>OY756940.1:10005000-20005000 GCA_963580275.1 Crataegus laevigata | reverse complement strand
TTGCAAAATTAAGGGAGTTATGTTAAAAGGTTTGGAACCTTGCACATTTTCTTACAATCAAACTCTTCAATTTTCATCAATTACCCTGAGAAATGGTATTGGAACTTTGGCTTGATATATTATCTCCAAGAGTTATATTGATGATATTTTCAGTGAGGCTTTCTACATTAGCACTATCTTCTCATTTATCATATGCTATTGTTTAAGTAAAGTCTTTAATAGTTTTTAAATTAATGTAGAAGTGTGAAAAGTATAGAAAAAAATATATAAATATTCGTAATGACAAACTTTACAACTTTCATGAAGGGCTTAACTTTGAAATGTGCTACTATAATCATATAAATCATATATCAAAATTTAATCGTCGATTGTTGTTTACATTTATGCTTTATTTTTCTCACCAAATTTTGTATTTTCAGATTTTATTTTTTTGAAAACAAGATCTATTAAAGGATACATGAAGATGAACGGTTTGGATCATTGATATTATGTTCAGAGTTTTACCTTAGTGAAAATATTGATTGGTGTTTATAAAGTCTCTACAAACTATATAACATTGACTCATATTTCAATTAACCGTAAATATCGGGACGTGATATCAAAGATCTGGACCGTTCATCTTCCTACATCCCCCATAAGATTATGTTTTCAAAAAAGAAAATTTAATAAATGAAATTCAATATAAAGAATAAAACCTAAACGATAATCGATGGTTAAATACAAATTTAAGGTTAATGAATTATAGTATTGGATTTTGAAGTTGACTCATTCACAAAAGTTGTAAAGCTTGTCACTACGAGTGATTGTGTGTGTGTGTATATATATATATATATATATTACATTTCTTACACTTCTACAATAATTATTATTAATTTTATTACTTTTACACTCAAATAAAAAATACTATTCATGATGGTTTGGAGGGTTTTAAAAATCTAAACGATAATGTAAGTGTAACTATTGTCTACTCGTGGAGGAATGATAAATCACGAGCATTTATATATTCTTTCACATTTTTCATACTTGTAGGGATATCTTATTCCTTATACTAATATTATACTAGTTGATTTTAATTTTGAACAACATGTTAAGTAAAATTTATCCTATTAATGATAATAAGAAACTCTCATAATAAAAATAAATAAATGAATAAAACTTAATTTTTTAAACTTATATAGAATAATTAATATAGAATATACCAATATATACAATATGGCTATTGTATTTTATAATAAATTTTTTAATAATTAAACTTTAAAATTATAATTTATTTTTCTTAACGGGTCACCCGATAATGACCCGATTAGTTATCGTGTTGACCTGAAACCGGTTATTTTCATGTCGTTTTTGTGTCGTGTCATCGTGTCGTGTAAGAAACTGCCGAGTCTAGCCATAAGCCCAAAATATAAAAGAAAATGCTAGAATTGAATATGCAGGGACCAAATTAACAAAAATAAAGAAAATAAAAAGGTGGACGGCCATAAGTAATTGGTTGGTGCCATCTTAAATTCTGCTGTCAGCACTCTACTAAAATTTAAGTTCAGTCCTTTTCATCATTTTTTAGAAAGTTTAGTTCCTCGTGTTTTTGGTATTTGGCTAAAGTAATTAGAGAAAAGGTTTATCGATGCTACTTGTTGATTAAATTGTTAATTTATTTGAGAAGTATAGATAACTATACGATATTTAAATTATATGATTTTTTTTATCTTTTTAAGAAAAAATTTAGATAAAAGTAAAGAAGACAAACAATTCCGGTAATGATGTTTGTACAATGTTAATATGTTAATCACAAGTGATGAACATGTAAGTTCCCCTATAATTGGACACAAATATTATCTTGCATAATACTTATGTATTCCAGCCCCTAATCAATCCTACAAAAAAAAAAAAAAAAATCACTCCAATTAGAAATTGTTTCTTCATTCAAATGTATGAAATGCATCAATAGTGACAGTACAAAATAACATATTCATAATTAATAGTCTATTTATTTCTATTTATTTCAATATATTTATTTGATTAGACGATCTCCATATAAGAATATAATTTTTTTTATAAAAATAATCTTCAAATAAAAATTAACTTTTCGATCATTTTAATTATAAAAATTATACATAAATATGCATTATTCTCATTGAGAATGCCCGTATTATCCTATTACCTTTACCGTACTCTTTCGGTTATAAAAATAATGAACTGAGAAGCTGAGTAGGGGTTCTTTTGTCATCCCAGAAGTAGACTTCTGATTGGATATAATCTATTTGACAAAATTAATCAAAAAGTCGTAGTAATAAAAATTGTCCATTAATTATTACACAAAGTACTAGTTGATAGATCCATCGTTCATATACATGCGCGTGTGCATGCATAACATGAAGCTCAGTGGTGTCCAATACCACCACCTCCACCAGCACCGCCACCACCACTGCCTGCTCCTCCACCAAATCCGCCACCGCCTCCAAATCCACCACCAGAACCTTCCCCTATTCCTCCTCCGACACCACCACCGTTGCCAAATCCGCCCCCAATTCCACCGCCAGAGCCGCCTCCAACGCCACCACCGACTCCCCCACCTTTGCCAATTCCTCCTCCAATACCACCACCTTTACCAAAACCACCACCACCACCAATTCCACCACCCTTTCTAATGCCTCCACCTACTCCACCACCTTTACCAAACCCTCCTCCTGCTCCCCCGCCAATACCGCCACCTTTTCCAAAGCCACCACCAGCTCCACCACCAACACCTCCACCTTTTCCTATTCCCCCACCAACACCGCCACCTTGACCAAATCCACCACCTTTTCCAAAGCCACCACCGGCACCACCACCACCACCACCAGCTCCTCCTCCAACTCCACCACCCTTGCCAATGCCTCCTCCTTTTCCAAAACCACCACCTTTTCCTATTCCTCCTCCACCACCACCCCCTTTTCCAAAACCACCACCACCACCAGCTCCGCCACCTTTTCCTATTCCTCCTCCACCACCACCCCCTTTTCCAAAACCACCACCACCACCAGCTCCACCACCTTTTCCTATTCCTCCACCCTTTCCAATTCCACCACCGACACCACCACCCTTGCCAAAACCACCACCAGCACCACCACCTACTCCTCCACCCTTACCAAACCCACCACCAGCACCACCTCCAGCCTCATGCCCACCACCTACTCCTCCACCACCTCCAGCTCCAAATCCTCCACCGCCTCCAGCTCCACCCCCACCACCACCTCCAAAACCACCACCAGCACCGCCTCCAACCCCACCACCACCTCCGCCTGCTCCACCTCCAAACCCACCTCCAGCGCCAAATCCTCCACCACCAGCTAAGTTCTTCTCGTCCTCATCACGCCTCACACTCACTACGTTCCTTGCAACCACACTCACTACAAGAATTTGAATACAAAACAAAGAAAACAAAGCAAGCTGCTGCAATCTCCTACTACCGCGTTCCATTCTCAAAATATTCTCTTACAACTCTAAGTTGGTTGCTGAGAGCTAAAGAGATCATCGGCTTCTTATTTATACTTAAGCAATAATAAATCGGAAAGAGATCCTCTCCGGATCTCTTCCATCAAAATCAGTGATCTAGACCTTCTAAATTTTATCTAACGGCACACATGTTTTAACCCTTTAAAAGCTATGATAATTTTTAACCATTAGATGAAATTTAGAAGATCCGGATGATTGAATCTGGTGACCTTGCTGACTTTCCTAATAAATCGGCCTCAACAACTAACTGATCGCCACATTTAATTATTAATGCAAACCCTCAGTTCAATTGTCAGTACGCGCAAGACTACTTATGGTTTCGAACAAACAAAACCCTAATTAGGCAGATAGATAGATAAGTAGTAGGGCAGCTCTAAATGCACCCACAAATCAATTATTGCACCCACATGGCTAAGTTTTGCTTCACATGATCTTCTTCTTTCCCATGAAGCTTGGATTTTAATTTGGTCATTTATCATATCAAGGAGAAATTTTTCATTGTCACGGGAACATAGACGGTACACCACGTGTTTTTATGTAAGTGATGGAAAATTTTATTTTTTAAGTTATTAACTTTTTAATAAACATATCTTACTATTTGTATAATAACACGTAGTGTACTACTCTATATGCCGGTCACACTGAAAAATCTCTTCATATCAAACTCTAAACCAGCTAGCTAGCCAACCTTTCTATTTAAATATACAAAAAGGGCACCAAATTGTTAACAGTAAACCAAAGTGAAAGAACTTGCATTTTCACTTGCAATATTAAGTAACCAAATTGATTAAGTTATGGGTCACCAAGTTTTTGAGTATGATAGAATTTAAGGGTATTAATGTTAGGGAGACTAAATTTTTAAACCAAATTTGTAAATAAAATTGTGTGATGGTAGATGATTGGATTATTACTTAAGTGTTGATTAACATGCGTATTTTCTATTAGTAACACATCATTTGGTTAAAAATTTGGTCTCCCAAACATTATTCAGTATTTAATCTATTTAGAGGCTTTTATAGGAAATTAATATGCTCCAAATCCACAACTCTTTTTAACCATTGAGAGACTAGCCATAAGAGTATGAAGCACTCGTATGCTTTCGAGAATTTTGACAATATAACAATTTTAATTACCTAAAAAGAACTCAAATGCATGTGTGGATAAGTTCGAAACCTTAACATTTTAGTTTCTAAGAGGTTCAAAGTTTGAATACCGTCTTTCTTCTTTGAAGCAAAAATAGCATATTGTTTGATTGAAGCCTGCAAAAACAGCATATTGTTTGATTGAAGCCTTCCGCATTATGCATCGCAGTTATAGATCCATGCACTTGGGAATTTTTTTTCTTTTCATTTTGGTTGATCAACCTCTGAAGAGATGCATGGTTGTAAACGAGACTAGGTTAATTATGCCATGTGCTCTTGGTAGATGAAGGAAGTTATTGCCTGTTGAAAAATTGCTCTTCATGTACTGCTTGCACTTCAATTCTCATCCAACCAACGAACGGCTAGCTAATCGTCACCAGATATTCAACATATTTTATTATTCAAATACACAGATTCATCGACATAATGTTATACAAATTTTGATGCAGGTAGAAATTGAGGTTTTTTTTTTTTTTTTTTTGCCAAACAACCAATTTCATAAAAGATAAAAACACACTAATATACAAAGTGAGGCTAGTCTGACTACAATCCACAACACAATAAAAGTGTAGCCCAGCCCATTACAAAAGTAGAGGAAACAAGATCCAAAAGTGAGCGCAAAATAAAGTCTAAGTAGAAAACCCTAGATCTGAAAATAAGAATCAATTGCTTCCATCAAAATAGCTGCACCACTGTCGCCAAGTTGCTGCCACCGGTAAGAAGAACCAACGAACTAAAAGGATGAATGGAAAATGGGGTTGCTACCGACCCCACCAAAGAGGAAGGGCCGGCAGCTAAAGGTGAGATTGATTTGGAGGTTCTGGATTTGGGAGAGCTGGAGCAGCGCACTAGGGTTTGAGATAGAAGAAATAGGTAGAAATTGAGTTATTTGAGATGAAATAAAATAAAACAATTAAGTGATGTTCAATCAAGAAAAGTGACTAAAGAGAATTGGTATTTTACAAGTTAATAGGTTATTTGTTTATGCAATATCTCAAAAGTGAGTGTAAAGTTAGACATTTGAGTATTCAGATTAACGTAACTTTAGTTATTTAATTTGTGTGCCAATTTTGGGCCTCAAGTATTTAAAAAAAAAAATAATACACGGCGAACCATTTTGGTATAATCTCAGTTGCATGCACACGCACATCCAGGTTTTTAGAGTTTTCAATAAATTTTGATAATTTTATATTTGATTTTGTTTTCAATTAGAATTTGTTAAGTAGTAACCCCTCTCCGTAAAACAAGTATATTTCCTAGAAAATATTATATGTACTCGCATACCAAAATCATGTAGGAAAGCGATAAATCTCAATATATCAAGTCAAAGTACGCCATGTCAAAGTACCCAAATCACTGAGTAAGCATCAAGCATGTAAGATAAATCACATCATAATATGCAATCAATAACAATACGTCAGCCGGAGTCACCTAAGGTGACCTGTACGGCTGAATCTATAGCTCCTCGACCGAATCCTGCATACGAGTTGGAACCACCTATAGTGGTCTGTACGACAGGCTAGGTGTATAATATTACGCTTAGTGCTACGATCACGTGAAGGCTGTGCGACAAGTTGCAAGTCACCTACGAGTCGGAACCACTTATAGTGGTCTATACGATAGGCTGGCACCTGCCTTGGATCCAAGGTGAGGGTACGGTGCGGGAGGTGAATGATCAAGTGAAGACTAGGCCCTACTCTGGCAGAGCACAAACACCGGGGTGCAGGAATATGAGCTATATCACAATCTCATCACCACACTATCACTAACAAGTATACTCACCTAACTTACCTGAGCATCCACGGTGCCAAAACATAACCAACATACTCACAATAACAATATTAATGGTATTCGACATGGCATTTAATCATAAAATCATTCGATTCTAAAATCATTTAAAACGAAGTTTCTGGGAAAAACATCAATTATATATATATATATACACACACACACACTGAAAACAAAAGCCCACTCACTGATAGGTGGAAGGATCGTATTCCCCAAGCCTGACGTGGCTGCGCTCGTCCTCTAGATATGTCTCACCTATATGTGAAATAACTATAAAACCGTCAATCAGACGCACATAATTGAACTTAGGTAATAACTTCTCATATATTTCTTAATTGAGGTGTTTGAATATACCAACGTGCTCTACTCGATCTCACGAACACCCCCATATTTTTAGAATTTTTTTCCGATGGCCCACACGCCGGCAAGGGCACGGCTAGACGCGCCTTACGCGCGGCCAACCTTAACGGAAAACTAACGACAGTTAGGAATATTTCGTTAAAATATGACGGATTCCATTAAAATTAACTAACGCCGTTAGAATATTCCGTCAGACTTGACGGAATATTCTTCGTTCCCTACCTCAAGTCGCCGGAGACCGCTGTTATCGCTGGAATCTAGGAAAACTTAAAACTCACTTTTCTTACTCGTTTTTCAACCAAACTTTACAAAATTACCACCAAAATGAAGCTTAGGATGAGTAGAACACACCCTTACCACTTTTAGACCTCAAAGATGCCGGAATCTCGTAGGAGAAAAATCAAGGAATTCGGCCAACTTTAGAAATCGTGATTTCGATGTCCAAAACATGCCAACGACACACCCCGAGTTTCGTGAGGATGCCTAGAACCTCCTTGTGATCTCCAAATTCATTAAAAACCTCACGTTAAAAAGTTCGTAACAGTGGCGCAAATGGTGTTCTCAAGTTTCTAGGGGTTTCTTACGTTTCAGGCCAAACAAATGTTACTAATAAACTCACCAGGTCACGAGGTGTCCAAAGATGCCCTTCAAACCTTCGATATGTGCCAAGATCGCGAGATAGGGGTTTGTCCATACAAAAATGACAAGAAAAGAGAAGAGAGTTCGAGAGAGAGAGAGTTGACAAAAAACAAGAAGAAATAGAGAACATGTGTGCATGTGATGTAGGTGTGTGATTTAATCTTTCTACCAATCCAAAACAAACCAAACTCAAGTTCTTATTGGGTCCAACAATATGGGACACTAATTGGTCTAAAACATGGCCCAATTACACACAATTTCACACACAAATAAGGGTAAAAACTTTAATTCACGCCGTCGATAATTTTAATTCGAGACGAGCTATCACAACTCGACCATGCTGGAAGAAGCCCCTCATAAACCAATCAAAGCAACTGAATCCACATAATAAAATCGGTCTTTTAATTTCCATCTACCTCTATTGAATTTACATCATGAATAGAGAAAATAATATTTAATAAATAACTAATTGAATTACATTATTGTTAGCCCATTGCGAGGTTAAGCCCACCCACATCCCCCTTAGTATAGAAAACATCGTTTATTAAAAAAAAAAGAATCTTCTGACAACTAATTGGATCACATTATTATGTGCGTGTGGCTAAGCCCACCCACTCTCTCAGTGTAGAAACATCGTTTGTTCGAAGAAAAAAAAATGATCATCTGACAACTAATTGAATCGCATTATTATGAGCATGCAAAAGACCTTTTTTTATAATTAGCAGCACGTTCCTCTTATGTGATAACCCATCCCTAATTTTACGATTTTATAAATTTTAAATGAGTGAATTAACAAAAATGTCCCTAGAGGCAAAGGTGGTGACTTTTGTTGACTAGCATATTGGGAGATGTTTGAAACATTCTTTTAGCATATCCTCATAGTGCTCGTCATTACGAATGTGTATGCGTAAGCAAAAATGAATTTGGAGCTACAATGAAGCTATGACTCATCCATAGCTCAACAATCATGTATGCACATGAGTCGGAACCACCTAAAGCGGTCTGTACGACATGTTAGGTGTAAATAAATATGCTCAAGTGCTATGATCACGTGAAAGTTGTGCAAAATATCGCAAGTCACCTACAAGTTGGAACCACCTAATATGGTCTGTACGACAAGCTGGCACCTGCCTTGGATCCAAGGTGAGCGTGTGGTGCAAGAGGTGAACGATCACGTGAAGGCTAGGCCCTAACCACGAGCGGGAGCACTAACATCGAGGTGCAGATTTATGAGCTCTAAATACATCTAAACATAATCATGCAACTCACATAACCAATTTATAACTCACCTGGCACTTACCTGAGCGCCCGTAGCGTCATTTGGCGTAACCCCTTTAACGTCCCAACATTCTTTATCGGAACTAAACCCAGTGATAGGCCAGAATAAAATCATGGTCAATCTCTACGCTATTAACCATCATAACTTCTTTCCTTAAAGAAATCAAGTACCATGTTAAGTTCAGATTGTTTTATGACTGCATCTAACTGTCTTGTTAAACTGCCTACGTACCCACAAATGGGATCAAGCCATTCGTAGTTCAACTTAGTACGTCAAAGCATTCACAGTAATTAGGTGTAGGTAATAAGCATATATCAATTTAAAAACATTTGTGGAATTATCAATCACATAAACATATATATATATATATATATATATATATATATATATATATATATATATATATATACGATAAAAGGTAAAGACCCACTCACCTGAGGTTCGTGCTACGACTCCCTAGCACGAAGATTGAGACGTCACGAACAATCCTCACCTGGAACAACTATTCAGTCATATCTCAGAACTCTTATCAATAGAACATGTAACTTATATAAAACACATCACAAGGACGTTCTAGAATGATTTGAGACCCATTAACTAAGAATCAACCGTCGGTCAAAGATCGACGATAGAGTCCATAACCCTACGTGACTCAATCCGGAAGATCCACACATCGGATTTTTAATCCATAACTTCCAAAGATTCACATTATGTTTTTAGAACATCATACTAAAGTTTCATAATGATCCAACGATTGGATCTCTGCCAAAAGTAAATTCAAGTGGAGGTCAACACTTTATTTTATGAACTAACAATTCCAATTCAGGAAGATCCATACGTCGGATTCCCGATCTGTAAGTTCCTATGGTCCTCAAATATTACATACTACAAAGTAATAAAGTTTGGTGACGATCCAACAGTCGGATCGTCAATTTATACAAGGACCCCGTGGCGGTCAACTAGATGATCAACTACGAATTTACATTAAAACAACATAATTTCACTAAGTAGATGACAAATATGGAATTGAGGCATCAAAATTAGCCTAATATGGTCATGTGGGGTCTCTGCCCACGCACTGCTGTGCGTGGTGGCTGACCGCCACGGTTCGTCAGAAAATTTCACTATTTCTAAAAATTACCAAATTTCACAAAAATGAAGATCTCAATGAGTAGAACAAGTTTTATACCTATGACCAAGTCCAAATTGGCAAGGAAAAGCTTCAATTTCCATTGAACTCGCTGGAACCCTAGAAATGGGTGTCATTTGATTCGAACTCTAACGCCCCCCAATCTTGTTTGGGCTTTGTTCCCAACCTCTAGAGGAGTGTTTTGGTGGTGGTAATTGAAAGAGATCGTTTCACAACCGATGGATTTCGAGCAAGATTTCCCGCCACACCCACAGTGGTTTTTGCACCAAACTTCAACTAAATTCATTCTAATTTTAGGTAGAAATGGAAAAGGGGAGGTTGTGAAAGAGGTTGCAGGTAATGGATGGGTGAATTTCGCCTGAAAATATGGTGGAAGTGGCCGGAATTTCACATTGGTTCAAAACCGGGTTTTGTCGTGGGTGTCCTCTATGGGAAGAGAATGCTGGGAGCTTCTCTTTTATTGGTCCATTGCCCCTTACCTAATTGGCCCACCAACAAAAAAAAAAAAATATCATATTGGTCTTTCACTCTCTCACTAATTTTTGATTGGCCACTTCAACTTTGATTGGTTACCATTCTCACATGGTGGAAGCTTTAATTTATTTAAAATCTATAGTTTAGTAAAACGACTTCAAATGTTCGTAACTATACTGTTGCAATCCGGACTAGTAAACGGCTTTCGCCTATGCGCTCGTGGTTTCAAGATCTGTTTGAAAACATTAATTATGACTTCGAATGGTCAACAAAAGTCAAATATCCTCGCCTCTAAGAGTATTTTCGTAAAATCACTATTTTAAAATTTTATAAAACTTAAAATTAGGGGTAGGTTGTCACAGTGACTGTGTAAAATGACTAAAAAAATATGATATTGAATATTATATAATAATAATTTTACCTTTTTTTTAATTATGAAATTTATAAGATTTATATAAACTATTTATAATCGAAGAATGTACTTTTACCTTTTTTTATTAAGACATTTATAATTTTTTTATTCTATTCTTTTCTCTAAGAGTGTTTCTTCTTTATCTTATCCTTATTGCTCACAAGAACTCTTTTCTTCTTCCTCCACTCCCTCTCCATCCTCCTCCGTCTTCAAATTCACCTTATGCAACTCACCAGCTTCATCCTCATCGGCCTTCAAATCCACCTTTTGCAACTTACCAACTGTATCACCTGTCTTCAAATCCACCTTCTACCACTCGTCAGCTCCATTCGCCTCTACCTTCGTTAATGAATCCAGCTTCTGCACCTCATTAGGTTCTCCATCGTCCTCCCCCTCCTATTTCAAATCTAGTTTCTGAAGCTTGTCGAGGACCACATGATCGAGATCAGACAGTGCGGGATCGAAATCGGGATAAGAAGGTAGAAATCCTTGGTCGGAATGAGCGTGGTTGGTGCTGGGGGTTTCGGGATCTGGGGGAACAAGAGCGATAGCTTCAGAGATTGCCATTCTCCCTCTTGCGAAATCGGTTTGCGTAGAAGGTAGGCAACGAAAAAAAGTCGCTGAAGTTGAATGTTTACCAAACACAAAAAAGCTCTTAACTTTTTTTTATACTTACTTTTTTTTAAAAGCATCTCAGTACCAAACTAGGGCTAATCATAACACTAGCTAGTGCCAGCTGAATTTGGTCCAATATTTTGCCCATAATGCATTCAAATATTGCTTTTATTAATGAGTTAAGTTACCATATTAATGAGGATTTGACAACTAAACAGTGTACACTTTTTAATAAAGGAGGTAGATTATCTACTCTCCCACTTTCCATATACTTCCATTATCTCTTATTTGTGCGGTTACGGTTAAGCCACGTCAACATTTTATATTACTATTATTTTTTGTCTTATTATCTCTATAAAAAAATCAATATAAAATGTTGACATGGCTTAATTGTGACTGCACAAATAGGGGAGAATGAAAGTGTATGAGAAGTGAGAGAGCAGAGAATCTACCTCCTTTAATAAAACTAAACAAAATCAAAGTGAAAAAACTAGCAGCCACAGCTTTCGTCCCCACCCACACCAATCTCGGCCGTCCCCGCCAGTCCAATAGGATATTCTCTTGATTTTCTTTGCGAGGATTTTAAGAATTTCATATCGTATCCATTTATCGTAAATTATGCAGTCAGTTTTCGTCTTGTACTATTTTTGTTCAATTTTAAATAAAATAATTTAAAATAATTTATAACCGTACATTGTACGATAAATAGACACGACTTACGAACGTTCGGATTCCTTGTCAGCAACAACTTAGTCACCCACGTCAGCGGCTACCCCTACTCTTACACCCACGTCAGAGGCTACCCCAACTCTTACTGGCCGTCACCAAATGCTTCCTCCATCTACACTTGTGAATTTCAAATAAGTGGAGCTTTGCAATTGTCATTGATGACAAGAGGATTCTTAGGTGGGCAACGTAAAAATCATGATAAAGATAAAATTGTCAAGATCTAGTCGTGGTACATGCAACCAATGTTTAAATTATTCACGTCATTTCTGTCAAAATATCTAAGATCATCTTTAATTTTTGAATTAAAACTTAAAAATTTTAGTTCAAAAAATTTAAGTTTTAATTTAGAAATAATTTTTTGTTCCAATTCTTCTGAGTTAAAATTTTAGCTTTAGATTATTAAAAAAAGAATTTAGTTTATTTTTTTTCTTCAAGTAACTTTTTTAAAAGAAAAAAAAGAGTAAATTACAAAAAACTACCTCAACTATTGGTATCACGACACTTTCATACTTCATGTTTAAAACGTGACAATGTCATACCGCATCTTACGAATTTGTGACAATGTCATACCTCCGTCAATTTTTCTGTTAGTTTTTCTGTTAAGTGCTGACGTGGCAATATATGGGGACCACTCACTAATACAGCTGGATTAAAAAATAATTAAATATATTTTTAATAATTAAAAATTAAAAAATTTTATTTTTATATTAAATCTCTCAATCTTAAAAAAAATTAATTTTTTAATTTTTAATTATTAAAAATATATTTAATTATTTTTTAATCCAGCTGTATTAGTGAGTGGTTCCCATATCTTGCCACGTCAGCACTTAACAGAAAAATTGACGGAGGTATGACATTGTCATAAATTCGTAAGATGCGGTATGACATTGTCACGTTTTAAAGATGAGGTATGAAAGTGTCGTGACACCAATAGTTGAGGTAGTTTTTTGTCATTTACTCGAAAAAAAATTATGTAGATTATCCTTGTCACATCCCAGCCAGGGCCCCCACCACATTCCGGGCCCAACCTCCGCCGTAGCACGATATTGTCCTCTTTGGGCCCCAACTACGCCCTCACAGTTTTGTTTCTGGAAACTCACACGTGAACTTCCCAGTGTGTCACCCATCATGGGAGTGCTCTTGCGCGCTACTCGCTTAACTTCGGAGTTCCGATGGAACCCGAAGCCAGTGAGCTCCCAAAAAGCCTCGTGCTAGGTAGGGATGAGAATATACATATAAGGATCACTCCCCTGGGCGATGTGGGATGTCATAATCCACCCCCTTAGGGACTCGACGTCCTCGTTGGCACACCACGGCCAGGGTTAGGCTCTGATACCAAATTGTCACATCTCGGCTCGGGCCCCCACCACATCCCGAGCCCAACCTCTGCTGTAGCACGATATTGTCCACTTTGGGCCCCGACTACACCCTCACGGTTTTGTTTCTGGGAACTCACACGAGAACTTCCCAGTAGGTCACCCATCATGGGAGTGCTCTCGCGTGCTACACGCTTAACTTCGGAGTTCCGATGGAACCCGAAGCCAGTGAGCTCCCAAAAGGCCTCGTGCTATGTAGGGATGAGAATATACATATAAGGATCACTCTCTTGGGCGATGTGGGATGTCACAATCCTAATTAAATTTTATGAATATTTTAACATAAAAATATTGAAAAATCACTAACTGACACCATGAAACTCGTGAAACACTATGAAAGAATATGAAACACATAAAAGAATTTTTTAATTACTTTAGTTGTTGGATTTAAATTTGGATCGTTAGATTTTTTTTACTGTTGAATTTCATCAAATTAGATCTTCACCGTTGAATTCAATGAATTTATAAATATAAAACTAAAAAATATATACATATATAGTGGGCCAGCCCCACTAACTCAAGGGGGAATCAAGGGCTAAATTTGGTCCAGAAATGAGTTTTGAGTTTTAACTCATATTTGCCCTAAGGGTTGAAGCAAGTTAGGTAAGTTTAGAATCTAAAATTTGAGTTTTACACCAAGGGTTGAAGTAGGTCTAAAGAATCAAGGATCGACACTGAAGTAGGGTGGTGAAATATAAATTTATCTATATACCCGTGAGATATAAAAATAAATAAATAAATATTGATGATATATCCCGATTCAATATAAAAGTTTTGCCAAGCCCATTTCAGAGTTTGAAATTTTGAAATTTTTCTCTAGTTTCAACTAAATCTTAATGATTTGATCAATGGCAGAGTTAGGAATTTTTCATCGGGCGGGCTAGCTTAAAGATTTAAATTTTTATAAACAAAAGAAATTTGATACTGTATTTTTCACAATATCAACTAGCTTAAGAAATTTTTCACAAGGTGTGCCAAGAGTTTTTGTTATTAAACAAATGTGTCTAAATTCAGACTTGTATATGCACAAGCATTAAGAAAAGAGATCTAAGAAAAATAAATGATTTATAAACTTTATTATATAATTTTAAATATTTAAACCGAGGAAATTCAGATCAGTGACTAAATATACAGTGGATTAAATTTAAAAATTTATAAAAAGTACATGTAAAATTTTATTTTTCACTAAAAATTACCTGGGCTATAAACTAGGGTAGCCTCGGCTAGTGAATTTGATATAACATACACCCACCCTATTGTAATTTTTTCATAAATTTTATTAAAAAATAAATAAATTTGTATTTCGATATTTTAAATATTATCTACAAATATGATGTTAAAGTGGTTTTGAGGGTAAAGTAGCACCAGTGCTGGCCACGCCTGACAGTTTTGGAAGTGAAATTAGTCACGTCGCCATATCTGATTTTCATATTTGATTGATCAGTCTCTCTCTGGTGGATTACTTACCATGTAGTTCTGCCTATTCGAGTCCATTATTTTGTCGAATGGTGTCTGCCAGTTTGAGCAACTAGACTTGACTGTAATAATTTAAATTTATGCTGGATCAATTTGTCGATAAAAGGTTAGGCACTGGAATTTGCGTAGTGTGCCAAAGCTATTCTTCTTAATTTATCTAGATATAGGTATATATGGAATGAGATATTCGAACTTGAGACTTTTATTGTTTTTTTTTTTTTTTTTGGTATAGAAAAGGGGTTAGAAATCCAAAACAACCTAACTTAAAACATAAGCTCAAGCAAAACGCAGCTTAGCAACCCCAAAAATGTCATCGATGAGAGTTGATCCAATCCATGCTGGGGAACATTCAAGACAAGGCTGCCAAGATCCATATTAAAAATTCAATTTGCTAACTTATCAGCAACACAATTCCGCTCCCTAAAAACATGCTTGAGCTCATATCTTTAGCATCAACAATATCCCCTTGTCCTAACTTTAGATCAGTAATTAGTTGGCACTACAATACTGTGACGTTTTGAAGTGTTTCATTATCAAGTACAAAAGGTGCAAGATGAGTATCTCTAGTAGGGGAACTGAATAGGAACTGAATTTTGGCATCGTCCACAGAGTATGAGATTAAACAGGCTAGCTGTTATGCGACACTCAACTAACGTGAGACACACTTATTTATTCATTCTTCAAATGCATAATATGACAACATTGAGAATAGTACGCATTACTTTCAATTGCATTCCTTTGTAGATTTTGAACCTAGATGTTGGGTTATTTGGGTTTTCCTTGTGTTTTGGTCGGGCTTTGTACTCTTTGTTCAGCAACTATTTCGCAGGCCATACATTCTGTTGCACTTTATACTGAAATTGCTGGGGCTTGTCTTTGCTCACCTTTTGTGTCTTATATTTTTCATTTGCTAAAGAAAAGAAACAAGTAGAAGACAGCATCTTTTGTTTTGGGGAATCTGCATGCGGCAGTTATACTTTTGCGAAAACAAAAAAGGAAAATATGATAAACAAAAAAAGAATTAAAAATTAGAAAAAAAGAAAAAGAAAAAGAAAAAAAAAAAAGAAGATAAAAACCCACGACCCCTTCTTCTCCCTCTTCGTCTCTCTACACACACAACCGCTTCCATGTTTTCCTCAATACAACCGCTCCACTTACTTCAGTTGCTTCCTTGGAAATCTAGCGGCAAGAAATCGTCCGTACGTTTTGGTTTGTAAGTTCTTCTTTATCGTTTCAATTTAAATTATTTCATTTACTTTCTCAAATTTGCTTCCATAAATCCAACGCCAAGCATTCATGGTTGATTTGCTATTCTTGAATTGACATTCTTTCCCAATTTTCGAACCTTAATCCCAAAACCAGCCCACAGTAACCACAACAATGGCGTTCACATCGTTATTCTCTACGCTGCAGCCACAACAACAGCAGCTGCAATCGCCATTTCAAACTCAACAGCCCTTTCAGCAAAGCAGCTCCTTCTTTTCCCAACAACCACCGCAACAGCAGACGCCGCTAACTCAACAGCCGCAATTTCAGCAGTAGCAACAACAATTGTATTTGTTTACCAATGACTAGACTTCAGCGAGTTATGGTACCAAGTGGGGGGATCTCCATGCGGATTCCCAGAAAATTCTTTTGCCGATTGAGTAAGTTTTCTTGAATTTTTGTGAAGAAATTTAGCCTATTATTGGTTTTTCATTGTGATTTTTGGGGGTGTTTGGCCTGATTGGTTACTGAGAAAATGTAGGAAAAGAAAGCGAAATTTTGAGTCTTTTTCGTTGTGTAAAGTAGTATTATGCAAAATTGCTGCATTAGATTCCGTAAAGTGAATTTTTTTTCCCCATATTTGTTGGGTTTTAATTAAAGTTCAAAACTTGGCTTTAGTTTGTATTAAATTCCAAGTGTAATAGTTCAGAACTTGGGTTTACTTTTTCACTCTTATAATTATGAGCTAACCTGAGATATATGGTTTTTGAGGTTCTGTTCTTAACTATTGTTTGCTCGCATGGAACGGATACTGGGGTATAGGGATGAAAGTCAGCGTTCTGGAGTGATGAAGTGAAGTTGTTGGTTGCGGCGAAGGATGGATTTACTCTGGTTCTTGGCAGTGGGAAGGCCTTGAGGAGTTTTAGAGAGATGAGTTAGTGAAGGTTGATGGCAAGGGGCACTGTGTTATGAAAGATCATGGGTATTTTGGTACGTTTAGCCTTAGCTCCACGCTATAAGTTCCGTGATTTCATTTATTGGAGAAAGTTTAAAGCTTTATATTGCCAATGGTTGCGTAGTTCTCTTCAATATGGTTGTGATGATACAGAAATAATTAGTTTACGTTCAAATTTTCTAAGACTTTAGAGGTAACCAAATTGACCCTTTTAATCTTTTAAGTTGCCATTGCATTCAGATTATTTTTTTGGTTTTATCATGCGAAAGGTAGAATTGTTACTCTCTTTGATTTTTTTAATTAATGTTGATAATTTTTGTGTAGAAAAGGTGGGAGTCTCTCCTCCGTCAAGGGAGGAGTTATTTGTTGTTGGTGATCTTATGCACAACCAGATTTTGAGAACAACCAGTAAGATGCTTGCTTGAATTGTATGGAATGGAGTGGGGTTATATGCGCATGTAATTTTATGTAGAGTTTCGTCACAATATATCCTAAAATTTCTAATCCAAAAAAGCAAGATTTCTTTATCATTTCAGTACCTAATATATCCTCAAATTTCTAATACAATCATTCAGACTAATTAATTATTTAATTGCTTTACCCTTGACAGCTAATTGATCTTGAGGTAATGGAAGTAGAATTCACAAGGAATTGCTGAATGATTTTTAAAAGTAGCCATTACATGCTTATCTATGGGTGCCAAATTTTCTCTCAAAACCTAGGATGCAGAGGGACTTGCGGAGGAAGCTGAAGATTAGCACCTAGATTAGGTATTCTTTTGGCTGCTATCGTTTCTTTTATTCATTGAGGTGGTAAGCCTAATACATAACTCTTTCCTCTTATATGTATAGTTTCTATGGCTTTCACTCATTCTTTAATTTGTCAAATTTTGACATATTGAGAGCTTCAGCAAAGTGAATCCATATTTATTTTCTTATGTATCGATCCTCTTGCTTTTTATGACCACAACTTAAGCCAGCCCTTTGAAAGCTAGACAATAATCCTTACTTCTTTATTGTGAATACTCTTCATTTCAAGTTATATATTTTCTTGCCAATTATTACTACTGTACAAGAGTAAATAGGTAGAAAAACTAAACATTTGTCATTTGTTTTAGCACAACACTTATGACACTCTGTTTTCTCCCTGTTACTACTCCGAATTAAGCGTTTGTTTTTGTTTTTTGAGTTAAAAAAATCTTTCTTTTTTGGATTAGGAGGAGGTTCATTGATTGAAGTTATAAAAGAGCCAAACAAAGAGTAAGAAGAAAAAGCTGGGCAGACATCCACAATTCGGTTTAAGAATGGTGATTCTCTCTAACCGGATCAATTTCTTCTTCAATTAGTGCTCAATTGTTGAATCTATGTTTGTTCCTTTGGTGTTTTTCAAGTATCCATGTATTTGTTTATCATAAGTGGTGAATTTCTAAACATATTTGTGGATTAACATCTTCAGAAGTCAACAAGCCCAAAGGCATTTTGAAAATCTGTAGAATTAGCCAACATTTTATATTCGTAAGGTCAATTAGTGGGTTTCGGAGTGAGTATGGATTTCCTACTCTAATGTTTTTGTTTGACTTATTCATTTCACTAAACAAAACAAAAATCAATGTGGTGAATATTGCAGTGTACTGATATTTGTCTTATAAAATCTAATTAGTTTTTCTTCCTCAGTTGACTTCAGTCAACAACCTTCTATTGACAACCTTAAATTGGTTGAATAGGTTCAAGCAACTTTAATTGGATTACAAAAAATATGAATTGATGTTGTAACGAACCATATACAAGTTTTTTCAAACGAAATTTGTATGCCTTTTGAAGTTTTTGTAGTAAAGATGTCTTTATGCATGCACAATTGTGGAACGGAAAAAAGAACTATGTATGCTACGCGTAGCGCGCCATGATGTAAAAAAGACATTTCGCACGCGCAAGGCATGAAGAACACATATGAATTCTTTTTGTAGTAAAGATGTCTTTACATATGCATAGATGTGAAAGGAAAAAAATAAAAAAATAAATGCAGCGCGCCGTGATGTAAAAAAGGCCTTTTGCACGTGCAAAAAGGCTAGTTGAGTTCTAATGTGGGATGGACTCGTTCCTTCACTTACAAATCGTTTAGTCATCTAAATGGTACTTAGATCGTAGGTTTATTTATTTGATACATTTAGATGACTAAACCATATCCATTTCGAATGATTTTTTTTAAAGATATGACCTTCAAATGAAGATTAAGAGAGTAAATAGTTCCGATAAAGGAATTTCTATAATGAAGATGCATTGTTTGCAAGTGAGGGAATAAACTCACTCCCGAAAAGGCGAGGGGAGGAATGCAAGTATTATCCTTTCAATAATAAAAATAAGGGGCTTTTAAATCCAGGTCCAAAAACATAATGTTTTTAGGAATGAGTCCAATTATCTAATTAAATGTTTTTATTTCTTTTATACTCATTTTATATTTTCTAAAAATATTAAAAATCAATTAAAATCTTCTAATATTATGCATTTTCCAACTCCAAAAAATATATTTAATATCTTATAACAAAAAAACTAATATACTAACATAAATTTATTTGCAAAACATTCTACCCTATCTCAAGTAAAAAATATATGAATGTATACTAGACCTATATGTAACAGCCGTCTCTAAAAGTTATGATTTTTTTTTAAATTTTAATATGTGAGTTTACTAAAATGCCCTTTGAGGCAAGTGCGTTGACCTTTGTTGACTGTCGCGTGGTATCACGTAAGTTCAGTTTCTTAGCATATCCTCGTAGTACTCATCGCTACGGATGTGTGGGCACAAACGGATTGCAATTTGGAGTTATAACAAAGGAGTTATTAACGTTTGAAGTTGGGGTAGTAAATTAATTAATTACAAGAGAATTTCAGATTTTGGGTTAAATCAGGAAAGCCACGTGTGTGGCTAGGATGAAAGGAAAGAAAAAATGGATGGTGAAGATGCAAAGATAAGAGATAGAGGGGAGATAAGTGTGACGAATGAGTATAAGAGAGAGGGAGGAGTGACCAATGAGGAGGGAGAAAAGAGAACAGGGGATTGACCGGATCCTTGACCCGCACCCTTTGACCCGTTTTCACCATACTTTCCAGTGGTTTTCCACTGGATTTCTCATGAATTGGACCAAGCCACCACTCCCAATCATCATCTAACCTTTCATTTTTCCATTATCACCCACATTTGGGAGGAATTTGAGTGTAATTTAAGGGTTTTTCATAGGGGTGCGCCGGAGGTGGGGTGGCGGCAATCCGCCACTTCTGAAGCAAATCCCATCAACCACCACCACCATTAGACTCCTCTAGAACCCAAGAACAAAGCCCAAGCAGTGGTGGAGGCGTTGGAACAAGTTTGGAGGTCGAATTGAAGCACACCCAATTCTAGGGTTCCCACGAATTTTGGGAAAATTAAGGGGTTTCCAAGCCAAATTGGCCTTGGCCACATGTATGGAAATTGTTCTACTCATTGAGATCTTCAATTTTGAAAATTTTGAGAATTTTTGGGGAAAGCTGAATTTTCCGGCGAGTTGGGGCATCCGACTGCCACCCACGGCGGCGCGTGGCCAAAGGGCCGACAATGTTATTGTTAGGCGTTATTTAATGCCTTGA
Source organism: Crataegus laevigata (assembly GCA_963580275.1). Lineage (NCBI taxonomy): Eukaryota > Viridiplantae > Streptophyta > Magnoliopsida > Rosales > Rosaceae > Crataegus > Crataegus laevigata. The sequence goes on along the minus strand of OY756940.1, from coordinate 19,984,284 downwards.
ATTCAGTTTTAAGAATTCATTGACGTAGATTGATCATTAGGACCTAAATTAATTACGATACGTTAATAGGGCAATGTATGAACCGACGATCTAACCGTTGGATCGTCACCAAACTTTAATAGGGTGCTATTCATAATATTTGAGGAATGTAAGAATTTATGGATCGGGAATCCGTTGTACAAATCTTCTCAAATTGGACTTGTAAGATCGTAAAATAAAATGTTAACTGCCACTTGGTTTTGGCAATTGGCGGAGATTCGACCGTTGGATCGTTCTGAAACTTTAGTATGTTATTCTAGAAGCATACTATAGATCCTTGGAAGTTACATATCAAAAATCTGATATGTGGATCTTCTGGATCAAATTACATAGACATATGTTCTATGTAAGTTATGTATTTTATTGACAAGAATTCTGAGATGTGATTTGATAATTGTTCTAGGCGCCGATCATTCGTGACGCCTCAATGTTTGTGCTAGGAAGCTATAGCGTGGACTCTAAGTGAGTGGATCTTCTTTCTTATTGTAGACAGTGAAATTTCAGTAAATAAATGTTGACCAATGGTCAAAATTTTAACACTCGTGTATTACATAAATTGTACACATATTGTGTGATTCGACGAAAATTCGAAAAGAGTTAGAAAAGCTGTCAAACATGACACGTGTCAACACCTGGCAGAGACGGCTTATTTCATCTGGGATATTATATTCAAAATTAGGCCTTGGAAAATTCTATAAATAGAAGCAAATTTCATTCATTTCATTTCACCAATTCACAAATACATTTCTCTACTCCCAAATTGGAAGAGAATTCTCTGAAGTTCGTTCTTCGTTCTTCATTCTTCGTTCATCGTTCTTCGAGATCAAGCCCCAACGGCCCTTGAAGAAACACCTATCCATCCTAAGATCAAGCCCCAACGGCCCCTTGGATCAGCGCAACTGTTCTTCAAGATCAAGCCCAGAAGCCCTTGAAGATCCATTCATCGTTCATCCGTTCATCCGTTCTTCAAGAACCAAGCCCAAAAGCCCCTTGAAGTTCATCCATCATTCATCGTTCATCGTTCTTCGTTCATCGTTCATCGTTCATCCATCTTCTTCAAGATCAAGCCCCGACGGCCCTTGAAGCAACATTCATCCACCCTCCAAGATCAAGCCCCGACGGCCCTTGGAATCAATACATTCATTCTTCAAGAATCAAGCTCAAAGCCCCTTGAAGCTCGTCCATCGTTCATCGTTCATCGTTCTACATTCATCATCAAGCATCTGAAGATCATCACTGTTCATCCCAAGAATCAAAGCGCCAAACAACCCCTTCGGATCAACACAAACAAATCCACATCACTGTTCATCCAAGGATCAAGCCCAACGGCCCTTTGGATCAACAGCCCATCAACAAACCCATATCTTACGAAGATAGAATCAGAGGAACAAATAGAGATTGTAACCCAAAATTCATCAAATAACAAATATATTTTGTACACGTGTTCTTGTTCCTTCAGGAAATTTTCGTGTTTACAAATTTGGCACGCCCAGTGGGATCTTCTCTACCTCTCATCTCTATCTTCAAATCTGCAAAGAAAAGCACAGATGGCATCAAGGAAGGCTCAAACCGTTCCCACACCCAATGTGAAGAACAAGACCATCCTCGCTGCAGGTAGGAGCATTTCAGAGGTCATAACTCGAAGCAAGGCAAGAGCTTTCTTGGCCGCATCTTCCACCCCCGCATCAACTTTGCTGGAGAAACAAGAACACCCAAGGCACGAGCCTGTGATCACCTTATCCTCGCTAAAGGCGCCAAGGGAGAAAAGCCTGGGGAAGTACTCCGAGTCCCTGTTCTCTGACGCCGACTCAAACAGCAGCACGGCCATGCAAGTCATGACCACCGGAGCAACTTCAATCGAGGAGCAGCTGGCTCAAATGAATGAGGCGATTGCAAAACTCACACAGACGGTGGAGGAAAAAGACTTACAAATCGCCGCGCTTGTCAACCGATTGGAAAAAGAGAACGACAAAAAAGAAGGAGGCGGTGAGGAGGAAAAACCTCCGATACAAGAATTCGAAGAGAAGCCAGACCAGGCAACAGCACCCGTAGGATCCCTGTCTATCCAACAGCTGCAACAAATGATCGCTAACACCATCAAAACGCAATATGAAGGGAGTTCACATGCCTCCATGTCGTATTCAAAGCCCTACTCCAGGAAGATTGACGCTTTGAAGATGCCGAGAGGATATCAGCCGCCGAAATTCATGCAATTCGATGGAAAGGGAAACCCAAAGCAACATGTCGCCCACTTCATTGAAACCTGCAACAATGCTGGAACTGAAGGAGACTATCTTGTTAAACAGTTCGTACGCTCGTTGAAGGGGAACGCCTTTGACTGGTACACCGACCTCGAGCCCGAGTCTATCAACAGCTGGGATCAGCTTGAAAGAGAATTTCTCAACCGCTTATACAGCACCCGCCGCACCGTTAGCATGCTAGAGCTAACAAGTACTAAGCAATGGAAAGACGAACCAGTTGTCGACTACATCAACAGATGGCGTACATTAAGTCTGGATTGCAAAGATCGACTTTCTGAAACCTCCGCCATTGAGATGTGTGTTCAAGGCATGCACTGGGGGTTACATTACATCCTCCAAGGCATAAAACCAAGAACATTCGAGGAGCTGGCAACTCGTTCCCACGACATGGAACTGAGTATCGCCAATCATGGGAAGAAGGAGCTGATCACTGACTTTAAAAGGGATAAGGTGTTCGCCCCAAATATAGACAAGACCGGGAAAAGGCCCGCTAAGGAAGCGTTTACTGTCAACGCTACTCCCATCAAGACCTCCGCCACTCCCAACAAGACCTCATCCGCCCCTATCAAGATTTCTTCTAAGAACAAAGGGAATGAGGTGAAGAAAAATGAGCCTCCGCGCACCCAAGACAGGTATAAAAACACCTTAAGGGAGTTGGAGCAAAAAACATATCCTTTCCCTGACTCGGACATGGATGCAATGTTGGATGACTTGCTGGAAAAGAAGGTGATCGAGTTGCCAGAATGCAAACGCCCCGAAGAAATGAATCGAGTTAACGATCCTAGGTACTGCAAGTACCACCGTATCATAAGTCATCCAGTCGGCAAATGCTTCATCCTTAAAGAGCTAATCATGAAGCTAGCACAACAAGGTCGAATTGAACTCGATCTAGAAGATACAGCCGCAACGCATACCACTACGATCGTGTTTGGCTCATTCGATCCCGTTCCTCTTCAAGTAACACATGACCATACCCATCGAGGCTCCCAAACCCAGTTCAAAAATCAACTTGTACTTCTTCAAAAGCCAAAGTATCTCATATCAGCAGGGTCGAAGGCAAAGATATCTCATGGCATGCTTTTCCTTTACCCTTACTCTTGCCTACGGGACAAAGAGAAAGAGAGTGATCAGTCGCCACTTGGAGTCAAGCTTCCGATCTGGGACTGATTATCTGGAACCCTTCCCTGATTGCTTACCAAGCATTGCTCTCGAGTAGTCATCTTCAACTAATGTTGGAAGCTGGAAAACATGATGAGTCGCTGAGAAGTGATGTTCTGATGCTTTCATGGGAATTTTTGCAGCATAGCTAATCTCCATATTGAATGTTTTGGAGCGGCATCTCCAATTGCTTTCATGGGAATTTTTGCATTAGAGAAAAAATACTGCAAAAGAAGATGCCAGACCTGCATGAAGATCCGAGTACTTGAAGCATGTAGAGACAACGTGCTGATTCGTCCTCAACTAAGCTGAGGAAGTACCGAGTGGGATAACCAACTTGAGAAACAACGTCAGAAATCTCCTTCTACAATTGATTTGCGGTGCTTTAAGCTTCAGAACCACCGAGATCAAGATCAAGTGTCCAAACACCCTTGAATCAGCCTTCAAGACCAAGCCGCGACAGTCCTTGAAGAAATCACAAGTCTGATTCAAGATCAGGTAATCATCACCCTTGAATCAAAACCAGTTCAAGATAAAAGCTGTGGAAAGTCAACAAGCACAACAAAAATACACATGCCGATTCACCCCAGTAAAGTTGAAGGAGATCCCAGCCCAATCCAAGATCAAGCCTCGACGGCCCTTGGATTGACGTCTACAGTAAGGAAACTTCAAGACGCATCTCCTACATATGACAAACACATGTATACGACACGCCTTGAAGTGGGGGCATTTGTAGACAGTGAAATTTCAGTAAATAAATGTTGACCAATGGTCAAAATTTTAACACTCGTGTATTACATAAATTGTACACATATTGTGTGATTCGACGAAAATTCGAAAAGAGTTAGAAAAGCTGTCAAACATGACACGTGTCAACACCTGGCAGAGACGGCTTATTTCATCTGGGATATTATATTCAAAATTAGGCCTTGGAAAATTCTATAAATAGAAGCCAATTTCATTCATTTCATTTCACCAATTCACAAATACATTTCTCTACTCCCAAATTGGAAGAGAATTCTCTGAAGTTCGTTCTTCGTTCTTCGTTCTTCGTTCATCGTTCTTCGAGATCAAGCCCCAACGGCCCTTGAAGAAACGCCCATCCATCCTAAGATCAAGCCCCAACGGCCCCTTGGATCAGCGCAACTGTTCTTCAAGATCAAGCCCAGAAGCCCTTGAAGATCCATTCATCGTTCATCCGTTCATCCGTTCATCCGTTCTTCAAGAACCAAGCCCAAAAGCCCCTTGAAGTTCATCCATCGTTCATCGTTCATCGTTCTTCGTTCATCGTTCATCGTTCATCCATCTTCTTCAAGATCAAGCCCCGACGGCCCTTGAAGCAACATTCATCCACCCTCCAAGATCAAGCCCCGACGGCCCTTGGAATCAATACATTCATTCTTCAAGAATCAAGCTCAAAGCCCCTTGAAGCTCATCCATCGTTCATCGTTCATCGTTCTACATTCATCATCAAGCATCTGAAGATCATCACTGTTCATCCCAAGAATCAAAGCGCCAAACAACCCCTTCGGATCAACACAAATAAATCCACATCACTGTTCATCCAAGGATCAAGCCCAACGGCCCTTTGGATCAACAGCCCATCAACAAACCCATATCTTACGAAGATAGAATCAGAGGAACAAATAGAGATTGTAACCCAAAATTCATCAAATAACAAATATATTTTGTACACGTGTTCTTGTTCCTTCAGGAAATTTTCGTGTTTACACTTATATATATATATATATATATATATATATATATATATATATATATGCGATTGATAATTCCATAAATGCTTTTAAATGGAATTAAGAAATTATACCATGTTATATACATTCATATGTTATGAAATACTATGAGAAGGTTGAGTTTAGATTATATCACAATATATATTCATACGCTATTACCTACAAGTAATTATTGTGAACTACGAATGGCTTAATCCCTGTTTATGGTATGTAGGCAGTCTAATGAGATGTTAGATGCAGCTATACAATATTGAGACAAAAGCCTTGTTTGGGAATTGAGTAATGTGAAGGAAATTGGAAAAAAATGTGAGTTTTAGTTTTATGATTTGGTGGTTTAATGTTGGTTATAAATCATTGTGTGAGGAAACAAGAAATTGTGGTTTTACGTTTTATATATGTCATGCCATAATTAGTTTACATTTTAATATGTGATTTAGTACAACTTTGCTTAGTGGTGCACACCAATGCGAATGCCAAGGTAAGTTCAGGTGAGTATACAATGTTGGTATGATCAAATGGTAATTAGTGATGAATGGATGAGTCGTACAGGTGACTATAGGTGATTCCGACTCACGTGCTATCACCTAATTGATGATATATGGATGAGTCGTACAGGTCACTATAGGTGATTCCGACTCACATGTTAGCACCTGATTGATGAGATATGGATGAGTCGTACAGGTCATTATAGGTGACTCCGACTCACGTGCTAGCACTTGATTGATGAGATGTGGATAAGTCATATAGGTCATTATAGGTGACTCCGACTTATGTGCTAGCACCTGAATGATGAGATATTGATTAATGAAATGTGGATAAGTCGTACAGGTCACTATAGGTGACTCTGACTTATGTTCATTTTGTATTGATTTATTCCATCTTGCTTATATAATTGTTGCTGAGATTTTTGGATACGGTATGCTTTGGTTTTACCATTCTTTAGCTTGATTTATATATATTTATATATATATATATATATATATATATATGTATTGACAAATTTTGGGGAATTATATGGATTTCAATAAGAGATTGTTGTATTTCTAGGAGAAAGATGTTTTCAAAGTTTTATTTTGTCTACTCACATGTTCCGTTTTGTGCCCCTCCAGATTTAGTTACTGAACGTTTGTCTCGACGACGATTCTTGGCAAATCTCAGGATTGGTGTCCACTTATGAGGATATAACTTCTTACCCGCTCTGTTGTACTATACTTATGCTCTGAAGTCACGTGTGAGATGGGTTCGCTCTCGCTCACCAGCAGACTCTGTTATTTAGGCACTTGTAGGTTTAAATTTATTCACATTTTTCCACATCACTACATTTATAGCTTTGTTACCTTCCAAGTGTCGGCCAGCACAACCCGATTTTGGAGTCTTAGTGGACATTCCAGGTTGGGGTGTGTCATATACATGAGATATGAAACCTAATTAAAAGGTAGAAAAAACATAACATACCTACAAGAAAGACACATTAATCTGTGATAGGTTGATTAAAAAAATATATGTCATATAGGTAGATAAATATAATTAACCTGTGATAGTTGATTAAAAAAATTAAAAATAAAACCTATAAATGGTGTTTAAAGCAGGAGAAATAACGAGAAATAACAAAAAGATAAATAAAAAGAAATAAGCAAAGAGATAAGTGGGAATAAATTTGATTTTTATAATAAATCTTATCATTGAACAGATAACTATTGATAATTAAATATAACAAATTGGACTTATTTTAATAAACTAGACTATTCCTACTATTGGCTCAAAAAATTGGACTTATATCAAGTTTTCCCTAAAAATAAATATATATATATATATTTTCCATTTTTAACGGTCCGGTTAATCCTGACTGTTTGTTTTTATTTATTTATTATGGAATCCATTGCACCAATTGTGTCACATGTCACAACAGTTATTTTTTCATAAACATTTTACTGCTAGAACTCTAATGGCCCATGTGGATTAAAAAATAATCCCAAAAATTCTGCAAGCGACACATAGATTTTCAACAAAAAAAGAGAGGCAAGATTGCCCTTATTAGACCCACTCCAACGCTAGGCTAAAACTTATAATTCCCCTTCCACCCCCCCTCCCCCAAAAAAAAAAATCCAACCCAACCCATGGCCTAAAACTAACATAAAACATAAAACTCATCCCGGGGCCAAATACATGCCCAAGTTTAGGCCACAAATTGGAGTGGACCCCAACCGGTGCGACTGAAATCGGGGTTGTGAAGCCCAGACGGCCAAATGGACTCACTTTACACGCAAACGCGCTAAAGACTTAGCCGAGGTGAACCCCACCCACGTGGGCGTGTCTTTCGGTTGTTTGTAGCCAACATCTACTTTTCTTCATCCAATGACTGTGTTAATTGAACCATTGGTTAATCCAGCGGTCCACATTCAAATGTTTTTTTTTTAGTTTTATATTTATATATTTATTGAATCCAACGGCTTCGATATAATATAATCAAATCTAATGGTATAAAAAAGATCTAACGGTCAAAATTTAAATCCAACAGTCAAAACAATTAAAAAAATTATTTAACTCAAAATTCAACCAAAAACTCTAGAAATACCTATGTATTTGTTCAAACATCCACACAACACTCACTTTTCTTATACAATTCTTCCAATTTTTCTTTCTAACATTTCTTCTCATTTCCAATTTTTTCAAGATGGCAAAAGAGCATGTTAGAGGTCCTAATTGGACATTTGACAAAGATATTGCTTTTATGTTTGGCATGGATTTATGTTAGCAAAGATGGTGCCATCGGCACGAATCAAAATAGAAATTTGTGGGGTAAAATTGTTGATAAGTTCCATGAAAACTCCAACGCCGGTCGAAGGGAAGCTGATGGTGTTTATGATGGGTGGAAGATTATCAACAAAGTGTGCACTTTGTGGAAGGGAAGCTTGGAGTGAGCCATGGTTGACATCCCTAGTGGAAGGAGCGCCTCAGAAATTGTAAGTTTCTTTGTTGATATTTGATTTGTCATGTACATAATAGTATTTTGTAACTAATTGCTTTTATGTATTTGTTGTATAGGATAACAAAGTAATGACAATTTACAAGACAAGAACTACACCAAAAAATCAAGCTTTTAAGTTGCATCATGCTTGGAACATCCTCAAGGATTGTTCGCGGTGGGGAACCGATGGGACCAACAATGGGGAAGATTATTTCATAGTGAAAGCCCCACCCCCAAATGATGTCAAAGAAGGTGTGAATTTTGTCGACAATGAAGGTGTCAAACAAATGACACCAACTTCTTCTTTTGCAAGGCCTCTGGGTAGAGAGAAGCAAAAGGAAGAAAAGAGAAAAGGGAAGTCCCAAGATCCAATAAGTGCACAAATTGCTACCGAATTTGCAAGATTGACTGAAAACCATATCTCTCGGCAAAAGAAGAATCAGCCCAAATGTGTTTGGCCATGAAGGAAAAAGGGGATAGGGAGCAAGAAAGGTTCGAAATTAATTTGATGATGGAGGACCTCGACAAATACACTCCAGAGAGAAAGAAATACTTACGTGGTAAGCAAAAGGACATTTTATGAAGGTATGCCACAAGAAGTATATTTCAAAATGATGAGTCATCTCAAAACTATCACCCAAATCCACCATCAAGTCAAGATGGTGGATATCACTATTAAGTTTATGTAGTTTATGAGTTTTCGATTGTATTAAGTTTATGTGGTTGATTAATTGTCTTTATTTTATTTTATTTTAAAGTTTATGTGGTTTATTAATTGTCATTTGTATTAAGTTTATGTGGTTTATTAAATGTCGTTTGTATTAAGTTTATGTGGTTTATCATGATTTTCCAAGTTCTAAAAAACTGTAGGCGCTAATTGGACGGTGGGCAGGAGCCTAGCGCCTAGGCAGATTTATGTATATATATATATATATATATATATATATATATATATATATATATATATATTTATAAAGTATGAGTATATTTGTAAAAGTTTAGGGCTTTTTATGTTAGTTTTATAACATTTACTCAGCCTACATATTTTAATTATCATTGGGCTTTGTTTCTCATTTAATAAACAACCACAACTCAGCCCACAGATTCTTATTCCCAAATGACAGACAAAAAATAAATGACATAGATGTGGCAAACAACCACATCTCTCTTCCCCCAAATCTCTTCCCACTTTATTTCTTATCAACCCGTGAACCATATCACAAAATCCCAAAAATCTCTCCTTCTCTTTCTCTCTCACTCTCTGTTTCTCTCTTTTTCCAGAAACCTCTAGCTCCCAATTTATTTCTTATCAACCCATGAACCATATCACAAAATCCCAGAAATCTCTCTCTCTCTCTCTCTCTCTCTCTCTCTCTCTCTCTCATTATTTTTCCAGAAACCTCTAGCAAAGCAATGGCTATATTCAGACACAAACACGGATGGGAGTTTTGATGCAGATGCACGAGTTAGAGTTCCATATCCGATGATAGTTTGAGACGACAAAAGTTGCAGAGCCTTCAACATTGAGAAGAATTTCAAACCGCCTTGAGCACCGCCTAGAGCACCTAGCACCTCCTAGAGCGCCTAGGCGGCCGCCTAGATACCAACTGAATTTTTAACAATTTCTTCCAAATCACATCGGGAGACCACCACCGAACGCCTAGGGTGTTTTTTAGAACGCTGTGATTTTCATGTATTGATTTAGTGATTTTTCAAAATTTATCGGAATTTAAATATTTTTAGGTTAAAATGTTCATAAAATCAATATAGGATAGTCTACATAATTTTTTTTAAAAGTTCATTTTAAAAAATTAGCCTAAATTCATTCTTTAATAATTGGGGGCTAAAATTTTAGGCCATAAGGGTTAGAGTAGAAAAACTGTTTTTGAGTTAAAACCTAAATTTTTTGGGCTAAATATTTTTAGGTTTTAGGTCAGGGTTGAAGATAGTCTTAAATGAGCAGGGTATATTTAAATTCTCCCTCAGCATCCTAGACATGCAAGTACTGGACTACGATTGCTTAGAACTCATCTGCATATGAAAAAATGTATTTAATGATAGGAGTATCCCTAAATCCTATCATTAAAACACTTGCCAATTGAAGACAAATCCTATCAAGTAAGTAATCTCAATCACATTTTTTTGAGATATCTTCACAATTATTTCAAGATATTATCTTAGGAATATTCTCACTAAATCCCACCTAAAGACAGGCCATACTCCCTATAATTACCCGATTTCTCCACCAAAAAATGAATAAGCTTTTCTATACACAGAAAATTCTAAACACTCACTTTATTTAGATAAACTAACTAAGGCTTCAAAGATACATTGGCTAAAACTCCATCCCCCACTCATCGTGGGCCTGTGAGGCTTTAGGTTTTGGTTCTTGATCAAATGTGTTGATTATTTTACAAGTTCATTTTTGTCAAAGTGAAAGACAACGGAAATTTGTATTGATAACCCAGATCATTAGATCATTGGAAATCTAATGACTCTCATCGTGCCACGTCACACGACTGTTAGGCTCTTCTGTTGGAGCTGATGTTGGGGGGAGAGGGCACATTGGGTCGGGCTTAGTTTAGTCCACCGCTTGCCTTCACATATTTGGTCATTGAAGCATCTTTTTGAGGTTGGAATTGCTTTGAGAGAAAGCCGATACTATAAAGCCACAAACGATGTATAGTGGCAAGGAAAAATCCACCACAAGACCAGGAATCATGCCAAGTTTAAGTAGGAATAATTTAGGTGTGCCAAGTTCAACCAGAAATCATGTTGGTTGGGCTGGTAGCACAATCGTTATAGGCTCGGTTAGTGGCAACGAAAGATCAACAGTATCATTCATGGTCCAATCCTTCTCGTCATGCCGTGTCTCCCCCTGAGGAGGAGGATTGGAAGAATCCGAAGGGTAATACATCTCAGACTCGAAAAAAGTGATATCTATAGTAACATACATTCGACGGGAAAGAGGGTGGTAGCAATGGTACCCTTTCTAATGGAGTCTGTACCCTATAAAAATGCAATAGAGAGCACACGATTCAAGTTTTTTCTGTTGATTTTTATGAAGGTGAACAAATGCAACATATCCAAAAACCTAAGGTGGGAGTACCAAAACTGACGGTAGATGCACAAAGGTAGCAAGGACTTGTAAGGGGGGGGTAAGAAAATCCAGGACCTTGGATGGTAGACGGTTGATAAGATAAGCGGCAGTCTGAAGAGCAACATCCCAAGAAGAGCGGGGAACAGACCCCTCAATCAAGAGTAAGCGAGCTGTTTCTAAGAGAGGACGATTTTTGCCCTCAGCCACCCCGTTCTATTGAGGAATCTAATGACAGGTAGTTTCGTGAAGAATTATGTGATTAGTTAAATAATGGGAAAAATTATTATTAACATATTCACCACCATTATCAGAACGCAAAATCCGTATTTGAGTTGAAAATTGTGTCTGAACCATGGTGTGGAAGGTCTTAAAAGTCGAAAACATCACTTTTATGCTTAAGAAGATATAACCATGTCATCCTTGTGTAATCATCTATAAACGTTACAAACCACCGAATACCAGATGAAGTAGTAATAGGAGATAGTCCCCAAACATCCGAATGAACAAGACCAAAAGGAATAACACTTTTATTAGAATTCGGCGGATAAGAAACATGGTGACTCTTGGCGAGTATGCAAGTGTCACATTTAAAGTCTCAAATTGAACAACCAACAAATAAATCCAGAAACATATACTACAAATAACTGAAAGATGGATGACCCAAACGGTGATGCTATAACCATATCTGACGTCGCTTGTGATCAACAGCTCATTGGGCGAGATTGACCCATCCTGTACTGACATCATCCACAAAATAGAGATCCCCCTTCTTAGTACCACGATCAATTATCTCATTCGTGAGAATATCCTATATAAGACAAAACTTTGGATACATTAGCACACAACAGTTCAATTGTTCAATAGCACACAACAGTTCAATTGTTCAGTAGCTTGGCCAGGAGACATCAATTTATGCTTTAGTGAAGGTACAAGTAATGTATGAGGTAAAGAGAGAGTGGGCGTGAGGCACACAGTGCCAGCACCAGTTATCGGTGAGGTGACTCCATTAGCATTAGTAATATTACGTCGAAGTGGAAGGGTATCACAAGCTAAATCAGTAGGATCATAAGTCATATGGTCTATGGCACCGGAGTCAATGATCCATCCGGATGGAGTAGCATCACTATTCATATTAAAAACATAACCACAGTTACCTGAGGACTCCGGAGATATGTTGGAAGAACTCGAAATAGGAGGAGAATCATCTTGAGATATCAAAGATAATTGGGACATAGAGGTGGCAAGATTAGCTTGCCCAAGCTTGGCTTGCTCATCTCGTTCCCGTTGTTTATGAAGCTTCAACGGTTTCCACTAGTCAAGATAGCCATGCAATTATAAGCAATTATCGCGGCCATGCTTTTCACTATCGCAGTAAGTACAATCACTAGCCAGGACGGATGGTTTAGGACGAGAAGGACGGGGACCCGTGGTGGGTCGTGAGGCCGTCTTAGCAGCAAAAAGCGAGCCCTGTGTTGGGCTTGGGGCAGTAGCCTGGGGTTGTAGTCCTGGGCTCAGTGCAGGTGACTTCTCGGGGGCGCGGAGACGAGGTGGAGCTACGGCTCGTGTGGCAGCCGAGCCACCATGGCTGCCCCACTTGGCAATTGTTCTCCGGTATTCATCACAGCTTGTCGTATTCCCTCTCGGCGAACATAGGCAAACATTTGTTTGACGGAAGGAATGGGCTCAGTTTGTAGAATATCACTACGAATTTTATCAAACATCTCATCCAATCCTGCAAGTAAAGTGTACACACGATCTGTTTGAACAATTTTATTAAAAATTTCAATATCAGTACCGCATTTCATCGGATTGGGTCGATGATAATCAATCTCTTGCCACAAAGATTGAAGATCACTATAGTATGTCTCCACTGGTCGTCCATCTTGCCTTATGCGAGAGGCCTTGCAGGTAAGATCATAGACTTGAGAGATATCGGAGCCGTCATAATACGTGCGAGCGACCGCGTCCCACACTTCCTTTGTCGTCGACAAGGACCGAAATGCCGATAATATCGGCGATATATCGCCGATATTATCGAAATTTCTCGTGACCGATATTTTTTTAGGTTTCCAAATGGTTTTCGTCCTAATATCGCGAAATATCGAAAATGTTAATCGGGGACGAACGCCGGAGGATTCAAATCGCTGGGAGGAGTCCTTGAGCGGAGTGAACGGAGTGAGCGGAGTCGACTCGGACTCGGGACTGAGTGAATGGAGAGGCGCTGCCTAGACTGCGTGTGTGTGTGGGTCTCGGACCCTCGGTGCGGAGAGAAAGGATCGAGAGGGCGACTCGGAGCGAGTCGTAGCCCAGGTAACCGTCGTCGTCGAACGGGCCAGTTGACCCGGTGGTCGGGACTCGGGACTGAGTCGTCTTCAGGCTGAGTGAACGGAGAGAGACGGCGGCCTAGACTGTGTGTGTGGGTGGGTCTCGGACCCTCGGGTGCAGAGAGAAAGGATCGAGAGGGGAGGAAGGGGAGATCTGTGTGTGTGGAGATCTGTGTGTGTGGAAGAGGGGAGAGGGTAGAAGACTCACAGAAGAGGGAAGAAGGTTCGAGAGAGAGAGAGGAGAAGACTCAGACAGAGAGGAGAAGAGGAGAGAAGGTTCGAGAGAGAGAGAGACTGAGAAACGGAAGTGTGTATGCGTACGATGTATGCGTGTGTGTGTTGTGTGCGTGTGTTGTGTGCGTGTGTGTGTATGGTGATGCCTTTTTTTTTTTTTTTTTTCTTTTTCAAGGACATTATTGGATGCCTTATTGGACTACTTTTACAAAGTTTGACACTCACAATGTTTTCTTTTTCATTAATTACTACATATTTTGTACACTCACAATGTTTGACAGCTCGCTATATAATCAACTTAAATAAGTTAAATCCATCATGCAATGCATTTCCTTCTAATTTTTTGTGATAAACTAATAGATAATTGACTAAATAAACATCCTGCAAAGTTTCAATAAAAATTTCCAAGTTTTTCTTACAATTTCCGTGGTTTCCATTGGATTTTTATCGATATCGATATTATCCCGATATTTCCGTCGATATTTCCGTGTTTCCGGACTACCGATATTTCCGATATTATCGATATTTTATACCTTGGTCGTCGATAGTCGAAGAAAATACCCAATCAGATTAGGTTCCATAGTGTTGATGAGCCAACCTTTAATAATAGTGTTCTCCGTACGCCATTTGGTGAAGGCCGGATCACCGATAGGTGGTTGGGGATTACTCCCAAACAAGTAGCCCAACTTGTCTTTTCCAGCAATAAACATCTCAACCGTCTGAGACCAAACTCCATAATTGGCACCATTGAGTTTGATGCCAATCGAAGCAGTAGATAAATCATGATGGACAATCTATGTAACAACTTGCGGTATAGATAGGGTAGGATTCATAGTAGGGTCGGTTAAGGTAGTAGTGCTTAGGGTTGTAGTGTTTAGTGTAGGAGTAGAATCAGTTAGGATGAGGTTGTTTTTACCGTGGAGTGGTGGTAGGTTCTCTATGGGAAGGCCGAGTTTGCTTAAGGGAACGGGCAGAGCAGAAATCCTAGGATATCTACTTTGATACCATGCTAATTAGGGCTTATTTTGGGGTTTAATTTTCTGATATCATTTTTCTCACCAAGGAGGAAAATATATAGTGTACATGAGTGATTTACAAGGAAAGAAACATCAAATAACCTAATTACAATCTAATTACAAGGACTCAAAAAGGTAACTAAACTAATTACAAAAAGTCAACTCTCCAACAAAATGACTCATCTTGAGTAAGTTGTAAAGACTGCAATTCTGGAAATGTTGCTAAATAAGCTGCATAATTTTTCTTCACAATAGTTCCACTATTTAATCTTGTTATCTTAGGATGCTAAGTATTTACACGTGACACTGAAGAATTGGCATTTATATATGTGGAATCTAAAGATATAGGAAGATTTACCTCAAGTTGTGACTCATGATGGACAGGCAACAAAGGTGATATATCTTCTGTTGTTGTAGAGTGATGGTCATGGGGATGAATATCTGACTATGAACATATTGTGACTGTTGTACTTGTGGAATTAGCATTTGAATCATCACATGAACTGACTTATTTTGAACTGAAGTACATCTATCAGGTTGCTGTGGTTCTACTACAGATTTGAATGGAAAGACATCTTCATCATGTATAATATGTCGTGACACTATTAATCTACCAATGTTTGGATCAAAACAAATCACTCCCTTATAACCAATAGAGAATCCCAAAAATACACATTGCTTTGCTCATATATTCTCATCCATCATCAGTTTGCAAGCATTTTATAGTAACATTAAATTGATTGAACACAAAAGCTTAGAATTTGACAAAAATTGAAAAACCTTCTGATTTATTTGTCATGCGAAATATCCACATGAACCTTGAATATTCATCTACAAAGTTTATGTAATATCTATAACCTTGTATAGGTTGACTTGGAGCTGGACCCCATATATCACTATGTATCTTCCCAAACAGATAACTAGCTTTGTGTTCTCTAATATGAAATGGTTGCCTACTCGTTTTCCCTTGAATACAAGAAGAACATACAGTAGGAGTTTTATCTATACTAGCAGAGATATTAGCAGATTTTAACATAGCATGTAAAATCTCATCTGAAGGGTGTCCAAACTGTTGATGCCAAACTGAAGCAGTGACCTTCTTGCCAATGAAAGCAGCACATCTACTCAACCTTGCAGCAAATGAATTTGAAAATGTATTAACTAGAATTCTGAACAGATCCCCACCATCACTCATTCCTTGATATAGAATCACCCTTATGGCCTTGTCCTGTATAAAAAACATCGCATCATTACATATGAACCAATAACCGTTATCCTTACACGATTTCTTGACAGATAATAGATTGACAATTATCATTGGAACATGTAAAGCGTTTTTCAATATAAGGGATTTATCTAAGGAATTAGTAATAGCTGAGGAACCAATGCTTTTAACTACTAAACCTTCCCCATTGCCGATGATAATATTCTCATTTCTATTGTATGGTGCAACTTGATTAATGTTGGTAGCATTAGCCGTCATGTGGTGTGTTGCACAAGTGTCCAAAATCCAAGTTTCAGCAGCATTGAATCCATTGTATTTGGCGGCCTCATATTGGTTTGTGCAGACAAAGCAGTGAGGATGGTGGCGGTGGATTACCTTGGTATGAGAAATTGTTTCTACAATAACATTCGAGAGCAATGTGACCTTCTTTCCACAAATTTGACACACAACAAAATTTGAAGGTTGTCCATTGTTATCAGCCCAGTAATAACAATTTGGTGTAGTGTGTCCTTTCCTTGAACATATTTGACACTCAGGCGAGATGGCACTCTTATAGTTGATATTGCCATTCCAAGATCCTCATTTGCCTGAATTGCTTTCAAAGAATTGAGAGCTCTTTCCATTCCCAGAATATGAATTATTTCCACTATTCCCAGTACCAAACATTGAGTTATTCCCAAATTTATTTGAGAAATTTCCAGAGAAAGACTTTGAAGTGTTGTTGCCAGAGAAATTGCCTCAATTTCCTCCATTACTCCCATTAAATTTTCTGTTATTCACTGAGAAATTGCCCCTTTGTTGAAATCTATTGCCATTACTCACAAATCCTGACCTTCTTTGAAAGTTTAGCTAGTGTCACCCCTTGTGAATTTGAACTTTCTCCCTACTCATAATTCTGGTTTCCTCTTTGAAATCTGCTAGAACTTGCCCTACCACCTTGTACATGTATTGCAGACATGGAGATAGAAAGAACTTGTATCCGAGCCTTATTACTAGCTTCTGCACCCAACAATTGTGCTCGAAAATCTTTAAGTGACATTATTGGATCCCTTGCAAGAATCACTGTCTTGATTATTTCAAAATCAGGAGGTAGTCTAGATAAAACAGCAATGATATAATCATTATCTAATATCTTTTCACTAGCATAAATTAATTGATCTCGAATCCCCTTGAGTCTAAGCATGAATTTATCCATAAAGTCTCCTCCAATTTTGTGCAGCATAAAATTTTGTCTTCAGTTGATTCACACGAACAATTGAAACCGATGCAAACCTTTCTTGTAAACAACTCCAAGCTTCTTGTGAAGATTTGCACCCAATAACATGTTCCATGGCATTATCGGAAAGAGTGGCAATGAGCAAACTTAGGAATGCAAGATCCTTCTTCACCCAATCTTTATATGCATTAGTAATTTCTGTAGTAACTCTAGTGTCTGTATTGATTACATACTTTGGTGGACATGGCGAATCTCTAGTGAAGAAATCAAACAGATCATAACCTCTCAAAATAGATTGAAATTAAAAGCTTTATTTCACAAAATTATCATCTTGAAGCTTATCTGTAAGCATTCCCAGCAACCCTTCAATCTTCACAAACTCAAACATGATGATATTTCAAAAATGTTGTAATGAAATAAAGCAGATGATATGCAGTACCCAACAATACACTCCGGCTATCGGCCTTACAGAAGTGCACGAATCAAGAAATGGCTATCGGCCTTGTTGAAATTCAGTAGAAATGGTTATTGGCCTTATCAACAACACAATCTTGGCTATCGGCCTTGTCAACACCGCAATCTTTGGCTATTGGCCTTGTCGATGTTCACTGACGCATTGAAACAAATAGGTGATGTGCATCTCAGAAACCCGAAAAAGAACAAGCTTGATGATAGTTGAAATCGTTACCCAAAACACAGAGAACCAGCATAAACCTTCAACAATACCAGTGGAATAACGGCACCAAGAATCGTCCAGCGATTGATACCATGATAACAAAAATGAAGAGTTGCAGAAAATGAACTAATGTTGCAAAGAGAACAAGAAAGAAGAACAATTCTTAGAGAGAAAGAAGAGAGAAGAAAGGGAACATTTTCTTATATAGCCTCACATGGCTTACACTGTAAGCAATTTGTTTTTAACAGAACCAACAACCTAACAACCTTTCTCTTAACCGTTTTAATAGCTACTAATAGTTCTAACTACTAGTAACAGACTACTAACAATTTTGTTAACCTACATTATTTACCAATGATGAGTTCGATACTAATTTATTTTCCTGCTTGTTAGGGTAAATATATCTTTATACCTTGAGAAAAAAAGACACTAGTGAGAATGCTTTGTTCCATACCTTTCAACTTTGGGAAAACTAATGAAAAGTCCTTAAAAACTTCCATTTAACCTTTAGGATAAAAGTTTTCAAAAATAACTATACTGTCCTTCAAAGTGTTTATACAAATATATTGTTCTTAGTGATCATAGTGAGTTACACGTGCAACCAATTCCACATCAGACATTGAATGCAGAAGCATGATGTTACATTAACTTGGCAACTCGAGCACAACGAGGACCACATTTTTAGACCATATTTTGTAGACCATGATACGACAGTTGATGATTGTATTTCTTTTCAAGAAGGAACCCAACCACCAGCCGCTATATCATGTAATCTACAAAAAAAATAGTCTAAGTAGATGGTCGTCTCACTAGCATCACACTTGCTACTTATGGTCGCCCATGTGAGCCGTTAATCATATTTTGGAGTCGAAGAAGTTATGGATCGGTGTGAGAACTAATATGAATGATAACGAACTAGAGTCTGAGATGAACAACACTTCCCTCACTTAAATTTTCATATTTAATTTTTCAAGCATGCCATTTTCAAAATTAAAGTGGAACCACCTATTTTTTTAATTCAATGATTATTTTACGCATAATATGACGTGGAAAGAAATTGTGCTTATTTTTTTGTGGGAATTGTTTTTAGGCTTCAAAATTTTCATTTTACATTCTAAATTTTTATATTTAAAAAGAAAAATATATTTAAGAAGAGTGTAAAATAAAAGTTTTAAAGTGTAAATAGCAGTTCTCTTTTTAATAAATCTATTTTTTGTGAGTAAATGTGTTATGAAACTCAATTACATCTACTACCAACAAACTTTCGCTTGTGTAAGTGATTGTTTTTAGCATGATCATTTTGCTCTTATAAATTTATGGGCATGATCTCATTATTTGTGTAGGAAAGTATAATAAATCCGCGGCCCAATGCCGTCGTCCAGCAACCACGACGAAACACAATGGCTATAGTCATTTGAAACTCACAATGGCATTTAAGTTAATTCCCTCAAATCCGGGGGCATATGTACGATCAAACTTCATATAAATTCACGAACCACGCCGTTTCTATCAGTCTCCCTCTCGCCCACCCCCTCTCTCTCTATCATCCCCAATCTTCTATCTTCCTCCTTTGCTATTCTGTGTTTCCGATCGATCTCGACCGCTGCATCCACCCATTCTCCGGCGTACTCCGGCGGCCCCCTCCTCTCACTCCTCCGCACATACAATCTGATCCGTCGCCCGATTCGGTTTGCGTAAGAGCTATCCGGATCCGATTTCACCCATCGAGCTTCAGCCTCTAACCTAACCCCCAATCCCGACGCCCACCTCCTTTCATTTCGTAATTTACCATTTTCATTTGTTGTTTATCTTTTTTCTAAATTTTTCTTTTTTTTCCTCTCTCTCAAAACTTTTTGTGAAATTACATTTCTGTCACCACAAATCCCCACCCTTACGTTTTCAATAGCAGTCTACCCGTATTTTACGCTTTTGCCCCCCCGCGACAACAACTTTCCACTTGACGGTTTTACCCGCTCAAGGATTTTCCATTTCGAAGTTCGTTTTCTGACGTGGCATGGAGTTTTGAAAAAGGATGAATTTCCCACAAAACCACAGCCGTAGGATTTTGCCACCTGTCGCTTCAAGAAAGCGAAAGGAGACCCCATCGAACGGCTTTAAACTACCGGCTCCGAAGGCTCCAAGGGCTCCAAGCACAACGACACCTCCAAAAACTCCCAGCAAAACGACAGCTTCGCCGCTCTCGGCAAACTGGCTTCTGGCGGGCCACATGGCGTACGAGTATTTAACCAAGGGCACACTGTTCTGTCAGAAGTTCGACCCGGCTCGAGCCGAGGCGGTTCCCCTGGCGGCTAGCTTCTCAGCCGAGCCGAGGATGGGGAAGCCGGTCGAATCAGGAAAAGGATCCGGTACGGGCGCAGCGCAGGAGAGTTATGCTGAGGTGGCGAGGTTACTGAAGACGGATGGGGCCCACATTCCGGGGATTGTGAACCCGACGCAACTGGCGAAGTGGATTCAGATGTGACGATACGTATGGTAGGATGGGGTAGGGCCTAGAGGTGTTTGCGTAGGGTGGAGACGTGGCGCGGCATGATTGGATGGAGCAGTTTTGGTCCACGTCAGCCAGTAAGTTGTTGTAGTTGGTAGTGAAAAAAAAAAAAAGTTGTTGGAGTTCTCGAACCAAAGGTGCAGGATTCGTGAATAGGGAGAGAGCGAGTGGGTCTGAAGGTGGCGGGTGAGATCGAAAACCAAATCATGCAACTGCAGTGACTCTTTCTCTCTCTAGAATCTGTTCGTGGTGATGACATTATCTCTGTGTTTTGCTTTGTTGTATTTTATTTGTAGGATGACGATGATGATGATGAAATTTAAAGAGAACACAGAAATGGAGGCCGGCCGGCCTTTCGAATTCCGGTGCTTTGTTGTTATTTAACTTGTTTAATCTGATCTATTTAATCATGTTTTGCCTTATATTTTGTTTTCATTATTTTTATTTGGGTGGATTTATATTACGAGTTCATAATATTGTAGTATGAATGGCTGCATATATATCCTTGCATGCGTCATGCACGTGTGATCTGGGCACGTTACGTATAAATATGTGTATTTAATGTATACATACACTTGGCTTGGCATTGGATATTATAGGTAGCGCATGAAAAAAAATGGAAAGGGTTGGACGTTGTTGGTTTCTGGGTGGCTGAGATTGATTAGAGTTGGGCAATATATATGGTTGCATGTCTTGTCTGCGCTCAATGTATTGTTTCCCTGAACTCTTACATACACCTTGTTCAATAGCGATAGAAAAACATGGATACTTACACCTGGTTTCATGCAAGTTTTTCTGTTGAACTCATCAGCAAACTTCCATCTGTTTATGTTTGAGTATTGCACGCACACTAAGGTACGATGTGGCTTGATCGTTGATCTGCCATCAAATTTGGCATTTTTTTTTATTTGTACGACTATGCTATGCAGATATGCGAAATTCTACAGTTGACACCGTTTTAATTCAAGAATATATGGTGATCGTTTTACACACACACACACATATATATATATTCAATATATTGTCTCTGAACTCCTATAATATATTTGGCTTTACATATATACACCTGGTTCAATAGTGAGAGGAAAACATGGGTATATATGTACCCCACACTACATGCAATTGTTTCTGCTATAATCTGCGATGAGTTTCCGTCCATTTTATTAGTGTAATGAACACACCAAGGCACGCTGTGGCTCTTGTTCCCTAATCTGCAACAAATTTTGCAAAACGATCGTTTGAATTTGTACGGACTACTGCTTGCAGGCATGCAAAATTCTAAGGTTGCTACTGTTTTCGATCTATATATACTACTCTCGTTTGAGTGAAAGATTTTAATGATTTGGAGGGTCGATTAACGAAATTAGTTGGGACGTACTATTGATCTACAGTGGTTGTTTCAGTCAACAATTTAAAACATGAATGACAACTTTAGCAATGTGATTATACTAATTAAAACAATATTTGTTGTTAATTGTATATTTAGACCACCCTGTTAGCCACATGTATACCAGCCTTCCAGCTGGTTGTCAATGACTCTAGTTTCTTATAAGTTATATGTTGGCCATCTTTTTGGAATGAATTATTGTTCTTTTTTATTTGAATGATATTGAATAGAAATTTTCATGGTTTTAAAAAGTCCTTTATGTACTAATTAATCAGCAAATAGAAAATTATTGATTCATTCTACATCATACCATTTCAATTTGGATTGGAAAAAAAAAAAGAAATAAAGAAGAGTTTAGTAAAACAATCGTCTTCACAATATACTATGACCAGAGTAATTCCCGAAATTTGGTAGAAAAAAATATAAATGATCATAGCATATTTTCATTTTCTTTTCATTTTTTATTTTAATTTTTAGGTTTTAGGGTTATACGGACTCGAACAGTAGACCTTCTCGGCAAAACAAATCAAACTTCTTATTATCAAAATGATTTGAGTTGTTTCAAAGACCCAACGTGCATTTTTATTTATTTATTTTTTTTTTGCATTGGGCTTTTTTTCTTTAGTACATCTACATTAAGGAGATGAGAATTTCAGTTAAGCCACACAATGGGTAGCCTAATTTGGACTCTTTGACTTATTAATTGAAACAATTTATTTTTTTAACCTATTAATGGCTGCCCTTGACTCTAAGTTTTTATCTGGACGAATTTATATTAGGACCCTGAGAATTTTCTCAAGAATTTTCAATGCAACCCTAAGGTGCAGCTCATTTTCTCAAGAATTTTCAATGCAATCCTAATAAAATGGACATCAAAAGTTTGCCTTTCCCTTTTTTTTTGGTCAAAGATTAGGTAGACCACTCGTTACGCTTAGTTTCGCTTACTTTTATTTTGTTTTTTGGAATTAGATTTTGGTAATCTCTCCTTTTGATGACATCAATCTTATGATTTTCTTTTTTGGGACTCTTTGGCCTTGAACTCTGGTTCGAGCACTTATTCCAATCTGGTAGAAAAAGAATATAAACCAATAAAATTCCTATTCAATATCATTCAAATAAAATGAGGCGATTTACATGTCTAATTTTGACAATGTGATATTTTAAATCTTAGTAACATATGCGAAGAAAATTCAAATTTAGTCGAAAAGAGCGGACACATTGTCCTGACCAATTTAACTAATGCCTAATGTGCGTCTGTCATGCTTGTACTGTAAGAGTAAAGAGATATTGTGTAGATTAACGTGTTCACCAAAACCTTCCTCTAAAAGGAAATTGCTAAAGTTCATCAAGAACAACACTTTTCTGAAGAAGCCCTAGCCTGTACACTTTGACGTTTTCATGTGGAAAATGCATGGGATTTCTTCCGCCAAATCAATGACTGGATTTTCTTTCTTGTAAGTTTCAACGAAGCTTCCCCCTTAGCTGTCTTAATCCAGCATGCCATTTGTGACACAGTTTCTATATATTATCCCCTTTTCCATATTAGAAACATGCTTGAACCGTCAAACACTCATATGTTAGTTATGTGACCATTTTTTTTTTTTTTTTGGATAGGAAGGTCGTATCATATACGATTCGATAATTTCTCCATACCCCACATCAATTCCCGTAAATGGTAGCTTCTGCTAGTGGTATGTATTTTTTGTCGAACAATCTGTAAGGAATCGATGTTCATGTTGCCATTTGTCGAACAATCTGTAAGGAATCGATGTTCATGTTGCCATACTATGAATATGATAATGTAAGTATTTTTCCGGTCTAAGATATTTCAAATGAAAGAGAATTTTATATTTGAATTTGTAGTTCCAAATAAATCATAGTTACTAAACATATATAGTTATTGCAAGTGATCATTTACTACGATGGTGGAAATGAGTTGAGCTTTTACATATTGACGTGGGTTCGAACTCCGTTTGTGGCTATTCTAACATCTAATCTATTGTTATACAGTTACTAATTAGGAAAACCTTAGAGTCATAATTTTACAAGGTAAACGTCATTTAGAAAATAATAATAATACAAGAGAAACTAAATTTTTATCAAATTTGCAAACCAAATAATGTGTCACTAGTAAAAAATAAGAGTTTAGTTACAAAATTTTATTCCCACATATGATTCTTTGTTTTAAACTGTATTGTGAATAAAAAATTAATAATAAATAAAGGCTGAGTACAAAATTTGTGTTGTCATCCGACAATTACGAGCTAAATAAAAGAGGACAGTTCAATTCGTGTTGTATTAAGTTATTAATAAAAGAAAACTAACGAAAAGTTCCTGAATAGTGACAGTTTTAACCATATTACGCTCTCGGTGGATGTGTTGAAATCCAAAAAGTTAGTTTTCTATAGCTAGGTTTATTTTATGTATTTTTCTTTTGTTTGTTCTAGGCCCACTCACTTCTGAATCTCCCCTTTTTCCTTGTCGATTTTGTCTTTTCATGTATGGAAAGAAATTGAAAGATGATGACTTTTATGGTAAGTCTCCTTTAAAAAAAAAAAGAATAACAATAATTAGTGGCTTGGTTATTACAGTCTATCTTTTCAGAGGTCAAAAAGACTCACAGAGATAGTTTAACTTCTTTACCATCATTGTGCGATTCACCAGTGCTATGAATTAAACTAAGGACGTGCCGTGTTGAATACGGGTTTAGAATTCATCCCAACCACTTAACCACTCCATGGTGGTTTTTATGGTAAGTCTTGTTAACTAATGAGATAATTACAAAAAGTAAGGGATTTACAGAGGGTGGTGCCATTCACCCACTCAATTTCTATCGAATGATTTGAAAAAGAGAAATTTTATTTGAACCTATATAACTTTTTTATACACACAACTTATTCTTTTAACCCATATTACATTTAATTAAACTATCAATTTCCTTTAAACCCAAATTTACTACCTAAACTATTCTCATAAACCTAATTCAATTTATAAATTTATCTCTATACCCATTTTAGAAAATACAAATTCAAAATTTGTAAAAAGAAGTCATTCAAGTTAGGACTACGAAAAAGTGGACAAATTCATAATCTGTGCAATTTGATCATCTTTGCAATCATATTATGATAGGGTTACCAAATATTTCAACTTTTGTTTCACTAAACTAAATTGTGAAACTATAAAAACCAAGCACTGGGTTTTCTTGGAGAGAGCTCATCAAATTTATCTCCATGGATATGATATAGGGCTAATTCAAGTTATTTTCTATTTGTACGGGATACAGCAGATTTACTTTATTTTAGTAATGTTTGGAAGATTGCTTATTTGATTTAATGTGTGTTCATATCTTTCCGCATGGTTTAATCAAGAATCATTTTTCACAGCTTCAGACCTTGAAGACTAGTGCAGATTCCGAATGCCCTGTGCGGTTGATCTGCACTTACTTGCGTGAGGTTGACACAATCTTATCAAATTGACAGGGAAAAGGTACCCATCTATCCTTACCAGAAGCAGATGATGTTTCGATGATTTCCAGTTTCATGGCTTGAATGAATCCTGTCTCACCATTGGTACTGTATCGAAAGAACCATGCACTAGAAGTCCGGATGAAACCATTACATGGATTATTAATTTGGATGAATCAAGGGGTGAGGGTAGGGTTTAATTATAGAGTGTCGGTTTATTGATAAGTTTTAGTTTTATTGTTAAGTTCATTTAGTACTTGATAGTAATTATGCAATAGAGTTAAAAAGACAACTAAAATTAAAGTTTAAGTTGGGTATAGAAATAGGTCATACGGGTTCAAATAAAATATCTCATTGAAAAAAAAAATCAACAAAAAAAATAATAATAACAAAAGTTTGTAAAGGGTAAAAAGGGGTATGAATAACACCATCCTTTACATATCTAAGTCTAAATAATTAAGAGTCTAAAACGACTCTATCACCCATCAATCCATGCCCAAAATACGATGTTGAAAGCCGAGAAAGAAATTTAAAGGAAAATATTATGACGGTCATGGAAATCTACCTTCAACCTATCTGGACATCGAAATTTTGAGTCTATTTTATTTTTTGAGTTTTCATGTAAGCATGTCTGATTTAGGACTTCTAAGGAATGAATATATTTTACTCCTTGGTTCTTTAATTTACTGAAGTACCATTCAGTGGTGGAGTCAGAATTTTACGTGAGGAGGGGCCACACGTAATTGTTAAAATAAAAAGATAATATTTACAAGAAAGTATAATACATGCTTGGAGTTTGAGCTAATTAATTTTTTTTTTGAGGCGCTAAATTCTTTTTCATGTTGAAATTAACCTTCCAATATCAAGTCAATATAAAGAGTAGTTAATCAAAATTAAAGAGAATCAAATCAACGAAAAAGGCTAGGAATACCATGTTTTTAGACCATATTTTGGAGATTACATAATATGATGGTTGATGATTAGATTTCTTCTTTAATGATTTAAAGAACTAGTTCAACAATTAACAACTATATCATCACGTGGTCTCAAGGAGATGGTTTCTATAGCATCGTCCCAAGTTAATATAGAATAAATTAAGAATTTTCGAACAAAAAATGTGAAGAATGGATTGGGAATATGGAGAAAGAAATATTTAAAAAATTTAGTAAAAATTCAAAGATAACATAGAGATTTACAAACTTTAATATTATTGTGGGTTGGGAATTTGGAGGATGAAATATATGAAATTTCAAGAAAGGGATGAGAAAAGCTGAAAGTTTATTAATATTAATTTTTTTTTGTCAAACAAAGTTTATTATTATTCGGTTGACAATATTTTTTTTTAAAAACTAAACTAGACTTTAGATTTTAAATTTTAATTTTTTTTTATAAAATAGAATGTTAAATTTAGTTTTAAGATGAGTGTTGGAAATTTTAAGAGTGTATCACATGCAAGTCACGTGACCGAAATTGATGAAAAATTGAATAGAATAGTTTCATATCTAATATTAGGGATGTAATTGACAAATTTATTAGTTTGAGGACTGATTTTTCCAAAAAAAGAAGAAGTTAAGGACCTAAATTTCACTCAAGTAATAATTGAGGGACTAAATTGTCAGTTTACCCTATTTTGATTATTGGTGATTAGAATTTAAGAGATTTGTATAAACTAAAAGAAGTATACTACTAAGTGTGTGTGTGTGTGTGTGTGTGTGTGTGTGTGTGGAGCTTAAGGGGAGGGATCCCCATTTAAAAAAAAAAAAAAAAAGACACGCTCCCTACCGTTAGATTGGCTTTAATGAAATTGTGTGGTTGAGATTAAAACACATGCCACACAATTTCATTAAAGTTAAATCTAACGGTGGGGAGCGTGTTCCTTTTTTTTTGAAAAATGGGGATCCCTCCCCTTAAGCTCGCCGTATATATATATATATGACACACCCCGACCTAGAATGTCCACTAGGACTCTAAATCGAGCTGTGTTGGCCGACACCTAAAAGGTGACGAAGCCATAAAGTGTAGTGATATGGAAAATGTGAATAAGTTTAAACCTAAAAGTGCCTAAATGCATGAGTGCATTGTGAGCGGGAATGAACCAATTTCACACGCGACGTCAGTGCATAAGTAAAATACAGTAGAGTGGGTAAAGATTATACCTTCAGAGGTAGCCATCTATATTGAGATTCGCTAAGAATCCTTGTCCATACAAACGTTCAGCAGCTAAAACCTGGAGGGGCGAAAAACAAGGGTAAGTGGGTCTGAAAATAAAGTTTTAATAAAAATCAACTATTTAAAAAAATTTAGGCTAGGAAGGTCAGGGTCAGTCCACGCGCCGCCGCAGGTGGCGGTCGGTCGCCTTGACTTGCTGGAAAAATCAACTATTTAAAAAAATTCTCAAATTTTACAGAAATGAAAATTCTCAACTATTACATAAATGACCTTGAAACAGGTCGGGGGTCCGATCGGCTACCCCCTCAACTCTCTCCTTTCCCCTCCTTGTTCTCCTCTCCCATTGATTCTCTCATTTTCTCCCTTTCCTAATTAGTCCAATTCCTCCCTCCTTTCTCTCCTTTATCTTCCATCTCCACTGCCCATCTTTTCTTTCTTTTAATCTAAGCCACAGACGTGGCTTTCCAAATGTTACTTCAAAAATCTAGAGCATTCCAAAAAATAATAAATTTTCAATTTTTCCCTCAACTTCAATTCGTTAATAACTCTAAATTACATTCCGTTTGTGCTCACACGTTCATAGCAATGAGTACTACCCAAATATGCCAAGAAAACATATTTTACGTGACACGAATAGGTGGTCAACAAAAGTCAACGTATTTGCCTCGAAAGGCATTTTCGCAAATTCACATTTTAAAATTTTAAAAACTATAATTTTTAGGGACGGGTCGTTACATATATATATATATATATATATATATATATATATATATATATATATATAATACTAAATATTAAGAATGGTTGAAAGAGTGAGGGTAGGCCTTGGCCTATACTGGCCTATTAGTGCCTCCGCCTTGGTGCTACCTTTTTTTCTTTAACAAACGATAAGGTAATTGCACTAAATACATTAAACTACACGAATGAAGTTTTAAAGTTGGGTGCAGAGGGTGAAGCACGCTACTCTGGTCTATGGACTTGTCTTAGTGCAAATCTGGATTTGGTCCAACTCCCAAAGTTGAATAGTGTTGCTTTCATTAGAAGGCATGATGGATATAGAGAAGCAAAAGGAAAATTGGTTGACTGTGACTCAAGCTTGGGGTGGGAATTTCGGTCTAAATTCTCTTCCCAGATTCTACGTGCTTAGCATTTTATTTAGTTGGGATTATGATTAATAACCAAGCTCACAAATTATCATCGGCGTCGCCTCCTTACTTCGCCTTTGTTCGTTTGATTCTGGCCATCTTTTTGTTCGCGTTTGCTATGTCGTTTTGTCTTCAATCGGTGTTTGAAGTCACAGACAGACACAGAAAGGTTGATGATCTTCCCACAACTATGGAGGCAGGGAAGGACTGTAAATCCAAGGTTTAGTATTCAAGCCAACGAGTGTTGAAACTTTTTTTGATCTTGTAAAATGCACTAAATGTGTTTTGTCCATGCTCAAACTTGCGTGTACTAGTCTTTCAGCATGCGCTTTTGAACTCTCAGCCGTACATACATTAACAATATTTGTTTCAACATAAAAATTGTTTGTTAACTGACAATCATGTGGAATTGCAGATTTTGGAATACAATAATCAGAAAATAAGATTGTTTCAAAATCATCGGAAACAATGTGACCTTCAGAAAGTGAAGTTTTACAGTACTAATGCAGCTAGCGACTTATACAGAGGATAATAATTGAGGAAACCATTTTCACAATACAAGAGTCTCAAATTTCGAGTCAAAGCGATTATGTTTTCTATGCCTGCTTGATTACCGCCGATCTAGCCTTCAGATTAAGAAAGATTGCCCTGAAATTAACAAATCTAAGAGTGAGAAATTTTCCAAGCAATTTTTAAATTGTAAGGACACAAGCAGTTCTAATTTAAATGCACAAGTTTATAGTTCAAATGATGGTTTTGATGTATGTCAATCCCTCTTTAGTTTCTTGTTCCTCGAAGTATCAGACTTGTTTTAAAGGGAAATGACATAGCATAACAACGAGAGGTATCTTAATGAGGCAATCGAAGAGAGCAGCGTACCAGCACGAGGCAACAAAGCTGTGAAACAAGACACGAAACTGCAGAGGCATATATTGGTAATTCACCCAACCAACAATAGGCCAAAACTGCAACCATCATAATTTCAGCATCGTCAATTCATTGTTTCACAATTATACCTTGATTATAAAACAACAACAGTAAGTCATTATTTCATACCTTCCATGCGGTCAATTGGATAGAAGGATAGTCCTTTCGAACTTTGCTCCTGACTAAATTCCATGGTCTTCCTGCAATACCAGAATGAAAAGTAAGCACTGCATCATTCTTAGTATAATGTTTCTAAGTTCACAGATATGCCCGCGCTACGCAACAAAATCGTCAAGCTTTCAAAGATGTAAATCAAAACATGGCTGAGACCATTGACAGTAAAACAGGAACGAGTCAAAGGAGCGAGGTAATGTTTAGGGTAAAGCATGAATTTGTTGATACGTAAGGGTAAAAGTCATATAGACCAGGAAACAATATTCAGAATGAAATAAATTCAGCTTCACCAGAAACACTCATTATTATTATTTTCATTATCAGTTTGGCCTGAGCATCTATTCAGAGCACACTTCTGAAGATAAATGCACATTTCTTTGGAGAATTTTCAAGCAAACATCACAGCTCTGCTCTTCAAAAGGAAACTCAAGTTATATATGTCACACCATTCTGGGAGGAAGGACAGGAAAACAACTCATAAATATGGAGAAACTCGGGCTTGGTTCCGAGGCAGGATTTCCTAAAATGAATCCGACTGGGGAATTTTAGCACTTAAAAAGAATGGAAACAAAACAAAAATTCTGTTTATCTGATAAATTAAACTGTTCAAGACCTAGAGCTTTAGATTTCCCCCCTTCTTTACTCAAGCACACCACAATAAATGCACAAACAACATCAAAAAATTAAAGTTCTCTAAAACCACAAAACTGTGAAATGATATATCCTACGCAAAAACTGGAAGTATAGTACGCACAGAGGACATTCTTTTGCCCTCCGTGCGACCAAACAAAGCAAGAACAAACATGACAGAAAAAGAAAACTTTGAAAAGACAAATCAAGTCCCACCAAGCCATCATACTACTGCAACTAAATACAAATGGTATTATATACTAATGCAAAGTAGATATCAATTACAATATGAGATGGATCCTTTAAGCGTATACCAAAGATATGCGCATACCTTCAATCACCAAGCCATAGTACGTCATGAAAACCATGTTGTTCCATGGAGACGAAGTTAATTGTTCCACCAAAACCTAATAATTGACATTTCCATTCATCAATACCAGGCTCAAAAATTTCATGTAGGCTTTCAGCACTTATTTAACTCAAAATGGAAGCACAACTTCGACTTCACAGAAAAAAGTTCACCTTCTTTGCGATTGTTTTGTTGTCCTTCTTTCCCTTAAATATTATATCCATCAATTTGTGGAGGAAGTGCCCAAATGGTCCCGCATATGCGAAACCATACAGCTGAAAACGAATTTAAGCTTCAGATTCTAACACGATATACATGGTCATAGAACACAATCATACATAACCTGATTAACATATCAGTCTAAGTGGAGAAAGGTCAAAACGAAGAAACCAAAACGACATAAGAAACAAGAAGACAAACTTATCTCCTTATTGTCTTGTTCTCCATTTTCTCAGCAGCCAAACAAATTTTAAGAATTTCTTATGAGAAAAAAACCAAAGTTGACAATCTAATACAACCCAATTACTGATTTATTAAAAATAAAATTAAACTAAAAAGTACAACCAATGATCAAAATGGTCATGCATACCATTATAAGAAGCAGTCTTCTCAGTTGAAGCTTTTTTATCCCAGAAATCTTCTGGGCTATTGCATCACTGCACCCAGCTAAAACTCCTGATGTAATTGCCTAGTAACCCAACAATTCAAATCAGATAAAAAAAACAAGCATTAATCTTTTATACACCAAAAAAATATATACATATGTGTGTGTGTGTATACATATATATATATATTCAAAACTTGGTTCAAACAACTCATTTTCGGATTAGAAAAACTGGGTCTGATTCAAACCTTAGTTCTGAGAGGGTGGGATTGAAGCTGTATGAGATATTTTCTCCAGGCCTCGCTGACTATTTCAGACATGGTGACTCCAAAGCTCTCTCCCGCTCTGTTTATTTTTTATTTTTTATTTTAATCTCAATAGAGGGTGTTTCATTGAGCCTTATAAAGATTCAAAAGATCTGAAATGTTGAAATGGGGTTTTATAATTCTCAATTTTAATAAATTTCTTTTCTTCGTTAACGACAAATTGGGGTTTGGTAGGTGGCGTGCGAAAGCAGTGTGATCAAACAAGACGACTCTACCTTACCATGCTTCCACCATAACAAGGAAGACCGCTACCTTATAATAACATTTGTCAGGAAAAGATCAAGGTAAATTTATAATTTAGAAAATGTTATTCACACTCATTTTTATTTTTTACATAATTTTGTTAATTTTTGTCATTAATTACTTTTAATTTGACGGTTAAAAATTGAGATAAATGTGTAGAAAATAAAAATAGTTGTATGAATACCACTACACTATAATTTTTTTTGGAATATTTTTTTTTTTAAGAATTTGTTCCTTATAACTTTTTTTTATACAGCAATATTGGAATGGGTTGTTGAGAATCAAACTAGGAACCTTTGGTCTTAATTTTTTAATACAACCACCTTGGGGTGAGGGGTGGGGTTTGAGAGGTCGAACTTGAAGGAAAATGATCCTCTCCGGATCCTTTCCACTAAGTCCATCAAGGCACACAATTTGGACCTTTGAAATTTGATCTAAATACAAACAGGGATCCACTTTAAAATGTTATAATAACTTTAACCGTTGGATCAAATTTCTAAGATCCAGATTGTGTGCCTTGGTGGACTTAGTGAAAAGGATCAGGAGAGGATCCTTTTCCGAACTTGAAACTTTTGGTCGAAATAGTGGATACTCCTTTTTTTTTTTTTTTTGTCAAATGATAAATTTGTTAAAATAGAGAGTTGACGAGATTCAAACTCATGCCGTAGTACAAGAATAACACTTCTCTTTACTACTGTAATAGATGACCTCTTGCAATAGTGAATACTCTTTAAGTATTAACCAATTAGTCTTTTGTAAATTTACTTGATAATTTTAAGGCTTATTTACAAAAACATTCTCTGAAACTCAACTTTCTCTAAAAACCCATTGAAATGCAAAATTTGTCAATCTTTTAAACTTAACGGGTGTATGTAAAACTAGAAAATACTTTACACACATCCATTTTTACATACCGCACATATTTGTTAATTTTTTTTATTATTAATCTTCTTCAATTCATTCTATACGACGGTTAAGAAATTAAAAAAGATATGTGAGAAGTAAAAATTGTGTGTGAATAACATTACCCATATGGCGTGTTTACGATCTGTAATCAAATTGAAAGGAATTGAATTGAGAAGGAATTGGATTGAGGTGGAATCAAAATTAGATTCCTGTTGAAGTTGTTTACTAAAACTGTATAGAATCAAAATGCAAATGATGCATATTTTATATTACTGTTTACCAATTCACATGAATCGGAATCAAAAGAATTTTGATTACTAAAATACCCTTGTACAAAACAGATATAAATTTTATTTAACTAATTAATAATACAATTCTTTTGTATATAAAAAACTAATGCAATTATTTATCCTAAAAAAACCTTTAATTACCATATAAGAAGCCTTTAATAATACAATTATTTTGTATATATGACATTAATACAATTATTTATCCTAAAAAATATCTTTATTTACCATGTAAAAATTCCCCATGGTATTCCAATTCTATGCACGCCTTCAATTAAAAACAACGAAATTAACACAACCCTCGCTCTCCTCTCCTGGCCCTCTATAAATCCCCATCTCCTTCCCTTCTGATTCTTCCTCTTCTCTTATGATTATTCTTTCTTCTTCTGATTCTTCTTCTTCTAAATAACTAATTAGTTCCAAATATTTATTTATTTATTTATTATATTGGTCATCTGTCTATGTCTCTCTTTCTTATGTCTGCTTCTTCACTTGATTTGAATGGGTGCTGTGCTACCGGAGACGAAGGAAGGAGATTAAGGGGTTGTTGTGCCACCGGAAACGAAGGAAGGAGATAAGGAAGGCGCTGGGTGCTATCCTATCGGAGACAAGGGAAGGAGATAAGGAAGGCGTTGGGTGCTGTGTTACCGGAGATGAGGGAAGAAGATAAGGGGTGCTATGCTACAAGAGACGAGGGAAGGAGATCAAGGGTATATTGGGTAGAAAAATTTGATTCCGGGTTGTGGCTTTCTTCCGGAATTCAAATACCGCCTATTGGTTGGTAATCCAATTCCATGCAAATTAGGGATCTGATTTCCTATTTTTAGTGGGTCCCACATACAATTTCATTCCCCCAATGTTTTTTTTTTTGAAACCACAGCCAGCCAACAACAACACACAGCCAAACAGGAGGCAAAAACATCACAGGAAAACAAAAGCAAAAATGATGGAAGGGGATACAGAAAGAAGACGCTCAAGCCAAGAGCGCCACCCCGACCACCCTCCATACAAAATTAATGAGGACAAGGAAGGCCATCCTTGTTCAAAACATGAACCAAAGAAGATGGGGGTCTGTCAACCCAAACCCGAGAGCCCATCTCCGGAAAACGTCGCGACGCAAGGAAGTCCGCGACCCCGTTGGCTGACCTTGGCACCCAAGCCCAGCAGCAGTACTGAAAAGCTACACTGACATCTTTTACTCTAGTCAGAATAGGGTAAGCTTCCCAACTGCCCACATCCACATTGCCCCAATGTTAGTAAACTCATGAATTACTTGAAATGAATGCAATTTCCATTCCCCTCATTCCATTCCCCTTACGTAAACAAGCCATTAGACTATTGTGGTTAATGAGCCTCATCTGTCCAATAACTTTGGTTAGTGTTATATGTTTCTTATTTTTAAAAAGAGAATCTTGAATTAAAATTGTTTTTTATTAATTTTTCAACCACATGGCAATTATGTGACACAGATCTTGTCACTGATGGGTCTTATTTGTCGCATGTAAACAGTTTAACAGATTTATTAAAGGACTATGGGGGCAAAGTAAGACACAATTAAATTTTATGTGGTTAAGTGAAACTCTAGTTGAGATTCAGTGGGTATGGATGTAATCAAGGTCTTAAAAATCGATATTATCGGCGATATTTTGCCGATAATATCGTTTTTTTGACCCAGCGATTTTTTTTTGAGTAAAAATAAAATATCTTTAAAATATCGCGATATTACCAATATTAGCGATATTATCGCGATATTCGTCGTCGTCGCCGCCGCCGGGAGGTGAGAAAGGGAGAAGGAAACTAGATCGAAGAAGAAGGATCCAGATCGACTACGGAGAGACCGAACCGAGGGAGAGACGGAGACGGAGAGACCGAGGCAGAGACGGAGACGGAGAGACCGAGGCAGAGATGGAGACGGAGAGACCGAGGGAGTGCAGCAGATCGAACGAATTTGAGCTTCACACTAACACGGAGAAAGAGATCTGAGACTTACCTAACCGGAAAATCAAAGAAGACTCGCCGGAGAGTTATGGGCTCCGCCATTCTCGCAGAGGCGGGAGAGAGAAGATTGATGATGTGTGATGATGGTGGTGTCCTCGATCTGCTCGAGTCGAGCAGATGGTGCTGCTGCGTGTGTGTGTGTGGTCACGGCAAGAGAGGGAGAGAGGTAAGAGGGTTTCGAGAGAGAGAGAGACAGTGCAGAGAAGAGAGAGAGAGACAGTGCAGAGAAAAGATGCAGAGAAGAGAGAGAGAGTGTGCAGAGAAGAGAGTGAGAGAAGGAAATGGGGTCTCGGGGTGGGGAGAGACCCACTTAGTGGGTTGGGTTCTTTGTATTTTAAAAAGTTGTGGTCATGTTTTAATTATGAAAACCCACGTAGTGGGTTCTTTATATTTTAAAAAGTTGTCTAAGTTTGAGATCCACCCACACTACGTGGGTGTTTTATAATTTTAAAAGTTTGAGATATATTTTATATATATATATATATAAAGGTTATATAAATTTAAATTATGAATTATTTAGTTGAAAGGCAGGAGAAAACAAAAGAAAAAAAGGAAAAGGAAAAGAAAATAAGAAAGGAAAAAAAAAAACACCAAGGGGATTCAAACCCCTCCCTTTGTCAATCACACACCTAGACCTTATCCAACTAGCTATAGATGTGTTTGTAATTACATATTCAGCCTGTAATATTTATATGGTTGTTAAGATGTCTGCAAGGCTTGCAAGCTAATATTTATTATCTATGATAAATTTCTATATTTAAAAAAACACCAAGGGGATTCGAACCCCTCCCATTTTATTCCTTCAACACCTTGACCACCATATCACTTACGTTTTTGTGAAAATATGCTAAAATACACTTACTCTACACATAGAGATGACGAAGATAGTGAAAATTTTGAACCTCATAGGAACTCTATGTGGTACTAAGTCACTTATGTATCTTACCATGCAATGTATAAAGTGTAAAATATTGTACTAATTCATTATATATAAATGATTATGGTGTTTAGACTTCTTTCATTAATTACTACATATTTTCTACACTCACAGTGTTTGTCAGCTCGCTATATAATCAACTTGATAATGTTAAATCCATCTTGCAATGCATTTCCTTCCAATTTTTTGTGATAAACTAATAGATAATTGACTAAATAAACATCCTGCAAAGTTTCAATAAAAATTTCCAAGTTTTTCTTACAATTTCTGTGGTTTTCATGTAATTTTTATTGATATCGATATTATCCCGATATTTCCATCGATATTTCCGTGTTTTCGGACTACCGATATTTCCGATATTACCGATATTTAATACCTTGGATGTAATTAAGCTTAACTTTAGTATAAACTACAATGTTAAAATATTTGGTGCAAACGAGTTGAATTAAATCAGGGCCGAGCTAGAGTTTTAATACATAGGGGGCACCCAATCTACATTTTTAATAGTGTCTTTCTCTCTTAGTGAGAGTCTTTCTTCCTTATTGATAGTTTTTCTCACCTTTTTGTGTGAGGTTTTCAAAGTCAAGCAAATCCAGTAGCATTGATCCTAGCTTCGGCTGGGGTCGGTTGCCATTTCCCCTTTTCTCTTTTCTTTTCTTCTACTACTTCCTCCTGCTGTTTTGTTTCCCAATTTGTTTTGTGTCTCTTACCTCACTGGTATGCCTCGTTTTTGTTCATCCTTAGTTTGATTTTCAGCCATGTATCCTGTTGAGATTGTGTGTAGAGCTCTAGTGTTTCCAACACCACCACTTTCTTGTTGCTATCTGCCTTTTTCGGCAATGTTGTTCGTGGGTTTTCACAGACTTCATCTTGATAGTTGGCTTCTATGTCTTAGTTGTTGGCTATCCTTACTTTGTGGCTGTGCTTCCGGAGCAGATCAAAATTGGATGGTGCATTTGGCAAGGCGTTGCTTGGTTGTGGGTGAGGATTGGAGCAGATCGGAAATCTCTGTGGTGGCAAAAGCAATGGAACTTTCTAGTTGTTGTTTGCTGTGTTTTTCCTTTTGGGCCGAATTTGAAATTACAAGATGAGAATTTGAAGACCAATTTCGAACCAAAATTTCTATTTTCCAATTTTCAGGATTCTTGAAATGTTTTTGGTATTCAGGATAGATCGAGACTGGATTTTGGGTTTTGGACTTTTGGGCTGAAATTTGAGATTTTTAGGTTGTAAGCTAAAATTTGAGCTTTCAACTTTGTTGGCCACTAATTGAAATGTAGGCTTTTTACCTCATACTAATTTAAAATTTCATACCAATTGAAATATTAATTCATTCATACAAAGTCAAATTGACGTTCCAAAGTTCCAAACTACTTAATTTCATACTTCTATTTTTAATATAATCTACTATCAAACTACTTAAATTCAACATTTAACATGCGTACAACCTATATGTATGTATGTATGTATAAGTCGGTTCGATTCAGGATTCGCAAAACATTGAATATGTAATATCGATTCCTATACCAAAAAGTTTGGGATCAGTTAGTTATGAAGTCCCGAAAATTTACGTATTATTGGTTTGAAATTTTTTTGGTGTAAGATCATATTTTTTTCTATTTGATTTGGTATTTTCGGGAAAAACTTCCAGCTCTAGTCAACTTTCTTGTATTGAAAAAAAAAAGTTAGAACAACGTAAATTTCACGTTTGGATTTGCGGATGATCATTGATGGCTTTCTGACATTTGATTTTTTTATTATTAAAGGAGGGCTTTCCTATTTGATAAACTTACCTATCCAAATGCAACAAAGATTTAGATATTCACGCTCTTAGCTTAGAGCTTGATTAGATATGTTTTAAAATGATTCAAAGTGTTTTTTGTAAAAATATTTTAAGAATTAATTCTTAATAAAGTGCAAATTAATGTTGGAAATCACTTCAATTGCTTTATGAAAGAAACATATAACTTGCGTTTCTTACATAAAAATACTTCAAGCGTCTTAAAAATCCAAAAATATTTTTTTTTAAAAAGTTTTTTAAATGAGACTTTAGTTGCAAGGTCCAAATTATTAACAAATTCGTCAACCGTCAAGGACAAATAGGGTAGGTAGCTCTATAAGGTCATAAATTAATACCATTTTGTTTTTGGGTATATACAAAATTATTTTATTTGTTCTTTGTGGTACTCATGAATTGAACCATAATAAATAAATTTAAAATTTTCAAAGATTTGAAATGTAAGAGTTGTTGAAAAAAGAGCTTTGGAAAATTGGAGAACCCCAATCCTATAAGAGCATTTCTACATATTTTGAAGGGTTTGAGGTTAAGAGTAGAGTTGGGGCAGTTACTCCTCATGTGAATAGTGAACTGTCATAGTTTCTAAAATATCATTCTCCTACTATTCACAATGACTGTTAATTTTTTTAATGTATGATTTAATTATTAATGAATGAGATTAATTCAAAATATATTAATATGATTATTCCACATGTTCATATTTTACTTTTGGTGTATAGTATTATTTATGGTAAATAATGTTTTTGGTGTAGAGAATGAAGAAATGATTTATAGGAAAAAATGAGAAACAGCCGTTGGATATTTTTTTTCGAGTTTTTTACGAATTCTTATTTTTGAAAAAAATCGTGACTGTGAATTAGAGTTACTATTTGGAATTGAAAGGCCAAGAGTACGCCAAGTGGCAAAGAGGCGTAGGAAAGTAATTAATGACCTTTGGAGGTGCCCCCCCCATGCTTTATTTTTTGTCGGCGCACTTTTCTTTTTGGCTTGTGTGGCGAAAATGCTTGATGCAAAAAAAAAAAAAACATGCAAGCCCAATCAAGTATTGAGGCCCAATTGTTTTAAATGTCTCGATTAAAGCCTAAACACATGCAAAGAGTCATAATTAAGAAAAGAAAATATTTACAATCATGCCACGTTATCAGAATCAAGCAATTTTCAAGCAAATCCATGCATATATTACCACACCATGCCTTATCACGCTAACTAACTACTAGTCACACTAAAATAAGCCAAGCCACGTATTGGGGCTTACCAAGTGAATCGTGATGTGGATGGTTACGAGTTTATCGGGCCTACGCAAATTATGAAAGATTTTGGGCTGCTTAGGAGCCCAAAAATCTAAGCCCACAATCTTTGAGTTCCACATAGGTGAGTTGGAGAGAGAACAAACCTAGTCCCTTTTTCCCTAGCAAGCTAACCAATCCAATTAGAAAAGAAACAAACTCAAGGCCTTAAGTTCATGTGAAAACCCAACAGTTTAATGAAGAGAGAGGTGGACTTTCTCTTCCTAACTCACGAAGGAGAACGATGAGCGAAAGTCAGCAGACGCGTTACCAGAATTGCACGTGTTGAAGTTGACTGGGAAGGAGCACTTTGGGAAGAACAACTGGCACAGTCTTCATGAGAACAACGACGCTCAGCTGTCTCACATCAAAAGGGAAGTGCTCAATTGCACTAGGAAAAAGGAGAAGGAAGACTTGGCTATAACGGGGGATGCCTTAAGAAAGCCTGCAAAACATAACTTTTCACCTACAAAAAGGGAGGTTTTACCCAATACCTGAGGGGGAAGAATGTTAGAGGGACGAGGGGGATTCAATGTTGCATTGCACCAAGCAAGGAAAATCACTCTCTAAATGCAAACAAACTTGAATCTTAGAGATGACAATTTTCTTACAACATTAGGGATTCCTCCTAGTTTCCTTTGATCTTTCATAGCCAATAGGAGCTCTCTTAGAACCCTAGTAAATCCAAATTATCAAAATTAGAACACCATGCAACCATGCAAAGTTATCTCTCGTGCTAAACCGATAAACTTTTAGCTTCCACACCACGGTTCACTCAAGCAAGCTGTTATTTTCTTAATCATGTTGTCTTTGAGCCAGTAATCCAACCGAAATACTTCTTAAGATAGGCTAATTCTATTAAGGCATTCCGGGACTTGGTGTTCAAACGGACTAGGGGAGGTAAAACGTAGCCGTCAATGCCCATTTTTGGTTCTGCTAATAGTCCCCCGACACCGTGGTTAGAAAATATGGCTTGAAATGGTTTAAATAAGATTATTACAAGAAGAAATTGACATTTGATATATATATATATATTATCAATCTTTGAAATTAACCTACCCTTTTGAATTGTTCCATTAATTAGAAAATCGATCACTATCGTCTTTGAATATGGGTGTCGGTGTGCAGCAAATCAATGTCTTTCTTGTTGTCCAATTCCTTCAAACTTTATTTTAGTGTGTTAACGTGGCACACAAATGAGTCCCATTAATCTAATCTTATAACTCCATGTGGATTAATCATAAACACCAATAATTTTAAAGCCTTTAAGACTAAAACTGATTGATTTTGTGGAAACACAATAAACTCGTCAAGGGTGTCATGTCGCTATTGACGTCATTGGGCTCTGGCCTAGTCCATGGCCTTAAAGAGGCCCATATCAGTCTTCTGAGTTCTGATTTCATGTTATTTCATTGCCACTCTAGTTTTATGTAGTCAGGTTTATCCTATAAACACAAATAAACCAATTTGAGGATAATTTGTGCCTCATTATTCATTGGGTGGTGCTATTCATTCACACTTCTATTTTTATCTTTCACACACTCCTCTCAATTTTCGGCTGTCGAATCAAATGAATTGAAAAAACCAATGGACAATAATTAACAAGGGTGTGCGAGAAGTAAAAATAGGTGTGTGAATAGCACTACTCTTATTCATTGTATATATGTCCTTCCAATTTCCTCTTCAACTTCCTCCATCTATAACTTCTGCATATAATTTGATGAACTGACATGAGAAATTGGGTTTTTAGTGTGTAAGAAGTAAGAACAAAGAAAAAGTACGTAAATTTTAGAATGGTGTCAATTTTAAGTTCATGAGCTCCTTCCTTATTGCTTTCATCATCTCAATGACCTCAATTTTTAGGAGTACAAATTTAATGCATGCAGGAAAGATATATCCTAACTTGCATCTTCTGATTGCACTCCCACAACTTAAAGATATATCCTTCCTCATTTCCTTATTGCTTTTATCATCTCACCCTCAAGGACTTCATCAATTTTAGGAAGATATTGGTAATATTCCTTCTAGGCTTCTACGTTAGCAAGGCCATTGAATTCTTCGTCATTTCCTTATATTGCTAACCGTAGATTATCGAACATAATTGTGGTGCAAGAATGTCAAAATTTCACTTTGGAAACTTGAATAATTAAAATAAATCAAATTGATTCCACCACTGATACCACAAAGATTTTTTTAATAATATATTCCACTTGTTGGTTCGTTTTGAGGACAATATTGGTGTTAAATCAATTTTTTTCTTTTTAAGTAACAATATATTTACATTAAGGGCTAATGGATGGAAGAATATGTATAAAACTAGTCATCTACGATATTTGAATATAAGATTTCTTACTTACAAAGTAAAAAGAAATACTATTAAATCGTAGTAATAATTAAGTGGTGGTGTTTAACTAATGGATAATGCTACGGAGACCAAAATTTTAAACCAAATTTACAAACCAAATGATGTGTCACCAAATAAAAGATAAGCATGTTGATTAATTAATAATCCAATCATTTATAACCACATCATTTGGTTTGTAAATTTAATTAAAAAATTGTTCTCCCTAACCTTACCCTTAACTAATTAATCAGCCTACAATGCATATCGAAAGCTATGTCTGACTATTTATTAGTTTGGTTTTAATGAGATGATCAAATAAGAGAAATGGTCATCCCACTGCACAAAAGCGCTTGTAAGTTGTAACAAACTGGTGCATCTTTGGAGGAGCATTATTTTGTCACGATATGGGAGGGACTGTGATCAGTCCTTTATTCCACTTCTTTCTATTAGGTACATTGAGCATCTATATATATTCCCCTAATATAAATCACAACATGCACCCATATTCATTACATCTCTTTCAACAAATACACAATTAAAAAAGCAGCAAATACGTATTTCTTGACTTGTAAGTAAAAGATTTTAGGTTTGATTCTCATCAAAAGTAAATTTGAACCACATTATTGTGAGACTTAACCTACTCCTCTATTTTCTTAGTGTGGATAATATTGTTTGCTAAAGAAAAATACACAATTAAAATAAAACGAAAGACAATTTCAAGAAAGTGACAAATAATACCACTCAGAAATAAATACTGGAGATTACTTTCTAAACATGGAAAACATCTTTGGAGCAGCATATGGTCGTCCAGCCCAACCTACAATATTCACAAAAATAAGATGCTGGGTTAATCTCGAATAATCAAATTTGGAGGCCATATATATAATTACTTATAAGTACAAATCATCGTTATATGAAAAAAAAAACCTTTGCCGGGGTCCAAGCCCCTCTCTTTGAGCTCGGCATGCTCTTGGCAAAGGGCACATGAGTCGCAGAAGAAATGAACACCACAATCGCAACATGGTTTGTCCGGTAAGTTATATTTGGCGCGCAGTTTCTGTCTGTAGAAGCATGAGTAGAGCCATTGCAGCCCAAACAACATCAAGCCGCAGTATGTACAACCTTTCCCACAGCATGCTAAACGCAAACCAAACCGACCGTACAAACTCCAGTTAGTAACGCAACAACGGATTTTAATCTCTCTTGTACCTTATCTTGTTTAATTTATTCGTTGTTAGACTGTTAACTTGAGTTATAATTGAATGAAATGTTTTAGACGTATAATTCAAATTAATGGTGTCATAACATAATATCCAGAAAATTTTCAATAGGTATTTGTTGAACTAGATTTTTGGCCAAATTACCAAAAAGGTACTTATTGCCTATTTTAGAATGATGATAACAATTTCTGAAAAAAAAAAAAGGAGGTTTGTGATCGATAATATAATACTTACAACTTTTTCCTTCATCTACGATTTCTGCAATCCGACCAAAGGTAACGCATGGGCAGCAGGATGTAATGCAACCTACAAGAAGTCACCAATTAGTCGAAGTAATGCACATGTAGACCAAGAAATACTGCTAAAATTAAAGCTGCATTTTGTATTTTTTTAATTTTTTGAAAGAAATAAATAGATATTTATAAAATTATACTCACATGTAGAGCACTCATTCCCACAACCGAAAAGGCCAGAAGACCATTCGGACTTCAAGCCCATGCGATTCAAGATGTTCATATTGTCACCAAGCAAGCAAGAAAAAATATTGTATATATTAATGAAAACAATGCTAAATTATGTTGCAGTTTGCAAATGGATCTTAAGTTTTTTGTTATTTATAATCCACAATTCATGTCTTTGGGAAATTCGCTTGTGCACTTGTTTATTAATTTTAGTTTAGATATATTTTACATAGTAAAGCATGCAGGCTTTGCTAATATTCCTCCTCAGTATAATTAAGCAGGCCATGTCCCTGTCATCATGGGAAAAATATTCAACAAACCAGACTTGGTCGGTATCATCATGTGTTCCTCAACACAACATTTCGTAACTTCCGATACGTAAGATGGAGTTAAATGTTCATTTCAATTTATAGATTTAAGAAAATAAAAGAAAACATTATAATTGTAAAATCTAATCAAATGACTGAGAAATAGAATTGGCCAAAATGAACGTATTGATATTAGTCTACTAACTTTATACAAAGAGTTCTCTATAAACAAGCAGTTGATCCTGCAATACTACTATACAAGAAAAGAAGGAAATATATACATATTAATTACTGATTACCAGTGTTCTAAAAAACGGCCTAGGCGTTTTTGGGCAAATCGGGTAGAAAAATCGAATTGGGCCTAGGCGGGCTAGGCGGCTAGGTGGGCTAGGCGGTCCTAGGCGGTCATAGGAGGTTTTTTTTATTATATTTTTTTAATTAATATAATGTGGTAGATGAGGTTCATGCATAAATCGGTTGAGGACATGAATGACATATGTAATATCAGGTCGTGTGATGGTAAGGTAGATCAAAAGACCTACCAACCGTTTAAACTGGGATGGGTCTTTCAAAAATTCACCCGTACCAAACAACTTGGTTGCCTGCTCCATTGGGAATGAAATAGGTTGAGCACCCAATATACCTCTACTTTAAACAATATCAAGAGCATATTTTCATTGAGAAATATAAATGCCTTTCTTCGAAAGA
The DNA here is from genome assembly GCA_963580275.1 of Crataegus laevigata. NCBI lineage: Eukaryota > Viridiplantae > Streptophyta > Magnoliopsida > Rosales > Rosaceae > Crataegus > Crataegus laevigata. The sequence goes on along the minus strand of OY756940.1, from coordinate 19,940,136 downwards.
GAAACTTCAATGCCTAAGAAAAAATTGAAATCACTAAGATCTTTAATATGAAATCGAGAATAAGAAGTTTTTTGAGGGAACTGATTGCATTTTCATCATTGCTAGTAATTAATATATCATCGACATAAATCAATAGAGCTGTAAATGATTTGCCTATCCTACAAGTGAAAAGAGAATAATCAGCCTTCGATTGAATGAAACCAGCCGCTTGAACAACTTCAGTTAACTTAGTGAACCATTGACGTGAGGCTTGTTTGAGGCCATACAAGGACTTGTTAAGGCGACACACTAGGTTTTGTTGGTGGATAAACCTGGAAGCTGGATCACAGATGCATTGCAGCTGAAGCATAAAAGGAAGAAATAGAGTTCGAAAGGTTCTAAGTGTTAGAATAGCTGAAGTTCAAATAATGCAATGAACGGACATGATTGTATCATATATTGGGTGTATATTTTGCCATGTGTCTAGTTTGTTAGAAGTTAAATGAAAACATGTGTTGAGCACGTGATCATAGTCACGCTGTAAATGTGTGTGTGTGAGTGTGGGTATGCAATGACTATCAATGCCAACATATAAGCCGACTTTGGTGGATCGAATCCAACGTAGATTCGAGGAGCGACATAATCCTTCTTCCTCAAAAGTTCATCTTTGATATTCAATCTTTGAATCCATTTCAATTACTTGTTGAATTGATTACAAATACATAGAGATATGTAGCTTAAAAGTAGCTCAAACATTAACACGGCTTTAGAGCCAGGTTGGATTTGAATTTGGGAGTGAATTTGTGAGCGTTCGTCTAGTTTTCAACGAAGAACACAGACGCATAAAAATGGCTGGATCTAGCATTAATATTCGTGCACCATTATTCACGGGAGTCAATTATGAATTCTGGTGTATCAGAATGAAAACAATATTCAAGTGCGTATCAGAATGAAAACAATATTCAAGTCTCACAATATGTGGAGCTTTGTTGAAGATGGCTTCACATTATCGAATGAAGGGAATAAAACGGATGAGAAGCAAATTCTTATTGATCAGGATCTCATCTCCAGAGATGCAAAGGCGTTGGGATTGATACAAAGAGCTGTGAGTGATTAGATCTTTCCCATAATTGCAAATCAAGAGACTGCAAGAGATGCTTGAGATGTTCTTAAGTAAGAATTCAAGGGTGATGCTCAAGTCATGGATGTGAAATTACAGGGCATTCGCCGTGATTTTGAATATGCTAGGATGAGAAATAATGAACCTCTCTCTGATTATCTAGCTAGATTATCTGGTCTTGTGAATAAGAGGAAGGTGTTTGGTGAAACTTTGCCAAACAAAAGACTAGTTGAGAAAAATGTTAATTAGTCTAATTCCTGCATATGATAACATTGTGTCTATCATTAAGGGAACTAAGAAATTGGATGAGATTGATCCAAATGAGGTTGCAATGCTGAAAGGATTCGAGCAGAGGTTGAAAAAGCATACTGAAGATAAAGAAGTGAGTGATAAGGCATTTAGCAGTATTAGTATTCAAAACGTAAGTGGACCACATACCACTGGGTACAAGGGAAGAAGCCTTTCAAATTTAGAGATAAGAATGGTGATTTTAAGGCTAATGATTGGCCTCAATATGCTAACAAAGCTTGGTTTAACAAAGAAAACACAAGGGAGACATGTAAGATCTATGGAGATATACATTATGCCAAGTTGAAAAGGAAACTAAAGTGTCACAATTGTGGCAGATTCAATCATTTTGCTAGAGATTGCAGAAGTCAAGCAGCTTAACAGGCTCAAGTTGCACAGCAAATGAAAGAGGAAACTTCAGTGTTCTTTGCTGCAATTGGTAAAAGTGAACATGTCTGGTATATTGCAGTGGATGCAGCAATCACATGACTTCACATGAGTCCATGTTGATTGATTTTGACAAGAGTATTTGAACAAGAATCAAAATGGGGAATGGACAGATTGTTCAAGCTTATGCAAAAGGAACTCTGGTAATTGAAACCAAGATGGGTGTTAGACATATTAAGGAAGTAATGCTGGTGCCAGGATTAGATGAGAATCTCCTTAGAGTAGGACAAATGATGCAGCATGATTATTTTCTATTGTTTGGAGATGATCAGGTTGCAATCTTTGAAGATAGAAGTATAGAAAGTCATGTTGTTACAGTACAAATGACTGGAAACATATGTTTTCCATTACTGATGAAGAACATGAATGATTCTGCACTCAAAGCAAGTATTGAGGGTAATGCTTGGGAATGGCACAAAAGACTTGGGCATTTGAATTTTAATAGCTTGCAACCATTATCTAATAAGAAAATGGTGTTGGGATTACCAAAACTCAAGAAGTCATCTGGTGTTTGTGAAGGATGCATTGCTAGAAAGCTGTATGTAGATGTTTCCAGTAAAGAATTGACCTGGAGAGCAAGCAAGCCTTTGGAACTTGTTCACTCAGATGTGTGTGTGGACCATTGCAGATCACAACATTTGGAGGAAAAAGATACTTATTAATTTTCATTGATGATACAACCCGAATGTGTTGGGTTTACCTTCTGAATCACAAATCAGAAGTGCTCAAATTATTTAAGAAATTCAAAGCCATGGTTGAATTGCAAAGTGACTACAATATTCTAACGTTAAGAAGTGACAAAGGTGGAGAGTACAACTCTCATGAGTTTATTCAATTCTGTGAAGATTTGGGGCTTGAGGGACAATTGACTGTGGCCTATTCCCCACAACATAATGGTGTTGCTGAGAGGAAGAATAAAACTATTGTTGAAATGGCATACTCAATGATAAACATTTGCCCTATGAGTTTTGGGGAAAAGCTGTTAACACAATTGTGTACTTACTCAACATGTGTCTAACAAAGGTTGTGGAACACAAAACTCCATTTGAAGCTTTTAGTGGAAGCCAGGTATTCAACATTTAAAGGTGTTTAGGTGTATCTGTTATGGTCACATAACTGGACAACTAAGACAGAAACTTGATGAATCCTCTATGAAAGGTATCTTTGTTAGATATGGGAAGATAGAGAAAGGATACATGATCTACAACTTGAGTACCAAGAAGATTTTTTTGTCAATGAGTGTTGTAGTTGATGAGAAGGGCACTTAGAGTTAGAATGCAACAAATTGTGATAAGCTGTCATTCTATGTTAATCTGAATCAACCTGAGATTGATCATGACAATCAGCTAGAATGGAGTAAGTATGTAACACATGAATTCACTAATTTTCAAGCTAAGAGTGGTGAGTTTAGTACTATTAAAGCCACACTAGTTAAAGAGACATCACTGAATGAAATTTATGCTAGATGCAATGTAAGCATGATTGAACCAGAGAATTTCACTGATGTAGCTTAAGAAAGCAATGGATGTTGAAATTGAGATGAAAGAGAAAAACAAGACCTGGGAATTGGTTGATAGACTATCAGGCAAACCCATTGTTGGAGTAAAAGGGATCTACAAGACCAAACTAAACCTAGATGGGACAATTTAAAAGCACAAGGCAAGACTTGTTGCCTAGGGGTATACACAAAAGCCTGGGGTTGATTTTAATGAAACTGTTGCTTCTGTTGCAAGATTGGATACCATAAGGACTCTCATAGCCTTAGCAGCTCAAAAGAAATGGAAGTTGTTCCAACTAGATGTAAAGTCAGCTTTTCTTAATGGTGTGTTGCAAGATGAGGTCTTCATTAATCAACCAGATGGTTATATTGTGCAAGGTGCAGAAGATTAGGTCTACAAACTCAAGAAAACTTTGTATGGATTAAAGCAAGCTTCAAAGGCTTAGTATGAAGAAATTGATACTCATTTGCACAACTGTGGATTCACCAAAAATCCAAGTGAAGCAACCATGTATATGAAGTCAAGGGGGAGAGTGAAAACATTATTGTCTCTATCTATGTAGATGACATTATCTATACAGGTAGTAACACTGAGTTACTAGAAGAATTCAAGTGTGACATGACGAAAAGCTATGAAATGACAGACTTGGGATTGCTATATCATTTCCTTGGAATGGGAATTCTTCAGTCTGAATCTGGAATCTTCATTAATAAAAGGAAATATGCAGTCAGCCTACTGCAAAAATTTGGGTTGAAGAACTATAAGCCTATTAGTACTCTATTGGTGGTGAGTGACAAACTTAAGAAAGATGATGAGAGTGAGAACATAAATGAGAATGTATATAGGCAATTGGATGGAAGTCTTTTGTATCTGACTGTAACCAGACCAGATATCATGTTTGCAGCTAGCTTACTTGCTAGATTCATGCATTAATCAACAAAGAAGCATCTAGGAGTAGCAAAAGAGTTCTCAGATATATACAAGGCACATTAGACTATGGGATTGAGTATGAGAAAGTCAAAAATAAATTCTCATAAGTTATTATGACAGTGTTTGGAGTGGGGATGAAACTGATATGAAAAAGGATATGCTTTCTCTTTTGGAAGCGAGATTTTCTCTTGGGCCTCAATTAAACAACATAGTGTTGCTTTGTCAACAGCTAAAGCTCAGTACACGAGTGCAACTGAAGCAACCACTCAAGCTGTGTGGTTGAGGTTTGCGCTTCAAGATTTTGGTGAAGAACAAACTGAAGCTACTTCTATCTACTGTTATAATACATCTACCATTGCTATGACAAGAAACGTTGTGTTCCATCAAATAACAAAGCACATTGGAAGAAGATATCATTAGATTCGAGAAGCATTGCAGTCAAACATCATTAAGCTAATCTATTGCAAGTCTGAAGATCAGCTTGCAGATATTTTCACCAAGGCCCTGCCAAAAGATTGATTTTGCACACTTAGAGAGAAGTTAGGAGTTAAACTAGCTACCAACTTAGAAAGTGTTGGTGGATAAGCCAGGAAGCTGGATCACAGATGAATTGCAACTGAAGCATGGAATGAAGAAATGGAATTCGAAAGGTTCTGAGTGTTAGAATAGATGAAGTTCAAATAATGTAATGAACGAACAAGATTATATCATATCCAGGGTGTATATTTTGCCACATGTCTAGTTTGTTAGAAGTTAAATGAAAACATGTGTTGAGCACGTGATCATAGTCACACTACAAGTGTGTGTGTGAGTGTGGGTATGCAATGGTTATAAATCCCACCATGTAAGCCGACTTTGGTAGATCGAATCCAAAGTAGATTCGAGGAGCAACGTACTCCTTCTTCCTCAAAAGTTCATCTCTGGTATTCAGTCTTTGAATCCATTTCAATTACTTGTTGAATTGATTACAAATACATAGAGAAGTTTATCTCAAAAGTAGCTTAAACACTAACAGGTTCTCCCTCTGTTGTTGAAGTTCGGGAGGAAGTGTCATGTAAATTTCTTCAAGAAGTTTGCCATGACAGAATGCATTGTTGACATCGAGTTGATTAAAAGGCTAGTTAAGAGCAGCGGCAATGGCAATAATGCAGCGCACAGTGATCATTTTCGATGTGGGTAAGAATGTGTCATGGTAATAAATGCCTTTGGCTTAAGTGAAGCATTTGGCGACAAGTCGAGCTTTGTAACGCTTAATGGAACCATTTGAACAACTTTTAGTTTTATAGACCCACTTACAATCAATTGGATGTTTGCCCGATGGAAGGGAAGTGCGGGTTCATGTATGATTGAATTGGAGAGCCTCAAGTTCTGCCAGTGAACATATGATTTTGTTTCTGCAAAAGAGGTTGGTTCGATATCCTTTCTAATATTGGCAATAAATGATAAATGCTTGGGTGTGTACCCATGGTAAGAAACAAATTCACAAATAGGATAACGAGTATCTGGTGAAAGGCTAGGCGACAATGAAGGCGAATGTTTTGCGGGCAGAGTCACTTGCGAATAAACAAAGTCTTTGAGAAGAACGGAAGGTTGCTTTTGGCGTTGTGATTGGTGTAGAGGAGGAGCATGTGGTGGTGGTGCGGACTCATATGAAGGAGGAGAATTGACAACAATGGGTACTATAGGCGAAGAAGGAAAATCGCCTGAAGGTTGAGTGATGACGTTGGTTGGTGAATGAGAAGATTCTAAAGTAGGAAAATGTGAGGCTAAAGAATCATGTGTTGGAATAGTTAAGGGAGAGGGAGGCGTGTCAGACATGGATGGATGAGGAGAAACAATATATGCCAACAGGATCCTCTCCGGATCTTTTTGGTGAGGATTTTGGGGATTTGTAAATCATTTCTTTTCATCGTATATTGTGCGGTCAATTTTGTCAGGTATTATTTGTATTTCACATTTTTCAAACTTGTATATTAATTATTATGAACTTTATTTATTTTGAACACCTTAAAAATACTATTCATGAGGGTTTGTATGGTATGTTTTATATTTTTTTTAATCTCACTCTTTCCCTATAGTATACTTTTAAAATAAATAAATAAAAACTTAAAACTTTTTAAATTTATATAGAATAATCACACAATGATACATATTTGATGTACAATATATACATATACACTATGACTATTGTATTTTGTAGTAAGTTTTTTTAGTAGTTTAAAAAATTAAAATCATCAAAGTAACATTTTTATTAACGTGTCGAAATGGTTACCTATGTGTCACCCTCGTATAAACTTGTTAAGGACTCGTTATTAACGGGTTCTTATCGTGTGACTTAATAACAATCCGATTAGTTATCGTGTCAACCCGAAGCCCATTACTTTCGTGTCGTTTACGTATTGTGTTAACGGGTTGTGTAAGAAATTGTCAGGTCTACCGGGGGATGGCCACCTTTGGCCTTAATGTGGTCCACCCTTTCTTGGATGTAGGGGAGATTTGGCATGGGATCCCAAACCAAAAATTTTCGAGGCAGGAATTTGAAGGCCAATCCCAAACCAAAATTTCAGTATTCCTAATTTTTGCGGTTCCCAAAATATTTTTCGGTATTTCGGAATGGTTTGGTATTCCCAAATTTTATACAAATTAAAATAGAAATTATTCATGTCAAGTTAAATTAACATGCAACCAAAATAAAATAAGTAACAAACCCAAAAGCAAAAAAATAAGTTACAAATCTAATATGTTCGAAAATTAACAATACAATTTCTTGATATCGTGTTAGAGAAATAGACACATTTGTGGGAGGTTCGTATCGGCAAATGTGGCAATAAAGGGCTACGGTTACTACCTGTAGACCAAAGCAATTATATTGTTACTAATAGTTAGCAACAATTCAAATGTATAATAATATATATAATACTTATTTTCGGTTTGGTATGGGATTACCAAAAAATTGAGTGGACAATACTGAATCCCATTCAGAAATTTCAGGATCGGTTTGGTATTTCATCCCAAAATTTTTGAGAGTTTTGGTCTAGAATTTTTTTGGTTTAGGATTGTGATTTTTTTTATTTGGTTTGGGATTTTCGAGAATTTTTTCCGGCCCTACTTGGATGTGTGTTAAATATATAAATAATGTCTCAAAATTGTATTGTTTAATATTATTTGAACAAGTCATTTAGTATAGTAAGATTTTTTTTTTCACTTATAAGTGAAAAATCTTAAAATCAAATATTGAGTCTATCGATTTCATAACCAATTTATTCTCTCGCTCCTTTATTATAAATATATTCATCACATTTTATTTGAACAAGAAAACGCATGACACCCAAATATTATATTAATTTAATACATGACATACTTAGATTCAGAGTGCACACAAATTGTCAACATGCATGACTCATGGACGCACAAACCATTGGACCATCCTCTGCCAAGCGTTGGAGTTTATTTGAACATGGAAGGAGGCACCTGTGGAGCAACGGTTGGTGGCCCAACCCAACCTGCATTATACAAACAAACACAAATACAATTGTTATGTTTAATAGTCGATGAATTTAAGGTAAAATATATAACTAAATGCTTGGCGATGATATATATATATATGCGTTTAGTATTAGATATAGAACCTGCGGCGGGATTGAATCCTCTATATTTGAGCTCAGCATGTTCTTGGCAAAGAGCACATGATTCGCAGCAGAAATGAACACAACAATCACAACAAGGCTCCTCAGGCAAACCATATTTTTGGCGTAATTTCTCTCTGTATATGCACGAGTAGAACCAATGGCACTGAATCGTCCACAACAACCCGTACACTATGGCTTGGTTTACGCAAGCTAAAATCATAAAATAGAACCCACAATCATGAATTAGTACCATAGCATTGATGTAATCAATTTCCAATCACTGTTGTATTGTATACATGAATTTAGTTATTTTTTTTGTGGCTCTTGTGACACTTACAGCTTTGTCCTTCATCCACAGTTTCAGCAATTTGGCCGAAGGTGATGCATGGGAGAAAACATGCTATGCAACCTACATCACAGAATCCATTAATAACAACAATTGGGTTGGCCTTGTATATATATATAAAATGAAGGGAAAATTGCACAAACACCATCTTGATTATTATTGGTGTGCGCAAATATAATCCAAATAAAAAATCTTGTCCATTTACCGCCTCAACTCGTGTTTTAGTATGAATATACTACCTTCATTGATTTTCATTAAAAATTGAGTAAATGAGTAATCTACAATATAAGTGAGTTCTTTTTTCAGGGTATTTTAGTCACTTAAGACCTCTAGCTAGATGACGTTAGAGTAAAATTCAGTTGACTAAAGCTTGTGAGACATAAGAATTCATACCCGATGTTGTCTATGATTCTACAGAGTTTTAATGAAAATAGCTTGTACCAACAAATATTTAACCAAAAATCATCTCAAAATGTTATTTATAATAACGTGTCGATCGCTTTAAACAAGAAGACAGTAAGGAAAGCTTAACCAATTACATCCTAATATGGATTGGAAGACAAATTTGAGACACCTTGTTTCTCGACCAGAACCTTCCTTTGGCTTCCTCTACAACTATAACTGCTATGACCACTATCTTCCTGGTAATCTATTATTTATTATTCTGACTTTAGTTTTAAGTTTTCACCATTTCGACCACTACTTTCTTCTCTATCTTAGCTAGGGTTTTCCTTTCCTTCAATTTTATTTCTATGGTTTGCACTTCAAGCAAAGCAATTATTCAACCCTGATTTCTTGGAAAAGTCAAACTTCAATTAGTCATTTTTTGAGGTCAAACACAACCTCAAACACAGAAATATGCAGTCTTACGTATACATATATCTATATATTATACATGTTATATACCCAAAACATAAAACTATTTGTAGAGAATCCAAAACATGACATTGTTTCTGGAAAACAAAATTAGATGCAGCGTTTGTTTTGTATGTGCACAAACAAACACTGTATCTGGAAAAAAAAAACCAAAATCCAGAAACAATGACTGAGATTCCAAAAACAGTCTATGTTTTAACCTTTGACTGTTTCTTTTCTTTCATACATCAGTTGATTATGTTTAAGAAACAGAGAGCTTATTTTTCTTTGAATCCAAATACAATGAATTTCACTATTTCTTTTCTAGCTTACATTTAAGAAACAGTGTGTCTATTTCATTTAAATCTAGAAATAGTGACTTAAATTCCAGAAAAAGTAATTTAGATTTCAAAAACAGTGACTTAAATTCCAGAAACAATGTTACTTAAAATCCAGTAACAGTTTATTTTTATAGTCCAGAAACAGTGACCTGTCGTTATTATTGAATAGCATGCAAATTTATTTTCTGAAAAAACAAATGATGAACTCCACTGACGAAGAAAAATTGAAAAACAGCACCTCGAATACACTATGAATAATAACGACGATCACATTTCAACGAAATAATACAAAATATAAATTAAATAGCATGAGGATCTATATTTTTGTTTCAATATGGGTCTTGTACTAATCATTTTTAGTTGGACTGCTTTAATATGGGTCTTGTACTAATCATTAAACAAAACTTATACCATGGTTTTTGATTAAAACTAAAACTTTTCAAGTCATTTTCATTAGTTTTCCTATGATTATATGGGTCTTGGATTGGTGCAAATATACAAGAAAAAGGTCTATTTCTGCAACACTTGATGGGCCTTGATATAACCTTTAACGAAGATTGACAAAGGTGTGTATATCTACACTAAAATTAGATATGGGTGATGGGAACCGGATCCCTTCCGGACCCAAAGGAACTGAGACCAATGATCAAATGATCCGGACCATTGAAATTTGATCCAATGGCTACAATTATTATAACTTTTAGATGGCCCAGCTGTTTGTAGCTGTTAGATCAAATTTCAATGGCCTGAATCATTCGATGAGTAGGCTCAGTTCCTTTGGGTCCGGAGGGAACCGGTTCCTGGGTGGTGACCTTGCAATTTTTTTTCGCAAAACTACAAGATCGAAACATTATAAATAAGCACTATCTTTGGTGGCACATAATGAAGTTGCCAAAGCACTATCAGGGACTCGTTGTCGTATAGTTAACAAGTACGATTATTAGAGGGTGTGCTTGTTTAACCCTCTTAAGGGGGACTAGACTAGACTATACTAATTGCTAGTGTAGTCTTATGTTTGGTCTGCACAAGGATTAAGTTTAATGGGATTAGATGAGACTCGCTCAGATTAATGACTTAGCTAGGAGTTCTTAGCCAAGAACCCCAAATTCGGCTAGACTGCTGAGACCGTTTCCTTCTTTGTCGCCTTTTCCTCGTCTAAGTCCCAGAGCCCCCTCTTCCTTCTTTCTTTTCTTGCAATCTTCCACCTATTCCTCCTCCGATCGTCGTGGGCACATATCACCGCAGATGGTTTCATTGAAACCCAAATCACGAGATCTTTGTGAACCTAGTAGTGGGTGAGGAACATGACTGCGATGAAGGAATCTGGAAAGCCAAGAACGCCGGCGATGAAGACGGTGAAGCGGCTTGGGGTCGCCGCCTGAGATTCTAAAACACTGGGATCGACAAAGAAGATGGAGGCAGCAGCCTAAGACGCTTTAATTTGTGGAATTAGAGTTGTTTTGATCTGATCTCAAATTGTTGAATTGGTTTTCGAAAAAGGAAGTTAAAAAAAAGAGATAATTAATAATTAAATATTAATAAAAAGGATTAAATAATATAATATTAGAATTTATTAATTATTCTATTTTTAGTCCGACACTACCACAAATGCTTCGCTAAGTTAGTCCAGGTTAGTCTAGTCTAAGCCAATCCAACTTAGTCCACGAATCTAGTCCAGTCTGAAATAGTCCAGTACAATAAACACACTCTAAAGGGGTGTTTGTTTTCCCTCACTAAAACTTACTGGACTGGAGAGATTGAATAAAAAATTAAAATATCATTGAATTGATAAAGGGAACGAACTAAAGAGTGTTCTGGACACTTTAGAGACAAAATGAAAATAGATTGAATAAAATATTATTAGATTAAATAATATAATAATATAATTGTTATTTATCTTTCTTTTAGTTCGTTACTGCATCAAACGTTTCACTAAGTCAGTCCAGTTTAGTCTAGTCTAAACCAATCCAGCTTAGTTCTGAAAACTAATCCAGTCCGAGATAGTCTGTTGCAACAAACGCACCCTAACAATTTTAGCTACCTCATCCTATTTCACTCGTATCGATGACTATTTTGTACTGTTTTCTTGTAAGGCGAGCAAACAGTTGAATCTTATTAAATACAATAAACAAAAATTAATTTGTGCCATACAAAGAGAGTATTTGTCTTACATGTAACAACATCTTCTCCGCAGCTACAAAGGCCACCGGACCACCTGGGCTGCCGAGGATGGTCGCCATAATCAACATTCATTTCCAAAAGTAATGCAGAAAGCTTAAGATCTCGTTTAATCAAATTTGAGAGAATTTGTTTAGTGATTTTGATTACAAGGTTCCTAACATTTGGAATTTATACTCTCAGATATCTGGCCCCAGGTCAATTTAGAAAGATACAATTGTCTCTGGGAAGTCCGCCTACGAATTGATTAATTGTATGTATGCTTTCTTCTCCTGGAATAGCAGGCCATATATTATTAATTAAGGTAAATTACATAGTAGCCCTTCAGGTTTGAGGTCTATTATAACTTTATACAACATCTTTAAAACATTTTACTTTCATACCTCGCGTTCTATTTTATTTCAAAATAATACATCTGTTACATTTTCCATTCATTGATCCGTTAAGTGCTGACGTGACTGTCACATTTATGCCATGTGGATGCCAAATTTGTGTCATGTGGCAAAAACAAATTTTAAATTTAAAAAAAAAACCTTAATCTTCTAAATAAAATTTAAAAAAAAAAACGCCAAATTTGTGCCATGGGATGAGTTTCTTTTTATTTATTTATTTTTATTTAGAAGATTAAGTTTTTTTTTTAAATTAATTTTTTTTTTTTGTCACGTAGCACATATTTGGCAGTCACATGACACAAATATAGCAGTCACGTCAGTATTTAACGGATTAATGGATGAAAAATGTAACGGAGGTATTATTTTGAAATAAAATAGAAAGTGAGTTATGAAAGTGAAATGTTTTAAAGATATTGTATGAGGTTGTAATAGACCTCAAACTTGAGGGGCTACTATGTAATTTACCCTATTAATTAAGGTAGTTGAAGTCAACGTTTTGTTTTATGTTTTATGTCTTTTGTAAAATTGTTAAAGCAATCGATCGAGAGTGACAATATGTATTGATCAACACGGATTAATTTGTTGCTTAGGGTAATGACAAGGTGTTGGATTCATTGTTGATTGCGTGAATCACTATGGACAAGTTTCCCAAATATGTAAGAATTTGTCTTATAAGTTTATCCTCTAAATTATATTTATTAGGGCTGGAGAAAATTCCCAAAAAAACCTGAACCCAGAATCGAAATATCCAAAACCGAAAAATCAAAATAAAAAAACAACTAGAAGTTTATGTATGATATTGGGTTTCCATTAAGCATTTGTTCAATAATCCCAAACCGAACTGAAAGAATTAATATTAGCCGTTGGAATTTGTTGAGATTGAATCTCAACCTTTGTTTAAACTCAATTCTCTATCTACCTCACCTCAGTATCTCACTCCCTCTCTCTCGACTCTGATGCCTTCTCGTTCTCGACCTCTCTTCACTTTCTTCTCTGGTTGTCAAAACGCATGCCACACCAGATCACAGTAATCACTAACCACACCATAACTTGCCCTCAATTGTAGTGCAAGCGCGAAAAGCTTGACCCTAGACCTCTTTCCCCCTCTTCGCAATCTCGAACCAAATAACCACCACCACGTCATAAATCTCTCTCTCTCTCTCTCTCTCCCTCTCTCTCTCTCTCTCCTTCTCCTCTCTCTCTCTCTCTCTCGCATTATAATCCCTTGACATCCATCTAAGTATGCTCTTCTCCGTGAGAGGATAAACTATCTGGATATCCAAATGTGGATGGGTTCGGTTGCTCCAGTGTAACTAGCTACACGACATCCTATGTCGGCTTTCTTATAATTAGCCTCAATAGTCTCTTCCTGGATCCCTAAACTAGACTTTGGTAACTAAATGATTTTGGCATGCGGCCTAATCCTCATGAATCCGAGCTTCTTTACCTGGAGAAGCATAAGTGCAATACATTCCCTAAACTGTGGCCCACGAATATCCACACAATTGCACATGCATGTTTGCTGTAACAAGTTAGTGATTTTCGTGTTCATACGAAACTCTACTGTTGGACTAAATTCGTGTACCGTCGTGAAGAGTGGAGATGCATAAATTTGTTTACCTGCAAAATAGTAAACAACCGTAAGTAGCCAAAGATTGGAGGGTGTGTGCTGGGCAAAGGCTCTCCGGTGGTCAAATTAATAAGCAATATTATAAGACTCAACCCGTAGACAAGAGAATAAGCGTGCAATAATTGCGTCACCATAGATGAACCCTAGAAGGGTATATTTATGCCAGTCGTGATAAAGAACTTTTAGGATAGGAAATTCCTACTGGACTGGAAGAATGCCAGTTGATATCTAGGAAATATATATTGCATCCACTTAGGAGGATGATTATTTGCTGCGCACGCCAAACCTTATATTGTAAGGACTCCAAGAATATAGGAAACCTGCTAATTCCTTGATGGGTTAGGTTTTCGTATCCTACGGAACAAGTATGGTCAATCTCAGTGAAGTTGTCGGACTTCACCCACTGGGCCAAAATCGGATGATGGTGGTATCACTGCTTCATTTATTTAACTCCGCTGGGAAGCTGTTAAGTCCATGACTAGACTTACCAGACTTCCAAGGTGTTCATATTCTGATCATGTTCCCATAATTACCCTTAACTATGTATATGAAAAGAGCTTGTGACATATGACATCTTGGCTTCATAAACCGCTAATTTTTTAAGTTCCGAATTCAAACATGCTGGCTTGAAGTTCGCGGCGCGTATGCAGTAATGACGAGGAATGTCATGTTGTTTGTGCACATTTAACAAGGGGCGGCTCTTTGCATCATCAAGTGGCTTCAACTTTCAGACTCGTAAATCTCTAGGCGAGACTTCTCGAATTCGACAATGAGATTTTCCAGTAGATTGTCTTTAAATACCTCAGGCTTGGCTCTATTTCTCAAAGTCCTTCATTTTGAGTTCCAAGCACCAACATGGATCTCCTGTTTCTTTTATGCCTTGGCCTCCAAACCAAATATCCACTTTAAGCCTTCGATGATTAGGATATGTTACCAAGGATTTTCCACATCCTTATTCACTATTGTCGAGAAAGATCAAGTGAAATATAGATGAGCCACAACCTTTTAATAGCTAACCTCGCTTCCTTTAACTGGTCCCGCAGTCTCCATTAGACCTGGCATTCGTGTCGTGTTTCTCGTGTTCGTGTCGTTTTCGTGTCATACCCGATAGCTTAACGGGTCGTGTCGTGTAACACCCGTTAAAATAAACGGGTAATATGACCCAACCCGAAATCGACCCGTTAATATTATCAGGTAATATGACCCGACCCGTTACCCGTTAAGAAAAATATTTTTTAAATCAATAAATAATGAAAATGAAAAACATAATTTGACCCTAAAAAATGTAAAACATAATACTAAATTAGTATATACATACCATATTGTCACATAAATACTAATTCAAAACATTAATAAATAAATAAATAAAACATTTTTCTTTCAAGTTTACATACCCCAAAATAAGAGTCTAATGAAAAAACATTAGTGCATACTACAAAATACAAATGTTCAAATATATGCAAAATGAAGAGAGTTATACTTAATGAAAGTATAAATAAACTCTTAAGTGTTAGTCAATCTATCGTTTTGATGGGATACGAATTCTCTGAAACTAATTTCAACGATCACAACCGTCAAACTTGTTTGTATATGTTTCGAGATCACAGCAGCAAAAAATCACAAAACACAAATATTCAGAGATCAAGTAACAGGACAAAACTTTTCGACGGTTATAAACAAAAAATCACGATTTAACGGTAATTTTAACTCCGATTTTGATGATTTTATATAGCTACACTCTTTGACCCTATATGAATACAATGAATGAATTCGATTTTTAATTTAAAATATTTACACCAGTGGATACCACAAAATCTTATGTTATACTTAATGAAAGTATAAATAAACTCTGAAGTGTTAGTTAATCTATCGTTTTGATGGGATACGAATTCTCCGAAACTAATTTCAACGATCACAACCGTCAAACTTGTTTGTATATGTTTCAAGATCACATCAGCAAAAAATCACAAAAAACAAACATTCATAGATCAAGTAACGGGACAAAACTTTTCGACGGTTATAAACAAAAAATCACGATTTAACGGTTATTTTAACTCCGATTTTGATGATATTTTACAGATACACTCCTTGACCCTATATGAATACAATGAATGCATTCGATCTTCAATTTAAAATATTTACACAAGTGGATACCACAAAATCTTATGTTATACTTAATGAAAGTATAAATAAACTCTTAAGTGTTAGTCAATCTATCGTTTTGATGGGATACGAATTCTTCGAAACTAATTTCAACGATCACAACCGTCAAACTTGTTTGTATATGTTTCAACATCACAGCAGCAAAAAATCACAAAAAACAAACATTCAGAGATCAAGTAACGGGACAAAGCTTTTCGACGGTTGTAAACAAAAAATCACGATTTAATGGTTATTTTAACTTCGATTTTGATGATTTTTTACATATACACTCCTTGACCCTATATGAATACAATGAATGAATTCGATCTTCAATTTAAAATATTTACACAAGTGGATACCACAAAATCTTATGTTATACTTAATGAAAGTATAAATAAACTCTTAAGTGTTAGTCAATCTATCGTTTTGATGGGATACGAATTATCCGAACTAATTTCAACGATCACAACCATCAAACTTGTTTGTATAAGTTTCGAGATCACATCAGCAAAAAATCACAAAAAACAAACATTCAGAGATCAAGTAACGGGACAAAGCTTTTTGACGGTTGTAAACAAAAAATACGATTTAACGGTTATTTTAACTTCGATTTTGATGATTTTTTACAGATACACTCCTTGACCCTATATGAATACAATGAATGAATTCGATCTTCAATTTAAAATATTTACACAAGTGGATACCACAAAATCTTATGTTATACTTAATGAAAGTATAAATAAACTCTTAAGTGTTAGTCAATCTATCGTTTTGATGGGATACGAATTATCCGAACTAATTTCAACGATCACAACCATCAAACTTGTTTGTATAAGTTTCGAGATCACATCAGCAAAAAATCACAAAAAACAAACATTCAGAGATCAAGTAACGGGACAAAGCTTTTTGACGGTTGTAAACAAAAAATCACGATTTAACGGTTATTTTAACTTCGATTTTGATGATTTTTTACAGATACACTCCTTGACCCTATATGAATACAATGAATTAATTCGATCTTCAATTTAAAATATTTACACAAGTGGATACCACAAAATCTTATGTTATACTTAATGAAAGTATAAATAAACTCTTTAAGTGTTAGTCAATCTATCGTTTTGATGGGATACGAATTATCCGAAACTAATTTCAACGATCACAACCGTCAAACTTGTTTGTATATGTTTTGAGATGACATCAGCAAAAAATCACAAAAACAAACATTCATAGATCAAGTAACAAGACAAAGCTTTTCGACGGTTGTAAACAAAAAATCACGATTTAACGGTTATTTTAACTTCGATTTTGATGATTTTTTACAGATACACTCCTTGACCCTATATGAATACAATGCATGAATTCGATCTTCAATTTAAAATATTTACACAAGTGGATACCACAAAATCTTATGTTATACTTAATGAAAGTATAAATAAACTCTTAAGTGTTAGTCAAGCTATCGTTTTGATGGGATACGAATTATCTGAAACTAATTTCAACGATCACAACCGTCAAACTTGTTTGTATATGTTTCGAGATCACATCAGCAAAAAATCACAAAAAAAAAACATTCAGAGATCAAGTAACGGGACAAAGCTTTTCGACGGTTGTAAACAAAAAATCACGATTTAACGGTTATTTTAACTTCGATTTTGATGATTTTTACAGATACACTCCTTGACCCTATATGAATACAATGAATGAATTCGATCTTCAATTTAAAATATTTACACAAGTGGATACCACAAAATCTTATGTTATACTTAATGAAAGTATAAATAAACTCTTAAGTGTTAGTCAATCTATCGTTTTGATGGGATACGAATTATCCGAACTAATTTCAACGATCACAACCGTCAAACTTGTTTGTATATGTTTTGAGATCACATCAGCAAAAAATCACAAAAAACAAACATTCAGAGATCAAGTAACGGGACAAAGCTTTTCGACGGTTGTAAACAAAAAATCACGATTTAACGGTTATTTTAACTTCGATTTTGATGATTTTTTACAGATACACTCCTTGACCCTATATGAATACAATGAATGAATTCGATCTTCAATTTAAAATATTTACACAAGTGGATACCACAAAATCTTATGTTATATTTAATGAAAGTATAAATAAACTCTTAAGTGTTAGTCAATCTATCGTTTTGATGAGATACGAATTATCCGAAACTAATTTCAACAATCACAACCGTCAAACTTGTTCGTATATGTTTCGAGATCACGTCAGCAAAAAATCACAAAAAACAAACATTCAGAGATCAAGTAACGGGACAAAGCTTTTCGACGGTTATAAACAAAAAATCACGATTTAACGGTTATTTTAACTCCGATTTTGATGATTTTTTACAGATACACTCCTTGACCCTATATGAATACAATGAATGAATTCGATCTTCAATTTAAAATATTTACACTAGTGGATGTGGATATCACAAAATTTTATGTTATATACTTAATAAAAGTATTATTTTCGGGTGTAGATGTAATACTTAAATGACAAATGTTTTAATGTTTTGAAGTAATATTTATGTGGCAATGTGTGGTATGTGCAATTTTTTTTTAAAAATCTTATTAATTTTTCACTTCTACAATATTATTAATTTTTCACTAAAAAAAACATTATTCATGAGATTTGGAGGGTTTTAAAAATCTAAACGACCATGTAACGGTTGTCTAAGGGTAGAGGATGCAATCATGAGCATTTATATAGGGGTGTGCTATCCACACACCCCATTTTACTTCTTACACACCCCTTGTTAATTTCTATTTGTTGATTTTCTTCAATTCATCCGATCCGACGGTTGAAAATTAGAAGGGTGTGTGAAAAGTAAAATGAGGTGTGTGAATATCACACCCCTTTATATATGCTTTCACATTTTTCAGACTTATAGATTAATGATTATGAATTTTATTTATTTTGAACTACCTTAAAAATACTTGAGGGTTTGTATAATTTTAAAAATTCATGTACGCACCTTTAAAGCGTAGAGGATGCGATTAAGAGTGCTTGCATATTTTTTTCACATTTTTTGCACTTGTAAATTAATTATTTTAAATATTTAAATGTATTTGGTATTTTTTAAATTACTTGATGTTTTTATTTTTAATGTGTTTTATAATTTTTTAATCTCACTCTTTGCTCATAATATTTTATAAAATAAATAAATAAAATTTAAATTTTTAAAATTTATTTAGAATAATAATTAATGAACAAATATATATATATATATCCACTATATTTATTGTATTTTATAGTAAGTTTTTTTAGTAATTAAAAAAAATTAAAATCATCAAAATAACTTTTTTCTTTTCGTGTCAAAACAGGTTACCCGCGTGTCACTCTCGTGTAAACCTGTTAAGGACCCGTTATTAACGGGTTCTTAACGGGTTACCCGATAATGACTCGATTAGTTATCGTGTCGACCCGAAACCTGTTATTTTCGTGTCGTGTCATCGTGTCGTGTGAGAAACTGCCAGGTCTAGTCTCCATACTTTACTTCACAACCAAAAACGATGTCTTCCTCACAGTCTTCGCATAGGGGTTCAATTTTGTGGAGAGTATTACGATCCTTGACAGGTTTCTTCTTTATTAGAGCCGTCTTAGTGTTTTATCAAAGTAGGATTCCTTTTTATCGACCTAAAGGTAGATCAAACCTTATTAAAGTTGATTATCCTGTCCAAATCAACCCTTTTAGCATCCTCAGGAAAAATTTTGTGCTAAGAGTGAGGGCATGTCTCCCCCAAAGAATTGTACTCTTTTTGCCTTGTATATCGAACTTGGGCACACTCTCTACGTTCTTCAGCAAAGTCGAGGTTGTACTTCAAGATTCAGTGTGAACCTGACAATATTTTAGCACCTAGAATATAAATAGCATCGTTAAGTGGGTAATTATTCTATTTCTTTATTTTTGAGGTCAGTAATGGATCCAAGAAATATTGTTTGGGGGGGTCAAGGGTAAAAATGCATAAACATTTCTTCGACTAATAAATAGCCCTACAAATTAAATCATAATCCCATCATTTATAATTCATGAAATAAATAAAATAAAAAACTGCAATTGTTCATTACAATCGAAAATAGTTCACAATGCGATTTCATATTTGAAAATGTTGTATCATAGCTTCATTATCAACAAAAGAAAAATTAAAAAAGTTTAAAGATTTAAAATTTGGTAAAAATTAGAATTTTAAAGATTTGGGTTTTATATATATCTAGACTGGAAGCTTAAGTTCTTTTTATTTTTTTAAGTGGCCATGTCTTATTATATAAAATAACTTGTTTTTGCTGCATGTAAAGCCGCATCAGCAACAAAAGAGACCTTTTATCAGCAGCAAAGGAGCTGCAAACAATGCCTTGCCCTAACCTACTCAATGTTCCTTATGGTATTTCATTGAGCAGTAGGAGGTCATATCTCAAGGGCAATCTAAGCTTCGAAGGACAACACTTAGATCTTCAATGGACGTTTGTCAAAATTAGAAGGGTCAGCTGACCCCTCCTGCCTCTTAGTGGATCCGCCCGTGTAAGGTCATGTGTTTGTTCGTCCATTTTTCATTATTTTTTCAATTTTTTTTTTAAATCTTAATTATGAGGGTATATATCTAATTAAAAAAAAAAAATGCATTGACACAATATGATTTAATACTTTTACAAAAACAATACGTATTGGATTTCACATGCATCTTTGAAGATTTAGTTGTTAGCTACTTCATATAATCCATTTTTTGTGTCAAGCACAAATCCAGAATGGCCTTGTGGAGTTTCGATTGTCAACCAGAGAGAGGCAATTTGGCATCCACTAACCAATAACCACGCAGGCTTTAATTTCTAGAGACAAATCATAATGGATTACGCACCATTTTGTGACACCGTAGTCTACCTAAAATAGTACTACTCAGCCACGCCAAGGATTAAAGTAAACAGAAAAAGCTAAAACCAAGAGAAAGAGAGTGAGCCACCACCTAATCGGAATGATTAAAAAAAAAGGGGAGTTCATAAGAGCTAGCATTAGTGGAGGGTGCATTTTAGCTATTAGGTTATAAATTAAAGTACATTTCGAATGGAAGGTGACTTAAAAAGGCCTTGGTGTACGTCGTTACCAAATTGATATTGGTATCTCCTCTCCTCTCCTCTCGTGGAAAGTGGACACTCAACCAGAACAACTATAGTTTGTTAATTATATGTCAAGCAACCATTTAGTATTACGGTTTAATGATATTCATTTTTACTTGTAAGTGAGATGTCTTAAGTTCGATTCTACCCAAAGGCGAACTTAAACCACATTATCTCTAGTTATTATGAAACTAAGCCCACTCCCTCTCTTTAATGTTGATAATATCGTTTGTTAAAATAAAAAAAAAATTATATGCGAAGCATTTGGTTGCGAAGGTAACAAGCAAGAAGCAACCAATGTATCTTATGGTAAAAATAGGGGTAACATTTTTCATCTAGATTAGGTTAATCTACGCCAAGGAAAATGGCCAGACCTAAGCCTTGGTCCTAAATTCTCCTGATTGTGTACGGACAATTATCCCCATATAAATTAAATTCCAACTAAGGATTCTTCGTAAGGAAATAAAGGGAGCGTCCAACCTAGTTCCATCTAATCCGATCCGTCTATATTTAGTAGTCTCAATTGTTATTTAATATGGGTAAAGAATATAGTATTTTCGATAAAAAAAAAAAATTATAATCCAAGGGTTAAACTTTACTCCATTTGACTATTTTTTTTATAAGAATGATCTACAATATTTGTAAGGAATGCCTAAAATATGAATAGTACTGGATTAGATTGCAAGGACAATTGCCAAATGGTATCTTTCTTTTCATCTTTCTTTTCTTCTGCCAAAAGACTAGGCAGTCTTATACACTCACAAGACCAGGAGGAAGACGGGCTCCCAAAAAAACAAAAAAAAAAAAAAAACTAGTTTCGTAAGGTTAAAAAAAAAGATACTTCTCAAGAACAGTCCTCTAAGATTCTAATTTCACCTTTTTTTCTGAAACGAAATAACCTGGACACTAATCAAATCCCCTAAGGCAGTTGACCTCATGTGTCATCCGGTTTCCAGGACAGCCATTAAATCCACATATATGGGCAATCGTTGGCTTAAATTACTTTACAGCAAAATGCTAACCTGCATAATGCCATTATCATAATAAACTTGTGGTTGCTAGCTACTCATAGTGGGGAAACACAGAGGATAAAAATGTATGTTCCGACGTCATCCACACCCAGGAAATAATAAGTGTTGAACAAAATGGTTCTGCAGGATTGATCAGGAAACCCCACTAAACCAGCGTCTTTGTCCCTTCTACCGTAGAAAACAACTTCCCAATAGTCTCGGATCCTTGTCGATACAAATTTTCGCCGTCTTCAGTCTTGACGAAAATGCACCTGCAAAATAATTAACATCTTTGATCAGAGACCTAAGCCTCACACGCCCAAGAGATGGGGGGATTAGGTCAACGGATCTCCGATGCCTAAGTTAGTTTGTTTGTGAGAATAAAGTGCTTACGACTTTTTTAGGGTTGCAAAAGCTCTCCCAGTTTGGTAGAATATGGGGTTTTATAGGCCTAGGGCCTAATTATTTCCCAGATATTAAATAGGAAATAATATCTTAAGATAATGGTATAATTATCCCGATTTAAATAAATTAGGATTACTTACTTGATTGGAGTTATTCTTCAAATAGGAATGTATTAAATATAGGATTTGGATAATTAATCCTTATCTTTAATTCCTTGTCAAGGGCAGGTGAGTTGTGGGCAGTTGTGTTCAGCTGCTGAGTCCTCTAGGGATGTGAGTTGAGTGTGGGAGCATCTGAGAAGCATGCCCATTTACTGAGGGCAATTTTATCTTTTTTTAAATAAAAGTTCACATGTCACCTCTAGAATTTTTGGGATTATTTTTGGCTCCACAAATACTCCCACACCTATTGTGCTGCACACATGAAAAAGTCAGTAGGTGTAGAAATCCCAAGCTACTTGGGCTTGTAGAATTGTTTCCCAATTTGAACTTGATCTTCTTTCTTGATTTGAAGATAGACTTCTTCTAGGAAAAGGAAACCGATTACTCCCAATACTTATTTAATTCTGCCTTAAGCAGGGGTTTAAATAAATTTGGAGAGCAATTTTTATTCCAACAAGGAAGAGAAGTTAGAGGATATTTTTTTTCTTTCCCCTCCCCTAGCGTTCTTCTTTACTTGTCCTTGCAAAGAATCGTCTCTCGTTGTTGTTCTTCTTCTCCATGCCGCACCAAGGTAAGAAAAAGTTTGAATTTTCTTCTTCTTGAATTGTTGGGAGCCTTAGGGCTTGAAAAAATTAGCTTGGTGGGTGCCAAGGAGGCATTAATGGCGTGGTAGGGAGGCCAAGAGCTACAGGTGGTGCGACAAGGGTGTCGGCTGGCATAAGGGGATCGGATTGGGCCGGGTCTCCATGGTTGCTGTGTTGGTGCCTGGGCAGTGGGAAGAGAAGGAGAGGGATAGGTGTGGGCCGGCCCTTCTGCAAGTGAGACTTAGGCCGTAAGGCCTGGGTTTTCTTCTTAGGGCACCTTACGCATGGAGGAGAGGAGAGGAAGAAGGCGTTGGCTTCCCTTCCTGCTAGGTCGTGTGCGTGCTATTTTTCTTGGGCATATATATATATATATATATATATATATATATATGCATACATCTTTATTTATTTATTTTTTTACGAGCTGCTTTCTAAATATTTTTCTTCGTCTTTTTTGCAGAGACTTTGAGATGTCTTCTTCTGATCGCAAAAGTGACGAATATCCTCCACCTTTGTACCGTCAAGGTGGTTCTTCTGGCAAGGTAGGCTACTTCAAGGCTGTGCATGTCAAGATTATTTCTGACGAGTTGTTTATGAATTTTCTTGAGGCGTACAAGCATGCAATTCCATCAGGTGTTCGAGTTAAGCGGGTGAAAGATGATAGCGGTTGTGAACCATGCGGCGAGGGTGTCTTTGCTAGGAAAATGGCCATCAAATTCCATCCGTATTACTTTGTGTTGGGATTCATTTTTCCCATGCCGCGTCTTATCCAAGAGGTGATCTGCTCCATGAAATGTGTGCCTGCTCAGTGTTCCCAAAATGCAGTTTGTGTGATGGTGGGGTTCTTGAACTTGAGCAAGTTCTTTGATCTTGGCTTGACCATTAATGAGTTTTGGTACTTATTTGAGATTGGCCACAAGGAAGGTGTAGGGCAGCTGAGGTCTCGCCAGAGGCTGCTCGATGCCTCTAGTAAAGGCGACCATTAGTGGGCGAGAGATACCTTGGAGGTAAGTGGGGAGTGGGAGTTTGACTCTTCTCCTAAGCTGCATGTCTCGACTACCTTTATTAGTGGTAAGTGAACTGCTTCATTCTTGTCTTGCTTGAGTTTTTTTTGAGCTACTCCATGACTTCAATTTATTAATCGTCTTTCTTGCTTTGTGTAGATTCAGAGTTTGGCTTAACCTCAAGGATTTCGGCAGATATAAAGAAAGTGCATGTTGCCTTGGGCATTCTTGCTGGGTACCGTGAGTGTCGCTGGCTGCTCAGCCCTCTTCGACTTGAGAAATGTGGCCTGCCTTTGAAGGAAGAGATAAAGTGGATAAAGGACGAGGCGTTCGCCTGATCGTTGTTGTAGAGCCTACTGCCAATGAGGGTGGAAAATAAGAGATCTTCCTCACTTCCTTGTGAGTCTTCGACTGAGAAGAAGCCAATGACTTCTTCTGCCGCTCGTGGGAACTCGTCTACTGTTGAGAAGCTTGTTATTGATCTAACTTCCTCTAAAGGGGAGAAGAAGACCGTCGAGCCCGAGCTTGTGAAACCTGCTGCTCCAAAGGCGATCGTGTTCATTGCTGAGAAACTTGCCCATCAAAAGGGTTTAGTGATGCCTCAAGTGTCCAGATTTGTATTAAAGTGTCCGTCGGGAGCTAAGTTTCATTCTGCTTCTGAGAGGCTCGCCGTTATGAACAGCAAGAAGGTGGATTCTGCTGCTAAAGTGGCACTTGGGCTTGCTCTTCCTTCTGCCACGACTGACTTGTCTGCTGAGAAGGGGAAGTTTGCTCGTACGGGCAGTTATGAGAGATTCACCGAGCTTGAGGCTGGAGAGTTTCTCGAGGTTTGTGCACTACTGAAGGCTGACCTACTTGTGGATGTTGACGCATGCGCCAAGTTTGTTGACAGTGTTGGGAAAGTTGTCATTCAATCAGATTCTTTTGCAAAGCATCCTGCCTACTCAAGGAGATCTTCCCTGATTGCTACAATGCATAAGACTTTGATCCTAGCAGCTGAATCCATGCGCGTTGACCAGGATGCTGTCAAGTATGCTAATGAGGCCGAGGTGGTGTTGGTGGCTCAACATCACTCGATTGTTGAAAAGATTGAGAAACTCGAATCTGAACTCGATTGTTTTATTTTTATTTTTATTTTAAGTTAGTTTGATTATGAGTTTGAGGAAGAAAAAAAGAAGAAGGATGAAACAAAATATTGAAGAAAACGAAAAAGATTTGGTGATTGGGGCTTATGAAAAGAGGCGTTAGTTTCAGTTGAGATTTCAAAAAGATTTGCATCTGTTTCAACTGGATTTTCGAAAAGAGGCGTTAGTTCCATCATATTAAGAGATTTATTTATCGGGCTTTCGAAGAAAAATGTTAGTTCCAATTGGGTTTTCGAAAAGATTAGCGTTAGTTCTAGTTGGGCTTTCGAAAAGAGGCGTTAGTTCCGAGAATTATGATTTGTTCGTCAAGTTTTCGAAAATAGGCATTTGTTCTAGTTGACCTTTCGAAAAGATTGGCGCTAGTTCTAGCTGGGCATTCAAAAAAGAGGCATTAGTTCTAATGGATTGTGATTTCTTGAGCTTTTGAAAAGATTGACATTAGTTACAGCATATCAATGAAGATTTCCTTCTTGGCAAACTCATGATTTCACACCGAGTTTGAGGGAAAAATAAAAATATATAAGTGAGTGGTTGAAATTATTACTACTAAATACAAGTAAAATCAAACTCACTAGGAATGACGCCAACAATTTTTCCTTATCTTCAGTTCGGGCCTTCATCCATCTTTTGTAGTACACTGGTGCATCACTTCGAACAAAAATTCCTTTCTCTACACTGGTGCATCACTTCGAACAAGAATCCCTTTCTCAAAAGTGAAAAAAAGATGACACACCCACATCAAATTGAACTTCTTGCTTCAAATCAACGATGACTAACACCTTCTTCATGTCATTGGCCTCTAAAATATTGTGGAGGCGTTTCCCAAATAACTTTCCACGTGTCATTCTTTATGTAGAAAAATCAAGGGTAAATTACATTTTATCCTTTTAGGTTTGGGTGCAATTGCAACCTCACACAAAATCTTTAAAACATTTTAATCTCATACATTACTTATCATATAATTACAATTTCATAGAAAGTAGCCCTTTACCACAGTGGTATAAAGTTGTTGAGTCATTGCATGACAGCGTGGGTTCGAACCTTGTTGGTGGGTAATCTAACATAATTTATTATTTGACAAAAAAAATTACAATTTCATACATATATTAAATTTTCTATTAATTAATTTGTTAAATGATGATTTGCACCATGTGTGACCCATAATTTTATGATGTGTCCGACTAATTGGTGCCATGTGGACTCAAATTAAAAAAAAATAAGAAAGAAAAAAAAAGCATTTAATTATGCTTCAACCAAATCAGAAAAAAATAAAATAAAATAAAGAAACCCTTAAACAACAATCTCATCTTCCCTCTGAGGACAGAGATTCCGGATCTCCCCTACCAAGTTTTTGTAAAACCATAACACACTTAGGGTTTCACTTCATTTGCATACCGAATCAACAACGGGCTGCATGTATTTATAATAACTTTCAGATTACAATGGAGGTTTGAAAACCCTACAAACAAGCAGCATTCAAAATACAAACAGAAGCTTACATATTTCAAACCAATCCTTAAGTACAACAAATATTTGAAATACAAAACCCTAGAAACTAGAATAACAGAAAAGGATAAGAATTTTTTGAGGATCACAACTCTTGAAATTCCGGCAAGCACACTGAACCTTGACTTCGTACAACCCCTGCAAGCTGACGTAGTGATAATCAACCTCTAAATGTTTAGTTCGAGAATGGAACACCAGATTCGAAGCAAGTGCTATGGAAGACACATTGTCACACCATATCTAAGGCCGTATAATATGTAATTGCAAATCCCGGAATAATGATCACAACCATGAAATTTCGGCCGTTGTATATGCAAGCTGCCTGTACTCGGCCTCAGAACTCGAATAAGAAATAGTTTTCTGTTTCTTGGAAATCCAAGACACCAGGTTTGAACCAAGATAAATGCAAAAACAACCCATAGAGTGTCGAGTGTCTGGATTCCCAACATAGTTCGCATAAAAAAAGGCTCAAAGAAGAACATTACCTGGTTTATAAAGAAGACTATGACTATGTGTATCCTTTAAGTAACGTAAAATTCGTTTGATTGTCATCAAGTGAACCGTTGTTAGAGTAGGCATAAATTGACATACTTGGTTAACTGCATAAGACAAGTCTGGGCGAGTTATCATCAAGTATTGTAGGGCACCTACAACACTTCGATACAGTTCTGGTTGATCAAAAGGATCGCCATCATGAGCACTTAGTTTCTGACCAGAAGACATTGGTGTGGAAATTGGTTTGGCCTCAGTAAATTTGGTACGAGACAACAAGTCAAGAGCGTACTTAGATTGACACAAATGCATGGTAGTTCCATCGTACTTGACTTCCACACCCAAGAAATAATTCAATGCTCCCAAATCCTTTATGGAAAACAATGTACTCAACTTCGTAATCAACTTGGACATATGAAGATGACTCTTCCCAGTTACCAAAATATTATCTACATAGATGAGAAGTATAAGATACACTCCTTTATGATTGAACACGAACAGACTATAATCACAAGTGGATTCCTGAAAACCAAGTTAAAGCAGAAAATCTGAGAAACGCTGAAACTAGGCCCTAAGAGCCTGTTTGAGGCCATAGATACTACGTTTAAGTTTACACACATGATTAGGGAATTGCTGATAAAAAAAACCTGAAGGCTGGCACATGTACACTTCTTCATGTAAGAAACCATGCAAAAATGCATTTTAGACATCAAGCTGCCTCACAGACCAACCTTTGGTAACTGCAAGGCTTAAAACAAGTCGAATTGTACTATGTTTAACCACGCGACTGAAAGTTTCATTATAATCCACACCTGGCTTTTGGTGAAAGCCATTGGCGACAAGCCGTGCCTTGTAAAGTTCAATAATACCATCTTCACGTCGCTTCAATTTAAAAACCCATTTGTTAGGTAGTAAATTCATTTTTGGATGAAACGGGACCAAATGCCAAGTCTCACACCCTTGCAAAGCATTAAATTCTTGTACCATTGCAGTCCTCCATTCCTGAGATTTGACAGCTTGACTGAAACAAGTTGGTTCAGTGGGAAAACTATCATCAGTCACAAGAATGGCATACTTGGGTTTGGTTTGTGAATACTAGACTGAGACCGTGTTGTAACACGATGACCTCTAGAATCTGACACCACTGGAGTTGATTCCGTAGACATTTCAACTTATTCATTTGAAGGTATAGTTGATGACACAGGCAAGGGTGACACTAGAGTTGTAGGGTTAGGACTAGAGGTAACACCGGAAGTAACGGGAGCAGGTTGAGACTGTGCAGTGTTTGGGACAGCTTGAGATGAGACAGTGTGTGGTATGAGGTCAGTGGACACAGAATGTGGATGGATAGAAAGCTCTTGAATAGTTGGTGACTGAGAAATAAGAGAATGGTAAGGTAAGTCAAAATTAAATAACATCACGGACGATTGAGATGTACCTAAGTCATTGGCCTTTTTTGAGGTGGATGTGAGTCCTTTAAAAAGGAAAAAATCCTCATCAAATAGGACATGGCGAGACAAGTAAACTCGTCTAGTGGACAAATCCATACATTTGTAGCCTTGGTGATTCCATGAATAACCTAAGAACACACAAGATTTGGATTTTGGTTACAACTTATTGTGTGTATAAGGAACTAACCATGGAAAACAACAGCACCCAAACACCTTTAGCATGTCATACTTAGGAGTTTTGTGAAACAATTTCGCATAAGACGATATGTTGGACAAAAGTTTTGTTGGCATTCGAATAATCAAGTACGTAGCTATAGAACAGGCATCAAACCAAAATGTATTAGGAACATGAGACTTTGAGAGCATAACAATACTTGTTTCAACAATATGATGATGTTTTCTTTCTGCAACTCCATTTTGTTCAAGATGTTTAGGGCATGAAAAACGTTGTGAAATCCCACTATCAGTTAGGAATTGTTGAAAGACACGACTTTTATATTCCACCCATTCATCACATTGAAGGGTTTTAATTTTCAAATTGAACTTGTTCTCAACATTTGCTTTAAATTTAACAAATATTTCAAAAACTTCACTTTTGTGTTTCATGGGAAAAATCCAGGAATAACGAGAGTAATCATCCACAAAACAACACATAATAGCGAAAACCTTCATTAGAGACAACTGGAGAAGACCAGACATCAGAATGCAAAAGTTGCAAGGGAAATGAAGAAACAGACTTAGAAACATTGAAAGGTAACTTCGTACTCTTCCCTAAGGGACATGAGTCACAGAAGCTTACATCAGAAGTATCATGAATAGGTACAAGTTTATTGGAAATTAAAAACTTAATTATTGAATTTGAAGGATGGCCTAGCCGTGCATTGCATTTGTGCACTGAACACCATACCCCAACCAAAGCTGAAAACAAAGATTTGAACCGTCCACTGCCACTGGTAAATGGGTATAACCCATTCTCACATCTCTCTAGGAAAAGATTCCTCCGTGTCTTGAGGTCCTTAACAAGGAATAACTACAAAAATATTCGGAGATAGCAATGGTTATCTAAGGTAAACCTATGGGCAGAGAATATGTTTTAAGAGGCAGTAGGGCAATGTAAAACACTTTTTAGATCAAATAAACAAGTTTTCGTATGTAGTTGATTGGAACCAGAGTGAGAAATGGTGATGCCAAAATTATTACCTACACCGCCAACAGTTTCATTACCAGTGTATTCTTTGGGATTAGCCAAGTTTTGAAGTTCAGGAGTGATATGGGCATTTGCACCCATGTCCAACAACCATGTCCCATTAGATTGCTTGTTGAGAGTGATCGGTGAGGAGGACATAGCTGTGAGTCTTTGAGCAGGAATCCTTCCTTCATAAGCAAGATTCATCTGTTGAAAACAATCAAGCGCAGGATGTCCCGATTTTCCACAGATTTGGCAAATGATGTGCTCACCAGAACATAAAGACCTCTCACCATTAAGAGGTTGGTTGTGCTGGGGTACATTGTTACGAGGATTATTTCCCCGTTGAGTGGACGTAGAACCACGAGCATATGAGAACATACCTCTGCCATTCCCACGAAACCTTCCTCCACCATGGCCTCGAGTGGCAACAAATGCATTGACTGGTGTAGGGTCAGCCAAGGAAGTATTCTGATCAGTCATTCGTCTTTTAGTAGTCAACAACAGTGCCTCGAGGGTGAGATAGGTGATGGGAGTAGCCCGAGCTTGAGCAGCACTTACTGTCATCTCAAAAGCTGGTCTTAGATTGTTCAACACAATCTGTACAAGTTCATCCTCATTCAGAGGTTGCTCGGCAATGGCAAAATTATCAGCAATCGCATTCATGCGATCAAGGTAATCTGTAACAGAAAGATTACCTTTCTTGGTCTGCAGGAGTTCATTCTGTAGAAACAAAATTCTATTATGAGAAGTTGATGCATACTGTTGCTCTAAAGCATCCCAAGTGGCACGCGCAATCTTCTTGCTTGCCACAGTCAATAACACAAAGGCAGTAAATGATCCATTTATCCAACTCAAGATCATTTGATCTTGTTGAACCCATGCACTGTATGTAGGATTCACAACAGTAGCACCAGGCAAGTGTTTTGGAGGGCACACCAAGGTACCATCCACGTAACCCATGAGATCTCGAATCTTTAGAATTGGAAGGATTTGAGCCAACCACATTGGGTAGTTGGTTCTATCAAGTTTGATATTGACAACAGTTGAAAACGGATGAAAGGAATGGGTGGGAGGAGATGGGGCTGGAAGAAGAAGAGTTGTTTTCAGCCATTGAAGCGTGGAAAAAAAAAGGATCAAGTCGTTAGACTATATGAGGCTCAATACCATGTAAAACTATAACACACTTAGGGTTTCCCTTCATTTGCATACCCAATCAACAATGGGCTGTATGCATTTATATTAACTTTCAAATTACAATGGAAGTTTGAAAACCCTAAAAACAAGCAGCATTCAAAATACAAACAGAAGTTTACAGATTACAAACCAATCCTTACGTACAACAAATATTTGAAATACAAAACCCTAGAAACTAGATGTGATATCCCACATTGCCTAGATGAGTGATCCTTAAATGTATATTCACATCCCTACCTAGCACGAGGCCTTTTGGGAGTTCACTAGCTTCGGGTTCTGTAGGAACTCCGAAGTTAAGCGAGAAGAGTGCTAGAGCACTGCCATGATGGGTGACCCACTAGGAAGTTGCTCGTGAGTTCCTAGAAACAAAACCGTGAGGGCGTGGTCGGGGCTCAAAGCGAACAATATCGTGCTACGGTGGTGGAGCGGGCCTGGGAAGTGGTATGCCCCGGGCCGAGATGTGACACTAGAATAACAGAAAAGGATAAGATTTTGTTGAGGATCACAACTCCTGAAATTCCGGCAAGCACACTGAACCTTGACTTCGTCTAACAGTTTTAAGGATCCAGAGATTCGAATTCTTAAAATTTGATCTAACATCTATAATTATTATCACTTTTAAAAGAGTTTATTGTTTATAACTGTTTGATCAAATTTCAATGGTCTAAATTTTCGAATCCTTAGGATTTGGTGGGGTGAGATTCGGTTGGGATCTCTGTCCTTCCCCAAAATCGATTCCCGTACTGCCCATCACAATTCACTACTTCTTTCCCAGACATCACATCGGCTCATCTTGTCCCATCCATCGCAGCCATTTGCAGCTTCCGGCCCCCACAATCCTCAACGATCTCCATGCCCGGCCTTTCTTCTCCACCCCACAACCCACTTCCAATGAATATGCTAAAATTTCTTTGAAAATAGGAAAAGCAACACACATTAGATCTACTCAACTTAATACCAAGAATTTTGATAGATCGGGTCCGTCAACCTTAGAGGGCATTCAAGCCTTAACAGTCATTTTTGTTCGTCCCAGGCGTCATTACCCCACTGTTATCGGTTGTGCGATTTTGATCAACAAGTGTTGCGAAATATCGAATTCCATTCAGAAACACCGTGTGTATTGCACAGTACATCAATCAAGAATCCTTATTTTCTTGTAGCGTTTGTTGTATGGAGGTTAAGTCAAGTGAATGATGGGTTCGTTATCACCTTACGTTAAGATTAAATTGAGCACGTCCTATATCTTCACATTAGTAGGAAATACCACTTCCTTAATGGGCAGTAGAAAAAGTCACATTCAAAGACATTATTCTCACGGATTCATTGTTTAAGTAATTTTTAATTCATTTTAAACAAATGATATTACAGACTTTGAACGCATAAATTTAACTGCAAAGTGAACTCTTATTGAAAGTGACTTGAACACATAACCTAAGGGTGCGTTTGGTACGCAGACGGGACGGGACGGGACGGGACGGAACAGGACGGGATGGATGTTGTAAATTTTGAAAAAGACAAGGGGCATTGTTGTCCTAAAATGTTAAAAATTTCTGTCCCACAGACGTGGAACAATCCCGTTCCATGGGGGGGAGGTGGAACCAAAAATCATCCAAAACTTGTCCCGTGGAACGCTTCGTTCCACTCGTTTTAGGCGCACCAAACGCGGGACGGAATGCCTCGTCCCGCGTACCAAACGCACCCTTAAGTTTTTATTTTTATGAAAAAGTAATCGATTAAAGAGAAAAACCCCTAAGGCAACCAGTTTGAGTACAATCAAACTAATAGGTTTGTTGAGCAGCTAAAGGAAGAGATCTATCCCAAACATGCAAATTATTGATGGAATACCCAACATTAGTGACAGCACCGGCAAAAAAAAAATTGGCCTTCCTGCAAACGTGCTTCTAACTAATAATCTCAGAAGAACCGGCCATCTTCCGGATGTCCTCCAAAATCGTCTCAGTCTCCATGGGATATGAAAAGTGCCTCGGATGGAATCAATTACAAGTTTGGAGACTCATTGAACGTTGATTCTTTTGAAACTCCTAATTTTTGCCATCCATAATCCATCATGAAGAGCCAGGCATCCAGCAACAGATTTAGTGTTATGTCCAATTCTACGAGCCCCAGCTAAGATAGGCTTCCATTCTCATTTCTAATGATGAAACCTGCCACCGAACCTTGGTTGATAAGAGAAACCATCAAAGTTTAATTTAACAAAACCAGAATCAGGGGGGACCATTTGATGGATTTGTCATTCCTTCTACTAGAAATTGAAATCTTCTGATTTGCTTTTAAATACTCCCTGCCAATATTTAGGGCAATAACAACCTCTCTTAGGGTCTGCTTTTTTATTATGAAAAACAGTTAAGTTTCTCTCTTTCCAAATTTGCCAGCAGATGAGCAAGGCGACGCTTAAGTCGTTTAGATTTTCATCCATCTTATAGTTAAGAGACTCAAGCCAATCATTCAACTGTATGGAACGGTTTATCTTTATAGTATTAATAATTTCTGGACTGCTCCAAACCTGGTTAGCAAAGGTGCAATTCATAAAAAGAATACTTATACTTTCATTCTCAGTGTTCCAAAGAGGGCAACCGGTTGGAATGTTATTAATATGTCTAGATAGACGATCTCGAGTATGAAGTCTTCCCATGATAAGCTACGAACTAAATAATTTAACCTTATGAGGTATACTAAGCTTCGACATTCTCTTCAGGATATCAATAGAATCATAACCATTATTTGCGCAGTTTTGGATCCAGGTTGCGGATTTAACCGAGAAATTGCCATTTGCATTAGGCCCCCAGCAAATAGAATCATGTTGAGGAGCTAGAAGCAGAGGAATGCTACAAATCTTATTAACAATATCTGTATCTACAACAGAAGAAAGCAAATCTCGATCCCAATTGCAATTATTAATGAAGTGATTAACTTTCAGGTTCCAGTTGATACTACTTAATTGATCACTGCTCAAGAGGTTAGATAGAGGGAAAGAAAAAACCCAATTGTGGGTCCAGAAAAGAATGCTTTCTCCATTTCCCACCACCCATCTTAACCCCATCTTAACAACATGCCTAGCATTTAAGAAGCCTTTGCAGGCACAAGAGTGATTTTGCCTAACTTTCGTTTCCAAGAAACTCTCATGTCTTAAGTACTTATTTCTACTAATTTGAACCCATCAATTTTGATCATGAGTAATGATTTTCCAGCCCAACTTGGCCTAGCAAGCATTGTTAAAAATGAACACTCTTTCTAATACCCAAGCCACCGCTATGTTTTGAAGAGCAAACTTTATCCCAAGCAATTGGGAATAATTTAAACATAACCTTAAGTGCAAGGAAGCTCTCTCATAGAATGTAGTTTTGAACGCAGAACCTTAAATGCAAGATGAGTTCTCTTTTTATTACTTGAGCTATACATATCTTTTTATATTTTTAAATTTGAAAGAGATGGAATTGTTTCTACTTTTCATATATAACTAATAAAACGAAAGCAATAACTCTGTTTAACTTTTTATACATAAAACTGGTACAATCTTTAATACAGGTGAATTGTGTGTTAGGTACTAATGTGAGAATAATCAATATATCTTTGTTTTTTTATTTTCGGTCAATAGCAATATATCTATGTTTATTGATGCAATTAAATTTGTCTTTTATTGGATAAATTTTTTGTCCCAAAAGCAAATCATTCAACTCTTACTATACGTCTATCTCTCTCTTGCCTCTCTATATAAACCGCTTTCATTTCTCTCTAATACTTCTATATAAGCTCTCCTCTCTTCTCCTTTTTCCTTCACACACACATAACAAAAATGGTGAAGTTCTCAAAGGAGCTTGAAGCTCAGCTTATACCAGAATGGAAGGATGCTTTCGTCAACTACTGGCTACTCAAGAAACAAGTTAAGAAGATCAAGCTTTCAAGAGTCCCCAAACAACCCTCAGACGCAGCCAGAGATTTCGGTGTCTCCATTTTCGATCCAGTTCGCTTTGTCACCAAAAGAATTGGTGACATGTTGTTCAATTTCGATAACAAAACGGAGATAATTCAGGTAATCAATTAATGCACACGAACAATGAGCTTTTTTTTTTTTTTTTTTTTGAGGTTTATAGGTGGTTGCTAGGAAAGGGTTTTGCCTACTTTGGATTTTCAGGCGAGTTTCAGGCAATTGTTAACAAGTTTACAAATCTAAAGGGAACAAAGAACTCCAAAAACTTGGTTAACTTAACTTTCTTTCTTTCCTTCTTTTCATTTGTTCCCCAATAAAAATAAGTGTGTTTTGCATTTTGTCTTTCTTTGTGGGTTGTGTTCAGACCTGCAAAACACTCCAGTGATCACGTCATTTTCAGGCTAAAGGTTTCGGATTGTGTTTCCAAAACTCTGATTCCTAAACCTATCCTCCGATACCTCTGCTTAAAATCTTCTTCATTCCTCGTCCCTTTCACTCTGTTAAAGTTACGTTCTTTTAACACTCTGTCAGCCATAACATCCACTTCAGTGAAACAAGCACCAAAGCTTTACTTTAGTGCCGGTGCCGTGAATGTTTTAGGGTATATAAATATATAGATGCTTCGGTTTCTCGCCCTTGGAAATATGCATGATATGTGTGCATGGCACGATGGAAATAACATTGGCTTCGATTAGTGTGCGGCCGCCTCTTTCCAAAGACCATTTTACAAAATCAACACCACAAGGTTTTTCTTTAAAGAAAAAAGAAAAAGAAACACAATATTGGTATCAAATTCGCGCGTCATACAAGAATAATGTTGGGCACATTAAATTCGTGCACTAAATAATGTGTCATCAAATAAATTTGTACTTTAATTCAAGTCAAAAATCGATAAATAACTATAATTAAAATTTATATAGTGTAGAATGTGTTATATCATTTGATGTACAAATTTAGTGTATGTAGCACCACCTGTTCAAACAATATTCTGTAAATTAATATTGAGTAACCAAACAATAATGAACATTAGCTATTGGACAACGGGGATGACTTAGATACAGTGGCTTCTTTAATCTTTTTTCTCATCAAAGACATGCTCTTTTGCTTTTCCATGAACTAGGTTCCCCCTTTTTTTTTAGTTAACAGATTCAATGATCGGCGTACATTATAATTTGTTCAAAACGTTAATAAAGTGGCCGGAAATGTCAGAAAATGTTTCAGAGTCCAGCACGTATAGTGCCCCTTCTTTTGGTCTTCTTACACGACTTTTTTGAGGGTTTCGATCTTTCTCATGAAAGCAAATTATGGAACGGTTGTAGTTGTAGACATACTCATATCACGAAACAATCGTGACCATGTGAAAGTAAATCCAAAACCAACATGAAAAAGACACTAACAAACAAAGACAGGAGTCCCATAAATTAATATGGGTCCTTTTCTGTTGCACAGGTGAAGAGTAAAATCATGGAGGATGGTGATGAAGAAGAAATTTATGAGACAGAGCTCGCTCAGTTGTTTTCATCGGAGGATGAGGTATTAACAAATATTGGTACAAGTTTTACCACTAAATAATTAACCAATCTAAAGTAATTAAGGTGACTAGGGTTAGTTATTTTTTTTATTTATTGAAACATTTTAATTAGGGCAATATTTAACGTATTGGGTTGGTGTTTATGTAGGTGAGGGTGTTTTTTGAGGCACTAGACGAAGAACTTAACAAAGTGAACCAATTTTACAAGACGAAAGAGAGTGAGTTTCTTGATAGAGGAGAGATTTTGAACAAACAGCTACAGATTTTGCTGGACCTAAAGCAAATTCTCAATGACCGGCGGTGGAAGAATTCTGGATCAAAATCCAACATCCCGAGTGTTCCCAGCTCATGGTCTTCTTCTCCCCGGAATTCCGACTTCAGTACCGGTAAGCCTCTTGTTTCGAAATAGGACATCTGCTTATGTTTTCTGTGTTGATATCATTGTTCTAAAAATTTCCGCCTAGTGCCAATTAATGCATAGACGTTTGAAAATTAAGAAATGGCATTTTGCATTTTATTTTTTTTCAATAAATTGTAAGATACTTGTTGCATACTTAAATGAGCACACATTATATGCTTGTTCCCATGTTTTCATTATGTTCCAATGCTTCATAATATATGTGTCATTCTGTTTTGTAGTTTATGATGAAATTATATATATTTTAAATATAAACATACATTTATTTACATGAAATATAATTAATTTGGTTAAATCCATCTAATCTGCTTAGGCACTCGCCTAGACCCCGCCTAGCCACTTAAGCACTAGACCTTAGCTCGCCTCCCGACTAGCGCCTAAAGTTTTTTAGAACCTGTTGGTATTATACTTCTGGCCAAATTAACAGAGTTTTGCTTACATGGACTTCCACGTGATGAGGTCGGTGGAAACACAAGGAAATTTCGAGACTGTTCATGTGCAACAAAAGAGATACAGAAAATAAACCATTTAGTGTTGCTTTTTAGATTATGACAAGGCCATGGACCACCTAATAATGCCCATAAAGGGAAAAAATTTGGTTCGTTTTACATTAGATGAAACCAAAAATAAATTCTACCTCCCTCTCTTCATGGTGATATGGACTCTTTAGGCCAGTGCCTTAATAATTAACTTCGGTCTTTATTTGTGGTTTAGCAAAAGAAGATCAGCTGTTAAGGATCAGTGGCTACAAAATCCATGGCTGTACTCAAATTTCTAGTAGTGCCATATAAGGTCACATTTCTTTCTTGCAAGTATTGCTTGCATTCTCAATCCTCTTTCACATTTGCAAGTAAACCACTTTATATGGTATACTAAACGTATGGGAGTTTTCGTTGTCTTTATGGCACTTTGGCTTTCAAGTCGCAAGTCTAATCGTTAGTGCACCCATCTAATATCTATCTATCACAGCTGGAGGAAGATAAATTCTGGACAAATCCAAATCCTTAACGCTATTGTCATCAACTTTTCTCTTTTTTGAGAAAGGCAAAAAGAAAACATATCAAAATTTACTCTTTCTGTTCTGTCTTAAATATTTTCCATGTTCCGCTATAAATTTGCTAAGAATAATATATGCTCTAGATAAAACTATTAAACTGAATAAAAAAAAATGCTGTTGAAGAAGTAGGGAGTTTATCAAAAGAATCATATCAACCAAAAAAATACTAAATATTAGTCTTAGTAGCATTATTAGTAGTGATAGAACTGAGAGATGACGGTGTATGACCTAATAACTTTTTTCGTATAGGGTGAGTCTTACATGCATGGTCCTCGTTTTTTTAATCCAATGAAATTTAACTTCATTAAGAGCGATCAAGAACGTACATAGGACAGAC
Organism: Crataegus laevigata; assembly: GCA_963580275.1. Classification (NCBI taxonomy): domain Eukaryota; kingdom Viridiplantae; phylum Streptophyta; class Magnoliopsida; order Rosales; family Rosaceae; genus Crataegus; species Crataegus laevigata. The sequence goes on along the minus strand of OY756940.1, from coordinate 19,901,805 downwards.
ATGTCAAACATAATAATGTTACATGTTCGCTAAGTCCTATATGACGTGAGATAGTTGAGAAAATAATTGGGTTGTAAAGAATTTTTCAAAATTAAAAAATTATGAAGCCATGCATTAATTACTATTAATCGACCTTGATGCAGAGAGCTTGGCGGAATCGAATACGGCCCCAACAGAAATAACACAAACGAGTGAAGCAATTGCAGCATTAGAAAGAAATGGCGTCAACTTTTTTAACACGACAACTGGGGGTAAGACCAAGAAAGGCAAACCTAAAACGGCCATGAGGATTGATATTCCAAACACAACACCGACAAGAACTATAACAGCTGTTACATCAATGCTTTGGGAAGATTTAGTGAACAATCCTAAAAAGGATGGCCCTGGAGAGTTCATCAATCGAAAGAAGATACAGTGTGCTGAAAAGATGATTAGAGGGGCTTTTGTGGAGCTCTACAGAGGTCTTGGTTTGCTTAAAACTTACAGGTTCTATCTCTTTCTTTTTATAACAATTACTTTGATTTACAAGCTAGGGATTAAAACAAGCTTAAATATTAAATTTGGTGTGGTTCAGCTAAATTTACTGTTTCAGACTCAGTTAAAAGCAATCAAACCAATATCTGAGACATTTGGAATATATTTTCTGATTCTCTGAACAACAATAGAAATAAACCACGTAATAAGATGGTATCGGCGTCCTCGTTAATTTGGACCACATTTTCTGTTATTTTTATTTTATTTTTAAAGTATACGTATAGAATTTGGTTTATATACATGTTTAAGCACGCAGATGGGATCTTTGCAGAATCCTTCACTTTGACTTGAGCATTTGTATCCTCAAGTAGCAAAAGCATTAGCAACAGTTTCTGAAAGGAATAACAAATGACCCTTTTATTGTGCTGCTGATGTGGGCACTGGGTGAAAACACATGGATATGAAAATTATCAAGGTGGTGATACTATATACTAATTAATAGTTCTCTTACTAAAATAGAGAAGTGGAAGGAATCAGACACTGTCTAAATAGTGAAAGCTACTTAATTGTGCAGTGTAACATTGGATCTACGCATTATTTACATTTTCTTTAAGTACTTGATTAAGTATCTAAACACAATTGTAACTTCTACAGCTCACTGAATATGGTAGCTTTTACAAAGATCCTAAAGAAATTCGACAAGGTAAGATATACATTAATTTTTTTTTTTGTCAAATGATAAATTTGTTAGATTAGATATTCTATTAAGATATATTTTGATATTCTACCATTTTCTTCAGCCTCATTTAATTAGCAAATAAAAATATCTCAACTTCATGAGCCATCATATGATAGTATTAGTAAGCTGCATTGATTTTATTAGGGATTTTACTTTTAGGTGGTTATACAGGTCATGAGTCATGAATATTTAATTAGGTGTATAACAGTGCTGTATCAAGTTTTATTTCTCCAAATTCTATCGATCTTATTGTTGCTGTACACACAGTTACCACATCCACTATTGGTGTACGTAATACCTTGGAGCAACTAAGTTTTTCCATGTATAGGTATCAAACCAGCATGCGTCAGAAAGTTATCTGAAAGCAGTGAAGATATCACATTTCATTAGTTCTGATAAGGTAACCAGTCTGATGCCCTAGCTGCAACCCTAATCTAACTAATATGCACATGCTTGGTGCTTGAATCTGCTATAGTTACCACGATTTTCATTTCTTTTTCCGTTGTTTTGTATAATGACCATGATCATTATTTTGTATTAGTTGTAGTACTTCGCTTTTGAGTGGAGAGGTTTGACTTGTTATTGCCGTCTACAGCCCATGTTATCATGTCAAATAATAATTTAATAAAAGAAGATTTACTACGGAATTCAAAACATTCTAGTGCTATTTTTTAATTCTTATAACTAGTGTTGGAGAAAGTTTTAATGGTTTTCTGACTGGGCTTGTGTGTATTGTTATAATGGTTTGAAAAGGTTGTTAGACTAATGGACGAAGTGGAGTCCATATTCACAAAGCACTTCGCCAGTAATGACAAGAAAAAGGCAATGAAGTTTTTGAGGCCACAACAAAACAAAGATTCTCATACGGTCACCTTTTTTGTTGGTAATCTCTCTCTCGCTCTCTCTCTCTCTCTCTCTCTCTCTCCCTCTCTGTGTGTGTGTGTAATATATATACACACACAAATAATTAATAAGAGCTGCATACATGTAAATATTACTGAGGTTATTACTGGTAGCAATCCAAATATGTGCTTTATACAAATTTCCATATATATATTTATAAATTAAAAATACATAATGGCTATTTTAAAGTGTCAAATACAGCTTCATATAATATAAGGAAGGTCACTATATAATGCTAGTCCAATGGCTATTTAACTATTGTGCCATAAAGGGCATTTTCACCAAATGGCAAAAAAGTTCAAAGACAGAAACATCGCTTATGCAATGCAATATGATGCATGATTAGTCCTGGGGGCCAACATGAACCGCATTAATCTGCATCGTATCGTATAAAGCTTTTACTTGCCACTAATCCTGATAGTGGGATTGCTCAATATTTAAATGAATGAATGGTGGCCACCAAAAATTTGCTTGGTGTCCCACAAATCAGGAGCCCGATTGTTGTATGAGTTTTTTGTTTGATCTGATTGTGGTCTCAATCTTTTAATAAAGTATGGTCGTTTTTTGTTATGTGGATGCAGGTTTGTTTACAGGTTGTTTTGTATCATTGTTTAGTGTATATGCAATTTTAGCGCACTTGTCTGGTATATTCTCTCCTAGCACAGAAAGGGATTACATGGAAACCGTCTACCCTGTTTTCAGGTGCACTCTTCATTCCATATATTTCTTTTAAAAAGTTATATATTTACACATAGGAGGGAGAAAACAAATTGATATCAAACTCAGCATTTTCAAGATTCAAACTTAAAACATTTTACTTACAAGTAAAGAATAATACTACTAAATTGTCCTAATAAGTGACTTTGGTCCCAATCTATATATTAATTAGCCCTAATTTTTTTTACGCATATACTATATAAAATGATAATATATATAAATCGTATCATAAAATAGCAATAGTTTCTACTATGATCTAAAATTAAACTATTTGCACTATAATTGTGAGCCATACTGTGGACAACATCACCAACAGAGGTGAGAGTATGAGAATCACTTGCATAGATTGAGCCATAGCATTGTTAGTATTGTGGCGATGATATGTATTGTCAGTCACTTGAATACACTAATTTAAGCGAATATATCCCAAACTTCACGTTGGTGGCTAGATAATGAAGTTTTTAAGCTTAACTACGTGAAATTTCTTAGCTTACTGGCTCATTTCTTAAACTTAAACTTTCGGTGCTTTTTAATTTTCTAATAAGGTATTTAAGCTTTAGTTATAGGAGGTCTTGGGTTCGAAACCTCTAATTCTCAGTCACCAATCCTTTGTTGGTTTGCAAAGTATAGGATGGGAGCTGCAGCTATGTATTTATTGTTGTCTGCATTTCTCTAATTAAGCGTGTGAATTTGTGCAGTGTTTTTGCCTTACTCAGCCTGCACTTGTTTATGTATGGGTGCAACCTATTCATGTGGAAGAGTACAAGAATCAATTACAACTTTATATTTGAATTCCAACCAAGCACGGCCCTAAAGTATCGCGACACCTTCCTCATATGCACAACCTTCATGACAACTGTGGTTGCTGCCATGGTTGTGCACCTTATATTAAGGGCAAAAAACTTCTTACCTAGCCAAGTTGATGCCATTCCTGGAGTTTTCCTTCTGGTTAGTTTCATTGCCTTAATCAAGGTCTTGTTAGGAAGATGGCTTGGACTGGAGTAACTTGTACAAAACATAATAATCAAAACTCATGCTTTAACATAAAGTAACTAAGAAAATTGAGACATATATCTTGAAACATTGTGCTAATCTTCAATTGAATTTTCCAGTTTGCTGTTGCACTGCTTGTATGCCCTTTAGACATCTTATATCGACCAACTCGTTACTGCTTCATCAGAGTAATTCGTAACATAGTCTGCTCACCACTTTATAAGGTACATTTACTTCTTGTCTCATCTTCTCATCAAATATGCAGAATGTTAAGCAATATTTTGAAATTAGAATTAATATACTTTTTGTTTTTGTCATTTGAAAAATATGCAGGTTTTGATGGTAGATTTTTTTATGGCTGATCAACTTACTAGCCAGGTAATCACATTATACTTCAACGGGTACAAAAAAACATCTAATGCCACTGTAAACCAAGTCCTAAAAGTAAATAACTCTTAACATTCATCTCTTGTTATGTAATGAACTGTGATCTTCCTGCTTGTAGATCCCATTGCTGAGACACATGGAATCCACAGCTTGTTACTTTATTGCTGGAAATTTCAGATCACACCAGTACGAAACCTGCCGAAGTGGAAGGCTATTTAGAGAGCTGCTTTATGTTATCTCGTTCTTGCCATACTACTGGCGTGCCATGCAAGTAATGCAACCTCTCCCATTATTTTTCTGTTCAGTGAAAATCATAATTCTTTTAGCTAGTCCAACTAACATGTAACCTTTTCCATATGCAATGAACTTCAAGTGTGCAAGACGATGGTTTGATGAATGTGACGTTAACCATTTGGCTAACATGGGAAAATATGTTTCTGCCATGGTGGCAGCCGGATCAAGGATTACATATGCTAACAACCCGCACAGCCACCTATGGTTTTATATAGTAGTGATCACCTCTGTGGTGGCTACAGTCTACCAGTTGTACTGGGACTTTGTCATGGACTGGGGGCTTTTCGACCCAAAATCCAAGAACTTATGGCTAAGAGACGAACTTATTCTCAAGAACAAAAGCATCTACTATGCTTCCATTGTGAGTTTTTATTTAAATCTTTATGTGGCCTATACTTTCATTGCATCCTAGGCATAAACCACATTCATTCAAAATTCTCAAACAGATAGTGCAAATTTATGCAGGCCTTGAACGCGGTCCTAAGAGTCGCTTGGGTAGAAACAGTAATGGGATTTCATAGAATTCCGGATGTTGAGTCACGATTGCTGGACTTTCTCCTAGCTTCATTAGAGGTTATCCGACGAGGGCATTGGAACTTTTACAGGTACAGCATTATTTTTGAACAAAAATATTTGACCAATAATAGGGTAACTCCTGAGTCATATTCTTCTATGCAAGCACTACAAATAAAATCACAAGCTTCTCAACTTGTTAGATTTTTGGGTCAAACAGGTTAGAGAATGAGCATCTAAACAATGTTGGCAAGTACAGGGCAGTGAAGACAGTTCCTCTACCATTCCGCGAGACAGGTTCTGATGGCTGAGATGACCTGTCTAATATGTATAGAAACCCAGAAATGCTGACATGGGGAAATTAAGCCATGGCAGAAGGAATCCACATTTTCTTATATCAATGTGTGAAATCCTCCCATCCATTCATCTCACATTACACTTCGGAATATATATGAATTGTAAGGCGCCGCCAAGTGTAATGAAGAAAGGCGCTTTTCAAATGGAGTACCTTTTTCTGCTATTCATTTTAATTTGGAGGTGTATCATATATTTCTGAAGACAGTCCCTTTTCGGATTGACTATTAAAATGCTCGCATTCAAATAACAATCTATATGAACCCCGTTACAAGAAATGAAAATTGGACCAAGTGATTTCATTTCAACAGTTTGTCTCAATTTGATGAACCATCAGAAAATTAACAATTCTGTCTTATCCGATTATTTTTACTAAAAGAATAGCACGATTAGGGGCTTACCATTCTTGATGAAAACATGGTAAAATACAAACCTTAAAAGCTAAGCTTCGTCTTTGAAATTCTGCAAGAGGAATTTACTGTGAGAGTGAGGCTTTGTAATATTTGTACTCAAGTTTCGTAATCTTCAATTCTAGGGGCAGATTAAGTAATGCCGTAATGGTGCATATGCAATGGCAGGGAAGGGCAAGCACACAGCTCTCTCCCTTCACAAATCGTCAGTCGTAGAGAACTCAAATTAAAATCCTGGAATCTTAGCATGTGTAATTACGAAGGATCTGAGTTGTGTCATGATAGGGATTTTTATCACAAGTAGGGATAAAATCACATAAAATACTTGCAAGAGAACAAGGTAGTTGTAGTATAGCAGCTCAAGCAAAGTCGTTTTCTACAGGGATTGAATGAATAATTTATGCAAAAACCAAATCTTAATTAATTATTTGAAAACAAAGATTGGAAAAAGTTGATTTTGAATTTAAAAATAATCAAAACAAATTTAAAAAAAAAGAAATTAAATAGAAAACAATTTAAAGAAAATCAATTTGTAAAAGCCTAGGGTTCCGCCGTCCCCTTAACAATCCTATGCAATCTTACAAACTACTTATGAATTTCTACATACATGCTTTGAAGGTTAGGTTTTCCTAATACATATTCTCCTCGTGATATTCAAGCAAGAACGTATATCTAACATGCAATCCGTCTGTGATATTGACATCAAATATGTACATGCAAGACTCATTAAGTTTTGTGAAAACCCTTTGAAAAACCATGCAACCCTTAAGAGCGTGATGTTCGCCTTAAGTGAACTTACAATTATTAACCACAAGAAGCAAACTCAATCCTCTGGTGATATTCTGACCGAATTGCATCCAATTACTTGTCTAAAAACCCTAATGGTCGCGAATCACTAAGACAATTAGATAGTTTAATCGCGGTGATTAATAATTCAAAGCAAGCGTGCATCCATTCATAAGAAAATTAATAAAATTACATATTCATGCTAAGGTTCAAGGCATCGTCCTAGCAAACAAAAATTAGTTACGAACAACCATAAACAAAATATTAAAAATAAGGATATAAAACACCTTAAAGTATAAAATCTTCAAGAACCCTAGCAAAGTTTTTTATCTCCAAAGTTGTATATATCAAAGCCCCCCTAAAACTTGGAACGGAAAAAGCCTTATATACCCTCACTAAAAACCAATGCCAAAAACTAGACTTGGCATTCGTGTCGTGTTTCTCGTGTTCGTGTCGTTTTCGTGTCATACCCGATAGCTTAACGGGTCGTGTCGTGTAACACCCGTTAAAATAAACGGGTAATATGACCCAACCCGAAATCGACCCGTTAATATTATCAGGTAATATGACCCGACCCGTTACCTGTTAAGAAAAATATTTTTAAAATCAATAAATAATGAAAATGAAAAACATAATTTGACCCTAAAAAATGTAAAACATAATACTAAATTAGTATATACATACCATATTGTCACATAACTACTAATTCAAAACATTAATAAATAAATAAAACATTTTTCTTTCAAGTTTACATACCCCAAAATAAGAGTCTAATGAAAAAACATTAGTGCATACTACAAAATACAAATGTTCAAAGATATGCAAAATGAAGAGAGTTATACTTAATGAAAGTATAAATAAACTCTTAAGTGTTAGTCAATCTATCGTTTTGATGGGATACAAATTCTCTGAAACTAATTTCAACGATCACAACCGTCAAACTTGTTTGTATATGTTTCGAGATCACAGCAGCAAAAAATCACAAAAAACCAAACATTCAGAGATCAAGTAACAGGACAAAACTTTTCGACGGTTATAAACAAAAAATCACGATTTAACGGTAATTTTAACTCTGATTTTGATGATTTTTTACAGCTACACTCTTTAACCCTATATGAATACAATGAATGAATTCGATCTTTAATTTAAAATATTTACACAAGTGGATACCACAAAATCTTATGTTATACTTAATGAAAATATAAATAAACTCTTAAGTGTTAGTTAATCTATCGTTTTGATGGGATACGAATTCTCCGAAACTAATTTCAACGATCACAACCGTCAAACTTGTTTGTATATGTTTCAAGATCACATCAGCAAAAAATCACAAAAAACAAACATTCAGAGATCAAGTAACAGGACAAAGCTTTTCGACGGTTATAAACAAAAAATCACGATTTAACGGTTATTTTAACTCTGATTTTGATGATTTTTTTACAGATACACTCCTTGATCCTATATGAATACAATGAATGAATTCGATCTTCAATTTAAAATATTTACACAAGTGGATACCACAAAATCTTATGTTATACTTAATGAAAGTATAAATAAACTCTTGAGTGTTAGTCAATCTATCGTTTTGATGGGATACGAATTCTTCGAAACTAATTTCAACGATCACAACCGTCAAACTTGTTTGTATATGTTTCGAGATCACATCAGCAAAAAATCACAAAAAACAAACATTCAAAGATCAAGTAATGGGACAAAACTTTTCGACAGTTATAAAAAAAAAATCACGATTTAACGGTTATTTTAACTCCGATTTTGATGATTTTTTACAGATACACTCCTTGACCCTATATGAATACAATGAATGAATTCGATCTTCAATTTAAAATATGTACACTAGTGGATGTGGATATCACAAAATTTTATGTTATATACTTAATAAAAGTATTATTTTCCGGTGTAGATGTAATACTTAAACGACAAATGTTTTAATGTTTTGAAGTAATATTTATGTGGCAATGTGTGGTATGTGCAATTTTTTTTTAAATCTTATTAATTTTTCACTTCTACAATATTATTAGTTTTTCACTAAAAAAAACATTATTCATGAGATTTGGAGGGTTTTAAAAATCTAAACGACCATGTAACGATTGTCTACGGGTAGAGGATGCAATCATGAGCATTTATATAGGGGTGTGCTATCCACACACCCCATTTTACTTCTTACAGACCCCTTGTTAATTTCTATTTGTTGATTTTCTTCAATTCATCCGATCCGACGGTCGAAAATTAGAACGGTGTGTGAAAAGTAAAATGGGGTGTGTGAATATCACACCCCTTTATATATGCTTTCACATTTTTCAGACTTATACATTAATGATTATGAATTTTATTTATTTTGAACTACCTTAAAATACTTGAGGGTTTGTATAGTTTTAAAAATTCATATACGCACCCTTAAAGCGTAGAGGATGCGATTAAGAGTGCTTGCATATTTTTTTCACATTTTTTGCACTTGTAAATTAATTATTTTAAATATTTAAATGTATTTGGTATTTTTTAAATTACTTGATGTTTTTATTTTTAATGTGTTTTATAATTTTTTAATCTTACTCTTTGCTCATAATATTTTATAAAATAAATAAATAAAACTTAAATTTTTAAAATTTATTTAGAATAATAATACAATAATAATTAATGAACAATATATATATATCCACTATATTTATTGTATTTTATAGTAAGTTTTTTTTAGTAATTAAAAAAAATTAAAATCATCAAAATAACTTTTTCCTTTTCGTGTCAAAACAGGTTACCCGCGTGTCACTCTCGTGTAAACCTGTTAAGGACCCGTTATTAACGGGTTCTTAACGGGTTACCCGATAATGACCCGATTAGTTATCGTGTCGACCCGAAACCCGTTATTTTCGTGTCGTTTTGGTGTCGTGTCATCGTGTCGTGTCAGAAACTGTCAGGTCTACCAAAAACCCTAGAGTTTTTTTTAGTCTTTTTCTCTAATTAGGAAACTAATAATAATAAGAAAATAAATAAGAAAATAAAGTCATAATTAAGCTAGGAAATCTGCACAGAAACTGTCCAGCCACGTTTTAGCCTCAGATATAGAAAGTAAAGTTTAGGTTTGCTTTATGGATGGAAACCCTAGATTTTAGCCTATATATATAAATATCGGTCCCTATAAGCCCTAGAACACACAACATAATACTTCCCATAGAGTAGTTGTATTCGGCTAGGATTTTATAGAAGACATTGGTGTTGTCGTGCCTTTTCTCCTTCCTTGCTCGAGTACCATGATTACAACTGAAATCAAGTTTGTCACTCCTACATTTGTGTTTTAATTGTATAACCTTATAAGGCTAATAGTTGGTATCAGAGCTTCTGGTTATATAATTAAAACCTATTAAGTTCAATGATACATAGAGTCGTTTTACAAAATACATAAATTGAATTTTGGTCTTAAATTCAAGTGTGATTCCACATCCTTGGCGTACTAATATGATATGTTCAGACATATTCTATGATCAGTTTTCTTTTGATCCTAAATTCAAGTGTTTGTTAAATATTAAAAATCAAAGATGGAGGTCGGTTAAAGAGCAAAGGCTAATGGGGCTTACGTTTGTGTTGTTCATGGTATCAAGATTATTTCTTACTAATTAATCTTGTGGCATGCATCGGAAATTTTTATTAGAAATAACTATAAACCGTGTTTCAATCCTATAATCATAATGGAGTTTGGAGAAGCATATATATATATGTGTGTGTGTATATAGAGGAATCCTTTCACAAGAGGCATCCCCATTTTTCTAAAAAAATGGGGACACCCTCTTGACCATTGGATTTGACTTTAATGAAATTGTGTGTCCTGTGTTTTAATCTCAACCACACAATTTCATTAAAGCCAATCTAACAATCAAAATGGTGTCCCCATTTTTTTAGAAAAATGGAAATCTCTCTTGGTAAGGGCATGTATATATATATATATATATACAGGCCCTTTAAGGGGAGGGGTCTCCATTTTTTCAAAAAAAATGGGGACACGCTCCCCATTGACTTTAATGAAATTGTGTGGTTGAGATTAAAACACATGCCACACAATCTCAACCATACAATTTCATTAAAGTTAAATTCAACGGTGAGGAGCGTGTCCCCATTTTTTTGAAAAAATGGGGATCCCTCCCCTTAAAGACTTCCTATATATATATATATATATATATATATATATATATATATATATATATATATATATATATATATATCGTGCTAATATGTAAATATTTTGCAGTGGGATCCAAACGTGGATTGAAGTATAAAATTTAAATAAGGTTTTTCATCCGAAATAGTCCCTGAGATATGCATAATTCTGCATTTTGGTCCCTAAGATTCAAAATCAATAAAAGTGGTCCCTGAGATTGTCCACCATCCATCATTTTGGTCCTTCCGATGGAGCTTTTGGCCGGAAGTTTGAGCAATTTTCAAAGCTTCGTAACTCAATCGTTTCTTAACCAAATTTGACCCATAATATATCAAAATGAAGATAGGAAAGTGTACAATAAGATTATACCTATTTGGGAGCCCAATGGTTGCCGGAGATGACCGGAAAATAGCCTTAAAGTTGACTGGTCCGAGCGAAAACTTGAAAACTCGCCGGAAACTGAGTAAACTTTAAACGTTCGTAACTTCTTCAATACTCAACGAAATCAAGTGATTCAAAAACAAAAATCATACTTCTCGACGAGACGAAAAGAATGGTACCTTTTTCAACGGCTAACTCGCCATGGTTTGGCCGAAAAATGGCTCGAAAGTTGCTGTTGAAAAACGAGTCAGCAACTTTCGAGCCGTTTTCCGGCCAAACCACGGCGAGTTAGCCTTTGAAAAAGGTACCATTCTCTTCGTCTTGTCGAGAAGTATGATTTTCGTTCTTGAATCACTTGATTTCGTTGAGTATTGAAGAAGTTACGAACGTTTAAAGTTTACCCAGTTTTCACCGAGTTTCCGGCGAGTTTTCAAGTTTTCGCTCGGACCAGTCAACTTTGAGGCTATTTTTCGGCCATCTCCGGCAACCATTGGGCTCCCAAATAGGTATAATCTTATTGTACACTTTCCTATCTTCATTTTGATATATTATGGGTCGAATTTGGTTAAGAAACAATTGAGTTACGAAGCTTTGAAAATTGCTCAAACTTCCGGCCAAAAGCTCCACCGGAAGGACCAAAATGATGGATGGTGGACAATCTCAGGGACCACTTTTATTGATTTTGAATCTTAGGGACCAAAATGGAGAATTATGCATATCTCAGGGACTATTTCGGATAAAAAGCCTTTAAATAATGGTGATGGTTGCTTCGAATTCCAACAATTTTCTCGATTATACCTATTATAATTACATATAATCTATGATAGGTTAATGGCATTTTTATGCAGGCCATTGTTTTGCATATAATAAGTTGTGGTCGAGCCACTGGTTATGTAGGTTTTATTTACATGTGCTTGCTTGATCAATAAAAGCCAATTTGATTAGTCAAAATAGATCACCACCAATAGTTCCGACAAAGGAAGGACTAAGAAAGTTTGATTAGTCAGTTTATTGGATTAACAATGATTGAAAACCATGGAATATTTCGGAGTTTTTATTTCAATTTTAATATTTTGGTCAACCATGTACTAGTACTACTGATATATATATTGAAGCCATAGAGGTTAGGGTTCCTTTTTACTCAGCCAGCGGCTGCGCTTACCCTCCTCAACTCTCAACGACTTCAGGGTGGGCTCTATTATATTACCCTGTGATAGAACTTCTATGTTAGGTGCGTCCAAGGTGGACAGCGACAATGGCCCAACATTGATATATGCATAGATTATCGTACTCGTTTGAAGCTTTTTTGTCAAAATAGTTTGGATATTCCGACACTAGTGCAAGAGCATATATGTTGCCTATGGCTTCCCGTTTGAAAGGTAAATTGAATTAAGTTCAACTCCAATTACCTAACTAGTACAATTAAGAGATGGGCATGAGATTTTGAATGCTGCTTGACATCTTTCTAAGTGCAGGAGACAAAATTGGTTCACTTTTAAATTGTCTCAATACTATTGTTGGTATATAGATTGTGCCTATATATATGATTATGAAAACATATATTAAAGTTGGGTTTCAGGGATGCATATGTTAAGTTATTCGCATATCAACTTTATACATGCTTGTCGGTGAATTTAATATATTTCTTGTACATGAAAGTAATTTAATATAAATTTTGGCAACATTATTAAGCAAATGGCGTGATGGTTCAAGCATGTATGAGATGATGTAATTTTAAACATTGTCGTGAGCTTAGAATGTGGTGCATTATAGTTTTTTAGTTAATCATGTGATTATATATATGTTTAATAAAGGGTCGTGAACATATGAAGGCATGAGGTATGTATTTCATTCAAAACATGTGACTTAATTGATAAGCATGAGTTTCCAAACTTGTTTATGATTTGTTAGTTTTTCCTATGCCTAAGGAATTCTAAACATTGCTTTGATTAGTCCATTGTTTTGTGCCATAAGGGGAGAAGAAAAGAACTTATTCAAGGCTAATGTATGACATGTATTGGAGATGTTTCTTTTGGAAGAAAAGAATTTTGGTTGTTCCTTATTAATTTGGTATTTACAAAGCTAATGCAAGATTTTGATGCTAATGTTTTAGAAGTCTTGTACTACGGAAAGAAACATATAAAAGGAAAGGAACGCGTTTGACTTAAGAAAACATTTGAACGATTTAGCTTTTAAATTAGGAATTTATTGTTCTCACATTGCATAAAGTATTTCTAATTTAAGTAATTGACTCCATAATGATAACTATTGACATTCTTGTGGTGGAATAAAACTTGTTCTATATGTGATTAATCTCTTTCAAGTATGTTGTTAGGTTTCTTGAGATTAATTTAATGTCAAAGGGAGTCATGAAGGAATTAGTGCCATTTGTTGGCAAGACTCGAAGCTTGAATCAGGTTATCATAATTTTGTTACTTACAGTTAATTAATCCATGTGACTTTGGTATTGTTTCAGGGCGGAGTTGATAAATGTCTTTTCAACTAAGCAAGCCGCAACAACTTAGTTGATGATGGGACTATGTTTTGAGTTACTTCGGTCAACTTTGCATCTTAATTAGAATAAAAGGGATAATCTTCTTGCCTACAGGTGTGGATTACTTCTTTTAGTTTAATTAAGATGGCATAGTATAGGTTTTATTTCACAGAAGTTGTGAAAATCTTCATCTTGCCTACAAGTGTTGAAGTTTTTCATGAAGGTACTTTTGTGACATAAAATCTAGTACTACAAACTAGTTAATTTTTTTGCCTACAGGTGTAAATTAATTTAGTTTCATGAAGTTTATTAGGGATAAAGTTCCATGCCATTAGTTACAGATATTTTCACTATGAGCCCCATAATAGGTTGTGGTTTTAAGGCATGGAAATCGGTTGCATCATGACGTATTTTGTGTCTCTTCGTAAGACTTGTTGATGCAAAGTATTGGACCTATGAAGGTTAATCAAGGATTGCTAAGGTACGCATTGTTTAAATTTTATGCTTGTAAATATTTTCAATTTGAACTATGATGTTGGTTTAGAGGATGAAATTTGACTACTAAAGTTTCCTTTAGACATCAAAATTGAAATGATATGAAATTGAATTTGTTATGGATGCATAAATTCATGATAAATGCATATAATTGTTTCTGGTAGATTGCATATCTTGATTTAAATCAGGTGAATGACATGTCTAATAGTCACCAAATGGCCTGAATTTTGGACATGTTCAACATATAGATGTCTACTATGTGTTTGAAAAGTTTCGTAATTTTCTGCCATTTATTTTAATTATGGTGAATTTACTAGTAACCCATACTCCTATAGACAGTTTTACTGGCAGATTGTGTTGGTCTTTTTGAGACGTGACTTTAGACTACTAGTTTGACCCAAAACGGCTCTATATTTTTATTTTATGAAGATTAGTATGTCTATTTTGATCAGTATAACTTTGGTAATAATCAAGCTGGTAAATTAATTATGATAAATTCTAAAGTAAGTGTAACTCATTGCTGAAATTCTGTTTGACAACTTTATGTTGGTTGATGTCTATTTATTATGTCCAAAATATAAAGCAATTTTATTTAGGTACATCTTTGAAAGAGTGTTTGCCCAAGTGGGATAATTAGCGAATGAAAATTGGGCTTCACACTCATTAACTTATTTGCAAGTATAAACTCTAAAAACTTAGTGGGAGTTGATCTAAAATTTTGAGCATTAAGTGAATTTGCATGAATATATTAAAACCTTATTCTATCTTCCATGAATTTGTGCTGCTCAAATGTCTATACTATGTTTAAGTTGCACGAATGGATACTTGGTATATGTGTACATTTTTTTTCTGTTACTTGATATCATTTGGATTCCTCGGTTGATCATTTGTTTTGGGGCTCATAAGAACTTAGCATCAATGTGGATTTATTCATACATATAAGATGGTTGTTGGATGCATGTTTTTGTGTAGCAGCAATGAATGCTTTCATGCTTAGTTGTACCTTTCATTGAGGTAATACGCATTCATTGACTAAGGCTATTCCCAAAGGCATATTTTCAAAAGTATGATTGAAGTATTGATTTGCAAATTAAGTAACGATGTTGCAGATTAGTGGGAGCTTGAGTTTTGTATTAGTAATGCCTAACATTTGCAAAACAACCTAAAAGGTATGTATAAAATCCATGTATTCAATTTAATCTCCAGTTGGATTCATTAAGTCACATTTTTCGTGTGGTAGTCAATTATCTGATGAAATATATATCGTATATCAAGTTGTTATCAAATTGCATATTAAATGGCATGACATGGTTTGTGTACTACCTCAGTTGTGAGGATTTCCATCTTGCCAGCAGGTGTTGAAAATCACTATGAAAGTAACTGGTATGGTGCATAGATCAGTGTAAAAAACATATTAATTCATCTTGCTCACAAGTGTTGAATTAATTTGTTTTATGAAGTTTTTGGGATATTTTACTTGGACATGTGCCTATTTGGTATTTTCAGTTATGTCCGTTGGCTACAAACATTGTTTGTATTGTTACTAATCTAATGAAAGTGATGTATAATTGTTTTGGAGATGTATTCTCACCTGCAAGTTATGGTGGTTTCATTAGATGAAGGATATCTGCATTGGCAGATTTAAGGCTTTGAAGAAGCATACAGTGTAACTTGTGAGTTACAATAAGGTGGACCTGAGATGGTATAAGGTAAGACATTCTGGTTAATTTAAAGTTTAATTTAAAGTTTCATCTCTTGATCATAATTTGTGTTTCATGTGAATGAGGATCTTAGCATGTGTGATTATGAAGGATCTGGGTTGTGTCAACCCTACAACCTTGTTAGTTCCATGTTAAGAAATGCATTTGATAGAAGTTGCATTAAGGACAAGATGTAATCACTGTTACATGGCCACTAAAGTGACATTAATCTCAAATCTCAAGTATAAACGTGAATATTACATTTTGTAGACCAAGTGGGATAATATTGGATTTATCCAATATAAATCAACCTTTAAGTGGTCTACTACATGTAATAGGAATGTAATATTAGAGAATAATGTTGATTGTGATTTGATCTCTTAAAGATATCAATCCTATATAAGGTGTCTTATATTGGAAATAGGATTGATGGAATCCTTAATTGAATATGATTATGATACTTGACTTGGAGGCTAAGAAAGTAAAGTTGAGGTTTGCTTTATGGATGGAAACCCTATCTTTTAGCCTATATATATAAACATCAGTCCCTATAAGCCCTAGAACACACAACATAATACTTCCCATAGAGTAGTGTATTCGGCTAGGATTTTATAGAAGACATTGGTGTTGCCGTGCCTTTTCTCCTTCCTTGCTCGAGTACCATGATTACAACTGAAATCAGGTTTGTCATTCCTATGTTTGTGTTTTAATTGTATAACCTTATAAGGCTAACACTAGATTTATCATCCCCATTCAGGTCGACTGAGCGTGGCATTTGAGTCGAGTGAGCGCGCATCTCATTCGAATCGAGTGCGTGGTCATCTCGCTCGAGTCAAGTGAGTGTCGTTTTGTTTGAGTCGAGTGAGCGTGCGTTCGAGTCAAGTGAGCGTGTCGTTTGAGTTGAGGGAGCTTCCAATTCCTATTTCCTTTGCAATTTATTTTCTTGCATTTTATTTTCTCGCAATAGGAGTATTGTAATTTAATCACTTATTAATTCGATCCATTCGACCAACAGTTCGTTTGGGTTGATGTGATCACTTTCACATACATCCCAGCTTACCTTATCAACCACCATAACCATTCCACTTCACTTTCACGAACAACACCTGTTCTAAAGTCCTTGCACCCAAGGTATGGAAAACCCTTAACCGAGATGCGTTCCTTTCTTGGTCACAATCATTTTGAAAGAAGCCAGACAAAGGGCAAATCAAATTTTACTCGCTCGGCCTCTAGGGCACGAATTGGCACACCCATAACACAAACTTGAAGGACAAGAGACACCGAAATTCTTGGATGTGGTTGAGACCGATTTTGAGATCGTCTTTTGGCATGACCAATGGGACGCAAACGATTTTCGTTTTATATGTACAAATTAATTTTCTACCGGAAATGAATATCACCAAGCTGTGATGGGGTAATATGGTTTACAATTGATTCCACAACCATTTTAGTTCTAGTTTTGGCTATTACGAGCCAAATTATAATCATAATCGAACTCAAAACATGACTGAGTAATTGGTTAACACAAGATCCCAACCTAGAGTAACTACACCTACACCGACTTTGACGGTCGAATCAAACATGGGTAGTTTGAAACAAGACCTGAATGAAACCATTCATTGGACGACCATGACGAAAAAGGTAAACAATACACTTTAATGCAGTGTTGCAAGCAGTGAAGGCGAAATGAAAGATGCGCTGCACCACCACCATATCTAAACTCAAGATGTGACAACTTGGTTAATCAATAGGTTCAATATCAACAACCACAATTGCTACCCCCAGTTCCAACAACAGCCTCGACCGGTTTCTCAATTCCAGCCGCATGTGAGGTCTATGAAGTGCGTTACTCCACGACCATCACTGGACTCGGGGTTTAACTACTGGGTTAATCAAGGGGTTCAACAACAACGACAATCACAATTACCACCCCAGCTCCAAGGGCCTCAACTGATTTGTCAATCCCAGAATGGGACGTCCATGGAGTTAAGAGGCGAAGAACACTTGATAAACCAAGTGTAGATTTTAATCCCCCTAGTTGATCTTGTATATTGATAGTTGCCGGTGTTATTTAAACTTATAAGATGATGCTATGAGAATATATGAACAATAAAGTAACTACGTTGATGAGTAGATTTTATATTATATATTTAACCCTATTCGTACTATATTTTGATTAATATTTTGGAAGAATTTTGATACTTTGAATTGTATTTCTAATATAGGACATTCGACTTCCTCTGAAGCAAAACGTGATCAAATGGACGAATTTTAGAGTAATTCTAGTTGAAGGATGTTCGTGAGTCACTTAGCTTAATCGTATCAAAATATCAGATTTTTCTACCTAGCGGTGATTTTCTGGTGATAAAATAAAGGAGCAGTGCGCGGTGCTGGAAAAGTGATATTTTGGGTTTGAATTGTATTTTTGGAGCCCAAAATGACCTCGGATGGGTTCATGGCCTTCTGGAGATGTGGTCGGAACGTCCTGATCTTTAAAACAAGCTATTTGGACCGGATTTGGAGGATATCTCAAGCTAAAACGTGGCTGAACAGTTCCCTTGCAGATTCTCCTAGCTTAATTAGGACTTTATTTTCTAAGTTATTTTGTTATTATTTAGTTTCCTAATTAGAATAAAAGGCTACAATCTAGGGTTTGTGCGACAACTATCGGGCATTTTAAGGCTTTTGCCGTTCTCAGTTTGGAGGTACGCTGGCTTTTATGAACTTTGGAAACATAGAGCTTTGCTAGAGTTCCTGGAGATTTTCTACTTTAAGGTGTTTTCATTCTTTTTCTAGTTAATGATATTTTTTATGATCTTAATTATGAATATGCGTAACTACTTCCCGTTTGCTAAGGCGAAGCCTTAAGCCTTAGCATGAATATGTAATTTTTATTTAATCGCTTATGATTGATTGCATGCACGCTTTGAATTATTGATCACTGTTTTAAACTATCTAATTGTCTTGATGATTGGCCACCATTAGGATGTTTAGACAAGTAATTGAATGCAATTCGGTCGGAATATCACTGGATGATTGAGTATTGCTTCTTGTGATTGATAATTGTATTTCATCTAAGGTGAATATCACGCTCTTAGGGGTTTGCATGGTTTCTCAAAAGGTTTTCATAGAATTTAATGAGTCTTGCATGTTTATATTTGATCTGAATATCACAAACGGATTGCATGTTAGATATACGTTCTTGCTTGAATATCACGAGGAGAATATATATTAGGAAAACCTAACCTTCAAAATGGAATGTGTAAATCATAAGTAATTGGTAGAAATTCATAGGATTGTTAGCTGATGGTGGAACCCTAATGCTTTTATAAATTAGTATTTAAAACTCTTTTCGTTTATTATATTAGTTTTTAATTAAAATTCATTTTAATATATTACCCAATTTCAGAATCTCTTTTCTCAAGTTTTAATTCTAAGTAGTTGATTATGAATTGTTTTTACATAAGTTATTAAAATAGTCCTTGAGGAGAAGCACCTTGCATGAGCATCTATACTACAATATCCTTGTATTCTTGTAAGCATTTCATGTGAGTTTACCCCTATTTGCGTAGACTGTAAAATCCCTATCAAGAAATTGGCGCTACTGCCGGAGACTTTTTTAGATAGTTTTTGTTTAAACTTTTTCTAATTTCTTATTTTTCATCAAAAGTAAAAAAAAAAAATCAAATTATTTTAACATTTTCGTTTTATTGCAGAATCTGCACAGTACACGGTCTGAACCAGATCAGGAACTGCCCAGATTCCACAGTTTGATCTAGAACCTGAATGTACATTGCACAGACAGGGGCGAGAAAATAATTTGGGTTGGAATTGTACACTGCAAGGCATATTTCTATAGGACTTGTTTGCTGGTTTTGTGGACAGTAAAATTACAATGGCATTGCAATTGCCTGCAGAAGGCAGGCCACTTAGGGAATCGTTTGCTGCCCGAGCCAATGATGTTCCTAATTGTGTTATTTATCCTGACTAGGAATAGGGTGATTCGTTCGAGATCAAGCACCATATGCTTGAAATTTTACCAATGTTTCGTGGGCTACCTAATGAAGATGCGAACCTACACATTGCAAAAGTCATTGTGGGCTGCAAAAGTATTTTGATCAGGGGTTTTTCTGCCGAGGCTATTAAGTTACGTCTTTTGGCTTTTACTTTGAAGGATAAGGCAGAAACTTGGTTGTTCACTCTACCGGCTAATAGTGTTACTACTTGGCAACAATTGCATACAAAATTCCTGAACAAGTATTATCCAGCATCCAAGACATTGAATTACAAGCGGACGATTATGACATTCACTCAAAAGCCAAACGAAGTGTTTCATGAAGTGTAGGAGAGATATACAGAGATGTACATAAAGTGTCAACATGCTAACATTGATTCAGATACACAAATGAATGTTTTCTTTGATGGGCTTAATCCTACATCTAAAAGTCATGTTAATGCATCAGCTAGGAGTTTTTGTCAAATAAATCTGTAAGATAAGTGTTTGAATTATTTGATATGATGGCTACAAAATCTCAACAGTGGGCAATAGAACATTCAAAGAAAATAGGCATTTTTGAGTTAGCAGCAGGTTCTCCTAATATGTCTGCACAAATGGAAAAATGGAGAAGAAAATTGATGCAAAGTTTGACATTATTTTACAACAGATAGCAAATTCTACACAGTAGTAGCCACATGCAACAACAATTTGCACAATCTGCAGCCTGACTACACACGACATCATGGGCTGCCCGCATAAAGAGTCCTACCCAGAGCTAGTTGAGCATCATGTCAATATGATGAATAATTATAAAAGGCCTAGGAATGATGCATATGCAACTCATTACAATCCAGGATGAAGGGATCGTCTTAATTTCAAATGGGGGGTGATAATCAGAATAATTCAAAACCATTACAGCATGTACAAAAAACTTTTGTGCCACCCAAACCATCCCTGGAAGATCAACTGGCTAAACTAGCAGTGACAACACAAACATTCATAGAAGGCAGCAATCAAAGAATTCAAAATGTTGAAGCATCAATTAAAAGTTTGGAGCAACAATTTGGGCAGGTAGCTGCACAGATTTCAGATAAAGAAAAAGGAAAATTTCCTAGTCAAACAGTGCCTAATCCAAAAGGACATGAAGACTGCAATGTTGTTCGGACTTTAAGGTGCGGAAAAAGTTATGACAATCGTGAAAACTGCACTTAACAGAATCTGCCCGCAGTGCAAATTTATGCAGAATCTGCAATACAAGCAGTAGAACCTGCAAAGTCTGCATAAAAACATAATCTGCAAGTACAGAAACTATCCCAAAACAGATTTCTCAGCGTGTTTATGACCCTCCACTGCCCTATCTTGAACGTGTAATTCCTAAAGCAAGAGATCAGTTACTCAAAGATTTTATGCAGACATTATCCAAGGTTCAAATCAACATTTCATTGTTGGATGCAATTAAGAAAATTCCATTATATACCAAATTTTGGAAAGAGGTTTGCAGCAGCAAAAAGAAGCTTGCAGATTTGGACAAGGTTGTTTTGACAAAACAGTGCAGCGTAGTATTGCTACACAAACTGCCACCGAAGAAAAAAAGATCCATGGAGTTTTAATATTTCTTGTACTATTGGAAATTCTGATTTTAAAAGTGCTTTAATTGATTTAGGTGCGAGTATTAATTTGATGCCTTTTTCTATTTTCCAGCTATTGGGACAAGGAGATTTAAAGCCTACATCAATTATACTTCAGCTAGATGACCGTTCAATCACTTATCTAAGGCGTTATTGAAGATCTAATTATTAAGGTTGATAATCTTTATCTATAGGGAAATTTTGTGGTTTTAGATATAGATGAAGACCTTCAAACACCTATCATCTTGGGGAGGCCATTTATGGCAACAGTTAGGACTTTAATTGATGTGGAAGCTGGAACACTAACTTTACGAGTTTAAGACCAATCTGTGGTATTTAATTTGTTTGAGGTGGCCAAACGTCCTGCTGAATAGCAAGAATGTATGCACATTGATGTGTTAGACAGTATGGTTCAAGATAGTTTTTATGCTAGTTCAAATACATATCACTTGCTGCACGTTTTACAAGGGAAAATCGGGACATATTCTAAAGATGAAGGTTTCCTTGAGTACATTCACGCATTGGACAATCTGCTTACGAGAGTTTAGGGGAGCCTAAACAGCCCCTAAAGTCGTCCAGACAGCCGCCACCAAAATTGGAGCAGCCTTTAACAGAACATTTAAAATATGCACATTTAGGGGTTGCAAAAACACTGCCGGTTATAGTTGCAGTAGATTTAACTCCCACAGAGGAAGATAAATTGCTCTGTGTTTTGAAAAAAATATTAAGATGTTGGGATGGACAATTGTTGACACTAAGGGTATTAGCCCAGTAATCCGTATGCACAAAATTCTAAGACAACGTGAAGCCAAAAGTTGATGCTCAACGCCACCTTAACCCGATTATGAAAGAGGTGGTCAAAACATAGGTTATGAAATTACTTGATGCAAGTATGATTTATCCTATTTTAGACAGTAAATGGGTGAGTCCTACGCAATGTCTTAAAAATCGATATTATCGGCGATAATTCGCCGATAATATCGTTTTTTTGACCAACCGATATTTTTTTGACTAAAAATAAAATATCTTTAAAATATCGCAATAATATCGAAAATATCGAAAATATCTTGAAATTTTGGATAATATCGCGATTTTTTAGATGATATCGCGATATTCTTCTTAGAGGTAAGGATGGTTGGGCCTTGGGTCCATTTTATAACTCTACACCAGCTTGACGAGGCTGGTTTTGGGCGATGTGGGACGAGGCTGGTTTTGGGCGATGTGGGACGAGGCCAGTTTTGACCATGCTGGACGGAGAGGAAGTTTCCGGCCAAACCACGACGAGTTAGACGTCGTGTGAGGTACCATTCTCTTCGTCTCTTCGAGAACTACAATTTTTCTTTTTGTTTCACCCAATTTCGTTGAGTATTGAAGAAGGTATACTCGTTTGAATCTAACCCAGTTTTCGGCGATAAACCGTGGTCGTTTGGCCATCTTTCAGGTCATTTTTCGGTTAACTCCGGCCACCACTCGGTCCTCACATGGTATGACCCTCTTTTCCACATTCCTAACTACATTTTAGCTTTTGAATCACTCAATTTGGTTAAGAAACGAAGAAGTTACAAAGTTTTGAAAATTGCCCAAACCTTCGGCCCCAAACCTAGTTTTCCGACGAGCACCGCCCCTTTCGAGGTGTTTTCCGGCCAAAAAACGGCGATTTGGCCGACGTTCAGGGTATCAATCTCTTCATCTCGTCGAGTACTACAACTTTCATGTTTGGATCACTTAATTTGGTTGAGTAACGAAGAAGTTATGGACGTTCAAAGTTAGAGTAGAATTCTGGCCGAACTTATAAACCGTGGTCGTTTGGCCATCTTTCAGGTCATTTTCCGGTTAACTCCGGCCACTACTCGGTCCTCACGTGGCATGACCCTCTTTTCCACATTCCTAACTACATTTTAGCTTTTGAATCACTCAATTTGGTTAAGAAACGAAGAAGTTACAAAGCTTTGAAAATTGCCCAAACCTTCGGCCCCAAACCCAGTTTTCCGACGAGCACCGCCCCTTTCGAGGTGTTTTCCGGCCAAACCACGGAGATTTGGCCGGCGTGCAGGGTATCAATCTCTTCATCTCGTCGAGTACTACAACTTTCATGTTTGGATCACTTAATTTGGTTGAGTAACGAAGAAGTTATGGACGTTCAAAGTTAGAGTAGAATTCTGGCCGAACTTATAAACCGTGGTCGTTTGGCCATCTTTCAGGTCCTTTTCCGGTTAACTCCGGCCACCACTCGGTCCTCACGTGGTATGACCCTCTTTTCCACATTCCTAACTACATTTTAGCTTTTGAATCACTCAATTTGGTTAAGAAACGAAGAAGTTACAAAGCTTTGAAAATTGCCCAAACCTTCGGCCCCAAACCCAGTTTTCCGACGAGCACCGCCCCTTTCGAGGTGTTTTCCGGCCAAACCACGGAGATTTGGCCGGCGTGCAGGGTATCAATCTCTTCATCTCGTCGAGTACTACAACTTTCATGTTTGGATCACTTAATTTGGTTGAGTAACGAAGAAGTTATGGACGTTCAAAGTTAGAGTAGAATTCTGGCCGAACTTATAAACCGTGGTCGTTTGGCCATCTTTCAGGTCATTTTCCGGTAAACACCGCCCACCACTCGGTCCTCACTTGGTATGAACCTCTTCTCCACATTCCTAACTACATTTTAGCTTTTGAATCACTCAATTTGGTTAAGAAACGAAAAAGTTACAAAGCTTTGGAAATTGCCCAAACCTTCGGCCCCAAACCCAGTTTTCCGACGAGCACCGCCCCTTTCATGTTTGGATCACTTAATTTGGTTGAGTAACGAAGAAGTTATGGACGTTCAAAGTTAGGGTAGAATTCCGGCCGAACTCCGGCCTTCTTCTTCCTTGGGTCCGGCGACCCATCAACCTTAGGCCCTTTGGGCCGTTCCTGCCAAGCCCAAAACCTGGGCAACCCCAACCCATTTCTTTTTCCTTTTCTGTTTTTATTTAAATTGTTTAAAATGCCTTGGGCCATTTTAATTTGGGGCCTTTGGCCCGTTCCCTTTTTAAAACACCAAGGGATTCGAACCCCTCCCATTTTACTCCTTCAACACCTTGACCACCATATCACTTATGTTCTTGTGAAAATATGCTAAAATATTTACATATTTTCTACTCACAATGTTTGCCAGTTCGCTATATAATCAACTTAAATCAGTTAAATTCATCATGCAATGCATTTCCTTCCAATTTTTTTGTGATAAACTTATAGATAATTGACTAAATAAACATCCTGCAAAGTTTCAATAAAAGTTTCCAACTTTTTCTTACAATTTCCGTGGTTTCCATTGAATTTTTATCTATATCGATATTATCCCGATATTTCCGTCGATATTTCCGTGTTTCCGGACTACCGATATTTCCGATATCATCGATATTTTATACCTTGGTCCTACGCAGGTTGTTCCTAAACATACAAGCATTAAAGTAGTTAAAAATGACAACAATGAGCTTGTTCATATGCACTTAACTACAGGGTGGTGTATGTGTATGGATTATAGGAAGTCAAATATAGGTACAAGAAAAGACCATTTTCCTTTACCGTTTACTGACCAAATGTTAGAAAGATTGGCTGGCAGAGCTTTTTATTGTTTCTTGGATGGTTATTCTAGGTACAATCAGATCCCAGTTGCACCAGAGGATCAAGAGAAGACAACTTTTACATGTCCGTTTGGGGCATTTACTTATCGGAGGATGCCATTTGGGTTATGCAATGCACCCGCCACTTTTTAGTGTTGTATTATGAGTATCTTTTCTAGCTTGGTCAACAAAACTGTGGAAGTTTTTATGGATGATTTTTCTGTGTTTGGAGATTCATTTGGTCAGTGCCTACATAATTTGTCATTAGTTCTTAAGAGATGTCAAGAAACAAATTTAGTGCTGAATTGGGAAAAGTGTCATTTCATGGTGAAACAGGGCATTGTTTTGGGTCATTCAATTTCTAACAAAGGCATTGAAGTTGACAAAACTAAAATTGATGTGATTGCAAAGTTGCCACCCCTACATCAGTAAAAGATGTTAGATCATTTTTGGGACATGCATGATGTTATCATCGGTTCATCAAGGATTTCTCCAAGATTAGCCGACCTTTGTGCAATTTATTAGCTAAAGATGCACCATTTAATTTTGATGAGGCTTGCTTAGAAGCATTCGACAAGTTGAAATCACTACTAACTTTGGCACCCATCATTACTGCACCAGATTGGGGTTTACCATTTGAATTAATGTGTGATGCTTTAGATTATGTTGTTGGGGTAGTTTTAGGGCAGTGTAAAGAAAGGTTCCCCATGTCATTTATTATGTAAGTCGTACTCTCAATGATGCACAGCTTAACTATGCAACTACAGAGAAGGAATTGTTGGCAGTTGTGTTGCATTAGAGAAATTTCAGTCTAATTTGGTTGGGGCTAAGGTAATTGTTTATATTGATCATGCTGCATTAAAATACTTGTCTAAGAAGGATGCAAAAGCTAGGTTGATTCGTTGCGTTCTATTACTTCACGAATTTGACCTAGAGATTAAAGACAAGAAGGGTAGTGAAAATGTAGTGGTTGACCATTTATCCAGATTAATTATTTCAACAGCTAGGAGGAAGATTCTCTACCACTGAGTGAAAGTTTCCCAGATGAACAACTATTTGCTGTCCAGATTAATACACCTTGGTTTGCTGATATTGTTAATTATTTGGCTAAGGGTGTGGTGCATTCGGATTTTTCATTTCAGCAAAAAAGAAGTTTTTGTCTGATGTAAAGCATTATTTCTGGGATGAACCATACTTATATAAGTACTATATCCTGACCAGACTATTCGCAGATGCATTCATGAGGTTGAACAAGAAAGTGTTTTACGTTTTGCTCATCATTGTGCATGTGGGGGACATTTTGGGTAGAAAATGACAACAGAGAAAATTCTAGAAAGTGGGTTATTTTGGCCAACACTTTTTAAAGATTCACATGATTGGTGCAAAGCTTGTGATAGGTGTCAAATGGTCAGTAACCAGTCAAAAAAGAATGAGATGCATCAACAAAGTATTCTAGGTGTTGAACTATTTAATGTTTGGGGTATTGATTTCATAGGACCATTCCCAACTCCTAATGGGAACCAATATATTTTATTGGCTGTGGAATATGTTTCTAAGTGGGTCGAGGCTATTGCAACACCAACTAACCAAGGATCAGTGGTCCTGAAGTTCCTCCAGGGGGTTATATTTCCACGTTTTGGAATTCCACGTGTGATTCTTAGTAATGGGGGAAAGCATTTTATTAATAAAGAGTTTGATGCTTTATTAGCCAAATATGGGTGTGGGCTTACAGAATAGCTTTTAAAACACCAACTGGGATGTCGTCATTCAGACTTGTTTACAGGAAAGCATGTCATTTACCTATGGAACTAGAGCACAAGGCGTTTTGGGCCATTAAGGAGCTAAATTTTGCATATGATTTGACTATGGAGAAGCGTAAGTTAGAGCTCAATGAGCTCTATGAAGTCGTAATGATGCATATGAAAGTTCAAGAATCTACAAAGACAAGACTAAGGCATTTCATGACAGTAAAATCCTTCGCAGGGAATTTTACAAAGGGCAAAAGGTGTTGCTTTTCAATTCCAGATTAAAGTTGTTTCCAGGCAAACTTAAGTCACGTTGGACAGGTCCATATGTGGTCACTAAAGTTTATTCGCATGGGGTTGTGGAGACCAAAAATGAGGTCACAGGTCATGAATTCAAGGTCAACGGTTTTAGGTTGAAACCATACTTGGAATCACCCTATGATATAGCACGCGAGTCATTGACTTTGAGGGATCTAGTGACTTAACCACCAGATTTCAACGATGTTTAGCTATAGACTTAAAATAAAGCGCTTATTAGGAGGCAACCCAATTTTTCTAAACTCTTTACTTATTTTATTTTTCGTTTGATTTTCCATTTTATTATTAATCTATATTTCTAGATGCATTTGAATACCTCAACTTTTCAAAACATATAATAAAAAAATAAAAACGTGAAAAATAAAAAAATATGTCCTTTTTTTTACGCATGTTGATTTTAGTTCGGTTCTTAATTTTCATGGCTTTTGGTTCATTGCATGTTACAAACGGATAAAATAAAGAGCATCCTACATTGGAATCATGCACCCAACAGCAAGTCTACATCAACATCAACCACATTTATCCTATGCCGAATTTATAGTAATTAACATGACCATACATTCACAGATCCAAGGGATATGAAATTTTACCTCCCAGATGCACCAATCTAGGCTCTTGGAAGCTTTTGCTGTTCTTGTCCACTGAAGCTTGCACCTTCATTTTTCTTTCCATCAGATCTATCATTGATCCGCATATCTTGCATAGAGAACACCAATATGAGACCAAGTCGAGACATAAAACATCACCTTTATAGATCGAGACCCAAATACATCCTAGGATTAGTTTTACCTTAGTATGGAAGTTGGATCTCAGATGTCCAAAATCTATTTGTCTTCCACCTTTGTTCCGAGGCCAGATTACCGTCATGCACAGCTCACAACAGAAAGATTAATGACATTTTGACTTTCATGATCTAGGTTATGTATCACTTAAAATGTTCAACATAGTGATGTTCATTCTAGGGTTGCAGGGATGCGTGTTATACCTTCATAATTTACAGATCAAGACTTTTACGAGGTGTCGTGCCTTTTGTCCCGTGGATCTAAAACATCAACATGTCATTCTCGTCTGTCACAGATCCGAGTGTTCTGCATAAGTAACACATATCTGACTACATGCAGAGGTAATGAAGCAACTTTCTCACATATTGGGGTCCATCATTAACAGAGAACAAGATTTTACCTTTGCAGGGCTTGGATTTGCAATGTAGTAGCTGGTTTCCTTTTCATTGTCATTGTTCCGCTTCCAGATCATCGACTTTTTCACCTTAACGAGATGCACAAATTTCACACATGCCGGGTGAAGTTTATATGAGACATGCAGTGAAAGATCAGTTATGGAGGGTTGTGAGTTTACCTTTTGTGCTTCGGATCTGAGCTAATCAAGTGTTGCCCTCTTCTTTTTCCATTATTTCTTCCTCAGATCCCGAACCTACTACACATTCAGAACACATATATATATAAGTTGGATGGTTTCGGGTTTTATCAAAGGCAAGCGAGTGGTGTAGATCGGCTCATATTTGCAATGATTAGGGGGTCCTCACATAGATAAAACACATGCATGTTTAGATCTTGTTGAAATCCACTAAAGAAATAATTCTGAAACAAAAATAACAAGATCTGAAGATGGATTTACCTTCAGCATCTCAACTTTTTCGCGCCATCTACCATGACTGGGTCTCGAGACACGGAGGTGTGTAGGTTGCTGGGCTCGCAGTTGCAGGCAATGATGAAGAGCTCCGAGAGAGAAAGAGTGGTGTAGCTTGTTGTGAAATGAATGGTCTGTATGGCAGGGGCGCTAGGCTTGAGGTTGGAGAAATGAGATCATTTTCGGATATTAAAAAGAGAGAAGGCTGAGAGAGATTTCTTATATTCTAGAGAGCAAATGGCTGCCGGTTTAAGGAAGTAGACATAGGGACTTAGTACATTGGGAACCCTATAAAGGTTTTAGTCTACACAGGTTGGTGAGAGAAATGAGAGTTAATGTTGAGATTATAGAGAGCCATTTGGCTCTAGGGTTGAGGAGAAGAATAGATTTGTTGGCTCTGGGCTCGAGGTGAATCATGAAGAGTATCCGATGTTGAATTAAGGCAGCTAGGGTTTCAGGTGTTCATCTGTGTCGTGCGTGTGAGTAGCTGACTGGCTCCTTTATGTTTCTTTGTGTGGGCCATTCCTCATGTCGTTACTTGGTGACCACGGTCCAATGCATGGCATCTCAAGCCCTTGTGAATTCCATACCTCAGGCCCATATTCACACCAGGTTCACTCTTGTTCTCATTTTTCTTATTTATTCATTTTGTTACCTTTCCTTTTCTTTTTGTTGTTTTTGTTTGATTCATTTACTTATTTGTGATGTTTAGTTTCTGTTTACTTGTCATCTTTAATTCTACTTCGTGTCTTTTATCTTTTATTTATTTTCCCACACCTTGAGGACAATGTGTGATTTAAGTTTAGGGGTGGGGAATAAGAAATTTTAGGTTTTAAATTTTTTTTTAAATTTTCATTTTTAAGTTAATATCCATAGATTATTTTAAAAGTTAAAACAAATGGACATAGTGAAGGTTAATCCCACAATAAAGTCTTTTTTATTTATCGTTACTTAGACACTAATTCATGAATTATACTTTGAAATTTGCACAACACATCAACATGGTTTGTGGGGAGTGAGATTGAAATACTTGCTTTTTGTCTGAGTGTATTTTTATTTTTGTTATATAAAATTAAGCTAGTATGTGTTATAAAGTAATAATTGTTCCACCCGAGACTTTGCTTAGTAACCGGGCCAGTTCTGCCTAATCAGCAGTGATTCTCACGTCAAACGGTAGAGTTTTGGCATGAGGCAGGGTGGTTAGTTGGTTTCGTAGCCTTTTCAGCTCGGGTTAATAAGTCCTTACGGGTGTTCTACACCTAGTACCCTCTAAAGCCTTAGTGGTTTGGGAGTCATTAACCTAAAGCTCGTTACATGGGTTGGACATAAATTTTAAGTGAACCGACATTGCATGACCACTACTGTTACTGGAAAAAGAAAAGAAAAAAAATTCGAAAAGAAAGAGAAAAAAATGATTATATAAATGCGTGAAGTGTTGAAGAAAAAAATGATTATATAAATGCGTGAAGTGTTGAATAAGAAGGATGAGAGGTCAGGGTTTTAGTCGTGTCTCCTTAACTGTGACGGTTCACTTAATACCGAAGGAAGTTTGTGAATTCTTTTCTAATTGGTTCTAAATGGCTTAGACTCTGTGGTGAGATTGGTTGGAACTTTTGAAAAGATGTTCTGATTTTTAACATTTTCTATGGACCGCAACTTGAGTGAAAATTTTGTTTTAGCTAGGTTTGATTTAAGTTTTAGTTAGTTGCTATTTTTGTTTTCTAGATTTGTTTTGCTTGAGGACAAGCAAAAAAGCTAAGTTTCGGGGTATTTTGATGAGTAGATTTTATATTATATATTTAACCTTATTCTTAGTATATTTTGGTTAATATTTTGAAAGAATTTTGATATTTTGGATTGTATTTCTAATATAGGACTTTCGACTTCATCTGGAGCAAAATGTGATCAAATGGAGGAATTTTGGAGTAATTCTAGTTGGAGGACGTTTGTGAGTCACTTAGTTTGATCGTATCAAAATATCATATGGGCTGGATTTGGAGGATATCAAAATGTGATCAAATGGACGAATTTTGGAGTAATTCTAGTGCGCGGTGCTGGAAAAGTGATATTTTGAGTTTGAATTGCATTTTTGGAGCCCAAGATGACCTCGGATGGGTTCATGGCCTTCTAGAGATGTGGTCGAAACATCCTAATCTTCAAAACAAGCATCTTGGGCTGGATTTGGAGGATATCTCAGGCTAAAATGTGGCTGAACAGTTCCCTTGCAGATTCTCCTAGCTTAATTAGGACTTTATTTTCTAAGTTATTTTATTATTATTTAGTTTCCTAATTAGAATAAAAGGCTACAATCTAGGGTTTGTGCGACAACTATAGGGCATTTTAAGGCTTTTGCCGTTCTCAGTTTGGAGGTACGTTGACTTTCATGAACTTTGGAAACAGAGAGCTTTGTTAGGGTACTTGGAGATTTTCTACTTTAAGGTGTTTTCATTCTTTTTCTAGTTAATGGTATTTTCTATGATCTTAATTATGACTTTCATGAACTTTGGAAACAAAGAGCTTTGTTAGGGTACTTGGAGATTTTCTACTTTAAGGTGTTTTCATTCTTTTTCTAGTTAATGATATTTTCTATGATCTTAATTATGAATATGTGTAACTACTTCCCGTTTGCTAGGGCGAAGCCTTAAGCCTTAGCATGAACTAGTAATATGCCCGCTCGATGCTGCGGGACTTGAATCCACCAACCTTAACTATATAAATAAGACACATTTAACCTGAAAAACATCCAACATAATCATGAATGAACAAAAAGAATAGATCTAGGAAATTATATAAAAAAAAACATTGTAACCTTAGATTCAGAAAATTATAAAAATACATTCAGTCAAGAGGCAATATAATAGTTGTACTAATAAAAAAAAAAATCACATATAAACCCAAATGGATCTGAATCCACCGAGCAAAACTAAAAAACACGCGGGTTCAGATAAATTTTTTGTTATTGTCTCTCTTTCATGCAAGCTTACATCAGTAAAGGAAGTCAGAGATTTTAATCTTTTACCTTGGGTCTGAGATCCTCAAGTCGTGTACTCTCCAAACGGTTCAAGAGATTTTAACCTTTTACCTTTCACCTTTTTCTTCGGCTCCCGAGGGAACACGCCCTTTAGAATACAAAATTTCCTATAATTTCCAATAGCATGCACATGTATTAATAAATCATACAATAATTCAACAGATAAATCTGAATAATGCACAAACCCTGAACCTTAGATTAACATAAATTACAATAATCATGTGAAAATACATAAATTACAACTTGAATAGACAGACCTAAAGAGGGGAAGACTGACTTGAAGCTGCTTAACAGCTTGTAACTTGGTGACGTACCTCGCGGCATTTCCTTCCTTCTTCCTTCCCTGCAAATTCGAGGGACAATCAACAGGAAATTTGAGAAAATGGTGAAATTAAATATTGGAAATTATTCTTTTAATAGTGATGTATATAGGAGAGCTTATCGGAGACAGAGGAGGTGACCTAGAACTTACCGCAGGCTTGTGATGCTTATGCTTCACCGGGGCCTCGATTTGTAGATAATGGCTCAGCCTGATCGAAACGAAGCACAGCTTCTCTCCTCCTTAAAATCTGAAATCCCCACCCAAAAAAACACGCACGGGTCTTCCTGACACAAACGGTGGAGTAAGACGACATAGGCGAGAGAAGGGATCGGCGAGCAATCAGAGGGAAATTACAGAGTAAGAAAAATTTTCTTGGGATTTTATTGTGTCATTTGAGTAGCCAGAAGAGGACTACAACAGTCAAATATAGTGAAAGAATAATTAAGGGCAAGCTGACTGTATGAATAAAGAAATCTCATACCTTCCATAAAAAATCAAAGCAAAAACCAGAGAAGCGTGAGGATAGGAAGAGATTGATACTTACTGGATGTTGGGGGGAGCCTAAGTTGACGAAAATCGACGAAACCTTGATCGACCTCTCTCTCTCTCTGTCTACATGAGAAAACAACATCACCCAAAATGTCAAATGCATTAGAAGTATTGTAAATCAGTGTCATTGATAGTATATCGTATTGTTGGTCCAGGACATCAACTTTGAAAGCATAGAGGTTTAATCATTCACAACAGATTGTCAAAAACCAACCACAGTCAAGTTAATGTCCATTGAGGTCCCCACAAAATCTGGTTTGCCGTTGGAAAAAAATGTGCAACTTTATTTTAACTAAAAGTCCGAAAGAAAATAACATAAAAAGCATTCCAAGATTGGCATGACAATCCTGTAAAAGCTATCTAATCCCAGGAAGCCCAACCTTGACAAATATTAACAATTAAAAGAAAGAATAACCTTAGTTCATAAAAGAGCCTATTTTCCAATACGAAGTTAGGTAGATTATGTAACACCACTTACCATCATTTGGTTCCAACTCCAGTGCCTTCTTGAAGCTTTCAACTGCAGCGTTGATGTCATTGAGTGTCATATAGGTTTGCAGCCAGCAAGATGCAGAGAAGTTCAATCATTAACAGGAACCAGAAGGCTTAATGAATTCTTGCCAATTATAGATTATTACCTGGCCTTGGCGAAACAAAGCCCTTACATTATCTTCCCAATCATGCAAAGCAAAGTCTGTCCAATCACGCAAAGCCTTCACCTATTTGTGCCCAATGTTAAACAGAAAGTAATCATAACCACAATATGTGACAATATTAAAAAGATTGATAGGTTAGCGTGCTTAAGTCTAAAACTTATTATGATATTACAAAGTTTTGCATGAGCAAATTTACTATAAAAATAGCTCGAAATAGCTTGAGTTCGGTATTGGGCTTGAATTTTTTAAGCTCACTCAAGCTTGGCTAGTGTAAAAACCAAGTCACTTTAGCCGAATCAAATTCGGGTCAACTCATCTATAACTCTGAAAACAATCTTTTATCCGTTAAACACTTAACTCGACATGACGCCAGGCAATCTGGTATATTTTTATGGATCTACAGACCGCCTTTTACAGAGACCATGCATGACACAGTGGTTTCTATATCTGTAAATAGAAACAGCAATTGAATTCACAAATAGGGGCAGAAAACCATATCAAACATTTGTGGTGAGTACATACCAAAAAACAAACTTATGGTGAGTGGCTGTGTGACTGAAATCACCTTATCCAATATAATTTTTGTATTTGATAAAGCCATTTGAGATTACTATAGCCAATTCCTTGTCAAAACCCACAAAAAATCAATTTTCACATAAACATGACTAATAACCACATATAAGTAGGAAAACGACTAAAAAGATCAGATTTTAATCATGTTACAAATGAACTGAATAAAACCCATAATTTTTTAGATTAATATTGACCACATAAAGTTAAAAAAAAATCGAAGGATGATAGGTAGGTGAATGTAAGTTAGGGAAAGATACTGTAAATCCCAAAACCCACATGTGTATGCTGGGATTTCAAACCAGAAATTCATTACAAATAAAAATAAATAAATTAGTACGAAATTCCACAACATATTTGAATTGAGCGGAAATTCAAAATTCAAATGCAGAGTAATAATCCCAAGAAGGAGAAAGCAACTGAATGGTCAGAAAGATAGAAACAAAAAACATCACACTTGGAGAAAACTTGACTTGAATAGTTACAAATGCACAAAATCATATATGTAAGCTTACTTGTAAACATATTCGAGTGGAAAGCTTTGGAAATTTTCCCCGTTAGATATAACCAGAATGTTGCTGCAGCTAAATGAACAACGCATTAGGACCGAGGTAACTTTCTGTTTCGAGACATATATAAATATCAAATATGATGAAAACTTGAATTTAACTCTTATAAATGCACAAAATCATATATGCAAACTTAAAAGGAACAAATAAAATAATTACTTATAGAAATTTCAAAAGCTTTATCATGCACTTGATGGATCTAGTGGAAATCTTTTGGACCTTTTCCCCATTTAGATGGAATTGGACGTTGGCTGTAGCAAACTGAAAAACACATTGTCACCAAGCATAAAACACGTTTTTCAGATGAAATGAGGGCATATATAAATATCACTCGGATTCAACAAACTGCATACTAATTCCTGTTTATATTTTTTAAATTATTTAGTTACTATGGTAAGAAATATAATTCAAATAATTATGAGAATAATAGTTTAACACTCAAAATAAATATCATAAATGAACTAATAAGTAGACATTTGCATTCAAACAAAATACAAAGGATTTAGTCAATTACTGACTTCAAATCTACTAATTTTGAGAGAGAGAGAGATAAATAATTACTACATTTTTCTATGCATGACGATGATAAATATGACTCATAAATAGTTTTGACCTTAAATAAAAGAAAATGCTTAGGAAAATCAAATTTAACAGAGGTCTATACCTGTACCAGGGAAAAGAATGGATGTATCCCTTCCTTTGAAGGCTGCACTGCCCAAGAAGTAAATACATTATGATGAAAGTATATTCATAAATTAATTAAAAAATGAAAGGAAATTATGCATCACGATTTGGACTTACTTTTCTGGCAACTTGTTGCGGTGAAGAAGAGAGCCAGAGGTACCGTAAGGCATGGATTATGATTAAAAGTACCTAAACCCTAATTTCTATCAGTACTACTGTCTTTCAAATGGATCCTCAATTTCTGAAATCACGGAAAAGAACCGCTTGAAAAAGTTAAGAAAAAAAAAGTTCAATTGTGTAATGATTTTCAATAGAAAAAAAAAAATAAAGAACACATTAAGGGCTTGAATTGCAAGTGCACTCTCTCAATTAGTGGCAAATAATAGTCATGGTCATGCTGCTTAACCTTGATAAACAATTGAGGATATATATGTCAGCTCCAAGAATCAAATCAAATCCATATGTATACTTCCCCATTCTATTTTCTCAGCTACTAATTCTGCATATACATAATCAAAATGAATTATCAGCCAAGTCCACTACACATCATGTGTTTTGAGATTATTTTCTCACCAGAACAACAGTTAGAATTCTCTGAAGATGCAGATGCATGCAGATTTATAGTTTTCTTCAGGATCTGCCATATCCTTAATAGCGGGTTGGTTACACCTACAATCGAAAACGGAAAGGAAATTGAGTTTCCGTAGTGGCGATGCTGGGAGCCCGTTCCCACCGCGCTCAATACAGACAAATAACTCAGCATCCTTCAAAATTCCACACAAAAAAGGCAAAAAATACTTAAAAAACTATTAACAATTTTGAGAAACAGAAAGTGGGATCCATAACCATAACATCAAATTTTGGTAACGAATTGTGGAAAATTAGAAGAAAAAAATACTGAAGAAAAAGACGGGAATAAACCCTGAGTTGCTGGGAAATTGGGAATTGAAAAAAGGAAAAAAAAAGAGGAGAAATTGGGAGCGCAATGAGCATACCAGTCTCCTGGATTTTGAGGAAGGAGAAAAGAAGTGGTCGTATAATTCTTCACAGTCTTTGTGCTTCATCTCTGCGATTCAAAAACCCTAATTCAATCTCTCTATCTCCCGCCGTCAGTTTGCAGTGCTTCGCACTGCCTGGTTTTACTTTCATTCAAAAATTAGAGAACTGAATTTGAGGGCCAGAGAGAACTTACCGACTAAGAAAGGGAGCAAGCAAGCAGAGGTCGCAGGCAACAGAAAAGTCAGTTTTGATTTGAGTGATTCGAATCTCCTTGAAAATATGTGTCAAGGAGTGGTGTTTATATAAATATATTACATTCACGCGTTCAGGTGTTCCTTACAATATGCAGAACTTAATTGTGTTCCTTACAATATGAAGAACTTAATTAACTTGCACAACACTCATTTTACTGCTTACTCACCAACTTAAATATTGGCTCTTAAGATAAGACATGAAATGGTGTTAGCCTTGTACAACGCACAACACAAAAAATTGCAGGACCTCCAAAACTTCCTGACTGCCCAAAATTCACAATTGTTATATAATCAACAAAACCCACGGCAAAACGTTTTATTCAATAGTTTTCAATACCACTAAAAATGCACATGTTAATACAGGGAGTTATACAAAATGTAAATTATGGTATTCTTCCCTAACTTGTAGAAGACTACCAGTCCTAAACTCTTTTCAATGTACCCCAAGTTAGTAATGATCTACTGTAAGTTCTTTTGGTCGGGATAACAATTGAATGCAATCTCAGCGTGAAGCTT
Organism: Crataegus laevigata; assembly: GCA_963580275.1. Lineage (NCBI taxonomy): Eukaryota > Viridiplantae > Streptophyta > Magnoliopsida > Rosales > Rosaceae > Crataegus > Crataegus laevigata. The sequence continues at coordinate 19,864,914 of OY756940.1, read as the reverse complement.
ACCTGATGAATGGAGCTATGCAACACCTATGAAGTATGCATTCCAAGAATCATGTTGATGAAAACGTTTCATCTCTTCATATTTTATGTCCCGCCCGATAGTAAACTCCTCTGTTCTTCGGATTTTTCTGTTGTCTTGCGTCTTGTGCAGTAAAAAATGAACCGACTTAAAGGCTGCTTCTTCTAAGTAGTATTTGATCTCAGGCAGTGACCACCTGTGACACATGATTAATTTTCTCTCAATAATTCAGAATTCACCAGAAATACAAAATATTATCAAAGAAGTTATAACTGGAAAAACATAAACAACTTATAGCCTCCAGCTGTATGAAAATGCTTGTTTAATTTTCTTCTGCTGCTTTTTGAGATGGAAATGGAGACTTATTCTTGTCTTGAGCTCCATGATGTCAATTTCAGCTTGCTCCCAAACGTACTGCAGAAGCTAAAAGAAAGTTAAAGACTTTGCAAGTAAACAATAGCCGCTACTTTTTCCCCAAAATTTTCAGATATCTTATTCCCAACCATACATCCAAATAAAATAAAAGTAAAAACTCCACAGTACCAATACACAACCAAAATTTGACCCTAAAAATCCATCTTCAAAGTTCTATCAAATGCGAGCATTTACTGAATTTTAAGAAGTTGCATTGTTAAAACTTAAATCCCATGATGAACTCACCTTCCGTAATCTTTTCTAAAGAAGCAATAATTCACATAATGTATCCAAATAAGAAAATAACATATGATTATGATATCTTATACTTTCATATCCAAGTTATGTTTATGCAAATCATGAGAGGCACACATTTAACTCTCATCCCATGCACACGCCCTAAGTAAAAAAGAAACCAGCTCCTCCATCATTCAATGTCTAAGCGGATTAGCATGTCGAGTAATAGAATATCAAAACGCAAGTTACAATTTTTAATGTACTTTAATAATTATTTCTTCAACTTTACCTCCATGTAGTTCTTCCAATGGAAATAATTGATTTCAAGTGCCTAACCAGTGAGGCACCATTTCTTTCCCACACCTGCTTAACAATCCATGAACCCTGAAGAGAGAAGAATCAGTTATAAGTTCCATAACTTGCTAATATGAAAAGAGAACAAAACAAAAAAAGTTAATCGAAGGATTTTACAAAAGCTACAAAAATTAACTAAATCTCACATCAAAAGAACCCAGAAATTTAATGAAGAACTCTCCAAAACCCACAAATTTAAATGTAAAATTTTACAAAATCATGAAAAATTCAATACAATCTAATTATATTAATCACCAATTTGAGTTAGATCTTCACATCCAATAAGTAACAGAGTTTGATAACATTATACCTGAAGAAACCCCAAATTTACAGAAAATGGGAGAACGATGGGGTGGCAAGGAGGTCGAACAGATGGGGAAGCAAAGATCAAAGAGATCTCAGGAAGCTGAGATCGATTCGAGAAAGTGCGAAAATCATCAAGAACTCAATAAGAAAAGAGAGACCCAGTTAGTCTAATCACCTTAGAATTGAAGGTATTCCCCCTAAGTTTAACCAACAACCAACCAAATCCAAATATCGAAATTTGCACAGACCCATTTTCCAAATCCGAATTTACAGTTCTAAACACAGAATTTTTTTACAAAAAAAACCCCTAATCAGCAAGAATTCAACAAAGAAAACAGAGGTCTAATTCACTTTTCCACAAAGAAGAAAATCTAAATAAGAATGTCCCCTTGACTAAGCTCCGAACAAAAAAAAGGTGTATGATTATATACCTCCAAATGCCAAAGAACCAAGTTCTCACTCCATCGATCCAAAATTCTGAAACATAGTAAATCCATTATCAATTCTCAAACGTGCTAAATTCAAACAGACGGTAAATAACCGTAATCCAATAATCTAAGAACGTGTCAATTTAACAACCATAATCCAGTAATCTGGGAGAACCACCATCCCTCCCCAACCCCCACCCCAGTGTCCATTGGGATTTAGGGTTATCTTAGAAGTTCCAAAAACTGGGGTAGTTCTTATGTTTGCAGTCTTTATTTTTTATCAAGACTTATGGAATAAATTAAACAAACAAACAAATAAACATGTATAGACACATAGAATAGATTAAACAGAACAACTTACCATGCATGTATGGCTATAGACCCTAGTATAAACAAAACTTCTATCATTCATGATTTGGTTTTCCATTTCTTTTACAAAAAATTTAGGAGTATAAGACTCGTGACAATAGTAAAATCAAGGCAGTGATCGTGGCTGGAACCTCAATAGAAGCTGTCCAGAAAGCAAAACATCAGGGAAAATCATGGTGCTGAATGTAAATCAATCATTTTTCACACAGACAAAAGTTGGATAGATTGATAGTCACGACATGAAAATATTACTCAAGCCAGCATAAATACATCTAGGTTTGTAGGGTGCAAATTTTTGTCAATACCCTAAACTGACACACCACTTTAACATCACAACGAAGCAAAAACACTTATACCCTTCAAAGACATTCCAAGTCTTAATGGTTACATTCATTAGAAAAGAAATACATGATATTTCAACCCTACCAATCCGCCTACATGATATTTCAACCAAATGCTATATTTTACTGTAACTCACAGATGTAATACATTCTCCATACATTCAATAGCTTTTGTGCTTCTGCCTTAAGCAAGCCTTGTTTATCAAGAGCATGAAACCTACCACAGTGTTAGTCCACATCTCAGATTATAGGAACCCGTTGCACTTAGGTCACACATAAATTCGCATTCAAATCATAGAAGTAAACAACATTGTAAAGCACTATCATTCATCACAAAAATCATATCTTTGTTATCCCAATTAATCGAAATCTGAAACCCAATTTATAAATGTTGCTGGTTTTTCCTCCAAATTTTCTAACCAAAATAGTAAATACAACAATTCCACATCCAAACAAATTCAACTTTTTTCTCTTAATTCACAACTAAAATAACAATTCAACAAAAGTACAAAAATTTCCAAAACCCACAATCCAAACTGCAGAAATGTTCTATGTTTTTCATTTCCCAAAAACTGCACCATCTAATATAAAGGCAAATTAAATTTGTTCGAGCTTGTCATAAAGAAATGAGTGAATAGAAACTTAAATTGTGTGTCGAACAATGTACCTAAAATGTATGGATCGATTTTCTATTTAAGGTCAATATATTAGTTAATTATTATGTCCATCTATTCTTAGACCAAGATTTGCAAGGGATTATATGTAATCTTCCAGATCACTAACATGATTTACCCTCCATCTAATTATTTTCCGATCCCATTACAAATTCAAAAATTATCTTCCAGATTCACTGATCCATTTGAGAAAGTGCGAAAATTATCAAACCTGATCTTCCTCAATCATCCAAGTAGAGAAAATTTGGACAATCTCTCTCTCTCTCTGTCCACCTGGAAACCCTCCCGTCAACCCACTCTCTACCTGCAACCCATCAACCATGCCTCTGGCGACATCGACCTCTCTCTCTCTCTCTCTCTCTCTCTCTTTCTCTCTCTCTATCTATCTCTCTCCTTTATCTCTATCTCTCTCTATTCACATGAGAAAACAGCATCACCCAAAAGGTTAGAAATTTTCAAAACCAAAAGGAAATTAAGAGAGGGAAACAGAGAAGAAAGAGAGATCGGAGTACCGTTAGTTAAAGAGTGGACGGCGTCGGTTCTCCGACCACTGTAATCCCTGAAGATCTCTTCCGCTGTTCGCGGACTCGAGCCCATCTCCCTGCTCCTATCCTCCATCTCACCGAAGGTCTCTGAGTTACAGAAATGAAGGCCAGTTTGAGTGGTTTTGGTTTTAGGAAGCAGGAAGCCGATGCTATTCTAGAGATGGTGTTGTGGCTGCTAGGGTTTGAGAAAGGGGAAACGAAGCCGTGTGTTTCTGTCTCTCTCTCGCATCTCTCTCTCTATCGGAGGCATGGCCTCCCATCCCCGAAACCCTCACTGAATGACAGCATACCTAAACCCACCCCAACCCGTATGAAACTAAGAGGACAAAAATGCCCCTCCAACCCATCCCAAATAACAGCCCAAACCCGACGGCTCTGTTGTAAATAACGTGAAATCGAGTGGCTCCCTGAGAAGCCATATTGACAAAATCACCCTCCGAAATTTTGAGAAATTACCTCCCAACCCAGCCCCATTCGGCTGGTATTTTTGTAAATAGAGTGAAATCGAGTGGCAAAGAATGAGGCCGCTACAGTGCCTCTCCCCATTCAATTTTAGAATATATAATATGTAATTTTTATTTAATTTCTTATGATTGATTGTATGCACGCTTTGAATTATTAATCACTGTTTTAAACTATCTAATTGTCTTGATGACTGGCCACCATTAGTATGTTTAGACAAGTAATTGGATGCAATTTGGTCGGAATATCACCAGATGATTGAGCATTGCTTCTTGTGATTGATAATTGTAATTTCATCTAAGGCGAATATCACGCTTTTAGGGGTTGCATGGTTTCTCAAAAGGTTTTCATAGAATTTAATAAGTCTTGCATGTTCATATTTGATCTGAATATCACAGACGGATTGCATGTTAGATATACGTTCTTACTTGAATATCACGAGGAGAATATATATTAAGAAAACCTAATCTTCAAAGAGGCATGTGTAGATCATAAGTAATTGGTAGAAATTCGTAGGATTGTTAGCTGATGGTGGAACCCTAATACTTTTATAAATTGGTAATTAAAACTCTTTTATTTTATTATATTAGTTTTTAATTAAAATTCGTTTTAATATATTACCCGATTTCAGAATCTCTTTTCTCAAGTTTTAATTCTAAGTAGTTGATTAGGAATTGTTTTTACATAAGTTATTAAAATAGTCTTTGAGGAAAATGACCTTGCATGAGCATCTATACTACAATATCCTTGTATTTTTGCAAGCATTTCATGTGATTTTATCCCTATTTGCGTAGAGTGTAAAATCTCTGTCACACATCATACACAAACACATAATTTTGAGAGGTTCAGCAAATTTGCCAAGTCATTGTGTGATCTCTTTTGAGAAATCACCTAACTATGGAGACCCATATGTGGTAGAAATATTCCTTGAATTAATCATGTATAATGTTTACAACATATATAGGGTTTGAGAAGACCGATATGTGGTAGAAATCTTAAATTATTTGTAAACAATATTACATTCCGTTCATTACGAAAAGATTCTGCATTAATGGTTCTATTCTAACACTTTCTTAGAGAATCAGCTATTCTCTTTGAGAGACAGTATGCAGTTGATTGGATGGTGATCATGGGATTGACACCAACAGCACTAGGCAGAACACTCCCATCGCATACGAAGAGGCTTTCCGCTTCCCAGCTCTCCCCATTCTCATCAACCGCCCCTTCCTTTGCATTGATTCCCATTCTACAGCTCCCCATCTGATGAGCTGAGGAATAGATTGTCCAATTCTCTACCAGTGACTGCGGCCCTTCATCTGCAATAACCATGTCGAGAAACTCCTCCAGTTCCTCCTTATCAATCCCTTTACATTTGAGTCTCAGCCCATCACTCCGATGTGTGCCAACTTCAATTGCTCCTGCTGCTATTAGAATCCTCAATGCCTGCCTCAAACCTCCCTTTATGTTCTCTCTGTCTAAGGCAGAAAACTCATAACTTACTCTTCCGCCCTTCGTAACTACCCCGGAACCCTTATCTCTGATAATTGAAATCAAATGGGCAGTTCTTGAAAACTTCAGCATTCTGTTCTTTATGTCTTCCCCAGACACCCAAGGGCTCAATGCAGAAAATGTTCCCGGCCCTAATGCCGGTGTTTCTATGATTGCTTTTGCCTTAGAGTCTGCTGATACCACCTTATACACTGATGTAATTATTCCACCCTCATAGTTTTTACCCTTGAACTCTGAATTTGAGTCAGGGAAATACCCCCAGGCCATTAAAACAGGGTGGAGATGAAGATTACGACCAATATTCTTGTTCTTCAGTCCACTAGAAAGCATTAAAGGGGGTGTCAAAAGAGCTCCACAAGCTGAGATTGTAACTTTGGCCTCAATTTGCAGCCTCTTCGTAATGTTATTGCTCAAAGGTTTTGCCATTACTCCCAAACATTTCTTTTTTCTTTTACTTCCACTCTTGCTGGTTTCCAATACAAATCTCTCAGCTTTACATCCAGTTATGATCACGGCACCATAATCCACTGCATCCATTAGCCATGTAGAATCTGTCCCTTTTTTCTCTCCTTTCCTGCATCCATAACCACATGATCCACAGTAATGCTTTTCTGAAGAATTTCGAGGCACAAAATCCACCCCAAGGCCTAGATTCTCACACCCTTTCCTTAGTACTTGATTTTGAAACCCTTCCTCTACACAATTCTCAGTAACGCCAATTCTCTCGCACACAGTATCCATTGCAGAAAGATACTCTGATCCTCCGAATAACTTGATCTTATAATCCTTATTCCATTCCTGAAGCACAAAATTTGGTGTTTTAATACAGGCTGACCAGTTAATAGCAGAGCCACCACCAACCGTTGATCCGGCCTGAAGCACAATTTTCCCATCAACAGTTACAAGAATGCCTCCTGATTCATAAAGTTGATCATGGGAGGGAGCTTCCAAAGAAGAGTAATCTGAGGGAGTGAAGTAGTTTCCTTTTTCGAGAACGATGACTTTGTGGCCTGAGCTTGCAAGAACAGCAGCTGCGACACCTCCTCCACAACCAGAGCCAACAACTATAACGTCACATTTGACGTTGTAAATATTTTTTGTGGAGTCATGTCTGACTTGGAAGCCTTTCTGTGCAAGGGAATTCAGAAGGGTGGTATCAGTTTCAAGCATTGTTTCTATGATTCCCTTCTGAAGAGGCCTATCTTGTTCTTGCATTTTTGAGTGGTTCTTCTGATCATCTTGGTCATCAGTTTCTACATGGTATCCAATGGCTTGCCATATTGGGTTTTCTGCATTCTCACCAACCTGCGTCGAAAGGTTAAAGACAGAAAAAATTAGGGATTGTTTGGTATTCAGTTTGAAATTAAATTATAGTTTTCAAAAATTAAGAATTCATTGGTTAAAAAAATCAATTCCAAAAGAGTATCAAACAGGTCTTAAGTAATCAAATGCTTGGAAACTACTTTACAGTTAAATATGGGGATTTTGCCTAGCAGACTCATGGGATTTGAATCCATAATTACTGGGAAGTCTTGATATTTCTGTCATGTATTTTGATATCAGTAGGTCAGCATTAATATAACTCATCTACAAGAAAATACTATATACACAAGAACAATCAATGGCCACAACCCTTTTGTCAAGTGGCATGGCGTGAGTGGGGATAGGATGAGGATTCACGTACAAACTCACACATGACCTCCATGAAATAAAAAGCCAAGAATTCTACAAGCTAACACATGATCAGTTAGTCTAACTCCTTATTAAATACAAGTTTTCATTTAGTTGGAGGAGGTCCCATATACAACACACACAAATACAAAGATAATATATATATATATATATATATATATATATATATATATGTGTGTGTGTGTGTGTGTGTGTGTGTGTGTTAGAATCAAGGACACCTCATTTTTTATACCTATTTTGTAGAGCTCACTTCGTAACCTTTTTCAATGATTCGAACCGTCTATATTTTAATACATCATTCAAAGATCATCCTTACAAAAAATTAAACAAATTAAAATCATTAAGACATTCATTTGTAGTAAAGAAAATAGATGAATACGGTTTTGCAAAGAAACACTAAAATGACTAATATTTAATCCAACAATCATATGATTTCATATTTTAGTGATTTTTTGTAAATATGATCGTTGAGTGAAGACCTAAAGATAGACGATTGGGTCATTAAAATACATTAGTAAATAGATCGTTGAGTGAAGACCTAAAGATAGACGATTGGGTCATTAAAATACATTAGTAAATAGACCTGCAAAATATGTGTAAAAAACGTGTCTCCTGATTTTTAGTATTGAGTTTCTCCCAAGAGATAGATTTTTTTTTAATAGAAGGGGAGTTTAATTGAGATTTTTTTTTTTATGAGAACTAGCTTAATTGAGATTTTTTTATGAGAACTAGTTTAATTGAGATTTAACTTTTGTTTAATAGGATAATACTTTTTAAAAAAAAAATTGAATGATAAGTCACTACAAAACTAATTTTGTTCACTATGATAATGTATGGTATTCATAGTAAAGCTACACCACCACAACGTAGCTATAACCACAATTAGGTATTCAACACATCATAAATATGCATCATCTTTGTACTCATGTTAGTCAACAAAATCTAAAACCTCCTCCTCCAACTGAATAGAAAAAACTATATCAATACACTGAAAACTAATTGATATACTTGATTCCTCGATTAGGTGTCTATCCCACGTGAATTCCCTTTCTCATGAGATTATATGCTTTAGAGAGACAATTAATATCAAACTAAGGGCTTAATACTAGCTTGTAAGAATGTGAAAATGTCTCATTAAATTTTTTTTTAAAATATATATTGTAAGGGCATATAAGAAGTTGAGTCACACCCCTAATCACCACTTGATTTTGACCTTTTGGAGAAAAATAATGACAAAAAATTAAAAGTGTTATTTTGCCAACACAACAGCTATCACCAAAAGGTGACTAATGCTCTATAGTGTTCATCGAATCCAAGTTAAGTTCAACCCCATTTGAACATCACCCTCTTAATTTATTCTCGTGCTTAGCTTAATCAAATTTCTCTGCACACCAGAGGGCATGTAAGGACGTGACAAAAATGTCACCATTTTCCATCTTGGGGCTGAGATACAACTTCATTCATAGCTCTCTAGTTATGAGGAGAGTGGTTCATCACCACGTGGTACCCAATAAGAAAGATTAAGCTTTTCTTGATGCCTAATGAAATAATTAATTGGCCAAGTCCTACTTGAATTAATACCTAAAATATAGTATGCTGACGCATAATCATCTTCTTAGCTTCATCTGCACGGGAGGTGATGATGATGATGTTTCAACCACTGGTTATTTTCAACTTTCTTTTTAATTTTATATTTGATGTCTCATGACTATCATGTAGTGATTTAATACAGCCTTTCACTATCCGTATGCACGAACCACTCACCGGTTCAACTTCTTAATTCGTTTGTTGTGCCATACTATTACTCTATTTGTCAACCCAAAAAAATTATAATCTTTATCATCTTTTTTTTTAAAGGAAAACTAATGAAAAGGGCTTGAAAACTTTGAGTTTTAATGATAAGGACAAAATAAAGGGTAAAGTGAATAGTAGCAGGATTGACTTTTTAGTGTAAAAATGTGGTTTTTCGTTAAAGTAAACAGTACCGGGAGCTTTTCGTTAAAATTCCCTTTTTTTAATACAAAATTTTGACTAAGCTGTATAATGGGTTAGTTAAAATATTTTTTTTTATTTAACTCTATATCTGTAAAAGTTAGAATTTAAAAATTTGCACTTACAAGTATCATTATCACACAATACTAAGTGGTGTGGTCCAAGTCATGTAATAAAATTTTTAAAATTTGAACTATTTTCCTAATTTCTCTCAACTTCTTCCCCAAAAACTGCCTTCCATTTTTAACCCAAAAAAAACTGCCTTACATGCGAAAATATGTGATATTGCTAGTAATTGAAATAGAAAGAAAAAATCTTTTACAGTGAAACTGTAGTTTAGAGAAAGGAAATGAAATATTACCCGAGAGAAGAAAATGTAGAGGCAAAGAAACTTGATGTAAACAAAGGCAAGCCTAATGGGGGTAAGAAACCTGTGCTTGAACCACTTCTGCAGGACCTTTTCTCTTTTCTCCAACGACAAACTTGAAAAGTTGTGAACGAAGGGCCATGTCTTACCAAAACAAAGAGAGCCACAGAGCAGTAGGGTTCCCAACTTAGTTCCCAATATCCACAAAACCACTCTAACCAATACCACAGCTTCTATCAAGGCCCTTTTCACCAGTAGCTGTGCAACCTGTACTCCACGAATACATCCAAGAAATATGAAGACCTAATTTAAAGAGCACAAGCTTACATAAACTTTTTTTTTTTTTTTTTTTTTTGTTAATTTTGCACAAACTTTCACACATTAATTAATACTTCAATAAATTTTAGAGTAATAAGTTTGACAAATGAAATAGTTTAGTATTAGTTCGACAAAATAAATAGTTTAGTATTAGTGCGGTCAGTCTAGAACCTGTGCTAGTGATTTTTTGTTGTTTTTTTACCAAGCCCACCTAACCTGTGATTGAACATTATTCATTTTCATTCAAATTTGTTAAAAAAAATTATCAACTTATATAAATAGTTCTCTTTTTATTGATTTTAGTTGAAAAAAAAAAACTCCGCAGAGAGAGAGAGAGAGAGAGAGAGATACCTCATCAGGGATTGGATTTTGAGCCGCAGAAGTTTTGTAGAAGGACTGAACGGCCTTGTTAATTGTAGGTTGTTCACCCTTGGTTTCATACAAAGGAGGTAATAAGGCCTCACAGATACTTGCCAAAGACTGCATCTCAGTTGAAGAGAATCCATGACTGTATTTTCTGTCATCTCCTGCATATCCTCTTCCCTCATTCAACAAAGGATGACACACGTTTCTCATCTCTCTCTCTCTCTCTCTCTCTGTGTGTGTAAATTGAAGAGTGGAACACACAGCTTGGCTTGCTAAGTGAGAGTTGAAGAGAAACACAAAAGGGAAAAGTTAATATATGATTAGAAAGTAGAAACTATCATGTCTCTCTTTCTATCTGTACCTCTATATATATGAGCTTTTCTATTGTCCACTTGCGCGATTAGAAAGTCATGTGGCAAGTGCATATGTAGGTGTCATATCTCGTAACCATTATAAGATTGTCCCTCCAACCAACTTGAAGGCTTTAATGAGGTCGAAAAGTTTGAGCTGTTCTTGTATTTAGTCCAATTTCTTTATTTTGTTAATTTTAGTTAAATTTTTTTATTTATGTATTTTTACTCAAAGTTTTAATTTAAATATTTAAAATATGGAGATCTAACTACTTTTCCTGGAACATAGTTAAAAGAAAATTTATATGTCATCATATGTTGTAGATGTAAATTTTTTCCTTCTTGTTCTTGGACAAATTTGCACCTACAAAACAAACAACACCTTAGTTCAAGGCCAAGAGCCTCATGCACCCACCATGAATTTGGGAGGGGGAGCTTTGGTCGAAGAACCTTCGATTCCAAAGTTAGAATTTTGAGGGAAAAATGTTTGGAGAACATAGAGAATTTAGTAAGAGTGTAGAACTTAGGTTTTGGAGAAAATGAGGGTGTTTATATAGGGTTTAGGCGGCCCTTTTGGGAAGATGGGGACCGGCCACTTGGACAGTTTTTTGGGTGAGATTCATGATTGTTAGCTAATTAATAAATTAATTAATACAATTAGAAAGGAATGATTTGGGGGTTAATTGAGGGATGATTGTCCACTGTTTGCGCGTAGAAATCCCAGTGTGACTTAACTCTCAATGAAAGCACCAATTTGTGGATACAAATTTCTTCCTCCTTGTTCTTGGACAAAATTGCACCTACAAAACAAACAACACCTTAGGTCAAGGCCAAGAACCTCATGCGCCCACGATGAATTGGGGGGGCGCTTTGGCCAAATAACCTCAAATGCCAAAGTTAGAATTTTGAGGGAAAAAATGTTTGGAGACTTTTAGAGTATTTAGCAAGAGTGTAGAACTTAGGTTTTGGAGAAGATGAGGGTGTTTATATTGCAGACCCCTTTGGGAGGATAGGGATCGGCCTCTTGGATGGTTTTTTGGATGAGATTCATGATTTGTTAGCTAATTAATAAATTAATTGGGTAATTAATCAATTAATTAGCTAATTAATATAATTAGAAATGAATTGTCACATCCTGGCCCGGGCGGGACCACTTTCAAGGCTCGACTCCGCCGTAGCACGACATTGTCTGCTTTGGGCCCCGACCACGCTCTCACGGTTTTGTTTCTAGGAACTCACACGAGAACTTCCCAGTGGGTCACCCACCCTGGGTTTGCTCTCGCACGAACTTGCTTAACTTCGGAGTTTCGATGAACTCCAAAGCCAGTGAGCTCCCAAAAGGCCTCATGCTAGGTAGAGATGGGAATATACATATAAGGATTATAGGATCCTCTCCCCTGGGCGATGTGGGATGTCACTTGAATGATTTGAGGGTTACCTTGGGAAAAAGATTTGATGAGGATGGATGAAATAGGTTTTGAATAAATACCTATTTTGGGCACTTTTGACTTGATTGAGGGATGATTGCCCATTGCTTGCATATAGAAATCCCAGTGTGCCTTGAGCGTAATCTTGTCTTTTTTTACCCAAAAATCCACGTGTCGCCTCCATATTCTTCTTGATTATTTTTTGCTCCACATATATGATACCTATATCATAAGTTGATAAAATACATTTGGCATGTGATAAAGGTATCTACGAAAATAAATAAAAATTAATATACATATCATCCATAAAAATAGTTCAAAGAAATTTCATCTTTCATCTTTGTATAAATTCATACTAGTATATATGCTGATATATATTATATACATATATCAACATATATATTATATACATATATAGTACCTGCAGCATAAATTAATTAACATATTTAGCCTATGATGGAGGTAGAAGAAAAAATTGTGATACGAATTAGGAGCATGAAAAAGGAGAAACAATAGTTAATTCTTATATTTAATCTTAAAATATAAGAATTTAATATTTTAAATTTATCACAATTTAATAAAAAGGTAATAAAAAGAACTGACATGGATGAATGGACCTAACCTAAGAAAGTGGACTAAACCCGATAAGGACTCACAAAATTGAACTTATTATATATATATATATATATATATATATATATATATATATATATATATATATATCAATTTGCTCAAGTTCTTAATCAATATAGAACCACTTGACTAAAACAATACTTTCTCCACTACAGAGAGAAACTCTCTTACCAAATGAATAAAATTCGTCTCCTGAAACAGGAGTTCATTGCCTAAGATTTTGGGCAGCGGAGACCCATCATCCAAAGATTGTTGTGCAAAATCCGTCGTCGAAAATTTATCCGACACAGTTTAGCATCCGTCGGGCACACCTGCGTTGACCAAGAGACCCGATGAAAATTTATTGCATGACAAAACATTTTCCTCGAGTAAAAATTAAACTTTTTTCAAAAAAAAAAAAGAACCTTAATTTTTCCCTACAAAACATTTGTCGAATAGGCTTTATAAATTTTTTCCTACACCAATGCTTGGTGGTTCAAATGGTAAGAAGCTTGTTCCCCTAAAGCAAGGTCTCGAGTTCAAGCTTTGTGAATAGAGAAGCCAACATTGGGAGAGCTTGCCCCCCGAATGGGGTCTAACCCAGCTCGGTGGATTAGTCCACGCCTATGTGCGAGGGATACCCTGGATTCATCCAAAAATAGGCTTTATAAACAAAAAATATATAAAAATTTAATAACTTAACCAATAATTTAATTCGTCAGGTGATAGGAACATATTTATGTGATTTTATTAGTTTGTTTCCTTGCATTTACTTAATTAGTTTCATCTTATTAGAATGTTTTAAGCTATTTTCGTGTGTTTGTAGGTTCTAATAACAAAGTTAGCAAAGAAGTGCATTTTGGTGCAATTTGGAGCTGTTTTGGGGTGGAATGGATTGCATGCATGAGGATGGACGTTTTGGTGCATGAAAGGACTTCAAACATATGCTAAAATATGGACACACTTCACCTACAACATCCACCTACTTCACCTACAACATCCACCCACTTCACCTACAACATCCACCTACAACATCCACCCATTTCACCTACAACATCCACCCACTTCACCAAGAAATTTTGTGGTGGTGATTCATTTTCAAAGTCTATAAATAGGCTTGTCCATCACAAGACAAAGGGGGAATTCACACAACACATTCACAACACAATTTCTGCCACAAGTCTTCTCTATTCCTCCATCCATTCCATCCACCTCTCTTCCTATCCATCCCCTATCACCTTTCCATATTCTCTAAACCTATTCAACCCCTTTGCCGCACTAGCCATCAACCATCATCACCATCCCTTGTGCCGCAGCTTTACAAAGGAAGAAGGAGAGGATTACCTTGGAGCCGTGCCTAGCCATTCAAGACGTTGGATTGTTGGAGCGTTTCTAGGTCTAATCTATCTTTGTTTTAAATGTTTAAATTTGATTATCTTTGTTTAATTGCGACTATGAGGAAATAAATTCACCTTGGCTAGAGGTTGATTCAATACCATGAATATGTTTGCAATATGAATGGATTACCTTCAGTTATAATTTGACAAATTATGAATGCAATTTGCTTAACTGTTTGATTGATAACTTATTCTTGTATGTTGATTAAGGATGCATACTTAGTTTGCATGCATGAATTTGATGCTAGAATATAAGGGAGTTTCACCTAATCGTTATGAACTTATATTCACAAGTAGTAGAGGTTGCTAGTCACAATCGCGTTAAGTGAATTCTTGGCAGGAGTATCATGCTTTTCATAGTTACGAATGTCTCGTCAATGCTTATAGTTTTCACAAAGCTTAATGATCTTTGATTGTATCTCTATTGTGTTGTTCACATAGGGGACTTTTAAAGAATGTTTTGAATTGTTGTATGCGCTTTCCCGTCCAATTCAATAACTTTAGGAAAACTTGAAGGTTAAAAAAGTGTTGTCACAGTTAATCGGGGGTGTTGAGTTTCATAGTTTATCGAAAGAATATTGAAAATTGATTTGTATGTAATTGTGTCATGTGTGGAGAAGAATCCTCTAGCTAGTCCGTCACCCATCCATTCACCTTAGTTTTATGTCTTTGTTGAGAATCTGCAAGTTATTTACTTTGTGTTTTAATTTTCGTGCAAACCAAACCCCCTTTTACATTGAGTGTCTTTTGGTTCCAATATGTCCAATTTAGTTAGATTTCATTGTTTTGAGTCTTTTAATTCAAATTCCGTCCAAATCAGTCCCTAGTATCTAGTTTGAGTCTAACTACTTGTTTTACGTTGTTTTGAGTCATTCTAGTGTGTTTTGAGTTATTTGAGTCTAGTTAAGTGTCTTTTGCCTATTTTAGTGTTTTTAAGTCAGTTTAGGTGCATTAACAATCCCTCCTAATCCCCGGTCTAAAACGATACCCTACTTACATCTTTACTACAATTGTCAAAAAGAGGGTTTAATTTGTGTGTTGTTTACAATGCATCAAATTTTTGGCGCCGTTGCCGCGGATTAGCAAATTTGCTAATCCCTTTGTTTCTATTTGTGTTTCTGTTTATGTTTGTGTTTGTGTCTTTTACTTTTGATATTTGATTAGTTTTCATTCTTTGATTTTAGATACAAATGGAGCAAAACAAGGCACTTGCGACCATTCAAGCTCAATTGGCGCATCTCACTTCTCAATTGATTCATAATGCCGAAAGGACCACAATGCCAAGTGTCCCTACATTTGATGTGCCCTATGGGCAAGGATATCAAACTCATCAATGTCCTCAATTTTCTGCAAATGAAGATGTTTGGGGATATCAAGGCCATAGCCAATCAAGGGGCAACATGTTTTCCAACACTTACAATTCGGATTGGAGAGATTATTCAGATTATATGTGGGGAGAACCTCAACAAGTTCAACAAAGTGGATATTGGCAGCAAGATGAAGCGTTCTATTCAAGACCTATGCAGCCACCACAGCCTCCCCCACAACAATTCCAATCGAATTCAAGTATGCCCATGAGTTATAATGAAATTCTTGATGGACTAATTTCTTTGACGCAGGGCTCACAAAAAGAAGAACAATTTCAGCCATCGAAGGAGTTCTATCAATGGCCATATGAACCATCACAACCACCACAACAATCTGCCCAATTCAATTCAGGTACATCTATGGATAATGATATGTTTAAGAAGTTACTCACCTCTTTGAACCAGGAAGTAGAAAATCGAAACAAGGAGATCCAAAATAAAGCCAACAAGGTGGATGAATTGGAGAAGCAAGTTAGGCAGATTATGGAGTTCATGGCACAAATTCAAGATCAAAGTGAACTCTCCAACTCTAACATTGCAAATTCAAAGGGAGAAGTTGAAATCGATGAAGCCATCACTTTGGAAAGTGATATGGAGAATGAAGCTGTCCCAGAACCATCCAAACATAGCCCAAACATGGATGAATTGCTGCTGCAAGAAGAAGATGAGGAGGACGACATGGGCAGTTTAGAAGAACCCTTGCCACAAGCTCCTCAAGTCCCTATGTCGTCCAACTTAGGTGAGGAGGTTCTAAATTCAATTCATTCTAGCCCCATTCCACCAAATGTCCATGTTCTTCACAGGTTTTTGATTCCAAATATCAAAGAGAGTGAAAAAGACATTGTGGAAGCTCTTCCAAAGGTGCAAAGTGATATCCCAATTCTTGGTGCACCAAAACAAGTTCCCGATGGTGTTGAAACATTCAAAGAACCTTGCACACCAAGAAGAGGGATTCAAGAGAATAAAGTGACTGGAGAATATCAAGAATACATCAAAGAGGCTGTGCATGAGACAATCAAGCCCAAAGAAGTTGAATTTGATGACAAGGGACAAGTCACAATCATCACATGCAATCTGGCCAAGTTCAAAGTCCCTAACACTTTTGAAGATGTGGTGTTTGTCATTGAGTTTGAACGAGCAAGTAAGCCATCTTCTCCAATATCAATTTTGTTTTCTCCTAACAATCTGATTTTGATGATTCAAGCACCTCCATTAGAACTTAGACCGTTGTCGAATCATTTCAAGTACCACCGTCCATTCAAGGATAAACCCATGCATTTGAATAAAGAAGGGAGGCCTAGGAATCGCCCACAATCAGATTTGCATTCCTAAACTCTTCTCTTTCCTGCATTTATTTTGCCATGTTTAGTTAATTGTGTTGTTTGTTTGATTTGTGTGAGTTTAAATTTAAAACATTGAGGGCAATGTTTAGTTTAAGTGCGGGGGAGGGTAAACAAAGTCTTTTTACATTGATTTATATATTTTACATTGATTTTAAAAAAAAACAAAAAACAAAAAAAAATCAAATAAAATAAAAATAAAAGCAAAAATATTTTACAATAATGTGTAAACTAATAGCATTCATTGGTCAGGTGGTGCCTCAGCAGTCGATGGAGCTTCAGAAAGACGAAGAGCCAGAGTTTGATCCTCCGGAGCCTCAACACTTGGTGCAACTCCAGATGACGAAGGCAGAAGATGCCTCTGCAGTAACGCCACAAACCTTTGATGATCACTCTGAATCCGCACTTCGGACTCCTGCAGCTGGTCAAGCTTCCTCTTCATACTTGTTGAGTAACTAGTTGCGAGCATGTGCAACTCCTTATTCTCGTGCCTGAGTCCTCTGACCTCTTGCCGAAGACTAGCCACCTCAGCCATTAAAGACTCAACCTGACGAGATCGTGCAAGAAGGCGTTGGCCCATGTTTGAGACTGAGCCTGCACACTGGACACTGAGCGCCAGAGAGTCTTGAACAGCGAGCTCGTCAAATCGCTTGGAAAGTAACCTATTGTATCTTGGAGTGAGAAGGTTTCTAGCAACCACCGTAGCAGTTGTATCGTTCTTCATCATAGAGTCCCCAACTGTAAGAGGACCATTAGGGGATAAGAATGACGGATGCCAAATGTTGTTTGGAGAAGACAAGTCATCATCTTCCCCGACATTCAAGTTAAGGCGACGGTCAGAGGGCCAAGACATTTTCTGAAGGTGCTGAACAAGAAGAGATTGAACTGATCAAGATTAAAGAAGTACAAGAAGGGAGTTTTAAAAGGAGGAAATTCAAGTGTTGTGAAACAAAATTCGTGCCTCTATAAAAAGAAGAAATTGGAGAGGCGCCTGCTCACAAATCAAAGAGGCACGCATTTCTCAAAAGCCGGGTCTGCTCAGAAATCATGAGGCGATCAACTTTTCCAGATTTGTCGTCACTCGTCACATGCACCTTCAGCTTTGCAGAAATTACGGGCAGCTTTGTCAGAAAGCGCGTAATTTTTATTGTTCATTCATCCACCGGCTGCTAACAAGAGTAAGAGAATAGTTCCGGCTATGAAGAAATTCTTATAAGTGTCTACCTTCGCCCTTCATAGCAAAAGCAGACTTACTCAACCTCTCTTCATCTCTGAGAATGATTTCCCAACGAAGCCTCTCAAGTCACTCAGTGTTCCTTATCCCCTAGAGTACCTCTGCAAGCAAGTCATCAAGAGCAAAGTATTTCATATCATGAAGGTTAAAAGCATAAGTATCTCATATCATGCTTTCTCCTCACCTTCATCTGAAGAACAAGGAGAAAGAGAGATCCTGATTGCTTACCTAGTCTTGCACTCGAGTACTCATCTTCGAGCCCCTCCAGCCCATTTCAAAAATAAGCCTGTGGAGATATACTTCTTCAAAAGCAAAAGTATCTCATAGAAGATGCAGGAGGAGTCTAAGTCGTATCCAAGAGTAGGAGGAATTTGAGATGATCCAAGAACTCGAGAAGATGCCACACTTGCATGGAAACCTGATTACTTGAAGCATGTGGAGACAACGTGCTGATTCATCCTCAACTAAGCTGAGCATCGCTTACAAGTAAAAAGTTCTCCAACCCAGTTCAAGATCAAAGCTGTGGAAAGCCAACAGGCACGAGAAAATTCACTACCGAGACCAATGATCATCTACCTCATGAAGCTAAGTAGTTACTAACTATTTCTAAATGTTTTTAAGCTGTTTTGGAGTGTTTTAGTATGTTTTGATGAAGTCATACGAAAATGACATAAAAATTTGAAAAATGTTTTGAAAAACCCAAAAAGAATTATTTTAGAGTTGTTTTTGTGTGTTTGTGTCTTAGGTACCTTCCAACACAATGATGAGGATTTGGTTTTTAATTGCATGAATGTTAAAGAAAGTTATAAACATGGATGGAAGTTTGATATGCTCTTGGTTTATGCTTAGTTGTAGTTGTTGTTTATGAATTTAAATTTGATCACAAAAGGATAAAATTAGTTTTTGTAACATGCTTGAAGGAAGGAACTCAAACTATTGCTACATTCCTGTGAGACTTGAGCTTATACCTTCTTTGGAGAGTTATAAATCTTGATGTTGTTGTTTTCTAAAGTCGTTGCATGATCTCATTATTCTTTGCTTGGTTGCTACTTAGAAGGCGTTTTATCATCTTAGTTCCAAATACTAGAACTCATATCCGTTTCATTCAAAGCATGACATTGAATTGCATAACCATATCAAGATGAAGTTGTTTAGGGAACCACCACATCCAAAAAGCTTTACCTTCCATGTTTCTTATGTTTTGTAGGTTTATCCCTTTTGAGCCTTGTTTAGCCTATGTTCTTTCTTAACCACATTAACCTTACCTAGCCTAGTGTAGGACTGTTCATACCCTTGTTCTTAAAGGATAGTGAAGCATGACTTAAAATGAATTCCTTTTGATCTACACTATGCAGAAAAACAAGTGTGGGGGAGGGATTGGTGATTTTGAGCTCAATTGTACGTTTTGTGTTTCAAAAAAAAATGAAGAAGAGAAAAACGTGTCAAAAGAAAGAAAGAAAGAAAAAGAGTTTGAAAAGAAGTGAAAATGAGTTCAAAAATGTTGATTGTTGAAGAAAGGGGTCCAAAAGTTTGAATTTGACCCTAAGTGTTGCATGAATCTCCCCTTGTGTTCAAAGTTGAGTTTGCATTCGAAAGTGAATTCTAAGTGTCAATCTCATTACTTTGCTTATTATTGCTTTAAGAACCTTTGTTTTTCCATATCCTTTCTTTGTTAGCCAATACCCTTAGCCCCGTTACAACCCTTTGACTTCTATCTTGGTTGTTGTGTGTTCAATATGTGGAGTTTGGGATTGGTATGAGCATATGGTGTCCCTGGTTCTCGCATCTAAGTAGTAGCATTCCGTTCATGAGATCATATTCATATATTCACTTATAACTCCAGAAAAGTGCTTTCTTTGTTAAAACATATGTGAGTTTTAGTTTTCATGTGTACATCAATCTTCTCACATATACCTAGTGTAGGGAGTGTAGTTTGAAAATCTGAGTGAAAAATGAGTGCATATCTAGTAAGGAATTGAGGGAATTCTCTAAGGCATGTTACTACATTCAAAATGTTGTTTTAATCGATTAAAAGAGAACTAGTAAATGGTGACTGTGGTTAAGTGTATGCTTAAGGATATTGATGGCCAAAATCTATGCAAGTAATGATTTTTAACATTTGCATTGGAAATCCCTGAGGTAACGTTGGAAGGTTTAGATTGTGTTTTGTTTCTTTTTGTTTCATTGTTTTGCTAGATGACTAGCAAAAGCTAAGTGTGGGGGAGTTTGATAGGAACATATTTATGTGATTTTATTAGTTTGTTTTCTTGCATTTACTTAATTAGTTTCATCTTATTAGAATGTTTTAAGCTATTTTCGTGTGTTTGTAGGTTCTAATAACAAAGTTAGCAAACAAGTGCATTTTGGTGCAATTTGGAGCTGTTTTGGGGTGGAATGGATTGCATGCATAAGGATGGACATTTTGGTGCATGAAAGGGCTTCAAACATATGCTAAAATATGGACACACTTCACCTACAACATCCACCTACTTCACCTACAACATCCACCCACTTCACCTACAACATCCACCTACAACATCCACCCACTTCACCAAGAAATTTTGTGGTGGTGATTCATTTTCAAAGTCTATAAATAGGCTTGTCCATCACAAGACAAATGGGGAATTCACACAACACATTCACAACACAATTTCTGCCACAAGTCTTCTCTCTTACTCCATCCATTCCATCCACATCTCTTCCTATCCATCCCCTATCACCCTTCCATATTCTCTAAACCTATTCAACCCCTTTGCCGCACCAACCATCAACCATCATCACCATCCCTTGTGCCGCAGCTTTACAAAGGAAGAAGGAGAGGATTACCTTGGAGCCGTGCCTAGCCATTCAAGACGTTGGATTGTTGGAGCGTTTCTAGGTCTAATCTATCTTTGTTTTAAATGTTTAAATTTGATTATCTTTGTTTAATTGCGACTATGAGGAAATGAATTCGCCTTGGCTTGAGGTTGATTCAATACCATGAATATGTTTGCAATATGAATTGATTACCTTCAGTTATAATTTCATAAATTGTGAATGCAATTTGCTTAACTCTTTGATTGATAACTTATTCTTGTATGTTGATTAAGGATGCATACTTAGTTTGCATGCATGAATTTGATTCTAGAATATAAGGGAGTTTCACCTAATCGTTATGAACTTATATTCACAAGTAGTAGAGGTTGCTAGTCACAATCGCGTTAAGTGAATTCTTGGCAGGAATATCATGTTTTTCAGAGTTACGAATGCCTCATCAATGCTTATAGTTTTGACAAAGCTTAATGATCTTTGATTGTATCTTTATTGTGCTGTTCACGTAGGGGACTTTTAAAGAATGTTTTGAATTGTTGTATGCGCTTTCCTGTCCAATTCAATAACTTTAGGAAAACTTGAAGGTTAAAAAAGTGCTGTCACAATTAACCTGGGGTGTTGAGTTTCATAGTTTATCGAAAGAATAATTGAAAATTGATTTGTATGCAATTGTGTCATGTGTGGAGAAGAATCCTCTAGCTAGTCCGTCACCCATCCATTCACCTTAGTTTTATGTCATTGTTTAGAATCTGCAAGTTATTTACTTTGTTTTTTAATTTTCGTACAAACCAAACCCCCCCTTTACATTGTGTGTCTTTTGGTTCCAATCTGTCCAATTTATTTAGATTTCATTGTTTTGAGTCTTTTAATTCAAATTCCGTCCAAATCAGTCCCTAGTATCTAGTTTGAGTCTAACTGCTTGTTTTACGTTGTTTTGAGTCATTCTAGTGTGTTTTGAGTTATTTGAGTCTAGTTAAGTGTCTTTTGCCTATTTTAGTGTTTTTAAGTCAGTTTAGGTGCATTAGTAATCCCTCCTAATCCCCGGTCTAGAACGATACCCTACTTACATCTTTACTACAATTGTCAAAAAAAGGGTTTAATTTGTGTGTTGTTTACAACGCATCATCAGGCAAAGTTCAGTTATTATTAAAAGGGTTTTTTGAACTTTAATCCTTCAAGAAGATTAAAATTTAATAAAAACCTAGTGTAAGATTGAATATTGATTTTAGTCCCTTAATGTATACTTAATTCAAATTCATATTATATTTTTGTTTTTATATTTAATAGATAACTTATTTAATGTTATTACATTAAATTTTAAATTTATTATTATACACATTTTAATTCATTAATTTTATTTAACTTTCTCTAATTAGTGTACCTAAACGTCTATATTGTAATATATTTTACTAAATTAGTGTATCGAAATGCCCATACCTAAATATATTGTAGTGAATTAGTGACACATAAGAAAATATATAAAAACATAAGTGTACCGAAAATTCCGTACCTAACTATATGATCTAAACTAGTGTACCGAAATGTCGGTACCTAAATATATTATACCAAATTAGTGTACCGAAATGTCTGTACCTAGACATATTATACTAATCCAGTGTACCGAAATGTTCATACCTAAATATATTGTAATGAATTAGTGGCATATAAGAAAATATGCAAAAACATAAGTGTACCGAAAAATCTCTACGAAAATATTTTCTTATATAAGATGCTTACCAGCCCACACAGTTTTGTCCCTGGGTTCTTGGGCCTTCCTAGGAGGTCACCCATCCTTGGACCACTCTCGCCTAAACTCGTTTAACTTCGAAGTTCTTATGGGATGCAAAGCCAGTGATTTCCCAAACCCATCTTGCTACAGGGAGGTGGGCATGTACATATAAGGTATAAAGGATTCTCTTCCTTAGGCGATGTGGGACCTTACAATCCACCCTCATTAAGGGCCCGACGTCCTCGTTAGCACACTTCCGGCCATGGAGTGGCCTTGATACCAAATTGTCACATCCCAGTCCACATAGCAAGATATTGTTTACTTTAGGCCCGGCCCGCACGGTTTTGTCCTTCGGTTCTTGGGCATTCCCAGGTGATCACCCATCCTGGGACCGTTCTCGCCTAAACTCACTTAACTTCGGAGTTCTTATGAGATTCGAAGCTAGTGATTTTCCAAAACGTGTCTTGCTATAGGGACATGGGCATGTACATATAAGGCATAGAGAATTCTCTTCCCTAGGCGATGTAGGACCTTACACTTACCATACTGAGAATTAAAATTTATAAAATTTTCATAAAATTTAAATTCATAAAATTATTATAAAAAAAAAACATTGAATACATATGCTGACATTAAATCGAGTATAGGGACTAAAATCAATTTTTAATCTTGTATAAAACATTTTTCTAAACTTCATCTTATTTAGGGTTTAAAATCTAGTTTTCTATGTCACATCCTGGCCTAAGCCCCACCACAACCCGGGCTCGACTCCACCGTAGCACGATATTGTCTGCTTTGGGCCCCAAGCACGCCCTCAAGGTTTTGTTTTTGGGAACTCACACGAGAACTTCCCAATGGGTCACCCATCATGGGATTGCTATCGCGCGAACTCGCTTAACATTGGGGTTTCGACGGAACCCGAAGCCAGTGAGCTCCCAAAAGGCCTCGTGCTAGGTAGATATAGGAATATACATTTAAGGCTTACAGGATCCTCTCCCCTAGGCGAAGTGGGATGTTACAATCCACCCCTTTTAGGGGCCCGACGTCCTCGTCGGCACACCACAGCCAGGGTTTGGCTCTGATACCAAATTGTCACATCTCGGCCCGAATCCCACCACAACCCGGGTTCGACTCCACTGTAGCACAATATTGTCTGCTTTGGGCCCCAAGCACGTCCTCACAGTTTTGTTTTTGGGAACTCACACAAGAACTTCCCAATGGGTCACCCATCATGGGATTGCTCTCGTTCGAACTTGCTTAACTTTGGAGTTTCTACGGAACTCGAAGCTAGTGAGTTCTCAAAAGGCCTTATGCTAGGTCGATATGGGAATATATATTTAAGGCTTACAGGATCCTCTCCCCTAGGCGATGTGGGATGTTACATTCTATTATTAAAATATGTTTAAATTTAGGGAATTGTTATTGGCACTCCAAAAATATCATTCTACACTCCTCACAAGTGTATTTTTCTTTCCAAATATAGAAAGTTTGGAGTGTAGAATGAGATTTTTGAAGTGCCAATAACAATTTTCTAAATTTATTTAATTAATTTTTCTTATATTAATATCATCATATTAAACAAATTTATTTCATTAATAAAACCACAATGTACGTGCAATTATATTCAAATTGAAATAAAATAAAATAAAATAAAATAAAATTTTCGATGGGGATTTGCTTCACTCATCCAAAAACTTTTTACCTCGGAAGACGTCCATTTCCAAAATTTATAAATTCTGAAAATAACTGCAGAGGCAATGCCACTCATCCATCCTATGCCCAAATTCAAGAGGCGGACAGGTCAGAGTTTCTTCATGACTTTCAAAAGTCTTGCAGTAGTTGTGCATCTCGTACTTCCACTCCCTAAACCAATCATTCCACATCTGGATTATGTAGTTCGACATACCCAGCTCTTGCATGTCGATCTAAAATAGACAAAAATCAAGTGTTATGTAAAAGTACATTAAGTAATTATCTTGAACAATTAAAATTAATAAAAATATTAAACTTTAAACAATAAAAAATAAATATAAAAAATAAAAAATAAAAAACACACACACACACATTTACTGAGAGCTCTGCCATTAGCGTCTGCTTTACATTGGGGGAGATATTTCTCCATCTATATAGGTAGTCATAGGGCACCTCATGCAGATGAGAGCTCCTATCGAGCGATTCAATAGTGCATGAACTCGGAAATGCGCAGTGCGCACTTATGTGTTCTGAGTTGTTTTCAAGCCTCATTCTTCCGTCATCCATTAAGAGTGGCAGCTATTGTGTGATCTAGGCATCTATAGAAACATTGTAAAGAATTTCTAAAAGTTCCAAACTTTTCTAAATAATTCTAATATTTCATACAAATTTATAATATATCCAAATTTATTAATTTCCTAAAGATTTATTATATTTCCTACTAATTATAATATATCTAAAAGATATAATCAATATTTTCTAAAAGTCTGTATTAGTCCCTCTCACCTTCTCCCAAACTCGTCCCTCACCAATCTCCCCGTTTTTTTTTTCAACCCAAATTCTCGTAAAAATTAATACCTAAAAATCACAAATGCACAATATGTCATACATTCACAATATAAATCACAAATTCAAACATAGGAATCACAACGTAGAAATCATAGAGAATAAATATCATACATTTGAGGGAGTATAAGAGTTAGAGAGATGGTGAAAGAGATGGCAAGTGTGAGAGCTAAGGAGAGAGGCGAGTTTGCAGGAGGGGGATTTGGGAGAGAGAGAGGCAGAATTGATGAAATGAAGTTGCTGCAAATGGAGGAGCTCTCGGCCTGATAAAGAACATAAGCCTTTCCCGACAAACCATTTCATCGGGCAAGGGTCTTAATTTTTTAACATGTGTCTGTAACTAGCTTTTCCCAAAGAAGCATTATGTCAAGTAAAGGTCTCATAAGGAAGGAAAAAAAAACCGCCAAGTGAAATTTTGGCGCAAAATTTGAAGGAAAATTTGACTTTTTGGGAAAAATTTAGCCTTGCCCAACAAAACTTGAATTCTACTCGAAGAATTCATTGGGCAAAGCTTAAAAATTCAAAAATTCCCAAACTTTGGAAAATATTTTGCTACTGTTAAACAATCATTGGATTTGATGATCAAATGAATTCAATGTAGGTTTTTAACCCTCAATGAGCACCTTTGGAAAGCAAAAAAAAAAAAAAAAAAACTCAAATCAAAGGTGATATAGCCATTAAAATGTGATGCTAAGTTTGTAACCGCTCAACATTTTGCCTTGATCCCTACTTCCGTACTCTATTCTTACAAGTTTGACGGTTGAATCGTGGGAATTGATTTCGTAGAGTGCATATCTCCACAATGCAATTGATTCAACCAACACTTAGAGCTTTTTCTATAGTTCTATTAGGTGTTACATCATCTTGTGGTAATAACTATTGTAAATATTTTAATTCATGATCGGGGTTCATTGTATTTTTCTAAATGTGAGGAGTGTAGTTGTAAGAAATCATCGAAATCGGAGCTAAAATAACCGTTAAATATTAATTTTCGTTTCTAACCGTTGAAGGATTTCATCTTGTTACCGAATCTACGAATGTTTATTTTTGGTGATTTTTTTAGTATACAATCTCGTAGTATTTACAACTATATTGATGGTCGGATGTGGAAATTAATTTCCCCTCACTGCAAAATTCCTCAAAGGAGTTGAACATGTGAAATTTGCCAAAACACTTGCTCGACGAATTCTGGTCACTTGCTCGCCAAAACGCCTAAGCCCTAAAAGACTTTAACCGACATAATGGTTTAGGGTTCTATCGGGCAAGACTCCTTTATCCGACGAATCTTTTTTATTATGTCAGGCAAAGCTTCAGTTATTTTTTCAGATCTCTTATTCTCACCCCAATGTCTTATCTTCCCATCCATCTTTTTATGAATTTTTTAATTACAGATTTGTCAATTTGTAAAATGACTAATAAAGACCTTAGTTACCTCCTTTTGCATTACTTTTTTTTTTATATAAAAAAGAAAAAAGAAAAGTTTGGGCGTGATAACTCTCACGCTATGCTTAGACGATTTGTCTCCCTTAAACCCTAACTCATCATTCCCATATCCTTTAATTCAGAGAAAGCAAAATCAGTCAGAGAAAGCAAAAAGAATGAACTTAGAAGATGATGTTTCTATAGAAAAAGTAGATGATTATGTTTCCGTCAAAGAGGTAAAAGACAATTTTATGTGGGTCATTTTGATTTGTCAACATCATATAATTGAAGCATAGTTCTATGACTTTTTATTTGAATTTGCATTAAGTTAGGGTGCAATTTTGTTTCACGTTTTCTTATGAGAATTCTTGGCCTTTGTTGGAGGTGCTATGTTGGGAGTTCTTTTGTCTGCCCTTTTCCTCTTTTGGATCCCTACAGCTATGCATCTGCTTCCTTATCCTCTTCAATATCGCTTTCATTGTTTGAGTCATCGTTGCAATCTTCAAACAAGGAATTCTTCTGAATGGTGGTTGGCGCCCAACATTTTAGTCATCGTCAGTACCTCATTGTCATCATGTTGAGTGTCCGACAAGTTCCATATATTTATATGTAATATGAATTGTACTACTTTCCAACCACCCCTCGCCTTTGGATCATACAGGTAGAATACTTGTTTCGCTGTATTGGTGAGAATGTAAGGATCTTCGTCAAACCACCTGGTGTTTGTGTTGACTGGTAACAAGTACATATCTTGAACGAGACTGCTTTGTCTGGGTTTGTATCATACCAATGACACTTGAACAGCATAACTTCGTTGCAGTTTGTGTATAACAATTGAACTACTATTAAAAGTTTTTGTTAGTTGATATTTTTACAGATCATAGTGGCCCTTTGCCCAAATACATGAAAACTTGGGCCGTTGAACTGGGCTGTCGGACGACGTTAATCTATTTGAGAAACCTCATTTTCGTCGGGCAAACCTTCCTATATTACGCACCATTTATTTTTCGAACTCTAAATGTGACCAACTTTGCCCTAGCAACTGAAAAATTCTTCTACCCGACAAAATTTAGTTTTTCGGGCAAAATGTTGTAGAGCAAGCCTTAATTCTGGTAGTGCTCCATGATTTTTATTTTTCTGGAAAATTGTAGGGTTTAAAGTCTGATAGCGATATATATTAATGTCGGCAGGGATATATATAAAGGGTATTGCTTCAGTATATTTTATTTAAACAATCCTATGGTACCCTCTAATAAATAAATAAAGGTATCAGTAACATTTAATTTGAATGCTTGTAGTGTAATATAATCACGTCTAAGAATAATATTCTACCTTTACACAGTAGTATGATTATGGTAAGGTTATAGTTAATTCACAGAATTACATTATAACCATACAAAGGTAGTTATGTTGTAGACGTCATATTACACTATCAAAGTAGATTATTATACATCAGCGTAATTGTGTGACACTACAAACATTGATGATTACACCATGAATGGCTTATTAGTATATATACGTAGGTTGTTACAGGGGATGTCATGAAATTACAATCACTTAGCCTCCCTACTTAATGTATAACGATGTTACAACATAATGTTAACAGTCAACGTGTAAACTATAAGAAATGTAAGATTACATCACTATAATAGTTCCCACTTCAAGATTACATAAATTAACGTTATATTTAATTACCACAGTGGTGGAAAAGGTGTTGAACCTTTGTATGACGGCATGAGTTCAAACTCCGTCGATGACTAATCTAACATCTAATCTAATAAAATCTATCATTTGACAAAAAAAAAAATATTACACAGAATAACGTTGATATATTATACAGTATAAAAGTAGGATTTATACTTGACGTGATTACATATACACTACCAACATTCAAATTAAATAGTACCGATATTCTTTTTTATTAAAGAATACACCATAGACTATTAGATGTGATTATTTCGGTTTAAAATTACTACTCTTGTTATGTAAATGTATCTTTTATTTTGATATATTTTACATCGAACAAATATTTGACTATAAACAGAGAGAATGCTAATAACGTTCGTGTAGTAAATCATGGCTATATGAGATTTTTTTGGTGTCAGACATCGTGTGTTTCTTAAGACAAATGCATTGAAAAAAAGTTTTGGAGTCATTTGATAATTTTTTTTTTAAATTCACTTTTTTTTTATAAAAACTAAAATTTAAAAATTAAAATGGTTATCTATCAAACGTGTTCTACTCATTTCTCTTCAATTTTTACCTCATTTATATTTATAGCTTTGCTTACTTAATTAAGGCCACGGAATTAAACACTTGGGACCTAAAATCGCAGCGAATATATCTCTATATATGAAGCCAACAATTCTTTTTGGAGTCACAAGCTTCACCAAAAACTTTTAGACAAAAATGCCTCCAAAACAAAAAAATTCAAAAGCAACCCAAAATAATGCAGGGGTATTTTTGTAAATTTAAAAATGTTTTTTAATAATTAATTCTTTTTGTACATTTTTTTAATTAGTGCCTCACAATAAGCTAGCAAGAATGTGATCCAATCAGTTATTCATTAAATATTATTTTTTTTATTTTTAAACATATTCAAATTATCTTAAGAAGAGTGTAATGTCGGCATAAAAAAGTTATTTCACACGCGCATAATAATGTGATTAAATTAGTTGTCAAATGATTGTTTTTTTTTTGAACAAACGATATTATCTACACTAAGGGAGGGAGGGGTGGGCTTAACCTCACAATGGGCTAGCAATAATGTGATTCAATTAGTTGTTTATTAAATATTATTTTCTCTATTTTTAATGTAAATTCAATAGAATGTAGATGGAAATTGGAAAATCGATTTTATTATGTGAATTCAGTTACTTTGATTGGTTTGTGAGGGGTTTTTTCCAAGGTTCTAAAAAACGCTAGGCGCTAGTCGGGCGGCGGGCAAGCGCCTAGCGCCTAGGCGGCTAGGCGGCGCCTAGGCGGCCTAGGCGGATTTAGGTAAATTTCTTGTATTTCTTGTAAATAAGTGCATATTGACAACTAAAAAAAACACTATACTTGTATAGATAATAAAATAATGATAAAATACAAATTAGGTACACTATTTCTATAAGTATTGGATGAACTTGTAGTAAATCCATCATTTGCAAATTAGATACACCATTCCATAAGTATTATACTACCATGAAACCAAAAAAAAAAGCACACAATTAATTAAAAAAAATATTAAAAAAAAACCTCCTAGGCCTAGGGCCGCCTAGCCGCCTAGCCCGCCTAGGCGGCCGCCTAGCCCCAATCCGATTTTTCCACCCGATTTGCCCAAAAACGCCTCGGTTGCTAGGCGCCGCCTAGGCCGTTTTTTAGAACAATGGTTTTTTCTAGTATGATCTAAGATTATTCATTTACTTCATATATTTTGACTTTCCTTTTGTCAATTCACGCATATAAATATATTTAAAACGTGTAAGTCACGCGTAGCAATCTGTGATTCAACGATCCAAATGGTCTGTTTTGTAAGTATATTTCATAGATCATCCTAACAAAAATTCAATTAAATATGAAATTATTTGCCTATTTAATTATCACGATAAAATTTCAATGTTTCTTAAAGAACAAAGTGTTCATCAATTTCTTTAAACTCAATTAAATGCCTCCAATATTTCCGATTTGACAAATATTTTGTAAAAATAATTTATGAGGTACAACTTGAAAAATAGACTATTCAGATTGTTAAAATTTGATATGGTGTGAACCCCACAACTAATTTCTGTTTCATATGGAGCGAGATAGTTGTTACGTCATTCATATTATTGACGTAGTGTCAATAATTATCAATATTGTGTCGCTCTATTCTCATGATATTTTAATGATATGGTGTCAATAAAGTAACGGTAGTAGCTCGATATATTGTGGATAATCTCACTCCATGGAAACAACCAGATGATCGGGATTCACATTGTTAACTCAATAACGCAATGTGAATTTCCAAACTTTACAACAATTTGGTTTCAAGAAGTTTCCCACGTAAGAGACATTTTCTTGATTTTTGAGACGCTTTCTGTTTGGGCCATAAATACATAAAAGGCCGGCTATGGGGTCAGTTTATTTTTATTTACAAAAGTCATGTGGAAATAAGGGGTGGCCATGATGTAGTTCGGTCAGCAGGTTCTACTCTCAAACTGGAGCCGAAACCAGAAAATATCAATAGTTCGATTAAGTGCGGCTACGCTTGAATTTATTACTAAAATCGTATTGTTCGGTTCACTACGGTTTAGATTCTGTTCATACCGATTTATGGTTCCGAATACCAAATCAAAATAGTATTCAAAGTTTACTTGTTTTTTTTTTTCATGTTTTTTGCATGCGTGCATTCAAATTTGTCTTCTAAAATCACTAGTAGAAAAAACAGCTTGCGCGATGAAAAATAATTTGTTGCAAAACACACACTTGCGCGACGGAAAAAATCATTCGTCGCGCAACATAGAAAGGATAATTTGAAAAAAAAAAAAAAACTTGCGCGATGACAAAATTTTCGTTGCACAATAATACTTAGCGTGACAAATAATTGTTGTCGTCGCGTAAAGTTAGCAAGAAAACGCGCGGGGTAATTTTATTGGGCACAAAATAATTGTGCGACGAAAATGGGACTTTTGCACGACCAATGATTCGTCGCGCAAGTTTCAATCAGTTTTGACCATTTAATGCAGGTGAAACAGAGCCACATTGAATTTGGATGTTTGCGCGACAACGCTTTCGTCTCGCAAATATCCTAATTTTGCTATAAATAGGCCTCCTACTGTCCTTGTTCTTCACAATTCTATTTTCTTTACTATTCATAATTATGTTCGTGTGGAGATGGCAGATAAAAACAATATTGAGAGTGTGCGCGATGCCAACCCGCATGATTTGACGGAGCATTTGAGTTTGCTCATGCGATTGTTGTAGCTATGGGAAATAATTGTCCCACTGCTGAGTGTTATTCTTGGAAAGATGTGCCCGGGAGTGTGAAAAATGTTGTAATGGATAAACTATTAATAAGTATATTATTGATAGATCAATAATTAAGTTTGTGAAATTTTTAGTTACATGTTGGAATTAATTATTTACATATATGTGTAACAATGTAAGTATGTTTTTGATGATGAACCGAAAGAACAATTGATGAAGTTGCTCAAGGATGTGTTGGAGGGAGGTTACAATCGGTGGCGTTATAAAGTCTTGCAGAATGGAGCAGGATCATCCAAGTAGTAGTTTAAATTTTATGTTTTGTATGACAATATTTAAATTTAAGGATTTTTTTTATAATTTATGTATTTGGACTTAATTAGGTTTCAATTCCGATTGGGTTTTTTTTTATTGATACCTAATGTAAGCACCGTAGCTATCCTCGGTTTATATGTGTTTTTAATCTTCAATGAATATCGTACTTATGCTTAAAATAATTGTATGGATTAAGGCATTAATTATTTGTAGAATAAATATTTAAGGTATTAACTATTTATAGAATAATATTTCAGGTATTATTTATTTATAAAATAAATATTTAAGGTATTAATTAATTTTAGAATAAATATTTAAGGTATTAAATAGTTTGTGAATATTTGTTTGTAATTATAAAGTTTACGTAAACATGGATATCTATCCATGTTTACGTAAATTTTATATTTATGATACTTTCGTCGCGCAATATTTTGAGCGACGATAATTTCGTCACGTGACGAACAGGTATATTTGTTGCGCAAAGGACGTCAGACTGTGGTCAAACCTTCCCATTTATGGCGCATTTATAACGAAATTTGTGCGACGAACATAAGATTTGCACGATGAAAGTATTCGTCGCACAAAGATATCCTAGTGCTATATAAACACAGTTTCAGAACCCTAAAATTCAAAAAAAAAAAAAATTGTTTCGAAAAGAATGGCCGATTCTAGAGAAGGTTTTGGCAAAAAAAAAACTTGTAGTGCGATCAAAGAGGTATCAACGGAAGCAAGTGCCATACTTTGGAGGCAAAAATATGGGTGGGGCGTACTTTGAATTTATGTATGACATTGGGAATTTGGTGCGGAGGAATTGTTTTACCGACTTTGAGTCTTGGAAAAATGTCTCTAAGGTGTTGAAGAAGTCCATGCTAGGGGAGTTATTGGTAAGTTTGTTGTAAATAATGAATAATTATTTTTTAAATTACTAATTTATTGTTATTGACATTAATGTAGGTTCATTGGGATATTGATGAAACCAATGAGAAGCAATGAGTTTATGTGGATGGGCTTTTCAAGCAGCGGTTTCGGCAATGGAAGTTTGATGTGTTGCAGGCAAGGGAGGATTGAAGTTGACGAGGTTTTTTTTTATTTTTTATTTTTATAAATAAGATTTTGTGGACTTTATATTAAATTTAATTTTTAATTTTATGTTATGTGGATTAGTATTAATATTTAAATGAATTATAACTTTTATTTGGGATAGTAAATTAGTTTTGTTAATTATTTTAATGTTTAATTAGGTTTGAGTTTTTGAATTTATAATAAAATAAAATTTTATAATATATACAAATAAAGCAGAAAAAAAAATCGTAACTGTAAAGGATAAATTGTAAAGAAAAGGAAATAAAATAAAAAAATGGTAAACTTGCGCAACGAACAACTCTTTTTGTCGCGCAAATGAATTTTGACCGACGAAAATCTTGTTCGTCGTGCAATTTGCTGAAAAGAATAAATTGTAAAGTAAAGGAAATAAAATAAAATAAAATGGTAAACTTGCGCGACGAACAACTCCTTTTTGTCGCGCAAATTTATTTTGCACGTCGAAATTCTTGTTCGTCGCGCAATTCGTTGAAAAGAAAAAATTGTAAAGTAAAGGAAATAAAATAAAAAATGGTAAACTTGCGCAACAAACTACTCTTTTTGCAGCGAAGAGATTGTTCGTTGCGCAAATCATTCGTCCAAAAGTGCACTTTTAAATCCGAGTTGTGACATGTGTAGAGGCAAACTGCAAAAAAAAATTACAGATTGTGCCTCTGCACTCAATTTGATCCATCATTTTCATTTAATCTCAATTTCACCATATAATACTCCCTCCATCTTCTTTTCTAGGTTGATCAAGCTATCTTAGTGTGTGTGGTAAGCGTTTTTGTCATTAATGTAAAAATATTAATGTAAATTCATACTAACGCCATTAATTTCGTTGTCCATAGGGATGTTATGTGTGATTAGCGATTGGTGGAGAACAATTGAGAAGGTATTTTCTTCATTTATTTTTTAAAAATATAAAATTAATTACATTATGTTGTTAAATTTGTACATGATGTACAACTATGTGTTTTGATGTACGGAGTTAATTGAAATTAACTTTGTACTTGTTTTTTATTTTTAGTAAAACTTAGATTCCCATTTGAGGATTAGTTGGATTTCGCATATGGATACAAAAGTATGATTGTGGTCCAATTAATTCTTGAATTGTCCCATTATTTGGACAGTTTGAGAATGCACAATTATGACACATAGTTTATGGTTGAAGGATTAGGTTTCGGTTGTGGAGATTTCGGTGTCATCTCTGTACGTTCTTCGGGTGGTACATAGGTATTTGATATCTACGTCGTACACCAGAAGAATTGTATGGAGATGCTGTCGAAATTCATCCACATCGAACTCTTATCTGATGTAGCTGTAAATTACGTGACATGACTATGTATTCCCGAATAAGATAAGGCCCTTATCAGAGGCATAAGGTGACATTATCATTTTGTATGAATTTGTTGTGATTGTGGTTCTAGGAATTAGGGACAGGAGGTGGATACAGAACTCGAATAGATGCGCGGACGAATACTTGGATGGAATTGAGGATATTATTGACTTTGCACGTACACACAACCCGAGTGCAACTAGAATCAGGTGTCCTTGTAGGAGGTGTAACAACACGTTAAGGGAGACAATTGAAAATGTTGGTTTTCATTTAGTAAAGAATGGAATGATTGAGACATATAATACTTGGAACCATCATGGGGAACAATTAGACAAGGCTTCATCTTTAAACGCCACAAAAGTAGACAATGTTGAATCTATTGTGGATCCCAATGAACAAGTCATGGATATTATAAATGATGTTTTACCATTTGCATCGACAAACACCAATTAGGAAGGGGAAGATGACGTACTTACACTAATGGACAGTGCAGAGTTCGAACAATATGAAAAACTATTTAAAAATGCCAACCAAGAGTTATTCCCACGGTGCGAGAGGTTTTCCATTCTCACGGCCATTGTGGAACTAATGCACGGAAACGGAAAAATAAAGTATCATAAGTCGAACATGTGTTTCGATTACTTTTTGGGGGTTGATAGACAATTGTTTGCCGAAAGACCATAGACGCGTTCAAAAGGTGTTGAATGGTCTTGGATTGGGTTATGAAAAAATTCACGCTTGCAAAAAAAATTGTATTTTATTCTACAAAGAGTATTAAACATTGGATAAATGCCCTGTATGCAATGAGTCGAGGTTCAAAATGACATCTCGGAATAGAACGACTAAAATCCCACAAAAAATCATGCGTTATCTACCCCTGAACCTAGGTTGCAGCGATTGTATATGTCGACACATACTGCCACATACATGAGATGGCATAAGGAAAAACAGGTAGACGACGATGTGATGAGGCATCTTGCAGATGGGAAGGCATGGAAAGAGTTCGATTGAATGTACCCCGAGTTTGCTGCTGATCCCCAGAATGTTAAATTGGGACTTGTCACTGACGGATTCAATCATTCAGGGTTCTAAACCAACACCACAGCACTTGGCCAATTTTCGTATTCCCATATAATTTGCGCCTTGGAAATGCATGAAAAAAGAATACATGATGATGACTCTTTTGATAATTGAGGATCCTGGCAGGTCAATCGATGTTTACTTATGGCCGTTAGTTGATGAGCTAAAAGATTTATAGACAAACGGTGTGCGTACATATGATAAGTCCACTAGGAAGATGTTCACTTTGCAGGCAGCACTTATGTGGACTATGAGTGATTTTCCCACATATGTAATGATTTCTAGGTAGAGCAGTAAAGGTTATATGGCATGCCCTATATGCAAGGATGATGTAACGTCTGGTTGGCATGCTTTAAAAGTTTGTTACCTTGGTCATCGAAGATGGTTGTCATGGAACCACGAGTGGTAGGAAAAAAATAAAAAGTTCGACAGGAACACAAAGCATCGCCTTAGACCTAGAGAATGGTCCAATGATTAGATTTTGGAATAGCTTAACCATTTGGATTTTGCTCTGTTCGGGAGAACAGTGAGTCGGACCAGACCTTCTGCACATATGAACTAGACCCACAAGCCTATGTTTTTTGAGCTCCCATATTGGTCAAAACTAAAATTGAGGCACAATCTTGACGTTATGCATGTTGAGAAAAATGTCTTTGACACATTGATAGGCACAATTCTAGATATCGAGGGCAAGGCAAAGGACACGATCAAAGTTTGTCTTGATTTGGAAAGAATGGGCATACGAAGGGGTTTATGGATGAAAAGGGACAATGATAAAGTTAGAAGGGATCTTGCATTTTTTGTCCATGAAACCAAATGACAAAAAAGAGTTTCTAAAGTTTGTATCGTTTGTAAAGTTTCCTGATGGGTATGCTTTTAATATTGCGCATTGCGTGAATGTTAACAGAGGTAAATTTACTAGACTAAAGAGCCATGACTGCCATATGTTTATGCAACACATACTTCATGTGGGTATTCAACACCTATTACCGGAAGATATAGTGAAGCTAATCATGTTGTTGTTTAGATTTTTTTTCCTAACTGACGGCAAGAACGTTGCAACAGACAGACATAAATCAGTTGCACCATGACATTGTCCAAGTCCTGTGCAAGTTTAAGATGATATTCCCTCAAGCTTTCTTCACAAGTATGATCTATGTGATGGTTCACTTGCTCGAAGATGCATTACTTGCTGGTCTTGTCAGCTATTGCTGGATGTATCCAATAGAAAGGTATATAATCCTCATCATATTTTATGCATCATTAGCCCACACTTACTAATTTGTATCGTATCGTTTTATTTTGGCAGGCTTCTTGGGGAGCTGAAAAAAAATGTACGCAACAAGGCGAAACCCGAATGATTAATTATAGATGCTTGGGTTCAATATGAGTCGCTTACTTTCTGTGGAATGTATTTAAAAGATGTGGAGACGGCTTTCAATCGTCCTCAGTGTAATAATGATGAAGGTGTGAGAAAGGAGAAACTTTCTATTTTTAGCCAAAGCGCACGACCCTTTGGAGATCCTATGCGAGGAAAGTCGTTTTCCAGAAATGACATAGAGGTAGCGCATTGGTTCATACTGAACAATTGTGATGAGATAATGGCATACTTAGATGAGCATGACAAGATGATGAAGCGAGAACATCCATCACATTTGTATGCCAAGAAACACCAAGAATTGTTTCCACAGTGGTTTGTCGAATATGTAAGTTATAAGTGGTTTGTATTTGACATATATATTTTAGTATTTAATTTTCTCAAACTAACATGTGAATTTTTTTGTATAATATTAGATGAATAAATTGAAAGCATCAAATTCCCATACTTACAGTGAAGACTTATATAACTTGGTGTTCGACCTGATTCGCGCTGAATTGTTCTCGGGTTGCCATGTTAACGGCGTCAAGTTTTTGGGGACTATACGAGAAGACAAGTTGTGTACACAAAACAGCGGTGTCCATGTCCCAGGTGGAGGCGAAAGTACGAACATTGATTTCTATGGCAAACTAACAATTGTCGTGCAGTTGCTTTACAAAGACCGATACCAAGTGATCATGTTTAAGTGTCGATGGTTTGATACAAACTCAAATAGGCAGGGAAGTGTTAAAATCGACCATGGCTTACTATATGTGAACATTAACAGAACTTGGTATGATGACGACCCTTACATTTTGGCAAACATGGCAAAACAGATTGTGCATCTAGACAACCCTAAAGCAGAGAAAGGTTGGAAAGTTGTTCAGAAGATGAATTAGAGGAACATGTATGCTATACTAGAACAAGACCCAACTGATTACGACGTCGACAACGTCACTGACCAACATTTAGAATCTTCAATGGAAAATGTGCGAAAACACTTCGAGATACAAATGTTATACAAGAACCGTTTCAGATATAAGGAATGTCTTCAATCGAAATACTGATTCAATCAATTACAATTGACCTTGGTGATCTTCCGCAATACGATGTTGCAGTAGGCCCGAACGACGATGGTGATGTAGTTATGTAAGAGGAGGATTGGGAGACCAAAAGTAATGATATCGACGATAGCAAAGGTTATTATAGTTCAGATGATGAATAATGCAATTTATTTGCAACTTGCCATGTAAAACATAGTAAATGAATTTTTTTGTAATTTAATTATCTTATGTCATAAATAATTTGGTTTTATTTGAAATAAATATAAATTTTAAAAAATTTACCTAGGTAAATTAAATTTTCAGCTCATTGCATGACGAAGAAAATGTTATTCATCGTGCGAATGGCATTTGCACGACAATTAATTACTATTTTTCGCGCAATGAGCTGAGAATTGGGTGCACACGAAAATAATTTTGTGAAAATTTGAATTTACTGCGCAACGACTATCTTATGTTCATCGCGCAATAGCCTCCCGATTAAACTAAAATCGCAAACTCTTTCCCAGTTACCCTCACCTCTACTCTTTGTAAGCTCTCCCTCCGATGGCCATCTCCCTTAACTCTCCCTCGCATTGTCTCTTCCTCCTCCAACAGCCCTCTCTCTTCCTCCTCCAGCACCCTATCTCTCTTCCTTCATCGACAACCCTCTTTCTTTCTCCTCCGACAACCCTATTTCTTCCTCCTCCGACAGTACTCTCCCTCTTAACTCTAGTCAAATTAGGAATTATGGTTCTACAATTACGGTTCTAATGTTTTGAATAATTACTTTGATTTGATGATTTCTTTCAATTAGGGTTCTAGAACTAGGGTTCTAATCTACTTTAGGGTTCTAATATGCTTTTGGTTGGTTTTTTTGGTAAAATTAAAAAAAAATTGGGTTAGGTAATGAATTTGGTTGAGAATCTAATTTAGGTTTCCTTAGTTTTTTGTTGAGTTTCTAATTTATGGTGTTTTTCTTAGTTATGTTCGACCACTGTAATTTTGAGGAATTTTAGGTAATGAATTTGGTTGAGAATCTCATTTAGGTTTGTAGTTTCTTCTGGGTTTCCTAGTTTTACGCGCACCCATTAACTCATCTTCCTTAGGATTATCAAGGCCTTAGTTGCTGCAATCAATGGGAACTTTGTCTCCCAAGCCATCCATTTATCTAATGCTCCAAAAATGCTCTTTTTCATTATGAAGACTGGAAACCTATATTCTTAATGTTAATGAAGAAAACAGAGTAGAAAGTGGATCCAATTCATAGTTTCAAAAACTTATAAAGCTTGAAGGAGCAAAAGCAAAAACATGACACTTAAGAAACGGAAGAAATACTTAAATTCTAACGAGATTAAGTGCTTTTTGCCCAAATCCGGCCGAATCGTTTTTTTCCATAAGTGGTGCTCTTTCTTTCCCGCCTTCTTGATTATTTTCCTACATTTCATGCAAAGTACATCTTTTTTAAGCACAAAGACAACCTAAAACCAAATAAATGTTCATAAATAGCTATAGCTAAACATCCATACATCAATTGTTTATGTTTCCATTGTAACCTGTGTTCGGGGGCTTTGGCGGCATTGTTATGTGTCTGCCTCTACAATCCTTTTCCTTTGGGGGAAAAGATTTGTTTTTTTTTCTCCAAGCTCTGGTTTTTGAGGCACCATTTGTTCATGGAATGTGCTCAGCAACTTCTTAATATTGTTAGTGAACTCTACATCTCTCTACCCTTTGCGATGTATACTTCTTATGATATGAAATAAAATTCAGTTGGGTTTTAAATGTGTTTTTGATTTCATATATGCTTAATAAATTTCCATGTGAATACACACAACAGCCATTTCAAAGCATGGAGTTGACATGTTATTTTTCAATTTGAACTTATGGTGCATAAGATGCAGGTATTAGACTCTTGTTGGAATAATTGGATATGTTTATGTTTATGTTTCGAGGCCTACATAAGATAACTACTGCCCAAGTCAATTGGCTCTAAGTATCGTATATATTTTTTGTTTTCTTGTTGCTTAATTGAATGGGGAAATGCATATAGGTAAGTGGATTGGTTTTTTGTTTCTCCTTTATTGAAATGGAAATAGGTAAGTGGATTTCTTTTTGGTTTCTCCTTGAATGAAATGCATATAGGTAAGTGGATTGGTTTTTTGTTCCTCGTTTAATGAAATGTATATAGGTGTATATGCTTTTATGGTTTAATTATCTGTTTTATGTTTAACTGTATATATAGGGTTCAAATGCTGATTTAGTTATGCGTGGGGTTGGTGTGAGTGATATGCCACATAATTTGGCATGTGATGGGATTCATGTATACTTACTAAAAAAAAATTTTCCTAATTGTGCAGATGTCAAACCTTATTAGAAGTCGTAAGGCGGTAACGACTGCACCCCATTCGCCTCCCCTAGCTCATCTGTCAACTGCCACTGCTCCTGCACAAATGGACCACTTGTCGGTTGGTCTCAGGGTCTCCCAGGCATCGGCATCATTAGCCTTATATGTGGCGCTATCTGTTAGCGCGCACGCGTGGTCACCGCTGCCCCTGCACGCCCGACACACCATCGACATACACTACTGATGCGTCGGGGTTACAACAAGGTATAGAAAAATTGATTTCCAGCTGCTTTGGACCAAAACGTGGGCGTAAAGTAGAACCTGCCATTTTAATTTTTCTACTAATCTTTGTTCAAATCTAATATTTGTTCATAGTGAAAATATTTATTTGTTTGTCATATACAAATATTTTGTTCAAATCTAAAGTTTCGTTTTAATACAAATAGCACTGCTTTGGGTTTTGGTAAAAGTTTTGTTCAATTTTTCTACTTAATTCTGAGTTTTACTAGTTTAAATTTGTTAAAAAATTTGACCTCCAGTTGGTCAAGTTCGATCTTTAGTTATGTAGGTAAGTAAAAGAAAATGTGTAAAGCAGACATATCCTTGTGCTTTTCAAATACTTATGCTTCCTTGAACTGAAAGTAATTGTTGTTTACTTGTGCAAATCATTGTTGGATTGTATTTAAATTTTGTAATAGTGCATACAATGTTGGCAAACATACAAAACTTATAAGGAATACCATATGAAATATGATAACAATTTGGTTAACTTAGCTTTGTTATTTTCGGTTCAGTTTGTTAAGTTATGTCATTTAAGGATTAAACAGTTATTATATGTATTGTTTATTGTTGTCATTGCTATGAACCTTTTATTAAACAGTTGTGATCATTCTGTTGGATACATATATTGTTTATATTATTTTCAGGGTTTTAGGAAATGTTTTAATTATAGGGAGGTTATGCTGAAAGTTTAGTAGGATTTGCTATTCAACGTTAATTTTATATTTCTTTGCAAGCAAGAAGAACACCCAAGGACCTTGTCGCCAGTTAAAGATGGCGAAGATCACCCGGGTGACCAATGGCCGTATCAGTATCGAATACGACGAGCGGCATCGGTTGCACCAACGGCAGAGCAGCATAGCGCATTGGCCCACAACATTGGTTACATCGTTCAAACCTATTGCCCTATGAAATGGAAGTCTTGGAAGGCGATGTCAGACGAGATGAGGACGCAGATGCGCTCACAATTATCAGTATGTATCCTAACTTTTAATTATTTTTCCTTCAAATTTTATATATTTATATTACTTACTGTATGTAATTAATTTGTTACAATATTGCAGACGAACTACAATTTAGAGGACATCAACGACGAGTCGTTGGCGTACGTCAACAGGCTCTTTGCTGAACGATGCAAGCAGTGGAAGAACGACATGCACCAATATTTTCTGACGTTTGATGATCCGCAAGTCGCTCTTAAGGAGGGTTGCCCGAAGGAGTTTAAGGGTCGAGAGGATAGTTGGGCGTGGCTCTGCGATCATTTTCAAGAGCCCGGTTATGTGGTATTTTTTATATTAAGTTTAAAATTATTATAGGTTTCTTACTAATGTTTATTAATTTTTTTATATTTCATTTCAATTTGTACTAATACATTAATTTTTTGTATTACAAAAGAAGGCGAAAGCTAACAAGGGCAATAGGGACAAGAAGACTTTTCTCCACCATTCTGGTTCTAGGCCCTTCTCATATAGGATGGAGGCGTGGCGGGGGGGTAATAATAAAGTTTTTTATATTCAATTTTTAATGTCATTATTTTTTTTTCATACTAACATTTTTCTTCTCTTGTTTTATTTAGGGGGGTTCAAAATTCCCGGAGATTGATTCTTTAGCGACGTTTATGTTCAACCTAGGAATGAGTTGGCCGAGTCCCTTCATGTAAGTATTCTTTAAGTTTAATTATTATATGGAGAAGAGGTAGTTGGTTATTCTGGAGTCCACCTCCCAGCTTCATCCCGATACTCTGCTGGAGTCTGTGGATCCTCCAGATGATGTGGGGTTTCAAATTCTTACGAAAACCTTGGATCAGACTCTCGGGGGGACGCCAGGGACATATTGTCGAGGGATGGGGAATGCCTGGCGGTGGGAACCTAGAGCCCCTTCATCATCACAGTTAACCAGTCAGGTGACAACTTTGACGGCAGAGGTGGCCGACCTTAGGACTGAACTCACCTTATATAGAAGCCAAATGTCACAACTTATACAGGCCCTAAGTCAGTCCAGCATTTGTCTCCTGGATTTTCGTCCCCCGTCGACCTCCTAGCCCCACCAACCCAAGCATGGCCACACCTTTGCCCCTTCAACCTCTGTCCCTGTCAACACTATCGAAACCTTCCAGCCACCTTTGCAAGATGAGCACGTACATTTTGCCACAATTTTTCTTAGTTTTTTACTTCCTTAATTACATTTTAAACATTTTTCTTGTACATAGTACATACATTTATATTACTTTTTAAATATTTTTTTTTCTCTTCATTACATTTTTAAACAACATTGTGAAGGCAACCGGTGACATGTTCAGTTTGGATAAACAACACTGTTGTCGTAGAATAGATTGATCTCGGAGTACTTTCAGTTTGGAAAAACAGAATTGCGTCAAGGCCGACTGGCTATCTATCCAAGTCTCGATCGAGAAGGATTTTCAAGTCTTTATTGGCAGAGGTCGTTTCATTAGCCTTCTTGCGCGAAGTAAGGTGATACAAATTATTAGGCTCGGCACATTGAACGCCGAGTTATTTTCTGATTGGATACTCACAAGTAAGTTTTAAAGTTCAGCATTCCAATAGCCGAACCACATTTACAATAAGACATATATCTGTTTTGAGTACTTGTGCCCATGTAGCCTGGTGTCGATTTGGCGTGCTTATACTCTTACAAATATCATCACTGTGACCGAATCCGGTGCCGACGATTTGTCAACTTCACAGAACTAGCAGCCTTGTCTTCAGGCTCTAGAACCCGAAGGCCGATACTGTTCCTTCCTCAGCCGCAGTAGCATGATTAAGAAGTCAGCAGCGTGCCCAACACCATGCAACATATTTTACTCCATGGCCGAGCTCGGTCGACAAGTTGGCACGCCCCGCACACCACTGAAGGACGTAGTTAGCTCATTAGTTACTCAGCGTGCGCAACACGTAGGCTTGGTAGTTTTTAGGGTCAACATTTTGGCACACCCAATGGGACCTGGTGCTAAAATTACGGAGTTCATGCCATTGAGACACGATCAGTAAAGAAAATAGCCATAGGAAAATCAACCGTTAGCGAGACAGCCTAGAACCTAGGCCAGAAGGCTTGTCACAGACATAGATTATTACTGTCATAACGCCCAAAACACTAAGCGCAACACGTCTAGAAAGGGAAGTTAGTCTTAGCGAGCCGTTTCGTGATACAGGGATCCTTACTAAAATGAACAAAGGAGTTTTGGTCGAAGGAATAGTGGAAGATTGTGATGAGGACGGTGGCGTGATAAGCTTATATTTATATATATTTTACATCAAATTCTCTCGTCTTTTCTTAGTTAGTTCCTTATATTTTTAAGCTATTTACATTGATTTTGTGTTTTATATGATTTGTCAAGCAAATAAAAGAAAAATAGCACAAGTGAGATTTTATGTAACAAATTCGTCAAAACTGCCTGTGCAGATCAGCCCATTTTGGAAGCAATTTGCGAACGGCCCAAAATGAACTAGAGAATGAGCCTTATATGCTTGGAAAGCTATAGATGTCTATTTTCTGGAGCATTTTGCGGATTGTTAAGATTATTTTTCTAGAAGAAGTTATGGGCATTTTAGTAAGGGAAGGTCAAGAGAGCACATGGGGAAGGAATAGGCGGACAGCAAAAAAAAAAAATTGCAAGGATGACTCACGGCATGGATGGATGATTATGTTTTGCAAGTGTGCTAGCTTGTTTAATCATGAAATACAAGTGTGCTAGCTGTTTTGCAAGTGTTCTAGCTGATTCATCATGAGAAGACCAAGAGGAATCCAAGGCATGGACCAAGGAGGATGAATGCAAGTTGTTTCATCATGAAATTTCTGCAATGAAGCATGTGTGCTAGCTGTTTTTGATGATTAATTATTGCTTTGTATTTGTTTATTAAAATCACTTGAGTGGCTCCTTACCTTTGTGCACCTATGATCGGACCATATTTATATACATTTTTATATCAAATTCATTCGTCTTTTCTTAGTTAGTTCGTTACATTTTGAGCTATTTACGTTGATTTTGTGTTTTATAGAATTTATCAAGCAAAGAAAATAAAAATAGAATAAGTGAAGTGTTAAATAATAAATTCGTACTATTTTGCCTGTTGAATTGAACTTATTATTTGGAAAATAATATATTTATATATTTATATATATTTATATATATTTATATTTATATATATATACATATTGATTAAAGATATGTGTGCATGTAGTCGGTGGAAGAAGCATTGGTGGGAAGCATCGGTGGGGTGCCCATCAGGTGCAAAAGCAGAAAACCTTGCAGCTGGCAGCAAGAGAAGAAAAAATAATATTAATCAAGAAGCCAAGGAAGGCTTCGGGGGGGAAAATAAAACAAAGGGAGAAGGCGCCTTGGAGGG
This sequence comes from Crataegus laevigata, assembly GCA_963580275.1. Lineage (NCBI taxonomy): Eukaryota > Viridiplantae > Streptophyta > Magnoliopsida > Rosales > Rosaceae > Crataegus > Crataegus laevigata. The sequence continues at coordinate 19,820,150 of OY756940.1, read as the reverse complement.
GGGATCAGAAAGAAGAATAAAGAGGTTGGAGAACTCCTCGGGGGAGGAGAGAACCAGAAGAAAAGGAAAATAAAAAAATAAAAAAGAAAGAAGGCTGCTTATTTGGCAGCCAACACAAGGCAGACTTCGGAGGAGCTCACGCGGGGCACGAAAATAGGGCAGCGCAAGGCTGCCTTCCTAGGCAGCGAGCTCGGAAAACAATAAGAAGCTGGCGTCGGTGAGGGCAGCAAAACAGGCGCTGAGGGTGAGCTGCGCCAACTGGCAGCTTGGAGCTGCAAGGAAAAAAGTGGGTCTGACGCAAAGAGCTCCTCGGGGGAGCACCACGGAGCTGAAGTCAGAAGGTCCTGGAGTCAAAGCAGAAACACCATTTGGCAGCTTGAGCAACCAGCGAGCAGAGGGGATTAAGCACAGACAGATCCTTGAAAATCCCCGTTTCGGTTTAATCTCTCCAAACTCAGTTTAATTTCTGTTTTTAATTTATGAATAATGTGTAGTTAAATTTGTTTGGCTAGAGGTTAATTTAAAGCCATGATTATATTTGTAATTTGAATTGGTAACTTCAGTTGTGATTTCTGAGTTGTGATTTAATTTGCTTAACTGCTTGATTAATAACTTATTTATGTTTGTGGATTAAGAATGCATACTTAATTTACATACATGAATTTGATGCTAGAATATAAGTGAATTTCACCTAATCGTTATGAACTTATATTCATGAGTAGTGAAGGTTGCTAGTCACAATCGCGTTAAGTAAATTCCTGGCAAACGTATCATGCTGTTCATAGTTACGAATGCCTTGTCAACACTTATGATTTTCATAGAACATAATGATCTTTAATCGTATCTCTATTGTGCTTTTCACGTAGGGAACTTTTGGGGAATAATTTGAGTTGTTGTATGCTGTTCATCCAATTCAATAATATAAGGAAAATCTGAAGGTTAATTTAAGCGTACCTAATTAATTTGGGGTGTTGAGATTAACAATTTATTGAAAGAACAACTGAAGGTCAATTTAGATTGCATTTGTGTCATGTGTGGAGAAGAACCCTCTAGCCAATCCGTCGCCCATCCATTCACTTTAATTTTATGTTTTTGTCAATTCTGTAATTTATTTAAGTTTAATTTACGTTTCATCAAAACCAACCCCCCCCCCCCATTATTAAATTATATTATTTAGTTAGTTTTTATTATTTTTAATCTTTTAATTCGATTTCCGTCCATTTTAGTTCCTAGTGTTTATTTAATTTGTTTTCTTTGTTTTGAGTCATTTTATTGTGTTTTGAGTTAATTGAGTCTTTTTCCTAGTTTTGTGTTTTTGAGTCTTATTTTAATATTTTTAAATTAATTTAGAGTAGATTAGCAATCCCTCCTAATCCCCGGCCTAGAACGATACCCTACTTACACCTATACTACAACTGACAAAAAGAGGGTTAAATTTGTGCGGTTTTAAAATCCCGTCAACCTATAAATAAAGCCTTCTTGCAAGGCTTAGACTCACCAATTCACACAACAATCCCATTTCACACACCCTAAACTATCCTAGCCGCAAACACCCCTTCTTTCCTTCACAAAATCTGCCCATAAACCTATCCTAGCCACCCCCCTTAACCATCCTAAACACCACCATACATCCCCCTATCCACTCCTCCATACAACCAAACCTTCAACCCACATCCACTCCTTGTGCCATATCAAATGAAGGAAAGGAAAGTGCTTGGATGTGCTTGTCACTCAACGAGGATCGTTGGAGCTTTTAGGTGCTTTCTTTCTTTTATGTTCAATGTATAAATCTATTTACCTTTGTTTTATGATTATGAGGAACTAAACCCCCCCCTCTTTGCTAGGGGGGGATTCAAAGCCATGATTACATTTGCATTATGAATTAATTATTTTTGGTTGTGATTTAATAATTTGTGATTTCAATTCGCTTAACTATTTGATTGATAACTTATTTATGTATGTTGATTAAGAGTGCACGCTTAGTTTTCATGCATAAGTTTGATGCTAGAATATAAGGGAATTTCACCTAATCGTTATGAACTTATATTCATGAGTAGTAAAGGTTGCTATCCACAATCGTGTTAAGTGAATTCTTGGCAAGAGTATCATGCTTTTCATAGTTACGAATGCCTCGTCAATACTTATAGTTCTCATGAATCTTAATGATCTTTGATTGTATCTCTATTGTGCTTTTCACGTATGGAACTTTTGAAGAATGTTTTGAATTGTTATATGCGTTATTCCATTCAATTCATTAACTTAAGGAGAACTTGAAGGTTAAAAAAGTGCTATCACGGTTAACCCGGAGTATTGAGTTTCATAAGTTATCGAAAGAACAACTAAAAATTGGTTTATATACAAGTGTATCATGTGTAGAGGAAACCCCTCTAGCTAATCCATCATCCATTCACACAACCATATTTTGTGCTTAATTCTATCTAGTTTCCAATTTGTTTATTTTTAAGTTATTCTCATCAAGATCACATCCCCCTTTTTCAATTTTTGTCTTTTGATTTGAATCTACCTTATTTGATTTCTTTTGAGTTCTTTGAGTTAATTTAGTTTAGAGTTGGTTAATTTTCATAGCTTGAATCTTTTAAATTCATTCGTGATTTTTTCTTAGTTTATTTATTAATTTTATTTTAAGTTATTCTAGTTTATTTGGAATCATTTGAATCTAGTTAAATGTTTTTATTTTAGATTTGTGTTTTTAAAGTTTTATTTAGTGTTTTCTAAGTTCATTTTATATAGATTAGCAATCCCTCCTAATCCCCGGTTTAGAACGATCCCTACTTGCATATATACTACAATTGACAACAAGAGGGTTTAATTTGTGTGTTAGTTTATTTTCGCATCATGGCGACACATCTGATCCACCAACCAGGTCATTTTTTCGACGACGACTTGACGACCAAACTCGGCAATTTAGAAATGGTTCAGCCGAGAAATAAACTTACTTACAGAAATACAAGACGCCTTAATTAGTAAAGGCCACGACAGTGGACCGGCTAATCGAACCAGGCAACCCATTTTCAAGAGCAATCTATTCCTAGCGACATAAGCCGAGACAGGATCCGCTCGGCTCAAAATGGTCGATTTAGAAAAGTTAGTGGATCAACTAACAGGACAGACAACTTTAGCACAAGGATAGAAACACCCGTTGATATGGTCGAAGTTCAAGGAATGATCGATTCAGCTTTGAAAAAGTTGTTGAAGTTTCTGAAATTCATCCATCCATGTCTTAGCTACGTGGAGAAAATCGAGTACCCTAAGGGATTCAAGATTTTGGATTTCAGCCTTTTCACCAGAGAATCATCCTTGTCATCATTAAAACACATGGCTCGATTCACTACTCAATGTAGAGACATTAACAATGACTTTCATAAGCTGGGATTTTTCAACTTTTCATTAACAGGCTCAGCATTTGCATGGTATATCAATCTCCCACCCAACTCCATCCAGAGTTGGGAGGAACTGGTCGAGAAGTTCCACAAACAATTCTACCGACCAGGGATGGATGTGTCAGTGGCCTCTTTAGCCAAGATGGGCTAAGCCTTTGATGAGTCACCAATGGAGTACCTTACGAAGTTTAAGTCGGCCAGAAACTAGTGCTGAGTACCCTTTCCTGAGGCCGAATTCATTAGACCTGCTCTAAATGGCTTGGATGTGGAGTATAAAAAGAAATTCCTAGGGGAAAACTTCTAAGATATGTATGAATTGGCTCAGCATGTTGAGCAATATGATTACTTGCTCTGAGAGGAAAAGAGCTTGAAGTCCCTATCTCGAGGAACAATTTACAAAAACCCTACAGTCAGTTATACATCGACCGAAGGCGAAGATTCCCAATATGCCATCGTGGATGGGGCCGAGATAGTAATAGATAAACTATACATATGCAAGGCATTGGCTCAAATCAACTCCAAGGATACCAAAACCCTCTTGGCCCTTAAAGCAATAATTAAAACATCAAAAGTTTAAACTTTTGATATCACTAAGGCCGAGGCAATTTTTCACTAGTTGTTGCTAGCAAAGATTATCAAACTTCAACCACGGCATAACATTCCCAAGGCCGAAGAGCTAAAAGGTAAAACATATTGCAAGTACCATAACTCGAATAAGCATACAACAAACAACTATGTTGTGTTCGGCGATGCGATTCAAAGCTGGTTTGATAAGGGCATGCTAAAATTTCCTGAGCAACAAATGGTTGTTGACGTCGACCCTTTCCTTTCGGTAACAATTGGTATGGTAAATGCTCACCTACCCAAAAATAAAGGAAAAGGGAAGGCTGAGTTTGTTCCAATACAACATGTCCCAAAGTAGAACTCTCGGCCACGACTCAAGATTGATTTATTTTCAAACGAACTGCCTACAGAAATTTCGGGACTGGCCATTGTTGAACCTATGTCAGACTATATAGTAGAAAAAATGAATGGACCGATGGTTTTGTGTAGCCGTTGTAAAGCACGCGTCATCCTAACCGAGCCAAAGAAGAAACCACCTCAAGCTCCAACACCACAACAGCCATCCACGACCGCAACAATACCTCAAACTGTGTTCAACGCAGGTCAGCGCCAGAAGGTGTTTGATAGGCTCGACCCTCAAACATGAACAGACGGCCCAACCTCAGCCAGACGACGTCTTGATTTCGACGCGCTGTTTTACAATGAGGATTATTATTCGTGCAACTCTAGTAACTCAAGTTCGTTGGCGAACCAAAACACCTTCAAGCCACCTGAGCCATATGACCAACGGTGATAAAGTTACAATTCTTCTACCGATGTGTATACCGCTTTATCTAAGTCTCAGAAATGGCAACGCCAATGGATAGACTGCATGGCTCGACAATAGGCAGCACAAGCTACTTTGGTTACCAAATAGCTGCTGAAAGAAGTAATAGGTAGTGGAGATAACTGACAACCCCTGGCAATCATGGCCGAATTACTTCAAGGAAAAAAGGTAATTGATCACGACTTCAAAACCACCATTGAAGAGTCTAAAAAGCGTATGAAACTCCTTATTCGGCTCAGGGAAATAAAAGCTCATTTCGAGCATTTAAAAAAAAAAAAAGCTGAAAGTAAACTTTCCCTATTACCCCACTAGAGCCATTAACAAAAGTCTGACGAAATTTACATCCTCCATTCCTCAGCGAAGCCATGGAATACACACGTGAGTTTCATAAGAAGTATTCCGCCAATGACTTGTACGGCCTACCCAAGGCATGTCAAGAAGCTCTCAACCTAGCACTAACCTACCTTGATGTTGAACAGATTGTCTAGAAAACCACTGATCCAGCGATGAAGGCCAGGTTTCAACATATTCATGAATCTTGAGTCCTTGGCTTCAAGGTTGACCCATATACTAACATAGATACTGCCGAGCTTCCCTTATCTTTTGAAGACCTTCAATGTTTACGATATCATTTTAAAGTCTTCTCGGTCGTGTCTCTTTTTGGCCTTACAGCCAATGAGAAAGAGCGCGTGGCATGTTTGGATGCTTACCTAGACATAAGGGAAGCCCGAGTCGCCTATGAGGAGCGGGCCTATAAAGTGATGCAAGAACAAGATCAAACTCTAACAGCGAGCGAGTGTGAAGACAACAACAAGAATGAAACAAGTTCAGTCGACATATGACAAGAACAAGTATTTGTTGAGGCATAAGATGATTAGGTCGAGGATGCTTAAAAGCATGATACTGCACTCAATAGCCCAGAAGACGACGACCAAGATCTAATGAGGCATTTAGTCCTAAAAAACATGGAAATTAGCATGGTTCATGTTCTACCTGCTGAGTTTCAACTAACCACGTCCCAACCAAATTTCTTGGATGAGGACGCGGTTGCTGAGGATGCAACACAAGTCTATTTTGTCGCCACCGAAGAGGATAGGCAAGCAAGCAAAGAGGACAAACTTAAGGCAGGTCTTACCGAATTGTTTTATCGCTATTTTTCGGTTAATCTTCAACATCTGAAGCCGGTGTATGTTACGGCCCACATTGAAGAATATCCAATTTCTAAAAATTTTGTCGATTGTGAGGCGACGGTCAACATGATGCCCGTATCCATCATGAAGGCACTACGACGATCTAATGGCGAATTCATTCCATCAGGAATAACCATGAGCAGCTTCGTTGGCGACAAGTCCCAGACCAAATTAGTGTTCCCTTTGGAGGTAAACATTGCAGGTCGCAATCACATGACTGTATTTTTTGTAGTCGACTCCAAGACCAAGTATAATGCATTGCTCGATCGGGATTGGATCTATCAAACAAACTACATTCCTTCTTTATTGTATTAGGTTCTCATTTTTTGGGACGGCAAATCGATTGTGGTTCACCCGGTCGATAATCAACCGTTCGAAGCCAACATGATTCAGTTTCACTATTATAATGATCACGTCAGTTACATTACCCTGCAAGGTTTTAATGAGGAAGGACGGCCGACTTATATCTCAATCCAGAAAGCTATCGAGGTAGGCATTAAGACTATACACCAAGATTCGGCGAGACTTGGGTTGGCTGACTTAATTGCCGACACTGATGTCTGACGCCAAACAAGAAAGGCGACGGGCCACGGTTTCATCCACCATAGAACGACTGTTGGCCCATTGGTATGTTATTTTCCAGTAACCCAATTCGGGCATAAACTTAATCGAATTTCTGGCCAAATGAGATAACGACTCAATTCTATCATTAGATAAAGTTCAAGCCGCACCAGCCGAACTCGAAGATAGTCAGCCCTAGGTCAAAGACCCCTTAGAAAAAATAAATGTTAGAATGTCTGAGGACCCACGGCCTTTATTTATTAGTACTTTGTTACCCCAACATGTAAAAACCAAGCTTTGTAATTTGCTCAAAAAATTTAAAGATTGTTTTGCTTGGAGTTACCAAGATATGTCTGGCTTAGATCGAAAACTCGTTAAGCATGAATTACGCATCAAACCTGGGTGTAAACCATTCCGCTAGCCACCTCGACAATTCTTAACTGAAGTGTAACTCGGTATAAAATACGAACTCGTTCGACTTCTAAAGGTCGGGTTTATCCAGACAACTAGATATGTTGAATGGTTGGCAAACATCATCCCAGTTTTAAACAAAAGTGGTGCCTTACATATCTATATCGATTTTCAAAATTTGAATCTGGCAACTCCTAAAGATGAATATCCAATGCCGATTTCAAATTTATTAATCAATGCGATAGCAAACCACTAGATCTTATCCTTTATGGATGGACATGTTGGTTACAACTAGATTTTCATCGTTGAGGCTGATGTCTATAAGACCGCATTTCGTTGCCTAGGGGCACTCGGCACATACGAATGGGTCGTCATGTCGTTCAGCCTCAAGAAATCCAGCGCCACATACCAATGAGCCATGAATACTATATTCCACAATTTAATTGGTACCATCGTCAAAGTCTACATTGACGATGTTGTAGTCAAATCGGAATGTCGGCAGACACATTTAGACGATCTTCAACAGGCTTTTCTGCGTATGTGCCAACACAACCTTAAAATGAATCCTGCCAAATGTGCTTTCAGCGTATCAGACAGCAATTTTTTAGGATTCCTTGTACATCATCGTGGTATTGAGGTGGACAAAAATAAGGCTCGAGTAATCATCAATACTCCACTCCCGGAAACCAAGAAGCAACTGTAGTCGTTGCTCGACAAGATTAATTTCCTCTACCGATTCATTGCTAATTCAGTAGGAAAAATGAGAGCCTTTTCCACACTTTTGAAACTTAAAGATTCTGACACCTTCGAATGGCATACTGAACACCAAGAAGCTTTTACATAAATCATGGTTTCTCTCACAACCCCACCTGTCTTTGTCCTACCATGATGTGGCAAACTCCTCAAGCTATATATCTCGAAGGCCGAAGAATCCATCGGATGCCTTCTTACCCAAGACAACGACACTGGGTGTGAGCTAGCCATTTTTATCTTAGTCGGAACCTCAACCCACCTGAGATTAATTATTCCGCCGTCGAGAAGCTTTCTTTAGCCTTATTTTTCGCCGTGTCCAAACTCAGACATTACATGCTTCCATCGGTCACTCAGGTCATCGCTCAGACCAACGTCATTCGCTACATGCTCACTCGGTCGATAGTAACATGATGAATTAGGAAGTAGACAATGGCACTGTCCGAATTCAGTTTGCAATATGTACCCGAGAAAGCTGTCAAAGGCCAAACGTTGGCCGATTTCTTGGCCCAAAACCCCTCCCCATATAGTTTTGGGGGCAATGACGTCAATATTGGCATGTTGGAGACACGTGATAATTACTGGACGGTGTACTTTGATGGTTCTAGTATTTCAGTCTCGGCTGCTGTTGAGGTTGTCATTCAATCCTCAGATCACAATCGCTGGTATTTTTCTCTCAAGCTTGATTTCAATTGTAGAAATAATTAGGCCAAATATGAAGCCCTTATCATTGACCTTCATGTCCTTCATGACTTACAGGTGGCCCCAACGACAAACACGACCGAATAACGAGAGTTCATGCCATGAATTATGTGTTGTACCAAAATGAATTGTACCGAAAAGGAAATGATGATCTATTGTTATTATGTCTTGGCCCACAGGAGGCTGCCCAAAGTAATTACAGAGGTACATGAAGGAATTTGCAGAGTTCATCAATCCGGACGCAAGATGTGTTGGTTGCTTTGCCGGCATGCCTATTTCTGGCCGAGTATATTGAAGGATTGTATTGAGTTCACACGAGGATACGTATAGTGTCAAATTCATGGGCCTATAAAAAGAGTATCGGCCGAATCACTTCATTCGGTCACGAAGCCATGGTTGTTCAGAGCATGGGCTATGGATGTAATCGACAAGATTGCACCATCATCCGGGTCAACAAAGTATGCGTGGATAATCATCGTGACGGATTACTTCACTAAATGGGTCAAAGCAAAATCATACGCCAAACTGACGTCTAAAGAAGTTTGTAATTTTATGGAAGAAAATATCGTGACTAGATTCGGCACACCAGAAATAATTATAATGGATGACAGTACAATATTTACGTCTAAAAGGTTCAAAGAGTATATGGCGAAATTAAAAATTCAACTTGAGCAATCTATGCCGTATTACTCGCATGTAAATGGACAAGCCAAAGCAAGTAATAAGGTTTTGATCAGAATTCTTGAAAAATGGTAAAAGAAAAGCCCGGCATGTGGCATCTGAAGTTAAACGAAGCATTATAGGCCTATCGAACTTCATTCCGATCAGCAATTATGGTGACTCCATATGTGCTACCTATGGATATGATGCGATACTACCACTCGAGCTAAGTATAAACTCATTAAGAGTAATTGAACAAAGTAGTTTGTTCAACGCGGAGTACAGTCAAGCCATGGGACAAGACTTGGAAGACTTGGAAGAAGTTTGGCTTAATGCTTATAATTTATTGGTGGCACAGAAAACGATTGCTGAGTGAGCTTATAATAAGCGAGTCAAACAAAAAATGTTTGGCAAGGGAAAGTTAGTTTGGCGAACCAAGCTGCCCGTGGGAATTAAGGATCCTAGATTCGGCAAATGGTCGTTGAACTGGGAAGGACCGTTCATTGTCCTGAAAGTTCTCGACAATAAGGCATACCACCTCAAGGATTGGACTGATTTAATTCACAAGTTGCCAATCAACGGGAAATTTTTAAAGAAATATTATCCAATCAATTGGGAAATGAGAGAATAAAGGCACGTTTAATTGATTTTACAAAAGATACAAGCAAGGTGACAAGAAATTAAAATGGCCTATCGATATACAAAATTCTAAAGGGGTCAAAGAAAGGAAGGCTTTCGAGAGCGGCTTTTAATTCTAGCCACCTTACTTCACCTATTGTAACCTCGGCCTGTCGCATCCTCTTGTCAAGTTTTAGTTGTTCAATCCGCTTTGCATTAGCTGCGAACTCCGTCAACTGAGCCTTGTTCGACTCAAAATCCTAAACCCAAGCTTAAAAGCAACGATCGAGATATGATGTTGAAGTTTCGCAATTTGATGGTCAAGATCGGCCAGTCGTTTCTTCTTCGCTTTTATCGCCTCAACCTCCGGTCGAATTGCTTCTTGAGCAACCATTGCGGCCTTCAAGTTATCTTCTGCTCAAAGAGCCCTCTCAAAAATAGTAAAATATTCTCGAGTTCTCTCCAAGACAGATGACAAATGCATAACGGACTCGTTGCTCAATTGACCATTAAAAGCAAGATCGTTCAGGCATTCTCCTACGGAGTTGAAGTCTTTACGCTCTAGGATTTATGAAGCCGAGAGTGATAGGAGTTCTTGCAATTTGACAAAGAAGTTAGATTCAGTTGCAATTGTAGTAGGCTCGACCAAAGTAACTGAAGGCCCAGTTGTCCCAGAAGTACTAGAGGGGAGAGTGTTAACTTCAACTTCTCATGAGGGCTGCACAAAAAGGAGATTGTTAGAATAAATGGAGTCATAAGACAGTAAGAAAAGGGAGATATGTTAGACATGCTGAGAAGAGACTTCGGCCATGTCTGCTGGTTCATTGCTTAAACCCAGAAAACTTAATGGCTGAGCCTAGTGCTTAAGACAGCTTTTTAATTCACGCGGCCGATAAAGGTTATCTACGTTCCAGGGCCACTGAGGTGTCTAGGAAATATAGATAATGTCGTTCGGCGCGTAGAATTTTCAATGAAATGAGTAATTAGGCACCTGACATTTAATATCTTCTTGGTTTAGAATTCTAAGGTAGGAGGTTAACAAAAGTAAAATAATAAGGATCCTTATGAAGTCCGAAGTAGCTTGTTGAGAAAGAATGCTGAGGTCTTGATCCTGCGGATGAACTGGTGTCTTTGTTGTTGTTTCAGACTCGGCAAAAGGCACCTTTCCATGTGATGCGTTTCTCTCGACTGCAGGGCGATCGACCGGGTCAGCCGCCTCAACCACAGGATAAGGATTACTAGTTGAGGGTTTAGTCGGTCGAGAAGAACTCATTAGCGGGATTCTTTCGCTATCGTTGTCCTAAAATAAGAGTTGTTACTTGTTAGTGTCTAAGAGTCTAATTAAAAGAAAAGATAGTTGCCAGCAACATAATCATACCTCTTCCTCTGGAACAACCATTGATGTTGTTTTTAGATTTATGAGGAGATTTTCCTCAGCAACATGATCACGTCGGCTACATCACCCTTCAAGGCTTCAATGAGGAAGGGCGACCGACTCGAATTTCAGTGTAGAAGGCCATTGAGGTTGCCGCCGAGACTGTCCATCAGGATTCGGCGAGACTCAGATTGGCCAACCTACTTATCGATATTGATGACTGACGCCAGCCAAGAAAGGCGCCAGGCCACGGTTTCCTCAACCATGGAACGACTGCTGGCCCATTAGTATGCTGCTTCCAAGCAACCAAACTTGGGAATCAACCTAGTTGAATTTATGGCCGAATGAGACAACGGCCCAGCTCTATCGTTGGACAAAGTTCAAGCTGCACCAGCCGAACTTGAAGATAATCAGCCTCAGGTCAAGGACCCTTTGGAAGAAATAAATGTTGGGACGGCCGAAGACCCACGACCTTTATTTATTAGTGCTTTGTTACCCCAACCTATGAAAAATGAGCTTTGTAGTTTACTCAATGAATTTAAAGATTGTTTTGCTTGGAGTTATCATAAGATTCCTGGTTTAGATCGAAAGCTTGTTGAACATGAGTTTCTCATTAAGCCTGGATGTAAACCGGTTCGACAACCACCTGGACGATTCTCGACTGAAGTACAACTCGAAATAAAAGATGAGATTGTTCGACTTTTGAATGCTGGGTTCATTCGGACAGTTCGATACGTCGAATGGTTGGCGAATATAGTCCCAGTTCTCAAGAAAAATGGAGCCCTGCGAATTTGTATCGATTTTTGGAATCTAAATCTGGCAACTCCCAAAGATGAATATACCATACCAATTTCGGATCTATTAATTGATGGAGTGGCAAGTCATGCAATTTTCTCCTGTATGGATAGACATGCTGGTTATAACCAAATTTTCATTGCCGAGGCCGATGTTCACAAAACTACTTTTCGATGCCCAGGGGCACTCGACTCATACGAGTGGGTCGTTGTGCCATTCGGCCTAAAGAATGCTGGTGCCATGTACCAGCGAGCAATGAATGCTATTTTTCACGATCTAATTGAGACTACAGTCAAAGTATACATCGACGACGTTGTAGTAAAGTCGAAATGTCGGCAAACACACTTGGAAGATCTTCCCCAAGCCTTCTTACACATGCGCCGGCATAACCTCAAAATGAACCCTACTAAGTGTACTTTCGGCATGTCCGCCGGTAATTTCTTAGGTTTCTTGGTCCATCACCAGGGTATCGAAGTCGACGAGAACAAGGCTCAAGCAATCATCAATGCGCCGCCTTTGGAGAACAAAAACAATTACAGTTGTTGCTCGGCAAGATTAACTTTCTCCGCCGATTTATCGCAAATTCGGCAGGGAAAATGTGAGCTTTTTCAACCTTGTTAAAACTCAAGGACTCCGACAAGTTTGAGTGGCAGACTGAGCATCATGAGGCCTTCACACAAATCAAGGTGGCTCTTTCAACCCAACATGTCCTTGTTTCACCCTGATGAGGTAAACCTTTTAAATTGTATATCTCTACGGCCGAAGAATCCATTAGTTGTCTTCTGGAGCAAGACAATGACGCTGGGTATGAGCAGGCTATCTTTTACTTTAGCCGCCACCTTAACGTTCCTGAGATCAACTACTTGGCCATTGAAAAACTCTGCTTAGCTTTGTTTTTCGATGCGTCGAAACTCAAGCATTATATGCTCCCATCTGTCACTCAAGTCATCGCCCAAACTGACGTCATCCGTTATATACTCACTCGACCAATCGTCAAAGGCCGAATCGGGAAATGGACAATGGTGTTGTCTGAATTCAGTTTGCAATATGTACCCCAGAAGGCTGTCAAGGGTCAGGCATGTGCCGATTTCTTGGCTCAGCATCCGTCTCCACATGACTTTGGGGGAAATGATGTCGAAATTGGTACGGTGGACACCCGAGACAATTATTGGACAATGTACTTTAATGGTTCAAGCAGTGCTGTTTCGGCTGGAGTTGGAATAGTCATTCAGTCTCCTGAACACCATCGGTGGTACTTCTCCCTAAAGTTAGACTTTGACTGTTCGAACAACCAGGCCGAATATGAGGCCCTCATCATCGGCCTCAATATTCTTCATGACTTACGGGCACCTTGTGTCATGTTCCTCGGCGATTCTGAACTTGTGATTAACCAACTCAATGGCACTTTTCGTTGCATAAGTTGCACTCTGGCTCCTTATCACATGGTCGCCAGTTATTTGGCCACCTTTGACGGCATTACGTTCACGCACGTTTCTCGAGTCCACAATACTAATACAGACAAGTTAGCCCAAATAGCCTTCGGTGCGCAACTCATAGGGGCAAGGTAGGCTGGGCGATACCCGTTATACAACAGTCGTACCCGGCCTTGGTTAATCAACAAGTTCTAGATCAAGATGATGTGATCCGAACGTGAGTCATGTCCTTACCTTCGTTTCTAGAATGGAAAGACCCCGTCAAAGTTTGCGCAGTCGAGGCATTGCCAAATGTTTGGAGAAGAACGATCATGCGATATCTCGACGACCCTAATGGAAAACACAACCGAAAAATAAAGGTTCATGCCACGAATTACGTGTTATACCAAAACGCGTTATATAGGAAGGGTGGGCACAGGTTGTTGTTGTTATGTCTCGGCCCTAAAGAAGCTGCTCAAGCGGTGGCCGAGGTCCATGAAGGAATATGTGGAGCTCATCAGTCCGGCCAAAAGATGCGATGGTTGCTTCGTCGACACGGCTACTTCTGCCCAAGTGTTTTGAAAGATTGCATTGAGCTCGCGCGAAGATATTGGATACTTCGGTCACCAAACCTTGCATTCAGTCACCAAACCTTGGCCATATAGAGAGTTCCGACCGAATCATTGCATTCGCGCGAAGATATTTTGAAAGATTCATGGTCCTATACAGAGAGTCCCGGCCAAATCATTTTCGGTCACTAAACCTTGGCCATTTAGAGGATGGGCCATGGACATAATCGACAAAATCACACCGTCTTCCGGCTCGGCAAAGCATGCTTGGATACTGGTAACAACGGATTACTTCACCAAATGGGTCGAAGCAAAATCATATGAATAACTGACATCTAAGGAAGTGTGTGACTTCGTCGAGGAAAACATCGTGACCCGATTCGGCGTACTAGAGACGATTATAAAGGATAATGGTACGATCTTCACATCCGACCGGTTTAAGGAATTTACGGTGAATCTTAAAATTCGACTCGAGCAGTCTACGCCGTATTACCCACAAGTAAACGGACAGGCCGAAGCTAGCAATAAGGTTTTGATCGGTATCCTTGAAAAAATGGTGAGAGAAAGGCCTGGTTTGTGGCATTTAAAGTTAAATGAAGCACTTTGGGCCTATCGAACCTCACCACAATCAGCCACTGGAACGACTCCATATGCGTTGACTTACGGACATGACGCCATGTTGCTAGTCAAGTTAAGTATAAATTCATTGAGAATGATAGAACATAGTAGTTTGTTCAGTGCTAAGTACAGTCAAGCCATAAGACAAGAGTTAGAGGATTTAGAAAGACCTCGCCTTGATGCTTACAACTTATTAGTGGCACAAAAGAAGATTACCGAGCAAGCATACAACCAACGACTTAAACAAAAGAAGTTCGGCGAATGAGATTTGGTTTGGCAAATAGTGCTGCCAGTAGGAATTAAAGACCCTAGGTTTGGTAAATGGTCGCCGAATTGGGAAGGGCCATTTGTTATTCACAAAGTCCTCGGCAAGGGGGCGCATCATCTCAAGGATCGGACTGGCTTAGCTCACAAATTACCGATTAATGGAAAATTTTTAAAGAAATACTATCCGACAACTTGGGAAATGCAAGAATAAAGGTGTTTCATTTCATTAAAATGGAAATATTACAATGAATGAATGAAAACAGCCTGCATGATTACATTCCTAAGGTGTCGAAGGGAGATAAGCCTCAAGAACGGCCTTAAGTTCTAGCCATCTCACTTCCCCCAGCGTGACTTCAGCCTGGCGTATCCTTTTCTCCAACTTCATCTACGCAATCTGCCTCACGCCGGCTGCAAGCTCCATTAATTTGGTCTTATTCGCCTCAAAGTTCGCTTCAAGAGCGGAGACAACAGCCAACATTCGGCCAGTTCCAGCTTCTTCTCCTTTATTATCTCAAGATCCAGTCGAGCGGCCTCGACAGCCTTCAAGTCATCTTCTACTCGAAGAGCCCTCTCGAAAATCGGAAAGAATTCTCGAGTTCTCTCTAGGATAAAAGACAATTTAGTAATGGTTGCATTATCCAATTGACCTTCAGAAGCGAGAGCATTCAGGCATTCCCCGACATAGTTGAGGCCGTTGCGCTTTAAGACTTCCAAGGCCGAAAGTGAAAGGAGGTCTTACAGCTAGACAAAGGCAGAAGATTCAGTAGATGCAATGACAGGCTTGGTCAAAGAGGCAGAAAAGCTAGCCACACCAGAAGTTGTGTAGAGCAGGGCGTCGAGCTCGACCTGCTAGGAGGGCCGTACACAAGGAATTAATTAGGGCATATTCCAAACCAGATGGTCGAGAACCCAAGGCAAAGAAGGGAGAAGTGATAAGAACTTACAAGGGTCGAGGTGGCTTCTTGAGTAGGGATCGTGGAACCTTCATCCTGTGAAGGGACCGGTGACTTCGCCGACGTTTCGGGCTCGATGAAAGTCTTCTTCCTCTTGTCTACCACAAGAGGATCGACAGGGATTTCTCGGCCACTGGAGGAAGATCTGGGGAAGATGGTCGACCCGTCGACGAAGTCTCGTCGACGTCATCATCCTAAAATATAGGTTGTTAGTACTAGGAAGATCAGAATAAAAGTTAGAAGAATTACCGACAAGCATAGTTATACATCTTCCTCTTCCAGGACGACTTTCGATTGTTTTGGATGCTTGGGGAGAGATGTTTCGACCAAAGGAGTTGTCATTTCCAAAATTAGGGCGGCGGACGACCCCTGGACTATAGGAGCCTCGACTCGTGAAGTTGTTATCGGCTCGACCGTGACCTGAGAAACAGGTCGAATGGTGAGTGATGGACCGGCAAAACGAATCTTAACTCCTAAAGCAGTTGGGGTTGACCGTTTCGCCATTGGAGCCCGGACGACAGGAAGAATGGAAGGAAGACTCGAAGGCTTTGCCCCTATTGCGGATGGCCTTCTGGCCGTGATGTTCTCAGCCTGCCGAGCAGTCTCGGGTTCGGCCATGACCTGGGGAGCAGATCGAACCACGGGCACTGGCCTGGCAGTGCCGATTCTAATCCCCGGAGCGCTGAGATGATAGGAGTCTCCCAGTCTCTTTTCTTCACCAATTTCTTAACGCATTTTTTGGGACGATGTGACTTGCCAGCTGCCTCAACCTCCTGGTGAGGCCATTTTCTCAGCAGATCAGCCACAACGAATGCGGCTGTTTTAGGAAGAAAAACGTCCTTCTTCTTGGCCGCAGCCGCGACAGTGACGTCTGCTGGCTTGGGCGCACAACCGCCTAAAGAAATAAAAATCAAGTTAGCTGGGGCTAAGTTATGTGAAGGAAAAGATTCTGAAAGATATACCTTGGGTCGTTTCTTTGGTGAAGAGGATAGGAGCCCTCCTAGGTCTGTCACCAAAGATTTTGTTGACCACGTCTTCGACCAACGCACCAAAGAAATCCTTGGTGTATTCCTCCCACCAATCACCAAAAGTGTCGGTGCAAAGGATTTTAAGAACGGTCGGTCGAAGACTGAATTTCTTGCACCGCTCTTGGAAGTCCCTATCGGCGTCCTTAAACTCCTTCTTAAGAGAGACGGAAAGACGATTGGCTTAGGAGGGAGCGAAAAGAGAGGAGAGGACTGAAGAACCCTGGACGTAGCTAAGCTGCCGGGTAGTGAAGTGGGGGTAGTAGACCGCCCAACTCGTTCGGCGAGCATCGCAGATGAGGGGAAGATCGCGTGGCAGCACGAATGATCCCTAGTGCCAGCGAAGAGCAATGTCTTCCTCCCCGTCCCATGCTAATGATGAGAGTTTGATCGAGGTGGGTGGTCTTGACAACGACAAATCAGGAGCTCGTCGTCAGACGGGGCGTTAAGGCCAAAGAAGAATTTGAAAACTTTGTCGGCCTGGTGAGGTGGTGGTGGTCGAGAAGCCAGCTAGGGTCTCAGCACTTCGGTGGGTTAAAAGTTAGGAATGCCTGGCCGAAGCGTGGCGAAGTAGACCTGCAGCCAGAGTTGGAAAAGCCAGAAGGGTTCACTCTGCTGTGGGTCAATCTTGGCGAGGTTCGTTTCGGCCAAGTAGCGGAAGAGATTGGCAAGTATAGCCGGGTTGAGCGCCAAGGTGTGACCACTCGCCAGGGCCTCGGCCACTAGCATGTTCTCGACCAAACATTTATTGGACTTGGTATAACAAATAAATTTGTTGTACCAATAAAAGAGGAAAGCTTCGTGTTCTCCCTTCCTAGGGGTTTCCTCCCCTCAACCCGCAAAGTAGTACATAAGGGTGTTATAGTAAAAAAAGCTCTTGTGCCGTTTCCGGAACTCTTCTTTTGAAGTGTTTTTTTCTTCTTCTCTTAAGGATTCGACGTCCCGAAGGTCAAAAAACGACTTCAAGTTCAGTTTCGATGGACACCCAAAAAGGGCAGCGTCGATTGGAATGCCAGAGGGGGAGGTCCCTAAGATAGCGGTGACATCGAAGATGGTGGGGCTGGTAAGGCCGAATGGGAGGACCATGGTATTAGTGGCCGAGCACTAAAGACTCAAGGCCACCATAAGTAACTCCTTACCCATGGTGATTTCCATGGATGAAAGCCTAATGGCATCATAAATGCCAAGAGCCTTCCACTGGTTGTCGAATAGCCTCTTCATTCGGGCAACCCAGGCTGCCCATGTTGCTGTGGTCGAGGGCCAGGAGCCTTGGGGCTTGACCGAATCCCACTTTGACCACTCAAACCCTTGCAGCAAGGGTGATAGGCAGTGGTCCTTGCAGAAGTTAGTGATGGATGGAGGGACTGCTTCCCTGAAAAGTGGTCCGATAATTTGGTGCGAGACACTCATGTCACTCTCAAAGTGCATGGTTTTGATGGAGAATTGGTCGATGATATTCTTGCACTTGTCGCATTCTTCAGCAATCCTGGAGATGAAGGAGGCCATTGGAAAGGTTCTTGAAGTTTCTGGGTAGAAATTTGAAAGGTTGTTGCAGGAAGGTTGAAGGAATTCTAGGATTCTTTTGAGAACTTGGAGAGGGTTTTGGTGAGCAAAAGCAAAAAAGGGATTGAGAATTCTGGAAGCGTAAAAGTGCAAGTGAGGGAAAATTTGGGAATTTATAGGCGTTTTGGTGGGAGGACCAGACGTTTAATTTTCAAAATTGAGATAGAATCGACCGGGAAAAACGCCAATCATTACGAATATTTGAGGGAATCTAGGTGAAAAGACCGAACGTCTCGCAAATTGAAAATGCACGATTGCGTGTAGCGGCGAGCAATAATGGAGAAACGTTTAAGTAGCTGCGTGTTTCGAGAAACATCATTAGGGCTGCTGGGAACATAAGGGTGTTGCCATGTGGCAGGTATTTAATGAGGATAAAGACCAACGATCGTGCCTTGAAAATACGCATGATCGAGTGTTTCGAGGTGAGAAAATCGGTTTCACTTCTTCAAGGTCGAGGGTCGACCAAGGCCGACAACCTCAGAAGCGAGGGGGCAATGTTTGGGCCCAAAATAATGGTTTAGGCCAAGTAAGAAGTGTTTCTCGGCCCAGAAGTGTAATTGGGAAAGTGCCATGGGATATTCAGTTTGTGGGCCCACTAAAATGGGTCGGCCAAGTCCTGTTAGGAAAATGATTCATCTAGATGGAGATAAAGGAAGCAAAGTTCTTTCATGAGACGGACGAGGAATCCCAGTGCAATAGGGAGTCTCGGCGAGACTATGATATAGAGGCAAAGAAGAACGTGGCCAAGAAGGGGGTTAGGTTCAAAGTCCGAATGGAAGAAGGAGTGGCCAAGATAAAGTTTGATCGGGGTAGGAAGTCCTAGTCCGAGTAGAGTTATGATTCGGTCGAAGAGGGTCCAGCTACTATAAATATGGAAGTAATGGCAACGGGAAGGGGACCTCCAACAAAACACATAAATCTGCCCCGCGCAAATTCTCGCTCTACGCGAAACCTCTCGAAACCCTTGAGATTTTTATTTTCTTTTTTCGTCTTCGCATCTTCAGTTTGGATAAACAGCACTGCGAAGGCAACCGGTAACACCTTCAGTTTAGATAAACAACATTGTTGCCGTAGAATCAGCCGTCTTTGAAGCACCTTCAGTTTGGATAAACAGCACTACGACAAGGTCGACTGGTTATCTATCCAAGTCTCGGCCGACAAATATTTTTGAATCCCTGTCGACAGAGGTCATCTCACCAGCCTTCTCGGCGAAGTGAGGTGTTACTAATTGTTGGGCTCGGCGCCTCAAACGCCGAGTTATTTTATGATCGCATACTCCCAAGTGGGTTTCAGAGTTTGGCACTCGGACGGCCAAACCACATTCACAATCAAAACCTTCATCCACTTTGAGTATTTGCGCCCTTATACTCTAGTATCGATTCGGCGTGAGTTCACCTTCACAAATACAGTTACTGTGGTCGAATCGGACGACGTCAAGCCGTGAATTTTGTAATTGGTAGCCTTGTCTTCAGGCTTAAGGACCCAGAGGCCAAGACGTGTTCCTTTCTCGGCCGCAGTCGTGGGACACAGGAGTTAGTCGCGCGCATCAACACAGCACATCAACATTTTTACTCCTCAGCCTAGCTCGGCCAACAAGTTGGCACGCCCCGCACATATTTGAAGGACATAGTTAGCTTATTAATTACTCAGTCTGCGTGGCGTGTAGGTTAGGTAGTTTTTGTACTCCACATGGGTATACACGCAGATAACACGTTGGTAGCCAGTTTTGATCCATTAAGAAAAATAAATTATAATTTTAAATTTTAATTACCAAAAAAAATTGTTATAAATTACAATAGCCATATTGTATATATTGGTATATTCTATATTAAATATATTTTTTTGTATTATTATTCTATATAAGTTTTAAAAAATTCAGTTTTATTCATTTAT
Source organism: Crataegus laevigata (assembly GCA_963580275.1). Lineage (NCBI taxonomy): Eukaryota > Viridiplantae > Streptophyta > Magnoliopsida > Rosales > Rosaceae > Crataegus > Crataegus laevigata. The sequence continues at coordinate 19,799,997 of OY756940.1, read as the reverse complement.
TTTTTTTTATTATAAGAGTTTTTTATTATCATTAATAGGATAAATTTTACCTAACATGTTTTTTTCCAAAATTAAAATCAATTAGTATAGTATTAGTATAGACAATAAGACATCCCTACGGGTGCGTTTGGTACGCGGGACGGGACGGGACAGGACGGGACGAGGCGTTCCGTCCCGCGTTTGGTATGCCTAAAACGAGTGGGACGATGCGTTCCACGGGACAAGTTTTAGATGATTTTTTGTTCCACCTCCCCCCCAGGAACGGGGTTGTTCCACGTCTGTGGGACATAAATTTTTAACATTTTAAGAAAACAATGCCCCTTGTCTTTTTCAAAATTTACAACATCCGTCCCGTCCTGTTCCGTCCCGTCCCGTCTGCGTACCAAACGCACCCTACAAGTATGAAAAGTATGAAAGAAAATATAAACACTAGTGATTCATCATTCATCAACTAATATGGTATTAGTATAGGTAATAAGACATTCCTTGTACCTCTTTGTTATTAAAGAGTTTGACAAAAAGGGCTTCACACATCTATTTTTTAGGGAAAAAAACACTTTCAAATTTTATTAATAATAAGAACAAGAATAAGCGATTGATAGCAGTACCGTAAAGTTAGGGAACGGTAGCAATATCATAAAAAATCATGGTCAGTTTCATAAAGAAATTGTTGTCGCTTCCACCCAAAATCAACTTATTTTACAATATTGTCATTGCCTCTTGTTCTTTTAAGTAAAAAAAAAAATTATTTACGAGGTTTGGAAAAAATAATGGTTTGTGAGGTCCTTTTCACTAATCTTATATTACTTTGTATAGTACAAATGGTACATCTATATATAAAGCAAACACTAAAGGTGAATAGTATTTTTTAGTGTGAATATCCGTCCCTAAATTTACATTTTTATTTATTTTAATCGAAGGAATTGATGAAAATGCCCTTGAGGCAAAGATTTTGACCTTCATTGATCATCGTCTAGAGAGACGTAGGACTTATTCTTTTACATATTTGTGTAGTACTCGACGATACGAACGCATGGGCGCAAGCAGAATTGAATTTGGAGCTAAAACAAAGATTTTACAAAACTCGGAACGATAGGGGCATTTTGGGTAATTTTTTCATTGGAGATATTTCTACATTTTTGGAGCACCCATACTCTGACACATGGCAAGATTCCCCATTTTTCTGGGGGGGGGGGGTTCCCTTTCTGACCCATGATCTCTCTCTCACTCTCTATTTTCTTCTTCTTTCACTCTTTCACTCTCTCACCTTTACTCCTTCTCCTCCTCTTTTGCCGAGGCACACACACACCCACACCTCTACACATGCAACCATAGCAAGGCAACACCACCACCATCATCCCTTGTAATCCTTGTGAGACATTGGACCTAGAAATAGGAGAAAAACACCTTGAAAACTACCTCCGCGTGCTGCACAGTACCATCCCCGTGCTTCACTTTTCTCCGGTAAATTTTGACTATTTCCAACCAAGGTAAGCCTCGAAATTGGTTCGTATCGTTGTAGATCATATCTAGGTTCATGATTGGTAAGTTTTTGGGTGGTTTTGGTAGTGTAGGAGCTTGGAAAACATATGGGAAGGTCACTATTCATTCTGGAAATTTCTAATCGTTGGTCGTTTGGCCGTTTTCCAACCATTTTTCCAGCCAACTTCAATCTCCATTAGGCCTCCTAAGGGTATTAATCTCTTCTCTACATTTTTAACTTCAAAATGACTTTTGAATCATTGAGTTTGGTTGGGTATCGAACTATAAATTAGCCTTCGAATTTGGGATAAAATATCTTAGATTCTGGAAAACTTATACCATGGCCATTTGGTCATTTTTAGGCCATTTTTCTAACCAACGCCGATCTTATCTCGGCTCCACCTTGGTATGTTTTTGTTCCCTGCACTTCTAGCTTCATGTGGGCCTTTGTAGCAATGATTTTGGTTGAAAATCGAGCTCAAAATGAGCTTTGGAAGTCGTACATTTCAACCTGCAAAATGCAGGTTTTCGCGAGGAAAAAGAGAGAAAATAATAATAATAATAATAATAATAATAATAATAATAATAATAATAATAATAATAATAAAGGGTAAATTACACCATACCCCTTCAGGTTTGAGGTCTATTACAACTCCATACAACATCTTTAAAACATATCATTTTCACACATCCAGTACCATTTTATTTCAAAATAACACCTAAGTTACATTTTACATCCATTGATCCGTTAAGTGCTGACATGGCTGCCACATATATGCCACGTGGCTGCCAAATGTCTGCCACGTGGCAAAAAAATAATTTTTTAATTTATTTTTTAAAACCTGAATTTTCTCAACAAAAATTATAGCCCATCCCATCTCCCTGCAACCACCCCCCCTCCCCCACATCCCTAAACCTGCAACAACAAGAAGAACAAGAATAAGAGGGAGAGAAAGAAGAGGAAAAATAATAATTCCCAAACCCAGTTCGTCCCCCCCACCCCCCCTAACTCCCAAAAAGCTGCAACCTAGAAGAAGAAGAAGAAGCTGCCAGCGCGACCCACCCGTCTTCCCCAACTCCCCTCTCACCCCCGGGACCGTGAATACGAACCCATACCATAACCTCCATATTTTTTGGATTTTCAGTGTGGGTGATGATCTGGGTTTTTTGTTTTCCTCTCCTTCTTCTTCTTCTTCTTCTTCTTTCTTCTTCTTCTTCTTCTTCTTGCAGGTTCCAGGTTAGGCTTGAGTGGTTGGGTGAGGTAGGGTGGGGGGAAGATGATGGAGGGATGGGGAAGGATTACCGGGAGGGAAGGGGTGGGATGTAGGGTTACGGGGAAGGGGATCTGGGTTCGGGTTTTTTTTTTAATAGGGTAAATATTATAATACTGTTAATGTTTTAAAAAAAAAATTGCCACGTAACAGCCACATCAGCACAAATGTGGCAGCCACATCAGCATTTAACAGACTAATGGATGGAAAATCTAACGAATGTGTTATTTTGAAATAAAATGGTAATGGATGTATGAAAGTGAAATGTTTTAAAGACCTTGTATGGAGTTGTAATAGACCTCAAAATTTAATACATTATAGTACGTAATATTTGAGTACCATAGGAACTTACGGATTGGGAATCCAACCTACGGATCTTTCCAAATTAGATTTGTAAGTTCGTAAAATAAAACGTTGACCGCCACTTGAATTTGCAATTGGCGGAGATCCAACCGTTGGATTGTAATGAAATTTTATTATGCTGTTCTAGAAGCATAATGTGCATCTCTAGAAGTTATGAATCAGAAATCCGAGGAGCGGAGGAACAGATCTTTCAGATCGAGTCACGTAGGTTGTGGACCCTACCGTCGACCTTTGACCGATGGTTGACTTTTGGTCAATAGGTTACAAATCATTTTAAAACGTCCTTGGGGATATGTCAATAGGTTACAGTTTCCAGAAACTTTTTTTTTTAAATGGAATTATGCTTTGCTTACCACGTCGTAAATAAGTTACATTTTAAATATTGCATTGTGTTATACTTTAAATGTTGCATTAGTATGATTTATATTTATATTGAATGATGTTACGGAGGCTCAAGTAAGCTTCAAGTGAGTATATTGTGATGGTATTGGTTGCATTGCATATTGTTATGCATAGATGCATTTAGAGTTCATCATGGCTACACCTCGATATTAGTGCTCCCGCGTCAGGCCAGGCCACAGCCTTTACGTGATTGTTCACCTCCCACACCGCACGCTCACCTTTGATCCAAGTCTGGTGCCAGTCTATTGTACAGACCACAATAGAGGGTTCCGACTCGTAGGTGACCTGCGATTTATCGCATAGCCTTTACGTGTTCGTAGCACTTGAGCGTAGATGTTTACACCCAGCCTTGTCGTACAGGTCACATTAGGTGACTCTGACTCGTGTGCTAGCCTAGATTGATGAGATATAGGTTCAGTCGTACAAGTCACGTTAGGTGACTTAGACTTGTATACTATTTTATATTGATTTCACACATGGCTTACATCTTTTAGTGCCGAAATGTTATGACATGGCATATTTCAGTTTTTTTTACTGGCCTTGTGCATTGGTTTTCCATATGTACGTAGTATTATTTTCTAGAAACTATACTTGTTTTACTGCAAGGGGTTACAATGTTTTCATAAAGGTTTTTATCAACTTTATTTCTAGGCCCACTCACCCTTATTTTTTGCCCTTCTAGGTGTTAGCTGCTGAACCTTTGTATCAACGAGGATTCTTGGCGAATCTCAATATAAATGGCTACCTTTGCGAGTATAATCCTTACACACTCTACTGCATTTTACTTATGCTCTGACGTCACGTGTGAAATGGGTTCCTTCTCGCTCACAGCGCACTCTTGTATTTAGGCACTTTTAGATTTAAATTTATTCATATTTTCCACATCACTACACTTTATGACTTCGTCACCTTCCAGGTGTCAGCCAACACAACTAGATTCGGAGTCCTAGTGAACATTCCGAGTCGGGGTGTGTCATTTGGTGTCACAAGCTTCACCAAAAATATTAAAACAAAAATGCCGCTCAAACAAAAAAAAATTCAAAAGCAACCCAAAATAATGCATCAAATGTGGCAATGGTATTTTCATTATTTTAATAGTGTTTTTTTAATAATTAATTTTGTGTACTTTTTTTTAATTAGTACCTTATAATAGGCTAGCAATAATGTGATTCAATCAGCGGTTCATTCAATAATATTTTCTCTATTTTTAATCATGTTCAAAACATCTTAAAAGACGTGTAATGCCGGTTAGAAAAAAAGGTTTTTCGCACGCGGATAATAATGTGATTAAATTAGTTGTCAAATGATTTTTTTAACAAACGATATTATCTACACAAAGGGGGAGGGGTGGGCTTAGCCTCAAAATGGGCTAGCAATAATGTGATCTAAAATATCGATGATATCGGAAATATCGGTAGTCCAAAAATACGAAAATTTCGATGGAAATATCGGGATATTATCGATATTGATAAAAATTGAATAAAAACCACGGAAATTGTAAGAAAAACTTGGAAATTTTTATTGAAACTTTGCAGGATATTTATTTAGTCAATTATCTATTAGTTTATCACAAAAAATTGGAAGGAAATGCATTGCATGATGGATTTAACTGATTTAAGTTGATTATATAGCGAGCTGGCAAACATTGTGAGTGTAGAAAATATGTAAATATTTTAGCATATTTTCACAAAAACATAAGTGATATGGTGGTCAATGTGTTGAAGGAGTAAAATGGGAGGGGTTCGAATCCCCTTAGTGTTTTTTTAAATATAGAAATTTAAAAAACACAGAAATTTCGATGGAAATATCGGGATATTATGGATATTTTAGACCTTGGATTCAACTAGTTGTTTATTAAATAATATTTTCTTAATGTAAATTTTATAGAGACAGATTTTATTATGTGGATCCAGCTGCTTTAAATAGTTTATGAGGGGTTTATTCTGGCATGATCTAACATTATTCATTTACTTCAAATATTTGACTTTCCTTTTGTCAATTTATACATATAAATACATTTAAAACTTGTAAGTCGCACGTAGCACGTGCGTGAGCGCATGCATGAAGACTAGTATAATACAATATATGTATGAAAAGGGTCTACCATTAAAATCATACTATTCCTTTTCCTTCTTGTATATACTAAAATATTAGGTTTGGGTCGGATATGGATGATTTGGGTTGATTCTTGGCCCAGGAGTGATTCTCATTCCATACTGATCTCAATGGTGGAAACATGCCTAGACTCTTTCATGAGCTATCAAATTGGGGTTCCATTCGGTTCACCCGCATGTCCCATGCAGTTGGGGCCGAAGGTCAGGCCACTTGAGGCTTGGTAACCTCCCATTTAGCCCAGCCTAATCGATGCATTGGAAAACAGCTCTATCAGGTATATTTTTGTCATTACAGAGGTGATGAAGTTTGGGATAATCTCATTGAATAGAGGGCCTAGGAATTGATGGTTAGCCTCATGTTCATCAAGATATCTAAAAAGTTTGGTGGTTTGGCGATCGACAGAACTTTAGATTTTTTAAAGCTCGTCAGAGATCTTTTGGCAGTAAGCATGAGAGTTTTGAGTTGAAGCCATTTGGGAAGGTTTGAAGGTTGATGATTTTTGAAAAATATGATGAGTTTTTCTGGAATTTGAGGATTCAAAATAGCAAAGCTTCTAGGAGATTTCTTGAAGTGTGAGGAATAAGTGGGAAAACCCAGGGGTATTTATAGGTGCATGTGTGAGGAAGCTTAAGGGTTTTGAGTTTTGAAAATTAAGAGAATCTCGAGGTTAGTTCACAAAATCACTTATGTTTTTGAAATTCAAAGCGCCTTCAATCATTCCATTTTGAAAAACGAGGTATTTAAGCTATTTTCACGATGCCCGTTTTAACAACGAGCCGAGTTGTTTCGATTTTCAAGTTACGTCCATCAAGGATGAATGTTTCGACCACCAGTTTATCTAGAGCACACATCGCGTTGAACTATCGAAGGTGGAAATATGCCATAAGGCCTTGAAGCATGGTGGTGTGGATATGGCAACGTATGCAATGAATGCTGGTGAGTGGGTAGTTGAAAAACATTTGCTCCATGGTCGAATATTTCAGAAGCGAGGAAACAATGTTTGGGCTTGAAATATTGGGTTTGGACTAAAGGTGGATGGTTCGGGTTGATTCTTGGCCTAGTAATGATTCCTCGGGCCAGATGATATTTAGCCCATAGGCCAAGTCCCAATAGAAGTAAGATTCTTAAAGGATCAAATTGAGGAATAATTTGACCGAGTCCTAATTAAATTGAAATTACCATGGATCAGAATAGGTTTTAACAAGATTTGAATTATTCCAAGAATCTGGACTTGTGATTGATCAGATAAGAAGTGAATCAAACACATAAGAAAACTAGTTCAAATCAATGTGGCCGAAACCATAAGCGGATTGGTGAAAGGATACTATCATAGATATCCAGAAAAACGTTGAAATAGTATAGTTCTGATTCACTTGAAACTCACCTCTATAAATAGAAGTGATTTTGCAACGAGAAGAAGACCTTCAACTCAACACACAAACTCTCTGCATAAAACCTCATTCTACGCAAATCCTTCTCACGCTATGAGAAACTACTAACTCCCCTAAATTCGTCATCGCCTCTTGAGTTTGGAGTAACAACCCTGTGTTGAAAAATGGCGACACCTTCAGTTTGGATTAACAGCACTAGAGCTATAGAATCAGGTGATCGAGAAGTATCTTCAATTTGGATTAACAACACTATTTTAAGCTCGGTTGATTATCTATCTAAATCTCAACTGGTGAGGAGTCCATGATTCTTTCATCGAACGAGCTCATTTCATTTAGCTTCCTAAATAAGGAAACTGTTCTATGATTGGCTATTCCTAGGTGCATTTCAGAGCTCGGCATTCTAACAGCCGAACAACAGTTACCATCAAGTCGCTTATCTCTTTTTAGTAGTAGTGTCCTTACAGTCTGATACCGATGCAACGCACCTATATTCTCATGAATATAGTTGAGGCAGCCGAACCTGGTGTAAGAGATCATGAACTTCACAGTGATTTAAGCAACCTTGTCTTCAGGTTCTAGAACTCAAGGCCGAGACAAGTTCCTTCCTTGGCTATAATCGCTCAAGCACAAAAGTTAGCAGTGCATTCAACACCACCACTATAACCATTCTACTAGCGGACTGAGCTCGACAATGAGTTGGCACGCCCGAATCGACCAGAATGACGTAGTTAGCTCATTAGTTACTCGACCTGCGCACAACATAGGTTTGGTAGTTTTTAGAGTCAACATACACATATTATTTTTGCATTGAAGAAAATCGACATTCATAACTTCTTTCACTTACATATTTTGGTGGTAAAAATATGAAAAGCAATGTTTTGGAGTTCGAATCTCATGAAGATCAATTGTTAATAAATATTAAATTTAGAAACAAAAACTACTGCTTCCTATGAATCTTATAAAATAATCAAAGATTGAAAATAAAATTCTCAGATTTCTTGGAATGGACAAACCCTTAACCCTCACAATATATTGGGCAATCTTGAGATAAGTTACACGTTTTTATTCTTCTTACTTTTTTTGGTAGGTATAAATCAGAGAAACAACCTTCATTTGGCACTGGGGACCATCTTAATCTGATTGCCTCTTCCCTCCCTTCTCCTCACATTTATTTATAGAGTGAGGTCAGATTGGTGCCACAGATGTCAAATAATATTATTGGCCAACACACAAATTATTGTTTTTTTTTTAGCACATTGATATTTTTACACTAAGAAGATGGAAAGTTCGGTTAAGCTACAAAATAAGCAATCTAATTTAATATCAAATTATTATAATAGAAATGTGAAATCCCCATAATTTAGAAAGCATTGTAGCAGACGGTAGACCATCGATGATGAAATCTATCAACCACCCCCAACCAGCCTCTTCTAATTGCAAAGTGGCTCAGCCAATTGTGATTGTGACCATTGAAGGGTCCAATGTGGCCCTATAGCTTTCATGTCGGATGCCCACAGAGGCCCGTTTTAAAGAAAGAGACCTTCATCTTTTTTCTAAGATGTGGAGTCTACCCACTCCGCGTTAAATTTTAACAATTCTCGTTTTTTTTTTTTTTTTTTTTTGGTTTATTCTGGTACATTATCATTGCAAAGAAGTTAATGATCATTGTCATAATAAATATTAAAATTTCATCATGATTACCAAATAGGTAAATAACTTTAAATTGAATTGAATTTTCGTAAAAATAATTTATGAATAAATATTTAAAAATTAGACGATTCAAATTATTATGAAAGAATGAAACTTAGACCTCAACTAGTTTCATACCTTGTGAAAAATAGGGATCCCTTTCTTTTCTTTTTTTTTTCTTTTTTTTTTTTTGAAAGTAAGGGAGCCCTTTTTTAAGGGACCTATCTAATACAGCGGCCGAAATGTTGATTATTTAGGTAATAACCAAGGAATAAAATATCGATGATATCGAAAATATCGGTAGTCCGAAAACACGGAAATATCGATGGAAATATCGGGATATTATCGATATCGATAAAAATTATATGGAAACCACGGAAATTATAAGAAAAACTTGGAAATTTTTATTGAAACTTTGCAGGATGTTTATTTAATCAATTATCTATTAGTTTATCACAAAAAATTGGAAGGAAATGCATTGCATGATGGATTTAACATTATCAAGTTGATTATATGAAAGAAGTTTAAACACACCATAATCATTTATATACAATGGCACACGGTTTCATTATTAAAGCTCTATTATTTGTTGTCCATTGTCTGAAATTGTAAAAAGTGATTTGCAAAATCAGTCAGGTGAGTCAGGTGACACAACCACACAGGCGCGCACACACACACACAGACATGCCATCACACACGCACACAGATCTCACACGCATACGTCTCTCTCTCTCTCGAATTCTCGATCCTTCTCTCTTCTTCTCTGAGCTATGTTCTCCCCCTTCCCCATTCTCCCACACACACACACAGATCTCCCACTCTCTCGATCCTTCTCCCACTCCCACACACACGCACAGATCTCCCACTCTCTCGATCCTTCTCCCAATCCACCGAAACCCTAGAATATTTGATTTCAATCGCGATTCTTTTGTCTTCGTCTTTTGGTTCAATCACTGACACCGCCGACTTCACTCCTCCGTCGTCAACCAGTTCAATCTCTCTGTTGCTTCTCTGATTTCTCTGATTATTTTCTTTGCCATTCGGTCGGTGCCTCTTTCGATCATTTTTTCCCAACCCAGAATCGCAAAACAATCGAAACACTTGAAGTTTTTTAATTTACAAAAAAGGGGAAACAATCAATGGGTTCGGTGAAGAGGCAGCGACCGGATGAACCAGAGAAGAGTTTTTTCCGTTCGAAATTCGAGTGGGTTCGAGGGCAGTGGCGGATTTGGGTGGGTTAATTTGGCGACCGTGAAAAAACCGAAGTTGGGTTGCGAGGGTTTCCCGACGATGATGGCGGTGAAAACCTTCTCTAGATGGAGTGAGCAGGCGACGGAAGCTTGCTTCGGCTTCTCGTCTGTGGCGGTGCGCCGCTGAGCAAGGAGGTTGTTGACAAATTTCAAACAATTTCTCCGGCGATCTCTCCACTTCTCAGTCAAACTGTTCGTGAATCGTGACTCTCTAGTTCGTCTTCGACTCGAAGAAAACAAGTTTTCAGGTGAGATTCCATTGAAACCCTAAACCCTAAACCGACATCACATATGTTGATTACCTCTTGCATGCGTGAAATTTGAACCTTATATGTGAAATTGATGTTCAAAATCGTGTTTTTGCGAGGTTTTTGGGACGAAATCGGCTCGGGAATAGGCACACCATCTCCGGCGTTCTTCTCCGATTGCACCGTTCAAAAAGTATCACGATATTTCCAAAATATCGCGATATTATCGATAATATCGCGATATTTTGACGAAAACCATTCGGATACCTATTTAAATATCCATTACGCGAAAAACCGATAATATTGGCGATATTTCGTCGATATTATCGGCATTTTCTTCCATGGTAATAACGATGACATTTAGACCTCTTTCTCTTCTCTTGTTTGTCTCTTAGGTATACCTTTAAATGAAGTCACTTAGTACTGAGGTCTAGTGATATTCGACTTCATTTGAAAATAAGAAGTCTTAAAATTTTAAATTTAAATCTCGTAAATAACGAGTTTCATCCAATTATTTTTCCTATCATTATCGTTTGGGTTGCATGCGTGGAAATGGGCCAGTAGCCCAATAAAACTAAAGCCACAAGCAAGTCTGGGCAGGTTACCCCTAGCCCACTCATCTTAAAATACAATGAATCTGCGGGTGTCAAACAGGTTATAAACACAAAGGTTCAAGCCGTGTCTCAGTTTGACATGGACATCAGCAAGAGTGCGCTTCTTCCGGACAAGGGGAAAAGTATGAACAAGTCATTCGCTCATACGTACGTATTTGATTTCTAACCATTCATTTTCGTGGGGTTCGCAATACAACAGCAGTGCGAGCAAGTGACACTTGGTAAATTCCATGTGGAAAATGAGGCGTATACATTAAGAAACCAACCCTTAAATGCGGCCATTGGGGTTGCCTTTAAGAGCATCTCCACCAGTGTGGAATTGCCCTTGCAATTGAGTTTCAATTGAGTTGAATTGCGTCCCTACCCAAAAATATTTGCTCCAAGTACAAAAGAGCTTGGAAACTGGTAGGAGGGCAGGTCATATGGCAGCTGCCTGCCAATTATTGCAAGGGCAGGTGCTCCAATCTTGCACCATCAAACAACTGTAGATCCCCACATGATGAGACATGAGCCAACCGACTATTTCATGGTCAATTTGTACCGAAAGATTTTCAATGGTCCATTAATTTGGACCGTTGGTTTTCCAACGATAAAAAAATTGTCCCTTTGTGGTCAGCTGCCACGTGGCAGAATTCTGACCTTTCAACGTTATAATTTTGGAAATCAACGGTCAAGCCCAAATTTTTTTTTTCTACAAATATCCAAATATATTAAAAACATAAAGAAAAAAAATAAAAATTATTAAAAACATTCAAAGTTCACATTTGATGAATCTTACAAAGTTCAAGACACTTACAAATTTAAAATTAAACACACAAAAAATCTATGACGATAATAACACATGAAACTATATGAATGATTGAAAATCTTAACAAAAATTTACGATGTTAATGACACGTGGAGGATAAGAAGAAGAAAACATTAAAAATAGTAATTGCCCTTAGCTCTTTTTTTGTCCAAACTGATAGACTTGCACAAAGACAATTACTGTTTAGAATAAAAAAGTAAAGACAATTTTATTACTCTCGCCCTTCAACTGCCATTGCCCTATACCAACTGGATGAGATGCTCTACCAAAGTACCAAGGGTAACATGTCATGCGTCAATTCTAGGATCCTAAGCCATTGGGAACCTCCAAAGGCTCCAACTAAAGCCCCATAGTTCTGCAGAAAGCAACCGACTTTTCCCTCATCCACTTGCCTGCTGGAGCCATCAACATTCCAAACTTGGAAGATCTAGGGACATTGGAAAGTTTACTTGAATGAATGTGCTCTTAAAATAGCTTAAAACACAATATTGCTAGCCCTTTGTGAGGCTTATCAATTTTCTCACCCTATTAGTGTAAACAATATCGTTTGTACAAAAATAAATAAATAAACGTGCTTTTGCATTCAAAAAAGCACTTTCTGAAAGCACTTGATGTGTGCTTATATTCAAGGAGCACTTGTGTTATTATTAAAAATGATTCCAAAGAGCCAAGAATCCAACTGATTTTCTTTATACCACTCGGGAGCATGTCTAGGTGTCGGCGTACGACCCTCATCACAATGCTGAAAATTTGTTCCAACCCTACAGTTTCAGATTCTTAGCTTCAATAACCATCTTGAAATACATTATACAGAACACCACACACCGCAGCAGCAGCATCTTACCAAAATAACAAAACGCATTACAACTTTTGCTAACCTATGGTAAGTGCCTCCACAGTGCCGGGCGATCTCTTGAGATGAGAAGCGCCCGAGAACCCAAGTAATCGAAAGAAGGTGCGTACAAGTCATCTGGACCAACAGTTTCTCTGGCTTTATGAATCCCATCATCACTGGTCAACAATGGAACTCCGTCATCCTTCAACGCATCAAATACAAACAGCCCCAATCCACAAACACCCATAACAAGGTTGGAATTCCCCCAAACTTGCGTAATTGCGGTGTAATGGCTGTGAGCATTTGATTCTGGCAAAGCATAAGTGCTGCATAGCCTTTGTTGTCGGATTGAGAATTGCTGAACCTGTGAAGAGGACTGTTTTTTCCATCCCAATCTTGCACTAGGGCAGCCAAGGAAGACAGAATCTCCGTGGGAGAAAACTGATTGCACATTGACACCGAGTTTTGGTATCTTAAGACCTACGCCAGCAGGATGCCTAAAGTCTATAATGTTAATAGAATCTTGGGTACAAAACACTCCATCATTTCCTTCTGCCTCAGAAGAACTTACCCTGCAATTTAAAGAATCACTTAAGTTCTTAATAAAGATTCTTTTGCAAATGCTTCGAAAATGACCATAAGAAAATTTCTACTACAACTTATATATTCTCATGCCAGCCCTAATTTCCTACCTGATATACTATCAACAATATAAGCAAGAAAACAATATAAAAGAAATTAGTCGCGCATACAAATTAGCAACAGAGTGATATTCAAGCAGAAAAAAGCAGCCAAAATGGTTGTATAAGAAAAAAGTCCATTACATCCTTACTTAAGGTCACAAACGGAATTATACAGGAATCCTTTTTGGAATGAGTCCTTTAGTGAAATCTGAAAAACCCCTTTGCAGCTGTTAAGGCAAAGACCACTATAAAGAGAGGACAAGCAACAGCAAAAGGATTACAGAATAGAAAAATGGAATCACACATAAAACATTAGTAACACGAGTGACATAGTCAAGCAGATAATGGAGAACAAATCCATGATATAATTTGACAGTAAATTCATCAAACACAAGCAAAACAAGTAAAAAATATGAACCAGAAATAGAAAATGAAACAAGTAAAAGCCCAAAAGAAAGGTTGACATCTACCTTTGTCGAACGCCACCACCTAGTTCAGCATCAGTGTTATTCACATGAACAGCAGAAATTTTCTGACCGGAGGAAGAAACAGATAGTAAAGCCTGAGAGTTAAGAGAGTTCACATCCCAAAGGGAAATTGTTTCAGCTTCAGCAACAACAACTTTTCCTCTATTTCTCCACTGCAAGGGACTTGAATTATCCATTGCTATAACAGGCTTCGATACATCCCATTTCATAACTTGTTCGCCATCACGGATGTCATAAATACTCACAACTCTCTGACAACTAGCAGTTGAGACAATGAGAGGTCCACACGGTTTATACCACCATTGTCTAGGTTCTGGATCCAGAAGGTCAGACAAAGCATTTCTTCCATATGAAATGTTGTTAGGTAAGGGGCCAAGCACTGTTCTTGAAGGGGTTGAACAGTCGTCAATCCAAAAAGCACGCACATCTTTGGCATAGAAATCCCATGAACAAAACCCTGAATCCGTTGTATTTCCAGCAGATGCAGCCACAACGTACTTTCCTGAGCAACCATCAGCACTGGGAGCACGGATTATCCAACAGTCTCTCCACATATTAGGTGAAACTCCACCAGGAGGCTTATACACAACCTTCTCCTGAAAAGACCATAAATCATCAATCAACAATGCAAATTTCACATCCAGCTATTACGCTTTTACGTTCTCCAATTGGTCATATTTTCAAACTATAATATAAACATGCATGTTTTTCACCTTGGTTTTTTGAATCTTAACATTTGGTCTAGGATAATTGAAAGAAAATCAAACTATAATTTGCAATAAAAGTAAAATCACACCAAGAATTCAAACTCAAATAGAGTAAGCCTAATTTATGCTGAATATGGACAAGATCTGAAATTCCTTTGATATTTCAATTATTAAAGGGCAAAAAGCATATCAAAGGATGTATCTGACAACTGATTATAAGCATAACTACGCAATGAAGCTCAAGCAATATAGGAGAAAAGTTAAATACCTCACAGTTTACAATATCATAGAAGGTGCATGAACAATCATCATGAGCAAGAAGAACCGACTCTCCTTCAGACACAAACCACCCGCCAGTTGAGGTTTTTTGGCCTATTTGGTTCAGCTGGTAAATGCAGGTATCCTCAGTTTCCTCATCCATGATCATTTCCTGTATATTCTCCTGATCATCCAACTCATCAAGTGTTTCATCAGTTGTGAGAATGAGCTCCAAATTTTGCTTGCCAGTGACAAATTTTGAAGATTTTTCAACTTCTGCTGCAGTGACACCATCCACTTCTTGAACTTCAAAACATTTCAAATCTTCACATCTATCATCCCTTGTTGAAACTTTAGTTTGGTTCAAGTCGTCACTGTTCAACCCTTCTACAAAACTCTTAGCATTACTCACCGGCTCAATATGGCCCTTCTCAACTACTTTGGCATCTCGGTCATTATGCTCAGTACTTTTCAGCAACCCAATCTTACCACTTGAATCATTGACATGTCCCATGGCCTTCTCAATCCCGGAAATCTTTTCCTGAATATTGGAGAGTATCACCTTCGACGTATCCGTATTATTCATATCCAGAATCTCCTTTGTCTTCTTAATATCCGAGGAAATTCTCTTAACCTTCCCTTCCAAGAAAGCAAGCTTCTCATGAAGCTTACTTGGATATTTGATACCCAAACGACTGCCACTACGCCCTTCTTCACTCAGCCTCTTTTCTTTCAAACCCTCCAAAACCTTTGCATTACTCACAGATTTTTCACCAGACTCCTTCAGTCCCAAAACAGCACCACTCCCAAATTTCACAGCCTTATCATCAACCCTCACCAAATTTCGATGCTTTTTATCAACCCCATCTAGGTTTTTCAATTCGGAGGTGAGTTTACGCACTCCACCACCACATCCCGAAACCCTAACTCCATCCCAATTCTTCTCAATTCCCACCCCTTTCACTTCTAATTCTCCAGAAGTTGCATTCTTTTTCTCTAAATTCACATCAACTTTACCAATTTCTTTGATATCCCTCAAAACCTTAATCCCATTCGCCCCCACTTCACTCTTCTTCACATCCAAATCCCTAAATCCCTTTCTCTGCTTCCCACTCGCTGATCCCCTAACATTACTCAGAGCCTTCCCTGCACTCGCCACCACTCGATCGCTCTCCCCCACCGAACTCATACCCGAACCCGGTCTGACCCGACCCACCGATACCCTCCGCTCCTTACCGTCATGAGAAAGTACCCTTGTAAACTCAGAAGGACTAGAGCTCCTACCTCTCGGCGCCGACGGCATGGACCACGGGGCACGCGTTTCGCCGCCACCGTTTCTGGTTGCCACAGACACAGACGCCTTGTCAAAGCGTGGAACGGGCCCGATCGTGGGCTTCTTGGCCGAGGTCCGGAAAGCGGCGGTCCCGTTCTCTTTTCCGACGCTGGAGTACCTCTTGTCGGAAAAGGGTACCGGCGTGAGGGGCTTGGATGGTTTGAGAGCGGCAGCGGGTTTGGACCCTGCGACGGCGCCAGCGCTGCCGCGGTCTTTGAGGCGGGGAGCCGATGAAGCCGACATTGTCTTTTGTGAGTAAATAAATAACCGAAGATCTTAAGGTTGGAAGATGAGTTTTTTTAGAGCGACTGGGAAGATGGAATGAATGGAGATTGAAATTAATTTCGACTGGATTTGATTTCCCTCTGCTTCGAATTTGAGCGGGAAAATGAAATAAATTTGAGATTTTCAATTTTTTGGAGGTTTCCGAAGTCTCAAGTTTCGTTTTTACGGTTTGGGCCTTGAAATTTCTATAGTAATGAGCCTTAGCTTATAGGCTATATATAGATTGCTCCGTATGCACCCATTCATCTGGTCAGTGCACTTAAGAGCTTAACAAAAAAGCTTAATACAAAACCCACTTAGTATTATTGTCTAGTTGTGTTCGTATTCACTTGTAAGTAAAACGTTTTATTATAACATTTGGATTAAGCTTTATAATAAAACGTTTTACTTACAATTGATTCAAATTCACTTGTAAGTGATTCAAATTCACTTTTATATTCCATTCTCTCCAAAAGTGAATTTGAATCATCCCACATGGATTCTTTTAATGCACCTACTCCACTTTCGATCGACACATCAGGGGACACCCTTTCTGATTTTACCCAACCACCTACTGATTATACTCTTCTACTTCCTGACCCTACCCCATCTCCATCCCATGCCACCCATTCTCCTATTCTGACTCCTCTTACACCAACCCCAAACCTAAACCCTACTTCCCCCATTTCCTCTTCACCCATCCCATCCACTATACTGTCCTCTCCTTCCCGTGCCCTCACCCCCCCTCGACACAGCATGCGTCCCACCAAACCTTCGACTTTTTTGTAGAATTTTCACATGGAAGCAACCCTCCCCTCCCGCGTCATTCCCAACTCTTTCACGAGCATGGTTCAATCGTCAGGTACTCCCCATTCTCTCTCCCATTATTTGTCCTATGACTATCTCTCTCCTAAACACAAAACCTTCACCACTAATCCCACTTTTGTCAAGGAACCTACTAGTTTTTCCCAAGCTGTTCAGGACCCCAAATGGCGTGATGCCATGCAACATGAGACTGCAGCACTCCAGGACAATCATACCTGGACTCTTGTGCCCTTACCATCTCACAAACGTCCCATTGGTTGCAAATGAGTGTACAAAGTGAAGCTCAAACCTGATGGAAGTGTCGAGCGCTACAAAGCTCGACTTATTGTGAAAGGATATAGTCAAATAGAGAGGCTTGACTATCGGGAAACATTTGCTCCCGTTGCCAAGCTCACCACTGTCCGTGTTCTTCTGAGCGTTGCTGCACTCCGCAGTTGGCATCTCCACCAACTCAACATGAACAATGCCTTCTTGAATGGTGATTTGTACGAAGATGTTTATATGACCTTGCCTCCTGGGTTCGGACGAAAGGGGGAGACTCGTATATGCAAACTCAACAAATCACTTTATGGTTTAAATCAGGCCTCGAGACAATGGTTCATTAAGTTATCCAACACCCTCAAAGCTGCTGGTTTTCATCAATCATGGTCTGTTTATTCATTGTTTGTCCGAAGTCATCAAGGTAATTTTATGGTGTTACTAGTCTACGTTGATGATGTAATACTTGTAAGAAATAACCTACAAGAGATTAAAGAGACCAAACACTTTCTTTCCCAACATTTTAAACTAAAGGGTTTAGGACAACTCAAATATTTTCTGGGAATAGAAGTTGCAAGATCGAGCAAGGGAATTACTTTATGTCAACACAAGTATGCGTTGGAAATATTAAATGATGCTGGTTTCCTTGGATCAAAACCCTCACGGTTTCCTATGGACCAAAACTTGTCTCTCACGCAAACAAATAGGACGTTGTTGAGTGATCCATCTTTATACAGAAGGCTCGTGGGTAGGTTAATTTACTTAACAATTACAAGGCCGGACCTAACCTATGTGGTTCATGTGTTGAGCCAATTCATGGATAAGCCACGACAACCACACCTTGAAGCAGCATATAAAGTCCTCAGATACATTAAACAGGCTCCTGGACAGGGAATTTTCCTACCCACTACAGGTTCATTGCAATTACAAGCTTTTTGTGACGCTAACTGGGCACATTGTAAAGACACTAGAAGATCAGTAACTGGTTATTGCATCTTCCTTGGACAAGCACCTGTTTCTTGGAAGACAAAGAAACAAAGCACTGTATCTCGTTCTAGTGCAGAGGCAGAATATCGCTCCATGGCCACCACTTGTTGTGAAGTCACGTGGCTCAAAAATATTTTGAAGGACTTGCGAGTAGATCATACACAACATGTTACATTGTTTTGTGACAATCAAGCTGCCATGCACATAGCTTCAAATCCAGTCTTCCATGAACGAACAAAGCATATAGAAATAGACTGTCACCTAGTACGTGAGAAAATTCAAGGAGGGATGGTGCGAACAACATACATACGAACATCCAATCAACCAGCAGATTTGTTCACCAAACCACTGAGTTCGACACAGTTTGAGACCTTACTTGGCAAGTTGGGTGTTATCAACATACACTCCAACTTGAGGGGGAGTGTTAAGAAAGAGATCTCTGATTATGAGTATTGATTGATTTGTCAAATATTGTAAAATAATATTAGTTATTTGCTTCCTTATTCGACTCCCAGTTAGCCTTGATTGTTGGCAGTAAAGTAGGATCGCAGTTTGTAATCTGTGTCTAAAGTTGTAACCCTAGTTCTGTGAATGATAAGAAAAGTTAATACCATCACACTACTATTCTTTAGATTAACAACAAACATAAGAGCAAACTAGGTACCTCCAAAACCTCGACTTTTCCAAACTGTTTGTTGAGTAACATGTATTTGTTGGGGCTCTGTAGCCTGGCTAGCCCAGGAACTCCATGAATTAGAGCGAAAAGGAAAGCCGTAAAAATTGTCAATTTGGTAGAGTCATCCATAATTCTATTCAGAGCAGCGTAACTTAGATTTTGCGAATCAGTGTGTGCGCGCGCCTAGCTACCAAGTGAATTAATTACAGAAGATGTATATATAACGGTTCTTGTTGATAAGCGTCGACTCGTTGTAGTTTACCTTAATCCTTTCGTTGATGAGTTGTTTTAGTTTATCTTAACTTTTGTATATGATGAGTTTTAGTTTATCCTGACTTTTATATATGATATACATCATGTCAAATTTTGGGATTGTTGTATTGTTGTTTTTCTGCTTATGATTAATTTGTGGCCTGTTTGGCAGGTGATGACAAGGCAGTAAGATGCTTGTTTAATGCGAAACCCATTTGGAAATTTTGGGGTTGCTAGTTCGACTAATTTGGTATTATTGGCTGGGAAAGCTATATCTGAAGAATAGGTAGAGAATTTTAGGGTCATTTTAGTTCTGGTTCTTGGTCAATCAAATTTTTATTTTTCTCACCTATACACACATCGTTTTCAAGTTTTAAAACTTTGTAACGCTACTCTACCAAGCCAATCCTTTTGTTAGCACTCACGCAACATGTTTGGTGGTGGTATCTACACACCCATTTGTCCTTCTCACATACCATTTGTTAATTTATAGCTTGATTTTTTTCAATTCATTCAATTTGACTGCCAAAATTGAGAGAGGTATGTAAGAAGTAAAAAGAAGTTGATTTTATTATTTTTGCAATTGTATGTATCAAGACGCAGAAACTTTCCAGAATTTCACAATCCAATAACATAGAGAGTGTTCCACCAACAAAAGATGCACTACATCTCGTATTTCTTGGGAGTCCTCTGAGGTCAAAACATCCACTATTTCTTCATTGCATCAACTTAATTTACTCGTAGCAAGATTTCTCTGTTTGGTTAAAAACATTCATCTGATCTGATCTCATCCCTTGGCCCTGCCAGATGCTAATATATAATCAGTAGATAAAAAGATATTGAAGCGCTTCATTAAGATTAAACAAAAGATATAATCCAGAATTATATATAACCTTAAGGTCTTTCAACCACTTAGTGGATTTCCCCTAATTAAAGATATGGCTCGTTTGGAAGGCATTTGAGCATATACAAAATTGTATTTAACTAGATTATATTGTAATTTAGCAATTTTTAGTGTATATTTTGGATTTTGGAATCATGTGTAAATTAATGCATAGGAGTTTTTCACGTTCTTTATTGTTTCAATATACATAATTTTTTAATCTAAACTACGTGTAACTAGGAATTCAAACTTGTCTTTAGATAGAGGAACACATTTGTTCTATCTAACTTGATGTGAATATTTTGATTTTTTAAAGTTTGGAGTTTAAATTTTTTACTCTCTTCAGTTAATAAAGATATGGATATATGGATTTGTAGGTTCTTCTGCGAAAGCTCAAAATTCATACTCCAAACTTGAAGTATGTGAGAATTCTGGTCAAAGTTCTCAAATTATCAAGATTCAAACTCTAAACTTTATGATCCCAAACTTGTCTCAACTGATCATAACTCCTTGTACAACAAAAAGAAGAATAACAAAAGAAAAACAAAGATATTCTATCTAGCTAGCAAATTAACAAACAAAAATAAGATAGACTAAATATGTATCAAACATATATATCTACAGAGAAATTTTTTATTGTGACTGAAATACGGGTAGTACACTATGTATTTTTATATAAGTGGTGAGAAATTTTATTTTTAACTTTTTAACTCACATATCTCATTATTTGTATAGTGACACGTGGTGTACCATTCCGTGTTCCGGTCACACTAAAAAATCTCTTTTACATATGTAAGTCACTTGGCATCATTGAATAGGATGGGATTGTCTACCCTCCAACTTCTCATCCTCTTCTCATCCCCTCTTATTTGTGCGGTCACGGTTAAACCACGTCAACATTTTATATTGATTTTTTTTTTATAGAGATAAGAAGACAAAAAGTAATAAGAATATAAAATGTTGACGTAGTTTAACCGTGACTACAAAAATAGAAGAAGATGGAAGGGGATGAGAAGTAGGAGGACATACAATCTCCCTCCCATTGAATGTGGGGTGAGTCAGTTGAAAGTGTAGGATTGGCCGCACTTGCATGTCCCGAAGCAGGTGATTCTTTGCATGCATGGAAAGTAATGCATACGAGTGTTAAAAGGGAGAACCGGAGGTATGTACGTATGTATAGATCCACAAATAAATGAGAAGAAATTAAAACAATAATATTAATAACAAGGAATATATATGTATAGAAAACTAGATTTTAATTCTTAAATAAGATGAAGTTTAGAAAAATGTGTTATATAAGATTAAAAATTGATTTTAGTCCTTATATTCTATTTAATGTCAGCATATGTATTCAATATCTCTTTTTTTATTTATAATTTTATGAATTTAAATTTTATGAAAATATTATAAATTTTAATTCTCATTATGGTAAGCATCTTATATAAGAAAATATTTTCATAGAAATTTTTCGGTGCACTTATGTTTTTGCATATTTTCTTATCTGCCACTAATTCATTACAATATATTTAGGTACGAACATTTCAGTACTCTGAATTAGCAAAGGCGGAGGCAGTAACAAGGCTAGGGTGGGCTCTAGCATAGGGAGAGTTTTAGTTGTTTAAGGTTAAAAATACTAATAATTTATATTATTTTATTATTTTTAATTGTTATAGCCCACTCAATAAGTAAAAGTTTTGAACAATAGGATTACTTTTAGAAAAAGTAACAATTAATAAATATTAAATAAATTATTTAATTAATCAATATTAAAATTTATTATTATTATATTTTAAATCGTACACACACTGACACACTTGATTAGTTTTTAGGGAGTATTATATTAATTAGATTAGGTTTCCTAGGAATAGAATCCGGTTTGAAAAAGAAGATTTAATATTTTATTATTTTTGGTTTAGGGTTCCTAGGAGAGTAATAGTAGTTTATTTATTTTTTTCGACTGTTGGGGTACAAGTACAACAGTGTACAGTGACTCTTTTTAGAAAAAACCCTTCGTCTTGTCCCGTCTGTCGCTGTCTCGTCTCTGCAGTTCACATCACAGACCAAGCATACAATACAAGAGAAAACTTATTGATTTTTCTTATCAATAGGTAAGTTTTTAACCACTTTATTCTTATGTCTTGATGATTTTATTTGTTTATTACTTTAATTTTAAGAATTCGTACTTTAAAAATTCAACTTCAAGTTTAATATATTTTTTCTGATAGTTTGCTAGATTTTTTAGAAATATAATTTATTATATAAACTTGCATTATTGTTGTTCAATTTGTTAGGTTAACGTTCAATGAAGAGGTTAAGAACTATTGATTCATTCTTTAAAAAAAGAGATGATGGTGATAAATTAGAGAGTGATGTACCTTCTGCATCTAATGATAACGCACCAATATCAACTGAGCAGCCTTATGATTCTCATCAGACATCTAATATAATTGAACCTCAAGAAAATGTTTTTGATGATGCTTCTTTGGAATTGGAACGAGATCCGGGGAAACGGATTCAAATATATGAGCATCTTATTAATCAACAAGATGCAGTTCGACGTGCTTATATCAAAGCTGGGTCTTATCGACCGAAACTTCTTCAGTATCCTAGGTCTCGGTTTGGATCACAATATCATCGATTTCAGTATTCTTGGTTTTCACAATTTCCATGGTTAGAATATTCTCCGACAATAGATAGAGTATATTGTTTCCCATGCTTTCTTTTTGGGACTGGTCCAGCAAGTCGTCCGGCACTAACTGTTGATGGGTTTAACAATTGGAAAAGAGTTAATGACGGAAATAATTGTATATTTCTTTCTCATATTGGAGGTCCATCTTCATTACATAATACGTGTGTTTCACGTGTAGAGGAATTGATGAATCCATCTCAGCATGTTGACAAGGTTATTAATCGACAATCAAAAGAAGAAATTTTGAAGAATCGATTGCGACTCAAGGCTACAATTGAGTGTGTTCGATGGCTTACATTTCAAGCATGTCCTTTTAGAGGACATGATGAATCAATGGGTTCGAAAAATCGTGGGAATTTTATTGAATTGGTAAAGCATATAGCAAAGTTTAATAATAAGGTGGCTGCAGTTGTTTTAGAAAATGCACCAAAAAATGCCAAATATTCCTCGCCCATGATCCAAAAGGAAGTTTTGAACATTCTCGCCAACATAGTACGAAGAAAAATTCGTGAAGAAGTCGAGGATGGTGTTTTTTGTATTCTTGTTGATGAAGCACATGATATTGCTCACAGAGAGCAAATGGCCATTATTTTAAGATTTGTTGATAATGATGGTTTTCTACGAGAACGGTTTTTAGATATTGTGTGGGTTGAAGACACTACTGCACCAACACTTCACAGGGAGATTGACACGCCCGCCCCTCGATTTTACTTTGAAATCTAGAAATTAAACCCCAAACCGTTTTCAGTTATATAATTTAATCCCTAACGTTTTTTTCAAAATGTTCATTTTGGTCCCTAAACCCTATTTCCCTTTTATTTCTATTTTTAATTGTTTTTGTTCTTAAATGGTGAGCCCGATGGGCCCACCCGAGTCCTCTCTCTTCTCTGTCCCTCTCCCTCTCTTCTCTGGTCTCTCTCGCTCTCTCGGACTCTCTCTGCACCCCCCCCCCGTAAACCCCCTCACTCTCCCTCATCCTATCTCTCTCGCTCGACCTCACCACCACACACACACACCCTCGCCATCTCTCTCGACTCACCCTCATCACTCTCGCGTCTCTCTTTCTCTCCCCCGTGGACTTCGCGACGAACGGAAAAGCCCAGAGAACCCCCCCGGCGTTCCCCTTGAATTTCCCGACGAGGTAAGCCCAAATTGTCTCCCTTTTTCACTCTATTCATGTTTGGGTTAGAAATTAGGAGCTAATTAGTGGAAATCCTGCGAGTTTTAGGTTGGAAATCGTGATGGGGTGCCTGCACCCATTTTCTCCGGCGAAACCGCGAGCTCCGAGGACTTCTCTGAGCAGCTCCGGCCATTCCTCGCCGATTGGAAGGTACCAATCTATCCCTCTCGTCTCGCTCGTCGTTTTGGTATGTAGATCGGGGTCTAGAACCCCGGGTTGAGGTCGGCCGGAGCTGGGAAGCTCCGGTGTTCTTCCCCGGCGCACCCAGGCCTTCGGGCCTTTTTCCGATAACCCACGGACCTTGGGTCCGTTTCGAACCCAGACCCAAACCCCACGGGCCTTAGGCCCGTTATAGCCCAGCCCGTTTTGTTTATTTTAGTTATTTATTTTTATTATCTGTTTAGTTAATTAATTAGGGCCTTGGGCCATTTTAATTGGGCATTAGGCCCAATTCCCTCTAACCCAGAACCCTGACCCGTTGGGTTTTATTTTTAAAGTAGGTAAATTAAAAAGGCCCCGGGCCTTAGAAAGTTGGGGCCTCCGGCCCGGTTATCCCCAACCCAAAAGCCCTTAGGGCCTTGGAACCAGAAGCCCAAACCCAAGACTTATAAGCCTTGGGCCTTTATTCAAACCAAGGCCTTTGGGCCGTGACCCTTAACCCAGAAGCCCTATTGGGCCAACCCTCCAAGCCCAGACCCTGTTGGGTCAGACCCAAACCCTAACCCAGGTCCGGATCCGACCCGACCCGAGTTGACCGACCCGACCCGTGGGTTGACCCGTTGACCCGTTGACCCGTTGACCCGTTGACCCGTTGACCCGTTGACCCGTTGACCCGTTGACCCGTTGACCCGTTGACCCGTTGACCCGTTGACCCGACCCGTGACCCGGTTGACCTGTTGACCGTTGACCCGGTCAACGGTCAACGTTGACTTTGACTTTGACCGTTGACCGTTGACTTTGACTTTGACTAGTCAACGGTCAACGTTGACTTTTAAGGTTGACTTTTTCGGGTTCCGTCCGGGACCCCTCCTAGGCTAATTTCGACGTCCTGGACCCGTTTTTGAGGTCCGTTTTCCCAAATTAAATCGTTAAAACAGAGTTTGACTGAGTTGTACCCTTTATGTGCTTAGGGGCAACTAGTGCGGCTTTCTATGTTCGCTAGCAGCGCAGCGTTGGATGACTCAGTACTGTGAGTGGACCCCTTCTAAAAATACATGTTTGATTGTAGAATTGCATGTATGAAAAGCATGATAGCATGAGAATGATGTATGACGATAGTTCTGATAGTGTATAAATGGTTATGCGTTAGTTATGATATTACCGCGACGGGATGTAGGGATAAGGTTCCGGTCCATCCCGGACGACGGTTTAGGTCCACTTCCGCTACGGGATGTAGGGATAGGGTTCCGGTCCATCCCGGGCGACGATTATGGTGCTGGCATAGGGCCTGGAGTGTGTTACCTCTGACTTTTGAGTACAGGGACGGGAAGCTGGCATTGGGCCTGCAGTGTGGTTTCCTCTGACTGTATGCTCAGGGACGGGGAGCTGGCATGGGGCCTGAAGCGTTTATATTGGACATTCACTAGCGATTATTTTTCTATGAATATGATTATAATATGCGAATTATGAATTGAGATATTGCATGATGAGTTAGGACATGAGATATTGCACGGCATTCTAGGTTCAGAAAACCTATGTTTATCATGATATAATTGTGTTTTCATAAAACTTGGGGGATAGTACGTTGATAACTGTTTTCTTATATGTATATCAAATTGGTCCACTCACCTTTGTTTTGCGCCCCCTTCAGGGCCTAGATTCGAGGCATACAATCCCGGCGTCGAGGCACTTCCGCACTGGCATCTTCGAGTCCTCTCGGTGTAGGACCTACTTTTCTGTGTATTCGACTTTATGTTCTTTCTTGTATTAATTCAAATTAGATGTATGTTCTGAACACGTTCCTGAAATATCTATTAATTGTGTAATTTAAATTCTTAATTCTCGTTTTTATACCTTCTAAATGGCTTTCGTCACCCTTCGGGTGTCGGCCAGCACGTGATCCGCCCGAGGTCTACAGGACTTCGGGTCGGGGCGTGTCAGATTGGTATCAGAGCGTGGTTTGTTCAGAACATACTTAGGATCTTCTGTCACCATAGTAGTGTGTCAGTTATGACGTCATTTGGATGTCGTAACTTCTGAAATTGGCGCCATTTGGCACAGTGGTACAAATCTTCCTCTGTTTGAATTATCATCTTCCGGATGAAATATCAGAATTTGTGTCGGGATTTTGGCCTCATTGATGACGTGTTTGGTGGGTGGACGACTGTCAGCATATGACGATACTTTACGACGTGCCTTCCAAGGGAATGGCGAGTAAAGTCGGTGTTACTGGGAATTAACGTGTTCGAGAAATTTCAGTTTGGGGAAGTCTGGTCAAGACCAGCTGTAGATCGGTAATGACGATGCCACTCTACAACATGCGTTCCCTAGGAATTGCGGGCAGAGTCGGCTCTACATTGAAAATCTTGGGAAACGGACATCTTGGCAGTACGAGTGGGTTCAGACCAACTAGGAATCTGGAAACCGTAATATCACTCTGCGACACGTGTTCCTGGATTGGCGAACAGTCATGCCTTAGTGATAATTACTTGAGACTTTCAAACTTCGTATTTAGGGAAATCGGGTAAGTACTAGTCGAGGCGATGACTAGTAAGTGGTAGTTGGTAGGAACAAATCGATGTATCCGAACTCATTACCGCTGAAGGCAACTAGTGTAGATCCTTGGAACAAGTCATCAGTGATTGTTCTACCGATAACCTTCTTGCATCCTCTAGCGATGAAATCAAGTCCCTTAATCTTTGACCGTCAGCTTTACACCGAATCCTTCGGCCGTTGACCTTGTTGACATTAAATGCTTTTCTTGGAAAACTCCTTAGCAGCAGTCAATGATCTCACCAATTCCTAAACGGAGTTGTGATTCTTGCTGTTGTTGTAGTTGAGTCAGACAATGAAGATCCAGACTTGGTTGGATAAACAGACTCCTTGAATTTACCTGGGGTTGGTACTCGGTGGTAAACCCTAGCTCTTTATCCACGTACTTTTCAGTAGAGGTGAATCTAGCCTCCTGCTTGTAGCCTAACCGATCAGTGCTCTTGTCCCCTACCTGTTCAGCCTTGTAATTTTCAGTGTAATGGTTTGAGACTTCATCATATTCATCTTTGTACGAAGATCGAGCTTAACTTTGAATTTCTCTGGACTCATTGAGCTTTAGTTGCTCAAGAGCATCACTTTAAGGTAGCCAACCGTGTCACTGCATGCATACACAGACTGCTTTGTATCCTTCTTCTCTATCATTCTGTTAATTCAGAGGTATTATGTTTAATTCTTGAACCTTGTGATAGTTCTTCCAAGGTTTGGTGAATTTCGAGACGTCTTTGGCCTCGTTAAGCTTCATGCACAGTTCTTAGCTATTCTTGAGCTTAGACCTATTTTTCTTTTGGTCTGAGAAGCTAGTCAATTTCGGTACTAGCCTAACCGTGAAACGAAGTTCTGACAACGGCGTGTTGTCTCATCTGATCATAGTCCTTACACTTTCCAAATTCTGCGGTGGTGTATTAATTAAATGGTTGACTGCACGCTGATGCAATAGGATTGAGTCACGTGTGTGCCTCTTAACGATTGGAACGGCACGATGTGAATTGTCTTATCTTGGAGCTAGAAATGGTAACGACCTACCTGGTTGAAAATGTAGTGATGCTTTCTCTACAGTGAGAAATGTTGCATCCTTGTTTACCCAAATGCACCAATGACTACGATTGCATCATCGTGTACTACCCCGCTTTTTGCAAGCGTAATTGCGGAACTCCTCAGTAGGAATACTCACACCCAAATCTCATTTTGAGCATCTGACCCTAATCGGACAACTACAGCGAGATCGTTTCGGGATAGAAAAGCTGAAAAGCTAAATATACCGAAATCATATAAGCTTGTCAGGAGATTCAAAACGTCAGATCATTTCACGAGTTGTCGGACGAAGTTGATGACCGATGATGTTATCAGGTGTGTGACATCAGATCTTGAATTATTATTAATCCTTAACGATCACATTAGGCCGTGAACTCGAGCATCAAAGTAGTTATTCAAACCCAGATATCTTGTACTCGAGATTTGATGGACTCGTTTGACCCTCAAATTCTTGAGTGTTCTTTTAGCCTTCTCGACATGGTTTCTCGCTCAATCAGTGAGGAATTGACGATCGATCGATTCGGCAGAAGTGTACGCCTAGTTCATATCGTGTTGGACAGGAACGTTGAGAACATAATCTTTTCACAAGATTTTCCAGACTTAGCAGAAAGAAATTCCACGTGGCTGCGAGATTTCAGCCGCCTTGAATAAAGAGCTGGATGAGGATTATAGTATAGATGATCGGCGGATTGTGTCGCCATCTTACTATAATTTATAGGCATCGCATCGTCTCCTTCTCCAATGATGTGTGTCTCAACGTATCCTCCCACTATCTCTTTTCAAGATCTTGTGGATGGTAGGTGCGTTGACATCCAAATATCCTTAGCAAATCTATTTCGTACACTCTGATGTGGCATCTCGGCGTGATCAAGAAGGGAATCTGAAGATCTTTTTGCTTCTCTCGAAAGGTGTGTGCTTTCATGGTGCCTTCAGGTTGATCTAGCAGGTCTTCTTCTTTCCACCAACATTAATCTTGTTTGACTATAAATCTGCAACTAAGCAAAAATGGAGAGGTGAATTGAGCACTGCAACAACTCCCAAGAGATACTGCTTATTGGGAAAAATGAACTCTCGTTTTCCACTTGCTTGGTTCGAGCTTTTGGATCTGCTACTAACATGGTGGTAAGGCAAAACGATATCGAGAAAGTGAAAGAAGAGGAATAGAATCGCTAAAGAAGAATTACTGAATCAGTCAAATGGAAGTATTTAGCTTTGAGAAAAGGATTGGGAGTTACAGCAACTATCAGACCGTGGTTAGCGTGGGAATGAGACTTCTCTTTTGCCGTTTGTTTAACCAGAGCTTTTGACTTCGCTGTCAACATGGTGGCCACTTCTCTTGAATCCCAAGTTACTCTTCCAAGTGGATTCAGAGTTGGCAAAACACCAGAGTAGTTGGTCACATTTGGAAGAACCGATACGGATAGAGCGCTTGGTTCGGGATAAAGTTTTACGACGACGGTTTCTGTTCTGTTCAGTCAAATACGACACTATTTGCGTTACGTTATGAGAGTTGCTACAGGCAACTTTGGTTAGCAGAGTAGTATTTCGGACTAGTAGTTAGAGGAACGAATTCGCCACGTGTGCAATCGTGCACCATCGGAAATTATTACTTACTTATCAGGACAACGAATGAGTGGTTGATATCACGGGCGGCCGACTGTTGTATCGATAACTTGTTCGTTGGGTTTTTAAGCAAGTGAGTAGGTAGACTCGTTTATAGTAGCCGTTATAGATTCTGCTATCGCTAGGACTTGACCTAAAAACACCTCTGTTCGCGAAGTACGTGTCGTTACGTACGCTTGGACAAGACCATTTCCGTTTTCAGTTTTGAATTTTCAGTGCAAGTATTTTAACTCTTTTTACTTTAGTATTTATTTTATGTTGCAAATGTTTTGGGGGAAAGTATTTTCGTTTTCGGTTTTAATTTCAGTTTGAAGTTTTCGACCTATATGTTAATACGGATCTATTTTGGCCTTAACGTATTTTACGTATTTTACGTATTTACTATTGACCCCATGTTAATATATGTTTCTAATTTTATATCTTTATAAATTATATCTTTATTTTCCACTGATGGGGAAGAAAGTAAGAGATTGGAGGCATGATAGAGGATTTTGTGAACCGCTCGCGACGGTGTGACATATTCTCTTTGATGCACCCCCTCTAATTTGATTTCTCATTATATACTTATATTCCTCCTACTATTTTCAAGTATTTTAACTTACTAGTGATTTTAAATTTCGGGGTCGAAATTTTTTGTAAGGAGGGTAGAATTGACACGCCCGCCCCTCGATTTTACTTTGAAATCTAGAAATTAAACCCCAAACCGTTTTCAGTTATATAATTTAATCCCTAACGTTTTTTTCAAAATGTTCATTTTGGTCCCTAAACCCTATTTCCCTTTTATTTCTATTTTTAATTGTTTTTGTTCTTAAATGGTGAGCCCGATGGGCCCACCCGAGTCCTCTCTCTTCTCTGTCCCTCTCCCTCTCTTCTCTGGTCTCTCTCGCTCTCTCGGACTCTCTCTGCACCCCCCCCCCCGTAAACCCCCTCACTCTCCCTCATCCTATCTCTCTCGCTCGACCTCACCACCACACACACACACCCTCGCCATCTCTCTCGACTCACCCTCATCACTCTCGCGTCTCTCTTTCTCTCCCCCGTGGACTTCGCGACGAACGGAAAAGCCCAGAGAACCCCCCCGGCGTTCCCCTTGAATTTCCCGACGAGGTAAGCCCAAATTGTCTCCCTTTTTCACTCTATTCATGTTTGGGTTAGAAATTAGGAGCTAATTAGTGGAAATCCTGCGAGTTTTAGGTTGGAAATCGTGATGGGGTGCCTGCACCCATTTTCTCCGGCGAAACCGCGAGCTCCGAGGACTTCTCTGAGCAGCTCCGGCCATTCCTCGCCGATTGGAAGGTACCAATCTATCCCTCTCGTCTCGCTCGTCGTTTTGGTATGTAGATCGGGGTCTAGAACCCCGGGTTGAGGTCGGCCGGAGCTGGGAAGCTCCGGTGTTCTTCCCCGGCGCACCCAGGCCTTCGGGCCTTTTTCCGATAACCCACGGACCTTGGGTCCGTTTCGAACCCAGACCCAAACCCCACGGGCCTTAGGCCCGTTATAGCCCAGCCCGTTTTGTTTATTTTAGTTATTTATTTTTATTATCTGTTTAGTTAATTAATTAGGGCCTTGGGCCATTTTAATTGGGCATTAGGCCCAATTCCCTCTAACCCAGAACCCTGACCCGTTGGGTTTTATTTTTAAAGTAGGTAAATTAAAAAGGCCCCGGGCCTTAGAAAGTTGGGGCCTCCGGCCCGGTTATCCCCAACCCAAAAGCCCTTAGGGCCTTGGAACCAGAAGCCCAAACCCAAGACTTATAAGCCTTGGGCCTTTATTCAAACCAAGGCCTTTGGGCCGTGACCCTTAACCCAGAAGCCCTATTGGGCCAACCCTCCAAGCCCAGACCCTGTTGGGTCAGACCCAAACCCTAACCCAGGTCCGGATCCGACCCGACCCGAGTTGACCGACCCGACCCGTGGGTTGACCCGTTGACCCGTTGACCCGTTGACCCGTTGACCCGTTGACCCGTTGACCCGTTGACCCGTTGACCCGTTGACCCGTTGACCCGTTGACCCGTTGACCCGTTGACCCGTTGACCCGTTGACCCGTTGACCCGACCCGTGACCCGGTTGACCTGTTGACCGTTGACCCGGTCAACGGTCAACGTTGACTTTGACTTTGACCGTTGACCGTTGACTTTGACTTTGACTAGTCAACGGTCAACGTTGACTTTTAAGGTTGACTTTTTCGGGTTCCGTCCGGGACCCCTCCTAGGCTAATTTCGACGTCCTGGACCCGTTTTTGAGGTCCGTTTTCCCAAATTAAATCGTTAAAACAGAGTTTGACTGAGTTGTACCCTTTATGTGCTTAGGGGCAACTAGTGCGGCTTTCTATGTTCGCTAGCAGCGCAGCGTTGGATGACTCAGTACTGTGAGTGGACCCCTTCTAAAAATACATGTTTGATTGTAGAATTGCATGTATGAAAAGCATGATAGCATGAGAATGATGTATGACGATAGTTCTGATAGTGTATAAATGGTTATGCGTTAGTTATGATATTACCGCGACGGGATGTAGGGATAAGGTTCCGGTCCATCCCGGACGACGGTTTAGGTCCACTTCCGCTACGGGATGTAGGGATAGGGTTCCGGTCCATCCCGGGCGACGATTATGGTGCTGGCATAGGGCCTGGAGTGTGTTACCTCTGACTTTTGAGTACAGGGACGGGAAGCTGGCATTGGGCCTGCAGTGTGGTTTCCTCTGACTGTATGCTCAGGGACGGGGAGCTGGCATGGGGCCTGAAGCGTTTATATTGGACATTCACTAGCGATTATTTTTCTATGAATATGATTATAATATGCGAATTATGAATTGAGATATTGCATGATGAGTTAGGACATGAGATATTGCACGGCATTCTAGGTTCAGAAAACCTATGTTTATCATGATATAATTGTGTTTTCATAAAACTTGGGGGATAGTACGTTGATAACTGTTTTCTTATATGTATATCAAATTGGTCCACTCACCTTTGTTTTGCGCCCCCTTCAGGGCCTAGATTCGAGGCATACAATCCCGGCGTCGAGGCACTTCCGCACTGGCATCTTCGAGTCCTCTCGGTGTAGGACCTACTTTTCTGTGTATTCGACTTTATGTTCTTTCTTGTATTAATTCAAATTAGATGTATGTTCTGAACACGTTCCTGAAATATCTATTAATTGTGTAATTTAAATTCTTAATTCTCGTTTTTATACCTTCTAAATGGCTTTCGTCACCCTTCGGGTGTCGGCCAGCACGTGATCCGCCCGAGGTCTACAGGACTTCGGGTCGGGGCGTGTCAGAGATAAAAAAAAGTCCTTGCTTTCCATAAGTTGCCTTTAAACAAGTTACGAGGTCAAGGCTACGATGGTGCGAGTAATATGCGAGGTCAGTGGAATGGGCTACAATCTTTATTTATTAAAGAGTGTTCATCTACTTATTATGTGCATTGTTTTGCTCATGAACTGCAATTGGCATTAGTTGCAGCATCAAAAGAAGTAGCTGTTATCTGGTTATTCTTTTCAGCATTAGATTCAATTGTAAATGTTATTACTACTTCTCCAAAGCGTCATACTCAGTTGCAGGTTGCACACACAGTGAACATTGAAGAGTTGGTGGGTGCTGGTGAACTTGAGACGGGAAGATGAGCTAATCAAATCGGTACTATAAATCGACCTGGAGCTACTCGTTGGGGTTCTCATTATGATTCAGTGTGTGACTTGATACATATGTACGACGCATCTTGTACAGTACTTGAGAACATAAAGAATGATAGATCTGCTACAAACTCTTTGCGTGGGGAAGCTACTGGTGCTTATAATGCAATCAGATCTTTTGAATTTACTTTCATCTTGCATCTATTGCAGGAGATCATGGGAATCACTGATATCCTTTGTCGCGAACTGCAAAATAAGTCACAAGACATTCTAAATGCTATGAACCTAGTCACTACTACAAAAGATGTCCTTCAGAAGTTGCGATTGGATGGTTGGGCTACCTTTATTGATAAAGTGACTTTTTCTGTAAAAAACATGATGTTGATATGCCCGATCTGAATGCTCAATACAAAGTAGGAACTGGTCGTTCTTGTCAGCAAATAGATCATATTACATTTGAGCATCATTTTTAGCTTTAGAACCAAGAGAAGCTTTTAAGGCGTTCAACATTGATCACATTTGCAAGCTTGCAGAAAAATTTTATCCTATGGATTTCACAGAAAAAGAGCTACATACGTTGAGATGCGAGTTGAAAATCTATGAATCAGATGTATCGCATCATCCTGTATTTCAAAAAATGTCTACTACTTCGGAATTATGTCGGGGATTAGTTGAAACAAAGAGGTTTGAAAGGTACTATTTGATTGATAGGTTAATTCGACTTGTATTGACTCTTCCCGTTTCCACAGCAACTACTGAACGAGCTTTTTCAACAATGAATCTTATTAAAACAAGACGTCGCAACAAGATGGAGAGTGAATTTCTAGCAGATTCAATGGTTGTGTACATTGAAAAAGAGCTTGCCAAAAAGATTGATTCAGAAGAAATAACAAAGGATTTCAATTCTATTAAGGATCGAAGGGCACAACTCGAATAGGTACTTTTTCTTTTATTTGTTAAGTTGTTATGACAAGATTGATGATGTATGTTTCTTTCTACTATAAGTTGCAACTTCAAATGTTTTCTTTGTTAAATCTAGTTGAAACTTGCTTTATTCATAGTTAAATTTCTTACTTTAAATTATTACTTTCAGGTTTGTCATTGTGTAACTTTATGCAAGTAAGAAAAAAAATTTAACCATTTGATCTCCTAGTAATAATTTTAGTTTAGCCCACCCACCAAATAATTCCTGGCTCCGCTATTGTGAATTAGTACAATATGTTTAGGTACGGATATTTCGGTACACTAGTTTAGTATAATATATTTAGGTACCAACATTTCGGTACACTAGTTTAGTATCATATAGTTAGGTACGGAATTTTTGGCACACTTATATTTTTATATATTTTATTATGTGTTACTAATTCACTACAATATATATAGGTACGGGCATTTTGGTACACTAATTTAGTAAAATATATTAAGATACGGACATTTAGGTATACTAATTAGAGAAAGTTAAATAAAATTAATGAATTACAATGTGTATAATAATAAATTTAAAATTTAATGTAATAATGACACACCCCGACCCAGAAAGTCCACTAGGACACTGAAGTCGAGCTGTGCTGGCCGACACCTGGAAGGTGACGAAGCCATAAAGTGTAGTGATGTGGAAAATATGAATAAATTTAAACCCAAAAGTGCCTAAACATCAGAGTGTGTTCGTGAGCGGGAGCGAACCCATCTCACGCGTGACTTCAGAGCATAAGTAAATACAGAAGAACGGGCAAGAATTATACCCTCGACAATAGCCACCAGACCAGAGATTCGCCAATAATCCTCGTCGATACGAACCTTAACAGCTAACTTGGAGGGGCGCAAAACAGAAAACGTCAGTGGGCAAAAACAAAGCTTTTCAAAACCATTTTGATATTAAAAGTACTAACCCCTCACTGTAAAACCCGTATAGTTTCCCAGAAAATAGTACATATATACATATACTCATATAAGAAAACATTGTTAATAAATCAAAACTTATCATTAAACCTCAGAAATAAGCCATGTCGGTATACAAACTCAAAAGCAAGTAATATCAGACAGGTGAGATAAATCAATATGCATCAATACCATCATGTCAGCCGGAGTCACCTCTAGTGACCTGTACGGCTGAATCGATAGCTCATCAATCACAATCAATCACTATCCTGCACACGAGTCGGAACCACCTGCAGTGGTCTGTACGACAGGCTAGGTATATAATATTACGCTCAGTGCTACGATCACGTGAAGGCTGTGCGACGAATCGCGGGTCACCTACGAGTCGGAACCACTTATAGTGGTCTGTACGACAGGCTGGCACCTGCCTTGGATCCAAGGTGAGCGTACAGTGCGGGAGGTGAACGATCACGTGAAGGCTAGGCCCTACTATGGCGGAGCACTAACACCCGAGGTGTAGGTAAATGAGCTATATCACAATCATCATCATCACTATCACTACCTATCAAACTCCCCTGACTTAGCTGGCCGTCCACAGCGCCGAAGCATAAAGAATGCAATCATACTCATAATTATAAAATATAATTGGCATACGACATGGCAGTTCAATTGTGAAATCAATTTAATTCATAGACCATTCAATTCACGTTTCTGGGAAAAACGGCAGTCATATATATATATATATATATATATATATATATATATATATATATATATATATATATATACTGAAAACAAAAGCCCACTCACCTGGCGTCCACGCTACAGCCCCCTAGTATGACTCTCGAGACATCCCAAATGATCCCAAATGATCACCGCCTAGCATAAATATCAATTCATGTCTCAGAATTCGTACTGAGAGAATATGCAATTTATATAAAGCGCATCCCTACGAATTCGATCCGGAAGATCCGTATCACGAATCTTCGATTCGTCACTTCCAATAATGTACATTAAACTTCTAGAATAACACCCCAAAGTTTCGTTACGATCCAACGGTTGGATCTCCGCCAATTACCAAAACCAAGTGGTGGTTAACGTTTTATTTACAAACTTACAATTCCAATTCGGGAAGATCCATATGACGGATTCCCGATCCGTAAATTCCTACGTTCGTCAAATATTATGTACTACAACATACTAAATTTTGGTGACGATCCAACGGTCGGATCGTCGATTCATATTTTGACATATTACCGAATCGTAACGAATTTACGTCCTAACGATCAATTTACGTCAATCCATCATCAAAACTAATATCAAGGCATTGAATAATGCCTAAAAACATTATTGGTGTCCCTCGGGCCACGTGCCGCCGCACGCGCCGCCGTGGGTGGCGGTTGGCTGCCCCCGAGTCGCCGGAAAATTCAACTTTCACTAAAAATTCTCAAAATTTTCAGAACTAAAGATATCAATGAGTAGAACAACTTTCATACCTTCGAGAAAGTCCAATTTGGCTTCGAAGACCTCCAATTGTGCTACACCCGCCAAGAACCCTAGAAATAGGGTGTTCTCCAATTCGACTTCAATTCAACTCCGATGCTCCAAACAATGATTGGGCTTTGTTCCTGGGTTCTAAGGGAGTCTAGTGGTGGTGTGAATTGGAAGAAATTGCTTCAAATAATGGCAGAGAATACCCCAACCCGTGCGCCCCCTTTGTTGCGGTTTTACCCAAATTCAAGGTTAAATCTTGTGAAATTTGATTGGAAATGGAAGATGGAGGGTTAGGGAATGATTTCTAGGTAGTACCTTTACTCAATTCGTTGGAAAAACCCCCTAGATTTCGACAAAATCCACACGGGTCACGGACCCGATTTGCTTCCCCCTTTTTTTCCTTCTCTTATTGTTCCTCCTTGCTCTATTTTCTGATTGGGCAAGCCCATTTCTCTCTCTTCTTCCAATTAGCCACATCCTCCCTCCTTATTTCTCCCTTCTTTTCCATCCACACCATCCATCAGTTTTCCCTCTCTAATCTGGGCCACACACATGGCACCCCAAATTTCTGGAACTTTCCCAACAATTTTAGAAAGTATCAATTTTGCCCTCAACTTCAAACGTTAATAACTTCTTCGTTATAACTCCAAATTCGAATCCGTTTGCGCCTACGCGTCCGTAACGATGAATACTATAAGAATATGTGAAGAAAACAAATCTTAGGTGTCACTATGAGGCAGTCTACACCAATCAAAGTATGTGCCTCGAAGGGCATTTTCGTAAACTCACTTATTAAAATTATAAAAATCATCATTTTTAGGGATGGGTTGTCACAAATAACATTAAATAAGTTATCTATTAAATATAACATGAATTTGAATTAAGTACACATTAAGGGACTAAAATCAATATTTAATCTTACATTAGGTTTTTATTAAATTTTAATATTCTCAAAGGATTAAAGTTCAAAAACCCCATTATAAGACCAAATTATCTAGGTACCCCCAAGACCTCGAGATTTCCAAACTGTCATTAATTTTGTTGAGTAATCCATTTTTGTTCATTTGATGGAGTGTGTTGGCGTGAGTCCTAATTTGATTAAGAATATAATTATTATTATTGTATTTTTTTTAATTTAATTAGAAATTATTAACTATTACTTGTACTACAAGGGTGTGTTTGTTGCACCGGACTATCTCAGACTGGATTAGCTTCAGGGACTAAGCTGGACGGGCTTAGACTAGACTAAACTGGACTGACTTAGTGAAGCGTTTGGTGTAGTGTCGGACTAAAAAGAAGGATAATAACAAACTACAACATTTTATATTTTTTAATTCATATCTAATAATATTATATTAATTAATTCTATCTTCTTTTTTTTTTCTAATAATACTCTCCCTCTCTCTGGAAGCCTCCATCCTTTTCTTCCTCGTTCTCTCCGTCCTACACTCTCCGTCCCTTTCCTATTTTATCTGATTAATTGCCAAAAAAAATTCTGCAAAACGAAGAATCGAGCTTCGTTTTTCTGGTTTTTGTTCATGGGGTCGTCGGGCTTGTCCACCGGTTCTTCCTCTTCGATTTCTGATTTTGTTCATGGGAGCGACTGGGTTTCAGAGGAACAACAATTTTGTAATTTTTTCTTCTTCTGTTTTTTTGTTTTGAATTCTGGGGTTGGATGTTTTGGATTTTTTTATGTGCGAGGCAGTGAGGAAGAAGTAAATGAGAGCAGCGAAGCAGGGAGAGACGACGCGCGGAGCAACGGTGGTCCTAGGATGGTCCAGCGAGGTTGTCGAGCAGGGTGAGCAGTCGAGCAAAGCGGTGAGGAGTCGAGCAGAGCAACGGTCTTAGCAATCCGGTGGTGTTTGGGGGGTCTCGCTAAGACTACCTAGCGAGCTCCGTAGTCGAGGCGAGTGAGGTTTAATCCCACTAAATCTAGTCCCTTCCTCTAACAAACATGGGACTACAGTAACACCTAATCCAGTCCCACATAGTGAGGGCAAACAAACGCCCCCCAAGAGATGTGGTTATATATATATATATATATATATATATATATCACCTTCATGATGGAGAAGAATAATAAAAAAAAAGATTGAAACCCTAAAACTAGTTTTATTTTCGCATTCTGATCCCGCTCTTTCTCCTTAATCGTGGCCGCAAAACTCTGCAAAAACAAAAAAAAAATAAGGGCTTGTTTGGTATCTTATTTGAAATTTTTTTATCATTTCTCAAAACATTTCTTAAAAACATTTCTTAAAAACAATTTTCTTTAAGATTCAAAAACTTGATTGGTTTGTGATTTAAAATTTTTAAATCTTACGACTTAAACTTGATTGGATTAGAATAGAGTCAAAAAAAGTAATTAAAAAAAAAGGAGAAAGAAAGAAGAAAAGAGAGAGATATATTTGGAGTGAGAGGGGAGGATTGAGAGAAAAGAAATGAGTGAGTTTAAGTTTAAAAACTCTAAAAACTCACTTTTTATGTTTTTAAGAAATATACTATATTTTTGAGTTAGTCTTGAATTCAGTTTTTAAAAATAGTTATGCCAAACAAGTTTTTAAGACCTAAATCTTGAAAACTGTTTTTTAGTTTAAAAAGTTGGATTCAAGTACACTACCAAACAGGCCCTAAAATATTCAGCAGTGTTTCGAAGCAAGAGACACCGCTGACAGAAACAACTTTTTCTAGCCTAAACCCACTGTGACCGAAGAAAGGTCAACATAACAGCACACCTCAACAACCTCAAGCCAAGTGTCTTGAGGCAAAGGCTGCTGCCAACCCAATCAACGCAAAGTTGGACCAAAAAAAAAACAACAACAACGACATTACCACCAACCCATGATTCCTTCCTTGGATTTAACGCCGGCCTTGAATGAGTCATCCAGCAGGCCATGCGGCAATTATTCCCAGCCGGCTGAGCTTGCAAAGCCTGAAGCCCATTTTTCAATTGACCAACAATCAGCCACCCATAATCAGATTCGAACCCAAACAATTTGGGCCCAGAGCTCTCCTTTTTAAATTTAATTAATTCCCAAGACCAATCTGACGATCTAGGTAACATGAGCTCGGTCCTAATTGCATTCATTAATCTTGATACAGGTTGGATCATTGACTCCAAAGCCATTGACCATATGACTTATGACTGTACTCTTTTTAATTCGACAACACTACCACAACGAGATAGTATTGTCACTACTAATGATGGTATTGCCCTAGTTACAGGGGCAGGTTCGATAGCACTCACTCCCACTCTCTCCCTACACAATTGCTTACTTGTTCCCTCACTCTCTAGCCATTTGTTATATGTGGGACAGGTCATTGAGTAATTAGGTTGTGTTGTGCTAATGTTTCCATCTTTTTGTTTACTTTAAGATATTCGAAGTCAAGCAATTATTGGGCGTGGTACTAAGAGGAGAGGGTTGTACTATGTTGATGATGTTGCACACAGACATGTAAATCAACTTCAAGGTCGTAATAATGAAAGATTGAATATTGTTCAGTTGTGGCATCGTCGTCTTGGTCATGCATCTTTTGGTTATTTACGCAAATTACTTCAGTCATTATTTGGTAATATTCCCGATTCTTCATTAAAGTGTAATGTTTGCACATTAGCTAAAAGTCATCGAGCATTTTATCCTCCAAGTTTGATTGAGAGAACAATTCTGTTTGAGTTAATTCATTTTGATGTGTGGGGGCCATCTCCAGTTACTATCAGCATGGTGTGCATTGGTTTGTAACATTTGTTGATGACTGCACTAGAATAACTTGGTTGTATCTCATGAAAAATAAAAGTGATGTGGGTGGCATCTTCAAAAAGTTTTATCACACGGTCAACACTCAATATTCACTCCCTGTTAAAGTGCTTTAATCAATGCCAGTGGTGAGTACCTTAATCAAGATCTTTCTCAATTTTTTACTAAAACCGGCATTCTTCATGAAACTACGTGTCCTCAAACCCCACAACCAAATAGAGTTGCTGAATGAAAAAAATGGGCACATACTTGAGATTACCCATTCTCTTCTTATTAGTAGCTGTGCACCTAAGACATACTGGGCTAATACAGTCACCTATGCTATTTATCTCATGAATCGAATGCCATCGCGTGTTCTCTCTTTTAGAACTCTCTTGGTTATGCTTGCTGATCATGCTTTGCTCCATTCTACTCTTCATCTCGAACCCTGGGTTTTTAGTTGTGTGGTATATGTATATCTTCACAAAAATCAAAGAAGCAAGCTTGATCCATGTGCGGTGCGATATGTTTTTATTGGCTTTAGTCCTCAATAGAAGAGGTATAGATGTTATCATCTTCCTACTAAACATGTATACGTCACCATAGATGTGACCTTCTCTAAAGACAAGCTTTTTTCCCTTAGCCACAATCTTCAGGAGAGACGATTGGAAGTGAAGATTATGGATGGGTGGATGTAAGCCTTGTTGTCTTTGATATAATAGGTAGCACGGTTGAAAGCCCAAGTAGCCCAAGTGGGTATGAACAAGCCAGCTTCAAAAGCCCATCTGGCATGATAAGTATGTTGCTGCACATGGCAGCCCTAATAAGCCCATCTGGGCATAAGAAAGCTGCAGCTGGCAGCAAGGAAGAAAACAAAAGCCCAAATGGCAGGCGTAATGATGATGTTGGTGAAGGCCTATCTTGGCGTGAAAATGCTGCAGGTGGTAGCACGTAAGAAAACAAAAGCCCAACTGGGCTGGGCGATCAGGCCGAGACAACAAGGCCAGAAAATGCAAGCCTAAGTGGGTTGGGTGATCAGGTCGAGACGGCACGGCCAGCTACTGTCACGTGGCAGAAGGAAATGATATCTAGTGCCGTCTCTGGTACGGTTAACAACCCCTTTCAACCTCCTCAAGTTCCCGTCAATGATCCTACAGATATTCTTTCTAATGTAAGTATTCATTTAGAAACTGTTAAACCACTTTATGAGTTACCTCCTAGACAGAATCGAGGAAAATCACCAGACAGGTACTCTTCAAAAGGAAAAGTGTTGTATTCAATTGTTGACTATGTCTCTACTCATCGACTCTCACCAAAATATTGTGCATTACTCTAACAAATAGAAACAATTAAAATACCTACTATTTGTACTGTACTTGACCAACCCTAAAACTACTAAGCACCAGTCAACATTATATTGCCAAGGACCCACAAGAGTTTCCCTCCAACCAGGAGGCCAATCACAATGCGACACATGTCAACGTCAGAGGCCAATCACAACGCAACACGTGTCAACATCATAGGCCAATCACAGTGCGACATGTGTCAATGTCAAAACAAAACTAGAAACTCTCTTCTATAAATAGGGATCATTCTCCCACAATAATCCCTAATGTCATTTGAACTAAACTATTTACTAGAACTTACAAAAGGAGAGCTTGAACCTATGTATTTGTGTAAACCCTTCACAATTAATGAGAACTCTTTTACTCCGTGGACGTAGCCAATCTGGGTGAACCACATACATCTTGTGTTTGCTTCTTTGTCTCTATCTCTTTACGCACTTATCTAAATTGGTGACCGGAGCAATCTAGCGAAGGTCACAAACCTGACACTCTATGTTGTACCAAAGTTCTCATTGATTTTGTGCATTAACAATTGGCGCCGTCTGTGGGAAGCGACACTTATTCCTACTCTCTTCAGCTTTGTCAAGCTAGTTTCCACCATTTGTACACTCTATTTTGACCAGACATCCCTCTCCAACATGAGGAGCGAAGGAAGCCACATCACACAGAATGACACCCTTCTTGCACCTAGTGCGAAGCAACGAAAGAGGTTTTCTCTTCAAGCTAAAGTCGATGAGCTGGAGGCTCAGAATAACAAGATAGCAATGAAGAATGAGGTCCTCCAGGAACAGTATGAGAAGCTCTTCGAGATGCTCCACGAGACTAGGTAGGCTCAAACACACAAACCCATCGCCCCTACTGAAGTCAACCATCATCTGAGCGCCCTCTAACACAGAAGGTCACCGATATCCAACATGGATATTCCTGATAAGGAGCGAGCTACTCATCCATGTGTTAATAAACATGAGACTTCTCTCAACCTAGCTGCTTCAACTTGAAGTAGGAGAAATGAAGGAAGACACATCCTTGCGGAAAAAGAGGAAGGATCGAAAGCTATTTATCGCGATTATTAGGACTTCCTGAAGCAACATCGAGAGAACCCCATCCACACAAGCTCAAAGATCAATGACCCAAGGGTTTCTGAGAGACAGTCCCCTACCATGGCCCAGGTTGGCTACCAATTTGGGGAAGAGGCAATAGGTCCTAAAGAAACAAGAGGGTATAGGGAAATCGGAGGTGGTCCGACAGACATACCCTAGAAGTCAGTACAACGAGTCCAAAGAAAAATCACATGCTCTTGATCAAACTTTCCTACTTCTAAGAGGTGATGGAGATTTACGAAGAAAAAAAGCTCCAGTGAGACAGGACTCCACTCAAGATCCCCTTGTCCTGCAGCTCCTAGAGGAAGTAAACAAGTTGAAGGCTGAACGACAAGCTGAGATACTTGATTGGAACCAATCTATGCATGGCTATCTTACAAGGATGATCCTCAATACCCCCTCTAAGCGAAGATAAAGCAGAAGCTCGGTTTACAACTCTATACTGGGAGGGAAGATCTGATTGAATACCTTAACCTCTTTGAGTCCACCATGGCATACCGGATGCATATTGACGAAGAACGATGTATTCTCTTCCCCTTCACCCTTTCTGGCGGAGCTCTAAATTGGTATTGCTGTCTCCCATCTGAGACAGTAGACTCAGTTGAGGAGTTGAGGAAATTGTTTATTTCTCAACA
Organism: Crataegus laevigata; assembly: GCA_963580275.1. Lineage (NCBI taxonomy): Eukaryota > Viridiplantae > Streptophyta > Magnoliopsida > Rosales > Rosaceae > Crataegus > Crataegus laevigata. The sequence goes on along the minus strand of OY756940.1, from coordinate 19,756,863 downwards.
TATTTTCCAGACCGATCGCTTGCACTTTGCAGATGACTTGTACACTATTCGCCAGAAGCCAGACAAGTCATTATGTAAGTATGCTAGTCGTTTCAGCCATGATTATTCTCGTTGTGCCGAGGCAGATGACAAGACTGCCCTCAAAGCCTTCACGGCGGGCTTACGTGACTGTTTCTTCAAATACATGATCAATGCTAACACTTGGAAGACTTACTCTAAGGTGATGGCGCATGCTTACAACCATGCCTCTGCCGAGACAAAGACATATCAAGAGAAACCCTTACAACCATTCTTTATCAGCAGGTAAGGAGTGGAAGCAAGACCCACCAAAATGAGAAAATCTCAACCTTCCAAACGGCAGCGGGGCCTCCCCCTGCCTTAACTAATGCTTCGTTAAATCGACAGATGTATCAATCTCAGGGCAAGACAAAGAATTTCCACCTTCACCACTCTTATTTTAGTAAAAAGAGTAAGGGGCACTATCGCGATAACCAAGGGTATCACCACAATAATGCCCTCCCCCGAGAAGTTAATGCAGTGGGCCAAACACTTGTCAAGACAGACTTTACCCCGAGGTATAAGACATACACGCCCTTGAACACCATATGCGCGACTATTTATCCCGGTATAGCTCACTTGATACCGAAGCCAAAGCCAAGGCAGCTGGATTACAAGTCCACAAAGAACATAGGTATGTTTTGCTGTTACCACGAATATAATGGTCATGACGGCGAGAAGTGTATCATCCTCCGTGACCATATCAAAGCTTTGGCACGTGAAGTAAAAATTGATCAATTCCTCCTTCACCCTCTAAGGGATAACCGTAACCAATGCCAAGTAAATGTGATATATTCCATAAGCGGTGACATGCCCATATCTGAGTATTCCAACAGGGCCATGAAAAACAATGAATGAACTTTGAGGCCTGGCCACCAGGTGTTTCATGTGGAAGACATCAAATGGGGCAAATATCAAAAGCCTAATAGGGATCCAATATGTTTGTACCCTAAGGAAGAAAAAGGTATCATCTACCCTCACAACGACCCACTGATTGTGACGGCTCACATAGCCGACTTTGATGTTTGACGAATCCTCGTAGACACGAGGGCTTCGGTCAATATCATGTTTGCTAAAGCTTTTAGGGCACTTAATGTAGTTGAACACTTGCTCGATCGCTTGGTTTCTCCTCTGATAAGCTTCTCCAGTGATATCGTGCAACCCTTAAGGAACATATACTTAACATTTACCATTTGTACATGCCCTTACACAGCTACCATTACCACTAACTTCCTGGTGGTTGACTGCCCAACGACATACAATGTCATATTTGGCGCATAGGCATCAATGATCTCAAGGCCATGGTATCCACACATATGTTGTTGATGAAATTTCCAACCCCCTACGACAACAGTTACTTTAGAGGAGATCAAATTAGTACACGGTCATGTTACAACATTTTAGTCAAGCAACAACATCTGCCTATGCTCAATGAACTCTCTATACATGGCTAAGTCACAAAGACTAGCCTGGATGAAGCCGACTTGACCCTCCGTAATGGCAATGATCAACTAGATGATCCACGGGATGACTCTTTCACCCAACAAGCACAACCTGCTGAAGAGTTAGAGAAGGCCTCAATCTCCTGAGATTATCTAGATCGCATAGTGAAGTTTGGCACCACCTTGTCACCACCCATCCAGTCTGCACTGATCTCCTTTTTGCAAGAGAACACTTAAGTCTTCGCTTGGTCATATGAGGACATGCCAGACATCTCTCCTGATATAATTTGTCATTGTTTGAGTATTGATCCCAAGGCTAAGCCAGTGAGACAAATTGGGAAGAGCATGAAAGTTTATGTTGATGATATGTTAGTCAAAAGCAAACATGCTGACCAACACATCAACAACTTATTTGAAACCTTCACTACTCTAAAAAGTTATCGAATGAGGTTAAACCCCAACAAATGTGCTTTCGGTGTAAGTTCTGGCAAATTCTTGGGCTTCATGATTAGCCAACGAGGCATTGAAGCTAATCCCGAAAAGATCAAAGTAATCCTTGATATAAGAGAACCAGTAACTTCAAAAGACATCTAGAGCCATATTGGCAAGGTGGTAGCCTTGACTGGGTTCATCTTTAAGGCTGCAGACACATGTGCTCATTTCTTCAAAGCACTTAAAGGAAGTAAGAAGTACATTACATGGACTGATAAGTGTGCCGAGGTATTCAAGAACCTCAAGGAGTACATGAGTAAAGCTACCCTACTCTCTAAACCCGAGGTTGGCGACATTCTCATTATCTATCTATCTGTTTCGCTTTCAACATCAGTTATATTCTCATTCGAATGGATGGTAGTTTCGAATGACCCATCTACTATGCCAGTAAGGCCTTGCAAGTTGTAGAGACATTGTACTTCAACATTGAGAAATTAGCTCTAGTATTGGTCATGTCTGTTCGAAAACTTTGCCCTTAATTCCAAGCACACTCCATCATCGTGTTTACTAATCATCATCTTCGACAAATACTCCAAAGTCCTAACACCTCAGGACGAATGATCAAGTAGGCGATAACACTGGGTGAGTTTGACATCTCTTACCAACCAAAGCCAGTTGAGAAGGGCCAAGCAGTTACAGATTTCATTGCCGAATTCACATATTCTGTCAACATTTCTCCTACACCTAAGGCATTGGCTCTGTTGGCCTCAGAAGCTCAGAAGGCAGAACCAATATTCCCCGTATGGACTTTGTATGTTGATGGCTCATCCAACCAACAGGGTTGTGGAGTAGGACTAGTCCTTATTACCCCAGACAAAGTGGAAATGGAGTATGCTCTTCGCTTCAAATTCAAAGCATCAAACAATGAGGCTGAGTACAAGGCCCTCCTAGCATGCTTGCGTTTGGCCAAACACCTTCGAGTTAAACAAAATGATATCTTCAGTGATTCCCAATTGGTGGTTAACCAGGTCATGAATAACTTTAATGCTAAGGATAGCTCCATGGCAGCATATCTTGCGTAAATGCAACTTTGGTTCAAACACTTCAACTACCAGATCACTCAAGTCCCTCGAGTGGCAAACAGTAATGTAGATTGATAGGAACATATTTATGTGACTTTATTAGTTTGTTTCCTTGCATTTACTTAATTAGTTTCATCTTATTAGAATGTTTTAAGCTATTTTCGTGTGTTTATAGGTTTTAATAACAAAGTTAGCAAAGAAGTGCATTTTGGTGCAATTTGGAGCTATTTTGGGGTGGAATGGATTGCATGCATGGAGAGCATAAAGGATGGACGTTTTGGTGCATGAAAGGGCTTCAAACATATGCTAAAATCTGATCAAAATGAAGAAGATACCTTGCAAAGACCAAGCATGTGTGTTGCTAGCTGTTTTAATCATGAAAACACAAGTGTGCAAGCTGTTTTTGCAAGGAAACCCCATGACAAGAGTGTGTAATCATGTTTTGCAAGTGTGCTAGCTTATTTAATCATGAAATACAAGTGTGCTAGCTGTTATACAAGTGTACTAGCTGATTCATCATGAGAAGACCAAGAGGAACCAAAGGCATGGACCAAGGAGTATGAATGCAAGTTGTTTCATCATGAAATTTCTGGAAAGATGCATGTGTGCTAACTGTTTTTGATGATTAATTCTTGCTTTGTATTGTTTATTAAAACAACTCGTGTGGTTCTTTACTTTTGAGCACCTATAAATAAGCCTTCTTGCAAGGCTTAAAACTCATTAATTTACACAACACTTCCATTCTACACTCCCTAAACTATCCTAGCCACAACCACCTCTTCTTTCTTCCAAAAAATCTGGTTCTAACCTATCCTAGCCTTACCCCTACCTACCCATCCTAAACACCACCATACATCCCCTATCCATTCCTCCATACAACCAAACCTTCAACCCACAACCACTCCTTGTGCCGTAGCAAAGGAAGGGAAAGAAAGTGCTTGGACGTGCTTGCCACTTAACGAGGATCGTTGGAGCGTTTAGGTGTTTTCTTTCTTTTATTTTCAATGTATAAATCTATTTACCTTTCTTTTACAATTATGAGGAACTAAACCCCCCCCCCCCTTTTTTCTAGGGGGGATTCAAAGCCATGATTACATTTGCATTATGAATTAATTACTTTTGGTTGTGCTTTAATAATTTGTGATTTCAATTCGCTTAACTATTTGATTGATAACTTATTTGTGTATGTTAATTAAGAGTGCACGCTTAGTTTTCATGCATAAGTTTGATGCTAGAATATAAGGAAATTTCACCCAATCGTTATGAACTTATATTCATGAGTAGTGAAGGTTGCTATCCACAATCGTGTTAAGTGAATTCTTGGCAAGAGTATCATGCTTTTCATAGTTACAAATGCCTCGTCAATACTTATAGTTCTCATGAATCTTAATGACCTATGATTGTATCTCTATTGTGCTTTTCACGTATGGAACTTTTGAAGAATGTTTTGAATTGTTATATGCGCTTTCCCATTCAATTCATTAACTTAAGGAGAACTTGAAGGTTAAAAAAGTGCTATCACGGTTAACCCGGGGTATTGAGTTTCATAAGTTATCGAAAGAACAACTAAAAATTGGTTTATGTACAAGTTTATCATGTGTGGAGGAGAACCCTCTAGCTAATCCATCATCCATTCAAACAACCATATTTTGTGTCTAAATTTGTCTAGTTTATAATTTGTTTATTTTCAAGTTATTCTCATCAAAACCCAATCCCCCTTTTACAATTTGTGTCCTTTGATTTGAATCTACTTTATTTGATTTCTTTTGAGTTCTTTGAGTTAATTTAGTTTAGAGTTGGTTAATTTTCATAATTTGAATCTTTTAAATTCAATTCACGTCCTAAAACAACCCTAGAATCTGTTTTAGTTTATTTGTTAGTTTTGGGCTATTTTGAGTTATTCTAATTTATTTTGAATCATTTGAATCTAGTTAAGTGTTTTGATTTTAGATTTGTGTTTTTGAAGTTTTATTTAGTGTTTCTAAGTTCATTTTATAGATTAGCAATCCCTCCTAATTCCCGGTTTAGAACGATTCCTACTTGCATTTATACTACAATTGTCAACAAGAGGGTTTAATTTGAGTGTTGTTTACAAAGCATCATAGATGCCTTAGCTCGCCTCGCCTTAGCAGTGGAAGACAAGATTGGAAGAAAAGTTCATGTCGAATTATTGGCAGCACCAAGCACCATGGGCGTGGAAGTGTGCAACTTACAATAAGGAATTTATGAATTCCTTGCTCATGGCATCCTTCCAAACGATAAAGTCTAAGCCAAGTAAATTCGATACAAGTCTACTCGCTACCTAATCATTAATGACCAACTTTACAAGCGAGGTTTTTACTTGCCTTACTTAAGGTGTCTTACTCCTGCTGAGGCAGAAATTGTTCTTTGAGAAATACATGAGGGAGTCTGTGGGGATCATGCTGAATTTCAATCCCTAGCACACAAGGCTTTTCACCAAGGATATTACTGGCCAACACTTCACTAAAATGCCATCAAAATATCCCGCTCATGTGACAAATGTCAATGCTATGCAACCATTCCTCACTCCCCTCCTGAGCCTTTCATTCCCATGATTAGCCCTTGGCCCTTGGCCCAGTGGGGACTTGATTTGATAAGCTCGATGCCTATGGGGAAGGGCAAGGTCCGTTATGCAATCATTGCGGTTGACTACTTCACAAAGTGGGCCAAAGTAGAACCTCTGACAACCATTACTGAGGCAAAGATAGAAAACTTTGTGTGGAAGAACATCATTTGCAGATTCGACATTCCTAATGCAATAGTCACTGACAATGGCCGACAGTTTGACAATAAGTTCAGGACTTTATACTCTAAGTTCAACATCAATCTATGCTTTGCCTCCCCAGCTCATCCTCAGGCTAAAGGACAAGTTGAGTCCATCAACAAAATAATTAAGCGCACTTTGAAAACCAACTTGGACAAGGCTAAAGGCTGTTGGCCAGAACTTGTGCCTCAAGTTCTTTAGTCATACCGCACTTCGTATCGGACTTCAACACGAGAAACACCATTCTCACTCGTCTTTGGTATAGAGGCAGTTGTCCCAGTTGAGCTTGAATAAGCAACATATCGAGTCAAAATGACAAATAACTTACCCTCAACTTGGATCTAGTCAAGGAACACAGAAACCAGGCTCACTTGAGGAATGTTGCTTACAAGTAGCGCATTTCCAACTACTATGACTCTAGGGTCAAACCTCACTCTTTCAAAGTGGGGGACTGGGTATTGAAGAAAAGACTACTCTGCGACAAAGTCCCGAGCGAAGGCACATTCAGCCCAAATTAGGATGGACCGTTTGAAGTTATTGGCATCAGTTGCCCTGGCTCCTACAAGCTCAAAAGCTCCGATGGCAAGACCCTGGGCCATCTATTGAACACTGATCACTTGAAGTACTATTACAAATAGACTCACACTGTACAAGTGTTGAGTTACAACCATTCGGCACTCTATGTAATGAAGGCCATTTGGCATCAATTCAATAGATATGTGATTTAGACAACTTGGTCATAACTTTCTTACATCACTATCACTTAAACGCTCAGATTTGAAGCTTCAACATGAATGCTTCCGACATTAAATAAAGTCTAAGTATCTGTCAACAAGACTATACAAATAAATGAATAGCTTCACAGTATATTCGTTCAATCATACCTAAGTTATGGTTTGTATCTAAATAAAGGATTTGCTTAAACATAGCCAAGCATTCATCAATGATAGTGTAAACATTTGGCAATTAACGTCAAAATAAAAGGTGCAATGTCACAAACATCCATAAACAAAAAGCACTCAAGCTCATAACTTAATACATGCCATACAAAAAACAACCTAGTACATGCAGAAAAAGAGGGCACTATGAGTCATCCTCATCTAAGGCCGAATCTTTGACAATATCACTCTGTGTTTCAACTCCATCGCCATCACCACCATCCTCGGCATCTCCAGGACCATCCTCACTCTCTCAAGACTGCTCATCAATACTGGCCTCATTATCAGAGTCATCTTCACTACTAGGATCAACTGTAAGGACAATGGTTTCACACCTTTGTCGGTACTCATCCATCTCTTCATGGTATTTTTCAGATAATTCTTCCATTGTCGTAACGCTCAAGGACGACCATCCATTTTTTTTTTCAAAATTAGACACCTGAAGGCAGTAAGGTTCAAAAGCATTATGAAAGGCCTGGGATTCTAAGAACTCCTGCACGACAGTTTTCCTCTCATTTGGGATATCTCTATTCAGCTCAGATGCCTTAACCAAGGCACTGTCCAACTCCCCTTTAACCTTGGAAACCTCGAGGATAATTGTCTCTAACTGTTCCTTACTCACCTCCAACTGTTTCTTGAGCCTTAAGTTCTCACCATTCTACCTCTTCAAACTCTCAAAGGTTTGACCCTTAAGTCAGATGGCCTCGGCCAAAGCTTTGCTCGTCTTCTTGGCGTCATTCACAAGCTGCTTATTCTCTTTAAACTTTGCCTTGTACTTCTCAACCTCTCGTAGTCTATTGTCATACTCAATCATGACTTACATGGCAAGATAATCGTCATTACTAGAAAAAAGAGGGGAGAAAGTAAAGAAATGACAGAGTAACACTTACATAGAAAGATAGCTTCATCATCTGGTCACGATCGGATTCATGCTTAGCTAGCGGCTCGCCAAGCTCGTTAACAGTGGATCGACGTCTTGCCAGGCAATTATTGACATACCTAAAATTACTTGGCTGTATGGCAACCTTCAAGTGCTTCCAATGGATGCTGCAAACCTCTTCCTTGTACTTTCTCTTACGGCTGGAACTAGGGTCACCTTGTTGGTCAGTGGACTCCATGGTTGGAGGAAAGATGGGATTGATGGTAGGAAGATGAGGCAACTGTTACCTCTCATCCTCTGCAACTATAGCAACAACACACCCGATGGCTTCAGCTTCAGCCTTCTTCGAGGCAGCAATCTTGAGGACCTCCTCTTATGACTTAGGTTTAAGGGCTGGCCGCACCTGGTGCTTACGGGCTCTATTGTGAAATAAAATGTCGTCTACGGGAACTAATATGGGTGTTTTCCCTTTCTTAGTGCTAGTCTCCACTTTCTTGCTCACCTTCTCCATTGAACAAGAAAAATCAAAGTAAGGAATACAACTTTGTAAAAGAAAGAGGGGGCGAAATGAAAGATACAACTTACTTACTCGTCTCTGACACTGTCACTAGGGGCTAGAAACCGTACTTTCAAAACAAAGGCCGTAGCTTGCCTAAGTGTCTATCCTCTTTAGGCACCTTTAATACCTTCTTTACATTAGCCAGCTCCCATTTGGACAATGTGATGGTGCCTCGCGTCACTGCATGAAGAAACATGTTAGAAGCAAGAAGAAATCACAGCAAATAGCAAATAATGCAGACAATGGATATATTACAACCTACAGCCTGGAAGTGGGTAGGAACACGTTGCTCAGGTGTGACACCCCTAGCATGCTCCCAATCATTATAAAGAAAGCACCAACAATTTTTCCAAGTGCAGTACGCCTTTTTCTTACCAAAGACAATACGCCCTCTCTCACTCCGACATGCACACTCAGTATACCTAGTGCATGCCTTCATTGGGCGCATCTTATAGCAGTAGTGCCATTGATGGAAATAAGGCTCACCTAACCCATATTCCATCCAAATAATATAAAACCCGATCAAGGTATCCTAAACACCAGGGTTGAGTTGCCTAGGCGCATATCCAATGAAAGATAGCATTCGTTGCAACCACGGGTGCAAAGGTAGCTTCACCCCTAAGGTCACTAATATCTGGGTATAGAACATAACATGACCCGACTTAGATGGCAATTTTTCACAATGCACCAAACGCATTCCCACACTACGAGGTATATTACATGATTGCCTTAGGGCCTCAAGCTGCTCTTTGTTATCTAACAAATTCTTATCTAAATGGTCTGTTGTGAATTTAGAGCAAAATATGGGTATGGCGTCAAGAGCAGCCCCCTCACCCAATGACATGAAAGAGGCAGAACCAATATTGGATAAGGCTTGATAATTTTGAAGATCATCCAACTTTTTTGCTATACAAGACTCTAACAAATGCCCTGAAGACTCTAACACTGCAAACTCAAACCTGAGCTAAAGCTAGAGGAGCCCTCATCACTAGGACTTCTAGGCTCTGACATCTACAACAAATAGAAACAAACTCTATCACTGCATGAAGGATCCAGAGCAAAGAAATTCCTAGGTCAAGAGGCAAAACTCAACCAGTTTATCATGTTCTTAGCCAAATGCATGAATACTTAAACAATTCAACAAGAAAGAAAACATTTGATCTACTAGAGAAGACTACCAACCTGAAGATGATGCCAAGCACTGGCGGAATAACTCTCAACTAGAGAGCACTCTGTCTTCAAAAATCACTACAAAATGAGCAAATCAGGCAATGTAAAAAGTGGAAACTTATCATTCTTATATAGTCCAACATAGTCAAAGAATTTCAAAATTCAAATTCAAACCATGAAAGAGCCCCACATGGAAAGCCTTCAAACTTCCACACAAGCTAGGGAGTTTCAAAATTCAAGTTTCCACTCCCTTCCCCCCACCAAAAAAAAAAAAAAAATCGAAAAAAAAAATCTGAAAAAAAAGGGAGGGGGTGAACACTGATTCATCAATGGAGTTCAACCACAAATGTCAAAAGCTTCACACTCTTGATCAAGATAGTGGGAAGCAAAATCAATTTATGGTGCCAACAAAAGCTTCAACAAATAGAGGGCAACCACAAATGTCAAAAGCTTCACACACTCTTGATCAAGATAGTGTGAAGCAAAATCAATTTATGGTGACCAAAACAAAGCTTCACCAACAAAGCTTCACCCACAAAGCTTCACATACAAAGCTATAAAGCTTCATCCACAAAGCTTCACTCACAAAGCTTTACACATAAAGCTTCACCCACAAAGCTTCACCAATAAAGCTTCACCCACAAAGCTTCACCTACAAAGCTTCACCCTACAAAGCTTCACCCACAAAAGATTCACCTACAATGCTTCACTACAAAATCTCAACACTAAAACATGCAAGAGCTTCACACACTCTTGATCAAGATAGTGTGAAGCTAAATCAAGTTTTATGTCCTAAAAATAGCTTCAACTAGTCAAGCTATATACCCAAACAAAAACCTACATTTAATAAACCTTGCCTATTAAACTATTTTCCAAACACAAAGCCTTGCTGCACATAAACAAATTTTGTTCACAAAACCCAAGATTTTTGGCAATCTGTATAACAACAAGTACAAGCAAAAGTTTTAAATATCAATTTTCTTATCCTTTTTTCTCCGTTCATGAAGTCATTGTTACATATTATATGACTACTTATATCTGTCTCTACATTTTATGGTGACTAATCAACTCCCACCTACGCCAATAACCTGTGGGAATCGATACGAAAAGCTTTGTCGGTTATCTTTCTTTTTTTCATCTTACCTCAGTGATACCCTCACAACCACCCCTCTCCACCATGGATCTGCACAAAATAGAGAACCCAAAACCTCTTCTTCTTCCCAAAAACAGCGAACCCAGCTAGAAATCCAACCCAAGCAGCCTTTCTCTCTCTCTCTCTCTTCCGTCTCTTTTCATCTATCAAATTTTTACAACTTCTGCACTTCTTCAATGGAGCTGAATTTTGGACATCTTATAGTTCTTGAGCAGATGAACAACTTTCAAGAAGGAACTATTTCTGTTTAAGAGAAGAAAGTTAGAGTGTTGAAGCTCCAAACATGACAGTCGGATTTCTGGAGATTTCAAAGCTACCGTAGTGTTTCAAAGATCTGAAAATATTCGACCGTTAGTTTGTTCTGAATTTTTGATATATTATGGAAGAGAGGATAAGGAACAACTTGGATGAAGAAAGTATATTGATCTGAGCAAGAAAACATGGAGTTTTGAAGCTCACAACAGGTCTGACGGGTTGACAGACAAATAATGAATAGTCATTTATCATACCTGAATTTCTGGCATTGTACTCCTCCGATGGATCTCAAATTTGGATATGTTGTAGTTCACGAGTTAAGGAACAACTTTCATGAAGATGACTTTGAAACTTGAGCTACAAAGGATGGTGTTATATTGAAGAGCTACCACTCCCTCTACGTTGACTCCCTCCTTGACTTCCCCGGCTCCAACACCTCGTCGGAGTAGGACCTCATCCACATTTCCTTCAACATGACTTTGTAGCAACTCAGGTTATTAGTGGAAATGAAAACCAATTCCACCAAAGAAAGGAAGGCAAAACAAAAGAAAAGCTAAAAGCAGCAAAAAGTGGTAGAAAAGAGAGAAAAAAAATGAATAGTGCAAGAAGGAGAAAAGTCAAGGGAAATAGGGAAGAAGACACGGGCAAAGGGATGAGACCTTGGGTCTTACTTTTTTATTTCCCTACTCTCAACATGAAGTAATAAAGAATTGTGCTTCACATAAAAAAGAAGAAGAGAGGAAGTGGGCACTGGCTTCTCTTTTTCTTGGGCTTGCAAAACAAATGAGAAGTTTTGGGCTGTACCAAAATTTTGGGACCTTGTGAAGCTAAAACTAGCTTGAAATATTTTTACGATAAGGCATATATGAAGGTGTGTGATATAAAAACAAGGCATTGCTATTCTGACAAATTGGCAAAAAGTCAGACACCCCATTCGGCAATTATCCTTGCCTGGAAACTTGGGGGACTCCTACCATATGCTACTACACCTCAGTAATCAAAAGTTTCGCGACTACTCAATAACTTGGAGCTTTCAAGTCCCCAAACGAGAAGCTTCCCTCACTTGGGAAAATAGGGGAGCACTATTTCAATCTACAGGATCCGCCCACAAAGTTTCAAAATGCAAACTTCAACAAAAGAAAAAATTCAAAGAACTTAGCGAAAGATGCCTTAGTGTACATACACAAGAATCAAAACAAACAAAGAGGAGGGAGCCCTCACAAAAGTTGCTAATGAAAAGCCTCAGTACTCGGCAGAGCACCAGAAAGAAGAGGCACCAGAGGGTGATCATTAGGAACCTTAGTATTGGGCAGAACCCCATAAAGAGGAGGCACCGGATGTGGATCATTTAGAGCTTTAGTATGCAGTAAAGCTCCAGAAGACGAAGGGAGTAGATGCCTTTGGAACAAATCCACAAACTTCTGATGATCACTTAGAATCCGACTCTGGGATTCCCACAGCTGGTCCAGCTTTCTGTTCATGCTCGTGGAGTAGTTATGTGCAACCATGTGCAACTGTCTATTTTCATGCTTGAGCCTTTTGATCTCTTGTTTGAGACTTATCACTTCCGCCATCAATGATTCAACTTGGCAGGTTCGAGCAAGCAGGCGTTGGCCCATATTAGACACAGAACTCGCACACTGAACACTAAGAGGCAGGGAATCCTAAACAGTCAACTTATCGAACCATTTGGAGAGTATCCTACTATTTTTGGGGGTGAGAAGATTCTTGGCCACCACAGTAGCAGTTATGTCATTCTTCATCACAGAGTCCCCAATGGTAAGAGGACCAATAGAGGATAAGAAAGATGGACACCATATGTTGTCTGGAAAAGACATGGATGCCTCTTCCACAACGTTCAAGTCAAAACGACAGTCGGATGGGCAAGCCATTTTTAGAAATAACGAAGGAAAATGAGCCTCAATAAATCTCAGAAGTACCAAAAATAAGGGAGAAACTTCTACAAGCAGTAACTCTCTGAATGTACTCCTTGAACACAATTGGGACCCCTATAAAAGGAAGGACAATAAGACCGCGTGTTCAAAAATCGGAGGAGCACCACACTCCGAATTTTGAGAGCTAGGTTTCCCTGGATAATTTTTTTTGGCAATCCTCAAACGCAAAATCAACTCATCGGATACCATAGGTAACTTAGCCAAAGATCTTTGACAAAGCTACGACATTTGAATTTTGAAGTGCCAGCTACCCTACTATTACCCATAAGGGCAAATGAATAACTCCACTACTTGCTAAGTAGGAAATCCCGATATGTGTTAACTTTCATCCTCAATGTCAAAGCAGGCTTGTGAGAATGCCTACTTTTCCATCCTCCCGAGAATGCACCTTCAACAGATCTGCTTGTTCAAAAATCAAAGAGACACCACTCTCCGAATTTTGAGAATTAGATTTTCCTGGACAAAATATGTCGACGCTCTTCATACACAACGTCAGCTTTTCAGATACCACAGACCACTTTGTCAAAGATATCCGACAGTTAAAACACGTGAACCTTGTAGCTCCCAATGCATTGCTATGACTGAGAAGGGTAAAAGAACAGTATTACCATTTGTTGTTGAGGTAATTCCTATATAGGTTGACCTCCATCCTCCACGGCCAGGCATACCTACAAAAATGATTAACCTCTTCTCATATCTGAGAAGACACTCCCAACGAAGCCTCTCGAAATACCCAGCTTTCTTTCCTTTTAATAATACCTCTATAAACAAGCCACACCAGAACATGAGTACCTCATATCATTAGGGTCGAAAGCAAGAGTATCCCATATCATGCTTTCTCCATGGTCTTGTCTTTGTCCTTGTTCTCACCTGTAGGACAGGGAGAAAGAGAGCAATCAGTCGGAACTTGAAATCAAACTTTCGATCTAGAACTGATTGCTCGGAACCTTTGCCTGATTACTTCCCTAGCATTGCTCTTGAGTACTCATCCTTAACTGTTGTCAAGGTCACGAATTCCTCCAGCAAATACCTTATGACAGTTGATCAGATATTGGCTTTTTACATTGAAGCTGCCAAACATGGATGAGTGGCCAAAAAGTAGTGTTCTGAAGGACCGTTCAAATGCAAAGGTTACGCACCAATTCGGCTATGCAAAAGATTGAAGCAGAAGGGTCAACGATGAGCTGAAACAGGTCATTACAGTATAACGTCATTCTTACAGAACCGCATAATCCAGACGGAGGAGTCTAAGTCAAAACCAAGCTTGACATCACTGCTCCATCTGAAGAACTCGAGAAGCTTCAACAACCTTTCGCTGGCACCGTTGCCGAAGAAAAAGAATATCCTATATCATCAGGGTCGAACGTACTCTAGATTTGATGGACTTGTTTTGACCCTCAAATTCTAGAGTCGACTCACTCATTTGGAGGAAACCAGAAAACCCTCAAGCCCAGTTCAAGAATAAGCCTATGAAAAGTCAAAAAGTACAACAAAACATGTGCCGATTCATCTGGTACCTCTTCAAAAGCAAAAGTATCTCATATCATCTCTCATCCCTTTGTTTCTCCTTATCCTTCATACAGCCTGCAAAACAAGGAGAAAGAAAACAATTAGCTGGAGTCCGAAATTAAACTTCTGATCTAGGACTGCTTGCTTGGAACTTTGATTGCTTACCTTGTCTGTCACCTCATTCGGCATATCTTCTTACTTAGAGACTTGGGGGACTCTCACTATATGGTTTGTATCACATTTGACCAAGCCTGAAACTACAAGTAAGCTTCAAGTGAAAATGATACATTGCCTTGTGTGTCAACATATGTTCAAGATACTACTCTTACCTATGGGACAGAGGCAACTGAAAATGATACCACACTTTAGCACTTAGAAGTTTTGTGATTACTCAATGACTTGGATCTTGCAAGTCCTTAACCGAGAAACTTCCCTCACTTGGGAACTTATGAGAGCACTGTTTGTACTGTACTTGACCAACCCCGCAACTACTAAGCACGGATCAAAATTATACCTCCAATGACCCACAAGAGTTTTCCTTTAACCAGGAGGCCAATCACAACGCGACACATGTCAACATCAGAGGCCAATCACAACGCGACACGTGTCAACATCAGAGGCCAATCACAGCGCAACATGTGTCGATGTCAGAACAAAGCTAGAAACTCTTTTCTATAAAGGGATCGTTCTCCCACAAGAATCCTTATTGTCATTTGTACTAAACTATGCACTAGAACTCACAGGAAAGCTTGAACCTATGTATTTGTGTAAACCCTTCACAACTAATGAGAACTTCTCTACTGCGTGGACGTAGCCAATCTGGGTGAACCACATACATCTTGTGTTTGCTTCCTTGCCTCTATCTCTTTACGTATTTCTCTACACTGGTGGCTGAAGCAATCTAGCGAAGGTCACAAACCTGACACTCTCTGTTGTACCAAAATCCTCACAGATTTTGTGCATCAACACCTGCTAAAGTGGAAGAAGCCTTGAGTGATCCGAAGTGGACATGGACAATGCAAATTGAGATGGAAGTGTTACAAAAGAACAAAACATGGAGTGTGGTTACATTTCCTAAAGGAAAGAAATCCTTGGGAGGCAGATGGGTATTTACCATCAAACATAAGGTAGATGGGATAATAGATAGATACAAGGCAAGATTGGTAACCAAAGGGTATACAAAAAACTTTGGTGTTGATTATTAGGAAACATTTGCTCCTGTTGCAAAGAAGAATACAATTAGAGTTCTGTTATCTCTTGTTGCTAACCTTGATTGGCCACTAAGACAATTTGATGTGGAAAATGCATTTTTACACGGGGATTTAGAGGAAGAGGTGTATATGGATTTTCCACTAGGATATGGCATTAAGAATTCCAGTGAAAAAGTATGCAGACTTCAGAAGGCATTATATAGGTTGAAATAGTCGCTGAGAGCTTGGTTTGGGCGATTCACTCAGGCTATGAAGAAGTATGGTATCGACAAGGAAACTCAGATCATACTTTATTCATCAAGCGAAAAAATGGTAGAGTGACCTTACTCATTATATATGTGGATGATATGATTGTCACAAGGGATGATACAAAGGAAATTGAACAACTATAGGGATACTTGTCCTCCTAATTTGAGATGAAAAATCTAGGAGAACTCATGATAGGAACATATTTATGTGACTTTATTAGTTTGTTTCCTTGCATTTACTTAATTAGTTTCATGTTATTAGAATGTTTTAAGCTATTTTCGTGTGTTTGTAGGTTCTAAATAACAAAGTTAGCAAAGAAGTGCATTTTGGTGCAATTTGGAGTTATTTTGGGGTGAGGATTGCATGCATGGGGAGCATAAAAATGGATGGTTGTGATTCATTCTCACCAATAAAAATGGATGGTGGTGATTCATTCTCACCAACAAAATGGATGGTAGTGATTCATTCTCACTAACAAAAATGGATAATGGTGATTCATTCTCACCAAGAAAATGGATGGTAGTGATTCATTCTCAAAGCCTATAAATAGGCTTCTCCATCAAGGCCAAAGACACCAATTCACATCTACAACACATTCCATAAACAACACAATTTATGCCGCAAGTTTCCTTCTTCCTCCATCCATTTCCATCCACCTCTTTTCCTATCCATCCCCTACCACCCTTCCATACTCTCTCAACCTATCCAATCTCTGCCACATCCCCTAGACCATCCAAACACCACACCCACCTTGGTGCTGCATGTTTGCAAGAAAGGAGGAGGACTTGGAGCTGTGCTAACCATTCAAGACGTTGGATTGTTGGAGCGTTCTAGGTGTCTTATACTTTTGTTTATCATGTTTAAATTCAATTATAGTTGTTTAATTGCAAATATGTGGAACTAAATTCGTTTTGGTTAGAGGTTGATTTAAAGCCATGAACATATTTGTAATATGAATTGATTACCTTCATTTCGTGAGTTGTGAATTCAATTTGCTTAACTGCTTGATTTATAACTTATTCTTGTATGTCGATTAAGGATGCATACTTAGTTTGCATGCATGAATTTGATGCTAGAATATAAGGGAGTTTCACCTAATCGTTATGAACTTATATTCACAAGTAGTGGAGGTTGCTAGTCACAATCGCGTTAAGTGAATTCTTGGCAAGAGTATCATGCTGTTCATAGTTACGAATGCCTCGTCAATGCTTATAGTTTTCACAAAGCTTAATGATCTTTGATTGTATCTCTATTCTGCTGTTCACGTAGGGGACTTTTGAAGAATGTTTTGAATTGTTGTATGCGCTTTTCTGTCCAATTCAATAACTTAAGGAAAACTTGAAGGTTAAAAAAGTGTTGTTCACGGTTAATCTGGGGTGTTGAGATTCATGGTTTATTGAAAGAACAACTGAAAATTGGTTTGTATGCAAGTGTGTCATGTGTGGAGAAGAACCCTCTAGCTAGTCCATCATCCATTCAATTCGCCAAATCTGTCTTTTGAAACTAGTTTTATAAAGTTTGTTTTGTTTTTACTTTAAATTCATCAAAACCCAATCCTCCCTTATATTTAGTGTCTTTGGGTTCCAATCTGTCCAATTTGGTTTGTTTTCGTTGTTTTTAGTTAAGTTAGAATATGTCCTAGTTTGTGTCTAGTTAGTTATTTGAGTCTAGTTGAGTGTCTTTTGCTTAGTTTTGTGTTTTTTTTTTAGTCTTGTTTAGTGTTTTAAAGTTAGTTTTGAGTAGATTAGCAATCCCTCCTAATACCCGGCCTAGAATGATCCCTACTTACCTCTTTACTACAATTGTCAACAAGAGGGTTTAATTTGAGTGTTGTTTACATCGCATCAACTCAAATACTTCCTAGGAATTGAAGTTGCTAGGTCTCGAGAAGGCATATACTTATCACAACGTAAGTATGTGTTAGACTTGTTATAAGAACCTGGTATGCTAGCATGTAAACCTATGGATACATTGTACAGAATCATCATCTCACGATATATTAGGATCAAGTCTGGACAAATAAAGAAAGATATCAAAGGTTAGTTGGAAGATTAACTTACTTGTCACTTACACGACCTGATATTGCCTATGCGATAAGTGTCGTAAGTCAGTTCATGCATGCACCTGGTGAGGATCACACATGACAGCAGTAATATGAATTCTTAATTATTTGAAAGGAGCTCCTGGAAAAAGGGTTAATGTACAGAAAGCATGGACACGTGGAGGTGAAATGGTATACTGATATAGACTGGGCTGGAAATGTTACTAATCGGTGGTCTATGTCAGGATACTTTATGTTCGTAGCTAGTAATCTTGTGACTTGGAGAAGTAAGAAGCAAAATGTGGTGGCAAAGTCTTCGGCCGAGGCTGAGTACATAGGAATGGCACATGATATTTGTGAGCTTTTGTGGCTTTGGATTCTACTCACTGAGATAGGGTTCAAACCAAAAGGGTCTATGCTGCTGTACTGTGATAATCAAGCAGCACGAGAGATTGCTAACAATCAAGTACAACATGATAGGACTAAACATACATTTCATAAAAGAAAAGCTAGATGTTAAGTTGGTTGACATTCTGTTCGTGAAGACAAAAGAACAGTTGGCAGATATTCTAACTTATGCTGTTTCTGCTAGAAGATTTCAAGACTCACTCGACAAGTTGGACTTATGTGATATCTATACACCAATTTGATGGGGAGTGTTGGCGTAAGTCCTAGTTTGGTTAGGAATATAATTATTATTATTGTATTTCCTAATTTAGTTAGGAGTTATTAACTATTACTTGTACTACAAGGGATGTGGTTATATATATTACCTCCAAGATGGAGAAGAATAATAATAAGAAAGATTGAAATCCTAAAGCTAGTTTTATCTGTATGAATTCGGCAGGAACTCGAATAATTACAACAAAAGCCATAGCGTTGACAGTAACGAATTGGAAAACATTGTTCATAATTTTGTTTAGAGCAGCCTACGTAACTTGGAGTTTGGGAATGACTACCAAGTAATTAGAGTAGACAAGTGAGAGAGAAGACGTACGTAGTGCGGCAAATTTAATATATACTAAAACCCAAAACAAACTGTTTCACCGTTTATAAGCACAATGTGCTTCCTATTTTGCCCCTGCCAATTTTATGTTATTACTTCTCTTGCCACTGTCTCAGAAAATATATATACGCTTTATATTTTTTTCTTCCTCCTCTCTTCCCTCTCTCGCCATTCTCCCCGTATTTGACTCGCCTTAGAACGAAAAACCCAACTTTCACATGTTTTCTGGTGGTAGCCAGCCCGCAACCACAACTATTCAGTTCAGGACAGTCCCAACAATATCATTCGAGCTTTGCATGCTTAAACCTACCCATTGATTGAAAAGTTCCATAAGCACAGCTTGCGGTGTTTTTTTTTTTTTCAGACAAGAATCTGATTTTTTTTCTAGCCAATTTCAGGCCTTTTCGACCTTTTATAGGTCCAGCGAAGGTAATTACTCTACACCCTCGAATTAGCTAAGGTTGTGAGTTTGTTTTCCAGCAAATACCCCTTTTCGCAATTCTTTTCTTCATTTTTGCATACCCCTTTCTGAATTGAACTTTTATGTTTGTTTTTGATGATTTTTTTTTGTCAATGTTGATTTTGAAATTTGGTTTGAAGTTCAATTTTTTCTGGGAAATGTTTCCAATTATTTTTGTAATCTTTATATTTTTCAGTGGATTTTTTATGATTAAATTTTTTATCTTTTCATTTTGCAGTGGGCACTGAAGTTGGGTGGATGAAATCTCTTTTCCTCCTCAGATCACCACCACCAAGCCTCTATCTCTGCTAGGTCAAGGTAAAGCCATCATCTTTCACATGATAATTAATGACATACTGGGATTTAATTAGCAAAATAAATCAAAAAATTATTGATGGGTAAATTGGAGTTTTCGCAGGAATTACCGACGTCGCTATTAACTTTAGGAAAACTAATGAAAAGGGCTTGAAAACTTTGAGTTTTAATGATAAGGACAAAATAAAGGGTAAAGTGAATAGTGCCAGGATTGACTTTTTAGTGTAAAAATGTGGTTTTTCGTTAAAGTGAACAGTACCGGGAGCTTTTCGTTAAAGTTCCCATTAACTTTCTTCAAATCAAGAACACGACAATTGGGGCTTACTTCAACACTGAAATTGTGTCACATCTTCAACAATGGAAGTCCAAAAAGGCAAATGAGCATGCAGAAGATGATGACTTCTTGATGGTCTTATTTCTAGTAAAGTTTCTATCATATTTCATATTTCATTCGGCTGATATCCTAATACCAATTTGATAAACGCGTGTGTTTGGGCCCAAAATAACGATTTGGGCCGGGCGCAGAGGATTTCTCGGCCCAAAGGCCCAATACCAGACGCGGAGGATATAAGAGATGGGCCGGCTAAAGTAGGGTAGGCCGAATCCCATTCGAAAAAGGATTTCTAGAGAAGGCGGAGGAAACCCAATGCAATGGGGAGTTTCAGCAAAAGACCTAGTAGAAACAGAAACGACTAAGAGTCCCAATCCGAGTAGAATTATGATTCGATCAGATGGGGGTTTCAGCTTCTATAAATACGAAGGCAGTAGCAGCGAGAAAAAGATCTTCAACACAACACACAAATCTGCCTTGCGCAATTTCTCGCTCTACGCAAAACCTCTCAACATCCTTGAGAATTTTATTTTCTTTTTCGCCTCCATACCTTCAGTTTGGATAGACAGCACTGTGGAGGCAACCGGTAAACATCTTCAGTTTGGATAGACAGCATTGCAACATGGTCGATTGGTTATTTATCCAAGTCTCGGTCAAGAAGGATTTTCGAATCTTTTTTGGCAGATGTCATCTCATTAGCTTTCTCGGCGAAATGAGGTGTTACCAAGTTACTACATTCGGCACATTGAAAGCTGAATTTGACATTGAACTTCGTAAAAATAGCAGCCTTGTCTTTAGGCTCTAGAACCCAAAGGCCGAGACGTGTTCCTTCCTCGGTCGCAATCGCAAGACGTAGAAGTCAGCAGCGCGCTCAACGCAACATCAACACATTTTACTCCTCGGCCGAGTTCGGCCGACGAGTTGGCACACCCCACACACATTCGAAGGACGTAGTTAGCTTATTAATTACTCGGCCTGCGCGCCACATAGGCTAGGTGATTTTTGTAGTCAACAGCGTGTTAGGCCAATTGGTTAGGGTAGTGTCCATGTAGCTCCTGTTGAGAAACTAGAGTAGTTAAAAATATCAGTCGAAATTTAAGTTAACCTAATTAGTTCATTGATCAAATTGTGTGTTGCAGCTATAGCCCCTGTTGAGAAATTCATTAGGTTGTGGTGATCAAGGAGATTAGATGGTCACGATATGGAGTGCCGTGAGGGACAGATTGGCAGCTAATGACAAATATGAGGAAGCCTTGACTTTGAACTCGCTTGCATACTTTACAAAAATTATAGATTAAATTATATAACCGATCAACATGGTTAAATTTTGTTTCAATTTTGATAATTACCCAGATTAAATTTGTGATTAAATTTTGTTTTATTTAATTTATTATGTATTTTTGTAAAGTATGCAGGCGAGTTCAAAGTCTAAGGGGGTAAGCATAGATTAAGCTTATGTGTCACAAACTGATTATTTGTAGATTTCATATGATTTTTAATAAGAATATCTATCAAATCTTTTGTATGTAAATAATATGTACTACACATTAAGTATTATCATTTGTATGTAAATAGTAATATATATAAAATCTTTGTACGATTTTCAATCTTGTAGCATTGCGCCGGACATTCTTTGCTAGTATATACATGTAAGGGACCGTTCTTCTTGTTGATTAGTGTGGAGGAGTTCTTGTCTTCTCCAACTACGTATTGTAACATGTAACATGTTAAATATCATGTTGTAGACTTGTAGTTGGACACCTCTTTCTCTTTCATTCATTTATTTTTTGGGTGTTTTGATTTGGGTCTAATTTTATAAGTCTCTTTTGATATGGGTTCAATTTTATAAGTGGAGCCTAGTAAGTACAACAATGTTAAGCTATAAAAATTAGAGTTAAATCAAAAGTAACTAAAAATTGGACCCATATCAAAAGAGACTTATAAAATTAGACTTATTTCAAGTTTCCCTTTATTTTTTTTTAATTATTTAGACTATTCCGGCTTTCTATACAGTGCATTTGTCAAAGTTCTAATAATATGAAGGAAAAAAAAACTATAACTAGAAAGATCACCGGCGGAGGCATATTAGGACTAGAGTAGTCCTAGGCCTACCCTCATTTGTAAAAATAAGATTAGTATTACAACTTGCTTTGCAACCCTTCTCAACACGTGAAACAAATTCAATCATTATCTATTTTTAATCCAACCAATTCCATTCCAAAATTAAGTATAATATTTTGAATCGTCATTTATCACAATCAATAACATTCAAATTAAACTCATCATTCACTTTTAATTAACAAAAATTGTGTTTCACTTATGCACTACCATAGCTATTTCCATATTCTTCTTGAATTTCATATATTTAACCATTCAAAATCCTAAATTTATTGAATAAAGAACAATAAGGTTTGTCAAATCTATTATCCTCTATAAAACATTTGTTTCTATTCTATCCTACCTCTTACTTTGAGTTTTAGGGTTTGCAAATTTTTTGTAATCCTTTCTATTGAGTTTAATAATTCTTTCAATAGTATATATGACATCATGCGCAACGGTTTTGGGAGGGTAAATTAGCAGGCTTTCAGATACAATATAAAACATGTGGATCCAATTGAATTACTATGGGTACTATTTAGTACATAACTGAACCAAACACCTTGGTTTGTATTATTTATCTTATATGATCTCTTATACGGGTTGACAAAGAGGACAAATTGTCTAAATCAATTGAAAAGTCTGAAACAACCCCGAACCAAAAGCAATGTGTAGGGCACATGAGTTATTTTGGATGAAAAGTTTACTGGAGTTAGCATGAGATGGTAAAAAAAAAAAAAAAAGGAAAATTTATATACAATTCGTTTGAAATTTTAGTTTATAGGAAAAATTGAAAATTATATATAAGTTGACATTTTAAAAAAATTTCCCTTAAATTTATCAATAAGGGAATTCAAGCTAAAACATCTGATTAACAATAAAGAAAAATATCAATAACCTTAAACCGTTATATTAAGTGACAAAAATTTACATCTAGTAGTTAATAAAGTATTTTTCAGGCCATTAATTTGGCTATGGTTTACCATACCATCAATTACTTTTCATAAGAGGTGGCAAATCAACTCATTGAATTGTTAATGGGCACCCGTTAAAACTCATTTAATTTGATATCACCATAACATAGGAGTGAGATTGGTAGTGGTGATGATGTGTAAGATGAAATCAAACTAAATGAATCTTAATAGATACTCATTAACGACCAAATAAGTTAATTTGTCACCTCTACTTTTCATGCTTAATACTATGTTGGGGTTCTTTGAACCCTTTATACCTTAGAAATCAATACAGTGAATTTGCTTAGTAATTTCACATTTTTCTTTGACCATAACAAAATTTTGTATTATGTAGTCACTCACTTTTTAGATTGTAGCCTTAAGACAAAAGATATGCATCTTCTAATGAAAAATCATTGTTAAAAGGAACGTTGAAATTACTTGACCCACCAAGTCAATTTGAAAAGCAGATGAAATTAAAAAAAGAAAAAAACAAAAGAAAAAAAAAAAACTAGACGTTACAAATCACAACGGCTACATTTTTAAAGTTCGAATACAATTCTGAAAGCCCCTCGTTTTCAAATTACAAACACCTATTCCTTTCCAAGATCTTCCATTCCAGCTCTCTCTCTCTCTCTCTCTCTCTCTCTCTCTCTCTCTCTAACCCTCATCGTCTCTGCAACTCAGTTCAAATCTTGGATTCTTGAACCCCAGAATGGCTCCGACGCCGACTTCTTCCAAATTAAACCACTCCCACACAACCCAGTTCAAGACTCCGCTGTCCAAGCACCGCCTCCAGTTTCCGAAAGCCCACCCATCTCCGACCCCTAACTCAGCAGTAAAAGACCCGCCGGCGGAGCACCCGGTCGAAGTCCTAGCCCGAATCCGAGACCACCCAGATCGAAAAGAACAACCCGCATCGGTTCTCCAGATCAATCCTCAGAGGCAGAGTATTCGGGTCCGGGCCGATTTTGGATACCGGGATTTCACGCTCGATGGGGTTTCTTTGTCGGAAGAAGACGACTTGGGGACGTTTTATAGAAAATTTGTCCAGTCCAGGATTGACAGTGTGAAATTGGGGGAAAAATGTACGATCATGATGTACGGACCCACTGGTTCAGGGAAGAGCCACACCATGTTCGGGTGTTGCAAGCAGCCTGGGATTGTTTACAGGTCGCTGAAAGATATTCTTGGGGACGGAGAAGACGATGGTGGCACGGCGGTTGGGTCGTTTGTGCAGGTCACTGTTTTGGAGATTTACAATGAGGAGATTTATGATTTGTTGTCAAGCAATGGCAGCGGAGGATTCGGGTTTGGATGGCCAAAGAGCAATGGCTCCAATTCTAAGGTGATAATATTAACTGGGTCTCTCTTTTCTTTGTTGAATTCTTGACGATCTATGGTTTTTCTGTAAAAAAATTCTGTGTTTAAAACTGTAAATTCGGATTTGGAAAATGGGTTTTCTGTGCAAATTTCGATATTTGGATTTGGTTCGTTGTTGGTTAAACTGGTTTTTTTTTTTGGGTTGGGGGGGGGGGGGGGGTTTGAATACCTTCAATTCTAAGGTGATTAGACTAACTGGTCTCTCTTTTCTTATTGAGTTCTTGATGATTTATGAATTTTCTGTCGCATTTAATTTTTGTTTAGAGCTGTAAGTTTGGATTTGGAAATGGGTTTTATGCAAGTTTGAATTTTTAGATTTGGTTGTGTTTGCTCACTGTAAATTTGATTAAGTTGGTTGTGTTCGCTTAAATTCAAGTTAACTAATTATAACGTACTCTGAAGACTGTCAATTTATAAGGATAAATTGGTTTGGTTGTGTTGGCTCACTGTACATAGTTTTGCTTTGGTTTTCTGTACTATTACTTGTCTCTGCAGGTTAGGCTTGAAGTGATGGGAAAGAAGGCAAAGAATGCAACCTACATTTCTGGAAATGAAGCTGGGAAAATTTCAAAAGAGATTCAGAAAGTGGAAAAGAGAAGGATTGTTAGGAGCACCCTTTGCAATGATAGAAGTTCTAGAAGCCATTGCATGGTAGAATTCCCTCAAAGCTTTCAATTATATATGATAATAAACCAAATCTTGTTTTCCACTAGTTGGATATAACATTTTTTTCCAATTTCTATACAGATAATCCTTGATGTGCCAACAGTGGGAGGCCGCTTGATGCTTGTGGACATGGCTGGATCTGAAAATATTGAGCAAGCAGGGCAAATTGGGTTCGAGGCAAAAATGCAGGTAATTTCTCCGAGATCGTGCTTAATTTATGCTTGTATTGTATGCAAAACTTTCATTGGCATCATAACGATTGCTGATTTATGCTGACATTGAATTTGCAGACTGCAAAGATCAACCAAGGAAACATAGCTTTGAAAAGGGTGGTTGAATCCATTGCCAATGGCGATTCACATGTGCCGTTCAGGGACAGCAAACTAACCATGCTTCTACAGGTTACTTTTAGTCACAGTAATGCCAGTTACTAAGGTTTATATGGTGCCTTTTAACTGTGTAAGAGTATGTGGATGATGGTTCTTATGTTCCTTTTGTCCAGGATTCTTTTGAGGACGACAAGACAAAAATTTTAATGGTCCTGTGTGCAAGTCCAGACCCAAAGGAGATACACAAGACAATCTCCACCCTTGAATATGGTGCAAAAGCAAAATGTATTGTCCGCGGTCCTCATACGCCAATCAAGGAAAAAACTGGGACTGAAGATGCGTCTGCAGTTATTTTAGGATCAAGGATTGCTGCCATGGATGAATTTATCCTTAAACTGCAAAGGGAGAATAAGCTCAAAGAGAAAGAGCGGAATGAAGCACACAAGGAGCTAATGAAGAAAGAAGAGGAGGTTGCTGCTTTGAGATCTAAACTTGAGCTTACAGAAGGGAAGAGATCTGGGGCAAAGGAGGAAGAAATCAACTTGAAGGTGAACGAAGTGGCCCAGACTCTGAAATATGAGTTGGAAAAGAAATTGGCTGAATGCCAGAGAATGGCTAATGAGTTTGTTGAACTAGAGAGAAGGAGAATGGAAGAAAGGATTTTGCAACAGCAGCAGGAAGTTGAGATGCTGAGAAGGCGGTTGGAGGAAATTGAGCTTGAACTGTGCCGCTCAAGTGATGGAAATGGTAAGGAAAGTGGGTCAAAGGAGCCTGATGGAACGCAGTTTGCCAAAAGGTTGTTAGGAATCTATGCCAGTGATGATGCAGGAGGAATGGTAAAGTCAATGGATTTAGACATGGATGATCAAGAACCGTTTGCTCGGGAGATCAAATATGTAGGAGTGGTACCTGGGGTTGCTTCTCAATCTGACAGCAATATTGTAAATGCTTCACACATTGATTCCTTTGAACCAAAATATGCTGACAGGGTATGCCTGAGCACTGTTTTTGAGGAAGAAGAAATGGAAGAAGAGGAAGGAGCTAATGAAAATGTGGAAGCTGAAGAGGTTGAGAAAGAAGTTATAGAGGAAAAGAGAGTGTGTGTGGTTGATGGATCTAGCTTCAGGAGTAATTATAATGTGGGCTACCTGACATCTTTACCTCAGGAATATCAAGATACACCAACTGTGCATCGGCAAAGCAGAAATCCAGAGGAAGAAGATAGCAATGGAAAACCAGATGATAGGCTTGTCAGAATCCACAACATATTTACCCTCTGTGGAAACTACAGAGAGCTATCTCAGCATATCCCAAGTCAAGCACCGACTGTTGCATCAGTTAAATCAGAAAATGAGCAAAAATTGGTGGAACCAGAGATAAACAAAAGCCGAGTGTGTGATGAGAGAGCATTGGCTTCCAAAGAAAACTGCGACCCTTCAAATGAGGGCACTGATTCAGATACAACTGAAGTGTATGTGAAATGGGAGGGCTCAAAAGAAAATCCAGGGAAATTTATTACAACACTGAAGGTTGTAAAAGATGCAACCCTTGCTGACCTGCGAAAGTTGATTGAAATCTATCTGGGGGCAGACAATCAAGCATTCACTTTTCTCATGCTTGGGGTAAGTCCTTCTGTTAGTCTCAAACCATGTTTCAACATGCTAGGCTAGAGTGCAGCATGCTAGGTTGCAGCTTTTCTCGTTTCTACAAAATTGGAATTCTTTAGTATATTTTCTGTTTCTGATAGAATGCTCAAACATAGAACTCTTTAGCCTTAAGAAACACGAAAAAACTCCATCTAACTATCTGTAGATACTTCATGGCAGGACCCGAGTGGAGCTTCAGTAGCAAAGGAGAAGGAAGCAGCAACTCAGGCAACAAAGCTGCCCCTATGCGACAGTCAATCAAATGGGTACCTGGCTTGCCTGAGACCACTGAAGGGAATGCAAAGCCCAAGTCAGCTTCTCCCATTAAGTCCTCTCCCATTGAAATCACTGGAAAACCTACTACCACTCACTCCAACTTCCTGCTTCTCAGTCCAAGGTGGTGATTGTACGACACCCAAAGTAGCACCGAACTTAAGTTCTACTCCTTATATCACTGTCAGAAAACACAGGTAGTACTTCTGAATCTGATTGCATGGAATCTATGGATGGTTTGGTTGTTGTAACAAGTGCACTGAGACAGTGCAACTTTTGTAATGAAAAAGCACATTATTATATGAATGTGTTTCTTTTGGTTCATGTTAGCGTTCTTATTCTAAGATTACGTGATCATGAGTGCGCCTCTATTTTATGAAAATCAATCTATACTTCGCTAAGAACAATGAACCATAGAACCTATATCGATTAATTAAATTCATTAAAAGATCATAACTAATGAATTAGCACATCTCCACTTCTCTGCCACCTACGGATCTCTCCTCTCATTTGGTATCATGGACTCCGGCCAAGGTTCTCCAAAGAGGAGTGTTCAAATCTAAGAACTGACGCATGTGGAGCTACAATTTTTTCATTTAGGTTGGCTGCGATTTTCGTTCATTAGAGCTACACTTTTTCATTCATGTGGAGCTACAACTTTTCAATGTACTGCTTTATTAGTCCATTTTTAGAGTATAGTCCAGTTGGAGTGAGTACTTGTCAGAATAAAGATGAATTAAACACTAAATGTTTGATAGTTACAGGGGTGACAGATGAATTTTGAGATATTAACTAGTTTCTTACGATTGACCGGACGAGAAATGAACTCGTTGAATTTTGAAGGAAAATAGTATCAAATTCCGTCAAAGAAATGAAAAACTGAAACCCTTTTTTTTTTTCTTGGTGAACACTGAACAGAAAACCGAAACCTTTAAATCGCTAAACTCCAGAATTAAAGACTCTAAAGGTAGAAACGCAGAAATTATATTCAGTTTATCTCTGAAGATATCAACTAGCAGGCTGTTTGAATGGTGGCAGAGAGGATCCAAACCAAAAGGCATTTTGATTGCAAGCAAGCAATAAACTTGTAGTTTCAATGTCATATTTCCAAAGGAGAAATCAAGAAACAGAACATAAAACATAAAAGTTGACCTAATGAAATTTGCAGAATGCTTCAAGTTCCTTAAGCTCCCCTTGGTTCCTGCTGTTGTATTTCGGCATTGACCAAACAGCCCATTAACAATCTCTTCTTCTCCCTTAACTTTGTATTGCCCCATTAGACCTTCAGCTGGCCATCATACGAGCACTTTTTCTCGCACACATCAGCTATAAAATCAGCCGCTCCAGTAATCTCCAGATCCATATCATAAGGGATGTCATCGGGAGCATAATCCAGTTTAGAAAGGTTGCCACTTCTTCATCACAAGCATCTCTAATCTGGCGATACAGTCGCCCAAAAATTCTAGTTGAATGGAGTTAGTAGTCCTGCTGCTTCTATTCAAGAAATATGATTTCTCATTGTTGAAAACAAGTTGAGAAAGCGGAGTTGCATCCATAATAGCAGCAGCTGATGCATGGGGCTCCACCATTCTATAATCATCCGTTCTTTCAATACTTGAAGTATCAAGGAACTCAAAATTCGGAAAGGGCTCTGGAGGTCCAAGATACCACTTTCTCTACGGATATCCTCTGCCTGATACCAAAACAAAATGAAAAACAAGGCTTCAAGCGGAGCAGATGCAGTAACATAGGTTAATTAATATGCACACAAAAAATTCAACCACCAACGTCATCATCTAATAATGAAAAACCAAGAAAACAGTCCTCAGCAACCATGACCAAGGATACGGGAAAAGTTTAATCTTCTGTTGGAAAAAAGCTGATGAATAACAAACAAAACTCTGACGGACTCATCTATGAAGGTCCTTGCTGATCAGAAAAGAATGGTGTGTACAAACCCAAGGATTGGGGTTTAACTAATCAGTAAATCAAACTGCAAGGAAGAATAACAAACACGTTACAAAACAACAACGTGGTTTGGCTTTGGTTTTCCACTTAAAGACAAAGGGCAAGAAACTCAATGAAATTTGAAGCATGAAAGGGTGTAAAGCAACAGAAGAACGGTGGTCTTCCCAACTAAAAGGCGCAAAACCACCTTCCACACGCAACGGTATCTATTTTACTCGATCAATGAGTCAATATTGAATTTAGAGAAAATTGTAGCAATCATCCCTCAACTTTAATTCAATTAGAATAATGGTCTCTCAAACTAAAATTTCATGAACGTTGATCCCTTAACTTCGTTACAACTTCCGTCAAAACGAGTCACGTGCCAAGCATTTGAGGCTGAATCAAGTGACAAATATGGAAAAGCAAATGAGAAACATTGTAAAAATAGTCCCTCGACTTTAACCTATGACAACTTTAACCCAATTGGAGCAGTGGTCCCTTAACTTTAACCTAATTGTAGTAATAGTCATTTCAACATGACTCGTTTTGACGAAATCTTAACAAAGTTGACGAAAATGACCATAGTTGAACATTTTGATGAATTAAACGATCAATGATTATGAACTTTTAGTTGATAAATCATTGCTCCGATTGAGTTAAAGTTGAAGAACAAATCCTACAATTTTCTCTTCAGATTAACCCAGATTGGGATCAATATGTCTGGCTTTCAGAAAGGGCTCCCACACCTTCCTTGTGTATCCCATAGTTCAATACGCACGCGCACACGCACGCGAGACAACGTATAGTATTGGCGAAATGTTGTAAGGGGTGGGGTAGTTCTAGGTCCCAGGTTCGAAACCTGGTGTGTGTGTGTGGGTGGTGGAGGGTAAAAAAAAAAAAATGTTGTGGAATCCAAAACGTCATATGTTTCCAAAGGAAAAACACTGAAATAAAAAACCCATTAAACTCAAATAATTAAAATTAAAAAAATAAAAAGAAAAGAAATATCTTTTTATTTTTTTTTCTGGTAAAATGGAAGAAGAAAAAGAAAACACTAAGGAACAACTAGTCTAGCTGCAGCGACTCTAGAGAAGTCGTCCAAAAAAGTTTGAACTAAACAAGGAGGAGGCTCAGCAAGTTCTTAAAACTCCATCTTGCTATTTAAATCCAATTTGGCTAACTCGTCAGCTGCAAAATTACACTCTCTATGAAAATGGAGCACATTACAACTCCAATTCTCTATGATCAAACTTTTGCACTCCAAGACATGACCATAGAGAGGATGATTAATAAGGCTAGGCGAACCATGAATGAGTGAGACCACCAAAACAGAATCAACCTCGATAATAAGATGAGAGAAATTTCTAGCTTTAGCTACCTTCAACCCATAAAACAAAGCCCAAAGCTCAGCATGGAAAACTTCCCCAACTCCTTTTTTAGCAATAAAACCAGTGATTCAGTTACCGTACCAGTCTCTAATTAATCCTCCACTTCCAATCACCCCATTAGAACCATGCCTAGCACTATTGACATTTAACTTAAAGGTCCCAGACGGAGGAGGAACCCAAGCTAATATAAGCTGTACACGGTTGCGTTTACTAGAGATGCTAACATTAGCTTTAAGCCATTCACTAGAATACTCTAAGATACATTTCTTTGGATCAGGAGGTTTAATAAAATTAGGACAAAAAATAGCACAACACCTCCACTTCCATAGAACCATAAGGCTACAGGAAAAATAAGACTCCAAGATAACCCAAGCTTATGTGGATCATTGCATTTTAAATTTTCCTCCACACAACCAAGAAAGGAATCAAATTGGTTCCAATGAAGATGATGTGGAAAGAAAATATTTCTTCAAATAGCAGCATGACAGCTTGAGAAAACATGTGAAATATTCGCCACTACAGAATTACAAATTTGACAGAAAGTGTTGCTAGACATCTGTCTTTTAAAACATTGCTCATTAGTTAGCAGCTTACCATGAGTTAAAATCCAAAGAAAGCATTATACTTAGGAGGCAGCTTGATTTTCCAAATGAAAGCCTAAGAACTGTTCGCAAATTCCTGGTTAGGAAACTGCATAAGATAGCCACTTTTCACACTAAACTCTCCATTATTGGTGCCATTCCAGATCATGGAGTCATTACCACCACAGGACAAAGCAGCCAGAACACAAAGATTTTTTTATTTTATTTTATATAACTTGGGGAGGAATCATAAGACTTATCAACATTCCAAGACCCATCCTCAATGAAGTCTACAACTTTTAAATTTGGATCAAAACCATGAACGGAAGGCATAGCATAATTAATCAAGTTATCATTTCGAACCCAAATATCAAACTAGAAATTTGTATTTTGACCATTTCCAATTCTACATTTCAGGCCTTTATGAAAAGTCACAACACCATGAGTCATACTCCTTCAAGAAGAAGAAGCACCCTTCCAGACTTTAATTTTAAAAAGATTAGCCTCACCATGTTTGAGATACTTTTTCCTACACATATTAGCCCAAAGACCATTGTCCTTATTTAGTAACCTCCAACATGATATAGTAAGAAGGGCCTTATTCATTTGATTTGTTTTTTTTTTTAATGCCAAGACCCCCCTTTTAATCATAGGACAACAAACTTTGTTCCAACTCACAAGGTGCGGTTTGGCTCTATCATCCATATTACCCCAAAGAAATTTTCTATTGATTTTATCAAGAGAATCACAAATACTGATAGGAATGCTAGCTGTTTGCATAGTATGACCGGTATAGAAGAAGTAATAAACTTAATTAAAGTAAGCCTACCTACCATAGAAAACATTTTACTCTTCCAAGAAGACAACTTCATTTAAACTTTATTCACCACATATTGATAGGTTGATTTATTGACCCTTTTATGCAATAAAGGAACTCCAAGATATGTCCCAAGCGAGCTAGCTACTTGAGCCATATATCCTGCTGATTTTACGAGCGCTCTTATCCCGGTATTCGGATAAACAAAAAGTCTTGACTTCTCAAAATTTACTAATTCACCGGAAAAAGCACATAATTTATGTAAACGTGAGTTAATTAAAAAGGGAATGTGTAGATTGTGTAAATATTAGGAGTCCTTTATTAGGAAGTATATAATTTAGTGTCCTTTATTGTTACCTTGTAGAACAATGATTGTATGTTTATATATCTTTAATTATGTAATACAATGAGAATTAAGCTGTAAAAGTTCTATTTGGCATCCAAGCCTAGTTTGCTGTAACCCTAACCATAAAAAACAATTTTCTGCTACTACAGTGTGTATTTCCTGCAAGAGTCACTTCTGCTCTTGTAGTGTACTGCTATGGAAATTGCAGAGGTGTGTTCTACCTTCTACCGTGCTGTGCCGAGTTTCTTTTGCTAATTGGGAAGTGTTCAGAGGAAAGCCTGAGATTGAAGTTGGAGGGTAGTGTACGAAGCACAACCAACATTTTTAAGCCGAGTGGTTATTCAAAATGATGCTTTAGCCGTACCGAATGCAGTGAAAGTTAATGGATTGAACTACCTACTTTGGTCCAAGGTCTTGGAGATGCATATAGCTGGATGTGGAAAAAAGGTTCGTGACAAGAAGTGTCAAGAAGGTAGTGCTAAGTATGAAACATGGGAGATGGGGAATGTAATTGTGAAAGGATGGTTGATCTAACTCCATGGATCCTACTATCATGAGTTCTTTTTCATCCACCTTCGCATGACTAAGGAAGTGTGGGAAGAGGTTGCTCGCACGTATTATGACGAGTTTGATATTTCCCAAATTTATGAGTTGAAGGTAAAGTCATTTTGACTTCGTCAGGAAGAACGTCCTATTGGTGTGTCTTATGTTGACCTTAAATTCGTTTGGAAAGAACTGGATCAACACTACCCTATCAAGATGGAGTGTGCCATTGATTTAAAGACCCATTGAGATGAAATTCAACTTGATTGTGTGCATGCCTTCTTGGCAAAATTGGATGATATATTCGATAAGGTACATAGTGATATTTTACGAACTCCAACATTACCATTTGTCGAGGAGGTATTTTATGTTATTAGGCTTGATCGCACAATGGCATGCCACCATGATGGGTGGGAGTACTGTGAGCAACCAAGGAGGAGTGTTATTTGTGGCAATGGTGTCTCGGCCATCGTCCGTTTCCTGTCCAACGTTCTCTTCAAATTCATCTTCAAATTCTCATCTCTTTACTTGAGAAAACAAAGATGTTTTGAAGTGTACATTCTGTGGTCAAACTTGTCATAGTGAAGATACATGTTTTGCAAAACATGGAGTACCAGATTGGTTTTCGGAGATGAAGAAATGCTTGCATGCAAAATAGTGAGGAAATAGTGGAACCAATAGAGGTCGTGCCTCTCTTGCTGTTGCCGCACCCAACACCAAGGAGGCTGAGCCTAGTCTCTGAGATCCAAGTCAACCACTGTTGACTCGTGCTGCTCCTAGTGAATCCCCGTCCAATACAGGTACTATAGGGCATGTTCTTTTAGCCTCAGACACTCAGCATCATACATGTTGGATTTTGGACTCTAGTGCAACTACTCATATGACATATGATAAGAATTTGTTTCAGTATATGGCAACACCTCATATAGCATGTATAGCCACTGCTAATGGTTCCACTGCCTCAGATCTTGGAGCAGGCATCGTGAATCTTACTCTATCTTTGTCTCTACACCTAACTTATTTGTCCACAAGTTACTGAACAACTGGATTATGTTGTACTAATGTATTCGTCATTTTGTCTACTTCATGATATTCAAACCGAGGATATAATTGGGCGTGGCACTAAGAGAGAGGGGTTGTACTATATGGATGACATCGTTTCTGGTAAAGCTAATACGATTCAAGAGTCTTGAGCTAGTAATTTACAAGAAGTATGGTTATTGCATCATCGATTAGGCCATGCATCTTTTGGTTATTTAAGGCATATGTTGCCTAGTTTATTTCATGAAATAAGTGAATTAGACTTACATTGTGAAGTATGTATTCTTGCTAAAAGTCATCGTGCTTCGTTTTCTCTTAGTATGAATAAAAAAAACCTATTCCGTTTGATCTTGTGCACTCTAATGTCTGGGGGCCGTCTATAGTTACTTCATTTGGAATTAAGTGGTTTGTCACATTTGTAGATGATTGCACCCTTATGACTTGGCTATATGTGCTCAAAAATAAAAGTGATGTTGGTATGGTGTTTTGTTCTTTCTCTCATATGATTAAAAAACAATATTCCTCTACTGTTAAACTTCTCTACTCTAACAATGGAGGTGAATATGTTAATTTTGAGTTATTTGAGTTTCTTTGTGATCAAGGAATTCTTCATGAAACAAAGGTGAATATGTTAATTTTGAGTTATTTGAGTTTCTTTGTGATCAAGGAATTCTTCATGAAACAATGTGCCTTCATTTGAGTTTCTTTGTGATCAAGGAATTCTTCATGAAACAATGTGCCTTCATACACCCCCACAACAAAACGGGGTTGTTGAGAGAAAGAACGGTTACATTCTTGAAATTTCATGTGCATTGCTTGCCTAAGTTTTTTTTGGCTTGAAGTGGTCACTTATGCAGCACATATGATCAATCGTATACCATCCCGAGTTGTAGAATTTCGAACACCTCTCCAAGTTCTCACTCAACATGCTCTAGTGGTGTCGACTAATACTCCCACCCATCGAGTATTTGGGTGTCTTGCATATGTTCATATTCAAAAAATTCACCATAATAAGCTTGATCCATGTGCCATTCGGTGTATCTTTGTTGGTTTTGCATCTCAGCAAAAAGAGTATAAATGTTATCATCCAAAAACTCGACGTATGTATATGACAATGAATGTTACTTTTTCAGAGTTTGAATATTTTTATACTTCGTCCATTCCAACTTCAGATCACTAGGAGGAAAATACTAGCACTGCTGATGATCTTGGTTGGTTAGACGTGGGAGGAGTTTGTGATCAAAGTATTTTAGGGGGATAGGAATATCCAGGTGCTGCCACCGAGAACAATAAAGCAGTTTAGCCTGCACCTTTTGACCTAGACACTGCAAGGCTTCGGCTAGTTCCTGCTGAGAACAAGATAGAGCTTTGACCAGCTCCTGCCAAGAGCAGCATAGACGTTCGGCTAGCTTCTGTCGAGATTAGTGATGATTAGTAGTACCCACAGTCTAAAATATCGATATTACTAGCTCCTGCACCTTAGTGATGATTACTAGCTCCTGCCAACCGATATTTTTTTTACTTTCCAATTGGTTTTCGTTAAAATATCGCGATATTATCGATATTATGAATAATATCGCGATATTTTCAAAAAAATAGCGATATCGGCAAAAATTCAAATCAGAGAAGAAGGCCGGAGTTTGTACAACTTCGGCCGACCATCATCTTCTTCCTGACAAACTTTTTTGGCCAAATGAACATCAAAAAATACTTATAAATTAATTTAATATCATGTGGACAACTGATTCCCACATTAGATATCAAATTAATAAAACAAATAAGACACCAGATCTCAGCCAAAAGGCCGAGAAAGGGACAACTAATTCAAGGCTGGAATGGGCCTTTTATAGGCCAGTTAGCAACCTCACTTCTATCCCACAGCCGATGTGGGACAATCTACTGGAAGCAAACCCAGTTTTCCGACGACCACCGCTCATTTCGAAGCATTTTCCGGCCAAAACACGGCGAGTTAGCCGGCATACAGGGAATCAATCTCTTCATCTCGTCGAGTACTACAACTTTCATGTTTGGATCACTTAATTTGGTTGAGTAACGAAGAAGTTATGGACGTTCAAAGTTAGGGTAGAATTCTGGCCGAACTCATAAACCGTGGTCGTTTGGCCATCTTTCAGGTCATTTTCCAGTCAACACGGCCACCAATCGGTCTTTACTTGGTATAAACCTCTTCTCTACATTCCTAACTACATTTTAGTTTTTGAATCACTCAATTTGGTTAAGAAACGAAGAAGTTATGGACGTTCAAAGTTAGGGTAGAATTCCGGCCGAACTCATAAACCGTGGTCGTTTGGCCATCTTTCAGGTCATTTTCCGGTCAACACCGACCACCAATCGGTCCACACTTAGTATGAACCTCTTTTCCACATTCCTAACTACATTTTAGCTTTTGAATCACTCAATTTGGTTAAGAAACAAAGAAGTTATGGACGTTCAAAGTTAGGGTAGAATTCCGGCCGAACTCATAAACCGTGGTTGTTTGGCCATCTTTCAGGTCATTTTCCGGTCAACACCGGCCACCACTCGGTCCTCACTTGGTATGAACCTCTTCTCCACATTCCTAACTACATTTTAGCTTTTGAATCACTTAATTTGGTTAAGAAACAAAGAAGTTACAAAGCTTTGAAAATTGCCCAAACCTTCGGCCTCAAACCCAGTTTTCCGACGAGCACCGCCCCTTTCATGTTTGCTTTTCTGGGTTCTTTCTCCCTTTCATGTTTGGATCACTTAATTTGCTTTTCAATTATGATGAACATGAGTTACTAAGTTTCAATCAAGCGCGTTAAACATTGATTAGGGTTTTGGATAAACATCCATTTCTCTCTTTGTTTTAAGTTATAATTATAAATGTTATATAATTATAAATTATTAGATTTTTTTTTTATGCAAGCATATTAGATATGTACATAAAACATTCACATATGTATGTTCTTTTATAAGAAATAACATATTATTCAATAATTATTTACTAATTCATTATATATAAATGATTGTAATTGGTTCGGCGCAATTGTTATTGGTTCGGAGCAACAACTCACATTGCTTAATCCCTTGCTTAAATGAGTGTAAAATATTGTACTAATTCATTATATATAAATGATTATGGTGTGTTTAAACTTCTTTCATTAATTATTACATATTTTCTACACTCACAATGTTTGCCAGCTCGCTATATAATCAACTTAAATCAGTTAAATCCATCATGCAATGCATTTCCTTCCAATTTTTTGTGATAAACTAATAGATATTTGACTAAATAAACATCCTACAAAGTTTCAATAAAAATTTCCAACTTTTTCTTACAATTTCCGTGGTTTCCATTGGATTTTTATCGATATCGATATTATCCCGATATTTCCGTCGATATTTCCGTGTTTCCGGACTACCGATATTTCCGATATTATCGATATTTTATACCTTGGTAGTACCCAACCACGACAACCTCTTGTGGAGCCTATCAATATGTCACCCTCTCTTTAGCTCCATCATGCCATCCAATACATCTTCTTTGAGTACAACTAATCCAAATAATGTTGTAAATTCATATAAGTTGCCACCAAGGCAAAATCAAGGTGTGTGACAGGTTTTCTTCAGAAGGAAAAGTGAAGTACTCAATAGCCAATTACATATCATGCAAGAGTCTTGCACCCAAAGGTCAAGTGTTGGTGAATAATATGAAGTCTATTTAGATTCCAATTCGAGTGGGAAAAGCTTTGAAGGATCCAAAATGGGTAAAAGCAATGGATGAAGAGATGTTGGTGTTACAGGAAAATAATACATGGGAAATAATGGAGCTACACAAGGGAAAGAAGCCTGTTGGGTATTTACAATTGAATACAAGGTTGATGGATCGATTGACAAGTATAAGGCAAGGTTGGTGGCAAAATGATATACTCAAACATATGGTGTGGATTACTAAGATGAATGCGGTACGTGTTCTTATTTCTCTAGTTGCAAATATGGACTGGCCATTGAAATAGTTCAATGTGAAAAATGCTTTTCTTCATGGTTATCTGGAAGAAAAGGTGTATATGGATTTTCCTCTTGACTATGATGCTAGTGGAAAAACCAGTGTATGTCAACTACGTAAATCACTTTATGAACTTAAGCAGTCACCTCGTGCATGATTTGATAGGTTCACTCAAGCTATGAAGAATAATGGGTATCGTCATAGTCATTCTGATCACACATTATTTGTGAAGTGTAGGCATGATAAATGACGACACTGATTATCTATGAAGATGATATGATTAAAACAGGAGATGATTATGAGAAAATATTAAAATTGCAAATGAGCCTTGTTGCTGAGTTCGAAATGAAGGATTTAGGGGGATTTGAAGTACTTTCTTGGAGTTGAAGTTGCTTGCTCATCCAAAGTTATCTTCTAATCCCAACGTAAATGTGTTCTAGATTTATTAAAGGAAACCGGTATGCTAGGGTGTAAGCCTATGGATACTCCCATTGTGGAAAAACATCATCTGGGTTTGTATCCGGATCATAAACCAGTGGATAAGGGCAGATATCAGAGACTTGTAGGGAGACTGATTTATTTAGCTCATACTTGATGTTTATTTAAGCCATCCTAAATAATAGATTAATATAAACCAAATTAAACTCGCAAGCGCACGAATCAGTTGTAGTAATATATACAAATACGAGGTCAATCCCACAGGGATTGCTTTAACACAATTTAACCGATTAATCACGCTACACTTAATTAAACAAACAAAGGATAGATTGAATTGAATAATTGATTAATTGATTAGGACTAAAATTAACAAGAAAAAGAAAAGACAATTAATTAAAATCAAACACGACACAAGAAAAAATTGAGAAACAATGGAAGTCTAAGGTTAAGAATCTACCAACAACAATCCTATTTACTTTTCCTAGAGCCAACTACTATCAAATTACCATGCCAATGTTAAAGGTTTTTCTTTCTAAGGTATGAATTAATCTGTGATCAGGCATCAACTCTTGTATCTTTACATGATAACTATATCCTATTGGTTAGGCATACAATTAAACACATAAAAACCCATTAAGTATAGAAGAATCATGTCAACCAAGTAGGACTAGCTTGGTATTGGTCATCCTCACTAGTTTGTCTACTCTTCTTAACCTTAGTTCCAATAAACCTAATTGATTGGTCATCCTCATAGATTTATCTAAATGTAAAATTCCTAAAGGTGATTAGTCATTAGAAATTCGAACCTAGAATAAAATAACCACAAAGATTAAGAATATAACATGGCATATAATGGGATAATAATTAACAAAGTACTTTGCAAATATTCATGTCATGGCTTCATCATAAACCTTAGAAAATAACTTAGTTACATATGGAAATAAAAATAAAAGAAAGATACAAATGAATCCATGGCAAAGCATGTCCCTAAACTCTTCTTCACCAATTGCGGAGATGGCGAATGATAGTATGGATGTGGGGTGATGTTGGACTCTATAAAGAGAGCTTAGGGCACCTTATTTATACTAGAAAAACCCTAAAAGGTCTGGGAGAAATTCTCTTAAATAAAACAAACTCCTAAACAATTAATGAAACAAACTAGGAAAGAATCCTTCTTGGCTTACGAAACACGTCATCTATCTTGCACGCCAGTTTTGAGGCCAATTTATCTTCTAGAAAATTCTGTAAACATATGGGAAACATAGTTTTATCTTTTATCTTTCCAAGCATATATCGCACGCCACTAGGAAAAATCGATAAAGCCTTCAAATTATCATTCTCGCACAGCTGCGCTGTTTTGAAAGGAAAACAACTTTTGCGGGATTGATTTGCAAAACTGGAATGTTTGGCTTCATGGGAGATTATAAAATTCCGACACAATGATCTCCAATCTCTTAGATTCCTTCTCAAATTGGCCCTGCATCAAAACTTCTCCAGAAATTTGAATTATCACCAAAAACATTCTAAGTGCGCCGAAAGGCTGAAACTGAGAAAAGGAAAGTAATAAGGCTCTTTTATAATAAATTCCTTAACAAAACCTAGGGATAATTAATATGAAAATATGATAAATAATGCACCTGTTGATACTTGTTCAGATACTACCTATGTTTTAAGTGCTGTGAGTCAGTTTATGCACTCACAAAGTGTGGATCACTTGGCTGCTGTTATGTGTATTTTGTCATATTTAAAGTCTGCACTAGGGAAAGGAATATTGTATGAAAGACACATGTACCTGGGGATTAAGATTTTACTGATGTGAATTAGGCAGGCGATGTGATTGATAGGCGTTCCATTTTTGGGTATTTTACTTTTGTTGGAGGAAATCTGGATACATGGCAAAGTAAGAAACAAAAGGTCGTGTCTCAGTCATCAGTTGAGACTGAGTATAGGGGTATGGCTTAGGGGGTTTGTGAAATTCGTTGGTTATGTAGACTTTTTTGGAACCTAAGAAGACTATGAAGTTATATTGTGATAACAAGTCCGCGAGCGATATAGCAGATAATCCAGTACAACATGACAGGACGAAGCAAGTGGAGGTTGTTAGACATTTTATTAGGGAAAAGCTCGAGACAAAGATTGTATCTATATTGTTTGTTAATTCTGAAGAGCAACTTGCGGATGTCTTTACTCATGCCGTATGTAGTAGAACATTTGATGACTCACTTGGCAAGTTGGGGCATGTGTGATATCTATTCACCAACTTGAGGGGGAGTGTAAATGTGAGTTAATTAAAAAGCGTATGTGTAGATTTTGTAAATATTAGGAGTCCTTTATTAGGAAGGATATAATTTTGTGTGCTTTGTTGTTACCTTATAGAACAAGGATTGTATGTGTATATATCGTTGATTATGTAATACAATGAGAATTAATCTGTAAAAGTTCTATTACTTATCAATGCAGGACTTGAGAATCTTTGCATGTGTAACAATAACTTTAGTAGAAAAAAGAAGATAATTTGCAAAAAAACAAGTGCCAATTACCAGGACCTCCTCTTGACACTTTGACAAGTTTTCATCTTTTCTTATTAACTTAATTGGTAATCAAATGACTTAGCTTCTCCATGCAAATAATGAAAAGATAAGGAGAAAGAGGATCATCTTGTCTTATACAACAACCTGATTAAAATGCATTAGAACATTCTCCATTAACGATAGCTTTGAAAGCGACAGAATTTATACAGCTTAAGATGAGCTGGAGTAAGCTTCCATTAATACAATTTTAAAGAGAACATAAGCAACGGAACCCCATGACAATATGTCATAAGCTTTAGACAAATCAATTTTCCAAACCAAGAAGCCATTTTTTCCTTTAGCAAGCTTAAACTTATGCAGAACTTCCTGAGCTATAACAATATTATCTGTTATACGACGGATACGACGGTGCAAGAACAAAACTGACTTGATTTGGGCTAATAATTTTCTCCATTAGAGCATTTGAACTATGGGCAATAGCCTTGTGGATTGGTAACAAATTAACCCTAAACCCCTCCAGCCCAGGCAATTGGGCTAAGGGGAGCCCAACCAAGAGGTCAAGCTAAAATCTAAGGCACGAGTGTTGACACTAGCCACGTTATTAAAAAAAATTGTGTTAGGCGCGTGGGCAACACGTGTGTGTGGGGGCGCATCTTTGACATATTTCGAGACGTTGGGGCTCATGTGTTAGCCCCACTCAATTACCAATGAATCAGGACTATTTGATTTCTTGATCAACGGTCTACGTTTCTTGGCTTAATTTTTTTTTTAAAAAAAATCAGAAATGTTATGGTTGGCCACGTGTTATAATCTGGACTGTTGGATTTCAATTTTTTTGTAATTCAACGGCCTAGATTAATTAAGTTAATAAAAAAATTTAAAATTAATTAAAAAACCAAATTTTTTTTTCAAAAAACTATTAAAAAATTATAATTTTTTTTTCTATAAATACCTTACCATTTTCTCCAACTTTACACCATATTTTAAAAATTTCAACGATTCTAAACAAGTAAGGACACGTCTCGTGACAAAAGTGGTTAAAAATCTTATTGAAA
This sequence comes from Crataegus laevigata, assembly GCA_963580275.1. Lineage (NCBI taxonomy): Eukaryota > Viridiplantae > Streptophyta > Magnoliopsida > Rosales > Rosaceae > Crataegus > Crataegus laevigata. The sequence goes on along the minus strand of OY756940.1, from coordinate 19,715,011 downwards.
TCTATCCACAAAAAAATTGTACTTTTGGATAATGACATGTGGTGTGATGAGATCGGTTAAAAATCATATCCGAAATTAAAAATAAAATTATTTTTATTATTTTATATGGAGTGCCAAATGAGATTTTTGAGGTGCTAATAATAATTTCTATATTTTAATACGAATTGATTGGGCTATTTAGTATAGGAGTGGAGATGCAATAGACAATTACTGTTCATTAAAGGCAGTTACTATTCATTTGAAGGGATTGAATTGTCTATTGCTAAGGGGAGCATTTACACACTGGAAGTGCTCTTAGAGCAACTCCACCATTGCTTATTGCCTTAGGGATTGGCAACCCAATCCACTCTCCCCTCCCCAAAACACTCCAATCCACTCGGGCAATTGGACCCAAGGTGAGCCCGATGGAGAAGTTAGGCAATAATTGCCTAGCCAATAGCCCTGCCTATGTTACGTAAAGTTGACGTCAACCACAATTTAAATTATTAAAAGAATATAGATAAAAATTATAAAAAAAATTAATTAGAAATATAAAAAAATTATAATTTTTTTTCTCTATAAATACCTAACTATTTTCTTCCACTTCACACTACATTTCAATATTTTCAAATACTTTCAACGAAACTTTTATTATTATCCAAAATAAAAAATAAAGTTATCTTTTATTATTTTATAAAATAAAAAATATTAATATTTTAATATAAGTTGCTTGGGCTATTTAATTTAGGAGTGGAGATGAACTTGGGCAGTTACTATTCGTTGCAGACAATCATTGCTTATTAAAAGGGATTGGGTTGCCTATTACCCATGAGGGCCTTCTTACATTGAAAGTGTTCTTATAGGCCGCAGTTTGCAAACCAAAAGTTTGCACTACTTTATACATTGTAGTACATAAACAAATGGGCCTAATTTGATTCATAGAAATTGGATTATGGACTTCAGGTAATAAAGTGATAAGTGTTTCATTCATACCAGGAGGAATTCTGCTATGCTGAAAACAATGCTAAACAGGAGTGATGACATCATTAGCACTCATTCCAACAATGTTGAAAGAAGAAGGCTGGAAACCAATTAATACCAGTGGAGCGATTACTAATCCGTAATCATATTGAGAGGAATTTTATTTTGGAGGAATTGGATTGAGGAGGAATTGAAATGAGGTGGAATTAAAATCAGATTCTTATTGAAGTTGTTTACTAAAATTGTCTGGAATCGGAATAAGGATGATGTTGAGTCTATATAAGTTATTTACTAATTCACTTCAATCGGAATTAAAACTAATATAATTACTGACCTTAATTGAAAATTAGATCCGTCTAGGAAAGGAAATAAATCACTTCCAAAGTCAACTTAAGTCTACCTTAAGTAGATATTAAATCAACTTCAGAGAGCAATTTATTCTACCCTACAAGAGAGAGAAAGCTAGAGAATATTTGTTCCTCCTCCCTTAGCAATCTTCTACAATTGCCCATTCAAATGATCGTCTTTCATTGCTTTATTCGTCTTCATGCCGCACCAAGGTAAGAAAAAGATTAAATTTTCCCTGTCTTTATAATTTTTGGAGCCTTGGGGCTTGAAATTTGGCTCAACGGGAGTTGATGATGTGTGAAAAGGTGGCTTGAAAAGGCCACAACATTGTTACCATGGGTGGCATTGTGCGGCGGTGGCTTGGCTTGAGCTAGGGTGCTGGGGCACTTGGGTTTGGGTCGTTGTGCTTGGGCCTGTGTTGGAGAGAGGAAGGGAGGCTCATGCCTCATTCCTGGGTTAGCTTGAGAATGGTTGGGCTTAGCCCATGAGAGAAGTGAGAGAGGGATGCGAGGGGGGCTCCAATTGGGTTGGGCTGTGAGGACTATGAGCCAAGAGAAATGGATCGGGGCGTGGGGCTTGGTGCGGCTGTTAAGCTCCTATGGTCTTGGATCGGGGGGCCTGGTGCACTTTATTTTTTGTGCAGTCGTCTAACGATTCTTCTTCGCGTCTTTGTAGAATTTCTTCGAGCATGTCTTCTTCAAGCCACAAGAGTGATGATGGTGTGCTGCCGTCATATCGTCAAGGCGGATCTTTGAGTAAAGTAGGCACCTTCAAGGTTGCTCACTTCAAAATTAGCCTTGATGACTCATTCAGAGATTTCCTTGAAGCATGTAGGCACGTCATTCCGTCTGGGGTGCGTGTGGAGTGTTAAGGAGGGTAGCAGTCGTGAGCCATGTAGTGGAGCTCGAAGAGCCATCAAGTTTCACCCCTACTACTTTGTGTTGGGATTTAATTTTCCTATGTAGCGTTTCTCCTCAGAAGTGCCTTGCTCCATGAAGTGTGCCTTCGCTCAATGTTCTCCAAATATGGTTCGTGTGATGGTGGGATTCCTTAATCGAAGCCAATTATTTAACTTGGATCTGACTGTCAATGAATTCTGATACTTCTTTGCCATAGGTCATATTGATGAAGTTGAGCAGTTGTGAACCCGACATAGGCTCTTCGATCATTTGAGCAAGGGAGATCATGATTGGACTAAGGAGACTTTGGAGATAAGTGAAAAGTATGAGTCTGATTTTTCCCCTAAGCTGCGCGTTCCGACGATTTTCATTACCGGTAAGTAGAATATTTAGTCTCTAGGCTGCTTTGTGCTTTTGTTAAGCTGCTCTCTAATTTTTTGATTATCCTCCTCTGCTTATGTAGATTGGGAATTCGGCTTAACTCCCAAGACTTCTCCAGATATGAAAAAGGTGCATATTGCTTTAGGTATCCTTGCAGAGTAGCGCGAATGACGTTGACTGCTTAGTCCTCTTTACCGGGAGAAAGTGTAACACCTCAACCCAAGGATTAATGTAAACCTTGGTTCAGAATGTGAATCACACCTTAATTATAAGCTTAAGTAATATAATTAAGAATGTGACATGAAATAAAAGCATGTATAACTCGCTTGGAATAAAATTCAACTGAACAACATATCATTATTGAAAGTTTCAACCAAAATTACAACTTATGAACTACTCAAAGTTCACACAAAATCATTTCTTTATTCAAAGAAGAGAGCAAAAGCCAACAAGCTCATCTTTTTATTTCTTTATACATAGTTACATGATATAATCATAATTACATACATTTTCATGCCCTTTAGTTTAGATTCTTGTTATGTTTTTGAGTGAATTTAGTTTGTTTTACTTAGTTTTATGTTTTCCGTATATTTTAAGAGTGAAGATGAAGAAAGAAGAAAAAGAGCACTTTTGTAATTGAAATGAGTTTGGCATGTTGGAAGCAGAGCTGTTTGTGCAGATCAACCAACTTTATGGATTAAACTATAGTTCCTCATAATGAACCAACTGTTGAGGTGTATACCACTGTAAAGTATGGAAGTTAGTTTTCAAAGGAATTTTACGGTTCGTAATTTCGAGTTTCCTAGAAGATGTTATAGTGGTTCTTGTACCGGATGTTTGCCAGCAAAGAGATTTCGGATTTACAAAGTCTTGATTAAAGGAAATGAGCAGAGCAAAAGGGAAGCTTTTAGAAGAGTTAAAGACTATTCTAAATGGTGCATAGTTAATATACTTAATAGTTTGGTGTGCCACATCATTAATATACTAATCCAAGTCAGAAGAGAAATTCAAAAGTTCTATTCAAGTAAGGATTCCAGCATTTATTTAGGAATAAAAGAGGAGACAGTTTTTGGGAATGTGCTTTTGGGTTTCGAAGGTCCATAGGAGTGGTCGTAGTGAGACGCAAACCAAGAACAACAGCCATCGACCACCTTTGCTATCCATCTTCATTGTTAAGGAGTTTTTTCATGTTTTGAAGATTGTTAATTATGTTTTCGTATTCTATGATTAAGTAAACCTTTTGTCTAGGTTTAGGATGATGCCCTAGCATGGATGTTTATAGTTTTTAATGTTATTAATTGGATTTCTAGTTTCTTTTAGATGAATGCTTAATCACTATTTGAATTGTTACTTTTTGTATGAGTTCTTTGATTGATCACCTTAGGGCTTTGCATCTAGTAAGATTGGAAGATGTATTTGAGTTTGAACTAGCAATATAATTCAATTAGCTTCTTATGGTTAAGTGTGGTAAATTACATTATTGCTTGACAAAGAATAATGGTTTGCTTGGTTCCCTTGTTTTTTAGAGTGTAAAGAGTCATACTTGTTAAATTGATGCCTTAACCAGGATAGACTGCATGTTAGGATAAACGATTGGATATTTGAGTTGCAAGAAATTTGCAAAATACCGAGCAGTGGTCAAACAAGGTGCAAAGTCTAATCGTATATGCACGGAAGACGTTCACTCAAGTTTAAGCTTATTCCTATTGACCAAGAACTTGAGCATACTTTAAGAGAACAATGGAGACAACGACTATTTCAAGAATTAGCCATAGGTGACATAGTCAATAACGGTAGAGATAATCTTCCACCCTTGCCACCACCACCACAACCAAGGCTCATGCGTGATTATACAAAATCAACAGAATACAACACTCTGTCATGCATTGTTCTGGCTCGAATTGCACAGTGATTTGAGATTCGTCCACAAATTTTTTAGCTGCTGCCTATATTTCTTGGAAAGGAGGAAGAAAATCCATACCATCATGTCAAGGCATTTTTCAAGCTATGTTCCATTTTCACCTTTGACAATGTTACTAAAGAGCAAATTCGACTTCATTTATTCCCTTTCTCTTTGTAGGATAAAGTAAGCAGTTGGTTGGATTCTCTTCCCAAAGCATCTATAGACACATGGACAGAATTATCTAAGTTCTTGTCCAAGTTCTTCCCTTCTCGAAGAACCAATGCTCTGATCAATTAAATTATGAGCTTTTGGCAACAAGAAGGTGAACCGTTTCATGAAAGTTGGGAGCAATATAAGGACTTGTTTCTTCAATGTCCTCATCATGGTTTCAACACTGGGCAAAAGGTTCATTATCTTTACAAAGGTTTAAACTCTCAATGTAGGAGTTTGGTTGATTAAATAGTTGGTGGAACCTTGATGGACAAAACTCCAAAAGACGCCATACATGCCTTTGAAACTATATGCAAAAATTATGAGCATTGGGATGAATAGGAAGTTGTATCGCTTAGACAAAGTCAGACAATGTCGGAAAAGGCTTAATCTAATTTTGAGACATAGTTGGGACATATAGCTACTACTTTGACAAGCTGGAACGAGCACAAGGACAATTTCGTAGCCAAAATGAAAGAAATCTTGGGAATCAAAACCATGTTCAAGCTGTCACCATTTTGAGGAGTGGAAAGATGATTGGTAATAATGTGTAAAGTTCAAATATTAATAAGGAAGAAGATGAAGGGGTCAGCGCACATATAGGGCAGCAGCTTGACAAGATGTCAGGAAGTTCTATAAAGTCTAAGAGAAATGACACAACCTCTGACAAAGCAAACAAATCTGATTGTCCGACTCATTTTTCTTCTACTGCAAAAATTCATGGCTCTCTACATTTTCCACAGCGTGCAAGACAAGCTAAAAAAGAGAAGTACATGGGAGACATTTTAGAGCAATTCAGAAAGGTGCAGATTAATATTCCTCTTTTTGATGCCATAAAACAAATTCCATCATATGCGAAGCTTTTGAAGGAACTTTGTACTAACAAGAAACGGTATGAAGAACATGAGGAGGTGAAGTTATAAGACACGATTAGTACGGTTCTTCAAAGAAAATTGCCACCAAACCTTCAAGATATTGGTAGCTTTACAGTCTCATGTGTCATTGGAGATAGAAAATTCAAAAAAGCTTTGCTTGACTTAGGAGCAAGTGTGAATTTGATGCCCTATTCTGTTTATGAACACCTCAACTAAAACATATATCCATTTCTCTACAGTTCGCTGATCGTTCCATAAAATATTCAAGATGGATCGTTGAAGATGTACTTGTGTGTTGATCAATTTATTTTTCCTGTTGACTTCATCATTTTGGACATGGAAGAAGCTGAAATTCCTAGTCATGACTTGCCTCTCATCCTTGGCAGACCTTTCTTTGCTACTGCAGGTACGAAGATTGATGTTAAATTAGGATTATTAACTATGATTGTGCAAGGTATTATTGTAGAATTTCAGGTCTTCGAAGCATTAAAGAAGCCTATGGAACTTTATGACTGTTTTCATGTTGAGGTTGTGGATCCAATTAGAAAAGAAAAAAACATTCATTGAATCCAACATCTCAAATTCTCTAGAAGTTTGTATCTCTCAACATGGAATGAGTTTTGAAAAGGCTGCTATCATTGAAGTAGAACGAGATCTCAATGCCTTAGTGTCATACTCTTATAGAGGCCAACCCAAATTTGAAGCTTTGCCACTCTCACAGGCTAAAATTGTACCATCCATTATACAACTTCCAAAGCCTGAATTGAAGCCTCTTCTAGAGACTTTAAAGTATGCATATTTGGGTGACTCAGAGACTCTTCCTGTGAATATAGCTATTGACCTTAACCAAACAGAAGAAGAAAAGTTGATGCAAGTGTTGAGGGACCATAAAACAACGTTGGGATGAAGTATTGCAGACATCAAATGAATTAGTCATTCAATTTGCATGCATTGGATATATCTTAAGGACGAGTCAAAGCCTTCTAGAGATGCTCAGAGACCTCTCAATCCACATATGCAAGAAGTGGTTCATGCAAAAGTTCTTAAATTACTGAATGTCAGCATTATTTATCCTATATCTGATAGCAAATGTAAAGCTTCCGCAACATTCCAAAGATGCATGATGAGCATTTTCTCAGATATGGTGGAAAGGTGTATTGAAGTGTTCATGGATGATTTTTCCGTGTTTGGGTCATCGTTTGATCAATGTCTTCATCATCTTTCATTGGTGCTCCAACGGTGTCAAGAAACCAACTTGGTTTTAAATTGGAAAAAATGTCAGTTTATGGTGAAAAGTTGTATTGTTCTTAGTCATGTAATTTCAGTTGAAGGAATTGAAGTTGATAAAGCTAAGGTGAAGATGATTTCGAAGCTTCCTCCTCCCACTTCTGTAAAAAAAGTTCGATCCTTTTTCAGGCATGTAGGTTTTTATCGACGATTCATTAAAGATTTCTCGAAAATCACCAAGCCATTTTGTGATTTGGTAGCTAAAGACTCTTCCTTTTGAAATCATGTGTGACGCTTTTGATTATGTAGTGGGTGCTATGTTAGGGCAGTGAGTTAACAAACTCCTTCATGTTATATATTATGCTAGTAGAACTTTCACTCGTGCTCAATTACATTACACAACAATGGAGAAAAAATTACTTGCAGTAGTCTTTGCTTTGGAGAAATTTCGAAGCTACTTGATTGGATCTAAGGTGACCATATATTCAAACCATGCAGTTCTTAAATATTTGTTATAAAAAAAAATGCCAAGCCTAGACTTATACAATGGATATTGTTGCTTCAAGAGTTCGATCTCGACATTAAGGACAAGAAAGGGTGCGAGAATGTGGTTGCAGATCACTTGTCTAGATTAAGCAATGCCAAAGTAGCAAATGCTGAGCTTCCAATCAATGATCACTTTCCTGATGAGCAACTCTTCTCTATGCACGAACTCCTATGGTATGCTGACATAGTAAACTACTTAGCTAAGCAGTTATGCCTCCGGAATGGTTAACACAACAAAGGAAGCGTTTTCCATCTACTGTGAAGCAATACTATTGGGATGATCCTTATTTATTCAAGCACTGCCCAGATCAGATGATAAGAAGGTGTGTGTCTCACTCGGAAGTTCAGAGCATTCTCATGCTTGTGGAGGTCACTTTGGTGAAAAGAAGATAGCATTAAAGGTATTACAAAGTGGATTATGTTGGCCTACGTTATTTAACAATGCATATGCTTTTGTCATCACTTGTGATAGGTGCCAACGAATAGGGAATATTTCTGCTAGAACGCAGATGCCATTAACTAACATTTTGGAAGTTGAATTGTTTGATGTGTGGGGAATAGATTTCATGGGCCCGTTCCCTATGTCAAATGGATATTTGTACATCATTGTGGTGGTAGATTATATCTCTAAATGGGTGGAAGCAATGCCTACAAAAAGCCAACAATCACAGGGTTGTGTTAAACTTTTTGAAAGAGAACATCTTTACTCGTTATGGGAAACCTAAAGCGATCATTAATGATGGTGGTTCTCACTTCATCAATAGACCATTTGAAGCTCTCATGAAGAAATATAACATTACGCACAAAGTTGCTACTCCATGCCATCCTCAAACAAGCGGACAAGTTGAGGTTTCAAATTGAGAAATAAAGCATATTCTCGAGAAAACAGTGAGTCAAAACTGCAAAGATTGGGCAAGTAAGTTGAGTGATGCATGTTGGGCATATAGAACAACTTTTAAAACTCCCTTAGGCATGTCTCCTTATTGACTTGTCTTTGAAAAAGCATGTCATCTTCTGGTGGAACTGGAACATCGAACATTTTGGGCATTAAAGAAGTTGAATTTCGACACCAACCAAGCAGGGAATTTACAGAAGTTTCAATTAAATGAATTGGATGAATTGAAGAATAAAGCTAATGAAAATGCTAAGATTTATAAAGAAAAGACAAAGCTTGCTCATGATAAGATTTTAATTCCCAAGAATTTTGAGCCACATCAAAAGGTGTTATTGTTCAACTTAAGGCTTTTACTGTTTCCCGAGAAGCTGCGTTCTAGATGGTCTGGTCATTTTCTGGTAATTCAGGTATTTCCACAAGGAGCAATAGAGATTCAAGACATGAAAACTGGTTCCATATTCAAGGTGAATGGGCATCGTCTTAAACCATATTTAAAGAATGCAGAAACTGTGCTATCGCAGACCAAAACTATTGAGGTGGCATACCTCAATGATTCTCCATTCATTTGAAGGTCATTGAGTCCAGTTGAAGACTTTAAATTTAGCGCTTCTTGGGAGGTAAACCAAGCATTTGATGCATGAAGATGAAGTTGGTGTGTGCGGAAAGTCTCATTTTAGCGACAACTTAACCAGGATAGTTCTAAACTTTACTTTTTATTCTTCAGTTTAATTTTTTTCAGTTCTACTTTTTCTTATTTGTTAACTCATTGCATGCCTTGTATTTCACTTCATATTGAGGACAATTTGTTATTCAAGTTTGGGGGAGGGATCTCATTTTGATAGTTTTTTTAGTTAGTTGTTTTGTGTTAGTAAACTTAGGCTATCTATTTTATTAAATTCTGGAACAATCTGTTGCTGATTCTGAGCTTTGGTCCACATTGCATTCTTTAATTTTTCATTCTTAATCCAACCATATAAAGAACGTTGAATTCTGCCCAGTAGTAAAAAAACTGAATAGAGGTCAAAAATTGGTTATTGCAGAGCATGAAGTTTTCGTTTTCAAGTCTTGACTGTTAGTTTTTGTTAGTTGTTCTGTTTTCATTAGTGTCTAAAAAATTTCAAACCAAAAAAATAAAAATAAAAATAAAAATAAAAGAAAGATTTTTGCTCTTCTCTCAATCGTGTTGGTTAGTCCTTTCCAAATCCAATGATAATAACTTGGTTGCTACTTAAATATGTTTCTAAGAAAGTGATAAGCATTGTTTGTGTTCCTTGTTTGATTTTTTGGCTAGCTATGCTTTATAAGATCATTCTTTACCCTCTTTTCATGCACATATGCAATTGTTGCTTGCTTAGAGAATTATATGCGGATTAAGTAATCATAAAGATCTCAATGAATACTAGAACTTGGTTCAATATCTATCGAGGCTAAATCCTAAGTCATGCAATATTGAGGAGATGATTTTGGCCATTTTTGGACCATTTGAGCTTTTATATACCCCACCATTTGTGTTATCCCTAGTTAGCCATTTGAAGCCAAACACTTAGGCTTTTCTTTAATCACCCACACTAATCCTTATCCATTTAACCTGTATTAGTCATACCCTATAGCTTGAGATGAATACCACGATGATGAAGACAACGATAAATGTTGAGTGTACATCAAATATGTGGCGTGTATTGAGGTACCATGTGTTATATTACTATTCAATTTTGAAAAAAAAAAAAAAAAGGAAAAGAGGAAAAAAAAAAGAAAAAAAAAGAGGAAAAAAAAGCGAAGAAAGAAAAAAAGATGAAATAAAAAGTTTGAAATTGTTCCATTCCTACGACATGAGTCTTGGATGCCAATAATCATATTTCAAAAGAGGCTTGACCGAATTACATATGAAGAAGTATTGGTATGCCTCAAGTTCTAGTTTTTCCTTACCCTTTTCTTTCTTAGTCAATAACCTAGCTGATAGATATTTTCACCACTTGTGTAAACGGGATAAAAATACTTAAAATACTTGCAAGAGTACAAGGTTGTCGTAGTATAGCAGCTCAAGCAAGGTCGTTCTCCACAGAGATTGAATGAATAATTTTATGTTAACCAAATCTTAATTAATTATTTGAAAACAAAGTTTGGAAAAGTGTGATTTAATGACCTAAAATATTAAAAACGAATTTAATTAAAAATAACTAAATAACTTGGGAAAGTAAATCAAACAAAAGAAAATAGGTTTGAAAATCTATTTGAGCACTAGGGTTCCGCCATCACCTTAACAATCCTACGTAGTTCTTCCAATTACTTATGAATTACACATGCATATTTGAAGGTTAGGTTTTCCTAAAATATGCCCTACTTGGAACCTCCAACATAGAACGTATATCTAACATGCAACCCGTCCATGGTGTCCAGATCAAATGTGAACATGCAAGACTCATTAAGCTTTATGAAAACCCTTTGAAAAACCATATAACCCTTAAAACGTGTCGTCCATCTTAAGAGGTTACACATATTAACCATAAGAAGCCAGCGCCAATTCCAGGGACAACCCTCCGCCAAAATTGCATCAAATTACTTTTCTAAATATCCTAATGGTGGCCAATCACTAAGACAATTAGATAGTTTCAAGCACGGTGATTAATAATTCAAAACTTGCATGCATAACATCATAAGTAAATTGAAAAGAAACTACATATTCTTACTAAGGCTCATGGCCTCGCCCTAGCAAACGAAACTAGTTAAGAATAATCATAAAATAAAATATAAGTAAGAACATGGATAGAAAACACCTTAAATCGTCAAAAGCTCTCTAAAGCCAAAGTAGTGCGTTCTCTCCTCCTATAATAATAATCATACCCTAATGGCTAAAAAACCTTATTTATACTACTCCTAATAAAAACCCTAGTAGGAAAAGGCTTTCTAAAAACTAGGAAACAAAATAATAAAAGGATAACTAAAAATTACATTCCCATCATGATTAGGAAATCTGCCCATCAAAGGAGAACCCACGTTTCTGGACCTTCAGGCCCCCAAAACAGGCCCAAAACGAGTCAAGTTAAAGATCAGGATCTCCTCTTCAAGTTCCAAGAACAACCCAAGTCCAAAATCCATCATCTTCCAGCCCAAAAGTTGCACACAAGCTCTGTAACCCAATCTGCCAGCACTGCACGCTGGCCATAAATTAATTCGCCACGATCAGATGCTTCGGGATAAAATTATGAAATTTTGATACCACCTCCTGGACTGACGCACGAACCAGCTCCAATTGGAATTGCTCAAAAATTCCACCGTTTGATTACTTTAGGCTCCAACCCAGTCCGCACGTCCTATATTGAAAATATAATCCAAAGTATCAAAATCTCACCAAAATAACCAATAAATTAATACTAAGATAAGGGTAAAATATATAGTATAATATGGACTCATCACTAGCCTAACATTACAACCTTTGTAAAGTACATTTGATCTTTAGTGTTGCATTGATTTACATTAGTGGAAAGATGAAATGAAGGGCAAGCCTATGGGGTTCGATATATTCATTATCCCGAGATCATCATATCGCACTTGTGTGCATATACCTATTAGAGTTGCAAGTGTTGTGCTAATTATTGGCTAGTCATATATTAGAAGAATGGTTGTGTAAAGGTATTGTTAACTTTTGAATCATGTGTAGAATCTTTACAATGTTTCTCTATTCTTTGAGTTATATTTTCCATGCAATCTTTGAGGAATATTTTTGGTAAGTCTAACAGCATTGTGTTTTGTTTAAATTTAATCTTGAGTTTTTTGCTGTGTTTGCTTGAGGACAAGCAAAGTCTAAGTTTGGGGTTATTTGATATAATCATAATTGCGCATTTTAGTTTAGATTCTTGTTATATTTTTGAGTAAATTTAGTTTGTTTTACTTAGTTTTATGTTTTCCTTAGATTTGAAGAGTGAAGATGAAGAAAGAAGAAAAGGGAGCCCTTTTGCTATTGAAATGAGTTTGGCATGCTGGAAGCAGAGCTGTTTGGGCAGATTAGCCAATTTTACAGATTAAAATGTACTTCCTTATAATGAATCATCTATTGAACCTTATACCATTGGAAAGATATGGAAGTTAGCTTTTAGAGGAATTTTACGGTTCATAATTCTGAGTTTCCTAGAAGACGTTATAGTGGTTCTTGTACTGGACGTCTGCCAGCAAGGTTTATGCTGGATTTGCAAAGAGATTTCAGATTTACAAAGTTTTGATTAAAGGAAATGAGCAGAGCAAAAGGGAAGCTTTTAGATGAGTTAAAGACTATTCTAAACAGTGCATAGTTAATATATTTAATAGTTTGGTGTGCCACATCATCAATATACTAATCCAAGTTAGAAGAGAAATTCAAGAGTTCTATTCAAGTAAGGATTCCAGCATTTATTCAGAAATAAAAGAGGAGAGACAGAGGGATTTTGGAGAGACATAGTTTTTGGGAATGTGCTTTTGGGTTTCAAAGGTGCAGATGAGGGGTTGCAGTGAGACGCAAACCAAGAATAGCAGTCATCGACCACCTTTGCTATCCATCTTCATCGTTAGGGAGTTTTTCATGTTTTTAAGATTGTTAATTATGTTTTCATATTCTATGAGTAACTATACTTTTTCTCTAGGGTTAGGATGATGCCCTAGCATGGATGTTTATGGTTTTTAATGTTATTCTTTGAATTTCTAGTTTCCTTCAAATGGATGCTTAATCACTGTTTGGATTGTTACTTTATGTATGAGTTCTTTGATTGATCACCTTAGGGCTTTATATTTAGTAAGATTGGAAGATGATTTTGAGGCTGATAATTCAATTAGCTTATTATGGTTAAGTGTGGTAAATTACATTATTGCTTGACAAATAATAATGGCTTGCTTGGTTCCTTTGTTTTCTAGAGCGTAAAGAGTCCTACTTGTTAAATTTATGCCTTAACCAGGATAGATTGCATGTTAGGATATACGATCTTTGCCTAAACTAGGAGAGAATCATTCATTTAAGGAAAACTATGGTCTAATGTGCCTGACAAGGACTTAGATACGGGAATTATCATCTAAAGAATTGAAAGATCCGTTGAATGCATTGAAACCTAAACTAGATTGCTTGTGGTTGATTCCGAATCCCTAGACTTTCATCACTCATCTTAAAAACTCAACAGTTTCTTCTCTTTAATTTTAGTTATAATTTGAGGTTATGTTTTCGTTTATAAAAATCATCACAACAAACTCTTCACATCTTTGATTGCATTATTAATTAAGATCGGGTCTAGTTCATTGCTTGGGTTTATATTTTTGTGTTTGTGCGTCTTCAATATAATTAGATTTGGTTTAGTTTATCAAATTGGAGATTGAATTAGAATCCTCATGGGAATGATACTTGGACTTGCAAAACTCTATATTATGACTATCTTGTGCACTTGCATGTTTACACCATTACACAACAGACAACAAGTAGACTTTTAGGTTTCTGATTCTGTACTTACAAAATTTAGTTAGGGTGAGCTTAAAAAGCTCAATAGGGACCTGTACCTTCATTACTAAAATAACAGAGTATAATTAACATAGCAGAAGTAAAACCATAATCAGAATGATGGGTAAGGATGCAATGCAAACGCCTTAACTATACTTGTTAATCTACATTACTAAACACCTAGACCTTGTATGTCCCATTCTGTACTTATACCGCTTGGTCCCGAGTGTTTAAATATATGAACTAACCCCTATCCCTAAACATCCCTGAACTCCCTTTTTGTTAGTCATCTTGCCTAAACTCTTCGTCTCTTGTCCCGAATTACCCTTAAAGAATCTGTGTACTATGGGCTCGCCTGAGACTTGGTATCAACTAAGAGTTTGGCTCAACTACACAAAAGCTAATAGTCACTACCTTAGATTCTCAAAGTTATTTTCAACAATCCAACTTTACTCCCACATCATGGATCTATTGTTGTAAGTAAAATCTGCTAATGATAAATGATCTTCCCAACTTTTGCCAAAGTCTAAAATGCAAGCTCTCAGCATGTCCTTCAAAATTTGAATAGTTCTTTCTGACTGCCTATCTGTTTATGGATGAAAAGTGCTATTGAAATTGAGCTTTGTTTTGAAAGCTTTTTGTAAACTTCCCCGCAATTAAGATGTAAATTTAGAATCTTTATCTGACACAATCGAAATAGGAATTCCATGTAATTTTACTATCTCTTGAACATAAAGTTTCCCAAGGAATTCTGTAGAATAGGTGGTTTTAACTAGTAAAAAATGTGCTAACTTGGTCAGACGATCCACAATAACCCATATCGCATCTCGTTGTTTTGGAGATTTTGGTAAACTTGTAATGAAATTCGTAGTTACATGATCCCATTTCCACTATACTACAGGTAACGATTGTAATGGGCCAGATGGTTTTTGATGTTCGACTTTTACTTGTTGGCAAGTGAGACACTTTGCAACAAAACCCACTATATCACTTTTCATACCATTCCACCAAAATTGACGTCGAAGATCTTGATACATCTTGGTTCCTCCAGGATGAATTGTATAGGATGAATAGTGACCTTCCCAGGGAATGTCATTTCTAAGATCAGAAAAATTTGGTACATACAATTTATTCAAATACTTCAATCCATCGTCTACATGCAGTTTCCATCCTTCAATTGTCTCTCTAGTTGAAATTTTTGTTCGAATGGATTGAGGTAGAGAATCAGTTTGTTGTGCATCAATAATCCTTCCAACTAAAGATGGGTGAGTTACTAAATTACATAAATATGCACAACCTTCTTGTATTCCCACATGCAACTCAAAGTCATAAAGGCATTCTATCATCTTCGACTTTTGATAATACAAATTAGCCACAAATCCTTGGGGTTTTCTACTTAAGGCATCTGCTACAACCAAAGTCCCAAGATGGTAATGTAAACCAAAGTCATAATCTTCTAAATATTCCATCCACCGTCGTTGCCTTAGATTTAACTCTTTCTATGTGAATAAGTATTTCAACCTTTTATGATTAGAATAGAGTTCAAATCATTCCACGTACAAGTAATGTCTCCACATCTTCAATGCATAAACAATTGCTACTAATTCAAGGTCATGTGTCAGATAATTTTTTTGTGTGGTTTTAGTTGACGAGAAGCATAAGCAACAACTTTGTTTGATTGCATCAAAACACATCCTAGTCCACATAATGATGCATCCATGTAAACTATGTAGCCAACTCCTATTTCAGGAATGATTAACACAGGAGCTGTTGTCAATCAAACTTTTAACTCTCGAAATGATTCTTCACATTCATCAGTCCAAACAAATTTAACTTCTTTTTGTGTCAACTTGGTCATTAGAGCAGCTAATTGAGAAACATCTTTAATAAATCTTCTATAATAACTAGCCAAACGTAGAAAACTTCGTATCTCATGAACATTTTTTGGGTAATTCCAATTCAACACTGCTTCCATCTTTGAAGTGTCCACTGTTATGCCTTTATTGAAATAACATGTCCTAAAAATTTTACTTTAGTCAGCCATAACTCACACTTACTTAACTTGGCAAACAATTTATGTTCTCTTAATATCTGTAAAACAATTGACAAGTGTTCTTCATGCTCTTCCTTCGACTTGGAATAGATAAGAATGTCATCAATGAAGACAATAATGAATTAGTCCAAATATGGCTGGAAAACTCGATTCATTAAGTCCATGAATGCTACTAGAGCTGCTAGAGCATTCGTTAATCTAAACAGCATGACCAAAAATTCACAATGTCCATACCGAGTTCTAAAAGCAGTCTTTGGCATATCTTCTGCCTTTACTCTAAGTTGGTGATAAGCAGAACAAAGATCAATCTTCGAAAAATATCTAGCACCTCCAATTGGTCAAGTAAATCATCAATCCTAGGCAAAGGGTACTTATTCTTTATCGTGATTCTATTTAGTAAATGATAATTGATGCACAACCTAAGGGTTAAATCACTTTTCTTTACAAATAAGGTAGGAGCACCCCAAGATGATGTACTTGGCTGAATAAAACCTTTCTCTTGAAGCTCTTAAAGTTGCTTTTTGACTTTCTTCAATTCCACTGGTGCCATACGATATGGAGGTATGGAAATAGGTAATGTTTCTGGATACGTCTCAATGAAATTTTTTATTTCTCTACTAGATGGTAATCTTCGTAAGTCTTCTGGAAATACATCAATGAAATCCCTTACCACATGAATAGATTCAATTTTGGATTCACTTATACCTTCTGCAATCATATGAGCAATTTGTCTCAAATAATTCACTTTTCTTTTATCCAAAATCGAATCAGGTTTTGAGACCTCTGTATCACCATAGAAACTAAACTTTTCTCCATATGGGGTTGTCATGGTTATCAATTTCTTTCCACAATCAATAATAGCTTCAAATTACTTATGCAAATCCGTTCCAAATATTACATCATAATCCAACAAGTCCAACAACAACAAATCGCAATCCAATTTATGATGTAATATATCTGTTGTGGATGATCTACATACTCGATTTACTTCCACATAACTTCCCCAAGGAGATTCGATAAAAAATGGACCTTTTATAGATTCAAACTCTAACTCGAGAATGAAAGCAAATGATGTAGATATAAATGAATTCGTAGCACAAACAATATCTTAGCCAAAGAGTTGATGATTAGAAATGTACCTTCCACTAATCCTGAATCTTGTTGTTCAGCTACTTGACCAACAACAAGAACTCGACCTTGAGCAAGTTGTCCGAGTCTCCTAGCACCTAGAGGTGCCCTATGTCTCCCTAGTGCAGGTTGTCCTCTTGGACGTTGTGCTTGTTGATTAACAGGTCCTCTAAATTGATTCAGTGGAGGTTGGTACGAAGCACGATATGGTGGTGGTGGTGCATGGAATTGTGGTTGTGGAATTCTAGATGCGAGGTTCATTTGCAATCTTGGACATTCCCTTTTATGTGAAATTAGATTGCACACAAACTTAAAACCCTATCAATGTAGTATGTGAAAGTAGGGATTGTTCTAGGCCAGGGATTAAAAGGGATGCTAATCTACACAAACTAGACTTAAAAACACAAACTGGACTCAAATAACTCAAAAATAGACACTAAAACTCAATTTGGACGACTTTTAGACTCACTAGACTCAAAACAAACTATTTAGACCCAAAACACACAAAACAAGTTATTATGACTCAAAACTAACACTAATGACTGGTTTGCATGAAAATTGAACTTATTTTGACTCAAAAGACTAACAAAGACTTGTTTTGATGAATATAAACTAATCTAACACAATTAAAAAGTAAGGGATTGGTTTTTGACGAAATTGAAACTTAAACAAACGAAATTGAAAGTAAACTTAATTAGACACGAAATTGGGTGAATTGAATGGGTGAAAGGCTAGCTAGAAGGCCATTCTCCACACATGGCACATATGCAACATAAATCGATTTCCAGTTGTTCTTTCTATAAACCATGAACCTCAACGCCCCAAATGAGCCGTGAACTGCACTTTTCTAACCATCAGATTTTCCTTTAGTTATTGAATTGGATGAACTGCATACAACAACCCAAAACATTCTTCAAAAGTTCCTTACATGAACTGCATAATAGAGATACAATCAAAGATCATTAAGTTATATGAAAATCATAAGCATTGACAAGGCATTCGTAACTATGAACTGCATGATACTCTTGCCAGGAATTTACTTAATGCGATTGTGACTAGCAACCTCCACTACTTGTAAAGATAAGTTCGTAACTATTAGGTGAAACTCCCTTATATTTTAGCATCAAATCCTAGCATGCAAACTAAGTGGGCCCTCCTTAATCAACATACAAGAATAAGTTTTAATAAAACAGTTAAGCAAATTGCATTCATGGTTTATGAAATCACAACTAGATGTAATCAATTCATGTCACATATATAATCATGGCTTTAAATTCTCCCCTACCTAAAAATGAGTTTAGTTCCTCATGATTGCAAATAAACAAAGAAAACTAAGTTTAAACATTAAAAATAAAGATAGAATACACCTAGAAACGCTCCAGCAATCCAACGTCTTGAATGGCAAGCACAGCTCTAAGTGGCTCCTTCCTTCTCCTTCCTTTGCAAAGTTGCGGCACAAGAGGGATGTGTGTGGTCAGGGAATGGTTGTAGTGTATGAATGATCTAGGGGGTAGTATTTGAATGGTTGCTGCGGCACTTGTATTTATAGGGAGAGGGGAAGGCACGGCAAAGCTGAAATGGAGTTGAATTGGGACTCCAAACCAACAAGGAAAAGGACACATCAAATTCAGATTCCAGAGAGGAAAAGGAATGGTCCTTGCGGCAGGAAACATAGCTTCTAGAAAGACAGGTTATGCGCCAGATTTGTAGGTATCTAGAAGGCTGAATTCTCCTAGAAAACTTAGGGAACATGTGGCACAAATTTTGGCTTCTAGAAGGACAACTTAAAAGGGACCAGGCGCCATGTTTCTAGGGGAAGAGGTAAGGCCTTCTAGAAATGTAAGGGATGCAACAGATTGGGTTTCTAGAAGGGTAGAGTGCGGCACAAACTTAGGAAAGGATAAGGCGAAAAACATGGTTTAAATGTGTCTAAGTCTGAAAATAAGTCCCCTTTGCAATTGGAAATAAGTTAGGATAGGATAAGGATAGGATAAGGCAGGATAAGGTTAGGATAAGGTTGGTTAAGATAAGGATAAGCTAAGGTAGTTTGGATAATGTTTGGATAAATCTCCTTCTTTTGAGCTGATAACTTATCTCCAATGACTTGATTTAATTTCTTCAACTTTGAAACACATTCCTAGCCTTCCTTGAACTTCAAATTCGTCCATCCATCTTGCACCATGCTTGTGATATCCATTCCAAGCACAAATTTGCTCTAAAATGCTCTCCAAATTGCATCATTTTGCCAACTTTGCTTCTTGGACCTACAAACACACGAAAATGACTTAAAACACTCTAATAAGCAACAAATAACTAAGTAAGTGCAAGAAAACAAACTAACTAAATTGCATAAATATGCTCCTATCAGTGATTCTTGCTTCTAAAGATAACTTTTCAATATATGTGAAAGCACCATCAGGACAAACCATTAAACTCAAGGTTAAAGCCTTGTTTACAGTCAATGATGTCAGAAACATCGTTGGGAACATTACAGGCATCTCAATGATTAGTGTTTGTAATCTGATATATGCTGGAAAAAAGCTTGAGGATCACAAGACATTGGCTTT
This sequence comes from Crataegus laevigata, assembly GCA_963580275.1. Taxonomy (NCBI): domain Eukaryota; kingdom Viridiplantae; phylum Streptophyta; class Magnoliopsida; order Rosales; family Rosaceae; genus Crataegus; species Crataegus laevigata. Next base: position 19,695,567 of record OY756940.1, on the reverse strand, counting down.
CTATGACATCAGAGATGATTATCTGTTGGAGATGTCACCTCGTTTGTTTCAGTACTGGTTAAAAGTTTTGACGGGAGAACCATTACTATTGATGGTGTGAAGCATTCTGATGCTGTCGAAGATGTGAAGGTCAAGGTTTTTTGCAAACTTAATATGCCCATGGAGGCTTTTGATCATTGGAGGCTTTTGTTTGGCGGGAAAGATCTTCGTGATGGTCAGGATCTGGCAAGCTACAACATACAGGACTCCACCCTCATATTGCGCTATGCCAATAATCCAATGTGTAGGTAGTTAGAAGTTGGAAAACTCTCAGTGCAGGTATTTGTAATTAAATATTAGCTTGAACAACCATTCTTCCTCTTTCTGAAATGTCTTTCCGCTTGCCAAGTCTTTTAGTTTTAACTTATTATATTTTATATTTTATCAATGGGTCGGAGGGGAGGGGGATTTAACTCCGAACATATTTCAACAGTAGGGTAGAAGAAGATAAATGTCATGAAACCAAGAACTAGTTAGTGACTTACGAAGGGTGATGGATTTCAACCAGAACCTAATAAGTTTGCTGTCATTTAATTACAAAAAAAGGTCTACACTAGGACAATATAGGCCGAAAACAAATATCATCAGTAGTCCAAGGGGTCGTGAAATGGGTAGTGAGGAAATGAGAATCGAACTCAGAACCTCAGATGTAAGGGTGAATATTCTTAACCGAGTTACAAGTCATTTGATTATAATTCTAGGGTTATATTTATTGCTATCCTATTGTGAGTAATACGTAGACCAAATTTTTAGAGCAAATTGACAAATTATATGACGTGTTATCAAAATATTTAATTTAATGTTCATTCATTACTAATACATATCAATTAAAGACTTGAAAATATCATTATTTTTTTAGTCATATTGACAATGTTAGTAAATAAGAAAAAACACCTCATGATTTATACAAAAACACTTTCAAAGTTCAGATGAAAAACAAAACTCATTATCTATCTACTTGTAAGCCCGAAGTTTTTTTGTTTTTTTCTCTCAATACAAAATAAATTAGTCTTTCTGTGTTTTTAAATTATTGAGTTTGAAGTATTTTTTTTAAAATATAATTTTATTGATATCTTACGTGTGAAAATAAATAATTTTCTTATACGAAGTTAAGGCACTTTTTTTAGCATCGCCCGGGCCTAAAAAATCTTTGAACCGGCTCTGTCTGCTAGACAAAGGTAATAAAATACAAAGGCACATGAATTTGCACAAATAGCAATCTCTTTTTCCTGTGATCAAGAAAATGGGTTTTTAAACTTTAATCTTTGAAGAAGATTCAAACTTAATAAAAAACTTGTGTTAGGTTTGATTTTAGTCATTTAATTTGTACTTAGTTCAAATTTATATTATATTTTTATTTTTAATATTTAATAGACATCTTATTTAATGTCTCCACATTAAATTTTAAATTTATTATTATACACATTTCAATTTATGAATTTTGTTTAACTTCCTCTAATTAGTGTTCTTAAAACCTTCAAAAAAAAAAAGTTAATGTTCCTAAACGTCTATACCATAATATATTTTACTAAACTAGGGCGTTAGGTAGTCGACAGCCGGCACTCCTAGGTTACGTCGAATCCGTATGAAAATGAATCCTAAACGAAATTGCACTAAGGCTAGAGCCCGTAAGTGGCGCGCTGAGTGGCCCAAACACAGTGATAAATGAGCAAGGGTCGTTGTATCTCCATCAGCGCTCGGATACAGTACTAAATGAGCAAGGGGGCCATAGAAACTTCTTTTTGAATGACTCCACTCAAAGTTGTTTGGAAGCACCTGCTCCCATCAACTTTATGCAGGACAAGCAAAAGAAGTACTTTGATCATATGAGATGGGGGAGGGTGAAGAAGCTAGGACAGGAGGGTGGAGTTCAAGAGAGTAGAATGCGTTTAGGAACGTGGAATATGGGGACCTTAACGGGAAAATCTATGGAAGTAGTGGAAGTTATGGTGAGGAGAAGGATAAATATTATGTGCCTACAAGAAACTAAGTGGGTTGGTCTTAAAACAAAGGACCTAGAAAACTCAGGTTTTAAACTTTGGTATTTGGGTACAAATAGGATGAGAAATGGTGTTGGCATCATCGTGGACAAGACCTTGACACAAGATGTTGTAGATGTCAAGAGGGTAGGAGATAGAATTATGGCAATCAAGATTGTAATAGAACAAGAACTCATCAATGTGATTAGTGCTATGCACCCTAAGTAGGGTTGGACATGAGTTTGAAGGATAAATTTTGGGAAGATCCTGGAGATTTGGTGCAAGGAATCGCTCAGACAGAGAAGGTATTTATAGGAGGAGATTTAAATGGACATGTGGGCAAAGAGATAGGTAACTATGGGGGTTTTCATGGTGGCCATGGCTTTGGGGAGTGAAACGATGAGGGGGGGCCATCTTGGATTTTGCGATGGCATATGATCTCTTCTTAGCCAACACCTTCTTTAAGAAGAGAGAAGAACATGTGATCACCTACAAGAGTGGGTCGTCAAAAACACAAATAGATGTTCTTCTAATGAGGAAGGGGGATCGTATAACTTGTAAGGATTGCAAAGTTATACCTGGAGAGAGCTTGGCTACTCAACATCGCTTGTTGGTGATGGATGTACATACCAAAAGAGAGAGAAAAAAAGAACAAGACCTTGAAGAGCCCAAGGACTAAATGGAGGAATCTAAAAGAAGAAAAACAAGCTATTTTCAAAGAGAAGGTAATCACCCAATGTGTGTGGGATAGAGAGGGAGAAGCTAGCCATGCCTGAAAATCGAGTACATCCTGGCCTACCATGTTCCAAAACAAAATCCCCAGCTGTGCTTGAAAATCAATTTTTCAACCAAGAATGACCCCCTAGTTTTTTCTCGAATCCAGTATATGCCGAGCTAGTGTCTGACTCTGTTTCTGATGAGTCTGAGAGCCCAATAGTTTTGTGTAGTAGGTGTGAGTCATAAGCCGTCATAGCCAAGTCAAAACTGCAGAAACCTTCGGCCAAACTCGTACATATGATTTCGGCAAAATCTTAACCATTGCTCGGCTTAGGATAATGCCAGCCAAGGGTTTTTGATAAACTCAGCTTTTTATAACAGAATCACCAATCGCCTTCAGTTAGACGGCGATTCAATTTTGACGAGTCATTTTATGATAAGGATTGCTATGTACACTACTCTGGAAGTTTGAGTTCATCCACGCCTCAACGAACTTTCAAACCACTTGAGCCACTTGACTATTGGTGGTATAGTTACAATCCTCCTACCGGCACATATACCATTCTGTCTAAATCCCAAAAACGTTGCTGACAGATGATGGATTGCATGTCCTATCGACTAGCGGCCCAGGAAGTTTTAGCCATGAAATGGCAGCCTAAATAAATAACAAAAACTGAGGATAATTGACAACCTCCGACAATCATGACTGAGTTGTTCCAAGAGAAGAAGGTCATTGATCATGATTTTGAAGTCGAGATAGAAGAATATGAGAAATGCATCAAACTTCTTCTTCGGCCTGAAAAAATGAAAGCTCACATCAAGCATTTCAAGAAGGACCCCAAGAGCAAACTCCCTCCACTACCACCACAGGAACTATTGATTAAAGTTGGATGAAATCGCCATCCGTAATTTTTCGCTGAGGCTCTAGAATACATGCTGGAATTTTATAGGAAGAATTCGGCAAATGTCTTATACGACCTCCCAAAGGAGTGTCAGGAGTCTCTCGACTTAGCTCTGACCGGCCTCGACGCCAAACTAATTATCCAAAAATGGTTAGATTTGGGAATGAAACCTAGACTCCGACATATTTGCGAAGCTAGTGTTCTCGGCTTCGACGTCGACCTATATGCCAATCTAGATCTTGCAGACCTCCTATTCTTTTTAGATAATTTGCAATATTTTTTGCATCATTTTGAGGGTTTTTCAAGCCTCACAGCCACTAAAATAGAGCGAGTTAAAAGCTTAAACGCTTAGTTAGATACACGAAATGCTCGCATCGTATATCAGGAGCAGATTCATAAGGCATTGCAAACACAGGATCAAGTCTCGGTGACAATGGAACCAGTTGCCAAAGCCAAAGATGAAACAGCCACACCAGGTACCCTAGGTGTGTACCTTTAGCCTTTGGTAGAAGACGATGTTGTTAGGGTGACCAATGATTAAGATGCTTTGCTAGAAGATCCAGATGATGGGGATCGCGACTCGATGGGCCACTCAGTCCTCAACAACATTGAAATTAGCATGGTCCATGTCTTATCTGTGGAATTCCAGCCAACCACGTCCCTAAAACACTTTTTGGATGATGATGTGGTTGCCGAAGAAACAACGCCATTCGAGTATATGACTGCCAAAGAGGCTAAACCGATTGGGAAAAAAAGCAAGCTCAGAGCAGCCTTAACTAAGTTCTTTCCTCGTTCCTTAGCCGTCAACCTTCACCACCAGAAGCCATTATATGTTACGGCCCATATTGAGGGATATCCGATATCTAAAGTTTTTGTTGACTATAGAGCAACGGTCAATATCATGCCTATTTCCATCATGAAAGCTTTGCACCATTCCAAAGATGAGTTCATTCCATCCAGCATAACTATGAGCAGTTTTGTCAGCGATAAATCCTAGACTAAAAGAGTACTCCCTTAGGACGTCAATATTGTAGGTCGAAACCACATGACCTCATTTTTTATAGTTGACTATAAGACTGAGTACAATGCATTGCTCGGTCATGATTAGATCCACCATACTGGTTGTATCCCTTCTTCACTATACCAAGTCCTTGTTTCTGGGGACGATAAATCCGCCATAGTTCATATGGTTGATAATTAGCGATTTGAGGCTAACATGATTGAGGTTTGTATTACGATGATTAGGTCAGCTACATTACTTTACAAGGCTTTAACGAATAAGGCAGATCGACCATAATCTCTATCTAGAAAACCATCGAGGTTGGCACTGAGGACCATTCAACAAGATTTGACGAGACGAATTGGCTAACTTAGCTGATTGTCTTGATGACTAACATGACATGACGGGATGAATGAAGGGCCACGATTTCATCTATAATGGAACGACTGCTGGGCCACTGGTATACCATTTCTAAGAAGCTGAATTCTAGCGTGAACTTAGTAAAGTTCCTCACCGAAAGAGATAACGGCCCCGAGCTGTCATTCGACAAAATTAAAGCTGCACCAGCTGAGCTTAAAGATAATTGGCTTGAAGTCAATGATCCTTTAGAAGAGATAAATATCAGGATAGTCGATGAACCTCGGCTTTTATTTATTAGTGCTTTGTTGCCTCAGCCTATGAAAGTCGAACTTTGTAAATTACTTGAGGAATTTAAAGATTGTTTTGCTTGGAGCTACCATGAGATGCCTGGCCTTGATCTGTCATTGGTTAAACATAGGCTGGGCATTAAACCTGACTGCAAACCTTTCCGCCAAGCCCCACGCCGATTCTTGACCAAAGTTCAGCTCAAAAAAAAGATACGTTGGATGGTTGGCGAATATTGTCCCAGTCTTAAAAAAGAATGGTACCTTGCACATTGCCATCGATTTTCGTAGTCTGAATCTGGCAACCCTTAAAGACAAGTACCCAATGCCAATTTCAGATTTATTAATCGATGTTGTGGCAAACCATGAAATCTTATCTTTCATGGACAGCCATGCTGGCTACAATCAAATTTTTATCGCCTAGGCCGACATCCATAAAACTATGTTTTGATGCCCTGGGGCACTAGAGACTTACAAATGGGTCGTCATGCCTTTCAGACTTAAGAACACCGATGCAATATACCAACGTATGATGAATACCATTTTCCATGATCTAATTGGCAAAATCGTTGAAGTATACATTGACGATGTTGTAGTCAAGTACAAATGTCGTCGAACACATTTAGAGGATCTTCGGTAGACTTTTCTTCGCATGCGCCAACATAAACTCAAGATCCCACTAAATGTGCCTTTGGTGTATCTACAAGAAACTTCTTTGGTTTCCTTGTGTATAATCAAGGTAGATAAAAACAAGGCTTATGCGATCACCGATGCTCCTCCCCCAACAACCAAAAAACAGTTACAATCTTTGCTCGGCAAGATTAACTTCTTTCACCATTTTATTTCCAACTCGATGGGAAAAATGAAGGCTTTTTCCATGCTTCTCAAACTCAAGGATTCTGACCAATTCGAATGGCCAGAAGAACATCAGGACGCCTTTACATAAATTAAGATTTCCTTCACTAGCCCTTATGTTCTTACGCCACCTTAGCGCCGCAAACCACTCAAGTTATATATCTCAATTGCCAAAAAATCCATTAGTCTTCTTGCACAAGATAATGACACCGCTAAAGAACATGCCATTTTACCTCAGAAATCTTGGCTCATTTGAGATAAATTATTCGGTCGTCGACAAGCTTGGTTTGACTTTATTCTTTGCCACATCTAAACTTAGGCATTACATGCTCCTTTCTATTACTCAGGTCATTGCCTAAACAGAAGTTATTTGATATATGCTCACTCGACCGATAATCAAAGATTGAATTAGGAAATGGAAAATGGCGTTATTTGAATTTAGTTTGCAGTACGTACCCAAAAAAGTCATTAAAGGTCAGACTCTGGCTGATTTTTTAGCCCAACATCCTTGTCCATATGGTTTTGGGGGCAATGACATCGAGATTGGCATGGTATTCACGCTTGATAATTTTTGGACGATGTATTTCGACGGCTCTAGTATTGTGACCTCGACCAATGTCAGCATTGTCATCTAATCACCTGGCCACTATAAATGGTATTTTTCTCTCAAGTTAAATTTCGATTGTACCAACAATCAGGCCGAGTATGAAGCCCTTGTCATCACCTTAACATTCTTCACGACTTAAAGGCAGCTCGCGTATTCGTCCTCAATGATTCAGAAGTTGTGATTAACTAGCTTAATGGGACTTTTCGTTGCATGAGTTGTACTCTGGCACTGTATCATATGGTCACCAGCTATTTAGCTGAATCATTTGCGGGCATCACATTCAAACATATCTCTTAAATTTGGAATATTGATGCAGATGAGTTGGCTCAAATAGCCTCTGAAGCACAACTCCTAAGTGGCGAAGTAGACCGGGTCATACCAGTTGATCGGTGTCCGTACCCAGCCTTGGTTAATCAACAAGCTCTCAAATCAGATGGCGTAATCCAAACAAGGGTTATGTCTTTACCTTCATTACTTGAACAAGAGGTTCATGTAGACATCTGCGTAGTCAAAACATTACTAGACGATTGGAAAAGATCGATTATACAATACCTTGATAACCATATTGGCAAGCACGACCGCAAGACAAGGGTACATGCTACAAATTGTATAGTAAATCAGAATGAGCTTTACCCTGGTATTTTGTTATTATGTCTCAGCCCAGAAGAGGTTGCTCAAGTCATTACAGAGGTGTATGTAGGAATATGCAGTGCTCATCAATTTGGCAGCAAAATTCATTGATTATTTCACCGACACGGATACTTTTGGCCCATTATTTTAAAAGACTGCATAAAATATGCACAGAGTGGCTTACAATGCCAAATCCATGGTCTTATTCAGAGAGTCCTGGTCGAATAACTTTACTCGATCTTAAACTATGACCGTTCAGAAGGTGAACCATGGATTTTAATTAGCAAAATCACATTGTCATCTGGATCAGCGAAACATGTGTAGATACTCGAAGCAACTGATTACTTCACCAAGTAGGTTGAAGCAAAGTCATACGTCGAATTAACGTCCATAAAAGTTTGCAATTTCATAGAAGAAAACATTGTAACAAGATTCGGCGTCCCAGAAATGATTATCACAAATAATGGCATGATTTTCACTGCCGATATGTTTAAAGATTATACGATGAGTTTTAAAATTTGGCTTGAATAGGCCATGATGTATTACCCATAGGTGAATGGGCAGGCCGAAGCAAGTACCAAAGTTTTGATTGGTATTCTAAAAAAAATGGAAAAGGAAAGGCTTGGTACATGGCATTTAAAGTTAAATGAGGCATTATAGGCATATCGAACTTCATTTCGATCAGTGACAGGGATGACTTCATATGCCTTGACTTATGGACACGATGCAATTTTACCAATTGAGTTAAGTATAAACTCATTGTGAATTATCAAACGAAGTAGTTTGTTCAGCACTAAATATAGTCAAGTAATGAGGCAAGACTTAAAGGATCTAGAGGAGGCTCGACTCAATGCCTATAATCTGCTAATAGTGTAGAAAAAGATCGCCGAGCAGGCTTACAATCAACAAGTAAAGCCGGCGAAGGTGACTTGGTATGCCAACTGATGTTGCCAATAGGGATCAAAGATCCCATATTTGAAAAATGGTCGCCAAGTTGGGAAGGACCGCTTATTGTTCATAAACTCTCGGCAAGGGGGCAAACCATCTCAAGGATCGAGCTGGTTTCATACAGAAGTTGCCAATCAATGAGAGATTTTAAAAAACGTATTATCCAGTTACTTGGAAGATGCAGGTATAAAATGATATTTCATTTAAGTCGGCAAAAGAAGGACAAACATAGGAATAAAAAAACATCGGCCCACAAGTCGGCACCGGGAACATAATTTATAGGGTTGAAGGAAAGAAGGATTCGAGTGTAGCTCTTAATTCCAACCACTTCACTTTGCCCATAGTGATCTCGACTTACAGGCTCTCTTATCAGCTTTCAGAATTTGGATTTGCTTTGTGCTAGTCGCATATGCTGCCGACCGAGGGTTATTTACCTCAAAATCTTTCTCAAGCTCAGAGGCAATCGCAGATCTTTGAGATTAAAGCTTGGCGATCTAATGGTTAAGATCTTCCATCTTTTATTTCTTTACCTTGATTGCTTCTAACTCTGGTAATATGCTTCCCTAAGTAGCCATTGCAGCTTTTAGATCCTTGTCAGCTTGAAGAACTTTCTCAAAAATATCAAAAAATACCGTTGAGTCCGCTCCAAGGTAGTCATCAAGTGAACATCGCTTTCATTGCTCACTTGGCCATCGAATGCAAGGTTGTTTAGGCACCACCCAATAGAATTGAGACTTTTTGTGTGAAAAGCTTGCAGAGCCGAGAGAGAAAAAAATCTCTTGCAACTTGTTTAGAGCATTAGACTTAGTAGGAATTGCAGAAGGGAAGTTTTCTGGATATGCTAGTAAGAAAGGCATCGAGTTCGACCTGTTATGAATGGTGTACAAAAAGAAGAGTTTGACATGAAAATTTAAAAGAAAAACGATGAAAGAAAAAATGTTCTTAGACTTGTCGAGAAGAGACTTCAGCCATATCTTCTGGGCTGTTGGTCGAACCTATAGAGCTTAAAGGCGAGCCTAATTTTTAAGATAACTCTTCAATTCATACGGCCAATGAAGGTTGTCTACATTCGATGGCCGCTGAGGTGGCCGCGAAATATAGACAACACCCTTCAGCGCATAATTTTTTTAATGAAATGAATAACTGGACACCTGACAGTTAACCTTTTTATTTTGGTTTAGCATTCTAAGACAAAAGTCAACCGAAATAAAAGAAAAAGACTTACAAAAGCCTAAGTGACATCCTGTGCAGGGATGCCAAGGTCTTGGTCTTGAGGATGAACCAGAGTTTCAGCCATGGCTTCAAGTTCTGTAAGAACTGCTAGGTCAACTATTGAACCCACAACGACTACCTCAAAAGTGCCATCACTGGTCTCTTTGACCAATGGATGGACATCATCTAACTTAGGCTGCGCATAGACAATGCAACAACCTTGCCTTTGTTCGGAGGCAAGTGAGTCGCACTCGGTTGCTCACTCGGTTGAAGGTATCTCACTAGATGACTCATCCTGATAACAAAGAAGATTTATTAAAGTTAACTAATATATATATAATGGATGTTAGGATGTTCTAATACCTCGTCATTCAAAATAAATGGCACAGTGGTAGTCTTTGAATTTGATAAAGAAGCTGTTACGGCTAAGTCGGCCACTACCTCAACAGGAGTGGCGCCAGGCCCTACACTAATAATGGCTTCGTCAGGTTGGGGATCGATCACAAGATGAACTGCAGGTTCCTCGATCGTTAGGTTTTATACCAACTGATCAACCAAGTCGGCAGGTTGTGTAGTGGCGAGTTAATGAGCAGTTGGGGCCTGGAAGTCTAGTGGCATTCCCATGGATACCTCGACCATAAGAGGATGACCGATTTCAAGAATAGTGCCTCTAATATCTTGTCTTGAGATAACGAGAATTTTACACTCTCCTTTTTTAGCCATTCTTTTCACCCATTTCAAGAGTTGTGCTACGATGCCCTTGATCAAAGGATGAGGCAGTTTGATTGCCGTTGTTGACCCATCATCAGTGTTTACTGGCCTTAGTGAAGTCAAAGTCGCCAGTCACGACATTCTCGGTGGCAGCATCTGTGGTGGTTGGAAGGGCCGAGGTTATTTAGGAAGAAGCAGTTGTGATAGCAACGACCTTTTCTGGGGATGAGTGAGTTTTTCTTAGCCACAACCATAGCAATCACTTTGGCTTATTTTATTGAGCAACCAGCTGGAAAAACTGATCAAGTGTTAATTCAAAGATGTTTGTTTAAATACGTATATGAGTAAGATAGTAGAAATAAAGAGTTTTGTGGGCTGTCTCTTTGGATTTTAGAGTTGGGGTTTTCTTCGATCGATCGTTGAAAATTTTATTTGTGATCTCTTCGATTGGCGCACCAAAGAAATCTTTGGGGTATAAATCCCATTAGTTAGCGAAGGTGTTGGTGTCGTGAGTTTGAGGAACATTCGACCGAAGGCGGAATTTTTTACACCGCTTCTGATACTCCTCCTCAACGTCTTCACATTTTCTCTCAGATGAACCAAAGATTCATTCTCAGTTTAGGAAAGAGCGAGTAGTAAGCAAAGGCACTAGGCAGCTCTAAAGATAGTAGAGCTATTGAGCCATGAAGTGAGGGTGGTAGACCTTCCAACTGGCGCACCAAGCGTCACAGCCAAAAAAGAGGTCTTAGGCCAGCACAAACAATCCCTAATTATGTCGAAGATCGACGTCTTCTGTTTTCTCCCATGCAAACGTGGAAAGTCTGAGGGAGGAATAGGTCGTCTCTTTGACAACAGATTAAGAATTGGTCATTGGTACGGTCGTCGAGGCCGAAGAAGAATTTGAAAATTTGTTCGGCCGAGTGAGTTGGGGTGAAGAGTGAGGCTAGTTGGAGCTCCATTACTTTAGAGGAATCAAAATTGAAATTCTCTGACCTCAGACTGGGGAAGTCGACTTGTAGCTAGAGTTGAAAGACCAGAGTGGGTTGTTCTGGTACGGGTCGATTTTCCCTACAGTAGCCTCGGTCAAACAGTGCATGAGGTTGGTAATGATGGTAAAACTAAAAGGCAGGTGATGACCACTGGCCAGGGCTTCGGTCGCTGTCATATTCTCGACATGGCACTTGTTCGACTTGGTACAAAAGATTAACTTATTGTACCAGTGGAACAAGAAAGCCTAGTGTTCTTCTTTCTTGAGGCCTTCTTTTTCTTGGTTGGTGAAGTGATTGACGTCGATGCAAATTTCCGCTGTCTTTAGCTTTGAAGAAAATGCACCTGCAAAACAATCAACATCTTTGATCAAAGACCTAAGCCTTATGTGCCACGAAGTGAGGGGGGTTAGGCTAATGGATCTCTGATGCCTAAGTTAGTTTATCTGAGAATAGTAAGTATGTAAGGCTTTTTAGGGTAGCAAAAGCTTCTGAAATTTGGTAAAATATGGGGCATATATAGGTGGAGATGGCCAGCCATAGTGTTAGGGTTTTACTCTACACATGGCGGCATGCCATTGGCCAAGGTTTACGGAGAAATATTCTCAAGATATTAAATAGGAAATAATATCTTGAGATAATGGAGTAATTATCTCTAATTGATTTAAATTGGGATAGCATACTTGAATGATGTCAATATTCAATTGGGAATATATTAAAGATAGGAAGGTAATTAATCCTTATCTTTAATATTTTAACTTTTCCTTGCCAAGGGCAGGTGAGCTGTGGGTAATCGTATTAAGCTACTGAGACCTTCAAGGGTGTGAACTGCACGTGGAAGTATCTGAGGACCTGCCCATTTAATGAGGGCAATCTTATCTTTCTTGGGCAAAAAGTCCATGTGTCGCCTCTAGAATTTTTGGGATTATTTTAGACTCCACAATTGAAGTCTGCTATAATTTAAAAAAAATAATATTGTAGCTTGTTCACTTTGTCCTTCAGTACTTCCTCTTGAATGTTTTTCCTCAAGACATCGACAACGAGCTATTCGAATACCGTGTTTAGGTCTAAGCTAAATTGATACCAAGAAAAAGATATATCAACTGGAAGACAAAATGGAGATGTGTAGAGGATGGCCGTTATATCAAGGATGTTTGGTCCAATGGGACCGAGAGGAAGTACCATAGTGCTGGTGGCCAAGCATAAAAAATTCAGAGCAGTTATCAAAAGTTCTCGATCCATGCTAATTTTGATGGTTGAGAGAGGTTGACAGCGTCAAAGATGCAGAGTTATTTTCAGGCATTGTTGAAATGGGGCTCTAATCGGTTAACTTAAGCAGCCTAGGCCACAGGGGTCGAAGGCCAGGATCTTTGTGGTTTGGTCAACTCTCATTTTTGACAAATCATGACCCTGGGTGAGATGACTTAAGTAATGGGCCTTCAACATCTCAGTGATGATTTATGGAACCTCGTCTTTGAATAGAGGGCCCAGGATCTAGTGAGTGGTAACCATGTCTTCTTCAAAGCATAATGGTTTGATGGCATTGTGGTCAATGAAATCGCGACATGGCAAGGGCTTTGAGAATTTTGGAAGCATAAAGATGGAATGAGGCCGGAAGTGATATTTATAGGCAATAAGAGAAGAAGATTGACGATTTCAAATTCAAAAGTTGAGGGGTAAATATGATAAAAATATTTTGCAATCATTACAGAATTTAAAATTCTGGGTGAATAGGCCAAAAAACACGTAAATCGGGGTTGCACGATTGTGTGTGGCGGCAAGTTTTAAGGCCCAATCATTTTGAAGAGACATACATCACCGAAGCTATATAGCCACAACGAGAAGCTGCCATGTGTCAAACATTTACGACGTTTAAACACTGAGATGCAAGGTGGGAGATCGTATTCAATAAATGCATCTAAGCAAATGGGAATATTTGAAATTCAAAGGTTTTTTTGATTGACCAAAAAGTGGAGGTCTAGGTTTGGTAATGGGTCACTTCTTTACGTTTGAAGTTCGGCCAGATTCTGAAGGCCGACAACCTCAGAAGTGAGGAGGCAATGTTTGGGCCCAAAATGATATATTAGCCCGAGACGAGCCTGGGGTTCTCAGTCCAATTAGGAGTATCAAGAATATTCTACCATGGGTCGAGCCAAGTAGAGTTCGACCAAGTCCTATTAGAATGTGATTTCCACCTAGATAAAGATGAAAAGGTCGAATCCTAATACAAGAGGGACTCTCTAGAGTTTAAAAACTTCTGAGTCAGAGAAGATGCCGAACTTCAAGGGATGAATCTAAATGATTAAAGAGCTTGGTTCAGAGTCCAATAAAGATTAGAATTGGTTGAGACTGAATAAGATTGGAATGAGGAATTTCAGTCCGTGTGAAATTCTAGTTCGGTTATTTGGCAAATCGCTACTATAAATAGAGGGGGTTGCATTCATTCAAGGCCCCTCCAATTCAACACACAACTGCCCTACGCAAACCTCTTAAACACCTTAAGATTTTTATTTTCTTTTTCCCTGCCAACACATCTTTAGTTTGGATGAATAGCATTGTGGAGGCAACCGACAGCGTCTTCAGTTTGGATAAACAACACTACTTCAAGAATGACTGACCGAGGAGAACCTTCAGTTTGGATAAACAACACTACTTCAAGAATGACTGGCTATTAATCCAAGTCTCAATCGTTAAGGATTTCTGAGTCCTTGTTGGAAGAGGTCATCTCATCAGCCTTCTCGACAAAGTGAGGTATTACTAAGTTACTACATTCGACACACTGAAATATGAATTTGATATTCAACTTTGCAGAACTAGTAGCCTTGTCTTCAGGCTCTTGAACCCGAAGGCCGAGACGTATTCCTTCCTCGATCGCAGTCACGAGACCAAGAAGTCAACAGCGCCCCCAACACCACATTAACATATTTTACTCCTTGGTCGAACTCGATTGACAAGTTGGCACGCCCTACATTTGACCGAAGGCTGTAGTTAGCTTATTAATTAATCGGCATGCGTGCCACTAGGTTAAATAGTTTTTAGAGTCAACAATAAGATACTTACCCATAAATTGGTGATGCAAAATGACAAAAAATAAAAGCTAATTCATTTGAATTCAAATGAGTATTAATATTTACAATATTTTCATAAAATTTAATTCCTAGACACCATAAAATTATAAAACAAAAAAAAAAAGACATTGAATGCATATGCTGACATTAAATAGAGCCTAGTGGCTAAAATCAATTTTCAATTTTGTATAAGACATTTTTCTAAACTTCGTCTTGTTTAAGAATTAAAATCTAGTTTTCTAATCAAGAAAAGGAAGGATGCTTTCATGAGAAGATTAATGCATCTTGTTTATACCATGTGTTTTGCATAACTGGTATCTCAAATTAAATTGTTAAAAGGGGACTCTGACATCAAGATAGCAACTTGTATGACACTAGTACTTTGTCAGGATGGTACCGCATGCCAATGATACAAGGATATATAAAAAGTGTTGGAAAATTTAATAATAATATTATTATTTTAAATTTATTAATTGAATGGAAATTAGAAGTGAAGCCTTTTGGTAGAAAGATGTGTCTACTCAAATGAAGAGTTGTAACTTTTGACTCTTCATGAATAGTCACATGCTTTCCAAAGAGGTATCTCACATTCTATAAATAGAGAAGCCCCCTATAATCGCAAAATAACTTTTCATTGTTTTACATAATCATACATAGAGTGCATTACATATTAGAGTCTCATAGAGTCCATATGAGAGAGTTTTCAACACAATCGTGGTTCATGGAGCCTTGTGATTTGGAGTGCTACTAATACAAGGCTATGGTTGTTGTATCTTGGGAGACATGCGCCGATCAATCATGAGCACCATAGTGGGGCGTAAACTTGTCTTAAGGACAATGTCCAACACTTGCCTCGACCGTATTTTCTAGGTTTTTCTAATCCATTATATATCATGTTCATTTAATATTAGTTACTCATGTGCATGCATTACTTTTGATATATAATTACATGAATTATTTCTTAAATTTTTATGTGATTTAATATAGCAATTAGACCCTAATTTTCAAACAAAAAGAAACTAGTTAGCCCATGTTTTATTACTGGCACATGAAAATAGTGAAAGGGTATACTCATGCTATACAAGTCCTCCTACATCAGAATTATATAAGGGAAAGAATCCTTCATTGGTATTATACACAAGAAAGTACACCTTTGTATGAAGAAGGCTTTTAATAGAAATTGAGCTATCTATTGTTTTGAACTTAGTTACGAAAAGAGTATATTGTTCTAATCAAGTGTGCTTTAAGATCTTAAATATAAAAGAGTCACGACTTCATACCTTGGTCATGAAGGGAAATTTTGAGATTTCTATGGGATTTCTAGTGACTAGCATGCATATACAATTTTTAAATTTATATACATAAGCAACGGAAGCATATTATCACATATTATCAAAGCTATAGTCATGCAAATCGCCTTCAAGAAGCATAGGTTCATAAATGATGCATCAAACAAAATATTGAAGAACAAAGTGAAAGTTGAGTTTTATACCTCTTGATCTAGACTTTAGACCAATGATGGACCACCTCCAAGCTCTTTGTTCTTTGAACTCCTTGAATCTAGCCTCCCTCCTTGATTTCACCATCTTAAAGATTTAGAGCTCCTTGGTTCTCCTTAAGCCTCCAAGTATAGAAGACATCTAAAGAACCGCACCCACTTGTGTAGTGAGATGGATGTTGGAATAACCGAAAGGAGAAAAGATGATTAGCTATTTTCTCCTCTTGGTGGCCGGCTATGTGTGTGTAGAGAGAGAGAGAGAGAGAGAGAGAGAGAGAGAGAGAGAGAGACTTATTTTTCTCTTGTTGAAATAACACACAAAAGTCCTAATGAAACTTTTTCATTAATTGACTCTTTCTCTCTCTTATTTCCTCATCCTTGGCTTGCCACTTAGTGTTGGTTTGGACTTTGAGTTTTTATCATTTCAAGTCATCCTATGCTTGAATAAAAAAGTCCAATGGGTTTAGGCCCAATGGGCCCGAATGCTTTAAGCCCAAAACAATCTTTCACCGCTTCTATGATTTCTTTAGACTTTCTAATTAATCATAGCACTTAATTAATCCAATTAATTAATTCCATCATCCTTTTGTTATCTCACCACAATAGTGTATCAGTGTAAATCGTTTTAGGTTCTAATTAGCGAAGTAGTGAGGTGATTGGTACCAATCCAATTGATTAGCATTTATCCAATCACTTAGTGAAATTAAAACTTACTTTTAATTCTTCTTCTTCTTTGATGACTACTTATTCAATCATCAAGAAGGACCCACAAGCCATGAGTGACATCTAACCATATATCATGGCTACTCAAGCTATTGTAGAATTTGGTCGGAGAACCTATTCAGTTGGAATTACAATGTAATTCGATTCTTCTCTAAATCAATACTCTCAATCACATTACTAGAGTATGGATACTTTATGTCAAACCCCTAATGTGATTAAACTGTCATATGATTTAATTGAGTCGTATGGGAATGCCTTCCATCATTACGCTCAATACTTCGGTCAAAGATTCTCGAATCATATCTTAGAGTATTCTTCATCTTGTACTGAGGATTAGAGAATTATTGTTGAACATTCACATGTCTGCATGATTAGGCATGAATGGCTTGAGACTTGCCATCCTTCCAATTAAAGCAGACATAGTATACACTAGTCTATCTGGATTGTCAGCATCTTTCTAACAATCCTATGACTAAGAACCTTTTAGAAATTATGGTTATGAGAAGAAGGCTTTTGTAGTCTAACATCTTTAGATTACTTCTTCCATCGATCCATTGTCTATGGACTCACTAATTTGGACGTATATCGTTCACTGAGATAGTCCTAATAAGTGACTTTGCCCCTTTTTGATGTATTAGACTTAATCATACATTCAAACATTGTCTTGAAAGGTTTCTTCCAAAGATTGACTTTCAAGGCATATCTCCAACAGGTCATGAGATATATAAACTCGCCAGCTTAAAGGTAAGTGACAAAAGGAAAGTATGAATGGCTGATTAAAGGCAAAGGATATGGTTATTAGTAAAATGAAATTTGGCAACCATTGTTGACATGTAAATTTCGTTTCATGCAAAAGGGAGAAATATCCCTTAAAATTGGCAAGGGGTCCAAAATCTCTCAAAACCGAAAAGAAAGTTAAAACATCTTCACAAAACAAGCAAGAATTGAAGATTACTTACATAATGCGGCCAAGCAAGGGGAAGTGGCTGAAATTAAGACACAAAACATTGCCTAAATTCTCCCATGGACGAATCAAGACATATATTAAAGTCAAATCCACCCAAAGGCATGGCTTTGGAGGTTTATAAATACAAGGCCCTCAGACAAGCATAAAGATCAAAAATTTTACATTCAGAAGAACCTTTGCACAAATCTTTGATGACTAATAAGCTGCCAAAGCTTTCTTCGAAGAACACACAACCAAAGCCGAAGCTTTCTTTCGACCAAAGCCGAAGCATTCTCTTGAAGAATCAATAACAACTTGTGCCGATTTCTTCAAGATTTTGTTACAAGCTCAAAACTTGTAACGACGTTTGATTCAAGATCAAGTTGCCAAGACCCTTGAATCAACAAAGTCCTATATCAACTCTACCTTTGTTGTAGCCCTAAACCTAAGGTGAAGACCATCCACGCATTGTTTCAAGCTTAAAACTTGAAGCAACCGTTCAATCATTCATCCGAGATCAAGCCATCTTAACCCTTGGATTAACAACATACGCATCTACATCAAATTTGAAGACTGAATTAGAGGAAAGTTGTAAATAGAGATTGTAACTTAGGCACGAGTCTGTGATCACCTTGGCCTAGGTAAGGGCACCAAGGGAGGAAAGCCCGATGAGATACTCTAAGTTGTTGACTTTTGATGCCAAATCAAGTAGCAGTTTGTATCATGGCTATAGGATACAAACTGCTACTTGAGTTGGCATCAAAAAGCAGCTGACACAAATGGGCAAAGCAATCGCAATGCTGACAAAGACCGTGGAGGAAAAAAACTTGCAGATTGCTACACTCGCCAACCGTCTGGAGGCACAACATAAAGAAAAAGCTGACCCGAATGTTGATCTACCAAAAGAGGAAACTAAATAAATGGATAAGCCTCTAGTGGAGAAAGTTGAGGAAAATCTAGAGGCTGATAGCACTGCTATGCTCATAGGATTTCTCTCTATCCAATAGCAGCAGATGATCATAAGCACCATCAAGGCGCAGTGCAAAGGAAGCTCGCAAGACTCTGTACTGTACTCAAAGCCTTAATCCAAGAAGATTGATGCCTTGAGGATGCGTAGGGGTTATTAGCTGCCCAAATTCATGCAATTCGATGGAAAGGGCAATCCTAAGCAACATATTGCCCATTTCATTAAAACCTGCAACAATGTTGGGACGGAGGGAGAGTACCTCATCAAGTAATTTGTGCGCTAGCTAAAGGGTAACACCTTTGACTGGTACACTGACCTCGAGCCTGAGTCTATCAACAGTTGAGATCAGCTTGACAGGGAATTCCTCAACTATTTTTATAGCACTTGTCGCACTGTAAGCATTCTAGAGCTGACAAGTACGAAGCAATGGAATGATGAACATGTCATCGATTACATTAATAGATGACGTTCATTAAGCCTGGATTGCATAGACTAGCTTTCTGAAACCTCTGCCATTGAGATGTGTGTTCAAGGCATGCACTAGGGGCTACATTACATCCTTCAAGGCATAACGTTGAGAACATTTGAGGAGTTGGCAATGCGGTCCCACGATGAGAAGAAGGATCCGATCACCGACTTCAAGAAGGGTATAGTGTTCGCCCCAAAGGTAGACAAGATTGAGAAAAACTTGCCAATAAAGCTTTTACCGTCAACACTACCCCCATCAAGACTTCATCTGCGCCCGTCAAGATCTCCTCCAAAAACAAAACAAAGGAGATGAAGAGAAGTGAGCCTTCTCGCACCCAAGATAGGTACAAAACACCTTGAAGGAACTAGATCAAAAGACGTACCTTTTTCCTGACTCTGACATGGATGTAATGCTAGACGACTTGCTATAAAAAAAAAGGGTAATTGAGTTACCTGAATGCAAGCACTCGAAAGGATGAATTAGGTTAACGATCCTAGGTACTGCAAATACCATAGTATCGTAAGTTATACTGTTGGCAAGTGCTTCGTCCTTGAGGAGCTCATTATGAAGCTGGCATAACAAGGGCGAATCAAACTCGACCTGGAAAACACGACTGTAACACATACTACTATGATCATGTTTGGATCCTTTAATCTCATGCCTCTCCAAGTGATACATGACCATTCACGTCCATGCTCAAGCTACATGGCTCATTCTACACAACCATCGTTGTGGCAAGCTACCAAAATGCACCTACCGATGATGAAAAAGGGTAGACACTGGTGACCTACAAAAAGACAAGGAAGCCAAGACCACAAGCCACATGGTCAAAGGTGGAACAAGGGAGAAAACATTGTCGCCATAACAATACGAAGCCCAAAAAGAGCGTAAGAGCTGCTAAGCCAATGTACATAGGGGAACCTATGAAGCAAGAGCCGTGCATTCCCATTTCCTTTCACGAGTACTTCCCAAATGCCTTCTTTCAACAGTGCACTACCATTGCCTGTCACATGGCTGAAGTAGAGATAAAAAAAACCCTTAAAAGGCAAAGTTATCGCCATCGAGGATGAGAAGACCTTCAAGCCTAAAGAAAGCCTACTAACGGACTTTATCATTAAGAAAACACTACGATTCCCCAATGAAATGCAAAACGTAATCAACTTCACGGACGAAGACTTGCTGCTAGGTTCAAAGCCTCACAATCGTCATCTCTTCGTCTCTGGGTACGTGAGAAAGAACAAAATCAATCGCAAGCTCATGGATGGTGGGTCGGCCGTAAAAATCATGCAAAAGTCAACAATGACCACAATCGGCATCAAGGTTGATGAACTATCCTGAAGCTGCCTCCTAATCCAAGGTTTTAACCAAGAAGGACAAAGAGCAATAGGCATGATCTGAGTAGAGATGACCATTGGTGAACTCAAAACAAGCATGGAGTAGTGCAAGAACGTCCTACATCTTGCTCTTAGAAAAGCCTTGGATCCATAAGAATGGAGTAGTGCCGTCCACCCTCTACCAATGCCTAAGGTTCTACCGAGAAGGGGTGAAGGTGATACAAAGCAACACTAAGCCATTCACTGAAGCTGAATCACACTTCGCAAATGCCAAGTTCTATACGAATGAAGAAATGGTGACCTAAGCTCTTCGAAATGAGATCAAATCCATAGGCAAAGCCGTACCTAAGAAACAGGAGTGGTAAGCCATGCCCAAGAAGCAAGAAGGGGAAGTCGTGCCATCTTTAAACAATGACGGTGATGAGCTTGCCAAACTAACAACAACCAAAGAGAGTGTGACACCCTTAAAAGGACCAAACACACCCGTCTTCCAATATATCTCGATGTAGAAAAGAAATAAGGGGTAATCCCTATTCAAAAATGGAACAAGCAAAACCGACACACAGCTGCACACGGACGATGTAAAGCCGACAAACTGCAAGGTTTTGTAAAACCCCTACCAAATGGGGCAAAACCAAGCTCTCTTCCAACCAAAAGGACCAAAGAAGGTTTCGACCTAAACACCTACAAATTCATGTCAAAAGTGGGGTACGACAAAGAACGTGACCCCTTCAAATCTTGGAAATAAGGTTTTAAAAATCGTCAACGACAAAGAACATGACCGCACTGAGACTCAAAAGAAGTTGAAGGAGCATGGTTATGAAGTTGACACCAACAAAGCTGGACTTGGCTTTACACCAAATACGCCCATAAAGATTTCAAGAAAAATGAAAATGCTAGCGCCCAACACATTAGCTTGAGCATTGAACAAAGTCAAGAGGAGCCTAAACCCGCCCTTCAAATGTCAGTATTCAATAGGCTGAATCGTTCAAAACCCAAAATCTCGGCACTTGATCGCATTGGTGGTCAAGACCAGACTTCTGTCTTTTAACGGCTTAACACACCAACACCTCAAAGCTCTATGTTCAAAAGGTTGTCAAAACCTAAGAAGCAAAGCAACACAATTTGCTCTCCTCCACGACGTTTGGCCTTAGAAATACTTGAAGAAACCAAGAAGCTTTCTAGAAAGGGGAAAACAACACCAAAGGAAGAAAAGCTTGACAATTTAGTAGAAAAAGACGATGTTCGAAGCTCGATTCCTTCAACGAAGAAGCACCAAGCAATCTTGAAGTCGATACAAAAGAACAACTGATGGTAAAAAGGCACACCATCGTTTACATTGGCCAATCTTCATGCCAACAAGCCTAAGAGGATGGCACAAAATAGGAGGTCCAAGACGTCTTTCATATCACGATCCAAGAAGATAAAGAAGACAAAATCCCCGAATAAGACATCACTGCTGCGCCACCATGGCTCAAAGATAGGGGGCAAGCCATGGTTGATGATTTCAAGGAGCTCAACTTAGGCACAAACGAGGAGCTGAAGCTTATCTTTGTAAGTGCAATTCTAAGTGCAGACGAGATCGAGGAGTACTACCAATTGCTATTGGAGTACAAAGACATCTTTATTTGGACCTACAAAGAAATACCTGGCGTTGACCCTACCATCGCCGTGCATCGTCTTATAGTTAAGCCCAGAACATGACCGATAAAGCGAACTCAAATACACTATCGATCTGAGCTCATCCCACAAATTAAGGCCGAGATTGACAAGCTAATCAAAGCAGACTTCATTTGAGAGGTGCAACACCTTAAGTAGATCTTCAACATTGTCATTGTCCTTAAGAAATTTGGACAAATACGTGTTTGAGTAGACTTCTGACACCTCAACGATGCTTGCCCAAATGATGACTTTCATTTGCCAATCATTGAAATCATAATGGACGCGATCACTAGCCATAAGGTGTTATCATTCATGGACGACTTTTCTGGATAAAACAAAATCCGCATAGCTCCCGAAGACGAGGAACAAACAGCCTACCGCACTCCGAAAGGTATGCACAACTACAAGGTAATGCCCATTGGCTTGAAAAACATTGGCGCTACATGACACGCTACAAGATATCTGATTACTTGAAGGATTTACGAATGATGTTCAACAAGCTACGGCATTATAGCCTTCAGATGAACCCATTAAAGTTTGCATTTGGTGTTACCTCTAGGAAATTCCTCGGCTTCATTGTCAAGCACCATGGCATTGAAGTGGACTAATCAAAGATTAAGGCCATTCAAAGCATGCCTAAGCCAAGGAATCTACATGAGCTGAAAAGTCTACAAGGGCGGCTAATCTTTATCAGACGCTTCATCTCCAACCTTGTTGGATGCTGTCAACCCTATCAACTCATGAAGAAAATCACTGCATTCATATAGGATGACGTCTGCCGCAATGCCTTTGACAACATAAAACAATACCTAGCAAGCCTATCTGCCTTATAAGTACCCGTGCCTGGAAAATCGCTCATCTTATACATCACCGCATATGAGCGTTCCATTGGAGCACTCTTGGCACAATAGAATAAAGACCAAAAGGAAAAAGCATTCTACTACTAAAGTAGAACTCTCACTGGTGCTGAGCTCAACTACTCACCATTCAAGAAGATGTGCCTTGCCCTAGTCTTTGCCGTCCAAAAGTTACAACACTACATGTATGCTTACACCATCTACTTGGTTACTAAAGCCGACCCAGTCAAATATGTCATGTCCAAGACTGTTTTGATAGGGCAATTAGCTAAATGGGCATTGCTTCTCAATCAGTATGAGATCATCCACGTCCCAGCTAAAGGCGTCAAAGGACAAGCACTAGTAGACTTCCTTGCCGATCATCCAATTCCAGCCAATTAGAAAATCTCAGACGACTTGCCTGACGATGAGGTGTTCTACATTAACATCTTCCCGACATGGACGATGTTTTTCGACGGATCCGCACGGTAGGGGCAACAGTAGTGTTCATGTCACCACAAAGACAAGTGCTACCCTATTCCTTCCGATTAAGCGAGCTTTGCACCAACAATGTCGCTAAGTACCAAGCACTGATTATTGGACTCCAAATGGCAATAGACATGGAAATCACAACGCTAGAAGTGTATGGTTACTCCAAGCTCATAATCAATCAACTATTGACTGAATATGAAGTGAGGAAGATGATCTCGTCCCATACTTCCGACTAGCAACTCAACTGCTACAAAATTTCAAGGCCGTGACACTAGAACATGTGCCAAGAAAACAAAACCAAATGTTGTATGCTCTCACTAACATAGCTTTAAGTATGGTATTAGGAGAAAACCAAGCTGCAAACGTGTCGGTTTGCTAAAGATTGGTGATCTTACTTGTCACTGAAATGGGGACAGCCAATCGACACTAAAGAATGGGGACAGCCGCTGAGACTACTTGGAGCATGAAAAGCTTCTGGATGATCCTACACACCGCTCTGAAATACCTCAGCAAGCACCTCGCTTACTCTACTACAAAGGAACACTCTACTGACGCTATTTTGAAGGAGTACTTCTAAGATCTTAGGTGAGAAAGAAGCTAATCAATCCATGGAAGAAGCACATCAGTTTGGACCAAAGCTACACTTTCAACTCAAAAGAATAGGCTACTACTGGCCAAGCATGGTGAAAGATTGCCTAGAATACGCCAAAAGGTAGCAAGCCTGCCAATTCCACGCCAACTTCATACATCAACCGCCTGAGCCATTACACCCTACGGTTGCTTCATGGCCATTTAATACATGGGGATTAGACGTTGTGAGACCAATCATAACAAAATCATCTGCAAGAGAAGCCTACATCTTAGCTATAACTGACTACTTCTCCAAATGGGCTGAAGCCGTACCCCTAAGGGAAGTCAAGAAGGAAACTGTCGTCCATTTCATTAATAAGCATATCATCCACCGATATAGTGTGCCTCACTACATCATCACCGACAATGGAAAATAGTTCTTCAACAAACTCATGTACAAGCTCTACGAGAAATACAAGTTTAAGCAGCACAAATCTTCTATGTATCATGTTCCGGCAAACTGTCTTGAGGAAGCATTCAACAAAACATTGTGCAACCTCCTAAAGAAGGTAATCAACCAAACAAAGAGAGACTGTCGTGAAACAATAAGCGAAGCACTTTGGGCATTTAGGTCGCCACATAGGACTCCTACCCAAGCTACTCATTATTCTCTCGTATATGGCATGGAAGTTGTCCTGCAGCTCAAAAGTTAAATCCCCTCACTAAGGATGGCTATACAAGAAGGCTTGAATGAAGAAGAAATGCGAAGTTATGAATTCAAGATCTGGAAACACTCGATGAAAGGAGGCTCGAAGTTTAACAACACTTGGAATGCAACCAAGCATGGCTATCCAAGGCATTCAACAAGAAGGTCTACCCAAGGTCTTTCCAAATTGGAGATCTTGTCTTGGCATTATAAAGGTTCATCATCACAACTCATAATTCAAAAAGCAAGTTCACTTCAAGAAGGCTTAAAAATCGGCCCCATCAATGGTAAATTCTTGAAGGGGTTCTACCCCTAAACCAAACAAGCAATGCTCCTCGCTTGCATGAGCCTAAACTACACCCGGCACAATGCTCCTAGTTCACACAAGCTTAAAAGGTGACACACAAAGCTTCTCGCCTGCACGAGCCTAAACTGCACATGGCAACAATGCTCCTTGTTCGCATGAGCCTAAAAGGCGACATCCAATGCTCCTTGTTCGCATGAGCTTAAAAGACGACATTAGACGCTCCTAGCCCGCAAGAGCATAAACTATGTATGGCAAAAAAAAAACAAAATCATCATCAAAATCACCACCAAAACTACCAAAACCATAAAATAAAATTAAAAATTAAAAAAAAATCTATCACTTCTTTGAACTACGTCATGACTTGATCCTTCCTCAACTGAGGGCACGTAGGCAACTTGAAACTTCAAAACTTCAAGTATAGTCACATCATCAACAAAAAATGCAAACACTTCAAATAATAAAAAGCAAATTTAAAATGTGAATACTTTATTTCTTTAAAGGAAGAATTTGGCTACAAAGCC
The DNA here is from genome assembly GCA_963580275.1 of Crataegus laevigata. Classification (NCBI taxonomy): domain Eukaryota; kingdom Viridiplantae; phylum Streptophyta; class Magnoliopsida; order Rosales; family Rosaceae; genus Crataegus; species Crataegus laevigata. The sequence goes on along the minus strand of OY756940.1, from coordinate 19,670,238 downwards.
TTATTACAAATAGAGGAAAAAAACAAACAAGGCTTAAAGTATAAAAAATGGAAGATACTACTTGAAAGTTATGTCCCTAAAACTACGGCGAAGATCTTCAAGCAAGCCTTCCAATGTCTTCAAAGTCTCTACATCAGTGGGAGATACGGTGGGAACTTCCACGACCGCACCTTTCTTTTGCTTTAGGTGTGAACTCTCCTCTTGATGCTGAGAAAGTGTAGCTTCCTACTCCGAGAGAACACTTTGAACTTGTGATGCTTTAGTTTCCAACTGCTCTCGCTTACACGTTAACACTTCTAGATGCGCTTGGATAGAAGCCAAAGAAGTCCATGTGGCATGATAACCTTTTGAAGCAGCTTGCTGTGAAGATTCAACTTGGTCAATTGATAAGTATATTGCCGCAAGTTGCTGAGCTCTAACCTCTGGATTCAAATTCTTCAAGGAAATAACATGCAAATAAGAATACTCAGTTGAGGTAGCCATAAGCTCGGTAATCTTGACTCTCAAGAGAGAATCAACATTAAGGCTGTCAATCGCAAAAATAAGCTTTGACAAGTCCTCCTTGAGCAACGCAAGGTCCTCCAATGGGCACTTTGAAATCATCTTCTCAATATGGCTCTTGATATCCATGGCCACGCGAAGGTTTATGCGATGGATAAGCTGCTCAATGCCACTAATGTTCAACCCTTTAAGATAGATCTCGGAGCTAACTGGAAAATGTGTTGGACGCATAGAGGGCTCTTGCATACCTTCACCTACACATATCAAACTTAGGCAACTTGGCAGATTTGGAACAAGCTCTACACCGGGCAGATCCCCAATTTCTTCGTCTGCAGGTTGATTGCTTCCAAATAACATCTCCATAAAGGAATGAACGCCCATGTTTGCCAAGTCAAAAGAACAAGAGGGCCCAGCCTAAAGAAAACAAAGAAAGGTGTTAGAAACAAAAGATAAACCAATGAAAGCAGAAAAAATCACAAGATTTTTCTCAAATAACACACAGCAATCAAACTGAGAAGGCCTAAACATTTTCTTCTTCTTATGACAGAAATTAACGTCACTATCATCCAAAGCACCTTCATACGATCGCTTGTTCAAAACTTGTTGACGTTGTTGCAAATTAAGTTCATCTTTGTGCAAGTCAACTTTGTCACCCGCCTCTTCAGAAGCATCCGAATGTTGAGAAGACAAGCATGGGCGTTGAGGAGCTAAAGCCGCAGGTCCATCTTGCGAAGAGCTGCACTCGCACAATCAAAAGGTGATAGCTCTGTACGAACCGCAAAACAACCCTCTCTCGGCGCATCATTGCTTGAATAAGAAGAATTGGTACCACTTGCCATCCCTAAGTCTTCATCATGTACCTTTGACCACCAACTTATATAGGCACCAGTCACTGGATTACTCTTGAACTCATCCTTAGCCGGCAGGGTGATAGAAATATTTGTGCATACACGGGTACAAGACTCCCAATGCATATACAAGACTCCTAAGGATTTCGACTGTGTGTCTTCCATCAGCTTGCCCGGCATATGTTGGACAAAGCTAAATTGCCTTTTGAAACGGTGAGGACTGTACGGCTGAACAATGCATAGGTCTTATTGCCGCAAAGAAACATACCTTGAGCAAGAACTTGTAAGATAAGAAAAGTCTGAGAAACGAAGATGTGAATCATCTATGAGGCCTCACCACGCCAAGCCAACCCTTGCCATATGATCCATTCTCAAACCTTCGTAGCTTCTAAACAACGCTTACGTTTACAAATCATTTAGGCTCTTTGCAAAAAACACACCAGTGTACTTTGTCATCAAAGGCCTCGACTTAGCTGAAGTTGATCAAAAAGGCCCCGACTTGTCTAAAGTTGACGAAGTAAAATGAGTGCCAAAGTACTCACCCAACCAACAGTACACACAGTGATAGGGAAGTACAATAGCACAATCTTCGGTGCTTGCAGAGTTTGAAAAAACACTCAAGCCATCATAAATATTGGCTAAGACCGAAATATCAAGGCTGAAAGATTCACCTACAGCCATCTTGCTATCCACTTTGAAGACTCCAGGGTGGATAAAGTTGGCGCCATCTTTGGGGAAAACATACTTACAAAGCCAACAAGCTAAGAAAGCGGCTAGGTAATATTCTTCCACGTGCTTTGACACTAAGCTAAGATCCTCAAACGCTTTCAACTTACTAGAGGCATGACACCTAGCTGAAACAATGACACCTGACAGGTCTGAGTCTCTCTTTGGCTTAGTGGTCTTGTTGCGGCCACTTTTCTTCGAAGGCTTCTTGTACTTTATGGCATCCTAATACCAAAATCGGATCCATGAAGAAATCTTCACGCTAAACTTACCCTTGAGTCTCTTAGGAAAGCTTCTGATAAGCCCGAAACAAATAGCGGCAACTTGCAGGCAATCCTCGGCTATTGTGATGTGAAAATTCCTCCATGCTAGGAACAACCTCGTTGTAAAACTTACCCTGGATTGCCAAGCCTCTTATCTTATGGTCCCAAAGTGAAATCGACATCTCCCCTTGAGCTGTGTGAAATGTGTTGGTTGTTGAACACCAATGCTCAAATAATGCATGAAGGACGGTAAGATGGCGATCATAACTAAATAAAGATGCATACACAACGTGATAAAGGCCCACGTTGGTAGGCACATCTTTAGATCGACTCAAGACATCTTCAAGCCACTCCCAATAAAACCCAGTAAAGACAACTTCTCTAATAGTTGACAAGATGCAATTCCAAGTTATAGCTCCGCTAGGCCGATGAATTGTTACAAACATGGTGCGAAGGATTTAAGATAAGAATCCTCGACGTACACGCCTCCTTCTTCGTACTTTGGTTGACCAAAATTTGTCACATCTCAAGATACTTCAGAAAACCATGACTTGATATGCAACAAGTTGTCTTTCGTAGGAAGAACAAGTGCCTTAAGGGCCAGTCAACGGCACACAAAGCTTCAATGTCATTCCCCTATCTTGCGAATCATCTTCCTTCACAAGAATGGTGAGAGTATTGCTCTTAAAGCACTTGAAAAATACCATGGCTGCATCAAAACAAACAAGACAACATAAGCACAAAGTGGGGCGGCAAGATAAAAAAAATTGCTTCACTAATGCAAAAGACATGCCAAACGAACCTCGTGAGCGTTGGAAGATGACAATGACAAAAGTCACAATGACGAAAAGAAATCAGCCACAAAGCTTAGCAAGAAAGGCAACTACAAGACGGTCATTCAAAGCACGCTACAATAGCAAAGAAAACCAAAATGCTACATAACCCTGCAGCTATTATGCAAACAGTTTCTTGCACTGCATGGCAACATCACCACTGAGGGAAAATTGTGACAAAAAAGAACTACACAGTGTAACACCGCACTTTAAAAAGTAATGCACTGCAACAAGCTCCAAGTAGAATAACTCACAGCAAGCAATAGCAAGAAGTGGGCACGGCAGCAACAGCAAGAAAAGAGCACGTCAAGGAGTTGTGTTGTGGCAAAAACACACACCCAATTGTCCTATAAATAGGGGCCAATTGCTTCCTAATACCATAGGGAGAATACATGCCAAAAAAGCAAAAGGAAAATCAAAAGAAGGAAGTGTATTCCAACTAAAAGAAGGAAGCAAATTTCAAGGCACAAAGGGAAAATACATGCTGGTTTTTGCAACAAAAATCAGCAAAGAAAAAAAAAGGAAACAAAGAAATAAGGAAAAGGCTTCAAAATTTCCAAAACATCAAAGGAAATCCCTCCAAAGCAAGGACATCCAAAACCTTGAAGGAAATCACCAAAGTTTCCCAAACCTTGAAGGAAATTACCAAAGCTTTCCAACACTTTGAAGGAAGTTCACCCTCATTACCAAAATTGAAGGAGATTCCTACCTAAGGAAGGAAAAGCATTTTGTTTTTTACACACACAAGAAGAAAAAAAAAAGATCAAGTCCCAAAATAAACCAAATGTATTTTGCCAAAGATTATGGAAAATCAAATACGCATAGTAAGTATGTGCCGATTTATCCATTTTCAAAATTTCTTTCAAGATCAAGCCTCTACGGCCCTTGAAGAAAAGTTTCGTCCAAGAAATACGCCTTAACGGCTCTTGACGAAATTCATCACTTCAATTCAAGATCAAGTCTCAACAGCCCTTGAAGAAACGTTTCATTCAAGAAATAAATCTCTATGGCCCTTGAAGAAGCAAACTAATTCAAGATCAAGTCTCGACGACCCTTGAGTTAAAACATTCACATTGCAGGTCTTCAAAAAACATTTCCTACATGTGACAAGCACATGCCTACAATGCACCTTGAAGTGGGGGCATTTGTAGACATGTTAATTTCGTTGCATGCAAATGATGCATCACAAAGCTCCATGTGGCATATGACTCATCACAAATGGACAAGTCATCAATGACTTGTGGCACGAAACAAGCAAAGAAAGCTAAAAACTTCCCCAAAATTTGGCAAAAGGGAGAAATTATCCCTTAAAATCAGCAAGGGATCCAAAATCTCTCAAAATTGGAAAGAAAGCTAAAGCATCTTCACAAAATAAGCAAGAATTGAAGATTGCTTACAAAATAGGCAAGAAAGCCCTCTAATTTGGCCAAGCAAGGGAAAGTGGCTGAAATTAAGACACAAAACATTGCCTAAATTCTCTCATGGACGAATCAAGACACAAATCAAAGCCAAATCCACCTAAAGGCATGGCTTCAGAGGTCCATTCAGACAAGCATAAGGGTCGAAAATTTTACATTCAACAAAACCTCTGCACAAATCTTTGAAGACTAATACGTTGCCAAAGCTCTTTTGGAAGAACGCACAACCAAAGCCGAAGCATTCCCTTGAAGAATCAACAAGCATTTGTGCCGATTTCTTCAAGACTTTGTTACAAACTCAAAACTTATAATGACGCTCGATTCAAGATCAAGTTGCCAAGACCCTTAAATCAACAAAGTCCTATATCAACTTTACCTTTGCTGCAACCCTAAACATGAGGTAAAGACCATCCACGCATTGTTTCAAGCTCAAAACTTGAGCAATCGTTCAATCGTTCATCCGAGATCAAATCATTGTGATCCTTGGATCAACATCCTACACATCTACATCAAATTTGAAGACTGAATCATAGGAAAGTTGTAAACAGAGATTGTAATCCTACAAATTCAAATCATACAAATCTTATTTGTACACGTGTTCTCGTTTCATTTGATGCGGAATTTTCATGTTTACAACCATCACAGTATAAGTGGTTACTAGCAAAATAAATGAGTGGGAAGGATTAGAAGAAGTTCCAAAAAGAAAACCAAAAAAACAAAAGGGTACTATTATAGGAAACGGTAACCCAATAAATGGGTAATGCTAGATCAAAGGGTACTGTTATAGGAAACTAAATTTTATAAATTAAATGGCATAAAATTTTATGATTGAATTATTACTTAAGTGTTAGTTATAGTGCTTATTTTTAGACCTGGCAATTTCTTACACGGCCCGTTAACACGACACGTAAACGACATGAAAATAACGGGTTTCGGGTCAATACGATAACTAATCGGGCCATTATCGGGTCACGCGATAATAACCCGTTATTAACAGGTCCTTAACAGGTGTACACGAGAGTGACACACGAGTAACCTATTTCGACACGATAAGAAAAAAGTTATTTTGATGATTTTAATTTTTTAAACTACTAAAAAAACTTACTATAAAATACAATAGATATAATGAGTATGTATATATTGTTTATTAATTATTATTAAAATTTAAGTTTTATTTATTTATTTTTATAGTATATTATAAGCAAACATTGAGATTAAAAATCATAAAACACATTAAAAATAAAAATATCAAGTAATTTAAAAATACCAAACACATTAAAAAAATATAATAATTAATTTACATGTGTGAGAAATATGAAAAAATATGCAAACACTTGTTGTCGCATCCTCTACACTTTGAGGATGGGTATATGATCGTTTGAATTTTTAAAATCTTACAAACTTTCATGAATAGTATTTTTAAAAGAGTTCAAAATAAACAAAATTCATAATCATTAATGTATAAGTCTGAAGGATGTGAAAGCATAATAAACATTCATAATTGCGTCATCAACGCTTAGATGATGGTTACATGGTTGTTTAGATTTTTAAAACCCTCCAAATCTCATGCACAGTGTTTTTTTTAAGTGCAAAATTAATAAAATTAATAATAATTATTGTAGAAGTGTGAAAAATGTAATCACTCATAATGAAAAGGTTTACAACTTTTATGAAGTGGTCAACTCTGAAATTTAGTACATATATACTAATTTAGTATTATGTTTTACATTTTTTGGATCAAATTATGTTTTTCATTTTCATTTTTATTGATTTAAAATATATTTTTCTTAACGGATAATGATAGGAGCATATTTATGCGACTTAGCTTGCTTGTTTTCTTGCATTTTGGTTATTATTTAGTATTTATTATAGTGTTTAAAGTCATTTTCGTGTGTTTATAGGTTTATATGTCAAAGTATGCAATAAGAAGCAATTTGGAGCATTCTAGAGCATTTTTGGGCCAAGATTGGATAGTGCAAGCATGGAGGCATGAGGATGGACGAATTTGATGCAAAGAAGCCCAAGAATTTGATGCAAAGAGGCCCAAAAATCTGTTTGCAATGGGCCTAAAAATATGATGTAATGCTTAGCTCATCATGACATTTGAGTGGATGATGTAATGCTTAACTCACCATGACATGTGAGTGGGTGATGTAATGCTTAACTCACCATGACATGTGAAGTGGATGACTCAAAACCTACCACCACCAACCTATTCCACTCTATGCCGTGAGTTTCATGTATTCCCACCAGAAAATTGCATTAAACAAGTCCATCTCCATCCCTATAAATACCATGGTAGCAACCTCATTCAAATGATCCAAGAATAAACCATTCTACAAGCCTTTCCTTGCCTCTCCCTACATATCTAAACTTCCCCCATCCATTCCTCCATAAACCAACCCTTCAACATCATTCAAAGCCTTGTGCCGCAACAAAGAGAAGAAGAAGAAAGTCCTTGGAGGCGCTTGGATCGTTGGAAAGTTTAGGTGTTTTCTTTCTTTTATTTTTCAATGTTTAATTTAAATTGTTGTTCAATTATGTTAAACATGTGGAACTAATTTCTTTTTAGTTAGAGGCAAATTTGAAACCATGGACATATGTTGGTTATGATTTGATTTACTCCAGTTATGAATTCATAAACTTTAGATGTGGTTTACTTTTCTGTTTTGATTAAGAACTTGTTTATTTATGTGGGTTAAGGGTCGACACTTAATTTGTATGCCTAAACTTGATGCTAGGATATAAGGGAATTTCACCTAATCGTTATGAACTTATATTCATGAGTAGTAAAGATCGCTAGTCACGATTGTGTTAAGTAAATCCTTGGCAAGAGTAACATGCGTATTCCATAGTTATGAATGCCTAGTCAATGTTTATGATTTCCGTTGAACTTAATGATCTTTGTTAAATGTCTCTATCATGCGTATTCCATAGTTAGGGACTTTGATGAGGAATAATTTGGTTGTAATGCGTATTCCTTGCAATCCAATGAATCTAGGGAAATCTCAGAGTTAATTTAAGCAAACCTAATTAACTTGGAACATTGTCATTTATCGTTTATTGAAGTCATAACTGGGAATCAAATTATATGCATATGTTCATGTGTGGATAAGGAACCCTCTAACTAGTTTCTCATCATTCTATTTCATCACTATCTATTTTGATTTAAATTTGTTTTCAAAGTTTAAGTTTTAAAGTTCAACCTTCACCAATCCCAAATCCCCCTTTTACTTTCTTGTTTATAGAGTCAAAACTTGTTTTCTTTAAATCTTTTGAGTCTTATATTTATTGATTAGCATCCCTAGTTAATCCCCGGTCTAGAACGATCCCTACTTGCATCATTACTACAATTGTCATCAATAGGGTTTAATTTGTGTGTCAAGTAATTTTCACATCAAATTTTGGCGCCGTTGCCGGGGATTAGCGAAATTGCTAATCCCTTGTGTTTTTGCCGTGTGTTTTTAGTGTAATTTACCTAGTTTTCTTATTTTGTTTTGTTTTCTTGGTTTAGGTACTAATGCATGACGCGGAGTTCTCAAACTGTGCATATCTTGGACTTTAACGCCGATTTTGAACGTGATTTGAGAAGAAAGAGGAGGCATCCCGAACCTAGCGAACCTAGCGAACCTAGTGAACCTAGTTCAAGTTCAGAGGACGAATCTGAGTTTGAAGAAGTAAAAGAAGAGGTTATGGCAGCGGACAATCGGACCATTAAAGAGCTTTCGGCCTCGGGGTTGACCAATGCCGCACCATTATGCATTCAATACCCCGCGGCTGCCCTAGGCAAGACTGCTGAGTTCGAGTTGAAATCAAGCTTGTTGCACCACATTCCAAAATACCATGGGCTGTCCATGGAAGATCCCAACAAGCATCTCAAGGAGTTCGAGGTGGTTTGTTCGAGCATGACACCCGTCAATGTCGATGGGAACATTCTGATGATGAAGTCATTTCCATTCTCACTTTTGGAAAAGGCGAAGGATTGGCTTTATGAGTTAGCACCCGGAACGGTTACATCTTGGGATAGTATGAAAAGAGCTTTCTTGGAGAAGTTTTTCCCAACTTCAAGAGTCATTCTCTTGAGGAAACGGATTAGTGGCATCCAACAAAATCAAGGTGAATCGTTTCCTTCTTATTATGAACGTTTTAAATCACTTGTTGCTTCATGTCCACAGCATCAAATGAAGGAGGAGCTACTCATTCAATACTTCTACGAAGGACTCCTTCCCATGGAACGCCAAATGCTTGATGCCGCGGCGGGAGGTGCGTTGGTGGATAAAACTCCGGGGGCTGCAAAAGTTCTAATTGCCAACCGAGCACATAATGCACAACAATACGAAGGTGTTGGGCAAAGAGACCCCCCACGGCCACAAGTGAATGAGGTAAGTTCTTCGTCCGACATTCAATCCCAATTAACTAACCTTACTTCTATTGTTTCTCAGTTGGCCGAGGGAATGAAGATTCATGGACCAAATGTGTGTGGCGTGTGCTCTATGCAAGGACATGCCAACGATCAATGTCCTCAATTGATTGAGAATGGGGGTTGGGAATCTGCCAAAGCTGTGGGTTTTGGGAACCAAAATCAACCACGCCATGATCCATACTCTAACACCTACAATCCGGGGTGGAGGGACCATCCAAATTTCAAATGGCGGGATCCTCAACAACCCCAACAACAAGGAGGATTTAGGCAGCAACCACCGGGCTTTTATACAAAGCCATTCGTCCCCAATCAAAACCAACCATCTGCCTCAAACTCTTCAGGTACGTCTCTTGACAATGATACACTCCTTAAGTTACTAACTAAATTGTCTAATGGGCAGGAAGATCAAGCTAAGGCTATGCAAAACCGAGACAAAAGAGTGGACCATTTAGAGAAGCAAATTGGGCAAATTGCCGAGTTTATGGGGCAGTTTCATGAACAAGGCAAGTTACCAAGCAATACCGTAATGAATCCGAAGGGAGGATTTGAAACCGCTAAGGCCATCACTTTGAGAAGTGGTAAACAGGTTGTAACGGACTCAAATATATCCAAATCAAGTCAAGACAAGGAGGACAAGTTGCTGCAAGAAGAAGCACAGGGAGCAAAGCCCACGGCCAAAGATGACCAAACCTTGCCGAATTCATCTAGTCCTCCTAAACCGTCCCAACCCACCAAGGTAAGTCCCAATTCAACTTTTTCTAGTTCTATTCCACTAAATGTGCCCTTTCCTGGCAGGTTTAGGCAATCAAAGAAGGAAGAAGCCGAGAAGGACATTCTAGAGACCTTTCGGAAAGTTCAAGTCAATATCCCGCTCCTTGATGCGATTAAGCAAGTCCCAAGGTACGCTAAGTTTTTAAAAGAACTTTGTACAACAAGGAGAAGGATTTCGAACAAAGAGGTGGTTCAAGTAAGTGAAAATGTTTCTGCTGTGTTACAAAGGAAATTACCCCCTAAATGCAAAGATCCGGGTAGTTTTACAATTCCGTGCGTTATTGGTAATACTAAGTTTGAACAATGCATGTTAGACTTAGGGGCTTCGATTAATGTTATGCCATACTCTATTTATGCATCTATGAACTTAGGTGCACTTAAAAATGATGGTGTGATAATTCAATTAGCCGATCGTTCTAATGCATATCCAAAGGGTGTTTTGGAAGATGTATTGGTGCAGGTTGGTAACTTGATTTTTCCAGCGGATTTCTACGTACTTGACATGGAGGATTCACCCCATTCCACCCCATTGCCGATTCTATTAGGGAGGCCCTTCATGAAAACAGCCCGCACCAAGATAGATGTGTTTAAAGGAACTTTAACGATGGAATTTGATGGGGAAGTCATTGATTTCAATCTTTCTGAAAGTATTAAATTTCCTAAGGACGATCATTCTTGCTTTTCTATTGACATAATTGATGATTTGGCGCAGGATTTTCTCGATTGTTTGGAGAGGGATACACTTGAAACAACAATTGCACAAGGAATTGGGCAAAAATCTAGTTTTGCCGTGCCTAGAAGTGTGGAGGAGGCCGAGATAGTGGCTACCCTTGAGTCACTACCTCAACATCATGGTAAGCCTTCTAAACCAATTTCAATTTCAGTTTCCACTAATAAATTGTTACCCTCAGTGATTCAGGCACCCGTACTTGAGCTTAAACCGTTGCCCGATCATTTAAAGTACGTCTTTTTGGGAGACAACGAGACATTGCCCGTCATTGTCTCCTCCTCACTCACAGCCCTAGAGGAGGAGAAGCTAATCCGAGTGTTGAAAGAGCACAAGACGGCCATTGGGTGGACTTTGGCCGACATTAGGGGAATTAGCCCTACGACGTGCATGCATCGCATACTTCTAGAGGAGGGGGCTAAACCAACTCGAGAGGCTCAGCGCCGTCTCAACCCTCCAATGATGGAAGTTGTGAAGAAGGAGATTATCAAACTTCTTGATTGTGGAGTGATTTATCCGATCTCTGATAGTCGTTGGGTGTCGCCGGTGCAATGTGTTCCAAAGAAATCCGGAGTGACTGTGGTAAAGAATGCTGAGAATGAGCTTGTGCCAACCCGTATCCAAACAGGTTGGAGAGTGTGCATTGATTATAGGAAGCTCAACACCACCACAAGGAAGGACCACTTCCCTTTGCCGTTCATTGATTAAATGCTTGAAAGGTTAGCCGGTCATTCTTTTTATTGTTTCCTTGATGGTTATTCTGGATATAATCAGATTGTCATAGCGCCAGATGACCAAGAAAAGACAACTTTCACATGCCCCTTTGGTACTTTTGCTTATCGTCGCATGCCTTTTGGTTTATGCAATGCTCCGGCCACGTTTCAAAGGTGTATGGTAAGTATCTTTTCAGAATTTGTGGAAAAGATTATTGAGGTATTTATGGATGATTTCAGTGTGTTTGGAAATTCATTTGATGGGTGTTTGGAAAATCTCACAATAATTTTGAAACGATGTGTTGAAACTAACCTTGTGCTTAATTGGGAAAAATGTCACTTTATGGTTAGACAAGGCATAGTTCTAGGACATATTGTTTCAGAAAGAGGAATTGAAGTGGATAAATCGAAAATAGATCTTATACGCTACTTACCCTCTCCTACTTCGGTTCGAGAGATTCGTTCGTTTCTTGGTCATGCAGGATTTTATAGGCGATTTATCAAGGAATTCTCCAAGATCTCAAACCCTCTTTGCCATCTTCTCCAGAAAGATGTGGCGTTTGACTTCAACGAGAAGTGTGAGAAGGCGTTCAATCACCTCAAAGAAATGCTAACTTCGGCCCCTATCATAGTTCCACCGGATTGGAGCCTTCCTTTTGAGCTTATGTGCGATGCTTCCGATTATGCATTAGGAGCTGTTTTAGGGCAAAGGAAGGAAAAGAGGCCGCATGTTATCTATTATGCCTCTCGGACTTTAAATGATGCACAATTGAATTATTCTACCACTGAAAAAGAACTTCTTGCTGTTGTATTTGCTTTAGATAAATTCCGATCTTACTTGCTTGGTACTAAAGTTATTATTTATACTGACCATGCAGCATTGAAGTATTTGTTCACCAAGAAGGAAGCCAAACCACGACTCATTCGTTGGATGCTTCTTCTCCAAGAGTTCGATATCGAAATCCGGGACAAGAAGGGAAGTGAAAACGTGGTGGCTGACCATTTGAGCCGTATGGTGCATGAGGAGGATGCCGTGCCTATCATAGAGACATTCCCAGATGAGCAACTGATGTCCGTCAAGGTAAGTGAACCGTGGTATGCTGATTTGGTGAATTATTTGGTGTCTAAACATGTTCCTAGTGAATTACTTAAACACCAATATGATAAATTGAAGAAAGAGGCACGGTTTTATGTGTGGGATGACCCGTATTTATGGAAATATTGCCCTGACCAAGTTATACGTAGGTGTGTGCACGATTCTGAGTTTAATGCTATTCTAACCTTTTGTCACACTTATGCTTGTGGAGGACACTTTGGCACTCAAAGAACAGCACTTAAGGTGTTAGAATGTGGTTTCTATTGGCCTACCATCTTTAGGGATGCTAGAATATTTTGCATGTCTTGTGATAGATGTCAAAGAACGGGCAATATTGGTCCTAAACAACAAATGCCGCAAACCCCCATTTTTAGTGTTGAAATCTTTGATGTTTGGGGTATTGATTTTATGGGTCCCTTTCCTTCGTCACAAGGGTTTCTTTATATATTGCTTGCTGTGGACTATGTGTCGAAATGGGTGGAAGCAAAAGCCACCCGAACTAATGATTCTCGAGTGGTTGCAGATTTTGTGAAAACTAACATTTTTGCAAGGTTTGGAATGCCACGAGTGCTAATCAGTGATGGAGGTTCCCATTTTTGTAATCGAACCATTGAGGCGTTGCTCAAGAAATACAATGTCAAGCATAAGGTGGCCACACCTTATCATCCTCAAACGAGCGGGCAAGCCGAGGTTTCAAATAGGGAAATCAAGCAGATTCTTGAGAAAACCGTGGGGCCTACAAGGAAGGATTGGAGTTTGCGCTTAAACGATGCATTGTGGGCGTATCGCACTGCCTACAAAACCCCCATTGGGATGTCACCTTTTCGGCTCATCTATGGGAAGCCATGCCATCTACCTGTCGAGTTAGAACATCGTGCACATTGGGCCGTCAAAACATTCAACATGGACCTTGATGCCGCAGGTTTACATAGAAAGCTTCAATTGTGTGAGCTTGATGAAATCCGACATGAAGCATATGAGAATGCCCGGATTTACAAGGAAAAAACGAAGGCATTCCATGACAAGATGATCCGTGCCAAGACATTCTCTATTGGGCAGAAAGTGTTGTTGTTCAATTCTCGCCTTCGGTTATTTCCGGGTAAGTTGCGTTCCAAATGGGTTGGTCCGTTTATTGTCACTAATGTCTTCTCTCATGGTGCAGTGCAAATCAAAAGTTCAAGGACACAGCAAGAATTCAAAGTGAATGGGCATCGATTAAAGCCCTATTACGAGATGTTTGAGGAGCATGTCGTGGAGGAGGTACCCCTCCATGCCGTGGAACCTAGTCAAGCTTAAACGGAGGTACCGTCCGGCTGAAAGACGTTAAAGCAAGCGCTTCTTGGGAGGCAACCCATGTGTTGAAACATGAGAGGAAGGAATTTTCACTCCAAACCCAGATTTGCGTCCCTAACCTGTCTCTTTATTGCTATTACTTTGCCATTTGTGTTATGTTTGCGAGTTGTGTTAGTTGATTGTTTTTGTGTTAATATATGTTTGAAACATTGAGGACAATGTTTGGTTTAAGTGTGGGGGGGGTAAACAAGCTATTTTTGCATGAAATTCATGGGATTTTATCACCTATCACTTCACATGTTGTTTCTCACTGTTTTAAAGTGTTTTTAGTGTGTTTTAGTCAAAAATCCGAAAATACCATAAAAAATTTAAAAAAATTGTTTTAAAAAAAAACCCAAAAAGAGTTGTTTTTGTGTGTTTGTTTGTGTCTTAGGGTACCTTCCAACACAATGATGAGGATTCGGTTTGTAATTGCATGACGGTTAAAGAAAGTTATAAACATGGATAAAAGTTTGATTTACTCTTTGGTTTATGCTTGGTTGTGGTTGTAACTTATGAATTCACATGTAATCATAAAGGAAAAATTAGTTTTTGTAACATGCTTGAAGGAAGTAACTCAAACTAACGCTACAACCTTGTGAGATTTGAGCCTAAACGTTTATTTGGAGAGTTAATAATCTGTGAACTTGTTGCTTTTCTAAGTCGTTGCATGATCTCATTATTCTTTGCTTGATTGCTACTTAGAAGGAGTTTCATCGTTTAGTTCCAAATGCTAGTATTCATGCCCAATTCATTCAAAGCATGCTATTGATTTGCATATCACATATTCAAGAAGAAGTTGTGTAGTGACCACCACTTTAGCCAAAGAGCCACCCTCGTTCTTAAAAGTATAAGTAAGCATGATTCAAATTGAATTCCTTTGTGGCAGAAATCAAGTGTGGGGGAAGTTTTTATTTTGTGAATTGTGTGCCATAGGCACGGAAAAAAAAAAAAAAAAGAAAAAAAAAGAAAAAGTTGAAAAGATGTAAAAAAAGAGTTCCAAAGTATTGATTGTTGAAGTAAGGGTCCAAAACAATGAATTCGGCCCTAAAGAGTTGTCTAAGTCTTCCCCTTGTGTTTTTAAGTTAAATTCCGCAATCTAAGTGAATTCTAAGTCTTAATCTCATTACTTTGCTTACTAATGCTTGAAGAACGTTTGTTTTCCCTTTCCTTTCTTTGTCAACCAATACCACAAGCCTCGTTGCAACCCTTGACTTCTTCTTGAGTGATATGTGTTTCAATTTGTGGAGTTTGAATTTGGTATGAGCATAAGCATTGTTTCTCGCATCTAAGTAGTAGTATTCCATTCATGAGATCATATCTAAACATGCTTATTAACTCCGGAAATTACGTTCTTTGTGATACATATATGTGAGCATTCGTTTTTATATATACATCAATTCTCTCACATATAACTAGTATAGGGTGTGTTGTTAGAAAATCCGAGTGAAAATAGAGTGCATATCTTGTAAGGATTGAGGGAATTCTCTAAAGCATGTTACTACATTCAAAACATTGTTTTAATTGGTTCATTGTGAACTAGTAAGTAGTGACTATGATTAAGTATGTGCTTAAGTGTTAAATTGACTCAAATCTATGGGAATGATAATCTTTAACATGTCATGTGCATTGGAAATCCCTGAGGCAAACGTTGGAAGGTTTAGGTTATGTTTGTTTATTTGTTTTGTTTTATTTCTTTGTTTTGCTCGAGGACTAGCAAAAGCTAAGTGTGGGGGAATTTGATAGGAGCATATTTATGCGACTTAGCTTGCTTGTTTTCTTGCATTTTGGTTATTATTTAGTATTTATTATAGTGTTTAAAGTCATTTTCGTGTGTTTATAGGTTTATATGTCAAAGTATGCAATAAGAAGCAATTTGGAGCATTCTAGAGCATTTTTGGGCCAAGATTGGATAGTGCAAGCATGGAGGCATGAGGATGGACGAATTTGATGCAAAGAAGCCCAAGAATTTGATGCAAAGAGGCCCAAAAATCTGTTTGCAATGGGCCTAAAAATATGATGTAATGCTTAGCTCATCATGACATTTGAGTGGATGATGTAATGCTTAACTCACCATGACATGTGAGTGGGTGATGTAATGCTTAACTCACCATGACATGTGAAGTGGATGACTCAAAACCTACCACCACCAACCTATTCCACTCTATGCCGTGAGTTTCATGTATTCCCACCAGAAAATTGCATTAAACAAGTCCATCTCCATCCCTATAAATACCATGGTAGCAACCTCATTCAAATGATCCAAGAATAAACCATTCTACAAGCCTTTCCTTGCCTCTCCCTACATATCTAAACTTCCCCCATCCATTCCTCCATAAACCAACCCTTCAACATCATTCAAAGCCTTGTGCCGCAACAAAGAGAAGAAGAAGAAAGTCCTTGGAGGCGCTTGGATCGTTGGAAAGTTTAGGTGTTTTCTTTCTTTTATTTTTCAATGTTTAATTTAAATTGTTGTTCAATTATGTTAAACATGTGGAACTAATTTCTTTTTAGTTAGAGGCAAATTTGAAACCATGGACATATGTTGGTTATGATTTGATTTACTCCAGTTATGAATTCATAAACTTTAGATGTGGTTTACTTTTCTGTTTTGATTAAGAACTTGTTTATTTATGTGGGTTAAGGGTCGACACTTAATTTGTATGCCTAAACTTGATGCTAGGATATAAGGGAATTTCACCTAATCGTTATGAACTTATATTCATGAGTAGTAAAGATCGCTAGTCACGATTGTGTTAAGTAAATCCTTGGCAAGAGTAACATGCGTATTCCATAGTTATGAATGCCTAGTCAATGTTTATGATTTCCGTTGAACTTAATGATCTTTGTTAAATGTCTCTATCATGCGTATTCCATAGTTAGGGACTTTGATGAGGAATAATTTGGTTGTAATGCGTATTCCTTGCAATCCAATGAATCTAGGGAAATCTCAGAGTTAATTTAAGCAAACCTAATTAACTTGGAACATTGTCATTTATCGTTTATTGAAGTCATAACTGGGAATCAAATTATATGCATATGTTCATGTGTGGATAAGGAACCCTCTAACTAGTTTCTCATCATTCTATTTCATCACTATCTATTTTGATTTAAATTTGTTTTCAAAGTTTAAGTTTTAAAGTTCAACCTTCACCAATCCCAAATCCCCCTTTTACTTTCTTGTTTATAGAGTCAAAACTTGTTTTCTTTAAATCTTTTGAGTCTTATATTTATTGATTAGCATCCCTAGTTAATCCCCGGTCTAGAACGATCCCTACTTGCATCATTACTACAATTGTCATCAATAGGGTTTAATTTGTGTGTCAAGTAATTTTCACATCAGATAACGGGTCGGATCATATTACTTGATAATATTAACGGGTTGATTTCGGATTGGGTCATATTACCCGTTTACTTTAATAGGTATTACACGACACGACCCGTTAAGTTATCGGGTATGACACGAAAACGACACGAATGACAGGTCTACTTATTTTCTAGAGTGTTGCTAGACCCACCATAATATCTTATCTTTCCACCCACATTATAATCTCACCCACCACGAAAAAAGTGAAAAACTTAAAATAATATTTTCCAACCTACTATTATCCCTAAAATAACCTTAATATATATGCTGTAATATATCCCTTCCTCCTGTGCTTGCACTTGCAAAAAACTGGAATCAAATGATTAAACACCTTAAAAAACGAGTGTGAAATTTGAGAGAGAGGACATGAATAGAAAAGAAAATGGCGGTGTTACAGATAGAGGAAGAAAGAAGTGACAGAAAGGTTGAGAGAAGTTTAGGTAGAGAAAATAAAGGAGAGGTAAGAAAAGGACCACTAGAGTGATAAGAGACGAGTCAAATGGGATTCTCTCACTTTTCTTGTCTTTTTGCTTCAGTTTTCTTTTTTCTAGTTTGAAAATGGAGCATGAGAACGAAATCTTGACAATATGCTCTGTTGGTTTCTTTCCGATCAAAGTTGGTTCAATTATCAAATTCACATTCTTTACAGTTGAGGACGCATTTTTCAAGATAGTCTGACCCGACATCTCATCTCTCAACTCAACTCAAGGGATGATGAGGAGAGAAGATCTTTTTTTTCTTTTTTGTGTTGGTCCTTGATGTTATTTTATAAAAGAGTAAAATTGATACTAAATTTTTTATTAAAAAATGAAGAGAATTAATAAGACAATAAGGTCGGTTTACCATTCATTATTTTTTATTAATGACATATTATTTAATTTATAAAATTAATTTTCAGAGAAGGAAAGATATGTTTTATAGTATTGAGAAAAGTAAACAGGTTCTGTTTTTCAGTAGGGTCTACGGTCTACAGTCTAGTACCTCAATCTTTTTGTCTTGTGATCTCAAATTAAGAACTCGTGATTGCTTAATGTTAAAAACGTTTTGGCTTATAACAAACGCATATATAATTTAACTATAAATATAGTAACTCAAAGCTTAGCTACATCTCGTCATCTCTAGCCGACATGCACATAAAACATTACAAGAGGTGGCAAAATATATGCCATTTTGTCATCCTAAATACAGGAATGAATGTCTTTTGAGACTAATTAACTAATGCTATTATTTGCAATTAAATGTTGATGTTAGTCACCGGAAAGTCAGATTGATAAACTTTATGCTTTATGAATACTATAAACACAAATGCTAATCCGTCAATGATACTGTTTTTCCTCGATTTATCCTAAATCAGACACTTAAAATCCAAGCTTTAAGGAGCTGTTTGACACTATAAGCATTTAACCAACAAGTATAATAATTGAATCCACCTCATGGGTGCATGTACATATCCACCTCATGCGATTAGTGTATGTTCATCTTACAAATTTTATAATAAGAATAGTTCAATTTCTTAATCATCACTTAAAGATTATCTTTACAAAATTATTCAAATTGAAAATCGTTTAGTCATCCAAATGTATTATATAATTGAAAAGAATAGTTCAATTTTTTAATCATCACTTAAAGATTATCTTTAAAAAATTATTCAAATTGAAAATCATTTAGTCATCCAAATGTTTCATATAATTGAAAATTTCATCATGAATCTGTTAATCGGTTAATTTACACTAACTAAATGGTTTTATTGGGTTTTTATCACAAATAGTCCTTGAAATTGACCAAACTCATCATTTTGGTCCCTCACTTTCAAAATCAATCAATGTCGTCCCTAACATTCACTACCACATATCAATTTGGTCCTTCCATTTAGATTCCGTCAATTATTCTGTTAGTTTGGATGTGGGATCCACAAATCCAATAAAATGATGACATGTGAATTATACAAAAAAAATAGTTTTTATTGCAAATGGTCCCTAACATTAATCAAACTCCTTGTGGAGCCTAAAATAATTCCAAAAATTCTAAAGGCGACATGTGGACTTTTAGTCAAGAAAGACAAGATTGCCCTCAATAAATGGGTAGGCTTCTCAGATATCCCCATGCGCAATTCACACCCCTGAAGGTCTCAGTAGCTGAATACGACTGCCCACAGCTTACCTGCCATTGGCAAGGAAGAGTCAAAGCATTAAAGATAAGGATTAATTACCCATATCCTATCCTTAATACATTCCAAATTGAAGATTGACTCTACCTTGTGGGCGCAGAAATTTGTCAAAAGTAAAGACGGCAGAAATTTGCATCCACACTCCTTATTCTGGTTCCTGAGTTTCAAAAATCAATAAATTTGGTTCGAACTTTCACTATCGCACATCAATAGAGTCCTTGCAGTAAAATTTCGTCAATATTTTTTGTTAGTGTGATGATGTGGTCCCACTAGTTGATGGAATCTAAACGGAATGACCAAATTGATGTGCAGTGATGAATGTCAAGAACGACATTGATTGATTTTAAAAGTTAGGAACTAAAATGATGAGTTTGGTCAATCTCAGAGATCATTGGTGATAAAAACCCTTTTTTATTTAATTGATAAAAAAATAAACAAATCTAATTATAACTTTGCATGGTCATACAATTAGAGCTGATGGCTAACTAGTCCAACATTTTCAAATCGATTGGTGGTTTACAGATGGCCTTATCCGATCTATATTTATAGACTAAATTTTATAAATTAAATAACATAAAAGTTGATAATTGGTATATTACTTAAGTGTTAATTACAATGCTTATTTTTTACACTGTTATTAGATCCACTCAAATGTCTTATCTTTCCACTCACATTATAATCTCACCCATCTCAAAGTAAAAAAAAATAAAATATTATTTTTCTACCTACAGTTATTTCTAAAATAACCTTTAATATACATGCTATAATATATCCCTTGCTCCTCTACTTACATTTGCAAAAAAAAGAGACTGAAATCAAGAAAATGAGTGAAATTTGTGAGAGAGAAGACATGAGCAGAAGTGTAATGGTGGTGATGTAGATGGAGGTAAGAAAGAAGTGACAGGGAGGTAGAGAGAAGTTCTGGAGAGAAAATAAAGGGAAGAGAAGACGAGTGATTAGATACAAGCCAAAGCGGATTCTCTCACTCCTCTTGTTTTTTTAGATTAAGCTTTTTTCAAGTTTGAAAATGGAGCATGAGAACAAAATTTTGAGAATATGCTCTGTTGGGTCCTTTCAATCAAAGTTGGTTCAATTATCAAATTCACATTCTCCACGGTTGAGGATGTCTTTTTCAATATAATCTGACCTGATATCTCTCAATTCAACCTCAAAGGATGGTAAGGGGAGAGAGATTGTTTTTTTTATTTTTTATTTTTTTGTGCTGGTCCTTGATGTCATTTTATAAGAGGGTAAAATTGATACTGAATTTTTTATTAAGAAATAAGATAAATTAATAAGACAGGATGAGTTTATTACCATTTATTTTTTTTATTAATAACATATTTAATTTGTAAAATTAATTTTTAGTGATGAAAAGATATAAGTTACAATAGCATTGAGAAAAGTAAACAGGATCTGTTTTTCAGTAGAGTCTAGGGTCTAGAATTTAGTCATCAATCTTTATGTCTTGTTGATCTCAAATTAAGAACCTATGATTGCTTAAATTTTTTTTGGGGCAGCCGCTGGTCTTGAGTTTCAAGATCGGTCAATTTGGCAGTGGATATGTTGGCTTCGCGGCGGTGTAAGGAAGTATGTGATCTTATTTGATCAACAGGCCCCCATCTTCCCTTATTCATGTTTTATGTAATGACGGTCTTCTTTGTCCCCACTATTCTTACTTGGTAGTGTGAGGAGGGACACTTTAGCATTAGGTGCGTCGTCTCGGTCTTGTGTGTCCTCCTTGCACTACCTTTTCTAGTATTTGTTGTTGGCTTTTTGCCATTCTGTTGGCCTTCTTGTAACTTTTGGCATCTTTGTCCGGATATTATATATCCCGTTTCCAAAAAAAAAAAAATGCTTTTGCTCATAACAAGCGCATCTCTAGCCGACATGCACACAATACAAAAGGTGGCAAAATATATTCCATTTTTCAGGAAGAGATCCCTCTCCCACTAAGTCCTAGGGACCTAAAGATCTGAACTCTTGAAATTTGATCTAACTGTTACAATTATTATAATTTTTAGAGGAACTTCCTATTTGTAACCGTTGAGTCAAATTTCAAGAACCTGAATGTTCGGATCCCTAGAATTTGATGGGAGATATCCCGGGGAATCTCTTCCCCCATTTTTCATCCTAAATACATGAATGAATATCTTTTGAGACTAATTAACTAATGCTATTATTTGCAATTACATGTTGACGTTAGTCACAGGAAAGTCAGATTGATAAACTTTATGCTCCAAGAATACTATAAACACAAATGCTAATCCGTCAATGATCCTGCTTATATACTCGATTGGTCATCAATCGATCCATAGTCTTCTGCAAAGAAATCAGGAGAAAGCATAGTCTTCTTCTTTTCTTTACCAATAATCGCTACTGCATTTTAACATTTAGCACGAAAAACAAAAATATTATTATCCACAACGTGCTAACTAAGCCCGTGATAAATGTTCACTTTTTATAACAAGCACATAAAGCCCGTGGTAAATTTGTCGTGGTAGATGAGCTACAGTTTAGTAGTGAGTGTAAAAACATTTGGTAAATAATAACGTAAACTGATATAATTGTATATAATGACAAAAATAGGTGTTGTGGGAGTTGTGGTCAATCTACAATGACAACGGTGGTGAGAGCAGTGGTGATAGTGCAATAATGGTGATGGTAGCGACAAAGGTGGAGGTATGGTGGTGAAGCCAATAATGAAATGTGGTGGTTCTCGTGTAAAGATAACAATAGTAGCAGAGGTTGTGGTAGAAATGGTAGTGTCGCATGTGGCTGTGGCGGCTGTGGTGAGGTGGTGGTGGTGGCAGCAACGATGGTAGGGGTGGTAGTGTAACGATAGTGGTGGTAATGGTGGTGGTTTCGATTGTGGGGGCAATGACAACGGTGGTGGAGGTGATAACAACAATGGTGGCAAAAATGGCAGTGGTGGCGTAAGGTTAGTGTTTGTAGGGTAGGTAGTGACTGTCATTTTGTTTTCCAAGGGATGAAATGTGTGTAGAAGATTAAACAATGTCATTTTAAAAACTAATAAGGGTATTACAAGAATTGAAAATATTCATGAAAAGCTCAACTCTGTTTTTATAAATGCAACTTGCATGTTACTTTTAAAAGTTGATGTCTAGAAACCATTGTTTTTACCAAACATTTTTTTTTATTGCTTAATTTAGAAGTGAAGCTGTTTTTTTGTGAAGAAAAAAAAATACCGAAGGAGCCTTACACTAATGAGCTTCTTCTTTTTTTAACGGATAAAATTTTGGAGAAATTTTTTTTTTCGAACAAAACACACATTGTCAAATCCTTCGTGATTAAATTCTTGTTATAGCAATCTTCACAATAAAATAAAAGAAGACCAAATTGCACTAATAGACTTTGTAGTTACCAGAAATTTCACTTGTTCCTGTAGTTTTTTGTTAGACTGTTGTCCTTATAGTTTCGTTTTATTTTCACTTTAGTCCAGTTGTTAACCTAGTTGGTTTTCCTATCCATTTGTGTGCACATCTTCTCATTTGCAAATTGAGAATTGGAAGAAATTTTGACTCATTTAGCCAAATAAAGGGCACGGGTGACAGAATTCTAAGTGAACTGAAGGGAGAATCAGTGCAACTTAGGCAAAATGATAAGAATAAAGCGTTAATTATGTATATCGTGTCCACGTGGCGATTTATGCTCTCATCTTGAGTTGAGGAAAAAAACATAAACACTACATACTACATAATCACTAATATACAAAACAAAAATTAGCAAACTAAGCACATGAATTACTATTGAATCGGTACAGAGACATTGATGTTGGTGTATGGACAAAAATGTTAAGGGAATATTGTTTGTGAAAGACTACACTAATTACGACCATATGAAATCTACAAAACGTAGGTCCACATAAGGATGTGTCTTCATTTTGAATGAAGGAGCTATGAGTTGGAGAAGCAACATGCAGAAGTGCATAACGCTCTCCATCTGAGAAACAAAATATGATTATGCTTCAATGCTAATCGAAAAGTTGTTTTGGATAAAGAGGTTCATCGCCGGAATTGTAAATGTTCCTACTATTGAATCACTAATGACATTATTAGGTGATTAAAATGGGGCATTAGCTCAATCCAGGGAACTACGATTTCATGAATCATCGAAACAAAAATAAAAAAGGAAAAGTAACGAAAGTCCAAAAAAATTTCCCTTTTAACGAAAAGCCACTTTTAAAGGTATAGTTAATAGTGACAGTTAAAGGTAAAAAGTGGTTTTTCGTTAAAAGTGAACAATACCGGAGGTGTTTTATTAAACCTCCCAAATAAAAAAGCATCGTTAATTACAAGATTATAGAATTTGGGAAGAAGAAGGTGGTTTAGGTTTAAGAGTTAACGATGCAAAAATGTAGCGAACTCAATCACTAATTAAGGCGATAACATAGAAGCTGCTTGATCGACATCTAGATAGTTTTGGTGTGCGTCATTGTGAGCATTAGCTTTTAGTGTAAGTGGGAGATTGTTGAAGTTGTGTGCTAAAAACTAATTTTGCAATATTATATATTATGTAACAACTCCATATTAATTCATTAATAAAGCGCAAGATTAATTAATTCATGAGTTTTGCTTTATATTATGGATATAATATACTATGGATGCATCCATAATTTAAGGTATGGAAGCAATGTCATCAAGGAGTAACAAGGCTAGGGCAGGGAGATTAGTATTCCATAGTCACTTAATTCTTAAATAAAGTTCCTAGCCATTTGGAAAGTCAATTGGACATTGACTATCAGAAAAGGCTGGTGTACATCACATTAAATTAGCATGATCTCCTTCTACGCATGTTGGACATGTGGTGGATACACAGGTGTTTGTCTGTTGAACAAGTTCATTGAACAATGACCATCCAAAAAGCTTAAATGTGTGGATGTTTACCACATGTCATTAGAAAGCTTCTGGTTGTAGTATGCAAATGGTTCTTATATCTGAGGCATTTTAGATATCTTATGCTTAACTTTGATTTCACCTCAAAACCCTCACTACTTCCCAGACCCAATAATGTGATACTCGGGTTCATATGTACGAGTATGGAGATGTGTTTACATGAACGCTAATAATGAATCTATCACCTTCTAGTAATTTTTCAATAGAGCAAAGATCCCTTGAAGCCACTTAAAGGTCAATCTCAGAAATCTCTAGCTAGAGTAACTATTTATCAAGCTATATTTGTAAGAACTGCTTGAATAGATGTATCATGGTGATCATAGATATAAATATGTGATTTAACATAATTTCATAACACATAAATCTAGATTGGGATATGGATGACTGAAGAACCAAATTGCATTATAACTAGAATCAAGGTTAGAAAAAGTATCATGATTACTTCACGTATACTTCTACTAATCCGGAAAGCTATAAAATGTTGCTAAGTGCAACTCATGGTTTGTGAAATTAAATTAATTCATTATCTAATTTCACTGCCTAGCTAAGTCACACACCTATGGTAGTTCTAGCAACATTAACCAAGATGATTAGATATAATTAATTGCAGTGTTCTAAAAATCGGCCTAGGCAATGCCTAGGCGCTAGGCAGTGAAGACCCTCCACGATTTAGGGCAAATCATTTCGAAAAACCAGTCTGGAGCTAGGTGGTCCTAGGCTGCGGGCTAGGCGGCACCTAGGCGGACTTTATTATTATTTTTTAATTAATTGTGTGCTGTTTTATTTTTAGTTTCATGGTGGTATACTTATGGAAATGGTGTACCTAATTTGCAAAGGATGGATTGACTACAAGTTCATCCAATTATGAAATGAATTGGAGAACTTTTTAGGGGATACATACAAAATAAATAAACCAGATACAACAACATTAAATAATTTAGTCTATGTCCAATCCAATGCAAGGATCATAAACAAGATGAATTTAGTCTATCATCCAAGAATACTCCTCATTATGATTATATGCTTACTGTTTTTAAAATATTGAACTTGTTCGATGGATGTACTTTATGTAATCTTCTACTTCTATTTTTGCATTTTATCATTCTTCGATTATCTATACAAGTATAGTTTTTTGATATAAGTGTAAATAGGCACTTGTTTACAAAATATATAATAAATTTACATAAATCCGCATAGGCCATCTAGGCATCTGCTTAGGCATTAAGCCCCTACCCATCGTCCGACTAGTGCCTAACGTTTTTTTAAACTTTGGTTATAAGACATAGTAAGTTAGTAGAACTTTTGATATGCAATTTAACTGACGTTTTTTCCCAGCTACTATATCAGTCAATTCAAACGCTAACCACTTATTATTATCTATGATTAGTATATGCTGATTTTAATCAGTTTATAATTCTTTCTTCCTTAATCAATTGAACCTCACCTTAAATTATTTGAAACAAATATAGGGTTGACATTCTTAGAGATTTCCTTTTGTCCTACCATTCAAAGCTATGACTTTTTAGTGTTGGAATTATTCGGTTTGCTATATACTAAGAGCACCGCAGCTGACATGGGTTATGCCTATTCGTTATTGTGTCCCCCTTCTGCAATCAAGTTCGAATCCCCCTCCCCGTAGATAGTAGTTTACTATATCGTCTCATCAGTCAGCAGAAATGGGTTGTGCTGTTGTTGTTGTTGTTGAGTTTTTATAACATTTTTGGTCTTCTTGGGAAGGCAACTACGTAGAGACTCTTCATTCTTCATTTCTTTCTTTCCAAGTTTCATCCGAGATACAAATGTTTGCCGAAACCTGGCAATCTGAACAATCACTATACGGTCTTGAAAATTTCCAATGGAATCACTGAGACTCCGTAGACCCTCAAACCGGGGATTCCGAACACTCCCATCAAGTTACTCTGATTCATCTCGTCAGCAGGTTTTATTATTGCCTTTTATTTACATCATCTTATTTTTTTCATCGGAACATTATAAATCCATCTCTCTTTTTCTTATGTTTCATCTCACATTTTCTTAAATCATTTTCGTGTTCTATGTTACACAGCTAAAGTTGTTTCTTTGTGTATCCTTCAAACTGAACTTTCTTCATGAGATTAATTTGTTTGGTCTTTGTAGCAGAGGAATATACTGTGGAAGGTCTTGAAACAAATATGTGTGAGGATCAAGAAGTCTGCTGTAGTTAAAAATTTGAAAGCCGAAAACCCTCAGGAGCCTCTCTTGGGTGATAATACTAATTGGCTTCACAATAGCCAACTACCAGCTGATCGAGGAATTCCGGAGGAACCAAGTTATCGTATATGTCACCCGAACTCAATGAGCATGAAAATATATGTGAAATTTCCGTCAAATCGGAAGACTGTTGTATTGGAAGCAAAAGGGTACAATATCATCAATGACATCAAATCCATGATCCGGTCCAAGGAGGGAGTCCAATCAAGCCAGTACTCTCTAGTTTGTAGAGGAAAACTACTTGAAGATTACCAGACATTGGCGTCACTTGACATTCGAACAGAATCAACCCTTTATGTGATTTTCAATCCAAGAGCTGTGATGTCGATTTTTGTGAAAATACCAAGCGGAAAGATAGTTAAATTTGAGGTTAAGGTCTTTTACACTGTCCGGGATATCAAAACGATTGTTGAGAGCTTTATCGGGTGTCCTGTTACCGATTGCAGTATGATTTATGCAGGAAATGAGCTGCAGGATTGCAAGACCTTGGATTTCTACGAGGTCGAAGAAAATTCCACTTTAGAAGTTTTGCCCTTTTGGTTTCAGATATTTATTAAGACGTGGAGTGGGAAAACCATTACACTTGACGTGACACGAAAGACTACTGTCAGAGAGCTGAAGGACAAGATATTTTGCAAGGTCAGAGTGCCGGTTCATGTTCAGAGTATCATAGTTGCCGGTAAACGCCTTGATGATGAATGCCGTCTTTCAAGTTACAACATTCAGAAAGGCTCCACTCTTCACATGGTTTTGGGTTGGTGAACCAAATTCCACTGTCATTCATCATTCACAAGAAATGCAAGCGAGATTTGAACTTCTGTCAGGTGCTATTCGAATTTTTCATTTGGTTTTGATGAAATTGTACGGTGTTTTCCATTGAAAGTTGTATATTAATCTCCAACTCATCCTACATGTTTGCAACAGATTTTACTGTTTTTCTTTTCTCAGATTTTCACGGTACAAAACTATTTGAAGAATTCTGAAATTCAGGCATTAGTGCATTGAGATGTTAAAGCTATCTGAAATCTGACCTAGTCTAGGTATATATACAAGATTATATGCTGGTGGAGTGATGGCTTGAAAGTTGAAACAAGATCAGATAAAATCGATCCACTCAGTTATCAGTCAAAAACTGTAATTTTCGAATACTAATTCATACGATCGCATGTCAGAGGAATGATTTAATTTGAATGCTCTCACTTTCCTCAAACACAGGCTGTGTGCTGTACTTTATCACTAACTGTAAAAGCATTCTGTTGTTGTATACAAGTTTTAAGCGTTTACGTTTGGCTCTGGAGAAAAGGAGCTTGTCAAGTTGACCTACAACCGGCAGCGCGAGTATGCCTTGATTCACAAGGAACGGAATTTGGAAACAATCTGAGTTCTCTAGATCGCATTTTCGTTAAAATGATTAGCATTCAGATATTTGAACGAATTTATTCTTGATTCTTTCATGAAATCTTTTTTACAAGCGGAGTTTCTACAAGAAGAGTTGCATAAAAATTAAAATTAAGGAAAATTAATGAAAGGGTTTGAAAAGTTTTAGTTTTAATAAAAAAACATGTTATAAGTTTTGTTTAAGGATTAGTACAAGGCCCATATTAAAGCAGTCCAACTAAAAATGACTCAATTATAATAAATTATGATTTGTCGATTTTACCCCTAACTTTTTTAGGTTGAGTTCCAGATTTTTGTCGTTAATGGAGTTCATCGTTGTTTTGTAGACCTTCTTTTTTTTCTTTGAAACAAAAATATAGATCCTCATGCTATTTAATTTATATTTTGTATTATTTCGTTGAAATATGATCGTCGTTATTATTCATAGTGTATTTGAGGTAATGTTTTGCAATTTTTCTTCGTCAGTGGACTTGATCGTTTGTTTCTCCATAAAATAAATTTGAGATATGCATGTTATTCAATAATAACGACGGGTCACTGTTTCTGGACTGTAAAAATAAATTGTTTCTGGATTTTAAGTAACATTATTTCTGAAATCTAAGTCACTGTTTCTGGAATTTAAGTCACTGTTTCCAGACACAGTGTTAGTTTTTCCAAAGACAATGCTAGTTTTTCCGGAGACATTGTTAGTTTTTCTAGAGATAGTGTTAATTTTTTCTGAGACATTGTTAGTTTTTTCAGAGACAGTGTTAGTTTTTCTAGAAATAGTTACTGATTCAAAACATAACGGGTCGCATTGTTTTCTAAAAAAGTGGCAAAAAATCATATTATTTCCTAGAAATGTTTAACATTAACAGTGTTATGAAAGTTGAACGCCATGGTTGAAGTCAATTTTCTCTCTCTTTCTCATCTGCTTTTTCTATTTTCTTTTTCTTTTCCAGATTTTGTAATTGGGGAAGGTGGTTCTATCATAGGATCACAAGTAGAGATATATTTTTCTTTCTAGTTTTATGGAGAAATGGGTGCAAGGAATTGGAATTTTTGGTTTTTTTTTCCAATTCCATGGAAAATGGATTCAGTTTGAGTGTCCTCCTCCTTGATTCAATTGCACAGCTCTTTTCTTGTTCGTTTCTTTTTAATTGTACTTTTGGAGATTGGATTCAATAATTTGGGATTTTTCTTCTTCTCAAAGTCTCGTTATTCTCCAAATCTGAATCTAATTTGGACAAAGAAATTCAAAAACTGATATACGCACCAAGAATGAAGGAAGAAAAACCCAAAAAACGAAACGATGATCGACGCTCTGCTTGGAGCTGACGTGAGTTTTCTCCTTCATGAGAACAAACAAGTTTCAAACATGCGCCTCCTTGTCAAAGTAATTTTGAAAACTTATTTTTGTTTCTATTGGGCTCTGTAATTCAGCCCATGTAGAATTGGAGGCTTCTGTCTTTATGGTTAATTTTGAAGGACTTTTGGTTAAAGAAAACTATAGGGTGGTTTTTTATTAAAATAATTTTGGTCTAAGTCCTTTTCATTAAAGCTCCCACCAAAGGAATGTCCGCCCGAGACTAAATATGTTTTTGACCTAAATTGGGGCATGGATCCCCACTTTTATAGAGATGTTTTTTTTACTTCAATTGCTTCCTGTGTCAAACTGAATTTTGAGATGTCAGCAGAATAAAATCTTTAGGCTGGAGAAGAGCCTCGTGTGCGAAGTTGGATCGGGGTTTGGCATAATTATAAATACTTGGCTTGGAAACAACATGATGAACCAAGAAAATTCCTCTGAATGAGTGAGATAATCGAACACCGGGCTGTTGTAGACTCATTTGACTCATTTAATTCGTTTCTACGTATTCTAGAGGCAGTAAGACAGTGCATAAATTGGAAACCAAACTTCTCAAATCTCACTTGGAGCTTTGCACGTCACAGCTATCAACATGACAAATGAAAAATAAAATATCATCAATGAAGTAAGCAAGCAGAAGTCTCACACTTTCAGTTTCGAGGGTTTAAGAACTTAAGACCTCAATTTGTGCATTTAGTTCACATTATTCCCGCCCGAGGAACGTTTCGCTTCAGCCAAAACTGGGTGCACTGGACTCTCTCCACTCCTGGATCCATGCTCTGAACCTTCCAACGAAATCTCAGTCAAAGAATTCTGGCCTTTTGATCTGTTTGCCTTTCTTGATGACCTCGCTGACCCGCCTTCAGATGACCCCTTTTTCTTCCTTTGCTTTGGTATTCCAGGAGGGTCTTGTGAGGGGGATTCCGATCCAAGATTGTTAGAATTCCGGCTTCTTCTTGAATGACGGCTACTACCTTCTCGAGACTCGCGAGACGGAGAATCCATTGCCCCTTCCTTGGAGCGGTGGCACCTAGAATGCTTCTTTGATCCATCAGAGCTCTTCTTGGTTGGGGAACCTTCAGATTCACCTGTGGAATGACGCCTAGTCCTTGGAATGTCATTTCGCTGCACCAATTCTTGGGCAGCAAGGCTTGTTTTATGAATATCTGCGAAAGACAGTGATCAATTTTAATGTCACGTCAAAATGTGGCATGCTATGTTGTCAGACCGTTAATCTGAATAGACAAGGCTAATACTATGAGGTGGAAAAGATGTCATGTTAGAAAAACTAACAAACCTTGGGAGGACAGTTCTTTAACAGTCAATTGCCCAGGGGATGAGACTTCTGGAGAAGCGCCTTTGAACTCATTCATCTGCAAGATGAATGTCATATTCACAATTTTATGTAAAATGGAAAAAATGTGCTTTTTGAATTAAGAATGATTAACTAGTGTAGATGTTTAAGATCGACAGACAGGGGGAGAGAGAAACGTACCCAGCTCGGAGTACTATTTGTAGATGGACCATCCCATCCAATGTGCCCAACATGCTTAACATCTGTGGGAAATCCAATTTGTATGTCATCATTTTTCTCATCTGCAAAATTTGTACAACTTGGTCAATCACTTTTCCCTTCCTTTTCAACTTCTAGTAAAAGATTATTCATATCACCCTGAAGACATTAAGGAAAAAGCAAAAAATCCTGCAAGAGTTTAGTTTGCATTGTTAATTCTTGCTGACAATAGGAACTGCAAGCTAATTTCACCAAGAACATATATATGTTGAAATCAGACAATGCACAACTATTTAATCAATTCATGACAAGGACATAGTATGATGAGAAACCAAATGAATCTAGTTAGTGTTCGAAAAATCAACGGAAATTGCACGTACCAAACATTTGCGAAAAGTGTTTCAGGCCTTTCAAGAGGCCCTTCACCTTGGTAGCCATTTTGTTGGCTCAAGTGCTTCAGGACATGCACTTCAGAAGAAACCTTCAGCAGAAAATTAAGATGCAAGTGTAGCGCGTATGGACAGCAGCGCTTATTCGGAACTTCAAATGCAAAGAAAGCAACAATGTGTGTGACAAGCTCCTGGTCATGAAAACCACAAAACGGAGAAAAGAATCAATACTACAGCAACAATTTGGAAACTCCTCTTCCCAAAGAATATTCATCAGTTGCTATTTGCTACACCATCTTGTGTCATTTTCGAAATTGATCCGCAATTAGCAATTAGCGCAACACAAAAAAGTCCGAATCCCGCCTCACCCATTGATCCAAAAAAAAAAAAAAAAGGTTGGTCTGGTACCTTGAGAAGAAAGGCATTCAGCATGATACAACAAGGTCTAGCAATGTGAAGAAGAAATCATGATAAATGTTGCCAACCCTACCCAAATAATCCAACTGGGCAAACAGAGGTCAATTTACAAACCCAGATTTGCAAATGTGGGATGTGGTGCCATGGGGTCTGAACTAATTTTTTTCATGAGTCAAAAAATCCGAAAAGAATCAGAATTGAAATGAGAGCACAGGTTTTGATGGATGTCCTGGTGGCGAGTGCAGTGCTCGTTCCCGGCGGCCGGTCATCAAAACCTGAAGCTCACCGGATTTTTGGGTTCGAAAGAAAGAGAGATGGAAGTAGAAATGGCGAGAACCATAGGCTAAATTTGGGTGAGGGGGCTTGTTAACGGTGTTTCAGTGAATGCGCGGCAAAAGCGGTTGGGAAAAACAATTGTGTGGCAGTTGTGGAATTGTACTAGTTGCTCACATCTCATTTATCATCCTCTTCCTATTTTTTTTATCATTTTATAATTCACTCACAACAACTCACTCCAATAAATCATTTGTTTAATAAAAGAATATAATTTGCAATTCACTCAAAAATATGTTTTATAACCTGTTTATTTATAAATTCACGAATCGAGAAAGTTAAGAATATAGGAAAAAATGAATGAAAATTGAATTAATATCCACTTTATTTAATCATAACCGATAGATGCCAGTAATTTTAATACGTTATGTTCTTGTTCTTTAATTAATAGAAGTATAAAAATTTAATCTTGAGATTTCTTTCGATCCATTGTACTCTCATCCCACATAAATTTTTGTTCGTGCCCTTATGGATTCTGTTTGCCAGCTCCAAATTAGGACACGATCAATTGCCACATTGGCATACTTAACTAGCTAGCTACGCTAATCGTAGAATTTGATTAGAGAGTAGTTGTACATTTTTAGTTAACGACATTGTGGGTCACACAATATGGTTAATGAAGTTTGTACAAATCTAAGTGTAAGTGTAACATGTCGTGATAACCTGAGTATGAAAAAACGTTGTCGATGTCCTTTTATGAACGAAGTTAGTTCATATTTACATCACTAGCTCATGTCTCATTTATGGGCTAGCCCAAATGGTTAGAGAATGTAGGAAGGCGAAGATAGGTCAGGTGTGGTTTTCTATAGTAAAGAAATCCATATGGTAGGAAAGGATTTCGAGAAGGGGAACACTACTACTACCCGCATCAACATCAAGCCACAGGCCTCGCGTAACGTTTGCAATTGATTATACTGAATTTACCCATTTCGAGTTTCTGGTTGCGGAGAGGGTTATACGTTAGTTTCATCCGGTGTTTAAAATTTCTTGGTCGATATGTCCAAATAAAAGA
The DNA here is from genome assembly GCA_963580275.1 of Crataegus laevigata. Classification (NCBI taxonomy): domain Eukaryota; kingdom Viridiplantae; phylum Streptophyta; class Magnoliopsida; order Rosales; family Rosaceae; genus Crataegus; species Crataegus laevigata. The sequence goes on along the minus strand of OY756940.1, from coordinate 19,637,477 downwards.
TAGACAATATTTTACAAAATATCAAAGAAAAAATATAAGAATGGAGAATGAAGTCTAAACTTCACCTCATATCGGAAAACTTTTAAGTTTAAGTTAAAATAGATAAATATTGTCAATATTTTTGACACATCTCAAATATCAGAGAAACTCTTATTTTTCGTTTAAACCAATGTTTGACAATTCCTAAAAGTTTTAGTTTAAGCTTTCATCATTTCCATTAAAGGCAACCGATATCGATATTCAATATATCCATCGATATTTCCACATATTCGCATATCAATATTTCCACCGAAGCCGATATTATAAACACTGGTTTCATCCAATATCTCATTTCAACCTAAGCATACAAGAAGAAAGCAGGATAACAACTCAAGGCACGAGCAAGAAACGCAGCATATAAAACCAAATAACAATCAGATACCCTGTGTAATAAACATTCAAAAGAATTTAACATTAAACATAAAATCAAATACCCAAGTTAAATGCAGGAAAAAGTTGCATTATTTTTCATGTTTTAAGTTGAAGGACTAGGACATGTCCAAGGGCACAAGCTTCCTCTCATTAGAAAACCTTCTCAATTACGAAGCCTTCAAATCATCCATGCCGACCCTAGCCTGTGTCAATAGAATAAACTTCGTCAGCATATATTTTAACTGTTTCCGATAGCAAATCTGTTGTTAATTTATTGTCTTCAGTTCTCATTGTTGTTTCCAAATAGAAAATCAATGGAGTCACACCTGGAGGAAATTACGGGAACTTCCCTTCCAACGGAAGGATATTTCAGACCTTCGAGTTTCACTAATCTTACAAGACCTGAGTTACTTTTTAGTCTAACGTGTTTCAAGAGCAATAGTTCGGGGAATTTTCAAAACAGAGCCTTGTCCAAACTCAATCTTCTCCCTTAACCATCTATTGGTCATTCTACCCAATTATTGTGGTCAATTAATAACGCAACTTTGAACCTCAGAACTAAACAATGATGTCATAGAAATTGGCTCTCACTAAATTCGGCAACACAAATAAAACATTACCAAAAACTTGTGATTATCTTGAAGAAGAGGCGTAAAGGCAGTGCAGAATTTCTCTATGTCACCCATGATATCGCCGTTGCCTCCTATCACCTCCATGAACTTCTTTCGGTCAGGAGCAAGCTTCATGGCAACCTATCATTATAGTGACTAATAAGTCCAAATTTCTAGAAGAAAAAAGTTCTTGTTCGCTATATCTTTCAAACATTCAGTAATCAAGAGGTGAAATACTAAAACGAAACTGTATAATAACTAAATCTCAGAGTACAAGTAATGATCAACTAATGGATAATTAAATCTAAGTGGACTTTACTCGTAGTATCAGAAATTTAGAAACCATCCTCTACTGGAAGAGTAAGACTATTATGATAGGGATTTTTCTAAAAGGGAAACAAACAAAAAAGCTTCCAGGATTAATAAAATTAATAGTTTCTTGGTTTCTAATCTGTACTTTTTACATGCCTAAATTCTTGTACAAGAGAAAGAATAGCACCAAAGAGAAGTTTATAAAGATAGAGATTTGCGATTCCATAAGAGTACCTCCAGGGCCCAACGAAACGAAAATTTTACACAGTCAAGCATTTTAAAACTGAAGCACTGAACTTGCAGAAATATAATCACTGTCATAGTACTATCTAAGTCCAGCATAAGACATCAAAGGACTAAAGCCAGTATGAAAACTGGTAGTGCATCAAATAATGGAAGGGGCATCAGAGACATTACACTGAAACTTGAACTAGCAAGCCATCCATGATATTTTTTCAGGGTCTTGCCGTAGGAATCTGTACAAGCCTGTGACATTGACCAATCTTGATGCTCCAGTAAGTTCCGGAATAGCTCTACCAAGAAATCCATTGCTCTGAAATGAATAAGAATAGTATCATACATATGAGGTATCAATTCTAACAAAGCGCAACATCATAAAAGCACAAAAACACACGTTAATGATCATATCATTTACCTTGTCAACCAAAGAAGACCATTGGTGCAGCTGGATGATGCTTTTGCTGTTTTCGTTTCAATCTCAACTTGTACCAATCTGTACAAGTGGTTGAATGCGGCAGGATTGGATGTATATTTAGATTCCAATCTCTGTAAAAACCCAAAATTGACGAGATTAAGAACACAAATGGGCACTCAAAATAAAAAAACTAAAAGATGATCTAACTTGTTTACATAGTATGGAAATATAAATCACTGACATATACAAGTTAGACAACATGAAACATATTTCTACTAAACTCACAGCGAGCAGAAATGGGGAAAATACAAGTAAAAGAACATTCTTACCGTTATGTTACCTCCGATGTCCGATTTAACAAGGGTCATAGCAGCTCCAAACTTATCTAACACCAATTTCGAATTTTAACTTGTAAGTCAAAAGGATCAAGCCCAGAACCAACTCATGAAGCTCATATTATAAAATTTTAACAAATGGGTAGCTAGCATTGTGCTTAAAAACCAGGTACAAACAGCAATCGGGGATTAACGAAAACGAAAACCCGGTTCAATTTCTAGGTCAGAGCAAAAGAGGGGAAATGAACCTATAACAGGCAAAATCTGCTTGCAGACATCAAGGAAAGGCTTGGTTAGAATCTCTCCTTGTTCGGACTTGACAGTCTTGAATCCTTCTAGAGCAGGAGCGAACACAGTCCCCTCCATCTTCTTCCCACTTCACTGCGCAATTCATATCACCATTCAAATTCACACACACACACACACACACACAAAACAGTAAAATTTACAGATAAAGCTCAAATCTTTCAGCTTAATCAAAAAAAGATCCAGATGAACCACAAATGGGTAATTCAGATAGAGTGAGAGGAAGATCGGAGCTTACATGAAAGTTGCTGGTGCGGTTGGATCTGAGTGAGATTGCAGAAATGGTGAGGATCAAAATCGAAAATCAAAATGTGGGTTGGGTTGGATTCGATTATTCCAGAAATGGGAAACCTTTGGGTGGAGAAATTGCAATGGGAGAATTGGATCCTTCTCCTGTGATTTGAATTGCTTTGGAAGGTGAATGTATAAAAGGAGTGAAAGGGATTTGACCAATTGACTGTTTTGGGATCAACTACGAATCCGCAGAGTCCGGGATCCGAAGACGTGTTGGATTGGCGAAAGGATAACCGCCGTTTTAATTTTTTTAATTTTAACTTTTATAATCTGTTTAATTTTTTTTTTTTTCGTTTTATAATCAAGTTATAATTCATGCGCATATTCTTTCAGTTTCATCACCTCGAATTCATTCTTCTCGGGATCTCGTAGTTGGTAGTAGATGGATCGATAAATTTGGACCGTTCAAAGAAGGGAGAGAGACCGAGACACTTAGTTATAGGAGATAGACTAGTAAAATAAGTTAATGTATGGCGGAAGATTTAAAATGAATGTTTCGAATCACCGTATCTGTCAACCCCAAACATAAAAATTTAGATTATATCTCGATTCCAGCACCTCGCTCTTTTATTCTTGTTATTGGATTAAACAAATTAAGAAAAATCAAGAGATAGAATTAGAGTGTACAAAAAGGTGAAAAATAGAGGATTAATTACAGTACAGTATATGCCCTTAATTGATTTACTATTTAACTGTTAGTATATTCTCTCTTTTTAATTGTATATTTTATTGTTTGATTGTTAATTTATTAAGTAAATGAATTTACGGTAGCCAAAACCAAAACATGATAGTGTGTAATAATGTTCATATTTCATATGGAGATAATCATGGACTTGGAATTAAAATCTATCTCTGGAGCTCTGAGCCTTTGACTCGGGTGTGATCTGCCTAATCTTGAACACTAAAATTTGTTAAATTATATGTTAAATTAGAGAGCAAACGTGATTCAAATTCATGTCATGGTGCAAAGGCAACACTCATCTTCACCATTGTGATAAAATGCCACTTAATCTTGAGCACTAAAGTTTGATTATCAACTTTCGGAGCTTGTTATGGACGTTAATTATTCACAACAAACAAACATTTGTCAGATTAATAGGTAATCAAAAGTTGGTGTAAAAAGTTGATATCTGGCCTTGTTTGAGTTTGATAAATGATCATAATTAAATTTCTATTAGAGTAGATTGAACCAAGAAATATGAAGTAAAAAAATTTGTATGGAAGTGCGTTTTTGTATTTGTACATTTTTAATCAAATTCACAAATCATCAAATTAAAATGTTGTGCATTGTCCTACAGTTTAGTGATGTACCTCTTTATATTTACATTATATTCGTAAATTTAAACTGAACACTAGTAACATATAAGTAGAAACAAATAGATGATATGAAGTATACACGATCTTCATCAGCCAATTAGAAAATAAGGAGAAATTAAATTAATTAGACATTGCACTCTAAAATTCATATAATTATTTTAGTGAAAATTCCAAGTTTTCAAGGCTTGTCATCTTATGATGAAACAAAATTGAGAAATACACAAATTATCATGTGTTTGAATAATTAAGGTAATTAATTTAGAAGAATTTGGGAGGATATTTGATGGCATTCTTGACAATCTTTTTGGAGGCAGCCTGAGCAAGATCAATGCCACATATATCCGCCAGCCTGATGAGGTAAAGAAGCACATCGGAAAGCTCTTCTCCCAGATGCTCTTTGTCTGATTCCTCCCAATTTGGCAACCCTCTGTCCACCTCTCCCCTCCATTGGAATATTTCTGATAGCTCTCCTACCTCTCCCACCTACACAACACCCAGTCCATCCTATATGTTATACCAAACATGAAAATTATTTATCTGTTTTCGAATTCTATTTGTATTTTCAACCACTCGTGTCGTACAGTTTTGCAGTTTCATATTTCAGAAACTGCTAAACCACACTCATGTGAATGAATAATGTTTAGTGGCCTTGGTGTTTCATGAAGTTTATGTTAAAAACACTGTTCTAAAAATCTCCGTCTAGCTAGCCACTGCCCCGATTAATGCCTAGGTGTTTGAAAATTAAGAAATGGCGTCTAGACCTGCTAAGGCGCCTGCCTAGACCGCCTAAGCACCCGCCTAGCCCGACTAGGTTGCGACTCACTTGGACAGAAAATAGATAACTTTTATTTTGGATTTTATTTTTTTCAATAAATTGTAAGAAACTTGTTGAATACTTAAATGAGCACACATTATATGATTGTTCCCCATGTTTTCATTATGTTCAAATATTTCATAATATATATGTCATTCTGTTTTGTAGTTTATGATGAAATTATATATATTTTAAGTATAAACAAATACTTATTTACATGAAATATAACAGATTTAGTTAAATCCGCCTAGGCGCTAGGCCCCAGCCCGTCGCTCGACTAACGCCCAACGTCTTTTAGAACCTTGGTTAAAAGTTCATAAGCAGGTATGTATTAGATTAGTTGGTCAGAGTACTATGACCATCAACTTAAATCTTAATTTGAATTCTCATTCCCGTAAGTTAAATAGTTTAAAATTATCAAATAAAGAAATACCAACAAATTAATGAAACAGACAGCTCATGCACATGTTTAGGAATAGTATGTTTGCATCTACAAAGAGATCAAATAAAATGGAACAAAAGAGAAAAAATAAAAAAAATGTATGTATGTATGTGGCAAATTAAGAAACAACATCTTCCAACATGTGTGTATGTGTATATACATAGCAATGTTCTAAAAGTCGTTAGGCAATAGTCGGATAGTAAGAATGAGCTTAATGCCTAGAGGCCTAAGAGGGGCCTAGGCGCTTTAAAAAAATAATATTTACTATATATATATATATATATATATATATATATATATATAAAAGCATTAAATAGTATATGCGTTATTTTTAAAAGGAAGAATACAATATCTTATATTCAATGTGCCTAGCATTATTTATATTTTATATTTGTAAAGAGAATTTTAAGTAAATGATTTGGTGGGATCTTAAAGAGAAAATGTAAATAATAAACGATAAATAAAAAGGAAAACTAATGAAAAAGCTTTGTAGCCAACAATAAGAATAAGGCTTTGTAGCCAAAATAGTCCCTGAGATTTGCATAATATATAACTTTGGTCTCTGAGATTGAAAATCAATAAAAATGGTCTCTGAGATTGTCCAACATCCATTATTTTTGTCCTTTCGTTAAAAAATCCGTTAAGTGGTCCCAGAGCTTATACTGGAAACTAAGATTTTTGGCTAAAAGTTTGGGCAATTTTCAAAACTTTGTAACTCAATCATTTCTTAACCAAATTCGACTCATAATATATCAAAATGAAGATAGGAAAGTGTTGAACAGGATTATACCTATTTTGAAGCCCAATAGTTGCCGGAAATGACCAGAAAATAGCCTAAAAGGTGACTGGTTCACAGGAAAACTAGAAAACTTGCCGGAAATTGGGTAAACTTTAAAAGTTCATAACTTCTTCAATACTCAATGAAATCGAGTGATTTATAACGAAAATCATACTTCTCGATGAGACAAAGAGAATGGTACCTTTCTTGATGGCTAAATCTCCATGGTTTGGCCGGAAAATAGCATGAAAGGTAGTCGTTTGTTGAAAAATTGGAAAACTCGCTAAAAACTGGGTAAACTTTAAACATTTATAACTTCTTCAATACTCAACGAAATCGAGTGATTCAAAATTGAAAATCATACTTCTCGATGAGACAAAGAGCATGGTAGCTTTCTAGATGGCTAACTAGCCATGGTTTGGCAGGAAAAGTGGCTAGTTTGGTCTTGTCAAGTTAACCAATTTCGAGCTGTTTTTCCACTAAAACACAGTGAGTTAGCTGTCGAGAAAGATACCATTCTCTTTGTCTCATCGAGAATTATGATTTTTTATTTTGAATCACTCGATTTCGTTGAGTATTGAAGAAGTTATGAACGTTTGAAGTTTACCTAGTTTCTGGCGAGTTTCTCAATTTTCCTACGGACCAGTCACCTTTCAGGCTATTTTCTGGACATCTTCGATAAGCATTGGTCTTCCAAATAGGTATAATCTTATTCTGTAGTTTCCTATCTTCATTTTGATATATTATGGGTCGAATTTGGTTAAAAAACAATTGAGTTACGAAGGTTTGAAAATTGCTCAAACTTGTGGCAAAAAATCCCAGTTTATAGTATGAGCTCTGGGACCACTTAACAGAGTTTTTTGAAGGAATGACCAAAATAATGGATGGTAGACAATCTCAGAGACCATTTTTATTGATTTTCAATCTCAGGGACCAAAGTTATATGTTACACAAATCTCAGTAACCATTTTGGCTAAAAAGCCCAAGAATAATCACGTTTATCAACTCTTAAGTAATAAACTAATCATCAACTTACATGTTCTTTAGTTTTCAAAATTTTGTCTACAAATTTAGTCTCTCTAGCATTACTCTAAATAAAATATAAAACAAAAGGTCAACGAAAGAGGAGGTGGTAAGGATAATAAATATGAAATGTTAGCAAAGAGGAAGGTGGTGGGATTCATTTAGAGAGGAACAAAACGGTGAGTCTGAGAGAAAAACAATGTCGTTTACGTCTATAGGTAATATTCAAAGGCAAATCATCTTCCTTACGAGTCTGTCACTGGCTCTGCATGCAACTAAAAAAATTTCAGATTCAGTGTTCCATATAAGCTCACCCATCCCCGCCCACTTCAGTCCAGCTTCACTCAGGCGGACGCCTAATTCATTTTCTAATTCTCCTCCCGCCTATGACAAATCGCAGCAGTTAGCCACTGCCTAGTGCCCTAGGCAACTGCCTAGAGCAATTTTTCAAACACTAATATACTTATATTCTTCAGACTGTGAATTTGAACCATACATTAACATAATATAATCATAATTAATATGGTAATACGAAAATATAAACATCTTATGTCCTCAAACCATTTTCCAAGAGCAAAGAAGATTGCATGACCCAAGCGTAAAAACTAATGACAGAGAAAAGTAACACAGAAACGCATGACAAGATGATGGATAGAGTAGCATGGTTAGGCATGCATCATACATAGAACATAGTATCATGGTTAAGAAAACAAATGATGAGGGTGGATAGTAGTGGGGGAAGGATTTAGTTATATACCATAGCAAGGAGTAGATTTCTGGGACTATGATATTTCTCCCAGTCTCTAGCCTTGGCAAATTCCTCAAGCTTCTTAGAGAGGTCCTTGAGACTAATACTCTCTCTTTCTTCTTCTCCTACATTAATCTCTTCTCCTTCTCCCATTTTTCACTCTCTTGGGTTTTTGCATGGAGATGAGAAGAGAGGGGGTTTTTATAGCTTGAAAAAGGATGAAGGTGCAAATTTTATTTTTATTTTTTGAGGGAATAAGTACCTTATATGCTAATAAAATCGAAAATAGGGAAAGGATAAAAAGTCTAAAAATGCCTTCCCTCAGTCATCCTGATGGTTTATACTTTATACAAGAGATTCCTCACTGTCCACAGCAAAATGGCCACTTCATTGCATATAATTAGTAGAGAATATTCTATGTTAACTCACCATGGATGTTAGGTTTAAGTCAGCAATCATTAGGAATGTTATGGCCGGTCGAAATTGAATGTACGTGTGAGTGTTCCAACCACTAGTTGGATTTAGGTCAAATTTTTTTCGTGATCCCTGTGGTGACATGTCACTTTCAATGTGACCCTCATGGTAAAAAAAAACTTTTAATTAAACCCTCGTGGTGGGTGTTGTTAGCAATTGAGATCCAAATCCAAATTTCTGTTAGTTTTCTGTTAAATAAAACTCACGCGACTATCACATGAAGGGTCGAATTCGTTCTTTCAATCCAAATTACATCTTATTCAATGGACATCTATTATAATTTAGGGTTTAACTGAAATTAGATTATCCAGAAAAAAGAAGAAAAAAAACTTGAACGCGAAGATTGAAACTAAACCTGTAAAACCACGTCTATGGCTAGGAGAAGAGGTAAAGGTGAAGTCACGCAGGGGCGGAGCCACCAAGGGACTAGGGTAGTCTCAGGCCTATCCTGACTTCAGCCGAGGTGTGAACCTCATGGAAGAAGATGAAGCAAACGACGTCGTTAAGCTGTTAGATTTTAAATCTTTTCAGCTGTTTAATGAAATGATAAGTTTGGCAGGAAAGTTTTTAAAAGAGATGTGCAATTTTAAATGGAAAAAACAACCCCACTTCTGATTCGATTCTCTCACCTAGCAGTAATATACACCTTATAATTTTCTAAAGCAACCCACCTTCTTTATTTGCATACCTCTCCCCCTTTTCCTTCTTTTTCTACTTCTTTGTATTTTCTTTAGCCTTCCACAACCTACCTCTTAGTTATCTGGGTTTTTACATTTTTTTCTTCTTAGTATTGAATTTAAGAGAATTTTTTCAGTTTTGTGAGGATTACACAAATTGCATATGTCAACATGTTATATATTTGTGAAAGGCCCCTCCTCATTCAGAATCTTGGCTCCGCCACTGAAGTCACGCCTAATTTCTTAGGTATGATTTAATTTTGTTTGGAAAAATACTTCTAATATACCATTGTTTTTTTTTTCAATGCCAACACGTCTTTGATCATGAGTTAGAATCTTAGTCTTACTTGAATTTTCATTCTTGTATCAATTTGTACTAGTTTGAATGCATAAATGCACTTCAGTTTTGTCTTTAATTGGTAATGTGGTTTTATGCAGACCCTAATCGGCCAGTACACAACCTTTCAATTTTTTTCTTCATCTTCTTTGAATTTAATTATTTAACTTTCTTACGCTCTTAAAGTTTATATGTGGAGGGCAGATCTGAAGATTGAATTTTCTACAATGCCTTTCACCCGTCTGAATGCATATATATTGCATTTAACCCATTGTCTTTAACTCTTTAAGTTATTCTTGTACATATGTGATTTTTTTGCATTATATAGGTTGAGATACATGTGCAATCAAATTGGGGTGATGGTTAGTGACGGTGGAGGAGATCCACTAGTGGCTATGGCAGTGGTTGGGAGCTTGAGATGAGATACAGGAACTATTGGGTTTTTTTTTTAATCTTTACAAGTTTCTTTTATTTGTAATTTTATTTTAATCTAATCATGTTTTTGTTTTTTTTATTTTCTAAAATAAATAAACTTAATTTTGATCGATCCACATGTGATAGTCACATGATTTTATTTAACGGAAGACTAACGAAAGTTTGGATTTGGACTTCAATTGCTAACAAGGCTCACCACAGGAGTTTAATTAATAGCTTTTTCATCACAAGGGTCACATTGAAAGTGGCGTGTCACCACAGAGACCACAAAAAAAATTTAGCCAAGATTTTTACTTAATGTGTATTCAATATGAGTACAAAAATTGCTTAAGTGGTAACAATACATATATGTTTATATGCACATATATATAATTTGTGTACCTATGTGTCACATCCCGGCCCGTGCCGCCACCACATTCCGGGCTCGACTCCACCGTAGCACGATATTGTCCGCTTTGGGCCCCGATCACGCCCTCACGGTTTTGTTTCTGGGAACTCATGAGCAACTTCCCAGGGGGTCACCCATCCTGTGATTGCTCTAGCCCGAACTTGCTTAACTTCGGAGTTGCCAGTGAGCTCCCAAAAGGCCTCGTGCTAGGTAGAGATGGGAATATACATATAAAGCTTACAGGATCCTCACCCCTGAGTGACGTGGGATCTTACATATACATATGTACATGAATATATATTTATGTACCAATATATATGCACCTATGTATACATTTGTGTAGACATATGAACCTATGTATATATGTGTATCTATATATATGCACCTGTACATACATTTGTGTACCTATACATATGAACCTATGTATATATGTGTACCTATATATATGCACCTATGTATATATGCATGTACCTTTACAATGTATATTGTTTATTGTGTCTGCATATTAATTTATTTGTTTGGTTTTGTGATTGTCTTTATAAATTTTTATATAATTTAATTCTCATTAGCAAAATGACTTTAAAATTCTTCCATTTTAAACTACTAAATTTGATATGTAGAAATAAAAATTCCTATTTTTAAGGTCTTATTGATGATTAATTTAGGAATTTTAGGAGAAAATTTTGAAAATAATAAAAGTGGGCAGGGGTATTTAATATGATTGATTATGAGTTTTAAAGTTGGGGACTAAAACTAAAATTATAAAAGCATCCCGGTTATAATGAAAAAATAATCTTATTTAGATCCTTAAGTCTAAATGCCTCATGTATATAACCCTTCCTTTCCCTCTCTCTTTCTCTCCAAAGCAAATTCTTTACTCTATTTGAGATGGATATCAAAGTCCAAAACGACCGACCAAACCCTAGCAAGAACAACAAGATTCTGAAATTTCCACGCGAGAATTTGCCAACCCATTCCTCATTTTTTTTATCTTATCGTATCTTGTATGTGGCACTGAATATATCATTTTTAAGTTTATCTTTGTTCATCTTTCATGTTAACACCCTAATTCGATAGTTTAGTCTTTCCAAAATATTTATTTGTTTTATTTTTATAATTCGATATAGTATATTCTTGTAGTTTTGGACTTTATTTGGATTTTATTCACATTTTTTTCTGCATTAATGATTATTCTCAAGGTTGCACTTGTACGTAGACATGGCATTCGTGTCGTGTTTCATGTGTTCGTGTCGTGTTCGTGTCATACCCGATAGCTTAACGGGTCGTGTCGTGTAACACCCGTTAAAATAAACGGGTAAAATGACCCGACCCGAAATCGACCCGATAATATTAACGGGTAATATGACCCGACCCGTTACCCGTTAAGAAAAATATATTTTAAACCAATAAATAATTAAATTAAAAACATAACACTTTTTTAGTGAAAAAAAAGTTGCACACCCCAAAATAAGAGTCTAATGAAAAAACATTAGTGCATACTACAAAATACAAATGTTCAAAGATATGCAAAACGAAGAGAGTTATACTTAATGAAAGTATAAATAAACTCTTAAGTGTTAGTCAATCTATCGTTTTAATGGGATACGAATTCTCTGAAACTAATTTCAACGATCACAACCGTCAACTTTGTTTGTATATGTTTCGAGATCACATCAGCAAAAAATCACAAAAAACAAACATTCAGAGATCAAGTAACGGGACAAAGCTTTTTCACGGTTATAAACAAAAAATCACGATTTAACGGTTATTTTAACTCCGATTTTGATGATTTTTTATAGATACACTCCTTGACCCTATATGAATACAATGAATGAATTCGATCTTCAATTTAAAATATTTACACAAGTGGATACCACAAAATCTTATGTTATACTTAATGAAAGTATAAATAAACTCTTAAGTGTTAGTCAATCTATCGTTTTGATGAGATACGAATTCTCCGAAACTAATTTCAACGATCACAACCGTCAAATTTGTTCGTATATGTTTCGAGATCACATCAGCAAAAAATCACAAAAAAAAAAACATTCAGAGATCAAGTAACGGGACAAAGCTTTTCGACGGTTATAAACAAAAAATCACGATTTAACGGTTATTTTAACTCCGATTTTGATGATTTTTTACAGATACACTCCTTGACCCTATATGAATACAATGAATGAATTCGATCTTCAATTTAAAATATTTACACAAGTGTATACCACAAAATCTTATGTTATACTTAATCAAAGTATAAATAAACTCTTAAGTGTTAGTCAATCTATCGTTTTGATGGGATACGAATTCTCCAAAACTAATTTCAACGATCACAACCGTCAAACTTGTTCGTATATGTTTCGAGATCACATCAGCAAAAAATCACAAAAAACAAACATTCAGAGATCAAGTAACGGGACAAAGCTTTTCGACGGTTATAAACAAAAAATCACGATTTAACGGTTATTTTAACTCTGATTTTGATGATTTTTTATAGATACACTCCTTGACCCTATATGAATACAATGAATGAATTCGATCTTCAATTTAAAATATTTACACAAGTGGATACCACAAAATCTTATGTTATACTTAATGAAAGTATAAATAAACTCTTAAGTGTTAGTCAATCTATCGTTTTGATGGGATACGAATTCTCCGAAACTAATTTCAACGATCACAACCGTCAAACTTGTTCGTATATGTTTCGAGATCACATCAGCAAAAAATCACAAAAAACAAACATTCAAAGATCAAGTAATGGGACAAAGCTTTTCGACGGTTATAAACAAAATATCACGATTTAACGGTTATTTTAACTTCGATTTTGATGATTTTTTTACAGATACACTCCTTGACCCTATATGAATACAATGAATGAATTCGATCTTCAATTTAAAATATTTACACAAGTGGATACCACAAAATCTTATGTTATACTTAATGAAAGTATAAATAAACTCTTAAGTGTTAGTCAATCTATCGTTTTGATGGGATACGAATTCTCCGAAACTAATTTCAACGATCACAACCGTCAAACTTGTTCGTATATGCTTCGAGATCACATCAGCAAAAAATCACAAAAAACAAACATTCAGAGATCAAGTAACGGGACAAAGCTTTTCGACGGTTGTAAACAAAAAATCACGATTTAACGGTTATTTTAACTCCGATTTTGATGATTTTTTACAGATACACTCTTTGACCCTATATGAATACAATGAATGAATTCGATCTTCAATTTAAAATATTTACACTAGTGGATGTGGATATCACAAAATTTTACGTTATATAATAAAAGTATTATTTTCGGGTGTAGATGTAATACTTAAACGACTAATGTTTTAATGTTTTGAAGTAATATTTATGTGGCAATGTGTGGTATGTGCAATTTTTTTTTTAAAAAAAAAATCTTATTAATTTTTCACTTCTACAATATTATTAATTTTTCACTAAAAAAAACATTATTCATGAGATTTGGAGGGTTTTAAAAATCTAAACGACCATGTAACGATTGTCTAAGGGTAGAGGATGCAATCATGAGCATTTATATAGGGGTGTGCTATCCACACACCCCATTTTACTTCTTACACACCCCTTGTTAATTTATATTTGTTGATTTTCTTCAATTTATCCGATCCGACGGTCGAAAATTAGAAGGGTGTGTGAAAAGTAAAATGGGGTGTGTGAATATCACACCCCTTTATATATGCTTTCACATTTTTCAAACTTATACATTAATGATTATGAATTTTATTTATTTTGAACTACCTTAAAAATACTTGAGTGTTTGTATAGTTTTAAAAATTCATGTACGCACCTTTAAAGCGTATTAAGAGTGCTTGCATATTTTTTTCACATTTTTTGCACTTGTAAATTAATTATTTTAAATATTTAAATGTATTTGGTATTTTTTAAATTACTTGATGTTTTTATTTTTAATGTGTTTTATAATTTTTTAATCTCACTCTTTGCTCATAATATTTTATAAAATAAATAAATAAAACTTAAATTTTTAAAATTTATTTAGAATAATAATACAATAATAATTAATGAACAATATATATATATATATATATATATATATCCACTATATTTATTGTATTTTATAGTAAGTTTTTTTTAGTAATTAAAAAAATTAAAATAATCAAAATAACTTTTTCCTTTTCGTGTCAAAACAGGTTACCCGCGTGTCACTATCGTGTAAACCTGTTAAGGACCCGTTATTAACGGGTTATTAACGGGTTACCCGATAATGACCCGATTAGTTATCGTATCGACCCGAAACCCGTTATTTTCGTGTCGTGTCATCGTGTCGTGTCAGAAACTGCCAGGTCTACTTGTACGAACAATTTTCCGGCCCTAACAAATTTTTATTTTTTATGAGCATTTGCTATATATAGTGGTGATCATTTGCACTCGAACGACACATCTGATCTCCTTTTCTTTGGTGCTTTTGAAAACAATGATAAAAGACCTCGTGGGAAAGCTTTAAGAATTTTATACCCTTACTTTGGAATCGTTGAATTCAACTTTATATATGCTTCTAATTTCAGTAATTTGTGTCCTAAGAAAATTAATAATGGAAAATAACATTAACTGGTATATTAAAATAACTAGTTAATAGTTTAAATGAATAGTATGATAATATAACATAAGAAATTGTGTAAGAAAATTATATCGTATTAGCTTTGATATCTTTCTCATATATACAAAAGTGTATTGGTGCAAAATACCACAGCTATTAACAATATGATAATATAACATAAGAAATTGTCCAGAAAATTCGTATAATATTAGCTTTGTTATCTTTCTCGCATACACAAAAGTGTATTGGTTGCATATTGGCCACCCATTAACATGGTGACATGCGAATAATTTGAGTCAAGCGTTCAAACGTTGATCAACTAGTAAACAAACTACCTATAACCGCCTATTTCATATCAATGTTCCTGAATTTTTCTTTAAGCAAAAAGAATATACAATTACATCCAAATTACTAAATCATACAAGTGGCGAAAATTGAGTAGTCATATAAATATGTAGCTCTTAAGCGCACTGTTCTAAAAATCTCAGCCTAGTGCCGCCTAGGCACTAGGCGGCTGGCCACCGCCTCGATTAATGCCTAGGCGTTTGAAAATTAAGAAAGGGTGCCTAGACTTGCTGAGGCGTCCGTCTAGACCGCTTAGGCACCCGCCTAGCCCGCCCAGACCCGCCTAGGTTGTGACTCACTTAGACATAAAATAGATAACTTTCATTTTGCATTTTATTTTTTTTCAATAAATTGTAAAAGACTTGTTGAATATTTAAATACGAACGCATTATATGCTTGTTTCCCATGTTTTCATTATGTTCCAATACTTCATAACATATTTGTCATTCTATTTTGTAATTTATGATGAAATATAATGGATTTAGTTAAATCTGCCTAGACCCCGCCTAGGCACTAGGCCCCAACTCGCCGCCCGACTAGCGCCTAGCGTCTTTTAGAACCTTAAGCGTTAACCTATTAGTAAAATGAGAATGAGATCGAATACTAGACAACTTACCGCCACTTTCATATCAATGTTCATAAATTTTCCTTGTAGTAAAAAGAAAGTAAATTTACACCTAAAGGGGTAAATGATCATACAAGTTCATTTGTTACAGTAAAATTGCTGCATTTTGGAGATGAATCCCTTATGAGTAGACCTGTCATTCGTGTCGTATTTCTCGTTTTTGTGTTATACCTGATAGCTTAACGGGTCGTGTCGTGTAACACATGTTAAAGTAAACAGGTAATATGACCCAACCCGAAATCGACCTATTAATATTATCAGGTAATATGACTCGACCTGTTACTCGTTAAGAAAAATATATTTTAAATCAATAAATAATGAAAATGAAAAACATAATTTGACTCCAAATAATGTAAAACATAATAATAAATTAGTATATACATACTAAAATTTCGGAGTTGACCATTTTACAAAAATTGTAAAGTTTGTCATTACAAGTGATGTATATGTATATATATATATATATATATATATATATATATATTTACATTTTTCACACTTCTACAATAGTTATTATTAATTTTGCACTCAAATAAAAACACTATTTGTGAGATTTGGAGGGTTTTAAACATCTAAACTGTCACGTCCCGAACTCGACTCCGCCGTAACACGATATTGTCGGCTTTTGGCCCCAGCCACGGCCTCATGGTTTTGTTTCTAGGAACTCACACGAGAACTTCCCAGTGGGTCACTCATCTTGGGATTACTCTCGCTCAAACTCGCTTAACTTTAGAGTTTTGACGAACTCCGAAGCCAATGAGCTCCCAAAAAGCCTCATGCTATATGGAGGGGAGCATGTACATATAAGGCATATTACCCATTTCTCCGAACGTCCTCGTCGGCACACTCGCACCTTACTGTAGAGTGGCTCTGATACCATTCTATCACGTCCCAATCTTAGCTCTGCCGCAGCATTATATTGTCCGTTTTGGGCCCGGCCCTCACGGTTTTGTTTCTGGAAACTCACACGAGAACTTCCAGTGGGTCACCCATCCTGGGATTGCTCTCGCCCGAACTTGCTTGACTTCGGAGTTCCGATGAAATCCGAAGCCAGTGAGTTCCCAAAAGGCCTTGTGCTATAGGGAGAGGAGCATGTACATATAAGGCATGACCAACAGAGAGGGAGTAATGTGCCTTATATGTACATGCTCCCCTCCATATAGCATGAGACATTTTGGGAGCTCACTGGCTTCCGAGTTCATCGGAACTCTGAAGTTAAGCGAGTTTGAGCGAGAGCAATTCCAAGATGGGTGACCCACTGGGAAGTTCTCGTGTGAGTTTCCTGAAACAAAACTGTGAGGGCGTGGTCAGGGCCCAAAGCAGACAATATTGTGCTATGGCGGAGTCGAGACTGGGATGTGATATAAACGATACCATGTAACCATCGTCTAAGTGTAGAGGATACAAATACTAGTGTTTATTTATACTTTCACATTTTTTGGGACTTATACATTAATGATTATGAATTTTATTTATTTTGAACTCCCTTAAAAATACTATTCACGAGGGTTTTTATGGTTTTAAAAATTCAAACGATAATATACTCATCCTCAAAGCGTAGAGGATGCAATTATGACTTTTGCATATTTTTTTCACATTTTTCGCACTTGTAAATTAATTATTCTAATTTTTAAATATGTTTAGTATTTTTGAATACCTAATATTTTTATTTTTAATGTGTTTTATAGTTTTTTTAATCTCACTCTTACCTATAGTATACTATAAAAATAAATAAATAAATAAATAAAACTTAAAATTTTAAAATTATATAGAATAATAATTAATAATAAACAATATATACATATCCACTATATATCTGTTGTCTTTTATAGTAAGTTTTTTTAGTAGTTTAAAAAATTAAAATCATCAAAATAACTTTTTTCTTATCGTGACAAAACAGGTTACCAGCGTGTCACTCTCGTGTAACCCTGTTAAGGACCCATTATTAACGGGTTCTTATTGTGTGATCCGATAATTACCCAATTAATTATCGCGTTGGTCCGAAACTCATTATTTGGTGTCGTTTATGTACTGTGTTAACAAATCGTGTAAGAAATTATCAATTCTACTTATGAGGCACATAAATCCAAAGCTAAATTTTTTTTGTGGTCCTTGTGGTGACACGCCACTTTCAATGTGACCCTTGTGGTGAAAAAGCTATTAATTAAACCCCTGTGGTGAGCCTTGTTAGCAATTGAAGTCCAAATCCAAACTTTCGTTAGTCTTCCGTTAAATAAAATCATGTGACTATCACATGTGGATCGATCAAAATTAAGTTTATTTATTTTGGAAAATAAAAAAAACACGATTAGATTAAAATAAAAGAAACTTGTAAAGATTAAAAAAAAAAACCAACAGTTCCTGTATCTCATCTCAAGCTCCCAACCACTGCCATAGCCACTAGTGGATCTCCTCCACCGTCACTAACCATCACCCCAATTTGATTGCACATGTATCTCAACCTATATAATGCAGAAAAATCACATATGTACAAGAACAACTTAAAGAGTTAAAGACAATGGGTTAAATGCAATATATATGCATTCAGACGGGTGAAAGACATTGTAGAAAATTCAATCTTCAGGTCTGCCCTCCACATATAAACTTTAAGAGCGTAAGAAAGTTAAATAATTAAAATTCAAGGAAGATGAAGAAAAAAATTGAAAGGTTGTGTATTGGCCGATTAGGGCCTACATTAAACCACATTACCAATTAAAGACAAAACTGAAGTGCATTTATGCATTCAAACTAGTACAAATTGATACAAGAATGAAAATTCAAGTAAGACTAAGACTCTAACTCATGATCAAAGACGTGTTGGCATTGAAAAAAAAAAAACAATGGTATATTAGAAGTATTTTTCCAAACAAAATTTCAATCTTCGCGTTCAAGTTTTTTTTTTCTTTTTTCTGGATAATCTAATTTCAGTTAAACCCTAAATTATGATAGATGTCCATTGAATAAGATGTAATTTGGATTGAAAGAACGAATTCGACCCTTCATGTGATAGTTGCGTGAGTTTTATTTAACAGAAAACTAATAGAAATTTGGATTTGGATCTCAATTGCTAACAATACCCACCACGAGGGTTTAATTAAAAGCTTTTTTACCACGAGGGTCACATTGAAAGTGTCATGTCACCACAGGGATCACGAACAAAATTTCACCAAAAATCTTCTATTTATAATACTAAAAATAAAACAAAACAAAAGTTAATAATTATTAGCTAGATTTTAGGTGATATATAAAGTCAAAGGACCAAAATCAGTATTTAATCTTACACCCAACTTTAATGAAAAATAGATCTTATTTAGGGATTATAATCTAATATTTTATACATATATATATATATATATATATATCAACGAGTCATCCTTTTTCCTTTTATTCAAGGGTACGATCAGGGCACTATTATTCCACCAATACGAGACCAAACAAATATATATTATCAACGAGTCATCTTTTTTCCTTTTATTCAAGGGTACGATCAGGGCACTATTATTCCACCAATACGAGACCAAACAAATTAAACAAAAATTTGGACTGAAAGAAAATAAATTTAAAGTGTTATCTAAGTATCCTTTGCTTCTACTTCTTATACTTCTCTGTTTCCAATTTTTTAGGGTTGAGTTAAGACTACCACATATATATTCGAGAGATACCAATGATGTTATATTTTTTGTTGGGAAATTAGAGTTTGATTGCTATATTAATCATACATAAAATTAATAAATTACCATGAAATAAATACACAATTAAATCATGCACATCGGCAACTAAATGTGAAATGAATATGACATAATGGATTAGAAAATCCTAAAAATCGGTCGAAGAATTTTATAACATTCTATCATTAAGACAAGTTTACACTCTACTACAGTGCTCATAGTTAATTGGCATTTGTTTCCAAACAACCACGTCCTTGAAATAGCAGCACTCCAAATCATAAGGCTCCAATGAACACAATTGTGTTGAAAACTTTCTCATATGGACTCAATGAGACTCTAATATTAGTGCACTTTATGTATGATTATGTAAACAATGACAAGTTCTTTTGTGACTGTAGGGGGCTTCCCTGTTTATGGAAGTTGGGATGTCTTTTTGGAAAGCACGTGATTATACATGAAGAGTCAAAAGTTGGGGCTATTCATTTGAATTTCATATTAGAATAGACACATCTTTTTACCAGAAGACACCAGTTCTAATTTTCATTCAATTAATAAACTTTGTTATGGCCTATATTTAACTGACAAGGGACAAGGGGCCGGCGACACAGAGAGATGTGTTTGTAGGGTTGTGTAGAGGAATTGCGTTATTCCCCCCTATGCAGTGCCTTTATTTATAATAATAACGGAGAAGAAATCCTTCTCCTCCAAGGAATATAAGTCCTAATAGGAAAGAATAACTAGAATAAAATCTAATTTAAGATTTACACAATCACACTCAAATAAGTTTATAACACTCCCCCTTGAATGTGTAAATACTCAAGTAGATTTAGCATCATGTAGAGGTTGATAAAGTATTGATTCTGTGAACAAGCTATTCTCAAATAAGATAGGAACTCGCATAAGGAAGTAAGTCTCACAAAAAACTCTATGGCTATGGTAAAAACCCAAGTAGGGACAAAATCCATAGTCTAAGAAAAAATGCGTGAGAAATGCAAAGTCAAATGAAATGTCTACGGGATGTCATCAGAGATATGATCAACCCAAGGTGGGTGCCTCGTCAAAACCTTGTTAGGTAGCAAAAACCCAGTGGGAAATGCTTCAAATTGTACGGAGAAAGAGTACATTAAGATAAAGCAAGTATACTTCAGGATACTCCCCCTGAATTTGACACCATTCTAAAGAGAACAAGCAATGTTACAACTCAGAAAGTTTACGCATATATTCTTTGAACGAGCTTCTGAAACGTCGCCTTCGGTAGTGATTTGGTGAAGAGATCGGTCAAATTGTCTTGTGAACGGCTTTGCGTGACTTCAATCTTCTGATACTCTTGTTGTTGATGTGAGAAAAAGAACTTTGGCGCAATGTGCTCAATGTTGTCTCTTTTGATGTAACCCTTCTTGAGCTGTTCGATGCTTGCTGTGTTGTTTTAATAGATCACCGTCGGGGCATCCACAACGAGGTAAAGATTGCATGAGCTTCGAATATAGCCCACAATTGCTCTAAATCAAAATCATTCCAGAGTTGCTTCGTGTAGGGCAAGAATTTCAGCATGGTTAGATGAAGTGGCAACTAAGATCTGTTTAGTTGACCTCCAAGAAATTGCGGTGCTTCCAACAGTAAAGACATAACCCGTTTGAAAACGCGCCTTGTGTGGATCAGATAAGTCTTACGTCGGCATAACCAACAAGGCGAGAATCGACTCGAGATAAGGGGGTGTAACATCACTCGAGGATCCGTAGGGATAGAATAAGCCCAAATCTGTAGTACCCTTAAGGTAACGAAAGATATCTTTAACACTAGTCCAGTCTTTGCGTGTTGGTGCATTATTGTATCTTGCCAAAAAATTAAGCTAAGTACAATAAACTGTCCATCACACTTAGATAATGAACTTCAGGCTCCAAAATCTCTTCATCATCCTCCTTTGGACGAAATGGATCTCGTTTTGCATCTAGCGATCGAACGACCATAGGAGTACTCAAAGGCTTCGCCTTATCCTCATTAAAGTGGCGTAACACCTTCTGGGTATAGTTCGATTGATGTACTAAGATTTCATTCGAACGGTGCTCTATCACCAGACCAAGAAAATATCGAGTCTTCCTTAGATCTTTCATCTAAAATTCCAACTTCATAAGCTCTTGATGAGATTCATGTTATTGACATATACTGCAACAATCGCAAAACCAGAATGTGACTTCTTAATGAACACACAAGGGCATAGTTCATTATTCACATATCTCTGACTAGTCAAATACTCACTCAGACGGTTATACCACATTCTTCCGAATTGCTTCAAATCATAGAGTGAACGCCTTAGCTGAATTGAGAGCGTGTTCCGAGGTTTGGAAATATTTGACCCAGTCAATGTAAGTTCTTCAGGAACTTTCATATAAATTTCCGTATCAAGATCTCCATAGAGATACGTAGTTACTATGTCCATGTTGCGAAATTTAAACTAACCAAAATTAGTATAACTTAGTTCCAAATTTTATGCTCACAAGCGCATGAATCGTTCGATAGTATAAAAAGCAAGCACTTAATATCATCCCTTAGAAAATGATTTAATTCTTATCAAATAACTTAATTCCAGTTACAACGTTAGTATACTTTAACAAAGATTGATGAAAGATGGATTTGAGAATTGAACTAAAAGTAAAAACAAATGAAAACAAGAAAGTTTGATTGCAATGCAAAAAGTGGCAGCCAAGAACAGAAGTTGTAATTCAGTCGAGTAAAACACTAGAGCGTCCGACTCACCATAACCAATCCAACTTATGTTCTGCAGGGAATTATTAACAAGTACTCAACCTCATTGATAGTCAAATTTCCCTCACACATGTAATATATATGGTATCTAGACTATTACATTATCCCAATATGCAACCATCCATGGCATCTAGAATAGTTTAACATAATGAAACTCATTACGATAAGTGGAAATTTGTATAAAGACTACACAAATCCTAGAGTATGGCATCTACTACTAGGTAATTCATGGTATCTATTTGCAAAAATCCATCACTCAAGTTGAAAATGTGGCATCTACATAACTTTCATCAAATTTACTAAAGTAAAAGTCAAGATGGTAACTAATCACCAAGACTAAAACCAAGTATATAAACACAACAAATGATACTCAATGAAAATTGGAAACTTGAAAATAATTCAATTCAAAATTTAAGCATTCATAGTCATGGCTACATTATAGCCTTAGCTAAGGAAAATTAGTTTCGAAACACATATGAAATTGTCATTGTGTTCACAATAAAAATGAGAAAAAAATTGAGTTTAGAAAAAACACTGAAAAATCCTAGTGCTCTGCTGCTTCTCCAGAATAATTGATCAGTTCTCTTTTCTTTTTCGTCCCACTTCTCATTCTTTTTCTGTAACCTACAAAGGTTTTAAAACCCATTAATTGACAAGAAAGAATGAAGAGAAACGGAATAAGCTTCAACTTCTTCTCATTGATATTTCACTGTTAATTCATTGCAATAGCAGGCCTCCTTAATTTGCCTCTTCAATGCTCTGTTAAGTGTGGACTGGCAATCACATCTCCCAAAAGGACATCCACCAGATTTGCGACTTGGCCAATCTCCACAACAGATCAAAATTATCAAATAAATATCTCATGTTCATACTTTTGGTTAAGACCCTCAAACTAGAATATGATCTAGGAAGCTAGGTTTCCATCTCTTTTTGAATCCGATCACCTAAAGCCCATTGCTGTGTTGCAATTGTATGTGGCGGTTTGCTCCAGAAAAACTGGATTAAGCCTTTCTTTCCTCTGTCAGTGTAAATGAGATGATAAGGCTAGTCTTTGTGCAATTGAATAAATCACGTGCAAGGCATATCTTACACATTTTGTTGACTTGTCAAACCTCCTTTTAGACTAGTAAAACAAATGTAATTAAAAATAACCCAACTTGTGGTTATCACTTAAAAAGAGATGTGACTAACAAAGAAATGGCTTAGTTTAAAGCTCAAAGGGCTACTAAGGATACAATTAGCATATAAGGTAGGCATGAAAGGCTGAAACGATCCAAATATAGGCTATATCACTTCCAAGTTATTACATGAATTGATGTATAAATCGAGAGGTATAAAGCAAGTTCTAGAGATACATGTAAGAACGAGATCAAATGCACAAGAATAAATGTGATTGATGCATGATAATTCAATCATATAATAGGTTCAAAATCTCACAAGGATTACATTAAGTCACTATAATCACATATGAAGTGTTAAACCATGCTTTAGTTTCACATCAATCAGGCAACGTGCATTTGGTCTTTTCAAGGATGATTGAACGTGTATAAAGCTAAGAATATAATCAGGAGATTCACCTAAAATATGCTTACGACTTTCTCAATAACCATGGTTCGAATTCAATTCAATTTCATCATTGGGCCAGGAAACTAACAAAAATTTATCTGAAAACAAGAAATAAAAACAAAAATCTTTTTGGATTTTCAAAGTCTTTTATTTTTATAGATTTTTTTTAACCAAAAGACAAAGAAACGATGCAAATTAAAAGCCAAAGACAACTAACTATAGTTATTGACTAAAGGAAGGATCCAGCAACATGAAAACAACACATGCATTTTAAATGACACACTAGAACCAAACAAAACCGCTTGCAAATGACTATTTCAACTTTTTTTAATAAAAAATAAAAAATAAAAAAACTTGCACAACTGTATTTATTTATTTATTATTAAACTAGGGCTCAAAAAATTCATTCCTACCCCCAAACTTAGATGAGACATTGTCCTCAATGTCTAGAAACAAAGCACTTAAAAAGAAGAAAGGGAAAAGGAATGAATAATATCACTTAGACAAAGAAACTCCCTTGGTTTATGCTTCACATGCAAGCCATGGCGTTCAATGCAGTAGCCACCCCCAAACTTGAACATTCTAAGGCTCATAGTCATTGTTATGTGGCAACTAGATATCCCTACAACAACAAAAAACTGTAAGCAAGTAGTAGAATAGAGAGGGTTAAAAATAAACATCAAAACTGAATTAAATAAAACAAATAAAAGGGATGATAAAAACATGGGTTACCTCCCATGTAGCGTTAAATTTATAGTCTTCAACCGAACTATATGATGTTTATGCTGGATCTCGAAGTGAGGTGACAGTCTTCATGGTTCAAAATTTATTTCCACATATGGCTTCAATCTTTGACCATTAACCTTGAATATGCCTCCCGACTCCAAATTCTGAAATTCCACCATGCCATATGGATAAACTTGCACTACAATGAAAGGACCATACCACCGAGAACGAAGCTTTCCAGGAAACAACTTTAACCTTAAATTTTAGAGCAACACATTCTGTCCGACATAGAACTCCTTCCACAAAATGTTCTGAACATGCCATTTCTTAGTTCTCTCTTTATAGATCTTGGCATTTTCATACGCGTCGTTCCAGAATTCTTCCATCTCACTGAGTTGTAACAATCTTTTATCCCCAGCCACTTCCATGTCAAAATTCAATGTCTTGATTGCCCAAAAAGCCTTGTGTTCCAACTCAACCAGCAAGTGACATGCTTTACTGAAAACAAGCCGATATGGAGACATGCCAATTGGAATTTTGAAAACAGTGTGATATGCCCATAAAACATCATCTAATTTCTTTGACCAATCTTTTCTCGAGGCACTCACAGTCTTCTCCATAATTTTCTTGATTTCCCAATTTGAAATTTCCCCTTCTCCGTTTGTCTGAGCATGATAAGGTGTAGCAACCTTATGTGTGATTCCATACTTTGCAAGAGAGCTTCAAATTGCTTGTTACAAAAATGTGTTCCTCCATCACTAATAATAGCACGAGAGGTCCCAAATTGGGTGAATATATTAGCCTTCAAAAATTGGAGAACAACCACGGCATCATTAGTAGGAATAGCTACAGCTTCCACCCATTTCGACACATAAACAACTACTACCAATATATACTTGTTCAAGAAAGAAGAAGGAAATGGCCCCATAAAATCAATTCCCTACACATCAAAGAGTTCAACTTCTAGAATATTATTAAGAGGCATCTGATTTCTACGGGAAATATTTCTAGTCATTTGACAGCAATCACAAGAGGCAACAAAAACATGTGAATCCTTGAATAAAGAGGGCCAAAAGAACCCGAATTGAAGAACATTTGCTGTTGTTTTTGAGGCACCGAAATGCCCACACATGCAAGAGAGTGGCAATGATTGAGAATGCTGTTTTGTTCAGCTTTGGGTACACATCTGTGAATTACTTGATCTTGACAATGCTTATACAAGTAAGGATCATCCTAGAAATAGTGCTTAACCATGGAAAGAAATTTCTTCTTTTGTTCAAAACTCAAATCCTTCGAAACCACACCACTAGCCAAGTAATTTACAAAATCAGCAAACCATGAGACTTCTCTATGTTGGGCAGCAAACAAGTGTTCATCTAAAAAAGTTTCATTGAGTGGTACAGTAGATTCCACTTCATCGTCTTGAATAAGCCTTGACAAGTGGCCAGTCACCATATTTTCGGATCCCTTTTTATCTCAAATCTCAAGATCAAACTCTTAAAGAAAAAGAACCTATCTAATCAATCTTGGTTTTGCTTCTTTTTTAGACATCAAGTACCTCATGGCTGAATGATCTATGTATACAACAACCTTCGAACAAATAAGATAGGAACGAAATTTGTCGAGTGCAAATAATACAGTAAGCATTTAAATCTATGTGGTGGAATAATTGAGTTGCGCATCATTTTTAAGGTGCGTCTTGCATAGTAAATAACATGCGAAAGTTTGTCCTTTCGCTGCCCCAAAACAGCTCTTACGATATAATTACTCACATCACAAATCAGGTGTTGTCATAATAAAGGCTAAAGTGAGTAGATTCTTCAAGATGTTAAAAGTCGACAAACATTTAGAATCAAACTCAAACACAACATCTTTCTGAAAAAAAAGATCACTAAGAGGCTTGGTTATTTTTGAGAAATCTTTGAGAAATCGTCAATAGAACCTCGCATAACCAAGGAAACTTTGAACTCCTTTTAGTGAAGATGGTGGTAAAAGCTTTACAATTAACTCAACCTTTGCTCTATCAACCTCGATACCCTTCGCTAAAATTTTATGCCCCAAGATTATGTATTCTTGCACTATGAAGTGGCATTTTTCCCAATTTAACACCAAATTAGTCTCTTGGCTTCTTTTCAGTACTAGAGCCAAATTGTGAAGGTGATCGGACCATATTTATATACATTTTTATATCAAATTCACTCGTCTTTTCTTAGTTAGTTCGTTATATTTTGAGCTATTTACGTTAATTTTATGTTTTATAGAATTTATCAAGTTAAGAAAATAAAAATAGAATAAGTGAAGTGTTAAGTATTAATTTTTGTCTAAATTATCTTGCTTGTTTTGTAGAATTTATCATTTGGAAAATAATTTATATATTTATATATATTTATATTTATTTAAACTTATGTGTGTGCATGTGATAATAGAAGCAAACTTGCGGGTGGAGCAGTTTTTAAAACTAAAGAAATAAAAATAAACACAAGCTTGCGAGTGGAGAAGCATCAAAACAGAATAATGGAAGATAACAAGATAATGGAGGGCCATTTTTGCCAAGCAAGTGCAAAACAGCTAGGAATACATGCCTTGGCAGCTGGTGCGCAGAGGAAAATCAGGAATCAATGAGCAGCCCATGATGAAGAAAATAAATAAAGGAAGTCCACAGCAAGAAAGAGGGGGGAGTGAAATCTGCCCAGGGGGCAGCGAAATTGAGGAGAAGGGGGAAAGAAACAGAACCAGGAGGAGAAAATATTAGAAGGGGATCTGGGAGAGCTCCTCGGGAGCTGCGGAAAAAAAAGGAAAAACATAAAAAGAATAATAAGAGCTGCCTTGCTTGGCAGCTTGGGCGGACAGGCCAAAGAGGGGAGACCTCGCGAGAGTCCTGGGGCAGAGAAGTCAGGAGCCTTTCTGGGACGGAGAAGGAATAAGGCAGCTTGAGGGTGGCTTCGCGCAGCCAGAGCATGCGGGGAAGTCTGTTAGAGGGACTGCCTAGGCGCTGAAAACGTGGAGCACCGAGAGGAGGAAGCTCGGGGGACTTGAAGTGAAGCTGTCATTTAGGCAGCGTGTAACGTGAAGAAGGGGGAGCTCTCGCGAGTCAAAAGGCAGAAGGGAGACCCTCGGGAGATCACGAGGGAGCCAAAGGAAGCGTTGAAACTGTGGAAATCTGGGCTCGTATCCCAGCTGCCAGCACCACACGGACAGAAGCCCAACGCACAGAGGCTTAGTGCACAGACCCCCACACCCTAATTTGGTTTAATCCCTCCAAACTTATGTTATATTTCTGTTTTAATTTATAAATATGTGTAATTAATTTATTTTGGCTAGAGGATAATTTAAAACCATGATTATATTTGTAATTTGAATTGGTAATTTCAGTTGTGATTTCTGAGTTGTGATTTAATTTGCTTAACTGCTTGATTAATAACTTATTTGTGTTTGTCGATTAAGAATGCATACTTAATTTACATGCATGAATTTGATGCTAGAATATAAGTGAATTTCACCTAATCGTTATGAACTTATATTCATGAGTAGTGAAGGTTGCTAGTCACAATCGCGTTAAGTAAATTCCTGGCAAACGTATCATGCTGTTCATAGTTACGAATGCCTTATCAACACTTATGGTTTTCATAGAACTTAATGATTCTCGCTTGTATCTCTATTATGCAATTCATGTAGGGAACTTGTGGGGAATGTTTTGGGTTGTCGTATGCAATCATCCAATCCATTAACTTAAGGAAAATCTGAGAATTAATCTATGCAATTCATGGTTAATTTGGGGCGTTGAAAATTCATAATTTATTGAAAGAACAACTGAAAATCAATTTAGGTTGCTTATGTGTCATGTGTGGAGAAAAACCCTCTAGCCAATCCGTCGCCCATCCGTTCACTTTTATTTTATGTTTTTGTCAATTTTGTAATTTATTTAAGTTTAATTTACGTTTCTTCAAAAATCAATCCCCCCATTATTAAAATATTATTATTTAGTTAGTTTTTATTATTTTTAATCTTTTAATTTAATTTCCGTCCATTTTAATTCCTAGTTTTTATTTTAAATTGTTTTTATTATTTTGAGTCATTTTAAGTGTGTTTCGAGTTTTTAGCTTAGTTTGTATTTTCTAGAGTCTTGAGTCGTTTTGAGTCTTTTGAGTTGTTTTAGTTTATTTGTTAGTTTTATTTTGAGTTATTTTAGTTAAGTGTTTTTATTTTAGTTTAATGTTTTTAAACTTTGTTTTTACGTTTTAAAATTATTTTAGAGGTTTTAGCAAGCCCTCCTAATCCCCGGCCTAGAACGATACCCTACTTACATCTATACTACAATTGTCAAAAGAGGGTTTAATTTGTGTGCGTATAATTCGCGCATCAGAAGGCAATTATCAAATGATGACCCAAGAATGGAGAAATCATCCATGAATATTTTGAAAAAACGCTCCACCATATCAGAAAATATACTCATCATACACCTTTGAAGAGTAGTCGGTGCATTACATAATCCGAACGACATCCTTCTATACGCAAAAGTACCAAATGGGCAGGTAAAAGTGGTATTTTCTTGGTCTTCAGGAGCAATAACAATCTAATTATATCCCAAGAATCCATCAAAAAAGCAATAAAATGCATGGCCTGCAAGTCATTCCTGCATCTGGTCAATGAATGGAAGTGGAAAATGACCTTTGCGTGTGGAATCATTTATCTTCTTATAATCAGTACAGACTCTCCACTTCATTTTCTGCCTTGTGGGCAGCAGCTCATTAGTATCACTTTTGACCACAATTGTGCTTTCTTTCTTTGGAACAACATGAAGTGGACTTACCCATGTGCTATCAGATATTGGGTAGATGACCCTAATGACTATAAGCTTAAGAACTTCTTCACAAACAACTTCCTTCATAAGCGAATTGAGGTTTAATGGTAGGCTTGCTGTTTTCGTCAAGAAAATTCTATGCATGCAAACTGTTAGGCTGATTCCCTTTATATCAACTATAGTCCATCCCAATGCCATTTTATACTTTCTCAGTACCCGAAGTAATTTTTCTTCTTTAACTTGACTTAAACTTGCAGCAATTATGACAGGTAGAGTATCGGCTGCCCCTAAATAAGCATACTTTAGATTTTCTAGCAATTACTTCACCTCTAACTTTGGTGCAACTTCAGTCGAGTAAAACACTAGAGCGTCTGATTCACCACAACCAATCCAACTTATTTTTTGCAGTTAATTATTAACAAGTACTCAACCTCATTGATAGTCAAATTTCTCTAACACATGTAATATCTATGGCATTTAGACTATTATGTATATCCCAATATGCAACCATCCATGGCATTTGGAATAGTTTAACATAATGAAACTCATTACGATAAGTGGAAATTTGTATAAAGACTACACAAATCCTAGAGTATGGCATCTACTACTAGGTAATTCATGGTATCTATTTGCAAGAAACTATCACTTAAGTTGAAAACATGGCATCTTCACCACAACTTGCATCAAATTTACTAAAGTAAGAGTCAAGATGGTAGCTAATCACCAAGACTAAAACCAGGCATATAAACACAACAAACGATACTCCATGAAAATTGAATAGTTGAAAATAATTCAATTCAGAATTTAAGCATTCATAGTCATGGCTACATCGTAGCCCTAGCTAAGTAAAATTAGTTCCGAAACATAGA
Source organism: Crataegus laevigata (assembly GCA_963580275.1). Taxonomy (NCBI): domain Eukaryota; kingdom Viridiplantae; phylum Streptophyta; class Magnoliopsida; order Rosales; family Rosaceae; genus Crataegus; species Crataegus laevigata. The sequence goes on along the minus strand of OY756940.1, from coordinate 19,607,172 downwards.
TGAAATTGTCATTGCATTCATAATAAAAATGAGAAGAAAATTGAGTTTAAAAAAAACATTGAAAAATCCTTGTGCGATGCTGCTTCTCCAGAATAATTGATCAGTTCTCTTTTATTTTTCTTCCCACTTCTTCTTCCTTTTCCATAACTGACAAAGATTGATCATTTTGAACTAAAATCAAACTTTTGGGTGGAATAGTCACATTAAGTTTTTTAAAACCCATTGACAAGAATGAATGCAGAGAAACGGAAAAACTTCAACTCTTTCTCATTGATATCTCACTGCCATAACCCCTAGCCTCATACCTCTTAGTCAATTCATTGCAGTAGTAGGCCTCCTTAATTTACCTCTTCAATACTCTGCTAAGTGTTGACTAGCAATCACATCTCCCAAATGGACATCCACCAGATTTACAACTTGGCCAATCTCCACAACAGATCAAAATCATCAAATAAATATCTCATGTTCGTACTTTTGGTTGAGACCCTTAAACTGGAATTTGATCTAGGAAGTTGCGTTTCCATCTCTTTTTGAATTTGATCATCTAAAGCCCATTGCTCTACTGCAATTGTATGTGGCGATTTGCTCCAGAAAATTGGATTAGGCCTTTCTTTCCTCTATCGGTCTTTGTGCAATTGAATAAATCACGTTCAAGGCATGTCCTCCACAATTTGTTGACTTGTCAAACCTCATTTTAAACTTGTAAAACAAATGTAATTAAAAACAACCTAACTTCTGGTTATCACTTAAAACCATTTTCGACTTTAAAAAAATGACAAACACACTTCAACTCAACCCACTTACTGAACAAAACCAAATTCCAGCTACTTCACTAGAATTGAACTTCAAAGGACTGAATGCATATTTTTCTCAAAACCATGTAATTTCATTCATTTAGAACCTATATAACATAAGAAAATGTAGCTTTAGGAGTAAAATAAGTAGTAAAATATCTGATGATTAGTAACAAAAAGTAATCACATCCATAATGGGTGAATAAGTTTCGTCATAGTCAACCCCGGGGCGTTGTGAGAAGCCTTGCGCAATAAGATGAGCTCTATAACGCACAATTTTGTTCTTATTATGTTTCCGAACGAAAACCCACTTATAGCCAACATGCTTCATATGTGGAAGAGTATAAGCTACATGTCCAAACACCTTACGTTTCGCAAGCAAATCGAGTTCGACTTGGATTGCTTGTTTCTAGTTTACCCAATCGGTTCTACATCGACGTTCATCAACTGAACGAGGTTCAATGTCATCACTCAACATGATCTCAATAGTTGCTACATATGCTAATGCATAGTCGAAGATCATCTCATTTCTACACCAAACATCATCCAAGCTAGCATAATGGACCAAAATCTCACGATTCTAGGGAGGTGGATTCGTCTCTTAAAAGACGTTTTCATAATTTAAAATTTCCTCATGAATTGGATACAATGAGTAGGCGACAATCGAATTCACGGTAGGCTCTTCAGGTGCCTGTGTTGTGGGTTTCCGCTTCTTGGAGTGTGAATCCTTTGACCCAAAAGGTCTGTCACTCTTGTGTGTAGGGGCAGATGATTGGCTAGCCGCTAATGTACGTGGATCGAACAAAGTGGCATCCCGAGACTCCAGGGGGTAAGTCTGTCGTACATTTGATACATCCATCTTTGCAGGCACATTCGCAGCTGGAATATGTGATTTTGTTACTCGCGTTAGATTGGTGAAATCATCTGGCATACTCTGAGTTATGCTCTGAATATCTAATATGCGCTGCACTCTAGTATCAGATTGAGCGGTATGAGGATCTAAATAAGACAAAGTGGGAGCCATCCACGATAATTCACGTCATTCTTCAGGAACGTTGACGTTCTTATCTCTATCTAAAGACTGGAAAACTATCTCATAAAAGTAACAATCTGCAAAACGAGTGGTAAATATATCGCCTATCAAAGGTTCTAAGTAACGAATAATTGAAGGAGAATCATATCTGACATAGGTTCCCATCATTCGCTTAGGCCCCATCTTTGTACGTAAGGGAGGCGAAATTGGCACATAGACCGCACAACCAAAAACTCGTAGATGTGATATGTCAGGTTCGTATCTGGTAACCAACTAAATGGCATTATATGGTTGGGTCGAAACAGGTGTCAGGTAGACCAACATGGATACGTGCAATATTGCATAGCCCCAAGCAGCGATCGGGGAGCTTGGTACGTATGACTAACGATTGAGCAATCATTTGTAAACACTTAATAAATGCCTCTACTAGGCCATTCTGTGTGAACGTGGGGTACGGGATGCTCAACTTTAACCCCAACCAACATGCAATAGTCATCAAAAGTTTTAGATGTGAATTCTCCAACATTATCCAATGGAATAAATTTGATCGGATAATCAGGGTGGTGAGCCCTAAGCTTGATAAACTAAGCCAACAGTTTGGAGAATGTAGCGTTCCTTGTGGACAACAAGCACACGTGTGACCAACGTGTGGAAGTGTCAACCAAAACCATAAAATATCTAAATGGTCCGCATAGAGGGTGAATCGGTCCACAAATGTCCCCCTAAATCCTTTGTAGAAAAATAGAAGGATTCGAACAAATCTTGTCATAAGAAGGCTTAATAATAAGCATTCCCATGGAGCAGGTTTGACATACGATTCCTTGAATCGAACCTAAATTTTTGGTTAGTGGATGCCCATGTGATGATTTGAAGATATGGCTCATCTCTGTTCGTACAGGGTATCCTAAATGATCATGCCAAAGTGTAATTTCATGCATGGTCCTAGAGGTAGGGCCGATCACATAGTGGCTTTCTATAGGGCATTTGGTCATAGTATACAAACTACTCGGGATACGCTTCATCTTCTCTAGACTACGCTTCTGGCCATATTTGTAGGAAGTTATGCACATAAATTCAACTCTATTTTCTACTTAGGTTTCAGTGTGGTAATTATTATCTATAATGTCCTTGAAACTCAACAATGTTTTTCTAGAACGTGGGGAATAGAGTGCTTCTTCAATGGTCAAGATTGTACCATTGGACAACATTATACGTGCCTTACAGTATCCTTCGATCAGGTTGAATGGTCTTGAGAGGCTTGTCAAAGGTACATTCTTAGGTATGAAGTTAGTGAAATAGATGCGTTTACGCAAAACGGTGTGCATAGTTGCACTATCTGCCAGACAACTAACTTTCCCACTAGTCATACCTAGAATAAAAATTAATTTAAATCAGTCACATGCATAAAGGTTCTGAAATCAATTATCCATTCAAAATAATTTAAGTATTCAAGGATGGTAATTAATTAAAAACTTAATATCCAAAAACAAATCACCAACAAATAATCCAAACATAAGGGAAAAATTGCTCAAAATTAAACCAAAAACAAAGGTGGGGTTTGGCCACTACTGTGGAATTCGGCCCCAATGTTCTAATTTTAACTAGAAAATAGTTTATGTCTAAGATTCTAATCTTCCATAGGGGTGGTATCCTCCTGAAAGTTAGAAACCTCCATCTTGGTACTCTCCATTTCATCAACTTGAACAAAGTTTGATTCAAATTTTTTACGACGAGAATGATATTCAGCTACAACCTTTTGGGAAGCACAACAAACACGGGACTAATGGTCATTTGAACCACAACGGTAGCACATGTTTGCATCCATGGTTTTAGGTGTTTTGCCTTTATTGGGCCATTGGGAGTGATGTTAGGGCATTTTTTTAGCTTGGTTTCCTCCTTTAGATGGGCCTTGGCTTTGTTGACCTTGACAGGGTGGCTTCTGGCCAACCCCTACCATGCCTATGTTGGCGTTTTAGGCATTTTTTTGGGTGATATAATGTGCTTCAGGCACAACAGTCGCCAGTAGGTCGAGCTTGATGATTTTTCATCAACAACTGATTCTGCTTTTCAGCGAGAAGTAAAACAAAGATCAAATTTGAAAACTTAGTGAACTTCTGAGCCCTATATTATTGCTGCAAGACAATAATGATAGCAGAGAAGGTCGGATAGGCCTTCTCCAAGAGATCCTCTTCGGTCAAGGTCTTGTTACAGAACTTGAGAAGTGATCGGATTCGGCAAATTTCATAATTATATTCATTCACAGACTTAAAGTCTTGGAAGTGCAAATGCTGCCAGTCATGTGTTGCTTCAGGCAAGAAGATGTCCTTTTGGTGATCAAAACGATCAACCAAAGATACCTAGAGTGTTCGTGGATCTTCCTTAGCAAGGTACTCGATTTGCAGTGCATCGTGAATATGTCTTCGGATGAAGATCATGACAGTGGCTTTCTTAGCTTCATCAACCGGCTTGTCCGTCTCATCTTCAATGGTGGGACGCAAATTCTTTGCAGTGAGGTGAAGTTTCACATCTTAGACCCACATGAGGTAATTTCTTCCATAAACCTCTAAAGTGGTGAAGTCGAGTGTATTCAAATTCGACTCCTATCACAAAATAAATGGACAATATGTGGTTAGTGTAATGGAGAAAAAAAATCAATCCATTCACATATAAGTAAAACATTTAGGTTCTAATAGACATGTATTGGTTTAAATTTACATGAAAAAACTTCGGGTTTTCATGTGTGATGTTTTAAGGGAAACTTTAGGTTTTCAAACAAGGCATGTTTCTAAAAATTTCAGGTTTCAAAATAACTACCAACGCATGCCCGCATGATGCCGCGAGTTTTTAAATTGTTTTAAATGTGTGGAATTATCAAAATATATTTACATCCTTATGTTAAATAAGGAACAAAAGATAGGTGCTTGTAGAATATAGTACATAGCAAAAGTTTGGAATTAAGATGTTCATTTAGATTAATAAACATAAAAATAGGAAAATATCTTGTTTTTCATGTCCCAACTTTTCACTTGTTTCTTAATATTTCACTCTTCTTTCTTCTTTGTTGCCAAACAACTTTTGAGTTTAATTACTAAAACATCTTAACAAATCCATCAGTTGACTAATTCTAATTAGCCTCATCATACAATTGCTATATACTTACATGGAGAAGAATTAGCCAATTCTAATTAGCAACTGCTGATCAAACTGCAAAAGCAACATATGAGTTTTCCTGACTTAAACATGGAACCAACAAAGTCAAATGCCTTGACATGAATTATGAGAACAAACCCATTACAGTATCATAAATAATAACTCAAAGCTAAATCAAAAATGTATTACATACACAGTTGATGTTCTTTATATGTTGTAGGGAGTATAAATAAATAAATAAATTCATTACACAAAGGTATTTCACCTTTTCCTTATCAACTGATGGCTATCTTCTTCTTTGGGTCCAATAGCCTCACTAATTTTGAATCTAAGACATGAAATGATCATAATTCATACAAAGTTGAACTGCAAAAATTAACACAATCCTGGGACAATGAAATTATTACAATAGTAGGGAAGAATAAAAGGAAAAACTATGGAAAATTTGATAAGAATACATAAATATTCAATGGTTTAGGTTGGGTTTAGTGTTTAGTTGAATCTAAAATTGTCTAATCCTCATAAGCTATGCCTTCTTCTACTTTAATAAAAATGTCCCTAATGAACTGCAATTCAAATAGAACATCACTAATCCCCTTTTGGTCTCTTGGGGATTCAACTGAACAATAATACAATCACACAAAACCCGCAATCACTATAAAAATATCTTTGAGCCCGTTTTCTCATTTTCCCAAACGATCAACCCTTCAATATCAAAATCTACAATTACCACTTTTTTGCCAAAACCCAGAAAAACAAATCAACACAAACTTAGGGTGGAAAATATCACAATATATAGTGGTAGAATAAGGTGCAAGAAATATGGGCTGCATCCTCATGTTTGTAGCAACAGAAATGGGGAATTAATCCAAACGTTGTTGTGGAGGAAGTTGAGGGAGGAGGTGGAGGAAGAGGAACATCTGGTTTAGAGAGAGAGCATGTGAATGTCTCAAACTGAAGCATCGACATGTAGACCAAACTGAGCAGCCATCGCAGACCTGTAATAATACAAATTAAGAGAGGGTAAAATAGGAAGGACATTGTTCTTATGAACAGTGTTTCAGTTGATTTTGAGTTTTAGTATATATTAAATTATAAACTTCAGGTTCATATGTTCCTACATAAATATGCAACAAGAAAATATGCAAATAGAACTTTAGATCTATAATTATAATTGAATTAATTATTTGGACTTCGAGCCAATTTTAAAGTGTGGGTGAAAAATTATAAAACCCATAGGGCGTAAAAAATAATTAGGCAATTAAATTTGGGGCCCAAAATAAGGGGCCAAAGCCCTCGGGTGGGCTAATCAAATTTGTACTGTGGTTTAGGCTCAAAATCTGGGCTTAGATAAACATGGGCTGATCAGGCCCAAAATAGAATTTGGGTTGCAAGCCCAGTAGCAGCAAACGGGCTGCAAGCCCAATAGCAACAAACGGGCTGAAAGAACCGGGTCCAAAAACAAAGGCCTAGATGGGCGCTGATCAAATGCAACGTTGTGTAGGTGCACCAATGCACCAGCTGCAGGCTGGGATCGTATGCATGTGGAACATGGATACACTAGCATGGGGCTATGATCCAGTGTATCGTGTCGCGCTTTGGGTCAAGCTGTGGACTTGGGCCGTATCAGGCGAGCCCAATCTGAACAAATTTCCATTGTAGACTGAGAAGCCAGCCTAATTGGGCTTAGGTTTCAGCCAAAAGAACACCCCAGCTCTGCTGGGTGTGGTAATCGAGGACGAAGGTCGGCGTCGCCATTTCAGGCGGCCGTGTTCTGGTCAAAAGAACTCGATGTGAGTCAAAGGGTTGACATGGAATTTGATCGTGTGACGGAGGAAAAAAGGGAAATCTTGACATCCATAAACCAAAAAAACCCTCGGATTCGAATCCATGGAGATTCATATGAATCTCGACCAAAATCAAAGTCGGGGACGACTGCAAGTCGTTTCGGATGGTAAAGCATGGCTGCAGGCCATGCATGGAATGCCGTGAAGGGCGTCGGAGTTTGGTAGGGGGACGACGTTGTGGGTCTGGATTCCAAAGGTGAAGAGCTTCTGGCTCCAGTGTAGGCTCGGGTCATAAGTTCTAAGAACCATAAAAAAAAATTGATTTGTTTTTCAATTAATTCAATGCATATTTAATTAAATAATTTAATGCTCCACCAAATGGTGGTACTTACAAACCAAATACGAAAACACGAAGGAGTGCGATGTGAGCTAAAGTGGGTAATTAATACTTTATTAAAAATTTCATTAATTGTCTCTAAATATTAATAATCTTCTCCGTCACTTCCTCTATCTGCTCACCGTCCACTGGAAAAAAATCACTTTGTCCCTCCCTCGTTCCTCCTCTCCCTCTCCCTATCCCTAGATATTGTCTTCATTTTATCTCGTCTCCGTCATTGGCGGTCCACCAATGTGTTGAATAAAAGAGAACCATGGCAGGAGACTATAGAATATTTACTATAGCATATGACAACTCATTATTTATTAAAACATAAATAAATAACCTTAAATAAATCTCAACACAATGACTGATTACTAATGAGAAATTACATTAATCTCATCTTATTCATTCGTTTTTAAGACCGTGGCCTTCATTGGTTCATCCCATCAATAAAGTTAATAATTTATTTGTGTAAAAAGAGAATGGGAAAAATGTGAAAATGAATTTAGATGACAACGCTCATTAATTTTTTTTTTTTTCTTTAGATTTCAGGATTATTCAAATATCTGCAACCTTTCGTCCCTCTCCACTTTTCTTATAAACTAAAAGCATATTTTGAAAACAAGTAGTATTCCATTTATAAGAAAGTCGGTTACAAAGAGAGAAGCCAGCAAAATGGCTAAATAAACTACATTGAGCCGAGAGCATGTTTGAAATGAAGTCTAGAGGCTCTTCAAACCAAGAGCATGAAGGACCATTCATATGAATAGTGTAACGAGTTAGGCGGTGAGCAATACTATTGCCTTGACGGGTATGGGAAACAGTAGCTCTAGTGATGATGAAAAGAGCATCCTTAGAGTCCTTGATAATATGCCCGATGGTAGACATATTAACTAACTAAAAGCCTCATAAAAAGTAAAACAAAAGGTTATATATTTTTGGGTGTCCAAATAAATGTGCAAAAGGAAATTGAATTTCTAGAAAAATAAGAGTATCCAAAGATAAAACTTGGGTGTATACAATGACCCAATTATAAATATGGGCCTTACTTGGTCTTCATGTAAAGCCCATTAGCAGCTAAAGTGAACAAAAGCCAACCCAATCTAACGGTCCGCAGCACACTACAAAGACCCATAAGCAAAACCCTAATCCCACCGCGACCATTTTCTCCACTTCAAAGCTCCGCCTCCTCGGACCTCTATCACACATTTCACGCTTCACCAGAACCAAAAATGGTGAGCTCTCTCTCCTCACCCATGGCGTTTGGCTTCTCTGTATACTCTTTTAATACGACCTCGTTTCATTCTTCTTGTTTGATCTCACCCTTATTTGTTTTGTTTTTGTTGTTGTTGTTGTTGTTGTTTGGACAGCCTTTCAAGAGGTACGTCGAGATCGGAAGGGTGGCTCTCGTCAACTACGGAGAGGACTATGGGAAGCTCGTCGTCATCGTCGACGTCCTTGACCAGAACAGGGTACCCTTCTCCTTCCCTTTTTTGTATCTCCAAATTTCACTTCTACTTTTTTTGTAAATAATTTAGAATTCCATTCGTTTTTTTAATTGTCTGTATTTTTGTCTTGATTTATGCTTGATTTGTTGTTTTATATGCTGTTTATTTAATAAGTATATGAAAATGGGTATTGGGAATTTTTGTTTTTATTCCCTCTCGTTACACATGCCTAATACCTGTGAAGCATGTTATGATGAATTTTGAATCAAAGCTTCTGTTAGGACCTGTACGTGTAAATTTTCAGTGAGTTCGAAAGCGGTTAGGTTTTTCGGAATTTGTATTGCTTTAGTTATTGCTTTATGTATCTGTACTGAAATCTGCTTCAATGGAGTTGCATCTTAGAAGGAAATTCGGTGTTTATTGTCGTGTCGACAGTGTGTACCATGCAAAGTAGTGAGGAATCATATTTCAAAATTCAAATGCTGATCCAGTTATTCCTAAATTTTTTATTGGGTTAATGTCACTTTCGTAATAACTTCAGTCGGAGTCAGGTTGGGATCCAATCCGAACTTTTGCCCCCGTCCTCATATGTTTGGTAGTCTTTCAGAGAATTTCACTCTTTATACAGTACATTTGTATATTTCTTCTGCATTGACATCATCTGTGCATATCATGGTTTTGATCGTCATACTTCTGCTTTGTGCGTCTTTGTAGGCTCTTGTCGATGCTCCTGATATGGTGAGGTCCCAAATGAACTTCAAGAGGCTTTCTCTCACTGACATCACGATTGATATCAAGAGGGTCCCCAAGAAGAAGGAATTGCTTGCCGCAATGGAAGCTGCTGGTACGTTTTATTACTCATAAATAACAATGGTCTTGTTTTCATTCCCACGCCGTCCTTTTTGATAATTGTTTGTGTGTTGGTAGATGTGAAGAAGAAGTGGGAGAACAGCTCATGGGGTAGGAAACTGATTGTTCAGAAGAGAAGAGCAGCTCTCAACGACTTTGACCGATTCAAGCTCATGTTGGCTAAGATTAAGGTTGGTTATGCTCTTGATCGTGATGTCATTTATTTTAATCCTTTAGATGATTGCTATTGTTTTCTTGTCCTTGTCATGTTGAACCGCCCCAAGGTAACATATTTCCCTGATTTGCAGAGGGCCGGACTGGTGAGGAGCGAGCTTGCAAAATTGAAAAAGGCTACAGCTTGAGCAGTTTCAGTCGTGAGGTTTACAATTTTGTTATGGTATAATTTTAATGTACTCTGGATTGGAATCCCGTTGTTTATCTTGGATCGAATTTAGTTTTTAAGAGCAATTTTTGTTTCTAATATTGTGGACAAATGGAGAACTTATGTTGGATGAATTTTCTGTCATTCTGCTTTGTCTTGTCATTGTGATGTAGAATCGATGTTTTAGCTATCTTTTGGAGCGTGGTCTTTGCACCCATATTATTGTTCATTGTCTGAAATCTGTCTTGAGACCAGTTGTTGGCGATGTTTTTGGGTCCCCGGTTGCAATTTCCCAACCATTACATGTTTGGTTTTCGTAGTTCAGCTTCCGGCCAACAGTAGTCTGTATGTTATGTGCGCAGGCACCTTGTGGTTAAGTTCCGGCATCGCTCAGTAGTCTGTATGTTCAGTTATCATTGGACATGAATCCAATGTTTAGTCCACACTGCCGTGGATCGGTCTGCGTAAAACAGAGACTGGACATGAATTCTCCTTGCAACCGTGGGTCTCTTGTAATTATTGGCGTTTTAACTTGCAAGAAAGTTGAGTTCAAAGGTAAAACAACAAGAATATAATCTCTTTTGCTAGAATCTAAATCTGTGGACGGTTGTTCACTACTTCCTACTTTATATTGCTTATTTGGACATTTTAACGTCTTCTTTGGAGATGCTCTAAGAGCATACACCATGACATCTGACACCCTAAGTTCAATGCCCCTTGCCACTATCTCTTGTATTAAAAAAAACACAAAAAAATGTAAAGAAAAAATGATTTTACTATCAAAATGTACACTTAACAATTAATTATTTACCTTGATTACACAATTTTCTTTAGTTTGACTTCAATATTGCGTAGCACTCACGAAAAATTGCATTTCATCATTCCGTCGTAGAAACTTTGCAACGTGAGAGAAGGTGGTCATTAGTCAAGGTCTTAAATGGACAATGACAGGCTGACAGCTACATCAACTTGAGAAGAAGAATCATTGCATAATGAAAGCCGAAAGGCCATTTTCTTGCCGTCCTTCGCAAGTCTACCATTTGTTCCATTCCAAATTGCAAAGTCCACGGGCACGACTCGGACTAGTAAAAGAATCAAAACTATAAAAATCAAACCTTTAATTTGATTCCAATTTTGTTATCAAAGATAGATACAAAGTTAGATTTAACCTCACTGAAATTAGTGAAAATATTTTTTTTTCACTGAATAGATCTTACCACTAATCTCTATTTTTTTTTTCTTTCTTTTAAAGGGCCTGTTTGTACTGTAATTGCCAACTACATGTATGTGTGAGACTCGCATGTACTGTAAAAAGAATAAGGAAATAAAACAATGTAATTTTGACCATAAACACGACATCCACGTAAATTTTGCCCATAACTATGATACCCACAAATGGGGAGTTACAGAGTTTAAATTTCTTGCTAACAAATTAAGAGATGATTAAAGCTAATAAATTATCTCTTTAATAAATTGATTAACCCTAAAAATAGGATGTCTCTAGATGAAAGTAAAACCAGCATTGACTCCTCATCGACTTTAAATAGCCTCCAAACTGTAATTACATTACCAACACAATACTTTCAAACCGTCGTATTTGCCGAGTTTAGCTCTTAATTTTTGCTGGCCTGAAGGTGATTATCCTCTCCATTTGCCAGATAATCACCGAAAGGCCTCTGATCGTATTCAGGGGTGCTCATGGGCGTTAAAGATTTTCATATCAAGCAAACGGTAAGTCTACGTGTGTTTTCCGGTTAGCGTTTGAGCGCTCCTGTACATATGTTTCATTTTCTTCAAAGACTGCATTTGTTTAGCCTCTTTAATTTTTTTGGACTATCTGAATACTCTGATTTCTGGGTTTCTGAGTTTTGGCTGATAACTATTATGGTAGTACTAGACTATGGAATATGCCGATTGTGTTTGGAATATGGGAAATGACCAAAGAAACAAATAAAATGAAACTGTTATTATTATATACCCATGGAATTACCATAGACAAAGTTTGATTTTCGTACCCGGATGTAGCCAAGTTGTTTGAACATTACGTATTCTTCTCTGTACCCAACTTTGAGTCCCTCCTTAAAATTTAGATTAAGTTAGAATATTGCTCAAAAAAAAAAAAAAAAGCTTGTCTTTTTGCTTGTTTTTAGTTTAAGTTTCGATGGTTTCTTTGCATGCATATGTGATTATCACTAATTTTTACCCTAAAGATACTCTCTCTCTCTCTCTCTCTCTCTCTGTGTGTGTCCTTAACTATTAGCAATTCTTTCTTAATTTTATCAACAATGTTGTTTCCGGCTTTGCAGCTGAAACGCTTCCTTATGAGAAGTGGTGTGGGGAGGAAGAAGAAAGAAGCCACCATGGCAAAGAAACCGTCGTGGATGATGCCTGCAGTCTCACATGGATATCACACCATTGAGAGCAACAAATCACCGGCTACTTATGGTGATTCTGATTCGGACTTTGTTGTGGCTCAGAGAGAGCAAATTGAAGAGCTTGAGCTGTGGCTTTTTGGAGTTTTTGATGCCCGGGTTGGCGACGGAGTTACCAAGTACATGCAGTCACATTTGTTTGATAAGAAGCCTAAGGAGGTAAAACCATATATTTGCAGGGAACACTTCCTTTTGATTAAGCGCAAATTAAAGTAATCACAATCCAATTTTCATTAAGATAATTGTCAACTAGTTCCTGCTCATGCGAACGGGGTTTTCCCTTATTTTCTTTTTGGTGTACACCAACTTTAGAATTGCTTGAGTACCACAAAGAAAAGAATTTGTTGATTGGTAACATAGATGTTATTGGAGATTTGCAATTTTGTCCAATTGTCTCTCTTTTTGTTTTCCTCCTATGTGTGCAGTCTCATATAAGGGGAAAGAGCAAGGAGACGATGAGAAAAGCCTATCTTGGTGCTAGATCGAAGGTTAGAGAGGCCTCGGAGGAGACGAATGGAGTTGGTTCCGTTTCTGCTCTGGTGATCGACGGGGAAAAGCTTGTATTAGCTAACATGGGAGACTATAGAGCAGTTGTGTGTAAAGATGGTTTGGCTCGTCAGATAGGCAGCAGGAACAAGCAATCAACCAAAAAAAGTTGGTCACACAGGTTCTTTAGAGGTACGGTGCACCATACCCCTATAGTTGCCAAATTTATTCACCAACTGATACGACAGATGATGTGACAATATCTTTCTTATTTAAGAAATGAGGTTTGGACTCGACCACACCATGCCGAGAAACAAATTAGATGACCTTATATGGACATGAATCATCACGTCCAGCGGTCGAATCCATTCCTCATTTTTTACGCACTCATTTAATATTCCTGTATGTACCTCATTTTTGACATGCTCGCGTACGAAAAGTAAACATGTTGGTGTGAGATCGCAGGTAATGCAGCAAACACCAAGAGTTCCAAAAGCTCAGACCTTGTTGTTGGGGTTGAAAGGGTTGATCCCGACACTGAATTTGTCATTTTAGCAAGCACTGGCATATGGGAGGTAGCACTGACATTTTATTATCCCACACACATTCTACCAAAATTCATTCCTATTAGAGAGTAACTAATCCATAGACTATAATCTTTTCCAGGTAATGAAGAATCAAGAGGCTGTGAATCTCATCCGGCACATCGAAAATCCACAGAAGGCTTCCGAGTGTTTGGCGGAAGAAGCCTCGAATAGGATGAGCAGAGGCTGCATTTCTTGCTTGGTCATCAGATTTGATTGACATGCGACACAATTTGCTTGAGCACTTGTTTGTTCATCTTGTATTAGACACTTTTTTGGTTTGATCTGAATATCATTCAAACAACTCCAAACCTGATAGGGCCTGAGAAAACCCCAAACGAAGGGCTCAAAAACATCAGAGACTCTTGAGAGACCTCAGAGAGATTCTACTGCGTAGCCATTTTCTGACATATACGATTCTTGTAAGACTTTTTTTAATGTTACTAGTACATACGTGACTCGACACTTGCAAGTGACGAATTGCCCCAGCAGTTAGGGCACTTCTCCTCAACCCGCTGCATCACAAATTCCAACTGTTCCCTTCCCTTAGTCTATATTACTGTAAGAACCTCGCTTGTACTGAAGAAAAGACGCGGCTAGCGGTTTAAATTTGAGAGAAAATATAAGCCACTCTTCAATTGTAGGAACACTAATTTTGTTCGTTTTTCCTCTATGTGAGACCCAAGAACCCATGACATCAATCCCATTCACAACTAACTGTCCAACAACAATCATCGTCGAGTTTACAAATTACGCATAGCAGAGCTGCAAACGAATTCGCATGCAACACTAACAAACTAATATGAATGTACAAAGACAAGTTATACAACAACAAAACTAAGATTTTACTTTAAACATACAGGAGAGGAAAACTTGTATAGCTTTGACGACTGAGATTGCACTGAGATTGCGGCCAAGTGGTGGCAAAATAAGAGAAGGCTTGTTGCTTCTTCACCTTCAATTTCATAAGCATTCAAATCTTTACATCGTCGGCTTCTTTTCGCTAGTCTTACTTTTGAATGGTGACAACAAGGAGAAATGGCGAGAAGCTGTAACCATATGAAAGAGCTTGTAAGTCACAACTAGAACTAGAGAAACATTAAAAAGAAAAGAAAAATGAATGGACCAAGCAACGCATGTTGCACAAATTGTAAACACTTACACTTCAGTGTAGAGCTGGAATTAGGAGTTTCATCTTGTGAGATCAGATTCTTTAATGTAAACACTGGAAAGGAGCATCAAAAATGAGTCAGCTTAAGTATTATTCGAGATCAAACTCCATAAATAACCTCCCCACTGACCTAATCCCCCCTTTGACAATACAAATTTCAATTTTTTCACAAACCAGGGACTTGCAATCGTCGTAAATGAACAGAAACTTAGTGATGACAAACAAAAAACACAGGAGAGACAGCAATCAAAAACTCGTGCAACACAACAGCACACAAAACAAAGCAAAGCAAACTCCGAGCCAAAAGTCACACCAGCAAAACATTTCATTCACTCTTTTTTTTCTTCACTTGTGACTCTTAGTATTGAATGGAAGCAGAGTTCCTGGAACTGCACAAGAAAAACTGAACTAGTTCTCTATGTTAGGTGAAACACTTAATAGACGTATAAAACAGAGGGGAGCATCAAAACCCTACAGTATCCGGAGTGAGTTTTTGACAATCAGAAAACGGAGGCACATGAATTAGACATTCTTTTAAATAGACGGTTTTAGAAATATTTAATCTACAATGGATTTGGATAGTATAAAGTTTAACTGGCACAATGAAAAGTGTAATATTCTCAATGAGAATCGTATTTACTTTAGTTTCGAGAGTTTAGATTGAGCAAAATGGTACAGGACTGGTTAACTTTGACTTCTTCTTTTTTTCCTTTAGTCAACACAAGCTGAATCGCTATTTTATGAATAAGTCCATGTATCCAAATCCAACCTAAATCGTGTGGATTTCAGATTTGTTTAACCTTCCTGTCTTGACACTTAGTTATAGCTGCAATTTTTCATTAGTCTTCTTTTATTCTTTCCGTAATGTTAATCACACTTAAAATTCTGTCTACCACGCATAATGACTGATCAGTCATCAAAATGTTTTGTTTATATGTTTTAAAGGCATAATGCAAAGTTACCTTCACTAGAAGAAACATTGTTTGTCCCATTATCAGCTGCCTCAGTACCATTTATGCTGACGTAATCTGATTCAACATTACGTTCTCCTGATGATGAGCCATGGTTCTTTTTCCCAAACTTTAACAGCCGTCTAAACCCTTTTGATGATTCCTTTGCCTGAGGCCTTTCAATTGCTTCTGGAATCTTTTCCAGGTTACTAGATTCAGATACAAAAGCTTTTGTGGTCACTGTGCCTGTTGCCACAGTCTCTAAGTTTGGTGGTGCTTTTCCGTACTCAGAATTCTGAGTACATGGATCTTCCAGAGAAGAAACTCGCACATAAGGAGCTTGATACAGCTTTCCAACGATGCTATTGCTTGGAGACTTTGCTGGTTCCTTCTGCATATTACTCACGGTGCCCTATCCATCAAAGTGGTTATACAAAAATATTAGATCATCAATAAACATTTGCACAAAGACCACTCGGAAATTGATCCAAAATTAATGACAAGACCAAAATATAAACATATTTTCTTTTCCAAAAGGCAGACAAAGAGAAAAGCCTAACAACTTACATAACACCCAAAAAAATAACCAAAGCAATTGAATTGCAAATAAAATTTGGATGCTATGACTAGGAAACATAAAATAAATATAAATAAAAAGCCTTTTGAACTTCACTTGTAGTAATAATAGTAAGGACTCATATAAACTGCACTTTTGTTAGCTGGGAACAATGACCAAGAATTGATACAATGCATCCGTGTAAAACCTATGAATCTTCCTCTTGTGTCACAGTTATTGAAATTGCAATATTCAAGACTGTAAACACTGAAATTTAGCTGTAATATTTTCAGATCAATCACACCCATCATTGTCAATTGTAGTCAGTAAAGGCTAACAATTGAAAACTGGAAGCAAAGTCCTTGGTTATCTGCCCAGCCATACCTCATGAGATTGAATTTTCTGCTGTAATAGGTCATGAGTGGGTTCCCTATTGATGGTATCAGTTGTAAGTGGTGAAACTGGTGCCCAAATCGCAGCATACTCTGACACATCCTCTGATTTCTCCCTAATATTTTGTCCTTTTGCATCCCCCAATTTTTCTTCATATGCATGTACTATAGGAATGGAAGGATTCTCAAGTATCACAACGGTTTTCTTAATTACTGGGTTGTCATCCCGATCACTCTGGTGTGAATTTTTGTTATCATTCTTCCTCAGTTGACCACCTTCAGAAGTAGACTTCACAGAATTATCTTTCTGTGTCGTTCCTTTTGTTGTTGATGTGCTCTGGGCAGCATCAGGTCCCTTGGGTGTCCTGATTTTCAATTCTGGGAGAGTAGCAGCCTTGCTTTTGTCATAATTCACGATGGCAGATATTTTCTTGCTCTCAGGCCCATCAGAAACTTTTGGCTTTGATACTGTTACAGTACTCCGCGGCTTCACTGGAGTAACATGATGGCTGTTAATTACCTTAGGCTCTGATAATCTTCTAATCCGTGCCATGGATGGCTTAGCATTACTTGCAACACCGGCGATGTCTTTCTTTTGTTCAGGCAACGAAGATACAGACTGGGTTAACCTGTGTCCAGCAGAGTGATTTCCGGTACTCAGTTTGCTGGATTTGGAGGTTTTGTGAGAATCCGCAGAGCCCAAAATGCCAGTTTTGTTGGGCATCCTTTGCAAAGGAGATGATGACCCTGGCTCTGAATCACTAAACTTTGATCCTTTGTGAGTACTTGGAGATAGTTTTGTCAGCCCTTGTTTCCTGGTTTGCAGTGAGGGCAATGGTGACAAAGCAGGGATGGTACCGCCTCGAGCAGCAATCCTCTTTTGCCTCTGTATCTTTAAAGCTTCCAGCCGTTTCATCTCTTCTTCTTCCTGATAACCGAAAGTGCAAAAATTGAAAAAGGTTATGAATAAACCCGATAAACTAGCTAGCATAAAGCATGTGAAGCCAATTGTACAACACATATAACCTCTTGTAGTACAGGAAAAAAAGTCATGATGCAAAACAAATAGGATCAGCGATAAATTGAAAGCAACAAACAATTCCATTTTTTTTTATAATATGTGAATTTTTTTTTACTAATGATTTAAAGTTATATAATTCTGATTTGTGAACTCTTTCCCTCTCTCTTTAATTTAAAAATCATAAACTCATTGGGGATGTTTCTTGAAGAAAAACACCAAGTCTACAAAATATGTTCAGGTGTAAAAAGAAATAAAAGATAGGACCAAAGCACAACTACATTCAGGCTACCATGGGCTTTAGGGCATGTAGCTTTGGTGGGACAATCAAATTGTTTGTCTATACCTATCTATTTTCAAATGTAGGCCATTATTTATTTAGCTCATTAAGTTCATTTTTTGTTATTATTTGTAAAAAATTATAGTTGAAATTTAAAACAATCGATTTTAGCTTTTTTTTTTTCTTGATTCTTTTTTTTCACTTCTCTGTTTGTACATATCTGTATGTATCATACTTGTCGATCAACGTCTGGTTTTATGTTATAACTTTCAATTGTCCATGTTACACTCTTTAAGAACAAATTATAGACTAGTTTCATTTTAAAAAATTGTGCGCATCAGTTCTTTGTTTTATAAACCAAAAAAATAGAATAATAAATCTTAAGTTAGCCCACCCTGTAAAAAGTTTCTAGTTCTGCCCTTGGACAGGACCACCTTGTAAAAGGTCCAGTGCTTCATAGTTTTATGACACATTTTATATGATTTAAAGAGATATACAAGATTGATACACATGTTGATGTCCTAACATGCAATGTGTCTGACAAGGACATGGCTAACTTGTAAAAGTATCTGCATCCATAAGACATTTTATATGATTTAAGTTTCCTAAATAAATTATGTATTTTTTTTTTAAAGTATAAGCAGACACTTATTTATTTTATATAATAAATTTAAACAAAATAAAATAAAACGCCTAGTCCCCAGGGCGCTAGGGCACTACCCGATGCCCGACTACTGCATAGAGATTTAGAACATTGAGGGTTTCTACTTTTCATAGTGAAATTAAGCATTATGGGCAATTATAACAAACAAATAAATTACATACCTCCAATTTTAAGAAACTATACTAGCCTCCCTTGTCATAGTAGATTTCAAAATAACTTCTAATAATTTTAACAATTAAAAATCTGGGTATTAAAGGAAAAAAATTCTTTTCTGAAATAGGTGTGCAAGATGTTGGAGAGTCTGGAGACAACAATATAGAGAATATTGATCCAACTTTTGAACTTCCAATAAAAATAAAAACTTTTCAAACTCAGTTACAAATCTAAGGCATAAAAAAACTGTCAAGAAGATAATACTAACAAAGTGTTTCAAAAAGAAAAATTCTAAACTTTGGATCAAGGGAGAATAGCATATGTAATTTTGTAAGACTAGGAGAGGTCTTAGTAAATTTACTCTGTGAAAAAGCAAAACAGATAGGAAAATGATAAATAACCTTCTCTTTCTTCATTTTCTGAAGATCGGCTTTATAGCTTCTTAGTTTATCAGCACGCGTCCGCGCTTCATCCAAAGGACTCAATTTTGAGGGCTTTCCTCTCCTTATTGGTCCCCCAATCTTCTTATCCGAACTATCTGAAACCATTTTTGATTTCTTATCCTTGTCGGGCTTCTTAGACCCTTGCTTGTCACTCAAAACATCCTTATGCTTCTTATCCAGAGAAGCACCTTGCATTTCATAATCCAAAGCAGGGTCGTAGCCTGTTGAACCCTTCTCTGCACCACGCTCAGGCATTAAAGTCAATTCATCTGGCTCATAATTAACTTGGGAGTTTTCCACCTTCTGAGCTGTTGATGGGAACTCAGAGCCCATGTCAATAGCATTTCTGTCATTGTTTTCGAGATGGTCTAGTGAAATTGACCTCAAGGGAACTATGTATGAATCATCATCCATGAGAGAAGACCTCCTATCCAAACTGTTGGTTGCACGACCAAATCCATTTATTGCAAGTGGATCCGAGGGAGAACTTGTAAAACCTGACTGGTTATTATGTCCATGAATCATAAAATCATCAGTGGCAGCCCTTCTATAACCACCCCTTCTGCCATCTATTTCTGTAGTCTGTAAATCCATTTGCCCATTACCGTGACCCAACTGATCATCTCTTGCAGATATCAACATTTGATCATTTGATGACTTTCGCAAGCGGGTAACATTTCCACTAAATTTATTAATATCTGTTGTCTTTCCTTCTTGAATTTCTCCCCTATCTCGACCACCAGAAACTAAAGGATCATCCCCCAGATTAGTTTGTCGTCTTTTCAGTTGACTCTTCTTTTCATTAGAAAACATGCCTTGGTCAAGATCGCGTCTGTCTTCATCAGGATCTCTGAGTAGGAAATTTTGAAATGCCTGCCAGTTCCCTTCGTCTCCCTCCTTCATAGGAACAGTTTCTTTTATTTTCGAGGATTTATGAGGGTGCATAACCTTCTTCTCTGGAATGCCACCCTCAAAATCTCCATTGTCCTCATCAGTTTGAGAGTCACTAGCTGATTCGCTATCTGAAGAGTTCTTCCCCTTTGCAGTGATGTAATTTACGTTCCGAATGACAACCCTGCCTGATTGCTTTTTACCTGAGCGGCTAGCCTTCTTTCCTGATTCGTGACTTTTTGAAAAACCCTTCTCCAACTCCGAATCATCTGATTCAGTATTTCCATTACTGCTATCCATGGAGTGCCTTTTCTGTAATCTTTGACCTTGATTGAGTCTAGGATCTTCTACTGTTGGATAAGTTGGCTGAAAAAATGGGCTACTTCCTGGGTAATTCTGATAATACGGCATGCCTTGCATAGGATATGGTGGATACAGTGGTAATGCACCTGGAGAAGAATGAACAGGCCAGGGATGGTACATCTGATGGGGAAACTGGCCAGGAAAATATTCTTGGTGGCTTAATGGTGGTTGATGCTCCACAGGAGGATTTTCTTCTGTATAAATAAGCAGACAAAATCTTTTCAGCTAGGCCGAAAAGTAGTGAGCAAAGACAGATGACAATGTGCAAACATGATACTACATAATTTTGGAGCACGATTATACTAAATCCATGCAGTGTGATGAATGGGGCCCTTCTCAAAGTCAAAACATTAGATTCTCCACATATTTGTGACCCAAATAGAGTTTCACACACTTCCTCTTTACAACTGAAATTAATGATCCTGTCTAATTATTTAAGACTCAGACAACAATAGAGCAGTGTCCCAATGATGAATTAGGTTAGTTACTTATTGGTAGGATACCTCTTATAATTTGTAATCCTACCTGCAGTTACTTGTTGGTTGGTCACACTTGAAAGCATTATGCCTGATGAATTCATGGCAGAGAATTCTGATCGGTTAGCCATTGCTTCAGCAGCTTCAATTTCAAGCCACTGCCCAGTTTCATGCTTTCTTTTCCACAGTTCCTTATATCTTCTACAAGCATCCCTGTTAGATTGATAAAGTTAACATTATCAGGAAAGATTCTGATATAAAATATTCAGCCATGTGTGAATGGTAAAGTAGCCAAGCCAGTGGAAAAAATTCTACTTACATTAAGCGTGAAGCCCCAAAGCATTCAGCAAATGATATCAAAGGTGCCAAATAATCAACGTCAAAACCTGCGGCAACAGCACGTGCAAAAGCCATACCTTGCTCTTTCTGCAGCATTGTTTTGCGTGTCTCCAGGACTTTTAAAAGCTGAACTCTACCATATTATTAGATGAATGGATTAGCAGTTGCAATAATGTTATTCTTATTTGCTATTACTGAGAAAATTAAAAACACAAATACAATTATATAATAACAGTGATGAAAGAATACTTATGACACGAAGAGCTCAATACCATAACCATTGCAGTGAACATAAAAAAATAAAAATTAGTCCCTTGACTCCTTTCTAGATACTATGTGGGAGATGAAAGCAGAAGGCCATATACAAGAGCTATACCGTAAACAAGGAAATACCCTAATAATTTGTGATGCAATACATAGTGGCGAGAAATTACACATCCCTCCATTGGATCGAATCTCATCAATAGAAATTATGTTGGTGAGTAGATGAAGATGTGTGCGATCCAGTGCGTGTGAATGTGTATGCAGACCCCTTAACTTCTTTTTTCCATCAGACTTTTATAGAAATATGATACAATCCATGGTTTTTTTTTTCTTTTGGCATCAATAATTTACCATTTTTTTCTTTTTTAGCAAATGATAACCACCCTTCAACAATATATAAAGGAGACATAAGGGGGAGGAGGTTCCATATGCCCATACGCTTCCCTGGTTTACTTGAAATGGCAGTAGGATAATCGAAGGGAATTCAGGTTCGAAGTGATGCCTAAAATTTCAAGATCACATGTGATGAGTCCTTGAACAATAGTTTACTTTTCATGATAAATTTAACCCATGAGAGGCACAGTACATGGGATTTGGAGCATCACAAGAGAATATGAGAGAGATGGTAAATACTTTGAATTTTCCCCTTGTGCAGTGGGTCCATTTGCTTCAGGTTGGGCATCAGGCTGCCAGTTTTATAAGAGAAACCCAATCAGACATTAAACAACAAACACAAATGAAATAAAAAGGTATAAATTTAAACCTGGTAAAGGACAATTGCTTTCTCTTCATTAGCATCTAGCAAAAGCTTGTTTCCTGTCATAAATAATTTGGGGATCACAATCTAGTAGATGGACCATTAACTAGAGAAACAAATAAGGAACTACAGTCTTTTTAATCGGAAACTAAAACATACATGACAACAGATTACAGAGTTTAGTTGACTGAGAATTTGCTTCCCATTATTTGAAACAAAAATGAAGTGGGAAAAGGGAGGAAAGAGATAGAAGCCCAGTGAAACTTTCACCAGACTTCATGTTCTGATATGAATAAGCATTTGAAACTTTCCCCGTTAACCCCCTCTCGTACCTCAACACCCTCCTGTTTTCCTATATAGACCCCAAAAGCAAAGCTTGCATAAGAGAGAAAAAAACTGGTTTTATGGTGAAGCATGGTCGGAAAGTTGGGGGCTGTCGCCACCTGATAGATGCATTAGCTGGGACCACTAGATCTATCTGCATCAAGTGTGTTGAGTGGGAAGGGTATACAACTTAAATATCAGCTGTCCAGTGCAAAATTGAAAGAAAACAGAAACGGCAAAAAAAATCTTACTTTACCAATAAGAAAATCATTGTGTGACATTGATTAGTTGTTTTTTCAACATTACCTTCAACGCTATCTACAGGTTTTCCATGATTGTCCTCTACCTGCCACAAAGAAACTGAGACTGACTTTTCTATGACATACCACACACAGACCATTGATGACTAATAGATTTTACTTACATGATTAAGTCCCATCTCATTATTTCCTTGAATTGCAATTGCCTCTTCAATCTGTAAAATCTCAGATTCTAAAGTGTACACCCGTTCCAAGATCTCTGGGGTGCTCACAAAGCGAACAAACCTAAGATTCACTTCACGTATTAGCACAGTATGATAATTTTCCACGGAGAGAAATATCATTGCAGCACACAAGATATTGCATGTAAAGCTCTGGCAACATTCATAGGTTTGTCAGATGAAATGTTGAGGCTATAAGGTCTAGTAAGAACTTTTAATACATTTGATGACAAATATAGAGAAATCAGTTGCATTTACACTTCAAAATAAGAAGGGGTTCAAAATTAGAGATCAAGCATGCATTGCATGCAATAGTCATGTTACCCTACAATTTCTAGAAGATCAAACTTATGCACTTATCAAACATGTTGCAAATACCCTAAATAGTAAAGGGGCACTGGATTCCATTACAGACCTTTCCACCGTACTCTTTGTAAACCATGTTGCATCACTGCTGGACTCTGGCTGAAGAATAATTGAATAACCACCCTTGGCCATCTGTTCTTGCGCAGTCTTCAAGTGGGACAGAAATGGATTCAACAAACCGGAAGCTATTTTCTCCATCTTTCCATTTGCGGATATAACCAGATCGCATCTGTCAAAACAGAAGGAAAGGGGCAAAAAAATATCAAAATGAAGAACAATTTGGCACCATTTTAACTTTCACAATTATATTTTCGCATAATAAACTCGAAACATAACAGGTTAAGCAATAAAAAATAGTGCCACTTTCATCAAAATCTTTCCTTGTTTCGGTTCGAATACAAATGCTTGCGGCTTCTCAATCAATAAATCTATACATGTCCATCAAATGTACCTACAAATGAATTTAAACTAATGGACACTATAATTCATCAAGGTATGCAAACTGAACAAAAACAAAGCAGGCCAGAAAAGATTGAGTACAAAATAATCAAACACTTCCACACATGCAATGACAAAACAAAATAGACACATAACATAGATATCTAATAAAACACCAAAAGATCCAATTCCAAAACAACAACAATCATATCAAAATCCATAAAGTAGTAAATTTCCAATTTAGACATTGCTCATGACCCAATACTTTACCAATTGCAAAAAAAAAAAAAAAAAAAAAAGGACCAAATCAAGTCTTTATTATCCCAAAAAAATAAAAATAAAAACAGTTCATCAAAAACCCAGTTGATTAGAAGAAAGGATTACCTGGTCCGAGTTGGGGTGAGTTGGAACAGAGCCGAGTCCAACCGAGTTGAAGACTTCATCTTTACAGGGAAGTGGGTTGGGGAGGATTGAGCCCAGGGTTTTAGAACCAATACAGGAAAGTAGGATCAGAGACTCATTGGGAAAGCGTGGAAAGGTCAAGCAAATTTGTGAGGAAAAAATGGGCTCAGAGATAAAGGATGATAAAATTTCAGATTAAACCCAGAAGAGAAAAGGCCTGTGTCAGCTTAAAAAAGTGAGCTTTGTAGACTGAAGAGAGAGCGAGAGAGAGGGGATCCAAACAGTTCACGCATGGTGGCAGATGAGAGAGTGGACCAAGGAGTTTACGCATGGTGGCAGATTACTGTGGATACGAGATAAATCAGGGGTAAATTAGGAAAATCAGCAAAGTTGACGAGCGGTGCTGAGACGAAAAGGACAAAAAATCATATTATATATATGATACATCGTATTATAGTTGGTGATGGGACACTGATTTGATGATGAAATTACCGAATTGCCCATCTCACTATCATTGGAACCGTTGAGGCATCCCAGGGTCCCCGCTAAGTTAAATTTTTGGCAAGTGGTTGGTGTTTAATTTCAATCAAAAGAGTGTTTAACTTGACCAAGTAAAATTCCTTGGAGCTAATTTTTGGGAAGCAAAATGAATGAGATGTGTGGATATATATTAGGAATGCAAGTACTGAATAACTAAGTAATATATACATGCTGGGAGTTTGAAATGAAGCATTCATGAAAGATTCCTTGTTCTTAAAGAAAGGAAAGGTATCGCATTTACTTTAAAATTTGTTGTTGATAGTAGTATGTTACAAAAACAGTTGGAAGATTTATGAATGAAAAGATTAACAGAATTATCAAAGAGACAGACCATGTGACCCACATTCCAACAATATCGATATTGTGTCCAACGTGGTAATTACCAATTGCACAATCTGTCATATGTGGAGTTTTTATTACAAAAAGCCTCGGTATCAGTTGGAGTGGGGTTAAGATATTTAACTCTTCTTTTCTCATTGATACGGTCTATGTGGGACATTTCAACACAGGGACCCAATTAGTGGGTCACATGTGGGAGATCCACACATCGACAACCACAACTACATGGAGCCAATAGGACTCACCCTACACGCGGGGCCAAGAGACCCACTATCATCGAGCAGGGCCAAGGGGACCCACCCATAACGTGGCAGTATAGTACGAGCATGCTCCCTGACTCTGATACCATGTAGAAATATTAGAGAGACAGGCCATACGACCCACATTCCAACAACACCGATATTGTCCTCAACTTGGTAATTATCATCTGCACAATCCGTTAGGTGTGGGGTTTTATCACAAAAGGTCTCGGTATTAGTTGGAGTAAGGTTAGAATATTTAAACTCTCTTTCATAATTGATACGATCAATGAGGGGCATTTCAACAAAACCAACTTATAACTTAATTTTATACTGTCAATTAGGGACATTTCAACAAAATCAACTTATAACTTAATTTTGTAGTAACTTATACTAATAGTAAAAGAGTTAAGTTCGAATTCAAATGTTGCTGCTAGTCTAATGGTTCATCTGTTTATAAAGTTGGAATATATTTAAAGTACAAACCTCTCTTCACAAGAAATTTTTCTATACAATCAAGTCTTTATGTGTAAGGGTGAAGTAAGAAATTTTTTCCGAGTGGACTAGCTTAAATATTTAAATTTTTATAAACGGAGAAACATACAATATTTTTCACAATATTAGCTAGCCTAAGAAATTTTTTATTGGGTGAGCTAAGAATTTTTCGTTAGTAAATAAATACGTTGTTAAAATTCAAATAAAATCAAACTTGAAACAAATATGTACAAGAAATGATGAGAAAAAGAGTATAAGAAAACGAGATGGTTTATAAATTGTAATATATAAATTCATATAATTAAACTCAGATAATTAAGCTTATACTATGTTTGGATGAAGAAATTTAAGATTATTAAGGAATTTTAAAATGATGGA
Organism: Crataegus laevigata; assembly: GCA_963580275.1. NCBI lineage: Eukaryota > Viridiplantae > Streptophyta > Magnoliopsida > Rosales > Rosaceae > Crataegus > Crataegus laevigata. The sequence continues at coordinate 19,581,129 of OY756940.1, read as the reverse complement.
AATTGAAATGATAGGATTTTATTTTATAGAATTTGTGAATTTTCTTGTTTAATTAACCTAAAAAAACAATGGAATTAAATAAGGAATTTGTTATTTTTAAGCTCTCAATCATAGAAATTGAGAAATGACACCTATTTATATGAAATTTAAACTTGGGAATTGGAGGTTCCGAATTCCAATTTTTTTTTTCATGCGGAAATTCTAAATTTCTAAGTTTATGAATCCAAACAAGGGAATTGGTGCATGTCAATTTATAAATTCTAACTTTTACCCAAATTTCAAGTTTATTTTTCTCATTCAAACATAGTGTTAGTGATCAAGTATATGGTGGGCTATATTTAGAAATTACTGAAAACTACATATAAGATTTTTTTTTCCCACCAAAAGCAACCTGGGTGATCTCATGGTAGCTTTTAATGTGGCCCCGCCAGTATTTAAAACAATATTCATTATATGAATAAAACCACATAGTTAGCACGAGTGACTATACAAATACGTGATTCTCTCAGCATGGTTCGTTCTCTCCACAAATAAAAAAAAACATTCATATCCATTAGTTGCAATTAAAAAAATTATTAATGAAACAATTGGGGTCGAATTACACGTTGTTCATCCTATCTCATAATGAACACAATCATTTCATAATGTTAGAAATAATTATTCTCTCCCACATCACGTCAACATTGTGTCTCTTTCTTTCTTCAAGTGAGAGATGATAGCATTGACAGTGAATATCTATTTATTACACTCTTGTGGCTACTATTTTGTACGATCATGACTCATGAGAAAGGAGTCTGAGGCGATGAGTAAAAACCCTACCAGATAAATGATTAAATACACAATTAAATTAAGGAAGGTTTAATAAAATATTTTCGGTACTGTTCAATTTTAACGTAAAATTACATTTTACCATTCTCTAATACTATTCACTATACCTTTAAAAATGACTTTTCATTAAAAATGAAGTTTTTTTATTTTATTTTTTGTTAGTTTTCATTTAAATTAAGGGGTGCATGTTTGGGCCGGTTGGACGCTTATATATGTTAATTTCAATATTAAAAGTCATATGTTTCTAGATGCCATGGTCTTTCCTCCTAACCTTGGTTGCACATAACTAATATTGTAACAGCCCGTCCTTAAAAATTATGATTTTTATAATTTTAATAAGTGAGTTTACGAAAATGCCCTTTGAGGCACATACGTTGATTGTTCTTGACCATCTTGTAGTGACTTGTAAGGTTCATTTTCTTGGCATATCCTTGTAGTACTCATCGCTACGGATGCTTTGGCGAAGACGGAACGTGATTTGGAGTTATAACAAAAAAAGTTATTAAGGTTTGAAGTCGAGGGCAAAATTGATATTTTTCCATTTATTTGGCAAGCTCCAGAAAAATCACATGTACGCCCCAGATTAAAGGAATTTGAAATGGACGGTACAGATGGAAAGGAAGGGATAATCAAGGAGACAAGGGGAGGAATATGGAGAGGAGAGAGAATGTAAGTGACCAATGAGAGAAGAAAGAAATGAGGGAAATGAGGGAAGAAAGAAAGGGGGGAAATGGGTCACGCCGACCTGTGTACCCGGCGGTGACCCGGTGTGATGCCGGTCGATTTCCACTATTTTCAAGTTGAAATCCATCATTTTATCACCCAGAATCTATTCCATAACTTCCTATCTATCATTTTAGGTCAAATTTAAAGGTCTTTGAGTCCAATTTTGTGAGATATGAAATATGTGGCCGTCGGCATCATTGAGGGCGATCCGCCATTTTTTAATGAAATTCCATCCATCTTCAGCACTATTAGACTCCTCTTGAGGCCTAGAACAAAGCCCAAGCAATGCTTGGAGCGTCAGAGTTAATTTGAGGACGAATCAAGGGACACCCACCTTAGGGTTTCCAACGGGTTTTGATGAAATTGGAGCCTTTCTAGGCCAAATTGGTCTTGGCCACAGGTATGGAAGTTTTTTAACTCATTGAGATCTTCAATTCTGCAAATTTTGAGAATTTTTTAAGACAGTTGAATTTTCCGGTGAGTCAGGGTGGCGGCGCGTGGCCTATGGGCTGCCAAAGTTATTTTTAGGCGTTATTAAATGCCTTGAATTCAGTTTTGAGAATGAGTTGACGTGGATTGATCGTTAGGACCTAATTTCACAACGATACGGTGTTAGGTCAATGTATAAATCGACAATCCGACTGTTGGATCGGCACCAAACTTTAATAGGTTGTTTTTCATAATATTTGAGGAATATGGGAATTTATGGATCATAAATCCGTCGTACGGATCTTCCCGAATTGGAATTGTAAGTTTGTAAATAAAATGTTAATCGCCACTTGGTTTTGGGCAATTGGGGAAGATCCAACCGTTGGATCGTAACGAAACTTTGGGGTATTGTTCTAGAAGCATAATGTGGATATTTGGAAGTGACAGATCAAAGATTTGTGTTACGGATCTTCCATATCAAATTAAGTAGTGATGCGTTGTATGTAAATTATATATTCTCTCAATAAGGATTCTGAGATGTGATTTGATATTTGTGCTAGCCGATGATCATTTGGGATCGTTTGGGACGTCTCGATAGTTGTGCCAGGGGGTTATAGCATGGACTCCAGGTGAGTGGGCTTTTGTTTTCAGTATATATATATGCTTGGTATTTTTCCCAGAAAATGCGTTTTAAATGATTTTATAAATTAGAATGCCATGTTAAATATCGTTTATATTTATTATGATTGTGTGATGATTATTGCTTGGCGATGCGGATGCTCAGGTAAGTCAGGTGAGTATATGTTTGATAGTGATGGTTATGATGATGGTGATGATAAGATTGGTATATAGCTCATAACCCTGCACCCTGGTGTTTGTGCTCCGCCAGAGTAGAGCCTAGTCTTCACATGATCGTTCACCTCCCGCACCGTACGCTCACCTTGGATCCAAGGTAGGTCAGCCTGTGATATAGACCACTATAGGTGGTTCCGACTCGTAGGTGACTTGCGATACGTCGCACATCATTCACGTGATCGTAGCACTGAGCATATTTTATACACCCAGTCTGTCGTACAAAACACTATAAGTGGTTTCGACTCGTGTGCAGGATATTGGTTGATGAGCTATAAATTCAGTGGTACAGGTCACGTTAGGTGACTCCAGCTGACATATTGATATTGCCGGCATATTGTGATTATTGGTTTATCTCACCTGATTGATGCATATATTTCTCAGCTGGATATTTTGGCATGGCATATTTTTGACATGGCATATTCGTGTTTTATCGTTTTACAACCTATTTTGGTATACGATTACATACGTATTATTTTCTAGGAAAGTATAAGGGTTTTACAGAGAGGGGTTAGTACTTTTGATATTGAAATGGTTTTGGAAAAGCTTTGTTTTTGCCCACTCACGTTTTCTGTTTTGCGCCCCTCCAAGTTTTAGCTGATGAGGTTCGTATCGACAAGGTTCTTGGCAAATCTCAGGATTGGTGGCTACTACTAATGGTATAATTTCTTACCCGTTCTTCTGTAATTTACTTATACTCTAAAGTCACATGTGAAATGGGTTCGCTCTCGCTCACCAGCACACTCTGGTGTTCAGGCACTTTTAGGTTTAAATTTATTCACATTTTTCCACATCACTACACTTTATGGCTTCGTCATCCTCTAGGTGTCGGCCAGCACAGCTCGACTTCGGAGTTCTAATGGACATTCTGGGTCGGGGTGTGTTAATTTGGTATCAGAGCATAAGTTGGGTAGTATTGCATCCATCACACGCATGATGAGAGCATTCTAGGCTCTTAAGCCTAATTTTCAAATTTTTCCACCTAGTCGAATATGAAAATGTTTTAGTTTCTCCTAAGTTTTGGACGATTTTGCCAACTCATTGATATTTTCAAAGATTAATTTGGCAAATGTTTTTAGACTTAAGGCGAAGAATCTTTCTGCCAAGGAAAGATGTAGATTTGAGACTAGTTGATGGCTTTAAGGAAAAGATTAATGTGCTGTTAGCGGTGTATCATCAGAGATTTATAAGTCGGTTCCATCACTATTCTTTGGCTATCGTTACTAAACCTTTTGAGTTGGGAATTAGAAATGGTTTTAGTTCCTTGGCAGAGTCCATTAGCATACCTCCTATTAGAATTCATACGAAGTCTACCTTCGTCAAGATTTCAAAATGTCTGGAGTGACAATGTGATGCTACAAGGGTAGCCCTCGGTGGAGGAACGTCTTAAGATGATGGCTACTTTATAGGAACATATTTAGGTGACTTTATTAGTTTGTTTCCTTGCATTTACTTAATTAGTTTCATCTTATTAGAATGTTTTAAGCTATTTTCGTGTGTTTGTAGGTTCTAAATAACAAAGTTAGCAAAGAAGTGCATTTTGGTGCAATTTGGAGCTATTTTGGGGTGAAATGGATTGCATGCATGGGGAGCATAAAAAATGGATGGTTGTGATTCATTCTCACCAACAAAATGGATGGTAGTGATTCATTCTCACCAACAAAAATGGATGATGGTGATTCATTCTCACCAAGAAAATGGATGGTAGTGATTCATTCTCACCAAGAAAATGGATGGTAGTGATTCATTCTCAAAGCCTATAAATAAGCTTCTCCATCAAGGCCAAAGACACCAATTCACATCTACAACACATTCCATAAACAACACAATTTCTGCCGTAAGTTTCCTTCTTCCTCCATCCATTTCCATCCACCTCTTTTCCTATCCATCCCCTACCACCCTTCCATACTCTCTTAACCTATCCAATCTCTGCCATATCCCCTAGACCATCCAAACACCACACCCACCTTGGTGCCGCATGTTTGCAAGAAAGGGGGATGACTTGGAGCTGTGCTAACCATTCAAGATGTTGGATTGCTGGAGCGTTCTAGGTGTCTTCTACTTTTTTTTTATCATGTTTAAATTCAATTATAGTTGTTTAATTGCAATATGTGGAACTAAATTCGTTTTGGCTAGAGGTTGATTCAAAGCCATGAACATATTTGTAATATGAATTGATTATCTTCATTTGTGATTTCATGAGTTGTGAATTCAATTTGCTTAACTGCTTGGTTTATAACTTATTCTTGTATGTCGATTAAGGATGCATACTTAGTTTGCATGCATGAATTTGATGCTAGAATATAAGGGAGTTTCACCTAATCGTTATGAACTTATATTCACAAGTAGTGGAGGTTGCTAGTCACAATCGCGTTAAGTGAATTCTTGGCAATAGTATCATGCCGTTCATAGTTACGAATGCCTCGTCAATGCTTATAGTTTTCACAAAGCTTAATGATCTTTTATTGTATCTCTATTGTGCTGTTCACGTAAGGGACTTTTGAAGAATGTTTTGAATTGTTGTATGCGCTTTTCCGTCCAATTCAATAACTTAAGGAAAACTTGAAGGTTAAAAAAGTGCTGTTCATGGTTAATCTGGGGTGTTGAGATTCATGGTTTATTGAAAGAACAACTGAAAATTGGTTTGTATGCAAGTGTGTCATGTGTGGAGAAGAACCCTCTAGCTAGTCCATCTATCCATCAATTCACTTAGTTTTATGTCTTTGTTTAGAATTTGCAAGTTATTTACTTTGTCTTTTAATTTTCGTCAAAAACCAATCCCCCATCTTTAAGTTATATTAATTTAGCTAGAATCTGTTTAAATTTGTGTTTAGTTAGTCTTTTGAGTTTATTTTCGTCCAAATCAGTCCCTAGTGTCTAAATTGGGTCAATTTGATTGTTTTGAGTTGATTTGAGTCAATCTAGTTTGTTTTGAGTCATTAAAGTTTAGTTAAGTGTCTTTAGCTTAGTTTTGTGTGTTTTGAGTCTTGTTTAGTGTTTTTAAGTCAGTTTAGAGTAGATTAGCAATCCCTCCTAATCCCTGGCCTAGAACGATCCCTACTTACATCTTTACTACAATTGTCAACAAGAGGGTTAAATTTGTGTGTTATTTTACATCGCATCACCCCTAGTGACACTAATCCGCCTAATTGAACAAGTGGTTATTCTGGATTTTTGGAGAAAGATCGATTTCCATCTACGTTCGCTCTAAAGTGGATTATTAGAAAATCCTATTTTTCTGGCTTAGGACATTGTAACCAGTATTAGTCCCCAGAAGTTATTGGTGCTATACTTGTCAATTTGATGAGTATAGGCAGGTATGTGAGTTGTTGTACCTTTGGTTAGGAGGAATTTCCAAAGTAGAAAGTATCTTTTTCTAGAATTAGTGAATCATCTTCTACGACCAATTTCTTACCTAGTATCCGAACCAACTACCTGAGTGGACTCTAACCTGTAATCAGCCTATGGTGGAGCTACTAATTGGTGACACTGTCCGATATCCATAAACTGTTAACTAGTATTCAGGTGGTATGATTTCTGGCACCGGACATATGCTAGTATCTGGAAGTGACACCATTATGCCAGGACGTAGGTTTACAGTTCAAGGTAATGAACAATATTAGAATTATTGCATATGCGTTAATTCACGACGCAATAGATAGGCTGATTAACAGTGACTGTCTGAGTCGAAGAAACTAAATTGTGGGAACTTAGGAGCAGACCTTTGTTGACCATACTACCTATTTAGGTAATTAAAACTTCTTGGATTAGCCACCTTTCGATCACTTCTACAGGTTTGTTGTAGGATCGAAATAAGAAGTGGCATCTCGTTGTTGGCATGATTTGAGGGTCGAGAAATTGTGAAGACTTTATAGTTCATGGCACAGAGTTAGTTAGCAGTTGGCCCGTTTCGAAGAAGTATACTTTTGGACGTCTTTTCTCAACATTTTACTTGGATGTCGTTGAATACGAGGAATGGAATACACCAGTGATTCACCTTGTTAACTCCGCATTTACTTTCCTTATTCCTTATTGAACCCCTCTTATATTGGTTTTCCTTGTGATTTTCGAATGAGTCATACTTAATTGAGAGGACTTAGTCACAGAAGCTTATCGGTTAGAGATTTTCCTAATCAAACACCTTATCTAGGGAACTCAAATCTATTCATGAAGATGAAGGCCAGAACCTTAGGTTTTACACCTATTTGACAACCTTTGTAATTTGAGCTTACTTCTATGCATTGGCAAATTCATGGTGACCTTATCGGTGATCTTTTTACTTACTTCAATAGTGAGACCAAATTCTTTATGCTCTGTTAGTCAGCTTTGTACTAGACTTCTCGATTGTAGACCTTGATTAAATCAATATTCTTCTTGAAAAACGTGATCTCAGTGGACAAGATTCTTTTCTTTTGCCATAAAGGTTGTAGCGGAAGAAAATTGAAATTCGCACAAATTATCAAGAAATTTGAGATATCTTTGGCCTTGTCGATTTTATTGACAATTTGTTAGTGATTCTTCGACTATAGTATTCTTTTTCCTTTTTGGCCGAAGATAGTTAGTTTACTCTGGGAAGTTGGATATGAATAAAGTTTCTTACCACGAAACTGTTGCCTTATCTCTTCATCGCGTTACACTATTCGATGACGTTGATTTTTGGAAATTTATGTGGACATGTCCTTGGAAATTTCAGCTGTGCAGAGGTGGCATAACAGATTACCAATTATATTCCAACGCACATAACTGTTTAGAATAAGTCATCTTTTCTATGACGTAAAGTCAATGTTTATCAGCCTTGCTTGAAAATCCAATAACAGTCCTTTGTGGAGAATGTGTCCAAAATCCTTATCAATCTCAGAGCTTTTGGAGTATACTTATTTTCGGAATGAACTAAGTTTCTGACAGCGGCAGTGGAAGGACTAAACCAATATTTATAAGTGCACTATCGTGTATCATCCCATTGTGCAAAGTTAGCTATTGTTTTCCATCCATCCCTATTCCATTTCAGCGGATGTTCACTGGCATTGATTTGGCGCTATTTTTGGATTATCAAGAATTGTTGGAATGATTTTAATCACTACTTGAGGTCGACTGGAGATGGGGAACTATTGCTATAAGCCCCCTATATGAATTATTTTGGTACGTGGAGAAAATATGAACGCCAATAACCAGGATGTTGAATTAATACTACACGTATGTGATGTTTCACATGGTGGTAGATTCATTAGAGTGGGAAACCGTATTCTTCCAGTCTTAAAGCTTAAAGTTGGTATTAATGACGAGTTCTTTCCTAAAAGTTGGTGCTAGAATTTCAACAACAAGACACTTGTGAAGCCAACTAAGATAGAAGTGGGATGTTGTCAACTTCTCCACATGATGTGATCTAAAAGTCCACGTGTGTGATGTGATTAGATGAGGATATGGGAAAGGAATCAAAAGTCGAGGCTCCACTTGATGTGTATGAAGAGAATTCTCAGTTTAGGCGCGCCTCGCCTTTGGTTAAGTAAGAAGGATGTTAAGGAAAACAAAGTCCAAACTTTATGGACAACTATAATTTCTTCTCTGTTCGCTTTCAGAGAATGATGGCATTATAAGATGGCTACCTTTGGATTTCTATGTTAGTTCAGACAAGCAGAGATCAAACTGGATTATTATTTAGATATAATTATATTTTATCGTGGCATATGTTTCGCTTCCAAGCTTTGGGAAGTCCTTCCAAAGGCTGTGAGTACTAGATTTTGCCTAGTATCACATTACCGCCTTGAGACTAAGGATTAGTCTGAAATGAGTTATTCAGATCTTAAGAGACGCGTGATAGGTTGTTCATCGCATAAGTAGTATAGTTGTGATATATCTTTAGCTCCATTTTAGTTGCTGGTAACTATGGTTACAATTTTGGTAGCTACGTCATCATTGGAGCTAATATATAGAGATTTTATGCATGATGCATAATTAGGGTTATGTGTAACTGTGGTTATACTCTTGGGTATAAACATGGCATTGCTTGAGAAATGGTATGGATTTAGGCATAGTTTGTGGTTGCAGAAGATTATTGCGAACTAGTATTTGAGTTATGAAGATTGTGATATGAGGAAATTTACGATATTGATGACGTTGCCTGAGGAGTAGTGCAAGAGCACGATCGAGACTTAGTTTAGACGGTGTGTGTATATTTCCCAATAAGGAGCAATATGGTAATATTGCACCATCGGGAATTATTTACTTGCTTATCGTGACAACGATGAGTCATCAGTATTGCGGGTTGCAGACCGTAATATTGATAACATATTTGTTGGACTTGTTAAGCAAGTGGATAGGTAGACCTTTTATATTAGTATACTTAGTTACTTGTTATTTTGTGTACTTACCTATTGAAGGGTTGGACTTAATTTAAGGGTACTGCTTATGTACCTTCGGAGTACGATACGCTAAGAGTGCGTTGGCAGAGATTTCTCTACAATCAGTTTTGATTTCAGTAAAACTATTTCTAGCAGTTTTCATATACGTATTTGAACGTTATGCTTTCATACATTTATTTTTAATACTATATTTTTTTCTAAGTATTGGATTTTAGTATAATGCTAGAGGAGAAAGAAAGTTGAGCTTGGAGGCATAAAAGAGGAATCACTGCACTCCGATCGCGACGGAATGACATTCTTTTTTATGCAACCGCTCTACCTTGAAATCTCCTTCACGCATTTATTTTTCTACTATCTTCACACTATTTTGTCAAGCAAGTGATTTTAAATTTCGGGGATGAAATTTTTTAAAGGTGGGTAGATTGTAACAGCTCGTCCCTAAAATTTATGATTTTTATAATTTTAATAAGTGAGTTTACGAAAATGCCCTTTGAGGCATATACGTCGATTGTTCTTGACCATCTTGTAGTGACTTGTAAGGTTCATTTCTTGGCATCTCCTTGTAGTACTTGTCGCTATGAATGCGTGGGCGCAGATGGAACGTGATTTGGAATTATAATGAAGAAGTTATTAAGGTTTGAAGTCGAGGGCAAAATTGATATTTTCCCATTTATTTGGCAAGCTCCAGAAAAATCACATGTATGGCCTAGATTAAAGGAATTTGAAATGGACGGTATAGATGGAAAGGAAGGGATAATTAGGGAGAGAAGGGGAGGAATATGGAGAGGAGAGAGAAAGTGACCAATGAGAGAAGAAAGAAATGAGGGAAATGAGAAAAGAAAGAAGGGGGAAACGGGTCACACCGACCCATGTACCCGGTGTGATGTTGGCCGATTTCCACTATTTTCCAGTTGAAATCCATCATTTTATCACCCAAAATCTATTCCACAACTTCCTATCTATCATTTTAGGTCAAATTTAAAGGTCTTTGAGTCCAATTTTGTGAGATATGAAATATGTGGCCGGCGGCATCATTGAGGGCAATCCGCCATTTTTTAATGAAATTCCATCGATCTTCAGCACCATTAGACTCCTCTTAAGGCCTAGAACAAAGCCCAAGCAATGGTTGTAGCGACGGAGTTGATTTGAGGACGAATCAAGGGACACCTACCTTAGGGTTTCCGATGGGTTTTGATGAAATTGGAGCCTTTCTAGGCCAAATTGGCCTTGGCCACATGTATGAAAGTTGTTCTACTCATTGAGATCTTCAATACTGAGAGTCGGCGCGGCCGACCGCCACCCACGGCGGCATATGGCCAATGGGCCGTCAAAGTTATTTTTAGGCATTATTAAATGCCTTGAATTCAATTTTGAGAATGAATTGACATGGATTGATTGTTAGGACCTAATTTCACTACGAGACGGTGTTAGGTCAATGTATGAATCGACAATCCGACCGTTGGATCGTCACCAAACTTTAATCGGTTGTTGTTTATAATATTTAAGGAATATGGGAATTTATGGATTGGAAATCTCTCGTACGGATCTTCCTGAATTGGAATTGTAAGTTTGTAAATAAAATGTTAACCGCCACTTGGTTTTGGGCAATTGGCGGAGATCCAACCGTTGGATCGTAACGAAATTTGGGGTATTGTCTAGAAGTATAATGTGGATATTTGGAAGTGACAAATCAAAGTTTTGTATTACGGATCTTCCGGATCAAATTAAGTAGGGATGCGTTGTATGTAAATTACATATTCTCTCAGTAAAGATTTTGAGATGTGATTTGATATTTGTGCTAGGCGATGATCATTTGGGATCATTTGGGACGTCTCGATAGTTATGCCAGGGGGTTGTAGCGTGGACTCTAGGTGAGTGGGCTTTTGTTTTCAGTATATATATATATATATATATATATATATATATGCTTTGTATTTTTCCCATAAAATGCGTTTTAAATGATTTTATAAATTAGAATGCCATGTCAAATATTGTTTATATTTATTATGATTGTGTGATGATTATTGCTTGGCGCTGCAGACGCTCAGGTAAGTCAGGTGAGTATATGTTTGATAGTGATGGTTATGATGATGGTGATGATAAGATTGGTATATATCTCATAATCCTGTACCCCGGTGTTTGTGCTCCACCAGAGTAGGGCTTAGCCTTCACGTGATCGTTCACCTCCCACACCGTACACTCACCTTGTATCCAAGGTAGGTGCCAGCTTGTTGTATAGACCACTATAGGTGATTCCGACTCGTAGGTGACTTGCGATACGTTGCACAGCATTCACGTGATCGTAGCACTGAGTGTATTTTATACACCTAGCCTGTCGTACAGACCACTATAGGTGGTTTCGACTCATGTGCAGGATATTGGTTGAGGAGCTATAAATTCAGCCGTACAGGTCACGTTAGGCGACTTCGGCTGACATATTGATATTGCCGGCATATTGTGATTATTGGTTTATCTCACCTGATTGATGCATATATTTCTTTGCTAGATATTTTGGCATGGCATATTCGAGTTTTATCGTTGTACAGCCTGTTTTGGTATATGATTGCATACGTATTATTTTCTGGGAAGGTATATGAGTTTTACAGAGAGGGTTAGTACTTTTGATATTGAAATGGTTTTGGAAAAGCTTTGTTTTTGCCCACTGACGTTTTCTGTTTTGCGCCCTCCAGGTTTTAGCTGATGAGGTTCGTATCGACGAGAATTCTTGGCAAATCTCAGGATTTGTGGCTATTGCTAAGGGTATAATTTCTTACCCGCTCATCTGTATTTTACTTATTCTCTGAAGTCACGTGTGAGATGGGTTCGCTCCCGCTCACCAGCACACTCTGGTGTTTAGGCACTTTTAGTTTAAATTTATTCACATTTTTCCACATCACTACACTTTATGGCTTCGTCACCCTCCAGGTGTCGGCCAACACAACTTGACTTTGGAGTCCTAATGGACATTCTGGGTCAAGATGTGTCAAATATAGTTAGGTTGGATGAGAATATCAAATTCTTAATTAACATCAAACTTGGAGACTCGATTTGTGTTTTTCTTCATGCCAATTAGATTAGATAATATCATCTCTCTGACATTCTTACCAAAATAAAAATAAAAATAAAACAAATGCAGATATATTGGATATCCTAAGTCTTTTTGCTGAGCGTTTATTGTCTTTATAAAAAAGAAGGTAGTAATCACAGAATAAGCACGATTATTGCTGAAATAACTATTACTAAAAGAGTGATAATAATAAAAAAAAGTATTGTGACATAAGTGTCTTTTAAATTGTTCCAACAACAAGTAATAGTTATTGTTTTTTTTTTCCAATGACAAAAATCATTTCCTCTCAGCCAAAGACATAGACATCTTGGTCTACCTCATTTCCTGCAACAAAATTAAGACAAATGAGATACTAGCCTTCCTGCACACGCATGAGATATTTTTTGAATTACTTCAATATGTTTTTACTTCAATTTTTATGAGTCAAATTAGAAACATAAAAGAAAGGCGATCATTATAACTAACAACTCATTACATTTTGAATTGCACCAAGGGAGAAAGGTCGCTATATATCATACTTCTGCTAACCTAGTAGAAATGACATCGATTGACACAAATACTTCTGCTAACCTAGTAGCAATGAATTTGATTGACACAAAGGGCTAGGTCCCAATCAAACCAATACCTGTTTGACAGTAACAAAATGTGTTAAAAGTCGTGAGTGGATGAAAAAGCAAAGAGGTCCGAGAGAAGTATTTATACTTTTAACAGTGATAAACACTTTATTCCAACATTTGAAAGGACCACAACATACACAAATGAAGGCTTTTTGTTCAACTGTTGTGTCCAATCTACTAAAAAAAACCTATTTTCGCAAAGCAAAAAAGTGAATTTTCTATAAACAATTAAGATTTCCAAAGTAAAATTTAAAACTTGATCTGAAAAGGGTTGCTCACACCTTTACTTTCTTTAGTTCAAGTCCCTCCATGTGCAAAAAGCCTTTTTATCATCAACGCTACGCGCCTCTTAAGATGTTTTGAACATGTTTAAAAATAAATAAAATAATATTTAATAAACAACTGATTGTATGATGATTCGATACAACAATTGCAACTTTACATAATCAGTCATAGCTCTTATAAATTCAACCAAGAAAAAGAAAGTCAAATATTTGGACAAATGAATAATATTAGACCATGCTAGAAGAAACTCGTGGATATTCCACGTAATAGTGAGATACTAATTACAAATAATAATAATAATAATAATAATAATAATAATAATAATAATAATAATAATAATAATAATAATACTAAACAACTGATTGTATGATGAATTGATACAATGTTTATGCGAAAGACCTTTTTAATCATCAGCACTACGTGCTTCTTAAAATATTTTAAACGTGTGTAAAAATATAGAGAATAATATTTAATAAACAGCTGATAATATGATGATTAGATACAACAATTGTAACTTTACATACTAGGTCATAGCTCTTATAAATTCAACCAAGAAAAAGAAAGTCAAATATTTGGACTAAATGAATAATATTAAACCAATGTTATAAGAAACCCGTGGATATTCCATGTAATAGCGAGATACTAATTTTAAAAAAAAAATTATGACAAAAAAAAGAAGCCCTTACTTGATATTATATTAGCAAAGCGTTAGCACCCTTATAGAGAAGGGCTCTTTTCTAGATAGCTGTGAAGCCTTCGATGTTGGTATGAAGATTTTGTTTGCTTCCCGTTTGCCGAACAGCCCCCGTAACTTTTTTTTATGAAAAAATTACACCTACATTATTTTGGGTTGCTTTTGAACTTTTTTGTTCAGGAGGCATTTATGCCCCCCCCCCCTTTTTTTTTTGTGAAGCATGTGACCCCAAATAGGTTGCTGGCATAATATATTAGTATAGACATAGATAGATTAAGAATATTTAAGCTGCATGATGAGCGTGGCCTGTTATTGACAAGAAAACGAAATATAAATTGTGGCTACTTTTATAGCACGTTTACATAAGGGTAATTGGAATAAGAAAATTCAAAATTGAATTCTAAGTACAAAATACTTTGGTGTTTATCAAATATTGAGGAATAAAAAATTTGGTAAAACCCATGCAAATTTTGGAGGAATTGGATTCCCTACAATTTTGTGGTAATTGAATTTCGGGTTATTGGGAGAATCGAAATGAATATTTTCTCCCTATTATACCCTCACTTGTTTCTAAATTTCCAAGATTGCCCCTTACATTAACACAACAATACCAACCATTGTCCAGCTAAAACATCCCTCTTCTTCCCCTATACTGCCCAGCTGAATCTCCTTCTCCTTCCCTTCCGCTACAAACACCTCCCTCTGCTATCACACTCATTCTATATCCTCAAACCATCCTTCCCTAAACATCTTCCCAAACACACCTTCATCTTCCTTGGCTACAGCGGCTTCCACAAAGTTAAAGTAAAATAAATAAAGTTTTGCTGAAAAAAAAGTAAATAAGAATTAGCATATTCCAACTCCTCATCAATTCAATTATTCATTAATTCAATTTCTCTCAATCTGATTACGAATTACTAAAAAAGCCACAGTAAAAAAATAAATTAACTACAATTCCACACAAGTTGGCTACAACGATATATTTTTCTCTCCACATTCATTTCAAATTCTTCTATCCATTGATTGATATTTTACTCTGTAACGACTTGTTCCCAATTTTACGGTTTTTTTTAATAATTTTAAGTGAATTTACAAAAATGCCCTTTGAGGTAAATGCATTGACTTTTATGGATTGCCGTGTCATGTCATGTAAGACTCATTTTCTTATAGTATCCTCGTAGTACTCGTCGCTACGGACGCGTGGGCACAAACGGAACATAATTTGGAGTTATAACGAATAAGTTATAAATGAGCAAATATAGGGGTGAAATTGTCATTTGCTCATGATCTGGATTCCTTCAGATAATCTTAAGGTGCCACATGGAGGGCCGTGAGTGGAAGAGATGGGCTCTGCCCAATCAGAAAAAAAAAGAAGGGAGAACCAAGGAAGGAAAGATTGGGCACGAGATCATCTGCCATTTGCAATCCGACCCGCCATTGGCGGCTCTTCTCGACGGATTTTTGTCTCATTTTCTAGCCTTCTTTAACCTCCTATCACCAAAGAACCTCATCATAACATCTCATCTTCCTATTCTAGCCAAAATCAACACAAATTAGTTACAATTCCACTAATTTTGAACCCGTTGGTGCCGTGAGACCCTTGGACGAGATCCACCAAATCTGAAACGTTATCTTCCAATTACCACCACCACTAGACTCCCCTTGATGCTTGGAACAAAGTCTAAGCAATAGTTGTGGCGCCAAAGTGCGTTTGGAGGTCGAATTGAAGCACACCGAATTCTAGGATTTTCTGGCGAGTTTGATGAAATTGGGACCCTTCTTGGCCAAATTGGACTTGGCCGTAGGTATGAAACCTTCTCTACTCACTGAGATCTTCATTTTTGTGAAGTTTCAAAAATTTTGGAAATAGTTAGATTTTCCGACGAGTCGAGGCGAGGCGTGGGCCGAGGTGTCACTTGAACTTCCTAGGCTAAATTTGAATACCCTAGTTCCATTTGTGAAGTCCGGTTGACAAAATTCCGTTGTTTGAACCTATTTCCTTTAAGGTCCGCCACTTGATTATTATAGCAATCGACGATCCAACCAGTGGATCGTCACCAAACTTTAATATATTATAATACATAAGATTTGAGGACCATAGGACTTACGGATCGGGAATCCAACGTATGGATCTTCCCGAATTAGATTTGTAAGTTCATAAAATAAAACGTCATCCGACACTTGGTTTTTGGCAATTGACGAAGATCAGACCGTCGGATTGTAGTAAGATTTTAGTATGTTATTATAGAAGCATAATGTGGATCTTTAGAAGTTATGGATTGGAGAACTGAGATGCAGATATTCTGGATCGAGTTACGTAGGGTTGTGGACTATACCGTCTATCTTTGACCGATGTTTAACTTTTGGTCAATGGGTCTCGAATCATTCTAGAACGCCATTGGGGATATGTTTTACCTAAGTTATATATTTTATCGATAAGAATTATTAGACGTGATTTGATAATTGCTCTAGACGCCGATCATTTGTGACACCTCGATGTTCGTGTTTCAGAGTTGTAGCGCGGATTCCAAGTGAGTGGGTATTTCCTTTTATAATATATATATGTGTGTGTGTGTGTGTGTGTGTGTGTGTGTGTGTGTGTGTATATATACATCATTTATGGTTTCTAGAAATGTTTTATACGAACTATGCTTTGAATGCCATGTCGTGAATGAATTATATTTTTAGTATGTCAGTATTATTGTTATACGTAATATTAGATGATGCTAATGAGGCCCAGGTAAGCTTTAAGTGAGTACATTGTGATGATAGAGATTGCAGTGTGTATGGTTGTGATTTGATACATTTAGTGGTCACTATCCAGCACCTCGGTGTTAGTGCTCTGCTCGAGGCTAGGGCTTAGCTTTCACGTGATCGTTCACCTCCCGCACTACACGCTAACCTTGGATCCAAGGCAAGTTCTAGCCTGTCGTATAGACCACATTAGGTGGTCCCGACTCGTAGGTGACTTGAGATACTTCGCACAACCTTCACGTGATCGTAGCACTTGAGTGTACCTATTGACACCCAGCCTGTTGCACAAACCACATTAGGTGGTTTCGACTGGTGTGCGGGAATTGGTATATGAGTTATAGGTTCAACCGTACAGGTCACGTTAGGTGACTTCGGCTGACATATCATTTTATATTGACTTACATCACCTGGCTTACATATTTTCATTTGCTAAGATACTTGACATGGCATATACTTAATTTTCATTACTATTGAGCATGATTTCTATATAGGTATGTATTAATATTTTCTGAAAAATTATACGGGTTTTACAGTGAGGGGTTATGATTTTTTCAAAAGGTTTTTATTAAAACTTTATTTGCAGGCCCACTCACCCATGTTTTTCGCCCCTCCAGGTTTTAGTTGCTGAACGTTCGTATAGACGAAGATTCTTGACGAATCTCAGTACAAGTGGCTACATCTGAGGGTATGATCCTTATCCACTCTGCTGTAAGTATTGCGTTCATCACATGCATGATGTAAGTATTCTTGGTTTTTTAACCTAAATATCGAATCTTGTCACCTCGTCGAATATGAAAAATGTGTTAGTTTTCCTAAGTTTTAGGTAGTTTTGCCGACTTGTCGACATTTTAGAAGATTACTTTGGCGAACGCTTTTAGACTTAAAGGGAAAAGCTTCCCGGCCAAGGAATGATGTAGAATTGAGACTAGTTGATGGCCCTAATATAGGGTTAACGTATCGATATCAATGTATCACCAAGGATCTATAAATCAATTCCTTCACTATTCTTTAGCCATCATTATTAAACCTTTTAAGATTGGAAATTAGAAATTGTTTTGGCTCCCTGGCAGTGTTCTTTAGAATATAACCTATTAGAATTCCTAGAAAGTCTACTCTCATCAAGACTCCAGAAATGTCTTGAGTGACACTGCGGTGTTACAAGGGTAGCACTCAATGAAAGGACATCTTGGGACAATCACTTTTGGTCCTTGATAACACTAATATTTCCAAATGCATTAGTGATTATTCCAGATCTTCAGGAGGAAGATCGACTTCTGTGTAAGTCTGTCCTAAAGTAGATTATTAGAAAATTCTTTCTCTGGCCTTAGGACGTTCCAGCCAACGCTAGTTCCCGAGTTTCCTTTTGGTGCTGTACTCGTCATTTCGACGAGTATAGGTACATGTGTACGAGTTGTTACACCTACGGTTAGTAGAAATTTCTGAAGTAGAAACTATTTTCCTTAGAATTAATAAACTACCTCACCGAGCCAATTCCTTACCAGCCGTCGAAAACCAGCTATCCGTGCGGGCTTTAACCTATAATCATCCTAGGGTGGTGCTATTAATTGACAATAACGTCCGATATCCAGGAACTGTCAACCAGTGTTCCAGTAATATAACTTCTGATACTGGACACAGGCTAGTATTCGGGAGTGATACCTTTATGCCAGGACGCCGGTTAACGGTTTCAGGTTAGCAAACAATATCAAATATCGTATATGCGTCAATTAAGCGGTGCGACTGATGAACTGATTAATAGTGACTACTTGAGCCGAAAAAACTAAATCGTGAGAACTCAGTAGCAAACTTTATATTAAGATAGTAAACTCACGGTATGTTAACCATATTACCTATTTAGGTAATCAAAACTTCGACTAACCATCTCTTGATCACTTCCACAGGAGGACAGTAGGATTGAAATACGAAATGATATCTCACTGTTAGAATGTTTTGAGTGCCGAGAAAACTGTGAAGACCTTTTAGCTCGTGTCATTAAGTTGGGTAGTAGTTAGGTACGTTTCGAGGAGGTATGCCTTTGGCGACTCATCCCAAAATTCTACTTGGGATGTCACCGCATGCGAGAAGTAGAATACATCAGGGATTTACCTTGTTAACACCACATTTATTCACCTTATTTCTTATCGAACAACTCATATACCAGTTTTCCTTGTGACTTTTTGAACAAGTCCTACTTAATTAAGAGAACTTAGTCACTAAAGCTTATCCATTAGGGAATTACCCAATCAAACACTTTGTCTAAAGAACTTCAAATCTATCCGCAAGGATGAAAGATTAAACCTTAGGTTTGTACCTAAACTTTAGCAACTTGATCGGCTGACAATCGACAACTATTGAAACCCTACTTTGAACGGATGGTCTAGTCGACCAACCTTTGTAACACGAGTTTGCCTCCATGGTCTGACGAATTCGTAGTGGTCTTATCGCGTATTTTCTTATCTACCTGGGCAGTGAGACCAAATTCTCTAAGCTCTGTTAGTCAGCTTTCTACCAGATTCCTTGACTGTAAACTTTGATTAAATTGATACTTTTCTTGGGAGACATGATCTCAGTGGACGAGATTCTTTTCTTTTTCCTAAAAGGTTGTAGCGAAAGAAAGTTGAAATTCTGACAAAGTATTGTGGAATTTCAAGATACCTTTGGTCTTGTCGATTTTATCGACAATTGGTTATAGATTTTCGACTATAGTGTTTTTCCTCACTCATAACCAAGGAAAGTTAGTTTGGTTGTGATGTTAGTTATGAATAAAGTTTTGACAACTAAATTGTTGTCTCACCTCACCATCGCTTTACACTCTTTGATGACGTTGATCTTTTGAAAATTCATGATGATGTGTCCTTGGATGTTTCAACTGTATGAAGGCAACATGACAGATTATCACTTATATTTCCAATGTGTAGAACGGTTTGGAATGAGTCATCTTATCTATGACTTAGAGTCAACATTTACCATCTTTGCTTGAAAAACGAATGACATTTCTCTATGGAGAACGTGTCCAAAATCTTTATCAACTTTAGATTACTCAAGTACATATTCATCTGAAAAGAATTAGATTTCTGACTACGACAGTGGAAGAATCAGAACAACATCTACACTTGCACTATTGTACATCATCTTGTTGTGCAAACATAGTTATTGTTTACTACCGCAAAAGATATAATTATCCTTGAACATTTCCAGCCATTCATATCCCATTTCAGCTGGAGTGCACCAGCATTGATTTGACATTATTTCTGAATTACCAAGAATTGTTCGAATGATTATAATCACTTCTTGTATCCAACCGGCAACGAGGAATCATCACTATAAGTTCCCTAAATGAGCTATTTTGTACATGTAGAGAATGTGAAAATCAATAACCATGATGCTAAACCAATGCTACACTTATGTGGTGTTTCAATTGGTGGTAGCTTTACTTAAGTGGGAAGCCATTTTCTCCCAGCCCCAAAGCTTAAAGTATTGGCGATGATAAAATGGGCGCTGAAATTTCAACAACAAGACATTGTGAAACCAACTAAGATAGAAAAGTGAGTTTTTATTAATTTCTCTGCACCCTGTGATCTAAAAGCCCTTGTTCGTGATCTAATCAAATGTGGAGATATGGAAGGCATTAAAATAGAGGCTCCACTTGATATGTTTGAAGAGAATTCTCAGTCTAGGTGCGCCTCGCCTTTGGTTAGAATAAAAAGGATGTTTAAGGATATACAGTTCAAACTTCTGGACATCCATAGTTTCATCTCTTTTTGCTTCCAAAGGGCGATGGCATTATGAGAGAGCTGTTTCTGGACTTCTATGCTAGTTCAAGCAAACAGAAATCAGATCAGATTATCATCTGGACATTCTTATATATCACCGCTATGCGTTTTACTTCCAAGCCCTTAGAAGTCTTTTTTAAGATTATGAGTATTAGATTTTGTTTAGTATCACATTTCCGCCCTTAGACTAAAGATTAGACTGAAATGAGTTACTCAGACCTTAGTGGACATGTTGCATTTTGTTCGTCCCACCATTAGCGTAGTATTATCTCTATTTTAGTTGCTTGTAACTACGGAGTCAACATATAGAGATTTTACGCTCGGTACGTGATTGGTAGACACTTACTCTTGGTAGAGTTATGTGTAACTATGGTTACATTCCTGGTTATGAGCATAGCATCATTGAGAAATGGTATAAATATTTATGCGAAGTATGTGATTTACAGAAGAGTATTGTGAACATGTATTTGAATGATTGAGATTGTGACCTGGAAATTTTATGTTATTGACGATATTACCTGAGAAGGTAGTGCGTAAGCATGCTTGAGGCTTTGTTCAGGTGATGTAGGTGTATTTCCTAATGAGGGGCAAGATGGTAATATTGCACCCTAAAAAATTACTTACTTGCTTGTCGAGACGACAGTGAGTTATTGGTATTGCAGGCTGCAGACTGTAATAACAATAACTTATTGTTGGATTCGTTAAGCAAGTGGATAAGTAGGCCTTTTTTGTTAGTATACTTATTTATTTATTTATTTATTTATGTGGTGTGATATCCACACACCCCATTTTACTTTTCACGCACCTTTCTAACTTTCGGTTGTCGGATTTGATGAATTGAAGAAGATCAACGGACATAAATTAACAAAGGGTGTGTGAGAAGTAATTTGGGGTGTGTGGATAGCACTACCCTTTAGTTATTTGTTATATACTTACCTATTTAATGGTTAGACTCAATTCAAAGATACTACATACATACCTTCGGAGTACGATACGCTATAAGTGCGCAGGTAAAAAACATTTATGCTCAATTTTGGTTTCAGTACAACTATTTTTACGGTATTACATATACGTAATTTGACATTATGTTTTTACATATCTATTTTTGACTTGATGTTTTCGTAAAGGATTTTATATTGAAGTATTGTACTGAAGGAGAAGAGAAGTATGAGCTTGGAGGCATGAAAAAGGAATAATTGCAATTCGATTGCGACAGAATGGCATTCTCGTTTATGCAGCCACTCTAACTTGATATCTCCTTCACGTATTTATTTTTCTACTGTATTTTCACTAGTTTTGTCTAGCAAATGGTTTTAAATTTCGGGGATGAAATTTTTTAAGGTGGGTAGATTGTAACGATCCATTCTCAATTTTACGATTTTTTTGTTATAATTTTAAGTGAATTTTCAAAAATGCCCTTCGAGGTAAATGCATTGACTTTTGTGGACTACCATGTCTTCATGTAAGACTCATTTTCTTAAAGTATCCTTATAGTACTCGTCGTTGCGGACGAGTTGGCGCAAACAGAACGTAATTTGGAGTTATAACGAAGAAGTGATAAACGAGCAAAGGTAGGGGTGAAATTGTCATTTGCTCATGATCTGGATTCCTCTAGATAATCCTAAGGTGCCACGTGGAGGGCCGTGAGTGGGAGAGATGGGCTCCGCCTAATCAAAAAAGAAGGAAAGGATGACCAAGAAGGAAGAGAAGAGGCACTGGATCATCTGCCATTTACAACCCGACCCGCCATCGGAGGCTCTTCTCGACGGATTTCTGTCCCTTTTTCGACCTTCTTCAACCTTCTGTCACTACCAAACCTCATCACAACATCCCATCATCCTATTCTAGCCAAACTCGACACAAATTAGTTACAATTCCACAAATTGTGAACCCATAGGTGAGACCCTTGGACGAGATCCACCAAATCTGAAATGTTCTCTTCTAATTATCACCACCACTAGACTCCCTTTGATGCCTAGAACAAAGCCCCAGATGTGGTTGTGGCATCAGAGTGTGTTTGAAGGTCGAATTGAAGCACACCCAAGTCTAAGATTTTCCAGCGGGTTTGATGAAATTGGGGCCTTTCCCAGCCAAATTGGACTTGGCCATAGGTCTAAACTTGCTCTACTCACTGAAATCTTCATTTATGTGAAGTTTGAGAATTTTTGGAAGTAGTTGAATTTTCCGGCGAGTCGGGGCGGTCAACCGCCACCTGCGGCGGCGCGTGGGCCGAGTTATCCCTTGACCTTCCTAGGCTAAATTTGAATTCTCTGGTTCCATTTGTGAACTCTGATTGACTAAATTTCGTCATTTGAACCTAGTTCCATTAAGGTCTGCCACTTAATTATTATAGCAATCGATGATCCCACTGTTAGATTGTCACCAAAATTTAATACATTATAATACGTAATATTTGAGGACTATAGAAACTTACGGATTGGGAATCCGACGTACGGATCTTCCGAATTGGATTTGTAAGTTCATAAAATAAAATGTCGACCGCCACTTGGTTGTTGACAATTGGCGGAGATCCCACCTTCGGATCGTAGTAAGATTTTAGTATGTTACTATAGAAGCATAATATGTATCTGTGGAAGATACGAATCGAAAATCTGAGAAGCAGATCTTCCGGATTGAGTTATGTAGGGTTGTGGACCCTATCGTCGATCTTTGACCGACGGTTGACTTTTGGTCAATGGGTCTCGAATCATTCTAGAATGCCCTTGGGGATATGGTTTACCTAAGTTACATATTTTATCGATAAGAATTCTAAGACATGGTTTGATAATTGCTTTAAGCACTGATCGTTTATGACGCCTCGATGTTCATGCCAGGGAGCTGTAGTGCGAATTCTAGGTAAGTGGGTCTTTCCTTTTATGACGCCTCGATGTTTATGAACTATGCTTTGAATGCCATGTCTTGAATGAATTATATTTTTAGTATGTCATTATTATCGTTATGCATAATATTGGATGATGCTGAGGGGGCCCTGGTAAGCTTCAGGTGAATAGATTATGATGATAGAGATTGCAGTGTGTATGGTTATGATTAGATACATTTAGTGCTCATTATCCTGCACCTCAGTGTTAGTGCTCCGCCCGAGGCTAGGGCCTAGCCTTTACATGATCGTAGCACTTGAGCGTACCTATTTACACCTAGCCTGTCGTACAGACCACATTAGGTGGTTTCGACTGGTGTGCAGGAATTGGTATATGAGCTATAGGTTCAGCTGTACAGGTCACATTAGGTGACTCCGGCTGACATATCACTTTATATTGACTTACATCACCTGGCTTACATATTTTCATTTGCTGAGATACTTGACATAACATATACTTGATTTTCACTACTCTCTAGCATGATTTCTATGTAGGTATGTATTAATATTTTCTGAGAAATTATACGGGTTTTACGGTGAGGGGTTATGACGTTTTCAAAAGATTTTTATTAGAACTTTATTTTCAGGCCCACAATCCTGCTCACATCGCGCTCTTGTCTTTAGGCACTTTTAGGTTTAAATTTATTCACATTTTCCACATCACTACACTTTATGGCTTCGTCACCTTCTAGGTGTCGGGTAGCACAACTTGATTCGGAGTTTTAGTGGACATTTCGGGTCGGGGTGTGTCATACTTACTATTGAAGATAACATTATGTTGGTGTCAAGATCAAAGAAGAATATAGGAGAGAATGAAAATATATAAAAGAAAATGCAAACAACCGGATAAAAAAAAACAATAATAAAAAAATAAAATATAGACTATTAGTTGCAGAGATGAATTTAACCAAGTTAGATAGAGTTTTTTAGTTTTTTTTATTTGTGGTACTAACACCCCAATCCTTTTTACTCCATAAATTCAAAGAATTCGCTGGCAAAGATTTATACAAAAAATAATGAGTTACAGGTTGGAAATTGCTAGTTTCTATTTTTGTAGCTTATTCTAGCTACAACAAAGTTGAAAAAGAACGCTACGAAATTTTTCTAGGAATCTCGCAACACAATATAAGTTGCATTAAAGGTTTTAAAATTTTCCCCTGTGCAGAACCAAAGTGCAAGTCGCATGTCATTTGGAGCTTCATCCTCATAAGAGATAAATATGGGTTCTAACAGAAAGCCACGGTTGCTATCTTCATTTAGTAATTTGGACTCCACTATAAGTAGTAAATATTATTAGGGAAAGTGAAGACTAACATCCACTAAAATGAGCCACACGTTGCTGCTGCTACTCGTTTTGATGAAGAGTAATTTTTAGATCGACGGCTAAAGGTACATGTTTAGCTTTGCTGGAGTTTCATTCCGAATAAAGTTTCAATATGCGATCTGACTTGTTGTGAGGGACATCGAAAATGGAAACGGTGTCGTTGTAGAAAATTGTCAGCAGCATTGTTTCTTATAAGCTCTCAGAAACTGGGCTAACATATTGTATACACTTCTATAATACTAGTATTGGTGATCCGTTACAGGAGGATCGGCTGGTTTGGCCGTATAGTCGGAATGGGATATATATAGTTAGGTCGGGCTACCATTGGAAGAATACCTGCTTGGCGCCGCAGGCTGGGAGTTCAACTTCCTCCTCATTTTCAACGCCTACTAAAGTCTGGATGGCAATCTGGCAGGTAGCTACCCCTCATAAGATTAGACATTTTATGTGGCGGGCTCTTCATCGTGCCATTGCTACCATAGAAGAATGATTTAAGCGTCATTGTTCCCCATCACCCATGTGCCCCATCTGCCATGCACATGACGAATCTGTTGAGCATTTGCTCTTTCTATGCCCATGGGTTGAGCCCATTTGGTTTGGCGAAATTTTAAGCTTTAAAGTGAACAGGACTAGCTTTTCTTCACTGCCTACTTGGTTGTCTTTTATTATCGAAGCTCAGTGGGGATCTAAGGATATTATGAAATGAATTCTATCCTATGTGGCGTTTACTGGTTGACACATTTGGAAAGCTCGATGTGCCTTTATTTACACGCAGAGGAACCCATCTCCGCAGCAGGTTTTGTGGGCCATTTCAAATTCTAATAGAGCTTTCTTGGAAGCCTCTTATGAGCTGGGGGCTTATGCCCGTGCGGGTGAGCGGGCTGCTGCCACTCAGGTTAGTTGGTCCCTGCCGTGTGTTAATTTCATGAAATTAAATGTTGATGGGATCTGGGATAAAGCCTCCAAAAGGGGTTATGTTGGAGCCGTCATTAGAAACCATGTTGGACATTTTGTTGCGGCTAGGAAATCGATGATTACTGCAGCAAATGCGGAAGCAGCGGAGGCCTGTACCATTCTTATTGGCTGTGAAATGGCTATCTCTTTGGGGCTTGAAAAATATGATTATCGAATCTGATTCGAAGGTGAACATCTCAGCTCTGGTGAGGGATGCATCTTTTGGCTATTGGGATGCTCTCCCTATCCAGGTAAAGATATTACGGACAGTGCCGTCTTTCCAATCTTGCTGCTGGTCTTGGGTTCCGAGATCGGCCAACAAGACGGCGCATTGTTTGGCGTCGAGAAGCAATACGGAGGTGTGCGGTTTAACCTGGATTAATACTCCCCCATCTTTGTTGGTTCATGCTCTTAACAAAGATGGGCTTCCCTGCCAAACTTAGTGTTTTTTTTTTTTTTTTTGCAGTGGAGGGGGTGACGTCTTGCTCTTGGAGCAGCGTCTAGTATTCTGTGCCCTCATTTTCTGCTTTCAGTATATTTTCTCTTGTGTTGCCCCTCTTTGTGGGCTTCTTGTTTCTCTGGCTTCGGCCCTGGTAGTGCTATTTCCAGTCTTTCCAGAAAGAAAAAAAATCAATCATTAGCGAAACTGTTTCCTAAAAGCTCTCGAAAGTGGCAGTCGCGAAAGAGGAAACAGAAGTATGAAATTGATTTTAGAATGCATAGAAATGTGTACAACGTGTCAGCCCAGCTCAACCTGACTCATTTAAAACGAGCTCAATAGTACATTTATGTTATGTTCGTGGAGTATTTGGGTTTGTTCTACCAAGATCTACAATGTCTAGTACATTATGCTAAATTTAAATGAGTCAAGTTAAGTTGGGCAAGAGGCTAGTTGACTTTAAGCGACAAAATGAAAAACAATTATATATTTGAAAAAAAATGTTTTAAATGAGCTAGGTTGCACTAGGCTGACACGTTGTACAAACCAAAATCTTTCATAGAGCCATCATCAAGCTTGACTTTTTCTTCATGGACCAACACCATTGCCTACGAGACATCTCCCTCCTCCAAATCCCAATTGTAGAAATTCCTTGCCCTAGAAGCTTCCGAGGCATTCACACTGGGAGGTCCAAGATCAATCTCGAAGTCTTCAAATTTGTCATCACTTCCGGTAATGACAGATCTAGCATTCCAAATCCAAGGAAATTGTTTTTAGTGCCTTTTAATTGAAAATTTGCCATTTTACTTATAGTGAGGTTTAGCATAAGGATGAACTTTTAAGTGAAGTTTCCTCAACAATAAAAATAAATAAGCAAAAGCTGTAAGAAGTAAATATTATTAGGGAAAGTGAAGATTAACATCAGCTAAGAGTATTCACAAGCTGCTTTTGCTGATGTTGTGACAACTCGTCCCTACTTTTACGGTTTTATTAATTTTTAAAAGAGTGAATTGACGAAAAGCCCTAGAGGCAAGATTATTGACTTTCGTTGACTATTAGTTCATGACGCATATGAACTACTATTTTACCGTACTCTCGAAGTTCTCGACGGGACAATCACATAAGCATAATCTGGATCGAAACTGGAGTTACGATAGGGGTTGTATGGAACTACAAATCTTAAAAGTACTTTTGTAAAGATTACTATTTATTATTTTATATATTTCTTATAATTATTATATTATTTTTTTAACATTATTTTGTTATTACATTATTATTTAATATTAGTTGAGGAAGAGGGACGGATGAGAGAAGGAAAGAAGAAAAGAAAAGAGGAAGAAGAGGGTTGCTGCCCAATCGAAGAAGATAAGGGAGAAATGAGAGAAAATAGGGGAATGGGCGACCAATGAAGAAGAGAAAGGGTAATGAGGAACGAATTAGGAAGGAGAGCAAGAGGGAAATGAGAGAATAAGAACATGAGGGAACCCAAACTGAGTCTCCCTTGACTCGTACAACCTGATCGATGGGAACTGTAGGAAACAATGGTTTCCCGGCCAATTTCTGTTGAATTAACCCAAGCCACCACCTGGAAAACCATCCCACAACCTCCCTTCTTCTATTTTCATCCATTAATTGGTGAATTTTAAGCCTAGGTTTTGTGATTTTGCATCGACGGCTTCGAAGGCACCCACGGCGGTGATCCGCCATTTCTGAAACAAACTCCATCAATCACCACCCCTATTAGACTCTATTTGAGCCCAGGAACAAACCCTAAACAACCATGGAGGCAGCAAGTCGAATTGAAGGCCACCCTTTTTAGGGTTTCTGGTGGGTTCAAGACAAATTAGAGCTTTTCCCGGCCAAATTAGAGTGGGCCATAGGTATAAAACTTGCTCTACTCATTGAGATCTTCATTTATGTGAAATTTAGTAATTTTTAGAAATAGTTGATTTTTTTGCCTAGTCGGCGCGAGCCCAGTGGGTCAACGCTGCCTTTTAAAGTTAAATTTGATGTTCTGATGTCAATTTGATAACTGTTTGTTATAGTTTGATAGTTTGAACCTAGTATGGAATACTACGTCACTTTACCATTTTATTATTCGACAATCTAACCATTGGATCATCACCAAACTTTAATTAGTTATAGTATGTAATATTTGAGGACATTAGGAACTTACGGATTAGAAATCCAACGTATGGATCTTTCCGAATTAGATTTGTAAGTTCATAAATAAAATGTTGACCGTCACTTGAATTGCGATTGGTGGAGATTCGACCGTTGGATCGTTCCGAAACTTTAGGATGTTGTTCTAGAAGCTTATTGAAACTCTTGGGAATTACAGATTAGAAATTCGAGATGCGGATCTTCCGAATTGAGTTATGTAGAGTTGTGGACCCTACCGTCGACCTTTGACCGACCGTTGATTTTTGGTCAATGGGTTACAAATCATTCTAGAATGTCCTTGGGGATGTATTTTATATAAGTTATGTGTTCTATCGATAAGAATTCTGAGACGTGATTTTATATTTATTATAGGCAACGATCTTTCGCGACTCCTCGATATTCGCACTAGGGAGTTGTAGCGTGAACTTTAGGTGAGTAGGCCTTTTCTTTTTTATAGTGTCTATATATATGTGTATATATATATATATGTGATTAATAATTTCCAATTATGCATTTGAAAAAGAATTTCTTATGTATGCCTGGATTAGACTAAAGTTTATAAGAATTAGCGAAATGATGGAAGTTATGAAATATGCTACATCCTACGGGATGCACATGTATGCTTATAATCTGTGATGCCATAATTATATCTACAACTATGAATGTTAGTATGTTGATTAGAACTATCGAATCACTGTGGCAGAACTATATTTGTGTTATCCGCTCATCATTTGCTGCAGCTGGTGTCAGTGCTCACCCAGGGCCAGGGCCAGGGCTAGTCTTTCACGTGTATGTTCACATATGCACCGCACGCTCGCCTTGGATCCAAGTAGGTGCCAGTCCTGTCGTACAGGTTACAATAGGCAACTCCAACTCGTATGTGACCGCGAATAGCGATAGTCTTCACGTGATTGTAGCACTAGAACGTATAACATTATTACACCTGGTCCTATTCATGTCAGAATAAATGTACATGAACTTATGTGTTAGCATGTGTCGATAAGCACTTGGCTTGATATGTTTTCTTATGCGAAAGTATACGATTACTGACGTCAGGTAAATATATGAACTATTGTGCCATATTGATATCTAGATATTTTGCAGGCTAAGGTGAGTATTTTCATACTATATGTAGTATGTATATCTTGGAAACTATGCATGTTTTATGACGAAGGGTTATAACGTTTTCAAAGGTTTTTATTAAAACTTTATTTTCAGGCCCACTCACCCTTATTTTTCGCCCCTTCAGGTTTTAATACCCGAGCTTTCAGATCAACGAGAATTCTTGGCAAATCTTAGTATATGAGGCTACCTATAATAGTATAATCCTTATCTTACCGTACTGTACTTTACTTATACTTTGTCATCACGTGTGAAATGGGTTCATTCCCGCTCACTAGTGCACTCTTATGTTTAGGCACTTTTAGGTTTAAATTTATTCATTCCGCTACACTACACTTTATGGCTTCGTCAACTTCCAGGTGTTGGCTAGCACAGCTCGATTCGAAGTCCAAGTGGACATTTTGGGTCGGAGTGAATGAAACACGTGTCACGGTGAGATATAGTAGTGACAGATGCTCAGTTGGATGAAGAGTAAGTTTTAGATCAAAGGTTAACGCTGCTTGTGTATCTTTGTTGGGGTTTCCTTCTGAAGCAAGCTTCAATACGATATCCGCCTTGTCGCGGGGACATTGACAACAGAGACAGTGCCGTTGTAGAAATTCGTCAGCGGCTTTGTTTCCTCAAGACTATTGGAAGTAGGGCTAACACGTTGTGCATAGTTCTATATATTCTAAAATCAATAGCCAACGACATTGTTTCCTGAAGACTCTCAAAAGTGGCAGCTGAGAAAGAGGAAACAGAAGTATGAAATTGATTTTAGAATATATGGAAGTGTGTATAATGTGTCAGCCCAACTCAACTTGACTCATTTAAAATGAGCCCAATAGTACATATATGTAGGGGTGGTTTTGGTACATTACCGTACCAAAACCTCCGTACCGATTACCATACCAAATATTTGGTACGACAAAATCTATTACCATTACCGTACCAAATTTTTAGTATACCGAATATCGGTATACCAAATAGTTTGGTTGGTATGGTATGCCAATGGTAATTACCACTTTGTTTTACGCTACTTTGTTTGCCCAAAATCTAATATTTTTCTAACCTAATTCAAAGCCCAGAAATATATACACAGTTTGACATATATACACAATTTAACTTAATTCAAGATTTTTTACTATTGTATGTCAAAGTGGTAAAAACTTAATAAATCATAAGACAAGATTTCTATAGCATGCTGAGACTCAAATGAATCAAAAACGTAAGACAGCAAACCACAAAAATGTAAATATCCATAGCTGTGCTCGATGACTGGCTTGCTGATTTGAACCCACAATCCAAGGTGGTAATACCCAATGCATATGTTGTGCCCTCACTTGGAAGACAAAGTTGCCGGAAACGAGAAACGAAGATGAATCGATGAGAGAGATGCGACGGCGGAACAAGCCCTAGGTTTCTAATGTGTCGAGCAGGGACCAGAGTGAGATTAAGAGTGTTTGGTTTGTGGAGATTTAGGAATAAGATAAATGAGTCAAAGTGTCAAACGTCATAATATAATATTACATAATACATAATACATAATACATAATTATATATATATATATATATATATATATATACACATGAATAAATATATAATATAATATTAATAATATTGGTAACCAGTAAGTATGGTATACCACTAGTACTAGTTTTGAGTACCAGTACCGTACCGAAACAGTATGGTATGGTACAAATACCGTACCATTACCAGTGGTACAAATTTTTTGGCACAGCTTTGGTATGGTACAGTTGGTAATACGATAGGTATGGTAATGTGGTAAAAAATTTCACCCCTACATATATGTTGTGTTCGCGGAGTATTTGGTACTATCTACACAAAGATCTACAAAGTCTAGTACATTATACATATACTAAAATCCAGTTTTCTGGCACTGTTTATTAACAGTGAAAGGGCAAAAATGCCCTCGGTTTCTTCTTGGGCTCACCTGATGTTTCGGTTTTTTTACAGTGAAAAGTCGATTTTGCCCTTCCTAAACACGGGTCTTTCACCGTTTCTTTTTTGTTCCTTTTTTACTAAGGAAAATTAACCAAAAGGGTTTGAAAACTTTAAATTTTAATCAAAAACCATGTTATAAGTTTATTTAATGATTAGTACAAAACATAATATCAAATCAGCCTAATAAAACTGGCCCAACCAAAATAATTTATTGTGCTTCCAATTGTACCCCTAAAGTCAAGTTTCCTCACCCGTTTTATTTGGTCTGTTTCCTTCATATGTAGAGAGAAAGTCTATAAACTCAGATTAATTTATGTAATTTTCTCATTACATCTTGCCATCATCCGATCTTCTCCGTCAAACTCTGAAAATGGCGATGGAAATCCTGATGGATGTGATAAACAGGTGCAGATCTTGGTTCAGAAAGAAGTGGAGATGTCGTATGACTTTCCTAATCTACCTTTCGTCGAAGAAATCTAGCTAGTTGGATCATCGCTGCCGTAACTGAGGTGCAAGCATTACCGAATACATCCTTCATCATCTGTTTATGTCCGTCCCCTTGGATCATCGTCAGCGTACTTCACGGCATCCTATGCTATCTGGATATCGTTTCTATTGCGCCGTGACAAATCCAATATCGGCTGCCAAGCCGACAGAAGTCGATATTCAAAGGACATTAGTATTGGAGAAGGTTTGTGGTATGGAATTTTGATTTGGAAATATTGATTATTTTCCAGTTCTTAATGTTTGGGTTGTGATATTTTTTGTTTTTGGGTGTTTGAAGTTTTTGGTTTTTAAATTAATTTGCAAATTTAGGGTTTCAAGTGTGATTGAAAATTGCCTGAAACATTATCTAGGGTTTCTTTTTGAGGTTTTGCCTTTTCTTCTCTCTTTATTTTTTCTTTCTGTTTTTGTAAATTTTTGTTCGTGGATTTTTGTACTGTTGGAGTTTCTTTGAAGTCGAAGCAAAAGCGCGGCAATTAATGGCGTGCGAGTCTTAGTTCCCACTTTGCCTCGGAATTCCGGTTTATTAATTCGCTTCGATCACTTGGAGTTCTCTGCGAATTACTTGAATTGTTGATTCAGGTACTCGAATTTCCCCTTTTTTTTATTTCTTGGATTTAGTTTCTACTTTGTTTTGGATTTTCGAAGACTCTGAATCGCTCATCTAATTCTTAATTACTGATTATTTGTGATGAAATTTGATGTATTGTTTCGAATTATTTGAGTTGAAGCAATGTGAATAGCTTTGGTTTTGTACGAGTGAGAATTGAAGTTGAATTTTAGAAATTTTGGAATTTGGGATATCAATAATTGAATGATGGCGTATGGTGAATTCATTTTTTTATTTTATATTTATTCTGAGTTGTGTTCGAAATTTCGAATTCTTAGGCAGATCGACGGATAAGTATTGCAGCAGCTGATTTGTGTGTGTTTGGAACTTCGGAGTACTGGTTGTGTTCGGCTTATGGTGTAATCGGGTGTCTCGAATTCGGTTTCTTGGGTGATGAGATACTTTGACGATTGTAGATTTAGTGGATAGAGATGAATCTTGCAGCTCTTTTGACTTCTGCGGGGATTAATATAGCTGTGTGCGTGATACTCTTTTCGCTGTATTCTATATTGAGGAAACAACCATGCAATGTGAATTTCTACTTTGGACGAACGGTTTTGAAAACCAAAAGAAGAAGTGATCCTTTCTGCTTGGAAAGGTTTGTACCTTCTGCTAGTTGGCTAGTGAAAGCATGGAGAACAAGAGAAGAAGATTTATTGGCTGTTGGTGGCTTGGATTCAGTGGTTTTTATCAGGATGGTTATTTTTAGGTATTTAAACCCTGCCTAGATCTTTAGGGTGCGTTTGTTGCATCGGACTGTCTCGGACTGGACTAGCTTCAGGGACTAAGCTGTACTGGCTTAGACTAGATTAAGCTGGACTAGCTTAGTGAAGCGTTTGGTGCAGTGTCGGACTAACAAGCAGAATAATTAACAAACTCTAATATTATATTATTTAATTCATATTTATTAATATTTTACATTATTTAATAAATATTTAGTATTATTTTATTATTATTTCTGTCTACTTTCTCATTCTAGAAACATTTCGTTCATCCCCCCTTCCTTCCTTTATTTTCTCCGCCCCTCTCCCCTCTGTTTTTTCTAATTTTTCTTCTTCCCTCTCCCTTTTTTTCTTCGACCCTCTCCCTCTTCATCTCCATCTTCTTCTTTTGTTCTCCGTTCATCTCCTTATTTTCTTCCTTTTCTTCTCTGTTCATCTCCCTCTTTGATGAAAGAAATTAACATCAAGCTCACCTCACTGTATGTGCGATTGGCCCGAAGGTAGAAGATGGGGTTAGGATCTAGTTTGCGTTTTCTGAGTTTTTGGTAATGTGATTGAAAATTTCAAGCTCACCTCACTGCAGATTTTTTGGGTTTTTGGTTTTCTCGGTGTTGTGTGATTGAAAATTTCAAGCTCATGTCACTTTCAGATTTTTTTTTTTAGGTTTTCTGAGATTTTGGGTGTTGGATGTGGTTTTGAAAATAGAATGTTTGTAGATTTTTCTTCTATTTTGTTTCGGTTTTGCAGATGGTTCTGGGAAGCGAGGACGAAGTAGATGGATGTGCAAGCGGGAGGGGGTCTTAGCAGTCCGCCCAATTTCGGGGGGTCTCGCTAAGCCTCTTTAGCGAAGTGTTTAATCCCATTTAGTCTGGGCGAGTCCCATTAAAGTTAGGCCCTTCCGTAAACAAACTCGGGATTAGACTAAAAAGTAATCCTGTCCAGTCCAGTGAAAGCTAAGGAGGGCAATCAAACACACCCTTATGGTTTATGCCTGCAGAATAATAGTTTATACCTAATGTTTTTTATTTTTTTAAGTTCAGTGCAACATAATTTTTTTTCTTTTTCTATTTACAGTCTTCGAATATTTTCCATTGCTGCTGTCATATGCGTCTTTATAGTGCTTCCGGTGAATTATCATGGGCAAACCAAGAATCACCCCGAAATCCCTGAAGAATCCTTGGAAGTCTTTACCATCTTGAATGTTCAAGAAGGTTCAAAGTGGTACGAGACATATATTCTTGATTATTGAAACAATTATTAAAAATTGCATCTTTTATGGAGGTGCAGAGCAAGTTCTGTTAGTCCGCCTTTTATTTTGTTTTCTCTCAATCTTTATGAAGTTTAAATTCTGATTTAACTTTTTATGGTTATGTACACCAGGGAACTAATTTCTAATTGGTCATTTGCTTTATGTTTTAATTCATGTCAGGCTCTGGACCCATTGTCTTGCATTGTACATTATCACTGCTTCAGCTTGTATTCTCTTGTACTTTGTAAGGATTTAAAACCCATCCTCTTGTACAAATTAGTATATATATTGTAAAAAGTTCTTAATCATGCTTTTTAGTTCTTACATATATAAACATCCTAAGACATTGGTTTGGTTTATCCATTGTGGTTCTTCTGCAGGAATATAAGCACATCACTAGATTGAGTCTGTCATATATTACTGGATCTTCTTTTAGTCCAAGTCATTTTACACTTGTTGTTCGTGCAATTCCATGGTCACCAGAAGAATCATATAGTGATTCAGTAAGAAAATTCTTCACAAAATATCACTCATCAAGCTACTTGTTGTCACACCAAATGGTGTATCGAGTTGGTAAAGTTCAGAAACTGATGGTATGTATGTGGCTTGAATTATTTCAGCTCTTTCCTGAGTCACATTGTTTTATTAGTGGCTTATATTGTCATAACTGCTAGCATGAGTTTCACTTAGACCAATATGTGGTTTAAGATAGCTATATAAACTGTATGCTGGGCCATGTTGATTGGACTGATTACGTGTTGGTTTTTGTCGTAACCATTAAATAAACTTATTAGATGGTTTTTGATTAACATTCAAAATTTTGGAGCCCTTATCATTAATTTTCCTTTTATTCAAATGCAGTCTTCTTTTGTTTGTCCTATTTATTCAACGGAACACTAATACTATCACTGTTTTGTAAACTAAACATTGACTATTTCTTAAACGGAACACTAGTACTATCACTGTTTCGTAAATTAAACACTGACTATTTCTTAAACGGAACACTAGTACTATCACTGTTTTGTAAACTAAACATTGACTATTTATCAAATGAACACTAGTACTATCACTGTTTCGTAAACTAAACATTGACTATTTCTTAAACGGAACACTAGTACTATCACTGTTTCGTAAACTAAACATTGACTATTTATCAAACGAACACTAGTACTATCAATACTTCGTAAACTAAATACTGACTATTTCTTAAACGGAACACTAGTACTATCACTGTTTTGTAAACTAAACATTGACTATTTCTTAAACGGAACACTAGTACTATCACTGTTTCGTAAACTAAACATTGACTATTTATCAAACGAACACTAGTACTATCAATGCTTCGTAAACTAAATACTGACTATTTCTTAAACGGAACACTAGTACTATCAATGATTCGTAAACTAAATACTGACTATTTCTTAAACGGAACACTAGTACTATCACTGTTTCGTAAACTAAACATTGACTATTTATCAAACGAACACTAGTACTATCAATG
Source organism: Crataegus laevigata (assembly GCA_963580275.1). NCBI lineage: Eukaryota > Viridiplantae > Streptophyta > Magnoliopsida > Rosales > Rosaceae > Crataegus > Crataegus laevigata. The sequence continues at coordinate 19,545,334 of OY756940.1, read as the reverse complement.
CTTCGTAAACTAAATACTGATTATTTCTTAAACGGAACACTAGTACTATCACTGTTTTGTAAACTAAACATTGAGTAATTATCAAACGAACACTAGTATTATCATTGTTTCGTAAACTAAACACTGACTATTTATCAAGCGAACACTAGTACTATCACTGTTTCGTAAACTAAACACTGACTATTTCTTAAACGGAACACTAGTACTATCACTGCTTCGTAAACTAAACACTGACTATTTCTTAAATGGAACACTAATACTATCACTGTTTCGTAAACTAAACACTGACTATTTCTTAAATGGAACACTAGTATTATCATTGTTTCGTAAACTAACCACTGACTATTTCTTAAATGGAACACTAGTACTATCACTGTTTCGTAAACTAACCATTGACTATTTCTTAAACGGAACACTTGACTATTTCTTAAACGGAACACTAGTACTATCACTGTTTCGTAAACTAACCATTGACTATTTCTTAAACGGAACACTAGTAGGGGAGCAATGGCAGTCAAGCTAGACTTGGAGAAAGCTTATGATTTGCTGAGTTGGGATTATATTTTGTTGGTTTTAACAAATTTTGGGATGAATACCCACTGGATAAATCTAATTATGGAATGTACTTCGTCTACATCTATGTCAATCATGATTAATGGTAAAGCTCACGATTATGTCAAACCCTCTAGGGGAATTAAACAAGGAGATCTCCTATCGCCCTGCATTTTTATTCTTTGCATGGAGCCGTTAATTAGACACTTTAATCAGTTGGCTTTAACGCCTAAAACTAGTGTCGGGCTTTTAACTTCTCCAATGGGTTTTAAGGTCTCCAATTTAATGTTTGCAGATGATTGCCTTATTTTTTGCCAAAGCATCTAAATGAGCTGCTAGAAATATCTTATATACTTTGAACATGTTTGCCTCTGCCTCTAGACAAAAGATAAATTTCCATAAGTCTTCTCTTTATTTCTCGGGGAATACCATTAATAGTGTTTGTGTGGAGATTGCTAATATTATCCAAATTCAACACAAAATAACTATTGATAAGTATCTGGGCATAAATAACATTATCTACTGGAGAGATTCGGTAAATACAAAGGATGTTAAGTTAAAAATTAAGAACAAATTAGCAGGATGGAAAGCCAATACTCTCTCGAGAGCAAGAATAATTACTTTAATTAAGGCTAATCTTTGTGGTTCACCCAATCAATGTTTCATAAACTGAGCACTGACTATTTATCAAACGAACACTAGTACTATCACTGTTTCGTAAACCAAACACTGACTATTTCTTAAACGGAACACTAGTACTATCACTGTTTCGTAAACTAAACACTGACTATTTCTTAAACGGAACAAGAGTACTAGCACTGTTTCGTAAACTAAACATTGACTATTTATTAAACGGAACACTAGTACTATCACTGTTTCGTAAACTAAACACTGATTATTTCTCAAACGAAACATTAGTACTATCACTATTTCTTAAACTGAACACAAGTACTGTCACAATTACGTAAACTAAACATTAACTATTTCTTAAACGGAACACTAGTACTATCACTATTTCGTAAACAAAACATTGACTATTTCTTAAAGGAAACACTAGTATTATCACTGTTTCGTAAACTAAACATTGACTATTTATCAAACGAATACTAGTACTATCACTGTTTCGTAAACTAAACACTGATTATTTATTAAATGGAATACTAGTATTATCACTGTTTCGTAAACTAAACACTAATTATTTCTAGAACTACAATAAAAAACTCACACTATTTATGAAACCAAACCAAAGTAACACATACTGTTTATATAAGGAATCAAAATAAACACTATTTCTTAAACTATAACAAAATAACTCACACCATTTTTGCAAGTGAACCACTATTTCTTGACTACAACAAAATAACCAACATTATTTCTGAAAGTAAACCATAATAACCCACACTATTTCTGGAACTACAACATTATAACCTACACTATTTCTGAAAGTGAACCAAAATAACTCACCCTATTTCTAGAACTAAAACATAATAACACACTATTTCTGAAAGTAATCCAAAATAACTTACACTATTTATGAAAAATAACAAAAAAACTGATCGGATCATATTTATACATATTTTTATATCAAATTCACTCGTCTTTTCTTAGTTAGTTCGTTATATTTTGAGCTATTTACGTTGATTTTATGTTTTATAAATTTATCTCGCTAAGAAAATAAAAATAGAATACCCTCTTTTTGACAGTTGTAGTATAGATGTAAGTAGGGTATCGTTCTAGGCCGGGGATTAGGAGGGATTGCTAATCACTCTAAAATTAATTTAAAAATATTAAACAATACTCAAGGATACAAAATTAAGCTAAAAACTCTAATAATTCAAAACACACAAAAATGACTCAAAACAAAGAAAACAATCAAATTAAACACTAGGAATTAAAATGGACGGAAATCGAATTAAAAGATTAAAAATAATAAAAACAAACTAAATAATATAATATAATAATGGGGGGTTTGGTTTTGATGAAATGTAAATTAAACTTAAATAAATTACAGAATTGACAAAAACATAAAATAAAAGTGAACGGATAGGTGACGGATTGGCTAGAGGGTTCTTCTCCACACATGACACATATGCAATCTAAATTGATTTTCAGTTGTTCTTTCAATAAGTTGTAAATCTCAATACTCCAGATTAACCGTGAACAGCACTTTTTTAATCTTCAAGTTTTCCTTAAGTTATTGAATTGGATGAACAGCATACAACAATTCAACACATTCTCTAAAAGTCCCCTACGTGAAAAGCACAATAGAGATACAATCAAAGATCATTAAACTTTGTGAAAACTATAAATACTGACGAGGCATTCGTAACTATGAAAAGCATGATACTCCTGCCAAGAATTTACTTAACACGATTGTGGATAACAACCTTCACTACTCATGAATATAAGTTCATAACGATTAGGTGAAATTCACTTATATTCTAGCATCAAATTCATGCATGCAAACTAAGTATGCATCCTTAATCGACATACACAAATAAGTTATCTATCAAGCAGTTAAGCAAATTGAATCACAACTCAGAAATCACAACTGAAGGTAATCAATTCAAATTACAAATATATCCATGGCTTTGAATTAACCTCTAGCCAAAATAAAATTAATTACACATTATTCATAAATTAAAACAGAAATATAACATAAGTTGGAGGATTAAACCGAAACGGGGAGTGCAGAGGTTTTTCTGTGCACTTGCATGTGCACTGTGCCCTGTCCAAGTTCCTGTCCGTGTGCTTCTTTCCGTGAGCTGCCTGGTGGCAGCTTCTGTTTCTCCACCGCCACAAACCTTCTTTCTTTGGCTTCACCGCTTGTCTCCTTTGTTCCTATGCACTCCCGAGGCTTTGCGCAAGACTGCCCAATGGGCGCCTCCCTCCCTGCCTTCTTGACTTTCTTTCCGAGGCCTCTTGCTTTTATTTTTATTTTTTAATTTTCTTCTCTGGTTTTTCTGATTCGCTGCCCAAGGCAGCGCCTTGGCCACTTCAGTTTTTCTCTCCCTAGTGATGCCTTTCAGTGCTCTTTTTATTTCCCCCTGGAGCTTCTGTTTTCCCAATTAAAAATATCCACCCAATGCATCTTTTCCTTATTGTTTTATGCCTTGTGTCTATGCACTTCTCTGTGCATCTCCCTTTTTCTTTTTTTAGTTGCCCGTGTCTATCTGCCTTTGTAAAACAAAAGGGCCAGCCATCATTTTTCTTTTCGTGGCATGTCATTGGATGCTGCCTTCAAATGGCAGCTGTCTTCTACACTCCTTTTAAATCCCACCGAGACTTGCTATTATTTCCTCTGGCAGCCCACTCCATTCTCCACTTGGTTGCCTTTTATTTCTTTTGCACCGACCCAATCCTTCCACCTTTGAATTTCTGTTTTTATTTTATTTTTCAAATAAAATAAACCAACTCAATTACAAACACTCCAATACGAATCGAAAACATAAACAAAGAAAATAAGTGCGTAAGGTAAAAGTGACGAGATTGTTAGTTAAAATCTCACTAGTGCTATTTTTATTTTCTTAGCTAGATAAATTCTATTAAAACACAAAAACAAAGTAAATAGCTCGAAATATAACGAACTAACAGAGAAAAGACGAGTGAATTTGATGTAAAATATGTATAAACTAAAATAATTTAAAAACGTAAAAACAAAGTTTAAAACACTAAACTAAAATAAAAACACTTAACTAAAATAACTCAAAATAAAACTAACAAATAAACTAAAACAAATCAAAAGACTCAAAACAACTCAAGACTCTAGAAAATACAAACTAAGCTAAAAACTCGAAACACACTAAAAATGACTCAAAATAATGAAAACAATTTAAAATAAAAACTAGGAAATTAATTGGACGGAAATTAAATTAAAAGATTAAAAATAATAAAAACTAACTAAATAATATTATTTAATAATGGGGGGGTTTGGTTTGGACGAAACGTAAATTAAACTTAAATAAATTACAGGATTGACAAAAACATAAAATTAAGGTAAACGGATAGACGACGGATTGGCTAGAGGGTTTTTCTCCACACAAGACACATATGCAATCTAAGTTGACCTTCAGTTGTTCTTTCTATAAATTGTGAATTTCAATATTCCAGATTAACCGTGAACAACACTTTTTTAATCTTCAAGTTTTCCTTATGTTATTAAATTGGATGAACAGCATACAACAATTTAAAACATTCCTCAAAAGTCCCCTACGTGAAAAGCACAATAGAGATACAATCAAAGATCATTAAACTTTGTGAAAACTATAAATACTGACGAGGCATTCGTAACTATGAAAAGCATGATACTCCTGCCAAGAATTTACTTAACGCGATTGTGGATAACAACCTTCACTACTCATGAATATAAGTTCATAACGATTAGGTGAAATTCACTTATATTCTAGCATCAAATTCATGCATGTAAATTAAGTATGCATTCTTAATCAACATACACAAATAAGTTATCAATCAAGCAGTTAAGCAAATTAAATCACAACTCAGAATTCACAACTGAAGGTATCAATTCAAATTACAAATATAATCATGGTTTTGAATTATCCTCTAGCCAAAATAAATTAATTACACATATTTATAAATTAAAAACAGAAATTAAACATAAGTTAAAATATGAGTTTGGAGGGATTAAACCAAAATAGGGGTGCTTCTGTGCTCTGTGCTCTGCATTGCACCGTGTGATTGGCGCTGCTTCTTTCTCCTTCTCTCGGTTTAATGAATGGTCCAGCTCAGCTGCCAAATGGCAGCTCACGGTCTTCCTCTGTGCTGACTTCAAGGCCTTCTGACAAGCTCCCCTTATTCCGAGCCACTTCTCCCGTCTGCCTGGCGCGCTGCCACGTCCGCAGCTCACCAATGGCAGCTTCCTGCTTTCCCTTCTGCTTCTCTTCCTGAAGGGCAGCCTTCCTCCTTTTCTTATTTTCTGTTTCTCAATATCTCTGCCAGCTCTGAGAGCCTCTTTCAGCTCTCCCCCTTCCCTTTATTTCTTGGCTTTCTGGCAACCCCCAGAAAAATCCCCCCGAGGACCTCTCCTTCAATCTCCTCCGTGAGCTTCTTCTGCTTGCTTTTTAATTCGCTCCGAAATGGCTCCCTCAAGACTTGGTGTTTTTCTGCCAGCTGCCTTGCATGTTTCTTTCTTGGATGCCATCGATCTGTTTTCTTGAATCATTGTCTCGGTGCTCCGCACCTCTCTGCTCCCCTTTCCTGACTTTGTTTTTCTCCTTATTCCCTTTGGCTCACCTTTTCAATTATTATGTTTCTGCTTTCGGTGGACTCCCTCCACATGCTTCTGTTTTCCACCAGCCTATTATCACACACACACACAACATATTTATATAAATATATATATATATATATATATAAATATAAATATATAAATATATTTATATATTATTTTTCAAAAGATAAGATTTATTCAACAAAAAAAAGATAGTTTAAACGAAAATATTACTTAACACTTCATTTATTCTATTTTTATTTTCTTAGCGAGATAAATTTATAAAACATAAAATCAACGTAAATAGCTCAAAATATAACGAACTAACTAAGAAAAGACGAGTGAATTTGATATAAAAATATGTATAAATATGATCTGATCAAATACCCCCACACTTAGCTTTTGCTAGTCCTCGAGCAAAACAAAGAAAACAGAAAAAGTAATAACATGAAAAATATTAGCTTCCCCCTATTTGACCCTCATAGAATTTCATTTGAGAACATAAATTAACAAGAACAATAGCTAGCACCAAACAAACTAATTCAAGTTCATCTTCCTTATTCAAATATTAGCAGTAATCTTTAAATCATCCTTGAAGTGTAGTGTGTGAGATAGCCATGCTAATGCAATTTCAAGTTTTTATTTTTAAAATCACCATATGCAAACCAGCAACCTTCTCACAGAATATGCACTCAGCCACACATGTGTTTAGTTTTAATGTGTTTCGCTCAAAGAAACAAATGTGAAAGATCTACCATAAGCTTGCATAAAGATCACATCTCCACAGTCATAATTGCAAAACTTAAATCAAGAGGACTTTTATTGGATGTAATGAGGCTTAGGGATAAGGCTATTGAAACAAAAGAATAGGAAAACACAAGTTCCAAGCTACATTGCAAGCAATTCTTTAAGTTGAGATTTATAAGAACTCAAGTTCTCCAACGATTCTTCTAACACCTCCCATCACACCCTTAAACTGAACTTTAGAAACTTTTTTTTTTTCTTTTTATTTACTTCGAATACAACCTTTCTTTTCTTTTTCTTTTTTTTTTTTTTTTAAAATAATACAAACATGAAATACCCCCACACTTATTCTTTTGCCAAACTCCTTCCAAGTACTTCACAAACATTTCTCATAAGACAGTCTCAAATTGCTCGCTTGGAAAGGGTAAGGAAACATGTTTTGAGGTATAAGGGTAGACATATCTGGTGATAAGAAATAAAAGGCTCAACAAATACGGCTCAAATAGGCAATCTAATGATATCATTTTTTTTTTCTTTGGGAAATATGGTTATTTGGGCCATGGTGGTGAACCTAATGCCTCTATCATTTTCAAGTTCATGCAATCAATGACAAATATTTCGAAAGATCGTTACGCAAGTTCTAGAGATGCATCTCACATAAGTTCATCACACATGAAAGAATAGGAGTGTATGAAAAATGCACACACTTTCAATAGGCTCAAAAACTCACATAGGATGTATATGGTCACTAAATTCACATATGAAGCTTTAAGTCATGCTTTAATTTCACATCAACAAGGCTATGTGCATTTGGTTTTTCAAAGATGATCAAACATGTACAATACTAACAAGATAACAAGAAATTTCATAAAACACATGTTAACTAAGTTCTTGATAATCATGGTTCAAATTCATCCAGTTATATCATTGGGTCGGGACACTAATAAAAATCTAATTTAAAACAATAAAGAAAATAAAACAATATTTTTGGATTTTTTAAATTTTTTAGAAAAAATTAAATAAAACAAAACTAATAAAAAAAAAACAACAAGCAACAACACGGAAACAAATGAAACCAGTTCAAAGTCGAAGGTACAAAAATTTTCAATTTGGTCATTTTTTATCTTGATACCCCCACACTTAAACTAGACATTGTCCCCAATGTCAAAAAACATTAATATGCAAATAAAAATAAAATGAAAAAAATAATACGAAACAAAATAAAGCAAAGGGACTGAAAACTTCCCTAATTTGCAGAAAACTCAATCGAGGACCCCCAAGCGTAAATTTTGCAATGAACTTCAAGGGAGGAAATAACCAAACGTTCCTGCAAAGAAAAGAAATAAATCAGTTAAGCACGCAAGAAAATATAGAAAATGCAAACGAAAATTGAAAATGAAAATAAAAGATAACGAAAAGAACTAAAAGGCGGTCATTGGTCGCTTGTTGATTTTCCACAGCTTTCATCTTGAACTGGATGGGCCTCCTTCTTGCAAGTGCTCCTCAGCTTAGTTGAGGATGAGTCAGCACGTTGTCTCCACATGCTTCAAGTAGTCCGGTCTCCAAGCAGGTGTGGCATCTTCTTGAACTCTTGGATCAACCCAGACTCATCTGCTCTTGGGTGCACCTCAGACTCCTCCTGCTTCGTCTGTGAGGTACTTTTGTTTTTGAAGAAGTACCTCAACACAGGTTTATTTTTGAAGTGGGCTGGGAGGGGTCTGAGATGAGTACTCGAGAGCAAGACTAGGTAAGCAACCAGGATCTCACTTTCTCCACGTTCCTCAGATGAAGGAGAGGAGAAAGCATAATATGAGATACTTTTCCTTTTAACCTTTTTAATATGAAATACTTTTGCTCTAGAAGGTTTGTTTTCTGGGGTAATCCAAGGGATGAAGAACACTGAATAACTCGAAAGCTTTCTTTGGGAAGACATTATCGGAGATGAAGAGAGGAAGAGAGGTTGAGAGGTGGAGAGGGTGTGAAGATGTGCCTTTGCTGTGGAAGGCGAAAGTCGAACTTATAGAAATTTGGCTTCACAACCGGAACTATTCCTTCACTATTTGTCGGCAGCCGGTGAATGGATGAACAGTGCCCGTTACGCGCTTTCTGACAAAGCGTCCGTAAATTCCGCAGGGCTGACGGTGCAGGCGACGAGTGACGACAAATTGGAATGATGATCTTTTGAAAACCGGGTACGGCTCATGGTTTTCGCAACGCTCCACGCTGCACGTGATGAGTCACGACAAACTGGAAAAGCTGAGCCCTCGTGATGCCACGTGAATTCTGAGCAATTCCGACTTTTGAGAAAGGAAACGGCTCTCGAGAAAGGAACGTCCAGCTTTGATCTCTGAGGAGCGGGCGCCTCTTTTCTCTGAGGAGCGGGCGCCTCTTTGATTTGCTTCTTTTTATAGAGGCGCTAATTCTGCTCCACCTCACACTTGAACTCCCTCAAACACTTCCTTCTGAAAATACTCCCTTCTGTAAACACTCATAATCCTTCCGAACTCTTCTTGCACTTCTGCACTCTTAATCTTTCCGCTCTCTTCTTCCGCTTCAGCAATCTTAATCTTTCCGAACTCTTTTCTTCCTCAACCCCCTCTAAAAATGTCTTGCCCTTCCGACCGTCGCCTAAACTTGAATGTCGGGGAAGACGATGACTCGTCTTCTCCGAACAACATTTGGAATCCGTCCTTTATATCCCCCAATGGTCCTCTTACAGTCGGGGACACAATGATGAGGAATGAAATCACCGCTACGGTGATTGCCAGAAATCTGCTCACTCCAAGGGACAATAGGATGCTATCTAGGCGGTCGGACGAGCTGGCCGTTCAGGAATCCCTTGCCCTCAGCGTCCAGAGTGCAGGCTCAGTTTCGAATATGGGCCAGCGCCTGCTTGCCCGAACTCGTCAGGTGGAGTCGCTGATGGCGGAGGTGGCCAGTCTTCGGCAAGAAGTCAGAGGACTCAGGCACGAGAACAAGGAGTTGCACATGCTTGCAACTAGTTACTCGACCAGCATGAAGAGGAAGCTGGACCAGCTGCAGGAGTTGGACGGTCGGATTCAGAGCGATCATGATAGGTTCATGGCGCTGCTCCCGAGGTTTATGTTGCCTTCGTCCTCGGGAGTTGCACCAAGCGTTCCGCCTCCGGAGATTCCAACTCTGGCTCTTCGTCTTCCCGGAGCTCCGTCGACTTTTCAGGCACCACCTGCCCAATGACCAATGACCAATGAATTCTATTAGTTTTTCGAATTATTGTAAATTTTTTTTTTTTAAGTTTATTTAAATAAATAAATATATAAATATATAAATATAAATATTACTAATATTATTATTATAATTATTAATATTTTTTTTTTTGGTTTATTTTAAGCAAAATAAAATATGTAAATTAAAATATGTAAATTGAAGTAAAAAGAATTTATTTACCCGCACTTCAAATAAATATTGCCCTTAATTTATTTAAACACAACTAAACAAAAATCAACCAAATAAAACAACTAACAAAACAAAATGAAAGTAAAAGCAATAAAGAAGAGGATTAGAAATGCAAATCTGATTGCTTGGGTTGCCTCCCAAGAAGCGCTTGCTTTAACGTCTTTGGCCGGACGATTCTTCCTTTTAAGCTTGAATAGGGCCCAAGTCACGGAGGATGATATCGTCCACAACGTACTCATATGTTGAATCTTTAAACGGATGGGGATAATGGTCCTTCCTGATTTTGGCGGTTCGCTTCCCTACGTCAACATGATTAGGTACCTGCACAACAAAAGGTAGCAACCTATTAGTTGAAATGGGAATTGGAATTGGAGTAGATGACTTACCAATGGGTGGTGTTGAAGTGGCAGCATTATGAACAAATGCACAAGGGGTGCTCTCGGCCAAATCTGGGGGTTCTTTGATGGCAGGGACGTGTCCCTTGTGTTTCATTCCAATTCCTTCTTCGTTCATGGTTTGCATAAATCTGCCAGGAAAGGGCACATTCGGAGGAATAATGTTAGAAGGAATTGAATTTGACACATTATTACCTTTATTTGATAGATTGGATGGCTTAGGAGTAATAGGGGCCTGTGGCAAAGGTGTTTCCACCCTTGCCGTGGGTATGGTGTGTTCCTCCTCCACATTTTGCAATCTTTCATCTTCCTTGTGATTTGATGATTGTGGTTCTGCTCCAACCTCCTTGTCACTTCTCAAGATGATTGCCTTGGCAGTTTCAAATCCTCCCTTCGAATTCGTAATGGTTGAACTAGGGAGGTTGCCTTGGTCTCGAAACTGTCCTACGAACTCCGATATCTGCCCAATTTGCTTTTCCAAGTGGTCCACCCTTTTGTCTTGATTTTCTTTCTCCTGAGACAAATTGGTGAGTAACTTAATAAGCATATCATTATCCGAAGACATACCTGAATTTGTTTGGGCAGGTTGTGTTGGGGCGTAGGGCTGTTGGAATATCCCAAGGGGTGGCCGAAATCCTCCTTGTTGTTGAGGCTCTCCCCAATTGAAGTTTGGGTAATCACACCATCCCGGATTGTACGTGTTGGCGTATGGATCATATGTGGGCTGATTTTGGCCTTGATACCCAATGGTGTTGACACTTTCCCATCCTCCATTCTCAATCAATTGAGGGCACTTTTCAGATTGGTGTCCTTGCATGGAACATATGCCACAGATTTTGTTTTCATGCACTTTGGGTTTTTCAATAGCCTGTGACACAAGAAGAGTGAGATTAGCCAATTGAGATTGAATTTCGGAGATTGCATTTACCTCTTGCTGCCATGGGGGGTCCCTTTGTCCAACGCCTTCATATTGTTGTGCGTTTAAAGCTCGGTTGGCAATCAAGGTCCGGGCAGCCACGGGTGTTTTGTCAACCAATACACCACCTGCTGAAGCATCTAACATTTGTCGTTCGAAGGGAAGAAGTCCTTCGTAAAAGTATTGAATGAGCATCTCTTCTTTTATTTGGTGTTGCGGACATGAGGCAACAAGGGTCTTGAATCGCTCATAGTACGTTGGGAATGATTCTCCTTGATTTTGCTCAATGCCACTAATCCTTTTGCGTAGGAGAATGACTCGAGAAGTTGGGAAAAACTTCTCCAAGAACGCCCGTTTCATGCTCTCCCAAGATGTGATAGTTCCGAAGTCTAGTTCGTAAAACCAATCCTTTGCCCTTTCCAAGAGAGAAAAGGGAAAAGCCTTCATCTTCAGAATGTTGCTATCGAAATTGCCGGGAGTCATGCTTGAACAAACCACTTCAAACTCCTTCAAATGCTTGATAGGATCTTCCATGGACAGCCCATGAAACTTAGGAATATGGTGCAGCAAGCTCGACTTTAGTTCGAACTCGTCGGTCTTGTCTTGGGCCGCCCTAGGGTATTGGATGTATAGGGGTGCTGCATTGTCCAGCCACGAGGCTAAGAGTTCTTTGATTGTTCGATTGTCCACCATGATGAGTACCTGAAAACACGAAATAAATCAAATATCAAAAGTAAAATACACAAACACAAAAATAAACAAAAACACAACAAAAAGACAAATATAAAAATAAACACAAACAAAAATAAAGGGATTAGCAAAGTTACTAATCCCCGGCAACGGCGCCAAAAACACTATTGCTGTAACTAGAACAAAATAACTCACACTAATTCTGGATTTGAATCAAAGATAATGCACACTATTGCTAGAACTATTATAAAACTATACATTATTTATGAAACTGAAGAAAACACACACTATTTCTTATGATTTTAAAAGACGCTAGGTGCAATATAGAAGAAATTTCTAGATAAATTTGGCAACTTCCAAACATGGCATTCAGAAAAATACAATATCAGGTAAATAGCTCTTTTGCCCTCCCTTGTAGGTGGAGCCGCTGAGTTTATGTTTGTTCAACCAATAACAGTATGTATGTATGTACGTATAAATCAAGCAATCCTAATGATTGAGTACACAACAAGGCACAAGAAATTCAATTCAGCAAATTAAATAGTTGAATAAATTATCATTAAAATTTTCAAAATCAATGGCAGATCAACGTTTCCATTTCCAATTCCAATAAAAAGAAAGATCAAGTAAAAGTGGATCTGATTCGTAAATGAAGGAAATGAAGCTTAACTTGGCTTATAGGAGGACTTGATCTCCATGACGAGGTGCACGGACACCAAGTCCTCGTAGGTGCCCTTGATCTGGATGATGGTTGGGTGCTCGGAGAGGTGGTGCATGATCTGAATCTCCCTCCAGATGTCGTCGTAGTCCCCCTTGCAGAGGAGCTTGCACTTGGGGATGGACATGTTGTCGAATTGGGTGTCAGTGAGCTTGTGGGTGTAGAAGTAGGTGGTGCCGAATTTTCCTTGGCCCAATTTCTTGCTGATGAGGTAATGGTCTCTGAATCACGGCGTTTCGTACGACAATATTGCGTGACTTTGTGAAGCTTCCTTGCTTGGGAATGCGGTCTTCCAATTCGATTTGATTCTCCAATGATGATGAATTTCTTCTGATTTTTTATTTCTGATTTGTGATTCATTCCTTTCCATCCTTGTCCTTCGCTCTATGAAACTGTTACTGTTTCTCTCTCTCCATGTGCGTTTGTAGATTTTGGTTGGTCACTGACAATTATTATTTATTTCTGACAGAATGATATTTAGGTTTTGATGAGGTAGTGGCATACTTGTAAATAAAGAAAAGTTTATTTAACGAAATTGGGCTGACAGAATGAAGTTTCTGTCAGGGGCATGGCTGGAAAAAAAAAACTGTTGCATGTTGGGCTTTTTAATTCAGCCCGTGTCTTTTACTGTTTGTAGGGCCTAATATAAGTTAATTTGTCTTTATGATTAAATATGAAACCCTTTTGGTTAAATAATAGTTTATGGTGGTTTTTGGTTAAATTAAATTTAGTCCAAACCCTTTTCATTAAAGCTCCCGTTTTACTAAACCTTGCAGCTTTGTTTTTCGCTTTCATTGCTCTGCGATTCTCTCCCTCTTGATCGCTCCCTCTTTTCCTACCAAATCTTTGCTCTTTCTTCACACAATAGTCTTAGAAGAGATCCTGACTTTAATTTTGTTGGGGATTTGGTTTCTGGTCTTCTCCGGTGTCCAACCCTTTGTTTGATTTTATTAGGTGTTTTGTTTCCGGTCTTCTCCAGTGACGAACCCTTTGTTGGTCAGCGTTTTCCTCTGATCTTGCCATCGTCGGGATCAAAATTTTAAGGTCAGTTTGTTTTCAATGTTTTATCTTTTTTTTTATCTCTAGGATAAGAAATTTGTTGGTGAGATATTTTATTAGCCTATGTTATGTGTTCTGATCAAGGATTGATTTGGGTTTCTTAGTTAAGCGAAACTGGGCTCTTCCTTTTGCTTCCAATACGTTCTTCCAACCCACCCGCAATTCTTTCTCGATAGTTTTCCTGGAAGCACAACATGAATCCTGTCTCGGTTGTCCCGATTCGAAGGAAATTCTTCAACTGGCTTTGACTTCAGGGTAACTCTTCTCTCTAGAATTTTTTTTGGGATTATCTCTTTCTCTCTGTTCCGCTGCATCTGTATAGCCTCTGATTGAATCTTTTCTGAAATGGGTGTTCTAAAGCAGCTGTCATCTTTGCATACAACTTGCTTGCTGCTGCGTTGGGGGGAGGATCTGAAGTGAAAGGCCTCAAATTTACAGAGCTTGGTGGTATGAAAGGGGAATGTGATATGTAACAATTGAAATTTTATCTACTTACCATTTTTTTTCTAGGGTTTATGAAATTGGTTTGATGGAAGGGAATCTGATTGCTCTGCAGTTGGTTGCGACTCTGATTGTTTGCTTTTTGCTGGGTGCATGCGATTCACATAGGGTGAGTAAGAAAGTATGATGCTCAAGTTCTTTCAATTTTTTAATTTTTTTTCTATTTAATTTGAACTGTTAAGATGTTTTACATTGTGGATTCACTTATAGAGCTGCATTCTCATTGTTTAGGTGTATAACGAGTCGATTCGTAGGCATTTGGTTGCTTCTGGAACTGAAGAAAGTAAAGGTGTGAGTAACCCTTTTCAGCTCAAGGTAGAAAAAGAAATTTAAGTTGAACCTGTTTTTGGTTTTTTGTTTTTTTATTTGGTTTTGTTTTCAGCTCTAGGAGATCGTGGTTTTTCGGATTTGGGAGTTTGAATTTATAAATGTGGATTTGTGTTTGTTTGCCCAAATGCTATTTCAAAGCAGGAGGAGCCATTGTTACCCTTTCGTAAAAGTTTACATGAACACTTCCTCTGGAAAATCTCAAGTATGTATTATGTAGCTATACTATTCTCTCCATTTCTACTTTTTGTTGTCCGTATGTTCGAAAATGACATAACAGAAATGAATCTCCAAGTTAAAGTTGTCAGGCACACAGAACTGACTCAAAGATTCTGAAATATTTAGGAACTGGAAGAAATAAATATTTGAGGTCTGAGCTGATATAATTGTATGAAAAAAAAGTTGATTTTTTAGAATTCTTGGTTTGTGGTTTTTTTATTTTTTGACTTTTTATGCAGGTAAAGGAAGAACCCAGAAGATATATGTTCACTGGAGAACATGATAGGAGTGGCCTTTATTGGGTTAGAGAGGTTTGTGAAGAAAAATCATTACCCTCTTTTCCTTTTTTGAATTAAAATAATAAGTTAGGCTTTAATTTTTACTGTTGTTTGAGTAAGTGCTGTGTTTGTAGGAATTTAGAACTTGGGTTTGTGTTAACTTTTTATGTGTGCTTCAAAGTAATAAAATTTTGTTTTGAATTAGGTATTTATTTATTGAAAGTTTTTCTTTACTGTTCAGTAATTGGTGGAGTTACGAAGATCCGAGTTTTTTCTGGCCAATTCCAGTTGGTGTGGTCATTATGAATTAGTTGACTTTGATGAGACAACAAGCCAAAATAAGGTATTTTTTTATCCTAATTATTTGTTTATTTTTTCTTCTGAATTATGAATTAGACAACAAAAGTAGTGAATTGTGTGTTTGTTGATTTTTTTGGGAAAATCTTGATAAGCATTTTATAAGAAAATTTGAAGTTAGATATGAGTAAAATAGTGGAATTGTAAATTGCACTGAGTTTCCAGTAAATGCATTAATAAGGAATGCTTTTTGCTAAATGTTTCTTTCTAGATATAGATTACACGCGCACGGGAATTGGGTACAGTTTGAACTGATTTAATAATGTGAGTACCTTTGTCGCTCCAGTTTAATAACGTGATTCAATAATGCGATGTTGATTTATGCTATTGTAATAGTGAATACCTTTGTCACAAAATTTTAATCAAAGCGAAAAATAATGTGAGTACCATTGTCATTCAGAAGCTGTTGAATCATTAACTGAAATATGCTAGATGTAATCCTCAAACATCATTTTTCATTTAGACTAGCATGTGTGCCTACCTTATATAAAGCTCTCGGAAATCGAAAAATCCTAACAATCCCAGGGTCTTTAGACCTCAAATGTCCAACTCAAATTCAATTCCTTTCAATGTTAGGTTGTGATGTACATATTTGACTTTTTTGGGTTTTTTAAGATGTAATAAATTGTAATGCCCAATTTCATTTTTAAGTTTTGTTTAGGTTTGATTAGCCTCTCCGCCCCTATTTCCATGTTCTCTCAGAAGCCCACATACTCTTAACCCCTTCCCCTCTTCTCTGCCATTAGTTGTTAAACAATCTCTTCATATGACTCTTTTTTTAAAATTTATGATTTTGGTCGGTGTTGATTCCCTCTGGTGTCATCCACCAAGCATCCCCTCTTTGTCGTAGTCCATATTCTTCTTTTGAGTCAATATAAGTGTTTAATTTTCATGGGCGGTTCAAAAAAAATTTATCAAAATTTTGATAGATGAAATCGATGTGTGTTAAAAAAGGGAGCTTTTTGGTTCTGATTTGTTGAGATCTGTATTTAAACGAATTTGATTTGAGACAGAGAAGAGAAGATGGAATGTATGAAGATGTGCTCATGTTTATATGGAGGTTGTTTAGAATAGATTCATAGATAGTTATATTTAGTGACATATGCTTCCATTAATATCCTGATGGAAAGTTTGTTGTAATGTGATATGGAAATTTGCTCTGTATCGTGTAAAATCTGATACTTATATATCTTTTTGCTTTGTGTAGGTTTATGATCATTTTGGGGGTGTAGTGTGCCATGGTAAGGACAGTGACATAAAGGAAGGACATAAGATTTTTCCAAGTGGTCACGCTTCATGTAAGAAATGCTTCCTGCTGTTATACGCAGTTGAAGTCTACTAGACCCGTTTACTTTCTCGAACTTCAGAATGTATGTTCATACAACTGATGCAGCTTGGCATTGTTCTACAGGGTCCTTTGCAGGTTTCAGTATCATATTTTAATCATGTTATTGGTATTAAATGTGATAATGAAGCTTTGTAATCAGTGCAATGTATTATGTAATATGATGTTGATTTTGTCATCTGGGTTTCTTAGAAAGCACTCAGCTTGGTTACTTTGCTGACTAGGGTTTTTACTTTTTTTTTGTATTTTTTTAGGAAATTGCAGAAACCTCACATTGAGATTTGGTTCTTTTAGCAGTAGGACCTCAGGATGGAAGACTGAATTATTGTAAGTTTGTTTTCTTTTTCTTTTGTTTTGGCAAGCGGAATCTCAATTATGCTCCACTATTGTTTTATAGTGTTTTTGTTGATGTTGGTACACTCATATTACTGTAAAATGAGCTCTTTATCTTTGTTTGTTTGGCATATGGATAATTTTAACTACTCTAATTGATATGCCCAAGTTACAAATGAGGATTATTAGGGAAAAAACATTAGTTGTATAATTCCAGGAAAGGTGTAAATGAGAACTATTAGGGAAAAGAATAATAGTTGTATAATTTCAGGGCTATGAAGAAGGTTAGAAAAACAATTTTAATCATCCAATTGTATTCAAAATTTCTGTTCTTTTGCAAATTCTTCTCCATTTTTCTTTTTCTGTTTGCGTTCTATAAACAATTTTTTGAAGCAAAACTGCCAAAAATTGATAGAATCTTTCATAGGGAGTGCTGGTGATGAATTTCCTAAGAACTGAGGGCTGATTTTATACGGATATGTGGTTAATAATATCCTAGCCCTTACATAGTTTCGTTTGCACAAACCAAACTGAATTTGAAAAGTCCTCTTCAAAAAAAAAAAATTTGAAAAGTTTTAAATTCAAGATTGAACCTGGATATTTTTGCAGATTGAAATTTTATGCTTCCCCATATCCTAAAATCATTTACATACGACATTGATTAAAATGTGTGCACAACGTTCCAAAAAGTTGTGTGTATATATTACCCCCAAACACACTATTTTCTAAGATAGTTGAAGTCAAAATATACTAAACACATGTATTTGTACAACAAAACCTTGATAACTTTATACCTGATACATTAATAATTTCAATTAAATTATATTTTGGCTGATCTCAACTTAGAGATAAATTGTTAAATGAATAATTACCTAAATTTATAGAATAATACATTATAAAAAATTCATTTAGGTTCTACATAACATATAAATTAATAAAAAAAAATTATACATAATGTCCTTCCGATTTTTTTTTTTTTTTTGATATGGCTACAGTTTGAGATTATCAGAAGGAAGCTCTTATAAGTTTTTTTTTTTATGTTGATTCAAACAAATTTGGGTTTTTATATTTATTAATTTTTGTTGAGTGAGTATTATTTATTGGGCTTGATGTTTTTTGAAACACCGGGTGGTTTGGAGACGTTTGAAATCATAAAAAGACTCGAAGATTTCGGCCAGGTTTGAAACAAAGCACCAAATGAATTAAATGTTCCCAATTTTTTTAGTTGTATAAAGACTTAGGTAGATAGGAATTTGTTTTACTCATATGTTTCACTAATTCTTTGGTAATAGATAAATTTTGGTGAACAATCTTCTGCTTCTATCAGTACCCATGGTAAGTTCTTATTAATTTACTTTTAACAGTTAAGGCGTTTGCAACCAAATATTCTTTTTCAACTTATGCTTGGTTTACTCTTCTTTTGCAGCCTATTTTTTCACACATTTAGTCTTCAGCAGATGGGCTAAGGTTTCTTACTTTAGCAATTATAAAAATCGTTCTTCTTCTTTAACATTCTTATTTATTTGTACTAACAGCTTCTAATTTTTCAAATCATGACAGAGAAGCATGAACATCGTCACAAATAAAACAAAAAAGTTGTGAAGCGACATCCAATAAAATTTTCAGGTACTAATTATTATGTGTATGAATAAAATTGTAAATAATACATCTATTATGAATGCACATATGTTTTATATGTTTTTTAAACCCGCAGCAACGCGCGGGCACTATTCCTAGTTTATGCTAAATTCAAATTATTCAAGTTGAGTTGGACAATAGGCTAGTGTAGTTTAAGCACATAATTGACAAAGTGAAAATAAAATATATTTAAAAGAAATAAATGTTTTAAATGAGTCAGGTTGAACTGAGCTGACATGTTGTACAAACCAAACTCTTTCATAGAGCCACCGTCGAGCTAGACTTTTTTGCCATGGACCAGCACCACTGCGAAGCTGTCTCCCCCTTCTCCAAAGTCCCAGTTTCAGCTCCAATGCCCCAGAAGCTTCCGAAGCATTCACACCGGGATGTCTAAGATCAATCCCGAGGTCTTCAAATTCGTCATCGCTTCCGGCAATGCCTGTCTCAGCATTCCGAATATAAAGAAATCATTTTCGGTGCCCTTTAATCGAAAGTTTGTCACTTTACTTATAGTGAGGTTTGGCATAATTCCTAAGGATTAACTTTTAAGTGAAGTTTCGTCGACAATAAAAATAAATAAGCAGAAGCTATAAAAAGTAAATATTACAAGGGAAAGTGAAGACTAACATCCGCTAAGAGGATACACAAGCTGTTTCTGCTGCTGCTCACTATGCTATTCGCCTCGTCGCGAGGGATATGGAAAACAGAGATGGTGTCGTTGTAGAAAATCGTCAGTGACATTGTTTCCTAAAGACACTCGAAAGCTAGGTTGACAGGTTGTACACACTCCTATATATTCTAAAATCAATCGTTAGCGACATTGTTTCCTAAAGGCTCTCAGAAGTGGCAGCCGCGAAAGAGGAAACAGAAGTATGAAATTGATTTTAGAATATATAAAAATGTGTACAACTTGTCATCCCAGCTCAACTTGACTCGTGTAAAACAAGCCCAATAGTACATTTATGTTATGTTTGTGGAATATTTGGGTATGTTCTACACCAAGATCTACAAAGACTAGTACATTTATGCTAAATTTAAATGAGTCAAGTTGAGCTGGGCAAAAAGCTAGTGTACTCATAATTGACAAAATGAAAATAAATTGTACATTTTAAAGAAATAAATGATTTAAACGAGTTAGGTTGAGCTGGGCTGACACATTGTACATGCCAAACTCTTTCACAGGGCCACCATTAAGCTCAACTTCTTCGCCATGGACAAGCACCACCGCGATATTGCCTCCTCCTCCTCTAAATCCCAGTTGTGGAAATTCCTCCGCCCCAGAAGCTTCAATCTTCCATCTTATCTCACTAGAGCAAATATGTTATCTGAGCTGGGATCTCAAAGTAAGTGATTTTATAGATAATTAGCGTTAGGATCGAGTGATGCTCAACCAAATTGTCAGTTATGAAGTGGTTAGGAAGATATATTATGTTGCTATTCCTTGTTGTAATACCAATGACAAATTAGTGTGGTGAGCCTCAATGTCCGACGAGTTCACAATTAAGTCGGCTACTTGGTTACAAAATATTACTTGTTGGTTACAAAATATTACTTGTCAGCAATCTGTTGGACAAGTATTTTTAAAGAGAATGTGTAACTTGCATATTTCCCTCTAAATTAAAAGTGTGCTCCATCTCTGCACTAAAGCTTAAATTCCTCTTCTTAAATACATTTAGTGTAAAAATAATACTACTTTTACCCTCTATTTGTACTACATTCGTAATACCACATTATGTGGTAGTTAAGGTGTAAATCTACATAAATTATTCTGAATTTTAATTCACTTAAAAATATTAAAATTTGTCTTCTCCTCCAACACACTAAAATTTGCCCTCGTTTACGACTGCTTATCGCTCGAATCCAAGGCTCAAGCTTTAGAAAAGCTCAATCACCCGGTTGTTCTATTGGTTTCGACAGATAGGAACCAATTGGGGTACCAATTCATGAATAATGACCCCAATGCCGATTCAAGTTAGGGCTGGGTTCGATAGACTTTTTTTCTTTTTTTTGTGTGTGTGTGTGGAGGTTTTAATGCTTTTAACTAAATAAGTTGGGACATTTTAATTGATGTGGATGTCCGCTTCATCTGCACATATGTGTGGGAGTTTATATAATGTAACATTCCTAATTATAATATTTAATTCAATCAATATGTACTTAATGTAATCAATATCTTGACCGTCAATTTGTTATTTTATTAAATACATATATATTTTTTTGGACAAATTATAACGTTAGTGAGTTAACTTGTTAAATGGTAGGGGGAAGGGAATCAATGGAGATCAATTCACACTAGTGTGTATAAGCATTATTGTTTTTCGCCACTGCAGTAAAGTGCTGTATGAATTAAGTATATATCCACGTGAATGTATCTGATCGTCAGATGGTCATTATATTAAATATATGTCATATCCCAACCAAAATACGTCTAGGATCGACACTAACATCAACCCCTGTCGGGACAACCACATAAAATCAAGCTAGATTCAATATTTCAATAATATATGTACACCAGCACCTATAAACAAAGTCTATAGTTAACAGCGTAGCATCCTTTCATCTTATTTTATGATTATATGGAACCTTTATATTAGACTGTCTACGTATCATATGAAGGGATCAAATCAATCATAGTTCACCATTTTGCTAAGCATCCAAAAATCTTGTAGGTGTGTTTGTTTGGGCTCACTAAGTTTCATTGAACTGGACTGGACTATAGTCCAGTGTTTGTTTAGCACGGGGATAAAGTTTAATGGGATTAGCCGGTACTCGCTCCGACTAACCCCTTCGCTAAATGTTCTTAGCGAGCCCCAATTCTCACCGGATTGCTAAGCCCGTCTTCGAGAGTGTTGCTCGCTCCTCATTCTTGGTCGTCCTCCTCTCCGGTCCTCCTCACTGATCCTTCTCGCTCGTCCTGTTCATCTTCATTTGGTAAATTCCAAATCTGACGACCTATTTCTATGATTTTGTTTTGTAGATTGTGAAATCATTATTGGGTTCTGATAGATTTTGTTGTTTTGGGTTCGAAATCTATGAAACTATTAATGGGTTCTGATTGATTCCTCATATAATCCTTCTAGTTGTTATGCATATAGATACCTTTTTATAATTTGAAGAAATCAAAATCAATTATGATTTCGATGTTTGATCATTTGATATTACCTTTTTTCCATGTATCGACTGACACAGTATCTGGCTTTTTATGCTAACTCACAAGATCAGAAGCATTACCAATCACCTCATCATCTTGAGTTTCAATAATGTTTGTGTTGTTTCTCAAAGATTCCTCCGATTGAAGAGTTCTTGTCTTGTTAACGACATGACCAACATCAAGGCTCGTTCGAGTACCATTCCGAAGAAATGGTTTTGATTCCACTGGCATTGCATTGCTTTTCTTGGTCACCTTGTTGTGCTTTGCTGGAATTATATCAGAATAATCATCAGAGGTTGTCACTACTTTAGGCTTTGTTATTTTACCACTCTTTTTAACTACTTGCTGCTGCTTCTCATTTACTTCCTTCGAGCTCCTGTCATTAGTAATCATAGATTCCTTCACATTCCTCTGTTGCTGTGGGGGTTTTTCCACTTTAGTGCTAGGTGGTGTTGGCTTGGGTTTTTGACCGGTCAGGGTAATACTGGTAACCTCAACAGGAGTTCTAGCTGGCGATGCCCCTATGGCTCTCAGTGTTCGTGTTGATGGCCACGAGTTTCGTGTAACAGGCATGGGTGATGTTCTAGGTGAAGCCTTCTTTGTAACAGAAGGCTTTGCATTTTACTTTCTAGGATTTGCAGGTTGAGATACTTTTCCAACTAATTTTTTGGGCTTCTGCGTAGCACGTTTTTTTTATTAATATCATTCACCTTTGTAGATGACATTTCGGCTTTCCTTTCATCAAGAATTTGCTGCATGGCTATAAACTGTGCTTCTTTCTCTGCTCGCTTTCTAGAATTCTCACCTCGTAGTTTTTCATCTCTCTTCTCCTTGTTGTGGTCATAAAAGCCACCTCTCTATTCAGAAGGAAAGCTTTGATTTCTGGTAGCTTGAGGCTTTGTAGATTTAACAGGCTTAACATGTTTAGTTTCCATCATTTTCATCAGCATTTGGTTCAATTCTGCTTCCCTTTCTTGACTCTATCCCATTGAAGCTATTGATTTTTGATTACTTTTCTCTCCCAGAGTTATAGTAGAGTCTGCTTCAGTATCAATTGGACTAATTTTTTTCTCAAATCTTCCTTCGTTAACTGTCGGTTTAGGAGCTTCAATAGTACTTTGATCTGTGGGTAAAAGATCAGACTTTGGTTTCATTTCTTTTGAAGATGTTGGCGCCACACTATTCTTTATATCATTGGAAGTCACTGGACCACTGTCTCCAGAGGCAATTTCAGATTGACTTTGGGTGGAAGTTTCCCCCAAACCTGAGCTCCATCTTCTTAATACAGCTTTATTTGTACTCACAGAGATATTTATTAACGAGCTCATTTTTTTAGCATCTGCAGCAGCTTGATCTCTTATTATTAACGAGCTCTTTTTTTGCATGAAGTTTATTGTTTTATTTCTTATTGTAACATTTGCTTGTAGAATATCTTATATATGTTCACACATGGCTTTTGGTGCAATATTTATTATATTTATTTTCAAGTAGGCCTTCAAGTTTTAAACATTGGATGTAAAATTTATCAATTGATACAATTTCTCACGGCATGGTATTCAACATTATTTAGGCATTATATTTTCTTTAGTTAAAAAAAAAATCCATTTTTCACATATTTATGTTATTCTGCTTCTTAGTCCGACACTGTACCAAATACTTCACTAAGCTAGTCGAGCTTAGTCTAGTCTAAGCCAGTCCAGCTTAGTCCCTGCAGCTAGTCCAGTCCGAGACAGTCCGGTGTAACAAACGCACCCTGTATGTACAATAACTTCCAAAATTTCTCCTGACCTTAACTAGCAATAAAACATAGAGTTACAAAACCACTCATTGGAACTTAACGGATGAGTCATTTCATCTTTCAATGTATAACAATTATTTCCAACAACAATTTCACTTTCACCAACAAATACATTTCAAAAATGCCCCTGCCTGTAACTTTTATTTCTTCTTCGTTATAATCCCGATTCACAAACGGTTTTCTCTTACGCACTCATGAGATCGAGCTACATCAAAAAATAATAAGAGACCCTGAAAGGTATATGGATTTGTAATTACTGTTGACGAAAAAAAAAATTTAACTAAGAAATAAAAAATTTAAAATTAACGAAATTAAAATGAATTCATGAAACGAGGTACGATAATTGTACATCTGGGGATGAGATTTTACATCCTCTTCACCTTATAAAAATTCGTCCCCCAAATATTCAATGCCTATTGTGGAGTCAAAAAATAATCACAAGGCAACACGTGAATTTTTGGGTTAGAAGGACAAAATTACTTTCAAGGCACACTGGGATTCCTATGCACGAGCAGCGGTCAATCATCCCTCAACCAAGTCAAAAGTGTCTAAAATAGGTAATAATTCAAAACCTATTTCATCCATCCTCATCAAATCCTCTCCACAAGGTAACTTCCAAATCATTCTTTTTTTATTAAATTAATTAGCTAATCAATTAGGAAATTATTCCATTAATTAGCTAATCAAACACAAATCAAGAACCTAGCCCACAAAATGGACCAAGTGGGTAGTCCTTCCTCTCCCAAGGGGCCTGGCCACACCCTTATAAAAGCCCTCTCATTCTCTCCAAAACTCAATTCCAATTCTCTTGCTAAGTTCTCAAAATTCTCCAAGCACTTTTCTCTCAAAATTCTAACTTTGGCATCAGAGGTTCTTCGGCCAAAGCCTCTTTATTCATCGTGGGCGCGTGAGGTTCCTGGCCTTGACCTAAGGTGTTATTTGTTTTGTAGGTGCAATTTTATCCAAGAGTAAGGAGGAAGAAATTTGTATCCATAAATTAATGCTTTCATTGAGTGAAGAGTCACACACTTGTAAAAGACTCTTGCATCAAAGGTTTTTTTTTATTTTCTTGTCCATTTGTAGATTTTTCGTACGTTCTTATTATTAAAAAAAATTTATTTGCAAAAATTATTTGATAAAACATAAAAGAGAAAGATAATGGCTAGAAATTTAGAAAATTCAACAAGTGAAAAATCCAATATTTAAGAGATGGGACTGCGGCGATCCATGAGGCTAAATGTGACAATAAGTGGAGTGGCACCACCACTACGAGGCTCCACCATGGCAACCACTGACCGTGGCCACCATGGCACACATCCACCGCGAGGTCCATGACACCGCTACCACGGCCTAAGCCGTGCCATCCAAGGCCCACGACACCAAAACCACAATCCAAGCCACGTCACTCCAGGCCCAATGCGTTGCCAAGTCGAGCCTAAGCCTTACACTCGCATGCATCACGCGATGAGCAGCCCATGCCCGTGGCCCAGCCTGCTCTTGTGATTTCCCAAACAGCCCAAGTCGGCCCAAGAGTAACACAACCTTCTCAGCTCCAAGTTTCAGGACCTATAATCCAACCAGGGGCACATTCACAACATTTCTCTGCGGATTTGACATTTCTCAATTCAAATCTCACGCCCGAAGCCTACCACACTTCCACTACTCAAGGAGGCACATTCCTTCCAAGCTCTTCCAATCCAAATGGCTAACAACACTTTGTCTCGACAAGTCATAGAGTTGACGAGCTCTCTTGCATAATAGACGACCTTGGTGAATCAACTTTTGCAATGTATCAAGATCCAACGTGCCCCAAAAGTGACAAGGGCAGACAAACCTTTCCAATAGCGTCCTGACAAGTAGCCACTCGACCAGCCATGAGCCGAGTGTTCAAACAGTGACATTCCCGATTGGGCCCTTGAGATAGCGTATACTCCCGTCTTAGCTCGCAGAGAAGCGTACACTCTCGACCTAGGCCTGAGGACAAGTATACACTCACAGTTGAGGCCACACTCCGATAATCAACAAGAGCAGCCTTCGAGTTAAAGCATTTATTCGCGACTAGGCTCGCAAAAAAGTATCATCCACATCACATCAATACAGGCAATATGACGGATGAAGAGAAACAATCACTCAATCCGACTCAAGTTCAACCAACAGGCTGTGAAGAATTCCTTCGCCTACCAATAGTGGACCACATGCACCCATTTTGCGACATAGACGAGCCGAGTACATAGAAGAACAGCCTAGACCAGCAGGTCAAGATTGGGGGCGACCGAGAGCTCCGCCACCCGCAACAAAGGCAAATTCAGGAAAAAGTAGAGATGCTCTTAACCAAATGATTGCGCGATTTCTAGTGCAGCAAAGCTACCGACAAGGCGCTTTGATGAGACGTGACCAACATAAGCGGGTCACATTTCAATGACAAGATCGAGCAGACGGAACTATCCTACATAGATTACTAAATACAAAGATTACTTCTGTTTTGACAAAGGTAACAGCTCAGCCTAACAGAGTGCCGGGGGCAAACGAGTACTCGAATGACACACCAGCCCAACTACCAATAACTGGGGGTAGGCCTTGTTCTCAACACTTTAGACGATTCAATATTGAAACAGCATATCACCAGCAGCCGAGCATCATAGACCTAGTGGTTTAATTGCTGCACACAACCTAGCTTAATCCATTCTTAGCTATGCGCACACAGTCATGCTTATCTACTCCACAACTCTCAACAGCCCTTGATCTATCACCATGGCTCCTAACCATGCCGATCTGGCACCACGGCTCACAGCCTTTCCGATCTGGCCCTATGGCTCCTAATAGCGCCGACCAAGCTTATAGCACTCTTAACTTCAAAGCATCCAATGATAGAGCAGAAAACAAGGCTTTATTAGCAACCCCTGCTAGCGAAAGACTTAGCGGTGAACAAGCTTGCAATTCATTCAAATTCTTAACTGATCACCAATTAAGCCTCTGAAGAGCACATGACGAAACATCTAATGATGGCACAATACTTTAAAAAAAGTCTGGGAGCAGCTCGATGCGCTTCCCACCAACACCCTTACGCGGGTTCCATAAGCAGTTCAAAGTCTCAAGCATATCACCAAACAAGACCTCGCAGGCTGAGGATTATTTCAGTTGTTTAACAATCCAGCTTTCCTCAGCTGCACTCATAACAATGGCTTCCATGCTCTCTAGTGCGAGAATGTAAACTAATCCCTGACACCCATTTAGGTATGCTCTCCAAGGCAAGAGGATAAACTAATTGCTCTCCAGTGCGAGAGGGTAAACTAATCCCCCGACACCCATTTGGGTATACTCTCCAGTGCAAGAGGATAAACTAATTGATCTCCAATGCGAGAGGGTAAACTAATCCCCCGACACCTATATGGGTCTGCTCTCCAGTGCGAGAGGGTAAACCAATCCCCCGACACTCATCTGGGCAAGCTTTCCAGTGCAAAAGGATAAAGTAATTGCTCTCCAGTGTGAGAGGGTAAACCAATTTCTCAAAACCCATAAGGGTCTGCTCTCTAGTGCGAGAGGATAAACTAATTGATTTCTAATGTGAGAGGGTAAACTAATTCCCCAACACCATATGGGTAAGCTTTCTAGTGCGAGAAGATAAACTAATTGCTCTCCTGTGCAAGAGGGTAAACTAATTCCCCGACACCCATTTGGGTAAGCTCTCCAGTGCAAGAAGGCCACATAGCTCAAAAGATCGAATGCTTGAAGATCAATTAGGAAACAAATGGTTAAGGGGCAGCAGCCACTTTTGCACTCAATAGTTTGCTCATCCGGCACTTCATCTTCAGCAGCCCCGATCTTGGCAACTTCATCCTTGACCGCTTCATCTACAGCAGCTGAGAAATTAAACTTAAGCAGTCTCCTCATTTTTTAGCAAGCAACCCTGGCAGCCTAAACCGTTGCGTATGCCACACCATTTCCTTGGCCCATGCCAAGCCTACTCTTGGCCTTTGTCACCCAACATGGTGCACCACCTAAGAAGAAGACAAGAAGAATTAAGCCTTTTCTTACATCGATGCCGCACGAAGAAGACTAAGAAATCAACGGAAAACTGTTCTTTGCACGGACAAGCAAAGAAGGGTACTAAAGGAAGGGGAACAAATATTCTCTAGCTTTGTCTCTTTCCTGTAGGGATAAATAATTGCCTTCCGAAGTTGATTTAATCCCCTACTTAAGGTAGGCTTAAATAGGCTTTGGAGGCGATTTATTTCCCTTTCCTAGAAGAATCTAATTCCAAGTCCAAGTGAGAATCTGCATCAAAGTTGGAGATCTCTACACCTGCTGCCCTTTCCTACAAGTAGCCCAGCAGGTGTGGGGGCATTTTTGGAGTAAAAAAATACTCACAAGTCGACATATGAATTTTTGGGTAAAAACGACAAAATTACCCACAAGGCACGCCGGGATTCCTAAGCACGAGCAGCAGGCAATCATCTTTCAACCAAGTTAAAAGTGCCCAAAATAAGTAATAATTCAAAACCTATTTCATCCATCCTCATCAAATCATCTCCACAAGGTAACTTCCACATCATTCCTCTTTTATTAAATTAATTAGCTAATCAATTTGGAATTTATTCCATTAATTAGCTAATTAAACACAAATCAAGAACCTAGCCCACAAAATGGACCAAGTGGCCGGTCCTTCCTTTCCCAAGGGGCCCGGCCACACCCCTATAAAAGCCCTCTCATTCTCTCCAAAACTCAATTCCAATTCTCTTGCTAAACTCTCAAAATTCTCCAAACATTTTTCTCTCAAAATTCTAACTTTGGCATCGGAGGTTCTTTGGCCAAAGCCCCCTTATTCGTCATGGGCGCATGAGGCTCTTGGCCTTGACCTAAGGTGTTATTTGTTTTGTAGGTGCAATTTTGTCCAAGACCAAGGAGGAAGAAATTTGCATCTACACCTATCACACTAAAAGTAGCTCAAATAATAACAGTGCTACATAAGCATAACAAAAGACTTCAAACCAACAAAGTCATCCTCTTACGTTTAGTCTCATCTTAGCTACTAATGATCCTACCCAGAGGTTTTCTCCAACGTTAAGGTAAAGGTACAAGGACCTAATTTCTAAACTCTGATAATACTAAAAGTTGTCATGCCTCGATTTTGAGCTATGTCCAGGATCAACACGTGACATAAGACTGTATCGGAATAACCACATAAAATCAAGCTAGTTCAATATTATTGTCATATTTTCTAATATTGTTTCAACAGTAAGGTGGTATAAGATATATGATTTAAATTAATAGTTGGTAAGAATAGCTTATGAATAAGGGTGTTATTATTGTCGCCACTCCAAAAATCTCATTATGCACTCCTCATAAATGTATTTTTCTTTATGAACATAAAACATTTGAAGTGCACAATGAGATTTTTTTTCGCGTTAATAAGAGCTCCAAAGCATAATTATCGTATTGTCTGTAAATAAATAAAAAATAGTTAAGGCAAACTTGGGCTAAAAACCTAGTTCGCTACAAGGTTAATAATGAGACAACACTTTAAGTGCACTGCTCTAAAAATCCCTGCCTAGGCGGCTGGCCACCGCCCCAATTAATCTCTAGGCGTTTGAAAATTAAGACAGTACGCCTTGACATGATTAGGCATCCGCCTAGCCCTCCTATACCCACCTAGGCACCCGCCTAGGTTATGACTCTCACTTAGACAAAAAATCAATAACTTTCATGTTGCATTTTAATTTTTCAATAAAATGTAAGAGAATTGTTAAATACTTGGATGACCACTTAGCGTATGCTTGTTCCCCATGTTTGCAATATGTTCTAATACTTTATAATTTATATGTCATTTTATTTTACAATTTATGTATCTCAATATCATTATGTGTGGGTTTTAAGGATAAATAGGCACCTATTTATACAATATATAATAAATTTACTTAAATTTGCCTGGTCGCCTAGGCACTAGGCCCAACTTACCGCTCAATTAATGCTTACTGTCTTTCAGAACCTTGTTTACATGTTATGCAAGTTTCTAGGCACGCTGAATTTAGAAACATTAATCTGTTGAAAGTCGAATGATGTTGTTGTATAGTAGTCCTGAGTACATAAAATAGAACCCATGCATACAGTCAAATACAAAAGCTTAGCGGGTAACGGGTTTCACTTAGTTGTACCCTATGTCAAATACAAGTGTTGGCTACATTTGATGGTGTTATGGGGTTACTAGGAATTTATGTTTGGGAACTTTGATCATTAGGACCTCGCCAATGACTCAAAAGTTGATAGTTTTGTGTGTTCAACAAAGTGAAGAAGATCATAGAATTTTTTTTTGAACAAAGGTACAATATTCATTAAGCAAATCAGAATTCGTACAAACTAAGGATAATGTGCATAATAGGCCTCGATAAAAACCTTGCCAAGGATTTCAACCCGGTCGAAGGAAAAGAGCATCTAGCACAACAAGAGACCTATCCTCAAATGAACAATAAAATGAGTTTACAAACCCTCCTCTAAAAGAATGTCGTGAATCAAATTTGGGGGCTCCTTGAACCACAAAATCTCATGTGCATTGGTAATCCCCATACGAGCAAGTCGATGAGCTGCCGAATTCTCTTCCCGTTGGACATGATTAACCACTGAATACGGCCAAGCCATGAAAAAGCATTGCAAGTCATTAATTATGAGACATAAAATAGATCTATCTTCCCCTCTTTCCTTCATTGCAGCCAACACCATTGCAGCATCTCCTTCGAATTGAAATTTTCCATCCACCGTACCTAGAGTGTAAGCCAGTGGAGCAACTCTTTGAGTTGCCAAACATTCAGCATGCACTGCAGAGTTAGCCCTCTCAATCGGACCAGCAGCAGTGGCAAGGCACTCCCCCACATGATTGATAATCACCACTTCATAGCCTCCCCGGTTACTCCTTTGATTCCAAGCTTCATCAAAATTGCACTTACCCACCCATCTATAGGCCTTCTCCACTTCTGAATATCCTAACTGGCCTTCTTTGCCGCTGGCTTATGCAATTTATGGAATTCCTGCATCCAACCCACCCTTCCACGACTAAATTAACATTAGACATAGGTCAAATCCCGTAGTAAATCCCTGAAGTTGTAAATTGGCTAACCAATTCATGAGACCCACACCGTGCCCACCATCCACCCGTAAACCCAAACCTCAAAACCACACCGCTTTATCCACGGTACAATCATGCAGAACATGCTCCGTGGATTCCACTTGACATCCATAAACTACACACACGTCTTCATTGATCACTTTCTGTTTACGAAGGTTCAACCTTATAGGCAGAGAGTCTAAACATGCACGCCACATACATATCTTCACCTTCCCAGGAACATAAGCACCCCACAATTTCTTCCAAAACTTCTCCCTAAACTCACTTGACAAAGAAGAAGAGCCAGCTGCCCCTTCGGCATTAACCACACTTAGCCCCCGTGCAACGTGATATGCACTTTGAAAAGTAAAATTCCTATGCCGTTCATAGTGCCAAACCCTACGATCTTCACTATCCTGTAGACTTAGAGGAATCCCACGAATTAGATCCACCTCAGCTTGAGAAAAGAGTTCATTCAACAATTGAATATTTCACTACTTCGACTCCGTCAAAACTAAATCCTCTATCATGGGTTCCTCATTCCAAAATATTGGTGGCGGGGTCAAAATCCTTAAACACGTATCCCTTGGCACCCAATTATCCTTCCATATCTGAACCTTTTTTCCATTACTCAATTGCCATCGAAGCCCCTTTTGAAGCACTGGTAGCGCATCTGTTGTAGGAAAATAATGAGCCTTGAACACCCGATACAAAACAGAGCTTGATTAAATGCATAAAGGTCTCGAAAGCCAAGATCGTCATCGTGCTTTGATTTACATAAATACCTCCAGTTAAGCCAATGAATTTTCCTCTTGCCCGGA
The DNA here is from genome assembly GCA_963580275.1 of Crataegus laevigata. Lineage (NCBI taxonomy): Eukaryota > Viridiplantae > Streptophyta > Magnoliopsida > Rosales > Rosaceae > Crataegus > Crataegus laevigata. The sequence goes on along the minus strand of OY756940.1, from coordinate 19,513,731 downwards.
TCTCCACTCCACCAAAACTTAGCTATCATCATATTTAACTCCTCACAAAAGAATTTAGGGAGTAGAAAACATTGCATAGAGTACAACGGTAGTGCCTAAGCTACCGTCTTCACTAATAGCTCATGACTCACACTACTCAAAAGCCCCTCTCGCCAACATTGTAGCTTTTTCCACGCCCTATCTTTCACATACGCAAACGTTTCTTTTTTCAACTTCCAAACTAGTACCGGGAGACCCAAATATTTATCATGAAAATCCACTTTCCGCATTCCGAGATAGTTAGCTAACAACTGTTTATCATAATCAATAAGGTTAGGACTGAATGAAACAACCTTTTCTCAAAATTTACCGCTTGACCAGACATCATTTCATACCTGGACAACACATGTTTGATACTCACTAATGGTACCTTGAGCGAATAGAAAGCTATCATCAGCAAAAAAAACAAATGGTGGATGCTAGGCATAGCACGACATACTTTGATCCCCTGCAAATCTCCATCGAATTCTTCCCCCGTCAATAGTGCCGAGAATCCCTCAACACACATAACAAACAGATAGGGAGATAGTGGATCCCCTTGTCGTATTCTCCTTTTCAGATGTGCATAACCCACATGATCGCCATCCAACTTAAAGGAAAAAGTCACCATTGTAACACATAACATGATCATATGAATCCATCTATCAAAGAACCCCAGTCGGTGCATAATAGCCTCGAGGAACTTCCACAACACACGATCATACGCCTTACTAATATCCAACTTTAACACCATCAAGCCATTGGACCCTGAAGATCATTTGTGCACATAATGAGCAACTTCAGCAGCTACCAAATAATTATATCAAAACACCTTCCCAAAACAAACGCACTTTGTGTGGGGGAAATAACACGTGGAAGGATTAGCTTCTACCTGTTCATCAATACTTTCGCCACTATTTTGTACAAAACATTGCATAAACTAATAGGCCGAATTTGTGTCATCAACGTAGCTTTCTTGACTTTAGGAATGAGCGTATTATGGGTATAATTGATCTTCCGTAGGATTTGACCAGAAAGAAGTATTGACCGTACCCAATTACACACATCCACACCTACCACATCCCAATGCTTTTGGTAAAAACCCGGAGACATACTGTCAGGTCCCAGTGCTTCCGTATGATGCATTTGAAAGACAGCACATTTGATCTCCTCATCCATGAACGGGGTTTCCAGGGAAGCATTCATCTCCTTAGTCACCTTAATCATGATATGGCACAAAATGTCATCAAAGTTCTCCACACAACTCGAGCCAAAAAGCTTTGTGAAGTAAGAAACCATGATCTCTTCTAACCACCTACGGTCCTCATGCCAGCATCTATTATCATCCATCAACCCATATAAACAATTATGTTTTTGCCTCCTATTCATCTTTTGATGGAAGTATTTGGTATATCGATCTCCAAGCTTAACCCAATTTTCTTTTGATCTTTGTCTCCAAAATTGCTCCTCTTATTCAAGCAGTTAGATTAACTGTCCAATAAGCTTTTTTTTCTACTCAACAGATTCATCTGTGAAAGGTTAGCCCAGCAAACACGTAAGCTTATCCTCCGCCTCCCGAATTTCACGTGGACCGACCTTTCACTACTCCAAACCCAAGTATTAAGCTTTATCCGCGTCAACTTAATTTTCTCAGTAACTTGGAACATTGGTGAGCCCTCCACACCTTGGTTCCACCCTTCTCGTACTGCTTTAGTACAACCCTTCTGCATATGCCAGCTTTCCTCTTAACAAAACTTATTCTTTCCTCGAATCGGATTACGGCTTGTCCAATTAAGTAGAATCGGCATATGGTCTAACGAAGTCTTATTTAAATGATGCAATTTAAAGCGAGGAAACAACTTCATCCATTCTGGATTACCCAAAGCTTTATCCAACCTTACTTTGATTCCATGCTTCTCGTCGTAAGCCATGTAAACTTATTACCTGAGAAACCAAGGTCCAACAGCCGACAATATGCCACCGCATCTCGAAACCCCTTCATCTGCCTCTCTTGTCTAACATTGACTCCTTCCTACTCATTGGCTTGGAGAATTTCATTAAAATCACCAATGGATAACCAAGGTTTAGACTCATTGCATGCGAGAGTCTCCAATAACCTCAATGACTTGTATCTATCACAAATGGATGGAAAGCCATAAAAAAACAGTAAGTCGCCAATATAATGTTATCTCCCGGATCACCCACATCAAAGTCAATATGGTTTTGGGAATAAGATCTTAAACATAATTTTATTTCATCCTTCCAAAGAACACAAAGCCCCGTTGAACTACCTCGACTATCAACGGTAAAACAATGATCAAAACTCAACTTAAAACGGAAACAATCTATGTAACGAGAATTACTCTTTGTCTCGCACAAGAATACTGCAGTGGGATCTTGAGCATGAATTAGGCGTTGGGGCGCATGAACTGCTTGAAGGTTCCCAAGCCCTAGGTAGTTCCAACTTAAATAAATCATCGTTGACGGCGAGGTTGATCCACGTCAAACTCTGCCGATGAGTTCAGTTATGGTTGTTCCATCAACTTCCTTCAACCACCACTCCTTGCTATCTTGTCGTCATCCTCTTGTAACAACTTTTTTCTTGAGCTCAAGTAATGGAGCGTCAACCTGTGGTCCAAAAGCCAACCGAGTTGTGCCCAAATAGACATCTCCCTCTCTTTTTCTTCTACGCTGCTTCCATCGCTGAGGCCTTTGGTGCTGCTCAATATAGGGCATAAGATTAAAAACATCCGGGCTTAACCCAGGCCACTCACACACCTCGAAAGGTGAACTGAAACCAACCATCACCGAGTGAGACTCCTGGCCCACATTTACCAAGTAATGGGTCTTTTCGTGCCCCTCACCTTGGGCTCAATTGAAACCCACCCCATTTGGATTTAATACACTACCATTCTCTCCCATGTCTCATTCTGCTGGATTAAGAAAGTTTTCCTCATGTGTAGGTGGCAACTCATTCAAATCAAACCCAAATAATGTCACCCCACGTGATTCCAAAGATTTACAATTCTGTTGAACAGGAACAATTGCCAAAGAGTCATCCATCATCACCTTTGTGCCTCTAGAGAGATTCAAATCTAGTAATGGGACCACATCATCCATGCTGGTATCAACACTACAACAAAAATGGGCACTGCACACCATAAATTATTTGTGCCCTTTGAGGCCAAAGGACACCAACATATGTGCCTATAAACCAATGGCAACAGTGCAGCAACTATTATATTGTCTGTGCCCTTTATGGGCGTCACCATTCATGAAAGGGCACAATATGACTTTTTGTGCTCAAACAGCACAGCACAAATAGATGTCTTTTTGTGCCTACATTCTGACAGTCTGTCAGACGATCTAACAACCACCTGACGGGCACTTTTTTGAAATTGTGCCTAATAAGCTGTATTTTTAAAAAAAAAAAATTGAAAAATCAAAACAGGCTACAAACTGAAATTTAAGCAAAACAAAAGATTAAAAATTTCATAAAATGAAAACCAACGGCTTCAGCTGTTAGAATGAACCAAACAGTAAAAGTGGAATATCATTAATGAAAGTATACAAGTATTCGTCATAAAAAAAAACATGTGTACTTTAGCCAGGCAAAACTGATATATCCAACGGAACTTAAGCAATACATGCATCTCTACATATAGCCAGGCAAAACTGATTTCACCTCTTTTTTCCAACTTGGTGGATAATGCAATCATCTTCCTGAAATCCAAACCAAAGGGAAAATGAAAATAAATTGTTAAGGACCTATTTCCAGTGATGTTCAAGGATCAAAACTTTCAATTGGCATTGAGAACTCACAAGCACTGACGCATTGCTACTTTGTTATACTAAATAACAACAAACAAAACAAGCAACTTAAATGAGCAGCTTAACCATCATTACTAGCAAACAAGATGTAAAAAACAATACAAGTTTGGACAATCATTTAGCTTTAGGTCAAATGTAGTGAGATAAATCTCAATGTTATGACATTAATTTCTAAGAAAGATAGCAAATGCTAAAAACCTTATCGGATCTGCAAAGCAGAGTCAAATAAATAAGTATTTTGAAATCTAACCTTGCTTATATTCCCCAGTTTTGCATCTTATCCAATCTTTGCTCCACAAACGAACTAATCTGGATGACATGTGTGGTATTTGGACCTCTCACTGCCAAAGTCATGAGTAGTACCAAAAATTAAAACGATCGATCTAATTCATCAACTTTAATCAGCAAACACTACACGTAAATGTAGAACTACAAATATTTTAAACATGTAAACGTAACTCATGGATAACAAAAATACCAAATTAATCTACAACAGCAAAAAGTGGTGAAACGGTTCTATCAATTTCAAATCAAGATCAATCCCGACAATAACCAACATAATCAGCCAATAATGCATATGAACCTTTGCCTCCTTGAATCCACGGGACCTTACAATGTGGGAACCCAACTGATTTTTTTAGCAAAAGAAGTGGCATTTCTTTGATTTTGGAGTAATAGTTATTTTTTCCTGTCAATTAGTTGTCTGTTTTTTTAACTAGCTTATGAAAAAATAGCTTTAAGGATAATGCAAATGAGGCATCTTTCAAGGGGCATATGGAATGTGTCTCCCACCATTTCAATGACTTTTTTTAATTACTATGATCTTCTACATCTCTCCTCTCGCTTCATGAATTTCATTTGCAAATTTCTCATTAATTAAGGCCTTTAGCATCATGCCCTTTTTTTAGTAATCAGATATTTACAATTTTACACTTGCTTAAATGATGAGTTTTATTATAGTACTAATAGTTATCTAAACCTACCACATGATGACTCACACTTTTGCCTAAAATCTGATAAGACTGCCTTAATATGTAAACCTAAGTGGAAGATTTCAGTAAAGTGAACTCACACATTTATCTTTTGTAGATGAAGGAATGAATGGAAGAAGCTAACCAACTTCTGCACTACCTGTATGATTTGTTCATGTGATTGATCATGGGTAGTTTAGCTAGATCATAAAACTCAATCCATCGGAGTGACACCGGATTACAGTTTAGTCCTTCTCTTACACCGTCTATCACAAGCCGGATGCTTGCATATGAACCTTTGCCTCATTGACTCCATGGGACCTTACATTGTGGGAACCCAACTAAGTTTTTAGCATCTTTCATTAACTGGAAATAAAAAACAAAAACAAAAGAAAAACACTGTAATTATCCTGTAATCGTAGCTTAATCTCTCACTGCCATTTCAAATTAAGGGAAAGAAAAAGTTGAAAACCACCTGAGTCAACGAAATATCCTGTAATCATACGACACGGAAATGAATTTAAATAATTAAATTAAATTCAACATTTGGCTTGATTGATATTGGTCGAATATTTCCAATCTTTCTTTTCCCGGGGAAACAAAAGCGACTACATGGAATTCTATTTTATTTATTTTCCTTCATCTTCTAGGCAACCAAAACAAAAAAAACAAAAAATGCTAGAAAAGTTGATGAAACAAACTACAATAAGCTATAAACATTAAAAATTAAATGACCAATTTAAAACAAAAATATTACATGCGACTAAACTTTGAAATTCCGAGCAGTCTCCAAGCGAGTAAACTTTGACATGCATACAGAAAAGGGAATTAAAATTCAAAATCTAAAATGGATCCCAAAACTAAAAGTTTTTATTTTAGAAAAGAACTTACACTGGAGGACAACCCACTAAGAGATGATCATCTTTACCTCTAGGGTCGAGGTCCAATTCTGCCAGGCTTGGCCGAAAACTGGCCAAAAAAATCTGTGGTCACCGTTTCTTAGATTTGAAATTGAGGAAATCCGGCTATGAATTTGTAGAAACTAACTTGGGGGTTCGAAAGAGGACAGAAAAATGATTATGGAGGTATAATTTGACGGTCGTTGGTGATCGAGGGACGGCGGTGCTGTTGCGTGCAGAAGAAGAGGGAGAAAGAGGATACCGGCGGGGGAAAGGAAGGTAGCTGAGGACAAGGAGAGTTTGAGAGAGAGTGGAAAGAGAGAGAGGCGTTAAGTAGAGTAAAAGTAAATCTAAAGGATAAAAAATAATATTTATTTAAATATATTAAATTAGAGGGCACAAAACCCTTTTATTGTGTGTTTATAAATTAATAAAATAATATCTACAGAGTGAGTGGAAAGAGAGAGAAGTGTTAAGTAGAGTAAAAGTAAATCTAAAGGATAAAAAAATTATTTATTTAAATATATTAAATTAGAGGGCACAAAACCCTTTTATTGTGTGTTTGTAAATTAATAAAATAATATCTATCCCTGACATTAAAAGGACACATGCAAGTTGGACACAAAATTTTGTGTTCAAACCTTAGTAGGCACAAATACACAACACAAACTAATGTGCTTTTTTGTTAGAGGGCACAATTGAGATATTTGGGTGTTCAATGGACCTTATAAAGCACAATTATGTATTTGTGCTCAATGAAAATGAGAAGGGCACAAATCAATTGTGTTCTTAGCCCATTTTTCTTGTAGTGCAACCATGAATCTCCCCTGACCTTCCCCAATGCCCTCACTCTTCCCAAGCTCATGTACTGTCTCCACTGCACCCTGACAAGGAATTAGGTTTGTATTTGTACTTTCTCCGACCTTCATCTCCTCATCCACATGCATGGGAGCTTTCATAGACCAACCCTGCACCTCGTCCAACCCAAACTGTTTGCCCTTTGGTTTCCTATAATTCTCACCCAAAACATCAAACTAGAACCAACGACCGTACGGCTTCGACCTATCATCCTCATTCTTAGCCTTGAAAAGCACACAATGTTCTTCCATATGACCAACCATTCCACATAAAAAGCAGGTTAATGGAATTTTCTCATAGTGCAGATCGATCCCCACCTCGGTGCCCTCGATGATTAGCAACAAACTACACCTTAATGGTTTCATGATGTCCACAGCAACACGTATACGTAGTATGCTTCAATGAAGCTCACTTCACCTACTCTGATCAGTCAAGACATGTACTCCAATATGGTTCGCGATAAACTGGCCCATATGCCTAGTCATATATGCAAGGGCTAACCCTTTTATTTGGATCCAAAATTCCTGAGAGGATAAAGGGATATTCCCTGGCTGAACAAGATTGTTTGCCTCCGCCAACACCACCAGAGCACCATCGTACAGCCATGGCCCCTCGTTTTAGATCATTGCCCTCTTACGATGATTGTCAAACTCAAACGAGAACAAACCTTGCTCTAGTTCCACAATTGTAAACCTAGCTTTGGTGTGCCATAGATTGAACATCTACCTTTTAAATCTCTCTTTATTAAAAATCTTACTTGTAAGGACTCTCCTTATAAGGAAGACCTTTGTAGTTCGAAAGATCGCACTCACCTTATCATCAATAACCACTGCCCTTCTTTCATCAGCAGTGAGGGCGAATCGCTCCGCAAATTTCAAAACCATATCGTCCATCCACTGTAGTACCGATTGCAAACTGACTCTATACAAACCCCAGAGTTTCCCACCCACTCGACGAGCAAGACCGAGCAACATTCACTAGCAAACCAACACAGCAGCCACCGACAGCCCTTTTACAAACACAATCCCAGAAATCTACTTTTAAATTCAGCACCGGCGCCGAAATCGAGTAACCCTACCACTCCCCTAGAGAAATCCTAGAAAAACTAGCGAAACCCTAGAGAGGATTTACATTTGTTCTTAAAAGAAAAAAGAAGATCATAGAAATTTAAAAAACCGATAATAAGAGTCGAAAATCTTGGGTAAGAGATCATTAATTTGTTTATGAAAGTAATCATACCAAAATTTTAATAATATATCAAAAAAGAATAAGGTGGGACTTGTAGGAGTTTTGAGACTCCTCTTGTCCAACATCGGAAAACATTGATTTGTCACTAGCCTTTATATAGGTCTAGTCATTTATTCTAGTATTTAAGATTTGGACCATTTAGAAAATAATTGAAGGCTTGGGCCTTATGGTTGTGTGGATTAGGTTTGTATAATTTAGTCTAATACAATTAATATTAATTAATCAAGACAAGGGCCTTGGGTCTTGAAAGTTAAAATTAATCAGATTCATTCATTTTAATTTCGAATTAAGTTTTTAATTAATTTATTAATTAAAAAGCGTTTTGATTAAGAGCTGTGTATTTTCAAATATGTTGAACATGCATTTGAAAGGGTGTGAAACAACCTATATATTTGCAATCATTGTTTCCAACCAAGATCATCTTTTCTTCCGTATAAACTTTCCAAAGAGTAAACACACAAAGCTATTCGCTAGAATTCTATATTCCGATGCGAGTTGTAGAATTAGGTAGCTGTATCTTGGTCAAGCAAACGTTGTAGAACCACAAACACAAGAGTGGGACGGAAATGTTATTCAAAGGACATAACTTCTGCGCTAGCCTTTACCTGTTGTAATCAAGTTAGGCCATTGATATTCCTGTATTTATTTCTATATTTCATTCTATATAGCAAGTATTTTTAGTTAATAAAGTATTAAAATTTCGAGTTCTGTTATTTCTGTTATTTTTATTTATTTTTGAATTGTTCTCCAATAGGACTTTGAGGGCTTACTTTGTAGGGTTGAACAAAAAGATAACACAACCTTGCTCGATAATAAATGAATGATATGGGTTGGATTGATATGTTTGCCTTACCAATTCGACGGGTGCTTTCATCAGAAAGAGGGAAGTATATGTTATCATAATTGAAAACTTTAAACAAAATTGTCATCTATATATGATTAACACTTAATTATCCAAAAAATACAAACTATGATTCAGACAAAAAAACCCTCCCTCCATGTTACTTCATCAATACCAAAATGAAGATCGGCGATCAAACTTTTTCTTCCCCTCCCTTCCCACATCAGACACACTCCTAAAGCCAACTTTCTCACCATGAGATCTACGGGGGCTAAGGTTAACCAACTTCGAGAATATTCCACTTATCAAATTACCATCCGGCGCCTTCTCATAAAACTCATCTTCTTCATCATCTCCTGCATCACCTTCATCCCCAGATTCAAGCAGAGAACCCTTTTCTTCGATTGGAGGACAATCCCAAAGGTGTGATCCTTCACTATTTTCATTGGTTGCTAGGAAATTGGAAGCCTTGTCATAGTCATTGCTGCGCAGTCCACTCGGTGAATATCTTTCCATGGCTTCCAATTTTGTGGGAGATGGCTCATATGACCTACTTAGCTCATTGATATCATTCCATACAGAACTTGTGGTAGAAAAAGAGCCAAAGGATGTTCTTGATGCTTCGGAGGCCGATGAAGAGAAAGAAGTTGCGGATGAAGGAGAAGCCGTTGCACTTCCAAATCCTTGGATTTCATTTGTTATTTTGAGAGCTTTTAAACGTGCTTCTCTTAGGATTTGTCCTCCTCCTAGCAAGTTAAGTATTTGGTCTGATTTCTTTTGCATGCTATCACCCCAATTGAATCTGTCATGATAATAAAAAAAATTAAAATCAAAAGGTATAAAAAATCAAAAATTTAATATTTCAAAGAAATGAATATAGACTATATGAAATTACCCTTTGTTATCTATGTATTTAAACGATCCAAGCTCTTGGATGACATAACTATCACGTTGAAATTCTTCAGCAAAATCTTCAGGGCCGTGTGTTAGTAAGAACTCCAGAAGTATTAATGCTTTGTAGGATTGCCTCCACTCTTTCCAATCTATGCTATATAACCTATATTATTTATTTTGCGCATATTAACCTTATGTTCAACCAAGAAATTATAGCATTAATATGCAATTTACAGTAGACACTTCTTGTTGATATAAGTTTAAACAAGAAGAAAATGATTACCGCCGATGCAGAATATCGACAATTCTCCAATAGTCATCCACGTCAAAGGAGGCATCAGCTATTTTAGTCATTGTCTTAGCATCAGGGCTACATGGATCATTATTTGTTGCTTCCTCAGCTAACCTTTATGACAAGATGGATCTCATGGCATGTTAGGGTTTATATTCGACAAAGGGGGCCGGGTTGGGAACAAATGAAATAACATAATAAAAAAGGTGTAAAGAGAAAAGTACTTACAATTCAGTTGGGGTAACATCAGTAAAAGTCAGCCTAGCAATTTTGTATTTCTTCTGTAGAAAATTAGATGCTTGCTTTTTGATATGGTTCAAAAACAAGGTTCCCATAGCTGCCAGTAAGTTCTTAAAAACTTGTAACCATGAACCCTAGTTTGAAACCCTAAACTAATTGGTAAGTTTAATGCTTATGAGCAAAATTTTGGTAACAATAATCCAATCACTAATGTCTAGTACCCCATATTAAAGGATAATTGAGGCCTCAAACTCAGTTCCCTAAATGTTTAAATTAAACCAAAGGTTTCTTAGTTTAGAAGAAAATTCATAAACTTTTTGAGATAGAGGAGATTAGTATAGGATCAACTATTTCATGGGAAGCCATGATTATAGCTCAAATAGTGGAGGAGGGGTAGGGTATACCCATTTTGAATGTGGGGGAAATTACAATTGACTAATATTGGAAATTTGACCAAATGTTACCCATAAATTTTTTACTATTTTGTTTATAATTTTTCTGTTGAAAAATTATAAACTATATACATAATTATAGTTATAACCCAAACAAAATTCGTGCCTCGTTAGAGATTTCTAATTCTATCATTCTTTCTATTTTTATTTTTATGTATAACTAAACTATTTCCCAAGTATTTTTTTAAATATTATTATTTGATTACATGCCATGTTGCACTTGCATGCAAATTCTAGTTTCAAATGATCCTATGACTATCCATCATGAGAAACTTTGTTGATAGAGACTTAATAAATCTAAGAGGTTGACCAATCAATTAGGTTTATTGAAACTAAGGTTAAAAACAATATATAAACTAGTAAGGATGACCCATCAAGAAAATTTTCTATAAACGAGCCATTTACAAGATTTATAGGCCGAAAATAGTAAAGTTAAAACCGACTTGTTTCTTAAATGACCCAGGCTCAATTTTTTTGTTTTTCTATTACAATCGAGGGGAACTCAAATTTGTTTATTTATTTATATATATATTAGAAGCAGAAATTGCAAGGAAATGGCCGCTGACGAGGTTGTGTATGGTTTGGTGGGTGGCTATAGGGTAGGTGGAGAGTTTGGCTCCTTTTGCTTTGAAAAGATAACATTGTTACATTAAAGGTTAAGTTCACTGTTAAATTAAAGGTTAAGTTCATAGACAGCCATCAAAAAATTAAAAAACAGACACCGAATCAGAGACAACAAACTCGTGGCCCCTAGTATTACCCTTGTCTTCAATCCTAAATACCATTCTTAAATGATTTGTATAGTTTTCGTGAAAAAGAAATAAACAATTCAGGCACAACACAAATATAACATTAATAAAGCAAATATAAATAGAGTATCTTATTTCCCAAAAAAAAAAAAAAAAAAAAAAAAGAGAGAAATAATGCAGGAAGCAAATATTGTTCGCGTGTTCACTTGTTAGTTATACACTATTCGAATTTGTCAACTGGTATATCAAATACACACAATAAATAATTTTTGGTGCGAGATGTAACTATGTATTGGTTGTGTGTTCACTTGTTAGTTATACACCATTCGAATTTGTCAACTGGTCTATGCCATCTTACTTGTCAATGAGTGCAAACTATTGATAAGATAAGAGGACGTTAGATATAAGGGCTCAAATTATGTGGGTTATTAATTAAATATTTGTGGATTTTTATAATTTAGGTAAATTATATTTTCCTCTCTCAAGTTTGGGTGTAACTACAACCTCATATAATATTTTTTAAAGTATTTCAATCTCATATATTTACTTATATTTTCTTTCAACATCTTTCTATCAATTTTTTTTTAATTATTTCAATATCTTTAATGTGAAAGTTAACTGGAATTAAATGAAAGAGCATGGGACAAATGATTAGGTGTGCAGTGAGAATACACCATAGTTATGGTGGCGAGCAAAAATGCTTCCTAAAAAATTTGTTGAATTTATCGTTAAGTGATGAATTGATATATGTGGGTCCACATTTGTGCTGAATTTTTTTTTTTTTTATAAAAGAAAGCATAAATTAGATAGAGATACCTCTTACATAGCTAGAATCATTACAATCAAACTGAAAAGCTAAAAGAGCTTCCACATTTGTGTTGATGATGTGGCAAAAAATAACTAAATATTAAAAAATCAATTTAAAAAATAATATTAAATTGAAACAAAATAAAAAGTCCACTTCCTCTTCTTCATCAACATATTCTCATAATAAACCTCTTGCTTCACATGAATCACAATCTTGTTCTTGCTCTTCTTCGACACTGCATCTACTGCCTCCTAAATCGTCTTAACATTTCTGGTCCAGTCCTTGGCCAACCACCACCATTACACAGATAATGGTGACGATGGATGGATGGGGAAGGAGGGTGATGATGGATGGATTCACTACAAGAAAAGTGGGCTAAGAACACAATTGATTTGTGCCCATTTCATTTTCATTGAGCACAAATACATATCTGTGCTTTTTGAGTATCATTGAATACAAAACTATTTTATATGTGCTCTCTAAGCAAAAGGCACACTGGTTTGTGCCAAAAAAGAAGTGTATTTGTGCCTACTTGCATGTGTCATCTTTTAATGTCTGAAATGAGATTTGTTTATTAATTTACGAAAGCATAATAAAAGTTTTCGTGCTCTTCAATGTAATATATTTAAATTAAAATTAGGTTTTCGTGTCCATTGCTTTTACTTTTTGTTATTCTCAATTCCTTTACATTCAGTTCACGCCTTTCCTCTACTCCTTGTCCTTTCCTCTCTCATTCCCCTCTCTTAAACTCTGCTTTGTCCTTTCCTCTCTCTCTCTCCCCTTTCTTAAACTTTGCTCCTTGTCCTCCTCAGCAATCTTCCTCCTTCCCTCATCCTCTCTCTCTCCCTCCTCTTTCACGAAACAAAGCCGCTGTTTACCCATCACCAACGACCGTCTAATTATACCTTTTGAATCCTTTTGTCGTCCTCTTTCCAACTCCCAAGTTTGTTTCTCCAAATTCTTAGCCAAATTTCCTCAATTTCAAATATAAGTAACAGTGATCGTGGGCTTTCCTGCCAATTTTCGGCAAAGGCTACCGGAATTGGACCTCGATGCAAGAGGTAAAAATGATCTCTTTTTCCTCTTCTTTATTTCTTATTTCTCTTTGCCTCTTTCACATCTATCTTTCTCCCTACTTTCATCTTTCTGCTTTGCCTCCCTCAGACTCTCTTTCTCTCACCTTTGTCTCTCTCTCCGACTCCCTTTCTCTCTTTGCCGTCCCAGATTCGGTCTATCTCTATTCCTTTTCTCGATTTGGTGGTTTTTTATGAACAAATTCAAAACATAACTCTCATATTCGGTCCATCTTTATTCTCACTCTACATTCCCAAATCCCAAATTCGGTCTATCTCCAATTCTCTCTTATTTTGTTTGACTTTCAAAAAATATATAGAATTATTTGATTTTCTTTCCTACTATTATCTTCTTCAAGCTACATTGATCTAGATTTGATGAAGGAGAATCTTCAAGTTAGAAAGATGTGGGCAAGTGAAAAATGAGGGGCGTCAGAGGCCACCCTAGAAACCACCATTGGCATCTTCACCATCGAGGTAAATTCTCCTTCTTCCCAAACTATCCCTTCAATTTTCTTTCACTTTCTCAGTAACCAAACAGACAATTCAATCCATAAAGTTTGTATCTTTGACATTTTGTGTTTTCAAATCATTAAAAATAGTAGCTTTATTGCAAACACTCGCCGAGGACTTGCAGGAACTTCATTGGGCTCTCTCGTAGAGGATATTATGACAATGTAATTTCACATAATCATCAAGGTTTCATATGTTCTGCTTTTGTTGTGTATATAAATATTAGATATATATATATATATATATATATATATATATATATATATATATATATTACTAATGGTTAAATTGGAATTGGGGTATGATTTCATAGGGCAAGGTGGTGATCCCATTGGGGCACGAACGGGTGACGAATCCCTTTATAATTTGCTTTATTTTTTTACCCTTGATTTTAATTAGATTTGAGAACCATAGTGAATAACTTGTTTTGTATAATGGGTTCAGGGGAAAGTTTAAGGACGAGATAAAACAAGAGTTGAAGCATACTGGAGCTGGCATCTTATCGATGGCAAATGCTGGTTCGAATACAAATGGAAGCCAGTTCTTTTTCATGTTGGCACCTTGCCCATCATTGGATGGTATGCTAATTTTTATCTAGTAATGTTAAGACTGTTTTTTACTACTATAAGTGCAACATTTGACTCTTTGTTTTACATAATCTGCATAAAAGTGATTAAAAAGCAGTAAGCATTTTTGCCTTAAGATGGTATGTGTATCTTGCGTACAATGTGGCTTGGTGGACTTGTGACCTGTTGACTTTAGAAGTTATTTGCATGAGAAATCAGTTCATCGCTTTGTGACCTATTAAAATATCTGGAAACTGAAAAACAATTCTTGCTATAATATGATTTCTTTGTGATTTTTCTATGAGCACTTTATGATTGACATGCACACGTAATCTGAAGATAGTTATGAGTACAGGAATCTTTAGGCTTTAGCTGACTTTTAGGTTACTATAATAATCTACACCATCACCATTAGGATTCTGTTTAAGCTATAAAGTGACATCTTTATGATAGTACTCCATCATTTCAACAGAATATACTCTTTACTTGGACTTATCTGTTTGGTTTGTACGAGTTATCTTTAATTGACTTATCTCCAAACAAAACTTATCAACCGGCATGATAGTAAGGAAGGCTCTGTCTTTCATATTGTGAAAATTTTGCTTCCACTGAAGTAATTTGCCTGAGGTTTCTGCTTCGTTCAGGAAAACACACTATTTGGAAGGATCTTCACATGAATGAAGGTCATCAAAAGACTTGGCAATGTCCAAACTGATAATAACGATAGGTATGCCGCATAATTTATACTCATAATGTTTAGGTTGTTTTATGATTTACCATACTAGTTGGTCTGCACATGTCTTGCATTAGATTTTGAGTTTTAAAGTTTTAATTCTTGAGCATGTCTTGCATTTTTAAATTTACAAAAATCTACACTAATGATTTTGGGCTTTTATAATACTAGGTTATTAGCAATGGTTGAGGGTTGTCAGGCAGCGACGAACTCAAATGCAATGGTGTTTGTTATATTGTTAGATTCTTAGATTTAGATGAGTTTATTTTCATGGTCTGTATGATTATGTGTTTTACTGCTCAATATATTTCCTACTCATAATCATTTTTTAGAGGCTGTCAATACTAGGTTATCTGGAGTAATGGTATTAGGAATTATTGGTTTAATTCTCTGTATGAATTGGTTGTTTGTAGAACTAAATCGTAAAAGCTTGTTTTAGCCCTACCCATAGTTTAATTGGTATCTTGGATGTTCATGTAAAACCAAGCTGAATAATTTATTACCGATGGTATTACTATTTGATTTGATTTGATATTATAATATTGGAATTTATGTTTTTTTTTTAATATTTAACCTATTGGGCACAATAATAAAAATTGTGTTAATATGGATGGGAAAGTAAATCTGACTACTTGTCAGAACGGAGGCACAAAACCCCTATATTTGTGTTCACGTCATTGAGCACCAAAAACAATATTGTGCCCTCTAATCAAAGGGCACACCCATAGAGAGTGCACATAAGATTTTGGTTGCTATACTGTTGCCCATTGACCTATGAGCACATCTGTTGGTGCCTTTTAGCATTAAGGGGCACATATAATTTATTATGTGCAATGCCCAATTTTTTTGTAGTGGTTGCTAAGCCACTTTTTTTTTTAGTTAATTAATTAATTAATGTTATAAAATTTGTATTTAAGTATGATTGTGTAAATTCTAGATTAGATTTGATTCTTGTTATTCTTCCCTATTAGGACTTGTATTCCTTAAAGGAGACGGATTCTTCTCTCCCTTATTACTATAAATAAAGACACTGCGTAGGGGGAATAACACATCCTCTACATAACCATACAAACACATCTCTCTCTGCTCTCCCTCTATTGTGCCTTCTCTCCCTTGTCAATTAAATATAGGCCACAACATGTTATCAGCATGCTCCTACCGCTGGTCTTAGAAATCTGACGTAGAAGTTTTTTGCATCAAACTAGTTCATCAATATCATCATGGAACAAGGTTCTTTCAAAACAACGATTTTTATCTCGATATTTTTATAGCCTGAATAGCATGAACATTTACCATAATGCATGACCCAACTTTACGTTTTTTTGAGTTTTAGATTCTACATAAATTGTGTATGCATTATATCCATAATTGTTGAATTATGTGAACTGATATTGCCATGAATTGCATCATATATCTATCCATGCATTAAATTATTTAATTAAATATGCATTAAATTAATTGAATTTGAAAAAAAAATTAGGGTTCTTCGAACCTGAACCCATCACAGTCGGAGCCCGCAGCTCTGAGCCCCTGGAACCTAGCCTAAAAACCCTGACGCCCTTTGCGATGTCACACATGGCCTACAACCATGCCCAGCCACCACAACTGCCATACCGATGACCTGCAGTCCCTACAGACCTTGTTTTTGGCCGAGATTCATATGAATCTCCCCGAATTTTGAAAACCCATATTCGAATCCTAGGGTTTTTCTTGGTTTTTGGACGTCAAGATCTTCTCCATCACACCATCCAGGTTACATGTCAAAATCATGACTCGTTCCGAGTTATTTGGACCAAAACACAGCCGCCTGAAGCGGCGACGTCGGCCTTTGTCCCCGATGACCACCCCCAACGAAGTTGATATGTTCTTTGGTTGAAACCCAAACCCAGTTGGGCCTTGGTTTCTACTAAACCTGATAATTTTTTTTTCTCTTTCGGGCTTGCTTGTAGCGACCTAAACAGTTGGCTTGGCCTTAACATGACACTAGCCAAGGGTTACGGTGTCCATTTGCCCGCATCGCACCAGATCTCCTTTTGTCGATGGTGTATTTGTGTTTGCGTTGCACCGGATTTCAGCCCGAAGCTAGAACATCGGTGCACTGTAACGCGAAGCACCGGAGCACGCCTTTGAATGGGCTTAGAGCCTCAACCTACTCTTTGCCGCATCTAATCAGTGCACCATATAAGCCCTTTATTTTTATTTTTTTTTGGGCTTATTCCTGTAGCCTGTTTGCTACTAATGGGCTCGCATCCCAATTCTTTTGGGACCTGATCAACTCGTGCATACTCCAGCCCAATTTTGGGCCTGGATCTCATGACATATTTTTGTTCAGCCCACTCGTGGGCTTTGGTCTATTATTTTGGGCCCTGAGTTTAATTGTTTATTTTTTTTTAGACAATTTGGGTTTTATAATTTTTCACCCACACTTTAATTTTGGCCTAAAGTTCAAATAATTAACTCAATTATAATCATAGGCCCCAAATACCTACTTGTATATATTTGTTGCATATTTTTGTATATACATGCGTTTGTTTGCAGGTACTATGAACCTGAAGTCCATAAACTTTTCTCGAAAAAAAATTAATTTTTAATGGTTTTAAGTTATCGAACTTTTATGCATGTGACTAGTTCAATTAAATTTATTTCTAAGTATAACTAGTAGGATAGTTAGTTGTCTGACAGATAGTGCAACCATGCACATCGTTTTGCGTGAACGCATTTATTTCACTAACTATGTACCTAAGAAAGGCCCATATAATGTTGTCCAATGGCATTATTTTGACTATTCAAGAGGCACTTTATTCTCCACGTTGCGGAAGAACGTTGTTGAGCATTAAAGATATTTGAGACAATAATTAGACAATAACCACCAGGCTGAAACCTATGTAGAAAACGTAGTTGAATTTATGTGCATCACTTCCTACGAATATAGCTAGAAGCGTATTCTAGAGAAGATGAAGTGTATCCCGAGTGGTTTGTATACTACAATCATACACCCTATAGAGAGCCACTATGTGGCCGGCCCCAACCGCGCACGAAATTATAATTTGGCATGATCGTTTGGGTCACCCTAGATGAACAATGATGCCGTATTCTCAAATCATCACATGGGCATCCACTAACTCGAAATTTAGGTTCGATTCAAAGAATCCTATGTCAAAACTGCTCTGTGGGAAAGCTTATTATTAAGCCTTCTTATGACAAGATTCATTCGAATCCTCCTATTTTTCTACAAAGGATTCAGGGGGACATTTGTGGACTAATTCACCCTCCATGCAGACCATTTAGATATTTTATGCTTTTGATTGACGCTTCTACACGTTGGTCACACTTGTGTTTATTGTCTATAAGAAACGCTACATTCTCCAAATTGTTGGCTCAGGTTATTAAGCTCAGAGCTTACTAGCCTGATTATCCAATCAAATCTATTCGATTGGATAATGCTAGAGCACTCACTCTTACGTACAAAAATAGGGCCTCAATGAATGATGGGAATCTATGTTGGATATAATTCTCCTTCGATCATTCGTTACTTAGAACCTTTGACAGGCAATCTGTTTACTGCTCGTTTCACGGATTGTCACTTCTATGAGACAGTCTTCCCGTCATTAGGGGGAGATAAGAACGTCAATGTTCTTGAAGAACGATGAGAATTATTGTGGATGACTCCCACTTTGTCTCATTTAGATCCCTGTACTACTCAATCTGAAACTGAAGTGCAGCGCATATTAGATTTTCAAAACATAGCTCAGAGCATGCCAGATGCTTTCACCAATCTAGCGGAGTGACAAGATCACATAATCCTCTGCCCTTACATAAAAGAGTGGCAGACCACTTGGTTTAAAGGATTCACACCCCCGAAAAAGGAAACCCATGGAATAGACTCGTGCTAAGCCTACAGTCAGTCTGACTGTCGCCTACTCATTTTATCCAACTCATGAGGAAATTTTAGATTACGGAAGCGTCCTTGAAGAAATGAATCCACCTCTCGAGAATCGTGAGATTTCAATCCATTATACTAGCTTGGATGATGTTTGGTGTAGAAATGAGATGATCATCGACGATGCATTAACATATGCAGTAGCTATTGAGATAATGTTAAGCAATGACATTGAACCCCGTTCCATTGATGAATGTCGACGTAGAACTAATTGGTCAAATTGGAAACAAGCAATCCAAATCAAACTCGATTCGCTTGTGAAATGTAAGATATTTGGACCTATAGCTCCTATTTCTCCACATGTGAAACTTGTTGGCTATAAGTGGGTTTTCGTTCGGAAGCGTAATGAGAAGAACAAAATTATGCATTACAAAGCTCGTCTTGTTGCGCAAGGCTTCTCACAACTCCTCGGGATTGACTATGATGAAACTTGTTCACCCATTATGGATGTGATTACTTTTTGCTACCTTATCAATTTGGTAGTTTCTGAAAAAACTGAGTATGCAGTTGATGGGCGTAGTAACTGCGTATCTCTATGGGGATCTTGATAGGAAAATCTATATGAAAGTTCCCAAATGACCTACATTGACTGGATACAATATTTTCGAACCCTGTAACATGCTCTTAATTCGACTAAGGCGTGCACTCTACGGTTTGAAGCAATCCAAAAGAATGTGGTTTAACCGTCTGAGTGAGTATTGGACTAGTTAGGGATATATGAACAATGAACTATGCCTTTGTGTGTTCATTAAGAATTCACATTCCAGTTTTGCAATTGTTGTAGTTTATGTCGACGATATGAACCTCATCGAAACTCCTGAAGAGCTCGAGAGAACTGCTGCACATTTTAAGTCAAAATTTGAGATGAAAGATCTAGGAAAGACTCGGTACTGTCTCGATCTCGAGATAGAGCGTCGTTCGGATGAAATCTTAGTACATCAATCAATCTACACCTAGAAGGTGTTTCGCCGCTTTAACAAAGATAAAGCGAAGCCTTCAAGTACTGCTATGGTCGTGCGATCACTAGATGCAAAATGAGATCTTTTCCATCTGAAAGAGGATGGTGAAGAGACTTTGGAGCCTGAAGTTCCTTATCTAAATGCGATAGGAACTTTATTGTTCTTAGCTTAATACATTAGACCCGACATCTCTTTCGATGTTAATCTTTTGGCAAGATACAATAATGCACCAACACGCAGGCACTGCACTGGTGTTAAAGACATCTTCCATTACCTTAAGAGTATTATGGATATAGGTTTGTTCTATCCCTACGAATCCTCGAGTGATACTGCACCGCCCTTATCTCGAGTAGATTCTCACCTTATTCGTTATAACGACGCAAAATACTTATCTGATATGCAAAAGGCACGTTCTCAAACGGGTTATGTCTTTACCGTTGAAGGCATTGCAATCTCTTGGAGGTTATCTAAACAGACCTTAGTTGCCACTTCATCTAATCATGTTGAAATTATCGCCTTACACAAAGTAACTCGGGAATGCTTATAGTCAAGAGCAGTTGTGGGTCATATTCGAAGTTCCTACAATCTTTACCCTGTCGTTGACGACGACGAACTATGAAGATAACACAACATGGATTGAACAGCTTAAGAAGGGTTACATCAAAAGAGACAACACCAAGCACATTGCGTCGAAGTTCTTTTTCTCACATCAACAGCAAGAGCATCAGAAGATTGAAGTCACGCAAATCCGCTCACAAGACAATCTAGCCGACCTCTTCACCAAATCACTACCGCATGCGACGTTTCAAAAGCTTGTTCAAGGAATAGGTATGTGTAAACTTTTTGAGTTGTAACATTATTAGTTCTTTTTAGAATTATGTCAAACTCAGAGGGAGTATCCTAAAGTATACTTGTTTGATCTTAATGTACTATTTTCCTACAATTAGGAGCATTTTTCCGTTTGAGTTTTTGCTACCTAATGAGGTTTTGACGAGGCACCTACCTTGGGTTGATCATATCTCTGATGACATCCCATAGACGTTTCATTTGACTTTGCATTTCTCATGCATTTTTCCTTAGACTATGAATTTTGTCCTTACTCGGGTTTTTGCCATAGCCATTGGTTTTTTGTGACAAATAGTTCTATATGCAAGTTCCTACCTTATTTGAGACAACTGTTCTAAAAATCCCTACCTAGCACCGCCTAGCACCTAGGCACCCGCCTCAGTAGGTCTAGGCCTGCCTAGGCACCTGCCTAGTTTGCAACTAACTTAAATAGAAAATAGATAACTTTTCTTTTGCATTTTATTGTTTCCAATAAATTGTAAGAGACTTATTGAACACTTAAATAAACACACATTATACGTTTACTCCATATTTTCATTATGTTCCAATACTTGATAATATATATGTCATTCTATTTTCTAGTTTTTGATGAAATATATATTTTAAGTATAAACAGACACTTATTTACACAAAATGCAATAGATTTACTTAAATCTGCCTTGTCCACCTAGGCTCCGCCTGGCCACCTAGGCGCTAGGCCCCAACCTGCCGCCCGACTAGCGCCTAATGTTTTTTAGAACCTTATTTGAGACTAGGGTGTTCTCAGAATTAGTTCCGACGAGTTGACTTCATCAACTCTACATGATGCCGAATCTACTTGAGTATTTACACACTCAAGGGGGAATGTTATAAACTTTGTATTTAAGTATGATTGTGTAAATCCTAGATTAGATTTTATTCTGGTTATTCTTTCTTATTAGGACTTGTATTCCTTTGAGGAGAAAGATTCTTCCCTCCCTTTATTACTATAAATAAAGGCACTGTGTAGGGGGAATAACACATCATCTACACAACCCTACAAACACATCTCTCTCCACTCTCTCTCTCTCTCTCTCTCTCTCTCTCTCTCTCTCTCTCTGCCTTGCTCTCTCTCTCCCTTGTCAGTTAAATATAGGCCACAACAATTAATTATTTGTTTTTATATATATGGGGCATAGTTGGCAGCCACATCAACACAAATGTGAAACCACATGTGCCACGTCACCACTTAACGGTAAACTTAACAGATTTTTTAACGGATGTAGGATATAGAAGTAAAATGTAAGTAAATGTATGAAATTTAAATGTTTTAAAGATGTATTAAGTTCAATTGCACCCAAACATGATAAGGTAAAATGTAATTTACCCTAATATTTAAAGCCTAATTAAAGTTCTTTCACCTGAATCAATGTCATTTTTTTTTTAATTTCTAACGCAACATTTTATTATAAACAAAAAATAGTTCCTTTATAATTAAAACTGAGATCTAAACTAGAGAGCCTAAATTCATGCAACTGAAAGTAAATTTGAAATTCCCGACAACTTATAGTGGAAACATGTTCTAAGAGATTTCATATTATTATTATTTTATTTAAAATGAGTACTTATGCCAATAATTAATTACTAAGAGTTGACAAAATATTTTTTTAGTACAATGTTTTAATGTGAAAAGTTATATTATTTTGGGTTACACAACTTACACATAACGTACCATAAGCTTTTTACGTACTAAAATAAAGATAACATAACGTACTAATAGCTTGGTATGTATCAAATAAAGAATTGCATAACACACCAAAAGTTATATTTTATAACATACCAAAATACTAATAGGTACCCAAATTGGATTTATATAACGTACCAAATTATATTTTATATATAATTGCATGCATATATCGTATCTCATAATAATTGTATGTTAATAGGGTGTTTGATATGTTTTAGAATTTAAACCAAAAAAATTATTTGAGTAAGGAAGAATTTCTTTTGAAACAAATTATGATAAGATAAGATAAGATAGGGTGTTTGTTGTGATTTTAGGAGTTTTGTGAACTAATTGATAAATTAAATATAATAAAGAATCAAACTTTTTTCATTAGAAATTAGTAGAAAAGGGGAACTTCATGAAAGAAAACGGTCAAAATGTCCCATAAGATAATTCATATGTGACATTTTGACTTAAAAGCAATACATGTTTGAGTCAAAAAATTCAAAATTCAGGCACTTACATCAAAATGTCCCATAAGATAATTCATAATACACAACAAGGGGATTGCACAAAAGGGGAACTTCATGAAAGAAAACGGTCACATTTTATTGTTATTATAATAATTATAATTATTATTAGGCTATTTTTTTTTCTTGATCCTTGTCACATCCCAGCCCGGGTGGGACCACTTTCCGGGCCCGCTCCACCACCATAGCACGATATTGTCCGCTTTGGGCCCCGACCACGTCCTCACGGTTTTGTTTCTGAGAACTCACGGGCAACTTCCCAGTGGGTCACCCATCATGGGAGTGCTCTAGCCCCCTTCTCGCTTAACTTCGGAGTTCCAACGGAACTCGAAGCCAGTGAGCTCTCAAAAAG
Source organism: Crataegus laevigata (assembly GCA_963580275.1). Lineage (NCBI taxonomy): Eukaryota > Viridiplantae > Streptophyta > Magnoliopsida > Rosales > Rosaceae > Crataegus > Crataegus laevigata. The sequence goes on along the minus strand of OY756940.1, from coordinate 19,490,434 downwards.
CCTCGTGCTAGGTAGGGATGGGAATATACATTTAAGGATCACTCCCCTGGGCAATGTGGGATGTCACAATCCTTGTGGTCAGACACTACTTTTAAAATGATCTATGTGGTGAAAAAAGTGTTAATCTTAACTCTATGGCGAAGTTCATTATCAATCGTAGTCCAAATTAAAATTTCTGTCAAAATCTCATCCACAAGCAGGGGTAAAAAGGTCATTCTATTTTTTTTTTCTTTTCTTTTTGGTAATTCCACTTTTTTATGATCAACAAAAAAAAGAAGGAAAAGAGAAGAAGAAATCCCTCCCCAATCCTTACACTTGTCAGCCATCCGTCCACCACTGTTCTTCTTAACATGAGACTAAATTCAATGTTTGCATAATAACTTATATTCTAACCTAAACGCGGCAAGGTACTTTGTAATTTTTTAAATCTTGAATTTGGACTCTTGGCTCTCTTGAAACGAGAAAGTCTGATAATGTGAACATTATAATTTTATTGTTTATTTATTCTTTCATTGTAGCTCTAAAAGTTTTTTAAAAAAAAAAATTATATTGATATGGTGTTTTATGTTTGGTTGATGGAATCAATAAAAACAAAAATAACAATTTAATCCCTACAAATGACAGAAGAATGAGGAAAATTTCAATTTGGACTATGATTAATAACGAATTTCATCACATGATTACAATTAATAGATTTTTCACCACATGGGTCTATTTAAAAGTAGGGTATCATCACAAAGATCACGAAAAAAATTTGGCCTTATTATTATTATTGTTATTGACATCACATTAGTCCCTATATGTATACAACTGGTTGTATTTATTGTATACGATTACAACGAAGAATTACTCTGATGTCCACACTGGAAATTCAGAAGAAGAAAAAAAAAAAAAAAGCGGCTACAATAAATAGTTGTTCGTGCATGATTTACAGTTTCAGTGCCAAATCCAAATTATCGAAATTGGCGTTACCAGTGGCATCCAACCTAAAATTAATCGACGGAATAAGGCGCTCCAACTGACTGAGGAACGGCCTGGTAGAATCACTATGGTTCTCCTCTCTCACCACATGTGCCATTTGATTACCATATGGCATCATCATGTGATGTGATCCAGCAGCTCCTGAGTTAACATTAGGATTTCTTGGCAACAAAGAATGAGGAACTTGTGGTTGTGGAAATTGATAATGACTTTGTGGTGGTAGAGGCGGCGCCGGAGAGGGTACAAAACCAATTTGGTTATTAACACCATGAAATAGGCTTCTTTGATGAAAAGGGTTGGTCGATGGACGTAGCGGAGCGTTGGAGGAGATGAAGGGGTCGGTGTTGTTTGGAAGATTAAGTTGCCTTAATCTCGCGGTGGTGGAGAGGTCGTCATCTGCTAGGTGAGACTCGATGTGGGCTATGAGGGCTTGAGTGCTCATAAACACACGGTCACATAGTTTGCATGCACTTTGTGTTAGATCAGTTGCCCTAGGTGGTGCAGGATTTGATGACCCAAACATATTTCCTTGCCTCCAGTTCCAGTTGTATCGAGACATGGTTGTGCTTGAAAACCCCGACTCGAAAGATACGAAAACTGGAAATAGGGTTTCAGGTTTTCTTTCCTTCTGGGAGCCCTAGGATTTGGGGAAGGATTGGTGCACACGGGGCCATGGGGGTACGAAGGAATTTATATGCAGTTTTTGCCCATTCCAGAATGGCATGTAAATTGTGGTTGCATGCAAATTAATTACATTTTCCGGAAAAGGTTTTGTTGTCTATGCAGAAATTTAATGCATTCTACAAAGCCTTGACTCCTTGATGCTCTTGAATTTGTTACCAAAATATATAGTCTCAGTGTTAGGTTTATGCATGAGAAAAAAATGAAAATTTAAAAAATATAGCCTCTGTGTTTTTATTAAAAAATCTATGGGGGTTGCCAAACGAGTGTTTTCTTAGATATTGTTTTAAAGAAATGAGAAGGATGATGGATAGTAGTTAATTTCGAAATTAAATTGGTGGTAAGTACTAAAAAGCTTTTTAAAGAAAGAAAATCAATTTGTGCATGGTATTTGTCTGTATGCTCTGCTCCTCTCTCCCAAATTATCAGTGACAGTATCTGCTTATCTGGTCTTATATATGGGATTTCATTCCATGTATGAAAACAGAGACTGATGTTTAATTAATAATACAGATAATTATTGGCAGATGCCTAAGGCCTGGTTTGGTACTGAGGTGATTTTGAAAAAATATGCTATAAAAAAAAGCTGTGTTTGGTAAACATTCAGCTTCAGTTTTTTTTCACAGTTTTGGGTGAAAAAAAGCCAAAAACAAGAAGCTGCAAAACCTAGGTTTAAAAAACTGGCTTTTTTTTACATCTATTTTACATAAAAGTTTATCAAACACTATAATACTGCTTTTTTTTTCTTCTCAAAAACACTTTTACAAAAAAGTTTACCAAACACTCTACTGTTTTATTTCACAACTCCTTATTCTCACAATACAACGGAAGCAGTTTTTTTTTTCAAAGCACAGCAATACCAAACCAACCCTAAGCAATATGTTAAACTCTAATGATTCAAAATGGATTTTTTTTAAACCATTAACTTCTTCAGCCAAGAAAGGTATATATCTTTAAGGGAAATGTAACCACTTTCATTATTTGAGCAGTTACGTAAGGAAGGTACAAGAATTACAGCTAAACTCTCTCGAGGTGGCAAAATCTACTGATTGGGCACTAGTAAGTTAATAAGGCGTTAACTACTTTTTTTGGGCCCACTCCACAATGTCATTTCATAATTTGAACCATTTACAAGGATCATTTCCTGATCTTTATGTTTCACGTAAACCGTGCGGCTAGGAAAACCACTTGTTTCTCTCCTCTCACATCCATCTTGTGTATCTCCTTTCCTTTATGGGCTCTCTCTTCACTCAAAGTTCTCTCTTCTCCATCTCTGTGACCCAATTTTATTCCAATTGCAATCCCGAAATCAGTTTATTGGTACTCAAATTAGATATAAATTTGAAAACATGAAGACTAGAATTTGGTCTCAAAAGCAATGGCATAGCCAGGAATTATTCGGTAGGTGGGTTAAGCTAAAATTATTACTACGAAATCAATTTTTTAATCTTTTGTTGCCTACATAAAGTTATATAATAGTAAAGCTGAAAGTAATAACTTTAAGCAAGAAATTTATGCTATGTTTTCCAAGCTTCTCGCCTTAAAAAATTTCAAGTGAACAAAATAAGAAATCATTTGTGGTATGGAAGTTTTAGTTTATTACTATTAAATTATAGTATTGGTTAAAGTAATGAGTTTATTGAACATTTATTAGCTCTTGTTTTCTTTAAAAGCAGCCTTAAGATTTAAATTTTCATTTGCTAAGTGGAGAATGACAATTAAAATCATAAAATAGTCCAAAAGATTAATATTTTCAAGCTTAAAGATTTACAATTCTCCCTCTATTATAGCCTAGGGGAGCCTTGTACTTGACTTCGCTAGTGCTCAAAGCTTATGATGTAAATGATAAAGCTCAAAGCTTGAAGCTTTGCAATAGAGAAATGATGAAGATGGAGGAGAGTTTGAACTGGAGATATTTCAGATGTTGGGTGTAAGAGCATCTCTAAATGAGACGTAAAATTCAAAACATTAAATTTCAATTTGATAGCTGACTTGGCAATTTGACATACTGTCAATATTTTCCTTCCACCCGATTTGCCAAAATTGTTTACTTCATTTATGTTTTTTTTAAACCAAGATAATAAAAGTTGGGTTGTTGTTAGTTTAAAAATAATAAAATGATACTTAAATATTCTAGTATTTAAGGTAAGGCAAGTGGAATGCCTTTAGAAATAACAAAAATCATATTTTTAGGCAACGTCGATTTGAAATCTCTTTGTTCATGTCAACTTAGTCTTCTTTTTCATATCAACTTTAACATCTTAGTTGAAGTAAATGGTATATCATTTGTTACTGTTATACTTTTATATGACATTTTTGACATCTCATTTGAAGATAGTCTAAGATTTGCGAAGATTTCAACTTAATGCAAAAGCAAATTTCGTTGATTTTTTCTTATAATTGACCCCCATTTCCTGTTTATAACTTGTTGCTTGAGTTGGTTCTGTAAAGGAGCCGTTTGATGTTTTTCTAAGGCCTTGTTGCGTGCAAAGTTTCTCAGAGCCTTGTTTTATGTATGGGGTTACAAATTGAGAGAGAGAGAGAGAGAGAGAGAGAGAGAGAGAGAGAGAGAGAGAGAGAGATGAAAATATGAAATTGCAGATATTTTCTGTTCAAAATTAGTGGAAGGATGGAAAATATTTTAGGATTTTTAGCCATTTTGAAGCTAGAGAAGGGAAAATGCAAGGAAGGATGTAGAGGAGGAGATGCATCGGTTGTTGCGAAAAAGGAAAAAAAAAACTGCTATAGATTTTTGGCTGCACGATGTCAACGGTGGTAATTGATTGATCCCTACAAATTTTGAAGAAAGACTCTGGAGAGGATTTCATTCCCCATTTATAAAATCATTTGAACAAATTAAGCCAAAACGAAGTGGATAGTGATTTACCTTGGAAAGCAATCATGCTTTGTACATCTTGATACAGGTTTAATTCCCATCAGTTCCCCTCTCCTCTAACAACTAAGTATTTAACCAACTAACGTAATTGTTTGTAAAAACAAATTAGCCAAATGTTGTCTACTTCAAAATGTTCATTTTTATAGGAAACATTGTGTTCGTCTATTTGGTTTATTATAGTTCAATCACAAAATGTTGTCGACTTCAACTACTTTTTTGTAGAGATTATCTTCGAGGGATAATATTTTTTTGGGTAAATTACACAAAACTACCTCAACTATTGGTGTCACGACACTTTCATACCTCATTTTTTAAAATTGACAATGTCATACCTCATCTTACGAATTTGTGTCAATGTTATACTTTCCATTAGCTTGGCGTAAACTTTTCAATTAAATGTTAACGTGGGTTGATCCAGAATCCACTTTTTATTAAAAAAATTAATAAAATATTATTACAAACGAAATAAAATCATTTAATATTTTTTAAATATTAAAATAATAATAAATAAATAAAGCCCCCTCAATTCGTTCCCCTCTCCCCACCTCCCCCACCCCCTCTTTTCCCTGCACCCATTTCTCCGCACCCAGGTCCACCCTCAGAATCGAGGATCTAGGTTTTTTTTTTTTTTTGTTCATCTTTTTTCTCGGTTGTAGAGGGGGAAGAAGAGGGGGGGGTGAGAGGGGGGAAGGCAAATTGAGGGTAGGTGAGGGGGGAAGACAAATTGATTTTTTTTTTTTTTTTTTTTTTTTGTGTTCTTGTTTTTTTTTGGGTTAAGGGGGAAGAAGATGAAATGGGGGAGAAGTGGAGTGGGGGTGGGAAGGGGACGAATTGAGGGGGTTTTTTTTTATATAACTTTTATTTTATTTTAATATTTTAAAAATATTAAATGATTTTTTTTAAGTGAGTCCCAGATCAAGCTACGTTAGCATTTAACTGAAATATTCACGCCAAACTAAATGAAGGTATAACATTGGCACAAATTCGTAAAGTGAGATATGACATTGTCAATTTTAAAAGATAAGGTATGAAAGTGTCGTGACACCAATAGTTGAGATAATTTTTTGTCATTTACCCTATTTTTTTAAGGCAAAATGATAATATTTTATTAAATATTAAATAGAAGAACAAGCTTGAAAGAGCACACAGCGGATGGTGATCTTAAAACCAAAAAGACTTCAACTTAATTAACAAGGCCAATTTGGGCAAGCTAGTTGTGGAATCATGATTTTTCAAGTCTGGAGTGGGGATGATCATAATATAGTTACCTCAGAAGTCCGGTCACGAACTTAACAGCTCTGAGCGATGCTAGATTAGATGAAGCAACAGTGCCACCATCACCCTGTTTTGGGGCAATAGGCGAAGTCCAAGTGACTATGCTGGCATGACCATACTTATTCCGCCAAACATGAGATCTAATAAGGATACGGAATCAATCAGATCCTTCATATGTCTTAGAGTTCTGCTGGTGGGGACCCGGTGCCATTTTTGCAGGTTACTCGAACTTGGCCATTGGAGAGGCTTTGGCCGACATACTCTCCCTCGGTCTTAGGCTTACTCACAATTGTTCTCAATTTTGCGAGTTACTCAAATTTGTGCCTCCACCATCTCCCGGCGGTGCATTGCTTGGATCCAATAATTAGTAATTTAATTGAAAGCGAACTCATATTCCTCGACTAGATCACTCTACCACATGCATGACTACTGTAGAAGGCTTTATTAACGCCAACGTTAACCTTGTTATTTTTCGATGCATCCATTGTCCCAAGAACAAGTAACCCACTGCTTGAACAACTCTGCCACTCCTAGAGCAAGTAACAATCCGAAAGAAACGATGGCCGCTTTTTTATTTTTTTATTTATTTTTATTTATGAAATATACATATCAATATTCATGGATTATGCCTTTCATTCCACTTCCAGTTCCTATCTGAATTGGAGCCCGACTTCTAATTTTTCCAACGGCAATGGAATTTGTGGCATCAGCATATAGGGCTGATCATTTTTATTATTTCTTCCCTAGCAGAATGAGAGAGATTAGCTTTTGATTTACCAAAAGCAGAATGAGGATCCTGCCAGAAGATCCCCTCTTCCATAGATGAGATTTGCGAGACCCTGATGAAAATCAAAGTGAGTGCTCGGGCGGAGAGTCACTCCGGCTTCGTCGACATCGAGAATTGCATGAAGAAGCTGGTGAATTCGAGCGGGACTACCCCTCAAACTCAAATTCCAGTTTCGGTTACGGGAACATAAGTATCATAACCCCTGAAACTTCAACTGAAACTTCAACTGAAACTTCAACAAACATCACTAATCTAAGAAGAGGTCATCGCGCAGCGGACTTCGACCCAGATTACCACATGATGCACTGCTGTAACATCAATTCTTGTACACGGCCCTCTAATCCAATAACATCACGTTGAATAATCTGCAAGGAAGATGCAACTCTGCTCTCCCTTATTTCTCTTATATTATAACTCTGCAAAAGCACCCTGAAACAATGTTTTGGTCATGACTCATGAATCCAAGCCTCCCACGCAGGTCAGAAAAATAATTTCTTCCCGAAATGCTTTTATCCATTGCTCCAAATAAACCGAATACTGCTAGGCATACCAATTCTTGCCGCATCATTTGGTGCACAAATTTAGCCTATGTAGCACCACCCGAGTAAACCATTTACACGAATGTCATGGGCAATTCATTCCACTGGCACCTAAACTAATTATAGCAGGATACAAAGATGGCACCAGATTTCAACTTAGAAATTTGAGAGAGCATAGTAGCACTTGACGGCCCGCGTTTTAAGCAACGGTACATTTTCAGGTAAGAAAAATGACTTTAGTTTTATTACAGCTATCAGTATCTCAAATATATAGACAATCCCCTGATGTGAGATATGGTTAATCTCTTCCTTGGGCGAGTCTCCGATGCATCGTAATGGTGAGAATCCATGAAGATGGTGAAACACAAGGGTACTAGTGTCTAAGGAGAAACTTCATTGAGCTTTTCAACGTGATATGAACCCAACAATGGATACACATATACAGAGTAAGCTGTAGCAAAACCATTTTAGTGCCGAGACACCTTTGATAGATAATACTAAAGGAATCTTGAGACCTTACTTCCTCTTTCCCGTGCCGATTGAAAGGAGTTCAAAGCTCCGAAGTGTGTCATCACGGCCACCTCTTGCAGCGGATGCTCGGTTGAAAGATGTTTTGGGTTCATACCCAGGTTGAACCCTTTGGGTGGTGGACAGGCGGCCACTACTTGAGACCAGCCGGCTTGACCGACTCTCGCCGGGCTCACCAGATGAGCTTGGCCGGCTGATTGATATGACTGGCCTCTTTGAACTACTGCCATTTCTAGATGAACTACGAGCCCTTTCTGAATCAGCTTGCTGCAAGAAACATGCAAAGCATGTGCAACTTCATTAGGCTCCATAGTAAGGAAATATAACATGCATTTAAAATCATTTGAATATAAAATCCAAGACATAAATGAAAACGTTAGAAAACTCACGACGTCTTTGGACGACGGCGCATCATCAGTCGACCTATGTCTGGAGTGATCGCCATAACCATGACCAGAACTATTCCTTCTAGAAAATGCCTCTACTGCACCTGAGAGTCTTTCTCGAAAATCTTGTGCCACTGCTAAAAGATATAAAAATACTTGAAAAACGCTAACATATATATAACAAGAGTATAAAACAAATAAATAAAAGAAAATAAAAGACCTGGAGTATAAAGTTCATCCAAATTATTTGCATAAACCAAATAAAAGACCATACTTGAGAACTCAGATACAAATACAACATAAAAAAGAAACTGTTAAGGCATCTACAAGAATATAAGTAATTACAAATCAATCCATTCAAGCCTTGCTCGAGAAAATAACCAACCTGTAGGCCTTTCTGTTTTTTCTGCAGATGTTCCAGGGTTTAAAGCTGGTTTTGTACTTGGCTGCAAGAAAAATGGCATCCATATGAAAGCCAGAATCATTACCCAACAGACATACGAAAGTGAAGAATTTTTTTTCTTTACATAGAAAATCCTCAATAAATTAGGTACTGACTCGTGTTCTAGAACTGGAGCCAATTTGCGGATACTTCAATATAGTCCAATCAAATACATAGTCAAATTGATACCCTGCACCAATTACAACCAATTAGGTTTCAAGTTTTTAAGAGCCAATTAGATTCATCATGAAGTTTAAAGAAGAATGCTTCTACGAGATACGAACTAAAATTTGGGCTTAAAACGCCTACAAGCTAACCTTCTCGAATAAAAAGGTCCCGGAAAAGCCTCTTCAGGTATGAATAATCTGGTTTATCTTCAAAGCGTAATGATCGACAATAATGGAAGTATGATGTAAGTTCTGAGGGGTATGATTTGCAGAGCACCTGTAGAGAAAAATATCGGTAAGTCATATACATTCGTTAAACAGCATCAGAAACAGTAATTGGAAAAATAGAACAGGATCGCAGAAAATCGACAGTGAGTCAGTGACTGCACAGTTACAACTAAATACTATAACACTTTAACGGCTATCAATCCTCTCCATTTAGTATGCTTCCTACCTTATCTATTATTCCTATTCTCCTTCAACCCAATATGGTACAATTGTTAGTTGTTATACACACCACATAAAAGCAAGTGTTGATACCTCAATTGGAGTTAGCATCTTCTTCTCACTGATCTTGTCATATTTTTGCTTTTTTGTACCTGCTTTCAAGCCCTGCCAGGGAAGGCTGAAACAGTAATTGTACCACCAAGTTAAATATATGAAGTTCAAAAAATAAAGAAACACAAGATACTGATGATTTAAGTTTCTCGGACAAGAATGGAACCTCCCCCTCAGAAAATACATGAGTACATAACCAAGAGACTCTAGATCATCCCTTCTGCTTTGCTCTGCAAATAAAATTAATATTACAATTAGATATATGTAAAATATTTGTAAATCCAGAACACAAGACCTTTCTGAAGCATCAACTCCAATAACTTTAAGTTGACTAACCAACGCCAAGGTGAGTGTTAACACTAGCATAGCGGGCTGTCCCTGTCAGATTCTTGTTTTCCCTGTCAGAAATGCCACAATGTCAACTATTTCTAGAATTGAAAACCGAAAAGTAAAGTAGAATAAAAAGGGACAATCTTTATACTTTGATAATCTTAGAAGGTTACATAAAATTCTTTCCACATCGATTTGATCAAATCAAGGAAAACACAGAAAGGATAACTTAAAAAATAAGAACATTAAATTGCCTATTGTTGAAAAACTTGAAGAATTTAAGAATTGTTATATAAGTGTAACGCCAATTTCATGTTCAGTAAAATTATACATGTAGTCCTTACAAGGACATAACAATTTGGATGTAAGAACGTCATAAAAGAGTTATCCGATTATTTTTTTTGTCTCTAAATAATTCAAATATTCCAGCAGAGAAAACAGTCTGTAACATGAGAGCAAATATTTTAAAGGAAAAAAAAAACACAACTATAACAACTTATCAATGTTATAATCGAAAAGTTACTGAAACAATGCCCAAGATACCCCAGGATAAAAGTACATAAATATTGCCGAACTATCTTTATAAAAACCCATCCAGTGATATTTTTAGTTTTTTATTCTAAAATATTAAATAAGCAGAAAACACAGACACAGATGCGTGTGCAAGCAGCATTTTCTCCTCCCCCCAACATGACGCAACCAAGATGAAGAATGTTGATTTCAGTTAAATATCAATAAAACTTCAGGAGCAAAAAATAAAATCATAACAGGAAAGTCTCAATAAAAATTTAGGATCCATCAATAGTGGAACAGTTAAACATGTTGGTTCACACATGATATGACCTTTAAACCCGTCTCTAAGCATCTCCGAGTCACAGAAAAACTGATTCCCTTTGTTGGTTTGGTGGAAACCCAAAATGTGTTGTTCAACATTTTGAACACTAGACACAAGTGTAGTGAATAACTTTCAGTATAAGATACCCCAACACTGCAAGGCTAGCTTTTTACAAAATACAATAAACGGGGAGGGGAAATTTGAACGCCATCTTTAGACAAGATGTAGTAGAAAATAGGGATGCACGATAAACTAAAATACTACAAATATTTCTTGTATCTGATACCTGTATGGTATGTGCTTGTGAGTTTGAAGATCTCTATACTTTTTTGCAAGGCCATAATCAATGATATATACCTGTGGCAGAAACAAAATCCAGAAAATAAATGTTAGTGCCTGTTCTGCGACAAAGTGAGTACTTAATTTAGTGCTGTGCGCACTTTCATCTGAGCTTGGCAAGATGATTAATCTAGATAAAAGCAACAATAAGATACAGGTGTTTCAGTCCCTAAGTTTCAGTTCCTAAGAGCAGACACTATATGGAAGGGACAGGCATGAATAAATGCAGTATATCTGTGACTGTAAGTAAAGACCTAATAATCAAAAGTGGTGTCAGCAAAAAAACAAAAAACAAAAGATCGTCAAAGATACTTCCATGACAAATGAAAGAACAAAAGCCAGTTCTCCATCACAGTACAATAGATGGAAGGTAATAGTTCTAATTTGATGGCTGGCAACATTTAAAGATAAATTAAAGTTGGAGGTTTGTGACATTTATAGACTGGTTATCCTTCCAAGCACATCTATTTGTACCAATTTTAGAATGGAATCGGGTGTGAAATTTGAATTCCTCCACTACTTAAATGAGTTCAAGCTTTCAATTAATTTACACCAGCGCATCAAGGACGTTTATGTTAAAATGGTACAAATCCCTGTAAATAAGCCATGACCTTATGGAAGAAGGATTGACCATGTAACCTGTTATGTATGTCATGCAAAATAATATGTCCACAATGCGAAGACATCAAATCATAAGAACCAATTGGCATACCTGACAGACCTCATTAACTTTACTGTCCTATGGATGAGCCAGGTTTTAAAATAGGGAGATTATATTCACACACCCCAAATTACTTCTCCCACACCCTTTTAATTTTTTAATATTTTTTCTATCAAGTGTTAGTGGTGTGTAGAAAATACTAAAAAATTAAAAGGGTGTGGGAGAAGTAATTTGGAGTGTGTGAATATAATATCTCTTAAAATAATATATTAACCTGTCTTCACTTGCTGCATCTTCTGCAAGCACTTGACTCATAACTAGCACTCAAAGTTTACTATAGTTGCATCGACTTTTAACGAACTCAACTAAAGAAGCCATTACCAATTTATTAAAAATAAAATTAAAAATACCCTTATCCGTAGAACAAGAAGAATATATTAAACGGCTTACCTCAAGAGATTAGATCATGTCATTTTTGTAGTATAATATATTCAAGGAGAATAACAGCCACAGAACTTGCAAATTTATGCATTCATACAATAATCACCATGCGTAATACCCACGACTCTCTTACAAGGTCTACTTTCGGTTTTATTAGGTATTCAGATTTTTCCCCACAAAAGTAAGTCTCAATCATCCAAAATCTCAATGGAAGTGACAAACAAGAATCTTAAGTGGAAAAAATGATTCACAATGCATATATATTCATACAGAAAAATTTCGAAACATAACAAAGATTACCATTACAGACAAAAGCAGCGTAAAGTCTACAAGTACCTGATTAGCTTTGCGTCCCAGGCCCATTAAAAAGTTGTCCGGCTTTATATCACGGTGAAGAAACCCCCGTGAGTGCATGTACTCAACTCTGTTTATCTACAAAAGATAATGTAGAAGCATAAGCATGGCAGACATGTTAACAACATAAACCTACATACAAAATAATTTGATAACTTACTAATTGATCTGCAAGCATCAAAACTGTCTTCAAAGAGAACTTCCGATTGCAATAGTTGAACAGGTCTTCAAGGCTGGGACCAAGCAGGTCAATAACCATGACATTGTATTCACCCTCAACACCGAACCATTTAAGATGGGGTACACCCGCTAAATAGATATTCAAATACAAACGTTAAGTTAGACCTTTAAAAGTAAACATTCACATGAATTCACAACAAAAGAAAAGAATAAAGAAACGCAGTAGAATAACCCACTTCCTCCTTGAAGAAGCATGTACAACTTTGACTCGTAATGAAGCTGGGGGTGTTTTGTCTTCACTGGTTCCTGAGAGAACAAAAATATAAAAAAAAATGTTCAGATGTAAGTACTCAGTCTTGTGCTAGGTGAAGTTTAACTACTACGAAGAACCATCAAAAGACGTCTGAATCATAATAAAGGATACAAGATAACAGTAGAGCACCTACTCCAATTTTGCGTTATACTTCAAAATTCAAATACCATGGAACAATGTTGTCAAATCAATTGCTTAATGAGGCCCATTTGGTTTCTTAACCTCAAAACCAATATTACACATCTCAATAAACTAAAAAAAAAACATAAAAGCATTTAAAGTTTCTCCTTCTATCTTTCCACTATTTCGACATCTGTCAGCTACGTTCACCAGCATGAATATCCATCAGTGTTATAATACTCAATCCCATGCTAACTGTATTCCGATTATTAAAAACGCAACCAACTCCATATGATCTAACAGTGCTATACCAACTTTATTCTATGATCAATTACTTTTATTATATTCACAACCTCATGTCAAAGTCAAATTTAAACAATTACATTACCAAAAACTGATCATATCATTCAATGCGTAAGAGCTCAATACCATCAACGACAATAGTCAAACTTCCCCACAACTTTTCATTTAAAACTAAGAACAAACCATGTCCAAGACATACCAGCTTGACAGCTACCTCCTCTCCAGTTTGTACATTAACACCTGAAACAAAGCAAAACCAAACCAACATAATTCTCAGAAACCCGAAAAACAAGGCCACCATCTAAAAAAAAGCTAAACAATCAAGCAATGCCACTAAAACAACAATTTTTTTTCTCCAACAATCGAAATGGTGATACAAATTGCATACCCAAATAAAGCTCTCCAAACGATCCACTACCGATCTTTCGCCCTAGCTTAAACTTCCCACCAATTACATGCTCCATGATCTGAACAATCCCAATCAAATACCATACAAAAAAAAAAAAAAAAAAAAAAGCCTAAAACCCCACACCCCCACTTAACTTACAACCCAATCCAGCACTAAACTACGAACCAAATCTGCTCCAAAAGGTCATCAGCTATCGGACTCGAACTCCTCCTATTCCACTCAACACTCAATTCCTCTCATGCAATCTCAGATCCATCAAATTCCAGCTCCAATGCAACCCCCTAAAAAATCCTTATTCTATATACGAAAAATTTGAAATGAATGCTTGAACCTACAGTCCAAAACCCACAAAATTGATGTGAAATTTGAAATCCAAAAGAAACCCACTAATCAGTGGAGCCAAAAACTAGACTTTTGGGCCTTTTTTCTTAGGAGAAGAATTGGAGCAAGAATGCGAGGAGAGGGTTACTTTGGGGTGATTATTTTCAATTTCTCAGACGAAATGGGAAAAAATTTCAGCCTGGAGAAAGAGTGAAGTCGGAGAAGAATCTATCGCCTGCGACTATTGAAGGTCAGAGAAAGGAAAAAAAATATGAATTTTTGGAAGAAAGAAGGGATCTTTGGATCTGGATTGAGGATAAGGGGTTTTGGGTTTTCTGGGAAAGTTATGATTTTCTCGGGAAAATTTGGTCGGTGCGAGAAAGGGGGAATATTTGGGATGATAGAGAGGAGAGAATGGAGAGGGGAAGGAAGGAGAGACGATTGATTGATACAGGGAATAAGAAAACAGATGGATGCGTGTGTGATATGATATCATACTATTACATTTTCTTATAGCTAACTTTATCATTTACATTTATCTATTTAAATATTTGTTTTTATTTATTTAATTTTGTTGGATTGTATTTGATATGTGAGAAATAAACAAAAAAGAAAATTTTAATTTGGTGAATGATTGTCCAACTACTATCTTTAAGCTCTTACTAAAAGTATGCGTAATGTGTGTTTATGTCATTGTTCTCACAATGAGTGATGACGCAACTTATATTTAATGACTTGTTTTTAGCATATAAACCATTACTGATTAGTTTTTCTTAGAAATAAGTTGTAATTTTATACACATTGTCATAGTGTCATGAATTTCACTGATTTCTTACATGTAAAAAAGGAACAAAAATTGGTATGTGTAACATGTATGTACACCCTTTTTTCTCCTAATAACAGTGAGTAGCACTAGATGACAAATTGCCAAAGCAAACACTTGTTCTAGATAAATTTTGCTTGCAGTTATAACCAAGGTATTAAATATCAATGATATCGAAAATATCAGTAGTCCAAAAATAAGGAAATTTCAATAGAAATATCGGGATATTATCGATATCGATAAAAATTGAATAAAAACTACGGAAATTGTAAGAAAAACTTAGAAATTTTTATTGAAACTTTGCAGGATCTTTATTTAGTCAAATATCTATTAGTTTATCACAAAAAATTGGAAGGAAATGCATTGCATGATAGATTTAACTGATTTAAGTTGATTATATAGCGAGCTGGCAAACATTGTGAGTGTAAAAAATATGTAAATATTTTAGCATATTTTCACAAAAATATAAGTGATATGGTGGTCAATGTGTTGAAGGAGTAACATGAGAAGGGTTCGAATCCCCTTGGTGTTTTTTAAATATAGAAATTTAAAAAACACGGAAATTTCGATGGAAATGTTGATGACATCGAAAATATCGGTAGTCCAAAAGCACGAAAATTTCAATGAAAATATCGGGATATTATGAATATTTTATACTTTGGTTATAACCGTATACATTAATTATCGCGTGATGTGACATATCTAATATTTTTGTTTTTTGAATTTTGAGAATACCGTTGTCGTCGATGCTAAAACCACTTCCAAATAATAATTAAAGCATCTCTTATATCGTATTTGCAGAAATGGTAGAGCATTTTTTTCAGTTACAAGAGCAATTTAAATCCTTGTTGAAATAGTAGATGTAAGGGGGCGTTTGTTTGCTCTCACTAAAGGGTACTGGACTGGACTGGACTAAGGGTTAGTCTAGTCCCATGTTTGTTCCTGACAGGGACTAGGTTTAATGAAACTAAGTCTCATTAGCCTAGACTAAATCAGGGACTAGCTGGTCTTAGTGAGAACCCTCAAAAACCATGGGACTAGCTAAGACTGTCCCCTTTCTCCTCCTCGCCTTGCTCCTCGACCACTCACATTCGAAAGTCATTGGACTAGATGCTTTTCACAACCAATTTTCATATAAAATACCAAATTGAAGAATAGATTGGAACAGACAAGGGAGAAAAAGATGGAGAAAAAAAGGGAGAGAATGGGGGGTAAGGAAGGATTAGAGGGATAAAAAAAAAAGGATAAAAATAAAATATTAATAATTATGGATTAAATAATATAATATTAGAGTTTGTTAATTATCCTGCTTGTTAGTACGACACTGCACCAAACGTTTCACTAAGCTAGTCAAGCTTAGTCTAGTCTAAGCCAGTACAGCTTAGTCCTTGAAGCTAGTCCAGTCCGAGACAGTCCGATGCAACAAACGCATCTTAAGTCTCCTATGCTAATTTGATATCTTCCTAATAGGTGCTTTTTCTAATGTTAGAAAGTGCTTTTACCTGAACAATCTGTGACTGCCAGGCATACAGATCGCTCATCAAGAATTACGACTAATTTGAATTTAGTAATCAAATTTGCCATTATTAAGTATTTGGTGTAAGATTTCAGATTTGGGTACCAATCATTCCGTATGCTGACAAGTCCGCCACCAACAGCAGTCAAATTGGATTTCGATAACTTCTTCAGATCGCTTTCATGCTATTTAGATGGAAAATTATATTCCCACACTCTAAATTACTTCTCTCACATCTTTTTAATTTTTTAATATTTTTTTATCAAGTGTTAGTGGTGTGTAGAAAATATTTAAAAAATTTAAAAAGAATGGGAGAAGTAATTTAGTGTGTATGAGTTTAGCTAAGTTAAGATAGAATCTCAATTTCTCATTGTCGTTCAACTTTTTTTTTTGGTAAAATTTTATCGTCGTCCAACGTTGAGCAATTACGCATGAAAGCAATATGACTTTAAAAAAAAAAAAAACCTGTCATTAATGTGAAAGCGTATCAAGAAGCTAGTAGCCTAGTAAATTGAAATGAAGTGGTAACATTAGGGTGCGTTTGGTACGCAGACAGGACGGGACGGGACGGAACGGGACGGGACGGAACAGGACGGGACGGATGTTGTAAATTTTGAAAAAGACAAGGGGCATTATTGTCCTAAAATGTTAAAAATTTATGTCCCACAGACGTGGAACAACCCCGTTCCATGGGGGGAGGTGGAACCAAAAATCATCCAAAACTTGTCCCGTGGAACGCCCTGTCCCACTCGTTTTAGGCGTACCAAACGCGGGACGGAACGCCTCGTCCCGTCCCGTCCTACGTACCAAACGCACCCTTAAACCATGGAAGCAATCATTTTGTGCATGAAAGATGAAAGATGATTTTCAAATACTATTTTTAGCTTCTCACACTCTGAATTTTGACTAACGAATTTGGATAAATCAAACAAAAATCAATGGATATAATTTCAAAAGAGTACATGAAAATCTAAAAAAAAAAGTGTGTGTTTATCATTTCTTGTTCAAATAGTCACATATTTTGAGAAATTAACATGACAACTGATAGTTTTGGTATCTTAAGTCATTGCGTAAAATCATTACAATTAGAAAGTGAAAACAATATTTACCTTGAAAGTTTTAGGTGAGTGAGTAATGTGCAACTCACACTCACTCGCAGAAATGTATTCAAGTGTGGCTTCCAGCTTCCAATCCATATTATTAGAGTATTAGTGCAGAACAGATAAATAGTTGGTGACTGATTTGACCTTAACAATTGTTTATTTATTGGATTTGGAGACTGGAATTGTAGTTTTGTGGATCAATGGGAGATGGTGGCCTCTACCTAAAACCACAGCTACTCAATATTCATAATATATCTGTACAATACAAGCAAGAAGCATCTCTCTCTCTCTCTCTATAAATATATATTTCAAAGACAAAGACACTACTCCAACAAGTTTAATTAATGAATGTATACAGAATAAAAAACAAACAAAAACTTTACTACCAAGCCCGCCTCATCGTTTGAATTTTGGTTCGGCCCCAATCCAACCAATGACTCAGGGCCGGTATTGCCTTTTAAAATCCTAAACCCCAAACAAATAAGACGATTATTCATCCTGGAAGCACCAACAGAGCTTGAGGATAGAATTACGCTTTCACATGCACAAACTATATAGAACGATACAATAAGGCCAGTGAAGAAAAATTCAATTCAATTGAGGGACATGTTCGAATGGATGAATGTATACCTGGCCTTCCCCAAGCATCTCTGAATTCTTAAGCTTCTTAACTGCAGGTACATGATCAGTTGCTTTCTTTCTCCCTGTAGACTCTAACGTGTACCAGAAGAGAAAGAAATAGGTAACACAAAGACAAAGACAAAGAAAAGGAAAAACCAATATGTTGATTACAAATTTACAATGTAGTGAGGCATAATGCAATAATGCTACTTTTGTTATCAACGCTAACAAGAGCTAACATGACAGATGGAACTAACTCCAGTACAGGCATGGTAATGTGTTTTGCAACGCGAGACCTAACCCACGCACAGATGCCACAACTCCTAAACTGAATCCACAATTCAACTAGAGCTAAAACGTTTATTATCCTAACCAGCGCTCCCAGAATCTGTCCATCAATTTAAAATAACTAACAAACAATAGAAACGAAATCCAAGAGGGACAAAGTTTAAGTTAAAGATTTTTTGCAGCTCTTATTTGTTTGGAGGGAGGTAGGAACAGCGTATGCAGTATCTATATATAGGACTTAATCTGCAGTTGTGAACTATATTGACTGCAAGTGCTATTCATATGGTCAAATATAATAATATAACAGGTCGTGGTATGTGGATGCAACCGGACAAAAATGATACACTACTTCATTATCAAAAGAAAACGTGTACCTCTCCAAAGATCATTGGCAGTTTACTTTGTCTAACACCACCACTGTAAAGAGAGATGAAGGAAACTCATACTGCTCCTTCCTCTCCTGTAAACTTCTCTTCTTCTTTTTTTCTTGTAATGATCGTCTGTATATTGCTTTGCAGCTGCAACCTTCTGCTTGGTGGCATTTGAAGACACTTCTTCTGTGTTGGTGTTTTTTTACCCCTCTTTCCTCCTCTTTACCTAAAAATGTGCCAATGACTGTGTCTAGAATGAGATTCCTTACCAGTAATCTCCACAGGAACACTCTCCACCCTTGAAATGGTGAAACCGGCTGTTATCCCTGACAATGAACTCCCTCCCAACAATCTTTGACATAAATTTTATTGCTATGTGGCAGTCCACACATACCCTAATGTTCTTTGTTACTCGAATTGTTGTCCCAGCAGGAGTGCTAATGATGCCAAATCCTATGGCAAGCCTTTCACTGTGGTGATACAATAAGTACTTCTTTTGCTCCTCTTCAACATCATGGAGCACCTCATTTGTGTTGGGCGCATACCCTTCTCGTTCCATCTGCTCCAAAATGACTCCTAGAGCCTCAATTATTCGATCATAATGTGGGTGGGATTTATCTCCCGCCACAAAAGCATGAACCTTGCTTTTAACTTCAATCCAGCTGCAGGCTGGCTTCTTTTTCAATCCCTTATCCCTCATAGTGATCCTCAATTTTGCTGCATCTTTCCACCTCTTAGCAGCCGAATATGTGTTTGACAATAGAACATAAGCACCCATGTTCCCAGGATCAACTGTAAATATTTTCTCGGCAACCTTCTCAGCCAATTCAACATTCTTGTGAACTCTACAAGCAGCCAACAGTGTTGACCATACACTTCCCATCGGTAATATATGCATGGTAGAGATAAACTGATAAGCTTCCTCCAACCTTCCAGCTCGACCAAGAACGTCTGCAACAGCAGCATAGTGCTCTATACCAGGAGCAATCCCATAGTCCCCAGTCATACTATTAAAATACTTCCAAGCTTCGTCTACCAATCCAGCATGGCTACATGCAGTCAACACAGCCATGAAAGAAACGTAGTTGGGCTTTACAGCCTCTTCTTTCATCTGCTCAAAAGAAGAAATGGCATCATGTGCATGACCATGCAAAGCATATCCCATAATCATGGCTGTCCAAGACACCATGTCATGTTTCTCCATTTTGTGAAAAATCCACCTTGCCATCCTAATGTTACCACATTTGGCATACATGTCCACCAGTGAGCTCGCTACATACACATTATCCTCAAATCCACCCCTAGTTATGTATCCATGGAGCTGCTTTCCCAAATGTAGAGTTGTCAGGTGAGCGCAAGCTGGAATAATACTTGAAAAGGATACATGCACAAGCTTAACTTTATTCATCAACATCTGGCGAAAGAATATCAGTCCTTCATCAAACATACCGTTCTGCACACATCCTGCAATGATCGAGTTCCATGAAATGGCATCACGCTTAAGTAGCAGGTTGAACACCCGCAGGGAATCTTGCACTCGAGTGCAATTGGCATACATGTCAATTAAGCTACTCCCAATGAATACATCTGCATCAAGCCCACGTCTTATAGCATACCCATGAATCTCCTTTCCCTTGATAACATCTACATATTCTGCAAAAACTGGAAGGACACTAGACAAAGTAAAAGCATCAGGCTTCAAGTCAGCATTCCCCATATGTCTGACCATTGCCAAAGCTTCTTGATACATCCCATTCTGTGCATTCCCAGCAATTACTGTATTCCAGGAAACAATATCTCTTTTTTGCATCAAGTTAAAGACCTTTCTCACACTATCCACTCTGGCAACTCTTTTCACTTCCTCTTGCTCGAGAGCTTTATGACACTGATCATTGAATTGCCGGTAAGCGCGAAGTGGAGGGTCTACATCTACAGATGCAGTCAAACCAACAGTCCTATCAATACCATTACTCTGCATCTGCAAGTCATTAACCAGTTTATTTGATTGAGTACTACATAAAGCGTCACCTTCTACCTCCAAAGACCCAATTTTACAAACTTGATTTCGTTGAGGCGTTCTATCAAACAGCTTGGGCGCACCAAACCTCTGCCCACCAATTCCCTCCAAAGTCTCTAACTTTGCGTACATATTCATAAGTGCATTACAAGTATACAAATCACAATCCATACCGAACCGAACAACACACCCGTGGACGGACTCGCCCAACCTCAAGTCCCCAAGCAATGCGCATGATTTGAGCACAGAAGGGAACACATTGTGATCTGGGTATATCCCAAAACCCATCATTTCCACAAAGGAGGCCAAAGAACGGTGACAGAGGCCGTGGGCGGCGTAGCATCGGATAACCGACTTCCAAGCGAGAGTGGGGGGAGGAGAAGGGAGGGAGTTGAAGAGGGTGAGGGAGTCGTGTAGAAGGTTCAGGGTGGAGTAAACAGAGAGGACAAAGGAGAGGTCAGGAGCCGAAGGGCCGCAGTTGGATTTGAGGATCTGGGCGTGGAGCTGTTTGGCATGGGATTGG
Organism: Crataegus laevigata; assembly: GCA_963580275.1. Lineage (NCBI taxonomy): Eukaryota > Viridiplantae > Streptophyta > Magnoliopsida > Rosales > Rosaceae > Crataegus > Crataegus laevigata. The sequence goes on along the minus strand of OY756940.1, from coordinate 19,469,326 downwards.
CATTTGATGGTGCTGGGGTTCTTGAAGAGGGTTTTTAGCAGTGTTTGGATGGAGGTGGAGCTCATTTCATGGGGTTTAGAGATTTTTGGCGATTTGGTTTTTTTCTTTTTTTCTTTTTTCTTTTCTTTTTTTTGGAAATTTGGGTTATGAGATCATTGTTGTTCGTCAATCTTCCTTACGGGGACGAGAATCTGCCTCCTGGATTTCCCGAGTCATGGGTGGAGCCGCCGTGCCGGAGAGGGAGAGAGAGTGGCGGGGAGGAAGTGAGTTTTTTGTTTTCAAATTTATGTTTGCCGTAAAAAATTGACTCACGTGCTTATAACGTGACATTTTTAACAAAGTTTTTCTCCTCTCCACGCCACAATCATGTATGATTTTTTTTGTTTGATTTATTAATGATTTATAAATTCAATCACCATAAATAAAAATAAGGTCGTGAGACGCTAAAAAAGATTTGTGAAAATCAGCTCTTGGGTTTATACAATTGTGCTTTTAGCGTCTTTATAGACAGAGCAACATGGCATGAGTACACTACATTGTGACATTTTATGCTAATAATACAACGCAATGTAGAGAAAATTTAACATATAACGATAAATCATTGGCACAAGATGTACAATAACAATATAATCACATCATCAAAGTCCTTTATAAAAGAGTTGTAAACATCAATAAACGTGTGATTTTCATCCTAAAACATTTGTTCATGTTTTAGCGGGTGAGATTTTTATTAAAGGACTAAAACGTACAAGTTTCTTGAGGGCAATGCAGAATGCACAACAGAGTCCACCTTGATGTATGTAGGGCGTTAAAACTTAAAGACATGAAGCGTTGCTATAAACAAAAATATAAAGAAAAAAAAGACCAACTTCATCACGTTTATTGACATAGTTGATTTCTAAGCTTCAATTTTAGACGAGCAGTAACAAATTTCGGCCTATCAATATAAGGTTTCAAATTACTCGTTCTTTATATATAGCATTAGTATGATAATCATAAACACAAGTTAAATACATGAACAAATATGTAACAATTGTACACGGATTTTTTTATCTTGACAAAAAAAGGGGGTAAAAATAAAGAATACACAACCATTTCCAAAGAATATATACTTCGCAGAAAATATAAATATGTAACAAAAACCATTTGTTTCCGAGGCCTTTGCCCCTCATCTACGGATCTACAGATAAATTAAACACCGGAAAATATTCTGTTTGGTTGGATCTCTACTGCAGCTGAAAGTTATGAGACAAACTGTGTACTTCACGGGGATTCACTCTCTTTGTTTCTCAGGGACTTCTAGCTGGGGAGGAAGGAGTTTCATAAAGCTTCCTTGAACAGGTTGATTGGCCACCGTTGCGGACTCATCATCTGTAAAGAGACCAAATCAATCAATTCTGTTGTGTTTTGGAGATTATGGAAGAGAAAATTAATGGAGAAGCTGACGTTTCTTCAGACTTAAAAACACAAATCATGTGTAATAAGTCATATAACAAAAGAAATGGATCCAGAAAAGGAGGTTGTTCCAGTATATTCAGCGATCGAAGTAATGTGGGAAAGCAACCGTTTTGAACAGCTAAAAAGCCTATAATCTTCTTTGTGTGTCTGTTTTTGTGAAGAAAAAAAAAAACACCTAGGTGGTATTTTGGATGGTGGACTAGAAACCGAGAATGTGAATAAATGCCCATGTATTTTACGTTTAACATGTGGATTTCAAACTTTCTGTCGGATTAACCTGAAGCACCACTGGGCAATGCTCACTGACTACTAACCACCACCAAATGACGGTGGATGCTATTTCATATGAACAAGAAAAAAGCATATCAGAAAATCTTACCAAAAAGGGACTTGATGGAAGGCCGCTTAGGTTTTGTGCTCTTTTTCTTTAGCTCAGCTGCAGATATTAACGCATACAATTAAGAAAAGCCATATTATAGGAGTCCATAGATAACAAGATATAAAGGATGGAAGACAATACCAATCCCAGGCAATTGGTCATCATTTACAATTTCGAAGTTCTTGTATGTGTAACCCACAAAGTTGACATCTTTGGAAGATAGCATCTACATTTGACAACAGCAACAAAAACGTTAGCAATCAAAATGCCCACGCAGCTGAAGCTTTATGTGATACACCAACATAAATACTACAAGAGCAGAGCTCTAACTTCAAAACTCATACAACTGAAACTAATAGTACCAACCTTTCTCCATGGACCAGCTCTTGTTGAAGTTTCAATCTGGTTGTCTCCCTACCACCAGCAAATAAGGGTAAAGGGATAAAAAAAAAGGATTAGGAAAAACATGCCCCGAGAATGGCTAATACCGCTATGCATACATACACGAAACTATATATCTACCTCCTCAAACTTCTCAAAATTTTGGGTATCCAACTCATCATTGACCTCGGGGATAAATGCAGCCTTCATTTGATACAATTTGTCCCATTCAATTCCTTTAAACCAGGAGTGAGCCTGGAAATAACAAGACCAACTAGTTCATTCTACCAATTACTAGTCCAATTGCAACATTAGATTAGAGAAGCTAGAATAGAACACACCACACAACACCTTTATTTCATCTGCCCCCTTTGTTCCAAGCCTCTGGCCAACATTACATAAGAGTTTACTAACGAGATCCTTGGCTTCCGGAGAGAGTTTGGCTTCTTCAGGAAATTTCAGATGAGTTCTCCAATTAACTATCTGGATAAACGAGAAACGAGGTACTTTTCAACCATAAATGCCAAAACAAACAAGAATAAAATTGAGATTAAACGTGTGAATAAAAGTAAGAAAAAGAAATAATTAGACTTAGATCCCAAAAAAAAAAAAACCTTTTTTTTTCCTTTTTGATAAACCGACAAGGATTGAAATTTTTATTACAAGTCACAAAGCTGTAGCAAGACAGCAATTATGAGATAAATTGAAGGAAAAAAGAGAACAAAGTAAAATACAAACAAGAAAAAATAGGGTTTAAGAAGAAAAAATGTAACTTAATTAATACATAAATATGTAGAGACTCTATAAGGATCAGAAGACAACGAATAAAGACAGCTTCATGTATGGAGGTAATGGACCAGTTGACTGAATAACTACCAACGTCTCTACAGCCAAATGTGACGAATTGAGATCAAATACAGGATCCCATCCTCTACACAGCGCCAATGCAAATCTGTTACTCCAGGAACTTCTCAAATCATAACAATGACCTCACTTATCCTAAGCCTGTATACAGTAATCAGTAAAGATGTAACCTCCATACACTTCTAAAAGGATGGGCAACGTAACCAAAATGGGAGAAACATTTCCCTTGATATACTAGTCATGTATTACATTGAAAGTACCCTTTCATCGTGTGACGTAATTTTCAAACAATTCTGTGGGAATAACTTACACATGCCCCAGAAAATACTTAGCACTAAACCTTGACAAAAGCACCATATGTCAGGGACCTCAACGAACAAGGAAAAATAAAAAAAGTAGACCTCATAAAAGTTAGGATAATTTTGCTACAAGAGTAGTATCAAAGACTATGCTACCCACAGACAAGGTCTTTAGAGTTTGTTCGATGTTTGTTATTTTCTTGTTATTCAAGTAAACTTAATCAGAATCGACACTAACCATCACCTGAAAGAAAGTTCCATATAATGATATATCTACGAGGATCATGATAACAAAATTGCATCCTATCAGTGCCATGTCTATGAAACATATCCCCTAAAGGCATAGCATGGTATTGCTGACATATCAAATGAAAAATAAAAACTAGTACTCTTGATATTACCTTTCTACAAGTTGACATGGGGTCATCTGAATAAAAGGGTGGATATCCCACAAGCATTTCGTACATAATAGCCCCAAGGGACCACCTGGGACAGTATTAACAATATCTCAGTTGAATGTACAACAAGAAATACAAAGTTGAAAAAGCCAGCCAAGTCTTATACACTGACCAATCACATTCCATCCCATATCCTTTCTTCAGCAAAACTTCTGGGGCAATATAGTCTGGGGTTCCAACCGTAGAATAAGCCTACAACATGAAAAATGGTTTGAAAATTCAGAACACAATGACATCACAAATAATGAACTTGAGATATCTCTAGGTATATGATAATTATATAGATATTTCTGTATATTGATGAGAAAATGAAGGAATGCCATTTGAGTTAGACCAGCTCAGGTGTAACTAAGACCTAAGGATGCACTACGATTAAGTATCAATATGATCATAAGTTGTCAATTGAAATGATCAACTCTAGAGTTTAAACACTTATGATAATGGCATAGGTTACCAATAACCAAGAGCATGCTGAATTTGTATTAACGATGTCAGTGCTATAGTAATGATAACCATATCAAGAACATGATATTAGAACTTACAAGCATCCTCCGGTTTCTCTGCCAATGCTGCAGTTGCTCCTGTTGTGTACGCTTTGGTGGTGCAGGCCGTCCATCACTTTGAAGAGCCCCGCTAAGATTTTTGCCCACAGAAAAATCCTTTTCTTGAAGTGTACTACAGTCTAATGGTTTGCATAATCCAAAATCTGATAATTTCATGTGACCATTTCTATCCAGCAGCAAATTGTCAGGCTTAATATCTCTGTAACACAATAAAAAGGAAAGGACCATTCATCATGATAAGACATAAGAATTAGATAACAGGGCATCTACATATGTATATATCATGTACAACTGTACACTCAGATAATCAAACTAACATCAATATACCTATGGATGTAATTATGTTTATGAATGGACTCAATAGCTAGGACTGTTTCCCCAATATAAAATCTAGCTTCATCTTCTGTCAATGTATCCTTGCGCATCAATAAAGTCATCATATCCCCACCAGGAAGATATTCCATAATTAGATACAAGTACTCTTCATCCTGGAATGAACAATAGAGCTTGACAATACAATTACTGTCAACCTCAGCAAGTAGATTCCTCTCAGCTTTCACATGTTCCACCTAAACAGAAAAAACATTAATTGTACTAAGCCCAGCGAAGAAAAATTAAATTAGATTAAAAAAAAAATAGGTATGAGAGAATGTATACCTGGCCTCTCCGAAGCATCTCTGATTTCTTAAGCTTCTTCATTGCATATACGTGACCAGTTGCTTTCTCCCTACAGATTCTAACCTGTATCAGAGAAAGGAATAGGTCAGATGTTGTAAGGCACACATAATGCATTAAGGCCACTTTTATTTCTCAAGATGAGTTATATATGCCAAAAACAGTCTGAAGATCCACCAAGTTGCAAATGCAATCTATGAATGTGGATGCTAACTAGAGCTAACATGACACATAAGAACCAACTCCAGGTATCGTGATGTGGTTTGCTGCTAACCCAAAGTTGAGATGACATCTGAGACCCTAATCCATCCACAGATGCCACTTCCAAAACCATAACCATAATGCAACTAGAGCCTAAAAGTTTATTCTCCCAAGTCCTGACTATCACTACAAGAATACCCTTAAAACATATATATCCAGAACTTAATTTTCAGTCATGACCTATATTGACTGCAAACACTCTTCAAATGGTCAAATATAATATGCACACAGAAAAGACGTGTCATGGTGTGTGGATACTACAGGACAAAATTGATAGAGTACTACATTATTAAAAGAAAAGATATACCTCTCCAAATGCACCCTTTCCTATCATTGTCAGTGGTTCAAAATCATCAGCACCCATTTTATGCCTCTGAATACGCATATATTCTGTTTCTTTCTTCTCCAAGTACTTTAGCAAGTTGTTTTGCTCTTCCTCAGACACATCAGCATCAGCCAACTTCTTTTCTAGTATATTACGTCTGTATTTAAATTAAAAGTATGATCAACCATTACTCCAAGTCATAAAAATGGAGAAAAACACAACAATCAGGCACCACAATCAAGAGAAGCATTAAGTAGTTTAGCAAGTTGTGTAAGACAGTTTACCCTGTCTAACACCACCACTATAAAGAGAATTATTTAAACACATACCGCTCCTTCCTCTCCTGCAAACTTTTCATCTGCTTCTTGTAATGATCCTCTATATACTGCTTTGCAGCTGCAACCCTCTGCTTGGTTACATTTGAAGGCACTTCTTCCGCTGTTGGCTCTTTCCCATGTCCTGTAGTATCCTTGTTCTTTGACGACTTCACCTTCTCCTTGGACTTGAATCTTTTAAACCATGACCTTGCAAACTCCATTTGTATCGCTCAACTAATGTCAAACCACTTAACCAGTGTATTATATGTGCATTTTATCTCCCAATCACTAAAGCAAACAAAATTCAGCAAACAAGAGTCTCATAAAAAATTCTCCATTCCCATGCATGATTGATTACCACATTGAGGAATGCAGGCTTCCTGCATTGACAAAAACCAAAGACCAGTTAATTAACCAATTATATCTGAAATTGCATCCCCAATAAGTATCTGTTTTAACCAATTATAAAACTAAAATGCACAGCATTTGGTTTCCAATGCCAAGTTCTAATTCAGAAGATGTCAGAAATTAGAAAATCACAAACATGAGAAAGAAATGACGTTTTACTGCTAATGACAATAAAATTACACAGGTGGACAAGATTTCAGCGAAGCAAAAATGAAAGCCTCCTAAAAAGAAGCAGCTATGACAACTCTAAGGGTAATTGATAGCAGCTTTCTAGTCAAGCCAAATAACCGAGAAGGATAAATCTTTCAAATCTGTCAAAACCAAGCCCATAATGAAGACCAAAAACGAACTTTCTCCCATAACTCCCCTCTGCTGCTACTTACAAAATCCTCAAAATCACCCAATTCCTTTCTGTCCAGATTACCAATAACGCAGCCAAAACTATACACCCCCATAAAGTCTTCGCTTTCTTTCCATTTCCCGATAATTTATGCTTCTTGGATATGACCCAACTAATTCCGAACTCTGTAAAAGTTGCAGCCAAAGAGTCAGAACCACTGGTAATGTAACCAGATATTTAACTAGGGCCCGCTTACCTACCCAAGATAGCCAAAACTATATATCCCCAATAAGTCTTCGCTTTCTTTCCATTTCCTGATCATTTACGCTTCTCTGGCATAAAAGTGACACAGCCTTTGGATATAACCCAACTAATTCCGAACTCCGTAAAATTTGCAGCAAAAGATTCAGAACCACTGGTAACATAACCAGACATTTAACTAACATCTGGGTTCATAGATTAGAGCCCAGTATGTACCCAAAATCCCCGAGTACGCCGCCAATGTAGTACTTAAAACCTACTCAAAACAAGTACGTGCTAAGTATCACATGTACAATTGATAAACTTCCCCTTTGTTGTTTTCAGAAGGATTGCCAGATTAAGAAAACAAATAAAAAGTACCTACAAGTGGCTTTGGCACAATGTTCTTGACATAAAACTAGTCAATACAAGCACGTGACACGCGTGAACAATTCATAAACTTGGCCTTTTTCCTTTTCAAGGATCTTTAGGAAAGCAAATAAAGAGTTCCTGCAAAGTGAACTCAACACAATGTCCTGGAAATAAAACTAGTCAATACGAGCACATGTGAAGTATCACATGTACAATTCATAAACTAGCCCTTTTATGTTTTCAGAAGGATCACTAGATTAAGAAAGCAGATAAAAAATTCCTACAAGTGGCTTCAACACAATGTTCTTGAAATAAAACTAGTCAATACAAGCATGAGCGAAATATCACGTGAACAATTCATAAACTTGCAACCATTTTGTCTTCAGCGGGATCACTAGATTAGGAAAACAAATAAACAGTTTCTACAAGTGGCTTCGGCACAATGTTCTTGAAATAAAACTAGTCAATACAAGCACGTGCAAAGTAAGTATCATGTGAACAATTCATAAACTTGCCCTCTTCTATTTTCAGAAGGATCACTAGATTAAGAAAACAAATAAAGAGTTTCGACAAGTGGCTTCGGCGCAATGTTCTGGAAACAAGACTCAATACGCACACATGTGAAGTATCATGCAATGTTTTAAAAGGCTCACCTCAGGGCGCGCCTAGGTGCCCTCTGAGGCTGGGCTTGAGGGTTGCCGCCTCTGTTTTGAGGGAGTGGGCGTAAGGCTTCGCCAGAGCCACCTAGGCGGCGGAAGGCACGCCTCAAGGGCTTTTTTTTTTTTTTTTTTAACTCCCAAACCCAAATTTTGGGTAGGTTTTAACTACCTCATACCTCTTCCTTACACTATCATCTCTCTGCCTTTTTTTCTGATTTGTTTTTTATATAATGGATGTGTGTGTTGTCTGCATGCATTGTTATATGTGTGCTCATTGTGCTTTTCATCCTCTATTATATATATATATATATATATATATATATTTATAATATATGTGTGTGCTCAGGGTGATTATTGGTTAATAATCTTTTGTTTTAAATATAATATATGTGTACGCTTAGTGTATATATTAAAAAATTTATGTCCCGTGAGGCTTTGCCTCACGCATAGGCCGGGCTATTCCTCGGACGCCTCACGCTTTTAATACACTGGTATCATGTGAACAATTCATAAACTTGCTTTTTTCTGTTTTCAGAAGTATCACTAGATTAAGAAAACAAATGAAGAGTTCGTGGCTTCAGCACAAAGTTCTTGGGAAAAAAGAAACATATTTACAATATATTCGCTACATTTTCCAGTTGTAACTTGTAACCAACCAAACAAGCTCTTAAATCTGCTTAAAAAAAAAAAACAACAATAAAAAACAGCAAATCGGTTGTCCGAAATTTACTATTTTCTCACATTGACACTCCAATCAATCAATCAGACAAGCAAACCCCAAAACTCAACTCACCAATTCCGAAAACACGAACTCCTAGCTCAACCAGGAGAGGAAAACAAATCCTACTTTACGATCCAATAAACTTAACACCAAATTTTACCCAATGACAAAAAGTAAACCACTTTCCACTCCACAATAAACCCATAAATTTGATCAACCAACAAACTAAAATTAAACAATAATTAAAGGGCAAAACGAAGCAAATCAACAAAATTAGACAATGAGAGACAGTGACAGAATCACATCATAAAAATCCCAAATTTAAGTAACGCAAAGCAAATCAGTGTTCGATTCAAGAGAGAGAAACGCACCAGCAGGAGAAGTGCAGTGGAGGCAATGGTGATGTGGAAGAGTGAAAACCCTAGAGAGGGATGGTTTGTTGGGTGTTGAAGAAGAAAGTGGGGAAGTGAAGATAGAGGAGCACTTGGTGTGTTCATGTCATATCATGAGAAATAGGACTCCGATGCCTCCCCGTTTCATTCATCCGTTCCCTCTTTACCCTCTCTCCTCTCCTTTTTGCCCTTTTTCGCCTTTTCCAAAAGGTTGCAAGTTCCTTTTACTCCCTCTATCACTCTCTATCGATTTATATAATATTTTCACTTGCAAGTTTAGTTTTTTAATATTTATTGCTTCAGTGACTGTCTGACTGTCTGTCATTGTTTTTCTTTCCTTCCTCTGTCTGTATATTTATATTTCTTATCCAAAATATTCAATGTATTTTAAAGAAGAATTCAGTCTCTGGGTGGGGCTTATGCTTAATGAGGAAACAGTTGCATCAAGTTTTCACCAACGTAAACGCTTGTCGGATCAAAAGCTTAAGTAAATCAAACATTCTTAGTCGAGCAAATTACAAGATTAGGAGGAGAGAAGCGGAATCAACAACATAAATAATACCATTTTTTAAGGCAATAGCACGAACTAAGTTTTCTCCTTTTCGACTGTAATCTTTTCTATTAATATATGATCGGATTTCTCTCAAAGAGAAAGACCATACTACTAGTCTACTAGTTTGGTTGGTTTCAATGTTTTAAGAACTCAGTTAATTCAACGTTTTAATATAAAATTGTTTGGATTTGAGATACCGGGCTAGGGCCGAGTGTAAGACCAAGTCCACCGGTGGGCATTTAGTCCAGCACCCAGTCCAAAAACAAGACCAGCACCCTATCAATCCAGTCCACCCCTTCAACTTGCCTGGCACCCAGCCCGTGCTGGTCTCTGGGCCAAGCCAAAATGGACAGACCAAGAAGCTGGGGAGTTTGCCTGGCGCGTGCAGCATACGCGCAACTGGAGGCAAGTAGGCGACAACGGTGCAGGCGGTGGGGGCCGCTTGTCAGCCCACTTGTGTTACACCCGCATTTTTTAACACTATCTTATCCCACATTTTTATAGACACTACAAGCTCAAGCATTCTACAATTCAAAGAACCATAACACATCATTCAACAAATGGGAATGTTGGGAAATTGTCAAAGATTGCCCTAGATACAAAATTGTCCCAATCGGTCCAGAAGTTGTCATGCACAACGTGGGTCTACATAGTTCGCTAGAACCAGACACGGCCGAACAAGAAGCCAACACATTTGAAGACACGGAAGGGACGCCAGAACAAGTGTCCGAGACCCAACCGACTCGTCATTCCCTCAGACCTCAAGGTAAAAAGGCATCAAAGAAAAAAGGTAGTTCTTCCAAAAATGACTACACTAAATATATGGAGGAACTCGCTCGCCAAGGTGAACTTACCACGGCACGGGAAAAGGCTAGAAATGAGGAGAAAAATGCTGCAATGGCAGCACTACTAGCAGCTACTGAGGCCCGTGATGCGGCGGCTGAGAGACAAAGAGAAATAGTTAATCGAGAGAACGAGCTGGTTAGAGAAGCACTTTAGCGAGAAAATGAAATGCTTAGAGAAGAAAGGATGGCTCAAGCAGATCGTGACACTAGGAGCAAGTCTCTAATAAGACTGTCTCCGAATTCAAAATATTTTTGGAGCTCAGAAAAAAAAGATGTCATGCGAAGGAGGCGTACAAGAGATGCAAAAACAAGTCAAGGGGGTTCTAGCTACACAAATCATAGCAACCAAGATCCTAGCACCACATATCCTAGCTCCAATGACTTTATATAATTTCGTATTTATTTGTAGTACTTTATTTAAATTCTTATGTAATTTTTATGTTTTTTATTTTTTTTCTTTTGAACTTTATTTAATTTCTTATGTTATTTCTTATTTATTGTCAGAACTTTATTTATTTTTATTTAATTTATTATGCAATTTCAATGTGATAATTTATTTATTTTTTTACTTTAGTTAAACACATGAAATAAGATTACATAAACTCACCAAATAAGATTACATAAACTCACCAAATAAACTTAAAAACAAAACACACTACATAGAATTACATAAACTTTAAAAAAAAATACACTAAATAGAATTACATAAACTTAAAAACAAAACACACTACATAGAATTACATAAACTTGAAGAAAAAAAAAACTACATAGAATTACATAAACTTAAAAACAAAACACACTACATAGAATTACATAAACTTTAAAAAAAAATACACTAAATAGAATTACATAAACTTAAAAACAAAACACACTACATAGAATTACATAAACTTAAAAAAAAAAATACACTTTATTCTTCAACCACAAGCCTCATTTTAATTTTCTTCACCTTCTTGCAATCCTCACTAGTGCTCAATCAAGTCATTCTGGCGGGTTACGTGCCAGTATGGCTCTTGCAAGTGAGTGTACCACTGAACGATCAATTCATTATAACGTCCATCCCATTCCAACGGCTCGTGTTGCACGGGATCTTCGGTATTGTCAAAAGCATAGTAGATACGTGTTTGTGAGTTGTTGATCGGATCCGGCTCATATTCATCGACGACATCATAATCATATTCATCTTCAACAATCATGTTGTGGAGAATAATACAAGTCATCATGATGGATCAAAGAGCCTCGACATCAAACATTCTAGCTGCAGCCCTAACAATCGCCCAACGAGCTTGCAAGATACCAAAACAACGCTCGACATCCTTCCTACACCTTTCTTGACATTTTGCAAAGTATTTTTCTTTTTCAATATGTGGATGTGGCACCGTTTTGACAAATGTATCCCACCTTGGGTAAATGCCATCTGCAAGGTAGTATGATTCCTCGTATTGGGTACCATTAACCCAATATGTGCATTTCGGCGATTTTCCTAGCAGCAGGTCATCGAACACTGGGGATTGGGCAAGGACATTTAGGTCATTCTGAGCTCCAGGAACACCAAAAAAAGCATGCCAAATCCAGGTATCAAATGAAGCCACCGCTTCCAAAATGATGTTTTTGGCTCCTTTTCTATCGCCATAAGCTCCTTGCCACGCACTTGGACAGTTTTTCCAAGTCCAGTGCATGCAATCAATGCTTCCAATCATGCCAGGGAAGCCTCTCATCTCTCCCTTCCTCAAAAGCCTTCACATGTCCCTTGGCGTGGGTGTCCAAAGGTACTCATTGGTGTAGAGGGCTTCAATTGCAGAGCAAAAGCGCATCAGGGACTCCAGAACAGTTGTTCTTCCCATCCTCGTGATCTCATCCATTTGATCTGCAGATGCTCTATATGCAAGCATTCGCAAGGCAGCCATAATTTTTTGCTCGGGAAGAAGACCTAGAACATGAAAAGCATCCTCTTTTTGCACAACGTATGGATCATGGTTGCAAATAGCACTCATGATTTTGTCGAACAAATTTCATTGCATTCTAAAACGACGTCTAAAAATATGATAAGGGAATATGCTGTTGGGAATAAAATAATCTTCTAAGAGATCTTTACCTCATCTTTCCCTTTTTCTATCGAGGTTTGCAGCACGTCTGGGTTTAGCTATCTGCCCTACGGCTTCCATGACACGGCAGGAATGTGAAGCCCTCTGCCTTCTATGGTGATCATCCTCATCCTCCTCCATGAAGAAAGCCTCATCTCCACTTCCATCTTCCTCGAGATTGGCCAATTCTGCATGTTGTGCCAACAACTTTTTCTGTTGCTCCTGCAACTGTTTATACACTCTCCTTGAAGAAGACATTGTAATAAAAACTCAAGATTTGAAAACGATGAACAATGATTCTGAGCTAAAAAGAAGGATTGAGCTTGGTGTGAGGATGGATGTAGAGATGTAGGGTTTATATGGACGAAAAAAACAAGGATGAGGTTCTGGACAATGCCACGTGGCACTACGTGATTGGTTGAAAATCCAATCGAAATCTTGGCTAAATTATTGTAATCCGGAAGTGACACGTGGCGCATCGGGATTGGTTGGAAATCTTATTGAAAATCTATCCACAAAATAGTACGTTTCGGATAATGACATATGTCATTACGAGGTTGTTTGAAAATCTTGTCGAAATCTTGGCTAAATTATTGTAAACCGGACGTGACACATGGCGCGTCAGAATTGGTTGAAAATCTTAGCGGAAATCTATTCACAAAATAGTACATTCGGATAATGACACGTGGCGTGACGAGATTTGTTAAAAATCCTATCCGAAATTAAAACTATTTTATTTTTTTATTCTTTTACAAAAAATTTAAAAATATTATAAATGGGTTGGGTGCCAGCGCATTTTTTTAGGGGTGGAGATGCAGTGGCCTATTACTGTTCATTGGAGTCTGTTATTGTTCACTTGAGTGGATAAATGGGCTGGGTGCTGGCACCTAGTCTTAGGGGTGGACTTGCTCTAACTGTGGGCTCGACCCAGCACGAAGATCTTCTGCCCATGTCAAGTTTCTAAGACAGGCTAACCCAAGGTGGGATGGTCGAGTCCTAGTAAGGGAAGAACTCTTGGGAAGTCCGATTCGATTCGGTTGAGTCCTAATATGAGTAAAATTGTTTAAGGATCAGGATAAATATTAATAAGATTTGTAATATTCCAGGAATCAAGGTTTATGGCTGATTAATATCAGAAGTGGATTAAATATAGAAAAGAGACTGGGCTCAAGGTCCTAAGTCCGATAAGAGTGGCCGAGCCATACACAGAAATCAGGATTATATCACAAAACGTTGAAAAATTATAATCCAGGTGGGACTATACTTCGACATAAGGAGATCAACATGAAAATCACTCATATAAATAGAAAAGGTTCTGCAACACTCAGGGGATCTTCAACAAAACACAAATCTACCTTGTGCAATTTCTCCCTCGACGCGAAACCCTCTTATCTTTCAGAAAAAAACACTAACCTTCCTACTTCGTCAAACACATCTTTAATTTGGATTAACAACATTGTGGTTGACAACCGGCGACATCTTCAGCTTGGATTAGCAGCATTAGAACCGTAGAGTCAGGCAATCAAAGAGCACCTTCAATTTGGAATAGAGGTGTGCTATCCACACACCCCAAATTACTTCTCACACACCCTTGTTAATTTCTGTCCGTTGATTTTCTTCAATTTATTCGATCCGACGGCTGAAAATTAGAAGGGTGTGTGAGAAGTAAAATGGGGTGTGTGGATATCATACCCCTTTGGAATAACAGCACTACTTCAAGTTTGGTTTACTATTTATCCAAGTCTCTGTCAACAATGAGTCCTTGTTGGAAGAGTTTATCTCATTAGCACCTCACGGGAGTTGAGGCGTTACCAGGTTACGTTGTCGGGGCATTGAAAGTCGAATCCATTATATGATTAGATCTTCTCAAGTGTATTTTAAAGTTTGGCATTCCAATGGTCGAACCATATTTACAGTCAAGACACGTATCTCCTGTGAGTATTTATGTCCTTACAATCTGATACCGATTTGATGGACTTATATTTCACAAATATAATTGAAGCAACCAAACAAGGTGTAGACAATTCTTGAACTTCGCAGTGACTATAAGCCTTGTCTTCAAGCTCTAGAACCCAGATGTCGAGATGAGTTCCTTCCTTGACAGTGATCGCTTTTATATAGAAGTTAGTAGCTCATTCAACACCACCACCACATTCGTTTACTCACTGACCGAGCTCAGTCGACGAGTTGGGACACCCCACTTTCAACTGAATGACGTAGTTAGCTCATTAACTATTCGATCTGCATGCCATGTAGGCTTAGTTGTTTTTAGGGTGTACAATAATGCAAGCAAAATGGTTTTGCCTCTCTTCCTCTCTCTTCCTCTATATAAAAGGAAAAAAAAACCCCCAAATGCCAAAGGAAAGAAGGCATAGCGTCTTTGCTTCCCTCCCTTCCTCCTCTGTTTCTTTCTTCCTTCTTGTTTCTGCCATCCTTTAATCGAATAATATTCTTTTTAATTTCTAGAGAATTTCTTGCAGTAACTGTGGATGCAAATTTTCGCCTTCTCCTTCTTTGACAAAATTGCACCTACAAAACAATCAACACCTTTGGTCAAGGCCAAGAGCCTCACGCGCCCACGATGAATTGGGGGGCTTTGGCCGAAGAACCTCCGATGCCAAAGTTAGAATTTAGAGAGAAAGAGTGTTTAGAGAATTTTGGGATTTTTGCAAGAGTGTTGGAATGATCTTTTGGTGAAAATATGAGCCTATTTATAGGGATAGGCCGGTCCTCTTTGGAGAAAGAATGGCCGGCCATTATGGTGTATTTATGGGTTTTTTTGGGTGTTATTTGGTGATGTAATTAGCCTTTAATATATTGATTAGAAATAAATATATTAATTGGCTGATTAATCATAATAAAAAGGGATGTTATGAAATGTTTTTGAAGGTTACGAAATGTTTGAAATAAATGGCTAATTGAATAAGGAAAAATGAGGTAAAAAATATATGGAATGGAATAGGTTTTAGGAGTTACCTTGTAAAAGGGATTTGATGAGATAGGTTTTGAATTGTTACCTATTTTGGGCACTTTTGACTTGGTTGAGGGATGACTCTCCACTGCTCGTGTGTAGGAGACCCGGTGTGCCTTGAGGGTAAATTTACCATCTTCACCCAAAAATCCACATGTCGCCTTGTGATTATTTTTGGCTCCACAAATGCCCTCACACTTGCTAGGCTGCTCGTAGGAAAGGGCAGTAGGTGTAGAGACCTTCTCACTCTAGGAAATTTAGGACTACTTCCTGTTTTGATGTAGATTCTCTCTTTAATATGAAATTAGATACTTCTAGGAAAGGGAAATAAATTCCTCTCAAAGTTTATTTAAGTCCACCTTAAGTGGGTTGTTAAATCAACTTTGGAGAGTGATTTATTCTACCCTACAAAAGAAAGAAAGGGCAGCCATCGGGGTGGTGCAGCACATCGGCTGGTAGGGGCTAGGAGTCGGCTTGCCATAGGCCAAGGAGATGATGTGGCAGAGACCATTGCTTGTGCTGCTCGGTTTGATTGAAGCCAAAGATTAGCTCCGCATGGGCCGAGGAAATGGTGTGGCATGGGTAACAGTTTGGGCTACTTTGCCAAAAATGAGGAAACTGCTTGAGTTTGATTTCTCAGCTGCCGTAGATGGAGCAGTCAAGGATGAAGCTGCCAAGATCGGAGCTGCTGAAGATGAAGTATTGGATGAGTGAACTGTTAAATGCAAAAAGTGGCTGCTGCCTCCTGACCATTTGTTGCCTAGTTGATCTTCAAGTATTCGATCTTTTGAGCTATGTGGCATTTTCGCACTGGAGAGCTTACCCAGATGGGTGTCGGAGATTTAGTTTACCCTCTCACACTGGAGATCAATTAGTTTACCTTCCCACACTGGAAAGCAATTAGTTTATCTTCTCGCACTGGAGAGCAAACCCTTTTGGGTGTCGGGGAATTGGTTTACCCTCTCACACTAGAGAGCAATTGGTTTACCCTCTCGCACTAGAGAGCAATTAGTTTATCCTCTCGCACTGGAGAGCAGACCCATATGGGTGTCGAGGAATTGGTTTACCCTCTCGCACTGGAAAGCAATTAGTTTATCTTCTCGCACTAGAGAGCAGACCCAAAAAGAGTTTTGAGCAGTTGTTGTAGACAGCGGTTGATCTAGGCTCATGAATAACTTTTTGAATCTTCATTGAGAATAAAGAAATAAATCAACGGTAGACACTGCATAACAAACTGGATAATCATTGGCTTGCAAGGCCTTGTTCGTCGAGCTGCTTGAGACTTCGAACTTATTTGGAAAAACCCTAACGGGGTTTAAAGGGTGATGGAGACTTCCCTTGCTTGTGTAGGCCGTTTTGTTGACCTGTCAAGATATTCATTGCACCGGCCCTCATTTGTCAGCTTTTCAAGGTACTGCTTCCACTTCAGGCAGCCGTTGGTAGTGTGGCCTGATCCTTGATGGAATGCACAATACTTTGTATAATCTAGCCTGGTAAGATAGCCTTTCATGGGTGGCGGCAGTTCGTTCTTGAGTTTACAGAGAATTTGGCTGATTGGAATTGTGAACCTGGTGAATGTTTCGGCTGCTGAGTCTTCTCTAGTCGGGGAACGTTGCATATGCTTCTTTTCTGAATCATTTTCGTAAGATTGCTTGGCGTCGTCCCATAGTGCATGCTTTTCCGCCAAAGCATACGAAGCTGCTATGGTCAGTTCTTTTCCCACGATCAGTTTTCCAAATAAAGGGTGTTCGGTGAGAAACTCATTTCTGAATGCTGCCATTGCTATGTCCTCGTTGCAGCCAACAATCTTGGCCTTCTTCGCTTTGAACCTTTTGACATAGTCGCGAATTGTCTCCCAAGGGTCTTTTATGATGCTGAAAAGATGGTCTGATATCCTTTTGATTGAGCGGTTAAACAAATATTCCTTAGTAAAAACAAAGGAAAGTTTGTTGAAATTCCGGATCGACTACGGCGGTAGAGTGTGAAACCAGTCTTGCGCCTCGCCTTGTAGAGTTGTGGCAAAAATTTTGCACATAAGCACATCATTGTTCCTGTAGAGGATCATGGTACTGCAGTAGTGCTTGAGATGTCGATCCGGGTCTTTGTCTCCCTTGTATAGAGTGAAGTGAGGTATAGTGAACCCGCGAGGTGGATCTGTCTGTTTAATCTCATTCGTGAATGGTGACATGCTTATGTTGGTCATGTTTCGTTGAAGCGCATCGTCAGCAACCTCGTTACGTTGAAAATTGCGCAATCGTTCAGTTAAGAGCCTCTCGACTTCTTCTTGAATTTGCCTCTGCTGAGGCAGTGGAACTTTCGGTTACCCCCGATCACGACCTATGGGCTTAGGCCATTCTTCCCTATGCTCGACTCGCCTATGTCACGGCTGCAGTGCATGTGGCATGTTTCTGGCAGGCGAACGGGCTGCTCGCAGGCTGCCGGTTGAGCTTGAGTTGGATTGAATGACTGTTTCTCTCCTTCTGCCGTGCTGCCTACTCCGATGTGAAGTGGAGAATACTCTTTGCGAGCCTAGTTGTGAATGAACACTTTGCATGGAAGGCTGTCCATGTTGATAATCAGAGTGTGACCTCAACCGTGAAGATATGTTCGCCCATGGGCTTGATCAGGAATGTATGCTCCTCCACGCGTTAAGACGAGAGTATACGCTATCCCAAAGACCCAAGCGCGAGCGTAAACTGCCATAACACTCATATCGTGGCTGGTTGATAGACTGCTTGCTGGGACGCTGGTGGAGAAGTTCATCTGCCCTTGTCCTACTTCGGGACTCCTTGTCCGAGGCACGTTGGATCTCGGTGCGTTGCAAGAATTAATTCACCAAGGTTGTCTGCTGTGCAAGGGCACTCATCAACTCTATGACTTGTCGAGACAAATGTTGTTCGCCATTTGGATTGGAAAAGCTTGGAAGGAATATGCTTCCTTGAGCAGTGGAAGTGTGGTAGGCTCCTGGCGCGAGATTTAAATTGGGAAATGTTAAATCAGCGGAGAAACGTGGTGGAAATGCCCCCGGATTAATGGTTGGTCCGGATGGTTGAGATAGTCTTGGGCCGATTTGGGCTGCTTGGAATGCCACGGGAGCAGGCTGGGCCACGAGAGTGGGCTGCTCGGCGAGAGCAAGCTGGGCCACTAGAATGGGCTGTTCGTCAGGAATAGGTTGGGCCACGAGAGTGGGCTGCTCGGCGGGAGCAGGCTGGGCCGCGAGAGTGGGCTGCTCGTCGGGAGCAGGCTGGGCCGTGAGAGTGGGCTGCTCGGCGAGAGCAGGCTGGGCCGAAAGAGTGGGCTGCTCGTCGTGTGATGCTCGCGAATGCGAGGCTTGGGCTCGGTTTGGCAACGCATTGAGCTCGCGTTGAGCATGGAGTGACATAGCTCGAGCCGTGACTTTAGTGGCGTGAGCCTTGGATAACACGGCTTGGGCCGTGGTGGTGGAGTCATGGACCTCGCCGCGGGTGATTGTTGTGGTGGCCACCGCGGTGGTTGCCATGGTGGAGCCTTGTGATAGTGGTGTCGTTCCCCCTAAGATCACATGTAGTCTCGTGGATCGCTGTGGTCTCATCTCTTGAATATGGGAATTTTCACTTGTGGAATTTTCTAAATTTCTAACCATTATATTCTCCTTTTACGTTTTATCAAAGAATCTTTGCAAATAGAAAATTCTAATAATAAAAACGTACGAAAAATACAAGAGGACTAGAAAATAGAGAAAAACCTTTTCTACGCGAGAGTCTTCTATAAGTATAGATCTCAAGCTCTCAATGAAAGCACCAATTTGTGGATGCAAATTTTTGCCTTCTCCTTCTTTGACAAAATTGCACCTACAAAACAATCAACACCTTTGGTCAACGCCAAGAGCCTCACGCGCCCACGATGAATTGGGAGGGGGCTTTGGCCGAAGAACCTCCGATGCCAAAGTTAGAATTTAGAGAGAAAGAATGTTTAGAGAATTTTGGGATTTTTTCAAGAGTGTTGGAATGATCTTTTGGTGAAAATAGGAGCCTATTTATAGGGATAGGCCGGTCCTCTTTGGAGAAAGAGTGGCCGGCCATGAGGGTGTATTTATGGGTTTTTTTGGGTGTTATTTGGTGATGTAATTAGCCTTTAATATATTGATTAGAAATAAATATATTAATTGGCTGATTAATCATAATAAAAAGGGATGTTATGAAATGTTTTTGAAGGTTACGGAATGTTTGAAATAAATGGCTAATTGAATAAGGAAAAATGAGGTAAAAAATATATGGAATGGACTAGGTTTTAGGAGTTACCTTGTAGAAGGGATTTGATGAGATAAGTTTTGAATTGTTACCTATTTTGTGCACTTTTAACTTGGTTGATGGATGACTCTCCACTGCTCGTGTGTAGGAGACCCGGTGTGCCTTGAGGGTAAATTTGTCATCTTCACCCAAAAATCCACATGTCGCATTGTGATTATTTTTGGCTCCACAGTAACTTTTCAAGTGGTGGCTTAGATCTGAATTCCATATCATTGTTTTCAACTCATTCGTCCTAAGTTACCCCTAATATAATTTCATTAATCTCTTATCACCAAACTTTGATCCATCACTATTTTGAAAGACTTTGATGCGATATGCTCATATTTTTTGCCTACTAAGTCAAATCAAGATTTTTGCAAGTCGGTGATTATCCTAGTGGATAGGGTATTCCTCCTTAACCTATTACCTCCCAAGTTCTAACTATCCCCATCCCCTATAGTTAGATGAATCTATTGTAGATTATCCTATTTTTTGATAAATAAAAAAAAAAAAAAGAGTCAAATCAAAATTTATGTTCATTTTCTGTTTCTGTTCGTTTTTATGCAAAGTTGGATCATTGGAGACCAAATTTAAGTCCACAGATCCGTCAATTATTTCACATGTTCTTTATACGAGATGCGATTAAGTTCCATGACAGTCCGTCTTCGATTCATGGTTGCAGTCAAGGTTTAGGGTTATGGATTACATTAGAATTTTGGTTATTATATGGACTATATGGCTTTTGCATGCAAATTTTTGTTATTTGGTACTAGCATGCATCTTGTTTAGGTTAAAGAATCTTTTAACATGTAGACATGTGTGTAACCATCTTAGTTAAAGCAGATTGCTCTCCTTATTTTAAAGTAATTTACCATTGTAAAAAAATATATATATAACAGGAGTTGAGCATCACATTGGAAAATATTGTATTAAAATTTTACGAGCACTAATGAAATTTCTCTCTTAGGAGACTATATTTGTTCTATAATACTCCTGCTTCTTATATTAATGTAATCTTTCTATATTGATAAGAAAATGTAATCTTTATATGTGATCATTGACAAAAAAAAAAAAAAAAAAAAAAATCAAGTATGGGCACATAAAGTTACTTCAGCTATGCAATCTTACTCTCATTAAAAGTAATCCCTCTTAAACAACGGTACTTCTTAGTAAGGTACTTTACAAGTGAGTCTAGATTCTGTCATTTATCGTCATAATGCATTGTTTACTATTATCGAAAGAATATATTTGCGCTTTGATGCATGCCACATAAACAATAAGAGAGAGAGAGAGAGTGAGAGGGAGAGGAAGAGAGGCGACATAAAACACGTACAATAGAAGTTTCTCTTAATTATTGTCACATAATGAGAGAAATAAGACAGATGACATACAATGTATATATAAAAGTTTTTCAATCACATGATAAGAAAGATAAAAATAAACGCATGACATGCAATGAGTTCCAATTACGTACCTATGCTTGAACTTCTATTTTTAAGACTCAAAGAACCTTAAAATCTCTACACATCATAATAAAAATCCATTTTACTCCTATCAAATGTTCATATGGCAAAGTACCAAAAGTACAACTAAAACGGTGCCTAATATGGCGTGCTTAGCTGGACCACCAAGAATAATGACATCTCCATTAGCAAACTGTCCAGAATAATTGCCAAACAATGACTTTTTATTAAGTTGCTTCACCTAAACTAAAACTACGATTTTCTCTCAAATACATTCAAAGCCTTGACTTCCGCCCGAAATGCTGCAAATCCCTTACCATGGGTGGGGATGGAGGCAGGGGCACCCCAAAACATTTCTTTGCTTTCACTACCTTTTTGGGCTTAGCTTTTTTCTTAAGCTTTCTTGCCGGTTATTGATACAATTCAGATTGAGTTATACAATGAATTAGTTAGGTCACATAATGAATCAACCATATTTAAGGATTAAATTCGTTAGTCGTGAGAGTTGAATCCAAAATCATACACTTACAAATACCAACAATTCTATCATAGTATAGAATACTTCAAACTTTTTAACTGTTAAATCTTGATTTTTATGTTTTTGACAAAAAATCTAACAGTTAAAAGTCAAACATTTCGAAGTACTATAAAAAAATTCCTATAAATAAAGAATAGTACCATTACGTTGTAATACTAGTGACAACTTTTTTGCTAAATATTACAAAAGGGATTTGAATGACAAGGCAACCGAAAACAATGTCACTATCTAAATCACATGAGGTCACATGTTTCATATATATAGTATGCTTTTTACCATTTGTGATATGGGACCATCTCACTTTAGTATTGGAAACCCTACACTCCACGTAATATATGGATCTTAGTCCTTGATTCATTTTAAAATTTGTAAGGTTTTGGTTCATATCATGTACCCTTTCAAATGCCTTTTGGTCATTGTATGACTTATATTATTGCCCTAATGGACTGTTGTCATAATTGAGGATGGGATGGTGATGATGACCAAAACCGGACATATCATAGTCTCGTCCCTTGCCATTCTGGTTAAGATGATGGTAACTTTACTTCTTGTTAGTAAAGTCCATATATATTTTAGGGCGTGTTTACTTATAAAGAATAGGAATTGAAATCATTTTCTTTAACAAACGATAATATCTACACTAAGCGGGTGGGAGAGTAGGCTAAGTGTCACAATAGACTAGCAATAATATGGTTAAAATTCGCTTTTTGCAAAAATCGAACCTAAAAGCCTCACACACCTATGACGAGTGCTTATGGTTTTGTGTACAGAAAAGCTCTCTCACTTTTGGTGGAGAAATAGGGTATTTATAGAGGAGGTGGCTAGCCATTTAGAGTTGATTTGGTGAGAATATTCCCAAGATATTGTGTAAATAATATAGTGTAAATAAAGGTAATTATCCCATAATAAATATGATATTGCAAGATTTTTGTTCCGGATGTGGAAAAATTGGACATGTGAATACTGAATGTGTATTTGAGCCTTCTAGGGGTGGTTTAGTTGGATATGGGGAATGAACGAAGGTGGCTCCTATACGGTATGTAGTGGTTCCTCAACGATCACTTACTCTTGGAGTGGGAGAACGACGGTTAGCGGGTGTTGTCAGAAGTAGAAGAATGGGCGAATTGTAAGGAATTCGGCGCGAGCATGCTGCTAACCTTCAAGGCGAGGGTGGTAGCAAGACTGATGGGTTGATATTGCATGATCTGCCTCAGCTTTCAGTTCGGGAGCGTAAGCGATGACATCGACTCGATAGAATTGGTGTGGCGAAGGATGAACCAAATTCTCCAGGGCATGCATGCAACCATAAAGACCATTTCATGACAACTTGGGGATACTCCTACAGTCACACTTGAGGATATTCCAGTGAGTAGTGAAAGGAAGGCCGAAGGCAACCAATTGGAAAGAGGTGTTGAGGAGGAGGAGTCAAAGTTTATCTAATCCCTTCAAAAGAAGATTTAGAATATTGAGAATAGTCAAGCTATAAAGCACCGCGTGGCCAAGTGACTAAGGAAAATGAGTCTCAGAGAACGTTGCTTGATGGTGGAGATAACTATTTATGCAGATAAGGAATTCGGGGAACTCCCGTTGAGTATCAAGATATGTGGGAGTTTATGGATGAGGCCACTAAACAGGAGCGGGTTGCTTTGTTGGACAGAAAACAAGGAACTCATTCTCAAGGTGGTGGCGGCTAGCCTTCAATAGTCACACAGTCACCATGAGTTACATCTTTTGGAACTGCAGTGGTCTTGGGTCGGACACGGTAGTTCGAGCCCTTCATGGGCTTATTCGAAAATATCGGCCCTCTATGATTTTTCTATTAGAGACAAAGGATCATAGAATTGACGAAGTGCGACGATGGATGAGGTATAAACATGGGTTTAATGTTTCTCCAATTGGTAGGTCGGGTGGTTTGAGCCTCTGGTGGGATAAACATTTGGAAGTGGATATCAACATATATTCTTAGCATGTTATTGATGCCAGGGTGAGTCCAAAGGGAGAGTTTCGGTGGATTTGTGTAACAAGTGTGTATGGTACTGCTTATCAAGCGGAGAAAGAACAATTTTGGGATTGGATGAATAATAATTTTCGTTCTTCTGTTCTTTGGCTGTGTGGTGGGGATTTTAACAAATTTCTTTGGGATTCTGAAAAATGTGGTGGATCACTTGTTATATATAATCGACCTCAATATCTAGCTGTTTTTATGAATTTGCCCAAGTTATTTGACCTCAATTTCAATAGCCCTGCCTTTACTTAGCACGATACAAGACATGATGATCTGGTGAAAGAGAGATTAGATAGGGGCCTTCTAATCAGGTATGGCAGGAAACCTGGCCAAACATTATGGTTGCTTATGGTATTGTAGTTGGCTCTGACCATTGTTCTATTATCATTTAGAGTGATTCCCGAAAGCTTATTAGTCAACGGTTATTCTGCTTCTAAGCTTTTTGGGCAAAAGATGAGGAATGCAAAAGGTTGGTGGAAGGGTGTTAGGCCCGTCTTTGTGGTTGTGCAGTTTTGGATCATTGGTGTACAAGAATTAATTATTGTCGCTCTCAACTCACTCGATGGAGTCGAAGCAAATTCAAAATGCGCGAGCAGGAACTAGAGAAGTTAACATTCGAGTTGGTGAGCTCGAACGAGATTGAGGTGCACATGTTGTTGAGATTCATGAAAAGGCAAAATTGATTGGTACGTTATCGGCACAGAAGGAAAGTGTTTGGCTCCAAAGGTTGAGGGTTAAACGGCTTACAGAAAGTGATGCTAACACCAAGTTTTTCCATCACTCTACCATGCAACGGCGGGGGCGGAATCATGTATTGAAAATTAAACAAGACGATGGTAGTAGGGAAGAGCGGTCTCATCGGGTAAAGCAGTTGATTAATACTTATTTTCACAATCTCTTCACTTCTATGCGGGGTCGAAATTGGGGCACTATTTTGGAATCTCTACTACTTAAGTCTTTGACAATATGAATGAGTCATTGTTGTCTCCAATCTCAAATGTGGAGATTCAAGAAGCAACGATACAAATTAGTGGTCTCAAGGCTCCAAGACTCGATGGTTTTCAAGGTGTGTTCTATCATTCTTTTTGGGAAACTATTCGTGAGGATGTGAATGCTTTGGCTTGGCTGTTGGAATCTAGAGACATTAATCTTAGCCAACTAAATGCCACTCATATTGTGCTAATTCCAAAAGTTCCCAATCCATAATCTGTCTCTCAATTCTACCCGATTAGCTTATGTAATTATTCTTATAAGATCTTGGCTAAGGTGTTGGCTAATCAATTAAGACTGCTGCTTCCAAATCTCATTTCTCCCATGCAGAATGCTTTTGTGGGAGATCGACAAATTCAGGACAATATTGGGATTACTCATGAACTTTTCCATTTTCTTAAACTTTGGAAAGCTAAGAGTCAATTTGAGCTTGGTATCAAGTTAGATATGAGTAAAGCATATGACAGGGTAGAGCGGGATTTTCTTGAGGCAGTGATGGAGAAGATGGGGTTTCATTCTTGTTGGCAAAAGATTATTATGGGGTGCGTGCGTTCATTTAATTTTGCAGTACTTCTTAATGGCCAATCGGGAAACAAGTTTGCTTATTTTCGTGGCTTACGACAAGGGGATCCTTTATCTCTGTATTTGTTCTTATTGGTAAGTGATGTTCTTTCTTGGATGCTTCACTTAGTAGTTGAGCGGAAACATTTGGAAGACATTAAGAGGAATCAGCATGTTCTCGTCATCTCCCATCTTTTCTTTGTCGATGATACTCTTCTGTTTCTGAAGGCTAATAGACGGAATTGTTGCCATTTGGTTAAAATTCTTGAAGAATATTGTGCAGCCTCGGGTCAAGCTGTTAATCTACAAAAATTTGTCTATGTTCTTTGGTGATAATACGCTGACGATAGTGTCAACGGAGTTGGGACAAATTCTGAATATGTAGGTTGTTTCCAATCCAGGCACATACCTTGGTGTTCCTGTATTGTAGGGTAGATCCAAGTGGCAAGATCGGGCTTTTATGAAGGGTAGGGTTTTGCGAAAATTACAAGAGTGGACACTAAGTGCTCTCTCTCAAGCGGGTAAAGAGGTATTAATTAAGGCAGCTGTCCAAGCAATTCTTGTTTACCATATGAATTTGTTTAAGTTCCTAGTAGTGGTATGCAACGAGTTGGACTCTCTGATATCTGCATTATGGTGGGGGGCAATTGGTGAGAAGCAGAAACTTTATTAGGTGTCTAAGAACACTTTGGGTCTCCCTAAGAAGGAATGGGGTATGGGGTTTCGTAACTTTACTACTTTTAATGATGCCTTACTTACAAAATAGTGTTGGCGACTGATTCAACATCTGAATCTTAAAGTTAGGTACTTTCCGCATTGTTCTTTCTTTGATGCTCAACGTGGGAGTGTGGCTTCTTGGGCTTGGAATAGTCTTTTGGTGGGTTGAGATCTGTTGACAAAAAGGTCACATTGGAAAATTATGGATGAATGTATTGTTCGTTTGTGAGTGGATCGTTGGCTCTCATCCCTTTCATTGGGACATCCTTTGCATGGGGCAGTGTCTGTGACTAGAGATACTCACATTGTTTCTCTCATCAATCCTAATCCCAGTTCCTGGGATATAGGTACTTCAACCATTTTTGTTGGCGGAGGAACGAAATGTTATCTTGGTGACACCCATTGGAGATTCTCAAGCCATGACCGCCTAGTCTAGGAATCTACTAAGAATGGGTTGTATATGGTCAAGTTTGGGTATCAATAGGCATGGTCTTTGTAAGGATCCCTATGAATCTGTTTAAGTTCCCAATAGTGGTATGCAACAAGTTAGACTCTCTGATATTTGCATTATGGTGGGGGATAGTTGGTGAGAAGCGAAAACTTCACCAAGTGTCTAAGAACACTTTCGGTCTCCCTTAGAATGAAAGGGTATAAGGTTTCGCAACTTTACTGTTTTTAATGATGCCTTACTTGCGAAACAGTGTTAGCGATTGATTTAACACCCGAACTCCCTATGGGCATTGGTTCTTAAAGTTAGGTACTTTCCGCATTGTTCTTTCTTTGATGCTCAACGTGGGAGTATGGCTTCTTGGGCTTGGAATAATCTTTTGGTGGGTCATTGGCAAATTATGGATAGATGTACTGTTTGTTTGTGGGTGGATTGTTGGCTCCCATCCCTTTCATTGGGACATCATTTGCATGGGGCAGTGCCTGTGACTAGAGATACTTACATTGCTTCTTTCACCAGTCCTAATCTCGATTCCTGGGATATAGGTTTTCTTTAACCATTTTTGTTGGCGGAGGAACGAAATGCAATCTTGGTGACACCCATTGGGGATTCTCAAAGCCATGACCGCCTAGTCTGGGATTCTACTAAGAATGGGTTGTATATGGTCAAGTCTTGGTATCAATGGGCTTAGTCTTTGTAAGGATCCCTGGTGTATAGCCGACCCTCCTCATCTAGCTTTATATCGACACAGGTTTAGCAATTTATTTGGAAGTTGAAAACTTCGCCTAAACTTCGTAATTTTATGTGGAGACTTACTCATCGTGCCCTGGCTACATTGGAGAATTTATTTTTCTACAAATCTGCCCCCTCACCTATGTGTCCGATATGCAATGGTGATTTGGAATTTATTGAGAATCTCTTCTTGTTATGCCTTTGGGTGAAACCCATTTGGTTTGGTGGCGTTCTGTTTAATCAATATCCTATTAGTCCTACCCAGGTTCATCATGTCATTTCAATTTCAGTTGCCGTGTTCCTTGAAGATATTGGTGCTCCCTCCAATTCCATGCCTGCTCGATCTATGGTGGTAGTTCATGCGGCTTGTTGGTCTCCCCCTTCATTTCCCTTCCTCAAAGTGAATGTGGATACTAGTTGGTTTGCCTCATCTAAGAATGGTTTTGTAGAGGTAGTGATTCAAGGTGAGCGCGGTGAGTTTGTGGCTGTGATAAGGTCTGCGATCCATGCTCCTATTGCAGCCGCGGCTGAAGCTTTAGCTATTTTGCGAAGGTGTCAGTTGGCTACGCACTTAGGGTATTAGTGGATAATCCTTGAGTCTGATTCGAAAGATATATGATTTCATCTTTATCAACTTCCTTGGAAAATGGCAGCTGGGAGGCCTGTCATACTTTAATAGTTGTTAATCGGGTAGGGGAGTCTTTTCAGAACTGTCGTTGGTCTTGGGTTCCAAGGTCAGCCCATATGGCGGCGGATACCTTGGTGTCGTGTAGTAGTACAGAGATGTGCAACATCACTTGGGTTAGCTGACCTCCATCTTCTTTAGTTCATGTTGTAAATAAAGATGGCTTACCTTGTCCTCACTGATCTATGGTTGGTAGTTGTAGGGGAGGCACTTGAACATGATCCTCGTGTCTTTCTCCATATCCCCTCACTGCGTCGGTTTTTTGGTTGCTTTGTTGCTTGTTGGTCTCGTTGTAGGCTTTCTTTGTACTTTTCTGGCATCTTTGCCCTAGTAATATATTTCCAGTTTCCAAAATAAAAAAAATTCTAAGCACCTTTTTATCTTTCTCTACTGCACCTCTCTCTATATTCTTCTATAACAAATACAAAATGTTACATATAGTATCTACTAATCATAAGTTTTTTTTTAGTACAGTGATATATTTTACACTATCGAAATGGAGAGTTTGGCTAAGACACACAATTTGTAACATAATTTGGAATCGAATTCACTATCCACGAGATTCGAATCTAAGACTTTCTACTTACAAGTGAAGAGACATACTACTAGACCGTAATACTGAATAACAACTAATCACAATTAGTTTAATTCAAAAGTTAGTATTATTCTTCACTAAAATAATTAATTCCTAAAAATTGCCTGCAATATATACATCTTTTTGGTCGTTAACACAAAAATCTTAGACCTTGCATGCGACCGATCCCAATGAAAAAGTGCATTGACAAGTAGATTAATTAATCAAAATTTACAACACATAGAGATTAATTTGAACGAGGATTCTCTTTGGATCCTTTAATCACGTCTATTCATCGTACATTGTGCAGTCAGAAATTCTTATAAAATTTTATTATTTAAAATTAAATATAAATAGTACCTGAAGAAAGCTGACCACATAATATACAATAAACGGACGTGATTGAAGAATCTCTAAAATCCTCACAAAGAAGATCTAAAAAGGATCCTCATTTTATTAATTCAACAAAGCTCATATATAATTAGTGGATTTTTTTTCTCATAAAAAAAGTAGTGGATTTTTATTCAAACTAACAGCTGTAAGCAGAAAATATCATTTGACTTTAGGGACAATCCTTCTCTTTATATTGACGTGACATTTTCTTTTCCTTTCAAATTTTCTTTTTACGTTCTGGATGACTTTCTAACTAGATATAAAAATTATAAAATTGCGAGTGAGATTATGATTATTGTTGTTATAATGTCATTAATTAGCATGTACTACTCCCTCAATCATGTTCTACAGACATACAATCAGGCAAAGATTGCCCCACAACATGGTTTGTCCCACAAACATTGGTTACTTGATTTGTAGTGGTCCAGTAGGAGGTTTCCTTAGAACGAGGGTATCACTATGGACACTATTTTCACTAGTAAATCACTGCATATGTACACTATGACTATATGTCTGTTAAGATTTATTTAGATCGTCGCTGTAATGGTAACTTATTCGTAATTATATATAAATATATGTGCATTGAGAATAATTGAATGTGTTACTTAGTACTACAATCTAATAGTATTGTTTTTTTAAGAGTAAATTACATCATACTCCCTCAGGTTTGAGGTCTATTACAACCCCATACAACAGCTTTAAAACATTTTACTTTCATACCTCAAGTACTATTTTATTTCAATTTCATACCTCCGTTACATTTTCCATTCATTGAACCGTTAAGTGCTTACGTGGCTGCCAATGTGACTGCCAAATGTGTGCCACGTTTTTTTTTTTAAAAACCTGAATTTTTACACAAAAAGGGGTAAATTACACATTACTCCCTCAGGTTTGAGGTCTATTACAATTCCATACAATATCTTTAAAACATTTCACTTTCATATATCCAATATAATTTGTGCTAATGTGGTTGCCACATTTGTGCTAACGTGACTACCACATTTGTGCTAATGTGGTTGCCACGTGGCAAAAAAAATTTATTATTATTATTTTTTAAAAACTTGAATCTTTTAATTATTAAAAAAAAGGTTATTGTTATTGTTTGGGGTTTTGGTTCCCACCCCCCTCCCCCGCGCTGCCTCCCCGCGCCTGCACACCCTTCTCTCTGCCCTCCCCGCGCCCAAACCTAGCAACCTTATTTCTCCATCCCCTGCATCAGACCCACTCCCCAGGTGACCCACAATTAGGCCTGGCAAACGGGTCGTGTCTGTCGTGTTCGTGTCGTTTTCATGTAACACCTGTTATCTTAACGGGTCGTGTCGTGTCACACCCGTTGTCTTAACAGGTCCTTAACAGGTCGTGTCACTTTACCCAACGGGTAAAGTGACCCGACCCATTATGGCCCGTTAAGAAAAATATATATATTTTTTTAAAAATTTGCACATACCACACATTGCCACATAAATATTACTTCAAAACATTAAAACATTTGTCGTTTGAGTACTATATCTACACTCGAAAATAAGCTCCTAATAAAAAAATAGTACATACACTACTAATTTATTACAAATATTAAATGTGTAAGGATATGCAAAATAAGGAGTTTTTGTTTTCAAGGCTGTCAGTCTTTTTCAAAAGTTTAAACCTCAATTTACAAAATCTTCAAATTACATCGATCATCATGAACTTGTATTGGAACTTTAGCTTGATCTATTATCTTCAAGAGTTATGTTGATGATGTTTTCAGTAAGGTTTTCCACGTCAGAACTCTCTTCTGCATAAACTAAGTATAGAAAAATCAAACATTAAAAATCATTCAAATTATGAGAAGTTTAACAAAATAATTATGAAAAGAAATAAAATAATAATATTATACCATATAAAAATATATTACCTCCTTTTCTAAATAACCAAGCTCGTGTGCACAACAAAGCTTGAATTGTTTCTGTTAACAATAAACTTCGATACTGATCTAGTACTCTACCCCCAATCCTAAATGTAGATTCTGATGCAACATTTGAAATGGGAATTGTTAACACATCGTGCTAACTAAGAAAGTACCAGATAATGAAAACGCTCCATTTGCCACCAAGAAAGAACATCTATGTCTACTTTTCTATCTATTCTTTTATCCTCCAAATACTTTTGCTATTCATTTTTTTCAATCGAACTTGAACCATCATAATTATTATCAAAATCCTACATCATAAAAAATCATGCATCATATCAATTTCAAATATAATATCAACACTTTTTATAGTACTAATACTACAATCTACAAATATATAAAGTAAATAAAAACAAACTTAGGTTACCTCAATCTTTAAAATTTAATTTAATATATATAATTATTATAGTTTTTTTAGGGGTATAAAATTGTTAAATTAATATATATAATTATCATAGTTGATTCATACTTTTATTAAGTATATAACATAAGTAGTGTAAATATTTTAAATTGAAGATCGAATTTAGTCATTGTATTCATATAGGGTCAAGGAGTATAGCTGTAAAAAATCATCAAAATCGGAGTTAAAATAACCGTTAAATCGTGATTTTTTGTTTATAACCGTCGAAAAACTTTGTCCCGTTACTTGATATCTGAATGTTTATTTTTTGTGATTTTTTGCTGATGTGATCTCGAAGCATATACAAACAAGTTTGACGGTTGGAATCGTTGAAATTAGTTTCAGAGAATTCATATCCCATTAAAACGATAGATTCACTAAGAGTTTATTTATATTTTCATTAAGTATAACATAAGATTTTGTGGTATCCACTTGTGTAAATATTTTAAATTGAAGATCAAATTCATTCATTGTATTCATATAGGGTCAAGGAGCGTAGTTGTAAAAAATCATCAAAATCGGAGTTAAAATAACTGTTAAATTGTGATTTTTTGTTTATAACCGTCGAAAAGCTTTGTCTCGTTACTTGATCTCTGAATGTTTTTTTTTTTTGTGATTTTTGCTGATGTGATCTCGAAGCATATACAAACAAGTTTGACGGTTGGGATAGTTGAAATTAGTTTGAGAGAATTCGTATCCCATTAAAACGATAGATTCATTAACACTTAGAGTTTATTTATACTTTTATTTAGTATAACATAAGATTTTGTTGTATCCACTTGTATAAATATTTAAATTGAAGATCGAATTCTTTCATTGTACTCATATAGGGTCAATGAGTGTATCTGTAAAAAATCATCAAAATCAGAGTTAAAATAATCGTTAAATTGTGATTTTTCGTTTATAACAGTCGAAAAGCTTTGTCCCGTTACTTGATCTCTGAATGTTTGTTTTTTGTATTTTTTGCTGATGTGATCTCGAAGCATATACAAACAAGTTTGACGGTTGGGATCGTTGAAATTAGTTTTGGAGAATTCGTATCCCATCAAGTTCAATGAATCAATGGTGTGTATTGTATATATATATTTATTAAGTAGATTTAAATCTATTTATTTATTAATTTTCATTTTTCCTTCTTTTTTTTTGTTTTGTTTTCAACTTTTATTATAATTTTCATTTTTCTCTCCGGTAGCCTACCCATCTTTCCCTAATTCCCTCTCTTTTTTGTTTCATTTTCAACTTGTTTTATCATTTTCATTTTCCCTCCCTTTTTCTTCAAAAAGGACGGCACTTGAAAGTTGAAATGGAATCAAATGAATCATGAATAATGGATTGTCCGATTATGGTTGGACTTGGATGCATTGTGACATCCCACATTGCCCAGGGGAGTGATCCTTAAATGTATATTCACATTCCTACCTAGCACAAGGCCTTTTGGGAGCTCACTGGCTTCGGGTTCGGTTGGAACTCCGAAGTTAAGCGTGAAGGGGGCTAGAGCACTCCCATGATGGGTGACCCATTGGGAAGTTGCTCGTGAGTTCCCAAAAACAAAACCGTGAAGGCGTGGTTGGGGCCCAAAGCGGACAATATCGTGCTACGATGGTGGAGCGGGCCCGGGAGGTGGTTGCGCTCGGGCCGGGATGTGACAATTGGTATCAGAGCCTAACCCTGGCCTTGGTGTGTCGACGAGGACGTCGGGCCCCTAAGGGGGGGTGGATTGTGACATCCCACATCGCCCAGGGGAGTGATCCTTAAATGTATATTCCCATCCCTACCTAGCACAAGGCCTTTTGGGAGCTCACTGGCTTCGGGTTCCGTTGGAACTCCGAAGTTAAGCGAGAATGGGGCTCGAGCACTCCCATGATGGGTGACCCACTGGGAAGTTGCTTGTGAGTTCCCAGAAACAAAACCGTGAGGGCGTGGTCGGGGCCCAAAGCGGACAATATCGTGCTACGGTAGTGAGCGGGCCCAGGAAGTGGTTCCGCCTGGGCCGGGATGTGAAATGCATCATGCTCATGGATTCATGCATATTATTAATTAATAATTATTATAGTTTTATAAAATTTAATTCAAAATTTAATATATATATATATATATATATATATAAATTATAATTATTATAGTTACCCTATAACGACCCGATTCGTTATCGTGTCGACCCGAACACCTGTTAATTTTGTGTCATGTCGTGTCGTGTTATCGGGTCGTATCAAGAATTGTCAGGCCTACCCACAATACACACCAGACGGGATCTCGATTTTTTTTTTCTTGGTTGCAGGTAGGGGGTCGGGGGAAGAAATGAAGATGGAGGAGGAGGGGAAGATGAAATGAAGGGGTTTTTTTTTTTTTTTTTTTTTTTTTTTTTTTTTTTTTTCGGGATTACAAGTAGGGGGAAGAAGATGAAGATTTTTTTTTTAATAATTAGAAGATTCATGTTTAAAAAAAAAAATTAAAAATTGCCACGTGGCAGCCACATTAGCACAAATGTGACAGTCACGTTAGCACAAATGTGGCAGCCACGTCAGCATTTAACAGACTAATGGATGGAAAATCTAACAGAGGTGTTATTTTGGAATAAAATGGTATTGGATGTATGAAAGTGAAATGTTTTAAAGATGTTGTATGAAATTGTAATAGACCTGGTGTAATTTACCTTTTTTTGTGTAAAAATTCAGGTTTTTTTTTAAAAAAAAAATTAAATTTTTTGTTGCCACGTGGCACACATTTGGTAGCCACGTCAGCACTTAACGGTTCAATGGATGGAAAATATAACGGAGGTATGAAATTGAAATAAAATAGTACTTGAGGTATGAAAGTGAAATGTTTTAAAGCTGTTGTATGGGGTTGTAATAGACTTCAAACCTAAAGGAGTATGGTGTAATTTACCATTTTTTTATTATAACTGAAAATTCTTAGGTTCGACTTCAGTGCAGATCGAATTTGATACCAAAGAAAACTCATTGTGTAAGCTTAACACAAATCCTTCACTCCTTAATGTAAATATACCATTGTATTACAAGCAAAATATTGTTTAAATCCAGAGGAACGGAATAGAAAGAAATACATCGTGAATGCTATGTAAATTAGTTTATCACGTTTTGTTTTTACAAATAACAGAACGTAGAACAATAATTTGTATATTATGTTAGGCATATCACATATGTAGCATTTTTTTAGGGAAGAAGCATCGGGCCAAAGGTCTTGGACAATTAAATTTGTCACATTATCCTGACAAATTACTCAAGTTATGAATAAGATTGGTACCCATTTCAAAACTTTTCTTAGCATTTCAACTATGAGCATCGTACCTGAAGGGTGAAGCCATATTTTTTATGTTATCATTAATTTGTTTGTGATTTAGAGGGAGGGAGGGAGATCTTAAATTTTTGATTAATTGAGGTGGGAGCTGGAAGCCTAAAATTTAGAATCTTTTTAAATATTGAGAAGAGAAATATCACTAGACTAAGAGCTAGTTGGTAAGAAGATTTAAACTTGAGCATTCTCGTCCTCTCGAGCGCCAATGGAGCTGAAACTTTGCTACAAAGTATCCAACAACCATAAAAACGTGCTCTTAAAATTTCATGTAATTCTAAGCACATTAAGGCACTATACGCAACACAGTAAGTAAGTGCGTAAATAATACATTTCTCCTACTAATGCATCTATACTTTCCAAGTCAAAGTTACCATCGTAAGCTTTAAATATTATAACTTAGTTATGTTAGAACAACGAACATTGCTTGGACTTGCGCTTTGATTGTCATCTCCAACATGATAATTTATTTAGCACAACCAATTTTAACATTTAAGACTCAACTTACTAACATAGTTCATTACACACAAACATTTAAGCCAAAAAAAATTACCCATTACAATCAGTGTTTTATTATGTTTTCCTCTATGAACCAACTTCCTTCTAAAAAGAGTAGATTTGAAGGTGGATTATTAAGCACAAAATTTGAAATTTACTTGGCATATGCATATACATTATATATATATATATATATGAGAAATTAACCAAATAAAATGTTTCTAAAGTATTTTAGACCCGAACCGGCCCAACTCAAATCATATTCATATTTTGCGCCCGGCTTGGCAAGACAAATCCAAAAGGCTGTAGTTTCCTTGCCACATTTGTTATATGGCAGCTGACAACAACTCTCAATTCACATGCTGACTTTCGGAAAAATTGAATTCCAATGACATAACAGAACAAAAAGGAAGGAGAAAGAAGTTAGAACTAGTGTAGCCCTAAATAGAAAGGGCCATGAACCCATGTAAGGGGTCCTCTGTGTCCTACAGAATGGCAGAAATTCAAGTCAAAAGCATGATATATGTTCACATAAATGGAGTGATTGTGATCCATCTTTGAGAAGATTAAACATTACCACATGCAACAGCCAGAGCTTGTGTTCTGGGGCCTTTGGGCAGTGGAGGATATAAATGATTATTCAACATCTTTTCACACATGGATAGCGATTTTCACTCTTTTTATTTATTTATTTATTTCGTTTGATTTGTTTCTTTTTTCCTTGTAATAATAAACAATAAATTACAAATGCTTAGGGCAACCAAGCCAATGAGCCTCAAAAGGAAGATTCTGCATCCAAACACGATTATATGAGAATAAGATGATCAATAACAACCAAAGCATCTGCCACAAAATTACTTATTTCCCTATACCACAAAATTCCTTAAACTCTGGACATGAAGGATGAGATCAACACACGAACGAAGTTGGTATCAAAGTTGGGTTACGAATAGAACCAATTGTTGTTCGTTGTGCGATTGTGGTTGATCTTGTAGAACTTTCTTTGTTGAATGTCAAAACAAATGTGAAAGATGAATGTAACATATCCGTTTTTGCTTTATGTTATATATGTTGGAAACAAAACAGAAAATATGATTTATTGATAACAGTATTTAGAAAATTACAAACTGCTAAAAATAATTATAAATCATATTTTCTGTTTTGTTTCCAACAATCTTATAGATAGAAAGTTTTGTTTATGGAGCAATCAGTCAATATGAGTGGCACCAAGAACCATCACACTGAGAAACCAGAAAAATTTAAGGGAGGAGACTTCAAACGTTGGCAACAAAAGATGTTTGTTTTATTTAACCACATTGAATCTTGCACACGTTGTGAAGAAAAGGCTCCTCGGCTAAAAGAATTCCAAGTTGACAAAGACACTATGAATGCCATTGATGCTTGGAATTATAGTGAATTTCTCTGCAAAAATTACATTCTGAATGGACTGGACGACACACTTTATGATGTGTATGTATCCTGCAAGACAACCAAAGACTTATGGTTGTCATTGGAAAAGAAATACAAAACGGAGGATGCAAGATCCAAGAAGTTTGTTGTTGGTAAATTTCTGGATTTCAAAATGACTGATTCCAAACTAGTGGTCAAACTAGTTGAAGACCTTCAAATCATAATTCATGACGATCACTCTGAAGGCATGGATATAAGTGATAATTTCCAAGTGGCTGTTGTTATAGAAAAATTGTCACATGGATGGAAGGACTTCAAAAGCTATCTGAAACACAAGCGTAAAGAGATGATCATGGAGGAATTGGTTGTGAGGCTTCGTATTGAAGAAGATAATAGAAAAAGTGAGAAGATTAGTGGGGCTTCATCTGTGGATATCAAGGCTTATGTTATTGAAACACAAACTTCAAACAAAAAGTTCTCTCATCCTAAGAAAAAGAACACGGGAGGAATCTCAAAAAATGGCATCTTTCCTAGACCAAAAGGCAAAAGCTTCAAGAATCAACATATCAAAGGATTTTGTTGGGTCAGTGGTAAACCTAGTCATAAAGCAGAAGTGTGCCGCCATAAGAAGGATCAACATGTTGCTGCAAACTTAAATGTCAACAACAATCAAGCAAACATAGCAGAGGAAAATCTTGCTGCTATTGTGTCTGAGATTAACTTGGTAGCTGATGTAGAAGAGTGGTGGATTGATACTGGAGCCACCAAACGTGTTTGTGGGGACATAAATCTTTTCACCACATAACAACAACTCAACAATGGAGGAAATTTGTTCATGGGCAATGCCTCAGCTTCTGTGATCGCAAGAAAAGGAAACGTGATTCTGAAATTTACCTTGGGCAAATAATTGACCCTCTTAGATATAATTCAAAACTGATGAATACACCATACTTCATTCCTAAGGTGATTTTGTGTATTGTTTGCTGGAGTATTAGGATATTCATATTTAATAATACTAATATCTTATTTACAAGAGGAGTATAGGCAAACTACTCTTAATTAGTATTACTTATATGGAAGTAAATGTGGGGTCGCATTTATGAGAATGAAATGGCTTAATTTCTCTAAAGCTCCCATGAATTCGGGATTTGTTCAAGATCAAAATGAACACAACCGTAAGAACTGAACAAGACTGATTATAAGTACACTCTAACGAAGCAAACCCATATTTGCGTCGCGATATTGCTTGATGAGCGTGCATGTCTTATAGCCAAGTGTAATTGTCAATTGCTGATAACATTATTTCAAAACTCCAAACTATAATATAACATGTCTTTACGTGATCCCACAAATAACAAATAGAAAATGTTGACAAAAAAACAAAAATAAAATATATAATAAAATAACTAATAACAAACAAAAAAGAACATGAAAAAAAAAAATTCCCCATAATTTGGAAGCCAAAGTAGAACATAAGGCATATGTTTTTTTAGAACAAACAATAGTATTTACACTATTGATCTAAGTCTTACAATGGGCTTGCCATAATAATATGGTTCAACTTCGCCTTTGGTGAGAATCGAACCTAAGAAGAAAAAGAAGAAGAAGAAGAAATGATGTAAACATCACTGTAATGCCACAAAATGTAGTGTTTACTAAATCACTGCTTGGGACCATGGTTTTAATCCCTTGGGGCAGCATATAATTAAGGGGAAATCAAAACGGGGGACTGAAGAGGCACTTTCCTATTCCGAATCACTGAGGCTTTTGCTTGTCAACCATATTTTCTTTTGGATAATAAACATAACTTCGTCTCCATCTTGGTTTGAATCTGAACTGGCGTCGGATATTGCCATTACTTCCCAATGCAATGCCGTTAGATACTTTTTTTACAAAATTTACTACTGATTATTTGTCGTAGATGATTACAAAGCCAGTAGGCCTAAGTATGCGATCCATCCTAAGCAGCAGATCCTCAACATTGCATTCTTTCTTTTCTATGTTTGAGAATACAATCCAATCATGGAGTAAATCATAAGTTCGAGGGTAAGTTTGTTGAACTATAAGTCTCTAGCTGATTAATATTAGTGGAATAAGTTGACTTTATTTGTGTATTCACTTGAGCATATTTTGCCAAGTAAGAAATCAAAGGTTGTAAGGCCATGAGTGCCATGTGTGATAATCCTAGCTATTAGTTAGATGAATGGTTGAGATGTGTCCTAATGATTTGGTACAGCTCAGTTTTCTTGTAAAGAATATATTCCCTCTTGCACGTTCTGTGTGCAAGTTAGTGGAGCCTTTAATACAAATGAATATTCCTCTGTGAGGTTAGTGCACAGAGAAGAAGGAAAACCGTTTTCGAATCACTCTCTGTTTTCTTCCTTTCTTCCTTTCTTCTTCTCAGCGTAGAAACACCATAGAAAGATTATCAAACTCTAACAAAGTTGAATAGGCTTCACACCCGTCAAAGTAGAGAATCAAGTTACTCACTAACACAATATCAAATGCATCAAAACTTCAGTATGGATCTTTTTTATCCTAATAATCTATACGGTCATGATTTTGATTTCTACAAGTTCTAATACTTGATGTGTGAGGAGCATGATGGGAAAATAGACCACAAACTGACAAAATATTAAGTGAATTGCTTTATCAAAGTGACATGCTCAGCATATTTCAGTAACTTGATTTGCATACCAACATATATCAGCTTAAGTGTATTTGGTCCATCTTTAGAGAAAACATTCATTACCCAAACATCCTTGTCCTTTAGAGCAGCTGCAAATGATCTCATGTTTGCATTCCTCAGAGTGTTTGGCTCGATCTTTTTACTCATGAGATTCCAATAACTCTCAACTCTGTGTAGCCAAACTTCCTGCATAGCAAGAGAAATGTCGAGGCAATACATTCATTTAAAATGTTTCTGAGTAGTGCAATCAGTTAAAAATTGCAATTTATATGGCCAAAATCAGCAAGATGTGGAGGAGGAGCTGTTAATCTAGCTAGCCATTGAGCCAATCCACTGCCATTTTCTCTATGATCATCTAATTATACCGAGAAAAAACACTGTTTAGCAAAATAGTTCTTGAACTACCAACTAATTGGCAAAGTATCACCTTAAATGCACAATGATATTGCTAAGAGATTGACATTAGTTTATTTCAACAAAGTCCCACTAGCACTGCTGATAAAAAAAACGTAGAAGAAAGAAACACTCACGATCAGAGTATCTTGAAATGCAAGCTTCCATTGGCAGCCCCATACTACATTTGGTCATCATCAGATTGGCAAAGAGGAGGTTGAGTACCATGTTCTCTTTCCACATGACAATAATTTGTTAGTGGTTTTTGCCAAACGACAGTTTGGTTCTGAGCAAGGGCACTCATCTCTCTCTTTCCTCATGACAATAAATTGTTAGTGGTTTTTCCAACACATGAGTTCCACAAGGGCACCCATCTCTCTCCATATGTTAAGATCCTCATCATCCTATGCATATACCTCAGGAGATGAGTACGCAAAGTAGCCTTCTGGTATGAGTAACCTATCCAGCTCAAGAAGGAAGATTCCATCTTGTTGAAGCCAATCAATTCTATAGTGAGAACAATTAGCAAGTTCAAAGGATTTGCTAGGGTAAGGAAGCCTTTTGGTTCCCAGAACACAAGATAGGCTAGAATTCCTCTTTCTAAAGCAAATTGGATTTGCTTTTGATGCCCATCATTAGGTGCTAATGAAAGTGCTATAATATCAGATGAAAGTAAATATGCTCCAAAACTTGTAACTCCATATCCAACATAAAAAACTGTTCGTAACCTTCCTTCATTGTTCAAATTGCTTTTGGAAAAGTTGAGCATTTCCCAATTGAAAACAACATAAAATATTAAT
This sequence comes from Crataegus laevigata, assembly GCA_963580275.1. NCBI lineage: Eukaryota > Viridiplantae > Streptophyta > Magnoliopsida > Rosales > Rosaceae > Crataegus > Crataegus laevigata. The sequence continues at coordinate 19,428,937 of OY756940.1, read as the reverse complement.
GCTCTTCATTCATGCAACACAAAAATACAAAATATCATTAAATCCATCAAAATAGGTAGATAAGATATCGCAAAATCCTATAAAGGACTGCCAAGTTTAAGTGGAAATTCAACAAAATCTGTAAAGAGAAAATACCATTCACCAATACGTTTTTTTGGCACACTAAGGGGAGGAAACCTTACATTTGCAATTGAAGCAATATACCTATCAGCTCCACGGTGGAAATGTGTGCCTCCCCCAGGAAACTCTATATTTTCACCTTTTTTAACCATCTAGTTCTGACCGGATTTCTCATGTGCAAGGTGAGTATGAGGTATATTTGCTTTCCAAACTTCATCTCTACTTTGGGGCCATTTGATTGGGACCTGTAAGATAAACAACCGGAATTTTTACTATCTACAGAATTTAGGAATAATAGATAACTCCAAGAACAAGAAGCTAGTAAATAGCAATCTAAATACTAAGCTTTGACACAAAAATACCTTGTACCTTGGTGGAGGAGGAATCAAGCAATTGAAACACCTTTCTGAGGCAAGGCAATGTCTTTTATAGTGCTCCATCAAAGACAGGTCAAGCTTTAGTCTCATTTGGTATATTAAATTTCTGTCTAAGTAAGGAATAAGTTCTAAATGGCAATCATCACAAACCTTACAAAGTCATGAGTAGACAAATGAAACAAGGTGAGTAGATATCAAACAAAATAGACCAAACCTGACACGTTAAAACTAAATATTTTTATCAGAAGATAGAAGGCATTTGGAGAATTGGGGTGGAGAAGAGGATTCAGCATTTCAAGTTTAGTAATATATAACTCACAAGGAAGCTCTTCAATGTGACATTGTTCTCTTAGTTTTCCTGCCCAGATTTTGTTGAAGACTCATCATACTTCTTATTGTTATCTTCATCTTCACCCAAATAAGATAAACCAAGCTTTCTCAAAAATCTGCTACCATATTCTAGTGTTGATGCACCACAACTTTGAGAGCTAAAAAGGGATCCATAATACACATATAGGAAACCAAGAAGGATTGCCACTAAACAAAGAGATGTGATTATACGCTTCTTTTGGGCCAGATCAGATCTACCTCTCGTCATTTATGTAGTTTTGAAGTTCTTCTAACTAAAATTGTCTTATGTCTAATTATTACAAATGCCAAGTGCTGCCTTTCCACAGCTCTAATACGAAAGACAATGGTACAAATTTTCTTTTGAGAACCATTAGACTATATACAACCAACAACCTGTAACAAGTACCAAACAGCACTATCAAAACTTATAGTTCATATGAACATATAAAAAGGAGGTGTTAGTTCTTCTCTTGTAAGCATACACAGTTCAAAAGCTCAAAGATTAAAGGTTCAATCAAAACAAAACAAAATTCTCGCTCATTCTTGGCAATGAAAATCTTTAGACCAAAAATCAAGATACAATAGTTGAGCGACCAAGTAGTCATATAAACCCTGTAACAAACAGTTTAAGGTGTAAACACGAAAAGTTTCCTGAAAACAGTAAGAACACGTGTACAAAATAATATTTGTATTTGATGATTTTGGGTTACAATCTCTATTTGTTCCTCTGATTCGATCTCCGGAAGACTTTGATTTGTGGACTTGATCCAAGGGTCATCGAGGCTTTGATCTTGGATAAATAGGGGAAATTTCTTCAAGGGGCCGTTGGGCTTGATCTTGAAGTTTGGCGGATGAACGTTTCTTCAGCGGCCTTTTGGGCTTGATTCTTGAAGTTGGATGAACGGATCTTTAGGGGCCGTTGGGGCTTGATCCTGAAGTTGGATGAACATTGAATGACAAATGGATCTTCAAGGGCTTTTGAGCTTGTTCTTGAAGATGGATGAATGACAAACGAAGAACGACGAACGACGAATGAAGAACGATGAACGATGAATGATGGATGAACTTCAAGGGGCTTTTGGGCTTGATTCTTGAAGACCGGATGAACGGATGAACGATGAATGGATCTTCAAGGGCTTTTGGGCTTGATCTTGAAGAACAGTTGTGTTGATCCAAGGGCCGTTGAGGCTTGATCTTGGATGAAGAATCGGCACGTGACCAAAGTGCTTGTTGATTCTTCAAAGGTTTTGGCGAAGTTTCTTCAAGGGCCGTTGTGCTTGATCTCGAAGGTGGATGAGCGCTTCTTCAAGGGCCGTTGAGGCTTGATCTCGAAGAATGATGAACGATGAACGAAGAAACGAAGAACGAAGAACGAACTTTAAGAGAATTCTCTTTCAATTTGGGAGTAGAGAAATGTATTTGTGAATTGGTGAATGGAATGGCTTCCTATTTATAGAATTTTCCAAGGCCTAATTTTGAATATAATATCCCAGATGAAATAAGTCGTCTCTGCCAGGTGTTGACACGTGTCTTATTTGACAACTTTTCTGACTCATTTCAATTTCTGTTGAATCACACGCTGCGTGTAAAATTTATGTAATACATGAGCGTTGAAACTTTGACCATCTGTCAACATTTTATTTACCGAAATTTCAATGTCTACAAATGCCTCCATTTCAAGGCGCGCCGCATACATATGCTTGCCACGTGTAGAAGGTGCGTTTTGAAGTTTCCTCAATGTAGACGTCGATCCAAGGGCCGTCGAGGCTTAATCTTGGATTGAGCTGGGATTTATTCAACTTTGCTGGGATGAATCGACACGTGCATTTGTTATGCTTGTTGACTTTCCACAGGCTTCATCTTGAACTGGTTTTGATTCAAGGGTGATGGACACTTGATCTTGAATCAGGATTGCAATTTTCTCCAAAGGCCGTTGAGGCTTGATCTTGAAGGTTGATTCAGGGGTGTTGGATACTTGATCTTGAATCGGGTCTTGATTTCTCCAATGACCGTTGCAGCTTGATCTTGAAGGTTGATTCAAGGGTGATGGACACTTGATCTTGAATCGAGTTTTTGATTTCTCCAAGGACCATTGTAGCTTGATCTTGAAGGTTGATTCAAGGGTGGTAGACACTTGATCTTGAATCGGGATTTTGATTTCTCCAAGGGGCGTTGAGGCTTGATCTTGAAGGTTGATTCAAGGGTGATGGACACTTGATCTTGAATCAGAGCTTTTGATTTCTCCAAGGGCCGTTGCGACTTGATCTTGAAGGTTGATTCAAGGGTGATGGACACTTGATCTTGAATCGAGCTTTTGATTTCTCCAAAGGCCGTTGCGGCTTGATCTTGGAGGTTGATTCAAGGGCGGTAGACACTTAATCTTGAATCGGGCTTGTGATTTCTCCAAGGACCATTGAGGCTTGATCTTGAAGGTTGTCGAACCACGAGCGACTTCATATGGCAAGCGATCTTCGGTTTAGTTGAGGATGAATCAGCATGTGTAATTGTACGGCCCATGTTGCATTATTCTCTGTTTTGTTTCTTTTACATGACAGGCAGTCACAAGGTAGAGGTGTTGGTCTGTTTCTCTGTTCAATCTTTCCAAGTGCCGACCAATCGCTCTATTTCTCCTTGTCCCCTAGGCAAGAGCAAGGGTAAAGGAAAAACATGCCATGAGATATCTTTGCCTTTGACTCTGATGATATGAGATACTTTTGCTTTTGAAGAAGTATCTTTCCACAAGTTTATTCTTGAACTGGGCTAGAGAGTTTTTCCTTCTGCTAGATTTTCTAAAAGTCTGAGCTTACCCATTTATCTAGAGTTGAAGTTGATTCAAGGGTGGTGAACACTTGATCTTGAATTGGACTTGTGATTCCTTCAAGGGCCGTTGGTGGCTTGATCTTGAAGGAAATGGATTGTGAGCGACTCTACGTGGAAAGTGATCTTTGCGAGCTGACTCAAGAATTTGAGGGTCAAAACAAGTCCATCAAATCCAGAGTACGTCAGATCTTGATGATATGAAATACTTTTGCTTTTGAAGAAGTAGCGGACGGCCCGGCACATGTTTCATTGTGCTTGTTTCTACATGCTTCAATGTATCATTTTCCATTGCCTTATCTGTTTCCCTTGTAGAAGCGGCATCTTCTTCAGTTGCCGGCAAGAGTGGAATGCAAATGCTAGGTAAGCAATCAGGGAAGGGTTTCCAGGCAGTCGGTTCTGGATCGGAGAGTTGATTCCAAATGCCGGCTGATTGCTCTTTTTCTCCTTGTCTTGCAGGGGAGAACAAGGATAAAGAAAAGGAAGGGAGAAAACGTGATATGAGATACTTTTTCTTTTGAAGAAGTGGTGACGATTTGCCAGCGTTGCACAATGAACCTTTACTCTTCAGCGACGGTGCTAGCTCATCGTTGATCCTTCTGCTTCAATTTTTTTGCATAGCAAAAGTGGTGCGCAACCTTTGCATTTGAATGGTGAGCCACGACCGTATCAACTGCGCTAAAGTATTTGACGAAGGAATTCGTGACCTTGACAACAGCTGAGGATGAGTGCTCGAGAGCAATGCAAGGTAAGCAACCAGGCAAAGGTTCCGGGCAATCAGTTCTAGATCGGAAGTTTGTTTTCAGGTTTCGACTGATTGCGTTCTTTCTCCTTGTCTTGCAGATGAGAAAAAAGACGAGTAGTCGGTAGTGATACTGTTCGTTTACTCTTGTCAGTAACAGTGGGTAACTAGAACAGTAAGATTCACGCGTTTTTAGACCCATCCGTGACTTCTGCAAAGTTGAGACAGCATGTGAAGGGTGGCAACAAATTGATCCAGCTTTTGATTTTTTTGGGTAGCGGCGCTTCTTCGATCTTTGAACGAGTGTCTTTTGAAATTTGGAGGGTAGTGCTCAGCCTCTCTGTTTTGTCCGTGACTTCGGCAAAGCTGAGATTACGTGTGAACAGTGCTGTTAATTTGATCCAAAGAATCCGGCTTTTGAAAAAAATGGTGCCTCTTCGATTTCTGAACGAGCAACTCTTCGATTTTTGGGCAGGCAGGTCTTCGATTTCTGAGCAGGCGGCCTCGTTGCTTCTTCTTTTTATGGAGGCATCGATTGCTTCCTAAAGCACACTTGAAAATTGCTACTTGCAGAAGTTCCCCTCTTGTACCTTTGAGATCTTGGTTTGTCCGACCTTTTCTTTTCTTCAAAACCTTCGGAAAATGTCTTGCCCATCTGACCGTCGTCTTGACTTGAATACCGGGGAAAAGGCTGTGATGTCTTCTCCAGAACAACGTATGACACCCATCCTTTTTATCCCCAAACGGTCATCTTACGATTAGGGATTCGGTGATGAAGAATGATATAACGGCCACTGTGGTGGCTAGAAATTTTCTCACCCCCAGAGACAACAGGGTGCTTTCCAAGCGGCCTGATGAGTTGGCTGTCCAGGATTTCTTGGCCTTTAGCATCCAGTGTGTGGGCTCTGTATTGAACATGGGCCAACGCCTTCTTACTCGCACTCGTCAAGTTGAGTCGCTGATGGCGGAGGTGGCGAGTCTTAAGCAGGAGGTCAGAGAGCTTAAGCATGAAAATCGGGAATTGCACATGCTTGCCAACAGCTACTCGACGAGCATGAAGAAGAAACTTGACCAGCTGGAGGAATCCGATAGCCGGATTTACAGTGATCATCAGATGTTTATGGCTTTGTTCCAAAGGCATCTTTTGCCGTCATCGTCTGGAGCTTCACCAAGTGATGAGGCTCCGGATAATCAAACTCCAGTGCTTCGTCTTTCTGCAGCTCCGTCGAGTAATGATGCTTCTCGTGACCGTCTTTGAAGAGTCCCTGCTTGTTTGCACCTTTTTTTTTGTGCAAAATGTAAATTTATGTAAAATTTCAGGGAAATAAATAAAATGGACTTTGTTTCTTCAAAAATGCATTTTTTTTAATGTGGTGTTTTTGATCCCACATATATATATATATATATATATATATATATATTCTTTCTTTCTTTCTTTCTTTTTTCTTCTTTCGGTGCGACAAGCCATATGCACCCATAATTCTCTTTTTCTTTATACGGTGCTGGCGTTGTGGATGAAGATAGGCAGAGATGGTGGAGGCTGACAAGCCCACATGCACCCATAATTTTTTCTTCTTTATATATGGTGCTCTGCAAGGCTGGGTTTGTGGGTGGAAAAACCCAGGCCGAGTCCGAGAGAAGATGAAGGAGGAGAGCTGGAGATGGTGGAGGCCGAGCAGTTGCTGCAGATCTTAGTTCGGGGTGGTGAGCTTCTAGAGTCTCTGCCATGGCCAAACCCAAAGCTCTGAGATGAATGCATAACTTCTACGCCGTCAAACCCATCAACAAGACCACCAAAGCCAGTGACTGCGTCTTGATGTGGCCTACTTCCAGTTCTTGACTTCCTGTGACGGCGTCATCATTTTTTTTCCGCTGGTGCAGTAGAAGTCACATCTTGCTTTGTCTGATCATCTTCACCTGTTATCTTTGTTCCATCTTTCAGCTCAGCTGCTTCCTCTTTGTAATACTTTTGGGATGAGTTGCACAGCTACGCCGTCATCTTCGCTGTTGATGCTCTGAGAACCGTCTCTCTCGAGGTTGAGATCCTTGCTATTAGCGCCTCTTTCCCGCTCCGCTTGCTGCTCATGCTCAACACAGTGCATTTGGAGGAGGACCGGTGGTAATGATTATGGCGGAGGTGCAGGTGGATGGCACAGAAGAGAACATGGAGAAGTACAAGATACATCTGCTGGCACTGTCCCACGTCTTATCTGCCATGTAAATGAGTCTGGGAGCTATGGGAGAGCCACCGTGTGTCGGCGGCATCCATGGCAGCCTCTGGCAAGCTTGCTGCTATTCTCACCCCCGTATCGACTAATTCCACCCACTTCACCGCCATCCTTCTAGATTTATATGTTCCTCTGTCAATCTTTTTCCTGCTCTATTTTCCAGTTTTATGGGAAACCGTCCCCGAGGTTTTTCTTGGTTGGGATTGTGGAGAACTCACAGGATTCCATGATAACTCGTCGAGGATAGTGGCGGTTCGATTTAATTTGCAGAGAAAGGGACGAGAGAGACAAACAAGCTCAAAGCTCGACCTTCAGTTATGGTCGTACAAGTAGGTGGTAATGGCAGTAATTTCTGATGCTATACCAATCGACCACGTAGCTGGTGATAGAGATGATGGGCGCCTGATGGGGTTGCAATGGAAGCTCGCCAATATTCCTCCTCTAAAAAGCTCTAAGATCTGAGCTTTAGGACATGGAAACGTTTTCATCTCATCGTCGGACTTGACTGACATTATTCTTTTTGAACCGACCCTGCTATTTACACCCTTAGAAGGTTATCGGTCTGACCCATGGCTGACCACATCCCGTAATAGGATCTAGACAACCCGTATGGACTCAGGATCTTGGTAAACGAACCAGAATATTCACGCCGTTGCAAGAATCAGAGGCCGGCACCGGAGCTGTGGCGGTTGGCTGGGCGAGTGAGAAGGGCAGGATCGTGAGGATGACGAGATTATCACCCATGGTTGCTGCTGGTAGTTTCGAATGCATGTGACGAGAATTGCCGTGTTCATCCAAGTCGTGCTGTTGTCGCCCATGTAGAGAAATATACACATCTGTCAGTAGGAGAGAGTGTCTTTGCTGTGGTGGAGTCTTTGTCGGACTTTGGTGTAAAAAAAAACAGTCAAAGTCGTCTGAGGTTTTGGGTGGAGCGGTGTTGATGAGCTTGCATATTAGTCACCACACAGTGGGCCTGAATTTGAAGCTTGGGAATCGGGACTTTGGGCTCTCTGCTACTTGTGGCCTACTCATATATATATATATATATAAAGCTGTAATAATTTTGTTTTTTTTAATATATAATAACATATGTAATTTTGTTTTCTTTTCTTTGGTAAATACATAAACATATGTATTCATTTTTTTTAACAGGTGCTCCTTGCATTCATAGATTTCCTCGCTGTTTTGGTGGAGTGCGCAAGATATGGATGCAAAGTGTTGAGCTTCGTGACCGGCTAATCGTTTGATAGCAGTCACTAAAGTTCTTTAGCGGTCAACGTTGCCGTGCACATTGACCTCACTGCTTGCCGCTGCTGTTTGGAGCTTGTTCCAGTGTGTCACCTTTACCGTGCGGGGTTGTGCGGAAGGATGCACCGGGGTTTCATTGTGTAGTGCCTTTTGATCACAGTTTCCCCTCGGTGGTGCGCTGCCGTGTGATGCTGTGCAAGAGACTGCACCGGGGCTTCGTTGTGTAGTACCTTTCGATCACAACTTTCCTTGGTGGTGACGTTGCCGTGCACATCAACCTTGCTGCTCAAGCTTTTGTGGCTGGTCTCTTTTCCGTCATTGTGATCTCGTCATTGTCATCCTTCGACGCTCACGAGATTTCTCTCGCATGTCTTTTGCTCATCTTTGTAACAAACTTTGTAGCCACATCATTCCTTTAAAGAAATGAAGTATTTACATTGATGATATGACTGTGCTTGAAGTTTTAAAGTTTCAAGTTGCCTACGTACCTTTCCAACGAAAGGGATCAAGTCAAAACGTAGTTCAAATACATGTCTTTTTTTTGTATTTTCTTTTGGTGCCGTTTGCAGTTTTAACTCGTGCAGGCAAGGAGCGTTGTGCCATGCAGTTTGGGCTCGTGCTAGTGCGGAGCCTTTGTTCATGCAGTTTAGGCTAGTGGGAACAAAGAGCATTGTGTCTTGCAGTTTATGCTTTTACAGACAAGGAGCATTCGTTCATGCAGTTTAGGCTCGTGTGAACAAGGAGCATTGTGCCATGCAGTTTGGGCTCGTGCCGGCGAGGAGCCTTCGTTCATGCAGTTTAGGCTCGTGCGAACAAGGAGCATCCGTTCATGCAGTTTAGGCTCGTGCGAACAAGGAGCATTTCACGGATTTGTTAAGCCATTTTGGAGAAGCGTTCCTCGCGATCTTCATAACAAGGAGCCTTGATCGAGTAATTGAATAATTTTTTAAGGAAGAAGAGTTTGCGCATGGACGATCTTTGTGTCGAAATTTCCTCATCTTCAACACTTTCCCGTTGCTTTGAAGGTTGACAAAAGTTGCTTTACCCCTTTTTCGGTTGGCGAACTTGTGGTGAAGATGTAGGCTTTATGCGTCTTTTCTTTAGAGCGACATGAATCCATCATTCAGCTTCACTTGATTCGGAGCATGCCCCCAGCGGCGGCAATGAAGACTTCAAATCAAATGTGCCAGAAGTGACGGTGGTATAATTTGACTTTACCACATCGTCGAGATCCAGCTCGACGATCCCTTGCTAGGCCAGCCTCATGATAAGATCTTTCAGCATGAAGCATTTTCTCGTCGGATGATTGACGAAATGGTGGTACTTGCAGTACCTTGGGTTGTCGGTGTGATTTATTTCTTCCGGCCATCGGCATTCGGGTAAATCGATCACTTTCTTCTCCAATAGGTCAACCAGCATTGCAGCCACGTCGGAGTCCGAAAAAGGATACATCTTCTGCTCTAGTTCCCTCAAGGTGTTTTTGTACCTGTCTTGGGTGCGAGAAGACTCTCATCTCTTTATCTCCCTCGTTTTGTACTTGGACGAGATTTTGACGGGCGCATATGAGATTTTGACAGGGGTAGTGTTGACAGTAAAAGCTTCTTTGGCGGGCTTCTTCCCAGTCTCGTCCACTTTCGGAGCAAACACTTTCTTTGAAGTTGGTGATTGGCTCTTTTTTTTTCCATGGTTGGCGATGCTCAACTCCATGTCATGGGCGCGGGTTGCTAACTCTTCGAAGGTCCGCGGTTTTATGCCTTGAAGGATGTAGTGCAATCCCTATTGCATGCCTTGGATGCACATCTCGATCAAAGAGCGCTCCAATAGTCTATCTTTGCAGTCGAGGCTAAAAGTGCGCCATCGGTTGATGTAGTCAACAACTGGCTCATCCCTCCACTGTTTGGTGCTTGTCAGCTCTAGCATGCTGACTGTGCGGCGGGTGCTGTAAAAGCGGTTGAGGAATTCTCGCTCCAATTGCTCCCAGCTGTTGATAGATTCGAGCTCGAGATCGGTGTACCAATCAAGGGCGCTACCTTTCAGCGAGCGCACGAAGTACTTGGCAAGGTAGTCCCCTTCAGTGCCCACGTTGTTGCAAGTTTCAACAAAGTAGGCGACGTGCTGTTTCGGGTTCCCCATTCCATCGAACTGCATGAATTTGGGTGGTTGATAACCCCTTAGCATCTTCAAGGCATCAATCTTCTTGGAATAAGGCTTTGAGTACAACCCGGAGGTATTTGAGCTCCCTTGGTACTGCGCCTTGACAATGTTGGCGATCATCTCCTGCAATTGCTTGATGGAGAGGGATGCCATGAGCGCTGCAGCTTGGTTTGGCTTTGGGTTTTCTTCAACTTTCTCCAACGGAGGCTCTTCTTCTTCGTCGCCACCTTTCTTGGAGCCAAAGCCAGATCCTTCATCATGCCTTGCCCCCAGTTTGCCCAGAAGCATAGCGATCTTTAAGTTCTTCTCTTCAAGGGTTCTCGTCAGCGTTGCAATCATTTCCTTCATTTGAACAAGCCGTTCTTCCATGGAGGTAGCGTCGATGACTTGTTCCTTGTTTGAAGACATTTGGGTTGAGGTGTGCTTTGAATTTCTTGAACGAAGAAAGAGATGAGAGGTAGAGACTGTCCCACTGGGCGTGCCAAATTTGTAAACACGAAAAATTTGCTGAAAACAACAAGAACACGTGTACAAAATAATATTTGTATTTGATGATTTTGGGTTACAATCTCTATTTGTTCCTCTGATTCGATCTTCGTAAGACTTTGATTTGTGGATTTGATCCAAGGGCCGTCGAGGCTTTGATCTTGGATAAACAGGGGAAATTTCTTCAAGGGGTCGTTGGGCTTGATCTTGAAGTTTGACGGATGAACGTTTCTTCAAGGGCCTTTTGGGCTTGATTCTTGAGGTTGGATGAACGGATCTTCAGGGGCCGTTGGAGCTTGATCCTGAAGTTGGATGAACGTTGAATGACAAACGGATCTTCAAGGGCTTTTGAGCTTGTTCTTGAAGATGGATGAACGACAAACGAAGAACGATGAACGATGAACGATGAACGATGAACGATGGATGAACTTCAAGGGGCTTTTGGGCTTGATTCTTGAAGAACGGATGAACGATGAATGGATCTTCAAGGGCTTTTGGGCTTGATCTTGGATGAAGAGTCGGCACGTGACCAAAGTGCTTGTTGATTCTTCAAAGGTTTTGGCGAAGTTTCTTCAAGGGCCGTTGGGCTTGATCTCGAAGGTGGATGAGCGTTTCTTCAAGGGCCGTTGGGGCTTGATCTCGAAGAACGATGAACGAAGAAACGAAGAACGAAGAACGAACTTCAAGAGAATTCTTTTCCAATTTGGGAGTAGAGAAATGTATTTGTAAATTGGTGAATGAAATGAATGGAATGGCTTCCTATTTATAGAATTTTCCAAGGCATAATTATGAATATAATATCTCAAATGAAATAAGTCGTCTCTGCCAGGTGTTGACACGTGTCCTATTTGACAGCTTTTCTGACTCATTTCAATTTCCGTCGAATCACACGCTACGTGTAAAATTTATGTAATACATGAGCGTTGAAACTTTGACCATCGGTCAACATTTTATTTACCGAAATTTCAATGTCTACATAAGGCACAAAGGAAAGAAAAATGAATCCTAAACTTAATGTACAAAGCAACTAAGATACCTCTCCATGGTCCAACCGTTCCAAATATGGCCGGTTCAGAAAGAAAAAGACTGAATAGATGTGAAAGATCAAACACCATCCACTTTTCTATTAACAACTACGCCTAATTGCTCTTGATAAGCAAGCACTTATGCAAATATAACCCTCTGGCAAAAAACTTAGTATTGCCATAATGTTTAAATGTAACCTCCCAGCCGGACATAGTATTGTAAAATTTCCATATTAAATGTAAAGATGTTAATTTTCCTTGCCTAACAAGAGTTCAAACATTAAGTCAAATATGTAGACCATCAATTGATAAAGCGGGAAACGTTATTCGATGCCGACCAGGTACACTTGCATCTGCTAAATTGGCAACCAAGCAATGTAAATGATGAGTAATGCTATTCATACCATATTTTTGTACCACATTTTCATACCAACTTAGGTGACATTTGATGTAGACGTCTACATCATTTGAATTAATCAGATTTTTAAATTTAGTTCATTATTTAATAAACTAATAATTAAGAAAAACTAGTTAATTAAATGATGATTGTGGTATACGATGAGTCTTTTTCATTCATTTCCTTGGGTTTTGCAAATTTTTCAAATGATGTGGCTGTCCACATCAGTTGCTACCTAAGGTTATATAGAAATGTGGTATAAAAATATGGTATGAATAGCATTACTCGTAAATGATTGATCCACTAAATTGTAAAAATCAAAATAAATGTTAATCAATGTTTCTCCACTGAATTGAAATCGAAACAATGACAGCACTTAATAGTTGAATTCACGGATCTAGGATAACAATTCAATAAAAAAGAAAACAAAAAGCAGAATCATGAAGAACCATTCATTCTTTAACTCAGGAAACTATGAAATTCATACTTTTTTCCTATTAAAACTACCAAATTTGGTATCAGTAAGCATCAAACCCAACAAATAACCAAATTCAATAGGGTACAAATTCAGCCAGATCGACCAAAAGATTAGTAACTTATACAAAAGATTGAAAATTGATGCAAATAAGATTGAAATTTTATGCAAAAGAAAAGGTGGGAGCAGGAGCTTACTTGGAATAATGAAGTGGGTGTTTTCTAACAATGGTCCACAAGATCCTTGCTTTGGTTTGAAAGGATCTAAAATGAGAGGCTTTGGTACTTTTATAAAAACAAAGGGAGGGAAGGGAGCAGAAAAGAAAGAAAAGTAGGAGAGATCAGATTTCAAACAATTTTTTGGTAAGATATTTGTGAGAGTCTGAGTAAACGAGAGAGAGGGATAAGTACTGTTCAACTGTCTTGGTCACAATCACAGTCTAAAATACCGATAATATCGGCGAAATATCGCCGATATTATCGGATTTTGAAGAGATCGATATTTAAACACATATTCATAACATTTTCGTCAAAATATCGACGAAATATCGAAAATATCGAAAATATCGCGATATTTGCGATATTATCGATATTTCTCTTGAAAATGAAACGGGGAAGGCGACGGCAACGGAGAGTTGGAGAGCCAGGGGTTGAGACTCCGATGGTAGGGGACGGAGATTCATGATGTAGGCGGCGGAGGGGAAGATGCCGACGAGGAGGAAGGCGAGGGAGGGAGGTCTGTGCATGTGGGAGAAGTTCTGTGTGTCAGGGAGGGAGGGAGGTCTGTCGGATGGGAGGGAGGTCTCCCGGAGAACTTGGGTGTGGCGTGTAGAAGGGAGGGACAGAAGAGAGAGACGGAAGGGAGAGAAGAGAGGGAGGAGAAGGGAGGGATAATGAGGTTCCACAATCACAAACTCGCCTTTTGCTTTTGTGGGTTTTGGTTTCGTTGTTTTTTGGGTGGGGGGGGGGGGGGGTATTGGCTTTTTGGTTTTCTGGGAGGGGGGGTAAGTCGGTTTTGGTTTTCTTTTTGGGGGGGGGGGGGGATATTTGACAAAGTCGGTTTTGGGGGTTGGGGGGGGGGGGCTTGTTCCCGTGTGCGTGAGTTGTTTTCTGGGTGGGGGGAGCATCTGTCCGTGTCAGTGACGTGGGGAGGGGTTGTCAGTGATGTGGGGTGGCGTGAGGGGAAAAAAGGGATCCAATGTGTGTGTGTCTGTGTGATGTATGGTGGTGTGAAGAAAAAAAAAAGGATCCAATGCAATGTTTAATCTAAATAATTCAAAATCAAATAAAAATATATATAAATAATTCAAATAATTTGTTTAATAATTTTGAACCTCATAGGAACTCTCATATGAACTCTATGTGGTACTAAGTCTCTCCTGTATCTTACCATGCAATGTATAACGTGTAAAATATTGTACTAATTCATTATATATAAATGATTATGGTGTGTTTAAACTTCTTTCATTAATTACTACATATTTTATACACTTACAATGTTTGCCAGCTCGCTATATAATCAACTTAAATAAGTTAAATCCATCATGCAATACATTTCCTTCTAATTTTTTGTGATAAACTAATAGATAATTGACTAAATAAACATCCTGCAAAGTTTCAATAAAAATTTCTAACTTTTTCTTATAATTTCCGTGGTTTCCATTGAATTTTTATCGATATCGATATTATCCCGATATTTCCGTGTTTCCGGATTACCGATATTTCCGATATTATCGATATTTTATACCTTGGTCACAATGAAATTTTTTTTCGTCATTATGGTTCATGTACACGTCCTATTATTGTCTTTTCAGTAAAATACAAGTGAGTTATAGCATAATTAGTTAATATTGGGTTATATTCTCGAACTTTGTTCGTAATATTTTTCATATTTAATTTTGATCACTTAAATAATTGTAATTTGATTTCTGATTGTCAATTTCCAAATAAAATGTCTTATATGGCCACTTTGAGGTTTAATGATTTTAATGGTAGAGGAGGATAAAATTTTGGAATATTAATCAAAATGATTATTCACTAAATTTAAATTACTAAAATTAAGGGTGCAAATTCGGTAGTGTCAAACCGAATTAATCCATGTTCAACCCATTTTCCAACTGGACCAGACAGATTAAAAGAAGTAAATACTTGCCCAAACCTAATTCAATAGTTTATTGGGTTGGGTTGTTGCCTTGCCGGCCCATGTTAAATCAAACTCAACCTAATTTCTAGCCTGAATTCACCACTACAAGAAAACATGGATTAAGTGACCGAATTTTTTGTGGCGCGTGAAAATTCATCACATATAGGTAAAACAAGTGACGCTTTTTTTTAAAATCGTCACTTTTAGATTTTTGCAGGACACCAAAATATTTTGCGTCACTTATACTTTTGAATTCGCCACAAAAAAGTGGGCGGGAAAGTTTACCGCCAAACGAAATTTTAATATGTGACGCAATGTTAAATTCGTCACATAAGAAGATGGAAGGCCACCTGGATATTCCTCACATATAATATTAAATTAAAAAAATTTATGTGCAATTATCAAAACCCCCAATAACAAAACCAGTCCCTTTATTCTCTTTTCTTCCCAGTCCCTTTATTCTCTTTTCTTCCCAGTCTTCAGCACCCGCACCCTGACTTCGGCGACCGACCATTAATTCATGGTTGCTAGCGACGACAATTACCAGCTATCCTTTGTCTCCCTCGCTAGCCATACTCCCACCCTTTGAGTCTTGTTCACTATCTCTCTTATATTTCTGGCTTAACAAGATCAAATTGGGTAGTTTGGTGTGTTCACCACACGGCTGCTTAAAGCATTTGGTAAGTTGCAGACTTAATTAGTTGTAGAATGTAGAGAATTAGAGATGTTGGCAAAGTAATTTGGATTTTCTACCAATTTTATAATTGCATTGTTATGACCAGTTTAAGCATTTCATTTATTAAATTGGGTTTTTGGGGTTTGAGGGTTATGTTGTTGTGGAAGGAAGACCTGTAAGGGAACGACGCCTTCGTTGTTGTGGCATCGGCATAGGCTGGTTATTGTAAGTTGATTCATTGCCGTCCATCTTTTATTATTATTATTTTTTGAAGTTTTGTTTTACGGTCCTTTGTGTTTGTGTTGTAAGCATTGAAACCTTCTAACAATTAATAATGTATTGAACAAATACCTTTGTTTTTTGTTATGGAAGATTTAGTCAAGAATTAGAATAGAGAGCCACCGGATCTATACAAAACATGTTGGTTTTGTAGGTTGATCATAATTTTTCCTGACATAATTAACTAATGTATCGAACGAATACCATTGTGGAATTCTTTCCTTTCCTGAACAAACCATGGACTTTTCTACTAGCTATGTATCTGCCCATTGAGTCGCTACATTCAGTTTTTTAGTTCTGCTTATGTATCAGTGGCTTCCCATCGTCTGTTGTGGGACAACACCAACTTGTGCTGTCTTGGCTAAGACGGCTCGAATTTTGCCGCTGGTTAGTAGTTACATGGTTGGACACAGTATGTTCTCACATGAATCAGTTTATAATGGGATGATCTTATTTGATCTTTAAAAGTTGAAGTTGGAGTTGGTGTATGCTCTTAGCTTAGTTGATCTTATTAAGTCTATATATTGTTAAAGCAGGCCCTTACCATGTATTGTGAGTTTTTATTCAACTTGTGCTCTGAATTCTCACATGGATTGGTGATAAGCTTTCTGGTGCTTAATCATGTTGTGTTCTGCTTGTCATTCTTCTAAAGATGGTCACGAGCTGAGTCCTTCTGGTTTGATTGATATTGTTTCTCTATATTTCTTTAATTTTTTTTTGGAATTTTGTTCTTTAATTGTTCAGTTACAACTTTACAGCATTCAAATAGACTACAGCTAGAAAAAGCTGAGAGTTTAATTACCCCTGCAAGTTCCTAAAAACGACAAGGAAAACTATCAAAAACATGACAGAACAAGAATAAAGAAACTTTTAACAGTAAAAGACTGGGGCATATTATTATTACAATCCAATGAATACTTAAAGGTGATGAATCGTAATTGCAAATCACAAATATAAACTAAACAGATTCAGTGGCAAAAGACCTTGTGAGTTAGACAAGTCAGCAACACAACTGTGGTTACTCATCATACTGGATAATTCAGAGTCATTATGCCATAGTCAGAAGTAATGACTTAAAAAAAGGTCCAGGTTATTATGCGATTGAAACAAAATTTCTTAAATATCAGTACTTCAAACGTGTGTCAAAAATACACCCAGTTTTAGGTGGAAAATCGAAAGCTAAGTGAAAGTTCAGAGGGAAAATTAACAATTTACTCTAAACTATAATCATCAAAGTTTATAATCTAAAGTTACATAATAATATGGTAAAGTTATGGTTAACAACAAAAATGACATCATTATTACCGTAACAAGGTTGGTGTTCAAGTTTGTGGAAGTCTTATTACACTATCAATGTACGATCATGTATACAAAATTATAGTTCAAATTAAAGGATATCAGTACCATTTTTTTAAGAGTATTGTAGACTAACCTTTCAAAAAGATCTTGATCCACTAAATAGGGTAAAATGAAAAATGACCCACGTAACACCAATATATTCATGCAAGTAAAAATTGGCATTCCAAGTGCTGCATAAGAAAATGGCAATTAATAGGACAGTGGCAGGTGGAGAGAACGATGACTGGTGTAACATTTTGTAACTTTATGATTGTTTTGGAAATTTTAAATAGGGATGGGGTTTTTTTTTTAAACAAACGGTATGGGGTGTTAAATCCTAAACTAGTTTCAGGTTCTGATAGTTACTTGATCTGCAATCAACGGCTAGTTAATTTAAATTAGAGTTTGTAACAGCTAGTTTTAAAATACTGGTTTAGTGAATATGTGTAAGGTTCGGATTGTACTAGCTAGCTGGAGCCCTGGAGGGCTTTATTTCCAGTAGCTAATTGCTGGTGAGTGTAAGGGTGGTGTTGGGACCAAAACCCTACTTGAATCTGATAAAAATAGAAGAGGAATGAGCTGCAATGTTTAGCTCTTTTGCTGTCACTTTTCTGCAAAGTACCCTGAAAATTATTCTTCCAAAACTTACACAAAGTACAAACAAAACAATCATTATTTGAGAATCCAAAATCTCACGCAGGGACCAAATTGTTACAAGCTTGAAAGGGCAAAGGTACAAAATGTAACTGTCCTTAATTAGTAAAGCTCTTAATTATTCTAACAAGGGTAGTGCTATCTACACACCAATCTTTTACTTCTCACACAACCCTGTCAATTTCTGGCCATCATATTGAATAAGAAGATCAATGGTTAAAATTAACAAGGGTGTGTAGCACTATCATATAACAATCCAAAGATTGAAAGTATATACGATCAAAATGAAGATTTCACTAATTAATAGCAAGTTATAGTATGATAATCAACTGGCACTCACTCTAGTAGTGCTTCTTTTTCTAATATTGAAAATAATCCTAAATTCCAATATCTCATCTCTAATAACAATCTTTAATCAACTGGCGCTCAATAATGATTGTCATGGTTTCTGAAATTTCAAGGGGTCTTTATATCACATTACAGAGGACCTCGTTTTAAAAAAAATCCATCGTCTGAGGGCTACCTGGACTAACTAATCACACACGCCCTTGTGAAAATAAGTAATGCTAGCAATTATTAATTAAAGCGCCAAAGACATTTTCAAAGTGTACAACTCATGTACTGTATTTGGAGTAAAATCTAACCTATTAGCTTAAGCTAGACATCCTCTCAATGAGGTGGAACGATTTGTTTTTCTTTTCATGGATAATATAAATTTGTGTTACAGTGCCATTAAATTAGCTAGGTTGATGATTATTTTGTTTCAAGTGTACACAACTTTGTACTAGAATACAAAGAGCCAATCTCATTAACGGTGCTTAAGTAACAAATCTAATTAGTTAATCATAATTATATTTTCATGTGTACGGGTCTCGGTACAAGATTAAGTTTACAGGCTGGGGATGGTGGTTGCTTGGAACATACTCTACTACTTTAGGATATGCATTGCATGAGGATGATTAATATTCATGGCTGTTGCTACTGTATCACCCTAAATATTTACTTTGCCAGAAAGTTGTTTGCTTAAATTTTGAATTTTGTGATGACTTACCATAGCAAAGGCTTGCCAGTTGCCACTATGTTTGACCGTAAGGCACATGTGATTCTGCTTTGCATATTCAACTCTTTATTTTTGTGATATTTTTTCTTTTACTCTTTGGTACCCAAACAGATAGTGCACATTAAAGTTGATAAGCCTACCTCAACAGCATCAGCCACTGTTGTTGCCAAATCACTAAAGATCCTATTGCTGGTGAATTGTTCTCTGCTTCAGGGAGAGTTATATTGGTAGTGAGTTTTCTATTGCAGTCTTGATTATTCTTTACTCTTTGGAGTCAATTTTTGGTCTTGGTTACCGAGGTTGAGAATGTCCGATAGACGGCTCGACTAGTGGAGGGTCTAGCAACCGGTGGAAGCACTATAGTTTTCAATCTCCAATGAAATTGTTTACCACATTATAGTCTGAAAAAGTCAAGTTCGAGAAGGGTTAAAAAATATTTGTACGACATATGAGTATTTTAAATCTAATTTTAAATCCTCATTGTTTCGGCCAATGTTTATTTTTGTTTATTGAATTTTTAAACAAGACGATATACTAAACTATTTTAATTTATGAAAAAGAAGATTTGAATTTGGTACAAAGACTGAGACGTTACTCTGACATATTGCCAATTCCCATTCAATTTTTAATAGTGGGTTCGGGGTAATGGGCAGTGTTGTCCATCTCCAATGCTTGTATCTTAATAGAATTGAGTGTTAACTCAACCTTTTCCAACCAAAATCCTGCTGTCAACACTAAGAAAATAATGAACTAACTGTGCTAATAGAATAATATGGTCCACCACAGTCAGTTCCTTGTCACCATATTTGATATAATTCGTGTGTAGATTTTCCAGACACTGAATTTGGCAGTTTGAGTCTCATAGTTTTCAATTATTTTACTAACTAAATGTTCTTTTCACTTTAGAGTCTGAAAAAGTCAAGTTCAAGAAGGGTCAAAAAAGATTTGTACGACATATGAGTAATTTAAATCTAATTTTAAATCCTCATATGTTGTTAGAAAGACTTGCATTAAATATAGGTGTCATATATAGAATATTATCTTCTAAATTTGACGAATTGAGTGAAAACAAAGTTTTTGACATTTAGAGAAGGGTGAATGATGGTACATACAAACTCTCGCCACTTCAAATAAATTTTTTTGACTATGTTATCCTTTTTTACTATGTTTAGGTTACGCCAATCAATTCTAAAGTTAGATTCCATAGTGATCTGCTTAATTCCATAGTGATCCTTTTTTTTACTATTAAGTAAGGTTGGTGTTTTAATGTATGGATGGTCTACGGGCAGGGTGTTTAAATTGCTTGGGGAAAACGACGAATGAAATTTCAGAAATTTTGCATTGGATTTGATTTGGGACTGTTGCTCTTTTGGCATGAAAGTAATCAAAATAAGAGAGACATGCACTGTGTTTGGTTTTGAATTGTAGTTTAATGATTTGTTGAAGAGAAAAAATAACGACTCTAAAATCAAACAGAGGCGCATGAACTAGTGGAGAATGCAAAGAACTATGTGGCTGGAGAGCTCTTCTTTTTAAATTTCTGTTGTGTATTCTAAGATTTTTGATTTTCAAGAAATTAAGTCTAGTTACCAGCACAAGCAAGGAAACAACTAAGCAGTCTTGACCGTGCAAATTGTTGAGGTTCACTTCCAAAACATGTGATGTTTTTCTAGTTTGGGAAAAGAAACACGTCTAAATTGCTAATCTTCTTTTGGTATCTTTCCATATGTCTAGTTATGTCGCCACAGACCTCAGCCTGAAGTGCAGCATACATGAAGTGGAAAAACATATCAGATTTTCTTTACCTTTTATAATTTACTTTTCTTGTTTATTCTTTCTCCAACTCCTTAAGTAGGGGCTTTGGATTTAGTGTCCTAGACAAAAATGACTAATTTCCAAATGCAATGAAATACCATTTGGTAATCTTGACTCTGCCGACGATACCTATCTTTATATGTTGTATTATATTATTGTCCAGTAACCTAGTTATTGTACCTGTAACTCAATATGTCTGCTAGTATGATATCTGGCTCTCTTCTTATGGTTCAATGATGCATTTCTGTACAACTAAGATGGTCAGTTTTCTTTAAATAGCTGAGTTAGCATGCTTTTATTTTTCAGCTGAAGACTGCTAGGGAAGCAGTGAAATTTGGTCTTGCAGGAAGTGTTATTGGAGCAGTATCAACTGTTGGCTTTGCGTGGAGATATTCAAGGAGTTTACATGGTAACCTGTTACCTCTTTCTTTTAGGTGTTCACTTTTTACGATTATATATGAACAAGTACTGCACAGGGATCAGATGTGTTTGGTTTCTTGTTTTTACCTTAATAATTAAGCTGGTTATCAGTTGAATTTCTAAACCAAAGTATTCAATTATGTATATTTGTTCATTACATTGTCTTTAGTTTTATCAGTTGCAACTGCTTCAGTGGAGAGAGCATTTTCTGTCATGAATATTGTTAATGGTCCACTTAGGAACAAAATGGGAGATCAATGGTTGAGTGATAGCTTGCTTGTTTATATTGAGAGAGATATTTTTGCTTGTATTGAAAAAGTTCTTAATTTTTTAATAGATTTGAATTGCTTTTATGTCTTTGAATTGTTTTTGAACAAAATGGGAGATCAACTGCTTCACCTGAATTGTTATCTTAAATGGATGCAATAAGTTTCTTCTTCCCGTATGACTGATACAGATATTAGAGGAGTGATTATTACAACACATTGGGCTGTTCTTGGCCATATGCACTTGTTGGGACTATAGTCTACGGGAGTTCATATTGCAGGTTTAGGTTATTAAGTTACATTAAAGTTTTATTAACTCTCATAATCTTTAACATTACAATTATTGGTTCATTAAGTGAAAAATTATTGGGACAACAGTTTGATCTACCACCAATATTCTTATTTCTCTTATATCTCTTGAATTTTTGTCTGGAGGGAGCTTATGTGCTGTTCTGTGTTTTTCTTCATCAGATGCCACCTTTCATTGTTTTAACTTTTTTGAAGTGGTCTTAATGCATTTTTGTGTCTTGCACGGCTGGTGTGTTCTCAGAATCCCAGCGCATCAAACCCACCATCCAAACCCGAACACAAGATATCCCAGATGCTAGAAAATATATACTGGCTTTGAAAGAAATTAGGATCAAGTCCGTGTTACTCTGCTCTTCAAATTGTTCGATGTTTATTGTGGGGTTAGTTTGTATTGGACTGTTGGTGACACCAACATGGAATCCTTTGTGTTGGTGTTCCCTTAGCATCCTCCAAATGATGCATTTGCACCACCACCTCCTCCACCGCCACCTTCTCCGCCGCCTCCTCCACCACCACCTGCACCTCCGCGAGGAAAGAGGGTGAAACGGGTGAGGGATCCCTTACCTCCTCCTCCAAATGATGCAGTTGCACCTCATCTGCCACCTCCTCCACCAACACCTCCTCCATCACCACCTGCACCTTCGCCAACAAACACTAACCCAGGTAAGAAAGGTAGTTACAATTATTTACTTTTTTCTTATTAACGTAGTTTTAAACAACACATTACATTGATTAGAGATACATGTATTTTTCTAGAGACAGATTTTGACTTTTTTGCAAAAAAGATGACTCGTGGAAAGTCATGTGGGAAAGGTTTCCATGATATTTCAAAGGCCAATAACGGGAAGAAGATGCCAATCATCTTTGATTTTAAACATCAAGTTCCAAGTGATACAGTTGTGTCAGGTTTTTTCACGTCCGAGATAAGGAATATTGTTCGGACTTATTCACCGGTTTGCTATGAGAGATGGTTTAAGGTCCCAGCTTCAGATAAGAAGGAACTGCGAGAGAAGTTGCTTGTGAGTTTGAATTTAATTCAATTTATTCATTGTAATTTCAAGCACTCACTTGCATATATTTATGTTTGACAATAGGTATTATTTGTTGTGGACTTATCCTATCCGAAGATTATTGAATATGTTGACAAGAAGATGGCAAAGTTATACTCTCAGTTTAGGCATCGGTTGCACATGCACTACTTGTCATGTGGAACACCTGCGAGAGGACGAGCTACGCTTCCAAATAATATGATATGGAATGGGAGACCAAAGAGTCATTGGGATTGGTTATGTGATAATGTTTACACTTCTACAGTCTTTTTGGTATGTATTCTATACAATATTTTCTAGTATAAATCCTTTGAGTTCATTGACTGAAAATGACTTAATTAAAAGTGCCTTTGAGTTCATTGACTGAAAATGACTTAATTAAAAGTGAGTTTAACTAGTTTGATGGAGATATTCTAACTCTATGTTTAGCATATCATTTGGCTTCTACATAAACTCAAAAGACAAAAATATCATTCAAAATCTTGCAATTAGAGTAATATTTAAGGATCACATAGAAGTAGGAAGTGATCAATTGATCATGCATATTGAACTCAAATTTACCAAGTTGGATGTATAGTTGAATTTGAACTTTCAGAACTGCATCTTGCCTTTGTACTATTTGTTTCGTGTTTTCCCTCTCTTGTAGTTGGTGGCTTTATTGATCTGATTTGTTCTTATGGAACTCATTTTCTTAGTGTCATTTTGCAGGCCATCGATTAGTGTTTCAACTGTTTGTTTTAAATGAATTTTATTTCTTTGAGTGTGATTAAGATCTCATATTGTTTGTCAAGAACATTTATATTGTGTTAGGATAGGATTTATGTATCTTAGCTTACTTGGATATACAACCACACACTTTTTTACTTGTATTGTCAAATCTGCTCAAACACCTATTTAATTAGGTTAGAATTGGGAATATGGCAATGGTAATATAATGTCTGTTTCGATAGCCAGATTTGAAATAAAAATATCTTAACATGCATTAATGAATTTCACCTTGTGGTTAAATTTGATTGTTACTTCTTTACACTTAGGTAATTTTGAGTTAAAATTTGAAGTTTGTTGATTGTTACTTCTTGACACGATACTTATGTGGAGTTAAAATTTAAAGTTTGAAAATGATTATCATAGATACTCATCTGACTAACTGTGTTAGCCTAATGCCCTTAGTAGAAGAAAGAGTATCTTCCATGCAATTTCCTTAAGCTTGGTGTTAATATGTTTCTCTCTCCTTAGCTTGTGTTGTTTCTAACATTGTTGACCAAGAGAATATAGAAGGTGAGATGAGATAGCCCTCTAAGGTGAATGAATATGTACAACTGAAATACATGACGTTATATATGACAAGTTTGAGAGCTTGGAACCTTCCAAATTGTACACATGTATAGCTAACTAAATCTTCTTTTGTATGTCATGTACCAAATGTGTAATGTAGGAGCTTTCAAAGCAAAATGGTGATAATAGGAAAAAACAGAAGTATCACCACAAAGGAGGGGCAAGGCCATTTATCCAACATGCTAGGAAGGCCCAGATGGTAATGAAATTAAATTACTTATTATACTCATTATGGAATTTACATATTCTAATGTATGTTTTTACATTATTGAGCAGAAAGGAAATCCATTATCTGTGATTGACAATTGGGGGGCTCTTCATAAAGACAAGAACGGTCAGTGGATAAATGATGTTGCCCGGGACAAATATGTAAGTCATTCACGGACTTATCATTTGTGTCATTTTAAGGGAGATGGAGATTTAAAAAAAAAATCAAATTTGACATGATAACTTAGGAAACACAAATAAAGTGAACATGCAAGATTGAAATGAAAAAAAAAACTTAATATAGCTACCTAGAAGCTGAAAGGTTAATTATACCTAACATACATTCAAACAGAAACTACTTTAAAGGTTATATATGTTGTATGTTGCCTAATCCTATGTAAAACACATTGAAGCATAAACTACAAAAATGATATGTAAAGGTTATATGTTATATGTTGTATGTTGCCTAATCACTTGCTTGCTCGTCGAATTATCGATCCTCCGAATCACAATCTTCCCCCTCCCCATATCAACCCTCTTGTGCTCTTTTTGTTTTAAGGTTTCTGCAATTGAATAAGATGAATATTAATGTTAGCGTAAAGGTTAAGAAGATTAAGAAGAAAAGATTAGCTAGCCAATAAGAAACTATTTTGATACATTTTGCTACATTTTGCCCATTTATTAGAGCTTATATAATTATACCCATTTATTAGAGCTTATATAATCTGCGGCCTGTAAGAAATTATTTTGATACATTTTGCCCATTTATTAGAGCTTATATAATTATACCCAATGGTTTGTTTCTACGTCGGTTTATGAGTATATCCAAGTATTTAAGTGGTGTTTTATTAACCATATTGTGGCTGATTTGTTTGAAACAAAAGAAACTTATTTGTTTGTATTTTAATATGAAAGGATAACATGAAGAACAAGAAGGATGAAGATAGGGAGAAGCTAATCCAAGAAGCACCTAAGGGTACTATACTCGATTCCATACAAGTACCACTGGAAGATGAACTTGGAATCATGGCTGAGAACCTTGGAAGGAAGGGAAAATCTGTTAATGGTGTAGGTCTTTTCCCTCGTACGGATACCTTTAGTTGCGTTTCTTCTATGGCTTCAAGTTCTGAGTTAACTGATATGAGAGATCAGATCAAAATTCTATCAGATGGTTTCCTCAAATTGCAACAGGAAAATGAACAATTGAGAGCTCGGTTGGATTTACAAAATGATGATGACACCATTTTATTAAAAATTAAGGCTTTTTTGGCTGCAAGTCAAGGGCAAACCAGTAACAACTCGAAGGAATCTGATGGTAATAACTCACCTAGTGAAAATGTTTATCCTGAACTTGAAGAACATGACTCGGAAGAAGAATGATTTCGATAGTTATGTCTTTTGTGTTATTAGTTAAGTATGCACATGGTAGACCTTTTTGTTAGCACCTCTCAATGTGTCTAAGACTTTTCTTTTGTTAATTAGTACCTTAAACTGTCCATGTATAGGCCTTGGTACCCTTCTTCACAAATTGCTATTATTAAGATAGGTCACCATGAGTTAGATTGATTTTGGGATGTTTATGTTATTTTGTTGGATGTGTAGTTGTTGAACATATTCAAACTTATGTGGTTTAATTGTTGATTAATGAAAATGGGAAGTACTACCTTATAATTGTTATGAGTTGCTATTCTAGATTACGAAACACGAATAAGTAATGAATTCCTCAAATATTATTCCTAAATAGTTATTTGATTATAACATATGTGACATAAGCTGCTTCACCTATCAAAGGAATATGTGACGCTTTTCGCGTCACTTATTGTATTTATATAAGTCTGGGATCATATTGAGTGACCCAAAAAGCATCACTTATAAGTCTGATATGTGACGAAAAACATAGGTCATTGAAGAAAAACATAGGTCACTGAATCTTATTGTATTTATATAATTCTGGGATCATATTGAGTGACCCAAAAAGCATCACTTATAAGTCTGATATGTGACGAAAAACATAGGTCATTGAAGAAAAACATAGGTCACTGAATTTATTATTTTGTGACGATTTTAGCGTCACTTATTGTATTTATATAATTCTGGGATCATATTGAGTGACCCAAAAAGCATCACTTATAAGTATGATATGTGACGAAAAACATAGGTCATTGAAGAAAAACATAGGTCACTGAATTTATTATTTTGTGACGATTTTAGCGTCACTTATTGTATTTATATAATTCTGGGATCATATTGAGTGACCCAAAAAAGCATCACGTATAATTCTGATATGAGACGAAAAACATAGGTCACTGAATATTTTATTTTGTGATGCTAATTTCGTCACATATTAAATATTAAGTGACGGAAGAAGCGTCACGCAAAAGGAAAAAGAGTGGCAACTCCAAAATTCGTCACTTAAACTATCGGTGACGGTGTATAGGTGACCCTAATTGTGACGCTGAAATTTCGTCACATATAGTCAAATGTGACGATTTTTCATATTTATGTGACGAATGTTGGTCGTCACAAAAGCCATGTTTTCTTGTAGTGCACTAATTTACACATTACTCATCTTACTTCTATTATATAAGCTAGGTATAGGTTTTGGAATGAATATACTTGAAGTTTGTTGTTAGTTTTCACGTGAATTATGGTAGAGCTGTTTTTACGTTTCATTTGGTTGAAGCTTTGATATTGTCTTATAGTTTACTTTCCAATTCGCTTAGTTGAAACATTATAAATGGTTACTATTTGGTTTAACTTTGGTGTGGATGATGATGTGTACAATTGAATTTTAATTAGTACTGATGTTGATTGGTTCAAAATTGAAAAATCCAACAAATAAGATGTTACAAGATTGATCTTGATAAAGTTTGGCAAACTCAAACTGTACCCAAGCAAGCCCAATTCAATTGAAAATTGAGGCCGAATGAGCATGAACCAAACTCCAAGCCCAAATTGTGAAGGCGGGGTTAGGGTTGGGTTGACTACCTAACTCGCCCGAGTTACACACCTAAATGGAATGATATATTTTTCTGTATGTGGTTGATATTTGATCGTTGTATTGCCAATGTGGATGCAAATTTCTTCCCCCTTGATCTTGGACAAAATTACACCTACAAAACAATTAACACCTTAAGTTAAGGCCAAGAGCCTCATGTGCCCACGATGAATTGGGAGGGGGGCTTTGGCCGAAAAACCTCCGATGCCAAAGTTAGAATTTAGAGAGAAAGTGTTTGAGAATTTTAGAGAATTTTAGCAAGAGAGTAAGAAGTGCGTTTAGGAGAAAAATGTGAGGCTTTTATAACAGAGTGGTCGCCCATCAGGGGAGGAGATGGACTAGCCACTTGGATGGATTTGTGTACTAGGTTCATCATTTGTTTCAAATTGGGAGTTATGAAATAATTAGCCAATTAATCAAAATAATTCCCTAATTAACTTAGCTAATTATTATCATAAAAAGGAAAGATGTGGTAGAAAAGGTAGAAAGCGTGGTTGATTTCTTTGGGGATGGAGGATGACCGGCCTTATTGGTTATTTTGGGTAAAATTGAAGACTTAATTGACAATTAAGGGATTAATTAGGCAATTAACCCACTAATTAGCCAATTATCATGATTTTAGAAGGAATGCTTTAGGAGTTATGGAATGAATAAATTATTTAACTAATTGATTAGCTAAATAATGAAGTAGAAAATATATGGAATGAGATAAGTTTTGGGAATTACCTTGTAGATGGGATTTGATGAAATAGGTTTTAAATTGTTACCTATTTTGGGCACTTTTGACTTTGTTGAAGGATGATTGACCGCTGCTCGCGTGTAGGAATCTCGTTATGTCTCAAGGATATTTGTCTTTTTTGTCCAAAAATCCATGTGTCGCCTAGTGAATATTTTTGGCTCCACAGCCAATATCTTATTGTTATCTTGTTAAGTAGTTCAACAATTGAAATTTGAATTCCGATCGTTTTAGTCAATTTATACATAAAAAATTAGGAGATCTGATTTACAATTTAGAAATGAGTTTATGAACCCTACAGGTTTTGCAAATAAGTTATTGTGTGATACTGAAATACTCAACATAATGTCACGACTTACACAAAATAGGGATTATTAAACGTTCCATGGAGGGGAAAAAGCTCCAAATGAATCGTCAAGCTTACATTGTACTTTAGGATAAACTGTTTATTGTATTACAAATGTATAAGGCTTCTTTATTGTTTAGATCTTTCAATATGTTTCTAATTGGCACATTCATACTCGGTGTGGCTACTCTTGACAATAATTCTTCTTCTCTGTTCTTTTTTTTAAAAAAGAAATGTTAGTTTGATTGAAATGAGACATTACAAGCAGTCAAAATTAATTCAAGCTAGCCCCTGCCTCGAGTAAATCCCAGATTATACTATGAGGGGACTCTAGCCAAGTACAAATGTGACTAAGAGTAAGGCTTAAACAAGCAAGTCTATGGGCGATTTCGTTGGCTTGGCGGCGAATGTGGGTAAAAGAAGCTCCAGTGATTGTGGGAAGGAAAGCCTTGATGTCATATAGGATTTGTCCAATAAAGGAGATATTGGTGGGTGGATTTCTTAACGACTCCATAATCTGGAGCAAATCACACTCAAACATAATATTTTAATATCCCCTTTTGCTCGCCCAAACCACCGCCAAACAAGCTGTCAGAGCCTCTGCCTAGACAAGAGAGAAAACATTGTCAATGCTTCCACATCTGGCGGCCTCAAAAGAGCTAAAATATGTGCAAATCACACATCCAAAGCCACCTCGTTTAGTGATATCATTCCAAGCACCGTCGATATTAAGTCTAAGGATCCCCGAAGGTGGTGTGATCCATTTAGGAGGAACCACCAACCTTAATAATAGTATACATATAGATAAGAGCAGAAGTATGAACAAAATCATGCCACCAATTCATATAGCGGGAAATAACCAAGTCAGGGGTCTCACACGATCCGTTCCATAGTTGATTGAATCTGGCTCCCCAAATTGCCCAACAAACCATAAGAAACATCAAATGCCCAACAGGAGGAAAGTGGGTTGTGATCCTTGAGAAGATTACCCAAAGTGGAGGACAACCAAGGGCACTTGGTAAAAGGGCACAACTTAAGGAGGTGGATGATAGATTCGTTAGGATGATTACAGAGGATGCATGAAGTATCTACCATAGTATGCGACCTAGAAAGAATAGCTTTGGCCGGAACTAAATCATTGAAGAGGCGCCATAAGCATATTTTTGCTTTTGGTGGAATACTAACATGCCAGAACTTAGACTAGAACTGAAGATAAGAATTCGTGGTTGCAGACGAAGAGGCCCCCAAATTATGTTGTAAAGCCCGAGCTCTTGCCAGATGGTAAGCACTTTTGACAGCGAAGATGCCTTTTTTGTCATAATACCAGACCCGAAGATCTCGAGTTTAACAATAACTGATAGAGATGGAATGGATGACACATGATTCCTCCACCGAGAAAACAGATAGTAAATGATCAGTCTTCTAAGATCTAGTTATGGGGTCAACAAGCTCATTCACGTGGGTTAGGGAGCATCCCTCCAGTTTAGCAAAGAATGGACGAAATGTAAAGGGTAAAGGTACCTATGGGTCTTTCTAGATTCTAACAATAATCCCTCCTCTTATTTGCCACCGAGAACCCAATTAAGGATGCACCAAGCGGCGCAGATGCTTTTCCAACAATAAGAATCAGTGGGACAAATAGAAGTCTCAATAAAAGACGAGTTAGGGACATACTTCACCTTTAGGATCGTAGCCACCAGAGATTGGGGAGTTGTTAGGATACGCTAGCTAGCAATGCCAGGTTGAAGGGCATGCAAATCATGAAACCTAAGTCCACCCTCACCTTTTGAGGTGCAAAGTTTGTTCCAAGAGCACCAATGAAGCTTTCTTTCCCCCTCTAAACCGTTCCACCAGAAAAAGGCCACAATTTTATTTAAATCCTCGCAAAGGTGTTTTGATAGAAAAAAACAGCTCATGGTGAACATAGGGATGAACTGAGCAATGGTCTTGATTACAATTTCTTTTCCAACAACACTTAAGAGCTTCCATTTCCAACTTTGGAGTCTTTTGCACAGTCTATCCGTAATAAAACCAAAAGTTTGTGAACGGTTTCTCCCAACAAAAAAGGGCATACACATATACTTCTCGTGGTAATTAACCACTTTGATGTTGGACTGAAACAAATTTCGCTTTTTAGGAGGTTAACTTTTTGGCCATAAGTTGATTCATAATATGAAAGAACCTTGGCAATTAAAAGGCAATCTATTTCATTAGCTTGACCGAAGAGAAGACTATTATCTGCGAAAAGTAGATGATTAACCGTGGGGGCACCTGGACAAATAGAAATACCAGTGAGGAGATTGTTCCTTTCCGACTTTGCAAGTAATGCCAAGAGGCATTCGGCGCATTAGAGGAATATATAGGGTAAGAGGGGGCCACCCTGCCAAAGGCAACGAGAGAAGTGAAGGTAACCACGTGGGCATCCATTTATGATAAAGGAATACAAGGCCGTAGTAATTAAGGGTGGGTTAGGTATGGTTACCGTACCAAAACCATCATACCAATTACCGTGCCAAACTTTCGGTTTGGTAAAATCTATTACCATTACCATACGAAACTTTCGGTATACCGAAGTTCAGTATTGCCAAATGTTTAGTTGGCATGGTATGGCAATGGTAATTGTCACTTTGTTTTGGAACAAAATCTGTTTTTACTTTTTTAACCCAATTCAATGGCAAAACTTTTTTATTGTACCTTTATCTCATACATTGTAGCCTAAATTAATTTATTATTCACCATTCACAATTCACACACACAATAATTCAAATGATGCATCAAGATTCATGATGAAAATTAAGCTTACAATCCAAATAGAAGTTACGAAACAAAACAAATAGAAGTTAACAATCCAAATAGAAGTTAAAGTTTTAAACCAAATGAAATGGATGAGACTATTCGACGGAAAGTGTTCGATGGGAGAATATGAGATGGGTGGGTGAGTTTTTGTCTCCTACAAGAATATGAGTGGATTTGGCTGTAGAAGTGTAGAATGGTTGAAAGCTTGAAATGAGAGATAGAGAGATAGTAGTTTGTGTCTGTAGGGTTTTAGTTTCAATTATTAGAATATTATAAATATGTGTTATATAATTTATAAATTATATATTATATTATATGTTTGGTACGGTATGGTAATACCGTGATTCGATGGGAGAATATGAGATGGGTGGGTGAGTTTTTGCCTCCTACAAGAATAGAAGTAGAAGTGGGTTTGGCTGTAGAAGTGTAGAATGGCTGAAAGCTTGAAATGAGAGATAGAGAGATAGTAGTTTGTGTTTGTAGGGTTTTAGTTTCAATTATTAGAATAGGGTAAAGGACAGTTTATTGCCCTCATGTTTGGTGGTTTTCAACATTTAGTACATCAATTTTTTTTCATCCCAGAGTCATACATAAAGTGTAAATTTTGGGACAGTCTCATACATCCGTTAGTCAAACTGTTAGTTCTCCCGTTAAGTGATGACGTGGTGCCTTGATTGGGCGCCACGTGTCATTAAAAATATTAAAATAATTATTTAAATAAAAATAATATTTAAAATATAAAAAAAAAGGGGACCCAGAAAAGAAAAGGAATAAGAAGGAAGAAGAAGAAAAAAAAAATCTGGGATTTGGGTGGGGCACGCCGGGGGCGGGGGGGGGGGGGGGTAGGGAAGAAGAAGGAGAATGGAGGATGAAGAAGAAGGAAGAAGAAGGAGAAGGAGGAGGAAGAAGAAAAAAAAATCTGGGATCTAGGTGGGGCGCGCCCGGGGGGGGGGGAAGAAGAAGGAAAGGATGAGGAGGAGGAAGAAGAAGGAAGAAGGAGGAGGAGGAAGAAAAAAAAAAGAAAAAAAGAGAAACCGAACCCAAAAGGAAGAAGAAGAAGGAGGAGAGAGAAGAAAAAAAATATTTTTATATTATTTTTATTTTAATAATAATTTTTTAAATATTATTTTTATTTAAATACTTTTTTTAATATTATTTTTATTTAAATATTTTTAATGACACGTGGCGCCCAATCAGGGCGCCACGTCATCACTTAACGGGAGAACTAACAGTTTGACTAACGGATGTATGAGACTGTCCCAAAATTTACACTTTAGATATGACTCCGAGATGAAAAAAATTGATGTACTAAATGTTGAAAACCACTAAACATTAGGGTAAAAAAATGAGATATGTCCATTAGAATATTATAAATATATATTATAAATATGTGTTATATAATTATATATTACAATACATGTTTGGTACGGTATGGTAATATCGTGATTCGATGGGAGAATATGAGATGGGTGGGTGAGTTTTTGTCTTCTACAAGAATAGAAGTAGAAGTGGGTTTGGCTGTAGAAGTGTAGAATGGCTGAAAGCTTGAAATGAGAGATAGAGAGATAGTAGCTTGTGTTTGTAGGGTTTTAGTTTCAATTATTAGAATATTATAAATATATATTATAAGTATATATTATATAATTTATAAATTATATATTATATTATATATTTGGTATGGTATGGTAATACCATGATTTGATGGGAGAATATAAGATGGGTGGGTGAGTTTTTGTCTCCTACAAGAATAGAAGTAGAAGTGGGTTTGGCTGTAGAAGTGTAGAAGTGTAGAATGGCTGAAAGCTTGAAATGAGAGATTGAGAGATAGTAGTTTGTGTATGTAGGGTTTTAGTTTCAATTATTAGAATATTATAAATATATATTATAAATATGTGTTATATAATTATATATTATATAATTTATAAATTATAAATTATATTATATGTTTGGTATGATATGGTAATACCGTGATAATGCTATTCATTACTAATACCGTATCATAAAATTTTGGTACGGTACAATACTGTACTATTACCGATTAGCACACAAAATTTGGCACAAAATATGGCATGGCAATTTGGCAAAAAAATCCACTTCAGTGACAGGAAGTCGTTCTTCCCCCGACGCCTCTTAGCAAGGAAGTTGGAGATCTCTGATGCAATAATGATATTGTCTGATATATACCTTCCAGGGACGAAAACGCTCTGAGAGAGGGAGATAATAGTCGGTAGGATACCTTTTAGTCTGTTAGCCAAAACCTTGGACACGAACATTGCAAAGATTGATAGGGTGCAATTGGGTCATATCCTTGGGAGTTTTCTGTTTGGGGATGAAAGAGACAAGTGTGTAGTTGATTTGTTTGAGTAGTTTCCCAGTAGAGAGGAAGGAGAGGACCGCAGACGTGACATCGGAACCCACAATGTGCCAAAAGCGTTGGACAAAAGAGTGGTGTCATGCCATCAGGGCCCGACACCATCGATGGCTTCATTTGTAAAACAGCAGTTTTAATTTCATCTGCTGAAAAACCCCTGATCAGCTCCTGATTCATAGCAGACGAAACTTTGGGCTGAATAGAATTAAGCACCAAATCAGGGTTATGTGTTGGCGAGGAGTTAAACAAATCACTATAGAGGCCTCGGGCAGTTGTGATTCCCTTAATATGATTTCTCGTTCTCCGGTTGTTAGCCTTTTGATTAAAGAATTTGGTGTTTCTATCACCATCCCGTAACCAGAGCGAGCGAGATTTAACTATCCAGAAAGACTCCTCGAGCCCCAACAACTCATCAAGAATAGCCAATAAATTTGATCGTTCTGCTAAGGAGTTCCCCGATAAGGATTGGCCCTCACTTGAGAGATTTCCTCCTGTCTTCCCCTGAAACACAAGTTGCTGCATTTGAGGAGTGCCACCCTAATGGCTTTAATTTAGTTGATAACGTAGAACATTGGAGTACCCACCGTATACTGAGCCCAAGCATTGCGGATGACTTCCTTACATCCATCATGGTTAACCCAAAATTCCTCAAAACGGAAAGAACGGTGGTGATGAGACTTATGCGCTGGCACGCCATCAATGGATAGGAGGAGAGGTACATGCATGGTCGGACTTGCTGGGATCAAGGTGAGTAACAGTGGCATTGATGAAGGGAGGATTCTGAGGGTTTAGGGTTTAGGATACATGGACAAGAATCTTGTCAATGATTCTTGTCTGACTTTTGTGAGTCCTCTCCTTAGGAGTTAATGGGTTCTACTATCAAGATAGGGGCTACTAATATACTAGTGCTTCGTAAAGAAAACTAGGTGAAGCACTCAAAGCGCTACATCCCAGTTTAGTTAGCGTAGCAAATGTAGTCACCGTCTACATGGGGTTTCACATTAGAAACTGTTTGGACCCGATTTTACAATATCGGCCCGCGCAATCAAGACCATTGAATGGGCATAATTCCCAACCGTTGGATAAGAAGTAAAGATAATTTTACTTTTTAAAGGATAATATTGTGGTTTTTATCATAATAATTATCTTTTAATATGAATTATCTTGTCATATTCGTAAACGAGATAGATAAGGATACTAAGACATAAAGATGAACCTGGTTTGTTTTGGAGGTTTGATTCAAAGTTCTATGGAGATTAGGATTGGTCGAAGTTTAATCTGATTGGGTTGAGGAGTTCTAATCGAAATGTATTTCTAGTCCGTCCATGGAGGTTCTTGCTGCTATAAATAGAGGGGAAGTATAACATTCAAGAGACCTCCAACTCAACACACAAATTTGCCCTGCGCAATTTCTCGCTCTACGCGAAACCTCTCAACACCCTTGAGATTTTTTATTTCCTTTTTCGCCAACACACCTTCAGTTTAGATAGACAGCACTGCGAAGGCAACCGGTGGTATCTTCAGTTTGGATAAACAGCACTACCGCCGTAGAATCAGCAGACCTCGAAACACCTTCAGTTTGGATAAACAGCACTGCGTCGAGGCCGACTGATTATCAATCCAAGTCTCGGTCAAGAAGGATTTTCGAATCTTTTTTGGCAGAGGTCATCTCATTAGCCTTCTCGACGAAGTGAGGTGTTACCAGGTTACTACATTCGGCACATTGAAAGCCGAATTTGATATTGAATTTCGTAAAAATAGCAGCCTTGTCTTCAGGCTCTAGAACCCAAAGACTGAGACGTGTTCCTTCCTCGGCCACAATCGCAAGACGTAGAAGTCAGCAGCGCGCATCAACGCAACATCAACTCATTTTACTCCTCGGCCGAGCTCGGCTGACGAGTTGGCACGCCCCACACACATTTGAAGGACGTAGTTAGCTTACTAATTACCCGGCCTGTGCGCCACGTAGGCTAGGTGATTTTTGTAGTCAACAGAAACACAATAAATTTGCAGACGTTAGTGATGAGATGTATGATCTATTTTACGGATCGAGGATTCTGTGGACGAAGACGAAAATTGACGCTCAAGTGTGATATTATGAGTTTACTCTATACCAATTGACATGATATATCTTTTTATGTCCACGACTATACAGCCTAATTTCTACAAATAATCAAGAAAGTTTTAAATCTTCATCAATCCAAACCAGCTATACAAGAAAAAGAGTACTCCAACTACGCCAAAGCAAAAAAAAATTCGCGATATCTGTGATGAAACAATTAAGAACAAGCACTACCTCGCTCATCTATGCGATGAAATTACTCCGGCATGTTCTGTAACAGTATGGAACCATACAATTTGTCCTGCTCATCCGAACGATGGAACTTGGCTATTTTGTGCTTGCATGAGATTGAAGACAAGGATTAATGCATCCCTCGGTGTTGGTCGAGAAATTTGCTCGGATTTTTATTCAACTGTGGTTTTTGATATTTTAGAATTCGAGCCTCTTGTGTTGTAAATTGAAAGAACTTTTGAATACGGTCAACATGAAAATCTTGGCGAACGTTCCTGTTTTCTTGGTTGGTAGAAGGGAGATGTCAAGAATTTTGGGGGAAGAAGAGAAGAATCTTCCAAAGAGCCTGTTCTTGGGTTAACATTAACTGAAGATGATTCGTCAACTATCATCAGCGTTGCATGTTGTTCTCGGAGAGAGAACAACATTGTAACAACCCAACAAACTCGGCATTATGGTTAAGAATAGCGATTGCGTTCGGTTTGCCAAGGATTTTAACGGGGCAATCTTTGCTCATGATCAATGACGCATGTGTGGTTTCAGCTTGAAGGTATGGGAGAAGAACTGGAAGCAAAATATTTAGAAGGAAAGTGTCAAGCGAAAGGTTACGATTATGATGTTAGCAGCGACAATGGTAAAATAACTGTAGCAGCACCAAAGATTAACCTATCACTTACATCACTTTATACAACCAGAAATTTGGTCATAGGCATTACTAGATAGACATTGGGTAAATTAATATTCGATGTGTTAGTTATTATGGTATCAAATTTATAAATAACGAAAGGTAGGAAATAAAATACAATTAATCTCAAACTTAACAATCCTTAATACTTTAATTTTTTTTCTTATTCTTCTACACATACTGCGAACCTTGCCTCATGCAATGCAATGATTTTTTTGAACTAATAAATAACATCTTTCTCTCAAGATTTCAAAGGAGGGAGTCGAGACTAGAGATGCAAGCAGTAGAGGAGGCATGAGAATCCCTCTTATCAATATAATAAAAGCCTAGGGCTCCTTAATTGTTTAGATCCTTCAATATGCTTCTAGTTGGCGTATTCAAACTCGATGTGGCTACTCTGGACATTAATTTTATTATCAGTTCTTGAGTGCACTTTGTAAGGAGTTAACGAGTTATATTATTAAGGTATGTTAATCGACACTAAGCGCATCATAACTCTTTTGATTGATGTAGATATTCTGCATGGTGGGCTTCACACGAATCACACCCGAAACACCGTTTACAAATTTGTAGATATGTTTGATTTTTTTTTCCGGCGCTAGGATAGATTTGCTTAGCCTCTCAGCCGTTTATGGAGCCTTCGAAAGCAAAGCACCACAAGGACGGTATGAAACTAAACTTGTGAAATGGCAAACAAGGTATAGAACTTCTTGCCATGGTACTCTATAATTCCCCCCAATTTAACCACTTTGTAATTAAGTTGGAGCACCGACTAGAATCACTGACTTCTCTAAATTAAGCCGTTATGGGTAAATGTCAAAATGATCTATCTACTTTACTTATTTAGCCAACTTAGCTAATCTATGGTTTTTGTTAGCCTATATAGTCCCTTTTATCGGTAAATGTCATCAAACGGGTTAGTCTTTGCATTTATTTATTCAGTCAATTTAGTCTTTGTGTTTTCATCGATTTCGGGTCTCATGTAACAATATTACCGCTGCAAAAAAAAAAAAAAAAAAATCTTCACTCCTTTAGTTCTTAACATTTTGGTGTAGTATTTTAAAGGGTAAGTTAAAAAAAATGGATAATGTTCTCATGAAACGTCTTGAATTGTGGTAAGCACTCTATTATAATACCAATTGATTAGTAGTTTAATGACACTCTTTGGTAATATAAGTCGTATAAACAATATACTTGAAAAAGTCATTAATTAAGGTAATATACAGTAGGATGAAGACTATCATTAAAAAGATTGGCCGACTTCCTTCTGGAAAGCTAGCATGCATGTGACTTGCCAGTTGCCATGCACCATCTTCGGTGTGGTGTGAACTCCTGGCCGATTCGGAACCTGAGATAAGGTTTGTTTGGATTTATGATTAGGACCCTGCCTCCCTATCCACCAACTTATCAATTTAAGATTGAATACCTAAAAGTCCTAATCTTTTAGTGTCATTTCAAATTAATCTCAATATTTTTAAAAATTCCAAACAAGTACCTAATCTATTAAACATGTCACATCCGTTATGTCCCAATTGGTTTTTTTTCGTTAAATGTACATGTAGCAACAATGAGTCCCACTTATTTGCTTACTTTGACACTAAAATAATTATAAAATAACTTCAAAAAAGACATGAAGATGAAAAAAATAAAAATAAATAAGCAAATCCATGAATAAAATGGAAAGCGAATATGTAGATCGGGTAATCTCCTAACAAATAAGAGGGTTAAGAATTCATATAGGATTTCAAAGAGCTTGTTTCTGCTCGTGTGATTTCCTCATTTGCCGAGTTTTTGCTAGTCAAGCTTCCAGTTCTTTTTTGTGGGCAATGAAAATATGGTGGTGGCTGTATCATGGCAGTCCATACCATTTCAGCTGGTTCTGTTACCTTATTCTCGATGTTGGCGGCTTGAGTTGTAGGATGGAGTTTGTGATTGTGCGTTGGATTGGAAGTGATGGCCTAAAGGGTGTGATGGTGAGTGTTACTTGGTGGAAGCCATGCTTTCATGGCCTTCTATTGATGATGGAGACAAAATAAGCCCTAGTTAATGTGACCAAAATTTATTTAGACTTAACGGACATGACATTTTCAATAGGTTGAATATTTGTTTGAAATGTTTAAAAAAGTTAGACAAATTTAGAATGACACTAAAAAATTAAGAGGTTTTAGATACTTAATCCAACAATTTATGACATGAGTATATATATTGTTACCGTTCCGTCTTGCGCTAAAGATATAACGATATCTTGACATAAAATAACACGGTGCTAGTATGCTCCTATCATGTAAATTACTCTCATTACAGCTACCATTAAAATGAGCAATATACGATCGGGTTTGGCAAGACTATTAGATTTTTTTTAAAGAGTTTAATATGGTGATATTGCCTTTTTTTTTTCTTTTCTTTACACTGGAGACTTACCCCGAGTCTACTTTAATCTAAACTCATTATTAATTTTACACTTTCTCATCGCTTGCACTAACGATGCAGGCATGCACAAAGGTTTTGAGGTGAGATTGTTTTATTTGTTTGTTCATATTCATAGTTAGTGTAAATATGAATGACTCGTTTGGACATTTCATTTATATGACTTAAAGCTCTTTTAAAAATGAAAATTTGAAACCAATGTTTAATAAAAATACAAGTTAATCCTATAAAACACTTGAAGTGCTTCATGTAAGAAGTACATAATTTGTATTTCTTGCATAAAACACTTCAAGTTCTTTTGCAACCCAAAAATATTTTCTATGAATATGCTTTCAATCATTTAAAAGCACTCCTCAAAAAGCTAAAAGTTATTCAATCGATAAAATCCTTAATTTCCTCTCATTTGTTTCATAATATATAATAAGCAAAATCATTATCTGCCACGAGGCTTTTTTTGTTTACAGGTTATTGGCAACTTTTTTTTATTGATTATTGACAACTATAAAAGGAGACCACAAGGCAAAGACACACTAGCACAAATCACTTCTTGTTCTTTATCCCTTGCTTCGAATAAAAAACTTTGGCTGAACTGGCATAATCCCTTCATTTTGTAATTAGCCTTCTATTGGTTGCTCATCAATACAATCATCATCTTTGTTATAAAATAAAAAAAAAGATTGTCATCCTTGATAAAATGGTTTTCACATTAAACCTTTCGTGGTATATATCAGATTTTTTTTTTTTAAATGACCAGCTAGTGGTTTTGCCATAACAGTTTATCTTTCATAATTTAATTGGATGATATAGTTACAAAGCACACATGTGGCTTATAAAATTCACAGACTGATGAATTTATTCTGACACCATATAAAACGTTGAGGTTCCAATACCAAATTCATGCATGCATAATTAATTATGTCAATTATATATATAATGACATAATGTCATACGGTATATCATCAGTGGCAATGGCAACTATAGCTCTTTTATTCTTACTTTCTGACGTAGAATATTTCTTCACATACACTTCGATTCAACACAAATCTCAGGCGTAAAGAAAACAGGGGCATATTAACTCGTAGCGGGTCACTGATGACAGTTTCATTTTAGTTAAAAGTTCTCTTCGTTACATATGCATTGGAGGCCTTCTGGCGTAGGATGCACTGGGGAAAATATGGGCTTGTTCCCAAAGCTACGATGGATCAGAAAACTCCACACTGATCTTCTCTTCGATTTTTCCAATCCAAACTGGATAGGAGATACATATGGTGTATGATTATCAGGCTGTCGCATGACTCATACCACATGCTTCTTTCACTAAAAGAATACCACACAGGAGTCCCCAAATGGTTAAGTACCAATTGTTGCTTAGATAGAAGTTTGCCATGCATCATTTTCTCAACAATTTATTTTAGTTTTCCAACAAAGAATGAACTTTTTATTGGATTTCGTAACTTGACTATTTGGTTGTTCACAAGAGAAGGATCGATGCTTTGTGACCATCAAACGAAGAGTGCACATGGCAAAGAAGTGTTGCATTTTGCATGATCCAGCCAGATCTTATAAAGTTGTACCTATTTATTTGGGCGTAATTTTTATAACCAAATCTGGTACACAAAGCCCAAACTTATACAGATTCTATTTCTCTCTGACATAAAGACATTTCTTCTTTTGTTTTAACTGCAAAAAATATTGCCTTCCAGTTTCCACCTCGGTTTCAACTTTATGATTATATTCGTAAACTTAGAGTAACATTAGATGACTGCAATTTATATTGATAGGAACTTAAATTCCAGTTACCATCTCGGATCATCGCAATTTTACACTATTCATTACTTGCATTGGGAAGTTAGATTGGCTTGACCTGGCCTATTGATTCTGTGTGATCTCAATGGTAGTGGAGAGCTAGTCTTGCCCCACTTTGATCATGTTTTTGAAGAGGTCATATGTTCAATTCTCATCAAAGGCGAATTTGAATCACATTATTGCTAGTCCATTGTGAGGCTTAGCCTACTCCTCTACCCCCTTCCTGTAGATACTATCGTATGTTCTATTAAAAAAAAACAATGTAATCTAACATCCATGACTTAAAGAGCAACCATGGTATAGTGATACTAAAGTCATTTGGAGTGATTAAATATCACGTTAAGATAATTATGTAACTTTGGAGTGTAAATTTGAACGATTATGTTGTTACCCAACATCAACACCGTAAAGGGCAACCTTGGCATAGTAATATGAACGTTATTTGATGTAAATAAATATCACGTTAATATAATTATGTAACTTTCGATTGCAAATTGAAAGATTAAGGTGTAACTTTAACTTAGACCTTGTATGTTGACATCATGTTGTAACACAATTACGATGTTGTGTAGGTTCATACTATAATCATACTTCATTGAAATAATAATAATAATAACGTAACTTTTGTAATAAAATCATGTTGAAGTACAAAAACTGACATTGACAATGTAATAGGACGTCCATAATGTAACTACCAACCTTGCTATAATAATGATCACACTATTCTTTGTCATTAACTTGAAACTTATACAAATAATTATATAACCTTGGAGTGTAATTTGAATCATCATAATGTATCTTAAATGGTTTTTTAAATAAGGTACCATAAAATCTCCCTGCAATAATATGTCACTATATTCTATAATGCATGCTAACTAGGTTTTAAAGCATTCCGTTTTAGAGCTATAAAAAAAATGTAAAGGTTAACATAAATACAAAATTGAAGTTCGATCGTCCAAAAGATTTTCCAAGGGCTATCCATGACAAAACTTATATTATTAATGGTTGTTTTTATTTTTTTTTAAGCTCAGGAACAAATTTTATTTTCGGAGAGCAACTTACATGAATACATTGTCAATATACCCTTTACATTGTTTTTTGTTGTAAATTTGAAAATTCCAGGCAGCTAGCAGTTTTATTGATTACTCTTAAGCTATCTAATTAGCAGCCTAGCTAACACATTTCACGCACACAAATTTTGCACATGTTTAATGATTCCCGAGTATACTACGAACTAAAAACTAACCAAATGCACTATCAAAAACGAGAATATAATATCAAAATCTCTTGTTTGGTGCCTAGGATTAAAGTGAAATGGATTACCTTCTAAATTCAAAGTATATCGAAGGTAGTGGAGAATGATTTTTCATTTGAAAGAAACTACTCCTTTCCAATTGTAACATTTGGGGGAAGATTGGAATGGATAAGCTTTCTTCTTGAGTAATCCATCTCCTACCTCTATGTTGGCCACAATTTTTTCATTTCTTCCTTCAAAATACCTGAAAGTAGTTGTTTTTTCATTCCAATCAAATCCTACGAAACGAGGTTAAAGAAACATCCAGCCAAACGATAACTGAATGCTTGTAGTTGACAATAGCAACCGCACAAAGCTAGAGATTACTTTCAATATATATAAGATCCACTAATGGAAATGTAAGGGGGAGAAGGGATACATACAGTTTTGCCACTGTCATTGAAGAATTCTGTTTTTTTGCCAACCGTGTTACCAAAAATACAGTGACAGATGAATAGCATGGTTTCAGACCGGAGCAAAATGTAAAAGAAAAAAGACGATCAATTCTTGTTAGGTGGCTTAGCTTGTAATAATCTAATCCCCAAGTTAGCAACAAGGTACGTGGCTTTCTTGGGGTTCTAGCTTTTACCAACACTAATTTTTATATAAATATAGTAAGCATAGATAGTCAATACGATTGACATGCTTGCAATCTCTTATCTGTATTCAAACGAAGGGGAAAATTCAGACTTAAACTTCCCGTTGAAATTGAAAATAAACAAAACCCTAATAGATGGATCTCATTTAACAACGACTTAACCTAAAAGTCACCATTTGAATGTGTTTACATGCATGTTTAACAAACAATCATAGCTCATAAACTAAGTTGAAATTGTCCAAACAAAATTTTATGATCGAAGAACCTGAGAGTCCATCATACAAGCACCCGAAAATAAGCTTCCTACTTTCTTATGTGCACTCGCACATATCTACATGAGGAGTAAAATTAACATTCACAAGACATTCTACACCTTGAATTAAATATAGAACCTGGTTGCAAAATAGTCGAGAAAACTTTGCTGCCTCAATTAATGCTCAATTGTGCAAATAACAACAAACTATTAGAATGTCAGCATTCAACTTAAAATCAATTGATAATAAGAGGATGTGTTAGATTCAATTATCATCTCCCTAATGTGGTGGACTTAAACCTTAATTTGGCATTCTTGATCACTACTCTAATTATCATGTCCCCGATAGCAAATATCTATATCATACATAAGTCTAAATTAATCTCCCACGTATATAAAAGCAGTAGTTTGTTAATATCTATATCATACATAAGTCTAAATTAATTATCATGTCCCCGATAGCAAATATCTATAGATGTTTTAAATTTAAATTAACATGGAGTTTGATAATATAATACTTAGTACTTACTAGTTTATATACTGTACCTCTCTCATGCAGTTTTTTCCCTTTTTTTTATATTTTATTTATAATTTCTCTTTAGTTTGCATTTTGTCCATATGCAAACGATGTTGAGAGATGAGAGAATCAAATTGAAGACTTCGTCTGCAGGGTAAACTATGTCAGTCTATTTGAGTTACCAGCCCTAACACCTTCGTCTGACTTGAATGGTATATTGAATATTTTAAATGAAAGCTAGCTAGCTTGATATTGTTTATGACTTGAATATATACACACACTATTTAACGACTATAAGACTTCACTTGTTTAATGTATTTCTCCGCTTTCGCTAACAAATGAAGCACAAAGAGTGATATGACACATTCGACAAATGAAGGACACCTCATATTGGCAAAGACCCATCTTCCCACATGCAAATATACATATATATATATATATATATATATATATATGTATATATATAGCGAATGAATATAATACATTCATAAAGGTTTACTTGCAGAAACTCCATCATCTACCGATTGCATATTTGCATTAGTAATTGAAAGGTTTTGTTCTCTGTTCACTCTACTTCCACTTCCACGGTGACGATCGAAAAGCTAACAATCCAATCCAATGGAGGAAACAAAAGAAATTTGACCTTTGTATGTCGATACCAAAAATAAACAAGTAGAGACTGTATATACATTGTGCTAGACAAATCTGACACAGGATCGATCCCCTGAAAAGTTATATCTACCAAACTGCTCAATGATTTGCCAACACGCATTTAAAGAATATGAAAATTTTCAAAAGGAGACATAGAACATGATCTGCAAATCTATTACTTCTCACCAATTGACCTTTTTATAGTACATAGCTATGACATGTTTTATGCTAAGTCATACTGCTAATAATATTCATTACTAGAACTAGCACTTATAATATTCATTACTCCCAGCCCAA
Source organism: Crataegus laevigata (assembly GCA_963580275.1). NCBI lineage: Eukaryota > Viridiplantae > Streptophyta > Magnoliopsida > Rosales > Rosaceae > Crataegus > Crataegus laevigata. The sequence continues at coordinate 19,384,899 of OY756940.1, read as the reverse complement.
CTGCTAATTTGCTTATACTACAACAGTGCAACTGCTGTCTGCTGATCAATCCATTTGTTCAATATCTGACAGTCCAATTAAGCATGCTTCTGAAGTAAAAAAAAAATAAAAAAGGCCGGTAGATATATAAACTTACAAATACAAAAGATGACGACAAAACTCCTGTGATATCACATGACTAGAGACTGCACGAAGGAGTATATATCCAGTTGCAGATAAGTTGTTCTGTCTGATGAGAGAAAGACAATAACAATTAATCTTTCTATAGAGTGAGAATAACGTGCCGCCCTAATAAACTCATTAACATAGCTAGGGCAAAGAAAATTATATGTATGATAGAGATAATTAATTAATCAAATGAAGATTTTGATACTAGACCAAAAAACCAAACAGCTTTTTACTGACTTATTAGCTTGCACTAGGAGGAGCTGGAGGCGGTATTGCTTGAACTGGAAGAATAGTACTAGTACTACTACTACTCTGTGGTGGTGGGCGCTTCCGCTTCTTCTTTTCGTAGCTAATTCCTCTGGCTCTGGCCTGAGAATCTCGAACCTCACGCAGGTAAAGCCTCACAGCACGAGCCCCAAAAGGGTTTGCCTCAGGCTTCCCGCCGTGCTCTTCAAAGGCGGCTCTGAGGCGGCCAATGAGGGCATCGAGGCTTCCCCAAGCTTGCCCCAGAGGGCAGGGGCACGGTGCAGGTGGGTTAGGGTTCCCGAAGAAGGGACACATCTGGATGTGCACCTTGGTCTTCCCAAACTGGTCTAGGTACTTGAGGAATTCGAGCACGTGGGCCCCACTGCACCGCGAGAGGGATAGCGGTGGCCTGTGGTTGCGGAGGTACTGCCCGAAGGTGTTCCAGTCTCGCCGCTTTTGGTTCTCGTAGCGGCTGAGAGTGGAGCTCGGTGACAATGAGGAGGAGGAGGATGAGTTGGTAGTGATGGTGGTGTTGATGTTGATGCTGGAAGTATTTGATGAGTTGGAAGGGTCAAATTCTTGAAGTGTATCCATGGATGGCTGATTAGAAGAACTCAAAGGACTATTGAGCTGGGTTTCCAATTATATGGTTGAGGAATGAGGATGGGGATTTTATATAGATAGATCAGGTGAGAAAAGTGGAGTAGGGTTAGCTAGCTATATATATATATATATATAACCTTTTGTTTTTATTTTCTACAATATATACTACTCTTCCGAGGTTTCTTTTAGAATCCTTGTTTGATCAATACTAGAAACCCTTTGAAAGAGGTTATGGTGTGGGGTGGCTTTTGTTTATTACTTTGTTTCACGGGAACATTTTATGATGCTGCCAGATATATATATTTCCCGAAAAACGGGGGAGCAACTCAGTTCCTTCCAGGCCTACAAATTGAGAGAGGGAGAGAGAGCGTGTGTGGTAAATGGGTAATAAGTGCGAATGAAGTCTCTCCTCAAATAGTAGGGTTTCTGTAGAAATAGAAAGATGTTGACAGGGAGAGAGAGAGAGAGATGGGATGTATACATGATAAAGGTGATGGGGTCAAAAAATATGAGGGAATAACATGATTTGTTTCTTTACCTTTTGTATTGATTGACAACACCTTTTCTTCAATTACCACTTTTGCCCTACATTTCATTTTTTTTTTGGTTGAGATGACCAGATTTGGATCCTCTCCTGATTTCAATGAGATGATCCTCTTGACAAAGCATTGTGGACTATTAGATTTTCATCCAACGACTATAATTATTATAAATTTAAAGGAACTCATTGTTTATAGCCGTTGGATAAAAATCCAACGGCCTAGAATGCTTGGTCAGGAAGATCTTCTCATTGGGCTCAGGAGCGGATCCAAATCTGAGATGACCATCTTCTCCTAATTTGGTATTCCTCCTATTTATAATTAAATGAGAGTTTTTAAATTTGAATATAATAAGTACAGGGAATTTGATATTAAATTATTATTAAGTTTAATTGAAGTAATGGTCTCTGAATTTTGCCTCTAGTTTATTTGAGTCCTTGAATTATCATATTAGTTTCATTAATCCTCAAACTTAATAATGTGTTGCACCATTAGTCATTTTCAGTAGTGATAGGATTTTTACCACCTGCAAAAGTAGGGATAAAAACACTTAAAAATACTTGCAAGAGAACAAGGTAGTTGTAGTATAAACGGCTCAAGCAAGATCATTTTCCGTAGGAATTGAATGAATAATTTGTGTAAATACCAAATCTTAATTAATTATTTGAAAACAAAGTTTGGAAGATGTTGATTTTATGGCCTAAAATATTAAAAATGAATTTAATTAAAAATAATTAAAGAAATTGGCAAAGTAAAGAAAACAAAAGAAAATAGTTTTGAAAACCAAATTATAAAAGCCTAGGGCTCTGCCATCCCGTTAACAATCATATGTAGATTTACCAATTACTTATGAATTACACATGCAATTTTGAAGGTTAGGTTTTTTTAATGCATATTCTACTCGTGATATTCAAGTTAGAATGTATACCAAACATGCAATCCGTCTGTGGTATTCAGATCAAATATAGACATGCATGACTCATTATGCTTTGTGAAATCCCTTTGAAAAACCATACAACCCCTAAGACATGATATTCGCCCTAGGTGAAATTACAACTATCAATCACAAGAAGCAATACTGAATTCTTCGGTAGTATTTCGACTGAATTGCATCCGATTACTTATCTAAACATCCTAATGGTAACTAAGCATTAATATATAGAGATAGTTTAAAGCACATTGATTAATAATTCAAAGCATCCATGCATAATATCATAAGCAATTATATAAAAACTACATGTTCATGCTAAGCCTCAAGGCATCGCCCTGGCAAAAGAAAATTAGTTACGAACATAGAAAAAGGATGGAAAATACCTTGAAATACAAAATGTCAAAGCCTAGCTAAGTTCTCCAAATTGATGCCCGCCTCTTCCCCTTAGGGCTGGCGAAAAAGGCTTATTTATACTACTCTAAATAAAATCCTCCTAGTAAAAGGTCTTAGAATAAGACTAGGAAACCTAATAAATTGAAATAAAATAGGAAACATAATCCTAAATTGACTTGGTAAATTCACCCAAATTTTGAGACAAACAAGCCAAGAGACACACGAACGTCCTCCAATTTGAATCACTCCAAAATTTGTCAGTCGAATATCCTATATTGAAAATATAAAGTAAAATATTAAAATTCTACCAAAATAATTACCAAATTATACTAAGAATAGGTAAAAATATATAATATAATATTGACTAATCAACTAGCGTCGTCTACTTTACCATTAAATTTAGGAGTATATTAGGAACTTCATCCTACATCACTAAAAATGAATTTAAAAATGAGAAATGAGAGAAAAAAAAACCTAAAAAGGTCAAATTTTGTGTGTAAGAAAATTGAATGCATAAGAATATTTTTTATTTTTTTTATTTTCTTGTAGTTTAGTAAGTGATTTGGTTGTTTAAGTCCATCCACAGTTTGATTTACTACTACCTATGAAATCGCATTGTCTAATATTTACAAGTTGCTAAAGTCAAACCATTTCATTTGTATTTTTATAGTTCAAATTTCATTTTGTTTTAAGTTTAGATATTAATTTATAAATTTTCATTTGTTTCAAATCGAAGCCTAAAATTTAAACAATGGAGTTGTAGAGTTAGTTTGCCTTAGGGGTCTCGACTGATTGGTTAGACAGGAATTCTCTCAAATCAGATTGATTCTTTATCTTAAGTCTTAACCGGGGAAGAGTCTCTAATTCTCTCGCCAAAAGATGTTACTTCATTGGCTTTCTTGGTGGAGGGAGGTGACTAACACGACGAGCTGCAACTTCACCTAAGAATCCCCAAATTCTATGGTTTGAGTAGTCAACCGACTTTGACCAGAGAACAACCGACTTCTAGCAAACAACAGAATGCTAATGGAACGAAGAAAAGCGAAAGCATAAGGCACCGGAATCGTCAGACGACGGCGTCAGCCATTGTCGGTGATGATACCATGATAACACAGTTAGTGTATGTAATGCAAAGAAACAATGGAAGAGAAAAGCATCGAAGAGAGAACAAATTTAGAGAGTGAAAGATGAGGGAAATTTTCAGTTTTTCATTACATTACAATTGTGACCCACTTGTCTTATAAATACAACACACCTATAACCAACTCTAAGATCCTCCAATATATTTATGACACATGCCTATATCCTAACATTACTTTGAGGTTACTTTTAGAGTGTGGCACACAGATAGCCGAACCATTATTGAACTTCACAGAAATTGGCATAACCTTGTCTTTAGGTTATAGAACTCAAGACCGAGAGTGTTTCTTTCTCGACCAAAGTTGCTCAATTTAGGAGTCAACAATGCATTTCACAACATTAATCACATTCAAGACATTTGTCCGACTGAACTCGATAGCGAATTGGTGCGCTCGCAAAAAAATGTATTTAGTTCATTGTTACTTAACTTGTGCGCCACATAGGCTGTGTAATTTTTAGAGTCAACAGTTATATACCAACATTGCATGCTTGCAGCTTAGGGATAACTTTTTAAATTTTTTTTAATCAAGCTTAGGGATTATATTTAGTAGTCAATGGCTTAACTCTATCAAATATATAATGGCTTTCCTGGAATTGTCATGTTTCTGCGGTTAATTTTCCTCTTAGTTTCTAATGACAAGTCATGTCATCTGTCATGTCAGGATCCATTAATTTGAATGAGAAAATGGCAATGTAGGAACCAGACGAACATAGACAGTCAAGCACGTACTAGTCATTCTCAAATTGAAAAGAGCTGCCACTTATAGTCATTGGATTCAATTAATCACAGAGGATGAAGGTGATGCTTTTTGTTAAAAGTGGTCTCTAAATTCTAGTTTGGAGATTTGATATTTGAATAAAAAATTTGTAAGAATTTGTTTTTGAATTTATTATAATTTAGAGTAATGATTTTTTTGGATAACTTTATTAGAACAATTCGGTCTATTTTTTGCTCATTTAAACCCTTTATTTTAGATGAAATTTCTAACAATGTTTTTCAAAATGAACATTGCTTCATATTGTGATAAGTTTAGAGAATACTCATTGACATTTAGTTTAGAGGACTAATGGATCATTTCTAATGCAAGATTATACTCTTAAACCCACATTATGTATTCGAGTCTAAAAAGGACGGTGAATTTGAAATTTTCAGATTTTTTTTTTCATATGCAAAGACTCTCTTAAAAATCAAATCATTTGAACCAAAATAAAAAATCTTAAAAATCATTCTGAGTTTTGATTCGAGTCTTTAAAATGGAAGAGAAAACATTATATTGAAAACTCAAATTTGAGTTTAACAGTTTGGATGCGAAACGATCTCCTGTGCATTAACATTTCTTAACCTTTGTGGGCATATAACGACTTAATCTACCTATAAATTGAAAATAGAGCATCCACCCATGATCCCATCACACTGCTCGCCAGTTGCTACCACATGTTGCACAGTCGGCAACTTTATTCAAAGATGCACTCATATTCTTGTGAAATCTGACAACATTGACTACCCCCACACATTCAAATTAGGGACAAACTCACAAATATAACTTCCCACTACCATCTCTCGTTCAATTAACTCGGAGTCTCGGAGTGCCCAAGGTTTCTATAGTTCCTAAATCATTACACTAAAATTATTATATTTGGAGATATGTTGACCCTCAAGTTCACTTCAATGAAAACTGACAATGTGACACTGGTCACAAAAATGAGGTGAGTAAAAAACTTCAGAAATGTTGAGCGAATTTTCTCAAAAGTGAGATTCTATATGAATTGTTTTTCACCTTTCAGTTTAATCTCAATTCTCGTACCAACATAATAAAACATTGTGCCAAAAATACGAGGAGCCAAAAATATTGTGCCTTTATTTATTTTATTTAGTGCAATAATGTTAGTGATTATTATTGTAACAAGTCATGCAATCTTGTAACCAAGAAAAATGTCATGCATTTTTCAAAGTGTTATTTCTTCCTTAGTACATATGATTGTAGAATAACATTTTAAAGTTTCAATAATATTTTTTTGGACATATCTCATTTTTCTACCCTAATATTTAGTGGTTTTCAACATTTAGTACATCAATTTTTTTTCATCCCAGAGTCATACCTAAAGTGCAAATTTTGGGACAGTCTCATACATCCGTTAGTCAAACTGTTAGTTCTCCCGTTAAGTGATAACGTGGCACCCTGATTGGGCGCCACGTGTCATTAAAAATATTTAAATAAAAAAATATTAAAAAATATTATTTAAATAAAAATAATATTAAAATAAAAATAAATTTTTTTTTTCTCTCCTTCTTCTTCCTCTTCTTCTCTTGGGGTTTGGTTTTTCTCTTTTTTTCTTTTCTTTTTTTTTTCCTCCTCCTTCTCCTTCTTCCTTCTTCTTCCTCCTCCTTCTCCTTCTTCTTCCCCCTCCCTCCTGCGCGCCCCACCCAGATCCCAAATTTTTTTTCTTCTTCCCCTCCCCCCCCCGCGCGCCCCACCCAGATCCCAGATTTTTTTTTTCTTCTTCCTCCTCCTCCCCCCCCACGCACCCCACCCAGATCCTAGATTTATTATTTATTTTTTATTCTTCCTCCTCCTCCTCATTCTTCTTCTCCTTCTTCTTCTCCTTCTTCTTCCTTCTTCTTCCTCTTCTTTTCTGGGTTCGGCTTTTTTTATTAATATTTTTTTATTTAAATATTTTAATGACACATGGCACCCAGTCATTGTCCACAAGGGCGCCACGTCATCACTTAACGGGAGAACTAACAGTTGACTAATAGATGTATGAGACTGTCCCAAAATTAACACTTTAGGTATGACTCTGGGATGAAAACAAATTGATGCACTAAATGTTGAAAACCACCAAACATAAGGGTAGTAAACTGTCATTTGCCCTATTTTTTTGGGTATAATGTGAAGTGCTATCTTTGTTTCGAAATCCTCAACTTATTACTATTTACTTTTCTTTTGTATTTGTATCCACACGCTATAGAGGGATTATTAGCATAAATTCTTGGTTAGACTCGACCACAATTTGTAGCTCTACTTTTTCTAAGTTTTTTAAGGGTATGTTGGAAATTCTAAATTTCAAGGGATTTAGGTATAAGGGAGAAATAGATAACAACAAATTAAATAGGAGAAATTAGAAATGTACCACATGGGCATTAGGAAGGAATTTGTAAATGACACATTCCAAGTAGCCATTCCAAATAATCAATTTTACATTTTTCTCACATGCCTTTATAATACTCATGTAAATGCATTTCTAATCTCTTCTATTTAACTTTTTGTGATCCATCTCTTCATCACTTTATTTAAGTTCCTTGGAATTTGGAAGTTCTTCACCCAAAAATACGAAAAATGAGTGAAGGCATCAACTACATTCTTATTCTCTTTTATTATAATTCCCTCTATCAGTCTAACAGTAACAAGTGAGGGTAGAGAATTACTTTGATTATATGCCAATTAATTAAACATGTAATCGTGATTATATCGAGTTCGAACAAACATGGTTGAATATGTTTCTTCTTTAATGAAAGGGGTTAAAACTTCAATCTTACTGCAAAGATTGATCAAAATCTCACGATCTGGCAGGGGCAGCGGGCAGAGAGCATAATATATATGTTAGCTAACTCGCATTTTCCCTGTTTCCTTTTCTCTTTTATTAAAAAATATGGGATAAATTACAGTTTGAATCTTCAAGTATGTATGTAATTACAATTGTATATAACATGTTTAAAGCTTTTCAATCTCATACATTTACCTAATATTTCATTTTAATGTCATATATCCGTTTAGTTTTCTATCAATTTGTTCTTTGAATGATGGCTTGGCAAATATAGAACCTACATTTTTGCTAATATGGATGTCAAGTTTGATTTGCTGACGGGATTTTAAACCGCACAAATTTAACCCTCTTTTTGACAGATGTAGTATAGATGTGAGTAGGGTATCGTTCTAGGCCGGGGATTAGGAGGGCTTGCTAAAACCTCTAAAATAATTTAAAAACGTAAAAACAAAGTTTAAAACACTAAACTAAAATAAAAACACTTAACTAAAATAACTCAAAATAAAACTAACAAATAAACTAAAACAACTCAAAAGACTCAAAACGACTCAAGACTCTAGAAAATACAAACTAAGCTAAAAACTCGAAACACACTAAAAATGACTCAAAATAATGAAAACAATTTAAAATAAAAACTAGGAATTAAAATGGACGGAAATTAAATTAAAAGATTAAAAATAATAAAAATTAACTAAATAATAATATTTTAATAATGGGGGGATTGATTTGGGTTTGACGAAGTAAATTAAACTTAAATAAAATACAAATTGACAAAAACATAAAATTAAAATTGAACAGATAGACGACGGATTGGCTAGAGGGTTTTTCTCCACACATGACACAAAAGCAACCTAAATTGATTTTCAGTTGTTCTTTCAATAAATTGTAAATTTCAATACTCCAGATTAACCGTGAACAACACTTTTTTAATCTTCAAGTTTTCCTTATGTTATTAAATTGGATGAACAGCATACAACAATTTAACACATTCTCTAAAAGTCCCCTACGTGAAAAGCACAATAGAGATACAATCAAAGATCATTAAACTTTGTGAAAACTATAAATACTGACGAGGCATTCGTAACTATGAAAAGCATGATACTCCTGCCAAGAATTTACTTAACACGATTGTGGATAACAACCTTCACTACTCATGAATATAAGTTCATAACGATTAGGTGAAATTCACTTATATTCTAGCATCAAATTCATGCATGTAAATTAAGTATGCATTCTTAATCAACATACACAAATAAGTTATCAATCAAGCAGTTAAGCAAATTAAATCACAACTCAGAAATCACAACTGAAGTTACCAATTTAAATTACAAATATATCCATGGCTTTGAATTATCCTCTAGCCAACACAAATTAATTACACATATTTATAAATTAAAAACAGAAATTAAAACAGAGTTGGAGAAATTAAACCGAAACGGGGATCCAGGGTATGTGCACTGTGCTGTTTCCTGGCTGCTGCCTTATTTTTGATCCGTGCTGCTTGCTGACTTCACCGCAAGCCCCCGTGGCCTGCTTCAGAACAGCTGCCCAAAGGCAGCTTCCAATACTCAGCTCGTAGCTTTCTATTCCCCACCGAGGCCGACTGCCTTCTCTCTCGTAGCTTTTGTATTTTTCTTTTCTGACTTTCTCATCTCTGAGCCTTCCCGAGAGTCCCACCGCGAGAGCTACCTCAGCCTGCAGGTTTCAAAGTCCCCCCCCCCCCCCGCGAGGACCTCACATCTTTTCTTCTGTTTTTGGTTTCCTCCCCAGAGCCCTCAGCTCTCCAAGCTTTTCTTTTATTAAATACCCCGAGGCTTCCTCAGATCTTCGTGCCCCGAGAAGCTCCCTGCCTTCGCAGCTCTCGGTCTTACTCCCCCCAGCTGCTTGCGCAGCTTCTCCGATTATCTTTTTCTCCCCGAGGCTCCCCTCCGCAAGCTGTCTGGACAGCTGCCTTCAAAGGCAGCTTATTGATTTTCTGTGCTCGAGAGGACCTCCCCCCTCTCCTTCTGAACTCTGCCTTTATGAGCTCTCCCGTGAATGGCTCTAAGGCTGCTTTGCACCCTGTACCGCACTGCCTTCAGTGGGCGCTGGCAGCATGTGATTATTCTTTTCTTCCACTCAATGCTTTCCACCGAAAGCTTTGCCAGCTTGACAAACACATTAAATATATATATATATATATATATATAAATATATAAATAAATTATTTTCTAAATAATAAGTTCTATTCAACAAGCAAGGTAATTTAAACGAATTAATTACTTAACACTTCATTTATTCTATTTTTATTTTCTTTTCTTGAAAAACTTATAAAACATAAAAAATAACGTAAATAGCTCAAAATAAAATGAACTAACTAAGAAAAGATGAGTGAATTTGATATAAAAATATGTATAAATATGGTTCGATCATTTGCATGGACAAGAAACTAATAATAAATTATTATGATTATTTATGGCGGTGTTCAACGCTGCAATCTTCACATCAGCGCTTGGCGAGTTCCTCACATTTCAAAAAATTGCAGTGTACAATTCCTTGATATGCAGCAGAGCCGTCTGAAATTTCGAGGGCCTTGTAAGGAATTATAAAAGGGCTCTTCTTAAGACATTCTTGCAAAAAAGATTGAACAATGCATTGATGCTAAAACTGAAACAAACTTTAAAAATCATACTAATTATCAGTTTCCAAATATCATTGAATATAAAGAAAGTTATAAACAAAAAAAAAAACATAATTATTATAAAGGGGCTCTTCTTAAGATAATTATTATAAAGAGGCTCTTCTTAAGACATTTTTGCGAAAAAGATTGAACAATGCATTGATGCTAAAACTGAAACAAACTTTAAAAATCATACTAATTATCAGTTTCCAAATATCATTGAATATAAAGAAAGTTATAAACAAAAAAACATAATTATTATAAAGGGGCTCTTCTTAAGATAATTATTATAAAGAGGCTCTTCTTAAGACATTTTTGCGAAAAAGATTGAACAATGCATTGATGCTAAAACTGAAACAAACTTTAAAAATCATACTAATTATCAGTTTCCAAATATCATTGAATGTAAAGAAAGTTACAAAAAAAAAAACCATAATTATTAAATAATTAACAATCAACTCAGTTTTAAGAAAGCAAATGAACAAAAGTTTTTTTTTCGGTAACAAAAAGTTTAGGGAGAGATAAATGAACAACAAGCTTCAAAAAGTTCAACATTGAAGTTTCACTTAGAGATGGTTCTTTGTGCATTTTTTGCTACAAAATCATCAATTGAACCTTCATAATCAATTTTGTCTAAAAAGCTACTTTCAATAGATATCAAAGCAAGCCCATCTAACGTTTCTTGCAACATGATTTATCCCAATTATGAGTTTAATGACTTTAACTTTGAGAAACTCCCTTTCGCAAATGTAACAGTAACATAACTGTCAACAAAATTATGTATGTAATGCTTGCAGTCGGAAAACAACACATCATCTTCAAGCAGTTCAATACATCAATAGATGTCTTCATTTTTTTCGACAAACACTCTCATAAAAGTTTCAACTCTACAAATAATGCATCCCCATCAACATAAAAGAAATCACCTTTCTTAATAAAGATAAAGTTTTGAAGACGATCGCAACAATGTTTCAATTTATTATAGTCCTTCGAATTCAACATTTCCGAAGTGAACAGAAACTCAAATATATCATCATATGCTTTATATTCATCAAAACTTCTATGAATCAATAGCTTGATATTATATAGTGTAATGAAATCTAAGAGATTCCTCCGCTAATTGGGATGACTCATCATCATTCTCATCAAAGTGGCTTTTTCTATGAACTTCACACTTTTCTGGAGACACGAGATCAATTTCCATCAGTTTTGATATATAATAATATTATATTTTAGATAGCAAAAATTGTTTGGGGGCCTTAAAATTTTGGGGCCTTGAGCGATTAAACGTTTCACTTTCCTCAAAGCTGCATTTGATATGTGGCGTCACCACAACGTCCCCGTTGTAGTGAAAAAACTAATCCAATACCAAGAACCTTGATTCATGAAACTTTAGCGAATCAAAGGAGAGGCATTGGAATATGAACGATAAGAGCTCTGGCCACCTGTCAACAAGTAAAATCACGAAGGCAAGCTTGGAAACTGTAAAGCAAAGCTTCTTGGAGACAAAGTGTAGGGACTTTTGTTAGGGAAGGGATAAAAACTAAAACCTGTTGCTTCGATAAAGTGTGCTCCTTGAAAGAGGATGAAGGCTTAGGTATCAAACGAATTGATCATTTTAAAAATGCTTGTTTAGCTAAGTTAGGTTAGAAAGTTCTTACTGATGAGAATAATTGTTGGGTTCAAATTATCAAAAGAAAATACCTTAGAAAGGAGAATTTTATGGGGTGTAAGATGAAGCAGAATCACTTTTTAGCCTAGAAAGACATTCTCCATAATAGACATATATTTAGGGCTGGTTCGGGTCGGGATCCCGAACTGAAACCCCCAACCCGAATCCCAAACCAAAGCATTTCAAGATGGGATTTTATATCCCAAAACCGAACCGAAACCATTCACATCCCGAAATTTGGTATTCCCGAAACTGTTTCGGAATTTTCGGGTCACTTCGGAATTGGGCTGTGAAGCCCAAAATGTTGGGCTTTTTAAACTTTTTGCAATTTTAAGCTCTTTAAACAGTAAGCCGACCCATTTTTCAGAAGAAAAAAATAACAATTGCAGGCTTGCAGCCCACTGCCTGTAGCCCACCTGTTTCACAATCACATAAATTTAATTTTCATAGCAAGCAAGCAACAACTAACAAGTTAAGCTTAAGTTCATAATTGTCTACCAAACTAGTTTAATTAAAAGTGCATGCACCCAAAATGAAATAAGTTAAGTTTACAAACCAAACTTCTGAATGAATTTAGATTAAGTTACAAATTAAAAGCAAAACATAGTTTATAAGCAAAAAAAGTGTATGCAAACAAAATGAAGGTTAAGTAAGTTCATTCCCTTTCGCCCCTTTGACCCTTGCCCCTAGTTGATGAATGACCCGTTGCCGTTGATGGTGAACCCCTTCCTTTTGTTGATAATTGAACCCTCCTGCAATTTCACTACCAGACCTATAAACTGATCAAACACATAAATATATCACTACCAGACCCATAAACAGATCAAACACATAAATATTTCACTGATTCATTCACATAAACATAAACATAATCAAACACAAACAAATCAAACATAAGCATATATATCACAACCACAGTTATTCCGGCGAGTATCCTCACTCTTTATCCAGTCCACTATCCAAATTCCAACTCAATAATTTCAAGTTAAAAACATCTTGATTAAGCATACCTATACTATATTGACAGACACGGTGATTCATAAAAACAGTAAAGCAGATTGTTGTTTAATCAAATGATCAAATAATTTTCAGTTTGTGAAATTTTGCATCATTACATACACACTCCAAAATTGTTATAAAACACAATTAGCCCTAAAATTGCATCTCAAATAAGATTATTTCACTGATTGCAGTGACTACTTCCACCATTCCCTACAATTTCGTGCACCAGTGACCCATCCTCCCAAGTCCCAAAGGCCTGCAGGTCCTGCACTGCACACCCTAATCTGAAACCCCCTGCAATTCGTGCAAGTCCTATTTCCCCATCCCCTTTAATTTTATTCTACAAATTCGTGCACCCACCTACCCTCATCTTAATCTGAATGAACCCACAAATTCGTGCACCCACCCTCCCAAATGCATGCAGGTCCTGCACTGCACCCACCATAATTCGAAATCAAATCCCAAAAGAGAGACCAAACAGGATTCAAGCAAAAAAAAGAAAAAGGATGATTACGTTCCATTAATTAACCTCTCACTATCGCATCAATATGCATAGATTTCAGAAATTCAAAAACTCTTACCTGGATTTTGGCACTCAGTTCGAATGGATTCACGTCGTTGAATGAAGGGGACGGAGGACGGGAAGAGCACTGTGACTCGATAGAGAAGCGGCATGACTCGAATTGATGGAGGAGCGGAGCGGCGGTAGCACAAGAGTCGTTCAGGAGATTGAGAGTGGGAGTGTGAGCGTTCAAGAGATCGAAGCAGGATAACAAAATGACCTAACTAATGGACGGTTGGATTAGATCTTAACAAATCCAACAGTCCAAATAATTTCTAATTATAAATTTAAAATATATATATATATATATATATATATATAACATTCGGTTTCGGTTTGGGATTACCAAACGCTTTCAAACCTGTGGCCGAATCTCAAACCGAAACTTTCGGGACGGGTTCGGTTTCGGGTATTGAAATTTTCGGGAAATTCGGTCCGGGTATTTTTCGGTCAAATTTTAGGACGGATTCGGTACGGTTCGGGATTTTGGGGAAAAAATTCCACCCCTACATATATTACCCATAAGGGAATGAGATGGATTGTGGGTAATGGTATGATATCTTGTTTTGGATCTATCATTGGGTTATTCCTTATCCTCTAATCCATTGAATCCCAAAAAACCAGAGGATGGGGATTAGCTGGGACCTCAAGGTGAGTGAATTTATTAATAATAATTGTTGGGATATGGATTAACTTAATAGATTGGTTGATCGTGATGTTGCAAGGAAAATTGCATTATCTCTATTCCCTCGAGAAATACTGATGGCATGTTTTATGTGTGGGGTGCTTCAAATAATGGTATGTTTTCTGTTATGAGTACAACCTAGATCCAAAATCAAAACCTCTGGAATGGTAACAAACTAAGTTGCTTAAGAAAATATGGAAACTACTTATCCCTCCAAAGGTGAAGATGTTCTCTTGGCTCCTCATTTAGGAAAGTCTTCAAACTAGGAAATGTCTAACTAAATTCATTATAAATCACCTTTTCTTAAGTGCCACTTTGTAAAAATAGTTTGGAATTTGTCTCATATTAATCCATCGAGAAATAACACATTATTTTGATAATAAGGCAGATTGGATGTAAACTTTGAGTTATTCAGATAAAGAGGATCTTAGTGAGTTGAGCTAAGCAATTCTCAATTGTTGACAAATATGGAATGAGAGAAATAATAAGGTGTTTAGGGGCATCATTCTATCCCTACTCGCTGCCTTGTCATTGCAGCTAGTGTGGGTTCTTTGTTCTTCATGTGTAATTGGAAACCAAAATGCAAGGTTGTCGCTTCTTCTGAGCAAATCATTCAATGACACCCCCTGATCAGAATGTTATAAAGTTAAACTTTGATGGTTTTGTTACTTCGGACAAAGTTGTTGCTGCCTTTGTGTTAAGGAATTATGAGGGTCGGGTTATTGGTCCTGGTGCTTTTAATCTTGACAGAGTAACTATTTCTGGTGAAGGGGGATTTAAAGTTAATCATCAGTGCAGTTCAAGGAAGATGGAATGTCCCTTGGAACCTAAGAGCAAGTCCACCCCTAAGACTGGGTGCCAGCACCCAGCCCATTTATCCACTCAAGTGAACAGTAACATGCTCCAATGAACAGTAATAGGCCACTGCATCTCCACCCCTAAAAAAATACGCTGCCACCCAGCCCATTTATAATATTTTTAAATTTTTTGTAAAAGAATAAAAAAATAAAATAGTTTTAATTTCGGATAGGATTTTTAACGAATCTCGTCACGCCACGTGTCATTATCTGAATGTACTATTTTGTGAATAGATTTCCGCTAAGATTTTCAACCAATTCTAACGGGCCACGTGTCACGTCCGGTTTACAATAATTTAGCCAAGATTTCGATAAGATTTTCAAACAACCTCGTAATGACACGTGTCATTATCCGAAACGTACTATTTTGTGGATAGATTTTCGATAAGATTTCCAACCAATCCCGATGCGCCACGTGTCACTTCCGGATTACAATAATTTAGCCAAGATTTCAATAAGATTTTCAACCAATCACGTAGTGCCACGTGGCATTGTCCAGAACCTCATCCTTGCTTTTTTCGTCCATATAAACCCTACATATCTACATCCATCCTCACACCAAGCTCAATCCTTCTTTTTAGCTCAGAATCATTGTTCATCGTTTTCAAATCTTGAGTTCTTATTACAATGTCTTTTTCAAGGAGAGTGTATAAATAGTTGCATGAGCAACAGAAAAGGTTGTTGGCACAACAGGCAGAATTGGCCAATCTCGAGGAAGATGGAGGTGGAGATGAGGCTTTCTTCATGGAGGAGGATGAGGATGATCACCATAGAAGGCAGAGGGCTTCACATTCCCGCCGTGTCATGGAAGCCGTGGGGCAGATAGCTAAACCCAGACGTGCTGCAAACCTCGATAGAAAAAGGGAAAGACGAGGTAAAGATCTCTTAGAAGATTATTTTATTCCCAACAGCATATTCCCTGATCATATTTTTAGACGTCGTTTTAGAATGCAACGAGGTTTGTTCGACAAAATCATGAGTGCTATTTGCAACCATGATCCATACTTTGTGCAAAAAGAGGACGCTTTTCATGTTCTAGGTCTTCTTCCCGAGCAAAAAATTACGGCTGCCTTGCGAATGCTTGCATATGGAGCATCTGCAGATCAAGTGGATGAGATCGCGAGGATGGGAAGAACAACTGTTCTGGAGTCCCTGGTGCGCTTTTGCTCTGCAATTGAAGCCCTCTACACCAATGAGTACCTTCGGACACCCACGCCAAGGGACATGCGAAGGCTTTTGAGGAAGGGAGAGATGCGAGGCTTCCCTGGCATGATTGGAAGCATTGACTACATGCACTGGACTTGAAAAAATTGTCCAAGTGCGTGGCAATGAGCTTATGGCGACAGAAAAGGAGCCAAAAGCATCATTTTGGAAGCGGTAGCTTCATTTGATACCTGAATTTGGCATGCTTTTTTTGGTGTTCTTGGAGCTCAGAATGACCTAAATGTCCTTGCCCAATCCCCAGTGTTCGACGACTTGCTGCTAGGAAAATCGCTGAAATGCACATATTGGGTTAATGGTACCCAATACGAGGGATCATACTACCTTGCAGATGGCATTTACCCAAGGTGGGATACATTTGTCAAAACAGTGCCGCATCCACATACTGAAAAAGAAAAACACTTTGCAAAATGTCAAGAACGGTGTAGAAAGGATGTCGAGCGTTGTTTTGGTATCTTGCAAGCTCGTTGGGCGATTGTTAGGGCTGCAGCTAGAATGTTTGATGTCGAGGCTCTTCGATCCATCATGATGACTTGTATTATTGTCCACAACATGATTGTTGAAGATGAATATGATTATGATGTCATTGATGAATATGAGCCGGATCCAATCAACAACTCACAAACACGTATCTACTATGCTCATGACAATACCGAAGATCCCGTGCAACACGAGCCGTTGGAACGGGATGGACGTTACAATGAATTGATCGTTCAGCAGTACACTCACTTGCAAGAGCCATACTGGCACGTAACCCGCCAGAATGACTTGATTGAGCACCAGTGGGGATTGCAAGAAGGTGAAGAAAATTAAAATGAGGCTTGTGGTTGAAGAATAAAGTGTATTTTTTTTTAAGTTTATGTAATTCTATGTAGTGCGTTTTGTTTTTAAGTTTATGTAATTCTATTTAGTGTTTTTTTTTTTTTAAGTTTATGTAATTCTATGTAGTGTGTTTTGTTTTTAAGTTTATGTAATTCTATTTAGTGTTTTTTTTTTAAGTTTATGTAATTCTATTTAGTGTATTTTTTTTTTAAAGTTTATGTAATCTTATTTGGTGAGTTTATGTAATCTTATTTCATGTGTTTAACTAAAGTACAAAAATAAATAAATTATCACATTGAAATTGCATAATAAATTAAATAAAAATAAATAAAGTTCTGACAATAAATAAGAAATAACATAAGAAATTAAATACAGTTCAAAAGAAAAAAATAAAAAACATAAAAATTACATAAGAATTTAAATAAAGTACTACAAATAAATACAAAATTATATAAAGTCATTGGAGCTAGGATATGTGGTGCTAGGATCTTGGTTGCAATGATTTGTGTAGCTAGAACCCCCTTGACTTGTTTCTGCATCTCTTGCACGCCTCTTTCGCATGACATCTTTTTTTTCTGAGCTCCAAAAATATTTTGAATTCGGAGACATTCCTATTAGAGACTTGCTCATAGTGTCACGATCTGCTTGAGCCATCCTTTCTTCTCTAAGCATTTCATTTTCTCGCTGAAGTGCTTCTCTAAGCAGCTCGTTCTCTCGATTAACTATTTCTCTTTGTCTCTCAGCCTCCGCATCACGAGCCTCAGTAGCTGCTAGTAGTGCTGCCATTGCAGCATTTTTCTCCTCATCTTTAGCCTTTTCCCGTGCCATGGTAAGTTCACCTTGGCGAGCAAGTTCCTCCATATATTTAGTGTAGTCATTTTTGGAAGAACTACCTTTTTTCTTTGATGCCTTTTTACCTTGAGGTCTGAGGGAATGACGAGTCAGTTTGGTCTCGGGCACTTGTTCTGGCATCCCTTCCATGTCTTCAAATGCGTTGGCTTCTTATTCGTTCATGTCTGGTTCTGGCGAACTATGTAGACCCACGCTGTGCATGACAACTTCTGGACCGATTGGGACAATTTTGTATCTAAGGCAATCTTTGACAATTTCCCAACATTCCCATTTGTTGAATGATGTGTTATGGTTCTTTGAATTGTAGAATGCTTGAGCTTGTAGTGCCTATAAAAATGACATAAGAAATTAAATTAAAATATTGATGCGGGTGAAATGCATATAAATTACATAAAAATGACATAACAAATTAAATAAAAATTACATAAGAAATTACATACAAATTACATAACAAATTAAATAAAAATATTGTTACCTGATCCGCTAAACTCGTCCCACTACGCAGGTTACTGAAAGCAAGAGAGATGCCGTTTTTCCAACAAGTAAATGATGCGTTGAGTTTTTTCCAACGACCTTGAAGACCTTGACTAGTTCTGGAGTCTTTTCCATGTACATCGCAAAACGCTTTCATAATTTTACTCCACATTTCTCGCTTATCCATCTCATTACCCGTAAGCGGGTCATGAGTAGTGCGAACCCAACTTTCACACAACGTAACATCTTCAATGAGCTTCCACGAAGACATTTTTTCTCTCTTCAAGTGTAGAAAATATTGAAATGTAGAAAGTATAGAAAGTGTAGAAATATTGAAATGTGGTGTAAAGTGGAAGATGAGGGTTAGGTATTTATAGAAAAAAAAAATTAAATTTTTTCTGTATTTTAAAAATAATTTTATGTATTTTTTTATAATTTTAAATTAATTTTAATGTGCTTAATTAATCTGGACCGTTGGATTTGAAAAATATTCAAATCCAACAGACAAGATCATGCCACGTGGCCAACGGTCATAAATATGACCGTTGGGCCTTTTTTTTGTTGAGGAAAAAACGTGGACCGTTGATCTTTGATCGAACGGTCCATTTTAAAACTGAAAATTTAAATTTTTTTACCGTTGGAAATCCAACGGCAGAGAAAAGGGCCACGTCGCTCATCCCAGCCGAGCGCAAGTGGGCCGACAAGCGGCCCCCACCGCCTGCCCGGTTGTCGCGCCACTCACCCCCAGTCGAGCGTGTGCTGCACGCGCCAATCAAATGGCCCGGCTTCTTGGTCTGTCCATTTTGGGCTGGCCCAGAGACCAGCACGGGCTAGGTGCCAGGCAAATTGAAGGGGTGGACTGGATTGACAGGGTGCTGGCCTTGTTTTGGACAGGGTGCTGGGCTAAATGCCCAGCGCTGGACTTGCTCTAATATCTATTTTTGAGGATATTCGTTGGATGGCCTCAAAGTTTAATTGCATAGAATGGAACCATGTTTTAAGAGAAGAAAATTTTGTGGTGGCTGCAGTAGCTCATTTATGTTTAACTCTTGATATTCCGCATTTCTGGGATCATTGTCTCCCTTATGTTGTATTTAATGTCCTCAATTTTGATTGCTTGGACTTTGGTTGTAGTAGAGGTTTTCCCCTTTAATGAATTTCTTTTTCTTGATTAAAAAAATGTATGATTGAGGTTAAGGGAAAGAATCTCAATTATTTTAGATTACAATCCCATAATTAATTATTAATTAAATTCAAGTCACAAAACCTTCAGCTAATTAGTGCAACACAAGCTAAGTGATATATCAAACTAGAGGTATTTGTTGGTTTGCTCCCCGAACTTGTATAGAGTTGCAAATTTTCTCCCTAAACTTTAATTTTAGCCAGTTACCTCCTGAACTTTTATAATTAGCCAATTCCTCCCTAAACTTTAAATTTAGCTAATTACCCTCCTGAAATTTTATAAATAGCCAATTTCTTCTTAGCGTTATACGTTTTTAAAAAATTCATCCAACTTATATCCATCCAATTTTCCATTCTTTTTGCCCCCATACATTTGTCATGTGTTGTCCACATGATCAAAATATATGGAAATTGGATGAAAAAAAATGTAAAATCGGCTAAGAAGTTCAATGGGCTAAAATTAAAGTTCAAGTGGGAAATTGCTAATTATAAAAGTTCATGGGGGTAATCGGCTAAAATTAAAATTCATAGAAAAAATTCATAGAAAAAATTAACAAATATGCCTTAATCCTAATAAACTTGACCAATGACCAAAAAGGGAAGAAAAAAAATGGTACTATTATAATATTTTTCGAAGGTAAAAAATAGTAGATTTTTTTGGAGGCTGATTATCTGCCCTTCTTTTACCACTCTTCTCATCTCCTTCCATTTATGCGGTCACGGTTATGCCACGTCAACATTTTATATTAATTTTTTTATAGAGATAATAAGACAAAAAGCAATAGGAATATAAACTGTTGACGTTGCTTAACCCTGACCGCACAAATAGAATGGGATAGGAAGGGTATGGTAATGGGAGGACGGACAACCTGCCTCCGATTTTTTTAGCCAAAACGATCCATGAGATTAGCAGAATTTCTCACTTTGGTCTCTAATAATAAAAATTGATAAAAGTGATCCCAATTTTGTCAACAGTAAATTATTTTGGTCATTCCATGAAAAACATATCAATATTCTCATTTAATTAAAAAGGTTGATTTGACAAAATATTCTTAAAAAAATGATCACGTAGTCATTCACGTAACAATATAACAAGTATATTAAAAAAAATGTCCGACTGAGAAACCAACTCACAAATGTAACTGAATATGCTATAACAAAGATTATATGCAAATCAGGACCCAAAAAGAAAAAGGAATATATGTGATCATCCAATAGGTTTTGAGGTTGACAACCATGAGTGAGGCCAGCCAATGGCCAACACTTAACCAGCTAGATTCTTAAATATATTATTATTAGTAAGGGGAGACAATTATTACAATAATTTAGTAGATGAAGAGTCGTTTAAGATGCTTTTAGTTATTCGTGTGCCTCATGGGTTCCTCTTCAATTACTATGTGGCCAATTTCCAGAATTTTATATTTATGATCAGAACAGTTCATGTTATAAAGTTTTTTGTAAATAAGTCATCAAACTGTATAAAAATAGACGAATTTATAGAAGAATTACAAACTTATCTATTTGGTACAGTTAATTGACCAAACAACCTTAATTTTGATTTTTTATACATATGATCTTTACATAATGATTTATTATATAAACGGTTTTCATTATAAGCATGAAATTTTGTGAATCGGGAAGTAAGTGAATTTAGGTGGATCTCCTCAATCTCAAGGAGCCAAGTCTTTTGCGGACTTTCATGGCATGATCACACCATTACGACAATATTCTATATCAATCACAAATATTTCTCTTTACGAGGTATCATTAATAATAATAAAATGTTATGATAACAATGTGTTCATGTAATGGAGGTACCCTCCATAACTAGATGTCCATATCGAACTATCTTTTCGGCCATTCTTAAGTATAGAACTCTAGAAAAGGTGTGGTAATCGGAGGCAGATTGTCTGTCTTCTTGTTACCGTGCACTTTCCTTTTTTTTTTATTTGTGTGGTCACGGTTAAGTCACGTTAATATTTTATATTGATTTTTTTTTATAGAAATAATAAGACAAAAAGTAATATGAATATAAAATGTTAACGTGGCTTAATTATGACCGCACAAATAGAAGATGGAAAGGGCATGGTAAAAGGAAGACAGACAATCTACTTCCGTGGCAATCAAGGAAAAGTAGCTATTAGCCTTCAACCAAATACTATGTGGCTGACAATCCAAATACTCTTTAACATAAATCAAAACTTGAGACAGCAGTCACAACATGGTACCCTAAATTTTGTTTTGAATGCTTGGAGTCATGGCAAGTTCGCTCAGCAAAAATTTGAAACCGGTCCACCATTTCTTCGTTTTTGAATCTTGCTTCTCTTTCTGTGTTTCTGACTTTTTTATTTTCGAATATTAATGCCGGAGCATCCAACCCGACGGACCTGAATTGTAAAGGATGGGTTAGGGCGGGTTTGACCTTCCAACCCACCCAAGTTGCAACCCTAAAACACAGAGAAGTAAAAAGAGTTCCTTCTCTGAAATCACAAAGTACATTAAAAGAGTTTGCAAACTGTCACTGGAGAGTAAAATCCCATTAACACCCAACTAGAAATGAATAAAATTTGAGCAGCCAGCCCCAACATTTTATGGAAAAATGAACTTTATTTACATATACAACTTACAATCAATCATGAAAAATCAAAATTAACACAGGCTGTTGACTCGGCAGTACTTAAGAAAACATGGTGAAGGGTAATTAATATGTGGCAACATGTACAAAAACCTCGAGTCACATACAACTTCATCCAAGTACATACTATGATACAAACAAAAACATATTCTTCAAGCTGTTTGCAGTAACAATGTCGAACTTCAATATATTATGGATCACTTCACACAGTGTAAAGCCTTATAACTTGGTCTATCTTGGCTCGACAGACGGGGCAACCCCATTTCTTACCTGTAATCTCCTTCAAACAGGACATGCATCCAGCCATATGTCCACATGGGATGCAAGCTCCTTCAACTGGAGCATCCAAACAAATCACGCATGAACCGCTTTCACCTTTCTTCTCATCAATTTTAGCAGGTGTGCTTTCAAGGCTTGGGGATGGGATATCAATAGGACTGAAATCAATTGATGGATAGTAAACAGGAGCTGCATCTAGACTATCATCTGCAACCGGTGGGGCTGATGGGATTATATCTGAAGTAGGAGCTGTTTGGACGGAAGAGGTATCCTGGATTTCCACCTGCTGAGATGACTCTCCAACTTCGTTACTCTGAGTCCCTGACCACTCGCTGGTACTTCCTTTTGGAGCAGCAGCTGCAGTTGGTGCACCACCACCATTGTAACTGTCAGCTCTCGTGGAGGCTCCGGCCCAACCATTATCACTACTGGATGCACTTGCTTCATAGGTAGGGTGTGGATTAGGAAAGGATGGTCTCTCCTGGAAAGCAGACTGCATGGAGGCACTAATAGCCATGGCCAATTCTAAATCTTCTGCAGCTGGTGGTGCAGTAGCTGGAGGAACTGGGGGTTGGCTGTTACCCAAAAATGCAGGACAAGCCTGAAAAATTCCACAAATATAATATATGATAGCCTCCCAATCATCACGCAAAAGATAATTGCTTGCTTACACTATAAAAGGCACATATTCTCCATTCCCTTTTTTCACTTTTTCATTTCTAGGGATGGATTTCACATGGAAAAGAAAACAGTCCATATAAATGGATTCAAATATGGCATTTCAAGAAATAATGAGACAAGAAATTGCAAAACACTTCACGTTAAACAATACAACAACAAAAAGGATGGGAGTTAAAAACGTCATGTATATGGCAGAGAAGGATAAGATGAAATGTACCTGTGGAATTCCTTTGCATGCATTGCAAAACAACTGAAGTTGTTGCTTGTCATTCTCATCTGCAGCTGCAAGTTTGATGTGTGTTTCTGCAAAAGAAGGAATGCATAGTTTGGACGGGATTCTTTGCTGAGCTTGAATGGGATACTAACAAGAGAAACCTAACTCATGGGCACGCACAATAATTAAACATCATTTTCTTCCTAGCTAGACAGTAAGCCTAATATAGGTCGGAGGGTGGAGGATGGCATCAGTACATTACTGCAGCACTTGACGCGGAAGATATCCAAAATCTTCTGCTAAAGTGCTTCTCAATCACTTCTTTGATTTATATTGATTGGAAGTAATTAACGACAGCGTACTTACGCCAAAGTTTTTGACGCCTACAACTAGCCTCTCGGGCGATGTACATGCTTTTTCCCCATATCTTGCCTCTTGGGACTATGCATGGACATAGAATTCAATTAAAAAGGGGCTAGGAAGTTAATGTGACATCAACCCCAGATTTATAGCCAAAAGAAATAAGGGTTAAAATTACTCAAACTGAATTATTTTGGAATCAAGGAATTACTTGTGGAGTTATCATGAATCACAACTGATGGATCAGACTGGTGTAACTTTAGTTCTTCCAGATTGACTTTCCACAATGCAATAACTGTTCGCGGTTTGGCGTCCTGCTTATTAAAAAGTTCAATATAAGCACACTAGAAAAATGATAGATCCATCAGTCAACTTACAGCCAAAATTATGCAGAACACAAGTGTGTCCTAGATATATCAATCCGGAGTAGATAAAGATATAGATATACATGATGATGGACAGCTTATTCTATCAAAATGTTTGAGCAATAGGAAGTGAGTCGACAGCGTCAATCAAGATAGCATGTACTTAGGTAAGAACACTAACAATAATACAGAAGGCCTGAAAATTAAGCTACGAATCACCACATAGCATGAGTCAACTCCGCCTTCTGCACAGTACAAATCAAATATAAAGGAACTACAGCTATGCTAAGTTGCAAACTGAAGAAGCCAGAACAGAAGGCCAGAATAGAAGGCCTCTAGTGACAATTGATAGACCCATAGTATTTGAATATGGTTAAAATATAAGGTAGTGGGCAAATCGTCGCCACCAGTCATGTAGCAGCAACTGTGGCTGCTAAATGTTAAATGAAACATCGGACATTTCTCAGGAAGAGCCAAAGATGGCAGAACTACATAGCACCAAGGGGAAGCAACAACAACGTCAGGAACCACCTTGGTAATTCAGATGGGAAATGTATTCACCCAAAATAGACTAAATTTCACAGAAAATAAGGAGTCTTGCTGTCTCCAGGGGGAATGGATCTGAATCTCTTCTTTGAGAGAAGCTACAAAATAGTTCTCTACCTTGCTGAACTTGAAAGCTTCTCTCCGCAAAGAATCACAGTAGAGATCTAAGAGTAAGGGTTGAGAGTTTGTGTTTGGGGGGGAGGGGAGGGGGAGGCTGAAAGGCCCTCTCTCTTTCCTTACAGTCTAGAGATACCATTTACATTTGTAGGAATGCATGGGACTACTTTTTCACTTCCTCCCCGTTCAAAGAGTCTGAAATAGGACTTCACTTCTAAGGGGCGATGGGCCTCATCACATAGCGTTCTTTCCATCTTACTTTGAAGCTGGGCCCTAAAGAGTAGGGCTGTTCCGTAAACAGATCCAAGCACTATCAAGATGTCTATTTTGCTCAGGGTGGGGCAATTAACTAGAGATAAAAAAACAACTTGTACCAGTTTGTTTTCTCTGAGAGTGTATATCAGTACTTAACATCTTGTCTTTATTATATTATCTTTAATGTTTCAGTCACTATTTTCCTGACTAGGAGTTTTACCCAACTTATAATGACTAGGGTTCAACTTTAATACTTTGTTCATGTTTAGACATAAAAAGAAATATTGGTTCACCATTTTCTGTTGAGCTATTTGATGGAAAGGAAATTCTACCATTGGCAATTAAGGGTAAAGGACATCCTAATTCAACAAGGTTTGTTGAGGCAACCAACTCCCAAGGGGAAGTACCATCGTTATGAGTTATTTAAAATGAAATAATAAATGAAGTTATTTTATTTGAATTTGTAATTTGGACAGAGTACTCCAAGCTCATAACATTTCAAATGAGTTAGAAGAAAATCCTGATGCACTGTAAACCAATGTCTTATATATCTCGATTCATAAACAAAAAAAAAATTAAAATAAAAAAAAGGCCTGAACTTGGCTATTAAATTGATGCCTTTTATCATCTACATGGCAAAAAAGAAGGTTCAAGAACGCGTACTATAAAAGCTAAAAACAACATTACTACTGATAGCTAGTTAGCAAACTATACAAATGCAGAGACTTTAGCCATCAGATTAACTCATGCAAGGCCTTGTATATGGTTTTTTAATTATTAGATGATTTCTGTTTTGTTTTTTTTAAAGAAAACAAAAGAAAAGAAAATAATACTGCCAATGTTATCATCTGGAAGCAACCACTCGAAGTAGCCTAAATTAAAGCAGCTTGAATGCAGTGTATGAGTAGAGGCACAATATAGAAACACTTATAATCATACATAACTCTTAATCTACCTAAGAATAGAAGGGTAACATAGAAATACCTGCATGTTAGGGTAAATGGCAAGCTCCAACTTGAAAGGCTTGGTGGGTTTCCGGGAACTACATGGCAAAACAACAACCCAACTGCAAAGTATGCAAAAGTAGGCACACATGCCAAGTGAATTTTTAGACAATTACTCGATCAAAGTTAAAAAGTAAAAATTAAACAAGTGACATATAAATTCTTCAAAACAGTTCAAATCAATCTACATTGCTTAGATAACTTGCTGTGGAGATCATGATTGAAGACAAAAGGCAAACAACTACACAGGAATACGTCAAGATGACACCACTTTAACAAAATACTCACACTTTTCTTGAAACCAACTGCAGAGCAAGTAATCCAAGAAATCCAGGACCATAAAACTCCCGCAACCAACCAGAGAATAAGCAAATATGTCTCTACAAACATTGGGAAATGTGTAAAAAGACAAAACCAAGAGAGAACAAAGTGAAGAACTATCAAAAGAAGAAAATGAAATATATTGTAACATTGGAAAGTAAAAGATATACATAGATTGGCATTACATGGTAAAATTTGAATTTACCTCAATTGCACGGACAACATTTGTGTGCCCTTTTGCCCTAGAAACGTCAAGAGGACTTTGACAGTCATCGTTCATGATTAAAGCATTTGCTGAAAATTTTGAACAAATTATATATTAACAAAACAAAGAAAGCAGAAAAAAGAATGTGTTTGTTATTGTAAAATTGTAAGCTTTATACTCCACTTTAAATAAGACATTTAAACAGATTTAAAGATAGAGTTGCACACCTCCATGCGAAAGAAGTAAATTAACGACGTCTTCTAGGCCTCTTTTAGCTGCATGATGTAGAGGAGTCCCAGCATGACGACCTAAACCGCATTGAGAAAGGACAAAAAATGAAAACAAATTGTTAACGCAAGCCAAAGATCAAGGTGCATGCATTTATAATAGCATTTTTTAAGAAGACTGCATTACAAGACGAATTTAATATACACACAGTAAAACACAACAAATTCTGACTCTCAGAAAGAATTAAAGAAAGAACAGTTGAAGCATATCTAATCTTAGTGTTCCATTTTCTGCAAGGGAAAACATTTCAGTACAACAGTGGTACTTAAGATCTATGGTAGTAATATTTCCATCATGATTGCAGTACGCATGTGGATCCAACTCGAATTTCACATAACCGCGCAATACTTGGAGGGAGAATTTGGACTAAAACCCTGCATTTCAGACAAAAAGGAGTGGCTACCAACTATAGCCAGGCTACTCTTTTAATACTTTCTGGGTCCTTGGTGACAACTCTACCCTGCCAATTGGTACATTTCTTTGAAATCTATGAACCCAAAATACCAATTTTCTTTCTTATCTTCATTATTCATTCTTACTTTCTTCTCACTATCCAAGTACATAAACAGTAACATAAGAGCAACTCAACTGAGAAGTTATCAAATTGTAATGAATTATGATAGGAAAGGTACCGGGGCGATAGGCGTTAACGTTTGCACCAAGTTCAATCAAGCTTTTTGCAACATTATAGAGCCCAGGATTTATACAGGCCACGATCAAAGGGGTTTTCCCCTCTCTATCAATCCACTGACAACC
Organism: Crataegus laevigata; assembly: GCA_963580275.1. Lineage (NCBI taxonomy): Eukaryota > Viridiplantae > Streptophyta > Magnoliopsida > Rosales > Rosaceae > Crataegus > Crataegus laevigata. Next base: position 19,357,319 of record OY756940.1, on the reverse strand, counting down.
AAAATCACCATAAATTATCAAAAATTCATCAACCATTACCTCCAAAAATCCAAAATTTTCAACAATTATCTCTACCAATTGACAAAACAAAACAAATTATTACTACCAATGATCACATTTTGGATACAGCTTAAACACTAATCGAAAATTAATCTCCTTTAATTACCTCAAGGCCTGCACCATCTCTGCAGAGGGCTTTAATCCCTTCAATGTTTCCATAGCTGACTTGCTGATAGAGCAGTTCGTCTTTCGATTGCTGCTGCCCCATTGAAATCCCGGGAAGAACTGCAATTACCCTTCGTGGGATTTTGAAGCAAAACTTGACGACCTAGGGTTTTAAATTCAGGAGGAAAATATAAGAAAATTCCGGGATAATCACGAGCGTTTCCCAGGAAAATGGATGAGAAGTGATGTGCTTTCTAAGAAACTCGTTCAAATTGGATTAGACATTACAAGTGGATGACGAAATTAATTGAATTCCTTAGCGATGAAGATATAATATACATTAGCTGGAGATTTTATCTTTAGAGGAAATTGGAGGAATAATTTCTCAATTTTAATCTAATTGGCGTAACGATCCCTCAACTAAGAATTTATGACTAGTGGTAAGCTATGGTTCTTTACATCAATTCCGTCAAAATGAGTAGTGTTGGCAGAATCATTTAGGGGTGGAAAAAATTCCTGAAAATCCCAAACTGAATCGAAAAAATCCCGATCTCAAACCAAAATTTTCGGGATGCTATCCTAAATCAATCCCAAAATTTTAGTACGGGATTCGGAATTAGTTTCTAGATATTTCGGAAATTCCATACCGAACCGAAAATATATATTATTAATTATTATATATATATATACATACATACGTATGCATATATATTATATATATATATATATTATTCTTTTATAATTGATGCTCTACAACCTGAAATTACCTACACCTTGCATATTTTTCATGTTCTGTTTGATATTCATTTGGATTTTATTATTGCTGTTGTCATAGTTGATGATTTCAGAAGTCTTGATTATTTTGTCTCTCAATAGATTGCCAAAAGAGTTTTAATTAATTTGAATTTTGACTCTGATAAAAACAATCAGGCATGCCAGTGTTCGATTAAATGGTAGTGTGAATGAAATGACATTCCGAGTTCATGAATGTGTTCTTAAATTATATATTGGATGAACAATTCATAATTTCATATTCAATTTGGGATTCCCGATTTGTCCCGAAATCCCGAAAATATTTAGGGATTCCCGAAAATTTGGTTTGGAATTGGTCTTTAAATTCTCGTCCCGAAAATTTTCGGTTTGGGACCGTTGCTACATTTAGGTTAAAATTGAGGTTTATTGCTCTAATAGGATTAAAGTTGAGAGACTACTTCTTCAATTTGGTTAAAGTTCAGGAATCGCTTCTACCATTTTTTTCATTTAGTTTTCTATATTTGCCCCTTGATTATGACCTCACGTGCGTGGCATGTGACTTATTTTAATGAAATTTTTAATAGAGTTGACGAAATGGACCATATCTATACATTTTGATGGGTTAAGGTATCAATGATCATGAACTTTTAGTTGAGAGAACATTGCTCCAATTTGATTAAAGTTGAGGAACTATTACTACAATTTTCTCTTTATTTTATTATATTTTTTTTACAAGAAAAATTGGCTAAGAAGACTTTCAAGATCCTTTTGACCCAAAAACACTAGATGAATGAAACTTTTACAAAAATGTTACTCTTATCACATATTTAAATTAAAAAAATGTTATTTTTATCATAATTTGTATCATCTCTATAATAAAGATGAGACTCACGTGTATCGGTGGGTCTTACTACTATTAGGTTAGAAAAATGATACAAATATATAGTGACACATCCTTACCTAAATCGAGGCATGCTGGCCGTCACGTGAGGGTGATGTAGTCATGTGCGCAGTGTGAAAGTGATGGTGATAAGAAAATGTGAGTAAATAAAAACCAAGTTAACTAATTATTACTAGGAACAAATATATAACTGTGTTAAGGTGTTTAAGGTGGTAAACACATATTAGAGCATATATGTCTTATGAGCAGTACAGCATCAAATATTAATTATACAGGACATGAAAAAGAGTTACTACATATTTGCAGAGCTGTCAGAACTGCCGTGAATAGGCCTGCAAACGTGTCGTGCTCGTGTCGTTTTCGTGTGACACTTGTTATCTTAACGGGTCGTGTTGTGTCACACCTGTTATCTTAACGGGTTGGATAAAGTGACCCGATCCGTTATGACCCGTTAAGAAAAATATTTTTTTTCTTAAATTTGCACATACCACACATTGCCACATAAATATTACTTCAAAATATTAAAACACATTTGTCGTTTAAGTACTACATCTACACTCGAAAATAAGAGCCTAATAAACAAACATCCATACACTACTAGTCTATTACAAAATAATAAATGTGCAATGATATGCAAAATGAAAGAGTTTTTGTTTTCAAGGTTGTGAAGCCTTTCTCAAAAGTTTAAACTTTGCCAATGGAACTCAAAGCTTGCATGTTATTCATTTTATAAAATCCTCAATATTCATCGATCATCATGACATAAGATTTTGTGGTATCAACTTGTGTAAATATTTCAAATTGACAATCAAATTAGTTCATTGTATTCATATAAGATCAAGGAGTGTAGCTGTAAAAAATCATCAAAATTGGAGTTAAAATAACCGTTAAATAGTGATTTTTCGTTGAATGTTTGTTTTTTTTTACAATTTTTGGTGTATGCGATCTCAAAGTATATACAAACATGTTTGATGGTTAGATCGTTGAAACTAGTTTCGTAGAATGCGTATCCTATCAAAACAATAGATTCACTAACACTTAAGAGTTTATTCATGCTTTCATTAAGCATAACATAAGATTTTGTGGTATTTACTAGTTTAAATATTTTAAATTGAAGATCGAGTTCATTCATTGTATTCATATATAGTGAAGAAGTGTAGCTATAAAAAAAGTCATCAAAATCAGAGTTAAAATAACCGTTAAATCGTGATTTTTCGTTTATAACCGTCGAAAAGTTTTGTCCAATTACTTGATCTCTGAATGCTTGTTTTTTGTAATTTTTGGGGTATGCGATCTCGAAGTATATACAAAATGTTTGATGGTTAGATCATTGAAACTAATTTTGTAGAATGCGTATCTCATCAAAACAATAGATTCACTCACACTTAAGAGTTTATTCATACTTTCATTAAGTATAACATAAGATTTTGTGGTATCCACCAGTGTAAATACTTTAACTTGAAGATCGAGTTTATTCATTGTATTCATATAGGGCCAAGGAGTGTAGCTATAAAAAAATCATCAAAATCAAAGTTAAAATAATCGTTACATCATGATTTTTGGTTGATAACCATCGAAACATTTTGTCCTGTTACTTGATCTCTAAACTTTTTTTTTGGTAATTTTTGGCGTATGCGATCTCGAAATATATACAAACATGTTTGATGGTTGGATCGTTGAAACTAGTTTCATGGAATGCGTATCCCATCAAAACAATAGATTCACTATCACTTAAGAGTTTATTCATATTTTCATTAAGTATAACATAAGATTTTGTGGCATCTACTAGTGTAAACATTTTAAATTGAAGATCGAGTTCATTCATTGTATTCATATAGGATCAAGGAATGTTGTAAAAAATCATCAAAATCAGAGTTAAAATAACCGTTAAATCGTGATTTTTCATTTATAATCGCAAAAAAGTTGTCCCGTTACTTGATATCTGAATGTTTGTTTTTTGTGATTTTTGGCGTATGCGATCTCGAAGCATATACAAACAAGTTTGACGGTTGGATCGTTGAAATTAGTTTTGTAGGATGCGTATCCCATCAAAACAATAGATACACTAACACTTAGAGTTTATTTATACTTTCATTAAGTATAACATAAAATTTTGTGGTATCCACTAGTGTAAATATTTTAAATTGAAGATCGAATTCATTCATTTTATTCATATAGGATCAAGGAGTGTAGATATAAAAAATAATCAAAATCAGAGTTAAAATAACCGTTAAATCGTGATTTTTCGTTTCATAACCATCGAAAAGTTTTGTCCTGTTATTTGATCTCTGAATGTTTGTTTTTTGTGATTTTTTACTAATGCGATTTTGAAACATATACAAACAAGTTTTACGGTTAGATCGTTGAAATTAGTATCGTAGAATTCGTATCCCATCAAGTTCAATGGTGTGCCTATATATATACAAATTGCTTAAGGAGAGGGATGGGGACATGCTCCCCACTGTTGGATTTAACTTTAATAAAATTGTGTAATTGAGATTGTGTGGCTTATGTTTTAATCTTAACCACACAATTTCATTAAAATCAATGGTAGGGAGTATGTCCCCATTTTTTAAAAAAAAAATGGGGATCCTTCCCCTTAAGCTCCCTGCTATATATATAACAGGGAGCTTAAGGGGAGGGATCCCCATTTTTTTCAAAAAAAATGGGAATAAGCTCTCCACCGTTGGATTTAACTTTAATGAAATTGTGTGGTTGAGATTAAAACACAGGCCACACAATCTCAACCACACAATTTCATTAAAGTTAAATCTAACGATTGGGAGCGTGTCCCCATTTTTTTGAAAAAAATGGGAATCCCTCCCCTTAAAAAATTCATATATATATATATTTTATATGTATAATACTCAAGGTATTAAATATCGGTAATATCGGAAATATCGGTAGTCCGAAAACACGGAAATATCGATGGAAATATCGGGATAATATCGATATCGATAAAAATTACATGGAAACCACGGAAATTGTAAGAAAAACTTGGAAATTTTTATTGAAACTTTGCAGGATGTTTATTTAGTCAATTATCTATTAGTTTATCACAAAAAATTGGAAGGAAATGCATTGCATGATGGATTTAACTTATTTAAGTTGATTATATAGCGAGCTGGCAAACATTGTAAGTGTAGAAAATATGTAGTAATTAATGAAATAAGTTTAAACACACCATAATCATTTATATATAATGAATTAGTACAATATTTTACACTTTATACATTGTATGGCAAGATACATGAGTGACTTAGTATCACATAGAGTGAACGTTGTGAGTAGTTCAAAAGTAGATACTTGAAAAGAAATTAATCAAATTTTAGTATGATGTAATTATTTGGACTTGATTTAAAATAGAAATTTATCATATATAATATATGTAACTGAAAAAAAAAATCAAATTTTAATATGATGTAATTATTTGGACTTGATTTAAAATAGAAATTTATCATATATAATATATGTAACTGAAAAAAAAATAATCAAATTTTAATATGATGTAATTATTTGGACTTGATTTAAAATAGAAATTTATCATATAGAATATATGTAACTGAAAAAAAATTAATCAAATTTTAATATGATGTAATTATTTGGACTTGATTTCTTTTTATACATATATTCTTCTTCCTATTTTAAATTTCGGAGACGAAATTCTTTTAAGAGAGGTAGATTGTTACACCCATCCCCAATTTAAATTGTATTTTCACTAAGTTTGAGTTTATCTTGCTTTTAAAATTATTTTTGGATCTTAATAGGTGTGCCCAGGGGGCCCACCCTCACTCTCTCATCTCTATCGTGCTCTCTCTCTCTCCACTCTCTGCACTCTCTCATTCTCCCCGTGAACCAACCCACACGCCACACCCTCACTTCATCGCTCTCTGCACTCTCTGCACTCTCTCCTTCTCCCAGTGAACAACCCTCATTTTCCCTCTTCGCCCTCTCTGCACTCTCTGCACTCTCTCCTTCTCCCCGTGAACAACCCACACCCTCACTTCCACACCACATCAACGGCGACACCACCTCATCGCCATCTCGGTCTATCCGTCTCCGTCTCTCCCTCGGTCCTCCATCCTCCTCTTCTCTCTCTGGATCCCTCGATCCCTCAGTCTCGATCCCTCGAAGTCTCAGTCTCGATCCTCCTCTTCTCTCTCTCTCTCGATCGTCTCAGTCTCTCTCTCTCTCTCGATCCTCCTCAACAACACTCACTGTCTCTGCAAACAACCCAGAAACGGGGGGCTTAGGGTTTCGATTTGGGGCTTAGGGTTTCGATTTGGGGTTTCGATTTGGGGCTTAGGGCTTAGGATTTGGGGTTTCGATTTGGGGCTTAGGATTTGGGGTTTCGATTTGGGGCTTAGGGTTTCGATTTGGGGTTTTGGGTTGTGTTTTTACGGTCGGCCGGAGCTGTACAAGCTCCGGCCTTCTTCTCCGGTTCCTTTTTACCGATATCTCGATATTTTCGTTAAATATCGCGATATTATCGATAATATCGATAATATCGCGATATTTAACCGAAAACCATTTGGATATCATTTAGAATATCGGGGGTCCAAAATAACGAAATTATCGGCGATATTTCGCCGATAATTTCGATATTTTGGTTCATGATAATACTTAAGAAATTGAATGGTATGTATATTTAAGCTGATCTAATGGTCACCAATTTTAAAAATTTAATTTAATATATATATATATATATATATATATATAATTATAGTTTTTAGGGGTATAAGGGTGCGTTTGTTGCGCCGGACTGTCTCGGACTGGACTAGCTGCAGTGACTAAGCTGGACTGGCTTAGACTAGACTAAGCTGGACTAACTTAGTGAAGCGTTTGGTGCAGTGTCGGACTAAGAAGCAGGATAATAAAAACAATACTGTTCACCAGATTTGTGTTTGCTTAGACTAGGACTACAAATTTTTGCCATTGTGTAATAGAATAATGGTACAAATATACGGCTGATGTTGAAAAAAAAAGAAAAGGTTTTTCTGATTCCGAGCTCGAGCCAACAAATATACGGCTGACGTTGAAAAAAAAATATTTTTCTTAATCCGAGCCCGAGCCAACAAATATACGGCTGATGTTGAAAAAAAAAGGCTTTTCTGATTCCGAGCCCAAGCTAACAAATAAACGGCTGATGTTGAAAAAAAAAATCAGAAGCCAAAAATATACGGCTGATATTGAAAAAAAAAAGGTTTTTCTGATTTTAAGCTCGAGCCAACAAATATACGGCTGATGTTGAAAAAAAAAAAAAGGTTTTTCTAATTCCAAGCCCGAGCCAACAAATATATGGTTGATGTTGAAAAAAAAAATGTTTTTCTTAATCCAAGCTCGAGCCAACAAATATACGGCTGATGTTGAAAAAAAAATGTTTTTCTTAATCCAAGCCCGAGCCAATAAATATACGGCTGATGTTGAAAAAAAATAAGGTTTTTCTGATTCCGAATCTTTAAAAAAAAAGGTTTTTCTTAATTGGAGCATATTTTTGCCATGTGTATTATGAATCTTAAAAAGAGAGTACAATTGTTTTGCTTTTAGTACGTGCTAATAGAATTGGAACATGCAACTTCAACAAATAAAGGTACGTAAGAAGATACTTGTAATAAGTCAATCTTTGCTATTGATTGACTCTCTAAAACATCATTCACAAACTTTCATCCATGATATTTTACAAAATGCTAGTTATCCATAGTACAACATTCTGAAGTACATATCCATAATTTACAAAATCCTAGTTAACATTAGCCAAAATACTTCATAGTGCAAAGTTAAGTTAGAATCCATAACCTAAGATTGTACGATTAATAAAATACATCCATGTGAAAAAGCACCACATAATATACTCATCCGCTTGCTTTGTCGCTTAACAGCCTTTGGACGAACACTTTCTTGAGTTCCGAATTGAGAGCCCTTAGCACAAGCAACACAAGAACCGTACAAATGCAAATTGTCTCTAAATGAGACATCTCTAAGAATAAGATCAATAAAAGCTTCCTTCGATCCATATCTATCCAAACCAAAAAAAAAAGGAAAAAAAATGAGGACATTATATATGAGGAGCAGTAAAAAATCTTCCTACAAACACAAACACACAGTACACAAACACACACACACAGACAGTACACAAACACACACACACACACACACAGAGTACACAAACCCACACACAGAGAGTACACAAACACACACACACAGTACACAAACACACACACACAGACAGTACACAAACGCACACACACAGTACACACACACACACACACAGAGTACACAAACACACACACACGGGGGAATTGAGTACAGAATATAGATACGCACGCAACATATTATTCTGTCTTTCATATTAGCAATTCTACACGTATTATGTATGGCGTACTTTGATAAATCCAGACATAAGCCCCAACTTGACTCCATGCTTCTCAACAAATGCGTCCTTGTACTCAGAACGAAGCTTCATCAAATTGGTCCTACCACAAGCAGCAAACCAGTGAGGGAAGAAAAGAAGATGCACATATACAATCCCTGATAAAACTGGAAAGGCACAGATTGAATTCCGCTAACCAGCCACACCGAATAAAATACATGCAATAGCATCTAAAGAAAACTAGAGTCAATTTATTCAAGATGGGGCATGCCAAAAGTTGGTGAATTAATCCAAGAGCTGGAAGAAAAAAAAACATGATGAATGCTGAAGAATAATTTTTTTGAACTCACATATCAACTTCATTGAATGTCGTCAGCATTGCGAACATGTTCTGTGAGTCCTTCAATCTTATACTAACCCGCCTCCGAAGCCTTGTCATTGGAATCTTCAATCATGCGGTTTTAAATGATTACAGGTAGAACATCAAAATAGCCTTATAAAATCTTGCAGAGGATTTTCATTTTATATTTTAAAATATGCTAAAAATGAACATAATATAAGAAACCATAGAAGACCTACTCGTCTTTCCCTTTCCTTAGAGAAAAGCTGAGGTTCTCTGGCAAAGGGTTTAGGAGGTGGTGAAGAGGGAGTTTTACACTTTTCAGTAACAGGTGTGGTTTCAACTTTAGGTTTTTTCTTCTTGACAATCTTTTCAACAGGGGGAGATGGTTGAGCAAGAGCTTTCTCCGATGTCTTCTGAGATGGACTGACATGGTCTACACCTTCACCGGACTTTGAGATAACAGCAATCTGGGTGCCTGGTTCGACCGTATCCCCTTCATTGGCCACAAACTGCCAACAATTAAAGTAAACACACAGGGTGAACTAAAACATCAGCAACCAATGCACTCATATGAAAGAGCACCAAAGTTAATGGGACTAAATCTATACCTTTTGGATCACACCGGATTCAGGACTAGCAACATCAATCGTCACCTGATGAAAAATAATCACATAATTAAAATTCTACTCATGGTTCCTGTCAATTAGGGGTTACCAATCCTTTTTGCAACCGTGGAAAACTATATTAACATTCACATAGGACTTTATTATAGAACCTTATCTGTTTCAACTTGAGCAATTGGTTCGTCAACTGCAACCCTATCACCAGGCTCTGCCTCCAAAAAGGGCATAATCAGTCATAGAATCAGGCCCAAGAACATTCAGCATTATGTATATTTGACAGAATATAAGAAGTGGCTGAGCATACTCTTCAAGAATTTTACCAAAGTGCCATCAGTGATAGATTCACCCATAAAAGGGACGACAACATCAACCATATCCCCTGCATCACATGGAAGCCAGAAGTTAAACCTCACCAGAGCGAAAGAGAGAGACGAGATACCAAAGACATTAATTTTCTCACAGGAACTAAAATACTCTGAGCACTCAATGCATATATCAAAAGCTCCTTTTTACTATAAAGGCACCGGTGTAAATTGTCAATCCTAATCCTTTTCAAAGTGTCATAAATTGGGCAAAGTTTGAAGAGTACCATTTTAAAATAACTTACTCCAGGATGTTTGTTCGTTCCTACTTTCACATTATGAAACTTAAAAATGAAACCACTCCTAAGTTCTCCTAGTGAATCGGTGAAAAACTGGTACTGCATTTTCTTTTCTTGTTTAATCCACCTACATTTAGTTATTTTCCTCCTACAGGCATTGCCCCTTATTAATCCAGTTTCGGAGAGCACTCATAGGGTTGAACTTGTAAGAGGACCCAGATTCTTTCTCACTCCCAAGCTCGTCAAAGCTCTAATTGTTTGTGAATGTCAGTCTGCGCGTGAACATGTTTGAGAGAGATTAAATATTTGAAGTGATTCTTTTTCCTGTTTCTAAGTGAACATATGAACAGGACAATATATTAACGACTGTTCTCCATACTAGATTGACCATTGACATTTCTCCTTATTTAAGTCACTGCATATTAGATGCATAAAATTAACAGAGAACAGAACATATGCAATACAACTGTAGTGTTGCCAATTTAGATTCACAACGGTGTCTGTTATAATGAACCTAAATTGTTCATTGACTCCCCATTCAAATAAATCCGACGACAAAACTTTTATAAAAAAGTAGTAAAAGGAAAACTAAATGACAATGACGAGTATTATAGCCTACTACCTTAAACATAAAGCAAGCATGTATCCTTGAACAATAAACAGCATGCAGACAATTATAAATTCGAGTGAGTTAAATTGACAGAAGAAAAGTAGATAACCGACCAATCTCTGAAGAAAAGGGGCTGCTCCACATTTGCATGATAGGCTCTGGCAGAATATAGCCACCAACATTCCTGAGAAACAGTCAAGCCGTGACGATTTCCTTCTTTTTCTTTTTAGAATAAAGAAATTGAACTAGAGCAAAGGAAACACGAATTCATAATAAACTCAAATACAAAGGAGAAAAATAACTTTATCTTAGTTCTTCACCAAATTTGTTTCATGTTAATGAAGTGAATTTGACATCTCGGTTTACAATTCAGGACCAAGGTGACAAAAAGAGACTGCAGATGAATATAGAGATGCCCCAAACCTAATTCGCAACCAAACGGTTACGTTGTCACTCAGTCAAGCAAAGCATCAGAAAACCAGGATTGAGAACAAATGCACCATAAACTTCAAACAGATGCAGAGTGAGAAAGAGAGGTTTTCACCCTAAGAGCTCTTACTAGCTTCGTACATTATCAATCATTTACGCATACGAATACAAAATTACATTGTCTATATAAGTAGTATACACAATCCGACTAGAATGCAGAACACATCTCTCTTGTAAATATCAAAACCCTAATTTCTTCAAGTGCAGAGGTCTACGGAGGAAAATTTCTCAAACCCAAAACAAGAAAATCAAATAAAGCTCAGTAAAATTACCATATGCAACACAAATCGACGAAATTAAGAAGAAGTGAGGTTTACCTGTGAATTCGAGGCAGATGATGGCGACCAGATGCAGAGATCGAAAGACGCAAAGATCGGAAGGAGGACGACGATGAGGGAGCACGGCAAGGACAACGCAGAGATGAGTACGAAGGAGAACGAAGAACAGATGTGAAAATCTCTCCGTTTGCTCTGGCTTACGAGTCCGCCCGATTTTGGGGTTGCTCGTTAAGAACGGCTAAGGAGCTCCTTAATCCCAGCGAGTCCGGGTTAAGCTCATTAAAGCTAATCCGGATGCACACCAAACAAAGGACTATAGTCTAGTCCAGTCCAAGCCCTTTTAATCCTGTCAAACAAACGTGCCCTAAAATAATATATATATATATATATATATATAAATATATATATATAATTATTATAGTATTTTTTAGGGTTATAAAATTATAAAATTAATATTTTGTTTATCGTGTATCGTGTTACCCACATGTATACCCAAACCAACCTGTTATCTTAACAGATGCTTATCGAGTTACTCGATAATGACCCGATTAATTATCGTGTCGACTCAAATACCTGTTAATTTCGTGTCGTGTCGTGTCAGGTTATCTAGTCGTGTCAAGAATTGCCAAGCCTAGCCGTGCAGTCCTCGTGAGCCACCAATTCAGATGTCTAGCTAGAATTTGGAGGGGCGCAAAATAGAAAATGTGAGGGTAAAAATAAAGTTTTGAAAACACATTTCTTTTAAAAAACGTAATATCCCCTCACCGTAAAACCTGTATAATTTCTCATAAAATAGTAGTGTATACGTATATAAGAATCATGCTTAAAGCGGTGGAAATCCAAGTATATGCCATGTCAAGTACCTCTGAAGAAAACATGTAAGCCAGGTGGAATAAATCAATGTAAAATGATATGTCAGCCGGAGTCACCTAACGTGACCTGTACGGCTGAACCTATAGCTCATAAACTATTCTTTCACATGAGTCGGAACCACCTAATGTGGTCTGTACGACAGGGCTAGGTGTGGATATGTACGCTCAAGTGCTAAGATCACGTGAAGTTTGTGCGAATGATTGCCTACGAGTCGGAACCACCTGTTGTGGTTTGTACGGCAGGCATGTGCACCAAACTTGGATCCAAGGTGAGAGTGCGGTGCGGGAGGTGAACATCACGTGAAGGACTATGCCCTGGCCATGGGTGGGAGCACTAACATTGGGGTGCAGGATAATGAGCTCTAAATACATCACAAACATAACCATACACACCATAATCACTATCAACATGTTGTACTCACATGTAGCTTACCTGGGCCTCCGTAGCAACAATGTATATTATGCATATCTAAACTAATGCATGTACTAAGATATAATGCAATTGACATGGCATTCAAATCACATTTCAATTAAATCAAATTCTGGGAAAAACATAAAGCATATATATGTATATATAGAAAACCAAAAGCCTACTCACTGGTATGTAGCCAGGTTGTAACCCTCGAGTCTTGCTAGGCTATGCTCGTCTTCCAGGTACGTCTCACTTATGTGTGAATCCACTGATTAAACGTTAATTATAAAGCACATATACGAAACCTAGAATTAATTTCTCATACATTGCTCAATTGGGGTGTTTGAATATACCAACGTGATCTATACAACACCACAAACACTCCCATATTTTTAGAATAATTTTTCGAGGTCCCACACACTGCCACGCGTTGACCAAGGTACGGCCACACGCGCGGCACATGCCTGGCACATTGGACGGAATCCCTAACGCCGTTAGGGAATATTTCGTTAAATTATGGAATATATTGTTATATATGCCTAACGCCATTAGGAATATTTCGTTAAATTATGGAATATATTGTTATATATGCATGACGCCATTAGGAATATTCTATCTTCTTTGGTGAACCTCGCCGGCACCACCGTTTGCCGCCGTCTAAATTTGCCGGAAAAATGAGAAAATTTTAAACTTCGATATCTCACTCCTTTCAACACCAAATTTCACGAATTTTATATCAAATTAAAGTCCTGAGCGAGTAGAATACATCCATACCTGTTTTAAGTCCTAAATTCTATGAGAAGTGAATGGAATTCCCTTCAACATCTCCGGCCAACTCTGGAACTTCACCATCTCGTGCTTCCCGACGTCCAAAACCTTCCAAAATTGTCCAAGGTCCTTAAGAAGTTGTTTAAAAGCTTCCTTAAGCTTTAGAATGTTGTTAAACAACCACGATCACGTCGGAGGAACTGTACCACTCGTCGAAGCTCGTGAGCTCTTAGGTTCCCGAAGTCTATACCCCGAGCAACTTACACCACCAAGCTTGTGAAGTTGATGAGAGTTCAATCATGCCATTCGTTCGATCTACATCGTTTTAGTGGAGTTTAAGGGCTAGAAAACTCGGTTGTACAGACATGGAAAAATCGAGAAACCGAGAGAGAGAGAGGTTACGATTGTGTGTCGTGTATGTAAGGCCACAGGTTGGCCACAATAAAATGAAACAAAGCCCTATTGGGCTATGTAATTAGGGCCTACTATTGGTCCAACTAATAATAACCACCCTTAATTCTAATTGGATCCAGACAGATAAGAACTCAAGGGATTAGTTTAGAGTTTATTTCCCTACTTGACCCAATTGTAATTTAATGTTTATAACATTTTCGTTATGAACCCAATTTGGCCCTAATTCGCGTCGACCCTCTTGTGGCATCGCGTACGATTTAATGACGTCGTCAAGTAAAATAATTTAATTCTACATATGCACATCCATGTCACTAGACCTCGAGGACATCATTGTCATCTTACATACTCAGGGACAGAATAAATATAATAATTTGGAACGGGCTGTAACATGTAGTAGGTATAGTAGCGTAATGAATAAATTATCGTGTTAGAATAAGATGTAATTATTATACCGTGGGAATCAAACTCGCTAAAAATACATTGATATGATTATTATTTTTTATCATTATAGTAAAATGTTATTTGATAAGTAAAGTTGGATTATTCTTTCAACTAATATAATAAGGGTAATGTTGAGAAAATTAAATTTCTTAAAACAAATGACATAGAAGTTGATGATTAAATTTTTACTTGGTGACAGGTCATTTGGTTTAAAAATTTGGTCTTCCTTAACATCTATATAATAAAAGTAAAATAAGAGTCTACCAATCATTTTCTAGAGCTTGAACTTTGAACACCATATTTTCAATAATAATTGGCTATTACTGATCAAGACAAGAAATGAATTAGATATAATGGATTCAAATTGCGTGTCGTGAACCTTGAGAAATAAGAACATGTAATCTAATAAAGTAATAGTAAAGAAAATAATATTTTTAATAAATTAATAATCATCCACACCAAACTCATAACTCATCATTTCTAAAAAAAACCAATTTAAACTGGTTTTTGCAAACAAATGTGAATTAACAAGTTTTTTTTAATAAAATAAAAAAGAGTAAATAGCGGAAATAGTCCCTGAGATATGCATAACTCATCACTTTGGTCCCTAAGATTCCAAATCAATCAAAGTGATCCCTGAGATTGTCCACCATCCATCATTTTGGTCATTCCGTTAAAAACTCCGTTAAGTGTCCCGGATCTCTTGGCCGGAAGCTTGAGCAATTTTCAAAGCTTTGTAACTCAATCGTTTCTTAACCAAATTCGACCCATAACATATCAAAATGAAGATAGAAAAGTGTAGAATAAGATTATACATATTTGGAAGCCCAATGATTGCCGAAGATGGCCGAAAAATAGCCTCAAAGTTGATTGGTCCGAGCGAAAACTTGAAAACTCGTCGGAAACTGAGTAAACTTTAAATGTTAATAACTTCTTCAATACTCAATGAAATCCAGTGATTAAAAAAAAAATCATACTTCTTGATGAGACGAAGATAATCATACCTTTTTCGACGGCTATATAGCTGCGGTTTGGCCGGAAAATGGCTCGAAAGTGGCTAACTCGAGACCAAGACAGCCACTTTCGAGTCATTTTCCGACCAAACCACAGCGAGTTAGCTGTCTAAAAAGGCACAATTCTCTTCGTCTCATCGAGAATTATGATTTTTGTTTTTGAATTACTTAATTTTGTTGAGTATTGAAGAAGTTATGAAAGTTTAAAGTTTACCTAGTTTTCGGCGAGTTTTCAAGTTTTCGCTCGGACCAGTCAACTTTGAGGCTATTTTCCGGCATCTCCGACAACCATTAGGCTTCCAAGTAGGTATAATCTTATTCTACACTTTCCTATCTTCATTTTGATATATTATGGATCGAATTTGGTTAAGAAACGATTGAGTTATGAAACTTTGAAAATTGCCCAAACTTCCGGCCAAGATGTCCGGGACACTTAATGGAGTTTTTAACAGAAAGACCAAAATGATGGATGGTGGACAATCTCAGGGACCACCTTGATTGATTTGGAATCTTAGGGACCAAAGTGATGAGTTATGCATATCTTAGGGACTATTTCCGCTATTTACCAAAAAAAAAAAAAGAGTTATAGATGAAGGGTACCCTTAAGGATGTGTGGTAACCGGTAACAGGCAAGTTCGGAAGTTGTTCCCGTCCCTGTCAGGGAAGGTCCCACTATCTCTCCTTTCTACGAATTAACAAGTTCAACACTCAACTACTAATCAATGTTTTTTATTTTTTATTTTTTTTGGAGTTAAACTACTAATTATTTGTTAGCCCGATACATCATCAAGATGAAGGTGCTAGCTATCTAGACACAATAATTGATTGGTTTGTCGAATAAATATTTAAATTGTCAAACGGTAGATTTGGATTACGCATTGAAACAATAATTAACATGTTGATTCAAAAAGTTATTTAAGTCTATCTTCTAAAAAGTCATATATCTAATATAATCTCCGAGTAAAGGAATTTCACTTTTAAACTCAACTCACAAATTACACTAATCACTATACATTATTTAATAATATCAACTAGCATTCGCAGATGTGGATTAATCTAGTTGGTCAAAGTTGTGTGCATGTGCCCGTCCCCTTTCATCAAAGTTAGCATCTCCTTCCCCGAGAAAATTAGAATGCCGCGTTGTGAAAAACAGAAAAACAAACTAAAATGGATGAAATAATGATATTGAAGCTCTTCTTTTCAATGGAGGAGAAGAAATCCTCTCAATAATTCCCCTAGAAAAAAAAAAAAGAAAAAAAAAGAAAGAAGAACAAGGATGCCGCTCTATTTTGTTATGTTCTTAACAGAGATAAGTTTACACCTAACTGATTCATACACTGACATTCTATAGCAGATCCTTTGATCCAACTAACCAAATTTCTAAACCATACTGTAAGAGACTAAGTTATAAAACTCTAAGTCGGGGAAGCTGCGGCTGCCTCACTGTTTTCCTCAGGCGGTACAGGGCTGCTGGGTGGTGGTACACTCGGAGCAGGACTTGCATTCGGCTGACTATATCTCCTAAGCAGCCTATCTTTGTTGTTTTTCCACCATGCTTCTGCCTGTTCCGAACTAAACTTCCGTTTGCTGCAGAAAATATTGGAGACCGGTGTCAGAAAATTAAAAGAGAACGGCATTGAAATGATCCAAGACTTGGTTGTGCGTACGCTTATCCTAAACAAATTTAGCTTATGGAAATAAATGGAACAGGAAAAATGTGGCTTTCTAATACTAATTTAGAACAAGTTTTGTTTTAATCAGTATGTGTACAAGTGTAGATGGTAAACTTGATATACATTGTTGATCAGTTTGCAAACAACTTAAACTTTAGAGATCCATTAGTTGTAACATGGCACCATAGCTTGTTAGACAGCTATCGAACCCATAAGTTTTAAGCTGTTAGATAACGAGTCAACATTATACATCGAGCTAACACTTTGACTCACGGGTTGAACGTGGACAAGCAGAGAAATGAAGACACAAATAAACACATAGGTGCAGTCCCAGTCTGCACCATGAGAATGAAGAAAGCAGTGTGGAATGTGGATAGAAATTTTTTAACTCAGGACTTTGTGCAACAAGAGCTCTGATACCATGTTAGACAACTATTGAACCCCAAAAGCTCAAGGGTCCAGTGGCCGTCTAACACAAACATATAATTACTGAATGTTGTAAGATAAAATATTTACCTGAATTTAACACGCCTAAAAACCCGAGCTCCATTTTTTAGTTGAAGGAGAGTTACATAAACACCCGGTTCAAATTGTTCAATGACTTCCTTTTGTCCTGTCCGCGATGTTGATGATTCTGGTGACCTTGAGCGGTTTTGAGGTCCAGCATCCGCAGAGTCTTCTGATCTGTTGTCTTCTGTCTGCAGCGTTGATGATTCAGGTGACCTCGAGTGGTTTTCTGAGCTGTTTTGCGGTTCTGCCTCTGCAGAGTCTTCTCCTTTGTTGTCTTCCATTTTAGAAGACTCAACAACCAAGGAAGTTCTATCGGCTGCATAGTGTTGGTCAAGCTCTGAGCTTGACCTTCCAATATTCGTGTTCATAAAATCCTCAGCTTGCGTACGCAATGCTTTGAAGATATCGCTGTCAGAAATCTCAGGAGGTATCTTGTCTTCCCATTGCCTCATCTGCAAGGTAAAGAAAGAATGGAAAGCACACAGAACATCAGCATATTTCACCAATAACTGACTCAACGACGGCAGGGCCACAAAAAAAGTAGATGATTTTCTTTTCCACCCCATTATTATTCTGTCAACGGAGATGTCATGCCACACAGAACGCCTATAAAGAGTGACGTTGCAATATTGTTTTATAAACCTGTTCCGTGATGGACTTGACGAGTTCTTTGGCAGCTCTGCACTTCGAGTATTGGTCATCGGCTAATGAACTAGCTTCTTTGGCATGTTTACGTAGTTTCTTTATCTCTACCTCTTGAGCATCACACTTATGCTTCAGACTTTTAACCTGAAGTAAAGAGAGGAAAGTTTACCCAAGGAAAGGCGTCATGATTTTGACATTTCTATACCACAAGACAATATAATGATGCAACCAAAAATGTTAATATCCGAAAGGTGTTAAGTTAGCACCTGGTTTTGCAACTTTGATACTTCTTGAGTCAGAGTATCATTTGTTCTCTTAAGACTGTCAATAACACTCCTAGAGAATATAGGAGTTGTAGACCGGGGAGGACTAAGTCTCCTAGAATATGGTGAAGTAGATCTTGAATTGGGCTGAGAAGGAGCTGTCATGACAGGCTTCAGAGCGTTTTGAAGTGCACTCAACGAACTTGGAAATGCAATATCTTTAAGTTGTAAAAGGGATGGAACTTGGGAAGCCCTGACTATAGAAGGGGATTCGGATCTGACACCACCAGGCTTCATGGACTTGACCTCAAGGTATTTAACGGGTTCTATAGAGGGAGAGAGAAGAATCCTTGAAGATTTCACCTCTACCCTACTTAGAAAATCCCTGCTATCCATCGAGCGTGTGACCCTAGATCTCTGACTAACATTGGAAGCATTACCAGCCTCAGCAGCTTTAAGTTTCGCATAACAAGCATCACATACGCGATGAGGTTTTCCAGGAGTTGGGGCCAAAGCTGCCCTCAGTGCTTTCTTGGAACTACAAGCATGGCAATGGACTAGTCCACAGTTATAACAGTTATGCCTCTTTCTAGTAAAACCAAATGTCTGTCGACAACCTGAGCAAATTGATTGATCAGCTCCAGAGACCCACTTATGGATGCATATACTAGATGTGAAGTTTGAGCCGCATGATATGCTTTTCACATGCCTATCTTTCATGGCTTCAACCAAAGTTGGAGTTTTTCGGTCTTCTGTGTCCCCGTGTCCCAGTCTTCCATTAGCACCTTTTCCCCAAGTGAACACTTCACTTCTTGATGTCAGGACAGCAACATGATATGACCCACAAGATATTTCTTCGACAAACTCACCAACCAATCGATCCTGTACTAAACAAGGTACTTTCCCGTCAGAACTTGGATTGCCTAGCTGGCCGTATGCAGTTCCACCCATGGTAAACACATGACCTGATGTGGTAAGGGCAATAGTCATCGTGTGTCCACATGCTAGCTGTTGGAAATTATAGTCGATAAGTGAAGAGACACAGGTGGGAAGCAGATAAGTTTTCTTGATTTCGTGACCCAAACGATGTTTGTCACCATCGCCCCAGGTGAACAACTTACGAGATGAAGCATTTGTACCAGACTGGCCCATAACTTCTACAATAGCTGCAGTATGCCAAACTCCGCATGCTACTTTTATAGTCTTTAGTCCATTCAACGACTGTACCTCCCTTGGATACGGAACACTCTCGCGATCTCCATGGCCCAAAACACCAAACGCTCCATCTCCAAACGTAAAAAGCTTTCCATTCGAAGTTGCTAAAGCTGAATGCCACGTGCCACATGCAACCGATAGAACCTGAAGTCCTTCTAAAGGACCTGTAACCCCTTTAGGTATCCAGTGGCTAACATCAGTTCCAAGACCAAGAAGTCCAGCATTATGTGTACCATCACCCCACGTAAACAAATCACCTGATGTAGATACAGCACATGTGTGGTACTCACCACATGTAACAAATTCAATGTTATTAATTGCGAGGAACTCAACAAGGCGAGGACGACTAAAGTCTCTATCAATCCCATGACCGAGTCTTCCGCCTGATTCCTCTCCCCATGTGAAAACCTCCCCTTGCCTTGTTACAAGAGCAACATGTCGCACACCACAAGCTATCTGCTGAACATCAAGAACAACATTTGACTCCAAGGGCTTTGGAATCAGCACATCGGTTTTTTTAGGGAATGAATTCGCAGAGCCATCAGGTCCATTTCCATCAGACCAGATCTCTCCCCACACATAAACATCTCCTAGTGATTCTATGTCATCATGTCCAGACCCTCCACTTGAACAGCTAGGAGTGCTTGAAACACTAATTCGAAAACCATCTCCTGCACTTGTTCTTAGTTGCATATTTGCATGTTCTGAACCCACATCTGAGCCTGCCAAATTCACTGATTCACAAGAATCAACGGATACCCTACCACTGGCAATGGTTGACGTGAACTCTAAGGTCGCACCAAATGGACGGCCATGAACAGATTCAGCAGAGTCTTGCAACTGAAAGGAAAGCAAACAACTACGTTGAATCTTCTCAAAACATATTAATGCAGAACAATTCTGAGTGGATCAAGACAATCGTGTTGCATTCACTTTGTGCATATAAGCGCTGGCGGTTTCTCATAATGCATGAATTGTATGAAGGAAACCACCAAATATGTTAATGCACTGATAATTTTCTAACTTGCATATAATTGTATGCTTACAAAGTTCTCATCACAGATTTCATGGAAATTTAACTATTCTTTTATTTACATAACTGAAATTCTGGCAGCTCCATATATCAAATCTTATCTGCAAGAAAACTTAATGTTCCTGAAAACGGCAAGGGCCAACTTTCATCTGCAATTGCTAGACATCCCATACTATTCTACTTCCTGGATAGTTTTTCCCCTTCTTATTACAGGCTTGAGAGGCACAAATCTGTATGTGTCATCTCGGGGTTCTAATGATTTACTACAATTTGTTGTATCAGTAAATGGTACATATAACTTTTGCTAGAGCGCGGAAATTTGATACATATTGCGTAACAGTTCATTTTTTTAGTTCATGCTGATGAATGTTCATTAGAACATCACCAAGATTACTGCAAATTATATAATTTAGTAAACAGAAGAATAAATGGCAGCCAATTGAATATATAAGAATTGTCATGGCAGTTTTGGAGCAGATATTTTATCAACCATCCCAGGTAATTTCACTAGAAACCTTTTCGAAGGCAAAACTCGTGTAAACTAACCTATTACAGTCATAACAAAATTAACCATTCAAACGATAAGAAAGAACTAGGAAACCATAAATAAAAAAAATGCACAAGCACAAGCAGTTATAAATGCATTTTTTTAAATCGGAAACTTACATAAAAAATATCACTCTGGCTACGTCTACTACGCTCTTTTCCTGAAGTAATTAGCGCCTTAAGCCCAGCAAACCATATCTCTGCCTCAGCTTTGTCCTTGCAGATCTATAAAGAGGACTGCCGAGTTTAAACTTTTCGGCTAAACTGACCGTAACAGAAAAACTTGAAAGTACTACATGATTTTACGAACCAGATCAAGCGTTCGTTCACCGTTCTTATATAGAAGAGAGAATGACAAGTAATCCTTTTCTGGGCGCAAATACCTTCTAAACACAGCCTATAAAGAAGCAGTAGAAGTATTTATTCCGTCAAGTAGGACACAAAAGTAGTTCATAATTATATATTGAAACGCACAATTACTGAGTTGAAACACAAGAATATCGATTAGTTCTTGCGAGTGGAGTATTAAACTCACTGTTCTCTGTCCGGGGATAATTCGAGAGACAGAAGCTAATTTCAGAGTTCGTTCTTCTCCATGTGAATACCAGATTAGC
Source organism: Crataegus laevigata (assembly GCA_963580275.1). Classification (NCBI taxonomy): domain Eukaryota; kingdom Viridiplantae; phylum Streptophyta; class Magnoliopsida; order Rosales; family Rosaceae; genus Crataegus; species Crataegus laevigata. The sequence continues at coordinate 19,335,767 of OY756940.1, read as the reverse complement.
GTAGTTTCATCCTGTTAAAGATACAAAAATTGAAGCCATTCAAGCGGTTAAGTTATTTAGTAATGATCGTGGAGATGCAGGAAGTAGGTGTAAGATAAAAAAACATATTGGTATGAAATAAATCCAATATCCTAATGTAAAGGAAATTACTCACAGTAGAAATTCTGAATGGACGAAGTTTTGGCTTCCCTTTCCGGCTATACTTGATTAACTGGGAACCTTTTTTTAATGCAATGAGTGCCTTCATGAGAAAGAGAGATGAATATTAGGTGAAAAGTATTGCCAAAGCACACAGAGATCAAAATCTTGAACACATATTTAACGATATCAAAGTGATAGTGTGGAAGGGTGTTGTCTGCAGAAAAGGCAACATTTTCACTGCTAGAAACTAAACTTAAACAAAGATATTGGGTTTTCATTAATTCCCTTCTTGAATCAGAAAGAAAATTGTTCGAGTAATACAAAAATGTATGCAAACCAGAAAGTGTACGGGGTCTCTTTGTTTTCTGGGCAAACAAAAGCAAACACAATAATCTAAAGGAAAAGAAAGAGGGCAGTGATGGGAAACTGACTTGTTCAGTATCACGCTCATAATTCCCATAGCTAGCAGGATCTGCCATTCCATCTGAAACTTTCGTAAGGAATTAGACGCCGAAGAAGAAGCAAGCTCAACCGACAACTGCATCGGCGACTTCCCTTCACCAGTCTTCATAGATGAATATGCTTTCTTCCACTTTGGCCTCTCATCAAAATTCCTAGTGCCCTTCTAAACAAGAACCCTACACATTCCCAAAACAAAAAACTTGGGAACCTCAATCGGGTAACCAACCTGTTGGAAATCGACAGCTTCTTCAATCACAAATTGGTCCTCATGAAAAATTCTCAACGAAGTCGATCGAACAGCCTCATATATTCACCGTAAAATTCTGCAGAAGATGTGAATATTGAGTTTCTGAGCCTGAAAACGATGCAGATCAATCAGAAAGAGAGAGAGAGAGAGAGAGAGAGAGAGAGAGAGAGAGAGAGAGAGAGAGAGAGAGAGAGGGGGGGGGAGTGGGAAATGAGAGGGCAGTAAGCGATATCACATGTTTAGGGAAGTTTGCAGCTCAAAAGAAAAGAGGGCGAGATATTGGCGCGCCTCTTTCTCTTCATCCACGTCCCACCAACGAGTTAAACTACTTTTCAAAATTATTAAATTAACAAATATTACTTCCAATCTGATTCTGCCACGTGGTTTGATTTGGGAAGTGAAGGAAAAAACAGTGGCAGATGGAAGAAGACTGCAACAGATTTGGCGATGATAAGTTTGCAAAACAAAATTGAACAGACAGTTGAAGGTGCACGGCTATCATCGGTCGCAATCCTTTGTCAAGAACTCAAAGGACTTTCTTTCGTCGAGTCACAAAATTCACACAGAGAACTTGTAACTCAAGTAGTTTAGACTTATAGGGGTGTAGTCGATTTGGATTTCACAGGATTTTAATAAAAAAATTTTAAGTGACAGATTTTAAAAGATTTTAAAAGATTTTCAATTCTATATGGATTTCGACATATTTATATGGATTTCTATTATAGATTTCTATAGATTTGTATGGATTTCTTAGGATTTATTAGTTGAATCTTATAACATAAAATGAAATAATGCACAAGAAACATAAACGTTTTGAATCAAAGGAGATCCATTAACAATACACTTGAAGTGTTAGCAAGCACAATCATGAACTCAAATATTCCGTTGTTGTTCTTGTGTTTGAAAATCTCCATTCATTAGCAATATTCCGTTGTTGTTCTTGTGTTTGAAAATCTTGGTCAAGATCCCCTTAAAAAACTGACAATGCTGGAGAAGAAGAAGATTCATCATCTGGTTCAACAGGAAACTCATATGATCTACACTCATTGCGAAGAAAATTGTGCACTGCTGCACAAACTAATACTACCTCCGCTTGTGTTGCATATTGAAATGGAGGTGCAATCCTTAAAATTGGGAATCGTGATTTTAAAATACCAAATATCCTCTTGACGACATTTCTTAAAGAAGCATGACGAAGATTGAACAACTCTTTTTCATTTCTAGACTCATGACCCGAACCACTATACTCTTGGAGATGATATTGGATTCCTCAATAAGGAGCTAAGAACTGATGTCTATTTGGAAATCCACAATCTACTATAAAAAAATTACCTGATAATATATATTTTAGTATGCAACTCAATGGATTAATGAGAAATTAAATAATAATAAAAATTATAAATAATAATTTGATACCTTGTGGCACTAAAAAGTCCATTCCTTCTTGTCAAAGCATCATTTAGTACTCTTGAATCATGAGCCAATCCTTCCCACCCACTAAGGATGTACATGAATTCCAAATCAAAGTTACAAGCAGCTAATACATTTTGTAATATGACACCCTTACGATTACGATAACTGCTTACATCGCATTCAGACACTGATGCTGGGATATGTGTGCCATCAATAGCTCCAATACAATCCTAAAAGAGTGTTAAGTTTATCATTTGGAATCAATTAGAATGATACAGAATAAAAAATAAAAAAAATGACACATTATACGTACCTTCAAGTAGGGGTAAAATCTCGTACTTTCCCTTATTTTAGAGGGCATTGCTAATCCATGTTTGGCCATCATCTCCAGTGCTATTGTGTTCAAGGCCTTCAAAACTTTGTTAAAATTTCTACTAACAGTCTAATGTGATCGCCCAAACGTATCACGTAGTGGACAATATCTACTATTGTGTCCAACAATAAGCAAAAATGTTGCAAGCATTTCTTCTATGCAAATGAATTTTGTATCTCGTAAAAGTGTTTTTTCTCTAATAATAGTGCATAACTTCACAAACACATCATAATACATTCTATACCTTTGTCGGAAATCCTATGGGCGGTCCTCTTTCAATACTTTATGTATATAATTGTATCCTTCCATATTAATTGATCGTCGATTTAAAGGACGTTCAATAGGTTGTCCAAATGTAATTATAAACTTTTTTAGCACGTGGACTATAGCTTGAATTGCCATCAATAAATATTTAATGGTTTCATAAAGTTCTTCTTCCTCAATTTCTTCTTCATCAGTTTCTTCTTCTTCTTTTTTCTTCAATTTGTTCTTCCACCATTTGCTCCACTTCCATTTCTTCCCCACCTTCCGCATCCATGCTTGATTGAGACATTATATAAACTACCCAACCAAATAAACAAAATCATAAAGAAGTTAACAACATACCCAAATAGCACAAACCATGAATTTTTGACATCGAAACCATCATCTAATCTATATGCACACACCACAATTAATCTATACACACACCATATATGATTACTAAACAACATCATCTTTATCATCGTCTAAAGAACAATTGATGACCCCTTGAAGACCAAAAGTCACGATCCAATCAATAAAGTTGAAAAAAAATTATTGTACTTAGAATCAGTTAGTAAAGGAGAATCCTAATCAAACACTATATTAGATTAGGTGTTTTCTTCTTGTTTTTTTCCCTGCATGAAGGAGTAGAAAACAAGGGTCAGTGTTTTAGTAGTTGGCCTTCTAGCCATACGATGAATGCATAGGCAGAGGCGTGCAGTTTTCATCAATATTTTGCGGATCTCCTGCAGTCTTCTTCAAAATCCTCTTAAATCCTAATTTGACTGCACCATGATTTCAGAATCTTTTAAAATCCTCTTTTAAAACTCTAATCGACTATACCCATATTTTAAAGTCTATTAAAATCCTACCAAATCCTTAGTATTTATGCTCGATTCTCCCTCGTATTAAAACAGACAAAAGGGACCATAACATTGGAGTTAAGGGTATCAATTTTAAACATGATGCAATTACATGAATCCAACACAACATGAAATTAGCAGATCAAAATTGACAATCTCCTAACTTTCCATCACAAACTCTTGATACATAGAGATCCAACTCTCATTGATTTAAAGGGGAATAAAAAACCGAAAACAACACTTTATGCATATTAGAGGGAAACCCAGAAAGGTACAACAAGAAGGATGTGTAGTAATCCCCAAAGGGAAGTTGAGGCTTTGTCCTGTCATGGGTAGTTGATCACCGCAAAATTGAAATTCCCAAGTCAACAAGGGATAACATTGACCTTCTATCGTCATCTAAACCAGATGTCTCAAGAAACGTAATAATTACACTTCCTAAGGTGACTTTTTCTTTCAAAAGGTAGCTTCTTTGTATCTCTTGAAAATCTCTTCAATATCAGCCACCACTTTCGGTGGCAAAGGCCTCTCAATCAACAGAAAATCACCAATGTTTTCTTTCAGTTGGTTGACAGAAGTGGCACCAACTATTGAACTTGTCACAAATGGTCCGTCCCTTACAAATCCAAGTGCAATCTGAACTGGAGTTAGCCCGTACTTCTTGCCTAGCTTGATCTAAGTTATTGTTGCTTATTGAAATACTGCAACAAGTAATATTTAGGCAGGCATGTTGGTCCTTCTAGAGATCGTAACCATCAAACCCTAATCTATGTATGGAGAATTTATCGCTTGAGTGACAGAACACATTTATATCTTTGATTGAGCGACAGATCTCAGTTACACCACTGCTTGAGCGGCAGAGAATTACATTGAAGGTTCATGACATTAACCTGCATTTGACGCCATGAAGATCACTGCAGCAATATAACCTTTTTCTCTTTTGTGTGATAGAAAATATTACCAAACTCTCAATGGGACGATTTTATGTCTAAATCTGAAATGGTAAAACACATTTTTCACACCGAGAGAAGGGACCATATCACTATATCTATATATATACTTATGGTAATTCATTCCTCCCATCAAGCAAATGAGTTACCATTAGTTACATCTTCAATGTAACTGTCTAATTCAAATCAATTTGAATCTCTTTAGGTTTTCCTCCACAACTTTATTCCAAAAACTGCATTAGTGCATTAGTTAGGCTAAGTTCAATATATATAACTCACTTAGCTTATAATATTACACTTGTTGAATGTTTGATGAAACTCACATTAAGTTTCTTACATTCTTCCACATGAGTGAGATCAAACATTAAACCATTATTGTAGCATCATAAACAAGTATGATCATAGAGTTATTGACACGCCCCAATCCCAATGTCCGTCCACGTGACATTGGGATGGTCACGTGCTGGCCGACACCTGAGGGTGACGCAAGCCATGTAGAAATGCATGAGAACGAAAAATAAATAAGACTTATGAATTTAATGGTAATTAATATGCATTTAATGAATGTGTTCAGAGTATACAACTAATTTAGAATACTAAAAGGAAGAATATAAAATTGAATGAGCAAAAGAGTGGGTCCTACACCAAGAAGACTCGAAGATGCCGATGCAGAAGTGCCTTGATGTCGGGATTGTGAGCCTCGATTCCAAGTCCTGAATGGGGTGTAAAATAAATATGAGTGGACCAGGATGATATATATATATATATATATATATATAATAAAACAATTATCAACATACTAACCCCCAAGTTTTATGAAAACACATATAACATGATAAAAATAGGTTTTTTGAAACCTAGCATGCCGTGCAATGTCGCAAAATATAACTTGTATATATCGTAATCGCTAGTGAATGTCTAATCACACTCCAGGCGCCATGTTACACTCCACCCCTTCTTTTTATTTTAAAATAGTTTTTAATTCGTAATTGGTGAGCCTAATGGGGCCTACCCCCTGACTTTGTCCCCCCATTCCCATACTCCCTTTCACCTCTCTCTCTCTCTCCCGGTTCCTTCCCGCTCTTCTTTCTTTTTTTGTTTTTCTTTGTAACTCTCTGTGCTCTCTCCTTCCCTTATCCCCGAAAACACACCCACACATTCACCCGACTGCTTACCTGCACGAGGAAGACAACCATCATCGCCATCCAAAAACCTTGTATTTATCTCATTGTAATAAGAACAGCGAAAACCCAGAACCCTCCGACGAGTTTCATTGTTTTTCCAGGTAGGTGAGTCTCGGATCTCCCTCTATCTGTTCTATTTTGGAACTAGGATGAGATTTTGAGGGTGATACTTTGATTTTCTAAGGTTTTTAGGATGAGACTGACTCGGGAGAAAGCTCACCCAGCTCCGGCGAGGCTGTGGGTGTCGAGGAATTTTTCGATCACCTTCAGTCATTTCATGGCGAACCAAGGGCATAAATCTCTTCCTCTCTTTCTTCTTTGTTTTGGTATGAAGATCGGGGTCTAGAACCTCGGGTTACAGTCAGCCGGAGCTGGGAAAGCTCCGACGTTCTTCTTTGTTTCGCACCAAGCCTTTCAGGTCGTGTGAAGAGCCCAGGCCCTACGGGCCGTTCTAAAACCTTTTAGGCCTTAGGCTCGTTTCGAACCAGCCTGCAAACCCAAACCCTTTTCTTTTAATTCTTTTGTTTAATTTTATTTAAATTGTTAAAAGGCCTTTGGTCCATTGTATCTAGGGCCTCAAGCCCGTTTTCGCTGAAACCTAAAAAGGCCTTTGGGCCTTCTCACTTCAGGGCTTTAAGCCCTTTTTATTTAGGCCTTGGGCCATAAAGACTAAGAGCCATTGGGCCGTTTCTGTTGGGGGCTTTAAGCCCAAACCCTAAAACCTAAATCCTAAAATCCTTAAACCCAGCCCACCTATTTACCTAACCCAGACCCGGATCCAACCCAAATCCAGTTGACCCGACTTGGTTTGACTCTGGCCCGTTGACCCAACCCATTGACTATTGACCCGGTCAACGATCAACGTTGACTTTCTGGTTGACTTTTTCGAGTTTTGTTCGAGACTCCTCCTAAGCTAATTTCGACGTCCTGGACCCGTTTTTGAAGTTCGTTTTCTCAAATTAAATCATTTGAATAGATTTTGACCAAGTGTACCCTTTATGTGCTTAGGGGCAACTATTGTGGCATTTCTATCTTCGCTAGCAGCGCAGCTTTTGACGGCGAAGTACTGTGAGTGGACCCCTTCTAAAAAATGCATGTTTTATTAGTAGAAATGCATACATGAGAAACATGATTTGATGATTACGTTTTATGAAACGTTTTGTGAGATAACATGCTTATTGAGGCTATTTTGAATTACTACTATTTTTCCTATAACCCGTATTCTTTATATAATATCTGCTAGATGATATAATATTTAGAATACGTTTCGAACCCTTCTTTATAGTATAGATGACAAATGACTTTATACTATGAAGTTGCTTTTCAATATGTATATGTTCAATGGTTTCGTATTACCTAGTGGTCCTAATTTCCGCTACTAGACGTAGGGATAAATTCCGATCTGTCCCGGGCGACGGGTGGAGTTGGCATAGGGCCTGGAGTGTGTTTCCTCTAGCTATTTAGCACGGGCACGGGGAGCTGGCATAGGGCCTGAAGCGATATTTTCCTCTGACTGTATGCTCAGGGACGGGGATATGGCATATGGTCTGGAGGGATATGTGGACATTTTTCACTGGTGATTATGTATATGTACGAGTTATGATTTGAGATATTGCACGGCATGCTAGGTTTCGAAAAACCTATTTTATTATCATGGTTACATGAGTTTCATGAAACCTGGGGGTTAGTATGTTGATAACTGTTTTGTTATATATATATCAAATTGGTCCACTTATGTTTGTTTTGCGCCCCCTTCAAGGCTTAGAATCGAGGCATACAATCCCGGCCTCAAGGCACTCCCGCATCGGCATCTTCGAGTCCTCTCGGTGTAGGACCCCGTCCTTTGTTCATTCAATTTTTATATCTTGTCTTTATAGTATTCGAATTAGTTGTGTACTCTGAACACGTTCTTAATTTTCATATTAATTATCATTAAATTTGCAATTCTTATTGATTTCTCGTTCTCATGCATTTTAAATGGCTTTCGTCACCCCTCGGGTGTCGGCCAGCATGTGACCATCTCCATGTCCCAGGGACATCGGGATCGGGGCGTGTCACCCCATGCCAGCTCCCCGTCCCTAGGTCGTTACCAGAGGAAAATCATCTTCAGGCCCTATGCCAGCTCCATGTCTCTCAGCCCGTAGCTATAGATTATTTCTCCCGGCCCTATGCCAACACCATAACCTTGCACGTGATTGAAAATCCCTTGCCCTGTAACGGAATAAGGACCATTAGGTGAGTACAAAATCATTGAACGTGTATATATTTATATATATGAAAAGCATCTTCATAGTCTAAAGTCATCCATCATCTATACTATAAAGACGTGTTTGAAACATATTCTAAATATTATATCGTAATCCATCAGATATCCTATAAAGAACATGGGTTATAGGAAAAATAGTATAATTCAAACTATCCTCAATAAGCATGTTATTTCATAAAACATAGTCATTAAATCATGCTTTTCATGTATGCATGTCTAATATTAAAACTGTCAACATTGACTAGGTCAACAGTCAAAGTCAACAGGTTAGGTCAAATTGGGTCAAACTCGGTTTAGGGTTAGGGTTGGACCAGACCTAGGGTTGGGTTAGGGCCTAGAGGGTTTTAGGTTACTCGGGCCTAGGCGGGAGGCCCAAGGGCTGAGGCCTTAGGGGAGAAATGGGGGGAAAATGGGTTTAGGGATTGGGCTTAGGGCCCCCAACAACACACGGCCCAAAGGCCCCTAGGAAATTAAAATGGGAACTTGAGTTTAGGTTTAGGGCCTTCACAGGTAAGGGCAAAGGCCTTTAATTTAACAAACAAAATAAAAACAAAAGAATTAAAAGGGTTATAGGCTGGGATCCAAACGGGCTTAAGGTTCGAGGATCTTGGGGATGGCGTGAAGGGCCTGGGTTTGGTGGGTCGCCGAACCTCAAGAAGAAGAAGGCCGGATTTCGGCCAGAAAATTAGACAAACTTTAAACGTTGATAACTTTGTCAATGCTCAACGAAATTGAGTGATTCAAAAATGAAAGTTATAGTTCTCGAATAGACAAAGAGAATGGTACCTTGCACAACATCTACTTCGTAGTGATTTGGCCGAAAAATGCCTTGAAAGCCAAGATTCAATTGAATATAAGTTCTTCAGTAGTCAACGAAATTGGGTGAAACAAAAAGGAAAGTTGTAGTACTCAGAGAGATGAAGAGACTGATACCTTACACCCTAGCCAACTTGCCGTGGTTTGGCCAAAGATTGGCTCGAAAGTGGCGGTTTGAGTCAGAGTTCGTGTACAGGGCTTTATAGTTCGACTTCCAAAATGCCAAGACAATGGTTGTGTTCGTAGTGACGAGATAAAGACGATGGTTATGTTGAAACTGTGATTTGATGATGATTTTAGGATATAGGCTATGGGTGTGGCACAGTGAATGAGAAGAAGAGAGAGAGTTGAGAGTTTTTTGGGGGAGAGACACGGGAAAAGAGAGAGATGATGAAGAAAGATTGGGGTCGGGGACCACAAATAAAGGGGTGGGCTCCTTGGGCTCACCAATTAAGAACTAAAAACTATTTTTTTATAAATAAAACAGGGGTGGGGTTTTACAGTTATAACTTGTAAAGCCTTTGCTTTGTACTTACCAGTGTAGCAGATGAACCTTGAAAACTTGATATCAGTGTTTGTATTAATTTGCCAAGATCACTCTCATACTGCAATAAAATGTAAGCATAATCATTAAGGAAACATCACTACTGAGAGAATCATAATTTGCACTTTATTCTCTCCCACATTTCTTTGGTCCTAAGATACATCAATTAAGGTATCTTCTTTATCATGTTAACTTTGCAAGAATTAACATTCAAACAATGAGAGTCTTTGTGTGTGTGTGTATGTGTGTATATATATTTTGTACTTTCATAACGAACAAATAATTAGTTCAGTACATTCATACTATTTCTTGAAACGGCAAGGATTGCATACATAATATCCTTACTCCCACATTAAAAAAATCATCCATTGAATCCTGCAGACCCATGCTAATTACATGCTTGTTAAAACCTGTAACATGTATAGCTTTGGTCAATGGATCAGCCACTATATCACTGGAGCTGATATGTTCAATTTCAATAATGCCATCTTTCACTTGATCTTGAACTTTCAAATACTCTATGTCCATTAGTCTTGATGCTTCAGACCATTTGTTGTTCTTGGCAAAGAACATTGTTGAAGTATTATCATAGAAGATCTTAATTGGTCTCTCAATGCTCCTCACTACCTTCATATGATGAATTAAGTTCTTCAGCCAGTTTGCTTGTCTCATTGCCTCAAAACATCAAATATACTCAGATTCCATGGTTGACATAGCCCTTGTTTGTTGCTTTTTACTTTCCCATGAAACTGCACCCCCAGCTAACATGAATATATAACCACCAGTTGACATTTTATCATTAACACATTCTCCAAGATCAACATCCGTATAACATGTCAATTCAAGATTATCAATATAGTGATAAGTCAGCACATAAGTCTGTGTTCTTTTCAAATATCTGAGCACTTTCTTTGCAGCATCCCAATGTGGCAACCCTGGATTCAATTAAAATCTTCCTAAAACAGTTAGTGCAAAAGCTAAATCTGGTCTGCTACACACTTGAGCATACATCACACTGCCTACCAGAGAAGCATAAGGCTTGTCCTTCATTTGTTGAATCTCAAACTCAGTTATTGGCCATTACTTGACAGAAAGCTTCTCTCTTTTCCCAATTGGTACTTCTCCACCACTGTAATGTTCCATGTTAAACCTGTTCAAGACCCTCCTGATATAATTTTTCTAAGCTAGCCCTAGTAATCTTTGTTGTCGATTTTTAACTATCTCAATTCCTAACACATAATGAGCCTATCCCAAATCCTTCATATCAAAGTGACTTTTTAGCATGGGCCTATCCTAAATCCTTCATATCAAAGTGACTTTTTAGCATGGCCTTAGTTTCTATGAGTAACTGAAAACTGTTGATTGCTAACAAGATGTCATCCACATAAAGAACCATGAAAATGAAATTTGATTTGACCATTCTCATGTATATGCAGTTGTCTATCTTGTTCTCAATGAAACCAAAACCTGTCACAACATTATCAAACTTCTTATACCATTGTCTCGAAGCTTGTTTAAGGCCATAAATGGACTTGTTAAGTTTGCACATCCAATTCTCCTTCCCACTTTCAAAGAATCCAAGTGATTGGATCATGTAAATGTGTTCATCTAATCCTCTATTCAAGAAGGCTGTTTTAACATCCATTTGATGGAGTTCCAAATTAAATTGTGATGTTAGTGCCATTATTACACGAAGTGAATCCTTGGTTGAAATTGGAGAAAAGTTTTCTGTATAATCCACCCCTTCTCTTTGAGTAAACCCATTTGCCACTAATCTGGCTTTATACCTATCCACTTTGCCCTCCGAATCTCTTTTAGTCTTAAAAATCCACTTGCATCCAATAGCTTTTGCATGTGGTGGACTCTCCACAAAATTTCATATGTGGTTACTTGCCATGGAAGCCAACTCATCATCGATTGCAGCTTTCCATTGTGAAGCATAAGGACTCGACGTAGCTTCTTGGTAAGTGATTGGATCATCTATATCTCCAACATCATAGTTAATCTCTTACAGGTAATCATCCGAACTTGTTGGTTTCTTTAGTCTTGTAGATTGTCTAGTTAGGAGCAGTGGTGGTTCATTATTAACTGATAATGTAGACTGAGTTGGACTTGCAACTACACTAGTGGATGGTTAATCACCACTTTTAGAGACTGAAGGTAAGGCTGGTATTGAAGACAGTTGAGGAATCTTAGTATTGGTTGGGAGAGAAGCTTCAGTTGGTGCAGTGAAATGCAAATTATCAATGAATGGCATTGTCACAGGTAAGGACAAAGTGTTCATTGCACTTGGAACTGGGGAATAACATGGTTCTTCTTCACTAACTTCTTCAAAGACAAAGGAAGTGGTTGCACCAACTCTATTGTGATGAATATCTTCAATGAATTTTGCATTATGACTTTCCATAATTCTGGTATGAGCATAAGGACAGTAGAATCGAAAACCCTTTGATTTTTCTGCATAATCAATAAAGTAGCAAGAAATGGTCTTCAAATCCATTTTTCTTTCATTTGGATTGCTACAATGTGGCTTCACATTCACACCGCCACGTGTGAAAGTGATTGAAACTAGGCTTCCTTCCTGTCCAAGCTTCAAATGATGTGATTGGGACAGCTTTAGTTGGCACTCGATTAAGTATATAGTTAGTTGTCTTGATTGTTTCATCCCATAGGAATTCAGACAGTTTAGCAAATGAATACATGCTCCTTACCATGTTTTTAAGTGTCTGATTACGTCTCTCAGCCACTCCATTTTGTGATGGTGTACCTGGGGTTGTGTATTGAGCCACGATACCCTCTTGTTGTAAGGATAAAGCAAATGGTCCCTTAATTTGTCCTTGTTTCGTGTATCTCCCAAAAAACTCACCTTCACGATCAGACCTTACTATTTTAATTTGTTTAATTAACTGTTTTTCAACCTTAAGTTTAAAGATTTTAAAACAATTTAGAGTTTGAGACTTGTTCGAGATAAAAAACAAATTGGTATATCTTGAAAAATCATCAAGGAAAAGACAAAAGTAAAAGTTCCCACATATTGTTTTGGTTGGAAAGGGACCACACACATCTGTGTGAATGATCTCTAAAAGATCATTACTTCTTTTGGCCTTACATTTGTTGGTTAAATTAGTGGTTTTACCCTTGAAGCAATCTATGCAATTCTCAATATCAGATATGTCAACATTTGGCAATGCACTATCCTTTATTAGTCTTAGCATCCTGGCTTTGGAGATATTCCCTAACCTCCGATACCAAAGCATTGAGGAAGAGTCATTTGTGAGCATTCTCGGTGGAGTTGTGTTAACAACATTGAGACAATCTTAATTATAAGTGCATTCAATTTTCCAAAGATCACCATTTGGAAAAGTATAGCCAATAGCACTGTCAAACTAGTTTTAAACATAAAATCTTATTTGAATAGCATCTCTTATATAAGAAAAGCCATGTTTAACAAATTGAGTCATTGCTAATCGAAGGTATATACAATACATTATGTAAAGTTAAAACATATCCAGTTGACAGTACCCACAGCTTCAACCATGACTTTATTCCCATTTCCAACATAAACATTATATGACTCTTTACTTGTCTCCTTTTGGCTTCAAAATCCCTGTAAAGAGTTGGTTATATGGATGAAGCATCCAGTGTCAAACCACCAAGAGTTTTGAGGTATAAAAATCATATTTGATTCAACTGTCACAAAAACATCAAAAACCGTTTTACCTTTCTTGATTGACCATACTTTAAATGTAGGTCAGTTTTTTCTCAAGTGTTCAGTTGATTGACAATGAAAACACTTTTTAAAATGGGGCTTATGAACTTATAAACCTTGAGATGTAGAGGCTCCATTATTTTTGGCAGATACACCAGAACTCTTGAACTGCTTTTTGGAACCAAATGCGTATTTTGCTGTGCTCCGAGGGTTGAATGGCTTGGTCCCCTTATAATTATCATTTTTGATAGGCATGATTTGCTTTCCCTTACTCTTGGTAGTGTTTGCAAGGTTGACCAATTCCGTTTTCTCAGTCGTGGACCTCTTCAGTCTGTCTTCCTTTTGGCAACAGATATCAATCAAGTCATTAACACTCCAAGTTTCTATTACATTCAGTTTGTTAGAAATATTCACCATTTTTAACAAATGCTCACGCACACTTCATGAACCATCAAACTTGCTATTGATGAGTGCAGAAAGATGTGCCATAACCTCAGCCTTATTTGACCTCTTACACTTTTCTTCGATCATAGCCATATATATAATCCTTGGCTAAGTCATAACTTGTAATGCCACCTCAGATATGCTCCTCCATCTCCCATCTTACAAAATGATCTCTCTCTTGAGTGCTGCTATCAACCAAGGCAGATGGTTGGGGGGACTTGCTAAGTTAAACTCAAGCATTCCCACATTCATTTCGATATGTTGCTTCTAAGTTTTGAAGTTGGTGCCATTCAATTTCTCTATGTTAACAAGATTGAGCAGATTGAAACCTACATTTGAATACATTTGGTTCGAAAATCATAAGTTTTGTAAGCAAGAACATGTCTTAATTGTCTTGTTACCCTGAAACATTTGAAACTAGTCACACATTTGGGCAAGAAACTGTTCATATATTTATAATTTTCAAAGTTTGCATAGCCAAATATAAATATCATGGTCCGTATGTATGATTACACCTTTAGGCAAGAAGAAATACACCATTACATGGCATTCATCATTCACTATACATCAATCCATAATGATCCTATTATATATAAATTTATTTGGAAATTTGTTCAACTTGATAGTATTATGAACCGCTACTTTAAGTATTCTTAATTGTAATTATAAGAACTTAAGATTGGATCTAACACTTTGGTGGAATATGCAATGTATTCAAATGACAACAATACTTAAAATCATCAGTATCAACACTAGAATGATATCATATAGCCTTGAAAACATATAAGGCATCATGCTTCATGATTCTCAGTGGGAATTAAGTTATGAATCATCATACTATACTATAGATAGATTCAAATATTGAAAGAATGAAAACAGTGCAGAAATAATGCAGTCTACAACATAAAGCTGCAGTAATCGATATTATTGTCATGCGCATGATATATTTAACACAGTCATAGCAGCAGAAGATTGTAGTCATAAAGCATGTATAATCATGTAAGAGTTTGAATGGTGTGGCTTTGATACCACATGTTGGTCCTTCTAGAGATCGTAACCATCAAACCCTAATTTGTGTATGGAGAATTTATCGCTTGAGTGGCATAATACAGTTATACCACTGCTTGAGTGACAGAACTCAGTTACACTACTGCTTGAGCAGTAGAGAATTACATTGAAGGCTGATGACACTAACTTGCATTTGACGCCATAAAGATGACTGCAGCAATATAACCTTCTTCTCTCTTGTGTGATCGAAAATATTACCGAACTCTCAATGGGATGAGTTTATGTCTAAATCTGAAATGGTAAAACACATTTTTCACACCGAGAGAAAGGACCATATCACTATATATATATATATATATATATATACTTATGGTAGTTCCTTTCTCTCATCAAGGAAAGAAGTTACCATTAGTTACATCTTCAATATAACTGTCTGATTCAAATCAATTTGAATCTCTTTAAGTTTCCCTCCAAGACTTTATTTCGAAAACGGCATTAGTGCATTAGTTAGGCTAAGTTCAATATATATAACTCACTTAGCTTATAATTTTACACTTGTTGAATGTCTGATGAAACTCACATTAAGTTAACCCATAATGAAATTATTCTTAGCAATTCATATTCAAAACATAAATTACTTATCAAGAAGGGAAAACAACATTTGTCCTAACTACTAGGCCTTTAATTGCAATATTTTTGGCTACCGAATTATGACATTCGAGATATTAACATACCCTAGCAGGAGATTCGCTATATTTTTTTCGTGTATTCAGAGAAGAGTTTTAGCCTTTCTTGTTGTTAAGCTTCAGATTTGCCATATATGTACTTTCCCACTCGTTGATCCGCCAGCCAGTGAAGAATAAGCCAGTATGCCAATCTTGTAATTTTGTGGGTAGAAGACTTCAACAAGGCCAATTGCAAAAAATCAACAAAAAAATTACAAACTCATTACGTTAAGAAAATGAGAGGAAAAACGAGGAAGGAAAAGTACACAGACGGAGCCAATGAAAGCTTACTGGGGGCATATGCCCCCACTCTAGTGATTTGTTTGTTATGTTGCAGACTAAAATTATATAATACACATGCATTATCTTTGAAGAAAATATAGGTATTTAATGTCCAACATACATTTGTTAGAAAATATTAGTACTTAAGTTTATTTTAATATTAGGGTTTTGCTTGTTAGTTTAGGATTTGGGCCTAGCCATCCGAGTTAGGGTTTCTTAAGTTTAGTTCTCTATAAATATTGCTTATAATTTAGTTTGAGAAACAAGTTAGTCACAATGTAGCCTCTTAAGGTTTTGTAACCATTTCAACATTCTCGTTTGTTTAATAATATTCTTATTATTTTGTAGTCTTGTTCATCGCGCACTCTGATATTCAACTTGGTATTAGAGCAGGTTTGATCCTTTGGGATCAATCTGCTTTGGATTCGCCTTAGTTAGTTTGTCGTTCGTTTATTCATGTCTTCTGTTTGTCATTTTTCAGATTTGGGTTTACCCCTCTTTGGGATCGTATTAGTTCGAATTAGTTTGTGTGTCTCTGGTTTTTCTGTTCAATTGTCATTTTTTGATTTCGACATTAGTTATTGGTAGTCTAAACCGCATCTGAAGCATCTGCACCATGACTCGCTGACTTTATTGCTGCAATTGCTGTACCCGCATACTCGCTGCTGCATCTGACTAACCCGACCCACTTGCTGCAACCCTTCCCTCTTGCAGAATCACCCTCTCTTGGATTTCATTGCTGCTGCTTGACCTACGAGCCTGCCCACTGACCAGAACTCACGTTTTGGAACAAAAAACCCCAGAAAATATTGGTAAAAGTATGAAAAAGGGAGAAATTTTTTTGGAAACAGTTAGTTGTGTTGGGCCTGCTTGTTTCGTTGGGCCATTGGTTGGATTAGCCCGAGAAAATATTTATTGATGGGCCAAACTTATTAAGTTGGGCTACTGTTTTTGTTAGTTCGTGGCCCACACGGATAACATGAAAATAACCTGCTGTTGGAGCTTGTTGTTGCCCATAACAATTGCTCGTGTATTTGGACTGGTGACCACTCGAGTGACGTTGTGAAAGTTGGATTTTTTGCTTGTTTGTTCAAGTTTGTTCAGAAGTTCGCAATTGGCAATGGAGAAGTTTGTACTAGCATTGGAATCTTGGCATTGGCATTAGAATCTTACATTGGCACTAGCACTAAAATTTGGAGTCTTGGACTATGCACCGATGGAATTTCGTATTGAAATTGGCATCAGAAATTAGCATAACAAACACCAGGGTTTGTGTGTTTTTGGGAAGAGACAGGCTGGAACATGCTCTGATATCAAGATAAAAGTGTTTAGGATTTGAATTCTATGTTTACTCACTACAAGAAAACATGGAATAGATGACCAAATTTTATGTGGTGCCCAAAAATTCGTCACATATATTTTTTTTATATGTGACGAATTGTTCAGAGCATCACGTATGACTAGTTTTTTAGGTATGAAATTTGAAAACACTTAGGTGACGACAAATACGTCACATAGTCTAGAATGGAGTGACGAAAATCATAAGTGTCGCTTAAAATTAAGCACTCCAACAGCCTTCGACCTCTTCATCCATCTTTCAAGGACTCTAATTGGACAAATTTTGGTTTTTGATTTTTAGACTTATATATAAATTATATATATATATAGAACTTGCAGGTTTATGTTCACAAATTTACAAACAAAAAAACTGAAAGAAGGAACATTAATCAATAGCTTTAGCAAAGAAACTTGTAAGAATTTCTTCTTTTTTCTTGCTACATTCTGTTTCCATGTGAGATTTAACAAATACACTGCTTAAGCTATCATTTTATTTTTAAGTTTAAAATTTGAATTCACTATGATCATTTAACTTGTTACAATTACAGAACTACTATTGTTGTTCTGTTTCTGGGGCTTATGTATTTAGGGCATTTTGGATGTTTGATTAATCCATATTTGGTATTAGTTTTCAGTTACTGGTTGAGATTTGGTTGGTTATCCCTTTTCTGATTAGTATTACCTAGTCATCATTTTAGTTTCTTTCTGTTACCTAGTCATCATTTGAGTTTGTTTATGAGTTTGGTTGCTTTGCAATATTACCTAGTCATCATTTGGAAATTGAAAATTTAGGTCTCATTGTTTTTGAGGAGTGGTATAAGGCTTCGTTGGGTTTAGTTCTAAAAGCTTCTACATTGCGCACAAGGGAAGGTATGGTTGTATGTTATTTACCTTACTTTATGTGGCACAAAATTGATATGCTCTAATGGACTAGAATTATGCAATCTAATCATATAATTAAACTGAGTGTTCATAAATAAAGAATGGAGCGTTCCTGCTATTTTTCACTGGTGGTTTGATATTTGACATTTCTTGTTCTTTTGTATGCAAGTTAGTGAGGAACTTGAGCTTGAATAAATATATATATATATATATATATTTTTTTTTTTTTGGTACTAATTTTCAGTGACTGGTCAATAGTTAGTTGGCTGACTTCTCTCTCTATTATTTGCTCCTATGAAGAATTAGTTGGATGATGTATGCTGTTCATGTTAATGGATTCTTGGTTTCAGGTTTAGTTGAAATTAGTCTTTGAGTTTCTTGATGAGTTTGGTTGCTTTGGTTTATTGCCTAGTCATTATTTGGAAATTGAGGATTATGGTCTTATTGTTTTAGGAATAGTGTGTTCGAGTTCAATTTTAATTAAATTTTGAGATATCTTTGTTTGCTATTTGTTGGATGTGTGATAATGCTCAATTTTGTTTTTGTTTTTTCACTTGTATCTCTGCAAATTTATGAGAAATTTGTGTCGTCTATGTTACTTGCAGGCTTCCAACAACCAGTAAAAAAACAAGTCTTCGTAGTCTAGCTGGGTTTAGATTTTTTAGGATTTTTTTTCTTCATTAGTTTATTATTTCGAAACGATATTTGTTCTCTTTGTGCATGTTTAGTTTATTAAACATGTTACCAATGTAAAAATTACTTCTATTGATAAATAAATTATCATTATGATGTAGTTCATATTAGGGCTAGGCATGGGCTGGCCCGGGCACAAATTTGGAGGAACCGGACCCTACCCGTTTTAAAAGGTAACAGGGTAAGCCGGGCCGGGTAGAGAGATTTTGAGTTTGGGAATCGAACCTAACCCGACCTGTTTCAAATGGGCCGGTTAGGGACGGGTCCACGGGTCTAATTAATTTTTTTTTTGTTTTCATTTTTTTTTCATTCTCCTCTTCACATCATCTTCATCCTCTTCGCATCTCAAACAAAACTCACACAATCAATTTGCTATTTAAATGCCAATTCATGGTAGCAAACTATTTACTTTAGCAACGGAAACCATCTCACAACCTCAAAGTTAATCATATACCGCAAAAAAATCCTTGCAAATGACGATAATACATCAAAATACATGTGTCATTGTAGTTCTGAAAATGAATAGAAATCCATGCCAAGATGCAGAAAATACTAATTAAATCCTTTTGCAAACAGGATGATTTTCCAAAGCTAAACTAAAATCAAAACTAAAACCAATTAAATCTAGAAAATTTAGAAATTATATCCCTAAATTTAGTAACCCAGAAATTTCAAAAATCCCAATTCAGAATTCCTAAATTCCTGAACTTAGAAACCTAGATCTATATATTTTACCATTAAACTATAGCAGAGTCTGATTGAGATCCACCAAGTGCAGCAGCACCACCACCGGCGATGGCGAAATGGAGCGCAGAAAACCAGGAGCTTTGGCAGGCCTACAAGGCTGCCATCGAAGGCACTAAGCAGAGCGTTGTCATGTCAATCTGCGTGGCCAAGAGTCGTGCAATCCGGGGTATAACACGTATGCTCAACCGCGAAAGAGCTGGGATAGGATAGTGGCCGAAGTTGGGATGAGGCTATGGGAGCGAGTTAGGTTTTGGGGCCTTGTGTAAAGAAAGGTTTTGGGAGCGAGTTAGGTTCTGAGTGAAATGAGAGGAGCCCTTGAGCTCAAACCCAAATAAGAGGAGACCGAGACCTATTTTTCCATGCTAGAAACGAGCCGGGCCGGGGGCCCGTTCCGTCATATTTTAGGATCCGCCCCGCCTCGCTAATTTTGTATACCTGAACCGCCCCATCCCATTTTTGTGTTTAGAAAGTTTGGACCCGCCCCGTACCTGAATTACTCGCCCCTACCCACGGTTCCTATACCCGTTTGCCCACCCCTACTTCATATTATTCATTTACTTGGTTCACTGAAATTAAAGTTTTAATTATATATTCATTTTCCAGCAAAATTATGAAAATAATTAAATTAGAAAAAGCAATACAAGATGTGACAAAAGCATGTCATCTCGCATTTCAAGAATAAGTAACGCTCAAAGCGTCACATATTGTTTCAAGTATGGAATTAGAGCTAGTAGGTGACGAACAAAAAATTCGTCACAAAAAAAACTATAGGTGACACTGTATAGGTGACACATCTTGCGAAGCTGGAAATTCGTCACATATAATTTATGTGACGAATTTTAGTGTATATGTGATAAAACCCATTCGTCATAGAATCCATGTTTTCTTGTAGTGACTCCTCTCTAGGAGGTAAATATATAGTTGTACAATATCCCACATAACAGGAAATAAGGATCCCAATTATACAAGGAATCAATTATAAGATTACATTCCGAAACTAAATGGTTGACTTACGCTAACATTATCTACCTTAGCCTATTATGTTATCAGTATCAAACTGTAAATCAGGCAATGCATTAATACAATTGCACCTCGTCCACGAGAATCCTAAACAAAATTTCGCAACATAACATGTCAAACTATCAAATACCTTATCATGGAGTTGAGACTTAAGCCAACTAGCAATGTGGCGATCAGTGTTTCCCTGTGTCTCCTCCTTAATGGGAATTGGGTACTGCAACCACAAAGATTCAAAATTTAATCAAAACCGAGACGAAACAAAGCACAATTGAGAACATTAATTAACCAAGCAATTCACAAGCACTCACTGTTGAAGAATATGATCCCACATCGGTCATGTAACAAAATAATATACAATTACTATATGAGAGTTTCCACCACTAATATTACCGGGACTTTTGTTATAAAACCCAACACCTAGTAATAAGTGATTAAGTTTGGACAATATTGATAATAGTAATGGTAGACCATGCTTGGGCCCCAAAGTTTATCACTCGCGGCCTCGGCAGCGTCGGAAGCATTAATCCCATTTTCAACTACGTAGAGAATCTCGTGAGCTTCTATCTCAGTGTTTTGCTCACTGAAAGTCATGGTTTGGAGAGTGATTTCGCTGATTACAAGGTCCGAGTCACCAAGCTTCCTGTACTGCAACGAGGAGCTTGGCATCGGAGGTGACGGTTGCTTTGTTGATGGAGCTCCTCTGCTGCCGGAAGCTTCTGGCTCTACTTTTGCGAGGTGACCATGGTGCTGCTGCCGCTGAATGGTTGCAGAGAAAGGCGGTGGAGCACAAAGCCATGGCGACGGATCAGAATTTCTTGCTCTGCTGCTAGAGACTGATCGAATTCCAACTGTTGCAAAAGATCAATGGAGCTCTATGAGAAGTGTGTGACTCTGGTGATCTTAACCGAGTGGTAGTCGTTGGGCATGTAGGCCGGACCCTTATAAATCCACACCCACCATCGTCGCCATCACAACCATGCTCACCACCTTCGATGCCCCATATCTTTGTCGCCACTATCTCCCCCAATCCACCATGCCACCACATTTCTATTGCCATCAGCCCGACTCCCACCATCGTCAGTGCCCCATCACTATCAATGACACCACCATTGCACAGGCAATCATCCACCATCTTAAAGACCACCACCGCATTTGCCAAGTATCATTTCTCTCGTTTATAGATTGATGAATTTAGATATACAGTAGATTTGTATTTGAATTACATTATAATTAAGGCCATTAAAATTAAGAGATTTATAACTAGGAATGGGCAACGGTTATGGCGGGCGGATAACCGCGGTTATTTATCCATAACCGTTTATGGTCATACCCGCATAACCGTTTACCCGTTGGGTATTTGCATAAACGGTTATACCCATAACCATAACCGTTTATAAACGGTTATCCATATCCATAACTGTGTACCCATTAACCATAACCATTTATCCATTTATCCATTTAACCATAACCATGACCATTTACCCGTTTATCTTTTTTTTACCCATTTACTCATTTTTTCACCCGTCTACATGTTTTTTTTAACAACTTGAAAATTACTAAAAAAATAAATTGTCATAATTTTCGTTTTCTAACAATTAAACACCGTTATAGGTACATTTTAGCATGCATTTCCCCATTTTAATCATTGAAGTCCTTATACAATTCCAATAATTGAAATAATAATTTACGAACGATATTTACAAACAAATCAAGCTACCAAATAATGTTACAACAAAATGTGACTGATTCTGGATGGATTGATCACTGGGATAAATAGGCTTATCGCGGTAATTAGAAAGGCAATCTCTTCTTAATAATGGGGATTTGGGGAGCCGATGCCGAAGCACACCCACGGAATCACTCTGGGGAGAAAAAACTCGCTCTTAGGCGGACTTTCACAGGGGAGAGAAGTAGGACTTTGCTAATATTTTCCTTTCGCGACTTATGAATTTTATGTAATGCTATGTTATGTTAGTGCTTGACAGACCCGCAACCATGCATAAAACCAAGGCAAGGAAGTTGTTTCTCTATATATATATAGTGTCCATTTTGTTTGTTTAATAATCACTGTTTAATTAGTTAAATTTTGGAAACTTTAACGATGACACAATATCGATCGAATCGAACAAATAACAATGATATTGTATGCACGTAAGGTGTACCAAATACTTTTTATTTTTGCAAGCTGGGTACAACATTTTGGATGAAATTAATCATCTAATTTTAGGTCCTAGTTGCTAAAATGATTAGCTCAGTGATTAATCTAACAATATCTATCGTTTGACAAAAAAAAACTCTCTAAAGACGATTGCAGCCATTTGGACATAAATTTATGAGAATTTAGGCAACGCACAAAGTCCAAAAGGACAAACCAAACAGACATACATGATTAATAAGTCTGGGGAGAACAAATATGAGAATTTAACTTTCGCGGGTAAATGGATACCCGTTTAACCGTGGGTAATATCCATAACTAATGGATACCCGTTATAGCCGCGGATAATATCCATAACCGCCCATTTAAATTTCGCGGGTAAATAACCGTTTATTTATCTAAACGGTTACCTATAACCGTAACCGTTTAATTTAAATGGGCGGATAACCGCGGTTACCCATAACCAATGGGTATTTGCCCATCCCTATTTATAACTTCATTAAAATTCCAATTATCAAACAAGAAACTTCACAAATTCTAGAAATTTATGTTAGTTGTAAATATCAATTAAAATGTGGCTGTCCATTTATAGGCCAATATCTAGTATGTCAATAGTTTATGGCACGTTTACAAAACAGTAACCCGAATCAAAAAGTGAAATTAAACTTCGATTATAGGATATTCATGTGTTTACCAAATGTTGAATAATTAAACGTTGATGGGACCATGCAAATTTTAAGATCTAAATTTAAAATTTGAAGGAATTGGATTCTCTACAATTTAGAGGAAAAAGGTAAATATGGTGTCCTCCAAAATTCAATAAAAATATCACCCGCATAGAACCATAATTTTATTCCTTCACTTTCTCTCTCCCACTTTCTACTTTTTCTGTTTTTATTTTAATTTCATTTTTTAAAAACATACACAGTGTGTGACTTTTTTTATCTACTAAGGGATGCTACTTTGATACTTGCAACCCCGTTGAGCCGCAGATTACCCCCGGACAAGTTGATGTGGCATTATGATTTGAAAGGTTTATTCTCGGTAAAATGTGCTTATAAGTTGCTTTCAATTTGCGTACTGAGGCTTCTACTTCGCACCCGAGTTCTTCTGGTGTCTCTATGTGGAAAGCTCTTTGGAAAGCTAATGTCCCTAGTAAAGGGCAAATGTGTGCTTGGAGGGCTTGTCTTGATATCCTAACTACCCGTACTAATTTGGAGAAAAAAGGAGTGGCGGTTGACAATATTTGTCTTCTTTGTAGTTCCGCTATGAAGTCGGCGCTACATGTGTTCAGTGATTGTCCATTTGCACGAGCAGTTTTTTATCTCCTCCCATTTAAATTTGGGTTCAAGGCCTCCGGTACAGTCCTCTATGTGTGATTGGTTGTCTTCATGTGTGGAGTATTTATCCACAAATCATTTAGCTTTGCTGTTAATTCTCATTCACGCTATATGGCGTGCTAGGAACTCTTTGCTCTGGGATGGTAAAGTTGAAAACCCGGCTCTGGTTAGTCATTTATCTACGCTTCAATTGGATGAATTCATCAGGGCCAAACCTGTCTCGGCTCGCCCTGCACGCTCCGTCATGCTGGTGTACCCCTCCGTCTGGGTGGGTGAATATCAATGTGGATGGTTCCTTTCTTGCTGCTACAAATCTGGGAGGTGCAGGTGCGGTATTTCGCAACAAAGCCGGTAGCTATGCCGGAGGTTTCGTTCGTCAAATATCCCCTGCATCAAATCCCACGATAGTGGAGCTACTTACTGTCGGTGATGGTGTTTATTGGGCTCTGCTACAGAACTTACCTCGAATTATTGTGGAAAGCGGTTCTTTGCAGATTGTTCAAGCTATTGGAATCCTAAAACAGGGGTCTTCGCACATGGATTTATTCGTGGAAGATATTCGATTTAGTTTGCGGGGCTTTGAGGATTCGCAGGTTTGCTATGTTCGCCGTACCGCCAATGTCGCGGCACATCTTATGGCTGAGTTGGCCATTTCTTCTACCTTTGATTTTTGTCGGTTTGAGGAACCTCGGACTTGATTATGGATGCCCTCTTAGAATCTCTATGAGATTTTTTTTTCTATCTTAATAAACCACTACCGTTTCAACTAAAAAACAAAAAAAAAACATTTATACAAACTAATTTTTGTTATACAATATATTTCGATATATTTTATCTTTTTTATTTAAGTATATTAAATTCATTATAACACATTCAATGCATACATTTAGCTACACACATTTTGGTACATAAATTTCGATACAAACATTTAGGTACATTAATTTAATATAATACATTTCGGTACTAACATCCAAGTACATTAATTTAATATAATATATATCAGAATTAACATTTAGGTACATTAATTGTGTCTTTCAAGTTTAAAGAATGTTAAATAAAATTAATAAAACTTTTTTTGGTCAAAAAATAAATTAAAATGTGTATATTAATAAATTTAAATATTTTAATAGGAGACATTGAATAAAATACACATTCCTTAATTTGAATTAAGTATACATTAAGAGACTATAATTAATATGTAATTTAACACTGGTTTTTATTAAATTTCAATATTCTTTAAGAATTAAAGTTAAAAAAACCACTTATATATGTTGTCTTCTCTCATCACAACACTGACTTGGAAAAATCCTACGTTAGAAATAAGACACCGTATTTGACAAGGGAGTTGGTACTAACTACGTACTGAGGTGAACCACTCATTTCATTATCTGAAGTTGATTATTAAGATGCACCTTGTTTCCTAATTATTTTAGAAAACTGAAAATTAGCCTCATTAGTCTCTAAACTTTAATCTAATTAGAATTTTAGTCTTCGAATAAAAATTCATGAGTGAAGATCCTTGATTCGTCGCAATGTGGATCAATCTTTGTCCCTGGACTCCCCACACTACATATCAAAGAACAATTTGGATCACACAGTATGATCGGATATTTATGAGATCAACGAGCAACAAACGTATTGAAGGGCCTATAATTTGAACATTTGCAACCAAATGGATCACAGAATATGATCGGATAGGGACTATAATTGGCAATAACATGTGCAACTAAGGGCCGTTTGATAACATCAAGTTAAGAATATTTCAAATTGTTTTCATTTTTAAGATTTTGTTTTCATTCCTTCTTTGTTTTTTCTCTCCCTTTCAGCATCATTCTTCATCCCTCCTTCTCCTTTATATTTTCCCCATGTTTCAAACATAAAAATTAAAAATTAAAAACCGAAAATTGAATGGTTATTAAAGGTGTCCTAGATTTTTCTAGGAGCCAATATACTACAAAAGTATGGTTACTTAGGATGATAAGAGAAAGGGGTTTTTGAACTTTAATC
This sequence comes from Crataegus laevigata, assembly GCA_963580275.1. Taxonomy (NCBI): domain Eukaryota; kingdom Viridiplantae; phylum Streptophyta; class Magnoliopsida; order Rosales; family Rosaceae; genus Crataegus; species Crataegus laevigata. The sequence continues at coordinate 19,309,915 of OY756940.1, read as the reverse complement.
CTTCAAGAAGATTAAAATTTAAAAAAAAAAACCTGGTATTAGATTGAATATTGATTTTAGTCCTTAATGTGTCTTTAATTCAAAATAATTAATGTGCATTTTATTTAATGTCTCCCATTAAATATTTAAATTTATTAATACACAAATTTTAATTTATTTTTTGACCAAAAAAGAGTTTTTTAATTTATTAATTTTATTTAACATTCTTCAAACTTGAAAGGCTCAATTAATGTACCTAAATGTTAGTACCAAAATGTTTGTGACAGCCCGTTCCAAAATATTTTTATTGACGGCGTGAAATGACATTTTTACCTTTACGTGTTTGTGGTTGTGTGTGAGCTATGTTGGGCCAATTGGATTGTTCCTACTTTATTGGACCCAATGAGAGCTTGGGCTTGGTCTTTGTGTGATTGGTTGAGAACTTATACACACCCACACACCCACACATGCACTTCCTCTTTCCATTTTCTGTTACCTATCTCTCTCTCTTTCTCTTGAATTTTCTACCTTTTTCCCTGAAATTGTACGGTCACATCCACACCTCGCGATCTTGGCATGGATCGAGGTCTCAAATACCCTATTCATGTTCCTTGCAACCTAACCAACACATCTATACATTTGGTTTGGTTTGAAACCATCTAAAACCCTTGAAATCCGAGAGCACCATTAATGGTACTGTTCATGTGCTCGTAAATAAGGAACTTTTAGAGGATTCTAAAATCACAGGGAGTCTTAGAATGTTCTCACGAAGCTCGGAGAGCAAGTGTGGTGGTTTTTGGACGTCGAGATCGTGAGCTCGAGATTTGACCGAGTTTCATGGTTTTTCTCCAACGAGTTTCCGTTGTGTTTTGTGCTTTAAAGAGGTATAAAACTCTTCCTCTAGTTCTAAGCTTCATTTTAGTGAAAGAATTGTGAAAATTAGTTGAAAAATAAGCAAGAAATTCAAGTTTGAAATTTTTCCAAAATCCGGCGACGCAGCGATCGCCAGCGTCGGATTCTGGTGAACTGAGGTAGGAGATGACGGAATATTCCGTCAAAGTTGATGGAATATTCCGTCACGGAATATTCCTAAAGGAAGGTAACGAAGTTAGGTTACTTTTGACGGAATATTTCAGTTTTTGATGGAATATTCCCTAACGGCGTTAGGGATTCCGTCCGTGTGCCAGGCACGTGCCTGCGCGTGGGCGGTGCTTGTGGCCATGCCTTGGCCGACGTGTGTACACCAGAAAATTGTTCTAAAAATATGATGGTGTTCTTGGGATCGAGTAGAGCATGTTGGTATATTTAAACACCCCAATTGAGCAATGTATGAGAAGTTATTACCTAATGTTGGTTATGTGCGTTAAATTGATGATTTTATAGTTGTTTCGCATATAGGTGAGGCCTATCCAAAGGACGAGCGCAACTATGCGAGGCTTGGGGGGATACGATCCTTCTACCTTTCAGTGAGTGGGCTTTTGTTTTTAGTATATATATAAATGATTGGTATTTTCCTCGAAATTACGTTTTTAAATGGTTATTGCCATGTCGGATATCGGTGATATTATTATTATGATTGTGTTGGTTATACTTTGTCGTCGCAGACGCTCAGGTAAGTCAAGTGAGTATACTTATTAATGATAATTGTGATGATGCTGAGATTGAGATATAGCTCATATTCCTGCACCCCGGTGTTTGTGCTCCGCCAGAGTAGGGCTTAGTCTTCACATGATCGTTCACCTCCCACACCGTACGCTCACCTTGGATCCAAGGCCGGTGCCAACCTGTCGTACAGACCACTATAGGTGGTTCCGACTCGTAGGTGCCTTGTGATACGTCGCACAACCTTCATGTGATCATAGCACTAAGTGTATCTATACACCCAACCCATCATACAGACCACTATAGGTGGTTCCGACTCGTGTGCAGGATTTGGTTGAGGAGCTATAGATTCAACCGTACATGTCACGTTAAGTGACTCCGGCTCGTATTGATATTGCTGGCATATTATGATTTGATTTACCTCACCTGCTTGATATTTATTTTGTTTGATTGGATATTTCGAGATGGCATATTCTGACATGGCATATTTGAGATTTATTGTTTTCTTGTATGAATTGATATACAAGTACGTATGATATTTTCTAGGAAAGTATACGAGTTTTATAGAGAGGAGTTATTACTTTGATATTGAAATGGTTTTGGAAAGCTTTGTTTTTGCCCACTCACATTTTCTGTTTTGCACCCCTGGTGACGAACAAGGCATCGAGGCAGTTCTGACAGGGCACCATCCATGTAAGATTTCTCTGTTTATCGTCTATCTAGTACTTGTTGGTTCTGGACTGCACCTAGGTTACTCGAACTCTAATATTGTGTTTTATGCTTTCATTTTTTTCGCTCTCACATACTTATCTTCTTATTGTAAATTATTCTATTTGTTTTTATTCCCTATCATTTTCACTCTAGTACTTCCGTGTTGTGCACTTGGCTACGTCACCCTCACGTGACGGCCAGCACGCCTTGATATTTAGGTCGGGATGTGTCATGTTAGTACCGAAATGTATGTACCTAAATATATGCACCAAAATGTATTAATATTAAATTAATGTACCTAAATGTGTGTACCAAAATGTATGCACCGAAATGTTTGTATCGAAATGTTTTATATTGAATTACTATACTAAATGTATGTATCGAAATGTGTGTACCTAAATGTATTATAATGAATTTAATATACCTAAATGAAGAAGATAAAGTACATCGAAATATATTGTATAACAAAAATAGTTTATCTAAATGTTCACAACAAAATATATTACGATGAATGAAATGAAAATAAAAATTATAATAAAATAAAATTAATACATTAAAAATTAGAAAGAAAAAGATAAATAATAAAAAAAATCAAAATATAATTAATAAATGAGGTTATTAATGTATCAATGGACTAAAATTAGATTTTGATATTACTCATGGTTTTTATCTAAAATTCATCTTTGCCAAGGATTAAAATGAAGTTTTCTATAAGAGAAATTAACAACCTGTGATGGAGATGATGTTAGAATAAGGTTGAGAATTTGACAGAAAAATGACTTTGAGGCACGTTAATACGTTTTCCTTAAAGTAATATTTGCCCTCACTCTAATATGAGTTTGCTAACGCATATAATGAAAATCACTTCCAGAATAAAACAAAGTTTAGAATTTTAGTTTAGCAAGAACTGAAATTCCCTTAAAACATTCTAAAAGGAAATTGTATGATTTTTATGGAAAGAAAGAGGATAAGAAACTATTGTTTGAAGAATTGTATGTCTGATTATGCAGCCAACGTGGGCTATATGTAGTTTATATGGTACCCATTGGACTGATTCCAAAGTATGCATGGAAAAGTCATATCCTTCAACTGAAATTGTGAAAAGATAAATTCATCTTTTTAGCATTCTTTCATTGCCACCGAATGGATGCAAGTCTGCTGTCTTTTCATACATGTGCCTTTGACTAATGACACGACACTGCAATTCATTAGTTGTGCTTTTTCACAAACGACACTGCAATCCATTAGTCGTGTTTGTTTTCAATCCAAGAGACACGGCACTGCAACCAATCTCTCATCATACACGCAAAAACTGTTTGATGAAACATGCATCAACTCCGAATGTCACATCCCGGCCCAAGCTCGATCCTGTCATAGCACAATATTGTCTGTTTTGGGCCTCTACCACACCTTCACGGTTTTGTTTCTAGGAACTCACATGAGAACTTCCCAGTGGGTCACCCATCCTGGGATTGCTCTCGAGTGACCTTGCTTAACTTCGGAGTTTTGATAGACTCCAAAGCCAGTGAACTCCCAAAAAGTCGCATGCTATATGGAGATAAGCATGTACATATAAGGCACATTACTCCCTCTCTGTTGATCAATGTGGGATGTTACAATCCACCCCTCTTAAGGGCCCAACGTCTTCATCGGCACACTCGCACCACACAACAGAGTGGCTCTGATACCATTATGTCACATCCCGGCCCAGGTTCGACCACTTCCCTAGCTTGACTCCGCCATAACACGATATTGTCCGCTTTGGGCCCCTACCATACCTTCACTGTTTTGTTTCTGGGAACTCACACGAGAACTTCCCAATGGATCACCCATCTTGGGATTGCTCTCGCGCGAACTCACTTAACTTCGGAGTTCTGATGGAACCCGAAGCCAATGAGCTCCCAAAATGCCTCATGCTAATTGGAGGTGGGAATGTACATATAAGGCTTATAGGATTCTCACCCTTGGATGATGTGGAATCTTACACCCAAAGTTGTGGACAAGACATCATGGCAGCTACACATTTATACACACACACACACACACACACACACACACACACACACACACACACACATATATATATATATATATATATATTAATGAAATATACCAACAATCCTTCCCTATTTCAATAATATATATATAACTCATATACTTGGAAACATCTAACAATTCTTCTCTATCACAAAACATATAAAACTAGAAATATTATAATGGATCAATCTTTCTATCATTAATTTTAATCATACATATATGTTGATGCATACAAAAAGGTGTCTTTCAATTTTAACCTTCAATTAGCGTAAGTATCTCAAGGTTTTTACAAATACAATAGTGGCCTTTCCATACCTTAAACTATGTATTTATCAGTCAAAACCGGAAAATACTACACACATGATCATATTATAGCTTCCTTGGAGAAAATTTTGTATCTAGTTAGCACTATTATGGCCATGTGCTACATCCTGGTTTCATAAACATTTACAAGAGAAAACCTAAAAAACCATTGGTAGAAGCGGCACCACTCCTTATATTTATATAGGTGAGGTTACTTGTATATGTTCCTGTTATTCGAACATCTTATATTATTATGCCTCATTAAGAATTTAAATTTCATCCTCAATATCATAGTAGTAAGCACTGACACTCTAGAATAGGCTATATAAATTATTCAGTGCTTATTCAAACCACTTTTCAGTAACTTGTTATTACCCATTGAACTTTGGTCTAGTGATGTTCTAGGCAAAGTTGGGTTACTATTACTATTGACTTATAGTAAATGTTTTCAGACCCATTCCACTAGATGTACTTTGTACCATATCTCTCGAGAGTCCCTTTGTAAAACGATTTGCCAAATTTTTATTTGACCTTACATAAGTTATGTTAACAACTCCTTGTGTTATTAACTATATGACAAATTCATGTCTAAAGCTAATGTGTCTAGATTTTCCATTATATACTTTGCTATAAGCTCGAGACAATGTAGCTTCACTATCGCAATACAAAGAAATAAATGTTATTGGTTATGGCCACAACTCTATGTCGAACAATAAATCTCTCAACCATTCTGTTTCTTTGCATGCGGCTGCTAATGCTATAAACTCAGATTCCATAGTGGAGTGTGATATAACATTTTGTTTCTTTGATACCCAAGAAACAGCACCTCCTCTAATAGTGAATATCCATCCTAATGTGGATTTATTATCGCTTGGGCTAATAATCCAACTAGCATATGAGTACCCTTCTAGTACCACTGGAAATCTTGAATAAAATAGACCCAAATTAGTAGTCTTTTTAAGAGAACCAAAAACTTTACAAATTGCTTTCCAATGTAAAGTGCTAGGGTTGCTAGTATATCTTGAAAGCTTACAAACAACAAATGCTATATCTGACCTTGTGCCATGCGAAGCATACATCAATCCTCCAATTGCACAAGCATACTCAAGTTGAACAGCTGATCTGCCAGAATTTACTAGCATGTTGATCTTAGAGTCATAAGGAATCAGTGCTTCTTTTATTTGCAAATGATTATGCTTCTGCAATAATTTTTCAATATAATGTGACTGGCACAATGCCCCCATCATGTCTCTTTACTTTTATCCCTAAGATAGTATCCATTTCATTTAAATCTTTCATTTTGAAATTTGAATTTAGATACTTCTTAATTTCTGATGTAGCTTTCATGTTGGTCCCAAATATTAGTAAATCATCTACATATAAGCATATGACAACACCATATTCATCAGTGAATTTAGAACAAATACACTTATCGGCATTATTATGTCTATAACCATTTGACAAAATGACAAAGTCAAATTTTTCATGCCATTGTTTTGGTGCTTGTTTTAAACCATATCGTGATTTCACTAATTTGCAGATCTTCTTTTCATTACCAGGAAGAAGAAATCCTTCTGGCTACTCTATATATACCTCTTCATCCAAATCCCCATTTAAAAAGGTTTTTTTCACATCCATTTGATGTACATATAGATTATCTACGGATGCCAAAGCAAACAACACTCTAATGGAGGTGATTCTTGCAATTGGTGCATAGGTGTCAAAGTAGTCAACTTCTTTTTTCTGTTTAAAACCTTTGGCTACCAATCGGGCTTTGAAAGTTTGCAAAGAACCATCAGTATTATATTTCCTTCTAAACACCCGCTTACAACCAATTGGTTTAGATCCATGTGGTAAGTCAACCAAAGTCCATCTTTGGTTGGATGACAATGAGTTCATGTCATCATCTACAACTTCTTTCCAAAAAGCAGAATTTCTAGAATCATTGCTTCTTTTAAAGTTACAGGATTTCCTTCTACATTTAAAATGAAAGGTATTTTATGTAGAACCTTTTCTCTATTTCCTTCTACAAAAAATAAAATGGCTTCTGAATATAAAATCAGGACCTAAATTATTTTCTTTTCTGACCCTTTGACTTTTCCTACTTTCTAGAACCTCTTCCGGTTCCTTTCTCTTTTTGGTGTCGGAAACTAAACTGGGATTTTCTTTCGACACTAATTATTGATTATATTCTTCAATTGAACTAGGACTAGGGTCATTATAAAATTTATCCTCAAAGAACTCTATATCTCTTGACCCAACAATGACATTTGAGTTCACATCAAGCAATTTGTATGCTCTAAAGTTCTTGGCTCATCCCATAAAAATACTTTTTATGCCTCTAGGACCTAATTTGGATCTTTTAGGGTGGTGAGACCTATAAAAAGACAAACACCCCCAAACTCTTAAATATTCCAAATTTGGCTTTCTGTCGTTCCACACTTCATATAGTGACACATGAGTTTTCTTAGAGGTAATTCTGTTTTGTATATGGCATGCTACAAGAAAAGCTTCACCCCATAAATATGTAGGAACATTTGCACTTCTGATTATTGAATTAATCATATTAGTGAGTGTCCTATTCTTTCTTTCTGCTAAGCCATTTTGTTGTGGAGTGTAAGGTGCAGTTTTCTGATGAATGATTCCCTGTTCTTCACAAAACAAAGCGAATTCATTTGAAAAATATTCATCACCTCTATCACTCCGAAGGATTTTAATTTTCCTTTCCTTTTGGTTTTCAACCTTAGCCTTATATCGTTTGAAAAACTCAAAGGCTTCATTTTTAATAGACATTAAATAAACTTAAGTAAATTTAGAACAGTCATCAATGAAAGTAATAAAATAGCATTTTCCTCCTCTAGTTAGACCATCTCCAATGGTGACTTATAACGTAAAATTTTCCTTTTTTTTACCCCCCAACACCTACTCCAACAATGACTTAAAATTAACCTAAAACGTAAAACTCAAATGAGAGCCAAATTTAGGTCACATTTTAAGCCACAAAATAAAATGGGCCCCACAACTTTTTGAAAACAAATAAAGTCATCCAAGGGTCTCAATTAAATGGGTTGTTGGTTAATCCAACGATCCAAGTTCAAATTATTTTTTTAAGTTAAAATATTTTCATGTATTGATTTAGTAATTTTTCAAAATTTATCAGAATTTAAATATTTTTAGGTTAAAATGTTCATAAAATTAATTTACAATAGTCTATATAATTTTTTTTTCAAAAAGTTAATGTAAAAAAAAAATTAGCCTTAATTCATTCTTTGATTATCTCAGCCTAAAATTTTAGGTCATAATGGTTGGAGTAGAAAAGCTGTTTTTGGGCTAAAACCTAAATTTTATGGGCTAAATATTTTTAAGTTTTAGGTCACCATTGAAGATGGTCTTAAAACACCATTAGACTCACATATATCAGAATGAACTAAGTCTAATATTTCAGTATTTCTTTCTACTTTTTGAAAAGGTTTTTTTTGTAATTTTAGCTTGTGTGCAAATTTCACAATTTTCAAATATAACATCTTTACAAGAAATTAAACCCTGTTTAGACAAATATTTTAAAGATCTATAATTCAAATGTGCTAAACGAGAATGCCATTAAGTAAAAGAAGAGTCAACAATATAAACAAAAGAATTAACTTTATTGATACTGAATTTGAACATTCCATCAAATGAATAACCCTTGCCAACAAATACATCATTCTTTGACAATATAAATTTGTCAGCTTCAAACACCACTTTAATACCATTTTTACATAGTAGATTGGCAGATACAAGATTTTTCTTAATGTTCGTTTGTTAGAGTCATTGTTTTTCCATAAGTGAATTGTAGTTCAATAGTCCTTTTTTTCCAAGAACCTTAGCACCATTGTGATTGCCCATTAGTCCTTCTTGGCCATCCTCTTCTGTTTTGTAAATCTTGAATTGTGCTCTATCATTATAAACATGTATGGTAGCACCAGAATCAAGCCACCAGTCAGAAGATTTAACGGCTGCAGCCATGTTCAATTCAATGATCATGCCAATTTGCATTTCAGACACCATAGCAATTATATCTTCAGTATGAGTTTCCTCTACCATATTTTCTTTGTTTAATTTGGCGTCCTCATTTTTCTTGAACCTGCAATCACGAATAAAGTGGCATTTCTTTCCACAATGGTGGCAAGTTGCATTTTTCTTGCCACTGTTGGTACCAAAAGATGTCTTCTTGAACTTACTATTGCTCTTTTCAACATAATTAATTGTAGTGAAGTCTTGTGAGGAAAAATATTTTTCTCGTTTCTGAGTTTTCTCTTCAATTTGGATCAAAAGCTTCTTTTTATCATTGTTCCAACCAGAGAGTAATTTTGACATGATAGCCTCAACTTGTAATGCATCCGGAACAATTATTTTCACTTCACGAAGCTTTGTGACCAAAAGTAATAAATCTTGAACTTGGTCCCCAATGATTTGCCATCAGTCATAGTGAATTCATAGAACTTAAACATGATAAATTTATTGGTACATTTTTTCTCCGATGTATACTTCTCTTCAAGAGCATTCTAGATTTCCCTTGAAGATTGAGTTGTAGAAAATAAATTGTAGAGTCGATCCAACAAAGTATTCAGGATATGTCCTCTGCACATCAATTCATCGTCTTTACGCTTCTTTTTGTTGGCAATAATTTGTTCAGTATTTGCATCATTAGGTTTTGGAATTGGTTGCAGATTTGGATCAAGAACATAGGCAATTTTCAGGGTCGTCTGCATCCAGCGTAGTTTGTCCTTCCAGCGCATGAAATTGGTTCCATCAAATTTGTCAAGTTTCCAGAAAGCACCGTCGTTCATTGCAGACAAAGCCATAGTTTCAGACATTTTCTTCATTGTGAATATCACTTTAAGATTGTTAGAATAAGGTTGAGACTTTGACAAAAAATTATTTTGAGGCACGTTAATACGTTTTTCTTAAAGTGATATTTGCCCCCACTCTAATATGAGTTTGCTAACAGGTCTAAAGAAAATCACTTCCAGGATACAACAAAATTCAGAATTTTAGTTTAGTAAGAACTGAAATTCCCTTAAAATCTTCTAAAAAGAAAATATATGATTTTTATAGAGAGAAAGATGATAAGAAACTATTGTTTGAAGAATTGTATATCTGATTATGCAGCCAATGTGGGCTATATATAGTTTTTATGGGGCCTGCTGGACTTATTCCAAAGTGTACATAGAAAAGTCACATGCTTCGACTGAAAGTGTGTAAAGATCAAATTCATCTTTTTCAGCATTCTTTCATTTCCACCAAATGGATGCAAGTCTGCTATCTTTTCATACATGTGCCTTTTACCAAAGACATGGCACTGCAATCCATTAGTTGTGCTTTTTCACAAAAGGCATTGCAATCCATTAGTTGTGTTTTTTTCGATCCAAAAGACACGACATTGCAATCCATTAGTTGTGTTTTTTCAATCCAAGAGACACGGTACTGCAACCAATCTCTCATCATACACGCAAAGATTGTTTGATGGAACAAGCATCAACTCCCAAAGTTGTGAACACGGAAAGATTGTTTAATGAAATATACCAACAGATGAACAATCATAAATTTGGTGCGGCCGAAGAGAAGTGGAGATCACACGCACCAAAAGAAGTCGTTTAAGTGGACCTTTTGATTGTGCATGTTAAAAGTGAAAGAAACGAGGTTCAAATCACACTAGCTAGTGATTGGTTATGCCGCTTGACCTGGAAAGCAAAGTGAAGAAGAAAGATGGCCACTGCTTTATTTTTTAAAAAGTTTCAAGTTGATTTGCAATTGCATTCTTTACAGGTTATATAAAAGCAAGTGCCTTGCCGTCCATACATTTGCCCAAAGTCATGGATTTTTGAATGAGCTAAAAGAGAAAAGACAAGTATATAATTAGAGGACAAAGACTTGATTCCACAAGGATTGAGGAAGAATTCTTGCTTAAAATACGTAGTGGCATGATCACAAAACTTTGTGTTTAATTATGAACAAAACCGTTCATATTATAAATCACTAAGTAAAAATCATCTCCACAAAAATCAACTAAAACTAATATCGTTTAGTTATCGAGCTGTATAAAAACAGATGGACGAATTCGGTAAAAGAATTATAAACTAGGGGTGTGATATTCACACACCCCATTTTACTTCTCACACACTCTTCTAATTTTCGACTTTCGGATCAAATGAATTAAAGAAGATCAGCGGACAAAAACACACCCCTATAAACTATCTATTTGCTACAATTAATTAACTAAACGATCTTAATTTTAATTGATTTTTTACAAATATAATCTTTACATAGTAATTTATAATATAAACAATTCTAATCTTAAGCATGAAATTATGTGAATAGCCACGTAATTTGAGGAGAAACTCTTCTTTCAATGAAGGCGCCAAACCAGGTTGGAAAGTAACCTATAAATTAGGTTTATAATTTTTTGTATTTGGTTTTTAAAGAGAAGGCATAATATTCTTCAAATTTCATATAGAGGAGCTGCTGCTCTACCAAAGGCCACACCAGGTATACTTACTGTGAGACAGATACGAGCATTGTTTGAAATCAAATAAGAGAGTTTTTGTCACTTTATGTGTCATACAGACATAACCGTTGTTTAAAACAAAAAAAAATTGCCCCTAGGATCCTCGCCAGATCCACTCCCTAGAGATCTTAGGGATCATGCAATCATATTCGTTCATTTTATATTGTGCGGTCAATTTTCGTTAGGTACTATTTATATTTGAATTTTAAATTTTAAATGATTTTTTATCGTACGATATACGATGAACGGACGTGATTGTGGGATCCCTAGGGAATGGATCCGGTGAGGATCCTGGTTCAAAAAATTGTATTTCTCCTCATCAAGGAATAGACATCTCATTATGGTCTTGATGTATAGCGTGAACAAAATTGCGATTCTACTATAAAATCAATTGGCTATATAAAGAGTAGTCTACTAACTTATAAGCACATGCAAAGTCTATATTTTTTTTCTCGTTGTGAGTTTAATACCCTCAACATAGAGATGGCTTGATGTGTGCTTTGTATATGTCTGTTGCGTCTATTATCACTATAACAAATTTGTACTATTACATTTGTTTTGTGTGGTAGACGTTTTAGGAATTTTATTCTTTTTGTTGTTTGTGGGAATTTATTTTCAAAATCAAGGATTTAGTCACTAAAATGTATGTATCCATTTTAGCGCCCCTTGTAACCATTTGTTTATCAATGAAATCATGCTATATATCATTTCGGATTAAAAAAAAAGATAGACATCTATTTATTATATTATATCGTGATAAACGTTACACAAGCAAATCACAAACATATTTCTTACCAAATCACTTTCTGATACATCGAAATCAATCTCCAATTTAAATGATTAATCAAATCAATACGATTCGTTTTCCTTTTATGCATGTATTCTTTGTACAGAAATTCAACATGCTTGTAATTATATATACTGATTACTCATGTACAATTGAAACCATATATATATATATATATATATATATATATATATAGACATAAACACACTAATGTATTTACTCATAACACTGGTACAAGTCAAGAGTAGGAAGACCTGTAGAAAATAGTCAAATCGCACAATTTCTGCAGCTCACTGAACAAGAAACACAACGAACATGCTGGAAACACCACCACATATACAACTCAAAAGTTTTCAAATGCTAAAACATCAATTTGTTTCTTTGGTTGGCCGTCTTTTCTCACCAAACTTAGGACCCAAGTTTGCTCCAAGCGCCCTGCTGGGGCCTCCAAGCTTTGCCGAAAGTTGAAACCACTTAGGCTAAGCAACCAACTCATCATTCATTTCTTTATTGCCGATTTGCCATTCTCATTCCAAAAGCTGAATCTTTCTTAGTTGGCTGGCTGCTATGACTACAATGGTATTTCCGGAAATTTAAACGAAAAACGAGAATATTTTCTGTAGAGCAAAACGGAAAAGTAAGGTATCAAAGCTTTTTCCATAAGAACCATACCCTCATTTGCCTTGTCATTGCAGCAAAGTTTTTGTGTAAAGAGGAAATAATGATTTCGTTACGCTCCAATAATTCTATGTCACGCCGGATGTTGGCAAAGAAGTTTGGCTGCGCGAAGAGGGCATGGGGGAACTTCACTGATAAAGTACAATCGAAACTCCACAAGCTCAACATCCCCAAAGCAATCAAAACCACCGCCAGACGCCTCTGTGCCTTGCGGAGCAAGTTTCATTTTCTTATCCCATCCAAACTCCGCGATCTCACCAGAAGTTCCTCTGGCTTCCCTAGTAACCGATACTATAACCATCACTATATCTTTGAATCCCGCATCGATTATGCACAAGGAAGATCTAGCTACCAGTACCACAACAAGCTTCATCATACTAAGAATACGGCAGCCATACACATAGACGAGCTCTTTGAAGATCCTGCCGTCTGTGTGGACGCCAAGAAGGATCCACATTTTGGTGAGCAAGCAGAAACGAGCAAAGGGAAACAGGCAATCGATGTGGACGATAACATGAAGGTTGTGACAACAGATAAGAAGAGTATGTATAGCGTTGAAGATGCGTGGCAGGCGGTGGTTGCTAAGTCACCTCAGCTGCGGGTGGTGGATGAAAGAGCGGAGGAGTTCATTCACAAGTTTAGGCAAGACATGAAGCTTCAGAAAGAGAAATCCCTTCTTGAGTTCCAGGAGATGTTGGCTCGCAGTTCTTAAATTAGTTATAATTAGCTTTATTACTTTGGTTAGTTTCATTTTTTTTTTCCAATACAAAATATGGAAGTGATTGAACAAGCTTGAAGGTTTGCTGGTTTTTGGGTTTCAGGTTTGACGAATACAGTGGTTTTCTGCAGAAAGTGTGAAGATGCATAGAAAGTTTTAGGTTTTCTTTTAATTTTTATTTAATTCTTTTTTTAGGGGTTTCATATAATGAAATGGAAAATTTAGGATTAAAGATTTTGTGTGTGGATCTGAAATAATGAAATGATTTATGTCTAATATATAATGCATTACTTTGTTGAAGTGATTATTGAATCAATGGCGAGTCTAAATTTGGTTATTGTACTTGATTTGGATAAACTCCAACCATTGATTTCCCATGAGAAAATTGTGTCTTATATAAATACATAAATTTGCACCTCTTCACCCCTTTTGAGAGGTTTAGTTGTGATCCACAGATTTCTATGTTTTGCACATCAAACAATAAATGATATGTATGATTGAGCAAAGATTGCAGTAAGAACTCATGAAGGACAAACTAATAACCATAGGGTTACACCAAGGCTCAACTTTAAGTCCTTACCTTTGGGCATTGGTAATAGACGAGTTAATATGACATATTCAAGATGATATTCCTTAGTGCATGCTTTTCAGAGATGAACCAAAAAGCGAACTCTTTCGCTATCTTAGATCTATCTTGCAAAAGAGTAGAGAATTAGACGGAGATCTTAACCATAGAATACAAGCTAGATGGATGAAGTGGAAGAGTGCATCAAGTGTATTATATGATCGTCGTATGCTATTAAAACTCAAGAGAAAATTTTATAAGACGGCAATAAGGCCAGTAATGCTTTATGGCAAGGAGTGTTGGGCCGTCGAAAATCCACACGTGCAAAAAATAAGTGCAGCAGAGATGAGAATGCTTCGTTAAATGTGTCAGCATGCAACAAAGAATATGATTAAGAACGAGGATATCTGAGGTAAAGTAAGAGTGACAATAGTTGAAGTTAAGTTGCGAGAAAATTGGTTAAGGTAGTTTGGACACGTGAACCGAAAACCTACAAATGTTCTGGTTAAAAGATGCACCTATAAAGAGGTACAGGGCAAAATGAGTACAGAAGGACTTATGAAGACTTGGAAAGAGACATTCCAAGTCTTCAAGAAAATATACAGAGTACTAGGGGCTAGCGGAGACATGACGCAAAGCCAAGTGCAATAGCGTTTTAAGATTCACACAGCCGACCTCACTTTGTGGGATAAGGTTTGGTGGTGGTTGTTGTTTGTCGTTGGTTCTGCTTTGTTTTATTCAATCAATGAGCTAAAATAGAATATAATTGTGTAGAAGGCCCGCATTTCAGTTTTTTATACTAGCAATTACCGACGGAGGACTGAATCGGACGTACAGAAACTCGAATGCTACAAGCCCCTTGCACATATTTATATGTTAGTATCCCAGGATTTTCCCACTACTATAAATCATTCACAATTAATGTATTAATGCACCAGAATTCACAGTATATGTACAAAAAATAGCAAGGTCCAAAGAGCTGAGACAACTACAGGTTTCTGCAAATATTTCTCGAAGCTTAATCGACAAAATGCTAATTAAGATTTATGTGCTTACACCTTACAGTACCCAGATGAAAGGCAAACACAGTTGACTCTTTAATGCACACATTCTTCCATGGGATCACCATGATGTATCTTTTTCATCCGACACGCCTCCATCTCCTCAGGAGTAACCCACAAAACGCATGCCGTGGTGTAAAGACATTTATCGAGAACTCGTGACACTCGAGCAACTTCATACAAAAAAAAGAAACCTAACACTAAAAATAAGAATAGTAAACACAATTGAAGCATAATGAGTAATTATTTATACCTCGTCGTTTAACATTATATTTGCGTTTTCTTTCATCATTCTCTTCCGTCCTTCTGTCATCCTCCAGGAAAAAGACGCGTATGAATAAACAATCAATAAACTTCAGAAGCATAATGGCTAGTATGGTGGTGATGTGAGTTGAGCCATATCTTAAATTAAATATATAACGTGACATTAAAAGTAGTAAATTGAAAATGAAGGCCACGAAATGACCTTCTTAAGATCATCATCAAGTTTTTTCTGGTCAAGGACCAAGTCATCGGGTGTGTAGCAAGTTGAATCATAATCTTGTTTCTTGGCCCAAGGAATTGATCCAGCTCATAGAAAATTCATGAAGTGTGCTAAAAATTTCTAGCAAAAGATTGTTGGTGTGCATGCTAGAAAGGTCTAGTTGATTGTAAACTTGTGTAGTGTGTGTGCATGATCATACACTAGAAAATTCTAGTGATGGCAAAGCATGCCTATAAATATAGGTGTGTGTGTGTGTTGTGATGCAAGAACAAAAAAAAAAAGAGCAAGTGAAGAAAAGAGTGAAGAAGAGTAGAGTGTTTGAGTGTTTCCTCTTGTATTAAGTTTGTGTGAGTGAATAAAAATTTTGTGAATTAACTTGAGTGTTATTTCTTTCTCTTGCCTATCAAATTCCGCTGTGTCACAATCTTCTTTGTGAGATAAACATCTCCAAAGTAGTGAAGTCCTTTTAAGCCCCAACAAAGTGGTACCAGAGCCATGGCTAGCAACGCAATGGCATCCTTCCAAGTTCCAATGCTCAACAACAACAACTTCGACAATTGGAGTATCAAAATGAAGGCCCTTTTAGGAGCACATGATGTCTGGGAAGTCGTGGAGAAATGCTATACTGAGCCAAAAGATGAAGCTACTTTGTCCCAACCCCAGAAAGAGAGTTTGAAAGACTCAAGAAAGAGAGACAATAAGGCTCTCTACCTCATCTACCAAGCATTAGATGACAGTGGCTTTGAGAAGGTCTCGAGTGCAACCTCCGCCAAGCAAGCATGGGAAAAGCTTCAAACCTCTTACAAAGGAGCCGAACAAGTGAAAAAGGTTCGTCTTCAAGTATTAAGAGGTGAGTTCGAATCTCTACAAATGAAAGGGTTTGAATCAATCTCTGATTATTTCTCAAGAGTCTTAGCCATTTATAATCAATTAACAAGAAACGGTAAAAAATTGGAAGATGTTAGAATTATGGAGAAGATACTACGCTCGTTGGACCCTAAATTTGAGTACATTGTTGTGACGATTGAAGAAACCAAAAACTTGGAAGAAATTACTATAGAGCAATTAATGGGTTCACTGCAAGCATATGAAGAGAAACATAAGAAAAGGCAAGGGAATGATGAGCAACTCCTCAAGACGCATGTTCAGCCAAAGAAGAAAGAAGAAAGCTTCAACAACAAGGGAAGCCAATATGAAAGAGGTCGTGGCCGAGGTCGCGGACGTGGGCGTGGACGTGGTTGGAACTTCAACAACCATAGCAACTACGAAAAAGGAGAAAGCTCAACTAAAGGTCGTGGAGGAGGACGCTCAAACTCGAGGTATGAAAAATCTCAAGTTCAATGCTACAATTGTCAAAAGTATGGGCATTATGCTTGGGAATGTAGAGCTCCAAGCAACAAACCTGATGAGAAGGTCAATTATGTGAAAGAAGAGAAAGAAGAGGATGGCGTTGTGCTACTGGCATGTAAAAACAATGATGGAGACCAAGACTATACATGGTATCTTGACACTGGCGCCAGCAACCACATGTGTGGAAGAAGAAACATGTTTGTAGAGCTCAATGAATCGGTGAGTGGCAACGTTTCTTTTGGAGACGAATCCAAAATATCCGTAAAAGGAAAAGGTAACATCTTTATTTCCCTAAAAAATGGCGGCCACTAATTAATTTCAAATGTCTATTACGTGCCTAATATGAAAAGCAACATTTTGAGTTTGGGTCAACTCTTAGAAAAAGGTTATGATTTTCATACGAAAAATTATATCCTTTTTCTTAGAGATGACAAAAGAAGATTAATTGCCAAGGCGAAAATGTCAAAGAATAGGATGTTTCCTATGAATATTCAAAACGATGTTGCAAAGTGTCTCAAGATATCTTACAAAGACACATCCTGGCTTTGGCATCTTCGTTTTGGGCATCTTAACTTTGGAGGACTGGAGTTATTATCCAAGAAGGAAATGGTGAGAGGCCTACCGTGCATCAGTCATCCTGATCAAGTTTGCGAACGATGTTTACTTGGGAAACAGTCAAGGAAAAGCTTTCCAAAGCAGTCGACCACAAGAGCCCAGAAGCCACTCGAGCTCATTCATACTGATGTGTGCGGTCCAATAAAGCCAAGCTCTTTGGGTAAAAATAATTATTTCCTTCTCTTCATTGATGATTTTTCAAGGAAAACCTGGGTATATTTCTTGAAGCAGAAATCAGATGTCTTTAGAGCATTCAAGAAGTTCAAAGCCGCTGTAGAAAATGAGAGTGGTTGCAAGATCAAAGCCATGAGATCTGATCGAGGAGGAGAATTCACTTCAAAGGAATTTCAAGAATTTTGTGAAGCCAATGGAATTCGTCGACCTTTGACAGTTCCAAGATCCCCTCAACAAAATGGTGTGGTAGAAAGAAAAAATCAAACTATCCTCGACATGGCTCGAAGCATGCTCAAAAGCAAGAAACTACCTAAGGAGTTGTGGGCAGAAGCTGTAGCATGTGTTGTCTATCCATCCAATCGGTTTCCAACAAGAAGTGTGTGGGGAAAGACTCTGCAAGAAGCACGGAGTGGAAGAAAGCCAGGTATTCTCATCTAAGAGTTTTTGGAAGCATAGCCCATGTACATGTACCAGACGAGAGAAGAACAAAACTCGATGACAAAAGTGAGAAGTTCATCTTCATCAGCTATGCCTATGACACAAATTCAAAAGGTTATAAGCTGTATAATCCGAAAAATGGGAAGACGGTGATCAGTCGAGACGTGACATTCGATGAAGAAGGAGAATAGGATTTTGGCCCGCATGCAGGTGATCTCAGCTTCTTTCCTCAATTTGAAGAAGATAATGAACAAACAATAATGGAGCAAGCAAGAGATGTTCAACAACAATCCACTACTCCACCTGTTTCACCAACGTCAACCAATCATGGTAATTCACCAGCATCAACATCATCAAGTGGGAGTTCAAATAAAAGAGATGTTCCATGCACAAGGAGTTTACGAGAACTCTATGAGGTAGCTGAAAGACTTGATAATCCTACACTTTTCTGTCTCTTTGCTGATTATGAACCAGTCGACTTCCAAGAAGCAGTACAAGATACTAAGTGGAGGAAAGCAATGGATGAAGAAATCAAAGCCATCCAGAAAAATGATACATGGGAACTCGCTATTCTTCCAAAAGGACATAAAGCCATCGGAGTCAAATGGGTGTACAAGACAAAGAAAAATGCTAATAGAGAGGTCGAAAGATACAAGGCGAGACTAATGATGAAGGGCTATAGTCAAAGAGCTAGAATCGACTATGATGAGGTATTTGCACCTGTAGCTCGTTTGGAAACTATACTATTACTAATTTCTTTGGTAGCTTAAAACAAATGGAAGATTCAACAAATGGATGTGAAGTCCGCCTTCCTAAATGGCGTCCTTGAAGAAAAAGTCTACATTCAGCAACCATCAGGCTATGAAATCAAAGGGCATGAAGACAAGGTTCTGAAGCTGAAGAAAGCCCTCTATGGGTTAAAACAAGGGCCAAGAGCATGGAATAGTGGCATCGACAAGTACTTTTAGGAGAACAACTTTATGAAGTGCCCTCATGAACATGCTCTCTACGTCAAAGTCAAAGACGGAGATATTCTGATTGTGTGCTTATATGTGGATGATCTAATCTTCACCGGAAGTAATCCAAGCATGTTTGAAGAGTTCAAAAGAGTGATGACCAAAGAATTTGAGATGACTGATATCGGGCTGATGGCATACTACCTAGGCATCGAAGTCAAGCAGAATGAAGAAGGCATTTTTATCTCCCAAGAAAGCTACACAAAGGAGATACTGAAAAAGTTCAAAATGGACGACTGCAAGCCCATAAGCACGCCAATGGAGTGTGGAGTCAAGCTAACCAAGCATGACAAAGGAGAAAGTGTAGATCCAACATTTTTCAAAAGTCTAGTTGGAAGTTTACGCTACTTGACATGCACAAACCAGACATTCTCTATGACGTCGGATTATTCAGTCGCTACATGGAGAATCCCACAACTACACATTTGAAGACGGCCAAAAGAATTCTTCGATACCTTAAAGGTACCGTTAACTTTGGCTTGTTCTATTCAAGTTCTGATAACTACAAACTTGTTGGATACAGCGACAGTGATTGGGCAGGAGATTTCGACGATAGAAAAAGCACTACTGGATTTGTTTTCTTCATGGGAGACACTGCATTCACATGGATGTCGAAGAAGCAACCGATTGTCACTCTCTCTACCTGCGAAGCTGAATACGTAGCTACTAGCTCATGTGTTTGTCATGCAATCTGGTTGAGAAACTTGCTGAAAGAATTAAGCATGCCACAAGAAGAGCCAACAGAGATCTACGTCGACAACAAGTCTGCAATAGCTCTAGCGAAGAATCCAGTGTTCCACGACAAGAGCAAGCACATAGATACCCGCTATCACTACATAAGAGAGTGTATTGCAAGAAAGAATGTGCAAGTGAAATACGTGAAGTCTCAAGACCAAGTCGCCGACATATTCACCAAGCCACTCAAACAAGAAGACTTTATCAGACTGAGGAACTCAATCGGCGTCACAAGACAAGATTAAGGGGGGATGTTGAATCATAATATTGTTTCTTGGCCCAAGGAATTGATCCAGCCCATAGAAAACCCATGAAGTGTGCTAGAAATTTCTAGCAAAAGATTATTGGTGTGCATGCTAGAAAGGTCTAGTTAATTGTAAACTTATGTAGTGTGTGTGCATGATCATACACTAGAAAATTCTAGTGATGGCAAAGCATGCCTATAAATATAGGTATGTGTGTGTGTTGTGATGCAAGAACAAAAAGAAAGAGAGCAAGTGAAGAAAAGAGTGAAGAAGAGTGAAGTGTTTGAGTGTTTCCTCTTGTATTAAGTTTGTGTGAGTGAATAAAAATTTTGTGAATTAACTTGAGTGTTTTTCTTTCTCTTGCCTATCAAATTCCGCTGCGTCACAATCTTCTTTGTGAGATAAACATCTCCAAAGTAGTGAAGTCCTTTTAAGCCCCAACATAGCAAGCCATTTTTCTTCTGTTGGAGCATGCGCCTCTGCAACAAAATTTGAAGAATCAGAACACTAGGGTAATCACAATAAACAATGCTGAAATCAACAAGAACAAACGAAATAAAGAAAATGCCGAAATCAACCAAAATAAATGAAATCAGATGAAATTACTTAATATTGATAAAGCACTCCGGGTGAACAATAAAAACAATGTTCTCTAACATTAAATAAATAAACAAAAATATATGTGACAGATACAAACCTTCAGAGGCTACTTTGCGGGCAATGTTCGCCTTCATTAGGTCTGCTGGTTGTTTGTTTACAACACTTGTATCCCCACTGGTGATCCTTCCACCATGATCCCCAAACACTTGTATGGTTATTGATGTAAACATCCTCGTCATACTTACTCTTTGGAAGGGATGTCTCCTTCAAAGGAAAATCAGAAGAAAAACTGTTAATTTCCTTCCGAGGAGTTTACACCAGACCAATTGGACTACTGGACCATAGATGATGCTCTAACAAACTAGCACTTGTTATCCAATAATATTTTCGTCGCACATATTCACTGAATCATGCATAAGAGCATAATCTTTCAGACCCTCGAGCAATCCCACAATAAGGTGTGAGAAAGAACTTGCCTAAATAGCTCCAAAATAATTTAGATCAATCATCCAGGAGTCTATCAGCATCAAACGGTAAACTATTAGCACGGTTCAGAAAGAAATGGAAGCCAGTAAAATTGTTAATAAGACTTAATCTGTGTAAAAAGATTAATTATAGATGAATAAGACATGCATAGAGACACAATCCTCCCCCTCTCTTATTTTGCATACAGATAAAAGGTAAAAAGATCTTTAACGCAAGGCAAGATATCAAAATGGAACTGATTTGAAAAAGAAATTAATATTATATATACCATGCCCTTTACAACTCTGCCAGCATGATCATATTCAACTTGTTCTGCTTGAGATGGAGCAGATTGCATGTGAATGTCCTGCCCTTTTCAAACGCCTCCCATGCATGAATATTAAGCTGCTTCAACTCTAGAGCTTGCCCACTCGCTCTGTACTTGTTATCTCACTGTAAAAATAGCAAGTTGGCAAATCAATTTTTTGTCACATTCACAGAATTAAAAAAAAATAAATAAACAATATTCTGAGTTCGACAACTTACTCCATAAACCTTCTCATTCGGGTAAGCATCAGGAGGGGATCGTCACGCATGGACCGAGTTTTGGGATCATAGGAAACAGATTTGACATCAAGATTCAAAAGATATTAGCTGTGTCCTCCCGAATGCGCAAATTTCTGAACACAGAGAATTCAAAATTAAAATCATGTGTGAATCATCTTTCTGGGGAACGCTGTGTTAGGGAATATTCAATGGTGAAAGATTAGGACACTTGTCACTCATATAGATAGGCAGTTAGACAAGATTGTTATGATCTGTAGCATATAAATACAAGTGTGATGTAATAACTTGGTTGTTAAGAAATATAAGAAATATCTTTCTCTCTCTCTCTATCTGTTTCTCTCTCTTCGACTCTTATTCTTCTTTCTTACTGCAACCTACTCAAGGTCAGCTATGGTGATTAACATGGTATCAATCGCCGATCGCTAACGCTTTTTCGATCCTCTAACAAGCTTCCGCTATCCTTCGTCTATGTTTCTCAAGGTTCGTCATTCTCCGATTGCTATTTCTCGATTCGTCCAGATTTCGTACTCTTTGTTTCTAGGGTTTCCGTGGTCACAGATTTTTTGTGTGCTCGATTCTTCGTGTTGCTTTACAAGACTTGTTTTTTGGTGTAATCATGGTGACTGCTGCTCAACTCAACATTGTTCAATCTCCAATTACTTCGCTTATTTCTACTGTTTCTACCTCCGTCAACGTCAAACTTGATGATTCGAATTACTTGAATTGGCATTTTCAATTGCAATTACTGCTTGATGGTCATGGTCTTTCGGGTTTTGTAGATGGTACTCATCAATGTCCATCTCGGTTGCTTTCTTGCTCCGATGAGTCGAGTGTTGATACTGCGCCTGTTGAAAATGATGCATATGTTGTCTGGAAGATGCATGATCGGGCTTTAATGCAGTTAATCACAGCTACATTATCCCCTATTGCTGTTTCTTGTGCCATTGGGAGTACTAGTGCTCAGGATCTGTGGACCCGATTGCATGAACAGTTCTCTACTGTCTCTTGAACCAGTATTTTTCAGCTCAAATCCAACCTTCAGACTATTAAAAAGGGGTCTGATTCAGTGTCCCAATACCTTCAACGAATCAAAGAGGCTCAAGATTATCTCTCCGCTGCTGGTGTTCATTTCGCTGATGAAGACATTGTCATCCTGGCGTTGAATGGCTTACCACCAGAATACAACACGTTTCGGACAGTTATAAGGGGGCGTGAGAGTGTTATCTCGCTTAAGGATTTCCGGTCCCAACTTCTTGCTGAGGAGCTGGTTGTTGATCACACTGTGCAGTCTCCGTTTCTTTCTGCTATGATAGCTAATACTTCTTCCACTGAGATTAAATCCTCCCATATGCCACATCCGCCTCAGGCTTATCCCAACTATGGTTCTTCCTCTGGTCAGTCATTGTATTTTTCTGGAGGTCATAGGCAGCCTCCTCATAACAAACAGAAGGGCAGGGGCAAATTTCATCAAGGTTCGCGTTTTGCTCGCCAATCTTATACTATGTTCCCCACTTCTGGTTTTGGTGTACTTGGCAGTTCTCCACAGGGTGGATCCTCTTCTACTGCAGTCATCTGCCAATTGTGTAATACCTTTGGTCATTCTGCTGCTTCTTGTGGATCTTCACCGCCCACACGACAAGGCTGTCATATCTGTGGCATATTCAATCACTCCACATGGTTTTGCTTCTACAATGAAAAGGGTCCAAATTTCATTGGTGCCTCTCAGTTCTCCCAATCCTATGCTCCTTCTGCACCCATGGCAGGATACTCTTATGCTTCTCCGGCCTCTCCTTCTCAGCCGCCAATGCATGCCATGAACACTGTGTTCCCTCCATCTTCTCAAGCTGGGTCTTCACCGGCGACACCTCAATTTTGGCTTGCTGATTCGGGTGCTACAAATCACATGACTTCTGATCTTCGGAATCTCTCCCTGGCATCTCCTTATCCTACCAATGAGACTGTTCAAACTGCTAATGGGGAAGGTTTGAAAGTGTCTCATGTTGGTAGTAATATTATCCAACCTTCGGTTCACCCCATTACACTCAATTCTGTCTTATATGTTCCACAGTTATCTCATAATTTGCTCTCCGTTCATAAGATCTGTCTTGATAATAATTGCTGGCTGATCTTTGATGCTTACTCTTTTTGGATTCAGGACAAAGCCACAGGGAGGATCTTGTACCACGGCCAGTGCAGTAATGGTCTCTATCCCATTCCTTCCTTTGCTCGTTCTCCAATAAACATGCCTCCAGTTGTTGCGTGCTTTGGAAGACTTGTCAACTCTAATCTTTGGCATAGTCGTTTAGGTCATCCCTCTAATTCTACTGTCTCCTTAATGCTTCGAAATGCAACTATTCCCTGTGCTAAAGATGTAAATCCTGTCTTGTGTACTAGCTGTTTAGAAGGCAAGTTCACTAAGCTTCCTTTTGAGTCTAGATCTCATTCATCCATTGTTCCATTCGAGGTTGTTCACAGTGACTTATGGGGTCCTGCACCTTGTCCTTCGATGGATGGTTTCAAGTACTATGTCACTTTAATTGATGAATGTACTCGATTCTGTTGGTTTTTTCCCCTTGTTAATAAATCAGATTTCTTTGGTACATTTGTCTCCTTCTGTGCTTTTGTTCACACACAGTTTTCCGCTTCTGTTAAAATCTTGCAAACTGATGGGGGTGGTGAGTATGTCAATAACCAACTCCATAACTTCTTGCAGACTAAGGGCATTATTCATCACAAATCTTGTCCCTATACCCCTGAACAAAATGGTATAGCTGAACGTAAACATAGACATATTGTTGAAACTGCCTTAACCTTACTGCAACATGCTAAACTTCCTTCCCAGTTTTGGTCCTTTGCATGTCATACTGCTGTCTATCCTATCAATAGGTTGCCATCATCTCTTTTACACAATAAATCTCCATTTCACCTTTTGTTTGACAAACTTCCCGTCCTATCTCATCTGAAAATATTTGGTTGTTCGTGTTTTCCTTTACTGCGCCCTTACAATTCTTCTAAACTGCAACCTAAGACTACTAAATGTGTGTTTCTTGGTTATGCTTCTCACTACAAAAGATACCTCTGTTTTGATGTTCTCAAACATAAAGTGTATATTTCTCGACATGTGGTTTTTAACGAACTAGAGTTTCCTTATTCTAGTTTATTAACACAGTCTGCCCAGTGTGTCACATCATCCATTTCTCATGTTCCTCCCTTACCACCATTAGTTCCCACCCTTGATAATGTTTTAGTTTCTCCTTTTTTACCCCCAGTGTTCTCACCGTCCTCACCCTCTATATCCACTTCCTCCTCTCATAGTCCTGTGTCCACACCTCTTAATGTCTCTGGGTCTATTACTGGCACTGCATCGGCATAGTCTGCACTCCCTGTGGATCCTTTGTTTGCTCCTGACAGTCTTCAAGTTGTTCTTCCACTTGCTCCACTTAACATGCATCCCATGCAAACTCGAAGCAAATCTGGGATTGTCAAGAAGAAAGCTCTATTGACTATTCTAGATGCCTCAGTCCCTGTGGATATGTCCTTGGTTGAACCTATTTCCTACAAGACTGCACTTACGGTTCCAGTTTGGCTTAAAGCCATGCACGAGGAAATTGAGGCCCTTCATTCTCAGGGCACTTGGTCACTGGTTTCTCTTCCATCTCAGAAAAATTTGGTTGGTTGTAAGTGGGTCTTCAAAATCAAGAAGAACTCAAATGGCACAATTGCTAGGCACAAAGCTCGGTTAGTCGCCAAAGGGTTCAGTCAAGAAGCCGGTTTGGACTATGGTGAAACATTTAGCCCGGTCGTTAAACCCACAACTGTGCGATTGGTTTTGGCTTTAGCTGCTCATCATGGTTGGAAACTGAGACAACTTGACGTTAAAAATGCTTTTTTGTATGGAGTGTTGCAGGAGGAAGTCTACATGTCCCAACCACCTGGTTTTGAAGATGCTCGGAATCCTCACTTGGTTTGTAAACTCCATAAGTCTCTCTATGGCTTGAAGCAAGCCCCTCGTGCTTGGAATGAACGGTTCACTACTTTTCTCCCTACACTTGGATTTCAGTCCACCTATTCCGATTCATCATTATTTGTCAAGACAGTTGGCAGTGCTATTGTGATCCTTCTTCTATATGTGGATGATATTATCATCACAGGGAGCTCTCCCACTGCCCTCCATGATGTTATTCAGTCTCTTATGTCTGAGTTTGATCTTAAGGATTTAGGAGACCTCCATTATTTTCTTGGCATTCAGATTGTTCCTACTCATTCTGGCTTATTCTTATCTCAGTCTAAGTATGTTGAGGATTTGTTGCATAAGACTGAGATGTGGGATTCCAAGAGTTGTGATACTCCTTGTTTACCCTCCACCAGACTTCTCAAAGATGATGAGGTTCCTTATACTAATCCGACTGCCTATCGCAGCATTGTTGGTGCTCTACAGTATCTCACGTTCACAAGGCCTGACATTGCCTTCTCGGTTCATCAAGTCTGTCAGTTCATGCAGAACCCAATGGTGTCTCATTATACTGCTGTCAAGCGTATTCTTCGGTATTTAAAGGGTACGATCTGTCATGGCATCACCTATTCCAGAGGAGAGTTAACTTTGAAAGCCTTCAGTGATGCTGACAGGGCTGGCGATCCGAATGATCGCAGATCAACTACCGGTCTTGTTGTGTTTCTGGGATCCAATCCGATTTCCTGGTCATCTAAGAAACAACAAACCGTTTCTCGTTCATCAACAGATGCCGAATATCGTGCCATGTCCACTACCTCCGCTGAGCTTGACTGGATCCAACAGCTTTTGTCTTTCATGAAGATTCAACTAGCTGCCCCACCTGTGTTGTTTTGTGACAATCTATCTGCGATTGCCCTTTCTTTTAATCCTGTTCAGCACCAGAAAACGAAGCATATTGAAGTCGATGTGCACTTCATCCGTGAACGGATTGCCCGGAAACAACTTGGTGTCCAGTTTGTCTCCTCCAGGGAGCAGTTTGCAGACATCTTCACTAAGGGGTTAAGTGCCTCTTTGTTTCACACTCATTGTCACAATCTCATGCTTGGCATTTCCCAACATGATCTTGAGGGGGGATGTTAGGGAATATTCAATGGTGAAAGATTAGGACACTTGTCACTCATATAGATAGGCAGTTAGACAAGATTGTTATGATCTGTAGCATATAAATACAAGTGTGATGTAATAACTTAGTTGTTAAGAAATATAAGAAATATCTTTCTCTCTCTCTATCTGTTTCTCTCTCTTCGACTCTTCTTCTTCTTTCTTACTGCAACCTACTCAAGGTCAGCTATGGTGATTAACACGCTGTACACAAAACAAAAAATGTTTTATATTAAACACCACGCAGACAATCAAGGAGATAGCAATACATGCCTGACAGTTCCAGTGCTTCCACCACCAGTCGTGCGAACACGCTTCTCAACCTTTGCAAAATGCATCTGTTTGCTTTCGTCAACCTTGGCCTCATCTACCATCAGAGCATCGTCATCCTCATCATCTTCACTAATCTCCCCTTCCCCAATCAGCTTATTATTTTTCTCCTCCAACTTTTTTATCTGCAGTTCCTTCAGGTACTTCCTTCTAGCCTCATCCCTTGTTTCGTATCTCTCAGTGACAAGCATAACTTGCTGCATAAAAACCGTTCCATCGATCCCGTTTTCCATCATAATCCAGCTCAAAACTCTCTATATTTTCATCAGGTGCAATGTGCATGTTTGTCCATCTTGCTCCTTTTTTTCTAGGCCTCTCCATGCACAACTTTGTCAAAAGAAAAGTATGAAAACCCTAGGCAATATATACCTAACTCTAACACAAAATATAGTAAGAAGAGTAAAAAAAATTATTTCATAAGCTAAAATATGTTTCATGTCCCAAAAAATAATAACTAAAAATAAGATATACAAACTTCTGTTGCTAACATTATTGTATGATTATAGTGACGATACACAACCAGATCAAAACTTGTTTGTAGGCATTCGATAATTTAACCACCGAGTATAGTTTCCTGACAAACTCACGGTACCCTTATAAATTATTGAATTATTAAGCAAATGTATCTAAATTCTTTGATCAACTAACAATCCATTTTTTGTACGATACGAATCTTGTGAGCTCATAACACCATCAGTATTGAAACTGACCACTGCACCACTGCCTGGTTCTAGCATGTGGTAGTTCATATCCCTTAATTCTAGGGTTTATGTCTTGTAGAATCTTAGTCCTTTATTTTATTGTTCCTTGCTTTAGACTTAGGCAATCTCCCATCATTTCTGATTGTAAGTGTTAGGAGGAGTCTGCCCCCATTCTCCTCTCTTCTTTTCGGACTCTATATAGAGTCCTCCTTGTACTCTCTTTTCCTTTATGAAATATACAAGCTTTTAGAAACTCTAAAAGTTCAACATGGTATCAGAGCAGGAACCACAAGGGACCTGCTTCTGTTAGCTCATTCATTCAAAAAAAAAATTCTTCTTACCACTGCAGTGCCTTCTTCATTCCACTGCAGTACCCTTTTTTTTTGTTACAATGACAGAAGAACGATCTTCAAACGAAGATGCCGCGAGCTCCTCAAATATCATACCCTCCACCATCATTCAGAGTGAGAGCAATTCAAACTTGCGTTTGTGCTCAGTACTGCTAAACGAATTCAACCACCTACCGTGGTCTTGTGCCATCTCTCTTGCTCTTGGTGGGAGATCAAAGCTAGGATATGTCAATGGGAGCATCGGACGGCATGAACCATCATCCACATCCTTTGGAGCATGGCATGCAAATGATCAGTTGGTTATGTCATGGATCCTCAACTCCATGGAACCAAAGCTTTCTGAACTGTTTAGTTACTCTGAATCCTCATCTTCCCTTTGGGAATCAGTCAGAGAAATGTATGGCAACCAAAATAATGTTGCTCGTATTTTTCAGCTCAAGAAGGATCTCACTGGGCTAAGGCAAGGAGAGCAATCCTTCGTTCAACATCTAGGATGCATGAGGTCCATGTGGAATGAGCTCGACATGTATCGACCGCACACAACCGACTCCGCTGAGCTACACAAACGTGCGGATGAGGACAAGGTGTTTCAACTCTTGGCAAGCCTAGGAGCTGAATACGAAGACCTTCGAAGTCATTTGCTGATGACACCTGAACTACCTTCATTCAATAGTGTCTGCCAAGCTATCCAAAGGGAGGAAACTCGCAGGAAAGTTATGAACATTGAGCCAAGATCTAACCCTGAGTCTAGGGTTTTCTCGAGCCACTATAAGAATACTGGTGAAAAATTCTTTGCCAGTAAGAAAGCAGATTGGAAGTGCACCTATTGCAACATGAAAGGGCATTTAAGGGAAAAATGTTGGACATTACACCCGGAGCTGAGGCCAAAATTCGATAAAGAGGGAAGGATGATCAAAGAAGGAAAAGGAATCAACCCAAAGGCCCTCCATTCATCCAGTTTCCTAACAGGTAAAACTTCAAATCTAACTGCAAATCCAATGGAGTTGATAAATGAATTTGCAAACTTTCTTCAAAGACGAGGTGGCAACACTAAAGTTGAGGAAGCAACTTCGACATCTCCCACTGCCATGCTTGGTAAATTTGCAGGATTCTTAGCTGAGATCTCATCTCACAACAATGTACCAGGTATTATCAATGCTCTCTACACGGCATTTAATGAAATGAGGCATGATTGTTGGATTATAGACTCAGGTGCCACAGATCATATAACAAATCAGTATTCTTGCTTAAACAAGTTTCAAAAATTACCAAAATCCACTAGAGTGTCTGTTGCAAATGGAAATGGGGAACCTATTCTAGGAAAACTCAAACTCAAACTGTTAAGTGATGAGATTGAGTCGTCGGCTTTATTTGTGCCTACTTTTCCTTTCCAACTTCTGTCCATAAGTAGAATCACCAGCACTCTAGATTGCCTTGCCATTTTCTCACCCCACAGTGTCATATTTCAGGATCGGGTCTCTCGAAAGAAGATTGGTGAAGGGCACTTTCTAAATGGACTCTACTACCTCACAAAGGATTTCAAGTCCCCGAGACCCCATCTTGTTAATCTCAGCCACTCCCAAGACTATCAGCTTTGGCATCTCCGATTGGCTCATCCCTCCGAACCTGTGATG
The DNA here is from genome assembly GCA_963580275.1 of Crataegus laevigata. Lineage (NCBI taxonomy): Eukaryota > Viridiplantae > Streptophyta > Magnoliopsida > Rosales > Rosaceae > Crataegus > Crataegus laevigata. The sequence goes on along the minus strand of OY756940.1, from coordinate 19,280,110 downwards.
ACCAAGCTTTTTCCACATTTTTGTAAACTTTCTCATGTTTGTGAAACATGCCAAATGTCTAAAGCTACTAGGCTTCCTTTTGTTTCTTCCCAGTCTAGAACCTGTAAGCTGTTTGAGGTAGTACACTCGGATATCTGGGCTCCTTCTCGTGTAAACTCATTTAATAGATATAAATATTATGTAACCTTCATTGATGACTATTCTCGAGTCACTTGGGTTTATCTCTTGAAATACAAAAGTGAGTTCTTTGATGCCTTTCAGGACTTTCATAAGCTTATCCTAAATCAATTCTCATCTAAGCTAAATATCCTTCAATCTGATAATGGCACTGAGTACACTTCCAATAACATGTCTAATTACTTAAGTGAGCATGGAATCTTGCATCGAACTAGTTGTGTTGGTACTCCACAGCAAAATGGAATAGCTGAAAGAAAGAACCGTGATTTGTTGGAGAAAACCAGGTCTCTCATGATCCAAATGAATGTGCCTAAAAGGTTTTGGTCTCATGCTCTCCTCACTGCAGCATACTTAATCAACAGGTTACCTACACGAGTTCTAAACGCACAGTCCCCTATGGAGGTGATGAAAGGCAGGAATATTGACATCTCACACCTCAAAATTTTCGGATGCACCTGCTATGTACATATTCAAGCTGCACATCGTGATAAGCTTGAACCTACTGCAGTCAAGTGTGTCTTCATAGGGTATTCCATCTCTCAAAAGGGATATAAATACTTTAACCCTCAAAGTGGTAAGGTTGGAGTCTCTAGAGATATCCGATTTATTGAGCTTGTTCCCTTCTTCCATAATGACTCCTATGAAGAGTCTCAGGGAAAGAGACTACAAGATTTATTCCCTTTACCTAATCCCACGAGTCTTATTGAAGTCCCTTTGCTGGATGATTCTCTTGAACAGTGCTCGGAGCATCTCGAGAGTGAGGGGACGATTACAAGTGACCAAATTCCAACCAATGTCTCACAAAGTCACGAGGCCCCTCGAAGAAATCCTATTCGAGACAGACGTCATTCTCCTAGGCTCCAAGAATATGTTACCTACAATGCAAGACATCCTATCTCCACTGCTCTAACATACAACAGACTGTCACAACCATATGCTGCATTCCTAAATCAGGTATCCTCAAACCTTGAACCAAGGAACTTTCAGGAAGCTATGGAGAGTCCAGTATGGAAGGAAGCTATGCTAGAAGAGCTCAAGGCCTTAAATGACAACCACACTTAGAGTATAGTTGATCTACCAAAAAGAAAAAGGGCAGTTGGCAGCAGATGGATATACAAGATCAAGTTTCATTCCAATGGTAACATTGAACGTCACAAAGCTCATCTCGTTGCCCGTGGCTTTACCCAAACCTATGGAATCGACTATAAGGAGACATTTGCTCCTGTAGCTAAAATGAGTACAGTTCGAGTCTTGCTATCTGTGGCAGTCAATCACAATTGGTCCTTATTTCAAATGGATGTGAAGAATGCCTTCCTCCATGGTGATCTTGAAGATGAGGTATTCATGAAGCTCCCTCCTGGACACCCACAGGAACATGTACCTAATAAGGTATGCAAGCTCCATAAGGCTATCTATGGCCTTAAACAATCCCCCCGAGCATGGTACTCGAAATTAAGCTCAGTTCTTGAATCTGCTAGTTTCAATCGGAGTCATGCAGACTCTTCTTTGTTTGTTCGAAGTGGTACAAGTGGAAAATTGATTGTTCTTATATATGTTGATGATCTCATCATAACTGGGGACAATCTAGAAGAGATTGATGCTCTAAAATCCTCCCTTCAACAACAGTTTGCAATCAAGGATTTGGGGACCCTAAAATACTTCCTTGGTATTGAGATGGCAACTTCTGCCAAGGGTTTGTTCTTAAATCAGCGCAAATATGTTATAGACTTACTAGAAGAAACTCATATGATGGAGTGCAAATCCTCCTCTACTCCTCTTGCAAGCAAACTCCAATTGGATGCGCCTAGTGAACTATTATCCGATCCCAGTGTTTATCAACGTGTTGTCGGGAAGTTGATTTATCTCACTATCACTCGTCCAGACATTGCATATTCCGTAAGTCTCATCAGTCAATTCATGCATTCTCCTACCTTATCTCACTGGGAACTTGTCAAACGGATTCTCAAATACTTGAAGGGGTCAATTGGCCGAGGCTTGCTCATGAAGAAAAATGATTCCAACCACATCATGGCGTACACAGATGCAGACTGGGCTGGCAATGCCCTAGATCGAAAGTCCACTACCGGGTTCTGCACATTTGTAGGTGGAAATCTTGTGACATGGAAGAGCAAAAAACAGACAGTGATTGCTCGATCAAGTGCAGAAGCTGAGTATAGAGCAATGCCCGCCACAGCGTGTGAATTAATCTGGCTTAAGAGCCTTCTTGCAGACCTTGGATACATTGACACCACTCCCATGTCTTTATTCTGCGATAACCAAGCTGCCATGCATATTGCTTCCAATCCGGTGTTTCACGAGCGCACTAAACATATTGAAGTGGATTGCCACTACATCCGTGCACAAGTTCAATCCAAGCTCATAAACACGATTTACACTCGCAGTCATGATCAGCTCGCTGACTTGTTCACCAAGGCACTGGACTCTACTAATTTTCAGCGTCTGTTAAGCAAGCTTGGATCAATTAATCCTCTTGCTCCAGCTTGAGGGGGAGTATTGAAACTGACCACTGCACCACTGCCTGGTTTCTTGTCAAGTTGCAGCTGCAACTCTATCCCTCATTTACGGGTAGAGTTGCTGCTGCCACTGCCGTCACTTTTGTCTCAACCGGCCTTCTAGCATGTGGCAGTTCATATCCCTTAATTCTAGGGTTTATGTCTTGTAGAATCTTAGTCCTTTATTTTATTGTTCCTTGCTTTAGACTTAGGCAATCTCCCATCATTTCTGATTGTAAGTGTTAGGAGGAGTCTGCCCCCATTCTCCTCTCTTCTTTTCGGACTCTATATAGAGTCCTCCTTGTACTCTCTTTTCCTCTATGAAATATACAAGCTTTTAGAAACTCTAAAAGTTCAACAATCAGAAATCTGGTCATTTCCTATACGAAAAGCACTTTCCAAATTATTAACTATGAATACATTGACATCCCAGTGAAAAGACATTGTCATTAAACTCCCACTACACGATTAGCGAACCAAAATATTATATCTGGGATTCAGTTACAGACATCTTAGTGCAGATAACACGATAGATGTGGTATGATAGCAGGACAAAAGATCAGGAACCAATATTATAAGCAATGCATGATCCATACTTTTCGCATGCTCCCTTCCGGTACTTATCAGCCTGAAAAGTCTTTGCACCTCTGTCAGGGCCGGCCTTGAGGGTAGCCGAGGTAGGCGGCCGCCTAGGGCCCCCAAGTTCGGGGGGCCCCCAAATTTTTTTATACATCCTGTATATAAAATATAAATAAAGAAAACGTAAAAAACATCACAACTAGTTCATTGATGCAGTGGTAACGGTTCCACTCTGCTTTTATTGGGGTGGACAGTTCGAAACACCTTGTAGGCATTAGTTTTTGCTTTTTTCAAATCTATAAAATTAAAGATTAAAATTAAAGATAAACTGCTCTTTAAAATTTTTAAAATTACAAGAATCAAAAGGAGTTAAAACAATTCAACAAATATTAATTTTGAATGAATTTAAAATTTTCAACTTTAGAAAGAAAAAAAAACAAAACCTCATGTTAGTGGGTGGTTTATGTTTAAATTCTTATTTATTCTCAAAAAAATTTAATCGGTCAATTGTCACACGCGTGTGACAAGAGGCTAGTGAAATTAATGGCCTCAATCTGTCCAACTGAATTTTTTTTTGTAGCTTTTGAAAATAACCTAAAAAAATAAAAAAACCAGAATAATCATAACTTTGTAATCATTTTTCTGTCAACTTCCCAGTCTTTCTATTTCTATTGAATGTTTAAGCAATTATAACTTGGTCCTGAAGATTGTAATTTGAGGTAACCATAACTTTGAATTTAAATTTTCATTTTCAATAATTTATTGTTAAACTAGGTTATTCTAAAATTTGTTTTGCTAGTGTGTGTTGATTTTAGAAAGAACACAAGAGAACTACTTGGCGTTGTTGAATTATTATATTCGTCAATCAAGATTTATTATTTTTTTACTCTCTTGATCATCAAGTTTTATTGCTCTTCACTCTCAATCTTGATTGCAAACACTTAGTGCATTTGCATCTAAAGACATGTGACATGTATATTAAGTAATGTTAGTATATATTTTTTTTCTTTTGATATTAATTTTTAATGATATTCAATAAAGAAATAGACTTTTTATGTAATTAGCGAATTCTTTTTACTACATACCAATATACAAAGAGTCGGAGGTCCGAGAACTTTAGGGCCCCAATTTGAAGACTCGCCTAGGGCCCCCAAATTCTCAGGGCCGGCCCTGACCTCTGTCATACCAGGATTTTGTATAATTTGGATCTGATTTCCATTTCCTTTGACGTTTCAAATTCTACACAGAAATAGAAAGAAAATACCCTAAGGATATGTCGCATTGACATGTAAGTATTGGAAAGGGTTTTTACCGATCTTAGAATGTTAGCTTACCAGTCTAATAGTCTTAAGATACCAAGGCGCATTTGACATATATTGAGGAATATGAGGATTAATCTCTTTCCAATCTTCATCGACTTCAGCTGGCGCTAGCCCAGTTTCACGCGCTTCCTCCAATTCCATCTGCTTCCGATAATCCTCCCTTGATTTGAAAGCCGCTGGACGGACATAAAATGGAACAAGTCAGATTACAAATTTAATAGATATATTAGGAAAAAAAAATTGAAATTGCGATATAACATTCTTACGGAAGTGTAAATTACGAAGGCAAACTATCTCGAAACAAATACAAAAGTGAAATCAAACAATTCACTCCAGTATTGGTATATGATGTTGTTGTCCATAAATTTATGCATAACGGGTTCCTATATATACCAAAATTTTCAGTAATTGCACTCGATAACTTACGTGAATTTGCGGTAGTACATGATAAATTGTTAGTCGTTACATCAACAAAAGGGGACCAATTTCATTCCCCAATTATTGTGCAGAAGTAGATATCTGAAATACCATTAATCACTCTCACCCTTACTCAAACTATATAAACAAAATGTCGATAACTTAATCCATCTTCTTCCCATAATATCGCATTTAAATTTATCCCAAAATTAAACAAATAATCCTATAAAATTTAAGGGGTATGTATTCAATTGGAATTTTGAGGGATTTTAATTCTTTTAATGAATATAGGGGTATTCGATTAGGATATTAAGTGATTCTCTGAAATTCAAGGTGTATTCAATTAGAACTTTAAGATAGTTTATTAAAATCCTTAGAAATCTGGGTGTATGCAATTAGGATTTTAAAGAAGTTTATAACATTCCAAATGTATTTAATTAGAAATTGATTTTAAAGAATTTGAGAAAGTTACACTATGTTTAGATGAGGGAAATATACTTGAAATTTGAATAAAAGTCAGAATTTGTAAAATGACATACACCAATTCCCTTGTTTGGATTCATAAACATATGAATTTAGAATTTCCGCGTGGAAAAAACTTGGAATTTGAGACCTCCAATTCCCAAGTTTAAATTTCATGTAAATAGGTGTCATTTCCCAATTTCTATGATTGAGAGCTTAAAAATAACAAATTCCATATTCAATTCCATTGTTCTTTTAGGTTAACCAAACAAGAAAATTTACAAATTCTATAAAATAAAATTCCGTCAATTCAATTTCCGTCATTTTAAAATTCCTTAATAATTTTAAATTTATTCATCCAAACATAGTGTTAAGGAATTGGCCGGGAATTGGAGAGATTTCGTAGTGTATTTTAAGCATCCAAAAATCTCATATCTGTTGGAAATGAATCGACAATCGATGATAAATTTAATTATGCTAATAAATAATAAATGCGGATAAATTAATGAACAATGTTCTAACAACAAAAATAAAATTATACAGAAACAGTAAGATCGAGGCTTGCGTACCGCAATGTCCTTAAAACAGAATTTCGTCCCTACTCTGTGCTTGTAGTTCTACGGACGACTGTTTCACCAGGATTCAACGATCAAGTTAAGATTCCAGCACCGGAAAACTTTAACTTCTGGCGAAAATCTTTGTGGTTCTCTCAGTATGAATGTAGAAGATGATTTATGATTTTCTGTGTGTTTTTAATGATATGCAGATGCCTATATTTATAGTGTGCACATGTCTGTTCGCAACAGACATGTTTTGGAGAGGTGACTGTTCACTCAAAGGATGTGCTGCTTCATCTGTTTCAGAAACCTTTGCAGACTTCATCTGAAAAGATGAGTCTGTTAAGTTTAAAACTTAAATTCGAATTTAATTAATTAATTTAAAATTAATATTTAATTAAATCCAAAAATAATTCATCTTTTGATAATTAATTATATATTAATTATTATTAATTATATATATTAATTATCAATTTAATCAGCACATCCCAAAGCCCAACCCCAAGGGTGAGCCCAATTTTCCTTCTCCAAGGCCTATTCTCCATTCACTTTCTATAAGGGACAAAGCCTTATAAAGTGAAGAGAACTTTTGTGAATAGTCAATGTGGGACAAAGAAATTTCAACTCAAACTTAAAATTTCCAACAATATCTTCCCATGAGATTTCTAGGGAATTGATTCAAAATTTCATATAGAATCTCTACAAATCAATTAAACTCCATAAAAATCCATGGATTTATAAATCTATTAAAGTCTCTCAAATTCTCAATTGAATACACCCCCTTAATTTTCAATAGACGGGGTACTATTAATTTTCATGATTGTTGAACCGTATATTTTCACAAAGAATAAAATAAATAAATAAATAAAAATATAAAAGAAGTGGAGTAGACGTGGAGATGTGTGGTGATTGAAAGTGCCTATTTTTAAGGAGTGAAAATAGTATGGAGGTTGTTGATTTTTATCCCTAAATATATATATATGGGATAATAAAATCACTTCATAACTGGAGACGTGGATGATTTTTCTACGGGTATCCTACTGTGCAACGTACGTTGTGGCACTCACCAACTAACCACAACTTCCGCTTCCATTGTTCGCCTATAAAAGGTACTAAGCCAAAGCAAAGGGGGAGGAGATGGAAATGCACAGTGAAGACGACAGAGGAGGAGAGGCAAAGCAAGAGAGCAAAGGCAAAAGAGAAACAAAGAAAAAAGAAGAAGAATAGATCAAGTGCTACATGCAAGAACAAAGAGCAGGAAAAGCTACAAAGCATTTGAAGGTATAAGCCATTTCATTCTTTTTAATCTCTTTTTGGGTTGGTTCTCTTTTTGCTTTGTAGGAAGAAAAGAAGCACTTTGCTAGTTCAACCTCTTCCATTCCTCGACGCAAGGAAAAAAGTAGAGCTCTAAAAATTCAAAAGAAACCACTGACGGTCAGGGAATCCCCTAACTCTTGCAGTCGTGCATCTCCACCACAATCTAGCTCCTTGTCGCTGCCATTTGTCCCATGAATTTCTTCGGGGTGGTTTAAACCACCCCATGAAGTTCCAATCAATCTAAGTGGTCCACTCCCCACCGCTACTGTTAACTTCATGAATTTCTTGTGGGTGGTCTAAACCACCCCGTGAAGTTCCAACCAAGTCTAAGTGTGCATTGCAGCACCGTTGTTTTCGGCAGTCCACCGGAAGAAGCCCAAGGGCAGTGCAATCCGCAATCCGAGGACGGTGAACCAAGCGATGTAGTTGGGCACGCAGATCCAGACCACAAAGGCTCAAATAAGAAGATGGCAGCAGTGGTTAGTGTGAAGAAGTTAAAGAAGGCAAAAAAAAGATGCAACACTAATCGATGTGAGCCATTCCCATCCCACCGATAGTGGCAAGAATAACCCAAAGTCTTTAGAAAATGTGAAAGACATCTGAAGGCAAGAAAGCCGAGAATTTGAGGAAAGAAAAAGTCCCCATGTCCAAGGATGCAGTGGAAGTGGCACTAAAGTTGCACTGTAAAACAGATTACAGAAGCTCAAAAGTTTTTTGTGAAGTTCCTGCAACCATACCTGACGGCCATGCAGTACTATTCGGGCCTTGGAAAATTCAAGTCTTCAAAGAGGGGAAAGAAACCACCGACTCTGATGGCTGCATCAAATGAGAGAAGGGCAACCCCTTACCCACCGCCATTCATTTATTTTCTTCTCGTGCAAACATGGAAGGTGAAAAGTAATGAAGATGAACAAAGCAATCTCCACTGTGATTTCAAGGACCATATCTGCTAGGTTGTTGTATGTCTTTTGTAAAGATCCCATTAAAATTGGGATAACAAAAGAACAAAGAAAGCTACAGTAGAAAATGGAAAATAGAGAGGGAAAAGAAGAAAACGTATTTTTCATCACGCGGGTGTTTCAACAAGCTTCAGTGGTGAAATAAAAAAATTATATGATGTCTTCCTACAATCAAAAAATTCTCAGCAAAAGCATACTTAAGATAATGAGGCTATTGGCTCTACAAAGAAACAAGACAAAAACCTTTGAATTACTACCTCTATGTCTTTTGTCCAAGAAATAAAAAGGATGGAAGGAAGCATCACATGGATAAAAGCAACGGTGAAAAGAGAAAGGGAACAGATGCCAACGTTTTCTTTTCTCTGAAGTCCTACTCCAATTTTGAGTGCATTGTGCAAAGAAAGAAGCTATAGTGGAAAAATAAAAGCACACCTCCATGCCACTCATGTGGGCTTTATGAATATGGCCTCCATCAAAATTAAAATTATTCATGAAGTCTGAGATGCACGGCACCAGAACAAAGTCACATACCAAAGTATTAGTGGGTTCATCACAAACATACCCATTAATTTTTACTTGATGCTTAAATGGAACAATGCTGCTTTAAATGGCATAAAGTTGATTTAATGGCACGAAGCCACGTTAAATATCAACTGGCACGAAGCCATATCAAATTTCAAATGTCACGAAGCCATATCAAATTTACAATGGCATAAAGCTGCATCAAAATTCAAATGGCACGAAGCCGTATCAAATCCCAATACGGCACAAAGCCGTTCTCCAAATTTCAAGCGGCACAAAGCCAATACAAATGGCACAAAGCCATGACAAGACTCAAATGGCACGAAGCTGCATTTTGCTCCAATGGCTCAAAGTCCTCCCCCGCACGAGCTAAAACTACACAAAGCATCAAATGTTCCTTGCCTACACGAGTTGAAACTGCATAAGGCATCAAACCTCAACAAATTGATGAACTACGAGTGACTTGATCCCTCAAGAGGGTACATAGGCAATCTAGGGTCCGACCTAGGTGCAGTCGCAAAATCAAACAAACACCCAAATCCTCAAGTTACGATTTATTCATATTGGAATCAAAGGGTTTTTCATTTTTGACGAATGTTTGTAATTAATAGACGTGTAGTCTAGAATGGGTCGAACTCAAATTAATAAAACTCTCTTCGAAAAATGAACGAGGATGAAATTGTGTCGAGTGAATTATTTGTTTCCATATTGTGTACAATTTTTGCCCAATAATGATTATTAAAAAAACTCAGACCAATCTTCCCAAAAATTAAAAATCCCCACAAAAACGACTTATTTTTTGATCATTCACTCTCGAAGCGCAAAAGAAATGAACTTTCCTCAAAATTTAAGACGTCGTTCTTTCCTTGTTCTTCAAGATTCTAAAAAAGTTAGTGACAATCAAAACCCAGTAATAATTTGGATTTGAAAGGCGAGAGACTCGAGAACTGGGGAGGCAACAAGATCTCAAAGTCTGAAACTTTACCTGATGCAGTAGCTAGACCTGGCATTCGCGTCGTGTTTTCCGTGTTCGTGTCATTTTCGTGTCATACCCAATATCTTAATAGGTCGTGTCGTGTAACACCCGTTAAAATAAACGGGTAAAATGACCCAACCCAAAATTGACCCAATAATATTAACAAGTAATATGACCCAACCCGTTACCCGTTAAGGAAAATATATTTTAAACCAATAAATAATCAAATGAAAAACATAATACTAAATAAGTATAGACATACCATATTATTAAATTCAAAACATAAAAACACATTTGTCTTTCAAGTATTACATATTTACAAACCCGAAGTAAGAGCATAATAAAAAATAAAAAAAAAACATTAGAACATTACAAAATATCAAATGTTCAAAAGATTTGCAAAATTAAGGGAGTTATGTTTCAAGGTTTGGAACCTTACACATTTTCTTACAATCAAACTCTTCAATTTTCATCAATTACCATGGGAAATGGTATTGGAACTTTGGCTTGATATATTGTCTTCAAGAATTATATTAATGATACTTTCAGTGAAGCTTTCTACATTAGCACTATCTTCTCATTTATCTTATGGCTATTGCTTAAGTAAAGTCTTTAATAGTTTTTTAATTAATGTAGAAGTGTGAAAAATAAAAATATATAAACACTCTTAATGACAAGCTTCACAACTTTCATGAAGGGCTTAACGTTGAAATGTGCCACTATAATCATATAAATCATAGATCAAAATTTAACCGTCGATTGTTGTTTACATTTATGCTTCATTTTTCTCACCAAATTTTATTTTTTCAGATTTTATTTTTTGAAAACATGATCTATTAGAGGATACAGGAAGATTTACGGTTCGGATCGTTGATATTATGTTCAGAGATTTACTGTTAGCGAAAATATTGCTTGGTGTTTATAAAGTCTCTACAAACTATATAACATCGACTCATATTTCAATTAACCGTAAATATCAGAACTTGATATCAAAGATCCGAACCGTTCATCTTCCTACATTCCCCAGAAGATCATTTTTTCAAAAAAAAGAAAATTTTAAAAATGAAATTCAATATAAATAATAAAACCCAAATGACAATTCACAGTTAAATACAAATTTAAGGTTTATGGATTATAGTGTCGGATTTCGAAGTTGACCCTTTCACGAAAGTTGTAAAGCTTGTCACTATGAATGATTGTATATATATTTGTTTTACATTTCTTACACTTCTACAATAATTATTATTAATTTTATTACTTTTACACACAAAATAAAAAATACTATTCATGATGGTTTGGAGGGTTTTAAAAACCTAAACGATAATCTAAGTGTAACAATTGTCTAGTCGTGGAGAATGATGAATCACGAGTGTTTATATATTCTTTCACATTTTTCATACTCGTAGAGATGTCTTATTGCCTATACTAATATTATACTAGTTGATTTTAATTTTGGAGAACAACATGTTAAGTAAAATTTATCCTATTAATGATAATAAGAAACCCTCATAATAAAAATAAATAAATGAATAAAACTTAATTTTTTTTAACTTATATAGAATAATAATACAAAAATATATATTTAATACAGAATATACTAATATATACAATATGGCTATTGTATTTTATAATAATTTTTTTAGTAATTAAACTTTAAAATTATAATTTATTTTTCTTAACGAGTCGAAACAGGTTACCCACGTGTTACCCGCGTGTATACATATTAAGAAACTGTTATTAACGTGTTCTTAACGGGTCACCCGATAATGACCCGATTAGTTATCATGTTGACCCAAAACCCATTATTTTGTGTTGTTTTCATGTCGTGTAAGAAACTGCAAGGTTTAGCAGTAGCCATGAATGAGATTGAATGCAAGAAGAGCAACGCCAAAGGAGCAGAGAATGTTCTGGAAAAATAGAGGAACATCGAAAGCAATTATTTCATATGACAAGGTATTTATATGGGGAACGAACGAACTAGGATACTTGTGACGACCCGTCCCTAATTTTACGTTTTTATTAATTTTAGGAGCGTGAATTTACGAAAATGCCCTTATAGACGAGGACTTTGACTTTTGTTGACCATCGTCTAGAGAAATGTATGACTTATTCTTTTAGTGTATCCTCGTAGTACTCGTTGCTACGAACGCGTGAGCGCGTGTTAGACCCAAATTGGATCTGTAACGAAAAAGTTACGCTTCGTTAAAGTACGTTAACTACGGGTATTTTTGTACAAGTGTGTACAAATTAATAGTGTTGGAAACACTGTAAGAAATCAGATTTTGTACATTAAAAATTGTACAAAATCTGAAATTCAAAATCCAATCTTCCCCTTGATTGGTGGATCTGTGTCCCCTCCATTATTCATTCAACCAATCCCATCTATCCCAACACTCTAGCAACCAATCACATCCCATCTTCTCCCTCATTTATGTCCACCAATCAGAATCCAAGAAAGAAAAAAAAAAGTGAAACTCTCTCTTCTCTCTCTTCATCTCGTATACTCCCTATTCTCTGCAACGCTATGAACAAGCTTCAAAGCTCATAGATCGAACTCACAAACTACACCATTGTGCTCAGCTCAGTCCCACGATCACAACCTGTCTTTGAAATCTGGTTTAAACGAGTTTTGACTCACCAACTCAGAAGGTCCAACCCAGTGAGTCTTGGTTCATCGATTTTCAGGCTATTCACGGCTTAGGTAAGCCTCGAGAAACCCTCACAACCTTCATTCCATTCCTATGGGTTGATTTTGAACTCTTGTTTAAGTCTTGAACATACGATTTTACACAGAAAACTCGAGAAAATGAGACAGCTCGTTTTCCAGCCAAGAACCGTGACCATTTGGTCACTTTCAACACATTTTTTCGGTCAAACTCGACCACAACTAGACTCCTACTAGGTATAGACTTGTTCTATATATTCCTAACTTTAAAATAGCTTTTGAATCATCAAGTTTGGCTAAGAATCGAGTTAGATATTAACTCTGGAAGTCTGGAAATATGAAACCATGGCCATTTGGCCACTTTCAAGCCAAATTTTTGAACAACACGGACCATATTCGAACTTTTTGTGAACAAGGATCCATTCATCACATTCCTAACTTCATTTTAGTTTTTGAATCACGGATTTTGGTCGAGAAATGAGCTCGTTTGGAGCTCTGAAAGTTGGACTAAAAATCTGCAAAAAATCTCAGATTTCGTGGAGAAGGCACGTGCCGCACGTGGCTACTAGTGCAGCTACCTTGTGGCGGCGCGTGGTGGCACGTGGATGGACCAAATTTGATACTAAAAATATGTGTAGGTCTGTGACGTCGAGCAGATCGATTTCATATATTCAAGCCCTATGTTTGGGCAATATACAAAAGTTTTATTTAAGTTTTCGTTTATGTGTTATCAAACTAAGTTAATTAGTAATTTCACGTATAGGGGAACATATCCCCAGGACATATGGGGTTAAGCCAGGCTGGGATCGTTTCAACTATGTATCTATGAGTGGGTAGTTTATTTTATACCTATACATATTATAGTTTCCATAAATGCATACTTACTTCATTTTACGCCTATATTGCTAAGTACTTGATATTGTGAGATAAATTGTGATAAATGCTGCTAAATGGTTGGGATATTACTGTCATGGCATTCGTACATATTTGGATACATACTCATCTTGCTGCACTGGTGTTAGTACTTGCCCCAGGGCCATGGCCAGTCCTTCACGTATATGTTCACATCACACCATTAGCTCATCTTGGATCCAAGTTAGGTGCCAGTCTTGTCGGGTAGATTGCATTAGGCAATCCGACTTGTATGTGATGTGCTTCTGCACCAGTCTTCACGTGATCGTAGTACTTGAGCGTATTGATTACACCCAGTCCTGTTCATGTCAAATATTATCTGCTCGAACTCGTGTGTGAGCTTAGATGGATGGGTACTTCATTATATTGTTTATCACATGATTATACGATTATGGCATTGATATATCGTTACTTGGCATAATTCTAGTTATATTGCTATCGTATTATCGTTTACATACTTACGTAGTATGTTTTAAGGAAACTATACTTATTTTACGGTGAGGGGTTATTATATTCAAAAATAAAGGTTCTCGTATAAGCATTGTTTTGCTGACCCACTCAACTTTGTTTTTCACCCCTCCAGGTTTAATAGCTGTGCTTACGTGTATACGAGGATTTATGGTAAATCTCAAGAGATGATTACCTTCAATGGTATAACTCTCATCCTATTTACTATACTGTCTTATGCTTTGACATCACGTGTGATTAGGGTTTAATCCCGCTCATCTGCTCACTCTCTTGGCTAGGCACTTTTAGATTTAAATTTATTCACCTTTTCCACATCACTACACTTTATGGCTTCGTCACCTTTCAGGTGTCAGCCAGTACAGCTCGATTTAGAGTCCAAGTGGACATTCCGGGTCGGGGTTTGTCAATCCTCGCCGGATCCATTCCCTAGGAATCCCACAATCGTGTCCGTTCATCGTATATTGTGCGGTCAGAAATTATTTAAATTTTAAAATTTAAAATTCAAATATAAATAGTACATAACGAAAACTAATTGCACGATATAACATAAACAAACAAAATTGCAGAATTCTTAGGATCCCTAAGGAGTGGATCTGGCAAGAATCCTGGTTCCTATTTGATGATCTAAGAGTTGTGATTGGGCCCCTAACTGGGAAAAGAAAAAAAAAATTACATTTGGGACTTTAACGGGTTAGCTGTTGACTTCGCCATATGAGCTTTTGGTACTTTTCTTAGGCTGAGCCAAAAAGCATTCAAAATGATCGACTCAAGTGAAAGAGAGTGGTTTCATGCGGTTTTTACACACAAAATAAGTGAGGTTTACTTTCATGCTTTAAGGATTAAACATGTTTCAAAGAATAAATGTTGAAAGAAAATGTAATCAAAGATGACAAGGAAAAAAATAACGGGACATTAGCAAATTTCGCAGGTTTAAAAAAAAATCACAAGATAGTTTAACTAGGCAATTGCACGTTAATTATTCGTAATACATGACATCTAACCCTCCATATAGACATTAATTTTTTAATGAATCTTGCGTCATGTTATCGAAATTTGAGATATGAAAACATAAGTATGTGACTTGAATTTCACTGGTTAATACAAAACACGCTTTTCTCTTAACTAGTTAGCTATGAGTTTACCTGGTGTGAATTAAATAGCTAATGCCTAATTCAGTATCAATTTTTCATGCGTGTTGCGCATGTAATTGAAATTCGCGATCATACGAAATAAGTATGTGACGAGACGTAAGTCTAGCAAAAAGTAATATTAATTATTTTTTATATTTTTTATATTTTACAAGAAAGAAAATGTTACTTTCTATGAACTCCCTTCACTTGTAAGAGTACATCTTGGATCTGTCAATTATGTTATGACAAAAGCTCCACTCATGACGGCATAGTCGAATTGGGAGAAGCTGTAAGTATTATTGCGGGTCAATCTATTGGAAAACCGAGCACTCAACTAACATTAAGCACTCATGAAAAGACTTACACAAATCATGTTTGATACAAAATTAATGGACGTTGAGATTCAAACAAAGGTTTAGGATTTAGAAATTAGAGATTGGAGCAAGGTGAGACAGGAAATGAAAATGCAAGGGAGTGTTATAGATAATACTAGAAAAAGTGTCCGCACGTTGCCGCTGGTGTTTAAAATATTTTGGAAATATATCCATAGATATAACAAAGATGTCTTATGTTGTGTTTCAGAGCTACTAATGTCTACCTTCTTAACAGTCAGCAATGGGCCTTTATTTGCAGTTGAGTACGGTTTTTGGTAGGCCTGGCAAACGAGTCGTGTATGTCGTGTTCGTGTCATTTTCGTGTAACACATGTTATCTTAACGGGTCGTGTTGTGTCATACAAAAATGACCCGACCCGTTATGACCCGTTAAGAAAAAAAAAATTAAATTTGCACATACCACACATTGCCACATAAGTATTACTTCAAAATATTTGTCGTTTAAGTACTATATCTACACTAAAAAATAAGAGCCTAATAAAAAAATAATACATACACTACTAATCTATTACAAATATTAAATGTGCAAGGATATGCAAAATGAAAGAGTTTTTGTTTTCAAGGTTGTAAGTCTTTCTCAAAAGTTTAAACCTCAATTTACATCGATTTTTTTTTAAATTTAATTAAATATATATATAATTATGAAACGGACAGCTAAGATTAAATCTTAGCCGATCCAATGGTCATCAATTTTTAAATTTAATTTAATATATATAATTATTATAGTTTTTTAGGGGTATAAAATTGTTAAATTAATATATATATATATATATATATATAATTATTATAGTTGATTCATACTTTTATTAGGTATATAACATAAGATTTTGTGATATCTACATCCACTAGTGTAAATATTTTAAATTTAAGATCAAATTCATTCATTGCATTTATATAGGGTCAAGGAGTGTAGTTGTAAAAAATCATCAAAATCGAAGTTAAAATAACCATTAAATCGTGATTTTTCGTTTATAACCGTCGAAAAGTTTTGTCCTGTTACTTGATCTCTGAATGTTTGTTTTTTGTGATTTTTTGTTGATGTGATCTCGAAGCATATACAAACAAGTTTGACGGTTGGGATCGTTGAAATTAGTTTCGGAGAATTCGTATCTCATTAAAACGATAGATTCACTAACACTTAAGTTTCTTTATACTTTCATTAAGTATAACATAAGATTTTGTGGTATCCACTAGTGTAAATATTTTAAATTGAAGATCGAATTCATTCATTGTATTCATATAGGGTCAAGGAATGTAGCTGTAAAAAATCATCAAAATCGGAGTTAAAGTAACCTTTAAGTCGTGATTTTTCGTTTATAACCGTCGAAAAGCTTTGTCCTATTACTTGATCTTTAAATGTTTGTTTTTTTGTGATTTTTTGCTGATGTGATGTCGAAGCATATACAAACAAGTTTGATGGTTGGGATCGTTGAAATTAGTTTCGGAGAATTCGTATCCCATTAAAACGATAAATTCACTAACACTAGTTTATTTATACTTTCATTAAGTATAACATAAGATTTTGTGGTATCCACTTGTGTAAATATTTTAAATTGAAGATCGAATTCATTCATTGTATTCATATAGGGTCAAGGAGTGTAGCTGTAAAAAAATCATCAAAATCGGAGTTAAAATAACACTTAAATCGTGATTTTTTGTTTATAACCGTCGAAAAACTTTGTCCCGTTACTTGATCTCTGAAAGTTTGTTTTTTGCGATTTTTTGCTGATGTGATCTCGAAGCATATACAAACAAGTTTGACGGTTAGGATCGTTGAAATTAGTTTCGGAGAATTCGTATCCCATCAAGTTCAATGGTGTATATGTATATATATGTGTATATATATATATATATATATTTATTTATTTATTAAGTAGATTTAAATATATTTATTTTGTACGTATAATTAACCGGTACACAGAGTAGTACATCACGTCACGTGTCATTATAAAAATAGTGGGATATGTTATATGTGTGATAAAAAGTTAATAACTTTAAAATAAAATAAAAATCTCACTAGTTCTATTAATTTTCATTTTTCCCTCTCTTTTTTGTTTCCTTTTCATCTTTTCTTATAATTTTCACTTTTCCCTCTGGTAGCCTACTCATCTTTCCCTAATTCCCTCTCTTTTTTGTTTCATTTTCAACTTGTCTTATCATTTTCATTTTGCCTCTCTTTTTCTTCAAAAATGGTGGCATTGGGAATGAAATGGAATCAAATCAATAGATTATGGTTGGATGCATATTATTAATTAATAATTATTATAGTTTTTATAAAATTTAATTCAAAATTTAATATATATATATATATAATTATTATAGATGGTTAATATTTTGGGGGTATAATCATTATAGTATATATAATTATTATAATTATTATAGTTAATTTAATATATATATATATATATATATTATAGTTTTTAGGGGTATAAAATTGTTAAATTAATATATATAATTATTATAGTATTTTTTTAGGGTTATAAAATTATAAAATTAATATTCTGCTTATAGTGTATCGTGTTACCCACGTGTATACCCAAATCAACCCGTTATCTTAATAGGTGCTTATCGGGTTACCCGATAACGACCCGATTTGTTATCGTGTCGACCTGAACACCTGTTAATTTCGTTTCGTTTCGTTTTGTGTCGTGTCGTGTCGGGTTATCGGGTCGTGTCAGTAATTGACAGGCCTAGTTTTTTGAGTAGTAACATTTGTAGTGGTTTCCTGTGAAGACAAAAGTTGAGGATCACTATTGACCAAAAGGTACCCTTTCCAATCTAACAAAGAATAAATACATAACACAATGTATTCTAAATATACAAATTTGAGTGACTCAATCTTCAAGTGAATGTGTCATGCAATAACCCCTATGGCAAAAAAAAAATTTACCCTTAATTTTGTGCAGTCCTTCTATTACATTTTTTCTTCCAGATTTCTCCCATGTATTTCTACTTCACCTGTAAGACAAAAATGAAAACTAAAAACTAAAGGTATGGAATGCTTATAAAATAGGCCATACACTTTCATGTCGTAGATAAAGTTTCATGTTACTGACCCTAATTTTTTGGGCATATAGACCGACATACTAGTGTGAGGTACGCTGGTTGGAACTTAAGGCATGCTCTGCTTTAACTAAAATCAAACTGAGGTTGAAGAAGATAGAGAATATACTGAAAGTGATTGCCAACGAAATTCGCAGAGGATTAACCTTATGATCCACCTAGTGCTAATAGAACAGCAACTGTGAAAATCGTTAAAAGCCTTCAAGTGAGACTTATGAATTGTGGACCAAGCAATGAGATTTAAGATGTATTCAGATAACTCAATAAATTTAACTCAACAAAAAATATATTCAAACAAAAGTAATATTTAAGACACAAATTTGAAAACCCCGCGATCCTGCTGGAAAGACTTATTTGGGTTGTTTCCTTTAGTTTAGTATAGAACTATCCAAGGTTAGTTGGATAATAGAGTTAATGTTGCAGGACTCAACGTAAGGAAAAATGAGAAAGATGCAAATGCAGAAAATTAAATTACTGCCTATAACACATGGCAGCTCACTTTCTCAGAGTGGCTTAATCTATGTTGCACCATTTAGTAACCTATTCAATTCCAATTAATATTACTCTGAAAATGGCAAGACCACATTATAACTCATTTATGCAGAAATTAAGATCCTGTTTGATAACCATTGTCTTTTGATCAACTTAAGTTTACTTCTCAAATGTAACAGAATGTAAGGTTCTCAACTCAAAAACACTTAAGTAAACATTTGGAGGAGTAAGAGCAACACTATAATGTAACAAAAGGTTTAATACTACTCAAAAGAATGTAGTTGGAGAATCGATGTTCTAATTAGTCCTAATACTGACACAAATACACTAAAGTTGAAAGTTAAGTGAAAAACAATGGAAAATAGATGCATGATCAATGGCGAAGCCAGAAATTCATGCCAGGAAGGGCTTTAAACTAATGAAAAAAATTACAAATTTTTTTAGTAATATCATGGAAAATTTGAATCAAACAAGAGTGATGGAGCTTTAAAATTTGTATGAAAACATTAGTATTGAGAGATGTCATAGTAAATAGAACATGTGTTGACATCTAACGGAAAATTGATAATAACGTTATAACTAACTCAAACTATTATTACGATATTTTTCTTTTAATATTATTGAATCTTCCTTTCGAATATATATACCTTGTTTTATATGAACTAACAAAACAATAAGCTATTATTACGATATTTTTTAATATTATTGAATCTTCCTCTCGAATATATATACCTTGTCTTATATGAACTAACAAAAAAATAATTGGTTTAAAAGAAATCAGAATGTTGGCAAAAGGGTAGTTATATATGGTAATTGGTAAAAAAAAAAAAAAAAAAAAAAGTAGCTTTCCATCAGCAGGCGTCGACCCTAGGACCTAATGAAACCTTTAAAACCTGACACCACATTAGACCCGACAGTTTCTTACACGACACGGTGACACGACACGAAAACGACACGAAAATAACGGGTTACGGGTCAACACGATAACTAATCGAGTAATTATTGGGTGACCCGTTAAGAACACGTTAATAATGGGTTCTTAACAGGTATACATGTGGGTAACCCGTTTCGACTTGTTAAGAAAAATAAATTATAATTTTAAAGTTTAATTACTAAAAAATTATTATAAAATACAATAGCCATATTGTATATATTAGTATATTCTATATTAAATATATATTTTTTGTATTATTATTCTATATAAGTTTAAAAAATTAAGTTTTATTTATTTATTTATTTTTATTATGAGAGCTTCTTATTATTATTAATATGATAAATTTTACTCAACATGGTGTTGTCCAAAATTAAAATCAACAATATAGTATTAGTATAGGCAATAAGACACCCCTACAAGTATGAAAAATGTAAAAGAATATATAAACACTCATGATTCATCATTCTCCAATAGTAGACAATGATTACACTTAGATTATCGTTTAAATTTTTAAAACCATCCAAACCGTCATGAATAGTATTTTTTATTTTGAGTGTAAAAGTAATAAAATTAATAATAATTATTGTAGAAGTGTAAGAAATGTAAAATATATATATAGTGACAAGCTATTGTGTGTGTATATATATACAACCACTCGTAGTGACAAGCTTTACAACTTTCGTGAAGGGGTCAACTTCGAAATCCAAAACTATAATCCATAAACCTTAAATTTGTATTTAACCGTAAATTGTTGTTTAGTCTTTATTC
Source organism: Crataegus laevigata (assembly GCA_963580275.1). Lineage (NCBI taxonomy): Eukaryota > Viridiplantae > Streptophyta > Magnoliopsida > Rosales > Rosaceae > Crataegus > Crataegus laevigata. The sequence goes on along the minus strand of OY756940.1, from coordinate 19,259,483 downwards.
TTTATATTGAATTTCATTTTTTAAATTTTCTTTTTTGAAAACATGATCTTCTGGAGGATGTAGGAAGATGAACGGTTCGGATCTTTGATATCACGTTCTGATATTTACAGTTAATTGAAATATGAGTCAATGTTATATAGTTTGTAGAGACTTTATAAACACCGAGCAATATTTTCATTAACAGTAAAACTCTAAACATAATATCAACGATCCGAACCGTTCATCTTCATGTATCCTCTAATAGATCATGTTTTCAAAAAAGAAAATCTAACAAAATAAAATTTGGTGATAAAAATAAAGAATAAATGTAAACAACAATCGAGGGTTAAATTTTGATTTATGATTTATATGATTATAGTGGCACATTTCAAAGTTAAGCCCTTCATGAAAGTTGTGAAGCTTGTCATTACGAGTGTTTATATATTTTTTCTGTATTTTTCACACTTCTACATTAATTAAAAAACTATTAAAGACTTTACTTAAACAATAACCATAGGATAAATGAGAAGAGAGTGCTAATGTAGAAAGCCTCACTGAAAATATCATCAATATAACTCTTGAAGTCAAAGTTCCAATACCATTTCCCATGATAATTGATGAAAATTGAAGAGTTTGATTGTCGGAAAATGTGCAAGGTTCCAAACCTTGAAACATAACTCCCTTAATTTTGCAAATCTTTTGAACATTTGATATTTTGTAAGGTTCTAATGTTTTTATTTTTATTTTTTATTATGCTCTTATTTCGAGTATGTAAATATGTAATACTTGAAAGACAAATGTGTTTTTTATATTTTAAATGTGATAATATGGTATGTGTTGCAGTCCTATTTAGAATAGGAATGTGATTGTGTAAATCCTAGTATATTAGGAATGTATCTTATATTCCTATTAGGAGTAGATTACTTATTAAGTATTATAATCCTTATGGGAAAGGGTTTGCCCTTTCTACTACTATAAATAGAGGCACAATGGGGTGAATAAAACACACCTCACAATTACACATCTCTCTCTTCTTCTCTCTGTTGCCGCACCACCCTTCTCTCTATGGCCACCATAATTGTTCAGTAAATTATGCCTACAACGCGTTATCAGCACGCTCTTGACGCTCCGCTAAAGAGAGTTTATTCTTCAATCAGGGGAGTATTACGTTTTAATTATTCTTTTTGAGATTAATTTATTATTATTTTGAATTGATCTACATGCTATTGATTCAATTTAATTTTTCTTCATTGAACGTGATACAACGCATTGGAGACGCGATTTCGGCTTTCTGAGAAAGATCTTCTACAAATTCAAAGGCTTTTGTAAGTTTTCTGTCAATCAGGTACGCTTAAAATAAAGTAAGATATTTGAAACGACCTTGAAGCATGAAAATATTCCCCATGATGCATGAACCCCTACATTTATATTTACCTTCCGATATATATATTGTATATGTTCATATATTTGTCAATATATATATTTGTTTCATGCATTACGCAATTATGCTATGTGGAATTTGTGAGTCAAAGAATCGAAATAAATTAGAAGCATGATTATTTTATTATTAGGGGTTCTGAAAACCCTAAATAATAGAAATCGAAAAAAATAGAGAAAGGGGATTTTAAAACCCTAAGCCCCACGCTGACCCACGGCCAGAAGCCGACGAGCCATGCGAGCTGAACCACCAAAAGAGCCGCACTGCTCATGCACCCAAAAACCCAGTTTGTTTTTGGGCCTTGCTCGCGCTCAGCCCACATTCGGCCTGCTCCTTTTAATCTCTGCAGCCTGCAGCTGCATCTCTGACGCGGCCCGCTTTGATTGCAGCAGGCTGGGCTCCTATTTTTTTTCTTTTCGGCCCGTAACTGCAGCAAGCCTTGAAGCTTGCCTTTGCAAGTGATTGGGCTGCCTGCAGCAGCCTCACACGGCCCAACCCGCATCTTGTAGCTGCTGGGCTATGCAAAGTTGGACAGCAGCCATCAATCCTTTGCTGGGCTACCTTTTGTTCTCGGCCCAAAGCCAATTTTTGGCTTGTTTTTCTTTTTAGCCCATATTTTTGGTGCCCTACTCACGGCACCCAAGCCCAATGTTCTTGGGTTATGGCTTTTTCGAATCCAATGCTAATTTTTGGCATTTTAAATAATTTTCACCCGCCTGTTATAATTCTTTTTGCTTCTACAATCGACCTCGAATGGTCCCGATCTCTTGAATTAATTAAAAGTGACCTACAGTCCATTAATCTGATAATGAATCCAAAATTATTGACCTGAAGATCACTTTTGGACATTAACGATTCAATAATTTATTTCTCTTCTTTGAACCGTTGACTCACTTTCGTAGTCCCGAAGCACTCACACTTGAGTTCCCGAAGAACCTCAAAATCCACTACACTTAGTTGTATATTGCATTCTGTGTTCTTGCAGGAACCTCTCTTTTATGAACTAAACATTCACAAACTAAATCGAACCTGTAGTTTCGAATTTAGTGCCTTTGAAACCCGAAGTTTTCATAAAACAATACACCCATGAAAAACCCGACGTTTTCATGAAACCATGTCTTAAAATTCGAATGTTCTACCTTTGATGCTTATGGATGATTCCTTCCCATAACACCAATCACAATCTTGTTCCCTCCAAATTCAATGGATTGTCGAACCGTCAAGAGTTTGATTTTCCTAATTTGGACGTTTCTAATAGAAACCACTTTATGTGAGGTATAAGATGTGGATCTCCACTTGACTATTAAAGTAACTGAGAAACCATTGAAGCCAACAATGGCATGGAAGAGCTGAATAAGCCTCCGCCATGATCTTCCTTCGAAGACTTATGCACAAAGCATTACAAATGGAAATACCTCCGAATGAGGATTCCATGACTCTTTGGCTCGCTTCTACGGACTGTTTAATCATGAAAGATATTGCTCGAAGCATACCATGATTACGTCCATGAATGAGTACAATTCTGAAGTTTATCAATCCGATTGAATTTTGACTAGAGAATAATTTTCTCGTCCTTCATTATTTCTAACTTGCTCCTGAAGCAACAAGTGTAGAAAGCGGAAGTTTACCAAATTCTTGGATCTGATTACTACCACAACAATATGGTAGAATCAGGGCCTGCCAAGGTATGGCATCATGACCGAAGCATGATCCTTGGCACCTAAGACCTAAAACTTCAAGAATAAGGGATAGTATTCCCGAACCTTAACCCTGCAGAATCTACTTCCGTCTCGATGGAATAGATCATTGGTTATGCACCTGTTCGTGCCCCTACCAATGTTGTTAAGGAGTACCATTCTCGTAGTCAATATGTGAGATTAATTTTGCTCCACCAAACACCGTTGGAAGAGCATAATTATGACATGGATGGCCTTATTGGCTGAATCCCCTTAGTAAACCATTTACTTTGTGAACATTTTTCCATGTTCTTGGATTCAAGTTTGGTGTATGTTTTACTTATGGATAATCTTATTGATATTGTCCTCAAATATGAGTTAATTGAATCATGTTTCTTAGTACATGTGACCGATTCAATTAAACACCTGATTAGGCAGGAATGTGGGGAAGTTAGTTGTCTGGACGAATGCGTATTACGCACACTAACTTTACGCCTAAATCACATCTCTAACAACGACTTCAAGTCTATCCAACCTGATTAAGAGCATTGGCACGCTTCTCGTTGTATGAATGGTACTGCATCACCATTTAAGGGACCTTAAATTCTCCCTGACGTTGAGTTTTTAAGGATATTCGAGATGACAATGATCATAAATGAAACCACTAAAGAAAATAGAGTGAAATATCTTTGCACCGCCTCCAAATATAAGCCTGAAGCTTCGATTTGGGGCCAATGGGTTGTCTCCCAATTGGGAACATGCCACATGTGGCCGGCCTAGAGCTGGGTGATTGAGCAGTTTCCTTACTTTGACAGGACCTTTTTGGGACACTTAGGTCGAACAATGACGCTACGACGCATCTCCTTACCCGAAGTAAGGATCTTGTGCCTCCAAGCACACTTTGTCAAGCCTGCTCATTAAGGAAATTGATTTTCTATATCATTCCTCGCAAAGATACGAAATCACCTATTTTCCATAAGTGGATTCAAGGGAATATATGTGGACTAATCTAATCAAAATGCGGACCATATAAAGACTTATGGTTTTGATTGATGAATCGACAAACTAGTCACATGTTTGTCCACACACATTACTGCTAAACCTCTTGGCCGATTATAGGTTCACCACTCTACTTATCCCTTAAGGTCCTGGAGACTGGATAATGCCAGAGAGTTTATATCGACGGTTTTCGATAAAGTATTGCATGTTGTTTTGGGTTTCTAATTGAACATTGAATTCCCATGTTCACCCCAAATAGCCTCGCCTAGTGATCATAAAGCGCAAATTTAAATGATCGCCCGAATTTTGGTGAACATACCAAGTTTTCGGTTTCTGCCTAGGGCTATACAATCCTTGTACGCAGTTATGTTGGTCCGCCTTGAGGCCCATTGCCACCCAACCTATATGACGTTACAGTTGGTTACTGGGTACGAACCTGACGATTTTCGTATTTACGCATTTGGGTGAGCATTCCATGTGCCAAGTTGCGCCGCCGCAACGTACCACCATGGGTCCTCAAAGAAGGATGTGTATCTTTTGTCAATCATGATTCTCCTTCACACTAGCTCTCTTCAAGCCCTTGCATGCGATCTCTTTACCGCTCATTTGCGGGTTGTCACTTTAATGAGACACTCTTCCCGCCGTTAGGGGGAGATAAGAACGTCAACGTTCCTGTAGAACTGTGCGAAGTTGCGTGGACGTTGCCCACTATGTCTCATCTCGACCCCCATATCGCACAAGTGTGATAAGCAAGTGCGATGAATTCTAGATTTCAGAATGTTGCTCCAGACGCATTCCTCTGATCTAGCTAAAGTGACGAGATCATATACCAGCTGCAAATATACCTGCAAGGATAGACGTACTTAACGGACGTTGAGTCAACATCCCTGAAGGGTGTGCCGCCCCTGTTGGACGGTTTGGACGCCCCTGTTGGATGGTCCGGTACAACGACGGATAGCCAATCAATCTGTCTTGGCCTGGAGCACGACAGATCATTCGGTTCGTAGGATTCACTTCCCTAGAAGAGGAAGACACGGCACAACTATGAATCTAAACTCGATCGCTGTCTCAAATCATTTCCATCTCATGAGATTAATCCGGATTACTCCCGAGACATGAAGTTCTTGATCCAGTATACTAGTTTGGATGAGAAAAATGGAATTGAAATGAGATTATCATCGATGATGTTTTCACTTATATGGTAGCTACCGACATAAATGAAAAGTGACGATATCGAACCGTGTTCCGTTGATTAAGTGACAACGTAGAACTGATTGGACAACTGAGATTACAATCTAGGTTAAATTCCTTACCAAAGTATGTATTGGACCTGTCGTTCCTACAGGGTGCGTTTGGTACGCGGGACGGGACGGGACGAGGCGTTCCGTCCCGCGTTTGGTACGCCTAAAACGAGTGGGACGAGGCGTTCCACGGGACAAGTTTTGGATGATTTTTGGTTCCACCTCCCCCCATGGAACGGGGTTGTTCCATGTCTGTGGGACAGAAATTTTTAACATTTTAGGACAACAATGCCCCATGTCTTTTTCAAAATTTACAACATCCGTCCCGTCCTGTTCCGTCCCGTCCCGTCCCGTCTCGTCCCGTCCCGTCCCATCTGCGTACCAAACGCACCCACACTGCCCAAGGTAACCCTATTGTGTTACAAGTGGGAAAGGAATCATTATGAGATGAATGAAATAGTGCGACGTGATGCACGCCTTACGGTGCAAGGTTTCTCTCAAACGTCCTGTGATTGATAACAGCATTATGAAATATGGTTAGTGTTTTCTCTATGGGGATATAGATACGGAGATTTACATGTAAGTTCCCGAAGAATTACATGGACTGGTTCAACAAGTTCCAAAACCACGGAACACCCTCTTAACTTGTTTTGAGGCGTTCACTTAAATTCGACGGATGTGGTATACCCGTTTAAGTGATTGTTTGATCAGTTAGGGATATGAATTATGCCCTTGCGTGTTAAACTATGAAGTCTTATCCCAAATTGCTAGAGTTACAGTTTATGTCGTTAACACGAATCTCACTAAGACTCTGGAAGAGCTTGAGAAAACTGCCTCGCACCTGAAGATGGAATTTGAGATGAAGGATCTTAGGAAAACTCGTTTATGCCTTGACTTGAAGTTCAAGCGTTGTTCTGACGGTATTTTGGTCTACCAGATGAACTACACTTCAAATGTGTTACCTTTGAGTATACCTTTGATCGTCCATACGTTATATGCAAATGAGACCCTTGAAGAGGTTATGGAATCCGAAATTCCATATCTAAGTTCAACTTTGCGCTTCGTTGTACTTAGCTCATTGTATTTAGACAGGACATCTCCTTCGCTGTTGATCTTGGTAAAGATGCAGCACCGCGCCTACACGCAACCACTAAATTGGTATTAAAAGACGTACCCTGAAGGTATTACAAGGGCAAATCCCAAGGCATCTCAATGGATCCAACCCCCCTGATCCTTGAAATGATGCTTGCCTTGTTGTTATGCTGACGCTGGTTACTTATCAAACCCGCACAAGGTAAAATTCCCAAATGGTTATGTCTTTACTGTTAGGGACATCACAATATCTTGGAGGTCCATGATATGACCTTAGTTGCGAAATCTTCGAATCGTTCCAAGACTCACCTCACTTCACTACGCCATAAGTGAGACATGGTTAGGAGTTCTTGTTGAGCATGTTCGTAGTACTTGCTGTGTTTTCATTCATCGTTGAGTCCCGACAACGATCCATGAAGACTATGCCGCATGTATCAACCCGACCAAGCCATGATACATCAACAAAGTCAACGCCAAGACATATTGCGACTACATCTACATCAGCAAAGCATCAGGAGATTGAAGTCATGCAAGCCGATCCCAGACAACCTTGCCGACCTCTACACAACGTCACTGCCGAAGTCAACCTTCCAGAAGCTTGTCCGAGGAATTGGTATGCCTAACTATCATATGCAATGTTTGTAGTTCTCATTTGGAAGTTATGTCAAACTCAAGGGGAGTATCCAGAAGTATACTCACTTGATCTTAATGTACTCTTTTTCCTTACGATTAGGAGCATTTTTCCCACTGGGTTTTTGCTACCTAACTAGGTTTTAACGAGGCACCCATCCTGGGCTGATCATACCCTTGAGAGCTCTTCTACTTGCGTCCAAAAGACGTATAGTTTTGACTTAATGCAACTTCTCACTTTTCTCCTTAGACTATGGGTTTTTCCCACCTTGGGTTTTACCATAGCGAGGTTTTGTGAGTTTTACTTTTTATGCATTCTTCCGTTGATTTGAGACTCGCATTCGCTCATTGTGCCAACAACTTCATCAACTGTACCTTCTTCATCATTGAAGACCTGATGCGCCATTTACTTGAGTATTTACACACTCAAGGGGAAGTGTTGCAGTCCTATTTAGAATAGGAATGTGATTGTGTAAATCCTAGTAGATTAGGAATGTATCTTATATTCCTATTAGGAGTAGATTACTTATTAAGTATTTTAATCCTTATGGGAAAGGGTTTGCCCTTTCTACTACTATAAATAGAGGCACAATGGGGTGAATAAAACACACCTCACAATTACACATCTCTCTCTTCTTCTCTCTGTTGCCGCACCACCCTTCTCTCTATGGCCACCATAATTGTTCAGTAAATTATGCCTACAACAGTATGCATATACTTATTTAGTATTATGTTTTTCATTTGATTATTTATTAGTTTAAAATATTTTTTCCTTAACGGGTAACGGGTCGGGTCATATTACCTGTTAATATTATCGGGTCGATTTCGAGTCGGGTCATTTTACCCGTTTATTTTAACGGGTGTTACACAACACGACCCGTTAAGATATCGGGTATGACACGAAAACGACACGAACACGGAAAACACGACACGAATGCCAGGTCTACACCACATGCACATTATTGCAAAAATCACTACACAATTGATATAAATTTAATTCCAGGATGGGCCCTGGACTACCCTAGTCTCCATGTGGCTCCGCCGCTGTGCATGATGACAGGGAGACATGAATGTAAACAACAATCAATACATTTAACTCTTTCTTGATAAGTAATTCAGTAATACATCCTTAAAGTTGCAACCTGTTTGTTTAAAGGGAGAGAGGGATTAGGATACAACAAAAGTTGTGGTGAGAACACTTCGAATGCGCTTGGAAGATCTAGAAACACAATGCGATGTAATTAGAATTTTATAGTATTTTTGGTTTGGTTCAATTAATAGTGTCACATAATTTAGAATAATAGGAGTTTATGATAATGAGTATTGATATCTTATCAACATTTGGGTCGTAAGTTTCATTGGCAAAGGCTATTGAGGGAGATTTATAGGGATAAGCAATGATCAAAATTAAGCAACTATTTTGGAAACCAAAATCATCAAAGCCAATTAGAGCAATGACTAAACAACAAATTCCATTAAAAAAACAAATGATTGAATAAAGAGAGATACAAATACAGTTTCCAATGAATAACAATGAGTGCAAAATATAATCGTTTCACATATGATAAGGTAGGCAAAAGACGACAACAATTAATACAAAATTGTAACTGCCACTGGTTAAGATTCAGACAAAGAGGTAAAACATATTGATGCTTAATTTGGTTCTAAAGGTTGGTAACAATGATGGAACAATGCTGGATATCATTGTAGCCCATGAAGTTCCTTTTGTAATTATTTATTGACTAACATTCGAAACATGGTGTAGTTCAAGGTCTTATATCTTTTTACCAGTAATAGAGTTCGGTTCCAATGTGCAGAAAACGAAAATAATATGTTGGGGTCAACACTAATGACTTTAAGATCAAACTGGTTAAAATAGTTAAAAACAAAAGATATTGGTTAAGAATAGATTGTGTGATTAAATTTATTCAATGAAAGATTACAAACAGAGCACGATGGGTTCAACGAAAGTGAAAGAGAAGCGGATAAAAAGGGGGAAAAAGGGAAAAAAGAGGAAAACAGAACACTAACAATGCAAAATATTTGAGATATTGAAAACGAAATGGCTGAATGGATTATATACCTTGAATAAACAACGGCGGTTGTTGAGAGTGAAGAACAAAACCAGACGACAATATGAAACATTTGATTACGAAGACAAAATCTGCAGCATGGCAAAATGAGAATTTAAACATAAAATTTATCTGTAAATCAGAAAGAAAAAAAACAATAAATGAAAAGAGAGACACATCAAGAAAAGAGGCCTTACCACAACATGGTTGAAAGCTGATTCAAAACGACTGCAGCTGGAAAACTATACTTAGTACCATGCTGAGAAGATGTAGAAATGGCATGATAAAATACTAACAACATCGAAAATAAAGAGTCCGCAAAAGGGCTATAAAAAATGTTTAAGTCGTAGAACGCAGATACAAAAAGCTAAAAGTTGTTAATTTACATACAGACAAAAAAAATATTACAGACATGTTCGATTTTAGCACTTGGAATCACCCTTCAAGTGCAACCAGCATTTGGATACAAAAAATTGGTAAGTGCTGGTCTATGTACAGGCAAAAAATATTATGAAGTTCAGATTAGAGAGATATTTACATGGCAAACAAATAGCGTAAATATTGTTTCATACACATTAACAAAAATACATCAATATTTTTTAGTGTTGGGGTGAAATTCTGCTACTGCATTGTCCATTTTTGAAAAACCAACCTAGACAAACAAAAGATATTAAAATTGTCAGATAGCCTTTAAATATATGCTAGAATAATTTTTTGTCAAAAAAAAAACCAACGTGAAAATATAGCGACCTTGGTTTTTTTTTGGAGTGGCGTCCAACTTTCTTCTAGTTGGGGATGACTTCTTCTTATGCAATTTGATTAGTACTTCATCCATTTCTCTTCAATCTGTGCCTAAAATTTCCTCCACTCCACTGTTTTAAACAGGCTTTCAATGTTAAATAGCATGAATATATGAAAATTTGAAATTTATAATTGTAAAAGCAGTTACGGCATAAACCTTTGTTCACCGCCAGTGAAAAGAGCTCTCCTAATCAATTCCCTCTTCCGTTTATATGATTGCTCGGTGGTTTCAGCTGTTGGAAGTAAAAGATAAAACAATGGTGAAGGACACTGTGATTTCTCTTCACAAAGGCTGTGGAGTAATTGGTTACATAGTCATATCCTCAGTCACATTCTAAATGAGCACATCACTTGAATTAAAAGCATTCCTCCGGTTCCCATATCGCAAGTGAAAAATCTTCTTTTGTCCAATAAGCCTGAGGAACTCATTTGGTAGTTGTCGCTGCTTGACCAATCGCTAATTCATTACCATGTCTTTGCAGGGCATGCCAAAAAAAACTTCACCGCATGTACCGATTATTAAAGCATTTTTTTCATTTGTTTCATCTTCGAGAATGAGATTCACTTTGTACCTACATTTAAAACTCAACCTGATGAGATTTTTGAGAATCACAGGTTACCAGAAACTGAACATGTCAAAAAGTAGAATGAAAATAGATTACACACATGTAGTAATATAACAATCATATGTAACCACATATAAGAAATAAGAAAAAGAAAAAGGAAACAAACAGGGAAAAAAGAAGAAGAAGGCATTGCCATAGTAGGGAAAAAAACTATAAGATTTAAGTTTGTATGACTGAACCGGGATAAAAACATAAACCAAAGAGAAAACAATGATAACAAAAATAAATTTTTGAACAATGTGTTTACGAACCATTATGTACATCCATTGTTTAAATAGTTGACAATTCAAAATTATAAATTTTTTAAAGTGTCATTATATAAAGCGTCAAACTGAATTTGTATATTCTGTATTGGATGTCAATAATCTTCTCTATACTTATTTGTTCCAATTGGTTAATGACAACAAACTACACGACAGCAAGAAAGAGCAAAATTTTTGTTAGCTATGGTTTAAACATTTAATGTAACATTACCTAGGTGTTGGAATATGGTTGGGATGTTTTTGGCAAATGAGTTGGCTAGTGGTTAGATCCTTGTGCATCTGTTTTACACAATTTGGGCAAGCACTGTATCACCAATCAAACGCTTAATAGATGCTTTGCATAGAAATGTGTTGTCATGTAATATGTTTTTTTTCACACATTTGTAACAATCAGAACAACAACATAATTTATTTTTTTTTTGAAACAACAACATAATTAGTTATGTCAAAAATGTTAAACCTCAATCGTGAAATTTTGATACCTTGTGCAATTCTGGATCCAAAAACGCCAATTCATCAATCGTAACCCTTTTACCAGTTTCCAAAATTGCAGTTTCATTTGCTTGTTTTGAAGGTGGGAGCATTTTCAAAGGTTCTTTACATTCAGAAATCCTGCAGGCATCACAACATTTTATGAGTTTAACAATTAAAAAAACAATTCTTAACAAAAAGAACTAACATGTGTTTTTTTGTTTGTTTTAATAATGAGAAATACACTCACACTGACTTATACGTATTCATTTCAGGGATGTCTGGATCAATAAAAAAAAGGATGAACCAGTACCGCTCAAAACGATCTTTTCTGCATGTTGGAATAACAGCGTAAAAAACAAAGAGAAAATATTAATAAAGGTAGTTGATTACATTTTGTGACAAAAACTATAGAATAGATATAATCGAGAATATGCAAATACTCAACTGTATAAAAAGTTTGCACAAAATGGTGGGACAATGAATTTTATGATGTGGTGCATTTCAAACCAACTAACTCATTCCTAACACAATATTCATTATTTTTTAATTGTTAATGAAAAGGCAATGTTCATATCTACTTAACATACATGGTTGAATAAAAAAGAAAATAAAGTAAGAAAGTGATTAATACCAGTTAGTAATGACTGATATATTAAGATACTTGTAAATTAATTGACAAAGAAGAAGGAAAACATATAATGTCAAATTGGACCAAAGACACATCGTAAAATTGCAGAGCGATGTAGCATTGAAAGAATTTAAACGAAACAACAATTGTACATATAAAAATAAACTGTGAAAAATAAGTTTTTAAGAAAACTAAATACCCAAGTAGAGCTTCACTTTTAGACCTATGAAAACAACTGGCAAAGAAAACGTGTCCGTTGACAGAGAAGAAAAGTCTTTTGCAATGTCTGCCCACATCGTAACCATCAGTTGTTCTTTCCTGTTAACAAAGGGAACAACAAACAAATTTATCACTTTTTTTCATAGCAGCAAATTAACAGATATTGGAAACAACTGCAACCAACATCGATACGAAACAAAAAATAACCTTATATTTTCGATACGGACATCACACTTGTATGCAATCCTCTAATTAATATGTTTAGGTTCGAGAGGTTGTATAACGCTTATACGACTAATGACATCTTACTATTAAAAAAAAAACAGAGGCAGATCATTAAAAGACCATTTTGGAAAATAAATACAAACACAATTTAACCCATGCACATAGACATATATATTAATAGTACCTGTGAGAATATCAACATTGTTCAACAGAGGGTACAATGTGTTATAATCCTGTAGAAAAAGTTGATGGCAAGGAATAGGCACAAATTTAGTCGCTAATTTTTGAAATACTGTTTTTGAGCTGAACAAAAGGTTTCATGCAGCACTACCCTGTATTGTCGTCTAATTCTTATAGTTCAAAAATCAGTTATTTCATAGCATCCACTGGCTTCAATTTTGGAAGCCATAACATCAAAATCAACATTTGATGTACAACCCTACACCGCATGTTGCTTCACATTGTATCAATTAAATTGTTACCATAATGAAACACAATGAATCAAAATAGTTAAATTATTTCAAACAAGATGGAAAGAAAAATCCAAGGCAGCACAAAAATTTGAGACAGAAAACATCACTCGTTAAACAAATCGAAGAAACCGAAAAACCGACAAAAAAAGAAACAAAGAGAGAAAATAGATGGTCAACGCACACATTTCCCTACCATAAGACAACTAATTTTAACCATGTGACATGTAAAAAACTATCCCAACATGAACATTATTTGATGAGTTAATTGTCTGTACTTTTCATTAAACTAATCAAAAAATTATTTCTCACCACTTCGTCAACCAATATATAATGCAGGGCACTGTACTTTTGAACAGTTCCTAGATTCGTTGATTTCCAAATTCTACATATCCGAACTTTGATTTTGTCTGCCTTCGTGTACAGTCTTAACTGATCAACAAGAGTTGGACTGATGTTCTCCATTTATCGTATGAAGAAGAATATGTAACGACACATTAGAAACAAGAATAATAGTTAAAAACGATGTGCAATTTACTCATCCATGTTGAGAAACAAACAGACAGAGTTGAGCAACCACCAGTATCTACTAAAACTACAAAATAGAAGGTATGAACACAAAATTGATTTAAAAAAAGGCTCCATAAGCACTTACTAACACATCTAAAATACACCTTTAAATTAGAAAAAAAAAAACTCACATTTGGTAACAATTTGCACCAAATAGTGAAATTACAAATTAAATACACAAAACAGTAAAAACAATTACTTTTTTTTTCTATTCAAAGCAAAAAAGGGCACAATTACAAAAAAAGATTAAACTTTGTTTTACAAAGCATATACAGTCCAAAACCATGTCATAAGGTAAAAGGAAAAATAGATTCATCTCCAATTTAAACAACTTGTTAAGGCTATCAATAATTTTTTGTTTGACCAATACTCTGTCAACCAAACACATCTTATGCTCAAGCTTAGCCAAACAAAACATAATTGATAAAGCAAAAGGTAGCAAAATCTATAAAATGTCATTTAAGGTCAATTTCCTACAAATAAATATCATTTAATTGTCATTACTATCAAATCCATCACCAAGAACTTGCAAAAAACAAAAAAAAAAGATTAAACTTTTTTCTATAAAGAATATAGTCCAAAACGATGTGATGAAAAACACTTTCATCTCAAATTTAAACAACTCATAAAACTACGAATAATTTTTTTTGCTTAGCCAATACTTTCTCAACCCAACACATTTTATATTCAAGCACAGTCAAACATAACCAAACCGTTAAAGCAGAAATAACAGAATCTATACCGATTTAATTATCCATAAAAAAGACCAAATAAAGGATAGTTTTAAGGATGCAAACAGCCATTAAACTAAACAATTAAAAGGCCTAAAAAGCTTGATATCCACAAAACATGGATCAACTTTAAAAAAAAATCTAACTTTTTATTATTAAAATCAGCTTCCTACAAACAAATATCATTTAAATGTTACTATTATCAAATCCATCACCAAGAACTTATAAAAAAAAATTACACTTTTTTACAAAGAATATACTGCTTAAAAGGAAAGACACTTCAATCACGAATTTAAAGTACTTGTACAGTGCATCAATAATACATTTTGTGTTCAAGATTAGCCAAACAAAAATAAAACCAACAGGCACAAATTATGTCCAAGCAACGCGTACAAATTTTTTAAAACGATAGGAATACAAACAACACCAATTCAAATAAGAAACACACATAGTTAACCCACCAATTTGTCCCAAACTTGTCAAAAATATGAGCTGAAAACAATTACAACACACATTTCATACCCCACGCAATTATCTTTGCTTAACAGGAATAATTATTTTAGGATCAACTACCTGTGTTATAACAGAATAACCAAACTCGCTCTCTCTCTCTCTCTCTCTCTCTTTCTCTCTCTCTCTCTCTCTAAGTTTTTGAAATCCTGTAGCAAGCATTCATGGATGATGTTGCCAATTGTGAGTAAAAGACATGATCATTAAGAAGCACAACCTAAAACCCGTGAAAGCATCTTTGATTGCTGAATTTTTGACAAAGCCATGTCAAAATTTTCCATTTTCTCCTCTGGTTTGAAAATTGAAAGCCAGACCTCTCTCCCCACATGCACCGACTCCTCTCAGAGTTTAAAACACTAAAATCCATAAGAACCCATCACCCAATCTCTCTAAACACAATAGAAGAAAACCCATTGAAACCTAGATTTCTCTCATCACAGGCAGCAACTTTTCTCAGAGTTTGAAACACTAAAATCCATAAGAACCCATCACCCAATCTCTCAAAACATAATAGAAGAAAACTCATTTCACAAACTAACACAAAAATCTACAGAGGAAGATAAAAAAATGGAAAGAAAATCACATACCATAAAGTTGTCCAGAGAAGGAAACAGTTGTAAAGCGAGAAAAGTGGGGCTGAGAAGACCAAAAACAAAAGCGTGCGAAAGGAAAGCAAACAGTGGAGAACAAAAGGAAAAACAAACCGAGAGCGACAGAGAAGAGGGAACGAGAATAAGAAAGGAAAGAAAACGGAAACAAAGCAAAATAAACCCCAAAAAAGAACACAACACGATGGCCAACACGTGGCATATTCAATTCCCACCTTCTCCCTGCAGGAACCACCAAAACCAATCAGAAAAATGGCCAAGGGGTGAGACAAATGGAAAGAAAAGAGAAAAGCCAAGGGCATTTTCGCCCTTTCACTGTTAATAAACAAACTTAGTTTTAGTATATATGAATGAATGTGGTTTGTCCATATGAATGAATGGATGAATGAATGGATAACCCACTGGAATGAAAAAGCCCCATTTGACAGTCAACAATTGTTGGAATTATGTTATCCACCCTATGCAGTTGTGTTGTCCACCCTATGCTTTTCTCTGTATAAAGGTTCGTTAGTTCAACAACAACAACAAAACTTTTTTTTACTAAGTGAGATCAGTTGTATGAATTCTAAAACGTCATTCCGCTCGGTTTTGTGCCACGTCTTCAGTTAGATCCAAGTACTCTAAGTATTTTCTTAGAGTCTCTTCCAAAGTCTTTCTAGGTCTTCCTCTACCCCTTCGACCCTGAACCTCTGTTCCTTAATCGCATATTCTAACCGGAGTGTCAATAGGCTTTTGTTTCACATCTCCAAACTATCACAATCGATTTTCTCTTATCTTTCCTTCAATTTCAGCTACTCTTACTTTACCTCAGTTATCCTCATTCCTAATCTTATCATTTCTTGTGTGCCCAAACATCTAACGAAGCATGGAAGAGAGATAGAGGAAGAGAGAAAGTCCTTTAGTTCACACACACAAAATAAGGTGCACAGACGAAAGAGAGAAAGAGGAAGGAAGAGGAAAGGGAAGAGAGGAAGAAGAAAGGAAAAAGAGAGAAAATAGAAAGAATTATCTTTGTACTCTTATTATTCCAGATAATAAACAGATGCACTATTGCTGCCCCGATGACGTACTTACATTGACTATTGAGAAACCAAGTAAATATTATGTCTCATTTACTTTATATTCTACTGCACATATATCGTCAATTTTATTATAAGGAGAAAGTTAATCTAACTGATCGGACCATATTTATATACATTTTTATATCAAATTCACTCGTCTTTTCTCTGTTAGTTCGTTATATTTTGAGCTATTTACGTTATTTTTGTGTTTTAATAGAATTTATCTAGCTAAGAAAATAAAAATAGAATAAGTGAAGTGTTAAGTATTAATTTCATCTAAACCATCTTGTCTGTTGAATTATACTTATCATTTAGAAAATAATATATATATATATATATTTATTTATATTTTTATTTATTTATATATATATTTATTTATATATATATATTTATTTATATATTTTTATATAATGTGTGTGTGTGATTACAGGTGGAAAACAGAAGCATGTGGGGGGAGTCCACCGAAAGCAGCTAAATGATGGCATTGCACGGGAAGTTATGATGAAAACAGATGGATGGCATCCAAGAAAGAAATCAGAGAAATAAGGCAGCCAATTGCTGCCATGAGATAAGGGCTGCCATTTGCGATTACTAGGAGAGACGGGGAGAAACAGGAGCCTCGGGAAGGAAGGCCTCGGGGTGGACGGTGACTCTCGGGGGAACACCATTGACAACATCAAAGCCTTTCAGTAGAGGCATATCGGGAAGTTCATCCACAAACATCTGCAACCTGGTCACATTCACAAGCTGATCTTCCGCCCATGAAGTCTCCAAAAGCAACCCCAGAAAAGCTATTAGTAACACCAAAACTCCCTGCACAGTAACCATCTCTCTCTGGTTTAGCTGTGGTTGTATGCAAGAAATAGAGATAGCGAGAGAGAGAGAGGGAGAGAAGTGCTTATTGGAAAAGTGATTTTACTGAGTTGGTGAGACAGGAAAGAGGATAGGCAGCAAAACGCTTCCTGGCAACGTGAACCAGGAAGCTCGGGGACCTTGAGGGAGCTCCTCGGAGGGAGCTTGCAAGGCGTGGAATCTGCCAGCGCAGTGGGCAGAAAGTGATGGGGTTTTGTTTTCGAAGGCAGCAAGCTGCCAAAGTTAGCAAGAGCCACAAAGAATTTGGCAGTCAGCACGGGTCAAGGAATTAGAGCACAGAAAGTCCTCTTTCGGTTTTATCCTTCCTCAAACTCAGTTTTATTTATGTTTTAAGTTATAAATAATGTGTAGTTAAATTTGTTTGGCTAGAGGTTAATTCGAAGCCATGATTATATTTGTAATTTGAATTGGTAACTTCAGTTGTGATTTCTGAGTTGTGATTCAATTTGCTTAACTGCTTGATTGATAACTTATTTGCGTATGTTAATTAAGGATGCATACTTAATTTACATGCATGAATTTGGTGCTAGAATATAAGTGGATTTCACCTAATCGTTATGAACTTATATTCATGAGTAGTGAAGGTTGTTATACACAATCGCGTTAAGTAAATTCTTGGCAGGAGTATCATGCTTTTCATAGTTACGAATGCCTCGTCAGTATTTATAGTTTTCACAAAGTTTAATGATCTTTGATTGTATCTCTATTGTGCTTTTCACGTAGGGGACTTTTAGAGAATGTGTTGAATTGTTGTATGCTGTTCATCCAATTCAATAACTTAAGGAAAACTTGAAGATTAAAAAAGTGCTGTTCACGGTTAATCTGGAGTATTGAGATTTATAACTTATTGAAAGAACAACTGAAAATCAATTTAAATTGCATATGTGTCATGTGTGGAGAAAAACCCTCTAGCCAATCCGTCGTCCATCCTTTCACTTTTATTTTATGTTTTTGTCAATTTTGTAATTTATTTAAGTTTAATTTACGTTTCTTCAAAAATCAATCCCCCCGTTATTAAAATATTATTATTTAGTTAGTTTTTATTATTTTTAATCTTTTAATTTAATTTCCGTCTAATTAATTTCCTAGTTTTTATTTTAAATTGTTTTCATTATTTTGAGTCATTTTTAGTGTGTTTCGAGTTTTTATTTTAGTTTTGTGTTTTAAACTTTGTTTTTACGTTTTAAAATTATTTTAGAGGTTTTAGCAAGCTCTCCTAATCCCCGGCCTAGAACGATACCCTACTTACATCTATACTACATCTGTCAAAAAGAGGGTTAAATTTGTGCGGTTTAAAATCCCGTCACTCACTCATGCGATTGACTTATAGGTGTACTCTCTACCCACGTGGCAACTTCAGCTTAAAAAAGGCCCATTGGTCTATTAACTTTAAAAACTACGCATGGATCATGACGATCGGTAGTTAGGACACACATCACGAGACCGAATCTAAACGGAATATCCCTCCTCCGCCTCTTCCGCATCACCCACCTTACCACCACGTCCTCTCCGAGTCACTGGCTTGATGCCCAAACATGCCGCCGTCAAGGCGTCCACTTAAACCAAAAACGCAGTCGTTTCGAGCTATCCCCTCTTAAGCTATCGCATCGCCTTGGCAACATAAACTCCACGCATATAAATACCTCTCCACTCCGTCTCCTTTACTCGCTCACTGTAAGCTCTTCTCATCTGCAAATCCACTTCGCTACCTCAGATCGATCGATTCGTCTCCCTCCTCAGTTCTTCGGAATCCATGGCGAAAGAACCAGCTCGCGTCCTTGTCACTGGAGCCGCAGGTACTGTATTGAATCCATAATCTCACTGTTTCTTCGATTTTTCAGTTAGTCCTGGTCGATCTTCTAGATCTACGATCTTGTTCTTGCTTGTTAACTTGTAAGTTTATATAATTGATGCGCCGTTTAGATCTGTACATGATTAATTATATTTATATATTATGTATATGTATGTGTACATGTGGGGGGTGTGTATGCATGTGCTAGGACTAAGAGTAAGAGGATCGACGAAGTAGTAATTAGATCGATGTTTTGAAATGATATGGCGTGTGATTTGTTGAAGTGGCGATCCGATTTGGATGAGTTGTGATTTTTGATGATTTTCGAGTGAGGGATGTGTGAAATAGTTTATATTGTGGATTTGAAGGACAAATTGGATATGCGCTTGTGCCAATGATCGCAAGGGGAATCATGCTCGGAGCGGATCAGCCAGTGATTCTGCACTTGCTCGATATTCCACCAGCTGCTGAGGCTTTGAATGGTGTCAAGATGGAGTTGGTGGATGCCGCTTTCCCTCTGCTGAAAGGTAAGTGTCGGATAGAAATACTCGACTGATTTGTTTTCTGTATATGGAACTGTATTTTTATGTGTGTATTTTGTGGTGGAGTGTGATGCAATTGGTACTTGTTGTGTATTTTATCAGGTGTTGTTGCTACAACTGATGTTGTAGAGGCATGCACTGGAGTCAACATCGCCGTGATGGTGGGTGGCTTCCCAAGGAAAGAAGGCATGGAAAGGAAAGACGTCATGACAAAGAACGTTTCCATCTACAAGTCCCAAGCTTCTGCACTGGAAAAGCATGCCGCTCCCAACTGCAAGGTAAGAAAATATTTAAATGTAACAAAAATTATTTAGTTTGTTGATTTTATTAGGCATATATTACTTGCTAATGATATGGCACGATTCAGATACACAACTCTATTTTCATGCAGATGGCTGATTTTGTCATTTTGTTTCAACGGTGTTATGCTATCTTCTCTGTTTTCTTATTTAAATTATGTAGTTGGTTCCAAAGTTGCAAGTTTAATAATGTATTATGTTTTGCATAAGGGGTTTGATCATCCCCCTTGGAAACCAAATAGCTTTTTTTTTTGGTTTTGAATCACCTTCATCATTTAGGATCGGATCTATTTGATGGCATACGAATTTTTGCTTTTCTATAGAACAAGAAACACTTGTTGCAGTTAGAAACTCAAATTGAGTTGACATTACAATCACCCTTTCCTATTTTGCAGGTTTTGGTTGTTGCTAATCCCGCAAACACCAATGCATTGATCTTGAAGGAATTTGCACCATCAATTCCTGAGAAAAACATCACCTGTCTGACTAGACTAGATCATAACAGGGCGTTGGGCCAGGTCTCAGAGAGATTGAATGTTCAAGTTTCCAATGTTAAGAATGTTATTATCTGGGGAAACCATTCATCATCTCAGTATCCTGATGTCAACCATGCAACTGTCAAGACACCATCTGGAGAGAAATGTGTCCGTGAGCTTGTTGCTGACGATGCATGGTACACGATTTAATCTATGTTTAAAACTCACTTTAGTCCTATTATTAGGTTTACTTACAGTGAAGCGCTTGTTTTTTCGAAGGTTGAATGGAGAATTCATTTCCACTGTTCAACAACGTGGTGCTGCAATCATCAAGGCCCGTAAGCTGTCAAGTGCATTATCTGCTGCAAGTTCTGCTTGTGATCACATTCGTGATTGGGTACTTGGAACCCCAGAGGTACCTATGGTTCTGTTTGATTTTCAGTTAAAACATGTCATAGGGATCTATTATATGCTTATTATTTATTTGACCATACATTCAGGGCACTTGGGTTTCTATGGGTGTCTACTCAGACGGCTCGTACAATGTACCTTCAGGTCTCATTTTTTCATTCCCAGTCACTTGCCAAAATGGAGAGTGGAAGATTGTTCAAGGTAAGAGTCTGCAGCCTCTGCATTACCTGACAATTTAATTTGATTGTGACACTATTCAGAGTTGTAATATTTTTTTTTTCTTGTTTTACATTTGTATAGGACTCTCTATTGACGAGTTTTCGAGGAAGAAGTTGGATGCAACTGCAGATGAGCTTAGTGAGGAAAAAGCGTTGGCATACTCTTGCCTCTCTTAGATGCTCTCGTCCATTCCTTTGTGTGGTTGTAAGTTTGGCCTCCCTGCAATCTGTTAATGATGCATAAGCTGCTATTGTGGGTTTTACGGTTGTTGAGCCCATTATTATATGCGGACGCTTTGACTTTTTTTCTTTTTCTTTTCTATTTTAGTTGCATATTTGAACGGCAACGGCATTGAGATGTAAAATAATCCATGTCTGCCTTGATTCTAATTTGTTGTCCCGTGTGGTTATGTTCATTTCCTAGACTTGCAAGGCGTCCCATGTTTCGTGCAAATTAAATTACCGCTCGGAGGCCTTTAGGGTTTCAATAACAAGTATGATCCGTTTTGGTGCTCATTTAGCTCCAATTTGGGGTTATACTTAAACGGTAATATCTTTTGTGAACGACACAGGGAATGTTGAACGAGGTCATACGCCCATATCTTTAATGATTTGTGATTGATTTCGTTGGTGTTCTTACAAGTGAATGGAGGACGGCTATAAGGACAGACAAACCTGGATTAGCCTTGTATGTTTGTTTTGTTGTGTTTTGGCTTGTCTTTTCGCGGTGTCCCTTCCCTCTTCTTGTCTTGCTGCAGCTCTCCTACATCTCCATATTTGTTGCATCATTTGTCTTAATTTAGCGAAACGATAAACATCGGGGCTACATAGTTCGATGGAATCAAATTCAGCTTCGTATATGCTATGTTTTTCTGAAGTAACTTCTGGCTTTACTGCAACATAGTTACAAACTAATTTCTTCTTGTGGCGTGTTTGCCTGTCGTTTGTGTCGTGTCGAGGAGTCATGTCTATAGACGCTAGGGGTCTGTTATATTAGGGGTAATATTGCAAAGGACAAAACTTAGTATTGTCAAGTTTTGTTATTTCAGTTGTACTCGCAACAATGCCAGCGCGGGACTTTTAGAAGTATGATCTTGTACCATCTAATTTCTTTTGATATTCCTAGTTCTTTTTGGCATCATGTGCAAAACCAAATTGATAGCTAGGAAGAAAAAATGAAAACACTTGCATAAATTAAATTTTCCATCACCCCTATATTATAATTAAAAAAAAAAAAGCTTGTGCAAGTGAAAAAACGTATTTATATAAAACAGGCTTGTATCATCTGAAAGAGCCTCTTGCATGCATTCCAATTATACTCATGTGTACCATATCCCTTTACAATTCCCCACCACCAATCAACCATAACTGATTTCAATACTCTTAGCTGCTTTAGTAGACCATCTAATGACACCTAACTGCCACCAAAATAAAAGACATGATCAAGACCATACAGATTACAGACTAAGATTAAAAACAACTGTTATCTATTAAGCAAAACTTGAACTCCTTGACATAGCAGCCTCTTAATCCAGGATGTAGAGTAGAAAAGTAAAATTATTGACAAACCGAAAAATAACAATTTAACTTGCAAAGTAAACAAATATTAGCAAAGTTACAGAACTCAATGGATTATATATACCGGTAAAAAGCAAAACATCAGTGTTTGGGAAGCTACCTTATTTGTAATGGCAGGAGCATCTGGTGTACATACAGGATAGACAGTCCTTGCAAAATTCAGGGCTTCAAAATAAAATAAATAAATAAATTCAAAAGAAATCAGAACTATTAATCCTAACAACCGTTTAGTAAAAGGATAAAACAATCTTTCCATCAAACAAATTTGAGAAACAAAAAATGGGAACTAAAGTTAAGTTGAATAGAGGTGATAATAGCTTACCCAGAAATCCAAACGAAATCTCCCAAAATTCACGCCCCTAAAACGTTACAAATCACCAGAGTCGAAACCCAGCGCTACCTTGGGATCATCCACATAGCGACGAACTCCGATCATTGTCACCAATCTCCATCTCCTTCCAGAGTCGGAATCTTTTTAAGAAAAAAAGGCTAATGAATATGATAAAGCCAGTAATGAGTGGAAAAACCCAATTTCTATTGCCAATCACCCTTGCTGAGTGATGAATCTGATGATTCACATAGTTTCTCATACTTGTTTATGGGTTCCTATCCAACAAAATTTTGACTTGGTACTCAAAAACTGTATCAGCTCACGATCACAGAGAGGTTTATCAAATTCAAATTAAAACCCACATATATTCTGAAGATTCTAGAGTTAAAAGAAAAGCAAGGAGCTTCAGTTACGGAACCCAAAATGCCATTTTAATGAGCAAACGAATATCTAAACTGGGGTTAACAATTTTCAGCAATAAAAAACATGTATGTGAAAAAAAAAGCCCATTTCCAATCAAGAAAAAAAAAATGTATGTAAATTTAAGCTTTACTTGT
Organism: Crataegus laevigata; assembly: GCA_963580275.1. Taxonomy (NCBI): domain Eukaryota; kingdom Viridiplantae; phylum Streptophyta; class Magnoliopsida; order Rosales; family Rosaceae; genus Crataegus; species Crataegus laevigata. The sequence continues at coordinate 19,236,093 of OY756940.1, read as the reverse complement.
AGATTGGCAGCAGCAAAAGCATCTGGATCCAACGGGAGCCACGTGAGAGAACTAGATGCCTAACCTTTTGACACACTATCAAGTGAGTTTTAGGGATCTGGGTTTTGTGTTTGCAATTGAATTTTGGAATGATCTGGACAAATTTGGGTCTTAGGGTTCTAAGGATTTGAGTGAACCAAAATTGATTTGGATGAGCAATTTTTTGTTTCAATTTGCGGTGGAGCAAGGATGAAGAGGTGGAGGAGGAAGGAATGAAAGGGTGAGAAAATTTGGATAGGCAGTATTCGGTTTCGATTCGAAGTAGAGCAAGAATGAAGTTCTTGGAATTCCTTCAACCACTCTATGAATAGTATGTGATTGATTGTGTAGCAAAAATTAGTAAAAGAGTGTAAGAGTATTATATATGAAACTATATCCTTGGAACCACTTTATGGAAAGTAGTAGTACTATGGTATACTCACTTTGTCCTTCGGATGATTAAACTTGCATCTCATACAAATTTGCATCTTTGAGTCTTCATAAAGTACTGCAACATGCAAATGGAAAAGGATCAATTAACAGTTTAAGTGCTTAAATGCATTATTTCTGCAAAAAGAAGAAAGAATTGAAGTACTACTTACAGGACAATCTGGTGCTCCAGGTCTCTCGGGAAGGACTTCAGTTGGGCAAGGCCAAAGCACAAATTCAATGGAAAGAACCAATGCAATTTACTTGTGATGTCAAGTTGAACATTCGATGCCCTGGAGAAATTACTGAGTATCAAATGATAAAGCAATCAGATATAGTAAATTACTAAATGATATTTACAAAAATAAAAAAACATAAGTTAAGAGAACAATGAAAAATTTAGAGCTTGTTTGGTATCTAACTTGAGAACAAAACTCAAAATTTTAATTTTTTTTTAAAACACATGTTCTGATTTAAAAATTTTAAATTCAAAACCTTGTCTGGTATATATTTTCTCAAAACTAATCCAAACAGAAAAAGTCAAACGCCCAGCCCAAACAATTACCCGACCACCGCATCCCTCCCATCCCCAGTGGCGAAAGACCAATTTCCCGACCACTGCATCCATCATGGGAGAGAGGAGAGAGAGGGAGAGAGAGACAGGAGTGACAATCCATAAAATAAAAAGTCTAAAAACACATTTTTTGTGTTTTCAACCAATAGCCTTTGTTTTTAGATATTTTTGAGTAATGGTTTTGAGACTTGTATTCAAATTCATTACCAAACAACGATTTTAAATTTGTGACTCAAAATTTGTTTTTGAGTTAAAAACATTGTATTCAAATCAAATACCAAACATGCCCTTAAGAATTAGCCTTAGCAAAGTTAAGAGAACTTAATGCTAAAAATAAAAAGCTAGCACTTACTCAGTCACATTACTTAGACGCGCTGCTAAAGGTACGGTGCCCATTAAGCTGAAAAAGAAGACCCATCCCTAACGTATACAAAGTAACTGTCAATGGATTAGGAGTGAAGTCAATCTAAATTATTGAAAGGATGTACGAAAAAGAAATCATGTTGGACACAATCTTGCACAGAACAAAAAAAAACTTAAAAACATACACTTAAAAAGTAAAAAACATAAATAGGTATGAATATTAAGTGAACCAAAAGTAGAACAAATCCCTAAAAGTGCTTAAGTTCAGTTGGGTTTTCTAGTATTTTATCAATAATATCATATCAACAAAACCCTTAATGCAAATCCAATCCGATATTGAAAACAGATGAATATAAGAGAGAAGGAAAAAACACTTTTATTGGGCTTCATATTTATTGCTGTCACATCCCGGCCCGGGCCCCCACCACATCCTAGACCCGACCTCCGCCATAGTACGATATTGTCCGCTTTGAGTCCCGACCATGTCCTCACAATTTTGTTTCTAAGAACTCACACGAGAACTTCCCAGTGAGTCACCCATCATGGGATTGCTCTCGCCCAAACTCGCTTAACTTCGGAGCTCCCAAAAGGCCTTGTGCTAGAAAGAGGTGGGAATGTACATATAAGGCTTACATAATCCTCTCTTCTAGGTGATGTGGTACATATAAGGCTTACATAATCCTCTCTTCTAGGCGATGTGGGATGTTACAATCCACCCCCCTTAGGGGCCCAACGTCCTCGTCAGCACACTTCCGGCCAGGGAGTGGCTCTGATACCAAATTATCACATCCCGGCCCGAGCCCCACATCTCGGGCCTGACCTCCGCTGTAGCACGATATTGTCCGCTTTGGGCTCTGACCATGCCCTCACGGTTTTGTTTCTGAGAACTCACACGAGAACTTCCCAGTGGATCACCGATCATGAGATTGCTCTCGCCTGAACTCTCTTAACTTCGGAGTTCTGACGAACTCCAAAGCCAATGAGCTCCCAAAAGGCCTCGTGCTAGGAAGAGGTGGGAATGTACATATAAGGCTTACAAGATCCTCTTTCTTGGGAGATGTGGAATGTTGCAACTGCACCACAGAATCCACTATTCTCTATAGCAAAAGGAAAATATTGTATTCTCATCTTCAATTTCTTGGAAATTAAATGAGGCAGTCACCAGCATTCTTACATAGAAATCACGTAAAGTGTATGACCGATTCACGAAATTTTGATTCAATCTAACTATCAATCTATATGTGTGAAATGACCGATTCATATACGTACATTATTTACACTAATGATGTTTCAACTTTTTGAAAAAAAATTTGCATGAAGAAAATTTGGTGAATGAAGCTCTTGGAATTCTTTGAACCACTTCATAAATAGTATGACCTGCAAGTGATTGATTGTGAAACAAAAATTAGTAGAGTATAAGTGTTATATATGAAAGACACAATAAATACAAATTTATAAAAGACACAAAAGATAAGTGTTATTTTGAGATATATGCACAACAACTAAAATACTAATGTTAAAATTTATATGATTTCGCCTAAAGTAACTAAAATGATTTGTTTATTTTGGTAGGGCATTCAAAAATTAAACATAATTTAGTAGAGTAATTGCTAGAATGGATCAAACACTTTTAGCAACTAAAAGTTTTATACAACAACTTAGTTGGAGAATGCAGTATCTCAAACATATAACTGAAAAGAAAAACATGCTTCGAACTTACAAATTCTACATATGAAACTGTATAACAAAATGTCAAAAAGCTAACCACATTGTTTAACTACTTTTTACCAAGAAATGCAAAATTATTATTTGCAACATAGCAGGGAAAATGTTTATTCATATCAAATGACACAAAATCGTAAAAAAAAAATAAAAAAAAATAAAAAAAAAAAACAGGAAAGGGTTATTCTTAAAACACGTAAAAAAATATGAGTAGATAGATGTTTATGTATTTGGCCTTAAGAGCAGACAAAAACTTAAAGATCCGGAACATCCGAACAATAGTTTGAACAATTTAGATACAAATTTCAACTCTTAGCAGGAGTTTGAGGTTTAACTAATAGAAAAATGTGGTCCAAAGAAACTAAAACTGGATCCTAGCCGTGTTAATGAGATATTATGTATAGAACAATTTTGTGGCGGTAATTCAACTCTTAGTTAGACAATTTTGTGTGTCAGTTGTGGCGGCAACAAAGGCTAAGGTCAATCAGATAATAAACAACTTCTTCACATTGTAAGCGAACAAGTGTAAACAATGGTTAGAAAATTATTTTTTAATAAGTTGACAAAGAAAGAGAAGATTACTATCTTTCTTGGATTTCTTAGTTAGGAGTTCATTTTTTCTTCCATAAACATGGCTTTAGAATAAATTGAAGCTCCAATGAAAAAAAATAAAAAAGAATTAGAGATTTGTGATTCTTGCCCAAATTTGAGTCTACTCTCAACGAATTTAGTTTTCGCAGCCTTAAATCAAGATCACCAACTTTTATCAATTAATTAATTAAATATTAATAACTGTACTCTATTTTCAAGGTGTCTTGTATGTCACATCCCTGCCCGGGCGGGACCACTTCCCGGGCCCGCTCCACTACCGTAGTACGATATTGTCCGCTTTGGGCCTCGACCACGCCCTCACGGTTTTATTTCTGGGAACTCATGAGCAACTTCCCAGTGGGTCACCCATCATGGGAGTGCTCTAGCCCCCTTCTCGCTTAACTTCAGAGTTCCAACGGAACCCGAAGCCAGTGAGCTCCCAAAAGGCCTCGTGCTAGGTAGGGATGGGAATATACATTTAAGGATCACTCCCTGGGCGATGTGGGATGTCACATTGTACCTATGTGTCCACTATACTTTGATTGTGTGGCAATAATTTTACACCATAAAACCAGTATGTCTGGGAAGGAATAGTTTTATGTGATAGAAACAATACATGCAGTGGTTCTACCTAATTTACGAAAGGCTCTTTTTAATCATTGGAGCGAAAATTTAGAAACGCAACAGTTAAATATACCTGCAATTGAAAGAACTGAAGCGTTACAAAGTGAATTTCGTTCATAAAAAATGAAAATAAACTCCGCTGCAAAGCAACAAAACTAATTTAACAATCTTATTTAAACCTTAATAGAAAACTTGTAACAAACAAATAAATAAAGGCCTAATTTTCCAACAAAATAAAACTAATTGATAAAAAGAAGCTAATTGTGTCCCCTCATTATACTTCAAATAAATCAACATTGAGAGTAAACACCGTGATGTAGCTAGCTGACTAATCACCTAGAACACCTAAAAAAAATTTCACCGAGAACCAAATAAAGAGTGGCCAATTCCCAATTGGGAAACACTTCAAAAACTAAAAGTAACAATGAATTCGAACCTCAGTCAAAAGAAAACCACAATTCATTTAAAACTTCTAATAAATTTAATGAGTGTACAGATTTTTTCCAAGACCTTAAAATGTATAAGTAAAAGTGTAAACACTCAATGGCTATTTAAAATAGATAATTGTTTAAAAAATATAAATCACCAGTTAGGACTGACAAATAATGTATATATATATATATATATATATATATATATATATATATATATATATATGGGAGCTATTTTGCAGACACATATTCTGAATACAAATTAAAATTTTCTAATTATATTTAGTGTTATCAGGATATGTCTAAGAATATTGAAGAAGTTTTTTACAATTAACTACACCTTTACCTAATGGCATTAGCATTGATGGGTGAAACAGAAAATTTCCAAGTTAACTAAAGGTTTCTCCATAAAAAGAAAGCTCGTGTCATTTCACTAAATAATAAAAATCTATAAGGTTGAGGGTAAAATTAAATACTAATGAAATGAAGTAACCTATAACATTTTCTTGTAGACAACACTCAACGAAGTCAATGCATAAGCTCTTCTCTCCAGGACAAAAAGTTGGGTCATATGTTTTAAGAAAGTAAGTCTAAACAAAAAAAAACATACAAAATCAGTAAATTATTGGATAAATTTGGAATGTGGAAAAAAAGTGTGAATTTTTTTCAGAGAAACTGGAAGCCAAGTTGTGATCAGAGAGGGAAACATGTTATAAAAAAATTCTTAACCACCATTAAAGATGCTTTCATCTCTCTTTGTGATCTCTAGTTATCATTTGATTCCAAAATTGATACAATACAACATATCCATAGAATTCAAGCCATACACGGGAATCAAGAGGATTGCAGCTGTCAGGCATAAAACATAGTTACTGATTAATAGAAATGGAAGTGTATACAAAATATAAGATAATAAATAAGAAGAAAGTATACTTACTTTCTGAAAAGTGACTTTGAAGGCAAGGACACAACTAATACATACTTTTTCATTAAACCAAACCTTTCAACATAAAGCTAATAAAGGAAAACAGCAGTCTTGTTAATTTCATCATCGCTCATACCAAGCATAATATTCTTTTCATTAAATTTAAACAGCAATATGTTAAATTCATAGATGTCACCTCGAGGCCAATGTTACCTTGAGTACAAAGAGCAAAAGCCCCAAAATCTGAAGGAAAACAAAAGTCTCCCGAGTCTAAAAACAAAACCAAATTAAACTAGAAAATATAATTTGAGGTTAAAAACAAAACCGTCAAAATTACAAAAACAAAATTTGAACACAAAACCTATTTTTAAATCCAAATTTACACATCTAAACACATAATATTCAAAACATAAAATTACTCCAACGAAGAACTCACAAAAAATAATACCTTTTAGGGGCTAAGTTTTTCTTTGAATCGACACCATATTCACTATTGTCAGTGAGAGGACATTATGGTTTGTAGTTTTAGAGTGAAAGTATTGAAGAAACAATCGTTTTCAGCAAGAAAGTGAAAGAGAGAAGTCGAGGTTGGAGAGCGAGAGAAAGGTGCGAGAGAGAGAGAGAGACGAACCTTTTTGCATGCTTGAGAGAAAGCTCCGTTTTTTCATCCGTCTTTCCTTCCCAACGAGCAACACGTGTATAGCAGTTTGGAACCAAATGCATAGCTTGACTTTTCCATCGTATTGAAGCAGATTGACGTGTGGATCTCTGGGACAAGTTTGCCATTTAACTGTACCAATGAGGGAAAAGAACGGGAAAAATAGAGCTAAATGAGGGCATTTTCACCCTTTTACTATTGCTGAATAGTGCCATCATCAAATGAGTTATATAATGTTTATCAACTAAAATCGTACTACGGGATTGTATGATGATTGATTTGAAGAAAGCTTTGGATTGAACTGACAAGCTTTGGTTTTGTGCTGAAAAGCATTTGAGAGTTGATTGAAGAATCACTTGAAGTTTGATAATCATAAGGAATGAATTTAAGGAGCCTTCATGAAATTGGTTTGGATTAAGTTTATTTTAATAAAAAATTATGCTATAACTTTATTTGATTAAAAAAATTAAATTTTACAGAAAAATCCTTAAATTTTAATAAAAAGGACAAAAGAATTTAAATTTTAATAAAAAGACATAATTTTGATATTTAAAAAATTTTAAAAAAAAATCTGATGCGCAAACCCACGTGTTCTCACACAAACTGTTTATAAAACTTTCTACATTGTTTATAAAACTTAACAGTACTACATTGTTTATGAAACTTATGACACTGTTTATGAAAACCTATGACACTGTTTATGAAACTTACTATATTGTTTATGAAACTTACTACATTGTTTATGAAACATAACGGTACTACACTGTTTATGAAATTTAACGACGCTACACGTTTATGAAACTTAACGGCACTACATTGTTTATGAAACTTAACGATACTATATTCTTTTCTCTCCTCGTTTTGAATTTTCTTGGCACATCCTCACCTTCCAAACACATTTTCTTCTTCTAACTTTCTACACCAATTACTTAATTTTCTTCTATTGTCCGCCCATTTGCTGCTTCCTCTTCTTCTCCACCTACAATCTTAACTTTCGACGGTGGTGCCAATTAAATCGTGAAATATTGTGTTCATCGCTCGTTGATATGTAACGCCAGCATTCTTGAGGCTGAATGGCATAACGACCCATTTGTATGTGTCGAGTGCCCCCGGGCATCGAAAAACGGTTTTGTGAACATCAGCCTCGACAATTAAAATCTGGTTGTAACTAGCATGCCTATCTATAAAGGATAGGATTTCATGGCTTGCTGCTGCATCAATTAATAAATCCGAAATCGGTATTGGATATTCATCTTTGGGAGTTGCCAGATTTAGATTTCAAAAATCGATACAAATTCATAAAGCACCATTTTTCTTCAAAATTGGGACGATATTCGCCAACCATTCGACGTACCGAGCTGTCCGAATGAACCCAAAATTTAAAAGTCGAATGATCTAGTCTTTGATGCCGAGTTGCACTTTGGTTGAAAATCGTCGAGGTGGTTGATGGAATGGTTTACACCTAGGTTTAATGCGTAACTCATGCTCGACGAGCTTTCGATCTAAGCCAGGCATCTCATGGTAACTCCAAGCAAAAACAATCTTTAAATTCCTTAAGTAAATTACAAAGCTTGTTTTTTCATATATTGGGGTAACAAAGCACTAATAAATAAAGGCCAAGATTCTTCGGTCGTCCCAACATTTATTTCTTCTAAGGGGTCCTTGACCTGAGGCCGATTATCCTCGATTTCAGCCTGTGCGGCCTGAACTTTATTCAGCGATAGAACTGGGCCATTGTCTCCCTCGACCAGGAATTCAATTAGGTTTACGCCCGAGTTTGGTTGCTTGGATACAGTATACCAATGGGCCAGCAGTCGTTCCATGGTTAATGAAACTGCGGCCTGGGGCCTTTCTTGTCTGGCATCATTCATTGATGTCAGCAAGTAGGTTGGCCAACCCGAGTCTCGCCAAATCCTAATGTACAGTTTTAGCGGCAACCTCGATGACATTTTGTACTGAAATTTGAGTCGACCGTCCTTCCTTATTGAAGCCTTGCAGGGTAATGTAGCCGACATAATCATCATAATAGCAAGCCTAAATCATGTTAGCCTCGAATGACTAGTTGTCGGCTAGATGAACGACGACCAATTTATTGTCCCAGAAGACAAGAACTTGGTATAGTGATGAAGGAATACAACCTGTCTGATGAATCTAATCACGGTCGAGCAGCGCGTTGTACTTGGTCTTTGAATCCACTATGAGGAACGCGGTCATGTGATTGTGACCGGCGATGTTCACCTCTATAGGAAGTACACCCTTTGACTGGGACTTGTCGTCCACGAAGCTACTCATGGTTATCCCTAATGGGATGAGTTCGTCGTTTGATCGTCGTAGAGCTTGCATAATGGACACAGGCATAACGTTGATTGTTGCTCCATAGTTAACAAATACCTTGGAGATTGGATATCCTTTAATATGAGCCGTGACATACAACGGCTTGAGATGCTACAGATTGGCAGCCAAAGAGCGAGGAAATAACTCAGCGAGAGTTGCTTTAAGCTTCTCTTGTTTACTCTCTGGCCCCTCCTCCTTGCCAACAACGAAGTCAACTTGTGTTGCCTCTTCGACAACTACATTGCCGTCCAAGGAATTCGGTTGGGATGTAGTCGGCTGAAATTCGGCCGGCAGAACATGGACCATGCTGATCTCCATGTTGTCAAGGATCGAAAGGCCCATCTGGTTATGGTCGCCTTCTCTTGGGCTATTGGCTGAAGTATCTTGCTCTTGAGCATCCTCGGCCTGAACATCTTTCGTTTCAACGACGGGTTGTGGATCACCCTCATAAGCCGCGTTATTCAGGGTGTCTACCTCGAGCTCGGTTGACGTTGGGACTTGTGTCGCTTTACGGACTTACTCCTGATAAGTGATTCGAGCGTTTCTTGTGTCGAGATACGCATCTAGTCCTGCCACGCGTTCCTTTTCGTCAGCCGTAAGGCCGAATAGATCTGCTGCCGAGAAGACTTCGAAATGGTATCTTAAATATTGAAGATCTTCTAAGGAAAAAGGGAGCTCGGCTGGGTCTATGTCGGTATATGGATTGACCTTAAAGCTGAGTACCCGAGCTTCGCATATGTGCTGGAACCTAGCCTTTATTGCCGGATCAGTGGTCTTCTAGATAATTTGCTCGGCGTCGGAGCACGTTAATGCTAGGTCGAGGGCTTCTTGACACTCATTTGGCAAACCGTATAAATCATTGGCAAAATGTGTCTTATGAAATTCCTGTATATATTCTAAGCCCTCGCCGAGAAAAGAAGGGTGGAGGTTTCGTTATATTTTGATTAGCAGCTTTAGTGTTGGTAATGAGGGAAGCTTGTTTTTTACCTTTTTTATGAACTACTCCAAGCGAGCTTTCATTTTTTCGGGTCGAAGAAGAAGTTTGATTCGCTTCTTAGATTCCTCGATAGTGGTTTCAAAATCGTGATCAATCACCTTTTTCCCACGAAGTAATTTGGTCATGATTGTCGGAACTTGTCAGTCATCTTTACTTCCCTCTGTTTCTTACGGCTGCCATTTGGGAGCCAAAGTAGCCTGGGCTGGCTGCCGTCGAGCCATGCAGTCTATTCACTGGCGACGACGTTTTTGAGACTTACATAGTGCAGTATACATGCCGGTTAGAGAGTTGTAACTGTACCATTGTTGGTCGCATGGTTCTGGCGGCTTGAATGTCGTTTGATTTGCTAATGAGCCGGAATTGCTGGAGTTTCACGAATAGTAGTCTTCATTGTAAAATGGGGCATTGAAGTCAAGTCACCGCCTAGCCGAGGATGATCCATTAGCTCATGGTTGGGGGCCAAGGTTGTTGAACACCTTTTGGCGTTGGTCCGCACTGAGTACATTTGGTAGCGTTGCCGCGACTATGGGTGGCTGTCGTGGTGTCGGCACTTGAGGTGGCTTTTCCTTTGACTCGGTTAAGACCACTTGTGCTTTACAACGACTACACAAAATTATCAGCCCATTAGACTCTTCCTCACTGGAACCTGACATAGCTTTAACTTTAGCTGTTCCTGTTGACTCTGTAGGTGGCGCATTAGAGAATAAGTCGATCTTGAGTCGCGACTGAGAATTTTGTTTTATGACATGTTGCATTGGAATTAACTCGGCCTTCCCTTTTCCTTTATTTTTGGGCAAGTGAGCATCTACCATGTTAACTGTCACTGAGGGGAAGGGATTAACATCGACAACCATCTGTTTTTCAAGAAACTTCAGCTTTCCTTTATTGATCCAGCTTTGAATAGCATCACGGAATACCACACAGTTATTGGTCTTATGCTTATTCAAGTTGTGATATTTGCAATATGTTTATCTTAAAATTCTTCGGCCTTGGGAATGTTATGTCCTGGTCAAAGCTTGATAATCTTTGCTAACAGTACCTGGTCAAAAATTGCGTCGGCCTTGGTAATGTCAAAAGTATAGACTTTTGATGCTTTGACTATTGCTTCTTCAAGGGCCGCGCGAGTTTTGATATCTTTTTGATGAGCCAAAGCCTTGCAAATGTACGGCTTATCAATTACAATCTCAGCCGCGTATATACTGCCATACTATGAGTCGTCTCCTTCAGCTGATGCATAACTGACCGAAGGGTTTTTATAGATCGCTCCTCGAGCCAGGGACTTCAATATCTTCTATTCTTGGAGTAAATAGTCGTATTGCTCAACATGTTGAGCCAGTTCATGCATATGCTGAAAGTTTATTCCCAAGAACTTTTTGTACTCCACATCCAGCCCATTCAAGGCGATTCTTATAAACTCGACTTCAGGGAGGGGTACTCGGCACCAATTCATAGCCGACTTAAAATTCGTCAAGTACTCCATTTGCGACTCATTAAATGCCTGAGCCATCCTGGCTAATGAAGATATTGACATCTCCATCCCCGGCTGATAGAATTGCTTGTGGAATTTCTCGATCAGTTCTTCCCAACTTTGGATAGAATTAGGGGAATATTAATGTACCGTGTGAATGCCGAGCCCGTTAGCGAGAAGTTGAATAGTCATAACTTATGAAAGTCACTATTAACATCTCTACATTGTGCGGTGAAACGAGCCACATGTTCTAGAGAATATAGAGATGATTCTCCAGCAAATGGCTGAAGTCTGGGATCTTGAAGCCCTTTGGATACTCAAAGTGTTCTACATACCCTGGGTACGGATGAATGAATTTTGGGAACTTCAGCCCCTTCTTTAAGGTCGAATCGATCATCTTTTGAATTTCAACTAAACCCACAACCGGTGTTTCGGGCTTAAATTCATTTGTTTTGCTACTTGATCCACTATTTTTCTCTAGATTGATTGATTTAAGCCAAACAGATCATATTTCGGTCGTTGATGCTGGTATTGTGTTATTTTTTTGGAATGGATTATTTCGACCAATCAGTAAATCCCATATTCTGGATATTACTAACTAAAACCTCAAGCAGCCTAGTGTGTATGGCACTATAACCACGTACTTCCTCCAGTATCCTTTTTATTTCTCGGCCGATTGTTTGCTCGAACTGCCGAGATTGCTCCTCAAGTCTTCTTCTAAAGAACAATTTGGTTGGTGGGTCGGAGGTTTCACCACCATCTTCGTCACATTCTTCTAATGCCCCTTTGGCAGGACATCATTTTGCAACCTTAGTAAGAACTCTTGTATCACGAAGTGGTTCGCCGAGAATAACTTCTCTTTCTCGACATGGGTCAGGTGTCACGGCAACAATGGTATGTGTCTGTGATAAGCCGTTTGGACTCGTGTTCTGGGTTGTAGGTGTCGTAGTCGATTTTTCCATGACTGTCTTTTTCTTTATTAGTTGTGTTTTGACAGGCATGAACTTCGTAGTCTTAGCACTATGATCCTACCAAGCATGCCAAAATGTTTATCCTAAAAACTGCTTAGCTTACGTGGCGCGCAAGCCGAGTAACTAATGAGCTAACTACATCATTCGAAATTATGTGGGGCGTGCCAACTCGTCGGCCGAGCTCGGCTGGGGAGTAAAATATGCTGATGTGTTACGTTGATGCGCGCGGCTGACGTCTACATCCTGCGATTGCGGCTGAGGAAGGAACGTTTCTCGGCCTTTGAGTTTTCAAGCCTGAAGACAAGGCTACTTATTATGCGAAGTTCACAAATCGTTGTCGTCGGCTTCGGTCACAGTGATGGTATTCATCAAAGTAAACTCACGCCGAATCGACACCAAAGTATAGGGGCACAAATACTTAAAGCAGATATAAATCTTGATGGTCAATGTGGTTCAGCCGCCTGAATGTCGTACTCTAAATCCCACTTGTAAGTATGCAATCATAAACCAACTCGGAATTCAATGTGCCGAGCCTAATAATCAGTAACACCTCACTTCGCCGAGAAGGCTAATGAGATGACCTCTACCAACAAGGATTCGAAAACCCTTGTCGGTTGAGACTTGGATAGATAATCATTCGGCCTCCACGCAGTGCTGTTTATCCAAACTGAAAGTGCTCTAAGGTCGGCTGATTCTACAACGATAGTGTTGTTTATCTAAACTGAAGATATCGTCGGTTGCCTTCATAGTGTTGTTTATCCAAACTAAATGTGTGTTGATGAAAAGGAAAATAAAAATCTCAAGATCATTAAGAGGTTTCGTGTAGAGCGAGAAATTGCACAAGGCAGATTTGTGTGTTGAATTGGAGGTCATTTGAATGATGCCCTCACCCCTCTATTTATAGCAGCAAATCCCCTTCCGATCAAATTTGAACTCTACCTGGATCAGGACTCCTTACCCCGATTCAACCTTATCTCGGCCACTCCTACTTCAATTAGGATTTTGAACCTAACCCTCTATTCAGCCACGTCTATCTTCACGTCTCCGTATCCTAGTCTCGCCGAGACTCCTTGCTGTACTAGGATTCTACTTCCCCAATCATCCATCTAAGAATAGGATTTCGCCCTTCTCATCTTTATCCGGATGACTCCTGTTCCTACTAGGACTTGGCCAACCTTAACTAACCGGCCCACCAACCGAATATCCCACAACATCTTTCAAATTAAGCCCTTGGACCGAGAAACACTCCACGCTCAGCCCAAACCAATATTTTAGACCTAAACATCTACATATAACTTTGCTTTCATCTTGGAACCATAGCTAGGCTTGGCAATTCCTGACATGACACGACACAAAATTAACAGGTGTTCGGGTCGACACGATAACGAATCGGGTCGTTATCGGGTAACCCGATAAACACCTGTTAAGATAACGAGTTGATTTGGGTATACATGTGGGTAACACGATACACGATAAGCAGAATATTAATTTTATAATTTTATAATTTTATAACCCTAAAAAAAACTATAATAATTATATATATTAATTTAACAATTTTGTCACATCCCCGCCTGGGCGCAGCCACCTCTCGGGCCCGCTCCACTACCGTAGCACGATATTGTCCGCTTTGGGCCCAGACCACGCCCTCACGGTTTTGTTTTTGGGAACTCACGAGCAACTTCCCAGTGGGTCACCCATCATGGGAGTGCTCTAACCCCCTTCTCGCTTAACTTCGGAGTTCCAACGGAACCCGAAACTAGCGAGCTCCCAAAAGGCCTCGTGCTAGGTAGGGATGTGAATATACATTTAAAGATCACTCCCTGGGCGATGTGGGATGTCACAATTTTATACCCCTAAAAACTATAATATATATGTGTGTATATATATATATATATATTAAATTAACTATAATAATTATAATTATTATATATGCTATAATAATTATACACCCAAAATATTAACTATCTAGAATAATTATATATATATATATTAAATTTTAAATTAAATTTTATAAAAACTATAATAATTATTAATTAATAATATGTATCCATAATTCATTGATTTCATTTCATTTCATTCCCAGTGCCACCTTTTTTGAAGAAAAAGGAAGGCAAAATGAAAATGATAAGACAAGTTGAAAGGGAAACAAAAAAAGAAAGGGAATTAGGAAAAAATGAGTAGGCTACTGGAAGGAAAAGTGAAAATTATAAGAAAAGTTGAAAATGAAACAAAAAAGAGAGGGAAAAATGAAAATTAATAGAAGTGGTGAGAATTTTTTTTTTTTAAAGTTATTAACTTTTTATCACACATGACATATCTCACTATTTTTATAATAACACGTAGCGTGATGTACTACTCCGTGTACCGCTTAATTATACGTACAAAATAAATAGATTTAAATCTACTTAATAAATATATATATATACACACCATTGAACTTGATGGGATACGAATTCTCCAAAACTAATTTCAACGATCCCAACTGTCAAACTTGTTTGTATATGCTTCGAGATTACATCAGCAAAAAATCACAAAAAACAAACATTCAGAGATCAAGTAACGGGACAAAGCTTTTCAACGGTTATAAACGAAAAATCACGATTTAACGGTTATTTTAACTCCGATTTTGATGATTTTTTTTACAGGTACACTCCTTGACCCTATATGAATACAGTGAATGAATTCGATCTTCAATTTAAAATATTTACACAAGTGGATACTACAAAATCTTATGTTATACTTAATGAAAGTATAAATAAACTCTAAGTGTTAGTGAATCTATCGTTTTAATGGGATACAAATTCTGCGAAACTAATTTCAATGATCATAACCGTCAAAATTGTTTGTATATGCTTCAAGATCACATCAGCAAAAAATCAAAAAAAACAAACATTTAGAGATCAAGTAACGGGACAAAGCTTCTCGACGGTTATAAACGAAAAAACACAATTTAATGGTCATTTTAACTCCAATTTTGATGATTTTTTACCGCTACACTCCTTGACCCTATATGAATGCAATGAATGAGTTCAATCTTCAATTTAAAATATTTACACAAGTGGATACCACAAAATTTTGTATTATACTTAATGAAAGTATAAATAAACTCTAAGTGTTAGTGAATCTATTTTAGTGGGATACGAATTCTTCGAAACTAATTTCAATGATCCTAACCGTTAAACTTGTTTGTAAATGCTTCAAGATCACATCTGCAAAAAATCACAAAAAAAAAAACATTCAGAGATCAAGTAACGGGACAAAGTTTTTCAACGGTTATAAACGAAAAATCACGATTTAACGGTTATTTTAACTTCGATTTTGATGATTTTTTTTTTACAGCTACACTCATTGACCCTTTATGAATACAATGAATGATTTGATTCTCAATTTAAAATAACTCTTGAAGTTGAAGGCAATAGATCAAGCCAAAGTTTCCAATACAATTTCATGATGATCGATGTAAATTGAAGATTTTGTAAATTGAGGTTTAAACTTTTGAGAAAGACTTACAAGCTTGAAAACAAAAACTCTTTCATTTTGCATATCTTTGCACATTTAATATTTGTAATCGATTAGTAGTGTATGTATTATTTTTTTATTAGGCTCTTATTTTCAAGTGTAGATATAGTACTTAAACGACAAATATTGTAATATTTTGAAGTAATATTTATGTAGCAATGTGTAGTATGTGCAAATTTTAAAAAAAAAATATTTTTCTTAACGGTTCATAATAGGTCGGGTCACTTTACCCGCAATGTGTAGTATGTGCAAATTTAAAAAAAAAAATATTTTTCTTAACGGTTCATAATAGGTCGGGTCACTTTACCCATTGGGTAAAGTGACCGGACCTGTTAAGGACCCGTTAAGATAACGGGTGTGACACGATACGACCCGTTAAGATAACAAGTGTTACACGAAAACGACACGAACAGGACAGACACGACCCGTTTGCCAGACCTAACCATAGCTGACTTTTGAGTCTTTGACGTGCATATTACTCTGTGCTAAGCATCAAACCACAATGCATGCATGCATCCTATGAATGACAAGACGAATACTTTTCTTAGGAGATTAGATGCTTTATTTTCTATACCAAATGCTTAATTTGTGATTCAATTCAAGACATTACTAATCAATTCTATGTACTGTATTAATGTAATATCCAAATTTAGATTTGGTTATCAGTTAGTGATGTACAATAAATTTAGGATGTTATTATTGACACTAAAAAAAATACACTAAAAAGTGTGCAAATGATTTTTTTAGAGTATCAATAATAGTACCTCAATTTAAAAATTGCTAATATGAAGTTAACTTTGAAAGTTAAATTAAACGTTAGATTCGCAACATATAAGAAATGTTAAAGGCTTATAGGCGAGAAAATGATGGTATTACACTCTAAAGTGTGTCAAGTGACTTAAGTTGATGAAAAGTTGATTAAAATAATTTTAAATATTATAGTAGGGATGAAATTAACAATTTTTAATGAATTTAAGGACATATTTTACCGAAAAAATAAATTAGGGACCTAATTTTCAGTGAGGTGATAGTTCATAGACTAAATCGACACTTCACCCTATTTATTATTACGAGTTAGTATGGGTTCAATTGATAACTGTTTTATTTTATGCTATCTGTTAGGGGTGGTTCAAAAAACTAAAAAAAAACCGAAAACCAAATCGGACTGAGGCCGAAAAAAACCGAACCGAAACTTTTAAACCAAACCGAACCGAATCTGGCCAGTTCGGTTTCGGTTTTTGAGATTTGAAAACCGAACCAAACTGAACCGAACCGATATATATATTTAATTATTTTTTTCAATGTTTATAAATAGTTTAGTCATACACTTATAAATAGAACTTGTTGTGAAGTTGGTTTCAGTGAAACTCTCAAAGTTGGTGGAGCGCATGGGTTCGAACCCACCTTATCCCTCCCGGGTTTTGGAGATTTTTTTAAATTTTTTATGATCAAATCAACAAAACCCTAGCACAGCCACACTTTTCCCTAGCGCAGCCACACTTTTTCTATTTTCATTCCCCTCTTTTCTCTCTTTCTCGTTCACTGCCTCCAAACTTCCTCCATGTCCATTTCTCCATTCTTCTCCATAACCCGCATCCAATTTGTGAGACCCTCCATGTCAATGCCTCTAATTTCTCCCTCTTCTCTCTCAGTCCTCCCTATGGCTACGAGCATGCTGACCCTATGACATCCTCTTCTCTCTCAGTCCTCCCTCTGGCTCTAGCACCTATCCCCATGGCTGTGAGCATGCTGACCCTACGGCATCCCCTATTCTCTCTCAATCAAAAGGTATTCAATTTTAGGGATTTAGGAAGAGTAACTTAGGGTTTTCTAGATTTAGGGATTTTGGGTTATTGATTTATTGTTGGTGTATGAGATTAAATATTTAGATTTTGTGTTATTCGTGAAGATGTGATAGAGTTTTCATTTCAGCTATGGTGAAAAAAATGGGTGGAGATGCATAGAGGTGTGTGCTGCAGATTATGTATTGGTTTTAGATTCAATAGACGGACAGAGAGCAAATAAAGTATAGGTTGCAGATCTTCCGTGGGGATGCAGATTATGTATCTGTATTTGTTTCTTTCCATCTGATTCAATCAAGTATTTTTTTTATTGTGTTGGATAAAAGATTCATGTTCTGACCAAAAAAATTAGCTTTTCTCTCTTCGTATTTTGATGCATCAATAGCAAACCCTAAATGAATATAATTGTTGTTGTGATTTGTAGATGAAGATAGTGGTTTCATCAGTACCAATATCCAGATTTACAAAAAAAAAAAAAAAAAAAAAAAAAAATCATGGTAAAAAACCGAACCGGGCCAAAACTGAACCGAATTTTTTTTTTAACCAAACCAAAATTTCGGTTCGGTTTCGGTTTTGGCAAAAAATCGAACCCTATCAAACTAAACCCAGCCCTACTATCTATGAATTTCTATCATATTTTAATGTTGTACATGATGATTCGAAACATGACATGACGTTTGCACATTATTTGTTACATTATGTTTTATTAAAAATTTGATATATGTGGATTAATTACACATACACTTCCTAAGGTTTTCAACAAAACTCCTTAGATTTTCAACATGCACAAACACCCCCATGACGCTTTAAAATTATTTCAACTTCCCTCCGTGACAAAAAAAAACGTAATAGTTTCATCTCTACAGTTTCATCTGTTATCATGATATAATCTCAATTTCATCTGTTATAAATATTTCAGGAGGTTTTGTTAAAACACAAAAAATCTCAAGGGATGTGTATATAATTAACTCATAAAATTGCATACCTTGACTTAGTCAAATTGGTTAGAGTTGTTGTAAACAATCCTATTTTAAGTGTGATTGTGCAAATCCTAGATGAGATTTGATTAGGGTTTATCTTTTCCTATTGTATCTCATATTCCTTGGAGAGCAAGGAATATCCCTATCTTATTATTATTATTATTATAAATAGAGGTGCAAAGTAGGAGGAAATACACAACACAATTCCCCTACAATTCTCTCTTTCTCCTACCTCTATCGCCGGCCTTCCTCTCTCCTTTTGTCAAATAAAATAGTCCACAACACGTTGTCAACACGCTCCTATCGCTGTGCTTAGGAATCTGATGTTGGAGAAATTTCCTACATCAAACCAGTTCATCTATATCATCACGCAATCAGGTTCTTTCAAAACAGCGGCTTTTAACTCGATAATTTGCAGCCCTGATAGCATGAACATTCACCATGATGCATGACCCAACTTTATGTTTAACGTATTTTAGATTCTAAATAAATTGTGTATGCCTCATAACCATAATTGTTGAAATTATGTGAATTTGATATTCGTTATGAATTGAATCTTACATATGTACATGCATTGAAAATATTATTTTTGCATCTGCATCGATTTTTAAAGCCACCCGTGGCTTAGTTCATTTTTTTTTTGGTCCCGAAATTTTATTCGCCTTTTTTTTTAGGCCCAATGGGTTTATATATTTTTTTTACCCACACTTTAAATTTGACCCGAAGTCCAAATAATTAAATAAATTAATTCAATTTTAATTGTAAAAGTGATTTTTTTTTGCATATACTTGTTGCATACTTGTTTGCATATATATTTGTGTTTGCCTGCAGGAATATATGAACCTGAAGTTCATAATTATTTTGAAACCTGAAGTTTCTTATAACATGCCATGTTTGAAACCTAAAGTTTTCACTTAAACATATCACCCATGAAAACCCGAAGTTTTTCACGCAAAATTAAACCAATACATGTCTATTAGAACCTGTATGTTCTACTCCTATGTGAATGGATTGATTTTTCTCTATTACACTCACCACATCTTGTCCATCTATTTTGTGATAGGAACATGGCGAATTTGAACAAACTCGACTTTACCGCTTTAGAGGTTTCTGGAAGGAACTACCTCAAGTGGGTTCAAGATGTGAAACTCCACCTCACTGCAAAGAACTTGTGACATGCCATTGAAGAAGCAACAGATGAGCCTGTTGGCGAAGCTGAAAAAGCCACTGCTATGATCTTCATTCGAAGACACATCCATGATGCTCTGCAAACTGAGTATCTTGCTGAGGAGGATCCACGTGCATTATGGGTCGCTTTGGCTGATTGTTTTGATCACCAAAAGAACATATTCTTGCCTGAAGCAAGACACGACTGGCAGCATTTGCGCTTCCAAGACTTTAAGTCTGTGAATGAATATAATTCTGAAGTTTGGCGAATCCGATCACTTCTCAAGTTTTGCAACGAAACTTTGATTGAAAATGATCTTCTGGAGAAGACCTATTCGACCTTCTCTGCTTCTAATATTGTCCTGCAGCAACAATATAAAGCTCAGAAGTTCATCAAGTTCTCAGATTTGATCTCTGTTCTACTTCTCGCTGAAAAGCAGAATCAGCTGTTGATGATGAATCATCAAGCTACACCTACTGGGGCTACTGCTGTGCCTGAAGCATATTATAGCACTAATTAGCACCCAAGACGCCAAAAGAGGTGTGGTAGGGGCAGCCAGAAGCCATCCAACCAAGGTCAACAGAGCCAAGGCTCACCCAAGAGAGGAAACAAAGCCCAGCATCGCCCAAACCTCCCTCACAAGGCCCAGAACTTCAAGAATAAAGGCAAAGCACCTAAAACCATGGATGACGATATGTGATATCGCTATGGTTCAAAGGACCATTGGTCCCTTGTTTGCCGCGCTCCCAAGAAGGTTGTAGATGAATATCATTCTCGTTGTAAGAAGTTTGAATCAAACTTCATGCAAGTGGACGAACCGGAGACTACAAAGATGGAGGTTTCTGATTTTCAGGAAGATACCACCCCTATGGAAGATTAGAATCTTAGACATAGACTTATTTTTTAGTTGAAATAAGACAAATAGGGCTGAATTCCACCTAGTGGCCGAACCCCCTTGTTTTTGGTTGATTTTTGAACAATTTTCCTTTATGCTTTGGATTATTAGTTGGTGATTTATTTTTGTATATTAAGTTTTACTCCTTGAATAAATGATATTATTTTGAATTGATAACTGTTTTATAAACTTTTATGCATGTCACTGATTCAAATTAATTTTTCATTCTAGGTATGACTAGTGGGAAAGTTAGTTGTCTGACAGGTAGTGCAACCACGCACACTGTTTTGCGTGAACGCATCTATTTCACTAACTTCATGCCTAAGAATGCACCTTTGACAACCCTCTCAGGCCCATCCAACCTGATAGAAGGATACGGTAAGACACGTATAATGTTGTCCAATGGTACAATCTTGACCATTGCTGAGGCACTCTATTCTCCACGTTCCGGAAGAACATTACTAAGTTTCAAGGATAATAGAGATAATAATTACCACACTGAAACCCACGTAGAAAACGAAGTTGAATTTCTATGCATAACTTCCTACGAATATGGCCAGAAGCGTATTCTAGAGAAGATGGAGCGTATCCCGAGTGGTCTGTATACTACAACCATACGCCCCATAGAATGCCACTATGTGGCTGGCCCTACTACTGGGACCGCGCACGAAATTACACTTTGGCATGATCGTTTGGGACATCTTGTACGAATAGCGATGCACCGTATCCTCAAATCATCACATGGGCATCCACTAACCCGAAGTTTAGGTTCGATCCAAGGAATCAGATGTCAAACATGTTCTATGGGAAAGCTTATTACTAAGCCTTCTTATGACAAGATTCGTTCGAATCCTCCCATTTTTCTACAACGGATTCAGGGGGACATTTATGGATCGATTTAACCTCCATGCGGACCATTTAGATATTTTATGGTTTTGGTTGATGCATCCACAAGTTGGTCACACGTGTGCTTGTTGTCCACAAGGAACGCTGCATTCTCTAAACTGTTGGCTCAGGTTATCAAGCTCAGGGCTTACCACCCTGATTATCTAATCAAATCTATTCGATTGGATAATGCTGGAGAATTCATATCTAAAACTTTTGATGACTATTGCATGTCGGTTGGGGTTAAAGTTGAACATCTAGTACCCCATGTTCGAACCCAGAACGGCCTGGTAGAGGCTTTCATTAAGCGCTTACAAATGATTGCTCGATCGTTGGTTATACATACCAAGCTCCCGATCGTTGCTTGGGGCCATGCAATATTGCATGCAGCAAAGTTGGTCCGCCTGAGGCTTGTTACAACACAACCATTTAGTGCTCTTCAGTTGGTTACCGGATACGAACCCGACATATCGCATCTGCGCATTTTTGGTTGTGCGGTATATGTGCCGATCTCGCCACCCTTACGTACAAAAATAGGGCCTCAGCGAAAGATGGGAATCTATGTTGGATATGATTCTCCTTCGATTATTGATTACTTAGAACCTTTGACAGGCGATCTATTTACTGCTCGTTTTGCGGATTGTCACTTCTATGAGACAGTCTTCCCGTCGTTAGGGGGAGATAAGAACGTCAACGTTCCTGAAGAACGATGCGAATTATCGTGGACGACTCCCACTTTATCTCACTTAGATCCCCGCACTGCTCAGTCTGAAACTGAAGTACAGCGTATATTAGATCTTCACAGCATAGCTCAGAGCATGCCGGATGCTTTCACCGATCTAGCGCGCGTGACAAGATCACACATTTCAGCTGCAAATACGCCTGCAAAGATAGATGTACCAAATGTACGATGGACTGCCCTCATGGAAGCCCGGGACGCCAATTCTGGTGATCCACGTACATTAGCGGCTAGCCAATCATCTGCCCCTACACAAAAGCATGGCAGACCTCTTGGTTCAAATGATTCACACCCCCGAAAGAGGAAATCCACTACACAAAGTCCTGAAGAGCCTACCGTGAATCTGACTATCGCTTACTCATTCTACCGAACTCATGAGGAAATTCTAGATTACGGAAGCGTCCTTGAAGAGACGAATTCTCATCCCGAGAATCGAGAGATTTCGGTCTATTATGCTAGCTTAGATGATGTGTGGCATAGATATAAGATGATTGTCGAGGATGCATTAGCATTTGCAATAGCTATTGAGATCATGTTGAGCAATGACATTGAATCGCGTTCCGTTGATGAATGTCGACGTAGAGCTGATTGGTCAAACTAAAAACAAGCAATCCAAGTCAAACTCGATTCACTTGCGAAACGTAAGGTGTTTGGACCTGTAGTTCCTATTCCTCCACATATGAAGCCTATTGGCTACAAGTGGGTTTTCGTTCGGAAGCGTAATGAGAAGAATGAAATTGTGCATTACAAAGCTCGTCTTGTTGAGCAAGGCTTCTCACAACTCCCTGGGATTGACTATGACGAAACTTATTCACCCGTTATGGATGTGATTACATTTCACTACCTTATCAGTTTGGTAGTGTCTGAAAAACTGGATATGCAGCTGATGGACGTAGTAACCACGTATCTCTATGGGGATCTTGATACGAAAATTTATATGAAAGTTCCCTAAGGACTTACATTGACTGGTTCAAATATATGAAAATTTATACAAAAATTTATTTGGCTGAGGCATTCACTCTACGGTTTGAAGCAATCTGGAAGAATGTGGTATAATTGTCTGAGTGAGTATTTGACTAGTCAGGGATATGTGAACAACGAATTATGCCCTTGTGTGTTCATTAAGAAGTCACATTCCGGATTTTCGATTGTTGCAGTATATGTCGATGACATGAATCTCATTGGAACTCCTGAAGAGCTCGCGAGAACTGCTTCGCACCTGAAGTCGGAATTTGAGATGAAAGATCTAGGTAAGACTCGATATTGTCTGGATCTCGAGATAAAGCATTGTTCGGATGGAATCCTAGTACATTAATCGAACTACACCCAGAAGGTGTTGCGCCGCTTTAATGAGGATAAAGCGAAGTCTTCGAGTACTCCTATGGTTGTTCGTACGCTAGATGCAAAACGAGATCTCTTCCGTCTGAAGGAGGATGATGAAGAGATTTTGGAGCCTGAAGTTCCTTATCTAAGTGCAATAGGCGCTTTATTGTACTTAACTCAATGCACTAGACCCGACATCTCCTTCGCTGTTAATCTTTTGGAAAGATACAGTAATGCACCTACACGCAGGCACTGGACTGGCATGAAAGACATATTCCGTTACCTTAAGGGAACTATGGATTTGGGCTTTTTCTATCCCTCCGAATCCTCGAATGATGCTACACCTTATGCTCATCGAGTTGATTCTCGCCTTGTTGGTTATGCCGACGCTGGATACTTATTTGATCTGCACAAGGCTCGTTCTTAAACAGGTTATGTTTTTATCGTTGGAGGCACCGCAATATCTTGGAGGTCAACGAAACAGACCTTAGTTGCCACTTCGTTTAACCATGCTGAAATTGTCGCCTTACATGAAGCAACTCAGGAATGCTTTTGGTTGAGAGCAGTAGTGGGCCATATTAGAAGCTCTTGCGATCTTCATCCTGCAGTTGATGTCCTGACGACGATCTTTGAAGACAACGCAGCTTGCATCGAACAGCTCAAGAAGGGTTACATCAAAGGAGACAACACCAAGCACATTGCACCGAAGTTTTTCTTTTCACATCAACAATAAGAGCATCAGAATATTGAAGTCACGCAAATCTGTTCACAAGACAATTTGGCCGACCTCTTCACCAAATCACTGCCGAAAGCGACGTTTCAAAAGCTTGTTAATGGAATTGGTATGTGTAAACTTTCTGCATTGTAACTTTGCTATTTCTCTTTGGAATTATGTCAAACTCAGGGGGAGTATCCTGTAGATACTTGCTTGATCTTAATGTACTCTTTTTCCCTACGATTAGGAGCATTTTTCCCACTGGGTTTTTGCTACCTAACTAGGTTTTAACGAGGCACCCATCTTGGGCTGGTCATATCCCTGATGACGTCATGTAGACGTTTCTTTTGACTTTGCATTTCTCACGCATTTTTCCTTAGACTATGGATTTTGTCCCTATTCGGGTTTTTGCCATAGCCTTAGGATTTTTAGTGAGACTTACTTACTTATGTAAATTCCTACCTTATTGAGAATAAGCGTTGTTCCTTGGAATCAGCACTGACAAGTCGACTTCATCAACTTCTGCATGATGCCAAATCTACCTTGAGTATTTACACACTCAAGGGGGAGTGTTGTAAACAATCCAAGTTTAAGTGTGATTGTGTAAATTAAATGAAAAATAAAATTAATATCCCTAATTATATGGATCATTTACTTCTTAATTTGATATTTGAAATATCTAAATTTTATTTTAATCCTTGATAAAGATGACTTTATGATTAAAACCATGAGTAAACATTTAGATAAACTAAGTTTTGTTATACAATATATTTCAATGTAGTTTGTCTTCTTCATTTGGCTACATTAAATTCATTATAATAGATTTTGGTGCATACATTTAGGCACATACATTTCGATACAAACATTTAGGTACATTAATTCAAAATAATACATTTGGTACTAACATTTCGATGCATGCATTTCGGTACACACATTTAGATGCATTAATTTAATATAATACATTTCGGTACATACATTTAAATACATTAGTTCAATAT
The DNA here is from genome assembly GCA_963580275.1 of Crataegus laevigata. NCBI lineage: Eukaryota > Viridiplantae > Streptophyta > Magnoliopsida > Rosales > Rosaceae > Crataegus > Crataegus laevigata. Next base: position 19,210,964 of record OY756940.1, on the reverse strand, counting down.
AATACATTTCGGTACATTAATTGAGTCTTTCAAGTTTGAAGAATGTTAAATAAAATTAATAAATTAAAAAACTCTTTTTTGGTCAAAAAATAAATTAACATTTGTATATTAATAAATTTAAATATTTAATGGGAAACATTAAATAAAATGCACATTAATTATTTTGAATTAAGGACACATCAAGGAATTATAATCAATATGTAATCTAACACTAGGTTTATTTTAAATTTCAATCTTCTTTAAGGATTAAAGTTAAAAAAAACCCTTTGAAATTTGAATGTTGTTTTGATGCACTTGAAACAAATAGAAAAAGGATTGTCTTATTGACACTTTGTTGGGGGACTTTTAGGTCAAGGTGGATTTGGGCTTTAAGAACGTCCTCTTGTTTCCCTTGGTTCGGTTTCGTACCAAGTCCCAGAATATCTCGAAAGATTTAGCTTGTCTTAAGAAATATAGCAGTTGGATCAACGACTCGAAGATAGCGTGATTTAAGCAAATAATGACTTGATCAAGAGAAGTGTGGTGTGGAAGTTAGAAGTTTATCAGTTTAGCATGTTGAGAGAGAGTTGGCATGGTTGCATGGTGTTTTATGGTAGATAATGTGGGTTTCCTAGGGTAGTAGCAAGGTTTACAATAGTTGGGATTTTCAATGAAAGGCTGTGGGAAATACTAAAGTTGCATGGATGATGATGTTTAAGGGTTGAAGTATGCTTCTGGACTAAGTGGAACTTTCTAGGCTTCTTCTTGAGTGGTTCTCTCTTACTATGTTCTCTCTATTTCTTCCTATGTGTTACTAGAACACCCCCTCTGTGTTACCTCCTGCGTTGCCCCTTCTCTAATGGTTTCTCTCTCCTTGTGTAAATGAAGGGTTCTTCTCTAAGTTTCAAGGGAATTTCTCTTTGTGGTTTGGTCTTCCCCTTCTTTCCCCTAGGCCTTTTATAATTCCCTTTTTGGTGTAAGATAGGTGCACTGTTGAGACCTGTAGTTTGCTTATTCCCTATACGCGCCTTTCCCAGTGTGGCCTTTTCCAGGCATTAATTCTGGTAGCGTGCTTCACGGCTTTCGCTCATTGGTTATCTATGCCGGCTAGGAAGGGAAAATCAGCATTAAATGTTTGACTTGCTAGGCTTAGCATGCATTTTATGCAATAATCTAGTTTAGATCTCACTAAGGGAGTTAGTTTGCTAGGGAAATGGGTAAACTAGGCTAATTCTTTCTCAATGATGCCTGCATGAAATGCAAAAGGGTATGGGCTTGGATCTATGGACCGTCAAGCAGCCCAAAGTCTTCCATAGGCCCCTAACCTTCCGTAACCATCCACATCACAATCCACTTGACAACCCCCGAATATGTGACCTAGGCTTAGTATGGTAGTGATTAGCATGAGAAAGTATGGCATGATAAATAAGTATGAGGATTGCGTGAGTATCCAACTTAATCACCGTAGTATGGCATGTTTGTAAATATATTCCTCATTGATCCCATGCCTTGGCATGTATTTGGGCTTAAATGTAGGCTTTGCATGACAATTGGACCCTGAGACTTGGTTGGATTAGTGTGTGACATTTTTGGGCCCCAACATACCTCATATTTTTTTTCTACACACAAAATAAAATTTTCATTTTAAATTTTCACAGTATCATCATGTAATATGATATAACCTAGTATGGTTTGAGAGATTTTGTTCTCACATAATATTCCTGCAACATGAGATTTAACAGTTTTATTGATCTATATAATTTTGCAGTTTTCAATGAGCTAGACTTTCATAATTTTGTGTATTGATCGTGCTTTATTGTAATTTGATAAATGTAGATTGCAAGGACCCTTTTGGGGATGAACTTTTTCATGAATATTTTTTCATCAAGATTTATTTATATAATGTCTTTTCTTCGGTGAATAGAATATCATACTTTATTTTTAAAAAAGAAAATTAGTTATATTATACAAAATGATTATTTACTCTTTAAGTATTTATTTTAAACAGAAATAAAAATTTAAAATTCTATTTTATTTCTTTTCAAACTCTCTAACTACTTTCACCCTCAAATTTTAAATAAAAATTGTAACCAGTAAAAGCACAAACACATATTAGAGCGTAATATGAGCTTCTACCACTCATGTGGCCGCACCACGACAAAAGTTCAATTCTTGCCTTTCTCATCCCGTAAGTAAAAAATTAATAACAAATACTATTTCGTGTCAGAATAATTAGAATTATTACCATTGTATTTTTTTTTTAATACTAATAATTAGAATCCAAAAAAATAAAATTTGGATATTAAGAAATTGACTAATTAAGAGCAGGAAAGATAGGATAAAAAAATGAGGTGAAGTGAGGTGAGAGAACGAAAGATGGGGGGAATATGCGAGGTAGAAGAAAGATAGAGGGTCGTTTGCAGTTAAATACGGACACAACCCCCCTTCCCTTCCCTCCATTCCCGTACTTCACTCCTCTCTTTCCTCATATCTCTCTCTTTCTGTTGTCTAAAACTAATTGCATTAGGTAAAAAGCCCTTTCTACCCTTTGGCCCTGTAAACTTGGTCCTTGTGTTTCATTCCCAAAACTATTTCTTCATCACTACAAAGCCACTCCCTCTAACTCGGTCTGGTTTTTCATCACTACTAGTTGCATGAACATACAGATACGGCTTCTCCTCGTATTGTGATTTCTGCATGATTTCACGCCTCGGTCTCGGTTTTTAAGGTTTCTTCGCTTCTATGTACGGCCTCGGATACAAGGTTTGTCTTTTCACTCTTGTGCTATTGTTTGGTTTTGTTCATTTTCTTGTTTGTGTTCTTTAATCTTCATTTTGCCTGCTTATGTAGTAATGTAATTGATCGGATCCGAAATCACTTTCTTTCCATATTTGGATGGTCAGGAATTGATGACCAAATCTCTAATTATTCGTTTTACAAGATGATATTTCATTTTTTTTTACTAACTGGCCTAACTTACATCAGCAATTCACTAACATTGATCAACATGATCATTGTTACTGAAATTCTCAAGTTTAACCCCATTTTCCCCTCATCTTTCACAAGCTTTCATCTTCTTCTTTTTTTAAATTTTATTTATTTCCTAAAAATGAATAAACCATAACATATAGGAGAGATTGTTCTGTTGCACCTTTGCCTAGTATTATTAACCTTCCCCAGCTTTTAATTATTATTTGAACACCAACGTCGTTTAAAACCCTAATACAAAAATTGAAAAAGGTGACGAACAGTTGGTTTTTTGTAATTTAATTTTTTTTTGGTTGGATGATGATTTGGGCACGTAATGCTAAGTAATTTCATTACAAGAATATTCATGGATTTTCTTTTCTATTTCACTTATTCTTCACATTTGTTCTAAAAGAAAGAAGATCAAAAAAAAAGAAATTGCATGACAGTTTTTTCAAGCTGTTTTTTATTCATGGAAATGAAAAAAAATATGTAACTGAAAGTAGTGACTGCTTTGGAGAGTGCCAAAGGAGCAGCTACGCAGAGCACCATCTCAAGGATCCCCCATTTTTAATATATAACTTAATTAGTACATACCCAAATTATTTTTTATTTTGAAAATTGCTGTATCTTTTTATCTACTTCCTTTTTTTCTTGATTAAAAATTTCATTTATGTGACATATACTATAGATGGTATTGTGTTACAAACTTGACTTTTATACTAAAGGGGGTGTATTCAATTGAGATTTTGAGAGATTTTAATTCTTTTAATGAATTTTAAGGGTATTCAATCAAGATTTTAAGTGATTTTCTAAAATTCAATGTGTATTCAATCAGGATTTTAAGATAGTTTATTAAAATCATTAAAAATCCGGATATATTCAATTAAAATTTTAAAGAAGTTTATAACATTCCAGGTGTATTCAATTAAAATTTGAATTTAAAAAATTTGAAAAAGTTTAGGAATTAGAGAGAATTAGAGAGATTTTGTAGTGTATTTTAAGCATCTACAAATCTCACATCTTTTCATGAGATTTCGAGAGAATTGGATCAAAATTTTACATGGAATCTCTACAAATTAGTTAAAATCCATAAAAATTCATTAAAATATCTCAAATTCCCAATTGAATACATGTGGCTAAGTTTTTTACTTGTAAATATAACATAGAAAAAAATTATTTTAAACACTAGAAAAAATTTGTACGTTGAAGGTTTCCCAATTTAAATTTTGCACTGGGCCTGTGAAATCTCAAAGCCGCCCCTAAGTGAAAGCATGCGATATATGATACTGTGCTCAAAAAGCACAATTCTTTCATATGTTATCTGCTTCAATTCTTTCATAGTTTGTGTTTCCGGTAGGTTTAACAAAAACTTGAATCTTTTGCACAAGGGCCTGAGGTTAAATTTCTGAATATGGCACTTACTTTGATTTTTTTATTTTTTTTATTTTTTAGATTACAACATAAAATTCCTTCTTCTTTTTCCCTTGATGTAAATTGGGTTGTGTGAAAATAATATTTAAATATGTATTTATCCGTTTAGTTTTTTTGTTAGTTTAGAGCTCTGGAAACAAACAACTAGTTGTAGTTGCAGATGCAGCAGTGTAATTTGACCTCAGCACTGCTTTCAACTTCACTTGAATTTTTTCATAGGAATATTTGACCAAAAATTACTAAAATAATAGCAAAAAAATTATTTAAAATTCATATCCATCTCCCTGCTAATTCAGCTGCATCTATTTACTATACCAATTTAATTTGCTGTAGTTGTGATCATTTAAGCCAGTTTGTGAGTTTGTTATAAGCAAGATTTTGCGTCTTTTAATTAGATATCTACAAAAAAGATCAAATCCATTTTTCTAATTGGAAAAAATCAATAAATTCTTATTTATTTTTTGATCAATAAATTCTTATTTATATGCCTTCATATGGTTCTCCCGAGAAACTCATCTGTTCACGAAAGTTCATTCATTGCAGTGGAATCAAATCAACCCCTATTTTGCCTTCTTTTTCCTCTCCTGTCTTCTTTTGGTTCATGAGAGAATTTCAGTAGGACACTTTCATCACCAGATATAACCAAAATATACGGTATCCTGTTTTTGTGAAAGGTGCCCAGCAGATGACACGGTCCAAACCCCTTCCCAAGTTTTTATGTGCTCACCATGTTTTGATCATCTTTGTGTCACATAATTGATAAAAATCACTTTGTTTTTCTTTTTTTTGAATCAAAATTTTCAGGTTTTGAGCAGTTGAAGGGAATACAATAACTTGAGAGAAGGGATAACTAATTAGCGATGGCCAATGATCAATTGGAGGTGCTGAATGCACTTGATGTGGCCAAAACACAATGGTACCATTTCACAGCAATTGTGATTGCAGGCATGGGATTTTTCACTGATGCATATGATCTCTTCTGCATTTCCCTTGTCACGAAATTGCTCGGCCGCATTTATTACCAGAAACACGGAGCTGCAGAGCCAGGCAGTTTGCCTCATAATGTTTCGGCCGCTGTCAATGGTGTTGCCTTCTGTGGCACCCTAACTGGCCAGCTCTTCTTCGGCTGGCTTGGTGACAAATTGGGCAGAAAACGCGTCTACGGCATGGTCCTTATGGTCATGGTCATTTGCTCTATTGCCTCCGGCCTCTCATTTGGTAGAGAACCCAAGGCAGTGATTTCAACACTCTGTTTTTTCAGGTTCTGGTTAGGCTTTGGCATTGGCGGCGACTACCCTCTTTCAGCCACTATCATGTCTGAGTACGCGAATAAAAAGACTCGTGGAGCCTTCATTGCTGCCGTGTTTGCTATGCAGGGTTTTGGGATTTTGGCTGGTGGAGCGGTTGCAATTATTGTGTCTGCAGCTTTTAAGGCAAGATTTCCTGCACCGTCTTACGAAGCTGATCCAGCCACCTCTATTTTCCCTGAAGCAGATTATGTTTGGCGCATTATTTTGATGTTTGGCGCTATCCCAGCTCTGATAACTTATTACTGGCGTGCGAAAATGCCTGAAACTGCTCGGTACACTGCCTTAGTGGCCAAGAATGCCAAGCAGGCTGCTGCTGATATGTCAAAAGTTTTGCAGGTTGAAGTTGAAGCAGAACAAGAGAGAACTGAGCAAGGAGGGAATGATTTTGGTCTTTTTTCAAAGGAATTTCTTCAGCGTCATGGTCTTCACTTGCTCGGAACCACCAGCACCTGGTTCTTGCTTGATATTGCCTTCTACAGCCAGAATCTATTTCAAAAGGACATCTTCAGTGCCATTGGTTGGATTCCAAAGGCAAAGACCATGAGTGCTCTTGAAGAAGTCTTCAAAATTGCCAGAGCGCAAACCCTCATCGCCCTCTGCAGCACTGTCCCAGGGTACTGGTTCACTGTGGCGTTCATCGATAGGATTGGAAGGTTCTCAATTCAAATAATGGGGTTTTTCTTCATGACTGTTTTCATGTTTGCATTAGCCATTCCTTACCAGCACTGGACTTTAAAAGAAAACCGAGTAGGTTTTGTTGTGATGTACTCGCTGACCTTCTTCTTTGCTAATTTCGGTCCAAATGCCACGACATTTGTGGTGCCTGCTGAGATTTTCCCAGCAAGGTTAAGGTCAACATGTCACGGTATTTCAGCTGCATGGGGGAAGGCCGGGGCAATGATTGGCGCATTTGGATTTCAGTACGCAGAAAAGGGGATAGGGGTGAGGAACTCCCTTATAATTTTGGGTGTGGTCAACTTGCTAGGACTTCTATTTACTTTCTTGGTTCCTGAATCAAAGGGAAGATCATTGGAGGATTTGTCTGGTGAAGGAGAGCAAGAAAATGTAGCTCCATCAGGATCAAGGCAACAAGAAAATGAAACTGCTCCGGTTTGATTAGGCTTCTTCTAATCGTATTTCTATGCGTTATCTGGTCGAACTTTTTGAGTTCCCCTGGTGAAGTTCTTTGATCATGTTGCTTAATCTTCATGCTTTAGTGCCTGCTTAGTCTTTGTTGTAGGGCAATTTTGGTTTTTTATTCTCATTTGCAATTAAAAGTTAAAAGAAAATTACTTTTATAGGCTAAATGCTCCTAGTTTTCTTCAGTTTTGTTATGGTTTGTTAATGCTGTTTTATCATCTTATGCCCCCTCATTTAGCATAATCCTCTTTCTAATCAAATAATAATCACATCAGTGCACTTTTCTGTGATCAAATTTATGCATATCATTACTTTATTAAAGACATTTGTATGTAATTTCATCACAGAAACTATCAAAATTTATGCATATTATTACTTGAGACGATGATTATCAAAATTAACAGAGTTGTGCACATCCAAGGCATTGAGGATTTGGAACTTCTTGTGTCATTAGTTTCTGGTAATCTATGATATTATTTGGTAAAAAGTAAAATGAACTACTTTCATTTGCTAAATAAATAGACATCCAATCCAAAGAGAAACTTTGGTGCACCGTTTTCATACGTAAGTTGTGTTTTTCTTCCATATCACATGAGATAATATTTGGTATCACGTATGCATTATTGTGAAATAATATGAAAAAACTTCGACCAAATTTTTGCACTCTTACATCTTCATGTAGTGTCACAAATCCACCGTATTCCAATATGTAGTTTTGAAGTTAAATTTTAATTCTCTCAAAATCCCAAACTACTCAAAATATTTAACACATAGACGATCGACAAACAACAATTGCCTAGACCCAGTACATCATAACCCAAAAAGCTTCCTTAATTTTTATATTTTGATTAAGAACGGGTGATCGATACAACTGCATGCACTAAAATTCTTTGGGTGTATTAATATGTACTTAATTGGACCTAAACATTACCAAGGGGAAATATTCATGACATTTCAATAAACTGTTTAATTATTCAATTATATTTTGGCCATTTCCATATTAGCATTTTTGTTATTGGCATAATTTACTGAACAATTATAGGGGCCATAGAGAGGGGTGCAGCAATAGTAAAGAGGAGAGATATGTATAATTGTGAGGTGTGTTCTATTCCACTCCATTATGCCTTTATTTATAGTAGTAGAGAAGGTTAATTCCTTACCTTTTTAGGATTACAACTTTTAATAGGTAATCAACTCCTGATAGGAATATATGAGATATTCGTAGATCTACTAAAGGGAATATTCAAAGATACCCCTAGATACACTAAGATTTACACAATCATATTCCTAATATAATAGGACTGCAACACTCCCCCTTGAGTGTGTAAATACTCAAGTAAATGGCGCATTAGGTCTTCAGCGATGAAGTAAGTACAGTTGATGAAATCGTCACCACAATGAGCAAATGCGAGTCTCAAATAAATAGAAGAATGCATAAAAGGTAAAACTCACAAAATCTCGCTATGGTAAAACCTAAGGTGGGAGAAAAACCCATAGACTAAGGAGAAATGTAAGAACCTGCATTAAGTCAAAGTTATACGTCTTTTGGATGCAAGTAGAAGAGCTCATAAGAGTATGATCAGCCCAAGATGGGTGCCCCATCAAAACCTAGTTAGGTAGCAAAAACCCAATGGGAAAAATGCTCCTAATCGTAGGGAAAAAGAGTACATTAAGATCAAGTGAGTATACTTCTAGATATTTCCCTTGAGTTTGACAGAACTTCTAAATGAGAACTACAAACATTGCATAAGAATAGTTAGACATACCAATTCCTTGGACAAGCTTCTGGAAGGCTAACTTTGGCAGTGACGTCTTGTAGATGTCAGCAAGGTTATTTGGGATCGGCTTGCATGACTTCAATCTCCTAATGCTTTGCTGATGTAAATGTAGATGCAATATGTCTTGGCGTTGACTTTGTTGATGTATCATGTCTTGGTTAGGTTGATACATGCGGTATAGTCTTCATGAATCGTCGTTGGGACTCAACAATGGATGAAAATAGCAAGTACTTCAAATATGCTCAACAAGAACTTATAACCATGTCTCACTAGTGGCGTAGTGAAGTGAGGTGAGTCTTGGAACGATTCAAAGATTTCGCAACTAAGTTCATATTGTGGACCTCCAAGATATTGCGATATCCCTAACGGTAAAGACATAACCATTCGAGAATTTTGCCTTGTGCGGGTTTGATATGCAACCAGCGTCAGTATAACAAACAAGGCAAACATCATTCCGAGGATCATGAGGGTTGGATTCGCTCGGATGAGTTGGGATTTGACCAAATCCGCTTCAGGATACATTTTTAATACCAATTCAGTGGTTGCGTGTAGGCGCGATGCTGCATCTTTACCAATAGATCAACAGTGGAGGAGATGTCCTGTCTAATGCAATGAGCTAATGAGATGTCCTGTCTAATGCAACGAGCTAAGTACAACAAAGCACAAAGTTGAACTCAGATATGGAACTTTGGGTCAAGGCATAAACGAGTTTTCCCAAGATCCTTCATCTCAAATTCCATCTTCAGGTATGAGGCAATTTTCTCAAGCTCTTTTAGAGTCTTAGTGAGATTCGTGTCAATGACATAAACCATAACTCTAGCAATTCGGAATAAGACTTTATAGTTTAACACGTAAGGGCATTCATTCATATCCATGATGTTGGAAATGTGCCCTAAAACCAATCATGTGATGATACTTTACGGACATTTCACATGATTAAACTAATCTAGTTTAATATCAAGGGCAAAGATTATTGTTTGAGCGGTCTCATATAAATGTTATATGCTTAAACGATAAAGTCCAAGGAATATGTGGTTGGGAGAATACGATCTAAATAGTTAGATTCATGAGACCATTCTTTCGTAGACACATCCTAAACGTTCCTGATCATAGGATTGCCAATTGGGCATTGACAGTCCGTTAAGATCAGTACGTGCTATGTCTTCTCTCAGGGAGAGTGACTAGTCTCGAGTCATTGATGTGAGTGACACCAAGACAAGTACGTAGGTGCTCAATAGAGAATGAGTTCACTGAACACGATCAACGACGAGTTCTCATATTCATGTCACGTGAGAACTCATGGTTAGGATAATGCAAATTAGTCCTTTGACCTAAGGCATCATAGTTGTCTTGTGGTTAGGTCCTTGATCTTTGATCGTGTCAAATGGCATTCCTTTGGAGTGTCCACGGCATGATTGGGGTCAAGCTATCTAGTCATGGAGACAAGTGAATGCGTAACAAGGGATCTCTAACCTTCAAACCGTTGAGGGAGAATACTCTATGATATGATTTAGAATCTCTGGCCAGAGTATGAATGAGATGTTGGAATGCGTTCCATATCACATTCAAGGTAATCATATAAGTGCAAGATTCACATTGGATAGTAGACATGAATAAACTATCAAGCCAAACAATGTGGTCAAGAGTATTGTATTAGAGAAGGACCGTATTGCATTTGTAATCCTAAACTGAATAGGTTCTCCACCTCTTCTGATTAGCTTGGGTAACCATGATATGCTGCTAGGTGTCACTCATGGTTTGTGGAAGCCCTAAACGTGTGTAAACACTAAAGGGAGAATTGAAAGTTAGTTTCAAATTCACAATCGATTTAAAAGAGTTTGAATCGCCCACTGCCTCGCTAAAAGGAACCTAATGGATCGTACACCGTGTAAGGTAGAGATTGAAGATTCAACGGAGATGAGTAAGAATAATTAAATGGTTTAATTATTTATGGCAAGGATTAATTAATATGATTATTAATCAAACGAATAAGTTCGTTAAAGACCTCGGGATGGTTTTTGGACCTTAAGGCCCAATGGGCTTCGAACGTCAAGTCCATTGACTTAAGTTGTATGACAACTTAATAAATAATGATTTAACAAAGGCCCAAAATACTCCAAAAATATCCCTAAGGCCGGCCACTATGTAAGGGTAGTGAACTTGGACTTATTTACAAGTTTGCCACTCAAATGAATCAAGGTATAAATTTGACTTTATAGCCAAAATTCATTTAGGGGTTGTTTTTAGGAAATTGGAGAGAAGAAAAGCTCTCCCTTCTCTCTAAAATGGCCGGCCACTTTGAGGAAATAATCTAGCAATTCAACTTCCTCAAAGTCACTCATTTCTTCTTCATCTAACCTTGGTGTGGAGACTTAGAGGTTCCCAATTTTGGGAACTTGGAGAAACCATTTCATCCAACCAAATCCATAGATCTTAGATGCAAGGAATGAAGGCCCTCTCTTTGGGTGATTAGCCTTTGCTTATGCAAAGAGGAATCTACAAAGGTATTAATCTCAACTCACTTGTTTTGAGTTGTTTAAAGGTTCACCAAACTACTAGGCTTTGAACATTCATGGGTAATGTTTTGTTTTTAAGTATATGCAAGCATGATTCCGCCTTTAATTTGTTAATTGCATGCTAATGATATTGCTTAAATGAACATGATCTTCCAAAATAATCCTTCACATGATTGATCAAATAATCCCTTAGATGGGTATACCACATCCACCAGATTGCTTTAATCCGTAAGTGAACGCTTCAAACGAGTTGAGAGGGTGTCCCGTGGTTTGTAATTATTTGAGTTTGTCCATGTAATTCTTTGGGAACTTACATGTAAATCTCCATATCTATATCCCCATGAAGAAAACACTAACCACATTCCATAATGCTGCTATCAATCACAGAACATTTTAAGAGAAACCTTACGCCGTAAGGCGTGCACCATATCGCACTATTTCATTCATCTCATTATGCTTCCTTTCCCACTTGTAACATAACAGGGTTACCTTGGGTAGTGTAGGAACGATAGGTCCAAAACACACTTTGGTAAGGAATTTGACCTGGATTGTAATTTTGGTTGTCCAATCAGTTCTACATTGTCACTTAATCAACGGAACACAGTTCGACATCGTCGCTTTTCATTTATGTCGGTAGCTATCATATAAGTGAAAACATCATCGATGGTAATCTCATTTCAATTTCATTATCTCATCCAAACTAGTATACTGGACTAATAACTTCAAGTCTCAGGAGTAATTCGAATTAATATCATGAGATGGAAATGATTTGAGACATCGATCGAGCATGGATTCATTGTGTGTGTGACCTTCCTCTTCCAGGGAAGTGAATCCTATGAACCGAGTGATTTGTTGTGCTTCAGGCCAAGACGGATTGATTGGCTATGCTCTGTATACCGGACCGTCCAATAGGGGAGACCAAACCGTTCAACAGGGGCGACACACCCTTCGAGAATGTTGACTCGTCATCCGTTAAGTACGTCTATCCTTGCAGGCATGTTTGCAGCTGGTTTATGATCTCGTCACTTTAACTAGACCAGAGGAATGCGTCTAGAGCAACATTCTAAAAGCTAGAATTCATTGTACTTGCTTATCACACTTGTGCGGTATATGGATCAAGATGAGACATAGTAGGCAACATCCACTCAAATTCATGCCGTTCTACAGGAACATTGACGTTCTTATCTACCTCTAATGAACTGTCTCATTAAAGTGACAACTTATAAATAAGCAGTAAATAGATCGCATGCAAGGGCTCTAAGAGAGCTAGTGTGAAGGAGAATCATGGTGTGCTTTCAGGCAATGTCTTTCATGATTTAGACTATCCATATGAGCGATTCAAAGAGCCGTGGAATCCTCATTTAGGAGGTACTTCCGTGGGTAATGCTTTGGGCATAAGTCTTCGAATGAAGATCATGGCAAATACTTATTCAGATCTTTCATGCCATTGTTGGCTTCAATGGTTTCTCAGCTTCTTGATAGTCACATGGAGATTCACATCTTGTACCCACATAAAGTGGTTTCCATTAAAAACATCCAAATAAGGGAAATCGAACTTGTGACGGTTCGAAAATCTACTGAATTAGAGGGAACAAGATTGTAATTGGTGTTATAGGAATGAATCACCCATAAGCATCAAAGTTAGAACATTTGAGTTCTACGACTTGGTTTTCATAAAAATAGTCGGGTTTTCATGGGTGTATTGTTTTATGAAAACTTCGGGTTTCAAAGGCACTAAATTTGAAACTACAAGTTCAATTTAGTTTATTAACATTTAGTTCATAAAGAGAGGTTCCTGCAAGAACACAAAATGCAATATGTTGATTTAAGTGTAGTGGATTTGAGTTGCTTCAGGAACTCAACTGTGAGTGCTTTAGGACCACAAAAGTGAGTCAACGGTTCAAAGAAAAGAAATAAAATATTGAATCGTTAATGCCAAAAAGTGGGCTTCAGGCCAATAATTTTGGATGTCTTGTTAGATTAATGGACTGATGGTCACTTTTAATTAATTCAATAAACCGGGATCATTCGGGGTCGATTGCAAAAGCAAAGAAATATAAAGATTCAGGCCTATGCATAGAAAATATGTTGGTTATAGGAGGCAGCCAAAAAATATGGGCTCAAAATCTATTGTGGGTTACCTCGGCCTAAGGTAGGTTGCGGGCCGAATCAAGAAGGAAGCCCAACTGGGCCCGGTTGTGAAAAAAAGGCAACCCAAGCTTTAGATTTCTGGCTACTATTCACAGTGGGCCTTGCAGCAAAGGCTGGCAAGCTACGTTAGGCAGCCTATATATGCATACAAGCTAGCTTGCAGCATAGAACAATATGCCCATGCAGGTCAGCAGGCCTGGGAAAAAGAAAGAGCCCAATAGCGATAGGCTTGCTCGATAATTGGACAGAAATGATGGATTTCTGTAGGCGGGCGAGGTCATGGAGGAAACCTAGCAGAGCTGGTGTCGAGTTTTGGGCCAGGAAGCAAAAGCCCAGCAGCGTTGGCTTCTTGTGAGGCATGCACAGATTGAGGCAGCAGGCCCAATTGTGAAGAACCCAGGCAGTAGTCCATACTTGGCACAACGCAGTTTCGAGCCGCGATTTTTCCAAATTTTTTTTTTCAAAATTCTTAGGGTAATTGCTTTTAATTTCTTTCAATTCTTTGACTCAAATATTCCACATAACAAAAATTGTGTAATGTATATATATATATATATATATATATTGACAAATATATGAAACATATACAATATATATATATATATATCAGAAGGAAATTCATGCATTATGGGAAATGTTTTCATGCTTTAGAGCAACTCCACCCCTAAGACTGGGTGTCAGCACCCAGCCCATTTATTCACTCAAGTGAACAGTAACAGACTCCAATGAACAGTAATAGGCCACTGCATCTCCACCCCTAAGATTGGGTGCCAGCGCATTTATAATATTTTTAAATTTTTTGTAAAAGAATAAAAAAATAAAATAGTTTTAATTTCAGATAGGATTTTTAACGAATCTCGTCACGCCACGTGTCATTATCCGAATGTACTATTTTGGGAATAGATTTTCGCTAAGATTTTCAACCAATTCTGACGCGCCACGTGTCACGTACGGTTTACAATAATTTAGTCAAGATTTCGATAAGATTTTCAAACAATCTCGTAATGACACGTGTCATTATCCGAAACGTACTATTTTGTGGATAGATTTTCGATAAGATTTCCAACCAATTCTGACGCGCCATGTGTCACTTCCGGATTACAATAATTTAGCCAAGATTTCGATAAAATTTTCAACCAATCACGTAGTGCCACGTGTCACATCCGGATTACAATAATTTTGCCAAGATTTCCATTAGATTTTCAACCAATCACGTAGTGCCACGTGGCATTGTCCAGACCTCATCCTTACTTTTTTCGTCCATATAAACCCTACATCTCTACATCTATCCTCACACCAATCTCAATCCTTCTTTTTAGCTCAGAATCATTGTTCATCGTTTTCAAATCTTGAGTTCTTATTACAATGTCTTCTTCAAGGAGAGTGTATAAACAGTTGCAGGAGCAACAGAAAAGGTTGTTGGCACAACAGGCAGAATTGGCCAATCTCCAGGAAGATGGAGGTGGAGATGAGGCTTTCTTCATGGAAGAGGATGAGGATGATCACCATAGAAGGCAGAGGGCTTCACATTCCCGCCGTGTCATGGAAGCCGTGGGGCAGATAGCTAAACCCAGACGTGCTGCAAACCTCGATAGAAAAAGGGAAAGACGAGGTAAAGATCTGTTAGAAGATTATTTTATTCCCAACAGCATATTCCCAGATCATATTTTTAGACGTCGTTTTAGAATGCAACGAGGTTTGTTCGACAAAATCATGAGTGCTATTTGCAACCATGATCCATACTTTGTGCAAAAAGAGGATGCTTTTCATGTTCTAGGTCTTCTTCCGGAGCAAAAAATTACGGCTGCCTTGCGAATGCTTGCATATGGAGCATCTGCAGATCAAGTGGATGAGATCGCGAGGATGGGAAAAACAACTGTTCTGAAGGCCCTGATGCGCTTTTGCTCTGCAATTGAAGCCCTCTACACCAATGAGTACCTTCGGAAACCCACGCCAAGGGACATGCGAAGGCTTTTAAGGAAGGGAGAGATGCGAGGCTTCCCTGGGATGATTGGAAGCATTGACTGCATGCACTGGACTTGGAAAAACTGTCCAAGTGCGTGGCAAGGAGCTTATGGCAACAGAAAAGGAGCCAAAAGCATCATTTTGGAAGCGGTAGCTTCATTTGATACCTGGATTTGGCATGCTTTTTTCGGTGTTCCTGGAGCTCAGAATGACCTAAATGTCCTTGCCCAATCCCCAGTGTTCGACGACCTGCTGCTAGGAAAATCGCTGAAATGCACATTTCGGGTTAATGGTACCCAATACGAGGGATCATACTACCTTGCAGATGGCATTTACCCAAGGTGGGATACATTTGTCAAAACAGTGTCGCATCCACATACTGAAAAAGAAAAACACTTTGCAAAATGTCAAGAAGGGTGTAGGAATGATGTTGAGCGTTGTTTTGGTATCTTGCAAGCTCGTTGGGCGATTGTTAGGGCTGCAGCTAGAATGTTTGATGTCGAGGCTCTTCGATCCATCATGATGACTTGTATTATTCTCCACAACATGATTGTTGAAGATGAATATGATTATGATGCCGTCGATGAATATGAGCCGGATCCGATCAACAACTCACAAACACGTATCTATTATGCTCATGACAATACCGAAGATCCCGTGCAACACGAGCCGTTGGAACGGGATGGACGTTACAATGAATTGATCGTTCAGCGGTACACTCACTTGCAACAGCCATACATGCACATAACCCGCCAGAATGACTTGATTGACCACCAATGGGGATTGCAAGAAGGTGAAGAAAATTAAAATGAGGCTTGTGGTTGAAGAATAAAGTGTAATTTTTTTTTAAAGTTTATGTAATTCTATGTAGTGTGTTTTGTTTTTAAGTTTATGTAATCTTATTTGGTGAGTTTATGTAATCTTATGTCATGTGTTTAACTAAAGTACAAAAATAAATAAATTATCACATTGAAATTGCATAATAAATTAAATAAAAGTAAATAAAGTTCTAACAATGAATAAGAAATAACATAAAAATTTAAATAAAGTTCAGCAGAAAAAAATAAAAAACATAAAAATTACATAAGAATTTAAATAAAGTACTACAAATAAATACTAAATTATACAAAGTCATTGGAGCTAGGATATGTGGTGCTAGGATCTTGGTTGCTATGATTTGTGTAGCTAGAACCCCCTTGATAAATTTCTGCATCTCTTGCACGCCTCCTTCGCATGACATCTTTTTTTTCTGAGCTCCAAAAATATTTAGAATTCGGAGACATTCCTATTAGAGACTTGCTCATAGTGCCACGATCTGCTTGAGCCATCCTTTCTTCTCTAAGCAATTCATTTTCTCGCTGCAGTGCTTCTCTAACCAGCTCGTTCTCTCGATTAACTATTTCTCTTTGTCTCTCAGCCGCCGCATCACGAGCCTCAGTAGCTGCTAGTAGTGCTGCCATTGCAGCATTTTTCTCCTCATCTCTAGCCTGTTCCCGTGCCATGGTAAGTTCACCTTGGCGAGCAAGTTCCTCCATATATTTAGTGTAGTCATTTTTGGAAGAACTACCTTTTTTCTTTGATGCCTTTTTACCTTGAGGCCTGAGGGAATGACGAGTTGGTTGGGTCTCGGGGACTTGTTCTGGCGTCCCTTCCGTGTCTTCAAATGTGTCGGCTTCTTGTTCGGCCGTGTCTGGTTCTGGCGAACTATGTAGACCCACGCTGTGCATGACAACTTCTGGACCGATTGGGACAATTTTGTATCTAGGGCAATCTTTGACAACTTCCCAACATTCCCATTTGTTGAATGATGTGCTATGGTTCTTTGCATTGTAGAATGCTTGAGCTTGTAGTGTCTATAAAAATGTGGGATAAGATAGTGTTAAAAATGCGGGTGTAATACAAATAAAATAAAATAACAATAGAGGGGAAACAACAATATAAATGTGTGTGTGTATATAAAAATTACATAAGAAATGACATAAGAAATGAAATAAAAATTACATAAGAAATTACATATTAAGGAAAAATATTAATACTAAATAGAGGGGAAACAACAATATAAATGTGTGTGTGTATATAAAAATTACATAAGAAATGACATAAGAAATGACATACAAATTAAATAAAAATTACATAAGAAATTACATACAAATTACATAATAAATTACATAAAAATATTGTTACCTGATCCGCTAAACTCGTCCCACTACGCAGATTACCGGAAGCAAGAGAAACGCCGTTTTTCCAACAAGTAAATGATGCATTGAGTTTTTTCCAACGACCTTAAAGACCTTGACTAGTTCTGGAGTCTTTTCCATGTACATCGCAAAACGCTTTCGTAATTTTACTCCACATTTCTCGCTTATCCATCTCATTACCCGTAAGCGGGTCATGAGTAGTGCGAACCCAACTTTCACACAACATAAGATCTTCAATGAGCTTCCACGAAACCATTTTTTCTCTCTTAAAGTGTAGAAAATATTGAAATGTAGAAAGTATAGAAAGTGTAGAAATATTGAAATGTGGTGTAAAGTGGAAGATGAGGGTTAGGTATTTATAGAAAAAAAATTTAAATTTTTTCTGTATTTTAAAAATAATTTTCTGTATTTTTTAATAATTTTAAATTAATTTTAATGGGTTTAATTAATCTGGACCGTTGGATTTGAAAAATATTCAAATCCAACAGTCAATATAATGCCACGTGTCCAACGGTCATAAATCTGACCGTTGGGGTTTTTTTTTTTTTTTTTTAATAGGAAAAACGTGGACCGTTGATCTTTGATCGAACGGTCCATTTTAAAACAGAAATTTCAAATTTTTTTACCGTTGGAAATCCAACGGTCTAGAAGAACTAGCCGTTGGAAATCCAACGGCATATAAGACGTCCACGTGGCTCATCCCAGACGCAAAGCAAGTGGGCCGACACGCGGGCCCCACCGCCTGCCGGGCTGTCGCGCCACTCGCCCAAACCCGCGCGTGTTCTGCACGCGCCAAACAAATGAGCCGGCTTCTTGGTCTGTCCATTTTGGGCTGGCCCAGAGGCTGGCACGGGCTGGTGCCAGGCAAATGGGTGGGGTGGACTGCAAAAACTGGGTCCTGGCCTTCATTTGGACTGGGTGCTGGCCTATTTTGGCAGCAGTGGAAGTGCTCTTATGGTCATTTCAAATATCTTCTTTTATTTTAAGCGTACCTAATTGGCAGAAAACAACAAAAACCTTTGAATTTGTAAAAGATTCATCTCGGAAAGCTAGAATTGCATCTGTAATGCATTATATCACGTTCAACACAGAAAAATTAAATTGAATCAATAGCATGTAAATCAATTCAATAAAATAATAAATTAATAATAAAAAGATGATTAAAACGTAATACTCTCCTGATTGAAGATTAAATTCTCTTTAGTGCAGCATCAAGAACGTGCTAATAACGTATTGTAAGCATAATTTACTGAACAATTATGGGGGCCATAGAGAGGGGTGCGTCAATAATAAAGAGAAGAGAGAGATGTGTAATTGTGAGGTGTGTTCTATTCCACCCTATTGTATTTTTATTTATAGTAGTAAAGAAGGTTAATTCCTTACTCTTTTAGAATTACAACTCGTAATAGGTAATCAACTAGGAATATAAGAGATATTCCAAGATCTACTAAAAGGAATATTCAAAGATATGTCTAGAGACACTAGGATTTACACAATCACATTCCTAATCTAATAGGATTGCAACAATTCTAACCTTTTTTTTTTTTTAACAAACGATATTTTCTACATTAACGGGAGAAGGGGTGGGCTTGACTTCACAATAAGTTAGAAATAATATAATTCAAGTTCGCCTTTAGTGAAAATCGAACTTAAGATCTCACTTACAAGTAAAGATGAACACTACTAAACCGTAGTACTAAGTGGCTTAGCATTCTACTTTAATCTCTTGCATCTCTGGATTCTGACTGTCAAGTTGGAGAGCAGATTTGTCAGATTGCTTGCGTTTCCATATAAAGAAGGATTTGCAGTGTGCGTCCTGACAACCAAAGTAGCCTTTAAAGACACAGAAAACTGATGCATTATTAACCATCTCTCTAATACGGGTCAATAGATCACATGCAACCAACATCATCAAGCATAAGAAACCACATCTGAATTTGCGTCGTGATTAACGACCATGTAACATAATATCGAGATTGTTCAGCAAGAGATTAGTCGGTGATGATTGAGTTTCATTTACTTGGTATTTAATTTGAGAAATGGAACTGCCAAGGCTCTAATTGTTCAGATGAAGTTACGGAAGCACATTATATAGCTAGCTCACTATAGGAAACTTTTCTTTCCCGGTAAAACAATTTTGTGGGGGAAACTCAGATTTCTCCGGCACTGAACTTTCCCTAAGACGACCTTCGGTTGCAACTACGTCCCAAAAGGCCGGCCCGAGAGTCTTTACAGACAAGATGGCTTGGCCAGCGAAATTGTATCTCGGACAGCTCTATCTCTACGGACGCATACATAAACATGCACACTTGCATCAACAATTTTAGCAAATTGTCCGTCTGACGTTATTAATTTGTAAATCATCGAACTCTATATCTAGTATTGTGGAGGCAGAATATTTGGACATCTGATATTAGCCAGTATTCGTTTCGTTTATATACTACGGATTACATTGAGCTAGTCATACCAAAAGGACAGATTTTACCATGCTTACTACATTATCCAGAACGGTCCTCTTTCTTGATGAACTCAGCAGCCGCCGGTGAATTCTGAATCAGAGGTGTTCATCTTCCACGGCTCCTACTCGCACAGAAGTTCGAAACAATGTGATTAAACAGCGCAATACAAGCAATGAAACTCAATATAAATAGAACCGACTATATATAGAGACAAATTCTCAGATTGAGTCGTCTGTCATTCCCTCCCTACCCCCGAACAACCCAGCTAAATACATACCTAAATTTGCATCTCTAACTGTTCCAGGGGAGAACACAATAACATGTCAACCTCACTTTCATATTGATACATGTCTAATAGCATTTAATTAACTTTTAGAGGATCTTGGATTCAAAACTTGTTTTTGAAACCGAAATTCACAGAGAGCAAACATTTTGTGTTCACCAAAAGTGAAATTAGCTAGAAAGACAATTGATTTTGGTCTCCATACGTGGAGACCGATGGAAGTATGGACAAGTTAATAGTAAAATTTAAAGTCATTTCGAGAACTGAAGAAATTCATTTAGTAGAGTGAATTTGAAACAGTATGCCAAATAAAATCATCATACGGTTAAACAAGTTTTTTATTAGTTACCAGTTTTGCTTGAACTCTGCTCCATATCACTCTGTCCTTGCCATGACTGCTTCATCTCAGAAGATTCACACCCCATAAAGGGGTTGCCTTCTGATGATGGACATGACTGTGGAACCGAAAATGAATTTCTGCTAGTTGTCTGCTTCTTAGAGATTGAAGATTCAGCAGTAGAGCTCGTGTCTTCATTTGTTCTCGAGGGCCCAGCTTCTTTAGGATTGTGCGGATTATCTGGGAGTGGGCTTTCGTCTTGCATAAATTTTGATCTCTTCCTAATAAACTGATTATTCTTGGAATTTTGACATGTCGGTACCTTCTGATCATTAGAGGAGTATGTAGGACAAGGAGAGGTTTTCTTTAATATCACCTTTGGGATGGGCAAATCTTCACTGATGGAGTTGTCAACAACAACTTCATCTGTGCCGTTTGAGCTTGCAGCCTTTGCTGCTGTTTCCATTTCCCACATCTTGAATATGGCACTCGTCAAGCGTTCTCTGGCCAAATCTATCTCAATGATAGGTTTTGGATAGTTAAACCCAAACTCTACACCTGAAACTTTTAGCACAGAATCAGGTGCATCCCAAGGATGGTGGATCCACTCGGTTGGCAAACGTGATAACTCAGGCAGCCAATGCCTTACATATTCACCCTCTGGGTCAAATTTTGAGCCCTGAACCTAAATCCGAAAATTCAGTTAATTAGAAAGAACAGAGTGAAATAAGATTCTATGTGAACATTACTAAAGCAAAAACTTACCTCTGGACTGTCCAAACGTTCAAGCTCATGGCCATCTGGTAAACTCCCAGAGATATACTGCCAACCAAGGATATCGCTTTCCAAATCGGCATCTATAAGCGTATCCCAGAAATACTTCATTCCCCATCTCCAAGGAAGAAGCAACACTTTCACAGCAAAACTTGAAACGATCACTCTTATCCTGTTGTGTATCCACCCAGTTGCCCATAGCTCTCTCATTCCTGCATCAACCAAAGGGTAACCGGTCCGACCTTGTCTCCAAGCCTTAAAATTGGCTTGGTCAGCTTGCCATGGAAAAAACTTCAAGTTGCTCAGCAGTGGTCTCTCATGAGTGAACGGGAAGTTAAAACATAAATACCGTGAGTATTCTCTAAGCCCAATGGCCCTCAGAAAAAGTGTCACACTCTCCTCCCCGGTAGAGTTCCCTTCTTTTGCCCACAGTATCTGCTTCATTCGAGCTGATTGGAAAACTTTCCTCACGCTCAGTTCTCCGAAGTGAAGATAAGGGGACAAAAGTGATGTGGAATTTTGTCCAACCTTCATCCTGTTGTTTGAGTAGTCAAGCAGGTGCAACTTGAAAAATTCACTTAGAGCCTTGTCAGCATTGCTCCAACCTGGAGACCATGCTCTTCTTAGGAGGGCATTGCTAGACTTTTCCGTTTCATTTTCGAGACCCAGTTCCTCAAGTGAACATTTTTCTACAGTTCCTATCACTAACAACAATAAATGTAATAAACTCCTCTTCGTTATTTGTTTGCCTGAAAACACAAACAAGCATACGCGCACACACAAAGATCTTTGGAAGTTGAAAAGTACCTGTTGCAGAAGTCAATTTCCATGGAGGAAGACGTGTCACAAGTTCCCGTTGCATGTGTAAGCACTTATCCCAGTATGCCTCAAAAGTTGTATAAGCTTGTCCTTTTCCAGCATATACTTCCCATGGCTCATACAACAGATCTGCATTGAAGCTTTGCACAGAAATGCCTAGCTCCACCAGCTTTCCTTTGATGTTGTGATCACCAACAAGTGAAACGGGATCTGGGATGGAAAAAAACAGGTAATATGTACAAAGTGGAAAAGAAAAGTAAATGCCTCGAACTAACTATGCAAGCAGCATCAACTCACTTAGCAGCACGACAGAGAAGGGCTGCCCTCCTACTCTTAACCTAATAGTTGACTTAATAAATTGGTTTTTGGTAAGATTTGTGACATGCCCTAGTTATAAAAGAAAACAAATTTTGACCATTTCTTGAGTGGGATTTTGTGAAATATCTCGAAGAAGCAAAACCTTCATGTTAATGATAGATAATTCATTAGTTATATTGTGTATACGGACTCAGTTTTGTATTACCTTACCTTTTCGGATCAATGGTAGCTTAACAGTTACAACTGTGCAGAGGCAAAATTTTAAGGATGAATAGAATCATCTACCACTAGTCTAAAACACAATACAAATACAGAGATCCGATGAAGGATTGAGATTTCCATTTCTCGATATATGATAAATTAGGACAGAGACACAAAAACTTATTAAGAGAATTAATTAGATAAGGCATCAAAAGAATTAAAACTAGATAAGCTTCACTAATCTTTTTGCGAATTAAAGTTATCAGTTGATTGAAATTACTTTCAAGAGAGGTTCCGGGATATACCATAAAGATGGTTGAAAACTACTTTGGTAGCTCCAATGGCTTGAATGCACTCCAAGAGAGCAGCAAGAGTACTCTGAGTTTTGATAAGCACAAGTTCTGCCCCAAGGGATTTCAGGGACTGGTCCAAGTGAGCAAGAGACTGCTTCAGCCACCACCGCGATACTCGACCCGGGTAAAATTGCCCTTCCTCTTTGGGGCACCATATATAAACAGGAAAAACACTACCATCCCTAGCAGCAGCTGCTAAGGCAGGATTGTCCTCAATCCTCAGGTCCCTCCTAAACCAAACTATAGTCTTATCGCCACTCATACTGCCTATTTTGGTTTCTTCGCGATCAAAATTCAGTATCAAGCTTCACAAAACTCTCAAAAATCACCCTCCATCCTTCCCCCCACTAATTATGAACATGAAGTACTAATCAATCATGAAATCATATTCGAGGTGCTAAAACACAGAAAACCAACAAAGCAACTCAGAATTACAAACTGCAAGTTTTCCTAACGGTATGAAGTGCTGAAAAAAAACCTCAAATTTCAGTATCTGTGGATCAATTGAACCTTCCCTACATGTTTTACCAACTGCAAAAGTGAAATCCACCATAGAACCATCAATCAAACAATCCAACTGCATAAAACTAAACAATCCAACTTACTCAAGATTATTCAAAGAACAGTTCATGCATTTTGGTGCAGCTTTTCTCCTTGAACACAAATTCACCTGCAATGGAAGATCAGCTTTCAAGTCTATAAAAAAAATATATGAATCTGAATCTGAGAGCAATCCAAATGATTATTTCATAACAATCCATTAAAAAAATATTATATTGGAAACAGATTATCCACCTAAAACAATAAAAACAATCACACAAGGGGGATTTAACAAATTCCAACTCACCTTTTTCCGGATTATCCAGAAAGATCTCAAAAACCCAACTTTCCTAACACACCAAAATCAAATAATTAGTGTGCAATTATAGGGTTTTTGTCTCAAA
This sequence comes from Crataegus laevigata, assembly GCA_963580275.1. Classification (NCBI taxonomy): domain Eukaryota; kingdom Viridiplantae; phylum Streptophyta; class Magnoliopsida; order Rosales; family Rosaceae; genus Crataegus; species Crataegus laevigata. The sequence continues at coordinate 19,187,038 of OY756940.1, read as the reverse complement.
GAAGCGTAGTTTTTCTTTTTCCACCCATATTTTCCAGGACAAATGGGGAAAAGAATAGTGCAGAAGCGGAGAAAGAAACGGGTTTACGTGAGCATTTGGCTTGCCGTTTAATGTAACACCACGTGGAGATAGCAACACTTATTGTGGTTTGTAATCTCCACTGTCAAAAGAAGAGATAAGGTTAAATGGTTAGGACTTTGTCCTTACTTACAGGAGCAATTTATACGTCGTATGAGTACACTGTTATTCTAGCGTCTTATATACATGATATATTTTCATGCAGAACTAAATCTTTTCATCTTAATTTGAAATACACATGTTATCTTGATAGCTTGCTATATGTACTTTGGCGAAATTTAGTTTTGATTCTTTAGAAGATTCATTTCGGCTATTAGCTGAAGATGAGTTTTGCACAAATTCAGACTTAAAGTGACCTAAAAACCCTTGACCGGAGGCTATCTTATAAATCTTGCTGTATCATTTTGCGAGACGTCATGGTAGCGGTATGTCCAACGCTACCACTCCAGGGTCAAATTAGTGATATGAAAACTTACCGACAGAGTACAGCCTTGGAATGTATTCTGAAACTTACCGACAAACAGCATCACTTGCTTTAGAGGTTTTTGCCAAAGTTGCCCCCGTTTGCATTATGTTTGACTGTGAATTAATGAAGGGGTTTAGCTTTTGTTGGGCCTCGTTTAAAGTTGTTGAACCTCCTTCTGATGAGTCTTAATCCTATGTTTTCATTAACTGGTTATGTCCTGTTTGCATGCAAACCATGTTCATCTTAATGGCCGATAGCATCGATCAATACTGAATGGTACCCACAAATTAAGTACACTAAACTTTATATGTCATGTCTAAGTCTAACCAAAATTAGTCAAAATGTAATTTAAGGCAGTTTCTCAGTTATAAGTTTTCATTTCATTTTCAGGTATTAGTTTTGATTTTATTGTAAGAAATTGAAGTGAAATGCTAAGATTATCTCCACCCTTGTGTTAAAACTTAAAATTTTAATTCAAGATTATTGAATAATGACTTAGGCTAAAAAAAACATTCGGTTACTTATTTCAAAATAAAATTTATGTAAATTATGATAATTTATTTTTATGAACATTTTAAATTAAAAATATATACGATTCCCAAAAAAACTAAAGATTCACTAAACCAACCCTATAAAACATGTATTTATAGAGTTTTTTGGTGAATTTTAATTTAAAAAATATTTTTAATGGTTTTATGTGACGACCCGTCCCGATATAGTTATTAATTTAATAGTGAATTGACGGAATTACCCCTTCGGGGTTATGTACGTATGCATGTGTGTTGTGTGAGGACCAATGGATGGTGGCCCTCAATAATTGGAATTATGAGATATTTGTGTAGAGATTTTTGGACCACATAATCCTTACACACCCTCACCTCTCCCGTCACTTTCTCTCTTTGTCCATCACTCACTCTCAGATTCGCTCTCTCTCTCACTCTCGACTCTCTCTTTCTCGCCACCTTGTACGGACACACTCACAAATCCATCAAAACTCAACGGATCGAGTAAACCAACACCACCATTCGACTCCTGGAAACCATACGAGCACGGTGGTACCATTTTCAGGTAAGTTCTACGTCGTTTTCACGTCGGAATCACAAGGTCCGATCTTGGCACTATTCATGAACTTTTTGTTGGTTGATTTTTAGGACAATCTAAGCTTATAGGAAGCTTTGTGAGGTCCCAAGGAGGCTCAGAGTGGTTCGTTTGAAGGATTTGGACATCGGGATCGCGAGGTCGAAGTTTGGCCGGTTTTGGAGATTTTTCCCCGACGAGATTTAAGGCCTTTTTCAAGGTTTTTTGAAGGTATAGGCTTGTTCTACTCTTAATTTAGAGCACGTAGGAAGAAAAATGGGTCAAAATGGTGCAAAAACGAGCGAGTTATGAAGAAAAGAAAATTTTCCAGATTTCTGGCGAACAGTCGCCGACGACCGGCGACTCGCCGGAGAAGACGATGGAATATTCCGTCAGTTTTGACGAAATATTCTAACGGCGTTAACTGACGCCGTTAAAGTTAACAGAATAGTCCCGGAATATACCTGACGCCGTTAACTAACGCCGTCAGTGTGCAGGGCGCGTGGCCGGCCCGTGGGTCCGTGGCTTCGCCGACGCGTGGCGGCGCGTGGGGCCGAGAAAAATTAATTAAAAAAATATGGGGATGTTCGTGACGACGAGTAGGTCACGTTGGTATATCCAAATGCCAAAACTGAGCTATGTATGAGAAGTTATTTCCGTAGTTACGTATATGTGCTTAAATAACGTATTTTTAGTAATTTCTCATATAGGTGAGACATATTTCGAGGACGAGTGTAGCCAGGCTAGACGTGGGGGCTACGACCCAGCGACTTATCAGTGAGTGGGCAGCTATTTTTCCTTATAACATATATATATATATATATATATATATATATATAATGATTTTCCCAGAATCATATCTTAAATGAAAAGTACGTTTTTTATCGACATGCATATAACTTGATTTGATGCATGAGTATTCATATATACATTTCATGCATATGTTGGTGCCGAGGACGCCAGGTAAGTACCAAGTAGGTACATGCATAGTTGAGAAAGAACAGTCGATGTATGATGAGATATGATGTGATATGTTAGCTCATAAACCTGCACATATTGTTAGTGCTCACGCCCAGAGATAGGGGCACAGTCTTTCACGTGTCGTTCACCTCCCGCACCGCATGCTCGCCTTGGATCCAAGTTAGGTGCACAGTCTTGTCGTATAGACCACCTTTGAGTGGGTACGACATGTAGGTGACCCGCGTTCATTCGCACAGTCTTCACGTGATTGTAGCACTAGAGCATTTATTATTGATACAGTGATGATGATGATGATATGATGAGGATATTGATGTATGTGCAGTATATATATATATATATATATATATATATGATGAGATAGAGATGTTATGAGCTATATGTACAGCCGAGGGCTGAGTTGATATCTAGCAGTGATATGATTATTGAAATGCATATCATGGCATTACTTATGAGATTCAAAATGGCATTGAAACACATTGAACGGCATATTATGAGATAAATTGAAAATGTTTTATGCTGAGAAAGGTTGTGATATATATGTACGTATTATTTTCTGGGAAACTATACAGGTTTTATGGAGAGAGACTATACTTTTGAGAAAAGAATGATTTTGAAAAGATATGTTTTGCTGACCCAAGTTGGCTAGCAAGGACCTTCCGGCAGTTCTGACAGACTTGCTATTATGTAGGACACCCGTTGGTGTATTTGAACTTAATTATTCATGCTTGACTGGACTTGACTTAGTACGCTCTAGTTATGTCTAAGTACTGTATAATCACTCTAGCACAATATCATATCTAGGTTGCTAGTAGTTTGATTTTAATTAGTTCGTACTTCGTTAATGATTCCGCTTCCGCACTGTGCACTTGGCTACGTCACACTCACGTGACGGCCAGCACGCCCTACTTTCGGGTACGGGTGTGTCATTTTAGCCGTTAAATGTAATTTTGGGTGGTTAGATCAGTTTTTTTACTATTAGATTTGATCACATTTGCTCTCAGTCGTTGGATTTAATATATTTTTAGACCCAAATCTTGGAGAATGATTGGGTTAGTTTAAAACCTAAACTTGGTGGACCAGCCTTTTAACCATGGCCTAAATTGTGGGTTAAATTTGCCCAAATTTCGAGTTTACCCAAGAGTTCAATTAGTCTAAATAGAAAAGAGGGATGAGCAAAGATTGAGGAAAAGTAGGAAGAAAAATTAAAAACTAAAACTAAAAATATTTTTTTTACTACATTTTCTATTCTAGTTTGGTTTCCGTCCTGCCTCCATCAGTCCACTATTATTCATTCCTTGTTTCTCCATATACTTTCTCTAAAAAAACAAGGGTAAATTACATAAAACTACTTTAACTATTAGGCCATTCACAGTTTCATACCCTATTTTTTAAAAATGTCAATGCCATACCTCATCTTACGAATTTGTTACAATTTCATACCTTCCATCAGTTTGCCTGCTGAGCAAATCACACGAGCCGTTGGATTTTGATCCAATAGCTACAATTATTATTACTTTTAGAAGAGTCCCTATTTGTAGCTGTTGAATCAAAATCCAACGACCTGTGTGATTTGCTCAGGAGGCTTAGCAGGCTAAGCAAAAAAACCAAACCTACACCCATATCCCCTTCCTTCCCCCTCATCTCTCTGCAACTCCCGCCCTCTCTTCCTCCATCTCCACCTAACTCCCATGGCGCTCCTCCCCCTCCTACACATCTATTGCCCTCACCACTACCCAACACCATCTCCATGTACGTCCATTTTCCTTCCCCATCGTCGTCGTTTTACTCCGCATATTAGTTGGGAACCGGACGAGAATATTGAGTGTTTTAGGTGTGGATTTTTCGGCGACCGGAAAAGTTATGGTGGCTTGTGTAGAAACTTATGATTATGAGAGAAATTGTAGAGAGAGAAAGTAATTAAAGTTGTTTATTTTCCATATATGAGATGAATGAGTACACATGTATAAATACATACAATAGTGGCTAAGTCATCATAACTACTAACAAACTCTAACAAGCTTTATTGGCTAACAATCTTATCTTAACAACTAAGACTTAATCTGGTGGACCTTCTCTATCCTTAACACACCCTCTGAAGCTAAAGTTAGAGGATCTAACTGCAAGCTTGTAAGTCAAATCTGTAAACCAATCAGCTGCCAAGGATTTGGTGAAGATATCTGCAACTTGATGTTGAGAGGCAACATGAGACACAGTGATATGGTCAGAGAGAGCCTTTTCACGAATGTAGTGATAGTCAATCTCTGCATGTTTAGTTCTAGCATGGAAAACTGGATTGAATGCTAAGGCAATAGCACTTTTATTGTCATATAAAATAGTAGGAGTTTTCAGTAAAGGAAAGGAAATATCTTGCAGAATTTTACACACCTAAGTAATTTCAGTAGCTGTGTTGCCTAAAGATCTATATTCGGCTTTAGTAGATGATCTAGCAACCATGTTTTGTTTCTTTGCACTCTATGAAATTAGATTTGGACCAAGAAAAACACAATATCCATTGGTGGACCTTCTATCTACAGGGTAGCCTGCCTAATCTGCATCCGACCAAGCAGTTAAGTACTGAGATCCATTAGTAAACCATAATCCAAAATCAAGTGAACCCTTTAAGTAACGAAGAATCTTTTTAACTGCCTGCAAATGAATTGTCTTCGGTGCATGTATGTATTGACAAACTTGATTAACTGCAAATGCTAAATCAGGTTTTGTCCATGTCTAATTGAAGGGCACGAACAGTGGATCTGTAGAAAGTAAGATCAGAGAGTAATGTGCCTGAGTGATCGAGTTTTGTAAAACTAACAGGTGTAGAACACAGTTTAACACCAACCATATCAGTTTTGGAAATAAGATCTGATGCATACTTAGATTGGTGCAGAAATAATCACTTGGCACTCCTATGAACTTCAATCCCCAAAAAATAATGAATGTCACCTAAATCTTTGACAGGAAACATAGTCTGTAACTCAGAAATAAGAGATTGACAAACGGAACTAGAGTTTCCAGTTATGATGATGTCATCGACATAAACCAAGATGAAAGTAATAGAGGAATCCCTCTTGATGAATAGTATATGAGAAAGATAGAGAGAAACCCAAGGATAAAATGGCAGAATAGAAAGCATCATACCAGGCCCTGGGTGCCTGTTTGAGGCCGTAGAGAGACCTTTTAAGTTTACAGATATGAGTTGGCCAATTATAATCCCCAAAGCCAAAAGGCTGGACCATATAGACATCCTCTTTTAAGGAACCATGCAAGAAAGCATTACTCACATCCAATTGATGAACAAACTAGTCATGGGTGACAGCTATGGACACCAAAATCCGTATAGTTGTAGGTTTTGCAACAGGGCTAAATGTCTCAGAAAAGTCAATGCCTTCTTGTTAATGAAACCTTTAGCTACTAGTCGTGCCTTATACCTTTAAATTGAACCATCAGGTTTGTGCTTGATCTTAAAACCCATTTGCAGCTTACTAAGTTGTAATTGGGATTAAAAGGAACAAGATCCCAAGTTTTGGTAACTTGTAAAGCTTAAAATCCATCCTTCATGGCTGCCATCTAGTTGGGATTCTTCAAGGCTTGCAAAAAAGTAGTAGGAGTAGAATGAAGCTTTGTGAGAGAATCAACAGAAGCTAGAAGTTGATGTTTTATTGCAATAAAGACCTTGGGTTTGTGAATCCTTGCTTTTGCTCTTGTAATCATAAGGTGAGCATTGACAGGAATAGAGACTGGATGAGGATTAGATGTAGAGTGAGAGTCTTGAAATTTGCTGAGGTTGCAGAGGAAAGATTAGCTGATGAAGTAACTAAAATGCTTGTTGGTGAAGTAATTGGAACATTGGATGATGAAGGAACTTGAATTGTAACAGTAACTAGAGCACTTTCTTGAGAAAGACTTGTTGATGAATGCACTGTAGCTGTATTAGAAACTGAAAATGCACTAGTCATAAAGGGAAAAAGCTGCTCATAAAAAATTACATGTCTTGAAATATAAACCTTGTTAGTCACAAGATCAAGACACCTATATCCACTGTGATTAAGGTTGTACCCCAAAAATACACATTGCTTGCTTTTAGCATCCAGTTTGTTGAATGAATAAGGCTGTAACCAAGGATAACAAGCACACCCAAAGGCCTTCAAAGTATGGTACCTATGAGTAGAATGAAAAAGAAATTCCCAAGGACTAATAGTAGAACTCTGTGGTGGTAATCTGTTGAGAAGATAAACAGAAGTTTGAAAAGCCTCTACCCAGAATTGAGAAGGTAAACCACCTTGAGAGAGTAAGGTTCTACCCATTTCAACAACATGTCTATGCTTCCTCTCTGCACACCCATTTTGCTCAGGGGTATGAGGACAACTCCATTGATGAGTAATACCTTGATCATTGAGAAAATTCTGAAACTGTTTACTTAAAAACTCAACCCATCAATCAGATTGAAGAAATTGTATTGTGCATTCAAATAAAGTTTGGACTTTGGAAACAAAAGTCTTGAACATTGAATACACATCAAATTTATAGCACATAGGATAAAGCTAACTGTATTTAGTATAGTCATCTACCAAAATAAGGTAGAATTTGTAACCAGTATATGAAGAAATCGGAGAAGGACCCAATATATTAGCATGAAGTAAATGAAATAGCCTAGTGGAACTACATGGCAAAAAAGAAAATAGAAGTCTAGAGGCCTTCCCCAATTAACAATCAGCACAAACAGAAGATTCATTAACAGAACCAAAAACAGGTAATTAATTCTTATTAACAACATTATGTAAAATAGGACTAGAAGGATGGCATAGTCTTTTATGCCATGTATGAATGTCAACTTTAGTAATCATCAAAGCCTGAGGAGAAATAGCAATCCCAGAGATGCCATTTGATGCTTTCTAGTAGAAATGATATAAACCAGCTTCATAGGGGCCCTGGAAAAGCATCATCCTAGTGCGTAGATTCTTGATATAAAATCAAAATGGATCAAACATTAGAGAGCACCAATTATCATACACAAACTTGTAATATGACAACAGGTTATGAGATGCTTGAGGGACTAACAAAACATCATTAAGTTTAAAAATAGCATTGGTTGTACGAAGTAAAGCAGATCCAGTATGTGAAATACACAGACTTTTATCATCTCCAACAAAAAGTTGTTCACTGCCAGTGTAAGGAATAACAGAATTAAGAGAAGTTGGATTAGGAGTGACATGATGAGATGCACCAGTGTCAGCAAGCCAGTAACTCGGAGGATGAGAAGTAGCAGTAGTCATGCCCATAGGAGATCTAATTTGAGACCTCTGAGATGCAATTTGAGATATGCGATTACAGTTGAGAGCTTTATGACTAAATTGAAGGAACAATTGACATTGAAGATTACGGCCAGACATAAATGAGGATTGACTAGAACTGTAAAGATTGTTTTTTTGCACCAGAAGATTGAGGTTTAGAAGATAAACCAGGTCTAGTTCCAAGAAGACCTCCTGAGGCGTTGTTGCTGCGATTCAAATTAGCACCAATATTACGATTCTAATTGAATCGATTGTGATTTTGAAACCTACCACGAGAATTACCTCTGTAGTAATTAGATCTAGAAACAGCTTATTGAGCAGCAAAGGCATGAAAAGGTGTAGTAGATGAGGACGCTCTGGTCTTGCGCTTTTGAAGAGAGATTTCCTTACTGAGAAGCATTCCATGCAATTCATTAGTATTCACGGAATTAGTTCGTGTTTCAAATGAGTCAATGAAAGACTCATAGGCATTAGGAAGGCCATAAAAAGTGTAAGCAACCAGATCTGACTCAGAAATCGGATCTCCAGCAGCAGCAAGCTTGTTAGATTTTTCTTTGAAAGAATTGAGATAATCAGACATCCAGGAGTCGCTTTTTGAATAGTCTGAATCTTGGAATGCAAACTATGAACATGAGTGTGAGAAACTCCAACAAAGCAATGTTCAAGAGATTGCTAAAGAGATTTGGAATCATCCATACCAACTGTAAGAGGAAGAAGATCTTCAGAGAGCATTGAGTTAATCCAAATCATTAAGATTTGATCTCTTTCACACCAAAGATCAAAATCTGGATTATGAACTCGAGAATTAGATGAATTGTGCACAAACTGAGGCGGGCAAAGATCAGCACCAGTAACAAGCCCTAAAAGCTTGAATCGCTTCAGAACAAGGATGAATAAGCTATGCCAAGTGATGTAATTCTGACAGTTAAGCTTGGTCGGCACCATGCCGGTGATATTCTGAACAGTAATGGAAGCAATAGAAGTAGGTGACGGATGAGAAACATCGCCTGGAGAAACAGAGGAAGCAGCTGGAGAAGGAAAAGACTTGTTTGGGAAGCAAGAAAATGAGAGAAAATTTTAAGTCAGTGGAAGCGGTGGATCGAAGTCTGTGGACAAAGGCTCTGATACCATGTAGAAACTCATGATTCTAAGAGAAATTGAAAAGAGAGAGAGAGAGAGAGAGAGAGAGAGAGAGAGAGAGAGAGAGAGAGAGAGAGAGAGAGAGAGAGAGAGAGAGAGAGAGATTGTAGAAAGAGAAAGTGATTAAAGTTGTGTATTTTCCATATATGAGATGAATGAGTACACATGTATAAATATATACAATATTGGCTGAGTCATCATAACTACTAACAAACTCTAACAAGCTCTATGGGCTAACAATCTTATCTTAACAGCTAAGACTTAATCTGGTGGACCTTCTTTATCCTTAAGACAGCTTGCAAAGTAAGATTTCGGATGGTACCTTAGGTCGTCTTTCATGTTGTCTTCCATGTCTCAAGCCAGGTCACTATTTAACAGAAGAATTGACAGACAAACTGATGGAAGGTATGAAATTGTAACAAATTCGTAAGATGAGGTATGACATTGACATTTTTAAAAGATGGGGTATAAAACTGTGACTGATCCAATAGTTGAGATAGTTTTATGTAATTTACTAAAAAAACAAAAACTAACAACTACAAATAAAATAATGGGTTAGTTGTGGTAATGACTCATGAATTTTATTCCTAATTTAACTTTAAATCCCTGGACTCTCGTATTAGTTTCTTTAATCCTCAAACTTAACAAAATGTTTGCATAATTGGATCATTTTCACTAACGCCGCCTTTTTCCGTCAATTCTAGGGATATATTAGAAACTTCAACTTAAAACTTCAAAAAAAAAAAAAAAAAAAGCTAAAAATTTATAAATTAATATCTAAACTTAAAACAAAATGAAATTTGAGCTATAAAAATACAAAAAATAAATATGGTTGGACTTTAGCAACTTGTAAATATTAGGCAATGCGATTTCAAATTTGGTAGGAGATCGAATTGTGGCTGAACTTAAACTAACAAAAAATTCCTATGCATTCAATTTTATTACACACAAAAAAGTATTTTTTTTAAGGTTTTTCTTTTTTTTTTCATTTTTCATTTAGAAATTTATTTGTAGTGAAGTGGGATGAAGTTCCTAATATACGCCTAAATTTAACAGAAAATAGTAGAGTTAGTGAAAATAATCAATTGTACAACATATTAGTTAGTTCGATGACCAAAGAAACTAACATAAGAATCTAGGGACAAAAATTAAACTGAGAGTAAAGTCCTGAGACCATTGCTACAATTAAGCCTAAAATAACTAACTGCCCTAAATTTATCTTTTCCAATCTCTTATTTGGTCACACTTGTCTCTTTTTCTTTATGAGTAGTTTTTGTTACTTCAGACCACTTCAACATATAAAAGATGAGTACCAATAGACTCGGGCGTTGTTGGGTCTGGGCTACTTTTGTTTGAAACATAATTAAGTGATGTAGTCTCATACGGTGACTAAGCAGAAAATTTATCTTCACCGACTAGTTGATCAAAGCACAAGATGCTCACATCGGAACAATAAAATGTTATTGGTTTTTGAAAAGGCAGAACAATACCTAGCCTTGTACCTAATCCACGACCATGGAGCCCAGTATCACTAGCGAAGCCTTGAGCACCCAACTTCAAACTTCAAACTTCAAATCAAAGTCTAGGACCTCGAATCTAAATCACAAACCTTGGACATTTGGACTTGCGCACACGACCTAAATCATGGACTGCGAGCCCACAATTTTACCAAAATAAAATAAAATAACATAGGTACTAAACAATATAATTGCTTTCCTTTTTAATTTTTCTAAGTGATCTAAAATAATTAACTGTTAGATCTGGCATATAAGAATCTGATGAATTTTGCAATAATTATGTTCCACTAGGAATACGCCACGTGGAATTAAAAGCTCAATATGACGATTTTTGTGAGCAAACTACCTTCTTCACTTCACTTTGTCAAGCATAACTGCCCATTGCTTGCTCCATTAGCATGCCTACTGGCAGACAACTTAAGGGCAACTTTTCCTGTAAACAACCGGAGACCATTTGACAGACATCCTCCTCCTCCTCAGTTATTTGTTAATTAACCAAATTGTGTTATTTGTTTTGCAGGTCTGACAAGAAAATTTGCACGCAAGATAAATCTTGCGTACCTCATATTGTAGCTTGACTTTTCCGCATGGTTCTTTCAAGTTTTCAATCTCATCTTCGTTCCATTTCTGCTACCGAGTAAATATCTTGTTTTATCATTATTAAAAAGAAAAACTAATGAAAATGGTTTTAAAATTTTGAGTTTTAACGATAATGACAAAATAAAGGGTAAAATGAATAATACTAGCATTGACTTTTTAGTATAAAAATGTGATTTTTTGTTAAAATAAACAGTACCAAGAACTTTTCGTTAATTTTTTTTTATTAAAATCTTTCTGCAGTTGGATTCTAGACTTAACAGTATTGCCGCCATTGGACCAGGCATGAATCCCAGATAATTAAATGGGTAAATTACATCATACCCCCTCAGGTTTGAGGTCTATTACAACCCCATACAACATCTTTAAAACATTTCACTTTCATACCTCAAGTACTATTTTATTTCAATTTCATACCTCCGTTACATTTTCAATCCATTGAACTGTTAAGTGCTGACGTGGCAAAAACAAATTAAAATTTTTTTTAAAAAAAAAACCTGAATTTTTACACAAAAAAAAAGGTAAATTACACCATGCTCCCTCAGGTTTGAGGTCTATTACAATTCCATACAACATCTTTAAAACATTTCACTTTCATACATCCAGTACCATTTTATTTCAAAATAACACCTCCGTTAGATTTTCCATCCATTAGTCTGTTAAATGATGAACATTTATGCAAACGTGACTGCCACATTTGTGCTAATATGGCTGCCACGTGGCAAATTTATTATTATTATTATTATTTTTTAAAAACCTGAATCTTCTAATTATTAAAAAAAAAATCTTCATCTTCTTCCCCTACTTGTAATCCTGAAAGAAAAAAAAACCTCTTCAGTTCATCTTCCCCTCCTCCTCCATCTTCATCTTCTTCTCCCGACCCCCTACCTGCAACCCAGAAAAGAAAAAAAAAATTGAGATCCCGTCTGATGTGTATTGTGGGTCACCTGGGGAGTAGGTCTGCTGCAGAGGATGGAGAAATAAGGTTGCTGGGTTTGGGCGCGGGGAGGGCAGAGAAAAGGGTGTGGTGCAGGCGCGGGGAAGCAGCACAAGGGGGTGGGAACCAAAACCCCAAACAATAACAATAACCTTTTTTTTAATAATTAAAAGATTCAGGTTTTTTAAAAATAATAATAATAATTTTTTTTGCCACGTTAGCACAAATGGTACTAGATGTATGAAAGTGAAAAGTTTTAAAAATGATATATAGAATTGTAATAGACCTCAAACCTGAGGGAGTATGGTGTAATTTACCTTTTTTTTCTTTGGTGTAAAAATTCAGGTATTTTAAAAATAAAAATAAAAATAAAAAATTTTGCCATGTGGCACACATTTGGCAGTCACGTCATCACTTAACGGTTCAATGGATGGAAAATGTAACGGAGGTATGAAATTGACATAAAATAGTACTTGACGTATGAAAGTGAAATGTTTTAAGGTTGTTGTATGGAGTTGTAATAGACCTCAAACATGAGGAGGTATGGTGTAATTTATCGTAATTAAATATATAAATATAATAGGAAAGCAAGATACATTGATTAGATAGAGAGAAGGGCGAAAAGTTCAACAAATGACCATCCGATGAATATATACCGTCCGTAGTCATCTACATAACACACTTCAGATTGACAGAGATAAAAAGCATACAGCAAATAAAAAGATAAAACTCAAACGTTATATATGGTTTATAGAGCACTAGTTTAGCGCTTAGAATATTACCACGCGCGCACGTGGCTTGATTTTTCTTGTATTGAATTAATTAGTTGTAGACTATTCCATGCATATGTTAACAGACACACAGCGGTTGCTTGGGCTTGGATTAGCTCGCAAAATACGACTACAGATAGAGACGTGTTCGTGACTGGCCCAAGATAAACTAAGTCGTTTTTTTATTTTCTATTTTTTTCAACAATACGGTTCTGATTTCTATTAAATTATGAATCATTCTAGAGAGATTAAAAAAAAAAAACGACTGGTACGTTGAAAATACTTAATGAATTTCGGCAGTTGGCAGGCTTGGATTTAAAAGCACCGTGAAATAATTTTAAAAAGTAAAAGAAGAGCACTAGACTACACTCTCTCGTTTTTTTTAATTTTTTAATTTTTAATTTTTATAAACCCTAGCCTCCAGAGAAAACTTAAGAGTAAAAGTCGCTGGAGGAGAAGGAAACGCAAAACCCTGTTATTTGTGGTGATTTCTGTGTCTAAGCATGTTTAGATTTGAGTTTTCCATCACTATTTTTCTGTTATCTTTTTTCAATCCAATTATTCTTCCAAAATCCTCCGTCTTAAGTTTTTCTGGGTAGAGTGGGTTGGCAAGAGATGGGGTTGAATTTTTATAAAGCGAGTCTTTTAGATTCTAGTATGACTTTTGTCCATGTTTGCCCTTTTGGGATTGTGGCTTTTATTCATGTCTCGTGGTGGCGTTGGTGCGGTTTATCTTGATGCAACCAGTAGCTTCTTTGGTAGTTTTGTGCACAGAATCCCCATTATATTGGTCACTATTTGTTCTATTTGTAAATATTAAAGGCCATCATTAAAAAAAGAAGATTGCAAAAATAATTGTATTTTGGTTCCAAGTTGTCATGGTATCTCAAAACTATTTGTGGTACACTTTTGTGGAATAACAACCAATTATAAACATAAAAAAGGGGAAGTTCGTTTAGTGTCTGCTACAACTTTACAAAGAAAATATTGACATAAAATGGCACATCTCCCTTCTTCCTAAGAACAAGTCTCACTTTTTATTAGAAATTTGGACTATGATACCTAGAAGGAGAAATCAAGATACCTAGAAGGAGAAATCAAGTTCTCATCCCTCATTTTCCTATTTCATTGTTGAAAACTTTATTCATTCATTTTTTTTAATCAAGATTCTTTAGTTTTTATTCACGTCATTATTTCAATAATAAAATATTTGTTGTAGGCCTATTTGATTGAGCAATCTAGGGTTTAGAGAGAGAGGGGGGCCGGCCACTTTAGAGAGAAGAGAGATTGATTTAATTGTGAGGAGTGTTTGATTCACCTCATTGTGCCTTTATTTATAGTAGTAGGAATGGCAAAAACCTTTCCCTTTAGGATTATAATATTTAATAGGTAACCTACTCCTAATAGGAATATAAGATACATTCACATATCTACTAGGATTTACACAATCACATTCCTATTCTAAACATGACTGCAACACTCCCCCCTTGAGTGTGTAAATACTCAAAGCACCATCGCATCAGATCTTCAGCAGATAAGGTAAAATAGTTGATGAAGTCATCGGCACAACGGGTGATCGCAAGTCTCAAAATTTATGTGAAGTATGCATTTGTAGTAAAGCTCACAAAACCTCGCTATGGTAAATTCCAAGGCATGGGGAAAACCCATAGACTAAGGAGAAAAGTGAGAAATATGCATAATGTCTAAAACAAACGTCAAACGGGATGAAAGTAGTGAACTCAACGGAGTATGATCATCCCAGGATGAGTGCCTCATCAAAACTTCGTTAGGTAGCAAAAACCCAGTGAGAAAAATACTCCTAATCGTAGGAAAAAGAGTACATTAAGATCATGTGAGTATGCTTCTGGATACTCTCCCTAAGTTAGACATAACCTCTAAATAAGAGAACTACAAGCGATTCAACTTAGATAATTTATGCATACCGATTCCTTGGACGAGCTTCTAAAAAGTATATTTGGGCAATGACTTAGTGAAAAGATCGGCCAAGTTGTCCTGGGAACGGATTTGCTTGACTTCAATATTCTGATGCTGCTATTGCTGGTGTAAGTAAAAGAACTTCGGCGCTATGTGCTTGGTGTTGTCTCCCTTGATGTATTCCATCTTCAACTGCTCTATACATGCTGCATTGTATTCAAAGATCGTCGACTAATGTAAGACCATTAGTAATTTGAATATGTTCCATAACTTCTCTCAGCCAAAAACATTCACGCATTGCTTCATGTAGGGCGAGAATCTCAGCATGGTTCGACGAAGTAGCAACTAATGTTTGTTTGGTAGACCTCTAAGATAAAGCGGTGTCTCCAACGGCAAAGACATAACCCATTTGAGAACGTGCTCTATGTGGGTCAGACAGATATCCAGCATCTGCGTAATCAACAAGGCGAGAATCAACTCGAGGACCATAAGGGGTGGCAATACTCGGAGATTCATGGGTATAGAATAGGCCTAAATCGGTTGTACCCTTATGGTAGCGAAAAATGTCTTTAACACCATTCCAGTGTCTGCTAGTGGGCGCATTACTGTATCTTGCCAAAAGATTAACAGTGAAGGAGATGTCGGGTCTAGTGCACTGAGCCAAGTACAATAAAGACCCAATTGCACTCAGGTAAGGAACGTCGAGTTCCAAAATCTCTTCCTCATCCTCTTTTGGACGGAAGGGATCTCGTTTAGCATCTAGAGTTCGAATGACCATGGGTGTACTCGAAGGCTTCGCTTTATCCTCATTAAAACGACGCAACACTTTTTGGGTGAAGTTCGATTGAGGTACTAGGATTCCGTTCGAACAATGCTCGATCTCTAGGTTGAGTCAGTATCGAGTTTTTCCAAGATCCTTCATCTCAAATTTCGATTTCAAGTATGCAGCAATTTCCTCAAGCTCTGCAGGAGTCCCAATGAGGTTCATGTCGTTGACATAAACTGCAACGATTACAAATCCAGAATGTGACTTCTTTATGAACACGCATAGGCATAGTTTGTTGTTCACATAACCCTGACTTGTTAAATATTCACTCAGACGGTTATACCACATCCGCCCAGATTTTTTCAATCCGAAGAGTGACTTCCTCAACCAAATTAAGAGAGTGTTTCGTGGTCTAGAATTATTTAAACTAGTCAATGGAAGTCATTTTGGAACTTTCATGTGTATTTCCATATCTAGATCCCCATATATGTGGTTACCACGTCCATAAGCTACATATTCAGTTTTTCAAAAACTACCAAACTGATTAGGTAGCGGAACGTTATAATGTCCATTACAGGGGAATACATCTCCTCGTAATCAATTCCAGGCCGCTGAGAGAAACCTTGATCTATGAGGCGTGATTTGTATCGCACTGTTTCATTCTTCTCATTATGCTTCCTCATGAAAACCCACTTGTTGCCAACGGGCTTCACGCGTGGTGGTGTAGGAAAGATTGGTCCAAACACTTTACATTTTGCGAGCGAATCGAATTCGACTTGGATTGCTTGTTTCCAGTTTGACCAATCGGTTCTACATTGGCATTCATTGACGGAACGTGGTTCAATGTCATCGCTAAGCATAATGTCAGTAGCTACTAAATACAAGAATGTGTCATCGATGATCATCTCATTCCTATTCCAAACCTTATCCAACACTGCATAGTGGACCGAAATCTCGCGATTCTTGAGAGGCCGACATGTTTCGTCTGAAGTATTACCGTAATCTAGAATAACCTTATGCGTTGGACCAGATGAGTGAGCGATGGTCGGATTCAAACTAGGGTCACTAGTTGGTGCCATTTTCCTCTTCCGAGGTTGTGAATCATTTGAACCAGGAGGTCTGCCATGCTCACGGTCAAAGCAGATGATTGGCTAATCGCCAATATACCTTGCCGCATGGAAGTTGTGGCCTTCCCACCTTTGGGGATGGTCAGGCCTTCCTAGGCGAGTTGTTGACGTATGCAGGGTACATTTATACTTTCAGGTGTGTTTGCAACAGGTATATGTGATCTTGTGACCTTTGCTAGATCATTAAAAGCATCCAGCATGCTTTGAAGATCTATAATTCGACGCATTTTAGTTTCAGACTGAGCAGTGCGGGGATCTAAATGAGACATAGTGGGAACATACCACGACAATTCGTGGCGTTCTACGGGGACGTTATCGTGCTTATCTCCCTCAAACGCCAGGAAGATTGTCTCATCAAAGTGACAATTCACAAAATGTGCGGTAAAGAGATCTCCTGTGAAGGGTTCTAAGTATTGAACAATTGATGGCGAATCATAACCGACATAGATTCCCATTTTTCTCTGAGGACCCATTTTGGTACGTAGCAGCGGTGTTATTGGCACATAAATGGTGCACCCAAACACCCGTAAATGCGAGACGTCAACGATGAATGTGGTTGAGTAGCGGTGGGCCTCAGACAGACCAACATAGTTACGTGCAATATTGCATAGCCCCAGGCAGATACCGGTAGTTTGGTTCTTATAACCAAAGTTCGAGCTATCAATTGAAGGCGCTTTATGAAAGCTTTTGCCAGGCCATTTTAGGTGTGAACATGGGTTATAGGATGTTCCACATCAATCCCTATTGACATGCAATAATCGTCAAAAGTCTGTGACGTAAACTCTTCAGCGTTATCCAGTTGAATCGACTTAATCGGATAATCAGGGTGGTGAACCCTTAGCTTAATGATTTGAGCTACGAGTTTAACAAACATGGCGTTACGTGTGGACAACAAGAAAACATGTGACCATCGCGTCGATGCGTCAACCAACACCATAAAATATTTAAATGGTCTGCAGGTTAGTTGGATTGGTCCACATATGTCCCCTTGAATCATCTGAAGAAATTGAGGAAGAGGTCATGAATTCTTTGTATATGAAGGTTGAGTATTCAACTTCCCTAAAGAACACGCTTTGCATGGCGAGAGTCCAACATAGGGATGTAACTTATGCCCATGTGATGATTTGAGGATACGACGCATCATGTCACTTCCAGGATTTCCCAAACGGTCATGCCAACGCAAGGAAGTGTCTTGGAACTCAGGCATAGGGCTAGCCACACTATGGGCTTCTATGCCACGAATGGTTGTGATGTACAACCCACTCGATAGACGTTCCAACTTCTCGTGAATACATTTCCGGCCATATTCGTACGAAGTGATACAAAGAAATTTAGAACCATGGTCTTCAGTGGTTTCAATATGATATTGATTATCTCGAATATCTCTAAAACTCAGCAACGTTCTTCCAGAATGTGGAGAATATAGTGCCTCCTTAATGGTCAAAATAGTACCATTGGACAACATGATACATGCGTTTCCGTATCCTTCAATTAGGTTAGATGAGCCTGAGAGAGTTGTCAAATGAGCTTTCTTGGGTATTAAGTTAGTAAAATAGTGTCGGTCATGCAAGATGGTGTTCGTGGTTGCACTATTTGCGAGACAACTAACTTTTCCACTAGACAAACCTAGAAATAAATTGATTGAATTGGTCACATGCATAAATATAAGTCCATTCATTCAATTAAGCAATTCGAGAAAATAATATCCATTCAAATAACAATCCATAATTCAAAACAATCCAAAACCAAGCAAATTGTTCCAAATACTTAGAAAAATTGTTCAAAAATTAAACCATACACATAGAAAATAAGGAGGGTAGGGGCCGGCCACTCCTAGTGGGTTCGGCCACTAAGGGTAAACAACCTAAAAACATGTCTAATTTATTCGTCCATAGAAGTTGACACCTCCTGAAAATCCGATATCTCCATAGATATAGTTTCATCTCTCGGATGATCCACAACTACAAAGTTAGACTCACGACGTGAATGATACTTGGCAATAGCCTCAGGGGGATCTCGGCGTACACATGACTAATGATCCCTTGATCCACAGTGGTAGCACATGTCTAGTTCAATGGAAGTAGGCTGAACGGGCCTTAGGCGCTGTTGGGTCTCAATTCTTCCTTAGGTGCCACACTCTATTGACCTTGGGCCTGTGGTGGGATTTGCTGCCCATTGCCACGACCATGACGATTTTTTCGTTTTTATGGCTGCTAGAATAAGTTGCATGCGCTTCAGGCGCAGCGTTCGAGCCAGTCGATCGAGCTTGATGATTCTTCATCAAAAGCTGGTTCTACTTTTCAGTGAGAAGTAAAATAGAGATCAAATATGAAAAATTGGTGAACTTATGTGCCCTATATTGTTGCTGCAGAACAATGTTTGTGGCATGGAAGGTCGAATAGGTCTTCTGCAGAATATCTGATTCGGTGAGTTCCACTTCACAGAATTTCAATAATGATCGGATTTTACAAACTTCAGAGTTGTATTCATTCACGGACTTAAAGTCTTGGAAGCGAAGATGCTGCCAATTGTGTCTTACTTCAGGCAAGTATATGTTTTTCTGGTGATCGAAACGGTCGGCCAGAGCAAGCCAGAGGGTGTGTGGGTCTTCCTTAACGAGGTACTCGGTTTGTAGTTCATCATCGATGTGTCTTCGAATGAAGATCATTGCATTAGTCTTCTGAGCTTTGTCAATAGTTTTGCCAGTGACGGGTGCCTCGATGGTGACTCTAATGCCCTTTGGAGTTAGATGGAGCTTCACGTCTTGAACTCACTTCAAATAATTTCTTCCAGAAACTTCTAGATGGAGAAATCGAGCTTGTTCAAGTTTGACATGTTCTTAAAACGGAGGGAGAAAAACGTGAGTAGTCATATGGTAAGCTATAAACATATATTGTAGAACATATATGTTCTTTAGACATGTATTGGTTTAATTTATGCATGAAAACTACAGGTTTCATGTGGTATGTTTTGAATGAAAACTTCGGGTTTCAAAGGCACTAAATTTGAAACTACAGGTTTAATTTAGTATTTATGAACAATTAGTTCATAATGAGAGGTTCTTGCAAGAAACATAGAATGCAATATACAAATTTACATATAGTGGATATGAGGTTCTTCGGGAACTCAAGTGTGAGAGCTTCATTACTACGAAAGTATGTTATGGTTCAAAGTATAAAAATAAATGATTGAATCGTTAATGTCCAAAAGTGATCTTTAGGTCAATAATTTTGGATTCATTAACAGATTAATTTAATTAATTCAATAAATCGGGCCATGCAGGGTGGATTGTAGAAGCTACATAAATTAAAATAATATTATAGGATCGAAAATATATAGCCCAAAAAAATGTTTGGGTTTGGTGCCGTGGGTAAGGGGCATAGGTTGGGTGCCTTGAGTAAAAGGCAAGGTCCAAAAGTCCTTGGGAGTGGGCTGGAGGCCACGGGGGTGAGGGAAAACCCCAGCTACAGCTGGGTTTCAGTTTGGACCAAAGAGGGTGCACGGGATAAGGCCCAGCAGGAGCTGGCCTTGTGGGTGATGCACGGGAGGACAAAACCCAGCCCCATTGGCTGGCGTCATCTAAGCCGTAAGGATAACTCAGCAAGCAGCACGGCCTTGCTGCAGATAGTCCAATGGCATGCAGGACAAGGGCCCAGGAAGCATGACAGCTTGCTGGCATATACTGAGGGCAGAGGGAAGGTCCAAAAGGGAAGCTGCATGCTTCCTTGATGAATGGGGCAACGAGCTAGTGACAACCCAACCAGGCCGAAGGCCTAGGGTGTCCTTCTACTTGCACCAAGGCTGCTATTAAGGTCCATAATAATGCAGCAAAGCTCAGAGGGCTACTTCCCAGTTTGTGCCGCAAGGGTGGTGTCCAATTTCCCAAAATTTTCGAAATTGTTAGGGTTCTACAAACCCTAATATGCTTTTAATTTAATTTGATACTTTGACTCACAAATTCCACATAACAATTTAATTGTGCAATGCATGAAACAAATATATATTGACAAATATATGAACATATACAATATATATATATATATATATATATATATATATATCGTAAGAAAAATATAAACATACAAAGGTTAATGCATCATGAGGAACGTTTTCATGCTTCGTAAACGTTTCAAATATCTTCTTTTATTTTAAGCATACCTGATTAGCAGAAAACGAATAAGCCTTTGAATTTGGTGGATGAAAGCCTCCTCCTATGATGTGTCAATTCCTTAGCTTATGGCAAGAGCGTGCTGATAATGTGTTGTAAGCCTATTTGATTGAGCGATCTAGGGTTGAGCGAGAGAGAGGGGGCTGGCCACTTTAAAGAGAAGAGAGATTGATTTAATTGTGAAGTGTGTTTGATTCACCCCATTGTGCCTTTATTTATAGTAGTAGGAAGGGCAAAAACCTTTCCCTTTAGGATTACAACATTTAATAGGTAATCTACTCCTAATAGGAATATAAGATACATTCTCATATATACTAGGAATTACAATCACATTTCTATTCTAAATATGACTGCAACAATATTTACATTCAACATATTTAAATTTTATAATTAAAAACTATTTAACCATTACCAAACATATTCACTTACTGTTAAAAACGGTATATTTGGTGTACTTATATTTTTAATTTGTTCCTATTTCCTTAATTTGTAACCATTTTAAGGGTGATTTTGTATAAAATCAATAAAATGTTATGATATTGACAATATGCCAATCAAATTTATTTAAATTATAAATAAATCAATTAGACTTTAAGCTGCATTAAAACAAAAATTACCATTCATGCCATTGTCATTTAAAACACCCAACCTCTCCATCTATCTCATTGTAAACCGCTCAAAACGCTCTTAGACTTTAACCTCCATCGCGTCGCAACCATAAAATGCTCCCCAGACTTCAACCTCCATTACCTCCCACCACCTTCAACTTTGTGTCACTCCGAACGATTTCATACTTAAATGTACACGAATATTTTTTAGCCTCAAAATTGTATACGTATTTACATGACCATGATGGGATGTCTGTTAACTATGAATATAGAATTAGTCTTGGTGCAAATTATCTAATTACCTAAGGTACACGGAGGGGCTTTTTTTTTCTCCTTATGATGGAATAGTTAACTACTTTTTGAAATGAATGAATTCATTTAATTATTAAGTATCACATCCCGGCTCGGGCTCCACTACTTTCTGAGCTTAATTCCCTTATAGCACGATATTGTCCGCTTTAGGCCCCTACCACACCCTCACGGTTTTGTTTCTGGGAACTCACACAACAACTTCCCAGTGGGTCACCCATCCTGGGATTGGTCTCCCCAAACTCGCTTAACTTCGGAGTTCCAATGGAATCCGAAACCAGCTTAACTTAGGAGTTCCAATGGAATCCGAAACCAATGAGTTCTCGAAAGGCCTCGTACTAATTGAAGATGGACATGTACATATAAGGCTTACAAGATCCTCACCCCTGGGCGATGTGGGATCTTACAATCCACCCCCTTTAGGGGCCCGACGTCCTCGTCGGCACACTTCCGGCCAGGGAGTGGCTCTAATACCAAATTGTTACATCTCGGCCCGGGCTCTACCACTTCCATGGCTCAACTCCGACATAGCACGATATTGTCCGCTTTGGGCCCCTACCACACACCCTCACGATTTTGTTTATGAGAACTCACACGAGAACTTCCAAGTGGGTCACCCATCCTAGAATTGTTCTCGCCCAAACTCGCTTAACTTAGGAATTCCGATGGAATCCGAAACCAGTGAGTTCCCAAAAGTCCCCGTGCTAATTGCAGGTGGGCATGTACATATAAGGCTTACAAGATCCTCACCCCCGGACGATGTGGGATCTTACATTAAATATATGACATACTTATTTATATAATCAGTAAAATCTCGTACAAATGATATAATCATATGGTGCAAATCACAGTAAACGTACGAAAAATAAGCGTATAATACATAAACTTACATATTTAAAATAAAAAAAAAATCTTTTGTTATTCATACACGTTTTAATAATTTCGTTAAATCACACATTTTTAAAAAACTCCAATATACAATATGCGTATATAGACACTTTTCACGTTTAATACGTTATTTTCATGCATTTTTTAATAATAAAAGTTAACAACTATTTTAAATAAAAAATGTTAAGATTTCAAAAATGACCGAACTTTTTAAAGTATGTTTTTTTTTTGTTTGTAAAGTTGTCAAATTATACAGTACATATTTTTCACGTACTATACATGTTTTGTATTTTACTAAGAACTCGTTTGGAAATACTTTTAAAATAACTAGAAGTGTTTTGGTTGAAATTATTTCTTGAATCAATCCTAAGTAAAAATACAAGTGAATTTTGAAAAAACATTTCAAGTGCTTTTAGAACTAAAAAATATTTTCACAAAAAACGCTTTTAATTATTTTAAAAACATTTTCAAACGAGTCCTAACTATAGTACAAATTAAGATCTCCGTAGTGCAAGCACAAAATTACGGTCTCCGTAATGAGCTGCATTGCTCGGAAAGTATGGGGAGACTTCAACTAAATGACAAGCAAATACAACAACATCTGGCCCAATGACAAATTTGTGTAAAAGATGCCCATGAGCTAAGTGACTGGGTAACGATGACTAACTAATATGAAATGAAGTTAGTGTCTTTTCAACAGAAAAAAAAAAATCAAAGAAATCGAAGAGAGTGGGATGACTAGGGCAACATTAAAAGTATGAACTGGACTAAAACTCTACTTGGAATACTCAATGATAATGAAATCGAACCAATAAAAGCCAAGGAATTAAAAAACATATATTTGTAGACATTGGACCGCAGTCTCATTTTCTTATATTATGAGATAAAAAAATTCAAAAAAATTGATCATAAATCATTTAAAAAAAAAACAGTCAAGTCAACAATATTATTTTTCCCGCATTTAGTGTGATTATTCTGTCACTTAGTGATATTTCTCTTCATTAACTTAACCAGAGAACCACAGTCATAGAGTTTTAGGAAGAAAAATGATTAACCGGAAGGAAAAGGAAATAAGAAATTGTAAGAGAAACGAGAGACTAATTTTTTAGATCAAATCTTCTGCACAAAAAATAAGTGTGGTCTCTCTGTGATCCTAATAAATGTTTAACACATATTAAATTTATGACAATAAAATTAAGAAAAGTTAAGATAATAAATACATGTCATTCATTTATTGGGGTAATAGAGAACCTATACCCATTTTGAATGTAGAAGTTTTGATCTCTGAATTTTCATTAATTGGTAACTATTACAAAGGCTTGCCTTATATCTTATTATATATAAAGCCAAGAGCCCAACGAACAGTGTTTTTTGGTGTCACAAGCTTCGCAGAAAAAAAATTAAAAAAATAAATAGAAAGACAAAAATGGCCCTCAAATAAAAAACTTCAAAAGCAACCTAAAATAATGCATCAAATGTGGAAGGGGTATTATCATCATTTTAGCAATATTTTTTTTGTACATGTTTTTTTTATAATTAATATATCATAATAGGCTAGTAATAATGTGATTCAATCAGTTGTTTATTAAATATTATTTTCTCTATTTTTAAACATGTTCAAAACATCTTAAGAGGCATGTAATGCCGATTATGAAAAATGTCTTTCACATGAGAATAATAATGTGATTAAATTAGTTGTTAAATGATTTTTTTATAGCAAACAATAGTATCTACACCAAGGGGGAGGGGGTTGGGCTTAACCTCACAATGAGGTAGTAATAATGTGATTCAATCAGTTGTTTATTAAATATTATATTCTTAATGTAAATTCACTAGACACCAATTTTATTGTATGGATTCAGCTGTTTTAATTAGTTTATGAGGACTTTCTTTTAGCATGATCTAAGATTATTCATTTACTTCAAATATTTGTCTTTTCTTTTGTCAATTTATGCATTTAAATACATCTAAAACGTGTAAGTTGTACGTAGCATACTTTGATTCAAAAAATGCACGCGCGTGCATGAAGGCTAGTAATAATAAAGCCTGAATGTTTGACTTGTAAGCAACGGCATGACTTCCTCTAACAAACTAAGCCAATATAAGACCTAGACGTGTCACCAATAATAAACTAATATGTGTCACTTACTCTCTAATTGATTATGGATAGTATAAGTAAGAGGTCTTAAGTTCAATTCTTGTGAATAGTGAGTTCAATACTATGGAGCCAAAAATAATCGAGAAAAATATGGAGGCAACATGTGGATTCTTGGGTTAAAAAGATAAAATTACCCTTGAGGCACACCGAAGGTCCCACGCGCGAGAAGTAGATGATGACGGCTCAATCAAGGTCAAAAGGGATCAAAATAGGTATTTATTCAAAACATATCTCATCAATCCTCATCAAACCCTCCCCACAAGGTAACTCCCAATTCCTCTTTTCAAATTGGGATTAATTAGCAAATTAATTGATTTATTACCCAATTAATCAATTAATGGATTTATTGCCAATTACCACCATAAGTGGCCAGTCCCCATTTCTCCAAATAGGGTTGGCCACACCCTTATATATAGCCCTACATGACACGCCCGCACCCGAGAATGGGGCGTGCTGGCCGTCACGTGAGTGTGACGTAGCCATGTGCGATGTACGGAAGCTAGGATCGAAAACTAAGAACGAATTAATTAAAACCAGAACCACTAGCAACCTAGGTACGATAGTGTACTAGATGCATAAAACAATACTTATACATAATCAGAGCGTTCTAAGTTTAACTGCAGTCAAGCATAAAGAAAAAGGGTTTAATTACACCCTCGGTGACATACATATGAATGAAGCTGTCAGAAAGCCGGGAGTCCTCGAAGTGCCAAATTCGTAACTCTCGCTACCTAGAACCTGGAGGGGCGAAAAACAAAACTGAGTGGGTCAGTAAAACAATTCCTTTTTCAAACCATTCTTTATTCAAATCGTATAGCCCCTCACCGTAAAACCTGTATAATTTCCCAGAATCAAATATATACTCAATATACGTAGATTTTCAAAATCATGCAGAAAGAGTATGTATGCCATGCCAAAATATTCAAAACGGAAACTCAATCAAAAACTAATGATGTGATCAAACGTCAGGTAATCAATCTCAGCCCTCGGCTGCATATAAATCTCATAATCATCTCGGCTCTCGGCCGCATATATGTCTCATAATTGTCTCGGCCCTCGGCTGCCTGTATATCTCATAATCATCTCGGCTCTCGGCCGCATGTATGTCTCATAACCGTCTCAGCCCTCGGCTGCCTGTATGTCTCATACTCATCTCGGCTCTCGGCCGCATATATGTCTCATAATTATTTCAGCCCTCGGCTGTATATATCTCATAATCATCTCATCACTGCTAGTTTATCGATTCTCATTAATGCATGCTCTCACCTGGCACTTACCTGTGCGTCCGCCGCACCAACATGCGAATATGCAATCATTAATGCATAAAAATAATATATAAATACTTTGCATGGCATAAAATTTTCATAAACATTCATTTATTTCATTCTGGGAAAAATAATAATAAAATATAGGAAAATACGGTAAAAACTGCCCACTCACTGATAGGTCGCCGGGTCGTAGCCCCCGCGTCTAGCCTGGCTACGCTCGTCCTCTGTGTATGTCTCACCTATATGAGAAATTACTATAAATACGTCATTTAAGCACATACACGTAACTACGAAATTAACTTCTCATACATAGCTCAATTTTGGCATACGAATATACCAACGCGACCTACTCGACGTCACGAGCGTCGCTATATTTTTAAAATAATTTTTTTGGAGTCTCACGCGCCCCCACGCGCCAGCACAGGCACGGGGCTACGCGCCCCCCACGCGCAGGCGCGTACGCGCCGCGCGCCTTCTTCCTCGAGCTCGCCGGAGCTCTCGCCGACGCCGGCCACCGGCTGCTGGAAACCTGCAACTCCATTTTTCTCGGCCATTTCTTCACCATTTTCTCTCATTTTTCTTCCTACGTGCTCTAAATTAAGGGTAGAATAAGTCTATACCTTCAGAAACCTCGAAAACCAACGAGATTCTCGTCGGGAAATTCTCCAAAACCGGCCACCTCCGTTCTCGACGATCCCGACGTCAACGCTTAGCCAACGAACGTCTCCGAGCTTCCTTGGGACCTTCTAAGACTCGTGGTGAGCTTAGTTTTGCCTAAAACACAACGTATGAAAAGTTCATGAACAGTGCCAAAACCGTACATCGAGAGAACGGCGTGAAAACGAACGAAACCTTACCTGAAATGGGTGTCAACGTACTCGTAGGAGGCTCAGGAGTCGAATGGTGGTGATGGATGGTTCGATCTGTGAAGTTTTGGCCAATCTTGGCCTTGGCCGTACGGTTTCTGGGCGAGGGAGAGAGAGACTGTCGAGGGAGGAGAGAGAGAGAGAGAGACTGAGGAGAGAGAGAAACAGTGTAGGTGTCGGTGGGGTGTGAAAAAATATAATGTGTGTGGTCCAATAAACACACACACAACACACGTACTAAATTCCCCGGAGGGGGAATTCCGTCATTTCACCAATAATATTTAATATATGTCGGGACGGGTCGTCACAATCTACCCACCTTACAAAAATTTCGTCCCGAAATTTCATACAACGCATAAACATACTAATACTCATAGAATAACCTCGGATACGTCTCTCTCATCCTGTCCTCAGATTCCCAGGTAGCTTCCTCCGCTGAGTGGTTCCTCCACAAAACCTTCACTAAACGTACAGTCTTGTTCCTGAGTTCCTTGTCTTTCCAATCAAGTATCGTCACTGGTTCCTCATCATAAGTCAAATCAGAACTGATCTCCAAAGGTTGATGAGGGATCACATGTGATGGATCAGAAACGTAATGTCGAAGCATCGAAACATGAAATACATTATGGACTCTGGCTAACTCCGACGGCAACTCAAGCCTGTAAGCTACAACACCGACTCGCTCGGTGATCCGATAAGGTCCAATGTACCTAGGACTCAGCTTACCCTTCTTCCCGAATCGAACCACACCCTTCCAAGGCGATAACTTGAGAAATACCCAATCGTCAACGTTATACACTCGGTCAGTAGCATGCCTATCCGCTAAACTCTTCTGGCGATCTTGGGCGGTTTTCAGATTAGCCTTAATAACCTGAACATTCTGAGTAGTCTCCTCTACTATCTCAGGGCCCACTAAAACTCTTTCGCCAACCTCTGACCAACATAGGGGTGTACGACATGGTTTCCCATAAAGTGCCTCGAACGGTGCCATTCCGATGCTAGAATGAAAGCTGTTATTATAAGCGAACTCCATCAAATCCAAGCGCCGATGCCATGAGTCGCCAAACTGCAAAACTGAGGATCTCAGCATATCCTCCAAAGTCTGAATAGTTCTCTCTGATTGACCATCCGTCTGAGGATGATAAGCCGTACTGTACAACAGTCTCGTACCCAATGCTTCCTGGAAGGCAGTCCAGAACTTAGAGGTGAATCGAGGATCGCGATCAGAGACAATACTCGTTGGAACACCATGATACTTCACGATCTTCGATAAAAATAGCTCGGCCAACCGATCCAACGAAAACTTTTCCCTGACCGGAATAAAATGCGCTGACTTCGTGAGTCGGTCGACAATCACCCAAACTCCATCATATCCGTTCTGAGTACGAGGAAGCTTGTACACGAAATCCATAGTGATATCGTCCCACTTCCACTGCGGAATGGGTAGGGGTTGCATCAACCCAAACGGCTTCTTCCTCTCGGCTTTGACTTGCTGACATATGATGCATCTGCTTATATACTCAGCGATTTCCCTCTTCATACCCGGCCAATAGTAGAACGGTCGAATGGTATGGTACATCTTCGTGCCTCCCGGATGCATCGCATAAGCTGAAATATGCGCCTCATCTAGGATATCTTTCTTTAACTCGGCATTATTCGGCACGTACATCCTGTTTCCCTGCATAAGCATACCATCAGATTCTCTGATTCGCAGGTCTTTCTTCTTACCATCATTCCTCAGTTGAATAAGTTCTTGAATCTCGTCGTCATGCGACTGAATCTCAAGTATCCGGTCAATTAGAATGGGCCTGACTTGGAAACTAGCAAGTAATGCTTCCTCCCGATTATCCACCGTCAAATTCTCCAATTCCAATTGCGCTCCAGTCGATCTCAACTCGGTAATGAGAGGAACTCGGCTCGCATGGAAAGCATTAATTCTGCCCTGGGATTTCCTGCTAAGAGCGTCAGCTACCACGTTTGCACGACCAGGATGATACTCAATCGTGCAATCGTAGTCGCTCAGTAACTCAATCCATCGACGCTGGCGAAGATTCAACTCCCTCTGGGTAAAAATGTACTGGAGACTCTTATGGTCTGAGAAGATCCTGCATTTCTCACCATAAAGATAATGTCTCCAAATCTTCAAAGCGAAGATGATGGCAGCCAACTCCAGGTCGTGGGTAGGGTAATTCTTCTCATGAGGTTTCAACTGACGTGAGGCATAAGCAATCACCCTACCATGCTGCATCAGGACACAACCTAGGCCATTCAACGAAGCATCACTATAGATCTCGAAATTACCACCATCGTCAGGAAGCGTCAAGACAGGAGCATGAGTGAGACAATGCTTCAACTGCTGAAAACTCCGTTCACAATCACCATCCCACTCGAACTTAACGTCCTTCCTGGTCAACTTCGTCAGCGGTAGCGCCATAATCGAGAAGTCTTTAACGAACCGCCGATAGTAACCTGCCAACCCAAGGAAACTCCTAACCTCGGTGACGGTTCGTGGCTGTTCCCAATTCTCCACTGCAGTTATCTTCTGAGGGTCGACCTGAATACCCTGAGCTGACACAACATGACCCAGAAATGCTACTTCGTCCAACCAAAACTGGCATTTGCTGAACTTAGCATATAATCGGTGTTCTCTCAGTTTCTTCAATACCAACGATAAATGTCGAGTATGGTCAGCCCTTGACTTAGAATACACCAAGATATCGTCGATGAAGACAATAACGAACCTATCCAGATACGGTTGGAACACCTTGTTCATCAATCCCATGAAAGCAGCTGGTGCATTAGTCAAACCAAATGGCATAACCAGAAATTCATAGTGCCCATAACGAGTCCTAAAGGCAGTCTTAGGAACATCGTTAATACTGATTTTCAACTGATAGTAGCCTGACCTCAAGTCGATATTCGAGAACACACAGGCACCTCGTAGCTGATCGAAAAGATCATCGATACGTGGCAACGGATAACGGTTCTTAATAGTCGCCCGATTCAACTGCCTGTAGTCGATACACAATCTCAAGGTACCATCCTTCTTCCGGACAAATAGAACTGGGGCTCCCCAAGGTGAAGTACTGGGCTGAATGAACCCCTTCTCAAGTAACTCCTGCAACTGAATCTTCAATTCTCGTAACTCGGCAGGTGCCATTCGATATGGAGTCAACGAGATAGGATTAGTACCTGGCAACAAATCAATCGTAAATTCCACGTCACGATCTGGCGGCAATCCAGGTAAATCATCAGGGAATACGTCGGCGAAGTGCCTAACCACTCGAACGTCCTCCAAGCTTGTAGGAACGTCGTCATTAAGTACCACATGAGCTAGATATCCCTGACAACCCTTCGTCAGCAACTTCTTGGCTCTCACAGCCGAAATAACGCCATGTCTAACTCCGCTGCGCTCACCAACGAAAGTTATCTCCGGTAATCCAGGACGATGAAAAGTTACTGATTTCCCGTAACAATCAATCTTGGCACGATTGTAGTGCAACCAATCAGTGCCAAGAATGACATCAAAGTCGACGATATCTAGCGGAGTGAGGTTAGCAGGCATAACCACGTTCTCCACTATCACGGGACATTCTGGATATACATAATCTACGTAACACTTCTCCCCTCTTGGCATAGCAAACTCCAATTCATACCCCAGGGGTGAAAATTGAGGTTGAGTTAATTGAGCAAATGTATGAGAAATAACTGAGTGAGTAGCACCACAATCAATCAAAACTCTAGCATAATGACCAAGAACATTCAACGTACCCATAATCAGATCCGGGTTGTTTTGCGCGTCCTGAAGTGATAGGTTATGGATACGACCCTGGGTCTGCTGACGTCCTCCACGACCTCGGTTTGCGTGCATCCCACGCCCCTGCGGGTTTCGTCCCTGATTCGACGATCCAGTCTGCCTCGACGATCCAACACCACTAGAGGTAGTATCCAACTGCTGGGGCTGTCCCCTCGAATACCACTGAGAGCTACCTGCCGTAAACTGCTGCTGGGGCTGATACCCACCTGAGTACTGCTGCGGAGGAGGCATATATCCTCCGGAATACTGGCTATATCCACTCTGGTGGTAAGGATCCATGGGGTACTGAGGCTGGTACTGGTCCGAAGAATACGGAATAGGATCCCCCGAGTAATGAAAGGCTCCACCACGTCCCGACTGAGCATAACCACTAGGACCAGAAAACTGCTGCTGAATCGGTGCTGGCGGCGGTAAGGCAGGCTGCTGGGGCCTCTGCTGGCCCTGAGGACAATTCTTCGCCAGGTGTCCATCCTGACCACAAGTATAGCATCCCGTAGTACCCCGCCGACACTCGCCAAAATGCCGATTGTTGCACTGACGGCACAAAGGAGTCCTCCCAGAGTTCCCTTGCCTCTGACCTCTAGCACCACCGAAGAATCGGCCTCCACCTCTCTGTCCGGTGGAACTAAAACCTCCACTCGAGGAGCTAGAACTGGCCCCACTGCGTTTGAAGTTCTGAGTCTGCCGGGGCCCCTGAACGTACGGGCCTTTGCCCTTATTATTCTTACCCTGACTGGTCTCCTTCTCCCCATCACTATCACTCGGCATGTTCTCCGAATCCTCAATCCGAAGCAATATCTCATAAAACTCGTGGTAAGTGGTGCACTGAAACCCGGTAGCAATCGTACGCCATTTTTTCTTGGTACCCAACTTGAATCGGCGCAACATCTCTTCCTGATTGGCGGCAACATCTGGGTGATAGCGCGAAAGATCAGTGAAGGTACGGTAATAGTCATTAGCACCCAAATTCTTCTGTTTGAGATTGGTAAACTCCTGTTTCTTTCTATCGATGTAGGCTAGAGGAATAAACCTTCGGTAGAACAGTTCCTTAAATACCCCCCAATCGTTTGCCTGCTCCTCAGGCATGGGCTTAGATAACTCAATCCACCACGAAGCTGGTTCCTTGGTCAAAAACCATTTTGTCGTCTCCACCCACTTATTCGGCTGTAAATTCCCCTGACTCGTCAGAATTTCGAAAGTCTTTTCGAGATGCATGAACCATTTCTCAGAACCCTCAGGCCCTTCACTCCCGTCTAATGAGTTAATCTTTAAGTTATGAACTGACTCCAAGGGTGTCCTCTGAGGAGGGGGAGGAGGAGGACGGATAATACTCTGAAATGCATGGGCAATAGCTTCCCCTAGCTGAGCAATATTGGGGAACATGGGCTCAGAAGGACGACGAGGCTCACGACGAGGCGGCATAGTTCTGACAAAAGACATCAAGTCATTAATATTTTCACAAAATATGCAAGACTGCAACCTAGGGCTCTGATACCAAACTGACACGCCCGCACCCGAGAATGGGGCGTGCTGGCCGTCACGTGAGTGTGACGTAGCCATGTGCGATGTACGGAAGCTAGGATCGAAAACTAAGAACGAATTAATTAAAACCAGAACCACTAGCAACCTAGGTACGATAGTGTACTAGATGCATAAAACAATACTTATACATAATCAGAGCGTTCTAAGTTTAACTGCAGTCAAGCATAAAGAAAAAGGGTTTAATTACACCCTCGGTGACATACATATGAATGAAGCTGTCAGAAAGCCGGGAGTCCTCGAAGTGCCAAATTCGTAACTCTCGCTACCTAGAACCTGGAGGGGCGAAAAACAAAACTGAGTGGGTCAGTAAAACAATTCCTTTTTCAAACCATTCTTTATTCAAATCGTATAGCCCCTCACCGTAAAACCTGTATAATTTCCCAGAATCAAATATATACTCAATATACGTAGATTTTCAAAATCATGCAGAAAGAGTATGTATGCCATGCCAAAATATTCAAAACGGAAACTCAATCAAAAACTAATGATGTGATCAAACGTCAGGTAATCAATCTCAGCCCTCGGCTGCATATAAATCTCATAATCATCTCGGCTCTCGGCCGCATATATGTCTCATAATTGTCTCGGCCCTCGGCTGCCTGTATATCTCATAATCATCTCGGCTCTCGGCCGCATGTATGTCTCATAACCGTCTCAGCCCTCGGCTGCCTGTATGTCTCATACTCATCTCGGCTCTCGGCCGCATATATGTCTCATAATTATTTCAGCCCTCGGCTGTATATATCTCATAATCATCTCATCACTGCTAGTTTATCGATTCTCATTAATGCATGCTCTCACCTGGCACTTACCTGTGCGTCCGCCGCACCAACATGCGAATATGCAATCATTAATGCATAAAAATAATATATAAATACTTTGCATGGCATAAAATTTTCATAAACATTCATTTATTTCATTCTGGGAAAAATAATAATAAAATATAGGAAAATACGGTAAAAACTGCCCACTCACTGATAGGTCGCCGGGTCGTAGCCCCCGCGTCTAGCCTGGCTACGCTCGTCCTCTGTGTATGTCTCACCTATATGAGAAATTACTATAAATACGTCATTTAAGCACATACACGTAACTACGAAATTAACTTCTCATACATAGCTCAATTTTGGCATACGAATATACCAACGCGACCTACTCGACGTCACGAGCGTCGCTATATTTTTAAAATAATTTTTTTGGAGTCTCACGCGCCCCCACGCGCCAGCACAGGCACGGGGCTACGCGCCCCCCACGCGCAGGCGCGTACGCGCCACGCGCCTTCTTCCTCGAGCTCGCCGGAGCTCTCGCCGGCGCCGGCCACCGGCCGCCGGAAACCTGCAACTCCATTTTTCTCGGCCATTTCTTCACCATTTTCTCTCATTTTTCTTCCTACGTGCTCTAAATTAAGGGTAGAATAAGTCTATACCTTCAGAAACCTCGAAAACCAACGAGATTCTCGTCGGGAAATTCTCCAAAACCGGCCACCTCCGTTCTCGACGATCCCGACGTCAACGCTTAGCCAACGAACGTCTCCGAGCTTCCTTGGGACCTTCTAAGACTCGTGGTGAGCTTAGTTTTGCCTAAAACACAACGTATGAAAAGTTCATGAACAGTGCCAAAACCGTACATCGAGAGAACGGCGTGAAAACGAACGAAACCTTACCTGAAATGGGTGTCAACGTACTCGTAGGAGGCTCAGGAGTCGAATGGTGGTGATGGATGGTTCGATCTGTGAAGTTTTGGCCAATCTTGGCCTTGGCCGTACGGTTTCTGGGCGAGGGAGAGAGAGACTGTCGAGGGAGGAGAGAGAGAGAGACTGAGGAGAGAGAGAAACAGTGTAGGTGTCGGTGGGGTGTGAAAAAATATAATGTGTGTGGTCCAATAAACACACACACAACACACGTACTAAATTCCCCGGAGGGGTAATTCCGTCATTTCACCAATAATATTTAATATATGTCGGGACGGGTCGTCACACTACATTTCTCCAAAAACCTAAGTCCAATTCTCTTCTAAAATTCTTCAAATTTTTCTAAATAGTTTTCCCTCAAATTCTAACTTTGGCATCAGAGGTTCTTCGGCCAAAGCCCTGCCCCTCTCCAAAAAAAAAAAACATTCATTGTGGGCGCATGAGGCTCTTGGCCTTGACCTAAGGTGTTAATTGTTTTGTAGGTGCATTTTCATCTAAGAACAAGAAGGTGGAAATTTGCATCTACAAATTGGTCCTTTCATTGAGATTTTAAGCCACACGCTCGTAGAAGACTCTTCATTCAAGGTTTTTCATTTTCTTGTTCATTTGTAGATTTTTCGTACGTTATTATTCTTGAAATTTTTATTTGTAAAACTTCTTTGATAAAACGTAAAAGAAAAGTACAATGACTAGAAATTCAGAAACCTCGACGAACGGAAATTTCAACGTTCAAGAAATGGGACCATGGCGATCCACAAGGCTAAACGTGACAATAAGTGAAGCGGCACCACCACCAAGATGCCTCACCGTGACAGCCACCACAAAAGCAACTGTGGCAGCCACCTTCGGCAAGACCCATGACACTAGGGCCACAACCCAAGTCGTGCCATTCCAATCCACGCGGGGCCAAGCCCAAGGTGAACTGGCCCGAGCTGCCCAAACCCAACGTGTTGTTGAGCCAAGCCCAAGCCTCAAACCCACGTGCGTCGCAACCCACTTCCGTGGCCCAACCCACTCTCGTGGTATCTCAAGCAGCCCAAGTTGGTCCAATACTGGTTTTACTATCCCAGCTCTAAATTTTTGGGTCAACGATTGAATCAGGGGCATTTTTTCCTCACTTTTTTTCACAGATTTGACATTTCCCAACTCAAATCTCGTACCTAGAGTCTGCCACACTTCCACCACTCAAAAGACGCATTCCATCCAGCTCTTCTAACCCAAACGACGAACAACACTTGTCTCGACAAGTCATAAAGTTGACGAGCGCCCTCGCACAACAGACGACCTTGGTGAATCAGCCTTTGTAGTGCACCGAGATGCAATGTGCCCTGGATGAGGTGTCCAAAAGTAGGACAAGGGCAAATGAAAAACCTCTCCAACAACATCCCGACAAGTAGCCATTCGACTAGCCAAGAACCGAGTGTTCAGGTAGTGTACACTTGTGATTAGGTCCCCAAGATAGCGTATACTCCCATCTTAGCGCGCGGATTAACGTGCACTCTCAACTAGGCCCATAGATGAGCATACAGTCATGGTTGGGGCCACACTTTGATAGTCAACATGAGCAACCTTATAGACGAAGTGTTCATTCACGGCTAGGCCCGTAAGGAGCATTATCCACCTCGCATTAGAGTAGTCAGCATGAAGGATGGAGATGAGCAGTCACTCAATCCGGCTCAAGTTTAACCGACAGCCTGTGAAGAATTCCCTCGCCTGCCATGAATGAACCACATGCATCACTGCCGCGACACAGACTAGTAATTCAAGACCGGGGACAACCGATAACTTCACCACCCCAACAAAGGTAGATTCATGAAGAGGTAGAGAGGCTCATAAATGAGCGATTGTGTGATTTCCAACACAATGAAGTCACCGATGAGGCACGACGACGAGACATGACCAACATGAGCAAGACACCCTTTACGGATAAGATTGAGTAGGCAGAGCCTTCACGCAAGTTCAGCATGTCGTACTTCATATCATTTAAAGGAGATAGAGATCCGGAGAGACACTTGAAGCACTATAGAAGCACAATAGTCTTTTATCGGAACAACGATGCCCTTATGTACAAAATATTCACCACCATTTCGTAAAGCGAGGCGCAAGATTGGTTCCACACCTTGCCCCTGCAATCCATTCGAAGTTTCAATGATCTTTCTTTGGTTTTCACCAAAGAATATTCGTCCTACCGCTCGATCAAAAAGAAGTCCGACCATTTGTTCAACGTGAAGAAGAACCCAAAGAAGTCACTCCGCGACTACATGAAGAGGTTTAAAGTAGAGAAGGCAAATATAGTCAGATGTGACCACTCGATAACAAGTGCAGCCTTCCAAAAAGGACTCCTAGCAGACCACCCGTTGTTCGGAGAGTTGATCATGAAAGAAGATCTAACTCTAGCAGAGAAACATGCACTTTGGGACAAGGCTCTGCGAGCAGACAAGGCGCTTAAGTAGCCTTAGAAAGAAGCAGCAGTAAAGAAGAAGGATGAAAAGTAGTAGAATAACAAAAACAGGCAAGGGTCAAGTGTAAAGACTAATCCCTGACTAAAGGAGGCCTGACAACAAATAACTATTCCTTTGTTCTTGATCCCGATCCACCAAATCCTTCGCGACATCACGAACGAACCATGGTTTAAGTTGCCAAAGAAATTGAAGATAGATACTTCAAAGTTGGACCACACCAAATACTGCGCATTCCACCGAGGTTCTGGTCACACAACTGACGATTGCTACACTTGGAAGAACCACTTAGAGAAGCTTGTGAAAGAAGGCAAGGTCAACATATACTTGGACAAGCCAGCTGCGCAGCCTAGAAGAAACGTGGATTCTGAAGGGGAACAACCCAATAAGACGATTCAGATTAACGACATTTTCGCCGAATCTGAGCATTTGGGGGCCACCAACAATTCAAAAAAGTGAAAGATCCAGCAAGCATTACTAGTCTTACAAGTCCAAGCAGTCGATACCCAACATGGACCCATCATTTGTTTCACCGAGTAAGATGCCAAAGGCGTCGACTTTTCACATAACGATGCACTAGTAGTATCCGTCCAACTAGCTCATGCCATAGTCGATAGAATGATGGTGGACAATGGAAGTGCAGTCAACTCGACTGCCAGCTGCCACATCGATGAAAGGTACTCACCGGATTCAACGGACACAATTCAGAAGATGGGCTTAAAAGGCAAGAAAATACACCGATGAGAGGTACTGACCGGATTCAACGGACACAACTCGACTGTGCCACATGACACTTGACATGAAAACAACACTAGTTGTCTCAAAAGAGACGTTCATAGTAGTAAGCGACTCGTCTGTTTACAATGGGATTCTAAGGAGATCTTGGCTAATAAAGCTAGATGTCGTCACTTCTGTCAAGTATCAAACGATCCGATTCCACATCCCAGGAGGAAGAGTCGAAGAAATCAAGCTAGATGCACTGTGCAAGTACTGAAGAAGTCAAGAAAGAAGACCTTTACCCTTGTAGAAGCTACCGAGGTCTAAAAGGACGATAGAGCTACCAAATGGTAATTACATCAACCGGATCAAGAAAATAGTGTCCAAAACAACGCGTAAGCAGGCAATATAGGATGGAAACCCGAAGAGGACGCCGAGTACATATTCCTGATCCCGAGCAGCCGGAGAAGATTGCTAGAATTGGCTCATGTCTGAGCCAGAATAAAAGGAAAAAATCACGGGTTTCCTTAGGGAAAATCGTGACATCTTTGTATGGTCACCTTCTGAAATGCCAGACATCGACCCTAAGGTAGCTTGCCACATGCTGCACGTCAACCCCGCTATTAAACTAGTGATCCAAAAGAGAAGACACTTCACACCTAAACAAGTAGTTATCATTGAAGAGAAAATTAACAAGCTAGTGGAAGTGGATTCATAGAAGAAGTGGCACACTCATCATGGCTTGCCAACGTCGTGCTAGTAATGAAGAAAAAGAAGGTCAAATAGAGGGGTTTACGTAAACTACACCGACCTCAACAAAGCATACCCGATGGATCTATATCCAGTTCCCTAAATTGATTTACTCGTAAATTCAACTTCAGCGAATTAGTTGTTCAGTTTCTTAGACGCATATTCCGGCTACAACCAAATAGCCATGTACGAGAAAACTGCATTCATGATCGAGCGAGGCACATACTGTTACAAGGTCATGCCTTTTGGCCTCAAGAATGTGGGTGCCACTTACCAATGATTGGTGAATATGATGTTCAAGAAGCAAATTGGAGTAACCATGAAGGTTTACGTCGACGACATCATGGTAAAGGGCAAGTAGCAATAAAACCACATCAACAACTTAGCAAAAACTTTTAGTATCCTTAGACAATACAAGATGAAGCTCAACCCCGCCAAATGCACATTTGGAGTATCTTCAAGCAGATTTTTAGGGTACGATGTAACCCAACAAGGAATTGAAGTACATCCCAAGAAAATATGAGCTATCCTAGAGATAAAGTCTCTAACTACCTTGAAGGAGATCCAAACCTTGATAGGACGAACATCCGCCCTCAACCGTTTTCTCATACGGTCTACCGATCGATCGAAACCCTTTTTTCAAGGCCATTAAGAAGGCACAATGAGATAAATGGGATGACGAATGCAAAAGAGCTTTCCAAGACTTGAAGAAGTACCTCATATCACCTCCCTTACTATCCAAGCCGGAAGCAACGAAAGACTTATTTACATGCTTAAAGTATCTAAACTAGAAATAAGCTCTATCCTCATACGAGAAGAGCTGGGGGCTCGACTACCTATATTCCACAGTTCAAAAGCTCTCATCGATGCGGAAACCAGCTACCAGAAATTCAAAAGCTAAGTTTAGCAATAGTTGTTGCAACTCGGAGGCTCAAGTTATATCTTCAGATGCACACACTCATCCTCATGACACATTATTCCGCTCAATCCAGATGCGCGACAATAAAGGCACAGACACTAGCGGATGCAAAGTTTTTGACGAACATAACAACTTAACCCAAAAGGCACGCCAAGGGCAAACAAACATTAAAAGAACACACTCGAAAGCAAATTTTGTCCTTGTTGCCCCAAAAGATTCTACATATGAGCAACATGTACAGGCAGTTGAGCACTTCTTTATTCTGCGTGTCACACGACCCTAGTCGACCCTTGCTCCATAATTAAGCTCTAGAATGGCCCAATACCTGTAGTTGAGTATCTTCTGCTGCGTGTAACATGGCCCCAGCTCCACGACTCCTTATTGCGCACGCCACACCTACTTTACCCGAAGAAGACTTTTGGCATTTGCATGTCGACGACGCATCTAACTACAAGGGCTTGGGAGTAGGTGGGGTCATTGTCACCCCCGGACGATTTGATGCTTGAGCAAGTAATCATTCTAGGCTTCAAAGCATCTAACGACGAAGCAAAGTACGAAGCCTTAGTAGTAGGCCTCCGAATGGCAAAAGACTTGGCGGTGAAAAAAACTTGTAATTCATTCTGATTGTTAGCTAATCACCAACTAGACTACTTGGGGGTACACGGCAAAACATCCGAAGATGGCACAATACCTAGAGAAGGTACGAAAGTGACTTGAAGCACCCTTACTCAAGTTCCGCGGGCAGACAACACCCACCAGGACACGTTAGTCAGCTTAAGCCCCGCCCTTAACCACCAACTCAAATGCTCTATTCTGGTGGAGTATTTAGATAAGCTAAGTATAGAGGCAAAGTCAGCAGCCGAGGTGTCACAAGTTAGTACAACTCCAAATTGGCAAAATTTCATTATAAACTACTTGGTTAGTGCCACACTCCCTATGGAAAGATTTGAGTCTAGAAAGCTCCAAACATAGGTAGTACGCTAGTACAAAGTGTGATCGCTGCCAACACTACAAGTTGGTTCCAACACTGCTTGCCAACGAACTATATCCGCAGACAAGTTCTTGGCCGTTCATACAGTGGGCAATCGACTTGGTAGGGCCAATGCTGCCTACTACTGGGGCCAAATGCATGATTGTCGTGGCAACCGATTACTTCACCAAATAGGTAGAAACAGAGCCC
Organism: Crataegus laevigata; assembly: GCA_963580275.1. Lineage (NCBI taxonomy): Eukaryota > Viridiplantae > Streptophyta > Magnoliopsida > Rosales > Rosaceae > Crataegus > Crataegus laevigata. The sequence continues at coordinate 19,147,020 of OY756940.1, read as the reverse complement.
ATGACAACCCCAACTCAAACGGACATAGAACGCTTCATAGGAAGGAACATCATTTGTTGATTTAGCATCCCTCAATCCATCGTCATTGACAAGGTTTGCAATTCGTGGGGAAAGATTTGGCAAAGTTCTTCCAAAAGTATGGGATTAAGCAGTACATGTCCACGCTGGGATATCCTCAAGGTAATGGGTAGGCCGAAACATCCAATAAGATGATCCTCGACTTCCTTAAGAACCCCTCACCGACAAGAAAAGAAAGTGGCCAGACGAACTCCCCAGATGTTTATGGGTGTATCGCACCACCAAACGACAAGCCACCGGTGAGACTCCTTTCTCTTTAGCATTTGGTTCGGAAGCAATCATTCATCCCAATGTCATTGTGCCAAGCACCAACACTCTACTGCCAATCGTTGAGCAGAATAGTAAGCAGATGACCACAATCTTAGATCTGGCAGAAAAAAAACGTAAGCAGACCATCGCCCACATCGTAGCCTACCAGCATCAACTTCTCTCTAGCTACAACAAAAGGGCCAAGATCTGACAGTTCTAACTAAGAGATCTAGTTCTAAGAAAAACCTTCATCACTTCCCGCATAGAAGGCTCCAAAAAGATGGGTCATATCTAGAAAGGTCTGTACAAGATCAGTAGAGTAAGCGACAAGGGTAATTACACCCTCACTACCATGAACGAAGAGATTGAAAAGCAATAAAATGCCTACAATATGAGGAAGTACCATGTGTGAGCTTCCATTACACCAAAGCCCGAAGACTAAAAACAGTTCTACGGGCACTAAATCATGAATTGAGGATTATCTAGTCTCTATTTTACAGCTAAGTTTTTCGTTCGTTTCACTCGTTTTTCAATGAGGAATTCAAAAGTAATTTACAACTTAGCTCGACTACGTGCTTACAACAACTGACTACTCCTGCACTTCAAAGGAAGATCGCACTTTTCTTATGGACTCATCGCAAGAATTACACCCCATCAAGGGACCAACTATGCTCTTTAGTGCAAGAGGGTAAACCAATTCCAGACACCCACATGGGTCTACACTCTGAATATGCAGACATGGATGAGCTGGGCTGCCCTATTATAATTAGATGCATAATGGCTTGCGCTGGGATTCCTAGAAGTAGCCACGATAATCTTTTTCAAAGCTTAGCTAGCTGAAGGATTTTGGGTCTCTTGGCCTAATCCGCAGGGAACTATGCCCCAGAGACGGAGGGGGCACATTACGCAATACACCTAATGGACGGCTTCCCTGGAACCCTAAAGTTATTACCGAGTGCATTAAGGTAGCCTATGGTTTCCAGAAGACCGTTTACGACTTACCCTTCGAGCAATGAGCCGCGCTAAACTTATACAACTGCACGTTTGATGGGCTTTATTTTTGCCAAAGCAAAACAACCTACACCAAGTCCTAAAATGTTGTGATACTTGTTACACAACTTACAGAGTTAGAGAAAGCCAAAGTTAATGGCCAAGTGGTCACACGGACTTGTCTGCTTCTGTAAGTAAGGCGTCCGGCTGCCGACCCTATGGCTAACAACTTTGCAAAGTTCTACACCAACCCCTGCGACTGCATAGGTTATGCGGGCTTGTCTGCTTATAAAAAAGTAGCACGTCTGCCTTTGGTCTATAAAGTTCAAGGTTAGGGTACAAACAAAATAAGCGAAGATAGAGAAAGGAAAAGGAAACAAGTTTATTAAATTTTCTAGCAAAATTGGAAAAACCTAGCAAAAACTGAAGGAGTTTAAGTAAAAAAAAACAAGGAAAACAAAGAAAATTTCAACCACTACCTAGAAGACTACTCCTCAGCAGCTTAAAAGCTCCACGATTACTCGGTCTCCACACTTTTAGTAATCGCGGCCTCCTCAGCAATGGCACCATCTGGTGCTTCACCCCCGGCTGCTCCAGCCTCGGTATCTGCCGCTCCGACTACTCCACTAGTGGAAGCCTCGAAAGTAAAGGTGAACAAGTCTTCCAGAGAAAAAAAGAATGTCTTAAAGTTTTTACCAGAAAACTCAAAGTCAAACGGCCACCCAAAGAAATGGTCTACATAACCCAGCTTATAGAAATTAGCTTGACTCTGAGTAAGTGAAGCCTCGAACCCAGCCTTTCCCTTCAACTGCTCATTTTCCTCGAGCAGACAAGCACGGACACGCTGCAGCTCATCCACTTCTTTCTTCAGGCTGTCGTTAATCGTCAAAGCATCCTGGAGTTCCAACACTTTAGGTTCAAGCCTATCAACAACCTTCTTGAAATAGATCACTTGGTTATAAGTAACGATCCGTTCTTCATCCTTTGCATAAGCAGTGAAGCGGAGCTCAGAGACGGCACACTCAAGGTCTTGAATCTGATGTATGTAACACTCAATCTCTTTCTCTACACTTTTGTACATAACTTGGATCGCGTCAAGCTTAGTCTTCAAATCCATGATCTCTTGGCGAGCGGTTTCAAGCGGCAGAGAAGTGGGGTCAGAGATATTAGACACCTTTAAATATTTCAAAGCGGCAAGCTCAGATTCCAACTTCTTGACTTTTTCACTCAAGGAGTAAGCCTCAGCTGCCATAGTCATTGCCACATTCTTAATAGCCTTGGTGCCTTCTTGATCAATGAGTATAGACTCGGCTGCTAGAATCGCCGTTTTATGCATCCTAACCAGCAAAGCAGTCCTCCTCAGTCGTATGCTTTGCAAAGGAACTTAGGCCAACAACCCATTTAATGTTATTAACAAACTTGGTACACACATCCATATCCTCAGCAGATTTGGTTTCAAAAGCATATAAATCTCAGCAGCTTTCCCAGAAATAGACTTGGAAATTTTCTCACAATTGCCCGCACGAGCAGTCTTTTTCTTCTCAGCAGGTGAATCAGTCCCATCATCAAAAGAAGATGGTTTTGGTGCCACTTCACCTTGTCGCTCTTCATAGTAGCAAGCCTCTCTAAAGGTAAATCAGACTTAGCCCAGACGGACGTTTTGGCATAAATTTTAGCACTGAAGGCACGACAAAACTTCTACGCTAAGCAATCCCATTAGCAATCAAACTAACCACCTTTGAAACGGCAGACATCGCGAGCATGGATCTAGCAGCCTCATTTTTTTCATCCTTAGAAGAAGTCAAGTCAATCACAAGTCTGAGGGCAACCGACGAACCCTTGCGAGTAGCGGAAGAAGTCTTTGGTTTTTTTCTTAGTTGGCACATCTTGTGCAGGCGAGGAAGATCTCTTTTCCCACCTTCATTCACAATAGGCTCCACAACAGTGATCGGGTGAGCCAACGTGTAATACCCTAAAAATATAAAATATATGAATATGTGGAGTAAATTGAGAATACACAAATTTATGTTTACGAAAATTTGATTAGAGAAATTCTAGAATTTTTTTTATGTGATTTATTATAATTTACGACGAAAAATTTATCGATATGCAGAAAATAACAAAAATGGCCCTAGTTGGTAACATAATTATACAAGCACATATTTTATCCTCAAATATGTTATCATATTTCTTGGCATATTTGGATAGAGCTCGTGAAAACTGTTTGTGAAATAGAGCTATAACGAAGGAGTTATTAACGTTTAAAGATAAGGATATTTTGGTAATTTAACCTTCATTCTAGAATGCTTTAGATTTTCTGGAGCAATCTGATAGAGCCACGTGGACATTTTAGACGGTTGTGATGAAGAGTGGAGGAGAGAAAGGAGAGAAAAGAGGGCCAATCGGGGAAGGGGGAGGGGGAGAGAACAAGGAGGGAAATGAGAAAGAGAAAAAAAAAGGTGAATAGGTGTTCTTCCCAACCCGACCCAGCAACAAGCAAACCTGATCCCAATCTCGGTGTTTTACGGCGAATCGCCACCATCCATCACTTGGAAGCAACTTGCTAGCCTTCCCTCTTTCATCTCTACCCAAAAACCACTCTGATTACCTCAATTTTTGGAGGAATGGAACCCATTGGTTCGGTGGGTGTTTCGACGAGATACACGGATTTTGAAGGTCTCGACCACCACTACCACAACCAAACTACTCCTCTAGTGGCTAGGAACAAAGCCCAAATAAGTTTGGGGGTGTCGGAGTTCGTTTTGGGGCCGAATAGAGAACACACATTTCAAGGGTTTCCAGCAGATTAAGGCTGTTTTCAGGGTTTTTCAACCGAATTGGACTTCGCCCGGGTATGAAATTTGTTCCTCTCATTGAATTCTACTTGCCTGTAAAATTTGGTAATTTTTAGAGTTCGTTGGAAAATTTGGTTTCAGTTCACAGGAAACCGCCACATGCGGCAACGCGTGGCCAATGGGCCAACACTGCCTTTTCATGCAAATTTTGATACTTTAAATTCGTGATTGGTACCCATTTGATGTGATTCAATTATGAAAGCTAATGTTAAATATTTTCGTTACTAGAATATTTTAGAAATGGATAAAAGAATGAATGTGAACTACGAAAGGCTTGATCCTATTCAAGGATATGTATGTAGTCTAATGGGAGTTAGATATAGCCTTAAAATAACCGAGATTAATTTTTTGTTGAAAATTTGTCTAAGAAAAGGAATTGGGTGATTAATTTTAAAAATTAACCTTATATTTTTGGTAAATAAATTGGGTTATGAATTTTGTGAGTAACTAAGAATTAAATAAAAGAATTGTGATTACTGGTAGTAAATAAACAAGAGTTTAATTTTGGTCTATCATCGAAATTAGTTTCTGAAATAAAATTTTCGGGTTGGGGTCTTACACAACGCCTCAACCTTGATTTGCTTTACCTCCTCTCTCGGGGGCAGCCCACATTTCTTCCGGCGAAGAAGACTAAGCAACCAACGCCATTCGCGATACTCAGAAGGGATACCTAGAGTGATATGCATTTTCCTCATGTCCGGAGAAGTCTTAGGAATTGAGCCAAATTATGAGTCTACAAGAGCAGAGAAAGACAATCAGTAAAGCAGAAAGCAACTTAACGAAAGTACAAAGTAGTTGAGGGACTAAGCAGCCTACTTACTGGAGATGAAAACCATCGGAACGTGCAACTTAGGGGAAGAATCAGACTCCCATTCTCCACTTATCTCCAAAGTTTCCTTGGCCCAGTCATGGTCTCCCTTGCTCGAGTGGTCAAAGAGCCTATGGCGAGATTGCAGCTGCCCACTTCCTCAATGTTGCCTATATCAAAGTAGTACCAAAACTTGTTGACGGTCAAGTCCAAGTCAAAAAATTGGCTTAGATTGTGAAATCCCATAATCACATGAACCGTGTTAGGGGAACATTGAGCTGGGGCACACTTCATATAGCAGAGCACTTCTTAGAAGAAACGAGGCATAGGAAAAGTGAACCCCAACACAAAGTAGTAGGGGTGAAACTTGATATGCCTCAAGAAAATCCCTAAACGAGTCATCGAAGCCAATCTTGAAGTGAGTAGCCTTGAAATAGTCCACCTTACTCAAAGTCTCACCTTGATGATATAACGAAGGAACACCATCATCACTCTTGTGGCCTGAAGAAGACATGCTCGAAGAAATTCTACAAGGGTGCAAGGAAAATTCATTAGGCGGCTACATCAAAAAAAAAAAAAAGGGCACGGCACAATAGCCCCTACAGCCCAACCAGGCCGCATAAACCCAGCAACTGTGGTAGGCCACACGGCCTGGCCTGATACTTCCTCGGCTCGCATGGCCTTGCAACCCAAATAACAAGGAAGGGGGTGGAAGCCCCACACTATCTTTCTCTCTTCCTCTCTCGCATGGGCCGAAGCCCAGGTTCACCTCTCCAGCTTAGCGCGCGTCAAGCCTAGCCCGAGGCCCATCAGCTCGGTCTAAGCACAGCCGTTCCTGACCCAGCCAACCACCATCGCACCGAGCTAACAACAGCAAGCCATCAACGTTAATCATGTCATGGCCTTCTAACTACCTTTTCACATCTTCTTGACCCATGTCGAACCAAATTTCAAGTCCGAGACTCCCAAAAATTACGAAGACAAATAAATATTATTTTTTTCTTACCTTAGTGTGGCATGAAGACGAAGAGAGCAATGAAAAATGGTCCTTTGCACGGATTATGTGTAGAAGATTGTTAGGGGAGGGGAACAAATATCCTCTAACTTTCTCTCTTTTGTAAGGAAGAATGAATTTCTCTTTGAAGTTGATTTAATAATCTACTTAAGGTAAGCTTAAATAGACTTTAGAAATAATTTATTTCCCTTTCCTGGAAGGATCTAATTTCCAATTAAGGAGGGAATCTACATCAAGATAGGAAACAATCCTATATTTCCTAAAGCAAGAAAATCTCTACACCTGTTGCCTTTTCCTGCGAGCAGCCCAACAAGTGTAAGGGTATTTGTGGAGCCAAAATAATCAAGAAAAATATGGAGGCGACACGTGGATTCTTGGGGTAAAAAGACAACATTACCCTTGAGGCACTCCGAAGCTCCCACGTGTGAAAACTAGACGATGATGTTTCAATCAAAGTAAAAATGGATCAAAATAGGTATTTATTCAAAATCTATCTCATCAATCCTCATCAAATCCTCCACACAACGTAACTCCCAATTACTCTTTTCAAATTGGGATTAATTAGCAAATTAATTGATTTATTACCCAATTAATCAATTAATTGTCTAATTAATCCCAATTATTGCCAATTACCACCATAAGTGGCCGGTCCCCATTTCTCCAAATAGGGCCAGCCACACCCCTATATGTAGCCTCACATTTCTCCAAAAACTTAAGTCCAATTCTTTTCTAAAATTCTCCAAATTTTTCTAAACACTTTTCCCTCACCTCCCCCCTCCAAATTCATCGGGGACGCGTGAGGCTCTTGTCCTTGACCTAAGGTGTTAATTATTTTGCAAGTGCATTTTCGTCCAAAAAAAAGAAGGCAAAAATTTGCATCCACAAATTCCAATTATGACTGACACATTGTATGACAGCCTAAATCCCTCATCCCTTAATGTAAACCTATAATTATATCAAAATAAATGTTATGAAAAGCTAGATACCCTCTTGGAAAAAGATTTGAAGTTTTATTTTTTAAAATTAAATAGTGAATTGGGAATTGGATACTTTAATTTATATGCGTAACGTGATTTAAGAAAGTGTTCTTTGCACTTCAGAAACAGCTATTGCATGACAAGTGCAAAAGGAGAAGACTTACTAGTAGTGCTTACAAAAAAAAAAGGGATAATAAGAAAAGTGATATAATTAGTTCAAAACTAGTACTTTTATTATATTTTGTGTACCACATTTATAGTACTTTTCCAATAAAAATGAGACCTAACCCCATTATACAAATGATAAAACAGGGCTAAAGTAGTAATGTCAACGATAGAGATAGGATGAGCTTACATGAATTACAGTTGTAGATATTGCTTGGATAAGGCTTATTTTGAAGGATTTCATGAAGTGTTGCCTTCCCCTCCTATTATTCACTGTGACAATCAGCCAGCTATTGCTTTAAGCTCCAATCCAATTCAACATTTCAGGATTAAGAACTTGGAAATTGATTACCATTTTGTTAGGAACAAAGTGCAAAAATGGGACATAGAAGTGCATAGTGTACCAGCTAAAGATTATCTCAACAGTAGTACACGTAGGGGTGGTATTGGTACGATTACCGTACCAAAACCCATGTACCAATTATCATACCAAATTTTTGGTATAACAAAATCTATTACTTTTACTGTGCCAAACTTTTGGTATACCAAATTTTGGCTTGCCAAATAGTTCAGTTGACATTGTATGGTAATGGCAATTACCCCTTTGTTTTGGGTCACTCTTTTCGGCCAAAACTTGGAAACTTTTTCAACCCAATTCAAGGTGCAAACGTATTTTTGGCCACTCTCTTGGGTTTCTAAAACTTTTTGCTTAATTATGAGAATTTATATAGATTCATTTAAGAAAAAAGATGTAAGTAGAAGGAAGAATTGTTGAAAGAACCTAGCATCCCTAAAAAAATAGTACACAGATTCCTAGACTCCATTTTTATATTCTTTAAAATTGTACATAAATTAACTTGATAGATGAAGTCATGGAGAGACAACCCAATTTGATGAAGAAGAAAATGAGATGGACAGCGAAAAAGAGAGTCGCCGGAAAGGGAGAAATGGAGATGAAGTCGACGACAAGATGAGAGAAAAGATAAAGTCGCGACGGCTAGAAGGCTTAGGCTTTTTTTATCGGGAAAGCAGAGATCAGACGGTGAGAGAATGGCTTAGGATAAACGACTAGGAAAAAAATATAAAGTACATAATATAATGATAATAATACCTAATTATATATATAAATGAATAAATAAATAATATAATATTAATAGTAATTGAACGGTATGGTATACCATCGGAATGGTTTTGGATACCATTACCATATTGAAAATGTATGGTATAGTACAAATACCTTACCATTACCAATTGGTACAATTTTTTGGCACAACTTGGGTATGGTATGGTTGGTACAGTAATTTGGCAAAAAATTTCACCCCTAAGTATACACATCAAACGTAAAATCTTACATAAAACCCATGCAGGTCAACAGTAGGGATGGCAACGGTTCGTTTGGGGACAAAACTGTTATATCTATCCTCATAACCACGAAAATTTACCATATCCATAACCGTAAATTGACCATCTAAAATTATTCACAACCATACCCACCGAGTAATGGATTTCCCATCGGTTACCGGTTATGTCCATCACCGTCAAAAACAAAAAAAATTATATTCATCCAATTGACGCACAATAATTTAGTAGATACTAATTTTGTCATTAAATAGCCACATCCAATAATAAAAAACATAACAATAAATGAATTTTGTAGAGTATAAAAATAAGAGTATTTAATAAAACATTGATGATGTTGGCTGTTGATATCTCCCATAAACATTATATTTGGTGCATAAGGGTCCGGTGAATCTATTATATTATATACTAAATATATTACACGGTTAATAATGAATATGGTAATAATGGTATAGCTTCACACAAATATCTATACATAATACTATTATATTATATATAAGTTATATTACATAATATATATATATTATTCGGTTTGGATTTGGAAGCAGATATGGATTGGGAATCCCTATAATCATATCTAAAACTATAACTGAATAAAATTCACGGTTTTTCTCTATATCCATAATATACCCATATTTTCATACCCAAATTCACTCTATTTGGACAATTATCCACGTTTATCGAGTTTAACGGTTTGAATTGTCATATATATTCAACAGGCGCTCAAGTTTTTGGATTTTGACTTTATCAAGTAGTGATTGCACGAAGGTTATTTCATAATATGAGTAAGACCGATCGACCAATCATTTGTCTTTTGGCTTGTTAGTGATTGGAGAATATCGCACCCACGCATGCATGTTTCTTTGATCCTTGAGAAGAATACCAGACAAACTTGTTGGTGTATCCCTTTACCCACATTGGTATTCAACGATCAAATTCATGAAAACACTTCCAAATTTTTTTTGACCCAACCCTATAGATATCATTGTTTTCGTCAAAGCGTTTGAAGACGAGATTTCTTCAATCAGTTGAGCAACTCAAAATCATTTGATTCAATGGATAATGATTTTATTTGCATCTAAAAAAACTTTATAGTTTTTTTTATTTTTAGTATATCGATATTTTTACACTAGAGAAGGAGAGTTTAGTTAAACTACACAATGAATAGCCTAATTTGGTATCGAGTTCGCCATTTATGAAATTCGAACCTAAGACCTCTCACTTCTAAGCAAAGATGAATACCATCAGACTGTAGTACTGAATGACCTTCACTAATTTACCACCGTTGTTTGTTTGTTTTTAAAGTTAAATTAATATTTCAAAAATAAAATTTTTTAAGTGGCATATGAATTTATACTCAATTTTCAATTTGTCATATGAACTAAAATTTTAAGAGACTTACCATATCAATTTTCGAAATCATTAATTTGCCATCTCATCCTAACTCCGTTAAGTTTCCCATCCAAAATAAGCCATGTGCTTAGCACTTACTTGATCCCCTTCAATATTATTTTGGACATTTCAAGGTTATTTCGGACATTTTAACTGTCATATCCCGGCCCGGGGCGGATCACTTTCCGGGCCCGCTCCACCACCGTAGCACGATATTTTCCACTTTGGGCCCCGACCACACCCTCACGGTTTTGTTTCTAGGAACTCACGAACAAGTTCCCAGTGGGTCACCCATCATGGGAGTGCTTTCGCGCGCTACTCACTTAACTTCGGAGTTTCGACAAAACTCGAAGCCAGTGAGCTCCCAAAAGGCCTCGTGCTTGGTAGGGATGGGAATATACATTTAAGGATCACTCCCCTGGGCGATGTGGTATCTAACAATCCACCCCCTTAGGGGCCCGACGTCCTCGTCAGCACAGCACAACTATGGATCCCCTGCACCCCTTCTCTCTCATTTTCCCCTCTTTTCTGATTGGTTCCTATTCCTCTCTCTCCCCTCCTTATTCCTCCACTTCTCTCCCCTGTTCATCCTTTCATTTCCATCTGCACCGTCCATTTCCATTTCTTTTAATCTGGGCCATACATTTGGCCCTCCAAATTTTCTGGAACTTTCCAAACAATTGGGAAAGTATCAATTTTGCCCTCAACTTCAAACGTTAATAACTTCTTGGTTATAGCTCCAAATTTAAATCCGTTTGCGCCCACGCGTCCGTAGCGACGAATACTACAAGAATATGCCAAGAAAACTAACCTTACATGCCACTACAAGGTGGTCAACACCAATCAAAGTATGTGCATCAAAGGGCATTTTCGTAAACTTACTTGATAAAAATTATAAAAATCATAATTTTTAGGGGTGGGTTGTCAAAATAACCGTGAGGGTGTGGTCAGGGCCCAAAGCAGACAATATCATGCTATGGTGATATCTACACAACTATTTACCGATAATAATGATATAACTTTTTTTTAATGAAATAAATAAAAAAAAGTAATTTAGCCAAAAATTAATAAAATTTTTACTATTAAGCCATATATCAATGACATATTTTTGTTTTGGACTTAATGGATGATATATTGTTATTAATTAGGCAAAGGTCAATGATAAATACCACATAGGCTTTAAGTCATTATAAATAATTTGAATTTAACTTTTCTATCATTCTCTCTCTTTCTCTCTCTATGAATGTCATATGGGCATTAAGCTATTATAAGTAGGGATTTAGATCATCTCCTGATCAATTTTGTGGTGTGCGGAGGACTTGATGGATATCATCCATTGATACAAATCCAACGGTCAAAATCTCTTCTCATTCCCTCTCTTCTCCTCTCAACTCTTCTCTTTCCCCCTCACTTCGAAGCTCTCAACCTTGAACCACCAAATTCTACATAAAATTCATCACCACCTCAAAATCAGCCCCAACACCACCACAACCAACCCAACCCACAACCTTCAAATGTAGGTCCCTCACCTTACCCTCCCCAAAATCAGCCCCAGCACCACCACATCCCTCAGTTGTAGGTCCTTCAACCTTAAAATCTCAACTGATTTTAACAAAGGAACAAAGAGAAGGGTCGTGCAAATTGGTATCTTTTGGTTCCAGAGATCTTTTTCATAACTGTGGAAGAATTATAGAGAGACAAACAAAGTTACAGTAGACAGAAATCTCAAAGATGTGGAAGAAGAAAGACACAACAAATAAAAAGCTAAAACAGTAAAAGATAGCACAAATGACCTGCAATTGAATTTAGGACTTGTTAACCACAGTGGGGTGTGTCGAGGCGAGGGAGAAAGAGGAGATGAGGGGGAAGAGGGGAAAGGGAAGAGGTTTTGCCCATTAGATTTCAATCCCCATATAACTAATCTGGAGAGGATCTGAATTCTATAAATATTTTGAACATGCATATTCTATCAATCCCTCTTTCTCTCTCTCTAACCATTCGGTTACATGGAGGAATCTGCTCAACTAAAAAGAATGAAACTAGGAAACTAATACTGTATTGCAGTGTCTGAATCCAAATGTAAAAAATAAAGCCCATAAATTGACATTGCATTACATTGTTTGAAACGTAGTAGACGTGTGAGTGAGGGAAAAAACTGAACTAGAAAATGGACACTGCAACGCAATGTCTGAATCCAAAAGTAAAAAAACAAACTAGGAAACAGTAGGGTTTGAATCCAAATGTAAAAAGGAACATGTAGGAGGCGTGTGAGTGATGGAAAAAAAAGAAGCAGTAAATGGACATTGCAATGCTGTGTCTGAATCTAAATGTAAAAACACAATCAGGAAACAGACATTGCAACGTCTGATCCGTATTGACTTATTCCAAAATACAAAAACTATGAGAAATTGAATGTCAGTTGAAGTGGGTGCCAATTGTAGTGATAGATTTGGTAATTTTTGTTCATTTTAAATGCATTTAAGTATTACAATACATGATTAACTTATTTATACTTGACATAAATATTGTTGATTATTAATATTGTAATTTTTTATGATTTTACACAAAATAACCCTAAATGCAATAGGATAAGAATAACAACCCTAATCAAATCTAATCTAGGATTTACACAATCATACTTAAACTAGGATTTGTTTACAACACTCTTCCTTGAGTGTGTAAATACTCAAGACAGATCTAGCATCATGCAGAAGTTGATGAAGTCGACTTGTCAGTGCTGATTCCAAGGAACAACGCTTATTCTCAATAAGGTAGGAATTTGCATAAGTAAGTAAGTCTCACTAAAAACCCTAAGGCTATGGCAAAAACCTGAGTTGGGACAAAATCCATAGTCTAAGGAAAAATGTGTGAGAAATGCAAAGTCAAAAGAAACGTCTACAGGACGTCCTCAGGGATATGACCAGCCCAAGGTGGGTGCCTCGTTAAAACCTAGTTAGGTAGCAAAAACCCAGTGGGAAAAATGCTCCTAATCGTAGGGAAAAAGAGTACATTAAGATCAAGCAAGTATCTATAGGATACTCCCCCTGAGTTTGACATAATTCCAAAAAGAAATAGCAAAGTTACAACTCAGAAAGTTTACGCATACCAATTCCATGAACAAGCTTCTGAAACGTCGCCTTCGGCAGTGATTTGGTGAAGAGGTCGGCCAGATTGTCTTGTGAACGGATTTGCTTGACTTCAATCTTCTGATGCTCTTGTTGTTGATGTGAAAAGAAGAACTTCGGTGCAATGTGCTTGGTGTTGTCTCCTTTGATGTTACACTTCTTGAGCTGATCGATGCAAGTTGCGTTGTCTTCAAAAATCGTCGTCGGGACATCAACGGCGGGATGAAGATCGCAGGAGCTTCGAATATGGCCCACTACTGATCTCAACCAAAAGCATTCCCGAGTTGCTTCATGTAAGGCGAGAATTTTAGCATGGTTAGACGAAGTGGCAACTAAGGTCTGTTTTGTCGACCTCCAAGATACTGCGGTGCCTCCAACGGTAAAGACATAACTCGTTTAAGAATGCGCCTTATGCGGATCAGATAAGTATCCAACGTCGGCATAACCAACAAGGCGAGAATCAACTCGAGGAGCATAAAGTGTAGCATCATTCGAGGATTCGTAGGGATAGAACAAGCCCATATCCGTAGTACCCTTATGGTAGCGGAAGATGTCTTGCACGCCAGTCCAGTGTCTGCGTGTAGGTGCATTGCTGTATCTTGCCAAAAGATTAACAGCGAAGGAGATGTCGGGTCTAGTGCATTGAGCTAAGTACAATAAAGCGCCTATCGCACTTAGATAAGGAACTTCAGGTTCCAAAATCTCTTCATCATCCTCCTTCGGACGGAAGGGATCTCGTTTTGCATCTAACATACGAACGACCATAAGAGTACTCGAAGACTTCGCTTTATCCTCATTAAAGCGGCGCAACACCTTCTGGGTGTAGTTTGATTGATGTACTAGGATTCCATCTGAACAATGCTCTATCTCGAGACCGAGACAGTATCGAGTCTTACCTAGATCTTTCATCTCAAATTCCAACTTCAGGTGCGAATCAGTTCTCACGAGCTCTTCAGGAGTTCCAATGAGATTCGTGTCATCGACATATACTGCAACAATCGCAAAACCAGAATGTGACTTCTTAATGAACACACAAGGGCATAATTCGTTGTTCACATATCCCTGACTAGTCAAATACTCACTCAGATGGTTATATCACATTCTTCCAGATTGTTTCAAACCGTAGAGTGAACGCCTCAGCCGAATTGAGAGCGTGTTCCGGGGTTTGGAAATATTTGAACCAGTCAATGTAAGTCCTTCGGGAACTTTCATATAAATTTCCGTATCAAGATCCCCATAGAGATATGCGGTTACTACGTCCATCAGCTGCATATCCAGTTTTTCGGAAACTACCAAACTTATAAGGTAGCGAAAAGTAATCACATCCATAACGGGTGAATAAGTTTCGTCATAGTCAATCCCTGGGCGTTGTGAGAAGCCTTGCGCAACAAGACGAGCTTTGTAACGCACAATTTCATTCTTCTCATTTTGCTTCCGAACGAAAACCCACTTGTAGCCAACGGGCTTCACATGTGGAGGAGTAGGGACTACAGGTCCAAACACCTTACGTTTCGCAAGTGAATCGAGTTCGACTTGGATTGCTTGTTTCCAGTTTGACCAATCAGCTCTACGTCGACATTCATCAATGAAACGCGGTTCAATGTCATCGCTCAACATGATTTCAGTAGCTACTGCAAATGCTAATGCATCGTCGACAATCATCTCATTTCTACGCCACACATCATCTAAGCTAGCATAATAGACCGAAATCTCAGGATTCTTGGGAGGAGGATTCGTCTCTTCAAGGACGCTTCCATAATCTAGAATTTCCTCATGAGTTGGGTAGAATGAGTAACTGATAGTCGGATTCACGGTAGGTTCTTCAGGACCTTGTGCCGTAGTTTTCCTTTTTCGAGGGTGTGAATCCTTTGAACCAAGGGTTCTGCCACGCTTTTGTGTAGGAGCAGATGATTGGCTAGCCGCTAATGTACGTGGATCACCAGAATTGGCGTCCCGGGCTTCCAGAAGGGCAGTTCGTCGTACATTTGGTACATCTATCTTTGCAGGCGTATTCGCAGCTGGAATGTGGGGATCTAATATGGCATGCTCTGAGCTATGCTCTGGAGATCTAATATGCGCTGCACTTCCGTTTCAGACTGAACGATGCGGGGATCTAAGTGAGACAAAGTGGGAGTCATCCACGATAATTCGCGTCGTTCTTCAGGAACGTTGACGTTCTTATTTCCCCCTAACAACGGGAAGACTGTCTCATAGAAGTGACAATCCGCAAAACGAGCGGTAAACAGATTGCCTGTCAAAGGTTCTAAGTAACGAATAATCGAAGGAGAATCATATCCGACATAGATTCCCATCCTTCTCTGAGGCCCCATTTTTGTACGTAAGGGCGGCGAGATCGGCACATATACCGCACAACAAAAAACGCGCATATGCGATATGTCGGGTTCGTATCCAGTAACCAACTGAAGAGCACTGAATGATTGTGTCGCAACAGGCCTCAGGTGGACCAATTTTGCTGCGTGCAATATTGCATAGCCCCAAGCAGCGATCGGGAGCTGGGTACGTATAACCAACGATCGAACAATCATTTGTAAGCGCTTAATGAAAGCCTCTGCCAGGCCGTTCTGGGTGTGCACATGGGGCACTGGATGTTTAACTTCAACCCCAACCGACATGCAATAGTCATCAAAAGTTTTCGATGTGAATTCTCCAGCATTATCCAATCGAATAGATTTGATTGGATAATCATGGTGGTGAGCCCTGAGCTTGATAACCTGAGCCAACAGTTTGGAGAATGCAGCGTTTCTTGTGGACAATAAACACACGTGTGACCAACGTGTGGAAGCGTCAACCAAAACCATAAAATATCTAAATGGTCCGCAGGGAGGTTAATCGGTCCACAAATGTCCCCCTGAATCCGTTGTAGAAAAATGGGAAGATTCGAACGAATCTTGTCATAAGAAGGCTTAGTAATAAGCTTTCCCATAGAACATGTTTGACATGCGATTCCTTGGATCGAACCTAAACTTCGGGTTAGTGGATGCCCGTGTGATAATGTAAGGATACGGCGCATCGCTATTCGTCCAGGATGTCCCAAACGGTCATGCCAAAGTGTAATTTCGTGCGCGGTCCCAGTAGTAGGGCCGTCCACATAGTGGCTTTCTATGGGGCGTATGGTTGTAGTATACAGACCACTCGGGATACGCTTCATCTTCTCTAGAATACGCTTCTGGCCATATTCGTAGGAAGTTATGCATAGAAATTCAACTCTGTTTTCTACTTGGGTTTCAGCGTGGAAATTATTATCTCTAATATCCTTGAAACTTAGTAACGTTCTTCCAGAACGTGGGGAATAGAGTGCCTCAGCAATGGTCAAGATTGTACCATTGGACAACATTATACGTGCCTTACCGTATCCTTCTATCAGGTTGGATGGGCCTGAGAGGGTTGTCAGAGGTGCATTCTTAGGTATGAAGTTAGTGAAATAGATGGGTTCACGCAAAACAGTGTGCGTGGTTGCACTATCTGCCAGACAACTGACTTTCCCACTAATCATACCTAGAATGAAAATTAATTTGAATTGGTCACATGCATAAAGGTTTATAAAACAATTATCAATTCAAAATAATTTAATTTATTCAAGGATTAAAACTTAATATCCAAAAACAAATCACCAACGAATAATCCAAAACATAAAGGAGAATTGTTCAAAAATCAACCAAAAAACAAGGTGGGGTTCGGCCACTAAGTGGAATTCGGCCCCATTTGTCTTATTTCAACTAAAAAATAAGTCTATGTCTAAGATTCTAATCTTCCATAGGGGTGGTATCCTCCTGAAAGTCAGAAACCTCCATCTTTGTAGTCTCCGGTTCGTCCACTTGCATGAAGTTTGATTCAAACTTTTGACGACGTGGATGATATGCATCTACAACTTGCTTGGGAGCGTGGCAAATACGGGACCAATGGTCCTTAGCACCACAACGATAGCACATATCGTTATCCATGGTTTTAGGTGCTTTGCCCTTATTCTTGAAGTTCTGGGCCTTGGGAGCGAGGTTTGGGCGCTGCTGGGCCTTGTTTCCTCCCTTGGGTGGGCCTTGGCTCTGTTGACCTTGGTTGGATGGCTTCTGGCCACCCTTACCACATCTCTTTTGGCGTCTTGGGTGCTGGTTAGTGCTATAATGTGCTCCAGGCACAGCAGTAGCCCCAGTAAGTCTAGCTTGATGATTCTTCACCAACAACTGGTTCTGCTTTTCAGCTAGAAGTAGAACAGAGATCAAATCCGAGAACTTGGTGAACTTCTGAGCTCTATATTGTTGCTGCAGGACAATATTAGAAGCAGAGAAGGTCGAATAGGTCTTCTCCAGGAGATCCTCTTCAGTCAAAGTTTCATTACAAAACTTGGGAAGTGATCGGATTCGACAAACTTCAGAATTATATTCATTCACAGACTTAAAGTCTTGGAAGCGCAAGTGCTGCCAGTCGTGCTTGCTTTAGGCAAGAATATGTCCTTTTGGTGATCAAAACGATCAGCCAAAGCGACCTATAATGCACGTGGATCCTTCTCAGTAAGATACTCAATTTACAGAGCGTCATGGATATGTCTTCGAATGAAGATCATAGCAGTGGCTTTTTCAGCTTCGCCAACAGGTTCATCTGTTGCTGCTTCAATAGCAGGACGCAAGTTCTTTGCAGTAAGGTGAAGCTTCACATCTTGAACCCACTTGAGGTAGTTTCTTCCAGAAACTTCTAAAGCGGTGAAGTCGAGTTTGTTCAAATTCAACATGTTCCTATCACACAAGAGATAGATAAGATGTGGTTAGTGTAATGGAGAAAAATCAATCCATTCACATAGGAGTAGAACATACAGGTTCTAATAGACATGTATTGGTTTAATTTTTGTATGAAAAACTTCGGGTTTTCATGGGTGATATGTTTAAGTGAAAACTTCAGGTTTTCAAATAAAGGCATGTTTATAAGAAACTTTAGGTTTCAAATTAATTATGAACTTCAGGTTCATATATTCCTGCAGGCAAACACAAATATATATATGCAAACAAATATGCAACAAGTATATGCAAAAATATAATTTTAGGTGTACAATTATAATTGAATTAATTAATTTAATTATTTGGACTTCGGGCCAAATTAGAGTGTGGGTAAAAAAATATAAAAACCCATGAGGCCTAAAAAAAATTAGGCAAATAAAATTTCAAGACCCAAAATAAAGAACACTAGGCCACAGGGTGGCTTGAAAAAAAAAATGGTCCATATTTCGTAGGCCCAAAAAAAAAAAATTTAAATAAAGAATAAACCATCGGGGGGGTTTTAAAAAAAAGAAGGTCCAATACACAAACTGGGCTGCAGGCCCTCGGAAAAAAAAACTGGGATTTTGGATGGGGCTGCAGGCCCCAAAAAAAAAACAAAAACATTTTTTTTTCTTGGCTTGCGCTTGCATGCCGCAAGTGCAAAACGAATCAAAATTTTTTATTTTTTTTATTTTTTTTATTTTTAAAAACCGCACAGGCCGAAAAAGCTAGAGCCCACTAGGGCTTGCGTTGGAAACAAAATGCCAAACAAAATTTCCTTGGGTGCAGCCTAGCAGTATGCCAAGGCTCGGGTTCGAAAAGAACCCTAGTTTTCTAAAACCAATTTTTTTCAATTCAATAATAATTCAATGCAATATATTTAATGAATCACATATGTAAATTGATGCATGTGCAAAATAATATTTTCAATGCATGTACATATGTAAGATTCAATTCATGGCAAATATCAAATTATAATTTAAACAATTATGGTTATGAGGCATACACAATTTATGTAGAATCTAAAATACGTTAAACATAAAGTTGGGTCATGCATCATGGTGAATGTTCATGCTATCAGGGCTTGCAAAATATCGAGTTAAAAGCCGTTATTTTGAAAGAACCTGATTGCGTGATGATATGGATGAACTGGTTTGATGCAGAAAATTTCTCCAACGTCAGATTCCTAAGCGCAGCGGTAGGAGCGTGCTGATAACGTGTTGTGGACTATTTTATCTGACAAAGAGAGAGAGAGGGAGAGAGAGGCCGGCGGCACAAGGAAGAGAGAAAGAGAGAATTGTAGCGGAATTGTGTTGTGTATTCCTTGTACTTTGCACCTCTATTTATAGTACTAGGGTAAATGTATTCCTTACTCTCCAAGGAATAAGAGATACAATAGGATAAGAATAACAACCCTAATCAAATCTAATCTAGGATTTACACAATCATACTTAAACTAGGATTTGTTTACAACAATATATTCTTGGGTAAATTACACCATAGCCCCTCAGGTTTGGGGTCTATTACAACCCCATACAACATCTTTAAAACATTTCACTTTCATACCTCAAGTACTATTTTATTTCAATTTCATACAGCCGTTACATTTTCCATCCATTGAATCGTTAAGTGCTGACGTGGCCGCCACATATATGCCACGTGGCAAATAAAATAATTTTTTATTTTTTTTAATTTAAAAATCCCAAATTTTCTCAACCAAAAAAAAAAATTGGGTAAATTACACCATACCCCCTCAAGTTTGAGGTCTATTACAACTCCATACAACATCTTTAAAACATTTCACTTTCATACATCCGGTACCATTTTGTAGTAGATCCATCTAATCTCAGGTGGAATTTTTGGGGGTGGGTGATGGGGGATGGGAGAAAGGGGTGGCTCGGGTGGGATTTGGGGGGGGGTGATGATGGATAGAAGAAGGGGTGAGTCGGGGAAGACGATTTCAGGTTTTTTTTAAAAATATTTTTTTAAGAAGATTCAGGTTTTTAAAAATATTAAAAAAAAATTGTCACGTGGCAGCCACATCAGCATAAATGTGGCAGCCACGTCAACATTTAATAGACCAATGGATGGAAAATCTAACAGAGATGTTATTTTGAAATAAAATGGTACTGGATGTATGAAAGTGAAATATTTTAAAGATGTTGTATGAAGTTGTAATAGACCTCAAACCTGAGGGGGTATGGTGTAATTTACCCAATTTTTTTTTTGGTTGAGAAAATTTAGGTTTTTTAAATAAAAAATTATTTTTATTTGCCACGTGGCAGACATTTGGCAGCCACGTGGCATATATGTGGCGGCCACGTCAGCACTTAACGGTTCAATAGATGGAAAATGTAACGGCTGTATGAAATTGAAATAAAATAGTACTTAAGGTATGAAACTGAAATGTTTTAAAGATGTTGTATGAGGTTGTAATAGACCTCAAACCTGAGGGGCTATGGTGTAATTTACCCTATATTCTTTTTTTGCGATGAATAATCTGAGAGATATTAAATTTGTAAACTAAATAATATGGTTATTGGTGATTTGACTATTACTTAAGCATTGATTAACGTGCTTATTTTATATTTGTAACACATCATTTGATTTGCAAATTTGGTCTCTCTAACATTACCTGTTGCGACGGAGTGTTACCAACGCCAAAGCAATTTTCCCTAGTAGTGACCACAAGCCTCATAGCCGGCCACCACCTCCCTGTATTTATCTCGTCCCCTAAATCCAACCTCCCAAAAGCCGAGCTACACCCCTTTACCCTCCTCCCCTCTCCACGCCCCTTCCCTTCACTCGAACCCTCACCCCTCTCATTTTTTCATTTTTGAAAAGTCAAACAATTTAGGACCATAAAGCTCCAAAATGTAAGTGACACAGAGGGTGAAGGAGATTTCGAAGAAATGGTAGATTATGCCCTTCTGATTATGCTTTTATGTTGGCAACTTGGAAGCTTTTGGTAAAAGGGGCATGGGATTGAGGACGTGCAAAAGGCGCAGCGGCACCGAGTTCGAAATTTCTGAGGCACCCCGAAAATTTGATCCTTCTATATATTCTATACGAGTATAAATTTTCTACTAAAAATGAATTTTATTGAAAAGAGAAATCATCGTCATATAATTTTATCTATATTACAGTTGATTAATTGGAGTCTACACATAATATATTAATTTTTCACTTTTCTCCAGTAATAAAAACTTGTGTATGACTTTTTTTTCCCACTTTTCTTGAACAACATAAAACTAACTTGTGTATTACTTTTTGTCCACAAACACAAGCATATTCCGTATCTCTCTTTCAGTTGTGCTCTATTTTTTTATGGATGAACCCTAAATTGTAATTTCATAACAATTGAAGATTATTCAATTAGTAAAAATGAGATGCTAATTTTAATTAAGTTTAAAGATTGATTGTTGAATTCTGTATAAATATATTGTCTGAAAAATTAATATTGTTTTAAGTAGGAATGACCTTTTATATGAAATTTGCAAAGGACCCTCCAAATGTCAAGAGACGGCCTTGATGGGAAGAAAATTTTCATTGTGACCGGAATATGAGTGGTACACCATATGTTTTTATATAAGTGGGGAGAATTTTTATTTTTTTTAATAAAGTTATTAACATTTTAACACACATATATCACAATTTGTATAATGACATGTGATGTAGGACTCTGTGTTTCAATTACACTGAAAAATTTCTCCCTGATAGAAGGAAAGGAGGGAAACGGATTGGGTATTGGGTGGTGGAATGTTGGATTAGGAGGGAGAGAGAGAGAGAGAGAGAGAGCAAAATCTGGAGTCAACATGGTGGTTGGGTTGGCGGCGGCTGTCGAGGTGGAGAAGTTGTGGTTAGAGCCTATACTGTTAACAAGCAGACAAACGAAATATCTGACTGAGTTAGCACAAGGGGACTAACATTATACAATTTGACAAATTTTGAGAACAGCATTTAATAAATTTTTAGTCCATGACTAAAGTTATAATTAAATCATAGTTCAAGGAATATTTCTCCATTTTACTGTTGAACAAATGTACAAGCAAAGGTTGCTGTCTTTGCCAAATTACTTTGGCTGCTTCAACTATCCAACGTCACTGTATTAGTTTCCATTGTTTAGTCATTATTTTATGAGATCATTGCCAACATTTTTTGTCTGCTACACGTCCTCGGTCGTATTTTATTATACTACTAGGAAAATTAAATTTATAACTTAAATGACATGAAAATTGATGATTGGATTATAATTTAAGTATTGAATAATGTGTTTATTTCTTATTGCTGACATATTATTTGGTTTGTAAATTTAATCAACATATTTAGTCTATCTAACATTGCTCTACTTTATTAGTCACTATAAGCCAAAACTAATCATAACAACAAATTGCAAACTAGTAATTACATTTTTATTTTAAGGATGATGTTATTCACACATTCGTTTTATGTTTCACATTTTTGTTAATTTTTTTCTCGTTGGCTTTCTTCAATTCATTCGAACTGATGACGAAAAATTGAGAAATAAAAATGTGTATGGATATGGAACTACCATATTTTGATTGATAGATTTTTAGCTCTGCGTGGGAGAATTTTTTTTAATGTGTTAGGGGCCCAAGAACACCATCATGTACATCAAGTGTAATATTACAATTGGTTAAAAATTAAAAAAAAATCAACTAATTGTATTATAATACTTAATGTAATCGACTGTTTTTCCTACACTGAAATACATCTCACTTCGTGGAACTTTCTAGTCTTTTTCAATTTATTTGTCTTGGTCCATTCAAACATCCTTTTGTGTACTGTGGATCTTAAGATAAATAGCCAGGCCAAGGCCTCAGAAATATTGAGCTCTCAAACTCGAAGTATTACTGTATTATTCTGAGAGAGAGAGAGAGAGAGAGAGAGAGAGAGAGAGAGAGAGAGAGAGAGAGAGAGAGAGAGAGATGGGGAGAGCTCCTTGCTGTGAGAAGATGGGACTAAAGAAGGGGCCATGGACTTCTGAAGAAGATCAAATTCTTCAATCCTTCATCCAAAAATATGGTCATGGAAATTGGCGTGCCCTTCCAAAGCAAGCTGGTAATTACAAGTTACTCCATCTGGGTTTTTTCTCCCAAGATTTATAGGCCACAGAACACGGTTCTTTAACCAAGATAATCATCTTTGCAATATTGCATGATGACAAATTTAGTTTTATATATAACGTTATAAAATTACATACCATTTGCAAACCTGAGCTAAGTTACCTATAAAAGTATGTTCTCCTCTTTGCGCCCAACTTTAAATTCCGCTTCTTGAAGTTATAGATGAATTTAGTGTACAATATCGCTGGTATAAAAAGCTACATACAATTTATGCATGTTTCATGTTGAATTAATAACAACTGCAAAATTCTTAATACCTGCTAAATTCTGGTTGCTACTTGCTTTGTGCTTTGTACTCATCTTTCTCATTTGCTTTTTTTTTTCTTGAAATAGGCTTGTTGAGATGTGGCAAGAGTTGCAGACTCCGGTGGATAAACTATTTGAGGCCGGATACTAAGAGAGGAAACTTTACAAGAGAAGAAGAGGAAGCGATCATTAAGTTGCATGATATGCTGGGTAACAGGTACATATAACAAAGCACCAACTTCTAATTTTCACTCAACTTTTAATTTGTAAGCTATATTTTCAAAGCATGCATGTTTTACCATTGACCAATATATATATATATATATATATATATATATATATATATATATATATTAGCCTGTTTACCCCGCTGCCAACAATCAACAACATACTCAACAAGGCTTCTTGTTACAACAAAGAAAAGCATTTACACGTGTAATCCAGATCTAAGGTGGAAGCACAAATTCCTCCTCTCTTTAGCCTCCCTTATAAACTAAAGATAAAATAACCAGTTAGGATCGTTTCTCGAACACACAAATCAAAGACACTGATTTTCCATCAAAGAATAGCAAGTGGGAGCTGATAAAAAGATTCTCTATTAGAAGCCACCACAATAGACTTATAATTTAATTGTAAATCACAACCAACCATGCAATTGATAAATAATACGTGTTGTAGTTTTTTTGTCTTTAATTGCTATGCAGGCACAACTCATACGTTGCAGTCAAAATTCAAATTTAAGCTTAAAATTTTAGAGCAATTAGATACAATATACATATTTTAAAATTTCATTGCAGAATAATTAGTGTTTATTATGTCGTCATTATCTTATCAATGCGTTGTTATTATGTTAACGTTGTACCGTCGACATATAATTAATATGTCGGCGTTACTGAACAATGACCATTTCTCCAAACCAAATATCAAAATATGTTTATTATAGCTATTTTTCTAATTTTATACGTACTTGCTTAGCAATAGTTAAACTATCTTGCAAATGCTTAATTTAATTCATTTCTTTCTTTTTCAGGTGGTCAGCAATTGCAGCAAGATTACCAGGACGCACCGATAACGAAATAAAAAATGTATGGCACACCCACTTGAAAAAACGACTCAAAGACCATACTGCAATGACATCACCAGCAAGTAGTAGTAATTGTACTTTCAATGTCACAAGCCAGTCTGCTGATCAACCTGAAAATATGAATTATCCACAACCATCTTCTAGTGATGTTTCCTCCTCAGTCACAGAAGTCTCAGGTGCATTGAGCAGCGATCAGGAAACGATCGTCGTCAAAGGTGAAAACATGGAGCCGTGGGAAACCTTCCCTGAAATCGATGACAGCTTCTGGTCAGAGGCACTCTCAGCTAACAATTCCAGCATCCCATTACTATTTCCAAAGGCCGAAAATGATGAAACAATATCCGAGTTTCCGATCACAGCCAACGATTCGGAGGAATTGGGTTTTACTTTTGGTCTAAACTTGGATGATGGCGTGGAATTTTGGTATGATCTTTTCGTTAGAACTGGTCATGGGGGAACACCAGAATTACCAGAATTTTGAGTTCTACTATTTCCTCTCTTTGGAGTTCAGGAGGAAATTTTAATTGGCGGTGACAAATGTGAAGTTTTTTTATCTTGAATTTGACCGTTAACAAATTCTAGTCTGAACAGAAATTTCAATTGCGGGGGCAAAAGTATGTCCTCATATGTCCAATAGTTAGACTACCACCTTGTGCATTATACAAAAAAGAGAAAGAAGGTGGATAAAGAAATTGATGATGACGAAATTGATGTAGCTGCATTAATATTTATATTTCAGAGACTGTTGATATATAATCCTCCTTAGCAGGTTCTTATTTGTTCAAAGTTTATGTGTAAAAATAATGATTGTGACGAAAACGATGTAGCTGGACTTTTTTTACACCAAAATAAAAACTCATTGTTCTAATGTATGTAAATTTAATGTGTGTGTGTTCCATTTTACAGTAATTCAGTTACATATTGCGTGTTAAAAAAGGATATACAGTAAAACCAAAATTAAATTGTTGTAGTAAAAATAAAAAATAAAAAGCTTACAACAACATAGTTCTAAGTTAGAACTTCTAACAATTGTATCCAAAGAAAAAGAAAACATAGTTCTAACAATCAACACAATAATATCAATACAAGAGTACTAAAAAGATGAATGGAGGTTTATCAAAAGGCTATTTCGATTTCAAATACTCACCACTAACTAATACTCATGCCGGCAATATGATTATATACAAGACAATGCTTGAACAAGAAGTCAAATAAGTACACAAATTTTGTTAGCACAGGCATGCATACACTGGATAAAACGGTGATTCATACAAAACATGAGAACCAAAAGTATATATAACAAGTTGCGAAGCAATATTATTATTAAACTACTAGCTAGTTTTCTTGTTGTTCGACCTCCAAGTTTTTGAAATGCTATTTCCACTTGGGCGTATCTAAATCAGCTCGAGAAAAAAAATGTCTCTAAACAAGCATCTAGCATTAATATGTGTCTGCAGGAAAAGAGAAATAAAATGATCGAATATTGAGATAAAAAGTACCACTAGTCCGGCCAAGAGTCGGTTGAATATTTTCTCGAATGTTTGCTTGTGCTCAAACTTACCAGTGACACATCATTATTTTGCTAATTTTGTCTGTAAATTTAATCTCTCTAGCATTACTATTTTTATTAACAATGACATATAGACTTTAAGACCATCTCCAAATGAGATGTCAAATATGTCAAATACGATTAAAAGACATTTAACTGTTCTCCAATGGATATGCCATATATGATGTGGTATGTGAGTCATTTGACTCTTTGCTTTCTAGCTGCCTTTTTTTATGGCAAACAAAGAAGGAGTCAAATATATTTAATTTAATTTTTAATGCATGGGTCCCATTAACAACCAATAGAATAAAAACTAACACTAATTTTGATTACTTTTTAATAGTTAATGTAACTCTAGGCTCAATAAAATAAATATTTGACACATCCATTAGAAAAGAAGAGAATTTAGCACTTGTATTCAATTTGTCACATCAGCTATCAAATAAAATTTTAACATACTATATTTAATATCTCTTTTGAAAATACTCTAAGATTGAAACTAGAGGGGAAAAAATGAGTGTTTCACGACCTCAATGTCCAAGAAGATTTGATGCGCTTGTTAAAGTAGGAGTGACTAAAACAATAAAGGGACCAACGACTTAAAAGCTTATTTATGGTCTTTGTTCTTTGTTTATTTAGGCTATTAATTATAAAGTGGAATCAAAATATCCATTTCATTAATGGTCCTAAGTTGTTTTTTATACTCGTTAGTCTTCAGTCAATTTTCTTTTTCGAAAATGTACTCACCAATGACTTTCTAGTCATCCACAAATCTGTTAGTCTTGATTGCTGCTTTTCACTGAACGCAGAAATAAACTGAAAAGATATTTAATGATCAATGTCACATGCATGAACAATAACGGAAATGTGTGATTTAACTAGGGGAGGAAGACTCAGTCACTACATATATATCGTGGTACAATCTATATAGGCTATAGGATGTCGACACACAAACTAGAACGACATTTGATTTGGCTTTTGAAATGAGTTATCAGCTGTGTTGACTATCGAATTTTCTTTACCTCCACAGCCAGAAAAAAGTGGCAACAACCACAGAGCAAATGTGATTATTGTTGGCGTAGCTAGCTAAAATGTGTTAAAAGGTCAAAAAGTGTGATGTCACACTTATAAGAATAACTACTCTAAAAACAGCCACGCTTACTTCGCGATTATTTACTATTTTTCTTGTAGTGCGTTTAGTAGACAACTACCAATCAATATCAAATTTGATGATGTATTTGAGTTATGATCCTTTGAGAGTTATGTAGATATAAGCAGTTTTCTCACGGTACACTAATATATTCGGTGTGAACACTTACCAGTCACTTATTAAATGGAGTATTTAGGTCATCCCTAATAGTTTGGAAAATTTAGATTGATTTCAGTGGGTAAAAAAATTTGAGTTCTATGAGAGTGATTCTAATTCTTAAGTCATTTTGATTCCTATACAACAAAATTACCCACTTTTTGGGAGGAAAAAAAAGTGAATAACCGATAGTAGGACAAAAATTAGATGACTAGAGACTCGCCTCTGTTAAACTCACAACGTTGCAATTACGTTATAGGATTCAAATTCACTTGAACCACTATGAAAGGCCTTAGAGCAACTCAATTTTGTAGTAGACCTTTCAATTGGAGCTATTCCACTCAATTGAACCTATGAAGATGATATTTTTATGTCTTCATATTCAACAAGTCAATGTATCCTAGAAAAACTCAGACATAAGAAAATAGATGACTGAAAAAACTTAATTAACAAGATACTCGCAAGTATCAAGGGATTTATGCTAAATATAGTTAAAAAGGGAGTGCAAAAACTTGGAGGGATTTGAAATGAGTGGATATAATGCATCAAGGTTGAAGAAATGAGTCATTTGTAAATCCTTGTTTATGTCTTTGCAATGCATTTCAAAACTTCTCCATCTAATCTTATGACACACCTCGACCCAGAATGTATACTAGGGTTCCGAATCGAGCTATGCTGGCTGACACCTGGAAGGTGACGAAGCCATAAAATGTGATGAGGTGGAAAAATGTGAATAAATTTAAACCTAATAATGCATAAATATTAAAGTGCGTCGGTGAGTAGGAGTGAAACCCATCTCACACGTGACGTTAAAGCATAAGTAAAGTACAGCAGCGTGGGTAAGAAGTATACCCTCAAAGGTAACCACCAATCCTGAGATTTGCCAAGACTCCTCGTCGAGACGAACGTTCAGTAACTAAAACCTGGAGGGGCACAAAACAGAAATGTGAGTAGATAAAACAAAACTTTTATACATCTTTCTTTTTCAAAATACAATAACCCCTCATTGAAATCTGTATAATTCCTAGAAAATAACAATACATAAGCATATAAAAATTATGCTGAAGAATGGTAAAGGCCAAGGCATACCATGTCGAAGTATCTCAGCAACAACTATATAAGCAAGATGAAATAAATCAATATAAAATGAACCTGAGTCGGAGTCACTTATAGTGACCTGTACGACTCATCCACATCTCATTAATCAGGTGCAAGCACGTGAGTCGGGGTCACCTATAGTGACCTGTACGACTCATCCACATCTTATCAATCATATCTCCTCAATCAGGTGCTAGCACGTGACTCGAAGTCACCTAAAGTGACTTGTACAACTCACCCATATCTCATCAATCAGGTGTTAGCACATGAGTCGGAGTCACCTATAGTGACCTATACGACTCACCCACATCTCATTAATCATGTCTCATCAATCAAGTGCTAGCACGTGAGTCGAAGTCGCCTATAGTGACTTGTACGACTCACCCACATCTCATCAATCAGGTCCTGCACACAAGTCAGAACCACCTATAGTGGTCTATACGACATGCTGAGTGTATATAAATACGCTTAGTGCTATGATCACGTGAAGGCTGTGCGACGTATTGCAAGTCACCTACGAGTCGAAACCATCTATAGTGGTTTGTACGACAGGCTAGCACCTACCTTGGAATCCAAAGTGAGAGTAAGGTGCGGGAGATGAACGATCACGTGAAGGCTGACCCTGGCCTCAAGCGGAGTACTAACACCGGGGTGCAGGACAATGAATTCTACTCAATTCCATTCATCACTAGTTACCATTCAATCATACCAACATTATATACTCACCTAAACTTACCTTGGTCTCCACATTGAGGTGCGACACTGTGCAAAGTTATACTAAATCACATACTAAAATGTAAACTAATTATAGCATGACATATATAAAATGTAAAACCACAATTTCTCGTTTCCTCACACAATGATTTATAACCAACATTAAACCACCAAATCATAAAACAAAAACTCACCTTTTTACCAATGTCCTTCATATCACTTAATTCCCAAATAAGGCTTTTCTCTCAATTATTGTATGGCTATATCTAACATCTCGTTAGACTGCCTACGTACCCTAAACAGGGATCAAGCCATTCGTAGTTCATAGTAATTATTTATAGGTAACAAGCATATGGATATATCATGATATAATCATATATATTTATAATCAGAAGAAAAAGGTCCACTCACCTGCAGTCCGCGCTATAACTTCTTAGTCCGAAAATTAAGGCGTCACGAATCATCATCGCCTAGAACAATTATCAAATAGCGTCTTAGAATTCTTATCGATTTAACACATAACTTATATAAAACACATACCCAAGGACGTTCTAGAATGATTTAAGAGCCATTGACCAAAAGTCAACCGTCGGTCAGAGGTTGACGGTATGATCCACAACCCTACGTAACTCGATCAGGAAGATCTGCATCACAGATTTCTGATCTGTAAATTCCAAAGATCCACATATACTTCTTGAACATCATACTAAAGTTTCGGAACAATCGAACAGTCGGATCTCCGCCAATTGTCAAAACCAAGTGGCGGTTACAAACTTACAAATCCAATTCGGGAAGATCCGTACATTGGATTCCTAATCAGTAAGTTCCTACATTCTTCAAATATTATAAATAATAACCTATCAAAGTTTGATGACTATCCAACGGTCGGATCGTCAGTTCATACTTTCACCTAACCACGTCTTGTAATGAAATTAGGTCCAATTGATCAATCTACATCATTCAATTCCCAAAACTTAACTCAAGGTATTCAATGTAGTCTAAAAATAACATTGACGGCCCTCAGGCCACGCGCCTCCGTGGGTGGTGGTTGGCCGCCCCAACTTGCTGGAAAATTCAACTATCTCCAAAAATTAACAAAATTTGCAGAATTAGAGATCTCAATGAGTAGAACAACTTTCATACCTGTGGCCAAGGCCAATTTGGCCTAGAAAGGCTCCAATTTCATTAAAACCCGTCGGAACCCTAGAATAGGGTGTGCTCTAATTCAACCTCTATACTCACTCTGACGCCTCCACAAGTGCTTGGGCTTTGTTCCAGAGGTTGAGGGGAGTCTATCGATGGTGGTAATTGGAGGAGATAGCTTCAAATCGTGACGAAATAGGATCCAACCCGTGCGCCCCCCATGTCACGGTTTTACCCAAAATCAAGGCTAAATCTTGTGAAATTTGAATGGAAATGGGAGATGGGAGGTAATGAAAGGTTTCTCAGGTGGTGGATGGCGACGATTTGACAGAAAAACCGACAAAAACTGCTAGAAAAGATGGCGAAACTACCGCGGGTCGCGGGTTAATGGAGAACCCAGTGGGTTCCTCTCCTTCTTCTCCTCCCTCTTTTCCATACTTTCTTTCTTCTCTAGTTGGGCAGTTTCTTCCTGCCCCATGATAGCCTTCCACTTGGCTGAAGGTGTGACGAGAAGGCTTCCAAATTTCTGGAGCCTTCCAACAAATAAAACAATAAAATTACCATTTTGTCCCCAAACTTTAAATGTTAATATCCCACTCGTTATAACTCCAAATTGAGCTCCGTCTGCGCTCACGCGTTTGTAGTGACGAGTACTACCAGGATAGGCCAAGAAAATGAACCTTACGTGACATGACACATCAGTCACCAAAGATCAACACACTTGCCTCAAAGGACATTTTCGTAAACTCACTTATTAAAATGATAAAATCATAACTTTCAGGGACGGACTGTTACATCTTATGCAGTTCATTTCTAACTATATTTAGTCTAAATTCCTTGGTATTTGAATATCGCTTACCCAAACATAGACTAAGTGACACGACTGTTTAAAGCTTTTTCCTTGCATCAAAACAATGCAGTATGTTGTCCCGCTACTTAGTTCTTCCTAATGAAACACAGTTAGGATATTCGATTCCACCTAAGTTGCGCATAAAAAGCCCAAAGTCGATCCAAAGGAATGGCGTCGTAGTTTTTGACAAGTACAATAACACAACTCACAAACAACACCAAACTGAGTTGAGGATAATGTTGTTCATGTCGAAACCTTCTTGACATATTTACTAAGCTTCGGGATAAGCTTACCAGTGGTCGTATCCGATAAGGTCCGATTCAACCTTAACCAATTGCAGATGATAGTAGAAATGGATATGGAGATGGAAGGAAGAAAGAAGGAGTACAGCTCCACTATTTTTGTATTATAATATTTTATCAAAATGACCGTTACAATTTTCTTTGGAGCTAGTGCTCTTATACAACTCACCACTAAGTTAATTCCCGACTGGAATTTCTAACAAATTTCATAAAAACAATTCATATGTTTCTTCATACAGCTGACAAGAAATACAGGGGGAATTTCGGTACCGTTTCTGCAATTTCAATTTACATGCCGCCTTGCCAGTTCTTTCTAGCTCTTCATAAGGAATCAACCTGAGATAAACTAATAACGGACTCGGATCAACCCAAGATCATATCAAAGCCCAATCTAGACTTGAAACCGCTATGATTACTAATTCAGCATTTAATTAATTATTTTATCACTTCTTGTTGCTCCGTATGATTGATAATATTAATCATCCCAACACTTTGTTGGTCATCTTACACAAAAAGTAGGGTGTGCAAACATTAGATTCTAATCGACGAGGACGTGAGACGACGCAAAACTCTTGATTGTTTTGGCAGATTAAAACTCAACCTTTCAATCCACCTTATTGTGAAGAGCTTATTTGACTGTTCAAGGCTTCACAGTGGTTATCTAGCCATATAGCATAGTCCCCAAGTCCATACATAATGTATGAGGAGAACCTATTCAATTCCAACTTATGATGCAATACGATCTCTCTCCACACAATACTCTCAATGACATTGTTAGCATATGGATAGTCTATGTCAAACCCGAATGTGATTATTTTATACATATATGACACTACCCTTAAGCTGTCACAAATATATTCTCTATCGTGTTTAATACCTCGGAAGATTCCTTGATAATGTCCTAGAGTATTCTACTTTGTTGCACATTTACATGCCCTATGAATAAGGGGATGACCTGAACATAGCACCTCTCTAGCCCTAGGACATGATATATGTAATAAAATCACCGACCTACCTATCTGACAACTACTATGTCTCAGGTCTACAGATTTATATGCATAGCTGCAATTCAAAGTCAATTGCTTGATACATAGTTTCTATGTAACAACTCTGGTTTGTCAAGCAATTCAGGGTCAGTTGCTTGATATATACACTCCATGAAAACCAGGACCGAATTGGCTGATACCAATGATATAGTCCAATTCGACCTTAACTAATTGCAGATGACAATGGAGATGGAGATGGAAGGAAAAGGCAGAGGAGTTACAACGCAGTTAGGAGTGTTTCATCTCGCTATCAATTTGCTAAACCAAGATCATCTATACCAAATGACAACATTTTAATCCTTCAAACTGCTCCTAAAAAAAGTAAATTAAATGCAGGGATCTATACCTTAAGACAACGGAAAAAGTAGATTAAAGCTGGAAAGTATCAAACTTTACAACTTTCTCCAAAAACATATATCACTACAAAAGTACCAATTTTCACATTAATCAGAAACTATGCAATATTATTTCATATTTTCCAATGAATTTGAAACCTTGAAATTGTCATATTTGGACGTTCTTTACTCGAAATTTATTCAAGAAGCACTTGTTAAATGTTCGACAAAATTTGGGAATTCAAACAAAATCCACAGTGCAGTGATCACAATCATCGAGACCAACATTTGAAAAACGTAGATAAATTCACTGATAAGACGTATCATAAAAACCCATTGAGATTGAGATTACACTCAATTGAAAACATTCTTATTAAAACAGCGTAAGTCACAAAACGCACAATCAAAACAACAACAACATAGATTACTTTAAACTTGCAGAGACTCCAAAGGAATACCGAACTTGGCTACATAACTAAAAAAAAAATTGAATAATGGTTAAAAAAAAAAAAAAAAAAAAAAAAAAGGATCCATCAGGACAAAAAATTCTCACTTGAAATTTAATCGACAGATGAAATTCTTAAGTTACCCAATTAGACCAAGCAAGAAGAACCAGTCGTTAATCGAGAATTCACCAATTAAAACAACGCAAGAATTCACCAATTAAACGATGAAAAATTGATTGCAACAATTGGAACAAAGTAACAAAGAAGGGGTAGGATTTGCAGCCCCACTGCAACAGATCTAGCATTTATGCAAAGGAAATTCGATTACGAATTTTTAAAAAAAAGTGTGTGAGAGAGAGAGAGAGAGAGAGAGAGAGAGAGAGGAACCTTCTTGCGGAGGCCAGAGGTTCCAGGATTGAGAAACAGATAGAGAGATCTGTACTTGAGTTCTCTGCTGTGTTTAAGCCGGTGGAGAATGCCAGCTACATTGTTAATTCCAGGGTACCTACAAAGTTAGCATCTTAATTAAAATTTAATTATTATTTTATGCATTAATAAAAGCAAAGTCCTTGCATATAAATCAAACCCATCAAATTAAATGTACAATTAAATCCAATCCAGACTTGAAAATCCAAACTTTATATCAAATTGAGATTTTTTTTTTTTTTTTTGAGCTCACCGGTCGGTAGTTTTTGGGTGCCTGGAACCTCAAAAGTGGAAGCTAAGGGACACTTTTTTCAAACTAACATACCAAGATATCAGTAGTGGACGCAAATGATTAAAATTAGTAATAAAAAACTGAAATCAAATCAAGAAAAATAAAAATTCAAGATTGATAGGACTTGCAAACGGTAGCTTGTTTGGAGACTTAAACTGAGGAAAAGTAAACAGAGAATGAGCAATAACAGAGTAAAAGAAAATTAAAACCTTTATTTCTGCTCTGAGATGGTTTGAAGTTATGTCTACCAATTTTATGACAAATGGGTGAAATCGTAGTGATGAAATTTTAATGTTTAGGTTTCAATTTGTTGGTAGAAGCAGGTGAAGCAATGGAGAATGTTTATTCTTATTATTGGCTGCAGCAAAGATGAGAAGAATTAAAATCTCAATCCTCTAGTGAATAAGAGTTAATATATCAATGACTTGGTGAATGGAATGTAATACTTGTAACTCCTAGCTTTTAGCACTAAATCTTCAACAAAATAAGAGTTAATAGATCAATGACTTGTTCATTGGAATGAAACACTTTCATAAACGCTTAAAACCAAAATGCTATCAAACTAATTCCAAGTTCAAGAAGGTAGTGGAAAAGGTAATTATCAAAATGAAAAGAGTTAAACTAAATTAGGCATTGTTCTCAACACTATTAGCACACCTATGACAGGTATGAAAAAGAAGTAGTGCTAACCTGAGGACAAAAAGTTTATCTTCAGTGTGTTGTGCCTCTCTGTGTTTTTCTTTTTTCCTATAAATATGCAACCAAACCTATGCTATATGAACTATCTATCCAACTCAATACACAAAAACCCAATTAAAAACCAAGAAGCATAGTTCAAGCATTATCAAAATAGGTAAAATCATAGACATTGGTCATATGCAGAGTAAAGCACAATTTGTTCCACCAACTTCTCCAACACAAAAATACAGAGATTTGAGCTTTTAACTCATGGAAATGGAAAGGGGAACAATCTGTAGTAGGATGAATTATGCTCCCAACTATATCAAAAGGCCACAAAGTTTGAACATCACACTGCAGTTTGGCATTCACTTCAAAGGAAATCTAATCAAAAGACAATTATGCACTTGATAATCACAAATGAGGTCATAAGGTAAAAAAATTCACCCCCTCAAATTTCAGTGAGTAAAACTAAGAAATTATGCAGGAAATTATTTAGAAGCTTGATATAAACAAAAAATTAAATTAATTAACTAACAAAATCGGAGCCATTCCCCTAATTTTAACCAACATCCAAATATCCAAATTTGCACAGAAAATTCATCTCCACATCCGAATTTACAGTTCTAGAAATCAGAATATATTACGAAAAATAACAATGAACTTGTGAAGTAGAGCATGAGTGGGATTTACCTGGATGCTGACGCAGAGGGTTTGGAGGGGCCTTCCTGGTAGTGGCCCATCCAACTTTATGAGGGTTGGGGATGGTCTGTTGCTTGCTAGTTTGGAGTTTGGTTATTGACTTGTTATTCAGAGGTGCAGGAGTACTCTGTTGCCATGTGTATTATCTTCATCTGCAGAATCAAAGAACTACCTAACTGTTTTCTAAAAACTGAAATGAAATCCAATATGCAATACCTGAATATTTGTCATGGGAGTAAGAGGAATCGTTTATCGATAGTAGCGAGGTCTAGTTCTCTGGTCATTGGCCGAAATCGCCTTGTCGGAAAATCAGGCATCTGAACGCATAAACAAAACAACCAAAATTTGAAAAGCAAAAAAAAACGAAAAATTTAAACAGAAGTTGTATCTGCAGACCAAAGGCCACCGAAAAAAAAAAATTCTTAAACAAAAGACTCAAAAGGAAAAACAAAAATTGTATACACTCAGCACAAAGGGTTACCAACGCTGCACACAAAAGCTCTAAAATTTTATGCCCAGTGTTTCCTAAAAGAAAAAACCGAATCAAATTAGACAACCACATGCAAGATCAAGGCACACAGAGATAACCCTGAAATCACAGGAAAAAAAAAATCCAAACACAAACTTCACCTGCAAATAGAAAACCACAAAAAAGAAGTTAAATTAGGCACACTGAAAAGGACCTAAAACTCACCAGAAGACGCTAGATCACGTGAGGAAAAAAATGAATTTCGTTGAAATCGAAACGGTAAAAACTTGTAGCCACCTAAGGCTTTCGAACCAAAGAAATTCGCAGGAACAAAAGACTATTCCAGCAAAATAGCGGTGGATGATTGCACCGAGACAAAGACGAAAATAGTAGACAGTAACAAAAGGGGTACTGCGAGAGAGGAAAAAAGCCAGGTTCGAAACAAAGCAAAATATTGTGAACAAGAGAAAAGAAAATGGAAGAAAAGGTCGAGAAGAAATCGAAGCAGAGCCTTCAACGACGATCGACGCGTGCAGCCTAAAAGGAAAATGGTAAGCAACACGTGTATAAGAGGATAGAAACAAAAAGAAGATGGAACCAAAAAGCACACGGATGACAGATGCGTGGGCTAGAAGGGCAAAGGCATCTTTTAACTGTGCGAAGAAGCAGCACACGGCTAAGCAAACAAAAAATCAAGGGCATTTCTGCCCTTTTACTATTGCTTAACAGTGTTGGGTTCAACTGGCTTTTAGTATATATAATGTTTGCAGTTTAATTTTGAGTGCAAACAAAATGAACAGAGACTACCTTAGAAAGAACTTTCTCTCAAATGTAGTGGTAATCGATTTCCACATGTTTGGTCCAGGCATGAAAAATTGGGTTCTTTGCGAAGGAGTTAGCAAAGATGTTATCACACCTGATCTTGGGAGGACAAGGTAGAATTAACTCAACATCAGTTAAAAAATCGCAAATCTAAGTAATTTTAGCAGCAATGTTAGTTAAAAACCTATACTCAGCTTCAGGAGATGAGCGTGCCATTGTTGGTTGTTTCTTGGCACTCCAACTAATGATAGAGTCTCCAAAAAAGATACAAAAAAAACCTCAAATGGATCTTCTATCTGTATGACAACCTGCCTAATCTGCATCGAAGAAAGCATTGATGCTGAAAGGCTTTGAAAAAGGTAGTACATGGTTTTGCACCATCCATGTGTGCTTTCTTGAAAAGATCCAAGTTATATTTCATTTGGGAAACGAATATCCCAGAAGAAGACCATTTTACTTCAATGTCAAGGAAATAATAGAGAAGACCCAGATCCTTGATGAAAAAAGTGCACTGAG
The DNA here is from genome assembly GCA_963580275.1 of Crataegus laevigata. Lineage (NCBI taxonomy): Eukaryota > Viridiplantae > Streptophyta > Magnoliopsida > Rosales > Rosaceae > Crataegus > Crataegus laevigata. Next base: position 19,110,070 of record OY756940.1, on the reverse strand, counting down.
TTAAGATACAGTATCCTTGCAGGCTTGAGAATTTGGACCAGTGACAAGAATGTTATCTACATAGACCAAAACAAACATTGAGGCAAGAAACTTTTTGACAAATAAAGAGTGATCATTCTGTGAACCAGTAAAACCAAGAGAAGATAAATCTTTGTGCAACTTTTCATACCAAGCTCAAGGAGCTTATTTGAAGCCATATAAGGACTTACGTAGTTTACGAGTTTAGTAGATTCCTTGAAACCAAGAGGTTGGACCATGAACACAGATTCTGAGATATTACCATGCAAAAATCATTGCTTATATCTAATTGATTCAAAAACCAATTGAACTTTGATGCCATAGTGAAAAGTAACCTAATTGTAACTGGTTTGGCTACTGGACTAAAGGTTTTTGTGTAGTCCAAGCCTTGTTGTTGATGGAATATTTGCAACCAATTTGACTTTGTACCTGCCTATAAAGCCATAAGACTTTCTTTTTATCCTGAATACCTATTTGCATCCCACCAAATTATTTGAAGATGTGTATGAAACCAAGGACCAAGTACCAAAACTGATAAGAACATTCAATTCCTCCTGTATAGCTTGTCTTCATTGAAGGTGTTTTGAGGCTTAGAGATAAGTAGAAAGGATATAATCCTGAGATATATGAGATAAGATATAATTTTTAGGTGTTGTAAAATTTTTAGGTTTGAAAATTCTAAATTTGGATCGGGTTTGCATAGGGTGAAGGTTAGGATTGGTTGGAGGGTTGGTTGCAGAATTTGTTGCAGGGTTAGTAGCAGTATGAACTGTAAGTGTAGGATTAGAGACAAGAGTGAGCGCAAGATTTGGATGCATTGGTGCATGGGAAAAGGTATTGAAAGTTAAGGTTGTAGAAATGGAGTTCATAGAGGATTGAACTGGTGTAACTGTGGAAGATGCTGAATTGAGTTGTAGGCATACGATTGATTAAATAAACAGTTGTTAGAGAAAGCATCTACCTAGTATTCATCAGGAACCTTAGAAGTTGCAAGGAGATTTCTTGCAATTTCTACCAGATGTCGGTGCTTCCTTTCAACACAATCATTCTGTTCTAGAGTGCGAGGACAACTGAGTTGATGAGATATGCCATGATATTCCAAGAATTGAGATAACTTAGTGCTAATAAATTCTCCACCAGAGTCAGATCAAAGAGCAACAGTCTTCGTATTTAACAGATTTTCAACCATTGACTTGAATGTAATAAAAGTATGAAGCACATCAGACTTGTATTGATGAGGAAAAAACCAACAGTACTTGGTGTAATCATCCACAAATATTATGTAATATCTAAAACCATTTACAGAGAGTAAGACTGTTGGTCCCCAAACATTAGTGTGCAATAGCTCTAATGGTTTGCTTGTATTACACGGTACTAAAGTGAAAGACAATTTGGAACATTTTTCCAAAGCACAACTTGAACAGAAGGGACTTATTCAATCTATTAGAAACAAAAATACATGATTGAGAGACAATTTTATTTAAGATTTTGAAGGAATAATGGCCTAAACGTTGATGCCATACATCTTGAGAGGTTTTAGATGTTGCAGCAAGAGCATGTTGAGTATTAGCAATGGAGGAAGATGTGTGAAATGGATAAAAGCCATCTTTCACAGAGCCTTTAAAAAGCATCTTCTCCAAAGAAAGATCATTCACAGTAAAATGAAAATGATATAGGTGAATTGAGCACCAATTGTCAAGAATGAATTCATTTGCAGAGAGATGAATTCATTTGCAGAGAGCAAAGTTTTAATGCAGGAACATGTAAAACATTCTTAAGATTAAAACAATATGTAGAAGTAAGAATTAGAGTGAAGAATTGGCAAACCTTTGCCATCTCCAATGTACACTTGCTCAGGACCACTGTATGACTCAAGATTCTGCAAATGAGCATATGAGTTGGTCATGTAAAAACTCATACCAGAGTCAAGAATCCAAGATGGAGCAATGCATAATGTTGTAACAAAGGAAGCAGACTAAGAATTCTTGTTACTATAAGTAAGATTCATGCGATAAAGATAGTTAATAGCCACATGATCATAGTGATGACAAATTTGACATGGATTTCTTTTTCCATAGTTGTTGAAATTAGATATTGAACCATGATTATTGTACCTCTGATTATTGTTGCGAGAGATATTCCTCAAATTATTGTTGTTGTTCCTGAAATTAGAGAAATTCGCTAATTATTTCTAATGTTTGAGAAATTGCGATCTATACCACGACCTTGATTGGAGTTGAAATTGGATACATTTTAAGCAGCATAAGCCTGAGAATTTGGAGAATTTGTTGGTGTAGGGAGAATAGCAACGGATGAAGTAAGGCTTGAATTGAAGTCGAGGAGGATTTCTTGGGATTGTTAAGCTAAACTTCGTTACTGAGAAGATAACCATGAAGTTCATCAAGATTTATGGATTCGAGACGAAATTGAACCGCATCAACAAAAGAATCATATTCAGGAGGCAATCCATGCAAGGTAACTAAGATGAGTTTTGAATCAACAGAAAGCACCAGCGCTGGCAAAAGCGTTAGCAATTTCTTCGATTTTCTTGAGATAAATCGCAGTAATTGATTCGCCTTTGGTGATGTTGCGAAGATGAGAACGAAGCTCGTGAATGTGAGACTACGAACTGTCGCAAATCTAGATTCAAGCTTAGACCAGAGTTCCCAAGCAGAATTAACACCAACAACATATGTAATCAAAGAATCAGAGAGAGTAGAGTTAAGCCAGATCAAGATGTTTTGATCATTCTCATACCAGATCACAAATTCAAGATTAAGTGTTGAAGTACGATTTCCTAATGAATCACAAAGAAATTTGGGAAGAGTAGTCATAGAGGCGTCGATGATTCTGATGATGTTGTAATAGTGGAAGATCAAAGCAAATAAAGCACTCTAGGTGAGGTAATTTGTGGTGGTGAGCTTAATCAGAACCATTGATCCAATGTTGTGGATTGTGATGGAAGAAATTGATGGCAATGCAAAAGAATTAGGGGGCAGATTCGTGACTTGAGAGAGCTCAAGATGCACTTGAGAGGTAGAATCAGAAGAGAGAGAGGGAGTAACTGCCATTGTTGCAGGCTAGGGTTTGAAGAATTTTCAAAGGTCGGTGAGCGGGAAGTGAAGAGGATTGTCAAGGTCATTAGGCAATGGCGGTGGATACCATATTGGAAAGTGTATTTTCATTTCTTAATCAATAAGATTACACATTAAGGTATTTATACACAAGTTACACACTTGTATTGAAAGCTCACCTAACTAACCAAATACACAAATTATATTTATATATACTAAAGCTTGGTAGATTAACACTGTTCATCATGTGAGAGGAAGCACTATTCACCAACAGTGAAATGATGGATATACCCCTCATTTGATGCCAGGTTTCAAGTTCCTTTCTTTGTTGCACAGTAAAATCACGTGTTTGCCCCTATTTGATGCCAACTTGTCTGTTGGTTTTCTTCTTTTGCAGAGCCTTCCCATGCATTCTCCAATATTTTGCCACGCGTTGATCATCGTCGATAGGTTCCCTTCAATTGCATCTCTCCAGATTTCCTTCTGTTTCCATTTGGTTTCCTTTTCTCAACCTTTACTTTCTTTGTCGGCTTTCATTTTGTCTGTTTGGCTTTCTTGCTCTGTTTGCTTCCACTGGTGTGCCTCCAAAGCTTTTTTTTTTTTTTTTTGCAAATTTCTAGAGTACAAAAATAAGGATTTCAAACCTCGCCGATCTATCGAAACCTATATTCCTCAGCGTTTCCTCAAAATCCAAGGTACGGGCTTCACCAACCTGTAATTTTTTGGATTTTTTTTTGAATTTTTTTTCTTTTATTTTTTTTGTTTTGGATTGATAATTTTCCATTCGGTAGTTGAGAAAATGTGATTACGTGGTTTAGTTTTGGTGTTTTTGTGATTTTGGGTTTGTAGGTTTTTAGATTTTGTGGTGTTTGTTTGTAGGCTCCAAAACCCTCTGATCTCAAGGTAAGTAATTTAAATTCTGGGGTTATTCAATTTATAGTTTAGTTTAGTGTTTTTTTTTTTAATTTAAAAAAATTGTTTATTCGTTCACTATCGAGAAGAGAATTATGGACAAATATTCAGCAATACTGGAAAGGACGAACAAGCTGGGGATAAAGCAAGGTATTGCAAAAGGGTTGGCTGTTGCGTTAGGTTTTATAAGGTGGAGATCTCGCAGAATGGCGCATAAGGATTTGATCATTTGGTTCATTGGTATGGTTTTTAGCTGAATGGCGTTATAGAATTGTTAGAATTCTGTGATTTTTTTGTTTGTTTGTTTTGGTTTTAGAGTGTTTGCTCTATTTGGTTGCTTGGAAAATCCAGGACAATGGAGGGAGAAAATTCATGGAGTTGTGCATTATATGATTTTGTTTTAGTTACTTAAAAAAGTTCAATGTGATTCATATAGATGATAATTGAGCTCATGATTGTGAAATACTCAGAGTAACGGTTGAATTCTTTTTTTCTTTTTTTTTTTGCCCATTTAAATTTGAATTCAGTTGAATTTACTTTCTGAGGGGATCTGAAGCTATGGGTGATGTATAATTGCAGACAAAGCTGTGATTTTGCTGGTGATTTCTTTGTTTGCAATTAATAAAGGTAAAACATGGCACATAGTAATTGGGAAGCCGATAAGATGTAAGTACTTGCATTCATCATTTCAATTAATGGGGTATTTCCAACGAACTAGAAAAATCAATGGGAATCTACAAAAACTGAATATATACAATCAGTTCCATGTTTTTCTTTCAATCAGAAAATGATGGCTTTGCAAAAGGAATTGTTTCTCTCTTTTTTTTCTCCAACTTCTTTTTTATTTATTAATATCGGTTTTTTGCCGTTTCTAAATAATTCTCATCTGTTTTTTTTTTTTTTTTTTTTGCAGTTTTCTGTGGAGGTTTAGTTGAACATGGGGAAATCAAGAGTTGCTGCCCACAGAAAAACTGATGCAAAGTGAGATTACGTTTTTTATTTTTGTTTTGGTATGAATTTTCTTCACTTTTCGCCATTTGATAGGAGATCTCGATATGAACCGTCGATTTTGAATTTGTGTTTAATTTTTCGTAGACTTGTTGGTTGCATGTGAAAAAAGTTCCTTTTTTTGGGTATTTTATTGTCCAAGTACTTAATAGGTTTCTGTACCTTTGAGAATCCGTTATTTATCATTTCTCCAGCAATGATTTTGACAGGCTGGTTCATGAGTTTCTCTGTCTTGATTATACTTATCATCAGTGCAAGTGAAAACAAATATAAAGTTGTACTGCAAACTTGAATTTTGAAAAGATCACCACCAAGCTCTGTTTGATATTATGCACATATCTCATCTTTATTTGTGTGTCTGTGTTGGTTTCTGATTTTTATAGGTTAAGAGTAAACGCGGAGATGCAAGCAAGAGGTTGCAAAGGATCCGTACAAGCTTAAGAGGCCTGCAAGTGCCTTATTCGTTGTCAAGTACGTTTCATTTTTCCAATGATTTAATTTTTGTAATTTTATATTTATGAATTTTTCATTCAGTTTTATCTAGGGAAGATGTTTTTGGCTAAAATTAAAATTTATATTCCACTTTGTTTCGATTTTTTGACCTCTTGGTGTTTCAAAGACACAAACCAACACACAACCCACATATTAATAACATTATCACTCCTACCTGTTAATTTTTATGTTTTTTTCAATTATTCTGGAGAAAATTTGAGGCCAAAGTTGTTCGCTTTTTCAGTTTCTGTGGTTGCTCGGTTACCTTCAGACTATGTAATGAACTCTTCTCCAAATATGTATTCTTCTGATTGTATAATCTTCATGGTGTGTTTGGGAAGTTCGAGAAATATATATATGCTGCTTTTACAGTCTGCGTAGGTTGATTTCATTCTTCTGTAATTTATTATGATAATAGTTGTCACATCCCGACCCAGGGTCCACCACATCCTGGGCCCGACCTCCTCCGTAGCACGATACTGTCCGCTTTGGGCCTCGACCACGCTCTCACGGTTTTGTTTCTAGGAACTCACACGATAACTTCGTAATGGATCACCCATTATAGGAGTGCTCTCGCGCACTACTCGCTTAACTTCGGAGTTCCGACAAACTCCAAAGCCAGTGAGCTCCCAAATTGCCTCGTGCTAGGTAAAGATGAGAATATAGATATAAGGCTTACAAGATCTTCTCCCCTGGGTGATGTGGGATGTTACAATCCACCCCTCTTAGGGGCCCGACGTCCTCGTCTGCACACTTCCGGCTAGAGATTGGCTCTAATACCAAATTGTCACATCCCGACCCAAGATCCACCACATCCTGGGCCCGACCTCCGTCTTAGCACGATATTGTCCGCTTTGGGCCTTAACCACGCCCTCACGGTTTTGTTTCTGGAAACTCACACGAGAACTTCCCAATGGGTCACCCATCATGAGAGTGCTCTCACACGCTACTCACTTAACTTCGGAGTTCCGACAAACTCCAAATCAAGTGAGCTCACAAAAGGCCTCTTGCTAGATAGAGATGGGAATATACATATAAGGCTTACAAAAACCTTTCCCCTGGGCAATGTGGGATGTTACAATACTGGTTGTCAGTGTAGGGAATTATCATACAAACAGTCATTCGTGATTGATTTTGCCAAGTATAAACATTTGAATCGAACGATATGGTAATTGTGTTGTAATTACTAATTAGTGACTCGAATTGTTTTGCTTCTGTCATCAAATTTTTCTTTTATCATCAAATTATGTAGCAGTAGCCAAATATAAACATTTAAAATAACATTGCCTAAAAGAGCAGTTTTAATCCGAACTCAATTCTTTTCGGGAACATATTGCAGGTTGATTCACATTCTGGGATGTAATATAGTTGGTGTGTTGGGGCTGATCGTAGAGATTCTGTTTACACTATAATTGCTATTGTAAAGAGTCCCTATATGCTGCTTAAAGGTTGGTATCGACTGATTCATGATCTGATTACTCGAGAAGGTTCATTTCTAGAAATAGCTTGAATCCTTATTGTTGGTTTGACAATCCTTCTGTGGCTAATTGTGGTTGTTTCAAGTTATGTGTTGGCAATTTTCATGAACATTTTAATAAGATTGTATGCATCAGTTGTAGTATATCGGGTTTGTTTACACCAGACTATAATCATTATAATCTCCTTGGCCTTTCATGATAAGTAAAATTATACATTTTTGAACCGTTTAGAAATGCATGAGAGATCTTTCAGGAAAGGTGTGGTACATGATTGCAATGGTGGCTGAATTTGATGAGTACACAAATGATCAGTTGTATCTTCAAGAGGGAATAATTTTTCCAAAGTTAATGACTTTCCTGCTTATGAAATATTGTTCCTTAAGCTCATTAAGTTTTACCGCAGAAAAGTCACTTTCAGAAAGTGAGTAAACTTTCTTCTTATCTATCTTATATTTTGGCCATTTCCATTAATCAGTAACTATGTTTTATGCCTGACAGTTTCAGTACTCTTGATTCCCATATATGGCTTGAATCCTATAAAATTGGCCATTTAGAATGAAAAGTCGTTTCGTTGTTGTACTTTTACCATTTTTGGTTGTATCATGTGAAATTAAGTGTCACTTTGGTATATATATTTTGTCAGAAATATGTTTTGATTAGCTTAGATTCCTAAAAGGTTCGATATTAAAATGACATCAATATGCATAATGAATGATTCGAGAGGTCTTAATTGAGTTTTATCGATATTAATAACAAAAAAACCTTGATACTTTAGTATAACTAGCGACAATGAACAGTTCAATATTAAACTGTTCAAATTGGTGGATTTGGGTAAGAAACTAAGGGTCTGTTTGGTATCTTATTTGAAATTTTTTATCATTTCTCAAAACATTTCTTAAGAACATTTCTTGAAAACAATTTTCTTTAAGACTCAAAAACTTGATTGGTTTGCGATTTAAATTTTTTAAATCTTACGACTTAAACTTGATTGGATTGGAGTAGAGACGAAAAAAGTAAAAAAAAAAAAGAGGAGAAAGAAAGAAGAAAAGAGAGATATATTTGGAGTGAGATGGGAGGAGGGAGAGAAAAGAAATGAGTGAGTTTAAGTTTAAAAACTCTAAAAACTCACTTTTTATGTTTTTAAGAAATAAACTATATTTTTGAGTTAGTCTTGAGTTTAGTTTTTAAAAATAGTCATACCAAACAAGTTTTTAAGACCTAAAACTTGAAAACTGTTTTTGAGTTTAAAAAGTTGGATTCAAATACACTACCAAACGGGCCCTAAGAAACCATGATATTTTCTTTCGATTTTAAGAGCTAAAATGGACATGCATTTGCTTTTTTTGTGAGATGTAAGAAATTGAAAAAAAATTATTTTTTATTTTATCATTTTGGAGCGGGAGGGGTATTGTCAGATATAAGAGAATTAGTAATTTTAATCAAATTGATAAATTAAGAATACAGAGGTAGCAATCTACACAAAAATATGTTAATAAATTGGTTAATGGGTTTTCAATTCCGTGTTATTATTGGCTCTAAAGCTTTTGTTTGACTTACATCTTTCCTTTTTTATTTGGGCAAATATTTATGTCCTACACTGTTAATTTTCTTTAATGCTTGCTCTAGATTTTACAGGTTCTTGTTAAAGTTTGGCACTAAATTGCTTTTCTTTTCTTGGGATGCAAGAAAATGGAGGAAGAGAAAGAATCAAATTTTGGATTTATCAAACACTTCGTAGATCTTCCATGCATTTTGTAGCTGTAATCCTTTGGTAAATACTTAACCTTTTAATCAAAACCTATATATGCCAATAGGTTTTGTAAGTAGCATCAAATAACTAATTGCTTTTTTCTTGGTAAGTACCAAAATGCTTACACTTCCAGCTTAATAGAAAATGATGAATTGAGACAAACTTGGAACCTAATAATCAATATTAGTAAACCATAAACTTATTTCGTGACTACCACAATATTGTTTCAATATTCTACTTTTGGTTGCAATTTTGTTCTCTCTAGGACATTTAAGTGCAGTTTTGGTGATAGGAACATATTTATGTGACTTTATTAGTTTGTTTCCTTGCATTTACTTAATTAGTTTCATCTTATTAGAATGTTTTAAGCTATTTTCGTGTGTTTGTAGGTTCTAAATAACAAAGTTAGCAAAGAAGTGCATTTTGGTGCAATTTGGAGCTATTTTGGGTTGAAATGGATTGCATGCATGGGGAGCATAAAAAATGGATGGTTGTGATTCATTCTCACCAACAAAATGGATGGTAGTGATTCATTCTCACCAATAAAAATGGATGGTGGTGATTCATTCTCACCAACAAAAATGAATGGTGGTGATTCATTCTCACCAAGAAAATAGATGGTAGTGATTCATTCTCAAAGCCTATAAATAGGCTTCTCCATCAAGGCCAAAGACACCAATTCACACAACGCTTCCATTCTACACTCCCTAAACTATCCTAGCCTTACCCCTACCTACCAATCCTAAACACCACCATACATCCCCCTATCCATTCCTCCATACAACCAAACCTTGAACCCACAACCACCCATTGTGCCGTAGCAAAGGAAGGGAAGGAAAGTGCTTGGACGTGCTTGCCACTCAACGAGGATCGTTGGAGCGTTTAGGTGTTTTCTTTCTTTTATTTTCAATGTATAAATCTATTTACCTTTGTTTTACAATTATGAGGAACTAACCCCCCCCCCCCCCTTTTTGCTAGGGGGGATTCAAAGCCATGATTACATTTGCATTATGAATTAATTACTTTTGGTTGTGCTTTAATAATTTGTGATTTCAATTCGCTTAACTAGTTGATTGATAACTTATTTGTGTATGTTAATTAAGAGTGCACGCTTAGTTTTCATGCATAAGTTTGATGCTAGAATATAAGGAAATTTCACCTAATCGTTATGAACTTATATTCATGAGTAGTGAAGGTTGCTATCCACAATCGTGTTAAGTGAATTCTTGGCAAGAGTATCATGCTTTTCATAGTTACGAATGCCTCGTCAATACTTATAGTTCTCATGAATCTTAATGATCTTTGATTGTATCTCTATTGTGCTTTTCACGTATGGAACTTTTGAAGAATGTTTTGAATTGTTATATGCGCTTTCCCATTCAATTCATTAACTTAAGGAGAACTTGAAGGTTAAAAAAGTGTTATCACGATTAACCCGGAGTATTGAGTTTCATAAGTTATCAAAAGAACAACTAAAAATTGGTTTATATACAGTGTATCATGTGTTGAGGAGACCCCTCTAGCTAATCCATCATCCATTCAAACAACCATATTTTGTGCTTAAATCTGTCTAGTTTACAATTTGTTTGTTTTCAAGTTATTCTCATCAAGACCCAATCCCCCTTTTACAATTTGTGTCTTTTGATTTAAATCTACCTTATTTGATTTCTTTTGAGTTCTTTGAGTTAATTTAGTTTAGAGTTGGTTAATTTTCATAGCTTGAATCTTTTAAATTCATTTACGAATCTGTTTTAGTTTATTTGTTAGTTTTATTTTGAGTTATTCTAGTTTAGTTGGAATCATTTGAATCTAGTTAAGTGTTTTGATTTTAGATTTGTGTTTTTAAAGTTTTATTTAGTGTTTCTAAGTTTATTTTATATAGATTAGCAATCCCTCCTAATCCCCGGTTTAGAACGATCCCTACTTGCATATATACTACAATTGTCAACAAGAGGGTTTAATTTGTGTGTTAGCATAATCATTGCATCATTTGGTTTTTAAGTTTCACCGTCAAATACCAACTATTTGATTGTGATCTCTCTGTGAAATTGGATATATGATTTAAAAATGTGATTCCAAAAATAGATTGTGCTTTACCTGATCAAAAAACAGAAATTGCATGTGTGTATTATGAGAGGAAGCGGGAGCAATCTGTCTTAGTTTTGGAATGTACTAGAATCAAAGAAGCTAAGTCAAGGTGTTAACTTTGAATTTTCCTCAAATATCTCCTTTTTTTATTAATTATTTTAGACGTAGAAAATCTCTATGTTTTATCTGGTAGTTGAAAATATAAATTTGGGACTTCTTCCATTTAGTTATTTGGTAGTTTGAATTTATAAATGTAGATTTGTGTTTGTTTGCCCAGCTACTATTTCAAAGCTGGAGGAGGCATTGTGGATTAATAATAGGAAATATGATACTCTGTGGTGCTGGAAAATGCTTAAACTACTTGAGCATTTTGCACTCCGGACCAGAATGAGGCAAAGGTTCCAAAAGGTGTTTCAGTGCTTCCTAAAGGCTTTCAATGAGGTACTTCCACTTACAAATCTCAAAGAAACTATTTTATTTTTTAACTTTCGATGTGTAATAAGGAGGGTTGTGAGATTGACTGCATATTTGTAATTTGGGTTTAGTGACTTACAAAATTGCAATTTCAAAGATCTTAAATTATAGCTTAGTTATCCATTTTTGAAATTCAGGTGCACAATAATTGATAATTGTAATGCTATTAGAAAATTGTTATTACTGTGATTGTGCAGTGCTTACTGTGTATTTGCTTAGCTTAATTATTTTAAATTAGGGGTGGTTGAAAGTTGGAATTTTATTCATGCAGTTTGTACAAAGAAGAGTATTTCATTACAAGAAACTCAATCCAACAGAACATTTACTACTCTTAAAAGCATTTTGTGAACTCCAAGCTCAAGTCAATCCTTAATTTTCATCTACTTTTTATTTCTCTATGTCTAGGTGATTTTCATGGTTTGTAACCATTAAATCACCCAACTTTATATTTACAATTGTGTTTCTGATTGTTGATGTCAATTAAAATACTATTATTCAAGTTATTAGATTTTATGATATATGTTAACATATTCATTTTAATAATTACCACTTGCTTTGATGCATAGAAAATGCTAATTTTGTGACAAGAAAATAGTCTTATTTCCTGTTTAATAAAACTCATAATTAGATAAATTGTTTGACGAGAATGATACATAATTATTCATGCAATTTGTAATCTCGCAGCAACGCGCGAGTATTACTGGCTAGTTCCAACTAAATTTCTGCTCTTCGAGGCCCAATGTCTTCGTATTTTCAAGTGTATTTCCTTTAAATTCATTTAATTATGTAATTTGGCCTATAGCTTTCGTATTTCTTCCTAAATATTGTAATGATATTTCAGTTATGAAATGATGAAAATAAGTTTTTTTTTTTTTTTCGTTTCTTTCTCTTTACTTAAGTTTTAGGCAAGCACAACACAGAGTATCCAGGGTGCGTTTGTTTACCCTCACTAACTATCATTGGACTGGACTGGATTAACACAGTCCAGTTTCATGTTTGGTACTGGTAGGGACTAGTTTTAATGAGATTAGGTGGGACTCGCAGGGACTAATGACCTCGCTAGGATGTCTTAGTGAGACCCCCCGAAATGCTTCGAACTACTAAGACCGTCTCTTGCGTTCGCCTTCAACTGGGTTTGACGAAAACAAATCCAAGAAATCCAAGTCCGTCTCGAATTTCTTCACTAAAAATTGCCATCGTTTCTACATATTCGGAGTCAGAGCAGCCATGACAGAGACTTCAAAGAGGGTCTTGTAGCCCCACAAGAAAATCAAGCATTCCAACCCCAAGCCATCGCCGTCTCTAACTCCCCCAACTCCACAAACCCCGACTTCCCACCCGTTACCTCGCTAGGCCTCTAAGAATTGCAAAAACCCCCAAATCTGGGATTGCAAAAATACCAAATCTGGGAATTGTAATACCATCAATCAGACTTTCTTTGATTTATGGCAAAAACAAACCCAATCAAGCAAACATGTAAGTTATGAACTTCAAAATCAATAATCTTTTTGGAGCACCAACTCATATTCCGAACTTTTGAATCATAATCCGAACTTTTAAATCTAAACAAGGGTAGCAGTATTTTCTATTTTTATTTTAGTGAACTCAATCTGAATGTTATTTATCTCTAACAATTAAACAACTATTATGTCATGTCACCCCAATTAGTACGTATTAAGAAGTGTTAGATAATTATGTAGCATTCATTTTGTCAATTTACTGATCAACCAAAACTTAACAAACTGGATTGGATGAACCTAGCTATATAAGGATTGAACCTAAAGCTTAAATATAATAATAAGAGAAATGTAAGGGGGTTCTTTTAAAAGTGGGACTCTCTATGGACTCTCTGTCACCTTACAATTTAATGTTATTTTTCATACCAATATAATAAAACATTGCGCCAACAACATGAGGTGGCAGAGAGTCTAACTTTTGAGAGAGTCCTTTAGCATTTCTTTGATACAATAATAATAAATACAACCCATGTTCCAACTAATAACATCATTTTTAAATATAAACAATATTTCTACTCTAAGCTGACTAAGGTGAAGGGGAAGGGGGAGGGGGAGGGTCAAACTTGGGACATAGTGGGTTGAAGAGAAAAACCCTAACCTCACCATGACAATCGACCACTTGCCTAACATTGTTTTTCAATAGACATTTGTTTGTGAGTTGTTATGAACACTCCATGAAGGTCATCTTGAAATTCTAATTTATTTAGACATTGAAATTTTTTTGTCACAATATAGAATGACATTTTTAGAGTGCCAATAATAGCACCCAAAATATTACCAGAAAAAATTTGTATAAGGAGTACAGTACATTTTTGTTAACTACATTGAAATGTTTGAGAATTGAAGAGAAAATCAAGAACAAATGATGAACAGAAGGATGAACACAGAGATCTTAGAGAGAGAGAGAGAGAGAGAGAGAGAGAGAGAGTTTAGAGAGAGAAATATGATTTGTATTGACTGAAAGAATGAAGATTACACACCTTTTTTTTTATACTAGTAAGCCTAACAACTCTAACCAAATACTAACAAATTTACTAACTATATTTCTAACTGTATTGTTGACTTGTATCCTTAACACTCCCCCTCAATCTCACTTGGGGAAACCCAGTTTGAGATTGGAAGAACATATCTGCAATCACTACTATGAAACCAGAAAATAGAACACAGAGTTGAACCATCTGCAATCTTGCATCCCTCTTCATCCACCTCAGATTCATTCCATCTCATAATATCTTCATGTATATCACCTTGTTCCATATCAAAACCATTCCCATCTGAGTTATAGAGCAAGTGATCTTACTGTTGTAAACACCTTTCAAATTGATTATGCTGCACATAAAGACTAGTGACTAAAAGTTGCTGAGATAATTGTAGAGCTAAATTGCTATCTTGAATATGGGAAACAAAGCTGAGAATCATGACTGGAAGTTCTGCTCACTAATAACACTTGTCGCTTCCATTTCTATTTAGTTGAAGCCAAAGCCGAGAATTGATTACACTCTGAAAGCTGTTGGTGGAAGATTAACAGCCCTCCCTGGAATTTCAGATATGATTGATGATACCATGGAATCCATTGTCACAGACATGCTCCAATGGCTACACAGGATTGTTGTTCCAAATGGTGGTGTGCATATTGATACAAGTGAAGTTGTTGTCTACATACGTCCACTGTTCAAGGTTAAAACCAAGGTTATTGATAACAATCTGAATCCTGTTTGGGACCAAACGTTCAAGTTGACTGCAAAAGACACTGAAATTTACACCTCTATAGCTACTGCAAACCAAATTACACCCATTGCATATACAATCTTCCTATAAAAAAAAATTAACAAACTATAGTGTGACATCGACCTTAACTATAGCACCGCGGGATTGCTCTCTGTGGATTTTACCAAAAAACAACTTCTTTGAACAATGACATCGGCCTCAACAATTTCAACAACAGAAAATCAACATCTATGTAGGATTACCCTTCATGGGATTTACCGACTCACATCACGGAATTACCCTTCATGGGATTTACCGTTAACAACTTCTTCTACTCTTCGTGGGTTTTATCTATTCATATCATGGAATTACCCTTCGTGGGATTTACTGTTAACAACTTCTTCAAACACTTCATTGTATAACCGGACTAACAGTAGATACATGCTAACAACTGAGCTAGTTAGACTCAACATTATAGGTTGTGATAAGGAAATATACTGCACAAACTCCTCAATAAGCACTTGAACAATCTTCTCAGACATTACACTTCTCATTTTAGCACAAACCATAATCTGAACAACCATAAACTTGTACATGCTAGAATGCAAGAATTCACACCCATTTCTCCAAATATATCAAGAGTTGCAGAATATCAGTGAAGCAGAGAGACAAGAATTGGACATCATACAGATTACACAATATACGATTCTGAAAAACTCAGCAAATTAAATGGAAGCCATCACAAACACTTATCTTGACACAACGAACAATCTTGAACGCATATGTCACAAACAACTGGAAGAAACCAGAAAAGATTCACAAAAAAGACGACTCTGAGCTCTTTACTACTCAACATATCAACTGAATGAGCCCACAGCAACAAACTAATTGATTCACATAATATTGAAAGAATCATAGTAAAAAATTCAAAAGAAGTGGCTGAAAAACTTAACTTTCACATGAAAATTTTGAGCTGGGCATTTCGGCATACACTTGGACTACACAAAAGTCTCAGTGACTCGGTTGATCAGCGATCTTTCATAGAGCTCGTAGCCATGGCTCCTCCAACTCTTCTCGGCCCTCCAGGGTCCAACAAACCCGCAACTGGCGAACCCTTCGTCGACTTGATGGTCTGGAGTTTCAACAACATATCAATGAAAAGAAGCCCCCCCATAAGCCTGACGGAGAACAACTTGCCACCTACCTCTCCACCGACAACCCCTACCTCGATCTCTCTTTTTTTTTCCACGTGGTGCCAACCAATGCAGAGAAAGATTCAGCTACAGTTTCACGGTTGCGGAATTCGATTTGGGGATAGGAAAGAATAAGGAAGGAAATTGAATCCCGGGTAGGCAGCAGATTTTGTTTCTTGAGCGGACCCTTCTCATCGATCTTTCTTTTCCCCAGCTTCACTCGGATGCGAATTAGGTTCTATGAAGGCGGCGACATGAGGAAGCACGACGTTCTCGTTAGAGGAAGTGAGCAAAGAAGGATCCCCAATCGCCATATCTTTAAGCTTTGCCTGTTGAACTTGAGTGTTATCAACCAACTCAGGAACATAACGATCATACTTTCCTTCAACAGAATCGAACACTTGCCCAGAACCTGATACTTTTCCTTTCCCGGAATTAGACATTTTCCCAGAAAATTTTCTTTCTCAAAGCTTAATCGACTGAAATATGAAAAACTGAACAATTCCCCGAATTCAAGAAATGAAAATTCAAGAACTGAATATCAACCTAGAAGTTACAGGATGATCGGGGAAGCACCTAAGAACTTGACAGAATTTTTGAAGAAAATCTGAAGAGAAAATAAAACTAGAAGATGAAATTTAAAAAAGAAAAAGCGGAACCACCAAAATTCATGGCGTGAGCCTGGTGGCTCTGATACCTTGTTAATTACATTGAAACGTTTGAGAATTGAAGAGAAAATCAAAAAGAAAACACAGAAATCTTAGAGAGAGAAATACGATTTGCAGTGATTGAAAGTACGAAGATTACACACTTTAACTATATTTCTAATTGAATTGCTTACTTGTATTCTTAATAATTTGGGAAATTTGGAAAAGTAACCATATTTTAGACCCATATAAAATTATAGCCACCATTTTAGTTTTTTTATAATTCTAACCAAAATTTGATATAAAAGTACTAATATACCCTTAATGAAAATTTGGAAAAGTAACCATATTTAAGACCTCATATAGAATTATAACCACCATTTTAGTTTTATGATAATTCTAACCAAAACTTGATGTAAAAGTACTAATAGTTGAGATCTTGAAGCATAAAAGAGGTAGCATCCTCAATACTACCCAATACCCCTATTCTCGAACCGCTACATTTCCTACACTTTTTTTATATCAATTATGTGAGAGAGAGAGAGAGAGAGAGAGAGAGAGTAGATATAGATATTCAAATGTAATCAGAGAACGTGAAATTTGAAGATAACCTAGTAAACTAAACATAAAAATTAATCAAGAATTAAATCTCCAAAGCAAAATTCGAATCTAAAAATAGAGGAGCAAAAACCCTTTTAAGCTAAAATCTGTGTTAAGTTTTTCTGCTAAACTGGTGATTGAAAATATAAAAGCCAATAATGTGATAAATTATGAATAATATAAAACCCAATAATGTAATAAATCTCAAAGAAAAACATTCACATCACTTTTTCCTTTGCCCACTTTGTCAAGGTCGAATTCCATGAACTTGCTGTGTTCTGGCGTTCATTGAACCACTCTTGGAGTATACCTCTAAGGTGATCCACTAGAGCAGTGATAGGCAACTTTCGAGCATCCTTCAGTTTTGCATTCATGGATTCAGCAATGTTGGTTGTTATCATGTTGTATCGTTTTCCACTAGAATGTGCCCGAGCCCATCTATGATACCCAATTTCTTGAAGATATTTTCCTACTTTTCCATCTTTGATTGCCCAAATATCATTCATAACACTATTAAACTCTGACACAAGGTATGCTTTTGCCGCAGTGTAATATAACTTAAACATCGTTTCATCATCACCAAATTTATTCCTCATGTTGCCAGCTACATGATACATACAAGCTCCATGATATGCCTCTGGAAACACAGTTTGCACAGCTTTACCAATGCTTCCATGTCGATCAGATACAAACACCAAGTCTGTTACCTCTCTAATGGCACTTCTCAATTTTGTAAGAAACCATGTCCATGAAGCGTCATTTTCTGAGTCACCCACACCAAATGCCAAAGGATATATTTGATTTTGTCCATCGTGGCATACAGCTACAAATAAGGTGCCAAGATATTTACCCTTTAGAAAAGTCCCATCAACTGCTACCACTTGCCTCATAGAACCACGAAATCCCCTTATAGAGGCTCCTATTGCCATGAAAAAGTATAAAAAGTGATTATTGTCATCCGTTTCTATATGTGTTATTGTCCCCGGATTTTTACTTTCTAACATGGCACAATAGGCAGGAAGTGCGGCAAAATATTCCTCGGGCGACCTTCAAATCATGTCAAATGCATGCTCTCTTGCTCTCCAAGCTTTCTCGTAGCTCATATTAACCCCAACTTGTGCTCGCATATCCTCAATGATGTCTTTAGGTCTATATACACGTGATGCCCCCTCATACTTTGACTTTATAAATTGGCCAACAACATAACTACTTGCTTGCCGATGATCACGATGAACAACATCTAATGAACAAGAATGATTAGTTTCAAATTTTCCTACTTCAAAAAATTCTGACACTTGTAACTTGGTTGCACGAAGTCGCCACTTGCAATTATCATCCACACATCTAATTTCCAAACGATCCTTAGTTGATCTTTCCACTTTAAACTCATAATTCTTCCTCATTGCAATCATAGCTAATTGTTTTTGCAACCCTTTCTTACTCGAGTACAATTGTCCGACCATAATATCTCCATCCATATTCAAATCTGCAATATTATCATAGCCTTGTATGCTCTTACGTTTGTTATGACGAGACGACGATAGATTGAAATTGACATTGTTAGACTGCACATTATTGAAATGGGTACTGTCATGATAATCATCAGTAAACTCAAAACTCACATCTATTGAAGTCTCACTAATCTGGGCATTGTCTTGAAGAACTTGACTTGGTTGTTCATCACCCAAAATGTCATAATTCTCTTGAATTGCCACTGTTGGTGATGGGGAACTGCACGCAATTGGGTGTTCATCTTCAGGTTCATTTAGAGGATATGTTGTAACATATAACGGAATTTTGTTCGGCTTTGCAGAAGGACTTTCACATACCCAACTAGTCACATCGTCATTGTCTACAATATCCATCATATTTTGCATCCCTAAGTTGCTAAGGCATTGATAATGTACTGAGATTCTAAATTCACTTCGACTAACATGAAGACGTTTATATATACCTTGTATAAGATCTTGATGAGTAACTTTGGTTGACACTACCATTGCTTTTGCTTGACCATCTGTGTATTGGCTATCAACCCTCCTCCATGGACCACGGTCACAAATTGAGTCATATTCTGAAGGAAAAAAAATTTAATTAGCACATCTAACTAACCTGCAAATATATTAAAATTTGGAAAAAGTTTTAGAAAAAAATTAATTAGCACATATAACTAACCTACTAGGGTTTTGGGTTTAGGGTTTCGGTGGTGAACAATGGACACCTCCCTGCAGCGATGCCAAAACCTTAAAATCCATGGCAGACAAAGGCTCCTGATTTTCCAATGCTTTACCAAAGGTTTACCAATGCTTCACCAAAGCTTTACCAATGCTTCCATGGACACCTTTCTTCTTCTGATTTTCTTAATTGTTAATCTCTCGCTATGTTTTTTTTTTTTTTTTTTGTCAAAATCTCTTCCTATTTTTCATTTGTGGTTGACTGATGTTGATTGGCATAAAGGTTTTGTTTTTGTTGTGAGAAACCCTAATAATAAGGGTATATTAGTACTTTTACATCAAGTTTTGGTTAGAATTATCATAAAATTAAAATGGTGGCTATAATTCTATATGGGGTCTAAAATATGGTTACTTTTCCAAATTTCCCTAATAATTTTTGGAGTGTGATATCCACACATCCCATTTTACTTTTTACACACCTTTTTAATTTTCAGTCGTTGGATCGGATGAATTGATGAAGATCAACAGACATAAATTATTAAGGGGTGTGTGAGAAGTAAAATGAGTTGTGTGGATAGCACACCCCTAATTTTTATATTACCAGAAAGAACTTGTACAAGGAGGAGTAGAATATATTTTTATATATATTTGTCGATAATAACACCAAAGTTTTTAGAGAAAAATCTTTAATTTTTAGCGTCTCTTTCATCCTAAGGGGTAAGAAGTCAAGCGTGATATCTCTCATTACATGTCCATCAGATAACAAAAGTTGAACAAAATTTTAGAAAATGCCTCTACAATAAGCATAAGTAACAATTACAATGACTTTCAAGCCATAATAGCCATTAAAATTAAGAAGGGTGGAAATGTATTTCAAAACAAAGACGAAGAAAAATGGTATATTACATGCACAACCAAAAGGATTTCAAAACAAGTTGTAATTGCTTCCACTTCAATTACATAAACCAAAAGAAAACATATATCAACTTCATTTTTATTTTTGCTTCGCAAATGAAATTAAACCCATTGTAAAATTACATCAAACTGGAACGGTTCTAGCAGAAGCTGCCTGGTGCTCTGGGGCCTCTTCTTCTTCATTCTCACCTGTCAACTCCTCAAGTGATTTTCCCTTGGATTCCGGCACCAAGAGTGTAAAAACCATGCCGAAAAAGTTGATCACACCAAGCATAATTAGAGAATTCTTCACACCTATGCCAGGTGGGTAGCCTGCATCAGTCTTTGCAGGATTCTTGTCTTGTGCTGCGTACAAAAACCCAAATGCCCCAACGATTGCTCCAGCCTTCCCTGCTGCAGCTGATATTCCATGACATGTAGACCTCAAACGCGCGGGGAAAATCTCAGCTGGTACAACAAATGTGGTGGCATTGGGTCCGAAATTGGCAAAGAAAAAGGTGAACGAGTAAATCACAACAAACCCAATATTGTTGGCCTTTAGGGTCCAGTGGTGGTAAGGAATTGCCAGAGCAAACATGAACACAGTCATGAAGAAGAATCCCATCAGTTGGATTGCAAATCTGCCCATGTAATCAATGAATGCAACAGTGAACCAGTATCCAGGGACAGTGCTGCACATAGCTATTAGGGTTTGTGCTCTTGCAATTCTGTACACCTCATGGATTGCATTCATGCTCTCTGCTTTCGGGATCCACCCAATTGCGCTAAAGATGTCTTTTTGGAACAGATTTTGGCTGTAGAAGGCAATGTCTAGCAAGAACCAAGTAGAAGTGGTGCCAAGCAAGTGAAGACCGTGGCGAGCAGCAAATTGCTTGGTGAACAAGCCAAAGCTATTGGACTTCTCTTCAGTAATCTTCTCTAGTTTCTCATCTTCAGCTTCAAGCTGAACTTGGAGAACCTTCGACATGTCTGTGGCAGCCTGCTTAGCATTTTTCGCTACGAGGGCTGTGTAACGAGCTGTCTCGGGCATTTTCATACGCCAGTAGTAAGTTAGAAGAGCAGGAAGGGCGCCAACCATTAGAATGATACGCCAGACAAAGTCGGCTTGAGGTGCAAGAGAAGCACCTCTGTCCACAGAGTATGCAGGAGCCTTGAAAGCGTGATCAAACGCGGATGACACAATCAAAGCCACAATCCCACCAGTCAAAATCCCAAATCCTTGCATGGCAAACACCGCGGCAATAAATGCCCCACGAGTCTTTTTATTGGCATACTCGGACATGATTGTGGCTGAGAGGGGATAGTCACCACCAATGCCAAACCCAAGCCAGAACCGGAAGAAACAAAGTGTGGAGATCACACTCTTTGGGTGATCCGAAAACGAAAGGCCTGACGCAACGGAGCATAAAACCATGAGAACAAGGGTCATACCATAGACCTTTTTTCGACCCATTTTGTCCCCGAGCCAACCAAAGAAGAGCTGGCCAGCTAAGGTGCCACATAGAGCCACACCGTTAACAGCAGCAGCCACATTGGGAGGCAATGTGCCGGGCTTTGGGTGAGTTAGGTCGGTGTAGTATATACGACCGAGTAACTTGGACACCAAGGAAATGCAGAAGAGATCGTAAGCATCAGTGAAAAATCCCATTCCAGCTATCACAATTGCTGTGAAGTGGTACAATTGAGTCTTGGCCACATCTAGTGCATTAAGCACTCCCAATTGCTGTCTAGCCATTGCTTGCTACAAAACTTAGTAATTGTAACAACTTATAACAATATTAATCTTCCTCCACTTGTTCACTGTAAATTAAGTTCATCTGCATAAGAAAAAGGATTAATGATCAACTGAAGCAAGAAAATAGAAAGAAAATAAACTACATGGGCAACTTAATTGAGCATATGATAAATAAATAAAACAATAATAAATCCCATCTTTATTGTCACAAATTAAAATCCACAGCCTTTTTAGAAGCATATCAGTTAAAAGAAAAATTCGCACATGACTATTTGAAATAGTGGAGAAGACACTTCTTTTTTTGTTTTAGAAAATTGGATTTTAATCCTTTAATAAGATGAAGTTTAGATTAATACTTGGTACAAGATTCAAAATTGAGTTTAGTCCTTTGGTTTTATTTAAATGCCAACATTTATATACCATGTCATTTTATTTATATATTTGGTAATTCAGGATTTTTCTTTTCCAAAGTTTGCACTAATTCATTAAAATATATTTCGGTACACTAATTTATTATAATTATAATTCAATACAAATATTTAGATACACTAATTTATTATAATTATAATTCAATACAAATATTTAGATACACCAATTTATTATAATATATTTTAGTAATATTTAAGTACAGACATTTCAGTATAAACAAGTCAATTTAATATATTCGCTACTATAATTTCAAGACACTTATGCAAACATTTCTCTACATAAAGGAAGCGTACGATGTTGAATCATATAGTCCATGGAGTGGAGACAAAAGGAAGCGTATAATGTTGAATTTTCAAATTCTTGTCATTTATTCACTGCAAGCCCGCATAAATTTAAATTAATGGGAATTTTGCTCACCGCAGGCCTGCATCAATGAAATTGATTGATCAACTACTTGGCTAAAGCCTAATGCATGTAAATGCTTGTGTTTAAAGCAATAATTTTGGGAAATTAACTGTGGTTGATAACTGACTTTCACATACTAACAATAAATTTGTTCTAGAACGTCACTCAATAGGGATGTTTTTGTTTTTCAAATTTTGTTTTAAAACGTCACTCAATAGTGACATCTCTCTTTTAAAACCAAACTCTCAAGTCTCGTCTCCTATGGATGGCTGCAAATTACCAAAGATATAGCAAACTATATTTAAGTATCTCTCTCCCTAACTTCTCAATTATGTAATAAAAAAAAATTCCCTTGTACCATGATGGCATCACTATATATATAATACGATTAACCCATAGTAACTTTTTGGTTGTAGGAAATGAGTCTTTTGATTTTGACATAGCAAAAGTTATATGATAAACAGATCACGGTCATTCTTGAAGCCTTGGAACTCTAAAGATTTGAGAGAAACTCTCAAATTTCAATTGAATAATAGACAAATAAAATACAACCCTAAAGACGTTTCTACAATCTCGAGAAAAAAAAAACTAGAAGCAAAAGGAAACAAAACAGGAAAAAAACAAAAATACCAAAAACATCCTTCAAAAACTTAAATGCTCTTTTTTAACCCTTCAAACTTAATTAAAATGCCAAAATTCATCTTATATATTGGCAAAGCTATGAGTTCTGGAAAGATAATATGAGTCCAAATGCCGAAAACTCAAAAAACCCTATTCACGCAGCTATCCTGAATTTGTCATTTGAATCGTCTCTTCCATTGACCAAAAATAATAATAATAATCTCTTCCAATCCCTAGTCAGATTTAGGCCTAACTTTTTGGTTTAACCCAACATTTAAGTGGTTTCAAAACACACCTAATTTGTGCATTTATTTTGACCTTGATAGTAAATATAGAATTAAATTAAAAATTCATAATTATATTTATTTATTTAGCTATGATAATTAAATATCTAAAATACTTTTTTTTCTCCTCAAAACACTTTGTTTGTTGTTGAAATAATATATAATACAATTTTATATCTATGAAAAATATTTAATTAACATTTTCATTTACCTATAAAAGGGATACAAAACAATTATTCAAATGAAAATATTACTACTTACCGAAGATACCAAAACATTGGACAAAAAAAAATAGATACCAAAACAATTATATACTTAAGTCAAAGATGTATAAGCATTTAGCAAATTTTAAGACATGTAGAAGCAAAAGAAATATATTTTATCTTTAGTTATTGTTATCACCATGACAAATTCCAATATAAATTATTCCTCCATATAAGGTAGAATAATACGGACAAAAAGAAAAAAAAGTTGAAGAACTTAGCCTGGAATTGACAATAAGCAAAAAGCAATAAATTTTATGTTTCTATCCATTTTTAAATTTAGGGACAGATTGAGAATGAAGCATCTGACTAATTTTAATAAAGTTGACTATTCTAATATTTACTTAATAAAAATATGACTTATATCAAGTTTTCTCTTATGTATCACATGAAAACGGAAAGTTAGGCTAAGCGATATAGTAATTTAAATCAAAAACGAAAGTTTTCTGCATCAAAAACAAAAAAACAAAAACGAAAATTTTCTGGGTTTTTCCTATAAAATACTCCAGAAAATTTGGGCTAAAATCTTTCTATTGAAGGAATTAAAGACGGAAAGGTGGAACAAAAGGCCTGCATGGGGATGACTTGCAAGTTGCTTTGATTGAAGAAAAGAAAATTATCAAACTAAGATACTTAAACATTGACCTAAAAAAACTAACATACCTAAACAAGTCAAATCTACAAACACTACGTATTTTCTGATCCACATATGAATCTTAGCTATAAGTTTTTGAAGTTAGTGGGACTCAGTACTCTCGTGAAACTCTTACTGGTTATGATGAAATAGTAGATTAGAATCTACTTCAGAAACTGAAATTTAGATTATTTATTTGAATACGCAAAACAAATTGAAATATAAGAACTGGGAAAGTTTCAAACTTCCATCGAAGAGCCCAATTGTGCTCAGAAAAAAAGCTTTGACTCATGAACAAGTAAAGTACGTTAGATAAGAAAAGAAATAAAATTCAGCAGCACAAAGTTAGTAGACCCCTCAACTTCAAAAGGAAGATCAAGTGCCTACCCTATTTGCATGGTAACAGCCTCCACCTTTTAGAAAGGTAAAGTCTATCTCTACTTTAAGTAGCCCTATCAAGTTCCCAAATTAAGAAAACCAGTTCCAAAAAAGTGTAAGTTTTTTCATGCATAAAAGTCTGAACACACACACACACACACGTATTTCGCAGGTTCAAAGAAAAACTGAGTTTGCAGGGACTAATTACCTGCTGCTTGTTGAGCTTAACATTTTGAGGAGGGAGATGAGGATGTGTTGTTGGTTGATGGCGTGGATGTCAATGAAGAAAGTAGCTGACTATTTAAAGGGTTACTGATCCTTCAACGGCAAGAATCAATTCTAGCATCTATTAGAATATTCCTGCCTTGAACTTCAACCTTGCCTGCTCGAAAGTCAACTCTTGAACAATTAAATCACAGTTTCTCTCTCCGATTAACTCACAGTTTCTTCTTGGCATTTCCTCGATCGGCTATTTTATTCTGATTTACTAGCTTCCAAGGCTTGTTAAATAACACCACTTTTGTATGAACTTACAAAGACAAATGATCTTAACCACTATTTAAGATACAAGTCCATTTTAAATTGTTAATAGTATACATTGAAGAAACAAAAATAGAGTAAACATGGTTGTGGTAAAGGTAAAAAAAGTATCTGTTGGAAATTCCAGAGTGTAAATCGATCATTGGAGCACCAGTCACGTTGTAATTTTGATCAAGAGACGCAGAAAAATAAATACAGAACCAGATACAATGGTACGTAGCAACCATGAAGGTAGTGTCGTGCCATTCCGTTGTGTATTGCGTGTAAACAATGAAGAGTACGAAAGAAATTTTTTTATTCCAATTCATAATATTAATAAATTCCATCATCATCAACATCTTAATTAGTATGTTCTGTTAGTTTAATTTTCTATTGCGGATTTGATGTTTTATATTTTTTGAATGCTATTTTGGAAGTTGGAAGTCATGGTCTAATATTCATCAATCATATGAAAGAAAATGGATAACACGAGAAGGACGTTGTGTGCCACTAAAGGAGCAGTGATGCAAGCAAAATGTTCATCAATCGTTTTTTGCCTTTCGTACACTATTTTTTATTTTTGCAATCAGAGAATAAATTAAATTAAAACAACAAAAAGGATTTTTTTTTTACAAACTATAGCATAAGTACATTAATTTATTAGTTGTCGGGGGGGGGGGGGTAGGGGAGGAGATTGAATCCACATTATGATGCATAGACATAATTATTTTTTGTTACTAGATAAAATATCATCTACAAAGCAACAAAATAATTAAACATATCTAGAAGGAGATAAAAAAGAACAAAAAACATAAAAAGAGTTTTTATCGTTTTTCTCGTCTAAATTGCTTTTTGCACTTCAAGAGTTCCACTTGCATTTTTGAGTTTTGTGTTTATCTTTAGAGCAAGTCCAACGGGGACATTTGCTCGGGGGACAGTAGAAGGAATAGGGCCAGATACCCCGTCCGATTTGCTCCAACGTTGGGCAGCCCGAGCAACAAGCGAGGCCTGAGTCACAGGCCCGGCGTGGATTGCCAGCCCGAGGCCTGCGTCAGGCGCGTGCGTGTCACCCACGCGTGGGCGAGCGTGTTCCGACAACAAAACAGGGCCTGGGGCCCGCAACCCACTTGCAAAAATGTTACTGTTGGGAAGCCACGTGGCTTCTCACAGTGCGTAGAATCTCAACGGCTACTTAATATTAACCATCCGATTTGCAACGGTAAAAAAAAAACTCTTATTTAATATCAACCGTTGGATCTGAGATCAACGGTTGATATTAATCTCCTTTATAAATTTTAAAAAAAAGGTTTTAAATTTAGAAATGTTACCGTTGTGCCATGTGGCACAATCAGGAGTGTTGAAATTCAAATTTTTTTTAAATCCAACGGCAGAGATTAATTAGTTGAATAAAAAAAAAATTAAAAATTGTAAAAAATGAATAAAAATCCGAAAAAAAATTTAAAAAAATTCAAATTTTTTTTTTACTTTTCTATAAATACCTTGTCATTTTCATCTACCTTACACCACAATTTCATATTTTCTCAACTACTTTCAATCACATTCCTATCTTTCTCTCAAAGTTTCAATCCAAATTTTTTCAAACAAAATGACTACTACTGCAGGTACGAATTGGACGCTTTCAGAAGATGTTGCGTTGTGTGCTAGCTGGGTTAAAGTTACTCATGATTCGCTTACGGGTAATGAGATGCAATTGCGAGAAATGTGGAGTCTTATTCATACCAATTATCTTGAGAAAATGGGTGGGCAAAGAACCAAAGTATCCCTGTCCAGTCGTTGGAAATTACTTAATACATCATTTAGTATGTGGAGAGACGCCTTGACACACACTAGTTCTAATCTTTGAAGTGGGGAAATTTTAGCGGATCAGGTAACAATATATTATTTATTTGTTTGTATTATTTAATTGTTAGCTACTTTCATTATAATTATTTATTACCTACTTTCATTATAATTATTTGTTAGCTACTTTCATTATAATTATTTGTTTGTATTATTTAGTTGTTACCTATTTTCATTATAATTATTTGTTTGTATGATTTATTTGTTACCTACTTTCATTATAATTATTTGTTTGTATTATTTATTTGTTACCTATTTTCATTATAATTATTTGTTTGTATTATTTATTTGTTACCTATTTTTGTTATAATTATTTATTCTCCTGCATTGTATAGGAACTTCAAGCACAAGCTTGGTATGGTGCCAAAACCAAAAGCAAAAACAAAACATTCACCCGGTTTGAATGTTGGAATGTTGTTAAAGATTGTCCTAAATTCAAAGTTGTGCCTGTCGGTCCAAAAGTTTTCATGAACAGCACCCCTCTGCACTTTACACCTGATTATGCCTTGCATGATCTTGATGAAGATGATGAAGAAGAAGTGCCTGAAACGCCCCCCATTGAACAAGCGTCGGGGTTGACCAGCTTTCCAATTAGGCCTCAAGGTAAGAAGGCTTCAAAGAGAAAAGGTAATGCTTCAAAGAATGATTATGCAAAGTATATGGAAGACCTTGCCCGCCAAGGTGAATTGACTATAGCCCGGGAAATGGCTAAATTTGAGGCTGATAATACCAGAGAGGACGCAAAAGCTGCAGCTCTTGAGAAAAAAATTTGCAGTTGATGAGAGAGAAAGAGAACTACTTCGGCAAGAAAGGGAGCATAGAAGACAAGAAAGAGAGGCCCAACGAGATCGTGACATTATGAAGGAGCATTTAGAAGGCAAGTCTCCAAACTCTAAATATTTTTGGAAGTCGGAGAAAGCGGACGTGGTGAAAAGGAGGCGTGCAAGAGAAGTGAGAGCAAGAGGAGATGGTCCTAGCACGACAACAAAAGATCATCTTAGCACGACAACAGAAGATCATCCTAGCACCACAAATTGGTTAGGTGATGATTATCCATACAGGAACACATAATTTTCCAATCAATTCGGGTTGTAATTTCTAATTTATTGAATAATGTACTTGTAGACAATGAAATTTTGGTAAATAAAATGTTGACCGATGGTCAAAATGTTAACACTCATGTATTACATAAATTGTACACATAGTGTGTGATTCGACGAAAATTCGAAAAGAGTTAGAAAAGCCATCAAACAGGACACGTGTCAACACCCGGCAGAAACGACTTATTTCATCTGATTATTTAAATCCAAAAATCAAGTTTTAGAATTCTATAAATAGGAAGCCATTCCATTCATTTCATCACCAATTCACAAATACATTTCTCTACTCACAAATACATTTCTCTAATCCAAGATCAAGCCCCAACGACCCTTTGAAGAATCAACAAGCACCTTGAAGAACAGTTGTGTTGATCCAATGGCCGTCGGGGCTTGATCTTGGATTAAGAATCGGCACGTGACCAAGGTGCTTGTTGATTCTTCAAAGGTTTTGGCGAAGTTTCTTCAAGGGCCGTTAGGCTTGATCTCAAAGGTGGATGAACGTTTCTTCAAGGGAATTCTCTTCCAATTTGGGAGTAGAGAAATGTATTTGTGAATTGGTGATGAAATGAATGGAATGGCTTCCTATTTATAGAATTCCAAAACTTGATTTTTGGATTTAAATAATCAGATGAAATAAGTCGTTTCTGCCGGGTGTTGACACGTGTCCTGTTTGATGGCTTTTCTAACTCTTTTCGAATTTTCGTCGAATCACACACTATGTGTACAATTTATGTAATACATGAGTGTTAACATTTTGACCATCGGTCAACATTTTATTTACCGAAATTTTACTGTCTACTGTACTTTATGTTGTTTCTAATTTATTGAATTTAGTACTTTATTTAAACCAAGAGTATATTTATTTAATTTGGTAATTTATTGAATTTAGCACTTTATGTCGTTTTCAATTTATTGAATTTAGTACTTTATTCAAAGCACATTTAAACACACCAAATAAAATAACATCAACATACAAAAAAAAAACACACCAAATAAAATAACATCAACATACCAAAAAAACACACCAAATAAAATTACATCAACAAACCAAAATTACATTTCAACTCACTAAATGAACTACAAAAACACACCACATAAAATAAAATAAACACACCAAATAAAAACAAACACTAATGAACTTAAATATCTTCAACACCCCTCAATTTCCACTGGTGCTCTTGTCAAGTCAATTTGGCGGGCATTGTGCATATATGGCCTTTGAAGTGCAGTATATCGTTGAATGACTCTATCATTGTAACGTCCATCCCTTTGTATTGGCTCGTGTTGCATGGGTTCTTCGGTGGCGTCATGAGCACAATATATTTGTGTTCTGGAATTGTTCATCATGTCTGGCTCATAGTCACCAACGGCATCATAATTGTACTCATCTTCCACAATCATGTTGTGAAGAATGATGCACGTCATCATGATAGATCGAAGTGACTCCACATCAAACATTCTGGCAACACCCCTAACAATAGCCCAGCGAGCTTGGAGTATACCAAAACAACGCTCCACATCCTTCTTGCATCCTTCTTGACAGCTTGCAAAGTATTTTTCCTTTGCACTTTGTGGACGTGGCACTGTTTTGACAAACGATTCCCACCTTGGATAAATGTCGTCTGCTAGGTAGTATGGCCCGTTGTACCTACTTTCATTGACCCAATATGTGACTTTTGGTGCCCTTCCTTGTAGGACTTCGTCGAACAGTGGGGATTGGGCAAAGACGTTGAGATCATTTTGAGCTTCCGGAACCCCGAAAAAGGCATGCCAAATCCATGTATCAAAAGATGCCACCACCTCCAAAATGATACTTTTTGATCCTTTTCTGTCCCTATAAGCGCCTTGCCTGCACTTGGACAGTTTTTCCAAGTCCAGTGCATACAATCAATGCTTCCAATCATCCTTGGAAAACCTCGCATCTCGCCATTCCTCAGAAGCCTTTCCAAGTCCATATAAGTAGGCCTCCGGAGGTACTCATTGGTGTAGATAGATTCGATTGCCGAGCAAAACCTCATCAGGGACTCAAGAATGGTTGATTTTCCCATCCTCGTTATCTCGTCCAGTTGGTCTGCAGCTGCTCCATATGCAAGCATCAGCAAGGCAGCAGTAATTTTTTGCTCAGGCAGGAGACCCATAGCACCAAATGCATCGACTTTTGCACAAAGTAAGAATCATGGTTCCATTCTAAAATGACGTCGGAAGTACGTATCAGGGAATGCACTGTTACAGACAAAATAATCGTCCAAAAGCTCCTGACCTCATCGTTGCCTATTTCTATCAATGTTTACAGCACGGTTGGGCCTGCAGATCTGAGTCATAGCTTGGACGAATCGACGGGAATGTGAGGCTCCAGCCATTCTTGATTCGTCAACTCTCTGTCTACGCTAATCATCCTCTTCCATCTCATTTTGGGCCCAACCCCCAGCATTAAACATTCATTCTGATTGGTTAAACAATTCTTCCTCTTCTTGATCGATTTCCCACATCATCTTTGAAGAAGAAGAAGAAGTCATTGGTGAAGAAAGAAGCAGAAACTATGAATAATGATAGGGATTTTGGTGAAGAAGGAAGCATAAACTATGAATAATGATAAAGATCTTGAAAAAATTGGTGTGAGATTTGTGAGGATGGAGGGTGGATTATATGGAGGATTCAGAAAGGATTAGGTTGTAGATTATGCCATGTGGCATGCTGTCATTCGTTAAAAATCTGGTGGAAATCTATCCTCAAATATTGTAATCGGATTATGACACGTGGCACGACGTGATTAGTTACAAATGTTATCAGAAATTCATCACCAATAATTGTCTTTTCAGATAATGACATGTGGTGCAACGACAATGATTAAAAATCTTATCGAAAATCCACCACCAATAATTGTCTTTGCGGATAATGACACGTGGCGCAACAAGAACGATTAAAATTTTTATCCGAAATAACAAATAACATTATTATGTATTATTTTATAAATAAATAAAATACTAATATTTTATTGCCAATTGCCAAGGCTATTCAAGTGCAGGGGTGGAGATGCAAAAGGCAGTTGCTAGGGAAATACACTGTTCATTAAGGGTTGTTACTGTTCACTGGATGGATTGAATAGTGAATAGCCTGGGGGGAGGGCTCCTACACTGGAATTGCTCTTAGGTGTGCAACATGAAGTGACTTCTGTTTGTGAATTTTAAACTCTGCCGATATACTACGATAAGTGTGACATCCCACATCGCCCAGGGGAGTGATCGTTAAATGTATATTCTCATCCCTACCTAGCACGAGGCCTTTTGGGAGCTCACTGGCTTCGGGTTCCGTAGGAACTCCGAAGTTAAGCGAGAAGGGGGCTAGAGCAATCCCAGGATGGGTGACCTCCTGGGAAGTTGCTCGTGAGTTCCCAGAAACAAAACCGTGAGGGCGTGATCGGGGCCCAAAGCGGACAATATCGTGCTACGGTGGTGGAGCGGGCCCGGGAAGTGGTCCGTCCCGGGCTGGGATGTGACAGTAAGACACATCACCTGACCAGCTCGGTTGGCTGTTACTATTTATACCCAATTTTGCACTATCAACCCATATGTTTGGAGTAAAATTAAAAGATCAAGACGATTTTCAGCCTGCGTTCCTGGTTTTGGACTAGTTGGTTGACAGACCAGAAAGAAAGATGTGAGTCTCGGCTCAGTAATGTGTTGCATGGCCGAATTCTATGTGAAGTAGAACTGCTTAGAGATCCAAGATTGGTTTCTGGCGTGGCTGAGTCTTAGTCGAAGTAAGACTATTTGAGGATCAGAGTTGGGGTTTTTTGGAAAGATTGGGACGATCAATAGATTCATTTATGGATAAAGTATGACTTGATCACAAATAAGTCTAGCTAGGTTCAAAATCCTAATTTGAGTCGAAGTAGGCTAGACTCCGTGGTAATTGAGTTTCGGTGGGAGATTGTAAGGATATTAAAGGTAATTCCAAGTATGTCAAGATTATATTTTGAGAAGCTGCAATACTATCAAAGTCTACAACTTGAACATCAAGTAATCTGTTCCTATAAATGCAAGAGTTTGGCAAAGTGAGAAGTACCCTCTTCTTCTTATATTTTTGTATTTCAATTTCAATTTATTGTTTACTACAACGGGTAAGGTTTCTGTCATACCGTCAACTCCAGTATATTATCTTTTCTCCACTTTTATTTCCTTTACAGGCATTTAATATTTAAAAATATTTGAGATAAATTAAAATGTTCTAATTTCATGCATATTCTAATTCCAATCAATCCACTTAATACCTTCTAACAAATATATATATATATATATATATATATATATATATGAACACAAATCCATCTGCAGAACATATGACCCTAAGTCAAGTAACAAATATATGATTGCAAATTTCATCTATAAGCGAGATATGAAACCTAACTAAAAGATACAAAAATATAATATACTTACAAGCAAGACATATTAATTTGTGATACAGGTTGATTATAAAAATGAATATGTCATATTGGTAGATAAATACAATAAATATGTAATATAGGTTGATTATAAAAATTAAATAAATAATCTATAAATGGAGTTTGGAGTAGGAAGAAGAATAAGAAATAATAAATAAATAAAAAGAAATAAGAAGAAATAATTAAAGAGATAATTAGGAAGACATTTACTTTTTATAATACAATTTTATCATTAAGGAGATAATTATGATAATAAAATAAGGGTAGTATTACTGACACCCCACAATCTTATGAATACACCCCACATTTTCATTTTTTTGCATGAACGTCCTATTTTACCCCTGTTTGAACTAAATTGAGATGGACAAAAAAAAACACATCCACACCCCTTATTCAACAATGTCAGCAACCAACCATCGCATAAAATCTAGGCAAAAACCCAACACCATACCCTCTCTATATATATCTCTCTCTCTCTGACTGGGTGGGCGAGTTAGGGTGTTGGACAACAGACTTCCACGCCAAAGGCGAGTTGAATGGTGTTGACCGACAACTTTCACAATGGAGGTGATGGGGCTGAAGGGTTATCCAATTGGATGAGTTGAGGTGACGTGTTGCTACCAACGACATGGGAGTTGCTGGTTGTGCCAATGTCGACGACGGAGGCATTCAGAGATAGGTGGCTGTCTTATTGGGGCTTGTTTGCCGTTAACTTCTTTATGGGGTGGGGGTGTCTTCAGAAAAATGAGGGACAAAGTTGGAATTTTTGAGGAATTTTTTGGATGTGGGGTGTTTTCATAAAAATATGGGGTGTCAATAAAACAACCCTAAAATAATCATAAACTTAAGGGATTGTATGTATTTGTCACTTAGTATTACGGTCTAGTAGTGTTTCTTATTACTAGTCTATTGTGAGGCTAAGCCCAGCCCTTCTCTTTAGTTCACTTGAAAGTGAGATGTCTTAGGTTCAATTATTGCCAAAGGCGAATTTGAATCACATTATTACTAGTCTATTGTGAGGCTAAGCCCTCCCCTTCTCCTTAGTCTAGATAATATCGTTTGTTAAAAAAATTGTATTTATTTTAATAAATTGGACTATTTTTAATATTTACTAAAATAATTAAACTTATATCATATTTTTCCTGTTTTTAACACAATATGAGAAAGCATGCATGGTGACTTTTATTTTTCTGCCCTTTTGGTTCCTTTATAATTTTGAGATTTGTACATGGGGTGTTGTGTGTATTTATTATATTAAGGTGTCAAATACTACATTTTACAATAAGGTCCCAAAAAATATTTATACTAGGGTCAAGCAAGGAGACCGAAGTTTTAAACCAAATGATGTGTCACTAATAGAAAATAAGCACGTTAATCAAGTTAATCAACGGTTAAGTAATAATCCAATCATTAATGTCACATCCTGGCCCGGGGCGGACCACTTCCCCGGCCCGCTCCACCACCGTAGCACGATATTGTCCGCTTTGGGCCCCAACCACGCCCTCATGGATTTGTTTCTGGGAACTCACGAGCAACTTCCAAGTAGGTCACCCATCATGGGAGTGCTCTAGCCCCCTTCTCGCTTAACTTCGGAGTTCCTACGGAACTCGAAGCCAGTGAGCTCCCAAAAGGTCTCGTGCTAAGTAGGGATGAGAATATACATTTAAGGATCATTCTCCTCGGCGATGTGGGATGTCACAATCCACCCCCTTAAGGGCCCGACGTCCTCGTCGGCACACCACGACCAGGGTTAGGCTCTGATACCAATTGTCACATCCCGGCCCGGGGCAGACCACTTCCCGGGCCCGCTCCACCACCGTAGCACGATATTGTCCACTTTGGGCCCCGACCACGCCCTCACGGTTTTGTTTCTGGGAACTCACGAGCAACTTCCGAGTGGGTCACCCATCATGTGAGTGCTCTAGCCGCCTTCTCGCTTAACTTCGAAGTTCCTACGGAACCCGAAGCCAGTGAACTCCCAAAATGCCTCATGCTAGGTAGGGATGAGAATATACATTTAAGGATCACTCCCCTGGGCGATGTGGGATGTCACAATTAACAACTGCATCATTTGGTTTGTAAATTTAATTTAGTAAATTTAGTCTCTCTAGCATTATCCTTTATTGAGGTTGTTTCTAAAAAGGTTAAAAATGCTTTCTGATTGTATTTAATAAAAGGGACTTTTAGATCTAGGTCCAAAAATATAGATGGTTTTTAGGAGTGAGTCCAGTTATCTAATTACAGGTTTTTATTTCTTTTATACTCATTTTATATTTTTTAAAAAATATTAAAAATCAATTAAAATATTCTAATATTATGCATTTTTCAACTCCAAAAAATCTAATTAATATCTTAAAAAAACAACAACTAATATACTAACATACATTATCTACAAAATATTCTACCTTAACTCAAGTAACAAATATATGAATGTATATTATACCTGTAAGCGAGAGATGAAACCTAACTAAAAAGTAGAAAAAAAAACATAATATACCTACAAGCAAGACACATTAATCTATGACACGTTGATTATAAAAAAGAATCTGTCATATGGATACATAAAAATAATTAACCTGTGATATAGGTTGATTATAAAAATTAAAAATAAAATCTATAAATGAAGTTTAAAGAGGGAGGAAGAACAAGAAATAACAAAATAAATAAATAAAAAGAAATAATCAAAGAAATAATTAGGAAGAAATTTGATTTTTATGATAAATCTTATTATTGAATAGATAATTATTGATAATTAAATAATAAAAGTGCCCCTCACAGCCCCCTCACCCACACGCTTAAAAATCCTGGACTTTGCCACCGTGCTGCCGTAGTAATACAGCTTTATTTGACTGAAACATTGCTCAGGAAGGCCTAGCTCACCTCCATTTGTCTTAATCTGATGTGCTTTTGTTACTTGTACAAAGTTCCTCAACCACGATGGGCAACACTTACTAGTTTTAGCTTTGGATTTTGTTCTCCGACCATATGTAAGAGTACATGAAGATGGAACAAATAGTAAAAACCAAAGAAAGATGCATGGAAACAAGTACATCCTTAATAATCTTTTAGATTCAGAGTGTCTGCTGGCTAATTGAACCGGTGTTGCTTGATTGGCACAATGTCACAAATTAGTGGCAAAGGTAGTTTACCTCTTATAATTTCAAAGTAGGATTTTTTTTTCTTCTAATCTCACTCTTCTACTTTCCTATTTAAACGATTACGATTAAGTCATATCAACATCTTGTGTTAATTTTTTTAGAGAGCCAAAAAACAAAAAGGACTAAAAAAAGTTGAGGGGAGCCCATATGAGGCAAAACTTTAAACTTCTTTTTTCCAAAGAAAGCAATTGATTCCACATGCCATCTCATTCATTCATATTAAAAATAAAAAATAAAAACCCACAAATTAGCGGCAAAGGGATATTTACCATTTATATTAATTTGCCAAAATATCCCAGCAAACTCCAGGAAACTTCGAAAAATAGACAGACATTCAAGGACTATAATAAAAGGTGGAGGGGAGCTCGCATGAGTTAAACCTTATGCCTTCATTTTTTTCAAAGAAAGTGATTGATTCCACATCCCATTTATTCATACATGTATGAGAAAAATTTGTGTGGACCCTGTTTAGTTTGTCATTAACTTTACTGATTGACACTCCACCACCACTCAAAACTAGTCATGTGTTAAATCAAGTTAAAATAAAATTCTTCTTGTTAAATTTATTTTAAATTTTTAAATTTTTTTTAATAAACGATATTATTTATAAAAGAAGTGGTGGGCTTAACCTCACAATAAGCTAGCAATAATGTGGTTCAAATTCACATTTGGCAAGAATCGAACCTAAGACCTCTCACTTACAAGCACTCTCCTACTTTCTTATTTAAACGGTTACGATTAAGTCATGTTAACATCTTGTGTTGATTTTTTTAGAGAGCCAAAAAAACAAAAAGGACTAAAAAAAGTTTAGGGGAGCCCATATGAGGCAAAACTTTAAACTTCTTTTTTCCAAAGAAAGCAATTGATTCCACATGCCATCTCATTCATTCATATTAAAAAAATAAAAATAAATAAAAAAACCCCCACAAATTAGCGGCAAAGGGATATTTACCATTTATATTAATTTGCCAAAATATCCCAGCAAACTCCAGGAAACTTCGAAAAATAGACAGACATTCAAGGACTATAATAAAAGGTGGAGGGGAGCCCGTATGAGTTAAACCTTATGGCTTCATTTTTTTAAAGAAAGTGATTGATTCCACATCCAATCTATTCATACATGTATGAGAAAAATTTGTGTGGACCCTGTTTAGTTTGTCATTAACTTTACTGATTGGCACTCCACCACCACTCAAAACTAGTCATGTGTTAAATCAAGTTAAAATAAAATTCTTCTTATTAAATTTTTAAATTTTTTTTTAAAGAAATGATATTATCTACAAAAGAAGGGGTAAGCTTAACTTCACAATAAGCTAGCAATAATGTGGTTCAAATTCACCTTTGGCAAGAATCGAACCTAAAACTTTCCACTTACAAGTAAAGAAGAATACCACTAAACAACAACAAAATAAAAACAAATTTGCCTTTGGTGAGAATCGAATTTAAGACATCTCACTTACAAATAAAAAAAAAATACCACTAAACAACAACAAAATTAAAAAAAATTAAAAAAAAAGTAAAAGATTTAATATGCTAAACTTAGGCCTCCCTCCCTCCCTCTCCCCGTCCCACCAACCCCTTCAAATAAACCAACGATCAATCCATGCCCAGAAACACATCTCTTCAATTCATCAAACCTTCTTGTTATTCGTCAAATCATCAAACTTTATTGTACTAAGTGAGAATTGTTAAGAAATTAAGAGAGAACAGGGTTTTATTTGGTTGGGGTTTGGATGTCACTAGTCTGTATATTTAATCCAAGTCCTTACCTAGAATCCTAAAATGATTAGACCAATAAAAACCGTCATTATTCAGGCCCTTTTCGTTAGTTTTCCATTTAAATAATGAAAGGAAAACCATTATTGAATGGGGATAGACCAAGCAAGGTCGTTGTAGAGGGAATACGAAGAAAAATTCACTTATGCCATTGCTTAAGCCTTTACATAAGGAGTTATTGGTTCTTACATGATGAAGTGTCATCTATTGTTGTAGGGAGCATTTGTGCGCATCACCATAAACTATGATGTATGCTCATCATCATAAATTGTGGTATATGCTCACCACCATAAACGTGACAGATAATTAGATATATGGTGAACATATACCTTAGTTATGGTGGTGTGCAAAAATGCTCTATTTTACTGAACAAATGTCATAACGACGGAGACACGAATTATTTAGGAGGTGGGCTAACCTGATATTATTACTAGGAAATCAAATGCTCAAATTTTTTTTTTTGTGGCCTACACCTACGTAAAGTTGTTTAGTAATAAACTTGAAAGTAATAATTTGAACTTAAAAATTTATAGCTCTACATTAATCAAGTTTCAACTAGATTCAGAAGAAAACATTTAACGTTGCAACTTGCAATAGAAAAAAAAATGTCATCAATCTTGTTCATAACAACTTAACAAACAAAAAAGAAAAAAGTACTTATTCAAGTTGTGACATTCAATCCTTAATGGAATTGAAATAATTTATTATTTCATTTTGAATCAACATTTTCGACAAGCTATTTTTTTTTCCAATGGCAGCCATTGAATATGCTAGAAATTCACTCTCTATCTTGTTGCCAAGTCTTGCTTTAAAATGAATAAAATAATCAAATATTGAAAGTTAATAATTATTCCCTAGAAACCGTGTGGGTTCTAAAATGAATAAAATATATTCAATGTTGATATTAATAATTGGGAGCTTTATATATATAGACAAAGTTTCACTATATTTTAAGGAATTTCATTAAAAATAACTAAAGTCCAGCTCAAAACCATGGAAACAATGTTTTAAAATACCAATCATACCCCTAAAGCTTTAGGGCTATTAATAGAACCCAGCTCTCACAACTTTAACAAAATTAATATGTGTCAATAGCTCAATCCGTCCTCGACTAGTTCTGCAGAATCAGTTCAACCCGTCCTCGATTATTTTTGCAGAATCAATTCAACCTGTCTTCGATCATTTTTGCAGAATCATTTCAATCAGTCATCGACCATTTTTCAAAATCAGTTCAACTCGTCTTCGACCATTTTTGCATAATCAGTTCAATTAATCCTCAACCATTTTTTTCAAAATCAGTTCAACCATATTCGACCATTTTTGCAAAAGTTTATCTCATCTTCAACCATTTTTGTAAAATCAGTTCAATCAGTCTTCGACTATTTTTACAGAATCAGTTCAACCCGTCTTCGACCATTTTTCCATAATCAGCTCAACTCGTCTTCGACCTTTTTTTGCAGAATCAGTTACTGTCTTCGACCATTTTTTGTAGAATCAGTTCAATCCGTCATCGACTATTTTTGCATAATTAGTTCAAACCGTCTTCAACCATTTTTACAGAATCAGTTCAACCCGTCTTCAACCATTTTTTTGCAAAATCAGTTTAACCCGTCTTTTACCATTTTTGCAACAGTTCTAAATACATGTGGAATTAGTTTTGTATACTTTTCTAGTAGAATCAATTTATATATTTTTAGTAGAATCAATTTATTACAACATAATGCGGACATGATTTGAAGAGGGAATAATGTCAAGGGGAGGGTTCGTTGCTTTCCATTGTGATTCTATCAAACCTATGATACATTGAGTCATTTTTCTTAAAAGTAACTATAAACTCACGTAAATGATAACAAAAATATAAGGAACTTCATTAATTTTTAAATATTTTAAGGAAAGACATAACACACAAATACCCACGAACATGAAATCAATTAAATGTATGTGTCAAAGCTTGCAGGAATGTGTGTGCGCGTGTCCATAAAGAGAGACACAAGTGTATTTGCATATTTTATAACAGGTTCTCTAATTGTAATCATAATATAAATAATGCAACCAACCATGTTATTTTAGGATTTTCTGCATCAAAGTCTCTGCAATCCTGCACCATTTGTACCTGCATCCAATAATTATGTCTATACCTAAATGAGTTTATTCAAAGTCTCGACAATCATTGCTTTGACAATCAAACAATTACCTGCAAAAGCTTTGTAAAAAACAAGATGAAACGATTGACAGTACGAGAAAGACTGTTTAGCCATTAACCCGAAATCAATGGTAGGTTCAAAGTATTGGAAAGCGCAGCAGTGAAGAAATTGAGATGGATGATGGGCCATTGAGGATAATCGGCACTTAATTTACACGTAAAGCTCTAAGACTTTCTCTGAGGGGTTGTGTTTATAGTACAGTCTGGCAAAACAGTGGTGCCAGTGGTTGAGAAAGCTACAGACACGAAGCCGGTGATGGCAGCTACGAGAGAAGAGGATAAGGGAGCAACATAAGAAGAGATAGAATGAAGGGTATTTTGGTAACTTAAATTTCAAAGAAAAAAAAGTTAATGATGTCATATATCACATGTGTGAATTTTTGTCTTTTCTTGAAATATTTAAAAAATGTTGTGTCTTAATATAAAATTAAGTGTTAAAAATAAACTCTATATAATTTTTCCTTAATGATTATTATTTCTTTTCTTAGAAATGTGAAGATTATAATACTTGTAATTTAATATTATCAAATTTTTGTATTAGTTTAAGTAATTTATTTATTTAACATTTGTTAATTCTTATTTTTTTTTCTAAAAACAACCTTAGTATTGGGATTTTTTATTTGCTCGGTGGGCTATAACAATTAAAAATTATAAAATAACCTAAATGATTATAATTTTTTTTTGAACAAATGATATTATCTACACTAAGGGAGAGAGGGTAGGCTTAGTCTCACAATGAGTTAGCAATGTGGTTCAAATTCGCATTTGGTGAAAATTGAACTTTAAGCCTCTCACTTAAAGTGAAAAAAGAATATCACTAGACTGTAGTACTAAGTGACAAATAATTAGCATTTCTAAGCTTAAGAATTAAAATTCTCTCTATGCTACAACCCATTGGAGCCTTGTACTTGGCTCTGCCGTTGAACATTACTAATAGAAAGCGTCTATTATCTTTACAATTATTGAATTAAACAAATTAATGATTCATTATGATGATGTTGTTTTTATCAGAACACATAATGATTACATAGTCTCAAGATTAAATATATATTTTAACATATTATTTATAAATGATGATATAAAAGCAAGATTTTCAATTATGACGTGCAATGAGGAATATGCTCTTATGAGGAGAACAAGTGGGGTTCGATAGGGTGCGTTTGGTACGCGGGACGGGACGGGACGAGGCGTTCCGTCCCGCATTTGGTACGCCTAAAACGAGTGGGACGAGGCGTTCCACGGGACAAGTTTTGGATGATTTTTGGTTCCACCTCCCCCTTGGAACAAGGTTGTTCCACGTCTGTGGGACAGAAATTTTTAACATTTTAGGACAAAAATGCCCCTTGTCTTTTTCAAAATTTACAACATCCGTCCCGTTCCGTCCCGTCCCGTCCCATCTGCGTACCAAACGCACCCATAAGGAACGCAAGCATTGTCTTTGAGTGTATGCCAAAGGAGGCAGATTGTCTATACCCCAAAAAAAAAAGGAAGGCAGATTGTCTGCCCTCTAGTTACCATTCCTTCTTATTTGTGCAGTCACGGTTAAATCACATCAATATTTTATATTTCTATTATTTTTGTCTTATTATCTCTATTAAAAAAATCAATATAAAATGTTAACGTGCCTTAACCGTGACCGCACAAATAAAAAAAGATGAGAATAGAATGGTAAGAGAAGGGCATACAATCTGCCTCTTATGTCAAATGGCTATAAAGTTGACATACTTGCTCGTCACTTACTAAATAACAAAATAAATTATGCCCAACTATAGTACCAAATCCTTAAGAAATCGTAGAAGATCCTCCAACATGATCCTCTTCGAATTCTTTTGGTAATGATCTTGAAGATTTGTAAATCGTGTTTGTTTATCGTACATTGTGCGGTCACTTTTTATCAAATATTATTTGTATTTAATTTTAAATAAAAATATTTAAAATAATTTTTAATTGCATGATATACAATGAACAAATATGATTCACGAATTCTCAAAATTCTCAACAAAAAAAAAAAAATCCAGCTAAAAACCGGATTCAAAGATCCTCTCACTTCCAGCCCACCAAATCAGTGAAACTGCATTTGAGTCCATATGGCCATTACGCGAAATGATTAGCTGATGTAATGTTAGCTTGCAACTAATTAACATTTGTATATAAGTATCAGAAAACGAACAATTCATACACGAAAACCGTTGAATGATAATTTGTAACAATTGTTTTTTTTTCTTTTTTTGGAAGATAATTTGTAACAATTGTTACGTGTACAAATAGTAGTTTAGTTTATCATCTTGGGAATGGGAACCAAACATTCAAAAGGATTTGTCGCAGCTTCAAGACCTGCATGGGCCATTTTCTTTATCAAAAATAAAAAATAAAAACATTCAAAATAAATTAGTTTTTTTTTTTTGTTCAGCAGGTTGTTTTTTAGTACATCGATAGTTTACACTAATAAGAAAGTTTGGCTAAGTCACACAATGAGTAGCCTAATTTAGTATTAAATTCGCCATTCACGAAATTCAAATCTAAACCCCTTACTTACAAATAAAAAGAAATATTATCAGATAGTTATATTGACTGGCTAATAATGTTCAGCTGGTTGTTAAAGTCAAGAGTATAAATTATGTTTTTCTTAAGAGAAGTACAGAACATATTCCTCAATATCTAAATGAAAAAATATTGGTGCCACCCATGTCAACCATTATAAGAATATGAACTGTCATTCTTTAAAATATTACCTTCATCCGGAAATTAAAATGCAAAACTGTAGGTGCATGCAATTATTTATAGGGAGTTTTAACGAAAAGTTCACAGTAATGTTCATTTTAACGAAAAATCACATTTTTACACTAAAAAATCAATCATAGTATTATTCACTTTACTCATTATTTTGTTCTTATCGTTAAAACTTAAAGTTTTCAAGTCATTTTCATTAGTTTTTCTTTATTTATATATATGGTAATTCTATAGACCAAGTCGACAAATTGTAAACACCATTATAACGAAAACTTAATTGAAAAGGGCCAAATTGATGAGACGGGAAGATTTACGTTTTGTTTGGATGAAGAAATTTTAGAATGACAGGAATTGAAATGACAGAATTTTATTTTTTTGAATTTTTGAATTTTCTTTTTTGGTTAACATAAAAGAACAATAAATTTGAATACGGAATTTGTTATTTTTAAACTTTACTAGTATACATTAAGAAATGACACATATTTACATGAAATTTAAATTTGGAAATTAGAGGTCTCAAATTCCAAGTTTTTTTTTTCCATGTAAAAATTTTTAATTTTTAAGATTATGAATCCAAATAAGAAAATTGGTGTATATCAATTTATATATTCAAACTTTTAACAAAATTTCAATTTTTTTTTTTATTCAAACGTATTAATGCTATTTTAGAAAACGACATCTGAAAATATTTATGGATGGACGTTGCCAAACGATAGATGACAATCAAAAGAAAAGCCAGCTATATATTATACTAGCCTCTCCGCATGTGAGAGGCATTTTTGCATCACGGGCGCTACGCGCCCCAAAGATGTGTTGTTTTAGATATTCTTAATTGATTATTTTGTAAATTGTATGTCTGCATACATCACAACAATTTCTTATCATTTTTTTTTCAATAATTTCATTATCATTTTTTTTCTCTACAGTTGTGTTACAACGATTATTATAACCATACTTTATAATTAACGCACATGATCAAA
Source organism: Crataegus laevigata (assembly GCA_963580275.1). Taxonomy (NCBI): domain Eukaryota; kingdom Viridiplantae; phylum Streptophyta; class Magnoliopsida; order Rosales; family Rosaceae; genus Crataegus; species Crataegus laevigata. Next base: position 19,066,510 of record OY756940.1, on the reverse strand, counting down.
CCTTTTTTTTCTCTAATCACAGGTGCTATACGCCGCACAATTTTAAAACAGACAGTGGGGTAATTTCTTTGGTGGGATAAAGACCCTTTATCAGGTTTTCTTTATCATGCACGTCCTAAAAATTTGTCATATTTTTTTTTACTTTGAATAAGTACTGATTTATATGTTATTTATGCAATCGTCAACCAACATGGGATTTTAGATTCAAGTTCCTAGCTAAAGTCCATGAACAATAGTATATAAATGTAAATAATAAAAAAAGAGTAGATAAAAACATTAAGTATTGGCAACCAAACACAACTTAAATGTCAAAATATAAAGCCAACATAACAATATTTACATTATTCAGAATACACTAAGTATACATTCACTATCTCATTTTAATGGTGACACACCCCACCCGACTCGAGAGTGGGGCGTGCTGGCCGTCACGTGAATGTGGCGTAACCATGTGCACAATGCGGAAGCAACATTAATAAGGAGAAGTACGAGCTAATTAAAACCAAGCCACTAGCAATCCTAACTAAGATAGTGTGCTAGAGCAAGAAATAATAGTGTTTAAACAACCAGAGCATAAATGGTCTAAGTGCAGTCAAGCAGAAAGTACTAAATGCAATTGACACTCAAAGGTGGTCATACATGAGTGAATTTTGTCAGAACGTCCGATGAGATCCTCGTATGCCACCAACGAACACTACCTAAAACCTGGAGGGCCGAAAAACAAAGTTAAGTGGGTCAACAAAACAAATCTTTTAGAAATCATTCTTTTCTCAAAAGTTATAACTCCTCTCCGTAAAACCTGTATAATTTCCCAGAAATAAAGTATATACTCGTATGTATAAATCTCGAAATCATGTTGGAAAATATAAATGTATGTATGCCATGCCAAAGTATCATAACTGAACTCTAATCATAACTCTTTGAATGCGATTGAACGTCAGGTAATCAACTCAGCCCTCGACTGTATGTATAGCTCATAATCATTCTCAATAATTAACTCAGCCCTTGGCTATATATATAGCTCATAATCAATCTCATCATATCATGAATATATCCTCGGCTGTATATATAGCTCATAATCAATCTCATCATATCATGAATATATCCTGCACACAAATCAATACCACCTCTAGTGGTCTGCACAACATCACTGTATATAGAATAATATGCTCTAATGCTATAATCACGTGAAGACTGTGCGAAGGAATCGTGGGTCACCTACGAGTCGAACCCACTTATAGTGCTCTATACGACAGGACTGTGCACCTAACTTTGATCCAAAGTGAGCATGCGGTGCGGGAGGTGAACATCACGTGAAAGACTGTGCCCCTAACTCTAGGCGGGAGCACTAATATCGAGGTGCAGTTGTATGAGCTCTCATCACATCTCATCATTCACATCACATCATTCATTCTAATTATAACCCGTAAATAAACTTACCTGACACTTATCTGTGTGTCCGCAGCACCATCATAATTATATGCAATATCTAATGCATAATTAAAATAAATAGATACTTTGCATGGCATTTCAAATCGTATAAACATTCAGTTTCATTTTCTGGGAAAAATAGCAATATATAAGTATATACGGAAAATAACTGCCCACTCACTGATAAGTAGCCAGATCGTAGCCCCCCAAGTCTAGCCTGGCTACGCTCGTCCTCTGAATAGGTCACGCCTATATGAGAAGTAACTAAAATAATGTTAATTAACGCACGTATTCGGAACTTCGGAAATAACTTCTCCTACATAACTCAATTTTGGTATTTGAATATACCAATGTGATCTACTCGACATCACGAACACCCAGAAATTTTTAAAATAATTTTTCCGGCCGCCACATGCCGGCAGGCGCACAGACCTACACGCCCCCACGCGCGGTCAGGTGAAAGGCACACTGATGGCGTCAGGTATATGCTGAGAATATTCCGTCTATTCTTAACGGTAACCGTTAAAGTTAACTAATCTTGCCAGGAAAATCCCCGAACTCCGGCCACCTCTGCAACTCCTCCGTTCTACGTTTTCCGACGTCCAAATTCTTCAAACGAACGTCCCCGAGTTTCGTATGAACCTCCAAAAGCTTCCTAGAAGCTTGAAATCTCCTAAAACCACATATATGAAAATGCATGAACAGTGATAATCTCGGGGGTTATGGTTCTACGTGAAAACGAAGTTAACCTTACCTGAAACTGGTACCATTTAATTCGTATGGACGAGATGAACACAATGGTAGCCTTTACACCCTCGATCTGTGAACTTTGGGATGGTTTTGAGGGTGTCCGTACAAAATGGAAGAGAGACAGAGTTCTGCGAGAGAGAGAGAGAGTACGGGAGTAAAGAGAGAGAAAGTGATGTTGGTTTGTGTGTGTGTGGTTCAAAAGCCACCAATCACAAGTACAGGTTTCCCCACTTCTCATTGGTCCCCAAAACTAAGGAAATAGCATAATTGGACCAATACCTTAATTTGATTTACAAACCTACCCTACGCTTAGGGGCAATTTCATAACTTCACAATAATGATATGAAAAATCAAGGTCGGGCTGTCACAATCTACCCACCTTATAAAAATTTCATCCCGAAATTTCACACAACAAATATAACCACTAGTATCCATAAAACAACCTTGGTTACATATCTTTCATCATGTTCTCCGTCTCCTAAGTCGCCTCTTCCGCTGAGTGATTCCTCCAAAAACTTTCACTAAATGCATTGTCTTATTCCTAAGCACCTTATCCTTCCAATCAAATATCATCACCAGTTCTTCATCGTAAGTCAAATCTGAACTGATCTCTAAGGGTCGATGAGGAATCACATGTGATGGATCTAAAACATAATGCCGAAGCATAGAAACATGAAACACATTACGTACTCTCGACAACGCTGACGGCAACTCAAGCCTGTAAGCCACTTCACCGACTCTCTCTATGATCTGATAAGGTCTGATGTACTTAGGACTTAATTTGCCCTTTTTCCCAAACCGCACTCTTCTCGCCACGGTGATAACTTAAGAAACACTCAATTACCAACATTATACACTCGGTCAGTGGCATGCCTGTCAGCTAAACTCTTTTGGCGATATTGGGCCGTTTATATGTTAGGCTTAGTAACATGAACATTTTAAGTAGTCTCCTCTACTATCTCAGAGCCGACCAAAACTCTTTCGCCAACCTTTGACCAACATAAGGGTGTGCGACAAGGCCTGCCATAAAGTTCCTCGAATGGTGTCATACCGATGCTCGATTGAAAACTGTTATTGTAGGTAAATTCCATCAAATCCAACCGCTTATGCCAAACGTCACCAAACTACAAAACCGAAGATCTTAGCATATCATCCAACGTCTGAATAGTCGTCCTTGATTGACCGTCTGTCTGAGGGTGATGTGCCGAACTGTAAAGTAATCTTGTACCCAAAGCTTCCTGGAACGCTATCCAGAACTTGGAAGTGAATCTAATATCACGATCTGAACTAATACTAACTGGAACGCCATGGTATTTCACAATCTTCGATAAAAACAACTCAGCTAATTGGCTTAAAGAATACTTATCCCTCGCAGGAACAAAAGGTGTTGACTTAGTAAGCCAATCAACAATCACCCAAATTCCATCATAGCCATTTTTTGTATGAGGAAGCTTATACACAAAATCCATGGTAATATTTTCCCATTTCCATTGTGGAACGGAAAGCGGCTGTATCAATTCAAATGGCTTTTTCCTTTCGGCTTTGACTTGCTGACATGTGATACACCTACTTACATATCCAGCAATTTCTCTTTTCATACCCGACCAATAATAAAATGGTCGAATGGTATGATACATCTACGTGCCTCCGGGATGCATCGCATAGGCTGAAATATGCGCTTCGTCCAAGATATCCTTCTTCAATTCTGCATTGTCTGGTACGTACATCTTGTTTCCTGCATAAGCATGCCGTCTGATTATCTGATTCGGAGGTCTTTTTCTTTCCCGTCATTCCGTAACCGAATAAGTTCCTGAGTTTCTTCATCATTAATCTGGGCTTCGAGTATTCTGTCAATTAGGATTGGCCTGACTTGGAAGCTAGTAAGCAAGGCTTCCTCTCAATCATCTACAACATGATTCTCTATTTCTAACTGCACTTTAATCGATCTCAACTCTGCAAGAAGAGGAACACGGCTCTCCTGAAAGCATTAACTCTGCCTTGAGATTTCCTGCTGAGAGCACCAGCCACCACATTTGCACGACCCGGGTGATACTCGATCGTGCAATCGTAGTCACTCAACAACTCAATCTACCTTCGCTGACGAAGATTCAAATCTTTTTGAGTGAACAGGTAATGGAAACTCTTGTGATCTGAGAAGATCATACATTTCTCACCATAAAGATAATGTCTCCAAATCTTTAAAGCGATAATGATGGCCGCTAACTCCAAATCATGAGTATGATACTTCATTTCATGAGGCTTTAACTGATGCAAAGCGTAAGCAATTACCCTACCATGCTGCATCAAAACACATCACAAGTCATTCAATGAGGCGTCGCTATAAATCTCGAAGTTACCACTATCATCAAGAAAAGCTAAAACATGAGCATGAGTGAGATAATACTTCAACTGCTGGAAACTCTGCTCACAATTATCATCATACTCGAATTTAGTTTCCTTCCTGGTCAATCTCATCAGTGGTAGGGCCATAACTGATAAATCGTTAACAAATCGCCGATAGTAACCTGCTAAACCTAGGAAACTCCGTACCTCAGTGGCGGTTCGTGGCTATTCTCAATTCTCCACAGCAGCTATCTTCTGAAGGTCTACCTGAATACCCTGAGTTGAAACAACGTGCCCCAAGAATGTAACTTGATCTAACCAGAATTGGCACTTACTAAAAAAGATCGTCAATACGCGGCAAAACGCAAGCACCATGGAGTTGATAAAAAAGATCGTCAATACGCGGCAACAGATAACGATTTTTAATCGTCGCCCGATTCAATTGCTTGTAACCAATACATAGCCTCGAAGTACCGTTTTCTTCCGAACGAATAAGACTATGGCTCCCCAAGGTGAAGTACTAGGTTGAATGAAACCTTTATCAACCAATTCTTGTAATTGAGTCTTCAATTCTCTTAACTCGGCAGGAACCATACGGTAAGGAGTCATAAAAATAGGATCAGTACCTGGTAGTAAATCAATGGCGAACTCTACATCACTATCTGGCGACAATCCAGGTAAATCATCTGGGAAGACGTCAGAGAAATATTTGACCACCTTGATGTTCTCCACGCTAACAGGAGCATCATTATTAAGTACCACGTGAGCCAAGTACCCTTGAGAACCTTTCCTCAATAACCTTTTGGCTCGCACCGTCGAAATAACTCCCTGTCTTACCCCATTATGTTCGCCTACGAAAGTAACTTCAGGTAATCCAGGACGATGGAAAGTCACTGTTTCCCATAATAGTCAATCTTAGCACGATTCTAAAGAAACCAATTTGTGCCCGTGATTACGCCAGGATTATTCTAAGCATCCTGTAGCGAAAGGTTATGGATACGTCCCCGGGCTTGCTGTCTTCCTTTACCTCGGTTGGTGTGAACTCCTCGTCCTTGAGAATTATGTCCCTGGCCTAACCACATGTATAACACCTACTACTACCTCTTCGACACTCACCAAAATGTCGATTATTGCACCTATGGTATAAGAAAACACTGTCTCTACCAGAATTCCCCTGCCCCAAGAATATGAAACCGCGTGAAAATCTACTAACTCCTCTCTGACCAGTGGAACCAAAACCTCCGCTATAAGAACTAGAACTGGCTCCGCTCCTCATAAGGTTCTAAGTCTGGCGAGGTCCCTGAGATGATTGCCCATTCTCTTTTGTTATCTCTCTTCGGGTTCCCATTTCCTTTTCTTCTTCCTCACTATCACTGGGCATATTCTCAGAGTCCTTAATCCTCAACAAAATCTCGTAGAACTCCAGATAGGTACCATAGGGATAAATAGTCGCCATCGAATGCCATTTCTTCTTAGTACCAAGCTTAAAACGTCTAAGCATCTCAACTGGATTAGTGGCAGTTTCTGGATTATAATGAGACAAATCAGTAAACTTCCTATAATACTCGTTAGCAGACAACTTCCCCTATTTCAAACCTATGAACTCCTGCTTCTTACAGTCTAGATATGCTGGGCGATGAATCTCTTATAGAATGACTGCATAAAATTCTCTCAGTCTGCAATCTCCTCGGGCATCCACCCATAAGTCTCCTGTTTCCACCAGGATGTAGGTTCTGCGTCTAAAAATCTTCTCAATCTAATTGAGCCAACGCTCAGACCCTACATGGCCTTCAATGCCCTTAAAGGTAAGCAAATTTAGATTATACCCTGACTCCAAAGAAGTCCGTTGAGGAGGCGAATTACAGACTCAATAACACTAGCAATAGCTTCCCTTAACTAAGCAATATCAGGAATCTAGGCTCATCAGTACGACATGGCTCACTACAAGGTGACATAGTTCTGACAGAAACACCAAGATAATTGAATGTTCACAAGATATGCAGGACTGCCAAACCTATGCTCTGATACCAAACTAACACACCCCGACCCGAGAATGGGGCGTGCTGGCCGTCACGTGAGTGTGACGTAACCATGTGTACAGTGTGGAAGCAAGATTAATAAGGAGAAGTATGAGCCAATTAAAACCAAGCCACTAGCAATCCTAACTAAGATAGTGTGCTAGAGTGAGAAATAATAGTGTTTACACAACCAGAGCATAAATGGTCTAAGTGCAGTCAAGCAGAAAGTACCAAATGCAATTGACACCCGAAGGTGGTCCTAAATGAGTGAATTCTGTCAAAACATCTGATGAGATCCTCGTATGCCACCAACGAACACTACCTAAAACCTAGAGGGGCGTAAAACAAAGTTGAGTGGGTCAGCAAAACAAATCTTTTCGAAATCATTTTTTCTCAAAAGTTATAAACCCTCTCCGTAAAACCTGTATAATTTCCCATAAATAAAGTATATACTCATATGTATAAATCTCGAAATCATATTAGGAAATATAAATGTATGTATGCCATGCCAAAGTATCATAACTGAACTCTAATCATAACTCTGTGAATGTGATTGAATGTCAGGTAATCAACTCAGCCCTCGGCTGTATATATAGCTCATAATCAATCCCATCATATCATGTATTTATCCTGCACACAAATCAATACCACCTCTAGTGGTCTGCACAATATCACTGTATATAAAATAATATGCTCTAATGTTATAATCACGTGAAGATTGTGCGAAGGAATCGCGGGTCACCTACGAGTCGAACCCACTTATAGTGGTCTATAAGATAAGACTGTGCAACTAACTTGGATCCAAGGCGAGCACGTGGTGCGGGAGGTGAACATCACGTGAAAAATTGTGCCCCTAACTTTGGGCGGGAACACTAATATCTAAAAGCAGTTGTATGAGCTCTCATCACATCTCATCATTCACATCACATCATTCATTCTCATTATAACCCGTAAATAAACTTACCTGACACTTACCTGTGCGTCCGCAGCACCATCATAATTATATGCAATCACTAATGCATAATTAAAATAAATAGATACTTTGCATGGCATTTCAAATCGTATAAACATTTAGTTTCATTTTCTGGGAAAAATAGAAATATATAAGTATATACGGAAAACAACTGCCCACTCACTGATAAGTAGCCGGATCGTAGCCCCCAAGTCTAGCCTGGCTACGCTCGTCCTCTGAGTAGGTCTCGCCTATATGAGAAGTAACTAAAATAACGTTAATTAACGCACATATTCGGAACTTCGGAAATAACTTCTCCTACATAGCTCAATTTTGGTATTTGAATATACCAACGTGATTTACTCGACATCAAGAACACCCATAAATTTTTAAAATAATTTTTCCGGCCTCTACGCGCCTGCAGGCGCACGGACCTACGCACCCCCATGCGCGGTCACGTGACAGGGACACTGACGGCGTCAGTTAACATCGTCAGGTATATGCTGAGAATATTCCGTCTATTCTTAACGGTAACTGTTAAAGTTAACTAACGGCGTCAGCATATTCCATCAACTGTGACGGAATATGCCGTCATCTCCTACCTCAAACTCTCTGGTGACCGTCGCCAGCGCCGGAAACTGGGAATTTTTCAAAACCTTGTATCTCCGTCAAAACTCAACCATTTTTCATGATTTTTGTGTCAAATTGAAGCATTTGAAGAATAGAACACAAATATACCTCTTTTAAGCCTCGATAACCACGGGATCTCGCCGAGAAGTCCTCGAACTCATACCACCTCTGCAACTCCTCCGTTCTACATTTTTCGACGTCCAAATTCTTCAAACAAATGTCCCCGAGCTTCGTATGAACCTCCAAAAGCTTCCTAGAAGCTTGAAATCTCCTGAAAACCACGTATATGAAAATGCATGAACAGTGATAATCTCGGGGGTTATGGTTTTACGTGAAAACGAAGTTAACCTTACCTGAAACTGGTACCATTCGATTCGTATGGACGAGATGAACACAATGGTAGCCTTTACACCCTCGATCTGTGAACTTTGGGATTGTTTTGAAGGTGTCCGTACAAAATGGAAGAGAGATAGAGTTTTGCGAGAGAGAGAGAGAGAGAGAGAGAGAGAGAGAGAGAGAGAGAGAGAGAGAGAGAGAGTATATGAGTGAAGAGAGAGAAAGTGATGTTGGTTTGTGCGTGTGGTTCAAAAGCCACCAATCACAACTAAGGGTTTCCCCACTTCTCATTGGTCCCCAAAACTAAGGAAATAGCATAATTGGGCCAATACCTTAATTTGATTTACAAACGTACCCCACGCTCAAGGGCAATTTCGTAATTTCACAATAATGATATGAAAAATCTGGGACAGGCTGTCACAATAATGATATGAAAAATCTGAGAACGAAAACTAGTACATGCACTGAAGAGGGAAAAAAAAGACTGCAAACTAAAGCATGACTTGAATTCGTCATATTGGGCAAAGAAAAAATAAATTTACAAAGTTCCATCGAGGTAAATGCCACAAACAAATTTAAGACATATTGCACACAAAGCACAAAACCCAAAACGCCAACTACCAAAAACAGGATATGTCACTGATTTTGCCGATCCCTTTCTGTTTGGAATGAATAGAAACAACACAGTAAACTGAAAATGAAAATTGGTTTCCTTCCAATTCTTCATCTCTAAAAACCAAATTTGGCACGTGGATAGTTATAGACTTACAGTTGAACCTCCCACTAAACTAAGATGAGAACGTGGAATTCCTTCGGAGCAAACTGCTAACCGGTTCGTGCTTTTTCGTCGTAGTCTTTGAAGGTTCAACACGTAACCTTTTTCCTCTTTTTTATTATTTTTTTACAATTTTTTTATTATCCTTTTTTTAAATCGTCTACAGAAATAGTCATTTGCAGCACCCATCTACATCTTATTTAGATATATATTTTTTTAATACAGATTTTTTTAGTTATGGTCTTTTTACTAATTTGTCCTCATTTTTTGATTTTTTTGGATTTGGATTGTGAAGAAAACAAAGGGGATTTCTTGGCATTTCTGAATGCTTCACCAAATTGACCTTTTCCCTTTATATATATATATAGATGTAATATGCTGAGCCATGCAAATATCAAACCTTCATGTCAACGTCCACTATACTTTAAAGCGCGTAAACTTAAGTCAAAATTTGATTTATGCCAAACATGAATTCCCAGCTCCCGACAAAGATGGAACGGTTACCCCACTCAACGTGTAGGCCGGTGGGACCAAGTGTTGGTGTTAAAATTTTAAGGTTTTAAACGACGCTAGGTGCTAGTCGGGCGGCAGGCTGGGGCCTAGCGCCTGGGCGGCTAGGCGGGGTCTAGGCGGGCGCCTAGGTGGATTTAAGTAAATCCATTATATTTCGTGTAAATAAGTGTCTATTTATACTTAAAATATATATAATTTCATCATAAACTACAAAATAGAATGACATATGCATTATGAAGTATTTGAACATAATGAAAACATGGGGAACAAGCATATAGTGTGTGCTCATTTAAGTATTCAACAAGTCTCTTACAATTTATTGAAAAAATTGAACGGAAATTGAAAGTTATCTATTTTCTGTCTAAGTGAGTCGTAACCTAGGTAGGTGCCTAGGCGGGTCTGGGTGGACTAGGCGGTCTAGGCGGGCGCCTCATTTGGTATGGGCGCCCTTTCTTAATTTTCAAACGCCTAGGCATTAATCGGGGCGGTGACCAGCTGCTTAACGCCTAGACGGTGCTAGGCGGGGATTTTTAGAACAGTGCAAAATTCAGACAGTTTAGACTAAATTCTCAAAGCCTCAGGATAACTTAGGGAGAAAGAAAAATAGTTATGCCATTGAATGCCGTGAATAGATAGTGATTGTGTTTTAGTGTGTGTGTGTGTGTGTGTGAGGGTTGCATATAAAACCAATTTTTTTACAAAAAGATTGTAAACTGGGTGGGTTATGTTGGCTCAGTTAGGTTTTTTTTTTTTTTTTTGTGTGTGTGTCTTGAGTGAACGAGGACTTAAAATTCAGTGTGGATTTGTGTGTACTTTCCTAAAAAGTGAATGAAAGAGAAACAGAAACTAAAACGAGAATTGAGTGTAATCATGGATTCAAGATTACAAATGTTTACAAAAGTAAAATCTAGGGTGATGAGTTGATCTGCATGACTTGAAAATAGACTAAAGATGTAAAGAAATCAGTAAAACTCTAGCAAGATTCAAGTTATGATGTGTGGAATAATTCTAAAGGAGTCTACGGGAGGAAATCAGGGTGGTTGGGCATATCAATAGAATCATACCACAGGGTGGCAAAGCTGTAAGAGTTTAGATCTCAGGGATCATATACAGTTTGATTCGAAGGAAGGCTTTGAGATTGTAGTTGAAGAGATAAAGGTTTTGCTAAAGAGCAATTGGGTTTGTGTTGAAAAACAGTTGGGTTGATTGAATAAGCACTCAAGATTTTGTATAATTGTAGAGGTTGAATTGATGATGGTCCCCATCTTGAAGGTTGTTGGTCTTATTTATAGGCAATGGAGAAGGAGTAATCTCAATCCTATTGTTGAGCTGGAGCATGAGTAGATTGGTCATTTGGCACTAACAATAACCGCAATTCTTGGTTGGTGGCCTTCAACTGTGTCTTGTAGCGGTTTGGACAATTAATTCTGGTGACATTAGCTTGTCGAAATACGCCCAGGTCTGTTGTCTGCATGGTAATCATACTTAGTGGATAACCTATCCAAGCACTCAAACCAACTAAAATGAAGTAAGTTGGTCGTCCAAGCCCTAGGAAGAGATCCTGCATTGGGCTAGATTGGTCGCATAGAAGGCCTCATTTTTTATTTATGGCCCAAACAATGCCCCCAAGTTTAAGTAAGTTGTGAGTGGGATGCCTGTTTAAATTTGAAGAAGAATAAGTTATCCAAAGTCGTGTGACATAATTTGATTGCCACCGGCTTTTGACAATTTTGAATTTTGATGACTCGTTTTCTAATCGCTCTGGCAGTTTAATCATAACTTTCTTGAGAATGGTTTGCACTTGCCCCAGTAACTCCTCATCCTCTCACTTCGTGTGAGAAGTAAAAAGTAGAGTAGTGAAAAGTTGAAAACTTTCTGCCCCCTTTTCTAAAGGAGTTCCTAATTTCCAATGTTCTACAAAATGTTTCACTTTCCTTCCATACTTTTGCTATGGCTCTCAGCAAATCTGCTTCTGCTATTGATCAATTTGAAGACGAACTATGGAAATCTAAGCAAGGCTTGGCCCGTTTTTTAGAAGAGTCGTTGTCCAAGGTTTGCTCTTGCGTTAAGCTCACTTCATTGCCCTCTTAGGCTTGTTTAATTAAAACCATGTTGAATAAGTAAGGTTCTAAAAAACGTTAGGAGCTAGTTGGACAACGAGATGAGGCATAGTATCTAGGTGGCTAGACGGGACCTAGGCGGATTTAAGTAAAATTGATTAAAATTACTTTATAATATATAAATGATATGTTTTTCTTTTAAAATAATATATGTTATAAAGTTGTTATGTTAGGGTATTTAATATAAGTGGTCTTAAAAAGGGAAAAAAAGTATAAAATAATACAAAAAATAGATAAGAAAATAAAAACGATGATTGATTTAGGTGAGAAAAAAAAGAAAAGAAAAAAAAAGAATATAAAATAGTGATAAGAAACCGTGCATTGCATGTAACCAAAACAGGTGGGACCGACCCTCGGTCGGGGTCGGTTGCCGTGTTTTTTTTTTTTTTCTTCTCCTTCTTCTCTCTCTGCCTCTACTACTATCTCTTCCCAAATTTCAGTTTGGCCTTCCCAGTTCCTTTACTCCTGAATGTAAACCACTTCACTGTTCACCCTTGATCCGTTCGTCAGCCATGTTTCTTTGGAAGATTGTGTGTAGAGCACCGGTGTCTTCACTGGCTCGGGTGTTCAATCACCACCACTTCTTTCGAGTTGTTTGTCGGTTTCGACAGTGTTTTTTGTGGGTATACACGAACTTCATTCCGATAATCGGCACCACTCTCTTAGTTGCCGATTATCCCTAGTTTATGGCTGTGCTCTGATTGTGAAGGAATTGTGGGGTTGGAGGTGGCATATGTGGAGGCGCTACTAGATAGAGGATGGGAATCGGGCAAAGGACTTGTTTTTTAGGGGGGCGATGGTTGTGGAAGCTTATGGCAGAAGCTATTTGGTTTCTGGGCCTCACTGTTGTTGGCTTTTTTCTGTTTTTTCTTTGTTTTTAGGCCTTTGTTGGTTGTAATTAAGGTTTGTGTTAGGCCTTTGTTGTAAGTTGTGCTTAGTTATAATAAAATTCTCCTTTGACCAAAAAAAGGGATGGTGGGACCAAAAAAACCCATCCGGTCCATTTAACTTAGAAAAATAAGATGGTGGTCCCCACTTGTCCATCTTCTTTTTCCTCGCAACCTTGCAACATAATTTCCATATTCACAATTTTTTTCAGACTGTGGTGACTTAACATACGCCTGCCTAGGCCTGCTAGCCTCTGCCCAGCCCCACCCAAACCTTCATACCTCCGCCTAGACCTGCTTAATCGCGCCTAGTGTCCGCCTAATACATTTTCTGATTTTGTGACCGATTACAAGTTAATCGCATTAGTCATTCTCCATCCAGCACCTAGGCGCTACCTGAGCCTATTTTTAGAACACTACTAATAGGCCTAAATAATTAATTCAATATAATTAACAATTAATTATATCTAATCATCTTGGTTAACGTTGCTAGAACTACCATAGGTGTGTGACTTAGCAGGGCAATGAAATTAAATAATGAATTAGTTTAATTCCACAAACCATGAGTATCATTTAGCAACATTTTATGGCTTTCTGGATTAGTAGAAGTATACGTGAAGTAATCATGATACTTTTTCTAACCTTGATTCTAGTTACAATGCTATTCCATTTTTCAGTCATCCATATCCCAATCAAGATTTATGTGCTATGAAATTATGTTAAATCACATATAGATATCTATGATCACCATGATAGATCTGTTCAAGTAGTTCTTATAGCTTGATAAATAGTTACCATAGCTAGAGATTTCTGAGATTGACCTTTAAGTGCCTTCAAGGGATCTGTGCTTCTATTGCAAAATTACTAGAAGGTGACAAATCCTGATTGGCTTTCATGTATCTTCATACTCATACATATGAACCCGAGTATCAAATGATCGGGTCTGGGAAGTAGTGAGGGCTTTGAGGTGAAATCAAAGTTCAACATAAGATATCTAAAATGCTTCAGATCTGAGAACTATTTGCACACTACAACCAGAAACTTTCTAACGAGTGACATGTGGTAAACATCCATACGTTTAAGCTTCTTGGGCGATCATTGTTCAATGAACTTGTTCAATAGACAAGCACCTGTATATTCATCACGTGTCCAACACGCGTAGAAGGAGATCATGCTAATTTAATGTGATATACACCGGCCTTTTCTAATAGTCAATGTCCAATTGACTTTACAAATGGCTAGGAACTTTATTTAAGAATTAAGTGACTATGGAATACAAGTCTCCCTACCTTAACCTTGTTGTTCGTTGAGGACATTGCTTCCATACCTTAAATTATGGACGCATCCATAGTATATTATCTCCAAAATATAAAGCCAAACTCATGGAGTTGTTACATAATATCTAATATTGCAAAATTGGTTTTTAGCACACAACTTCAACAATCTCCCACTTGAACTAAAGCTAATGCTCACAATGACGGACACCAAAACTATCTAGATGTCAATCAAGCAGCTTCTATGTTATCGCCTTAATTAGTGATTGGGTTCGCTACGTTTTATGCAGCATTAACTCTTTAACCTAAACCACCTTCTTCTTCGCAGATTCAATAATCATGTAATTAACGATGCTTTTTTTAATTTTTGTTTTGATGATTCATGAAATCGTAGTTCCTTGGATTGAGCTAATGCCCCATTTTAATCACCTAATAATACCATTAGTGATTCAATAGCAGGAACATGTACAAGTCCAGTGGTGAACTTCATTATCGAAAACAACTTTTCGACTAGCATTGAAGCATAATCATATTTTGTTTCTCAGATGGAGAGCGTTATGCACTTCTGCATATTGCTTCTCCAACTAATAGCTCCTTCATTCAAAATGAGGACACATCCTTGTGTGGACCTACATTTTGTAGATTTCATATGGTCGGAATTAGTTGTGTTTCACAAACAATATTCCCTTAACATTTTTGTCCGCACACCAACATCAATGTCTCTGTATCGATTCAATTAGTAATTCATGTACTTAGTTTGCTAATTTTTGTATATTAGTGATTATGTAGTATGTAGTGTTTATGTTTTTTTTCCCTCAACTCAAGATGAGAGCATAAATCACCACAGCTTTTAGTGGTGGGAAGTGTATTCTCTCAAACGTGGACAAGATATACATAATTAACGCTTTATTCTTATCGTTTTGTTTTAGTTTTCTTCATTTGCCTAAGTTGCACTGATTCTCCCTTCAGTTCACTTAGAATTCTTTCACCCGTCCTTTATTTGGCTAAATGAGTCAAAATTTCTTCCAATTCTCAATTTTCAAATGAGAAGATGTGCACACAAATGGATAGGAAAACCAACTAGGTTGACAAATGGACTAAAGTGAAAATATAACGAAACTATAAGGACAACAGTCTAACAAAAAACTACAGGAACAAGTGAAATTTCTGGTAACTACAAAGTCTATTAGTGCAATTTGGTCTTCTTTATTTTATTGTGAAGATTTCTATAAGAAGAATTTAATCATGAAGGATTTGACAATGTGTGTTTTGTTCGAAAAAAAAAATTTCTCCAAAATTTTATCAGTTAAAAAAAGATGAAGCTCATTAGTGTAAGGCTCCTTCGGTATTTTTTGTTCTTCACAAAAAAAATGCTTCACTTCTAAATTAAGCAATAAAAAAATTGTTTGGTAAAAACAATAATCTCTAGACAGCAACTTTTAAAAGTTACATGTAAGTTGCATTTATAAAAGTGGAGTTGAGCCTTTGATGAATATTTTCAATTCTTGTAATACCCTATTAGTTTGGAAAATTTAGATAAATAATCAAAATTTAAACTCCATATAGAATTATAGCCACACTTTTAAAATTATAATAATTATAATAAAAAGTTGATGAGAAAGTATTAATATACCGTATTTGACCATGTGTCTGCAATGTCTCGAGCTTTTCTTGTCATGTCAAGAGCTGTCGCTGCGTTATTCTGCACTCGCACTGCAATGGAGACACAAGCTTCTTTCTTTTCTTTTTTTTCATCAAACATAAGGACAAGTTGCAGTAGCAACAGTAGCACCTTCTTCCATATAATTTCCTCTTCAACCAACAACGATGCCATTTCATCCCCAAACCACCGCAAGTAGCCTATCTCCTGAATTTTCTCCAAAATCTGACTGCATTTTGTTCAATTAATGGTGTTTTGGGATTGAAATGGTAGTTGGGTTATGATCCTTCCGAAGACTCAATTGTGCTAGAGGCCAATTAAAAGCCAAGGTTTGTAAATTTGTAAAATTTCCAACTCCTACGTTTTCATTTGTTTATAGTATCTCACTGGCTGCTATGGCGCTTCAGGCGCTGGTACGATGGCGATACGAAGTAGGAGGAGTTGGTCAGGGCTTCTTGTAGAAGCCTCTTGTTCCTAAAATCAGAGCCCATGATTTGCTCCACGGCTGCCACGAATTGCTGCGTTTTTTTTTTTTGCAATGGTTGGACCGTACGATCTATGATGGAAATCATCATTTGCGGAGTTTTTTTGTAATACTTTTTAAAATTTAAATTTTTATGGGTTTTTGTTGGGTTTGATGAGTCTAGAACTTGGAGACTAGTACGAACTTGGTTTTGAGTTTGAAGCACCAGCTGTTTTTTGGATCTTCTGAAAATCTTATTTTCAGGTATATTAGTATTTTCATCTCAACTTTTGATTATAATTATCATAAACTTGAAAGGGTGGCTATAATTCTATATGGGGTCTAAATTATGGTTATTTTTAAAAATTTCCCTATTAGCCTACTCGACAAACACTAACCTTACACCACCACCGCCATTACCGCCACCATTGTTGTTATCACCTCCACCACCATTGTTGTTGCTACCACAATCGTAACTGCCACCACCACCATTGCCACCATTATCGTTACACTACTGCCCCTTGCATTGTTGTTGCCATCACCACCACCTAACCATAGCCACCACCACAACTACCACAACCACAACCATAGGCAGCACTACCATTTCTACAACGACCCTTAATACTATTGTTATCTTTACACCAGAACCACCACATTCCACTATTGGCTGCACCACCATATCTCCACCTTTGTCGCTACCATCACCACTGTTGTACCATCACCATTGCCCTCACCACTGTTGTCATTGCATATTGACCACAACTCCCACAACGTTTATTTTTTGTCATTATATACAATTATACTTTACATGATAATTTACCAAATGTTTTACATTCACTACTAGACAACTGCTCATTTACCACGACAAATTAACCACGGGCTTTATGCACTAGTTATAAAAGGTTAACATTTATTGCGGGCTTAGTTAGCACGCCGTGGATAGTAATATTTTACAATGGACAAGTAGTGCCCCAGTTATAATAAAATAATGGGTCATTTTAGTTCCAGTCCCTAATTAACCTAATTGTTAGACTGAAACCTTGTTTGTTTAAATATTTTGATTGAGGTCTTTAGCCTCATTTAAGAGATTTAACTCATGCATTTAATGTCCCACAAATTATGAAATTTAAACAAATTCAAATAATATTTTTAAAATAAAATAGATACTTAAAAAATCAATTTTAGAGTAATATTGTTCTTCACAAAAATTATAGCAAAAAAAATAATGTGCCCATAATTATTAACATATTATAAAAAAAATAACTAATGATGTATTTTAAAACATAAAATAAATGACACACCCCGACCCGAAAGTGGGGCGTGCTGGCCGTCACGTGAGCGTGACGTAACCATGTGCACAGTGTGGAAGCAAGATTAATAGGAAATACGAACAAATTAAAACCAGGCCACTAGCAATCTAAATAAGATAGTGTGCTAGAGTGAGAATTATAGTGCTTATACAGAACCAGAGCATACTAAGTCAAATGCAGTCAAGTAGGAATAATAAGTTTGAATAACACCAAAGAGGTGTTCTACATAAATGAATTTTGTCAAAACGTCCGATGTGATCCTCATATGCCACCAACGAACACTAGCTACCTAGAACCTGGAGGGGCGAAAAACAAAGTTAAGTGGGTCAGCAAAACAAATCTTTTCAAAATCATTCTTTTCTCAAAGTTATAACCCCTCTCCGTAAAACCTATATAATTTCCCAGAAATAAAGTATATACTCATATATATATAAACCTCGATAACATGCTGGAAAATATGTATGTATGCCATGCCAAAGTATCATAACTGAATGCCCAATTTATAACTCTGTGGATGTGATCAAGTGCCAGATAATCAACTCAGCCCTCGGCTGTATATAGCTCATAATAATCTCATCACATCATATAGCTCATAATCAACTCAATCATATCGTAAATCCTGCACACAAATCAATACCACCTTTAGTGGTCTGCACAACATCACTGAATATATAATAATATGCTCTAGTGCTACAATCACGCGAAGACTGTGCGAATGATTCGCGGGTCACCTACGAGTCGAACCCACTTATAGTGGTCTATATGACAGGACTGTGCACCTAACTTGGATCCAAGGCGAGAATGCGGTGCCAGAGGTGAACATCACGTGAAAGACTATGCCCCTAACTCTGGGCGAGAGCACTAGTATCAAGGTGCAGGTATATGAGCTCTAATCACATCACATCACATCATTCTCATCATAAACAGTATAAAACTCACCTGACACTTACCTGAGCGTCCGCAACACTAATAATAAATATATGCAGTCACTAATGCATCATTAAAATAAATAGATACTTTGCATGGCATACATACATATTTTCCAGCATGTTTTCGAGGTTTATATATATATATATGAGTATATACTTTATTTCTGGGAAATTATATAGGTTTTACAGAGATGGGTTATAACTTTGAGAAAATAATGATTTTGAAAAGATTGGTTTTGCTGACCCACTCAACTTTATTTTTCACCCCTCTAGGTTCTAGGTAGCTAGTGTTCATTGGTGGCATACGAGGATCACATTGGACGTTCTGACATAATTCATTTATGTAGGACACCTCTTTGGTGTTATTCGAACTTATTATTCCTGCTTGATTGCATTTGACTTAGTATGCTTTGGTTATGTATAAGCACTATAATTCTCGCTCTAGCACACTATCTTATTTTGGTTGCTATTGGCCTGGTTTTAATTCGTTCGTATTTCCTATTAATCTTGCTTCCGCACTGTGCACATAGTTACGTAACGCTCACGTGACGGCCAGCACGCCCACTTTCGGGTTGGTGTGTGTCAATAAATGCATATAATTAGCATAGGTACATTTAGCAAAATTAAAATTGGTTACAAATACTAATAACATTTAAAAATATGGGCATAAAAATGAATTAATATATGGGTACAAATTAAAATTGAAAAGAAAATTGGTACAAATTAAAAAAATGGGTACAAACTAAAAATAAAAATATATGATAAAAAATTTAGCCATAAATATAAATATACAAAACTTAACATTCCTAACACTAAATAAATATATTTAGAAATAAAAAAAAAATTTATTATTGAAATAATTAATCATGTTTATTGAAATCTAAAAAGAATAAGGTTTTAATAAATAGAGTAAGAAAAATAAGGATGAAAACCTAAGGGCCTGTTTGGTATTTTATTTGAAATTTTTTATCATTTCTCAAAACATTTCTTAAGAACATTTCTTGAAAACAATTTTCTTTAAGACTCAAAAACTTGATTGGTTTCCGATTTAAATTTTTTAAATCTTACGACTTAAACTTGATTGGATTGGAGTAGAGATGAAAAAAGTAAAAAAAAAAAAAAAAGGAGAAAGAAAGAAGAAAATAGAGATATATTTGGAGTGAAAGGGGAGGGGGAAAGAAAAGAAATGAGTGAGTTTAAGTTTAAAAACTCACTTTTTATGTTTTTAAGGAATATACTATATTTTTTAGTTAGTCTTGAGTTCAGTTTTTAAAAATAGTCATACCAAACAAGTTTTTAAGACCTAAAACTTGAAAACTGTTTTTGAGTTTAAAAAATTAGATTCAAGTACACTACCAAACAGGCCCTAATTTTTCCTCAAACAATTTAATACCACATACTTAATGCAACACGTTGTAAAAATATTAAACCATCACGGATCCTGATCGTGGTCATATTGTTCTTAACCACATTTAATGTTTGTGGTAAATAAAAAAAATTCAATATGGTGAAAGTACACGCGTTATTTAAAAACATTTAGGAGAGATTGAAAAATTTCCCAAAATTTCAAAAATTTTTAGTGAAATCCTTCATTTCCTAGTACTTTTCCTCTCTCAAACTTTTCTCTCATTTTTTTTTTATCTTCTCTCCACTCATCGCCTCTCTCCATCCATGACTCCTCACTTCACCACGACCACCAATTTCTTCCCCTCCTGATGTCGCCCACTCAAAAACCTCCCACTCTCTTCCTGCAATAGCACTAGCAACCCAAGAAATCAACACCATCACAACCTCCATGCGCTCTCCTCCTCACCCTCACCGCAACAGCGGCGACCATCCCTTCCACTCCACCGTGTCGCTCTGAAAATTGGAGCGGTTCAACTGGAACAAACAGATTTGTAGTGGGAGTGAACGCAATAATGGTGCTACATTCTCTTCGTCAAGGTCGTCCACCTATGATTCCATTGGCCATGATCAGGTCCTCCATTTTCTCAATTTCTCTAATTTTTTAATTAATTTTTAATATTATGAATAATCGTAGCGATAATTTGAAGTTGTTAGTGATTCTGAATTTCCGAGTTGATAGTATTTCGATTTCTAAATCTGATATGTTTTCCTTTCATTCAAGTTCTTCTCGTATGGTTCGGAATCTCACTCTCTCTCTACTCACCAATTGTTTAATTTCGAAAATCTGAATTTCTTTTGTTCATCTCTTATTAGAAATTCAAAATCTAGGTTTTGGTATTTATCCTTTGAAAGTGCTATGCACAACCAATATAAGAAATTTGCCTCCTACGGTTACTGAAGATGAGATTGAGGAGGAGTTTAAGAAATTATACATGATGAGGGTTGGCAAGGTGCTATTGTCTCTAAAACTATGAACTAGATCGGAGCTTAAGTAGAAATTGGTGCATGCTGGAGTAGTAGCTCGAAGATGTAAGTGCTTAATTTCATTATCCTTATGATTAACACGACTGTAAGAGGATGTATCAGAGATGTTGGGTGAAGACCTGGAGATGGCACTTACAGTTGTGTTTATCCTAATGTTGGCAACTGCTGCAAGGAAGTGGTATTGCCTTCATAAATCTTAGAAATTTTTTGTGGTAGAGATAGAGAATATGCTTTTTCTCAATCAGTTTCGGAATCAATCTTGAATTGCAATCTTCTTTCTTCTAAGATGTCATTCAGATGTCAAGGTTTTCATGGAAACAAATCATTTATGTTCATGAGCTCATTGAGTCTATTAGCATAGCCAGGATTTAGAGTGTTATATACCAAATTGTTAAGCATCTGTTTTCTTAGAAGTAATCGTTTGATCAGCTTATTTTTCCTTATGTGTTTAGTTGAATTATTCAACCAGGAGGAAGGGGCAGCGGCAGCGGCGGTTATCAAATTACGAAACATTGTCATACAATTCAAGTAAAAGTGAAGCATTTTAAGTGACAATTTGTTTGTAAATTGAGTATTTCATACTTGAGAGATAATTTCATATTTCTTAGGATAGCCCATTGGTTTTAATTGTGATTTTTTTTTATGTAACTATTATATTGTAGTAAGTGTGAAATCTTGTATATAAATACTCACTCTTTTTCCAACTTTTTACCCATTGCTCTTTCATAGAGTGGGTTTTATAGTACTAGTCTCCACTGCATACAAGGGCATTGCATATGTTCCTGGGAAGATCTTCTGCACTCTCTAGCTGAAAGAAGTTTCGAATTTGTGTTTTTGTATTGAAATAAATTAGAGGACTTAAAACAGTTAAACTAGCACGTTGCGTCTTTCCGAACTAAGGGAGGTGCTTTCTTCAGAAATCACCCATCGCAATACCTTACACCATTGCACCAAGAAACGAATGGAGGTAAAGAAAAATGCATATCATAACAATGGAAGACAAGTTTCAAGTATAAAGTGAGAGTTAATAAAGCGCAAATAATGTCAAAATCCAGTAAAATATGCAGCCTACAACATAACAAGGAAGAAGGAAAATTAAAGAGCATAAACTGAGGTAACCTCTAAACTCTAGGGTGAGATGAATGGTACCTTGACTTTCAATGGAGTACCGGCTGACCTGCAGCTCTACTCCCAAAGCTAACTTGGCTTCTTATCAGGCTCAAATATCTGGAAAGAGCGCTTGAGAGACTCATCGACACTCATCATTGTCCCAGCATTGTCAAACTCACCACAGTAATTAGGTGCTGAAAAGATATTTCAGACCTGGTGAGCTCGACACATCAAATCTAGATCGTGCTTCTGAAGAAACTCTGTTGCCCTATCAGCACCGAAGGTAAAGGAAATTCCCCTATCATTTGGTCCCCAACCTTCAATGTCTTTGCTAGGATCGGACCACAGGAGATCACATAGCAAACCACTATCTGGGACATCAGTAGGTCGCTTTAAAGTGTTGATCTGATTTAAATTGTTTAACTAGGGTGATAGCCCACCATGCATGCAGAGTATTTTGTCTTCAAGGAGAACAGCCACGGGAAGGCAGTTGAAACAATCTGTAAACTCTTTCCAAAGTCTGACATTGAATCTTTGTTTACACTCATCATAAAAGCCATATATTCTGTTTATTGAAGCACATTCATGGTTACCCCTCAGAAGGAAAAAATGCTGAGGATACTTTATTTTATATGCAAGGAGAAGGCATATTGTTTCTAGGCTTTGCTTCCCATGATCTACATAATCCCCTAAAAACAGATAGTTGGAGTGAGAGGGCCATCCACCATACTAAAAAAGATTCAGAAGATCTGAATACTGGCCATGAATACCACCTGTGCGACGTAAAGAAACTCATACGAGGATATCAGATTAGTTTTCTCCTTTTTAAAGTGAAAAAGTAAACAAACATATAAATGAATAGATTATGATGAAAACTATCAAGAATTCATTCCTTTCAATGCATACTCTTTGCTACATCTCAGAAATATAACAATTATATGCTAGAAGATTTCAACAACTACACCACACTGTGGATACAGGCATGGAATTTCAGAAGTTCAGTGCGGATACATATAACATCGACCTAGAGATCTGCTTTTAGAGACATGAAAATCTCTAAACTACCAATTAGAGAACATAAAGAACTTTAGTTACAGGGTTGTGGTAATTAGAGAGAAGTGAAACTGACCCAGAAGAAAGCATTTTGACAGTATCTCTCAGGCAGAAACTTGGTTTTTCATAGTGGAACACTAAAAATGATTTATGGCAGATGAATTTAGGATCTGAACAACTTTACAAAAGTAAAAGCAAAAATTCACAGATTCAAAGCAAAAGTTATAATCTATTGTCCAAGACAACAATTTCTGTATACTGTTCATAGGTACAAATTGTAAACACGAAATGAAATAAAAGCACACAACTACATGATAATGGACGCATGAGACCCCAAATATGCCACAGCTACCAGGCTGGAATAATGGTTCATACCCTCAACATGCATCACTCTAGGCAACTGATCACAATTCACATATTTTTACCCCGTCAATTGTGATCTAACCATAACGAAAGGATTCAAGAATGAATTTCTCAAAAGCAGTGGTTCTAACTTGATCATTTGTTTATTTCTAGCACTGTCTTAGAAAACATATCTCAAGAAACCATGTAATGTATACCGATGTTCTTCACCATTGAGTTTTATGACATATTTTAGCATTCTTGATTTCTTGTCAGTCACTCAAAGATGGATACACACATTATTCATCTCCATATTTGATCGCAACCCAAGCCAACCAAACGTATCCGGACCTATAGATCCAACCTCAAAATCGATCAAAGTAAAAGTAAAAGTAAAATGAAATAATGAAAATATTAAATTATACAGTAAAATAAGAGAAAACAGAGGATGGGGGTTGAGGTTAAAATACCACAAATCTTGATAGGAGCATCAAGCTCCAAAAGATTAGGCTGCCTCAGAAAAATATCCTTGGAGACGGCACAAAGCTGCTTGATCTCACTTTCCTGAAGCTGCACTTGCTTCCCTGGTTTGCCTCTCACTTCGAAAACCAGACAACATATAGAACCCAGAAAGGAAAGCTCAAGAAAAAGAATATCGGACACTGCTTTGGCCTTTCTGGAGCTCCAAAGTCTTTCATTCCGTTGGGGGGGGGGGGGGGGGGGGGGAGGGGAATAACAAACAAAACGAAAAAAAAAAGGAAAAAGAGCAAGAGGGGCTGTAAAGGAGGGACCTTTAAATCAAATGGATGGGGAGGAGAATTAGGTCTCTCTGGAGCTTTAGAAAAACGAATGGGTATGCTGGAATGAGAAGCAAAGAATATGTTCTTTGAAATCTTTGTTTCTTTGGAGAAGAAATCGGGGAATGAATGTGAGGAGGGAAAGTTGAGGTATCAGGGAATGAATGAGAGGAGTGAAGTGGGGTTGTGAACCAAACAGCCCTCTTCTTCCTCCTATTACCTCTTCTGCCAAGTTAAATCTGAACATGTCCTATCCTCTTCCAACCTTCGTCAACCCACCCCACCCCGTGACCTTGTCGGCTCTGGCATCATGTGCAAGCTTCAAGCTCACTCGCCAAGCCGACGTCGATTCCTTAACCGAGATACCCCAATCCGTAATCCTCCCAAATTTTGTCGGTGGGTGGGTGGGCGGGAAAGGATGGTGGCTTGGGATAATTGGATGAAATCACTGTTCTACAAATTTCCGACTAACGTTAGGAAGGTAATCACCGTCATGATTAATGCATATGTGTTTAAAAATTAAAAAATGATATCTAGAGGCTAGATGTATCGAGGTGCTAGTCTAGATTGCGGCTTACTTAAACAGAAAATAAATAATTTTTATTTTACATTTTATTTTTTTTAATAAATTGTAAAAGACTTATTAAATATTTGAATGAACACACATTATATGCTTGTTTTCTATGTTTTCTTTATGTTTCAATAGCTCATAATATGTATGATATTTTATTTTATAATTTATAATGAAATTATATATATTTTAAATATAAATAAACACTTATTTATACAAAATATAATAGATTTAATTAAATTCACTTCTGTTTAGACCCTCACCTAGAGCTAGCGCTTGGCTTATTTTAAAACCTTATATAGAAGTCATGAAGGGCTGGTGGTAATTTGGTGAGGGAGAAGACGTGTTTGGATAGCAGAATAGAATGCGTTTGGCAAAAAGCATAAAGGCTGATTGGTTATGCGTTAGCAGATTTGAGATGGACAGGTGTTGTTATCTTGTTGTTCCACGTATCCAAGTCAGTATACTGGGTAGGGCTGGAAAAAAATCCCAAAAATCCCAAACCAAACCGAAAAATTCCCGAAACCAAACCAAAAAAATCCCAAACCGAAATTCCCGAAAATTTCGGTATCCAATACCGAACCGATCCCGAAATTTTGGTACGGGAATCGGTCTCAAGTTTTTGGGATTTCGGTATTCCCAAACCAAACCGAAAAAATATATATATATATTATTTAATTTTTAAATATATAGGAGCACATTTTTAAGGGGAACATCATCTACCTACAATAGTGAAAATTGAAATACTGAAGGAGCATTGGAAATCGATGATGGGACATATACAGGAAGGAGCCCTAAGATAGATAGTGGAACATGTGCAGAATTTTTAAATCACAGGAGATTGATAAATGGATATATAGATGCAGAATAAACACGGGAGATTGATAGATGGATACATGGATAGATTATAAGTTACAATTTGCTTGAGAAAACTTTACATCTATCTATAATATTTATATTATATATGTACAAAAGTTTACTCAAGTATATATTGACGTTTTAGACGTAATTTTGGGGACTGACATGATTATAGATAGATATATTAATTTACTCGAGCACATATTAACGTTTCAGATTGGCATATTGCTTTTGAATAGGCAGAAACAAATAGGCAAATACTAACTGGGGCTTGCCATTTGATTGGCAGATTTGTGTGCACAGATTAGTAGAAACAAAATAGCAAATTGGGCTTACCTATATGTCAATTTTTAAATATAAATGGTTGAATTATAGCCCAAAAGCATAATATATCAAATTTTAGTCCAAAAGCCCAAAATAATTTCGGGATTCCCGATTTGTCCCGAAATTCCGAAACTATTTTGGGATTCCCGAAAATTTGGTTTGGGATCGGTATTGAAATTGGGATTCCCGAAAATTTCGGTTTGGGACTCGGGACAAGTGGTTCGGTATGGGATATTTCGGGATTCCCGAAAATTGGGAATCCCGAAAATTTGGTTTGGGATCGGTATTGAAATTGGGATTCCCGATAATTTCGGTTTGGGAATCGGGACAAGGATTTTGGTATGGGATCCCATACCGAACCACCCCTAATACTGGGTACATTGTCCTTTTGAGAAAACTTTAAAAGTCGGTCGGTAAGCACTTAGCGGCAGCACACCAAATTACGGCGGCCGGTAAGTTCATCTATTCGATTCCCCCGACAACCCAAAATTCAATTCCCACTTAAATGTAGGAAATTCGATTCCTCTCAATTTTGAAGTTGGATTCTCAATTCGCGTGAGTTCCATTAACATTTTGATTTTCTAATATTTGGTAAACATTAGAGTATTATATAACCAAAATTTAATTTCGCGTTTTAATTCTGATTACTTTTATGTAAAGGTGCCATTAAATCTTACCTCACAGCGTAATATATATATCTCCCCCTTGCTCTCTCTCTCCCCCTTCCTTTCGAAGGGAGTCGCAGTCCCAACCAGATACTCCTTCCGATTTTAGTGAAGCCCTGCTGTTTCGTTCAGCCACCCATCCTTTCGTTTCTCTGTCCAAGAAAAAGCTCTGGTAAGATGATATTCCCCGTTGAAACAATGTACTTCTGCAATTTTGTAGTTATTTTTATTTTCCTTTTGAACTGTATTAGCAACTGCATAAATATATGGAAGAAACGTGAAGCCGCTGTTCTCACCCTTGGGAGGCACGAAAACATAAAGAACACAAATGAGTTAACTTGTAAAGTAAACCACAACCACCAAGCCAAGCCTATGTAACTTCTTTTATCTTTCTAAAGAACACAACCACCAAGCCAATGAAACTTAACGAAGCAAAATGATTTAAACACAAATAGCTGCATTGGCTCCACTGGTACACTGGTCGGAGAGCCGAGTCTTAGTGGATTCATAATCCACTCAATCAAGCAACCTTCCTACACCCCATCGAACCGAAAATCACTAATCCCAAATCAACTCAATCATTCACCAAATCAACACAAACCAAAAACCCAAATCCCAATACTTAAACCAGCAAAGAATATACCAAAACAAAAAGCAACTTAACTCTGAACCTTATATATTCAATATTCAGCTCCAAAAAGAAAAGCAGAACACTTTATTTTTTTCGCAACTGAAATATAGAGATTTGAGGAACAAGAACACAGTAACAGATGCAACCTTAACAAACTGAAATACCAAATCTAGGACAAACCAGTTTTCCAGTCAACGATTCAGAAGGAATGACTGACCCGCACCCCTTCATCTGCCTCTAGATTCCGAAACCCATTAGATAACCCAAACATTTAAGTTTTCAAGAAGGAAGAGAGAGTGCATGGCCCTGATTTGGATCTAACTCCGGCGGTTGAGTCCGCAATCTGATGGGAAGGGAGAATGGGTGTCAAAATAAAATGATAAAAAGTAAAAGAAACGGTATTCATTGAAGTTTAGTAAATTACTAGCAATGGTGTCCGCACGATACAATGGGTTTAAAATTGCACATATCTTGTAATTTGTTCAAGCTGGATGCTTGGAATATCAAAAGTGACATTGTTAAAAAGAAGTTGAACATAATAACTCTTTAGAAAAATCTATTAACCAAGAATGGAAAATCATTTAGATTAGAAATGACTAATGAAGAAATGTGGAAGCAAATCATTAACATAAGCTGTATAGCATTTGGATGAACTACATATAAAACATACTTGCTAGAGCATGTAATCGCTTTAACATCATTATTAAAAAAATCCTTGGGCGGCAGCTGAAGGGCTGCCTTGTTTCATTAGTGCGTATAAGCCAATAATTTTATCAACTGTAATTATTTGTAACATCAACATTTATTTAGAATTCATAAACGCATGAAATTTTTTATAGAAACATAAAAATTCTAGAACAACGAAAAACTATGCATGTATTGTGAACTCGATGTACATAGCTCTTACATGCACAAAAGAAGACCAAAAAAAAAAATCAATAAGAGCTCTTAGATGCACAGACCAACAAAGAATCAATCAGATATAAGATGATGTTAAGGATTAAGACAAAACTTTTTACAACAGTTGTCATCTATTCACTTCTTACAATATATTCACAATTAGATTCACCAAAATGCATTATAAAATTAATTCTCAATAGTTATCATTGTTTAAACACTAACCTAATCGTAGCTATTATCTTTTTTGTCAAGTATCTGTATAAGTGTTTTAACCATAACTCCAAACAACAAACAAAGCAACTAAAATAATCAAAGAAACCAAAAATCACACGATGACCTAAAACAAAATAGAGTTCGATGTATAATTTAAACAGTCCATAAAAGCCTTTGACAATGTTTTACCAATACTTTTTCAATCAAATTTGCTTTCTATTTAAGCTCAGCTAAATATAAGATAACATCATTTATCCATCTCTTGGAATGCATTTACAGTCAGATTCACCAAGGAACACTATAAAATTAATTCTCAATGCTCACCAGACTAAATTATGATTTAAGATTGGACAAAAATTTGATTGAACTACATTACTAAAATATTAGTCCCTATAATTTGGATTGAAATCCTAATAGCCCTGCATCTTAAACGATTCGTGCAACATCTTCCCAAAGTGTTGATACATTTATAATGTAATTCCAAGCATAAAACAAAAGTAATAAAATTACAGCAGACAGAGAATATAATGTCCAAATCTCTCAATGGCTTGCATACCTGGCAGAGCCTCTAGCAAAAACGAATTACACAAACGGAGTGCTGCCAATTTGCTTCTTTTCTTATCTCCTAAGTCACTGCTATCACCAAAAAAACATTTTGAGCCAATTGTTCGAATTGATGTAGTAGAAAAGATTAAACACCAGCTGAAAAAATAATAATAAAACAAAGATCAATCTCATGCACTAAAAAACAACAAACAAATATCAGAGAAACATTAAGATAATAATAAGAACATATTAGGGGCACCAGCAGGAATGGTAGATACCGAAAAAACAACAAACAAATGGAAAAATAAAATAAAAAAGTAAGCAGTCGATCTTAATTTCCAAAAAATCTAAAAACAACATAAAAAAAACATTAAAAAAAGGAGAGAAGAAGGACAAATATCCACAGTCGGCCACATAAGGAGAGGAGACATTGCGTGAGGAAGGAGGCGGCCCTTGTGATGTTTAAAACGACGCCAAACAAAGTACTGCTCTTGAAGACCACAACTAACTAAAAATAAAATTATTACAGTTTCATCCAAACTAACAAAAATACAGATTTAAAAACTGAAAGATAGCAGTTATAAATCATACCTCAGTTGTATAAAATTTATTTCCCAATGATCTAAACAGCCGGCGCTCAACAATCTAAAGACAGCCAGCGCTCAAACGGAGAAGAAAACATGAAATAGATTGGGCCAAAATTTGTGAATCCCAGACGAAAACAAACGCAAAAAATGTGAAAATCTTTGCCCCAATCACAACTCTAGAAATATTGGAAACCAATCTTATCAGGCTGGACAAAACAATCACAACCATAGGTTTAAAAAGATGCAAAACCATCCTCAAATCAAATACCAGAAGAAAAAAAATCCTTTAAAACACGAAAATTAGAAACTTTCCCAGAATATTTTCCGATGCAAAGAACACAATATTTAAGAAGAACAAAGAAATCGAAAGAAATAGCAAGGATAAAGCAAAGATGAGAGAATCAGAAGAACAAAGGAAGCGTTAAACCCAAAAGAAGACTCGAAGTAGAGACGAACTCGTGGAAAGAACGAGTAAAAGTATATTTTCACTGTATCAAGCACCTAAGGCAACGGGAGACCAAGAAGTAGCCGATGGGCAAATTAGTCCGCCCACGAGTCATCAACAGTACTCCAAAAATTGAGTTTTAGTATATACAACAATGGTACCCTCGCAATGCTGTGGGTTTAAAACTGTACATACCTTGTAATTTGTTAAACCAGACAATTGGAATACCAGAAGTGACATCGTTTTTTCATAAGACATTGGAAAAATTATGTTAGAATTTGTAACAAAGCAATTTTTGAATCAGATGGAATGAGCAGATGGAGAGCAGAAATTATAAAAAAGAAGCTGTACATAATAAGTGTTTACAAAAATGTATCAATGGAGAATGGGAAAACATTGAGAATAGAAATGAACAATGAAGAAATGCGGGAACAAATCAGCAACATAAGTTGTATAGGATTTGGATGAATGATGTGAGTTTGTTTATATAAGTGATTTGGTTGTGTACCAGAAACTTCTCAAAGTGAAGTTACAAATTTTATGCACACTATAGATATCTAGATTATGGAGGGTGGTAGCCTATCTTGTAATTTTTGTAAGCTAGATATACGAATTGCGAATAGTGAAGTAATTTTTTTTAAGGCATTGGAGAAACTACATTGAAAGTTGTAATCAGATAAAACTCTAATTATGTGATCGAAAACCATAGAGTGCAGAGATTGAAAAGAAGAAGCTGGACATAATTAGTGTTGAAATAGACTTTTTACACAAGAATGGTTAATAACTGAAAATATAAATCATCGATGGAAAAATGAGGAAACATATCAATAGCTAAATTCGTATGGCATTAAGGTGAACTATGGAAATTTGTTGATATGATTGATTTACATCATTATATCTGTTGGTTTTTTAGCACATAGAAAGATTTATTTTGCTCTATTTTTCTTTTTCTTTTTTGTTTTGTAATGGTGTTTGTGTTAAATGAAGTATCATTAGTTTTTGAATTGTTGGTATTATGCGTGCATGATTTTGGTGGACGATGGGAAAATTTTCTATGTTAACTTTACTGAACACAAAGTATTCAACCAAGAATTAATCTATATTTGTTAAGGTATATTCATGTATTTAACTCTAGTATAAAATGAAGATGTATTTATACCGAGCTTGACGAAACAGGGCAATAAGCTGACTTTTGCAGCACCTGTGGTTGTTTAATGGTGGTGTAACTTTGTGCCAGCACAGAAAAAATATTAATGACAAAAAATACAATGAAAAAGTATAAAGAATTGAAAATATGCAATAAAAATTATATGAAAACTTGTAGCGAACATGGCAATGGAAAAATTAAAATTAGTAAGAAGCGGTGGATAAATATAGGTTCATTTATTGCAGGAATATGTATAATTTGACAAACCGGAATATGGGTTAAAGCAAAGTGAGTATTGTGCAAGAGTGTGTAATTCAAATTTTTGCTATTTCTATTGTAAAAACGGTAAGAAAAGATGTTTAGAGATGGATCAGATATGTGTCATTCGGCATCTCTATAGAATACAGAGATGCAATTTGGTGAATTGTTTGGGCTTTGATTATTTAAAGTATCATCAATATATAGACAAAGATTTTCTTCTTTTGACATGCTGTAAACACAAGATAAATTGCTTGGCTGTTCATTGAGGGGTTTAAGATGGACATCCAAAAGCATGAATCTAGATATTTTAACCATATATATTGTGTATATATATTTTGTTGACATGTTTTGGTTCAACAAAAGAACACAATATAAATAGGGGAATCGTTTAATCTATCTAATGATTAATAAAAATTGTGCAAAAATAGATTTAACGATTTCCTTATTGTTGCGATGTTCTTTGCATTAGTAGAAAAAATAGCTTGCACAACGACATTTTGCGCGACGAACAAGAGGCACTTGCGCGACAGAAAAACTAATTTGTCACGCAAAATAGAAAAGATAGAGAAAATAAATAAATAAAACTTGCACGACGAAAGTTTCGTTACTCAAGAACACTTAGCGCGACGAAAAATTGTAAAACTTGTGCGACGAAAGCTTCATTGCGCGAGAATACTTAGTGCGACAAAAAACTATTGTCGTCGCTTAAAGTCAGCAAAAAAATGCGGGTAATTTAATTTAGCGCAACGACATGGGACATTTGCGCGACAAATAGTTCGTCGCGTAAGTTCAGTCAGTTTTGACCATTCATCAATGCAGGTGAATCAGGTAATAAATTGGAGAACATTTAATACAGATGTTTGCGCAACAAATCCTTGGTAGCGCAAGGATCCTATCTTTGCTATAAATAGGCGCTCTTACTGTCCTTATGTTTCACAATTCTGTTGAGCTGAGATGGCGGATAAAAACAACAATGAGAATGTGCACGATGCCAACCCACATGATGTGAGAGATCATTTTGAGTTTGCCCATGCAATTGTTGTAGTTATGGGGAGTAATTGCCTCATTGCTGAGTGGCATTCTTGGAAAGATGTGCCGGGAAATGTGAAGAAGGCTGTGATGGATGAACTATTAGTAAGTATATTGTTGATGGATTGATAATTAGGTTTGTGAAATTTTTAGTTATATGTTGGAATTAATTATTTGTATATATGTGTAACAGCGTAAGTATGTTTTTGATGATGAACCGAAAGAACAATTGATGAAGTTGGTGGAGGATGCGTTGGAGGGAGGTTACAATCGGTGGCGTTATGAAGTCTTGCAAAATGGAGCAGGATCATCAAAATAGTAATTTAAAATTTATGTTTTGTATGACAATTTTAAATTTAAGTTTTTTTTCTTTCTAATCTATGTATTTGGACTTAATTAAGTTTCAATTCATGTTCGATTTTTTTTATTGAGATCTAATGTAAGCACCGTAGCTATCCTCGGTTTATATGTGTTTTCAATCTGTAATGAATGTCGTACTTATGGTGAAAATAATTGTATGGATTAAGACTTTAATTATTTTTAGAATAAATATTTAAGGTATTAACTATTTTTAGCATAATATATTAGGTATTAATTCTTTATAGAATAAATATTTAAAGTATTAATTAATTTTAGAATAAATATTTAAGGTATTAAATCGTTTGTGAATATTTGTTTGTAATTACAAAGTTTAAGTAAACATAAATATCTGTGTTTACATAAACTTTGTAATTACAATTATTTTATATCGTTGGTCGCACAATACAATGGGTGACGAAATTATCGTCGCGCAAGGTACCTTTGCGCGACGACTATATATGCTTGTCGCGCAAAGCGTGGTCTAATTGCGTCAAACCTTCCAATCTATTGCGCATTTAAGACGCATATTGCACGACGAACTGATATCTTTGCGCGAGGAAAATTTCATGGCTCAAAGTCGTCCTAGTGCTATATATATAAACACAGTTTCAGAGTCGTTTTCAAAAAAAAAAATTGTTTAAAAAAGAATGGCCGATTCTGGAGAAGGTTCTGGCAAAAAGAAAGTTATAATTCGAGTAGAGAGGTACCGACGGAAGCAAGTGCCATACTTTGAAGGCAAAAATTTGGCTGAGCCGTATGCCAAATTTAATTATGACATTGAGAATTTGGTGCGGAGCAATTGTTCTGTCGAGTTTGAGTCTTGGAAAAAGGTACTTGATGAGTTGAAGAAATCCATGCTGGGAAAGTTATCGGTAAGTTTATGGTAAATAATGAAAAATTATTTTTGTTAAAACGCAATATTTTTTAAATTACTAATTTATTGTGGCATTATTGTAGGTTCATTGGGATGTTGATGAAACCGATGAGAAGCAACGGATTTATGTGGATAGGCTTTTCAAGCAGAGTTTCCATAAGTGAAAGTTTGATGTGTTGCAGGCAAGGGAGGATTGAAGTTGATGACGGTTTTTTATTTTTATTTTTAAAAAAATAAGATTTTGTGGTCTTTATATTTAATTTAATGAATAAATATATGTGATGTGGATGGGTGTTAATATTTGTATTAATTATAATTTCTATTTATGATCGTAAATTAGTTTTGTTAATTAATTTAATGTTTAATTAGGTTTGAGTTTTTGATTTATAATAAAATAAAATTTTACAATACATACAAATAAACAAGAAAAACATAAAAAAAAATTTAAACAAATGTGCATAGCGCGATGAATAAATTATATTGATTGTGCAAGAAATCTTTACACGACGAAAAAGTTTACTTCGACGAATAAATTATTTTGATAGTGCAAGAAATCTTTGCACGACTAAAAAGTTTACTTCGTCGCTCAAAGGCACTTTGTGCGACAAAAAAGACCCTACATCGCGCAAGAAATCGTTGCGTGACTAATGTATTATTCGTCACGCAAACAATATTTGCGCGATGAAAAACAACCATTTGTCGGGCAAAATCGTTCGTCCTTTTTAATCTGAAATCAGTTATGTGCAGAGGCAAACTGCAAAAAAATTGCAGGTTCTGCCACTGTACTCATCCCTACGATGTTGCTCAATCCAGCATCCGTCATTTTCATTTTCTCTCCATTTCATCATCTAATATACTCCCTCCATCTTCTTCTCTAGGTTGATGGAGCTATCTCGGTGTGTCTGGTAAGGGTTTTTTTTGTCGTTACAATAAAAGTATTAATGTAAATTCATACTAACGCCATTAATTTCGTTGTCTATAGGGATATTGTGTGTGATTAGCGATTGGTGGATAAAGATTGAGAGGTATTTTCTTCGTTTTATTTTTTAAATAAATATATTAAATTAATTAAATTATGTTGAACTTAGTTTGTTATGTTTATATTGTGTTATGAAATTATATTTATATTATGTTGTTAAATTTGTACTTGATGTATAAATATGTGTTGTGATGTACGAAGTTAATTGAAATTAACTTCGTACTTGTTTTTTTTTTATTTTTAGTAAAACTTAGTTTCCCATTCGAGGATTAGTTGGATTTCGCGCATGGATGCGAAAACATGACTGCGGTCCAATTAATTCTTGAATTGTCCCATTATTTGGACAGTTTAGGAATGCAGAGTTATGACGTGTAGCTTAGGGTTGAAGGATTAGGTTTCGATTGTGGAGATTTCGGTGTCATCTTTGTACGTTCTTCGGGTGTACGCCTGAAGAACTGTATCGAGATGTTGCCGAAATTCATCCATGTCGAAATCAAATCTGGTGTAGGCATAAATTAGGTGACGTGACTATGTATTCCCGAATGGGATAGGGCTCTTACTGGAGCCATAAGGTGACATTATCATTTTGTATGAAGTTGTTGTGATTGTTTGCCAAAAGACTATAGACACGCGCAAAAGGTGTTGAAAGGTCTTGGATTGGGTTATGAAAAAATTAACGCTTGCAAAAATAATTGTATTTTATTCTACAAAGAGTATAAAACATTTGATAAATGCCCTGTATGCAATGAGTCGAGGTTCAAAATGACATCTCAGAATAGAGCAACTAAGATTCCACAAAAAGTCATGCGTTGAAACCTAGGTTGCAACGATTGTATATGTCGACGCATATTGCCACAGACATGCGATGGCATAAGGAAAAATGGGTAGACGACGATGTGATGCGGGACATGTCGACGCATACTGCACATATGAACTGGATGCACAAGTCTATATTTTTTAAGCTCTCGTATTGGTCTAAACTAAAATTGAGACACAACCTCGATGTTATGCATGTTGAGAAAAATGTAATTGACGCATTGGTAGGCAGAATTCTAGATATTGAAGGCAAGACAAAGGACATGATCAAAGCTCGTCTTGATTTGGAACGAATGGGAATACGACGGGGTTTATGGTTGAATAGGGACAATGATAAAGCTAGAAGGGATCTTGCATTTTTTTTCAATGAAACCGAATGACAATAAAGAATTTTTAAAGTTTTTATCGTCCGTAAAGTTTCCCGATAGGTATGCTTCAAATATCGTACGTTGCGTGAACGTTGACGGAGGTAAATTAGCTGGCTTAAAGAGTCATGACTGCCATGTGGTTTTGCAACGCCTACTTCCTGTGGGTATTCAACATATCTTGCCAACTGATGTAGTGAAACCAATCATGTTGTTGTCCAATTTTTTTTCTTTTCACAATTGATGTCAAGAACGTTACAAGAACGGACATTAAACAGTTGCGCCATGACATTGTGCAAGTTCTATGCAAGTTTGAGATGATATTTCCTCCAGCTTTCTTCACAAGTATGATACACTTGATGGTTCACTTACCAGAGGAGGCATTGCTTGGTAGACAGTCAACTTTTGATTGATGTATCCAATATAAAGGTATATATTCATTGGCTTTTTATTAATCAATATTAAATATATTACGATTAGTAATACGTGTATCATATCATTTTCTTTTGGCAGGCTTCTCGAAGACTTGAAGAAAAGCGTACGAAGCAAAGCTAAGCCCGAAGGATCCATCATACAAGCTTGGGTGGCATATGAGGCAGTTACATTTTGTGGAATGTATTTAAAGGATGTTGAAGGATGTTGAGACAACTTTCAATCGTCCTCCTCGCAATAATGACGGGGGTATGAGAAAGGAGAAACTTTCAGTTTTTACCTAGTTGCTCAACCATTCGGAGATTCGATTTGTGGTGAGTCATTTTCTAAGGACATGGAGGTAGCACATTGGTTCGTACTCAACAATTGTGACGAGACATTGTCACACCTAGACGAGCATGAAAATATGATGAAGCAGGCACATCATTCACATTTGTATGCCAAGAAACACCGTGACTTATTTCCGCAGTGGCTTCTCGAATATGTAAGTTTGACGTGTTTTGTATTGGACATATATATTATACCAATTAAGTTTTTTCTGTATGGTGAGGATGGGTATAGGCCAGATTTAAAATGGAATGAAAATTATAAAGGGCCAAAAACAAAAGGACAAATAGTGCCCTTTAGAGCTTATATAGCTTATCAAATTCAAGAAAGAGAACCATGCTTAACTACATTGTTAAAGGGAGATAGACTTTTTCAACAATATTTGGTTGATTCTTATACAACACTTGAAGAAAATATGTTGGATTAAATTAGGCAAAATCACAAAAATTTGAGAAGTGAAATTTACAAGGGAATTTATGATGCAATGTCGAGAGGCGATAATGATGCAAACAATTTGGGACAAAAAATTGTGTTTCCCGCTTCGTATATAGGAAGTTCTAGATATATAATCAATAGTTTTCAAGATGCTATGGTTATTTGTAGAAAATATGGTCATCCTGATTTGTTTATAACATTTACATGTAATGTGAAATGGCCAGAAATTGTAAGAGAATTTAAAGAAAAAAAAATCAGGTTTCAAACCTGAAGACAATCCTGATATAATTTATAAAATATTTAAAATGAAAACTTGATCATATGCTTGATTTCATCAAATCTGGAGAACTTTTTGGAGAAGTTGAAAGAAGTGAATTCTGAAAACTCAAATTTTTTTTTTTTATGTTGGTCTTTTTTTTTTCC
Organism: Crataegus laevigata; assembly: GCA_963580275.1. Taxonomy (NCBI): domain Eukaryota; kingdom Viridiplantae; phylum Streptophyta; class Magnoliopsida; order Rosales; family Rosaceae; genus Crataegus; species Crataegus laevigata. Next base: position 19,029,238 of record OY756940.1, on the reverse strand, counting down.
TTTGTAAACCTAACTTTTTTCTTTTTTGTCTTTTGTTCTCTCTTTTGGTTCTTTTTACAAATAGATGTTTGCACAATTGAATTTCAAAAAAGAGATCTACCTCATTCGCATATGCTGATATGATTGAAACCAAAATTTAAGTGCTATATTGCATCAGATATAAATTCTATCATTTCAACTGAGTTACCAGATAAAATCGTGTATCCTAAACTTTATGAAATTGTTAATCAATTCATGATTTATGGTCCATATGGTTATATCAATCAAAATTCTTCTTGCATGCAGGACAATAAATGTTCCAAAATTTTTCCTAAGCCATATAAAAATGAAACCATTTTTGAGCCAGGTGATTTTCTTATTTATAAGCATTGTGATGATGAGACAAAATTTGTTATAAAAAACGGAATCAAAATTGATAACAGTTTTGTTGTCCCATATAATCCAGAATTACTTATGAGATATAATTCTCATATAAACGTTGAACTTTGTTGTCAATCAACACTTATAAAATATTTGTTCAAGTATATAAATAAAGGTCCAGATAAAGAACGATTGATTTTTCAACAAGATTCAAATGATGAAATATTAACATATTTAAATTGTAGATATATATCGCCTTATGAAGCTGTTTAGAGATTGTTTTAGTATTCTATACATCAAAGAGAACCTTCTGTTGAACGAGTACTAGTGCATTTACCATTAGAGTAAAATATTATTTTTAATGGTGATCAATCACTACAATCAATTGTCAATGAAAATGCTCATGTCCATACAATGTTGATAAGTAGGTTTGAAGCTAACAAAATTTATGGCAAAGCACGTTCATTGACATATGCACAGATTCCATCAAAATTTTTATATAATGCACGGAAAAAAATTTGGAAACCAACGAAACAAAAAGGTTCAATAGGTAGAATAGCATATGTACATTATGCATCTAGTAAGTTATATTATTTAAGAATGGTGTTGAATTTTTTTTTTATAAAAAAAGTGCATTAAACTTTGATGATATAAAGACAGTTAATGGTGTTTTGCATATTTCATATCAGATATACATCATTCATTAGGTTTGTTAGGTGATGATAAAGAATGGATTGAAGCTCTATCAAATGATGTGAATGTGGATTCGTCCGCTTAATTGAGACAATTATTTGTTACAATTTTTTTTTTTTTCTGTGATGTAGCAAATCCACAGACTCTTTTTGACAAATATTGACACAACATGTATGATGACATTTTATACAACTTGCAAAAAACTTTTGCGATTCCTGATATGATTGTATTGTAGGATGAATTAAAAAATTCTATGTTGTTTGAACTAGAATTGTTTTTTAACAATGCATCAACTTCTTTGGACAAATATCATTTGCCGATGCCTAATGCAAATAAAATGTTAGAAATAAAAAATAAACTTTTAAGAGAAGAATTAATTTTGATTGTGAACAGTTGTCGAAAAGACACAGTTTTAAAATTACAGCTAAATCAAAATCAAAAGCATATATATGATACTGTTATAAACACTGTAAATAAGAAAAAAAAAAGTCTATTTTTTCTATGGTCGTGGAGGCACTAGAAAAACCCTTTTATAGGATGCCATCATTAGTAGGCTTACCCTCATCACTAATAATAGCTCGAGGTGTTCCAAATCGGGAAAATATATTTTCTTTTAAAAAACGTAAAACAGTTATGTGACCATTTTTTCAACATGGAATGGCCTCAATCCATTTTGAAACATAGTCAACACCTACTAAAATATATAGATATCCAAAATATATGGATCATCCCAAAAGAAATTACATACCTCAACTAGAAACTTCTTTCTATCCTGCGCACTCCAATGATTCGGAATTTCACCCGTAGCAAGAAAATTAACTATGTTAGCAAACCAAGGTAATTCCGAAAGAGAAAATAATTACTCATCAGAAGAATCATCAAAAACCAATTTGGACAAATGATCCACCACCACATTCTCTACCCCTTTTTTGTCTTTGATGGTGATGTCAAATTCTTAGAGTAAGAGAATCCATCTGATCAAATGAGTTTTTGCATCCTTCTTAATAAGAAGGTATTTGAGAGCTGCATGATCAGTATAAACAATAATAGGAGAACCAACAAGATAAGCCCGAAATTTGTCCAAAGCAAATACGAGAGCAAGAAGTTCTTTTTCAGTTGTTGAATAATTCATTTGAGCACTATTCAAAGTTCTACTTTCATAGTAAATGACATACAGTTTCTTATCTCTTTGTTGCCCTAACACAACCCCATTTGCATAACCACTCGTATCACACATGATTTCAAAAGGCAAAGTCCAATTAGGTGGTTGCATGACAGGTGCAGAAGTTAACATGCCAATTAATTTATCAAAAGCAATCTGAAATGCATCGATCCATTCAAAAGCAGAATCTTTTAATAAGAGATTACACAATGGTCTAGATATCGAACTAAAATTCTTGATAAATCTCCTATTAAAGCCAACATGACCTAAAAAGGATCTAACATCTTTGATGGTATTCAGAATAGGCAATTTAGTAATCAATTTAATTTAGCTCTATCAACCTCAATTCCACGAGACAAAATAGTGTGGCCAAGAACAATTCTAGATGAAACCATAAAATGACATTTTTCCAATTCAAAACAAGGTTCTTTTCTTGGCAACGAGTTAAAACTTTTTCCAAGTTATTCAAACAATCATCAAAAGAATCACCAAACACAGATATATCATCCATAAAAACTTCAAGAAATTGCTCCACCATATCACTAAAAATACTAAGCATGCATCTTTGAAATGTAGCAGGAGTTAGGGGTGGGTTCAAAAAACCGAAAAAAACCGAAAACCAAACTGAACCGAACGAAAAAACCAAACCAAATTGAAAAAACCAAACTGAACCGAATTGTTTTGGTTTGGTTCGGTTTTAGAGGTCTAGAAACCGAACCGAACCGAATTAATTAAATTAATATTTTTTTAATTTTATTTATTTAATTATTTGTTTAGTTATTTGTTTTGGGTATTATTTTTTAAACCCAATTTGTAAGTCCAATGTGTTGCCAAATACTTACTACCCTTTTCTCATTTTTCTCACACTCCAATTTTACTTCTAATTTTTTATGGTTTGTTTGTTTCATCACTAAACCAGTTGCTTTCCATTTGTCTCTTAATCAATCATGTTCTTCTTTGTTTGTGTTTTTATTGTTTGAATTGAAATTATGAGTGATTTGGAGTAATAATCACAAGGTAATCAAATCTACTTGTACAACTTCTCTCTCTGCACTCCAGTCCATTTACTTTCATATCTCTGCTGGGTAAAAATTGAGGGGGAGAGATAGAGAGTTAATCATTTTAAATTTCATTGTTTGTTGCTTGACTTTGTAAAAGACTGAAACTTTCACTGTATTCTCTTAGAAAACTAAACATACAATTGGATTTGATGGTTGTTTGTGATTTGGGTTTTACTGCTTTGTTTGCCCTTTATTAATAATCATGTAATGTTTGAATGATCTATTTTGCTCAAAAGTTTTAAGACTTTCCTTGATATTTTTTAAGGAACCAAACAAGGATTAACCCTATGTATACTTTGTTTGTTTGCTTGATGTGAAAAAAAAAATTCAAAACAAATAATTAAATAAATAATATTGAGAAAAAGAGAATTTAAAATATCATTACTTTTTAAACCCAATTTCTCAAGAACCAAACAAGGATTAACCCTGTGTATACTTTGTTTTTTTTTTTAAACCCAACCATGATGTGAAAAAAACCGAAACTGAACCGAAACCGAACCGAACCGAATTAAACCGAACCCACCCCTAGCAGGAGCATTACACAATCCAAACGGCATTCTACGGAAAGCAAAAGTACCAAAAAGACATGTAAATGTAGTTTTATCTTGATCATCAATGGCAATTTCAATTTGATAATAACCTTAATAACCATCCAAAAAACAATAAAATGCATGCCCTGCCACTCGCTCTAAAATCTGGTCTATAAAGAGCAAGGGAAATGATCATTTCAAGTCATAAGATTAAGTTTTATGTAGTCAATACATATACGCCAACTAGAAATGACTCTAGTAGGAACCAATTCATTTTTATCGTTTTTAACTACAGTTAGACCATACTTTTTTGAAACAACTTGAGTAGGACTCACCCACTGATTGTCAGAAATTGGGTAAATGATACTCTCAGCCACAAATTTAAAATCTCTGTTTTGACAACTTCTTTCATGTTAGGGTTCAACCTACGTTGTGGGTCTCGAGGTGGTTTAGCACCATCTTCCAAAAACATTTTGTGTGTGCATACAAGAGGACCAATTCCTTTTATATCAGCAAGAGTCCATCCAATGGCAGATTTATGGGCAGTAAAAACCTTAATTAACTTACCTTCCTGTGAAGAGTTGAGTTAATAAGAGATTACTACAGGGAAAGTGTCATCTGGCCCTAAAAAGCATGCTTAAGACCTGTTGGCAATGGCTTGAGCTCTAATTTGGGCACCTCCACACTAGATGGTACGACTTTTGATAGTGGTGGAAGCTCCTCAAACTTAGGTCTCCATCTATTCACTTCTTGTACCTAACAAGAATAAAAGACAGTAACAATTTCAGTTACTTTAGTATCATTTTGTGCATCATGATTCAAAAGAAAAAAGTTCTAAATCATCCTCAATTCGACTCCTCTTAAACTGTCCTTGCATTGTAGTTGAAATGAAATTTACAACATTGCATTCATCATCTCCATGTGGTTGCCTGAAAACATTAAAAATGTTAACCTCCATTGTCATATTTCCAAAACAAAGTTTCATTATCCCACTCCTGCAACTTATGTTAGCATCAAATGTAGCTAAGAAAGGACGTCCTAAAATTACAGGAATGTGATTTTTCAGAGTCTAGAACAGGTGCAGTATCCAAAACAATAAAATCAACAGGATAGTAAAACTTGTCTACTTGGACTAACACATCCTCAATAACCCATTTCGATGTTTTAATAGAACAATCAGCCAACTGCAATTTTACATGTGTCGGCTTTAATTCACCAAGACCTAGCTGCAAATACACTGAATAAGGCAGTAAGTTCACACAAGCACCTAAGTCAAGCAAAGCACGATCAATAAAATTCTTTCTAATGACACAAGACAAAGTAGGACTTCTTGGATCTTTATATTTTGGTGGAATTTTATTTTGCAATGCCGCACTCACATGGGCAACTAAAAACGTAGTTTTCTTCACATTATGCTTTCTTTGATAAGTACACAACTCTTTAAAAAATTTAGCATAAGTGGGAACCTGCTTAATAGCATCTAACAAAGGAATATTTATCTTGCTTAAAAAGCTCAAGAATATCAGAGTTATAAACTGAAGGAAAATTTGTGAAAAACAAGTTCATTTGAGCAACATCAACAACATGCAATTAACATTTAAAGGCGGAATCATGTTTATATGCACTCAAAAACAAAACTTAACCCATGAAATTCAAAGCCTAGTAGATAGGTGAACCAAGACTCAACTCAAAATAAAGTGAGTTGAGAAATCTTATACCTTTGTTGATTCCTCTTTGCATAAGCAAAGGCTAATCACCCAAGGAGAGGGCCTTCATTCCTTGCTTCTTAGCTCCATGGATTTCTTGGAGGAGGATAGTAGAATGGATTCTCCAAGTTCCCAAGAACCTCTAAGCATCCACACCAAGTTGAGCATTTAGAAGAGATGAGTGACCTTGGAGGAGGATTAGATGCTAGTTAATCCCCTCCAAGGGGGCCGGCCACTTTGAGAGAAAAGGGAGAGAAGTGTTCTCATCTTTTCTCCAAAAGAAAACCCTAAAGATGAAAAGGCTATAAAGTCATATTTAAACCCACCTTCATTGGAGTGGCAAACTTGTAATAAGTCTTAAAACCACTCCATCCTCTATGTGGCCGGCCACTTTGGGTCTTTGGGCTGTTTTGGGCCCTCTTGAATCTTTATTCATTAAGTTGTCATACAACTTAAGTCAATGGGCTTGACGTTCGAAGCCCATTGGGCCTTGAGGCCCAAAACTAACCCGATGTCTATAACGAACTTATTCGTTTGATTAATTAACATATTAATTAATCCTAGCCATAAATAATTAAACCATTTAATTATTCTTACTCATCTCCGTTGTTTCTTCAATCTCTACCTTACTCGGTGTACAATCCATTAGGTTCCTTTTAGTGAGGCAGTGGGTGATTAGAACTCTTTCAAATCGATTGTGAATTGAAACTTACTTTCAATTCTCCCTTTAGTGATTACTCACTATTAGAGCTTCCACAAACCATGAGTGACACCTAGCAGTATGTCATGGCTACCCAAGCTAATCAGAAGAGGTGGAGAACCTATTCAGTTTAGGATTACAATGCAATACGATCCTTCTCTAATACAACACTCTTGACCACATTGTTTGGTTTGATAGTTTATTCATGTCTACTATCCAATGTGATATATTTACTTATATGATTACTTTGAATGTGATTTGGAACGACTTCCTAAATCTCATTCATACTCTGGCCAGAGATTCTTAATCATATCATAGAGTATTCTCCCTCAAATTGTTTGGAGGTTAGAGATCCCTTGTTGCGCATTCACTTGCCACCATGGCTAAGTGACTTAACCCCAATTATGTCGTGGACACCCTCTGATAGAGTGACATTGACATAGTCAAAGATCAAGGACCTAACCACAAGAAAACTATGATGCCTCAGGTCAAAGGACTACTTTGCATTATCCCAACCATGAGTTCTCATGTGACATGAGTATGAGAACTCCTCGTTGATCGCGTTTAGTGGACTCATTCTCTATTGAGCACCTACATGCTTGTCTTGGTGTCAGTCACACCAATGACTCGAGACCAATCACTCACATACTGATCTTAACGGACTGTCAATGCCCAATTGGCAATCCTATGATCAGGAACGTTTAAGATATGTATACGAAAGAGAATTGTCTCATGAATCTAACTTTTTAAGATTACATTCTCCTAATCACATATTCCTTGGACTTATTGTTTAAGCATATAACATTTATATGAGACAGCTTAAAACAATAACCTTTGCCCTTTATATTAAACTAGATTAGTTTAACATGTGAAATGTCCGCAAAGTATCATCATATGATTGGTTTTAGGGCACATTTCTAACAATCTCCCACTTGCACTAGAGCCAATCAGCTTGGTCATCAGTGATGATACCTCTTCTGTAGTCATTTCAAAAATGGTTGAGTAATAGGCCTAGGCAATGGATATCTATATGTTATCCGTAGAAGCAACCTTGAGATTAACAACGTCACCATTATACATGATTCTCAATCATGTGGTTCAGTCTCTCATTTGAGTTCGGATCTTGATGAGACCTTGATTCCCTGGCTTGAGCTATCGCCCCATTAGTGTCATAGTGTCAACACACTAAAGACACTTTCTGGTTGGAACCGAATGGAGAGTTCATAAATGAACTTTCCCATCCAAACAACAATGTTGTAAGCTTCTATATGGCAATATATTTTGCATACATGATGGAACACATTAAAGTCAATACTTTTAACGTTTCCACCCAAATATCTCTTTAGTCATAATAAAGAGATATCCAATTATCACTTCATTCATAATGAAGGGACATTCAATGATGGATTAGATTCATAATCTAATGCATTTACGCTTTCATTACGTTACTCTAATTCTTCCTCATTCTTGAGGAATCTATCCTTAGTATTTCTTAAATACCTAAAGATTCACTTGACAATTGCCATGGTTCTGATCCTGGGCTTGCATTGATATCGTCTTGTACTGATCTTAGTACAACTCATATCAACGTTTTTCATACAATATGAAATACATAAATTACCTTTCCGCATATGCAATAAAGGATTCCTTTTACGCATTATTTCTTTGGGAGTCAAAAGGGTACGTTCCCTTTGTGAAGAGCAACTTCCTAGTCTCACTAGGATTGTCCCTTTTATTGAAGTTTATCATCACATGAGAAACTTCCTAGCATCTTTTGTCTATCACTAGGGATTGATATAATCCAATTATATCCTGAAATCTATCATTATAGATTTCCATCCCATGTATATAGACTAGGTCTCCCATATACATTCTATCATTATAGAATGTTTAAAGTCATAACTTTAACGAAGAAGAATTCCTTTCATTTCCAAAATTAATATATATTGTGTATATATGTTCAATTTTAGGAATATGAGTAACTCCCACTAATCTTTTGTAAACCTAGTAAACAAAAGATTCATTTACATCTTTATGAGAAATCAAACGATTTGATCTTTTCTCATAAGATGCTTATAGCTCCCACTAGCTTGCTGAGATTCATGATGGATGGATCTCTACAACTTACATGTCTTGTGATTCCTAGTTTTAGACATATATTATCAAGACTATCTTGATAATGGTTTCGGAAACCCACATTATGTCCAAACATTGAATCACCCTTTAGTTGTAGCAAGCAATCTTCGAATTAATAGAAACCAAGACTATATCAAAGATGGTTTCTTCCAAGTCAACCAATCTCGTTGATTGAAGTCATCTTAAGCTACCAATTAGCTTTGAAGGTTTCATTATATCGAATCAAATGGTTTTACACCATTTTCTTGAGTATATGTCGTACATACACTCAATGTAGTCATAAGGATATCCATTCTTATTTCTTTCGAATTAAGAGATGTAACTCTATGACATAGCCATAAAGTTCAAACCATTCAACTGAGACGGTTTATGGATCCTTCCCGACTACCTTGGGGCTAGTGGTGTAGGAACTAGGTTGTTATATTTGTTGATTATCATCTTGTCTCTCAAAGAACCCATTCTTTGAGTTCTATCTCTCGTTCATTTGCTCTATCTTAGGCAAATCCTATTGTAGGATTATAATGAACGACCCAACAAACAACCTTTGTTAGTTGGTCCATAGATATGATATCCAAATGTTAGTTTAAGGATATCCCACAAGATTATTCTCAAACAAATATTGCTTATTAGCACAAAACCCAAATCTTAACTTAATTAAGATTCGTCTTTCTTTCCAACTACATCCCATGGAGTCATGAAAATTTTGGAAGATATTCTAATTGACAATCATATTGTCTTAGAAGTATATATATATCCTATATATGGGTTATTTGATAATATCCAACGAACTAAATCTTATTCTTGTTCGTTTTTTCTCCCAATGGAGAAATCCATTATCTTATGATGCTACTTTCCTTGATATCTTTCAAGGAAACTTTTCTAAAGTGTCCTTTTTCCTTGGATCAAATCTAAGGAGGTAAATACTTTAGACGTCTTACTCATCAACTTACATTCTTGAATTCTTTGAAACCTTTTTGCAAAGTATTCAGACTCGTGTTTATTCAAAATAAACGATGGTCCAACCGAGAGCGATCTTCGGTGAATGTCATACAACATGAGTAGTATTATGTTGTGGACAAGGGCCACTAACATCTAAGTGAATTATCCTCAACAACTTTGTGATTCTTTCTTCTTTCCAAAAGAATAAAGATTCGAACATTTCGCCTCTATACAATTTTAACAAGAAGGCATTGGATCCGGATCTAACGATCCAAAGCATCCATCTATGACCAACTCGTAATTTATGTTTTAGAGGTGTCACAACTCAGTGGGATTAGTCACTACCTTGCAACCTTTTGGGTTTTAAGCATCGTTATATTCTAAACAGTTAACACTACCACATTATCTCTACTATAGAGACAATCAATTAGATTACAATAATCCAACCATTCATAAAGAACAATGTTTTGTCAAACAAAGCATTCATCCATTTCTCATAGTGATGGAATTAAGTTCCTTACATTAAATTGGAATGTAAAGACAATCTTTGGTTTTCCAATTTCATTGGTAGTTCATATGAGGAAGCAAATACTATTTGCTTTCGCAAAGATCTATATCTTATTCACGTTCCGAATGTGAAGTACTTTCTCTTCTCTCATTTATCTTCTACTTCTTATTAGCCACACTTTTACAACGATTGTAAAACATAGTTGCTAATATAGAATCATGTATTCAAGTAGAAGAACCAACTATTTTGAATTATTCAAGAACAATTTACAACACCTTCGAAAGGTGTGTTCTTGACACATGCAAGACATTTCTTGCAAATACCCCTTCCAATGTCCATCCTTTCATAAAGAAAGTTTGTTCCCTTGGAGTTATTTTGCCTTCTTCTGTTCCCTTAGAGTTATTTTGCCTTCTTCATTTGACTTCTCCATTGACTACAATAGTCATGGTCCCTAAACTCCCACTATCTCTCTTGAAACTTATTTCAATTGTGTTATACACATCAAACGATTTGGAGAGCGTGCAGTTATTGTTCACTATATAATTTACAATAAACTTAGTGAACCATTTGGATAGGGACTCAAATGTGAAGTCCTTGCTTAGTTTCCGTCTCTAGAAGTGGTTTAACACTTCTACACTCAATGATTCAAAATCATCATAAGTCCATGTTGATGGACTATTTTTGTCAACCAACCATTATGTTCTAAACATAATTACAAACTTTCAAGAGTTGTTCAAGGCAACTCTCATTTCTTCATACAACAATTTGTAGGTGAAGAATCATGGCACATAAAGTGTCCATGCCCTTGTGCTTTCTTCTCAAGTTCCTTGTTTGTGTAACAAAGAGACAAGCACTAGTGTTTGCGTTGTCCTCTTTATGATAGACTTATCTAACATGTTCTTCCATTGATACATTATCAATAGGAAGATTGTGAGGATGAGACTACTTAGGCACTTTTACAATCCATTCAAGACAATCTATGGGATTGTGGTACCAAGTTTGGAAAACTAAAGCGTTCGGCTTTTCTTTGTCAAGTTTTGGATAGCGTTTGCAAATATATTGGTAAACAAATACATAACGAATATAAATTGATTGATTTTAAGCTATTTGATCCGGGTCTTTAAATCAAATAACACCACCCACTATTTTTAACAAATTCCATATCCCTCGTTGGAATTCGAGAGTTTTGAAGGAAACTCTTAGTAGGGTATGAGAGACTCACTATTACCAAGCCCACCTCACAATGATATGATGTTGGCTAGCAAAAATAATAATGAGAGAGTACGCTTACTCATTTACATCTAATGTAAGAACCCATCTTATTTGGCCTCTAGAGAATGATGCCTCACAATGATATGATGTTGGCACCATTGCACTTAGTTAAGTCATTCCCACCATGCAAGTTCGGGTAGGGGTTCAAGAACAACCTCACAATGATATGATGTTGATCATTCTCGTTGCCTACCTTCACAACATCATGTATGCATATAGAACTCCTCCTGAGTGTAAGCACATACTTTGTACTCCCCCATGATAGGGTGAAGTCGGTGTATGAGTCACAAACGATTGGAGACTACCATGGTGGAAGGCCACGAAAGAGTGTTCAAAGCACTCCCACGCTTGTCAACTTAATATTGGTTTGGTTGAGGGTTTTAGGTCTCATCACATATAAGCATGCTTTCAATCACATTAAAACATTTTGGTCCTATTACAACTATTGGTCCATGTGATTGATTTAGTAGTATATAATACTCCCACTATGCTTTTAAAACGGTTTTTAAAGCAAGACTATATGGTACGACTAACATAAGATTTGCATTCATTTGATGGACTATATAGTTGCCTTAGGGCCTTAGGATGACTATGAACCTTTGATTCGATCCAACACGAGCCTAGTGTTGGATCTTGGTCTCGAGATGGTGATTGATTTTAGTTACGCGTTTAATCATATTAAGGCGTGTTTTCTTATTGGGCGTTGGACCCAACTACTCCAATTTCATGCATATCGAATAAAACAAGAAAGGAGTACTTCAAAGTAAAGAAGAGCTTATGCTCTTTTACAACAATTGATCAAATCAAATTACTTTAAAGTAAAGAAGAGCTTATGCTCTTTTACAACAATTGATCATATCAAATTACAACCAAAATTTAATCTACACATTCCCAAGGTTCAAACAAATTTGAGAGATGGCCTTTCACATAGCTCAATTATTGTAGGCTTAGGTTCATAATCACCATTTCTTTAATTAATTAATGCTTTAACTAATTAAACTCGAATGCAACATTTTCATTTGGTTTTTGTATCCATAGAATTGATTTTAAATAGAGCTAAATGAAATGAAAATCCAATTCTCATTCAAAGAGACAAAACTATTTTGTTCTCATCTAATTTGGGCCAAAAAGCAATAACCTCAACCATTGGGCTATATTGCAAAACATAAACTTTTGGAGTCACTTTGTAAAAACACAAAAGTCCACTACTTCATGTAATTACAACTAGAACCCAAAAATTTCAACAAATTCAAAAACTTCATTAAAGGAGCAAAACATTTTGTCCTTTAGTGATTTTGGGCCTTTACGTAAAAACGTAAACTTTCGGGTCAAAGTACAAATACACAAAAGTATCAAAACTTTATGTAATTGCATAAAAGCCCCAAAAGTACCCTACTTTAGTAGGGTGGCCGGCCATTGAAGAGAGAGGATGGTGTGTGTAAGTGGATGTGTAGGTTTGAAAAGGTGATGGAAGTGTGTAAGTGATTGGTATGGTGTGAATAGTAAAATAAGTGTGTGTGTGTAAGAAAAGTATCAATCACTTATTTGAAAAACAATCATATCATCCATCACAAACAAAATTAAATAATAACCAAACACCTTTTTGAATCAAAATTCACAACCTTTTTGTTCTTGCCAAGAACATATCAAGAACAATGAAGAACATCCATGAAAACCCATAAAAGCTCCGTGAACATTTTTCACCCAAAACCATCCCAAATACTCTCAAACTTAAGGGAAATAACATATTACCAAACTAGGGTACTTAGGGGTTCCAAAAGTCACTTTAAAACACTTTTAACAAGACAAACATGAACCCAAAAATCCACCCTTTGGATTTGGCCGAATTTCCCCAAAAACATGGCACCAAATTTTAGCTCCAAAATTCATGCTCATATGAACTACATCTACAACATTTGAGATGGCAAATTTTCTAACAAAATTTACATTCAAAGAAGCAAGAATAAGGGTGCGTTTGTACGCAGACGGGACGGAAAGGGACAGGACGGGACGGATGTTGTAAATTTTGAAAAAGACAAGGGGCATTGTTGTCCTAAAATGTTAAAAATTTCTGTCGCACAGATGTGAAACAACCCCGTTCCATGGGGGGAGGTGGAACCAAAAATCATCCAAAACTTGTCCCGTGGAACGCCTCGTTCCACTCGTTTTAGGCGTACCAAACGCAGGACGGAACGCCTCGTCCCGTCCCGTCCCGCGTACCAAACGCACCCTAAAGCTTGTAACAATTACAACATTCAAATCACAAACTATGAACTACAAAACCCAAAAGGATTCACCAATTACTAGACCTAGGCTCTGATACCACTTGAAGGAAAATTTGTGAAAAACAAGTTCATTTGAGCAACATCAACAACATGCAATTAACATTTAAAGGCGGAATCATGTTTATATGCACTCAAAAATAAAACTTAACCCATGAAATTCAAAGCCTAGTAGATAGGTGAACCAAGACTCAACTCAAAATAAAGTGAGTTGAAAAATCTTATACCTTTGTTGATTCCTCTTTGCATAAGCAAATGGTAATCACCCAAGGAGAGGGCCTTCATTCCTTACTTCTTAGCTCCATGGATTTCTTGGAGGAGGATGGTAGAATGGATTCTCCAAGTTCCCAAGAAAAGGGAACCTCTAAGCATCCACACCAAGGTGAGCATTTAGAAGAGATGAGTGACCTTGGAGGAGGATTAGATGCTAGTTAATCCCCTCCAAGGGGGCCGGCCACTTTGAGAGAAAAGGGAGAGAAGTGTTCTCATCTTTTCTCCAAAAGAAAACCCTAAGGATGAAAAGGCTATAAAGTCATATTTATACCTACCTTCATTGGAGTAGCAAACTTGTAATAAGTCTAAAAACCACTCCATCCTCTATGTGGCCGGCCACTTTGGGTCTTTGGGCTATTTTGGGCCCTCTTGAATCTTTATTCATTAAGTTTTCATACAACTTAAGTCAATGGGCTTGACGTTCGAAGCCCATTGGGCCTTGAGGCCCAAAACTAACCCGAGGTCTATAACGAACTTATTCGTTTGATTAATTAACATATTAATTAATCCTAGCCATAAATAATTAAACCATTTAATTATTCTTACTCATCTCCGTTGTTTCTTCAATCTCTACCTTACTCGGTGTACGATCCATTAGGTTACTTTTAGTGAGGCAGTGGGCGATTAGAACTCTTTCAAATCGATTGTGAATTGAAACTTACTTTCAATTCTCCCTTTAGTGATTACTCACTATTAGAGCTTCCACAAACCATGAGTGACACCTAGCAGTATGTCATGGCTACCCAAGCTAATCAGAAGAGGTGGAGCACCTATTCAGTTTAGGATTACAATGCAATACGGTCATTCTCTAATACAACACTCTTGACCACATTGTTTGGTTTGATAGTTTATTCATGTCTACTATCCAATGTGATTCATTTACTTATATGATTACTTTGAATGTGATTTGGAACGACTTCCTAAATCTCATTCATACTCTGGCCAGAGATTCTTAATCATATCATAGAGTATTCTCCCTCAAACTGTTTGGAGGTTAGAGATCCCTTGTTGTGCATTCACTTGCCTCCATGGCTAAGTGACTTAACCCAAAATATGTCGTGGACACCCTTTGATAGAGTGACATTGACATAGTCAAAGATCAAGGACCTAACCACAAGACAACTATGATGCCTCAGGTAAAAGGACTACTTTGCATTATCCCAACCATGAGTTCTCATGTGACATGAGTATGAGAACTCCTCGTTGATCGCGTTTAGTGGACTCATTCTCTATTGAGCACCTACATGCTTGTCTTGGTGTCAGTCACACCAATGACTCGAGACCAATCACTCTCCCTAAGAGAAGACATATCACATACTGATCTTAACGGGCTGTCAATGCCCAATTGGCAATCCTATGATCAGGAACGTTTAAGATATGTATACGAAAGAGAATGGTCTCATGAATCTAACTTCTTTAGATTACATTCTCCTAATCACATATTCCTTGGACTTATCGTTTAAGCATATAACATTTATATGAGACAGCTTAAAACAATAACCTTTGCCCTTTATATTAAACTAGATTAGTTTAACATGTGAAATGTCCGCAAAGTATCATCATATGATTGGTTTTAGGGCACATTTCCAACATAAATAGCTTTATTTAAGGGTTGTAAAGCTTTCAGAAAAGGAACAGGCACATGATATTCCTAGTCATTTTCAAATTCTTTGAGCTTGTCAAGTTTATCATTACTTTTAGTTTTCTCAACCTCCTCAAGTAAAGGTGTTGTATCAATTATTTTACCGTTCCTAAGAGTAATCACAGACTTAGCATGCTCAAATTCAATATCAATTGAACTAACTAACACCTTTAGGAGAGTTTGCAGGAAATCTTCCTTTTTCATTAACTGACATAGAGTTAGTTAATTTTGAAAGTTGACTCTTTATTTCTTTGTTTTCCTCAACAAGTTGACTAAACAATGAATTAAACTTTTGACCTAATGCTTGAGTAGAAAAGTATACCGGAAAAACATAGCTTTATTGATAGATAATCATAAACAAAACAAAGAGGTCTTTATATAGAGAAAGACCAAAGCAAACCGTAGACTAAAACCCTAAACCAAATCCTAAACAAACTCAAATACTTAATGGGCAAGTAACTAATCCTTGGCCCGCAAGATAACAACCTAAATTCCAAACTAAATTCCAACACCCCCCCCCCCCCCCCCCCGCGTCAAACTCATGGCAGAACACAGTCATGAGGTTGCCAAAGTAGATGTGGATACAAGACTCCAACTTCTAGTGCTAATGCCAATGCGAAAAACACAACCTAATGCCGATGCCAACAACCATGTCAATGCCGATGCCAACTTCAAACTACCATGTCAATGCCGATGCCAACTTCAAACTACCATGTCCAATCATCCTTCCTAGATTTAGATTCTGAACCAGTTCCAATATGCAAAACAGTAGCTGCTCCTCCTTTCTGTGGAAGTTCATGTTGCTGAGACAACTTAGGACATTGGGATTTCCAATGCCCTTTCCCTTTACAATAAGAACACTCATCTATAGCAACCCTACGAGACCTTGCCGCAACAAATGCTGAAGTATTTGACGACGATGAAGAGAGCTTATGCGACCGCATACGAACTTCTTCTGCTTGTAACTCATTAAGAACATAATCAACAGATGGAAGATGAGTTCGATGAAGGATGGAGTTACGGAGTGTCTCGAACTCATCCCGAAGAGGCATTAGAAACTGAACAAGACGTTGTTCTTCTCTATATTTACAATAGAGCTTGACAATGCCGAGTTCTTCAGGCTCAGTTAATGCAAGTTGATCCCAAAGATTGGTTAGTTCATTGTAAAACACTTGAATACTCTTATCACCTTGTTGGATTGTACGAATCTCCATTTCCAATTGATACCTCTTAGCAAAATTGGCCTTGGTATACAACTTTGCCAAGTGATCCCAAACTTCCTTAGACGTTGAGAACTTAGCCAGTTGCATTCCAATAGCCAAATCAACAGAATTATTAATCCACGTAATAATCTTTGAATTATTCATCTCCCATGCAGCAACCAATTCAACATGTTTCTCATCTTTAGGGTTATTTGGAATAGAAATCATTCCAGAAACATAGCCCCACAAACCTTTTCCAATCAAAAAATTCTTCATCACATATGCCCAATACACATAATTAGTTCCATTCAATTTCACACCAATAGCTTGTACGGAATCATCCTTTGCAGATGCCATGACAACACTAAGGAACAAGATACCTGATAGCAAACAGCCAACGGTGCAGATGCAGATGTACGTTCAAAGTGCGACTGATGTAGATACAGACTGGTGCAAATAAAAACAGATTGATCCGAGCAGACTGATGCAAGCTCGCGACTTGGACAGAAGGGTACTGGTGCAGGGTGTTGCGAGTAAACGCAGGAAGGAGATCAGGGAGTCACACAGGTGCAGATGATGGGTGCGGTGTAACGGTACTGGTGGTAGACAAGTCGGTGCAAATTCAAGTGGATGCGGTGTGACGGTGCTCTACTCCAGTTGGCTGCGACGATTGCAGCCAGATAAATTCCAGTCGGTGCAGATGATTGTGGTAGACTCACAAGTTCATGGACGGCATCGAGACAGGTCCAGCGAACCCGCTCTTGATACCAAGTAGAAAAGTATACCGGAAAAACATAGCTTTATTAATAGATAATCAGAAACAAAACAAAGAGGTCTTTATATAGAGAAAGACCAAAGCAAACCGTAGACTAAAACCCTAAACCAAATCCTAAACAAACTCAAATACTTAATGGGCAAGTAACTAATCCTTGGCCCGCAAGATAAAAACCTAAATTCCAAACTAAATTCCAACAGCTTGAACATGATCTATGTATGATTGCTTATGTTGAAACGAATTAGGAGCAAAAAATTGGTGGTTAGGAGCACTTACCTGAGGGTACGAGTCATTCCTCCAACGTAAATTAGGATGATTTCTGGTTGCCGGATTGTATGTCTCTGAAAAGGAGTATATTGCTTCTGATAGCTTCCAATGGTTGCACAGCGTTCTTCATAAATTCCTTTCATTTCCTGCAACATTTGACAATTTTTAGTGAAGTGACCAATCTCACAACAAGCATCACAAATTTGTTCAACATAAGACTGATAAATTTGTTGAGGTATATTAGATTTTACAAATTTTAATGCAGCTACCTCTTTGGCAAGATTATCATATTTTACTTTCAATTCATATTCTTCCCTCAATTGATAAATTCCTTTACCACTAGAAGATGTGGAAGGTTTATAGCAATCAGTGCTCTCAAGTGGGTTAGGACCTTTCCATTGATGGGTTTTTTTTAGCAATTTGATCTAGGAACTCTAAAGCATCATTAGGTTCTTTTGACATAAATTCCCCATTACACATAAGACTCAAGAAATTGACGATCTCGAGAGAGGAGACCCTCGTAGATGAAACTAGCAAGACGCCAATCTTCAAAACCATGATGTGGGCATAAATTCAAAAGATTCTTAAATCTTTGCCATGTCTGATACAAGGATTCACTCTCTTTTTGAGAAAAGGTAGAAATTTGTTACTTTAAAGACATAGTCTTATGATCTAGAAAAAAATTTTGAAAAAATTCATCAGTCATTTCAGACCACGAATGAAAAGACCCAGCCTTTAATGCATACAACCAACTTTTTGCTTTGTCTTTTAAAGAGAATGGAAAAAAAAAATTCAATCTCACTCCATCCAATTGATCATGTGCAATATTATGAAAACTGCCAACAACATCCTCATATTCCCTAACATGCACATAAGGATCTTCATTTTCTAAACCATGAAAAATAGGAAAAAGATGAACCATTCCATATTTAAATTCATAATTTGGCATATTAGCAAGAAAAACAATGCATGAAGGAGATGCAACACGTGTTGGATGAAAATAGTCTTTTAATGTTATGAGGGCAGGGTTTCCCTCGCCTTCAATAGCTGCACGGTCAGCCATGTTGATAGACTCACTATCACTATAAAAAAGATCTCAAAACAAAGTTTCAATTTTAGTTTCTGGATGCTTAGCAAATCTGCCTTAGTGATCACGATATAGCATGAAAATTTAAGAAATAAGAAAGAAAAAAATAAAAAAAATACAAATACAAATAAAACTAAAAATAAGCTAAAACCAACGCAAACAACAATGAAAAAATAGAAATAAATGGAAAGAGTGTATCGGGTGGGGGAAAATTCTGCCCTCCTCGCCAAATCGCTCCCTTAGCAATGGCGCCAAAAATTTGCTTGCTAAACCATGTGCAGGTGTCGCGTAGCAGTATAAACTCGAAGTCCAAGTGCTGCTAGCTTCAGTTCTTTACTCAGCCTATTCCTCAAAAAGCATTGAAAAAGAAGGCAAAATTATCAAGACTGGAACAAAGAACAATATTGAATGAGATGTAACTTATAGAAGAAAAGTTAAACAATTAAAAACACTAAAGCATCATGGTTCCACCCGCATACAACTATGTAATTTCACTATTTCAATTCTTTTTTATAACTCAACTGAGATACCAACAACAAGTGATCTCAACCAGAAAATATAGCTATTAAGTTTTCCTCATATAAAACTTCTTGAAAAGTGATTTTCATTGTAGATATTCAAAACAAAAGACCCATTCAATTTCTTATAGAAGCAATCCCAAATATAATTTGTACCTATGGCAACAAAATATTAAGAAATTACTTCGTCAAAATAGTACTAATCTACTAATTTATTCAATTCACTAAAAACATGAATGTGAAACAAAACTACAGGAAAAACATGATTAAACTTATGAATCATAACCAACATTCATCAATCCGAAAATAGAATAAATAAAAAATTCCATTGAAAATCCACAATGTAAAATTGACATTAAAACTCCCAAATAGAATCAAAATAATAAAACTACATAATTGTAATATAAGTTTCCCCCGTAGCTTTAGCTAGGAGATTAGTTCTCCATAAACTAAATAGAAAAAGAAAAGTCTAAAATTATGAAAGTGCGGGCCACCTTTGGAAAACAATCAAATGGAAATTATATGAGCTGCTGCAGCAGCCAACCTCCCTTCATATTCTTCTTGAATAATGGTCATTCATCAACCCATTATTAATATGTTAATGCCAATCCCCATAACCCTCTGAATAATGGTCATTGATAAGCCTTAATGCCATATTGAAATGGTAATGGCTGGTCGTTTCTTTTTCTTCTTCTATGCCTTCTCCTTTCTTCATTTATTTTCATTAACCGACATAGAGTTAATCACCAATTTATTGTTTTGTGCCTCACCCTTTAATTGCCTTGCAACATTCTCATAGTCTTGCGCATTAACATTAAGGGTGCATTTTTGCTCACCCACGTTAACTTTGTTGTATGCTCACCATACACCTATATGCCTGTCATCTGCCTTATTTCCTAACTATAGTTAATTCCATTATTAAATATTCTTTTTCTAATTTAAAACACTAAGATTAAACAAAAATAAATACAATCCCATTGCACTTCAAATTACACACCCAGATGTTAGGATGCTAGTTATTGGGTTTATATCCCTATGGTATTTTGTCTTATCCTTGTAGTAGTTGGTTCCATCCAACGGTAGTGAGGATGGAGATGTGTTCCAATCTTAGGACTCCTCTTCTAGGGTTGTATTTAAGCCTCCTTTCACCATTTGGGAAAGGCATGAATGAAAAGAATTATTATTTAATTTCTTACTTTCCTTGTATTTTCCTTTTCTTCTCCATTCCTACGGAATGGGTCCTACCATCTGGTATCAGAGCCTAGGTGCCCGACGTTGCGGGTCTTGGTGACGTGACGTGCCGCCTCGTGATTACCGCCTTGGGAGTATGGGCTCCAAGGGACTTGGTGACGAGGGACTGGGCGACGTGATTACCGCCGTGGGCGTCGGGTCCTCCGAAGGGTGGTGTAATGTTATGATCCCACATTGACTACACTTATGGGAGTGTAGGGGTTCCTAAGTCCTTGGGGTCCTCCCACCTATTGGACTAGTCTTTTGGGTTGGGCTCTTCCTTTGGGCTTGAGTACCTAACATTGGTATCAGAGCCTGGTTGTGTTTCCATGGGCCAGCGACCGGTATCGGTAACCGTGCCCGACGTTTCAAAGACGGTACACGACCGGCAATTTTCGCCGCAACAAATCATCACTCAAATCCAAACTTTCCGTGACAAGGTCACGATGATGAACCTCCAACTCACCGATCTGCAACACTCTCTAGCAGATCTGGCCATCCTTAGTGCTCGGCAGGAGCAATTCCAACAGACTTGTCTTGAGGAGCTCCGTTCTCTAAAAACCCAACCACCCACCTTTCCTCAGCCCACATGGAGTCCTTCGTCCGCCACTTCATTCCCATTCGGAGCAACCTCATTTGCACCCAGCGCACCCACACCCCTGTTTGGAACTTCCTCCACTTCCGCTTCACCGTTGTTTGGCACAGCTTCCTCGTCCCAAAATTCATCCTCCGCCTTCTCTATACCCCAACCCACTCACATTCTGCCCCCAACGACATCTCCCTCAACTCCAACTCAGCTTCAATGGGTCGCTCAGCCGACCCCAACCAATCGCACATCGCCTTCTACGACTCATCCTCTCCCTCTACCCCACTCCTCTCCAAAACCCCAATCGACGACCTTCCACCATTGCCGTTCCCTCCGCCATCTTCACCTGACCTCAGAATCCTTCCCACCGCCCTCCGCTCCGTTTCCTTCTACTCTCACGACCACAACCCCTTCTTCGCTCTCAACGTCTAACCTTCGGGTCACATCCCTATCTCCGTGTTCCTAATCCGGTTCTCTCTGCAGCAACCTCCTCCACCGCGTCGCTCAGTACGCGACAGCTACTGTCGAGACCCAGAAGGTTTTCGCGTCTTCGAAGACCAAGGATTCCGAGAAGGAACACACCCCTGACAAATTCATCGGGAAAAGCTCAATCTGGCAGGTGTGCCCAGTGATCAGAGCCGTCGCCGATGTGAGATTCGAGGAGGGACTTCCCTTGATTTTACCCACGCTTGAGGTGTTGGACAACTGGATCCGGTTGGTGCTCGAGGTGGCTCCGCACTTGGGTCAGTACATGGTCAGGACCATTGCTATGAATGGGACTGAGGGGCTTCTGAACGGACCGCGCGTGCTTAACACCGATTCTCCGCTCCCTTGTCCTCCGGCAGGGCTACCCTTGGTTGTAGCATGAACGTCGTTAGCGAGCCCATTGCCCATAGCGGCGATATCAGTACCGATCACTTTCTGCCTATTCACAGATACGCTCAGGCCCTTGTTGAGCAAGCAACTGAGCAGCATATCCTTGTTACTGGAATCATAGTGGTCGACCTTCTTGATTCCTCCCTACAAGGTGGCCAGATTGGGTTGTTCGGTGGAGTTGGTGTTGGCACCACTGGGTGCTTCTTATGGAATTACTCAACAACGCTGATACGGCTCACAGTGGTTTCTCTGTGGTTTGCTGGTGTCGGAGAACGTCCGCGCGAGGGTACTGCCTTGTACAGGGAAATTATTGCCAGTGGTGTCATTTAGCTAGGTGTACAGCAAGCTGACAGCAAAGGTGCTCGAGTGTACAGTCCACTAAATGAGGCCCCTAGTGCTCGGGCTCATATTGGTTTGACTGGGCTCCCTGTCGCTGCACACTTCCATGCTGCTGCAAGGCAAGATGTGCTTCTATTTCTTGCCAACGTTTTCCTATTTAACCATGCAAACTTAGCGGTGTTTGCTTTGCTTGGTCGTCTCCCATCTGCTGTCGAATACCAACCTACTTTCGCTACTGATCTTGGAGGTCTTCCGGAGCGTATCACACCTACCGCGCCGAGTTCCCTCACTTTTGTCCAAACTGTGCCTGATGAGGACTTGACAGATCTTGCTTCTGCCACTAACTTTTGCTCACTTGGATGCCACAACCGGGCTGTCACAACATATCTCTGCCCTTGGTGTCTACCAGGAATTATCACTTCGTTTACCTGATAGGTGGTTCCTAACTACATTCCTGACTAGAACGGTTCAGCGTGTTATTGACACCATTTTGGTTCCTAACACTACCTTATTGCCCGGCACTTTTGGATGGCTGAGAATATGTTCTGTGGAGAGATTGGTTAGGCTGCTTAGGAACACAACAATGAGGCAGGACATGTTTTTTCGACGAGATCGACATGAAGAACTAAATTCTGAACCCCCAAGTGGTCCCGGAGCTATATCCCAAGGACGTTCCCTTTGTTGTCATATTCAGCAGTTATTTTTTAGGGATAACCACAACCTGGACGACTTACAGCAGTTGCTATTTTTTTTGGGTAATACTTCCATCAGTCAGCAAGTTGTGAGCTCCGAACGACTACTTGCTGAGAACTGGGAACTAATGGAGCTTGCTCCCCATAAACAACAAAAAGGAATTTCACTTTCTTCCAAGGAGTCCCTAGAAAGTGGCATTCGTCAATCCTTTGGATGTATTCCGTTCACCAATCTCCCACTGATTCTACCTGTTTTTAGTGCTCTGCAATTGTTTGGATATATCCCACACACATCAACTTCTGTTATTCTATATATATCTATATTTTTATTTTTTGACATACTGCTTAGGGAATTCTGTCAGCACATCAAGATTTTGCCCGCTTCCTGTTTTACTTTGGACATCACGGACTTTAGTATCCTTTTTGATATTTCTGACACATTGGGACATACTCCTAGTGCTATTGGTCATGGTTCCATGAATTGTTCTACACTTTGGAACAATATTTTAACTCTGATAGCCAATGTTGTCTACAATTGCAACCCTTGTGCTATAAAGTTTCTACTTGGCAGCCACATACTTCTTGGACACCACTTGCCGCAAGCTCCTCCGTGGTCGGATGGCTTTTTTGACATTATATGGGAGGTATTCTTGATTGCTGCGTGTTGGGTTTTTCCAATGGCAGAAGCAGAAATAACGCTCACACGGGTATTAGAGCGGCATACGAATCTCGGTTCACATGTCGTTGTTTGTTGTCCTATCCATTCGATCAAGACTACAGTTAGCCCTTCTTTGAAGCCAAATTCCTATATAATTGAGATTGTCCCCGCTGGTGCTACATGGGGAGTTCTTGTTGACACTATGCTGGCAGCAGCAACTGCAGCTATTCCAATTGTTTCAACCCGACGACAATTTTTTGGTGCTGCAACTAGTGCTCTACCTGTTGATTTCATACTGTTGTTCCCTAGTTTCCTTGACCTTTAGCCTGTATGGGATCCGGGAAATGCCTTATCTACAGCTATACAGTTGATGCTCTCTTCTACGTTCCAAGAGAACTATTTCAAAGTGCACCCTCATTTCTTGGTTCTACACCTACACCTCATACATCCTGCACTGCATCCTACTTGTCTACCACTGCCACTACTGGCCATCGGGGTAGGAATTCTTCACCTCTATCAAGTGCCCTTTGTCTTACGGATTGTGGCAGCTATATGCCGTCTCCGTGTTGCCCTAGCTTCCTTCTTCGAGTCCACACACCTGAAGTTCCAGTATGACGAAGTTTGGGTATTTTTGTTGTTGAGCGAACATGGGTTCGCACCCCACTCTCCAATGTCCCTTCTTGAGTTCTCAGATGGTGCTCCAGATCATGTTATGCTTGCACCTGGCGTCACTACATGGGCATCTTTCTTGGTGACTGGGGCTGCAATAAGGCATTTTCTTCTATGGCATCATGGTGTACACTTTTCTGTCTTCCACCAGTGGCCTGCCATCTTCTCCACGTACTCAAGGTCTTCTAATTCGTTGGATTGGAAGGGTGGTATCCTTGGTGATTCACACTTCACTGGTTTGGGTGGCATATATCATGAACCATTTTCTGGACCCCAACCAGCAGCGCAAGCCTCTCCATGCCAACTGGACGGCATGAGGACATGCCTTATTTTAAGGGGCAGGGAATGTTAGGATGCTAGTTATTGGGTTTATATCCCTATGGTATTTTGTCTTATCCTTGTAGTAGTTGATTCCATCCAACGGTAGTGAGGATGGAGATGTGTTCCAATCTTAGGACTCCTCTTCTAGGGTTGTATTTAAGCCTCTTTTCACCATTTGGGAAAGGCATGAATGAAAAGAATTATTATTTAATTTCTTACTTTCCTTGTATTTTCCTTTTCTTCTCCATTCCTACGGAATGGGTCCTACCACCAGATCACTCTGCAAACACCTAGCACGCCGCCGTCGTGACCACCTCTCCGTCTGGCGGCCAGATAAACCATCTGTTCATTGTCTCCCTTTCTCTTCTTCACCATTCTCCTCCTCACTCATCTTTCCTTCTATTTCTCTTGCCCTTTTAGGTTCTGCAACTTGTTTTGGCCAACCGATGGTCCAGTGAGTTGGAGAACTAGTTATCCGAGTCCTAATACGCATCACTTACCACCGATGTAGCAGTAATATATGTTTTGAAGAAATTGGATAAAGACCCGTAAAGGCTTGGAAGTTTTTCAATTGGGTTTGTGAAAAAAAATGGATTTAGGTTGAGTTCTTCGGTTGAAAGAGAAGGGTTTGGGATATTTAGACCATCTCCAACCCTGGGCTAAAAGCCAAATTACCCCCCAAAATTTCCCCCCAAACTCACTCCAACCCAAGGGGAAAATTCGGGCTAAATGCTAAATGTTAAACCAAGGCCAGATTCCCCCTATAATTTAGCCCAGAAATCTGTGTGGGCTCTACCAAACTGAATGAAAATATTTATCGAAATTTAAAATTTTTTTGATTAAAATGTTCATAAAATTAATTTACAATAGTCTACATATTTATTTTTTTTTTAAATTTAATTTAAGAAAAAAAAATAGCCTAAGTTTATTCTTTAATAATTCCGGGCTAAAATTTTAGGCTAGAAAGAGTTGGAGCAGAAAAATTGTTTCTGGGCTAAAAGCTAAATTTTTCGAACTAAAAAAATTGGCTTTTAGCCCAAGGGTTGGAGATGGTATTAGGGAAATAAAAGAAAAAGGGTTTTCCATTGATACCCGTGGAGTGGAGGGGCTTTAAGTGATGGGTAAATAAGGAATTGGGGTTGAAAGGTGGTCGCCGGCGACGACGGCGTGAGTGGTATTTGTCTGGGTTGGCTTGGCTGAGTGGGGTGGGTTTGTATTTATTTTTGTTTTTGTTTAATTAGTATTTTAAATTAATTTCAAAAAATGAAAAAGTATTTTAATAAAGAAGTTAACTATGATTAGGGAATGAGACAGATGTCAGGCATATAAGTGTATGGTGAGCATAAACCAAAATTAATGTGAGTGATAAAAAATGCACCCTAACATTAATATAACATCAGTCAAAAATTAAAACAAATTAGATATAAACCTATTTGACCAGTTATAGATGATTAAGCACAAATTTTATAAATTACTAGATAAAAACATGTAACGTGTATAATCAAAGCGCATTAGACATGCACTTTTGAGTAATTATCAATAATTCTTATCACCCAAATCCATATAATCGTGCACAACACCTACAAAAAAACACACCACCAAGACAAAAAAAAAGAAAAAAATAATAAAAAGAACAGGTCAGCAACAATGCGCAATTAAGTAAATACTAAGTATATCATCTAAAATAATAAATTGTTACATGAAATTTGTAACACACCGTTTTTATTTTATTTTTTGAAAGAAAGCCTGGCCTTTGTTCATCAAAATAGCACCATTAGAATTTAAGATTTTTTCAATATTATTTGACAAACTAACAATGCTTTTTCCTTTTTGATCACGAGTGTACTTCTGTTTTCTAAATAGAGTAAGATCCAGCATTTCATCATTGTTAACAGACTCAGTTACATAGTGGTCAGCAGAAGGTCTGCTGGACAAACACTGATGTTCAACCAGTGGATTTTGAGAAACAAACACCTTAACGGTAAGCAAAAAAACACTTTCCAAATTTTGTACACAATTGCTTCTACACATTCTTTTGGATCGATGGTTACACTCCAGTAACACTTATTTGATCATTTATAGATTTTTAGATCATTTTTAGATTTTTAAGACATGAAGAAAAACAAACATTCACAACTATTTGAAAACCAAAGAATAGCAAACAGATTTGAAAAAAGAAAAGGAAAAAAAAATCAATAAAGGCAGAACACAGATGTAAAGATAACACAGTTTACATGAAATATAAAAAGTCATTTAAATTTAAATTTGGATTCTAATTTAATACAATGCAAACAATATAATAAAATTGGTTCAAATCACAAAAAACAAAATACAACAGTAGAATTAAAGTCTTAATAAAAATTGCAAGGGTGAAGTGAGTGACCTTAGGAACAGAGTGTATCCAAGGCTAGCAAAAAATAGAATAAAACCGCAATTACTGAGATTTTCCATAATCTGAACAAGAAAAGAAAAGAAAAAACTATTAGATGTAACAAACATTAACCATATAATGTTTTACCAATACTCTTCCAATCATATTTCTTTTTTGATTAACTGTGAACATTAACCATCACTTAAACATTTATAATCCAATCTACCAAGTCTGTCGATAACTATTTATATAAACATTCTAACCTCAGGTTAGAACAACAATAAACCAACAGAAATAATTAAAGAAACGAAAAACCATGCCATAACCTAAAAGGAAACACACTTTTATCTACTATCAATGTTCTAAAAATCCCCGCCTAGCGCCGTCTAGGCGCTAGGTGGTTGGCCACCACTCTGATTAATGCATAGGCGTTTATAAATTAAGAAATGGCACCTAGACCGACTAAGGCGCCCGCCTAGACTGCCTAGGCACCCACCTAGCCCACACAGACCCGTCTAGACACCCACCTAGGTTGCGACTCATTTAGACAGAAAATATATAACTTTTATTTTACATTTTATATTTTGAATAAATTGTAAGAGACTTGTTGAATAATTAAAAGGAACACACATTATATACTTGTTCACCATGTTTTCATTATGTTCCAATATCTCATAATATATATGTCATTCCATTTTGTTGTTTATGATGAAATCATATGTATTTTAAGTATAAACATACACTTATTTATACAAAATATATGGATTTAACTAAATCCACCTAGTCCGCCTAAGCGCTAGGCCCCAGCCCGCCACTTGTCTATCGCCTAGCGCCTTTTAGAACCTTGTCTACTATTCAAACATCTTGGAAAATCCATTAATAATTTTTGGCTCCACGAATACTTTTCCCACTAAACATATTTTGTGTTCAAACTTAGCCAAACATAACAGAATCAACATGTACAAATTCAAAATTTATAACACCGTAGAAGATAAATAGCACCAATTGATACTCGAATTGATCCTCTAATTTTCCCCCAAAAAATTGTAAACAAATTTTAACAGACACTAAATTTTCCCAAATTACAGTCACTTTTCTAATTTCTTGCGAAAGACTATAAACACATTTTAATCCAACATTACCAATGGGTGGCCAAACTGGAAAAAAAACAAACAAAAAAAATACAAAAAAAAAAACAAAAGGACAAAAAGCACAGCCAAAAGAATTATCATTATCAGACAATAAAATTATTTCTCAATGGTGACCATTTCTGAAGCATTTACCTAATCCAATCTATTACACCAGTTGTTAAGTATCCGTATAAGCATTTAACACACTGTTCTAAAAATCCCCGCCTAGGCGCTAGGCCTCAGCCTGTCGCCCCGATTAATGCTAAGAGTGCCTAGACCTGCTGAGGCACTGCCTAGAATGTCTAGGCACCCGCCTAGACTGCCTAGACTCGCCTAGGTCGCAACTCACTAGACAAAAAATAGATAACTTTCATTTTGCATTTTTTTTCAATAAATTTTAAGAGACTTGTTGCATACTTAAATGAACACACATTATATCCTTATTTCACATGTTTTCATTATGTTTCAATACTTCATAATATATATGCATTCTATTTTGTAGTTTATGATGAAATTATATATATTTCAAGTATAAGTTGACACTTCTTTACACGAAATATTATTGATTTACTTAAATCCGTCTAGGCGCCTGCCTAGGCCCTGTCTAGCCGTCTAGGCGCTAGGCCCCAACCTGCCGCCCGACTAGCGCCTAGCAACTTTTAGATCATTGATTTAACATGAGA
Source organism: Crataegus laevigata (assembly GCA_963580275.1). NCBI lineage: Eukaryota > Viridiplantae > Streptophyta > Magnoliopsida > Rosales > Rosaceae > Crataegus > Crataegus laevigata. The sequence goes on along the minus strand of OY756940.1, from coordinate 19,000,570 downwards.
TCATAACAGTAAACGCAACAACCAAAAGAATTAAATAAACAAAAATCACACCATCACCTAAAAGGAAATGCACTTTCATCTCCTATTCAAACAATCTGTAAAATCTATTAATAATTTTTTACCCCACCAACACTTTCCCAACCAAACATATTTTATGTTGAAGCACAGGTAAACACAACATAATCAACATGCACAAATAACGGCTAAACAATCTGTATCCACTCCCAATTTGTTAAAAATATCAATAAAAAATAATCACAACATATGCTCTCTTTGCTTCCCAAAAATTACAAACAAATTTTACCCAACACTAAATTTTCCCAAACTCGAATCACTTCTGTAATGTCTCCCCATAAATTAATATATTTACTTCTATATTAAAATCTATTAAAATATTTATAATTAATTAAAAAAAACATAATATACATGTTTGTACAATATATTACAACACTTTGAGGCTCATCTCTTTAGTTCTAGTGATTCATACTTTCTTAGGAAATCAACCATTTATTCTTTACCAATGTCCAATTATGGAGAAGGCAAATAGAGCATAAAAGTCAATGGGACTACCAACACGTAACTTAAATGTAGTTAAGAAAGTATATTAAATTTAAAACCAAGAAATTAGAAGATAGCTAATCATGTAGAAAGTCATAATAATAATAATAATCATAATTTAGATTAAACACGTGAAACTGGAGTGTCTTAATGCATTTATATAGAATTCAAAATAGAAGAATATTCAATTAGGCTGGAATGGAAAATTTTAAGTTTACAGAAATCTCCTTTGGCTTTTAACAAAATAAATGCACATACTGCTCATTCGATATGTAGTATGACAAATCTCCTTTGGCTTGTATAAGCCAAACCACACCAAAATATATATTCAATCCTCCTATACCTGAACTCTAAAACTCAAAATTTATTCCAAGTTCACACAATTATACTTGGCACTCGTCAGTTTTCACCAGGCCCGGCCCAGGCCCAGTGCCACAGGGGCAACTGTCCAGGGCCCAAAACTGAAAGGGGCACCCAAAAAAAAAATTAACTCAAATAACTAAGTATAAAAAAAAAAAAAGTCCAAAGCCCAACAAAGATGAAACAAAAGCCTAGCAAAACACATTAAAAGGACCACTCGGTCCATGTTTTGGGCATCACAACCAACCAAAAAAAATAAAAAAATAAAAAAGTACATTAAGGGGACCACTCGGTCCCCACTATCCCTAATTCCCTCAACCCTTTCCTGATATCCCCATTCCCAACTTCCCCACTTCCCTCCTCCTCCAGCCATCCTTGATCCCTGACCCTTTTCAACTGCAAGCTGCTGCGAAGGTCAAGTGCAAGATCATTCATTCACCACCAATTTTTTTGAGTTTTGAGGTAAACTAATTTTTTAAATTTGAATTATCAATTCATAATTTAATATAAAATTTTGTAAGTGAAGTGATATAGAATTATATGATAATTGATGTATAGAATTATTGACTAATTGAATTATTTGATTTCATTTCAAACCCAATTTTTAGGTTCAATTTTTATAATATGTTAGACTATGTGTTAGTGTTTTTATAATATATAATACGTGTTGGAATGATAATTTTGATAGGAAATTTTTGTTATATCATGTGTAGGTAATTTTTGCAAACAAATTATCGAAGCCATGTCTTTTAGAAAACAACTCTCTGGTAATATGAAAAGGAAAAAAAAGGCAAAGGATAAGGAAATTGCCGAAAGTTTAAGAGGATCTCTTAATAAATTTTTCTCTACAAAGAATGAGTCAGTTGAAAATTTGAGAGAAAATGATGTTGGTGAAGAGTCACAAAATGTTGTTGGGGAGTCTCATGATCATGAAAATGATAGTGATTTAGAAGAAAATGTTGGTGATGAGTCTCAAGACCATGAAAATGGTGGTGATGTGGATTTAAATGTTGATGGTGATCATATTGGTGTAGAGGAAAATATTGAATCTCTTGAACCTATTTTCCATTTAAACATTTATGATCCAAGAGTTTGGGATAGTCTTAATGCAGAAATGAGAGACTTACTTGTAGAAAATGGACCAATTCGAGAAACTAATCTCACTTATCCTAAGGACAAACTCTCTAGAAAATTCTCCTCACACTACTATGATCGAAAATTACCAACGGGTGAAATTTATAATAGGAAATGGCTCGTGTACTCAAAAGAGTTGGATAAAGTCTTTTGCTTTTGTTGTAAATTGTTTAAAACAATTGCTTCAAAAAGTGAGTTAGCAAAAGATGGAATTAGTGATTGGAGACATCTTGGTGTGAAGCTTGATCAACATGAAAAGAGTGAGGGCCTAGCCCCTAGCTTCGACTGGGTTCCAGCCCTCGTTAAATATTTTTTTTAAACATATGTTTCCGTATTACAAAAGGGCACATTTTGAGCTTTCGCACTAGGCACCCAAAAACTCAGGACCGGCCCTGGTTTTCACCTATTACAAATGTAGAGCAGCACTTGTATATTGCAAATTTAATTTCAACAACAAAAACTACTCTCCAATGATTTTTCTGACCCAAGCAAAAGAAGTCTCCAAGATTAGGTGATGTGACTCAATTGACAAAGTCAACCAGAGATCGCCACCTACTTATTCCAAAGCTAAAATTTGAAGAGGAAATCTATATCAATGATTTGATGAGATGACTCAAATGTGAGAACCAAGCAGAGAGCACCGAAAAATAAACTTTAGTAATCGAGCAACAAAATCACAAACCAAGGGATGCAGCTATTAGGATGTACTCAGTTATCTTAGAGGAAAAAAAATACATAACCTACTACTTCAAGCCTGTAATGTTATATCACCAACAGTCACGGATAAAAATCAGAATCAGAATAAGCACCATAATCCAAAACACATGATTTTATCAAGCAAAGAGAGGGAAACAATTTCACCAAAACAAAAACAAAAGACCCAAGTTTCAGCCAACAACCAATTAAAATAACACCACACAAACACCAAAGGAGAAAAAATATACCCAAAAAAATAACAGGACCACTAGTGCCGTTTGCAAATTTGTGTTTGAGCAACCGGGCAACGAAAACGCAAAATACCTTCTTAGCTAGGAAAATCCTAATAGAGGACAACAACTGATCCAAAACAAAATTATTAGAGCTTCATCCAAATTAACAAAAGTACAGAACCAAAGTGAAACACAACAGTTATGAAACATACCTCGATTGTATTAAATTTATTCTCCAACGATCTAAAGACAGCTGATGCTTAACAACCGAAAGCCAGCCGTCGTTCAAATAGAGAAGAAAACAGGAAACAGATTCGGCCAAAATTCATCAATCTTAGACGAAAACAAACGCAAAAACGCTGAAATCTTCAACCCCCAATCACAACTCTACAAATCTCGCAAGCCAATTTTATCGGGCCGCAAAAATCACCCACAACCCTAGGTTTAAAAATAACCAAGAGCCCCATCAAATCAAACAACAGAAATAAAATCGCTTAAAGCACGAAAATTAGGAACTTTCCTCCCAATATTTTTTGAGACAAAGAAGACAATATTCAACAAGGGAAAACAATTGTAGAGAAGCAGGCAGGGATGAGAGAAAGAGCAGCAAAAGCAGAAGGTTAAACCCAAAAGAAGACTCGCGAACGAAGCAAAGAGACCAAAGATAATGGACGTGCGGATCAAATGGACAAAATTGGCTTTTCACTGCACCAAAGAGAAAAGATCAAGGTAAAGAAACCAAAAACCATCGTCCGACCACTGGTCATCAACAGTGCTCCCTAAAACAGAGTTTTAGTATATAGGATTTGGGGTGATTGAAAAAAAAATAATGAAAAGGGCTTCAAATCTTTGTATTTTAATAAAAAATCATCTAATAATTTTATTTAATGATAAGGACAAAATAATAAAAATAAAATAAAAACATAAAAAACACAAACATGTGATGTGTGCGAGTACACCCATCCCCTTTCCACACTCCTTTTTTTTTTCTCCCAGCTATCACTAAGAGCTTTTTTATTTTATTTTGTTTAGAATAAGAAAAAGACTTCAAATTGAATTACATTCCCAAGTTTTATTTTTGTGGTGTTGTTTCGCAATGGTAGTCAAAATGACAAGAGATTTTTTAATGTGCTCGGAACATGAGGTGGTACACCATATATTGTGGGCACAAGAACACATTAAAAATTTCTCCAAGAAAAAATTTCCCCACCACTTACATAAGAACACATGGTGTGCCAATTGTATTATGGGCACAAGAAAAAATTTCTCCAAGATGACACCCAAGTTCAAGAAATTGGATAAAGAGCTACATTTAATTATTGTACGCATTAAACAATGTGAGAGAATTTAATTTGGTAATTGAAAATAGCTTTTTAGATATAATTACTAAGAACATAATCTTCTCAAGGTTTTGATATGAAGGATCACTTCCAGGTTCATTGTTTTTGATGCAAAACAGGATATAAGTGTCCAACTTTATGAAACTAAACCAAGACTTAGACACTATTTATAAAACTTGACCAAGAAGTAAACACTATTTATGAAACTGGATCAATAAGTAGACACTATTTATGAAACAAAACCAAGAATTAGGCACTATTTCTAAAACTAAACCAATAGGTGGAAACTATTTATGGAACTAGACTATACACTATTTATGAAACTGGACAAAAAACTAGACATTATTTATGAAACGTGACCAAGAACTAGACACTAACAGTCCACTATGAGCTTATGCGTATTTCTCAGAAAAACCTACTGACTTGGGTTTTCAAAAAGCAACCGACTCTTTCTAGGTCCAGTGCCGAAGCAGAGTACAAGGCACTCACCCTTACTACCTTTGAACTGTTATGGCTTTCTTGCTACGCAATCTAGCAGTGCCATTTCGCTATAAATTTATCCTGCACTGTAATAAAGCTAGCGCTACACACTCGGCGGCCAATCATGTGTTCCATGCCCGCTCTAAGCACATATAAGTTGACTACCACTTCATTCGCCCTTCCCTGTCTCACTAAGCCACCTAACCCAAGTAGTTGTCGGCCGTTCTGTTCTATCATTCCATGCATGGAATGTTCCTCCCCCTAGTTCACCACCCCGCTGAGGAAGGAGAGTCCCAACTTTTTGAAGTGCTAATTATTCCTTAACGTATCACACTAAGAAAGCAAGCTATCTCTCCCTATGATCAAGCAAGTAAACTACTTTGCTAGAAAGTAGACCAATAACTAGGCACTTTTTATGAAGCTAGACCAAGAAAGAGATACAATTATGAAACTGTGCCAATTACTATACACTATTTATGAAACTAAACCTAATAACTAGGCACTATTTATAAAACATGATCAAGAACTAGTCACTATTAATGAAAGTGAACCAAGAACTAAGCACTATTTATGAAAGTGGACCAATAAATATGTAGTATCGTTCAGTTTCATAACCAATGTCTATGATGGATGCACGTGTTCCGCACGACAGTCTGTTTTGTTTTTTTTTTTTTTTTTTTAATATTAAAATTGTGTCCTTTTTATTAAAATTTAAGTTCTTTTGTCATTTTATTGAAATTTAAGGGTTTTTCATTAATATTTATAATTCATTTTAATTAAATAAAGTTATAGCATGATTTTTTTGTTAAAATAAACTTAGTCCAAGTCTTTTTCATAAAAACTCTCTTAAAAAAATGTGATAGTATATTGGATATCCAGAGAAACAAGGTGTACAAAGACGAAAATAAATCCAAATTGAATTGTGTTTGGTTAGTTCAGTTCCTAATCTCTCATTAGCCGAATACTGAAGAATTATGAGTAACTTAATTGTTCCACATTGATCGTCAGAGGCAAAACTTTATTTGAACTCATACTTAACTCACTCTCCACACTCATATTTTTTTTTAACAAACGATATAATCTACACTAAGGGAGAGGGGTTGGGCTTAGCCTCACAATGGGCTAACAATAATGTGGTTCAAATTTATCTTTGATGAGAATTAAACCTCAGACCTCTCACTTACAAGTGAAAATGAAGTATCTCTTTAAATCCAAATTTACTACCTAAACTATGCTTACCAATCTGAAATTTAGTAGATACGTGACGATCATTCAATGACCTTGCCACTACAAGCTCACACACAAAATGATAATCCACTGCAACATGTTTTGTTCAAGCATGGAACACGGGATTAGACAGCAATGGAGCTTGTGTTATCACACCAAATCAAAAGAGTCGAAATATGGATGCAAAGCTCCTGCAGCAGTTGTTGGAGCCAAACAAGTTCAGTTGCCATGATGGCCAACTGCTGATATTCTGATTCAGTGCTTGAACTAGCAACTGTGAGTTATTTTTTGGGGGAATAGATCCCCTTCGGATCTCTCCCACCAAATCCTAGGGATCCGGAGATTTGGACCCTTGAAATTTGATCCAACGGCTACAAATAGTGGGCCTAAAAGTCATAATAATTGTAGCCGTTGGATCAAATTTCAAGAGTCCAGATCTCCAAATCCCTAGGACTTGGTGGGAGAGATCTGGAGGGGATCTCTTCCTGCTTTTTGGAACTCCAAGAAATTAAATTTGGACCAAAAATATATGCAGAAACCACCAGTGGACCGTCTAGTGTTTGGATCCCTGGCATAGTCCGAGGTTCACACTCTTGCAAAACTTACAAAAATTCTCTAAACACTTCTCTCTAAATTCTGACTTTGGCATCGGAGGTTCTTCGGCTAAAGCCCCCCCTCAATTCATCGTGGGCTCATGAGGGTCTTGGCCTTGACCAAAGGTGTTGATTGTTTTGTAGGTGCAATTTTATCAAAGAAGGAGAAGGAGAAAATTTGCATCCACAAATTGGTGCTTTCATTGAGAGTTGAAGATCCATACTCGTAGAAGACTCCCGCATAAAAAGGTTTTTCTCTATTTTCTAGTCCATTTGAATATTTTTCATACATTCCTATTATTAGAATTTTTTTTAATTTGCAAAGATTGTTTGATAAAACGTGAAAGAAAAATATAATGGCTAGAAATTTAAAAAATTCCACAAATGAAAATTTTCAATACTCAATAAATGGTACTGCGGCGATCCATGAGGCTAGACATGGTCATGGGTGGAGTGGCACCACCACGAAGTTCCACCATGGCAACCACCCGCGGCAAGATTCATGGCACACCCATCATAGCCCAAGCCATGCCATCCAAGCTTGCACGGGCCCGAGCCCAAGCCTTGCACTTGCATGCATCACGCACTAAGCAGCCTGTTCCTGCCGAGCAACCCACTCTCGTGGCCCAGCTTGCTCTCGTGGCCCAGCCTACTCCTACGGTCCAGCCTGCTCACAAGGCCCAACCTGTTTTGGCAGTCCAGCCTGCTCTCACAACGAAGGCAAAGATAGTCGGATGCAACGACTTGATAGCTAAAGCAACTTTCCAAAAAAGACTTCCAGCAGACCACCCACTATTCGAAAAATTTATCATGAATGAAGATCTAACTTTAGCAGACTTTTTCACTCTGGCAAAGAAACATGCACTTCGAGGCTCGCCAATGCACATTCAAGGACTTCAAGAAGAACTTGACATCACCTCCCTATTATCCAAAGCAGAAGCAGTAGAGGACCTATTCGCATGTTTGACGATATCTGAAGCATTAATAAGCTCTACCATCATACGAGAAGAGCTGGGGCCCGACTACCTGTATTCCACAATTCAAAAGCTTTCCTCGATGCTACTAGAAATTCAAAAGCTAGCTTTGGCAATAGTTGTTGCAACCTAGAAGCTCAAGTTTTACCTTCAGACGCAAGCAGTCATCCTTATGACGCTCAATTCCGCCCAATCTAGACTCGCAACGATAAAGACGTAGACACTAACGAATGTAAAGTTTTTTTAAAAACGCAACAACTTGACCCAAAATGTGCGCTAACGGCAAACGAACACTAGAAGGACACACTCGGAAGCAAGTTTTATCCTCGTTCCCCCAAAAGATTCTACTTAGGAGCAACATGTACCGGCAGTTGAACACCATCTTTTGTTACATGTTACACGGCCCCAGCCGACCTTTACTCCATAATTTAAATCTAGAGTGGCCCAATACCAGCAGTTAAGCATCTCTTGCTATGTGTTACATGGCCTAGCTCCAAGGCTCCCTATTACGCATCTACGCCTAGCCTAGGCGACGCAACAGAGCGGCCCAACAAGATGAGCACACCCTAGCAGCACCTGCTCCACGCGATGGAGACTTCTGGCATTTGCATATCGACGGCGCATCCAACTACAAAGCTTCAGAGGTAGGAGTGGTTTTTTTCACCCCAGACGGTTCAATGCCCAAGCAGTTGATCACTCTAGGCTTCAAAGCATTCAACAACGAAGTGGAGTATGAGGCCTTATTAGCATGTCTCCTCATGGCAAAAGACCTAATGGTGAAGAAGTTTGTAATTCATTCTAATTCTTAGCTAATCACCAGCCAGAATACCAGGGAGTACACGGCAAAACATCTAAGGATGGTGCAATACCTAAAAAAGTTACGCAAGCAACTTGAGGCATTTCAGACTTACATCTTATTCAAGTTTGGCGGGCAGACAATGCCTATGCAGACGTACTAGCCGGCCTAGGCTCTGCGCTCGGCCACCAACTCAAACACTAGCCAAGCATAAAGGTAGAGCTGGCAGCTGAAACTTCACAAGTTAGTACAACTCCAAACTGGCAAAGTTCTATTCTGGACTACCTGGTCAATGGCACATTGCCTATGGAAATACTGGAGTCTAGAAAGCTCCAAATCAAGGCAGCACGCTACTACATGTGGAATGGCATTCCCATCTAAAGATCCTAAACCGAACCACATCTCCGCTGCCTAGCGCCTCCCGTTGACTTGAAGGTTCTAAGCTCAATCCACGAAGGCGTTTGTGGAAATCACTCCAAAGATCGATCATTGGCACAAAAGGCTCTTAACACAGGCTTCTATTGGCCTACCATGCACCAAGATGCTAAGGAGTTAGTACAAAAGTGCGACCGCTGCCAGAACAACAAGCCGGTACCAGCACTGCCTGCTAGCGAGCTACACCCACAGATGAGTCATTGGCCGTTCATGCAGTGGGCAATCAACCTGGTAGGACCTATGCCGCCTGTTACTAGGGACAAAGGCATGATGATCATGGCAACCGACTAGTTCACCAAATGGGTAGAAGTAGAGCCCATGACAACCACGATTCAAACGGACATAGAGCACTTTGTATGGACGAACATCATTTGCCGATTTGGCATCCCTTAATCCATCGTCACCGACAACGGCCCACAATTTGTGAGCAAAGATTTGGCAAAGTTTTTCCAAAAGTATGGCATCAAGCAACACATGTCCACTCCAAGATATCCTCAAGGCAATGGGCAGGCCGGAGTATCCAACAAGATGATCCTCAACTGCCTCAAGAAATCCTTCACCAATAAGAAGGGAAAATGGCCAAATGAACTCCCCAGATGTTTATGGGCATATCGCACCACTAAATGACGAGCTACCAATAAGACTCATTTCTTTTTGGCATTTGGTTCAAAAGCAATCATTTATCCCAATGTCATCATGCCAAGTATCAGCGTTCAACTGCCAAATCATTAAGCAGAATAGTAAGGAGATGGCCACAAGCTTAGATCTGGTAAAGGAGAAGCGCGAGCAGACCATCACCCGTATCGCAGCCTACCAGCAGCAGCTCATCTCTAGCTACAATAAAAGTCCAGGATCTTGCAGTTCCAATCCAGAGATCTAGTCCTAATAAAGGCCTTCATCACTGCCCGTCGAGAAGGCTCCAAACAAATGGATCTCATCTGGGAAGGTCCGTACAAGATTAGCAAAATAGGCGGCAAAGGTAATTGCACCTTCATCACTATAAATGACAAACAGATCAAGAAGCAATGGAACGTCTACAACCTGTGGAAGTACCATGTGTGACCTCCCACTATATCAAGAACCGAAGACTCAAGCAACTCAATGGGCACCACATCCCAAGCCAATGACTATCCAGTAATTATGCAGTCTTCTACAACTAAGTTATTCGTTCATTTCACTCGTTTTTTAATGAGGAATTCAGAAGTAATTTGCAACTTGGCTCGACTACATGTCTACAACAATTGTTCATCCCTGCACTTCAAAAGAAGATCGTGCCCCTCTTAGGGACTCGATCAGGAATTGCATCCCCCGAGATACCAACCATGCTCTCTAAAGCGGGAGGATAAACTCTACAATCTAAATATCCAGATGTGGATGAAGTGGGACTCTTGGCCTAATCCGTGGGGAACTGGGCCCTAGAGACGGAGGGGGCACTTTATGCAGTACACCCGATGGATGACTGCCCTGGAACCCTAAAGCTGCAACCGAGTACACTAAGGTAGCCTATGGTTTCCAGAAGACTGCATACGGATTGCCCTTCGAGCAGCAAAGCCACGCTAGACTTATACAACCGCATATTCTTATGGAAGTTTAAATAAGATAATGTGCATGTACGAAGCTTTATCCACTACTGACATGCTACGTAGTTGATAAGCTTCACCTCTTCCAAGCGTAGAACAATCTACACCAATTCCTAAAGTGTTGTGATACTTGCTATGAAACCTATGGAATAGGAGAAAGCCAAGGTTAACAGCTTAGTGGTCACGCGGACTTGCCTGTTTCTGTAAGTAAGGCATCCGACTGTCGACCCTATGGTTAACAACTTTGCCAAGTTTTACACCAACACCTACGGCTACATAGGCCTATCTTTTTATAGAAAAATAGCACGTCTGCCATTGGTCTATAAAGTCTAAAGGTTAGGGCATGAACATAATAAGCGAAGATGAAGAAAAGTGAAGGAAGCATGTTTATAAACAACTAGCAAAGGCTGAACAAGTTCAAGCAAAACAAGAGCTACAAGGAAAAACAAAGAAAATCCTAAAGGCTACCTAGAATACTACACTTCAGTAGCTTGGACATCCCACGACTACGTGGTCGCCACACCTTCAGCAGCCGTGACGCTCTTAGCAGCGGCATCATCCAGCGCTTCACCCCCGGGTGCCCCAACCTGAGCACTAGCATCTTCAGCTACTTCACCAATGGAGTTCTCAAAAGTAAGGACAAGTAAGTCTTCTAAAGAAATAGAAAAGGTTTTGAAGTCTCTCCTAGCAAACTCGAAGTTAGACGACTTACCAAAGAGATGATCTACATAACCCAGCTTGTAGAAATCGGCCTCACTCTGAACAAGCGGAGCCTCGAGCCCAATCTTCTCACCTTTTAGTTGCCCGATCTCCTCAAGTAAACCAACATAGACGCATTGCAGCTCATCCACTTCTTTCTTCAAACTTTCATTGGTCTTCAGTGCACCTTAGAGTTCCAACACTTGGGGTTCAAGCCTATCAACAACCTTCTTGAAGTGGATCACTTGGTTATAAGCAGCAATCAACTTTTCATACTTTGCATAAGTAGCAAAATAAAGCTAAAAAAGGGGCATGCTCAAGATCTTGAATCTGAGGTATGTGACATCTGATCTTCTTCTTTGCACTTTCATACTTAAAGTTGGATCACGTCAAGCCTAGTCTTCAAGTCAACGACCTCTTGGTAAGCGGTCTCAAGCTGCAGAGAAGTAGGGGCAAAGATATTAGACCCCTTCAAAGTAACGAGCTCAGATTCCAACCTCTTAATCTTCTTGGCAGAAGAATAAACTTCTGCTGCCACAGCCTTTGCCACTTCCTTGGCAGCCTTGGTATCCTCTTGATCAAGGAACATAGACTTGGCTGCCAGAATCTCCATTTTCTGCATCATGGCCAGCAGAGCAGTCATCCTATACTCGATCATATGCTTCGCAAAGGAACTCAGGCCAACAAACCCTTTGATGTCATCGACAAACTTGGTACAAGCGTCCGTGTCTTCAAGCAAATTTGGTTTCAAAAGCGTACAGATCTCAGCAGGCTCCCCAGAAGTAGGCTTAGCATATTTCTCATAGCTACCCACGCCAGCAGTCTCCTCCTTCCCAGCAGGTGATTCAGTCTTAGCAACAGGAGGATTGGGCTTTGGTGCCATTTCAGCAGCAGAGTCCACCTTATCACTCTTCATAATACCAAGCATTTCCAAAGGTGAATCAGACTTAGCTCCCAACGGACGTCTTAGTACAGACTTCAGCACTGGGGGCATGGCATAACCTCTACGCTAAGCAACCCTATTAGCAATCGAACTAGCCATCTTTACAATGGCAGGCGTCACTGGCTCAGATCTAGCAACCTCATCTTTCGTCCCTATGGAAAAAGTCAAGTCAATCACAAGCCTAGGGGCAGCCGGCGAACCTTCGCGAGCAGGGGAAGAAATCTTTGGTTTTTTCTTAGCCGGCAGCTCTTGAGCAGGCGGGGAAGATCTTTTTTCTCACATTTACTTGCAGTGGGATCCACAACAGCGATTGGGCAACCTAATGCATCCGCCTTAATCCTATTCATCTCATCTCTCGGGAGCAGCTCACATTTTTCCTAGCAAATAGAAATAAGCAACCAATGTCATTCACGGTACTCAGCATGGAAGCTCAACCCATACTGGTTTTTCTCTCATTTTTTTCTCTCGGACTAGCAGGCAAGAGGCCAGCATTCCAGTAGCCCATGAGGCCCGCAACCTCTTCATTTCTCCCAATTGCCGGCCTGTGTCAGGTTCAAGATCCCAAAAGACATGAGTTATGCGACTCGCTTAGTACTACGCCCTAAAGCCACAATCCGCGACCCCAACCGCACAAGTTGCCCTTGGCTCTAACCAAACCGAGCAGCTTAAAGCAGTGGTCCCTGCCACAACACCTCCTCGGCCCATGCTGAGCCGACTCTGGGCCCCTGCCAGCCAATGTGCCGCACCACCCCGACGGCTGCCCCACGACAGCACTATCCAAGAAAAAGACATGAAAAATTTAATTTTTCTTACATCAATGCCGCACAAAGAAGACGAAGAAGGCAATGAAAGACGGTCATTTGCACGGGTAAGATGTAGAAGATTGCTAAAGGAGAGGGAACAAATATCCTCTAAGCTATCTCTCTCTTGTAGGGTAGAATAAATCGTTCTCCAAAGTTGATTTAATAACCCACTTAAGGTGAACTTAAATAGGCTTTGAGAGAAATTTATTTCCCTTTCCTAGAAAGATCTAATTTCCTATTAAAGAGGGAATCTACATCAAAATAGGAAGCAATCCTAAGTTTCCTAAAGCAAGAAGATCTCTACACTTGCTGCCCTTTTCTATGAGCAGCCCAACAAGTGTGGAGGCATTTGTGCAACAAAAAATAATCACAAGGCAACACGTGGATTTTTTGGACAAAAAAGACAAAACTACCCTTGAGGTACAACGGGATTCCTACGCATAAGCAGCGGGCAATCATCTTCCAACCAAGTCAAAAATGCCCAAAAAAGGTAACAATTCAAAAAACCTATCTGATTCCATATATTTTTACCTTTTTCCCCTCTTTTAGCTAATCAATTAGCTATCATTCTGTAACTTACAAAATATTCCACATAAATTACATAACCTCCCAAAAACATTCCTTTTATTGTGTTAATTATCCAATTAATATATTTATTCCTTATCAATATATTAATTGCTAATAAAATCACCAAATAACACCCAAAATATACATAAAGGGCCGGCCACTCCTTCTCCAAGGAGGACCTGCCATGCCCTATATATATTGGCTCCCATTCTCACCAAAAGTTAGGTCCACACTCTCGCAAAACTCCCAAAAATTCTCTAAACATTTTTTCTCTCTAAATTCTAACTTTGGCATCAAAGGTTCTTCAGCCAAAGCCCCCCCCCCCCCCCCGCCCCCGCCCCCAAATTCATCGTGGTCGCGTGAGGCTCTTGGCCTTGACCAAAGGTGTTGATTGTTTTGTAGGTGCAATTTTGTCAAAGAATGAGAAGGAGAAAAATTGCATCCACAGCGACTGCATGGGTAAAATTGAAGTAGGCATCCTATTTATAAGGTAAGTAGCAGTAGCATATGCATGAAACCAAAATTTTGATGGTAACAAAGCTTTGTGAATGAGTGTTATAACTGTCTCTACTATATGTCTATTCTTTATTTTAGCTAACCCATTCTGCTCCTAGGTATAAGGACAAGACTTTTGATGGATGATACCCCTATCCATGAGAAATTTTTGAAATTGACTACTAATATACTCCTCTCCACCATCAATTTGCAGAATTTTGACATGAGAATCAAATTGATTTTTAACAAAGGCTAGAAACTGAACAAAAATATTGAAAACCGCAGCTTTATTGATGATAGAAAATATCCAAGTATACCTAGTACACCTCATCTATAAAAGAAACATAGTATTTGAACCCTTTTATAGACAAGCTAGGTGCAGAACCCCACACATCCGTATGTATTACTTCAAAAGGTAAAATGGACTTTGAAGCAACAACAGGGAATGGTAACTTAGTGAACTTGCCTTGTAAGCAAGAAGTACAAGTATGAAAGTTTGTATTACAAGGAAGATTAATTTTTGATTTCCTAAGAGCTGCAGTAACCACTAAGTGTGCAGGATGACCTAACATGCAATGCCACAAGTCATTTGACACTTTTTGACCAATGAAAGCAACTGGAAAATGAGCTGAAGTGATAAAGCCTCGAGACTTTAGTATAGGAAAAGGATAGATAGTACGGTTACTCAGTCCTTGGTAGAGCATTTTCTCAGTGACCTTGTCCTATAAACAGAGAGAACATTCATTAATAATACATCTACATTTATTGTCTCGACACAACTGATTCATAGACAATAAATGTTGATAAATTATGGGAACATGCAAGATAGAATTGAGCTTAAATTGATATGAAGGAGTATTAAGACAAGAACTGCCAATATGTGATATAGCAAAACCTTCACCACTAGCACTAGTCACAATCTTATTAGATGGATATGGTGTAGCCATTTGTAGATTGGAGAGGTCCAAGGTCATGTGGTTGGTTGCACTTGAGTCCAAGAGCCAATACTCTTGTTGGGGAGCAAAATGAGAGAGACCTGATCTTACTTTCATAGCAATAGGTTGATTGGAGCTAGAAGGAACCATCATAGAAGGATGATATATTGGTGCCATTGCAGGAAGATGAAACTGTTGTGGTGCAGATGGATTAAACTGAGGCATATTAAAAGACTGATAACCCTGAGAAGATTGTCCTCCGTAAGAATGAGTGAAACTCTGAGATTGTGACATTGGATAGGACTGAAACTAAGAATTATTCCTATCAAAGCAAGTAGCAGTAATATGACCCACTATTTGAGAGCAAAGTGCCCTTTTCAATCACAAATTTGACATATCTGTAAAAGATTGTAATTCTATGGTGAAGTTTGTTGTTGCCTTGATGAATGAAAGAATTGTTGAGCCTATGATTGATGAGGTTGAAAATCATGAGCATGTTGAGATTGAGCACCATTGAACTAATAACCTTGTGAATTCTAAGAATATAACTTCTTGCCTTTCCCTTTAGGTCTATAATTGTTGTCTCAAAAATTGTTATATGAGCCAAAACCATTTTGAGAAACAAAAGTTAATGGAGACTGAGCCATATAAGGTAATGGTAACTATTGAAATCCTAGAGATGATTGAAAAACTTAATTAGGCATTTGTGACATTGAAGCAAGAGATATTGCAGATCGTGAAACATTCCCAAATCCTGAACCTAATGACAAAGGTAAGTTCTTTGAGCCAGAAGAACATCCTTGATCATAACTAGACCCATGAATGTACATAGCAGTCATAAATGAACTTTGTTGAGTTACTTCTTCCAATGTAGCTTCTTTGGCTTATAATTAAGACCGAAGTTCCTTAATAGAGACAAGATTCTCTCTACCTTGAATGACTGCCTTAGTTATGTTATAATCAGAAGGAAGACCCCTCAATCCAACTATCATAATATCTTCATTTGGAATGATTACACCAGCAGTAGCTAATTGATCCCTAGAGTCTTTAATCCTCTGTAAGTACGTGTCTATAGACTCGGACCCTTTCTTGATATTCTGTAAATCAATCCTCTGTAAGTACGTGTCTATATACTAATTCTGGTGATATTAGCAAACCTTTCACACAAATTAATCCACATCTCCTTAGAGCTTTGATAGCCAATCATACAAGAGAGTGCAGAAGTAGACAATGTAGCAGATATTAAGGTCATCAAAGCCTTGTCATGAGTTTTCCAAATCTTGTAGTCATCAGATACAGGTTAAGTATTATCAACAGTTTTAGAATCTGAATCCTCATACTTAGCAGGGTAAGAAATCGTACCATCAACAAATCCAATTATACCATTTCCCTCCAAAAGTAGATCTATTTGAAAATTCCAAGTAATATAATTGGAATCATCCAATTTAACAGTGACAGTATTACCAACACTTTGGAATTAATGAGGACATTAGCGATTGTGTAAAGGCTAACCGATTAGAGGTCACCATGATTCACAGCAAGACAAACAGTGTGGAAACTTGCAAATGAAGAAATAGCAGTTGAAATGACAAATCAACAATCAAGCAGTAATTTCAACAACCTACAATTATTGTCGTAGTACGAGATAGATACAACAACAAATCAAGATTATAACAAGAAAGCCCCAAATGTTAGGGTTTCGTGAATTAACTTGCATAATTTTCACAAATATGAGTACAACAACTTCACAATGCATAAACAAACCAAAGAGGTACGCAATCAAGTAACCGTACAACGATGATAAGAAAATACCTACAAAAAGCTCCAGAAATCGCTAGAAAACCTACAAGATTCAGAGAGGCACAGCTTAACAAAGACGTTGTAAAATACCACTGAAACAATACAAGCAAAAAATGACGAAGACGACAACAAACACCATAATAGCAATGATGAAGATGAGCGGAAACAGTATGATCGTCAACCGGAGGCGGTGGCTATTCCCGACGATGATACCATGATAACTTGTATGTAATCTTGCAGAGAAAGCTAAACAATGATATTGCAGAGACAGAAAGCTAGAGAGAGAAGGAAAGTTTATTTTAACTGTATTTCATTCAATATCATAATTACAACTGTAACCCTTGTAGTGAGGTCTGGCAAACAGGTCATGTCTGTCATGCTCGTGTCGTTTTCGTGTAACACCTGTTATCTTAATGGATCGTGTCAGGTCACACCCATTATCTTAATGGGCCCTTCACAGGTCGGGTCACTTTACCCAACGGGTAAAGTGACCCAACCCATTATGACCTATTAAGAAAAAATATATATTTTTCTTAAATTTGCACATACCACACATTGCCACATAAATATTACTTCAAAACATTAAAACACATTTGTTGTTTAAGTACTACATCTACACTAAAAAAATAAGAGCCTAATAAATAAACATCCATACACTACTAGTCTATTACAAAATATTAAATGTGCAAGGATATGAAAAATGAAAGAGTTTTTGTTTTCAAGGTTGTTCTCAAAAGTTTAAACCTTGCCAATGGAATTCAAAGCTTGCATGTTATTCCTTTTACAAAATCCTCAATTTTCATGGATCATCATGGCATAAGATTTTGTGCTATCCACTTGTGTAAATATTTTAAATTGACGATCAAATTAGTTCATTGTATTCATATAGGATCAATGAGTGTAGTTGTAAAAAAAATCATCAAAATTGGAGTTAAAATAACCGTCAAATCATGATTTTTCATTTATAATTGTCGAAAAGTTTTGTCTCGTTACTTGATCTATGAATGTCTATGTTTTTGCAATTTTTTGCGTATGCAATCTCGAAGTATATACAAACATGTTTGACGGTTAGATCGTTGAAACTAGTTTCGTAGAATGCGTATCTCATCAAAACAATAGATTCACAAACACATAAGAGTTTATTCATACTTTCATTAAGTACCACTAGTATAAATATTTTAAATTGAAGATCGAGTTCATTCATTGTATTCATATAGGGTCAAGGAGTGTAGCTAAATAAAATCATCAAAATTAGAATTAAAATAACTATTAAATTGTAATTTTTTGTTGATAATCGTTGAAAAGTTTTGTCCCGTTACTTGATCTCTGAATGTTTGTTTTTTTCGATTTTTTACATATGCGATCTCAAAATATATGCAAACATGTTTGACGGTTCGATCGTTGAAACTAGTTTCATAAAATGTGTATCCCACCAAAACAATAGATTCATTAACACTTAAGAGTTTATTCATACTTTCATTAAGTATAACATAAGATTTTGTGGTAACCACTAATGTAAATATTTTAAATTGAAGATCGAGTTCATTCATTGTATTCATATAGGATCAAGGAGTGTAGTTGTAAAAAAAAATCATCAAAATCGGAGTTAAAATAACTGTTAAATCATAATTTTTTGTTTATAATCATCAAAAACTCATTCATTGTATTAATATAGGATCAAGGAGTGTAGTTGTAAAAAAATCATCAAAATCGGAGTTAAAATAACCGTTAAATCATAATTTTTTGTTTATAATCGTCAAAAACTTGTTACTTGACCTCTGAATATTTGTTTTTTTTTTGTAATTTTTGGCGTATGCAATCTCGAAGTATATACAAACATGTTTGACGATTAGATCGTTGAAACTAGTTTCGTAGAATGTGTGTCCCATCAAAACAATAGATTCACTAACACTTAAGAGTTTATTCATACTTTCATTAAGTATAACATAAGATTTTATGGTATTCACTTGTGTAAATATTTTAAATTAACGATCAAATTAATTCATTGTATTCAGATAGGATCAAAGAGTGTAACTGTAAAAAAAATCATCAAAATTGGATTAAAATAACCGTTGAACCGTGGTTTTTCATTTATAACCGTCAAAAAGTTTTGTCCCGTTAATTGATCTCTGAATGTGTGTTTTATGCAATTTATGGCGTATGCAATCTCAAAGTATATACAAATATGTTTGACGGTTATATCGTTGAAACTAGTTTTGTAGAATGCGTATCTCATCAAAACAATAGATTCACTAACACTTAAGAGTTTATTCATACTTTCATTGAGTATAACATAAGATTTTGTAGTATCCACTAATGTAAATATTTTAAATTAAAAATCGAGTTCATTCATTGTATTCATATAGGGTCAAAGAGTAGCTGTAAAAAAGTATCAAAATCGAAGTTAAAATAACTGTTAAATCGTGATTTTTTGTTAATAATTGTCGAAAAGTTTTGTTCCATTACTTAATCTCTGAATGTTTGTTTTTTGCAATTTTTGGCATATGCGATCTCGGAGTATATACAAACATGTTTGACGGTTGGATCGTTGAAATTAGTTTCGTAAAATGCGTATCTCATCAAAACAATAGATTCACTAACACTGAGTTTATTCATACTTTTATTAAGTATAACATAAGATTTTGTGGTATCCACTAGTGTAAATATTTTAAATTGAAGATCGAGTTTATTGATTGTATTCATATAAGGTCAAGGAGTGTAGCTGTAAAAAAATCATCAAAATCAGAGTTAAAATAACCGTTAAATCGTAATTTTTCGTTTACAACCATCGAAAATTTTTGCAATTTTTGGCGTATGTGGTATCGAAGTATATACAAACATGTTTGACGGTTGGATTGTTGAAACTAGTTTCGTAGAATGCGTATCCCATCAAAACAATAGATTCACTAACACTTCAAAGTTTATTCATACTTTCATTAAGTATAACATAAGATTTTGTAGTATCCACTAGTGTAAATATTTTAAATTTAAGATCGAGTTCATTCATTGTATTCATATAGGGTCAAGGAGTGTAGCTGTAAAAATCATCAAAATCGGAGTTAAAATAACCATTAAATCGTGATTTTTTATTTATAACCATTAAAAAGTTTTGTCTCGTTACTTGATCTCTGAATGTTTGTTTCTTGATATATTTTGGCGTATGCGATCTCGAAGCATATACAAACAAGATTCACGGTTGGATCATTGAAATTAGTTTCATAGCATACGTATCCCATCAAAGCGATAGATTCACTAACACTTAACGTTTATTTATACTTTCATTAAGTATAACATAAGATTTTGTGGTATTTACTAGTGTAAATATTTTAAATTGAAGATCGAATTCATTTATTGTATTCATATAGGATCAAGGAGTGTAGCTATAAAAAATAATCAAAATTGGAGCTAAAATAACCATTAAATCGTGATTTTTTGTTTTATAACCGTCGAAAAGTTTTGTCTTGTTACTTGATCTCTGAATGTTTGTTTTTTGCGATTTTTTACTGATGCGATCTCAAAGCATATACAAACAAGTTTGACGGGATCGTTGAAATTAGTTTCATAGAATTCGTATCCCATGAAGTTCAATGGTGTGTGTGTGTGTATATATATATATATATATTAACTAGATTTAAATTTATTTATTTTGTACGTATAACACTTAAGAAATTGAATGGTATGTATATTTAAGCCGATCCAATGGTCACCAATTTTTAAAATTTAATATATATATATATATATATATTATAGTTTTTAGGGGTATAAAATTGTTAAATTAATATATATAATTATTATAGTATTTTTTTAGGGTTACAAAATTATTAAATTAATATTTTGCTTAACGTGTATCGTGTTAGCCACGTGTATACCCGAATCAACGAAAGAACTAATGCTGACAAGTATCACACCCAGGAACATTGCGAGAAGCCATTTGGGAGACATTGTTAGGGTCGCTAGAGAGATGTGCGAAGTAGTAGCATATATTCAAATATAGATGGGTGTCCAAAAAAAATTTAAAATTGGAACATGGGGGGCCAAATTAAAGAAAATTGTAAACAAAGCCACCCTACTTCGAATTTCTAACCTATCAAGTCCAAGTTACATTTGCACCATAACACAAGAAGGGATTTGGACTGATGGTCATTTTAATTGGCTACAACTCATCACATCACATGAAAATTACGTCGCATATCTTGTTCTCTATCTTCATTTTTCATTGATTGTTGCAAGGTGAATTTCTATTTCTTTCTCTTAGTCCCCACCCTTTTAGGTCGGGTTCCCAGTGCCCGTAAGAGCTAGAGATTATGGCGGGGTTAGATAAGGGAGCACATGCTTACCTTGATCAATTTCTACACAAGCACCCATCAAAGTCACCAAATCCATGTGGTAACTCAAGAAACTGACAGTAGAAACTTATTAGATTTTTCAACCAATATAAGACGATTTAATTAGAAACGAAATAGTAATCTTTGGAAAGCAACCAATTTTGTGACCATTGGTCAATTCTACACATATTATTGTTGGAGCAAAAATTTAACTTAACATGAACCCTGAATCACATGTTAATCTATATGAGTAGAAGACTTACCTCTTTGAAGACACGGAGGATGTAAAACTCTTCTACTCATTTAGAGACTTTTATATTTTAATTGTGATAGACCCCGAATGTAGAACCCTTTCTCTATGAGCAGGAATTCATTTAGGGAAATTTTATTTAAACCCATGTAACCTATTTCTACACTCAACTTACTTTTTACACACATTTGATTTTTTACTAAATTATTAATATCTCTTTAAACCCAAATTTATTACCCATTATACCCCCATAAACTCAATTCAATATGTAGATTTTTCTTTACACCCATTTGATTTTTAATTCTATCTTTACGCAAATGAACACTGAAAATTGGGATGTGAATTCATCCATGGCTGACAACAAGACTAACACTTCTTTATATGTTGACAAAAACCATGTATCACCATCTCTCCCTTTACATTATCGATCAACGGGTGCATTGTTCTGGTTTTGTTTTTCTCTTCAAGTCCCCTTCTCTTCTTTTTTTTTTTTAATTCGATAAAAGGCCATATATGAAAGGAGATTGGAAGTTTGAATAAATTGATGAGCTTAAAATTTATTCATGATGATTTTTGGTTAATTAATAAAAGATAGGGTTTGAGGTGATTTTTATTTGTGTTTGTTTTCCATCTTGTTTCTGGCTGCAACTTCCTCACCAGAAACAATTACATTTCTTGTATGTTCAACTGTATTCCTCCAAACTCCAAAGCTTAATCTAGATCACTGATCCCCGATCCCCGCCATTAACATATATCAAATGGAACTATATATATAAACGCACGTGTGATCAGTTGGTTGCATGTAATCGAAGAAACATTAATCATGTTTATTGATATTTCCCCAATCTTGTAAATTATTAGTTGTTTTTCTTAAGAGAAAGTGCTGCCATCTACATTTTTTTTTGTTAATATGCCATCTACACAATAAATGTTTGGGTTTATTGATAAATATGAGTTTTATTATTAATTTCATTTTATACTTAATAGTAATTATGCAATAGGATAAAATAGACAATTAACATTTAAAATTTAAGTTGGGTGTAGAAAGAGGTTAAATGGGTTTAAATAAAATTTTCCATTCATTTATATGATGCAATGGTAGCCAACTTCCATTTATCGTGGAGGGTTGGTTGTTCACCTGTTGCACCAAATCCCAACCATGTACGGAGTGGTTTTAGAGGCACGTTGGGTGTATTTCCTCAATTATAGGATGTTGGTTTTACATGTATTCAAACTCTAATGATTTGCATTACCAACATGTTACTTCTCCTTTATCACAACTAGTTGAGTCCACATAAGATTCTTACAATTATATACCAAATGGAAATACATATAATGCCGAATTTGGTCCCTAAACCATTGCATTAATCAATCATTTGTATATGGTCAACATTAAATAATATATGAGGAGCTGCGTTCTAAGTTCAAACTTTTCATTTCTTCTTAGCGTTTATAATAACAAATATAGACAACTGAAAGTCTAGACATGAATTAATTTAAATTGCTGCCTCAAGATTTGGTAGGTGAATTCTGAACACAAATTTTTCATGCGAGGCCAAAATGTACAAAGATTGACAAAAGTTGAAAATCTTGTAAAAGATTAATGCTGAACAAACCTAAATCTCCATATTTGAAATGGCATTTCATTTGTTTTGTGTGTACCCACTCTGGGGCTCACTAATCTTACCAACCAAAATGTATATTGTAATGTTATTTATCGATTGTTTACAAGTAACTAAATTTGAGAACAAAATAATCTCTAGTATATTTTATTGTAATTAATTGTCAATCACCCATACCATTTGAAAATCTCTACCAATTATTTGACATTCACGTATGAAACGAAATCGGCAAGATCTTGACACCTGTATTTGCCGACAGATGCCTGAGACCATTATAAATGGCTGCCTAGGCCCTTCAGATCTTCCATAACCAAAAACCTAGAGATGATGATGAGTTACTCAAAGTCGCTTGTGCTATTGCTTGGAGTGGTGCTTCTCATCACTTCATCTCTAGCTCAATACAATGAGCAACCCAAGCCACCTACCTCTAGTCCTATTTACAAGGTCCCAGCTCCCATCAAGAAACCCCCACCCCCGTTTTACAAAAAGCCATCACCACCACTGAAACCACCAACTCTTCCTCCTATTGTGATAAGACCACCACCCCCGTTTTACAAAAAGCCATCACCACCACTAAAACCACCGACTCTTCCTCCTATTGTGATAAGACCACCACCACCATCGCCTCCCGCAAAACCACCAACTACTCCATCTCCTATTTTGAGATCACCACTACCAAGGCCCGTGAAAAAGCCACTTCCACCTCCTCATGCCAAACCAACAACTCCACCTCCAGTTGTAGTGAAGCCACCCCCACCTAAGTACTCGGGACACCCTCCATCGAAGAGTTCTCAACAGCCACACAAGTCGGCGGCTCCATATAAGAAGCCTCCTCCATCCTACAAGCCGCACAAGCCCAGAACTCCACCCGTCCATCATTACTAACGAGTTCGAATAACATGATCTCTAGTCGATCGCTCGCTGGAAATAAGAATACCTCTGGACACCACCTCATTTTGCAGCTGCTTTTGGTGTGACTTATAATTACTTTTATTTGTCGAAATAATTACCAGCTAT
The DNA here is from genome assembly GCA_963580275.1 of Crataegus laevigata. Classification (NCBI taxonomy): domain Eukaryota; kingdom Viridiplantae; phylum Streptophyta; class Magnoliopsida; order Rosales; family Rosaceae; genus Crataegus; species Crataegus laevigata. Next base: position 18,976,708 of record OY756940.1, on the reverse strand, counting down.
TTTTAAGGAATTATCGTGTCTTCGTTATTTATCTATCACCAAGTACTAACCTCTCTTAGCTGGTTGATCATACTGTCTTTTGCCTATATATGCAAAAATCATTTTCAACTGGGTAATGTAATAATTTAGGTTTTATGATCATTTTGTGCAATTAATTGGAAGTGATTTATGCACCATGCTTCTTTAATTTACTCCATTTATATGCACAATCTTATATATCCAATCTTTAAACTAAATAAAACAAAGAAACATCGATATATAGATAGAAATAAATTGAGGCGGATTTGCAGAATTTATTTCCCTATTCAGAGGCATGAATACGCTTTTAAATTACAACATACAAAGAAAAATTGGTGGCAAACCAAACTTGCACCATCACGACATTGGCAATCAAATTAACGCCTACTTCATCAACATAATAATCAATGGTAGCACTAGGCTGAACTAAAAAAACTCCTTCACGTCCTCATGAATAGCTGGATTCTTTTCTTCAACTCCACAAAATTCATCGATCCCAAATTGTTCTGTTTGCTGACTAGAACACAATTCACAATCATCTTCGAGGCAATGATCAAATATTGGTGGTAGATTTACATTCAACGAATCTGACACACCAAAATAACCCCACATCTTGAACTCAAGATGTCAGCCTCATCACTTGAGTAACCTGGGCTTAGCTCTCCAGATTTGTTGCTAACATTTTGTTGATCAAGTTGTATGGTTAGGAGTTCGACTTCTTGCCATAGCTCTTGAATTCCATTGTCACTCTCATTTCTATGGTTTTCCTACAAATGATAACCATACCTTCCTCTACCGCTCCTTGCTGCCATTTAGCTAAATGATGCGGAAGCTACCCAAAGAGCGTAGCAAAACTCTGATACCAATTGATACAGGGAGGAATACAAAGAGGGGTTTATTGAAATCTCAAGTACAGCTAGACCCGAGAAACATATAAAGAACTAGTCTCTGTTTACATAAAATCATTCAAAATGCATAATCTCCCTCAACCTCCAGAATTCTTGCCTTTCAAAGGGCCTAGCCAACTGCCTAATTAAAAACTACCACAACTTCCTAGTCCACTACAACATAATAAATAATAATCACTAAGTTCCAACCCAACCAAATAACTAAAAAACACAATATTCTAAATACTTGATTACTAGGGATATTAACTAGATGTGAAAACTTAAAGGACCACCTCGAATATCAAGATCCCTAATTAATCAACCAACTTAATACACTGCATCAGACTTAGGCATCGAAGATCCATTAGCCAAAGCCCCCACCTCGTGGGCGCGTGAGGCTTTGGTCCCTAATTATATGTGTTTATTATTTTGTACGTACAAATTTGTCAAGACTGAGACGTCAAATTTGTTAACTCTGTATCAGAATCCTTTTTGACACGCTCAACCTTGATATTCTCCCAAATACTAGGGTAGGCATGTGTTGGCCGACACCCGAAGGTGACGAAGTCCTATTAGGATGCATGAGAACAACGAATATAAATAAAATTTATGAATTAAAAATACAATGATTATGCAAATGAAGAATGTGTTCAAAGCATACAATTTAATTAGAACACTAAAGGGAAGAATATAAAATTGAATGAATAAAAGAATGGGTCCTACACCGACAGGACTCGAAGATGTCGATGCGGAAGTGTCTTGACACTAGAATTGTATGCCTCGATTCTAAATCCTAAAAGGGCGCAAAAATAACATCAGTGGACCAAATCGATATATATTAAATACTAAAACAGTTATCAACATACTAATCTCCAAAGTTTTATGAAAACTAATAGCATAATATGTAATAGGTTTCCGAAACCCTAGCATGCCATAAAACCTTCATAAAACAAATCTCATATATAGTGTGTTAACTAGTGGTATCAAGTATTAGTATCTCTCAACCCGAAGCCAGTACGTATATCTCTAGGCCCAAAGCCTTCAACATATATCTCTGCCAACCATATATCTCTCTCAGCCATATATCTCCCTCGCCCGTAGGCTAAACAGTGACCACTAGATACGCACAAAATCATTGAACATAGTTTTTCCAAACATAGGTATATATATCTCGAACCATCTTCATAGCATATAGCCATCCATCATATATGCTACAAAGAAGGGTGTAAAAGCATGTTCATAAATAGTATATAGTCATTCATCATATATACTACAAAGAACATCAATTCGATAAAATATGATATTCCAAAATATTCTCAGTAAGCATAATATCTCATAAAACATAATCGTTAAATCATGCTTCTCATAAATACGTTTCTACTATTAAAATATGCATTTTAGAAGGGGGTCCACTAACAGATACTTTGCCACCGAAGAGCCATACAAACTAGCAAAGATGGAAACGCCACATATAATTATCCCTAAGCACATAAAAACTCTATCATAATGATTTTATTTTGGAAAACAGACGTTAAAAACAAATTTAGGACGTCAAATTGCCCTAAGAAAGTCCCGGGTAAAATTCAAAAAAGTCAACACAAGAATATTCCAGAAATGTTTCAAAAAACTATTCCTCGTAATATTCCAGGAATATTCCATCGGATTGGGCTGGGTTTGGTTTTGGGCTTCGCAGCTTGGCCCAAAGGGGTCTGGGTTGGGTTAGATAAAAGGGCCTGGACCCAAGTTTGCCCAATTGGGTATAGGGTTAGGTCTAGGTTAATAGGTAGCGGATTTGGTCGGATATTGGGCTGGGTACAAGGATTGGGCTGGGTATAAGGATTGGGCTCAGGCTTAGGCCGGATTACATAGGCCCAAGTTTTGGGCCAGTTCTTGACGGCGGGTCGGGTTTGACCCATTTAAACTCGTGGGTCATCGAACCCAACGAAGACGAAAGCCGGGGATATTGGCCGGAATATCCCGACTCCGTTTGGGGTCCACACTCAACCATTTCTATTGCAAACCACTTAAATTAAAGCTAAGAGAACAAAGATTGACACCTTACCATTAGTTTCATCGGCCGTGGCCGGATATCGCTGGAGAAAGGATCGAAAGCCACCGGTTTTCTCACCGGGAAACTGGAAATATTTCCAGAAGTGATTTCTGCATATAAACACCACTTATCACATCTATTTTAATACCAGCGACATAAATCGAAAGAATAGGGGATTTTTCGAGACTCACCTTCACCGAGAACGGTGAGAAGTCGTCGGAGATAACCTTGAACAGTGACGGTGTCATTGTGCAGAAGGGAGAGATCGTCCTAAGCTTCGAGTTCATGGGTCCGACATCGATCAGTAAGAAAGGTTAGTGAAGATGACAGTGTGGTGGTCGCCGGAGGAGGGAAAAGCCAGTGGTGTGGAGGTTGTGTGTGTGTGCTCGAAGAAAGGGAAGGATACGGAGAGTGTAGCGAGGAGGGAGATGGAAAAATGGATTGGGGCAGGGGACAGCAGTGGAACCCTTGGCACACATACTAAGACCCAAAAACACAAATAAAAACATCAAAGCCCAATTTCTAGATAAAATTACCACAATACACTCTCGATTCAAAATTAGTTTAAATAATCGGGATAAGTTGTTACACTTCTAGCCTGCGAATTCCTGTTACACCCCACCCTCTTCTTGTTATTTTAAAAATTATTTTGGATCTTAAATAGTGAGCCCAAAGGGCCCACCCTGATTTTTATCCCCTCTACCCAGCCCCTCTTCCTTCTCTCTCTCTCTCTTTTGCCTTTTCCTTTTCCTTTCCCGTGCATCCTTTCAGCCATCTCTCACTCTCTGTTCTTCTCCTTCACCATGCCACATCCATAACCCATATTCTGAAATCATCATCAAATCACAATTTCATCATCACCATCGTCCTTATCCCGTCACTACGAACTCAATCATAGCCTTGGCATTGTGGAGGTCGAACCATGAAGCCCTGTTCACGAGCTCCGACGCAGACCGCCCATTGCAAGGAAATTTCCAACCAAATCACGGTGAGTTGACCAGCGTGCAAGGTATCAATCTCTTCGTCTCGTCGTGTACTACAACTTTCCTTTTTTGTTTCACCTAATTTCATTGAGTATTGAAGAAGTTATACTCATTTGAATCTTACCCAGTTTCCGGCGAGTCCGGCGACTTTCGAGGCGTTTTCCGGCCAAACCACAGAGAGTTAGACATCATGCGAGGTACCATTCTCTTCGTCCCTTCGAGAACTACAACTTTCGTTTTTGTTTCACTTGATTTCGTCGAGTATTGACAAAGTTATGGACGTTCAACGTTTATGTAGAATTTCGGCCGAATTTTGACCTTCTTCCTCCTTGGGTCCGGCGACCCACCAAACCCAATGCCTTTGGGCCTTTTGCCGAGCCCAACCCTAGGCCTTTTTTCAGTTTTTTTTTATTTTATTATTTTATTGTTTAGTTTAAGGCCCTTGGGCCATCCTTTTAGTTAAGGCCTTCGGCCCGTTTCAAAACCCTTTCCCCTTTAAAACCTGGGCAGCCCAAACCCATTTCAGTTTTTATCTTTTATTTTATTTATTGTTTGTTATTTAAAAGGCCTTTGGGCCATTTTTTATTTGGGGCCTTTGGCCCAGCCTACCCAAAGCCCTAAACCCTAAAACTTTTTTGGGCTAAACCCTTATACCCAAACCCAAATCCATTACCCAAACTTGGTTGACCTTTAACACGGGTTGACTTTGACCCGTTGACCTGTTGACTTTGACTTGGATCAGTCAACGTTGACTTTTTCGGGTTCGTTTGGGAAGGACCCCTCCTAGGCTAATTTCGACGTCCTGGACCCATTTTTGAAGTCTGTTCTCCCAAATTAAATCGTTTGGATAGAGTTTGACTAAGTTGAACCCTTTATGTGCTTAGAGGCAACTATTGTGGCTTTTCTATTTTTCGCTAGCAGCGCAGCTTTTGACGGCGGAGTACTGTGAGTGAACCCCTTCTAAAAATTCATGTTTTATTAGTAGAATTGCACGCATGAAAAGCATGAGAGTATAAGAATGATGTATGACGTTACTTTTCAATAAATATATGTGCGATGATTCTATATTACCTAGTGGTCCCAATTTTCGCTACAGGGTGAAGGGATAGATTCCGGTCCATCCCGGGCGACGGTGGAGTTGGCATAGGGTCTGGAGTGTGTTTCCTCTGGCTATTTAGCATAGGGATGGGGAGCTGGCATAGGGCCTGCAGCGATATTTTCCTCTGACTGTATGCTTAGGGACAAGGAGATGGCATAGGGCTTAGAGGAATATGTGGACATTTGACACTAGTGATTATGATTTGCGATTTATGAATTGAGATATTACACAACATTCTAGGTTTCGGAAAACCTATGTTTATCATGATTATTATATGCTATTGTTTTCATGAAAACCTGGGGGTTAGTATGTTGATAACTGTTTTACTATTATGTATATCAAATTGGTCCACTCACCTTTGTTTTGCACCCCCTTCAAGACACTTCTGCATCGGCACCTTCGAGTCATCTCGGTGTAGGACCCCATTCTTTGTTCATTCATTTTTTTATATCATTTCTTTGCTAGTTTTCTAATTAGTTGTATGCTCTTAAACGTTCCTTAAATGCTTATTAATGTTCCTTTTAATTCTTATTTCTCGTTCTTATGCATTCTAAATGGCTTACGTCACCCTTCGAGTGTCGGCCAGCACGTGACCATCCCGATGCTTACAGGATATCGGGATCGGGGCGTGTCAGATTCGTATCAGAGCGTGGTTTGTTCAGAGCATACTTAGGACTTTCTGTTAATATAGTAGTGTGTTTGTCATGACGTCATTTGGACGTCACGACTTCTGAATTTGGTGCCATTCAGCACAGTTTTGCAAATCTTTCTCTGTTGAGTTATCATCTTCAGGTTGAAGTACAAGAACTCGTGTCAGGATTGTGCCTCATTGATGATGTGTTTGAGTTATCAGACAACTTTCAACATAGAACCAATACTTTGCGACGTGCCTTCCAAGGGAGTGGTGGGCAGAGTCGGTGTTACTTGGAAGCGACGTGGCTTAGAAATTGTAGTTTAAGGAAGTCTGGTCAAGACCAACTGTAGATCTGAAATGGTGATGCCACTCTGCAACATGCGTTCCCTAGTGATAACTACTGGAGTTATGAAACAGAGATATCACTCTGCAACATGCGTTCCCCTGGATTGGCGAACAAAGTCCTGTCTTAGTGATAACTACTCGAAATTTTCGAAGTGCGTGTTAGAGAAAGCGAGTAAGCGCTAATTGTTACGAAGATGGTAGTGGTAGTTAGTGGGAGCAAATCAATGTTCTCGGACGCATTACCACTGAAGGAAACTCGTGTGAATTCTTTAAAACAAGTCCTCGGTGATTGTTCTATCGATAACTTTCTTGCATTCACTAGCGATGAAGTCTAGTTCCTTAATCTTTGACAATCTGCTTCAACCCAAATCCTTCGAGCGTTGACTTCGTTTACATTAAATGATTTTCTTGGAAAATTCTTCGGTAAGAGACGATATTCTCACTTATTCCCAAACGGAGTTGCGATTTTGGATTGTTGTTGTAGTTGGACTTATATGATGAAGATCCAGACTTGTTTGGATAAACAGACTCCTTGAATTTCACTTGGATCTGGTACTAGGCAATAAACCCTAACTCTTTATCTACGTACTTTTTGGTAGAGGTGAACTTAGCTTCTTGCTTGTAGCCTAACCGATCAGTGCTCTTGTCCACTACTTGTTCAGCCTTGTAATTTCTAGTGTAATGGTTTGAGACTTCATCATATTTATCTTTGTACGAAGATCGAGCTTTGCTTTGAACTTCTCTAGACTCATTGAGCTTTGGTTTGCTCAAGAGCATCACTTTAAGGTAGCCAATCGTGTCACTGCATGCATACACAGACTGCTTTATATCTCTCTTCTTCGTCATTCTGCTAATTCAGAGGTCCTATGTTTAATTTTTGAACTTTGAAACAGCTCTCACAAACTATTGTGAATTTCGAAATGTCTTTGGCCTCGTCAAACCTCATAAACAGTTCTTAACTATTCTTGAGCTTAGACCTATTTTTCTTTTTGGTCTAAGAAGCTAGTCAGTTTTGGTACGACACTGACAGTGAAACGAAGTTTCTAACAACGAAGTGTTGTCTCATCTGATCATAGTTCTTACACTTTCCAAATTTTGCGATGGTGTATTAATTAAATGTTTGATTGCACGCTGATGCAGTAGGATTGAGTCACGCGTGTGCCTCCTAACGATTGGAATTGCACGATGTGGATCATCTTATCTTGGAACTAGAGATGGTAACGACCTTCTTGGCTAAAAATGTGTTGACATTTTCTCTACAACGAGAAATGTTACATCCTTGTTTACCTGTGTACATAATGTCTACGATTGCACCATCATGTACCACCCTAATTATGCAAGTGCAGTTGCGGAACTCTTTAGTAGAAAAACTCACACACAAATCTCATCTTGATAATCTGAACCTAATCGGATAACTATAGCGAGACCGTTTCGGGATGGAAAAGTTGAAAAGCTAAATCTACTGAAATCATATAAGTTTGTCAGGAGATTCAAAACGTCAGATCATTTCACGAGTTATTGGACAAAGTTGTGTAACCGATGATGTTATTAGGTGAGTGATATCAGATCTGAATGGACTTGTTTTGACCCTCAAATTCTTGAGTGTTCTTTTAGCCTTCTCGACATGGTTTCTCGCTCAATCAGTGAGGAATTCACGATCGATCAATTCCGCAGAAGTGTGCACCCAATTCTTATCGATCGGGGACGTTAGGAGCATAACCTTTTCACAAGCTTACCAGACTTACCAGGACGAGTTCCACGTGGATGTGAGGTTTGAGCCGTCTTTAGGTAAGAGGTGGCTGAAGATTTTTTTGCAAGCGGTCAGCAGATTGTATCACCATCTTGCTATAATTTATAGGCATCACATCGTTTCTTTTCCAACGATGTGTGTTCCTCTCAACGTATCTTCCCAATACTTTACTTCAGGACCTTGTTGTTGGTGAGTACGTTGATACTTAAACACTTCTAGCAAATCTGTTTGGTGCACTCTGGAATGGCACCACAGCGTGGTTGAGGAGAGAATTTGAAGATCTTTTCACTTCTTTCAAATAGTGTGCTTTTATGGGGTTTTCAGATTGATCACTTACAGGTCTTATTTTTTCCACCAACTTTAATCTTGTTTGACTAGAAATCTACAACTAAGCAAAAATAGAGAGGTGGATTGAGCATTGCAATAACTCCCAAGAGATACTGCTTGTTGGGAAAGGTGAATTCTCGTTTCCTACTTGCTTAGTTCGAGCTTTTGGGTCCATTACTATCATGGTAGCCACTTTTCTTAAATCTCAAGTTACTGTTTTCAAATGGGTTCTTTACGGGTGAAACTTTGAAGTAGTTGGTCACATTTAGAGGAAATGGTGATGATAGAGTGCTTGGTTCTAGATAAAGTTTGTACGACAACAGTTTCTGTTTTGTTCGGTTGGGTATGGCACTATTTACGTTATGATACAAGAGTTTTCTACAAGCAACATTGGTTGGCAGATGAGTATTGTGAGCTAGTTTTTGGAGGATCAAACTTGCGTGTGAAATTGTGCACCCTTAGGAAATCACTGCTTGCTTATCGAGACAACAAATGTGCGATCGATATTGCGGGCTGCAAACTGTGATATCGATAGCTTAACTGTTTGGTTTGTTAAGCAAGTGGGCAGGTAGACTCGTCTACGGCAATTGTTACGGATTTCGCTATCGTTAGAACTTGACCAAGACACATCTGTTCTCAAAGTACGTGACGTTACGTACACTTGGACAAGACCCATTCTCGTTTTCAATTTTGGATTTTCAGTACAAGTATTTTAACTCCCTCCACTTTAGTTATTTGTTTTTAGCGTTACAAAGGTTTTGAGGAAAGTATTTCTGTTTTCAGTTTAAGTTCAACACGAAGTTTTCGACCTATATGTTATTACATATATATTTTGACGTTATCGTATTTTGCATACTTACTTTTGACCCTACATTAATATATGTTTTCAACTTTATATCTTTATAAAGTATGTTTCTACTTTTTCACTGATGGGAAGAAAGTAAGAGATTGGAGGCATGATAAAGGATTTTGAGACCCACTCGCGACGGTGTGGCATATTCTCTTTGATGCTCCCCTTCTGACTTGATTTCTCTTTAGACTTAGGTTTTTCTCACTACTTTCGAGTATTTCAGCTTATTAAGTGATTTTAAATTTAGGGGTCGAAATTTTTTTATAAGGAGGGTAGATTGTTACACACCACCCTCTTCTTGTTATTTTAAAAGTTGTTTTGGGTCATAAATGGTGAGCCGAAACGGCCCACCCCAGATTTTTTTCCCCTCTACCCGGCCCCTATTCCTTCTTTCTTTCTTTCTCTCTTTTCCTTTTCCTTTCCCGTGCTTCCTCTCAGCCATCTCTCTCTTTTTGTTATTCTCCTTCACCATGCCACATCCATAACCCATATTCGGAAATCATCATCAAATCACAATTTCGTCAACACCATCGTCCTTATCCCATCACTATGAACTCAACCATAGCCTTGGCATTGTGGAGGTCGAACCATGAAGCCCTGTTCACGAGCTCCGACGCAGACTGCCCATTTCGAGTCAATTTTCGGCCAAACCACGATGAGTTGGCTGGCGTGCAAGGTATTAGTCTCTTCGTCTCGTCGAGTACTACAACTTTCCTTTTTTGTTTCACCCAATTTCATTGAGTATTGAATAAGTTATACTCATTTGAATCTTACCCAGTTTTCGACGAGTCTGGCGACTTTCGAGGTATTTTCCGGCCAAACAACGGCAAGTTAGACATAGTGTGAGGTACCATTTTCTTCGTCTCTTTGAGAACTACAACTTTCATTTTTGTTTCACTTGATTTCGTCGAGGATTGACAAAGTTATGGACGTTCAAAGTTTATGTAGAATTCTGGCCGAATTTCGGCCCGCTTCCTCCTTGGGTCCGACGACCCACCAAACACAAGGCCTTTGGGCCTTTCTGCAGAGCCCAACCCCAGACCCTTTTCAGTTTTTATTTTATTTTATTATTTTATTATTTAGTTTAAGGCCCTTGGGCCGTCCTTTTAATTAGGGCCTTAGGCCCGTTTCAAAACCCTTTCCCCTTTAAAACTTGGGCAGCCCAAACCCATTTCAGTTTTTATCTTTTATTTTATTTATTGTTTGTTATTTAAGAGGCCTTTGGTGTTGGAAATGTGCCCTAAAACCAATCATATGATGATACTTTACGGACATTTCACATGATTAAACTAATCTAGTTTAATATCAAGGGCAAAGATTATTGTTTGAGCGGTCTCATATAAATGTTATATGCTTAAACGATAAAGTCCAAGGAATATGTGATTGGGAGAATGCAATCTAAATAGTTAGATTCATGAGACCATTCTTTCGTAGACACATCCTAAACGTTCCTGATCATAGGATTGCCAATTGGGCATTGACAGTCCGTTAAGATCAGTACGTGCTATGTCTTCTCTCAGGGAGAGTGACTAGTCTCGAGTCATTGGTGTGAGTGACACCAAGACAAGTACGTAGGTGCTCACTAGAGAATGAGTTCACTGAACACGATCAACGACGAGTTCTCATATTCATGTCACGTGAGAACTCATGGTTAGGATAATGCAAATTAGTCCTTTGACCTGAGGCATCATGGTTGTCTTATGGTTAGGTCCTTGATCTTTGATCGTGTCAAATGGCATTCCTTTGGAGTGTCCACGGCATGGTTGGGGTCAAGCTATCTAGTCATGGAGACAAGTGAATGCGCAACAAGGGATCTCTAACCTTCAAACTGTTGAGGGAGAATATTCTATGATATGATTTAGAATCTCTGGCCAGAGTATGAATGAGATGTTGGAATGCGTTCCAGATCACATTCAAGGTAATCATATAAGCACGAGATTCACATTGGATAGTAGACATGAACAAACTATCAAATCAAACAATGTGGTCAAGAGTATTGGATTAGAGAAGGACCGTATTGCATTTGTAATCCTAAACTGAATAGGTTCTCCACCTCTTCTGATTAGCTTGGGTAACCATGATATGCTGCTAGGTGTCACTCATGGTTTGTGGAAGCCCTAAACGTGTGTAAACACTAAAGGGCGAATTGAAAGTTAGTTTCAAATTCACAATCGATTTGAAAGAGTTTGAATCGCCCACTGCCTCGCTAAAAGGAACCTAATGGATCGTACACCGTGTAAGGTAGAGATTGAAGATTCAACGGAAATGAGTAAGAATAATTAAATGGTTTAATTATTTATGGCAATGATTAATTAATATGATTATTAATCAAACGAATAAGTTCGTTAAAGACCTCGGGATGGTTTTGGACCTTAAGGCCCAATGGGCTTCGAACGTCAAGTCCATTGACTTAAGTTGTATGACAACTTAATAAATAATGATTTAACAAAGGCCCAAAATACTCCAAAATATCCCTAAGGCCGGCCAACTAATGAAGGGTAGCAAACTTGGACTTATTTACAAGTTTGCCACTCAAATGAATTAAGGTATAAATTTGACTTTATAGCCAAAATTCATTTAGGGCTTTCTTTTGGGAAATTGGAGAGAAGAAAAGCTCTCCCTTCTCTCTAGAAATGGCCGGCCCCCTTGGAGGGATTTAGCTAGCACTCTAGCTCCTCCAAGGTCACTCATTTCTTCTTAATCAAAACCTTGGTGTAGAAACTTAGAGGTTCTCAATTTTGAGAACTTAGAGAACCTATCCTTTCTATATAAATCCATAGTTTTAAGATGCAAGGAATGAAGGCCCTCTCTTTGGGTGATTAGCCTTTGCTTAAGCAAAGAGGAATCTACAAAGGTATTAATTTCAACTCACTTTGTTTTGAGTTGTTTAAAGGTTCACCAATCTACTAGGCTTTGAACATTCATGGGTAATGTTTTGTTTTTAAGTATATGCAAGCATGATTCCGCCTTTAATTTGTTAATTGCATGCTAATGATATTGCTTAAATGAACATGTTTCTCCAAAATAATCCTTCAAGTGGTATCAGAGCCTAGGTCTAGTAGTTGGTGAATCCTTTTGGGTTTTGTGGTTCATAATATGTGATTTAAAAGTTGTAAAATGTTACAAGCTTTATTCTTATTTTATGAATGTAAATTTTGTTGGAAAATTTGGCATCTCAAATGTTGTAGATGTAGTTCATATGAGCATGAATATTGAAGCTAAAATTTGGTGCCAAGAATTTTGGGATTTTCGGCCAAATTAAAAGGGTGATTTTTTGGGTTCTTGTTTGTCTTGTTAAAGTGTTTTTCAAGTGACTTTTGGAACCCCTAAGTACCCTAGTTTGGTTATATGTTATTTCCCTTAAGTTTAAGTGATTTTGAAATGTTTTTGGATGAAAAATGTTCATGGAACTTTTATGGGTTTCTCATGAATGTTCTTCATGTTCTTGATGTTCTTGCCAAGAACAATAAAGTTTGGTGTTTTGATTCAAAGTTTTGAATTATTTCATAAAGTTTTGTTATAAGATATTTTCATATATTTATTAATGATTAACATTTTTAATGTTAGTCAAAAACTTTGTAAATATCTTAGATATTTGAATATAAAAGATGAAAGTATTTTTGGTGGTGTGAAAGGATTAATTTCCTTTCACACACACACCTTGCATGGTTTTATGAAACCAAAACCACCTCACAAAAACTTTGAAATTTTTTTTTAAAATCTTGTCAAAACCGGCCACCCTATAGATTAGGGTTATTTTGGGCCTTTTGTGCAATTACATAAAGTTTTGATACTTTTGTGTATTTGCATTTTGGCCCAAAAGTTTACGTTTTTACGTAAAGGTCCAAAATCACTAAAAGGACAAATTGTTTTGATCCTTTAATGAAGTTTTAACTTTTGATGAAATTTTTGGGTTCTAGTTATAATTAGGGGTGGAATTTTTTACCACATTACCATACCTACCGTATTACCAACCGTACCATACCAAAGTTGTGCCAAAAAATTTGTACCACTGGTAATGGTACGGTATTTGTACCATACCATACTGTTTTGGTACGGTACTGGTACTCAAAACTAGTACCAATGGTATACCATACCTACCGGTTACCAATATTATTAATATTATATTATATATTTATTCATATATATATATATATATATAATTATGTATTATGCATTATGCAATATTATATTATGCCGTTTGACACTTTGACTCATTTATCCTATTCCTAAAATTTCCACAAACCAAACAATCTTAGTCTCTCACTCTGGTCCTTGCTCGACACATTAGAAACCTAGGGCTTGTTCCGCCGTCACAGCTCTCTCATCGATTCATCTTCGTTTCTCGTTTCCGATGACTTTGTCTTCCAAGTGAGGGCACAACATATGCATTGGGTATTACCACCTTGGATTGTGGGTTCAAATCAACAAGCCAGTCGTCGAGCACAGCTATGGATATTTACATTTTTGTGGTTTGCTGTCTTACGTTTCTGGTTCATTTGAGTCTTAGCATGCTATAGAAATCTTGTCTTATGATTTATTAAGTTTTTACCACTTTGACATACAAGAAAAAATCTTGAATTAGGTTAAATTATGTATATTTTCTGGGCTTTGAATTAGGTTAGAAAAATATTAGATTTTGGGCAAACTAAGTGGCGTAAAATAAAGTGGTAATTACCATTGGCATACCATACCAACCAAACTATTTGGTATACCAATATTCGGTATACCAAAAGTTTGGTACGGTAATGGTAATAGATTTTGTCGTACCAAATATTTGGTATGGTAATCGGTACAGAGGTTTTGGTACGGTAATGTACCAAAACCACCCCTAGTTGTAATTACATAAAGTAGTGAACTTTTGTGTTTTTATAAAGTGACCCCAAAAGTTTAAGTATTTGCAAAATAGCCCAAAAGTTGAGGTTAATTGCACTATGGCCCAAATAAGTTGAGGTCTTTGCACTTTGGCCCAAATGTTGAGGTTAATTGCATTATAGCCCAAATAAGTTGTGGTTATTAATATTGGCCCAAATTAGGTAGAGAACAAAAATTGTTTTGTCTCTTTAAATGAGAATTGGATTTTCATTTTGTTTAGCTTCATTTAAATCAATTTTATGGATACAAAAACCAAATGAAAAATGTTGCATTCAATTTAATTAGTTAAAGTGTTAATTAATTAATTAAAGGGTGATTATGAACCTTAGCCTACGATAATTGAGCTATGTGAAAGGCCGTTTCAAATTTGTTTGAACCATGGGAATGTGTAGATTAGATTTTGGTTGTAATTTGATTAGATCAAATGTTGTAAAAGAGCATAAGCTCTTCTTTAATTTAAAGTAATTTGATTTGATCAATTGTTGTAAAAGAGCATAAGCTCTTCTTTACTTTGAAGTACTTCTTTCTTGCTTTATATGATATGCATGAAAATGAAGTAGTTGGGTCCAACGCCCCTAAGACAACACGCCTTAATGTGATTAAATGCGTAACTAAAATCAATCACCATCCCTAGTCCGAGATTCAACACAAGGCTCGTGTTGGATCTAAACAAAAGGTTCATAGTCATCCTAAGGCCCTAAGGCAACTATATAGTCCATCAATGAATGCAAACCTTATGTTAGTAGTATCATGTACTCTTGCTTTAAAAACCGTTTTAAAAGCTTAGTGGGAGTATTATATACAACTAAATAAATCATATGGACCAATAGTTGTGATAGGACCAAAAATGTTTTAATTGGATTAAAATGTATGTTTATATGTGATGAGACCTAAAAACCCTCAACCAAACCAATATTAAGTTGATAAGCGTGAGAGTGCTTTGAACACTCTTTCGTGGCCTTCCACCGTGGTAGGTCCAAACGTTTGTGACATGTACACCGGCTTCACCCTATCATGGGGGAGTACAAAGTGCATGCTTACACTCGGGGAGGATTCTATATGCATACTTGATGTTGTGAAAGATAGGCAACGAGAATAGCCAACATCGTATCATCGTGAGGTTGTTCTTGGACCCCTAACTTGAACTCGCATGGTGGGAATGACTTAACTAAGTGCAATGCTAGCCAACATCATATCATTGTGAGGCATCATTCTCTAGAGGCCAAATTAGATGGGTTCTTACATAAAGATGTAAATGAGTAAGCGTACTCTCTCATTGTTATTAATGCTAGCCAACATCGTATCATCGTGAGGTGGGCTTGGTAATAGTGAGCCTCCCATAACATACTAAGAGTTTCCTCCAAAACTCTCGAATTCCGATGAGGGATATGGAATTTGCCAAAAATAGTGGGTGGTGTTATTATGATTTAAAGACCCGAATCAAATAGCTTAAAATCAATCAATTTATATTCGTTATGTATTTGTTTACCAATATATTTGCAAACGCTATCCAATACTTGACAAAGAAAAGCCGAATACTTTAGTTTCCGAACTTAGTACTACAATTCCATAGATTGTCTTTAATGGATTGTAAATGTGTCTAAGTAGTCTCACCCTCACAATCTTCCTATTGATAATGTATCATTGGAAGAACATGTTAGATAAGTCTATCATAAAGAGGACAACAATTTAATTGTCATAATTCTTCAAATACAAATTGTTGTATGAAGAAATAAGAGTTGCTTTGAACAACCCTTAAATCAACACAAACATTAGTGCTTGTTTCTTTGTTACATAAACAAGGAACTTTTGAAGTAAGCACAAGGGCATGGACACTTAATGTGCCATGATTCTTCACTTACAAATCGTTGTATGAAGAAATGAGAGTTGCCTTAAACAACTCTTGAATGTTTGTAATTATGTTTAGAACATAATGGTTGGTTGACAAAAATAGTCCATCAACATGGACTTATGATGATTTTGAATCATTAAATGTTGAAGTGTTAAAACACTTAACGAGACGGAAACTAGACAATGACTTCACCTTTGTGTCCCTATCCTAATCGTTCACTAAGTTTATTGTAAACTATATGGTGAACAATAACCACACGCTCTCCAAATTGTTTGATGTGTATAAACACAATTGAAACAAGTTTCAAGAGAGATAGTGGGAGTTTAGGGACCATGACTATTGTAGTCAAAGGAGAAGTTAAATGAAGAAGACAAAATAACTCCAAGGGAACAAACTTTCTTTATGAAAGGATGGACATTGGAAGGGGTATTTGCAAGAAATGTCTTGCAAGTGTCAAGAACACACCTTTCGAAGGTGTTGAAGAATGTTCTTGAAAAGTTCATAACAGTTGGTTCTTCTACTTGAATGCTTAATTCTGTATTAGTAACTAAGTTTTACAAATCATTGTAAAAGTGTGGCTAATAAGAAGTAGAAGATTAATGAGAGAAGAGAAAGTACTTCACATTCGGAAAGTGAATAAAATATAGATCTCTGCGAAAGCGGATTGTACTTACTTTCTCATATGAACTACCAAATAAAAATGATTAGATTATTATAATCTAATTAATTGTCTCTATAGTAGAGATGATGTGGTAGTGTTAACTGTTTAGAATATAACGATGCTTAAAACCCAAAAGGTTGCAAAGTAGTGACTAATCCCAACTAAGTTGTGATACCTCTAAAACATAAATTACGAGTTGGTTATGGATGGATGCTTTGGATCGTTAGATCCGGATCCAATGCCTTCTTGTTAAAATTGTATAGAGGCAAAATGTTCGAATCTTTATTCTTTTGGAAAGAAGAAAGAATCACAAAGTTGTTGAGGTTAATTCACTTAGATGTTAGTGGCACTAGTCCACAACATAATACTACTCATGTTATATGACATTCACCGAAGATCACTCTCGGTTGGACTATAGTTTACTTTGAATAAACACAAGTCCGAATACTTTGCAAAAGGTTTCAAAGAATTCAAGAAATGTAAGTTGATGAGTAAGACGTCTAAAGTATTTAACTCCTTAGATTTGATCCAAGGAAAGATAACACTTTAGATGAGTTTCCTTGAAAGATATCAAGGAAAGTAGCATCACAAGATAATGAATTTCTCCATTAGGAGAAGAACGAACTTGAATAAAGACTTAGTTCGTTGGTTATTATCTATTACCAATATATAGGATATATACTTCTAAAAACAATATGATTGTCAATTAGAAGAGCTTCCAGAATTTTCATGACTCCATAAGATGTAGTCGGAAAGAAAGACAAATCTTAAGTATGTTAAGATTTGGGGTTGTGTGCTAATAAAGCAATATTTATTTGAGAACAATCTTGTGGGATATCCTTAAATTAACCTTTGGATATCGCTTCTATAAACCAACTAACAAATGTTGTTTTGTTGGGTAGTTCATTGTAATTCTACAATATGATTTGCCTAAACGCAAATGAACGAGAGATAGAACTCAAAGAATGTGTTCTTTGAGAGACAAGATAGTAATCAACAAATATAACAACCTAGTTCCTATACCACAAGCTCCAAGGTAGTCAAGAAGGATTTATAAACCGTCTTAGTTGAATGGTTTGAACTTTATGACTATGTCATAGAGTTGCACCTCTTAATTCGAAAGAAATAAGAATGAAAATCCTTATGACTACATTAAGTGTATATATGATATATACTCAAGGAAATGGTAAAATACCATTTGACTCGAAATAATGAAACCTTAATAGCTAATTGGTAGCTTAAGGTGATTATACTCAAAGAGAATGGTTGACTTTGAAGAAACCATCTTTGATATAGTCTTGGTTTTAATTAATTCGAGGATTGCTAGCTACAACTAAATGGTGATTTAATGTTTGGACATAATATGGGTTTCCATAACCATTATTAAGATAGTCTTGATAATGTATGTCTAAAACTATGAATCACAAGACATGTAAGTTGTAGAGATCCATCCATCATGGATCTTAGCAAGCTAGTGGGAGCTACAAGCGTCTTATGAAGAAAGATCAAATCGTTTGATTTCTCATAAAGATGTAAATGAATCTTTTGTTTACTAGGTTTACAAAAGATTAGTGGGAGTTAATCATATTCCTAAATTTAAATATATATATGATATATTAATTTTTGGAAATGAAATGAATACTTCTTCGTTAAAGTAATGACTTTAAACATTCTATAAACGATAGAATAAATCTGGGAGATATAGTCTAAAATAGACAAGAGATGCTAGGAAGTTTCTTATATGATGATAAACTTCAATTTGAATGACAATTCTAGTGAAACTAGGAAATTGTTCTTCTCAAAGGGAATGTACCCTTTGACTCCCAAAGAAATAATGCGTAAATAGAATCCTTTATGCATATGCACAAAGGTGATTTATGTATTTCATATTGTATGAAAAACATTGATATAAGTTGTACCTAGAACGGTACATGACGATATCAGTGCAAACCCAGGATCAGAACCATGGCAGCTGTCAAGTGAGTCCTTAAGTATTTAAGAAATACTAAAGGATAGATTTCTCAATAATTGAGGAAGAATCAAAGTAACGTAATGGAAGCGTAAATGTATTAGATTATGAATCTAATCCATCATTGGATGTTTCTTCATTATGAATGAAGAGATAAACAGATATCTCTTTATTATGACTAAAGAGATATTTGGATGGAAACATTCAAAGTAATGACTTTAATGTGTTCCATTATGAATGCAAAATATATTGCCATATAGAAGCTTACAACAATGTTGTTTGGATGGGAAAGTTCATTTATGAACTATCTATTCGGTTCCAACCAGAAAGTGTATGACACTAATGGGGCGATAGCTCAAGCCAGGGAATCAAGGTCTCATCAAGGTCCGAACTCATATGAGAGACTAAACCACATGATTGGGAATCATGTATAATGGTGACGTCGTTATTCTCAAGGTTGCTTCTATGGATAACATATAGATATCCATTGTCTAGGCCTACTACTCAGCCATTTTTGAAATGACTACAGAGGAGGTATCATCACTGATGACCAAGCTGATTGGCTCTAGTGCAAGTGGGAGATTGTTGGAAATGTGCCCTAAAACCAATCATATGATGATACTTTACGGACATTTCACATGATTAAACTAATCTAGTTTAATATCAAGGGCAAAGATTATTGTTTGAGCGGTCTCATATAAATGTTATATGCTTAAACGATAAAGTCCAAGGAATATGTGATTGGGAGAATGCGATCTAAATAGTTAGATTCATGAGACCATTCTTTCGTAGACACATCCTAAACGTTCATGATCATAGGATTGCCAATTGGGCATTGACAGTCCGTTAAGATCAGTACGTGCTATGTCTTCTCTCAGGGAGAGTGACTAGTCTCGAGTCATTGGTGTGAGTGACACCAAGACAAGTACGTAGGTGCTCAATAGAGAATGAGTTCACTGAACACGATCAACGACGAGTTCTCATATTCATGTCACGTGAGAACTCATGGTTAGGATAATGCAAATTAGTCCTTTGACCTGAGGCATCATGGTTGTCTTATGGTTAGGTCCTTGATCTTTGATCGTGTCAAATGGCATTCCTTTGGAGTGTCCACGGCATGGTTGGGGTCAAGCTATCTAGTCATGGAGACAAGTGAATGCGCAACAAGGGATCTCTAACCTTCAAACTGTTGAGGGAGAATACTCTATGATATGATTTAGAATCTCTGGCCAGAGTATGAATGAGATGTTGGAATGCGTTCCAGATCACATTCAAGGTAATCATATAAGCACGAGATTCACATTGGATAGTAGACATGAACAAACTATCAAATCAAACAATGTGGTCAAGAGTATTGGATTAGAGAAAGACCGTATTGCATTTGTAATCCTAAACTGAATAGGTTCTCCACCTCTTCTGATTAGCTTGGGTAACCATGATATGCTGCTAGGTGTCACTCATGGTTTGTGGAAGCCCTAAACGTGTGTAAACACTAAAGGGAGAATTGAAAGTTAGTTTCAAATTCACAATCGATTTGAAAGAGTTTGAATCGCCCACTGCCTCGCTAAAAGGAACCTAATGGATCGTACACCGTGTAAGGTAGAGATTGAAGATTCAACGGAAATGAGTAAGAATAATTAAATGGTTTAATTATTTATGGCAAGGATTAATTAATATGATTATTAATCAAACGAATAAGTTCGTTAAAGACCTCGGGATGGTTTTGGACCTTAAGGCCCAATGGGCTTCGAACGTCAAGTCCATTGACTTAAGTTGTATGACAACTTAATAAATAATGATTTAACAAAGGCCCAAAATACTCCAAAATATCCCTAAGGCCGGCCAACTAATGAAGGGTAGCAAACTTGGACTTATTTACAAGTTTGCCACTCAAATGAATTAAGGTATAAATTTGACTTTATAGCCAAAATTCATTTAGGGCTTTCTTTTGGGAAATTGGAGAGAAGAAAAGCTCTCCCTTCTCTCTAGAAATGGCCGGCCCCCTTGGAGGGATTTAGCTAGCACTCTAGCTCCTCCAAGGTCACTCATTTCTTCTTAATCAAAACCTTGGTGTAGAAACTTAGAGGTTCTCAATTTTGAGAACTTAGAGAACCTATCCTTTCTATATAAATCCATAGTTTTAAGATGCAAGGAATGAAGGCCCTCTCTTTGGGTGATTAGCCTTTGCTTAAGCAAAGAGGAATCTACAAAGGTATTAATTTCAACTCACTTTGTTTTGAGTTGTTTAAAGGTTCACCAATCTACTAGGCTTTGAACATTCATGGGTAATGTTTTGTTTTTAAGTATATGCAAGCATGATTCCGCCTTTAATTTGTTAATTGCATGCTAATGATATTGCTTAAATGAACATGTTTCTCCAAAATAATCCTTCATTTGGGCCACTTTTTATTTGGGGCCTTTGGCCCAGCCTACCCAAAGCCCTAAACCCTAAAACCCTTTTGGGCTAAACCCTTATACCCAAACCCGGATCCATTACTCAAACCCGGTTGGCCTTTAACACGGGTTGACTTTGACTCATTGACTTTGACTTTGATCAGTCAACGGTCAACGTTGACTTTCTGAGTTGACTTTTTTGGGTTCGTTCGAGACCCCTCTTAGGCTAGTTTCGACGTCATGGACCCGTTTTTGAAGTTCGTTCTCCCAAATTAAATCGTTTGGATAAAGTTTGACTGAGTTGAACCCTTTATATGCTTAGGGGCAACTATTGTGGCTTTTCTATCTTCGTTAGCAGCATAGCTTTTGACAGCGGAGTACTGTGAGTGGACCCCTTCTAAAAATTCATGTTTTATTAGTAGAATTGCACGCATGAAAAGCATGAGAGTATAAGAATGATGTATGACGTTACTTTCAATAAATATATGTGCGATGATTCTACATTACCTAGTGGTCCCAATTTCCGTTACGTGATGAAGGGATAGATTCCGGTCCATCCCGGGCAACAGTGGAATTGGCATAGGGTCTAGAGTGTGTTTCCTCTGGCTATTTAGCACAGGGACGGGGAGCTGGCATAGGGCCTGAAGCGATATTTTCCTCTGACTGTATGGTCAGGGACGGGGAGATGGCATAGGGCCTGGAGGAATATGTGGACATTTGACACTAGTGATTATGATATGCGAGTTATGAATTGAGATATTGCACGACATTCTAGGTTTCGGAAAACCTATGCTTATCATGATAATTATATGCTATTGTTTTCATGAAAACCTGAAGGTTAGTATGTTGATAACTGTTTTACTATTATGTATATCAAATTGGTCCACTCACCTTTGTTTTGCGCCCCATTCAGGACTTAGAATCGAGGCATACAATCCCGGCGTCAAGATACTTCTGGATCGGCACCTTCGAGTCCTTTTGGTGTAGGACCCCATTATTTGTTCATTCATTTTTTTTATATCATTTCTTTGCTAGTTTTCTAATTAGTTGTATGCTCTTAAACGTTCCTTAAATGCTTATTAATGTTTCTTTTAATTCTTATTTCTCGTTCTTATGCATTCTAAATGGCTTACGTCACCCCTCGAGTGTAGGCCAGCACGTGACCATCCCGATGTCTGCAGGACATTGGGATCGGGGCGTGTCACCTATAATCTTGGTTTCCTAGTTTAGGGTGTATGTCTTGTAATTATTCCTTCCCTTTTATGTTAGGATTGTATATAATTTATATGTACCTCTGAATGAGAAGAATAAAATATACTTGAAAAGCATTCTTTCTTGTTGGCACAAGAGCCGAATCGAGAAAATGAAAGACATAACCGAGCCCTAACTAGGTTAGTTTGCTGTGCTCAGTGCCCAGCACTGCTGCTACGTGGTTTTTTCCAGTCTTGAACAGTGAGTGACCTCGAGCCTCGAGTCGTTGCTGCCTGTATTCGATCAGACTTTTGGTGATTGTTCCTCACGTTGCTAAATGTTTTTTTTTTCTCGTGTTCCCTTGTTTTTCTCCTTGTGACGATAGCTGGCTTCCATGGCTAACAAAGAGGTGAAAGATGTAGGTTCTATAACTTCCGATGTGGCTATTCTTATTGTAATGCAATTAGACAATTTGAATTTCAATATTGGTATGTTATTGGATAAAAGGAACTATGATTTGTGCGCTTCTCTTATTCAAATTCATATTGTTGGAAGGAAGAAGATGAGGTAACTTCGTGAGTCTATTAAGGTGCCAGCCGAGGATGACCTAAAATATGACGATTAGTTCTCTGATGATCAAAGAATTAAGAGTTGGTTGATGTTGTCTATGAAGCCGAAGATGATGAAAAGGTACATTTGGTTGGGTACTTTTAATGAAATTTGGGACTTCCTTAAAACATCTTACTTTGACAAGAATGATGAGACTAGGATTTATTCCTTGAATCAGAAAGCATCATGTTTTCACGAGAACGGACGATCTACCTATTTTAGGGAACTAACTAAGATTTTTCAAGAGTTAGACCACTTTAGCAAGGCATCCATGGAGTGTGAAAATGATATTAAAACATTCAAAAAAACAATTAAGTAGCAAAGGGTTTTTTTGTTCCTTGGTGGTCTGGACAATGTGTTTAATCAAGTCCGTGGAGAAGCATTGTGAAAAGATCCATCGCTCAAACTTCAGTCCTCTTATAATGTTTATTGTGAAGTGGATCGCAAGGAGGCAATGAAGATAGAAAGTGACAGAACACAACCTGTAGCTATATATTCAGCCAAGGCACGAGGCCCCTCATATCTATCTGACCGAGGCGGGTCCGAAAATCAGTCAGGGTAAACACGGGCCGACCAGACAAGCCGGGATCGTCCTCTTGGTAAATGCCCACATAGTGGTATGTTTGGACACTCCAAGAGCCGTTGTTTTGAGTTGATTGGATATCCCAAGAATTTAGATAAGACACATGATCCTCACTTTAATAAACCTCGAGCCTCCATTGCAAAAACCAAGAATGATTCAGATGATATAGCAAACAAAGTATTAGCTCTGATTGCGATGGCAAGTAATGATGTTAAGACACTTAATATCTATACTTCTGTTATGAATAATACATGGATAATTAATTCAGGGACTACTGAACATATGATTTGTGATTCTAGACAGGTTTCATAACTAAAAAAACTCCACACAAACCGTGGTCAACGTTGCTAATGGTATTGTCTTCCAAGTTATCAGGGAAGGCACCGTTTATTTTTCTGATACCATGAAACTTGATACTGTCCTTGTTGTTCCATCCTTAAATTATAATTCATTACCTGTTGCCCAAATAACCATTGCCTTACGTTGTTTGATTGTTTTTTGGCCTTTTTTTTGTGTGTTTAAGGACATCCGGACGAGGAAGACTATTGGTTATGGTATAAACAAGGGAAGTTGTATTTCCTAGAGTTGAATTCAAATAGTTTTAGCCTGTTGACTCAAGCTCTTTCAGTTGGTGGTTCTCAAGGAGATGACTAATACAGTGTCGGACGTCTGGGTGTGGCACCTTCATCTAGGACATGCTTCATTTGTTTATTTTTATAAATTATTTCATAGTTTGTTTGTAAAAGACGACGTCTCTCAATTTAAGTGTGATGTGTGTGTGAAATGGCTAAAAGCCATCGAACTTCTTTTCCTCCAAGTTTAAATAAAAGTTTTGTTCCTTTTATGATAATGCACTCTGATGTTGGGGGTCCCTCGAAAATAGCTTCTCATGGAGGAGCTCACTAGTTTGTCACTTTTATTGACGATCGTACGAGAATGACTTGGGTTAATTTGTTAAAATAGAAAAGCAAAGTTAGTTTGGCCTTTCAAAAGTTACACAAAATGGTTGATGTGCAGTATAATATGAATATCTAGGTTCTTCGAAGTGATAATGAAGGAGAGTATGTTCATACAGAACTTCATTCTTTTCTTGATATGCATAGTATTGTTCATCCGACCACATGCCTGGATACTCCTTAGCAGAATGAGTTAGTCGAATGAACAAATAGACACTTATTAGAGGTGGTTCGTGCTTCCTTTCTTAAGCATGCCTTCCACTGCATTATTGGGGTGAAGCACTCATGTCCGCTACGTATCTCAATAATCGTCTCTCTTCTCACACTCTCGACTTTCAGAACTGTTTCAGACCCTTATGTTTATGACTAGATATCCACAAGTTTCTAATATTTCCCCACAGGTCTTTGGATGTGTTTCTTTTGTCCACCTACATCTTACCCAACGGTAAAGTAAACTTGAGCCTCGAGCCCTCCGTTGTGTGTTTATGGGTTATGCTACAGCTTAAAAGGGTTATCGTTAGTATCATCCTTCGACTAAGAAAATGTTTATTACTCCAGATGTAACTTTCCATGAAAAAGAAATCTATTTTGATTCATTTGAGTCCTCACTTTAGGGGGAGTTCGAGGTGATGAAGTTTAGATGTTTAATTATGGAAACGAACAGCAACCAACTGACCAGCGACTGACGGGATAGCAACCTGCTGACCATGAAAAGCCCATGGGACCGCAAGAAACCTAGCCCGCATGACAGCAAACTGAAAAGGCCATGATAGAAGAGCCCACGATAAGAGAGCCCATGGTCTTATTGTTAGAGATAGAAAAATAGCCCATATCTCTTGATAATGACACCCCACGGTAACTGTAACCCACAATTTTAAGAGAAACTGAGCATACAGACTCGTCTTTCAGTGATACCCATAACCAATCTTCTTCTATGCTAGATGGACCACCACTTCGTCATTTTCCAGAGTGTATTAACTAAGGTACCCCTAAACCCATTTAAGAGGCAGATCTTGAGTGTAAAAATAAATATTCAATAAGTGAACCAAACCCAAACTCTAGAGTGAGGTACCCATTAAACAATTATGTCTACATGTCACATGTCTGAATCAAATAAGTCATTTGTGTATTAACTATCTAGTATATATATATTCCTAATAGTGTGCAAGAAGCATTAGCTAATCATTAATGGAAATAAGCGATGAACAAGGAACTGAGATCGTTGAAGAAGAATGCTACCTGGGAAATATCGGACTTGCCAACGGGCAAGAAACCTGTAAGATGAAAATGGGTATATACAATGAAATACAAAGCAGATGGAATAGTGGATCCCTTTAAAGCAAATGGATATACCTAGAAATATGGCATAGACTACACAGATAACTTCGCATTGGTGGCCAAGATCAATACAGTTTGTGTTCTACTATCCTTGAAGGCTAACTTAGATTGGCCACTGCAACAGTTCGACATCAAAAATGTGTTTCTACATTGAGATTTAACCGAAGAAATTTATATGGATCTTCCACCAGGATGTAATGGTACAGACATACAGAAGGGAAATGTGTGTAGGCTTATGAAGTCATTGTACAGGTTGAAGTAGTCTCTAAGAGCCTAGTTTGGTAGGTTTACTATGTCAATGAAGGCATTCAGATATAGATAAAGTAACTGGGATCATACTTTGTTTCTGAAACGTAAGAATGGGAATATTACAGCACTCATCGTATATGTGGATGATATAATGGTTACAGGTAATTGACTAGTTGAGCGAACGACTTTGCAAAAGTATCTATCCAAGGAGTTCGAGATGAAAGATCTTGGTTCTCTGAAATATTTCTTTGGGATTGTGGTATCGAGATGTAAGTCTGGGATATTTTTGTCCCATAGAAAATATATTGTTAATATGTTGAAAGAAACCGGTATGTCAGCATACAAGCTCATGACTACTCCATTGGCTGAGGAATAAAGTTGGGTATAGATCATAATCAAGTACCGGTAGATAAAGGGAGGTATTAAAGGTTAGTTGGGAGGTTAATGTATTTAGCTGACACTAGACTGGATCTTGCTCATACTTTGAGTGTGGTCAGTCAGTATATGCATAATCCCGGAGAACAACACATGATTGTGGTTACGAGAATCTTGTGTTATTTGAAGGGAAGTCCGGGAAAAGGGATTTTATTCAGGAAAAATGAGCATTTCATAATCGAAGGATACATATGCTGACTGGGTAGGTTCGACAAATAACAGACGTTCGACATCTAGATTTCACTTTCGTTGGAGGTAATCTAGTGACGTGGAAAAGCAATAAGCAAAATGTAGTAGCATGATCGAGCATAAAAGCTGAATATAGAGGTATGGCCCTTGATATTTGTGAAATTTTGTGGCTTAAGTTTCTGTTGCAAGATTTAGGGGTAAAACATAGTCAGCCAATAAGGTTATTCTGTGACAACAAAGTTACACGTGATATTGCTCATAATCCAATACAACATGAAAAGACCAAACATGTGGAGGTTGACAAGTTCTTCATTAAAGAGAAGTTGGAAGGAAAAGTAATTGAAGTTCCCTCAATCGGGACCAATGATCAAGTTGCATGCTCACTAAGGCTGTTTTTAGTGACAAGCTCTCAAGGTTTTTAGACAAGTTGGGCATGTATAACATATATGCACCAACTTGAGGGGAATGTTGACTTTGTATTAGAATTCTTTTAATCTGATGATTCCTATAATCTTGGGTTTCCTAGTTTAGGGTGTATCTCTTGTAATGATTTTTTCCCCTTTATGTTAGGATTGTATATAATTTATATATACCTCTGAAATATAGAATATACTTGAAAAGCATTCTTTCTTCTATTTTGCTACCACTAAATTAATCTTTTCATTTGTCCTTGATGTGAAATTAGGTTGCACTCAAACTTAAAACCCTATCAATGTAATATGTGAAAGTAAGGATCGTTCTAGGCTGGAGATTAAAAGGGTTGCTAATCTACTCTAATTAGACTCTAAAACACAAACTGAACTCAAATAACTCAAAACAGATACTATAAATCAAATTGGACGTTTTCTGGACTTACTAGACTCAAAACAAGCTAATTAGATCCAAAACACACAAAACAGGTTCTTTAGACTCAAAACTAATACCTAAGAGTGGTTCTAACGAAAATTAAACTTAACTTGACTCAAAATACTAACTGGGACTTGTTTTGATGAATTTAAACTAAACTAACACAATTTAAAAGCAAAGGGTTGGTTTTTGACGAAATTAAACTTAAACAAGCAAAATTGTAAGTAAACTTGAAAAGACACGAAATTGGGTGATTTAAATGGGTGAATGGCTAGTTAGAGGGTCCTTCTCCACACATGACACATATGCAACACAAATTGATTTCCAGTTGTTCTTTCTATAAACCATGAACCTCAATGCCCTAAGTTAACTGTGACAGCACTTCTTTAACTCTCAGATTTTCCTAGATTCATTGAATTGGATGGGATGTGCACCGTCAACCCAAATTATTCCTTAATCGTTCTCTACATGAAAAGCATAATAGAAATACAATCAAAGATCATTAAGCTTTGTGAAAATCATAAGCATTGACAAGACATTCGTGACTATGAAAAACATGACACTCCTGCCAGAAATTTACTTAACGCGATTATGACTAGCAACCTCCACTACTTGTAAATATAAGTTTGTAACTATTAGGTGAAACTCTCTTATATTTTAGCATCAAATTCAGGCATGCAAACTAAGTAGGCCTCCTTAATTAACATACATGAATAAGTTATCAATCAAACAATTAAGCAAATTGCATTCACGATTTATGAAATCACAACTGAATGTAATCAATTCATGTCACATATATGATCATGGCTTTGAATTCCCCCTAGCTAAAAACGAGTTTAGTTCCTCATGATTGCAAATAAACAAAGAAAACTAAATTTAAACATTAAAAACAAAGATAGAATACACCTAGAATCGCTCCA
The DNA here is from genome assembly GCA_963580275.1 of Crataegus laevigata. Classification (NCBI taxonomy): domain Eukaryota; kingdom Viridiplantae; phylum Streptophyta; class Magnoliopsida; order Rosales; family Rosaceae; genus Crataegus; species Crataegus laevigata. The sequence goes on along the minus strand of OY756940.1, from coordinate 18,948,698 downwards.
ACAATCCAACATCTTGAATGGCAAGCACGGCTCCAGATGGCTCATTCTTCTTCCTTTCCTTGCAAAACTTGCGGCACAATGAGGGATGTGTGGTGTGGATGGAATGGTGAATGGTGTAGGTGGTCTGATGATAGGGGATCGTAGAGAAAATATGCGGCAGAAACAAAGTATTTATAGCTAAAACCTACGGCCTAAGTGCTGAAGGGAAAGGATTGCAAGATATAATTTGCATATGAGAAGAATAACAAAATCCTAGGAGGAAAGGGCAATCTAGAAGGGCAGAAACCAAAGGGGAAAAAGGATAAGGGGTGCAACAGGTGCTTCTAGAAAGGGTCCAGGCGCTAGATTTATGGGACAAGGCTAGAGCTTCTAGAAAACTTAAGGAAAAAGCCTTCTAGAAGGGATAGGTGCGGCACCAATGTAGGAGAGGTTTAGGCCTTCTAGAAACATGATTTAAATGTGTCCTAATCTGAAAATAACTCCCCTTGGCAGCTGGAATTAAGTTAGGATAGGATTAGGATAGGATAAGACAAGATAAGGTTTGGATAAGATAAGGATAAGATAAGGCAGTTTGGATAATTTCTCATTCTTTTGAGCAGATTCCTTATCTCCAATGACTTGAATTAATGTCTTCAACTCTGAAACACATTCTTAGCCTCTCTTGAACTTCAAATTCGTCCATCCACCTTGCCCATTGCATGTGATATCCATTTCAAGCCCATAATTGCTCCAAAATGCTCCAAATTGCATCTTTTTGCCAACTCTGTCACTTAGACCTACAAACACACGAAAATGGCTTAAAACACTCAAATACACACAAACTAACTAAATAAATGCAAGGAAACAAACTAACTAAGTCGCATAAATATCGATATCTTTTGAAGTGTGTATATTAAAAACTAATCCTAACTCAATGTGGGTGCATATGCATGGCCTTCGAATGTGAGATATCGATATCTTTTGCATTATCGGTGCAATAATTGTAGGAACCAGCAGTAAATTTCAGTGATGATAACTAAAGGAATTTATCCTCTTGACAAAGTCCAGTTAAATGAGAATTTTAACTGTTTTCTAAATATTCTCATTACCTCTGTTTATGAAAGGCAGCCAAGTTTAGCTAACCATACGACACTAACACCTCACTTATCAATTTTAATCATAATTTTCCGTTGAATATAATGCTTAATTAGGTTTCTGACATGGAAAATTTCACTGAGCACACCATTTGAATGACTAGGTTGGATTTTGACTGCCATGACTTTGAGCTTCAACTTTATCGGGTGCAATTGAGAAATTCACGTGACGAGTTTTATGGTTATGAATGTTCCACAAATTCATGCAGTTACTATATTTTTTATGTAGAGAATGTAAATACAAAATATTATTATATTTCACACACACACACACACATATATATATATACACACATTGTTCTAAAAATTTCGACGCTAGGCGGCTGACCACTGCCCCGATTAATGCCTAGGCGTTTGAAAATTAAGAAATGACGCTAGACCTACTGAGGCGCTCGCCTAGACTGCATAGGTCGCGACTCAATTAGACAGACAATATATAACTTTAATTTTGCATTTTATTTTTTCAATAAATTGTAAGAAACTTGTTGCATACTTAAATGAACACATATTATATCCTTGGTTCTCATGTTTTCATTATGTTCCAATACTTCATAATGTATATGTCATTCTATTTTTTCGTTTATGATGAATTATATCTGTTGTCCGACTAGCACCTAGCGTCTTTTAAAACATTGTATATATATTAGCAGCTCATAAGTTATTATCATTAGTCTTAAATATTAGGTAATCTATATAGCATTTGATGAATAGAATACTTCATTTTAATCCTTGGCAAAGATGACTTTTAGATAAAAACCATAAGTAAGATTAAAATCTAATTTTAGTCCCTTGATACATTAATAACCTCATTTATTAATTATATTTTGATTTTTTTAATTATTTATCTTTTTCTTTCTAATTTTTAATGTATTAATTTATATCATTATAATTTTCATTTTCATTTCATTCATCTTAATATTTTTTGTTGTGAACATTTAAATAAACTAATTTTTGTTATACAATATATTTCGATGTACTTTATCTTCTTCATTTAGGTACATTAAATTCATTATAATACATTTCGGTGAATACATTTAGGCACACACATTTCGGTACATGCATTTCAATATAAACATTTAGGTACACACATTTCGATACAAATATTTAGGTACAAATAATTCAATATAATAAAATTCCGTACACACATTTAGGTACAATAATTTAATATTAATATATTTCGGTACTAACATTTAAATATATTAGTTTAATATAATACATTTCGGTACAACATTTAGGTACATTAATTGAGTCTTTCAAATTTGAAAAATGTTAAATAAAATTAATAAATTAAAAAACTCTTTTTTGGTCAAAAAATAAATTAAAATTTTTGTATTAATAAATTTAAATATTTAATGGAAGACATTAAATAAAATGCACATTAATTATTTTGAATTAAAGACACATTAATAACTAAAATTAATATTCAATCTAACAACGAATTTTTTTTTAATTTTTTTAATTTTAATCTTCTTGAAGGATTAAAATTAAAAAATTCTTTGATCAATTTAGACCCGACATGAATCTAATACATAAGCTTAGATTATCTGTATGTTATTATTATTATATAACAGCATGAATTAGAAAGTCGGACGTAGCAGATATTGTCCAGCCCAAATTGATAAAGACTAAATTATCCTTGAGCAGCTTCTCTTCTTCGAAATTCGACCAAAACAGTGTTCAAAGTGGTCAGCTGGGTCCGTGCTTATCTCACTCTTTTCCCTTCTCCACACATTCATGGATGAGATTGATCTGCATACTACTCCTCGAATTTATTGCGTGATTAAGTTATACATGTTCCCGCACTTACGAGTCCTTAATCCTTATTGACAAAATGCTATGAAATACGAAGAAAACTTTGATACAGATTTTGATTGATGACAAATTGAGCTAGTTGCAGCTCTTTAGCTGGTCATGGCTACATATTTATATGCATATACCCTTGATATTTCACCTGCCCGGGGCCTTCTCTTTTGGAAGATTATAGTATTATTAGTACGTGCTCACCAACCAACAATCAACCCATTAATTTTATAGTCTCCATTTTAAGTCATGTATATAGTGTATTTTGAAAACGAAAATATTAGTTTCTAGCAGCTAGCTGAAGTAAAATTCTTGAACATGCTTGAAGCAATGCATTTGGGCACCAAGCCCAAGTACGTGCTTGGAGTTTAGATTTCTTACATTATGCGTTAAAGTTCAACGCGTATGCAAATTATATATGATTTTGTATCTCATATAAATATATTGGGTTAGAGTCCAACATTATTTACTAGAGACATAAGAATCTCTGGAGCATGCAAAACTAGCCCTACAAAAGTTGGTTGTGAAAGGAACGTGTAATAGAATTTTCTGTATAGTTACTGATCAAATATAATGTTTAAAATGTGATGACTGAAAAGTATACTATTAGAGTGATTTAACTTTGATGGTTCAATTAATCCCATCCATGTAGGTCACTCGAGTAGTAGTGCAGCCGTGCATGAGCCAAGGTCATTTCAAAACAAGAGCCACCTCAAGGTTCAATTAATTGAGTCCACAAATTAAAAACTAGGACACATTAATACGTAACCCTTTATCTTTGTGCAAACTTTACAGCAAAAACAAAAGATTGGACATCATGGTTCATACAATTACAAAAGAGGTTGATTAAGAAAAAAAGAACAAACAAAAAAACAGATAATTCAACAAAGATGAATTTGACGTTTTGGTTAATTCACCAATTAGGAGTGGCATTAGTACTTGTACTCTCGGATGAATTTAACAGTTCTTCCAAGTAATCTGTTCCCAAATCTTCAAACACCACCACATTCTCTATCCTCACATCTCTGTCCACTTTACTTTTCGTGTTCCCAGTTTTCCTTCTCATGGAGTGCTTTCGCTTAAGCGCCACCACCGGCGAACAACCTTCCAAATCTGAGGTATCATAATTGATCTCCCTAAGCGATTTGCGGACTCTTTCAACTGGAAAATTGAGAACCGCCGCAGAGCCTCGCATGGAAAAGGCAGCTTGATCATAGGCAAGAGCTGCGGCTTCTGCACTGTCAAATGTGCCTAGCCACACCCTTATGCCATGTCTAGTGGAGTCTCTTATTTCTGCAGCAAACTTGCCCCACGGCCGCCTCCGAACCCCTCTGTAGGACTTTTCCTTTTTCGGGTTTTCTTCTTCAGATGCAGAGCTCACCTCCTCTTCCTTAATTGGGTTTGCAAAAACGGAGACACTTGATGTGATTTCTTGGGTGCCCTCGGAAATCAGACCGTAGAGAAGCATTTCTTCTGAGTCATTTTCATTGAAAGGAAGTGAATTGTTGCAAAATTTAAGACCATCATCCCAAGAAAATGATGATCCAAACGAAGATTCAGGTGACAAATTGGAATTTGGGGAATCAAAAGTAGAGTAATTCATTTGAAGAATTGGGGTGTTTTTGTGTTCTGCTTGGAATACCCTCTGTGTGTTTGTGTGGGTGTGGCAATGCAAGCTGGTAAGCTAAAGATTTGCATCCTCTTCTATTATATATACCCAATTCCAATGGGTCCCACATATGCGGACCAATAGAGGCCAACAGGATCCCAGGTTAAAATGGCCTAAAGGAAGGGGTAAAATTACAAGGGTGAAATGGTAAAAGAACATATGTGGTTGGCTATATTTTTTAGGTTTTCGTATTATTGTATTGTTGTGGGGTGCCACACAAGTTGGATGAATTTGAGCACGTGGGTCAATTGAAGCATGGCGGCCAAGTCAGAGAAAAATTTGTAGTGACATCAGCTTCTGATATCATTGAATGAAATTGTCCACGTGTCAGCATGTTGATTCTTCTGACGGATGAATGTAACAATTCACGTTGGCAGTCCAATGGCCGTTGGAGATATCATACACTGGATGGATAATGTGTCTTTCTTTTTAAATCTCTTCAAGGAACACCGCTGGATTGTCCACGTAATTTTGCTTTCACAGATGTTTACCAAGGTTGTTATATCCTACTTGCCCCTAAAAAAGAGGTTATATCCTACTTGCCCCTAAAAAAGAGGTTGTTATATTTTATATCCTAGTCATCGGATTAGGGTTTAAAGAAATCAAATTTTTTTCTGACATTTGCTCACTGCTTTTTGTGAACGTTCGAGGAAATGGCGCTTGAATAAAAGTCAAGAGTCTCGTGGCTTGGATTTACAGATAAACTTGACCAATACGTTCTCTGATTTGTATAACTTTTATTTCACTCATGGTCAAGAAGATTAAGCCATGCACGCTTTGGAATTGTATTTTAACATTTTTTGTTTTGTTTTAAATGTTAGGATATTAAGTAGATAAACGTAAAATAGGATGTAAAAGCTATCAAACGACCGTGTTATATCTCCATTGGTCAATTACCTTAAGTTGGTGTGCAATTACAAAGAACTCATTTCATTGGTCACTGCGTTCTGAGTAGACTAGTGTATTTGGATCACTAGAATAAAAACTTCAAAACATTATGTTTACTAAAAATCATTCAAATCTGAAATCATATGGCCATCAAATTAAATTTGGTATTTTCTTTCTGTAGAACCGTATTCGTTCATTTTTTTAACTACAAGTGAATGCAATTAATGGGTTTGGATTTGTCTAAATTTTTACAAGGGTGATCTATGAATGTATGAATGAAGTGCTAAAATATAAACAGTTTAGATCGTTGAAATACATTACAAAGTGGGTCATAAACAATGTGTTAATATGTGTGTCAAAAATATATATAGGGACGGATACGTGACATCACTTCTTAATTTTAAACAACTTTTGACACACGTTTTTATGAGGCTCACTTCGTATGTATTTTAATGATCTAAATCGTCTATCTTTTAAGTCTTTCCTCAAAGATCATGTTTATCAAAAACACTTAAATCTGAAATCGTATGACCATTTGATTAAAGGTATAAATTTCTTTGTAAAACCCTAAACCCTTAATCGTTTTGGATTTGTCTAATTTTTTGTTAGGATGATCGATGACTGATATTCTAAAAGATAGACAGTACTGATTGTTAAAATATATTGCGGAGTGGCCCCCACAAAATCATGTGTAAAAAGTTGTGTGAAAAAATTGGGGCCCACTCCACATCGAACTACAACGATCCAAACTGTCTACTTTTCCAGTTGCACTTCCTAGATCATCTTTAATTGAGTTCAAAGAAATTGACGAACATTAGATTCTAAGAAACATTGAAATTTCATCATAACAATCAAATGGCTAAATGGTTCTGGATTGAATTGATTTTTTTTTTTTTTTACAATGATGACTATGAATAAAGACTAAAAAAAATAGATGGTTAGAATAGTTGAATTTCGGTGTAAAATATAACTCACAACTAATCCCCTAAAAAATGAAGATCTCTTTAGATGACAGCTATAGATATATTAATGTCTTGAAAACTTAAAATTGGACTGGACTATTTTCTTTTATACACACACATATATCCTTGAACATGAACGCGCGCCCTCTAGATGTTAGAGACTTCTTTTTTAATTATTATTAAGGGGATGTGAGGATCTGAAACTATTACAATAATTTAGAGGAGGAAGGAGTTTCGAACCTGTGACGCATGGGTGCAAACTCCATATCCACTAAAATATTGGACCACATGTAAAAAATTAGTAAACTCTAAATTTTAGAGACCTACAAAGGTTATGAATGTGAAAAAGTAGGTGCCACCCAGATCCTTGTTGAATATAGTCGTATATATAACCCGTTGCTAAATGTTCAGCTTCGGATATTAAGTAAAATTTCGCCTTCAGTTCGTAATTGGTTTTAATTATGTTTCTAAATTCATCTTCGTTTGCATTTATATTGTTCGGACTCCATTAAACGTATGCGAAAGACTCACACACACATTGAACTTGTTTTTTGTTTTGGTATTGGTGAGGTGTTGCTGCTGGAGTTTGCTGCAGTAACCTCTTCTCTATATCCTCCCAATGCCTTGTTTCAATTGTTGCTTGTCAAGTTTATGCTTTGTTAGCCTGTCGTGAACTTTCTCTGTAATTTTGACTTTTGTTCTTATAATGTTATTTCCAGTTAACCAAAAAAAAAAAAAAAGACACACACAGCTTATATATTTTTATTTGAGTTTGATGCAAGAAGTAAAACTCCAAATCATAACCTTTTCGAAGAAAGGAAAAACATTTAATAACAAAATAGCCAAAAAAACTTTTAAAGACAGTAGGGAACTATTGTCTGATTAGCTGGTTAGGTAGATCGGTGTCACTTTGCATTTTCTTTACGTCTCTGCCCTGTATAACAACGGGATTCATGTGAAATGATTAGCCAAAATCCCACTTTGCTGCTATCTAGACGTAAACCTTATGCCCTTGAGTTCAGTCGACACCACCCGAATGAACGGTGACCTTTGTATGAACCTCCAAACTAACTAGGGTTAATTTTTGTTGCGGATGATTTTCTGATTATGATATACACGATTAAAATTGTTATCCTACATGTACAAAAACTAATTAATCAAGTCACGATTATAAATTGACGTTTGAAAGGTCTACATACAGGCCCCCTTGAAACTCCACTAAAATTATGTTTCAAAGTCATCAAAACTAGGATAATTTGATCAACTTTGAAAGTCCTCCGGAAAGAATGGATACTATTGAACGAAAGAGACAACTCTACAGTAAAAGAGTATGCATCTTTGAAATGCTTCATGCATATGTAGCTTCTAGGAAAATGCCTTTTTAGGATCATTCTTTTCCGACGTCATTCTTTTCCATAAAAAATTGCAATTCACTACTACAAAAGCATCTTATTGTGTCGGTGGTTGGCGTCGGTTTTATATAACATAGTGGCAGATAAGACATTCCGACACCTACTTAACATAGTGTCGGAATTACTGTCGGTACTAACCGACATAAACTGTTAATGTTGCTTATAACCGACATATATTTTAATATTCTTTTAATAGTGGCATTGCATAAAAAAAAACTGTGTTGCTTTTAACCGACATAACATTAGCGTTGGTTAAAAGAAGACTGGTGTCGCTTCAGGCTGACTCTAATGATTGTTTTTAAATTATTTTCAAAGTCGGTGTCAGTTGTAGCCGACATAGGTTTTAATTTTTATTAAATATTTTGAAACCAGGTGTCAGTTGTAACCGACAAAACATTAGAGTCGGTTAAAAGGAGACTGGTGTCGCTTCTTCCTGACACTAATGATAGTTTTTAAATATTTTCAAAGCCGGTGTAGGTTGTATTCGACATAGGTTTTAATTTTTTTAAATATTTTGAAACCCGTTGTCAGTTGTAGGCGACAGATTAGTGACCTTTATATACCCTCCTCGTGTTTTCTTCTTCCTCTCTCGCATCTTTCTTATTTCTTCTTCCAATTTATAAACTCTCCTCCGTGTTTTCTTCTTGTTCTCTCACATATTTCTTGTTTGTTCTTCCAACTTCATTAATTCCTTCTTCTCCATAGTAAGTTTTTCTTGCTTCTAGTATTTTTATTTTTTCCTCTTATGTTTAATTTTTATTTACAATTTAATTTTGTAGGGATTTTATTTGAGCTGATTGAGTACATAAAGAATTGATCGACGATAGAATTCTTCCATAATTCAAGTTTCTATCACTAAATTTCTTAATTTTTAAATTGTATAATGCGCAAGTTTATTTATTTAAAAAATTCTAATTTAAGTATTTAGATAAATTTTTACGATTTATGCTATATTAATAAATATTTAGTCAAATTAATTAATTTTGTCACTGAATTGTTATGAAAAAATGGAAATGAATAATATTTATAAGCATTTCTATTAAATTAACAATATTAAATATAACATAAACTAATAATATTTAGTAATATAAGAACATATTATGTTAAATTAATTTTTTTTTGCACTCTAATTGTTATGAGGATATTCAAAACTTCAATTTAACAAACAATCAAGATTAGATGAGCATAATTTTGATAACTTTTTGTTGTTATTTTAATTTGTTTTTACTATAGTAGGTGTTGGAAATTAAAAGATTGCAATCGTAATAGAGTTCAAGGGTTGAAAGATAGAAATTGAAAATTCTAATAGTTGTGCGTACATGATAGGAATTGAAAGATTGTAGAGATCTTAATATCAACATAATATTTTACCTCGTAAGGTGGTAAAACATGGACAAGAGTTGGTTGATGATACCTCGAAATTTTGAAGTGTGTATAGCAAGAAATAATTTGTTTTTGGATCAAGCAGTTGCAAATTATGTCACATCCCGGCCTGGGCCCCCACCAAATCCCTAGCTCCACTCCACCATGGCACGATATTGTCCGCTTTGGGCCCTAACCACGCCCTCACGATTTTGTTTCTGGGAACTCACGAGCAACTTCCCAGGGGGTCACCCATCCTAGGATTAGTCTCATCCGAACTCGCTTAACTTTGGAGTTCCGACGAACTCCGAAGCTAGTGAGCTCCCAAAAGGCCTCATGCTATATGGAGGTGGGCAAGTACATATAAGGCTTAAAGGATCCTCACCCATGAGTGATGTGGGATCTTACAATCCACCCCCCTTAAGGGGCCCGACGTCCTCGTCGGCACACTTCCGGCCAGGAAACGACTTTGATACCAAATTGTCACATCCCGGCCCGAGCCCCCACCACATTCTGAGCTCGACTCCACCATAGCTCGATATTGTTCGCTTTGGGCCCCTACCATGCCCTTATGGTTTTGCTTCTGGGAACTCACGAGCAACTTCCCAAGAGGTTACCTATCCTGGGATTGATCTTGTCCGAACTCGCTTAACTTTGGAGTTCCGACGAACTCTGAAGCCAGTGAGCTCCCAAAAGGCCTCATGCTATATAGAGGTGGGCATGTACATATAGGGCTTACAAGATTCTCACCTGTGGGCGATATGGGATCTTACAAATGGTGTTGGCCCCGATACGTTTAGATGTCCTTACAAAAGATGTTGTAATCGATATACTTTTGTTAGGAACACTATTGTTGAACATCTTGTATTGTATGATATGGATAAACATTATAAAAAAGTTTGATGGCGACATCATGGTGAGCCTAACATTGGAGAGCAAAATGTGGCAATTGGAGAAGAAGAAACAGGAAATGAAGTGACTGGTATACATGATTTTCTTAATGATGTATTTGTCCAACCATTAATAGAAGAAGGTGTTGGGCCATCTACTAAACCCCATATTGGGGAAGAGAGGCAAGAAGAGGTTGAGACTTTTTTTAGGTTGCTTAAAGAGGCAGATCAAGATTTGTGGCTAGGTTGTAAGGAGTTTAAGAAATTGGAATCGGTTGTAAGACTGTATCAGATTAAGTGTTCAGCAAGAATGCCATACAAGATCTTCACCACTTTACTCGAGTTATTTAAAAGAATGTTGCCTGAAGGGGATTGTTTGGCTAAATCCTGTTATAAGGCAAAAAAAACTTATAAATGATTTGGGTCTGACATATGTGGAGATTGATGTGTGTCCTAATGATTGCATGATCTATTGGAAAAACATTTCAGAGCTAACTATGTGCTCGGTTTGTAGTAAATCAAGATATAAAATTACCAACGCAGATGATAGCTTGAGGAAAAAAATAGCCGCTAAGGTTATGTGGTATTTTCCTTTTAAAAGCACTATTGCAACGGTTTTTTTATGTCAAAGCATACAGTTGAACATATTAGGTGGCACGCAATTGAATGTCCAAAGGATGAATTTATGAGGCATCATTCGGATTCTCCAGCATGGAAGCATTTGGATAATTTATATCCAGAGTTTGTGTCAAAAATTTGAAATGTCCGATTAGGGCTGGCCAGTGATTGATTTAATCCTTTTGGAAAAATGGGGCATGACCATAGCACATGGCATGTGGTGCTTTCCGTTTACAATTTGTCACCCTATATGTGGATGAAGCAACCGAATTTGTTGTTGTTTCTGTTAATACCAGGACCGCGCAGTCCTGGTAAAGAGATTGGTGTGTACATGTGTCCATTGATTGACGAGTTGAATGAGTTGCGGAAGGTGGGCACTGTTACATACGATACATTTTCCAACCAAAATTTTACAATGAAGGCTACCGTCTTATGGACCATAAGTTATTTTCCAGCTTATAGAATGTTGTCAAGATGGAGTACACATGGCTATAAAGCATGTCCACATTGCATGCATGATACATAATCTATTTACTTGCCAGCGAGTCGTAAGATTTTTTATTTGTGGCATCGACTCTTTCTTGCAGATAATCATAAGTTTCGAAGGTAAACCACAACTTTTAATGGTCGGCGAGAACATCATAGTGCACTAAGGCAGTTGACTGGTTTACAATGCATTGAAGAACTCTCTACATTGAGATTTACTTTTGGAAAATCAAACAAAGATGCTTCAGCTGGGCAATGCAGAAGAAGAACTTCGAGCAGTAGAAATAATAACAATCAGTGGAAAAAGAAATTTATTTTTTATGAACTACCTTGTTGGAGGCATCTATTGATTAGACACAATCTTGATGCTATGCATATTGAGAAGAATATATGTGATGCAGTGGTGGGAATATTGCTAGATATAGAAAAGTCTAAAGATGGATTAGCTGCACGTGCAGATCTTGAAGTCTTGAACATAAGATGTAGTCAACACCCACGTCGAGAAGGAAATATAACATTTCAACCTCTGACATTGTTCACATTGAAAAAGAAGAAAAAACTGCATTTTGCAAAGTGTTGTCTACTCTTCGGGTCCCTGATGGATATTCATCAAATTTATAGCGATGTGTGCACGTGAATGAACGAAAAATACATGGGTTGAAAAGTCAAGATTTCCATGTTCTATTGCAGCAATTACTCCCACTTGCAATACGTCCAGTTTTGCCTAAAGCTATTACTATGGTATTATTAGAGTTAAGTTCAATTTTCAAACAGTTGTGTAGTAAGAATGAGTCTGAGGAAGGATTCAAGCAACTGAAATCAAGAATTGCCTCGACATTATGTCAACTTGAAAAAATATTCCCTCTTGTATTTTTTGATATAATGGTGCAAGTTCACTTGGCAGATGAAGCAGCTCTTGCAGGGCCTGTTCAATATAGATGGATGTATCTAGGCCTAGCAAACGAGTCGTGTCTGTCGTGTTCGTGTAACACCTATTATCTTAACGGATCGTGTCGTGTCACACTCGTTATCTTAACGGGTCAGGTAAAGTGACCCGACCCATTATGACCCGTTAAGAAAAATATATTTTTTTCTTAAATTTGCACATACCACACATTGCCACATAAATATTACTTCAAAACATTAAAACACATTTGTCGTTTAAGTACTACATCTACACTCGAAAATAAGAGCCTAATAAACAAACATCCATACACTACTAGTCTATTACAAAATATTAAATGTGCAAGGATATGCAAAATGAAAGATTTTTTGTTTTCAAGGTTGTGAAGCCTTTCTCAAAAGTTTAAACCTTGCCAATGGAACTCAAAGCTTGCATGTTATTCCCTTTACAAAATCCTCAATTTTCATTGATCATCATGACATAAGATATATAGTATCCACTTGTGTAAATATTTTAAATTGATGATCAAATTAGTTCGTTGTATTCATATAGGATCAAGGTGTAGCTATAAAAAAAATCATCAAAATCGGAGTTAAAATAACAATTAAATCGTTATTTTTTGTTTATAACCGTCGAAACGTTTTGTCTCGTTACTTGATCTTTGAATGTTTGTTGTTTGCAATTTTTGGCGTATGCGATCTCGAAGTATATACAAACATGTTTGACGGTTGGATCGTTGAAACTAGTTTCATAGAGTGCACATCCCATCAAAACAATAGATTCACTAACACTTAAGAGTTTATTCATACTTTCATTAAGTATAACATAAGATTTTGTGGTATCCACTAGTGTAAATATTTTAAATTGAAGATCGAATTCATTCATTGTATTCATATAGGATTAAGGTTTGTAGCTATAACAAATAATCAAAATTGGAGTTAAAATAACCGTTAAATTCGTGATTTTATGTTTTATAACCATCGAAAAGTTTTGTTCTGTTACTTGATCTCTGAATGTTTGTTTTTTAGGATTTTTTGCTGATGCAATCTCGAAGCATATACAAACAAGTTTGATGGTTGGATCGTTGAAATTAGTTTTGTATAATTCGTATCACATCAAGTTCAATAGTGTGTGTGTGTGTGTGTGTGTGTATATATATATATATTAAGTAGATTTAAATCTATTTATTTTGTACGTATAATTGACCGGTACACGGAGTAGTACATCACGTGTCATTATAAAAATAGTGGGATATGTGTGATAAAAAGTTAATAACTTATAAAATAAAATTTCGCACCACTTCTATTAAAATACATGGTGTACTATCTGTGCTCCCGTTACAATGAAAAATTTCTCAAGAAAAAAAGGAGAGAGAGGTATATGACATACACGTGTCAGGAACACAGTTGTCGGATCTTATCCTATCAAGAGCACACTTGAGAGTTAAGAGACCACGGTGGAAAAACCCGCCCTATTGCTACTAGTAGCAAGCAAAATACCACTATAATACACCCATCTTTGCCTCTCTTTTTTGTTTCCTTTTCTTATAATTTTCTTTTTTCCCTCTCTTATTTTCTTTCCTTTTTCTTCAAAGGGCGGATGCATATTAATTATTATAGGTGTTAGGGGTATAAAATTATATATATATATATATATAATTATTATAGTTTTTAGGGGCATAAAATTTTTAAATTAATATATATAATTATTATAGTATTTTTTAAGTTTATAAAATTATTAAATTAATATTCTGCTTATCGTGTATCGTGTTACCCACTTGTATACCCGAACCAACCTGTTATCTTAACAGGTGCTTATCGGGTTACCTGATAACGACCCAATTCATTATTGCGTCGACCCGAACACCTGTTAATTTCGTGTCGTGTTGTGTTGGGTTATCGGGTCATGTCAGGAATTGCCAGGCCTTGATGTATCCAATTGAACGGTAATTAACAAATTTTTATAATTTTTTTATAATTGTAGTCATAGCTTTAATTAATAATTATAATAATTTGTGTTTTGTTTTATAATTTTAGGTATTTGCAAACATTGAAGCGCTATGTTCATAATAAGGGTCACCCTGAAGGTTTTATTGCTGAAGCATATTTGGTGATGAGTGCTTGTCCTTTTGTTCCATGTATCTTAGAGATGTTAAGTCTCGTCGCACCTGTAGAGGCCGAAATGAAGATGGTATTGGACGTGGAGAAACTGGTGGGTTATCAATTTTTGACTCCAAAGGATGTTATATGGGTTCAGGAGAAAATGTGGAGCTCGATCTAAATGTTCTTGATTAGTGCCATAGATACATTCTAAATAGTTGTGATGAAGTTAACCCATTTAGAAGGTAAGAACGTTTAATCACACGTCTTAATGTTTTATTGGTTTTCTTAACTTTGAAAAATTAATTATCTAAATTTGGACATAATTGCCCAGGCAACATGAGGAATTCTTGAAAACTAAACATCGTCGAGAAAGGTTAACTATGCGACAAATCAAGGAGCTAAGCAAGAAAAAATTTCTAGAATGGTTCAAGCAACATGTGAGTTGATACAACAATCACATTATTTATTTATATTTTTACATTTTAATTATAACATGTTTATAGTTATCATGTCAAATTTTATCTTCATTCTTATTACAGATGAATTCAAGATGTTGTCTTAATGACACGTTGATATCTCAAGACTTGCATTGGCTAACTAATTATCCTAGTAGGGTTGTGAGTAGATATAAAAGTCACATTGTTCATGGGTTCAGATTTCGTATAAAATCAGTGAATGATAAGCATAAGAATCAAAATTGTGGTGTCTTTACTTGCAAGTGTTCCTAGTGCAATTGGGCAAGTGAATTGTTATGGCAAAGTTGTAGATATGCTTGAGGTTAAATATTGTGGTCATACTGAGGTAGGAGATATATGTCGAGCTGTGATGTTATTTAAGTGCGAATGAGTTAATAGTGAAAGTTCACGAGGAATGAAGACTGATCAATATGCATTTACTATGGTGAACTTCAACTGATTGGGATTTAAAGAGGATCTTTTCATATTAGCATCACAAGCATTACAAGAATTTTACGTCGAGGACACAATTGAAAAAGGATTGTCACATAGTTGTTCGAATGTAGCCAAGAGATTTGTTTGATGTATTAGAGGATAGTGATGCAATTGATGATTATGCCATACCAAATTTGGATGATTGGATACCTGACAATGAAAATTTCCATACAAGGGTTGGCGTGGAAGAGACTCCTTTTCATGAATCATTACCGTTGCCTACTAAGTTCGTTACTTATGCCAATGCCGACAATGACCTAACAGATGATGACATGGAATAAATATATTAATTATTGTATGTGTTTGAACTATTAATTAGACTATGTTTCAATTCGTACGTGATGATATTTTATCATAAAATTATATTTTTTTATATGTATTTTATTTAAGTTCAATTTTATTTATTAAAATCTTAAAATGTTATATGAGATAACACAAAAAAAAAAAGCTAGTTATTTTTTTTGTTTGGGTTAAACAGAGTGATACATTGCAACCTTTTGCTTCAATCTCTAGCAAAGATTCTTTCCCTGTTTGCTTATTTATAATACGTTATCAGCACGATGTCCTGGCCACTTTTCATATTCCTCAAAATGTCTCCCATAAGAATTTTACTGTTTCTTTTTCTTCTCTTATCACTTGTTACGTGCTCTCTAACCACCACGACGAAGATCTAAAGGCACCATGCCTTCTCCTAGCCATCATATTACTAACTACTTATATTTTTTTTAAATTTCTTATTTGGAGTAACTGTGACATCCCACATCGTCCAGGGGAGTGATCCTTAAATGTATATTCCCATCCTTAGCTAGCACGAGGCCTTTTGGGAGCTCACTGGCTTCGGGTTCCGTAGGAACTCCGAAGTTAAGCGAGAAGGGGGCTAGAGCAATCCCAGGATGGGTGACCTCCTGGGAAGTTGCTCGTGATTTCCCAAAAACAAAACCGTGAGGGCGTGGTCGGGGCCCAAAGCGGACAATATCGTGCTACGGTGGTGGAGCGGGCCCGGGAAGTGGTTCCACCCGGGTCGAGATATGGCAGTAACACTTGAGTACTAACCCAATAATTTTATGCTCATTCTACTGCTAACTTGAGTGGTGCGGTATAGTTAGGCTTTAAAAAAAGTCTATAAAAATCGAACCTGACCCAAATCGTACCAAAATTGACCCGAAAAATACCAAACCATTTGGTAACTGAAACAAAAAAATTCCTGAAAATTAAATACCAATATCGGGAGCACAGACCTGTTAGTTCAGTAATACCAAAATGAATCGATTTAATGATATATGTGTATATATAATTTTAATTTTAAATATATAATATATAAGAATTTAAACTATTATTGTAGTCAGGTTGGTGGAGATTTAATCTCAACCATTCACTTATACTTAACTCTCACTACTACAAAAAACACTTTGCGCGACGAAATAAGTTTGTTGCACAAAATACAATTTCGTCGCACAAAACCTTACGTGATGAAATTTTGGTTGTGCATGGTTGATCGTACAAAGCTCATGAAGATAAGGTTTGCGCAATGAAAATTAATCTTTGTCGCACGAAGTTACTTTGTGCGACGACGAAATATTTCGTCGCTCAAAGATTTTTTTTAATTTTTAATTTAATTAATTTAATTTAATATTTTGTGCGATGAAATTAATTGTTTGCACGACGAAATATTTTGTTGCTCAAGGTTTTTGACTTTTTGTTTTATTATTTCTCTTATATTAATTATTTGCGCAATGAAATATTTGGTAGCGCAGGATTTTTCGAATTTTTACTTTTTTAGTTTAATTTAATTGTATGATTTAATTTGTTTAATTACTTTAATTTAAATTGACATATTCAAAATAAAATTACATATGACAAAAAAGTGATCAAATTATCCAATATATATAATATATTCAAAATGTACACATAGTACAATAATAAAATCCCAATACAAGTCTATTGTGGTGGTAGTGGTGGGGATATAGTTCGATAACGTCCTAATCCTTAACATTAGCCGTCAAAGTCTCAACGATCATGGTCAAATAACCAAAAAGCAACATAAAATAATACAAAAAATTGGCATAATCTCCCCTAAAATTGGTATACCCCAAATATGACCCCAAACTCCACCCTTCACCCTATACTGGACCCCAAACCCCACACAAAACTCAAAATTAAGTCCAAAAATCCATATTAATGAAAAAAAAATCAAAATTTGGGGAGAATATACCTTTTGCCAAGATTGAAAGTGAGTGTGAGAGAATTAGAAGAGATAGTGAGAGAGAGATGTGAGAGTGAGTGAGAGAGAGACAATGAAGAGAGAGAGAGAAGATAGATTAAGTGAGAGGAGTGAGTGTGAGAGATAGGGTCTGATTTGGGGAGAGGGAAAGAAATAGGAGAGGTAAAAGAATAAAGAAAGACATTGAGAAAATTGTGAAGGTATTTTGGTTTTAAAAACCATATCACTTTGCATGACGAAGGATACGAGTTTGCGTGACGAAATATTAGTCTCCCAAAGTCTTAAAAAATATTCTTGCATCCCATTTTTGGCGCCCGCCCAAATTCTTAGAGTTCTGCACGACAAAGTGTTGGTCGCACAAAGTTTTGCACGACGAAGGATTAGCCGCTCAAAGTCTTAAATTTTTTTTTAAATTCCATTTCCCATTTTTTGATCCCGCCCAAATTTAAGGATTTTGCATCACCAAATATTGATTCATCAAGCAAAATTTATAAAAACAATTTTTATAAATAATAAAAAAGAAAATAATTTTATTTTACAATTAAAAATATAAATAAATTAAAATAAATAAGGTTTAGGCAACCTAATGTGTATTCGTCGCGCAAAGAAAATAATAAAAAATATAAAAAAATAATTTAGTTTAACAATGTAAAATATAAAAAAAAATAAGTAAATAAGGTTTAGACAACGAAATATTGATATTTGTTGCACAAAGTTTTAAAAAATAATAAAAAATTATGAAAATAACTATATTTTAAAATTTATAATATAAAATTAAATAAAAAAATGAAAAATAAATTGGTTTAGGCAACGAAATACTTGGATTAAGTCGCGCAAAGATTTAAAAAAAATATTTATTTTTGTAAAAACTTTGCGCGACAAAAGTTAAAGTTGTCGTGCAATGTTACTTTGTGTGATGATGTGTGTTTCGTCGCGCAAAATTTCATCGCGCAAGACTTTGCGCGATGAAGTTTTAAATTTTGTTTTCATCGCGCAAAATTTCGTCACGTAAGGGTTTTTTTTTACTAGTATCTCTTTCTTTCACAACCTAAGTTTCTCGTTTCTCTCGACTTGACGACTCTGCTCCACCATTCTCTCGACTTTGACATGTTCTCTCTTTCTCTCCTTCTTTAGTCACACCACACCACACCATTGATAACATTCATCAAAGGTATACACAGATGAATGTTTTGCAGAAAAATATAAGAACTGTATTAGAAGAAATGTAGAGAGAGAATCAAGAGAATGCAAACTTTCTTATTTCTTAGAGAGATTGAAAAGATCATCTCACAATGATTCAACACAAGCTTATATAGCAGCCAAATGTAGCTTGTCAGCTAAGCTATTAATGTATCTAACTTTTAACAGTCAACAATAGTTAATGTGGCATTCCTATCTAACTGTGATGATGCGTCAAATGATATGGTAGCAGTCATATATCTTCAACATCTCCCCGCAATCTCAACTGGGATTTTTTAGTTTGAGATTGTAACAATGCTTGACAAATGAGGGATTGTGAAGACTTTTAGTGAAGACATCTGTAGTTTAGTCTTCAGTTGGAATGTATAAAGCCTCCAAATCTCCTTGTTGCACTATTTCCCTTACAAAATGGTAATATGTGTCAAGATGTTTTACCCTTAAGTGAAAAACTGGATTTGCACTTAATGCAACATCAAACATATTGCCACAGTGAATTGTTGGTGGAGCATTTAAGAACTCTCCCAAGTCCTTCAATATATTTCGTACCCAAGCTATATTTACTGCAATATGTGCTAAGGATTTATATTTAACCTCAGTACAACTTATTGACACTGAGTTTTGTTTCTTAGACTACCAAGAGATTGGATTATTCCCTAAATAAATCACATAACCAGTAATTGATCTTTGAGTATTCAAATCTGTAGCCTAATCAGAATCTGAAAAAACATTAAGCTTTGTAACTGTGTTTGCCAAAAGCAATACCAGTGTTTATGGTTCCTTGAAGATATCGAATTATTATCTTGATAGCTCCAAAATGGATATTAGTTGGTGAAGTCATGAACTGACATACTATATCCACTGCAAAGGCAATATATATGGCCTAGTAAAGGTCAGATATTGTAAAGAACCCATAATGCTTCTATAGGTGGTTGGGTCTATCAAAACTTGTCTTTCTGAGTGAAGCATTTGATTATGAGGTTTACTAGGAGTATTTACAGGTTTACATGAGTCCATTCTTGCTTTGTGAACCAAATCCTTAATGTATTTAGACTGATTAACAAAAACATCTCTATTATCTTTATATTGAACTTGTAAGCCCAAAAAATAAGTAAGCTACCCTGTGTCTTTTAACTCAAATACCTTAGAGAGTTTTTGAACCACCTTTTGTATCTGTAGAAACTCAAGATCCACAGTTTCTAAATATCTCTCATATATTGATTCAATTTCTTAATCTTACAGTAATGGAGCAGTGTATATATAGACAGTACACTGCTCTTACAATTACAATTATATCCTTGTCTAATCTATCTATTTACATAAAAATCATAACAAACATTTTAACAAATGTCTAACTAATTTTACTTGACTCTTTACACCCCCTCAAGCTGAACTTGGAGGCATCGAAAGGTCCAAGGGCAAGCTTGGATTGCAGATACAGAAATCTAGATTTAGACAGAGATTTAGTATGAATATCAGCTAACTGATCTTGAGAACATACATACTGAACTTTGAGTAGATTAGCAAGGACCAACTCTCGGATATAATGGTAATCAAGTTCAATATGCTTGGTACGAGCATGAAAGACTGGATTAGAGGTAAGAGATATGGCAGACAGATTGTCACACCAGAGAGAAGGGACTTGAGAAAGCTGAAGACCGAGATCTTTGAACACTTTGCAAATCCATGTGATTTCAGCAGCTGTGTGCGCTAACGAACGGTATTCTGCTTCAGTGGAGGAACGAGCAATCGTGGGTTGCTTCTTAGCACTCCAGCTAATAAGGTTGGATCCCAGAAAGATGCAATAGCCACTAGTAGATCGACGATCAAATGGACAGACAGCCCAATCAGCATCAGAATACGCAATAAGATGAACAGTACCTTTCTTAAACCATAAACCATGACTCAGTGTGGCTTTGAGGAATCTGAGAATACGTTTGGCAGCTTGAAGATGGGGTTCGCGGGGAGCATGCATAAACTGACAGACTTGATTGACCGCAAAAGATAAATCAGGGCGTGTCCAAGTTAAGTATTGCAAAGCACCCACAATAGATCTGTATTCTGTTGGATCAGATAACAAGGGACCAGTATGATCAAGTTTGATAGAGCCAAGAGGAGTGAGGCATGGTTTAGCACAATCCATGCGAGTCTTGTGAAGTAAGTCAATAATATACTTGCTTTGATGTAAGAAAATACTAGCAGCGGATCTCTGAACCTCAAGACCCAAAAAATAGTGCAAGGGGCCTAAATCTTTCACAGGAAAAACAGTACTGAGTTTCTGAATGAAACGGTGACAAGCTGCAGGATTTGGACCAGTGACAAGTATGTCATCAACATACACCAAGACAATAACAGGAGCAGAGTCATGAAGCACAAATAAAGAAGCATCAGATTGAGATTGATGGAAACCCAAGGACTGAAGCACTGCAAAGAATTTGTCAAACCAGGCCCGAGGGGCTTGTTTCAATCCATACAAGGATTTGCGTAGCTTGCAGACATGATTAGGATAATTTGGATCACTGAAACCAGGTGGTTGCTGCATGTAAACAGCTTCTTGAAGGTCACCGTGCAGAAAAGCATTACTGATATCCAATTGATTGAGAAACCAGTCATATTGGACTGCAAGAGAGAGAAGAATCCGAATGGTGACAGGTTTTGCAACAGGACTGAAGGTTTCCTTGTAATCCAAACCAGCTTGCTGATGAAAGCCTTTGGCCACAAGCCGGGCTTTGTAACGGTCTATAGTACCATTGGGATGTTTCTTAACTCGAAACACCCACTTACAGCCAACAATATTTTGTTGGGAGGTAAAAGGAACGAGAGCCCAAGTGCTGGTTGACTGCAGAGCATTTATTTCATCCTGCATAGCAGACCTCCAGTGAGCATGTTTTGAGACCTGAAGATAAGTAGTGGGAAGAATATCAACCGTATCAGGTAAAGGGTGTTTGGTGGCTGAGTAGGCTTTGGGTTTAGAGATACCAACTTTAGATCTAGTGAGCATAGGATGGGTATTAGCAACTGAAGAAGAGGCCACATTAGGTGCTGGAAGATCCTCGTGAGATACTGGAACAGCAACAGGTATTGAAGGAGGCACTGAAGAGTGCTCAGAAGATGGCACATGAGGGACTGGAAGAGCCCCTTGAGATACGGGAACATCAACAGAGAGTGGAGAATGGACTGGAGGGACAGAGTGAGCAGCAGGTATTGTGAATTGCAAATTGACAGACGAATTCACTTGAGAAGAATCAGCAACAACATTAGGTGCAACAGGAAAGGCAGATGATATACTCTAAAAAGGAAAAGTAGTCTCATCAAAGATGACATGCCGAGAGATATATACTCGTTGTGTAACGGGATCAAGACAACGATACCCCTTGTTTTGAAGACTATACCCAAGGAAAACACAGGACTTACTCTTGCTAGCCAACTTTGATGGAGTATAAGGTTTCAGCCATGGATAACAACAACAACAAAAAATTCTAAGGCGAGAATAATCTGGAAGAGTGCCGAAGAGGAGTTCCTAAGGAGAATGCAGGACACCACCAAGGGGAAGGCGATTGATCAGATAAGTAGCAGTCGAAAAGGCTTCAACCCAAAACATATGAGGCACTTGAGATTGCACGAAGAGTGTACGACAGTTTCAACTAAATGACGATGTTTCCGTTCAACACATCGATTTTGCTCAGGTGTATGAGGACAACTAAACTGTTGTAAAATGCCATGAAGTTTAAGAAAATGCTGAAATTGATGACTGGTAAACTCACCCCCTGAATCAGAGCGAACAACTTTTATTTTATTACCAATAGTATTCTCTACATAGGACTTGTACTCCACAAAGGTTGCAAATACAGAAGACTTGGACTTTAAGGGAAAAAACCAACCATACTTGCTGTAATCATCAACAATAAGCAAGTAATATCTATAGCCACTCATTGATACAACAGGAGAGGGTCCCCAGACATCACAGTGCAACAGATCTAGACTTTGAGTAGATACAGATTGAGTAGTACCAAAAGGAAGCTTGTGATTCTTTGCTAAAGCACAGTCTTTGCAGAAGAAGGCCAAAGAGGATGGGCCTTGAACAACAACTTTATTGGTAGACAAAGCTTTACGAAAAATGGCAGAAGATGGATGACCAAGTCTGCTGTGCCATACGCGAACATTAGCAGAAGTACTTACAAGTGCAGTAGGAGAAGGAGTGACAGGGGAGAGAGCAGGTGAACCATGAAGTGGAAAGAAGCCATCTTTAACTTGGCCCCGCAAAAGCGTCCTCCCCGTAAAACGATCCTTGACAGAGGATCCATGAATATCAAGAGTTAACGAACAATCATTATCTTTAATAAACTGATAAGCAGAGAGAAGACTATGTTTCATTTGAGGCACATGAAGAACAGATTGCAGTTTAAACGAGTGAGCAGGAGTATGCAAAATAGATGGGCCAATATGATCTATAGACAAACCTTTACCATCTCCGATGTACACCTTGTCTTCACCATGATAAGGAGTAGGAGATTGAATATTGGATATGTCATTCGTAATGTGAGAGGTAGCACCCGAGTCAATGAGCCAAGAGTTGGAGGACTTTGCAGTATAGTGAGCACACATGGCAGCAAGTTTAGCTAGAGGAAACTTGCCGGAGATTTCTGGATTCATTCTGTCGAAGCAATCAAGAGCTTCATGACTAGTAGAGCCACAAATTTGATAAGGAGTTTTGTGTCCTGAAGAAGAAGCATGACGATTGAATCCAGAGGGATAAGATCCTCGAGTGAAACCAGAGTTGAAATTCCCACGATTAGAACCACGATTGTAGCTACGATTAGAACCACGGTTAAATCCTCGGTTAGAACCACGATTGTAGCCTCTGTTAGAATTATACCGAAAAGAATTCTGAAGTGGTGATGCTCCAGGATTTTGAGCAGCAAGAGCTTGCGGTGGTGTAGGAAGAAGAGGCGGTTGGCTTTGCACAGAGAAAGCATGAAAAGGCTCAGAGGAGGAAGATTTCTTGCGACGCTCCATGGACAACTCCTTAGCAAGCAACAGGCCATGTAATTCATCCAACGACGTAGAAGAAAGGCGAAGTAAGATAGAATCAGTGAAGGATTCAAAATCATCAGTGAGACTTGCAAGAGTCGCGGCAATGAGATCACGATCAGTGACAGATGCACCAGCGGCAGTGAGAGAATCAGAGATCTCCTTGATATGTTGAAGATAGTCAGCCATGGATTGATAGCCTTTCTGAACACTTTGAAGCTTCAAACGCAATTGATGAATGTGTGCATCCGAGACACCACCAAAACGCTGCTCAAGTTTGAGCCAGAGATCACGAGCGGAGGAAACACCAACTGTGAACGGAATAATTTCCTCAGAGAGCGTCGAATTGAACCAGATAAGCAAATTCTGATCTTTCTCATACCATTGTTCAAAGTGAGGATTGATGGAGCAATCGGTAAGCAAGGGAGATGGACAGGGCCCAGTGCCATCAACAATCCCTAGAAGCTTGTAGCGACGGAGAATCGGAGCAAACAAAGCTCTCCACGGCAGATAACTGGATCGCCGGAGCTTGATCGGAACCATACTACCGATGTTCTGAATCGTGAGAGAATTATACATCTGAGAAGGATTGAGATTTGGAGAAGAGGAATTAGGGTTTGAGGGAGGCACCGACTCAATTGGAGAAGAAGAAGCAGAGGGAGACGCCATCAAGATTCAAGAAGAATCGAAGAATATCCACAACACAAACGATCACAGCGAAGAAGACGATCAAAGAAGAGCGGAAGATTGAAGAAGGATCGAAGAAGCCGTGAGGCGGTTTGGCGATGGTACCATGTAGAAACTTAAGATCCACAGTTTCTAAATATCTCTCATATATTGATTCAGTTTCTTAATCTTACAGTAATGGAGCAGTGTATATATAGACAGTACACTGCTCTTACAATTACAATTATATCCTTGTCTAATCTATCTATTTACATAAAAATCATAACAAACATTTTAACAAATGTCTAACTAATTTTACTTGACTCTTTAGTATCTTCACAGGATTGGAACCAATTAAGATTATATCATCAACGTATAGTAACAATGTGATGATATCGAATTCATCCCTCTTTACAAATAAACTTGTGTCAAAAGCTCATGTATGAAATCCCAGAACTGTCAAATAGCTTATAAACTTTGAATTCTGAGCCATTGGGGCCTGTTTCAAGCCATATAATGACTTGACCAATTTGCAAACCTCAGAAGGGTAAGATGGATCAACAAACCCTTGTGGTTGCTTCATGTTGCCCTCTTCTTGTAAATCTCCATGTAAAAAGGCATTCTTTATGTCTAATTGTATGAGATTCCAATGATTAATGGTAGCTAGAGCTAGAATAATTTTGACACTGGTATGCCTCACAATAGGACTAAAGGTTTTCAAGTAGTTAATCCCATGTTCTTAAGAAAAACCTTGGGCTACAATCCTTTCTTTATATCTTAAAACACTGCCATCTAGATTTTTCTTCACTTTATATATCCATTTGCTTCTTACAATTTGCTCTATCTTCAGGAGGTGAGACCAATACCTTGTGCTCTAAGTGAATCATACTCATCTTGCATTGCGTTTTGCCATTGTTGTATAATGGTACCTTTTCTAACTGTTGCAGGTTCTGATGCATCAGTAATCTCAGATATAAAAGAGTAACCTCTAGTGAAAGGTTCTTTTTCAATGATTTGAAGTGAATGAAGTTCAGAATAATATGCTAACAAAGCAGCATAATTTCTTCTCTCAATTGTACCATTTTTCAATCTAGTAACCATTGAATGAGTAGATGATACAATATGTGGAATTAGATCAGATTGAGATAAATTTGGAATAATTACCTGAAGTTGAGAATCTTAGTGGACATGCATCAACAATTGTGTACCAGAGTGATGATGTGAAGAGCTTGGAGACTCATGTAAAAGGGTGTTATTCGTTAAATTTACATCCTTGTCACTGATTAGAAGTCTCTGTGAACTGTTAGTCAAGGTATCAACCAAATTCGTACTTTCACTATTTCCATGAATACTGTGAATACTTGGATTTGAACCGGTATCATTCTCTGATATATTCATAGAGCTAATTGCTTGAGAATCACTCTGTAACTATGTAGCAAACATAACTCTTTCTCTTGAAACTTGTAATTGAACCAAAATAAGAAACTGAGGAAACTTGTGAACAATTGAAGGATCCTTATGTTTTTGAACTTGTCTGAATGGATATATATCTTCATCATGTATTACATGCCTTGACAAAATGAACTTTTTGGTCTTGATATCATAATAAATGACTCCCTTGTAGCCATGAGCGAAACTAAGAAATACACATTGAGTTGATATTGGCTCCAGTTTATTCTTTTTAAATGGTCTCAATAATCAATATACTATAGTACCAAAAACTTTATGATGCTTAATCTCAGGTATACCACCAAACACAACTTGAGGAGATTGCATATTTAAATTTCTACATGGCATTCTGTTGATTAAAAATGCAGCATGAGAACATGCACGATACCAAAGTACTAAAGACATTTGTGCATCTGATAACAAACTAATAGTTGTCTCAACCAAATGACTATGCTTCCTTTCAGCAAGACCATTTTGCTGGGGTGTATGAGGACAAGAAACCTGATGTATATTCCTTTTTATCTCAAATTGTCTAAACACCTTGCTCATGTACTCTCTTCCACCATTTGATTGAAGATATTTAATTGACACGTTGAATTGATTCTCAATAAAGGCATGGAACTTGGTAAAGATTGTAAAAGCATCTGATTTATTAACCATTGGAAAAATTCATACAAATCGAGAGAAATCATCAATAAAGCTTATGTAGTACCTATAACCCTCTATATACTTCTGTGGTGAAGGACACCATACATCTGAGTGTATCCTTTCAAACACATCATTTGACCTATCTTGTCTTACATCATGTGGCAATTTACTCATTTTGCCTTGAATACAAGCAGTACATATAGATTGACATAAATCTATACTAATTGATACTTCAACATTATTCAACATGACACTAAGAACCTCTTCAGATGGATGACCCAACCTTTTATGCCAAATTGTAGTCTTTATTTTCTTTTCAACAAATGTTGCCCACCTTCCAAAACTTGTAGCTCTTGACCTTGAAAACACTGTTATTAGTATCTTGAATAGCTCCCCACCATCACTCTTTCCTTAGTACACAATCATTCAAGTTGTTTTGGCCTATATGAAAAAAGATCAAATCATCACATACAAACTAGCAACCATTATCTTTGCATAATTTCTTAACCGATAACAAGTTCATTGTAATTCTTGGTACATGTAACACATTATGTAGAATTAATGACTTTTGTTGAGTTTTAATAAGAGAAGAACCAATATTCTGAACATGCAAACCTTCTTCATTACCAACAGTAATTGTGGCATCACCATTATAAGGAGTAATTTGATTCAAGATATCTACATTTGATGTGATATGGTGAGTTGCACCTATGTCAACTACCCATGCATCAGTAGTTGAAAAACCATGGATATTTGGATCTTCACTTGTGTCAATTGAACCTTGGGCAGCCATACTAGCAAGAGATGTTGGGGGTGCACTTCCTTGATATAAGAAATTATTCATGTGAAAGCATTTTAAAGCTCTATGTCCTCTTTTTTTCCACAAATTTGACAGACCAAGAAACCACCAAATGATTGACTATTATCAACTCTATGAAAACAATTTGTTGTATGCTCTCTTCTAGAGCAAATTTGACACTTAGAAGATATAGCATTCTTGTAGTTGGTATTACCATTCAAAGTATTTCCTTGTTTACTCCCATTTCCAGAGAAAGAACCTTGAGAACCTCTATTTTGAACACATTTCCTTTTGTTTCCAAAGTTAGAGTATGACCTGTAGTTATTGTTTCCACCAGAAAATCTTCGATTATTATTGAAATAATACCTTCTGTTGTTATTTCCACCATTGTAATTATTGCCCCCTTAAGACCTCTGTGCATTAGAACTCTCCCCTTGTTCATAGCCTTGCTCCCTGAGATCTTTGTGTATTAGAACTATTCCCCTAAACATACATGGCTGACATTGAATTTGACAAAGTTGTAATTTTGGATTCAATATTTCCTCCAGCACCAAGAAGTTGAGCTTTAAAAAATTTCATTGAAATCGGAGTTTACCCGGCTAAGATTATTGTCTTGATCATCTCAAATTATGGGGGTAACCTAGATAAAGCAGTAATAACCAAGTCATTCTCAGTTATTTTCTCTCTTGCAGCAACTAATTGATCTTTGATACCTTTTAGTCTAAGTAAGTACTTATCAATAGAATCAGCACCTTTCTGTGCAGTATGGAATTCAGTCTTGAGTTGATTAACCCTAATAACTGATACAAAAGCATATCTTTCTTGTAAACATTTCTAAGCTTCGTGAAAGGTTTTCCATCCAATCACATAATCCATAGCATCATTCGAAAGTGTAGCGATAAGCAAACTCAATAAGGACATATCTGTTTTAACCCAATCTTTATAGGTAATAGTGGTTTCTCTAGTTACACCAGTCTCACTATTAATGACATACTTTGGATGACCATGAGATTCACCACTAAAGAAATCAAAGAAATCAAAGAAATCATAGCCCTTAAGAACTAGCTGAAACTGGTAATCCCATTCGACAAAATTATCTTCTCTCAATTTCACAGTACTAAAAGCCATATCTTTACAGTATTGTAATCACAAGGAATCTGAAGCAAATAACAAAACCAACTTCTTGAACAATCTTCAAGAACCACAACAATTTCAAGAATACACACTACTGGCTTCGGCCTTGTTCATGTGAATAATTCAACAGTCAATCAAAAAAGCAATGGCTATCGGCCTTTATGCTTTGACAGTGATACTTCTTCAATTATACAATTAAGAACTGGCTATTGGCCTTCAAATTTGTACTTTAAAATCAAGAAATGGCTATCGGTCTTCAAATTTTAATTTTTCACATAAAATTCTTTGTTGCCACAATTATACAAACACTAAGGGTGCGTTTGTTGCACCGGACTGTCTCGAACTGGACTAGCTTCAGGGACTAAGCTGTACTGGCTTAGACTAGACTAAGCTGGACTAGCTTAGTGAAGCGTTTGGTGCAGTGTCGGACTAACAAGCAGGATAATCAACAAACTCTAATATTATATTATTTAATTCATAATTATTAATATTTTATTTTTATTCTTTTTTTTTTATCCCTCTAATCCTTCCTTACCCCCCCCCCCAATTCTCTCCCTCTTTTTCTCCATCTTTTTCTCCCTTATCTATTCCAATCTATTCTTCAATTTAGTATTTTATATGAAAATTGGTTGTGAAAAACATCTAGTCCAATGGCTTTTGAATGTGAGTGGTCGAGGAGCAAGGCGAGGAGGAGAAAGGGGACAGTCTTAGCTAGTCCCATGGTTTTTGAGGGGTCTCACTAAGACCAGCTAGTCCCTGATTTAGTCTAGGCTAGTGAGACTTAGTCTCATTAAACTTAGTCCCTGTCAGAAACAAACATGGGACTGGAGTCCAGTCCAGTACCGTTTAGTGAGGGCAAACAAACGCCCCCTAAGAGTGCGGAAAGAAAAGCAATACCTAATAAACTCGAATTTTGATCACTCGAACCCAGAAAGATCTCCAATCACCAGAAATCTTCACAACAATCAAATCGTCACAGCACAGCGGAAATAAGCACCAAGAGATTGAACCCAATGGCAAAGATACCATGATAACATTCATCAAGGTATACACAGATGAATGTTTTGCTGAAAAATATAAAAACTATATTAGAAGAAATGTAGAGAGAGAATCAAGAGAATGCAGACTTTGTTATTTCTTAGAGAGATGGAAAAGATCATCCCACAATGATTCAGTACAAGCTTATATAGCAGCCAAATGTTGCTTGTCAGCTAAGCTATCAATGTAACTAACTTTTAACAAACTAACATACTACAATAGCTGATGTGGCATTCCTATCTAACTGTGAGGATGTGTCAAATGATGTGGCAATAGTCATATATCTTCAACAACCATATCACAGTAAAGAGTCAATTGTCTCTCTCTCTCTCTCTCTCTCCCTCTCCTTCTTAGTTTTTGACGAAATTAAGATGAGAAATTTCATCTCTAACGGCTGTTGTGTATAAGATCTTCCAACTTTAACAGTCATTCGCGGTGCAGAAGGTAACAATTGTACCGTAACTCGAAATCAATTCGGGTTTCTTATTTTGGATTTTGAAAATGGAATTAGGGTTTTGATTTGGGGATTTCCAATTGCAATTAAGGTTTCGATTTGGGATTTTCTATTTTACTGTTTTAATGTCCTATTTATTTTGGGTTTTTTTTTGCTGCTGTTTACTTTGTGTGTGATATTATTTCGACGTCCTATATATGAAAATTGAAACATTTGATATTGATATATGTTTAAGTGATCGTTGTGATATATTATTGTGCATTGTTAAGCTGGACGGATCTAGTACACCTACTGTCTTCGGTAACTGAAAAAAGAAAAACAAGAAAATCCAACTTACACCCTCGAAGAGAAACTCCCTCAAACACCTTTTTCTAATCAAGTGAACAATATCTTCATGGTGATTATTATGAAGATGAGTATGACGATGATCCTGATTTGGTGAGAGCTATGTTCCGTAGAGCTACTGTACTGCTAATAAGAATTGTAGATTGTAGTTTCCATTTTTATAGTCATGTTTTCCATCCGTCCCAAAATACCGAAGACATTTTGGGAATCTCAAAATTCAAGAATACCAAAATTTCGGTTCCGAATCAATAGATTTCCGTCCCAAAAGGGTTAGTTTTAGAATTTCGAAATTCCATTTTCGGTTCGAGATCTCATACCGTACCAGTCCTAATGATATGTAGATCTGCTGGCAAATTTTGATCCCAACTGTTTGATGAAAATCTATCTTGAAAGACTTTCGCTGCCATTCTCTCATTTTCTCTTGTAACGGGAACAAGAGTGCATACTTCAGTTAGTGCCCATATCACCAGTCAAGCATGACTACTTCCACTTGGCATATTTATTTATTTGACTTGATTGTTGTAATGGTTTTTAAATTTTATTCTTAATTTAATTTTAGCCCTTGAACTCTTATATTAGTTTTTTTAGTCCTCAGACGTAACAATGTGTTGCACCATTAATCTTTTTTACTAACGGTGTTTTTTTCCCATTAAATCTAAGGTATATTAGGAACGTCAACCTAAAACTTCAAATAACAATAGAAGAAGCTAAGAAAAATGAAAATCTATAAATTAATATCTAAATCTTAAAGAAAAATGGAATTTTTAACTATAAAAATACAAAATAAAAATGGTTGGACATTAGCAATTTGTAAATATTACGTGATTTCAAAGTTGATAGGAGATAGCACGGTGGCTGAATTTAAACAACTAACAAATAAGATATTGAACTAAGGGAAAAAAAATCCTATGTATTCAAATATTTACACCAAAAATTGATTTCTTTTAGGTTTTGTTTTTCTTTCTCGTTTCTCATTTTTAAATTCATTTTTAATGATGTAGGATGAAGTTCCTAATATAACCCTAAATATAAGGGAAAAATAAACAGTATTAGTGAAAATGATCAATGGTACAACACATTGTTAAGTTCGAGGACTAAAAAACTAATATGAGAGTTCAGAGACTAAAATTAAATTAAGGATAAATTTTACAAACAATTGCTACAATTAAGCTTATTTGTTTTTTTTACTTTAAAAATTAGGCCCATATTATCACTTAGTACAACGGTCTAGTGATATTTCACTTTACTTGTAAGTGAAATGTCTTAGATTCAATTCTTGCCAAAGAAGAATTTGAACCACATTATTGCTAGCACATTATGAAGTTTAGCCTACTCCCCCACTCCTTATTGTACATAATATCGTTTGTTCAAAAAAAAAAAAGGCCGATATCAACTTCTCCTTATATTTTGGCTGGAAGCTTGTTTGAGGAGCCTATTAGAAATGCTCTAAGAGAAGAGAACGGCAACCCCATTTAGTTAAGGGAACTTTAACGAAAAGTTTCCGATACTGTTCACTTTAACGAAAAACTACATTTTAACATTAAAAAGTCAAGCATGGTACTATTCACTTTACCCTTTATTTTGTCTTTATCGTTAAAACTCAAAATTTTCAAATTCTTTTCCTTAGTTTTCCTTTTAGTTAATCGTGCCCTACATCAATATTCTTGTCTACATCCCCAGCTACAATTATAAAAATAAATAAATAAATAAACCAAATATTAAAACATGTCAATGAATAAACTAGCTAAGAGGTGAAATGGATGTAGAAAAGTATAATTAAGAACAAGAAAAAGAACTGCAAAAGGAAGCTGCTAGGTCATTTCTATTCTATTAACAA
The DNA here is from genome assembly GCA_963580275.1 of Crataegus laevigata. Taxonomy (NCBI): domain Eukaryota; kingdom Viridiplantae; phylum Streptophyta; class Magnoliopsida; order Rosales; family Rosaceae; genus Crataegus; species Crataegus laevigata. The sequence continues at coordinate 18,916,703 of OY756940.1, read as the reverse complement.
CTTCAGTTTTCTTTGTTCTAAATGCATATATATGAAATATGAGGAGTACTTAAGGAGACCTAAATTTTTAAAATTAAATTTGCAAATCAAATAATGTAGTTGAATTATCTGCATTTATTTTTCACATGTGCTCAAATGTTAGAATTTTTTGCTAATTGTGGTGGCCCTCATATACTATTTTTCTCACTCCCTATCACCAAGTATATAAAAGTAAACAGTTTTCTTTTTATAATGAAATTGAACCGAAGTAGAGGTGATTCCAAAAATCCAATTTCATCACCATTATCTTGACTACCCAGTTAGGCCAGCAATGATGCCTACAGATTCATAGTACATGGTCGATTCTTATGTTTTTCACATTTAACTTGCGACTATCATATGCCCCACCCTCCCGAGCACTTTGCATACTTCCAAAGTCTTCAAGGCGAAGACTGCGCCCTCTTGTCACTACAATAAAAACTAATTCAATTAACTTATATGTGACTATAAATCCTCAAGAATGTACTTCAAAAACCCTCATTTTGGATGTTTAAGACTAGTACGTTATGACTATGCAGAAATAATAAGGATGAAAGATTGTTTTAAGACATATGGATCAGAGACGAAATCAAGAAACTATTATTAGTGAGGGCTCTTTTTTTTCGCGAACAAGTGTGGTCTCATTTGATTAGTATAAATCTTAAAAATGAATTCAATTTTTAGTAGTTGTGCTCTTGGTACGATATAGGTGAATTCGTAATAGCTTGTATGCTTGCATGTTATTTGATATATCTGGAGTGTGACATTTTTTTCATTCTTTTACTTTTATTTCATTATTGAAATTCAATCATATATATCATATAGATATTAGCCGGGTGTAAATACTTATTACCTAGTATGATTTAGCTTAATCGTAGATTTGAAAGTAACAAAGTTGACTAAAACCAAGGATTTAAATATCGGTAATATCGGAAATATCGGTAGTCCGAAAACACGGAAATATCGACGGAAATATCGATAAAATATCGATATCGATAAAAATTACATGGAAACCACGGAAATTGTAAGAAAAACTTGGAAATTTTTATTGAAACTTTGCAGGATGTTTATTTAGTCAATTATCTATTAGTTTATCACAAAAAATTGGAAGGAAATGCATTGCATGATGGATTTAACATTATCAAGTTGATTATATAGCGAGCTGACAAACATTGTGAGTGTAGAAAATATGTAGTAATTAATGAAAGAAGTCTAAACACACCATAAATCATTTATATATAATGAATTAGTACAATATTTTACACTTTAGTACCACATAGAGTTCCTATGAGGTTCAAAATTTTCACTATCTTCATCATCTCTACGTGTAGAGTGAGTGTATTGTGAAGAGTAGTTATCAAATGATAAATCCCCAAAATAGTTTTGCATGTAATTGTTAACATGCCACCCATATGGATCCGAAATTGGTTGAGGTTGTCCATAAGCAAAATCATTTGAAGATTGAGTCTGGGATTGTTTCCATGACTCGCTCGATTCCATCCCAACAGGAATGGGATATGAAGGGTAGGGAAATGGTTGGCTATGAGTATAACCACAGTTACTACTTCCCACACCACAGTTAATTACTTAAAAAAATTAACATGTAATTGTTAACATTACTTAATTACTTACAAAAATTAACATGCAAGTATTAATTACTTAAAAAAATTAACATACGAGTCCATACAAATTTATTTGTTGTTGTATAAATTACAATAATATAAATATAAGTTTGTAAACTTACCTTAAATATGGAACCCTTTGTGTTCAAGCTTTGGAATGGATCTGGAATGACTTTGAAAATGGTAAGGGAAGAAGAAGAAACGAAAATGCTCTGAGGGAATGCCTCTGATACTCGACCTCTGATAAGGTGGAAGAATATAAGTATATAACAGAGAGTGGCACATGGTTTTGTATATGAAAGCATATCACAGACTCACAGTGACACACGGTTTCATTATTAAAGTTCTATTATTCGTTGTCCATTGTCTGCAATTGTAAAAAGTGATTGAAAAATCCAATTTGGTGAGTCAGATGGGGTCACTCAAGCACACACACAGATATGCCATCACACACGCACACAAAACAAAACTCACACGCATACGGCTCTCTCTCTCTCTCTCTCATTCTCGATCCTTCTCTCTTCTTCTCTGAGAGAAGTTCTCACACCGTCACACACAGAGCCCTCTCCCCCTTCGCCATTCCACCCACACACACACACACAACACTCACACGCATACGCCTCTGTCTCTCTCTCTCTCTCTCTCTCATTCTCGATCCTTCTCTCTTCTTCTCTGAGAGAAGTTCTCTCACACTGTCACACACAGAGGCCCTCTCCCCCTTCGCCATTCCACCCACACACACAGAGGCCCTCTCCATTCCACCCACACACACAGAGGCCCTCGATCTTCTCTCTTCTTCTCTGAGGCCTGACCTCTCTTCTCCTCCTTCTCCATTCGACTCACACACACACAGATGACAGATCTCCCCCTTCTCCCACTCTCTCGATCCTTCGCCCACTCTCTCGATCGTTCGCCGCCGTTGATCGTGGCTCTGGCTCAGTCGTCTCTGGTGGTGCGCCCACGGATCGATCCTTCCCCGCCGTCGATTTTTCAGGTGAGATTCCATTGAAACCCTAAGCCCTAAATCGACATCACATATGTTGGATCGTTGATGCATGCGTGAAATTTGAAGCTTTTATGTGAAATTGATGTTAAAATTCGTGTTTTTGCGAGGTTTTTGGGACGAAATCGGCTCGGGAATGGATCTGGAATCCCGGTGTTCTTCTCCGGCGTTCGATGTCGGAGTCCGTCAACGAAGTTTCTCGATATTTCCAAATTATCGCGATATTATCGATAATATCGATAATATCGCGATATTTGGTCGAAAACCACACGGATACCTATCAAAATATCCCTACCCCGAAAAATCGATAATATCGGCGATATTTCGCCGATATTATCGATTTTTAAATCCATGACTAAAACAACGTGCTCCTCTCTTTGTAACTAATTTTGGATTTAACTTTTCAAAATATGTACCCAACTTACGCATCTGTATAAACTATTGGCATTAGTGAAGCCACCTTCATGAGTAAATTAGTACAATAGGAAGAGGAGCGGAAAAAGAAAATTTCAATTGATACCAAGACATACCTTGTATGCCTTAAATATTAGGAGACTATTAAGCAATTGTTTAAAATAAACAGTTAGAGAACATGAATAATTACGCTGTGTATTGGAGTGTAGTGGTTAGTTATTGATTCAATCTTCAAACCAAAATATCTTCAAAAAAAATATCTTCAAACCAAAAAGTTGGATCTTTCTATTCACATCTTTTATGTTGTCACCACATTATACATCGATGTAATTTCAAGACATACATAATTTATCTTTATACATTCCCAACAATCTCAATCAATGAGGTTAGTTCTTTGTTTGTTTGTTTTTTTTTTTTTTGGAGAACATGAGGTTAGTTCTTTTTCTAAATTCTCTCTGTCTCTTAGCGTAGAATTATTACTAGATATGGTTGATCGCTAATAATGGATTATGGTGAATTTTCTCTTGCAACAATGTATCTTCTTAAAATTTTCCTTCTCTATTTTCTACAAGGTTTTGCGAGTTCTCTCTCTCTCTCTCTCTCTCTCTCTCTCTCTCTCTCTCTCTCTCTCAAATTACTTGCTTTCTTTTCTGCATACCAAGTTTTTGTTCTTGGAAAGAGATGATCATTTGATCCAACGGCTAAAAACAAATGCTCATTTTAAAAATTATAATAATTTTAGCCGTTAAATTAAATTTTAAGGGCCCGAATCACTTGATCTGCGGGTTTTTATGGAAGTGATCCAGAAATGATCTCTTTCCTTTGTTCTTCAAACTACTATCTAGAAGAAAATTAAAAAAGAAAAAAAGATAAGTTCATTATCATCATCAAATGCGGAAAGGGATACTTTCTGGACAGCTTTCTCCTAATCCACCAAGTTCGGAGATTTGGACCGTTGAAATTTAATCTAACGGTTATAAACATGGGCCTACTTTAAAAATTATAATAACTTTAACTGTTAAATTAAATTTCAACGGTCCAAATCTCTAAACTTATTAAATTAAGAAGAATAGATCTGAAGACAATCTCTTTCCATCAAATGCTGGCTAAGGTAAAGTGTTTTAATCATTTCAGTACAAAAGATTGTAACCGGTACATGGATTTGTGCGATTAATGACGCAAATACATGAATCGGTACAAACTTTTATCAAACCAACAGTAATTGAGGATTATAATATTAGTATTGATTCTAAAAGATGGCAAAGTTATTGATTACAAAATGTTTCCAACCTTAAACCTTAACGAAGTCAAATGTTGGTGCTCAGGTAATGAGTTGTTCGGTCATATATGGGTCCCGTGAAACCCATAGCATGCTCCCAGTCATCATTTACCTTAAACACCTTTTTTGTTCACATTATAATAAATATACCTGCCAAAGAACATGTATCGGGTATATCACTACTGTGGTGTGTTCTAGATAAATACAATAAAAAGTAAATTTACGTATATTATTGTATGATTAAAAAGTCATGGTAATAATATTCCTATTACATGTAAGTCATTTTTTAATAAAATAAATATAAAAAAATTAAGAAAAAAAAAAAGATAGTTCATTTTCTTTAGCCTTGAAAATAATTTTTCATTCGGTGCATCGTTTTGTTTTTGTGGCTAGGCTCAATGCATCTGCATTTTGGTAATTGACTACCTGAGCTTTTTCTTCCTTATGTGTTGATTATCATCCAAAGTAGTCTTTTTTCTTTTCTGGTAACCATCTAAAGTAGTCCTTATGTCCTGCTTAAGTGACAAAATATTTGATGCTCACTGATTGAGCACAACTTATTAAGTAATAAAAAAATTGAATAACTGTTGCAGTTGTTTGCGAAACGATCATTTTAATTGATTAATTAGTTGATAAATCAATTAGTTGTGATTAAGAATCTTATCGCCGCCTCTCGTCTCGAGTGCATTATCTGGGCCAGTCTGCAGGTTCAGGTGCTGAGGTACATAACCCCTTTCTGAAATCTAAATAGGTGGATTAGGGATAATTATGGGTTTGGTCAACTCGCTCACTCACGCCACTTGAGAACATTGCTACTCCCGTGAGTAAGAATAAAGGACGTCTTGCAAAGTGTTGGAAAATAGAAAATTACAGTTGTCAGTCTAAAAATCTAATTGCGCACTTTTTATTCTAAACATAGAAAATTTGAAGTGCGCAATTAAATTTTTTGATGGCTAATAACAATTTTTGATAAATATTAGTATTTTTAGGTTTATTATATTGTTTAATTTTTTATTATTTATATTTTCTTGTAGGTTAAGAATTTGGATCCCTTGCGCATTAAGAATAAGAGTGTCTATAAATAAAGCGTTATGTAATTCAGTTAATAATAAGTAAGTTATAATATAGTCTTACGGGTATAACCCTTTTTATTTTTTGTTAATTGAACATTATTTGTAGTTTTGTAATCCATTTATCTAGTCGTTTGCTATGCATACTCTAATTTTCAACCAAGTAGGTTAAAACACTCCATTATAAAAATAATTATTTTTCAAAATTTGAAAAGTTAATAATATTTTTACATGGAATAAAAGAACCATTACACCCATATTTTACCTAACTCAACAAATATGTCAATTCAGTTTGACATATGGATGGGCAAAGTGGCCTTGGACCTGCAGATCGGGGCAGGTCCAAAATTTTTTAATTCGAAACAGGGTAGGGCGGGGACGGGTTCATGTTAATGGTGAGGTTGGGGGGGTCCAACTAGATGAGCAAACGGGCTCCTAACTTGGACCGTATCCACAGCCAAAATCTAAGATTAAACCTCCACCGTTGATTAAAACTTCACATATCATAGATTCACAAGATTCACAGACATTGATCTCTCTTTCTCTCTCTCAGACCTCGAGCTCAAATCCATCAACTTCTTGACTCCTCACCTCTCGACTCTCAGGTTTCTCTTCTCTCCATTCTCAGCAAAACGCAATCTCATTTCTACTCACCTTCCCGACCATAGAGTGCATGCGATGACGACTAAGACAGAGAACGATGTATGACGTCGCACATTAGTTTTTGACAATCGCAAAAGGTTACTCTAGCACAAGGAGCTTGACTATCAAGTTCGCCTAGGTCAGATTACTAAAATATCCCACATCGATTTTATTTCTGAAAAAAAAAAGGAGTTTAAATATCCTAACCTCACTCCAACTAATACTGAGGCCTTTGTGATAAAACCACACACCTGACGAACTGTGTAGGTGGTAATTATCAAATTATGGACAATATTGGTGTTGTCGGAAGTGGGTTTCAGCCCGTCTCTCTGATAATTTCCCTCAATGTGAGACCCTGTATTTTAAAAATATATATTTATTATTATTATTATTATTATTATTTAAAAAGAGTTGTTATTGGGTTTTCTTATATATACATATTATTTCTAGCTTTGGTTAAGTTTCCACTTGATGTATTATAATTAGCAGCTCCCCATATGTATATTTATTTAGTTATTAAATTTATACATTTCTACAATGTTCTACTACATTCACTTGATGAACTTCAAGTTGTCAATGTGTCGAGCTATTATTCATACAAATATTACCACTCATTAAAAGGTACTTGTAAGCTTCTTTATAGCTTGAGCTAGCTAATATGATCTTTCTCTCTTCTTTTTGTATATCTACACCTACACATTTACACTTCGTCATGTTCTCTAGTTAACTCAGGTTGTTGACACCTCCTACTCTAGACAACCATTATCCATTTCAATTTATGGACTCTTAGTTATTAAGTTTTCTCTATCATTGGTCCTACCAAGATAGGATGAGGATAGTTGTCGACTTTGTCTCCTATAAATAGCTTCCACCCTTCCCAATTTTATGCACATTATTTCTCAACCTTTTCTCCTCTTTATCATGTCGCATGCTTATATATTTGTGTGTGTATGTGGAGATATTAAGAAAGAAAAGAGAATGATAGAAATATATGGCGCTAGGACTGTTCAATGAGCTCACTCAAGTGCATGGAACTTAGCTATTTTGGTAGTGATATGGATAAATATGTGGAGCTTATCTATTCCGGTAGTGACGCGGATCTTTGTTTTAGTTTTGGAATCCAGGTAGGGGAAATACGGCAGACCTTTACGGAAATTGACTTTATTAAATTTCATGAAGTATTATTGGTTATGGAATTATTGCTGAAATTCTATTCGTTGAGAATACACTGTGATACATGTGAAAGATAATATGACATCATTTGTGCATCATACATATTGATGTGGTTGGAATTGAAGTGTTTAGATTGGAAGTATGGAAATGAGGGTAGTTGGAAAGGATCTTTTGTGTAGTTGAATCTATTCATTGTGAAACCAGTTCCAGGCGAGCCTGATGTGCACAATAGAATAGGATATCAACGAGAATTGTTAATGTGGGTGATCTGGGCGGGAGATCAATGAATTAGATAAGATGACTAGCAAAAGAGGTTTATGAACTTGGGATATCATATGGGGGTTAGCTTCTATGATAGAACATTCGAACCACCTCGACAGGGGTAAAATGCATGGTATGGGAAGTGCAAGTCTGCGTGTTTCATTATAAAAATTAGCAGAGGTAGTTGAAGAGGTTGCATTGCATTCATGCATTATTATCAATAATGATTTGATATTTGGCCATATGATTTTATGACATTTAATTTAATATTGTCAATTTATTGTGATAAGGTTATGTCCTTACTGAGCTGTCAAAGCTCACCCCTTTATTGTAATGCAGGTTTACAAACTAGGCATTCAAGATAGTAGGCAAGATGAGATCAAATTAGATTGGAGAATAGAAAGTTTATTCATCTATTTACTATAGGTTGTAAAAAATTCTTGATTTGTTTACGAATCATGAGTCATTTTATAAGAAGAAATTTATTTTTCCAACCCGTGTCAATTTGTATTTATTTATTGAGCTTTTAACTCACGTTTTGGATTCGGGTTTGAGTTTTTAGTACCGACCTTGGGTATGGGGAGTGACACTTGGCCATGAATTAGATGTGTGGATCTCCCACATGTGACTCACTAATTGGGTCCCACATGAGGGTGTGTGTTGAAATATCCCACATCAATTGTATCACTTGACGACATATGAGTTTACATATCTCAACCCCACTTCAACTGATACCAGACCTTTTGTGATAGAACCCCACGCCTGACGAATTGTGCAAATGGTAATTACCAAGTTAGGGACAACATCGGTGTTGTTGGAAGTGGGTCTTCAAAGCATCTCTCTGGTAATTTGACAAGATTCAGTCCAAAATCCTAATCCCCTTTTGCAATTAACAACCCAAATTGTCCCAACTAGTAAGCTTTAATGTGCTCGCCTTATAAGGTTTCAATTATGATTTTCAATTGAGCAATTCAGTTCATATTTTGTTATCTAGTTTTTCAAATGTATTTGATTTCGCTTTTTTGGGGCTTTCTGTTATATTATGGTTAGTGTAATTGAGAAATAGAAATGCTTTGAAGAACTCGTTTGGGTAAAGCAATTGAATTTTTGCAATGGGATGGTGTACAGTGAGAGAAATTGCGGGCTGCGTATAGAGATGGGGAAGGTGAGAGGATCCAATTCAGCTTCTAGAAGAAACAAGCTATAAAAAAATCTCATGCACTGGTGGGAATCAGCTTGTTTGAAATGGGCCGAGTTAAGTGCGGTTCTATTTTCAAAATAACACAACTTGCTCTGTCTTGTCCCGTTTTATTTATAAACGGGTCCAATCCCTGAAGACCTATAAAAATGAATGTATAATAGCCCTTTTCCATATTAAAAGGGCTAGTTTACTAAAAACAATTTCACTTAAAAAAAAAAGTCAATTTTGCATCACGACTTCATTTTGTTTGTCATCCCATCATTAAACATGAAGAAATGTATCTAGGTCAACTATTTGGGCCTGAGGTATCTTCTGAGCCTTTGGAACCAGGCTAAGGGTTTAGAAGGGATTTGCACCTCCCAAGATGATGCCAACGTACGTGGCTTGCTATATAGTATCACAACTGAAAACACTGGTTGCGATTGGGAAATTGACCTGGGCTTCAAATTTGTTATCTAGCTCCACTCGTGTGTTCATTGTATAACTTTCAAATGATAAACCAAGCATCTCATTAATTGATGGCTCGTGCAAGCAGAAAGTGTACTACAGAGAGAGCATCCAATGCAAACTCAACTTGCAACTTCATCCTACGATAACTTGGCATTGTCAAGGTTGACTTTATCATCTTAATTAACCTTTACTTGAGAGATTCAGGTTCTGAAACTGTTTTTACTACACAAGAATAAGGTTCACACGGTTTTCCCACGACCTAGATGCTCGTAAAGCCATATGATATCAAAATTTGCATCTTTTCACGTACCAAAATAAATTACATGTATCTTTTAAGGATTATTTTCCATTTGAAACCCTAGCACTAGTTTACTCTCTTAGCTAAGTTTTCACACAAAACATGTATGTATTTAGTTAGCTATTTGAGACACCATATGTTACACATTCTCTAATACTAACCTCATAATTTTCAATTTCCAAGCCAATTTCTTTATAAGTTATTTTTTTTTTTTTTGAAAAAGTACGTTCTTTAATGCAACTAGGGAACACGTACATACTAAGGATAGTGTGCTTGAAGGACCTCGATAAAAACCTTGCTGGGCCTTAAACCCAAACGGAGGAAAAGAGCGTCCTGCACTACTAGAAACCTATCCTCACATGCCAATACAAAAAACCAACTAAGTTACAAACTTTCGTCAAGTAAAACACCCATAAGAAAATTAGGAGGATCTTCAAACCCCAAGAATTGCTGAATACTGCCAATACCGACTCTAGCCAACCTATAAGCAACATCATTACCACTCCACGGCACATAATTTAAACTCACCTGAGGGAAAGACTGTAGTAAGAATCTCATATCATTAATAATAGGCCTTAGAGGTGAGCAGTCCTCCTCTGACTTCTGCATGACAGCCAAAACTGTGCTGGCATCACCTTCAAACACCAACTGTGCACCTACTGGACAAAATGATTGAGCCAACAACAAAGCTTGAGGAGCAGGAAATGGCTCCGTGTGAAAAGCAGAACTCATCTGACCAATTAAACCCGCAGCTGCAGCTATAAAATCACCTTGCTGATCTCGCATAATGACACCGAAACCACCCCTCGATCCTTACTGGATCCAAGCGCCGTTGAAGTTGCACTTTACCCAACCAACGTTCAGTTTGAGCCACCGTTGCGGTGGTTTAGTGGACTTTGACGAGCTTCTTTTATGCCATTAGTAATATTCACCCAACCAACCTTTAGCTTCAAACGCTAGGTCATGCGCCCTTACCTGCTTTCCTTGCCAAACCAAATCGTTACGGTTCTTCCATAATCGCCATAGAAGCATCAAACAAAAATCAAAGACTATCGAAGGGGAACGCATCGCAACAGAACCGAGCCAAATAAGAAGTGAATTATGGTTGGCATCTTCAACCCTAATCCCCAGACCTCTAAACCAAACAAATTTAGCCAAGCTACAATCTCTTAAAACATGCTCAGTTGATTCACCATTGGCTCTACAAGTACTACTACAAACATTCATGCATGCTTTCTAAGCACAGATTCTGACTTTCCCCGGTACACAGACATGCCAAATCTTCCTCAACACTATGCTACGTCCATCATCAGGCAAATAATTAGACCCACTGGGCTCCACTCTTGTGGCAGCCAAAGCCTTAGCCACATGATACGCACTTTGGATTGTGAACTTTCCATTCTTTTCAAAATGCTAGATTTTACGATCCAAGGTCGACCGAAAACTCAACGAAATACCCAAGATAACATCCGCTTCCTCTTGAGAAAACAAAGCTCTTACCATAGCTACATTCCATTGTGGCAAACCTGCAACAAACAGGCTATTCACCGTAGCCTCCCCATCCCAGCCATGCAGTAGATGACTCAACACACGAAAGAATGTATCCCTAGGAAGCCAGTTATCTTGCCAAATCTTAATAGAGTACCTATTCCCCACCTGCCAATGACAGCTTTTTAAAATCACACTTCTAGCCTTCGTGATACTCCGCCATACAAACGAACTATTAGTCTTAACGCGAGCACAAAGAAAATCATTATTTGGAAAATATCGAGGTTGTTGTAGGAAACGCCAAGCCTGTTTAGCCAAAATGGTAAGATTAAAAGCATAAAGATCCCGAAATCCCAACCCTCCTTCATTTTTAGGCTTGCATAGTTGATGCCAGTTAAGCCAATGAATCTTTCTCTTTCCCGGATCTTCACTCCACCAAAATTTGGCAATCATAACATTTAGTTCTTCATAGAAAGACTTAGGAAGAAGAAAACACAGCATGGAATACATTGGCAATGCTTGAGCCACAGTTTTAACCCACAATTAACGGCCCGCCCCACTCAATAATTTGCCACGCCAACTTTGTAGTTTTTTCCATATGTGGTCTTTCACATGTGAGAAAGTCTCTTTTCTTGATTTCCTAACAAGCACTGGTAAACCAAGATATTTATTGTGAAATGCCACACGCCTCATACCAAGACAATTAGTTAGCAGCTGGTGGTTATACTGCGTAATATTAGCACTAAACGAGACGCAGCACTTTTTCAAATTCACCACTTGCCCCAAAGTAGCTTCATACACATCCAACACATGCTTAATAGTCATGCACTCATCCAACGTACCCCTCGCAAACAGGAAGCTATCATCTGCAAAAAAAAAACAAATGATTAATGCTTGGAGCACTACGTCCCACTTCGATACCATGTAAATTACCTAAAGATTCAGCCTTATTGATTAAAGCCGAAAGCCTCTTGGCACACATAACGAAAAGATACAGCGACATAGGATTGCCCTTTCTAACACCCCTTCTTAGCTGCACATACCCTATTGGTTCACCATTTATCTTAAAAGAGTATGTCACAGTAGTTACACATAACATGACCATTTGAACCCAACTCGGTGAGAAACCTAGCTGAGTCATAATTGCCTCTAAAAATTGCCATTCCAACCGGTCGTATACCTTGTTAACATCCAGCTTCAATGCCACAAATCCATTCATCCCTGAGTTTCTTTTATGCATGTAATGGGCAACCTCCGCAGCCACTAAATAATTATCTGAAATCAGCCTCTCAGGAATAAACGCACTCTGGGTGAGGGAAATTATATGAGGAAAAACAGACTTCAAACGATTAGCTAACAACTTCGCCATAATTTTATAAATGACATTGCATAAGCGGATAGGACGCAATTGAGACATCTTCGTAACCACTTTCACTTTAGGAATCAAAGTGACGTGAGTATAATTGATCTTACGTAAAATTTGACTAGAGAACACCATTTCACGAACTCCTCTACAAACATATGGCCCAACAATTCCTCAATGCTTTTGGCCCTAGGGTCATACCATCCGACCTCGGAGCCTTAGTATGGTGCATTTGAAACACATCACACTTAACTTTATCGTCTGAAATAGGTCTCTCAAGTTCAACATTCATATCCTCCGTTACCAAAGGCGTTATGGTACTCAAAACTTCATCAAAACTGGATGCATTATTTGTAGTAAATAATCTGGTGAAATAGGAAAGAACAACCTGTTCCATACCTTCTTTATCCTCGTGCCACACCCCGTCCTCATCCATAAGGCCAAACAGTCGATTCTTTTTATACCGGTGGTTAATTTTCTAGTGAAAATACTTCGTATTGTGATCCCCAAGTCTCACCCAATTTTCCTTTGCCCTTTGTTGCCGAAAAAGTTCCTCCTATTCAAGTAGAAAATTCAAACGTCCTATCAGTACTTTCTTTTGTTCAATAGACTCACTTGTAAACGGTTGACCTAACAAGCTGGTGGTGAGTTTATCCTCGACTTCCCTAATTTCCTCGAGTCCCAAACGTACAGTGCTTCGTGCCTAATTGTTCAACAACATTCTCATGGCTTGAATCTACTTAGTCACCTAAAAACTAGCCGAGCCATCCACACTAGATTCCCAACCTTGCTGTGTCACTTCATCACTCCTCATGCATATTCCAAGCCTTCTCATACCTAAATTGTCTCTTTCCATAACTAAAACATCTCCCATCCCAAGTGAGTAGAATTGGGACGTGGTCAGCTGAGGTTTTATTTAAATGCTGCAACCTGAAACTTGGAAACAAATCTAGCCAAGTTTGTGTACCCAAAGCACAATCCAACCGTACCTTAATACCACCCCCTCTTGTCGTAAACCACGTAAAAATGTTCCCAAAATAGCCTAAATCGTTGAAATGACACTACACAACTATGTTCCGAAAACCTTCCATTTCAGGCTCACTCCGAATATTACCCCCTCCTGTTCGGGAGCTTGCAAAATTTCATTAAAATCATCTATGCGCAACCACGAAATTGACGCAGTGTCACGTAGTCTATCCAAAAGCTCCATGACTTATATTGATCCTCAATTGCCAGATAGCCATAGAATCCAGTCAGCCTCCAATAACTATGATCCCCAGGCTCTCCCACATCAAAATCAACATGGTTCTTGGAATAAGGTTGCAGTCTCAAATCAAACTCTTCTTTCCATAAAACGCACAAACCTCCCGAATTTCCATTACTAGTTACCTCCTTCTGTTCGTGAGCTTGCAAAATTTCATTAAAATCACCTATGCGCAACCACAAAATTGACGCACTGTCACGTAGTTTATCCAAAAGCTCCATGACTTATATTGATCCTCAATTGCCAGATAGCCATAGAATCCAGTCAGCCTCCAATAATTATGATCCCCAGGCTCTCCCACATCAAAATCAACATGGTTCTTGGAATAAGGTTGCAGTCTCAAATCAAACTCTTCTTTCCATAAAACGCACAAACCACCAGAATTTCCATTACTAGCAAGTGTAAAACTTCTATCATAATTCAATTCATCTGTAGGCGTTCCATGTAGTGAACGTTGCTTTTCGTCTCACATAAAAACACCACGGTGGGATCTTTATTCAAAATCAAACGTTGAAGCGCATGACGTGCACAAAGGTTCCCAAGCCCACGACAGTTCTAACACAGATAACTCATTGAGACTGGCGGGGTTGACCACCGTCAACCTCCGCCAATAAATTGGACTTAACCACATTGACCAATCCTTCTACATCTACTAGAAGGTGTCAAAGTATTAATCCCTTCACTCGCAACGCGTTTCCCTAAGACAGGTAACCTCGAACTCATAGACACTTGAACAAAAGAAGCAGTACCACGTACCCTTCTGACTCGTGTTGACTTCCTCCTTCTTTTTGGCTGCATCTGATGCCAATCGACATTAGAACTCAACACAGGCCCATTCTATCTCACCATATCCCCCGTGGAAGATTCATTGGGTCCATCAGTTAGCATCAAATTTGTATTTCTGTAATCCATGTCATTAATCTCAATCGGACCATTCAAATCAAATCCAAAAATTCTCAATCTAGAAGAGTCAATTGAGACATCCCCCATATTATTTCCCATCAACCCTAGATCAACTAGATGTTCATAAAAAGAAACAATAGCTAGTTCATCAATAACCATATCTTCCAACTCAACACCCACATTCAAATCAGGTAATTCAAACCCTCCCTTAATGATCCTACTATTCAAATCCTTCTCCACTGCACCACTTTCCAATTCATCCTCTCCAGTCACTACTAGTTCCGGCATAACGGTCCCCGGAGATCGCTCCGCTGAAACCAAATTAGGTGCCTCAACTTCCATATGCATTGGTGCATTCATTGACCACCCATGTGAAGGCTCTAATCCAAAATGAATACACTGCGGTCGACTGTAGTTAACATCAAGAACATCATTTTGGAACCGTCGACCATAAGGTTTCATTAAATAATCATCATTTTTCGCGGAAAACTTTGCACATTGTTCTTCTTTATGACTAACAAGTCCACACAAATAGCATGTGATTGGAAGCTTCTCATATCAAAGATCAATACTCATCATGGATTTCTCAATAGATAGTAGCTAACTTCTGCGAAAAGGTTTCGTAACATCCAACTCCACTTGTATACGCAGTAGTCGGCCCTCTAATTCTCCTTTTCTACTTTGATCTGTGAAAATATGTTTACATATTTGATTTCCGATAAATTGTCCCATATGCCTCATCATATACCCAAGAGGCAAACCCTTTATTTGAACCCAAAACTCCTAGGCATACAAAGGAATCTTAGAAGGGTTAGCCAATGTATCAGCCTCTGCCAATAGCAACAAAACCCCATCATACAACCAGGGACCACCTTTTAACACCATTGTTCACTTTTGTTTATTTTCGAAACCAAATGAGAACAAATCATCATTCAAATCAACTACTATTACTTGAGCCTTTAGACGTCACATATGCATCATACGCCTCCTAAACCTATCATTCACAATAGGTTTATGAGAAAGAACCTTCCCTACTAAGAACGCTTTGGATGTTTTAAGGGATAAACCTCCTTATCGTCAATTGCAACCACCCTTTGCTCATCAGGAGTAAGCGCCAGCCTTGCTGTAAAATGTTCCATTATATCCTCCATATGCCGGTGCACAAACTGCACACCACGCTTGAAAAAACCCCAACATGTTTCCTTCCCCAAAGAGAGGATGTGCGTCTATATCCAACTTTCAAATTGTAAACCTTTAACCCTTCGACACTGCCTACCGAAATCTCCTTGCCGTCGCTTTCCTAGAGAAACCCTAGAAAGAAACCTTACCTAGAAAGAATTCTCCAAGTTCTTTTTTTTTTAATTTAGTTTTATTAACATTTTCATTTCATATTAGATTGGGAGTTAGTGATGAACTTCTTTTAAGCATGGAAATTTCAAAACATTAGTTTTGACTAACAGAAGATTTTCTACAGCTTGTGAACTTACGAGCTTAAACAACAAAATAGTAATCTCATTGAGCACATCATATTCCCTTGTCTCGTATGCCGTGTGCAGCATGGACCATGGCAAGAGCTAGTCAGTCAGGTCAAAAAGGTTATAATCAAAAGGTGGTCTACAAGACAATAACATTAGCATGCACGACCACACAAACTTGAAAACCACAACTTAAATAACAAATAGTAGTACGATATTTATCACAATTTTTATATTTATATCACATCGACTATATAACAAAATAATATATAATAATGTTTGGGCCCAAAATCTTGGTTTAGGCTGAGTGTGAAATGGTTCTCGGCCCAAAACCTTAGTTCAAGGGTTGTCGTGAGACATTCAGTTTGTGGGCTGCCTAGTTAGGGTCGGCCAAGTCCTATCAGAAAAAGGAGTCGGGCCAGATAAGGATGAAGTGGACGAAGTCCTATTGTTAGATGGATGGCTGAGGAAGTAAAATCCTAATGCAACAAGGAGTCTCAACGAGATGAGGATACTGAAATATGGAGATGAATGTGGCTTAATAGAGGGTTAGGTTCAAAATCCTAATGGAAGTAGGAATGGCCGAGATAAGATTAGATCGGAGTAAGGAGTCCTAGTCCGGGTGAAGTTGTAATTCAATCAAAGGAAGATTTGCTGCTATAAATAGAGGGGTGAGGGTACCATTCAAGGGACCTCTAACTTAACACACAAATTGCCCTGCGCAAACTCTCTCTTTATGCGAAACCTCTCAACAACCTTGAGATTTTTATTTTCTTTTTCAGCCATCACATCTTCAGTTTGGATAAACAGCGCTGTGAAGGCAATCGGTGATACCTTCAGTTTGGATAAACAATACTATCACTGTAAAATCAGTCAACCTCGAAGCCCTTTCAGTTTGGATAAATAGAACTGCGTTGAGGTCTACTGGTTACTTATCCAAGTCTCGGTCGACAAGGGTTTTCAAAGCTTTGTTGGTAGAGGTCATCTCATTAGCCTTCTTGGTGAAGTGAGGTGTTACAGATTATCAGGCTCGGCACATTGAATGCCGAGTTGTTTTATGATTGGATACTCGCAAGTGGGATTTAGAGTTCGGCATTCTGATGGCTAAACCACATTCACCATCAAGACTTATATCTATTTCGAGTACCTGTGCCCCTATACTTTGGTGTTGATTTCGCGTGAGTTCACCCTTACGAACACGATCACTATGACTAAATCTAGTGCTAACGATTTGTGAACTTCGCAGAAGTAGCAGCCTTATCTTCAGGCTTTAGAATCCAAAGGCCAAGACGTGTTCCTTCCTCGGTTGCAATCGCAAGACGCAGAAGTTAGCAGTGCACCCAATGCAGCATAATAACATATTTTACTCCCCGACAGAGTTTGGCCGACGAGTTGGCACGCCCCGCTCACAACTGAATGACGTAGTTAGCTTATTATGGTCAACATTTTGGCAGGCCTGATAAGGCCATAGTGCTAAAACTACGAAGTTCATGCCCGTCGAAACACGATTAGTGAAAAAGAAGACAGTCATGGGAAAATCGACTACTACACTTACGACCCAAAACACGGGTCCAGAAGGCTTATCACAAGCACAAATTATTATTGCTGTGACAACCGATCCACGTCGAGAAAGGGAAGTTATTCTCAGTAAGTCACTTCATGATATAGGAGTCCTTACCAAGGTTACAAAATGATGTCTTGCCGAATAGGCATTAGAGGAATGTGACAAGGACGATGGTGAAGCCTCTGACCCACCAACTAGATCGTTCCTCAGAAGACGACTTGAGGAACAATCTCGGTAATTCGAGCAAACGATCAACCAAGAAGTAAAAGGTATGCTAGAGGAAGTATGCGGTTACAGAGCCATAAACACCAGATTGCTTGAAGTCCTAGTTAGTAATACCCAGAACATGGGATTTGCTGAGCAGTCGAGACTGTCTATTCCAAAGAGTAACATAATACCAATGTCAACGGTCGAAGCAGGATCTACTCGGCTTAAATCGATCGAGTTAGAGAAAAAGAATGGATCAAGCAGCAATACGAATGAATTTGAGGCAGAAAGGCCGGTTGTGGGTTTAGTTGAAGTTCAAACAATGATCGATTCGGCCTTGAAAAGGGGGCCAAAATTCCCAAAATTGATTCATCCATATGCAGTTACATAGAGCTCTTTGAGTATCCGAAGGCCTTTAAGATCCCAGATTTCAGCCTTTTCGCTGGATAATCGTCTCTATCTTCTCTAGAACATGTGGCTCGTTTCACCACATAATGCGGAGATGTTAATAGTGAATTTCACAAGTTACGGCTATTCAACTTCTCGTTAATAGCCTCGGCATTCGCGTGGTACATCAACCTTCCCCCAATTCCATCCAAAGTTGGGAAGAACTTGTCGAGAAATTCCACGAGTAATTTTATGGGCCGGGAATAAAGATGCCGGTATCTTCATTGCCAAGATGGCTTAGGCATCTGATGAGTCATCGATGGAGTACTTAACAAGGTTTAGGTCGGCCAGAAATTGGTGCCGAGTACTTTTCCCCGAAGTTTAGTTCGTAAGGATCGCCTTGAATTGTATGGACGTGGAGTACAAAAAGTTCTTGGGGGCAAACTTTCAGGATATGTACGAATTGGCTCAACATGTTGAGCAATACGACTACTTACTCCGAGAGGATAAGATATTGAAATCCCCAACCGAATGAACAATCTACAAGAACCCTTCGGTCAGTTATGCATCGAACGAAGGCGAAGGCTCCCAATATGCCAGTATAGATTCGGCTGAGATCGTAATCGATAAGCTGTACATTTGCAAAGCATTGACTCATCCCAAAGTTGTCAAAACTCGCTCGGCCTCTGAAGAAGCTACAGTCAAAGCGACAAAAGTCTATACTTTTGATATTACTAAGGTCGACGCAATTTTCGACCATTTATTACTGGCAAAGATGATCAAGTTTCGACCATAACATAACATTTCTAAGGCCGAAAAGTTGAAAGATAATATATATTGGAAATATCACAACTCGAATAAGTATACGACAAACAACTGCGTTGTATTCCGTTATGCTATTCAAAGTTGGATTGATAAAGGCAAGCTGAAATTTCCTAAAAAAATAGATGGTCGTCAATGCTAACCTTTTCCCCTTAGCGACAGTCAGCATAGTAGATGCTTACTTACCTAAAAGAAAAGAGAAAGGGAAGGTCAAGTTTGTTCCAGTGCAACATGCCGTAAAACAGAATTCTCGACCGTGACTCAAGATCGACTTATTTTCTAATAAGCATGAGTTACACATTAAACTTGGATATAAACCATTCCGTCAACCACCTCGACGATTTTCAATCGAAGTACAACTCGGCATAAAGAACGAAATCATTCGA
Organism: Crataegus laevigata; assembly: GCA_963580275.1. Taxonomy (NCBI): domain Eukaryota; kingdom Viridiplantae; phylum Streptophyta; class Magnoliopsida; order Rosales; family Rosaceae; genus Crataegus; species Crataegus laevigata. The sequence goes on along the minus strand of OY756940.1, from coordinate 18,897,413 downwards.
CTTTTAAATGTCAGGTTCATTCGAACAGCTCGATACGTTGAATGGTTGGCAAATATCGTCCCATTTTTAAAAAAATGGTGCTTTATGAATTTGTATCGATTTCCGAAATCTAAATCTGGCAACTGCCAAAGATGAGTATCCAATATTGATTTTAGATTTGTTAATCGACGCAGCAGCAAGCCATGAAATTCTATCCTTTATGGATAGACATGCTGGCTACAACCAGATTTTCATTGTCGAGGCTAATGTTTACAAGACCGCTTTTCGTTGTCTGGGGGTACTTGAGAATGCCAGCGCAACATACCAATGAGCAATGAACACTATATTCCATGATTTAATTGGCACCATCGTCGAAGTTTACATTAAGGATGTGGTAATCAAATCAAAACGTCACCAGACACATGTAGATGATCTTCGACAAGCTTTCCTACGCATGCGCCAACATAACCTCAAGATGAATCTAGCTAAGTGTGCTTTCGGTGTATCAGCAGGCTTTCTTGCACATCACTGTGGCATCGAGGTCGACGAAAATAAAGCTTTGGCGATCATTAATGCTCTGCCCCTACGACCAAGAAGTCGTTACAGTTGCTGCTCAGCAAGATTAATTTCCTCCGCGAATTCATTGCTAATTCGGCAAGATTAATTTCCTGCGCGAGCCTTTTCCACACTGTTAAAACTCAAGGATTCTGACACTTTTAAGTGGATAGCTGAACATCAAGAAGCCTATACACAAATCAAGGTTGCTCTTTCGACCTTACTTTCCCTGGTCCCACTTCAACGAGGAAAACCTCTTAAATTGTATATTTCTGCAGCTGAAGAGTCCATCTAAAACTCTGAGGCGTGAACAGGCTATCTTTTACCTTAGCCTCAATCTCAATGCTTCTGAGATCAAGTACTTGGCCTTCGAAAAACATTGCTTAGCTTTGGTTTTTGCAGCGTCAAAGCTCAGGCATTATATGCTCTCATCCGTCACTCAGGTCATCGCCTAAACTGATATCATCCGTTACATGCTCACTCGACTAATTGTCAAAGGCTGAATTAGGAAATGGACAATGGCACTATCTGAATTCAGTTTGCAATACGTCCCCTAGAAAGCTGTTAAGGGCTAGGCATTAGCCGATTTCTTAGCCTAACACCCGTCCCCATATGGTTTTGGGGGTAATGACGTCGAAATTCGCATGGTGGCGACTCGGAATAATTATTGGACGATGTATTTTGATGGCTCAAGCGCCTCCATTTCGGCTGGTGTTGGGATAGTCATTCAGTCTCCAAATCACCGTCGATGGTAGTTTTCTCTAAAACTAGACTTTGACTCTTTGACTAACCAGGCCGAATACGAGGTCCTCATCATCGGCCTCGGTGTCCTCCACGACTTGCGAGCAACTCACACCCTCATCCTCGGTGATTCAGAACTTGTGATTAACCAACTCAATTATTGGTCGCATGAGTTGCACTCTGGCTCCCTATCATATGGTCGCCAATTATTTGGCCAAGTCATTCGATGACATTACGTTCAAACTTATCTCCCGAATATGGAATACCGATGCAGATGAACTGGCTCAAATAGCCCCTGGCACACAACTTATGGAGGCAAGATAGGCCACATATTACCTGTAATACGACAATCGTACCCGGCCCTAGTTAATTAACAAGTTCTCCAGCAGGGTCATATGATCCGAACAAGAGTCATGTATTTACCTTCGTTGTTAGAACAAGAAGATCATGTGAAGGTTTGCGCAGTCGAGGCGTTGCCAGACGATTGGAGAAGGTCGATCATATGATATCTCGACAATCCTAATGGCAAACACGACCGTAAAACAAGGGTGCATGCCATAAATTACGTGTTGTACCAAAACGTGTTACACAGAAAGCGTGAGGATGGCCTATTGTTGTTATGTCTCGGCCTCAAAGAGGCAGTCCAGGCGATCACCGAGGTTTATGAAGAAATCTGCGGGGCTTATCAGTCCGGTTGAAAGATGCAGTGGTTGCTTCGCCGACACGGCTATTTTTGGCCAAGCATACTAACGGATTGCATTGAGTTTGCACGGGGATGTGTACAATGTCAAATTCATGGTCCTATACAAAAGGCCCCGCCCGAATCATTACATTCAGTCACTAAACCATGGTCGTTCAGAAGATGGGCAATGGATGTAATCGGCAAAATTACGCCATTTTCCAGGACAGCAAAGCATGCATGGATAGTTATCACAGTAGAATAATTCACCAAATGGGTCGAAGCAAATTCATATGCCGAGTTAACATCTAAGGAAGTTTGTAATTTTGTCGAAGAAAACATTGTAACTAGATTCGACGTACCAGAAATAACCATAACTGATAATGGTACAATCTTTACATCCGACAGGTTTAAGGAGTATATAGAGAATCTAAGGATTCGACTCGAGCAGTCTACGCCATATTACCCATAGGCGAATGGGTAAGCCAAAGCAAGCAATAAGGTTTTGATTGGTATCCTTGAAAAAATGGTAAGAGTGGTATGTGGCATTTAAAGTTAAACGAAGCGTTATGGGCATCATTCCGATCAGCCACTGGATGACTCCATACGCATTTACCTATGGACACGATGCAATATTGCCAGTCGAGCTAAGTATAAACTTGATGAGAATGATTGAGCAAAGTAGTTTGTTCAGTGCCGAGTACAGTCAAGCTATGAGGCAAAAGTTAGAAGACCTAGAAGAAGCTCCGCTTGATGCTTATAGCTTGTTAGTAGCACAGAAGAAAATTGCCGAACGAGCCTATAATTAACGATTAGACAAAAAACGTTCGGCGAGGGAGAATTGGTTTGGCAAACCGTGCTACTGGTAGGAATTAAAAACCCTAGGTTTGGCAAATGGTTGCCGATCTTCGATGTTGAAGTTCTACAATTTGGTGATCGAGAATGGCCAGCTGTTTTTTCTCCTCCTTTATCGCCTTAAGCTCTGGTCGAATTGCTTTATGGGCGGCCATTGCAGCTTTTAGGTCATTTTCTGCTTGAAGAGCACCCTCGAAAATGATAGTATTCTCGAGTTCTTTCCAAGGTAGAAGACAATTTAACAATGGATTCATTGCTCAATTGACCCTCAAAAGCAAGGACGTTCAGACATTTGCCAACGGAGTCGAGGCCGTTACGCTCTGAGATTTGTGAGGCTGAGAGAGATATGAGGTCCTACAGCTTGGCAAAGATGGTGGATTCGACTGCAAGAGATGTAGGCTCGGTCGAGGTAGCAGAAGGTCTAGCCATGCCAGAAGTGCTGGAGAGGAGGGCGTCGAGTTCGACCTCCCATGAAGGCTGCACACAGAGGAATTTGTCAGAATAAGTTGACACACAAAGAAGTAAGGTAAAGAAAAATGTTATATTTGTCGAGAAGAGACTTCGGCCATGTCTGCTGGCTCATTGCTCAAGCCTAGAGAGCTTGATGGCTGAGCCTAGTGTTTAAGACTCTCTTTCCGATGAAGGTTATCTATGTTCGATGGCCACTAAGATGGCCAGGAAATATAGATAACGCTATTCGCGCATAGAATTTTTAGTGAAATGAGAAAGTAGGTACCTGACATTTAATATTTTCCCAATTTAGAATCCTAAGGCAGAAGATTGTTGAAAGGGAAAACAATGAAGGAACTTACGAAGGCCGATGTGGCTTCTTAAGGAGGAATTCCAAGGTCTTCATCCTACGGATGCATCAGTGTTTCTGCCGTCACTTCAGACTCGATGAAGGGCCGTTTTCTATCAAAGGCCACAGGAGGGTCGATCTGGGCGTCCTTAGCCCCAGGAGCAAGATTAGGGAAAGAAGGTCGAGGGCGACTCGTCAACAGAGTCTCGTCGTTCTCATCATCCTGAAATAAAAATCGTTAATACTGGTGAATTTAATGTAAAGTAATAAGATTTACCAATGGCATAATCATACCTCTTCCAAGATGATCGTTGTTTGTTTTGGATTTTTAGGGAGAGACTTCCCAGCCGAAGAAGTTACCTTTTCTGAGACAGGAGTAGCAGTCGGCTCCTGAGCAGCAACTGGTTCGACCACGACCTGAGGGACAAGTCGAATCTTGAGTACTGGCCCAGCAGTACGGATTTTGAGTGCTGGACCAGTTGGGGTCGACCGCTTTACTATCGGGGCCTGGACAACAGGAGCAAGAGGAAGACATTGAGAGTGGTTGCTCCCGACATCTAGTTGGAGATGACATAAATCTCCCGTTGCCCTTTCCTCGATAATTTCTTAATGCGTTTTGGGGGTTGGGGAGTCTTTTCTGTCGTCTCGGCCTCCTGACAAGGTCGCTTGCTTGGTGGGTCGACACGGTAGTTGCAGCCTTCTTGGAATGAGGGGTAAATTTTCTTTTGATCGTGGCCAGGGCAATCACATATGCTTGCTTCAGCACGTGATCACTTGAGAAAACGAAATCAAGTCAGCAGGAATTAAGTAAAGTATTTGAAGAGTAGAGGTTCAAGAAAGCCATATACCTTAGGTCGTTTCTTTAGATTGAGGAGCATGAGCTTTTTTGGGCCAATCGCCAAAAAGTTTATTGATGACGTCTTCGACCGGTGTATTAAAGAAGTCTTGGGTGTACTCTTCCCACCAGTCGCCGAAAATGTCGGTGACAAGAGATTCAGGAACAGTTGGTTGAAGGCGAAATTTCATACACCACTCCTGAAACTTTTTCTCGGTGTCTTTGCATTCTTTCTCCGAAGAGCCAGAAAGGCGTCCTCAGCTTAGGAGGGAGCGGGAGGTGAGAAAAGGCACCAGGTAACTCTAGAGGTAGCCGAGCTGTTGAGCAATGAAGTGGGGGTGGTAGACCTCCCAGCTCGCTCGGCGAGCGTCACAGCCAAAGAAAAGGTCGCGGGTGAGCACAAACGATCCCCAGGCTTGATGAAGATCAGCATCTTCATCCTCACTCCATGTTAATGTAGGGAGCCTGATCGACAAGGTGTAATTCATGACGACGGCAAATTAAGAACTCGTCGCCAGAAAGAACGTTTAGGCCAAAGAAGTATTTGAAAACTTTTTCGGCCTGGTGAGGAGGCGTTGCTCGGGAGGCCAGCTGAAGGTCGAGCACTTCAATAGGCTGGAAGTTAATGATCTCTGGCCAAATGGTGGCGAAGTAGACCTGCAGCCGAAGTTGGAAGACCTAGAGGGGTTCGTTCTGGTGCGAGTAGATCTTGTTTAGGGTCGCTTCGGCTAAGCAGTGGAAGAGGCTGGCAAGGATGGCTGGACTAAGTGCCAATTTGTGACTACGTACTAGGGCTTCAGCCACTGGCATATTCTCAACCAGGCACTTGTTGGATTTGATACAACAAATAAATGTGTTGTACTAATAGAAGAAAAAGGCCTCATGTTCTCTCTTCAGTAGGCTCACTTCTCATCAACCAGCAAAGTGGGAGATAAGGGTGTTGTAGTTGAAGAAGTTTTGGTGCCGCTTCTGAACTTCTTCTTTCGAAGGCTCTTGACCTTCTTGGCTCAGCGTTTCAACGGCCCGTTCATCGAAGAGCGCCTTTAGGTCAAGATTCGACTGGCATCTATAGAGAGCAGTGTTGATTGGGATGCCAAAAGGGGAGATCCACAGGATAACAATGACGTCAAGGATGGTGAGGCCAATATGGTTAAAAAAATGACCATGATGTTGGTGGCCGATCACCAAAAGCTCAAGGTCGCCATGAGAACCTCCCTGTCTATCATAATTTCCACATATGAGAGTCTAATGGCATCATAGATGCCAAGAGCCTTCCATTGTTCCCAGAAGATCTTTTCCATTCATGCAACCCAGGCTACCCAGGTTGCAATGGTCGAAGGCCAGGATCCTTGGGGCTTCGTCGAATCCCATTTCGACAATTTAAACCCTTGTAGCAAGGGTGTTAGGCAGTGGGCCTTGAAGAGGTTGGTGATAGATGGTGGCACTGCGTCCTTGAAAAGTGGCCTAAGGATTTGATGGGTGGCGCTCATGTCACTCTCGAAGTGCAAAGTCTTGATAGAGCACCAATTAATGATACTCTTGCACTGATTGCACTCGTCAGAGAGTTTGGAGATAAAAGGGGCAATTGGAAAGGTTCTGAATGTTTTTTGGGAGGGAGAAGGAAGAATTTCTGGGTTAGAACTTGTAGTGTTTTGGGTTAAAGTTTGGGGGATTTATGGGTTTTTTGGGAGCAAAAGCGAGAGAAATTTCAGAGGGTTTGGAAGCATAGAGTACGAATGAAGGAGATCCGAGTATTTATAGGCGTTTTGAAGGAAAGATCAAATGTTTGATTTGTCAAAAATTGGGATAGAATCGATCGGGAAAATCGCTAATCATTATGGATATTCGAGGGAATCTAGGTAAAAAGACCAATGGTCTCGCAAATTGAAGATTCACGATTGCGTGTGGCGGCGAGTAATGGTGAAAGAACGTTTCAGTGACTGCGCATTTTGAAGGACATCATTAAGGGTTGCTGAGTAAGCTAGGACGTCGCCACGTGGCGAAAGGTTAGGGAGAATAAAGATAGATAATGATGCTTCATAAATGCGCGTGATTAAGGTTTTTGAGGCTTTTAAATGTATCCAGAGAGCATGTCACATGATGGTTTCGCTTCTGTAAGGCCAAAGCTCGACCAAGGATTGTAGGACGACGGCCTTAGAAGCGAAGGGGCAATTTTTTGGCCCAAAATATTGGTTCGGCCTGAGTGTGAAATGGTTCTCAGCCATTCGGTTTGTGGGCCGCCTAGTTAGAGCTGACCAAGTCCTATCAAGAAAATGAGTCGCCCAGATAAGGATGAAGTGGGCGAAGTCTTATTCTTAGACAGATGGTTGAGGAAGTAAAATTTTGATGCAACAAGGAGTCTCGGCGAGATAAGGATACTGAGATATAAAGATGAATGTCCCTTTATAGAGGGTTAGGTTCAAAATCCTAATGAAAGTAGGAATGGTCAAGATTAGATTGGATCGGAGTAAGGAGTCCTAGTCCGGGTGAAGTTGTAATTCGATCAAATGAGGATTTGCTGCTATAAATAGAAGGTGAATGCACCATTCAAGGGACCTCCAACTCAACACACAAACTGCCTTGCGCAAACTCTCGCTCTACGCAAAACCTCTCAACAACCTTGAGATTTTTATTTTCTTTTTTTCGCCAACACATCTTCAGTTTGGATAAACAGCACTGTGAAGGCAACCGGTGATACCTTCAGTTTGGATCAACAACATTATCGCTGTAAAATCAGCCGACCTTGGAGCACCATCAGTTTAGATAAATAGCACTACGTCGAGGCCTACTGGTTACCTATCCAAGTCTCGTTCGACAAGGGTTTTCGAATCTTTGTTGGTAGAGACCATCTCATTAGCCTTATCGGCGAAGTGAGGTGTTACAGATTATCGGGTTCGGCACATTGAACGCCGAGTTGTTTTATGATTGGATACTCGTAAGTGGGATTTAGAGTTCGGCATTCCGACGGCCGAACCACATTCACCATACTTTGGTATCGATTCGGCATGAGTTCACCCTTACGAACATGATCACTGTGACCGAATCTAGTATTGACGATTTGTGAACTTCGCAGAAGTAGCAGCCTTTCTCCAGGATTTAGAATCCAAAGGCCGAGACGTGTTCTTTCCTTGGCCGCAATTGCAAGACGTAGAAGTCAGCAGCACACCCAAAGCAGCATATTAGCATATTTTACTCCCCGGCCGAGTTCGGCCGACGAGTTGGCACACCCCGCACACAACTGAAGGACGTAGTTAGCTCATTAGTTACTTGACCTGCGCGCCACGTAGGCTAAGTAGTTTTTAGGGTCAACAAATCATATATAAGAATTTTCACTTCTAATACACTTAAGCTATTGTGGTAAAGCCCAATACTTATTAAGTGGTTAAGTTGAAACAATATTGTTGATATTAGTAGTAGATCATGCTTAATTGAGCCTAATATATAATATTTCATGTTTATGTTTATGTTTCACTACTTTTCCTAATATTAGCTCTAGATTATAGTTTTTTTTTTTTTGGAATAAAGCTCTAGATTATTGTTTTATATTGCATGGTTTGAAGATTCGTCGAAAATCTTCTTTTGATATTCCATGTAACTATGATTAATAGGCTTGGATCATAATAGAGTATGTAAATGATATTAAATATCGTAATTTAAGGTATAAATTTATTGTTCATTTATATATAATATGGGTATTAATAACAGAAGTATTGATATGATTTTATCTTTTTATTTTGTTTATATTTAATAATTTTCAAGAATTGTCTTGAATTTTGATTTGATATCTCTCTGTAAGAGCTATGTAGAAGACTATGCTAGTTTGATTGCTCTTTATGAGAGTGCATGATTTTAATTTTCGTTTTGGTGTGCTACCTCTTTTGAATTTATTTGTGAAGGGTAGAGCTATTTGATTTGCTGGATTTACTTCATTCATCGTTTTGGGATCGTGACGGTGTGATGCGATCAACCCCGCATCGTACTCAATATTCCACTTTATGGTTTGAGATTTTGCTCTCACATGATCTCCATGTAACACAAATTTTAACAGTTTTATTGATCTTTGTAATCGTACAGTTCATGAAGAGCTTGGACGAGTGCTTGAAGTATACTCATTGCTTTGCAATTAGTGATACTTTATTGTGATATTTTTAGATCTAGTTTGCAAGGATCCTTTTGGGAGCGAGTTCTTCATAATATGTGTTTATAAGCTCTTATATCAATGAATGAAATATCATAATCTTCTTCAAGGAAAAAAAAACACAAGTATTACAACGTTTTTATATTCCCTTACAAAATTTTTTGTTACCCTCAAATGTTAATGGGGTAAGATTTTGTTGCTGTTAAATTGGAAACTTTGAAAAAAATAGCCATTTTTAAAAGCACGAATTGAATTTTAGCTAAACTTTCCAACTTCTTATAATTCTAACCAAAGACTCATATAAAAAGTCTTAATTACCCTTAGTAATACTATTCCTCTCCCCTCTTCTCCTCTCTTTTCTCGCAAGTTGAGCCGCTACAATTTTTTTTGATAGTCACGCAGCAAGCGTTGGTCCTAGCAAAACTCAATTCAGATTGAATGCAGAATGCAAAGTTCGATACTTGAGCTCTTTTTAATCCCACTACAATCAAAATTTTCAAATTTCATTTATCCTAAAAGAAGAATGTGGATGCAAATTTCTTCCTCCTTGTTCTTCGACAAAATTGTACCTACAAAACAAATAACATCTTAGGTCAAGGCCAAGAGCCTCAAGCGCCCACGAAGGATTGGGGGAGGGGGGGGCGAGGCTTTGGCCGAAGAACCTCCGATGCCAAAGTTAGAATTTTGAGGGAAAAGTGTTTAGAGAATTTTAGAGAACTTAGCAAGAGAATTGGACTTGAGTGTTGAAGAGAATGATGGGGAGTGGCCGGTCCCTTTAGGAGGAGGAGGACCAGCCACTTTGTTGGTATTTTAGGTGAGGTTCATGATTTGTCGCTAATTAGGAATAATTGAATAATAAATCAATTAATTAGCTAATTAATAGAATAATATCCAAATTGATTAGATAATTAATATAATAAAAGAGGAATGATTTGAGAGTTACCTTGTGGAGAGGATTTGATGAGGATGGATGAAATAGGTTTTGAGTTATTACCTGTTTTGGGCACTTTTGAATTGGTTGATGGATGATTGTCCGCTGCTCGAGCGTAGAAATCTTGGTATGGCTCGAGGGTAATTTTGTCATTTTCACCAAAAAATTCATGTGTCGCCTTGTAATTATTTTTTGCTCCACAAAGAAGATTTCAAAACTACAGAAAACAAGAGGAGCACCTTCTTATAGCTTGCCTTGTCCCCACCATTTTATCAGCAGCCAAGCACCTTGTAAGTGCAAAACCAACAAACTGAAATAAAAAATAATAACATATTCTTGTAAATAAAAGGTGAGTTTAGAAGAACATACCTTGTAGAGTGCGAGAAATGCCCAGATATGAAACTCTTTGGCAAAGTATCAACGATGCCGCCATTGTTTCTGGGTTGAGAATTGAGATTTTTGCCAAAACAGAATAAATTGATGCCAACAATTCCAGTTGTTGGGCTTGTGAGAATTGTCAAACAAAATCTAGAAGAGAAGCTAACAATAAAAAAAAGTAATGATTTGGTTATTGTCTCTCGAACACTTAGGGTTCCAAAACTAACGTTCTTTAGGTTCGCTGTGTGACTTGATCTTAGAAACGATGAGAAAAGAGCTGCTGTCAGGGTAGGAAAAGCATGAAAAAGGAGAGGGGAATAAGAGATTTGAGAAGATTAGAATTACAAAGGGTAATTAAGACTTTTTATGTGAGTTTTTGGTTAGAATGATAAGAATTTAGAAGATTAGGCTAAAATTCAATTCTTACCGCTATTTTTCAAAATTTCCCTGTTAAATTTGGTAACAAAATAGCACATGAAAATTGTGAGTTTTAACCAAAATGACATTTAGAATAAAAAAAATTCATATATAGTAACAAAAATGTGTTGTAAGTAAATAGTAACAAAAATGACATTTTAGAATAAATTTTTTTTTTAGTTTTAACCAAAATGACAAAAATGTGTTGTAAGTAAATAGTAACAAAAATGACATTTTAGAATAAAAAAATTCTTAACTTTAAAAGTAAACAATATTAAAAATAATTTTTTTTTAAATGCTAATAAGTAATAACAGTTCCCTAGCACATTTACAATCGAGGAGCTAGCTTGACGGATGCGTTTTCTGAGCGGGGACACCCGTAGGTTATGGCCCACTTCCTTTAAGGACGTAATCACTCACTGATCACAAAAACAAAAAGCTAACGAAAAAACAAAGGCAGCCATAATAGAAAGCAGAAAGACAAATAAAACGTGAATTGAATTCGACGATGTTTCGGGAATCTCTATCCGCTTCTTCTTCATTTTCTTTTTTAAATGGGTAGTTCCAAAGTATTTAACTTGAAAGCAACTTGTGTTAAGTTATAATTTGAAAAATTTCTTCAAAACTATATAATATTAAATGATACGTAGATTTTGACACATTACTTTTTTCTGTGTTAATTATATGAAACTCAAATTTTTGAAACATCCTTAAATCTTTGTAACAAATTTTGGTTAGATTTAGATTTTGACATGTTGAAGGACAGGTTATGCAGATGGTTTGGTAAAAAGGATTTAAGGATGTTTCAGAATTTATATATAGGGAGTTTTTCGTAGTTTTAAAAATGAGAACTTTAAAGAAAAACTTACAGTGCTGTTCAATTTAACGAAAAACTACATTTTTACACTAAAAAGTCAATTATGGTACTATGCACTATCTTTTATTTTGTCCTTATCGTTAAAAATCAAAGTTTTCAAACCATTTTCATTATTTTTCCTTTTTAAAATTTATATTTCCACATTGTACTCTTCTCTGTTTTATTTTTTCACTGTAAAGAAGGAAGGACATAATTTTTTTAGGTTGCAAATAATAACTCTCTATTGTAAACCTTTCTTCTTTTTGAATACCTATTGTAAATTATTTGACTCTAATTTATTTCTAAAAAGATTTTCTGCATTACTGAAAGTCAGTTGTTCTTCATCACTCTGTTTGTCTCTGTGTTATTTTTGGGAGTTAGTATTCATACATATAAAACGTTCATCATGCGTACTTTTAAATTTACAAGAAAAAAAAGTTTATAGTAACTTTCACGGATTTTGAACAACCTTTTAATTATCTTTTACGAATATTATTAGAACTTAGAGGGATGACATTCTATGAGCATGCGTAGTGATTGATCCATATAGAATATGTGTGGTTTGCAAATTTCACTGGTTACTTTTCAGTCGGTTAAGCGATCTATTAAAAGTTCATATATACTTCATATCCAATAAAATATAATTTAAACAAATTGGTATGATCTGAAAAATCTCAAATATCCAAATTTTTTCCAGTATATAGATGTCAAAGCATATTACTAGTAAAGGAGGTACTGCAAAGGACCAGTATATAGCTGCCGACGGAATTCTGTCAGACAAGAAAAAACTACCGTCCATATCGGGCAGTCGGCAGAAATAAACAGCAGAGTTGTTGATTAACTGTAGGCTCTACCACTGTAACAAGTGCGTAACTATTGTGTCTAAATGACATTCCTCTTGTAATATTCATAATTATTCAAATGAAATCACTTACGCATTCATATTCCATTCGTAATTTTTTCATTCTTTGTGAATTGGGAATCAATCCTCACATATTCTGTGTAAGTTGACAATATGTAGTAGTTCGTTCGTCCGGCGAAAAAACTATTAACAAACAATAAAGCTATTAATTCTCACATAATACGTACATGAAGCTAGAACCTACCATGTTGAAAAAAAATGCCTATCCAAGAAAAGAGGTTTACAAACCCTTTTTGAATTTTACCAGAGAAAGAGTTGAAGAATCGAATTTCTACACCGCCTTTATTAGCCCTATATAATAATAAATAATATAATAATTATGAAGATAAAGAACCTTCCAAGAAACATCGATTATGTAGACTCACAAACACAACCAAAGTTAAAATGGCATATGACCCCATTGACCCCGTTGACCCCATTTATATATAGAATCTATAAATACCTAAAACGGGATACATTGCAATGCCACCAAATTTGAGACCAAACAAAGGTGCGTTAAATCAAGCTAGAAAATATGGAAAACCCTCGCAGAGGAAAGGATCCAGAGAAGCAAGGAAAGCAAGAGAAGGGAAGCCAAGAAGTACGTTACCGTGGGGTCCGAAGAAGGCCGTGGGGGAAGTTTGCTTCTGAGATAAGAGACCCTTCTAAGCAAGGTGCTCGTCTGTGGCTTGGTACATTTGACACCGCTGAGCAAGCTGCAAGGGCTTATGATAATGCTGCCTTTAATTTAAGGGGTCATCTTGCCATACTAAATTTTCCAAATGAGTATTATGCTCAAGTTATGGGCTCTCCTCCTTATCCTCCTAGATTGTCCACACTTTCTTCTTCTTCTTCTTCTTCTTCTGCCGCTGCACCGGGTGGAATTTCATCTGATGGACAAGGAAGCAGGCAAGTGTTTGAGATTGAGTACTTGGATAACACGGTGTTAGAGGATCTTCTTGATTATGAAGAGGAGGAGAAAAAATGAAAGTGTAATTGAGTTGTAGAACTTTTTTTCCCTTTTTTTGATGTTTTTGTTGAGCACGTTTCCCTTCTAGATATAGTTATCTGTTTTTCAGCCATACTTTAAGTCTTTAACAAGTCTTCTATCATCTGGGGGAAATTTTTTGATATTTTAGTAATCACTTATCAAAATTGTTTATAGATTGGTAGTCCTCACTCCTCACTGAATATCTATTTATGCAAAGTCGGAGACGAACATTTGGCTCTGAAATTTCTTCAAACATTCTAACATTTAAAAGAGACTTTTTAGCTAATATGGTCATTGAGATTGGCATAGCTCATCGTTTTGGTTTTTGATATTTGAAATCAATCAAAATGGTCCCTCAGTTTGTTCACCATCAATCATTTTGGTCATTCCGTGAAAAATTTCTGTTAAATAAGGATCAAAATGACAAAAATACACTCAATTTAATAAACAATGGGCCAAAATAATTAGACACAAATTAAGGGTATTTTTGTTATTTTTATCCTTATTTAATGAAGAATTTTCACGAAATAATCAAAATGATTGATGATGGACAAACTCAATGACCACTTCTATCGATTTCAAATCTCAAGGACCAAAGCGAGGAGTTATGCAAATCTCAGAGACCATTTTGGCTAAAAAGCCAAAGATAAATATACAAGTTTGTCTCAGTTTCTTTTTTCGTTATCAATAAAATTCCCCTCGTACAGACAATGTTTCTTTAAAAAACAAAAAACAAAAAACCCCAAGATAAAAAAAAAATGAAACTGTCCCCAATACATATGGAAGATCCATAAATATATAGACAACCCTCTAAAATTCAGTTTTTTTTTTTTGGTAAATTACATTTTACCCCCTCAGGTTTGGGGTCGATTTCAATTCTTTACAATATCTTTAAAACATTTCACCTCATACATCACGTACTATTTTATTTCAATATAATACATCCGTTGCATTTTTCATCCATTGGTCCGTTAAAAGTTGACGTGGCTGCCACATTTGTGCTGATGTGGCTCCCACGTGACAAAAAAAATAGTTTCTATACATTAAAAATATTTAATCTTAACCCTATTATGAAAAATAAAAAATAAAAAAACCCAAACCCAGATCCCCTTTTTTCCCCGTCATTACTCTGCAACTCCCACTTATCCCCACTTCGAAACCCTAATAACCTAACCCCCAAACCCTTAGAGAGTCCTACCCAGGCCGTCGAAAAAGTCAGAGTCGACGGAGAGGCTCTAGAGATGGGCAGCAGTGGCGGTGGAGCCGAAGGAAGCAATGGGCTTAGGGGTCGAGGAGAAAGGGTTGGGTGGTTGGCCCCTCGAGGAGTCATCGAACTCGAGAAACATCGCAAGAGGTTGAGGGAGGCGAGGCAGAAGAGGTCGAGGTCAGAAGGGTAGAAGAGGATGAGGTCGTTGAAGTTGGGGGTGCGGAAGGATGTGTCGGAGTAAGCCCGGCAGTGGCGGGACCTGCACTGATTTTTTCAAACGGATTTTGGTTTTTTCCTTTAAGGAAGAAGATATTAGAGTTATGGAGGTTTGGTTGAAGATGAAGAGAACTGAGAGGGAAGAAGATGGGTAGGGATGGGCTGGGATGTGGGGTTGCGGGGAAGGATTTCTAGGCTTTTTTTTATTTTTAATAATAGGGTTAATATTATAATATTTTTAATGTATAAAAAATTATTATTTTTTTCCACGTGGCAGCCACGTTAGCTCTTAACGGACTAATGGAGAATTTTCACGGATTAAGAGTATTTTTGTTATTTTTATCCTTATTTAATGAAGAATTTACACGGAATAATCAAAATGATTGATGATAGACAAACACAATGACCATTTCTATCAATTTCAAATCTCAAGGACCAAAGTAAGGAGTTATGCAAATCTCCAAGACCATTTTGGCTAAAAAGCAAAAGATAAATGTACAGGTTTGTCTCACTTTCTTTTTTCGTTATCAATAAAATTCCCCTCATACAGACAATGTTTCTTAAAAAAAAATACCCCTAGATAAAAATAAAATAAAATGAAACTGTCCCTAATATATATGGACACCCTCTAAAATTCAGTGTTTTTGTTTTGGGTAAATTACATTTTATCCCCTCAGGTTTAGGGTCGATTTTAATTCTTTATAACATCTTTAAAACATTTCACTTCATACATCACGTACTATTTTATTTCAATATAATACATCTGTTGCATTTTTCATCCATTGGTCCGTTAAGAGCTGACGTGGCTGCCACATTTGTGCTGATGTGGCTAGCACGTGACAAAAAAATTAGTTTTTTAGACATTAAAAATATTATAATATTAATCCTATTATAAAAAAAATAAAAAAAACCCAAACCCAGATCCCCTTTCTTCCCCATTACCACTCTGCAACTCCCATTTATCCCCACCCCAAAACCCTAATAACCTAATCCCTAAACCCGTAGAGAGTCCTGCCTAAGCCGTAGAAAAAGTAAGTGTCGACAGAGAGGCTCCGGAGGTGGGTAGTAGTGGTAGTGGAGCCGGAGGAAGCAGTGGGCTTAGGGGTCGAGGAGAAGGGGTTGGTGATGGGCCCTCTAAGAAGTCATCGGACTCGAGAAACATCGCAAGAGGTTGGGGGAGGTGAGGCAGGAGAGGTTGAGGTTGGAAGGGTCGAATAGGAGGAGATTGTTGAAGTTGGGGGTGCGGAAGGATGTGTCGGAGTGAGCCCGGCAGTGGTGGGACCCGCATTGAGGGGTGCTCGGGTAGAGGGGATGGAGGGAGGGGGTTTGGGTCCCAATTTGTTTGAAGGTACTAATTTTATTAGCAATCCATTACGGTTCAATTCAAATGGATTTTGGTTTTTTCCTTCGAGGAAGAAGATATTAGAGTTATAGAGGTTTGGAAAGCGATGAAGAGAACTGAGAAGGAAAAAGATGGGTAGGGTGGGGTAGGATGTGGGGTTGCGGGGAAGGATTTCTGGGCTTTTTTAATATTATTTTTTTAATAAATAGGGTTAATATTATAATATTTTTAATGTATAAAAATTATTTTTTTGGCCACGTGGCAGCCACATCAGCACAAATGTGGCAGCCACGTCAGCTTTTAATGGACCAATGGATGAAAAATGTAACGAATGTATTATATTAAAATAAAATAGTATGTGAGGCATGAAAGTGAAATGTTTTAAAAATGTTGTAAGGAATTAAAATTGAAAGTTATACTACCATATAACATTGTTCTTTGGACTTCGGTAGAAAAGAGGTGCTTGAAAAGTACCAAAAATGATCTCTTAATCTTCAAACCCTAAAGAAAAGTGGAATGTCCGGCCACTATCTGGATTTTATTTTGGTCTCCTTGGCAAAAGGCAGATTAGGGAAATAACTGCAGGACTTCCTTGTTCTTATTCTTAGAATCACGCAACAGAAAAAAGAGAATTATGTTTTGAAGCTGATAAAACTAGCACAGAAACAGAATCATTGTTTGAATGAAATTCTTATCTTAATATTTAAGATGAAGGTAGCACACATAAACTTCCCAAGAAATAAACGATTTGGAATCGCAATTTGAGTAGAAAGATTTAAGAATATCACAGCTGATGCGACAATTGAAAGAAATTGTCCTTGGAGTTGTACCAAAGCACAAGTACTATAGAACTGGTCAAACCAATTTCAAAAGAAAAAGAAAATAAGTACTGCTCAGCTCGAGAACAAATTCGTTGGATTAATAATACAGCATAAACCAGCCTAAACAAATGGTCGAGACTGAAGTTGATGGGTAGGCATTTGTTATATACTGAACAATTCAGTGTCAGATTTTAGAATTCAAACTTTGGAGGGTCCTAATGTTAAAGTTCAAGTTTTTTGGATAGAAATAAAGCGTGAAAATTTTTCAGTTTATTCTTTGAGAAATTTTGTCAAACACTTGGTAGGCTTGTTGTCTTTAGTCGGAATATGGTGCACACATGTCAACTGATATCGATAATTCGAAGAGTGTTATCGAGAACTTTTGTTGAGTGCTATTGATGTAACATGTCGATATATGCTTAGTAGACATTATATCAAGCACTTCATGGTCACAAATGGGAGAGATACCAAACATTTGAACGGCATTCACATGGGTGTTTCCCTGTTGGTCTTGAGATCATTTTGGTCCCAATGTACATCCGCTCTTACTTAACATAAAAGAAACCATTGTAAAGAAGACTATCGAGTATTGTACGTCCTATATTGTACCCAAGAAAAAAGTATCATCCTGTCCTGATAAAGGAGGAGGATTCTCTCCTCCTTTTTTTCCATACACTTCCATCATTTCTCTGTTTGTGTGGTCACGGTTGAGCCACATCTTTTTGTCCTATTATCTCTATAAAAAATTTAATATAAAGTGTTGACGTGGCTTAACCGTGACCATACAAACAGGAAGATGATGGAAGTGTATGAGAAAAAAGGAGGAGAGAATCCGCCTCCAAATGATAAGAGTTCCATTTCCTTATCTCTTATGAGATTTGCTTTTTTTATTTTTAGAGTTTGGTCCACTATGTCTAACCAAATACTACTCTTGCAAAATCAACACCAATTGCAGTGCTGGTTTGATAATTATTTTGTTTTTAATTTGACATTTTTACTTTTTTATTAAAAAAAATACTTTTATTTTTTTGTCTAATATAAATAAAGTATTATATTAAGTTTAATGAGGAATGAAGAAAGGTGAGGGTGGGATGGAGGAGGAGAAAATTGTTATTCACACCTCATCTGGTGAGAATAAGACATCTAGTTTCATGTAGTGCTTGAGTTTCCTAATGGTTAGGCCATCTCCAACCGAATGGTCCAGAAGGCCCGAGGGCCGAAAATAGCCCGAAAAAACGGCTCCAACCGAGGGCCAGGCCAAAGGGCTCATGAAATCTGAAGGGTCCCATGAAATCAGAAATGCCCAGAGGGCTAGAGGGCTGGCCACTTTCAGCTAGCCCTAGGCAGGCCATAAATTTTTTTAAATGTGTCAGATTTAACCGATAGGAATAATGTAGAGGGCAGCAATAGTGTCGGTTTTAACCAACACTAATAGTGATTTAAACATAACGGCTAGCTGAGAATTAATTGATTAATTACTATTAGTGACACTACTAGTAATTTGAATTACAATAGTGTCGGTTATAACCGACACTAATAATTTGAAATTTTTAGTTTTATTGTTTTTTTTATTTACAGAATTTTTCCTATACCTTTTTTTTTTAATTTCCATTTTTCCTATAACTTCTATTTTTTTTTAAATTCCATTTCTTCCTATAACTTCTATTTCACAAAAATTGTTTCATTTTATTTTAAATTCTATTTTTTTCCTATAACTTCTATTTCACAAAATTTGTTTCATATTTTTTTAAACTATATTTTTTCCTATAACTTCTATTTTACAAAATTTGTTTCATATTTTTTTAGACTATATTTTTTTCCCATAACTTCTATTTCACAAAATTTGTTTCATTTTATTTTAAATTCTATTTTTTTTTTTACCTATAACTTCTATTTCACAAAATTTGTTTCATATTTTTTTAGACTATATTTTTTCCCATAACTTCTATTTCACAAACTTTGTTTCATTTTATTTTAAATTCTATTTTTTTTACCTATAACTTCTATTTCACAAAATTTGTTTCATATTTTTTTAAACTATATTTTTTTCGTATAACTTCTATTTTACAAAATTTGTTTCATAATTTTTTTAAATTCTATTTTTTTCCTATAACTTCCTAAGCCATTATACATGGGTTGCCCAGATTATTTTAGAGCATCTATTTCTACTAGTGCAATTTCAGACTTGGTTAGCCTAAGCCAAATTTTGATTACAGCTCTAAGCACCGCATACCATTTTTCTTCTTCTTCTTCTTCTTTCTTTATCTACAACTGAGATATATGTAATGTTTATAGCTTACAAATGAAAGGTCAGAGTTTGGACCGTTCCACAAAATCCAATTTCATCTTTTTTGTGTAAGAATGATGAAGACAAAGCTAACAATCCAAGTGTAGACCTCGAAATTTCGGTGAAATAAATGTTGACCAATGCATTAAAATTTCAATGTTCACGTGTCACATAAATTTTACATGTAATGCGTGACTCAACAAAAAATTAGAAAAGTCATCAAAAAGGACACGTGTCAACACCTGACATAAATGATTTATTTCATCTTATTATTATATTCAAAATTAGGCCTTGAAAAATTCTATAAATAGCAAGCCATTTGATTCATTTTCATTCACCAATTCACTTCACACACACCCTGAAACTTTGAAACTCTAAAGCACTCAAGCATCAAACTCCCCAAATTCCCAAGAATTCCGAAGGATCGAGAAAGCTTTCTTCATTCCTCGCCGAAACCTTTGAAAAATCAACAAGCACTTTGGTCACATGCCAATTCTTCCTTTGCTGTAAGCCAAATCCTTGAGGCAACAGCTCATTCAAGATCAAGCCCCAACGGCCCTTCATTGGAGGTATGCCCTGAAAGTCAATCCTTGGAAGAAACATTTCAGGACATTGTTTGTATGTATAGATAACTCTAAATACAGTAAAAGGCAAAGTCACTCATTAGGGAAAAAAAATAGTGAATCCATGGACAATGGATCGATGGAAGAAGTAATCTAATGATGTTAGACTACAGAGACCTTCTTCACATAACCATGATGTTCAAAAGGTTCCTGGTCATAGGATTGTCAGAGGGATACTGACAATACATAGACCAGTACATACTATGTCCCCTTCAAATAGGAAGGATGGAAAGTCTATTGCCATTCGTGTAGTGACACTAAGACAAGTATGTAGGTGCTCATTAAGGGAATGAGTTCACTGACCACAGTCGAAATAGAGTACTTGCATCGAGGTCTACTTACATGTCAAGCAAGTAACTCTACTGGTTGGAATATGTAAGTAATCCTTTAACCTGAGACATCATAGTTGTCTTGAGGATACGTTGCTGATCATTTGATAATGAGACATGACCACATCTCATCTTGGATGTGCTCTATGCATTGTTGAGGTCAGTGATTTATTCTCAGAGGCATGTGAATGATCAACAAGGGATCTCTAATCCTTGTTACGAAAGGAAGAATACTCTAAGATATGATTCGGGAATCTTCGGTCGAAGTATCGATCGTAATGATGGAAGGCGTTCCTATACGACTCAATTGAATCATATAACTAAGTATAATCACATTAGGGGTTTGACATTAAGTATCCATACCCTAGTAATGTGCTTGTGAGTATTGTATTAGAGAATGATCGAATTACATTGTAATTGCAACTGAATAGGTTCTCCGACAAAATTCTACATTAGCTTGGGTAGCCATGATATATGGTTAGATGTCACTCATGGCTTGTGGGTTCTTCTAGATGATTAAATATGTAGTCATCAAAGGAGTAGAATTAAAAGTAAGTTTTAATCCACTAAGTGATTGGTTAAATGCTAATCAATTGGATTGATTCCAATCACCTCACTGCCTTGCTAATTGGAACCTAAAACGATTGTACACCGATACACTCTTGTGGTGAGATAACTAAAGGATGATGGAGTTAATTAATTGGATTAATTAAGTGTTATGATTAATTAGAAAGTCTAAAGAAGTCATAGAAGCGATAAAAGATCGTTTCGGGCTTAAAGAAAAGTTCGGGTTCATTCGGGCCCATTGGGCCCAAACCCATTGGACTTTTATTCAAACATAAGATGACTTAAAATAATAAAAGCCCAAAGCCCAAACATCTCATAGAGAGGCCGGCCAAGGGTAAGAGAGAAGGAGAGAGAAAGGTCAAAATGTTGACTAGCTTCTTTTCATTTATAAAGGAAGTTTAATGAAAAAGTTTTGTTAGGGTTTTGTGTGTTCATTTTAACAAAAGAGAAAACACAAGTCTCTCTCTCTCCACACACATAGCCGACCACCATAGGGAGGAAAAACTAATCATCTCTCCTCCTTTTGGTTACTCCATCATTCATCTCACTACACTAGTGGGAGTGGATCTTTAGAGGTCTTCTACTTTGGAGACTAGAGGAGAATCAAAGGAGCTCTAAACCTATCAAGGTGGAGGAAGCAAGGAGGGAGGCTAGACTCAAGGAGTTCCAACAACAAAGAGCTTGGAGGTGGTCCATCCTTAGTCTAAAGTCTAGATCAAGAGGTATAAAACTCAACCTTCACTTTGTTCTTCAATATTTTGTTTGATGCATCAACTATGAACCTATGCTTCTTAAAGGGGATTTGCATGACTATAGCTTTGATAATATGTGATAATACGCTTCCGTTGCTTATGTATATAAATTTTGAGTTGTATATGCATGATAGTCTCTAGAAATCCCACATAAATCTCATTATTTCCCTTCACCCTTGAATAAGCTCCCAACTATTCATCAAGATCAAGCCCTGAAGGCCCTTAAAGATCCGTTCATCCTCATTCATCAAGATCAAGCCCAACAGCCTTTGAAGAAATCCACACAACTGTTCATCAAGATCAAGCCCCCGAAGGCCCTTGAAGATCCGTTCATCCTCGTTCATCAAGATCAAGCCCAAAGGCTCATGAAGATCCGTTCATCCTCGTTTGTCAAAGCCCCGAAGGCCCTTGAAGATTCGCTCATCAAGTCAAGCCCCGAAGGCCCTTGAAGATCTGTTCATCCTTATTCATCAAGATCAAGCCCCAAAGGCCCTTGAAGATCTGTTCATCCTTATTCATCAAGATCAAGCCCCAAAGGCCCTTGAAGATCTATTCATCCCTAGATCAAGCCCCGATGGCCCTTTTGATCAACAACACATCCACAAATCTATACCTTACGAAGACAGAATCAGAGGATCAAGTTGTAAAAAAGATTGTAACCTCAAAATTATTACAAAATATTATTTTGTACACGTGTTCTTGTCTCATTAATCGCAATAAATTTTCATGTTTACAAATTTGGCAAGCCCAGTGGGACTTTCTCTACCTCTCATTTCTATCTTCAAATCCGCAAAAAGCACAAATGGCATCAAGGAAAGTTCAAGCTATTCCCGCAACCAAAGTGAAGAATAAGAGCTTCATCACCGCAAGTGGTAGCACTTTGGGCATCATAACTCGAAGCAAGGCAAGAGCTCTTTCCACCATATCTTCCACCCTTGCATCAACTTTGCCAAAGGAACATGAGCACCCGAGGCACGAGCCCGTGATCACCTTGGCCTCGCTATGTGCGCCAAAGGGGGATAGCCCGATAAGGTACTCCGAGTCTTTGCTTTCTAATGCTGACTCGAACAGCAACTCAGTTATGCAAGTCATAACCATCGGGGCAATTTCAATCGAGGAACAGCTGGCTCAAATGAAGGAAACGATTGCAAGGCTTACAAGGACTACGGAGGAGAAAGACTTATAAATCGCCACACTCGTCAACAAACTAGAGGCTCAGCACATCGTGAAAGTTGACCCAAAGGTTGATCCTGTAAAGAAGGAAGATGACGAGAAAGATGAGCCTCCGATAGAAAAAGTCAAGGAGAAGCCAAATCAAACAACAGCGTTCATGGGCTCTCTTTCCATCCAACAGCTCCAGGACATGATTACCAAGACCATCATAACACAAGTGGGAGGCACTTTGCGGGGTGCACTGCTGTACTCGAAGCCATACACCATGAGGATTGACAATTTGCGTATGTCGAGGGGTTATCAGCCACCAAAGTTCATATAGTTTGACGGAAAGGGAAACCCAAAGCAACATGTCACCCATTTCGTCGAAACTTGCAACAACTTGGGGATTGAAAGAGACTACCTCACAAAGCAGTTTGTCTACTCTCTGAAGGGGAATGTGCTTAACTAGTACACGGACCTAGAGCTTGAGTCTATTAATCGCTAGAGCTTGAAAAATGAGCCAGTCGTTGACTACATCAACTGATGGCATACTCTAAGCCTCAACTTGAAAGACAAACTCTCGAAGATCTCCTCGATCCAGATGTGTGTCCAAGGCATGCAATAGGGATTACATTACATCTTAAATGGCATCAAACCGCGGGCCTTCGAAGAGTTAGCCACCCGCGCTCATGACATGGAGTTAAGCATCGCCCATCATGGAAAAATGAGCTAATCACCAACTTCAAGAAGGACAAAGTGTTTGCTCTGGAGATGGAGAATCATGGGAAGAAGTCTGCCAATGAAGCTTTTACTATTGACACTACCCCCCATCAAGATCTCATTTAAGAACAAAGAAAATGAGATAAAAAGAGGTGAGCTTTCTCGCACCCAGGATAGGTACAAAAACACCTCGAATGAACTAAAGCAGAAGACATACCCTTTTCCAGACTCTGACATGGCCACCATGATAGACGACCTATTAGAGAATAAGGTAATCGAGCTACTTGAAACAAGCGTCCTGAAGAGATGAATTGCGTCGACGATCCCAAATACTGCAAGTACCATCGTATCATAAGTCATCCCATTAGTAAGTGCTTCATCTTCAAGGAGCTCATCATAAAGCTGGCACAATAAGAGTGAATCGAACTCGACCTAGAAGACACAGTTATAACACACACTACTACGATCGAGTTTGTATCCTTCCATCTCGTGCCATTCCAAGTGACATATAACCACTTCCGTCCGCCCTCAAGCTGCACGGCACCTTCAGCATAACCTTCGATGGGGGTAAGTGACCAAAGTGCACTTGCCGACGATGAAGAAGGATGGACCTTGGTAATTTACAAGAAGATGAGGGAAACAAAACCACAAGCCACACGCCCAAAGGTGGAGCAAGGGAGAAAACACCGTTGTCGGAATAATAGGAAGTCCAAAAGAACCGCAAGAACTGCTAAGCCAACATACGCTGGTGGGAGGTTTTGCACTGACTTTAGGAAGCTCAACACCACAATCAGGAAGAATCATTATCCCCTTTCGTTCATACATCCAATGCATGAGTGTTTTGGGAAACATGTCGTGGAGGACATACCCCTCCATGCCGTTGGCCCTAGTGAAGACTAAATGGAGGTATCATCCAGCTGGAAGACGCTAAAGAAAGCGCTTAGTGGGAGGCAACCTATGTGGTTAAATAGAAAGACGATGGACTCTCCGGCGCCTATAACCAGATTTGCTCTCTTTTACCCTTCTATTTATAGCTTTTACTTTGCCATGATTGTCTTGTTTGCTATCTGTCTTTTCTTGCTTTCTTGTTTAAAGTTTACTTTTGAAACATTGAGGACAATGTTTGGTTTTAGTGTTGAGGCGGTAAATAGATGCTTTTCATACTTTCCATGACGTATTTTCGAAATTCACCACCTATCACTACCAATGTTGTTTTTCATTGTTTTAAAGTGTTTTCGTGTCATAAAACAAAATTTTGAAAAAAAAATTCAAAAATTTGAAGAAAAAAAATAGCAAAAAGAGTCGTTTTTGTTGTTTTTTGTGTCTTAGTGTACCTTCCAACACAATGATGAGGATTTAGTTTTTAATTGCATGACTGTTAAAGAAAGTTACAAACATGGGTGGAAGTTTGATATGCTCTTTGGTTAATACTTAGTTGTAGTTGTCAATTAAGAATTCACGTGTAATCACAAAGAGAAAAAAATCAGTTTTTGTAACATGCTTGAAGGATGAAACTCAAACTAATGCTACAACCCTGTGAGACTTGAGCCTATGCTTTGTTTGGAGAGTTATTAATCTTGATATTCTTGTTTTCTAAAGTCGTTGCATGATCTCATTATTTCTTTGCTTTCGTTGCTACTTAGAATGCTTTTTCATCATTTTTGTTCCAAATACTAGAACTCATGCCCGTTTCATTCAAAGCATAAAATTGATTGCATAACAAAGAACAAGATTAAGTTGTTTAGTTACCACCAGAGCCAAAAAGCCTTATCCCTTGCATATGTATTGTAGGTTTAACCCCTTTGAGCCTTATTTAGCCTATTTTCTTTGTTAGCTTGCATTACCCCTACCTAGCCTAGTATAGGAATATCCATACCCTTGTTCTTAAAGGACAGTGAAGCACGACTTGTTGGGAATTCCTTTTGATCTACGATTTGTAGAAAAACAAGTGTGGGGGAAGGATTTGTGCTTTTGAATTTGGTGAAGTAGTGTTTATTCTTTATGTTCTGAAAAAAGAAAAAAAACTTGAAAAGAAGGAAAATGAAGAAAAAAAAGTTTGAAAAGAAGTGAGAATGAGTTCGTAAGTGTTGGTTGTTAAAGAAGGGTTCAAAAATGTGAATATGGGCCTAAAGTTGTATGAATCTCCCCTTTGTGTTTAAAGTTGGGTGCTGCAATCAAAAGTTGAATAAGTGTTGATTTCATTACTTTGCTTACTATTTCTTTAAGAACTTTTGTTTATCCTTAACCTTTTTTTGTTAGCCAATACCTTATCCCCATTACAACCCTTAGACTTCTATCTTGATTGTTATGTTATTCAATATGTGGAGTTTGAAATTGGTACAAGCATATGGAATCCCTGGTTCTTGCTTCTAAGTAGTGGCATTCCATTCATGAGATCGTATACAAATGTGTATTAATAATTCTAGAAAGTGCCTTATTTGTTATAACATATGTGAGTGTTAGTCTACATGTTTACATCAATCTTCCCACATATACTTAGTATAGGGAGTGTAGTCAGAAAATCTGCGTGAAAATAGAGTGTATATTTGGTGAGGAATTGAGTGGATTCTCTAAGGCATGTTACTACTTTCAAATGTTGTTTTAATTGATTAAATGCGAGCTAGTGAGTGGTGATTGTGGTTAAGTGTATATTCAAGAGTAAAGATGGCTAAAATCTATGTGAGTAGTGATTTTTAACATGTCGTGTTGCATTGGAAATCCCTTAGGCAATTGTTGGAAGGTTTATGTTTTGTTTTGTTTTCTTTGTTTTGCTCGGGGACTAGCAAAAGCTAAGTGTGGGGAATTTGACAGGAGCATATTTATGCGACTTTGTTATCGTATTTCTTTGCATTTACTTAGTTAATTTCCATTTATTATAGTGATTTAGTTTATTTTCGTATTATTGTAGGTCCAAGTGGTGAAGTTGACAATAAATGGCCAAAATGAGCAATTTGGAGTAGTTTTGGACTTGGAATGGATAGCATGCGTGGAGAACAAGTGGGATGGACGTTTTTGATGTTTAAAAGGTGTTTAACATGTGTTAAACATGTGCTAAGACCTGGAGAAATCAGAATTGAAGCTTGGAAGACAAGGAAAAACATTATCTAATCCAACCTTATCCGAACTTATCTTATCTTATCTAGTCTTATCTTATCTTAACCAACATTATCCAAACATTATCCTATTTTATCCAACATTATCTAAACTTCTCTCTAGCAGAAAAAAGAGTGCTTATCCTATTTTAAATCCTTCCCATCAGAATTAAGGAGTCCTAATCCATTCAAACAACATAATCCTTTTCCTCCTTTGTTTGTGCCGCACCCTTGCCCTATAAATACACAATTGTGCTGCAATATTCAGGGAGTGTGCCTCAGGTTTTAAGAGCTTTTCATAGGAGAATTCAAGTGTGCGATGACCTGCAATTAGAAGGAAGAGATCTTGTGCGTGCGAAGAAACCAAGACTTGTGCCACAAATTGCAATCAAGCCTTGGAGATTTCCAGAGTTCTTTCTATCCTTTATTTAGTTTCAATATTTATTTTATATTGCTTTTCAATTTCTATGAACATGAGTAGCTAAGTTTCATTTTAGCTAGACATGAATTCGAAGCCATAGACATATGTTTTATATGAATTGATTTCCTCCAGTTATTGTTTTGTAAAACATGAATGCAGTTTACTTAACTGTTTTATAGAGAACTTATTCTTGTATGTTGATTAAGGGTGCACACTTAGTTTGCATGCAGGGATTTGATGCTAGAATATAAGGGAATTTCACCTAATCGTTATGAACTTATATTCACAAGTAGTGAAACTCACTAGTCATGATTGCGTTAAGTAAATTCCTGGCAGGAGTATCATACTTTTCATAGTTACTAATGCCTTGTCAATGCTTATGATTTTCATAGAACTTAATGATATTTGATATGTATCTCTATCATGCTGTTCATATAGGGAACTTGATAAGAATAATTTGATTGCGTCGCTGAGTCCAATTCAATGAAATTAGGAAAATCTGAGAGTTAATTAGTGATGTTCACGGTTAATTTGGGGCATTGTCATTCATGGTTTATAGGAAGAATAAATGGAAAACGATTTGTATGCATATGTTTTATGTGTGGATAAGGATCCTCTAGCTAGCCTTTCACCCATATTTCATTCACAATTCAATTTAGTTGCTGTCTTTACTTTGTTTTAATTAAAATTCGTCCAAAAAATCCCCTCACTATTATTTTCGAGTTAGTTAGTCAGTTTTTAGGTTTTAAGTCAAATTTGTGTTGATTAGCGTCCCTTCTAATCCCCGGATAGAACGATCCCTATTTTCTTATACTACAATTGCATTGTGTGTTAGTTTCTATCACATCAACTATCGCTGCCTGGCACATGGTTGAAGTAGAGTAAGAAGAACCTTCAAAAGACAAAGTTATCACCGTTGAGGAAGAGAAGACCTTCATGCCTAAAGAAGGCTTGCTGACACACGTTAGCATAAAGAAAGCATTACGATTGCCCAAGGAGATGCGAAAAGCACTAATTGCGGTCTTGGCAAGTCCCGACGACCATGAGGGACAAGAAAGCAAGGATGAAGGCTTGAAGCTTTGGCCACATGAATATGCCATATGATGCGCATCCCATGACACAATCAATTTCATTGATGAAGACTTACTACTGGGATCAAAGCCTCACAACTATCCTTTCTTTGTGTCGTGGTACGTAAGGGAGCAAAAAGTCAACCGCGTGCTTGTGGATGGTGGATCGGCCATAAACATCATGCCAAATTCAACAATGACCACAATCGGCATCAAGGTGGATGAATTATCCCTAAGTTGTCTACTAATCCAAGGTTTTAACAAAGGAGGACAAAGAGTAATTGGCATGATCTGAGTGGAGATGACCATTGGTGAACTCAAATCAAGCACAATATTCCACGTGATTGATGCAAAAACTTTCTACAGCTTACTCTTAGAAAGGCCTTGGATCCACAAGAATGGAATAGTGTCATCCACCCTCCACCAATGCTTAAAATTCTACCGAGAATGAGTGAAAATGGTCCAAGGTAATATCAAGCCATTCACCAAAGTCGAATCACACTTCGTAGACGCCAAGTTCTACATGAAGGAAGAAATGGTGCTCGAATCTCTTCCAAAAGAAATCAAATCCACAGGCAAAACAACACCTCAAAAGTAGGAACGGCAAGCCATGCCTAAGAAGCAAGAAGGATAAGTTGTGCCATATTCAAGCAAAAACAATGATGAGCCTGTTAAGCCTGCAACAACCAAAGGGAGTAGGGCACCTTTAAAAGGATCGAAGACACTTGTTTTCCGATACATCCCGATGTCAAAAAGAAAGAATGGTCAATCCTTGTTCGAAACTGAAGCAAGCAAATCCGACACACAGCGACACAAGGATGATGTAAAGTTGCTCTCAAGGCAAATGTAGTTTTGCCTCTGACACAGCTAGGCGACGCTAAGGTTGTAAAACCACCAGAAGGCTTCATCAAAGCTCTGCCAAAGATGGTGGAACCAAGCTTTCTTCCAACCAAAGGGACCGAATAAGGTTTTGATCCAAATGCTTACAAACTCATGTCGAAGGCCAGGTACGACTTCGCTTCCTCTTCGAATTCTGGAAAGAAGGTTTCAAACACCATCAACAACAAAGAACATGACCTCACTGGGACTCAAAATAAGTTGAAAGAGTATGGTTACAGAGTGGACAGCAACAAAGCTAGACTCGGTTTTACACCAAATGCACTCGTGAAGATTTCAAGCAAAGCGAAAAATGCTAGCGCTCAACACATCAACTTGAGCATTGAACAAGATCAAGAGGAGCCTAAACTCGCGCCTCAGAGGTCAGTCTTCGATAGGATGAATCGTTCAGGACCTAGAATGTCGGCACTTAATCACAATGGTGGTCAAGACTGAACCTTCATCTTCAAGAGGATTTACATGCCAATATCTCAAAGCTCTATTTTTGAAAGATTGTCAAAACCTAAGAAACAAAGAAACGCGGCTAGCTCTCTTCTACGACGGTCACTGCTGCACCACCACAGCTCGAAAATTGGGGGCAACCCACAGTTGACGAGCTCAAGGAGCTTAACTTAGGACCGAAAGATGAGCCCAAACTTATCTTCGTTAGTGCGCTGCTAAGTGTGGACGAGATAGATGAGTACTACCAACTGCTATTAGAGTACAAAGACATATTTGCCTAGACATACAAGGAAACATCAGGCCTTGACCCTATCATTGATGTGCATCGTCTTGCAGTCAAGCCTAGAATGTGATCAATAAAGCAAACTCAAAAGTGATATCGATCTGAGCTCATCCGGCAAATTGAGGCCGAGATTAACAAGTTAATCGAAACAGGCTTCATTTGAGAGGTGCAATACCCCAAGTGGATATCCAACATCATCATTCTCCTTAAGAAATCTGGACAAATATGTGTCTGTGTAGACTTTTGTGACCTCAACGATTCTTGCCCGAATGACGACTTTCCCCTGCCAATCATCGAAATCATGGTGGACGCAACCACTGCCCACGAGACACTGTCATTCATGGACAGCTCCTCTAGATATAATCAAATTCACATGGCTCCCGAAGATGAGGAACTAACAGCCTTCCGCACTCCAAAAGGTATCTACTACTGCAAGGTGATGCCCTTTGATCCGAAACACATTGAAGCTACATATCAACATGCAATGCAGAAAATCTTCAATGACATGCTACACAAAAATGTAGAATGTTACGTAGATGATGTTGTGGTAAAGACAAAAAAAGAGATCAGAACACTTGAAGGATTTGTGAATAATGTTCATTAGGCTGCAAAAATACAACCTCAAGATGAACCCGTTGAAGTTGCATTTGGCGTCACCTCTGGAAAATTCCTCGGTTGCATTGTCAAGCATCGTATCATTGAAGTCAACCAATCAAAGATCAAGGCCATTCAAAGCATGCTCGAGCCAAGAAATCTACACAAACTGAAAAGTTTGCGAGGATGACTCGCGTTCATTAGACGGTTTACCTCCAACTTGGCAGGACATTGTCAACCGTTCAATCGACTCATGAAGAAGAATGTTCCGTTCATATGGGACGAAGCATGCCACAATGGAACAAAAGTTGTTTGTACACACTCCAAGATCGCATACGTAAAAAATCGCAAAAAACAAACATTCAGAGACTAAGTAATGGAACAAAAGTTTTGGATGGTTATAAACGAAAAATCACAATTTAACGGTTATTTTAGTGTTTGTTAAATGGTTACACTAGTGGATAAATGTTATTTTATACTTAATGGAAGTATAACATTAACTCTCAAGTGTTTGTTAAATCTATCAATTTGATAGGATATACATTCTAAGAAACTAGTTTCAACGATCCAACCGTCAGATATGTTTGTATATACTCCGAGATAGCATGTGTAGAAAAAAAAAAAAAACATTCAAAGATTATTTAGGCGGCCGTCCAAAATTTTTGTTTGTTCATGTCTGTTATATCTGACAGGGCCATGAATGACAAAAAACTATTTAAAACATGTGTTTATTTATTTTTAATCAATATAACATTTTAAAATAATAAAATCAGACATGATAGAGTACACCAAATGTTCACGTGTGTTTATGTGCCAGACAATGTGCTTTGTGACGCATTGAAAAAAATTGTTTGAATTTCTTTGTATCTTGTTGCTTGCCTGTGGGGGAGCATAATCCTTATTACAAAAATGATAGATCTTCAAATTGTAGTCTGTTGTTATTATTCTCTCAGAAAATTTATGGCTTATGGGAATTTGGTTCATTAGACTTTAGGGTCATGAGTGGAAAAAAAATATTTAAAATATGTGTTTATTTATTTATAATCAATATAACATTTTTAAATAATAAATTTTCATTTATGTCGGTTATAATCGCCAGAATACTAAAACAACAACCGCCAGAAAGTAAAATAATAAAATAGTCAATTTATGTCGGTTATAACCGCCACCATTAACTTAAAAACCACCAAAATCTGTCAAAAATAATTTTTTTTTTTTAAGATTCAAAAATATCCGCTAGGACTTTATGTCAGATATAACCAACAAGATTTTTCTAATATCCGCCACTAATTAAATGATGTGTCGGATATAATTTATCTGACGGAATTTTTCTAATATCTGCCACCTAAAACTAATATTGTAGTAGTGCAATAGTGGTTTTTTAACATAAGTGTTGCAAGGGCTAGTTTGGGATAGATGGTTTCTTTAAAATTATTTTTGATGTGTTGTAAGAATAAATAACTGTGAAAAAAAAGTAAGTGTTTTGCTAAAATATAGTGCTAAAAGTGCTTTTAACAAATATATATATATATATATATATATATATATATATGGGGGTAGGATTGTCAATATAAAAGTTCATTAATTGGTATTGTTAACTTGTCTCAAATGGGAAAAAAAATTGATAAACATGTATAAAGCTGCTTCTACTTCTGCTGTTTTGGACCCATGATTTTGAAAAGAAAAAAACACTTTTTTCCATTTACCAAACACAATTAAGGCTCTAACTTTTTTAAGAAGCTGCTTTAAAAAAATTGAAACAACCCCAAACTAGCCCATAGCTTCTTCTCATCTTCAGATGCAGCAACTTATAGGAGAAGTAATATGGAGTCATTTTGATGCAAAATGATATAATAAACAAAGGAATCAAATGAAATACCATAAGTTAGAATTCACTAGCAATATGGAATCTATTAGTAAAATTAATTGTGCACTCCAAATTTACAAAGAACAGTACTCTTATGAGAAGTGTACAATTAGATTTTTAGAGTGTGAATAATAATTCCCATAATATAAAAGGAAGATAATAAGATTGTTCAAAAAATAAAACATAAAATAAAAAACAAAACTTCCCTAGAAACTCTTAAGACTGAATTTTGTTTGGCCAAACAAATCACAGTTATGGTTACTAATACAATTCTAAAAGTTCAAAACATCCATTTCTGAAATATGACATAAACAAAAAACCTACAGCCAGTGAATTACCAATTTTCAAGTCACTCTTTATAATTAAATTATGCATTGTCTTTTTAATTTTATTGCATGTATGTATGTGTATATATATATATATATATATATAGAGAGAGAGAGAGAGAGAGAGAGAGAGAGAGAGATGTTGAAACTCTTGCGCTTATGGAGCAACGTTATAGCTCTGGATTCGATATACGGATTTTTTAGAGGAACTTGTCACCATTGGAATACTCTGTACTCTTCTCAACTCTTGTTTTTTTTTTTTTACTTTCTTTTCTTAATTGCAGTTTTTCGTTTGATTGCAACAAAGTAGAAGATAAAACCAGGCTTTCGAAAGAAATAACAAGAACAAAACTATCTGCCGGAACTGTATATATTTTCATATCACTCATTGCTTTCATGCATTTTTCATCAATGAGCTTGTCTGGATTTAATTTCCCTAAGGACACCAAGAATTATGTAGAAAAAATAAGTTGGCCACATTCTCTTAGAATGTGTAATTATTGTAATTACGGATTCCATTCCTTCATAGGTTTCCCCTAAATTTCCTATATTCATTGTAATTAGGAATGTACTCTTGCATATATATTTATTTCCTCCTCGGTGAGAAGAATACATTCAACAAAGTATTTCAACTTGCTGTCGTTGCCCTCATCGGCGTGCTTCTATACAAGTCAATCTTCTCTGTTACTTCATGATCGTGGGCGATGTAAGGGACATCTCTGAAATGAAGGTTGCTCACATCGTCCTCCAACCGAATAATTCTCAATTTAATGCCTAAATCACCCTAAACGAATCAAACTATGATGTCTGGCCTCAGATGATGGAGATCCATATTGTCAAACAGGAAATTTTTTTGTATATTTGTGGCAAGAGTACAAAAGTATTTCAACTTGCTGCCGTTGCCCTCATCGGCGTGCTTCTGTACAAGTCAATCTTCTCTGTTACTTCATGATCGTGGGTTATGTAAGGGACATCTCTGAAATGAAGGTTGCTCACATCGTCCTCCAACCAAATAATTCTCAATTTAATGCCTGAATCACCCTAAACGAATCAAACTATGATGTCTGGCCTCAGATGATGGAGATCCATATTGCCAGACAGGAATTTTTTTTTGTATATTTGTGGCAAGAGTAAACCTCTAAACGAAGAAGATGCTACTGTTGGACATATGCTCTGAAAGTCAATCTTTGGAAGAAACCTTTCAGGACAATGAATTGATGTATATATGTTTCTTATACATCAGAAGGCAAGGATACTAATTAGGACTATCTCAATGAACGAAATATGTCCTAAATAGTGAATCCATAGACAATGGATCGATGGAAGAAGTAATCTAATGATGTTAGATTACAGAGACCTTCTTCACATAACCATCATGTCCAAAAGGTTCCTGGTCATAGGATTGTCGGAGGGATACTGACAATGCATAGATCGGTACATACTATGTCCGCTTCAAATGGAAGAATGGAAAGTCTCATCCCATTCGTGTAGTGACACTAAGACAGGTATGTAGGTGCTCATTAAGGGAATGAGTTCACTGAACACAATCAAATGAGAGTACTTGTATGGAGGTCTACTCACATGTCAAGCAAGTAACTCTAATGGTTGGAATAATGTAAGTAATCCTTTGACCTGAGACATCGTCGTTGTCTTGTGGTTAAGTACTTGATCTTTGATTATGTCAAAGTCACTCCATCCGCGGGTGTCCACAGCATGGTCGGGTTAAGCCACTTAGCCATGAAGGCAAGTGAATGCGCAACAAGGGATCTCTAATCCTCGTTATGAGAGGATGAATACTCTAAGATATGATTCGGGAATCTTCGGCCGAAGTATCGAGCATAATAAAGGAAAGCGTTCCTATACGACTCAATTGAATCATATAAAGGAATAATCACATTAGGGGTTTGACATAGTACATCCATACCCTAGTGATGTGATTGAGAGTATTGTATTAGAGAAGGATCGAATTACATTGTAATTCCAACTGAATAGTTTCTCTGAATAACTTCTACATTAGCTTGGGTAGCCATGACATATGTTTAGATGTCACTCATGGCTTGTGAGTTCCTCTAGATGATTAAATGTAATCGTCAAAGAAGAAGGCGAATTAAAAGTAAGTTTTAATTCACTAAGTGATTGGATTAAATATAATCAATTGGATTGATGCCAATCACCTCACTGCCTTGCTAATTAGAACCTAAAAGATTGTTCACCAATACACTCTTGTAGTGAGTAACTAATGGATGATGGAAATAATTAATTGGATTAATTGAGTGTGGTGATTAATTTAGAAAGTCTAAAGAAATCATAAAAGCGATAAAAGATCGTTTTGGGCTTAAGAAAGGTTCGGGTTTAATTGGGCCCATTGGGCCTAAACCCATTGGGCTTTTATTCAAGCATTGGATGACTTGAAATAATAAAAGCCCAAATCCCAAATTACACACAAAGGGCCGGCCAAAGAGAGGGAGAGAGAAAGTCAATTGTTGACTTGTTTCTTTTGTCTATAAAAGGAACTTTATAGACAAATATCTCACTAGGGTTATTTGTGTTCAAAACAACTAAAGAGAAAAAGAAAAATATCTCTCTAGAACACAAAGTGGCCGGCCACCTTGGGGGTATTTTAGCTAATCATCTAATCACCCATTTGGTTATTCCTTCATCCTTCTCACTACACTAGTGGGTGAGGATCTTTAGAGGTTTCCTCTTTGGAAACTTGAAGGGAACCTTGGAGCACTCAAACTTACAAAGTGGAGGAGGCAAGGAGGGATGCTAGGCTCAAGGACTTTGAGGAGCAAAGATCTTGGAGGTGGTCCATCCTTGGTCTCAAGAGTAGATCAAGAGGTACAAAATCTACTCCTAACCTTTGTTCTTCAATAAAATAATTTTTGATGCATCTTACATAAACCTATGCATCTTGAAGGGGATTTGCATGACTAGAGCTTTGATATTATTTGATAACATGCTTCCGTTGTTTTCGTATATATATTTTGATTTGTATATGCATGCTAGTCTATAGAAATCCCTCATGAATCTCATAAATTTCCCTTCAGCTACCCATGCAAAGAATTAGAAAGTCAAGGGATGGTTACTTATGTCTATGGCTCCAGAGATCATGAAACGTTTATTAGAGTATGGGAATATGCTTCTATGAAAGCTTGCTGAAGGTCTGAGAGGAAAACCAGAAAAATGGCAGAGAGAATTTTCAAAGAATGATGATGGAATTTATTTCAATATTCCCTCACAACAAACATGTGAGGCTGTTACCATTATACATAGAAGAGGAAGGGAGATCATTCACTCATCAAGCCAAAATTAAATCTCAACCCTTAATTGCTATCACCCTATGAGATGATGCTACTTGTTATAATCTATCACTTAAGCTAAATACAAGTGAGAGCAGCCACATGGACTATGATTCAACGACGTTAATTTAAACTTGAAACAAATATTAAACTAAAGGTTTGAATTGTTTCTTTGCCTCCAAGTCTCGGCTAAAGGGTTACACACTAACACTCCCTTCTAACCCTTTAGCTAGCTTGACTCCTAGAAGCTCTCTTAGATAGGCAAATCGATCTTTAAGCAAAGCCTTAGTAAGAATGTCTGCAATTTGCTCCTCTATCTTGCAGTACACCAGTTCAATCTTTTTGGCTTAAATTGCTTCTCGGATAAAATGAAATTTTCTGATGATGTGTATTGTCTTTTAATGAAAGACAAGATTCTTTGCCATAGCAATGGCTAATATGTTGTCACACATGATCTGTGCTCCTTCCACTTGTCCTTCTCCAAAATTTCAAGTACAAATCTTAGCCATTTTGCTTGAGAGGTGGCTTCTACAGCACTTACATATTCTGCTTCTGTTGTGGACAATGCCACAGGGCTTTGCTTGATTGATGCCCATGAAAACACACCAGATCCTAGTGTAAATGCATAACCTGAAGTGCTTCTCATATCATCATCACTTCCAGTCCAATCACTGTCATAATAACCAATTAGAGTAGTTGTTTTTCCCTTTTCAAAGACAATTCCAAAATCAATTGTTCCTTGAATGTATCTTAGCACCCTCTTTGTTCTTCCCATGTGTTTCTTAGTGGGATTATGCATGAACCTTGCCAGCAAGCTTGCTGCAAAAATTACATCATGTCTAGTTGCTATCAAGTAGAGTAAGCTCCCCACAAGGTGTCTGTAGTCTCCTTCATATGCAGCTTCACTACCATTAACCTTACTCAATTTCTCATTCACTGCAAGTGGAGTAGCAACAGTCTTGTAGTCTTTTAACCCAAATTTCTCAATCAACTTCTATGCGTACTTCTTTTGATCTATGAAAATGCTGTTCTCAATTTGTATTACCCTTATTCCAAGAAAATGGTGTAATAAACCCAAATCTGTCATCTCATAGTGTTTTATCATGTCATTTTTTAATTCTTCAAGCATTTGTGGACTGCTACCAGTGTACACAATATCATCTACATATAAGGAGACAATAACGATACATGAGTCTTCACTTGTTTTAACATACAATGTTACTTCACTTGAGCTCTTATTGAAACCTGTATTGTTGAAATAGGCATCAATCTCATCATAACAAGCTCTTGGTACCTGCTTCAATTCATAAAGTGCCCTGTTCAATTTTATACAGCTTAGTTTCTTCATTCTCTTTCAAAAAACCATGTGGTTGCTCAACATACACTTCCTCTTTCAAAACTCAATTGAGAAAAGCAAATTTCACATCCATCTGGTACAAACTCCATTTCTTCTGTGCAACAAGTGCAATCAAGGTTCTTATAGTATCCAATCTTCCATAGAGGCATAAGTCTCATTATAGTCAATTCCAGGCTTCCGTGAGTAGCCTTTAACCACCAATCTAACTTTATTTTTCTACACTATACCATGAGTTTGGTTTTATAGACTCATCTGACACTAATGATTGGCTTATAAAATGGTCTCTCAACTAGCTGACATGTATTGTTCTTCTCTATCATTTATAACTCAGCTTTCATTGCAGTTATCCTTGGCTGCATCATCGTAACTTTCAAGTTCAATAATGCACATATTACACTAAGCCATGATTTCACTTACACTTTTTCCTCTTTTTAGGTGTATCATCATATATT
The DNA here is from genome assembly GCA_963580275.1 of Crataegus laevigata. Classification (NCBI taxonomy): domain Eukaryota; kingdom Viridiplantae; phylum Streptophyta; class Magnoliopsida; order Rosales; family Rosaceae; genus Crataegus; species Crataegus laevigata. The sequence continues at coordinate 18,860,237 of OY756940.1, read as the reverse complement.
TGAGATCTTTCAGTCATACTTTCACTTTAAAATGTGCTGAATTGATCAAAATGAGAACTCTAACCAATATCACAGATCTCAATAGCATTTTGATGCTCAATGAGAACTGGAAATCTCACTTCATTGTTTGTAGTGTAGTTCCAATCCCAAGAAGCATTCTCATCAAATATAACATCTCTTGATAAAATGATTTTCCTCAAAATCGGATCAAACAATTTGCAGCTCTTTTCACCACCACCATAGCCTACAAAGATACATTTATGACTGTTTTCTTCCAACTGGTGTCTGAGATTAGAAGGGATGTGCACATAGCAAAGTGAACCAAAGATTTTCAAATGAGCTATCCTTGGTTTTCTGCCACTATATGCCTTAAATGGAGTTATTTTCCCTAAAGCTTTGGAAGGACATATGTTAAGCAAGTAAACAACAGTGTTCACTGCTTCTGCCTAAAACACATATGGAATATTCTTCTCACGCAACATTAACTTTGCCACTTCCACCACAGTTCTATTCTTTCTCTCTGACACTCCATTTTGCTTGGGAGTGTAGGCCATAGTCAACTGTCCCTGGATCCATATATCATTACAATACTTATCAAATTCTGTAGAAAAGAATTCTCCTTCTCTATCACTTTTGAGATATTTCACCTTATAACCATATTGTAATTCTGTCATTGCCTTGAACTTTTTAAAACACTCAAGTGCACCAGACTTATATCTCAGAAAGTACACCCATGTCATTATAGTGCAGTCATCCCTAAATAATAGAAAGTATTTGTTTCTAGAGTGAGAATCAACCTACATTGGACCATAGATATATGTGTGGATCAATTCCAATTGATACTTGGCTCTTCAAGTTGACTCAGAATAAAATGAGTCCCTGTGTTGTTTTCTTATCATGCATCATTCACATACACTAGTTGACATTCCCAAATGAGGCAATCCATACACCATCTCCTGTTCTTCAAGTAATTTGAGACTTTTCTCATTCAGGTGTCCCAATCTTTAATGCCACGTCTGAGAGCAATGTGTGACACTTACTTTTAGTGCAAGCTGATTTGCAGGCATCATTGTCAATGGAAAACATCTATTACTAGTCATTTGCATTCTAACCACTAGATTGTCCAGTGACCATCCATCAAACACATTTACAACATCTCCTCCAAACACCAAGTAATAACCATGTTCCATCATTTGACCTACACTGAGAAGGTTTTCTTCAAGTCTAGGTACCAGCATAACTTCTTGGATATGTTTTCTTCCCAACTTGGTTCCAATGACCAAGGTTCCTTTTCCTTCAACTTTGACAATTTCTCATATGCCCATTTTCACCTTGGAAGACAAATTTCTCTATACATTCACAAGCAATCTCTCATCACAAGTCATGTGACCATTATCAATATAACAGGAATTATTCACTTTCACATATGTCACTACATTGCAGGCATAGAACAATGATCTTTGTTTCACCTATTTGCCTTGCATAATTAGCCTTTTGGACTACTTTGTTCTCGTGAAAATCCTTCACAGCATGACCTAGTTTACCACAACCTGTGCACTTTGGTTTACCTTCATACCAGCACTTCTCATAGTGAAACCTATCACACCATTTGCAATCTCCCTAAGTATTACTTTGCCTAAGATCAAAATTAGGCATGTGATCCCAGTTTCTCTGAGCATTGTTTTGTCTAGGAGCAAAGTTAGACTTGTGATCCCAACTTCTCCCTCTTAGTTTCCAATTCTTTTCAAACTTCTTATTTCTAGAGGATCCACCACCTTTAGGACCCTTAGCTGCAACATTTAAGCTAGTTTCAACATGTAAATCAAGTCTCTGCTTCAATCCCTTGAGTAAAGCAATAACTTCTTGAACCTCAAGAGTTTCGAGATCCTTAGAGTGCTCAATCATAGAACAAATTGCATCATATGTTTTAGGAATACTAATTAACAATTTCTGCACAATTCTCTCCCTAGATAATTTATCTCCATAGCTTTTCATTTGATTAGTAATATCAAATAATCTAGTGAGATACACAGATAGAGATTCATTTTCCATCATACGAGTATACTCAAAATTTCTATGTAACCCTTGCAATTTTACACTTCTTACTTGTTTGTCTCCTCTAAATTCGCTCTTCAGGACATCCCAAGCTCCTTTGGATGTTTCTTCATTCACAATTTTGGGGAAGATTTGATGCGAGACAGTTCCTTGGATCATTCTAAGTGCGCGAGCATCTCTTATCAAGGTCTCACTAAATGACACCAACTTCATCGTTTCCTTCTTCGTTTCATTGAGCACAGCCTTCATATCCTTCGAATCTAGAGGTTCAAACCCATTTTCAACCAGCTCTTATAGACCATACAATTTCAATATAGTCATCATACAAATCCTCCAAAACTCGTAGTTTTCTCCATTAAAAACTGAAGCTCTAAGCTCAGCGGTACTTGATCCAACCATTAGACCTCGAATTCAAGAAATCGCACAATTTTTAGATTTGATTTTGAGCTCAAAATGCAGCTTAATCACACTCATAGATTTCATGCCCAGTTTAGACAATGGAACCTAACTTTGAGGGCATGTTAAGTATGGGAATATTCAATAAAAGGAAAACCAGAAAAATGGCAGAGAGAATTTTCAAAGAATGATGATGGAATTGATTTCGATATTCCCTCACAACAAACATGTAAGGTTGTTACCATTGTACATGGAAGAGGAAGGGAAATCCTTCACTCATCAAGCCAAAACTAAATCTCAACCCTTAATTGCTATCACCATATGAGATGATGCCACTTGTTATAATCCATCACTTAAGCTAGATACAAGTGAGAGCAATTTCTATGTAACCCTTGCAATTTTACACTTCTTACTTGTTTGTCTCCTCCAAATTTGCTCTTCAGGACATCCCAAGCTCCTTTGGATGTTTCTTCATTCACAATTTTGGGGAAGATTTGATGCGAGACAGTTCCTTGGATCATTCTAAGTGCGCGAGCATCTCACATCAAGGTCTCACTAAATGACACCAACTCCATCGTTTCCTTCTTCATTTCATTGAGCACAACCTTCATATCCTTCAAATCTAGAGGTTCAAACCCATTTTCAACCAGCTCTTATAGACCATACAATTTCAATATAGTCATCATACAAATCCTCCAAAACTCGTAGTTTTCTCCATTAAAAACTGAAGCTCTAAGCTCAGCAGTACTTGATCCAACCATGTTAGACCTCGAATTCAAGAAATCGCACAATTTTTAGATTTGATTTTGAGCTCAAAATGTAGCTCAATCACACTCACAAATTTCATGCCCAGTTTAGACAATGGAACCTAGCTTTGAGGGCATGTTAAGTATGGGAATATTCAATAGAAGGAAAACCAGAAAAATGGCAGAGAGAATTTTCAAAGAATGATGATGGAATTGATTTCAATATTCCCTCACAACAAACATGTAAGGTTGTTACCGTTGTACATGGAAGAGGAAGGGAAATCCTTCACTCATCAAGCCAAAACTAAATCTCAACCCTTAATTGCTATCACCATATGAGATGATGCCACTTGTTATAATCCATCACTTAAGCTAGATACAAGTGAGAGCAGACACATGGACTATGACCCAATGGCTCTAATTTAAACTTGAAACAAATATTAAACTAAAGGTTTGAATTGTTTCTTTGCCTCCAAGTCTCGGCTGAAGGGTTACGCACCAACAACGTTCTCTCTTATTGAAAACTTCTCGTGAAATTTGGAGTGGACTTGAGAAAGAATTCTATGATGGAATGGATGACGTTCAAGTATTAGAATCAAAAGGTTTTCTCCACTATACAGAATGGATGGTCTCTTGGCTCTTATTATGGGGAGTTGATAGAGATATTTCAAGAATTGGACCATCGCGACAAGGTGGCTATGAAGAATGAAGATGTCAAATTGTATCTAAAATCGATTGAACGTTAGAGAATCCATATTGTCCTCAGAGGTTTGGATTCCAAATTGAACAGATTCATGGAAAAATCCTACCCTAAGACTGTCCATGATTTGGAGGATGCATATGCATATGTTAGTGGTAATGCTCTAAGACGAACTACAATGCCGAATTGAAAGAAATATTTAACAGCTAATTGTGGAATTGTTCATGAAACCACTTGTCCCTACACGTTTCAAAAAAAAAAAATCGTCATCTCCTTGAGGTAGTTCAGGCTTCTATATTGGAAAGTCATGCACCACTCATGTATTGGGACGAAGCTCTTTCCACTGTACCAATCCCTCCATATGTGTTTGGTTGTACTGAGTTTGTTCATATCAATCCACGTAGCTCAAATATCGTGCTCTCTGATTTGCCTTCCTTGGTTATGCCGCGAGTCAAAAAGGCTATGGGTGCTATCATCCACCGAGTGAGAAAATGTATGTTACTATGAATGATGTATTTCATGAATCGATATGTACGCACCCGCACCCACCCCCACCCCCACCCCACCACCCCACACACCCCCCCCCCCCCCCCCCCCCCCCCCCCCCCCCCCCCGCCCGCGCGGCCGGTCTCTGTGAGAGAGATTTTCCTAACTTTCCTATTTTGAAGGGGACATTTGCAAATCCCTATCACATTTTATTATTCATTCCTTATGAACTTGGACTCAACCGCTTGAGATTAATAGAAGTCCCTCATCTAAACATAGCGTAACAGTTAATTCATTATACAATTCTCCCGAGCGTATTTTTTCCTTTTATTTGTACATACTTTGCAGAATTTTTCAAAACTGCTGAGAACAGCTATATGCTTTCTTTTCTTTTCTTTTTTTATGAAACAGCTACATTCTTTCTACATATTAGAGAATGGTAAGAGACTTAATTTACACCCTGCATATTATTATTAAGTGATTACAGGGATGAAAAGAAATGTGTAGTTTCCAAGTCCCATATTATTAGGAGATTAAAGGTAGACACCTTTCATATTAATTGTTTTAAGGGGACTAAATTGTAATCCGCATATGAGATGCTTTTTAGATCAAAGTTGATTTTCAAGTTAAATAGAGTTTTATGAATTATACATAATACAAAATTAAAAGTACATTCATCTGTGCTGACAACATTATAACATGCGTATATTAGTGTAACCCTAACATGAATATCTGGATTCCGTACCTACAAATACCTAACACGCATACATCAAATGTCCAGAATAAAAAATCTAATTAATCACACGTTGGAAGGGAGCAGAATAGCTTGCTTACCTACAAATTTATTAGCGTGTTTTTCCATGTCTTGCTTAGCTTGGGTCTGCGATTACTGAGCAAATTAAGGAGCAGATTAGGTTGTTCACTTACATTTATATGTACCACTTTCTACAGAATTATTTTCAAATGTACTCTTGCTAATGAGTCATGTCAGTTATATAAATGTGTATCGTGGAATATCATGGACAGAAACAGGCAAATTTATTTATAGAAGAGAATCGATACAACGAGGAGGTACAAACAACCCTAGCCGTAAGTAGATAAAATCACCATATCTTGAAAAGCTTACCGACTTATTTTATTATTCATTGACAAGTAAATGCATGCAAAAGTTGATGATCAGAATCTACTTATATCAACCAAAAAGATAAGAAGCATCATATTGACGTTGATGTGGGTAACTGCTTATTAAGATAGAGATAATAATCAATCTCATTATTTTTTGTTCTTCTTTTGGTGATCACAATCAAGCAGTTCCTCTAGCAACTTATCATCCAAATACTCTAACACAAGAACTTCATTTTGCTCACCACGAGCTCGCCCCTGCATAGTCCCAGGCATTGCAGACGAAGAAGAATTTTGCTCACCGTGAGCTCGCCCCTGCATAGTCCCAGGCATTGCAGACGAAGAAGATAAAAAATTAGCCGATGCCGATGAAGAACCACCACTTGCCGAAGGGTACTCATTAGGAAAGTTCAAAATGGCTAAGCCACCCCTCATGGCATAAGCCGCTCTGTCATATGCTCTAGCTGCCTCTTCAGCTGTGCTAAAAGTTCCAAGCCAAACACGTGCGCTGTGCCTATTTGAGTCGCGAATCTCCGCTGCGTACTTGCCCCATGGCCGCCTCCGCACACCCCGGTATCGAACTTCTCTGGCTTCCTTCTCTTCCATGTCCTTCCCTTTGGAGTTCATATATGTGTAGTTTGCATGGCCAGACTAAGCATTGTGGAATCAGCATTTATACGAGTTAAAAAGAACATTTAGGATGTGGTGCTAATTAAAAACTCATGCGGGGCCCAATTTGTCCACGTGTCAAAAATATGGCTGAGAATTTGTTCCCACGTGAGCATACATATTACATATACCCATGAATCCAATGTATCCGGATGGTCAAGGTGTGATGGCTATGGAGTCCAGAAGCCCTTTTTGGTCTTCTCCTACTTTTGGCTTTGTTTGTGGACGTTTGATTCGCAAAGGGCAAAAGGGCAAGGGGCAAGGGGCAAATCTAGCTCTGTAAATTTAACCCATGAAGAACAAAATTATAATTTGGCTTATTTTTAGCAAGAACTTGATTTTAATCTTACATTACTCAATGTAATTTAAAAGTCGCTATTTTACTTTTTCAAACTCAAAGTTCGTTTCACTTTGTTCCTGAAACTCAATTTTAATTTCATTTTGCTTCCAAAAAATTGAAAGTTGTCTTTATAAAACTCAAAATTCACTTCACATTACCTTAAATGTGTTAATTTCTTATGTGGGTTTGATTTGTGTTCGGCCCGTTAATTAGTTTTTTTTTTTTGTTTCATCTCTTCAATTTCTTTTAAACTGAATATCCTCTGATTGTTGAATGCTAACGCATAATAAAGATTTATAATTAACTTTATTGGACATAATCTTATTTGGTGTTGGGTCTCACATATGTTTAAGAAGGTGACCTATAAATTTTAGGGAGAATAGAGAGTCTACAAGTCAAAATGGAACGAATTTTGAGTTTCAAATAATAAAATTGTGACTGTTGAGTTACATTTGGCAAATAAAATTAAAATAAAGTTTCACGGACCTAACAAAAAATAAGCCTTATAGTTTGTAAAGCCTCTCTCTGTGCCTTTGATTTTATTAATCATGTCAACAGTCACACCCAATCAAATCAAGCTTCAAGTCCCGAGTTCTAAGACATGCTCAATAAAATTAAAGGCACAGAGAGGCCACAGAAATTTTTGGGTGCAGAAAATTTGCTCTCCCATTTGGGTATCACTGCATCATGTTCCACCACTAAAAGGCATTAAAGATAAGTTTTGGAGAGAATATGTACGATCAGACTATAGCTACAAAGTTGTTCTCTTACGTTATTCTTTAGTTTTGCAAGTAGAAGCCGCAAGTTTATAACAACGGCTTCTCTGAGCATTACGACTCGCCCAGTCGGACTGCGTATCAATTGTGTTCAGGTAGAAGGAGATTCACAGGTGTTTGATCATATATTCATGCGCTCGGATGAACTCACCCTTTGGCGGAGCGGTGTTCAATCTAACATCCAAACATGAGATATTTTTATTCTCACAGCCACTCGACGTCTAGGCAGAGGCTCATGAGACTAGGGGCAATATTTGGACCTAGATTTGTCATCCCTAGTTCAAGTCGAGTGAGGGCATGTTCGAGTCGAGATTGTCCAAGTTAGAATATGATTGTGTTTCCTAGTTTATTATTTCAATTGGGGTTCCAAAGTTGGAAGACTTATTTTATGTAGGCCTCAGATTTCTAGGTCTATTTACTGAGAAAGGCTTCTTGTGATTGACAGCAGTAATTTCATTTAAGGCAAATAGCGCGCTCTTAAGGGCTAAAGGTTTTTACAAAGTTTAATAAATCTTGCATGTTCATATTTGCTCTGAATATTACAGACGCATTACATGTTATTAGATATATGTTCTAGTTTAAATATCATGAGTAGAATATATATTAGGAAAATCTAACCTTCAAAGCAAGTATGTAATAATTCATAACTAATGGATAGAACTACATATGATTGTTAATAGTAAGTCTAAACCCTAGTGACTTTTATATTTGATTTTTTCAAAACTACTTGCTTTTATTCTGGCTGCCGATTTCCACAATTCAATTTCAATTGTTTTAAATTCTGTTTTTATTCCTTAAAATTTGCAATTTCAAATCTTTTGAAATTCTTGTGCTGGATAGTTAACTAAGAGTTGGTTTTAAATATAAATTATTCATATAAATTTTTGTAGAGAACGACCTTACTTGAGCCGTTTATATTACAATAACTTTTTTTTGTTGCAAGTAATTTTTAGGTGTTTTAAACCCTTTTTTGTAGGTAGTAAAAACCACATCACTTGCCCATCACAAGAACATATGAATTCACCCATCACGTCACAAGACCCATAGTCGAAGATTAATTACGCTTTTCAAGTCCTTGCACGTAACACATAAGACAGAGAGCCTACGATCGAGACACATTCCTTTTTCGGTCACAGTCATTTTGAAAAAGTTAGACAAAACCCAAATTACATTTACTCGACCGGCCCCCAAGCTGCGAGTTGGCACGCCCACAACAAGAACTAGAAGAGGCCAAGTGATATTGAAATCCTCAATTCGTGGCCAAGACCGATTTTGAGACCAACAACGGTCCCCTTCAAAGGTAAGGCATAACTTCTTTGGAAAATTAAGTCTACTATTGAAGACATCATTTACCCCAACAGCAAATTTTCACAAATATCATTCACACATATCTTTTGGACAGCCAACAAGACAATGAATGCATGGACTGGATTGAACATGACTATATATGTTTATAAAGATTCCTAGAAGAAAATCGCTGTAATTTCAGCTTGTTAAAAAATTGTTTATTGTGTTACCTCTCCTTGCGTATTTTTAAGAAAACGGCATTGACTATTTATAGTATGCAAATTAGTATTAGATTGCATTCAACTCAAAATCAATTAAAAATAATCGTTGAGACAAATGTAAGCATTTAAATGTACGGCATAGACTTTTACAATTTCTTTTAGATTCTAATTAAGAGTGTAGAGAAATAAAATCCTGCAATACGAAAGTGGTGAAGTCAGCAATGGATTTGCCGAACCGTTTCACCTAATCGATCTTGTTGAAGTCAGCAATCAATTTGGCGGATCATCCAGGTCACGCTAAAATTTTCGAAAGACATTTACGAGAGTTGCTCCAATTTATAAGCATTTGGAGTTTGAATTAAAAATAAATAAATAAATAAATTTAATGCTACTTACGAAAGTGTTGTTGAATGCACATGAAAATTGTTTCCTATATAAGCATTGTCAAATGAACTTTTATTAAGACCCTACGTTCTCCTCTCTTTCTTTTTGCTACCCTACATTCTTGTTATTATCTTCTGTTGTAAAAGTTATATATTGTTACATACGGTCGCAGTGTGCATTTTGCGCCATTGACTTGCAGCCCTATTTTTTTTTTCTTCAAATGGAAGTATCTGTCAATACTTATGTTCTTCAGGATCATTTTGTTGACTAATTGACAAATGAAGTTGAGCATATTCAAAGGAGTTAGCAAACTTGAAGTAATAACACCTAACCTTGTAAATTTACAAGGTCAGTTTAGTTTGCTAACTGGTTTGCTATCTCTATTGAAGATGCGTTTTTTCAAAGGTGCATAACAAATTTAACTTTTCTATCCAAATACTACTTCACTTGAAGATGCTATAATGAGTCCTTAAAACATTTCATAAGTTTCCAATGTAAAAGGGCCTAGATGTACACCATTCATATTAAAATGTTGGGAGTGCCCCCGGACATTGTTTCAATACAAATGCCCTTCCAAATCCAACTCTTTCTCTTGGATATGACTCTTTCTCGGTGTAGCATCAGAATTTTTGCCTAAGTACGTACCACTTAGGGGAGTGAGAAGAAAACGAACCAAAACCAAAATATGCTAACCATACAAAGATAAGCATCTATACAGTGCTTGTGGCTCCATAGGACACTATATCAAAAATAAAAACAAAGGAAAGAAGAAGAAAAAAGCAGAAATAATTGAGAAATATTGTAAGTGCAGGTGGCCATGCATAGCGAGAAAAAAGACTCCTTCAAGAAGTGGGTGCCCAAAGCAGACACAGCCGCCCTTTGTTTGATTTCATAACAAGGCAAAGAGGCAATTTGCTTTTAACTAAATTGATGTTTCTGAATTCGCTTGTGCCTTCTTGTTTCTTCGTTAGTTTTGTTCTCAGATTTTTTTTGTTATTGATATATTTCCTAAAAGTAATACTAGGGAGACCAAATTTTTTAAACCAAATTCGCAAATTAAATGATGTGGTTGTCGATGATTAGATTATTAATTAATTATCGATTAACATGTTTATTTCTTATTAGTGACACATCATTTGCAATTTGATTTAAAAAATTTAATTTCCTTATCATTATTCATTTTGCAAATTGAACAGCTACGTGGAAACAAGAAAATAAGCGTTTAAAATGTGTTTAATTAGGGAGCAGGAAAATGATGCTCATAAAGATATGACTGTCAAAATCATACATGTTCTTTGACTTTATAATTTTTCAATATAGTATCCTTATTCTTGACATATGTGATGATGACAAACGTAAACTTACATCACATTGACATTCATCTGAATATGTAATGCTATATATTTTGTTTCTTAAGTTTGTTATTTTGTGATTTAGTACCATGTCTTTTATCCGTGTGATTGAATCAAGCTTTCGAAGAAGTTTTTCTATATGGCTATCTCACTAGCAGATAGCATTACAATGACTGGATATTAGACCAACTCTAACTTTTGGATCTCAGCCCAAATATTTGGGTCCACAAAAAGATATTGTTGGATGTTTATCAATAATTAATGACAAATATATATGTCTGTGTGTGTGTCTGCGTGTCTGTACATAAATTATATGCTAATAAACAATAAATTGCAACTAAATATATTGACAGAATATGAACGAAATTAATACTAAACTGACAATATAATGATCGAGGGTTGTGTACCTCAATATCCTTGAAACATAATTATGTCCCTACGTGTACTTGTAGCTCCATGAACGTCTACTTCACCAAGATCCAACACCTGACGAATATCCTTGTGGTTCTGTTAGTAAGAGAGACTTTGGGATTTTAGTAGGAGAGATGCCTTTTTCTATGCCTAGAATGAGATGCATATGTATGTATTTATAATTTGCATATAGTTCGAAACAGGTATAAGTTTGGGATGTGACTATTCATTCAATAGGGATGTACGACTTCATCTTTTTCTCAGCGCTTCTCAACATTTCAGTCTTCATCCGAAAGGATGAGTGTTTTGAGAATAGAAAGATTAATTAAACCCAAAATTAATTTGATAAATTAAAAAATTAATTATTGAATTTAATTATTAAAGTCTGAACCCCAATGCCCATGGTGCCTATCTTTTGATAATTATATATATATATATATATAAATATATCATCATCATCATCTGTTTGGGCCCAAAATAATGGTTTGGGCCGAGTGCGAAGTGTTTCTCGGCCCAGAGGCTTAATTGCAAGGGTTCGAAGGAATATTCAGTTTGTGGGCCGGCTAAATTGGGTCGGCCAAGTCCCGTTAGGAAAAGGAGTTGTCTGGATGAAGATAAAGGAAGCAGAGTCCATCCGTGAAACGGACAAAGAATCCCAGTGCAATAGGGAGTCTCGATAAGACCAAGATATGGAAGCAAGGAAGAACCTCGCCGAAAGGGTGGTTAGGTTCAAAGTCCTAGTAGAAGAAGGAGTGGCCGTGATAAAGTTTGATCGAGGTAGGGAGTCTTAGTCTGAGTAGAGTTATGGTTCAGTCAAGGGGGGGTGCAGCTACTATAAATATAAAAGCAATGGCAACGGGAAAGGGACTTTCAATTCAACACACAAATCTGCCCTGCGCAAACCCTTGCTCTACGCGAAACCTCTCAACTTTGAGATTTTATTTTCCTTTTCGCCAACACATCTTCAGTTTGGATAAACAGTACTGTGAAGGCAACCGGTGGTATATTCAGTTTGGATAAACAGCACTACCACCGTAAAATCAGCCCTCCTCGGAGCATCTTCAATTTGGATAAACAGTACTGCGTCGAGGCCGACTGATTACCTATCTAAGTCTCAGTCGACAAGGGTTTTCGAATCCTTGTTGGTATAGGTCATCTCATTAGCCTTCTCGGCGAATTGAAGTGTTACTAATTTGAGGCTCAGTACTTTGAACGTCGCATTGGTTTATGATTGGATACTCGTAGGTTGGATTTAGCGTTTGGCACTCTAACGGCCGAACCACATTCACCATCAAGACTTATATCTGCTTCGAGTATCTATGCCCCTATACCTTAGTGTCGATTCGGCGTGACCTTCACGAATACAGTTACTGTGACCAAATCCGACGACGACGAGCCGTGAACTTTGCAAGAGTAGCAACCTTATCTTCAGGTTTGAGGACCCAGAGGCCGGGACATGTTTCTTCCTCGGCCGCAATCGTAGAACATAGAAGTCAGCCACGCACATCAATACAACATCAACACATTTTACTCCCCGGCGAGCTCAGCCGATGAGTTGGCACAACCCGCACACATTTGAAGAATATAGTTAGCTTACTAATTGCTCGACCTGCGCACCACGTAGGCTAGGTGATTTTTAGAATCAACATTTTGGCACACCTAGTGGGACCTAGTGCTAAAACTACAAAGTTCATGCCCGTTGAAACTCAGTCGGTGAAGAAGAAAACAGGGATGAGAAAGTCTACTACCACACCAACGATCCAGAATACAGGCCCTGAAGGTCTGTCACAAGCACAGACCACCGTTGCCGCGACACTAGACTCACGCCGAGAGAGGGAAGTTATCATCAGTGAACCACCCCATAATACAGGAGTCCTCACTAAAGTCACAAAAAAATCTTTTGCCGAGGTGACGGTAGAAAGCTGTGATGAGGACGGTGGTGAAGGTTCTAATCCACCATCCAAGTCATTTTTCAGAAGACGACTGGAAGAAAAATCTCGGCAATTTGAGCAAACTTTTGGCCGAGAAATAAGAGGGATTCTAGAAGAAATACGCGGGCAAGGAGCTGTGCAAACCAGATTGCTCGAAGACTTGGTCCACAATACCCAGAATCTAGGATTTACTGATCGGTCAAGACAATTCATGCCTAAGCATAATGTAGTTTCCTCGTCAACGGCCAAGGCAGGATCTGCTAAGCTTAAATCGGTCGATCTAGAGAGAAAGAGCGAATCGACCAGTACAACGAATGAATTCGAGCCCGACAAATCAGCTATGGGTGTCGCAGAGATCCAACGAATGATTGATTCGGCCTTGAAGAAAGAGCCGAAATTCCCCAAATTCATTCATCCGTACCCAAAGTATGTCGAGCATTTTGAGTATCCGAAGGGCTTTAAAATCCCAGACTTTAGCCTGTTGGCAGGGGAGTCGTCCCTATCTTCTCTAGAACACATGGCTCGTTTTACCGCGCAATATGGGGACGTCAATAATGACTTTTACAATTTGCGATTGTTCAACTTCTTGCTGACAGGCCCGGCATTCGCATGGTATATTAATCTTCCCACAAATTCTATTCAAAGTTGGGAAGAGCTGGTCGAGAAATTTCACGAACAATTATATCGGCTAGGAATGGAAATGTTAGTATCTTTGTTGGCTAGGATGGCTCAAGCATCTAATGAGTCATCAATGGAGTACTTAACAAGGTTTAAGTCGGCCAGGAATTGGTGCCGAGTACCTCTCCTCGAAGTCTAGTTCGTGAGAATTGCTCTGAATGGTTTAGACTTGGAGTATAAAAAGAAGTTTCTGGGGGCGTATTTTCAGGATATGTATGAATTGGCCAGCATGTTGAGCAGTGCGAATACTTACACCACGAAGAGAAGATATCCAAATCCCCGGCCCGAGGAACTATATACAAAAACCCTTCAGTCCGTTATGCGTCGACCAAAGGAGACGACTCCCAGTATGCCAGTATCGACATAGCTGAAATTGTCATTGAAAAGCCGTACATTTGCAAGGCTTTGGCTCAATCTAAAGATGGCAAAACTCGCGCGGCCCTTGAGGAAGCTCCGGCCAAAACATCAAAGGTTTATACTTTTGATATTACCAAAGCCGATGCTATCTTCGACCAGTTGTTGGTAGCAAATATTATCAAGCTTCGGCCAAGACATAATATCCCCAGGGTCGAAGAGTTGAAAGATAAGATATACTGCAATTACCACAACTCGAGTAAGCATACAACCAACAATTGCGTGGTGTTCCGCGATGCTATTCAAAATTGGATCGACAAGGGCAAACTGAAGTTTTCAGAAAAACAGATGGCCGTCGATTCTAATCCCTTCCCCTCGGCGACAGTCGGCATGGTAGATGCCCATCTGCCAAAAAATAAGGGTAAAACAAAAGTCGAGTTCGTGCCAATGCAGCATGTTCTAAAACAGAATTCTAAGCCGCAACTCAAGATCAACTTATTCTCTAATGAGCCCTCGGCAGAATTAATAGGACTTGCGATAGTTGAGGCAATGTCGAGATCTAGCGAAGAGGACTCTGACGGACCGATGGTGTTGTGCAGCCGTTGCAAGACACGAGTAGTCATAACCAAGCCGAAAGAAAGACCACCTCAGGTGCCGCCACCACGGCAGCCGCCAACAAACATGGCAGCATCCCGACAACCACCCATTGTCACAGCAACACCACCAAAGGTACTCGACTCGGGCCAACGCCAAAAGGTGTTCGACCGACTTGGCCCCCAGCCACGAGCTGATGGATCGTCTTCGGCCAGACGACGACTTGATTTCAACGCTCTATTTTATAATGAAGATTATTAAGCGCGAAACTCTAGTAGTTCTGGTTCGACAACGAACCAAAAGACATTCAAGCCGCCAGAACCACGTGACCAATGATAGTACATTTATAATTCTCCGACCGGTGTGTAAACTGCTCTGTCAAAATCTCAAAAGTGTCATCGCCAGAGGATAGATTGCATGGCTCGACGACAGGCGGCACAGGCTTCTTCGGCTCCCAAGTGGCAGCCAAAAGAAGCAGGGGAAAGTGCTGACGATTGACAGCCCCCAGCAATCATGACCGAGTTACTTCAAGGCAATAAGGCCACTGATCATGACATCAAAACTGTCTTCGAATAATTTGAGAAGCAGATCAAACTCCTTCTTTGCCCAAGAGAAATGAAAGCTCGTTTTGAGCAAATCAGGAAGGAATTGGAAAGCAAACTTCCCTATTTACCATCACCAGAACCATTAATCAAGATACGACGGAATCTCCATCTTCCTTTTGTTGGCGAAGCCCTAGAATACATGCTGGAATTTCATAAAACACATTCGGCCAATCACTTATACGGCTTACCAAACGAGTGTCAGGAAGCTCTCGACTTGGCCTTAACTTCCCCGGATACTGAGCAAATAATCCAAAAGACCACAAATTTGGCAATGAAGGCCAGATTCCAGCACATAGGCAAGGCTTGGGTACTCGGCTTTGAGGTTGATCCATACACTGATATAGACCCCGCCGAGCTTCTTTTTTCCTTGGAAGACCTTCAATATTTGAGGTATCATTTTGAAGTCTTCTCAGCAATGGCTCTCTTCAACCTAACGGTCGATGAAAAAGAACGCGTGGCACGAATCGATGTGTATCTTGATACAAAAAACGCTCGAATCGCTTATCAAAAGCAAGCCCGTAAAGCGGCACATGCCCTAACAACAAGTGAGCTCGAGGGTGACACCCATGATGCCTCGGCCCACAAGGATGATCTACAACCCGTCATAAATACAACGGATGCTCCAACCGAGGACGCTCAAGAACAAGATGCTTCGGTTGATCGCCCCGAAAAAGATAATCATGACCTGCTGGGCTCTTCTGTCCTCGACAATATGGAGATCTGCATGGTTCACGTCTTACCTGCTGAATTTCAGAAGACTACTTCCCAACCAACATCCTTGGATGGTGATGTAGTTGCCAAGGAGGCAACACAAGTCGACTTTGTCACTACCGAAGAAGATGGATCAGAAAGCAAGCAAGACCAGCTTACGGCGGCCCTCGCCGAGGTATTTCCCCGGTCTTCCACCACCGATCTGCAGCATCTGAAGCCGTTGTATATTACAGCTCATATCGAATGATACCCAGTCCCCAAGGTATTCCTCAACTTTGGGGCAACGGTCAATGTTATACCCATGTCCATCATGCGAGCCTTACGATAGTCACACAATGAACTCATCCCGTCCGGAATAACCATGAGCAGCTTTGTGGGAGACAAATCCCAGAAGAAATGAGTGCTTCCTCTGGAGGTAACCGTCGCCGGCCGTAATCACATGATCGGGTTCTTCATAGTCGATTTAAAGATCGAGTATAACGCGCTGCTATATCAAGTCCTTATTTTCTAAGATGGAAAATCGGTCGTTGTCTATTCGGCCGACAACCAGCCATTTAAGGCTAACATGGTTCAAGCCCGTTACTATGATGATCACGTCAGCTACATCAGCCTTCAAGGCTTCAATGAGGAAGGACGGCCGACTCGGATTTCAGTACAGAAAGCCATCGAGGTTACCACCGAGACTGTCCATCAGGATTCGACAAGACTCGGATTAGCCAACTTATTTAACGATATCGATGACTGACGCTAGCCGAGAAGAGCGCCAGGTCGCGGTTTCCTTGACCATGGAACGACTGCTGGCCTATTGGTATGCTGCTTCCAAGCAATCAAACTCGGGAGTCAACCTGATTGAGTTTATGGCCAAAGGAGACAACGGCTTAGCTCTATCGTTGACAAAGTTCAGGTTGTCCTAGCCGAACTTGAAGATAATCGGCCCCAAGTCAAGGACCCCTTGGAAGAAATAAATGTTGGGACGGCCGAAGACCCACTGCCTTTATTTATTAGTGCTCTGTTACCCCAACCTATGAAAAATGAGCTTTGTAGTTTACTCAATGAATTTAAAGATTGTTTTGCTTGGAGTTATCATGAGATACCTGATTTAGATCAAAAGCTTGTTGAACATGAGTTTCGTATTAAGCCTAGATGCAAACCATTTCGTCAACCACCCCGACGATTCTCCACTAAAGTGCAACTAGGCATAAAGGGTGAGATTGTTAGCCTTTTGAATGTCGGGTTCATTCGGACAACTCGATACGTCGAATGGTTGGCAAATATAGTTCCAATTCTCAAGAAAAATGGAGCCTTGCGAATTTGTATCGATTTTTGAAATCTAAATCTGGCAACTCCCAAAGATGAATATACAATGCCAATTTCAGATCTATTAATCGACGCAGCGGCAAGTCATGCAATTTTCTCCTTTATGGATAGACATGCTGGTTATAACCAAATTTTCATTGCCGAGGTCGATGTTCACAAAACTGCTTTTCGATGCCCAGGGGCACTTAGCACATACGAGTGGGTCGTTATGCCTTTCGGCCTAAAGAATGCCGGCGCCACATACCAATGAGCAATGAACGCTATTTTTCACCATCTAATTGGGACTACAGTCGAAGTATACATTAACGACATTGTAGTAAAGTCAAAACGTCGAAAAACACACTTGGAGAATCTTCGTCAAGCCTTCTTACGCATACGCCGACATAACCTCAAAATGAACCCTGCTAAGTGTGCCTTCGGCGTATCCGCTGGTAATTTCTTAGGTTTCTTGGTCCATCACCGGGGTATTGAAGTCGACGAGAACAAGGCTCGAGCAATCATCAACGCGGCGACCAAAAAGCAATTACAGTCGTTGCTCGACAAGATCAATTTTCTCTGTCGATTTATCGCAAAATTGGGAGGGAAAATGCGCGTTTTTTCCACCTTGTTAAAACTCGAGGAATTCCGAAAAGTTTGAATGGCGCACTGAGCATCATGAGGCCTTCACACATATCAAGGTGGCTCTTTCAACCCCATCCGTCTCTGTTCCGCCTCGGCGAGGTCAACCTCTCAAATTGTATATCTCTGCAGCCGAATAATTCATTGGTTGTCTTATGGCACAAGACAATGACGCTGGGCACGAACAAGCTATCTTTTACCTTAGCCGCCACTTCAACGTTCTTGAGATCAACTACTCGACCGTTGAAAAACTCTGTTTAGCTTTGTTTTTCGCTGCGTCGAAACTCAGAAATTATATGCTCACATCCATCACTCGAGTAATCTCCCAAACCAACGTCATCTGTTATATGCTCACTCAGCCGATCGTCAAATGCCGAATTGGGAAGTGGACAATGGCATTGTCTGAATTCAATTTGCAATACGTACCCCAGAAGGCTGTCAAGGGTCAAGCACTGGCTAATTTCTTGGCTCAGCATCCGTCTTCATATGACTTTGGGGGCAATGATGTCAAAATCAGTATGGTGGAAACCCGAGACAATTATTGGACAATGTACTTTGATGGATCAAGCACTGCTGTTTCAACTGGGGTTGGTGTAGTCATTTAATCTCCTGAACACTGTCAGTGGTACTTTTCCCTAAAGCTAGACTTTGACTGTTCGAACAACCAGGCCGAATATGAGGCCCTCATCATCGACCTCAGTATTCTTCACGACTTACGAGCACCTCGTGTCCTTGTCCTCAGCGATTCCGAACTTGTGATTAACTAACTCAATGACACTTTTCATTGCATAAGTTGCACCCTAGCTCCTTATCACATGGTCGCCAGCTATTTGGCCGAGTTCTTCGATGGCATTACGTTCACTCACGTTTCTCGGGCCCATAATACTGATGCAGACGAGTTGGCCCAAATAACCTCTGGTGCGCAACTCATGGGGGTTAAGATAGGTCGGGTGATACCCGTCATACGACTGTCGTACCCGGCCCTGGTTAATCAAGAAGTTCTCGATCAAGATCATGTGATCCGAACGTGAGTCATGTGCTTGCCTTCGTTGCTAGAGCGGGAAGATCCCGTCGAAGTTTGCGCAGTCGAGGCACTGCCAGATGATTGGAGAAAAACGATCATGCGATATCTCGACAACCCTAATAGAAAACACGACCGAAAAACAAAGGTTCATGCCACGAATTACGTGTTGTACCAAAACACGTTACATAGGAAGGGCGAGGACGGCTTGTTGTTGTTATGTCTCGGCCCTGAAGAGGTTGCCCAAACGATAGCCGAGGTCTATGAAGGAATATGCCCGAAAGATGCGATGGTTGTTTCGTCGACATGGCTACTTCTAGGCGGGTGTTTTGAAAGATTGCATTGAGTTCTCGCAAGGATGTGTACAATGCTAGATTCATGGCCTTATATAGAGAGTCCCGGCCGAATCATTGCATTCGGTCACACTGTCTTCCGGCTCAGCAAAGCATGCTTAGATACTAGTAGCAATGGATTACTTCACCAAATGGGTCGAAGCAAAATCATATGCCGAACTGACATCTAAGGAAATGTGTTACTTCGTCGAGGAAAACATCGTCACCCGATTCGGCATACCAGAGACGATTATAATAGATAATGGCATAATCTTCACATCCGACCAGTTTAAGGGATATACGGCGAATCTCAAAATTCGACTCGAGCAGTCTACATCGTATTACCCATAGGCAAATGGACAAACCAAAGCAAGCAATAAGGTTTTAATCGGCATCCTTGAAAAAATGGTGAGAGAAAAACCTGGTATGTGGCATTTAAAGTTAAATGAAGAGCTTTGGGCCTACCGAACCTCACCACGATCAGCCACTGGGACGACCCCATACGCGTTGACCTATGGGCATGATGCCATATTGCTAGTCGAGTTAAGTATAAATTCATTGAGAATGATAAAGCAAAGTAGTTTGTTCAGTGCTGAGTACAATCAAGCCATGAGGTAGAAGTTAGAGGACTTAGAATGAGCTCGCCTTGACGCTTACAACTTATTGGTGGCACAAAAGAAGATTGCCGAGCAATCGTACAATCAGCGAGTTAAACAAAAAAAATTCAGCGAAGGAGAATTGGTTTGGCAAACAGTGTTGCTAGTAAGAGTTAGAGACCCTAGTTTGGCAAAAAGTCGCCAAATTGGGAAGGGCCATTTGTTATTCACAAAGTCCTCGGCAAGGGGGCATATCATCTCAATGATCGGACTAGCTTAGTTCACAAATTGCCAATTAATGGAAAATTTTTAAAGAAATATTATCCAACCAACTGGGAAATGCAAGAATAAAAGTATTTCATTAATGGCGAAAGTTTTACAACTTAAAAAGTTATAATCCTAAGGGGTCGAAGGGAGATGAGCCTCAAGAGCAGCTTTAAGTTCCAGCTACCTTACTTCACCCAGTGTAACTTCGGCTTGGCGCATTCTCTTCTCCAACTTCATCCGCTCGACCCGTTACGTGCAGGCTGTAAGCTCCGTCAACTTAGCCTCGAGAGCGGATGCAACGGCTGATCTTTGACGTTCGATTTCTGCAATTTGCTCATCAAAAATAGCCAGTTGCATTTTCTTTTGCTTTATTGCCTCGACTTCCAATCGAAAAGCCTCCTGGTGACCATTGCAGCCTTCAGGTCATCCTCTGCTTGAAGAGCCCTCTCGAAAGTTAGAAAATATTCTCAAGTTTTCTCCAAGATAGAGGATAATTGAACAATGGATTCATTATTCAATCGACCCTCTGCTGCAAGGGTGTTTAGGAATTCACCAACAGAATCGAAGTCGGCGCGCTTGAGGATATGAGAAGCCGAAAAAGATAGGAGTTCCTGCAGCTCGACAAGAACAGTAGATTCGGCCACAATAGAAGAAGGCTAGGCCGAGGAAGCAGAAAGACCTTCTGTGTTGGAAGCATTGGTGAGTAAGGCGTCAAGCTCGACCTCCCAATAACGCTGCACCAAAAGGGGCTTATCAGAACAAAGCTGAACATAAAAGTTAAAAAAAAGCAAAAGAACTTACGCGAGCTGAAGTAGCTTCCTGAAAGCTGCATCAGTGATTCCGCAGGCGCTTCGAGCTCAAAAAGGGTCTTCTTTCCCTTGTCTGCCACAAGAAGATCGATCGGGATATCTTCGGCCGCTGGAGGAAAATCTGGGGAAGATGGTCGAGGACGGCCCGTCGACGGAGTCTCCTCAACGTCATCATCTTAAAAATAGAGGTTGTTAGTAATAAGAAGATCAAAATAAAAGTTAAAAGAATTACCGACAAGCATGGTTATACTTCTTCTTCTTCTAGGATGACTTTTGACTGTTTTGGATGCTCGGGGGGAGATGTTGCGACTAAAAGAGTCGCCTCCTCCAAGATTAGGGTGGCGGACAACCCCTGGAATCTAGGAGCCTCGACCCGTGGAGTTTGTATCGGCTCAACCGTGACCTGAGAAACAGGTCGAATGGTGAGTGATGAACCAGCAGAGCGGATCTTAACTCTTGAAGCAGTTGGGGCCGGCCGTTTCGCCGTTGGAGCTCAGACGACAAGAGGAGGGGAAATAAGACTTGGATGCGTAGCCCTTGTTGCGGACGGTCTTCTGATCGTGATGTTCTCGGCCTGTCGAGCAGTCTCAGGTTCGGCCATGACTTGGGGAGCAGGTCAAACCACGAGCGATGACCTGGTGGTGCCGATTCTAATCCCTGGAGCAGCTGGGGTCGGCCGGTCCACCGTTTGAGCCTGGACGACGGAATGAGGTGAGGGAAGACTTGAAGACGTTACCCCTGTCATTTGGCTAGGGATGGTAGGAGTCTCCCAGTCCCTTTTCTTCACCAATTTCTTGACGCGTTTTTTGGGATGGGGAGACCCGCTAGCTGCCTCAACTTCCTGGTGAGGCCGTTTGCTCGACAGATCGGCCACAACGGCTGCGGCAGTTTTGGGAAGAGAATCGGCCTTCTTCTTGGCCATAACCGCAGCAGTCACGTCTACTGGCCTTGGCACACGACTGCCTGAATAAACAAAAACAGGTTAGACGGGATTGTGTATTAAAGTGTTCAAAAAAGCAGGTTTTGAAAAGATATATCTTCGGTCTTTTCTTTGGTATAGGGGGTAGAGGTTCTCATGGGTCTATCCTCAAAGACCTTACCGACAACATCTTTGACTGACACACCGAAGAAATCCTTGGTGTATCCCTCCCACCAATCACCAAAAGTGTCGGTAGAGAGGGTTTTAAGGACAGCCGATCAAAGGCGGAGCTTCCTGCACCTCTCTAAAAAGTCCTTCTCGACGTCGTTGTACTCCTTATCAAGAGAGCCAGAGAGGCGTCATCGGCTTAGGAGTGAGCGAGAGGAGAAAAAAGGCACTGGAGAACCCTGGACGAAGCCGAGCTGCCGGGCAGTAAAGTGAGGATGGTAAACTTCCCAGCTCGCTCGTCCAGCGTCGCAGCCAAGGGGAAGATCGCGGGTAAGCACAAACGACCCCCAGGCTGGGAAAAATGCGGCATCATCGTCCTCACTCCACGATGATGTCGAGAGCCGGACCGATTTGGGGTACTCTCGACGACGGCAGACCAGCAACTCGTCATCAGAGAGGGCATCGAGACTAAAGAAGTATTTGAAAACCTCTTTGGCCCTGTGAGGAGGCACCGGTTAAGAAGCCAGTTGAAGGCCGAGAGTTTCGGAATGAGAGAATACGACGTTCTATTGCCGAAGCGTGGCGAAGTAAACCTGCAGCTAGAGTTGGAGCACCCAGAAGGGTCCATTCTGGTGCGGGTCGATCTTGTGAAAGGTCGCCTCGACCAAGCAGCGAAACAGGTTGGCGAGAATGGCCGGGTTGAGTGCCAAGGTGCGACCACTTGCCAGGGTTTCGGCCACTGGCATATTCTTGACCAAACATTTGTTTGACCTGGTACAACAAATGAACTTGTTGGACCAGTAGAAGAGGAAGGCTTCGTATTCTCCCTTCCGAGGGACTTCCTCCCCTCGACCAGCAAAGTGGTAGATGAGGGTGTTGTAGTTAAAGAAGTTCTTGTGCCGTTTTTGGACTTCTTCTTTTGAATTCTCTTGTTCTTCTTCTCTTAGGGATTTGACGACCCGTAGGTTAAATAACACCTTCAAATCTAGCTTCGACGAATGCCTAGAAAGGGCAGAGTCGATTAGAGTACCAGAAAGGGAGGTCCATAAGATAGCAGTAACATTAAGGACGGTGGGGCCGGCAGGGCCGAATAGGCGAACCATAGTGTTGGTGGCCGAGCACCGAAGACTCAGGGCAGCCATAAGTAGCTCTTTATCCATGGTAATTTCCATGGATGAAAGTCTGATGGCATCGTAGATGCCAAGGGCCTTCCATTGCTCGCCGAAAAGCTTCTCCATTCAGGCAACTTAAACTGCCCAGGCTGCTGTGGTTGAGGGCCAGAAGCCTTGGGGCTTGGCCGAGTACCATTTTGACCACTCAAACCCTTGCAACAAGGGTGCTAGGCATTGGTCCTTGCAGAGGTTGTGATGGATAAAGGGACGGCGTCCCTGAAAAATGGCCCAAGAATCTGGTGGGTGACACTCATGTGGGTGATTCTCTTGAGGGAAAATCGGTCAATGATATTCTTGCACTTTTCGCATTCTTCAGCAATCCTGGAGATGATGGAGGCCATTGGAGAAATTCTTGAAGTTTCTAGGTGGAAATTTGAAGGGTTGTTGCAAGAAGCTTGAAAGATTTTTGGGATTCGTTTGAGAGAGTTTTGAAAAGCAAGAGCAAGAGAAAGATTAAAAATTCTGGGAGCGTAAGAGTGTAAGTGAGGAAACTTTGGGAATTTATGGGCTTTTTGGTGGGAAGATCAGGCATTTGATTTTCAAAATTGAAATGGAATTGATCAGGAAAAACGCCAATCATTCCAAATATTTGAGGAAATCTAGGTGAAAAGACCGAACGTCTCGCAAATTGAAAACACACTATGGCGTGTGGCGGTGAACAATAATGGAGAAACGTTTCAGTAGCTATGTATTTAGAGAAACATCATTAGGGTTGCTGGTAACACTAAGGTGTTGCCATGTGGCAGGGAGTTGATGAGGATAAAGACTGGCGATCGTGCGTTATAAATATGCATGATTGAGTGTTTCGAGGTGAGTAGAGAGGTTTCGCTTCTTCAAGGCCGACGACCTCAGAAGCGAGGGGGCAATGTTTGGGCCCAAGTAATGGTTTGGGCCGAGCGCGAAGTGTTTTTTGGCCCAGAAGCTTAATTGCAAGGGTTCGAAGGAATATTCAATTTGTGAGCCGACTAAATTGGGTCGACCAAGTCCCGTTAGGAAAATGAGTTGTCCGAATGAAGATAAAAGGAGCAGAGTCCATCCGTGAAATGAACAAAGAATCTCAGTGCAATAGAGAGTCTCAATAAGACTAGGATATGGAAGCAAGGAAGAACCTGGCCGAAATAAAGGTTAGGTTCAAAGTCCTAGTAGAAGAATGAGTGGCTGTGATAAAGTTTGATCGAGGTAGGGAGTCCTAGTTCGAGTAGAGTTATGGTTCGGTCAATGGGGGAGCAGCTACTATAAATATAGAAGCAATGGCAACGAAAAAAAGACTTCCAATTCAACACGCAAATCTGCCTTGCGCAAACCCTTGCTCTACGCGAAACCTCTCAACTTTGAGATTTTATTTTCCTTTTCGTCAACACATCTTCAGTTTGGATAAACAGCACTGTGAAGGCAACCGCTGGTATCTTCAGTTTGGATAAACAGCACTACCGCCGTAGAATCAGCCGTCATCGGAGCATCTTCAGTTTTGGATAAACAGCACTGCGTCGAGGCTGACTGATTACCTATCCAAATCTTAGTCGACAAGGGTTTTCGAATCCTTGTTGGTAGAGATCATCTCATTAGCCTTATTGGCGAAGTGAGGTGTTACTAATTTGAGGCTCGGCACTTTGAACGCCGAGTTGGTTTATGATTGGATATTTCCATGTTCGATTTAGCGTTCGGCACTCCAATGGCCGAACCACATTCACCATCAAGACTTCTATCTGCTTCGAGTATCTGTGCCCCTATACCTTAGTGTCAATTCGGTGGGAATTCACCTTCACGAATATAGTTACTGTAACCGAATTCGACGACGACGAGCCGTGAACTTTACAAGAGTAGCAGCCTTGTCTTTAGGTTTGAGAACCCAGAGGCCGGGACGTGTTCCTTCCTCGTTCGCAATCACAGGACATAGAAGTCAGCCGCACGCATCAATACAACATCAATACATTTTACTCCCTGGCCGAGCTCGGCCGACGAGTTGGCACGCCCTGCACACATTTGAAGGACGTGGTTAGCTTACTAATTGCTCGGCCTGCGCACCATGTAGGCTAGGTGATTTTTAGAGTCAACATCATCATCGTCACACCCAAAGCCCAAACCTAAAGTTTAAGCCCAAATTTTCTCCAAAGTCTATTTACCCAATCACTTGATAATAAGGACAAAATGTTATAAATTCTAAGAAAGGTTTCAACTTGACCAATGATAAGCAAATTTCCACTCAAACTCCAACACACTAAAAGATAGAATTTAGGTTTGTAAACAGTGAATGTCACGCAACTCTCAAGATCTAAATTTCAAGACCTATAATGTATTAATTTGTGGTGGAATGGGTTTAACCCTAATTTTGTTTAGAAGGATTTTTTTTTTTTTTTTTTTTTTTGTAACTTTAATGTGACAACCCGTCCCTAAAAATTATGATTTTTATAATTTTAATAAGTGAGTTTACAAAAATGCCCTTCGAGGCACATACTTCGATTGGTGTAGACTGCCTCGTAGTGACACCTAAGATTCGTTTTCTTGGTATATCCTTGTAGTACTCATCGCTACAGATGCGTGGGCGCAAACGGATTCGAATTTGGCGCTATAACGAAGAAGTTATCAACATTTAAAGTTAGGGATGAAATTGTAAACTTATAATTTTCTGGAAAATTCTAGAAAATTTGGGTGTGCCACGTGTTGGGCAGTGAATGGAGGGATTGGGCTTTGCCCAATCAGTTATGGAAGAGGGGAGGGACAGGAGAAAAGGTGGAACACATGGGATCAAGGATCCCTCCTTCTCCCAACCCGCGGGTATGGCGAACCAGGACACCTCCGGTGGCTTTCCACCCATTTTTCCGTCGAATTACCTCAAACCATCACCTAGAAACCTCTCTATAACCTTCCCTCTATCCTTTCCATCTCAAATTTAGGAAGATTTGGTCTCTAAAATAGAGAAAACCCATGTGGTGCCAAAACGGGTCGTGCTCAAAATCCTCCAAACTTGAAACGTTTTCATGAAATTAATACTACCAACATACTCCCCTAGAACCCAGGAACAAAGCCCAATCATTGTTTGGAGCGGAATTGAATTGAAGTCGAATTGGAGAACACCCTATTTCTAGGGTTCTTGGCGGGTGTAGCAAAATTGGAGGTCTTCGAGGCCAAATTGGACTTTCTCACAGGTGTGAAAGTTGTTCTACTCATTGAGATCTTTAATTCTGAAAATTTTGAGAATTTTTAGTGAAAGTTGAATTTTCCAGCGACTCGAGGGCGGCCAACCGCCACCCGCGGCGGCCTGTACACGTGGCCCGAGGGCCGCCAATGATGTTTTTAGGCGTTATTCTATGCCTTGATATTAGTTTGGATGATAGATTGACGTAGATTGATCGTTAGGACCTAAATTCGTTACGGTTCTGTAATAGGTCAGAATATGAATCGACGATCCGACCGTTGGATCGTCACCAAACTCTAGTATGTGGCAGTATGTAATATTTGAGGAATGTAGGAATTTACGGATCGGGAATCTGTCTAACGGATCTTCCCAAATTAGAATTGTAAGTTTGTAAATAAAACGTTAACCGCCACTTGGTTTTGGCAATTGGCGGAGATCCAACCGTTGGATCGTAACGAAACTTTGGGATATTGTTCTAGAAGCTTAATGTGAATTATTAGAAATGATGGATCGAAGATTCGTCATACGGATCTTCCAGATCGAATTCGTAGGGATGCGTTTATTATAAATTGCATATTCTCTCAGTACGGATTCTGAGACATGAATTGATATTTATGCTAGGCGGTGATCATTTGGGATCATTTGGGATATCTCGAGAGTCGTGCTAGGGGACTGTAGCATGGAGTCCAGGTGAGTGGGCTTTTGTTTTCAGTATATATATATATATATATATATATATATATATATATATATATATATATATAATTGACATCTTCCCCAGAAACTTGGTTTAAATGATTTTAGAATTGAATTGGTTTTACGATTGAAATGCCATGTCGAATGCCAATTATATTTGATGATTATGATTATGATTGCATTGATCATGCTGTGGCGCTGTGGACGCTCAGGTAAGTCAGGTGAGTATATATATTTGGTAATGATGGTTGTGATGTTGATGGTGAGATTGAGATATAGCTCATTTACCTGCACCTCGGGTGTTTGTGCTCCGCCAGAGTAGGGCCTAGCCTTCACGTGATTGTTCACCTCCCGCACTGTACGCTCACCTTGGATCCAAGGCAGGTGCCAGCCTGTCGTACAGACCACTATAGGTGGTTCCGACTCTTAGGTGACCCGCGATTCGTCGCACAGCCTTCACGTGATCGTAGCATTGAGCGTATTTTATACACCTAGCCTGTCGTACAGACCACTAAAGGTGGTTCCAACTCGTGTGCAGGATAGTGGTTGAGGAGCTATAGATTTATATTGCCGGCATATATATATTAAGTATTGATTTTATCTCACCTGATCGATTCATATGTTTCTTGACTGGACATTTTGACATGGCATATTCGAGTTTTATTGTTTTACAGCCCGTTTTGGTATACGATTACATACGTATTATTTTCTGGGAAACTATACTGGTTTTACAGTGAGGGGTTAGTACTTTTGATATAAAAATGGTTTTGAAAAGCTTTGTTTTTGCCCACTCACGTTTTCTGTTTTGCGCCCCTCCAGGTTAGCTGTTAAGGTTCGTATCGACGAGGATTATTAGTGAATCTCTGGTCTGGTGGCTACTGTTGAGGGTATAATTCTTGCCCGTTCTTCTGTATTTACTTATGCTCTGAAGTCACGCGTGAGATGGGTTCGCTCCCGCTCACGAGCACACTCTAGTGTTTAGGCACTTTTCGGTTTAAATTTATTCACATTTTTTCACATCACTACACTTTATGGCTTCGTCACCTTCCAGGTGTCGGCCAGCACAGCTCGGCTTCAGCGTCCTAGTGGACTTTCTGGGTCGGGGTGTGTCATTAAGCTATGTTATCTTAATTTAATTTTACGAATGTTTTAACCTAAAAAAATTCAACAAAATTCAAACCGAACAAATCATAGCATAAATGAACAAATTAATGAGTATACATAGAGTTTGGGATAATTTTTTTAAAGTGAATCCGTTGAAAATATTTATTTTATTATTTTGACTGTTGGATTTAAATTTCATATATAAGTTTACTCCCTCAGGTTTGAGATCGATTTCAATTCCTTACAACATATTTAAAACATTTCAATTTCATACATTGACTTATCATTCTATTTCAATTTCATACATCCGTTAGAAAATTTGTTAAGTGATGACGTGGTGCTGACGTGGTTGCCAAATTTGTGCCACGTGGCAACAAAATAATTTTTTATGCCTTTAAAATATTATAATAATTTACCCTATTAAAAAAAACACAAACCCATAAAACCCATCTCCCCCCGACCCACCTCCCTTCCTCTTCTCTACAACCCAAATCCTACATCCCCCCACCCCCACCTCCACCTCCCCCGCAAACACCCCACCCCCACCTCCCCCTCAAGTTCCAGTTTCCAACACTCTCGCTCTCATAATAACCCTAGCTAATAAGGTAATGAACCCAAATCCTAATCTTAGGGTTCATCGTAGTGATTTTACTGAGAGTTTGAGCTTCTCCAATGTCATAATTGAAAGCTAAGCTAGGGCTTAGTCACCCACAATCTGATTCCTTTGCAGGTCAAATAGATGTAGAAGAAAATAGGGGCTTAAGACCCAATGGAAGATTACCCTGAACACAGTCATTCGGACGACGACGACCAAATTGCATACAATGAAAACAAAAAATTTGAACTACCAGCAGAGCAGCAATTTGAAGAATTTGAGCAGCAATCGGAGCAACAATTCAATTTGGGGCATGAATTTCAATCAAACCATAATGTAAATGCTGAAGGCAATGATTTTAAGGATTCATTCGGTCATCGCGATTTAGCTGCAAGGTTAGTTAGGTTTTGAGTTTTCAAGCTGAACTTTTGATATTTTTCAAAAATTTTGATTTTTGTAAGTATGATTAAGAGTAGGATAAGATAGTGACATTTGGGTTTGTTTTGTTATGTGGGATAGGGGCTTGCGAGGGAGATGGGGATGGGGGTGGGGTGGGTTGCGGGGGAGGTGGAGGTGGGATGGGATGGGAGGGTTTGGGTTGCAAGGAAAGGGAAAAGAGGTGGGTCGGGGAGGGGGGGATGGGTTTTCTAGGTTTGTGTTTTGTTTTGGTTTTTTATTTTATTTTAATAGGGTAAATTATTACAATATTTTGAAGGCATAAAAAATTATTTTTTTACCACGTGGCACAAATTTGGCAGCCACATCAGCACCATGTCATCACTTAATAATTTACTTAACGGATTTTATAACAGATGTATGGAATTGAAATAAAATGATAAGTGATTTTTCAACATTCATCCAAATTTAGTGATTTTTCAATATTTATCGGAATTTAAATATTTTTAGGTTAAAATGTTCATAAAATTAAATTATGATAGTGTACATAATTTTTTTTAAATCACTTTAAAAGAAAAAATTAGTCTAAATTTATTCTTTAATAATTTTGGGCTAAAAATTTTAAGCCAGAAGGGTTGGAGCAAAAAAACTGTTTCTAGGCTAAAAACTAAATTTTCGGACTACAAAATTTGGCTTTTACCCCAATGGTTGGAGATGGTTTTAGAGTTGGTCTTACAAGTAGAAACATTGCATTGCACTACAAAATGAAAAAAAAAATTGTCATTAAGGAAATATAAATTAATGTCAGCTATTGGTATTCCATTTAGCTTTATGAACTCCGTCCAATGTGAGAACAAAAGGTTTCTAAAATATTTATTTTGAGGTGCAAGAAACTTAATTATGAGTCATATATTATGATATATATTACCCTATTCTTAGTTGGATTGTATACATTAAGGGTGGTTGTTGGTGAAATTCTTTTGGGAAATCCCGACCCTGGATTTCACTTTCTATATTGCATGGTGTTACGACGCATTTACATATTTGGTGTAGAATTTTTTTCGAAATTTGTAAAATGACGAACCTGCCCCTCTTGGGCTAAATGGATTCTCATGTTAACGTATTTGACCCTTGCATATTTTGCCACACTCTATCCTTTTTTTTTTTTTTTTTGGAAAACAAGGCATAACATTCCAAGGCAAAAGTCAACAGGAACAAGAAAGCCTACCAAGAGGCTAACACCACAACGGCATAACAGACCAAAGCGATGAAAGAGGATACAATTAGAAGACGCATCAATCAAATTGAACGTCACCTCTACCATTGCCACCACAAATCAATGTGGACAAGGAAGACCATCCTTGTTCAGAACGTGAACCAACGAAGATGGGGGTCTATCAACCCAAACCCAATCACCCATCTCCAGAAAACCAAGCGACGCAAGAAAATCTGCCGCCATATTGGCTGATCTTGGCACCCAAGGCCAGTGACAGAACTGGAAAGCTTCACTCACCTGTTTAACTCCAGCTAAGATAGGGAAAGCTTCTCAACTGCCAGTATCAAAAGCTCATGAGATACAATCAATATATTCACTAGAATCCGATTCCAGAATTACTGAGCTACAACCCACAGACGTACCAAGTTGGCATCCATCCAGCAACGCCACTGCTTATGCTGCAGCAACATTAGGGGACTTAACAACGTACCTTGCTGCCGCCACAAACCTCCCTTCCTCAGCCCAAATAACCACCCCAACAAACCTCATTTTAGATACCTTAAACTAACTGGCATCAACATTAATTTTGCAGAAATGAGATATAGGAGGAAGCCACCTAAGAACTTGATCCTGCCGAGCCTCAAGCAAGGAAGTACCACTCCCCGACATTCCCCCCGAAGCTCAATAAGAGCGCACTGCAGAAGACAACCCCAGCAACACCTTAGTAGGATTAATAGGTACCTGATTGAACACAAAATCACATCGAGCAATCCAAATGAACTAACAAGTAAATTCAACATATGATTGAACCTGCTTCGTATTAGTCATAAACCCGATGTTTATAGAGAGAACGGTCTGCAACCAATTCACCCACGAACTAATACCACTTCTATCAACCCGGTAGTTAAGATCTTCACTAAACCAAATTACTGCCACCCACAGACAAATGAGGAATAAATGCTCAATGGTTTCAACCTGACAAAGACAAATGGGGCAAGTTGGAGAAAGGGAAGACCTCCTACGGAAAAGAACCGCCTGAGTAGCGAGGCCATTATGTAAAGATAACCAAAAGAAATGTCTAATTTCTCTCCCGTATCTCTCATCTCTGTCACTTCTCATACTCTTTCTTCCTTCCTCCTCCACTAAAGCCGCACACCACCCTCTTTTAATTTTTCAGCAAACAAACCTCACCAAATCAACATCACTCTACTTTCCATTGCACATGAATATGTCATTTGTTTTGTGAAAAGCAAAGGAAAAACTGACAAACCACGAGTTTTACAACAGATCGAGCTCTCTCATTAATTTCATACCGTTTTCAGCCATCTTTTGTACTTTGAACATGTATATCGAATCCTCTCATTGAGTAGATGAATTTCCATATATGGATCGTCGAATTTGGTTGACAAATGAAGAAGTTGTGAGCTTTAGAAACTTTTCCATAAATCTGGTGAGGTTATCTAGATTCCAGTGGGTTTTCTGGCTTCTCGGGTTGGCTCTATCTTGGGTTAGCTCAGCTCCGACTCGGCTCGACTTAGCCCTATTAACGTTGACCATTGACTTTTTTTCAAGATTTGGCTCAAGACCTCTCTCAAGATATTTTGATGTGCTGAATCAATTTTTGACATTTGTTTAGCGAAATTATATCGTTTTAACGCAGTTCATAGTCGACGCCACTTAAATTTGCAGGTGGCCGAGATCCGACGGGCGGATCGTAACCAAATTTTAATATGTTATTCTAGAAGTATAAAGACATCCTTAGAAAGTTACGGATTAGAAATCCGAGGTACGAATCTTTCGAATCGAGTTGCATAAGGTTGTTGACCTTACTGTTGACTTTTGGTCAACGGATAGTTTTTTATTAAAAGCAATTTCCTTTTGGAAAAGAAAAAACAGAAAAACAAAATGAGTCTACACATTCAATTCATCATCCAAAAGTATAAAGAAATAGACCATAAAACTGCAGCAAGAGTTTCACACCAGAACAAAGATGCTCAATTTTGCCAATTTTCGTGGGACGATATTTTCAAACTTATCCACTTAATTATCATCAATATTATCGATAATATCGCGAGATGAAACCCAAAAATACTTGAAAAATGTTGAAAAGTCTCAATCTTGCGCATCCAAGGGGATTCAAACCCCTTCCATTTTACTCCTTCAACACCTTGACCACCATATCACTTATGTTTTTGTGAAAATATGCTAAAATATTTATATATATGGTTTTGTTTTGAATTCTTTATATATAAATGATTATGGTTTTGTGAAAATATGAAAATATGCGAAATTCATTTATGGTGTGTTTAAACTTCTTTCATTAATTACTACATATTTTCTACACTCACAATGTTTGTCAGCTCGCTATATAATCAACTTAAATCAGTTAAATCCATCATGCAATGCATTTCCTTCCAATTTTTTGTGATAAACTAATAGATAATTGACTAAATAAACATCCTGCAAAGTTTCAATAAAAATTTTCAAGTTTTTCTTACAATTTCCGTTGTTTTTATTCAATTTTTATCGATATCGATAATATCCCGATATTTCCATTCAAATTTCCGTTTTTTTTGGACTACCGATATTTTCGATATTATATATATTTAAGAACTTGGTTTTATCTCTTTTGTTTTATTTTTATATTTCAGTAAATGCCTTTATATAATGATATGTGTGGAAATGTAAGAAAAAACTGCAGAGCCTCGTGAAGTCACGTGATTGCACCCATGTGACAGGAAACTTGTATATATATAGAACAAATAAGGCTAATTTTTTTTTTCTTTTTCTGAGACATTACTTTTAAATTTGACTCCTGTGATGAAAAAAAATGTTAATTTTAATCTTGTGGTGAAGTTCGTTATCAATCGTAATCCAAATTAAAATTTCTGTCAAAATCTCACCCACATGCAAGGGTAAAAATGTCATTTTTTTTCTTTTCATTTTAGTAATTCCACTTTTTTATAATCAACAAAAATAGAAGGAAAAAAAAAATGGGAAATCCCTCCCTAATCCCTATCCTTGTCAACCATAGCCACAACGACCACCCACCACCTTCCCATCTATCTCTCTCACACAACCCTAGCCATCCCGTCCACCACTGTTCTTCTTAAAACGAAACTAAATTCAATGTTTGCATAATAATTTATATTCTAACCTAAACGTGGGTGAGGTACTTTGTAATATTTTAAACCATGAATTTGGACTCTTGGCTCTCTTAAAATGAGAAAGTATGATAATATGAACCTTGTAATTTTATTGTTTATTTATTCTTTTATTGTAGTTCTAAAAGTTTTTTTAAAAAAAATTATGGCCATATGGTGCTTTATGATTGGCTGATGGAATCAATAAAAACGAAAATAACAATTTTGCTCCTACAAATGACAAAAGAATGAGAAAAAATCCAATTTGGACTATGATTGATAATGAATTTCATCACAGGATTACAATTAATAGCTTTTTCACCACAGCAGTCTATTTAAAAGTAGAGTATCACCACAAGGATCACGAAAAAAATGTGGCCTAACAAATAAATATGCAGCTCATAAATATACATGTTCCAAAATTGAATGCAAATATAGGATAGGGCGCTGCTATTTGCACTATAAAAAAAATCACACTCCTCTCTTTCGTGTGAAAATATATAGAAAAAAAGTGTAGAATGACTTTTAGAGTGTTTTTACAGTATTAACTAATAACAATTCTGTAATTTAATTAAAAATAGTAATCGCCAAAGTATTATTTTAATTTACCTATAGCATTAGTATTCCTTCAATTTACATCTTTACTTAATGTAAACTAATATCAACAATAAGAATTTGGAAAAGCAAAAAAAAAAAAAAGGCAAGCTAAAATTTATATTGAAATCCGTAGCTTTTAATTAGCTAGTTCCTAATTTATGTACAAATAGAAACTCATATAGATGACGATGTAGTTTCATGAAATGCGTAAGATGAAATGAGTTTCCTTTTAGGAAAGAAACATATAAGAAAATGTCAGAATACATCTCTAAGTTTAGATGACTATATCCTTTCACTGTAGCAAAGAGAACTGGCTTACGTCCACTTGATTTTGTACAAAATGGTTTTGGATAAAGTAATTCCGAAACACTATAAAAAAAAATTAAAAATATAAAACCATTTGATTTGAACAGACTGAGTCAACAGACAAGCAAGTGGACTTCTTGCTGAAAACATTAAGGATATTCACGTCTCCTGACGTCTGTAACTCCCTCTCCAAGAAAATTGTTTTAATCAACAGCTGTTGCCATCTTCCAAGTTCCATAAATCCATTCCATGTGCTCAACTTCTCAATTAATTTTCCCATTTTCATTTTTAATCAATTCGTATAAAATATACATTTTATTGTTTTGTACAGAACTGCATTGTAGGTAGATTTGCTTTTTTATTATTAAAAGTATTATAATATATTTTACGTATGCCAGCTTCATATCGATGGTCCGCTTTGCACGACATTTGTTAATTTATACCAACAGTCTGATCGATTGATCCAAAGAGCCATGCAATATATGCATGATTAGTAATAAAGGGAGGTCAGCATACTTGTAGAACAAGCTAGACAGGGTTGCTTGAAGTTCGATGAACTCATTTTAGATCGATACAAGTATTGAATACCAAAAAACCTAGTAACACACACACATACATACGTATAAGATGACTAGTATATTAGAACCAAAGTAAAAATATATAGCAGTTTTAAGAGGAAACATTATACTTGTAAGAAAACTAATCTTCATAAATAAAATCATAGAATTGCATGCCAAGAGACTTTTAAAGTCTAGTTGAATGTGGATAATATATTACATTTTTTGAATTAGAAAAACCTTTAAAATATAAATTAACAGAGTGTTTATTTAGGGTACTCTTCTCTTCACCAATCATTAGTCGAAGAGGCAAGGCATTGAACGATAGCTAGTGAAATGAATAAGTAAACAATGCACAGACGGGTTATGCAATAGGTACAGGTTCTGAGCGCAGCGCTGAAGTGAAGAAAGGTTGCGAGGTCAATAAAGAATTTGGTCATGTTTTTCGGGAGGCTCCATCTTCTCTCAAGGCCAGTTGTCTTCTACTTCTAGTCACATACATGTTGGTATATATGATCCCACTTTTGTTGAGGAACGCTACTAAGATTCGCCCCAAAAAGAAAGTATTCATAAAAATACATGGCTAGCGAGAGTCTTCATAGCATTTCTATTTTATGTTTTTGGTCAACAAAATATGTGCACTGATCACATAGATTTGGTCGTCATCCAGCTCACTCAAACCATGAAATATTATACGCTTCCTTGTCACGACTGATTGAATAAAGAGAGGCTTTTAGCTTGTAGCTTGTAGCTTTAGCCTTTCAGATTTCTATTTAAAACATTAGGTAATCGTGACGTGATCTTGATATGATCAAAAAGTTTGGTATTGTTCGGAAAATTTGGAGAAAATGTATGGGAGATTTCTTCGGCAGAGGCTCAACCTTTGACTACGAAGAAGAACTTAAGAAAAATGAAGCTACTATTTATCTTTCTTACCTAAGGCTAAGGGCTAAAATCTTTGTCAACACGACTGCACGTTTGTAGGGTGGTGTCGGTTCTGTTTTTTTCCTTTTCTTTTTCGTGTGTTCTTGGTATGGACAGTGTGTGGATTTGACTTCTCCATGAAAAAAAAGCTTTTTAATTGGGACCTACTGGATTTATCCCCAAACGTGTAGGCTACTATAATACTTTTGGTACAGAGAGCCTTCGAAATTGGTATAGCGGGTATGTGGATGCAAACTCAAACATGCATGGGACATTGGAATCTATCTACTTGGATTGACCAAACGGCCAAGGCCTCTCTGGTCAAGAAATTCAATGGTGGGTTGCATGTGGGCGTGAGACTTTCTGCTTTATGATTGATTATGATTGTGAATGGACGATTACGTTGAAAGTCAAGGTTTTACCCTTCTTTTTTCACTCGTTAAAAAAAAAATTAAAAAAAAAAAAAAAACCCATTACTAATCCACATGAGAAATTTTGTAGCAAGAATGTTTGGTTTCTTACGTGTAAAGAGTTGTCGGTTTTTATTTTGTAAATAATAGTTTTTATAATGTTTAGTTAGATATGCATGCAAAAATAACACATGAAATCATAAAAAAGAAAATTTATGCATACAGATATAACTGTGATTTACCTTCAATAAGAAATGGAACATAATGTATGAAGTCAAGTATTTTTAATATATGATCGTGAAATTGTGTCATTTGATGTTACTAATTCACGTGAGTAAACAATTAAACGGTTATACATATTATATTAATATACTAATATATGCATTAGAAATTAAATAAATAAATAACATATATAACAGTGTGACTGTCGCACTGAAAAATGTCTCACTTTTATAGATTCAAAGCCAATTAACTATAGCTAGGAAGAGCATGATCCTCTTATTATTGAGTTGTTTGATACTAATGTACTTTAAGATTAATGGGTTTGTCCTAATACATTTTTGGGTTGATCCAAAACCAAGTAAATAATAATTCATGTATATATAAAAATGCAAAGCCATGATGAAGAGCTGTCCATTTCTACACAACCACAATTTAATATATAGTATCTCCATACTACCAACCTACCAAACGATTCTGTAACATCAATTTTTAAAATAATCATCTACCAATATCGAGACACTCGGGCAATTTTTCTACTCAAATTTCTCGTGGGAAGCCAAGAAGGCTTCGCTGAGACTAGTCCTCTCATCTCCAAGACCCCCTCCCCAACGTTAAAAAGAAAAAAAATGAGCAGAGAGCACATTTTCATTGAATTGCAGGCTCCTTCCATGTTCCTCTCATCATTTATTTCCACCTGGGCTTTCCCTCGTTTTCTCTCTTCTCATAGTTTCTAGCTCATTCGTCCATTTTACTTTAAACCTACCTTTCCAAATCCAACCTTCATCAACTCAAAAACTCATATAAATCTGGGTTTTTAAATCTTTGGAAATCTCACTTCTTTGTGAGTTTCATGTTTTTTTTGTATTGGAGGTATACTCAGGACATCAGGTGCAAGGGCGAATTTTTCGTTCGCGTATAAGTTTCAAGATCTAGGAAGAAAACCCCATTTAGTTTTATCGTTCATATCTCATTTTTTTTCTTCATGGATCTTGGAAGCAAAAGCTACTTGATCCACGTGTCACAAGCTCTTCCTCCAGCAACTCCAGGAAGCTCCAACTTTGGAACTCCGATTCACCATTCCGACACAAGCTTCCCAATTATAGCCGTTGCCGTAATAGGAATTATAGCCACAGCTTTCTTGCTCGTCAGCTACTACATCTTTGTTATCAAATGCTGCCTCAACTGGCACCGAGTCGATATCCTCGGACGATTCTCATTGTCGCGTAATACGCGGGATGAGGACCAGCTAATGGTGTACTCCCCTGGGATAGAGACCCGGGGGCTTGACGAGGCGGTGATCAGATCAATCCCATTGTTGCAATTCAAGAAAGACGGAAATTACAGAGGACTTGGAGAGGGCAGCTTTTACGAATGTGCGGTTTGCTTGAATGAGTTTCATGAAGACGAGAAGCTTCGCATCATACCAAACTGCAGCCACCTTTTCCACATTGATTGCATTGATGTTTGGCTTCAAAGCAATGCCAATTGCCCACTTTGTAGAACAAGCATTTCAACTGCACCCCGATATCCTTTTGGTCGAACTGTCGCTCCAAGCTCTTCTCCCCGAGATCCAAGTCCATACGCAGGTAGCCTCAGTGGCGGTGATGAAGACTATGTGGTGATCGAATTGAGCAACGATACCTCGATGGATCAACCAATGCTTGGAAGACGAGAAATATTGAATTCCGGGGAGTTATCACTATCAGTAAGGTCTATTAGTCCTTCACCAAGGAAATTGGAACATAAAGTTTTGCCCAAGAAATTTGGAAGAAAGTTTCACAACAAGGTTACAAGCATGGGGGATGAATGCATTGATATTAGAGGGAAAGATGAGCAGTTTTCAATCCAACCAATAAGGAGGTCTTTCTCAATGGACTCATCAGCTGATAGGCAGCTTTGTTTGGCAGTTCAAGAGGCAATGCAGCAGCAGAGGCAAGTCAATGAGGTCAGTCCCATTGAAGGCTGCAGTAGTACTGCTAGCGGTAGAGTTAGAAGATCTTTCTTTTCTTTTGGCAATGGTAGGGGAACCCGAAATGCAATTCTGCCTGTTTATTTGGAGCCATAAGCCAAGTTTTTTCTTTGGATTTTTGCAAGTTTTTAGTGTTTTTGGTGAGATAGAAATTTTAGATGTAATATTGGGGAGGTTACATGATTTGTTAATGTTACATAGCCATATTCAATTAAAATTTGAAAGCATTGCTTTACTTTACCTTCC
Source organism: Crataegus laevigata (assembly GCA_963580275.1). Classification (NCBI taxonomy): domain Eukaryota; kingdom Viridiplantae; phylum Streptophyta; class Magnoliopsida; order Rosales; family Rosaceae; genus Crataegus; species Crataegus laevigata. Next base: position 18,821,683 of record OY756940.1, on the reverse strand, counting down.
TTTTGCTTTATGGTTTGTTCCATTGGGGCTTGCCGAAGAGAGAGTGACTCTACTATGTTAAGTTGAAAATTTTAAATACATATTATTATATTATTAGTTCAATCTTGAAAAGTGTATGCAAATTTGTTTTTACTGATCAGAGTGTTTCAAATGACTTGAAGACATTATTATTAGCATCATTGCTGAATCACCACTTTGTATTTTCTAATTTTCTCAAAAGACCTTTTCCCACCTAAATTGAATTGAATAATTGGGAGGTTCATTGTTGCTTAATAGAGAAAGACATACCAACCTCAAGGATCAAATTATTTTAGTGGAAGAAAGAGGAATTTAGGATATGTGGGAGGCCCCCTTTATGTAGGCCAACTAGCAGAATCCAAAGATTACAAAGCGTGTAAATTCCTCTTTCATTTCAGCAATCAAGTTGGCAGAGATATGCGGTCCTCTTTATTTAAATTGCAAACGATCGTATGATTAAGTGCCTTCCTGTGTGAAGTGTGATGGTCAACAATGCTATTGCTGGTATAAGGAAGGTATGCTTTGTTCTTATCTTATGTGTATGGTTGGTGTGAGGTTCTTTCCCTAATCATGTCCACAATTTTCCAGTCTGGAAGATTAACCTACTTACCTATAATGAAATGATTATATCTCAATCATGCACATAAGGTTTTATTATAATTGGGTGGGAGAAACGACTCTCTTTGCACTTTTGCACTCTTTTCTTTCTTTTTCTAGTCGTTGCATTAAATAAATGGAAGAGACGAAAATCAATGAACAACATTAGAATGCAAAGTTCATGAGGTAAAAAAAAAGAATATGAAAATCATTCACATTCAAGTAAATTGCCCCCAAAATAGTAACTAGAACTAGTCAGTAGTTCACTTTGTGACGAGAAAGTTTTTATTGAAGCATTGCGTATGCAATCATCCATCGCATTGGCTTACATATTAAAAAGATTGCGCACTTTTAAAAAGTTCTGATACCATATTAAATTAATACTCTCTCTAAAATTTAAACATTCAGGACCAATAATGTATACCACGCTTATCATTATAGTGCGGATAGTTCAAGGAAAATGAAATATACAGTATACACAAATGTCCTGCGCTCAAAACACTTGTGCTTCGACACTGTTCTATCCAGCATTTCATGGCAGAAGGCTCAAACTCAGGGTCCAGTCAATTAAGAACTGTTGTGATTGGCCCAATTTGATTTGCAGGAACAGCTAGCAAGTTACTATTCTGACACCGTTTCTTTATATTTTTTTGGTTTTGTGTTTTCTGCCTTACAATTTGAGTCACTCACAATTATATAGATACCACATTTTTTTTATGAAACATTATAGACATGCATATTTTTTCTTTTTACACATTCATGCTTAATAATGTCCGTTTTTATTCTTTTGCTCAATCTCATAGTCAGCAATAAAAAATGGGGTGTGATATCCACACACCCCTTTTTACTTCTCTCACACCTTTTTGGATTTCGGCCGTCGGATCAGATGAATGGAAGAAGATCTAACGGATATAAAGTAATAGGGATGTGTGAGAAGTAAAAAGGGGTGTGTGGATAACACACCCCTAAAAAATATATGAGAAATTAAAAATGATGTGTGAAAGTCAATCTATTTTTTTATTTGTAAGATAATATACCTAAAATTTTATTTACTTTGAAAAACAGTTCACATATCCTGAATCACTTGTTTTATTCTCTCCTCAGGTATTGCATTTTCTTTTCTTTACATTACAATCAATAGCTGCTAGAGCAGGCAAATCTTCTGTCAAAATCTTGCATAGTTCGAAATATTGTGCGAGACTGTTGAACAAGAAGAGGTTGGTTTATATGTCAAAACAGCTTTCATGTGTCAGTTTTCACTGGCTCCGAAATATGCTCAAAATTTCCATAAAGCTGTAGTTTGGGTTCCCACTTCTGAATCCTGATCATATATATTCACTGTTGGCTATCATAGGAGGAGTCATGTAACATAGAAAAGTAGCTCTGTGTGATAAGATGGACGTGGCTTAGCACTTTGATGATAACCATGTTCTCTGTGGCTGGTGGTTTGGACGTGAGATTGCTCTTGAAATCCTTGATAAATGCATGTGGCATGAGGCATGTTTGGTGGTTTTTGTCCGCGATGAGAAAGTACATGTAGAAGCTCTTGGGGTAATTCAGTCAACTACTGAGGTAATAGGATAGTGTGGTAATGAGTTAGAATCATCACAAGTCTTGGGCGCTAATGGTGGAGGAGGATTGTCTACCCTCCTCCTTTCCGTGCCTTCCTGTTTGTGTAGTCACGGTTAAGTCACGTCAACATTTTATATTACTATTCATTTTTGTCTTATTATCTCTATAAAAAAATAATATAAAATATTAACGTGGCTTAACTGTGACCACACAAAACAGGAGGGCACGGGAGGGCACGAGAAGGAGGAGGGCAGACAATCCTCCTCAATGGTATACAGTTTGGTTTAATGCATTATGACTAGGCCTGGCAAATGGGTCGTGTCTGTCGTGTTCGTGTCGTTTTTGTGTAACACCTGTTATCTTAACGGGTTGTGTCGTGTCACACCCGTTATCTTAACAGGTCGGGTCAGGATAAAGTGACCCGACCCGTTATGACCCGTTAAGAAAAATATTTTTTTTTTCTTAAATTTGCACATACCACACATTGCCACATAAATGTTACTTCAAAACATTAAAATACATTTGTCATTTAAATACTACATTAATACTCGGAAAAAAAAGAGCCTAATAAACAAACATCCATACAGTACTAGTCTATTACAAAATATTAAATGTGCAAGGATATGCAAAATGAAAGAGTTTTTGTTTTCAAGGTTGTGAAGCATTTCTCAAAAGTTTAAACCTTGTCAATGGAACTCAAAGTTCGCATGTTATTCTTTTTACAAAATCATCAATTTTCATTGATCACCATGGCATAAGATTTTGTGGTATTCACTTGTGTAAATACTTTAAATTAACGATCAAATTAGTTCCTTGTAGTCATATAGGATCAAGGAGTGTAGCTATAAAAAAATCATCAAAATCAGAGTTAAAATAACCGTTAAATTGTAATTTTTCATTTATAATCGTCGAAAAGTTTTGTCTCGTTATTTGATCTCTGAATGTTTGTTTTTTGTAATTTTTGGCGTATGCGATTTCAAAATATATACAAACATGTTAGGAGGGTTAGATCATTGAAACTAGTTTCGTAGAGTGCTTATCCCATCAAAACAATAGATTCACTAACATTTAAGAGTTTATTCATATTTTCATTAAGTATAACATAAGATTTTGTGGTATCCACTAGTGTAAATATTTTAAATTGAAGATCAAATTCATTCATTTTATTCATATAGGGTCAAGGAGTGCAGCTGTAAAAAAAATCATCAAAATCAGAGTTAAAATAACCGTTAAATTGTGATTTTTCATTGATAACCGTCGAAAAGTTTTATCCCGTTACTTGATCTCTGAATGTTTGTCTTTTGCAATTTTTGGCGTATGCGATCTCAGAGTATATACAAACATGTTTGACGATTAGATCGTTGAAACTAGTTTCGTAGAATGCGTATCCCATCAAAATAATCTATTCATTAACACTTAAGAGTTTATTCATACTTTCATTAAGTATCTAGTGTAAATATTTTAAATTGAAGATCGAGTTCATTGATTGTATTCATATAGGGTCAAGGAGTGTAACTGTAAAAAATCATTAAAATCGAAGTTAAAATAACCGTTAAATCGTGATTTTTCATTTATAACCGTCAAAAAATTTTGTCCCGTTACTTGATCTCTAAATGTTTGTTTTTTGCGATTTTTGGCTTATGCGATCTTGGAGCATATACAAACATGTTTGACGGTTGGATCGTTGAAACTAATTTCGTAGAATGCGTATCTCACCACAACAATAGATTCACTAACACTTAAAGAGTTTATTTATACTTTCATTAAGTATAACATAAGATTTTGTGGTATCCACAAGTGTAAATATTTCAAATTGAAGATCGAGTTCATTCATTGTATTCATATAGGGTCAAGGAGTGTAGTTGTAAAAAATCATCAAAATCGGAGTTAAAATAACCGTTAAATAGTGATTTTTCGTTTATAACCTTCGAAAAGTTTTGTCCCGTTACTTGATCTCTAAATATATTTTTTTTCAATTTTTGGCTTATACTATCTTGGAGTATATACAAATATGTTTGACGGTTAGATCGTTGAAACTAGTTTCGTAGAATGCGTATCCCATCAGAACAATAGTTTTACTAACACTTAAGAGTTTATTCATACTTTCATTAAGTATAACATAAGATTTTGTGGTATCCACTCGTGTAAATATTTCAAATTGAAGATCGAGTTCATTCATTGTATTCATATAGAGTCAAGGAGTAGTTGTAAAAAATCATCAAAATCGAAGTTAAAATAATCGTTAAATAGTGATTTTTCGTTTATAACCGTCGAAAAGTTTTATCTTGTTACTTAATCTCTAAATATTTGTTTTTTGCAATTTTTGGCGTATACTATCTCGAGATATATACAAACATGTTTGATGGTTGGATCGTTGAAACTAATTTCGTAAATGCATATCCCATCAAAACAATAGATTCACTAACACTTCAGAGTTTATTCATACTTTTATTAAGTATAACAAAATATCTAGTGTAAATATTTTAAATTGAAGATCGAGTTCAATCATTATATTCATATAAGATCAAGGAGTGTAGCTGTAAAAAAATCATCAAAATCGGAGTTAAAATAACAGTTAAATCGTGATTTTTTGTTTATAACCGTTGAATTTTTTTGTCTTTTTACTTGATCTCTAAATTTTTGTTTTTTGCGATTTTTGGCGTATGCGATCTCGAAGCATATACAAACAAGTTTGACGGTTGGATTGTTGAAATTAGTTTCGCAGGATGCGTATCCCATTAAAACGATAGGTTTACTAACATTTAGAGTTTATTTATACCTTCACTATGTATAACATAAGATTTTGTGGTATCCATTAGTGTAAATATTTTAAATTGAAGATCAAATTTATTCATTGTATTCATATAGGATTAAGGAATGTAGCTATAAAAGAAAATCAAAATCAGAGTTAAAATAACTGTTAATCATAATTTTTCGCTTTATAACCGTCGAAAAGTTTTGTCCCGTTACTTGATCTTTGAATGTTTGGTTTTTGCGATTTTTTGCTGATGCGATCTTGAAGCATATACAAACAAGTTTGACGGTTGGATCGTTGAAATTAGTTTCATAGAATTCGTATCCCATCAAGTTCAATGAGGTGTGTGTGTATATATTATAATTTATTTATTTTGAACATATAACACTTAAGAAATTAAATGGTATGTATATTTAAGCCGGCCCAATGGTCACCAAGTTTTAAAATTTAATTTAATATATATATATATATATATATATATATATATAATTATAGTTTTTAGGGGTAAAAAATTGTTAAATTAATATATATATATATATATATATATAATTATTATAGTATTTTTTTTTGGAAAACTAATGAAAAGGGCCTGAATAGTGACAGTTTTAATGAAAAACCCTTTTTGAAGGTATAATGAATAGTGACAGTTAAAGGTAAAAAAGGACTTTTCGTTAAAAGTAAACAGTACCGGGGGTGTTTTATTAAACCTCCCTATTTTTTTAGGGTTATAAAATTATAAAATTAATATTTTGTTTATTGTGTATCGTGTTATCCACGTATATACCCGAACTAACCTGTTATCTTAACAGGTGCTTATCGGGTTACCCAATAACAACCCGATTCGTTATCGTGTCGACCCAAACACCTGTTAATTTCGTGTCGTGTTGTGTCAGAAATTATCAGGCCTGACAAAAGTGTGCAAGGGGATTGTAGCATGAAATACACTTATAATGGTAGTTCGGTTAATGCATTAGAATCAACTCGTACATGGTCCTATGCGTATATAAGAGACCCTAACAGGAAAAGGTAATGTTTTAAAATTTTATTCACAAGATCAATCTAAGGTGTGTAAGCAAACATGGACCTAGGATTCCAAAAATTAGGATGACCGTAACTTTGATGTCAGATTTCTTTAGCGGAAAGATTTTCTTAAACGTTGGTAAAGTCTCCTCTGTTTATATGATATTTCCCCAAATCATACACAATAGTCAAATAGAGGAATGCAAATTAGGGGTGGGTTCAAAAAACTGAAAACCGAAAAAAACGGAAAACCGAACCGGACCGAGACCGAAAAAAACCGAACCGAAAAAAAAACCGAACCGAACCAATATATATATTTAATTATTTTTTTCAATGTTTATAAATAGTTTAGTCATACAATCATAACAAAACAGATGTTGTTGACAAGTTGGTTTCAATTAAACTTTCGAAGTGAGAGGGTATGGGTTTGAACCCTCTCGTGCCTCTCAGATTTTGGAAATTTTTTCCAATTTTTATGAGAAATCAACAAAACCCCTCCGCATGGTTTCGAACCCCTTCCCTCTAGGTTGGGAATAGTAGCTGTAAGCCAAGTTGACAGGAGGTTTTGTGCTGTTATAATTGTACAAGTATAATATTTATTGGTATTCTAAAACCAAACCGAACCGAAACCGAACCGAATACAAACCAAACCGAACACAAACCGACAGAAAACTGAACCGAACCGATCCGAACAGTAATCTCGGTTTGGTTTCCGGTTTTGACAAAAAACCGAACCGAACGGAACCGAACCCACTCCTAATGCAAATTTCTAAATATAACTCGAACATAAAGTGAATTTCATTCATAAGCAAGTAAAGATGAACTTAGTGAGACGGCCTCATAAGCTCTAGCGAAGAAGTCCAACTTTTGGAGGTTGGACTAGAAGAAGAAGAAAATAAGGAAGTGGGAAAGCAAAAGGAGAAGTCAGGATAACGAGAAGAGTCTAGCGATACCGGACAAGCATAAAAGTCCGGAATGAGGATGTAAAGGGACATGAAAGAATTATGTTTTCGTTTACCCAAAAGAATGAATTATGTTTCTTTGGGGTAAAGGGTTTGAGTTAGGATAGTAGGATAATTTGGGCCGGCTTGATGGGCTATTGTAGGTAGTATTTGACGTGGGTTAAAATCTCGGATGAGTTGGAGTAATCTATAGATAGGCCAATGTGCACCTTGACTTGAACTTTCCTCGTTTCGGCCCTCTCCCTGATACATATGCATCGGAAAAATCTATAGATAAATCATATCGACCACAATATTGATAAAAGTTTGTATATTTGTTACATGCATCGTATACCTGGCATTTTGGACCCGACTCGTTAACTCGATTCGACTCGATCCGTTAATATTAGTATTTGGATAGATACTTAACGGGTCGGGTCGTTAACGGGTGAACTCATTAACAACCCGTTAAATAACGGGTCACTTTGGGTCAACCCATTAACACCCGTTAGTTGAGAATGTTTTAATAATTTCAGTAAAATCTTAAACAACAAAAATTAAACTCTATGCAAAAAATAATAATACTAATAATTGTTAACGGGTGAAACAAGTGACTCGTTAGCTTAACGGGACGGGTTCGGGTGACCCGTTAACTTAACGAGTAGGATTGAATCCGACCCAAACCCGATAAATCCGACCCGTTTACAGGTTGTCATGCAGATGTAGGTGTAGCTATATTAGTTAGACCTAATATACTCCCACCTCTGCACATGAGTTCAAATCTTCTCCTTAAAATATAAATGAGAACTTATGATCCCATCACTCTTTGTTTCATTGCATTGATTAAAACTTTTTTTTTAATTTTTTTTTTATCAAGGTCCCTATGTAACAACCCGTCCCGGGATTTTTATTTCGACGTTATGAAATGACCATTATGCCCTTGAGTTCGGGCGAATGTTTATGCATGAGTTTAATAAATTTTTGGGCCAATTATATAGTTATCCAAGTTTTTGGGGGCCAATGGAAAAGTGAGAAAAATAATTGTGTGATTGGTGGTCTTAGTCCACTCACACCACCGACACATTCTCTCAGTCTTCTCAGAACACTCTCTCTCTACCTCTCTCGACAGTCTCTCTCTCTTGTTCCATAGGCACGGCACACATACAACCCATATCAAAACCTTGTAGATCGACGAAACAAATTACATATTCAGACTCGTGAAGTCCATACGAACTCAACCATACCATTTTCAGGTAAGAACTACGACAATTTCACGTCCCAAACTCAAGGTTTATATTTGGCACTATTCATCAACTTTTTATACGTTGCGTTTTAGGAGAATCTGAGATCACATGAGTGTTTGTTGGGTCCTCTAGAGGCTCAGAGACGTTTGTTTGATAAGCTTTGACGTCGGGATTGTCGAGAACAAAGAAGGCCGAAACCTTGCAGATTTTCCGATGAGATTCTCGTTGGTTTTCGAAGTTTTTGATGGTATAGACTTGTTCTACTCTCAATTTAGAGCATTTTGGTGAAAATTTCATGAAGAATGGTTGAGAAACGAGTGAGAAATCACACACGAAAGTTTTCCGATCACCGGAAAAACTAGTCCGGCGAGGGAGGACAGGGATGACGCGTGCACGTCACGCGCCGCGCATGGGAGGCGCGTAGCCCCGTGGCATTCCTGGCGCTTGCGGGCTCCTAAAATTTTTCTAAAAATATCACGACGTCCGTGATGTCATGTAGGTCGCATTGGTATATTCGTATGCCAAAATTGAGCTATGTATGAGAAGTTGTTTCCGTATTTGCGTGTATGTGCTTAAATGATGTATTTTTAGTAATTTCTCATATAGGTGAAATGTATTCTGAGGACAACCGTAGCCAGGCACGACGCGGGGGCTACGATCCAGCGACCTATCAATGAGTGGGCAGTATTATTTTCCGTATAACCTATATATATATAATGATTTTCCCAGAATCACTTTTTAAATGGAAAATACGTTTTATCGACTTGCATATTACTTGATTTTGATGCATGAGTATTTAATTATACATTTCATGCATATGTTGGTGCCGAGGATGCCAGGTAAGTACCAGATAGGTACATGCATAGTTGAGAACGAATATCGATGAGATATGATGTGAAATGATGAGATATCATGAATTGTTAGCTCATAGACCTGTACATACTGTTAGTGCTCACGCCCAGAGATAGGGGCACAGTCTTTCATATGTCGTTCACCTCCTGCACCACATGCTCGCCTGGGATCCAAGTAGGTGCACAGTCTTGTCGTATAGACCACTTTTGAGTGGGTACGACATGTAGGTGACCCACGTTCATACGCACAGTTTTCACGTGATCATAGCACTAAAGCATTTATTATTGATGCAATGATGATGATGATGATATGATGAGATATTGATGTATGTGCAGCGTAGATATGATTATGAGATTGAGATGTTATGAGCTATAATTACAGCCGAGGGCTGAGATGACATATGTTAGTGATATGATTATTGAAATGCATAGCATGGCATTACTTATGAGTTTCAGATGGCATTGAATTGCATTGCACGACATACTTTGAGATACTTTAAAAACATTTTATGCTGAGAAAGATTGAAATATATATGTACGTATTATTTTCTGGGAACTATACAGGTTTTACGGAGAGGGGCTAGACTTTTGAGAAAAGATTGATTTTGAAAAGAATTGTTTTTGCTGACCCGCTCCCTTTGTTTTTCGCCCATCCAGGTTCTAGATAGCTTGATTTCCGGTTTGGCACTTCAAGGATCGTCCGGCTTTCTGACAGATTTGACTTATGTAGGGCACTGATGGTGTAATTAAACTCTTTTATTCATGCTTGACTGCACTGACTTAGTACGCTCTGAATATGTATAAGTATTGTAACATCTCTAGCACACATTCCTATTTAGGTTGCTAAAATTCGGTTTGAATTTATTCGTACTTCGTTATCGATCTTCGCTTCCGCACAGCGCACATGGCTACGTCACACTCACGTGACGGCCAGCATGCCCTACTTTCGGGTACGGGTGTGTCAGCTTGGTATCAGAGCCCTAGGTTGCAGTCTTGCATACTTTGTGAAATTTCTAATGACTTGATGTCTTCTGTCAGAACTATGCCGCCTCGTAGAGAGCCTCGTCACGTTGGGGAACCTAGTTTTCTTAGTGTATCAGAGATAAGGGAAGCTATTGCTAACGCCCTGCAGTCAGTGATCCGCCCGCCTTCGCGGACCCCTCTAGAGTCGGTACATAATCTGAAGATAACCCCGTTGGCAGGGAATGAGGGGCCCGAGGGTTCTGAGAAGTGGTTTATGCACATCGAGAAGACTTTCGATATCTTGACGAGCCAGGGTAGTTTGGAGCAGAATAAGTGGGTTGAGACGACAAAATGGTTTTTGGCCAAGAAACCGGCTTCTTGGTGGACCGAGTTGGCTAAGCGGATGCCAGAGGAGGAAGCAAATGATTGGGGAGTATTCAATGAACTGTTTTACAGAAGGTTTATCCCTCCAGCTTACATTGACGGGAAGAAACAAGAGTTCACTAGACTTAAGCAGAAGAAGATGTCTGCTAATGATTACTATCGCACCTTCACAGACCTCTCACGCTATCACCCGGACGCCGCTTCTAACCAGGCGGAGATGCTACGTCGATTCAAACTGGGTACTAAGAAGAAATGGCGCATTATTGCGACGACGATTCCATGCTCCACTTACCATGAGTTTTATGAGGTATTGCTGCAGATCGAGGACTCAGAGAACTTGCCGAGTGATAGTGATGACGAGAGGGATACCAACCAGGGTAGGAATAATAAGGGCAAATGCCCGTACTCACATGGGCCCCAACAGACTCAGAACTTCAAACGAAGTGGGGCCAGTTCGAGTTCATCGAGTGGAGGTTATAGCGCCACCGGTCAGAGGGGCGGTGGTAGATTCTTCGGCGGCGGCAGATTCCAAAGGCAGGGGAACTCTGGCCGTAACAGTGCTCCGATTTGCCGTAGGTGCAACAACTGGCACTATGGCGAGTGTCGTCGAGGTACGAGTGGATGTTACACATGTGGTCAGGATGGGCATCAGGCCAAGAACTGCCCCCAGAGCCAGCAGAGGCCTCAGCAGCCTGCTATGCCACCACCAGCGCCAGTGCAGCAGTATTCTGGTCCTAGCGGTTATGCTCAGCCGGGACGTGGTGGAGCCTTTCACTACTCGGGGGATCCTATGTTGTATTCATCGGATCAATACCAGCTGCACTACCCCATAGATCCTTACCACCAGAGCGGATATGGGCAGTGTTTCGGAAGGTATATGCCTCATCTGCAGCAATATTCGGGTGGATATCAGCCCCAGCAGCAGTTTACAGCAGGTAGCTCTCAGTGGTATTCGGGGGGACAGCCCCAGTAGTTGGATGCAGCAGTTAGTGGTGTTGGATCCTCGAGACAGGCCGGGCAGTCTAGCCAGGGAAGAAACACTCAGGGGCGTGGTATGCACGCAAATCAAGGACGAGGAGGACGTTAGCAGACTCAGGGTCGTATCCATAACCTATCACTTCAGGACGTGTAGAACAACCCGGATCTGATCATGGGTACGTTGAATATTCTTGGTCATTATGCTAGAGTCTTGATTGATTGTGGTGCCACGCACTCTGTTATTTCTCATACATTTGCTCAACTGACTCAACCTCAATCTTCACCCCTTGGGTATGAATTGGAGTTTGCTATGCCTAGAGGGGAGAAATGTTACGTGGATTACGTATATCCAGAATGTCCCGTGATAGTGGAGAATGTGGTTATGCCTGCTAACCTCACTTCGCTAGTTATCGTTGACTTTGACGTCATTCTGGGCACTGATTGGTTGCACTACAATCGTTCCAAGATTGATTGTTACGAGAAATCAGTGACCTTTCATCGTCCTGGATTACCGGAGATAACTTTTGTTGGTGAGCATAGCGGAGTTAGACATGGCGTTATTTCGGCGGTAAGAGCCAAGAAGTTGTTGACGAAAGGTTGCCAGGGATACTTAGCTCACGTAGTACTTCATGAAGATACTCCTGCTAGCTTGGAGGATGTTCGAGTGGTTAGGCATTTCGCTGACGTATTCCCTGATGATTTACCTGGATTACCGCCAGATCGCGACGTGGAGTTTACCGTTAACTTGTTGCCAGGTACTAATCCTATCTCGTTGACTCCATATCGAATGGCACCTGCCGAGTTACGAGAGTTGAAGATTCAGTTGCAGGAATTACTTGAGAAGGGGTTTATTCAGCCCAGTACTTCGCCTTGGGGGGCCCCAGTCTTATTTGTTCGAAAAAAGGATAGTACCTTGAGATTATGTATCGATTACAAGTAGTTGAATCGAGCGACGATTAAAAACCGTTATCCGTTGCCGCGTATCGATGATCTTTTCGATTAACTTCGAGGTGCCTGTGTGTTCTCGAAAATCGACTTGAGGTCAGGCTACTATCTGTTGAAGATTAGGAGTGACGATGTTCTTAAAACTGCCTTTAGGACTCGTTATGGGCACTATGAGTTTCTGGTTATGCCATTTGGTTTGACTAATGCACCAGCTGCTTTCATGGGATTGATGAACAAGGTGTTTCAGCCGTATCTGGATAGATTCGTTATTGTCTTCATCGACGATATCTTGGTGTATTCTAAGTCAAGGGCTGACCATGCTCGACATCTATCGTTGGTGTTGAAGAAATTGAGAGAGCATCGATTGTATGCGAAGTTCAGCAAGTGCCAGTTTTGGTTGGATGAAGTAGCATTTTTGGGTCATGTCATTTCAGCTCAGGGTATTCGGGTTGACCCTCAGAAGATTGCAGTTGTGGAGAATTGGGAACAGCCATGGACCGTCACCGAGGTTCGGAGTTTCTTTGGTTTGGCAGGTTACTATCGGCGGTTCGTTAAGGACTTTTCGATTATGGCGCTACCATTAACGAAGTTGACCAAGAAGGACGTCAAATTCGAGTGGGATGATGATTGTGAGCGGAGTTTCCAACAGTTGAAGTATTGTCTCACTCATGCTCCTGTTTTGACGCTTCCTGACGATGATGGTAATTTCGAGATCTACAGTGACGCATCGTTGAATGGCTTGGGTTGCGTTTTGATGTAGCATGGTAGGGTGATTGCTTACGCTTCACGCCGGTTAAAACCTCATGAGAAGAATTACCCTACACACGACTTGGAGTTGGCTACCATTATCTTTGCTTTGAAGATTTGGAGACATTACCTCTATGGTGAGAAATGCAGGATCTTCTCAGACCATAAGAGTCTCCAGTACATTTTTACCCAGAATTCGGTTTGAATTTATTCGTATTTCGTTATGGATCTTCGCTTCCGCACAATGCACATGGCTATGTCACACTCACATGACGGCCATCGTGCCCTACTTTTGAGTACGGGTGTGTCACCCTAGCTTTTAACGAACTTCATTATTCAATTATAAATTATTTACTTGCCAACATAATTAAATTTTGAAATAAATTGTTTACATACCAACATAATTAAATTTTATTTCTAAAATGTATTCATTTAGTGTTAAAAACGTTACAGTTGGTATATTTATATTTATGGTTAAACATTGTATTATATATTTCTATTTTTAGTTTGTACCATTTTTATTTTGCAACCTTTTTTTAATTTCTACCAATGTTCTTTTTAGTTTTAATTTCTACTCATATATTAATTTTATTTTGCGCCCATATTTTAAAATTTGTATTTATACTCATAATTCATTTATAATGTACCATTTTTTCTTCATAAATTTATCACTTTGTCGTATGTAAAATGTACTCTTTTTGTGTAAGATCCTACATCGCCCAAAGGTGAGGATCCTGCAAGCCTTATATGTATATTCCTACCTCTAAATAACACGAGACCTTTTGGGAACTCATTAACTTCGGAGCGCACGAGAGCACCCCCATGAAGGGTGACCCACTGGAAAGTTCTCGTGTGAGTTTCCAGAAACAAAACCATGAGGGCGTGGTCGGAGCCCAAAGCAGACAATATCGTGTTACGGCGGAGGTTGAGCTTGGAATGTGGTGGACCCCAGGCCGGGATGTGACATTTTGTGAATGTACTATTTTTTTGATGTACCCATTTTTAAATGTAAAATCTATTTATTTTATTTATTTATAATGTATACATATTTTATAATAAAATGTAACTCTTTTCTAATTTTTTGAACACTATGGGTACATTTGTTTGGCATTTATCATTTCAAAACTGTATTGTTACCTGTTTTTTGAATAAATTAGGTTCACATCCTTCATTTCTCCTCCTCATTAATTGAAACCTTATTCCTTTTTCCTTTTTGATTAAGGTCTCTTGACTTTTCTTCATATCATTATTTGAACATTAAATGATTTACAAGTCATTATATGTCAATTTAAAAATAAAAAATTATTAATCATTTTCAAATATAGTCCTTTTAGTTTTTTTTCTTCATATATTTCCATTTATAATTTGTATCTTTTTTTTAATTTATACCGATGTTCTTTTTATTTTTAATTTGTACCCATAATTTTGAATTTTAATAAGTACCCATATGTTCAATTTAATTTGTATCCATAGTTTTGAATTTTAATTTGTATCCATATTTTAAATTTAATTTGTACCAATATTTTTTTTATGAATGTGCCCATGCTAATTATATGTGTTTATTTTGTGTTTTAAAATATATCCACAATTATTTCTTGCACTGTATTTGTAACAGTCCGTCCCTAAAAATTATGATATTTATAATTTTAATAGGTGAGTTTATGAAAATGCCCTTCAAGGCAAAGTGTTAACTTTGTTGACTGCCTTGTAGTGACACGTAAAGTTCATTTTCTTGGTGTACCCTCGTAGTACTCGTCGCCACGGACGCGTGAGCACAGACGGAGAGCAATTTGTAGTTATAACGAAATAGTTATTGACGTTTAAAGTTAGGGACACAATGGTAAATTGGTCATTTTCTAGAAAACCTTAGATTTTTGGAGCAAATCTGACAGGCCACGTGTGTGGTCCATATTAAAAGGATTAGAGGTGGACGGCGGAGATTGGAAAGGAAGGAGGAAAAAGAGGGAGAAACTGGCCAATGAGGAGAAAAAAGAGAAGGAACTGGCCAATGAGGGGGGAGGGAGGAAGAAAGGAGAGAAAGAGGGGGAAATCGGGTTTCCCCTTCACCCGTGAGTTAGACCCATTTCTTCATACTTTCCGGTGGTTTTCCACCGGATTTCCCTCGAATTGGACCAAACCACCACTCCCAATCCCTATTTCGATCTCCATTCTACCTATTCCACCCCAAATATCAATGAAATTAGCCTTGAAATTGTGAAACCTACACCGGTGAGTGCGGGAGTTCCTTAACTTTGATCAAACAAATCTGAAACAAATCTCTTCGATTACCAACATCATTAGACTTCCCTCAAGGCCTAGAAAAAAGCCCAAGCAATGTTTGAGGCGTCGGAGTTGCTTTGGAGGTCGAATTGGAGCACACCTATAATAGGGTTCCGACGGGTTTTGATGAAATTGGAGCCTTTTTGGCCAAATTGGCCTTGGTCACGGGTATGGAAGTTGTTTTACTCATTGAGATCTTTAATTCTGTAAAATTTGAGAATTTTTTGGAGATAGTTGGCCAAAGAGCTGTCAATGCTATTTTTAAGTGTTATTAAATGCCTTGAGTTCATTTTTGAGAATGGATTGACGTAGATTGATCGTTAGAACCTAAATTCGCTATGATACGTTAATAGGTCATTGTATGAATCGACGATCCGACCGTTGGATCTTCACCAAACTTTAATAGATCGTTATTCATAATATTTGAGAAATGTAGGAATTTACGAATTGGGAATCTGTCATACGGATCTTCCCGAATTGGAATTGTAAGTTCATAAATAAAATGTTAACCGTCACTTGGTTTTGGCAATTGGCGGAGATCCAACAGTTGGATCGTAATGAAACTTTGGGGGTATTGTTCTAGAAGCATAATGTGGATCTTTGGAAGCAACGGATCAAAGATTCATGATATAGATCTTCCAGATCAAATTATGTGGGGATGCGTTATATGTAAATTACATGTTTTCTCAGTAAGGATTCTGAGATGTGATTTGATATTTGTTCTAGGTGACGATCGTTCAAGACATCTCGATATTCTTGATAGAGAGTTGTAGTGCGGACTCCAGGTGAGTGAGCTTTTGTTTTCAGTATATACCTATATACTTGGTATTTTTCCCAGAAAGTGTGTTTAAATGGTTTTATAGATTACACTGCCATGTTAAATGATCTCTATGTTTGGGTTATGGATTATTATGATTATATGTTGTTGCTTAGCGTTGCGGACGCTCAGGTGAGCTTCAAGTGAGTATATGTTGATGATAGTGATGGTAATGAGAATGATTGTGTTGAGATACATGTATAGCTCATTATCCTGCACCTCGGTGTTAGTGCTCCGCTAGAGGTTAGGGCTTAGCTTTCACGTGATCGTTCACCTCCCGCACCACACGCTTAACCTTGGATCTAAGGCAGGTGCCAGACTGTCGTACAGACCACTTTAGGTGGTTTTGACTTGAAGGATTATTATGTGAAAACATGTTCATTTAAGCAACATCAATAGCATGCAATTAACAAATTAAAGGCGGAATCATGCTTGCATGCACTTAAAAACAAAATATTACCCATGAATGTTCAAAGCCTAGTCGTTTGGTGAACCAATACTCAACTCAAAACAAAGTGAGTTGAAATTTATACCTTTGTAGATTCCTCTTTGCATAAGCAAAGGCTAATCATCCAAAGAGAGGGCCTTCATTCCTTGCATCTTAGATCTATGGATTTGGATGGAAGAATAGGTTCTCTAAGTTCCCAAAATTGAGAACCTCTAAGTTTCTACACCAAGGTTAGATTGGAGAAGAAATGAGTGACCTTGGAGGAATAGGATTGCTAGATAATCCCTCCAAGGGGGCCGGCCTCTTTAGAAAGAAAAGGAATTTGTGTTTTCTCCAATTTCCCCAAAAAGAACCCCTTAATGAATTTTGGCTATAAAGTCATATTTATACCTTAATTCATTTGAGTGGCAAACTTGTAAATAAGTCCAAGTTCACTACCCTCTCTAACATGGCCGGCCTTAGGGTGTTATTGGGCTATTTGGGCCTTTGTGAATCATTATTCATTAAGTTGTCATACAACTTAAGTTAATGGACTTGACGTTCGAAGCCCATTGGGTCTTAAGGTCCAAAACTATCCCAAGGTGTTTAACGAACTTATTCATTTGATTAATTAACATATTAATTAATCCTTGCCATAACTAATTAAACCATTTAATTATTCTTACTCATCTTCGTTGAATCTTCAATCTCTACCTTACACGGTGTACGATCCATTAGGTTCCTTTTAGCGAGGCAGTGGGCGATTAAAACTCTTTCCAATCGATTGTGAATTGAAACTTACTTTCAATTCTCCCTTTAGTGTTTATACACGTTTAGGGCTTCCACAAACAATGAGTGACACCTAGCAGCATATCATGGTTACCCAAGCTAATCAGAAGAGGTGGAGAACCTATTCAGTTTAGGATTACAAATGCAATACGGTCTTTCTCTAATACAATACTCTTGACCACATTGTTTGGTTTGATAGTTTATTCATGTCTACTATCCAATGTGAATCTTGTACTTATATGATTACCTTGAATGTGATTTGGAACGCCTTCCTAAATCTCATTCATACTCTGATCAGAGATTTTCAATCATATCATAGAGTATTCTCCCTCAAACGGTTTGAAGGTTAGAGATCCCTTGTTGCGCATTCATTTGCCTCCATAGTTAAGTGGCTTAACCCCAACGATGCCGTGGACACCCACCAGATGGAGTGACGTTTGACATAATCAAAGATTAAGTACTTAACCATAAGACAACTATGATGCCTCAGGTCAAAGGACTACTTTGCATTATCCCAACCATGAGTTCTCATGTGACATGAGCATGAGAACTCCTCGTTGATCATGTTCAGTGAACTCATTCTCTATTGAGCATCTACGTACTTGTCTTGGTGTCACTCACACCAATGACTCGAGACTAGTCACTCTCCCTGAGAAAAGACACAGCACGTACTGATCTTAACGGACTGCCAATGCCCAATTGGCAATCCTATGATCAGGAACGTTTAGGATGTGTCTACGAAAGAATGGTCTCATGAATTTAACTTCTTTAGATCGCCTTCTCTTAATCACATATTCCTTGGACTTATTGTTCAAGCATATAACATTTATATGAGACGGCTTAAAACAATAATCTTTGCCCTTGATATTAAACTACATCAGTTTAACTTGTGAAATGTCCGTAAAGTATCATCATATGATTGGTTTTAGGGCATATTTCCAACACGACTCTTAGGTGAGTTGCGATACTTCGCATAGCCTTCACGTTATTGTAGCACTTGAGCGTACTCATTTACACCCAGCCTGTCTTACATACCACTTTAGGTGGTTCCGACTCATGTGCAGGAATTGGTAGATGAGTTATAGACTCAGCCGTACAGGTCACGTGAGGTGACTCCGGCTGACGTATTACTTTTACTGATTTATCTCACCTGATTTCATATATTTTATGACTGGGAATTTGACATGGCATAGTTGTGGATTTATCCTTGTTTTTAGTATGATTTTGAGTTATGGTTATGCGTAATATTTTCTAGGAAAGTATACAAGTTTTACGATGATGGGTTATTACTTTTGATAAAGACAAGGTTTTGAAAAGCTTTTTTTTTGCCCACTCACACTTTCTGTTTTGTGCCCCTCCAGGTTTTAGCTATCGAGGTTCGTATCGAAGAGGATTCTTGGCAAATCTCAGTTCTGCTGACTACTTCTAGGGGTATAATTCTTACCCGCTCTACTGTATTTTACTTATGCTCTGACGTCACGAGTGAGATGGGTTCACTCCCGCTCATCAGCGCACTCTAGTATTTAGGCACTTTTAGGTTTAAATTTATTCACATTTTTCCTCATCACTACACTTTATGGCTTCGTCACCTTCCATGTGTCGGCCACCACAACTCGACTTTGGAGTCCTAGTGGACATTCCGGGTCGGGGTGTGTCAGTATTGATAAATACGTGGGTATATATATTTTTTTTGCTAGAACTTTGTGAAGAACAATTACTCTATTATTAAGTAATTGTTATATTTGTAACAATATTATTTGGATTTGTTTAAATTTCATAATTTGTGGGATATTGAATACATACACGCATGAGTTAAATCTCTTAAATGATGATGGGGACCTTGATCAAACTATTTAAACAAATAAGGTTTCATTCTAATAACTAGGTTGAGTAGGGACCATAACCAAAACGAACCTATTATAAATTAGTTTTATAATAGAATATCACTCATCAGACTAGCATGAGCTTGACATGACCAACATAGACACAATATAACATTGGCATAACAGAAACAAGATCGACCAGTACTACAAAAGTAAGGTAGCATTTTTGTTCACCACATTTAATTATAACATTTTTGTTTAAGTTTAACATGATTAAATGTTGGAACTAAATTCACGCATTGCTACAGACAGAAGAGCTATGCAAGTCCGACTACCTGTAAGAAAACAAACAGTCGTAGTCAACCTTGGGTTCCCATGGGGTATAGACAAAAAGCTCTTTGATGGTCAAGTTATTAAAGTAATATTACGAATCAAGCAATAGAAGAGAATAACAAGGGGTATAAATAGATTGCATTATAGAGAGAAGATCTTCGCTGGATCCTAATCCATTCATCGTGCATCGTGCAACTAGTTTTCGTTAGATACTGTTTATATTCAATTTTAAATGAAAAAAAATTTACAATGATTTCTTATTGCAAGATGTATGCTGAATGGATGTGATTTGAGGATCTCTGGGATCCTCACAAAAAGGATCCGACGAAGATCCTCTCTTTGCGTTATATGTGTTACCAAAGTTATGCCCTAGATGAAGTTATTTTAATAATCGAGAGAGAGATCTTTTAGGATATGGAAATTGTATGTAACCGGGATAATCCAATGGGATGTCTAGGATTAGATATTGTTTCCTCTTAGGAGTCTGATTACTGACGGCGCACTAGATTGTAGAAATCTCCAAGAATATAGGAAACTCATGTTGACCACATTCTGATCAGAATTTTTGTGTCTTGCAGAACAGAAATGATCGATCTCATTAAGTCCATGACTAGAGTTATTGAGTCAATGATCGAATTTCTGAGGTACGCGTATTCCGATCCACCTTACTCTGGCCTTGAGAAATTCATGGTCCTACAAATGCCCTTAACTATGTATCTGAAAAAGGTGTTCTGCTTGATGAGGAATAATTGCCCAATGGCCATGCCTTTCAAAGTAAATTGAAATAGCCAGCGTTTGATATTCTTTAACACGTGATTCAGTCTCATTACCATTGCGAGGTAGTGAAGACGTTTTGAATTCTGGCGTGTTATCTCAAGAGTTGCGCTATAAGGACATCAATAATGAGAGACAATGTTTCGTGTGTTCACAAGAAATGAATAGCTACTTTTTGAGTTACCGAGTGATTCTGGTCTTCGGATGCACATATATCGAAACAAAATGTTCTAGATTCATCGGTGAGACTCCATGCTGAACACAGCCTCGTGGCGTTTGCAGATACCACAGTATGTAGAGAAGGTATTTATGAAGATGTCAATGAAGGTTTCACAGTTGTTGTTGGAGTGGGCTAGCAACTCCAAAGACCACCTCACTGCTATTGTACATGGAAACATTTGCACATCCCTGCATCATTGTTGTTATATAGCGCCATAGCGTTCCTATAGTGCATGTTGTTGTTTTATCTTTCACGGTTCTTAAGTGATAAAAGAAAGAACTCATTTTTTTTTTATTACTTCCAGATCCCCATCGCCATAGCGTTCCTATTGTGTATGCTATTGTTTCATCTTTCACGGTTCTTAAGTGATAAAAGAAAGAAGAACTCATCTTTCTTTTTTTATTACTTCCAGATCCAAGTTTCCACGGAAGTATTTGATGCTCGGCTGACAAAAGAGGAAATAATACCTCGAGAAGCTGATGCCAGAACTGCTGTTGATGGTTTAAGAAAGAGAGCTTCGACCCTTGCAACAACTTTGCTAGACAGTTGATTCCGAGCATATTTCAGAATGTCCCTAGGGTTGTCATGACTCAGTAGCCTACGTCACTCTTAGTCTTCAGATGACTCTGGATCGTCAAAGTCAAGGTACCTAGGCTCTATGTGGGAGGCCCTTGTAGTGTCCAAAGGATCGAGATTGCGTTGGGATCCCACTTGCGATGGTATGACTGACAATCTTGTCCTTGTGCTATTCATCGCACATGTTTGTATCAATGGTGCACTACAGCAGACGGAAGAGCTCAAGTCCGGCTACCTGTAAGAAAGCGAACAACCAAGCAGACATTCGATACCGATGGGATATCAATCAAAGGCTTTTCAACAGTTAAGTTAGTAAGCAGTGGACAAGAGAATAAGCAAGGAGTATAGATTACGTTACCAGAGTTATGCCCTAGGTGAGTTATTTAACTAGTTGGAAAATCGGTATTAATCCGAGAGAATCCAAGAGGATATCTAGAAGTAAATATTGTTTCCTCTGAAAAGTGATTACTTGGGGCGCATGCAATTCCCTAAATTGTATGAATGCCCTAGAATATAGGAAACCCGTCTGATTCCCAGTCAGATTAGGTTTCCATATCTTACGAAACAAGATTGGTCGATCTCAATGAAGTTGGTGGACTTCGCCTATCTTTCCGGAATATAGTAGGATGTGGTGGCATCGTTGGTATGTTTGAGCAGCTCAATTCAATTAGAGCTATTGAGCCATGACCAGACTTCTAAGTTATTCGTATTTTGATCCATCTTACTCCAGCCTTGAAAAATTCATCAACACAATTAATGTCCTACTAATGAAAATTTTTCTAAGTGCTCGATATTCAAGCGGGCATTCCACATGTCATAAAGTGGAGAGACACGAAAAAAAATATCATTTCCTCTATTTCTATTATGAGATTTGAGTACCGCTTGAATGCCTTTAATTGGAAAACGCTACGAACGAATAAAATAAGAGCTCACACTATGAAAGTTTTGCGTCACCATTTATCTACTAGTAGCAACTGCTAGCTCAGCAATGCCGTTACCAACTCTCTCCTCCTCACTCGTTTTCTCTCATCGGATTATTATCCAATCCCAATCGCCATTACCAACTCAGTCCCACTCCCACCGGAAACCATGAAGATAATGGTGGCATTGAAGCGCGTCGTCGACTACGCCGTCAAAATCCGAGTCAAACCGGACAAGGCAAGCCAATCCAATCCCATCCCATCCCATTTCTTGTTTCGTTTCAAATTCATGTAATTCTAATCCAACAGTTTCAATTCTTCCGTTTCACAGAGCGGCGTGGAAACCCAGAACGTGAAGATGTCGATGAACCCCTTCTGCGAGATTGCTTTGGAAGAGGCCCTCCGGATTAAAGAGTCCGGGATGGCATCGGAGGTGGTGGCTGTGTCCATGGGGCTAAAACAGTGCGTGGATACGCTCAGGACAGGATTGGCTATGGGCGCCGATAGGGGAATCCATGTGGAGATTGATGCCCCTCTCTACCCTTTATCCGTTTCTAAGCTTCTGAGAGCTCTCGTGGAGGTTGAGAAGCCTGGACTTCTTATCCTGGGCAAACAGGTTAAAAGTTATTTCTTTTAGTTTTTATGGGGTTTTGAAGAAGACGGTTGCGCTCGTCTGCATTCAAGTTCGAATCTCTCTGTCTCGTAGATTGGATTAAATTAATTAGAATATTGCTATTTGAATTTTGTGGCTTTGCATTGTTGGTATTGGTTTGAGGAAGTGGAATTTTGATCTTTCATGCGTATTTGAATGTTTGTGTAGGCTATCGACGATGATTGCAATCAAACAGGGCAAATGGTTGCAGGGCTTCTGAACTGGCCTCAAGGGACCTTTGCTTCAAAGGTCAGTTTTTCTCTCTTCATTCATTCAGCTAGAGAAGAAATCCAGTTGCTTGCAATTTTTATACTTCGGTTTCACGCTTCCTTGGTTTTCTTTTGTTTGACGTGATTAAGCAATTAGGGAATATATCATCAAGCTGTTCATGCAGTATTTTTTGAAGGTTTCAAATGTAGGTGAATATGAGACAATATTTGAACTCCATGTGTTGCTTTTGGGGATTTTAATTGGTAAATAGAAAATTCAAACTGTTTAGACACTGGAGTTAATAGATAATATAGTTTGTTGATGCTGCTGATTATCGGTTTCTAATGCGTCTTTTGTTTTTAAGGGTGATCAAAGGTTTGGTTTACAATTGTTTTAAATTGTAGTGGGATATGAGCACTACCCCAATTTCTTCAGAAATTAATATCCAGGAAGTTGAGGTTAGGGAGGTGTTCCTCTCTCTATGCTTTCCAAATACATCTGTTCTTGATGCAGTGCATAACAATTAATATGGTCCCTATATTAAACATGTTGTTGGTTACTTTTCATCTTTCAAAGCCATGTTTTAATTAGATGCCTTGTAACTATAATCTTTAGTATTAAGTTATTTATCCTATCAATGTAAGGTAGCCTCCTATTTAAAGGGTTCCATATGTAAGATTAAAAAGTCAATTAGTGAATTATAATCAATCTTAGAAAAGAGTGAGTTTTCTCCTTCCTTAAATCAAGTGTTAGGCTTGGTTGTGTTGAGTGAATCCATAATTAGCAACATGAATGATTCCGTTGCCCCTGGTTGAGTGATTCCTAGGTTCTATCCCCATAGCAACATCGAGCGAGTTCCGTTGCCCTGGTTGAGTGATTCCTAGGTTATCTCTCCCTTTCCTTTGGTTCGTCCTGCATCAGTTCTACAAATATCCCTATCCACCTGGATACTTTATGACTTCTGAGGTCATAGAGAATAACTAGTGGAAAATTGGACGCTGTTTTGTAAAAGTTTGTTTGCATTGGTCAAAGTGAATTTTGAAACGCAGCATACCACAAGGCCAGATAGCATGATGGAAGGTTCTAAAAGTGAAATAAGGTTGTAAAGACTACTAATTGTGGTGGTGATACTATAGTTAGAGGCATACATACTGATTTTGTCACATGTTATTGATATTGCATTCTGTTCTAGCCTGATTTTCATACATTATGAATTTATTCCTATGACGAAATGTTTCCAGTAGGTTGTGCTGGATAAGGAGAAGCAGGTAGTGACAGTAGACAGAGAGGTAGATGGTGGTCTCGAGACTCTGTGTCTAGATTTGCCAGCAGTGATCACGTAAGTATCAGATCTTGTCATCTGTGTGGACGCTTTGGACTTTTAGATGCTTCTCTTTTCACTTTCAAATGCATTGTGCTATCATTTAGAGAATTGGAAACTTTGCAAATACAAATTGTTCACTTTGATAGGATCAATTAGGAAATTGAAACAGCTTTCAAACTTCAATAGTTCAAACTTAATTTCTTGATAACAAAAACTTCAAACTATTTTCTGAAATTGAGATGTAGTTCAATTTGAAGTAAGCATTAGTTATTTCTGTTATAAATAGAAGTTATCCTAAAAAATTATAGTAATCATCCTTACCATTTATAGTCGGTGAAGCAGTTGCTACTTCCACGGCACTATATATCCCAAAAACACTAGTGGACAATCATGTCTTTCCTTATGTAATATTCTTATCTTTCTTAGGCATCCTTTGCTTTGTGTGTGGTTCCTTGCAGAAATTGAAACTGGGATGGTTTCTAAGTACGAAATTCACGCATAATCCTGTTCTTGCCCCCTCTGCTTACACAAATTATCACAATAATATTCAGACCAGTTAGTTTATGAAAAAAGTATAATCTTTAGACCATATTGATTAAAAAGCTCTAATGGCCCGTGGGTAAGATTATACATTGGATATATGGAATTTCTTTCCGTTCGCATTTTCACAAGATGTAATGTTATTAGGAAGATATATAAGACAGATTTCATAATTGTCGGACTCTCTGTCTATCCAAACCCGACAAGAAAATAAAAATTACTAAACTCTTTCTTTGGTTGCTACTGTGCCATATCTCCCTTTCTCTTCAACCTTTCTCCAGTCATTTCTCTTCAACCTTTCTCCAGTCTGCCCCTTTATAAGTTCATTTCTTCATCTCCCTAGTTGTAGCTTGGTGGAAGAATTATCTCCATTTCCCTTATTTGTACATACTGGATGGATGGAGATATATTGTCAAAATGAAAAACATGAATGGCTCAGAAGTAGATTAGCTCGCCCCATTATTTGGTTCAAAGATAACA
This sequence comes from Crataegus laevigata, assembly GCA_963580275.1. NCBI lineage: Eukaryota > Viridiplantae > Streptophyta > Magnoliopsida > Rosales > Rosaceae > Crataegus > Crataegus laevigata. The sequence goes on along the minus strand of OY756940.1, from coordinate 18,796,503 downwards.
TTTCCACTCACGTAGACTGCAATTTTTCTCCCAGTTAAATCGCGGGCCTAAACCCAAAGTACTATACTACAATTAACCTCGGTCTAGTAATTGCAGCCATACCATAATATAGATTACCAACACACTTGTAAGACCCAACTAAATTAAGAAATCTGCTGCCAAAATTTCTTTTCCTATGAACAACTTCCTTTGATCAAACATCTGTACTTAGTGACAAGACCAATCAACCCATAATAGCTGAATCATCTCAACCAACAGATTGGAGATTCTTTGATCTCAAGCCGGCTTAAGAGCATGGTATAAAGATCAACGTCCAGCTGAATATCTCACCTGAAGCAGTGTTAGCATTAAAACCCAACAGCCAACCACCATTACAGTCCTAGAACCATCAGGCCCTTGCCTAGGACCATACGCATTCAGCGTCAAGTAACCCTGAGGGAAGGGGCTTCCCAAGCCAATAAAGTTTAAGGCATGCTGAGGTCTGCAAATAAGGACCTTGGTAGCCTTAAATCAGTCCAAGGGTATAGTTGCCTGTTCTTTAGGAGTTCGACAACTAGAGCCAAACTCATAAAAACAATTCCACCTCCGTTGGCTAGGCCATTAAAAGAGAGAGAAGTGTAAGAAGGAAGGCTGTGGTGATAAAGCCAAGCCTTCAATTAACATAGCTAGGGTAATCCTAGAAGTTATGAGCTTCTCTAATTGTTAGTTTCAACGCGTTGTTAACTTTTTTGTCTATATATTAGTGTCAAATTAGTTTTAAAACAATTTTATTTTACTCTTAATGTGGACAGCATGCATTAATTAATAATATGATTAGAAAAGATAAATGCCACTTTATTTTATTTTGTTCACTTATTAAATGATATGGATAAATGGTCTTACAGCGTAAAATTATACTAAAAGGGCAGACAAATTTAATAGTGGTGTATCATATCATTATATTGAGCTTGACAGATATGAAGTGTGAGGATGACAAAATATTGATGATATTTTAAGTATGCTTGTTACTTTATGATGTAACTATATTATTTTGAAGGTTTCAACTATTAGAATATTTGAGATATCGATTAGAGTAATGGACTGAAATGCAGCGAAAACATCAGCACATACATCATGAATGATGGGAAGGAGTAGGGAGCTTGTCTAAACCTGATTTTCTGGTGAAAAATTGTAACTGATACTCGTTTCTGTGGCCCTCTTGCAGCACCGATCTGAGGCTAAACCAACCGAGGTATGCAACACTCCCGAACATAATGAAAGCGAAATCGAAGGTCATAAAGAAGTACACTCCACAGGATCTGAATGTGGAACTCAAATCCGATATAGAGCAGGTTCACGTCACTGAACCTCCCAAGAGAAAAGCAGGGGTCCTCGTTTCTTCCGTGGACGAGCTGATTGACAAGCTTAAGAACGAAGCCCATGTCATTTAACTTTTCTTTCAGTACTTTGCTTCAAAGCCTTGTGCTCTTCTGACGAACGATAACTGCATTTTATGGAAATTTAAAGCTTAATCCAAAGCTTAATAAGTTCTTAGTCATCATACGAGTACGACCTACTAAATCTTTGATGTTGTATATTTTTACCTTACGCTAGGTTGTTCTTGGAGATGGGGTATTCTTAATCCATTGAGACCTTTTGTTCTTGGAGATGGGGTATTCTTAATCCATCGTGACCTTTCTAGCATGTTATGTTGTGGAATAATACTTTGGCCGCTCAAAAAATGAGGAGAATTCCTCCTCGAAACTCTTCTTGGTTGATTTCCAGAATTTCATGCTTATTATTAAAACTGTTATGTTATAAATTACTTTGTAAATGTCGTATATGCAAAAACTGATTTACAATTTAACGGTTCTGATCTTAAGCCCGCAATTCTACAATTCGCCATGAAGCGTTTTGAAGAGGAATTTTTTCTCATTCTTGAATAGCCAATTATTGTTTGAGATAGCATAGGTGTGAAGAGTTATATCTTATTTAAGTTTCGGATAGAAAAGCCAGTACTAGTAATAGCTGGTCATACGAGTCATTGTGTAAAATAAAGTGAACAATGAGTTTGGTGTATCCTTCAAAACAATCACGAAGAACCCTTTCCAAAAAAAAAAAAAAAAAAACAATCACGAAGAACATGATGAAAGACGAGAGCTGCAGCCAATAACATAGTTGGACGAATTTTACTGTCTATAGTCAAGTTATCAACATTAAGGTTGTATCGGTTGAGAGAATTTTTATGTTCACAGAGTACAAGCCGATCCACCATGCATAATAATACAAGTGGAGAAACTAAAAAATATGTCTTCTATCCACTTGTATTATGAGACGCAATATATCGACTTGTGTTCTTGGTACATTGAAAAAATTCTGATAGGTTTTGTTCCCTTTTCTTATGTGATGGTTTATTATTTTTTATTTTGGAAATTTTCTTCCTTGGTTGGTTGGTTAGTGACAGGGACAATTTTAGTTTCATACTCATCACATTATTATAATGTCTCAAAGAATAGTTGCTTTTCATTAGACAACATACCATAGTGGAGACCATTAAAATGTTTTGTGTTTTAATGATAAGGACAAAATAAAGGATAAAGTGAATAGTACCAGTATTGACTTTTTAGTGTAAAAATGTAATTTTTCGTTAAAGTGAACAGTAACGGGAGTTTTTCGTTAAAGTTCTATAAACTTTGGATTTATTTGTTGGAGTGTAGATAATAAGAAGAATTTTCATTGATGCAAAATACAAGACCTTGGAAATGAATACCTTTTTGTTTAGATGTTTCGGATGTAACATTTCATATGTTATTTTATATTATTCTTGTGGCTAGTGGTCATTTGAGACAGAATTATACAAATGCAATTATCTCTTTCTAAAAAGTTGTTATATCTAACGACTTCACTCGAATTATTAATACTCTTGCAATTGGTTTTTATTTATTTTTATTAATTTTTTGAAAAATTTAATTCACGAATCACTCACACTCTAATTACGTATCTTTTCTTGTGTGAATTTTTTTTTGTTTTTTTAAATCTCTAATGGAAAAAGGGAAATTTGAATATCATAAAAGCTTTTCTCTTTGCGTTAATCTTTTTCATAAGGGTAATACAAGAGATTAAATTTTTAAACAAATTTTATAAACTAAATAATGTGATTGTTGATGATTGGATTATCACTTAAGTGTTGATAAATGCATTTAATTCTTATCGGTAAGTCGGTGACACATCATTTGATTTGCAAACTTAATTTAAAAATTTGATGTCTCAAGTATTATTCTTTTCATTATACGCATTTAGTAAAAGCGTGAGTGATTACATTCATTGTTTTTTCAGAATGTATTTCCATTAAAAAAACAATATATCTAACATAAGTAAAATTAAAAATAAAATAAAACAATAAAAAAAAATCAATTGTCATATACATAGAGGTGTGATAAGAGGCTAATTATTTATAAAACAAAATAAACAACCTTCTATACCATAACAAAATTTAAATTGTTGTTGGTTTTTTTTTTTGTATGATTAATTTTTTTTTTCAAAAATAACCAAATTTAAATTTACATCAAAAGTCCAGAGAATCATATTAATAGCAGAGGACTCGGTCTCTCTTGTAATCTCTAATGGGGGAATGGATAGAGTATCTTGATTACATCGACGAAACCCAACCCACCGATTTCCTTTGGCCCAACGACACTCCTTCTTTTTGCGATTTCGAATTCTCCGCCGTCGATGTTCCGGCTGCCGCCGCTTCGTCAGCCTCACAGTCACAGGAAAAAGAGTGCCCCCGCAAGAGGTATTTCCTCCTATTCCATTTTCGATGAAATTTGAAATCTTCAGAAACGTAATGCTTTCTGAGTCGCGAAAGCTCCAAACTTTTTGTCACGAAATTGACTGTTTGATTGGGGTGTTAAGGGGACGGACGGATTCGTGCCCTGGAGGATCAGGGGCAAAAGCTTGCCGTGAGAAATTGAGGAGGGAGAGATTGAATGACAGGCATGAATCTAATCTCCTTTTTTTTTTAACAGATTTTTAAGAATTGGGTGTTTTGTAATGATGAAAAGAATGGTGGGTTTTTGTTTTCTTTGTGATTGCGAAGTGTTGGTGTTTGATTATTTTGTTGTAGGTTTGTGGAGTTGAGCGGTGTTTTGGAACCCGGGAGGCCGCCGAAGACGGACAAGGCTGCTATACTTGATGATGCCATAAGGGTTTTGAACCAGCTTAGAGCTGAAACTCAGGAGCTCACAGAAACAAATCAAAAGTTACTTGAAGAAGTTAAAAGTTTAAAGGTTCGGTACACATCATTTACTTGAAGTTTGTTTTCTTAATGTTTTATGAAAAAGTTTTATTGAGAGTGTTATGAGATTTGGCTTTAGATTATCTCAAAGTTCAGTTGAATTGCGTGTTGGAGAAGACCAACAACTATGCTGTCGATGATCTGCAACGACCAATGACATGGCTTTAGGTTTTCATAAGAGTCTTGTAATTCTTTTGAACCCCTTCTCTGATCTAGTAAATCAAAACTTATGCGGTTATTGCTTTCGATGATCTGAAACGAACAGAATACACTTTTGGAGGATCTCCAAGCTGTGATGGGGCGTCTATGATTGATTGTTAAGTTTTATTTGTTTCCATGTGGTTTCCAGTAAACTCGAAATTTCAAGCACCATTCTCGCTTCACTTTATACCTGGGTTAAGCTCCTCTCTGATGGAGATGAGGTTTTCATACAATCCATCTATTTTAAAAATGACTTGATTTATCGTAGCACTTGTAAGATGATTCATTCTACCAAAAAATAATCCATTATTATGATAATTTTCAGTTATTAGGGAAATGATATTCGCACACCCTTTTTCTTGTTCTATATGCCGTTGTTTCTTTTGTCGTTTGGTTTTCTTTTGATTTATCCAATCCAAAGGCCACAACCTTAATGGGTGTGTAGGAGGAGAAAAAGGGTGTGCGAAAATCAATTTCCTTCATGGTATCCCTTGCTCAGATGTTATTTCATTAACATTTCTGCCCTGTTGGTACCCTGGATGTAATCTGTTGTGTTACTGCTTGCTGATTTAAGATCAATTTCTTCCCACTTCAAAACACGTAAATTTCGAGTGCGTAAAATCCCTATGTACATGTCTTGTAGCCTTGTGTCCATCCCTTACAACAATATATCAGGTTCTTTCTTTGAGTTGGAACTTCTACCCCCATTGTATTGTGACGATGAACTGGTTTTTAATCTGTTGCATTTAATCAGAGGCAAGGATTTAAGAAAATTATTTTAGATTCACTACTAGAAAACTTTTGAGTACACACTTGTTTACTGTTCTTGCATATTACAGGCAGAGAAGAATGAACTTCGTGAAGAAAAACTTGTCCTGAAAGCAGATAAAGAACAGCTGGAACGGCAGTTGAAAGGTATGGCAATTTCACCTTCTGGGTTTGTTCCAACCCACCCAGCATTACCAGCTGCATATCATCCTGGGGCAAACAAGATGGCTGTCTATCCTAGCTATAGTCTGGTCCCTATGTGGCACTATATACCTCCATCTGCCCGTGATACATCTCGTGATCACGAACTTAGGCCCCCTGCTGCTTAGGTTTTTAATAGAGTACTCGAACAATTTAGATGCCTTCATTTACATTTACGGACCTTTTTATCCATTGCAATTGCCTGATTTTAATTTGGCTGGTGGCACTTGTGTGGCTGAATTGTTAAATGTAGCTTGAAGGCTCTTATTTTCGGAATAAAACGGCTGGTAAATGTCCAGTATTTACCATATTCTGCTCTTACTTTTTTTACCCCAACCTTTTTCAATAGCATATCTGATAGCACTGGTGGTTCTTGGCAACATATTACGCTGAATTTCTTTCTTTCTGTCTTGCCGTTTTTCTGTTCTGTTTGTTCTGTCACGAATTTCTTTCTATCTGCATTGTGCATATATTGAAGCTCATTGAGTTTTGAGCACTTTTTTTATCATTAAGATTCCGACAAATAAATGCATCAAGCAAAACTATTCTTGGTGGAATTTCTCTTGCTTCCATCTGCTCAGTTGACCGTTCTTGTCACCCTCATCTTGTTTAAGTGATTTTTAAAACATTCTTCTTTGTTTAAGTGATTTTTTGAACGATGTAAACTTCATCCCCTTCTTTTCCCACAACAGCAAGTATAGCCCGAGAATGACAATAACTGCCCCTACTATGCTGCGCAAAAAAAGTGCGCTTCACTATTATGGTTTAAAAATGTGATCTCTCTAGTGATGTGCATGCATAGCCACTACATTCTTTATTGGGTAAATTACACCATAACCTCTCAGGTTTGAGGTCTATTACAACCCCATACAACATGTTTAAAACATTTCATTTTCATACATCAAGTACTATTTTATTTCAATTTCATACCTCCGTTATATTTTTCATCTATTAAATTGTTAAGTGCTGACATGGCTGCCAAATGTGTGCCACGAGGCCAAAAAAAAAAAAAAAAAAATTTTTTTTAAAAAAAACCTGAATTTTGTACCAAAAAGAAAAAAAGAGTAGCCCAGCGAGAAGAAGGGAAAAAGAAGAAGAACGAAATGGTTGATAAAAGGGTCGTAATTTCACGGGCGTTGTCAGAAAATCCAAGATACTTACAGTATAAAATTGACCAGAGGTTAACGTTGAATCCAATTGTCCAAGCAGCTCGTCTATGCTCTATACATACTGCAAAGACAGCTGATTGTGCTGCCCCTATAAGACTCATCGATGTGGTCAGTGACAGTTCTGCAGGATATCTCTTCAATGTGATTGCCTACATTTTTCATTTTTATTTATAATTATTTGCACATAGTGTCATATATATGCAGGAAAACTGCAATGTGGGTAGTAAACCGTGTAATAGAAAAGTGCAGTTAACCGATGAAAGTGGTTGAGACAGTTGATATACGCTCCACCACATATTCACCGGTTAACTGCACTTCCTAAATTTCGGTTAACCTCTTTGGAGAACTTCTCGACATATGCATATTTTGTAATGGTTGTGTATGATGTAGTAGTTGCATTATAGTTTGAGTGAGGAGTGAAACCTGCATAATGTACCATATAGACAATGTTATGCAGCTTGCAGCAGTTAGAATTGAACCCTTCAACCAGTTTTCATGGTTGGAGGATTTTTCATGAATATGGATTAATGGAACGCCATAAATTTTTCACATTTGGCCCTTTGTACAATGGCATGGTCAGAACGCTGGCTAAAGAGATGAGGTGACAAGAACATAGGCAAAAGGGAACATCACTAGGGCTGATGCGATGTGTCGATAAGTAATGTAGACATGATCAGCCCATGATTGAAGGAAGCTTCTGTGAGAAAATATAAAAATGTAAAGGCCACCTGAGGTAAAACCATGAGGATGTGTGGCTTGAACTTCAAGTAAACTTTTCCGAGGTTACGAACTTCCTCCCATGCCATAACCACCTCCGCCCGGTTGTTCCCTCTTCTTCCTTCTCTTTTCAATACTTGACAAGCTGGAGGAGCACATCTTGCATGTACTCATATAGTTCAGTCTTGATTCTTGTTTGTGCTGACAGTATCATGTTCTTGATTAAGTTCTTATAACAATTTGATTTACTATCATTATGTTTTTGAATTGTTTTCTGGGAAAAGAAGCAGGATTTATGTGATAATTGACCACTTTTTATTCTTTGATGCAAAACTCATATTCCAAAGCTCTACTTTTTGTTGTTGTATATAGAAATTCTACTTGCTTAGGTATCGTGTATGCCATTGCATCCTTTTGGAATATTAACTTTGCACCATAGAATACAGAATAGCAATGAAGACCCTTTTTATTTTTATTTTTATCTCTACATATAAAGTCAGAAGGCCAAATACTTTTATCTCAAATGTAATAGCCCTTATCTAAAATAACCTAACTCTCACTGCGCCCAGCCCATTTGTGTTATAACTTAAGGCCTGAGATGATTTCTTTTAAATTTTTGTTCAGGCCCAACCCCGGCCCAAGGTTAGGGCCGACGAGAATTCTGCCGAAGCTCGTACACAAACCCGACCAATCTTGACCACAGACAACTCTTGCAGTGGTAGAATCTTACTCAGTTTTACTCTAGCGTCATTTTTGTGTTTGAATTACAAATTTTAATTGAGTTTTAGGTTAGATTGGAGTTGGGAGGAAATTCCGACGAAGATTCTAGTGTTCTCTCTCGTGAGGTCTGGTGACCCACGATAGAATTTGGGTCGATCCGACCCATATGTAAACCAGCCCATTAAATTATTTTTGTTATATTAAATTTTTAAGCCCAACAATTTATTTGACTCGGCCCAAACCTTAAAAGGATCCGAGTCCATAGAACCCATATGGAACCAAGCCTATTTTCTTGGGCCTAAAACCAATACCCAAACCCAATAACCTTTTGGAGACCCAACCCAACCTCTGGGTCCTATTAAATTTGGACCTAAGTCCATTTAGTTTTAGTTTAGACCTTAGACTTAAATTGGATTAAGCCCAAACTTTGGGTCCTATTAATTAAAGACCCAAACCCATTTGTACAAACTCAATACTTAAGCTCAATTATTTAAATCTAATCTTATTGGTGTTTAGGTGGAACGGTGGGAGGTGATCCAGTCCATCCTAATTCGAGTGGCTCTCCAATAGTGGAATACTTGTGAGTAACTAGCATGGTTTTATAAATCTTAGGAATGCATGCATATGGTGTTTTATAAATTGAAATTGGTTTAAAGTATGTTTTGCGAATTTACATATGCTTAGGATTTGAAGAATTTATGATTTATTTACATTGCTTTATGATATACTTGAGATCTATTTGGTTGCCATTATATTAAGATTATAACTATTAGTTTTATATTAAAGAAACTCAGTGGAATTATGAGAATGATTTAACATGGGTTTTGAGACATGTTTTCGGATAAATATCTAGTGGGTTATCATACAGCACATCCACACAACACGTGTGTTAGATGTCTATGGCCATAAGACACGGAGATGAGGAGGAGTGAGATATATATTATACCCTCAACTTCACTGCCGAAAACAGTGTCAGACAACTTCATTAGTCACGGCCAGTGTCAGTGTGTGATGTTACATATTTCTTCTTCGGCGTAACTTGGAGTCGTACAACTTCACCTTTGGGTGATGGGGCCTACCATGTTTCTTCACTGGCGTAACCCAATGTTGTACAGCTTCACCTTCGGGTGATGGACAGGTAGGCGAATATGATACCCTAGAGAGTATGGTTATACTGAGATTTATGGTTTTGCCTTCAGGTTGTGTTAGTATAGTTTTTATACCTCGAGTTTACATACAGGTTTTACGGACGTTGTTCATGGCATATTAGAGTTTTCAGAAACCTAGTATGTAGTAGTATATATGTTTTCAAAACAAGGGATTAGTACATTCAAAAAGGAAAATGAATTTCATATTACTAGTATTATTATAAATTATGGTCCACTCACCTTTTCTGTTTTGCGCCCCATTCAGGAGCTAGTGACGAGGAATACGACCCGAGTATTGAGGTCTTTCCTTATCAGTGATTCTGCAGTCTTCCAGTTGTGTATGGTTTTTCTCATGTTATTGTAATTTGATTTCCTATCTGCCCTCATACATTGTGTTAGTTATGTGCTCTGGACATATTGTGCATTTTGTTTCTTAAATTTGTAATTGTTGAACTTCTGTTGTATTTGTGTTTTCACAATGATCTTGTTATCTTTGTTTCCTAGTATTTGTATATTCTTTATCGTTATAAATTTTTATGGCTTTTGTCACTCTCAAGTGTCGGCTACCACATGCTATCCTGGTATCATTAGAATATTTGGGTTGGGGTCGTGTCATCAAAACACCATAAACAATAAAATATTAAAAAAAACATAAAGGCTAAAACAATCAAGAGTCAATTGTCACAAGTGGGTAAGATGCTAATTTCCTTTTAGATGAAAAGTTCTGATAACATTGGGAATTACAACTGGTTACATAATCACATTAAAGAGTGCTTCTTCAATCCAAATTAAATCATCAAAATTTAGATTTTAGAGCATGAAGGGCTAAAAGATGTGCAGCCTCATCCCACCGAAACAATCACGAATTTATCTCTAGCTATAACCAAGGTTAAAGCAGACTTGATTCTCTTGCTCTCATGGTTGTCACTCAACTCGCTTTTCTTTGTCACCTTCATCTTCTCCTTTTAGTTTTTATTATGTTCGAATTTTGATTCGTGATTTCCGTCTCGATGGATTCTAGGGAAGGATCCAATCTTATCCTTATGGTTCACCATGCTGCACATTTTTGTTAGCTGAAGTGATCTGTACGCCATTATCCTTATGCTCTTCATGCTTTGTCTGATAAGATGACTCTTCCGCCTTGACGTAAACTTCATCACCTTCTTTTCCCCATAACAGCAAGTATAGACCAAGGATGACAATGAATGCCCCTACTATGCTGAACAAACCACACACGAAATTTTAGATTAATCCAGGATTGGTAACACAACATGGCGGTGTTACGGTCACATAATATGGCTCAATAATGTGCATCATACAAAGTTATCAGCAAAATCATATTAGATTGGATGATGTAATACGAAAAAGAAATTACCTGCCAGCATAAAGTCTTTCACCGAGGACAAAGTAAGCTAAAACAGCCACCAAAATTGTTGAAACAGGATTAAACATTGTCACAAAAACTGGCCCTTTCTCTTTTGTGCACCATAGTTGAATGAAGATTATTAGACCTGAGCACACCACTCCCTGCGATACGCCACCACGTTAGAAGAGTGCTACCAATAACAATTTAGTTTTAAGATTTTATTTATCATTTTATGTAGCATTTCGCGCATGTTTCTTCCACCTCCCTTCAATCTTGTATCCATCTCAAACAGTGAAAACTAAAAACCAAAATGGTTACAAAATGGGTCGTAGTTTCACTGTCATTTTCAGAAAATCCCGATACTTACAGCATATAATATCGACCAGAGGTCAATGTTGAATCCGATTGTCCAAGCAGCTCGTCTATGTTCTATACACACGGTGAAGACAGCTGATTGTGCCGCCCCTATAAAGCTCATCCATGTGGTCAATGATAGTTGTGCAGGATATCTTCTCAATGTGATTGCCTACAATAATCTTTTCTTTTCAGAAAATTATTTGTATAAATTACATGCCAACATCACCAATGTAAATTATCAGAAATTCTATATTTAGTCACACTTATATGCAGGAATTCTGTAATGTGGGTTAACCACAAATAAAAGTTGCAGTTAACCGGTGAATGTTGTGTCGAGGTGATTGAGAGGGTTGAGATAGCGATCAATATGTGCACTCGGTCACATATTCATCACTTAACTACACTTTTTTTGGAGTGACAATAACATCTCACTTTCAGTTAACTTCATTACTTTGTTAGATAACAATTCAACATATATACATTTGTAAGTGTACTTTTGAGTAAGGGGTTAAACCTGCATGATGTACCATGCCGACCATGTTATGCAACTTGCAACAGTTAGAATTGAACCCTTTAACCAATTCTCACGGATGGAGGATTTTCCTTCAACATGGATTAGTGCAGGCCATAAATTTTTTATAATAGGCCCCTTGTACAATGTCATGGTCATCACACCCGCTAAGGACATTAGGGTACCCAAAACTTTTGCTAACCCTCGAGGATTTCGAAGGTCAAGAGCCTCCAACCTGAATAAAAACGTAATTTATTAACGATAAAATGTGAATTAATGCCTGGATTTACGGATAAGTAGGTGTACTAACCTCAGTACAATTGCAATTACAAAGGTTAGGGACGCTATGGTGTTGACCATTGATGCAAGGAAGGTCGGAGAGGTGTATCTTAAGCTTGCAAAGTACATGTTTAATGTCAAGCCCACCCTGCAAACATTGAAAGGAAAGAATAAAAAAAAAAGAGAGCTTAGTTAGCGCTTTGATTTGTCCCTTCATCTGAAGCATATATGGGTTCTATACATGTCCTTACCCCAATAGAGAGAGTAAAAAAAGCTCCAAGAAAAGTGCAAAAGTGAGCTTTGGTCTCTCTGTTCTGCAGATGAAGAATCAAAGATCAATATTTAACCGCAGGACATGATTGACAATATGTAGAAATATTTGAGCACACGTGAACATGTTTCAAGAATCAGGAAATATCTCTTACTAGACCGTTTGACATATTATGTTGTTAGGCTATTAGACTAAAGAATGTTGCCCTATTCAAGTACAAATGCAGCTTTATACACAATATTGATACCTTTCAAGAAAGTAAGCAAAAGGGAGCATCACTACGCCGGACACAATATGTCGATAAGTTATGTAGACGTGAGGGTTCATCCCATGATTGAAGGACGCTTCTGTGATAAAATACAGAAATGTATACCCCATCTGGGCTAAAATCATGAGAAGGTGTGGCTTGAACTTCCTGTAAAGTCCCTTAAGGTTACTAGTACGTAACTCGTGTGCCATAACCTCCTCCGGTTGTCCGGCCGCCTTTCTTCCTTCTTCTATTTCAGTTCTAGACAAGCTGGAGGAGCACATCAATCATGTATACGTTCATATAGGGCATGATGGAATAGTTAAGTCTTGATTCTTGTTTCATGTTGACAGTATTAGGTTCTTCATTAATCTTCTGACTTCATTCATAGAATAGATAAGTGGAATAGCAGAAGATATTCGATCCCAATAAGTATATCCAATATTCTTTGATGATTATAATGTAACTTTCAATTAGAGAAGATTTTTATTTATAGAATTTATCATCAATCTGTCTGTAGTTTGTTCTGCCAAATTAGCAATTTGTTTGCCGATTGATTTCATGGCATCCACTCGGAAAATGACTCTTACACCATTCATCTTAGCGAACCATTAGAGAATTGCATTGGCAATGAAGATTTTATTATTGAGGTGATTGCAAATGATCATCATGTATTTCTTTATCAATTAAATTGGTTCTCATTTTTATTCTACCATGTTGCATGATGATCGAATTCGCATACTTTCTAATCCACCCCTTAAATATCAATCCTACAAAATATCAACAAAATCATGTCCCTTAACCTTCGATCTACGTTGTCAGATATTTTTATAATAACACAATGGCATGGTTTGTCTTGGACAGATGGCTAAACGATTTTGGATTTGGTTGGTATCAGGCAAAATTAATCTTAAAATGGTCACCTATAAGATAGATAGTTCGGATTATTACGCAATATTCTTCATTCTGAGAAATGAGAATAGCGTCCTAAAAATAGAGTGAGAATGTTAAACTAAGAAGTTGCTATTCTATATATTACCAATGTCACTCGTCAAGGAAATATGTAACTTCAATGCTATGTAGCACTAAGTGCTATGGTATTTTAGTCATTAGATGTGATTTCACAATTATTAGATATTCTATTTTCAATCTTAACCATTCATCTTCCGTACCACTACTACTTCCACGAGCCCTATTTCAACTATTGTGACTGAGCAAGACTCTTTTACACAAGTATAAAGATACATCCTGCTTAAATTCATTTGATATCTATGACTTCATATGACGAGTTTGGTAGGGTATAACATGAGAGGTGAGTTTTTCTTGTTCTTGGTTTGAGAAAGCTTAGAAGATGGGCACGTGGAACGGGTCATTGATTTAGTAAAATGGAGCACATGTCATTGTTTTATTAGATCGAACGTTACAATGACTGTAAATTCATTTCATATACGTCATTTAAACAGACTATTCGTAAAGTAAACACCACCAGTCCACCACCACCGCATCTTGAAAGAACAGTTTTCTCTTCCGCTGAGCTCAAGTGCTCAACCCAAGCCCCACCAGGCCACCACGACATCTGGATCTGGTATCAAACACAACTTCCCATTCACTATTCCACAGGACAGGACCACACAATGAAAGATACAACACTTACTACATTCATCTTTCAGATTTACATAAATAATACTTGTTCCTATGGGGGAATCATTTTGTTGAATTAGCTTCTGCAGGTCATGGTTAATTATAGCCTCTGAATCTAATTTTGGACAGACAAAAGGGTTAAAGTAGTGCCCGATAGGCCGATAGCATACTTTCACCTGCCACTGCCAGTGGACCCTATCCAACCACTAACCCAACAATCTCTGCTTCCACTTACTTTTTTTGTAATCATTTTGCTTCTTGATGCAATTTCAAATGATACTTCTCCTGCTTCCACTAGTCCCACAATATCAGCCAAAACTTTATTATGTTGCGATGCATAACATGTACTTAATAAATAAAAATCGAAAGTGCAACAGTTATCTTATATATCAGTGCATATTAAAAATCTCCAGTGGGGTGAGGACCACTCAAAGTGGATGGCATTGTGTTATGCTTACTATGCAACTTCTTGTTTTGAAAGAACAGAAAAAAACCCATCCAATAATGTTCCCTGAAGCATCAACAAAAGCTGCACAAGACTAGCATCTGCTATTTTTGTTTCTTGTATTAAAAATAAATTAATACGTACTAGTAAGATGCCTCACCAATAATACAGAAAAAGTTTAATTTTTTTGTATATAATTTGTGAATGCAAAATCAATCAATCCTCACCTCTCTCTCTCTCTCTCTCTCTCTCTCTCTCTCTCTCTCTCTCTCTCTCTCTCTCTCATTAATAAATCACAGTGTGACACATGTGCATAAATTTTTTATGTTGTTGTTTTTACATGTTAAAACAATACGTATTAGTTTGTAAATTGCAGTTAAAGAGGATTGGCATCGTAAATAGGAGCGAAGCAGTATGGAAATGTAGAACATTTTTTAGATCAAATGGACAAGTTTTCGTATGTAGTTGATTGGAACCAAAGTGAGAAATTGTGATGCCAGAATTATTACCTACACCGCCAAGTTTCATTACCAGTGTGTTCTTTGGGATTAGCCAAGTTCTGAAGTTCAGGAGTGACATGGGCATTTGCACCCGTGTCCAACAACCAAGTCCCATTAGATTGCTTGTTGAGAGTGATCGGTGAGGAGGACATGGCTGTGAGTCTTTGAGCAGAAATCATTCCTTCATAAGCAGCATTCATTCGTTGAAAACAATCAAGCGCAGGATGTCCCGGTTTTCCACAAATTCGGCAAATGTTGCGCTCACCAGAACATGAGGACCTCTCACCATTAAGAGGTTGGTTGCACTGGAGTATATTGTTACGAGGATTATTTCCCCGTTGAGTGGACGTAGAACCACGAGCATATGAGGACTTGCCTCTTCCATTCCCACGAGACCTTCCTCCACCACGGCCTCGAGTGGCAACAAATGCATTGATTGGTGTAGGGTCAGCCAAGGAAGGATTTTGATCAGTCATTCGTCTCTCAGTAGTCAACAACAGTGCCTCAAGGGTGGGATAGGTGGGATTTGGATCCTCTCTGAATCCCCTCCCTGGGGATCTCGAGAATTAAGACACAAGGACCGTTTATAAAAAATAGTGCAGTCACAATTAAATGATTTTTATATTTTTAAAAATAAAATAGTCTCGTTTTGCGTTAAAAAAAACATTTAATTGTAGCCACACGATTTTTTATGAACGGTCCTTGTGGCTTGATCCTCGCAATCCCCAGGGAGGGGATTCGACAAGGATCCAAATCTGGATAGGTGATGGGAGTATCCCAAGCTTTAGCAGCACTTACTGTCATCTCAAAAGCTGGTCCTAGATTGTTCAACACAATCTGTACAAGTTCATCATCATTCACAAGTTACCCCGCGAGGGCAAGATTATCAGCAATCGCATTCATGCGATCAAGGTAATCTTTAACAGAAAGATTACCTTTCTTGGTCTGCAGCAGCTCATTCCGTAGAAACAAAATTCTATTATGAGAAGTGGACGCATACCGTTGCTCTAAAGCTTCCCAAGTGGCACGCGCAGTCCTCTTGCTTGCCACAGTCGATAACATAGATGCAATCCAACTCAAGATCATTTGATCTTGTTGAACCCATGCACTGTACGCAGGATTCACAACAGTAGCACCAGGCAACTGTTTTGGAGGGCACACCAAGGTACCATCCACGTAACCCATGAGATCTTGACTCTTGAGAATTGGAAGGATTTGAGCCAACCACAGTGGGTAGTTGGTTCTATCAAGCTTGATATTGACAACAGTTGTAAACGAATGAAAGGAATGGGTGTTGTTTGGGCTAGAGGAGATGGGGTGGGAAGACGAAGCGTTGTTTTCAGCCATTGAAGCGTGGAAAAAAAAGGATCAAGTCGTTAGACTATAGGAGGCTCAATACCATGTAAAACTATAACACACTTAGGGTTTCACTTCTCATTTGCATACCCAATCAACAATGGGCTACATGTATTTATAACAACTTTCAGATTACAATGGAGGTTTGAAAACCCTAAAAACAAACAGCTTTCAAAATACAAACAGAAGCTTACAGATTACAAACTAATCCTTACGTACAACAAATATTTGAAATACAAAACCCTAGAAACTAGGAATAATAGAAAAGGATAAGAATTTGGTGAGGATCACAACTCCTGAAATCCCGGCAAGCACACTGAACCTTGCCTTCGTCTAACAGTATTCACTATCCAATTCGGATCATCATCAATTTTGACAACTTCAATAGAAAAAAGTAGTAATTCCCTTTGCTAATAATTCAACTCTATACAAGTACATGAAACAATTATACAATTTCAGTTTATACAACTCTTTTCCAACTGAACTGATCTGTCTCCATCCACAGAATAAAAGTAATTTTCAAGTATTCTACCACTATGCGCTACCAATTTTGTTTCCTTTTCTATCGACGCTGCAATCTCTTTTCTTGGTTGTAAAGGAAAAATGAAATATGTATGACAGTGAAGGACTACAATAAGGACTACAATGAGATCAAACAAGTACTATGGCCTATACAAACACAAGAGATCTAACATGCTGCCAATAGCCAGAGCATAATCAGAGAAGAAATTGCGATTGTTACCCAGCTCAGGTACGCCAAACCAACTGCCATTTGGTATTTTTGGCATTCCTTTCTGTAATTGCAGTCATTTAGATCACTAAAGTACAACACAGTTATGCCCGCTGAGGCCGAAGCTGCTGCAAGAGACAATGTTGCGGTAACCTATTGAAACATTAAACGAGTAAGCTTTTAAACGGCAAGCCATATGAAGTATGAACACAGATTTCATGTAAGAGTAAAACGAAGTCAGAGATTTATAGAGGCTGACCCAGTCTCCAACAACAAAGAGGCTAACCAATACAGGGTTGTGGAGGACCTTCTTTTTCACCAAGGAATATGCATCTAGCAATGCAAGTACCAAACTCCAGACCAGTTGCAGACCCATTGAAGCAATCAGGTAGCTGCAAAATCAGCATTCTCTTAAACCAATATCGGACATCTTTCGGTACAAGAAATGGCATGTGATGCATCATAACTGGGTGAAATTGGCATTGCAGTTAAGTGGCAGTGAATCAATTATATGGCATTAAAAACTCATCAGTGCTTAAATCTATCAACCAAAAGAAGCTGAAATCTAAAACCTATATAATTGAGTTATGCAATAGCAACCAATTCAACAAGGCCAATGAAGATCACTGCCCAGCACATTTGCTAGTTCCAAATTCTAATAATGCTAATTGAATTCTCAAGTCATTTTTATCAAATCTAGTCAAAATTTCAGCAGAGTTTCAACTTCCTGCAGAGGAACTTTCCAATTCCTTCTGCTTACATTTAAATTTTTACATATCCCGAAAGTGTGTCAATCCTGTTCGTTTAACTCAGTCTCTATAAACACTACAGTATAGCCAGAAATCTGTTCTTCTGCAATTAAATCTGTTAAGAAATCAGCGAGTCAGGAAAGAAAAATACCAGAAAGCGGTGAAATTGAAGAAGCTGGTAGTGGTAGCCATGGAAGCAATGGACCCGGCAGCAAAGACGCATTGGGAAATCCTGAGAAGAAGGCCAGTCAAAGTCCCAGGCGTCCCAGGAAAATCCCTCATTTGATTATTCCTCTCAAAACCCAGAAAAGGTATCAGATTCTTACTGGGTCAGAGAAAAAACCCCATCTTTCCTTCACATAAAAAAACTCATCACCCAGAAAATAATGAGAAGAAAGCTCACCAACCCACTATTCCTTTCCTTTCAGGAACCCAAATCTCTATTACCCAAAAAAGAATTGGAGGTAAATTCCAACTGGGTAAGTTTGATTGTTGTTAAAAGTGAAGAACTTGGACTGCAATTTACAACAGAGAAAAGAGGAAGAGAGAGATGAAGTGAATGAATCAAGAAAAACAGCTGAACAAAAATGGGATTCCCAACTTCTCCCCCAACAAACATGCTTACGGTCAATAGCGTGGGCAAATCTGGCATGCTACACCCATAAGATGAAATGAATAATCAAACTGAATGTTTCCTCCGGACGCACCAAGTGGCGCGTACGTTCAATCACGTATGATGCCAGACAATGCCACCTGGCCCACCAAATCTAAATTTTAAAACTCATCTAACGATATTCATGAAGGATTATTTTAGAGAAACATGTTCATTTAAGCAATATCATTAGCATGCAATTAACAAATTAAAGGCGGAATCATACTTGCATATACTTAAAATCAAAACATCAACCATGAATGTTCAAAGCCTAGTAGATTGGTGAACCTTTAAACAACTCAAAACAAGTGAGTTGAGATTAATACCTTTGTAGATTCCTCTTTGCATAAGCAAAGGCTAATCACCCAAAGAGAGGGCCTTCATTCCTTGCATCTAAGATCTATGGATTTGGTTGGATGAAATGGTTTCTCCAAGTTCCCAAAATTGGGAACCTCTAAGTCTCCACACCAAGGTTAGATGAAGAAGAAATGAGTGACTTTGAGGAAGTTGAATTGCTAGATTATTTCCTCAAAGTGGCCGGCCATTTTAGAGAGAAGGGAGAGCTTTTCTTCTCTCCAATTTCCCAAAACAAACCCTTAATGAATTTTGGCTATAAAGTCAAATTTATACCTTAATTCATTTGAGTGGCAAACTTGTAAATAAGTCCAAGTTTGCTACCCTTACTAAGTGGCCGGCCTTAGGGATATTTTTGGAGTATTTGGGCCTTTGTAAATCATTATTTATTAAGTTGTCATACAACTTAAGTCAATGGACTTGACGTTCGAAGCCCATTGGGCCTTAAGGTCCAAAACCATCCCGAGGTCTTTAACGAACTTATTCGTTTGATTAATAATCATATTAATTAATCCTTGCCATAAATAATTAAACCATTTAATTATTCTTACTCATCTCCGTTGAATCTTCAATCTCTACCTTACACGGTGTACGATCCATTAGGTTCCTTTTAGCGAGGCAGTGGGCGATTCAAACTCTTTTAAATCGATTGTGAATTTGAAACTAACTTTCAATTCTCCCTTTAGTGTTTAAACACGTTTAGGGCTTCCACAAACCATGAGTGACACCTAGCAGCATATCATGGTTACCCAAGCTAATCAGAAGAGGTGGAGAACCTATTCAGTTTAGGATTACAAATGCAATACGGTCCTTCTCTAATACAATACTCTTGACCACATTGTTTGGCTTGATAGTTTATCCATGTCTACTATCCAATGTGAATCTCGTGTTTATATGATTCCATTGAATGTGATCTGGAACACATTCCAACATCTCATTCATACTCTGGCCAGAGATTCTAAATCATATCATAGAGTATTCTCCCTCAACGGTTTGAAGGTTAGAGATCCCTTGTTGCGCATTCACTTGTCTCCATGACTAGATAGCTTGACCCCAACCATGCCGTGGACACTCCAAAGGAATGCCATTTGACACGATCAAAGATCAAGGACCTAACCACAAGACAACTATGATGCCTCAGGTCAAAGGACTAATTTGCATTATCCTAACCATGAGTTCTCACGTGACATGAATATGAGAACTCGTCGTTGATCGTGTTCAGTGAACTCATTCTCTATTGAGCACCTACGTACTTGTCTTTGTGTCACTCACACCAATGACTCGAGACTAGTCACTCTCCCTGAGAGAAGACATAGCACGTACTGATCTTAACGGACTGTCAATGCCCAATTGGCAATCCTATGATCAGGAACGTTTAGGATGTGTCTACGAAAGAATGGTCTCATGAATCTAACTTCTTTTAGATTGCATTCTCCCAATCACATATTCCTTGGACTTTATCGTTTAAGCATATAACATTTATATGAGACCGCTCAAACAATAATCTTTGCCCTTGATATTAAACTAGATTAGTTTAACATGTGAAATGTCCGTAAAGTATCATCATATGATTGGTTTTAGGGCACATTTCCAACAATTCAGTGCACAACCACATCAAGAGACGTAGTGGTAAGGACGCGGGCTTGCATTACGCAGATACTTTAGTAACCAATTGCATGTGTTGAGGGTCTATCTACAAGGTGTACTCTTTCCAAGGTTTTAAAAGACACAATGTGCTAATCAGACGGCTGGCTGGGATCTAGGCGTGTGACTAGGCGGATTTAATTAGATCAATTATGTTTCGTGTAAATAAGTGTATGTTTATGTTTAAAATATATATGATTTTATCATAATTACAAAATAGAATAACATATCTATTATGAGCTGTTGGAACATAATGAAAACGTGGGAACAAGCATATAATGTGTGTTTATTTAAGTGTTTAACAAGTCTGTTACAATTTATTGAAAAAATAAATAGGAGCGTTAATGAAAATGGCTTAAGTGAAGTTTAATTTAACCAAAAACCACCCTATATTATTATTTAACCAAAATTGCTTCATATTTAATCATAAGGACACAACTAATTTATACAAGGCCACAGACAATAAAACCACATGGGTTGAATTAAAAGCCCAAAACGGAATAATTTTTTTTTCCAACCCCTGCCCCTAATTCTGTCAGCTAATCTCGTTAAGAAATCTGTACAACATTTCAAGCGAAGAACAAAAACAAATATTTCAGTTACTTAATTGAATCCCCGCTACAAACACCTCACTCGCCGTCGCGGTCTCCCACCTCACTCTATTTGCGGTGATTGGGCGAGAGAAACAATCCCCTGAATCTCACAGTCAATCTCGTCTACATTAAGCAATTGATTGAATAGTGTTTTTAATTTTGAACAAAGGGTCTTTGCTAATCTAATCTACGACCTAATGATGTGCATCTTGCTTTATTTTTGAACTAAAATAAAAAGTCGTATATATAAATTGCACTGGATTTTCAACATGCTGTTTGTTATTTCTTTGTCACTGTGTTGAGCCGAAAAACTACTTAGCCTATACGGCGCGCGGGTCGAGTAATTAATAAGCTAACTACGTCATTCAGATGTGTGCAGAGCGTGCCAACTTGTCGGCCGAGCTTGGCTGGGGAGTAAAAATATGCTGATGTGCTACGTTGATGCGCGCGGCTGACTTCAATGTCCTGCGATTGCAGCCGAGGAAGGAACACGTCTCGGCCTCTGGATTCTCAAGCCTGAAGACAAGGCTACTAATCACAAATTTCACAAGCCTTCGTCACTGGCTTCGGTCACGGTGACAGTATTTGTCAGAGTAAACTCACGCCGAATTGACACCAAAGTATAAGGGCACAGATACTCAAAGCGGATATAAGTCTTGATAGCAAATGTGGTTCGACCGTCCGAATGCCGAACTCTAAACCCCACTTGTGAGTATGCGATCATAAAATGACTCGGCGTTTAACTCGCCGAGCCTAACAATCAGTAACACCTCACTTCGCCGAGAAGGCTGGTGAGATGACCTCTATTGACAGGGATTCGAAAATCCTTGTCGATTGAGACTTAGATAGATAAGTAGTCGGCCTCGACTCAGTGCTGTTTATCCAAATTGAAGGTGCTTCGAGGTCGGCTGATTCTACGGCAACAGTGCTGTTTATCCAAACTGAAGATGTCACCGGCTACCTTCATAGTGCTGTTTATCCAAATTGAAGGAGTGAAGGCGGAAAAAGAAAATAAAAATCTCAAGGTTGTTGAAAGGTTTTGCGTAGAGCGAGAGTTTGCGCATGACAGATTTATGTGTTGAGTTGGAGGTCCTCTGAATGATGCCCACACCTCTCTATTTATAGCAACAAAACCTCATTCAATAGAACCATAACCTTACTTGGACTAAGACTCCTTCTCCTGATCCGACCCTATCTCGGCCATTCCTACGTTCATCAGGACTTTGAACTTAACCCCTTATCAGGCCACGTCCACTCCTCAACATCTCTGATAGGAGCATATTTATGCTACTTAGTTAGCTTGTTTTCTTGCACTTACGTAGTTAGTTATTGGTTATTATAGTGATTTAAGCTATTTTCGTGTATTTGTAGGTTCAAATGGCAAGTGAAGCAAGAAAGTGCGTTTTGGTGCGTTTTAGAGCTAAATGGAGCTTAAATGGAGTACATGCATATGAAGCACCATGGATGGACGAATTTGAAGTGCAAATGAGCTAAGGAGAGAATGAAGATGTGAAGAATGGAATTCAAGGCGAATGACGAATGAAGAGTCAAAAGTGGAAACCGAAGTTTCTAAGTTTGGAAGTTTCTAATTCCGAAGGTTTCCATTCTTGAAAAGTTTCTATTCTTGAAATGGACATGTCCTAATCTTGTCTAGAAGGCCATTCTTGGGACTATGTCAATGCCGCACCATATAAGCCCTTATCCATCTTGGATTTCAGATTTAGTTGGCCTTGTTTTGGGTTAATTGGGCCAAAACTATTTTTCCTTGTGGATTTCCACCTTGTGCCGCACCTAGGGCCTTCTAGAACCACTTTGCCTTGCCTTGCAAGGCCTTTCCTTGGCCCTTATTATCTCAGCCGCCCCCTATACCTCAGCCCACCATATGCCGCACCTAATTCCTTCTAGAATCTCCCTTTGCCTTGCCTTGCAAGGCATTTTTCTACCCTAGGCTTTAATTTCTGCAAAAGCCCAAGCCTAATCTGATTTAACCTAGGGTTTAGGGTGCCTATATATATATATATATATATATATATATATATATATATATATATATATATTCCTTATGTGTGCCGCACCCATTCATCACCCCCCATTTAGAAATTCAAGCAGCCGCCCATTCCCCCTTCATTCAACCTTTGCCGCAAGCTTTCCACCACCATCCCTAAATCTGCCGCAACCTTTCATCCAAGCCACCATCCTTCCACCGTGCTACCACCACTCAACCAACCATCACCGCACCTTGCAGCCACCATACCACCGTGTGCGCCACCTTTGGAGACTAGAAAGAGAGTGCACCGTGCAGTCCAAGGGGGAGAAGAAGGCTCATGCACCAATCTGCCACCATTGGAGTGTTTGGAGTTCTTTCTCTCTTTGTTTCTGTTTTCATGTTTAATTTAATTCGTTGTTCAATTATGTTAAACATGTGGAACTAATTTCTTTTTAGTTAGAGGCGAATTTGAAGCCATGGACATATGTTTATTATGATTTGATTTACTCCAGTTATGAATTCATGAACTTTGGATGTGGTTTACTTCTCTGTTTTGATTAAGAACTTGTTTATGTATGTGGGTTGAGGGTCGACACTTAATTTGCATGCCTAAACTTGATGCTAGGATATAAGGGAATTTCACCTAATCGTTATTAACTTATATTCATGAGTAGTAAAGATCGCTAGTCACGATTGTGTTTAGTAAACCCTAGGTTGGATTAACATGCGTATTCCATAGTTATGAATGCCTAGTCGTTGTTTATGATTTCCATTGAACTTAATGATTCTTGTTGAATGTCTCTATCATGCGTATTCCATAATTAGGGACTTTGATGAGGAATAATTTGGTTGCGATGCATATTCCATTCAATTGAATGAATTTAGGGAAATCTAAGAATTGATTAGTTCGATACAATTAATTTGGGACATCGTCATTCATAAGTTTGTTGAAATCATAACTGGGAATCAATTTATATGCATATGTTCATGTGTGGATAAGGAACCCTCTAACTAGTTTCTCCATCCATTCAATTCATCAAAATCTGTTTAGAATATGTTTTGTTTTCAAGTTTCTGTTTTAATTTTAAAAGTCGTCAAAACCAATCCCCCTTTATTTTAGAGTGTTAGATTAGTTAGAAATACATTTAGTTTGTGTTTATAAGAGTCTTGGGTCAAGTTACAACTTAATTTCGTCCAAATTTGTGTTTGTGCTCAAAACTGCCCAGGAAGTGATTCTAAGGCAATTTTGAGTGTTTATGGGCTGTTTTGAGTCTTTTGCTTTGTTTAAGTGTTTTAAACTCTAGTTTTGCATTCTTTGAGTCTAGTTTAGTGTTTTACATTGTGTTTCTACGTTTTTGATTCAGTTTCACATTGATTAGCATCCCTAGTTAATCCCCGGTTTAGAACGATCCCTATTTGCTCATATACTACAATTGTCATCCATAGGGTTTAATTTGTGTGTCAAGTTAATTTTCAGCAATGACAAAAGAGAGTGATCAGAGGTACTTGGGTGATATAGCTAAGCTGAAAATTGTACAGGGGTAGTATTTTGAAGTTCATACCATACACGTATAACACAATGCAAGTTGTGAAACAAGATTTCCAAAATATTGGTGCTTTTTCATTGCAGTCTGCTCATGACCTCATAAAATCAAGTGTTTTAAGGCTAGATGTAAGTAGACCATTTTGAATACGTTCTTGTGTTCTTCTTATCATAATTATTAAGGATGTCATTTTAGTTCTTTGCTTTCGCTTACTTACTCTTTCGTAGTTTGTTCCATATTTATTGTATTCTTATTCATCACTCTTAGGTTAAACTTCCGAAACAAGTAGGGAAGAAACCTATTAATCTAGAGTATTGCCATTGTGTGTCACTCATATATATACACTTATTTACCTGTAGAGAAGAAACCTGTAACCTCTTAGGGTTTTTGTAAACACGAAATTTTCCTGAAGACACAAGAACACGTGTACAAAATATATTTGTATTTGATTGATTTTGGGTTACAATCTCTTTTGTTCCTCTGATTCTATCTCCGTGAGATATGGATTTGTTGATGAATCGTTGATCCAAAGGGCCGTTGGGGGCTTGATTATTGGGATAAACTGTTCTTCAAGGGGCCGTTGGGCTTGATCTTGAAGTTTGGCAGATGAACGCTTCTTCAGGTGCCTTTTGGCTTGATTCTTGAAGTTGGATGAGCGGTGAATGACAGACGGATCTTTAGGAGATGTTGGGGCTTGATTATGAAGTTGGATGAACGTTGAATGATGAACGGATCTTCAGGAGGCTTTTGGGCTTTTTCTTGAAGATGGATGAATGACGAACGAAGAACGATGAATGATGAACGATGGATGAACTTCAAGGGGGGCTTTTGGGCTTGATTCTTGAAGAACGGATGAATGGATGAACGATGAATGGATCTTCAAGGGCTTTGGGCTTGATCTTGAAGAACAATTGCGTTGATCCAAGGGCCGCTGAGGCTTGATCTTAGGATGGATGAGCGTTTCTTCAAGGGCCGTTGGGGCTTGATCTCGAAGAACGATGAACGAAGAATGAAGAACGATGAACGAACTTCAAGAGAATTCTCTTCCAATTTGGGAGTAGAGAAATGTATTTGTCAATTGGTCCTTGAATTAGTGTGGAATGGTCTCTATTTATAGAATTCTAAAACTTGATTTTTTGGATTTAAATAATCAAATGAAATAAGTCGTTTCTGCTAGGTGTTGACACGTGTCCTGTTTGACGGCTTTTCTAACTCTTTTCGAATTTTCGTCGAATCACACACTATGTGTACAATTTATGTAATACATGAGTGTTAACATTTTGACCATCGGTCAACATTTTATTTACCGAAATTTCACTGTCTACAAATGCCCCCACTTCAATGCGTGTCGTATACATGTGTTTGTCACATGTAGAAGATGCGTTTTGAAGTCTCCTCAATGTAGACGTCGATCCCAAGGTCGTCGAGGCTTGATCTTGGATTGGGCTGGGGTCTCCTTCAAGTGCTGTTGAGGCTTGATCTTGAATTGGGCTGAGACTATATTCAACTTTACTGGGGTGAATCGGCACGTGTATTTGTTGTGCTTGTTGACTTTCCACAGACTTCATCTTGAACTGGTTTTGATTCAAGGGTGATGAACACCTGATCTTGAATCGGAATTGTGACTTCTTCAAGGGCCGTCGCGGCTTGGTCTTGAAGGTTGATTTAAGGGTAATGGACACTGGATCTTGAATCGGGATTGTCGGACCACGAGCAACTTCATATGGCAAGCGATCTTTGGTTTACTTGAGGATGATTCAGCACGTGCATTTGTACGGCCCATGCTGCTTTATTCTCTGCTTTGTTTCTTTTGCATGGCAGGCACGCATTAGGTAGAGGTGTTGGTCTGTTTGTCTGTTTAATCTTTCCAAGTGCCAACTGATTGCTTTCTTTCTCCTTTGTTCTACAAGCAAGAACAAGGGTAAAAGAAAATCGTGCCATAAGATACCTTTGCCTTCGACCCTGCTGATATGAGATACTTTTGCTTTCGAAGAAGTATCTTCCCACACGTTGATTCTTGAACTGGGTTGGGGATCTTTTACTTGCAAGCGATCCTCAGCTTAGTTGAGGATGAATCAGCACGTTGTCTCCACATGCTTCAAGTAATCAGGTCCCTATGCAGGTGTGGCATCTTTTCTTGGATCAACTCTGACTCATTCTGCTCTTCGATGCAACTCAGACTCATCCTGCTTCGTCTGTGGGATATTTTTACTTTTGAAGAAGTATCTCTCCACAGGTTTATTCTTGAGCTGGGCTAGAAGGGCTCGAAGATGAGTACTCGAGAGCAAGACTAGGTAAGCAATCAAGATCTTTCTTTCTCCATATTCTTCAGATGAAGGTGAGGAGAAAGCATGATATGAGATACTTTTGCTTTTATCCTTCATGATATGAAATACTTTTGCTCTTGATGATTTGTTTTCTGAGGTGCACCAAGGGATGAAGAACACTAAGTAACTCGAGAGGTTTCTTTGGGAATGCATTCTCGGAGATGAAGAAGTGTTGAGTGAGTCTGCCTTTGCTATGGAGGGCGAAGGTAGACACTTATAGGAATTTCTTACAACCGGTATTATTCTCTTACTCTTGTCGGCAACCAGTGGATTATTGAACAGTAAGATTGACACGCTTTCTGATAAAGTTGCCTGTAATTTCCGCAAAGCTGAGGTTGCGTGTGAACGGTGCTGACATGTCTGGAAAAGTCGATCCCTTGAAATTCGGGGATCGGCTCGTGGTCTCTAAGCAAGTCCGGCTTTTGAGAAAGGAGTCCGACTTTTGAGAAATGAGCGTCTCTTCGATTTCTGAGTAGACGCCTCTTCGATCTCTGAGTAGCGTCTCTTCGATTTCTGAGTAGTGCCCCTTCAATTTCTTATTTTTTATAGAGGCACTAATTTTGTTCCACAGCACACTTGAGTTGCCTCCTGTAAACACTCCCTTCTTGCATTTCTGAAATCTTGATCTGTCCGATCTCTTCTTTTTCTTCAACATCTTCAGAAATGTCTTGCCCATCTGACCGCCGCCTTGATTTGAATATCGGGGAAGATGTTGACTTGTCTTATCCAAACAACATTTGGCATCCGTCATTCTTATCCCCCAATGGTCCTCTTACGGTTGGGGATTCTATGATGAAGAATGATACAACTCCTACGGTGGTTGCTAGAAACCTTCTCACTCCAAGAGACAATAGGCTGCTTTCCAAGCGGTCAGACGAGCTCGCTGTTCAGGACTCTCTGGCCCTCAGCGTCCAGTGTGCAGGCTCGGTCTCAAACATGGGCAACGCCTTCTTGCACGATCACGCCAGGTTGAGTTTTTGATGGCTGAGGTGGCTAGTCTTCGGCAAGAAGTTAGAGGGCTCAGGCACGAGAATAAAGAGTTGCACATGCTCGCAACTAGTTACTCAACAAGTATGAAGATGAAGCTTGACCAGTTGCAGGAATCCGAAGTTCGGATACAGAGTGATCATCAAAGATTTGTGGCGTTACTGCAGAGGCATCTTCTGCCTTCGTCGTCCGGAGTTTTGCCAAATGTTGAGGCTCCGGAAAATCAAACTTTAGCACTTCATCTTTCTGGAGCTCCGTCGAGTGCTGAGGCTTCCCGTGACCGTCTTTGAAGAGTCCTTGCTTGCTTGCACATTTCTTGTAATGATATTTTTTTTAGGTATGTATAGAATGTAAATTTATATAAAATAAAATAAAATGTTCTTCTTTGCACTAAATGCATTTTTTCTTTTTTATTTATTTTTATGGTCGTCACATACAACTGACCCGGCCCAGTGTCAAACTTGGTGACGGGAGGAATGGGCAGGGGAAAGGCAGGCTGAAACCTGGTTTCTTCGGGTTTCACCGTTGGTTTCCACAGGAGGCCCACTTCCACTTAATATTTGAAGAATAAGTATAATAATAAAAATTATTAAAACTATCTTCTTTAAGAATATGTGGCCAGCATCTTGTAATAATACTTATCTTCTGTGGTTTGGAGAGTGGGATTGTGGGCTGGCAGATAGTGGGATAATGTCTAACAAGCAAAGTTGATGCCAATGATGCTTTGTCAGTGCTGCAAAGTTGATGCCATTGACATCTTTGTCGGTGGACCTGGGTCGTAGAGTGCTTTGTCAGTGCAAGACATGCCTTGTACTGGTTTTTATGTAAAACACAAGCGGCATCACGATATAGACCAACAACCATTTCTCCTTGCCATCCTCTTCAAGAACAATAGCTTCATTAGGCATAGAATCTTTAATTAGCACGAACAAGTGGGCTCAATTTATAAGCCTATCTATCCGAGCTGGTGCATGGAAAACAAGGTCGCCAAATTCTTCATTATCACTAGTCCTGTTTAAAGGGATTTCTGAAATTACAGTCCCTTATCACGAGAGACTGCATCGCAAAGTCTCTGGGCAAGGGAGGCCCATTTCCACTTAATATTTGAAGAATAAGTATAATAATAAAAACTATTAAAACTTATCTTGCCGTAAGGATATGTGGCCAGCATCTTGTAATAAAAGAAGACTTTATCTTTTGTGGGGACTCAACGTAAGTATATATATATATACACCCCTATATCCACGGTACATGCTGCTTCTGTTTGTTGTGACTTCACGTTCTTCATTTGGCAGAGCCAAGGGTTGCTCCGAAGACTGGCATGCATTTGGGAATTGGGTTGTGTCGGAACAAGCTTAGGGGAGAGAGAAAGAGGGAGTCATTGCTGTGTACGGGCAGTCGCCGGCGAACTCCTTTGTGCAGCAGGTAACGCTTTCTTTCCCCCTTTACATCATATATATATGTATGCACCAGTCGACCTCTCCAAAGTAATTTCGATCGTATTTGCTCGAAGCCATGGCCTGTTCCAGCTTCGCGAAGCTTAATGCGTCGTCGCCTTAGTGGATTGGACAGTAGTCCTTCACTCAGTGCCCCGGATCGTTGACTAGCCTCACTACTCGCCGAGTCGCCGTCCCGATCCGAACCAAGGCCTACACTGATGAACTCGTCCTAACCGCTAAAACCATTGCATCCCCTGGTCGTGGTATACTTTCCCATTGATGAATCAATGCAACTTATGGAAAGAGGTTAGACTCTATTGGGTTGGACAATACCGAGGTTAATCGACAGGCGTACGGGCAGCTTTTGTTGACTACCCCTGGCCTCGGTGAATACACTTCTGGTGCCATTCTTTTCGAGGGAACACTTTACCAGTCTACAACCGATGGGAAGAAATTTGCAGATCTGTTGCGTGACCAGAAATTTGTACCTGGAATCAAAGTTGACAAGGGTTTGGTTCCCCTGCCGGGATCAAACAATGAATCTTGGTGCCAAGGCTTAGATGGATTGGCTTCACGATCTGCTGAGTACTACAAGCAAGGTGCTCATTTTGCTAAATGGCGTACATTTGTTAGCATTTCTTGTGGTTCTTCTGCTCTAGCTATTTAAGGAAGCTGCATGGGGACTTGCTCCTTATGCTGCCATTTCTCAAGACAATGGTTTTGTACCCATTGTAGAGCCTGAGATTCTTCTCGACGGGGACCACCCAATCGAAAGGATACTTGAAGTAGCAGAGAAGGTTTGGTCCGAAGTCTTCTATTACTTGGCCGAAAATAATGTGGTGTTTCGAATGAATCCTTTTAAAGCCTAGCATGGTTACCCCAGGGGCTGAACATAAAGAAAAGGCTACTCCAGAAGCCATTGTAAAGGCTACCCTCACAGTTCTTAAAAGGAGCATTCCTCCTGCAGTACCAGAATCATGTTTTTGTCAGGAGGACAATCCGAAGCAGAAGCAACCCTGAACCTGAATGCAATGAACCAAGGCTCCAACCCATGACACGTATCCTTCTCGCACACATGTGCCCTGCAGACTCTGTCAAATTTGATGTGAGCTGCCAAGATAGTACGTGCCGACCCTACGTGCCAGTTTCAAGCCACTCAAGCCACGGCCTCGCAAACGTAACCTTCAATTAAACCTTCGACGTGCCACCTTCTGCTAGCACACCCGCCATTGTTGCTCCTCTAATGCTTGCTGCCGTGGCTCAGATGCTCCAGCATCGTTAAAACACGCAACGAAGGTGGGCCCACAGGGGGTTCTCTGTGGAGGATCAGAGAGGACGGCCAATGGCGGACATGAGTTTTGAGAAGGAAGCTCAGGCGTGGTGAGGTGTTCTCTGGACCCGTGGTTATGACAGTACCAGGCCCTAGATGAAGATTCATGTTTACAGGCCAAGGTGCAACAATTGGGACATTACCTGTACCCGAAGGTATCACAATGTTCATGGAAACCTGAGCAGCACGTCCAAACAGATGGTGAGGGATTGAATGGAGCTGCTGAGGGGCGTAGAATTGAGGCCATGCATGCATGCATTTTGGGATGATGGGCTGCGGAAGAATGGGCTCGCAGGTCGGTGACGGCATAGTGGGCCTGATGAGAAGGAGAAAAATGGCCTTTTAATGAGGGCCCGTGGCTTGTGGGAATGCGAAACTGTGAGGAGGTGGGCTTGGATTTGGAGCTGGCGGAGTGCCCCTTCCTTGCTGATTTGGGGCTTGTGACTTGAGCCCTTCACAAATGCATAATAATTTTTATTTTTTAATTTTTTAATTTTATTTTTAATTTTTTTAATTTTTTAATTTTTTAATTTTTTTTACCGCATGCATGTATATATGTGTGTGTGTGTGTGTGTGTGTGTGTGTGTGTGTGTGTGTGTGTATATACACGATCGTCCTATCGCCGGATGACCACTTTGATGTCTTTGAGCCACATATATGTAGGAGTCGATTGTCTCATTTATCGTATACATATATGCATGTATAACATAATGTGTACCCCCACTGATGGACTTCTTTGTTGTGATGTCAGGAATTACGTAAATAATTTTGCAAAGGCATGGCATGACGTCGGGACCCCCATGAAGCTTCCGGAAGTGGAGTGAACGACAGTGTACTTTGTGCTTTTTGCTGCCAAGTGCTTGCGCGAGAGACTGCGTCGGGGTTCCATTGTGTAGTGCTTTTTTATCACAGTTTTCCCTCGGTTGGTGCGCTGCCGTGTGGTGCTGTGCAAGAGGCTGCACTAGGGCTTCGTTGTGTATTGTCTTTTGGTCGCAATTTTCCCTCGGTGGTGACGTTGCCGTGTGGTGCAAGAAACTGCTTGCGTAATCGCTGCGGGGTTGCGTAGTGTGACTGCGTGGCATTTTGGTTTCTTTGCTACCGTAACGTGCCTTGAAGGACCGTCTTGTAGCTGCCCTTTTTACCGTGCTTGATGCCCTGTCGTCGCTGCATTATTTACCGCACACCATTGTACTGTCCGCCGCCCTTGTTGCACTGTCCATTGCCCTGCCGAAGTCTTGTGGCTGACTTTTTGTTGCGGTCATGGTATTTTTTAAGTGTTTTAAGGGCAGCACCATCACCGTTCTTGCAAAGGAAGGCGATTCGTAAGATAGTGGAACGACGTTGAAGCTTTACGTGCAGCTGACTGGCCCTAAGGCGCTTGTTCTTCCCGCAAAAGACAACTCCATGCATATTAAGTCATGGTCTTCTGAAGTATCTTGGGAGGTGGTAAACTCTATTCGATCAAATGCGAAGAAGAGGGCGTGTTCATCGAGGATTCTTATCTTAAACTCTTCGCACCATGTTTACGACAACCCTCCGGTTTTGTTCGATCTTCTTGGCGATCGTATCCGCAACGGAGCCGTGGCTTGGAGTGTTACCTTGTCAACTACTGGAGGAGCCTCATTTGTTGAGTTTTATTGGGAATGGCTTGAATATGTCTTGAGCCGTTCCAAGGAGTGCTTACCAAAATAGGCCTTTATCATGCTGTATACGCATCTTTGTTTAGTTATGATCGGCATCCCTTCGTCATTCATGCCTTCTTCGAGCATTGGTGTTCAGCGACCAACACACTTCACACGGCTCGAGGGGAGATGTCGCTCTCACTTAGGGATCTTCACAATATATGAGGCCTGCCGATTCAGGGAAAATTTTATGACGAAGTTGTCCCTAGCGTAGAGGAGTTTTCTTCTCGCAACAGTCGAGGATTTCTTGCAAGTTGTCGCCATTTGTTTTGGGCATATCACAAGCTTTCCCAAGAGGCTCCGGGTAAGTCAGGCGTGAAGATTTCTTCATGGATCCAGTTTTGGTATTGGGACGCTATGAAGTATAAGAGGCCTTCGAAGAAAAACGGTCGTAACAAGACAACCAGGCCTAAGGGAGACTCGGATCCATCAGGCGTTATTGGTCCAGTTGGGCGCCGTACCCCTACTGATTTGAGGGCGTTTGAGGACCTTAGCAAAGCACTTGGAAGAATCTTACGTAGCCGCTTTTTTAGCTTGTTGGCTTTGTAAGTTTGTCTTCCCTAAGGATGACGTCAACTTCGTCCGTCCCGGAGTCTTCAAAGTTGCAAGCAAGATGGCTGCAGGCGAATCATTTAGCCTTGCCATTCCGGTCTTAGCCAATATTTATAATGGTTTGAGTGTTGTTTCGAACTTGGCAAGCACTGAAGACTGTGCTGCGGTACTTCCCTACCACTATGTGTATGGCTGGTTGGGTGAATACTTTGGTACTCATTTTTCTTCATCGACTTAAAAAAAATCAGGGCCTTTAATGACGAAGTATTCTGGTGTGCTTTCCGCGAAGGGTCTTGATGATTTGCAGGCGCAAGCACTGTTTAAAAGTTGTGAAGGCTTGAGGATGGATCGTTTGGCGAGAGTCGGCTTGACGCGGCAAGTCATCGTGGATGATTTGCACCTTCGCTCCTCAGACTTGTCTTATTTTATAAGCCTTCGCTCGGCGTATGTTTCTTTGCGGCAAGAAGACCGATGCATCATTCAACCGTATAATCCCCACCGTTTTAGCAGGCAATTTGGTTTTGTCCAAACTGTTTCGGGTAAACTGAAAGAGAAAGACCAATCAAAATCCTTGCAAGCTATGTATATGCATTGGGAGTCCTGTACCCGTGCCTGCACAGATGCTTTTATCACCCTACCAGCCAAAGACGAGTTCAAGAATAATCCCGTGACCCGTGCTTACGTAAATTGGTGGTTAAGGGTACACTATGAGAATTTGGGGATGGCAAGTGACACTAATTCTTCCCATTCTCACCATAAGGCATCAAAAGAGGGTTGTTCTTTAGACCCTATGCAGCCGGTACCTTTTGATTGTGCGAGTGCGACTCCCTTGCAAGATAGTCATGTGGTCTTAGCCCGCCAACGCTCGTGTTTGCCTTCTTCTCATTTGGACGCTTCTGAAGAGGCGGGTGACGAAGTCGGTTCGCACGGAGATGGACTTGTTTTGTGGCTGCGTCAACAAGCGACCACTTGAGGTTTCTCGGGTTGACAGTGATGTTAATTTTTGTCATAAGAAGAAAGAAGTGTTTAGGCTTCCTCAATCTGATGGCCGTATGTCATTTGAGAGAGGCGTATGTACTTTTTTCCTCTTTTATGATTTCTTCTTCTTTATTTTAGCTTACGTTTCTAACATATTTGTTTGTCTTCCTTAGGTTGGGCCTTCTATGCTACTCGAAGGCAATCTACCTACGGACAAGGAGATCGGGGATCTGCCTGGTGCAGAGTTTATCCAAAATCCGCCGAGCCTCCCAAGCTTGCCATGTGTTGGTGAATGTGTACAAGAGTCTGCCATGCGTCCAATACCTTTGCGAGCTAATTCTGAGATTTCTTTGAGAGGGCCGAACCTTAGCGGTACTGAGCAGCTTATTCATCGTATTACCCTCCGTGCAGCCATGGACATCAAGAGCCATATTGAGAGTAGGATTTCAAAGTGCCCGTTGGAAGACCTTGCATTACTCCGTGAGGATTTGTCGAAGCTTGTTTCTGTAATTGACAACCTTAATGTTGATTCTTAGTCCTTGAAGATCAAGATTGCCGAACTTATGGCCGCCTCGACTGAGTATTCTTCCTTGCGTGCCACTTCCTTGGAGAAATTGAATCCGGATGTTAAGGCTCAGCAACTTGCAACAATAGACTCCTCGTTAGCCCAAATCCGATCTTCTTAGCAAACCACTTTGGGAGATTATCAGACTGCAGAGATTTCTTTAGCTTCCGTCCGAGCACGTCTCGATGCATTAGTGCGAGAGCGGGAGCGGTTGGAGACTGAATCGTCTCATTTTGAAAGAGCGCTCGCGGAGCAGAAAACTACACTTTCTCAGTACCAAGAAAAGATTTCTTACTTAGAGCAGGAGAAGGGCATGGCTATGGAATCGCCTATGTTGTCTCCTACTGAGGTCGAGGCTTTGAAGACTTTGGAATGCTTACTTGAGGATCGCCTTCGTAGTTTTAGAAGCATAACTTTTGAGTAGTGTCTTTCATTTCCCTCTTTTTTTTTTCTTTTTTTTTTTTTGTAACAAGGCTTTAGAATCGACATCTTCCTTTAAAGAATTAAAGTATTTTCGTTCTTGAATTTGCCCTTTATTCTTCAAAGTGTTTGTGTTTTTGTTGATGATGTGACTGTACTTGAAGTTTTGAAGTTTCAAGTTGCCTACGTACCCTCGGTTTAAGGAGGGATCAAGTCATCACATAGTTCAAATGAATGATGGATTTATTTATTTATTTTTTATTTATTTATATTTATTTATTTATTATATATTTTTTTAAGTCTGCCATACACAGTTTATGCTCTTGTGGGCTAGGAGCATGGTTTATTCTCATGCATAGTACCGCTTCAAGAACTTGCCGTTTATGGGGCCAATCCTCAAGCCATCTTCTTCCACGATCGTGTAAGCACCGTTTGTGTAGACTTCTTGTACTACGTAAGGTCCATCCTACTTTGAGGTGAATTTGCTTTTTGTCTTGTGTGTCGTGATGATAGGCCTACGTAATGCAAGGACGAGGTCCCCTACTTGAAATGATCTTGGGCGAACTTTCTTGTTGAAGGCTTTGGATAATCGTGCTTGGTAACACTCCAAGTGCTGCTGAGCCTCGAGCCTCTTATCATCTAAAGCTTCCAACTCTTGAAGACGTAACTTTTCATTTTCTTCGTTGGTGAGTCCTTCTTGTATAGCCATCCTCGGCAAGGGAATTTGGCTTTCTAGTGGCAAAACCACCTTTACGCCATACACGAGCGAATATGGTGTAGCTTGAGTAGGCGTACGGTGCGTCGTCCTGTATGCCCAAAGTGCTTCGCTCATTCTTTCGTGCCAGTCTTTCTTGCTCCTACCAACGACTTTTCTCAACAGGTTGCATAGAGTTTTGTTGAATGCTTCTGCGAGACCATTAGCTGGGGCATGATACATGGAAGACTTATGCTATTTGAATTTTTATTTCTCACAAAGTTCGTCCATGAGTCGGTTGGAGAACTGTTTTCCATTGTCCGTAATGATATAGCGAGGCATACCATATCGGTGGATGATATGCTCCTTAATAAAACGGACGACAATTTCTTTCTTGACTTCCCTCAAGGGTATGGCTTCAGCTCACTTAGAGAAGTGGTCTGTTGCAGCTAGGATGTAAGCTTCGCCCACAGATGACTTTGGTGCGATCGGTCCGACGACGTCCAACCTCCATGCGTCGAACGACCATGAAGCAACTGTAGGGTGTAATGGTTCATGTGGTTGATGTATGAAGTTGGCATGGAATTGGCAGGCCTGACACTTTTTGGCGTATTCCATGCAATTCCTCACCATACTTGGCCAGTAGTAACCCATTCTTTTAAGTTGGAAATGTAGTTTTGGCCCCGACTGATGTGCCTCACATATACCTGAATGTGCTTCTTCCATGGCCTGACTGGCTTTTTCTTCACCTAGGCATATCAGAAGTACTCATTCGAAAGAGCGTCGATAAAGTGTTCCCTTATAGTAGAGGAAGCGATGTGCTCGTCGACGTATTTCAGAGCGGTGTCTGGGATCGTCTGGAAGCCTTCCTTGTTCCAAGTAGTCGATCAACGGTTGTCTCCATTCTTCAGTGTCGACTAGGAGTACTGAGATGACGTTTGTGTCATTTAGCAGTATTTCAGCGGCAAGTGGAATTACCTATCTTTGGCAAACTGGCACGTTTGCGACTTCTCCTTCTCCTAGTGTCATGCTAGAGGCTAGGTTGGCGAGAGCATCTGCCATTTGATTTTCTTTTCTTGGCACATGTTATAGTGTCACTATCTCGAACTTTTGTAGCAGCTGAGTTGCCAGTCGGAAGTAGGGGACAAGATCATCTTTCCTCACCTCGTACTCGGTCAAGAGTTGATTGATTATGAGCTTGGAGTCGCCATATACCTCAAGGGCTGTGATTCCTATATTGGTTGCCATTTGGAGGTCGAGGATCAATGCTTGGTACTCAGCGACGTTGTTAGGGCATAGTTCGCTTAGTTGGAAAGAATAAGGCAGTATTTGCCTTTGTGGTGACATGAATATCACTCCTGCCCCCGCTCCATCTGTTTGTGCAGATCCATCAAAGAACATCGTTCATGTTGGGAAGATGTCGATATGAAACACTTCCTCGTCAGGCAAGTCGTTTGAGATTTCCCAATCGGCCGGGATCGGGTGATCGGCGAGGAAGTCTGCCAGTGCTTGTCGTTTAATGGCTTTAGCTGGAACGTAGATGATCTCGTGTTGATTGAGAAGCAACGCCCATTTAGCTAGTCGCCCTGTCAGAACTAGCTTGGACATGACGTATTTAACCGGGTCAGCTCTAGCAACCAAGTGGACGGTGTAAGCCTGCATGTAATGCCTGAGCTTCTGGATGGCGAACACCAAAGTGAGGCACATCTTTTCTATCGGGGAATAGTTTAACTCAGCACCGGTAAGAGTTCGACTGAGGTAGTAGAGCGCTCATTCTTTCTAGGATTCATTTTCTTGTCCCAAGAGTGCCCCAACTGAACTTTCCTGAGCGGCGATGTATAATATGAGCAGCTTTCCAGGTGTGGGTGCCCCCAAGACAGGTGGACTTGACAAATATTTTTTATGCTTTCAAAAGCATTGCGGCATACTTTATCCCATAAAAATGGAACATCCTTCTTCATGAGTCGACTGAATGGTTGACAGCGCCCTGCGAGGTTGGAGATGAAACGCCTAATGAAGCCTAGCCGTGCTTGTAGACTTTTCAGCTCGTGCAGGTTTCTTGGCTAAAGCATGCTTTGGATGGCCTTGATTTTTGATTGATCCACTTCAATGCCGCGGTGTTTGACAATGAAGCCGAAGAACTTTCCAGATGTGACGCCAAATGCACATTTTAACGGGTTCATCTTGAGGTTGAATTTTCGTAGCCTTTCGAACACTGATCGCAAGTCTTTCAAGTGATCTGATCTCTTTTTTGTCTTGACCACCAAATCGTCTACGTAACATTCTACGTTTTTGTGTAGCATGTCATTGAAGATTTTCTGCATTGCGCGCTGATACGTAGCTCCGGCGTTCTTCAGACCAAACGACATTACCTTGTAGCAGTAGATACCTTTTGGAGTACGGAAGGCTATTAGTTCCTCATCTTCGAGAGCCATGCGAATTTGATTGTATCCCGAAGAGCCGTCCATGAATGATAGTGCTTCGTGGCTAGTGGTTGCGTCCACCATGATTTCAATGATCGGCAACGGGAAGTCGTCTTTTGGGCAAGCGTCATTGAGGTCTCGAAAATCTACACAAACACGTATTTGTCTAGATTTCTTAAGGACAATGACGATGTTGGAGATCCACTTAGGGTATTGCACCTCTCGAATGAAACCTGCTTCGATTAGCTTGTCAATCTCGATCTCAATTTGTGGGATGAGCTCAGATCAATAACGTCTTGGAGTTTGCTTTATCGGTCGCGTTCCAGGCTTGACCGCAAGGTGATGCATAACGATGGTAGGGTCAAGGCTGGGCATTTCTTTGTATGTCCAAGCGAAGAAGCTTTATACTCTAACAACAGTTGGTAATACTCATCTACCTCGTCTGTACTTAGCAGTGTGCTTACGAAGATAGGCTTTGGTTCCTCGCTTGTGCCTAAGTTGAGTTCTTTGAGATCATCAACCGTGGCTTGCCCTGCATCCTCGAGTTGTGGCGGTGCAGCAGTGACATCTTCCTCCAGGATCTCGTCTTCTTTGCCTTCTTGGACTGTGATGTGGAAGACGTCTTGGACTTCCTCTTCAGTGCCGTCCTTTTGGGCTTGCTGGCGTGAAGGTTGTCCGGCATGGATGATGGTGCGCCTTCTTGCTTTTAGTGGTCCATTTGTGTCAATCTCCAAGATTGCTTGACACTTCATCCCTGAAGGAATCTAACTTCGAATATCGCCTTTTTCTACTAGCCTGTTGGGCTTTTCTTCTTTTGGCGTTGTCTCCCTCTTTCTAGAAGGCTTCTTGTTGTCTTCCAGTCTCCTAAAAACCGACCGTTGCAAAGGGGAGCTAGCCGTGTTGCCTTGTTTCTTATGTTTTGACAACCTTTTAACAGCAGAGCTTTGGGATGTTGCCATTTTAAGCCTCTCGAAGACGGAGGTTCGACTTTGACCACCAATGCGATGGAGTGCGGATATTCTAGGTTTTGGATGATTCATCATTTTGAAAACTGATATCCGAGGGGCGGATTTAAGCTTTTCTTGATTTTGTACGACGCTCACGCTGATGTGCTGAGAGCTAGCATTTTTTGCTTTGTTTGAAATCTTCACAGGTGCATTTGGTGTGAAGCCAACTCCCGCTTTGCCGTTGTCAACTCCATAACCATGCTCTTTCATCCTTTTTTGAGTCTCAGTGAGGCCACGTTCTTCGTTGTTGATAATGTCTGGACCCTTCTTTCTGGGACTCGAAGAGGGAATGAAGGCGTACCCAGCCTTTGACATGAGTTTGTAGGCATTTGGATCAAAGCTTTCTTCGGTCCTCCTGGTTGGGAAAAAGCTTGGTTCTATTTCTTTTGGCAGAGCTCTTATCAAGCATTGTGGTGATCTTGCAATCTTAGTCTCACCTAGCTGTGTTAGTGGTAAAAATGCATTTGTCTTGAGCAATTCTACATCACCTTCGCGCTACTGCATGCTAGCTTTACTTGTGCCTGTTTTGAATGGGGATTGACCACTCTTTCTTTTCGACATGGGGATGTATCGGAAAACTGGTGTGTCCAGTCTTTTTGAGGGCGTTCCGCTCCCTTTGGTTATTGCAGGTTTAGTAGTTTCATCATCGTTTTTGCTTGAAGATAGTACGACTTCTTTTTCCTGCTTCTTAGGCACGGCTTGCCATTCCTGCCTCTTGGGTGTTGCTTTGCCCGTAGACTTGATTTCTTTTGGGAGAGCTTCGGGCACCATGTCTTTCTCCATATAGAACTTGGTGTCTGCAAAGTGTGATTCAGCTTCGGTGAATGGCTTGGTATCTCATTGGATCATCTTTACTCCTTATCGATAGAATTTTACGCATTGGTGGAGGGTGGATGGTACTATTCCATTCTCATGGATCCAAGGTCTTCCTAAGAGTAGGTTGTATGAAGTTCTTGCCTCAATCACATGGAATATGGTGCTTAAGTTGAGTTCACCAATGGTCATATCCACCCTGACCATGCCTATTGCCCTTTGTCCTCCTTGGTTAAAACCCTGGATTAGCAAACGGCTTATGGACAACTCATCCACCTTGATGCCGATCGTGGTCATTGTTGACTTTGGCATGATGTTTATGGCCGATCCACCGTCCACAAGCATGCGGCTGACTTTGTGCTTCCTTACGTACCCTGATACGAAGAGATGACGGTTGTGAGGCTTGGATCCTAGTAGCAAGTCTTGGTCATTGAAGTGGATTGTATCACGGGCGACACAACACGTGGTATATTCGTGCGGCCGAAGCCCTAAGCCTTCGTCTTTGCTTTCTTGCGCCTTGTGGTCTTCGAGACTTATCAAGGTCGCGGCTAGTTCTTTCTCCATCTCTTTGGGCGATCGTAGTGCCTCCATGATGTTAGAGTGTATCAGCAAGCTTTCCTTAGGTATGAGGGTACTGTCTTCCTCGGTGGTGATAGCTTTTCCCTTTGAGGATTCTTCCCCCTCTATTTCGACCATGTGACATGCAGCGATAGTGCACTGTTGGAAGAAGTCATTTGGGAAGTACTCGTGCAAGGAGATAGGAATGCGTGGTTTCTGCTTCATAGGCTCCTCAGCGTATGTTGGTTTAGCGGCGATCGTGCTTCTTTTGGGTTTCCTATTATTACGGCGACGATGCCTTCTCTTTTCCTTCACATTTGGCCTTATGGCTTGTGATTTTGGCTTCCTTGTCTTTTTGTAGGTCACCAATGTCCACCCTCCTTCATTGTCGGTAAGCGCATTTAGGTCATTTGTTCCCAGCGATGGTTGGGCGGACGGGGCCATGTGATTGAAGCCTTGATGGGTGTGGTCATGTGTTACCTGAAGAGGAACGGGATCGAAGGAGCCAAACACGATCGTAGTGGTATGCGTTGCGGCTATGTCTTTTAGATCGAGTTCAATTCGACCTTGTTGCGCTAGCTTCATGATTAGCTCCTTAAGGATGAAGCATTTGTCGACTGGATGACTTACGATACGGTGGTACTTGCAGTACCTGGCATCGTTAACTCGATTCATTTCTTCGGGGCGTTTGCATTCCGGCAACTCGATCACCTTCTTTTCCAGCAAGTCATCTAACATTGCATCCACGTCCGAGTCAGGGAAAGGATATGTGTTTTGCTCCAACTCCCTTAAGGTGTTTTTATACCTGTCTTGGGTGCGCGGAGGCTCATTTTTCTTCACCTCATTCCCTTTGTTCTTGGAAGAAATTTTGATAGGGGCGGATGAGGTCTTGCTGGGAGTAGTGTTAACAGTAAACGCTTCCTTAGCGGACCTCTTCCTGGTCTTGTCTATATTTGGGGCGAACACTTTATCCTTCTTAAAGTCGGTGATTAGCTCATTCTTCCCGTGATTGGCGATACTCAGTTCCATGTCGTGGGAACGAGTTGCCAGCTCCTCAAATGTTCTCAGTTTTATGCCTTGGAGGATGTAATGTAACCCCCAGTGCATGCCTTGAACACGCATCTCAATGGCGGAGGTTTCAGAAAGCCGATCTTTGCAATCCAGACTTAATGAACGCCATCTATTGATGTAGTCGACAACCAGTTCGTCTTTCCATTGCTTTGTACTTGTTAGCTCTAGCATGCTAACGGTGTCGTGCGTGCTGTAGAAGCGGTTGAGAAATTCCCTTTCTAGCTGATCCCAGCTGTTGATAGACTCGGGCTCGAGGTCGGTGTACCAGTCAAAGGCGTTCCCCTTCAACGAGGGCACGAACTGTTTAACAAGGTAGTCGCCTTTTGTTCCAGCATTGTTGCAAGTTTCAATGAAGTGGACGACATGTTGCTTTGGGTTTCCCTTTCCATCGAACTGCATGAATTTTGGCAGCTGATATCCTCTCGGCATCTTCAAAGCGTCAATCTTCCTGGAGTAGGGCTTTGAGTATAATGTGGAGTCATGTGAGCTTCCTTCCTACTGCGCCTTTATGGTGTTGGTGATCATCTCCTGTAACTGTTGGATAGAGAAAGATCCTATGAGCGCCGCCGCTTTGTCCGGCTTCCGCCTTTTTTCGGCCTTCTCCACTGGAGGCTCCTCTCCTTCATCAGCTTCTTTCTTTGTTGGGTCAACTTTTAGGTTGACTTTCACGTTTTGTGCCTCCAGTTGGTTGGCGAGCGCGGCGATTTGCAAATCTTTTTCTTCCACAGTTCGTACGAGTTTCGCAATCGCTTCATTCATTTGAGCCAGTTGTTCCTCGATCGAAGTCGCTCTGGTGGTCATGACCTGCATGGCCGCGCTGTCACTCGAGTCGGTATCGGAAAACAGAGACTCAGAGTACTTCCCCAGGCTTTCCTCCCTTGGCGCCTTCAGCGAGGCTAGGGTGATCACAGGCTCGTGCCTTGAGTGTTTTTGTTTCTCCAGCAAAGTTGATGCGGGGGTGGAAGACGCGGCCAAAAAAGCTCTTGCCTTGCTTCGAGTTATGACCTCCGAAATGCCCCCAACTGCAGCGAGGACGGTTTTGTTCTTCGCATTGGGTGCGAGAACAACTTGATCTTTTCTTGTTGCCATTGATTTTGGAAGTGTGCTTTGGTTCTCTTGAGCGGAGAGAGAGATGAGAGGTAGAGATTGTCA
This sequence comes from Crataegus laevigata, assembly GCA_963580275.1. Taxonomy (NCBI): domain Eukaryota; kingdom Viridiplantae; phylum Streptophyta; class Magnoliopsida; order Rosales; family Rosaceae; genus Crataegus; species Crataegus laevigata. The sequence continues at coordinate 18,754,079 of OY756940.1, read as the reverse complement.
CACTGGGCGTGCCAAATTTGTAAACACGAAAATTTTCTGAAGACACAAGAACACGTGTACAAAATATATTTGTATTTGATTGATTTTGGGTTACAATCTCTTTTGTTCCTCTGATTCTATCTCCGTGAGATATGGATTTGTTGATGAATCGTTGATCCAAAGGGCTTTTGGGGGCTTGATTCTTGGGATAAACTGTTCTTCAAGGGGCCGTTGGGCTTGATCTTGAAGTTTGGCAGATGAACGCTTCTTCAAGTGCCTTTTGGGCTTGATTCTTGAAGTTGGATGAACGCTGAATGACAGACGGATCTTCAGGAAATGTTGGGGCTTGATTCTGAAGTTGGATGAACGTTGAATGATGAACGGATCTTCAGGAGGCTTTTGGGCTTTTTCTTGAAGATGGATGAATGACGAACGAAGAACGATGAACGATGGATGAACTTCAAGGGGGGGCTTTTGGGCATGATTCTTGAAGAACGGATGAACGAATGAACGATGAATGGATCTTCAAGGACTTTGGGCTTGATCTTGAAGAACAATTGCGTTGATCCAAGGGCCGCTGGGGCTTGATCTTAGGATGGATGAGCGTTTCTTCAAGGGCCGTTGGGGCTTGATCTCAAAGAACGATGAACGAAGAACGAAGAACGATGAACAAACTTCAAGAGAATTCTCTTCCAATTTGGGAGTAGAGAAATGTATTTGTCAATTGGTCCTTGAATTGGTGTGAAATGGTCTCTATTTATAGAATTCTAAAACTTGATTTTTTGGATTTAAATAATCAGATGAAATAAGTCGTTTCTGCCAGGTGTTGACACGTGTCCTGTTTGACGGCTTTTCTAACTCTTTTCGAATTTTCGTCGAATCACACACTATGTGTACAATTTATGTAATACATGAGTGTTAACATTTTGACCATCGGTCAACATTTTATTTACCGAAATTTCACTGTCTACAGTTTTCCCTCACCCCGCTTACTTCTTAGTTTTCCATCCCCATATATTACCTCAAGGAAAAACGCACTCCGCGATTACATTGTTATTGCTCAAAGAATCTAAGATGTTATGATGGCCATATCAAGAACTAATATGATTTCTCAATCAGTTGACGTTGTATTTTACTATGCAGGTAAAAACATGAGCAGCACAAGTAGAAGGTGGAGATGAGTGATCATAGACTAATGATCTTGTAATCTATTAAAGTAACTTACTGATTTTATTTTGTTAATTAGTTTGATATTTAAGGAAGCACAATTTGTTTCTACTAAAGTTAAGGAAGCACGTTTAACAAAAAAAAAAGGTTAAGGAAGCATAGTTTCGCAATAATCAATTTCCATTTTTTTTAATTCAGGTTTTATAAATTTAAAAATATAAAAAAACAAAAAAAACAAAAGGAACCGAAACAAACAACAACAACAACAACAACAAAGCCTTTTTCCACTAAGTGGGGTCGGCTATATGAATCCTAGAAGGCCATTGCGCTTGGTCCTGTGTCATGTCGTCCGTTAAATCCAAATACTCTAAGTCTTTTCTTAGAGTCTCTTCCAAAGTCTTCCTAGGTTTTCCTCTACCCCTTCGGCCCAGAACCTCTATCCTGTAGTCACATCTTCTAACTGAAGCGTCAGTAGGCATTCGTTGCACATGTCCAAACCACCGTAACCGATTTTCTCTCATCTTTCCTTCAATTTCGGCTACTCCTACTTTACCTCGGATATCCTCATTCTTAATCTTATCCTTTCTTGTGTGCCTACACATCCAACGAAGCATTCTCATCTCCACTGCACCCATTTTATGTACGTGTTGGTGCTTCCCCGCCCAACATTCCATACCATACAACAACGCCGGCCTTATTGCCATCCTATAAAAAAATTCCTTGAGCTTTAGTGGCATACAACGATCACACAACACACCAGATGCACTCTTCCACTTCATCCATCCAGCTTGTATTCTATGGTTGAGGTCTCTATCTAAATCTCCGTTCTTTTGCAGGATAGATCCTAGGTAGCGAAAACAATAGCTCTTTGGTATTTCCTGGTCTCCGATCCTTACCCCTGACTCAATTGGGCCTTCAGTTGCACTGAACTTGCACTCCATATATTCCGTCTTTAACTGACTTAGGCGAAGACCCTTAGATTCCAACACTTCTCTCCAAAGGTTAAACTTCACATTTACCCATTCTTGAGTTTCATCTATCAACACTATATCGTCTGTGAAAAGCATACACCAAGGAATATCATCTTGAATATGTCCCGTTAACTCATCCATTACCAATACAAAAAAGTAAGGAGTTAAAGATGAGCCTTGATGTAACACTACAGTTATGGGGAAGCTTTCGGTTTATCCTTCATGAGTTCTTACCGTCGTCTCTACTTCATCATACATATCCTTTATAGCTTAGATATATGCTACTCGTACTCATTTCTTCTCTAAAATCCTCCAAAGAATGTCTCTTGGAACCCTATCATATGCTTTTTCCAAATCTAGAAAGACCATGTGTAAATCCTTTTGCATATCTCTATATTTTTCCATCAATCTTCGTAAGAGATAGATTGCCTTCATGGTTAAGCGCTCTGGCATGAACCCGAATTGGTTGTCCAAGATCCGTGTTTCTTGCCTTAGTCTATGCTCAATGACTTTCTCCCAGAGCTTCATTGTATGACTAATTAGCTTAATACCCTTATACTTCATGCAATTTTGTACGTCGCCCTTATTCTTGTAGATAGGCAACAAAGTGCTCTTTCGCCACTCATTTGGCATCTTTTCATTTTTAAAATCATATTGAAAAGGTCTGTGAGCCATGCTATACTAGTCTCTCCCAAGACTTTCCATACTTCGATTGGTATATTATCTGGGCCCATTGCTTTTCTATGCTTCATCTTCTTTAAGGCTACAACCACTTCTTCCTTCTTAATTCAACGGTAAAAGGAGTAGTTTCTACACTCTTCTGAGTTACCTAAATCCCCCAAAGAAGTACTCATTTCATGCCCTTCATTGAAAAGATTATGAAAATAACCTCTCCATCTATCTTTGACCGCCTTCTCCGTAGCAAGAATCTTTCCATCATCATCCTTGATGCACCTCACTTGGTTTAGGTCCCTTGTCTTCTTTTCCCTTGCTCTAGCTAGTTAATAGCAAGGTATAAAATATCGATGATATCGGAAATATCGGTAGTCCGGAAACACGTAAATATCGACGGAAATATCGGGCTAATATCGATATCGATAAAAATCCAATGGAAACCACGGAAATTGTAAGAAAAAGTTGGAAATTTTTATTGAAACTTTGCAGGATGTTTATTTAGTCAATTATCTATTAGTTTATCACAAAAAATTGGAAGGAAATGCATTGCATGATGGATTTAACTGATTTAAGTTGATTATATAGCGAGCTGGCAAACATTGTGAGTGTAGAAAATATGTAAATATTTTAGCACATTTTCACAAGAACATAAGTGATATGGTGGTCAAAGTGTTGAAGGAGTAAAATTTGAGGGGTTCGAATCCCCTTGATGTTTTAAAAAAGGAACGGGCCAAATGCCCCAAATTAAAATGGCCCAAGGCATTTTAAAAAATTTAAATAAAAACAGAAAAGGAAAAAGAAATGGGTTGGGGCTGCCCAGGTTTTGAGTTTGGCAGGAACGGCCCAAAGGGCCTAAGGTTGATGGGTCGCCGGACCCAAGGAAGAAAAAGGCCGGAGTTCGGCCGAAATTCTACCATAACTTTGAACGTCCATAACTTCTTCATTACTCAACCAAATTAAGTGATCCAAACATGAAAGGGGCGGTGCTCGTCGGAAAACTGGGTTTGGGGCCGAAGGTTTGGGCAATTTTCAAAGGTTTGTAACTTCTTCGTTTCTTAACCAAATTGAGTGATTCAAAAGCTAAAATGTAGTTAGGAATGTGGAGAAGAGGTTCATACCAAGTGAGGACCGAGTGGTGGCCGGTGTTGACCGGAAAATGACCTGAAAGATGGCCAAACGACCACGGTTTATGAGTTCGGCCGGAATTCTACCCTAACTTTGAACGTCCATAACTTCTTCGTTTCTTAACCAAATTGAGTGATTCAAAAGCTAAAATGTAGTTAGGAATGTGGAGAAGAGGGTAATACCAAGTGAGGACCGAGTGGTGCCCGGTGTTGACCGGAAAATGACCTGAAAGATGGCCAAACGACCACGGCTTATGAGTTCGGCTGGAATTCTACCCTAACTTTGAACGTCCATAACTTCTTCGTTACTCAACCAAATTAAGTGATCCAAACATGAAAGTTGTAGTACTCGACGAGATGAAGAGATTGATACCATGCACGCCGGCCAAATCGCCGTTGTTTGGCCGAAAAACGCCTCGAAAGGGGCGGTGCTGCCCAAAGGGCTGGAATTCTACCCTAACTTTGAACGTCCATAACTTCTTCGTTACTCAACCAAATTAAGTGATGTAAACATGAAAGTTATAGTACTCGACGATATGAAGAGATTGATACCCTACACGCCCGCTAACTCGGCTTGGTTTGGCCGGAAAACGCCTCGAAAGGGGCGGTGGTCGTCGGAAAACTGGGTTTGCTTCAGAAGAGTGTCCCACATCGGCTGTGGTATAGAAATGAGGCTGCTAACTGGGCTATAAAAGCCCCATTCTAGCCTTGAGTAAGGCGTTCCATTCTCGGCCTCTTGGCTGAGATGTGGTTTAGTGTTTGTTTTTGTAAGTTTAATATCTAAATGGGAACCATTGGTTCCCACAATGTTAAATTAATTTTTAAGTAGTTTTTGGGTTTGATTTGGCAAAATAAGTGAGTCAGGAGGAAGATTTCGGTTGGCCGGAGTTGTACAAGCTCCGTCCTTCTTCTCTGATCCGAATTTTTGCCGATATCGGGATTTTTTTTGGAAATATCGCGATATTTTTGAAAATATCGGGATATTATCGATAATATCGCGATATTTTAACGAAAATCATTTGGATAGTAAAAAAAATATCGTTGGGTGAAAAAAACGAAATTATCGGCAATATTTTGCCGATAATTTCGATATTTAAGACTATGGTTTATAGATATCCAATTATCCTTCTTTGGTAACTAGTCACTTATACATATCGTCAAAAGCCGCTAGCTTAGCTTATCTCACAGCTTTTTTCGCCTCCTACTTCGCTATTCTATACCTTTCACCGTTTGCATCGATCCTATTCTTGTATAAGGCTTTACAACATTCCTTCTTAGCCTTAACCTTTGATTGTACCTCCTCATTCCACCACCTAGATTTTTTTTTGATGTGGAACAAAGCCCTTGGACTCTCCTAATACCCATTTTGCTACCTTGCAGATACAACTAGCCATGGAATCCCACATTTGGCTAGCTTCTCCCTCTCTATCCCACACACATTGGGTGATTACCTTCTCTTTGAAAATAGCTTGTTTTTCTCCTTTTAGATTCCACTATCTAGTCCTTAGGCTCTTCAAGGTCTTGTTCTTTTTTCTCTCCTTTTTGATATGTACATCCATCACCAACAAGCGATGTTGAGTAGCCAAGCTTTCTCCCGGTATAACTTTGCAATCCTTACAAGTTATATGATCCCCCTTCCTCATTAGAAGAAAATCTATTTGTGTTTTTGACGACCCACTCTTGTAGGTGATTACATGTTCTTCTCTCTTCTTAAAGAAGGTGTTGGCTAAGAAGAGATCATATGCCATCGCAAAATCCAAGATGGCCTCCCTTCCTCATTTCTCTCCCCAAAGCCATGGCCACCATGAAAACCCCCATTGTTACCCGTCTCATTGCCCACGTGTCCATTTAAATCTCCTCCTATAAATACCTTCTCCGTCTGAGCGATTCCTTGCACCAAATCTCCAAGATCTTCCCAAAATTTATCCTTCAAATTCGTGTCCAACCCTACTTGGGGTGTGTACGCACTAATCACATTGATGAGTTCTTGTCCTATCACAATCTTTATTGCAATAATTCTATCTCCTACCCTCTTGATATCTACAACATCTTGTGTCTTCTTGCCCACGATGATGCCAACACCATTTCTCGTCCTATTTGTGCCCGGATACCAAAGTTTAAAACCTGAGTTTTCTAGGTACTTTGCTTTAAGACCAACCCACATAGTTTCTTGTAGGCACATAATATTTATCCTTCTCCTCACCATAACTTCCACTACTTCCATAGATTTTCCCGTTAAGGTCCCTATCTTCCACGTTCCTAAATGCATTATACTCTCTTGAACTCCACCATCCTGTCCTAGCTTCTTCACCTCCCCCGTCTCATACGATCAAAAAGGAACCGAAACCATACAAAAGAAAAACTATAATAAAACCGAACCAAAAACTGGATAGTAACTTCAATTTGAATTTGCTTGGTAAAAAATTGAACCAATTGAAACTGAACCCACCCCTAATTGGTACTATTACTATTTTTAAAACTGAATACTAACTATTTCTTGAACTGAACACGGACTAAATATTTGCACTATCACTATTTCTTCGACTGAACGCTGACTATTTCTAAAACTGAATATGGGTACCATTACTATTTCTTACACTTAGCACTCATTTTTTTCGCACCTATTTTGCTGATTTGAGCTTCAAAAGTGTTGACCCTAAAAACTACTAAGCCTACTTGGCGTGCAGGCCGAGTAACTAATAAGCTAACTACGTTCTTCGATCGTATGCGGGGCATGCCAACTTGTCGGCCGAGCTCGACTAGGGAGTAAATTTTGTTGCATGGCATGGGGTGCACTGCTGACTTCTCGATCTTGCGACTGCGGCCGAGGAAGGAACATGTCTTGGCCTTCATGTTCTAGGGCCTAAAGATAAGGCTACTAGTTCTGCAAAGTTCACAAATCATCGTCGTAGGACTCGGTCACAGTGATTATATTCGTAAGAGTATAAGCACGCCGAATCGACACCAAAGTATAGAGGCACAAGTACTCAAAGCAGATATATGTCTTAATCATGAATGTAGTTCAGCCGTCGGAATGTCGAACTCTAAATCCCACTTGTGAGTATCCAATCATAAAATAACTCGGCGTTCAATGTGTTGAGCTTAATAATCTGTAACACCTCACTTCGCCGAGAAGGCTGATGAGATGACTTCTGTCGACAAGGACTCAAAAACCCTTCTCGACCGAGACTTGGATAGATAACCAGTCGGCCTTGATGCAATATTGTTTATCCAAACTAAAGATGCTCGGAGATCGGCTAGTTCTACGGCGATAGTGTTGTTTATCCAAACTGAAGATATGTTGGCGAAAGAAAATAAAAATCTCAAGATTGTTGAGAGGTTTCGCGTAAAGCGAGAGTTTCTGCTGAGCAGTTGTGTATTGAATTGGAGGGGTTTGAATGGTGTACTCCCCCTCTATTTATAGCAGCAAACCTTTATCGGGCCACATTTGTTTCCAGGTCTCAGCATCCTCATCCTGCTGAGACTCCTTATTGCATTAGGATTCAACTACCTCATCCATCCGTCTTGCAATGGGACTCACTCACTTCATCTTTATCTAGAACACTTCATTTCCTGATAGGACTTGGCTGGCTTTGGCTAGGCGGCCCACAAACCGGATGGCTCACAGCGACCCTTGAACAAGCTGAGAACAATTCTAAACTTGGCCCAAACCAATATTTTGGGCCCAAACAGAAAGACTGAAAATCCCAGAAAGTTTCATGAGACACATGGAAGGCAGAACATCTGGGTTAGTTTCGTTGTTCGACCTTAGCAGCAGTGCATGTAGTGTTGAATTGATTCAATAGAATGTTGGTTTGTTCTTGCATCATGGGTGGTCGGCATTTGTGAGAGACCATAACGCATTTGTGAGAGACCATTATGTTGAATGCGAGGACTTCTTGATTTTTAGATACGATGGTGATTTGCGTTTTCATTGTGCTAATTTTTTTTTTATCAAAGTGCGTGTGAGAAAAAGGCTGCATTTCGTTTTGGATACAGCCAAAGCCTTTAGCAACTTTGAAAAATATATGTATATGGAACGAAAAAGGGAAGGGATGAGAAATGGCTTGTCTCAATTCCAGTCAGAATGCATTGACGAAGGCCGAGAAGAAGCAACTTGTTCCAAGGGAAAAAAAAAATACACGTGAAAAGCTTGGTTTGGATGTTGTCTCATTTAAGGTAAAGGCATCGACCCAAAATATGTATGAAAAAAGAGATGGATTAAATGTTAATTGTAGAACTTGTTTGCAGATGTGATCAGCACATGAAGTAGCTCCATCGTTTAGTTCTCTAAGTTCTATTACGGTTGCTGCTTGTCCAGTATTTCTATTTGATTGCACCCAAACAGGTTGCCTTAGGGGTTTTTCTCTTTAATTTTGGTTTTTATTTTCTATCAAAAAAGAAAAAACAGTTTAAATTTTAATGAAAATGACATAATTTTAGTGTGTGTGTGTGTGTGATGGATGTGGGGTTCCTGCGTCCATCATAGATACTGTTTATGAAACTGAATAGTACTACACTGTTTATAAAACTTAATGACACTATTTATGAGACTGAACGGTACTATACTATTTATGAAACTGAACACTATTTATGGAACTGACCGATGTTACACTATTTATGAAACTGAACGGTATTACACTATTTATTGGTTTAGATTCATAAATAATGCCTACTTCTTAGTTCATTTTATAAATAGTGTCTAGTTTTGGGTCTTGTTTCATAAATAGTTTATAGTAATTGATACAGTTTCAAAAATAGTGCCTCATTCTCGGTCAAGTTTTATAAATAGTGCCTAGTTTTTGGTCATCTTTCATATATAGTGCCTAGTTCTTGGTCATGTTTAATAAATAGTGTCTAGTTCTTGATCCAGTTTCATAAATAATGTATAATAAATGGTATAGTTTCATAAATCATGTCTCTTTCTTGGTTCAATTTCATAAATAGTGTATAATAAATGGTACAATTTCATGAATAATGTCTATTTTTTAGTCCAGTTTCATAAATAGTGTCTTTTTTTTTGTTCAATTTTAAATACAGTGCCTTCTCTAGTTTTTTTACCTTCACTCAGCAACAATCTGCAAGTTCAGAAAATCAAAAGTACATTGAAAGATAAAAATCTACTATGTGCAAATAAATAAAGTGAATAATCATTAATCACAAATATGAGAATTCAATATATATATATATATATATATACACACACACACACACACATGCAACACGATTTCTAGCTTTCTCCAATTTATCAAGAGCAGACTTTCTTTGCTTTTCATGCTCATCTTGGCTCTCAGTGCCGTCTTGGCTTTTCCTTTTCAGTATTCCTTTCCTTGTCCTTCAAAGATTCTTCTGAGTCCTTAGTAGCTTGCATGTCGGCAAGGCTCTTTGCTGCCGTCTGAGAAACCACAGCCGCCTGCATCCAGAAGCGCCACTTCACAAACCGAACCACAAAATGTAGCAAATCTACACTCTTCCATTTGGACTAAAAATATAAATCTCTGCATAGTTTATAATTAAACTGCAACAAACAAATGAAAACATATACTTGTAATCAGATTACGGCACCAATCGCAATCTAAAATGGTTAATTAACTCGGCAGCAATTATCAAAACCACCAAAATTACATCCACTAATCAACATTTCCCAAACTTATAAACCCTAATTTCCAATATACACCAAATCAGGTTGCATATTCAAATACATTTATCAAACGCTGGAAACACTTACATTGCGAGAGATCTCTTCGGTGGCTTTCCGGAGATTTAAGAAGACGAACGAAAAGCCCCAACCTCCCCATCCTCTGCTTCTTTCCGAAGTGAGGTCTTTATCAATTGTTCACATGCATCAGGATTTCCATTGCATTTTTTAAAGTTTTGGGGTTTGTCGATGCGTGTGTTGGAATTGTGATGAAACGAAAAGGTCTGAATCTGAGATATGTAAAGCTTTCATCTCTCCGTCTGAAGCGAAACAAACTAACGGACATGACTTGACGTAAGGGTAAAATCGGAAGCTCATATTTTTTGGACTAGTCTTATTGAGCTGACTTGATATTGAGTTTTGTACTAACTATTAAATAAAGTTAATACATAGTTTATGGTTAAAATTTAAAGTATTGAAATTCTTTTCATTAGTTTTTCTAAAATAAAATGCAAAATGAAAGTTATCTATTTTCTGTTTAAGCAAGTCGCAACTTAAGTAGGTCTAGACGGGTTAGGTAGGTGCCTAGGCGGTCTAGACGGGCGCCTCAATAGGTCTAGGGGCCATTTCTTAATTTTCAAATGCTTAGGCACTAATTAGGGCAGTGGCTAGCAGCCTAGCGCCTAGGCGGGGATTTTTATAACAATGCTCTTTTTATGCAAAAAGATCTAACTGTTGTAAATATTGATTAGATTTCTATATACAAGATTTAATCGTAAATTTTTTAGATTACTAATGGTACGTACCATGAAAGAAAAATTGTATGTTGTCATATGTTTAGCTTTGCCAAATTCTATGAGTTTTACTTCCATGAGTGATGGTGTATAAAACCGAAATAACACTGAAAATAAAAGACTACTTTAATTTGATGTAATTTGTTCTCCCAACAATCAGAGTTCAGAAGGGTGAGCATCAATTCCCCGGAACCAACAAAACTGATCGTTTGAACCGTATTGGAAAGTTTAGTTAAGTTTGATTTTCACCAAGAAAAAAGTCAAACGGTCCAAAATCCAACGGGATCATCATTGTTTGGTAACTAATAGCTAAATAAGAATGTTCTATTTTTTTTTTATAATACAACGTGCTAGATGAGGATGTTGAAGTCGAGGTTTGATGGAGTTTTGTAGTTATTAATCTTTGGATGGTAGCTATATTAGTTTTCAACTTATGATTTTTGTGACATTAACTTTAAAATTTTCCACAATTGAATTTACCAAAGCTGAAAATTTACAAACGAAAAAGATTGAGCTAACAAAGTTAAGAAAGTATATAAATTGTTACACAATTGGTGTCAGTCCTAGCTCTTGATACAGTTCAATTCAAAGATCAATAACTACAAAGATCCATCAAACTTCAAGTTCAAAAGTTCAGCATTCTAAACCCTATTTATTTCAATTTTAGTTTTTAATTTTTCCATTTTTACGTTACAGAAAGATGGTGAACGTGGAATAAAAGAGTGAATGAAGAATGACAAGAGGGATGTAGAAGAAATGTATAAAGCCACACTAAAGAAAAACTAAAAACCTTTTAAATTATTTTAACCTGAGATTTTTTTTATTTTTTTATTTCCCAATTTCCAACTATTCTTCACCTCTCCTTTCTTAAAAAATAAAAAATAAAAACTAAAAGACCTTAATAATTATTAATTATGACTTTGGCTGTAATATACGTAACGAGGAAAAACTGTGATTGTACGTGGAAATCCACAATGTTGTTATCAAACACCTTTATTCAGCCATAACCTTACAATATCCGAAGTTTCACCCTGTGGAAATTGTAATCAAGACTTTAGAGTAGACTTGTCATCATCGTGGCATTGAGAAAAGACGTTGCCATAGTATTCACTTACCAAGAAATCTCTCTACATGGGAGGGTTTTCTTTTGAGATAAGCTCTTTGATCGGACCGTTGGTCGTGTCCGGTGCAGCAGTACTAATCTGTCCTTTGGAGAAGCATCCTATAGAAACTCTGAAAGTTGCCATTTGATATAGCATGGAATAATTTTGAGGAGCTTTTAGAAAAGTTGGTGACCACATAAACATTACATAACAAAAATCATGTTCTCCGTTTTAGAAAAGTATTACATAAGGATCATGTTCTCTCTCTTTTTCCGACCCATTTTTCTCCGTTTTCCAACCCGATTTGGTACTGATCCAACTGCTCTTAGGCTTCAATCTGAAAAGCTTAATTCTGACTTCCCTTTTCCCTTTCTACCTGTAGATTTTTCACATCCATGGCTCCAATCAATCCATTTTCTAGCTATCCCTTATTCCGGCCTCCATTTGTCCTATAAGCGATTGTTTTGCACTGTTGCTAGTGGGAAGCTTTTTCCACTGGCTTCCTTTAATTGTTCGTTGCGGATTTCGACTTTGTGGTGCTTGGTGGTGGATGGTGGAACGTTCTTCTTTTCCAATTTGGAGCCTTTGTTTGATTGGATCACCGGTGCTTGCATCTATCATTGGCTTGTGGTTGGCGGCTTCAGCAACGGCAGAGTTGCTAGGACTTTTTTGCTTTTAGTTTGTATATTTTGGGCTCAATCTTTTGGTTGGGCTTAAAGAAACAGAAGTTCTCTTTACAATAAAATGATTCACATTCCTTGAATAATTTCAACAGTACAAGAGAGTATATATAGTTAGAGACTGGATGCATTAATACCCTTAATGCCCATAACTCATACATCTAATTACACAAAGATCACAACTAAAGTTTTACAGTTGTAACTAACTAATGACTTGTTTGTTTAGTTTAGTATCTGCCTTAATACACCCCCTCAAGCTGAGCTTGGGATCAACCATGGAACCAAGTGGAAGCTTGGATTTGAGATAGCTGAACCAGCTTTTGGACAAAGACTTGGTGTGAATGTCAGCCAATTGATCTAGGCTACAGATAAACTGGACTTTGATGAGCTGAGCTAAGAATAATTCTCGAATGTAGTGGTAGTCAATTTCAATATGTTTAGTTCGGGCATGAAACATCGGATTAGAAGCTAGGGAGATTGCTGAAATGTTGTCACACCAGAGATTAGGAACATGAGAGAGAGAGGTCAATATCTTGGAAAATTTTGCAGATCCATGTAATTTCTATAGCAGTGTGAGCTAGAGAACGGTATTCAACTTCAGTAGATGAACGTGCAACAGTGGATTGTTTCTTGGCACTCCAACTAATGAGATTGGAACCCAGAAAAACACAATAACCACTGGTGGAACGTCTATCAAATGTACATCCTGCCCAGTCTGCATCTGAGAAGGCAGTAAGATTGAGAGGACCTTTTTTGAACCAAACTCCTTCAGAAACAGTGCCTTTGAGATACCGAAGAACTCGTTTTGCAGCCTGCAAGTGTTGTGCTCGAGGGGTATGCATGAACTAGCAGATTTGATTGACTACAAATGAGAGATCAGGACGTGTCCATGTTAAGTATTGCAGCCCACCAACAATGGATCTATACTCAGTAGGATTAGAGAGAAGAGGACCCGTGTTATCAAGTTTTGTGGAACCAAGAGGAGTACAGCAAGGCTTAGCACCATCCATATGAGTTTTTCTGAGAAGATCCAGTAGGTATTTGGTTTGATGAAGAAAGAGACTATCAGAAGACCGGTGAACTTCTAAGCCCAAAAAGTAGTGCAATGGTCTGAGATCTTTGACTGGAAAAAGAGTACTGAGTTTTTGGATGAACATATTACACACAGAAGAACTTGGGCCAGTGACTAAGATGTCATCGACATAGACAAGAACAATGACTGGAGAAGAACCTTAACAAATAAAGAAGCATCTGAAGAGGATTGCACAAATCCAAATTGAATTAGAGCTTGAAAGAGTTTGTTAACCCAAGCACGGGGGGCCTGTTTAAGGCCATACAGAGATTTCCTCAATTTACAGACATGATGAGGCTTGCTGGAATCAATGAAGCATGGAGGTTGCTGCATATACACATGTTCCTTTAAATCCCCATGAAGAAAAGCATTACTAATGTCTAATTGATTTAAAAACCAATTAAATTGTACTGCAAGGGATAGAAGAACTCGAATGGTAACTGGTTTAGCCATGGGATTAAAAGTCTCTTGAAAATCAATACCTTCTTGCTGGTGAAACCCTTTGGCAACCAAATGTGCTTTAAATCTTTCAACAGTACCATTAGGCTTCTTCTTAACGCGAAAAACCCACTTGCAACCAACAACATTTTGAGCAGGAGATGGAGGTACTAATGTCCAAGTACCTGTGGATTGCAAGGCATTAAATTCATCTTGCATAGCATATCGCCAATGAACATGTTTAAATGCTTGCAGATATGTAGTAGGTACATCATCAATGTCGAAAGGAAGGGGATGCTTGGTAGTTGCATAAACTTTAGGCTTAAAGATGCCAACTTTGGAACGAGTGACTATTGGATGAAGATTGCTCGGAGGTATGTGAGAAGATGAGGTACAGGAAGATTCAGGATTCTGTGCTGCAGCAATAGGATCAGAATGTGAGACAGAACTTGAAGAGTTATGATTCTGTGCTGCACCAATGACGAAATCTGAAGATGGAGACTCTAAAGAGATTCTTGAAAGTGGAATAGAGAAATGAAGATCCACAGAAGGTGAACTAGAGTCTGGAACTGCAGCAGCACCTAGAGAAATAGACTGAAACGGATATATAGCTTCATCAAACTACACATGTCGAGATATATAAACTCTTCCAGTTTGTGGGTCAAGACACCGATAGCCTTTGTGTTGTAAAAAATGCAACTTTTGCTTTTAGGATCCAACTTGGAATGAACATAATGCTTAAGCTATGGGAAACAACTGCAGCCAAATACTTTCAATCTGGAGTAATCTGGGGGTGTTTGAAAGAGTAGTTCCCAAGGAGATTGCGATATCCCATATATTGGTAATCGATTGATGAGATACACAGCTGTGGAGAATGCCTCCACCCAATAGAGAGGAGGGACATGAGAAGCAACAAGTAAAGTTCGAGCAGTCTCCACAACATGTCGATGTTTCCTTTCTACACAACCATTCTGTTTAGGAGCACGGGGACAGCTTAATTGATGCAAAATACCATGAGAATGAAGAAATGACTGAAACAGAGTGCAAGTGAATTCACCCCCTGAATCGGAGCGTACAATTTTGATTTTATTGCCAAGTAAGGTCTCTACATACTTGTGGAATACAACAAAAGTAGAATAGGCATCATACTTTTCCTTTAAAGGAAACAACCAACTATATCGACTATAGTCATCTACTAACAACATATAGTATTTAAAACCACTAGGAGAGGTAACAGATGCACGGCCCCAAAGATCACAGTGAAGCAGTTGAAGGCTATGAGTGGTAGTCGAGCGTGCAGTGCCAAATGGAAGTTTGGTTTTTAGCAAGAGCACAATCTGAACAAAAGAAATCAACAGTTGGCTTGCCTTGTACAACAAGGTTATTTCTAGAGAGAACCTTTCGAAAAAGTGAAGAAGATGGATGACCCAATCTTCGATGCCATATCTTCACAGGAGCTTTGACACTTATGAAAGCTGATGGTGGTGGAGTGACAGAGTGATTGGAACCTTGGAGAGCGTAAAACCCATCTTTAACTTGGCCCCGTAAAAGCGTCTTCCCTGTACCACGATCCTTTACAGTAGATCCATCAGGGTCAAGAGTCAAAGAGCAATCATTGTCTTTGAGAAATTGATAAGCAAACAGTAAATTGTGCTTCATATGTGGAACATGCAAGACATTACTTAACTTAAAGGCAATATGAGAAGTATGCAAATAAAAGGAACCAATATTTTGAATAGATAGACCTTTACCATCTCATACGTAGACTTTATCTTCACCAGTGTAGGGAAAAGAGACAGAAAGATTTGCAATATCATTGGTAATATGTGAGGTAGCTCCAGAGTCTAGACAGAAGGTGTGGAAGACTAATGAGCACACAAAGCAGCAAGTTTGGCTGGTGGTACTTTTCCAAAGATGTTAGGATTCATCCTATAAAAACAGTCAATGACTTCATGGCTAGTAGAACCACATATTTGACAAGGAGTCTTGTTGCCAGAAGAGGATGAAAAATTATGATAATTGGACCTGGAGCCTTGAGGATGATGCTGAGAACCACGATGATTGCCACTGAAAAATCCACGATTGGTATTGCGATTGTGATTGCCTCTGTTAAAGGTGCGATTCTGTCTCCCACGATTAGAATTATAACGAAAAGAAGACTGAAGTGGTGAATAATATACAGCAAATGCCTGTGGAGAAGGTGTGGGCAACAATGGTGCTTGAGACTGAACAGAAAAAGCCTGAAATGGCTCAGTGACAGAAGGAGAAACAGTTTGCTTGTGACGAGCCATGGACAATTCTTTAGTAAGCAACAAGCCATGTAATTCATCAAAAGAGGTAGAAGACAAGCGAAGCATGATAGAGTCAATGAATGACTCGAAGTCATCAGGGAGACCATGAAATGTTGCAGCAATTAGGTCGCGATCGGAGACAGAAGCACCAGCGGCTGTGAGAGAATCATAAATTTCTTTAATCTGTTGAAGATATTCTGAGATCGACTGCTGACCTATCTGAATAGATTGAAGACAAGAGCGAAGCTGATGAACATGAGCATCAGAGACTCCACCAAAACATTGTTCAAGCTTATGCCAAAGCTCTCGAGATGTGGATACTCCAACTGTGAAAGAAATGAGATCTTCAGATAGCGTTGAATTCAACCAGATTAGCAGATTTTGATCTTTCTCAAACCACTGCTCAAACGCTGGATTCATAGATCTATCAGGAAAAAGAGGAGCCGGACATGGCTCAGTGCCATCAATGAGACCAAGAAGCTTGTAGCGACGAAGAATTGGAGCAAACAAGGCACGCCATTGGAGATAATTGGTGCGCTTGAGCTTGATTGGCACCATACTTTCGATATTCTGAATTGTAAGAGACAGATACGAATTTGGAGAGGGAGAACTTCCAGAGAAATTAAGGTTTGGTAATGGCGGTGAATGCATCGGAGATGATGATTCAGAGGGGGATGCCATGATTGATAGAGACAAGATTCAAAAGAAGGGAGGAAGATTTACATATCGAAGACAGAAATCGATCAAGAAGACAAAAGAAATCAATCGAAGTGATGAACGGAAAAGGATCGAAGCGGTGGCTGAATAAGTGCCATGAGGCAGTTGGCGTCTGGATACCATAAAGAAACAGAAGTTCTCTTTACAATAAAATGATTCACATTCCTTGAATAATTTCAGCAGTACAAGAGAGTATATATAGTTAGAGACTGGATGCATTAATACCCTTAACTCCTACATCTAATTACACAAAGATCACAACTAAAGTTTTACAGTTGTAACTAACTAATGACTTGTTTGTTTAGTTTAGTATCTGCCTTAATAGGGCTCTATTTTAGTGGTGCTTTGGGTCCATTTTTCAGTTTAGTGCTTTCTTTGTATTTAGACCTTTTTTCTGGTTGTTGGCTGTTATGGTAATGAATTTTACCTTTGATAAAATAAAATAAACATATGTGATTCTTGGAGTGTTTTATTGACATTAACAGTTATCGGGGGATTACTGTCATTAAGTACAAAAACATGTTAGTCAAGAATCAATTTGAAATGCAAAAGAAAACCAACTCAAAAAGTCAATGATCATTAGCTAATTTTTAGGAAAAGATCAAATTCAATATTCAATCTTATGAAAAGATCAAATCCAATATTCAATCTGAAAATTAATTGAAGATCAGTCCTCATAAGGAAGGGGTTGCGTGCATAGCAAGGTGCTAGGGTTAGGGTTTCAAAAGTGTGATGGCGCTGGGACGGATCAGGGGGTTATGGTTTCAAAAGTGTGTCGGCGCTGTGATGGATTAGGGTTAGAGCGGGGAAGCATGGGCATGCAAAACATAGAGGCGCTGACAATGAAGTTTGGAGTGGGGTTATCCTTGTCTGACAAAGAAAATGATGGGGTTCGAATTGGTAAGAAAGCTATTGAAGGTGCTTTGCTAGGTTTTAAATATAGTGTTTACTAATTAGGGCTTATTTTGGGGTTTAATTTTCTGGTATCATTCTTCTCACCAAGGAGGAAAATATATAATGTACAATAGTGATTTACAAGGAAAGAAACATCAAATAACCTAATTACAATATGATTACAAGGACTCAAATAGATAACTAAACTAATTACAAAAGGTCAACTCTCCAACATCCCCCCTCAAGTTGGTGCATAAATGTCGTCCATGCCCAACTTGACAAGAGAGTTGTAGAATGTTTGAATTGCAACAGCTTTAGTTAAGATATCCGCCAATTGATCCTCTGACTTTACTAACGGGAATTGAATAATATTCCTATCCAACTTCTCCTTAATGAAATGTCTGTCAACTTCCACGTGGTTTGTGCGATCATGTTGAATTAGGTTGTGTGAGATCTCAATAGTTGCTTTATTATCACAAAATAAATCCAAGGTTGAATTCGAAGGATACTCGAGCTCACCAAGTAGCCTCCGAAGCCATAATAGTTCACAAACTCCTTGTACCGTACCCCTGTATTCTGCCTCTACATTTGATAAAGCAACCACTTTTTGTTTCTTACTCCGCTAAGTCACTAAGTTTCCTCCCACAAATGTAAAGTAACCAGATGTGAACCGACGATCAGTAATGTTGCCTGCCCAATCTGCATCGGTGTAACCCTCTATTCGACAATGATCATTCTGGGAAAACTTAATGCCTCTACCCGGTGAGGACTTCCGGTATCGTAGGATGCATTCAACCACACCCATATGTGCCTCACTCTGAGAGTGCATAAATGGACTAACAACACTTACTGCGTATGCAATATCAAGCCTAGTGTGAGATAAATAAATTAACCTCCTAACTAACCTTTGATAACGATCTCTGTTAGTGGGAACTTGATCAGGGTGTACGGCAAGATGGTGATTTTGGACTATGGGGGTGTCAGCTAGTTTACAATCAAGCATTTCAGTTTCAGCTAATAAGTCTAGAACATATTTTCTTTGAGACAGAAATATACCCTGTTTAGATCGAGCTACTTCTATCCCCAAGAAATATTTCAAACCACCATGATCTTTCATCTCGAACTCGGTTGCTAGGTAATCTTTGAGCCTTGAGATTTCCTCTTTGTCATCACCCGTAACAATCATATCATCCACATAGATGATAAGTGCCGTCAATTTCCCCATTCGACATTTCAAGAAAAGTGTATAATCGGAATTGCTCTGCCTGAACCCATATTTCCTCATAGCCGTCCGGAACTTACCAAACCATGCTCGAGGAGATTGTTTCAACCCATACAACGCTTTATTCAACTTGCACACTACTCCAAGTTGTAAAACCGATGCATAACCAGTGGAATATCGATATACACTTCTTCTTTAAGATTACCATGTAAGAAAGCATTTTTCGCATCAAATTGCTGTAATGGCCAATCTCAGTTGGCCGCCAATGAAAGCAATAATGTTACCGTATTAATCTTTGCGATCGGGGAAAATATCTTTGTATAATCACCACCATACGTCTGAGTGTATCCCTTGGCCACCAATTGTGCTTTGTATCATTCAAACCCATCAGCTTTGTACTTGATGGTGTACACCCATTGATACCCAACTCTCTTCTTTCCTTGGGGAAGTGAAACTAAATCCCACGTTTGATTTTTTTGGAGTGCAGCCATTTCTTCCTCCATTGCCTTGGTCCATCAATTGGATATTTGTTGTACAAAAGCTTTGCCGAGTTTTGATAACTTATGTGATGGCAATGGTACCCTTTCTGATGGAGTCCGTACCCTATAAAAATACAACGGAGAGCACACGGTTCAAGTTTTGTCCATTGATTTTTATGAAGATGAACAAATGCAAGACAGCAAAAAACCCAAGGTGGGAGTACCAAAACCGACGGTAAATGCACAAAGGTAGCAAGAACTTGTAAGGGGGTAAGAAAATCCAGGACTTTGGATGGCAGATGGTTGATAAGATAAGTGGTGGTCTAAATAGCAACATCCCAAGAGGAATGGGGAATAGATGCCCCAATCAAGAGTGAGCGAGCCATTTCTAAGAGATGACGATTTTTGCGCTCAACCACCCCGTTCTGTTGAGGAGTCTGAAGAAAAGTAGTTTCGTGAAGAATTCTGTGATTAGTTAAATAATGGGAAAAATTATTATTAACATATTCACCATCATTATTAGAACACAAAATCCGTATTGTAGTTGAACACTGTGTTTGAACCACGGTGTGGAAGGTCTTAAAAGCTGGAAAAAAACATCACTTTTATGCTTAAAAAGATATAACCATGTCATCCGTGTGCAATCATCTATGAATGTTACAAACCACTGAATACCAGATGAAGTAGTAATATGATATGGTCCCCAAACATTAGAATGAACAAGACAAAAAAGAATAACACTTTTATTAGAATTCAGCGGATAAGAAACACGGTGACTCTTGGCGAGTATGCAAGTGTCACATTTAAAGTCTGAAGTTGAACAACCAACAAATAAATTAAGAAACATATGCTGCAAATAATTGAAAGATGGATGACCCAAACGGTGATGCCATAACCATATCTTACGCCGTTTGTGATTAACGGCTCCTTAAGCGAGATTGACCCGTCTTGTACTGATAATCATCCATAAAATAAAGATCCCCCCTCTTAGTACAACGACCAATTATCTCATTCTTGAGAATATCTTGTGTAAGACAAAACTTTGGATACATTAGCACACAACAGTTCAATTGTTCAGTAGCCTTGCCAGGAGACATCAATTTATGCTTTAGTGAAGGTACAAGTAATGTATGAGGCAAAGAGAGAGTGGGCGTGAGGCAGACGGTGCCAGCGCCAGTTACCGGTGAGGTGACTCTATTAGCATTAGTAATATTACGTCGAAGTGGAACAATATCACAAGCTAAATCAGTGGGATCATAAGTCATATGGTCTGTGGCATCGAAGTCAATGATCCATCTGGATAGAGTAGCATCACTATTCATATTAAAAACATAACCACAGTTACCTGATGACTCGAGAGACATGTCACATGTCGGAAGAACTCGAAACAGGAGGAGGATCATCTTGAGATATTAAAGATAATTGGGACATAGAGGTGGCAAGATTGGCTTCCTCGTCTCATTCCCTTTGTTTCTAAAGCTTCAACGGTTCGCACCAGTCAAGATAGCCATGCAATTGGAAATAATTATCATGGTCATGCTTCTAGCTACCGCAGTAAGTACAACCATCAGCCTGGACGGGCGGTTTAGGACGAGTAGGACCAGGACTCGTGGTGGTTTTTAAGGCCGTCATAACAGCAAAGAGTGAGCCCTGTGTAGGACTTGAAGACGGCAAAAAAAAAACACCCGGGTAACCAACAGTCGTATCCCAATCAGATACGATGATTTTTTTTCATCTCTTTGCAGCAAAAAAAAAAAAAAAAGCACCCGGGGACCTTGTCGACAATTGAAGACGGCGAAGGTCACCCGGGTGACCAACAGTCGTATCCCAATCAGATACGATGAACAACATCGGGCAGCACCAACGACACAACAACATAGTGCATTGGCCCACGACATTGGGCATGTCGTGCGGACCTTTTGCCCTATGCCGTGGAAGTCTTGAAAAACGATGCCGGAGGAGAAGAAGAATAGGGTGCGCAATCAATTGTCCGTAAGTAGTGTCGCTTTTTATTGCTTTTCATGTAATATTTATATTTATTATTGTCTTTTATTACTAATACTTTCAAAACATTTGTTATATTGCAGATAAACTACAATTTGGAGGACATGGACGGGAACATGTTCGCATGCGTCAATCAGCTCTTCTCCGAACACTACAAGCAATGGAAGAGTGACCTGCACCAATGTTTCCAGCATTTTGAATTACGACTTCTTTCATTTTACTTTTTTTTTACTAATGTTTATTATTAATTTTTTAAAATTTTCTTTAAGTATTACAACTAATACGTACAAACATTTATTTCCAATTTGGTTCCACCATTCGGGTTCGAGGCCTTTCTCCTATAGGATGGAGGCACGACGGAAGGTATATATTACAACTTTTATTTCCAATTTTAAAATGTCGCTAATAATTTTTTTTTCGTACAAACATTTTCCTTATCTTTTTCGATTTTAGGAGGGTTCAAAATTTCCGGAGATAGACATCTTTGCTGACGTTTATGTTCAGTCTGGGAATGAGTTGACCAAGTCCCTTCATGTAAGTACTTTCTTATGCATTAAATATTTATACTAATTCTTTCAAATTGTTTTCTATTAATAATCCATTTTTTTTCACAAACGACTATGGTGGAGAAAAGTCAGGTGGTGCTTCAAGAGTCCGCATCCCAGCTTCCCCCATACACACCGATCGAGTATGTGGATCCCCTTGAGGATGCAGGGTTTCACATCGTCACAGAGACGTTGGACCAGAATTTCGGTCGAAGGCCAGGGACATATTGTCAGGGGATGGGAAATGCCAGGCGACGAGAGATTGGAGCCAGGTTACGGCTTTGACGCAGGAAGTCGCTGGGCTAAGGAGTGAGTTGGCATCGTACAAGTCTCAAATGTCAATGCTTGTACAAGCCCTCAGTTCCTCCAGAATACATCTCCCCAGTTTTTTTGCACCATCGCCCTCACAACCCTTCCACACCGAGCAAGCAAATCAATCAAGCTCATCGACCTCCGACCCCAACCAGCATCAAGATTACCAAGAACCTCTAAATGACATGCCTATAGATTTTGCCTCTTTGTTTTCATAGTTTGTTCTTTTTTTTTTAAAAAAAAAACTTTATATTTATACGTATATTTTTATTTATATTATAAATATAAAAAAATAATTTATTCCTTAATTTGCTTTTTTTTTTGTCATTAGTATGAAATCTGTTTTTTTCCTTTTATTCTATTTATTTATTTTTATTAAAAATTATACTTGCGAGAAGACAACATGTCATTGCGCAAAATTCAACGCGTCTTATCTCATCGTCGCGTAATACGACACGCCTCTTACACCTTTTGTTGCGCAAAACGTTTCAAGACAAATTAGCCACAACGCATTTGTACCCGTTTATATCGTACGAAGAAAACCTTTGTCGATATAATTTTCACGCGACCACTAGAAAAGCGTCGCGCAAATGTTTAGGCGCGCGACGAATTTGCGCGACGATTTTATTATCGCCATCAATTTTGTGCGACCAAATAATTCTTTGCGCGACAAAATGTCCCTCGTCGCGCAAACCGTTTAATTTAGTAGTGCTTCTAAGTGTCGCCCATCACAGTTCAATTCGGAGTCCTAGTGAACATCCCAGGTCGGGGTGTGTCAATTTTTCTATATCTCAAGCTAAAAACTAAAAAGGGTTCTTCAGAGAAAGACCCTTGAAACTCTTATTTTTCAAACAAAAACCCAACTAATATTAAACATTCAAATAAAACCCAAATTTCAAATAGACTACCATGTAGATAAATATAAAACCAATTATTATAACATATTTACAACTTATGCCACAAAACCCTAATTATGTTAATAAATATTATTACTCACCCTAATTATGATTAGCCATTAATCCCATGTGACATCCCACATCGCCCAGGGGAGTGATCCTTAAATGTATATTCCATCCCTACCTAGCACGAGGCCTTTTGGGAGCTCACTGGCTTCGGGTTCCGTAGGAACTCCGAAGTTAAGCAAGAAGGGAGCTAAAGCACTCTCATGATGGGTGACCCACTGAGAAGTTGCTCGTGAGTTCCCAGAAACAAAATTGTGAGAGCGTGGTCGGGGCCCAAAGCGGACAATATTGTGCTATGGTGGTGGAGCGGACTCGGGAAGTGATCCGCCCCGGGCCCAGATGTGACAATTGGTATCAAAGCCAATCCCTAGCCGGAAGTGTGCCGACGAGGACGTCGGGTCTCTAAAGGGGGTGGGTTGTGACATCCCACATTGCTCAGGGGAGTGATCCTTAAATGTATATTCCCATCCCTACCTAGCATGAGGCCTTTTGGGAGCTCACTGGCTTCGAGATCCGTAGGAATTCCTAAGTTAAGCGAGAAAGGAGCTAGAGTACTCCCCATGATGGGTGACCCACTAGGAAGTTGCTCGTGAGTTCCCAGACACAAAACTGTGAGGGCGTGGTCGGGGCCCAAAGCGGACAATATCGTGCTACGGTGGTAGAGCGGGCCCGGGAAGTGATCCACCCCGGGCCGGGATGTGACATCCTATATGGAAATTTTACCTTTTTTGTTTCATAAATATTATTAACATATATATATATATATATATATTAATTTACCCATATTCATAAACAATTATAGGCACATTTTTCGTATTAAAAAAGGATCCTTTGTATAATCAGTTATTTTGCATCAAATAATATTGTTTGATAAAAAAAACAAGAATGAATTAATATTCTTTTATTTTGTAGGTAAATTATTTTACATAGATTATTACATACATTAGCCATTTTGATTTGTTATTATATGTGGGTGTCAAAAATAATTTATCTATATTTATATGTAAAGTATAAGTATAAGTAAATTAATTTTTTTTATAAGAATTAAACAATAGGTACATTATGTTTCTGAAAAAAAGGAAAATTGAAATTCATAAACAAAAAGTAGTAGATATATTATCTTTTCAACCAAATTACATTCCTTTATTACGTAGGTAAATTTTTTTAAAGCATTATTACATATACCGGGCACATTTACTACTAATATATATATACACACACACACACACACACATATAGATATATATATATATATATGTGTGTGTGTGTGTGTGCAAATATATATTTGTTTTAGTGGGAATTATATATTGTAGGTACATTACGTTTGTACAAAAAAAAACAGGTAAATTAAAATTCATAAACAAAAAGTAGTAGTATTTTTTTAATCAACTTACATACCTTTATTTTGTAGGTAAATAATTTTACATGCATTATTACATATATTGGGCACATTTTAGTAATATATATGTGCGATTATATTTTATTATATCAGATGTAGATAAATTAATATTGAATCAAATAACATTTTTTTATTTTGTAGGTAAATTATTTTGCATGTATTATTACATACACTAGGAATATTTTATTGCTAACACATATGTCCAAATAATTTACCCTTGTTTTTATGTAAATGACTCCATAGTTCCCTTTTAGTTTCCATTTGGTAAGAAAATAACAAGATTAAATTAAAATTGTCTAATTTTATGCAAATTTGGAAAATAATTACCAAATCAGTGGATCCGTACCATTGAAATTTGATCAAACATCTTAAGTTATTATAACTTTTATAGTAGGCCCCTGCTTGTAGCCATTGGATCAAATTTCAATGGTACAAATCCACTGATTTGGTGGATTAAGAGGAAGAGATCCGGAGAGGATCCCTTTCCCTTCAAATCTACATAGAATTAAAAAATTGTAATTAGGGGTATTTTAAGCATCTGAAAAAATGCAAAATGTGTAAAGTCAAACAAAATTAATGAATTTACTTATGAGGAGCCTAGTCATTGGGTTTTATTCAAATAAAGAGACTAT
The DNA here is from genome assembly GCA_963580275.1 of Crataegus laevigata. Lineage (NCBI taxonomy): Eukaryota > Viridiplantae > Streptophyta > Magnoliopsida > Rosales > Rosaceae > Crataegus > Crataegus laevigata. Next base: position 18,728,981 of record OY756940.1, on the reverse strand, counting down.
GTCGGATTTTATGTAAAGAAACTTGAGTTTTAAGGGTTAAAATCATATTTTCAGAACTAAAAATAAAACGATTATCAAATAGATCTTGCCAATATATAACAAGGAAAGCCGGTGATTGTACATGGAACTCCACGACGTGTAATTAAACAACTTTACTACCCACTGATTAAAAAAAAAAAGGCAATTTTACTACCCAAGCGATTATGTGAATATTCATAGTTTCACCTTGTGAAAGTTGTTGGCTTCAAAGCCTGAAATGGTCAAGACCAGACTTCTCATCAAGCCCTTCAGAATAGAACTTTGCATGGTATTCACTTATCAAGAAATCTCTATAAACAGGAGGGTTTTCTTCTGATATAAGCTCTTTGATCGGACCGTAGTACTTGGCCGGTGCATCAGTATTACTGTGTCCCTTGAAGAAGCATGCTATGGAAACTCTTGGACCAATGCTGTTCGCAAGCACTCTATGTTGAGCACTCTGAAACTTGTTATTTGATATAGCCTGGAAATTTTTTCAGGAAGCCACAGAAAAGTTGGTGGCTACACACACACATACACACAACATTATGACAACAGAAAAAAAAAATTGTGATTGGTCACATACCTGGAGAAAATCCCCTATATTTACTACTATGCCACCTGAAATTGGGTTCACATTTACCCATTGATTGTCATGAAGGACTTGAAGGCCACCAATTTGGTCTTGAAGAAGAATAGTGAGGAAAGAAGGATCAGAGTGCTTGCTGGCTCCCAAAGTTAGTTCTGGTTTTGGGCATGGTGGATAGTAGTGGCACACAAAGTTGTAATCTTTAGCACATTCTAATTCCCTTAGGTGGTCAGGTTCGAGTCCAAGAGCCTCTGATAATATTCCAAAAAGTTGGTCTCCCAAATTTATGACGTGTTTTGTGTACTCAATTGTTGCATCTCTGCATATAGGAGAGTGAACAAATATTTAAAAGACATCTGAACAATAAACCAGTTACAAATGCATATATAACTCAAAATTTAAGCAAAAACCAGCAGTAAAAATCGCCATGTAATCAATAAACCAGTTACATTAGACAACCAATAACTAAAAGAAGATACAACCAAATCAACTACACAAACAATAGCAATCGCAAGTGAAAGGGAAATAATAATACTTCTTTGTTCTTCTCTCATACGCCCACGTTTAATCATGTGTGCTGTTTTATTTTAAATAATTCGGCGCCTAAAATGAGTTGTGTATTTACACCGGAATTTTTTTGGTCCTTAGGTCTTGATGATTGAATCTTTAACCAAGGCCCAAAATCTCGGTGTCCATGTATGTACATATATAGTAGAAGTAGAAAATCCCTTTGACAAGTGATGAATACGTACCTGCAGACTGAAGGAAGCTGTTTGGGATCATGATCAACAGCAGACCTGGTAAAAGACACAGTATCCCTCCAATTAGCTGCTTTTGATTGGTACAGATCATAGTTGCTATTGAATCGGACGGTTCTCCCTAGATCACGGGAATAGAACTCTTTCTTCGCATCAAGATCCTGCTCATGAAACTCAACTATTCCTTGGATCATATTTTCCAGCACATTCAGCGGGACTCCATGATTGACCACTTGGAAGAATCCCCATGTTTCGGACGCAGTCCGAACATCATCTACAATCTGCTTGTGGATCTCATCACTACCATTGATGCCACTGAGATCAATGACAGGAATTAGCAGGTTGGGTTGGTGACACGTGGTAAACTGGGTGAGATCGTTGGGTGGCTCTATGAATATCTTGGGTACATGAACTGTGCCAGCATCTACTAGGCCCTTGACACCAGCCATTGTATCATCGAAAGCCTTTAGCTCTTTGGTTCGGTCGTATTTGTCAGATTCATGCGAATCTACATGCCCAACAAGTTTGATACCCATGAACTTTTCAATAGCAAAACTTGATCTAGTGCCTGTGACTGAATATTGTCCTACTTTGGCTCATGCTTTGTAATGTGGGAAAAAAACTTCATTTATTCAGAAAGTAATTCTAATGTGTGAATTCTGGTGGAGGTAGCTTAACTTTATAAATGTGGTTTTCAACTGTCCACACAACCCACCGACATCCGCTCTCTCTTTATGAGGGGGGCCAAGAGTAACACTATTTTAGATACCAGTTAGTAGGTTAAATTATTAGCTCTTAGGGGCGAGAGACACCGATAAGAATCAAATTTTTACCAGAATGACGGTGACATCTCTGCTCTATATGTGCAGCTCTGTTGGAATGCTGTTGAGTTTATGACTAGATTTTTGAGATATTTGTATTTCAATTTGCCTTATTTTACCCTTGAAAAATCATGGTCCCACACTAACTACGTCTGTGTCTTTATTTTTTGAGATTGTAATGTTGCTGTGTCTCGTGTCACGCATCCGCCACTGTATCCGCGCAAGTGCAACATAGGATCTCGGAGATCACAATTCACACTCCACATGTTTTCGTTGCTGCCACATGTGGAAGTTTGCAAGTTACGTGTAGTTATGGTACTTGAACTTTATTTTGCTCTCCTCCTACCAAAAAAGTTCTAATTACCTGGAACTCTTTTGTAATAAACAGATACTTGGTGTGGTTCTTAAAATGTAAGTTGATGAGATAATATCAGTACGTTTTATTACAAGCAAACACATCCGATATAGAAGTTCATAGAAGATTGATCCATACATTTTTATAATTGCAAAAACATATACATGAGAAAACTTCACAATTTCAAATAGTTAGGTGCAGAGACCCCATTGAGGCCTTTATTGTAGTAACGCTCGAGTGTTTTAAGCGCTATAAAGTTGTAGTTGAAAACCAAAAAGGAAGAAAAATTAAATGTCTTCGTAGTGATAGAGGTAGTGAATATTTTTCACATGAATTTGATATTTTTTGTGAAGAGCATAGTGTTATTCATCAAAGAACTGCACCCTATACACCACAACAAAATGGTTTGGCAGAAAGAAAATATTGGACACTCAGTGAAATGATTAATGCTAATACTCCAAAATATTTATGGAGAGAAGCATTGTTTACTACATGCCATATATACAATAGAATTACATCTACGAAGACGCATGTGTCACCATATGAAATTTGGAAAGGAAGAAAACCAAATTTGTCATCTTTGAGAGTGTGGGGTTATGTTGCTTTTTATAAGTCACTAAATCCTAAGTGATCCAAGTTGGGTCCAAGAGGAATTAAAAGCATATTTGTAGGACATGCAGAAAACTCAAAGGCATATAGGTTACTTAATTTAGACTCAAATACAAAAGTTGAGTCTACAGATGTCGAACTTATAGAAAATAAATTTTATAACGACTACTCAGTGTCTGGAAAAGAGAATGATCAAACACCTTTCTCTAATTCGGCTACTAATCATTCAATCATTCACAAGGTGCGAAAAGAAAATAGTCTGAAACTGTTAATGAACCAAGGAAAAGCCAAAGGGTAAGAAAAGAAAAGACTCTAGGCTCTGATTTTATTTCATCTCAATCTGTTGTATTTTTAGTCGAAGGAAATAGAACAAAGGTTCTTAAGAAAATACCCATATTGTTGAATGTTGTGTTGAGGATGATCCTAAAAGTCTACGTGCAACATTGACTTCAAGAGATGCAGCCTTTTGGAAAGAGGCTATAAATGATGAATTTGAATCATTAATATCTAATCAGACATGGGCTTTAGTAGACTTGCCCATAGGATCAAAAGCAATAGGTTGTAAGTGGGTATTTAGAAGAATATACAATACAGACAGGTCTATTCAGACATTTACAGCCAAGCTGGTTGCCAAAGGTTTTAACAAAAAAAGAAGGGAATAGACTATTTCTATACATATGCACTAGTAGGCTCACATCAATTAGAATATTGTTTGCATTGCCATCTTTATATAATTTGCATGTGCTTCAAATGGATGTGAAAACATTTTTAAATGGTAATTTGGACGAAGAAGTCTACATGGAACAACCAGAAGGGTTTGTTCTCCTTGGGAATGAAAAGAAGGTTTGTAAATTAGTAAAGTCGTTATATGGATTGAAGCAAGCACCAAAATAATGGCATGATAAGTTTGATTTTGTCATTTTATCATATGGATTTAGACATAACAATGTTGATAAATGCATATACTCTAAATTCACCAATGATTATGGTGTTGTTATATGTTTATATGTCAATGACTTGCTAATTTTTGGTACAAACATGAAAGGTGTATCTAAAACTAAAGGGTATCTAAATTCAAAATTTAAGATGAATGACTTGAATGAAGTAAATACTATCTTGGGAATTACAGTAAAGAAGCTTAGTAGGAGTTACGCTTTGTGTCAGTCACATTATATAGAAAAATTGCTTCTTAAGTTTAAGCATCTACAAATAAAAGAAGCAAATAACCCTTATGACCCTAGTGAAACTTTGTTTAATAATTTTGGTAGGTCCGTTGCATAGCACAAGTATACAAGTATAATCGGAAGTTTAATGTATGCCATGCATTGTATCAGGCCAGATATCGCATTTGCAGTAAGTAAACTTTCTAGATACATTAGTCATCCAGGTATTGCTCATTGGAAAGCAATAAATAGAATTTTTGGTTATCTTAAAAGAACTATTAACCTGAGTTTAACTTACCCTGAGTTTCCAACAGTACATGAAGGATATTCAGATGCAAGTTGGATAACAAGTGCTAATGATAATAAGTCTACATCAGGGTGGATTTTTACAATTGCCGGAGGAGCAATTTCTTGGGCTTCGTAGAAGCAAACATGTATAACACATTCAACTATGAAATTTGAATTTATAGTATTAACGGCAACATGTAAAGAAGCAGAATGGATTAGAAATTCGTTATTGGAAATAGAGTTGTGACCACAAACAATGCCATCTATTTCTTTATACTGTGATAGTGAGCGTACTTTGTCTAGAGCATACAATAAGGGTTATTTGCTGAACCAGAGAATCACCACACCAACACAGCAGAAATGGCTCCTCAAGCTCTTGGGTTACAATTACACACTCGAATACCGTCCGGGTTCCTTGAACACCGCTGCGGATGCACTGTCCCGGAAACATGAGAGTCTCACCCTTATGGGCCTCTCCTAGCCTCTCTTTGATTGCATTTTCGAAATACAAGCTGAGTATGCTCAGGATTCAGAGGCCTCGACTCTTCTCCGTGCGATTAACAACAACCAGCTGCAGCGCGCCCATTTCTCTCTCTGTGGGGACCTTCTATATTATCGAGGTGGCATCTTCGTTGTGGCTACCTCCCTATGGCGACATCGAATTCTTCAAGAATTTCACTGTTCCCCTGCGGCAGGCCACTCAGGCTTTCTTCGTACTTATAAACGCGTTCGTCGAAACTTCAACTGGCCAGGGTTAAAGCAAGCTGTCAAATCCTTTGTTGCCAACTGCGATGTTTGCCAGAGAAACAACTACGAGGCCATTAAACCACCAGGGTTGCTTCAGCCACTTCCCATTCCCTCACAGATCTGGACAGATATTGCCATGGATTTTATTGAAGGCTTTCCCAACACCCATGGACGCAATGCCATTTTTGTGGTCGTCAACCGACTCTCCAAGTATGCCCACTTCATTGCTATCAAACATCCATATTCCGCTGCCAAGGTAGCAGACATATTTCTCCGTGAGGTCTTTCACCTCCATGGCATGCCCACGACCATTATCAGCGACAGGGATCCTGTTTTCATCAGCACATTCTGGGAATCCTTTTTCAAGCTCCAAGGAACGCAGCTTTGCTGCAGTACGGCCTATCACCCCCAATCTGATGGCCAGACAGAGGTCCTGAACTGCACCTTAGAACACTACCTGCGTAGCTTCGTCGGCGACAAGCCCACCTCTTGGGTTGACTGGCTGCCATGGGCGGAGTGGTGGTACAATACCACTTTTCACTCAGCCACCAAGATGACTCCATTTGAGGCTGTGTATGGCTATCATCCCTCTCGCGTCTCGTCCTACCTCCCGGGCTCTTCCTCTGTCCACCTCGTGGACACCACCCTTCGGGACCGCGATGCTTTGCTCCGCCTCCTTCGTGCTAATCTCCAGCAAGCTCAAGATCGCATGAGCTACTACGCAAACAAACAGCACTCGGAGCGCAAGTTCAAAGTGGGAGATTGGGTTTTTCTCTGCTTACAGCCCTACCGCCAATCCTCTGTCCATCACACCAATTGTCCCAAACTGGCACCCAGATTCTACGGACCTTACAAGGTCCTCGCTCGCGTAGGAAAGGTTGCTTACACCTTGGACCTGCCTCCTGGTTCCCGCATCCACCCCACGTTTCACGTCTCGCTTCTCAAACCAAAACTCGGCTCTACCGTGACAGTATCGCCCGCGCTTCCACCTCTGTCAGATACGGGGCTAGTGACCTGGACACCGGAGAAAGTTCTGCAGCGTGGCATGTTCAAGAGAGGCAACTCGGCTGTCACACGTTGGCTTATCAAATGGCTGGGTCTTCCCGACCACGATGCTACATGGGAGGATGTTGACTCGATTCTCGACCGTTTCCCAGATTTCAACGCTTGAGGACAAGCTTCTTCTTAGGGGGCAGGATTGTTAGGACCTCACAAATACTAAGACAGCTGTTGATTCCCACCCTTGTGGTCTTTTGTCTTTTCTGTGTAGGAGTTGGTTTCATCCAACGGTTGAGACGATTGAGATGTGTTCCAATCTGAGCTCGCCTCATTTAGGGTTGTATATAAGCCCCTTTCGCCTTTTGGGAAAGATATGAATGAAAATGAAAATGTTTTAACTGTTTCTTCCTTTTTCCCTTTACTTTCTGCACTGTTACATTCTATAATCCTATCAAAAGTAAATAGTAATCAACGAAATTTTCCTAGTAGAACTTAGCCCTCGAAATTGTCGAAACCAGCTCAATTTACAGGAATCAACAAATGATAAGAGAAAATTGGTCTGACAAAATTGGTTTGAGAAAATACCATGGCTGCGGATGAGCTGACGACGATAAAAGGGAGAGACAGAGGCGAAGGGCTGAAGTCTCTAGAACTCTCATTGTCTGTTGTGTGAAGTAAACCCAAAACACTAATGTGCAATTTGTAATAGGTTTTTGGGCAAACTCCAATCGCTCAATCCTACCCCTTTTTGGACAACCATACTTCTCCTTCTCTCTTTCGCTGTCTTTGTCATCTCCCTCTCTCTTTCACTCTGTCTCTCTCTATCTATCTCTCAGATGAGGCATGGCCTCCCATCCCCAAAACCCTCACTAATCCAGCCTTATTCCACAAACCCAGCCCAAGCCTTACCCCCACTCCAGCCCCCTCACTTTCTCGAAACCAACTCTCAAACCCTAGAATGCAGCACTCTCACTCTCTCGCAACCCACTCTGAATGGCACAGACCCGTTAACCTCAAAAAATTCACACAACCATGCTTTATGCCCTCTCTCTGTCTACCTATCCATCCTTCTCTCCAAATTGGACAAAATCCCTAAATCTCTCTCCCACTCAGTCAAAACTTGTACCTCCCATCTCTCTCTCTCCCCAATCTGTCAGTCCCTCTGCCCCCTCCTCTCCTCCCCAACAACCCTCTGACCGATACATCACTTATGGCCACACAAACACCCACCCGCCCTCGAGCCGAAAATCCCAGTGATCCTCCCCTTTCAACACGTCAACCTTTCTGTCCCCTTTCCGTCTCTCTCCTCGAGTGAAAGGCTTCTGAAGCTCAGTGGTAATTTTGTAAATAAAGTTAAATCCAACAAAAACAGGGGTAGAGAAAGTCAGTGGCACTTTCGTAAATAAAGTGAAATGTACTCCAAAATTGCACAGTGCCACCTCCCCACTACTTTAGACTAAAGTAATGTAGGAGTTAAAAGCAACTTAAGCAGCATGATTTAGAATTATTATTTCTGATAAGCTTGCTGCAACTGACTTTAACATGGAGGGTTGATTTATGTAGATGTTTGTAGGGTTCTTACGCAAGGATGCGAAGAGAGGTCCCACATCAGAAGTTTATAAAACTTTTACATGTATTTATAAAGAGTTAAGGCATGTCATTTCTTATTTTATTTATGGTAAAATCTCAACTTCTTTCATAGCAGACCTCGCACATTATAAATATTGTTGAACTTCGACCTATATATGTACCCAAAAAAGTATGAGAAAGAAAATTCCAAAAGAAGAATCTAGATTTCCAGAGGAGTGCCAGATCCCATGTCGGGGGTTTGTCGGTTCCAAATCAAGTGCTTGGTGGCACCTGTCATTGTCAAGGAAAATAGATGTTCTTCCCAAAAAGAAGAAAACAAATTACATGAGGTAGAGAATGGAGACACTGAAAATATATAATGTGGGTAGATTTCAGAATAAATTTCAGTCTCGTATACTTTATTTTCTCCATATTAGAGAAAGGTATACAATAACAAAAGAGTAGTACAAGGATATAATTCTAAATAATAATCTAAAATACAAGCAAGACCATTACTGGAAGGAAACCCAAATCCACAAAACCTAGACCATACATGTTTTCATCTTAAGCACACATACACGCGCTAGCTACATAAACACAAGATACCGATTCATTGGTAAATAAACTAGACCATGTATGTACTCATAGCCAAACTTCATATCTTAAGATATTCCAACGAAGGGATCCCGTTGAGCCCTTTCCTGTAGTAGTGTGCAACAAAATCTTTCATCGTTGTTTCCCGATAAACTGGGGGATTTTCTTCTGATAACAACTCCTTGATTGGCGCATACAGTCTTGAGAAATTTTCCAGCGGAAGATGTTGTCTGAAAAAACATGCCACCGAAATTCTCGGGCCTACGTTTTTGGCCAACACCCTATGGTTGGCACTAATAAACTTGTCATTTGAGATTAGCTGCACCAATTAAAGCACACAAGTATTGATTATAAAGTTAAACACTGCATAACAATATCCTGCAATCCATTTAGTTAACTTGCCTGTAGCATGTCTCCGAGATTTATAACTAGAGCTCCATGAATTGGGGTAACATCAACCCACTGGTTTTCATGAAGGACTTGGAGGCCGCCGATTTGGTCTTGTAGGAGCACAGTGAGGAAGCTACTATCAGTATGTTGACTTGTCCCCATTGTCAACTCTGGTTCTGGGCATGTTGGGTAGTAATGGCCAAATAAAACTAGTCCCTCTGCGCAGCCTAATTCCTTCAAGTGGTTGGGGTTGAGGCCAAGGGCTTGGGACAGCAATTCAAATAAAGCGACTCCTAAACCCTTTACTTTCTCAGAATAATCAATCACTACATCCCTGCAATTTGGTCATTTGATAATCATTATAAAAAATTAATATTTCTTTCCCATAAATTGTTAATGGCAATTCTACGCAAATTTTTCTCTCACGTGTGAGGGGAGGAAAGTTGATTATCACTCGACAATGAGCGTGACACAGTGGGACCCACGCCCATCTTAATTATCAAAATCAAATGTTTCTTGAACTATCACCAAAGTATTACTTTATGTTTTTGCAACGGTTATCATTTTTTCCCTCAATTTTCATTATATATCTGTTTGGATTTGAAATACAGCTTGGGCCGAGAATGAGTAACCTTGGTTAAAAAGGGGACGATTACGGGCCAGTGGGCTTTCAGCCTAAGAGAGTACTAATTCAACTGAGTCCTTATAGGAGTAGGACTGTTAAAGGATCAAGCTCAGACATGGCTTGGTCAAGTCCTAAGTGAATTAAAATTGTCCAGGATCGTGCTGAGTTCTAGTAAGCTGCGAATTGTTCTAATTGGTCCGAACTTTCATGTGAGTTAGGCAACCTTGTCTTCAAGTTCTAGAATTTAAAGCCGAAATGTGTTCCTTCCTCGACCGTACTCTCTAAAGTGCAGAAGTTAGCAAGACATTTGACACCATCACCACATCTATTATACTCTTTTGATTGAGCTCGTTCACTAGTTGGCATACCCACATTCACTAGAAAGACATTTTTGAAGTCTAACAATTTCACATTATCTCGTTTCGACAACTATGTCCATGAATTGTTAGGTTTTGCTCTACCGTATAGGTCAACGTGATACAAATGACATACCAACAACAGATCAAGCATCCATGGACAAATATTGACGATTGATTAAACAAATTGTTAGACGAACCGAGGTAACGTGAGAAATAGTAAATCTAAAAAGAAAGTAATACAGTAGGAAAAGCAGAAATTAAAATGGTAACTAAAATACTTTTCACGGGTTGATAAGGGTTAATATTTAATTAATATCTAGCATGTTTTTAATTAAAATGGATCGCAGATTAATAACACAGGAATTTATCACCGTGGAATAATTTTCACGGATACATACCTGCAAACTGAAGGTAACTCACCAAGATCGGGAGCTCGAGGAGCCATAACACAAGACAAAGTATCCCTCCAATTAGCGGCTGGAGCTTGGTAAAGATCAAAGTTTGTATTATAATAAACCTTCTTTGCATAATCGCGTGAGTAAATTTGCTCCTTCACTACTTGATCTTGTTCATGAAATCTTCTTATCCCATCAATCATCTCCTCCAGAACATGGACTGGAACCCCATGGTCGACCACCTGGAAAAACCCCCACTTTTCGCAAGCATGCCGAACTTGATCAATCACCTGCCTGCGTTGACTTGCATCTTCTTCTCCGCTGACGATGCCTTTTAAGCTTATGACTGGGGTGCTGAAACTGGAGTCATCACAGCTGGGACTATTGCCAATGGGGTGGTGGCTGTTGATGATCTTGTTCTGCTCATGAATGAAAATTCTTGGGATTTTAGCCAAACCAGCATCTACAAGTCCCTTGACACCAGCTTTTGAATCATCGAAAGCCTTTAATTCAGTTTTCCTGTCATACTTGGAGCTCGTGACCTCCATTGTTGGTTTTGTTTTGTGCTGTTTCCAGGAGTATATCTTTTGCAGACTGAATGGCTTTCAGAATTTTTAAGGGTGAGAGTGACATACATGTGGTTTTCCGCCTACTCCATAATCTGCATGGGCCAGACCTGGATCCTCTCCTGAATCCAAGGAGAGGATCCTCCTGACCAAAGATTCAAGACCGTTGGATGAAGATCCAACGGCTATAATTATTATAACTTTAAATGGACCCCCTGTTTGTAACCGTTGAATTTTCATCCAACGGCCTTGAATCTTTGATCAGGAGAATCCTCTCCTTGGACTCAGGAGAGGATCCAGGTCCAATGGGGCCGACCACATCATATAATGGCTGTATTGGTCTAGCAAGGTCTAACATGGCCCTACTGGGCCTGATCTCCTTCAATTCTTCCCCACTTTCAGACGAATCTATAAAAAATAAAGGTATCAAATTGTTAGTTTTGACCAAGGTATTAAATATCGGTGTCTAAAAATACGAAAATTTCGATAAAAATATCGAGATATTATCGATATCGATAAAAATTGAATAAAAACCACGGAAATTGTAAGAAAAACTTGGAAATTTTTATTGAAACGTTGCAGAATGTTTATTTAGTCAATTATCTATTAGTTTATCACAAAAAATTAGAAGGAAATGCATTGCATGATGGATTTAACTGATTTAAGTTAATTATATAGCGAGCTGGCAAACATTGTGAGTGTAGAAAATATGTAGTAATTAATGAAAGAAGTTTAAACATACTATAATCATTTATATATAATGAATTAGTACAATGGGAGGGGTTCGAATATATTTTATTTAAAATTTTAACAATTTCCATATATTTTATTTTTAATAAAACTTGAATTCTTTTTATTCATTAATGAGTAATAAACCCATTCGACAAAAAAAAAGAGGGTAAAAAACTCAAAATCAAAAATAAAAGGGGAGGTTCTGGAACCTTTTCCACCACAACTCTCTTTACTATACCCCTCTGCATCCTCCATTTGTTTTTGCGATCATCCCCAATGGCCCAAACTCTTACCACTCCTGACCTTGTAATGTTCTATCTTTCTGAAAATCACCACTACACCCACAGAACCCTAATCCCCAATTTCTAGCAAAAAGCTTCCCCCTGCCGCTCCAAATCTCGATCCTCACTCCCTTAAACACCATCTCGAGCTCTACCTCCTGCCTTCTATGGATTTCACTGATCTAAGTCCATCTCTCTCGATCTCTTTGCTTTTTCTCTACATCTCAGACCTCTCGCTCCCCTTGTTTCACTTGGTTTGACGGCGGCTCATCACTTGGTTTGAATCCCCTAGTCTTGAAAGCTGCAGAGGACGGAAGGGGATACAGTGGCGTGAGAAGTGTGGATCGAAGTGGTGGCGAGGATGCAGGTTGCATAAAGCACTAGCATGGGCTGGGATCTGGGTTGCAGGTTCTTTCGGTGCTGTGGATGCAAGCGGTTCGGCAATGGTTTTTTCAGATGCTGATGCCAGATGAGACGGAACTGGGTTCATCGGAATAATATCGCGATATAGTGACGAAATTTAAGTATATATGTGTAAAAATATCGGCTACTCAACAAAAAGATATTTTCGACGATAATATCAATATTTTGTTCCTTGGTTTTGACACAACATTGGATATTAGACATATAACGTACAAATACGCCACATCTTCTTCTCAAGGTTTAGTCAGTAGTTTTCGTAACAAATTAGAAACAAGCCAAAAGTCACGAGTTGGTCGCGATAAGTAAGAACAACATTCTAGAGACAACCCAATAGCTTAATACAAATGTACACACCCTTTATGTAAAGGGATTCTCATTTTTTTTTCTCAAAAAATGGAGATTAGGTATGGCACTCACTCCACATCGAACTTAAACGATCAGAACCGTCTATTTTATAAGTCATGATTCATAGATCATTTTTGCAAAAAAAAATCAATTCAATTCAATTCGAAACCATTTGCTTATATAATTATCAAGATAAAATTTCATTGTTTCTTATATAACAAAGTATTCGTTAATTTCTTTGAACCCAATTAGATGTCTTAAACATTTCCGATTTGGCTAATATTTTGTAAGGATAATCTATGAGGTGCAACTTGAAAAATAGACGGCTCGGATCGTTAAAGTTCGATGTGGTGTGAGCCCCACAACTAATACCTATTTTTATAAATAAAAAACAAAAATCCCTTCCCTTAAAGGTTTATATCCTAAAAATCAACTGCATTATGTTTGAAAATTTTACATATGTTTTTCTTTTTCCTTCTTTAGTAAGGTTTTTTTTTCTTTTTTCAATAAAATATCCTTGGTTGAAATTTCCCATGAAAATAAAGAAGTAAAGAAGATAAAAATTAGTATTTTTCTTGCCTCTAGAAGATCACCAATGTCGATCACTATAGCCCCACAGGGACAAATAATATTAGACACGGCCATGTGATGGTTGATTATAATATTTCAGTAATAGATTTTAGTTTGATCCTAACATCTTAATCAGGATTTCGACCTGGTCCATAGTAGAAAATCAATCTTATTATACTTAGGTAAGCAACATTGTCATACTTGGACGGCAAAAATGCTCACAATCAGATGATTATATTATGGTTAAAGAAAGAAAAAAGGGTAAATTATAAAAAATTACCTCAATTATTGGTGTCACAACACTTTCATACCTAATTTTTTTTAAAATGACAATGTCATACCTCATTTTACGAATTTGTGTCAATGTCATACCTCTGTCAATTTTTTCTGTTAATTTTTCTGTTAAGTGCTGACGTGGCTACCTGCGGGATCCACTCACTAATCCAACTGGATTAAAAATTTATTAAATATATTTTTAATAATTAAAATTTTAAAAAATAAATTTTTTTATTAAATCTCTCTCTCTCTCTCTCCCCACTATCTCTCCCCCTCTCTCGCCTCTCTCTCTTCTCTGCATCCCCAAAACCTTCCCACCCGTCCCCCTTAACCTTCCTCCCCCTCACCCTTTCTTCCCCTCGCTCCGTCGTCCCCAAACTCAAAACCAGAACCACCCAACCCAGATCCCACCCCGCTCCCGTCTTCTCTGTCTTCCTCAAACGATTTGGACCACACCCAGATCCGACAATTTGTCGACCCGGTGTACACCATATGGTCGTTCGACACTGCCAACGCATTCACGGCGTCCTCATGCGCCTTGACTGACTCGACGCAACGGAGATCCAGAGGCATTTCTCATGGCCCAATGCGGCGTAGAAGAGGTTGTGGTTGACGACAAGGCATGTGATTGAGAGGGAGGGGTGACGGGGCAGGAGAATAGCGAAGTAGAGGTGGGAGACGGAGAGGTTAAGGGGCTCTAGAGGGGAGAGTTTTTGGAGGGAGAGGTTGCACAGAGAAAATGGGAGCGAGGGGAAGAAAGGGTGAGGGGAGGAAGGTTGGGGGGGACGGGTGGGAAGGGTGGGAAGGTTTTGGGGATACAGGTGGGTGTCCAGAGAGAGAGAGGGTGGTGAAGGTTGGGGGGACGGGTAGGAAGCAGTTTTGGGGATGCAGAGAAGAGAGAGAGGCGAGAGAGATGGGGGGAGAGAGAGAGAGGAGAGAGATTTAATATAATTTTTTCTAATTTTTTTAGTTTTTAATTATTCAAAAATATATTTAATTATATTTTAATCCAATTGGATTAGTGAGTGGCCCCTGTATCTAACCATGTCAGCACTTAACGAAAAAATTAACAGAAAAACTGACAGAGGTACGACATTGACACAAATTTGTAAAATGAGGTATGACATTGTCATTTTAAAAAGATGAGATATGAAAGTGTCGTGACACCAATAATTGAGGTAGTTTTTTGTACTTTACCCAAAAAAAATATGCTTTTGTGAATGGGTGCTTTTCAAACTGGCATATATATATATATATATATATATATATATATATATATAAATTTGAAGATCAGATGCTCATATTAGGGGAAATTAGAATGTCCCCTCTTTTTCTACATTTTTTTAATTAAACTTTTGTGTCTTTTACAAATTTGATCAAAACACTTTAACTAATGGCCACTTAAGCATTTTTAAATGGGTTTTTTTTATCACAAATGGTCCCTGAGATTGATTTAACTCATCATTTTTGTCCCTCGCTTTCAAAATTAATCAATGTCGTCCCTAACATTCATTACCACACATCAATTTGGTCATTCCGTTAAGATTCCATCAACTATTTTGTTAGTTTATATGTGAGACCCACAAATCCAATAAAATGGTGACACGTGGATTACACAAAATAAGGATTTTTATTGCAATGGTCCCTGACATTGATCCAACTCCTCATTTTGGTCCTTGAGTTTCAAAAATCGATAAATTTGGTCCTTAACTTTCAATACCGCACATCAATTTAATCCTTCCGTTAAAGTTTCTTCAATATTTTTTGTCCCACTAATCCAATCATATGGTACCACATGGATTAACTATAAGAAACTTTTTTTTTTTTTAAGATTTAAAACTAAAAGTAAAATAAGAAACTAAAAGCCAAAACTAAAAGAAAAAAACATGTCATCGTGGTCTTCATCAGGGTATGCTCAAAAGGAAAAGGAAGGCACCATGACACCACTAAAGTACATAGCCTCTTGAACTCACTCCTCATTCTCTCTAGTTAGTTATAATCATAAATCCTATCAAATTTGAATTGAATTTGTATTTGATTTTATCGAATTTAGATTGAATT
The DNA here is from genome assembly GCA_963580275.1 of Crataegus laevigata. Taxonomy (NCBI): domain Eukaryota; kingdom Viridiplantae; phylum Streptophyta; class Magnoliopsida; order Rosales; family Rosaceae; genus Crataegus; species Crataegus laevigata. Next base: position 18,713,448 of record OY756940.1, on the reverse strand, counting down.
TTTTTTTCCAATTGGGGTTGTGGGATGCGAGAAAAATGTCTGCGTGAATACTCTTCTTTTGGTTCACTCTTAAAAAAAAAAAGTTTCTTATAGTTAATCTACGTTGAGTCACATAATTGAATTAGTGGGACCATATTAACGGAGGGAATAAATTGATGCACGGTAGTGAAAGTGAGGGACCAAATTTATCAAATTTTGAAACTCAGGGACCAAATGAGGAGTTGGATCAATATCAGGGACCACTACGATAAAAACTCTTATTTTGCATAATCCATATGTCACCATTTGATTGGATATGTGGGTCCCACATACAAACTAACAAAATAGTTGACGGAATCTTAACGGAATGACCAAATTGATGCGAGGTAGTGAATGTTAGGGACGACATGATTGATTTTGAAAGTGAGGGACCAAAATGATGAGTTTGGTCAATCTCATGGATCATTTGTGATAAAAAAAAAAACTTTTTTTAAAGTTTTTGTTTACAAATCATTAGTGTGACAATCCCGTCCCTAATTTTACAACTTTATAAATTTGAAAAGTGTGAATTGACCAAAATGCCCTAGAAGCGAGATAGTTGACTTTTGTTTACCATCTTTTGGTAATGTGTACGAGCTACCACTTTACCGTATTCTCGATGTACTCGATGGTATGAACGCATAGGCATAAGCAGATTCGAATTTGGACGGAGATTTTACGGACTTACGAATTTGGAACTATGACGGAGATTTTACTATACTAGATATTTTCTTATTCTTGTTTTCAGATTTCTGTTTTAATGGGACCCACACTCAAACCCCCTCTCATCTCTTGCCACATGGCATCATTCTCCACCATTCTTGAATTCTCTATCTCTTCCTCATCTCTTCTTTCTCCTGTCTATCTCTCCCTTCGCTAGCCCTCTCCTCGTCTCAGATGAACACCAAGATCGAGCCAGACCACCACCTCATCACTTTTCCTCCGATGAACCACTTATACCACCATCACTCCCCTTAACATGGTCAGGACGCCAGGTTAATGGTTCGAAACGCACAATGGCCGCTGCCAATATTCTTGATTTTTCCCAGCAATTCCTTGGTTTTCTGATGAAGGTGAGTCTCAGGACTCCCTTAATCTTTCTCATTTGGTTATCCTAAGCTTAATTGTTAGGTTAGACATGCATAATGATGAAGTTTTCGTGCAGATCGACTGGGAGGAAAAGTTCTCTAGATTTCGGCAAAAATCTAGTGGCTTTTGAGCCTTTTTAAGGTGAAATTCGACCACGGCCAAGGAAAGTATTGGTATAATTCGAATCCTTGTTCCTTGATATTTATTTTGGTATATTACATGCCTAGGTTTAGATAAGATTTGTGGTTGATCGGAAAAAGGTGATTTCCAGACTTCTTCTTCGTTGGATCTGGCGACCCGGAAGCCCAAATAAGTCAACCCGACCCGATTTAAAAAAAAAAAGAACCCAGATGTGCAACCCGAATTCGAATTTGAACTCGAGATCTGGCCTGGTCCAATTCCAAAATGTATCTAGAATATTTTAGAATATTCCTAGAATATTCTCTGGAATATTTCTTGGAATATTCTTAGAATATTCCTTGTGTTAACTTTTTTGGAATTTTCTCGGAAATCCTCCTAAACTAATTTCGACGTCTCGAGTCCGTTTTTGACATCCATTTAGTGAAATTCCAAAGTTTTAACATAGTTGACCGCCGAGGCAACTCTGTTGACTTTTTAGTGTAGTTCGACACACTGATTCCGAATCTGCCGTCCATTTCTCCAAATTCAAACATTTTAATTGAGCTTTAACTAATGGGCCTCTATTATGCTTAGGTACGATTAGCATTGACTATCCGTATTTACTCGTCCGAATGGCTATGACTTCGCAAGTATCTGTGAGTGGGTCTTTTCTTATGTGTGTATATATATATATACACATTTATATTGGTTTAGTTCCATATACACATCTAATAATGAATTTTCTATGCGATGTCGTAATTTAATTATCCTTTATATGAATGTCGTAACGATGAGATTTAGAAAATCATTATAAATCCTATGGAATGCTTTAATTAGATTTACGGCTATGAATAGTATTTTGTTGACTAGAATTATTGAATTACTATGGCCTAACTATATTTATGTTATCTACTTATTGTGTTCAACACTGGTGTCAGTACTCGGCCGGGCCAAGCTTCACGTGTATGTTCACATCGTACCGTACGCTCACTTTGGATCCATTGTAGGTGCCAATCCTGTCCTAGATTGCTATAGGCAATTAGGACTCGTATATGATGTGCATAGCGCCAGTGTTCATGTAATTATAGTACTAGAGCGTAAATCAATATTACACCTAGTCTTGTTCATGTCAGAATACCTCTGCATGAACTCGTGTGTCAACATATGTCGATGAGCACTCGATGTGATATATTTATTTCTACGAAATATTGTGATTACTAGAAGTTATATGCTTATTTATGAATTTTGTGACGTATTGAAGTCTTGAGATCTTACAGGCTATGGTAAGTATTTTCATACTATACATAATATGTATATTTTGGAAACTATACTTGTTTTATGAAAGAGGGTTATTATGTTTTCAAAAAGGTTTTTTTTTTCAAAACTTTATTTTTAGGCCCACTCACCCTTGTTTTTTGCCCCTCCAGATTCTAGTAGCTGAGCATTTGTATCGACGAGGATTCTTGGCAAATCTTAGTACTAGAGATTACCTTCGATGGTATAATTCTTAATCCACTCTATTGTACTTTACTTATACTCTGACATCACATGTGGAATGGGTTCATTCCCATATCACTACACTTTATGGCTTCGTCACCCTCATGATGTCGGCTAGTACAGCTCCATTTGGAGTCCAAGTGGACATTTCGAATCGAGGTGTGTTAATTAGTTTTATTTCTTTTATAATAGATCTCATTCTTCCACAATAATCCTTAATGTCATTTGTACTAAACTATTCACTAGAATTCATTAAAAGAGAGCTTGAACCTATTTATTTGTGTAAACCCTTCACAATTAATGAGAACTCCTCTACTTCGTGGACGTAGCCAATTTAGGTGAACCACGTACATCCTATGTTTGCTTCCCTGTCTCTATCCATTTACATACTTAACCATTCTAGGGACTGGAGCAATTTAGCAAAGGTCACAAACTTGACACTTTATGTTGTACCAAAGTCCTCATCGATTTTGTGCATCAACATTTGGCGTCGTATGTGGGAATCACACATATTCCTACTCTCTTCAGCTTTGTCAAGCTGGTTTCCACCATTCGTACACTCTATTTTAACCAGGCGTCCCTCTCCGCCATGGGGAGCAAAGGAAGCCACAACACATAGAACGACACCCCTCTTGCACCTAGTACGAAGCAATGAAAGAAAGAACGAAAGCAGTTTGTTCTTCAAGCTAAAGTCAATGAGTTGGAGGCTCAGAGCAACAAGATAGCAATGAAGAATGACGTTTTTCAGGAGCAGTATGAGAAGCTTTTCAAGATGCTCCATGAGGCTAGGCATACTCAAACACACGAGCTCATCGCCCCTGCTAAAATGAACCATCATCTGGGTGCCCTCTAACACGGAGGGTCATTGATATTCAACATGGATATTCCTGATAGGGAGCAAGCTACTCATCAATGTGTCGATCAACATGAAACTTCTCTCAACCCAACTGACCGGAAGCAAGAAAAGTGGAGGAATGCACCTCCTTGCAGAAGGAGTGGAAGGATCGAAAGTCGTTTATCGCGACTGTCGGGACTTCTTGAGGCAACGTCGAGAAAACCCCATCCATATAAACTCAAAGATCAATGACCCAAGGGTTTCTAACAGACTTGGTCCCCTTCCACGGCCCATGCCAGCTACCAATCTAAGGAAAGAGCGACAGGCCCCATAGGAACATGAGGGTATAGGGGACTCAGAGGTATTATGACAGACTCGCCCTAGAAGTCAGTACGACGAGTCCAAGGAAAAATCACATGCTCTTGATCAAACTTTCTTACTCCCAAAAGGTGATGGGATTATTGTGGAAAAATAAAAAATGTTATATGTTGATTTCCCACTTTATTTTTTTAGTCGATTGAGGGTTTTTTTACGTGTCAGAATTTATGCCCCTTTTTAAGGGATATATTAATGCTATTAACTATTAAATGGATATTAACATTATCTGTACCTCATGTTGTTTATCTCCGGCAGAGATTTGCAGAACTTGAGGTACGTTTGACGGTTCAACAAGTATACCTAATAGTTGGTCATGTTGCCTTAAGGAATGGTGTAACCATAAAAATATTAGTTCAAATAGCAACATGAAGGATTTTCTGATGGAGAAGAATCCATCATTGTTTCATTTTAGTGCTGAAAGAAGAACTCTTACTTTGTATGTTGTGATCTTTACAATTATTATGTCATTTGAACACTACAACCATATTGACTCTTTGGAAGAAAAAAAAAACATCTTGATTCTCTTTTCCAAATAAAGAGCCTCTCAAGACGGATTCATGAAGAAGAAGGAGAAGGTTCCATTAAGAAGAGGATTGCATATATGGTTAATGTGTGTTTCTCCGTCTATCCATATGCTTAATTTGAATTGTACCTATGTCATGTTGAAACGTACTAATATTGGCTTGAGACATACCAATGTCAAATTGAAACGCACCAATACTAATAGAAATGTACACATGCCAATTTGAAACGTACCAATATTGGCTTAAAACATACCAATGCCAAATTGAAATGTACTGCTACTCAAGGTTCTAAAAATCACTAGGCACTAGTCAGGCGGCAGGCAAGGACCTAGGCGGATTTATGTAAATTTATTATATATCTTGTAAATAAGTGCCTATGTACACCAAAAAAAATATACTTGTATGGATAATAAAATAATGATAAAATGTAAAAATAGAAGTAGAAGAATACACAAATTATATACATCCAAAAAGTTCAATATTTAAAAAACAATAAGCATATAATCATAATGAGGAGGATTTGGATGATAGACTAAATTCTTCTTGTTCATGAATCATGATCCTTGCATTGGATTGGACATAGACTAAATTATTTAACCTTGTTGTATCTAATTTATTTCTTTTCTTTGTATGTATCCCCTCAAAAGTGCTCCAATTCGTTTCACAATTGGATGAACTTGTAGTAAATCCATAATTTACAAATTAGGTACACCATTTCCAAAAGTATACCACCATGAAACCAAAAAATAGAAAAGCACACAATTAATAATATATATATATATATATATATATATATATATATATATATATATATATATATATAACCACCTAGGACAGCCTAGGTGCTACCTAGCTCTCCGCCTAGGATCGCCTAGCTCCAGACCAATTTTTGGAAACGATTTGCTCAAATCGAGGCGGGCCTTCACCGCCTAGGCCAATTTTTAGAACACTGCTGCTACTAATAAAAATGTACAATGCTAAATTGAAACATACCTAATATACCATCTGCCACTAGAATCTATTTTCCAAATGTACCATGGTACGGATACTCAAATCAAGAGGTGCATTAAATGAAAATACAAAGGAAATGAATATAATTGACAAGGGAGAACAGAAGAGTGTCAATTGACCTGAGCAAAGAAATGGCACGAAAAGATTGTTGAATGGTAGTGGAAGAAGATGACAGAAGTATATATCACGTTAAAAATAGAAATAGATCAAATTTGAATAAGTTTTAAAATTTTAAAACGTATGTCTACTAGATTCTAGGAGATTTGGAATATTATTATTATTATTAATTAATTAATTGGTACATTATATATAATGGCAAATTATGTAATTTGGAATTAATAAAAAGAAAAACTAACGAAAAGTCCTAATTTTTTATTTAGTTTTAATGAAAAATGATAAAGTGAAGGGAGATTATATTCACACACCCCAAATTACTTCTCCCACACCTTTTTTATTTTTTAATATTTTTCTATCAAGTGTTAGTGGTGTGTAGAAAATATTAAAAAAATTAAAAAGGTGTGAGAGAAGAATTTGGGGTGTGTGAATATAATTTCTCTAAAGTGAATAGTAGCAGGAAAAGGTAAAATGTCTTTTTTTTGTTAAAAGTGAACAGTACAGAGAGTGTTTTGTTAAAACTCCCTTAATAAAATGCTACTTATAATACATGTGGCACCTAAAATGTAAGAAAATGTTTAATAAAAAATCTAAAAGATATAGATGTTTTTAATCTAACAAATAGCAAAATGAGGTATCTAATTCTAAATGCCCTTATTACTTTATAGATAGGAGCAAGAAATACTTCGTAGATTAGGGCACAAACTAGTCAGTAGATTGACGGGAACACTGACTACTCAGTAAATTAGACACGAAACACCACATGGCGACTACAAGTTTAGGTCGAAAAGATATATTTTTCAATCACCATGGATAGTTCCATTGTAAGCCTCAAGGTTCTAAAATACGCTAGACACTATTTGGGTGACGGGTAAGGGCCAAGCCTAGCGCCCAAACGGATTTATGTAAATTTATTATATATCTTGTAAATAAGTGCCTATTTACACTTCAAAAAAAAAAAAAAAACTATACTTGATGGATTAAAAGACGTTAAGCATATAATCATGATGGGAAGTATTCTTAGATGATAGACTAAATTCTTCTTGTTCATAATCCTTGTATTGAATTGGACATAGACTAAATTATTTAACCTTGTTGTGTCTAGTTTATTTCTTCTTCTTTTTTTGTATGTATCCCCTCAAAAGTGCTCCAATTCCTCTCACAATGGGATGAACTTGTAGTTAATGAGAGAATCTTTATAACCATCCTTTGGAAATTAGGTACAACATTTTCATAAGTATACCACCATAAAATTAAAGAAGAAAAAAACACACAATTAATTTTAAAAAAAAAATAATAATAATAAAAAAAAACCAAACCGCCTAGCTCTACCTAACTCCACCTAGCCTACCTAGGTGCCGCCAAGCTGGTTAGCTCCAGACCGATTTTTCAAAATGATTTGCACTAAATTGCGGCGGACCTTCACCACCTAGCGCCTAGGCAGCTGGTTAGACCAATTTTTAGAACATTGGTAAGCCTAAAGAGTTAAGTTACACCATATAGGTAGTTTCAGTGGCGAATTCAAGATATTCAAATAATAAGGATTTCAACAAAAATAAATAAATATTTTATTGGACCATTTTCATTGACCACTTGGTAGAAACATGTCGATTCTTGCCAGCATCTGTTGAAGGTGTTTGGCAATATATGTAAACAACTACTATAACATATAGTGACTTGTCAAGGGTGAATACAAGAAACTGTAAAGTAATGTTGAAGACTGTCAAGACTTATCAACTGAAGCATTTCATCGAGCATTTGGTGCACACAATGACGTCGCACACAAGAAGAGAGAAAAGAAAGATAGGAATGATAAAACAAATAGCATAAGTAGAAGGAGAAGGTTGTACTTTAGTTTACCCTAACTGTTTATAAGGTCAAATACAATACACATACAAATATACATAAGATTTTTGAAGTTGTTGTGGTCATGGACGACTAACGACTCCATGCTGGCTTTGTTATTGGGTAGTTTATTCTATAATAAGGCTATAGATTGTAAGAGAGAACTTTTCATGAGTACTAATCCTCTGTGTCAAACTTCAAAGCTTGAAATGCGACAAGGCAGATGTGCCATCAAGGCCTTTGTTGATGAAGTAAGCAACGTAGTTCGTCACAGTGGTTTCCCTGTACTTTGGAGGATTGTCGTCTGATAATAACTCCTTGATCGGTCCATAGAGCTTTGTCGATGGTAACCTCCCGGTGCAGAAGAAACTCGCAACAGATAACCTTGGACCTACAAAGTTTGCCAGTACCCTGTGTTGTATGCTCTTGAATCTATCATTTGATACGAGCTGAAACCCCAAAAGAATTCAATTTTAAAAACAATCCATGTCATTCAAGTGACTTGGCTTTAGGCCAAGAGCCTCCGATAACAACTCGAACAACAACTTCCCTAGCTTCATTACTTGCTTTGAATATTCAACTAGTATGTCTCTGCCAGTTGAAATTAACACACAAGTTTAACCAATATGGTGAGTTGAGCGGCTTATATATGTATCTTTTTACTTTTTAGATTTCAAAATTTATTGTATTCAATAAAGACAAACTCCAACCCTGCCTTGGGCGATCTCCATTTGGGGTTGGGAATGAAAACCCAGATTTTGTGTCCAAAACATATCCAACTGATGTATTTTGGTGTGGGGGTGGTATTTGGGTCTCAAATGGCCCCCGGATGGATAAGGCTGTCAAGTGAAACGAGAGCCCCAGTAGCAGTAACACGTTAAAGGCAAGGAAAACGTGGGCCTGCACGTCAGATGGGAGTGGACTCAGATGCAAGTGAGGCGCCCTTAGCTATATGTCTTTCCGACGGAAACTGTGTTGAGCGGCCCAGATTTTCTGACCGTTTAGGTTTAAAAAAAAAATCAACTGTAACTTTTTAAATCTAATGACTCAACTTAAATTTAATAAATTTTAATGGTAATAAAAAAAATCACAACAAAAATTTAAATTCAACAGTCAAAATAATATTATCAATTAATCCAAATCAGATCCAACATTAAAACTCCTCCACAAGTCTAAATACCATTTCCATTTCTTCCTAATCCATAAAAAAAATTAATTTTGTCATATTTCACAGCCAAAATTTCTTCTATCATTTCATTATCCTTTCAAATTTAGCTCGTATATATGGCAGACAAAGATAATGCTAGAAATGGCAATTGGCCTCCTTGTGGAGATGTCACCTTATGCTTAGCTTGTCTAGAACTCCTCCTGCTTATAGAGAAGCAGTTTGAAGATGAAAAATGTTTAGGAAATCATACAAGATCAGATAGAATCAGATAGGAAATCATAAAAGTAAGAGAAAAAAAAATCATAAAAGATAAGATTTTTAGTATGTAGGATATCAAGAGAGATAGTTTTAAGTATGCCAGAAATAATTATGATATGGCATCTAATGATGTCCAACTCAAAAAATATCTCAATAATTTTTTTTTTCTTTTCAGAATTTAAATTTGTTTACATCAAAATGAACAGCAAATGAATAAACAGCAATCCATTCCATACAACAAACAGCAAATGAATTCTATATGCAATTGTTGTCTATGTTATACTAGTCAAAGTATGTCACTCCATAACCACCAAAAGTCATGATAAAGATACATACAAAACTTACCACTGATTGCAGAGAAATATAAATTCCCTTGTCACATATACCTGCATACTTGTGGAAAGTCTTCTGGCTTGGTAGGATTGGGAGCCACATAACACAAAAAACTATCCCTCCAATTAGTCGCCGGTGAACTGTAAAGATCAAAGTTGCTATTGTAGACCATAGGTCTGGAGTGATCACGAGAATAAAGCTCCTTCTTCACTTGAGTGTCAAGCTCAAAAAACCCACGTACCCCATCCTTAATCTCCTCCAGAACATCATCAGGTATTCCATGATTGAAAATTTGGAAAAAGCCCCACGTGTCTGACGCCTCTCCGACTTTCGCAACAATCTCGTTGCGTTTAGTTGGACTATCAAGTTCAAGGCCTTGAAGGTCTATGACTGGAATGCTAAACTGGCTGGCTTCTGAATCAGAGCTGGAATTGTTGATGGAGTAATGATCATCCTCCTCTGGCGGTTGATGAAATATTCTAGGAACCTCGGTTATGCCCGCATCAACGAGGCCTTTAACTCCTCCCTTGGTGTCATCAAAAGATTTTGGGTAAATTACAAAAAACTACCTCAACTATTGGTGTCACGACACTTTCATACCTCATCTTTAAAACGTGACAATGTCATACCGCATCTTACGAATTTGTGACAATGTCATACTTCCGTCAATTTTTCTGTTAGTTTTTCTGTTAAGTGCTGACGTGGCAAGATATGGGGACCACTCACTAATACAGTTGGATTAAAAAATAATTAAATATATTTTTAATAATTAAAAATTAAAAAATTAAAATTTTTTAAGAGAGAGATTTAATATAAAAATAATTTTTTTTAATTTTTTAATTTTTAATTATTAAAAATATATTTAATTATTTTTTAATCCAGCTGTATTAGTGAGTGGTCCCCATATCTTGCCACGTCAGCACTTAACAGAAAAATTGACGGAGGTATGACATTGTCACAAATTCGTAAGATGCGGTATGACATTGTCACGTTTTAAAGATGAGGTATGAAAGTGTCGTGACACCAATAATTGAGGTAGTTTTTTGTCATTTACCCAAAGATTTTACTTCACTTTTTCGGTTGTAATTTGTATTGGTAGCTACCATCTTGGTTTGTCACCAGATCCGATTCAGATAACTTCTCTATTGATGTATGTAAGTGGTTGGAGGAGATCATTTTAAAATGCTTGAAGTTGAAAGAATGGAAATAACTTTTGAATAAGGCAAAAAGATGAGGCCAATTGGCAATCAACATCAACAATTCAATAATGTCATCAGTACTTATCATCTTGACACATCACATCAATAATTCAATAACTAATATGTTTGACCCATTGCAAATTATTTTTCTTTGGTGCTGGAGAATTTCGTAGTGTATTTTACGAATTCATAAATCTCACCTCGTTCGTTGAGAATTTGAGAGTATTCACTCAAAAAAAATTTATGGAGTCTCTGGAAGTTAATTACATTCCATCAAAATTCAAAAATTTATAAATTCATTAAAACTTCTCAAAAATCAAAATTCAATACACTCCTTAGACCATCTCCAACCATTGGATTAAAATCTAAAATTTTTAGCCCAGAAAATTTAAGTTTTAACCCATAAAAAGTTTTTTTTGCTTCAACCCTTCTAGGTCAAAATTTTAGCCCCAGATTATTAAAGAATGAATTTAGGCTAATTTTTTTTTTCTTGAAGTAATTATTTTTTAAAAGAAAAAATTTATGTAGACTATACTAATTTAATTTTATGAACATTATCTATTCTAAAGTTGATGAGTGAATTGATTGTAGCTTAGCTACAGTTAATAGTTTGCCAACTGATTTTACTTTATTTACACCACTGCCATCAAATTGGGGTTGGGTGGGTTAGTTTGTTTTGGGGGGCTTGTGTTACTTTGTTTTGGGCCGCCCATCATGTGTTTGATGGCCTTTCTTACATTCTTAATAAGGCTGGCCTTTGGGTGTTAAAATGATGAAAATATCTATTTCTAGTTAGGATCACGCGGCTGATTGAAGAGCTACATGGCACTTTTGTCATCTTAATTTTGGGACGAATTGGGATTGATCATTAGGAGATTCTATATTAGACAGAGAGGGACATCCATGTTGCTTGCACAGAGAGAGAGTGAAAGAGAGATTTCGTGCGAATCTTCGATTCGAAAGTGGGAGTGGGGTAGGGAAATTACCATTTCCTTTTCTTGATTCCGCATCCAACGGCCACGAGTTGTGAGCATTTATGTAATTCACGCTTAGAAGGGTCTTGTTTTGTCAGTCTCAAGAGTAGGTTGAAGGCAGTTCGCAGTGTAAGGTCCCACATTGCCCAGGGGAGAAGATCCTCTATACCTTATATGTACATGTCCACCTCTCTATAGTAAGACGCGTTTTGGGAACTCACTAGCTTCAGATCCCATAAGAACTCCGAAGTTAAGTGAGTTTGGGTGAGAGTGGTCCCAGGATGGGTGACCCCTTAGGAAGTTCTCATGTGAGTTCCCAAAAACAAAATTGTGAGGGTGTGGCCAGAGCCCAAAGTGGACAATATTGTGCTACGACGGAGCTGAGTCTGGGATGTGACAATTTGGTATCAGAGCCACTTTGCCATGTGGTGCGAGTGTGTCGACGAAGACAACATGCCCCTTAGGGGGGGTGGATTGCAATGTCCCACATCGCCCAAGGGAGAGGAACCATTGTGCCTTATATGTACATGCTCACCCCCTATAGCCAGACGCGTTTTGGGAACCCACTGGCTTCAAATCCCATAAGAACTCCGAAGTTAATCGAGTTTGGGCGAGGGTGGTCCTAGGATGGGTGACCCCCTAGGAAGGCCCAAGAACAAAACCATGCGGACCGAGCCCAAAGCGGACAATATCTTGCTATGCGGTGTGGGATATGACAATTTGGTATTAGAGCCCCACCTTGGCCAGAAGTGTGCCGACGAGGAAGTCAAGCCCCTAAGGGGGGTGGATTGTAAGGTCCTACATCGCCCAGGGGAGAGGATCCTCTATGCCTTATATGTACATGCTCACCTCCATATAGTAAGATGAGTTTTGGGAACTCAGTAGCTTTTGATCCCATAAGAATTTCGAAGTTAAGCAAGTTTGGGCGAGAGCGATCCCAGGATGAGTGATCCACTGGGAAGGCCCAATAACCCAAGAAAAAAATCGTGCAGGCCAGGCCCAAAGTGGATAATATTTTACTATGCATACTGGGATGTGACACACAGAGTGACAAATGGTGGTTATAGGGTTTACACAGATAGTGGTTCTAAACCGAAACAGTGAAGAGAGTAGGGAGATGATTCTTGGCGAATTCTATTTGGGATGGGACAAGTCTAGGGAGAAAGACTAAGGGAGAAGTATAGGAGTTGGCTGATTTCCAGGGATTTCTTTTCACCCTTTCACACTCCAAATCCAAAATCTCTCTAAATCCTTCGATTTTTTTTTGCTTTGTGTGGTCAATATTTATCTAAAAAATAAAGGAAAATTAACGAAAAGTCTAAAAAAATAAATTTTATTTTTAATGAAAAAGAACAAATAAAATTGTAGTGAATAGTATCAGGGAAAGGTAAAAATGTGATTTTTTCATTAAAAGTGAACAGTACCGGGAGTGTTTCGTTAAACCCCCCCCCCAAAAAAATAATGGGTTCTATTTAGTTCATTTGTAATATAATAAAAATCTGATTTTCTAGTCGTTTTCATACTTATATGTGGTTATTAGTTATGCTTATGTGAAAATTGAGATTTTTTTTTTGGGGACAAGGAATTGGCTATAGGGCAATCTCAAATGGCTTTATCAAATAGGTTGGAAGTTCAAAAAGAAACACTTGATGCCAAAATCAAGTCATTTTTTCGACTCAGCTCCTTATTTGAAAAACAATGATGATATCAGTGGAAAGCTTGAGGGCTTTGTGAAGAAGAATTCGACACCTTCCAGTATGGCTAGGGGTGGGCACGGTCCGGTTCGGTCCGGTTCCACTCTTAAAATGGAACCGAAATCGAAAAATTTCAACGGTTCGGTTTGGTCCGGTTCCGCTTAAATTTTTACTAAAATCGTACGGTTCGATTCATAACGGTTTCGGTTCGGTTCATGCCGGTTTACGGTTCTAACCAAAATTATATATATATATATATATATATTTATTTTTTTCTAATTTTTTTTTACTTATAATATCAAACACATATTTCAACCACAAATTTTCCACTACTAAATCTACAAGATTTGTGACCAGTTGATAGTAAGTGTGCATATAAATATAAATCAAAAGATAAAAAGGCTCATATCAAGACCAAAGTATAGATTTTAAACTAAAACTAAAGTGTACATAATGCATAACATACTGGAAAAGAATAGAGAAAAATAATGGAGGCGGAGAAAAGTGATAAAACAACAAAGGAGGGGAAGAGAGGTGAAGAAAAATATTAGGCTTATGCACATGATCTTCTTGAAAAAATGTCTTATTTATATAAAAATAATAATAAAACAATAATTTATATTAAAAGCGGTTCGGTTCGGTTCTTCCGGTTCTTAATATTTCCAAACCGGAACCGGAACCGTTTGAAACGGTTCGGTTCGATTTTTGTTCCGGTTTTGACTATTTTGGTCAACGCGGTTTTTTACGGTTTTTTTTGTCACGGTTTGATTCGGTTTTCCGGTTCGGCGGTTTTTATGCCCACCCCTAAGTATGGCTACCTTTTGATTTGCCACATTTATATTTGTCATTTCTTTTTTTGGGTGATAGAGTAAGGTTAAGTGGATTTTGATTGATTTTCACCATGTTCATGTGTGTATGTGTTGGTTGCTTTCTGCCCTTTGCTTCTCAAGAAACCAAATGCAGGTTCCTTTTCCATTTCTTATTTACATGCCCTTTTAATGAATGTCCATAATTTAGGCTTTTGATTTCTAGTTAGTGAATGTGTAATTTGATGGTCAAGTTGAACTACATTTGTAGTTTAGTAGTAGGTTATGAGGTGGTGGACTACTCTTGGAAACTTGCATAATATGTTAGCCTGTCATACAGACCACATTAGGTAGTTCTGACTTGTAAGTGACCCGCGATTCATTGCACAACTTTCACGTTATCGTAGCACTTCAGCGTACTTATTTACACTCAGCCTATCGTATAGACCATAATAGGTGGTTCCGACTCGTGTGCAGGCATAGGTTAATAAGCTATAGGTTTAGTCGTACATGTCACATTAGGTGACTTCGGCTGGCATATTATTTTACATTCATTCATATCACCTGGCTTACACATTTTATTGTTGAACATCTTGACATGGCATACCTTTGTTTTCACTGCTTCTAAGCATTGTTTTATATATGTATGTATTATTATTTTTTGAGAAATTATACGGGTTTTATAGTGAGGAGTTAGTATGTTCAGAAAGATAACTATGTTTTCAAAAGCTTTGTTTTTGCCCACTCACGTTTTCTGTTTTGCACCACTCTAGGTCCTAGCTAGCTAAACCTCTCTGTGGCTCACGAGGACTCTTCAGCGGTTCTGACAATCTACTAAATAAAAGTAGGGGTATTCTCTCTGTCATGTATAATTAGTACATAGTTTGCTGGACTGCACTTCTATTACCTATGCTCTGAGACACTTGTATCTCGGCTTGAACACTTCCACACACTTATACCTTATTCCTAGTTAAAATTAGTTTAGTTTCGGCTTTTATTTATTCACATTTTCATACTATCATCGTTTCTGTTGTGCATGTGGCTACGTCACCCTTACGTGATGGCCAGCATGCCTCGACTTTGGTCGGGGTGTGTCAATGCAAATAAAGATTTAATGATTCTTTATAGATTAAATCTTTCATAAAAATGTGTATCACACTACGTGATGCGCAACATTGTAGCTAAACTAAAAAATAATATTACAAAGTGCAACTTGATTACACCACCGGTAGACATTTGAAAATTTTCAATCATTGCAAACATCTAGATCCTTATAAGTTCAATATGTTAGGATTTATTTGCAGATGAAACAAACAAAAAAGTTAGCCACGTTTTTACAAAAACAAATTTACAGTCTAAGAGCAACTCCACCCCTAAAAAAATGCGCCAGCACCCAACCCATTTAATCTACTCAATGAACAGTGATATACCTAATGAACAATAACAGGTCAAATGCATCTCCACCCCTAAAAAAATGTGATGGCACAAAGTCTAAAAAATGCGCTAGTACAAACGATCTCCACCGCTACAAAATGCCCTAGCACCAAGCCAATTTAAAATATTATTAATTTTTTTATAAAATAATAAATAAAAAATAGTTTTAATGTTGGATAAGATTTTTAACCAATCTCGTCACGTCATGTTTCATTATCATAATAAAATTACATAAACTCATCAAATAAACTTTAAAAAAAAACACACTAAAATAAAATTAGATAAACTCATCAAATAAATTTTAAAAAGCACACTAAAATAAGATTACATAAGCTCCGACTAATTATCTTGACCTTGTTGCAATCCCCATTGGTGCTCAATCAAGTCACTTTGACGGGTAGAGTGCCAGTATAGCTCTTGCAATGAAGTGTACCGCTGAGTGATCAATTCATTGTAACGTCCATCCCGTTCCAATGGCTCGCGTTGCATGGGATCTTCAATGCTGTCATAAGCACAATAGATACGTGTTCTTGAGTTGTTCATTGTATCCGATTCGTATTTGTCAACGGCATCATAATCATACTCATCTTCCACAATCATGTTGTGGAGAATGATACATGTCATCATGATGGATCAAAGTGCCCAATGAGCTTGCAGGATACCAAAACAACGTTCCACATCCTTCCTACACCCTTCTTGACATTTTGCAAAGTGTTTTTCTTTTTCACTTTATGGATGTGGGACTGTTTTGACAAATGCTGTCCACCTTGGGTAAATGCCATCTGCAAGGTAGTACGGCATTTCGTATGTATGGTCATTCACTGAATATGTGACTTTGGGTGCTTTTCCTTGCAGCACTTCATCGAAGACTAGAGATTGGGCAATGATATTTAGGTCATTTTGATCTCCTGGAACACCAAAAAATGCATGCCAAATCCATGTATCAAATGAAGACAACGCTTCCAAAATGATACTTTTGGCTCATTTTTTGTCGTCATACGCTTTTTGCCACGCACTTAGACAATTTTTCCAGGTCCAGTGCATGCAGTCGATGCTTCCAATCATGCCAGGGAAGCCTCGCATCTCACCATTCCGCAGAAGCCTTCGCATGTCCATTGGCGTGGGTTTTTGGAGGTACTTTTCGGTGTAAAGGGCTTCAATTGCAGAGCAAAATCGCATCAGGGACTCAAAAATAGTTATTTTTCCCATCCTTGCGATCCTATCCACTTGATCTGCAAATGCTCCACATGCAAGCATTCGCAAGGCAGCCATAATTTTTTACTCAGGAAGAAGACCTAGAACATGAAAAGCATCCTTTTTTTTGCACAAAGTATGGATCATGGTTGCAAACAACACTCATGATTTTGTCAAACAAATTTTGTTGCATTCTAAAACGACGTCTAAAAACATGATTAGGGAATACGCTGTTGGGAATAAAATAATCATCCAAGAGATCTTTACCTCATCTTTCCGTTTTTCTATCGAGGTTTGCGGCACTTCTGGGTTTGGCTATCTGACACACAACTTCCATGACACAGCGAGAATGTGAGGCCTTCTGCCTTCTATGGTAATCATCCTTATCCTCCTCCATTGTGAAAGCCTCATCGCTATCTCCACATTTCTGGACATTGACCAATTCTTCCTATTGTGCCAACAATCTTTTCTATTGCTCCTCAAATTGTTTATACACTCTCCATGAAGAAGACATTGTAAGAACTTAAGATTTGAAAGCGATGAAGATGGATGTATGGATGTAGGCTTTATATGGACAAAATAATAATAATAAAGGATGAGGTTTTTGGTATTTTTTTTCACACAAAAAGTATATGAAAGCTTTGGTAGAAAGTGTTGAAAATATTGAAATATGGTGTAACATATAAGATGAGGGTTGAGGTATTTATAGGGAAAAAATGAAATTTTTAAATTTTTTAATGTAATTTTTTAACAATTTTTTATAATTATTAATTAAGTTTTTTTTTATAAATTTTAATTTAATTAATTAATCTGGACCATTGGATTTGAAAAAGATTCAAATCCAACAGCCTATGACACACCCCAACCCGAAATATCGAGGCGTACTGGTCATCACGTGAGGGTGACATAGCCAAGTGCGCAGTGCGAAATAGCAAATATGAAAGATGTGCGGAAACAGAAACCAAGCAGGATAATTTACAATAAGATATAAGTGAGAGTGAGTGATAAAGCGGAAAAATAATATCACAACATCAGAGTGCAAAACCCTAGGTACAGTCCAAATAAAACAAAACACTGAAAAGATAACCGGAGAAATCCTACATGGATGGCATTCTGTCAGAATTGCCTTGATGCCTTTTTTCGCCACCGACGTCACAGCTACCTAAAACCTGGAGGGGCGCAAAACAGAAAACGTGAGTGGGCAAAAACAAAACTTTTCCAAAACCGTTTCACAAATCAAAGTAGTAACCCTTCTCTGTAAACCAAGTATATTTTTCCAGAAAATATCATATGTATTCGTATACCAAAATCATGCTGGAAAACGATAAATCTCAAATATATCAAATCAGAATACGCCATGTCAAAGTACCCAAATCAAACTGAATAAGCATCAAGTAGGTGAGATAAATCACATCATAATATGCAGGCAATATCAATGTATTAGCTGGAGTCACCGAATGTGACCTGTACGGCTGAATCTATAGCTCCTCAACCAAATCATGCACACGAGTCGGAACCACCTATAGTGGTCTATATAATAGGCTAGGTGTATAATATTACGCTTAGTGCTACGATCACGTGAAGGTTGTACGACAAATCGCGAGTCAACGACGAGTCGGTACCACCTATAGTGGTATGTACGACAGGCTGGCACCTGCCTTGGATCCAAGGTGAGCGTACGGTGCGGGAGGTGAACGATCACGTGAAGGCTAGGCCCTACTCTGGCAGACCACAAACACCGAAGTGCAGGAATATGAGCTATATGTCTATCTCATCACCACACTATCACTAACAAGTATACTCTCCTGACTTACCTGAGCGTCCACGGCGCCAAAACATAACCAGCATAATCATAATAACGGTATCAATGGTATTCGACATGGCATTTCAATCATAAAATCATTCGATTCTAAAAATATGGGGGTGTTCGTGGGATTGAGTAGAGCATGTTGGTATATTCAAACACCCCAATTGAGCAATGTATAAGAAGTTATTACATAAGTTCGGTTATGTGCTTTTAATTGACGGTTTTATAGTTGTTTCACATATAGGTGAGACCTATCCAGAATATTTCATCAAATACCGGAATATTCCGTTAAATATAACCTAACGCCATTAGGTTTCATTAAGAATATTCCGTCAAAATTGATGGAATATTCTCCTTCTCCTACCTCAAGTCGCTAGAGTCTGGCGTCGGCACCGGTGCTATCGCCGGATTCTGGGTAACTTTTCAAAACCTTGTTTCTAGCTCAAATCAACACCAAACTTCCTGAAATTAACGCCAAATTAAAGCTTAGGACGAGAAGAACACATCCTTACCACTTTGAAGGTCAAAACTCGTAGGAATCTCGCCGGATAATTTCCATGAAAATTGGCCAAAGATCGAACTTGTGATCCTGACGTCCAAAACACCTCAACGATACTCCCCAAGCTTCATAAGGAAGTTCTAAGACCTCATATGAACTTAAAATCTACTGAAAACGTCACAATCAAGAATGCATAAACAGTACCTTCGACGGAGCTTCAGGGTTCTAGGGTTTTTGAAGGTTTTGAGCCAAACCAAGGGTACCACTAAGTTCCTGAGATACCAAGGAGTACGAAGGTGGCTTCTAAAATCTCGATCCGTGACTAGATAAAGAGGTGCATGGGTGTCCTTACGAAAATGGTAAAGATGGAAGAAACGTCGAGAAGGAGAGAGAGAAAATGTTACTGAAAATGGGTGTGCACGTGTCTGTGTGGGTGTGTGTGCGTTTAAGTTTACCACCAATCACAAAATCCAACCCTAAGTTCCCTATTAGGTCCAAATAGATGGGAAGAAACCCAAATGGCTCAAAACTTGGCCCAAATTATACACACAACCACAAACGTTCAAGGGCAAACACATCATTTCACATAGTCGATCAATTAATCCAGAACAGACTGTCACAACCTATAAGATTCAAATCTAGCAGCCTATAAGGTGACACGTGTGTGCCTTTTTTATTATTTGTTTATGGGGGCAAAACATGGACCGTTGGTCTGTGATCGGACAATCCATATCAAAATTCAAATTTAAATTTTTTTTACCATTGGAAATCCAACGTTCCAGAAAACTAGTAGTTGGAAATCCAACGACCCAGGACTGCCCACGTGGCCTCCCTATGATGCATTGAGTGCGCCTACATAAGAGGGCCCAAGCTCTGGATTCTTGTTGTTGACGCGCTCCCAGTCACGCGTGCTTGCCACATGCTTGGCACAAAAAAAAATTCAAACGGCCTATGATGCCATGCTGGCGTCAGCATTGCATCAGATGGGCCGGTCACTTGGGCTGTCGATTCTAGGCTAGCCTGTGGCTTGGCTTGGGCTAGGTGCCAACTTATTAGGTTGGGGTGGACCACAAATGAGGGAGGCAGGTTCATTTTTTGGACTAGGTGACAGGCTTTGAACCCTGGTGGAATTGCTCTAAAGGGAAGTCGAGGTACCTGGGTTTTTAGGTTTATTCGTAGACGGCATATTAGGAAAATTTTATTTGAACTCATATAACCTCTTTCTACACTCAATTTACTCTTTTCATCAATATTACTTTTAATTAGACTATCAATATCTCTTTAAACCCAAATTTACTACTTAAACTATCTTCACAAACTTAATTCAATTTAAAAAAAAATTTCTACACCCATTTAGAAAATACAAACCCTAATTTGCAAAACAGAAGTCCATTTCAAGTTAGCACTATGAAAAAAATGGACAAATTCATAATCTACGCAATATGATCGTCCTTGCAATTATATTATAGGGTAAATGACAAAAAACTACCTCAACTATTGGTGTCACGACACTTTCATACCTCATCTTTAAAACGTGACAATGTCATACCGCATCTTACGAATTTGTGACAATGTCATACCTCCGTCAAATTTTTTGTTAGTTTTTCTGTTAAGTGCTGACGTGGCAAGATATGGGGACCACTCACTAATACAGCTGGATTAAAAATTAAAAAAAATTATTTTTATATTAAATCTCTCTCTCTTAAAAAAATTTAATTTTTTAATTTTTAATTATTAAAAATATATTTAATTATTTTTTAATCCAGCTGTATTAGTGAGTGGTCCTCATATCTTGCCACGTCAGCACTTAACAGAAAAATTGACGGAGGTATGACATTGTCACAAATTCGTAAGATGCGGTATGACATTGTCACGTTTTAAAGATGAGGTATGAAAATGTCGTGACACCAATAGTTGAGGTAGTTTTTTGTAATTTACCCTATATTATAATAGGGTTACCAATCAATAATATTTCTTTTTTTGTTTCACTAAACTAAATTGTGAAACTATAAACACCATGCACTAGGTTTTTTTTGGAGAGAGCTCATCAAAGTTGCAATTAAACCACCTATTGAAGATGTCCATTTTCTCTCATTCTCTAGCTCTCTCTCTCTCTCTCTCTCTCTCTCTCTCTCTCTCTCTCTCTCTCTCTCTCTCTCTCTCTCTCTCTCTCTCTCTCCCATTCATTTAGTAACATTAGTTCAGTCAATTAGGTATATTATTTCTCTTTCACATTTGGAATGGCTTTATCAATTCTTAAAGGACTTCTCAGGTGAAGTTTCATATAATCAATCCATACCAGAAGTAGATGAAGTTTCAGTGGTAGCTAGTTTCATGGCTTAAATGAATATTGTCTCACCCTTGGTACTGTATCTATAGTGATTTAATCAAATGAAAGAACCATGCATTCACTAGAAGGTTGTATGAAACCATTACATGGATTATTTGGATGAAATAAGGGGTGATAGTTGAGTTTAATTATAGAGTATCTGTAGTTATTTAAGGACTTTATTGGAGATTTTCTAATTTAGTATGGATTAAACATAAAACATGAGGGCTCAAGAAAATAGTTGATTTCACAAGAAAAATTTGCTTTTGTGATAAACATAATAAAGATAATTTGTGGACGTTTTTATCCAACCACAATATATAATGGAACAATCATGAAAACTGGGGTGAGGATGGCGTGGGGGTGAGGGTGGGTGAGAATTGAAAAACCCTTCAACAACTTTGTCTTGAACAGCCTCAATATTCCACCATCTAAATAACTATATAGAACGTATTGCTAGAGAAAATCAGGAAATGATTGTAAGATAATTTTTCATGTTCATATGAGTACTAATCAATGTTCTAAAAATTGGTTTAGGCAGCGCCTAGGCGCTACACGATGGCTAGCCACTGCGATTAACTCGTAGTCGGAAGAAAAATGGCAAAGAGATTAAGCGAGCGCCAAGGCTGCTTTGGTGGTGCTTGGGTGGTCTAGGCGGGCGACTGGGTGGCCTAGGCAGTGGTCTGGGCGTTTTATTTTACTTTTTAATTTTTTCACAGCATCTGGTCTTTTTCTGGTTTTGGTTATGCATTTTAGACTACTTTCGATCGAAGAAAAAGAAAGAGAAATGAGTTTCTCTCTTCCCTTTCCCACCCACATGACAAACAAGATACAAAACCACTCAACCTTTTTGTTTATTTGTTTTTTAAATTGATTCCAATCAATTGGATTTGGGAAATGCAGCTAACTGTTTAGGCCCAAAATATTGGTTTGGGCCGAATAAGGAGTGTTTTTCGGCCCAAGAGCTTAGTTTGAAAGATGTTGTGAGACATTTTGGTGGGCTAGCTAGTTAAGGTCGGCCAAGTCCTAGTAGGAATGGGAGTCGTCCACATAAAGATGAGGATGGTGAAGTCTTATTGTGAGATGGATGATTAAGGAAGTAGAATCCTAGTACAGTGAGGAGTCTCAGCAAGACTGGATATGGAGACGTGGAGGAACGTGGCCGGATAGAGGGCTCGGTTCAACATCCTGATAGAGGTGGGAGTGGACGAGATGAGGTTGGATCTGAGTAAGGAGTCCTAATCCATGTGGAGTTTTAATTAGATCAAATGGGGGTTTGCTGCTATAAATAGAGGGGTAATGGCATCATTCAGGGGACCTCCAATTCAACACACAAATCTGCCCTGCACAAACTTTTGCTTTACATGAAACCTCTCAACCTTGAGATTTTTATTTTCTTTTTCGCCGACACACTTTCAGTTTGGATAAACAGCACTATGATGGCAACC
This sequence comes from Crataegus laevigata, assembly GCA_963580275.1. Classification (NCBI taxonomy): domain Eukaryota; kingdom Viridiplantae; phylum Streptophyta; class Magnoliopsida; order Rosales; family Rosaceae; genus Crataegus; species Crataegus laevigata. The sequence continues at coordinate 18,690,874 of OY756940.1, read as the reverse complement.
AGTGATATCTTCAGTTTGGATAAACAGCACTATCGTCGTAGAATCAGCAGACCTTGGGGCACCTTCAATTTGGATAAACAGCACTACGTCGAGGCCGACTGATTATCTATCCAAGTCTCGGTTGGCAATGATTTTCAAATCCTTGTTGGTAAAGGTAATCTCATTAGCACTACGTCTAGGGCACATTGAACACCGAGTTGATTTATGATTGCATATTCATAAGTGGGCTTTAGAGTTCGGCATTCAGATGGCCAAACCACGTTCACCATCAAGATTTATATATGTTTCGAGTATTTGTGCCCCTATACTTTGGTGTTGATTCAGCGTGAATTTACTTTGACGAATACCATCACTGTGATCGAAGCCGACGATAACGATTTGTGAACTTCGCATTATTAGTAGCCTTGTCTTCAAGCTTGAGAATCCAAAGACCGAGACATATTCCTTCCTCAACCGTAATCACAGGACGTAGAAGTCAGCCACGCACATCAACGCAACACATTAGCATATCTTACTTCTCGGCCGACGAGTTGGCACGCCCCGTACACAATTGAAGGACATAGTTAACTTATTAGTTACTCAGCCTACGTGCCACGTAGGCTAAGTAGTTTTTAGGGTCAACATTTTGGAACGCCTAATGAGACCAAAGTGCTAAAATTACAAAGTTCATGCCCATCAAAACACGGTCAGTGAAGAAGAATACCGTCATGGGAAAATCGACTACTACACCTACGACCTAGAACACGGGTCCAGAAGGCTTATCATAAGCACAGACTATTGTTGCCGTGACACCTGACCCACGTCAAGAAAGGAAAGTTATTCTTGGCAAACCATTTCCTGATACAAGAGTTCTTACTAAGGTTACAAAAGGATGTCTTGCCGAATGGGCATTAGTAGAATGTGACAAAGATGGTGGTGAAGACTCTGACCCACCAACCACATCGTTACTTAGAAGACGACTTGAGGAATAATCTCGGTAGTTCGAACAAATAATCGGCCGAGAAATAAAAGGGATACTAGAGGAAGTATGTGATTATAGTGCCATACACACCAGGTTACTTGAGGTTTTAGTTAGTAATACCCAGAACATGGGATTTGCTGATAGGTCGAGACAATCCATTCCAAAAAGTAACATAATACCAGCATCAACAGCCGAAGCAGGATCTGCTCGGCTTAAATCGATCGATCTAGAGAAAAATAGTGGATCAAGCAGTAAAACAAATAAATTCGAGCCCGAAACACCAGTTGTGAGTTTAGTTGAAGTTCAAAAGATGATCGATTCAGCCCTGAAGAAGGGGCCGAAATTCCCAAAATTCATTTATCCATACCCAGCATATGTAGAACACTTTGAGTATCTGAATGGCTTCAAGATCCCAGATTTCACCCTGTTTGCTAGAGAATCGTCTCTATCTTCTCTAGAACATGTGGCTCGTTTCACCGCGCAATGTGGAGATGTTAATAATGACTTTCATAAGTTACGACTATTCAACTTCTCGCTAACAAGCTCGGCATTCATATGGTACATTAATCTTCCCTCCAATTCCATCCAAAGTTGGGAAGAACTGCTCGAGAAATTCCACGACCAATTCTATCAGCCAGGGATAGAAATGTTAATATCTTCATCGGCCATGATGGCTCAAGCATCTGATGAGTCGCCAATGAAGTACTTGACTAAGTTTAAGTCGGTTAGGAATTGGTGCCGAGTACCCCTGCTTACAGTCGAGTTTGTAAGAATCGCCTTGAATGGGCTTGATGTGGAGTACAAAAGTAAGTTCTTGGGGGCAAACTTTCGGGACATGTATAAACTAGCTCAACATGTTCAGTAATACGACTATTTACTCTGAGAAAAGAAGATATCAAAGTCCCCGGCCCGAGGAACGATCTATAAAAACGTTTCAGTCAGTTATTGATCGGCCGAATGAAACGACTCCCAATATACCAATATAGACGCGGCTGAGATTGTAATTGATAAGCCATACATTTACAAGGCTTTGGCTCATCCCAAAGATGTCAAAACTCCCGCGGCCCCTGAAGAAGCAACAGTCAATGCGTCAAAAGTTTATACTTTTGACATTACCAAGGCCGACGCAATTTTCGACCAGTTGTTGTTAGGAAAGATTATCAAGCTTCAGCCAGGGCATAACATCCTAAGGCCGAAGAATTGAAAGAAAAAACATATTGCAAATATCACAACTCGAATATGCATACGACCAACAACTGCATGGTATTTCGTGATGCTATTCAAAGCTGGATCGATAGAGGCAAGTTGAAGTTTCCTGAAAAATAGATGGTCGTCGATGCTAATCCATTCCCCTCAACAACAATTAGCATGGTAGATGCTCACCTGCCCAAAAATAAGGGAAAAGGGAAGGCCGAGTTCATTCCAATGTAACATGTCATAAAATAAAATTCTCGGCCGCGACTTAAGATCGACTTGTTCTCAAATGGACCTACAGAGTTTACAGGACCAACTAAAGTTGAAGCTATGTCAGGTTCCAGCGAGGAAGAGTCTGATGGGCCAATGGTTTTGTGCAGCCGTTGTAAAGCACAAATGGTCTTAACCAAGCCAAATGAGAAGCCACCTCAAGTTCCGACACCACGGCAAGCCACCTATAGTCACGATAACACCACGACAGCCACCTATAGTTGCGACAACACCACCAAAGAAACTCGACGGGGGCCAGTGCCGAAAGGTGTTCAATAGGCTCAGCCCCCAAGCACGAGCTGATGGATCATTTTACAATGAGGACTACTTTTCGTGAAACTCTAGCAGTTTTGACTCATTGGCGAATCAAAAGAAATTCAAGTCGCCGGAACCACGTGACCAACAATGGTACAGTTACAACTCTCCAACCGGTATGTATATTGTACAAGTCTCCAACGATGGCAGGCAGCCCAAGCTACTTCGATTCCCAAATGGCAGCCGAAAGAGACAGAGGGAAGTGGAAATGACCGAGAACCTTTGGCAATCATGACCGAATTACTTCGTGGGAAAAAGGTGATTGATCACGATTTTGAAACCACCATCGAGGAATCTAAGAAGCAAATCAAACGCCTTTTTCGGCACCAGGCAATTTTGAAATCCCCTCATTACTGACACCCGAGCTGCTAATCAAAATACGACAGAACCTCCACCCTTTTTTTCTCATCGAGGCCTTAGAGTACATGCGAGAATTTCATAAGACACATTCTGCCAATGATTTGTACGGTCTACCAACGGAGTGTCAAGAAGCCCTCGACCTAGCATTAACTTGCCCTGATGCCGAGCAAATTATCCAGAAGACCACTGATCCGGCAATGAAGGCCAGGTTCCAGTATATACGCGAAACTTGGGTACTCAGCTTTGAAGTTGATCTATATACCGACATAGACACTGCCGAGCTCCCATTTTCCTTAAAAGACCTTCAATATTTAAGATACCATTTCGAAGTCTTCTTGGTAGAAGCTCTCTTCAGCCTTACAGCTAATGAGAAGGAATGCGTGGCACGACTAGATGTGTACCTCGACACAAGAAACGCTCGAATCCCTTATCAGGAGCAAGTCCATAAAATGGCACAAGTCCCAATGTTGAGCGAGCTCGAGGGAGACATCCAGAATGATGCCGCACATGAGGATGATCCTTAACCTGTTGTTGAAACGAAAGATGTTCGAGCCAAGAATACTCAGGAGCAAGATACTTTTGCTGATAGCCCGGGAGAAAACGACCATAACTTGATGGGCCCTTTTATCCTTGACAACATGGAGATTAACATGGTTCACGTTCTACTCGCTAAATTTCAGACGACTACTTCCCAACCAATGTCCTTGGATGGTGATGTCGTTGCCGAAGAGGTAACACAAGTTGACTTCGTTGTTGGCGAAGAAGATGGGCCAGAGAGCAAACAAGACAAGCTTAAAGCAGCTCTCGCTGAGTTATTTCCCTACTCTCCAGCCGCCAATCTGTAACATCTCAAGCCGTTGTATATCACGGCTCATATTGAAGGATATCTAATCTCCAAGGTATTTGTCGACTGTAGAGCAACAGTCAACATTATGCATGTGTCCATCATGCGAGCTCTACAACAATCAAACGACGAACTCATCCCGTCAAGGATAACCATGAATAGCTTCATGGGTGATAAATCCCAAACAAAATGTGTACTTCCTCTAAAGGTGAGCGTCGCCGGTCACAATCACATGACCACGTTCTTCATAGTGGATTCAAAGACCAAGTACAACGTGCTGCTCGATTGCGATTAGATTCATCAGACAGGTTGTATTCATTCATCACTATACCAAGTCCTTGTCTTTTGGGATGGTAAATCAGTCTTGGTTCATCCAGCCGACAACTAGTCGTTCGAGGCTAACATGATTCAGGCCCGCTATTATAATGATCACGTCTGCTACATTACCCTGCAGGGCTTTAACTAGGAAGGACGGCCGACGAGGATTTCAATATAGAAGGCCATCGAGGTTGTCCCTCAAACTGTACATCAGGATTCAGCGAGACTCGGGTTAGCCAACCTACTTGCTGATACCAATGAATGATGCCAGACAAGAAACGCGTCGAGCCGCGGTTTCATCAACCATATAACGACTTTTGGCTCATTGGTATGCTGTTTCCAAGTAACTAACTCGAGTGTAAACCTAATTAAATTCCTGGTCGAGTGAGATAATGGCCCAGTTCTATCGTTGGATAAAGTTCAAGTCGCACCGGCCGAACTCGAGGATAATCGGCCTCAGGTCAAGGACCCCTTAGAAGAAATAAATGTTGGGACGGCCGAAGACCCAGAACCTTTATTTATTAGTGATATGTTACCCCAACATATGAAAAACGAGCTTTGTAATTTACTTAAGGAATATAAAGATTATTTTGTTTGGAGTTACCATGAGATGCCTGGTTTAGATCGAAAGCTTATCGAGCATGAGTTACGCATTAAACCTGGGTGTAAACCATTCCGTCAACCACCTCGATGATTTTCAACTGAAGTACAACTCGGCATCAAAGATGAGATCATTTGACTTTTAAATGATGGGTTTATTCAAACAGCTCTGTACGTCGAGTTGTTGGCGAATATCGTCCCAGTTTTGAAGAAAAATAGATCTTTACGAATTTGTATCGATTTTCGAAATCTAAATCTGGCAACTCCCAAAGTTGAATATCCAATGCCGATTTCGAATTTATTAATCGTTGCAGCAGCAAGCCACGAAATCCTATCCTTTATGGATGAACATGCTGGTTACAACCAGATTTTTATTGCCGAGGCCGATGTTCACAAAATCGTTTTCGATGCACGGGGGTACTCGGCACATACTAATAGGTCACTATGCCATTCGGCCTCAAGAATGCTGGCGCCGCATATCAATAAGCGATGAACACAATATTCCACGATTTAATTAGCAGCACCGTTGAAGTTCACATTGACGACGTGGAGATCAAATCGAAACGACGCCAGACGCACTTGGATGATCTTCGACAAGTTTTCCTACGTATGCGCCAACACAGCCTCAAGACGAATCCAGCTAAATGTGATTTCGGTGTATCAACCGGTAATTTCGTAGGCTTTTTTATACATCACCATGGAATTGAGGTCGATGAAAATAAGGCTCGAGCAATCATTAACACTCCGCCCCCTACGACTTAGAAACAGCTATAATTGTTGCTCAACAAGATTAATTTCCTCTGGTGATTCATTGCCAATTTGACAAGAAAATTGCAAGCCTTTTCCATACTGTTGAAACTGAAGGATTCTGACACTTTTGAGTAGACAACTGAACATCAAGAGACTTTTACACAGATCAAGGTTGCTCTTTCGACCTTACCTGTCCTTGTTTTACCTCGACGAGGCAAACCCCTTAAGTTGTATATCTCTGCAGCCGAAGAATCCATCGGCTGTCTTCTAGCACAAGACAATGATGCTTGGCACGAGCAGGATATCTTTTACCTTAGCTGCAACGTCAATGCTCTTGAGATCAACTACTCGGCCGTCGAGAAACTCTGCTTAGCTTTGTTTTTCACCACGTCTAAGCTTAGGCATTATATGCTCTCATCCGTCACTTAGGTCATTGCCCAAACCGATGTCATCCGTTATATGCTCACTCGGTCGATTGTCAAAGGCCGAATTAAAAAGTGGACAATGGTGTTGTCTGAATTCAGTTTGTAGTACGTCCCCCAGAAAGTTGTGAAGGGCTAAGCGCTGGCCGATTTATTGGCCCAGCATCCATTTTCATATGGCTTTGGGGGCAATGACGTCAAAATTGGAATGGTAGAGACCCGAGACAATTATTGGACAATATATTTTGATGGCTTGAGTACTTCCATTTTGACTAGTGTTGGAATAGTCATTCAGTCTCCAAAGCACCGTCAGTGGTACTTTTCTCTCAAGCTAGACTTTGACTGTTCGAATAACCAGGCCGAGTACGAGGGTACTTCCGTTTCGACTAGTGTTAGAATAGTCATTCAGTCTCCATAGCATCGTCGGTGGTACTTTTCTCTCAAACTAGACTTTGACTGTTCAAATAACCAGGCCAAGTACGAGGGTACTTCCGTTTCGGCTAGTGTTAGAATAGTCATTTAGTCTCCATAGCACCGTCGATGGTACTTTTCTCTCAAACTAGACTTTCACTGTTCAAATAACCAGGCCGAGTACGAGGCCCTCATCATTAGCAACTCGTGCCCTCATCCTCGGCAACTTAGAACTTGTGATTAACCAACTCAATGGCACTTTTCGTTGCATGAGTTGCACTCTGGCTCCCTATCATATGGTCGCCAGCTATTTGGCCGAGTCTTTCGATGACATTACGTTCAAACATATCTCTCAAATTCGCAATACCGACGCAGACGAATTGGCCCAAATAGCCTCCGGTGCACAACTCCTAGGGGGCAAGATAAGCTGGGCGATACCTGTGAAGGAAAATTTGTGAAAAACAAGTTCATTTGAGCAACATCAACAACATACAATTAACATTTAAAGGCAGAATCATGTTTATATGCACTCAAAAACAAAACTTAACCCATGAAATTCAAAGCCTAGTAGATAGGTGAACCAAGACTCAACTCAAGAACAAAGTGAGTTGAGAAATCTTATACCTTTGTTGATTCCTCTTTGCATAAGCAAAGGCTAATCACCCAAGGAGAGGGCCTTCATTCCTTGCTTCTTAGCTCCATGGATTTCTTGGAGGAGGATGGTAGAATGGATTCTCCAAGTTCCCAAGAAAGGGAACCTCTAAGTCTCCACACCAAGGAGAGCATTTAGAAGAGATGAGTAACCTTGGAGGATGAAGGATTGCTAGTTAATCCCCTCCAAGGGGGCCGGCCTCCTAGAGAGAAATGGAGAGACATGTTCTCTCCAATTTTCTCCAAAAGAAAACCCTAAGGTTGAAATGGCTATAAAGTTGCCTTTATACCACTTCACAATGGAGTGGCAAACTTGCAATTAAGCCAAGTTTACTACCCTTCTCTTATATGGTCGGCCATGATTGGGTTCTTTGGGCTTTGAGGCCCTTTGTCATTCAAGTTGTCATACAACTTAAGTTATTGGGCTTGATATTCAAATCCCAAAACTAACCCGAGGTCTATAACGAACTTATTCGTTTGATTAATTAACATATTAATTAATCCTAGCCATAAATAATTAAACCATTTAATTATTCTTACTCATCTCTGTTATTTCTTCAATCTCTACCTTACACGGTGTACGATCCATTAGGTTCCTTTTAGCGAGGCAGTGGGCGATTAGAACTCTTTTAAATCGATTGTGAATTAAAACTTAGTTTCAATTTTCCCTTTAGTGATTACTCACTATTAGAGCTTCCACAAACCATGAGTGACACCTAGCAGTATGTCATGGCTACCCAAGCTAATCAGAAGAGGTAGAGAACCTATTCAGTTTAGGATTACAATGCAATACGGTCCTTCTCTAATACAACACTCTTGACCACATTATTTGGTTTGATAGTTTATTCATGTCTACTATCCAATGTGATTCATTTACTTATATGATTACTTTGAATGTGATTTGGAACGACTTCCTAAATCTCATTCAAACTCTGGCCAGAGATTCTTAATCATATCATAGAGTATTCTCCCTCAAACTGTTTGGAGGTTAGAGATCCCTTGTTGCGCATTCACTTGCCTCTATGGCTAAGTGACTTAACCCCAACTATGCCGTGGACACCCTCTGATAGAGTGACATTGACATAGTCAAAGATCAAGGACCTAACCACAAGACAACTATGATGCCTCAGGTCAAAGGACTACTTTGCATTATCCCAACCATGAGTTCTCATGTGACATGAGTATGAGAACTCCTTGTTGATCATGTTTAGTGGACTCATTCTCTATTGAGCACCTACATGCTTGTCTTGGTGTCAGTCACACCAATGACTCGAGACCAATCACTCTCCCTAAGAGAAGACATAGCACATACTGATCTTAACGGACTGTCAATGCCTAATTGGCAATCCTATGATCAGGAACGTTTAGGATATGTATACGAAAGAGAATGGTCTCATGAATCTAACTTCTTTAGATTACATTCTCCTAATCACATATTCCTTGGACTTATCGTTTAAGCATATACCATTTATATGAGACAGCTTAAAACAATAACCTTTGCCCTTTATATTAAACTAGATTAGTTTAAAATGTGAAATGTCCGCAAAGTATCATCATATGATTGGTTTTAGGGCACATTTCCAACAACCTGTAATACGACAATCATACATGGCCCTAGTTGATCAACAAGTTCTCAAATAGGATCAAGTGATCTGAACGCTAGTCATGTCTTTACTTTCGTTGTTAGAACGAGAAGATCTTGTCGAGGTTTGCACAATTGAGGTGTTGCCAGACGATTGGAGAAGGTCGATCATGCGATATCTCGATAACCCTAATGGCAAACACGACCGTAAGAAGGGTTTACGCCAGAAATTACGTGTTGTACCAAAATATGTTATACAGAAAGGGTGAGGATGGCTTATTGTTGTTATGTCTCAGCCCTGAAAAAACCGCCCAAGTAATTACCGAGGTTCATTAAGGAATATGCGAAGCTCATCAGTCTGGTCGAAAAATGTGATGGTTGCTTCACCGACACGGTTATTTTTGGCCGAGCTTATAAAGGATTGTATCAAGTTTACCTGAGGATGTGTATAGTGCCAGCTTCATGGTCCTATACAACAGATCCCGGCCGAATCACTGTATTCGGTCACCAAACCATGGTCGTTTAGAGGATGGGCCATGTACATAATTGGCAGAATTACACCGTCTTCCGGGTCGGCAAAGCATGCATGGATACTCGTTGCCACAAATTACTTCACCAAATGGGTCAAAGTAAAATCGTATGCCGAGTTAACATCTAAAGAAGTTTGCGACTTCATTTAAGAAAACATTGTGACCAGATTTGGTGTGCCAGAGACAATTATAACGAATAATAATACGATCTTCACATCCGACAAGTTTAAGGAATATACGGCGAATCTTAAAATTTGACTTAAGCAGTTTACGCTGTATTACCCACAAGCGAATAGGCCGGCCGAAGCAAGCAATAAGGTTTTCATCGGTATCCTTGAAGCAAGCGAAGGGGCATTTCATTAAACTGTAAAGGTTACAAATGAAGAGTTAAAACGGCCTATAAGATTACAATCCTAGGGGGTCGGAGGAAGTTAGGCTTCAAAAGCGACCTTTAGTTCCAGCTACCTTACTTCACCCAGCGTGACTTCGGCCTGGCGCATCCTTTTTTCAAACTTCATTTGCTCAATCCGCTTCGTGCTAGCTACAAACTCCGTCAACTTGGCCTTATTTGATTCAAAATTTTCTTCAAAAGCAGAAGCAACAGCCGATCTTCGACGTTGGAGTTCTGCGATCTGGTCATCAAGAATGGCCAACTCCATTTTCTGCTCTTTTATTGCCTTGAGTTTCACTCGAATTGCTTCTTGAGCAACCATTGCAGCTTTTAGGTCGTCTTCTGCTTGAAAAGCCCTTTCAAAAATGGTAAAGTATTCTCGAGTTTTCTCTAAGATAGAAGACAGGCATTCGCCAATGGAATCGAGGACGTTGAGCTCTAAGATTTGAGAGGCCGAGAGGGATAGAAGGTCCTGCAACTTCGCGAAGGTAGTGGACTCGGCCGTGACAGAAGTGAGCTTGGTCGAGGTAGCAGAAAGTCCAGCCGCGCTGGAAGTGGTGAAGAGCAGGGCATCAAGCTCGACCTCCTAGGAATGCTACATATAAAAGAAGAATGTATCAGAATAAGTTGAAACAAAAAGAATTAAGGAAAAGAGAAATGTTAAACCTGCCGAAAAGAGACTTCGGCCATGTCTGCTGGCTCATTGCTCGAGCCTAGAGAGCTTAATGGCCAAGCCCAGTGTTTAAGACTCTTTCTTAATTCACGCGGGTGATGAAGGTTATCTATGTTTGATGGACACCGAGATGGCTAGGAGATATAGATAATGTCCATTGGCGTGTAGAATTTTTGGTGAAATGAGAAAGTAGGCACCTGACATTTAATATTTTCCCAATTTATAACCCTGAGGTAGAAGATTGGCAAAAAGGGGAAAAACAATAAAGGAACTTACAAAGGCTGAAGTGGCTTCTTGAGGCGGGATACCAAGGTCTTCATCCTGCAGACGAACCGGTGATTCCGCTGTCGCTTTGGGCTAAGTGAGGACCCTTTTTTCGCGATCGGTTGCAGGATGGTCAACCTGGACGTCATTCACCACAAGAGGAGGATTGATGGACAAAGGTTGAAAGTAACTTGACAACGAAATCTCGTCGTCCTCGTCATCCTAAAATAGAGATCGTTAGCATTGATAAATTTAATGTAAAGAAAAGAGATTTACTAACGGCAGTCATACCTCTTCTAAGATGACCGTTGTTTACTTTGGATGTTTGGGGAAAGATTGCCTTACCAAATAAGCTACCCCCTTTGAGGCGGCTGCAGCAGTCGACCCATGAGCTGTGGGATTTTTGGCTCGATGAGCAACTACCGACTTGACCGCGACCTAAAGAGCAGGCCGAATGGTGAGTGCTGGCCTAATAGTACGGATTTTGAGTGCTGGACCAGCTGGGGTCAACCGCTTCACCGTTGAAGCCTGGATGACAGAAGTGGGGAGAGAATGACTTGGAGTCGTTGCTCTTGTCGTCTGGCTGAAGATAACGTGAATCTCAAGTTCCGTTCTCTTCGCCAAATTTTTTACACGCTTTTAGGGGCAGGGAGATTAGCCAGTCGCCTTGACCTCCTGGCGAGGCCGTTTGCTCGGCGGGGCTACCGCAACGGCCACAACCTTTGTAGAGGTACGGACCGATTTCTTCTTGGTCGTAGCCATGGCAGTTACATCCGCCAGCTTTAGCCCGCGACCGCCTGAGGAGACAAAATTGAGTCAGTAAGAATTTAAGTATTTGAAGAATAAAAGTTCAAGAAAGCCATATACCTTGGGTCGTCTCTTTGGATTGGGGGGCAAGGGCTTTTTTGGGCCGGTCACCAAAAACGTTTGTTGACGACGTCTTCGACTAGTGTGCCAAAGAAGTCATGGGTGTACTCCTCTCACCAATCGCCGAAGGTGTTGGTGTCCAGGGATTCAAGGACGGTGTGTCGAAGGCGGAATTTCTTTCACCGTTCTTGAAATTCCTTCCTGGTATCCTTACACTCCCTCTGTGAAGAACCGGAGAGGCGTCTTCAGCTTAGGAGGGAGGGGGAGGTGAGAAGAGGCACCGGGCAACTCTGAAGGTAGCCAAGTTGTCGAGCAGTGAAGTGGGGGTAGTAGACCTCCTAGCTCGCTCGGCGCACGTCACAGCCAGAGGGAAGGTCGCTGAAGAGCACAAACGATCCCCAGGCTTGACGAAGATCAGCATTGTCATCTTTACTCCATGCTAATGAAGGGAGCCTGATCGACGTGGGGTACTCTCGATGACGGCAAATTAAGAATTCATAAGAAAAAACATCGAGACCGAAGAAGTATTTGAAAACTAAGCGCTGGTCGAGAAGCTAACTGAAGGCTGAGCGCTTCAGAAGGTTGGAAGCTGGAAATTTTTGGCCGAAGCATGGCAAAATAAACCTGTAGCCAAAGTTGGAAAACCCAGAGGAGCCCGTCTTGGTGTGGGTCAATCTTAGTGAAGGTTGCTTCGGCGAAACAATAGAAAAGGTTAGTGAGGATGGCTAGGCTGAACGCCAAAGTGTGTCGCTTGCCAGGGCTTCAACCACTGGCATATTCTCGACTAGGCATTTGTTCGATTTGGTACAACAAATGAATTTTTTGTACCAATAGAAAAGGAATGCTTCGTGTTCTCCCTTCTGAAGGCTTGACTCTCCTCGACCAGCAAAGTGGGAGATAAGAGTTTTGTAGTTGAAGAAGTTTTTATGCCACTTCTGGACTTCTTCCTTCGAAGGCTCTTTCATTGAAGAGCGCGTTCAGGTCCAGGTTCAACGGGTACCTAGAGAAGGCAACATCGACTGGGATGCCAGAAGGGGAAGTCCTCGGGATAGTAGTGATGTCGATGACCGTGGGGCCGATAAAGCCAAGTCGGAGAACCATGATGTTGGTAGCCGAGCACCAGAAGCTCAAGGCTGCCATGCAGAGCTCATTGTCCATGGTGATTTCCACACATGAAAATCTAATGGCATCGTCGATGCCAAGAGCCTTCCATTGTTCGCCAAATTATTTTTCCATCTGTGCAACCCAGACTGCCCAGGTAGCAGTGGTTGAGGGCCAGGACCCTTAGGGTTTCTCCGAGTCCCACTTCAACGATTTAAACCTTTGCAGCAAGGGTGTTAGGCAGTGATCCTTGAAAAGGTTGGTGATGGATGGTGGCACTGCATCTCTGAAAAGTGGTCCAAGGATTTAGTGGGTGACGCTCATGTCGCTCTCAAAGCGCAGAGTCTTAATAGAACATCGGTCGATGGTGTTCCTGCATTTGTCGCACTCTTCAGAGATCTTGGAAATAAATGAGGCGATTGAAGAAGTTCTGGAGGTTTTCTGGGCAAGAGCTTGAAGGATTTCTGGGTGGAAATTAGAAGAATTTCTGGTAGGAAGCTTGAAGGAGTTCTGGATTTTTGGAGAGCAAAAGTTGGAAGAAATTCAGAAGTTCTTGAAGTGTAAGAGTGCGAATGAAATAGATCTGGGTATTTATAAACGTCTTAGTGGGATGACCAAACGTTTGATTTTCAAAAATTGGGATTAAATCGATCGGAAATGCGCTAATTATTATGAATATTCGAGGGAATCTAGGTGAAAAGACCAAGAGTCTCGTGATTTGAAAGTGCACAATTGCGTGTGGTGGCGAGTAATGATGAGAAGACATTTCAATGGCCGCGCGTTTTGAAAAGAATCATTAGGGCTGCTGAGTGAACTAGGGCGTCGCCACGTGGTGGAGAGTTAAGGAGTATGGAGACAAGTGATCATGCTTCATAAATGCGCGTGATTAAGAGTTTCGAGGTGATTAAGCGGTTTCTCTTCTTTAAGGCCGAGGCTTGACCAAGGGTTGTAAGTCGACGACCTCAAAAGCGAGGAGCAATGTTTAGGCCTAAAATATTGGTTTAGGCCAAATAGGAATGTTTTTCAGCCCAAGAGCTTAGTTTGAAAGATGCTGTGAGACATTTTGGTGGACCACCTGGTTAAGGTCGGCCAAGTCCTAGTAGGAATAGGAGTCGTCTAGATAAAGATGAGGAGGGTGAAGTCCTATTGTGAGACGGATGATTGAGGAAGCAGAATCCTAGTGCAGTGAGGAGTCTCGGCGAGACTGGGATACGGAGACGTGGAGGAATGTGGTCGGATAAAAGGCTACGTTCAAAATCCTGATGGAGGTAGGAGTGGCCGAGATAAGGCTAGATTAGAGTAAGGAGTTTTAATCCATATGGAGTTTTAATTCGATCAAAGGGGGTTTACTGCTATAAATAGAGGGGTAATGGCATCATTCAGGGGACCTCCAATTCAACACACAAATCTGCCCTGCGCAAACTTTCGCTCTACGCGAAACCTCTCAACCTCGAGATTTTTATTTTCCTTTTCACTGACACACCTTCAGTTTAGATAAACAGCACTGTGAAGGCAACCGGTGATATCTTTAGTTTGGATAAATAACAATATCGCTGTAGAATCAGCCAACCTCGGAACACCTTTAGTTTGAATAAACAGCACTGCATAGAAGCCGACTGATTATCTATCCAAGTCTCGGTCGGCAAGGATTTTTGAATCCTTTTTGGTAGAGGTCATCTCATTAGCCTTCTCGACGAAGTGAGGTGTTATTGATTACTAGGCTCGGCACATTGAACGCCGAGTTGATTTACGATTGCATACTCATAAGTGAGATTTAGAGTTTGGCATTCAAACGGCTGAACCACGTTCACCATCAAGACTTATATTTGCTTCGAGTATTTGTGCTCCTATACTTTGGTGTCGATTCGGCTTGAATTTACTTTGATGAATACCATCACTGTGACTGAAGCCGCCAACGACGATTTGGGAACTTTGCATGATTAGTAGCCTTGTCTTCAGGCTTAAGAATCCAAAGGCCGAGGCGTGTTTTGTAATACCCTAAGAAGATAGAATTGGAAAATTATTATAATTAACATAATTGTATTATTGAGATTTTATGTTATTTATCAAGAAATTATATTTAGTTTATTTGAGATTAGTTTTAAATTAAACTATTTACGAAGGTTGAAGTTTGGAAATTAATTATATAAAATTCATGAACCATTCAAGGTCACAATTTATATTTTTGAATAGAGCTCGATCTCACGAACGTGTGGGCACAAACCGTTCGTGAAACGGAGTTATAACGAAAACGCTATTAACGTTTAAAGTCGAGGGTAAAATTGTACACTTACCATTTCTAGAATGCTCTAGATTTTTGGAGCAAATTCTGTGACACCACGTGTGTGGCTATGATGAAGAGGAAAGGAGGAAAATGAAAGAAATGAGGGAAATGAGAGGGGGAACCGGCCAATGAAGGGAAGGGAAATGAGAGAAATGAGGGAAGAGAAGAAAAAGGGAGAATTGGATTTTCATTCAACCCGCCGACCCGACCCGATCAGATCTTTCAATTCATGCCACCTTTGACGCCGAGACTGGCGTCAAAATGATCCTTACATCAAACCCAATTGTTCTCTCTCCTAATTACACCCGAAAAATTAAAGAAAATGGGTTGATTTTAAAGGGAACCCCAATGTGGGTGCGGCGGTTTTGGCTTCAATTCATCAAAACCCGAAGCTAACTTCTTCCATTACCACCACCAATAGCCTCCCCTCAATGTCAGGAACAAAGCCTAAGCAATGGTTGGGGTGTCGGAGTGTGTTTTGAGGTTGAATCAAGAACACCTAATTCTAGGGTTTTCGGCGGTCTAAGACTGATTTTAGGTGTTTCCAGGCCAAACTGGACTTGGCCACGGGTATGAAAGTTGCTCTAATCATTGAGATCTACTTGCCTGTCAAATTTGGTAATTTTTTTAAAAAGTTGAATTTTCCTGCGAGTCGGGGCGGCAGACCGCCACTTGCGGCGACATGTGGCCAGTGGGCCAAATCTACCTTCTTCATGCTAATTTTGATGTTCTAAATTCATATATAATATTCATATGGTGTGATTCCAATGTTTGGACCGAATGTGTATTTGTTAGCCACTAAAATGTTGAAGTTAATTGTGAACTACGAATGGCTTGATCCCTGTCTAGGGTACGTAGGTAGTCTAATAAAACGTTAAATGCAGCCATAAAATATGTGAGATTAAATAAATTCGAGATTAAAGATTGCTAAAAGGGAAATTGGTCCATAGAAGGAAATGGCGTCAAAATATGAAAATAATATCATACATTTGGTATGGAATTATAATTATGGAGCATGAGTGAAACTTAAGTAGAGTTTTTAATTGTAGATAGTTAACTAAACTACATTAACTATTTTGGGCCTACCCACAAATTTAATTCTCGAAAATAAATATTTCGGGGTCGGGGGTGTTACATGTTCCTTCCTCGGCCGCAATCGCAAGACGTAGAAGTCAACCGCGCGTATCAACGCAACACATTAGCATATTTTACTCCTCGGCCAAGCTTGGCCGACGAGTTGGCACGCCCCGCACATAACTGAAGGACATAGTTAGCTTATTAGTTACTCGACCTGTACGCCACGTAGGCTAAGTAGTTTTTAGGGTCAACACTAACATAAACAAATATTAAATATTCATGTGGTGCGCCCCACCTCCTTTTTATGTAGCACATTATCCCACTTTAGAGCAAGTCCAGCCTGCTGTTTTGCCCTGTGGACAAGTCCCATTTGCAATCCAATCCTCTTCCAAAGTGATGCCAACTCATTCAGGCAATTGGACTGAGAAGGAGCATGTGGAAGAGCTCAAGCACAAATCCAAGCCCCGAGTGCCTGAGGTGGAGTGATGCAAGGCTAATGTTAGCTAATGTTAGCCATGTTATAAAAAAAAATTGTTTCAGGCGTGTGCATAACATGTGCGCGTAGGGGGCGCGTTACTGACAATATTTCAGGTAGTGGGGCCCGCGTTGCAGCTCACTAAGTAGCAATTGAATCTTGACCGTTTGATTTCCAGATCAACGGTCCAGATTTTTCCATTTTAAAATTAAAAAAATGAGAAAAAAAACATAAATGTTTCGGGGAGACACGTGTCACAATCTGGATTGTTGGATTTCAAATTTTTTTGTAATCCAACGGTTCAACTTAATTAAGTTAATAAAAAAATTAATTAAATATCTGTAAAAAATTTAAAAAAAAATTTCAACAATTCAATATTTTCTCCCACCTTACACCACATTTCAAAATTTTCAACAATTCTAAACATGGAAGGACATGTCGCGCAATTAAAAATCTTATCAAAATCTATCAACAAAAATTATATTTTTGGATAATGACACGTGGACGTGACGAGATTGGTTAAAAATTATATCCGAAATTAAAAATAAAATTATTTTTTATTATTTTAGAACATAAAAAATACTAATATTTTATTGCCTATTGCCATAGCTATTCAGTTTAGGAGTGGAGATGCAAAAGGCAACAACTGTTCATTAAAGATAGTTACTATTCAGTGGAGGGGATTCAATTGTCAATTGCCCTAGGGAGAGCTTACACACTAGAATTGCTCTAAAGAACATGCTTTCAACAGACTACATATTTGATTTTTCTTTTAAGTTCACTATCTATTTATAATCTTTCAAAATATTTTATAAGTACTACAAACTTAGGGTTGGTTTGGGGTAGTGATGATTAAAAAAATAAAAAATAAAAAATAAAAAAGCTTATTAAAAAAACTCTAGAACATTAAATGTGTTTGGTTAAAATTTTAAAAAAAAGTGTTGTCAATGAAAGTAGAAAAGCAAAAGCAGAGTCTACCATGCTTATAAAAAAAGTTTTTTGCAAAGTAATCAATGCTCATTTAATGAACTTTTCAAATCGCAAGTATACCCTCACATGTTTTACAAAATTACAATATTTGCCCTTACATTGTTGTATTTGACAATTATTATATCACATTAAATACTATATCATTTTTAGTCATATAACATATTCAAAGCAATTTATATAAAACTTTACCAAACATTCAGACACAATTTTTTTATTTTATTAAAAGCACTTTTTACAAAAAATGGTTCACCAAACACCCTAGCGTCTTTTAGAATCTTGATACGGATCCTCTGTGTCAAATTTTAAAGCTTAAAATGTGGCAAGGCAGATGTGCCATCGAGGCCTTTGTTGTTAAAGTAAGCAACGTAGTCCCTCACAGTGGTCTCCTTGTACTTTGGAGGATTGTCTTCTGATAGTAACTCCTTGATGGGTCCATAGAGCTTTGTTGACGGTAACATCCCTGTGCAGAAGAAGCTCGCAACAGATATCCTTGGACCTACACAGTTTGCTAGTACCCTGTGTTGTATGCTCTTGAATCTATCATTTGATATAAGCTGAAACCTCAAAAGAATTCAACATTAAAATCCAGATTTGAATCTAAATCAAACAATTTGACACAAGAAAAATTATAGAATTTAGAGAGGGCATAAATATAGACATAAAAATCATGGTTGGTGTATGATATTTGAACTAAGCCACACAATGGATCGCACTTGACCTTCACTTATAAATATACAGGAATATCACAAGACAGTAATGATAGTGCCAATTATTTTGTAGATTATTTAATAAGTCATGCATTGAACAAGTCAATGATATGGGTAGCAATTAAGATCTTCATTATGCACCAGCTATAAATTGATGATTCGAGAATAATCAATTTCAATTGCAACATATATAGAACGATGACGCATCAATTCAATAACAATATATATGATTGTTTTGTACTTGCCTGTAAAAGGTCTCCAATGTTAACGACAAGAGCACCAGGCGCAGGCAGAACATTAACCCACTCTCTTTGATGAAGAACTTGAAGACCTCCAATATGATCTTGCAAAAGCACTGTGACGAAGTCATTATCGGCGTGCTTGCTTGTGCCCATAGTCAACTCTGGCTGTGGACAAGAAGGATAGTAATGGCCTAGAATCACAAGCCCCTCGGTACAAGCCATGTCATTCAAGTGACTTGGCTTTAGACCAAGAGCCTCCGATAACAACTCGAACAACAACTTCCCCAACTTCATTACTTGCTTTGAATATTCAACTAGTATGTCTCTGCGAGTTGAAATTAATACAGAAATGAAGCAATATGGTGAGTCGAGCTGCCTATATAAGTATCTTTTTACTTTTGAGATTTCTAACTTCATTGTATCCAATAAAACCAACTCCAAGCCTTTGCCTTCTGAAAATGGGTTTTTAATGCTGGCCAAAAACTTGGTCCCGGAAAGAAAAGGATAAAAATGGGCCAGGAGATGGGACCGACCAAAACAATGGAATCCAAGATTCACATAAATTTTTAATAAGAATTTGTGCTAAAAATATTTTCATCACAAACTCCTTCAATCGTATTAAAAGCATTTCAACAACCTCACACTTTTGGCCAAAGACTTAAAGCTTAGGCCAAAAATTGTAGTTGGTCTATCTATTTAGTTGGGGCAAAAAATGCTTTAAATGAACGATCAAACCGAACTTCAAAGTTGTTCTCCATACTTCTATCTCAACTCAGACAATCCATTCCATTTATTAAACAGTAAATGAATTCTATGTGAAATTGTTGTCTATGTTATACTAGTCAAAGTATGTAACTCCATTGCCATCAAAAGTCAATACATGATCAAGTCATCTAATCAATTAATCATGATAAAGATATAATATAGGGGCAATTTGATCCAAGTCCAAAAAATTCACTTAATTTCATATCAATTCTGGTTTCACTTGATTTATTAGTGTGCCCGTTTTGCCCCTTACAGTAAAATAAAAATATATTTTAATTTGTTAAATTTGAAATTTAAAAGGCCTTAATCTACTTTGTAATTAAAAAAAACATTTTAAAATCCATTTACAACAAATAGGATAAGTTCATCAAATATTAAAATTTAAAAAATCAAAAATAAAAAAATAAAAAGCATTGTGAGAGGTAGATAAAAAAGTTAATATTTTTGATGTAGATAGTATAATTAATTTGTAATAAAGATTTATGAAAAACGAAAGCATGATATGTGAGGCCGAATGTAAACAAAAACCTATCTTATAGGTATATAAACAAAAGTATTGTCCATGTGAAATTCTGTCCATGGATTTCACTATATAATTCTACGGATTGTGTAATTAAGCAAATTTATTTTATTTTTGTAAATTTTAGTGAAAGATTTATATGGAGTTCAATTCCATGAACGCAGAAACGAAATCGTTCAAGAAATGGAGTTTTAACGAAAGATTTATAAGCCACTAAACTCGGGGGCAAAAAGGGAATTTGAACTTTTTTAGAAGCTCCCAGAAAGTGGGAGAAACCAACCCCTACCCCTACCCCTAAAAAATTTTGGGAAGGTCGACGCGGGTCGACTCATTTCTTTGCGGATTGAACCGGTTCCAGGCCAAGCTTTCCGACGCAATTTCACAGTGTTTTCCGGTGAGATAACCTCGACGATCACCACTTCTCGAATCCCTTCATCATCACAGACCCAACCTAACCAAGTTTGAACCATTTTGACCGCGATTTTAAACCAATCAAACCTAACACTTCCCAAACCTTGACGTCAGCATTTGCAGCTTCCAGTCACCTCAGCGTCAACCATCACCTTCACTAGGCCTCTCTCGACCTACGATGAGGGTGAATCGATGTTCGAGGGTTTGGGTGTCCTAGCTTTTCCTTGCCAATTTCAGGTATGTCCCGGTGAAATAGGCAAATACAAAAGTTATCGATTTTCATTTTGGTATAATTTGAGCAATTTTGGCCATTTAATACCACGTTTTAGTGGTATTCCTCTTAAGGTCTTAGGTTTGATTATCGCCAAATGTGAGTTTGAACCACATTATTGCTAGCTCATTGTGAACTAAGTCCACCCATCCTCCTTATTGTAGATAATATCGTTTGTTAAAAAAAAATTGAGCAATTTTAGTATTTGGGGCCGTAGGACGTTGCATGCAACGGTGCATGGCCTGAGACACCACTTGGCCTTTCTAGACTAAATTTGATACCCTACTTTCATATTTGACATCCATTTGGCAAAATTCGTTATGTAAGCCTGATTCTGTAATGTTCTGCCACTTGAATATTGAAGTAATCGGCGATCCAACCATTGGATTGCCACCAATTTATATTATGTTATTGTATGTATTATTTAAAAACTCCAAACATTTATGGATTGAAAATCCGATGTGCGGATCTTCTGGTTTAAAGGAAATCGTAAATTTTGACATTTGTTGTAGACAACGATTTGACCGTTAGATCATCACCAAATTAATGTGTTTTTGTAATTAATATTTGAGAATCTTAGAAACTTACAAATAGGGAATCAGACGTACAATTTTTTTCAGATTGAATTTCTATGTTTTGAGGAAACGATCATTCACCACTGCCTGAATTTGCGATTGGCGACTTCGACCTTCATATTGTCACAAAATTTTAATATATTGTTTAGAAACATATTGAGACCCTTAGAAATTTACAGATCAAAAATCCAATTGGTGAATCTTTCGGATTGGATTACTAAGGTGGTTGACCATTCCGTTGACCAAGTCGAACGAGAATTAACTTTTGGTCAACATGTTTCGAATATTTATTAAATACTAAAATTATTATTACTAGCTACTTAGTACTATCGTCTAATGGTATTTCTCTTCACTTGTAAGTGAGAGGTCTTAGGTTCGATTCTCGCCAAAGACAAATTTGAACTACATTATTGCTTGCCTATTGTGAGGTTAAACTCACCCTCTCCCCCTTAGTGTAGATAATCTCGTTTGTTCATAAATAAAAAATAGTATTACTATAGACTAAGTAGAGCCTTGTGTATCTATCTTGGTTAGCGAGTTATCCCAATTAATGTATTCGCCGGTTTACATGCAAGTGACGCTGTACAATGATATATATGTTTATTGAACTTCTAAATAATATAAATGCAATGTATGATTACTATTATGAAAATATATGATTACTAGTATGAAAATATGAGCTTGGAAACATATTAGAAGTATTCAATAGAAGCAGTATGTATGTGTGACTAGATAGTGGGTTGTCATGGGAATTTATGATATGCGTGTTTGTAGTATAAAGTATGTGGGTTAGTATGTGATAATGCAACTGCACCATGTAGCAACAGTACATGGATGGTCGTAGTTGGTATATTCGCAATGGAGGACCATACGTATTTCAGGGGTGATTATGTTTGGTATATCCGTGATAGGTGATCATCGCCTACACTATTAAACTATGCATATAGTTCTTGTTGGTATATCCGCAATGAAGGACTATACGCATTCTAAGGGTGATGAAGCTTGGTATATCCGCAATGGGTGATCACTACCTAAGACTATACAATACGGTCCTGCTTGGTATATTGTGATGGGTGGTCGTGCATACGTTAAGAGTGATCATGTATGGTATATTGTCGATGGGTGATCACTGCCTACGTTATTAGGCTATGCCTATGGTTGTACTTGGTATATTATCAATGACCATAAGCATTCCAAGGGTGATCATGTATGGTATATTCGCGATGGGTGATATCACTGCCTACGTTATTAGGCTATGCATATGGTTTTACTTGGTATATTATCAATGACCATAAGCATTCTAAGGGTGATCATGCTTGGTATATCTGCAATAGGTGATCACTACCTAGAGCTATAAGATACAATCATGCTTTGTATATCCATGATGGAAGACCGTTCATATTTTAGGGGTGTTCATGCTTGGTATATTCGCGATGGGTGATCACTGCCTATATTATTAGACTATGTCTATAGTTCTGCTTGGCTTATCCACAGTAGGGGACCATACGTATTTTAGGAGTGATCATGCTTGGTACATCCACGATGGTGATCACTACTTAGAGTTAGGATACGATTTTAATTGGTATATCTGCAATGAAGGGTGATGAAGAACCGTACATATGATAGGGGTGATCATGCTTGGTATATTTATGATAAGTGGTCACTACCTAATATAATAGGATAAAGTCCTGCTTAGTTAATCCGTGATAGGGGCCATACATATTCTAAAAGGAGCATACTTGATAAATCTGTCTATCTAGCATCATATAGAGTGGTCATGCTTGGTAAATCTACAATGGAGGATTGCTTCTCGGTTGGATTCCATTAAGTGGTCCAAATCCTAGCTTTTGTTCATTTCCATTAAGTTAGTCTGGAACCCTAGATTTGAGTGAATGGAAATTGCTCATAGTAGGCATCGTGTTTGTAAATTAGAGTTACCAGGTTATTGCTTGGAATCCAAGTAGGAAATTACGAAGAGTTCCTTTATTAAATTTTCTAGAATGACATGCAATCTTGTTGATTGATTAACGTAGTTAAATGTTAATATAGTGCATATGTTATTCATCGAATCAATTAATTGTTGTGATGGTGGATTGGGTTGGAAAATATTGTGATATAGGTGAATGACAACCTTGTTTCACATATTATTTCGTTATGTAGATGAAACTCTAGCAAGGCATGCTCAATTGGTTTCCTTGTGCAATTCTGAAACTCTATGTTCTTGTCAGTTAATGCCTTGAGAATTTAAGAGTTTAAAAGAAGAGTAAACTACGAATGACTTGATCTCATCTTGAGTATGCAGGCAGTCTAACATAAAGGTTAATTGCAACCGTAAAATAAACAAAAAGTTACTACACTATTAGGCCTCGATTTGTGTTATGTCATGTCTCGAAGGCAAGACAAGAGATATATATATGGTACTTATCAAATTATCCCTTGAACTTGTGAGGATTAGCCAAATTCTTCCCTCAACTTTAATTTTGGTCAATTTTTCCCCTTAACTCTTATAACTAGTCAATTTTTTCTTGTTAAATTTTCTGAATTTTCCTTCTATTATTCTGTTAAGTATGTCACATGCTATCCACTTGACCGCCCTGAAGGGCAAAAACGTCATTTTAACCAAACATTGTATCTTCTTCTTCTTCGAACTTTCTATCGTCTTCCTTTTCTTTGAGCCTTCTGGTTCCATCGGTACTCTACTGGCGCGATTTCTCCCTCCACCTTCATCATCTTCAAAACCCTCTCATCAGCTGTCTCCTCCGCTTCTCCTTCCACTGCCAAACCCCCATTCACATTTCCCTTCGCCCCATCGATTTTCACCCTTTTTCTACGTTTTTGACCTTCCACCTCGCCCTGCTCCTCTTCTCCTTCTCACTCTCCTTTGTCTCCTTGCCGCACCCCCACCGTCCGGCCTCTCTTCTCCAGCTCGTTCGCTTCATTTTCGTCCCGAGCGGCTCCAATTGACAGAGACGACAATTCTCATGCCCGGGCTAAGCTTTCGGGGGGTTTCCTGGTGTTTTAGGGTGGCAGTGGTGTCGGGGTTTGTTGTAGTGGCATCAGTGTGTGAGGGGTTTACGGATGGGTTTCGGCGATTGGGATAGTGGGATTTAGGGGTTTTTGTGATGGTTTTGCTTTATGGGTTGTATTAGGTGTATAATTGCAGGTGGTCTTGGAGTTTCCCATTATTCAGGTCAGTTTTTTACTACTTTTATACAAAGTTGAAATGGACGGGTTTCGTGGGAAGGTTTAGCAGGCGTCGCCACTGGTTGGCTATGATTTGAAATGTTTCATGGGAGGGCTTAGTGGTGGCATTTTGGAGAAGATCGTGGCCATGGAGCCGCGGATGTAGGCGGCGTCGAAATTCATGGCCACGTTAAAGAGCTAAGGTGCTTCTCTCTTTTTTGGTCTTTTTTTTTTTTTGGTGAAGCGGTGCTTCTCTAACAGAAAAGAATCTGGTGGGAGTAGAAAACGTGGGTGGAGAAAGGGACGAAGATAGAAGATGTAGAGAAAATGACATTTTTGCCCTTCAAATTTTGGCTTCTAAGGCAGTCATGTGGATAGCACGTGAGATACTCAACTGAAGGATAGATGGAAAATTAAAAATAAATGAACAGGAGGGAGAAAATTGACTAATTATGAGAGTTGAAGGGGAAAGTTGGCCAAAATTAAAGTTAGGAGAAAATTGGTTAATCCTTACAAATTTAGAGGGTAAACCCACGAATATATATATAAATATAAAATATGCATAATATGAATATATGATCAATACACCTGGCAAAAAGTTTCTTAAAAAACGATATGAATACATGAGAATCATGAGTGTTTGCCATTCGTGAAAGAAAGAAGAAGATTTTGTGAAGGAGGAGAATAAAAAAAGATGGAACAAAAAAATAGAATAAGATATAAGAAAAAAGATGGAACAAAAAGAGGAAGATGAAGACGATGCATAAGAAATAGAGATAATATTGCTCCACAAATATGTACGCGGGAGTTAGAGGGAGGAAGAGATAATATTATTTAAAACCAATCTTGTAATTAAGGGATTATTTTAATGATATAAATAATCAATTACAATTAATTTGACAATACAATTAATCCTAGAATTAAATAATTAATATAATTAGAGTGCTACTAGACCTACCCAGTGTCCTATTTTTCCACCCACATGATAATCTCACCCATCATAAAGAATTTAAAAACTAAAATGTTATTCCCCCACCCACTATTATTCTTGAAATAACTATAATATATTTTTTTATAAATTAACTAATATATCTTTAAATAATATTATAAATAAATATAGAAAAAAATGAAAGAAAATGGAAGAACTAAGACCTAGACATTCATCATCTCCTTCATACCTATTGCCGCCATGCAGAGACACGGACCCCCAAACCACTCTTCTTTTTTTGGTCAAAACTGCAGATCTCACATCCAATTCTCTTTTTTATCCATTGAAGTTTCTTGCCTTCGTTTAGCACACGCTCATTCATTCCTCCAACCTTTCCGTCGATTCTAACCCAAATCTTTCCCAACCTCTTTCCAATAAAGATTATTATTTTAAAAAAAATTCAAAATTTTAGTACTGAATTAAATAAGGGTTTAAGAATCATCTTTTAAAAAGATAAATATGTTATTAACAGTTTCATTAAATAGTAGGTGGGGAAATAAGACACCGGGGTGGGAATATCACCACTCTATAATTAAGGGGTAGATTTGACAGGAAAGTAAAAATAAGATGAGGTAAACAATGAGTCAAAAAGACTTAACATAATTAATATAGATAATATCGCTTGTCAAAAAAAAAAAATCAAATAAAGTTGAACCATGCCGAATAATTGATCACAAAATCGGAGTTATATTAAGTTTTATAAAACATACCACTGATTGCAGAGAATTATAAATTCCTTTGTCACATACCTGCATACTTGTGGCAAGTCTTCTGGCTTAGTAGGATTAGGAGCCTCGTAGTACAAAAAAGTATCCCTCCAATTAGTTGCCGGTGCACTGTAAAGATCAAAGTTGCTGTTGTAGACCACAGGTTTAAGGGGATCACGAGTGTAAAGCTCCTTCTTCACTTGAGTGTCTTGCTCAAAAAACCCACGTACCCCATCCTTGATCTCCTCCAGAACATCAACAGGTATTCCATGATTGACAATTTGGAAAAAGCCCCACGTCTCTGACGCCTTTCCGACTTTTGCAACAATCTCGTTGCGTTTAGTTGGACTATCAAGTTCAAGGCCTTGAAGGTCTATGACTGGAATGCTAAACTGACTGGCTTCTGAATCAGAGCTGGAATTTTTGATGTAGTGATCATCCGACTCCGGCGGTTGATGAAAAATTCTAGGAACCTCAGTTATGCCTGCATCAACGAGGCCTTTTACTCCTTCTTTGGTCTCATCAAAAGCTTTTACTTCACTTTTCCGGTCGTAATTTGTGTTGGTAGCTACCATCTTGGTTTGTGACTAGATTTGATTCAGCTAACTTGCTTATTGATGTAAGTGGTCCGAGGAGATCATTTTATAATGGTTGAAGTTGAAATAACGGAAATAATTTTGCTAAGGCCTAAAGATAATGCCAAAAAAAACTTTTGACTTGACTGGCAATAAACATAAAAAAAAAAATCAAAGACTAAATGATAATTTAGGATAATGTCATAAGCACTAATTATCTTCGCACATCACTTCAATAAATCAATAACTAATACGTTTGACAATGAATGATTTTTCTTCAACACCTGAGAGATTTCTTAGTGTATTTTAAGTATTTATATATCTTACCTCTCTCCTTTAGAGCGTCTCTAATGGAAATCCGTACTTAGAGACTCTCACCACCACTTTTGAGTACTCATTTAAAGACTTAAAAGAAATCTTTGTGTGCCTAAAAGAATATTGCATCCAATGGTAAAGTCCTTATAGTATAATCCTTAAATTTAAAGTTTTAATAATTTTATGTGATAATTTGATTAGGTGAACATTTTTTATTTATATTAACTTTTTAATTTATTAAAATTAAAAACATTAAAAGCTTGTGGCCCCTTTTTCACTTAAGATGCACATTTTTTTATATTAGCATTTTTTAATTAATTAAAAGTATTGAAAACTTCAATCAAGATTATAGGATCCGTTTTTTCACTCAAAGTTGTCTCTATACAATCTCTATATGTGAAGACATACACTATGTATCCAGTGTTTTTCACTCAAAGTTGTCTCTATACAGTCTCTATATGTCTATCCAGTGTTTTTCACTCAAAGTTGTCTCTATACAGTCTCTATATGTGAAGACATACACTATGTATCCAGTGAGTCCCTATACTTTAGGACTCACTTTCCAATTCATTGAAGATTCATTTTGTCCTATATTTGTTTTACACCTATTTTATTCGATAGTAATCCTTATTTAGAGACTGCACTGGAGATGCTCTTGGAATTTGAAAGACTTCACTCAAAAAGAAGTCTTTATAAATCAATTAAACTCCATCAAAATTCATAAATTTATGAATCTATTAAAATCTCTCAAAATTTTAATTGAATACGTTGATAAAATCACATTAATATATTAGTTGTCGTTAACTGTTTATAGCTCAGGCAAAGATTAATTAATTTTTATTTCATGATACGTATAAGTGCCCGGAAAATCAATTTTTAGATCATACATATAAAGATATGTAATGATTATTTGCAATGATGGTAGCCAAACTCCAAAATAATACAATGTGCAACTTGATTACACCGCCGGTAGATATTTTAAAATTTTAATCGATGCAAACATCTAGATCGTTATCAGTTCAATATGATAGGATTTATTTGTAGATGAAACCGACAAAACAATTTGGCAAATTCGTCAATTCTTTCTCGTCACCTGTGATGCCAAACCAAATTTACAGTCAAAACAGAAGTCGAAGTACGTACGTGGGAATTTTGGCTTTATTTGTAGGCGGTAGGTTATGACTTGTGACTAAAATATTTAATAGCATTTTCAATTATGATCTCTATTTAATTAAATTTTGTTAAAAAAAGGTTAGGAAGAACTGCCTGACAAATTTCTACTCAAACCACATTAATTAGAAATAAAAAGACTTACACGTTATATCACCATAGTGGCATCTCGTGACAATGAAATAAAGACATGTATGTATAAGTTTTTGTCCATATGTACTTATTTTCATGACACGGGATGCTATGTAGCGATTTAAGGTGTCGTGTAAGTTGTCTCCTAATTTAAGGTATAAAAATAGAATTTTTTATTAAAAATTATTTTCAATAATAGTAATAAGTATTAGCTCCTTTTTCACTATATAGATTTAGGAGCTCCTAGCTATTTGCTATCCTATGAGCATGATAGGCAATGTGATTAGCTTAGAGTTGGAATTTTCCAAATCTTCTCTAAATTTTAATTAAGAAGTGTTGTTTTTAAAAACTACCAAACTTATGTGGCACGCAAGCTAAGCAATTAATAAGCTAATTACGCCTTTGTTGAGAATGTGAGTGTGCCAACTCACGATCGAGCTCGGTCAGGTGAGTAGAATAGATGTGGTGGTGGTGGTGTCGAATGCGCTGCTAGCTTCTGTTCTTGAGCTATCACAGTTGAGGAAGGAACACGTCTCGACCATAAGTTCTATAATCTAAAGACAAGGTTACTAGATCGTTGCGAAGTACAAAAACTGGTTCGTCTTTCACTATGCCGAACACATGCTAACTTGGTAACACCTTACTTCATCGAGAAGCTAATGAGATGGCCTCTTTAGGCGATAGGGTTGGAAATTTCTCGCTGGTCGAAACTTGGATAAATAACAAAACAACCAGAAGCACAAGTGATAACCTTGTAACACCTCACTTCGCCGAGAAGCTAATGAGATGACCTCTTTAAGCGAGAGAGTTAGAAATTCCTCGCTGGTTGAGACTTGGATAGATAACCAAACAACCAGAAATAGTGTCGTTAATCCAAACTAAAGATGCTCCTAAATTACTGATTATTTGACTCCGGTGTTGTTAATCCAAATTGAATATGTTGACAAAAAGGGTTAAGATAATTAGTGATCTCTCATGATGTGAGAAAGATCCACGCAGAGAAAGATTTTACACAAAGAATTTGTTTGTTTGTTGAGTTAAAGTCTTTTTCATGTTGCACAACCTCTCCTATTTATAGAGAGAATTTTCTCAGCCACGAAGCTCGTCCAGATAAACATTTACCATCCTTAGCCAACATCATAATTCACGTGAACGACTACAGACTGATTATCACAAACTTTTGTGGTAAGCATTCACCGTCCTTAGCCAAGTAATTTTCCACGTGAACCCTTGTATAGGAAACTCATTCAATTAGTATCAGTTTAATTTTAAAAAAAAATTTAAAATTTTAAAAAAAAAACTAATGAATAGAACTTCAAAATTTTACATTTTAACCAAAATCACCTAATAATTTTATTTATTAATAAAAACTAGAGAATAAAAGAAAAAGGGTAAATTACATTTTACTCCCTCGGGTTTGAGGTCGATTTCAATTCCTTACAACATCTTTAAAACATTTCAATTTCAGACATTGACTTATCATTCTATTTCAATTTCATACATCCGTTAGAAAATTTGTTAAGTAAACCGCAAACTATTAAGAAAATTTGTGCCAGGTGACAAAAAAATAATTTTTTATGCCTTTAAATATTATAATAATGTACCCTATTAAAAAATAAAACACAAAGCCAGAAAACCCATCTCCCCCCAACCCACCTCCCTTCCCCTTCCCTGCAACCCAAACCCCCCATCCCCCCACCCCACCTCCACCTCCACCTCCACCTCCCCCGCAACCCCCTTCACCCCCCCCCCCCAACACCCCACCCCACCCCCATCTCCCCCTCAAGTTCTAAGTTCCAACACTCGCGCTCTCATAATAACCCTAGCTAATAAGGTAATGAACCCAAATCCTAATCTTAGGGTTCATCGTAGTGATTTCACTGAGAGTTTGAGCTTCTCCAATGGCTTAATTACAAGCTAAGCTAGGGCTTAGTCGCCCACAAATTGATTCCTTTGCAGGTCAAATAGGCGCAGAAGAAAATAGGGGCCTAAGACCCAATGGAAGATTACCCTACACGCAATCATTTGGACGAAGATGACCAAATCGCATACAATGGAAACGAAGAATTTGAACACCCGGCAAAGCAGCAATTTGAAGAATTTGAGTAGCAATTGGAGCAACAATTCGATTCGGGGCATGAATTTCAATCGAACTATAGCATAGATGTTGAAGGCAATGATTTTAGGGATTCGTTCAATCATCACGATTCAGCTATGGGATTAGTTTTTCAAGCTAAAGTTTTAATATTTTTCAAAAATTTTGATTTTTTGTTAGTATGATTGAGAGTAGCATAAGATAGTAACATTTGAGTGTGTTTTGTTACGTGGGATAGGGGCTTGCAAGGGAGGTGGGGATGGGGTGGGGTGGGATGGAGGGTTTTGGTTGTAGGGAAGGGGAAGGGAAGTGGGTTAGGGGGGGAGGAGGGGGGAAGATGGGTTTTCTAGGTTTGTGTTTTGTTTTGGTTTTTTTTTAAAAAAAATTTAATAGGGTAAATTATTATAATATTTTAAAGACATAATTTTTTTTTTGTCACGTGGCACAAATTTGGCAGCCACGTCAGCACCATGTCATTACTTAACAGATTTTCTAATGGGATGTATAGAATTGAAATAAAATGATAAGTAAATGTATGAAATTAAAATGTTTTAAAAATATTGTAAGAAATTGAAATCGACTTCAAACTTGAAAGGATAAAATGTAATTTATCCAAACAAAAAACACAAAAAGACACAGCCCAGCGCATCCGTCACCCACCCCAAAATCCCCCAACTCTCCCCTCCCTCCTTCCCCTTTTTCCTTCCTCGCAGCGATGGTTTTTTTTTTAAGTCCTTGATAAAATTTAAAAATCAAAGATGATACTCCTCCCATTACAACGGTCCCCATTTCTTCCGTGTTCAATTTATGATTTATTCAACTTTGAACCGATCTACAGCTATGAGCTTGAGAAAGGGGGTCTCCTCCCATTACCTTCGAATTGTCAATGTCTTTGATAAAAATCATGCTTTGTCAATGTTTTAAGCAGTTTGTTAATGTCTTTGATAAAAATCAGAGATGATAGAGGTCATGCACGCCAACTTGTGTTTAGTTTTACAAATAGTGTTTGTGTTTAGTTTCAAAAATAGATAGTGTGAGACTCGTGTTCAATTCAGAAGTAATTAGTGTTCAATTTTCAAAAATAGTGTAGTACCGTTTAGTTTCAAAAATAGTACGTGTAATGCATATGAGTGTCAGCTTTTATTATTATTTTATTTTATTTTTTATTATATTAAATTTTTGTTATTTTCATTAAAATTTAAATATTTTTATTAAATAAAATTATAGGATAATTTTTAGTTAAAATAAACTTAACCAAGTCATTTTCATTAAAGTTTTCTTAATTTAATGGGTTATACACAAGCCAAGTGGAATTTTGCAACACCCATGCAATTCCATTGAAGCCCACGTGCACTAATAAAAAGCCCTAATGATACATGGCAAGTAGACTTCAAATAGAACTCTCCTTCCTTGTTCAATGAATGGTGGAGCTGGTTGTTGCTGACTGCTTTCCAAAATCCAAAGGGATCATGTTGATCAGGTCATACGTTGGTTGCATGGAACTGACAAGTCGCCGCCAAAATGCAACTGATTATTTGATTAACTGCAATGGAAGTCCAAAGCACACCACTATTCTGCTATCTCCTTGGATAACCTTTCCAAATTTTGCTTTGATATCCAAACCCGAAAGATATTTTCAAGATAATTATTACGATCAAAATGAATATTAATGTAAAAGAAAAATCTCTTGATTTTTTGGACCATCCAACTACCTAGAGCTTTTCATTTAACGATCTTAATTGTACGAACCGATGGCGTAACATTGAGTCCAAACAAAGTGATTTAATAAACTTTTCATCTAACGGCTTAATATGTATAGGCCGAAAGTACAAAATTAGGTATAAACAGGAACTCATTTAGAGATTTTATTGGAAATGCTTTAATTTAATACGGGATTAAACACACGAGGGCTCAAGAAAATAGTTGATTTCACAAGAAAAATCTGCTTTTATGACAAACACAACCAAGATAATTCATGGACTTTATATCC
This sequence comes from Crataegus laevigata, assembly GCA_963580275.1. Lineage (NCBI taxonomy): Eukaryota > Viridiplantae > Streptophyta > Magnoliopsida > Rosales > Rosaceae > Crataegus > Crataegus laevigata. Next base: position 18,658,898 of record OY756940.1, on the reverse strand, counting down.
AACTACAACAGATGTATAGAATAATCATGAATATTGGTAGGGGGGGGGTTGAAAAACCCTTCTACAACTTGTCTTGGACAGCCTCAATATTCCACTAAAGACCATTTGTTCATTGCCGTTTCTTCTCCTCTGGCTTTAAGTTCAAACCTTGAATTAAGTCAAGGCAGATGTTCCGTCAAGGCCTTTCTTATTGAAGTGGGAATAATACTCCTTTACAGTGATCTCCCTGTACTTTGGAGGATTTTCTTCAGACAATAACTCCTTGATCGGTCCATAGAGTCTTGCAGATGGTAACAAACCTGTGATAAAGAAGCTTGCCACGGATATTCTTGGACCTGCACGGTTTGCCAGTACTCTATGTTCTACACTTCTGAATCTATCATTTGATATAAGCTGGAACTCCAAAATATAATCACTATAAGAAAACCTGAACTAGGGAACTGAAAGAATTCAAGACATTCCACCTACCATTTGCATAGAAGTATATTTGTTTGGAAATGTACAACGTTCAGAGCAGAAATAGATATAGGGGACAGATGAAGAATAGTTGTACTTACTTGTAGAAGATCTCCAATGTTAACCACAAGAGCTCCCGGCACTGGTGGAACATCAATCCACTTGTTGTGATGAAGAACTTGGAGACCACCAATATGATCTAGCAGAAGAATTGTGAGGAAGTCGCTGTCAGCATGCTTGCTTGTGCCCAAAGTCAACTCGGGTTGTGGACAGGCGGGGTAGTAATGGCCTATAACTTGAAGCCCCTCGCTGCAGTCTATGTCGAGCAAATGACTTGGCCTTAGGCCAAGAGCCTCAGACAACAACTCAAACAGCAATTTCCCCAACTTCATTACTTGCTTGGAGTACTCGACTAGTATGTCTCTACAAAGTTTGCAACAGAGAAAAGAATACGGATGTTAAAAGTCAACTAGTCTAAAGCTCCTCGGTTATTCAAGAGAGTAACCCACTGTTTGAATGAGGGAAATAAACATAAAATTTGAACAAAAGTCAGAATTTTGTAAATTGACATAGCCCAATAACCGTCTAATTAATAACTATATAGAACTTATTGCTGGAGAAATCAGGAAATAACCAATCTGTGAAATCGGCAGGGGAGAAGATGTAGGTCACATGTGGTGGTGCATTGTATCTAGAGTAAGTTGACTTTTAACATGCAAGTGATGGATTTCCTAATGGTGAGGCCTTAATCTTCAAATCCATTACATACCGGGTTCAAACTTTTCCTCTCCCCTCTAATGTAGATTAATGTAGAATATCACGTGTATTAAAAAAATTTAAAAAAAAAAGTTAACTTTTAACGCAAATGACTTGCAAATTGCAACGCGTGCAACATCAGATGTGGAATCAGGCCTGCTCTAATACAACTTGCTAAGGGCAGCTCAGCACAAAAGGTGATGCTGCCTACTACATTCATAGAAACCACAGATGGATTCATATTGGATGTGGGATTGCTGTCCATTATACCAAAAGTCAATACATGATCAAGCCGTCTAATTAATTCATCCAGTGGATGGTGCCTGGATCAAACTAAACTTTACAATTATTGCAGAAAACTAAGTTCCGCTATCACGTACCTGCATACTTCTGGCAAATCTTCTGGCTTAGGAGGATTAGGAGCCATGTAACACATAAAGGAATCCCTCCAATTAGTTGCTGACGCTGTATATAGATCAAATTTGCTGTGGTAGACCACTGGTCTAAAGTGATCGCGAGTGTAAAGCTCTTTCTTGACTCTAGTGTCCTGCTCGTAAAACGCACGAACCCCATCCTTGATCTCCTCCAGAACACCAGCAGATATTCCATGATTCTCTATTTGAAAAAACCCCCAAGTCTCTGATGCCTCTCCTACTTTCGCAACAATCTCCTTGCGCTTAGCTGGACTACCAAGGCCTTCAAGGTCTATGACTGGAATGCTAAACTGGGTGGCTTCTGAATCACAGCTGGTAATGTTGATAGAGTAATGATCATCCGGTTCTGGTGGTTGATAAAAAATTCTAGGAACCTCGGTTATCCCGGCATCAACTAGACCCTTAACACCTTCCTTTGTGTCATCAAAAGCTTTCACTTCGCTTTTTCGGTCGTAAATTGTTGGAACCTGATCATTGGTGTTGGGAGCCACCATCTTCGTTTGTGATAAATTGGTAAAGCTTAAAGTTTTAGTGGACATGAAGAAATTGAAGCCAGATATGTGAAAAGACTATAGAGAGCAAGTTGATGCCTATTACATTTTGTGGCGGGCGGCAAAGGGATAAGCCAGCAAATTCATTCTTTGACTCATGTGGCAACGAATATATAAAACTAATGGTGAGAAGGTGAAAGAAAACAGATTTTTTTTTTTGCCAATAAAAAAGAAATATACTTTTATTTAGTGTAGATTGTTGCAGTCCTATTTAGAATAGGAATGTGATTGTGTAAATCCTAGTAGATTAGGAATGTATCTTATATTCCTATTAGGAGTAGATTACTTATTAAGTATTGTAATCCTTATGGGAAAGGGTTTGCCCTTTCTACTACTATAAATAGAGGCACAATGGGGTGAATAAAACACACCTCACAATTACACATCTCTCTCTTCTTCTCTCTAAAGTGGCCGGCCTCCCTCTCCCTCTCTAACCCTAGATCGCTCAATCAAATAGGCCTACAACACGATATCAGCACGCTCTTGACGCTACGCTAACAAGAGAGTTTATTCTTCAATCAGAGGAGTATTACGTTTTAATTATTCTTTTTGAGATTAATTTATTATTATTTTGAATTAATCTACATGATATTGATTCAATTTAATTTTTCTTTGTTGAACGTGATACAACGCATTGGAGACGCGATTTCGGCTTTCTGAGAAGGATCTTCTACAAATTCAAAGGCTTTTGTAAGTTTTCTGCCAATCAGGTACGCTTAAAATAAAGTAAGATATTTGAAACGACCTTGAAGCATGAAAACATTCCCCATGATGCATGAACCCCTACATTTATATTTACCTTCCGATATATATATTGTATATGTTCATATATTTGTCAATATATATATTTGTTTCATGCATTACGCAATAATACTATGTGGAATTTGTGAGTCAAAGAATTGAAAATAAATTAGAAGCAAATTTCGGTTTTTCTAAAAACCCTAGGTTTGAAAATTGGGTATTTTTCTTGGTATCACTGTGGGATGGCATCACACGGATGCCTTTGGACTAGACGCGCAGCCCTTGTAGGGCTTGCTGCTCCACAACCCGCAAGCCTAACTTGCTGGGGCCCCCCTGTGTAACGGCCTGCATGCCACAACCTTTATGGTTGTTGGGCTTTGCAATCTCAGCCCGCCCCTTCCTCTGCAACCAACCCACGTGGCTGGGTCATGCTCCCGCGCGCCCAAACTCACAGCCAGCCCTAGCATGCGGCTGGGCTTCCCACGCCAGCGACACTTGGGCCTCCTCTCTGGTGACCCCCTGCCAGCAAGCCTAGTGCTGCTGGGCTTCTGCTCCTTGGCCCGTGACAACAAACAAGCCTGCCAGCTTGTTTTTTGTAGGATGTTGGGCTTCCTGCCGCAGCCTTACACAAGCCAAGCCCGCAAGGCATATAGTCTAAAACAGCAGCCATCAATTTTCAATGTTGGGCTGCCTCTCACCTATATTTTTTGTGCCCTACTCACGGCACCCAAGCCCAATGTTATTGGGCTATGGCTTTTCGAATCCAATGCTAATTTTTAGCATTTTAAATAATTTTTAACCCGAATGTTATAATTATTTTTGCTTCTACAATCGACTCTGAATGGTCCCGATTTATTGAATTAATTAAAAGTGACCTGCAGTTCATTAATCTGATAATGAATCCAAAATTATTGACCTGAAGATCACTTTTGGACATTAACGATTCAATAATTTATTTCTCTTCTTTGAACCGTTGACTTCCTTTCGTAGTCCCGAAGCACTCACACTTGAGTTCCCGAAGAACCTCAAAATCCACTACACTTAGTTGTATATTGCATTTTGTGTTCTTGCAGGAACCTCTTTTTTATGAACTAAACGTTCATAAACTAAATCGAACCTGTAGTTTCAAATTCCGTGCCTTTGAAACCCGAAGTTTTCATAAAACAATACACCCATGAAAACCTGACGTTTTTCATGAAACCATGTCTTAGAACTCGAATGTTCTAACTTTGATGCTTATGGATGATTCCTCCCCATAGCACAAATCACAATCTTGTTCCCTCCAATTCAGTGGATTGTCGAACCGTCACAAGTTTGATTTTCCTGATTTGGACGTTTCTAATAGAAACCACTTTATGTGGGGTACAAGACGTGAATCTCCACTTGACTATCAAGAAGTTGAGAAACCATTAAAGCCAACAATGGCATGGAAAAGCTGAATAAGCCTCCGCCATGATCTTCATTCGAAGACTTATGCCCGAAGCATTACAAATGGAAATACCTCCGAATGAGGATTCCATGGCTCTTTGGCTCGCTTCTACGGACTGTTTAATCATGAAAGATATTGCCCGAAGCATACCATGATTACGTCCATGAATGAGTACAATTCTGAAGTTTATAAATCCGATTGAATTTTGACTAGAGAATATTTTTCTCGTCCTTCCTTATTTCTAACTTGCTCCTGAAGCAACAAGTGTAGAAAGCATCAGTTTACCAAATTCTCGGATCTGATTACTACCACAATCATATGGTAGAATCAGGGCATGCCAAGGTGTGGCATCATGCCCGAAGCGTGATCCTTGGCACCTAAGCCCTAAAACTTCAAGAATAAGGAATAGTATTCCCGAACCTTAACCCTGCAGAATCTACTTCCGTCTCGATGGAATAGATAATTGGTTATGCACTTGTTCGTGCCCCTACCAATGTTGTTAAGGTGTACCATTCTCGTAGTCAATATGTGAGATTAATTTTGCTCCACCGAACACCGTTGGAAGAGCATAATTTCGACATGGATGGCCTTATTGGCCGAACCCCTTTAGTAAACCATTTACTTTGTGAACATTTTTCCATGTTCTTGGATTCAAGTTTGGTGTATGTTTTACTTATGGATAATCTTATTGATATTGTCCTCGAATATGAGTTAATTGAATCATGTTTCTTAGTACATGTGACCGATTCAATTAAACACGTGATTAGGTAGGAATGTGGGAAAGTTAGTTGTCTTGACAAATGCGTACTACGCACACTAACTTTACACCTAAATCACATCTCTAACAATGACTTCAGGTCTATCCAACCTGATTAAGAGCATTGGCACGCTCCTCGTTGTATGAATGGTACTGCATCACCATTTAAGGGACCTTAAATTCTCCCTGACGTTGAGTTTTTAAGGATATTCAAGATGACAATGATCATAAATGAAACCACTAAAGAAAATAGAGTGAAATATCTTTGCACCACCTCCAAATATAAGCCTGAAGCTTCGATTTGGGGCCAATGGGTTGTCTCCCAATTGGGAAGATGCCACATGTGGCCAGCCTAGAGCTGGGTGATTGAGCAGTTTCCTTGCTTTGGCATGACCTTTTGGGACACTTAGGTCAAACAATGATGCTACGACACATCTCCTTACCCGAAGTAAGGATCTTGTGCCTACAAACACACTTTGCCAAGCCTGCTCATTAAGGAAATTGATTTTTTTTATATCATTCCTCGCAAAGATACGAAATTACCTATTTTCCATAGTGGATTCAAGGGAATATATGTGGACTAATCCAATCAAAATGCGGACCATATAAAGACTTATGGTTTTGATTGATGAATCGACAAACTGGTCACATGTTTGTCCACACACATTACTGCTAAACCTCTTGGCCGATTATGGGTTCACCACCCTACTTATCCCTTAAGGTCCTGGAGACTAGATAATGCCGGAGAGTTTATATCGACGGTTTTCGATAAAGTATTGCATGTTGTTTTGGGTTTCTAATTGAACATTGAATTCCCATGTTCACCCCAAATAGCCTCGCCTAGTGATCATAAAGCGCAATTTAAATGATCGCCTGAATTTTGGTAACAGTGCCAAGTTTTCGGTTTTCTGCCTAGGGCTATGCAATCCTTGTACGCAGTTATGTTGGTCCGTCTTGAGGCCCATTGCCACCCAACCTATATGACGTTACAGTTGGTTACTGGGTACGAACCTGACGATTTTCGTATTTACGCATTTGGGTGAGCATTCCATGTGCCAAGTTGCGCCGCCGCAACGTACCACCATGGGTCCTCAAAGAAGGATGTGTATCTTTTGTCGATCATGATTCTCCTTCACACTAGCTCTCTTCGAGCCCTTGCATGCGATCTCTTTACGTCTTATTTGTGGGTTGTCACTTTAATGAGACACTCTTCCCGCCGTTAGGGGGAGATAAGAACGTCAACGTTCCTATAGAACGGCGCGAAGTTGCGTGGACGTTGCCCACTATGTCTCATCTCGATCCCCATACCGCACAAGTGTGATAAGCAAGTGCGATGAATTCTAGATTTCAGAATGTTGCTCCAGACGCATTCCTCTGATTTAGCTAAAGTGACGAGATCATATACCAGCTGCAAATATGCCTACAAGGATAGACGTACTTAACGGACGTCGAGTCAACATCCCTGGAGGATGTGCCGCCCCTATTGAACGGTTTGGACGCCCCTGTTAAACGGTCCGGTACAAAGGCGGATAGCCAATCAATCTGTCTTGGCCTGGAGCACGACAGATCATTCGGTTCGTAGGATTCACTTCCCTAGAAGAGGAAGACACGGCATAACTATGAATCTAAACTCGATCGCTGTCTCAAATCATTTCCATCTCATGAGATTAATCTGGATTACTCCCGAGACATGAAGTTCTTGGTCCAGTATACTAGTTTGGATGAGAAAAATGGAATTGAAATGAGATTATCATCGATGATGTTTTCACTTATATGGTAGCTACCGACATAAATGAAAAACGACGATATCGAACCATGTTCCGTTGATTAAGTGACAACGTAGAACTGATTGGACAACTGAGATTACAATCTAGGTCAAATTCCTTACCAAAGTGTGTATTGGGCCTGTCGTTCCTACACTGCCCAAGGTAACCCTATTGTGTTACAAGTGGGAAAGGAAGCGTTATGAGATGAATGAAATAGTGCGACGTGATGCACGCCTTACGGTCCAAGGTTTCTCTCAAAACGTCCTGTGATTGATAGCAGCATCATGAAATGTGGTTAGTATTATGGTTCAAAAAGTTCCAAAACCACGGAACACCCTCTTAACTTGTTTTGAGGCGTTCACTTAAATCCAACAGATGTGGTATACCCGTTTAAGTGATTGTTTGATCAGTCAGGGATATGAATTATGCCCTTGCGTGTTAAGCTATGAAGTCTTATTCCAAATTGCTAGAGTTACAGTTTATGTCGTTAACACACCTTATGTGGATCTACAGTACCAATAAATGTTATTCTTTTTTAAAAATCTTTAACCCAGAAGGATGGAAGTTCCCATTAGGCTACCACTCAAAATAGGAAGAAACCAAATTAAGTTTTAATATGTGTCATCAAGGTCATTGTTACGAACGTAAAGAATGTAATCCCTTACAGTAGTCTCCATGTACTTTGGAGGATTGTCTTCAGATAATAACCCTTTAATGGGTCCATAGAGTTTTTTGAATGGCAACACACCTATGCAGAAGAAGGCCGCAACGGATACCCTTGGATCTATAAGGTTTGCCAGTACCCTGTGTTCTACGCTCTTGAATTTGTCATTTGATATGAGCTGAAACCCCACAAGGAATCAGTTTTAAAACCCAAAAAAGGAAGCGTAGATGATGTATAAATTGTGATTTAGGAAATGAAATGGTTCCGGTTGTTATATGTGTACAACTTGTGTGTCCCGTGTTCAAACCATCCCCCTTAATATATAGTAGTGTAGTAATTCCGTTTGTAATTAAAAAACCGACTTGTTTGTCCTTTAAAAGACAAAAAGATGAAGAATAGGTGGCAGTTTGCACTTGCCTGTAGAAGATCTCCAATGTTAACCACGAGCACCAGGCACAGGGGGGACATCAACCCAGTTGCTCTAATGAACTTGAAGACCTCCTATATGATTTTGCAGAAGCACTGTGAGGAAGTCATTGTCAGCATGCTTGCTTGTGCCCAGAGTCAACTCTGGCTGTAGACAGGAAGGATAGTAATGGCCTAGAATCAAAAGCCCCTCACTACAATCTGTGTCATTCAAGTGACTTGGTTTTAGGCCAAGACCCGCCGACAACAACTCGAACAATAACTTCCCCAACTTCATTACTTGCTTTGAATATTCAACTATTATCTCTGCAAGTTGAACGCAGAAAGCACGTAGGCTTGCATACATTTTACTAGGATGGTTATTTTGGAAGAAAATCGAGCTTTTAAATTCTTCTCTTGCGGTGAAAATTATTTGACAAAGACAAAAACCAAAACGGTGAGTTTAGCGATTCGTACGTTGAGAAGATATAAATCTTAGGAAAATTAATGGAAAATGACTTGAAAACTTTGAATTTTAATGATAAGTACAAAATAAAGGGTAAAATGAATAGTAGCAGGATTGACTTTTTAGTGTAAAAATTTAGTTTTTCGTTAAAGTGAACAGTACCGAGAGTTTTTCGTTAAAATTTCCATAAATCTTCTTATTTGTCGAATTCTAGGCTTTGTTGCAAACTGAAGTGTACACTAATGAAAATACCCCCCTTTGCCACTCATCCAATTCATTCAAAACAAAATAGCCAAAGATCAGCCACCACCACTAACCTGTGCTTGTATATGCATGACTTATAAAGTATGAATAAACGGAATTTATGATAGGCATTAATAAACAAAGTTCTTAATATACCCCTATAGTTCAAAGAGAAAGAAGTCAAAAAACTCTCCGACTACCCCCTTCCACGCCGACCACCCACTCTACCAGAAACCACTCACCTTCATCGCTGCTTTGTGATTCCACCGGCAACACTCCATATATTCTCTCTTCCTCTTTTTCTTTCCCCCTTCTCTCTCATTCTCCACCCCCCCCTATCAGAAACCACCCACCTCCATCAACCCAGATTTGCCGTCTCCGACCTTCGATTTAAGATTTGTATTTCGACAATACTTGTATCCATCTCAAAAAGAGCACAAGAAGGAAGACAAAATGTTGAGATGAAAAAGAAAGGGAGAGAGAAACGTGTGGGGAAGGGAGGGATGAGTGGGGGTGGGGTGGGTGGGGTGGGGTGGGGTGGACGATGCAGGTCTCCTAAAATGAGTCAGCCAATGGGGGGTCATGGAAGGAGAATGGTGTGGGAGGCGATTTGGAGACTGGGAATACAGGGAGTCGGTTTAATTTTATTTTTTTTAATTAATTGTATTTATGTTATAAGAATACAGGTGGCACAAGTTATTAGAGGGGAACACCACCTGTAATGCTGAAGTGTGTGTTCCAGTCACATAGAAAAATTTCTCCTCAAACTAGATTACAAGTAACCCTAATGCATAAATACCAACAATACTCTAATACAAAATCAAATCAAATCTCTAATTATTTTCCTAAACAAACTGATAAACTCCAACCATAACGTGATCTCAAAGCTAGCCCTGAGGGTAGCCAGAGTAGGTGCCCGCCTAGGGCCCCCAATTTTTAGGTGGAGCTAGGCAGGTTTGGACGGGGATGGGCGGAAGCTATGCGAGCTTATATGTAAACACTGAAATCTAGAAATCTTTTGCTGCAAGGCCAGCCTCACTCGAAGAAGAAGACAACCTTATTCCCAACATCATTTTAATTGCATGATTTTACTTAAGATGGTCACACCATCTTTTTTTATAGCTACACGTATTCTCCCTTTTAAATAGTCTCCACCATCTTATTTTTACTTTTTTACTTCTCTTAAATATCACCTTTATGTTTATTTTTATCGGGTTTTATTACTCTATTTTAAGATCACACCACATATATCTTTATTATGTACCTAAAAGGCTAAAACTTTCACCTTTTTGAAAAATGATATTACATGTTCAAATTAATTAGTTTATATAATATATAATAAATTATTCAAATCCGTCTCGTCCGCCTAGGTGTGATGACCCGTCCCGATATATATGTTAACTAAGTGACAAATGGACGAAACTACCCATTCGGGGTTATGTACGTATGCATGTGTGTTGTGTGAGGACCAATGGATGGTGGCCCTCAATAATTGGAGCTAATGAGACATTCTATATCCTTACATTTTGGATGGTTTTGGTCCACACACATCCACCCTCACCTCACTCCCGTCACACTCTCTCTCTGTTCATCACTCTCTCTGACTCACTCTCTCTCTAACTCCCGAGCTCTCTTTCTCTCTCGCCATATATATACGGACGTAACCAAGGGAGCCATTAAACACACAGATCGAAGGAAATAATTGGACCATCATCTTCATCTCGTCGATACGAGTTCATCCATACCATTTTCAGGTAAGTTTTACGTCGTTTTCACGTCGAAATCACAAGCACCGATCTTGGCACTATTCATGAACTTTTTGTTGGTCGATTTTTAGGACAATCTAAGCTTATAGGAAGCTTTGTGAGGTCCCAAGGAGGCTCGGAGTGGTTCGTTTGAAAGAATTGGACGTCGGGATCGCGAGGTTGAAGTTTGGCCGGATTTTCTCCTTTTTCTCCGGTGAGATCCCGTGAATTTTAGAGCTTTAAATTAGTATGAATGTGTTCTACATGTTACTAGCTTCATTTAGAGACAAAAATCGTGGAAAATGGTTGAAAAACGAAATAGATATGAAGATTTGAAAATTTTCCAGATTCCGGCGACTCGCCGGAGAAGACGACGGAATATTCTGAAGGCGTTAACTGATGTCGTTAACCGACGCCGTTAAATTTAACAGAATATACCTGACGGCGTTAACTGACGCCGTCAGTGTGCAGGTCACGTGGCCGCGCGTGGCCGGCGCGTGGGTCCGTGTCGTCGCCAGCGCTTGGCGGCGCGTGGAGGCCGGAAAAATTAATCTAAAAATTTATGGGTGTTCGTGACGTCAAGTAGGTCATATTGGTATATTCAAATACCAAATTTGAGCTATGTATGAGAAGTTATTTCCGTAGTTACGTATATGTACTTAAATAACGTTTTTCCAGTTACTTCTCATATAGGTGAGGCCTATCCCGAGGACGTCAGGCTATAAGTGGGGGCTACGACTCGGCGACCTATCAGTGAGTAGGCAGCTATTTTTTTCCGTATAACCTATAAATATATAATGATTTTCCCATAATTAGATTTTAAATGAAATGTATGTTTTTTATCGACATGCATATAACTTGATATTGATGCATGAGTATTCATATATACATTTCATGCATATGTTGATGCCGAGGACGCCAGGTAAGGACCAGGTAGGTACATGCATAGTTGAGAAAGAACAGTCGATATATGATTAGATATGACGAGATATGATGTGATATGTTAGCTCATAAACCTGCACATATTGTTAGTGCTCACGCCCAGAGATAAGGGCACAGTCTTTCACGTGTCGTTCACCTCCCGCACCGCATGCTCGCCTTGGATCCAAGTTAGGTGCACAGTCTTGTCGTATAGACCACCTTTGAGTGGGTACGACATGTAGGTGACCCACGTTCATTCGCACAGTCTTCACGTGATTGTAGCACTAGAGCATTTTATATTGATACAGTGATGAGATGATGATATGATAAGGATATTGATGTATGTGCAGTGTATATATATGATGAGATAGAGATGTTATGAGCTATATGTACAGCCGAGGGCTGAGATGATATCTAGTAGCGATATGATTATTGAAATACATCGCACGGCATGACTTACGAGATTCAGATTGGCATTGAAACGCATTGCATGGCATATTATGAGATACATTGATAATGTTTTATGCTGAGAAAGGTTGTGAAATATACGCATGTATTATTTTCTGGGAAATTATACAGGTTTTACGGTGAGAGGCTATACCTTTTGAGAAAAGAATGATTTTGAAAAGATTTGTTTTGCTAACCCACTCAATTTTGTTTTTCGCCCCTCCAGGTTCTAGATAGCTTGAGTACCCGTGGTGGCTAGCAAGGACCTTTCGGCAGTTCTGACAGACTTGCTATTATGTAGGACACCGTTGGTGTATTCGAACTTTTATTCATGCTTGACTGCACTATGACTTAGTACGCTCTGGTTATGTATAAGTACTATATTATCACTCTAGCACAATATCTTATCTAGGTTGCTAGTAGTTCGGTTTTAAGTAGTTCGTACTTCGTTAATGATCCTAGCTTCCGCACTGTGCAGTTGGCTACGTCACACTCACGTGACGGCCAGCACGCCCTACTTTCGGGTACGGGTGTGTCACTAGGCACGTATACAAAAATTACTAACTTCTTCACTCCATTATTTTCCTTAGCTGTAAGATTTTGTCTCTGTAATCCAACCATTCATTCATTTATTGAATGTACTAAGTAACATTGTAACAATAGAAAAATTATTGGAATTTGGCATACTAGGTAGGGACTTTTCTTTCAATTTGATTTGGTTGAAAAATTAGATTATGTAAACTTAGTAAGTGCATTTGCATCTAAAAACGCGAGACGGGTAATATTTGAGTAATGTTTGTATATCTTTCTTTTTTATATTAATTTTTAATGATATTTAATGTAGAAATAGACTTTTCATGTATTTAGTGAAGAAAAAAATTACACATGCCAATGTACAAACAAGTCGGGAGTCAAAGAACTCTAGGGCCCCACTTCGAAGACTTGCCTAGGGCCCCCAAATTCTCAGGGCCGGCCCTACGTGATCTCTGTGGCGAATGCAACTATGGCTATGGCCCTTTCTTTACTGGGGTTAATAACACTTCTGGTGAAACGATTTAATCCTACTTCAAAGTTGTTCTCCATATTTCTCTGTCTAATAACAACTCATGCATAAAAACCGTAAAAGAATTCTTATATATTGATCAGAGGAATGTTGCATAGATATTCAAGATCAAACCATCTCACTAATTCATCAAAGAAGGGTCGATTAGTTTAGATTATTCACACTAATATCATAAACATTAATAGTTATATAGCAGGTCACATACCTGAACACTTCTGGTAAGTCTTCTGGCTTAGTAGGATTAGGAGCCGCGTAGTGCATAAAAGTATCCCTCCAATTAGTCGCGGATGCACTGTAAAGATTAGAGTTGCTATTGTAGACCACGGGTTTAAGGGGATCACGAGTATAAAACTCCTTCTTCACTTGAGTGTCTAGCTCAAAAAACCCACGCACGCCATCCTTAATCTCCTCAGAACGTCATTAGGGATTCCGTGGTTGAAAATTTGAAAGAAGCCCCAAGTCTCTAATGCCTCTTTAACTTTTGCAACAATTTCCTTGCGCTTAGTTAGACTACCAAGTTCAAGGCCTTCAAGGTCTATGACTGGAATGCTGAACTGGCTGGCTTCTGAATCAGAAGTGGAACTGCTGATGTAGTACCAATCGCCCGGTTTTGGTGGTTGATGAAAAATCTGAGGAACTTGGGTTATCCCGGCATCAACCAGGCCTTTAACACATTTCTTTGTTTCATCAAAAGCTTTAACTTCGCTTTTTCTGTTATAATTGTTTGGAACTTCATTTGGAGTACTGGTAGCCACCATATCTTGGTTTAGTGGATGTCAGATGATTTAGATCAGAGGTAGTGTATACTTTTGCAAAGGAGATTGCTTTACAAGTAGTGAAGTTGGAAGAAATTAAGCAACGTACTTGTAGAAAGTCACTGAATTTGCACGTTTTGAATATTATTAAAATGAGTTGTGGCAGTTGTTTATTAACACGGATCCATTATGTGGGATCCCCACATCTCAACCGTACATCGTGAATTGTGCAGTCCGAAATCATTTTAATTTTATTCTTTTAAATTAAACGCAAATAGTACATGACGAAAACTGGCCACACAATATACGATGAATGGTTGAGATGTTGAAGAAACCAATAGAGAGGCACTTGCGCAATAAGGATAATCATGATATTTGGTGGAACATAAGGCCACGATAGCTATCAAACATTCTAGAAGGCGGTCGGATACCCATTAAGACACTTCTCAAAACCCAAGGAAATATCCAATTCTAATCCTGGGTAGGATTCACCATCCGCTAGACATACCACATAAGCCAACAGTAGTATGAATGGGACAGGAACCCCTCAACCTCTTTGAGGAAAGGGCCTGACACACGAGGGCAGTGGTGGATCCCGCCGACAGGAGTATTGCAAAGGAAGGTATATTTCGCCTACTAGTTAGGTCTAATTTGTACAAAGAAAGGAGTCAACAATTCATACAAGGGGTTGATCCGTATCATCTTGACTTGGTTCTGATTACTCTTTTTTCTGAGTCTCGAGATTCAAATTGATGAAGAGAACGTTCAATCTTAGCCTTCAGAACAGCCTTAACTACCAAAGCTTTCTCTGAAGTGACATGAATAGGCTCATCAAGAAGAAATGACGCTGCAATTGTTCCAAAACTCCTGAGAGGCTGTGAAAATTATGCATTGTTTCTTGAGAGATGGTTCACTATTAACCGACTAGTCAACTTCCTTCTATTCCCCACCAATGTCGGACTAGGGCCCATCGAAGAAAATCCTGGTATTCTCTTAGAAAAGAAGTTCTGAAAGAACGAGGATCCTCAGACCATCTCCAACCCTTGGGCTAAAAGCCAAATTTTTTAGCCCAAAAATAGCTTTTTCTGCTACAACTCTTCTGGTCCAAAATTTTAGCCCATGATTATTAAGGAACGAACTTAGGCTAATTTTTTTGTTAAATTAAATTTAAAAAAAAATATGTAGAGTATCGTAAATTAATTTGTGAACATTTTATTCTAAAAATATTTAAATTCCAATAAATATTGAAAAATCACTAAATTTTCCACAAAGCAAGCCTTCGACTTTCACCAATCTTTCAACTTTTACCAAACTTTCAACTTTCACCAACCGTTCAAATGTCACTAAACTTTCAACTTTCACCAACCATTCAACTTTCATCAATAATCCTCTATATAAACACAGGTCCAATATTAGTTGATCACACAATTTTTCAACCTTCAATCATTCTCTATATTCACCAATCTTTCAACTTTGAAAGAGTTTTTGTTTCCTAAAAATCCTCAATATCTCATCAATGGGTGATAGAAGAAGGCGTAGCAGAAAATACAGATGGCACAATACCAAGCAAGGCTTGACATTGAGGATGCAAAATTGATCAACGCTAAAGCTGAACTTGTAAACTCGCTCATGCAATATGAGCACCATGGCGAATCTAGCCCTCGTGGTTCTGTCATGGGGGCGTTCATTTGTTCAGTGTGATAGAGAAGAGTGTCATGACCGAATGATGAAAGATTATTTCATTGAGCGTCCGAGATTTCCTGCTCATGATTTTCGAAGGCGGTTTCGGAAGAGGAGAGAGCTTTTTGAAAGCATCTTGAACGCAGTTGTCAATCATGACCACTACTTTGTAAGGAAGATAGATGTCGTAGGCTGACAATGTCTATCACCTCATCAGAAGCTCACATCTGCATTTCGGATGCTAGCTAATGAGTGCTCTACAGACTCAACTAACTAGTATTGCTGACTTGCGGAGAGTACTACTATTGAGAACCTGAAGCGCTTCTGTCAGGCAATTCAAGCCATATATGGAGCCACATACCTCCGCAAGCCAAATCGTGAAGACTTGAAGAGGCTTCTACGCAAGCCAAATTGTGAAGAATTGTAGGATAAAAATTGAGTTTTGTGTGGATGTTTGAACACATACATAGGTATTTATAGAGTTTTTGGGTGAATTTTGAGTTAAATAATTTTTTTAACTATTTTAGCAGTTGGATTTAAATTTGGGTGTTAGCTTTACTGTTAGATTTGATTATATTTGATCTCAGCCGTTGGATTCAATGTATTTTAAAATAACATATTTAAAAAACAAATTGAATCTGAATCGTTGGATCAACCAACAGTCTTCAAATTGTGGCCGTTCAATGCGGAAAAGAAAGGAAGAAGTATGAGATGCCCTAATTAATTAGAGAATCTAGTGGGAAAGGTGAGTTCACAACTGCAGACAAACCTCCCCCTTATAGGCCACCATCATTGGCTAATAAAGGATGAGGGACCAGATGGAGACAGGCTGACCCAAGAAAGGAAACCATCTTGGGCAATGATCATAGCCCGAAGTGGGAACTTCCTTATACTCCACACAACAATGCTACTAACCAGCAACTCAGAGAGGAGTTAGACGAGCTAAGAATGATGGTTGTCCAGAATGCTCAACCTCAAGCTCGCCCATTGTTCAGGATCACCTACCAGAAGCCCTACCCCGAGTATATTAATGAGAAAAACCCATTTCCTCTTAACTTTAAAATGCCCGCATTCCCAACATTTAGTGGAGAAGATAGTAATGTATTATCCAGATATCACATCTTCAAATTCTCCAACCATTGTGTGGCATTTGAGGACAATCCTTACTATAAACTAAGGTTGTTTGGGAACTTGCTGACTAGATTAGCATCACAATGGTATTCTTTGTTGCCCCCTAATTCTATTGCCAACTAGGGGCAAATGGAGATGGCTTTTCATGAACAGTTCTATAGGGTGGAGCCCGAAATGTCTATCAATGACGTAGTGGAGGTAAAGCAATATGAGCATGAATCTACTAAGGACTTCATGATGAGGTTCAAGAAGACAAGGATGAGGTGTCAATTCCCTATCAACCATGCTCAAGTAATATCTATTGCTCAGAAAGCATTGAGGCTTCATTTGAGGAAAAAGTTTTACGATGTGCAGTTCAATAAGTTGCAAGAGTTGGTGATTGCTGCCACAAAGTATGAGAGGTTGTTGCTTGAAGAATAATAAGTGAAACGCATCTCCAAGGTCCTTCCTTTCTATAAAAATAAAGGTGCAATTCACCAAATAGAGTTTGAAGAAGCAGAGTTAGAAGAAGGTGATGGTCATGGAAGAAAAGGGGTGGACGTGTGTGCAGCAGAGATGACTACTCCCTTTAAACCTATAATAGTGAGGGGATTAGTCCAACCGGTCTAGGATCAGAAAGTGGTGATAAAGAATGGTGGATTTGTCCCTATGAAACCCCCTAAATACCAAAGTTATTCTTTTGATTTGACCAAAGCCTCAAAAATCTATGAAAAGTTGGTACGGGCAAGAGTAATTATGCTCGACAGCACTAAAAACTGCCCAAGCCCGAGGAATTGAGAGGAAAGAAATATTGCAAGCTGCATTACTCCTTTAACCACTCTATAGCCAACTGTGTCTAGTTCAAGGATTGGATACAAGACCTCATAGTTAAGGGAAAGTTGTTGTTGGAGAAATCCCAGGCTAATATGATGTTTAATACAAATCATTTCCCATAAGCCCCAATAAACATGATCAACTTGACTTGGGCTGAAAAAGGGAAAAGGAAAGCCACCTAGGAAGGTAAAGCGGAAAGGGGGCAAGTTGATATACCGACAAAAGGAGCTATCAAGTTGCCTGAAAGGCCAAAAACCGCCATAGTCAAAGGGGTGATTTTGTGTAGGAAGTGACGGGCGAATGTGAGTTAGAAGTACCAGCATCAAGAGCCATTATTGATCTGAATAAATGAGAAAGAAAAACAAGAAGCCCACAGAAGTGTCATGTGAGCAACTGAGAAAGAGACCTCCAGAAATGTTCTCCAAAGGTTAGAAAAGATTCTCAACCAAAGGGTTTATCAGAGGTATTCAGAAATTATGAAGCCTTTGAAAATGTGGAGGACAGAGAAGCCAAAGTACCAAAATGGGTGGAGGTAAAGTCTCCCCATCCAAGTTACAATGGTGTCAGAATAAAGGGAAGAACAAAGAGCATTGTATCTCCATTCACCAAGAAAGATTATGCCCAACTCGGGCGAAAATGGTACGTAGTTGGAAAATATGGAAGACCTGTCAAAGAAATTGGAGCCTCTATGATCATGAGAGTTCAGAGGTAGCACAAAGCCCACATGAACTCATTAAAAGTCCCCACTACCTTGAAAACCTCTGAAAATGTAAAGTTTGAAAAAGTACCTTATGGGAAGAAAATCAACTTCATTGGAGGAGCAAAAAAAAAGGTAAAAAAAAAAGGCAAATAGCAAGACTGAGCAGGAAGAAAACCATGTGCCACAAAGTCCTCATCTTGGGAAGTACAAAATCCTAAGGAGAGCTGAAGAGGACATGATAATGATGCTAACACCAAGATGGAGCCCGGAGCTAATATGTTTTGGAACTATCTCGCCTGAAAGAGGAATGCCTCCACCGTTAGTGGTTGATACTCTCTGTGAAAACCTAGTGCAGGCACATGACTTTGGCATAACTCGGGAAGAAATATTGCCCGAGTTAATGTTGCCAAAAGAGGCTCAAGTGTGGTTAGATGAATTCATGGACCACATTAGGGGCAAGAAAGAAGATCTACCTGGACCTAGCAACTTCCATGTAAATATGACATTTATCCTATCTGCCATGTTTTATCTCAAGCATGATTAACATGCTACGATGGAGGGTGATTACTTGGCAACATAACCTATAATGGCACATGTTAGTGTTGAAGAAGTAGGAAAATAAGAGTCGGGCAGAATAGGTTTACCTGAACTCACAAAGAAAGAGCCCTAGAGAGTATACTCAAACAGAATAGTCTTCAATCGCCCGAGCTTGACCCAAGCCAACCATCTTAAGCCTATTTATGTAACTGCTTATTTGGAATGAGTACCCTTCAAGAGGGTTTTGATTGATGGAAAAGCTACGATCAATGTGTTGCCGTATAAGAAAATGAAAATGGTGTGCATAAATGAGGAGGATCTCATCCCCACGGATCTAACAGTTTCCAGTTTCTCTGGAACCATCACTAGAACTCATGGAATACTGCCATTAGAGGTTGACTTGGGGTCCAAGCAAATCATGCTAGCCTTCTTTATTGTAGACAGTACTTCCACCTATGGATCTTTACTAGGCCGAGATTGGATTCATCAGAGTCTCTCTGTGCCTTCCATCCTACATCAACAAGTAACAGTTTACCATGAAGAAGAAGCCATGGGGCCAAGATTTTGGGAAATGGTGGAGGCCAAGTCATAACTAATGCAGTTCGATGTTGTGTTGACTATAGAAACATTAATGGAGCCATGCCTAAAGATCAATACCTCATGCCCATAGCTGATCTATCCATAGACGCAGTTGCAAAACAAAAAGTGTTATCTTTCATGGATGAGAATGCTAGTTATAATTAGATAAAAATGGCTAAAGAAGATATGCACAAAATAACTTTTAAGTGCCCAGGTCATGTTGGAGTATATGAATACTTAGTAATGCCATTTGGACTCAAAAATGCTGATGCAACCTATCAAAAAGCGATGAATGCCATTTTTCATGACTTGATCGGCCATAGCATGGAAGTATACATTGATGACATCGTGGTGAAGTCTAGAACTGAGGAACAGCACTTGGTAGACCTCAGGCAAGCCCTAACAAGAATGAGGATCCATAAGCTGAAAATGAATCCTAAGAAATGTGCTTTCGGGGTAAAATCAGGTAACTTTTTAGGATTCCTTGTTCATCAAAAAGGTGTAGAGGTTGACAAGAACAAACCTCGGGCAATAATGGAATCACCTTCTCCTACCAACAAAGTATAATTACGAAGGCTGCTGAGTAAAATCAACTTTCTGAAGAGATTTATTGCTAACTTTCAGTCGTTAACTCCTCTATTAAGATTGAAAGACAAAGAAGAGTTCGAGTGAGGCCCACCACACTAAGAAGCCTTTGACAAAATAAAGGCTTGCTTAGCCTCTCCATTAATGCTCATGCCACCTCAGAAAAGGAAGCATTTAAAGCTTTATATTTCTGCCTCTGAAAAGTCAATGGGAAGCTTGTTAGCTCAAAATAATGAAGGCAGAAAAGAACAAGCAATCTAATACCTCAGTAGAATCCTTACTAAAATAGAAAAAAGACACAAACCAGTGTAGACGTTGTGTTTGGCTTTATACTTCACTGCCTGCAAGCTAAGGCATTATATGTTGCCTTGCCACATCCACATCATCACCAAGACATATGTGATCAAGTACATACTGTCAAAACCAATGCTAACTGGGAGGATTAGAAAATGGATTCTAGCATTATTAGAGTTCAGCTTTCAATATGTGCCCCAAAGAGAAATCAAGTGGCAAGCAATTACAGACTTCTTGGCTGAGCACCAAGAGTCTCAAGATGAGATTATCAACATCCCAAGAACTCTAGGTGCAGCCAGTGTGTGGATCCCATCAAGTAAAGCCTTCTCAGGCAAAGAAGAATGGATCTATCAAGAGATAAAAAGAATAACTAGCCTCTAGATCACTCCTTGGAGAATGTATTTTGATGGTTCTTGCACTCAAAATGCTACTGAAGTTGGGATTGTCATCATTCATCCCAAAGGTACTCACCATTGTTATTCATTCCTCTTGGATTATCAAGAAACTACTAACAATTGGGCAGAGTATAAGGCATTGATAATTGGCCTAGAAATCTTAATGGAGTTGGGGGTAACTGAAGTTGAGGTGTTTGGCGATTCAAAATTGGTGATCAATCAGTTAAATAGAGAATACAAAGGCAGACACATCACCATGTCAAGTTACTATTTGGCATTTACCCAACTATTGAGCTATTGGGGCACTGAAATATCAGTCAACCATATCCCCAGAGGGTCAAACACAATTGCTAATGAGATGGCACAATTGGCTTCTGGAGCACAGATCCAAGAAATAAAGTTTAAATGGGATATAAAAGTTCAGAAAAGAGATCTCCCTTCTATCTTTGAAAGGGGATTCAGCCTAGATGTGATGATTAAAGAAATGGAGATAAATGATTGGAGGACACCTATTGTTCAGTATTTGAAAGATCCATCATTCCCCACAAGTAAGAAAAATAGACGGCAAGCAACTAAGTATGTTTTGTAGGAGGAAAAACTCCAGACGGACTGCTGCTGAAGTGCTTAGGCCAAGAAAAATCAATAAAGGTAATGGCCGAAGCACATGAAGGAATCTGTGGGATGCATCAAGTTAGAACTAAGATAAGATGGTTACTTAGAAGATATGGCTATTTCTGGCCTGAAATGGAGAAATACTGCAAAGCTTATGCCCGAGGGTGTGAAGAATGCAAAAAACATGAACCTCTCCAACATATATCCTCAGTACCCTTAAATTCTGTGGTCAAGCCTTGGCCATTCAGAGGATGGGCGATAAACTTCATCGAGCAAATATATCCAGCTTCTAGCAAGGGACACACATTTATAATCGTGTCAACAGATTACTTCACCAAATGGGTGGAGGCTTTAGCTGTGAAGACCATAACCTCAACTGTTGTCAAGAAGTTCATTGAAACCAAGATCTTACACAGATGTGAGGTACCCAAGACAATTATTCCAGTCTGCGAGCCATCTTTTATTTCAAAGAAAGTAGAGGAATTTGCAAGTAAATTCAAGATAAGGATGATTCAATCTAGTCTTTACTACCCTCAATCAAATGGTCAAGCTGAAGCTAGCAACAAGGTCTTGGTCAACATTATTAAAAGAATGGTGGCAGAAAGTCCAGAGAAGTGGCATAAGAAGTTGGGAGACACTTTGTGGGCTTATAGAACTTCCAAAATGGCAGGAATGAGAACTACTCCTTATGCTCTAACCTTCGGGCAAGTTGATGTGATTTCCATGGAGATTAATGTAAATTCTATCAGAATTCAGAACTAGTTCAGGCTACATAGTGAAGATTACATTGAGGCTATGTGTCAATGAGTTAAAGATCTAGATGTAGTCCGAATTGAAGCTCTAAACAAGATTCAAGAAGGAAAGAGAGTTGTTGACTGAGCTTACAACAAGAAGGTAAAGTTAAAGCCCTTTAAGGAAGAAGAGTTAGTGTGGAAAGCAATTTTGCCTTTGGGAGCTCAAATTAGAGGCTTTGGGAAGTGAAGTCCTACTTGGGAAGGCCCTTTCATTATTAACCAAGTACTAGACAAAGGAGGATATTACTTGGCAGATGTAGAATGAAGCTTACAGAGGCATCCAATTAATGCTAAGTTTTTAAAGAAATATCACCCAACCTTATGGGATGTTAGGGATTGTTACATTAAAGAAGTTTAGATATTGTAAGAGATCTAAAAGTCAACTTATATGCTCATCATAGTCGAGTTTCAAGGAGGAAATGCAAGCTAAAGTGAATTAAAGAAGTCATTTTCATTTCATTGAATGTTGAAGTTACATAAGAATCGACTCAATAGTTTTACATCCTTGGCTAGGGTAGCTATCCTAAAATTGTATGTCTGCATAATAGTAAAGATTTTACTCGGCTCCTCCAAAGTAATAAGATCTTTAAGGCTAATGGATGCATTAAATCCCTCTACATCCATGCTTGGAAGACCCTGTGTTGATCCTGAAGTTGTTGAGGCTTTAAAGGGTGCCTTGAGGACTTTAACTTTGTTCTGATTTGCCAGAACTCTTTAACAATCTCAGGCAATGAGGTGGTAGCTGGAATAGATACAGAAGAATAGGGCAGGGACTGAGGCTAATGGCTATTGCCAGAAAGGGGATTGGCAAAGATCATGCTAAGTGGTCTCCGATGGCCACTATCACTTTCATGTATGAACTCGACATTCGAATCAATGATGAGCTGATGGATACTTTGACACTTAAGGAGAAAAGGCTTGAGTTGATAGTAGTCTTATCGAAGTCTTTGACATTGATCTTAAAATTGACAAGGTCGTGGTAGTTAATCCCGAAGCATACACTTATGATGATGAAGTGATCAACAAAGCAGAAGCTATGAGGAAATTTAGGCTTGTGGATATTAGTGCAAGGGAATCCTCGATGATGTGTAAACCATTTCAAAGAAGAAATGCCAGCCTTGGCCAGAAATGGGTTCGAGGTGAACCATTTCTCCTTGGGCATGTTACTATCTACAACAATTAGGACCTGGAAAGTCCATGTAGGTCCTAGAGACTGCACACCTCCCTCCTTGAAGACAAGAAAAGTCTGCAGGCCAGCTCGAGGGCGATGAAGGCCATTGAGAAGACGACGCATAGTGGCGATGCCCTCGCCAGTCTCATAAGAATGTTGAACAGTCTTGGGTGCCATTGAAAGATTGTGAGAAGAAGATAGGAAGAAAAGTTAGAAGATTCTGAAGATTCTGAGAATGTTGAGAAGTTATGGAAATTCAAAGGTTTGAAATGGCTGAGGTATTTGGCCGAGGAGTTTAAGTGAGGATTATATATTGAACAGTTAATTAACGATGGAATTCGTGGGTTATTGCAAAGGTTTAGTTAACAACAGCTGTTTTAAATGGTGCAAGTCTCGAGTAAATGAGTATGACGGCTATTTAATCATTATTAGCGTCTTGGGTTGCAGACTCAACAATAATTAAAGGGGGCCGAGGAGTTTAAGTGAGGATTATATAGTGAATAGTTAATTAACGATGGAATTCGTGGGTTAGTGCAAAAGTTTAGTTAACAACGGCTATTTTATATGGTACAAGTCCCAAGTAAATGATTGCAACGGTTATTTAATCATTATTAGCATCTTGGGTTGCAAACTCAACAATAATTAAAGGGGGCACCGTTTGGGTTAATATTTGAACATTGGACTTAGATGAAGGAAAGCCCAAGAGTGCCAAATTGAAGGGGACTTGCCCGAAGCCCAGCATCGAGCCCAGAGGCAAATTGAAGGTTTCTCAACCAAATACAAGCCACGTGCTTACCATTGAAGTGACAAGTGATGGAGACTAACCTACTACCAGCCAAAGAACACTTTCCAGTGGCATTCAAGAAAAAAAAGTGATGATTCCCTACCCTCCAAATGCTTTCGGGCAAAGCGCAAAATTGCAGCAGTTGAGCTAATTTGCCTATAAAAAAGGAGGATGAGGCCCCAGAGACAAGGACACTCAACCAATCAAACAAACATACAAACTCTACTCTCAAGCCAGATTTGCATCCAAAAGCTATAATCAGCCCAGATCTAAGATCTTTTAGCAATAGTCTTACTTAGAAAGTTTATCTTTCTCTAGTTTAAAGCTCTACTACCTTCTAGCATCATATTATCGATTTTCTCGTGTAAACTTGTTTACCGTCTATCCCTTTTTAGCATATAAACCCTGTAAGTACAAAGAAAAGGGACTGCAAGAAGTTCAACCTTGCCAGACAAGGTGAAATATTGCCCAAAGCTCTTTGTTTGTTTTTTTTTTTTTTTGAATTAGTCGATATATTGCTTAATGTATTCTCCAGTATGTATTCAAGTTATTTCAATCTGTTTTCCTATTTTAAGAGTCTCATTTGCATCTGGATCCGGTTAGTTTGATGGATATGTTTTCATTAAAAGCAATCTAGGACCAAACAAATGACTTAAGGGGTCTAGACTCCCTTCATTCGAGCATACAAGATCATGAATTAAAAGTCCTTGTTTACAAGGCAAGAAAAAGAACTTAATGTGGACTAACCCATTTACGACAATCCTTTGATAATGAGAAGTCTGAGTAACTTGGGGAGCAATTAATCGACTTAAAACACACGTGTTCTACATCTACTATACTGAGATAGTAGTGGCACGCCCAGCACTCAATTAGTTTTGATTGCGAGCCTCAAGACCTACACCTAAGACCCCACAAAGGCACCTTTCAAAACTAACTTTGTCTTCTTCTTGTAGCACATCAACGAGTAAAAGCCCGACTACACATCCAAAGTGCCAATCCCTTAGGGAGCTGTGCTGAGGTCCGAGGATCCTTCTTCAGAGAAATCTTCGCCTTAAACAACTCCAATGTATTTTTGTATTATATTTGTTTGATAAAAATGATTCTCAGGGAGTAGGATTTTATCTCCTCCTAATTTCTCTTCCCTTCTAATTTCTCTCCCCCTTCCCTCATTTCTTATTTGAACACTCGCGATTAAGCCACGTCAACACCTTGTGTTGACTTTTTATGAAAGAGAAAGACAAAAACCAAAGTATAAGCAATTGAACTCTGACTGCATTGCCTTTCTTGTACATTCTACTTTAAGGCATTGCTAGAGGAGTCTGTTGCATTAATCCATCTTCTATAACTACAAGCAGACTTGTTACTAATGTAACATTTGGCTCAATGTGCTTCTTAAGGCAACTTAACATAAATTAACTCCATCTGGCAACTTCGGTTTGTAGGCAACTTGTCAAATCCTTTTCCAACACCTCAAAAGGATTATAGTACTTGAGATGTAATGTGTGATAAGCACGTGAGGCTAGAGACTGCAATTGACAAGAGATTAACCTTAAATAAACCAAATCTCCCACAACAAATTCTCATTCAGTTTTATAATTGTCAACTCGAACTTTCATCTGATTCTGAGCTATATCCATACTAGTCTTCAAAATAGACACAATCGGTCCCTTGATATCAAACCTTACTCCGTCGTGTCCAGTTGGGGTTTCCCAATTCATAAGTATCAATGTGAGGTGGAGGATACCCATAAACCAGCTCAAATAATGTGTTGGCAGAAGTGTGATATGAGGTGTTATAACTCCATTCTGCCATGCTAGCCATGGCACACACTTTTTAGGTTGATAGCTTGTAAAGCTTCTTAAATATGTTTCTAAACATCTGTTAACCATCTCAGTTTAGCCATCACTTTGAGGATGATAATTAGAGCTCATACACAGCTTGGATCCTTGTAACTTTAGAATTCCGTATAGAATGCACTGAGAAAGATGGAATCTCTGTCACTAACTATAGTAGCTAGCATCCCATGCAATTTGAACACATTGTCCACAAACAATTAAGCCACACTAGCAGCAGTATAAGGATAAGATAAAGCCATGAAATGGGCATATTTAAACAATCGATATACTACCACCATGATAACTGACCTTCCCTTGCACATTGGTAGTCCAACTAAAAAGTCCATACTAATGTCAGGCCAAAATTTATTGACAAGGGGTTGTAACAAATCAGGAAGGAAATTGGTTTCATATTTGTTTTGTTGACACACACTACATTTAGCTACAAATGTCTTGATGTCTTTATTCATCCCCACCCAATGGAAATCCCATCTTTATCCTCTAATGTCTTGACGTCTTCATATGTGGTTAGTTACTTTTTGTAGTGCAGTTGTTATAAATATTTGTGAGAGAGACCCCACCAGCTTATTTTATTGTGAATTTCATTTCAATATTTCAGTTTGAATTTCTCGCAACGCTGCACCCGAGCATCTCATGTCAATCCTAGATGTATATCAAGATTGAGGCATGACAATTGGACTTCTGGTACATTTTGTTCTAATACATTTAAAATCTAAGCATACCATAAGTTAGTAGTTTATTTTCAAATGTACCATAAGTTTTAAATATTTTTAAGGCCACAAATTTAAAATTCCTAGATTGTAGGAAATTAGTTGTTAGGTAGCTTAAGGGGATATATATTAAATAAATAAATAAAATGCTGAGCTGGCAATTAATCAAAACATCTTAATCAAATTTTACAAACAAACAGATATTTAGTAGTTGACTATGGGCGACAATCTACTCTTGGGCCTTACCCTAAGCTTGTATCCAGGTCCAAAGGCACACTAAACCCAGCCCAAGTTTTAAGCTAATCTAATTTCACCCATAAAAGCCACAGGGTTAAATGCAGGAGTTGAAAGAAGCATTCATCACTTTTGTCAACCTCTTTGCTTTTCATTAAATCTTTTTTCAACGCCTTGTACGACGACACGGACAAAAGCAATGAATTATACAGCCTCACTCGGCCAGCAACTGTAATGGTGGGATGGTGGGGCGGTGGCTACTGTGTCTTTTAAGTCATTGTGGATGTAGTAGCCCTTGGACAGATTCTTCGTCATTATAGCATTTCAGCTCAATAATACAACAGCATGTGTAAATTTTTTCTATAAAATCGTATTATTAGACTACAACACCAAGTACCGATGAACCTAATTCCATACCATACCTATCACCAAAAATACCACGGAGAGGAATGTGATGCTTAGCTGCAGTGGATGGTTGAATTTGCGTGTTTTAATCTAAACATCTAACCGTTCATAAACTCAATGCATCACATACAGCGGTATGCTGTAGAACTCTTAATGACAATGAACATGTTAACGAATTAAAGATCTCAAATCGAAGAATAGAAAAGTTGCACCTTGAAAAAATACCAATAAATAATGTACGTTTCTTAGCATTGCACCGTCTACAACAAACTGGCTAAGTAATACTACGAACAAAACACCAACCAATCAAAATAAAGAAAACGCCTTAGTAGCGCTAATCTTGTATCCCTAAATTTCTGAAAAGAGGGACCGAAATACAGACAGAGATACAGGCATACAAAGCTAGTTTCCTCAAGGAATAGTCAGGTGAAGTAAAAAAACACTAAACCCACGCGTCATCTAAGGTTCCGTCCTAAACCCCTCATGTAGTTTTTGGTTTTGGAGCTCTTTTCCTGAGTTGTTGTCTCTTTGGTATCGATGTCTTCATGCCTACGAAAAAGAGCAGAGCCCCGAAGAATGCCAAGTTCTGCAAATCATACAGAGTAAATCAGTAACAATGATTTAGCAGTTTTTTCTCTGGTTTTTCAGCTTTGCACAGCATGCCTCTCTTAACCTATCTTATCGCCTAAACAAATTGACCGTGGGGTCCCCTATATTAAAAAAAAGGGGCAGCCTTGTGCAAGCAGCTTCTAAGCTAAGGGAGAGTCCCAGTCACAATGGAGCAACCTTACTCTGAGGCCTATAATCATACCGTCATTTACCAAAAAGAAAATGAATTATCCTCATTCAGTGAAATTTAAATATTAGGACCAAAAAAGAAGCAAAATTACATTTTCATCTTGGAGTTTGATCCTACTCACCTTGATTCCAGCAGTTTAAATCTTAACAGAAGTACCATTCTAACGATATCGAATTTTTCCAAATTAGTCATTTCCTCATCTTAGCATATACACGAGCCTTCAATTTACCAGTAAAATTACAGTTTCATCCCTATAGTCTTTCCCTGGTTGCTGACTAACTCATACGTGTTATGTCTACAAACTTGACGAAATATCTAATTAGAAAATTAAAAGGATAGCCTTGTTGAGTCCTAAATCACAGGGATCAACGTTAAAATATGGACAAAACAACACGTATTAAAAGTGTGCATGAGAGAATAAGGAAACTTGACTGCTAACCTGAGCAAAATGAAAAAAGAGTTGATTGAATTCTGTCTTCTCGGGATCATAGTTGTAGAAGTCATACAAGATAGGAGTGGCAATGGCCTGATGCAGAAGCTGCACAAAAATATAACGAAACACATGTTTCAGTGGCTATTATTGACCTACAGTTACGAAAACAAGATTGAGATCAGAATCTCAGACAACCAAATCACAGTTACAAACCAGCAAACAGGCTCCAATAGAAGAACCAAAGATGAAGAGAAGACCCCCAACGCCCTTCAATGCCACCATGGCCGCCACTAAATGTTTGATCTGCCGATCACAAAGTACAAAAGTCACTTAGATAACCAACTGAAAACGTTATTTGATCAAAACATTAAGAAGAAACTAAACTCGAGTAATTAAACCAAATTAATTTCTTACTTCAACTTGTTTGGGCACTTGCACACCAGTGTGAGTTGACAGATGATACGAGAAAACGTCGAATTTTGGTCTCAGATATTCGGCTGCGGGTCCCCCGTCCACGCCAAATTCATTGAACCTATAAATACAAACCAACTGTAAGCTTATCAACTGTCGCATCAAAATCAACCCTCATACAAAATGAATGCTGTGAACTCATAACAACTAACAAGTATTCATTGTTGGATCCACGGTCTGACAACGTAACATACTATCGTAATTACTAATCTACGTACCAAATAAATGAAATATGCTTAAATCATACCATTCTACAACTCATATTCTTCAATTAACTTGGATCTAACTTCGAATGCATCACCAAAAATGGAAAAAAAAAATTGATACAGAAAAACAAATAAATGGTAGCAAACAACAAATTACATCCAAAAAAAAATCCATGCATGCATGTTTGATGAACTAAAATTATACATCAGATTTTGCATAATTTAAACTTCAAAAACAAAACAAAAATTACAAGAAGAAAATAAAAAACAGGGAGGGGAGACAGAGATCTGGGCTTACTCATGCCAAGCAGAGAGGAGGAAGACAGAGGCGAAAAGAAGGCGTCCAACGAACGAAACGAAAGCCATGGTCGGATGCCTCTGCGAGGAGAGACCCAACTCTCGATGCGAAGGAAGAAGGAAGGAAGTAACTGGGACAGACAGGCCGAGTGCGAAAGGAGCGGAGTAGATCTAGGGAACGACGTCGTAAAGCGGGCGACGGATGCACGCGTTCGAAAATTTAAAAGAGTAAAGCGGTGGTTGGTTCGATTCGAATACGAGCTACTCTCGAGATTATTATAATGGGGTGTACTCGCGGCTTATTGGTGAAAGTTTTGGGATCAGCGGGCCCAATTCGCTCACCGATCATTTTGGTTGGATTTGTTTGTTTGTTTGTTTGTTTGTATTGGGGACTAACGTGGCGGTTTTGGAAAGAGAGTGTTAGCATTGTTTTACATTTTTGCCCTTTGCAATGTTTTGAAATTCAAGTTAAAAGGATCTTCATCATGTAGTTGTTTTGCATCTTTCATTGCCTGCATTTAGGGGTGGGCACTTAAAACCGAAAACCGAAACCAAAACACGAACCAAATCGAACCGCACCGAACGGTTTGGTTTTGCGGTTTTGAAACGGTTTCGGTTTTGAAACCGAACCGCAACATAGAAAACGGTTTGGTTTCGGTTTTGGCTTTTGAAAACCGCACCGAAACCGAACCGCACCGCAAATATTAATAAACATTTAATTAAATGTCTTTATTAGATTTCATGTTTTAATTGGTCGTTTGTTAAAATCCATACACTTAGTATGGACTCAACCACACTAAAATATCATCATTCATCACTTTTTTTCGTTCATTAACTTGAAGGACCTTTGTTATTTTATACCATCACACACACATATATATACAAGGGTGGACTAATCTTGTTATCAAGAGTCGAACAATGATCTAATGAAGTTCACTCATTTGAAGCATGATATCACATATTCTAGTATGAAAGTTTCGTTCACGTTTAATGAATTCAAATTTATTCAACTTGTTTTATGAAAAACATTGTAAGGGACACCCTTTTGTTGCACAATCATGTTTTAACATCACAACAACATGCAACATGCTAATTGTTTACATAACAAATTTCTTTTTCCTATTACTATTGGGAAATGCTTTTTAATATGTTAAATTTGTACATTTTTTCTTAAAAACCAAAACCGAAACCGTTTGAAACCGCACCGAACCGAACCAAACGGTTTGGTTTCATTTTGGTTTTGGCTTCAAAACCGCACCGAACCAAACCGCAAAAACTTGCGGTTTTGGTTTTGGTTTCACTCAAAACCGCACCAAATCGAACCGCGCCCACCCCTACCTGCATTTACTTTTGGGATAACAACATGCCACCCATTTTGGTTTGGCAGTTTGCTGTTTTGAAGTCGTATTTATGTTTTTTGAATATTTAGCATTATGATAGAAAGTAAAATTTAATGACATGATAATTATGTACTTTACTTTTTTGTTGATATAGAAGCTGCATTTGCATTAGATGAATTAGAAAGTAATCATTAAATTTCTGTTTCGTCTTTGTCGTTGCCTCGTATGATCTAAGATGATAACTAGTTGCACAACTTTGTCATAATGGTGCAAGTGTGGCTTCTAAATGCCACATCTACCATATTATCAATTTAACTGAGGATCGTACAAGCAAACATAGAGTAGAAATTGATACCATTATCAAGTACAACCCTTGAATTACCAGTATAAGGAGGAGGTCTTGAAGATTACCTTCACGGTCCAGTAGGGTCATAGAGAGCAATTGTTACCATTTGCTAAAACTATAACACGTGAGTTTTATTTATTAATATATTCTAAAAGTGTGATATATTAATTATGTTGTCTACTTTTATTATAAAACGTCAAACGGTACAATGTTTAATTTATATTTCTGAAACCTATAAAAGTTTCACCACCAGAAGAAAAGAAAATAAAATAAAAGTTTATTGAAACAGAAGACTTGGGCAAATGCATTGCATAGATTGGATCTCCACAAGTTTTCTAAAGAAAAAAAAGATTGGATCTCCACAATTATTATAAGATGGAAAGTGAAAGGGGCAAAAGGAAAACTTACTTTGAAAATAATGGGCAGTAGTAGAATTGTAATTAAAGAAAGGAAGCAAATGCGTGCATGTTTTCCATTGGATCTGGATAATTCCATTATTCAAATCCACGACTCATCACTTATATTGTTTATTTTCCGCCCTCTCCCAGATTTCCTTTTCCTTTTTGGTTTTTTTACTTTTAAATATAATATTTACATAATTATTCAAAATTGAAAATCTAATTCATCAGCCCACATCTCATGACCTCATGCAGCAGTTGTAGGCATCAGATGTAGATCAAGGCAAGTCAGATGACCAGGGTTTTTGGATGTATTCACTATAAAAGTTTTATTTTCTATTTTTTAAAGTAAAAAAAAAGTGTAAAGAAAATATTACATATATGCTCCGCTAAAAAAAGTATAATTCAAATAATTGTTATCCCTCCCAAGTCCACTCCTAAAAAAATGAGCTAGCACTCAACCTATTTAATCCACTCAGCGAGCAATGATAGACCACAATGAACACTAATAGATCAAATGCATCTCCACCCTTAAAACTAAATAGCCTAGTCATTTTTATTAAAATATTATTAATTTTTATTATAAAATAATAAAAATTAATAATTTGATTTTTAATTTCTAACTTTACACTGGCGAGAGCAGCTTGAGTGACGAAGTGGCGGAGGCTGAGGCCACAGGACTAGCTGGAGAGAGAAGCATTGGTGCTGGAATTCGAGAAGTTTCTGGAGATACTGCGGCCAAGACTCCTCCTTTGCAACTGAGGCGGCAGCTTTTGGCGATGGTGGTAGCATTGGAAACTGGACTTCTCCGGTCCCCAATTGAGGAACCTCAGAGTGAAGCGACACGGCCTTTGGAGCTTGAGATGCAGAGCACAGTGCGGCTGGTTCAGGATCGAGGACAATGATGACGACAACGACGACGCCATAGATGAGATTCTAGCAGCTCATGCATTCGGTTCCGACTCCACCCTTGCCGTTATCGATTTTAATATAGAATTAGTTTGTAAAACAAATTTGGACACAACTTTTGTTGGGTTTTAAAAACCAAAAACAAAACTTATTGAAGCCAAACCCACTAAATTTGTTTCAAAAAAAAAAATTCAAAAAGTAAATTTTGTTCAATAAACAAGTGATAGGGTCAAATAAAATTGCTTCTTGTCACACAGTGAACCATAGTAAGTCGGGTCAAAGTCCACGGCCCTTGTCCGGTTCGGATTTGGACTATCCAAAAGAAACGGGCTTTAAAATTGGCTTCTTTAAATAAAGAAGCCAAACAAAACGACCGCCCGCACATCAAACTCTCGGAGACTACGAACCCCGTCGTTTTCGGCACTCTGTCGTTGCTTCTTCTTTCTCCTCTTCTGCACAAAACAATGGGGTTCGTTTCCTTCCTCGGCCGCGTCCTCTTTGCCTCCATCTTCATCCTCTCTGCTTGGCAAGCGTAAGCGCTCTCCCTCTCTCTCTCTCTCTCTCTCTCTCTCTCTCTCTCTCTCTCTAGATCTGCTGTATTAGGGCTTCTCTCTCAACCATACATGCTTACTCCTTTAACTTGTTTAATGCTTACTCCTTTAACTTGTTTACTGTTAGCTGATTTAATTTGCTTTATTTCCCCGATCTAACTTTTGTAAGCATGTCTCGGTTTGTTTGTTTTTTTTTTTTCTTTTTCAGATTTCTGATGCCTCTGCATAACTTGTTGTTGTATATGTGTGTATGTATATATGTATATATATATATATATATATATATATATATACACACGTGTGTGTTTGAAATTTTCGAAGTGAGATTTCAATAAAAAGTATTGTTTTCTAAGAAAATAAAATGTTCTGGGCTGTTGTTACTACTTAGTGTTCGATTTGTTAGTGTTAAGAACTGACTGAGATCTATTAATCTGTGCTCAGTTTCCAAATCCCGGTTGTTTTAATTAATCTCGGCACGTAGAGAGAGTCAGGTGGTTGAATGAATTGTGAAGATCTAGTAACCTTTTGTGTTGTCTTATGGAATCTTGATTAAGCATAATTTTTTCCGACACAAAACGAACCTATTTGCGTATCTGTGAAGTTTGGTTGGGTGCTTCTTGTCTGGTCTTTTGTAAATGAACTTTGGATTTCTTTTTCGACAGACAAGGATGTGGGTTTGGTTGAATTGTGTCTAACAACTTATTTTACATGTGGAGAATGTTTTTGTGCTCCCTAAATGCTGGTTTGGTTGAAATGTTGATTCGAGTGCTTGTTATCGTTAAAAAACTTTCATGTGTA
Organism: Crataegus laevigata; assembly: GCA_963580275.1. Classification (NCBI taxonomy): domain Eukaryota; kingdom Viridiplantae; phylum Streptophyta; class Magnoliopsida; order Rosales; family Rosaceae; genus Crataegus; species Crataegus laevigata. Next base: position 18,625,471 of record OY756940.1, on the reverse strand, counting down.
TATAGTTGGGATCCAGTTTTCCGGTTTTGTTAGTTTGTTTTGGACGGAATAATTTCTATGTAGAGTATGGAATGGCACTTAAGTTGATAAATTTAATTTCAAAATGTGGTTTCCATGTCTCTATGGCGGCTGTTAAAAGTATTGTTATTTCTATACTTCAAGTCCCCCCACTTTCCTATTCCTCAGCACCCGCACACACATATGTAAATTTATTTATTTTTGGATATTAGTCAAGGAATTGACCATGGAGGTGCTCTGACCAATGTAGAGTGAGGAGGTTTTTAACACGTGCCAATGTTTTAACTCACAAAGAAAAGAATGCAAGATAAAAGTTGCTGCAGTTCTAGTTTATAGTTTGTAACTCCCCTCACATGCGTTTTCTGCCCTGATATTGTTAAGTTTCAGTATCTTCAGGCGCTTTACCTGTTGGTTTGCTATTGTTTTAACTTTTTCATATTATTTACAGCATTGCTGTGTATCTGTTTGTATCCTATATTGCAAGAATTATGCACGACTTTGCTAGGCTTATTGTTGAGATTGTCAAAAATTCCATTGCACTTTGATGTATTTAAAAATTAAAACAATATCATGTTCCTTTGTGTTGATGACACATCTGTATATGTAGGTTTAATGAATTTGGTGTTGATGGTGGCCCTGCTGCAAAGGACTTGGCTCCCAAGTTTAATGTGTTCAAGAAAAATTTGTCTGCTAAGCTAGGGGTTGCAATACCGGAGATAGATGTAAGTCTTTTTATTTCTTTCTCTGCAGTTTCTCCCTTGGATTCTATGGTCATGTTGCGTATTTGTAGTTTGACTTTTGATATGGGAATTTCTTGAACAGGTAAGACATTTAGCTGCTGGTGTGGTAGCAATGAAAGGGCTTGGAGGACTTCTTTTCATACTTAACAGTTCCTTTGGAGCTACTCTCCTGGTTAGTATTCATTTTTTCCAAGTATCTGATCAGCATATTAGGTTTTTGAAAATTATTGACACGTGTAACGCTACTCTATTGTAGCTTCTACAATTGGCGATTACCACTCCCCTTATCTATGATTTCTACAACTACAGTCCTGAAAACGCCAAATTTGGCGTACTCCTAAATGAGTTCTTGCAGGTTGGTATACACTGCCTATTGCTTTATATGTTTGTTCATCGTATATTTATATTCCATGTGAGTGGCAACTTAATCTGCTGAGATTCCATTTTCTTTGTTACAGCACGCAGCGCTTTTTGGTGCACTGCTTTTCTTCATTGGCATGAAGAACTCAATTCCAAAGAGGCAAGTCAAAAAGAAGGCCGCCCCAAAAACCAAAACGGGTTAGAAATATATCAAGGGGGTAATAGTTCTTCAAGAAGCGTTTAAAGTTTAGGTTGTTGAAGTTGCTGCTGCTCCCCATACTTACAACGGGGAGGATAAGTATGCTTATCAACGCTCTTGTAATTTTATTCAAATGTTCTTTGGTAGGATTCATTACTTTGATTATTCCCTGTTGTGGGGTTCAGAAACACTGTTTACTTGAAGATATGAATGGATTGTGGCCTATGGTTTTCCTTTGAAGCATAAGGTTCAGAAATTGTTGGTGGTTGCGTTGGGTCCGAGTGGCAGTGAGTGAGGAAGGAGGGAGGTTAGGGATTGCTGGCTAAGGTGAGTAAATGGTTTAGGGTTTATGGAGTGTGGTTGGGGGAGTCATTTGGTAATGGTGTCGTTCCCTCTCTTAAAAGTGTTCTAGAAATGTTTGCGATCGAGTAAATAGCTTTATGAATAAATGGATCATATCAAATTGGAAAATATAAAGAATTGTACAAGTTATTCCTTTCGTTACCATTTTGTAGAAAATTATTAAGTATTAATATGTTAAGCACCTATAACTCGATGCTTAAATAGTATTTCTCTCCATAAAAAAATCACAAAGAAAGAACAAATAAAGGAGGAAGAGAGGGGGATTTTGTTTTCTTTACCAATTTTCTTTTTATTTATTTAGTTTTATTGTGTTTAGAATTTTTAATTTTTATAATCCATTACTAACAAAAGGATACACACTCTATATGTGGAAATCTATCTTTTTATTTTTTTTTCTCAAATATTTTTTTTTAATTTTTTAACGGAATAAGTTATTTGTTTTAATGTTACATCCCGGCCCGGGCGCAACCACCTTCCGGGCCCGCTCCACCACTGTAACACGATATTGTCCGCTTTGGGCCCCGACAACGCTCTCACGGTTTTGTTTTTGGGAACTCACGAGCAACTTTCCAGTGGGTCACCCATCATGGGAGTGCTTTAGCCCCCTTCTCGCTTAACTTCGGAGTTCCTACAGAACCCGAAGCCAGTAAGCTCCCAAAATGCCTCGTGCTAGGTAGGGATGCGAATATACATTTAAGGATCACTCCCCTCCCTGGGCGATGTGGGATGTCACAATCCACCCCCCTTAGGGGCCCGACGTCCTCATCGGCACACCACGCCCAGGGTTTGGCTTTGATACCAATTTGTCACATCCCGGCCCAAGCGCAACCACCTCCTGGGCCCGCTCCACCACCGTAGCACGATATTGTCCGCTTTGGGCCCTGACCACGCCCTCACGGTTTTGTTTTTGGGAACTCACGAGCAACTTCCCAGTGGGTCACCCATCATGGGAGTGCTCTAGCCCCCTTCTCGCTTAACTTCGGAGTTCCCACGGAACCCGAAGCCAGTGAGCTCCCAAAAGGCCTCGTGCTAGGTAGGGATGAGAATATACATTTAAGGATCACTCCCCTTGGCGATGTGGGATGTCACATTTAACGGGCTAGCACGTATTCGGAAAAGAAAAAGGGATTACCAGTTAAGGAGAGGAGAGAGTAGTGGGAGAAATGTGAAGTTTTCTCTTTTTTAACTTTTATTTTAATTATAGCAATCACTATTTTATCCTTATCTTATTCTTATTTTATTAGTTTGTGTTTTCTTTATGCTATGGAAGGACAATTTTGAAAAAAGAGGTTGACAAGCAATGTTTTGTTAATAAATAGTATTGATTGATTGGGTAAATGGGTCTATACAAGTGACACATTCCGATCTGGAATGTCCACTAGGACTCCGAAATCGAGCTATGCTGACTGACACCTGGAAGGTGATGAAGCCATAAAATATAGTGATGTGGAAATGTGAATAAATTTAAAACTAAAAGTGCCCAAATACCAGAGTGCGCTGGTGAGCAGAAGCGAACCCATCTCACACATGACGTTAGAGCATGGGTAAGGTGCAGTAGAGCAGGTAAGAGTCATACCCTCAAAAGTAGCCACCAATCCTGCGGTTTGCCAAAAATCCTCGTCGAGACGAACATTCAGTATCTAAAACCTGGAGGGGAACAAAACAGAACATGTGAGTAGACAAAACGAAGCTTTGAAAACATATTTCTTTTTAGAAATACAATAATCCCTCACTGAAATCCGTATAATTCCTGAGAAAATAACAATACACACACACACACATATACATATCGTGCTGAAGAATGGTAAAACCAATGTATACTATGTCAAAGTATCTCAACCACAACCATATAAGCAAGATGAAATAAATCAATATAAAATGAACATAAGTCGGAGTCACCTATAGTGACCTGTACGACTTATCCATATCTTATCAATCCATATATCTTCAATCAGTGCTAGCACATAAGTCAGAGTCACCTATAGTGGCATGTACGACTTATCCATATCTCATCTGTAATACCTTGAAAATTTAAATATCTAAATTATATATTCATAATTATGAATATGTGGAGAAAATCGAAAAATAAATCGATTTATGATTATGGAAATAGAATTGGGAAATTTTTATAATTAACGTATTTGTATTATTGAGTTTTTATATGATTTTTCAAGAAATTATAAGAATTGATGTGAGTTAAGTTTTAAATTAAACTAGTTATGAGGTTGGAAGTTTGAAAATTAATTATTTAAAAACATAAAGATTTTGAGGTCATAATTTATATTTTTGAATAGAGCTCGATCTCACGAACGCGTGGGCGCCAACCGTTCGTGAAACAGAGTTATAACGAAGAAGTTATTAACAATTGAAGTGGAGTACAAAATAGACATTTTATCTTAATTTAGAAGGCTCTAGAAAATCTAGAGCAAAGGATGTGCCACGTGTGTGGCTAGGATGAAAGCAAGGAAGAGATGGACGGCTAGGATAGAAAGGAAAGAAAAGAAAGGAGAGAAAAGAGAGAAAAGGAGGGAGAACCCTGCCCATGAGGAAGGGAAGAAATGAAGGGAAATGAGGGAGAAAATAAAACGGGGAAAACAGGTTTCCCTCAACCCGTGACCTAACCCGATGGATTCTCCCATCTCCGGCCACCTTGGACAAAAAGGTTAGTATCAAAATGACCCTTACCATAAGGCCAACCGATCCCTTTTCCATTTTCATGTAAAATTGGGTGGAAATTTGGTGAATTTTGGGTAAAACCGTACAAAATGGGGCGCACCGGTTGGGTTCCATTCTGCCATGATTTGATGCTACCTACTCTAATTACAACCACCAATAGACTCCCCTCAACCTCAGGAATAAAGCCCAAACAAGTTTTGAGGCATCAGAGCTGCTATGGAGGCAAATCGATAACACCTAAATTATAGGGTTTCCGGCGAGTTTGAGGCAAATTGGAGCATTTCCAGGCCAAATTGGACTTGGCCACATGTATAAAATTTGTTCTACTCTTTAAGATCTTCATTTCTGTAATTTTTGAGAATTTTTAAAAATAGTTGAATTTTTCCAGTGATTCGGGGCGGCCGACCACCACTGGCGGCGGCACGTGTGGCGGCACGTGGTTATTGAGCCAATGCCGTATATTAAAGCCAATTTTGATGCTCTGAAGTCAAATTTGACAAGCCCTTGGTGTGATTTACATTGTTAAGGATAAATGGTGATTGTTAGTTAGTTATAAAAAAAATATTGAGATTTAATTGAAATTGAAATTGTGAACTACGATTGGCTTGATCCCTGTTTAGGGTACGTAGGCAGTCCAACGATAGGTTAGATGTAACCATAAAATAAGTGCGATTAAATACTTCGAGAATAAAAGGTTTTGTCGAACTATTGTATTAGGAGAATGGAATTTTGGGCAATGACTTGCGTTGTATCTTTGTGCTTTTAATATAAATGATAATTACAAATTTATTTTGAGGTGAATGAAGGGTGATAGATTGGGGAGAGATTTTCAGGTTGTAATTCGCCGGAATTCATGACCCCCGCCAGTCGGGTCGCATGGGTCAAGAGACCCGGTTTCTTTTCCTCCCTCAATTTCTCTTTATTTCCTTTCCTCATTTCTTCCCATTTTGATTGGTCCACTCTTCTTCCTCCCTCCTAACTGGGTAGCGCCTGTACTCATTCTCTCCTTTACTTCCTATCTCCACCGCCCATCCCATTTTTCTTCAATCTGAGCCACACACGTGGGTCCATAATATTGAGCTCCAAAAATCTGAGGCTTTCTAGAGATTAATTAATTTACTAAAATACCCCAAACTTTAAACGTTAATATCTCATTCGTTATAACTCCAAATTGCGTTCTGTTCGCGCCCACACGTCCATAGCGACAAGTACTACGGGGATATACCAAGAAAATGAATCTTACATGTCACTACAAGGTGGTCAACAAAGGTCAATGCACTTGCCTCAAAAGGGCATTTTTTGTAAATTCACATTTTTAATTTATAAAAATCATAACTTTTAGGGACAGACTGTTAGTCACATCAGCATATAAAAATAATTGTAAAGTAAGGGCTAGATTGACGGGTGACACTCATATTCAAAGACGTTATTAATCAATTTTCTATTTTAAAGACCATCGTAGGATGATTTAATTTCAAAAATAATTTGTGATAAAATCTATAATTTTATATTTGTAATTTACAGGAAGAATCAAACTTGATACGTAAGAGGTTGACAATGACATATTGTCCTAGTCAACTAATTAGCCCACATATGTAAATAATCCATCAATTAACTTGACCACAACTGAAAATGACCTTAAACTGTTAACGAAAAAAAATAGTGTTCAAATTGGCAAAATTAAAAATAATAAGACGGCCGGGACTCGGCCGATGAAGAGGAATAACCGTAACTTTTAACCCTTAACTAACAATTTATAATGTTGTAATGTTCTTTTTGTTGTAGGCCTAATTGAGTGAGCGATCTAGGAAGAGAGAGAGAGGGGTGGTGCGGCAAGCTTAGGAGAGAAGAGAGATTGATTTGATTGTGAGGTGTGTTTTAATTCACCCCATTGTGCCTCTATTTATAGTGGTAGAAAGGACAAACCCTTTCCCATAAGGATTACAATACTTAATGAGTAATCTACTCCTAATAGGAATATAAGATACATTCCTAATCTATTAGGATTTACACAATCACATTCCTATACTAAATAGGACTGCAACACTCCCCCTTGAGTGTGTAAATACTCAAAGCACCATCGCATCAGATCTTCAGCAGATAAGGTTGAATAGTTGATGAAGTCATCGGCACAACGGGTATTCGCAAGTCTCAAATTTATGTTGAAGTATGCATTTGTAAAAACTCACAAAAACCTCGCTATGGTAAAACCCATGATAGGCAAAACCCATAGATTAAGGAGAAAAGTAAGAAAGTATGCATAATGTCTAAACATTCGTCGAACTGGACGAAGGTAGTGAACTCAACGGAGTATGATCATCCCAGGATGGGTGCCTCGTTAAAACCTAGTTAGGTAGCAAAAACCCAGTGGGAAAAATGCTCCTAATCGTAGGGAAAAAGAGTACATTAAGATCATGTGAGTATACTTCTAGATACTCCCCCTGAGTTAGACATAACTTCTAAATAAGAGAACTACAAGCGATTTAACTCAGATAATTTACGCATACCGATTCCTTGGACGAGCTTCTGGAAAGTAGACTTGGGCAATGACTTGGTGAAGAGATCGGCCAAGTTGTCTTGGGAACGGATTTGCTTGACTTCAATGTTCTGATGCTGCTGCTGCTGCTGGTGTGAGTAAAAGAACTTTGGCGTTATGTGCTTGGTGTTGTCTCCCTTGATGTATCCCTTCTTTAACTGCTCGATACATGCGGCATTGTCTTCAAAGATCGTCGTAGGAAGGTCAACGACTGATGTAAGACCACTAGTACTTCGGATATGTTCCATAACTTCTCTTAGCCAAAAGCATTCACGCGTTGCTTCATGTAGGGCGAGAATCTCAGCATGGTTCGACGAAGTAGCCACTAGTGTTTGCTTGGTAGACCTCCAAGATATAGCGGTGTCTCCAACGGTAAAGACATAACCCGTTTGAGAACGTGCTCTATGTGGGTCAGACAGATATCCAGCATCTGCATAACCAACAAGGTGAGAACCATCCCGAGGACCGTAAGGGGCGGCAACACTCGGTGATTCGTGGGTATAGAACAAGCCCAAATCCGTTGTACCCTTGAGGTAGCGGAAAACGTCTTTAACACCATTCCAGTGCCTGCGTGTGGGCGCATTGCTGTATCTTGCCAAAAGATTAACAGCGAAGGAGATGTCGGGTCTAGTGCACTGAGCCAAGTACAATAAAGCCCCAATTGCACTCAGGTAAGGAACTTCGGGTTCCAAAATCTCTTCCTCATCTTCATTTGGACGGAAGGGATCTCGTTTAGCATCTAGAGTCCGAACGACCATTGGTGTACTCGAAGGCTTCGCTTTATCCTCATTAAAACGACGCAACACCTTTTGGGTGTAGTTCAATTGATGTACTAGGATTCCATCCGAACAATGCTCGATCTCCAGGCCGAGACAGTATCGAGTTTTTCCAAGATCCTTCATCTCAAATTCTGATTTCAAGTGTGCAGCAATTCCCTCAAGCTCTGCAGAAGTCCTAATGAGGTTCATGTCGTCGACATAAACTGCAACGATTGCAAATCCGGAATGTGACTTCTTTATGAACACGCATGGGCATAGTTCATTGTTCACATAACCCTGACTTGTCAAATATTCACTCAGACGGTTATACCACATCCGCCCGGATTGTTTCAATCCGTAGAGTGACCTCCTCAACCTAATTGAGAGAGTGTTCCGTGGTCTAGAACTATTTGAGCCAGTCAATGGAAGTCATTCTGGAACTTTCATATATATTTCCGTATCTAGATCCCCATAGAGATACGCGGTTACCACGTCAATAAGCTGCATATTCAGTTTTTCGGAAACTACCAAACTGATTAGGTAGCGGAACGTTATGACGTCCATTACGGGAGAATACGTCTCCTCGTAATCAATTCCAGGGCGTTGAGAGAAGCCTTGCGCTACGAGGCGTGCTTTGTATCGCACTATTTCATTCTTCTCATTACGCTTCCTCACGAAAACCCACTTGTAGCCAACGGGCTTCACACGTGGTGGTGTAGGAGCGACTGGTCCAAACACTTTACGTTTCGCGAGCGAATCGAGTTCGACCTGGATTGCTTGTTTCCAGTTTGACCAATCGGTTCTACGTCGGCATTCATCGACGGAACGTGGTTCAATGTCATCGCTAAGCATGATGTCAGTAGCTACTGAATACGAGAATGCGTCGTCGACGATCATCTCATTCCTATTCCAAACCTCATCCAATACTGTGTAATGGACCGAAATCTCGCGATTCTCGGGAAGCCGGCATGTTTCATCTGAAACATCACCGTAATCTAGAATAACCTCATGCGTTGGAATGGATGAGTGAGCGATGGTTGGATTCAAACTAGGGTCACTAGTTGGTGCCATTTTCCTATTCCGGGGTTGTGAATCCTTTGAACCAGGTGGTCTGCCACGCTTCAGGGTCGAAGCAGATGATTGGCTAGCCGCCAATGTACCGTGCCGCGTGGAAGTTACGGCCTCCCCTCATTCGGGGACGGTCCAGCCTTCCCAGTTGGGTTGTTGACGTACACGGGGTACATCTATCCTTGCAGGTGTGTTTGCAGCAGGTATATGTGATCTTGTCACTTTAGCTAGATCATTAAAAGCATCTGGCATGCTTTGAACAATGCTCTGAAGATCTATAATTCGACGCACTTCAGTTTCAGACTGAGCAGTGCGGGGATCTAGATGAGACATAGTGGGAGCATACCACGACAATTTGCGGCGTTCTACGGGAACGTTAGCATGCTTATCTCCCCCTAACGCCGGGAAGACTGTCTCATCAAAGTGACAATCCGCAAAACGTGCGGTGAAAAGATCTCCTGTCAAGGGTTCTATGTATCGAACAATTGATGGCGAATCATAACCGACATAGATTCCCATTTTTCTCTAAGGACCCATTTTGGTACGTAGCGGCGGCGCTATTGGCACATAAATGGCGCACCCAAACACCCGTAAATGCGAGACGTCAGGCTCGTATCCAGTGACCAACTGTAACGGTGAATGTGGTTGGGTAGCGGTGGGCCTCAGGCGGACAAACATGGCTGTGTGCATTATTGCATAGCCCCAGGCAGATACCGGCAGTTTGGTTCTCATAACCAAAGTCCGAGCTATCATTTGAAGGCGCTTTATGAAAGCTTCTGCCAGGCCGTTTTGGGTGTGAACATGGGGTACAGGATGTTCCACATCAATCCCTACTGACATGCAATAATCGTCAAAGGTCTGTGACGTAAACTCTCCAGCGTTATCCAATCGAATCAACTTAATCGGATAATCAGGGTGGTGAGCCCTTAGCTTAATGATTTGAGCTAGGAGTTTAGCAAACGCGGCGTTGCGTGTGGACAACAAGCAAACATGTGACCATCGTGTCGATGCATCAACCAACACCATAAAATATTTAAATGGTCCGCAAGTTGGTTGGATTGGTCCACAAATGTCCCCTTGAATCCTCTGAAGAAATTTAGGGGGGTCATGAATAATCTTTGTATATGAGGGTTGAGTATTCAACTTCCCCAAAGAACACGCTTTGCATGGTGAGAGTCCTACATGAGGATGTAACTTGTGCCCGTGTGATGATTTGAGGATACGGCGCATCATGTCACGTCCAGGATGTCCCAAACGGTCATGCCAAAGCAACAAAGTGTCCTGGAACTCAAGCATAGGGCCGGCCACACTGTGGGCTTCTATGCCCCGAATGGTTGTGATGTACAACCCATTCGGCAGACGTTCCAACTTCTCGTGAATATGCTTCTGGCCATATTCGTATGAAGTGATACAAAGAGATTCAGAACCATGATCTTCAGTGGTTTCAATATGATATTTATTATCTCGAATATCTCTAAAACTCAGCAACGTTCTTCCGGAACGTGGAGAATAGAGTGCCTCCTTAATGGTCAAGATAGTACCATTAGACAACATGATACGTGCCTTTCCGTATCCTTCAACTAGGTCGGATGAACCTGCGAGGGTTGTCAAAGGAGATTTCTGGGGTATTAAGTTAGTAAAATAGTGATTTTCACGCAAGATGGTGTGCGTGGTTGCACTATCTGCCAGACAACTAGCTTCCCCACTAGACATACCTAGAAATAAATTGATTGAATTGGTCACATGCATAAATATAATTCCATTCATTCAATTAAGCAATTCGAGAAAATAATATCCATTCAAATAATAATCCATAATTCAAAACAAATCAAAACCAAACAAATTATTCCAAATACTTAGAAAAATTGTTCAAAAATTTAAACCATAAACCTAGATAAATAGGGGATAGGGCCGGCCACTCCTAGTGGGTTCGGCCACTAGGGGTAAACACCCTAAAAACATGTCGAAATTTATTCGTCCATAGGGGCTGACGCCTCCTGAAAATCCGATATCTCCATGGATGTGGTTGCATCTTCCGGACGATCCACAGCTGCAAAGTTAGACTCACGATGTGAATGATACTTGGCAATAGCCTCAGGGGAAGCTCGGCATACGCGTGACCAATGATCCTTTGATCCACAACTATAGCACATGTCCAGTTCAGTAGAAGCAGATTGACCGGGAGCTTTGCCCTTGTTCTTGAAGTTTGGGACCTTAGGGGCGAGTGGTGGACGCTGCTGGGTCATAATCATTCCCTTAGGTGCGGCTCTCTGTTGACCTTGGGCTCGTGGTGGAGCTTGTTGCCTATTACCACGACCACGACGATTCGTACGTCGTTTATGGCTGCGAGAAAATATGGCATGTGCTTCAGGCACAGCGTTCGAGCCAGTCGGTCGAGCTTGATGATTTCTCATCAAAAGCTGGTTCTGCTTTTCAGCGAGAAGTAAAACAGAGATCAAATCTGAGAACTTGGTGAATTTCTGTGCCCTATATTGTTGCTGCAGGACAATATTGGTGGCATGGAAGGTCGAATAGGTCTTCTCCAGGAGATCTGATTCGGTGAGTTCCACTTTACAGAATTTCAACAAAGAACGGATTCTACAAACTTCAGAGTTGTATTCATTCACAGACTTAAAGTCTTGGAAGCGAAGATGCTGCCAATCGTGTCTTGCTTCAGGCAAGTAGATGTCTTTCTGGTGATCGAAACGGTCGGCTAGAGCAAGCCAGAGGGTGCGTGGGTCCTCCTCAGCGAGGTACTCGGTTTGCAGTGCATCATGAATGTGTCTTCGAATGAAGATCATTGCAGTAGCCTTCCGAGCTTCGTCAACAGGTTTGTCAGTGACGGGTGCCTCGATTGTGGCTCTAATACCCTTTGCAGTTAGATGGAGCTTCACGTCTTGAACCCACTTTAGATAGTTTCTTCCAGAGACTTCTAGAGCGGAGAAATCGAGCTTGTTCAAGTTCGACATGTCCCTAAAACAGAGGGAGAAAAACGTGAGTAGTCATATGGTAAGCCATAGACATATATCGTAGAACATACAGGTTCTTTTAGACATGTAGTGGTTTAAATCATGCATGAAAACTACAGGTTTCATGTGGTATGTTTTGAATGAAAACTTCAGGTTTCAAAGGCACTAAATTTGAAACTACAGGTTCAATTTAGTTTTATGAACAATTAGTTCATAATGAGAGGTTCCTGCAAGAAACACAGAATACAATATACAAATATACATATAGTGGATTTGAGGTTCTTCGGGAACTCAAGTGTGAGAGCTTCGTTACTACGAAAGTATGTGACGGTTCAAAGTATAAAAATAAATTATTGAATCGTTAATGTCCAAAAAATGAGCTTTAGGTCAATAATTTTGGATTTATAATCAGATTAATTAATTGCAGGTCAATTTTAATTAATTCAATAAATCGGGCCATACGGGGTCGATTGTAGAAGCAAAATAATATTAACATCCGAGTTAAATTATTTTGTATTACTAAAAAATAGCATGTGGATTTGAAAAATATGCCCCAAAATAATGTGGGCATGGTTTTGGGTGTCTTAAAAACAAGTCCCCAAAAACATTGGATGGTGGCTGCAGGCCACGGGTAGGGAGGAAGGCCCCCAGCCGCAGCTGGGTTTAGGTTTTAGGCCTCAAAGGGGGCACGACAATGGCCCAGCAAAGGCTAGCCGTGTGGTGTGGGAATGCCCAGCCGCATGGGCTGGCAGTTTGGGTGCAGGCCGAGAAGGCCGTGGGCTGCAGGCCCAGTTGGAAGGGTCCAGGACGAAGCCTGGTGTCCAGTTTGCACTGTGGTGGTGCGGTGCCGCACCAAATCATGCCCCTTGTAGTTTTTTTTTTTTTTTTTTTTTTTTTTTCAAATCCCTAAGGGTGCGTTTGTTGCACCGGACTGTCTCGGACTGGACTAGCTTCAGGGACTAAGCTGTACTGGCTTAGACTAGACTAAGCTGGACTAGCTTAGTGAAGCGTTTGGTACAGTGTCGGACTAACAAGCAGGATAATTAACAAACTCTAATATTATATTATTTAATCCATAATTATTAATATTTTATTTTTATCCTTTTTTTTATCCCTCTAATCCTTTCTTACCCCTCATTCTCCCTCTTTTTCTCCATCTTTTTCTCCCTTGTCTGTTCAAATCTATTCTTCAATTTGGTATTTTATATGAAAATTGGTTGTGAAAAGCATCTAGTCCAATGGCTTTCGAATGTGAGTGGTCGAGAAGCAAGGCGAGGAGGAGAAAGGGGACAGTCTTAGCTAGTCCCATGGTTTTTTAGGGGTCTCGCTAAGACCAGCTAGTCCCTGATTTAGTCCAGGCTAGTGAGACTTAGTCTCATTAAACCTAGTCCCTGTCAGGAACAAACATGGGACTGGACTAACCCTTAGTCCAGTCCAGTCCAGTACCCTTTAGTGAGGGCAAACAAACGCCCCCTTAGGGTTTAGGAAACCCTAGTTTGCTTCTAATTTAAATTTATAATTTGACTCACAAATTCCACATAGCAATTTAATTTTGCGATGCATGAAACAAATATATATTTTGACAAATATATGAATATATACAATATATATATCGAAAGGAAAATATAAACATAGAGGGGTTCATGCATCATGGGGAATGTTTTCATGCTTCGTGGACGTTTCAAATATCTTCATTTATTTTAAGCGTACCTGATTAGCAGAAAACGAATAAGCCTTTGAATATTTGGTGGATGAAAGCCTCCTCCAACGATGCGTCAATTCCTTAGCTTCTGGCAAGAGCGTGTTGATAACGTGTTGTAGGCCTAATTGAGTGAGCGATCTAGGAAGAGAGAGAGAGAGAGAGGGGTGGTGCGGCAAGCTTAGGATAGAAGAGAGATTGATTTGATTGTGAGGTGTGTTTTAATTCACCCCATTGTACCTCTATTTATAGTGGTAGAAAGGACAAACCCTTTCCCATAAGGATTACAATACTTAATGAGTAATCTACTCCTAATAGGAATATAAGATACATTACTAATCTATTAGGATTTACACAATCACATTCCTATACTAAATAGGACTGCAACACTTTTTATTTTATTAATGTTGTAATGTTCTAACCAAATCTCAATCATGACAATACTCAAGGGCAGTTTAATAACTCTTTCGTTTTTTATTTTAACTAAAAACTTGTTTGGTAATTAATTACTTTCTTGAGTAAAAATTAGCACCGGTCTCCTAAGATGCTAAACCGGTCTGGTTCAGACAAGGCTTGGGTTGAAATAGAAGGTTGGCCCGTGACGACCCATTTTCCAGACCCAGAAATAAGGAGAAGAAAACAACAGAGACTCACTGTAAGCACTGAAACACACAAAGCGAAGCAACATCAAGGACGCGAACCGCCATTTGAAGCTCCATGGTATGAACCCTCTCTCTCTATATCTATATATCTATATATCTCTCGTTGTAATTTACACAGCTTGTGCCTTGCTACTTCCCAGGATTACCTGAAATCCGTGGTTCCCTCACAGCTGCTCTCCGAGCGAGGATCCAATCTGGTCATCATCAACCCAGGTACTTAATTTCCCAGTTTTTTACAGCTCCATTCGATTTTTCAGCATAAACCCATCAAATTTTACAACGCAAATCGCAAAACCCACATCTCCCTTTCAAATTTTAGTCACTAATTTTGGTCCTTTCAATTTTGGGTTGTTGTTTTGGGAGCTCAGGTTCCGCAAACATCAGAATTGGCCTTGCTTCGAAGGACACCGCTCTTAATATTCCACATTGCATTGCATGGCACACCACTCAGGAACCCAGGAGAAATGTTCAGGACCAGGTTTCGTGTTGTTCCTTAAACTTTACTACTATTTTAGTGTTTCGTAGGGTTCAGTCGCAATTGATTGTTGATGTTTTTAGTTTCTTTTGGATTGCTTTTGGGTTTCAGTTGCTCAATACTCAAGTTACGACTACGCAGTACATGGAGCGGGAAAAGGCCTACGATATGGTGAGTCTATGCGCATTGCTTTGTTTAATGCGTTAACTTGTTAGATTTGTATTTGGAGTTTGAATTTAAGCTTTAGTGTTTCTGCCGTTTTGAAGATTGCGTCGTTCTTGAAGATTCCGTTTATAGATGAAGAGGTTGGAAATAATTCTTACCCACGCAAGGTACGTGTATTTTATGCTTGAAATTAGCATTGTGTTTGTTCATTTTCATACAGATAGTGCGCTATGCACCTTCCCTATCAATGTCAAGGGAGCTTGATCTTTATGATTTGGACATTGGTGATTATGTGTTTTGTTCATTGAAAATGAAATGATGAAGCTGATGTGCAGATGGGACGCGTTGATGGACTTAATCCACAGAATAGTAGAAAGGACACATCATTTGATTGGACAGATGTTTACCAAAAGGAACCTAGTTCATCTTCGGCATTAGGTCATACAAGAGTCCTTATATATCAGTTCCACTTTTCTGGATTAGGTGTATGGACATTTAACTTGATATTATTCCACTGCAACCAATATTGTCTTCTTTGGCACACATTTCCTCAAATAGTCATGTTAACTGTGCAGAAAGTTCAGAGAACAAAGGCACAACTAGCGAGTCTTTAGGCCAGCACAGAGATGCAAATACTGAGGAGCTTGGCTCTAGCAATCACAAATACAAAAAGGTCATCTATGGTGAGGAAGCACTAAAAATATCGCCCATGGCACCATATACCTTACGTCGTCCTATACGTAGAGGTCACCTAAATATTTCGCTACATTATCCCATGCAGCAGGTACAGTTCCTGTTTTCATTATCTTTTTAACTCGGAGATATGAATTGACTTTGGTTGAGTTGCCATAGTAGAATTTTAACTTCACGTGGGTTCTGATTACATAATCTCCTATGAAGTTTTTGGGATGACATGTGACATCTTTCATCACAATAAATTGACAAAATCTATTAATGTAAACTTTTATGCTTTAATGCATTATTCAATACATAAAAGTAAAACTTTCTAATTTTCATGAGATATTAAATCTCATTTACATCTTGCATGTTTCATTAGGTACTTGAAGACGTACATGCTATTTGGGATTTTATTTTGACAGAGAAACTGCACATCCCTCTACATGAAAGACACAAGTATGCAGCAATGCTCGTCCTTCCAGAAACATTTGATAATCGAGGTACTCAAAATTGTAGTCTGTTCTTTAGATTGAGAAATTACTCCTTTGTCCTCACATTGCCTGTCTTAGTCATTGGACTTCCATGGCTATAAGTTGTTTTTATTTCAAAATTTGTATCCACTGCCATTTAGGATTGCCAACTGTTTCTATTTTTCAGAAATGCATTACTACTTTATCTAGGTATTTTTCTTCTTTTGTTTTAATGGAAATAGTTGCTAACACAAGGTGAGTGCTACACAATCTGCAAATTCTTTTACTTGATGAATGATGTGTGTCAATCAGAACTTATACGGATAACCGTACCTTTATTTTAAGAATTTTTTTCCATCTCACTGAAGAAGAGGTTCTTCCTAAGTATACTAGTGACAAGAAGAAAAATTCATTTAGAACTAGCCTATTACTGAAACAACTTGTTATTATTGTTACAACACGTAGTGGTGATAATTTGCATATCATGTTGTAGCTTTAGCTTTCTGTTCATAACGATGTCCTTCTATCTAATTGGTGTTATCTATTTAAAGGTCTCTGCTAGTTTCTTTGGTTTTGTAATGCCTTTCCACAAGGATGTGTGAACTGTATTGTCCAATATAGTAGGTGGCACTGCAATTGACTTTACAATGTTTATCTCACACATTAGGTGTAACTGTAGGGTGTAACCATCTTTATCTAACTTTAAAGACAAAATACAACTTCACCATTTTGCCTTGGATTTATGATTCATGTCACACCTGTTGTGCAATCAGTAGTGTCATTTTATGTGAAATGGAAAGCATGTCAATGCACTAAATGATACATCCTTTAACCATAACGACAATTTATCATACAGTTTATACTCCCTTGCGCTTCTGTGATTTGTTTATTTATCTTGGCCTATTCTAATTCTGATTATGGAAATTTATTGTTTGCTTGAATATATAAAAACATTGCCTTGGGAAACTATGGTCATATTTTATAATTTGTCATTTTCTCCAAGCAGAAATAAAGGAATTGTTGTCAATAGTCTTGCGTGACTTGCGTTTTAGCTCAGCAGTGGTACATCAGGTGGGGAATTTTTCTCTTCTGTATAAATCTATGCTCAATGAGATAATGCCACAATTAGAGTTATCATTTACCTTTTCTATTTTTTCTCAGTGCTATTGACAATCCTTTTCCTTGATTGATGATTTCCTATTTTTGCAGTACAAATTGTTGTGTGTCACTGACTCTTCATGGTCTCACCTTTGTACATGATGATTTTATTGTGTTCGTTACCACAGGAAGGTCTAGCTGCAGCTTTTGGGAATGGATTATCAACAGCTTGTGTTGTTAAGATGGGTGCTCAGGTGACATCAGTTATTTGCATTGAGGTAACTGCCATTTCCATACCTTCTCTTCCCATCTATTTAACATAAAGAAAGAAACTCAAAAAGCATAAATATATCATTCCATACAGTCCCTGCATATCTGTTCATGCTTTCAGAACCAACATGAAAAAAATGCATGCTTAGTTATTCAGTTAGAGGCATTTCCTAAAATCACTTTGTATGTGTGTGTATGCATGTATGTATATGTATTGGATTTAGTGAGTGTGTGTGTGTGAGATCTTCAGTTAAGGGATCCCTCAAATAAGGTTATTTTACACTGTCACGGCCATCTCTCTTTTCTATAGCAAGTGTGTTATTACCTTTAAACATCCTTTATAAAATTTCATGCTGAATAAATAAAAGAAAAACTAACTCCTTTTGTAGCTTTTTGGTCTTATATCAATAGCATGCTGTATTATGCCTAAATCGTTAGAGTTGGTCTTCCACTTATCATAATGTATCGCTCGTCTCTTCTGTTGTCCAGGATGGAGCAGCTTTACCTCATACAGAGAAAACTTTACCTTTTGGTGGAGAGGTGGGTTCTGTTTTAGAATTTCTGAAGTTTTGACTAGCTAGTAGCTACAAGAATGAAATAAATATTCTACCCTTGTTTCTGTAGCTGTTGCTCATACATGTTAACTAAAACCCTAAAAAGATAATGTTCACACTCAGTAGCTGTTTCTTGATGATGCATATCTTACTTTCATCACATTTGTTCTTTTGCGTATTTGCTTCTCAAATTTTTCTTTTCTCTTGATGGTGATATATGTCATGTTTTATTCTTTTGAATTGGTATGTCCTTCAAATTCCTTCAGTTTGTGCTTACAATGTGATGGTGCATCAATTCCTCTTTAGCACGTAATTCTGCCATCATGTATTTATTCCACTGAAAAGGCCTTTTAGTTCTTTGTTAACTTGCTCTCATCTTGTAACCTCTTTCTTTACCTTTTAATTTCCCATTAATGAAATAAATGTTGATTTAACAAGTTTCATTTTCCATTAAACCTTTTCTTTGTGAAGTTAAATTGTATGTGTATTTTTTCAGGACATATCAAGATGCCTTCTTTGGACTCAAAGACATCATCAGACATGGCCACAAATTCGTACTGACATGTTCACCAAGCCGATAGATCTCTTGATGCTTAACAGACTAAAAGAGTCTTATTGTGAGATTAAAGTTAGTTCTTACTTGTTTCTTGTTTGGTCATGGATTATTCTATATGTGATGTATCTTCTGTCATCTGCCCTAGCTTTTTTTAGTGATACATGATTCAAGCCAGTAATACATGCATGCATATACATATGGACAATAAGTCCGTCCGAGGAAAGCCAAAAGATGCTTAAAGGTACCCCAAAAAAAAAAAATATTACAGAGCTCCCGCTAGTCTAGATGAAACGGAACATTGGTTGTAGACATGATGTCCCAAAGAGAGGCAGGTTGAGTATCACACTATCATGCTAGTGATGATTCTCTTAAACTAGGTTATACCTTCAGTAATGTTGTGTAAGATGCCATCTAGATTTTTTTGGCCACCCTACACTCTAGTGGGGTTGTATGTATGTATAATATTTCTGTGTTGAGTTTTCAGTTTATGTAATTATCTCGTGAGCGCTACCTACAAGACAACGCACACATATGTTATGTCTTATTTCATAACTTTGATCCAATTGGTGGTTTTCCTTTTTATATGTTTGTTTTCTCCCCCTGTATGTTTTGTTTAAAAAAAAAAAAAAAAAGCATTTCAGGTCATGGTGAATCATCTATAGAACACAGATGTGAAGCTAATTCTCTATAACGTAGATATATATTCGGGTCCGTCAAAGTCCCTCCATGTTGAAAGAAGGTTTATTATTGAGTGCTTGATTTAAAAGGCTATATGTTAGTAATTGAATTGAATGGAGTGTGTGGCCAAATAGTGTAGAATGTGTTGGACAAGGGTCCTTTACCTTGGTTCTCGGGTTTTGCCTTTCTAATTACTTAGTTTCCTTTATACAGGAGGGGGAGCTTGATGCTGTTGGTGTAGTTCATTCTTATGAAGATGGCATGCCAGCTGGATCTCATAAGACAAGATTAACTGCTCTGAATGTGCGTCTCTTAAAGTGAATTATAGCTGCTTTAGTCCTAAAATATAACTTTCAAGGAACAAAATTTATTGTAATTTTATGTTGCATAGGTCCCTCCTATGGGTTTGTTCTTCCCAATGCTTTTGGTCCCAGATGCATATCCTCCACCGCCCAGTGTTTGGTCAGTCGTGTTTTCCAAGTTAAACTTCACTGCAACATAATAATAATTGGGATAAATTAGTCATTCTTGATAAATATTGGATTGGTTAATTGCATAGGTTTCGTGACTATGAAGACATGTTAGAAGATACGTGGCACATGGAATTTCCCAGAAGACCTGAAATGTCAGATGGCTTGTTTTCCAGCATGAACTCTGGGTATCCAATGTGGGACAGCTACCCAGCTTTTTCAGCTAAACCAAAGAAAGAAGAAAAAATTGGCCTTGCAGAAGCCATAACGAGTAGCATTCTTTCAACGGGTGGGTTTCTAGAGTGTCACTTACAATGCTTTTCTATCTGATACCTAACCGCCACTTGGTGGTTTGTTGACAGGACGTATAGACCTCCAAAGAAAATTGTTCTGCAGTATACTATTGGTGAGTTTGTCACTTAGGATATACAATGTGTTTCTATATTTGCTTACTTGGTGTAGAAATGAAGAAATGACCTATTTCATGTTTTAGATTGGTGGAGTGGCTTTGACAAGAGGTCTTGTTCCTACAGTGGAGGAAAGGTCAGTTCATCTTAAACAAGCCTACTTGTTTGATTAATATTTGTGATTATGATTATGCTTATGATGTTCTAATACAATATCAGAGCCAGGTTCGCCCACTTGTGAATCCCAACAATACATGTATCTATGTCACCCAATGTGTTCTCCATGTGTTTGCCTCAAGTATCGCCACACGTGAGGGTGCATGGAGAGTTGTCTCACATTGGAAAGTTAAAGAAACCTTGAATGGAATCATAAGGAGTATGGTTACTCCTCCCACTGCCAATTGGTTTTGGGTGTAACCCTTCGCCTCACGAGACCTAAATTTTTTAATATATACACTGAGCGTACACATTATATTTTAAAAAAAGAAAAGATTATTAATCAATAATCACTCTGAGCCCACACATATATTATAAATATATACACACACACACACACACACATATATATATACATTATATATATATATATATATATATATATATAAAATAAAGGATGAAAAGCACAATGAGCACACATATAACAATGCACGTAGACAACACACACATCTGTTATATAAAAAAATAAAAAATAGAAAAAGAAGGCAGAGAGACGGTAGTGCAAGGAAGAGGTATGAGGTAGTTAAAACCCTACTCATAATTTAGGTTTGGGAGTTTGAAAAAGACTGTTGAGGCACTTTGGCGGCTCCGGCGACGCCTTCCGCCCACTCCCTCAAAACAGAAGCGGCAACCCTCACGCCCAACCTCAGAGGACGCCTAGGCGCACACTGAGGCAAGCCTTTTAAAACATTGGTGTAAGCTCAACTTTCTTTAGAGAAACCAACCAATGTGGAGTTTGATTCCTTGGCGTAGAGTTTTGCTAAGTTAGACTTGTAGTTTATGTTCATAAACTCATAGCTTAGGCAATTATTGCACAATGCAATATGAATAGTAGTTGTTGGGATGGCGAGTTTTTAGTTCATAGGTCTCCATGCTTGGAAAAGTTGTTTGCTGTGTGCCCTTCTTTACGTTGACCCTAGTATTAGAGAGAATGACAAGTCATCCATTTCAGTTACTGATAAATAGTTAGTTATATCCAAATGTAATTAGCTGTGCTAATGGTTGTGATTAGTTAGGGTTGTTATAGGGTTGCTAATGTGTGCCCTTCTTCGTCGATCCAAAACCCTAATTTCTCTAGTAATCCCGGTCCTCTGAGTTCCTACACCTCTCTTACAATTCACAACATCGGCAGCATGGTGCCGATCAAGTTGAAAAGATCCAACTATTTGCCATGGCGTGCACTGTTTGGCCCAATCCTCAGGCGTTACAAGCTTCTTGGAATTGTTGATGGAACTGAAGCATGTCCATCGCTATTCTTGCCTGATCGCAGCATCAATCCTTCTTTTGAAGAATGGTATGAAAAAGATCAAAATCTTTTGATCTGGTTTAATTCCACACTTTCTGAGGAAATCATCCCTTTCACGGTTAGGGTTTCATCTTCTCGCGAACTCTGGGTCAAGCTTGAACAGAGATTTGGTGGAATTTCAGAGGCTCACATTCATCAATTGCGGTCGCGGCTTCAATCGGTTCAGAAAGGATCTCACTCCATCTCTGAGTATCTTCAAGAAATTAAGGAAATCTCCGATTCTTTACAAGCTGCTGGTGCCTATGTCTCTGATCGAGATCTAATTGCAGCCACTCTTCATGGCTTGCCTGATGAATTTGAGTCCTTCATAAACTCCATCATGCTTCAATTGTCCTCTACAACACTTGATGAGCTTCTCGGTCTTCTTCTCACTTAAGGAATTGTCTATGGCTCGGCGCAAAAATGTCAGTTCATCTTCTGCAACTGAGTCTTTTCAAGCTTTCTCGGTGCAATCTCAGCCCCCCCTACTACCCACTCTATCCGTGTTTGCTACTCAACACCAACTCCAATCATGGCACCCAACAAAATCTCACAATCGTGGAAAGACTAATAGGGGCAATTTCTTCTCTCATAGAGGCAATCGCAGTTTTCATAACACTCATGGTAATTACTCCAACACTCGTGGCAATCGAAATTATCAAAGCCCTTGCTCAGCTCAAGGTTCTTCCACTTTCAAAGTTCCTTGTCAAATCTGTGGATCCACCAGTCACGAGGCTCTTGACTGCTTTGATCGCATGAATCCAGATATTTGTGGTCGGATTCCTCCAGCCAAACTCGCTACTATGTATGTTAATAACTCTGCCACCAGCTCCATCTTGGTTGATTGACTCGGGTATTACCTCACACATTACCAACGATATTGCCAATATTTCTTCTCCTACTCCCTATACCGGCGAGGATAAAGTGTATATTGGCGACGGTAAAGGACTTTCTATTCAATGTATTCATCATATTGGTTCTTCATCCTTGCATACTCCTCATACTTCTTTTTAGCTACGAAATGTTTTACATGTTCCATACATCTCGTCTGCCTATCAGTTTCTTAAGGATAACCCTTGACCCTTATGGATCCACTGTTAAGGATCGTATTTCAGGGAAGATGCTTTTACGGGGACCGGTTAGAGATGGATTCTACCCTCTTCAAGCTTCAAGTCATTCTTCACTTCCATCACATTCAGCTTTGCTAAGTGTTAAAGCTCCTGTTAAAGTTTGGCATCAGTGCTTGTGTCATCCTTCCTCTATTTTCAGAAGGATAATCTCTACTAATAAACTGGAATTACAAGGCAAGTCCACTGTTGATTTCTTCTGCTCAGATTGTGCACTTGCAAAGAATCATAAACTTCCTTTTGGAGTAGTTTCTTCAAAAACAACTCACAGTCTTCAACTTTTACACTCTGATTTGTGGGGTCCAGCATTTGTTATCTCGAACAGTGGTTTCAAGTACTATTTGCTTCTTGTTGATGACTTTAGCAAATATAGCTGGTTCTTTCCTTTGAAGTCTAAGTTCGATGTATTTTTTACATTTGTTGTCTTCAAATCTTATGTACAAAATTTACTTGGCAATAAAATCAAAGTTCTGCGTTCAGTTCAGGGGGTGAATTCACTAGCACATCTTTTGCATCATTTCTCAATAATCATGGTATTTTTCATCAATTTAGTTTCCCCCATACTCTTGAACAAAATAGTTGTGCTGAGAAGAAGCACATGCACCTTGTTGAGCCAGCTCGTACTTTGCTAGTTGCTTCACATGTTCCTCATATATTTTGGGTCGAAGCTTTCTCCACTGCAATGTATCTCATTAATCGGCTTCCCATCTCTGGTGTTTCCAAGTCACCATGGGAACTACTATTTCACCAACCTCTAGATTACTCCAAACTCAAAGTGTTTGGCTGCCAATGCCTTCCTTGGCTCAAACCCTATGTTCACAGCAAATTGGATGCCAAGAGTAAGAGTTGCATATTTCTAGGTTATAGCCTACAACATAAAGGCTATCGCTGTCTTGATCCACTTACAAATCGAATTTACATCTCCAGACATGTTCTATTTGATGAAAGTACCTATCCATTTCAGTTACTTCAACCTCACTATTCTACTCCCGATTCATCATCTCCAGCAGGCTTTTCATCTCTGGATCTTTATTTTGGTAAATATATCTTCACTAGCAGTACACCATCTTCCTTGCCATCTGTTTCTGCCCCTATCTCCCATCCTCGATGTTCAACTTCTCCTAGCACTACCTTAGTACCTCTTTCCTTTAGTTCTGTCTCTGTTTCAGAACCCTCTCCTTTGCCACAAAGTCTGACAAGTCATCCTACCATCCCCATTAACTCTCATCCCATGATTACAAGATCCAAGGCTGGCATTTGCAAATCCAAGTCTCAAGTTTATGCAGCAACCAAGCATCCTCTTCCTATTGATCTTGATTATGTTCCCACAACTTACCTGCAAGCTTCTAAGCATGCTCATTGGCGAGCTGCAATGCAAGACGAATATAATGCCTTGATATCTACTGGTACCTGGTCACTAGTCCCCTCTCATCCTTCTCATAATATAGTTGGATGTAAGTGGGTCTTTTGGGTTAAGAAAAAGGTTGATGGTACTGTTGATCGATATAAAGCCCGTCTTGTAGCAAAGGGCTTTCATCAACAAGAAGGTATTGACTTCCAAGAGACCTTTAGTCCAGTTGCAAAGCCGATTACAATTCGAATTCTACTTACTCTTGTTGTCCAATACAGTTGGTTTCTAAATCAATTGGATATAAGCAATGCCTTTCTTCATGGAGACTTAAAGGAGGATGTCGACATGCAACAACCTCCAGGGTTTGTTGATCCTAATTCTCCTAGTCATGTTTGCAAGTTGAAGAAATCTCTATATGGACTCAAACAAGCACCTCGTGCTTGGTTTGATAAGCTTTTTCAAGTTCTTTATTCTCTTGGATTCACCCAATCCTCATCTGATGCCTCTTTGTTTGTTCTAAATGGTCCTCATTTGGTTACTGTGCTAGTGTATGTCAATGACATTCTAGTGGCTGGTCCAAACACTCAACTCTGTCAATAGTTTATTACACAACTCAGTTCTCAATTTTCAGTGAAGGATCTTGGTCCTTTACACTACTTGGGCTTAGAAGTACACAGATCCTCACAAGGCATTTTTCTACATCAAACCAAGTACTTGCTTGATCTTCTCAAGAAAACAAACATGGAGGGTGCAAAACCGTGCTGCACACCTCTTAGTTCCAAGAAACTTGATCGTAGTGGGCCTCTCTTGTCCAATCCCACTGAATATCGTTCTATTGTCGGAGGTTTACAATATCTACCTTGGACTAGACCGGACCTTGCTTTTGTTGTGAACCAAATTTGCCAATTCATGCATGCTCCCAGGGAACATCTTCAGGCAGCTAAAAAAGTTCTCTGGTTTCTTAAAGGTTCTCTTTCCCATGGTTTGTGGTTCACAAAGGGTCTTGTTCATCTTTCAGCCTACTCTGATGCAGATTGGGCTGGCTGTACATTTGATAGACGTTCTACAAGTGGTTATTGTGTGTTCTTAGGCTCCAATCTCATTAGCTGGAGTGCCAAGAAACAAAGTACTGTGGCTAGGTCCTCTACCGAAGTTGAATATCGCTCCTTAGCTCACACAGCTGTAGAAATCACTTGGGTCTGCAAAACTCTCAGAGATCTTCACTTTCCTCTGCCTACATTGCCTACTCTTTGGTGTGACAACATTTCAGCAATATCCTTAGCATCTAATCCTGTCTTTCATGCTCGTACCAAGCATGTTGAGATAGACTACCACTATATTCGAGAACTGGTTCTAGCTAATCATCTTAAAATGCAATTTGTTTGCAGTGAAGACCAATTGGCTGATCTCCACACCAAGTCTCTATCTAAAAGTCAATTTACCTATCTATGCTCCAAGCTTCCAATTGGAATCTATTCTGATTCCCATTCTCGCTTGAGGGGCTGTATTAGAGAGAATGACAAGTTATCCATTTTAGTTACTGATAAATAGTTATATCCAAATGTAATTAGCTGTGCTAATGATTGTGATTAGTTAGGGTTGTTATAAGGTTAGGCAGTTAAGGGGTATCTTTGTAAATAGCCAAAGGCTATATATATATATATCCTAACCGTGTACAATTATTCAGTCAAGTAAATACAATCAGAAAGCTTACAGAGAGTTTCTGTTTCTATACCTAGCACAACTTTCTGCAGAATTTCTGGTTTTTAAGTACACACCAATAAAATTGGATACTTATGCGAACTTGATTATGCCTGTGTGCTTATTTAATAAAGGCTATTGAATGGGGATGGACCGTTCACGCAAGAGATACAGACACCCTTATAAGATTAAATTATCACTCTCCTTTTGGCAGGGTTTTACATGCAATTCCTTCAAATGAAGCGATTGATACTGTTGAGGTTAGTTTATTACTTATATCATCGATGGTTTTAATCCTTTTTTTTTTTCTTGTAACCGAAATAAACTCGACCATAGTTTTTCATATGTGGTCTATATCATGTTAAATAGGTCCTGCAATCAAGATCAAATCCAACTTTTGTACCATGGAAAGGTGGTGCGGTAAGTCAAGCATCCTCTACCTTTTTAAAACATAGGTGTATGCATCTTATGTGGTTGGTGATTGTAGGGAGGAGGTACCGTTTTAGTATATACTTGTGTGCTCGTTTTAGTTTTCTGTTTGTGGCTAATGACATCCACCAAACGCGTCTTTTGCTGGTTGCACTTTTCATCATGTTACCAACTTAAGCATATATCGTGCTTCACAACAGATTCTTGGAATTCTTGATATTGGTCGGGATGCTTGGATACATCGTGACGACTGGATTCGCAATGGGATTCACATTGGAAGTGGGAGAAAGTACAAGGACTCATATTTTCTTCAAGCGCAGGCAATGTGTTACATTAATTCGTAGAAGGTGACACCTGCTCTTAATTACATGAACTGAATTGAAGATGCTATCGGCTTCCCAGTAATGTCAATGTTAGTCGGGGCTTCGGCAGTTAACCGACTCTGTACTTTATTTAGTCTTTCAGACGAAAGCATTGGGTGCCCGTAAAGAGGCAATGCATCTTTCTATTTACTACTCTAAAAGCGTTAATCATTTTCCTTTGTTTAAACAAGAGTAAATTGCCATTTATCTCAACTTAAATTACTAGGTAAGCTGCCAGTATGCCCTATGAACTAACCTTGTAGCGATTTACTTGTTAAACAATTAGGTAGCAGCAAATTGGCCCAAGTTTATGTTGTTTAGGGTAGGGGCCAAATTGGCTTAAAATTTCACTTGCTCCGATCCCACATCGATGAAACGAAAAGGGGCGAGGAAGGACGTGGTACAAAACGGAGGCGGTGGGTGAATGGAGGAGTTTAAAAGGGTCAGTTGGCTAAATATGCCACTCTCACCCTTGATTGGTGAGTGCCGTATGGATATCAAGACATATGGCTGACATAATTTGTGGGACCTCCAAGGGTTGGCTCGCTTTGGCCAACCCTCCATTTCTGTTGCTCAATATTTTTCGCACTTGGAAATTTTCTTCTCTGATGGTTTATTTAACAGAGGCAATAAAATAAGACGTTGACGGGAACAATCATCCTCTCTTCCCCTCTCGCAAAACGGAAAAGAAATTAATTTCATTTAACATCTGTATCTGCCGTGAACCCTTAATTGGATTAGCAAAGGCGTTTCGGTTCGGTTCAAGTTTCTTTCATGCCTTCAAATTGAGAGTATTTTTGCTCACCACCATTTAGTTTGGTGTATGCTCACCATTCTATTTATCATCGTTAAATGTATTTGAATTTCGAGATTCGTGTAGTTGATAGGCACAAATCTCAAAATTCAAACTCATTTAATGATGATAAATAAGATGGTGAGCATACACCACACTAAATGGTGGTGAGCAAAAATGCACTCCTTCAAATTGCTACGCGGCATTTCTCTTTAGATTTGAAAGTTCGGTTAGAGATGTTCTTAGAAGCCTCCGACCAGTTAGATAGGTCTCTCACGTGCTCAATGCTCCATATGGGATTTTTTTTTGTTTCTTTTACATTTTGTCTTCTCTCTCCTCTTAGTTGTACTAATCACAAATAAAAAGACGCCATTAAAACTGAGCCTTGAATGCAAGCGAGAGCTTCTCTACCATAAGACTACTCAACAAGTCATTTAAATCAACTAGTTTGGCAGGAGTGGCCTTGTCACTCAACTCCTTGACACTACCAAGTGCCAAACGTGTCCCGTCCCCTCTAATTCGGAGCTCCCAAATAATAGACGTACACGGATTAGACGGCTTGTAATTCATAATCTATGATTAGTATTTCAATTTGATTTCAGGAGGAAGGCAATCCAATAATACAAAAGGGGAGGCGATTCTTTGGTGGTCTAAAAAATAATATTTCAAATGTCTAAAACAAGAATCAAATTCCCGGTAGAATGCCACGCAGTAAAATTTGAAGGCAGGATGAAACTCTATTTGGCATGTCAAACTAAAATGTCAAGTTTCATTTGTATAGTTGATATTACAAAATAACATTTTGAAAAGTCTCTTATTCCAACCGACTAATCGAGACGTCAAATTAAAATGTTTTATTTTTGTCTGTTTTTTACAAAATCAAGTGGGTCAGAAGTCAAGAAATAATAATTAACAAGTGAAGAAAAATAAAGAAATATGTGGGCTCGACATTATAAAAACAAGTTGGCATTGCTTTCAAATTTAGCAGCAGAGTAAAGAATGTCAATCCATGTAAAATCTTGGCATCTTTTTGGTGATGCTTCAACTTCTTTAGAAGCACTTACTATAAAGTCATAGCGCGCCAAGAATTTACTTGTATAGGAAACACTTCTAGTACATTATTCAGGTGAACACTCTTCATAGAGCAGGAAACACTTACAGTACATTATTCAGGTGAACGCTCTTCATAGAGCACTCGAGTGGGAAGGACTTATAACACCTAATTTGAGGGTCTTATTTCCTTAGCTTTCTTTTGCAGTCTTACATTAAATGATTCACACATTTGACCACTGAAACCATCAAGTTTCAATTCAAACCTCTTAATTTTCAAATTATTCTCTAAATGCCCCCACTATATCGGAGAAGATGACAGACTCACAGCTTTGCCCTTGGAGTAGCAATCGCCACTCCAAGAACTCCACACAACTCCGGATACAAGCTCTTCCTGATCTCCGCGTAAACGTCGCCGTTCCACTTCCTCTTCCCCAACTCCTCCCCCAGGCGCACCGCAGCCTCCACCGTGCTCTCCGCGCTATCGTGCGCCGACTCCACGATCCCCATTTTCACCGCCTCCTCTCCCTTCACCTTCATCCCCCTCAGCATCACGTCCCTCCGACCCGACACCGCCCCGATCTTCGACCGAAACGCCGCCGTGAAGTAGTCCGGGAACGGCAGCCCCAAATCGACCTCGCTCATGTACAGCACGCCTCTGTCGCGCCTCATCAGGAAGTAATCGTGGCTCAGGGCGAACAAGAAGCCGGCTGCGGCGGCGTGGCCTTGGACTGCGGCGATCGTCGGCATCGGGAGCGAGAGGAGCGCGACGACGACCGGTTTGAAGGCGAGGACCATTTGATTGAGGCGGGCGCGGGCAGCGGTGGCGGAGCCGGCGGATTGGGCCCAGCCGAGGTCGAAGCCATTGGAGAAGAACTTGCCTTGGGCGGTGGTGATGAGGACGGAGCCGCGCGTGGCTTGGGACTTGGCTTCGGCGATGGCGGAGAGGAGGGAGCCGATGATTGGGAGGCCGAGGCGGTGGTCATCGTCTCCGGTGAGGGTTAGGAAGAAGAGATCGCCGCGCTTCTCAAATGTGCACATTGCTTTCGCTACAGCTGAGGTGAGTCCTTTGGGTTGTCTTGGTTTTCTCGTTATCCTTTTTTTTTTATGACTTTTTTGTTCATTTGTAATCGGGTCACACTTACAAATACCAACGAATCCGGTTCGTACCCGGTTTTGTACTCTTTCGCCCGCCTTTTTACCTCTTTCTATTTTTCTCTAAAATTTAATTGAGTAAAAGACTGTTTTCTACTCTCATGTTTAGTAGTTTTCAACATTTAGTATATTAATTTTTTTTCATCTCAGAGTCATACCTAAAGTGTAAATTTTGGGACAATCTCATACATCTGTTAGTCAAACTGTTAGTTCTCTTGTTAACTGATGACGTGGCGCCTATGTGGACACTGACTGTGCGCTACGTGTCATTAAAAAATATTAAAATAATTATTTTAATTAAAAAAAAATTCTCTTTCACCCCACTTCCCATGCGCGCCCCCCTCCAACCCAGATTTCTTTTCTTCTTCTGCCTAGATTTTCTTCCTTTTCTTCTTCTTCTTCCTTCCTTTTCTTCTTCTTCTTCTTACGCCCAGATTCGTTTTTTTTTTAATTTTTAATTTTTTTTTCTTCTTCTTCTTCTTCAACCCAGATTTTATTTTTTTTTCTTCTTCTTCTGCCTTTTTCCTTCTTCTTCTTCTTCCCAAATTTCGTTTTTTTTTCTTCTTCTTTTTCTTCTTCTGCCCAGATTTCATTTTTTTTTTCTTCTTCTTCTTCCTTCTTCTTCTTCTTCTGCCCAGATTTTGTTTTTTTTATAAATATTTTTAATGACACGTGGCGCTCAATCATTGTCCACATGGGCGCCACGTCATCACTTAACGGGAGAACTAACGGTTTGACTAACAGATGTATGAGACTGTCCCAAAATTTACACTTTAGGTATGACTCTGAGATGAAAAAAAATTGATGTACTAAATGTTGAAAACTACCAAACATGAGGGTAATAAACTGTCTTTAACCTAATTTTGATTATAATGGTATTTATTTCCCTCTTGAATAATATTATTTGTTTTTCATTGGAATTATATGTTGGCATTGGCGGAACAAAAGTATTTTTGAGCAAGATTTTGTCCCCCCCATTGAATAATTTTATTATAATATTGATGGATGTTGTAAAGGGGTGGTCAATTTTATTGGAGCTAGCGATGTCCTCACAAATTCTTTAGGCGCTTGGATTGCAGGTTTTTGTGCCAACCTTGGTCGAGGTGAGATTCTTTGTGTTGAAATACGAGGTGTGATTCTTTGTGCAGAAATTCTTCAGGTCTTTGGATTGCAGGTTCTTGTTCCTCGCTAATATGGTATTATCTGTATCTAGGTGGAGTAAATTTCTTGGCACTAATTGTGCCAACCTTCAACCTAGCTGATATCCACTTGCAAATGGACTTGTTTGCTTACTGTCGAGTTATCTCTTAGCTTGTAGCCTTGTAATTATTCGTAGCCTCATCAATAGTCATTCTATCATCCTTGGTTCTGACCATCTTTTTATGCAAAATATACAAAAGTTTGCACACTTGGACAATCTTGCTGGAATATTCCTTGAATCTAGTCATGATTCTTCCAATTCAAAGCAGATTGTCCCCACTCAAGCGTACATTGAAGAGGTTGTGGAGAGTATCCCTCGTCGTGTGATGTGGAATTAGATTGCACTCAAACTTAAACCCTATCGATATAGAATGTGAAAGTAGGGATCGTTCTAGGCCGGGGATTAAAATGGATGCTAATCTACACAAACTAGACTTTAAAACAACAAACTGGACTTAGAAGACTCAAAACAAACTAATATGTCTCAAAACACACAAAACAAGTCCTTTAGACTCTTAACTAGCACCTAAGGATGATTTGGACGAATTTAAGACTTAACTTGACCCAAAATACTAAAGGACATAAGTTTTGACGAATTTAGACTAATCTAACACAAATAAACAACAAGGGATTGGTTTTTGACGAAAATAAGACTTAAACAAACGAAATTGAAAGTAAACTTAATTAGACACGAAATTGGGTGAATTGAATAGGTGAAAGGGCAAGCTAGAGGATCCTTCTCCACACATGACACATATGCAACATAAATCGATTTCCAGTTGTTCTTTCTATAAACCATGAACCTCAACGCCCCAAGTTAGCCGTGAACTGCACTTTTCTAACCATCAGATTTTCCTTTAGTTATTGAATTGGATGAACTGCATACAACAACCCAAAACATTCTTCAAAAGTTCCCTACATGAATTGCATAATAAAGATACAATCAAAGATCATTAAGTTCTATGAAAATCATAAGCATTGACAAGACATTCGTAACTATGAACTGCATGATACTCCTGCCAGGAATTTACTTAACGTGATCGTTACTAGCAACCTCCACTACTTGTAAATATAAGTTCGTAACGATTAGGTGAAACTCCCTTATATTTTAGATTCAAATCCTAGCATGCAAATTAAGTATGCATCCTTAATCAACACACAAGAATAAGTTTTAATCAAACAGTTAAGCAAGTTGCATTCATGGTTTATGAAATCACAACTGGGTGTAATCAATTCATATCACATATATAATCATCAAAATCACAACTGGGTTAAATTCTAGAATGGGTGCCTGCATCATCAAAATCAACAACATGTTAGTAGAAAACAAAATTGAAATTGGAGGAGGTGGCTTACATGTGTCCTCCAACAAGAACTCAAAGACAAACACCACGTCTTTGAAAGTTTCAAGAATGTTGGACTTGGCTAGATTTGATGTGAGTGTTGTGATTCGTCCTGTGTCATAAAATCCAACTTCTTTGGGAATGGTTATCTCATGTACAACCTCTTTGATGCATTCTACATCTTCCCTAGCCGCTTCATTATCTTGAATCATTCTTCTTGGTGTACAACTCTCTTCAAACAATTCAACACATTTTGGAACTTGATTTGGTGCACCAAGAATTGGGATATCACTTTGCACCTTGGGAAGAGCTTCCACGATGTCTTTTTCACTCTCTTCGTTATTAGAAATCATGAACCTACGAGGAAAAGGGACATTTGGTGGAATGGGGTTAGAAAGAATTGGATTTAGAACCACTTCACCTAAGTTGGACGGCATAGGGACTTGAGGGGCTTGCGGCAAGAGTTCTTCTAAACTGCCCATGTCGTCCTCCTCCAATTCATCCACGTTCGGGCTACGTTTGGACGGTTATGGGACAACTTCATCCTCCATATCACTTCCCAAAGTGATGGCTTCATCGATTTCAACTTCTCCCATTGAATTCACAATGTTTGAGTTAGAGAGCTCACTTTGTTCTTGAATCTGTGCCATGAACTCTGTTATCTGCCCAATTTGATTATTCAACTCCCTCATCTTCTTGGTTTGATTTTGCATCTCCTTGTTTCGATTTTCTATTTCCTGGTTCAAATAGGTGAGTAACTTATTAAACGTATCATTATCCAAAAACGTACCTGAATTGAATTGGGCATATTGTTGTGGTGGCTGTGATGGTTCATATGGCCATTGATAGAACTCCTCTGATGGCTGCAATTGTTCTTCTTTTTGTGAGCCATGCGTCAAAGAGGTTAGTACATCAAGAATTTCATCACAAGTCATGGGCATACCTGAATTCGATTGGAATTGTTGTGGGAGAGGTTGTGATGGCTACATAGGTCTTGAATAGAACTCCTTCTCTTGCTGCCAATATCCATCTTGTTGACCATGTTGAGATTCCCTCCACATATAATTTGAATAATCTCTCCAATTTGAATTGTAAGCATTGGAAAACATGTTGTCCCTTGATTGATTGTAGCCTTGATAACCCCAAGCACCTCCATTCGCAGTGAATTGAGGAGTTTGATATCTTTGCTTATAGGGCACATCAAATGTAGGGATAGTATGCATTGTGGTTCTTTCAACAATTTGCGACAATTGAGAAGTAAGATTCGCCAATTGAGCTTGAATGGTAGCAATTGCCATGTCTTGCTCCTCTTGTACCTAAAAGCAAAGAAACAAAACTAAATCAAATATCAAAAGTAAAAGACACAAACAGAAACACAAACAGAAACGCAAACAACAACTAAAACAAAGGACACGAGAAAGAAGCAAAGGGGGATTAGCAACTTTGCTAATCCCCGGCAACGGTGCCAAAAATTTGATGTGGAATTAGATTGCACTCAAACTTAAACCCTATCAATGTAGAATGTGAAAGTAGGGATCGTTCTAGGCCTGGGATTAAAAGGGATGCTAATCTACACAAACTAGACTTTAAAACAATAAACTGGATTAGAAGACTGAAAACAAACTAATATGTCTCAAAACACACAAAACAGGTCCTTTAGACTCTTAACTAGCACCTAAGGATGATTTGGACGAATTTAAGACTTAACTCAAAATACTAAAGGACATAAGTTTTGACGAATTTAGACTAATCTAACACAAATAAACAGCAAGGGATTGGTTTTTGACGAAAATAAGACTTAAACAAATGAAATTGAAAGTAAACTTAATTAGACACAAAATTGGGTGAATTGAATGGGTGAAAGGCGAGCTAGAGGGTCCTTTTCCACACATGAC
This sequence comes from Crataegus laevigata, assembly GCA_963580275.1. NCBI lineage: Eukaryota > Viridiplantae > Streptophyta > Magnoliopsida > Rosales > Rosaceae > Crataegus > Crataegus laevigata. The sequence continues at coordinate 18,591,695 of OY756940.1, read as the reverse complement.
ACATATGGAACATAAATCGATTTCTAGTTTTTCTTTCTATAAACCATGAACCTCAACGCCCTAAGTTAGTCGTGAACTGCACTTTTCTAACCATCAGATTTTCCTTTAGTTATTAAATTAGATGAATTGCATACAACAACCCAAAACATTCTTGAAAAGTTCCCTACATGAACTTCATAATAAAGATACAATCAAAGATTATTAAGTTCTATGAAAATCATAAGCATTGACAAGGCATTCGTAACTATGAACTGCATGATACTCCTGCCAGGAATTTACTTAACACAATCGCGACTACCAACCTCCACTACTTGTAAATATAAGTTAGTAACAATTAGGTGAAACTCCCTTATATTTTAGCATCAAATACTAGCATGCAAACTAAGTATGCATCCTTAATCAACACACAAGAATAAGTTTTAATCAAACAGTTAATCAAGTTGCATTCACAACTGGATGTAATCAATTCATATCACATATATAATCATGGCTTTGAATTCTCCTCTAGCTAAAAACGAGTTTAGTTCCTCATGATTGCAAATAAACAAAGAAAACTAAGTTCAAACATTAAAAACAAAGATAGAATACACCTAGAATCGCTCCAACAATCCAACGTCTTGAATGGCAAGCACGGCTCCAGATGGCTTCTTCTCCTTCATTCCTTGCAAAGTTTGCGGCACAATGAGGGATGTGTATAGTGTGGATGGAATGGTGGAGGGTGTAGGTAGTCTGATGATAGGGGATGGTAGAGAAAATATGTGGCAGAATGGTGATATTTATAAGGCTAAAAGGCATGGCAGAGTTTGTAAGGGAAAATGATTGTAAGGCAGATTTTGTAGAGGAAAATGATAACACAATCCTAGGAGGAAAAGACTATCTAGAAGGTAGAAACCAGGGAGAACAAGGATAAGGGGTACATGGCAGAAACTTAGGCTTCTAAAAAGGGTCCAGGAGCCAGATTTGTAGGACAAGGCTAGAACTTCTAGAAAATTTAAGGAAAAAGTCTTCTAGAAGGGATAGGTGCATCACCAATGTAGGAAAAGGATTAGGCCTTCTAGAAACCTATTTTAATGTGTCCTAATATGAAAATAAGTCCCTCTTGCAGCTGGAATTAAGTTAGGAAAGGATAAGGATAGGATAAGGTAAGATAAGGTTTGGATAAGATAAGGATAAGATAAGGCAGTTTGGATAATGTTTGGATAATATCTCCTTCTTTTGAGCTGATTCATTATCTCCAATGACTAGAATTTAATTTCTTCAACTTTGAAACACATTCCTAGCCTTTCTTGAACTCCAAATTCGTCCATCCACTTGCCCATTGATTGTGCTATCCATTCTATGCCCATAAATGCTCTAAAATGCTCCAAATTGCATCTTTTTGCCAACTTTGCTTCTTGGACCTACAAACACGCGAAAATGACTTAAAACACTATAATAAGCAATAACAAACTGAATAAATGCAAGAAAACATGTTAACTAAGTCGCATAAATATGCTCCTATCATCGTGAAAACAAGGAGTGTCTCCTATGCTTGGAATTTGCACCTTGCGCACACAAGATGTGCAACCCACTATGTCGGCAATGGCTTGCAAACAGTGACCTTATAACCTACCCATCAGAAAGCTGTTTCTAGGTTACTATTACTAATGAGGAAAACTGGACAGAATCTTCTAACGTTGCAAAGCTTTCAGATTTCTTGGAATATGTTCTTTGGTCAGGTTCTGGTGCAAAGAGCATTGTGTTCAGCCAATGGACTACATTTTTGGATCTCTCGGAGCCCCCTATGAAGAAAAGAGGAATTGGATTTCTGATGTTTGATGGAAAGCTGTCTGACACAGAGGGAGAGGGTTTTGAACAAGTTCAACGACACCGAAAGGGAAATGGTAAGCTGCAAGGATCACATTCTATTTCTTTGCTGTCATAGTTCGTCAATCTTCTTGCTAGTTATAGTATTCTGGGAATGTCTTTGTATCTATAATTTGGATGTTTCTGGTAACACTAATCATTTCATCCATGATGTTAAAAACATCATTTTTGCCCTTTTTAGGATCCACTGTGGAATCCTGCTGTCAAGGAGAGGAGCAAGCGATCATGAGAATTCATCACATTGGACAAAGGCCGCATTGGACAAAGGCAAAGTGTTGTAGTTGGACGATTCATTGTCAATGTGACTTTCAGTCGTTTAAAATTGGACCAAGTTTTACAAGTCTTTCTACTTGATTGATGTTTTCCATTAGTGAGTTGTACAATCTAACTCTTGCTTTGCTGCCTTTACTTGGTTTGGTCTACTTTTCTTGCGTCTCACGTTTTCCACTCCAAGTTGTGTACTTTTGGCGATTGATCCCGAAACATGAGCGACTGAGAAGCTCAAAAAGGGGGCATTGCAGGACACGGAGGAGGAGCGACTACAACAAGTCCAGGTGAGGAAGCAGAGAATGATTGCCGGAGTTGTCATCGACGAGGAAGAGTTCGATCTGCCAGAACTGAGGAGCTCAAAGTGCTTTTCACCTAGGTCATTGTATAAGTATTTTCAAGAGAGAGAGTTTGCATTTGGGGATTTTCTGTGTAGTAGCCTAGTAGGAGCCTTAAGTCTAAAAAAGTCCCCAATTTTGTTGATTTTTGGTCCAAACAATTCAGCGTATTTACGTTTTGATTATGCGAATATTCTAGGAAAATGACGTTCATACCCTTTGAGAAAATGACCATCTGGTTTGACTGGCCATTTCCGTAATTTGCCCAAATGCTAGAGGACAATGGAGGTAACACACTTAAAATAGTTTTGGGCTGATCAAGGTATACAAGTGACCACGTAACCATCATCAAGGCCGTTGGTCAGAGATGGTTGATACGTCCGCCTTTTTTGATGTCGTCCAACCAAATAATAATAAATAAAAAAAGAGTCAAAATCCAGGGGAGCCAAAAAATGCAAGCTGCAAGGTGCATGTGCAGGCGTTACATGGTACTGCCCAAAACAGTCGGCGGTGGGGGCCACGTCTGAATTGGTAACGTAAAATCTTATCTTAAGAAAGTTTGTTTACCCTTCGGTTGGGACTCTCTGACGTTTTGTTGGCTGGGTCTAACTCCAGCTGCCTACTCGCTTTTCGGCTCAACTTCAGCTTCAGCTTCAGATTTTTTATTTTTTCCTTTTTTTTTTATTTTTCAAGATTTTATTATTATTAAATAAAGAGTTCGAAACAATTATAATAATTTTAGAGATGAACAAGTTTTGAACATGGGAGTAGAAATTCAACACTCTAACCACTAGTATATTAGATCACACATGTATTTATAAATTGCTAATCTTATTCAACATTATTGCTGATAGAATAATTGAAAAGATATTTGAACATAGAACGTCTATGTAACACAAACGCTTTTTTATCAATTAAATTACAATTCTTATATACTCATCATCAGATTGTTTGCACTTTCCGATATTCCATTGTTAAAGTTTGGGAGGAGGAGGGAAACTCCACCGTTGACATACGCGTAAAACGTTGAAATTGTTGCATTGTTTTCATTTAGTTGATGCATTTCATGATGGTATCCTCGTTTAGGCGCATAATTTTTTTTTCTTTCAATTGTTTATTTTGTTTTTTTCCAAATAAGTCAAGTTCAACTAGGATGGGTTCAAAAAATCGAAAACTAAAAAAAAATTGGACCAAACACTGACCCGACATAAAAAAACGAAAAAAAAAGCCTAACTGAAACGAACTTTATTGAAGGTTTGGAAACCGAACTGAACCGAATTCCTTTACACTTTATGAATGTATGCCCATGATGTTTCTTTTGTAAAACTTTGTTGCCAAGTTTGAAACTAAGGCTAGGGCTTTTCTTGGTTCAATTATGGAGGATATTTCATTGGTTATGGAAGAAAATTTTGGAAGGCTTTGAAACTTGGAAGAGCTTCTCTATTTGTTTGCTTTTTGAATGAATACGGTGATAATTTTTCCTTGCAGTTGAGGTTGTTGATAGAATATGATTGGTTTATATGATATTGTATATGTGCAAGTACCCTCCCACTTTCCTCTTCCCTATTTTCTTATTATTAGACTACCAATAAGATAAAATAAAAACCGAAACCGTACCAAACCAAAAAAAAAAAAAACTGAACTGAAAAAACCAAAAGAAAATTGAACTAAACCGAACCGAAATTTTGGTTCTGTTTTAGTTTTGGCAAAAAACGGAACCGAATGAAACTGAACTCATCCTTAAGTTTAACTTGTTATTTGAAACTTAAATCATATGAACTACTCAAAAAGGCCAAACTAAACAATCTGATTGGTTTACAAAAAATAAAATAATAATCTGAGTGGTTTGGTTAGTTTTTACATTCATCTATCTCCTCTTGTCGAAATTTCTTTATACTTAATGGGTAAACAATTTCTCAATCATTATCTAACTTTCAGTACGAAGTTTCCTTTTTTTTATTTTTTGGAAATTGGAAGCATTTCATTTCCAAGACCGAAGCTAAAAAGCAAAGAAAGCCAACCAAGGCTAACAACATATGAACATAAAGAATCCCCTTACTTGTGATGAATTGGATTTGATTGAGAATTTATGACCATGATCAGAAACCTGGGTCTTGTAAACCCCTAAACTCCAACATTTCTTTCACTTATGACAAAGTGACGTGAATGTTAAATCTAGATAGGTGATACGGTTTCCTAAAAAGTGAAAAAAATCAATTCAGTCTTCAACGTTGAAAATCTGGAAAATCGGTTAAACCAAAACGTACCCAAAACAATTAAGTAAAAATGAACGTGCGTTTCGTGTGTTAAGGTCGGGGCTTGAAAGAGCCAAAGCCGCGTGCCAACCATACGCCTGACTCTATCTCTCCCTCCCTCTCTCTGACTCTGTCTCTCCCTCGCTTATATATATATTCACACCCCCTCACCACTTCCTTACGTAGTTCCATCTGTTGCACGCCAAAACCCAAATCCCAAATCCATCGCTCTCTCTCTCTCTCTCTCTCTCGTCCGAGATCTCATCCAAATCAAATCAATGGCAGAAGCACCGCGACCGAGTTCCGGCAACCGCCGCCAGCCCAGCCGCCTCCAGCGGCGAGCCCCACCCCCGTCTTCACTTCAAATAAACCGCGTCCCCGATTGGAACGTCGCCATCCCCCTCCTCTCCCCCCTCCTCTCCCCCGATCAATCGACCGAGGCCAAATCCCGTGACGACTCGCGGCACCAGCAGAAGGAGCTCCCGCGCCACCATCATCAGGGCGCGGAGGCTGACAAGTCGGCGCAGGCGGCGGTGTTCAAGAAGTGGCAGCACCCTGCGGCTCCGTTTTGCTACGAGCCGGCTCAGATGGTCCGGCCTTTCGTTCCTGTGTAGTTAATTAGCCGGGTTCAATCCGGTTTGGAAGGGTTCTGATGGACCCTTATTAATTTGTAAAAACAGTCTGTGTAGATCTCATCTAACGGTGTATGTGCGTTCATCTTAGTCGATTTGTGATCAAGCATGCACCTGATTTTGCCAATTGTTTCGTACATATTCCCCTAGAAAATTTGCTAATTCCTATTTGGGTTCGTTTGTTGATTAATGCTATGACTTTTTGATTACGTAATGTGTATGTAATCAGAATATAAATTGAATTGAATTAACTCGTATGTCAATTTGTATTTATCAGCGAGGAATTGAATTGAGAGTTTGGAGTCAAATTTAAATCCTACTCAAGAAGCTGCTTACTATAATTTTCTAAAATCAGAGGAGGAATTAGGGGTTGGGGAAAAGTTCATGAGATGCCATTTTCGTGGTGGAAGGGGGATGATTGCCTGGTTAGCACTAACAAAACAGGTACTTAATACTACAGTCTAATCTTTTCTTTTTCACTTATAAGTGAGGTTTTTATTGGAAAAGATATTCACCAAATCTAGGATTCTTTGAGATTGTTTAGGAAATGATTTGTATTTAATTTGTAACTCCTTTTTTATTTTGAGCATTATTAGATTAGAGATTTATTAGGAGAATGCTCCTATATATATTGTGTTATTCAAATCAATGAAATTATTCATTCGAGACAAAGAGCAAGTTTAATGTTCAAATGGTATCAGACATATAGCTTTTAGGTTGATTAACAGGTGAAAACTTTGCAGCACAGAATTTAGAGAAAGATTAGGTACAGAGAATGGAGAATGTTCTTGTATTTTCTTAGATCGAAATGGAAGAAGAATACACAGAGAATATATCAGCAACACAGTCAAATGATCCTATTTTTCAGGGATCAAGGACACATCTCCAGCCATTGAGGCCATTAGAGGCTATGATCCTTCCACTTGGGAGAGGATCGAATGACATAGTACAATCCTAAACAGATAGGAATAACAGCGGTGCAGGTTTCCTAAATTAGAAACTAATCTAGCTGTTGTAATTTAAATCTAACGACTACTTCTAAAAACAGTAAGTTCTTCATTTCTTCAATCTCTGCATTCTCTTCAACTCATTTCTGCAGGATTGTCATATGCAACTCGATATTAAGCTAGTATGCAGCTTAATTCTCAACATTTAAAACCCTATCTTTTTTTTTCTTCTCCGCTACAATCTCTTTTTGCTGCACCCTAATTTTTCTCGTGCTGAAAACTTCGAAGAACAGCCCCGCCATCTTCCATGGGTGACCAAGAAGTTTCAAACCCTTATTTTCTTCATCACTCTGATCATTCAGGGTTGATGCTCGTTTCAAAGCCTCTAAATGGAGATAATTATGTGACATGGCATAGGGCCATGACAGTTTCTCTGAATGCCAAAAATAAATTGGGTTTCATTGATGGAACTCTCAAAGCTCCTTCACCAAATTCTGGTGAATACCCGACGTGGTCGCGTTGCAACGACATGGTTGTCACCTGGATCGTCAACACTCTTGAAGACGAGATTGGAGACAGTGTTCTTTACTATACGACGGCTTGTGAGGTATGGGAAGATCTCCGAGAACAATTCTCTCAAAGCAATGCTCCCCGCATCTTTCAATTTCAACGGGAGATTGCATATTTGACTCAAGAGCAGTTGTCCGTGGCTGCTTATTATACAAAGTTGAATGTCTTATGGGATGAATTGGCCTCTTATACTAAGTCATCTACATGCACTTGTGCTACACATAATGATCGAAAGAAACTCCTGCAATTTTTTATGGTCTTAATAAGTGTTAGGGTGCGATCCGAGGACAAATTCTTCTAATGAATCCACTCTCAATTCGTCAAGCATATACATCGATTTCTCAAGAGGAAAAATAATGCAATATTGGTGCGACCAAGGCCACGACAGAAGCTGCTGCCATGACCGTCCTGATTACAGTCGCTCCAAGGGAGATCGACAAGAATTTTCTAACAAAAAAGATGGACAAACAGGTTCCTCTCGTAATCATCCACATTGCTCTTACTGTGATCAACTTGTTCATGTTAAGGATACTTGTTAGCAACTCTATGGGTATCCACCAAGTCACAAGCTTCACAAGCCAAATCAAACTTGTGGTGGTGACCATAGTCCCAAGGCAGATGGCATGAACCCATATGCTAATAATGTTTCCCAAGAACCAACTAGAGAGGAGATGAAGTCCATTAGTCTTACTGATGCACAGTTACAAAAATTCTTGCTTTTATGAATGCAAAAGGGGGTGTTGGTCATACTTCTCAAGTAAATGCGGTTGCTACTTGTTCAGGTTTGTCTCAATTGCCGTTTCGTCGCTGGATCATCGACAGCGGTGCAACAGACCATATTAATTCATCTCCCAATAAGATTACTAATGGTTCCAAGAATACTTTCTTGCCATCGGTTATTTTACCTAGTGGAGAAACTGCACCTATCTCCACTACCAGAGATTTGCCTCTGAACTCTACCTTTATATTACATGATATGCTTTGGGTGCCCCAGTTTAAAGTTGATTTGATATCTATGAGCAGACTTACACAGGGATTGCATTGTTCGGTAACCTTTTTTCTTTTTTGGTGTATTTTGCAGGATCTGGCCATGAAACGGACCAGTTTGGGTAAACAACACAATGGCCTTTATTACTTGGTGTCACTAGTGTCCAAAAAATTCTGCACAAACAAGCACCAACATTCACACCAGCCCACCTGCAGCCATAGCTTTACTATCACCGACCTCTGGCATCGTCATTTAGGACATGTTTCTTCATCTAGATTAAGTTTTATGTCAAAAAAAATTGTTACAATTTCCTTTTAATTATAGTCAAGTTTATGATGTATGCCCATTGGCAGAACAACACTGTTTACCTTTTAGTAATAGTTAAATTTCAACGTTTGTACCTTTTTAACTTATCCATTGTGATATTTGGGGACCTTATAGACATGCTTCACTTTGTTGCGCTCATTATTTTCTTACTGTTGTCGTTGGGTTTGTAAGATCAACTGTCATTCTGATGGCTCTATTGAGCGTTATAAGGCTCGTTTAGTTGTTAAGGGTTTCACACAAATGGAAGGCGTTAATTATCATGAAACTTTTTCTCCTATTGCCAAGATGGTTACTGTTCGGTGTTTGTTATCCCTCGTAGCCACATTTAATTGGTCACTTCACCAACTCGACATTAACAACACTTTTCTTCATGGCGATTTGAATGAGGAAATTTATATGTCTCATCCACCTGATTTTTTATGATAGGGGGATAATGTTGTATGTTGCCTTCATAAATCTTTATATGGGTTAAAGCAAGCCTCGCGTTAATGGTTTGCTAGATTCTCTGAGGCCATACGATCTGCTGGTTTTACTCAGTCTAAAGCTGATTATTTGCTCTTTACGCGCCATCATGAAAAGTCTTTTACAGTTCTTCTTATTTATGTGGATGATATTGTGATCACATGTAATGACTCTATGGCAATTGCGATGCTCAAAGATTTCTTGCATAGTCGCTTTCAAATCAAGGATCTCGGTGATTTGAAATACTTTCTGGGAATTGAAGTTGCTCGTTCACATAAGTGTATTTTTCTTTCTCAACATAAATAAGCATTGGAAATTCATAAAGATGGTGGGTTGCTAGGTGCAACACATGTTGAGTATCCTATGGAGCGAGGACTTAAACTTTCGAATAATGGTGATTTACTCAAGGATCCGTCACAGTATAGAAGGCTAGTTAGGCGTCTTATATACCTTACTATTACAAGACCTGACATCACTCTTTCAGTGCACGTTTTGAGTAGGTTTATGTGTGAACCTCAAAAGCCCCACATAGAAGCTGCTCTACGCATTTTGCGTTATCTCAAGAATGTACCGAGACAAGGTCTTTTCTTCTCTTCACAAAATGACTTGTCTTTGAGTGCATATTGTGATTCTAACTGGGCAGGTTGTCCAATTACTAGAAGGTCAACTACAAGCTTGGGCACTTCTTTGGTTTCATGGAAATCAAAGAGATAAAGGACCATTTCATTGTCTTCGGTGGAAGCAGAATATAGGGTTATGACAAATACTTGCCAATAGTTGTTATGGCTAGATATCTTCTCAAAGATCTTCGTTTGGCTCATTCCAAACCCGCTTTTGTGAAATCCCGTTCCCGGATTTCACTATTTAAAATTATGTATTGCATATTCCGTATTCTTATTCATAGTTTCGACGCATTTGTATTTATGACGTATAATTTTTTTCTATAAGTAAAATGACGAAAACGCCTTTAATGAACTAAACGGGATTCTTTGTGAACATATTTGATCCCTTCATGATTTTCCAGATTTCTTTACATATTTGGATAGTATTCGTTGAAACGAACGCGAGGATGCGAACGAAATGTAATTTGGAGTTATAACGAAGATTCTATGAACCTTTAAACATCGAGGGCATTTTAGTAATTTGTCATTTGAAACACATGTTGTATCTGGAATAGTGTGCCACATGGGACTCACAAATTGGTCCCCAATCTTCTGGAACTCTCATTCTCTTCTTTCTTTCCTGTGACTCTCTTCTCTTTCCCATATGTCTTATTCTCTTCACTCTCTCACTCTCTCTCTTATTCTCCGTGGAAACTGATAGGAGCATATTTATGCGACTTAGTTAGGTTGTTTTATTGCATTTACTTAGTTATTTGTTGCTTCTATAGTGTCTTAAGTCATTTTCGTGTGTTTTTAGGTCGAAGCAGCAAAGTTGGCAAAATGATGCAATTTGGAGCATTTTGGAGCAAATCTGGGCTTGGAATGGATATCACAAGCATGGTGCAAAATGGATGGATGAATTTGGAGTTCAAATGGAGCTAGGAATGTGTTTCAAGGTTGGAGAAATTAATTCAAGTCATTGGGGATAAGGAATCATCTCAAAAGAAGGAGAATTATCCAAACATTATCCAAAACTGCCTTATCTTAACCAACCTTATCCTAACCTTATCTTATCTAATCATATCCTAACCCTTTCCTAACTTATTTCCAGCTACAAGGGGGACTTATTTTCAGATTAGGACACATTAAAATAGGTTTCTAGAAGGCCTAATCCTTTTCCTACATTGGTGCTGCACCTATGCCTTCTAGAATGCCTTTCCCTTAAGTTTTCTAGAAGCCTTATCCCTTCCCCTACAAATCTGGCGCCTGTCACCTTTTCCCCCTTGGTTTCTGCTTGTAATTGACATTTTCCTTGTGGATAAGGAGTCTTAATCCATCTAAACACACCAATCCTTCTCCTCCTTGGTTTCAGCCAACCCCTATCCTATATACGCATAATTCTGACGAAAATTCAAGGTACCACCCCCTAGACCATCAGACCACCTACACCATCCACCATTCCATCCACACCATACACACACCTCTTGTGCCACAACTTTGCAAAGGAAGGAAGGAGAATGAGCCATCTGGAGCCGCGTTTGCCATTCAAGACGTTGGATTGTTGGAGCGTTTCTAGGTGTATTCTATCTTTGTTTTCAATGTTTGAATTTAGTTTTCTTTGTTTATTTGCAATCATGAGGAATTAATTTGTTTTTAGCTAGGGGAGAATTCAAAGCCATGAACATATATGTGACATGAATTGATTACATCCAGTTGTGATTTCATAAATCGTGAATTCAATATGCTTAACTATTTGATTGATAACTTATTCTCGTATGTTGATTAAGGTGGCCAACTTAGTTTGCATGCTAGGATTTGATGCTAAAATATAAGGGAGTTTCACCTAATCGTTACAAACTTATATTTACAAGTAGTGGAGGTTGTTAGTCACAATCGCGTTAAGTAAATTCCTGGTAAGAGTGTCATGCTTTTCATAGTCACGAATGCCTTGTCAATGCTTATGATTTTCACGGAGCTTAATGATCTTTGATTGTATTTCTATTATGCTTTCATGTAGAGAACGTTTGGGGAATAATTTGGGTTGACGATGCGTATCCCATCCAATTCAATGAATTTAGGAAAATCTGAGAGTTAAAGCAGTGCTGTCACAGTTAACTTGGGGCATTGAGGTTCATGGTTTATAGAAAGAACAATTGGAAATCGATTTGTGTTGCATGTATGTCGTGTGTGGAGAAAGACCCTCTAGCTAGCCATTCACCCATTCAAATCACCAATTTCGTGTCTAGTTAAGTCTAGTTTTCATTCTGTTTGTTTAAGTTTGATTTCGTCAAAAACCAATCCCTTACTTTTAAATTGTGTTAGTTTAGTCTAAATTCGTAAAAACTTGTGTCCTTTAGTATTTTGAGTCAAGTTAAGTTTTAAATTCGTCCAATTCATTCTTAGGTGTTAGTTTTGAGTCTTTTAAGTCTAATTAAGTGTTTTAGAGTCTAGTTAGTGTAGATTAGCATCCCTTTTAATCCCCGGCCTAGAACGATCCCTACTTACACATTACTACATTGATAGGGTTTAAGTTTGAGTGCAATTTAATTTCACATCAAATTTTTTGCGCCGTTGCCGGGGATTAGCAAACCTGCTAATCTTCCCTTTTGTTTCTGTTCTTGTCTTTTTCTTTTCTTTTGATATTTGATATTTGATTTAGTTTTGTTTCTTTCATTTCAGGTACTAGAGAAGCAAGACATGGATTTTGCTAACATTCAAGCTCAATTGGCGAATCTTACTTCTCAATTGACACAAATTGCCGAAAGAACCACAATGCAAAGTGTCCCTACATTTGGTGTGCCCTATAGGCAAGGATATCAAACATATCAACGTCCTCAATTCACTGCGAATGGAGGTGCCTGAGGATATCAAGGCCACAATCAACCAAGCAACAACATGTTTTCCAATACTTACAATTCGGATTGGAGAGATTATTCATATTATATGTGGAGGGAACCTCAACAAGTTCCACGAGGTAGATATTGGCTGCAAGAAGAGGAGTTCTATTCAAGACCTATGCAGCCACCACAACCTCCCCCACAACAATTCCAATCGAATTCAAGTAAGCCCATTACTTGTGATGAAATTCTTGATGTACTAACCTCTTTGACGTAGGGCTCACAACAAGAAGAATATTTGCAGCCATCAGAGGAGTTCTATCAATGGCCATATGAACCATCACAGCCTCCACCACAATCTTCCCAACCAATTTCAGGTTCGTCGGTGGATAATTATAATATTATTTAATTACTCACCTCCTTGACACAGTAAGTAGAAAATCAAACCACAGAGATACAAAATCAAACCAAGAAGATGGGAGAATTGAAGAATCAAATGGGGTAGATTGTGGAAGTCATGGCACAGATTCAAGAGCAAAGTAAACTCTCCAACTCAAACATTGGAAATTCAATAGGAGAAGTTGAAATCGATGAAGCCATCACTTTGGGAAGTGATATGGAGGATGAAGCTGAACCAAAACCGTCCAAACAAAGTCCGAACATGGATGAATTGTTGCTTCAAGAAGAAGAGGAGGAGGAGGACGACATAGGCAGCTTAGAACAACTCTTGCCGCAAGCCCCTCAAGTCCCTATGCTGTCCAACTCAGGTGAAGTGGTTCTAAATCCAATTCTTTCTAACCCCATTTCACCAAATGTCCCTTTTCCTCGCAGGTTCATGATTTCTAATAGCGAAGAAAGTGGAAAAGACATCGTGGAAGCTCTTCCCAAGGTGCAAAGTGATATCCCAATTCTTGGTGCACCATATCAAGTTCCAGAATGTGTTGAATTGTTTGAAGAGAGTTGTACACCAAGAAGAATGATTCAAGAGAATAAAGTGGCTATGGAAGATGTAGAATGCATCAAAGAGGCTGTACATGAGACAACCATTCCCAAAGCAGTTGGATTTTATGACGCATGACAAATCACAACACTCACATTAAATCTAGCCAAGTCCAACATTCCTGAAACTTTCAAAGACGTGGTGTTTGTCCTTGAGTTCTTGTCCGTGGGTTTCTCGTCAATTTTAGCCAATTTCTAGCCATATTTTGAACTCAAAATAGGTATAAATCAATTCCTCATGTTGTGTGGATGAATTTTTATGTTTGGATCGTTTAATTTGGTGGTGAAATGAAAAAGTTATAATGATTTAAAGTTTGCCTAGTTTTCGTCAACCTCCGCCACTTTCGAGGCGTTTTCCGGCCAAACCACTGCGATTTAGCCATTGTAAAAAGTACCAATCATGAGTGGGATAAGGAGTTGATAGAGATTTCCTTTCTTAGACTAAGTCTCTTACTCTTACTTGAGATCTTATCTTTTATTCTTTATAATCTACTAATCGGTAAGCATTCCTCCTGTTATCTATCTTTCTCGGGATTTTGTCTTATCGAGAACTATGATTTCCATTTTTAAATCACTTGATTTCGTTGAGAATTAACAAAGTTATGGACATTTAAAGTTTGCCCAGAAATTCCAGCAAGTCACCAATTTTCCCGCAGATAGTCGCTTTTCAGGCCATTTTTCGGCCACCTCCGGCCACCATTTAGACTCCAAGCAGGTATAATCTTGTTCTAAGCTTCTCTAGCTTCATTTTGGTATATTATGGTCAAATTTTCTTGAGAAACAAGTGTGATATGGAGTTCTAAAGATTGCCCAGGAAATCTCTAAAATCTGCAGAATTCGGCAAAATTTCATTAAGGTCCGCAACTTGAACATTATAGCAATCGGCGGTCTAACCATTGGATCATCACTAAACTTTGTTAAATTATAGTACATAATATTTGAGGATCATAGAAACTTACGGATCAGGAATCCGATGTACAGATCTTCCCGAATTAGATTTGTACGTTCGTAAAATATGAATTTGTGATTGGAGGAGATCCGACCATTGGATCACGATGAAATTTTAGCATGTTTTTCCATGAGTATAATGAGTATTTTAGGAAGTTACAGATCTGAAATCTGATGTGTAGATCTTTTGGATTGAATTGCTAGGGTTGTGGACCATATGGTTGACTTTTGGTCAATGGATCCCGAATTTATCTAGGATGTTCTAGATGACGTGTACAAGCTACGATTATGTGTTCTATTAACAAATTCTGAGACATGATTCGGTATCTATTTTTTAGGTGACGATCGGATGTGGATGCCTCAATATTCGAGCTAGGAATTCGTAGTGCAGGCTCTAGGTGAGTGACTTTAATATATGTGATATTGGTGATTTCCTTGTTTTTGTAATTATTATCCTATGTGGATATGACTTGGTTTTATAAATATGTTTTCTATTGAATTGTTATTTTTAAAATTTAGCCATTAATTTATGTTTATGAAATATGATTTGCCGTGTATATTAGAAATATGGTTTGTTTTGTATGATTGGCTTGATGTGATGAAATGTGAGGGCTAGTAGTGGATCGTTAACCCATTGTCACAGGGTTTGTTGCTTCGAAACATGTTTCACCTCTCATTTCGTTGAGCCGTTCTACATTTAATACTTGTGCTTTATTTCATTTTGTTCAGCCCTTCTAAATTGAGTACTTGGTTCATGTTTGGTTCTTTGAGTGTTGTTATATTCCTTGGACTTTCACTCGGTTCCGTTGAGTGATCCGGAACTGGGTTTCCGTTGAGAAGTCCAGAATCCTTCGTGCTTCGCAATTTCGTTGAGTGGTCCAAAATCGTATCCAGCTTGGATTTCATTGAGTGGTTCGATATGCATTGTACTCCACGATTCCGTTGAGTGGTCCGAAATCCCTCGTGATCCGCGATTTCGTTGAGTGGTCCGAAATCGATCTAGCTTAGATTTTGTTGGGTGGTCCGATATCCATTGTACTCCACATTTCCATTGAACGGTCCAAAATCGTATCCACTCGGATTCCATTGAGAGGTTCGGAATCCTTTCTACTCTATGATTCCGTTAAGTGGTCTGGAATCGTATCTTGGTTAGATTCCGTTAAGTGATCCGGAATCCCATTTGGTATTATGGTTCCATTGAGAGTTCCAAAACTCGATTAATTGCTTTATTGATTCTTCGGATTGAGTTTGGATTGACATAGCTTTAGAGATGTAGGCTTCGGCCGAACTGTGTTGCTCTAGCCCTACTTTTCATTGTGTTGCATGAGTTTATGGTTGTGAGCTTTCGTGATTTGTTTCAGATGAGTCGTCGGATGTTTGGGGTGACTCATTTAGGATTTTCAGTGATTTGATTATGATTTCATAAAATATGATTTTATATTTGACGTTTATAAACCGAATTGATGGTTGGTGTTTTTATAGTGTCACATACGTAGAATTATTGTCCTCACACGAGCTTCATGGCTTATCTGGGTTGTTGTTTGCCTGGTTCACCATTCCCATGGTGTAGGGGTGATTGTGCAAGTTTTAGTAAATACGAGGAGCTTCAGGGTAGTAGGCAGAGTTCGGAGAATTTGGAGTGTTAGGTTACCCCTATACTTTTTCTTAAAAAGACGTGAATATTTTTATTTTTAGTTTTGTATTTCAATTTGTATTTTTTGGCATTCCCCTACAGTCTACCGTCACGTGTCGATTTTGGGCATATCTCGGGATCGGGGCGTGACAACTTTATTATATTGTGATAATAAAGCATATTTGCATATTGTGGCTAACCTGGTTTTTTCATGAGAGAACACGCATATCGAAATTGATTGCCATTTTATTCGGCAAAAGATTCAAGAAGGGGTTGTTGCAACAAGGCATGTTTGTTCTTCATTTCAATTAGCCGATGTGCTTACTAAAGCTTTGGGAAAAGAAACATTTATTCCTGTATGAATGATATTCACTCTCCAACTTAAGGGGGAGTATTAGAAAAGATATTCACCAAATCTAGGATTCTCTGAGATTGTTTAGGAAAAAATCTGTATTTAATTTGTAATTCTTTTTTACTGTGAGCCTTATTAGATTAGAGATTTATTAGGAGAATGCTCTTGTATATATTGTGTTATTCAGATTAATGAAATCATTTATTTGAGATAATTCATTCTCGTAATATTCTTTCTTCACAGTCTTAGATTCGATTTTTGCCAAAAGCGAATTTGAAACACATTATTACTAGCCTATTGTGAAGTTAAGCTTACTCATTCTCCTTTATTATAGATAATATTGTCAATAATTAAAAAAAAGGTTTTTTTTTAAATCACAAATGAGTCTTAAAATTGACCATCACCATCAGCATGATCCTTGAAATTGAAAATCAATCAATGTAGTTCCTAAAAATAGGTGTTGCAAATCAATGTGGTCATTCCATCACAATTCTGTTAAGTACTGATGTGGCACATAAATAGGTCTCATAAGTCTTTTTTTTTTTTCCTCATAAATGGTCCTTGAAATTGACATGTGACATCAAATTGGTCCTGAAATTCACCTGTGACATCAAAATGGTATCTAAAATTGAAAATTGATCAATGTAGTCTTGCAAGTAAGTGTCCCAAATCAATGTAGTCCTTGCGCAACAATTTTGTCAAAATTTTTGTTATGTGCTGATGTCACATTCCGGCCCAAGCTTGACTCCGCCATAGCATGATATTGTCTGCTTTGGGCCCCCTACCACACCCTCAGGGTTTTGTTTCTGGGAAATCACACGAGAACTTCCTAGTGGGTCACCCATCCTAGGATTGCTCTCGCGTGAACTTGGTTAACTTTGGGGTTCTAATAGAACCCGAAGCCAGTGAGCTCCCAAAAAGCCTCGTCCTAATTAGAGGTGGGCATATACATATAAAGCTTATAGGATCCTTACCCCTGGGCGATGTGGGATCTTACCATCCACCCCCCTTAGGGGCTCGACGTCCTTATCAACACACTTCCAATCAGGGAGAGGCCTTGACACCAAATTGACACAACCTAACCCGGAAGTGTGATGGGCTCATAACCCACAGGTCCTGGGATCGAAACCTGGCTTTGATACCAAACTGACACACCCCGACCCGAAATGTCCACTAGGACTCCAAATCAAGTTGTGCTAACCGACACCTGGAAGGTGATGAAGCCATAAAGTGTAGTGATGAGGAAAATGTGAATAAATTTTAACCTAAAAGTGCCTAAATACAGAGTGCACTAGTGAGCGAGAATGAACACATCTCACACATGACATCATAGCATAAGTAAAGTACAGTGGAGTAAGTAAGGATTATACCCTTAGAGGTAGCCACTTATACTGAGATTAGCCAAGAATCCTCGTCGATACGATCGTTCAGCAGCCAAAACCTGGAGGGCCAAAAAACAAGGGTGAATGGGCCTGAAAATAAAGTTTTAATAAAAACCTTTTTAAAATGTTATAACGCCTCACTGTAAAAACTAGTATAGTTTTCAAAAAAATAATACTACATATATACGTAAAACAATGCACAAAGGCAGTAAAAAACCATGTATGCCATGTCATAACGTTTCAACGCTGAAATATGCAAGCCAGGTGTGAAAATCAAAGTAAAATAATATGTAAGTCGGAGTCACCTAACGTGACCTGTACGGCTGAACTTACTATTTTACTTTGATTTTCACACCTGGTTTACATATTTCAGTGTTGAAACATTATGACATGGCATACTTGGTTTTTACTAACTTTGTGCATTGTTTTACGTATATATTTAGTATTATTTTCTGAAAACTTTATGGGTTTTATAGCGAGGGGTTATAAAATTTTCAAAAGGTTTTTATTTAAACTTTATTTTCAGGCCCACTCACCCTTATTTTTCGCCCCTCCAGGTTTTAGCTGCTGAACAATCATATCGACGAGGATTCTTAGCGAATCTCAATATAGGTGGCTACCTCTGAGGGTATGATCCTTACCCATTCCACTGTACTTTACTTATGCTCTAACGTCACGTGTGAGATGAGTTCATTCCCGCTCACTAGTGCACTCTGTATTTAGGCACTTTTAGGTTTAAATTTATTCACATTTTCCACATCACTACACTTTATGGTTTCGTCACCTTCCAGGTGTCGGCTAGCACAACTCGATTCGGAGTCCTAGTGGACATTCTGGGTCAGGGTCTGTCAGCTGATGTGACACATAAATAGATCACAAAAGTCTAATCAAATTTAAAAAAAATTACAAATAGGTTTAATAATTTAATAGTTAGTAAAAAGTTGTGAACCTAAAAACTCAATCTTACAACCACCTCTCATCTCAGTCCACATTCCTCTAACTCATTCACTGTCTATTCTCTAAAAAAATTGTCAATATACTCATCTTTACCCACTCCTACTATAAGGAAAAAAATTCTATTGTGCAAAAAGGTATTTAGACAAAATTTTGAATTAATTATTAAACCCACATCAGCACATAACAATTATTTTTACAGAATTGTGGCGGAATAATCATATTGATTAGGGACAACTATTTTCAAGGCTAAATTCATCGATTTTCAATTTTATGGACCATCTTGATGGTGTGGGTCAATTTCAAGGACTATCTTGATGATGTGAGTTAATTTTAAGAACCATTTGTGATACAAACCCGTAAATCTTGTGGGGCTCATTTATGTGCCACATCAGCACTTAATGGAATTTTTAATAGAATTGTGACAGGAGGACCACATTGACCTATTTTCAAGGACTACATTAATTGATTTTCCATTTTAGTGACCATCTTGATGGTAAAGGTAAATTTCAAGAGTTATTTGTGATAAAAACCCTTAAAACAAAAGACCAAAACGAAACAAATTTTGTGTCATCTTTTTATGTCTTGTGTTGATATAAAATGAGGAAATGTTAGGCGACATTTTTTAATGGTGTGTTGCAAACAACGGGAATCTACACAATCAAACAATTTACATTAACTCTAGGGAGTAACGACGGTTCAATAATAAAACATGAATTAACTCGGATTTTTTTTTTTATGATTTTCACGGATGTAGAGATGAATTACTTGATACAAGCGTTTTGTCAATAGTTTCAAATGCTCAAATTCAAAGAATTACGTTGTGCGAGTGTTTTGTGTGTGATTGCAAATATTTAGATTATTAATGAGGAGATATTATACCATATATTTTACTTTAATTTTAATTATAATTTATTAGTTATTTTAGTAGAATTTTTATACTTTGTTATATATTTTTAATGTAGGATATTCGACTTTCTCTTAAGCAAAAAGTGATTAAACGGTGATTCTAATTGGAAGATATTCGTGAGTCTTTCAAGATATTCATGTCAAAATTCCAAATTTTTCTACGAAGCCGTTTGACCGTGGCAATGAAATTAAGACCCAGCGTGCAGCTTTCTCAGATTGACGTTTCCGGACGTTTTAGGTATTTTGAAGGTCAAGATGACATATTTTGAGAAATATTCATTCTGAGGATTTGTTGGGGACGTCTCAAGCTTTAGAAAGAGACCTTTTGGGACCAAATCGGAGTTGATTTGGTTGGTCGAAAGTCTAATTTTCTAAGAAGTCCAAATTTTAGTTTAAATAAGAAACCTTTTATTTCCTAGTTATCTTATTCTATTGTGTTTCCTAGTTTTTAGAAGACCTTTTCTAGTAAAGATTTTATTTTGTAGTAGTATAAATAAGGCTTTTTAGCCATTAGGAAGGAAGGGAGAGAACGCACGCACTACTCAGTTTTTGAAGTTTATTTTCAAGGTGTTCTCTATCTTTTTTCTATTTCAATAAAATTCCTTTTGTTTTATGGTTATTCATAACTAATTTTCTTTTGCTAGGGCGATGCCTTGAGACTTAGCATGAATATGTAGTTTTTATTTAATTGCTTATGATATTATGCATGCATGCTTTGAATTATTAATCATTGTGCGTTAAATTGTCTCTATATCTTAATGCTTAACTACTATTAGGATATTTAGATAAACAATTAGATGCAATTCGGTCGGAATACCACCGGGAGATTGAGTATTGCTTCTTGTGGTTGATATTTGTAATTTCACTTAGGGCGAATACCACATTTTAGGGGTTGCATGGTTTTTCAAAGGGTTTTCACAAAGCATAATGAGTCATGCGTGTTTATATTTAATTTGAATATCACACACATATTGCATGTTTGATATACATTCTAACCTGAATACCACGAGTAGAATATGCAATAGGAAAACTTAACCTTCAAAGTTGCATATGTAATTTATAAGTAATTGGTAAAACTACATAAGATTGTTAAGGAGACGACCTTACTTGTGTTGCTATACTACGATAACCTTGTACCCTTGCAAGTATTTTTAAATATTTTTATTTCTACTTTGGCAGATAGTAAAATCCCTATCTATCAAGAAATTCTGCAATCTACGACTGTGAGGCAATTTTTCATTTTTTTTCCGTTTGTCGGAAATTTCTCGTTACTCAAAAGCAATTGCCTGATGGTTGTGCCTGATTTATTTAGGGCTTCGTGAATTCGCTATAATTGTATAGAGTTTAATCGAAATTAGTCAACAATGTGCCACATAAGCTATGAAATATGATTTCATAAGCTTGTTCACATAGCGGTTCTCCCCTTCTTGTTGTCTTCTTTTCCACCCCTCGACTGCGTTTTCATCTTGCTCTCTATTTGGATTTTCCTTTTTCTTCTTATCCCACATGCGTCCCTCTTCCTCGTTCATCCTTACTCCTATCCGTAGTCCTGTTTTTTTGAAATGGTGTGTAGAGCTTCGGTGCTTCCACAGGCTCAGGTATTCCTAACACCACCACCTTCTCATTTATGTTTGCCTTTACCGACAGTGTTGTCCTCGAGCTCACGGGCTTCTTTCTTCTGGCAACTGTATTTCTTCATCTGGTTGTTGGATTTCTTCGAATCCATATATAGTGGGACCAAAATTAACACGCCAACTGAATGTTAAGTTAATTCGTACAACTTGAAATGTCCAAAACATCCATTTCAAGTATATGACTGCACCAAATAAACAATTAATCTTTGAATTTTAGAATGCATGAGAACAAGAATAAATCAGGCTTATGAATTTAAAAGTAATTAATATATGAATGAGGGAATGTGTTCAGAGCATACAACTAATTTAGAACACTAAAAAGAAATAATATAAAATTGAATGAATAGATGATATGTCATACACCGAGAGGGCTCGAAGATGCTGATGTGGAAATGCCTTGACGCTAGGATTGTATGCCTCGATTCTAAGTCCTGAAGGGGGCGCAAAACAAACATGAGCGGACCAAGTTGATATATATATATATATATTGAAACAGTTATCAACATACTAACCCCCAGGTTTTATAAAAACTGAAATAGCATAATATGTAATAAGTTTTCCGAAAACCCTAGCATGCCATAAAACCTTTCCATAAACATATCTCGTATATAGTGTGCTACTAGTGGTATCAGTATCAGTATTTCTTCATACGCACAAAACAGTGCCCTACACAGGCTCGCCCTAAGGCAATATAAACATCATCATCTATATGCACAGAACAGTGCCCTACACACACCCGCCTGAAGGCAATATAAGTATCATCTTCATATGCACAGAACAGTGCCCTATACATGCCTGCCCAAAGGCAATATAAACACCATCCTCCATATGCACAGAACAATGCCCTCCACACGCCCGCCCGAAGGCAATATAAGTATCATCTTCATATCCATAAAACAGTGCCCTACACACGCCCGCCCGAAGGCAATATAGTGACCACTAGATACGCACAAAACCATTGATCAGAGTTCGTGTACGGGGCTTCATGGTTCGACTTCCAAGATGCCAAGACTATGGTTGTGTTCGTAGTGACGAGATAAAGAGGATGGTGATGTCAAAATTGCGATTTGATGATAATTTTAGGATATGGGTTATGGGTGTGGCACAGTGAAGGAGAAGAAGAGATAGATAACTGAGAGGGAGCAAGAGAAAGGGAGAGGAGAAAAGATAAAGAAAGAAGAGGGGGCCGGGGGACACAAATCAAGGGGTGGGCCCTTTGGGCTCACCATTTAAGACCCAAAACTATTTTTTAAATAAAACGGGGGTATGGATTTACAATGCAGACCCAAGCTCAAAACGTCTTAGTTCTAGTCAAGTAAAGTCAAGCTCCCTTCCTCGAACTCATCGTCCTCCTCAAAGCCCATATCTGAATTACCATCCCACTCTATTAATTTACTTTCAATCGTCCGAAAAAAATTCAAATTTTCGTCTTCCTCCTTCAACCCATGGAAAGTTCAATTGGAATGTTGTTGTCAGAGATCGGAGGTGAACGGAGGTGGTGAGAGGTGTGTGTGTGTGTGTGTGTGTGTGTGTGTGTGTGTGTGTGTGTGTGTGTGTGTGTGTGTGTGTGTGTGTGTGTGTGTGTGTAAAGGAAGGGACTGAATAGAGAGAGAAATAAAAGAAGACAACAAAGACAAATCTCAGATAGAAAGCAGGTGCTGCGAGTGTGCGATAGAGGGACGAAGTGAGTAGGTGCTATGAGATAGGGATGGAGTGCTACAAGCCTTCGAGAGAGCAATGGAGTGAGCGAGAGATCCCTACCTGACTAATAATCCATAGGTTTAGGAGAGGATAAATAGTCGGGTGTGAAGGGTATAATATAAGTGAGGTCAGATTAAATAATTCGATGTTTATTTAATATGAAACTCACCAAACACTTGTTTTGTATTATTAATACTATCCGGTGGCCTTATACAGTGTATCAATAAAGGCCTTAGTTCACACACAAGTATTAAAAAGGAAATGTAAAAACAAAAGAATAATTTGGTTTGAATGGTATTGGGCTAACTAAGGAAGTGTTGTTTAATTTATATTTATTGGAAAGCATGTAACACATGAAGAAGCAACTTAATAAGAAGATGGGGCATATGTGCAAATGAAGAAAAATAGATGATCAAAAAGAAGAAAAATATTCCAATAGAAGAAGGGATTCCTCCTAAAACCTTTGGACCAAAATGAAATAATAACAGAAAAATACATAGCTAGTCAAATATTCCATGCTTTTATTGTCTGATTTTATTTGGATTTCTAATTAATTGAATTAAAATGAGTGGAGGAAGAGGTGTGACATTGTGGCCTTCCATTATCTTATCAGAATGTATGAGATGAGATGACCAGATCAAATTCATACACAGTATATCTGACTGCATGGACGGAGGGAGGTAAGGCCCAGTAGGGGCACATGCCCCCTCTCATCCTTTTTTTTATTTACAAATTATTCAATTTTTTTTTTTTTTGCAGATTATTCAATTAATCATATTAAATAGTGAATATTCTGTTTTAGTTTTTAAATGCCCCTCCGTCTTGTATATTTTTCTCGCGCACTAATATCTAAACCTTGTTGAGTTGCATGTATTTAGTTAATTAGTACAAATGAGCATTAGATTGTCAACAATTAAAGACAAAATTAGACAATATAGTAATAAAATTAGGCCTTTTGTAATTAATTTTTTCAACATTTGTAAAAGAACTAGCTTTATTTGTCCAAAAAGGAGCTCAAATATTTTAAAGTGTCCCTTCTTAATTAAATTTCTGGCTTCGTCCCTGTCTGATTGACGCCCATGCATGCAAAGCACCATTTCTAATATTTAATTATCAAGATTCAGTCTTGCATCAATTCGATTCGTTTATAAAAAAAATATTGATGACTTTGAACCAGCAAATGAAAAGGTTACCAGCAAGTGAAAAAATCCTAAGGCCCAACCCTTTGGCCCAGTCAGGTAAAGTTGGGCCTGCATCCGTTAAGAGTAAAATCCAATCAAAATAAAAATTAAAGAGACATATTTACTTTTTTTGTTTACAAGAATTCTGTTTGGGTGGAGAGTTGGTATCTGAAGGAAAAAATAATAATAATAAAGACTTCTTAAGATTGGAAAGGAGTATTTTTTTTAATTTTTTTTTTAAAGATATTTCGTGATTGATTAATAGAATTTTGTGTTTATGATTGGAACAGTTTTATTATAATTTATTTTGCAAAGATCATCTATGTAAATATCTAATTAAAAATAAGAAATTTTAACGAAAAACTCCTGATATTGTTTACTTTAACGAAAAACTATATTTTTACACTAAAAAGTCAATCTTAGTACTATTCCATTTACTCTTTATTTTGTCCTTATCGTTAATAAGACCATTTAGTCAATTAACTGTAGCAATAGATAGACGGTTCATAATTCTTCTACTAAATCTGTCTATTTATTTTATACAGTTTAATGACTAAAAGGTCTCATATTTTATTAATTTTTTTCTCATATGATCTTTACCTAGTAATTATGAACATAAAATTTTGTAAATCAGTTAAACAATATCTTCAAGAGAAACTCCTCCTTAACCTTAAGGAGCCAAGTCTTTTTCAAAAATCATTTAGATTGATATCACCATCAGAGGATAAGAGAAGGGAGACAACAAAAACCAATTTGGCGGCCGTTTAAATATGTAACTGAATTTTCAATTGGTCAGGTTCTAAAGGGTTTTTTCGTAATGAAATTTCTTGAATGATTAGAACGGATTATACCATTACTTTGAGAGATTTTTTAGTGTGTTAGAAAAACAATACGGTAAATTAAGTATCATAATACAATTGATTGGATATTTGAGAAAAAAAATTTCAACTACTTATATTATGACACTTAATGTATTAGACTGTATTATCGGCACACTAAATTTTTTGAAGTAGGTGTGCTCCAGCAGAATATTTGGTAGGGAGTACATAGTTATTGCGCGTATGAAGCACGTCCTTCTTGACTAATGTGCATACAGTGAGATGATTTTTTATCCATCTTATGGCGTGGTGAAACTTTTGCATTTTGAAGTTTCGATAGTAAAAAATTTAGCTATAAGATGTAAAATGACAATTTCAGGAGATTTTTTTACATTTTTTTTATTAGAGATTTTTTTTATAATAAATTGTCAATTAATAACTGTGAACGACTTTTTATTTTAAAAGGACTTTAAAAAAAAGTAATATAGAAAATACATAAGTGAATAACTCACAGCATTTGGGGCTGCATGGGGAGAGAGATTGTCCGTCACCCATGTGTGGAAGGATAACTCTTATATTCCAAAAAATGTTATATTGCTATGAATTTACTTTATTGTAATTGTGTAGATACCAGAACATACTTAAAATATTGATAAGTTACCCAATCTAGTCTTAGAGAGCATACTAGGTGTTGGAGCGAAAAATCTCGGGTACTCCAATTCTCCACCAACAAGTAATCTTGAATACGTTGAGAAGCTTTAGGCACCATCTTCGCTTGCCATCAATAAGAGTGTTGGACCTGCAAGAAAACACTCTGAAGCTCAAGTTAGTCTTTATTAAAAGTGCTTGTAAAATATAGAACGATATCATACCTCTCTCCCCCTTTTTTGCCCTTTCTAGTGATATTCTAGTTCCTTCATAGGCTTAAAATACTTGGGCTCCAAGTCCCACTTTCCTTCTATTTCTCCATTTTCCATCTTCCATGATCATGCCCCTTTATTCTAGCTCCACTCCCTCAAATTTAGGAAGTGGCTCCTTAAGCCTTATTTTTTGCACCCACACTAGGCATTGCCTTGTTGTACTAATGTATAGGGTGGTGCTATTTACACACAAATTTTTACCTCTTATACATCATTCTTAATTTTCGACCGTCGGGTCAAATGAATTAAAGAAGATCAATAACAAAAAATTAATGAGAATGTGCAGGAGGTAAAAAGAGGTGTGTAAATGATACTATATTTTTTGTTAGAGTAGATTTTATACTAGCTTTCGGCCCTTTCCACCACTGTAGTAAATGCCCACTTGGGACACTACATGTATACACATATATATATATATATATATTTGGGAAAACTTGGAGATTTCCATAAATAGGCCTCGGAAGATCATGGCCATGTTGGGCCGACCCAAAATAGCATGTTTGGCCCATGGCCAACCCAAGATACAACTTCGGCCATTTTTTTATCGGACATTCTGCCCACCCAGTATTGTCAAAGTCGGATTCTAAATTCAAGAACGAGTCGTCAATAAAAATAACTTCGTGATAAACATGTTTAATAAGTTTGAAATCAACTTATTATATGTGCACGACAAGGAAATAGAAGTTTGTCAATATCCTTCATCACTACGGGACAGCCGTTTCTTAGAGAGAAAATCTATTCAAATCATGTCATTTGTAAACTTCTCACAAATATAAGATTTTTTTGTACATATTCAGTTTCACTCGACTAGACAATCCATCTTTCACGTTGATGTACTTATATCGCGAGCTTTTATCTTATTGTTTGAAGAGGATGACTAAATTTAAGATGACTAGATTTAAGTCGTGAGATTATGTTTTAAGTGGAGTTACTCCACAATCATGTAGTGTTTTTCTTTTCAATAATTTGAAACTTGTGAAAGAAGAGAACATGAAAAAGGAAGACGAGACAAGTAATTAGAGATTAGATGGGCCCATGAGATACAAAAAACAAGTACTAAAATACAAAATGATTAAAGGTTGATTGATTCTTACGGAGTTGTTTATGGATCAATAATCAAACCAATTAACAAACAATAAAATAGTGTAAATAGCTAGTAGCATCAACACAAGGCCGCCACCTATATATATATATATATATAAAGAAACAAAAAAGTGAGCCAAATACGTAATTTGTGGGGCAAAGGTTGGAACAGCCGGCCCACTCGAGTAAAAAGTGACTCCTAACACAAACTTACATGCAAATGGCGCGAAAGCTTTTGATCATCACAAAACCAAAGCTCTTAATGTGTGTTTTTGTCTTTTTGACGTTTCTTTTATAAAAAAACTTCATTTTAATCCTTAAAAAAATATGAGTTTTAGACTATAACTTTATGTAAGATTAAAATCTAATTTTAGTCCCTAGTACATTTAATCATACCATTTATTAGTTATATTTTGATGTTTTATTTTTATTTTTATTTTAATGTATTAATTACATTTAAATTTAATTTTTATTTCATTCATCATAATATATTTTAGTGTCTACATTTAGGCAATTAATTTTTTATAATATATATTCCGATAACAATTTTGTATGTTCTTCATTTAGATACATTAATACATTTGAATATTTCAGTATATCCATCAGTATAAACATATAGGTACATTGATTTAATATAATGCATTTTGGTCAATATAATGCATTTCGTTAAGTATATTTTGGTACACATATTTGAGTATTGATTTTTAGGTACATTAATTCAATATATTGTATTTCGGTACATACATTTAGGTACTTACATTTTGGTATTGACATTTAGGTACATACATTTCGGTATTGACATTTAGGTACATATATTTCGGTATTGACATTTAGGTACATACAGTTCGGTATTGATATTTCGGTACGTTTAGGTACATTAATTCAATATAATACATTTCGGTACATACATTTAGGTTCATTATAATATATTTCGGTACAATCATGTAGGTACAAATATTTCGGTACAAAAAAGTCAATTTTATATATTTTGGCACAATCATTTCTCTACACTTATGTATTTATATATTTTTGTACAAATTTCTTTTAATATTTTCTCATTTATGTTCATTTATAATTTAAAAAACCAAATATCTGCATAATAATAAAATTAAAATCTAATGTGGAGAGATTAAATAAAAATACACATTAAATAAAAAAAAATTGAATGCAAATTTTGATAAAAGTATAGTCAAGGGATTAAATTGAATATTTAATATAGCACCAGGTTTTTTTTTAATTTTAATCTTTTGCAAGGACTAATGTTCAAAAACCCCTTTCTTTTACTACCCCACTTGATAAGATAAGAGGCATGCTATTTTTCTAAGAGTGGAATTGGTTAGGCAGGCGACCCTACATTTGATTGTCAACAGCACATGTCACTGAATGTGCTCGGGTCAATCACTCATACATACAAATGAAGAACGATTTATAAAGAAAGTTGAGGTTTCACTATAAAATTAATTAGCAATAATACATGTCGCTGAGTCTTGTGCTCGGGTTAATCACTCATACATACGAATGGAGAAAGATTTATGAAGAAAGTTGAGGTTCCACCATAAAACCAATTGGTAATTTGGGGAGTAGTCCAACTAACTTATAAACCTATGCAAAGTCCCTCATCTCACCAATGTAGAATTCATTCTCAACAAGCCACTTCATGTGTGCCGAATTTTCAAGCCTAACACGTGGACACACAATGGGGTGACGTAGAGCACGTGTGGCCGTCTGGCTTCACATGTAAGATAACCTACTCTGATACCATGAAGAAAGTTGAGGTTCCACCATAAAACCAATTGACGATAGGGAGAGTAGCCAAACTAACTTATAAGCTCACGCAATGTCCCTCCTCTCACCAATGTAAGATTCATTCTCAACAAATTACATGGAACATGAATGCATGTTGTGATAGTATATTATTGTCAATCACTTATTGCTAGCAAATGAGAAAGTTAAAATGCAATAAAGTGCATGATTTACGTGAGATATTGTCGCTATTTCATTCAGGTTGTAGGTTAGTTTTTCTTATGTGAATGATGAACGATTTCCAACCGTTTGCATGTGAAGGGTCAGAGGTGGATGATCGCCTTTCGCATTTATCGTTGCATGCATGTAACTAGCTAATTTTTGCCGCGCGAAATTGGAAGAGCCTTTGCATATTGCGTTTGAAATAGTAATTAGGCAAAGTGATGCTAAAAGTACATACTAGGACTAGCCGAAAATGTTTGACTAAAATGAGCATTAATTTCTTTTGCTAATCAAGCAGCCAATATCTTCGTTTGTGTGACTTTTTTTTGTAAGAGACGATAGTAGATTTCATTTCAATCAAAAGAGTACCAACATACAACTATTGCATTAGTGCCTAGCACCATCTTCTACAAGTATATCAAACAGAAAACTTGGAGGAGAATCATGTCATTCACATCGTTGGTTCAACGAGAGACCGGTTTGGGCAAGGCGATGAGCCGCCGAGTTTGCATTGCAGCGGGTGTGGGTAACAATAGCTTCAGTTATTGAATGGAGCAGTTCCTTGATATCCTCCATAACTTGTCCAATTGGTGACAAATTTAGGCTAGGATTTTTCATTGCCTCCACAATCTGAAGTGAATCACTCTCAATGACCAAATTTGGAAAACCCCTATTCACTGCCCAATGCAAACTCTCCCTAAACACACGTGCTTCGGCCTGTAGAAGAGAGTAAACTCCCTCAAAACTTCCACACATTGCAACTACAAAATTTCCTGAGTCACTTCGAACAACAGCCCCAACACCTCTCACTAATTTGGTCTCGCTCTAGGCCCCATCAATATTCAATTTAAAGCATCGTGGGGGTGGGGCAGTCCACTTGATAATGGTAGAGATCATTGCAGTCTGATCGGGGGTTCCCGCATTTGCATTGACAAATGCAGTCCACCGTTGTCTCACACGATCCACACACATGTCGGGTGGTTCCAGCTTCTCTTATCACATCTTTTCATTTCTAGCTCCCCATAGAGCCCAGCAGATCATTATAAATAGCTCAAAATTAGTCTTAGGAAGCAATCGAGCAATCTCGGTTCCCCACTCAAGAACCGATAGGTGGCGGGTACCACATAAGCAGGCTCCTAGCCCCGAAGCCATCCAAGCACCTTTAGCGTATGGACATTCCTTCAATAAATGGGTAGTAGTTTCACCATAAAAATTACACAGTAAACATTCTAGTTCAGTTGTGATATGACGTCATGGTAGGTTATCTCATGTGGGACATTGTTCATTGAAGAAACGCCATACACATACCTTTACTTTGGGCTAAAAACATTTGCATTCCACATTTTGGACCACAACATATTGGACGAAGAGGTGGATGAAGACGCCCCATTGTTATTGGGTTGATCCAAACACAGGCGATGTGATATGCACTTCTCACTGTGAATCTTCCGTGGTGTTCGTAATGCCATATTAGATAGTCCGGCGAGGATCGCTCGCTTAGTTGAATAGAACAAATGGCATTGATCTCTTCAGATGAGAAAAATGTTTGGAGTAACCCGCGATTCCAACGTCCAATATGTTGGTCCACCAGTTCATCGACCGTCTTTAATGCACACCCTTCCGGCTTTGGAGAAAATGGTCGAAACCTTGAAGGGGTGGGAACCAATGGCAATGAACTTCCTAGCTGCACATATACTCTTCCATGTATAGGATGCATTTGGCTGTACAGGGGCATCCATAAATGAGCCATTTGGAAAGTACTTGGCTCTTAGAATCCTTGAAATTAGGGAATTTGGCTCAGTAAGTAACTTCCAACCCTATTTTGCCAACATTCCTAGATTAAAAACAAATATATTTCGAAACCCAAGTCCCCCCTCACACTTCGGGCTGCAGAGTCTTTCCCACGAACACCAATGTATTTTCCTTTCGCCTTCATCACCATTCCACCAAAAGGATGCAATTAGTTTATTTAGGTCATCACAGAAATGTTTGGGGAGAAGAAAACAACTCATCGTGTAATTTGGAATTGCTTGTGCAATTGCTTTGATTAGTACTTCATTTCCTCTCGCGCTAAGCAATTTGCCATTCCACCCTTGGAGTCTTTTCCACATTTGGTCTTTTATATAACTAAAACACTCAGTCTTATTACGGCCCACAAGAGTTGGCAAGCCCAGGTACCAGTCATGTCGGTCGACCCACTTTACTCCTAGCAGACCTGCCAGCCTCATTTGCATCGGCCTTTTGACATTCCTGCTGAAGCAAATTTCACTCTTTTGCAGATTAATCCGTTGCCCAAATGTTTCTTCATATAATTGTAGGACATCCATTACTTACTTACACTCATCTTCCGACGCATGGCAAAAAAGGAAGTTGTCATCCGTAAATAGTAGGTGATTCACCGACGGGGCGGTCGGACAGATAGAAATGCCAGTGATCAGCCCTTGACATTCCTTCTTTGCAATCAACGCCAACAGTCATTCGGCACACAAAATGAAGAGGTATGGTGACAATGGATCGCCTTGGCGCAATCCCCGCAACGGAATGATGTAGCCCCGAGGGCACCTATTTAGATTGATAGAGTATGATACTGATGATACACATTGCATAATCCATTTGACCCATCTTGCCGAAAACCCAGACTTGATAAGCATATTCCGTAAGAAACCCTACTCTATGCGGTCATAAGCTTTACTAATATCAAGTTTCAAGGATATAAAACCTTTTTTTCCTTTCATTTATTTGAACAGATATGAAGCAATTTCAGATGCCAAGATTGTGTTGTCTGATATGTTTCGCCCCGGTACAAAGGCACCCTGGTGTGGAGATATGATTTTTGGTAGGATAGTCTTGAGCCTATTTGCCAGAACCTTTGAAATGATTCTGAACAAAACGTTACACAAACTAATTGGACGAAGGTGAGCCATTTCATCCAGATGCTTTATCTTGGGAATAAGTGTAATATGTGTAAAATTGATCTGCTTCAAGAGTTTTCCCACTGCTTGAGAGCTTTTAATAGCATTTACAATGTCAGCCCCAACAATGTGCCAGTATCTCTGAAAGAAGAAATGATTCATCCCATCAGGCCTTAGGGCCTTGGACGGCTGCATTTGAAAGACCGCTGCTCGGACTTTATCGGTGGAGATCTCCCTTTCCAGTGTCTTATTCATGTCTGAAGTAATCTGGGCCTCAACAGCCCCAATAACCTCATCATCATTCATATTACCGGAGGAACATAAGATATCTCGAAAATACCCAGTGACTGTGCTTTCGATCTCATCATCATTAGTAACCCACTTTCCATCCGCGTTCTTAATCCTCTTAATAGAGTTTTTTGCTTCCCGGGTCTTAGTTCTTTAGTGGAAAAACCGGGTGTTCCTGTCCCCCTCCTTTACCCATAACGCATGCGATCGCTATCTCCAGTATTTTTCCTCCTGGCCAAGCAACAGATCGAGCCTTAGCAAGAGAGCTTCCCGTTCTGCAATTGATTCTCTGTAAGTGGTTGGGCCAGTATGAATCCCAATTTTTTCCTGAACTTGTTAATCTGCTCCTGTTTACCCCTGAACACTTCGTGGTTCTATTTGATCAAGGCCACCCTTGTAGCTTTAATCTTACTAGCTACCTGATACATTGACACCCCCAAGACCGGGCGATTCCAGGCTTCTTGAATAATGCTTTCACAATCCTCATGTTCAGCCCAAATGTTTTCAAAACGAAACGCTCTCCGATTGCGCCTCCTTGGATTTTGATTCCTCTATAGACCAATCAAAATTGGGACATGATCAGATTTTGATGGGTCTAGGTGGGTTACCCGTGCGGCATCGAACATTTCCTTCCAGCCGTTTGTTGTGAGCGCCCTATCAAGTCTTTCCTTTATACCTCCTGATCTAGTAGTCACCCATGTAAAAAGGGTTCCCGTAAGAACCAAAACATGAAGTTGACAGTCACATATCGCCCTTCTAAACTCCAAAATTTGGTTTATGGGCCGAATCGGACCCCCTTCCTTTTCATGAATGCTGAGCAATTCATTGAATTCTCCTCTAATTAGCCATGGGAGAGAGCTACTAGTAGCAAGTTCTCTCATTAAGTCCCAAGATTGACTACTCTCTTCTGTCATCGGGATGCCATAAAATCCAGTAAAACACCAGTGCCTTACATCTCAAATTCCCTCAATCTCTGAGTCGATATGATGCTCTAAGTTTGACAAAATTCTTAAATTGATAACCCTATCCCAAAATAGGCTTAGACCTCTAGATTGCCCTCGGGAACTTACCCCAAAGGAATTTCTAAATCCCAATTTCAATTTCAGAACTCTTAACACCTCTACACTACACTTGGTTTCACATAAAAACACTAGCTTGGGACCTTTCTGCCGGATAATATCCTGCAGTGCTTGAACTTTCCGAGGGTTCTCAAGCCCTCAGCAGTTCCAGACTAAGATATTCATGGCTTTCGGCGGGGCTGATCACCGCCAGCCACCATCGATCTTAGCTTTGTCACTTGTCCTCATTTCCCCCATTTTCCCAATAAACCCATCGCCACTGCTTCCTCCATCTCATTTGACGGACTGATGACCACGTCACATAGCATGTTGTCGTCGACTGCATCGGGTACGTTTCCTCTTACTTCACCTTTCCCCCTGCGACTCATGGCGTTAAGTTTGGTCTTTCGCTTCTTCAGGTTAGATAGGTGTAATGGGCGTCCTCTGTTTGGGTTCATCACAACTTTAGGTTTTTTGGCTGGTGGGGATAGACTAACCACGTCACCATATCATTCAGTGGTTCTTTTAGATGGTGGGCTTTCATTGTTTGGTGCCCCGTCTTCAAGCGAAATGTTCTCATAAGTCTTGCCTTCATTAGTCAACTTGAGGAAGTGGGCCGCAATCCGCAAGCTTAAATCGTCAATTTCAACTCTATTTGTATTGGGAGGGAAGCAGTCCATTATAGTGAGATTTATTAGGCTAGCCCGCATTTCCTCAGCAGCTTGGAGAAGCTCATTTACATTTGCATTTCATAAGGCCCATTGTGGGATTCGCCTTGGGTCACACCAGTCTTTATCAATGGACAACCCATTTACAGCAATGGTAAGCGTGCCATTTGTGAATTGGGTTCCATAGCTATTTGGATGCCATATATAGGCATAATCTAGTCGTACATCCAATCGTGCGGTGCGGTGATGCTTTGCCATTCAACTTGACTCTGCCAGGTCTGGTGTCCTAGCCTGATTGTTGTGGGATACCAACTCTGTCGTACTGCCAATTACCTCAGAGGCCATTTGTCGCGTGGCAGATAGGGTAGCAGGAGAGTCTGTCAGTTCTTTGTCCCTCTAGTTTGTTTCCAGCCGATTCGCTGGAGTATCAATTTTCGTGTTCGTTCCCAAGCCTTTGTGAAGAGCTTTACTGCTTTCCTTCCAATTACTCCTCCAGTGATCCCCTTGAGCTCGTTGATCACTGGCCGTTGTATCTAGACGTCTTATTAGGAAGAGTAATGAGTTTGCCCGTGATAGAATCTCAGCCCGGAGTTGGGGTGTATATCTTCTTTCGCCCGTCGGTAGAGGAGGTGTAGGGCGGAGGCACCCCCGAGAATGGCCAAGCCTACCGCACTGGTAACAGAAAATCTTCAGGCCCTCATACTTTAGACGGATCAAATATGAGCCCACTCTTGAGCATGGGACCGAGAACCATGTGAAAAGGGGCCGTGAGGCATCAAAGTCCACCCTCAATCGTAGAAACCCCGTAAAACCCACCTCATTAGGGTCTTCAACTTCAAGGACGGCTCCAATCTTGGATCCCAGGCATCATGCATTTTTCATTGTACAAAAATTTCGTGGGATTCTGTGAGCTTGGATCCAAAAAACTGCTCGATCCGCCTCAATATCATCAAGTGAGTAAAAGGATGGCCAAAGCTTGATCGAGAAAGTGTAATCCCTAATGAACCAAGGATTCCCTTCCAATATGCGCCTTGCCATCGCCTCCTCCCCCACCGTAATGGCATAAATGTTTTTCTTGGCCCTTTGAACTTTGGCTACCCTCATCTTGTTCCACGCTGATCGTAACACCTCTTTGACCACTGATTGGGATAGTTCATTGTCCGCAATCAGTCTTCCCACTAAGTGAATGTTATTTTCGAATCTTTCCTCCAGATCTAGACTATCCTTGAAACATATGTTGAGGCAGTCCATCACTTCATCTTCGACCTCCATTGATCAACACCACTACGCCAAGGTGATATGGACCACAACAACAGGGTAATAAAGGAAACTCACAGCAGGGACGATGCCGGAGCTACAGAAGTCAACAACTCACGACGGAAGGGATGTCGGAGCTACTTTTAGTGTCACCTTAAAGCCATTGTAATGCTTCAAGATTATCCACCCAGAACGTTTTCATAGACGCTTTTTATTGAACACGTAGAGGGCAGATGAAGAGGAATGAATTGAAAAAGCCAAAAGAACACAGAAGAAGGAAAAGAACATAGCATTCCTTCAACGATGGCGAAGAGAAGGATCACTCTCCCTTCTCATCCTTGAAAGTTAAAGTTAATGAAGAAGGTGGCATTCACGTTGATTAGTTGATCAGTTGTTCTTCCATGACCCGGATGGCTTCATGATTGAAATATGTGATTGCGACAACCTCCCCGTGGTTCCTCTCGCCGGCGGGATGGCTCGGGCATGTTCCCTTGTAAACCTGCCTATGTTGCAGCAACCGCAGCAGTCGCAGATAAGAGTGATTCAGCAGTAAGTAATTGTGTGCCTTGATGAAGTGAAAAACTAATCAAATCGGCTCTTTGCGATTTATGATGCATGCGCTTTTGTTTTTCATAATAATCTTGGGCAACAAAAGGCACATAAATCCATGATAAGGATCTAAAATGAGAGGGAAAGCTGGTAAACAGACACAAAATCAATGATGATAAGGTAAGGAGAGGTGCACGTCAAGGTTAGCATTATATGCTTTTATAGTGAGATTTCGTGTTAATAATATAATGTCATGTGAATAAAAACTTACACATATATTATATCATTAGCAGGAGAGGCGACAATAGTAATGCACCCATATATAGAAGTCAATCTCCACGCCAAAGTGGTGGTCTTCTCTCTCTAGTCCTCTAATTGTAAGTCTTTTTTGTGCCCTTTAGTTTACGTTGGTCAGACTTTGAAGGCATTGGAGAAGGTCTAGAAGCATTAGACAAAGTAAAAAGGCATGCATGTTATACTGCGCTCGCAGAGTTTACAGAGGCCACAAAGAAAGGGGTGTGCTATCCACACACCCTTTTTACTTCTCACACACTCCTTGTTAATTTATGTTCGTTGATCTTCTTCAATTCATCTAATTCGACAATAGAAACTAATAAGGTGTGGGAGAAGTAAAAAGAGGTGTGTGGATATCACACCCCACAAAGAAAATGGCCACCACATTAAATTACATTTGATCCACATGCATGTTAATTTGATAACTAATCTAATTAACATAATTAGTGGTAGGAAAATGGGGCTTTCTAATCCTTCTGAAATCATGTGATCTCCATATGAAATGCATTGCCAACCAGCTGCCCCTTGCAAAAGGAAGTGTCTTCCCCATGATTTTATGGTTTGGACTCGGCATGGCTTCAGAACTCGGTCTGCAAGATTAATTAGTTACTGTAAGAGATTAACTATTATCATATCCTTCGACCTTAAACAATCCTTTGAGAAAAGAGAAAGCAAATTTATCAAATCTTTGATTGGTAACTCACTTTTTTCCTTGTAATACATATAGGGAGAGATTTTGCTCCCTCTTTGAATGTGTACACTCAGTATACTGTGATAAATAGTGATACACGTTATGTTAATGAGAGACACGAGGGTATAAATTTACTCATACATAGCAGTGGCGGAAGAAGGATGGGGACATTATTGAGTGCTTATGCCCCTAGTAAGGTGTTTTCGTTTCTCCCATTGAATTCTAATGTTGACCCCAAAAGAATTGAGATAAATGACTGATGTTCATTTTATACTTGTTGACGAGGAATTTAGGGTTTTGTATTGACAAAAAGACGATCAATATAATTTGTGTTTGATTAGAGTATGTGAATGCCACATGTAATAACACAAATATAAATGCATATTTGTCTTCGAGACAAGTGGAGCACCATCAATATTTAGGGCATACTTAGCTTACAAAGTACGAGAACTCGTTGTGAAATATTATAAATGAAGTATTACAATCAATGTTTGAAGTTTCTTGCAATAAATTTCTAACTCTACTATTACACATGAGTGTATACAGTTACACGCTAAACCTTCTCCTATGAAGAAGAAAACCAAAATAATATATGCAAAGCCTATAGCCATTGATGACTTAATGACTAGGTCGTTGCTCTTTTTGTCATTGTTTGCATGCTTTTTGTAGGGAGAGAATGTCCATGTGTGGTGCGGTGATAGCCCTCAAGTCTCAATTAAGCTTTTTATGTTAGGTTTTGTCTGCATAAAAACAAAGTCACCAGCTCCCACTACATCATTAACTTTTGACAAATGCCCTGTGCAGTCAAGTTTTCGTTCGTAGACATCTTTTTCCACAGAATTAGTAGACAAAACTAAATCAAAAGTAAAAGTTACAAGCCTATATGTTTGAAAAGGATAGAGCATATATGCATACGCGTGGGAAGAATGATAAACACTATTTTTTTTGCCTTTTACATACTTTTATTAAAAAAAAATACCGTTCTATTTTACTTATTTAATTGAATTATTAAAAATAAATAAAAACGTGTAAAAAGTTAAAAAAAAGTGTGTAAAAATTAACTCCCACGTTCCATTTAACATAGAATATATTTTTTTCCTCTTGCAACCATCTTAAACCAATAAAAGACTTGAACAATAATTCCTTTTATATTGGGGAAAAAAGAAAAAGGCACACAAGACATAATGATAGGAAATGAACGGTGAGTTCACTGAGTCTGAGTTGTTATATACAGGGAGGGGTTCCAACTCACCTACATTTGTTTTATTATTTTTTGTATAAGCAATATTTTATTTTAGACTAAACAAAATTATAAATAAGAAAATGCAAATTCAAATGCATAATTGAAACACATGTGTCTTCTTTTTTTTCTTTTTTTTCTTTTTTAATATAGAAAAAGGTACAATATTCATTGATACGAAAGAGAATACATACCTAGTTGAGAATATGGTGCACAGATGGGCTCGATAAAAACCTTGTCGTGGATTTCAATCTGGTCAAATTGAAACACATATGTTGTAGTCGACGTGATTATGTCCTCGTTTGCTTTCTATAATTGTTAATCAGGGTATCACTATGTTACAGTGCTTTAGTTGTTAGATTTGATTTTATAACTATTTAAGTCTTTTATTTCCAATTTTAATTATTTATTTATGTATCATTCAATATTCATATTAATTAAGCCAAAGATGCAGTGTCAATCTAAAAGAGAATTAGAGGAGCAGGTAACAGTAATGCCTAAATCAATTAAATTGTAGCTAAACAGCAAACTTGCAAGCTAAAAAGTAGATATATTCATAAATCATCACCAAAACCACCATTCCTGCCCTACTTTTAAACCAATTTTCCCAAGGATATATGCTTTTGTCCTCAAATTTTCCAGATCTCCACGAAATTAAAGGATCCAACATGTTAGGCATGCAGGATCAGAATGTTGGGGAAATTTGACAGTTGACCTCATTGGAATAGATGTAGAAAATGCACATACAAATTGCGAAGCAGTTTGCCTACCATTTGATTAAGGCTTTTTAGCCAAATTCATCAAATAAGATCGAACACCTGCACATCAATGAAGCTCTTCCGTTTAGTTTCCGTCAATAACTCCATTTGAAGAAAATATACAACACAAACTGAAAATTTATGTGCTTTTTTTTTCTGCTAATTAGAGTTTATTTTGGGGTTTAGTTTTCTAATGTTATTCTTCTCACCAAGGAGGGAAATATATATTTTACAAGATTGATTTACAAAGAAAGAAACACCAAATAATATCTATCCTAATTACAAAGACGCAAACAAGTAACTAAGCTAATTACAAAGGTCAACTCTCTAACACTCCCCCTCAAGTTGGTGCATAAATGTCGTTCATCCCCAACTTGACGAGAGAGTTGTAGAACGCTTGATTGGCAACAACTTTAGTTAAGATTCCTTTGACTTTACGAACGGGAATTGAATAATATTCCTATCCAACTTCTCCTTAATGAAGTGTCTATCAACTTCCACATGTTTCATGTAATAATGCTGGATTGGGTTGTGTGAGATATCAATCACTGCTTTATTATCACAAAACACAAATTTGAAACCGACATTGGAGGATACCCGAGTTCTGCGAGTAACCTCCGAAGCCATAATAATTCACATACTCCTTTTGCCATAACCCATGTATTTCGCCTCTACACTTGATAAAACAACCACTTTCTGTTTCTTACTCCGCCAAGTCACTAAATTTCCTCCCACAAATGTAAAGTAACCAGATGTGGACCGTCAATTACTAATATTCCCTGCCCAATCTGCATCGGTATAACCTGCTATCCAGCAATGACCATTCTTGGAAAACATGATGCCTCTACCCGGGGAGGACTTTAGGTATCGTAGAATGTGTTCAACCACACCTATATTCGTATCACTCAGGGAATGCATAAATTGACTACCAACACTTACTGCATATGCAATATCCGGCCTGATATAAGATAAATAAATTAACCTCCCAACTAACCTTTGATAACGATCTCAGTTAGTGGGAACTTGATCAGGGTGCACGGCAAGATGGTGATTTTGGACTATAGGGGTGTTAACCGGTTTACAATCAAACATTCCTATTTCGGCTAAAAACTCGTGAACATATTTTCTTTGAGATAGAAATATACCCTATTTAGATCGAGCTACTCTATACCCAAGAAATATTTCAATCCACCAAGATCTTTCATCTCGAACACAGTTGCTAAGTTATCTTTTGGCTTTGAGATTTCCTCTTTATCATCACCCGTAACAATCATATCATCCATGTAAATAATAAGTGCAGTCAATTTACCCATTCGATGTTTCAAGAAAAGTGTATGCTAGGAATTACTCTGCTTGAACCCATACTTACTCATAGCCGTCCGAAACCTACCAAACCATGCCCGAGGTGATTGTTTCACTCCATACAATGCCTTGTTCAACTTACACACCATTCCGGTTTGTGAAACCATTGCATAACCAGGTGGAATATCCATATACACTTCTTCTTTAAGATTACCATGTAAGAAAGTATTTTTCACATCAAATTGTTGTAATGGCCAATCCAAGTTAGCCGCCAACAAAAGCAACACTCTTACCATATTAATCTTTGCTACTTGAGCAAACGTTTCTTTATAATCAACATCATACGTCTGAGTGTATCCCTTGGCCACCAATCGTGCTTTGTATCGTTCAATCGACCCATCAGCTTTGTACTTGATGGTGTACACCTATCGACATCCCACTCTCTTTTCATAAGGGTAGTGGAACTAAATCCCATGTTTGATTTTTCTGAAGTGCGTCAATTTCTTCCTCCATTGCCTTGGTCCATCAATCATCAGATAGTGCTTTCTTCAATGAACTTAGTGTGCTATCATTGGATATTTGTTGTACAAAAACTTTGCTGGGTTCTAATAATTTATGTGATGACACATGGCTGCCAATGAGATATTTAGAGCCTTTCGTTGTTTCTGGTGAATATCGATTGGGTGGCTTTCCTCGGTTGTGCCTGAAAGATAATTGATAATTGAAACATTAGATGCATTAATAAGGATAGTAAATCTTACCTCAGGAATATTCTCCGGAGTACAGTCATCTGATGGTACTATATTTTGAGACACGGGGGGAGTAGTATCAGTAGAAGTCTCAAGATCAATATCAGTATAAGTCTTAAGATAGGAAAGTGGCAACACTGTTGCCATGGGTGAGGACAGCATTGCCGTGCCTACCGCTGGTTCTGTGGGCAACGATGTTGCTTCTGTTAGCTGGGTTGGTAGCGCAGCCACCAAGGGCTTGGCTACTGGCTCAACTAATAGTGGTAGCGAAAGATCAATGGTAGTAGCCATGGTCCAAACCTGCTCCTCATGCAGTGTCTCCCTCTAAAGAGGAGGATTGGAAGAAACTGAAGAGTAATACATCTCAGACTCGGAAAAAGTAACATCCATGCTAGTATACATCCGACATGAATGAGGGTGGTAGCAACGGTACCCTTCTGATGTAGTCCATACCCCATAAAAACGCAACGGAGAGCATATGGGTCAAGTTTTGTCCGTTGATTTTTATGTAGATGAACAAAGGCAACACAATAAAAAACTAGCGGTGGGAGCACCAAAACGGACGGTAGAGGAACGAATGTAGCAAGAACTTGCAAAGGTGTAAGAAAATTCAATACTTTGGATGGCATGCGGTTGATAAGGTAAGTGGCAGTTTGAAGAGCAACATCCCAAGAGGAGCCGGGAACATGTGCCCCAATCAATAGCAATCAAGCCGTTTCTAATAGATGGCAATTTTTGCATTCAACCACCCCATTTTGTTGAGGAGTCTGATGACAAGTAGTCTCGTGGAGGATTCCGTGATTAGTTAAATAATGTGTAAAATCATTATTAACATATTCACCGCCATTATCAGAACACAAAATCTGGATTTTAACCATGGTGTGGAATCTCATTCGTGTGCAATCATCTGTGAAAGTTACAAACCACCTAATACCAGATAAAGTAGTAATCGGAGATGGTCCCCAAACATCCGAATGAACAAGACCAAAAAGAATAGCACTTTTATTAGAATTCAACGGATAAGAAACACAGTGACTCTTGGCAAGTATGCAAGTGTCACATTTAAAGTCTGAAGCTAAACAACCAACAAATAAATCAGGAAACATATGCTGTAAATAACTGAAATAAGGATAACCTAAACGGTGATGCCATAACCATATCTGACGCCGTTTGGGATCAACGGCTCTATGGGCGAGATTGACTCGTCCTGTACTAACATCGTCCACAAAATAAAGATCTCCCCTCTTAGTACCACGACCAATTATCTTCTTCGTGAGAATATCTTGAATAAGACAAAAATTCAGATACAATAGTACACAACAGTTCAATTGCTCAGTAGCTTAGCCAGGAGACATCAATTTATACTTTAGTGAAGGTACAAGTAGTGTATGTGGCAAAGAGAGGGTAGGAGTAAGGCGTACAGTGCCAGCGCCAGTTACTGGTGAGGTGACACCATTAGCATTAGTAATATTTCGTCGAAGTGGAACATTATCACAAGCTAAATCAGTGGGGTCATAGGTCATATGGTATGTGGCATTGAAGTCAATGATCCAACCGGATTGAGTATCACAATTATTCATATTAAAAGCATAACCATAGTTACCTAAGGATCCCAGAAGCATGTCGGAAGAACTCGAAAAATGAGGAGGTTTCATGGTAAGGTCGGTTAGGATAGTAGTGTTTAGCATAGGGGTAGGATCAGTTAGGATGAGGTTGTTTCCACTGTGGAGTGGTGGTAAGTTCTCCATGGGAGGGCCAAGTTTGCTTGAGGGAACGGGTAGAGCAGAAATCCTAGGATCTCTGCTCTGATACCATGCTAATTAGAGTTTATTTTGGGGTTTAATTTTCTGATGTTATTCTTCTCATCAAGGAGAAAAATATATATTGTACAAGATTGATTTACAAGAAAAGAAACACCAAATAATATATATCCTAATTACATCCTGATTACAAGGATCCAAATAAATAACTAAGCTAATTACAAAGGTCAACTCTCCAACATTTTTTGTTTACACATGTAAAATATGAAGACTTGTAAAATGTGAATACTTGGATATGAAGTCAGAGAGGCTAAGGGGAGGTGGTGGTGATGATGGTTTAGTTGCTTCTTTCTCGTTGACTCAAAATACATCTCAAGTCAA
The DNA here is from genome assembly GCA_963580275.1 of Crataegus laevigata. Lineage (NCBI taxonomy): Eukaryota > Viridiplantae > Streptophyta > Magnoliopsida > Rosales > Rosaceae > Crataegus > Crataegus laevigata. The sequence continues at coordinate 18,549,218 of OY756940.1, read as the reverse complement.
AACCACTTCCCTCATTGTTCCTTAATCCTTCAATATGAAACTCAGGAAAAGCAAACCTACTCAATTCATCAATGTTTGACTTGGATTCATTTTATTTTATTTTTCTTTAATTATTTTCCACTTAAATAACAGAGTTAGTTAATAAGAGACAAATCAAATATTAGTTTAGCGTGTTTTTCTTCTTAGAAATGAAAGAGATTCTAATAAAGCGTTAAAAAAAAGAAAAATATTATATTTAAGGACACAAAATAGAAATAGGATCCTATTTGGATATTTTTGTGAGAATCTTAGGGCCTGTTTGGTAGTGTACTTGAATCCAACCTTTTAAACTCAAAAACAGTTTTCAAGTTTTAGGTCTTAAAAACTTGTTTGGTATGACTATTTTTAAAAACTGAACTCAAGACTAACTCAAAAATATAGTATATTCCTTAAAAACCTAAAAAGTGAGTTTTTAGAGTTTTTAAACTTAAACTCACTCATTTCTTTTCTCTCCCCCTCCCTTTTCACTCCAAATATATCTCTCTCTTTTCTTCTTTCTTTCTCCTTTTTTTTTTTACTTTTTTCATCTCTACTCCAATCCAATCAAGTTTAAGTCGTAAGATTTAAAAATTTTAAATTGGAAACCAATCAAGTTTTTGAGTCTTAAAGAAAATTGTTTTTAAGAAATGTTCTTAAGAAATGTTTTGAGAAATGATAAAAATTTTCAAATACAATACCAAACAGGCCCTTAGATTTCAGTCAGTCATTCTGCGATTAGAAATTATTTGAATTTTTTATTTAAAATTGAACACAAAAAATATTTAACGAAAACTGACCGTACGATTTACGATAAGCGTCTATAGATTGATCTCTAAGATCCTCTTATTTAAAATTCTTGTAATTTAAGTACCTACTAGGCCTCATTTTACTCATCAAAATGCAGAGAGCTAAAAGAGAGGGTTTTTTTGAATATCAAATAAATTTTCCAGAAAAACAAAAGATGCAAACAAATTCAAAACCCAAAAAACTGCAGAAAGTCAGAGTCAGAGCCACTTTGAAAAGTTTTGAAAAGTTTCCACCACTTTAAATTCATCCACTGATTGATGATTTCCTCACACCTTTCTTTTCCCTGCAATCAATTGCGCCTTCCCACTCTCTCCCACGCCCAGAACACTCCAACACTTCTTTGCTTTCCTTCCTCTGTTCTTGCTTTAGCCGGCAAAATCTCACCTTCCATTCATCGCCATAGCCGGCCAGCTCAAAAGGGTACCGAGATTTCACGCATGAAATCGGGTTTCCGCCTGCGTTTTGGCCCGACCCAGTTACTTTGAGCTCCGGATCTTCGCAGCAATGGTTGCAGAGCCTTGGATTTTGAAGATGGGTAACCAGGTAAGCTCCAATCTCAAGCACGCTCTTCCTTTTCAACCTTCGAAGAAATCATCAGTCCCCAAATCTCAACCCGCCGCCGGCGCCAAAACCCAGAAGCAGACCGTTGGCATTCTCTCCTTCGAGGTCGCCAAAGTCATGTCCAAGACCGTCCATCTCCACAAGTCCCTCACCGACTCCGAGATCTCGAAGCTCAAAAACGAGATCTTGAAGTCCGAGGGAGTGCTCAACCTGGTCTCCGCCGACGAGGCCTATCTTCTCGAGCTCGCCATGGCGGAGAAGCTGGAGGAGCTGAACCGGGTCGCCGCCGTCGTGGGGAGGCTCGGGAAGCGTTGTGTCGAGCCGGCTCTGCAGGGGTTCGAGCATGTCTATGCCGACCTCGTTAATGGGGTCATTGATGTGAAGGAGTTGGGGTTTTTGGTAAAAGACATGGAGGGTATGGTGAGAAAAATGGAGAGGTATGTGAATGCTACTTCCAATTTGTACAGCGAAATGGAGGTTTTGAATGAGTTGGAGCAGGCCACCAAGAAATTTCAGCACAATCAGCACGAGGAGAGCAAAAGGGCTTTTGAGCAGAAGCTCGTTTGGCAAAAGCAGGATGTCAGGCATCTCAAGGATGTCTCTCTTTGGAACCAAACGTATGATAAAGTTGTGGAATTGCTCGCCAGGACGGTCTGTACTATTTTCGCTACGGTTCAGGCTGTTTTCGGAGACTCTGTTTTGAGCAAGGACCGTGTTGGGTTGATTGGCGGAGCTTCACAGCCTACGGTGTCCGGTCAGATTGATGTGAGGAGGGTTTCTCAGGTGGCTTCTGAGCCATTAAAGAGGGTTGCTAGTAGGAAAGATGGGTTGCATTCGGGTCCGGTTGAGAAGGCTGTGGTGCTGAAAAAAGGGTCATCTTTTAAGCCTCAGTTTGATTCGAGGAGAGGTGAATTTGGGGCGTTTCGAGCTGAGGATTTGAACCCTCAGTGCGGAGCAAGCCCCGGGAGGATTTTCATGGACTGCCTTAGAATGAGCGGTACAGTTGATGATGACGATTATGGTGGTGCTGGTAATTATGATGACAGGAGTAGCCAAATTTCGGGTTGCAGTGTTGCAAATGGCGGTTTAAGGAGAGAGCATCCAAACCATTCGGGTTGTTTTAATCGAGCACAAACGGGTGTTCACCTTCAATCCAAATGTGGCGGAATGAATGGTGGTGCACGGTTTGGTCCCAAGAGTAAGTTAATGGTTTATGCCCCTCCTTCTACTGTGGGAGGCGCTGCTCTAGCTTTACATTACGCAAATGTTATAATTGTTATAGAGAAGTTGCTTCGATATCCTTATCTAGTGGGCGAGGAAGCGAGGGACGATTTGTTTCATATGTTACCAACGAGTTTAAGGATGGGTCTGAGGACTAATCTCAAGTCCTATGCCAAGAATATGGCCATATATGATGCGCCTCTTGCGCATGATTGGAAGGAGACTCTTGACGGGATTTTGAGGTGGCTTGCCCCATTGGCGCACAACATGATGAGATGGCAGAGCGAGCGTAATTTTGAGCAAACGCAGATTGTTACGCGCACAAATGTTCTTCTGCTTCAGACATTATATTTTGCTGATCGAGAGAAGACGGAAGCAGCTATTTGTAAGCTGCTTGTTGGGTTGAATTATATATGCCGTTACGAGCATCAGCAAAATGCATTACTGGAGTGTGCAAGTAGTTTTGATTTTGAAGACTGCATGGAGTGGCAAATGCAATGCGGGGCTTCATTTGTTGATTGATTGACTCCGTCAATGGATTTGAAATCGCGAAGGCAGTGGCTGTGATAAAGGAGTTCTTCTTGATTCCAATCACTTGGATAAACATGTAGATGATAGTTCAACAGGATGTGAATATATCAACGTTTCGCAATTCACACTGAATACTTTGTCCGCCAAGATTTGATTGTTGTATTTTGTTGCAAGGTATGTGAAGCTTTGACTTGTGAAGTACATAATTCTAAGAAAAGTGTCTTTGGTTGTAGAATGGTACATATGTTGGCGTAAAGTTATTACTTCTTTGATTATGCTAGATTATGTGCTATGTGCCTAAAAATGAAAGAGAACAAATAGAGTTTTCGATGCACGAGTGCAGTTGTGAGGGGCAAGTCATTTACGATTGTAAGGAACTTCCTATGAATCCAAATGTTGCATTTGCAGTCTGCAGACAGACCTCTGTGAGTATGTATGCGTGTGGTCGGGGTAACATTCCTTCCTCGATTCAAGACTTCCTTCGTTCCGGGTAGGCATTTTTTTCTTTCTTTTTGGGACAGGGGACAACCAAATTCATTCAATGAGAAATGCCCAATACAAGTACAACAAACTAGCCCAATAAAGTGGGGATAGCCAAGGGCCATTTAGCAAAAAAAGCAGGCAAAACAAAAACCCAGAGCCGAAACTAGCAAGGGCTGACTGCCGTCGATGCCATCACCTCGCCAGCGACCAAAGGTAATCGCTCGAATAAAACCAATTCCACGTTGAATTCGACGAACGAATCGCACCACAAAGCAACCAACAATAAGGAAAAATCCACAGCTAAATTTTTAACGAATGACGGTATGTCACGTGACATTATCTACAACTTAATCTTTTCTAAATCTTCTATATAATCCACCATTCATCTTCAGAAATCTCACATCAATTTTCTCAAAATCTCTATCATTATTCATAGTTTTTGCTTCCTTTTTCACCAAAATCTCTTTCATTATTCATAGTTTCTGCTTCATTCTTACAATGTCTTATTCTTCTTCAAAATGATGTGGGAAATCAATTAGGAAGAGGAAGAATTGTTTAACCAATCAGAAGGAATGTTCAAACGCCGGGGGGCCCAAAATGAGAGGAAAGAGGAAGATTAGCGTAGACGGAGATATGACGAATCAAGAATGGCAAGAGCCTCACATTTCCGTCGAGTCATCCAAGCTGTGGCTCAAATCTGCAGGCCCAGCCGTGCTGTAAACATTGATAGAAGCAGGCAATGACGAGGTCATGAGCTCTTGGATGATTATTTTGCCCGTAACAGTGCATTCCCTAATACGTACTTTAGACGTCGTTTTAGAATGGAACAATATTTGTTCAACAAAATCATAGGCGCTGTTTGCAACCATGATTCTTACTTTGTGCAAAAGCTGGATGCTTTTGGTGCTATGGGTCTCTTGCCTGAGCAAAAAATTACTGCTGCCTTGCGGATGCTTGCATATAGAGCATTTGCAGACCAAGTGAACGAGATAGTGAGGATGGGAAAATCAACCATTCTTGAGTCCTTGATGAGGTTTTGCTCGGCAACCTACTCAGATGGACTTGCAAAGGCTTCTGAAGAAAGGCGAGATGCAAAGTTTTTTAGGTGTGATTGGAAGCATTGACTGTATGCACTGGACTTGGAAAAACTGTCCAAGTGCATGGCAAAGCGCTTTTTGGGACCGAAAAGGATAAAAAAAGTATATTTTGGAGGCGGTGGAATCTTTTGATACATGGATTTGGCATGTCTTTTTCGGGGTTCCGGGAGCTCAAAATGATCTCATTGTCCTTGCCCAATCCCTAGTGTTCAACGATGTCCTGCAAGGAAAGACACCAAAAGTCACGTACTGGGTCAACAGACATAAGTACGACGGGCCATACTACCTAGTAGACAGCATTTACCCAAGGTGGTCATCGTTTGTCAAAACAGTGCCACGTTCGTGAAGTGCAATGGAAAAATACTTTGTAAGCTGTCAAGAAGGGTGCATGAAGGATGTGGAGCGTTGTTTTGGTATACTTCAAGCTCGTTGGACGATTGTTAGGGGTGTTGCCAGAATGTTTGATTTAGAGTTGTTTCGATTCATCATGATGATGTGCATCATACGATTATGATGCCATTGATGAATATGAGTCAAACACGATGAACAATTCCACAACACAAATATATTGTGCTCATGACGCCACTAAATAACTCGTGCAACACGAACCATTAGAAAGGGATGGACGTTACAATGATAGCGTCATTCAACGATAAACTGCACTTCAAAGGCCATATATGCACAATGCCCACCAAATTGACTTGATAGAGCACCAGTGGGAATTGAAACAGCTAAAGATACTTAAGTTCATTAATGTTTGTTTTTATTTGGTGTGTGTTATTTAATTTTATGTGGTGTGTTTTTTGGGAGTTTTAATACAAAGGGCTTAAACTAAGTTTATTTTAACCAAAAACCATCCTATAACTTTTTTTTAACCAAAAACCATCTCAAAACAAAGTAAAACCCACAAAACCAACAGACAGCTCGACCACCAACCAGTCACTCATGGCTCTCCTTTGACCCTCATCCTCCTCTTTCTCCTCCTCCTCTTCGTATCGCTGAGTACTACAACTTTCCTTTTTGAATCACCATATTTCGTTAAGTATTGAAGAAGTTATATCCATTTGAATCTTACCCAGTTTCCGGCGACCTCCAAGGGTTTCGAGGCCTTTTTCGGACAAACCACAGTGAGTTAGCCATTGTGCAAGATACCATTCTCTTCGTCTCTTTGAGAACTACGATTTTCGTTTTTGAATCACTCGATTTCGTTGAGTATTGAAGAAGTTATGTCCATTTGAATCCTACCCAGTTTCCGGCGACCTCCGAGGATTTCGAGGTGTTTTCCGGCCAAACCATGGCGAGTTAGCCATCGTGCAAAATACCATTATCTTCGTCTCTTCGAGAACTACGATTTTCGTTTTTGAATCACTCGATTTCGTTGAGTATTGACAAAGTTATGAGCGTTTAAAGTTTGTTCAACTTTCCTGCCGAAATCTAACATTCCCTTCTGTTTAGCTCCAGCGAGCAGCAACCACACCAAGCCCTTTGGTGTTTAAGTGACTGTTTCTGGAAAAGTGATTGTTCACTGTTCTGGAAAAGTGACTGTTTCTGGAAAAATGAATGTTCACTGTTTCTGGAAAAGTGACTGTTTCTGGAAAAGTGATGGTTCACTGTTTCTGAAAAAGTGACTATTTCTGGAAAAATGAATGTTCACTGTTTCTGGAAAAATGAATGTTCACTGTTTTTGGAAAAGTGATTGTTCACTGTTTCTAGAAAAGTGACTGTTTCTGGAAAAATGAATGTTCACTGTTTCTGGAAAAGTGATTGTTCATTGTTTCTGGAAAAGTGACTGTTCACTGTTTCTGGAAAAGTGACTGTTCACTGTTTCTGGAAAAGTGACTGTTTCTAGAAAAGTCACTGTTTCTGGAAAACTGATTGTTTCTGGAAAGAAAAGAACCAAAATCCAGAAACAATGATTTAAATTCCAGAAACAGTGACTTAGATTCCAGAAACAATGTTACTTAAAATTCAGAAACAGTTTATTTTTACATTCCAGAAACAGTGACTTAAAATTCCATAAATAGGGATTTAAATTCCAGAAACAGTTACTTAAATTCCAGAAATAGTGACTTAAATTCCATAAACAGTGACCTAGATTTCATAAACAGTGACTTAAATTATAGAAACAATGTTACTTAAAATCCAGAAACAGTTTATTTTTACATTCCAAAAACCGTACTACAATTTTCCTTTTTGAATCACCCTATTTCGTTGAGTATTGAAGAAATTATATCCATTTGAATCTTACCCAGTTTTCGGCGACCTCCGAGGCTTTCGAGGTGTTTTCCGGCCAAACCACAACGCGTTAGCCATCGTGCGAGGTACCATTCTCTTCGTCTCTTCGAGAACTACGATTTTCGTTTTTGAATCACTCGATTTCTTTGAGTATTAACAAAGTTATATCATTTTGAATCTTACCCAGTTTCTGGCGACCTCCGAGGCTTTCGAGGTGTTTTACGGCCAAACTATGGCGAGTTAGCCATCGTGCAAGGTACCATTCTCTTCGTCTCTTCGAGAACTATGATTTTTCGTTTTTGAATCACTCGATTTCGTTGAATATTGACAAAGTTATGAGCGTTTAAAGTTTGTCCAACTTTCCGGCCGAAATCCGGCATTCCCTTCCGTTTAGCTTATAACATGGTTTTTTATTAAAACTAAAACTTTTCAAGCCCTTTTCATTAATTTTCCTGTGTTTTTTTTAGTTCATTTAGTGAGTTTTTTTTTTTTGGGTATGTTGATGTAATTTTATTTGGTGTGTTTAAATGTGTTTTGAATAAAGATTCCCTTAGTATAAATAAATTACCAAATTAAATAAATATACTCTTAGTTTAAATAAAGTACTAAATTCAATAAATTGGACACAACATAAAGTACTATATTCAATGAATACGAAATTACAACCTAAATTGATTGGACAATTATGAGCCCCGATTACAAACAAAGTGATTGGAAAACTATGGGTTTGTGAATGGATAATCATCACCTAACCAATTTGTGGTGCTAGGATGATCTTCACTTGTCGTGCTAGGATGATCTTCTCTTGTCATGCTAAGACCATCTCCTCTTGCTCTCGCTTCTCTTGCACGCCTTCTTTGCACCACATTTGCTTTCTCCGACTTCCAAAAATATTTACTGTTTGGAAACTTTCCTTCTAAAGGCTCCTTCATAATGTCACGATCTCGTCAAGCCATTCTTTCTTGTCCTGTATGTTCCCTTTCTTGCCGAAGTAGTTCTCTTTCTCTCTCATCAGCTTGAAATTCTTTCTCAATAACTGCAAATTTTGCATCTCTCTAGCCTTATCAGCCTCAAATTTAGCCATTTCCCGGGCCAAAGTCAATTCACCTTGGCGGGCAAGTTCTTCCATATACTTTGCATAATCATTATTGGAAGCATTACCTTTTCTCTTTAAAGCCTTCTTACCTTGAGGCTTAATTGGAAAACGGGTTGACCTCGACACTTGTTCAACGGGGGATGGGTGTTTTAGGCACTTATTCTGCATCATCTTCATCATGATCATGTAAGGCATGATCGGGCGTAGAGTGTAGATGGGTGCTGTTAAAGGCCAATTATGGACTGATAGGCATAACTCTAAATTTAGGACAGTCTTTGACAATATTCCAACACTCCCACCAGTTGAACGATTTGTTTTTGCTTGTGGTTTTGGCATTATACCAAGCTTGTGCTTGAAGGTCCTACACAATGCGGGCGAAGAAATAATTATAATCAAAGTAGGTAATGTAAATTTGGGTATAGTACAAACAAATAAAAAATATATTTTTACCTGATCCACTAAATTTTCCCCACTTCGAAGATTAGCACTAGCTTGTGCCAATGCGTCTCTCCACGTACTAAACGATTTGCTGAGTAGTCTCCAATGACTGGACAAAGATTCTTTGGTTCTTTTCCCACCAATTTTCTCAAGATAATTGGTATGAATAAGACTCTACATTTCTCTTACCTGCATCTCATTACCCGAAATCGAATCATGAGTAACTTCAACCCAGCTAGTACACAACGTAACATCTTCAATAAGCGTCCAATTCATACCTGCATCGTTAGTCATTTTCTTGGAAAAAAATTGGATTCAAATTTTGAGAGAAAGATAGGTATTTAAGAAAGTATGAAATTGGATTGAAACTTGACAATATATGAAATTGGATTTATAGAAAAGTAAATATATAAAAGTATGAAATTGAATTCAAACTTGACAATATATGAAATTGGATTTATAGAAAAGTAAATATATAAAAGAATGAAATTGGATTCAAACTTGACAATATATGAAATTGGATTGAAACTTTGAGAAAACATGAAATTATGGTGTAAGGTAGAAGATACTAAGAAGGTATTTATAGAAAAGTAAAATCAATTTTTTTTTTAATTTTTCAAAATTTTTTACATTAATTTTTTTTTCTTCACATAATTAATCTATACTGCTGGATTTAAACCAATTTGAATTCTAACACTCCAGATTGTGCCACGTGGCACAACGATAACATTTCTAATTTTTGTATTGTTTTTTTTTAAATCTAATAACGTGGACCGTTGATCTCATATCTAACGGCTGATATTAAATGAAGTTTTTATATTTTTTTTACTGTTGGAAATCTAACGGTCCACAATTTATATCCGTTGAAATCCAATGGTCGTGGGGAAGCCACATGGCTCCCCGACGGTAAGATTTTTGAGTGTGCCGCGGGCCTTTATTTCTGATTTTATGTCAGATTACGCATGCCCACGCGTGCTTGAAGTCTACACGCTTGACAGGAAAAATATAAAAAGCGCGACTAACGTTGCCCTGACGTCAGCCCACGTCAGATGGCCCTTGGGTACTTGGGTTGGCACGAATCCACGGCCCGCTTGCTCGGGCCTGCTTGGGCTTTATTGCCAGCTCCAGCTGGACTTCCTCCCTCAGGAAATAGCCCACTGTTCCTCAGCCCATCCCTCCAACAACTCCTCATGCTGGACTTGCTCTTAGAGAAATGATCCCTCAACTTTAACCCAATTGGAGAAAATGGTCCCCAAATTTATCCCAATTGTAGCAATGGTTCTTCCAACATAACTCATTTTGTCAAAATTCTGACGAAATTGACGAAAAAGACCATAGCTACATGTTTTGATGAGTTGAGGAACAATGATAATAGAGTTTTAGTCGAGAGGCCATTGCTTCAATTTGATTAAAGTTAAGGGATCATTGCTACAATTTACTCTCCCAATATTGAACAGGATGATTATACTTCTTGTATTTACATACTAAAACTCGTAGTTTATTGACCTGGATTCTTGTGTTTTGATGCCCTGTGACTGGGATACCATCTTCCCATATCGTGTATGAATCATTTACTGGGAATGCTAAATTTTCTGCAACAGTTTTACTTTCATCTCTTTCTTATTTCCTTTTTTGGAATGGTAAATGGGGTAAAATTAGGCATAATTTGGTTGCATTATTTCAATAAATAAACATAAAAAGAATTTTTTTTTGAAAGAAATTAAAACAGAAGATTTGAAATTGTGAAGGATTGTGTGAGGTTTTACTAATAATAAATATGTATTTACCGCTCTATGGTCCAAGTAGGTTGTTGTTTATAGGCATTAAACTGGTGGTAGGAGGTTGTAAGAGGTAAAAGAGGGCATTGACTCTGCTATTGAAACAGCAACAACAATAACAACAAAGTCTTTTCCCACTAAGTGGGGTCGGCTATATGAATCCTAGAATTCCATTGCGCTCGGTCCTGTGTCATGTCTTCCGTTAGATCCAAATACTCCAAGTCTTTTCTTATAGTCTCTTCCAAAGTCTTCCTAGGTCTTCCTCTACCCCTTCAGCCTTGAACCTCTGTCCCGTAGTCGCATGTTCTAACTGGAGCGTCAATAGGCCTTTATTGCACATGTCCAAACCACCGTAAACGATTTTATCTCATCTTTCCTTCAATTTCGGCTACTCCTACTTTACCTCGGATATTCTCATTCCTAAGCTTATCCTTTCTTGTGTGCCCACACATCCAACGAAGCATTCTCATCTCAGCTACACCCATTTTATGTACGTGCTAGTGCTTCACCACCTAACATTCCATACCATATAGCAACGCCGGCCTTATTGCCGTCCTATAAAAAATTTCCTTGAGCTTTAGTGGCATACAACGATCACACAACACGCCAGATGCACTCTTCCACTTCATCCATCTAGCTTGTATTCTATGGTTGAGGTCTCTATCTAAATCTCCGTTCTTTTGCAGGATAAATCCTAGGTAGCGAAAACGGTCGCTCTTTGGTACTTCCTGGTCTCCGATCCCCACTCCTAACTCAATTGGGCCTCCAGTTGCACTGAACTTGCACTTCATATATTCTATCTTTGATCGACTTAGGCGAAAACCCTTAGATTCCAACACTTCTCTCCAAATGTTAAGCTTTACATTTACCCCTTCCTGGGTTAAGCAGAAGGCGAAAAGAAGTTTCTATGGCCCCCTTGCTCATTTAGCACTGTATCCAGGCACTAATAGGAACATATTTATGTGACTTTATTAGTTTGTTTCCTTGCATTTACTTAATTAGTTTCATCTTATTAGAATGTTTTAAGCTATTTTCGTGTGTTTGTAGGTTCTAAATAACAAAGTTAGCAAAGAAGTGCATTTTGGTGCAATTTGGAGCTATTTTGGGGTGAAATGGATTGCATGCATGGGGAGCATAAAAAATGGATGGTTGTGATTCATTCTCACCAACAAAATGGATGGTAGTGATTCATTCTCACCAATAAAAATGGATGGTGGTGATTCATTCTCACCAACAAAATGGATGGTAGTGATTCATTCTCACCAAGAAAAATGGATGGTGGTGATTCATTCTCACCAAGAAAATGGATGGTAGTGATTCATTCTCAAAGCCTATAAATAGGCTTCTCCATCAAGGCCAAAGACACCAATTCACATCTACAACACATTCCATAAACAACACAATTTCTGCCGCAAGTTTCCTTCTTCCTTCATCCATTTCCATCCACCTCTTTTCCAATCCATCCCCTACCACCCTTCCATACTCTCTCAACCTATCCAATCTCTGCCACATCCCCTAGACCATCCAAATACCACACCCACCTTGGTGCCGCATGTTTGCAAGAAATGAGGAGGACTTGGAGCTGTGTTAACCATTCAAGACGTTGGATTGCTGGAGCGTTCTAGGTGTCTTCTACTTTTGTTTATCATGTTTAAATTCAATTATAGTTGTTTAATTGCAAATATGTGGAACTAAATTCGTTTTGGCTAGAGGTTGATTCAAAGACATGAACATATTTGTAATATGAATTGATTACCTTCAGTTGTGATTTCATGAGTTGTGAATTCAATTTGCTTAACTGCTTGATTTATAACTTATTCTTGTATGTCAATTAAGGATGCATACTTAGTTTGCATGCATGAATTTGATGCTAGAATATAAGGGAGTTTCACCTAATCGTTATGAACTTATATTCACAAATAGTGGAGGTTGCTAGTCACAATCGCGTTAAGTGAATTCTTGGCAAGAGTATAATGCTGTTCATAGTTACGAATGCATCGTCAATGCTTATAGTTTTCACAAAGCTTAATGATCTTTGATTGTATCTCTGTTGTGCTGTTCACGTAGGGGACTTTTGAAGAATGTTTTGAATTGTTGTATGCGCTTTTCCGTCCAATTCAATAACTTAAGGAAAACTTGAAGGTTAAAAAAGTGTTGTTCACGGTTAATCTGGGGTGTTGAGATTCATGGTTTATTGAAAGAACAACTGAAAATTGGTTTGTATGCAAGTGTGTCATGTGTGGAGAAGAACCCTCTAGCTAGTCCATCTATCCATCAATTCACTTAGTTTTATGTCTTTGTTTAGAATCTGCAACTTATTTACTTTGTCTTTTAATTTTCGTCAAAAACCGATCCCCCATCTTTAAGTTATATTAATTTAGTTAGAATCTGTTTAGATTTGTGTTTAGTTAGTCTTTTGAGTTTATTTTCGTCCAAATCAGTCTCTAGTGTCTAATTTGGGTCAATTTGATTGTTTTGTGTTGTTTTGACTATTTTGGTGTGTTTTAAGTTATTATGATTTAGCTTTCTGTTTTAGAGTTTTGTTTTGTGTTTTTGAGTCTTGTTCAATATTTTTAAGTCAGTTAGGCGCATTAGCAATCCCTCCTAATCCCCGGTCTAGAACGATACCCTACTTACATCTTTACTACAATTATCAAAAAGAGGGTTTAATTTGTGTGTTGTTTACAACGCATCAGGCACCGATGGAGATACAGCAACCCTTGCTCATTTATCACTGTGTTCATAGGGATTCGACGTAACCTAGGAGTGCCAGCTGTCGACTACCTGAGGCCTTCCCTCTCCTCCTTTATTCGGGCTTAGGACCGGCAATGTAAGATAAACTTACACAGGTGGAGTTGCTATTGAAACAGCCTTTATTAATATTAATGGGATTTGACGCTGTCAGTGTTAATAATAATGAAAAGAATAATGCTAAGGATATTAAATTTAAAAACTAAATGATGTATCATCAATAGGAATGAACACGTTTATTAACGTTTAAATAATAATTCAATCATCAATTTTCATGTCTTTTAGTTTTCAAATCTTTGTCAACAAATTTAGTTTCTATAACATTATCCTAATTAAAAACTATGAAAAAAAAGAGTAGAAATGTAATAAATGTAGCGCTCTTTTTATAACTATTTCGTTATTATATCTGACAAGGGTAATGGAAAATTAAAAAAAAATATTGTAGAGGATGAGAGAGCACATTGCTCTGATCAACTTACTAAGTTATGGACTGTTAGACAAATAGACAATATATTTCTCATTTTGCATCATAAGATATTGAAGTTGTATCAATTTATGCTTTTGGTCGAATTGGTTGTGTTATCCATTATTAAATTGATAACATGTTGAGTGTGAAATTTTTATATTGACTAACGTGTAAGCAACATTTGCCCCACGTTGACAAAAAAACTCATCAATTTCATGAATGATTAAATGTTCAAGAGACAAAAAGTATAATTTGTAAAATTTTAAAACCTCAGAGAGCAATGTAAAAAAAAAAAAAAAGAAAAAAAAAGGAACTCGTCGCTCACTTTAAAATCTCATTGCTCAATTTAAAAACGACTTCAAATGTGAAGGGTGTGAAATACAGGTAGTTCAAATTTTAAAAGTTTCAGGACCATCGGAAAGAATAGGTAGGCCCATTATCCTAAAAGTTTGAGGACCAAGGCCTGTTGGGGGCAAGCCCAATTTAGGGCACCACGTGGAATTGCCAATAACTGCCTTTGCTTTCCGTTCAAATCAATTCCTCACATTTCCTCTTCATTTTCCTTTCCTTTCCCGCATTTTCTCAGCAACCAAACGGAGGAGAATCAACCATTTCGAACTTTCACCCTCACACTCTCCAAACTCCGTCGCAAAACGACGTCGAATCCGCCAACACCGCTGCCAATGAGCTACAGAAGGTTCGTCTTCTCTGATACGTTTTCTCTGTGAACGCAATGTTGTGTTGCTAATTTTATTATTAATTTCGAAAGTTATTGGTTAGATCTTGTAATTAGCACTAAGTACGAACTCAATTTTAGACTATCTGAGGCCTTAATCTTGGTTTACTTTAAAAATGCAGGTTGATTTATTTTGGGTGTTGCTATCCACACCCCTATTTTTCCTCTTCTAATCCAATTTATCCGATGAGAGGGGTGTGTGTGAAAGGTAAAAGGGGTTGTATAGATAACACCACCATTTATTTTATGAGATTAAATACTGATTGGATTTAGTGTTGGTTTAATTAATTTACAAGTTTCGGATAGAAGTATTGCTAATAGTCCGGATTAGTCGGAAGGAAATCTGTGAAAAAGGGGACAAGGTGTTGGTCTGCAATTTGTGTAAAACTGGTGAAATTTTGAAAGCTATAAGCTGTGATCATCATTCCAGATTCCGATCCCTTAGATTTGTGTTTGTTGTGTGCGAATATATGATTAACTATGTTTGCTCTTTTTGCAGGGAGCACCGTTCCTCCAAAGCATCCCCTTTGGATGGCCTTGAGGAAGGTGGTGTTAGGGCCTCCTCCTCGTACTCCCACAACATTAATGAGCATGACAATGACAAGTCCGTGCAAAGTTTACAAGACCGAGTTGTTTTTCTGAAGAGAGTGAGTGCAAATAGAAATCTCTTTACTGGCTAAATTTGTTGCTTTGAATCTTTGTTTCATAAATATCTTAACATGCCTTATATTCTATGGGACATGAAAATATTTTGGGAGAGAGTAATTGAGCATGGACTGAGGCACTAGACACGGCACTCAAACAAGACTATGGAGGCAACCTATCTGTTATGTAGACTGATGGATTGATATAGAGGTATGCAAAAGGATGAGTTAACAGAACATTCAAGAAGATATCACTTGGTGTATGCTTTTGGCATATGATATAGTGCTGAAAGATGAAATGTAGGAGGGAGTATGGAAGCTTAAACTTTGGCGGGAAGTATGTTGGAATCTAAAGGTCTTCACCTAAGTTGGTCAAAGACAGAGCATATAAATGCAAGTTAGGGAATTGGTTTCAAATGAGATAGGGGGGTGAGGATCGAAGATTCGGAAGTACCAAAGAGTGAATGGTTTCATTATCTTGAATCTATCTTGCAAAAGAACGGAGAATTAGATGAAGATGAATCTATCTTGCAAAAGAACGGAGAATTAGGTGAAGATCTCAACCATAGAATACAAGCGTAGGAGTTGCTGCAATTGAAGATAAGATGAGAGAAAATCGGTTAAAATGGTTTGGACATGTGAACGGAAGATCTACAGATACTCCAATTAGAAAATGCGATTATGAGAAAGAGACTTGGGGCAAAAGGGATAGAGGAAGATCTAGGAAGCCTTTGAAAGAGACTTTAAGAAATGAAGTGGAGTAATTAACGATAATGGAAGACTTGATGCAAAACCGAGCGCACTAACGTTCTAGGATTCATACAACTGACCCTGCTTAGTAGGACAAGGTTTTGTTGTTGTTGTAGACACGAACATATCTTTACGTAACATTGTATAAGTTCATATGCGCCCTGCTGTTTTAGAAAGTGGGTATATATTCTGTTGTCATAATGTGTTGACTGCTTAGGACTTGGAAAAATTGTAGGGTATCTATTCAAGGGTGCTAATAGAACATACAGAATTACAGACTTTCCTATGAATGCTAATAACTAAAATTCATTAAAACAGCATGCTTGGTACATAAGCATGAAAGGGTTCATCGAAATCTGGCCCATATTCAGATGCCTTTTCTGTTTGGTTTTTTTGTTGACGGAACTCAGGTCAATCGTTATGCCACCCTGTGAGCCAACTCTAATTTTTTTGGTCTATGTTGTTATTAGTTACCATAATGTTTTTGAATGCCAGCAGGTTTTAGTACGCTCAATTGACCAAGGATATGTATGATGGAGCAAGGACTGCTGTAAGAACTCATGAAGGACAAACCGAAAGCTTCCTCATAATTGTAGGGTTACATCAAGGCTCATCTTTAAGTCCTTACCTTTTCACATTGGTCGTGGATGAGTTAACGGGATATATTCAAGATGATATCCCTTGGTGTATGCTTTTCGCAGCTGATATAGTGTTGATAGATGAAATTCAGGAAGGAGCAAATACGAAGCTTAACCTTTGGAGAGAAGTGTTGGAATCTAAAGGTCTTCGCCTAACTCGATCAAAGACATAGTATATGGAGTGCAAGTCGGAGGCTCAAATGAGTTAGAGGTGAGGATTGGAGATCAGGAAGCACCAAAGAGCGATTGCTTTCGCTACGTAGGATCTATCTTGCAAAAGAACGGAGAGTTGGATGTAGACCTCAACCATAGAATACAAGCTGGATGGATGAAGTGGAAGAGTGCATTCGGCATGTTGTGTGACCATCATATGCCATTGAAGCTCAAGGAAATTTTTTATAGGACGACAATAAGGCCATCAATGTTTTATGGCACGAAATAGTGGGCTGTGAAGCATCAACACTTACATAAAATGGGTGTAGCGGAGATGAGAATGATTCGTTGGATGTGTGGGCACACGAGAAAAGATAAGATTAGGAATGAGGATGTCCGAGGTAAAGTAAGAGTAGCCGAAATTGAATAAGATTAGGAATGAGGATATCCGAGGTAAAGTAGGAATAGCCGAAATTGATGAAAGATGAGAGAAAATCGGTTACGGTGGTTTGGACATGTGAAACGAAGGCCTACTGACGCTCCGGTTAGAAGATGCAATTACGAGACAGAGGTTGAGAGCCGAAGGGATAGATGAAGACCTATGAAGACTTTGGAAGAGGCTCTAAGAAAAGACTTAAGAGTACTTGGATCTAACAGAAGACGTGGCACATAATCGAGCGCAATGACGTTCTAGGATTCATACAGCCAACCCCACTTAGTGGGAAAAGGCTTTATTGTTGTTGTTGTTGTTATGCTTAGATTTAGACAGGTCTGATGCTAGATACTGTTCTTCTTACTGAAAGATAAGTTGAAGTTGTAGTTGATAGTATACTAATGCAGTGGTATGGAGGCGGGCAGGGTTTGATCAATCTTTAATCTTACAAAGTGAAATGTTTGATTTGCAGTTAACAGGTGATATTCATGAAGAGGTGGAGAGCCATAATCGTTTGCTTGACCGTATGGTATGCTTCTACGGTTATGAAACATACTCTACTTGTTAGACGTTTCTTTTTCTCTAGTATTGTTTGTATGTTTGAACTTGTTTGATTATACTGCAAAACCAGGGCAATAGCATGGATGTGTCAAGGGGTATATTGTCTGGAACAATGGATCGATTTAGGATGGTACCTAAACTAGATCTCCTACACTTAACTTGTTTTTGCCTTCATCGCTCTCTTTATTCGTTTTTGTATGTATTTATGGGCAATGGTCTGAGAGATGAAGTTTTTTGGTATGTAGGTATTTGAGAAAAAATCAAGCCGGAGAACATGTGTACTTGTGGCATATTTTGTGGCTTTCTTCTTAATCATATACATTCTATTTAGGTAAAAAATCATTATTCATATGCTCTCTTACTGCAATATTGATGTTTTTATTGAACGGGGAAGGATATCTTGGCCTCAAAAAATTGTGAATTGCATTCAACTATTCTGATAGAGATAGCTTTTGACTGATGAACGAGTTGTCAGAGGTGAGAATCAGAAGTATCAAGGCGGGTGGATGTAGGTGGGTGAGGGTGTGAGATGCAGATGTTAAGATGGATGTGTTATTGTAAGCTAGGATTGAAATTGGAATAAGATGTGTGTTTTTATTAGTTAATGAATGTGGATTTAGGAATGAGGATAATAATTCAAAGTGAGGGGGCGGCAGTAATCGAAGAGGACAAGAGGAAAAGGTGGGATAATGTGCAATGAAGATCTAAGGTCATGCCAAAATTAGAAAAGAGAAAGACAGAAGGAATAGTAGATTCAAGATAATGGGGAATAAAGAAAGATCATAGACTGTATAGGACCCCAGTTGCTGAGAGAGAGGACTCGTAGAATCATTCCAAAGAAAACGAAACTGTCTTTGATATTGCAAGCCACGACGCAACAAGTTTTGGCTTCTATGTAAGAATTGTTAGAACTGATTCCCCAGCTTTTAATCGTTGATGAGGCTTTTGTTATTTTGCGAGTTCATTACTACTCTCCCCATATCATTCATGCGTGGCTTGATGATTAAGTTGATCAATGAAAGGTCGCATATGTTTGGAATCATGATTACTTAATCAAATTGTGCGGTTGATGTTGGTTTGCTGCTTGTTTGCAGGATTCGCAAATACTTCATGCATAGCTGAACCAGAATCATACGAGCTTTTTATCTCAAATTTTTTGATCAAGCGAAGAATGTGGTGCAAATGTATCTCTCTCAAACAGCTGAGCATCTGAAAATACGATCTGAGAGCGGTCATCAGCAGGAACGTTTTTCATTTCTCTATTTGGAGTATTATGCCTGAAAGGATTGCTCAGCCGCTGGAGCTGAGCTGCTTGTTAAATTGTACAGTAACATAAGCGACATTTGCTTCTCGCTCTACATTTATAAAACCTTACCCTTGACTGTACTGTTGCACGGTTTTCTTGATCTCACGGCCCTATGTTGTTACCGGAAAGTTAAATGCAGCTCATCGTTCGGTTTGTTGGTTAGGGCTGGGTGATTTATGAGGTAGTCGATGCTAATGTATGGATGTTATTAGAAATTGATTTACAGAAAAGCAAGTTCTTCGTCGTCGTAAGCGTTGTAGGTGCAAGTGCAACTGACTGTAGGCTAAAAAAACTCGGCATCAGGGCATGTAAGCCATTTTTGGATTTGGGTTGTTTTGTTTAGAAAATTGTGGTAGTAAAGTCAACTTAGTGTTGTGCCTGTGAAGCGTTATGCTTGTCTCAAAACAATTCCCAAGACCTTGACTGCCGGCCTATAAGTTTTATCCCGAGACCTTGACCGCTCAACCACTGAGCTATTGAGGAGCAACATGAGATTAAACCTCATAGAGTTCAATTCTGATTCTCAACCCATTATCAATATGTTAACCTCAAAACTTCTTTGCAGTGACTCCGCTCCATGCCTCGTGGGGATGCAACATGACTTTCTATACTTATCATTCTGGAGTATTTTTGCACTTGCTCATGATCATGGTTTAAATAGATTGATGTTTTTGGATAATTTAGGTTTGACAATAAATCTAGCTTGAATAGCAATTTTTATTTTATGGTATGTATTATTGAGTGGTTTTAAAAATCAACGGTTAGGTCTTGCATATAGGGTTTTCATGATTTGTTGCAACTGTTAGATGCTCAGTAGTTGTAATTACTATTGTAGCCGGAGCATTTAAAAAGATTGTTGTTGTTGGATAATGTAGGCTACGACAATGCAACAGTTAGATCTTGCAATGGTTAGCTCAATGGTTGTAAGTACTATTGTAGTCCGACCATTTAAAAAGATCGTTGTTGTTGGATAATGTAGGCTATGACAATAATCTAGTTGACTAATTATAAAACGTTATTTTAGTCGAATAAATCAACATATCACTTCATTTAGTTTTTATTTTATTTTTTTACTAGAGAAATGAGAATAATCCAAGCGCGGGATTCATAGTCCCCAGGAATTTGCAATAGGAAACGGATAACAAAAATTTAATATGAGAGAATAGAAAAGACCTAGTACTTCAAAGGCATGTGAGAGGGATTAGCAAAACCTTTTTTGGATGGTGTTATTTGCAACTTTCTCTTACATGCCTTTTATAATGATCGTGGAAGACTTTTCTAATCTATCGTATCTAATTATTTTGTCATCATCAATTCCTTGATGCTTGAGCTCAATTCATTGAAACTTGAAAATTTCTTGTCCAAACAAAGCCTTAAATTGTCAATAACAGCTCTTAAAATTAACCATTTAGATGAAGCCATGAGCACTGCATTGCAATTTGCAGCTCAAATTGCAAGTCCCCTTTTCTGTTGAAAATTTCTCGCCCAAACATAATCGTAGAATGCAATAACAACTCTTAAAAGTAACCATTTAGATGAAGCCGTTAGAATTGCATTGCAATTTGCAAGTTCCTTTCAGTAACCCAAGAAATTTAGCTTTAATCCTTTATTTTAATGGCCAAGTGGCCGGTAGTAGTTTGCAGACAAAAAAAAAACAAATCATCTGATTAAGTATTCCAATAAAGAGATTAGGTTTCATTAGGGCCATAGGGGGATTAGGTGCATGACCCAAATTGAGGGCTAATAAGGTGGGGATGCCTTTCTTTTGGGCCCCCTGACAATGAGGCGCATCCATAAAATAGCTATTTATATAATATATTTGGGTGTGTAGGGTTTATGGGACTTTATTAAGTTTTCTTAACAAATAGTATTATTTACGGAGAGGGATATATTTAATCTCACAATGGGCTAGTAATAATATGGTTTAAATTCGTCTTTGGAGAAAATCGAACGTAAAACCGCTCACTTGCAAATACTTATAAGTGAAGAGAAATAATATTAGACTGCAATACTAAGTGACACTTATTAAATTTTACACAATGAAACCTGCCGACATTCTACGTCAATTTGATCAAGCCAGTCAGAGATATAATTAGGAGATTCAACCTAGTAAAGTCTATCTTTGGTAATGTGAAATGAAGAACAGTTATGGTAAATTAAGGCAACAAATTAATTAAGTCACTAATCAAACAAATATGCTAACCAAGTCACTAATACAAACAAAGGTTGTTAATCAAAGTTCTTGCCAAGCTTGCTTTTGAATTTGGAAGAGTTCGCATAGCAACTGCGGACTTTTTCAACCCTTGTCCTAATACAATTTTGTCATACATGATATAGTTAGACAGTTGTAATTTCTTTTTAAATTAAAAAATGCGCAGCAGATTAAATGTAAACATCTATGCCTAGACAACGTGTCTGCCTCATCAAACTATTGAGTTCAAATTCTTTTTTTGCAAATTATTATAGTAGTTTACACTAGTGATTTGTCAACAAGAACACTGGAAAACAAAGTCGTATTTTGAAAATAAGATGTAATATGTATTGCGCTGGATTTATAAAATGGTGGATGTAGAAACCATCCCTTAATTTAGTTGTTTAAGATGTAATCAACGTAGTGGTCCATCAATTAATCTTTCAAATGAGACATGCGTCTTCTCTTTCACTAAGATCAATGAACGTCTATCCCATCCAAAATTTCTTTAACTCGGGTGGTAACACCGTCGATGCATGTCACACTCATATATCAATTAGAAAATTAACCTATAGCTACCACAAAGGAAAGGAAAGAAAAAAAAAGAACTTACATACATCGGAAGTAATAGTGTACTCTTTTGTTCATGTAGAACTCGGTTACATATTAGATCGCTAATGATGCGAAAGAAACAAAGTAGTATCAGTGCTGAAGGAACAACAGGATCCGACCTTTATGTGAAGGAAAACTTACATACATCGACAATATACTCTTTTGTTCCATTTAGGACTCATCATTACATATACAAGGTTGCTAATGATGAGTTGAAAAAACAAAAACAGTATAAGTGCCAAACGAGAACAGCCAAGTTTTTCTCCTTGTGGTAGTGAGATATGGTGCCAAATAAAATAAGCTTTGGGAAAGTATACCTTGGATGCTCCACCATGTATATTTCATTTGTTCTTTTTTAGTTGGATATCATTGTCGTCAACTCTACATTACAAATGTGTTGGGGGTGTCTATATATATGTGTGTGTGTTGCATGAAATAATAAGAGGTCATATATTAATTTTTTTAACCTTTTTATTAACAATACAATAGATTAGCAATTTCCCTAATTTGGATTGCAACAAAATCTAACTTTGCATGTCGGATCCCACTTTCTTTGATAAACATAAATGGCTAATCTCACACTAATAAATGATTTCTTCTACTGTTTAAATTAAACACATTCAAAGAATAAATTGTATCATATTTTGATAGTATAAAAAAAGAGAACTGTTATTAGAATTCCAAAAATCTCATTTTACACTCCTTACAAGTCTAATTATAAAATGTTTAGAGTGCCAAATAAGATTTTTAGAGTGCTACTAACAATTTCCTAAAAAAATATTATACTAGTAACTTAGTTATACTATTTTAGGCGTATTACTTTAGTGTATAAAATTTATTCTTCAACTCACTGCATTTCAAATTCAAAACCTCATCTCTTCTTAATTTATCTTAGACTAGTAAATCACTTGTAGTAATATGTGTGTGTGTGGTTGCCTGGGTGGGTGGGTGGGTGGGGGGCGTGCGTTGGGGGTGGGTAGCCACAATCCTATATAACTTTGAATACTTTGATTGCAAGTTGAAACAATAAGATTCTGCTCTAAATCTCTATCGCCAGATTACAAGCTGAATTAATTAGCAGTTATTGAAACATGCACTCTATGACATGCCAATTCCTGAATTTGCTCTTTTCAGCCTGTCTCTGTCCTATCTTTGTCTGTCTCCTTCTCCGTCTTTGCTCCAAGTATAAACAAATTTGAATTTTTACCAGTCCTTGTTTAGTTTTTTTCTGGCCAATGGACTTAATTATTTCATAATAAATCCATTAGGTTCTATTTTTTAACTAAAACTTGCATGGATGCATATCAGATGTTTCCAAATTTGCTGCCAATAATTCTGTAATCAGTGGTCTTACTCATGACTCAATTCTTAACTTTGTTATTTTTTCAAGTCCATTACTAATTCATTGTTAACTAAATTTCATGATTGCTAGCAGCTTTTGTCATTGCACGAGTATATACTAATTCCCATAGTGCCATAGTACCATATTAGTCGAATGTCTATAACACAAGTACTATTTCTGATGGTCCTAAATTATTTAGGTTTCTTTGCATTTCAACAATTTCAATGATGTTAGTTAAATAGCCAATGTTGTATACACTCTCGACATTTAGGTGGTGGCAGGGCTTTCATATGGCACCGTCATATCCTTCTCATGTCCCCAACTTCTTGTTCCTTATGCTTCCTATTTGTCTCGTACCCCAACCAATTTGTTCGATTGATGCTTCTCCCATTTCGGACCAACAATTAAATCTAAAGCTGTTCTGATCAAACATAAAAGTACACAATATACATTATGGTAGGAGAAATCCAGTCTTAACTATGAGGAAGGCAATACGTCAGTTCTCTAGGTCTAGGGGCCATAAATTACCCTAACTTAACTGCTCAAGTCCAATGCACCTTGAGTCAGACCTGACCTACTTATCAAGATCGTAAGGTTGTATTTCTCAAGTCTTTTATATTGTAAATTGTTGCTACAATTGTTTGATGTTCATTTATGACTTGTATCAAGTCATACAACCCCAACATTAAGCCCTCATTATCTCATCATCGATTTTTAGACCTACTCCAACCCTTGGAGTAAAACTCAAATTTTACGTTCTAAACCCACCCCAACTTGCTCAAACCCTTGGGCCAAATATGAGTTTTACCCAAAACTCATGTGGGGCAAATTCTAGCCAGAATTTAACACAGGGTTAGTGGGTTGGCCCAGTTGTTCGGGTGGAAAATAGAAGCCCAGATGTGCAAGTCTCACGTGACCCACGCATCAACATGCTAGGTTGCCAAATACTTCGACAGCCCAGGGACCCCACCCACGTGGGCTTGTTGGCCACTTGTCAGCCATAATAATGATCCCGTCGGTTCTTTGCTTTAATCTAATGGTGCTGGCTAGCACTGGCCGTTGGTTGATCCAACGGTCCAGATTCAAATGTATTTAATATTTGGTTTTATATTTATAAATTCATTGAATCTAATGACTGAGATCTAATATATATGATCAAATCTAACGGTTTAAAAAGATCCAACGGTCCAAAATTCAATCTAACGGCTAAAATATTTTTTTTAAAATTATTTAAATCAAAATTCACCCAAAAACTCTATAAAAATACTTATGTATTTGTTCAAACACCCACACAAAATTCAATTTTCTCCTACAATTCTTCTAATTTTTCTTTCTACCATCTTCCAAATTCATTTTCTTCCCATTTCCAAAATTTTCAAGATGCCAAAAGATCATATTAGAGGTATAATTCGTCAAATGAGGAAGAAGTTACTTTGTGCTTGGCATGGGTTTGTACTAGTGAAGATGGTGTTGTTGGCACGAATCAAAATAAAAAAAATTTGTGGGCTAAAATTGTTGATAAGTTCAATTCCAACTCCAACACCAACTGAAAGGAAGTTGGTAGTATTTACGATCAGTGGAAGGTTATCAACAAATCGTGCACTTTATGGAAGAGAAACTTGGAGATAGCTGTGAATGACATGTCTAGTGGAAGGAGCGCCGTATAAGTGGTGCGTGTCTTCGTTCATAGTTTATTTTTCATGTACACAATCTTGTTTTGCAAGTAATTGTATTTATGTATACCTTGCATAAAGTGACAAAGCAATGATGATTTACAATACAACAACACGCCCAAAAACCAAACTTTTAAGTTGTATCATGCTTGAGACGTCCTCAAGGATTGTTCGAGGTGGGAAACCGATGCAGACCAACAATGGAAAAAATTATTTACTAATGAAGCCTCAAACGCAAAGGTTAGCAATCAAGGTAACAATTCAGTGACCCTGACTTCTTTTACAAGGCCCCCAGGAAGAGATAAGCAAAAGGAAGCAAAGAGAAAAGGAAAGATGCAAAATCTGATTGGTGCAACGATTTCCTCCGGATTTGAAAAATTGTCTGAACACTGAGAGGCTCGGGAGGAAGAAACGGTTCGTATGCACTTGGCCTTTGAAAAGCAATTAGAATTGGAGCTAGAACTGTTCAATTTTGATATAATGAAGAAGGACCTCAACAAATACACTCCAAATAAGAAGAAATTCTTCCGTGATAAAAGATAATTATGCAAAGAATGCTGCAAGGAGTATATTTCAAGATGATGATCCATCTCATGCCTATAT
Source organism: Crataegus laevigata (assembly GCA_963580275.1). Taxonomy (NCBI): domain Eukaryota; kingdom Viridiplantae; phylum Streptophyta; class Magnoliopsida; order Rosales; family Rosaceae; genus Crataegus; species Crataegus laevigata. The sequence goes on along the minus strand of OY756940.1, from coordinate 18,524,094 downwards.
CTCAAGTCCACCATCTAATACCTTATTTTAAGTCAAGACGCAAGTCAAGCAAATGATGATGATGAATAAACCCTAAACCCTTATTATGATTAGTTTTTTATGTTGTTTATTAATTATCTTTTGTATTAATTTTTATGTTGTTTATTAATTATCATTTGTATTAATTTTTATAATGTTTATTAGTTATCATTTGTATTAATTTTTATAGAAAACTTCATTTTAATCCTTAAAGAAGATGAGCTTTAGACTATAACCTTGTGTAAGATTAAAATCCAATTTTAGTCCCTAGTACATTTAATCATATAATTTATTAGTTATATTTTGATGTTTTATTTATCTTTTTATTTTTATTTTAATGTATTAGTTACATTTAAATTTAATTTTTATTTCATTCATCATAATATATTTTAATGTCTACGTTTAGGCAACTAATTTTTTTTTATAATATATATTCCGATAACAATTTTGTATGTTCTTCATTTAGGTACATTAATACATTTGAATAGTTTGGTATTTCTATTAGTACAAACATATAGGTACATTGATTCAATATAATGCATTTCGTTACGTACATTTTGGTACACACATTTGAGTATTGACTTTTAGGTACATTAATTCAATATATTATATTTCGGTACATACATTTCAATATTGACATTTAGGTACATATATTTTGGTATTGACATGTAGGTATGTACATTTTGATACATACATTTCGATATTGACATTTCGGTATGTAAATTTTGGTACATACATTTTGGTATTAATATTTAGGTACATTAATTCAATGTAATACATTTAGGTTCATTATAATATATTTCGGTACAATCATGTAGGTATAAGTATTTCAGTACAAAAAGTCAATTATATATATTTTGGCATAGTCATTTCTGTACACTTATGTATTTATATATTTTTATATCACAAATTTCTTTTAATATTTTCTCATTTACGTTCATTTATAATTAAAAAACTAAATATGTGCATTTTAATAAAATTAAAATTTAAGGTAGAGAGATTAAATAAAAATACACATTAAATAACAAAAAATGAATGTAAATTTTGATAAAAGTACACTTTAAGGGATTAGATTGAATATGTAATCCAGCACTAGGTTTTTTATTTTTATTTTTAATTTTAATCTTTTGCAAGGACTAATGTTCAAAACCCCTTATGTAGTTATTAATCAAGATTTTTTTTTTCCAAAATTAATCAAGATTTATTAATTATGGTTTATATTGGTTTCATGTGTTAAACATTTCTATCATGTGTTTTATATTCTTTTATGTGTTTCATATTCTTTTGTAGTGTTCCATGAGTTTTATAATGTCGATTTAGTGATTTTACAATATTGATCGGAATCTTAATATTTTTAAGTTAAAATATTCATAAAATTAAATTAGGATAGTCTACATAATTTTTTTAAAATTTACTTTAAATATGTTAGCCTAAATTTATTCTTTAGTAATCTTGAGTAAAAAAATTTAACATATAAATATTAGAGCGAAAAAATTATATCTGAATTAAAAATTTTAAGTTTTAACTTAAAAGTTAGAGATGGTCTTATATGACATATTACATCAATGACTTGTACGGTACAAAATTTTGTTTTCAGAAAGTAGCACAAGGCAGTCAAATAATTAGTTTTTTCTTTTAGGTCAAAGAGAGACAAATAACGAATGTATGGATTTTGAGATTATCCCTACTTAAAAAATAATCATATGAATATTGTCCTTTTTCTGTTTGTGTGTCAACAAAAGAAAACATGGGTTACAACCTATTCTAGGAAAGAAGACTGTACATTAAAACTGCAAAAAAAAGGAGGCCATGGAGAAAGAAGTAGTAGCTAGAGCAACACCATCCATTAACCCATCCATGCATCCATATCCATCCATCCATCCATCCATCCACAGGTCATTTCACTCTCAGTCCTCTCCAGCTTTTCTTGGTTCTGTGACGCACACGGGTGCATACTCGCAGACAAAACACACAAATAGAGCTGATCCACGAAAGAGATTCTCTTCGTATCATTTTTCATCAAATTCTACTAATTAATAAATTTAAATTTTTAAAAATTGATTCAACGGTTAAAAATAAAATATTTTTTTAAAAGTTGTAATAATCTTAATCGTTTGATTAAATGTCGAAAGTCCAAGTTTATTAATTGTTAGGATTTGATAGAAGGAATTTCGGAGAGGATCCCTTCTGATTGACATGTATGTTGGGCCCCAGACAACGGCGTGAACGACACCTCCCCACGCGCACGCGACCCCACGAAACCCTAACCCTTCCCAAGACCTCCCCTCCTTCCCTTCCTTCTCAAAAAAAACAAAAAAAGAAAAAAAAAAAAAAAAAAAAAGAGAGCACACATCAGTAGCCAGCCACTAATCTAATCTTCTTCTTTTTATATACACAGAGAAAGAGAGATTAAAGAGAGATCAAAGGAGATCGAGACAAGAAAAAAGGGTATAACCTCCCTCAGCTCCTCCAAATCATAACAGAGCCTTGCTTATTAAACACCAAACCTCATAAAACACTTTGTGATTTTAAAAAAAAATTGTTATTACTACTCTAAAAATCTCATTTAAAAAAAAATTATCTCTACTTATGTATATTTTTATATAAATATACTATCTTATTTTCGTTTCAGTTTTTTCCTTCCGTGTGCTAGTATTAGTATTACTGTGCTTTCTTAATTTTAATTAATATTCTCCCTTTCTTCTTTGTGCTTAATTGATTGTATCAATCAAGTTTAAGGGTTTTTGCATCTGTTCCTTATTCTCTCCACTAATATCATCTCACCACTTCTCCATCGTCTGTTCATCTTATTTGGCGACATCTTCATCACCTGTGTAACCCAATCTCTAATGGGTTCCTCCCATCACCAGTTAATTCAATTTAATTCTCTCTCTTCTCCCCAAGTTCTCTGATCAACTTCTACTACTCTCTCTTACAAGTCTACACAAGCTTCCTTTGCTTTCTTTTTTCCCTTTTTTCTTCTTGATGAGCTGTATGTATACATATAGATTTGACTTGGCGATCTCAAACTGTGAAACAAGTTAAATAGGGCAAATTGAGGAGCTTGTCTTTATATAGTCTTATTTAGGTTTAGTTTCCTCCTCCTTGATATACTTTCCCCGAATTTGACCATCAATTGCCACTCTGGCGAACCCCTGGTGGAGTGGTAACTTGGGGCTACCGGGCATGGACCCGGTAGTCACCAATTCGCCAACTCTGAGCAAGCAGCGGGAGCTCGAAATTTCCATAAACGAAAACAACAGCGGTAGATGCAGTGGCAGAGACGATGATGACGACAGAGACCATGATGAGCCCAAAGAAGGCGCAGTCGAGATTGGATCACGCAGGCCAAGAGGTCGCCCTCCAGGATCCAAAAACAAGCCCAAACCCCCCATCTTCGTCACCCGGGACAGCCCCAACTCCCTCCGTAGTCACGTCATGGAGGTTGCCGGCGGCGCTGACGTGGCGGAGAGCGTGGCGCAGTTCGCCAGGAGGCGGCAGAGAGGCGTGTGTGTTCTCAGCGGGAGTGGCTCGGTCGCCAACGTAACCCTCAGACAACCTGCGGCTCCAGGAGCTGTGGTGGCGCTTCACGGGAGGTTTGAAATTTTGTCTCTGAGTGGGGCGTTCCTTCCCGGTCCTGCCCCTCCCGGGTCTACTGGGCTGACGGTTTATTTAGCCGGTGGGCAGGGGCAGGTGGTTGGAGGAAGTGTGGTGGGGTCACTAGTGGCGGCAGGCCCAGTGATGGTGGTGGCAGCAACATTTGCAAATGCTACTTATGAGAGGCTGCCTCTTGAGGAGGATGAGGAAGGTGGAGGAAGTGGAGGAGGAGGGCATAATAATGGAGGTTCCCCAACTGGTGGTGGGAGCAGTGGAGCCCAATTGGGGAGTGGGGGGCATCAGCAGCAGCAGCAACTCCCTGATCCTTCATCTGGACTTCCCAATATTTACAGTCATCATCTGCCTCCAAATCTGATCCCCAATGGTGGCCATGGACATCTTGGGCATGAGGCTTATGCTAATTGGGCGCATTCAAGACCACCTTTCTAATAAAAGTGAGATGAAACTGAAGAGGTGGGGGATTTTCATTTTGTTGTATTGAAATATAAATTTTAGAAACAAGATAGAAAGTGAGAGATGTGAATTAAGATCTAAAAAGAAGGAGAGAAAATTTGGGGGTGTGTTTTTGTGGATGTTACAGTATAAAAGCTAGCGTAGTTTTAGTTTCTTTGAGTTTGATTTGCTGCCTTTTGATGATGTTCAGTTTGCAAGGAAAAGAATAATAATTCATGTCTAGTTTCCAATGGGGTTTCTGACCTTTAATTCAGTTATGCTACTAATTAATTGTTCATGAACTGGTGTATTATTATTATTATTATTATTTAATTTCTTATTTGTGTAATTTGCTAGGCGGAGGATTTCGGTTCGATCCAATTTTTTATTATATGTGCCAGTAATTCATAGTTTATCACCTGATATGATGGATTGGACTTGGAAGATGGTAAATACTTGGAGAGGGAGCATCGGCTTTCACAAGTTTTATGATGTGATTTTTTCTATGCAGCTAATTAATCCACTCGTTTCTGTACTCTTCTTAAATTTTACACCTCAAATTTGGTCCAACATGCAGAAATCGAATTAGCAGCAACAGTTTGTGACCTAACATTTTATTCCTTATATATATATATATATATATATATATATATATATATATATATATATATATATATATATGTTTTTAGGGTTAGGGTTAAAAGTTAAAACGGGTTAGTTATATAATTGCAGAACTGAATTCACAAATATGGTTGCCATTCTGCAGAGAAGGTGTGGGTTTGGGCGAAGAAAAACAGGGCGTGGCCTTCTCTTTTGAAATAAAATAACAACCAAAAATTTTTCTGTTTCGCCAAGAAGAATTCAATGACCGTCCGTCCACGTCTATTTTTGACTTTATCATCAGGTGTTTTTTATAGCAATTGAATCCATATAACACACATTTTTTTCTCTCAATATAATGTAACGTGTGGGCAGGGTTTTCTTTGATTTAAAAAATATTTCCAATTATATATTTAACTCTTTCCGTGTAATCTGAGAGGAATTATGTAAGGAAGGTGAAATTAAGATGTGTACCGAGTTCGACTTTTTTTCCTGTACGTTCTAGTTGAATTTTTAGGGGTGTGCCAATTTTCCACTCGATCTAAATTTTTAGCTTAATTAGTCAATTACCACATAGACTTTTATTTTGGTGCTAAATTGGCACATCTGTTTGTTTGCTTGCTTGTTTTTTTTATTTTTTTTATTTTTAAACAAACGATATTAGTTATACTTAGGGTGTGAGATAGTAGGCTAAGTCTCATAATGAGCTAGCAATAATGTGTTCAAATTCGCATTTGACGAGAACATTGTTCTAAAAATTCCCATCAAACGCCGCCTAGGCGGTAGGTGGCTGGCCACCGCCCCAATTAATGCCTAGGTGTTTAAAAATTAAGAAAAAACGCGTAGACATGTTGAGGCGCCCACCTAAGCACCCACGTAGCTTGCCCAAACCTGCCTAAGTACTCGCCTAGGTCGCGACTCACTTAGATAGAACATAGATAACTTTCATTTTGCATTTTATTTTTTTTCAATAAATTGTAAGAGACTTGTTGCATACTTAAATGAACACACTTTATGTCCTTGTTCCCCATGTTTTCGTTATGTTTTACTACTTCATAATATATATGTCATTCTATTTTGTAGTTTATGATGAAATTATATATATTTTAAGTATAAGCAGACATTTATTTACACGAAATTTAATAGATTTACTTAAATCCGTTTAGTCTTCCTAGGTGTTTGCCTAGTCGTTAGGCCCCAGCCCACTGCTCGACTAGTGCCTAACATCTTTTAGAACCTTGAGCGAGAATCGCACCTAAGACCTCTCAGTTATAAGTGAAAGTAGAATACCATTAGACCGTAGTACTAAGTGGTTTGCCACCTCTGTTATGTTCAGCCAACTATGTCGTTAAGTTTAAGAGTAATTTTATGAATTTCTATCTAAACAACCTTAATCACAATTTTTAAATTTATTTAAACAACTAAAAAAAAGGGAAGGAAAGGAAATATACTGCATAAGGCCGAGATAGGAAGATTGAGTGAGAAAATGAGGGGAAAATAGAGTGGAGGAAGGATAAATAAATAGAGTTGGGGAGGATGATATAGGAAACACGGCGAGGGAGATAGGTGGGTCCAGTTTCAATTTTTCAATTTATTGAAAACTCAAACTAAAAAAAAAAAAATTAAAAAAGAGAGACAATGGGGTATATCATACCTCACTTAGTGAGCTTCCTCCGCTCCCCACGCCTCCACTAACTGGACATAAACCACAACCACCCCTCTCTCAGGCGGCGCAATCACTACCTCAACTATTCAAATTTCATAACATGCATCTTAGACTTTAACGGACAACTTAACAGAAATTATTAAAGGTGTGGTACATTGGCACCAAAATTGAAGTTTGGGTGGTAATTAGACAAATCTTTTAATTTAGGTGGTAAATAGACACACTCCTAATATTTTAGGTAGTATTTGTGCAAATTTTCCAAATATATATAAGTGAAATAAAATAAAATATTTTGTATTCCAGTATTAAATTCTGGTGGTGGAATAAACCAAACAGAGAAGAAGGGGAATGAAGAAAATAAAAAGAAAAAAATTGGATGAAGTGGGATTGATAGTGGTATGGGTGGAAAAAACTGCCAAATATCCCAAACCATATCGAAACTGAGCCGAAAAAAAACTGAAACCGAAACTTCCAAAAAATTTTGTACCGAAACCAAATCAATCTCAAATTGTTCGATATGGGATTTGGTCTCACACTTCAAAATAGTTCGGTATTATCATCCCGAACCGAACTTTAAAGTTTCAACCCTATATATATATATATATATATATATATATATATATATATATATATATATATATATATATATATATATATATGGCCTATTATATTATTATAATTCTCTCCTCTCTCTTTTTCTCCCTCTCTTTCATTCTCAAATAATTTCTATCTGCAACCCAAAAAGGCAGAAGCCACCTAAACCTGAGCTGACACATCCTTACTCACTCTCTCATTTCTCATCTTTGGCCCTTCACTCAGTCTCAAATTCTCTCTGTCTCTCTGTTTCTCCTCGAATTCGAAGCTCAGCAGCCACCACCCTCTCACAGTCTCACTCTGACAAACTCTCTCCACTCCGACCACCACACAACTCACGGCTTCATCCCTACCTCTAATTCTCTCCATTGATTATCTATGTGGGTTTTCGAATAAGGTTAGGGTTTCGAATTGTGGCTTAGGGTTAGGGTTTCAAATTGAGGCTTAGGGTTTCAAATTGGGGGCTCAGGTTGGGAGGAGGATGGACTATCTCTTCACTCTGTCTCTTTATCTCCCATCAATCTTCACTAATTCACTGTCATTTCTCTGATTTCATTTTGGGTTTTTCATGCAGGTTTGAATGTTTTCGATTTCAATCTAGTTGATTTGGTTTTTCTTTAACCCTTGCCCTAATTCTCCATCATAATCTTCTTTAAAATCTAATAATTACAGCCATAATTATCATTATAATTGAAGGAAATTATTGTTAATTTGATGGCATGCAGTGGCTAGAATGGTATACTTCATCGTGGCTGACAAGATTGTTTTGGCAATTGCAAGAATGAACTCATTCAATCAAGTGGCTCACCATGAAGCATGAGTTTATTATTGCAAGTTTGGTTTCAAGAAATCCCGAAATATCGAAAATATTTTCGGAATACCGAAATTCGGGAATCCCGAAATTTCGGTTCGGGATTCGTCGTCTTATTCCCTTCCCGAAAATTTTCGATTCGAGATTTGGTATGTCATTTTCGATTTGGTATCCCATACAATACTTGCTCTAGATAGTGGGATAAAAATGAAATTTTATTGGATCTCCAATTTTTTTTCTTCTAAAGCAGTTGAAGTTTTGTTATTTTACTAGATGATAAAATATAGTAAACTAAATGAATATATAGAAATGAGACGGTATAAAAAAATAAAATGCTAGCTGTTGTAGCCTATTTTATCTGACAATATTAAGGGGGTGGACGACAAGGGTATATAGAGAGTTGTGTTTGTAGAATTGTAGGGGAATATGTGTGTATTGTTATCCCTCCTACATTATGCCTTTATTTATAGTAAAAGAGGAGAGAAGATATTCCTTCTTTCCCAAGGAATACAAGTCCATATAGGAAAGGATAACTAGAATCAAATCTAATATAGGATATCACACCTAAACTAGGAGTGTTTACAACACTCTCCCTTGAGTGTGTAAATACTCAAGGTAGATTCAACATCATGCAGAAGTTGAGGAAGTCGACTCGTCGGCACTAATTCCAAGGAACAACGCTTATTCTCAATAAGGTAGGAACTTGCATAAGTAAGTAAGTCTCACTAAAAAAAACCCGCCACTAATAGATTTACTTAAATCCGTTTAGTCTTCCTAGGTGCTTGCCTAGGCGTTAGGCCTCAGCCCACTGCTCGACTAGTGCCTAACATCTTTTAGAACCTTGAGCGAGAATCGCACCTAAGACCTCTCAGTTATAAGTGAAAGTAGAATACCATTAGACCGTAGTACTAAGTGGTTTGCCACCTCTGTTATGTTCAGCCAACTATGTCGTTATCTAAACAACCTTAATCACAATATTTAAATTTATTTAAACAACTAAAAAAAAGGGAAGGAAAGGAAATATACTGCATAAGGCCGAGATAGGAAGATTGAGTGAGAAAATGAGGGGAAAATAGAGTGGAGGAAGGATAAATAAATGGAGTTGGGGAGGATGATATAGGAAACACGGCGAGGGAGATAGGTGGGTCCAGTTTCAATCTTTCAATTTATTGAAAACTCAAACTAAAAAAAAAATTAAAAAAGAGAGACAATGGGGTATATCATACCTCACTTAGTGAGCTTCCTCCGCTCCCCGCGCCTCCACTAACTGGACATAAACCACAACCACCCCTCTCTCAGGCGGCGCAATCACTACCTCAACTATTCAAATTTTATAACATGCATCTCAGACTTTAACGGACAATTTAACAGAAATTATTAAAGGTGTGGTACATTGGCACCAAAATTGAAGTTTGGGTGGTAATTAGACAAATCTTTTAATTTAGGTGGAATATGTGTGTGTTGTTATCCCTCCTACATTATGCCTTTATTTATAGTAAAAGAGGAGAGAAGATATTCCTTCTTTCCCAAGGAATACAAGTCCATATAGGAAAGGATAACTAGAATCAAATCTAATATAGGATATCACACCTAAACTAGGAGTGTTTACAACACTCTCCCTTGAGTGTGTAAATATTCAAGGTAGATTCAACATCATGCAGAAGTTGAGGAAGTCGACTCGTCGGCACTAATTCCAAGGAACAACGCTTATTCTCAATAAGGTAGGAACTTGCATAAGTAAGTAAGTCTCACTAAAAAAAACCCTAAAGTTATGGCAAAAACCCGAGTAGGGACAAAATCCATAATCTAATGAAAAATGCATGAAAAATGCAAAGTCAAAAGAAACGTTTACAAGACGTCATCAGGGATATGACCAACCCAAGATAGGTGCCTTGTTAAAACCTAGTTAGGTAGCAAAAACCCAGTGAGAAAAATGCTCCTAGTCGTAGGGAAAATAATACATTAAGGTCAAGCAAGTATCTTCAGAATACTCCCCCTGACTTTGACACAATTCTCAAGAGAAATAACAATGTTACAACTAAAAAAGTTTATGCATACCAATTCCATGAATAAGCTTCTAAAACGTTGTCTTCGACAGTGATTTAGTGAAGAGGTTGGCTAGATTGTCTTGTGAACGGATTTGTATGACTTTAATCTTCTGATGCTCTTGTTGTTGATGTGGAAAAAAAAATTCAGCACAATGTGCTTGGTGTTGTCACCTTTGATGTAATCCTTCTTGAGATGTTCGATGCATGCTACGTTGTCTTCAAAAATCGTTGTCTGGACATCAATGGCGGGATAAAGATTGCAAAAGCTTCGAAAGTGGCCTACTACTGCTCTCAACCAAAAACATTCTCGAGTTGCTTCATGTAAGGTGATAATTTCAGCATGGTTAGACAAAGTGGCAACTAAGGTCTATTTAGTTGACCTCCAAGAGATTGCGGTGTTCAACTAAATAGAGGGTGTGGCATCACTCGAGGATTCATAGGGATAGACCAAACCCAAATCTGCAGTACCTTTAAGGTAACGGAAGATGTCTTTCATGCCAGTCCAGTGTTTGCTTGTAGGTGCATTACTATATCTTGCCAAAAGATTAACAGCGAATGAGATGTCGGGTCTAGTGCATTGAGCTAAGTACAATAAAGTGCCTATTGTATTTAGATAAGGAACTTCAGGCTCTAAAATATCTTCATCATCCTTTTTCGGACGGAAGGGATCTCATTTTGCATCTAGCGAACGAACGACCATAGGAGTACTTGAAGGCTTTGCTTTATCCTCATTAAAACGGCGTAACACCTTGTGGATGTAGTTCGATTGATGTACTAGGATTACATCCAAACAATTCTCTATCTCGGGACCGAGATAGTATCGAGTCTTACCTAGATCTTTCATCTCCAATTTTGACTTCAGGTGTGCGGCAGTTTTTGCGAGCTATTCAGGAGTTTCGATGAGATTCATGCCATGGACATATACTGCAACAATTGAAAATTCAGAATGTGACTTCTTAATGAACACACAAGGGCATATTTCAATGTTCACATATCCCTGACTAGTCAAATACTCACTCAGACGGTTGTACCACATTCTTCCTGATTGTTTCAAATCGTAGAGTGAACGCCTCAACTGAATTGAGAGCGTGTTCTGAGGTTTCAAAATATTTGAACCAGTTAATGTAAGTTCTTCAGGAACTTACATGTAAATTTTTGTATCAAGATCCCCATAGAGATACGCGGTTACTACGTCCATCAACTGCATACTCAGTTTTTCAGAAACTACCAAATTGATAAGGTAGCGAAAAGTAATCACATCCATAATGGCTGAATAAGTTTCGTCATAGTCAATCCCAGGGCATTGCGAAAAGCCTTGTGCAACAAAACGAGCTTTTTAACGCACAATCTCGTTCTCTCATTACGTTTCCGAACGAAAACCCACTTGTAGCCAACATGCTTCACATGTGGAGGAGTAGGAGCTACAGGTCCAAACATCTTACATTTTGCTAGCAAATCGAGTTCGAATTGGATTGCTTATTTCCAATTTGACCAATCAGTTCTACGTCAACATTCATCAACGGAACACGGTTCAATGTCATCGCTGAACATGATTTCAGTAGCTACTGCAAATGCTAATGCATTGTCGACAATCATCTCATTTCTACGCCACACATTATCTAAGCTAGCATAATAGACTGAAATCTCATGATTCTCAAGAGGATGATTCATCTCTTCAAAGACGCTTTCATAATCTAGAATTTCCTCATGAGTTGGATAGAATAAGTAAGCAATAGTCCGATTCACGGTATCCTCTTCAGGACCTTGTGCTGTGGATTTTCTCTTCTGGGGGTGTGAATCCTTTGAACCAAAAGCTCTGCCATGCTTTTTTGTAGGCGCAGATGATTAGCTAACAACTAATGTACGTGGATCACCAAGATTGGCGTCCCAGGCTACTTGGAGGGCAATTTGTCGTACATTTGGTACATCTATCTTTGAAGGCGTATTCGCAACTGGAATGTGTGATCTTGTCATGCGTGCTAGATCGGTGAAAGCATCTGGCATGCTATAAGCTATGCTCTGAAGATCTAATATGCTATGCATTTCAGGTTCAGACTGAGCAGTGCGGAGATCTAAATGAGACAAAGTGGGAGTCGGCCACGATAATTCACGTTGTTCATCAGAAATGTTGACGTTCTTATCTCCCCCTAACGACAGGAAGACTGTCTCATAGAAGTGACAATTCACAAAACGACCAGTAAACAGATCGCCTGTCAAAGGTTCTAAGTAACAAATAATCGAAGGAGAATCATATCTAACATCGATTCCTATCTTTCGCTGAGGCCCTATTTTTGTATGTAAGGGCAGCGAGATGGGCACTATACTGTACAAGCAAAAATGCACATATGTGATATGTCGCGTTCATATTTGATAACCAACTAAAGGGCACTAAATGGTTGTGTCACAACTGACCTTAGGTGGACCAACTTTGCTATGTGCAATATTGCATGGCCCCAAGGAGCGATCGAGAGCTTCGTACGTATGACCAATAATCGAGCAATCATTTGTAAGCGCTTAATGAAAGCCTTTGCCATACCGTTCTGGGTATGAACATGGGGTACTGAATGTTTAACTTTAACCCCAACCGACATGCTATAGTCATCAAAAGTTTTAAATGTGAATTCTCCAGCATTATCCAATCGAATAGATTTGATCGGATAATTAGAGTGGTGAGCCCTGAGCTTGGAGAATACAGTGTTCCTTGTAGACAACAAGCACACGTGTGACCAACATGTGGAAGCGTCAACCAAAACTATAAAATATCTAAATGGTCCGCAGGAGGGTGAATCCGTTGTGGAAAAATGGGAGAATTTGAACTAATCTTTTCATAAGAAGGCTTAGTAATTAGCTTTCCCATAGAACATGTTTGACATGCGATTCCTTGGATCGAACATAAACTTTGAGTTAGTGGATGCCCGTGTGATGATTTGAGGATACAGCGCATCGCTATTCGTCCATGATGTCCCAAATGGTCATGGCAAAGTGTAATTAAGTGTTCAATCCTAGTAGTAGGGGTCGGCCACATAGTGGCATTCTATGGGGTGTATGGTCGTAGTATACAGATCACTTGAGATACACTCCATCTTCTCTAGAATACGCTTCTGGCCATATTCGTAAGAAGTTATGCACAGAAATTCAACTCCGTTTTCTATGTCAGCGTGGTAATTGTTATCTCTAATGTCCTTGAAATGTACCAACATTTTTTCGGAATGTGGAGAATAGAGTGCCTCATCAATGGTCAAGATTGTACTATTAGACAACATTATACGTGCCTTTCCATATCCTTCTATCAAGTTGGATGGGCTTGAGAGGGTTGTCAGATGTGCATTCTTAGGAATGAAGTTACTGAAATAGATGCGTTCACGTAAAATGGTGTACGTGGTTGCACTATCTGCTAGACAACTAACTTTTCCACTAGTCATACCTAGAATGAAAAATTAATTTATATCGGTCACGTGCATAAAAGTTCTTAAAAAAAAAATATCAATTCAAAGTAATTTCATTTATTCAAGGATGGTAATTAATTAAAACTTAATATCCAAAAAATAAATCACCAACAAATAATCCAAACATAAAGGAAAATTGTTCAAAAATCAACCAAAAACAAGGGAGGGGTTCGGCCACTTTGTGGAATTCGGCCCCAATTGTCTTATTTACTAAAAAATAAATATATGTCTAAGATTCTAATCTTCCATAGGGGTGATATCCTCTTGAAAGTTAGAAACCTCTAGCTTTGTAGTCTCCAATTTGTCCACTTGCATGGAGTTTGATTCAAACTTCTTACGACAAGAATGATATTCATCTACAACCTTCTTGGGAGCTCGGGAAACACGGGACTAATGGTCTTTTGAACAACAGCGATAACATATATCTGCATCCATGGTTTCAGGTGTTTTGCCTTTATTCTTGAAGTTCGGGGCATTGAGAGTGAGGTTTGGGCGCTTCGGGGCTTTGTTTCCTCCCTTGGATGGGCCTTGACTCTGTTGACCTTGGTGGGATGGCTTCTAGCCACCCCTACCATGCATCTTTTGGCGTTTTGGGCACTAGTTAGTGCTATAATGTGCTTCAGGCACAACAGTAGCCCCAGTAGGTCGAGCTTGATGATACTTCATCAATAGCTGGTTCTGCTTTTCAACAAGAAGTAAAATCGAGATCAAATCCGAGAACTTAGTGAACTTCTGAGCTATATATTGTTACTGCAGGACAATATTAGAAGCAGAGAAGGTCGAATAGGTCTTCTCCAGGAGATCCTTTTCGGTCAAGGTTTCATTGCAAAACTTAAGAGATCAAATTCGACAAACTTCAGAATTATATTCATTCACATACTTAAAGTCTTGGAAGCGTAAGTGTTGCCAGTTGTGTCTTGCTTTAGGCAAGAATATTCTTCAGATAAAGATCATAGCAGTGGCTTTTTCAGCTTCGCCAACTAGCTCGTCCATTACTTCTTCAATGACAGGACGCAAGTTCTTTAGAGTGAGGTGGAGCTTTACATCTTGAACCCACCTGAGGTAGTTCCTTCCAGAGACCTCCAAAGCGGTGAAGTCAAGTTTGTTCAAATTCGACATGTTCCTATCACAAAATAGATGGACAAGATGTGGTTAGTGTAGTGAAGAAAAATCAATCCATTCCCATAGGAGTACAACATACAAGTTCTAATAGACATGTATTGGTTTAATTTTGCACGAAATTTTTTTGGGTTTTCATGGTTGATGTTTTTAAGTGAAAACTTCATGTTTTCAAACAAGGCATGTTTATAAGAAACTTCAGGTTTCAAAATAATTATGAACGTCAGGTTCATATGTTCCTACAGGCAAACACAAATATATATGCAAACAAATATGCAAAAATAGAATTGTTAAGTCTACAATTATAATTGAATTAATTTATTTGGACTTCGGGCCAAATTAAAATGTGGGTGAAAAAATATAAAAATCATTGGGCCTAAAACAATTAGGCGAATAAAATTCGGGTCCAAAAATATACATAGAAGCCCACGGGGTGGCTTAAGAACATAGGTCCGTGTATCCCAGCCCCAAGAATTAGGTTAGGGGTCTCGGGTGGGGTTGCAGGCCCACGGAAAAAGGTATGGGCAGGGGAGAATGGGCTGCTACGGGCATACCTAATTTTTTTTTTCACGGGCCGCTTTAGGCGAGCCCAAAACATTGTTTTTTTTTTCTTCTCTCAGGCCGGTGATGCTCCAAAGCCCAACGGGTTGGAGCAGGTTGTCGTGTAGAGGGGCCAAGCCCTAGTGGCTTGGATGTCTAGCCGAGGAGCCCATGGCTCAGGCTTGCGTGTTCGAAGAACCCTAGCAGCAGCGATTTGTTTCCTTTTTTTTTTCAATTCAAATAAAATTCAATTCAATAATTTTAAATCGTGTGCATATATTTGATACAATTCATGGCAAATATCAAATTCACATAATTCAACAATTATGATTATGAGGTATACACAATTTATGTAGAATCTAAAATACATAAAACGTAAAGTTGGGTCATGCATCATGGTGAATGTTCATGCTCTCAAGGTTGCAAAAATATGAGATAAAAATCATTGTTTTGAAAGAACCTGATTGCATGATGATATGGATGAACTGGTTTGATGCAGAAAAATTCTTCAACGTCAAATTCCTAAGCGCAGCGGTAGGAGCATGTTGATAACGTATTGTAGCCTATTTTATCTGACAATATTAAGGGGCTGACGGCAAGGGTATAAAGAGAGTTGTGTTTGTAGAATTGTAGGGGAATATGTGTGTGTTGTTATCCGTCTTACATTGTGCCTTTATTTATAGTAAAAGGGGAAAGAAGATATTTATTCTTCCCTAAGGAATACAAGTCCATATAGGAGAGGATAACTAGAATCAAATATAATATAGGATTTACACAATCACACCTAAACTAAGAATGTTTACAACACTAGCTACATTTTCCTTTTATATTGTTCTTTTAACTTTTTTCACTCATTGCATGCCATTTGTACCTTGATTTTACTTAAAACTAAATATTTAATTTGTTTAAAAGGTATCAATTTTCTTTTCATTTGTACCCTTAATAAATCAAATCTAACCCATTATTTATTTATTACTTCAGTCATTCTTACTATTATTTTTTTATTTTGAAAATGTGGTTGAATCTTGGCCTTGTACCGTTCTACGTAGGCTCGCACCTAGACCATGCATGATCTGCCATAGAAATACCCACATCCAAGACACATCATTGGGCTCGCCTAATCAACCCAAAGGGAAAGCTTCCTCAATCTTTTCTAAGTCGTTTTCTCCGTCTGGTAGCCTTAAAAATTATAAAGTTTACGTGGCCTGCAAATCAAGTAACTGTGAACTAACTACGTCTTATTTGTGAATATGAGTGTGCCAACTCGCGGCCGAGCTCGGTCAAGCGAGTAGTATAGGTGTGGTGGTGGTTGTGTCGAATATGATGCTAACTTCTGCACTTAGTGGCTATGTTTGAGGAAGAAATGCGTCTGCCTTAGGTTCTAGAACCTGAAGACGAAATTGGCTAATTTAGTGTTAAGTTCAGAATTTTCTCCACTAGGTTCAGCTGCTTCAACAACATTTGTGAGAAAATATGTGCGCTGAATCAGTATTAGGTTGTAAGGAAAAATGTAGTCAAAAGATAGGAGCGTTTTTATAGTGAACGTGGTTTGGCTGTTTGAATGCCAAATTGAAAAATGCACCTAAGAGTAATTTATCATATAACACTTCACTTCGCTGGGAAGCTAGTGATAGTGACCTCTTCGAGAGAAAGAATTAAGAGTTATTCACCTACCAAGATTTTGGTAGATAACCAACTAGCCTAGAAGCAATGCTATTTACTGTCCAACCTAAAGGTGCTATTACTCTGATTGATTCTACGGTTCTGGTTTTTATTACTTGTCCAAACTGAAGGTGCCCTCAGTTGTCAACACAATGCTATTTACTCGTCCAAAATGTGACCATCGTTTCCACTGTCATCTTAGGTTGCATAGGGTGCATGAAAAACCTCTCAATTCTTATGGATATACATAGGATTCTAGGTATTTAGTAGAAGAAGATGCGAAAGCTGACGTCGTAATCATGATTATTCTCCCACCCATCCCGTGTATCATTCATATAGTTGCCTCCCTAGAGACCAAAAGCACCGTTTTCATGTTCACATGGTGGAGAAATTTTTCTAGGTTCCGGGAACACTAGCTGAGTTGGTGTTCACCACTAATTAACATCTCACACATGGCAGAAAACTCTCCTGAATTAATGCATTTCGGTTATTGGAAAATATAATTAGTGTATTTCTGATGAACTTCTTTTCTTATCCCTAACATTCATTATTTATTTCTCAAAAACGAATTTATTTGATTAAAGAAACACAAATTAAAACCCATATTTCTCCCCCACAAGCCACCACCACCACTTCTGCCGCCGCACCCCTCGCCCCAATCCACCCATCCCTTCCTTCTTCCTCACCACTCTCTCTCTCTCTCTCTCTCTCTCTCTCTCTTCCACCTCTTTTTCTCCTCCTCCTCTCTGAAGTTGGGCAAGGAAGTGAACACCGATGAGTCGGTGAACTCACCAGCTCTTGAGTTGCCACCGACCATCCCTTGGGCTGATGTTGAATAAAGAGAGGGAAGAGCAAAAAAATAGTAAAATAAAGTCGCCGGTGAAATACCCACTGGCGATGAAGGTGGATGGTTGCTTTGTGGCGGGAACTTGGCGTCAATGGCGTGTGGGGAAGGCTAGCATTTTATGAATTTTCTCTTGCAGTAGGTTAGGGGTAAAGTAGGAAGTTTATATCAAAAAATATAGTTAGCATATTTTTACCTAAGAAAAATAAAACAAACACGTGTCAAGCCTTCATTTGTGGGGAACACCAGCGCAACTAGTATACCCGATACGTAGAAAAATTTCTCCACATGGTGGCCATTTCAAATCAACCAGTGGTTTTGATTGAAGAAGTTACAGAAGATGAAGGGTTCTACCGTTTTTACCTTCAGTTACTTGATTTATTTTAATTTTGTAATAAAAAGAAATAACAACGGTAAATGACATAATTCAAAGAAAACAAAGAGCAATAATGGGTTATAACTGATTTATTAGTGATAAAAATGGAATATAAATTTCTAGTTAACTACTTAGATTTCAGTAAAAGCAAAGTACACATGGCATGTAATGAGTGGAAATGATAGAAAGGGAAAGGCAAGAAGAAAATGTAACTAGCATTCCAAATTTAAAAAAAAATAATGTTATTCTCACTCTAATGTCTTATCTTCTCACTCACTTTTTAATGATTTTTTTAATTACAAAAAGACTGATAAGGACATTAATCATCTTGTTTTGCTTAATTTAAAAATAAAAAAAAAAGTTTGGGCATGGGAGACAATTTGTCTACCTTAAACCCTATCTCATATTTTCATCTCCTTTCATTCAGAGAAGGTAAAAAAGTAGCATTGGACTTAGAAGATGACTTTTTCATTGAATAGGTAGAAAATGACGTTTCTATGGAAGAGGTAGAAGATTATGTTTCCATTGAAAAGGTAGAAGAATAATTTGTGTGTAGGTCATTTGAATTTATCCATCATATTTTTAAATTTGCCGTTGTCGAATTCTTTTGAATTTGGATACCTCTATCATTTTCATTTGAATTTGCAGACCTTACTGGTTTTCATTTACATATTATTTGTTATATTTTTTAAGAGACAATTTTATAATTTCATATGTACATATATATTAAAGGTTATTTTGGGAATAATAGTGGGTGGGAAAATAGCATTTTAATTTTTTAACTTTTTAAGGTGGGTGGGAAAATAAGACAATGAGGTGGGTCTAGTAGCTCTCTTAAAAAAAAGAAGCAATAAGACAGTTCTTTTTAGGGTAAATTACACTTTACTATCTCAGGTTTGAGGTTGAATTCAATTCCTTACAACATCTTTAAAACATTTCATTTTCATACATCAATTACTATTTTATTTCAATATAATACATCTGTTACATTTTCCATCCATTTGTCTGTTAAGAGTTGATGCGGCTGCCACATTTGTGCTATGTGGCGAAAAAATAATTTTTTTTATCAATTATAAATACTATAATAATTTACCGTATTAAAAAAAGAGAATAAATTACATTTTACTGTCTCAAGTTTTGGTGCAATTACAATCTCATACAACATCTTTAAAACATTTCAATCTCATACATTTAGTATTATTATTATTTTCCAATTTCATACAACTGTTAAGTTAACCGTTATGTGATGACATGGCGAATAAGGGGTCCCCATTTGTGTTGACTTGGCTACCACATTTGTGCCACGTGGCTAAACACTTAATAAAATATTTAAAATATTAAAATAATTAATTAAAGAACAAAAAATCCAAAACCAGATCATCTTCCCTACCCCATTCTTCCCACCTGAGCCCACCCCCAAATCACAGTCCCTCTCTCTAATCCTTAAACCCAAAAACCCATTTGTCTTCCCCAAATTAGAGACACCCCCTTCTCTCTACCCGAGCCTACCCCCAGATCCCCCCTCACGACCTCTTCTTGGGTGCCGCCCACTACTCGACGTCATCGACCGCTGCAGGCACTGCGCCTATCACACCTCCCACATCTGATGCGACGCTGGTGAATGGAAAAATCACAGATGATTTCACTGAAAAGGGTGTCGTCAGCAAGATC
The DNA here is from genome assembly GCA_963580275.1 of Crataegus laevigata. Lineage (NCBI taxonomy): Eukaryota > Viridiplantae > Streptophyta > Magnoliopsida > Rosales > Rosaceae > Crataegus > Crataegus laevigata. The sequence goes on along the minus strand of OY756940.1, from coordinate 18,504,649 downwards.
TGTCAGGTGATCGGAGCCGTCGTCTATGTTAGGTTCGACGAGGGGTTGCTGCCGATCCTCACGGCTCTCGAGGTCCTAGATAACTCGAAGGTGGGATTATAGATTAGAGAGAAAGAGAGGTATTGGATAACTCGAAGGGGTTTCTGGGTTTAGGGATTAGAGAGAGGGAGTGTGATTTAGGGGTGGGCTCGGGTGGGGAGAATGGGGTGGGAAAGATGATCTGGTTTTGCTTTGTTTTGTTTTTACTTTTCTTTAATTGATTATTTTAATATTTGAAATATTTTATTAAGTGTTTAGCCACGTGGCACAAATGTGCCAGCCATGTTAGCACAAATGGGGACCCCTTATTCGCCACATCATCACTTAACGGTTAACTTAACAGATTTTTTAACGGTTGTATGAAACTAAAAAAAAAAATACTAAATATATGAGATTGAATTTTTTTAAAGATATTGTATGAAGTTGTAATTGCACAGAAATCTGAGGGGGTAAAATGTAATTAACCCTTTTTTTAAATAGGGTAAATTATTATAATATTTTAACTGGATAAAAAATTATTTTTTGACACATGGCACAAATGTGGCAGCCACGTCAACTCTTAATGAACCAATGGATGGAAAATGTAATGGATGTATTATATTGAAATAAAATAGTACTTGAGATATGAAAATGAAATGTTTTAAAGATGTCGTAAGGAATTGAAATCGACTCCAAACCTGAGGTGGTAAAGTGTAATTAACCCTTCTTTTTATTAGTACTCAAACATAGTTTTTTTATTAGCACTGCACATTGTTGGATATACCATACATAAATTTTTGTTATTAAATAGCTTCAATATCCTAATATAAAATGACTGTTTAGGCCCTATAAATTTTTAAAAAGAAAACAATGGTGACTAAGTATTGGCAGATTGAGTGAAGTGTTGAAATTTAGGATTATTTTATTGTTTGAATTTGGGCTTAGCCCGTTAATACTAGGGTTTCGTTTTCTTGCTTATTAGGGTTAGGTTAGTTCTCTATATATATGGTGCTTTGTTGCTCTTAGAATAATTAAGTTATTCACAATGTAGCCTTTAGGGTTTTGTAGCCGTTCCGGCATTCTTTAATAATATTTCTATTAGTTTTGTAATCTCGTTTGTTCCGCACTTTCAATCGACTAACATTGCTTGAGTATTTTTGCATCCATAGATGAAATTTCCGGCAACACATGCATGATTAGATAACAAGCATGTGTTGCAGTAAATTTCATTCATAGATGATGATCATGTACAACTAAGTGATTTGATTCCTGATTTTTAGGAATTTGATTATGGAATTGAAGTGAAAGATTACACTATTTTTGGTAATTTAAGGGGGGTGAACACCTCAAAAACACTAAACAATCTGAGAAGTACAAACTAGGCGGTTCCTAAAAATTCCCAAAATGTCATCAAACAAAAGATTGCCAATCCAAACAGGAGGTTCTTCAAGAAAAAGAAAAAAAAAAAAAAACCAAATCAAGGTTGTAGCTTTAATTGGCTAAATACTATAATCCGAGAAATCCCTTTATTAGCTCCAAGTAAAGGTAAGGGAAAGTCTACCCATATTTTGATTTTCATACCCATATTGTAAACGCAGGAAACTAATAAATCAAAACGATTCAAATTCCTTATTTTATTTTTTTCATATGTAAACATGCCCTAGACTTCTCTACAACACAATAAGAAATATATATAATAAAAAAAGGGGTCATTTTGGTTTCGTTCCTTAATCAACCTAATTGTTAGGATGAAACCTTATTTGTTTAAATAGTTTGATCAATGTCCCTATCATCATTTAAGGGATTTAACTCTTACATTTATGCCTCTTAAAACTATAGTCTGGTGATATTCATCTTCAATTATAAGTGAGAGGTCTTAGGTTTGAATCTCGTGGATAGCGAATTCGATACCAAATTAGGTTGCTCATTGTGTAGCTTAGCCGAACTCTCCCTCCCCTGAGTGTATTTGTACTAAAAATAAACTCTTGCATTTATGCATTCAATACAAATTATGAAACTTAAACAAATTCAAATAATATTTTTACAATACAACAATTACTTAAAAAATCAATAACAGAGTAATATTATTCTTCACATAGTTCTAGCAAAAAAAAATAAGGAAAACTAACGAAAAGTCAAAAAAAAAACTTTTAGTTTTAATGAAAAATGACAAATAAAGGTGTAGTGAATAGTATCAGGAAAAGGTAAAAATGTGGTTTTTCGTTAAAAGTAAATAGTATCGGGAGTGTTTCGTTAAAACTCTCAAAAAAATAATGCACCATGTAATTATTAATATATTTTAAGAAATAACTATTGATATATTTAAAACATAAAATAATGTACCATGAGGAATAAGAACTTAGTTTATCAATAAAAAAAAAAAAAATAGTATCTAAACATAGAACCTACCACTTTTGTTTTGTTTTTTTTTTTTTCAGTTTTTAATTTATTAATATCTATTAAGCTGTTCTGACTTGAGCCACGTCAGTTTATTGAATTTAAGCTATTTACACTTCAACATTTAATATATACTTAATAATTTTAACTCAATTTTCAGTATATTTTTTTTTTATCAAAACGTAGCCATGAAAAATAAAAATATACCAATGTCAAATAAAAATGTACTATACCGAATGAAAGCATACCAATGCTAAATGAAAACATTTCGGCGTTACATGAAAACATACTCAGTTATGGAAACTAGATAAATTTTTAAGAATTAAGTACTTAAAACTCTTTTAACTTTTTAGTCTCATTCCAAATTAGTTTCAATAAACATCCCAAACAAGTACATAATCTATTGAAAATGTCACATCTGCTAAGCCCTAGTTAATTTTTGAGAAATTTTATTTAAACCCATCTAACCTTTTTCACCCATTTAATTTTTAATTAAACTATTAATATCTCTTTAAACTCAAATTTAATACCTAATCTACCCACCAATTCAATATGTGGATTTATTTTTACACCCATTTGATTTTTGCCACAACAGGTTGTGTTCTTCAAATTGAGTGCCAATTTTTCTTGAATTCCCATAGCTTGCATTTTTGCAAGTCTGCAAATTTGCAAGATAAAAATCAATGGCTCTCAAGGCTATTCATGTCTCTGATGTTCCAAACCTCAATCAAGTCACAGAAAATGCTCCCGCATTGGCCGTACATTTTCTGTGGTTGGCTCAAGGTCTTGGCATTTGCCATTGAATTAATTACTTAGAATTCAAGAAACAAAAAAAGCAAGAGGAATCTGACTTTTGGAATTGGGTCTTCTTTTTTTTTTGGGTGTATGTGAATGGGTGTGAAAGATGAGGGTGACGAAACGAAATAGGGATACAGATGGCCAAAGTTGGTGGTGATGGGACACAGAGGCAGAGGGATGAACTTGTTATGTGGTTGTGGATTAAGAGTAAGAGAGGCAATACTTGAATTTAAATTTGCCAATGTACACAATTCAAATACATAAATATATATACATTAATTATTATAAAACTTGGACTTGTACGTAATTTCCTTTGAACTTGTATGGTAGAGGAATCTAGTTATGGTGGACGAATCTAGTTATGGTGGAATGCGAAAAATTCTACCCACACATGAAGTCCAAATATATGTAAATAAAATTTACCCCAAATTTGGACCGAACTTAATTAACACTAAACTTTATTAATGATAGTAAATCATATTAGAATCAAACTGCATTATAATTAACGTGTGAAATCGTAAATACTAGTTTAGTACATGAAATTTTAAGATAATGTACATGTTAAAGACTTGAAGCTTATTTTTGTCTTCCACTCGAGAATTATTCTTAAGGGGTCTTGAGCAGTAAGTTTGTGTATGATACACAAATTGAGGTCTATGGGTGTCGATAAATGCTTTGATGATTTAATCTTCAAGATCCACAATATCATTAGTGGCTACATTCTCTAGCCCTCGGAGTTTCTTAAATTGATCCACACGCCCCTGGTATTTTGAGTACAAGTTTTTCACTCTAATATCATTGCTCGTTTGACTCTTTTTGTGCCACGTGGTAGAAACTAGTGGCATAGGGTGACCTTCACACAAATGTACCTACAATACACACAGTCATCAATCAATTTAGAGTTGTCAAATAAGATAAAATAAATATATGTGTAAAAAGAAAAAAACATATCTTATACATGGATAAAATGATGATCTTCAATTAGATAACCAATGGCAACCTCACATAGGTCAATATCACTTGATTGAGATGATGACTCTAAAGAGTATGGAAGAAACATAATGCATTGTGTCATACTCAAGTGCATCAAAACCATGTTATAACATGTAGCAATTATATGCCCTATATCTGGCATGGTTAACCAACTATACTCTGGTGCAAAATCATCTTCAAAATAATCAAGTGCTCGCTCAATCTCCGCATACCTATCGTTCCCTACAAAACACAAAAGAGAAGGCATTTGACGTAGATGATGTAGTGAATCTCTTTGTACCTTACGCCATCCATTATCAATCCTCAATGCCATAGATATGACTTTGTATCCACAGTTTCTATCAGGATTAACATTAGTTTGACCAGTAATATATGTCCTGATAGCCTCATGGAATTCTTTTCTCTATATCCATGTCGGCAAGGGATCAATAAATTCAGGAGGCGTATAAATCTAGTATGACATAAAGAAAAAAAAGAAAAAAAAAATGAATGTTAGTTTCTTCAATGTAATGAAGGAAAGCTTTACTGTTTTTCAAGAGATTCTTAAAATTTTACATACCTTAAACTGTTTACGTTGTGGCAATATATTAGTCTCTGGTGTTTGAATGTCACAACTCAGCTGATCAAGGACAATGCAGGCATTCACGAACGGTGTTGTGGCAGCAAGATTCATCTTTTGTTTTTTTTTTTTTTGGTAGGGTAATGACATTCTCTTTTCGTTTCTTGTTTGATGGTGCTGTGACATTCTCCTTCTACTTCTTTTTTCTTCGTGAGACAGTCCTAACACTCGCCATTGTACTAGTAACTGGTGTTTGGCAGTCAAATCCAAATTGGGTAAGTTAAGCCCATGTAATCTCAAATGCTGATGGGAGAAGCTGAGTAGAATTGTCGACTTTGCATGGTCACCCTTTTATCTTAATCTTTTCTTTCGGAGCATTAAGTGAAGTCGTATTTGGGTTCATTAGCTCTTCAATTTTCATCTCAAGCACTCTTTTCTTATCATCATCTTGTTCTTCATGCTACATTTTCTTGCAGTTTGACAACACCTTTTTTTTGTTAATATGCCATCTACACAATAAATGTTGCGCATAAGGAAATACAAACTTGATAGAATTCAAGAGTGCTAAATCTCAATCGGTGGCAATAACCCCAAGAAGACAATAGCCATGAAGCAATGTCTTTAATCTGGTCAAGGCTTAAGTGTAATTGTCTTCTTTCTTAGCCTCCATATACACAAAAGCAACTGACAATGTCATATTAGTGGATGTCACACCCACAATTTGTAAGAGTGGAAAACGATAAATGTTAGTCTTATATGTGCAATCCATGATAAGTACATGTGGGAATGCTCGTAATATCTCAATACTAATAGGGTAAGCCCAGACAAGGTCAGTCACAGTATCACCACAACTCTTGTGCCACTCAACATAGTTGTGCTTTGACAACTTATGAACCAATTGTTGCATCTGTGTCCTCCTGGCAAATTCTTTCATCTTACTTCGGTGCCCAACATTATATATTGTCCTTATAATTGATACATTTTGTACATCTTTGTCTTTGATAGAGACCAAGATATCTTTGGGCCTTACTAAACTCTTAAACATGTCCACAGTTTCCATCAGGATTAACATTAGTTTGACAAGTAATATATGTCCTGATAGCCTCATGGAATTCTTTTCTATATATCCATGTCGGCAAGGGATCAATAAATTCAGGAGGTGTATAAATCTACTATGACATAAAGAAAAAAAAAGAAAAAAAATGAATGTTAGTTTCTTCAATGTAATGAAGGAAAGCTTTATTGTTTTTCAAGAGATTCTTAAAATTTTACATACCTTAAACTGTTTACGCTGTGGCAATATATTAGTCTCTGGTGTTTGAATGTCACAACTCAGTTGATCAAGGACAATGCAGGCATTCACGAACGGTGTTGTGGCAGCAAGATTCATCTTTTGTTTTTTTTTTTGGTAGGGTAATGACATTCTCTTTTCGTTTCTTGTTTGATGGTGTTGTGACATTCTCCTTTTGCTTCTTTTTTCTTTGTGAGACAGTGCTAACACTCGCCATTGTACTAGTAACTGGTGTTTGGAAAGTCAAATCCAGATTGGGTAAGTTGAGCCCATGTAATCTCAAATGCTGATGGGAGAAGCTGAGTAGAATTGTCGACTTTGCATGGTCGCCCTTTTATCTTAATCTTTTCTTTTGGAGCATTAAGTGAAGTCATATTTGGGTTCATTAGCTCTTCAATTTTCATCTCAAGCACTCTTTTCTTATCATCATCTTGTTCTTCATGCTACATTTTCTTGCAGTTTGACAACACTTTTTTTTTGTTAATATGCCATCTACACAATAAATGTTGCGCATAAGGAAATACAAACTTGATAGAATTCAAGAGTGCTAAATCTCAATCGGTGGCAATAACCCCAAGAAGACAATAGCCATGAAGCAATGTCTTTAATCTGGTCAAGGCCTAAGTGTAATTGTCTTCTTTCTTAGCCTCCATATACACAAAAGCAACTGACAATGTCATATTAGTGGATGTCACACCCACAATTTGTAAGAGTGGAAAACGATAAATGTTAGTCTTATATGTGCAATCCATGATAAGTACATGTGGGAATGCTCGTAATATCTCAATACTAATAGGGTAAGCCCAGAAAAGGTCAGTCACAGTATCACCACAACTCTTGTGCCACTCAACATAGTTGTGCTTTGACAACTTATGAACCAATTGTTGCATCTGTGTCCTCCTGGCAAATTCTTTCATCTTACTTCGGTGCCCAACATTGTATATTGTCCTTATAATTGATACATTTTGTTTATCTTGGTCTTTGATAGAGACCAAGATATCTTGGGCCTTACTAAACTCTTAAACATGTCCACCAACAATTCATTGTCCTCTTTAGAAAGTCGCCTCGCAAAAGAATGTCCTTCAAGATACTCTGAAGCATGATGCTTATGCACTCCACATACTACCTTTAATGTCCAATCGTCCTCGTCGCCAATATTCACACATTTGAACAAGAATGGACATCCACGTTTTTTCGTACCAGAACTCCTAGATTTTTTTTTGTGTGACCAATCTCATTTGACCTTTGACCATATGCTACAATACAGTTGTATGCCAGATATGTACTGTTTCTTTCACAAGCAAGTGTTAGTCGAGGGTGACTCACAATCTTACCTTCACCTCCTAAATCAGACCTTTTAATAACAATTACCATATTATTCAGCTTTCCTTGTTCACGAACCCATCTAATCAATGCATCGTTTCCTTTGAATATCTGCATGTAACACATATTTTATTTAGATGTAAAATTCTAAATTAACTAACACATCAACGACACTATAAATATATGATTACCTCATAAGTTATAAATTGATTAGTATAATCCACTACACATTCTTGTCCAACCTCGTTGCCTCGATTAGAGGCATCATCAAATTCTTGTTGCTAAAAAATAAATATCAAAATTATGGTTATAGTAAAAACCTTCAAGTTATGATTAACAACAAAGGGACAAATAGCTACATTGATGCCATGATTTTGGGGTGTAGTCAGACTACACAGACAGAGAAGAAAAAAAAAAAGAAGAAACAATCCTTGCAATATCTATGTCATTTTAGTTTTTTTTGGGTGCAGACTTTGTATAAAAACTTTTAGGCAATACTATTTTCACCAATAGCTACAATGATGCCATGATTTTGGGGTGTAGTCAGACTACACCGACAGAGAAGAAAAAAATAAAATATAAAAACATAAGAAGCAAACGGAATCCAAGGTCCTTAAAATATCTGCAAGTCTTTTTGGTTTTTTTGGGTGCAGATGGACAATGGGAGACCGATTGCAACAATTTGTTGTTGCAAAAAGATAAACAATCTATGAAGGATTGATTGAAAAAAAAAATTAAAACCAAAATACTCATCTTCAAAACCCAAAAAAATTGAAATTAAACGAACAAAAAATTCATAAATTGAGTTATACCTTGGTTGGAGAATTCAAAACACATGGCTATAACACATGGCTAGAAAGTTCTTCAATGGGAAATTTTAAAAAATGTAAAATATCTATCTTAACCAAAAGATATAAATATTGATATAAATTAACATTTTTTTTATTTGTACATCTACGAGAAATGTAAAGCAATAGCCTCATAAGTTGAAGAGGAGCTGGTCAAAATTTAAATATAGAGTAATGTAGAGAAATTAAGTTCCCATTCTTTTTTTTACTCTCTTGATTAAAGTCTTATTGTGATAACCCGTCCCGGAATATTTTATCGATAGCGTGGAAATGACGTTTTTGCCCTTAAGCGTTAGGGTTTGTGTGTGTGTGATTAGGCTACGTTTTGGGCCAATTGGATTTTTTCCTATGTTTTTGGACCCAATGGGAACTTGGGTTTGGATTGTTGTGATTGGTTGAGAACTAAACATATGTACACACACACACACGCATGCACACATGCACCATTTTTGTCTGTCTCTCTCTCCTTCTCGAGTCTTCTTCTCGTTTCACTACCAACTTATAGACTCACATACATCTCTCAATTTTGGTCATGGATGTGACAACCCGTCCCAAATTTTCCATTTTTATTAATTTTAAAAGCATAAATTTACGGAAATGCCCTAGAGGCAAGGACTTTGATTTTCTGTTGACCATCGTCTAGAGAGACGTATGACTTATTCTTTTATCATATCCCCGTAGTATTCGTTGGTATGCACGCATAGGCGAAAGCTGTTTGCGAGTCCAGATTATAATGGTATAATTACGGACATTTGAAATTGGTTACTTGTTAGTTAAATAATTTTGAATTTCCCCCATGTGGGAATAGTGGACCAATTAAATTAAAGGGACAAGGAACTAATTAGAAAAGTAGAAAAAGGGCAGCAGCCCAATCAGAAATCAGAGATAGAAATAAAACAAAAAAAAAAGGGAGAAAGCTCCCAGCGCCACCACCGCAACCACCCAACTTCCAAGGCCAATCCGGCCAACTCCGATGGAGTAGTTTTACTCTACCACCACCATCTTGAAGCTCTCATTCCCCTCTACAAAACCTACCCAAGAACCATGATATGTGGTAGTTTGGAGGCCACGAAAGTCGACGAAAACCAACGGTGCTCCGACCACCTTTTTCAATTTTCTGGCGATTCGGCAAAGCGATGGCCGATGCCACCACTTGGGCTTTGTAGCCAATCACCCCAGGAAAAAATCCCAACCAACCTTGACCGGACCACCGTAGATGACAAATCGACGTGGGAAGCTTTAGGCACCCGCCGGCTTCATGGGAAAAATTAACCACCTTTCGTCCACTTTTGGAGTTTGTGGCAGGTATGAAAGTTGTTCCTCTCATTGAGATCTTGATTTCTGCAAATTTTGGTAATATTTGGAGATAGTTGGATTTTCCAACGAGCCGGGGCGGCCTGTGGCCAGTGGGCCGTCAATACTCTTTTTAGCCTATATTTGATGTCCTAAATTCAGTTTTGATAATTGAATGACGTAGATTGATCAACTGAACCTAATTTCATTACAAGATGTGGTTAGGTGAAAATATGAGTCGACGATCCGGCCGTTGGATCGTCACCAAACTTTGATATATTGTAATACGTAATATTTGAGGATCATAGGAACTTACGGATCGGGAATCCGACGAACGAATCTCCCTGAATTGGAATTGTAAGTTCATAAAAATAAATTGTTGACCGCCACTTGGTTTTGGCAATTGGCGGAGATCCGATCGTTGGATCATAAAGAAACATTAGGATGTTGTTCTAGGAACATAATGTGGATCTTTGCAAGTAACAGATTGGAAATCCGTGATGCAAATCTTCCGGACTAAATTACGTAGGGATGTGTTTTATGTAAATTATGTATTCTATCGGTAAGGACCCTGAGACGTGATTTGATAATTGTTCTAGGCGACGTTGGTTCATGATGCCTCAATATGTGTACTAGGGAGTCGTAGCGTGAACCTCAGGTGAGTGGATCTTTTCCTTTCTATCATATATATAAGATTGACATCTCCACAAATGTTTATAAATTGAATATTTCATATAATTTCTGTTAATGCTTTGGAGGACTACTGCGAACTACGAATGGCTTGATCCCTGTTTAGGGTACGTAGGCAATCTGACGAGACCTTAGATGCAGCCATACAATAAATGAGATTAAATAATTGAGACAATATCCTTGTTTGGGGAATTGAGTAATGTGAGGAACATTGGTGTAAATTGTGAGATTTAACCCTATGTTTTGGTGGTTAAATGTTGGTCATAAATTAATGGGTGAAGAATCAGGAAATTAAAATAAAGAATCGTAAGTATTGATAGTTAATTAAACTAGTGTTTAGTTGGACTTGTCCCCAATAATTATTCCCGAAACAAATAGTTCAGGAGTAGGTATTAAAGATTATACATTTTTACGCCATGATATATATATATATATATATATTTGGAAGCACCGTGATATGGCTGAGTATTAGTTTGCATCATAGTATATCCATAGGTATATTACCTACACATAATTATTGTGAACGCTTTGAAGTGCAAAAGAGGAATGCATGACGACCAGGTAAGTACCAGGTGAGTTGTAGATTGTTAATGGGAGTTGATGTTATGTTGAGATGCATTGAGAGCTCATAAACCTGCACCCTAGTGTTAGTGCTCCTGCATGTGGCCAGGGCACAGTTCTTCACGTGATGTTCATCTCCTGCACCCCGGTGTTAGTGCTCTCGCTCGTGGCCAGGGCACAGTCTTTCACGTGATGTTTACCTCATGCACCTTATGCTCACCTTGGATCCAAGGTAGGTGCACAATCCTGTCGTATAGACCACTATAAGTGGGTTCGACTCGTAGGTGACCGGCGATTATTCGCACAGTCTTCACATGATCGTAGCACTAGAGCATATTGTTTTACACCCAGTTGGTTCGACTCGTAGGTGACCGGCGATTATTCGCACAATCTTCACGTGATCGTAGCACTAGAGCATATTGTTTTACACCCAGTCTTGTCGTATACACCACTATAAGTGGGTTCAACTCGTGTGCAGGCATGATTTATGAGCTAGAGTTCAGTTATTGTGATATGTGCTAGCTATGATTGATGAGATATGAGTTCAATTGTACAGGTCACTATAGGTGACTCCGATTGATATGTGATTTCTCATTGGTTTATTTTATCGGAGTTACTTATTCTGTCACATTGAGATATTTAGCATGGCATATGTATGATTAAAGCTGGTTGGGCATGGTTTTGAGATACAAATATATTCTATTTTCTGGAAAATTATACAGGTTTTACGGCGAAGGGTTAGAACATTTGAGAAATGAAATGGTTTTGAAAAGTTTTGTTTCACGCACTCACATTTCCTATTTTTATACCCCTCCAGGTTCTAGCAGCAGAGTTCCGTATCGACGAGGATTTGTGCGCTTTTTAGTACATATGTCTTTTTATGTTGGTATAATCATTATCTTACCTTACTGTACTATACTTATGACCCGCTCAATGCACACTCGTGTACTTAGACACTTTAGATTTTAATTTATTCACATTTTAAAAGTTATCACACTTTATGGCCTCGTCACCTTCCAAGTGTCAGCCAGCACGGCTCGATTCGGAGTCCTAGTCGACTTTCCAAGTCAGGGTGTGTCAGTTTGGCAAGGTCAATTGTCACATCCCGGGCCCGACCTCCGCCGTAGCACGATATTGTCCGTTTTGGACCCCGACCACGCCTTCACGGTTTTGTTTATGGGAACTCACATGAGAACTTCCCAGTGGGTCACCCATCATGGGAGTGCTCTTGCACTCTACTCACTTAACTTTGGAGTTCCGATGAACTCCGAAGCCAGTGAGCTCCCAAAAGGCCTCGTGCTAAGTAGATATGGGAATATACATATAAGGCTTACAGGATCCACTCCCCTAGGCAATGTGGGATGTCACAACGGATCAAGGCCTTAAACACCTTCATCGTTTTCCTTGTGACCTACCAAACCCAACCATACCCTTAGTTTGGTGAGAAACCTCTGAGAAACCCTAGAACTAGAAAATCCCGACGAGGGTACTGTTCACGTGCTCGTGATCGTGGACGTTTAAGTGGATTTTAAGATCGTAAGGAGCCTTAGAACACTCTCATGAAGCTTGGAGAACAATTTTGGTGGATTTTGGATGTTGGGAAAGCTAATTTCGTAGTTGGCTGGATTTCATGGAATTTCTCTGGCGAGATTTCGTCGACATTGGAGCTTCAAAGTGGTATAATTCCGTCCGTGTGTCAGGCACGTGCCTGCGCATGGGCAGCGTGTGTGGCCATGCCTTGGCAGGCGCGTGGTGGCGCGTGAGTTATCGGAATTTTTTTCTAAAAATATGATGGTGTTTGTGGGATTGAGTAGATCACGTTGGTATATTCAAACACCCCAATTGAGCAATGTATGAGAAGTTATTACCTAATGTTGGTTATGTTGATAGTTTTATAGTTGTTTCGCATATAGGCGAGACTTATCCTGAGGACGAGCGCAGTCACGTAAGACTCGGGGGCTACGATCCTTCTATGTATCAGTGAGTGGGCTTTTGTTTTCATATATATATATATATATATATATATATACACACACACACACACACACACACACTTGGTATTTTTCCTAGAAATTACGTTTTGAATGGTTTTATGATTAGAATGCCATGTCGAATATCATTTATATTTAGTATAGTCTTGTGATGATTGACGCATGGTGCTACGGACGCTCAAGTATGTCAGGTAAGTATATGTTTGATAGTGATGGTTATGTTGATGATGATGATGGTGAGATTGGTATCTAGCTCATATTTTTGCACCCCAGTGTTTATGCTCCGCCAGAGGTTAGGGCTTAGCCTTCATGTGATCGTTCACCTCCCGCACCACACGCTCACTTTGGATCCAAGGCAGGTGCCAACTTGTCGTACAGACCACTATAGGTGGTTCCGACTCGTAGGTGACATGCGATACATCGCACAGCCTTCACGTGATCGTAGCACTGAGCGTATTTACATACACCCAGCCTGTCGTACAGACCACTATAGGTGGTTCTGACTCGTGTGCAGGATAGTGGTTAAAGAGCTATAAATTTAGCCGTACAGGTCATGTTAGGTGACTCCGGCTGACGTATTGATATTGCCTGCATACTGTGATTATTGATTTACCTCACCTGATTGATGCATATATTGCTTGATTGGATATTTTGACATGGCGTATTCTGACATGGCATATTCGAGATTTATCATTTTCCAGCATGATTTGGTACACGATTACGTATGATATTTTTTGGGAAAGTATATAGGTTTTACAGAGAGGGGTTATTACTTTTGATGTTGAAACGGTTTTGAAAAGCTTTGTTTTTGCCTACTCACACTTTCTGTTTTGCGCCCCTCTAGGTTTTAGATAGCAGTGACTGTTGGTGGCGAATGAGGTATATCATGGGTAGTTCTGACAGAGCACCATCTATGTAGGATTTCTCTGGGTATCATTTACTTAGTACTTGTTTGTTTCTGGACTACACCTAGGTTACTAGAACTCTGGTGTTGTGTATTATTCTTTCGTTTCCCTCACTTTTACTCGCTTATCTTTATATTGTAAATTATTCAGTTTGCTTTTCGTTTCCTCACATTTTCACTTCAGTACTTTCGCACAGCGCACTTGGCAACGTCACCCTCACGTGACGGCCAGCACACCCTGATTTTGGGTCGGGGTGTGTCACTTATTCTTTTTTAATTTTTGATCGAGGTCCTTAAATTTTAATAAACATCATTAATTATTTCAAAAATAAACTACTACATGTCAATATAATTAAAATTTATTTCTAAATATATTAATTTAATGTTTGAAACGTTTCATTTGGTTTATTTATATTTATGGCTAAACTTTTATCATATATTTCTATTTCTAGTTTGCAGCCATTTTTAATTTTTGTAACCCTTTTTTTTTATATATATTTTTAATAAATTGTACCATCTTTTCTTTTAAATTTTAATTTGTACCCATATATTAATTTCTTTTTGTCCATTATTTTTTAAACTTTTATTTGTACTCATAATTTTTTAACCCTTTATTTGTACCCATAATCTATTTATAATGTACCCATTTTTCTTTACAAATGTACCACTTTATTATATGCAAAATGTATCCTTCTTTTTTTATAAGCACCATTTTTTTTTATGTAAAATGTACCCATTTTTAATGTAAAATCTATTTAATTTTTTTAATCTAAAATGTATTACCATTTTTTTTTATTTATAAAATGTACCCATTTTTGGGATAGAAAATGTTACACAAGGAAGGTCGAAGCATGCTAGCCATCACCTGAGGTTCCCTATTATCAGGGAGGCTATCAATAGATTCAGGGAGGTTACCCACAGTACCAGAGAAACTATACTTGTTTTACGACGAGTGGTTAGTATATTCAAAAATAAAGGTTTTCGTATAAGCATTGTTTTGCTGACCCGCTCAACTTTGTTTTTCGCCCCTCCAAGACCTAGATAGCTGATTTCTTCGTGGCACTCAAGGAACCTTTGGCAATTCTGACATTATCTTCGGTTTAGACGTACGAACTTATCACTGTTGTGTAATAAGTGTACTTTAGTTACTTGACTACTTTTTGGTAGTCGTACTGTCTTTTAAGCTCTGAATAATTGCAGTGGGTTACTCCCACGATTGCGCACTCTTTCACTGTTTAATTTTAATTAGTTCTAGTTTAGTTTTAATTTATTCACTTTTCACATCACTCACCCCTATGGTTACGTCACCTCACGGTGATGGCCAGCATGTTTCAACCTTCCTAGGTTGGAGTGTGTCACGTTTTATATCCCAAAAATGCAAACCTCTATATAGCACGAGGCCTTTTGAGAACTCACTGGCTTCGGATTCTATCGGAACTCCGAAGTTAAGCGAGTTCGGGCGAGAGCAACCCCAGGATGGGTGACTCACCAGGAAGTTTTTCTGTGAGTTCCCAAAAACAAAACCGTGCAGGCCGAGCCCAAAGTGGACAATATCGTGCTACGGCGGAGCTGGTCTGGGATGTGACAGAATGATATCAAAGCCACTTTGCCGTGTGGTGCGAGTGTGCCGTGTGGTGGAGGGAGTTCAATCAAAAACCTAAAATGTATAAGGTTTAAGTCTATAACAGTTAGGGACTAGAGACTGCAACTAAACTATCCCTTTAAATATACATCTCCCTCATGAGTTAGTCTACTCATAAGAGTGACAGCACAGTAGGACGTACGTAGACAACGTAAATACTAATATTGTTACAGTAATAATTATGTCGTTATATGTTATTGACCATAACTTTTATTACTATGTCATTATATGTTAATAATAATAATAATAATAATAATAATAATAATAATAATAATAATAATAATAATATAACATTGGACTGTAAACTTTGACAATTAGAATGTAGCCTTACATTTCTTATAGTTCAAGCATTGTATGTAACCTTCAAATCGTAACATCATTAAATGTTCAGGTAGGGAGCTCGAAAGTAAATTAACGATGATTAATTTTTGATTTCATAAGCCCACTCATAATTTTATTAAAATAAAGCGTACAAGTACCCTTGTTGTAGCGGTACCATATAATTTCCCTCCCCCACAAGAGAAAAAACCACATTTATATCTTTTGGGAATGCAATTGAGATGGAAATGTAATTTTTTTTAATTTCATATTTGCATTTCACTATTAGAGATGCTCTTAGGAGCAAAATATGAAGCATAATTGGATTTTATATTTTTTAACTTCTTAAATTTTAACTTACCAACTCATTTAGGAGTCTATTGAAAATAATCTCAGTAAGCAACCAAGATTGGAATACAAGTTTATAAAATAGCTCCGAAAATAATATTATAGTATTTGAGCCAAATGAACTCTTAACAATATAAGTTAATAAAACAGCTCCGAAATTAACATTATTGTTAAAAGTGCATTTCAAAAATCGCTACTAATGGAGTGATGACAATTAATTTTTATATGTTTTATTTTTTCAAACAGCGTACATAGTTCATTTTATCGGATGTCTCCGAAGAGACAGCGTACATATTTCATTCAAAATACAAAATAAATTCATGAAAATGAAGAATATGACCTCAGAAAGAAAAAAAAACTTATAACCTCAAAAAGAGAAACTTATAAACAAAAATCTGAAAACACAAAGTGTTAATAACATTATAACAGAATGTTGCAGTAAGCAAGTCAATTAGCTTTCATAATTCCATATCGAATACTGAGGTCGCAATCTTTATCAGTCAATCTTCCAGCAAGGACTTCTATTAAAGTTAAACAAAACTTTAAACTTCTCACAGTGATTTAATCAATTGATCATCCCCCTTTTTAAGGATTTTCTACCCAACACTCAAAGGATCCTAGAGCTAATAACAACATGGTGGACCGCCTTCACATGGATTCACGTGTTGTAGTATAAAAACCTAAATATAAAATGTCTATGTGGGCCTCTTTTGGGTTCAATAATTAGGGAGTAGATTAGAATAATTAGAGGAGAGAATACTACTCTATTAATTAGTAACTCTGTCAATTTAATAAGGATAATGCTTTCTCTCAGCTTTTTATTAGGTGTCATTTAGTACTACGTTATAGTAGTATTTTTTTTATTTGTAAGTGAGAAGCCTTAGGTTTGATTCTCGCCAAAAGCGAATATGAACTAAATTATTGTTAGCCTATTGTGAAACTAAAGCCTTCCCTTTCCCCTTAATGTAAATAATATCATTTGATAAAAAAAAGAACTTTAATGAAAAGTTTCTGGTACTATTTACTTTAACGAAAAATCACATTTTTACACTAAAAAGTTAATCCTGGTACTATTCACTTTATTATTTATTTTGTCCTTATCGTTAAAACTCAAAGTTTTTAAATCATTTTCATTAGTTTCTCTATTAAAAAAAGAAAAAGAAAAAATGCTCTTTATTAGGTGAAAAGTCCTCATTACCTTTCTAATAACATGTTATTTCGTTGTACAAACATTTTATTTGGAAGTGTTTAGTTTTTTTATTATCAGCTAAAGATTATTTTTACATAAGTTTCATTCAATTTGAAAATCATTTAGTCATAAATATATGTTGAACAAATAAAAAATTATGGTAGTAGTATTCTTTAAATGAATTGTCAATTTCTTTGTTTCTTATGAATAATTAAAACCTTACTCAATTGGATAAAAGTTTTTATATTTCAAATGATGATAGAGTGAGTGAGTACTTCCCTCATCGTGCACTAATTACTAACTCTCTGTTTTTTTTTCTTCTTTCTAATAGGAACTAGTGGCTGACTTCGTCACTACAGTCCACCCTTCCGGAAGGCTAGGAAGACTCACTACCTCTGTTAACAAAACAAACATATTCTCCTTTTGTTCCATTGCCTCTTTTCCTAGGGTAAGCACGTGACCACTTGCAATGCAATTTGCAAATTGCAACCATGTATATATAATAGTTGATTTGTATATCTTTGAGACTGCAAAAAGCCAATTAACTAACTATTTTAAGGGGAATCCACTAAGTTTGCATTAATGAATTGTAGACCACACATTAAGGGTCTTTTATAATAAAGTCAGTGAATAATTATAAACTAATTAAGCTTGGATGGCGGTGATGCAGGCATCACCGAAGAGGTGAAATCAACGAACATGTTGGCTTGATGCTGAAATTTAGTCATCTTACGCCCCTGTCAATGTCATGGGGTACACGCCAGCCCCTCGATCCAGTGAAGTATTTGTTTAACCTAATTTCCAAAGACCAATCAAAACTTATCGGGTCCTTTCTGGGGAGTGAAGAGGCAAATTCACAAGTAGAATAGAGTGAGCAAGTTTCAAGTTCCTTTACCAATGAAGTCCAACGTGTTAATGTCAAAGAAAAATCCAAATTTTGTACATCGAAGTTTAAACTAAGAAGATTACCCTAGTTTCAACTAAGAAAAATCCTCAAAAGGAACAAAAACGTAGGCTCATAGTTGATTTCATTATATTACTGTATAGGCTCAGGTCATACATATTCATTATTTGTATACCGTTTAGATTGTTGGGTTATCTTGAAATGCTAGAGATTAATTTTTTTATTTATCAGATTCGTGTACTGCATGTCAAGTGATGTAAATGTCATGTTAATTAATGAGTTTATCTCATTGACTGTTTGTTATATAATGTGTCAATTGCCACATCACGTGATACATAATTATGGTAAAAAAAATTAATTTCTCTAACATTACTCGATTATCTTAAATAATATCATTTCACCTACAAATTTAAAATATAAACTAATATGCCCTAAAATTTTAACTGAAAGCAATGGGCCGGTTGACACACACACACAAACGTGTGTGTATGTATGTATGTATGTATGTATGTATGTATGTATGTAATCAATTGAAGAAATAGTTACTAATTTATCATATCTGTCTCTTAATTGATTGGATTAATGAATTATAATAATTCTTGGTTTGAAGGACTTAACTAGGGGTGCAAGGTTGAACAACATTTTCCATTCCGCCATTAAAATTTCCTATCCGAACCAGAAAATTTTCAAATCAGAATATTTTTTAAAAAATAAAGTGAAAATTGTAATCAATTTTATGCATAATGTTTACAAAAAATTCTGAATTTCTGACCCAAATTTTTTCAAGTGTTCCAAACGTATTCCAATAAACCAATCCAGTTTTTTTTTTTTAAATTTTTTTTTATAATTATATATTTTGTAATCAACTTTTATATTTCAGTTTTGGATACACGTACTAGTAAAAATGATAAATATACGAGTATACTAAATTAATTGGAATTCTAGACAAGTATAAAACAAATTTTATGACCGATAAATTGCATATACAAAAAAAAAAAAAAGTTAAAGAATATACAAAACTTGCGAAATATATAAATTTTCGAATTATATTTCCGGTATTGGAGTTAAGCTTTGTGTTGCCCACCTTATAGTACTTCATATATTTAAATTAATTTTTCTGGTGTCGTCCAGATTCTTAAAACATAAAAAAGAAAAAAAATATTACAAAACATAGGGGACCAAATTCTTCTTGAAGTTCGAATATCAATTACTAGAACAGATTAGCGTAGTACGGAAGGGACAAAACATTTTTCTGCATGCGTATATAATAGTTATATATATATATATATATATATATATATATAGTCACTGTGGATTGACTGTTATGCCTTAGAAAAGGTAGCCATCAGAATCCATGATTAGGATCAATTAACTATAGTAATGCTACCTCTACAAACTACTTAATTTAAATTAGCGGGATAACATAAGAGCACCAGAACCAACTTCGCGAGTATTATAATTTATATCAAAAACTCATACAAGAGAGAGCAAGTCTTATCGGAACCCAAGATGAAGATGAGGATTGCCCGAAGGAATATTGAAATTCTGGGAATGTCCTTCAATGAGGGGAAAGTAATTCCCATTATCATATAGATAATTGAGGTTGTAATATGATACTCCTTGGTCTCCGCATTACGGTCGCCTTAAGCTATAAAATTGTGCATGCAAAATTTGGAGGTTGGTTGTTCTCCGAACATAGACATTAGATTAGACAGATATGTTCATATAAGTTTTTGATATAAAAAAAACTGAAACCAACATTAGCTAACACTTGACTACTTAACTAAAAAACCATGTTATCAAACAAACAAGTTCACCAGTTCATCATTGAAACAGATAACAAGGACTTAGCTGCCAAAAAGGCAGCCCGAGAGAGACTGAAACGCACGAGAAAATGGCAAAAAAAAAGGGCATCAAAAGTGAGTTGCAGGCAAAAGTGGGCGAAAATGACAAAATCAACGGAACTAGGTGGTGGGGTCATCTTTCGTTTCTCAATGGGACGTTAAAGTGGATCCTGTTTTGACCGGTCTATTTCATTGGGATTCTTACACGTGGTATATGTCTCACCTCTGCAAGTCCCTACAAATCTGCTTGCTGTTTCCCTCCCGTCAAATGCGGGAAACATGTTACAGTACTGAGCTTTTTGCCCACTCTTTTTTATTTATTATATTTTTTTATTAATTTATATCATTTGATTTTTTTTATAATTATTTGATTTGATAGTCAAAAATTAAAAAAAATATGTGAAAAGTAAAAAAAGATGTGTGAATATTACTCTCATTTTGTACGAGTGCATACTGCATTATATACATTTTGTTTTAGTCTTCTTTTCAATTATTTTGCTAATTGCTATCTAAATTTTGTTTACTTTCCCTTTTATTCAAGGAAATAAGAAGGGAATAGTGATAATACTCTACGAGTGAGTGTTTCAAGTCGAGTACAACGATATTAAAGAAACTATTCATGTGCATCGTCAACTTAATGATTTAACTCATCGTCTTTTTTGCTATTTTTTTTACTAATAACTATAGTACCTCATTTGACGAATCTCCAGCCATCATATCAAATTTACTCGTGGTTTACGTGTTCCAGCCCATCCCTAATTAGAAAAAACTCTCCCTTCACTTATGATTTAGCTCCCCTCAATTTTGAAGGATGATTCGGTGCCTGTGGTTAATAATAAAAAAATTTATCTTCTGCAATAAGACACATTTATATCATTTCTATATATGATTGTGATTTATGACTATATCTTCTTTCAAAAATAAAATGTTGACAATTAACTTAAGTAAAAGACATATATTTTGAATTCGTCTCAAAGAAAATAAGAAGACGAGAGTTGGACCAATTAATGATGTGGAGGCATGTGGAAGAGTATTTGGGAGTTGGTGGTGCCGAATAAAATTCGATTTTTCATTTGGAAGGTCGGTTGCGAGGCACTAGCGGTGCGGCATAATATGGAGAGAAGGCATATTTGAGTGGTGAATAAGTGTGAATTGTGTGGTATACCTGATGAAACCGAGACTCACCTCTTTTTTGGGTGTGAATTTAGCCACGTGTTTTGGTTTGGGACGGCATTACAAATTAATATGGTGGCTATGGGGGCACATGATTTTTTGGAAGGATGGCAACTTTTGTTGGAGAGATTGGAAAAGGAGAAGGAATTACTTCTACAACAGGTGGCGTTTGGTTATGGAGAATTTGGAAGTGTAGGAATGCAGTGGTATTCACAGCAACTCATATTCTTTCGCAGGTTGCTGTTGACTTGTGGTGGTAGCAAGTGGAGGAGTATCGAGAGGTTATGGAAGCGAACAGAGAGGAGAAGTTGCAACAGTAGGAGTCACGTGGGGAGGGTAAGATGGTGGCAAATTTGGAGGGCGGTGGGTATCAACGGAGAAAGCTTATGTTTTAAAATTGAATTGTGATGTTGCTTGGAGAAGTGACTCGAAGATGGGGGAATTGGCTGGGTCCTTCGGGAGGGAGGGGATCGGTATGCCTCAGTGATGGTGGCGGAGGTTGAAGCAGTTAGGGAAGGGATGGAGGCGATTATTAGAAGTGAGATTATGGAAGATGGCATTCGGTTGGTGGTGGAATCATATTCAAAGGGGTTGATTCAGATGTTAAACAAAGAGGCCATGGCTGATGTGTCTTTAGAGATTTATCTCCATGACATTTGGAGAATGGTGAGTTTCTTCCAGTTGGTAAAGTTTTGCTTTACCCCTCAGCAATGCAATCGTGCGGCTCATTCGGTGGCGGCGTACGTTGTTAAGTATGGTGGGAGATTTGGCTTGGATGAGTTAGGTCCAAAGTTTCTTTTTAATGTTTTAGCAAAAGATGCAAATGTAGCTATTCGTATTTAATTCAATAAATTTCTATCTTTCGAAAAAAAAAATGTTGGTGGAGGCGAATCCCATTTAAAATATGTGGATTGGAACTATTTATTTGTTTATTTTTTAAATTAAATTTAATTTGTTTTATAAAGACTTTGGCATGATTAATTAATTAATTAACTAATTATACATATATGTTATATTTGACATCCAGGTCTTTTCTGAGTCTTTGACTATTACAATGTTGTATTTAGAGAGACCATATCCAAATGATTCCGTTAGTTTATTATTTGATCTACCGAGTGTATTGCCCTGCAAATACAACGAATTTATTAGATTGGTTGTAGGCTTGTTTTCTTAATATAGATTGGTTGTACTGAATATATATTTGTCATATTTGTGTATAAAAAAAGTATCTATTGGGGGTGCATTTGGCTGTGGATAAACAAAGAACTCATGTTGAGCTTGAATGTGATGCCCCGCGAGTAGTCAATTAAGTGGGCAGTTTGCATGGTGATAACTCATCCTTGGGTCTTCTTGCTGAGGATATCAGGTCTGGCTTACAGTGTTTAGTTGATTATCGAGCTTGTCATGTCTATAGATTTGCCAATTCTGTAGCCCATAGATTTTGGTTAAGTTGACTTTATTTTCTGATTTTGATGTTTGTTTATTTGAAGAGCCTCCAGACCTTATCTAGGATGTCCTTCTTAAAGATTGTAATCATCGATATGAATTAAAATCTCTAACGTTTCACTTCAAAAAAAAGACAAAAAAAAAAAGTGCGGACTCCGGTCTCCTCCATTAATAGAAAAATAAAGGTTTTCCCGGTTTATCTCATGAACTCAGTTTATCAAAACTGGCCCAAAATCAAAGTAAGCTGCCATGTTACTCATAAAAACGACTCTTGGGTCGACAAAGAAAGTCGGTAATTGTGCTCAATTGATCATGGTTGTGGAGAGTTCTTAGTGCCTATACAAGTTGACAAGTTAACGAAGTTCAAAACACGCCAGATTATCAAAAGAACCACTTTAGAGATTGTCCAACTAAACTGAATAGGAAGTTCGTATGGATTTGGTCTAGTGGTGTTCGATGTCCGCTTCATCATAGGAAGAATTAAATTCAAATTTTATGTACGATAATTGCTAACTAATGAAACAAAACAACAACAAAAACACGAAGAAGCATGAAAAGGCGACTTAAGCCGACAGCTCATGGCACACTGGTCTGTTATTGTTTTCTTTGCTTTTTTTCTCGGTCAGGGTTTCTTGACTTTTTAAGTGCAACCAAGATGCACAAAGCATGGTATTTTCTCGTATTAAAATAGGTAGAGATATATATCTTCCTAGTTCAGAAACTCAATTAACCAAGACAGTGCGTCCGCCTTTTCGCACTCAATTAACCAAGACGGTGCGTCCGCCTTTTCTGAGATTTAGAGTAAAATTATATATCACGGTCTAGAAACTCAGATAGTCCCATTGGGCCTCCTTCAGTCAGGTCCCTATTTGATCCATGACAGTTATTGGGCATTTGGATCATTGGTATGGTAATGGGCCATCTTCGAAAGTTTTTTGAGACAACGCCTACAAGTTAAACTCACAAACTTACTAGAAAAGAAAACTGATCTTCTGCTAGATTTTCAGGGTTATTTCTTTTTATTTGTAAATGAAAAGTCTTATATTGGAATTTCAACAACAATGACGAGCTCGATATATTATGACCCAACCATTAGGTACGTCGAGTTTGTTATATATGAAAGTCTAGTATAAAACTTTCCACTTACGGTGTAAGAAGGCGAAAACAGTGTATTATTTCCTGTATATGTGTAACTTGCTTTTATGTCCAGATAATTAACTTGAACACATCTATTGCACCCGAACACAAAATTTATAAAAAAAAAAAAAAATTTAAGCTCAATCAACCATTTCGTATATGGAATTGGATCCATCTGAATCCACTTTAGAATCTCTACATTTTAGCCATTCATCGTGTATCGTGCCGTCATAAATGATTTGACTTTTTTTTACTTAAAATTAAACACAAATAGTATATGGTGAAAACTGTCATCACGATGTACGATGAACATTTAAGATGTAAAAATTCATAGGATCCCCACAAAATGGATCAGGAGAGGATCCCCTTCCTTCATATATTACTCCATGCATGGTAAGTAAGGAGATCAACTTATATGAAACGAGTTTATCATCATCAAAGCATTTTTGTTTATTAATATAATGTTATTAAAAGAAAAACGTACATATACATTATATTATTAGACTGAAACACTACCATTTAAATCAACCTGTTTTAAATATTACGAGGAAGAATATACTAGAGTTTTCGTGAAGAATTAAAGCTGTAACCAAGTTTGTATTATATAATACAAAACAAGTTGTCAAGTTGGCATTATTTAGTTCGAAGAAGTTCTTGCTAGATTCAGTTGATGTAATCCAATGCCGGCATGAATAAAAAGTCCAACTATATCTTAAAAATTATTATTTAAATCAACATACAGACCCCCTGGTGAAAACACTCTTCAACACGACAAATGCAACGTCATCTAAATGTTTGAGGCAATATAAAATTCGGACCAACTCGATCGGCGCATAAAATTTGGAACCATCATTTTAAAAAGAAAAACTAATGAAAAATATTTGAAAACTTTGAATTTTAACGATAAAAACAAATTAAAAGGTAAAGTAAATAATACCAAGATTGGCTTTTTAGTGTAAAAATGTGGTTGTTCTTTAAAGTGAACAGTACTGAGAGCTTTTCGTTAAAGTTCAATTCTTAAAAAGGTCCACACACCACTTTTTTACTTTTCACACACCCTACCCCCTTTATTAATTTTTTGACCAACTTGTTGCCCACCAAGATGTAAGTAGACCTGACAGTTTCTTACACGACACGTAAACGACACGATAACTAATCGGGTCGTTATCGGGTCACAAAATAAGAACCTGTTAATAACTGGTCCTTAACAGGTTTACACAAGAGTGACACGCGAATAACCTGTTTCGACACGAAAAAGAAAAAGCTATTTTGATGATTTTAATTTTTTTAATTAATAAAAAAAACTTATTATAAAATACAATAAATACAGTGGATATATATATATATATATATATATATATTGTTCATTAATTATTATTGTATTATTATTCTAAATAAATTTTAAAATTTTAAGTTTTATTTATTTATTTTATAAAATATTATGAGTAGTGAGATTAAAAAAATTTAAAACACATTAAAAATAAAAACATCAAGTAATTTAAAAATACCAAATACATTTAAATATTTATAATAATTAATTTACAAGTGCAAAAAATGTGGAAAAAAATATGCAAGCACTCTTAATCGCATCCTCTACGCTTTAAAGGTGCGTACATGAATTTTTAAAACTATACAAACCCTCATCTATTTTTAAGGAAGTTCAAAATAAATAAAATTCATAATTATTAATGTATAAGTCTGAAAAATGTGAAAGCATATATAAAGGGCGTGATATTCACACACCCCATTTTACTTTTCACACACCCTTCTAATTTTTGACCGTCGGATCGGATGAATTGAAGAAAATCAACGGATAGAAATTAACAAGGGGTGTGTAAGAAGTAAAATGGGGTGTGTGGATAGCACACCCCTATATAAACGCTCATGATTGCATCATCTACCATTAGACAATCGTTACATGGTCGTTTAGATTTTTAAAACCCTCCAAATCTCATGAATAATGTTTTTTATAGTGCAAAATTAATAATATCGTAGAAGTGAAAAAAATGTAAAAAAAAAAAAAAAAAAATCACTCATAATCACAAGTTTTACAATTTTCGTGAAGTGGCCAACTCCGAAATCTAACACCATAATTCATAAACCTTAGATTTAAATTTGGTCGTCCATTGTCGTTTACACTTTATTCTACTCACCAAATTTCTTTTTGAAAAGTGTTCTTTTAATGGATGTAGAAAAATGAATGGTTTAGATCGTTGATATAGCATTCCGATATTTACGGTTAACTAAAATATGAGTTCATGTTATATAGTTTCTAGAGACTTTATAGACTTCGAGCTATATTTTCACTAATGATAAAACTCTCATCGTAATATAAACGATCCAAACCATTCATCTTCCTGCATCCTCTAAGAGATCATGTTTTAAAAAAAAAAAAAATCCAAAAAAAAAAAAAATTTTGGTGAGAAGAATGGAACGTAAATGTAAACGACAATCAACGGTTAAATTTAAATCTATAGTTTATGTACCTCAGTGAAAACATCGTCAATAAGTTCCAATACCATTTTCCTCTGTGATTGATGAAACTTGGAGGGTTTTACTGTAAAAAATGTACAATGTTCCTCAATTTTGAAACATAACTCTCTTCATTTTGCATATCTTTGAACATTTGTATTTTGTAGTATGCACTAATGTTTTTTCATTAGACTCTTATTTTGGGGTATGTAAACTTGAAAGAAAAATGTTTTATTTATTTATTTATTAATGTTTTGAAGTAATATTTATGTGACAATGTGATATGTATATACTAATTCAGTATTATGTTTTACATTTTTTGGGGTCAAATTATGTTTTTTCATTTTCATTATTTATTGATTTAAAATATATTTTTCTTAACGGGTAACGGGTCTGGTCATATTACCTGATAATATTAACGGGTCGATTTTGGGTTGGGTCATATTACCTGTTTATTTTAACGGATGTTACACGACACGACTCGTTAAGCTATCGGGTATGACACGAAAACGACACGAACACAAGAAACACGACACGAATGCCAGGTCTAGATGTAAGACTAAACTAACTTTTAAAAACAACAAAGAAGATGAAATCATAACCGACTTCAATAGTAAACTTCACATATCTTAAAGAAACAATATGCACGACTTTCAATAGGTCTAAATTCAATAATAAGCCACCTATTCTATGAGAGCAGTGACCATTATTTATATTAAAACAATCCATATGATTTCTCTATTAAAATGAGTGAATGAAACTGATACACAATTCTAATCTAAATAATTAGGAAAACTTTAATAAGACATTTTCGTACCAATTTGAAAAACTATTGTGGGAATGTGATTTTTAGGGTCAGAGCAAAGCTGATCGGAATAACGCTACCTCAAAAGTCCAATCATGAACTTAACGACTTTGAGTGGAGTTGTATTGGACAAAATAATGGTGCCACCATCACCCTGTTTTGGGGCAATAGGCAAAGTCCGAAGCAACTCCACTAGGTGACCATGCTTGTTCCGCAAAATGCGAGATTTGATCTGGATAAGGACACAAACAGATTCATCATAGGTTTTGGAGTTCCTACAATCTAGGAATTGACGTGCACTGGAAGTAATCACACTTTTAAGAAGACACAATATCTAGTCCTAGATATCCTTTAGGATTTTCCTAATTCAGTACAATATCCTTAAAAAGTCTCTCTCCCACTCAATATAAATACACCTATCTAGGGTTCATCTCTAGTTATGCATTCTTAGGATACTTATTCTTTTATCCACTGCTTGAGTCTAAACTTGTTTACTAACTTGACTGTCGGAGAGCCTTTAACCGGCACACCCCCTTCGGTCTTGAGGTTACTAACGATTGTTTCTAATTTTGCAAGTTACTTGAATCTTTGCTTCCATCATTTGACGGCATGCAAATTTGGTTCCAACAATTAGTGTTTTCATTGAGAATGAACTCATATTCTTCCCGACCAAATCACTCTATTCCAATAAAGATCCCCCAAATCACATCGCAATGAGTTGTATGCTCAAACATGTAGCGTTAACCCCGAGATCGGCTGAGTTATCGCCATGGACGAGATATGGGAAGACGTGATACATATTTGTCTGTTCTTGGATGGCCTTTGACGAAGTCCCTTAGCCAAAGAACCTCTAAAACTCGTCGACTTGAAAATATGATTGAAAGACATGGAAGAAGTCATCTCATGCTTCAAAGAAGCGTCAGCCCAGATACCGAAAATCATTGACCTTTGAAACTTCGCCCAATGCCCTACACTCAAGATGTACCGTCGAAAACCTAGGAGGCTACAAGGCCTTCATCCTATCTAACGATCAAACAAAGAACCATTCCTAGAGTGAATTTCATATGCGAATGAACAAAAATATCTGGGAAACATTGGGAAAGTAAGAAAGAAAGCATGCAAGAAACATCGAATGGTGGCTTCGATCAACAAACTGCTATCCATTGACTCCAATATCTTGATGTTCACTGATCGAGACCTGGAAGGGGTCCATTCACCTTACAATGACGCCCTCGTCGTCAAAGTACAAATCTCTAACGCCATGGTCAGTCGGGTCTTAACGGACAACAGATCGGGAGTTAACGTCCTCTTCAAGGACGTTGTATAAAAGATGGGTATTCTTGATAACATCAACAAGGGGAGAACCACCCTTCACACCTACAACAGGGCACCAGTTCGATCCTTAGGAACAATAAAATTGGCGGTCCAGGTGAAGCCCTACAACCACTTGGTGACTTTCCACGTCATGGACTGTCTGACTCCTTGCAAAGCCATCATTGGCTGGAATTAGTTGCATAAGATGAAGGCTATTCTGTCTAGTTACTATTAACTACTTCGTTATCTCGCTCAAGGCGAATGAAAGAAATAAAAAATAGATCAATCAGTGGCCTACTGCTGCGCCGTCGAAAGCATGAATATGATATGGAATGGAGAAAGAAGTTGAAGTTCTCTCGCAGACGAGTTACAAAGAATTTGACTTAGATCTCGAGCCCCAAGACGACAGCACTTTGGAGTCGAAAGCAAACAAGGACGCCATGTAAATCGGCCTCGGTCCCAATAAGCCAGAGCAAAAAGCCAAAACCAGTTCAAAATTGACTGGCCACGAGAAAAAATTGTTTAAAAAGTTTTGTTTTGATCATTCCGTCATCTGTCACTGCTTTCACCTGGAACTAACTGCCAGACTAGTTATCTAGCCCAAGTGAAATCACGGAACACAACGGAGCAAGATTATAGAAGTCGAGATTGACAAGCTCAAGAATACCTACTTCATTGTCGAGGTGCACCATCCGGTCTGGCTAGCGAATGTGGTACTGGTGCAAAAGAAAAAGGGCAAGTGAAGAGTGTGCGTGGACTTCACATACCTAAACAAAGCTTGCTTGAAGGATCGGTATCCACTTCCATGGATTGATCTGCTAGTAAACTCAACCGCGGGTCACAGACTTCTGAGCTTCATGGATGCCTACTTCAGATACAATTACATAAAGATGTGCGAGCTAGACATGGAAGTGACATCCTTTGTTATTGACCGATATACGTACTGCTACAAGATTATGCCCTTTGGTCTTAAAAATGTAAGGGTAACATACCAAAGACTCGTCAACTGAATCTTCAAAGAAAAAATTGGAGACACGGTGGAAGTTTATATAGACGACATGGTAGTCAAGAGTAAGGAAAAGAAGGACCACATAGTCTACCCCCAAGAATCGTTCGACATACTCCGAAAATACAACATAAAGCTGAATCCGAAGAAATGCACATTCGGAGTAGCATCAAGCAAATTTCTGGGATGCCTGGTTACCAAACATGGAATCGAAGCCAATCCCGATCAAATCAAAGTAATCATGGAGACCAGTTCGCCAAGAACCACAAAGGAGATACATAGCTTGACGGAAAAAGCAGTTGCTGTCAGTCAATTTCTTTCGCGTTCCACCGATAAATGCAAGCACTACTTCATTACAATAAAGAAAAGTAAAGGCCTGCTCTCGACAGAAAAGTGTGAAGAGGCCTTTACAAAATTGAAGGAGTACTTGTCTAAATCCCCACTAATGTACAAATCGATCGACAGAGAAGATTTGTACTTATACTTAGTAGTATCAGACTGCCCAGTAAGCGTGGCTCTGATTCGAGTGGGGGAGCAGAAACTGGTATACTACGTGTCAAAGCTTATTCTTGCACTGGTAACAACAGCCAGAAAGTTTCGACAATACTTCCAATCATTCAACGTGGTCTACATGACAGAATACCTTCTACGATTCATCCTACACAGCCCTGTTAGAACTCGTGTTTTTAAATATATTTGTTATTATTATTGTTAAAAAAATAATATTATATTAGTGTTTCTTTTATGCACATGTATTTTTATTTGCTTATATCACTAATTTATATTGTACGTTTACATGATACTTTTAGTTAGTTATTATTTTATTTTAATATTTTATCCTTATGAGTTATAATTGATGTAATTAGTACTACCAATTGTTAGAGTGAAGCATGAATGCTAGGTAAGCACTCTGGTGAATATTAGATACTACATAAGTGGACGTGGCTAGTTAAAGTATTGGAGGTGGAGTCTATGACAAGCTAGTTGTCAATATTGGTGGTTACACTTCCATGCATTTAGACAGCTCACTTGCTGACTATGCTTAATTTAGCAGGGGGTGGCAAATAAGTTAAGCAGGAGGTGTTATGTTTCAAAAGCCATTTGTTAATTACCTTAGGTTGACACCTCTTGTACATGCATATAGATAGTCATCAGATGAGTCTAAGCTTATCAATTACTACCAAAACCAATCAATCAGAGTCATGTGCTAGCCGCCTTTTTTAGTGTAAATAGGAGCAGTTCCTATTGTTTTACAGAGAACCGTAGCATGCAATGCATGCAACGTAGGCGGGGATGGATATAGAATGACATGGAAAATATGAGGAGTATGCGGTGCATGCAATAAGAGTTCATGTAGAGATTATATATGCTTATATATATAGAGAGACTAGAAAAGAAAAGAGAGTGGAAGAAATACATGGCTATTAAGGAGCTTGTTCAAGTACGTGGAGCTTAACTATTATGGTAGTGACGTGGAATCTTCGTTTTAGCTTTGGAATCTAGGTAGGTAAAATATGGCAAACTTTTACGGAAATTAATTTTATTAAATTGTGAAGTGTTATATTATCCTTGATCTTTTTGATTGATTAATGTGGTTGGATATTAATTGGCTAATTGCTTCAGTTAAGTGTTTACTTGTTATTGGTTATGGAATTATTGCTGAAAGCAATATTTGTTGAGAATATACTGTGATACATGTGAAAGATGGGATGACATTATTTGTGCATCATTCATGTTGATGTGGTTGGAACTTTAATGTTGAGAACTTGAGATTGGTCTAGAAATGAGGATAATTGGAAATGATCTTTTGTGTAGTTGAATCTATTCATTATGAACCAGGTCTCAAGTGAGCCCGGTGTGCACATTAGAATAGGATATAGGTAGAATAAATCGTCGATGTGGGCGATTTGGGTTGGAGATCAATGAATTAGATAAGATGACTAACAAAAAGGGTTTATGAGCTCGAGATATCTTATGCGGGTTAATTTGTATAATAAAATATTTGAACCACCACTATAGTGGTAAAATGCACAGTATGAGAGGTGCATGTCTGCGTGTTTTATTATATGAGTTAACTGGAATAGTTGAAGAGGTTGCATTCATGCATTGTTATCAATAATGATTTGATATTTGGCTATATGATTTCATGGCACTTAATTTAATATTGTCAATTTATTGTGATAAGGTTATGTCCCTAATGACCTGTTGAAGCTCATCCCTTTGTTGTTATGCAGGTTTACGAACTAGACATTCAAAAGAGTAGACATGATGGGATGGGATTGGATGTGAGAATAGAATGTTTATTCATCTATTTATTGTAGGTTGTAAAGAATTCTTGATTTCTTTAAGAATCATGAATTATTTTTATAAGAGGAATTTATTTTCCAACCCGTTTCAATTTCCTTTTAATTATTTAGTTTTTAACTCACATTTCGGATTCGGGTTCCAGTTTTTATTGTCGACCCTGGGTCCGGGGCATGACAAGCCCGGATGCATCATCTAGGGTCACCAAGGGGGCAATCGAATTGTAACAGCATGACATCATATACCATCCCAAGACTTTGTGTAATATACATCGTTTAATTAAGAGTGAAGTGTGATTATAATTATTTTTATACAAAATTTTAGTCAGCTTAGTTTTTATTTGTTTAATAGCTTTTAATAATATACTTTTTCTTTTTTAGATTTCTTATTATTGTTATAATTATAATTGTTTTAGGGTACAAATAAGGATATTTTTTTTGGGTATAGCAATGAAGTAGTAGTTTAAAAAAATATATATTTTACAAAAGAAAGGAAAAGAACATTCTTTCACATTCTTCCTTTATGTGCGAGGGAAACAAAGAAGTTAGGAGGAGGTGGCTTTTCCATAGCTTTAGGAAGAAAAAAAAATCTTTTTTCTTTAGACTCAAATTGGATAAAGGTTAGGAAATCTTGTGATAGGTCGACCTTTGATTGATCAAAGGAGTGTGTTATAGAGAGTTGTTCATCTCCTATTGCACCAAGGAGTGTGTTCGGCAGAGGATGAACTAAGAAGAGCCATAGATGTCATAAGCAGGAGGTGGATGGCCTAGGAAGCTGGGTTTTCATCATGGCTCTAATAGGATTGAGTAAGATTAGAGAAACTATAAAAGGGATTTCAGAGAAGTGGGAAAACATCAGAAATAGAAAATAGGGTAGAGAAATCGAGAGTTAGAGAACGTGATTGTGAAGGAAGGATTCAGAGATTTGAAGGGTAAATTTCTTGTTCCTTGATTATTTTGATTTTTCGAATTTAATTTCCTTAAGTTGAATTGAAACTGCCATGATATATTCGGAGTTCTTAGTTTTATTTAGGGTTTTCTACCGTTCAATGAACCAATCTGAACTTGAATTAGAGTTGGGTAATTCGGATTGGGTGTGTAGATCAAATTTTTTTATCAAGATTTTGGTTCAAAAGGTCAATTTCTTGTTAATTTTGAGTCACGTTATATTTGGGTGTTGTATACATGACTTTTGGACTACCTAGAAGTATTTCAAGTTTTGTTATATGAATTGAAGTGCACTATTATGTAAGTTGCAGAAAATTGATTTCTTTGCATAGAAAACTCAAGTTTCGAGTAGCCTTATTTTGCTCTTAATTTATAGGTCTTTATGTGCTCATTTGGAGAAAATTTTTAGTGTGTTGAAAATACATATGCTCATGATCATAACTCAATTGTTTTCACTCAGTTCCGTTGAGTTTTGGTTGATCAAAACCTTATTTAAACTTGGGTCACGAGCTGCCAAACAGTGGCAGAAAACTGGGTTTCCAGTTTCAAGACTCCATCTTTCTTTTTGGCATAACTGCCAATTTAGAGCTCTATTTTCTACAAACTTTATATGCTTTTGAAGTACAGAACAC
Source organism: Crataegus laevigata (assembly GCA_963580275.1). Taxonomy (NCBI): domain Eukaryota; kingdom Viridiplantae; phylum Streptophyta; class Magnoliopsida; order Rosales; family Rosaceae; genus Crataegus; species Crataegus laevigata. Next base: position 18,471,502 of record OY756940.1, on the reverse strand, counting down.
AAACTTCATAACTCATATAACATTACACGATTTGGTTTAGTTTTGGATGTTCGAAAAGGAGCCTAAACTTGGTTCAATAGTGCTACTTTTTTTGTGTGCAGATTTTGTGGAGATGCAAAGTATTGTTTTTACCACACCTAATTTCTTTTCTAGATTCCTTTCTAGTCTTCTTTACTTTATTTGAGTGACATTAGTTGAGTTATAAGGTTCCAGAATTTATGTACTTTCTTTAGATAATATTAATTTTGTGATTAAACTCTTAGTTTGGTTACTAATGTGTGTTACTTGTATTTATACTTTTTGTTGTACTTTTGTGTTCCAATTAGGTTCTTTTGAGGAACAAAATTAATCGAATTCAAGGTAGGGGTTCTGGGAAACCATATATATATATATATATATATATATATATATATATATTACTTTAATTATTGCTTACTTAAGTACACATACAAGTTTGATATACATATTGAATTCAAATTGAATATGAATATTGTTTCTGAAGGTTATTTGAGTATAAATGTTTGAAATGCAATTTAGATCCATGATGTGGGAGTAAAATTGGATTGTCAGAAAGAACTTTGGGAATCTTAAGTAGTGACTATTAGCTTTTGTGTAGTTGAGCCAAACTCTTAGTAGGTACTAGGTCTCAGGTGAGCCCACAGTGCATAGATTCTTTAAGGGTAATTCAGGATTGGAGACAAAGAGTTTAGGCAAGATGATTAACAAAAGGGGAGTTAGGGGATGTTTAGGGTAAAGGTTAGTTCATATATTTAAACACTCGGGATCAAGCAGTACAAGTACGGAATGGGACATACAAGGTCTAGGTGTTTAGTTATGTGGATTAATGGGTATAGTTAAGGTGTTTGCATTGCATCCTTACGCATCATTCTGATTATGGTTTTAATTCTGCTATGTTAATTATACTATATTATTTTAGTAATGAAGGTGTAGGTCCCTACTGAGCTTTTTAAGCTCATCCTAACTAAATTTCGCAGGTACAGAACCAAAAACTTAAAAGTATGCTTGTTGTCTGTTGTGTAACTATGTATAAAGAAATAAAAAGATGAGCTTGTTGGCTTTTGCTCTCTTGTTTGAATAAAGAACTACTTTTGTGTGAACTTTGAGTAGTTCATAAGTTGTAATTTTGTTGAAACTTTCAATAATGATATGTTGTTCAGTTGAATTTTATTCCAAGCGAGTTATACACGCTTTTATTTCATGTCACATTCTTAATTATATTAGTTAAGCTTATAATTAAGGTATGATTCACATTCTAAACCAAGGTTTATGTTAATCCTTGGGTTGGGGCGTGACAATTTGGTATCAAAACTCTAAGTTTTGTTTAACTGTATGTGTTTATTTTGTTATTTGATTACTAACTTTATATGTTGATGTTTAGATTAGGGGTGGGCAAACGGGCCCTGGACCCACGGGTCGGGGCGGGTACCCGTGATTTGGGGCGGGTAAGAGGCGGGTCCTAAATTTCAAAACAGAAAACAGGGCGGGGCGGGGCTGTTCTAGAAATAGGAGGGAACGGGCCCTCGGCCCGGCCCGTTTCTAGGAAGGAATAATTGGTTTTATTATCCTCATTTCATCCTTTCCCTCTCTCAGTCACTCAGTTTTCCTTTTTTTCCCAACTGGATCTCTCATCCCGACTTGCTCTCACTGTCCCAGCTTCATCCGCCGCCGTCATCATTAGCTCTGTCTGCCGCCGTCATCATCAGCTCCGTTTGCCACCTCCATCATCAAACCTCGATCTAGGGGAACTGAAATCCTCTCTCATTTTTTTCATTCAATTTATAGCGAATTTCTTTGTTTTATGTGGCTTTAATTTTTGAATGCATGCAAGGAATTAGGATGGGGAATGCAATCATGGTCGATGATCAGGAGCTCCTTGATTTCTAGTGTAACCTTAGGCCGCTGCTGTTGTGTCTATTTCTCTGTCGAAGGGACGAACGACGAAGTCGGAACAACTCGAAACGACAAATAAATCATCTCCTCCATCTGACTCAGACTCATATATTTGCAGCGCAGTCGAGCTCTGCTGATAGCTCTCTCCAATTTTAAGGTTAGGGATTTAGGATTTAAAATTAAATTAAGGTTTTCTAGATTTAGAGATTTTGTTGGGTTTTGAAATCTTGACCTCTGTTATGTTCCAATTTCAAATCTTTTGTTCAAATGATTTGGGTGAAGGTGGTCGAAATCTGGGATTAAGCATTAGCTGGTATCAGTTTGGGAATTTAACCATTGTTAAAATCGGTGTTGATTGATGTGCACAATTGGGAATTTAACAATCTGTGCTCCTTGAGAACTCTAATTTCAATGATTTGGGATTATATTAATGTGTGTTGATGTGCACATCTGTGCTTCAACAATCTGTGCTTCAATAATTCTGTAAATGTAATATGTGCTATTGTGTATTGCAGTGCAACGACAGGCTGCAGCCCCATTTTATAAAATGATGTATTAAAAAAAAAAAAGAATTGGACCCGTGGACCCGCCCCGAATCGGCCCATTTCAAACAGGCCGAGTGAGGTCCGGTTCCAAAACTCAAAATCCCTCTACCCGCCTCGTTACTGTTTAAAACAGGTAAGGTCCGGTTCCTCCAAAATTGGGCCCGGCCCGGCCCGTGCCCAACCCTAGTTTAGATGCATCCTGCAAATGGTAATGATGCTTGGTGCGAATTTAAGCTGGGACCCAATGGTTTAGAGCTTTATAATGAAGACATGTACCATACTCGCCTTCGTAATGAAGCCTTATGGAGTTGGTGTATGATACACACGAAGAAACCATAGAAGAATGTTTTATAGGCTAGAGATGCAACGGGAAGTAGTTAGGCATATAACAAGTCGCTGAACATCAAGACTCAATACCGTGTCCAAATAGAGTCTAGTGAAAATCTTTATGGTGATGTGATGAACCATGTGACAGCTTTAGGTAGAAATATGTGGCCTCCACCAGTGTTAACTTAGCCTAAGTTCCAGTTCAAGTTCCACCTCAAGGAGTACCAGAAATTTTGGAAAACCTATCTAATTGTGTAGTTTTTATTCCTGCACCATCAATTACTCCTCCACCTATTAGCTACATCAATTATGAGTTTGATGATGAAGAGGACCCTGTTGAACCTTCTGAAAGTGTTGGACTTCCCAAACTTCAATTCGATTTGAATGAAGATTAAGTTCAGGTTTGGGAAGTGACTAGTGTAAATATTTTGTAGTGAAGGGCTGATATGAATGGTTGATTTTTGGTGCAATTAGTATGCAGCCTTATAGATGCTTTTGGGAGAAGTAATAGCCTTCAAAGGATAGGCTTTGATGCATTTTTGCTGCTGTTCAGAACAAAAGTTTCGATGTACTTTTGTAGTTTATGAAACATGTTTCTTAAAGTTTTTGGGAAAGCTTTGTAAATTATGTTGTCACTACTTATGTTAGCCTATAACCAATAGGTTGGCAATATATAATAGGTGTGTTTATTTTAATTTATACATCTAAAGTCTAACTTATACTTTTGAGATTGTATTCTTTTGTTTTGCTTGGTTCTATTTGATTGAACTACTGTTGGAAAGAAAACAAAAGAGGGGTGAATCATACTTGTTTCACATCTTTTTACAAGTATGAAAAGAGAAAGTAACTATTGATTGGTTTTATGTAACATAGTATTGCATTCCAACAAAAGTAGCTTTTATTCAATATATGATACTATCTATTTGAATGATTGTTTTTAGTTGTTTTATTATTATTTCTTAAGGTACTGCTACAAATTACATTTTACAAGCGAATGTGATCAAGTGTCTTTAAGTGGTTTACTCTTATTTGATTGATTTGCTTGGTCATGATTGAACTTACAGACTTCTTGTTTTATTTCTCTTTAAGTTCTCTATTCTTTAAGGTATTTTATTTTAAATATTATTATGGTAGATTTATTTTTCAAATTTTGGTTATAGAGCGGAAGTAGAAGGACTTGGCGATAATAGTATGAACAATAATATTGAAGGATTATTAGCTATTCATGATATGGCATCAATGATTCGTGAAACAAGTTAACATAACCATGAACCTCATGAGGAAACAGAAAGTGATCAAATAATGAGGATTCAAGGGGAATTTTGCAAGATCTAATCATCAATATTTAAAGGTGACCCAAACCCAATGCAAGCGGAGGAATGATTACACCAGATCAAGAGAAAGTCGAATGATCAGGAGGGTTTTCGGAAAATCTGAAAGTAACAATTGCTTGTACTTACCTGGAAGGACAAGCTTATCACTGGTGGGAATTCGTGCTAGTTAATCCTGATCTTCAAATTACAACTTGGACAACATTCGAGGTTATATTTTTGGAGAAGTATTTCCCTGAGACTATGAGAGCCATGAAGACCAGAGAGTCTGCAATCTTTGCCAGAATGAAATGACTGTGGCACAATGTGTCAAAGTTTGAAGAATTAATGCGTTTTGCACCTTACATGATTCCAGATGAGATTACTAAAGCAACAAAGTTAGAAGAAAGATTAAGAGCAGAGATCAAAGAAAAAGTGGAACTTTTTAAACTGAAAAGGTATGCTGAGATTGTTGATCGTGCTTGAATGGCAGAATAGAGGATTTTAGGTTTTAAAAGAGCTTTGGAGTATAAAAACCCAGGTGGATGGCGAAGTAGTAAACGCCCAAGATTTGTTCCACCTCGCTTTCAACAAAATCATACACTCTTTGGTCAAACTTCATGATGACCTTGGTTCATTGTGGGCAATTAGGACACTATCAAAGGGAATGTCCAAGGTTGCAAATGAACCAAGCACTTGGAATTCCACAACCACAATTCCATGCACCACCACCACCATATCGTGCTCCGTACTAACCTCCACTAAATCAATTTAGAGGACCTGTTAATCAACAAGCACAATGTCCAAGAGAACAACTTACACCAGGGAGACCTAGGGCATCGCCAGGTGCTAAGAGACCCGGACAACTTGCTCAAGGTCTAGTTTATGTTGTTGGTCAAATAGCTGAACAACAAGATCCAGGATTAGTGGAAGGTACATTTCAAATTTTTTACTCTTTGGCTAGGATATTGTTTGACCCTGGTGCTATGAATTCATTTATATCTACATCATATGCATCCATTCTTGATTTTTGATCGGATCTCCTTGGGGAAGTTGTTAAGTAAATCGAGTATGTAGATAATCCACAATGGATATATTACATCATAAATTGGATTGTGATTTGTTGTTGTTGGACTTGATGGATTATGATGTAATATTTGGAATGGATTTGCTTAAGCAATTTGAAGCTATTATTGATTGTGGAAAGAAAGTGATAACCATGAAAACCCCAGACGGAGAAAAGTTTAGTTTCTATGGTGATACAGAGGTCTCAAAACTTGATTCAATTTTGGATAAAAGAAAAGTGAATTATTTGAGACAAATTGCTCATATGATTGCAGAAGGTATAAGTGAATCCAAAATTGAATCTATTCTTGTGGTGAGGGATTTCATTGATGTATTTCCAAAAGACCAGGATTACCACCTATTAGAGAAATAGAATTTTCCATTGAGACGTATCCAGGAACAATACCTATTTCTATACCACTATATCGTATGGCATCAGCAAAATTAAAGGAACTCAAAAAGAAATTTCAAGAGCTTTAAGAGAAAGGTTTTATTCAGCCTAGTACATCACCTTGGTGTGCTCCTACCTTATTTGTAAAGAAAATTGATTTAACTCTTAGATTGTGTATTGATTATCGTTTACTAAATAGAATCACGATAAAGAATAAGTACCCTTTGCCTAGGATTGATGATTTATTTGATCAATTGAGAGATGCTAGGTATTTTTCAAAGATTGATCTTCATTCTGGTTATCACCAACTTAGAGTAAAGGCGGAAGTTATACCAAAGACTGCTTTCAGAACTCGATATGGACATTATGAATTTTTGGTCATGCTGTTTGGATTAACGAATGCTTCAGCAGCATTTAAGGACTCAATGAATCGAGTTTTCCAGCCATATTTGGACCAATTCGTTATTGTCTTCATTGATGACATTTTTATCTATTCCAAGTCTAAGGAAAAGCATGAAGAACACTTGTCAATCATTTTACAGACATTAAGATAACATAAATTGTTTGCCAAGTTAAGTAAGTGTGAGTTTTGGCTAAATGAAGTAAAATTTTTAGGACATGTTATTTCAACTAAAGGCATTGCAGTGGACACTTCAAAGGTGGAAGCAGTGTTGAATTGGAATCAACCAAAAAATGTTCATGAAATACAAAGTTTTCTAGGTTTGGGTGGTTATTATAGAAGATTTATTAAAGATTTTTCTTGATTAGCTGCTCCAATGACCAAGTTGACACAAAAATGAGTGAAATTTATTTGGAATGATGAGTGTGAAGAATCATTTTGGGAGTTAAAAGTTTGATTGACAATTGCTCCTGTGTTAATCATTCCTGAAACTGAAGTTGGCTACATAGTTTACACGGATGCGTCATTATGTGGACTAGGATGTGTTTTGATGCAATCAAACAGAGTTGTTGCTTATGCTTCTTCTCAACTAAAACTTCATGAAAAAAGTTATCCAACACATGACGCTGAATTGGTAGTCCTTGTTTATGCATTGAGGACGTGGAGACATTACTTGTACGAGGAATGATTTGAACTCTTTTCTGATCATAAAAGTTTGAAATACTTATTCACAAAGAAAGAGGTAAATCTAGGGCAATGATGGTGGATAGAATATTTAGAAGATTATGACTTTGATTTACATTACCATCCAGGAAAGGCTAATGTTGTAGCAGATGCCTTCAGTAGAAAACCCCAAGGATTTATGGCTAATTTGTATTATCAAAAGTCAAAGATGATAGAATGCCTTTATGACTTCGAGTTGCATGTAGGAATACAAGAAGGTTGTGCATATTTATGAATTTAGTTACTCACCCATCTTTAGTTGGAAGGATTATTGATGCACAACAAACTGATTCTCTATCTTAATCCATTCGAACAAAAATTTCAACTAAAGAGACCATTGAAGAAGGGAAACTGCATGCAGACGGTGGATTGAAGTATTTGAATAGATTGTACGTACCAAATTTTGTTGATCTTAGAAATGACGTTCTCCGGGAAGGTCACTATTCATCATGGAAGAACCAAGATGTAAGATCTTTGACGTCAATTTTGTGGAACGGTATGAAAAATGATGTAGTGGATTTTGTTGCAAAGTGAAATTACACGGAATTCCTATTTTGATTGTGTAAGATAGAGATTCTAAATTTACTTCTCAATTGTGGGGAAGTTTACAAAAAGCTTTCAAAAAAAGCTCAATTTTAGTAGCGCTTTTCATCCACAAATAGATAGGCAGTCAAAAAGAATTATTCAAATTTTGGAGGACATGTTGAGAGCTTGCATTTTAGACTTTGGCAGAAGTTGGGAAGATCATTTATCATTAGCAGAGTTCACTTACAACAATAGTTATCAATTAAGCATTCAGATGACACTGTATAAAGCATTGTATGGATGTAGAACAGATGTAGGGGAAACTGCGTTGATAGGACCCGATTATGTACAAGAGACTATTGAAAAGATCAAAGTCATCATACAACGTCTCTTAACGGCTTAAAGTTGACAAAACATTTATGCAGATAGAAGGACAAAGCCTTTAAAGTTTGACGTTGGTGATAATGTATTTCTTAAGGTATCACCAAGAAAAAAGATCAAAAGGTTTGGAAAGTCTGGAAAATTATCACCACGGTTTATTGGACCATTTGAAATATTGGAAAGAATAGGCAAAGTCACTTACAAGTTAGCACTACCTCCTCAACTTTCAAGCATACATAATGTGTTCCATGTCTCTATGCTCAGAAAGTATGAACCGGATCCGTCTCATGTAATTGACTAGGGAGAACTCACAATGGATGAACAACTATCATTTGAGGATAGGCAGATTCAAATACAAGATCACAAAACGCAAGTGCTACGCACAAAAACTATTCCATTAGTTAAAGTTTTATGGCAACATGGCAATGTAGAGGAAGCTACATGGGAGTTAGAGAAGGAAATGTGTACGAAATATCTAGAACTTTTCATTATTTCGGGTAAGTTTAAGTTTTGAGGACAAATTTTTTTTAAGGAGGGTAGATTGTAATATCCCTCGTTTAATTAAAAGTGAAGTGTGATTATAATTGTTTTTATACAAAATTTTAGTTTGCTTAGTTTTTATTTGTTTAATAGCTTTTAATACTATACTTTTTATTTATTAGATTTCTTATTATTGTTATTATTATAATTGTTTTAGGGTACAAATAAGGATTTTTTTTTTTTGGGTATAGCAATGAAGTAGTACTTTAAAAAAAGGTAAATTACATTTTACCCCCTCAGATTTAGGGTCAGTTTTAATTCCTTATAGCATCTTTAAAACATTTTAATTCCATACATTTACTATCATTTTATTTCAATTTCATAAAACCGTTAAAAAATCAATTAAGTTAACCGTTAAGTGATGACGTGGCAAATATTAGGTCCTCATTTGTGCTGTTGTGGCTACCACGTGACTAAACACTTAATAAAAAATTTAAAATATTAAAATAATTAATTAAAGAAAAGAAAAAAAAAACCCAGAACCCTATTCGTCTTCCCCATCCGACACCCTTCCATTCCCTCCACCCCTCCACAACTCCACCCCTACAACCCTTCCACCTAAGTTTTGTCTTCGCCACCCTCTTCTCCCCACCCTAGCCCACCCCCAAATCCGACACACTCCCCCTCTCTCTCTCTAATCCCTAGCCCTGCAAATCAAAACACTGCAAACATCTCTCCCTATCCCTGCAAATCAAAACCTGCCAGGTTTTATCCCATCCTATAGGGACTAGAGAATATGAACCTGGTAATGCCTGAAAATTTCCCAAAAAAACAAGAGATTGATGTAGCCTATTTTACCTGACAATATTAAAGGTGGCCGGTGGCAAGGAGAAGAGAGAGATGTGTTTGTAGAATTGTAGGGGAATATATGTGTATTGTTATCCCTCATACATCATGTCTTTATTTATAGTAAATGAGGAGAGAAGATATTCCTTCTTCCCCAAGGAATACAAGTCCATATAGGAAATGATAACTAGAATAAAATCTGGGAGATTATATTCACACACTCCAAATTACTTCCCTCACATCCTTTTAATTTTTTAATATTTTTCTATCAAGTGTTTGTGGTGGGTAGAAAATATTAAAAAAATTAAAAAGGTGTGGGAGAAGTAATTTGGGGTGTGTGAATATAATCTCTCTAAAATCTAATCTAGGATTTACACAATCATACCTAAACTAGGAATGTTTACAACACTCCCCATTGAGTGTGTAAATACTCAAGGTTGATTCAGCATCATGCAGAAGTTGAGGAAGTCGACTCGTTGACACTAATTCCAAGGAACAACGCTTATTCTCAATAAGGTAGGAACTTGCTTAAGTAAGTAAAAACCCAAGTGGGGACAAAATCCATAGTCTAAGGAAAAATGCGTGAGAAATGCAAAGTCAAAAGAAACGTCTAAAGGACGTCATCAGGGATATGACTAACCCAAGGTCGGTGCCTCATTAAAACCTAGTTAGGTAGCAAAAACCCAGTGGAAAAAATGCTCCTAACTGTAGGGAAAAAGAGTACATTAAGGTCAAGCAAGTATCTTCAGAATACTCCCTTTGAGTTTGATACAATTCCAAAGAGAAATAACAATGTTACAACTCAGAAAGTTTACGCATACCAATTCCATGAACAAGCTTCTGAAATGTCATCTTCCGCAGTGATTTGGTGAAGATGTCGGCCAGATTGTCTTGTGAACAGATTTGCGTGACTTCAATCTTCTGATGCTCTTGTTGTTGATGTCAAAAGAAAAACTTCGGCGCAATGTGCTTGGTGTTATCTCTTTTGATATAACTCTTCTTGAGCTGTTCAATGCATGCTGCATAAAAGTCATAGGAGCTTCAAATATGGCACATAAATTGTTATCTCCGTTCTCTGGCCATATTTGTGGGAAGTTATGCGCAGAAATTCAACTCCGTTTTCTATGTGGGTTTCAGCGTGGCAATTGTTATCTCTAATGTCCTTGAAGCTTAACAACGTTCTTCCGGAACGTGGAGAATAGAGTGCCACATTAATGGTCATGATTGTACTATTAGACAACATTATACGTGCCTTTCTGTATTCTTCTATCATGTTAGATGGGCCTGAAAGGGTTGTCAGAAGTGCATTCTTAGGTATGAAGTTAGTGAAATAGATGCATTCACGCAAAATAGTGTGTGTGGTTGCACTATCTGCTAGACAACTAACTTTCCCACTAGTTATACCTAGAATGAAAAATTAATTTGAATCGGTCACAGGCATAAAAGTTCTTAAAACAAATATCAATTCAAAGTAATTTGATTTATTCAAGGATGGTAATTAATTAAAACTTAATATCCAAAAAAAAAAAAAATCACCAACTAATAATCCAAACATAAAGGAAAATTGTTCAAAAATCAACCAAAAATTGAAAGAAAAATTGGATAGAGAAAGTCACAAAATAGGGGAGAAAGCTACTGTTTTGTCTCTTCTCTATCGAAGATTGCAGTTTTTAAAGACCTAAACAATGCTATCGATTTCAAAATGGAAGTTTCTGAGCTTCTTTCTTGTGCTACAGTGAAACCTTAATTGACTGAATGATCCTTATCGGAGTGAAGGTGACCGAATGCTATTATGGCAGTCCAACTACCAAGAACTTTAAATAGAAACCGGTGACGGAGGGAGGTGAGGGACACCCTATTAAGAGAGAGAGTGTGTCTGATTTAGGGGTGGGCTCGGGTGGGGAGAAGTGGGTAGGGAAGACGAAGCTCTGGTGGAGGGGATGGAGAGGTGTCGGGTGGGGAAAACAAAGGGGGGTTATGGGTTTTTTTTTATTTAAAAAAAACTTTTTTTAATTAATTATTTTAATATTTTAAATTTTTTATTAAGTGTTTAGCCACATGACACAAATTTGGCAGCCACGTCAGCATAAATGGGGACTTCATATTTGCCACGTCATCACTTAACGGTTAACTTACCAGATTTTTAACGGTTGTATGAAATTGAAATAAAATGATAGTAAATGTATGAAATTGAAATGTTTTAAAGATGTTGTAAGAAAATGAAATCAACCCTAAACTTGAGGGGGTAAAATGTAACTTACCCTTAAAAACATATTTTACAAAAGAAAGGAAAATAACATTCTTTCACATTCTTCCTTTCTGTGTGAGGAAAACAAAGCAGCTGGGAGGAGGTGGCTTTTCCACATCTTTGGGAAGAAAAAAAATTCTTCTTTCTTCAAACTCAAATTGGATAGAGGTTAGGAAATCTTGTGATATGTCTACCTTTGATTGATCAAAGGGGTATGTTATAGAGAGTTGTTCATCTCCTATTTCACCAAGGGGTGTGTTTGGTAGAAGATGAACTGAGAAGAGCCATAAAGGTCTATAAGCAGAAGGTGGATGGCCTAGGAAGCTAGGTTTTCATCATTGGCTTTGACAGGATTAAGTAGGATTAGAGAAACCATAAAAGGGCTTGCAGAGAAATGGGAAAACATCAGAAATAAAAAAGGAGGTCTAGAAATTGATAGTTAGAGAACATGATTGTGAAGGAAGGATTCAGAGATTTGAAGGGTAAATTTCTTGTTCCTTGATTATTTTGATTTTTCGACTATAATTTCCTTAAGTTGAATTGAAACTGCCATGATATATTTGGAATTCTTAGTTTTATTTAGGGTTTTCTACTATTCAATTAACCAATCTGAACTTGAATTAGAGTTGGATAATTTAGATTGGGTGTGTAGATCAAATTTCTTGATCAAGGGTTTGGTTCGAAAGGTCAATTTCTTGTTAATTTTCTGTCACGTTATATTTGGGTGTTGTATACATGACTTCTGGACTACTTGGAAGTATTTTGGGTTTTGTTATATGAATTGAAGTGGACTGTTATGTAACTTCCAAAAAGTTGATTTCTTTGTAGAGAAAACTCAAGTTTCGAGTAGCCTTATTTTGCTCTTAATTTATAGGTCTTTATGTGCTCATTTGGAGAAAAATTTTAGTGCGTTGAAAATACATATGCCCATGATCGTAACCTAATTGTTTTCACTCTGTTTTGTTGAGTTTTGGTTGATCAAAACTTTATTTAAACTTGGATCGCAAGCTGCCAAACAACAGCAGAAAACTGGGTTTCCAGTTTCAAGACTCCATCTTTCTTTTTGGCATAACTTCCAATTTAGAGCTCCGTTTTCTGCAAACTTTATATGGTTTTAAAGTATAGAACACAAACTTCAAAACCCATGTAACATTACACAATTTGGTTTAGTTTTGAATGTTTGAAAAAAGCCTAAACTTGGTTCAATAGTGCTGTTTTTCCGTAGATTTTGTGGAGATGGAAAGTACTGTTTTTACCGGACCTAATTTCTTTTCTAGATTCCTTTAAGGGTAATTTGGACTGGAGACGAAGAGTTTAGGCAAGATGACTAACAAAAGGGGAGTTCGGGGACGTTTAGGGATGAGCGTTAGTGCATATATTTAAACACTTGGGATCAAGCGATATAAATACATAATGGGACGTACAAGGTCTGGGTGTTTAGTTATGTGGATTAACGGGTATAGTTAAGGTGTTTGCATTGCATCCTTATGCATCATTCTGATTATGGTTTTAATTCTCCTATGTTAATTATACTTTATTATTTTAGTAATGATGGTATAAATTCTTACTGAGCTTTTTAAACTCACCTTAACTAAATTTTGCAGTTATAGAACCAGAAACCTAAAAGTCTACTTGTTTTCTGTTGTGTCAAGAAATAAAAAGATGAGCTTGTTGGCTTTTGCTCTCTTGTTTGAATAAAGAACTACTTTTGTGTAAACTCTGAGTAGTTTGTAAGTTGTAATTTTGGTTGAAACTTTCAATAATGATAGGTTGTTCAGTTTAATTTTATTCCAAGTGAGTTATACATGCTTTTATTTCATGTCACATTCTTAATTATATTAGTTAAACTTATAATTAAGGTGTGATTCACGTTCTAAACCAAGGTTTACATTAATCCTTAGGTTGGGGTGTGACACTTCGATCAAAGCATAACACTGGCGGATTTTGTAGCTAGGGTCACTCTAGTAGCACAAGAAATTGCAAACTCGACAGACCCCCGGAGTATGCCAGAAATCCTCGCTTTCGGCAGAACCTCAAAGCATACTATAAACAGGACTAGGGTAGGAATGGTCTTGATGATGCTACATGGCTCCATACTCGAACATGCCTTCAAGCTTGGATTCAAGGCGAGTAATAACAAAGCAGAATACGAAGAACTTTTAGTGGGACTCTTCGGGCGGAAAAGCTCTCAGTGAAAGAATTGTGAATCCACTGCGACTCGATGGTCATAATTAACCAAGTCATGGGGGACGCTGCTGCTCATATCCTGCGACATGACTCTACCCGAACAAAGTCAAAGTTGGAGAAGTACGAAATCCCCCAGGTCCAAAGAGGAGAAAATAGCCATGCCGATGCACTAGCAAACATATTGTCAACTGTCGACTATTATCTTCGATAAACAATCCATTTGAAGTACCTCACTATTCCGAGCATCCACGAGTCGAAACCAGAGGTAGTTACTGTTATTGATGCTAAAGAAAATTGGATGGATGAAATCATTGACTACATACGAGAAGGAAAACGACTAGAGGGTCGCCACTTGGCTAGAAAACTGGTCCAAAAGGTTTTAAGATGCACAGTCATCATTGGGAAGTTTTATTGATGCTCTTATTTTGGACCCAAAACATTGTGCATCGCTCCAAAAGTAGTGTGATCTCTCATTCTTAGATTTCACTATTGTAATTTATGTATTTTGTACTCGCTGGATTTTATAGTATTTTTACTAATTTAAATTAATTTTAGATTTAAAAAAAAGAAAAAAAAGATAGAAGTTGTCGGATGGCAACAAAGGACTAGGGTGAAATGGAAGAAAAAAGGGAGGGACTAATAGGGGAAAAAGAGAAGAAAATAATAGGAAGAGGAGAAAGGAATAATGCTACCCAATGGGAAAAAAGGAAGGAGGGGAAATGAGGGGGAGGATAAGCATGGAATTCCTTTGACCCATTTTGCTTCTTCTCGACCTGACCTAGCCTAACGGAAACAAGGGTTTTCGATGCCTTTCCTGAGAAAATTCTAGTGAATTACACCGATTAAACACCTGAGAAATACCCCACAACCTTCATTCTTCCATTTTCATAAAAAAATATGATACGAATTTGGTCATATTTCGCAAAAATTGAAGTCAAGGGCTTCGTGGGGTGTATGGCAGCAATTTACCGTTTCTGAAAGGTATTCTGATGACTACCACCACCAAAATGTTTCCCTTAGACCCAAGAGAAAACCCCAAACAACTTTGGGAGCGGCGGAGCTGCGGATGTGATGAATTGAAGCTCACCATTTCAAGCGTTTCTGGCGGATCAAGGGCGATTTAAGGTGTTTTCGGCTGAATTGGACTTTGGCTTAGGTATGAAAGTTTTTCCTCTCACTGAACTCTACTTGCTTGTAAAATTTGATAATTTTTGGAGTTAGTCGGAAAATTGGGTTTCCGTTCGCCTGAAACCGCCACCCGTGGCGGTGAGTGTGGTGGCACGTGGCCAGTGGGTCGATGCTCATTTTAAAGTTAAATTTGATGTTTAGATTTCAAATTTGATAACCATTTGATATAGTTCAATAGTTTGAACCTAGTATGGAATATTACACCACTTGACCCTTTTATGATTCGACGATCCGACCGTTAATCGTCACCAAACTTTAATACATTATAGAATGTAATATTTGAGGATATTAGGAAGTAAGGTTTGGGAATCTGATGTACAGATCTTTCCGAGTTGAATTTCTAAGTTTGTAAAACTAAACGTTGATAACAACCTACTCTAGAAGATAAATAAGACCCTGAGGTGATTACAAATTGCAAATCTATGAGCAGATGTTCCAGATTGACTTGTATAGGGTTGTGGACCCCACATTTGACAAAGATTTGACTTTTGGTCAATATGCTACAAATTGATCTTAAATATTAAAATCAGTATTACTACAGACTATGTAAGGCTTAGTGGGCCTATATTGGTTCGTGAGTTATCCTAGATAATATATACCTCAGTTTACGTGTATGGAACATCATATTGTGATATATATATATATATATATATATATATATATATATATATTTGTGTGTGTGTGTGTTCAATTATTTTCTTGATAATATGAATGATAAAGGTTATGACCATGTGATCTTAGAATCCTATTAGAAGTATTATGTAGAATTTATACGCTTGCATGATATGTTAGTTAGTGGCCACGAGAAGTTGATAGTACATGTGCCTACGTTGGTTGAAGTAGTGGCAAGTTGTGTGATGGATTTAATGCACCACGTAGCAGTGGTACATGTATGGTCTTGCTTGTTACCCTAGATTCGAGTGAATGGGAATTACCCACAATAGATCTCATGAATATAAATTTGATTTGCCATATTATTAATCATAATCCTAGTAGGGAATTATGTATAGTTCTTTAATTAAATTCATGAAATGATATGTTATCTCATTGATTGATTAACATAGCTAAATGTTAATATTATGCATCCTTGATTCGCAGAATTGATGAAAGGACAAGATTGTGGAATAACGTTAGATATGATTTTTATTATTATGATTAGATTAATTGATCAATGTGGCTTGAAAATAATATTATGTTTTGTGATTCTTTGATAAGTTACAAGCTATGGATTGAGCTATCATGTTGAAAACATAGGGATTGGTGTGATGTGGTGAAATGCGAGTGACTTTAATATATGTGGTATAGTTATTACCCTGTTTCCGTAATTAGCATCCTTTGTGGATATGACTTAGTTTTATAAATGGGATTTGACTTGTGTATTGGAAATGTTTGTGACGTGTGATTTGAAATGCATATTGAATTGCTTGTGAAGTGTGAGGGCTAGTAGTGGATCGTCAACCCATTGTGATGGGGCTTTGTTGCTTCGATATTGTCTCATTTCTTGCTTTGTTAACCAATTCTCAATTTAGTACTTGTGCTTGTTTCATTTCGTTGAGTAGTCGTGAATTGAGTAACTTGATTCATGTCATGTTTCTTTGAGCCGTTGTTATGCTTCTTGGACTTCCACTCAGTTCCATTGAGTGGTTCAGAACTGGGTTTTGTTGGAATTCCGTTGAGTGGTCTAGTTCCCTGCTTCGTCAAGATTTCGTTGAGAGGTTCGAGATCCCTCGTGCTCTGTGATTCTATTGAGTGATGGTCTAGAATCGTATCCACTCAGATTCCATTGAGAGGTCCGAAATCCTTTCTACTCCGCGATTTCGTTGAATGATGGTCTGAAATTGTATCCATCTTGGGTTTCATTGAGTGGTTCATTATGCATTGTACTCCGCGATTCTGTTGAAGTGGTCCGGAATTGTATCCATCTTGGGTTTCATTGAGTGGTTCGTTATGCATTGTACACCACGATTCTGTTGAGAGGTCCAGAATCTCTTCTACTCTGTGATTTCATTGAGTGATGGTCCGGAATCATATCCAGCTTGGGTTTCATTGAGTGGTTCGTTATGCATTGTACTTTACGATTCTATTGAGTAATGGTCCAGAATCATATCCACTCGGATTCTATTGAGAGGCCTGAAATCCCTTCTACTCTACAATTCCATTAAATGGTCTGGAATCGTATCCTGGTTTGGATTCCGTTGAAGTGGCCTGATGTTGATGGATTTTGTTGAGTGGTCCGAAATGGCATCATTTGACTTGTTGGTTCTTGGATTTGATATCAACTTCAGAGATGTAGGCTTCAGCTAAACTGTGTTGCTCTATCCCTGCATTTTGGTATATGATATGTGTTATTGATTGATGTGATTGTGGAATAATGTTGGTTGTGATTGTTGTCATTATGATTAGACTCGTTGTCCATTGTGGCTAGAGGATAACATTGTGCTTCGTTGACTATTCTTTGAGATGTTGTATACTATGGATTGCGGTATTATGTGAAACATAGTGATTTATATGAAGGATGAATTGGAAAGCATATGTGTGGGAATAGCACACCTGTATGCATGACAAGATCATAAGTGTTCTTGGTTTATAGTTGATGTGTAGTGTGGTACCCTATGTTTTCAGCTATAAGTATTTTACAAAAAGATTAGAATTTGACAAATGGTGAACTACAAATGGTTTAATCCCTATTTAGAGTACGTAGCCAGTCTAACGAAAATTACTACGCGATTCAAATCTTGAGTTGTGCTTTGCCATATCCCAGAGGTGGGGTATATTAGCGATACGGGTATTTGGTGACGTCACGTGTCGATCCTGGACGTATGTCGGGATCAAGACGTGACAAGTAGGCTTAAAGATCTTGAGCAATATCCATACCATAGTATGTGGCAACCACACAGGAGGAAGATCGTTGGCCCAAAATGCGACATCACATTACTAGCTGTGCCTAAAGTTGCAATAAATGTCAAAGGTACACCTCTATGAACCATCAACAAGCGGAGGAACTCAATATTTTGATAGGATCGTGCCCATTTATGCAATGGGGTATCGATTTAGTTAGGCCCCTCAAGTAGGCTCAAGGAAACAATAGTGGCTACATACTACTTCTCAAAATGAGTATCCGATAGTGACAACGAGCTGCAATTCACCAGTTCTTAAGTCACATACTGGTACAAGGAATTGGGAATCCGTCACCTCATTTCCACTTCAAGATACCCATAAGGTAAAATGGACGAGTAGAAGTTTTGAAGAAGACCATCCTAATGTTTGAAAAAAAAGGCTTGAACAAAAAAGAGTAAGTGGCAAGAAGAGCTACCCAGAGTCTTATGGGCATATCGCACAACAATTCGAAAAGCTACAAGGGAAACACCATTCTCCATGGCTTACGAAACAAAAGTCATCCCAGTCCTAGTCACGATTGTGCCAAATCTGCATACCGAAGAACGAACCACCTTAGAAAACGCACGAATCCTCAAGTCCGACCTCGTCTTCGCAAAAAAAATACTGGAAATGCTCTCAAGTCACCCTAGACTACGAGGGAATCCTCATGTCCGACCTTGACTTCGAGGAAGAATGTCGTGAATGTGCTGAAGTTCAACTGGCCGCCTACTTGCAGTAGATCTATTAGAAAGATATTTCTCATTAAAATGAAAAGATTTTACATGATGGTATTTATACAAGTCAGCTAAATAATATTAACTATTGTAACTAATTAATATTAGACTAAGATTAGTTACAATACTGAAATGACAACAAACTTATACACTAAGTAATTGCTGACTGTATTGAGGACATAGATCCTAGTTGGCACTGTTGAATATGTGGCTCTTTACACCCCCTCAAGCTGAACGGAGGAACACCAAGTGAAAGCTTGGATTTAAGAAGCTGAAACTGAGCTTTGGACAGGGACTTTGTGTGAATATCTGCAATCTGGTTGTGACTGGGAACAAAGCGAACAGATAGAAGAGAGGCTAAGACAAGTTCCCGAATGTAGTGGTAGTCAATTTCCACGTGTTTAGTGCGAGCATGAAATACTGGATTAGATGCTAGAGAGATGGCAGATAGATTATCACACCAAAGCACGGGAACTTTAGACAGAGGAAAGGCAATGTCTTTGAAAATTTTGCAGATCCAAGTAATTTCCGCAGAGGTATAATCCAAAGATCGATATTCGGCTTCGGTGGAGGAACGAGCAACAGTGTGTTGCTTCTTGGCACTCCAACTAATAAGATTGCTGCCAATATAAACACAGTAGCCACTGGTGGATCGCCTATCAAATACACATCATGCCCAATCAGCATCGGAGAAGGCAGTGAGATGTAAGGAACTTTTCTTGAACCAAAGGCCTTCAGTAACAGTACCCTTAAGAAATCTGAGAACACGTTTGACTGCCTGAAAGTGAGTTTCTGTCGGACAATGGAAAAACTGACACAGTTGATTCACAGCAAAAGAGAGATCAGGCCGAGTCCAAGTCAAGTACTGCAAGGCTCCAACAATAGAGCGATATTCATGTGGGGTAGAAAGAAGAGTACCACTATGATCCAACTTTTGAGTTCCAAGAGGTGTAGCACATGGCTTGTTGTCATGCATTTGTGTTTTGAGTAGAAGATCAGAAGATCGAAGATCACATATGTAGAGATAACGAAAGATCACAGAGAGCGCAGAGGGCAGAGCGCACACAGAGATCATAAAACGAAGAAATCGCAAAAGGCGAAGATCACGAAGAGAAAAAAAAAATATGATAGATCACAAAGATCACAGATCACAGAAACGTCGAAGATCAGCAAACACGAAGATCTCAGAGCGCAAAGATGAAAGATCGCAGGAAGCGAGGAAGACGAGGATCGAGAGAGAAAGGCGGTGAAGCAGAAAGGGATGATACCATATTAGAAAGATATTTCTCATTAAAATGAAAAGATTTTACATGATGGTATTTATACAAGTCAGCTAAATAATATTAACTATTGTAACTAATTAATATTAGACTAAGATTAGTTACAATACTGAAATGACAACAAACTTATACACTAAGTAATTGCTGACTGTATTGAGGACTTAGATCCTAGTTGGCACTGTTGAATATGTGGCTCTTTAAGATCCAATCATACTACAACAAAAGTTAACATAGTATTATCTTTTCTTCATCTTTGGATTAGGTTAAGTCTAGTATTATCTTTTCTTCATTTTTATTTCTTTTATAATTATTTTTTTTAATTATTAGAGATGAATTAAAATTTTATGATTTCATGCATCTGAGAAATTCGAATAAATCTACTTAATATCTTCTAACAAAAAAAACTAAGATACTTACATAAATTATCTATAGAACATACGAATCTAACTTGAATAACAAATATATGAATGTATATTATATCTATAAGGCAGATATGAAATTAACTAAATGGTACAAAAACATAATATAGGAGCAAGACACATTAATCTATAATACAGTTTGATTATGAAAAAGAATTTGTAATTAGGTAGATAAATAAAATTCACCTGTGATATAAGTTTATTATAAAAATTAAAAATAAAATCTATAATATGTTGTAAACAAATCCTAGTTGAAGTGTGATTGTGTAAATCCTAGATTAGATTTGATTAGGGTTAATTCTTATCCTATTGTATCTCTTACTCCTTGGAGAGCAAGGAATACCTTTACCCTAATACTATAAATAGAGGTGCAAAGTAGGAGGGATACACAACACAATTTCCCTACAATTCTCTCTTTCTCTCTTCCTTGTGCCGCCGGCCTCTCTCTCCCTCTCTCTCTCTCTCTCTCTCTCTCTCTCTCTCTCTCTCTCTCTCTCTCTCTCTCTCTCTCTCTCTCTCTCTTGTCAGATAAAATAGTCCACAACACGTTATCATCACGCTCTTACCGTTGCGCTTAGGAATCTGACGTTGAAGAAATTTTCTGCATCAAACCAGTTCATCCATATCATCACGCAATCAGGTTCTTTCAAAACAACGGCTTTTAACTCGATATTTTGCAAGCCCTGATAGCATGAACATTAACCATGATGCATGACCCAACTTTATGTTTAACGTATTTTAGATTCTACATAAATTGTGTATGCCTCATAACCATAATTGTTTAAATTATGTGAATTTGATATTTGTTATGAATTGAATCATACATATTTACAGGCATTGAAAATATTATTTTTTTTGCATATGCATCAACATAAATCTGTGTTTCATTAAAATATATATGAAAAATAATTGAATTGGAACAAGATTGGAATCAGGGATTTAGGGTTCTGTTCGAACCCGTGCACTTACACCATGCAAGCCGCAAGCCACCAGGCTCGCAGCCTGCGATGGCCAGCCCATCCCCTTGTCCAGCAAACCCACGGAAGCCTGAGATGGCCCAAAAACCCAGAAAAACATTCCCGTGACCTCATTGGAAACCCGATGCCCAGAAGGCGCCAAACCACCGAACAAGCATGACCTGCAGCCATGCCCAGCCACTTCTGGTTACCCCCGACGACCTGCAGTTGTCCCCGACGACATCCTTGTCGGACCTTGAGCCGAGATTCACCTGAATCTCAACAGTTTTTTTTCTTTTTCGAAAAACCGATTCGACATTCTCGGGTTTTTCACAACGAATGTCGAGTTTTTTTTAAAACAAAATCTCCATTTTTTTTGAGTTTTTGTCAAACCACGACTTGCCTGGACCTTGGCAACGTCGTCAATTTTTTTTTTCCGGCCTTCTTCTCGGTCACACACACCCAGCGACGCTGGGGCTGTTCTGTTTTTCAACCCGAGCCCTGTTTGGGCTCCAGCTCTTTGGCCTGCGAAAAAAAAAAAAACATTTTTTTTGTTTCCTGGGCCCGCTTTCTGCGGCTTAACCAGAAAACAAGTTATTTTTAAAGGCCTGCATGAAGCAGCCCGTATACATAAAATAAAATATAAAATAAATTAAAAAAAAAAAAATTTATTTTTTGGGCCTGCTTGCCCGTACCGAAAATAATTTTTGGGGCCTGCAGCCACACTCAATACCCCAGCCCAATTTTGGGCATATGTCTAATGAACCATTTTTTTTAAAACCCCTGTGGCTTATTTTAGGCCAAAATGGGTTATTGTATTTTTTTTTCCCCACACTTTAATTTGGCCCGAAGTCCAAATAATCAAATAAATTAAATAATTGTAAACCTAAAATTATATTTTTGCATATACTTGTTGCATATTTGTTTGCGAAGTTTTCACTTAAACATATCACCCATGAAAACCCGAAGTTTTTCATGCAAAAATTAAACCAATACATGTCTATTAGAACTTGTATGTTCTACTCCTATGTGAATGGATTGATTTTTTCTCCATTACACTAGCCACATCTTATCTATCTCTTGTGTGATAGTAGGCCTGGCAAACGTGTCGTTTTTGTCGTGTTCGTGTCGTTTTCGTGTAACAGCTGTTATCTTAACGGGTCGTGTCGTGTCACCCCCGTTATCTTAACGGGTCCTTAATAGGTCGTGTCACTTTACCCAACGGGTAAAGTGACCCGACCCGTTATGACCCGTTAAGAAAAATATATATTTTTTTTAAAATTTGCACATACCACATATATTATTATATATTACTTCAAAACATTAAAACATTTGTCGTTTAAGTACTATATCTACACTCGAAAATAAGAACCTAATAAAAAAATAATACATACACTACTAATTTATTACAAATATTAAACGTCCAAGCATATGCAAAATGAAAGAGTTTTTGTTTTCAAGGTTCTAAGTATTTCTCAAAAGTTTAAACCTCAATTTACAAAATCTTCAATTTACATCGATCATCATGAAATTGTATTGGAACTTTGACTTGATCTATTGCCTTCAAGAGTTATGTTTATTTATACTTTCATTAAGTATAACATAAGATTTTGTGGTATCCACTTGTATAAATATTTTAAATTGAAGATCGAATTCATTCATTGTATTCATATAGGATCAAGGAGTGTATCTGTAAAAAATCATCAAAATCAGAGTTAAAATAACCGTTAAATCGTGATTTTTAGTTTATAACCGTCGAAAAACTTTGGCCCGTTACTTGATCTCTGAATGTTAGTTTTTTGTGATTTTTTGCTGATATGATCTCGAAGCATATACATACAAGTTTGACGGTTGCGATCGTTGAAATTAGTTTTGGATAATTCGTATCCCATTAAAACGATA
The DNA here is from genome assembly GCA_963580275.1 of Crataegus laevigata. Classification (NCBI taxonomy): domain Eukaryota; kingdom Viridiplantae; phylum Streptophyta; class Magnoliopsida; order Rosales; family Rosaceae; genus Crataegus; species Crataegus laevigata. The sequence goes on along the minus strand of OY756940.1, from coordinate 18,448,807 downwards.
GATTCACTAACACTTAGAGTTTATTTATACTTTCATTAAGTGTAACATAAGATTTTGTGGTATCCACTTGTATAAATATTTTAAATTGAAGATCGAATTCATTCATTGTATTCATATAGGATCAAGGAGTGTATCTGTAAAAAATCATCAAAATCAGAGTTAAAATAACCGTTAAATCGTAATTTTTAGTTTATAACCGTCGAAAAACTTTGGCCCGTTACTTGATCTCTGAATGTTTGTTTTTTGTGATTTTTTGCTGATGTGATCTCGAAGCATATACATACAAGTTTGACCGTTGCGATCGTTGAAATTAGTTTTGGAGAATTCGTATCCCATCAAGTTTCAATGAATCAATAGTGTGTATTATGTGTTAGTGATATGTGTGTGTGTGTGTGTGTATATATATATATATTTATTAAGTAGATTTAAATCCATTTATTTTGTACGTATAATTAAATTAACACGTGTTAATCATTATAAAAATAGTGGGATATGATATATGTGTGATAAAAATTTAATAACTTAAAAAAAGAAAAATTCTCACCACTTTTTTTAATTTTCATTTTTCCCTCTCTTTTTTGTTTTCTTTTCAACTTTTCTTATAATTTTCACTTTTCCCTCCGGTAGCCTACCCATCTTTTCATAATTCCCTCTCCTTTTTATTTCATTTCCAACTTGTTTTATCATTTTCATTTTCCCTCCCTTTTTCTTCAAAAAGGGCGGCACTTTAAAGTTTAAATGGAATCAAAATGAATGGATTGTCTGTCCGATGGTTGGACTTGGATTGGAATATTGGATGCATCATGCATTGCTCATCGATTCATGCATATTATTAATTAATAATTATTATAGTTTTATAAAATTTAATATATATATATATATAATTATTATAGATGATTAATATTTTGGGGTATAATTATTATAGTATATATAATTATTATAGTTAAATTTTTTTGATTTATTTATTATAGTTAATTAACTTAATTTAATATATATTTATTTATTTATTATAGTTTTTAGGGGTGTAAAATTGTTAAATTAATATATATAATTATACTAGTATTTTTTTTAGGGTTATAAAATTATGAAATTAATATTCTGCTTATCGTGTATCGTGTTACCCACGTGTATACCCGAATTTACCCGTTATCTTAACAGGTGCTATCGGGTTACCCGATAACGACCCGATTCGTTATCGTGTCGACCCGAACACCTGTTAATTTCGTGTCGTGTCGTGTCGTGTTATCGGGTCGTGTCAGAAATTGCCAGCCCTATGTGATAGGAACATGTCGAATTTGAACAAACTCGACTTCACCGCTTTAGAAGTTTCTGGAAGAAACTACCTCAAGTGGGTTCAAGATGTGAAGCTCCACCTCACTGCAAAGAACTTGCGTCCTGCTATTGAAGAAGCAACATATGAACTTGTTGGCGAAGCTGAAAAAAGCCACTGCTATGATCTTCATTCGAAGACATATCCATGACGCTCTGCAAACTGAGTATCTTGCTGAGGAGGATCCACGTGCATTATGGGTCGCTTTGGCTGATCGTTTTGATAACCAAAAGGACATATTCTTGCCTGAAGCAAGACACGACTGGTAGCACTTGTGCTTCCAAGACTTTAAGTCTGTGAATGAATATAATTCTGAAGTTTGTCGAATCCGATCACTTCTCAAGTTTTGTAATTAAACTTTGACTGAAGAGGATCTCTTGGAGAAGACCTATTCGACCTTCTCTGCTTCTAATATTTTCTTGCAGCAACAATATATAGCTCAGAAGTTCACCAAGTTCTCGGATTTAATCTCTGTTCTACTTCTCGCTGAAAAGCAGAACCAACTGTTGATGAAGAATCATCAAGCTAGACCTACTGGGGCTACTGCTGTGCCTGAAGCACATTATAGCATTAACCAGCACCCAATACGCCAAAAGAGGCGTGGTAAGGGTGGCCAGAAGCCATCTAACCAAGGTCAACAGAGCCAAGGCCTACCCAAGGGAGGAAACAAGGCCCAACAGCGCCCAAACCTCGCTCCCAAGGCCCAGAACTTCAAGAATAAGGGCAAAGCACCTAAAACCATAGATAACGATATGTTCTATCGTTGTGGTGCTAAGGACCATTGGTCCCGTATTTGCCGCGGTCCCAAGCAGGTTGTAGATGCATATCATTCACGTCGTCAGAAGTTTGAATCAAACTTCATGCAAGTGGACGAACCGGAGACTACAAAGATGGAGGTTTCTGATTTTCAGGAGGATACCACCCCTATAGAAGATTAGAATCTTAGACATAGACTTATTTTTTAGTTGAAATAAGACCAATGGGGCCAAATTCCACCTAGTGGCCGAACCCCACCTTGTTTTTTGGTTGATTTTTGAACAATTTTCATTTATGTTTTGGATTATTCGTTGGTGATTTGTTTTTGGATATTAAGTTTTAATCCTTGAATAAATTAAATTATTTTGAATTGATAATTGTTTTATAAACCTTTATGCATGTGACCGATTCAAATTAATTTTTCATTCTAGGTATGACTAGTGGGAAAGTTAGTTGTCTGGCAGATAGTGCAACCACGCACACTGTTTTGCGTGAACGCATCTATTTCACTAACTTCATACCTAAGAATGCACCTCTGACAACCCTCTCAGGCCCATCCAACCTGATAGAAGGATACGGTAAGGCACGTATAATGTTGTCCAATGGTACAATCTTGACCATTGCTAAGGCACTCTATTCCCCACGTTCCGGAAGAACGTTACTAAGTTTCATGGATATTAGAGATAATAATTTCCACGCTGAAACCCACGTAGAAAACGGAGTTGAATTTCTGTGCATAACTTCCTACGAATATGGCCAGAAGCGTATTCTAGAGAAGATGGAGCGTATCCCAAGTGGTCTGTATACTACAACCATACGCCCCATAGAAAGCCACTATGTGGCCAGCCCTACTACTGGGACCGCGCACGAAATTACACTTTGGCATGACCGTTTGGGACATCCTGGACGAATAGCGATGCGCCATATCCTCAAATCATCACACGGGCATCCACTAACCCAAAGTTTAGGTTCGATCCAAGGAATCGCATGTCAAACATGTTCTATGGGAAAGCTTATTACTAAGCCTTCTTATGACAAGATTCGTTCGAATCCTTCCATTTTTCTACAACGGATTCATGGGGACATTTGTGGACCGATTCAACCTCACTGCAGACCATTTAGATATTTTATGGTTTTGGTTAACGCTTCCACACGTTGGTCACACGTGTGTTTTTTGTCCACAAGAAATGCTGCATTCTCCAAACTGTTGGCTCAGGTTATCAAGCTCAGAGCTCACCACCCTGATTATCCAATCAAATCTATTTCATTGGATAATGCTGGAGAATTCACATCTAAAACTTTTGATGACTATTGCATGTCGGTTGGGGTTGAAGTTGAACATCCAGTACCCCATGTTCACACCCAGAACGGCCTGGCAGAGGCTTTCATTAAGCGCTTACAAATGATTGCTCGATCGTTGGTCATACGTACCAAGCTTTCGATCGCTGCTTGGGGCCATGCAATATTGCACGCAGCAAAATTGGTCCGCCTGAGGCCTGTTGCGACACAACCATTCAGTGCTCTTCAGTTAGTTACCGGATACGAACCCGACATATCGCATCTGCGCGTTTTTGGTTGTGCGGTATACGTGCCGATCTCGCCGCCCTTACGTACAAAAATGGGGCCTCAGTGAAGGATGGGAATCTATGTCGGATATGATTCTCCCTCGATTATTCGTTACTTAGAACCTTTGATAGATGATCTGTTTACCGCTCGTTTTGCAGATTGTCACTTCTATGAGACAATCTTCCCGTCGTTAGGGGGAGATAAGAACGTCAACGTTCCTGAAGAACGACACGAATTATCACGGACGACTCCCACTTTGTCTCACTTAGATCCCCGCACCGCTTAGTCTGAAACTGAAGTGTAGCGCATATTAGATCTCCAGAGCATAGCTCAGAGCATGCCAGATGCTTTCACCGATCTAGCGCGAGTGACAAGATTACACATTCCAGCTGCGAATACGCCTGCAAAGATAAATGTACCAAATGTACGACGGACTGCCCTCCTGGAAGCCCGGGACGCCAATTCTAGTGATCCACGTACATTAGCGGCTAGCCAATCATCTGCCCCTACACAAAAGCGTGGCAGACCCCTTGGTTCAAAGGATTCACACCCCCGGAAGAGGAAAACTACGGCACAAGGTCCTGAAGAACCTACCGTGAATCCGACTATCGCTTACTCATTCTACCTAACTCATGAGAAAATTCTAGATTATGGAAGCGTCCTTGAAGAGACGAATCCTCCTTCCGAGAATCGTGAGATTTTGGTCTATTATGCTAGCTTAGATGATGTGTGGCGTAGAAATGAGATGATTGTCGACGATGCATTAGCATTTGCAGTAGCTACTGAAATCATGTTGAGCGATGACATTGAACCGGGTTCTGTTGATGAATGTCGACGTAAAGCTGATTGGTCAAACTGGAAACAAGCAATCCAAGTTGAACTCGATTCACTTGCGAAACATAAAGTGTTTGGACCTGCAGTCCCTACTCCTCCACATGTGAAGCCCGTTGGCTACAAGTGGGTTTTCGTTCGGAAGCAAAATGAGAAGAACGAAATTGTGCGTTACAAAGCTCATCTTGTTGCGCAAGGCTTCTCACAATGCCCCGGGATTGACTATGACGAAACTTATTCACCCGTTATGGATGTGATTACTTTTCGCTACCTTATCATTTTGGTAGTTTCCGAAAAACTGGATATGCAGCTGATGGACGTAGTAACCGCGTATCTCTATGGGGATCTTAATACGAAAATTTATATGAAATTTCCCGAAGGACTTACATTGACTGGTTCAAATATTTCCAAACCCAGGAACATGCTCTCAATTTGGCTGAGGCGTTCACTCTACGGTTTGAAACAATCCGGAAGAATGTGGTATAACGGTCTGAGTGAGTATTTGACTAGTCAGGGATATGTGAACAACGAATTATGCCCTTGTGTGTTCTTAAGAAGTCACATTTCGGATTTGCGATTGTTGGAGTATATGTTGATGACATGAATCTCATTGGAACTCCTGAAGAGCTCGCGAGAACTGCTTCGCACCTGAAGTCGGAATTTGAGATGAAAGATCTAGGTAAGACTCGATACTGTCTCGGTCTCGAGATAGAGCATTGTTCGAATGGAATCCTAGTACTTCAATCGAACTACACCCAGAAAGTGTTGCGCCGCTTTAATGAGGATAAAGCGAAGTCTTCGAGTACTCCTATGGTCGTTCGTACGCTAGATGCAAAACGAGATCCCTTCTGTCCGAAAGAGGATGATGAAGAGATTTTGGAACCTGAAGTTCCTTATCTAAGTGCGATATGCGCTTTATTGTACTTAGCTCAATGCACTAGAACTGACATCTTCTTTGCTGTTAATCTTTTGGCAAGATACAGCAATGCACCTACACGCAGACAGTGGACTGGCGTGAAAGACATCTTCCACTACCTTAAGGGTACTACGGATCTGGGCTTGTTCTATCCCTATGAATCCTCGAATGATGCTACATCTTGTGCTCCTTGAGTTGATTCTCGCCTTATTGGTTATGCTGACGCTGGATACTTATCTGATCCGCACAAAGCGCGTTCTCAAACGGGTTATGTCTTTACCATTGGAGGCACCGCAATATCTTGGAGGTCAACGAAACATACCTTAGTTGCCACTTCGTCTAACCATGATGAAATTCTCGCCTTACATGAAGCAACTCGGGAATGCTTTTGGTTGAGATCAGTAGTGGGCCATATTCGAAACTCCTGCGATCTTCATCCCGTCGTTGATGTCCCGACGACGATCTTTGAAGACAACGCAGCTTGCATCGAAACAGCTCAAGAAGGGTTACATCAAAGGAGACAACACCAAGCACATTGCGCTTAAGTTCTTCTTTTCACATCAACAACAAGAGCATCAGAAGATTAAAGTCAAGCAAATTTGTTCACAAGACAATCTGGCTGAACTCTTCACCAAATCACTGCCGAAGGCGACGTTTCAGAAGCTTGTTCATGGAATTGGTATGCGTAAACTTTCTAAGTTGTAACTTTGCTATTTCTCTTTGGAATTATGTCAAACTCAGGGGGAGTATCCTGTAGATACTTGCTTAATCTTAATGTACTTTTTTTACCTAGGATTATGAGCATTTTTCCCACTGGGTTTTTGCTACCTAACTAGGTTTTAACGAGGCACCCACCTTGGGCTGGTCATATCCCTGAGTACGTCCTGTAGACGTTTCTTTTGACTTTGCATTTCTCAAGCATTTTTCCTTAGACTATGGATTTTGTCCCAACTCGGGTTTTTGCCATAGCCTTAGGGTTTTTAGTGAGACTTACTTACTTATGCAAATTCCTACCTTATTGAGAATAAGCGTTGTTTCTTGGAATCAGCACTGACAAGTCGACTTCATCAACTTCTGCATAATGCTAGATCTGCCTTGAGTATTTACACACTCAAGAGGGAGTGTTGTAAACAAATCCTAGTTTAAGTGTGATTGTGTAAATCCTAGATTAGATTTGATTAGGGTTGTAATTCTTATCCTATTGTACCTCTTATTACTTGGAGAGCAAGGAATACCTTTACCCTAATACTATAAATAGAGGTGCAAAGTATGAGGGATACACAACACAATTCCCCTACAATTCTCTCTTTCTCTCTTCCTTGTGCCGCCGGCCTCTCTCTCCCTCTCTCTCTTTGTCAGATAAAATAGTCCACAACATAATATGGTTTATAGCACGAAGAAGAACAAGAAATAACAAAAAAAGATAAAAACATAAAGAAGAACTAATTAAAGAGATAATTGGGAAGAAATTTACTTTTTATAGAAATTTTACCATTAAAGAGATAATTATTGATAATAAATAATCCTAAACTTAAGAGATTGGACTTATTTTAATAAACTAGATTATTCATAATATTGACTTGAAAAATATGTTGTAGGGACCAACTAAAATGCATTAAGCAGCAAAAAATCTAGCCGCAAAAAATTGGGTATAACTCGTCAATAAATCCATCAAACTATAAATAATTCGTTGCGGAAAATATTCTCAATTTGGTCTTGATACCATTTGTAAGACTAAATTGACCTTTAAAAACAGCAAAGTGGATGAAACCATACCCATCTTCAATAGTAAGTTTTTCCTTTCTTGCAAAAACAATATGCTTGACTTACAATAGATATAATAAAACACTATAATTGGTTTTAACTCTTTTATAAGACCCTTTCATACCAATTTGAAACACTATAACTTTAAACTCTTTTATAAGACATTTTCATACCAATTTGAAACACTACAACTGGTTTTTAACTTTCACTATTGTAGAGGCCCACATCGCCTAGGGGAGAGGATCACCTGTGTCTTATATGTACATGCCCACCTCCCATAGAAAGACGCATTTTGGAAACTCATTGGCTCCGGATCCCATAAGAACTCTAAAGTTAAGTGAGTTTGGGTAAGAGCAGTCCTAGGATGGGTGACCCCTTGGGAAGTTCTCTTGCCGAAACCTAAGAACAAATCCATGCGGGCTGGGCCTAAAGCAAACAATATTGGATTGGGTTCGAGATTTGACAATTTGGTATTAGAGCCACTCCTTGGCCGAAAGTGTGCCGACGAGGACGTCAGACCCCTAAGGAAGGTGGACTGTAGAGTCACACATCGCCCAGGGGAGAGGATCACTTGTGCCTTATATGTACATGCCTACCTCCTTATAGAAAGACGAGTTTTGGGAACTCACTGGGCTGGGTCTAAAGCGGACAATATCTTGCTATGCGGACTGCGTCCAGGATGTGACAATTTGGTATCAGACTCCCTAGCCAGAAATGTGTCGACGAGGACGTCGGGCCCTTAAGGGGGGTGGATTATAGAGTCCCACATTGGTCAGGGGAGATGATTATCTGTGCCTTATATGTACATGCTCACCTCCCTATAGAAAGACGAGTTTTGGGAACTCATTGGCTCCAGATCCCATGAGAACTCCAAAGTTAAGTGTGTTTGGGCAAGAGCAGTCCTAGGATGGGTGACTCTCTGAGAAATTCTCGTGCCGAAACCCAAGAACAAATCCGTACGGGTTAAGCCCAAAGCAGATAATATCTTGCTATGCGAACTAGGTCCGCAATGTGACAACTATCATATTCATATTTTAACATAAGAGACAGACAAGCCCAAGTGGTCAGACTATAATATTGTCACAAAATTAGATTGAGATTGGAGGTACCTAAATTAAGGAAAACAAATTGGAGCACTCTTCTCATCATTAGGCTGTCTCATTAATATAAAACAATGTTCATGATGATTATGTACTGCATTTGGTATTGCAAGGTCTCATTAATCTGATAAATAAAACCCGAGTATCATACAGATTAACATAAAGGGGTTTTCTTAAAATAAAAAAGGGAAATTGCAATTCAGGTCTGCTTACAAATCACTTACATACAGAGGGTCAGAATCGAGGTACACATTTATGACGGACATTTTGTAGGACTTATTTCGTATGTATTTCATCGATTTAACTGTATAGCTTTTAGGTTTTTTTTCTTAAAAATTATGTCTACAAAAAATTATTCATATCCGAAACCATATGACAGTTAGATTAAAGATAACCATTTTAGTGTTTCTTTGCATAACTGCATTTGTCCCAATTTCTGCACTACAAATGAATAGATTTTGAATTTGCTTAATTTTTTGCAATGATGAACTATGAATGATCAATTAAAATATGAACGGTTGAAGCGTTAATATAAATATGTAGTGGGCCCAATTAAATTATGGACGGTTGAAGCGTTAATATAAATATGTAGTGGGCCCAAAAAATGTGTGACAAAATATGTGTGGCGATATCTTTCTCAGAGCTACCTCATAATGCATTTCAATTATTAAAACAATCAATACCTTAGGTTCTCATTCGAAGGTCATCAATGTCAAAAAAATTTAAATTCAATACAAAATTGTTTTGATCGTCTAAAATATGCCCCAAAAAAATACATGCACAACTAAAAAAGCAGATAATGGAAAGTCTGAACAATTGTTGATTTAGCTGAGTTTTAATATAATCCTTAGAAAGAGAATCTAAAAACTAAATGGTTTCCCTCGTTGAATCATATCTTAATATTAGGATGTCTAAATTTTCTTTAGATAAGACATTCTTAGTGCAAAAACTAGGTATATTACATTGACGAATCTATAAAATTACATTCTTTAGTCTATAAAAAACCACATTCATTAGTCTCATAAAATTATCAAAAAAGAAAATATCTAACAAAAAAAAATGTTTAGAAAACATATGATGGGGCTAAAGTGTGTTTGGAGAATTTCAATGTTAATTATTCTTCATCAATCATTGATGTTTTTTGACTTTATAATAAAGTTTAGATACATCAGTAGGTAGTCATGACGTGAATAATTACGTGACAGAATTGAGTGTTTGCGTTCAGAATGAGAATATTGATAGCGAGACGCCAGATAAGATTCATCATATACTGTTGACAAAGACGCCATTCCCAAGATGTACATGAAGTTGCTAGGCCAAAAGCAAAGGATGACAAAAACGAAGAATTTTGTGAAGGGAATTTAGTCCTAAAATTTCAAGGGGATCTTTCGTAACGTCAAACTATTTGAAATATAATAGTTGACAAATAAAAAGAAAACACAATTGGCCAAAATTTTATTCCAAACACTATGTTAATATAAAACCTAACTTATTGATGTTGGGGTAGGTGGGGTATAATAAGCAAAAAAAGGGGTCCACTTGGATATGATATTTATAATATTGATAACATAAAGAGTCCACGTACGTTGGTTCATGCATGGCAAACTTTATTTTCTTCGAAGCAAATCCAGACGCACAAGTCTCTGTAAATCTAAACTTTACCCATACTCTTCCATTTACTTTCAAACCACAAAATATCAAATATTCTCTGCCATTTCGAATGAAATAAAATAAACTCACTCAAAATAAATAAATAAATATTACCAAAATAAAACCCACTTTCAGATCGCAGTCTGCTATTTGATAGAATATAATTATTTGTTGACTATGCTCTCAACTGCCTGCGCTAAACTGAATTTAACAAAACAAAAGCATCTTTTATTTTTCGTTTCTCTATTTTTCTTCTCTCTTTCTTTCTTAATCTTCTTTGACCTGTGTTCCAAAAATAAAACATTAAAGTCTCCTTTCTCCTTTCACCGGGCTAGAAAAAAAATCAACGAATATGTATGTGAAGTATGATCACCTTTATATTGATTTATCATCTATATTTTAGTTACGAGATTGTTGTGAAAAATAGTACAGCGTGTAAGCATAACAGCACTCCGAGTTACTTTCAAGCCCGTATAATTACTGCGTTTTCGCATTTGTTATGTAAAACGAAAAGGGTAATAGCATTAATTTTGGGCATCACATTTGACAATGCTATATCACGTAAGCTGCAAGTTTCGTGTGAAGGAAAACGCACACACTTCTGCCAATACTTTTATAATTTGACTGCGATGTCTTTTTCGTAACTCAAAAACTATAAACCTCCTTCACCTGCTACATAACATATAAGGAATTAACTGCTGATTTTTTTAACTCTACTCCATTTCTGCAGATATTTCTTATTTCTCTACAGTATATGGTTTTCCAACAAACTTTTTCTTGCCAAATTTTTTCCATTCTTTTACAAAAGGATCCCTCAAAGACAACTAAATATTACCTGTGATCACATCTGGAACTATCTAAGCAAATTACAACAAGCTCAACCGTACACGAGATGAAGCGGGGCATCTCGTAACACCCAATGCTGGATTTTTGGTCGGAACTTGATATGCAACTTATGTCATCCCCTTGTTTGCCTGCAGCAAGACTCTTCGTAGCTCATTCGCGATCCCTTGCAGCAGAACTGGTTTTCGGATAACCCCATTGATCCCTGTTTGCATACATCTATCCCACACATCTTCGTCAGCACTAGCAGTTACGGCAATGATCAATGGCCAAGTACGGCTTCGAAATTTTCTGATTCTCATTGCGACTTCAAAACCATCCAACTCGGGCATGTGAAGATCAAGTAAAACAACTTGGAATGAAGATCCAGCAGGACCGAAAGTACCAATAGTAGAAAGGCATTCGAATCCAGATGAAACAGCAGTTACGATGCAACCAAGCTTCTCGAGCATTTTCCGCATCACAACCCTGTTCACGTCATCATCATCGGTTAATAAAACTTGCAAGCCTTTGAAAAGTGAATTGGAATGTGGGTGCTCAGATGATTCTCCAGGTTCAGAGATGGCTATTGCAATGGAGGGACGAAGTTGAAACCGAAGAACAAGAGCCATGCTTTGAGCAAATCCTTGAGGGTTAGGGACTGCCCATATATTTCCTTGCATCATCTGACAATTAAGAATTAATACTTCAGTTAAAAATGAAAATTCCAACCAAGTAAAACTATATGAACAGTCAATGTAGAGCTAGCAGATATATGTAAATTGCAAAGGTTTGCAAATCTGAACAAACTATATCTCCAAAAGATTTCCTCGTATTAATGCTAGTAAACTAGTGACGATTTGAGGGAAAATATCATGTTCGAAAATCTTAATGGCCATCTGTAAAATAAGCTACCATGCTTTTAAACTAAGTTCTTCCCGTACAACCTTACCTATTAAAGGCTGAGTGAGGTTCCTGTACATTCTAATGTGATAAAAATAGGGTTAACATCTTTGGTTATCAAGAGCCTGTCCTAAAACTTGTAATGGTCATTAGAAGGGCTATCTGAATATGATTAGCAGCATAGGTCACCAATTTTTGACACGGGAATTGAAAAAGAAAAATGTTACATCCTACAAGCACATGGGTGAAAAATTTCATGCGGATTCTGGCTATACTAACATCTTCTGCTATTGGGTTTCCTATCTCTAAAAGAACAGAGTCTAACTTTAAAATTGTAATATTTTTGTTCCATCATTAGTCAAAGGGATATACTACACACACACACACACACACATATGGACAAAGTTGATCACCCTCACCTGCACTAGCTTTTTGCAAATGGTGAAGCTCAAACCCTCATCAACGCCTTCACTGGTGTATCTTCTACCAACAAGCTGCACTGCTGGTGTTGTGACCTCTGACTGAGAGCCGCTATTGCTTACCCCAAGCTCAAATCTAACACACACATCACCATCAGACGAGCTATGCCTCCAGGCTGCCCACCTTTGATCGCTCCTTCCCTGACTCCCTTTCTCAGAAGCAACCCGAAACATTACGAACCCTCCCACGTTGTTTCCATTTAACAGGCTTCCAACCATATGCAAAATCACTTGAAACACTCGTCTTTCATCCCCCATGACATGATCAGGTAAGGACTTGTCCACATCAAATGCAAAACCAAAGCCCCTAAGTACACACAAGCATTTGGCAAGGCAAGCTGCTTCCTTTATCATTGCATGTAACCCAAAACATCTCACCTCCAATGGAAATCTTCCACTTTCCTTTGCCGAATTGTCCATCACATCATTTATCAAGGTTGATAGGACATTGCTCGTCCTCACCATTGCATCAACAATAACTCGTTGATCTCTGTCCAAAGTGTCATCCTGCATCAAAGAAAGCAAACCCAAAATTGAGTGCATCGGCCTCCTCATCCCGTCACTCATTACCTTTTGGAATGCGTTTCTTGCGTGGCTTGCCATCATAGCCTTCATCTTTGCCTGTTGCAAGGCTCGATTTTGCTCGGCCAATTTCTCCCTCATGAGTTGAGACTCTTCAAGGACTGCAGCATGGGATAAAGCCACGGCAACCTGATCAGCAACTACCTTAATTATCTCCAGGTCCTGGCTACTCCAAGACCTAGGCTGTCCACCAGGGAGGACCAGAACCAGTATTGCATAACAAGTCTGGATCAACTCCGGAGTTCCTCCCTTGAAATTGGAAACCCGAAGCATTGGCATCCGAATTGCAGCCACTGGTCCTGGCTCACCTGAATCACCACTGGCATGAACAAGTGCTGAGTCAGGCCTAAGGATGTTCACCCCATCACTTCCCTCGATATGTACCACATCAGGATCACTTATAGGTATACAAAAATTGTACATATGAGAATAATTCCTCCCTTTCAGCTCGTGGGTGAGAATCATCTCTGTTTTAGTTTCATTGGGCATCCAAACTGCACAGTACTGCAAACCCAATGTCTCGGATAGCTCAAAAAGTGTTGTCGACAGTATTGTATGCCTATCAAGTGACTTGCGAATTTCTTGGGTGAGCATCCGAACATGCATTCCAGCTTCTGTCTGTCTCATTATAAGCCCAACCTCCCTCCCAAGATCCCAAGTCTTCTTCTTCAGCATGAATTCCCTCACTTTCACTTTGAGAAGCAAAGGGATGAGAGTGATGAGTGTTATAGCAGTGGCACATGAGACCAGAGCAGTAAGAATTTTGAAAACCGTGAGAGCCAGCATAAGCTGGAACGGGTGAGGGCCGTAAGTCCAGCCATTGAGTAGATGTGTCAATCCACATAGCACAATAAAGGCAATGAACTGAAAGAGAACCCATTTGAATGGTACATTCGAGCAGCTGACAAAGTAGAGCAGCTCAATGGGGATTGAAAAGTAGGCCACAGCAATCAAGAAATCGCTCACTCGCTGACATTCTAGGATGCTCTCGATGCTCCACAAGCTGCCATCATCGTCACAATTGCACCGTGGGAATCCGTTATCCGAGGCAGAAACACAGAATAGGAGCAATGAAACTGATAGCCAAGATGCTAAGGCCTTTAACATTGCACCCAAACAACTTGTTCAATCCATTAACAGTAAACACAGATTAAAGTTTCGAAACTACAATCGTAAAGCCACAAACTTTAATTTCCATTTCCTGTAAACATACACAACCCAAAAGAAGACAAACCCCCATTAACAATTTGAATGAATTTAACAGCGACAAATATGCGATCTCACAAAACCAACGAAATCCTGTCAAACTTTCATACTATGAATTGATGAATGGCACAGTGATCAAATTTTCCACAACCAGAAGAGATTAACCCAAAATTAAACAATGTTAATGTCAGAAGGAAAAAAAATTAATCTCAGAAGCAAAAGAAACCATTTTTAAATTAAATCCACCAAACCAATCTCTTAACTACAATAAAAAAACATTATATATATTTATTTATTTAAAAAACACAAATAAAATGTATTTAAAAAATGAAATGCTGGGCAAGTAAGAAACGTACCTGTCTCACAGCACTGAGAAACGTTTTGAAAACCCAGATTGGAATTAAAACAGCTGCAGATCTTAGGCATGCAGCAGATGCAAGAGACTCAAAGCTCCTCTGCGGCCATCAGCAATGAGACCCATTAACCTCATAAGTAAACAAACACACACACACACACCAAAATCTACCACTCCCCATTCATGGCAATTGGAAGCTAGCGTCTATTAAAAAGAAAACCCAAAAAACAAATCCCCATAAAAATCACAAACCCAAGAAAGAAAAGAAGAAAGATTTTTTATTTTTTTACAAATAAGTATTTTTTTTTATTTAAAAACCACTAAACCCAGTTGTCTGAATCAGTAAGCCGGCCACCTCGCGCCGTGTGAAACGCTGGTGGGCACTAAAAACTTGATCTTGGATAGTTGAGAAGGCGGTGGTACGATTCGGTGGAAAGCACAAAACCAAAAACCAGGTCGATTGCCCCACTCTCCTTCCTCTCTCTGTCTGTCTGTTATTTTCCTTCTGAGTCTTCAGCTCCACTTTATAGCAACAAATAAAATTTCAAAACAAAAGAAGATACCCATAAATCTCTTTGTCTCTTTTTAATAAGATTTTTCAGTTCTTTGGAGCAAAGAAACCAAAAGAAAATTGAAAATGATAGATTTTCTAGAGAGAGAGGGGGGAGGGGAAAGAGAGGGAATATTGTTTGCGCTTTGCGCCGTTGTTTCGGAGAGCAGAAAAAATAAAAACTCAAGGAAAGAGAAGGAAAGTGGGGGTGGGGAGGGGACCCACACTTTTGTAACATGAGGAGAACTTGGACGCTCTTTGGCACCATACGTCACCGTCGCACGACTCACCCAAGAACATTTGTTTTTATTTCTCCCCTTCCCAAAACGGACCCCCAAATACAAAAAACAAAAAAATAGAAATCCACGCGGCAGCCAAAGAGATGAGCAAAGGTTTCCTCTTAAATTGAGTGACAATAACCGCGGCAAACGTTTCAGTTATAACCATGGTATAAAATATCTATAATATCCCAATATTTTCATCGAAATTTCCGTGTTTTTAGACTATCGATATTTCCGATGTCATCGATATTTCCATCGAAATTTCCGTGTTTTTTAAATTTCTATATTTAAAAAAACACCAAGGGGATTCAAACCCCTCCCATTTTACTCATTCAACACCTTGACCACCATATCACTTATGTTTTTGTGAAAATATGCTAAAATATTTACATATTTTCTACACTCACAATGTTTGCCAGCTCGCTATATAATCAACTTAAATCAGTTAAATCCATCATGAAATGCATTTCCTTCCAATTTTTTGTGATAAACTAATAGATGATTGACTAAATAAACATCATACAAAGTTTCAATAAAAATTTCCAAGTTTTTCTTACAATTTCTGTGGTTTTTATTCAATTTTTATCGATATCGATAACATCCCGATATTTCCATCGAAATTTCCATGTTTTTGGACTACCGATATTTCCGATATCATCGATATTTAATACCTTGGTTATAACGGAGCGGACTACAGCTCTTTAATAAAAAATAATGTGAAAGGCCCGGGTTTGATATTCTGAGTTGTGGATCTGCTTGATTGTGGCCACGGACAGAGTAAAATTTCCTTTAATTTCTCCAAGTCTAGAATGAGTGGATAAACATGGTTGCTACCAGTTGTCTCTCTTTAAAAAAAACATGAGTGAAAATGATTTCCTTCTCAAAATAATTATTGTAGATAATATTATTTATTAAAAAAAGTCATTAAGTACTACTGCCTATTGATATTCTACTTTACTTGCAAGTGAGAGATTTTAAATTCAAGTCTCGCCAAATTGGAAAATTTTCATTAACTCGTTAATTATGATTTTAATTGCATTCTTTAATATGTTTACCAAATTTACATACGAGGTCTTTGACCAAATCCCATTAAGTCATTTTCCAAATATCATTAATCCTAAACCACCATTATTATATTCTATCCTATTCATATGAATTATTCAAGTGCAAGCCAAGATTGGTTTCAACTTTGAACTCCCTTCCCAAAGTTACATATGTATCCTTTTCTACAATTAGAAATGGGAGATTAAATTATTTATTGACAAACGTCGTATTCTTTTGGATAAACAAAGGTGTTTTACAAATTGCAGCGAGGGTTTTGTGACCTCGTAATATTTTTATGTAATATTTTCTTTT
Organism: Crataegus laevigata; assembly: GCA_963580275.1. Classification (NCBI taxonomy): domain Eukaryota; kingdom Viridiplantae; phylum Streptophyta; class Magnoliopsida; order Rosales; family Rosaceae; genus Crataegus; species Crataegus laevigata. The sequence continues at coordinate 18,432,360 of OY756940.1, read as the reverse complement.
CATTCGGCTATAGAAACTATTAATGTCATATTTGTTGTTGTGCTACATGAATTATAAAGCTGTAGTATCTTTGAACGTTAAGAAAACACTACGTAATGCACTCCCTTAGAGCAGGTCCAGCGGATGGAGTTGCTCGGGGGACAGGGAAGAAAAAACAGCCCGAGGGCCAGTGGACTTGCTCCAGCGTTGCTGGAGGCCCGAGGGAAGAGGGAGCCCGGTGGACAGGCAGGTGGAAAATCCACCCACCGAGCCACTGGGTGGATTTAAGCCCAAATGACCTCAGCCCGCGTCAGAAAGCATTCAAAAAAATTTTGTGTCAGGCGCGTGCATCCCACGCGCGCGTGGGGGCGCGTCGCCCGACCGGATTTCAGAAAAAAAGGCAGTTTGCAGAAAGTTTGCAAAAATAACAGGTTACCGTTGGGAAGCCACGTGGCTTCCCACGGTTCGTTCGATCCCAACGGCTCTTTAATTTTGACCGTCCGATTTTCAACGGTAATAAAAATAAAAAAATCTTATTTAATATCAACCGTTGGATCTCAGATCAACGGTTGATATTATTCCGTAAAAAATTATAAAAAATTGAAAAAAAATCGTAAAAATTTGAAAAAAAACGTAAAAAATTGTAAAAAAAGGGTAAAAAATTGTAAAAAATCTGTAAATTTTTTTTTTATTTTTTTACTTTTCTATAAATACCTTATCATTAACAGCTACCTTACACCACAATTCCATATTTTCTCAACTATTTATTCTCACATTCAAAAGCCTTTCCCTCAAAGTTTGAAGCCAATTTTTTTTTTCAAACAAAATGAGTACTGGTGCAGGTACGAATTGGACGCTTCTTGAAGATGTTGCGTTGTGTGCTAGCTGGGTTAAAATTACTCATGATTCACTTTCGGGTAATGAGATGCAGTTGAGAGAAATGTGGAGTCTTATTCATACCATTTATATTGAGAAAATGGGTGGGCAAAGAACCAAAGATTCACTTTCCAGTCGTTGGAAATTACTTAATATATCGTTTAGTTTGTGGAGAGACGCCTTGACACAAGCTAGTACTAATCTTCGAAGTGGGGAAAGTTTAGCGGATCAGGTAATAATATATTATTTATTTGTTTGTATTATTTAATTGTTAGTTACTTTCATTATAATTATTTGTTACCTACTTTTATTATAATTATTTGTTAGCTATTTTCATATTATTTATTGCTTTGTATTAATTATTTGTTACCTCTTTTCATTATAATTATTATGTTGTATTAATTATTTGTTAGCTAGTTTCATTATAATTATTTCTTATCTATTTTCATATTATTTATTTGTTTGTATTAATGATTGTTACATATTTTCATTATAATTATTATGTTGTATTAATTATTTGTTAGCTAGTTTCATTATAAATATTTCTTATCTATTTTCATATTATTTATTTGTTTGTATTAATGATTGTTACATATTTTCATTATAATTATTATGTTGTATTCATTTTTTGTTAGGTAGTTTCATTATAAATAATTCTTATCTATTTTCATATTATTTATTTGTTTGTATTAATGATTGTTACATATTTTCATTATAATTATTATGTTGTATTAATTATTTGTTAGGTAGTTTCATTATAAATAATTCTTATCTATTTTCATATTATTTATTTGTTTGTATTAATGATTGTTACATATTTTCATTATAATTATTATGTTGTATTAATTATTTGTTAGGTAGTTTCATTATAAATAATTCTTATCTATTTTCATATTATTTATTTGTTTGTATTAATGATTGTTACATATTTTCATTATAATTATTATGTTGTATTAATTATTTGTTAGGTAGTTTCATTATAAATAATTCTTATCTATTTTCATATTATTTATTTGTTTGTATTAATTATTGTTACATATTTTCATTATAATTATTATGTTGTATTCATTTTTTGTTAGCTAGTTTCATTATAAATATTTCTTATCTATTTTTTAGCTAGTTTCATCATAATTATTTAATCTCCTGCATTGTATAGGAACTTCAAGCACAAGCTTGGTATAGTTTCATCATAATTATTTAGTACTTTGTGTTGTTTTCAATTTATAGAATTTAGTACTTGATGTTATTTCCAATTTATTCAATTTAGTACTTGATGTTATTTCCAATTTATTGAATTTAGTACTTTATGTTATTTCCAATTTATTGAATTTAGTACTTTATTCGTAACACATTTAAACACACCAAATAAAATAACATCAACATACCAAAGAAAATTAAATCACACACCAAATAAAAAGCACACTAAATGAACTAAATAAACACACGACATGAAATAAACACACGACATGAAATAAAATAAAACACCCCAAATAAAAACAAACACTAATGAACTTAAGTATCTTCAACACCCCTAATTTTCCACTGGTGTTCTATCAAGTCAATTTGGCGAGCATTGTGCATATATGGCCTTTGCATTGCAGTATATCGTTGAATGACTCTATCATTGTAACGTCCATCCCGCAGTATTGGGTCGTGTTGCACGGGTTCTTCGGTGGCGTCATGAGCACAATATATTCGTGTTCTGGAATTGTTCATCGTGTCTGGCTCATATTCATCAACAGTGTCATAATCGTACTCATCTTCCACAATCATGTTGTGAAGAATGATGCACGTCATCATGATAGATCGAAGCGACTCCACATCAAACATTCTGGCAGCACCCCTAACAATAGCCCAGCGAGCTTGGAGTATACCAAAACAACGCTCCACATCTTTCCTGCATCCTTCTTGACAGCTTGCAAAGTATTTTTCCTTTGCACTTTGTGGACGTGGCACTGTTTTGACAAAGTATTCCCACCTTGGGTAAATGCCGTCTGCTAGGTAGTATGGGCCGTTGTACTTACGTTCGTTGACCCAGTATGTGACTTTTGGTGCCTTTCCTTGCAGGACTTCATCGAACACTGGGGATTGGGCAAGGACATTAAGATCATTTTGAGCTCCTGGAACCCCGAAAAAGGCGTGCCAAATCCAAGTATCAAAAGATGCCACTGCCTCTAAAATGATACTTTTCGATCCTTTTCTGTCCCCATAAGCGCCTTGCCATGCACTTGGACAGTTTTTCCAAGTCCAGTGCATACAATCAATGCTTCCAATCATCCCTGGAAAACCTCGCATCTCGCCATTCTTCAAAAGCCTTTCCAAGTCCATATGAGTAGGCCTCCGGAGGTACTCATTGGTGTAGATAGATTCGATTGCCGAGCAAAACCTCATCAGGGACACAAGAATGGTTGATTTTCCCATCCTCGTTATCTCGTCCACTTGGTCTGCAGCTGCTCCATATGCAAGCATCCGCAAAGCAGCAGTAATGTTTTGCTCATACAGGAGACCTATAGCACCAAATGCATCCGGCTTTTGCACAAAGTAAGAATCATGGTTGCAAACAGCGCCCATGATTCTGTTGAACAAATGTTGTTCCATTCTAAAACGACGTCGGAAGTACGTATCAGGGAATGCACTGTTCCGGACAAAATAATCGTCCAAGAGCTCCTGACCTCGTCGTTGCCTGTTTCTATTTATGTTTCCAGCACGGTTCGGCCTGCAGATCTGAGCCACACCTTGGACGACTCGACGAGAATGTGAAGCTCGTGCCATTCTTGATTCGTCATCTCTCCGTCTACGCTCATCGTTCTCTTCCATCTCATTTTGGGCCCAATCCCCGGCATTGAACATTCCTTCTGATTGGTTAAACAATTCTTCCTCTTCTTGATCGATTTCCCACATCATCTTTGAAGAAGAAGAAGAAGACATTGGTGAAGAAGGAAGCAGAAACTATGAATAATGAAAGGGATTTTGGTGAAGAAGGAAGCAGAAACTATGAATAATGATAGAGAGCTTGAGAAAATTGGTGTGAGATTTCTGAGGATGGAGGGTTTCATTATATGGAGGATTTGGGCAAGGATTAGGTTGTAGATAATGACACGTGGCATGCCGTCATTCGTTAAAAATCTGATAGAAATCTATCCTCAAAGATTGTAATCGGATTGTGACACGTGGCACGACGTGATTGGTTACAAATCTTATCGGAAATCCCTCACCAATAATTGTCCTTTCAGATAATGACACGTTGCATGCCGTCATTCGTTAAAAATCTGGTGGAAATCTATCCTCAAAGATTGTAATCGGATTGTGACACGTGGCACGACATGATTGGTTACAAATATTATCGGAAATCCAAAATCACAAATAAAATTATTTTGAATTTTTTTTATAAATAAAAAAATTCAAATATTTTATTGCTATTGGCTTTTCGGATAATGACACGATGCGCAATGAGACGATTAAAAATATTATCTGAAATTACAAATAAAATTATTATGTATTATTTTATAAATAAAAAAATACTAATATTTTATTGCCAATTGCCAGGGCTATTCAAGTGCAGGGGTGGAGATGCAAAAAGGCTATTGCCAGGGGGATACACTGTTCATTAAGGCAATTACTGTTCATTAGGTGGATTGAATAGTGTATTGCCTGGGGGAGGGCTCTTACACTGGAGTTGCTCTTATTAATTAGGAAATCATGGGTCAGAGTTTCAGTAACCGACTAGAATGTTGCCTATACAAAAGGCCAATTTGGCGTCGAGTTAGTATCTAAGGACATTACGGGGCCGTTACATAATTAGGCTCCCCCGTTAGGGTTACCGTGTCATCTTAGGCCTACTTATACAAGCTCATATGAAGAGAGTATTACACGTGATTTTGTACTTGTTACCAAAGCACCACGGTAATGGTGAATTCGTGAAAAAAAAATTAAAATGCACATAAAACTGGTGAAAATAGATAAAAGTATAAGAGCATTAGAGGAATAATTCAATCGTATTCTTCTCTCTTGGAGGTGATATATATGCAAGAAAATTCTAATAAAAAGGGAATCACAATATTATCCATATTACAAATAACATTATAGTTGACTCAAGTCTCGCGCTAACACTCTCCTTCAAGTTGGTGCATAAATATCTCATAAGTCCAACTTGTCTAGTGAGTGATGAAAATCTCTTGCTGATATAACATGAGCTAAAACATCCACTAGTTGTTCATCCGATCTCACGAACGGTATCTCTAACCTCACATCCAACATTTCTTTGATAAAATGGTGATCCATTAATGCCATTGTGTTGTTCTGGGTTATTTGGTAAAGTCTCTTTGGGTTTAAACCCAATCTTCGTAACTAGAATTCAAATTCACAAAAGTTCACAAACACCATGTGACACCAAGCAACTACATTATGTTTCTTGCTCTGCTAGGTTACAAGTTTACCTTCAACAAACGTGAAGTAATTTGAAGTTGAACGTTTGTCAGTCACATTTCCAATCCAATCTGCACACGGATATCCTTTTAGTTTCATATGCCCATGCTTCTTGAAAATTAAGTCGTTTTCCAGGAGCTGATTTCTGATAGCTCAAAACTCTCACCACTGTCGCCATGTAATCCTTACTCAGAGAATGCATAAACACACTTTTTTTCTAAAAATTCCGCCTAGGCGATAGGCGCTAGGTCACCGCCCCAATTAGTCCTTAGGTATTTGAAAATTAAGAAAGTATGCCGAGACCCACTTAGACGTCCGCTTAACCTGCCTAGATTGCAACTCTTACTTCGATAGAACATCGATAACTTTCATTTTGCATTTTAATTTTTCAATAAAATGTAAGAAACCTGTTGAATACTTGGATGAACACTTATTATATGCTTGTTCCCTATGTTGTTATTATGTTCTAATACTTTATCATTTATATATCATTCTATTTTACAATTTATGTATTTAAATACAGTTATGTGTGTTTTTTAAGTATAAATAGGCACTAATTTATACAATATATAAAAAATTAACTTAAATCTGCCTAGGCCATCGCCTAGCAGCCTAGGCGCTAGACCTCAGCCCGCCGCCCAACTAGTGCCTAGGTTTTTTAGAACTTTGCATAAACTAACTGACAACAATGACAACATAGGTTATGTCTGAATGAGTAAGCGACAAATAGATTTGCTTCCCAACCAACTGCTGTTAATTGGATAAATATGTAAGTAATGATCCTGTACAATCGACATCTCAGCTGGTTTATAGGCTAACATACCAGATTTTCAGACAATAAATCAAGGACATACTTAGTTAAAACAAGTAAATACTTTCTTTCGACATAGCAAGCTCGATCCCTAGGAAATATTTCAGTCCTCCCAAGTCTTTGATCTCAAACTCGGAGCCCAAATATCCTTGTAACTTCTCAATTTCTGCCACATCATCTCATATTACAACCATGTCGTCTACATAAATAATGAGTAAGGTCACTTTACCACCCTTGCATTTGATAAACAAGGTGTGATCAAAGTTTTCTTGGCAATAACCATACTTCTTCATGGCTTGAGTAAATCTCCCGAACCATGCATGAGGTGGTTGTTTTAATATATACAGTGTCTTGTGAAGTCGACACACTTTCCAATAGTATCTTGTGTTCCATATCTAGTAGGACGATTCATATACACCTTCTCATCCCAATCACCGTGTCTAAAAGAATTTTACACATCAAACTGTTTTAACGGCCAATCAAGATTAGCTTCCAAAGATGAGAGTACTCGTATTATATTCATTTTTGCAACCAGTGCAAACATCTCTTGATTGTCCACACCAAATGTTGGTGTATACCCTTTAGCAACCAACTTGGCCTTGTATCAATCTATGGTAACGTCAGGTTTGTGTTTGTTGGTGAACATCCATTTGCAATTCACTAGTCTTTTCCCTTTTCGTAAAGACACAATATTCCATGTCTTATTTTTCTGCAAAGTTTCAAACTCCACTTGCATAGTTTTTGCCCATTTTGGATCTTTCAAGGCTTCTTCAATTCGTGTGAAAATTTGTATACCTACCTTATGATTCACCATTGCCTAGTATTGTGAGATATACATACTGAGCAGTAGCATATCTAGTCTTCCTTTCTGGTGATTACCAAGCTAGTTGTTCGCCGTGATTTTGCCTTGGAGGCAAAGAATGAGATTGCTTAACGCCAATAGAGTTAGATAGAGTATTAGTTTCCAAACTACTTACCTCAAGAATATCCATAGACGAATGAGTGGGCACAATTGAGAGAGAAAAAGTGGTTACTTCATGGATACTTGAAGACTGACTTGGTTGAGGTATCACTTTCGGACTAGAATCAGAGTCAGATTCTTGGGCGACCGGTCGTTCTTTCTCTCTCTTGACAAGTCGTGCCCTTGTACAGTACCTGGACCATAGCGACCGATCGTTCCTTCTTTCTCCTGATAGGTCGTGCCCTTGTACAGTACCTGGATCGTTTGTCGCTCCCGGTCGTTCACCACTTCTCGGCTAGTCGTCTACAAGCACAATTATTGTCTCGATGCCAAATTTACACCAACTAACTTCTTTACACATGGTTTCCCCTTGAAGAACATAGAGGATGTGATATGTGGATAAGAAAAGCTCTGACTCGGTGATAATGGCATCCATAATGACATACGTATGACGGGAAACCGGATGATAGCATCAACACCTCTTTTCTTGAGAAGAAAATCCCAAAAAACATAGCAAAGAACACAAGGATCAAGTTTACTTTATTGGTTCTTATGGAGGTGTACATAAGCAACGTACCAAAAACTCGCAGGAGTAGTTGTAAGATGGAAGACAAAGAAATTGTTGGATGTATGCTCTAAAAGTAATATATATTAGTGAATTGCTTAAGGTAACATAGTGATTAGTCCATTAATTAATCACAAGGACAATATCACTATAGTAGAATTACTAAGTGTTATCTAGATAATAAGTTCATGGATGACTTTTACATACATATGAATTTAGGTACCTTCGAGATGGTAGTCTTCTCAAGCATATAGGTTAAAAAGACTCTCTTCTTATTTATCATCCAAAATATTGTTCATGGTCGTTGAATTATTTGAGCAGATATCTTATAATCTCATAAGCCTGGTAAGACATTTACATACATATTGTGAAGTCTAGATTTATTTGTTTGGTTTTCCTTGTCAAAAGTGCAAATGATATCACATATGCTCTTAGATAGTCTTTAAATTTACAACTCTGTTATGGGTTCATCTTGCTGGATATTGTGTCTGAAAGGCTTTGGTCGAAGACAATTCATGATCACAAAAAGTTTGATCATTCATATACATTCTATGCATAAACCATGAGTTCCTTATGTTTAGTCACGTTGTCTAGTCAGAAATTGTCACAGTTGTCCAATTGTCAGGACACACTTTTTAAGTCAGCCCACATGAGCTTTCTGACAGCTTTGTTCTAAGTTGAAATCTCAGTCTTAGATTTGATCATATTAAGTTCTACATTGGCAAGTGTCTTTTGTCTTTGTTTGGATATAAAAACTCCTATACTAAAACACCACAGCTACCTTCCTTGTCTATTTGGTTAGAACATTTTACAGTCTTCAAAAAGTGAGTTTAAGCTTTGTGCCTTCTTATTTAGTTGTCGAGCAATTGATAGGAGCATATTTATGCGACTTTGTTATCTTATTTCTTTGCATTTATTTAGTTAATTTCCATTTATTATAGTAATTTAAGTTATTTTCGTATTATTGTAGGTCTAATTGTTAAAGATGACAATAGATGGCCAAAAGGAGCAGTTTTGGACTTTGATTGGATAACATGTGTGAAGAACAATTGGGCTGGACGTTTTTGGTGTTTAAAAGGTGTTTAACATGGGCTAAACATGTGCCAATATTTGGAGGAATCAGAATTGAAGCTTGGAAGATAAGGAAAACATTATCTTATCCAACCTTATCTAACCTTATCCAATCTTATCCTATCTTATCTAGTCGAATCTTATCTTATCCCATATTATCCAACCATTATCCTATTTAATCTAAAATTATCTAAACTTATCTCCAGCTGCAAAAGGAGTCCTTATCCTATTCTAAATCCTTCCCATCTGAATTTAGGAGTCCTAATCCATCTAAACACATCAATCTTTTTCCTCCTTGGTTTTAGTCGCACCTTTGCCCTATAAATTGAATTGTGTCGTAGCATTTAGAGTGAGTTGTGCCGCAAGTTTTAGGAGCATTCAAAGGAGAAATCAAGTGTGCTGTGACCTGCAATTAGGAGAAGGAGAGCTTGTGTCGTGCAGTGCAGAGATAAACCTAAGTCTTGTGCCGCAAATTGCAATCAAGCCTTGGAGATTTCCAGAGTTCTTTCTATACTTTCTTAGTTTCAATGTTTATTTTATATTGCTTTTCAATTCCTATGAACATGAGTAGCTAAGTTTCGTTTTAGCTAGAGGTGAATTCGAAGCTGTGGACATATGTTTTATATGAATTGATTTCCTCTAGTTAATGTTTCGTAAAACATGAATGCAATTTACTTATTTGTTTTATAGAGAACTTATTCTTGTATGTTTATTAAGGAGGCCTACTTCATATGCATGCAGGGATTTGATGCTAGAATATAAGGGAATTTCACCTAATCGCTATGAACATGTATTCACAAGTAGTAAAAGTCACTAGTCATGATTGCATTAAGTAAATTCCTAGCAGGAGTATCATGCTTTTCATAGTTACGAATGCCTTGTCAATGCTTATGATTTTCATAGAACTTAATGATTTATTGATATGTATCTCTATCATGCTGTTATATAGGGAACTTGATAAGAATAATTTGGTTGCATCACTTAGTCCAATTCAATGAAATTAGGAAAATCTGAGAGTTAATTAGTGTTGTTCACGATTAATTTGGGGGCGTTGTTATTCATGGTTATAGAAAGAATAACTGGAAATTGATTTGTATGCATATGTTTCATGTGTGGAGAATGATCCTCTAACTAGCCTTTCATCCATATTTCATTTAGAATTCAATTTAGTTGATGTTATTTACTTTAGTTTAGTTAAATTCGTCCAAAAAACCCCCTCATCATTGTTTTAGCGTTAGTTTTCAGGTTTTTAAGTCAAATTTGTGTTGATTAGCATCCCTTCTAATCCCCAGAATAGAACAATCCCTACTTACTCGTACTACGATTGCATAATTTATAGGGTTTAATTTGTGTGTTAGTTTCTACCATACTAAATTTTTGGCGCCGTTGTCGGGGATTAGTAAAATTGCTAATCCCTCTGTTTTTGTTTATTTTACTTTTGATATTTGATTTAGTTTTATTTCTTTGATTTTATGTACTAGAGAAGTAAGACATGGCAATTGGTAGTCTTCAAGCTCAAATGGCGAATCTTACTTCTCTTATGTCGCAGTTTATCGAAAAGTCCACAGGGCAAAGTGTGGCTACATTTAGTGTGTCGTCTAGGCAAGGATATCAAACTAATCGACATCCTCAATTAATTGGGAATGGAGGTTGGGATAGTGTTATAGTGTCAATGCTTGTGGTTATCAAGACCATAACCAATCAAGGAACGACTTGTTTTCCAACACTTACAATCCAAGTTGGAGAGATCATTAAAATATACGTGGAGGGAACCTCAACAAGTTCAACAAGAAGGATATTGGCAGCCATCTGACGAGTTCTATTCAAGACCTATGCAACCACCACAACTTCCACCACAATCTTCCCAACCAAATTCCAGTTCGTCATTGGATAATGATAAAAATTTTCAAGTACTAACTTCTTTGACTCAGTAGTTCCAAAATCAAGTCAAAGAGATGGGCAAAGTGAAGAATCAAATGGGGTAGGTGGCAGAATTCATGGTACAAATTTGAGAACAAAGCGAACTCTCTAGCTCAACTATTGTCAATTCGATGGGAGATTTTGAAATCGCTGAAGCTATCACTTTGGGAAGTGGTATGGAGGTTAGAGCTGAACTAAAGATGTCCAAACATTGCCTAGTAGTGGACAAAGAGCTGCAGTATGAAGAGGATGAGGAAGAATCATCCATGGCAAACTTAGAAGAAGCCTTGCCGTAGCACCCAATCATCTCTAATCCTATTGTTGCAGCTACCCTAGCTCCACCAGCACCCAATTCTAGTAAGGTTTGTCTAAATTCAAATTTTTCTAACCTCATTCCACCAAATGTACATTTTCCTTGCAGATTTTTGCAATCCAAGAAAAAAGAGAGTGAAAAAGACATCTTGGAAACCTTTCCAAATGTGCAAGTTAATATCCCGATTCTTGGTACAATAAAGCAAGTTCCAGAATGTGGTAATTTTTTTAAAGAGATTTGTACAACAAGAGGAAGGATTCAAGAGACAGAAGTGCCTAGAGAATATGTGGAATTCATCAAAGAGGATGTACAAAGAAGTTGGATTTTATGACACGGGACAAGTCACTGCCCTCACACCAAATTTGGCAAAAAGCAATATTTCTGAAACTTTTGAAGTAATGTTTGTCCTTGAGTTCTTGTCACAACACACAGGCACTAACTCTAGAATTTAAACCATTACCGGAACTTTTCAAGTATTACCTTCCATTCAAAGATCAACTCCATACCGCTGGTTCTAGTGAAGCTTAAATGGAGGTATCGTCCGGCTGGAAGACGTTAAAGCAAGTGCTTCTTGGGAGGCAACCCTTTTGTTCAAATAAAGAGAAAATGGAGTTTTAGGCTCCTACAACCAGATTTGCTCTCTTTTACCCTTCTCTTTATTGTTTTTACTTTGCCATGATTGTCTTGTTTGCTATTTGTCTTTTCTTGCGTTCTTGTTTAAAGTTTACTTTTGAAACATTGAGGACAATGTTTGGTTTAAGTATGGGGCGGGCGGTCGGGGGGGGGGGGGGTAAATAGATGGTTTTCATGACGTATTTTTGAAATTCACCACCTATCACTACTAATGTTGTTATTTACTGTTTTAAAAGTGTTTTCGTGAAACAAAACAAAAAACAAAAAAAAAAGCTTGAGAAAATACCAAAAAGAGTCGTTTTTGTTGCTTGTTTGTGTCTTAGGTTACCTTCCAACACAATGATGAGGATTTGATTTTTAATTGGATGACTGTTAAAGAAAATTACAAACATGGGTGGAAGTTTGATATGCCCTTTGGTCAATACTTAGTTGTAGTTGTCATTTACGAATTCACATGTAATCACAAAGAAAAAAAAAACAGTTTTTGTAACATGCTTAAAGGATGAAACTCAAACTAACGCTTCAACCTTGTGAGACTTGAGCCTATTCATTGTTTGGAGAGTTATTAATCTTGATATTCTTGTTTTCTAAAGTCGTTGCATGATCTCATTATTTCTTTGCTTGGTTGATACTTAGAATTCTTTTTCATCATTTTAGTTCCAAATACTAGAACTCATGCCCGTTTCATTCAAAGCATTAAAACTGATTGCATAACAAATAACAAGATGAAGGTGTTTAGTTACCACCACAGCCAAAAAGCCTTATCCCTTGCATATTTATTGTAGGTTTAACCCCTTTGAGCCTTATTTAGCTTATTTTATTTGTTAGCTTGCATTATCCCTACCTAGCCTAGTATAGAAGTATCCATACCCTTGTTCTTAAAGAATAGCGAAGCATGACTTGTTGGGAATTCCTTTTGATCTACGATTTGCAGAAAAACAAGTGTGGGGGGAAGATTTGTCTTTTCAATTCAGTAAGGCATATGTATTGTGTTTCAAAGAAAGAAAGAAAAAAGAAAAAAAACGTTGAAAGAAAGAACAGGAAAAAAGGAAAAAAGTTTGAAAAGAAGTGAAAATGAGTTCACAAGCGTTGGTTGTTGAAGAAGGGTCCAAAAATGTGAATTTGACCCTAAAATTATATGAATCTCCCTTTTGTGTTTAAAGTTGGGTTCTGCAATCGAAAGTTGAATTCTAAGTATTAATTTCATTACTTTGCTTACTATTTGTTTAAGAACCTTTGTTTATCCTTAACCTTTCTTTGTTAGCCAATACCTTAGCCCCATTACAACCCTTAGACTTTTATCTTGATTGTTATGTGTTTCAATATGTGGAGCTTGAAATTGGTACGAGCATATGGAATCCCTGGTTCTCGCTTCTAAGTAGTAGCATTTCGTTCATGAGATCATATACATGTTTGCATTAATAATTCCAGAAAGTGCTTTCTTTGTTATAACATATGTGAGTGTTAGTCTACATGTTTACATCAATCTTCTCACATATACTTAGTATAGAGAGTGTAGTCAGAAAATCTGTGTGAAAATAGAGTATACGTGGTGAGGAATTGAGTGAATTCTCTAAGGCATGTTACTACTTTCAAATGTTGTTTTAATTGATTAAATGAGAGCTAGTGAGTGGTGATTGCGGTTAAGTGTATACTTAAGAATAAGGATGGCTAAAATCTATGCGAGTAGTGATTTTTAACATGTCATGTTTCATTGGAAATCCCTGAGGCAATTGTTGGAAGGTTTAGGTTTTGTTTTGCTCGGAGACTAGCAAAAGCTAAGTGTGGAGAATTTGATAGGAGCATATTTATGCGACTTTGTTATCTTATTTCTTTGCATTTACTTAGTTAATTTCCATTTATTATAGTAATTTAAGTTATTTTCGTATTATTGTAGGTCTAATTGGTAAAGATGACAATAAATGGCCAAAATGAGCAATTTGGAGCAGTTTTGGACTTGGATTGGATAGTATGCGTGGAGAACAATTAGGCTGGACAGTTTTGGTGTTTAAAAGGTGTTTAACATGGGCTAAACATGTGCCAAGATCTGGACGAATCAGAAATGAAGCTTGGAAGATAAGGAAAAACATTATCTTATCCAACCTTATCTAACCTTATCCAATCTTATCCTATCTTATCCAGTCTTATCTTATCTTATCCTATATCCAAACATTATCCTATTTAATCCAACATTATCTGAACTTATCTCCAGTTGCAAAATGAGTCCTTACCCTATTCTAAATCATTCCCATCTGAATTTAGGAGTCCTAATCCATCTAAACACATCAATCATTTTCCTCATTGGTTTCAGCCGCACCCTTGTGCTACAAATTGAATTGTGTCGTAGCATTTAGAGTGAGTTGTGCCGCAAGTTTTGGGAGCATTCAAAGGAGAAATCAAGTGTGCCGTGGCCTGCAATTAGGAGAATGAGAGCTTGTGCTGTGTAGAGATAAACCCAAGTCTTTTGCTACAAATTGCAATCAAGCCTTGGAGATTTCCAGAGTTCTTTCTATCCTTTCTTAGTTTCAATGTTTATTTTATATTGTTTTTCAATTCCTATGAACATGAGTAGCTAAGTTTCGTTTTAGCTAGAGGTGAATTTGAAGCCATGGACATATGTTTTTTATGAATTGATTTTCTCTAGTTAATGTTTCGTAAAACATGAATGCAATTTACTTATCTGTTTTATAGAGAACTTATTCTTATATGTTTGTTAAGGAGGCCTACTTAGTATGCATGCAGGGATTTGATGCTAGAATATAAGGGAATTTCACCTAATCGTTATGAACTTATATTCACAAGTAGTAAAAGTCACTAGTCATGATTGCGTTAAGTAAATTCCTGGTAGGAGTATCATGCTTTTCATAGTTACGAATGTCTTGTCAATTGATAGGAGCATATTTATGCGACTTAGCTTGCTTGTTTTCTTGCATTTTGGTAATTATTTAGTATTTATTATAGTGTTTTAAGTTAAATTCGTGTGTTTGTAGGTTTTATGGGCTAAGGGTGCATTATGAGCCAATTTGGAGTAGTTTGGAGTGTTTTTGGACCCAAGATGGATTGCTTATGATCCAAGCCAGATGGATGGACGAATTTGGAGATTAATTGGGTTGAAATCTACTATGAAGATGGATAAGTGAAGCCCAAGTTCTAGAAGATAAGAAAAGAGCAAGAAACAAGGAACTTTCCTTTCCTTTCCACTTCACCTACAACATCCACCCACTTCACCTACAACATCCACCACCTTCACCTACAACATCCACCTACTTCACCTACAATATCCACCACCTTCACCTACAACATCCACCTACTTCACCTACAACATCCACATTCACCTACAACATCCACCACCTTCACCTACTACCTTCACCTACTACCTTCACCTACAACCCTTTCCACATTCCCTATAAATACCACCCTATGCCATAACATTCTTCATCATTCTCTTGGCATTCATCATTCATACACACATCCACCCTTCACCATAACTCACCTATATCCATCCACCACCACAATTCACCACAAAAATCATCAAATCACACTTGTACCGCATAAAAGCAAAGAAGAAGGAAAGGAAGGAGAGCCTTGGAGCCGTGCTTGCCATTCAAAGCTTGGATTGTTGGAGCGTTTCTAGGTGTAATCTATCTTTGTTTTAAATGTTTAAATTTGATTATCTTTGTTTAATTGCGACTATGAGGAAATAAATTCGCCTTGGCTAGAGGATAATTCAAAGCCATGGATATATTTGTAATTTGAATTGATACCTTCAGTTGTGATTTCTGAGTTGTGATTTAATTTGCTTAACTGCTTGATTAATAACTTATTTATGTTTGTCGATTAAGAATGCATACTTAATTTACATGCATGAATTTGATGCTAGAATATAAGTGAATTTCACCTAATCGTTATGAACTTATATTCATGAGTAGTGAAGGTTGCTAGTCACAATCGCGTTAATTGAATTCTTGGCATGAGTTTCATGCAATTCATAGTAACAAGTGCCTCGTCAATGCTTATGGTTTTCATAGAACTTAATGATCTTTGCTTGTATCTCTATTATGCAATTCATGTAGGGAACTTGTGGGGAATACTTTGGGTTGTCGTATGCAATCATCCAATTCAATAACTTTAGGAAAATCTGAAGGTTAATTTAAGCGTACCTAATTAATTTGGAGTGTTGAGATTTACAATTTATTGAAAGAACAACTGAAAATCAATTTAGCCAGTCCGTCGCCCATCCGTTCACTTTTATTTTATGTTTTTGTCAATTCTGTAATTTATTTAAGTTTAATTTAAGATTCGTCAAAATCAAACCCCCCCCCCCATTATTAAATTATATTATTTAGTTAATTTTCATTGTTTTTAATCTTTTAATTCAATTTCCGTCCATTTCAATTCCTAGTGTCTAATTTGTGTGTTTTCATTATTTTGAGTCATTCTAAGTGTGTTTCGAGTTATTAGAGTTTTTAGCATAGTTTTATGTCTTTGAGTCTTGTTTAATATTTTTAAATTAATTTAGAGTAGATTAGCAATCCCTCCTAATCCCCGGTCCAAAACGATCCCTACTTATACATATACTACAATTGTCAAAAGAGGGTTTAATTTGTGTGCGTATAATTCTCACATCATCAATGCTTGTGATTTTCATAGAACTTAATGATCTTTGATATGTATCTCTATCATGTTGTTCATATAAGGAACCTGATAAGAATAATTTGATTGCGTCGTTGAGTCTAATTCAATGAAATTAGGAAAATCAGAGAGTTAATTAGTGATGTTCACGATTAATTTGGGGCATTGTCAATTATGGTTTATAGAAAGAATAACTAGAAATCAATTTGTATGCATATGTTTCATGTGTGGAGAAGGATCCTCTAGCTAGCCTTTCATCCATATTTCATTTAGAATTCAATTTAGTTGTTGTTATTTACTTTAGTTTAGTTAAATTCGTCCAAAAACCCCCCTCATCATTGTTTTAGCTTTACTTAGTTAGTTTTTCAGGTTTTTAAGTCAAATTTGTGTTAATTAGCATCCCTTCTAATCCCAGAATAGAACGATCCCTACTTACTCGTACAACGATTGCATAATTTATAGGGTTTAATTTGTGTCCTAGGTTATACCACACCAGCCATGATACTGTTCTTATGCATTTAACCTCAAGATCATTGTGCATCTAGGTTACTTAGGTTTTTCCGTTTTATGTTGTTTTCTTGATCTAGTTTGTGAATTAATTTCTTAATTAGATCAAGTTTAGATTATAGTCGGTTCTTCCTTTGAAGGTTTGATTAGAGAATCTGACTAGTTTTTAAATCCATCATCGTCATATCATTCACATTGATCATGTTGGTTCTCAGTGCCACGAGGTGATGAGCTCGGGAGGAGTTGCCACTTCGTAAAGACTGAATGAGTCTATCTTGTGCAAGGCAAGATTGCACAAAGGTAAAGCTATTCTATAGATAGCGATCTAAAACTCAACTTGTGTGGTCTTTGTATGAACCTTGTTTACACTAATGGATTGGACTCAGTAGAGAGTCCTTGGTTTTTAACCCAGAGGTGGATTTTTCCTTCCAAAAATATCTTGTGTTGATTATTGTGTTTATTAGCTTTTATACTTCAATAATTGTTTATGAGATGCATTCATTATAACTTATCCTTGCAACTAAGTTAATCAGCGTTTGAATATGTACTGAAGTAGATCTAAGGTAGTTGGGATCTTTTATGTAATTTAAGCCTTTTAACTTGATTGATTATGCTTTTGTTAAACTAACTATTTGATCTTAGTTGACTGGTGTTGCTGACTGGTTAGACAAGCACACATACAGATTTTTAAATATAGGTTAAACTACCTGGTATCAATTTTTGTTGATATCAAAGCCTTGCTCTAGGTATACTTAGGCTAATATCTAGGAATTACTGGTATTGGGTGGAATCTCACCATTGACCGTGATCGTGTTGGTGGATCCACAGTCTAAAATATTGAAATATAGCCGATAATTTCGTTTTTTTCATATGGCGATATTTTCACACATATACACATAATTATTGTCATAATATCGCGATATTATCGATAATATCAATAATATCGCGATATTTTCGATATTATCAATAATATCGCGATATTTTCGATATTATCGACAAAATGGCCGAGGCTCCGTCGTCGGAAAACTGCAGCCGAGGGCTTGCACTGAAAAGTTAGAGGCTTTGGCTACCTCTTGCTCAGACAAGGGCTTGCACTGCATGAGTTGAGCAATCTGCTCATCCAGATTCCCATGGGAGTTCGAAGGGACCGAATCCATCTTCTTCCTCTTCCCCGAAAACGCACCGTGTTTTGTAGATCAAGATGCCCCTCTGAAACCCAAACCCTAGATCTGCAGGAAACCCTAGATTTCTCCTCTTCTTCTTCCTCCGTTTTCTTTGAGCCACTCAGAGATATAGAAAGAGAGAGAGGGCGATGGTGGAGAAATCAGAGGTTTTTTAGTTCTTTTGAATTTTTCTCTTCTTTTGGTTTTTTTTGTCTCGGGAATAGAGCTCAATATACTACGAATCTAGTCTTTCATATTTTAGAGTCCCCGTAGCTTAAAGTTTTACAACATAATAACTGTACAAGTTTCATACATGACAAATACTCCAAAGGATATTTTCGAGGTCGGGGACCAAAACAGCTTCATGTTTGTATGGCTCTTTGCCTTTTAATTGAGCTATGATTTCGAAACATGAACATGAGCAATGTCTATAATAAATAAAACTAAAAAGTTAGAGGTATGACATTGTCATTTGAAAAAGATAAGGTATGAAAGTGTCGTGAGACCAATAGTTGAGGTAGTTTTGTGTAATTTACCCTAATATTTATTATCTAGGATAAATTTCTATATTTAAAAAAACACCAAGGGGATTCAAACCCCTCCCATTTTACTCCTTCAACACCTTGACCACCATATCACTTATGTTTTTGTGAAAATATGCTAAAATATTTATATATATGGTTTTGTTTTGAATTCTTTTTGCAAGAAACAAATCTACACATAGAGATGATGAAGATAGTGAAAATTTTGAACCTCATAGGAACTCTATGTGGTACTAAGTCACTCATGTATCTAACCATGCAATGTATAAAGTGTAAAATATTGTACTAATTCATTATATATAAATTATTATGGTGTGTTTAAACTTCTTTCATTAATTACTACATATTTTCTACACTCACAATATTTGCCAGCTCGCTATATAATCAACTTAAATTAGTTAAATCCATCATGCAATGCATTTCCTTCCATTTTTTTGTGATAAACTAATAGATAATTGACTAAATAAACATCCTGCAAAATTTCAATAAAAATTTCCAACTTTTTCTTACAATTTCTGTGGTTTCCATATTATTTTTATCGATATCGATATTATCCCGATATTTCCGTCGATATTTCCGTGTTTTTGGACTACCGATATTTCCGATATCATTGATATTTTATACCTTGGGTGGATCATGTAATACACCACCTTTCTTTGATGGTTCAAATTATGTTGCATGGAGCGAAAATTTTCAAGTTTTTCTTGAGGCTCAAGATCTCACTACTCTTGATTATCTTACCTTTGAGTGCAATGCTCATTTGAGACTTGTCAATGAAAAGTATGTGATTAAGCTCAAAGGTGAATGGACTCAATGAGAAATTTCATTAGCAATGGGCAACAAGAAAGCAAGAAATGTTATTGTCTCTCCCATTTCGCCTAATCAATTTGCTCATGTGCACTATTGCACGACTACTAAGCAAGCTTAGGATAAACTCCTAATCCTTCATGAAGGTGACAAACAAGTGATAGATCTAAAACTCCAAATGATTTTATCAAAGTTTGAGGACTTAAGAATGCTTGAGCCTGAGACTTTTTCAATCTTATATGAAAAAGTTGAAATGTTAATGAATGAAGCTCTGGGATCAGGGAAGCCTATTGATGAAAAGACAGTCGTTTAGAAAATTTTGAGATCCCTACCTAAGCAATTTCATGCTAAGAAAGTTCTTATTCAAGAGTTTCAGGATCTAAATGAAATCAAGCTTGGGAAGATGGTTTATCACTTACGAGATAGAGCTAGACATGGATAAAGGTGACTCTAAAAGGAGAAAGGAAGTGGCTCTTAATGTTTCTAAGAAGTGTGAGGGTATAAAATGTCCTTATGAACATGGCTTTGATGATGATCTTGCACTGTTTGTTAAACAGTTCAAAAGAGCTTTTATAAACAAAGAAAAGGGTGGCCAGTGGTCTAGCAAATCTTCAACTAATCGTGTGAACCAGTATACAAATGAGAATCACAAACAGTGTACTGGAAAATGTGACATGAGCTTGTTAAAAGTGTCTAGACCTTCTTTATGTGTGGAAGAAACAGACATTGGGCAGCTGAATGTGCAAACACAATGTCCCTTGGTCAAAATAGTGAGAAAGCAATAATGGTTACTTGGTGTGATATTGACGATCAAGAGTTTGTACTTATTGACAAGTCATCAAATGATGAAGACTGTGTTTTGCGTTTGTTGCTTGTGTTGATAAAGCATCCATTAGTGAAATTGCTGATATACACGATGTTACTGAGAAAATATCCTATCAAGAAATGTCAAATAAGCACAAAGCTCTATTTGATGAAACATGTGTTGCCTGGTTGGAAAATGCTGAGCTCACCAAAAATGTGTTAGAACTACAAGATGAAGTTGAGTCTTTTCGACTGGTCAGATTTGAACTTAGTAACAAGGTCATTCTTCTTGAAACTGAGCTACATGCTATGTATGAAAGAGGGTCCATGTGCAAAAGTAAAGATAAAAGAGATGGTTTGATTGCATCTCTTAAAGCTCATGTTCATGATTTAATGTTATCTTATGAAAGTCTTCTTCGACAAATCAAGCTTTTAAAGAACAACAATGAAATGCGTCATGAACTCAACTTGAATCTCTCATCTGAATTACGTGTGGCTACAAGAAAATTATCACTTATGTTTGTTGACGCAGGGTTTTTAGATAGATTTCTGACAAATAAGGGTCAAACTGCTAATGTTAACTCACATTGTATGCGGGTATCATTTCAAGATCTATGAGTACAACTTCTTATGCCTTAGATGAATCACTACTCATGTTTGGCTTGAGTCATTATCTCACGAATATGATCAATGTGTATCAAACCACAAAAAGTTTCCCTTGGATCAGGAATTTGACTTGAAGGAACAAGTTGGTCGATTGACCATAGAAGTCAACAGAATGGCAAGAATTTCTAATTCAATAAGTTAAGACTATGTGAATTCTAAGTCAAGTGGAGTCCAGTATGATTTTGACAAATGTATGATTACCTTATATTCAATTGTAGCCCATAAATCTGATACATGGCTTCTTGACAGTGGCTGCTTTCTTCACATGACTGGTGACAAGTACATCTTCCTATCTCTCATGCCATTCAAAGGTAACAAGGTAGAATTTGGTAAAGGGAATAAGGCTAAAATTATAGGCAAAGGAAGAACCTTGATTCCTGGTCTCTTTTTTCTTAAAGATGCATACTTTGTTCCTGGGCTTTCAACAAGTCTACTTGGCATTGGTCAGCTTTGTGACGATGTTGCTGATGAAGTATGTTTTTCAAAGACTGGTTGTAAAGTTGTTAGTAAAAATAGGGAGATTATGCTAACTGTTCCAAGATCAAAGGAAAACTGCTATGCCTTGGCTGGACTCAAATATTATATGCTCTCCATTTAGGATGAAGATAGGTACTTTCTTAAATATCCAAAAAAAGAGGATCTCTCAAGCTTTCATCCTTACAAGTATGTTCAGCATGCAAGTCATGTGTCTTCAAGTCTTTCATTTTTGTCATAAAAAGTTCAAAAGTTTCTTGGGCTGCTTTAAATATGTTTTGCACCAACCATATCAAATGACTTGGGTTTCTTACTTCAATTTGCCATTTTAAAGTTCCATTTGGCTTTAACTTTTCAAGAGTGTAGTTTTTTGTTTTGCATCTTGCTTAATTTATTTTAAACGTGTTGGCTCTTAAACTTAATGGATTATTAAAAGTTTGACTAGCTTTTAAAAAATTGTTTTGAGCCTCGTTAGTTGAGGTTTTGATTTAAGGATGGCGTTCTCCAATTCTATTCCCATACCTTAACACATCACAATTGTTCTATGAGCTTGTGTTAATCTATGTTTCACTGTCTAATTGTGGTCTTGAGGTTTTTTTATTTGTGATATGCATTGCATGGCTAATTTTGAATCCATATTTAGTTTAGGTTCTTCTATTGAAAGGCATAGTTATTGAAGTTGTTTGCTAGTTGATCCTTATGAGAAATATCTGTTTGGTTGTTGTTTGTTTGGTGTCAAGATCAATCTCTTGCTATGTATTATCTTTGTTAAGGCTAGTTTGGTCACCCTCTAGGGTATTTGTCTGGTCCCAAACACTTTGTAAATTATGCATTTTTTTGTTCTGACCAGTTGTCTGGTCTCATCAATAGTTTGAGAGTTAAAAGAGTTTTTCGATCTTTGTGCTTCAGATTTTAACTGCTTTATCTTATTTGTTGGTTACTAATGAATGGCCCAAATTTGTTTCACAATATCCTAAGGTGTAATTCATTTTAACATATCTAGGTATTTACCAGTCTTCTCTAAATTATCGTTGAAGTTTCTTTTCTTTCGAAAATTCTCCCCTTCTACCCGATTCTCCTTCACTGGAAATCTTGGCAACAATGCCAAGAAACTAAACTTCCTCTCACCAGTCTGGTTCTCATTCTCATATCCTTCGTCGCACGACTAGATCACAGTCTGCAAGGATCCCATCTAATGCCTCTTCTGTGGAATCTCATCATACATTCTCTTTAACTCTTGCAAATAACTTTTCCAAGATTGTAGCTGCTCATTATGTGGTCCTTGAATGAGAATCCTCTAGGATGACCTTCTAGTGATAAATGTTATTCGTTCCAAGGATCTTGTGGAAAAATACAAACTGGAAAGGGTAAAATCTCCTCTGTCAATTTTCAATCTTTCAGGGGTTCAGGAGTTTTACTCCAATGTTTCCTCAAAGTTTTTTAAGTTTAATGGGGTTGTCTATGTCAGAGGTATAAACGTTCCTTTTAATACATCTGGCATTTGCTTTGTTCTTGGTCTTGATGTATATACTGCTTTTAACACTGTTACATGTCATTATGATATGAATCATACCATTGTGAAGTATATTTAGATTCATCTATTCCTTTGGTTAAAGGTCAGGCATCAAAGTTTCGTCTAAAACAATTTTAAAAGACTTGGTCAAATATCATTCGTATGAATGTTTTAGGTTCATCAAACAATGGTAATCCAACTCTTAAGTCTACTAAGATTTTGTTTGCTATGCTGTCGAGGTTAATCGTCCCTTTTGGGGATATCATATTCAAGTCTATTTTATCCAAAACTGATTGTCCTGATAGGCAGCTGTGATGTGTGTCGTTGCTCATGGTGAACCTCATCATCTACTATCTACCTTTCATGATAGGAAAATTGCCTTTTTAGAGTATAAGCTTTAGTATCTTAGGCAACTAGTCCATCATCTTTGAATCCGTCTTCCTTTGTGCATGAACCCTCTGTGCGTCTTCCTAAGCTTGTTCTTGTTATATCATTACATGCGTTTCCCTAATCTCCATCATACTTATTTGCCACATCTCTTGCACGTTTTAAGGAAGTTGCTACACAAATAGCAGCGATTTACGCTGCTAAAGGCAAGGGTATTGCCATGAATGCTAGTGTCAACTTATCTTTTCATACTCCCATTGCCAAGCACATCTGGTTTACTTATTCTGAAGTTGAGGATAATACCGTCAACTGCCCTAAAAAAGAAGACCCTGAAGAGAATTCTAGTGAGGAATTTGTTGTTATGGGTTCCTCTCTATTCAACTGGCTCGTCTCCGTTTGAGGAGTTTTAGTACTATAGGGGAGTGTACTTAACTAGGTAGCATATCTTTTGGATGAATTCAGTTATCTTATATTTGAAAATTTCTAATATTTTGGTTTCTTGAAAACTCCGTATTTTGTTGTTTGTTTTC
This sequence comes from Crataegus laevigata, assembly GCA_963580275.1. Taxonomy (NCBI): domain Eukaryota; kingdom Viridiplantae; phylum Streptophyta; class Magnoliopsida; order Rosales; family Rosaceae; genus Crataegus; species Crataegus laevigata. The sequence goes on along the minus strand of OY756940.1, from coordinate 18,408,781 downwards.
TTCCTTTGTTGGTATTGGCAAACTGGAGCCTTGAACATCTTTTTTTGCTTAGGTTTATGTTATGGCATGCTTTGGTACCGAGAATAATATCTACTATTTCTTTTGGTTTATGTTATGCCATCTTTGATGTTTTATTAATATGGAAGGATGTTTTATGTGCTTTATTGATGTTTCATTGTCATCCTTGTTGTTTTCATGATGTTTCTTACTTTGTCTTACGATGACAAAATGGGGGAGGAAAAACCTTATAAATCTTGAACCTACTTTCGAACCCATGATAAAGTTTCACTTTTTTCTTGCCAAGAACTGTTATTTTGCAGAAGTTGTTACTTGATCTTCTCTTGTTGACTAATGTCCGTTTGAGTGTGGGATTGTGTGAAATTAGTTACAGGTTTTGGGAATATTTTGTTAAGGAATGCCAAAGGGGGAGATTATGAAGCCTAGATTTATTTGTTTGGCTTTCCTTGTCAAAAGTTGTAAATAATACCACATATGCACTTAAATTGTCTTTGAATTTACAACTCTGTTATGGGTTCATCTTGCTGGATATTGTGTCTGAAGGCTTTGGTCGAAGACAATTCATCATCACAAAATGTTTGATCATTCATATACATTCCATGAATAAACCTTGAGTTTCTTCTGTCTAGTCATGATGTCTAGTCAGAAATTGTCACTGTTGTCCAACTGTTTGGACAAGCTTTTTAAGTTAGCCCACATGGGCTTTTTGACAACTTTGTTCTAGGTTGAAATCTCAGCCTTAGATTTGCTCAGATTGAGCTTTGCATTGACAAGTATCTTTTGTCTTTGTTTGGACAGAAAATCTTGTAGCTCTCATGTTAAAACCCTAGCTGCCTTCCTTGTTTCTTTGGCTATAACATTTTACAATCTTTAAAAAGTGAGTTGTGTTTTGCGCATTCTCGTCTAGTTACCCAGCCAAAACACTGTTCCTATGCATTTAACCTCAAGATCATTGTGCATCTAGGTTGCATTAGTTTTTCCATTTTATGTTGTGTTCTTGATCTAGTTTGTGAATTGATTTTTCAATTAGATCAAGTTTAGATTATAGTTGGTTCTTCCTTCAAATGTTTAATTGGAGAATTTGACTGGTTTTTAAATCCATCATTGTCATACCATTTGCATAGATCATGTAGGTTGTCACAAGGTGATGAGCTCAAGATAAGCTGCCACTTCATAAAGACCGAATGAGTTCATCTCATATAAGGTAAGGTTGCACAAAGGTAAAGCTACTCCGTAGATAGGGATCTAGGAATTGAGCTTGTGTGGTCTTTGTATGAACCTTGCTTACACTAGTGGATTTGACCTAATGGAGAGTCCCCGATTTTTTAACTCAAAGGTGGGTTTCCGGCCAAAAACATCTTGTGTTATATGCGATCACTATAACATATCCTTGCAAGTAAGTTAATCAGCGTTTGGATATGTACTGAAGTAGATCTAACTTAGCTGGGATCTTTTATGTAATTCAAGCCTTTAAATTGATTGCTTCCGCTATTGTTAAACTAACTATTTGATCTTAGTTGACTAGTATTACTGACTAGTTAGACAAGCACACATGCAGATTTTTAAGTGCAGGTTAATCTACTTGGTAACAATTTCACATACGGAACCTTAACGCTGCCACAGTTGTCGTCCATCATTGCAGAGTAAACCTCGAATTCAGTCGAGGAAGGAGGTTGTTGTGATTCCTAGTACTGATAGGTGGGTGTCCAAAGTGTCTGATGAGAATTCAATTAAAATTCTCAGTCTCCGTCGTTGTAGTCGATAATCTTGCCAAATGGGAGACGACTATTGGCGTCGTAATCACTGTTGTTCTTCTATCACCTAGAGCTAGTGATAAGGCACGGTGATGCTCGATAGGAACGAGGTGTAGATGGCTAAGGGAGGAAGACAATCGTTACATCATTGTTTCCTTATGCTGGTGTGCCATGAGTTTTTGGCTCAACTGGGTTAGAGCGTCTTGGCGTAGTCACAGCTTCTAGCTACGGCTCAGACATAATTAGGGATTTTTTCTTCTTCGTATTTTCTTCCTTTTTCTTGCTTATTCACACATATTCAATTTACTTAATATAGCAATATTATGAATATAATGTATTTACACAATTTATGTAGAATCTATCATTTGTAAAACGTAAATTTAGGTTATGCAATATGGTGAAAGTTCATGCAACTAGGGTTGAAAAAAATATTGAGATAAAAATTGTTGTTTTAGAAGAACTAGGATTGCGTGATGAATATTGTGAATGGGTTTGTAGGAGTTCGTCTTCCAGATTTTGGCTTTCTGTCTTCAAAGCTTGTATCACCTTCAAAATAAGAAAAATAAATTCAACCAATAAAAGTATATGAATTCAATAAAATCAAAAGTTAATCTAATAAGAATAACTGAAACATAATAATCCCCTGAAGATGAATTCTCTTTAGCATAGCATCAAGAGCGTGCTGATAACATGTTATGGCCTATGTTTAACTTAGGAGAAGGAAAGGGAACATGGCAAGAGAGAAAGAGAGATCGAGAATAGACTTGAGAAATTATGTGTGTTATTCCCCAGGCTTTGTACCTTTATTTATAGTAATAAAGAAAAACTTGCTCTCCAAATAATACAAGGGTTAATAGGAAAGATATTCTAGATCCTGAAGGATACCTAATTTATCTCTACTTGGAATTTACATAATCACACATGTATTATAATGTATATCACAACAATTTAGGGGTTGTTTCTTAGTTTCTAAAAGAAGGATACCAAATAAAAGATTGGATCTAAGTATGATACCATATATGTCCTTATTGTTTTTAAGTGATTGAAATTTTTGGAAAATGTTGTGCAGAACCAATTTCCACACAAGTCTAGAATTACTAGGATGTCTTCAACCAATAAAGAGAAAAGACATGTTAGACTTTATCAAAGCATTGTGAAGTTAGTCTAGAACTCTTTCATGCCTAAATATAGGGGAAACGAAGAACGGTGGTGGAGAGGGAGAGGAAGAATAATAATGAATAAAAACAAAATATTCAAAGTGAAGCAATTTAATGCTTTATGTTTTCATTTCATATATATGCCTTTCCTATATATTTCTTCTACATTTCTCCTATCATCATTTCTCCACTTCTCTGTACAGCTCATTTCTCTTATGCATTTCCGATCCATTTCTGACATAAAAGGTAAAAAATAAAAAAAAAACTAAATAAAAAAAAATTGATCACCAAATGTGTTTTCTGTTGACTTGTATAGTTTCCTATAATTTAGGATTTCCTAGTTTAGGATGGATCTCATGTAATTTGGGAGAAATCTCTTTGTAATCTTCTGTAAGTATTCTTCCCTATTTGATTTGGATTAAGATTATATATTATACATCTTCCTGAGAAGAATAAACATATCATTCAAAGCATTCTATTCTTGTCACCAAAGCTAGGTCGAAAAAAAGGAAAAAACCCCTAGTTGTGATAGCACTGCCGTGGCTCAGTCATGTTTGGTGTGCCGACCTTGATTAACGAGCAATTATCGTCGTTGGTATCCCTTGATCAGTGAGCGACTGTTGTCGTTGCTACCTTCTCTAAATTGAGAATGAACAGTGACCGATGCCTTCGTTGCTAACCTAAATTCGTCGAATCGTTTCACTCTCCGCTGTGTGACGCGATAAACTAATTGACCTGTTTGCTTTTGATTTGATCTGAAGCCATGAAAGAGTGCACCGATTGCAGCCCAAGTGCAGCTGTGTTGTACCCGACTCGAGGTCCGACGACTCACAAACCAACATAGATCCTGACCCGAAGAGATTGTTATTTAAACCATGAAGCCACATCGAACCTTGACCTGCAGCTGTATTGCTGCAATCTCGAGCTTTGATTCATACTCGCATCTTCTGTGACTTCTGTTAGCTGTGAAGAACCCACCATCACCGCTGCTTCAATCCACTTTGAACTGCCGCTATTTTTCTAGTTGGAGTTTTGAACCGAGGGGAATCAAAATGGAAGAGAAAAGAATTGGTGGTGTTAGGAATTTTTTATCTTTTTTTGGCCCATACTGATTGCGGTTGCACTTGGGGCAAGTATATTGGAGATTAGGCTTTTATCCATCATGTACTCACTTTGCATTGAGAGCAATGGTAGACCGAACTCATCGGATCAATAGTGACCGATCCAAAATTCTTGAACATTTTTTTTATGATCCACCTAGCAAATATTCTCACTGCGGTTTAGAAGGACATTCGAAAAATCGATGTTTCGAGCTTATTAGTTATCCTGATAGTTGGGACAAGACTCGTGACTCCCATTATGACAAGTTGCGTGCATTGATTGCCAAAGTTAAGGTAAATTCTAATCATATAGGTAATGATGGTAAGACTTTAAACGTTTCTGCATATGTTACGAATAGTGCATAGATAATTGGTTCTGGAGCTACTGAACATATGACTTGTGATTCTAGACAGGTACAAACCCTAAAAAAATCCACCAAAACTATTGTTAGTGTTACCAATGGTAATGTTGCCCCCATTATCGGGGAAGGCGATGTCTCACTCTGAATCTTGATTCTGTGCTCGTTGTTCCCTCTCTTGATTATAATTTATTATCTATTGCTCAAATAACTGTCGCCCTACATTATCTTGTGATATTTTGGCCTTCCTTCTGTGTTTTTAATGACATTCGAACTTGCAAGACGATTGGTTATGGTATTAGGAAAGGAAAGTTCTACTACTTGGAGCAAACATTGAATAGCTATCGACTGTTGACTCAAGCTCTTGCAGTGGAAGGAAATCAGAGGGATATGAATAAAGCTTCAGAGATTTAGTTATGGCATTGTCGACATAGACATACTTCGTTATGCTATCTACGGAGGTTGTTTCCTAGCCTCTCTGTTACGAATAAAGCTTCAGAGATTTGGTTGTGGCACAAATGGACAAGGCATCGATGACACATAGCAAAAATCAAGTAAAGGAAGTACAAAACCTTTCCAAAAGTAGGCAAAAGGGAGAAAATCCCTTTTAAAATCGGCAAAGGGTCCCAATGGCTCCCAAAACCGGAAAGAAAGCTAATGCATCTTCATAAAACAAGCAAAAATTGAAGATTGCTCACAAAATAGGTAAGAAAGCCCTATAATTCTGCCAAGCAAGGGAAAGTGGCTGAAATTAAGACACGAAAAATGCCTAAATTCTCCTATGGAAGAGTCAAGACATAAATCAAGGCCAAATCCATCCAAATGATGGCTTTGGAAGTCTATAAATACAAGGATCCAAGATACACAAAGGGGCCGAAAATTCTACATTCAGAAGAACCTCTGCAAAAACCTTTAAAGGCTAATACCTGCCAAAGCTCTATTCGAAGAACTCACAACCAAAGCCAAAGCTTTCTTTAAACCAAAAGCCGAAGCACTCTCTTGAAGAATCAACAAGCACTTGTGCCAATTCTTTCAAGACTTTGTTGCAAGCTCAAAACATGTAACGATGTTTGATTTAAGATCAAGTCATCAAGGCCCTTGAATCAATGAAATCTCACATCTACACCATCTTTGCCGCAACTTTGAAGTGAAGACGGTCCACGTGTTGTTTTCAAACTCCAAACTTAAAGCAATCATTCAATTGTTCGTTCGAGATCAAGTCTTACTCTCAGATCAATAACCTATGCATCTACATCAAATTTAAAGATTGAATCAGAGGAAAATTATAAACAGAGATTGTAACCCTACAAATTCATTAATACAAAATCTACTTTGTACACGTGTTCTCGTTTCATTCGTTACAAAATTTTAGCGTTTACAAATTTGGCACGCCCGGTGGGACATCTCTACCTCTCATCTATGTCTTCAAATCCACAAGAAACATACATGGCATCAAGAAATGATCAAGTTATTCCAGCAATCAATGCGAAGAATAAGAGCATCTTTGCCACAAGTGGTGGCAATTTGGATGTCACAACTCGAAGCAAGGTAAGAGCTCTCACTGCCGTGCCTTCCACCCTATATCAACTTTGCCGAAAAAGTAAGAGCACCCAAAGCACTAGCTCGTGATCACCCTGGCCTCGCTAAGGGGGCCAAGGGAAGAAAGCTAGATGAGGTACTCCGAGTCATTGACTTCCGATGCCGACTCAAGTAACAGCTTGTATCTGGTAGCCATGCAAGTCATGACTATTGATGTGACTTCAATCAAATAGCAGCTGGCACAAATGAGCGAAGCAATCGCAAGGCTGACAAGGACCGTAGAGGAAAAGAACTTGCCTATTGCTCCACTCGTCAATCGTCTAGAGGCGCAGCATAAAGAGAAAGCTGACCCAAAGGTTGATCCGCAAAAAAAAAAAAAAAAAAAAAAACTGACGAGAAAGATAAGTCTTTAATGGAAAAAGCTGAGGGGAAGCTAGAGGTGGACCGAGCTGCGACATTCATGGGATCTCTCTTTATCCAACAGCTAAAAGAGGTAATCATAAGCACCATCAAGGCACAATATGAAAAGAGCTCACATAAGTCCGTACTGTACTCAAAGCCTTACTCCAAGAAGATTGACGCCTTGAAGATGCCAAAGGGTTATCAGCTGCCTAAATTTATGCAATACAATGGAAAAGGCAATCCTAAACAACACATTGCCCATTTCATTGAAACCTGCAACAATACTAAGATGGAAGGAAACTACCTCGTCAAGCAGTTCGTGCACTTGCTGAAGGGTAACGTCTTTGACTAGTACACCGACCTCGAGCCTCAATCCATCAATAGCTGGGACCACCTTGAAAGGGAATTCCTCAACCACTTCTACAGCACTCGCTGCAACATAAGCATGTTAGAACTGACGAGTACGAAGCAGTGGAAGGATGAACATGTCATCGACTACATCAATATATGGCGTTCATTAAGTCTGGATTGCAAAGATCACCTTTCTGAAACCTCCTCCATTAAGATGTGTGTTCAAGGCATGCATTGGGGGTTACATTACATCCTCTAAGGCATAAAACTGAGAACTTTTGAGGAGTTAGCAACTCAATCCCACAACATAAAGCTGAGTATTGACAATCATTGGGAAAATTAGTCAATCACTGACTTTAAGTATGATAAGGTGTTTGTTTTGAAGGTGGACAAGACTAGGAATAAGCTCGCCAAGGAAGCTGTTACTGTCAACACTACCCCCATCAAGACCTCATCCGTACCCGTCAAGATCTTCTCTAAGAATAAAACGAATGAGATGAAAAAAGGTGAGCCTTCTCGCACCCAAGATAGGTACAAAAACACCTTGAGAGAGCTGAAGAAGAAGATGTACCCTTTTCCTGACTCTGACGTGGCTGTAATGTTAGACGAATTGCTAGAAAAAAGGTGATCAAGCTACCAGAATTAAGCGTCTCGAAGAGATGAATTGCGTTAACGGTCCTAGGTACTGTAAATACCATTGTATCGTGAGTCATCCTGTTGGTAAGTGCTGCGCTCTTAATGAGCTCATCATGAAGCTGGCACAATAAGGGTGAATCGAACTCGACTGGAAGACATAGTTGCAACATATACTACTGCGATTGCATTTGGATCCTTCGATCCCGTGCCTCTCAAAGTGACATTTGACCACTCATGTCCATGCTCAAGCCACACGACACCTGCTGCATAATCATCACTAGAGGCATATGACCAAAATGCATCTGCCAACGATGAAGAAGGGTAGACATTTGTGACCTACAAAAAGACAAGGAAGCCAAGACCACGAACCACACGGTCGAAGGTGGAATAAGCGAGAAAGCACCGCATCAGCAACAATAGGGAGCCCAAAAGAAACGTAAGAGTTGCTAAGCCAACGAACGCCGGGGAACTTATGGAGCAAGAGCCACACATTCTCGTCTCCTTGCACATGTACTTATCAAAGGATTTCTTCCAACAATGCATTACCGTTGCTTGTCACATGGTTGAAATAAAGATAGAAAAGCCCTCAAAAGGCAAAGCTATCATTGTCGAGGAAGAGAAAACCCTCATGCTCGAAGAAAGCCTGTCGACACACTTTATCATCGATGAGGCACTGTGATTGCCCAAGGAGATGCAAAGAGCACTAGTAGCAGTCTTGACAAGTCCTGACGACGACAAGGTGCAAGAAAGCAAAGCTAAAGCGTTAAAGCTTCAGCCAAATGAATATGTCATATACTCTGCTGCCGATGATGTGATTAACTTCACTGATGAAGACTTGCTACTAGGGTCAAGGCCTCATAACCGTCATCTCTTCGTCTCTAGGTATGTGAGAGAACAAAATCAACCACATGCTTGTGGATGACGAATTGGCCATAAACATCATGCCAAAATCAACAATGGCCACAATTGGCATCAATGTGGATGAACTATCCCAAAGCCACATCATAATCCAAGATTTTAACCAAGGAGGACAAAGAGCGACGAGCATGATCCGAGTGGAGATGACCATTGGTATACTCAAATCAAGCGCGATATTCCATGTGATCGATGCAAGAATTTCCTACACATTAATCTTAGAAAGGCCTTGTGTAACATCCCACATTGCCCAGGGGAGAGGATCATGTAATCCTTATATGTATATTCTCATCTCTACTTAGCACCAGGCCTTTTAGGAGCTCACTAGCTTCCGGTTTCGTAGGAACTCCGAAGTTAAGCGAGTTTGGGTTAGAGCAATCCCAGGATGGGTGACCTCCTGGGAAGTTGCTTGTGAGTTCCTAGAAACAAAACCGTGAGGGCGTGGTCGGGGCCCAAAGCGAACAATATCGTGCTATGGTGGAGTCGAGCCCGGGATGTGACACTGTGGACTCACGAGAGTGGAGTGGTGCCATCCACCCTCTACCAATGCCTAAAATTCTACCGAGAAAGGGTGAAGGTGATACAAGGTAACAACAAGCTGTTCACAGAAGTCGAATCACACTTCGCCGATGCCAAGTTCTACATGCCTACAACGCGCCTTGAAGTGGGGGCATTTGTAGACATGTAAATTTCATTGCATACAAAAGTTGCATCATAGAGCTCCACGTGGCACAAATGGACAAATCATCAATGACATGTGGTACAAATCAAGCAAAGGAAGTACAAAACCTTCCCAAAAGTCGGAAAAGGGAGAAAATCCCTCTTAAAATTGGCAAAGGGTCCAAATTGCTCCCAAAACTGGAAAAAAAAGCTAAAGTATCTTCATAAAACAAGCAAGAATTGAAGATTGCTCACAAAATAGGTAAGAAAGCCTTATAATTCGGCCAAGCAAGGGAAAGTAGCTGAAATTAAGACACAAAACATGCCTAAATTCTCCCATGGACGAATCAAGACACAAATCAAGGCCAAATCCACTTAAGGGCATGGCTTTGGAAGTTTATAAATACAAGGATCCATGACACACAAAGGGGCCAAAAATCCTACCTTCAGAAGAACCTCTGCACAAACCTTTGAAGATTAATACGTTGCCAAAGCTCTCTTCAAAGAACTCACAACCAAAGCCAAAGCTTTCTTTCGACCAAAAGCTGAAGCACTACCTTGAAGAATCAACAAGCACTTGTTCCAATTCTTTCAAGACTTTGTTGCAAGCTTAAAACTTGTAACGACGTTTGATTCAAGATTAAGTCATCAAGGTCCTTGAATCAACAAAATCTCACATCTACACCATATTTGTCACAACCTTGAAGTTAAGATCATCCACGCATTGTTTTGAAGCTTAAAACATGAAGCAATCGTTCAATCGTTTGTCCGAGATCAAGTCATCGCAACCTTTGGATCAACAACCTACACATCTACATCAAATTTGAAGACTGAATCAGAGGAAAATTATAAATAGAGATTGTAATCCTACAAATTCATTAATACAAAATCTACTTTGTACACGCGTTCTCGTTTCTTTCATTACAGAATTTTTGTGTTTATAGTTCCTACAATTCCTAATATTCCACCTCACGTGTTGAGTTGTGTGGCCTTCGTTCATCTTTATAAATAGTAGAGAAGTAAGCTTGAACCTCAGACCTTACGGTGTGTGTTTGTGGGGTATGCCTTAAATCAAAAGGGGTATTGTTGTTATCACTCTGACAAAAAAATTGTTTGTCACTCTGGATGTTGTGTTTCCCATTAGGGGGAGAATCAAACAGAATTTCAAACTCTTGATTACATTATTCCAGATATAGATAGTGTGAATGATTTGGATTTAAGTGGTGATGTCTTGGAAAAAAAGTGGTCATTCACACAAAAACAATGATGTGAATGAATTTGAACTAAGTGATAATGTCTTGGAGACAAGTGGTGATCATTCACATGGAAAAAATGTTGAACACCTTGAAATGGACGAGTCAACATCGCCAGATAACTCACTGCCTGATAGCTCACTGCTAGTTTCCTCACCACTGGATAGTTCTGTGTCACCATCTACTTCATAGTTGATCTTGAGTCCCAATAACCGTAATCAATCGTCTTCAATCCCGGATGCACCACCACGTCGTTTCCCTGATCGTGTCAACCGAGGTATTCCTAATGCATTATGCCCGTTAAGTAAGCCCAACCCTGAGTCTAATGCGTTATACCCGTTAAGTAATTATGTGTCTACCAATCACTTGTCAAAATCAAATAAGTCATTTGTGCATCAATTATCTACTGTATCTATTCCTAACAGTGTGCAAAAGGCTTTAGCTGATCCACGTTGTCAAGCATCAATGAATGAAGAGTTGAAGTCTTTGAAGAGGAATGCTACCTAGGAGATCACAGACTTGCCGACTGGCAAGAAACCTGTGGGATGCAAATAGGTCTATACGGTGAAGTACAAAGCAGATGGGATGGTGGATCGCTTCAAGGCAAGACTAGTAGCAAAAAGATACACTCAAAAATATGGAATTGACTATACAGATACATTTGCCCTTATGGCCAAGATCAATACAATCCGTCTTTTGTTATCCTTGGTTGCAAATCTTAATTGTCCATGATAACAGTTTGATGTGAAGAATGCCTTCTTACATAGGGATTTGACAGAAGACACTTGCATGGAACTTCCACCAGGGAGTAACATTCCAGATATGCATAGACAAAAGGTGTGCAAGCTTCGAAAATCATTGCATGGGTTGAAGCAGTCCCCAAGAGCGTGGTTCGGTAGATTTACCAAGTCTATGAGAGCATTTGGATATAAGCAAAGTAACTGTGATCACACGTTATTCCTGAAACGTCAGAATGGAAAGCTTATATCACTCATTGTATACATGGGTAACATGGTAGTTACCGGTAATGATCTAGATGAGCGTACAGCCTTGCAGAAATATTTAAGTATAGAATTAGAGATGAAGGATCTTGGATCTTTGAAATATCTTCTCGGGATTGTGGTATCAACGAGCAAGTCAGGAATCTTCCTGTCATAGAGAAATTATATTCTTGACCTCTTAAAAGAAACTGTGATGTTAGCATGCAAATCCGTGACTACTCCGTTGACAGGAGGAATGAAGCTGAGCATTGATCTAAATCAAGTACCGGTGGATAAAGGGAGGTATCAAAGGCTAGTGGGAAGATTAATGTATTTGGCACATACTAGACTAGACCTTGCTCGTGCCTTGAGTGTCATTAGTCAATACATGCATGATCCAGGAGAACAACACATGAATGCAGTTATGATAATATTAATTTATTTGAAAGGAAGTCTGAGGAAAGAGATTTTATTTAAGAAGAATGGTGATTTTAGTATTAAAGGTTATATGGATGCTGACTGGGCCGGTTCAAGTGATGATAGCTCTCAACATCAGGTTACTTCACCTTTGTTGGTGGAAATTTGGTTACTTGGAAAAGCAAGAGGTAGGGACTAGTAGCAAGGTTGAGTGTAGAAGCAAAATACAAAAGTATAGCTCTTGGTATTTGTGAGATTTTATGGCTTAAACTACTACAAGATTTGGATGTCAAACATAGTCAACCGATGAAGTTGTTTTGTGATAAGAAGGCTGATTGCGATATTGCTCATAATCCGGTGCAACATTATAGAACTAAACATGTAGAGGTTGACAGATTCTTTATTAAAGAAAAGCTAGAAGGTAAAAAATTTGAGGTGCCTCCAATCAAAACAGAAGATCAAATAGCTGACATTCTCACCAAAGCAGGTTTTAGTGAAAAGTTCTCTAAGTTTCTAGACAAGTTGGGTGTGTGTAACATATGTGCACCAACTTGAGGGGGAGTGTTGACTTGTATAGTTTCCTATAATTTAATATTTCCTAGTTTAGGATGGATCTTGTGTAATCTGGGAGAAATCTCTTGGTAATATACTGTAATTATTCTTTCCTATTTGGTTAGGATTAAAATTATATATTATACATCTTCCTGAAAAAAATAAACATATCATTCAAAACATTCTCCTCTTTTTCAATCACCTTCAGTGGCAGTGTCTTTCTTGATGCTGCATTGGGTATTCACCAATCATGCAAGTGATAGCTAGTGCTCACCTGCTCAAACTACTATTATTACCCTATACCGATTTGATTAGAAAGAAAATTAATCGGCACATGGTTTATTACATTCCATATATGTTTCCATAGGATTGTTGGGGACTAAAAATCCACCCTCCCATTGTTTTTGACTGGTTTCGCGACTCTCTCAATTATACCACCGTTTAAAGCCATCATTTCTTTTTATTTTTGTCAAATTTAAAGGATCATGCATGTTGGACTTTCTCAAAAGGGAGCGTCAGCTGGAAAATGATTGCACTAGAACATCTTTTAAGGGCTCCTAAATGAGTTTTTACCAAATTTTGGAGAGGATTGGAAAAATACATCTCTAATCACACTCTCTATCAATCTTCTTAGGTAAAAAATCTCCTAGAAGCTCTTAAATTCAGGAGTGAGAAGGGAGTTTCTAGCAGTAATTACTAATATTTTATTTAAAAACTTTATCCGAAATGATCTACAAATATTATGACTCTCTCTAAACTAGAGAGTATGATTGGAGCAAAAAAAAAAAAAAATTCAAGGAGCTCCTAAAATAACTTTATAATCTTTAATCGTTATAGATAAAATTTAACTAAAAATTAGAGAATGTGACTAGAGATGCTCTTAAGTTTGCAAAACTTTTCACAATTTCCTTTTACTTTTTATCATCTTCTTTTCATTTTGCAATCTAGTACGATGATCAATGTAATTTTCTAAGCTTATATGATTCAGAGATAAGTTTTGTAAAAATTAAGCCAAATTCGTAATTATTCAGCTATTTTATTAACTATGTGATAAATTGGGTATAATTTTTAATTTATATTAAATTTTTGCTCATATGAAGGTTGAGAATGAATTACACGTCGAGGGAAAATGGATTTTGGGTTTCAAGTAATTTGTGTTACTCTTCATATTGCTAATTAGTTTTATAGTAGAATCTGAACTTCTTTCATGTTAACAGAAACAAATTATCTCACGTGTGAAGCTCAACAGTCACACGTGCTCCACGTCACTCCGCTTGAGTTGTCCAAGTGTTTGTCTTGAAAATCAACCACACGTGAGAAGACGTGTTGAGAACAAATCTCTTGCATAAACTTAACTAAGTTGAATTACTTCCCGCATTACTAATTAATTTTATATTTAAATCTTAACTTCCTTCAGTGAAGCTGGTCCAAAAGATATATGATTACTATGGTCAAGGCACGATACCAGATGAAACGAATGGAAAAGCAAAAATGAAAAATGGTTAACATTTCTTTTCACATGCTTGTTGAGATTTCTCAAAAAGGGTGAAGCACTAAAGATCAATGGGCTGCGGCAGCCAAGTAGTTTAGGTTGGGTGCAGGGGCTAATAGCACGCGGCTAAAATGCTACCAGAGGTGACAACTAAATTGGGATACTGTTGGTTGACAAAAAAAAATTAGGATACTGTTGTAGCAGAAATTTTGGGTTATGTATTAATTCTCCAAAAAAAAAACCAAAACAAAAAAAACAATCTTATAATCATGTTGGGAAGCCAATACCATGGCAAATGACAAAGGGTGGTGATACTTGCAGGAAAAAAAAAAAAAAAAAAAAAAAAAAAAAAAAAAAAAACACTACTTTCTCACTTAAGTTAGTGTGGTTGGTATGGAGTTTTAAAATTTATTTTTGTGCAACATTAATACAAAGAAATAAACCAATTTTCAGTTTTTCATATAATAATAGGACCCATAAATCTGAGGACAGATTCTGCCACTAACATATATGGGAAGAAGGCCTATAGAAACTGAGATATTCTCCGTAAAAGATTGCTTTTCATTGATTTGAATAATTATGACAGTACAAGAAGATATACATAGCCACATGCTTATTACACTAGCACCCCTAACTTTTATAACTAATTACATAATTACCACAAATAACTGTTTACTATTATAACAAACTAGTGACAGGTTTGGATGATTTAGCATCTGTCTTAATACACCCCCTCAAGCTAAGCTTGGGATTAACTATTGAACCAAGAGGAAGCTTGGACTTACGATAGCTAAACTGGCTTTTAGATAAAGATTTAGTGTGAATGTTAGCCAACTGATCTTGATTGCAAACAAATTGAACTTTGATGAGATGAGCCAAGACCAACTCCCTAATATAATGATAGTTGATTTCAATGTGTTTGGTTCTGGCATGAAACACCAGATTTGAAGCAAGTAAGATGGCTGAAATGTTGTCACATCATAGGGTAGGAACTTGAGATAGTGGGAAACCAATGTCACAAAAGATTTTGCAGATCCAAGTAAGTTTAGCAGATGTGTGTGCTAGAGAACGGTATTCAGCTTTAATGGATGATTGTGCAACAGTGGATTATTTCTTGGCATTCCAACTGATAAGGTTGGATCCCAAATAGACACCATAACCACTAGTGGAGCGTCTGTCAAAAGTACAGCAGGCCCAGTCAACATAAAAGAAAGCAATGAGTTTGGTAGTACCCTTTTTGAACCAAAGTCCTTTAGATACAGTTCCTTTGAGATATCGAAGAACCCTTTTGTAGCTTGTATGTGTTGTTCTCGAGGAGCATGCATAAACTGATAGATTTGATTAACTACAAAAGAAAGATCTGGGCGTGTCCATGTAAAATACTGTAAACCACCAACAATGGACCTGTACTCAACTGGATTGGAAAGAAGATGGCCTGTATGATCAAGTTTCTTAGAGCCAAGTGGAGTATAACAAGGCTTAGCACCATCCATATTGGTTTTCCTACGAAGATCCAGTAAATACTTAGTTTGATGAAGGAAGATGCCAGCAGAAGACTGTTGAACTTTTAATCCTAAAAAGTAGTGCAATAGACCCAAATATTTGACTGGAAAAATAGCACTAAGCTTTTGAATGAATAGAGTGCATAAAGAAAGATTAAGGCCAGTGACTAATATGTCATCAACATAGACTAGTACCATGATTGAAGAATGACCGTTGAAAACAAAAAATGAGGCGTCTGAGGAAGACTACACAAATCCAAATTTAAGAAGAGCTTGAAAGAGTTTGTCAAACCAAGCATGTGGTGCTTGTTTAAGGCCATATAGAGATTTCCTTAATTTGCAGACATGATTTGGCATACTGGGATTAGTGAAATCTAGAGGATGTTGCATTTACACATCTTCTTTTAAATCCCCATAAAGAAGCGTATTACTGATGTCTAGTTGATTTTAAAAACCAATTAAACTGCACTACAAGTGATAAAAGTACTCTAATGGTGACTAGTTTAGCAACAGAATTAAAGGTCTCTTGAAAATCAATGCCTTTTCCTGGTGATATCCTTTTGCTACCAAACAAGCTTTAAATCTCTCAACAGTACCATCGAGCTTTTTCTTTATTCTGAAAACCCACTTGCAACCAACAACATTTTGGGAGGAAGATAGAGGAACTAAGGTCTAAGTACCTATTAATTGCAAGGCATTGAATTCATCTTGAATGGTAAATCTCCAGTGAGCATGTTTAGATGCTTACAGGTATGTAGTTGGGACAAAATCAATATCTAATGGAAGTGGATGCTTAGCAGCTACATATATTTTGGGCTTATGTATACCAGCTTTGGAACGAGTGATCATAGGATGAGTATTACAAGGAGGCATTGGTATAGATGTGTCACTTGAAGAAAGTGGTACATAACTTGTAGAATCATGATTGAGTATTCTCAATGATAGAACTTGAAGAGGTAGAACCAAAATTTGATCTCAAAAGTGGAACAGAGAATTGAAGATCTATAGTAGCTGAAGCAGATTTTGGAAGTGAAGCAGTGCCTTTAGGAAAGGATTGAAAGGATATGTAGTTTCATCAAACTGCACATGTCTTGAAATATAGATTATGCTAGTTATTAGGTCAAGACATCTATAACCCTTGTGTTGTAAAACCCCAAAAAGACACAGCTTTTGCTTGTTGCATCCAACTTTGAATGAACATAGGGCTTGAGCCATGGGAAACAATTGCATCCAAAGACTTTTAGTCTTGAATAGTTTGGTGGCTTGTAAAAAAGTAATTCCCAAGGAAACTGAGGTATCCCAGAGATTGGCAACCTATTATTGAGATACACAGCAATGGAGAAAGACTCCACCCAATAAAGATATGGATCATTAGAAGCAACAAGTTTATTGCTGGAAATAACCTTTCGAAAGAGAGAAGAAGATGGATGGCCCAATATTCGATGCCAAACTTTCACATGAGCTTTCACACTTATTAGAGCTGATGGTGATGAAATTGTGTTTTATATGAGGGACATGCAATACTTTGCTTGACTTTAAAGAAGTATCAGATGGATTTAAAGAAGAGGAACCAATATTATGGATAGACCGACCTTTACCATCTCCTACGTCGTAGGAAGAGGAAATTGAGAGAGTGGCAATGTCATTTGTGATATGTGATGTAGCTCTAGAGTCCAGTATTGAATGAGTAATGAGCACATAAAGCAACAAGTTTGGCTGGTGGTACCCTTCCAAAGATCTTAAGATTCATCTTGTCAAAGCAATCAATGGCTTTGTGACTAGTAAAACCACATATTTGACATGTGTTCTTGCTACCAGATAAAAATGAAGAACATTGATAGTTAGACTCGGAGCCTTGATAAGTAGAATGATTTTGATGTCCACGATTATGGCCATTGAAATTACCACGGTTGATATTACAATTGCGATTCCATTTGTCGAAATTACGATTATGTCTCCCTCGATTTGAATTATAATGAAAGGAAGATTGAAGTGGCTAATTGTATGCAGCAAAGGCATATGGAGGAGGCATTGGCAACAACGGTGCCTGAGACTGGACAGAAAAGCCTTGAAATAGCTTAGTGGCAAAGGAAGAAATTGTTTGCTTGCAACAAGCCATGGAAATTTCTTTGGTGAGCAGCAGACCATGCAATTCGTTAAGAGAAGTAGAAGACAACCAAAGCATGATTGAGTCAATGAACAACTTGAATTCATCAAGAAGACTATGAAGTGTTGCTGCAATTAGGTCACGATCGAATATGGGTGGGTTCGAAAAATTGAAAACAAAAAAAAACCAAACCGAACACCGAATCAAAATCAAAAAAACCAAACTAAACGAAAAAAAAAACCGAACCAAATTATTTTGGTTCGGTTTCGGTTTCAGTGGTCTAGAAATCGAACCGAACCTAATTGAATTAATTAAATTAATATTTTTTATTTTATTTATTTAATTATCCATTTTGGGTATTATTTTCTAAATCCAATTTGTAAGCCTAATTGTGCTAAGCCCAATGTGTTGCCAAAATTTAAGCATAAAAATTTTTAAAAAAAACCTTTAGAAACTCTAAACCCTAACCTATTATATCTCCCCCTTATTTTCTTTCACCCTAGCTGCACCTTACCATCTCTCCATCTTTTTTCTTTCTTTTTCTTTTGTGTCTCTCTCTTTCATTTCTTTCTCCTGGACTTCAACCGCACCTTTATTCTTCTCTCCCTTCTTTTTTTTTCTCCCCAGCCGGACCTTCATTCCGTTTTGCTCTCTAATCATCCTCTTCTTTTTTTTTCTCCGTCTTCATATTTTGCTGCATCAATAGCAGCCCATAAGTCCTGTAAACCCTAAACTTTGTCCATATTTGCCAAGTGAAACCCCAAAGAAAAAGAGTAAGTCAGTTTCTAGATTTTATTCGATTTTTGTGTTGTGGGGTTGTTAGTTATTTAAACTTTGATGTTTATTTTAAGTTTGGACTATGGAAGATTTGATTGATGATTCTAGTTGAACTATAAATGTTTATTTTCATTGTCTTTGATTCTAGTTGGAATACTTATGTTATGATTGTGTTGGAGATGTTAGATTTTCAAATTTCAATTTTTTTAAAGAAAAAAAAAACCAAAACCAAACTGAAACCGAATTGAAAAAAAAAACCGAAGAAAAAGAACTAGATTGAAATTTTGGTTCAATTTTGATTTTGGAAAAAAAACCAAACTGATTTGAACCGTACCCAGCCTTACGATCGGACATAACTACACCAGCAGTGGTGAGAGAATCCGAAATTTCCTTGATTTGTTGGACATATTTTGAGATTGATTGAGAGATTTCTGAATTGGCTGAAGATGAGAATGGAGTTGGTGTATATGAACATAAAAAACGCCACTAAAACATTGTTCAAGTTTCTACCATAGCTCTCGAGATGTGGATACACTGATCGTGAAAATAATTAGGTCTTTAGAGAGCGTCAAGTTTAGCCAGATCAAAAGATTTTGATCTTTCTCAAACCACTGCTCAAAAGCTGGATTCAGAGATTGATTAGGGAGAAGTGGAGTCAGACATGGCTTAGTGTCATCAATGAGGCCAAAAAGCTTATATCTACGCAAGATTGGGGCAAAAAAGGCACATCGTGGTAGATAATTAGTGCGCTTGAGTTTGATTGGCACCATGCTACCCATATTCTGGATCGTAAGAGACATATACGAATTCTGAGGTTTAGAATTTCCAAAGGAATTAGGGTTTGGTAATGGTGGTGAGTTTATCGAAGATGATGATTCAAAGGAGGAGGCCATGACATACAGAGGCAAGGGTCGAGATAAGAGAGGAAGAATCACGAATCAGAGACAGAAATCGATCGAGAAATGGAGAAATCGATCAAGAAATCGAGTTGGTGAGCGAAAGAAGATCAACATCGTGAGGCAAATGATGAGATACCATATAGAAACTGAGATATTCTTTGTAAAAGATTGCTTTTCATTGATTTGAATAATTATGATAGTACAAGAAGATATATATATATATATATATATATATATATATATATATATATATATATATATAGCCACAGGCTTATTACACTAGTAACCCTAACACTTCTACAACTAATTACACAATTACCACAACTAATTGTTTACTGTTATAACAAACTAATGACTGGTTTGGATGACTAGCATCCGTCTCTTTTTTTCTTTTTTTCTTTTTTTTTTTTTTTGAAAACTAACATCTGTCTTAATAAGGCCTTCGTCCATCACTAATACCATTAGATATTTTAATTCTGCTTCACTAATAAAGCTTAAAAATAAAGATTCATGAATCATACCAGGTACTTGGACTATATTTACTCTATAAAAATAAAGGAAAACTAGTGAAAATGGTTTGAAAATTTTGAGTTTTAACGATAAGAACAAAATAAAAGGTAAAGTGAATAGTACTAGGATTGACTTTTTAGTGTAAAAATATGATTTTTCGTTAAAATTCTCTAAAAATAATTGAGTTTATTGACAAATTTCCTCGCACGTGGACAAATGGTTCCTTCTCACGTACGAAATGTTGAATTATGCATGCTTGTTAAGCCACGCATGATTGCACCCTCTTCCACGCACACTGTCATCGATGATCATCATGTGGGCTAAAAATGTTCAAAACCACAATTGATGCTGGAAAACTGTGGACAGTGTATACTGAGTTAATGTTATAGTTATGGTACATTATGGCATTGCATACACACACACACACACACAGAAAATTTGACATCCCCCCTTGAAACTATATCTACCTCTACTAAACCCCATTTCTTTGTTTTCTTGAATAAAGCCTATTGACTAGCTTCCAACTAAATAAATTCTTTAATTAAGTTTGACTATTCAGATTGTGTATTTTTAGAATGCCTAAACTACCCCTATTAATACTTGGTTTTTGGATCATTTACTTGTTATATCTATTTAATTAATTTAATATATTTTACAAAATAATTCATGTCATTCATTGTATATTCAATGTATTAACTTTCAAATTGTTATAACATGCCGATTGAAAAGTAATAGTACTAATTTCATAATTTTGTGCATTAAATATATAAGTTAATTTACCTACCAACACAACAATAAACCTAAAACAGCTTCGACTAAAACTCCAACCCCTAATACACAAAACAAAAGATATATGTTCCGCGCAATTTTTACCTACAAAATAGTCTAATTTACCTATTCCGTCAAATCAAAATTTAAAGGGTCTAATTTACTTCCAAAATGATCAATTTACCTACATGATTTATGAGCATTAGATTAAAAGTTTATTTAATTGCCTACAAGCACAAATTGGAATAGGTAATTTAATTTAAATGTAGGTAAATTAGTATAATATTAATAAGTACGTAAATTAGTATAATAGTAATAAGTAGGTAAATTAATTTAAATGTAGATAAATTAGTATAATATTTTATAAGTAGGTAAATTCATTTAAATGTAGGTGAATTAATATAATATTTGTATATAGTGAATTACATGATTCAAAATGCAGGTAAATTAGTATAATATTAATAAGTAGGTAAATTAATTTAAATGTAGATAAATTAGTATAATATTTTATAAGTAATTATGACACACCCCGACTAGAGTTGAGACGTGTTGGCCGTCACGTGAGAGTGACGTAGCCATGTGCGCAACAGAAATGATGATAATTAAGTAGAATGTGAACCAATAAAAACCAAAACTAAACTTATTTAAACTAGAGATAATATGTAAGTGTGTGGTAGTGATCATAACCCAATATACATGTATTTAGAGCATATGTAATTCAAAAGTGCAGTTGAACTGACTAAGTACTAATATACAAACAGAGGGAAGATCCCTACATTATTTAGTGGAATGTGAGAACTGCCTGACAGTCCTCTTGAGCCACGCAGAAAGACAGCTACTTAGGACCTGGAGGGGCGCAAAACAGAAGGGTGAGTGGGCAAAAACAAGGCTTTAGAAAACACATTTATCTTTTCTAAACATAATAACCTCTCTCCGTAAAATCCGTATAGTTTCCAAAAAATAACACTATGTAAGTATGAAAATCGATACACAAGTGCAGTGAAAACCGAAGTATGCCATGTCATAACATTTTAGCACTAATAAATGTAAGTCAATTGTGAAATCAATCTAACTAGCATAACTGATGAACCATTCAGACGCAAGAAGATATGCTGAGATCCTCAGTTTTGTAGTTCGAAGACGCTTGGCATAAGCGTTTAGCTTTGATCGAGTTTGCTTATAATAACAGTTATCATTCTAGCATTGGCATGTCACCTTTTGAAGCACTTTATGGGAAATCATGTCATACCCTGTTATGTTGGTCTGAAGTCGGCGAGATAGTGCTAATGGGCCCTGAGATTATGGATGAGACTACACAGAATATTCAGGTGATAAAAGCTAACCTAAAGGTGGCCTAGGATCGACAAAAGAGTATCGCCAATAGACATTCTACTGACAGGGTATATAAGGTTGGAGATTGGATGTTCTTGAAGCTATCACCATGGAATGGCGTAGTACGGTTTGGAAAGAAGGGGAAGCTAAGTCCTCGTTATAATGGACCGTATCAGAATTATCAAAGGTACATGACGTGTTCCACGTGTTTAGGTTGCGTAAATATGTTCGTGATCCGTCGCACGTGATTCCTCTTTAGCCACTGGAGATCAACCCAGATTTAACTTACGATAAGGTGTCAGCGATGATTTTGGATTGGAAACATAAGGCTCTCTGAAACAAGACTATTCGTATGGTGAAAGTGTTGTGGATGAACCACTCAGTCGAGGAAGCTACCTCGGAAACAGAAGAACTTATGTAAGACTTATATCTATGTCTGTTCTTTGATTATTGATGTGTTGACGTGTTGAAATTTTGGGGACGAAATTTTCTTAAGCAGGGTAGACTGTGACTACCCATCCCAATTATATATATATATATTTTCTCCGAATGTGTAAAATAACGATTATGCCCTCGTTGGCTAAGTGATGTGGATGTACATATGCAGTTTTAAATTATTAATTCTGCTGTCGTAATTAAATCGTACTCAACGTCACGAGTGCGTTGGCGCGAGTTAGACCCGAACTAGAATCGTAACGAAAAAGTTACGAGCTAATAAGTACATAAACGGGTATAATTATATTGTTTTTCCTTTTGGAAATTTGACCCATTCCTATTCTTATTTACCCATTTGGTTAGCCCAATCAGATATTTTGGTTCTATTATTTTAGGCCAATTAAAATACTTCTCGATCTCTTCTATCCAATCAGAACACACACACACACACTCTCTCTCTCTCTCTCTCTCTCTTTCTCTCTCTCTCTCTCTCTCCCTCCTTCTTGTATCTTCTTCCCTATTGTCCTCAAGCCGCCACCAACTCACAACCATCACAAAAACGTCACGGATCGAACTGAAAATCACCACCACCACACTTATCTCTACCTCACGAACTCAGTGGTACCATTAGTTTTCCGATTTGGTGAATTTTAACTCGTTGACTCGCGAGATCCGACTCAATAGAGCTTGAGGCGACATGATCGTGGGCAAGTTTTACAATTTTGAGACTCAATGGAGCTTTTCTTCAACTCCATAGAGACCCTAAAGTAGGTTTAAAGTGGAGTTTACAGATTTGGCCGAAACTTTCGAGGGATTTTCTGACCAATTTCCATTTGATTTTGAACTTCTAATAGAATCCGGCGAGATTTTTCCAGTTTCCGGCGAATCAGACAGCGGTGCCGTCGCCAGTGTACGACGAAGCTCACTAGAGAAGACAAGGTGAGACGTACCATGAAGACGAGCGTGGAAAAATGAGGCTAAGGGGCTACGATCCTTCTACTAACCAGTGAGTGGGCATTTGTTTCATATATATATATGCTTTATGGTTTCCAGAAATGTTTTCAAAGTGAGATATGCATTGCATGCCATGTCTTAAATGTTTTAAACTTAAAATATTGCATCGTTATGACTTATACTTATACTAAGTGATGCTACGAAGGCTCAGGTAAGTTATTATGTGATTGAAATGGTTGCATTATATTGTTATGCATAAATGATTGCTGCACCCCGGTGTTAGTCCTCCCACTCCGAGCCAGGGCACATTCCTTCACGTGATGTTCACCTCCCGCACTGCACGTTCACCTTGGATCCAAGTTTAGTGCCAGCCCTATCGTACAGGTTATTGTAAGGTCCCACATCGCTCAGGGGAAAGGATCATCTATGCCTTATATGTACATGTCCACCTCCCTATAGCAAGACACATTTTAGGAACTCACTGGCTTCAAATCCTATAAGAATTCCGAAGTTAAGCAAGTTTGGGCAAGAGCAGTCCTAGGATGGGTGACCCTCTGAGAAGGCCCAAGAACCCAAGAACAAAACCGTGAAAGTCGGGCCCAAAGCAAACAATATCTTGTTATGCGGATTGGGATGTGACAATTTGGTGTGTGCTGATGAGGACATCGGGCCCTAAAGGCAGTGGATTGTAAGGTCCCACATCACCCAGGAGAGAGGATCCTCTATGCCTTAAATGTACATGCCCATCTCCCTATAGCAAGACGCGTTTTAGGAACTCACTGGTTTCGAATCCCATAAAAACTTCGAAGTTAAGCGAGTTTGGGCGAGTGCGGTCCCATGATGGGTGACCCCCTTGGAAAGCCCAAGAACAAAACCGTGCAGGTCGGGCCCAAAGCGGACAATATCTTGCTATGCGGATTGGGATGTGACAAATTATATGATTCAAAATTAATTTAAATGTAGATAAATTAGCATAATATTTTATAAGTAGGTAAATTAATTTAAATGTAGATAAATTAGCATAATATTTTATAAGTAGGTAAATTAATTTAAATGTAGGTAAATTAGTAAAATATTTGTATATAGGTAAATTAGTATAATATTAATAAGTAGGTAAATTAATTTAAATGTAGGTAATAATATTAATAAGTAGGTAAATTAATTTAAATGTAGATAAATTAGTATAATATTTTATAAGCAATTACATGATTCAAAATTAATTGAAATGTAGATAAATTAGTATAATATTTTATAAGTAGGTAAATTAATTTAAATGTAGGTAAATTAGAATAATATTTGTATATAGGTAATTACATGATTCAAAATGCAGGTAAATTAGTATAATATCTTATAAGTAGGTAAATTAATTTGTGTGTATGTAATTACATGATTCAAACAATATTATTTTCATGAAAGGTAAAATATTCATACAGATTTAATTGCTCATCATAATTAGGATGAGTAATAACATTTATTGACCAAATTAGGATTTTGTGGCATAGGTTGTAAATGTATTGTAATAGTTGGTCATATATTTGTGTACATGGCAGTCTAAAATCATATAACCATTAGAATAAGAGTTTGGGTTTCTCTTGTAGGATCATGTTCATTCATTTTCTTCACTACAAATGAATATTAGTAATGGTTCTAAATTTGTCTAATTTTTTGCAAGGATGATATAACTGATGTTCTAAAAGATAGACATTGAATTGTTGAAATTCATTACAGGGTGGCCCTGCAAAAACATGTGTAAAAAATTATATAAAAAAATGATGTCACAGGTCCACTCTTATATATATATACACACACACACACAACAAAAATGGAAATGAAAAAGAAGAGAACAGGGTCCTTGTTAATATACTGAGATCGACCAATATTCATGGATTCAGTTTTGTTGATGCAAATTCGCTCACTCAGCAAGAATGCATGGGGATGGCAAAATATTGCTCATTATTACAGGGACAAAGGCATAATTGGGCTGGGAAAGTCGAGATAGCACAAAAAGACTTTTTTCCTTCTCGCATTTCCATGTGTACTAGTAGCTATGGAGAGATAGTACATGTTTAAGGAAGCTGGTGCTTGGTGTTGGTGGAGGGGTCTCATGACAATGCACGCACATGCTCATACAATGGCATCCCATGTGTTGGAAGTGAAGGGGTCCATATCTATGACTCACTTTAAGTTGTTAATTAACAATGTTGGCCCTTGGTTTTTAGCTTAATTAGCATCTCTAAAGGAAATATCAAACTGTCCAAATCAATAATAACGATAATAAAAGACAATAGTAATGTTTTTTAATCAAGAAGCAAAATTTAATGTGGCATGACATAAACAGACATATATCCCTTGCTGCCAAATTTGACAGCGGCTTCAAAAAAATTTAATTAATTATTAAATACTTTTTATTAATTTTTAATTGATTTAAAGCATTTCTTTTTTCTTTCTTCTCATTACCAATGCAATATTTAAGTATTTTTATACTTTTTAATTCTTTTTCTTTCATTTCCAATGCAAAGAAAATAAATATAGATTTTTATTTCATGTTTAAAATTTAGCATATCAAGTGGAAAGTAAAAATTTAAAAGATGTCAAAGTGTCACATAAGCCTTCAAATTTGAAGTTAAAAAGAGCCTTCAACCGATATGTTAATCCTACGTGGATTGACATATAAGAGTATTTTCAAATGAGACATCAAATTTCAATTTGACGGCTGACTTAGTAATTTGACATATTATCAATATTTTCCTTCAATCAAGATACCAAATTTTATTGCTTCATTTATGTTTTTTTAAAACAAAAATAGTAAAAGTTTGGTTGTTGTTGGTTTAACAATAATAAAATAATACTTAGATATGCTAACATTTAAGGTAAAGAAAGTTGAATGCAGTGGTGAAGTCCGGAATTGTTGGGGGGAGGGGCAAAATTTAAAAGGGTAAGAGGTCGCAAAAATGTAGACAACTAAATCTGTTTAGATATATAATAGACAATATTAATGTCGATCATAATTTAATAATACAAACAAATTACAATTGTTATTGGCGACGTTTCATGTTGTGAAAACGCCGCATAATATGCTCATTATCAATAAAAGCAAAAATATATCTCTCAATGTAAATAACCATGCAATCCTTCAATCATTGATCAACCATTTTGTTAAGCAATAGTGTTTTCACAATATTTACAGTAGAAAATGTTATTTCCACTGAGGCGGTTGCAACCAGTAACACAAAAAACATTATAAGAAGTTTATACACTAACTTATAGTTTTCACAACTCTCGAAATTCACCAAAAATATCACTAATTTTTTTTTAATAATGAAAAATTACTATGCATCTTCATAATTGCTTATGAGGTGAAATATAGTTTCACCACATTACAAATTCCCAAGAGATACAAGTTTAGTCTGCCACGTGGGTTTAATTTTAAAACAGAATGCTATCTGGTTCTTCATATTCTCATCAATCTTGGCTTCCCTGGAAACCTCAGCTTCCCTCCGTTTTACCTATAAAAAAAATCATTGAAAATTCGTAACTTTCTTTTTGCTCTTCCATTTTTTTTTTTTTTTTTTTTGCTCTTTGATTTGACAAAAAGTTTTTGCCTACGGATTGAGTGAGTCGAGCCAAACAAGTTTAGGTAAAGGATTTGGAAATGTAATCAGGTTTGGAATTTTATTTTTTTAATTCAGAATTTTATACAACTGGACTTTAATCTCATGTTTTAAGTGTTCTTGACTTCAATCATATCATTTGGAGGTTCAATCGAGATGAAGTAGCTAGCTTTGAGGAATTCAGGTAAGCTATAAGCTTATATATTGTTGTTGTCAAGTTTTGGAGAGGAATTCTGGTAAGCTATGAAAGCCTTTGAAGCTGGGCAGTGGCTTGGCTTGAAGGCTGGAACTTGGATGGGAAAGGCGAAGGCGCAAAGGGGGAATCTGGGCAGTGGCTTGAAGGTTGGCTTGTCTTCTAGAGTCGTGGGGGAGTAGGATTCTCTCCTCTCTTCCCCATCCCCCCCCCCTTCATCTCATCCTATTTTGAATGGTCACGGTTAAGCCACGTCAGCATCTTATATTAAATTTTTGTATAAAGAGAAGAAAAAAAATAGAGAATGTGAGAGGTGGGGATGGAATATGATGGAAAGAGAAGCAGAGAGAATCCTAGCCCATTCGTTGGGGCTCCAATAAGGTTAATTTGGACGAGTGTTCCCCATATGTCAATCTTATTTATTTACGTTTTTCAATGAATACAAACGACACCGTTCTACTTAAGGGGGTTTTCTTTTTTCTACGTCCAACATGACACCGTTTGGCTTGGGGTTTTTAGAAAACTGAATTGTCGCGCGTGGTGCCTGCGCAGCAGCAGAAAATAAGGGGTTCATTTCCGGCGAGATGAGGGGCGGATACTCACTCATGGCCTTCATTTCTGGCAATGGGAGTGGCAGTTATCCCTCCTTACCCCTATGTAACTTCGTCACTGGTGGAATGCCTTTAAAAATAGCAAAAATCATTATTGAAGGCAACTTCAAATTTGACATCTCTTTGTTCATTTCAGCTTAGCTTTCTTTTTCATGTCAGCTGACATCTCGGTTTGAGTAAATAGTACGTCATTTGTTACTGTTATATGTCTATATGACATTTTTTACATCTCCTTTGGAAGTGATGTCAATTAATTCTTTAATTATTTTATTGTGTGAGTCCCATTAATGCACCAATTATAAATCATGAAAATTTATTCTAATTGATTACATTTTAAAAATGAGTTCTACAAATAGCTTATAAAAAAAAGCATATGAGTTGGAGGAAGAGAAAATTTGACGTTACCAATTCAGTCATTAAATTATCATTAGACATTTATCTTTTAACATCTCAAATGTCACCTATATATAAGCATGTCCCTAATCATGAAATCTCGGTGTAAAAGACCAAAAGGCCAAACTGAATGGTCTGTGATAGTTTAATTGCGTTAGTCCCATTAAGCTAACTATTGTTAAAACTATTCACTCTCGATCCATGTAAGTATTGGTAGAGCTTATAAACCTTAAGAAATAATGGTTGCAAGATGTATAACAGATGGCGGAGTTGATCAATAACAGCTTGAAAAGCACAAAATTGACAAAATAGTTCAAGCATTACATATTTGGGCTACGAGTTCAATTTTGGATTCTTAGCAAGCTTAGGGTTGAGGTACGATATAAAATCATCTTTCAGTATGGGTAATGCTAGGAAGACTAAATTTGCAAACTAAATGATGTGTCACCAATAGAAATGTGGACGTTTATCAAACGCTTAAGTAATAATAAACCAATCATTAACTTCTTTGTCCTTTCGTTTTCAAATTTAGTCTCCTTATCATTACCCTTCAGTATGTGATTATAGAGTTTGTATCCTTCATGTATTAAATATGTAAACCATCCCATAAATTTGGCATTTTCTTGCACGATTCGCTAACTTAATACAAATATAATGGGTTTCGAGTTAACCTGATGACTAATTGGGTCGTCATCGGGTCACCCGTTAAGAACCATTTAATGAAAGATTCTTAACGACCCCGTTAAGAAAAAGTTAGTTTGATAATTTTAAACTGCTAAAAAAACCATACTTGTTCTACAATAGCCATAGTACTTATTCTTGAGATTAAAATTTTCCAAAGCACATTAAAAGTACAAAGCAATATAAAAATACCAAAGCACATTAAAAACTTCTTAATAATTCATATACAAGTGAAAAAAATAAGCAAACGTTCGTGATCGCATCCTGTACGCTTTGACGATAGGTATATTGTCGTTTAAATTTTTAAAACCCTACAAACCCTCATGAGTAGTGTTTTTTAAGGGAGGGGTTTCAAAATAAATAAACATTCATAATTATAAGTAGTGTACAAATTGAAAATTGTGAAAGAATAATCGTTTAGATTTAATACCCTCATGGATAATTTTTTTTGTTTCAATGCAAAATTAATAAAAATCATAATAATTAATGTAGAAGTATGCGAAATGTAAAAAAATCAATTGCTCATTGTTGCCAGACACAGTTCAAGCTTTGTTGTGCACATGAGATTGGTTTATTAAATAAAGAGGTAATATATATTTTATATAACATAGTACTATTGTTTTATTTCTTTTCAAAATTATTTTTGGTAAACTTCTAATAATTTGGATGGTTTACAATGTTTGGTTTTTCTATGTTTAGTTTATGTTCTAATATAGAAAGTCTCGTTAATATATCTCTTGAAGACAATAGATCAAGTCAAAGTTCCAATAACATTTTCCTTGGTAATTAATGAAAATTAAAGGGTTTTGTTGTCAAGGGCGTAGCCAAGTACAAAGCTCCCATATGCTATAGCATAGGGAGAGTTTGGTTCTTCAAGCTTAAAAATATTAATTGTTGGGTTAGTTTATGATTTTTAATTGTCATATTCCCCTTAATATTAGTAAGGTTGTTTTTAAGGATAATAAGAGATAATAGATGTTAAATAAACTCATCACGTTAACTGACACACCCTAACCCGAAGACTAGGACATACTGGCCGTCACGTGAGCGTGACGTAACCATAAGTGCAGGCGGAAACGATAATATAACCAAATACGAGCCAACAAAACAGAGAAAAACCCACTTATTGCAGATATTAACAACCTAGCGTTTTAAGTGCATAAAAGGGTACTAAACACACATAAACAGAGCATAAGCATCTAGGTGCAGTCAAGTAGGACCATAACTATTTTACAACACCCTCGGGTGAATCCTACATTTATTTAGTCTGTCAGAACGCCGAAAGAGTCCTCGTAGGTCACCAACGCCTCAACTATCAACTAGAACCTGGAGGGGCGCAAAACAGAAAACGTGAGTGGGCGAAAATAAAGCTTTTTCAAATCATTTCATAAATCCACATTTATAACCCCTCTTTGAAAAACCTGTATACTTTCCCAGAAAATAGTATATAAGCATATATATATATATATATATATATATATATATATATATATATATATATATATATATATATCTCAACCATCTCAATCATCAATCTCATAACAGATTCAATAGAGAATGTACCATGCCAAATTCAACAGTTTAGTATGAATGCATTAACATAATACAAATCAGGTGAAAGAAAGTAATCAACCGGAGACCCTCTAATGGCCCTGTACGGCTGAATCTATAGCTCAAAATCTCATCTTGCCGGAGTCACCAACTGTGACCTGTACGGCCTTCTGCACATAAGTCGGAACCACCTAATGTAGTCTGTACGACTTAATGGTTAATATTACGCTCTAGTGCTTTTCTCATCAATCTTCTGTGCACATAATCTAAGGTCACCCACCAGTCGGAACCTCTCTAAAGGTCTGTACGACTGGCCTGTCGGAACCACCTCCTATGGTCTGTACGACTAGCATCTACTTGGATCCAAGGCGAGCGTGCGATGCGGTGAATAATATAAGCACTAATACCATGGTGCAAGTTATGAGCTCAACATATCTCAACATCATCATACAATAATAATACTCACCTGTACGTCCACTGCACCATTTCACATATATGCATCATACAACAATTTGTAATATTCATGAAATTCTATGCATGGCAATCAAAACATATTTCATATCTTATTTCAACATACTTTTCATTTACGTTTGATTTCTGGGAGAAATCGAGTATATAGGTATATATATAAAAAGCAAATACCCACTCACTGGTATGTTGCCGGGTCGTAACCCCCTTGACGCCCCTGGATGTGCTCGTCCTCGTTATGAGTCCCACCTAAATGCGAAACCACTAAAAAAAACGTCATTTAACGCACATTTAACGCACATAAACCAAACTAGGCAATTAATTCCTCATACGATGCTCAATTTTGACAACTGAATATTCTAACGCGATCTACACAACCTCACGAGCATCGTAGTGTTTTTAAAATAATTTTTCTATACCTCACGCGCCCCCACGCGCCTTGCATGCTGACGGCGTCAGTTAACGCCGTCAGGAATATTCCGTTAAAACCCCGAATATTCCGTTAAAAAGTTAACGGTTACCGTTAACGCCGTTAGGAATATTCCGTTAAAACTTAACGGAATATTCCTGTTTCTTCTCCGATGGTTCCTCGCCGGACTCCGGTCACCGGAAAACTGGAAATTTTTCAAATTAACTATTCTCACTCGTTTTTCGTCCAATTTTCTCGAATTTTATACCAAATTGAAGCCCTTAACATGTAGAATCACGATGGAATGATTTTAAACACTAAAAACCACGGAATCATACCTTCCAAAATTTCACAAAATCGGCTCAACGTCGAACTAGATGATTCCAACGTCCAAAACTTCCAAACGTTATACTCCGAGCTTCCTTAGGACTTCCTAAAGCTCACTGCGATCTTGGTTTAGCCTAAAACACAACCAATTCGAAGTTTATGAACAGTACCATTCACGGGACCTTTAGAACTAGGGGTTTTTCGAAGTGAAACTTACCTAGATTTGGTACCTACGTGATCGTGAAGTCCTCAGGGTTGCAATGGTAGCCTTAACTCCGGCGTTGGTGGAAGTTTTTGGTGGGTTTGTGTGTGGTGGTTTACGATCGAGAGGAAGAGAGAGAGAGACGAGAGTTAGAGAAAGAGAGAGACAACGTACGGGTTTTGGGGAAGGAATTGAGGAGTGGGATCCATGTGAGGTCCTACCCTAACTTAACTACAAAATTAATACAATACAAAATAAACCTAAGTCTAAGTTCTTAACCCACAAAATATTCTAATTAACCAAAAAGTAGGAACTTAAATTTAAACCAACGTCACATTTACGCACCTTAATCCCGTTCAAGGTTATTTTTGTAATTTCACGTCTTCGGAATTAATAATTCCGGGACGGGCTGTAACAATCTCTCCTCCTTATAGAATTTCGTCCCCGAAATTCCAGCAACCAACCAACCCATCAATACTCAAAAAAATAACGTCGGATACATATCTCTCATCCGTTCTTCTGTCTCCCAAGTAGCTTCTTCCGCTGAATGGTTCCTCCACAATACTTTTACCAAGCTCACGACTTTATTCCTTAGAGTCTTATCTTTCCTATCCAGTATAGTCACTGGTTCTTCGTCATACGTCAAATCCGGATTAATTTCCAATGGTTGAGGAGGAATCACATGTGAAGGATCTGAAACATAATGCCGAAGCATCGAGACATGAAACACATTATGCACCTTAGATAACTCTGGAGGCATCTTCAACCTGTAAGCAACTTCCCCAATCCTCTCAGTGATCTCATAAGGTCCAATGTACCTGGGACTGAGCTTTCCTTTCTTCCCAAATCGAACCACCCCTCTCCAAGGTGATAATTTCAAAAATACATAGTCCCCCACGTTATACATTCTATCCGTGGTATGTCGATCCGCTAGGCTCATTTGTCTATCCTGGGCCGCTTTCAGGTTAGACTTAATCACCTGAATATTCTGAGTGGTCTCATCCACAATCTCTGGGCCCTCAAGTACTCTTTCACCGACCTCTGACCAACATAATGGCGTACGACAAGCTTTACCATAAAGCGCTTCAAATGGAGACATTCCAATACTCGAATAGAAACTATTATTGTAGGCAAACTCCATCAAATCTAAGCGATCATGCCAAGAATCACCAAATTGCATCACAGAGGATCTCAACATATCCTCGAGTGTCTGAATAGTCCTTTCTGACTGACCATCTGTCTATGGGTGATATGCAGTACTGTAAAGCAATCTAGTGCCCAAAGCTTCTTGAAAAGCTATCCAAAACTTAGAAGTAAACCTTGGATCTCGATCAGAAATGATATTCACTGGGACACCATGATACTTTATCACCTTCGAAATGAACAACTTAGCCAACTTATTTAAAGGGTACTTCTCCCTTACTGGAATAAAATGTGCTGTTTTGGTAAGTCGATCTACAACCACCCAAATGCCATCAAAACCATTTTGTGTACGAGGTAGCTTATACACAAAATCCATCGTTATGTTCTCCCACTTCCACTGGGGAACAGGGAGTGGTTGCAATCTTCCAAACGGCTTCTTTCTTTCAGCCTTAACCTGCTGGCAAACAATACACCTACTTACATACTCTGCAATCTCCCTTTTCATACCCGGCCAATAGTAAAATGGTCGAATGGTATGATACATTTTAGTTCCTCCTGGGTGCATAGCATAAGCCGAACAATGTGCTTCATCCAAAATTTCTTTCTTTAATTCCTCATTATTAGGCACATACATCCTGTTCTCTTGCATAAGCATACCATCTGATCCTCGGATCCTGAGATCTTTCTTCTTCCCTTTCTTTCTTAAACTGACCAACTCTTGGATTTCTTCATCCAACGATTGAGCTGCAAGCACCCGATCAATTAAAATTGGCTTGACTTGAAAATTGGCAAGAAAAGCTTCACTTCGCTCTTCCAATTCTAACTCTACTCCAGTAGATCTCAACTCTGCAAGAAGAGGAACACGGCTGGCATACAAAGCGTTAAGTCGACCTTGAGGTTTCCTACTCAGGGCATCAGCTACCACATTTGCACGACCCGGATGGTACTCAATCGTGCAATCATAATCACTTAGTAATTCCAACCATCTTCTCTGACGAAGATTAAGATCATGCTGAGTGAAAAGGTACTGAAGACTTTTATGATCTGTAAAGATCTTACATTTCTCGCCATAGAGATAGTGTCTCCAAATCTTCAAAGCAAACACAATAGCTGCCAACTCAAGATCGTGAGTAGGATAATTCCTTTCATGAGTCTTCAACTACCTAGAAGCATAGGCAATCACTTTACTATGCTGCATCAAAACACAACCCAAACCATTCAAAGAAGCATCACTGTAGATCTCGAAGTTACCACTATCGTCGGGAAGTACTAACACCGGTGCATGAGTGAGGCAATATTTCAACTGCTGGAAACTTTGCTCACAACTATTATCCCACTCAAACTTAACATCCTTCCTGGTTAACTTCGTTAATGGCAAGGCAATCATAGAAAAGTCTTGAACAAATCGTCGATAATAACCTGCCAAGCCAAGAAAACTTCGTACCTCAGTGACGGTTCGAGGTTGTTCCCAACTTTCCACTGCTGCAATCTTTTGAGGATCCACTTGAATTCCCTGAGCCGATACCACATGTCCCAAAAATGCCACTTGATCCAGCCAAAATTGACATTTACTAAACTTGGCGTATAATCGGTGTTCCCTCAATTTCCTTAACACCAAGTTAAGATGTCGAATATGGTCTGATTTCGACTTAGAGTATACCAGGATATCATCAATAAAAACAATAACAAACCTGTCGAGATATTCTTGGAATACTTCATTCATCAATCTCATGAAAGCTGCAGGGGCATTAGTTAATCCAAATGGCATGACCAAAAACTCATAATGCCCATAACGAGTCCTGAAAGCCGATTTATGAACATCTTCATCTTTAATCTTTAATTGATAATACCCAGACCTCAAATCGATCTTAGAAAACACACAGGCACCCTTGAGTTGATCGAACAAATCATCTATACGAGGCAATGGATAACGGTTTTTAATCGTTACCCGATTCAATTGCCTGTAATCAATACACAATCTCAAAGTTCCATCATTCTTTCTTACAAACAACACCGGAGCTCCCCACGGTGAAGAACTAGGCTGGATGAAACCTTTATCAATTAATTCTTGCAATTGAATTTTCAATTCTCTTAATTCTGCGGGTGCCATTCTATAAGGAGTCAAAGAGATAGGGTTTGTACCTGGAAGCAAATCAATCGAAAACTCCACATCTCTATCTGGAGGCAATCCAGGCAAATCATCCGGAAACACATCAGGATAGCGTCTGACTACTCTGACTTCCTCCACACTACTGGGAGCAACATCACTCAAAACCACATGTGCTAAGTATCCCTGACAACCCTTGGACAACAACTTCTTTGCCCTTATGGCGGAAATAACACCATGCCTCACCCCACTTCTTTCACCCACCAATGTAACCTCGGGTAGTCCAGGACGAAGAAAAGTAACTGATTTCCCGTAACAGTCTATATGGGCGCGATTATAATGCAACCAATCCGCCCCTAAAATCACATCAAAATCCACGATGTCTAACGGGATAAGATTAGCAGGCATAACTACATTATCTACCATCACTGGACACCCAGGATAAAAACTATCAACATAACATTTATCCCCTCTAGGCATAGCGAACTCTAAATCAAACCCTAGAGGTGAAGGATGAGGTTGAGTCATTTGAGCAAATGTATGAGAAATCACAGAATGTGTAGCACCACAATCAATCAAGATTCTAGCAAAATGACCAAGAACATTCAACGTACCCATAATCAAGTCTGGATGGTTCTGAGCATCTTGCAGCAAGATGTGGTTAATACGTCCCTGAGCTGGTTGTCGTCCTCCACGACCTCTGCCACCCTGATTACCTCGTCCTTGATGAGTACGTCCTTGACCTGCCTGGGCAGGCTGCCTAGACGGCCCTGCTCCACTAGCAGCAACCCCTCTCTGTTGGGGCTGACTCCCCTGATACCCCTGAGATCCGCTAGCTGGCATAGACGGATATGAAGTCTAACCTCCCTGATCCTGAGAATATCCACTCTGAAGATAAGGATCCTGGGAATATTGATACTGTCCCGGAGCATAAGGAGCAGCATCACCCTGATAATGATAAGCACCACCACGACCCAACTAGCCATAACTGCCTGAATTAAAGTTCTGCTGAGTCGGTGCTGGAGCTGGCATAACAGGCTGCTGGGGCCTCTGTTGACCCTGGGGACAATGCATAGCTCGATGTCCTAGCTGACCACATGTAAAGCATGCACCACTGATTCTCCTACATTCCCCATGATGTCGGAAATTACAACGACGACATAACGGAGGACTAGAACCACCAGCACCACCAAAGCCTCTCTGAACAGGAAATCTAGGTCCACTACCAAACCTACCACCTCATCTCCTCGGACCCATGGCACTAAATCCACCACTGGAAAAACTCGAACTCATTCCACTTTTCTTGAAATTCTGCGTCTGACGAGGTCCCTGGAAGGAGATACCTTTACCTTTGACATCATTCCTCTGGTTGCCACCATTCTTATCTTCCTCTTCGTCACTATCACTAGGAAGTTTCTCGGACTCCTCCATCCGAACCATGATCTCAGAAAACTCATGATAGTTAGCACAAGGAAGTGCGCTAGCAAATGTTCGCCATTTCTTCTTTGATCCCAACTTAAATCGGCGAAGCATTTCCACTGGATTAGCAGCCACTTTCGGATCATAACGAGACAAATCTGTAAACTTTCTGTAGTATTCACCCGCCGACATCTTTCTTTGCTTCAGTTGGGTGAACTCCTGTTTCTTACTATCAATGTACTCAGGAGGAACAAATATTTTCTTAAATATTCCCTTGAATGTGTTCCAATCTTGCACCATCTCAGGTGCCAGAAATTTAGTTTCATTTCTCCACCAAACTACAATTTCACGGCTTAAAAACCAAATGGTAGTCTCGACCCATCTACTCTCAGGTAGGTTCCCCTGACTCTGCATCACTTGAAAAGTCTGCTCAATCCGATCCAACCACTTTTCTGCCCCCTCATAACCTTCATTTCCTTCAAAGGTTTCCAATTTCAGATTATACATCGTCTCTACGGGCGTTCTCAGAGGAGGACGGATATTAGCCTGAAAAGACTGGGCCATTGCTTCCCTTAACTGAGCTATATCGGGGAGATTAGGTTCAGCAGCACGGCGGGGCTCTCTATGAGGCGGCATAATTCTGACAAAAGACATCAAAAATCAATAGAAGAATTCATTAGTTATACAGGACTGCAACCTATGCTCTGATACCAAACTGACACACCCTAACCCGAAGACTAGGACGTGCTGGCCGTCACGTGAGCGTGACGTAACCATAAGTGCAGGCGAAAACGATAATATAACCAAATACGAGCCAACAAAACAAAGAAAAACCCACTTATTGCAGATATTAACAACCTAGCGTTTTAAGTGCATAAAAGGGTACTAAACACACATAAACAGAGCATAAGCATCTAGGTGCAGTCAAGTAGGACCATAACTATTTTACAACACCCTCGGGTGAATCCTACATTTATTTAGTCTGTCAGAACGCCGAAAGAGTCCTCGTAGGTCACCAACGCCTCAACTATCAACTAGAACCTGGAGGGGCGCAAAACAGAAAACGTGAGTGGGCGAAAATAAAGCTTTTTCAAATCATTTCATAAATCCACATTTATAACCCCTCTTTGAAAAACCTGTATACTTTCCCAGAAAATAGTATATAAGCATATATATATATATATATATATCTCAACCATCTCAATCATCAATCTCATAACAGATTCAATAGAGAATGTACCATGCCAAATTCAACAGTTTAGTATGAATGCATTAACATAATACAAATCAGGTGAAAGAAAGTAATCAACCGGAGACCCTCTAATGGCCCTGTACGGCTGAATCTATAGCTCAAAATCTCATCTTGCCGGAGTCACCAACTGTGACCTGTACGGCCTTCTGCACATAAGTCGGAACCACCTAATGTAGTCTGTACGACTTAATGGTTAATATTACGCTCTAGTGCTTTTCTCATCAATCTTCTGTGCACATAATCTAAGGTCACCCACCAGTCGGAACCTCTCTAAAGGTCTGTACGACTGGCCTGTCGGAACCACCTCCTATGGTCTGTACGACTAGCATCTACTTGGATCCAAGGCGAGCGTGCGATGCGGTGAATAATATAAGCACTAATACCATGGTGCAAGTTATGAGCTCAACATATCTCAACATCATCATACAATAATAATACTCACCTGTACGTCCACTGCACCATTTCACATATATGCATCATACAACAATTTGTAATATTCATGAAATTCTATGCATGGCAATCAAAACATATTTCATATCTTATTTCAACATACTTTTCATTTACGTTTGATTTCTGGGAGAAATCGAGTATATAGGTATATATATAAAAAGCAAATACCCACTCACTGGTATGTTGCCGGGTCGTAACCCCCTTGACGCCCCTGGATGTGCTCGTCCTCGTTATGAGTCCCACCTAAATGCGAAACCACTAAAAAAAACGTCATTTAACGCACATTTAACGCACATAAACCAAACTAGGCAATTAATTCCTCATACGATGCTCAATTTTGACAACTGAATATTCTAACGCGATCTACACAACCTCACGAGCATCGTAGTGTTTTTAAAATAATTTTTCTATACCTCACGCGCCCCCACGCGCCTTGCATGCTGACGGCGTCAGTTAACGCCGTCAGGAATATTCCGTTAAAACCCCGAATATTCCGTTAAAAAGTTAACGGTTACCGTTAACGCCGTTAGGAATATTCCGTTAAAACTTAACGGAATATTCCTGTTTCTTCTCCGATGGTTCCTCGCCGGACTCCGGTCACCGGAAAACTGGAAATTTTTCAAATTAACTATTCTCACTCGTTTTTCGTCCAATTTTCTCGAATTTTATACCAAATTGAAGCCCTTAACATGTAGAATCACGATGGAATGATTTTAAACACTAAAAACCACGGAATCATACCTTCCAAAATTTCACAAAATCGGCTCAACGTCGAACTAGATGATTCCAACGTCCAAAACTTCCAAACGTTATACTCCGAGCTTCCTTAGGACTTCCTAAAGCTCACTGCGATCTTGGTTTAGCCTAAAACACAACCAATTCGAAGTTTATGAACAGTACCATTCACGGGACCTTTAGAACTAGGGGTTTTTCGAAGTGAAACTTACCTAGATTTGGTACCTACGTGATCGTGAAGTCCTCAGGGTTGCAATGGTAGCCTTAACTCCGGCGTTGGTGGAAGTTTTTGGTGGGTTTGTGTGTGGTGGTTTACGATCGAGAGGAAGAGAGAGAGAGACGAGAGTTAGAGAAAGAGAGAGACAACGTACGGGTTTTGGGGAAGGAATTGAGGAGTGGGATCCATGTGAGGTCCTACCCTAACTTAACTACAAAATTAATACAATACAAAATAAACCTAAGTCTAAGTTCTTAACCCACAAAATATTCTAATTAACCAAAAAGTAGGAACTTAAATTTAAACCAACGTCACATTTACGCACCTTAATCCCGTTCAAGGTTATTTTTGTAATTTCACGTCTTCGGAATTAATAATTCCGGGACGGGCTGTAACATTAACCAATAGTATATTTAATAGTAATAAATTAAAACTTCTATACCACAAATGGTTGCTTATTTTATTCACTTGAAAGCTTTGAAGGCTAGAAATCCAAAAAACATAGCATAAAATTCTTGCTTTAAATTACTACATTTAAGTTTTTACAATTATATAACTTTATGTAGGCAACATAGGATTAAAAATATGATTTCCTAATAATAATTTTAACTTAGCCCACCCACCGAATAATTTCTGGCTACGCCATTGTTTGTTGTAAAAAAAAAATTGCAAGCTTTGAGTCTCATTGGCAAAGTTCTAATTTTTTAGAAAGGCTCCATAACTTTGAAAAAAGAAACCCTTCATTCTGCATATCTTGAGCACTTACTAATTTATTTAGTATCATGTTTTTCATTTGATTATTTATTGATTTAAAAAAATATTTTCTTTAACTGGTAATGTCAAGTCATAGTACCCGTTAATATTAACAAGTTAATTTCGGATCGAGTCATACTACTCGTTTATTTTAACGGGTATTGACCAGTTAAGATATCGGTTATGTCATGAAAATAAAACGAACATGAAAACACGACACGAATGCCAAGTTCTACTAGAAATTCAAAATAGAAAATGCTTAAAACCGCATTTAGCAGAAACTTACGCAACTACATAATTTACCACATGATGATCACAAACGAAGCAAGTCAAAACATAAGCTCAGAATATGGAACATTATGCATATTGTAATCCGGTTTAATATTTATATTGTCTTCTCGTTTTGGTAATTAATCAACTCACTGAAAGTTCATTCTTTTTTCTTTCTTTTTCCGGGCACACTGAGGAAGTAAAGTTGGCTCAGATGATGTCCCAATTAGATCGAAGACACATCTCGTATATATTCCGTGGTTCTCGTGTATATGTGTTTAGGTTTTTTTGGCTGGATTCATGTAGAATTGTGAAAAATAACAAGCTGAGACATTCTTTGTTTGTGCAACCTAAATAGAATGCGAGTTTATTGGGTCACATTAGGCCATATATATTTCTCAAATTATACATATATATGAGTTTTCGATTGATGGTATGGTCCATGCATATGACACATTTAATCAGATTGGTCTATTAGGACACAACTTGGCCACAGTTATTTCATCACATGGTGCCCAATGAGCCCATCAAATTAGTAATTAACTAGCAAGCATGCCCACGCGATGCTGCTGGTTTTGAAACTGTATAAAACATGTAAAAAGTTTTAAATATATATAACAAGTAATACTACTTGTGTACACAATAAGAACCAATAAGTAGTGTTGAATTTCCTGAATTCCTCATTTCTTCTTATTTGTAGCTATTTTCATTTATCCGTTAGAAATTGGAAACATAGAAGTTAATGTGAACAAATGACAACTGGATTTGTTACAGGATTCAAGTAGATAACCGATTAAAGTTGAGAACGAAATTCATCAACAAAGTTGGAGCTAGTCTTTGGAAAATGAATGTTGATTCCATTATTCCATTGAGTTCACTCGAAAAACTACACTTTTCAACTTTAAAATGCAAGAAAAATGAATAACTCGACAGAAATTTCAAAGAGGATAATCAAATTACAAAAACATAAGTACAATGCATGGATCCGCACCTGGCAATCAAGAGGGGAGAAAGAAGCTATTGCAAAGCAGGTAACTCACTTAATAAATAAGTGCTATCAGATTCCTTGGTTTTCTGTAGACAACAAATCAAATATATTAGATCCTTCATTCTTAACAGCATCGCAAAATTCGCTTATTCTTAACAGCATCACAAAACTGATCATTTATATGATCTAAAAATAGTAAAGAAACACAACATACAGATAAAAACCATTTGGGAAACATAAGTAAGCCTTTAGTTATTAGACTCCCAATAGGCAAAGCAAAAAAATTACACACAACGAAACTACTGAATCTTTAAAAAGTACTTCTCAAGTGAGGTTCTTTGACTTGCTAATGGCCATATTGGATTTATATCATCATTCCAAACACTGCAATGCCTGAGTTTTTTTCCCATACATTCTAATTAATCATTATTTAAGTGAATAATACAATTCATAGAACAATAATTAGATAAAACAGAAGAAGCAAATTAAAATCATGGGGTTACCTGAATTCTGAGGTCTGAATGTGATAGCTTAATGGCACCAAATTGAAATCGTAAACCCAAACCCCGATCTAATGATAAAGAAAATAAATAAAAATGTTACCTTCCTGAGAATAAGATCCAGAAGCTGCCCCAGATTTTGTCACATAACTAAGGTTGATTATTACTAAATGCAAAGAAGAGAAAATACATGTTATTAACTATATAAAAAAAGGCACAATAACCAACAGAATTTTGCTCTAATTTGTTATTAATTAATTTACACAGAATTAACTGAAGCAAACAAATATGAAAACAGGGCTAACCATCACATTCAACTCTCGAGCTTTTCAGACGCGTAAACTACCTTAGCTACCAGAATAATATATTAAAAAAAAATTCACAAATAAGTATCTAATTTCACAAAAATGAAACCTAGATCAAATTTCTTGATAAAAACTAAGAATAACTCCACAAATTACTAAGTTGTAAAAAAAATTCAGAATCCCATATTAAGTTTCAACTTTAAAAACCCCAATTCAGACAATATACCCACAATACCTCCAAAGACGCTCATCTTAACAGAGTGAACAAAAACTGCCCAACTCAGTTGGACATTCCCTTAAACGGTTAAACCACTCCAACATAAACAATCATGCTTTTAGCACAACACAAACCGTATGGGACACTAAAATATGAACAAAAAAATTGAAATTTGAAGTAGACCCAGATAACCTACTGGACGATATAGCCTCTAAAAGAAAGAGAATCCTAAATGTCAACGTCAACATTTCAGACTCACTAAATTCTAGTGTTTCTTCAGCTTTTCTAACAATGGGAAAATTTCTGTGTGCATGTGTGCGAAAAACCTCATTATTTATATCAAAGGGCATGTAAGAAAACATGCATTAGAAAGCAAAGTGCTAAATCTGTCCCTCATATACATATCCTAATTATGCTAATGAATTACCCATCTAATACTCATCATCTAAGTTTCAACTCAAACTCTGCCGAATCATATATGCCTTCACGGTGTAGCCACAGGAACTGCGGTCTCCTCAACTTCTTCAGCCTTTCCCAGCAAAATCACTAACTATGAGACAAAAAAGAGGGACAACTTTAGGATTAGGAACACATAATTACTACAAAAGTCAAGTAGTGAAATACATAACAACTTTGATCAGTAAAATAAAAAAGAAATAACGAACCTGATCCTTGAACACAATCCGTCCATCTTCGCCATCCAGCTTTGAGACAACAATAGAGGTGCTTATGCCTATTTCAGTAGTATCCCCAAAACATTAACCATTATGTTTATCAAAATAGTACTGGAAATCAAACACAACACTTGACAAATGTCAACTAACTCTTTTCAATAGCAACCCCATTGCTCTTGAGATTCTCAACAATTATGATCAGAGTATGAATAGCTGTACCAAATAAGTTGCAAAAATTAGAGCAAAATGTTGAAACTTGATGAAAATTAAAACCATGGCTGCTCTAATTAACGCTAACAAATATGTTGCCAATATTGTCAGTGACGGATAAAAAAAATGCTAAAAAATAATGTCAAATCACAAAATATATGAAACCTAGATCAAATTTCTTGATAAAACCTAAGAATAACTACCCAAATTACTGAGTTGTAAAAAACAAAATTCAGAATCCTAAATGAAATTTCTTGATATACTTTAAAAACCCCAATTCGGACAATATACCCATAATACCTCCAAAGATACTTAATTTGCATATTTCACAACAACAAAAAAAGGAATACACATACATCAAGTTTCGCTCTTAAATTCGGAGGACAAAATTAGGATTAAAGTTTCACGGTTCTTACCCAAATTTGTCCAAATTTAAGCCTACCATCAGCAATTCTAGTTCGTACACCCTCAATCCACCATCAACCAGCTGAAGGTTAAACATGCAACACGAAAACGAATCAATTCACTAAAATTTCGAAATTGGGGATGATCTGAATACGGACTAAAACCTAGAATAACTTACCTTGAGTAGAGAGGGTTTAGAAAACGACGCCACTA
Source organism: Crataegus laevigata (assembly GCA_963580275.1). Lineage (NCBI taxonomy): Eukaryota > Viridiplantae > Streptophyta > Magnoliopsida > Rosales > Rosaceae > Crataegus > Crataegus laevigata. Next base: position 18,365,608 of record OY756940.1, on the reverse strand, counting down.
GAGGCCCAGAATTTGACGCTGCAGCGACGCCTGGTGGTGGTTGTGGTTCCGCTGCGAGAGAGCGTTTAAGAAGCATGGATTTGCATTTTCGATTGAGAGAAAACAAAATTAAGCAGAAGAGTCGAGAAACTTCTAGCGGACACCAGGGATGTAATCGTCATGAGTTGAAGGGCAAATGAAGGGCAAAAACGGAAGAACACTGTAGAAGTAACAGTAACCCGTTTTCTTTTTTAGAATATACTAGTAATTGAGCCCGCGCGATGCCGCGGGTTTTAAATTTGTGTTAAACATATGAAATATATTAAAATATATTTACATTCATATCAAAATTTGATTACATATTTATGTTCAATAAGAGACAAAAGATGAGAGATTAGATGTCAAATGAATCCATTGTGATGCTTATCAAATACCTTTCACTACAGATTCTTATTAGTAAAGAACCATATGAGAAAGTGATATTAATGTCCCAAATCCTTGTGAGAAACCATAAAATGGTCACTTCCCAGTACAGGCTTTCCAAACACCCCACATAATATGAAAAAGTGAATATGTCCCAAAACTTTGTAAAAACTATAATAAGATCTCTTCCAAGGACATGAATTATATCACTCATAATTGCTACAATTTTATTCATATACAAACATGTATAATGCTTCCAGATTCAATTATCCAGAGACCAAATATTGGAAACTTTCGAATCATAAGCTCATTGGACATAATATCCCAACTATAGGCATAGGGAGATTAGAAATTACACGAGTACGAAAAGAAAAACAAAAGAAAAAGAAAAAGCAGGAGAGTCCACTCACCCTAGTTGAATATGCTTGTCTACGTTTCCAAAAATTAGTCTGTCACAGCTACTAAATCATTTTCAACTCTGTGCCAAAAACAAAAAAAAATCTCTTTCTTATGTAGATAGGTATAACAAACCAACGCACAGAAAGAGAGACAGATAGAGAGACTTAATGGTTTTATATGAAACTTGAATTCCTTTAACTCTTAGCCTTCTAATAGTTGCAAGCAAAATTGAGGTTCACATGCTATGAACGTGCTATTGAGGTTTCATATAGAAATGTCAGTTGTTTCTTATTTTCTATACTATTATTGAATTTTGAAATTCTGAACAGTTGGGCTTTTTTGTTGTTTCATTAGATTTTGAAAAAATAAAGTACAAAAATATAAAGTGCAGGGAAGATAAACCACAAATCTTAATTAGCAAGGACTAAAATATGCATAAAAGCACTTGGTGTCAGGAAACGTTCATAGAAGAGAATGCGTGTGTGTTCTGTCACTCTCTGTTCATGTTTACCTCAACCATAGCCAAAATTTGATTTTTCACACCCAATTTGATCAATTAAATGGCTTTGCTTAATTGTATCCTCGAAAGATGTCATCGAAACTATCCCCATTATCAGATAAATTAAAGAGGTAAAATTCACTGACTAATAATTAAAGCATGCCATGTATTATAACAACTAAAATTATTGACAGAAGATACAACAAAGATAAATGAACTCCTGTAATTGCAAAACAAAACTCAATACACAGTGAATGACGATAAACACGTTACATAGTAAAAGAAAACTATCTCAACAGACAATTCATCCATCCACCACAAATACATCTAAAGAGTATCCATCGGTTGTCGAGAAGACATGTCCTTCACGGATGTTAAGTCCTAAATCCGAAAGAAAGGAATAAAGCTACAAAAAATGACATTAAGTTAGAAAAATGCGACCATAGTATCGTTCTACATACTTCTACAAATCTTGGATCCTACAACATAAACAATGCACTAAGTAGTCTACTGCTACCCTTAAATTTATTTTCCACTTATCTCAGAATTTGAAGGCTATATATTTATAACTTTATATACAAAAGAAATTATAATGATAAGGAACTCTTCCAATACGTCTTCTGACAATTATATTTAATACTCAACCTTACTATATTGAGGTGCCATCGTGTTTAGAGTCTAGACTCTAGACACAAAAACATCTGATGGAGAACCATAAAACATGAATGATAGTCAACCACGGGAAATACAATCATAGAAGAACCAATACACTAATAGCATAAAATTAAGCATCCAACTCAAACTTAATCACTAAGAGAGAAGTAGCAATTTTCGTAATCTCTTTTTTCGGTACAAAGGGATGAATATCCTAATACATGGAGAATGTTGTTTGGTAAACAACTCTCCTCCTCTACTTCAAACTCAAAACTTTCACACTAATTGAATCAAGTAAGCCTTGTTAATACCCTTTTGGAGTTTGATCTACCAGTTCTTTAATAATGCAAACAAAACTACGTAGTTTTAAAGACACAATCATATAACAAAAGTCTAGTGGTACATTACTCTGAAGGGGCTAGAGCTGAATGCAATACATCTTCTAGATAGTTCTCTGCAACAACATATTGCCTTTTCTTGTCCTCGATTGCTAAAGCATCCAAAGCTTTATCCTGCACAAATACATATCTCATAAACCTCCCAATCTTTCTAGGACCTAAATCAAATGTGACCAATTAACCGAAATAGAAAACTACCGGATGCTCAAAGTACCATGAACAGACTTTGCCTTCTCTAATTCCTTTCTATGTTCGGCCAATTCAACTAGCACCTCGTAGCTAATCTTTGGGGTGTAGTCCATGCAACCAAGTTCTGTAAATCACATTCAAAACCCCCTCCCCCCCCCCCCCCCCCAAACAAACCCAGAACATTAATGAAAAAAAATTTAATCCTTAATTTCAATTAGACAAAAATCATGAAAAAATTTCTAAAGCCTAATTTTATTAAATCACAAATTCGAAATAGATTTTAACATGCAATACAGTTATAAGATAAGAATCCTTTTAGACTAACCTCGATGGCAGGCGTCGCCGGAATCGTCGGATTATCTCGGAAAACTCAAATCCAATGTTGTTGTGAAATTCAACATGGAAGGCTGAAGAAGAGGAATTTCAATTGGAAGGATTTAGAGTACAATGGCTGCTTGGTGAGGAGAAGTCGATCCAGAAGATTTTCGAATGGAGTTCGGTGATGGGAACTCTAAGTATCATTAGTTTCAGATGATCGGTGAAGGGGAGGAAATTGAGAGCTAGGGAGGGCTAGTTCGAAAAGGACATAAATCCCCAACACTCAAAAGCTAAAAAAACCTAGAAATCCCTAAAAAAAACCCACAAATTCGAAACCACAAAAATCCAATCAAAAAGATTGAATCACCAAGATCGTGTAACATGAATCATAGCCATCCAAACACAAACTGTAGTTCATAACTATTGTACAAAGTATAACTCTTACCTGGAGATGAAATTTTTACAGTTCGACTAATCGATGCTAGCAGAGAGAGATGAGATCAGAAAGGGAGAAAAATTAGGGTTAGAACAGCAACAGTAAAGAAAAAAGGAAAGAGCACCGAAGCACCCAAAGAAACCAGAACCAGAGAGGATAAACGCGTGGCCTTGGAGGGCAAGGAAGTCATTTTACTATAGAAATGATGGAAAAAAAAAGAAGTGTCTCAACAAACGAATTGAGGGACATTTTGGTCTGCGCACTGCCCTAGAACAGTGCACCGAGAGTTTGGGTTTTAGTATATATAAATATAATTTTTCAGTTCAATTCGTCCTTCGATAAAATGCAAATTGATCGTTATCATTACTATGTCATATATTGTTCAAAAGGAAACAATGAAAGACACTAATATTATCACAAAGGAGAAGATGAAATACTTTACTACAAGTGACTAATTGAAGGTGAACGACTTTAAAACAAGTGACTATTGAAGGTGAACAACTTTAATATTGCTGTGGTGTCTCTCAAGGAGTTGAGGACTATCAGGAATGAAAGGTTTCTTGGCTTATAATAAGTAAGAGAAGTACTGGTCGTTTTAAATGACAATATGATAATTAATTTCAAGGGAATACATCATCATATTTGTTTAGAGATGAAAAATAATATGATTTGGATGTGTATTTATGTGTCTTGAAGGAAAATATACTAAGTTATTGGGGTTAGTCTAGTGGTGAAAGGTGAGAGTGGGAAATATACTAAGGAAAATATATCATTGATTAGTGTCGCTATGATAACCAACAAGAACCGTATATTATTGTCGGATTTTAAGCAAAATCCGACAGAAAATGGATGCAATGGCGGATACAATAAGCGATGGAATTGCCCGCGTCGGGAAATGAATTTTCCAACAGAAAATACTCAAAAACCAACATAAATTATGTCGGATATAACTGACAGAAAATTTATTAATAATGAATAAATAAAAGCATTATTTGTCGGATAAAACCGACAGAAAATATACTAATAAAAAAATATGAACCACTTTCTTAATCATTTCTTTTCCTTTCAAGTTGCACTACTACAAAAGACTTTTATAATGTCAGTGGGTAGTGTTGGTTTAATTTAATATAGTGGCGGATTAGACAGTTGCGACACTAATTGAACATGACGTCGGTTTTACTGTCGCTTATAAGCGTCATAAAATACTGGTGTCGCTTTTAAACCGACGTAAGAATAATTTTTAATGTTTTTAAATACTAGTGTCACTTTTAAAGCGACGTAAGAATACATTTTAATATTTTTAAATACATTTGATAACTTTGATAACTTTTGGTTGTTATTTACTAGAATGGATTAGATGAGCATAAGATAGAAATTTACGGTTGAATCATTGAAACTAGTTTCGTAGAATGCATATCCCATTAAAACAATAGATTCACTAACATTTATGAGTTTATTCATACTTTCATTAAGTATAACATAAGATTTTGTGGTATCCACTACTGTAAATATTTGAAATTGAAGATCGAATTCATTCATTGTATTCATATAGAATAAAGGAGTGTAGTTGTAAAAAAAACAACAAAATCGGAGTTAAAATAACCATTAAATCGTGATTTTTCGTTGATAACCGTTGAAATGTTTTGTCCCGTTACTTGATCTCTGAATATTTGTTTTTTGCGATTTTTGGCGTATGCAATCTCGAAGTATATACAAACAAGTTTGATGGTTGGATTGTTGAAAATAGTTTCGTACAATGCGTATCCCATCAAAACAATAGATTCACTAACACTGAAGAGTTCATTCATACTTTCATTAAGTATAACATAAGATTATGTGGTATCCACTACTATAAATATTTTAAATTGAAGATCGAATTCATTCATTGTGTTCATATAAGATCAAGGAGTGTCGTTGTAAAAAATCATCAAAATCGAAGTTAAAATAACCGTTAAATCGTGATTTTTCGTTGATAACCGTTGAAATGTTTTGTCCCGTTACTTGATCTTTGAATATTTTTTTTTTTGCGATTTTTGGCGTATGCGATCTCGAAGTATATACAAATAAGTTTGACGGTTAGATCGTTGAAAATAGTTTCGTACAATGCGTATTCCATCAAAACAATAGATTCACTAACACTTAAGAGTTTATTCATACTTTCATTAAGTATAACATAAAAATTTGTGGTATCCACTAGTGTAAATATTTCAAATTGAAGATCAAATTCATTCATTGTATTCATATAGGATCAAGGAGTGTAGCTTTAAAAAAATCATCAAAATCGGAGTTAAAATAACCATTAAATCGTGATTTTTCGTTGATAACCATGGAAACGTTTTGTCCCGTTACTTGATCTCTAAATATTTGGTTTTTGCGATTTTTGGCGTATGTGATCTTGAAGTATATACAAACAAGTTTGACAGTTGAATTGTTGAAAATTAGTTTCGTACAATGCGTATCCCATCAAAACAATAGATTCACTAACACTTAAGAGTTTATTCATACTTTCACTAACACTTAAGTTTATTCATATATCAATACAATGAATGAATTTGATCTTCAATTTAAAATATTTACACTAGTGGATACCACAAATTTTATGTTATACTTAATGAAAGTGTAAATAAACTCTAAGTGTTAGTGAATCTATCATTTTGATGAGATATGCATCCTACGAAACTAATTTCAACGATCCAACCATCAAACTTGTTTGTATATGCTTCGAGATCGCATACGCCAAAAATCGCAAAAAAAAAAAAACATTCAGAGATCAAGTAACGGGACAAAACTTTTCGACGGTGATAAACAAAAAATCACGATTTAACGGTTATTTTAACTTCGATTTTAACTTCGATTTTGATGATTTTTTAACATCTACACTCCTTGACCTTATATGAATACAATGAATGAACTCGATCTTCAATTGAAAATATTTACACTAGTGGATACCACAAAATCTTATGTTATACTTAATGAAAGTATGAATAAACTCTTAAGTGTTAGTGAATCTATTGTTTTGATCGGATACGCATTGTACGAAACTATTTTCAATGATCCAACCGTCAAACTTATTTGTATATACTTCGAAATCGCATACGCCAAAAATCGCAAAAAGCAAATATTCAGAGATCAAGTAACGGGACAAAATATTTCGACGATTATCAACAAAAAATCACGATTTTACGGTTATTTTAACTCCGATTTTGATGATTTTTTACAACTACACTCCTTGATCCTATATGAATACAATGAATGAATTCGATCTTCAATTTGAAATATTTATAGTAATGGATACCACAGAATCTTATGTTATACTGAATGAAAGTATGAATAAACTCTTAAATGTTAGTGAATCTATTGTTTTGATGGCATACGCATTGTACGAAACTATTTTCAACAATCCAACAGTCAAACTTGTTTGTATATACTTCGAGATTGCATACGCCAAAAATCGCAAAAAACAAATATTCAGAGATCAAGTAACGGGACAAAACATTTCGACGGTTATCAACGAAAAAACACGATTTAATGGTTATTTTAACTCCGATTTTGATGATTTTTTACAACTACACTCCTTCACCCTATATGAATACAATGAACGAATTCGATCTTCAATTTAAAATATTTACATTAGTGAATACCACAAAGCTTATGTTATACTTAATGAAAATATAAATAAACTATAAGTGTTAGTGAATCTATCGTTTTGACGAGATACGCATTTTACGAAACTAATTTCAACGATCCAACCGTCAAACTTGTTTATATATGCTTCGAGATTGAATACTTGACAATGAAAATTTCCTTACAACGTGGATATTAGCATGTGATGAGATATTATATAATAAAATTAGACTATGTTTGAATTAGCATGTGATGATATTTTATAATAAAATTATATTTATGTTTTTTATTACGTATTTTATTCAAGTTAAATTTTATTTATTAAGATTTTAAAATGTTATATGAGATAACAAAAAAAAAAAAGCTGGTTATTTTTTTTCTTTGGATGGATATCTTGAAATATTAGGTGGGAAATTTCCCAAACATTAGGTGGGAAATGGATGAATTCATTGAAATATGAGGCGGAAACTTGGTAAACTTAGTGTCGGTTTTAACCGACACTATCACCTTTTAATGCGACACAAGTTTCATTAAACCGACGCTATGTGAATTTCAAAAAGTGTGTTAGAAGTTGGTGTCGGTTAAGACCGACACCAACATTAATTTAAACCGTAAGTACGCATATTTAAACTCCTCTCTTTCCCATTTCATTTGTGCTTTCATTTTCCCCCAATTTCAGTCTTTCTTCTTCTCCTTCCCCATTTCATCCGTGCGTCCATTTCTTCCTCCTTTTCAGTTTTTCCTCTTCGTCCGTTAAGCACAACCCTCCCTCCACTTTTCAACATTTTGATAAATCTCAGTCCTAAATTTTGTTTTCTGAAAAAAAATAAGGAAATATTGAATCTTTTTTGTTTGCAGGAAGAGGCGAGGTCGATTGGGAGCTTGAGGAGCGAGAGGCTGGTGAATCTGATCGGATGTTGCTGCGAACGGGAGAAGTGGCTACTTATGGCAGAGTTCATGGCGCACGAGATGTTGGCGAAGCACTTGTTCCACTGGGAGAGCCAACTGATGAGGTGGGCGATAAGGCTGAGGGTGGGGCTGCTTTCACAAAACCAAGAGAAGAAAAATGAAAACCAAGAGAAGAAAACAAATGACAATGTGAAGGCAGTCTAGCTTTGTAAATCCATCAACTCCTTTGTAAATCCATCAACTTCTGTTGCTATATTTGTGTACCCTCTTTCACAAAACCAAGAGAAGAAACATGAAAACCGATGGCTGCTTTCTTCCTTTTATTTGAAAACCGATGGCTGCTTTCTTCCTTTTATTTGATTATTTTTAATAGGTCTAGTGTCGCTTATAAGCGATGTTAGTTTGAGTATTTTATTTATTTAACTAAAGTAGTGTCGGTTTAAAGCAACACTAAGTATGATATTTTAATTATTTTTTTGTACTTCACTGACATGAAGATTAGTAAATTTTTTATTTTTAATAGGTCTAGTGTCGCTTATAAGCGACGTTAGTTTGAGTATGTTATTTATTTAACTAACTTAGTGTCGGTTTAAAGCGACACTAAGTTTGATATTTTAATTATTTATTTATTAGGTAATGTCGGTTTAAACCGACGTCTCTGTCAGTAGTGATGTCGCTTTTAAGCGACGTAAGACCCTATGTCGCTTTTAAGCGACGTAAGACCCTATGTCGCTTTTAAGCGACGCTGTTGTTCTTTTTTATTTTATAATACTTTCCTTCTTAGTGGCAGATTAAGGTGGATAAGCGACGCCAATACCCTTTAGTGACGGTAGTATTGGCGTCAGTTTCGCTATGCGACATTGCACGATTATATGTCGAATTTTTACCAAAAATCCGACATTAAGTGGTTTTTTATGTCGCTTTTATAGCGCCACTGATATGCCATTTTGTAGTAGTGTTGGCCCTCCTGCATTCACTGCATTTTCCAGCGAACAGATCTGTGAACACCCTACACAAACTACCCCCAAACTTTATCATTCTTGCAAATCAACAGATCTTCGACATGCAAAACCAACACAGTCAACTGAGGGCATGAATCTTTAATTTGGATTTTGATCCGTGTTTTGTCTCTCTTGTGTAATGCCGTATCCAAGCTAGGAGTCTGCTCTTGTGCATACATCAGAACACGGATGGGTGTAAAAATCAGAGCACAAAAAAACTTTGAAAATAACATCAAAACCGAAGTTTGGGGGTGATTGCGTTTTTACCTAAAGATGGGGGAGTCTTGGACAATCCGCCATGGATTTGAAACTTTTGGGTGTTGGTGCGCCTCCCTTGTTGTAGATCTGTGTACTCTTGCAAAAAAAAAAAAATGTTGCATGGATGTGTTAGTTCTTTGATTTTTCCATGACAATAAACTCAATGGAACTCCATGGCAACAAAATGAGATTTTTACCTTTTGACTTAGGGGTTTCTCTAATGAGATTCAGTGCAAATGATGGCTTCCATGAATGGGACCAAGAGCCATGGTGGCATGGATTACAGTTTCAAATCGAGAGAAATGGAGGCGAAGGGTTTGTGTTGAACAGAAATGAAGACTAGATTTTGTGTAGGTCGAGAGTTATGAAGACATTTCTCATGGTTGATGGAGGAGCGACTCTGACTTCTACTTAGGGTTTGTGTTGATTTGAGAAAGGGCTAGAAATGAGAAGACCTCTTTCGGTTTCTAGATAGAGAAGGATCTAGGGTTTCTAATTACGCTCAGAAATGAAAGCAATGAGAGAAACCTATGGCTTTTCATTTGGAATCCTAGGGAGATCCTTTTCCTGATGCACGACATGTGTGTGCATCCTAAGCTTCTGGGCTTACCGAGGACTCTGTGGACATTTGCGAAAAGAGAAAGCCGAGTGGGCTTTGGGCTCGAGGTCATCAAAAGCTGAAATGAGAACTAAAATAACATTTTAAAATAATAAAATAGTCAATTTCTATCAGTTATAACTGTTAGAATACTAAAATAATAACCACTAGAAACTAAAATAATAAAATAATCAATTTCTGTCGGTTATAACTGCCACCATTAACTTAAAAACTGCCGGAATATGTTAAAAATATTTATATAAAAAAAGAATTCAAAAATTCTGGCAGTTGCATCCAACACTAAATATCCACCAGGAATTTATGTTGGATATAACCGATAGGATTTCATTGTTATCCGACACTAACTGAATGATGTGTCGGATATCTTTTATCCGATATAATGGCTTATTAAACTGTCACCATCATCCGACACCTAAAGATAATATTGAAGTAGTGTTAGGGGGGTCCCGGAAAAAATATATATATTTTAAAGTGTGTAGCCAAGTTTAAATACTAAAAAAAGATACATATTAGAATTTGATGACTAAATTCTTAGCGTGGTGGGAACTATACAGGAGCTCAATAGGCAGTTTAATGGTTAGAAACTTCAATTTGTTCTTGTTCTTTTTTTTTCTCTTTTTTTTTCAGTTATACTGCATATAATTAGGCCTGGCAAACGTGTCGTGTCTGTCGTGTTTCGTGTCGTTTTCGTGTAACACCTGTTATCTTAACGGGTCGTGTCGTGTCACACCCGTTATCTTAACGGGTCCTTAACAGGTCGTGTCACTTTATCCAACGGGTAAAGTGACCCGACCCGTTATGACCCGTTAAGAAAAAAATATATTTTTTTTAATTTGCACATACCACATATATTATTATATATTACTTCAAAATTAGTTTTGGAGAATTCGTATCTCATTAAAACGATAGATTCACTAACACTTAGAGTTTATTTATACTTTCATTAAGTATAACATAATATTTTGTGGTATCTACTTGTATAAATATTTTAAATTGAAGATCGAATTCATTCATTGTATTCATATAGGGTCAAGGAGTGTAGCTGTAAAAAAATCATCAAAATCGGAGTTAAAATAACCGTTAAATCGTGATTTTTCGTTTATAACCGTCGAAAAACTTTGTCCCGTTACTTGATCTCTGAATGTTTGTTTTTTGTGATTTTTTGCTGATGTGATCTCGAAGCATATACATACAAGTTTGACGGTTGCGATCGTTGAAATTAGTTTTGGAGAATTCGTATCTCATTAAAACGATAGATTCACTAACACTTAGAGTTTATTTATACTTTCATTAAGTATAACATAATATTTTGTGGTATCCACTTGTATAAATATTTTAAATTGAAGATCAAATTCATTCATTGTATTCATATAGGGTCAATGAGTGTAGCTGTAAAAAATCATCAAAATCGGAGTTAAAATAACCGTTAAATCGTGATTTTTCGTTTATAACCGTCGAAAAACTTTGTCCCGTTACTTGATCTCTGAATGTTTGTTTTTTGTGATTTTTTGCTGATGTGATCTCGAAGCATATACATACAAGTTTGACGGTTGCGATCGTTGAAATTAGTTTTGGAGAATTCGTATCTCATTAAAACGACAGATTCACTAACACTTAGAGTTTATTTATACTTTCATTAAGTATAACATAATATTTTGTGGTATCCACTTGTATAAATATTTTAAATTGAAGATCGAATTCATTCATTGTATTCATATAGGGTCAAGGAGTGTAGCTGTAAAAAATCATCAAAATCGGAGTTAAAATAACCGTTAAATCGTGATTTTTCGTTTATAACCGTCGAAAAACTTTGTCCCGTTACTTGATCTCTGAATGTTTTTTTTTTGTGATTTTTTGCTGATGTGATCTCGAAGCATATACATACAAGTTTGACGGTTGCGATCGTTGAAATTAGTTTTGGAGAATTCGTATCTCATTAAAACGATAGATTCACTAACACTTAGAGTTTATTTATACTTTCATTAAGTATAACATAATATTTTGTGGTATCCACTTGTATAAATATTTTAAATTGAAGATCGAATTCATTCATTGTATTCATATAGGGTCAAGGAGTGTAGCTGTAAAAAATCATCAAAATCGGAGTTAAAATAACCGTTAAATCGTGATTTTTCGTTTATAACCGTCGAAAAACTTTGTCCCATTACTTGATCTCTGAATGTTTTTTTTTTGTGATTTTTTGCTGATGTGATCTCGAAGCATATACATACAAGTTTGACGGTTGCGATCGTTGAAATTAGTTTTAGAGAATTCGTATCTCATTAAAACGATACATTAAAGTTTTATAAAATTTAATATATATATATATATATATAATTATTATAGATGATTAATATTTTGGGGTATAATTATTATAGTATATATAATTATTATAATTATTATAGTTAAAATTTATTTATTTATTTATTATAGTTAATTAACTTAATTTAATATATATATATATTTATTATAGTTTTTAGGGGTATAAAATTGTTAAATTAATATATATAATTATACTAGTATTTTTTTTAAGGTTATAAAATTATGAAATTAATATTCTGCTTATCGTGTATCGTGTTACCCACGTGTATACCCGAATTTACCCGTTATCTTAACAGGTGCTATCAGGTTACCCGATAACGACCCGATACGTTATCGTGTCGACCCGAACACCTGTTAATTTCGTGTCGTGTCGTGTCGTGTTATCGGGTCGTGTCAGAAATTGCCAGGCCTACATATAATAGCCCTACACCAAAGACAATTAAGAGGGCACAAGTCTTAACACCTCCACGACAATAACTGCTTCAGGATTATTATTTTTTTCCCCAATGATGGAATCCAAAATTAATTAAGAAAAAAAAAACAGGGCTGGTAAAGCACTTATTCTTGAGCTTAACGTTTGAATGAACCCTAGGTTGTCCCAAACTTCTAGCCTTTAGCCTTATCACCCTGGAATTCTCTACAAATCAACTTTCACGAGATCTAGAAGATTGTAGTTTGAGGTAATAATCACATAAAATCTTTGAATTTATATTTTACTTATGTAATTGTACATATGTTTTAAAGTTTTACATGGAGTAAGAACTTTCACTTCATCCTTCTTTTGTCGATCTGTTTGAGTTTGATGGACTCGCATGGGCTATTAACCATTGGATTCTTTTCTATGAATGTTCAGGAAACCAAAATTATAGGTCTCCATGAATTTGAATGTTACAAATAGTTGATTTTGACAAACATTGAGAATTCACGTTGGATGATTACGTATATGATATATTGTAATTTGTAGTTAGTGAGATGTATAATCGATATGCGTGAATTTGTACCTAATTGCCGAAAAACACAAACTTTATGGATGTTGAATGCATTGGAGGACTTAGAAAATCTCAAGGGCCCTTACATGACCTCCTCAAGCCCCCACAAATCTTAAGATCGGTTATGTGGTAGTGAGTTTTGTCTTGGTATGTTATAGGGGCATATAAACGTAAATATCAGGCTGGCGAATAAAGCAAATTGCCATTACCATTGCCTTGAAAATTCAAGGTTTGAGTGCTAATTAAGTGCTCGTATTCCATATATATTCACCCACTTAGAAGTTTCCGTGTAACTAAATTGGTAATAGCAAAAGTTCTGCTGATTACCAGTATATTTAGTGGTGACCTCGATGCAGAAAATGTCAAAGAAAAGGGAAACATGAACTATATTTGTCATATTTTGTGATGTAAGCTCAATTAGGTCTCTGAGAGTGAAGACAAAGTATTGGTTGTGGTTTCTTTAGCCTTTGCGCGATTAATGACGTATTATTTTGGTGATAGGCCCCAATGATGTATATCTATGGAAAGTGCCCTAAAACTGCAGTCTGCTAAGCTTTATTGATTTTACTAATATGGACCAAACCGTGTTCCTTCCTAGACGCTACAGCGGGACACGAAATAGACAGATTAGAAAGAAAGAAAAAAGTGTGATTCGGACATGAAGGTAGTCACCGAGGCTTATGGTTGATCATCATGCATGCAATACATGTTCTATTAATTACTTTGAAAACCACAAATTGCTTTAAACAAATTACCTTGCCAGACTATATTCTGCAACTTGGAAAATTAGAGTTCGTATTTTCAATTTACATCAACTAAATTGTAGCTTCCTTAATTTTACCCAAATGTAGAGTAGCAATGCAGAAGACTAGATTAGTCCAGTAGAGGTAAAATATTGTAATAAATTTGAGTTAGAGAGCCACCAGTAATTATCTTCGAAGTTTACCATTCTTTTTAGCAATGACAGAAGGTCTTCATCGAAGACAAAAATGATGAAAGGTTTCATCTAAGAGTCTTTTGCTTCTTTTGGTTGAACAAACACATGTTAGGAATCAAAGATCACGATATAGAAAGCTAATTTTTTTATTAATTTAATTGATATAACATGTAATGATGTTTGATTAATTAATACAGTACAACCTAACTTTGATGGAAGGATAATTATGGATCTTTTTAGAGGGTGCAAGTGGAGACACATGCATGCTAGGTCTCATACATAAAAGAGTTGCAGAAAATAAACATAATTAAGATAGAGAAGGTCTACTTTTAATGCGTAAGAAGTGGTATTGTTGTTGTGTGTGTTGCCTAAACTCAAACTTCTTGTGGTGCCCTAATTCGTTAATATTTTGTTATTATACGTATGTTTCCCATGGCGCACAGTAGAGCTTCAAAGACAAAAAGGGCGTAGACCTTAAATGGCATTCTAATACTTTCATCTTTATTATGTTACTGAAGCAAATTGCAGACTTTTAATTGTATCAGCAAATGTTAAAGTTAGCAACAAAGTAAAAATTAAGCTAGACAGAAAAAATTAGACACATTTAGATGGGGTACCTTATATTCACTATGATTAATTTGATGCTCTGTGAACTTATTTTTACAAGATAAAGGGAGATGCACATCCTAGAGGATTTCTGTAAAGACCAGGAATTTTGAAGGGTGCATGTCATCATATCAAAAGAATAACAATTTTGTAGAATTATAATTGGTAATGTAGATGTAAAACAAAAGCAAAAACAAAAAACAAAACAATAAAAATCCAAGGGAATTCAGTAGAAAGACTAATGAAAGATCCTAGTGCAGCAGATAAGGGGCATTATGCATATAGTAGGTAGAAAGTAATAAGAAATCGGTCATAATATTATTAATCTTATGTTCTAAGCTATATATCATGCATGGTTTGTAGTTTGTGCTAAATTAACTATACACAAAAAAGTACGTATATGCTTTTGTTAATAAGCTGTACAAATTGCAATAATACTTAATTGTACCAAGGAAATTGTCAACCTCCTCCATTGTTTTTGAAATAGAGACCTACAGATATTTATGTAACCAAACCTAGACAACTTAAGGAACATACATATTTATATTTACAATGAGATTCTTAAATACCTTTTTGTGCTAAAGAAAATAGTTGGCAAACTGCTGGAGGAATTCCTTGTTACTCTTATATCCCTCGGTAGGTTATATAAACCGACCATTCCCAAGTCGAAGTTCCAAATCCACTTCATCATTACTCCTCACACCCCTTCTGAATTCATCATCCTCCAACCGCAAGCTTAAATTTGCACCCCAAAGTTCTTGGTTCATACCCAAAGACTTTGACCTTGACCCAACTGATGAATCATCATGATCATAACCGTATGGGATTCTAGGGTTAGACCCATTTGGCTGAAAATACATTTGGTAATTCATATGATCCAAAACTGGGTAGTACCCAGTAGCCCCCTGGCTTGAAATTGGTGCACTACTATATTGATGATGACGAGAAGTACTCATGGATATGTATTGATCCTCATTTGAGTAGTGGTTTGAATTAAGTGATGATGTACCCGAGATGAGTTGCTTCGCTTTGGCTCGGTCTTTCCTGTGGATGTTCATGTGACCTCCCAAGGCTTGAGCGTTGGTAAACCCCCTCTTGCAAAATGTGCATTCGTAGCTTCGTTTCACTGTTGTAGCACCTGGATCATGATCGTCATCTCTGACTTGATCTTCATCGCTTGAACTCGTCTCCGGGCTTCTTGGTCTCCAAGATTCCATGTTGAAACGCGTTGTTGCCCAACCGAATTCCTACACAGTTTTCTTCACTTAGGATCAATAAGTGGAAGAATCAATAGAGAGATAGAGGGTTGGTTGTAAGTAGGGAGGAAACCAATTGAAGGATGAAATGTAGATGCATCTACAAGACATATTGGCATTGCTATATACTGTGTCTTTATATTAAGGTGAACGCAGTTTTGGCATTTGGTGAAAGACTTTTTCATCTAGCCGGCGGTTCCATTTAAATTATCTTATTTATTTAATATTTTCTATCCTTACCCTTAATTTCTTTCTGCCCTTATAATTCTGGTTTGTTTCCAGTTGTTATTTTGTCATCATCTCTATTTGTGTGTACGTGATTATTTTCTTCAGCACACTTCATGATGAGTAAGCTAGGGCTACTATTAACAGTAGGTAATAACCTTGCAATTTACATGCCCACATATTTCACGCCTTCAAGTAATAATTTGAAACCTAATACCACCGCATATACATCTTTTATGCATATACATCAACTCTTTTTCCTACCCTATTGATTGAGAAGATGATAATTGGAAAGTGATCTTGTGATTCATTTTGTTAGTTTGCTTCGTCTCCAAGGAGAATTTATCAAATATAGCAAAAAATTAACCTTTAATTTCAAAAATGTCAGTTTTTATAAAAACAATTCATATATATTCAAAATCTCACTTAAATAGACATAATTACCCTCAATTTATATGAGTAACTAATTGTTAGACTTAAAACCTCTTGTGCTATTATCTCTAACTAAAAATTTCTCCTTTTTTTTTCTTTTCTTTTTCAGACGAAGAGCAAAAGTTTTCACTCAATTTTATTTTAATAAATAATCAAGGAAACCTTTATTTCTCACATGGTTCACAGAAAACACTTAGTATGTTATAAAAGTGAACTATCAGAGTAAAGAAATAAAAGTAATTACTTTTAATTGTCGAAAATTAAAGAATTGTATGTACAACCAAAATAAACAATAAAATGATCAAAAGAAAATATGTATTCGTTACACCCCAATTTCTTGGCCCAAACAATAAAATGATGGAAAGAAAATTTTATTCATAAAACTCCACTTTGAAAGGGTTCTACAAAGTAGGATGAAGTTGAACGAGATTCTTACAAGTTTGTTTATAATGGCCATTTGAACCACATTTTGAACACTTTTGAGTTGATTTTTCTTCTCCACATGATGGGATCATTTTTTCTTTACGCCTACCATATCTTCTTCGTGTAATTGGTGGTAAGACAAAGTCTCCACAGTACGTTTAGGGTTGCACAAAGTCTCCACAGTAGCATCAGCCTTCACTATCTCTCCACCATGTTTTACGTTTTGCCATCCAAAATATCAATTTAATAGGGTTTTGGTTTTTTTTAATTTATTTGGTTTTAAAAAGTTTAAGGGTATCTGTGTCTATTTAAGTGATATTTTGGATAAATTTGAAAGTTTTTATAAAAATTGACATTTTTAAAATTAAGAGCTAATATTTGGCTATATTTGATAAATACTCATCTCCAAGGCTACCTAGAGGTGAGCTAATTAATTAACCGTATTAAAGTTTCTATAATACGTATTCTTTGATTGAAGAAAACGGATTAGGACAAAAGTCGAACTCTGATTATAAGTGTAAGGGTCCGTTAAGTTATCGGTAGGTCTGCCACAAAGCTACAACCCTCTTACAAGCGTTGTTTTAGGCACTTGTTGTTCGTACTCTCAAAATGCCATCTTGCATTCAAACATCAAAGTACTTAGAGAAAGAATGAAAGATTGAGACCCAGAGAATATCTAGTATCCACTCATTGAATTGAACCAAGCTAATTAAGCTCCAACTAAACAACTAGCCATAGTACTAGTGACTAGTCTATTATCTATGATTAAGAGATGATGAGAAGTGGGAATTGGGGGGAGCAGTTCAAATGGAATAAATAGATAGTAACCCAATTAATTTTAAAATAGAAAAATCTCTACCACACCATTTGTCTCCATGTTTAGTAGCAGTTATTAGCTGGTGCCTTTTGTATCAGAGACGAACAAATTAAACCACGTCCTGCTGTGGGCATCTGATGGCATTTTAACTTTGACCATGTCTCTAAAATGATATCAGTGCTTACTAAGACTCAGAGGAGACGGCTACTTTCTCCTTCTTGTTTTGTTTTATAATTACCATCCAAGAATTATTCATCATCATCAAATTTAAATGTGCAATTATAATAATGATGATTACTCAGGGAAATAGTCTCTTGGACAAATGGAAGGTTAGAGAATAGAGAGTGTCAATTGACAGCAACGTGACTGCCTTATTAGTGCTTGCATTTGCCACTTCAATTCCGATTAGCAAATATAACATAAAATATGTAAGTGCGTTTATGCAGATACGATCCAAATTATGTTTGTATCTTCCTGGATTTCGAATTTCCAATCAATGTATGGTAGGTTCAAACTTTGGCTTGAATATGTGCAAGCAAGAAAAATACAACGATTTTTATTTAATCAAATATAAAACGAAATTATCACATGGTTCCAACCATGTATTTTATTTTATTTTTGAGGCGATGTATTTTAATCTTTAGCGTTTATCTTAGGGATGAATCTTCCCCTCCTACTCCGCATTCTCGAGTAGCACTCAAGTTGGTGTACATATAATGTAGGAGAGAAGAAAAACTCAATCATACTAATCGTGATGCATAATAAGATATGGATTAATTCGTGCGAAAAAAAAAAATTATGGTCCTAAAATTTAAAGAAAATAAAGCCACTTAAATTTGGGAAAAGAAGGTATGGAAAAAAAAAGAAAAAAAAAAGAGGGAAGAATGGTGTATCGTTGCGACTTTCAGGTTGTTTGAGCAATTTAATAGCAAAGAGCCACTTAGTATTACGGTCTAGTAGTATTTCTTTTTATTTGTAAGTGAGAGATTCGCTTTTCGTTAAAAGCAAATTTAAAGCGTATTATTGTTAGCCTATTGTGAGGCTTAACTTACTCTCCCAATCCCTAGGTAGTGGTTTGTTCCAAAAAAAAAAAATAGCAAAGAATATTTGTGGAAGGATTTAGATTAGTTTCTCGGTTTGTATTTATCTCACTATAAGTAATTGTTGACTCTAAAAACTACTTAGCCTACACGGTGCGCATGCCGAGTAATTAATAAGCTAACTACGTCCTTTAAATGTGTATTAGGATAGTATTTCTTGATATATTTGGTTTTTAGGTTTGCATTGCTTTCTTGTTTTTCAAGTTTTAGAATATTTTGTAATCTGAGTTTCCTTCGATTTAGGGTTTTTAAACAACCTTGTGAAATTGTATCATAACCTTTTTATCATCCTATCAATTAAGCTTTATATTTTTCTAATTTACTTATGGATTCCAGGGTATAGATGGATTTCAGTTGATATTCTAAAATCTGATGATGTTTGATCTTACCTATTTCGTTTCTTTTTGTGTGAAGTAGAAAAATTGTTTCAGTTTGAATTTATTTTTTATAAAAATTAATCTATGAATTGTATCTTAAAAATCACAGCTGTAGAAATCTCCGTCTAGGGCCGCCTAAACCCCACATTGGTGTTAGGCGACTAGCCACCTTTCCAATTAATTTCTAGACGTTTGAATCTTTCTCATTTAGTTTTTGTATTTTGAAGTGATGGGTTTGTGTAAGTGGACATATGAGTTTGAGATGGCGGAAAGAGAACGCCTTCGCCAGCAAGTATCCTATTACAAAAAATCATGTCCACCACCTTCGCCACTGCTCGTCGTTGTCTCTCTCTAGTTATTGGCTATATTACTATCAATTGTCCAATACTGTCCAATCTTATTTACCACAGTAAATATATATTGTCTTTTAAGGCAATATCTGGTTGTCAACCTCTCACACTCTCACACACACAAGTTCATGTAAATAAATTAGTACTCATTGTCATGCATGCATGTGATATTTAGCAGAGTCTATGGCTTGCTGAAAACAATGGAGAAGAAAAATGGGGAGATTAAGATGTTGATGTGCGCCGACTGCCTATTCCTCCTCCTTTATGCCATCTCTTTACTTTCACTAAAACAACCACCTTTGCAGCGTCTTCCTAATCCTATTTGTCTCCCTTTCTTTCTATCTAGTTTCACAATTCATATGCTTTTGCTAGTACGACGCGCGGGGACCCTTGTAAAATGTACTAAAAATTCCATATTTTCCCTTTCATTGTGCTTTTGGTTTTTATTTATTTACGGCATACAATCATTTGCTTGTTAGGGTTAAGCTACTCCCTAGCCACTCTTAATGATCCTTATTTAGTATTACTTGTTATAATTATTCTCCTTCCTCTGGTATATCTTAGTGATGATTTTAGTCTTCGTCATGTGACTTGTAAAGGACAAGGTGAGTTGATATAATTACCAAAATATGAAAAGACAGTTATGAAGTTTGAAACCAATTCCAAGTGATGGAGTGAAGGGATCAAGTCCTCATAAAATAAAAAATTAAAACAGAAACCCAGTGATCAACATAATTATGTGATTAAATGTAATACGAAATCCACCCATAGACGCAAAAAGCTCTTAATGTGATAACAACCAAAACGAAGAAGACAACAAATAAGATGTTCTTTTTTATCACACATATTCATTTAGAGTTTAATTACATGATTTTTGAACCGCATTAGTTTTGATTTGTGACACCAGAATCCAGATATATATAGTGCAAGATTTTTGTATCTCAGTTAATTAAAAATATCCTCCATGGCACTGATGGCACGCATGCCTAGTGGTAAGGGGCGGTTTTGATGGACTCAGTAGATGGGCAAAGGCTTTACACAGCAAGGCCTAGAGAGTTGTGGTTTTATCTGGGTGATAATTTTGTTCTTTATTTGGGCCAACCCAGATCGGTTCCGTTTCTGTTAGGCAGGCAAATCCAGAGTCAGTCTTTACGTTATCTTCTGTGCGATCTTGTAAATGTTAGATACTCGATCACACCAATACCACTAGCTGACTGACTTTTACTGAGAACGGTACGCGAACATAAATGAAAATGGGTACGTGATCATCTCTCTTCTGTCTTCACTTCTCTTCCATTCATTTGGACCCCAGAGTTACCAGGTAGGGCACTCCATATGACCAATCCTTCATCTAAGCAAGGGTACCTTGGAATTTGCTTAAGGATTTTTGAGGAGTTTTTATTAGTAATAGCCAAAATTTAGCCCACAAATTCATAAATATCAGATTTTATAAACCAAATT
This sequence comes from Crataegus laevigata, assembly GCA_963580275.1. Lineage (NCBI taxonomy): Eukaryota > Viridiplantae > Streptophyta > Magnoliopsida > Rosales > Rosaceae > Crataegus > Crataegus laevigata. The sequence continues at coordinate 18,344,607 of OY756940.1, read as the reverse complement.
CCAAAATAGCCAAAAGTTCACTTAAATAGACCTAACTACCCTCAAACCAAAACTTAATTACACCTAAAACCAAAACCTAATTAAGCATCATTGTTCTCCAGTATCATTGCTGCCATATTGGGATCCAGAAGCAAAATCATCAACTTGCTTAGACTTTGGATTTGAATCGTCATATATATATATATATATGATTCTCGTCACGTGCACCATAAAATCGATCCAAATTCTCATCTTCCAACCTACTTTTATGTAGTGATTTGATGCAAAGCCCTTCCTTCGTCTTCCTCTTTTTCTTTTTGTCTTTCACATATCCATATTAAAATTGCTTCACTGGTTAGGTTATGCTCAATTTTTATTACTTAATTAAATGCCTAATTTGGGTACTCTCTATTTAAGAGCTCATGTGCAGAATGCATGATAGCATACAATCGCAATTAGGGATGGACAAACAGGTCTTGGACCTGTGGATCGGGGCGAGTCTAAGAGATTGGGGCGGGTACAAAATTTTAAAATTCAACACGGGGCGGGGCGGGGCGGGGCGGGGCGGGGCGGGGCTGGTCCAAGTTAATAACAGGGTGGGGCGGGTCCAAATCCTGGAAGAAACGGGCCGCCGACCCAAACAGATTTCCACCCCCACTTCGTATCCAAAACTTTCCCAAATAAATCTTTGCAATTCAACATTTATATTAACAAGAAATTTGAAAAGCACAAAAATAAAATCACCCTTTTGTCTTTGGATCTCTCTCTCTCTAAGTTCTACTTCTGGGTTTCTTTGCCTCTCGGTGAGTCCAAATCCTTGTATTCCCAATTTTTGAATTAGGGATTGTGCAATTTCAGTTTGGTATGAATTTGAACCATTGGACTGGAGTGCAGGAGCTCCATAACCTCCATGGTTTTCTCAAATCCACAATAACGACGCTGATATTGTTGCTGATGTGCCTTGCCAAGGCCAATTTTGTCAACGAAATTGATGCGTCCGGGCATGCCTTTTTTGACCTCACCGCCGCGTCACAGCAGGACGACGCCGACTGTGAAGCCACCGCCTTCTGCGCGAGCAAGCACTTGCAAACGACGCTGTAGTCGGTTTCATTCGATACCACGTCCCAGAGGTAGTCTCTGGCAAGGATAAGCACTCATCATCTGCCGCACAATCTGTGACCGTCACCTTTGGCTTCGATATCACGTACGACTTCAGGTAGTTGTCGTTGATGGCCTTCAACATGGCGAGAACTTCGAGGACCCTCGCGCCATCCTAGTAGATCACGTGCCCGCCTGCTGCTTCGATCCGACCGAGCACGTCAGGAGAGCTCAAGAAGAAGAGAACACAAAAAAACAAAAAAAAACCCATGGACCTGGCCCGTTTCAACTGGGCTGGGTTAGGTTTGGTTTCTGTATTAAAAGTTATTGTACCTGTCCCGATCCGGCCCGTGCCCAGCCCTAATCGCAATTTCCATCCAAATGAATACTTAAGGAATACTATTTTAAAAATGCATAAATAGATAACAAAATTTTCTAAAAAAAATACCAATTAATTATCACACAAGAATATTTAAAAGTTGTTGTTATGTGAATTTTTCATCATTATCTTATTGTAGGCTTGTAAATTAAGAAATGAAATTGATAATTTGATTAATTTAATTTTCATCAGAATAAATACCTCTTCATAAAATGTTTAATTTCATCATGCTCCCCTTTCTATCTTTTCTGATTTGAATTGAGATATGAAAATAATCAAACCATTAAAATGAAAAAGACCAAAGAAGAAAGAACATGAAGAAAATCTCTTTGGCGTTTGGTTTTTTTTATGTACTTCGGTAAATTGACGTGAGATTTTGACTATAAATGTTAGTTTTTATAAAAACTAACATTTTTAAATTTAAGAGTTAAATTTCAGCTATAAAAGACAAATTCTCGTTTTGGAGATGCTCTAAGCAGTTTTTTTTTTTTTTTTTTGGTATTTACTTACCAAGATCAAAATCTTTTTTTTTACAAGAAGTTATAACGATTTCAATAATAACCAAAATCAAAATCCTTAATCTACTCCTTAATCTACTCCAAACTCACATCAAAATTTATACATCAATTGATGAAGAATCAATATAAAACTAGTTGTAAATTTGAGGTTCAAATTTGTACAGACACAAAATATTCCAATGTACTTGGTACATACAAATTTGTAGGTGATTGCACGTTACTTGAGTCTACCTTTAGCTGTTGTAACTGATAAAACAATCAATTGTGTGATTGGTTTGAACATTTGATCTATTTTTCTTAATAATTTCCTTGAATTATAGAAGGATTCTTAATTGTATTTGGTAACTTCCTCTCCAGACATGTGATTGTTAAAATACCTCCGCTAAGAGGCGAAAAAAATGTTGAACCTCGTCTACTATACCCTCATTAAAATGAATATGGCATATAAATTAAAAACTTTCATTTCTTGAAGTGGTGTTTATCACTTCATAAATAGGGGTAGGCTTTAGAAACCCTTTGGTTGTATGCATTCCATTCTATATGTAGTATATGATAGCTTTTCTTCGACTATATTCACTTCTAGGCTCTTTCTAGTGTAAGAATATAGAGTGTGGTTATGATTGTGCCACTTGTCATAAGAATGTATCTCTTAGTTAGTTAGTTAGTTAGAGATCTTAGTCTCTGTATATACTTCAATGTAATACCTTCAAACGTAAGAAAAGAATATACAATAGATTTCCTGCAATCATTCTTTCTCTACAATCTTCTCTCTTCTTCGATCTCTCTCTCTAGTTCTTGAAACCCTAACTATATTTCTCAATCTTTCTACATTAACATGGTATCATGAGTCATTGATGCTCACGTTGCTTCCTCCAATCCTCTGGCTGCTTCCTCTCATCTTCTTCGTTTTTGAATCTATCTGCTTCTCGACAAATTCTGGTATTTCTCTTCGTCTGTGACTTCTAGGTAAGCCTGACAATTCCTGACACGACCCGATAACCCGACACGACACGACACGAAATTAACAGGTGTTCGGGTCGACACGATAAGGATTCGGGTCGTTATCGGGTAACCCGATAAGTACGTGTTAAGATAACGGGTTGATTCGAGTATACACGTGGGTAACACGATACACAATAAGCAGAATATTAATTTTATAATTTTGTAACCCTACAAAAATACTATAATAATTATATATATTAATTTAACAATTTCATACCCCTAAAAACTATAATAAATACATATATATATATATATATAATTTTGAATTAAATTTTATAAAAACTATAATAATTATTAATTAATAATATGCATGATGCATCCACTGATCCAAGTTCCAACGGGAGGGAAAATGAAAAAGCTACGAAGGTGGTCCTAAATCCTAATAGAGGGAAAATGGAAAAGGGAGGGAAAATGAAATGAAATCAAATTAATGGAAAATGAAATGGGGACCTTATATAAATGTGACTTGGGTGCCGCCCTTTTTTAAGAAAAAGGGAGGTAAAATGAAAATGATAAGACAAGTTGAAAATGAAACAAAAAAGAGAGGGAATTAATTAGGGAAAGATGGGTAGGCTACCGGAGGAAAAAGTGAAAATTATAAGAAAAGTTGAAAAGAAAACAAAAAAGAGGGAAAATCAAAATTAATAGAAGTGGTGAGATTTTTTTTTTAAGTTATTAACTTTTTATCACACATATGATATGACATATCCCACTATTTTTATAATGATTGACATGTGACGTGATGTACATCAGTACATGTACTACTTTGTGTACCGGTTAATTATACGTACAAAATAAATAGATTTAAATCTACTTAATAAATATATATATATATACACACACACACACACACACACACACATCATTGAACTTGATGGGATACGAATTCTCCGAAACTAATTTCAACGATCCCAACCGTCAAACTTGTTTGTATATGCTTCGAGATCACATCAGCAAAAAATCACAAAAAAAAAACATTCAGAGATCAAGTAACGGGACAAAGTTTTTCGACGGTTATAAACGAAAAATCACGATTTAACGGTTATTTTAACTCTAATTTTGATGATTTTTTACAGCTACACTCCTCGACCCTATATGCATACAATGAATGAATTCGATCTTCAATTTAAAATATTTATACAAGTGGATACCACAAAATCTTATGTTATACTTAATGAAAGTATAAATAAACTCTAAGTTTTAGTGAATCTATCTTTTTAATGGGATACGAATTATCCGAAACTAATTTCAACGATCCCAACCATCAAACTTGTTTGTATATGCTCCGAGATCACATCAGCAAAAAATCACAAAAAATAAACATTCAGAGATCAAGTAACGGAACAAAGCTTTTCGACGGTTATAAACGAAAACTCACGATTTAACGGTTATTTTAACTCCGATTTTGATGATTTTTTTACAGCTACACTCGTTGACCCTATATGAATATAATGAATCAATTCGATCTTCAATTTAAAATATTTATACAAGTGGGTACCACAAAATCTTATGTTATACTTAATGAAAGTATTAATAAACTATAAGTGTTAGTGAATCTATCGTTTTAATAGGATACGAATTCTCCGAAACTAAATCCAACGATCCCAACCGTCAAACTTGTTTGTATATGCTTTGAGATCACATCAGCAAAAAATCACAAAAAACAAACTTTCAAAGTTCAAGTAACTAGACAAAGCTTTTCAACGGTTATAAACGAAAAATCACGATTTTACGCTTATTTTAACTCTGATTTTGATGATTTTTTACAGCTACACTCCTTGACCCTATATGAATACAATGAATGAATTCGATCTTCAATTTAAAATATTTACATTAGTGGATGTGGATATCACAAAATTTTGTGTAATAAATTATATACTTAATAAAAGTATGAATCAACTATAATAATTATATATATTAATTTAACAATTTTATACTCCTAAAAAAACTATAATAATTATATAATATAATTATATACTCCTAAAAAATCTTTGGTTTTTCTATACTTAGTTTATGCAGAAGAGAGTTCTGACGTGGAAAACCTTACTGAAAACATCATCAACATAACTCTTGATGAAGGCAATAGATCATCAAGTCAAAGTTCCAATACAATTTCATGATGATTGATGTAAATTGAAGATTTTGTAAATTCAGGTTTAAACTTTTGAGAAAGGCTTACAACCTTGAAAACAAAAAATCTTTTATTTTGCATATCATTGCACATTTAATATTTGTAATAGATTAGTAGTGTATGTATTATTTTTTATTATGCTCTTATTTTCGAGTGTAGATATAGTACTTAAATGACAAATGTTTTAATGTTTTGAAGTAATATTTATATGGCAATGTGTGGTATGTGCAAATTTTTAAAAAAATATTTTTCTTAACGAGTCATAACGGGTCGGGTCACTTTACCGGTTGGGTAAAGTGACACGACCTGTTAAGGACCCGTTAAGATAACGGGTGTGACACGACACGACTCGTTAAGATAACAGGTGTTACACGAAAATGACACGAACACGACAGACACGACCCATTTGCCAGGCCTACTTCTAGGGTTTCTGCAAATCTTGAATTTTTTTCTCCAATCGTGTGCACACCAGGTGTTTGTATCTTTCTTTTAGCTTCTGCAACCATGATGATTGTGTTGCAATTACAGATTTTACAATCTCTTATCACTAGTCTTATTTCTACAATTTCCACATTTGTGAATGTTAAGCTTGATGATTCGAATGACTTGAATTGGCAAGTTCAAATGCAATTGTTGCTTAAGGGACACGGGATCATGGGCTTTGTTGATGGATTGCATAGTTGTCCACCTCGCTATGTTACTTGTTCTGATAATTCTAATGTTTCTGGTCTTGATGCTGCAAATTCTTCGACTTAATCTAAGACTGAAGCTTACATTGTTTGGAAGATGCATGATCATGCTTTTATGCAATTGATCACTACAACTTTATCACCAGTTACAATTTCGTGTACTATTGGTAGCACCAATGCTTGTGATTTGTGGAATCGATTGAAAGAATAGTTTTCGCTGTCTTTCGAACTAGTATTTTTCAGCTTAAGTCTAATCTTCAGACTATTCGCTAGGGTTCAGACTCGGTGTCTCAATACTTACAACGGATCAAGGAAGCTAGGGATTATTTGTCTGCTGCTGAGGTTACATTGGCTGATGAAGATATTGTTATTCTTGCCCTTAATGGTTTACCTCCTGAGTATAATACTTTTCATAGTGTAATAAGGGGCCGTGAGAATGTCATTTCACTCAAGGAGTTTCGAGTGCAATTGCTTGTTGAAGAACTGATTGTTGATAGCACAGTGAACTCTCTATTCATGTCTACAACGGTTGCAAATAATTCTAGCTCTAAACCTTCCACTAGTCAATCTCAGTCTGGAGGTTTCACAACCCATCCTTCTAATCCTAATAGTGGTTATTCTGGTACTTCAGGTGGGTATTGACCTTGTGGATGCAAATTTCTTCCTCCTTGATCTTGGACAAAATTGCTCTTACAAAAAAAATAACACATTAGGTTAAGGCCAAGAGCCTCACGCGCCCACGATGAATTTGGGGGGGGGGGGGCGCTTTGGCCGAAGAACCTCCAATGCGAAAGTTAGAATTTTAGAGAGAAAAAGTGTTTGAGAATTCTAGAGAATTTTAGCAAGATAATTGGAAGTCCTTTTAGGAGAAAAATGTGAGGCTTTTTATAGGGGAGTGGCCGGCCACCTTGGGAGGAGATGGACCAACCACTTGGATAGATTTGTGTACTAGGTTCATGATTTGTGATGATTTTGGGAGTTATAAAATAATTAGCTAATCAATTAAAATAGTTTATTAATTAATTAGCTAATCAATATGGTCTTAAAAAAAGGAAGATTTGGTAGAAAATAAAAGGAGATGGCCGGTTCCTTTGGGAGAGTGGGTAACTGGCCTTTAGGGTATTTTTTTGGGTATAATTGGTGATTTAATTTGGTGATTAATGGATTAATTAGGAATTAACCCATTAATTAGCCTAATTAATCCAATTAATATGGAAGGTTTTGAAGGTTATGGAATGAGGATGGATGAGACAAATTTGAACTTGTTACCTATTTTGGGTACTCTTGACTTGGTTAATGGATGATTCACCACTGCTCGCACGTAGGAAACCCGGTATGCCTCAAGGGTAATTTTGTCTTCTTTTATCCAAAAATCCACATGTCACGTTGTGATTATTTTTGGCTCCACAAATGCCCCCACACTTGTTGGGCTGCTTGTAGGAAAGAGCAACAGGTGTAGAGATATTCTTGCTTTAGGAAACTTAAGACTGCTTCCTATTTTGATGTAAATTTTCTCTTTCATAGGAAATTAGATCCTTTTAGGAAAGGGAAATAAATTTCTCTCAAAGCTTATTTAAGTCCACCTTAAGTGGGTTATTAAATCAACTTTGAAGAGCAATTTATTCTACCCTACAAGAGAAAGATAGCTTAGAGGATATTTGTTCCCCCTCCTCTAGCAATCTTCTACATCTTGCCCATGCAAATGACCTTCTTTCGTTGCTTTCTTCGTCTTCTTCGTGCCGCACCGATATAAGAAAAATTTAATTTTTCTTGTCTTCTTCTTGGATAGTGCTGTCGTAGGGGCAGTCGTCGAAGTTGGCTTGCATGGGCTGAGGAGGTGTTGTGGTAGGGACCACTGCTTTAGGCTGCTTGGCTCGGCTAGAGGCAAGGGTAGCTTGTATTGCTGGGGCCGCGAATTGTGGTGCTGGGGCGCAGTGCTAGGCGAGCCACAAAGCTTATGTCCTTTGGGCTCTTTGACATGGGCTAGGCTGGCGATTGGGAGAAATAAGGAGGTCGCGGCCTTCATGGGTTGCTGGAATGCTGGGCATGCAGGCCTCCTGCCTGGTAATCGGGAAAAAAAGTGGGCTGCTCCCGAGAGAGGAGATGAATAGGATCAAGGCGGATACATTGGCTTGTCCAATCATTGTTGTGGATCCTGCTGTAAGTGAAGGTCGGAAAAGAGATCTTCCTTGCCTGCTCAAGAAATGTCGGCTGAGAAAAAGTAAAAGACTTCTTCCGTTACTCGCAAGGGTTTGCTGACTGCCTCTAAACTTGTGATTGGCTTGACTTTTTTTTCTTTAAAGGGATGAAAGATAAGGCTACTAGATCTAAGCCAATGATGTCTGCCATGCCAAATATGGCTAGTTCGATTGTTGATAGGGTTGCCTAGTGTAAAGGTCATGTCATGCCCTAGTGCCGAAGTTTGTACCAAGACGTTCGTTGAGAGCTAAGTCAGGTTCTTCTTTGGAAATGCTTGGTATTATAAAGAGCGATAAGGTGGACTCTAGTACTGAAGTAGTGCCAAGGCTCACTCATCTTGCTGCTGAGACTAAATTGATTGCCGTGAAGAAGTAGACTGCTCGCGTGGGCAGTTGTGAAAAGTCCACTAAGCTTGCTTCTGGGGAGGCTGCCGAGATTTGTGCACTTTTGAGACCAAATCTGCTCGAACACATGGACGCTTGTGCCAAGTTTTTCGATGACATGAAAAGATTTGTTGGCCCGAGTTCCTTTGCGGAGCATACAACCGAGTATAGGAGGACTGCTCTGTTGGCCATGACGCAGAAAACGGAGATTCTGGCAGTTGAGTCTATGTTCCTTAATCAAGAAGATACCAAGGCTGCCAAAGATGTAGCAAAGGCTGCGATAGCTGAAGCTTATTCTTTTGCCAAGAAGATCAAGAGGTTGGAATCTGAGCTCGTCTCTTACTTTGAAAAAGTTTAATATCTCTGACCCCATTTCTCTGCAGCTCATATTCAAGATCTTGAGAATGCCTTTGTTTTTTTAGTTTTGTTCCGCTGCTTATACAAATGATGAAGAATTGATTGCTGCTTATAACCAAGTGATCCATTTCAAGAAGGTTGTTGATAGGCTTGAACCCCAAGTATTGGAACTCTAAGGTGCACTGAAGATCAATTAAAGTTTGAAGAAAGAAGTGGATGAGCTGTATCGCATTCATGTTGGTGTACTCGAGGAGATAGGGCAGCTGAAATGTGAGAATGCTGGGCTCAAGGCTCCGCTTGTTCAGAGTGAGACCAATTTCTACAAGCTGGGTTATGTAGATCATCTCTTTGGTAGGCCTTCTGACTTCGAGTTTGCTAAGAGAGACTTTGAAACCTTCTCTATTTCTTTGGAAGACTTACTTGTCTTTACTTTTGAGGCCTCTATTAGTGAAGTAGCCAGAGATGCTGGTGCCCAGGCTAGAGCAGCCAGAGGTGAAACGCTGGATGATGCCACTGCTAAGAGCGTTGTGGTTGCTGACCATGTAGTCGTGGGATGTCCAAGCTACTGAAGTGTAGTATTTTAGGTAGCCTTTAGGATTTTCTTTGTTTTTCCTTGTAGCTCTTGTTTTGGTTGAACTTCTTCGGCCTTTGCTAGTTGTTTATAAACATGCTTCATTCACTGTTCTTCATCTTCGCTTCTTCTGTTCATGCTAGGGATGAGCAATGGTTATGACGGACGGGTAACCGCGGTTATTTTACCCATAACCGTTTATGCTCATACCCGCATAACCGTTTACCCGTTGGGTAATTACCTAAACGGTTATACCCATACCCATAACCGTTTATAAACGGTTAACCATACCCATAACCGCATACCCATTTACCCATAACCGTTTAATATCCGTTTACCCATTTATCCTTTTTAGGTCCCGTTTATCTTTTTTTTTTTTTACGATTTCCCTTTTTTTTACCCGTCTACATGTTTTTTAACAACTTGAAAATTTTAAAAAAAATTGTCATAATTTTTATTTTTTTTTACAATTAAACACCGTTATAGGTATATTCATCGTACATTTTAGTATTTTAATTTTTTAAGTCCTTATATCATTCCAATAATTGAAATAATAGTTTACGGACGATATTTCTAACTATTACCAATGAAGGTAATATAATATTTGCTAAGTATTCTTAGGTTACGAAACCTGTTTAGAAGACAACCCATAATGTAAAGTATTAATATATATATATATATATATATATATATATATATATATATATATAATGAGCTACATTATATTATAATTAGCTATATAAATCATGCACTATAGTCAATAGCATTGATCTAAGTTTTGTCTGATAGAAAACATGGTTTGTGTTAATTTTACATATATAAAATAAATGGGTAAATGGTTACCCGTTTATAACCGCGGTTAATATCCATAACTGCCCATTTTAATTTTGCGGGTAAACGGTTATACCCATAACCGTTTAAACGGTTACCCATAACCGTAACCGTTTAATTTAAATGGGCGAATAACCGCGGTTACCCATAACCAATGGGTATTTGCCCATCCCTAGTTCATGCCCTAACTTTTAGACTTTATAGACCAGTGGCAGGCGTGCTACTTTTCTATAAGCAGACAGGCTCGCGTAGCCGATGTAGCCGTATGTGTTGATGTAGAACTTAGCAAAGTTGTTAGCCATAGGGTCGACAACCGAATGCCTTACTTACAGAAGTAGGCAAGTTCGCATGACCACTAGACTTTTAACCTTGGCTTTCTCCAATTCTGTAGGTTGCATAGCAAGTATCACAACACTTTAGGAATTGGTGTAGATTGTTCTGTGCTTGGCAGATGTGAAGCTTATCAACTACGTAGCATGTCAGCAGTGGATAAAGCTTCATATCTGCAAACTAGCTTGTTTAACCTTTCACAAGAATGTGCGATTGTATAAGTCTAGTATGGCTTTATTGCTCGAAGGGCAAGCCGTAGGCAGTCTTCTGGAAACCGTAGGCTACCTTAGTGCACTCGGTAGTAGCTTTAGAGTTCCAGAGCAGCGTCTCTATGGTGTACTATGTAATGTGCCCCCTTCGTCTCTAGGGCCCGGTTCTCCGCGGGTTAGGCCAAGAGACCCAAAATCCTTCAGTTAGCTAGGCCTTGAAAAAGACCATTGTGGCTACTTCTAGAAATCCCGGCGTAAGCCATTATGCTTCTAGTTATACTAGGGCAGCCCGGCTCATCCACGTCTGGATATTCAGAGTGTGGAGTTTATCCTTCTACTTTGGAGAACAGATCTATGTGGGTGTTGGGGAATTGGTTTACCCTCTTGCATTGGAGAGCATAGTTGGTCACTCGGGGGTTCAATTCCTGTGATGAGTACTTAAGAAGAGCGCAATCTTCTTTTGAAGTGCAGGTATGATCAGTTGTTGTAAGCATGTAGTTGAGCCAAGTTGCAAATTACTTCTGAATTTCTCATTGAAAAAATGAGTGAAACGAACGAATAACTTAGCTGTGAAAGACTACATAACAACTGGATAGTTTTCGGCTTGCGAGGTGGTGCCCGTTGAGCTGTTTCAGTCTTCAGGCTTTGATATAGTGGGAGGTCTCACATGGTACTTCCTCAAACTATAGGTGTTCCACTGCTTTTCGATCTTTTTGTCGTTTCATAGTGGCGTGGGTGTAATTGCTCTTGCCGCTAAGTCTGCTGATTTTGTACGGACCTTCCCAGAAGGGATCCATCTTTTTGAAGCCTTATCTGCGGGCGGTGATAAAGGCTTTTCTTGAGACTAGATCTTCGGGCTGCAACTGGCTGATCTTGTCTTTTTTGTTGTAGTTGGTGATGAGCTGTTGCTAATAGGTTGTGATGCTAGTAATAGTCTGCTTGCGCTTCTCCTATGCCAGATCTAAGCTTGTGGCCATCTCCTTACTGTTCTACTCAATGCTTGGTAGTAGAGCAGTGATACTTCGCTTGATGACATTGGGATAAATGATTGCTTCTGAGCTAAATGCCAAAGAGAACTGAGTCTCACCGGTCACTCATTTTTTGGTTGTGTGATATGCCCATAGACATCCGGGGAGTTCGTCTGGCCATTTTCTCTTCTTATTAGTGAGGGATTTCTTGAGGCAGTCGAGGATCATCTTATTGGATGCACCGTCGATATACAAATGCCAGAAGTCTCTATCGAGTGAAGCAGGTACGGCTAGGGTGTTCTCGGCTTGTTGTGCCGCTCTGTTGCGTCACATAGGCTAGGCATGAGTGCGCAGTAGGGAGCCGTAGAGATGGACCATGTAACACGTAGCAGGAGATGCTCAACTGCCAATATTGGGCCACTCTAGAGTTGAATTGTAGAGTAAGGGTCGGTTGGGGCCAAGTGACGCGTAGTAGAAGGTAGTGTTCAACCGCCGGTACATGTTGCTTCTAAGTAGAATATTTTAGGGCGACGAGGACAAAACTTTCTTCTGAGTATGTCCTTCTAATGTTCATCTGCCGTTGGCGAGATTTTTGGGCCGAATTGTGCGTCATAAAGATGATTGCTTGCGTATAAAGGTAAAACTTGAGCTTCCGGATTGCAACACCTATTGCCAAACCTAGCTTTTGAATTTCTGGTAGCATCGGGGAGAGCTTTTGAACTATGGAATATAGATCGGGCCTCCAACTCTTCTCGTAAGATGATAGAGCTTATTGTTACTTCTGAGACTGCCAAGTAAATGCATAAATCATCCGCTGTTTCTGGCTTGTATAGTAAGGGAGGTGATGTGGGATACTTCTTTAGGTCTTGGAAAGCTCTTTCGCACTCTTCATCTTATTTGTCTCATAGTGCCCTCTTGATGGCCTTGAAAAAAGGGCTTGCATCGATTGGTGGACCGTGAAATAAAGCGGTTAAGGGCAGTTGCTCGTCTGGTCAAGCTTTGGATCTCTTTCAAGGTAGTGGGAGATTTCATCTCTAGGATCACTCAGATTTGCTTAGGATGTGCTTCGATTCCTCGTTGGGTTACTAGGTACCCCAAGTATCTACCTGAAGATACTCCGAATGTGTATTTGGTGGGGTTAGGATCGAGAACTTATAGTAGTTCTTGGTCGTCGGGCCTCCTTTAGTCAGGGATCAGTTCCTACGCTTGGCCCCCTGCTTGCTTTTATTATTCAGCTGCTTTTCGTCCTCCTTCTTTACTGCTACTTTTTTTTTGGCTGCTCACCGAGCTTTGTCCCAAAGTGCGTGTTTCTCTGCTAGAACGAAGGAGTCTGCTAGGGTTAGATCTTCTTTTATGATCAATTCTCCAAACAACGGGTGGTCTGCTGGAAGTCCTTTTTGGAAGGCTGCTCTGGCTATCAAGTCGTTGCATCCGACTATCCTTGCCTTCTTTGCTTTGAACCTCTTCACATAATCGCAAAGTGACTCATTTGGGTTCTTCTTGACGTTGAACAAATGGTCGGATTTCTTCTTGATCGAGTGATATAATGAATATTCTTTGGTGAAAACCAAAGAAAGTTCATCGAAATTTCAGATAGATTGTAGCGACAGGGTGTAGAACCAATCTTGCGCCTCGCCTTGTAAAGTGGTGGCGAATATCTTGCACATAAGATCGTCGTTGTTTTGATAGAGGATCATTGTGCTTCGGTAGTGCTTTAAATGTCTCTTCAGGTCTTCTTCCCCTTTGAAAGATGTGAAATGTGGCATGATGAACTCGCGTGGAGGCTCTGCTTGCTTGATCTCATCCGTGAAGGGTAACTTGCTTATGTTGGTTATGTCCCGTCATAATTCCTCGTCGGTGACCTCGTTGCATCGAAAATTGAAGAATCGCTTGGTCAAAAGTCTTTCTACTTCTTCCTAAATTTGCCTTTGTTGGGGGTAACAAAGCTCTCGACTGCCCCCGTTCTTGACTTGCTGGTCTAGGCTGCTCTTCAATATGTTTGGCTAGTCTATGTTGCGGGGGCGGTGCATGTGGTTCATTTCTGGCAGGCGAGGGAATTCTTCGCAGGCTGCCGATTGAACTTGAGCCGGATTGAGTGATTGCTTATCTCCGTCCGTCGTGCTGCCTACTCCAATGTGAGGTAGAGGATACTTCTTGCGGGCTTAGCCGCGAATGAACACTTTGCCTGGAAGGTTGCTCATGTTAACTATCGGAGTGTGACCTCAACCGTGAATGTATGTTCGTCCGTGGGCCTAATCGAGAGTGCATGCTCCTCCGAGTGCTAAGACGAGAGTATATTGATGTGGAATTAGATTGCACTCAAACTTACACCCTATCAATGTAGTAATGTGTAAGTAGAGATCGTTCTAGGCTGGGGATTAAAGGGATTGCTAATATACATAAAATAGACTCTAAAACACTTAACTAAACTCAAAACAATGAAAACAAGTACTAGGGATCAATTTGAACGAATTTTAACTCTAGACAACTTAAAACAACTTAACTTGACTCAAATAACTCAAAACAAACTTAAAATAGCAAATAGAACTCAACTAATCAGTTTTTGGACTCTAGAGACTAAAACAAACTAAATAGACCTAAAACACACAAAACAAGTTATATAAACTCTAAACTAACACTTAAGATTGATTTGAACAATTTTAAGACTCAAATTGACTCAAAAGACTAGAAAACACAAGTTCTTACAAATTTAGACTAACTTAACACAAATTAAGAGCAAGGGATTAGTTTTGAACGAATTTAAACTTAAACAAGACAGAATTATAAACTAGACTTAGTTATTCACGAAATTGGTGAATTGAATGGGTGAATGGCTAGCTACAGGATCCTTCTCCACACATGACATATATGCAACATAAATCAATTTCCAGTTGTTTTTTCTATAAACCATGAATGACAATGCCCCAAATTAACCGTGACTACATGCATTAACCTTTAGATTTTCCTAAATTCATTGAATTGGACGTAGCGCCGCAAACTAAATTATTCTTATCAAGTTCCCTATATGACTACATATCAAAGATCATTAAGCTTTGTGAAAATCATAAGCATTGACATGACATTCGTGACTATGACTGCATGACATTCCTGCCAGGAATCTACTTAACGTGATTGTGACTAGCAACCTTCACTACTTGTAAATATAAGTTCGTAACGATTAGGTGAAACTCCCTTATATTTTAGCATCAAATCCTAGCATGCAAACTAAGTATGCATCCTTAATCAACACACAAGAATAAGTTATCAATCAAACAGTTAAGCAAATTGCATTCATGGCCTACGAAATCACAACTGGATGAAATCAATTCATATCACATATATGCTCATGGTTTCAAATTCCCCCATTGCTAAGAAAGGGTTTAGTTCCTCATGATAGCAATTAAACAAAGAAAACTGAATTTAAACATTAAAAACAAAGATAGACAACACCTAGAAACGCTCCAGCGATCCAACGTCTTGAATGGCAAGCATGACTCTAAGTGGCACCTTCTCTTTCCTTCCTTTGCAAAGTTGTGGCACAATGAGGTTGTGTGGGTGACTTGTGGCGTAGAGAATGGTGTATAGGGTCAGAGAATGATATAGGGGGATGTGTATGATTTATGCCGCAGAAATTTGTATTATAGGGTTCAAAAACCCACGGCACCAAGTAGTATAGGAAAAGGATTTCAAGACTTCAATTCCCACAAGAATTAGGCCATCTAGAAGGACCAAAACCAACCAGGAAAAAGGATAAGGAATTCGGCTGGAACTTAGGTTTCTAGAAGAGTAAAAACCATAAGGAAGTATGAGGGAACATGCGGCACAAATTTAAGTTTCTAGGAGGGACAACACGCCACCCTTTTAGGGGTTCTAGAAGGGATATTACAAGACATAGGCGTCAGTTTTATAGGATCATCTAGAAGGAATTTGGTATTCTAGAACACTTAAAGATAAGTAACACCTAATTAGGCTTCAAGAAGAAAGGGTGCGGCAGGTTTTTAGGGGATGGATAAGGACTTCTAGAAACAAGTTTTTATGTCTCCTAATCTGAAACTAAACCCTCATTGCATCAGGAATTAAGTTAGAAAAGGATAAGGTTTGTTAAGATAGTATAAGGATTAGATAAGATAAAGATAAGATAAGGTTGTTTGGATAATTCTCTTTCTTTTGAGCTGATTCCTTATCTTCTCTTACTCGAATTGATTTTCTCCAACTTTGAAACACATTCCTGATAGGAGCATATTTATGCACCTTAGTTGAGCTTGTTCTTGTGCATTTATATTGTTTTTCTTAGTTAAAGTAGTCTTTTAAGCTAGTTTTATGTATTTTCAGGTTTTAAGGGCAAAATATGCAAAAGGAGGCATTTTGGAGCCTTTTGGAGCAAATTAGAGCTTGGAGCCATGAGGATGGACGAAATTGAAGACTTGAAGATGATGTTTCCTACTTGAGCTAGGTTTCCTAGTTGAAGTAGGAAAATACTTAGAAAAATGGAATCCTAGCTAAATTGGGAATCCTAGTTGAAATGGGTTTCCTAGTTGAATTGGGAAACCTAGAAGATTGAAGTTCCCTACTTGAACAAGGTTTCCTACTTGGAGTAGGAAATGTAAACCCCAAATGGCATCAAGTGCAGCTACAATGAAGATTTCCAAGTCCAAGAAGGAAAAGGTTTCCATAGTGAAGAAGGAGAAGAATTCCAAGTCAAGGAAGGAGAAGGACATGTTTTCCTAATGCTAGAAGGACTCCTAAGTATTGTAGGACACAAGTTGGAAGGTTCTAGAGTGTTCCTCCCCTTTGCCGCAAGTTCTAAGCAATTTCCTATCAGTTTTGGGGCTTTCTAGAAGCCCTATCCCTAATCCCTACAAAAGTGCCGACCCTAGCCTTCTAGATGGACCTAATCCCTTGCCTTGCAAGGCTTTCTAGAAGCCTTAGCCTATCCCTACAAATCTGCCGCAAGTTCCCCTTGTTCCTTGAGGTTTCCTAGCTTCTAGAAGGCCTATTCCTATAGGATTTAGATTTTATTATCCTTCTCTGATTCCTAACCCTAAATCAGCCCCTAAACACTATAAATACACCCCTTGGCCGCACCAATTAATCATTCACTCTCCCACATTCAGAAATTCGCCAAAACACCATCCTCCCTAGTTCTAAGTCTTTGCCGCAGCCACCACCATACCTAAACACCATTATATCCTTCCATACCCATCCACCCATCCACATAAGGTCCTAAACTTGTCTCTACACCCTTTGCCGCACCAAGGAGGAGGAGAAGGAGTCTTGGAAGTTCATGCAATTCAAGTTCACATCGCTGGAATTTCTAGGTGTTTCTTTTCCTTTGATTTCAATGTTTAAATTTAATTCTCTTTGTTTTGTGCGTATGAGGAACTAAACCCCCCCTTTGCTAGGGGGGGATTCGAAACACATGTTTATGCTTGCGATATGATTTGATTACTTCTAATTGCGTTTCATAAGTTATGAATTCAATTTACTTATCTATGTGAATTACATTGATTTGTGTGTGTTGGTTGAGAGTGCACGCTTAATTTTCATGCATGAATTGAATGCTAGGATATAAGGAAATTTCACCTAATCGTTATGGACTTATATTCACAAGTAGTAAAGGTTGATGATCTCAATCGAGTTAAGTAAATTCTTGGCATAAGTTTCATGCAATCATAGTAACAAGTGCTTCGTCAATGCTTATGGTTTTCATAGAACTTAATGATTCTTGCTTGTGTCTCTATTATGCAATCATGTAGGGGACTTGTGGGGAATGCTTTGGGTTGTCGTATGCAATCATCCAATTCAATAACTTTAGGAAAATCTGAAGGTTAATTTAAGCGGACCTAATTAACTTGGGGCGTTGAGAATTCATGGTTTATTGAAAAGCAATTGGAAATCGTTTCGTATGCAAGTATAACATGTGTGGAGATGAACCCCTTAGCTAGCCTTCCATCCATCTATTTTAAACCCAAAATCGTTTTCAAATCTGTTTTGATTTACAAGTTTATGTTTTGTTTTTAAATTCGTCAAAACCAAATCCCCCTTTGTTTTCAAGTGTCAAATTAGTTAGAAAGTGTTTTAGTTTATGTTTTTAAGTGTTTCAAGTCAAGTTATAACTATTTTCGTCCAAAATCTTCTTTAGTGTTCAAAACTGCCCAGAAAGTGGTTTTAAGGCAGTTTTGAGTGTTTTTGTGCTGTTTTGAGTCTTTTGGTTTGTTTTAGAGTTTTAAAGTATAGTTTTGCATTGTTTGAGTCTAGTTTAGTGTTTTAAACTTCGTTTTTACGTTTTTGAGTCAATTCCAAGTGATTTTGCAATCCCTCATAATCCCCGGTCTAGAACGATCCCTACTTACATTCTTCACTACAATTGATAAAAAGAGGGTTTAATTTGTGTGCGTATAAATGTCACATCAATTCCTAACTCCATTTGAACTCCAAATTCGTCCATCTACTTGCCCATTGCTTGTGCTATCCATTCCAAGCCCAGATTTGCTCCAAAATGCATATTTTTGCCAACTTTGCTTCTTGGACCTAAAAACACATGAAAATGACTTAAGACACTATAATAAGCAACAAATAACTAAGTAAATGCAAGAAAACATACTAACTAAGTAGCATAAATAAGCTCCTAACATATACGCTATCTTGAGGGCCCAGTCGGGAGTGTACACTGCCCGAACACTTAGTTCGTGGCTGGTCGAGTGCCTGCTTGCTAGGATGCTACTAGAGAGGTTCTTCGTTTTCCTTTGTCCTACTTCGGGACACCTTACCTAAGGCACGTTGCATTTCGGTTCTCTGCAAGAACTGGTTCACCAATGTCGTTTGCTGGGCGAGGGTGCTCGTCAACTCTATGACTTGTCAAGACAAGTGTTGTTCTCCATTTGGGTTGGAAGAGCTTGGAAGGAATGTATCTCCTTGAGCAGTGGTAGTGTGGTAAACCTCTTGTGCGAGATTTGAGTTGGGAAATGTCAAATCTGTGGAGAAATGTGGTGAAAATACCCCTGATTCGATCGTGGGTCCCAAAACTTGGAGTCGGGACAGTTGTGCTACTTTTGAGCTGACTTGGACTGCTTGGGAAGCCATGAGAGTAGGCTGGGACGTGGGAGCAGGCTGGGTCGCAGGAGCAAGCTGGGCCTCAAGAGCAGGCTAGGCCGCGTAAGCAGGCTGGGCCTTTGGAGTAGGTAGGGCCACGGTAGCAGGCTGGGCTTTTGGAGTAGGCTGGGCCACATGAGCAGGCAGGGCTTCAGGAGCAGGCTGGGCCTTGAAAGTGGGCTGCTTAGTGCGTGATGCATGTGAGTGCATGGTTTAGGCTCGAGCTCGTGCAAGCTTGGATGTCATAGCTTGGGCCATGATGGTGGTGCCATGGATCTCGTCGCGGGTGGTTGCCATGGTGGAACTTCGTGGTGGTGCCACTCCACCCATGACCACGTTTAGCCTCATGGATCGTCGCGGTCCCGTTTCTTGAGTATTGGAAATTTCACTTGTAGAATTTTCTAAATTTCTAGCCATTATATTTTTCTTTCACGTTTTTATCAAAGAATCTTTGCAAATTAAAAAATTCTAATAATAAAAATGTATGAAAAGTATTCAAATGGACTAGAAAATAGAGAAAAACCTTTTTATGAGAGAGTCTTCTACGAGTATGGATCTTTAGCTCTCAATGAAAGCACCAATTTATGGATGCAAATTTCTTCCTCCTTGATCTTGGACAAAATTGCGCCTAGAAAACAATTAACACCTTAGGTCAAGGCCAAGAGTCTCACGTGCCCACGATATTTTTTTTGGGGGGGGGGGGGCTTGGTTCGAAGAACCTCCGATGCCAAAGTTAGAATTTTAGAGAGAAAAAGTGTTTGATAATTCTAGAGAATTTTAGCAAGATAATTGGAAGTCCCCTTAGGAGAAAAGTGTGAGGAAGTGTGAGGCTTTTTATAAGGGAGTGGCCGGCCACATTAGGAGGAGATGGACCGACCACTTGGATGGATTTGTGTACTAGGTTCATGATTTGTGATGATTTTAGGAGTTATAAAATAATTAGCTAATCAATTAGAATAGTTTATTAATTAATTAGCTAATCAATATGGTCTTAAAAAGGAAGATTTGGTAGAAAATAAAAGGAGATGGTCGGTTCCCTTGGGAGAGTGGGTAACTGGCTTTTAGGGTATTTTTTGGGTATAATTGGTGATTTAATTTGGTGATTAATGGATTAATTAGGAATTAACTCATTAATTAGCCTAATTAATCCAATTAATATGGAAGGTTTTGAAGGTTATGGAATGAGGATGGATGAGACAAATTTGAACTTGTTACCTATTTTGGGTCCTCTTGACTTGGTTGACGGATGATTCACCACTGCTCACGCGTAGGAAACCCGGTATGCCTCAAGGGTAATTTTGTCTTCTTTTATCCAAAAATCTACGTGTCGCCTTGTGATTATTTTTAGCTCCACAGACCTTTTAATAACAATAGGAAAGGCAAAGGGAAGTTTAATCATGGATATAGGTATTCTAATCCTAATCACCGACAACAGTTTTCTAATTCGAATCCTAGTTTTTCTAGAGTTCTTGGTTCTCATCTACCCAATATTTTGGTCAGACTGCACATCCCCAAGTTCCTTGTCAATTGTGCAACACATTTGGTCACATTGCTCCATTTTGTAACTCAAAGCAAATGGATAGGCATGGATATCTATGGTAAAGCAAATCATACTACTTGGTATTGTTTCTTCAATGACAAGGGTCCTAACTTTGGTGGTCCTCATTATTCTCAATAATCTACCAGTGCATATGTTCCTTCTGCACCAACATTTTCTCCTCAACCTCTTATGCACGCAATGCATACAATAACTTCTCAAACATCTTCAGGCTCTATTTCTCATTAACAACCACATCTCTGGATTACTGACTCGGGAGCTACAAATCATATGACTGCATATCTCAGTAATCTATCTTTGGCTTCTCCTTATCCTACCAATGAGACAGTGCAAACTGTGAATGGTAAAGGTCTGCAAATATCTCATATTGGTAGTTCTATCATTTGAACACCTTTAGATCCTATTAAACTCAATTTAGTTTTCTATGTACCTAGACTTTCAAACAACTTGTTATCAGTTCATAGGATTTGCCTTGATAACAATTGTTGGTTAATATTTGATGCTTATCGTTTCTGGATTCAGGACAAAGCCACATGGATGATATTATAAAAATGGCAATGCAGTAATGAACTCTATCTTATCCCATCACTAGCCAGTCATCACTCACTTCACACTCCAAGCTCTCCTCAAACTACTGCATTTCTTGGTCAGGGCACTCCAAACTCTAATATTTAGCATAATAGGGTAGGGCACCCTTCTAATACCATTGCCAAAATAATATTGCATAATTCTTCCATTGCTTGTACACATGATGATATTCCTTTGCTATGTCATGGTTGTTTACCGTTTCAGTCTAGTACCCATAAATCTGTTATTCCTTTCGAGATTGTACACAATGATCTTTGGGGTCCTTCTCCATGTAACTCCATTGATGGATATAGATACTATGTGACTCTCATTGATGAGTGCACTAGATACTGTTGGTTGTTTCATATTGTGAATAAATCAGACTTCTTGGACACTTTTGTTGCTTTTCATTCTTTTGTGCAAACTCAGTTTTCTGTGTGTATTAAAACCTTACAAACTGATGGTGGTGGAGAGTATACCAGTGCTAAGCTTCAAAATTTTCTTCACAGTAAAGGTATTTCACATCATAAATCTTGTCCACATACCCCAGAATAAAATGGATTGGCTGAGAAGAAACATAGACACATTATTGAAACAACTATCACTTTGTTGCAATCTGCACAGTTACCCTTTCATTTTTGGTCCTTTGCTTGTCAAGTAGATGTGTACCTTATTAATCGTATGCCTACTCTAACTTTGCAAAACTGCTCACCATTTGAAAGTTTATTTAGGGTTCCTCCTATTTTAACTCATCTTAGAGTTTTTGGTTGCTCTTGTTTTCCATTGTTGAGACCTTATAACACCACTAAGTTAAAACCTAAAACCATTGAATGTATTTTTCTTGGATATGCCTCGAAGTACAAAGGTTTCATCTGTTTTGATGTCTTAAAGGGTGGAACCCATATATCCAAACATGTTGCCTTTGATAAGTTTCGATTTCCCAATCCTCATTTAGCTATGGCACCTAATCCAAGTCTGCTCTGTTACCTTTATCTCAGCCTTCCATACCATCACATGTCCGTATTATGGATAACATCCTAGTTCAGCCTCAGTTTCCAACCTTACCATCGCAATCTCCACCTCCATCTACAACCTCTAGTGCTCACACATCATCACCATCAGTTTCACTGTCTCTTGGACAAATACACTTTCTTCCCTTATCGGTGTCACCACCCATATCACTGTCATCACATGATCATGCTTCATCTCATTCCATTACTGCACTTGCAAGCTCATTAACTTCACTCCATGTGGATCTTGATTTTAGACCTGACCTTCTTCAAGTGGTATTGCCTATTGCTCCACTTAATTTGCATCCTATGTAAATTAGAAGTAAAGATGGTATAATCAAGAAGAAGGTGTTTCTTAGCAAGGTCCATGATTTTAGCAGTGTTGATCTCACTCAAATGGAACCTACCACTTACAAATCTGCATTACAAGTCCTAGTTTGGTTGAATGTTATAAAAGAAGAGCTTGGTGCATTGCATCATCAACAGACTTGGAGCTTAATTCCTTTACCACCCAATAAGAATTTGGTTGGTTACAAATAAGTGTTTAAACTCAAGAAGAATTTAGATAGCTCAATTGCTCGACATAAGGCTCAACTGTATGCTAAAGGGATTAATCAAGAACCTGGCTTGGATTATGGGGATACATTTAGCCTAGTGGTTAAGCCAACTATTGAGCGCTTAGTCTTAGCCTTAGCGGCTCACTTTAATTGGCCATTTATACAATTGAATGTTAAGAATGCGTTTCTGCATGGAGTGTTAAATGAAGAGGTATATGTGGCTTAACCACCTAGTTTTAAAGATTCCTGCATGAGTTCTTATACGATTTGAAACAGGCTCCCTGAGCTTGGAATGAGAGATTCACAAGCTTTCTTCCCTCCCTTGGATTCCAGTCTACCTATTTTGACTCATCATTATTTGTCAAAATTATTGGAAGTGATATTGTCATCCTCTTACTATATGTGGATGACATTATTATTTATGGGAGTACTTCTATAGCTATTCAACAGGTCATTAAGTCTCTGACTACTGAATTTGATATCAAGGACTTGGGAGAGCTTCATTACTTTCTGGGGATTCAAATTACTAAGACTGCTCAAGGCTTATTCCTATCCCAAATAAAGTATATACAAGATCTATTGACGAAAGTTGAGATGGTGGAGTGTAAAGCTTGTGACACACCATGCCTTCCCTACAACAGACTGCTTAAGGATGATGGTATTCCTTATAACAATCCCACTGCATATAAGAGTATAGTTGGTGCATTGCAATATCTTACATTTACTCGCCCCGATATTGCCTTCTCAGTTCATTAGGTTTGCCAATTTATGCAGTCTCCAATGGTGTCTCATTTCACAGTAGTTAAACGTATCTTGCGCTATCTCAAAGGTACATTATCAGTTGGCATTTCGTATACTCGGGGTGATTTTTCATTAAAGGCTTTTAGTGATGTGGACTAGGCAGGCGACCCTAATGATCGACGTTCAACTACTGGCATGGTTATATTTTTAGGTAACAACTCTATATAGTGGTCCTCTAAGAAACAACACACTGTCTTTCGCTCTTCCACATAAGCGAAGTATCGAGCTATGTCAACCACAGCTGCTGAGCTTGACTGGATCCAACAATTGTTGCAATTCATGCATGTTAAACTTACTACTGCTCCTGTGCTTTTCTATGATAATCTTTCTGTTATTGCGTGATCATTCAATCATGTCTAGCATCAACGAACAAAGCATATTGAGATTGATGTTCACTTTGTGCAAGAGCGAGTTGCTAAGAAGACACTTCTAGTTCAGTTTGTTTCATCCCGAGAACCATTTATAGACATACTAACAAAGGGACTCAGTGCTCCTCTATTTCGATCTCATTGCTTCAACCTCATGCTTGGCCTCCCTAATCATGAGTTTGCAGGGGGATGTAAGAATATTGAGAATGGTTAGGATTGTGCCACTTGTCATAAGAATGTATCTCTTAGTTAGTTAGTTAGTTAGAGATCTTAGTCTCTATATATACTTCAATGTAATACCTTCAAATGTAAGAAAAGAATATACAACAGATTTCTTGCAATCATTCTCTCTCTCTAAAATCTTCTCTCTTCTTTTTCGATCTCTCTCTCTCTAGTTCTTGAAACCCTAGCTATATTTCTCAGTTTTTCTACGTTAACATCTAGTACAAGCAACTCATTCTTCTTAGCACTTTGATCGCATTCTTCTTCGAACTTTTAAAGTTTTTGGGAGATGAGTGTTGATAAATCACAAGTATCATGTGGGGTTTGATATTATCCTAAAGTTGTAGCGTCAAACACTAGTCTTGACCAAGTAACATTTGATTTCTCTACAACTTTCTATTGGTTTACCGTGTATGATTGTTGTATAGTACTTGTTGATTTTGATACATTAATTAATTAGGTAATGTTAGGAAGATTAAACTTTTAAACTAAATGATGCGGATGTTAACGATTGGATTATTACTTTAAGTATTGATTAACGTGCTTATTTCATATTGTGACACCTCATTTGGTTTACAAATTTAGTTTAAAAGTTTGGTCTCTATAGCATTATCCTTATTGATATTTAGCTATATTGCACCTATTTTTCCAATATAAACCATCTTTAAATTGTACCATATAATTCTTTTGTAACTAGATGTTGGAACCAAATATGTGTACTACAGCAGATAGTGGAGACACAAATTCGAGCGACCTGCAATCATAGCCCCACACTAGAGAAATGCTAAGGAGACTCTCAAAAGTGAATCTCTCTTTGAACTCTCTGCCATCTCATGTTTTTGGTACAATGTTTTATAAAGTTGGCATGAGAATTGAAGGTAAAATGTGAGGTGACCGAGAATCCACGAAGAGTCCTACTTTGAGAGAGTCTCTTATCAATTCTCTTATTAAAAATTGGGGTGTGACGTACGTCTTTGGGATTAGTTCAAGTGTTTGGAGATGAAGAGTGTGATAATCGTTAAAATTACAATTAAGTCCATGATTCAATACTTCAATTCAATTTTTAGAACTTAATTATCAAACAAGCTCATCGTTCAAAATAATACCTTACTGGTATTAATTTTTAGAACTTAATCATCATGACCAGTTAATTAGATTTCCTTTGGTATTAAATGCTATTTTTTTTGGGAGTTGGGGGGAGTTTGGGGATGTCTTTGTAACTACGTCAATGTCCTGGCTAATGAGTTCTATGTTTGGCTTAGAGTTTGGGGTGGTCTCAATTCTGCAATAGTTTGAACTGACCCTAAAATTTCATTCCATGTAAGGAAAATGCCACCATACCATTTGACACTCTAACATTGTCGGGAATATGTAATTGAGAGATTTTTCAATGTGATCGGAATACGGGATGGTACACCAATATATCATTATACAAATAGTGGAATATATATGTTAAAAAATAATAACTTAAAAAAATATAATTTTCCACCTCTTAAATGAGAACATGTGATGTGTCACTCGTGTTACGATCACAATGAAAAATTTATCTATGCAATCCATCATGTATTGACAGGGCAAGTCATTCTGTAATATGCAAATCCAAGACATGAATATCGATAATTTGATAGAGCTCTCTTCGTTTTTTCCTCTTCCTTTTGTGTTTTTCCTTCAGAGATAAAGTTCTCTCTCCCCTTTGTTTTATTTTGGATTACAGAGGAGTTGGTGAGAGTTTTCTCTACCGTTTGTGAGAGCTCTTTTCTCCCTTTGTGGGAGCTTTTCTATCTCTCTCTCTCTCTCTCTCTCTCTTTCTTTGTGAGAGCTCTTTCCTTTTCCTCAATTTCAGGTCCAATTTTGCTTTCATTTAGTTTACCGTTTTGAGAGTCGACGACTTGGGCATCCGGCGTCCATCGCCGACTTTCTATTCTGTTTTGATTTTTTCATTGGGCTTTTAGCTTTCTTTTCAAACCTCAATCTCAACCTTGAAGCTCCTTTCTTTCAACCCTATCCTTTCCATATTCCTATCAGTTACCCATCATCGCCAACACTACTCATACATCATGGTCTCTCTCTTCCCTCTTTGTATCAGATCAGGTTCCCACTTTGAGTTTATATCTTCTAAAATCTGAATGTATATTTCTAGATCTCGCCTGGGTCTCCTCTGCATGCAATTTTTTGTTAATTCATGCGATGGATTGTTGTTCTGCAGTGAAAAGTGTTGAGTACAAAAAGGTTTGGCATTAAGGAGGATATGCACAGAGAGGCATAACTATTCCGTTTTCGCTATAATCATTTTCCTTTTATTTTTTCATTCTGACTAAAAATTTAATTTTCATTGCTCTTTTAAGTAAATTATGACGTTTATTTGTGGCTTTTTTTCGTTATGTATTTTTTTTAAAAGAAGTACAATATTCATTTCATGATAGAACAACGTACAATGAAAAGGAAAGGGTGCTAACAATGGGCCTCGATAAAAACCTGCCTAGGAGAAGCCCGAATGAAGGAAAAAAGAGTGTCTCGCACCAACAAAGCTAAGAATTCAACTTATCCTCCAAAAGTAGGTCCGCAATTACATCAGGAAGTTCTTCGAACCAAATAGTTGACCTCTCCAAAGCTAAACATTTTCGAGCTAGGCGATGAGCCACAGAATTGGCATCCCTTCGCACAAAATAGGCCTTCCACTGTTGAAACAGTTGTAAAAGCATACGTATATCTCCCAATATATGCCCGAGAAGTCCATGATTAACATTCGAATCCTTCTGAATGGAAGCGATCACCAAGAGGACATCACCTTCCAAAATTACCTAGTGCATCCTCCATTATTCAACGAATAAAGCAGCCTCACAAGCTGCTGAAATTTCAGCCATTAGAGCCGCTATAATCACCTCCAATTTGATTGCAGCGGCAACAACAAATTCCCCTCTGCATCTCTAATAACAATACCGACTCCTCCTATCGCCTCACATTCATCCCATGCACCATTGAAATTGCACTTAAACCAACCATCATCTGGCTTCTTCCACTTCTGAACACTTGAAGCTTGCGGCTTAGGCTGTACCGCAGTCTACTTTTTAAACTCCCTTAGCCATGTATGTGCTTATATCGTAATGTCCTGTGGTGGCATCACCGTTCCCTTCCAACACAGCTCATTACGAGTTTTCCAAATATTCTAAAGCAATACTAACAGTACCTCCAAACTGTCCTTGGAGAGATTAGAAGCCGTCCTAGCCAACCAACCTTGAAACCCCAACTCTTCTCATTGCATATATTATACACCCAGAGAACTAGCACACCATATTGCCTTAGCATGAAGACACCGCAATAGAACATGTTCAATTGTTTCAGGTTCATTACCACAGAAAACACAAGAATCCTCCATAAGTACCTTTCTGATCTTCAAGTTGACTCTCATCGGCAAAGCATCTAGGCACATCCCTCCAAATAAAAATTTTGACTTTCCCTAGTACTTTAGCACGCCATACTGCCTTCCATAAGAATTTAATCTTTGTTGGCATTTCGGAATTAACTGGAACATCTCCACAAACTTCACTATAAGTCCGGGCAACGAAATATGCACTCTTTGTTGCAAAAATTCCTCGAGGTTCTTTAATCCAAATCAATTTATCAGGAGGACTAAAAAAAACTCAACGGAATACTAGAAATTAAATTAGCCTCTTCAGGAATAAACATTTGTGCTATCACCTGCATATAGCCTATCCGTCTCCACCAATAGTGATATCACCGTGAGGTTATGATGCACTCATGTAGGTCTCTGACTCAACACCTTAGCAAAATTGTCTCTTGGCAACTAACTATCCCCCCCAGATCTTAATCTTCAAATTGTCATCGACTCTCCATCTAGCCCTTCGGTGAATCAACAATCTAGCCACAACTACTTATTTCCAACAGAAAGATGAATTTGATTTGACTGGAGCCATAAGAAAATCCATATTAGGAAAGTACCGCGCCTTAAACACTTGCGCCACCAGAGAATGCGGTTGTTGAATAATTCGCCAACCTTGCTTAGTGAGTAAAGCAAAATTAAACGCATGCAAATATTTAAAACCCAACTCGCCCTCACTTTTTGGCTTACACATCTTCCTCCAACTCACCCAATGAATGATTCTCTTCCCAACCTCTTTTCCCCACCGCGAGCAGCCATTCGATTCAATTCATCACATAACGTCTTCAGCAATAAGAAAGTCTGCATGGTATACACAGGCACCGCCTGAGCCACGGTCTTAATTAAAATCTCCTTCCCAACACTACTTAACAAACTCCCATGCCAGCCATTCAATTTTTTCCAAAGTCTGTCTTTGATATAAGCAAAAGTTTGTTTCTTAGATTTACTGGTGTATACCGGTAACCCAAGATAACAATCATGGTAAGAAACTCTATTCATACCCAGACAATCTGCAAGCACCTGAGCATCCATTTGATTCACATTCACACTAGACGACACACAACTTTTAGCCAAATTCATAGCTTGCCTAGATGCTAATTCATAAGTTTAGAGGATATTCTTTAACTCACAACATTCATGCAATGTAATGCTTGCAAAAATAAAGCTATCATCTGCAAAGAGAAGATGATTTATACTTGGTGCATCATTACATACCTTTATCCCACTTACACAGCCTTGAGCCTCCCCCACGTCTAACAATGCCGATAAACCTTCTGCACAAATCACAAACAAGAACGGAGATAGCAGATCTCCTTGGCTGATACCCTGTTTGGGTTGGATAAAGCCCACTGGTTCCCCATTAAGCTTAAATGAATAGGAAATCGTTGTAACACATCGCATGATCCAGGTAATCCATTCTTCAACAAAGCCCAATTTGCGCATTATTTTCTCTACGAAAGACCATTCAATACGATCATAAGCTTTACTGATGTCCAATTTCAACGCCATCACACCATTGCAATTGCTATTCTTCCATTTCATAAAATGTGCAATTTCCGAAGCCACTAAGCAATTATCAGAAATTAATCTACCAGCAATAAACGCACTCTGATAGGGTGATATAATATTCGTTAAAACCACTTTTAATCTATTTGTGAGCACTTTGGAAGAAATTTTATAGATCACATTATATAAACTGATTGGCCTGAGCTGGGTCATGGAAGTCGGATCCGCTTTCTTTGGAATACGGGTAACATGTGTGTAGTTTACTTGGCAAAGCATACTCCCCATAGACAGAAGATGTCAAACTCCATCACAAACATCATTACCCATAACTAGCCAATGTTATAAAACCCAGGTGTCATACCATCAAGCCGGGGTGCCTTGGTCAGGTGCCTTGGTCGTTGTTAACTTTTTTGACTAAATGAAAGAAGTGTATAAGATGATTTAATAATCGAATCTTAAGTGATTTATTCAGATATGAACTATGAAGTTCTTATGGAGGTAGATTTTAATTAGTTTTAGTTGTTTTTATACTATTTTAAATTTAGTATGATTATGTGATATTATCTTACAAGTTTTTATTATTTATAATTTATAATTTTTCCTAGGTTGTTCAAGAACACTACCAATGGAAGATGGATGGAATTATACTATGAAATTGTAGGACTTGATTGCAAAAATATTAAATTTTATCAAAAGCCACTGACATTAATAATGGGATTAGACAATGCAATGGGTAGTCAATGGATGCCCTTATGAAAAAACAAAAAAAAAAAAACAATTGGACACTGATGCGAAAAGGACATTTTCTCTGACAAGATTTACTTACTATTTTTAATTATAAATAAATAAACAAAAATATTGAATATAATGAGACTTATACTATTCCTTTTTACACGGATGTAGAAATAGTGGCTTTGTTATAATGAAGATGTTTACATAGGACATGGATTCTTATTCAGTGGCTGCATGGTGGCTACTAATAATTGTCAATGAAGTCAATGCTCTTTCATCTTAATCCACATTAATGGAAAAGGTGTGCTATAGCTAAAATTCTTGTAATGTGTACCATTTGCTATCAGCCTATATCACTTTTTAGTTTACAAAAACCAGTCTATTGTGTTTCCATTCAAACAATATAGATAATTTGATATTCATTTTTCTATCTGGCACAAAGTACACTGGTGTGTTGTTTTGTTAGAGCAACTCTACCGTTGCTATGGCCCCCTAGGGCTATTCACTATTACTATTTAATCCACTCAGTGAATAGTAACTATCCTTTATGAACAGTAATTGCCTTTTGCATCTCCACCCATACACTAAATATTTGTAGTAATAGGCAATAAAATATTAGTATTTAAAAAAAATACAAAATAATTTTATTTGTAATTTCGAATAAGATTTTTTATCGTTCTCGTTGCGTCACGTGTCATTATCCGAAAAGACAATTATTGGTGATGGATTTCGATAAGATTTTTATCCAATGCTGTCGTGCCACGTGTCGTTACATTTTTAGAATAGTTGAGGATAGA
Organism: Crataegus laevigata; assembly: GCA_963580275.1. NCBI lineage: Eukaryota > Viridiplantae > Streptophyta > Magnoliopsida > Rosales > Rosaceae > Crataegus > Crataegus laevigata. The sequence continues at coordinate 18,314,353 of OY756940.1, read as the reverse complement.
TTTCTGATAAGATTTTTAACCAATCACATCGCGCCACGTGTCATAATCTGTTTACAATCTTTGAGGATATATTTCAATTAGATTTTTAACAAATGACAGCATACCACGTGGCATTATTTACAACCTAATCCTTTCTAAATCCTCCATATAATCCACCATCCATCTTAAGAAATCTCACACTAGTTTCTCAAGATCTCTATCATTATTCATAGTTTCTACTTCCTTCTTACCAAAATAAAAATCTCTATCATTATTCATAGTTTCTGCTTCCTTCTTACAATGTCTTCTTCTTCTTCTTCAAGGATGATGTGGGAAATCGATCAGCAAGAGGAAGAATTGTTTAACCAATCAGAAGAAATGTTCAATCTCCATATGGCTTAAAATGAGATGGAAGAGGATGAGGAACGTAGAATAAGAGATGACTAAGCTGTGGCTCAAATCTCTAAGCCTAACCGTTCTGCAAACATTGATAGAAGCATGCAATGACGGGGTAAGGATCTCTTGGATGATTATTTTGTCTGTAACAGTGCATTCCCTGATACTTACTTTAGACGTCATTTTAGAATAGAATGACATTTGTTCAACGAAAGCATGGGCGCTGTTTAACATGATTCTTACTTTATGCAAAAGAATGATGCTTTTGGTGTTATGGGTCTTATACATGAGCGAAAAATTGTTGCTGCCTTGCAGATGCTTGCATATGGAGCATCTACAATCCAAGTGGACGAGATAGCGAGAATGGGGAAATCAACCACACTTGAGTCCCTTATGAGGTTTTGCTCCACAATCGAATTTATCTACACTGCAGAGTACCTACGGAGACCTACTGAGATGGACTTGCAAAGGCTTCTGAAGAATGGTGAGATGCAAGGTTTTCCTGGGATGATTGGAAGCAAGGACTGTATGCACTGCACTTGAAAAAATTGCCCAAGTGCATGGCAAAGAGCTTATAGGGACAGAAAATGAGCAAAAAGTATCATTTTATAGGTTGTGGCATCATTTGATACATGTATTTGGCATACCTTTTTCAAGGTTCCGGGAGCTCAAAATGACCTGATCAACGTCCTTGCATAATCCTCAATGTTCAATGATGTCCTGCAAGGAAAAGCACCAAGAGTCAAGTACTGGGTTAACGGATATAAGTACCACATGCCATACTATCTAGCAGACGACATTTACCCAAGGTGGTCATCGTTTGTCAAAACAGTGCCACATCCGCAAAGTGCAAAGGAAAAACACTTTGCAAGCTGTCAAGAGGGGTGCAGAAAGGAAATGGAGCGTCGTTTTGCTATACTCCAAGCTCATTGGGCGATTGTCAGCGATGCTGCCAGGATGTTTGATATAGAGTTGCTTTGATCCATCATAATGACGTGCATCATTCTTCACAACATGATTTTGGAAGATGAGTACGATTATGATGCCGTTGATGAATATGAGTCAGACACGATGAAAAATTCCAGAACACAAATATATTGTGCTCATGAAACTACTGAAGAACCCGTGCAACATGATACATTAGAAAGGGATGGATGTTACAATGAAAGGCTCATTCAACGATATACTACACTTCAGGACTCATATATGCACAATACCTGGCAAATTGACTTGATAGAGCACCAGTCGGAATTGAAACAAGCTCAAGATACTTAAGTTCATTTAGTGTGTTCGTTTTTATTTGGTGTGTTTTTTTTAGTTCAATTAGTGAGTTTTTCATTATTTGGTATGTTTATGTAATTTTATTTGGTGTGTTTTTTAATTTCATTTAGTGAGTTTTTTTATATTATTTGGTATGTTTATGTAATTTTATTTGGTGTGTTTATGTCCTTTGAATAAAGATTCTCTTAGTATAAATAAATTACCAAATTAAATAAATTTACTCTTACTTTAAATAAAGTACTAAATTCAATAAATTGGAAACAACATAAAGTACTCTATTCAATAAATAATAAATTACAACCCAAAGTGATTGGAAAATTATGGGCTTGTGAATTGATCATCATCACGGAACCAATTTGTGGTGCTAGGATCATCTTCCCTTGTCGTGCTAGGACTATTTCCTCTTGCTCTCGCTTCTCTTGCACGCCTCCTTTGCACCACGTCTGCTTTCTCCGACTTCCAAAAATATTTAGAATTTGGAAACTTCCATTATAAAGCTGTGTTCATAATGTCACGATCTTGTTGAGCCATTCTTTCTTCTCTAACATGTTCCCTTTCTTGCCTAAGTAGCTCTCTTTCTTTCTTATTAGCTTGAAATTCTCTCTCAACAGCTGCAGCTTTTGCCTCCACTCTAATCTTGTCAGCCTCAAATTTAGCCATTTCCCGCGCCAAAGTCAATTCACCTTGGCGAGTAGGTTCTTCCATATACTTTGCATAATCATTCTTGGAAGCACTCCTTTTTCTTTTGAAGCCTTCTTATCTTGAGGCCTAATTGGATAACAGGCTGACCTCGACGCTGATTCAGGGAGGGATGTTTTGGCAACTTCTTCTGCGTCATCTTCATGAACATTAGAGGGGTGCTATTCATGAAAACTTCTAGATCGATAGGCACAACTCTAAATTTAGGACAATCTTTGACAATATTCCAACATTCCCACCTGTTGAATGATTTGTATTTGCTTTTGGTTTTGGCATTATACCAAGTTTGTGCTTGAAGTGTCTACATAATGCGGGAGAAGAAATAATTATAATCAAAGTAGGTAATGTAAATTTGGGAATAGTACAAACAAATAAATAATATATTCTTACTTGATCCGCAAAATTTTCCCCACTTCGAATATTACTACTAGCTTGTGCCAACGCATCTCTCCACATACTAAACGATTGGCTGAGTATTCTCTAATGATTGGACATCGATTCCTTGGTTCTTTTCTTGCCAATTTTCTCAAGATAATTGGCATGAATAAGACTCCACATTTCTCGCAACTGCATCTCATTACCCGTAATCGGATCATGAGTAACTTCAACCCAGCTAGTACACAACGTAACAACTTCAATAAGCGTCCAATTTGTACCTGCATCATTAGTCATTTTGCTGGAAAAAAAATGGATTGAAACTTTGAGAGAAAGATATGAATGTGATTGAAAGTAGTTGAGAAAATATGAAATTGTGGTGTAAGGTAGAAGATAATGAGAATGTATTTATAGAAAAGTAAAATCTTTTTTTTTTAATTTTTCAATATTTTTTTTTTGGATTTTTATTAATTTTTTATTCACATAATTAATCTCTACCATTGCATTAAAAAAAATGTGAATTCCAACACTCCAGACTGTGCCACGTGGCACAACGGTAAGATTTCATAATTTTAAACTGTTTTTTTTTCTGTTTTTTTTTTAATTTATAAAGGCGAATAACATGGACTGTTGATCTCAGATCTAATGGCTGAAATTAAATACGATTTAAAAAAAATTATTGTTGGAAATCCAACTGTCCATAAAATATTGCCATTGAAATCCAACGGACGTGGGGAAGCCATATGGCCTCCCTAACAGTAACATTTCAGAGAAGTACCACGAGCCCCATGCCTGAGACAGTGTTGGACGACACGCACCTGGTGCAAAAAAGAGAGAAAACGTGGTTGACGTCAGCCTTGCGGCACCTATCTATCAAGCTCTCGAGCCTACTACTCGTGCCGAGCCTCTCTCTCGGGCTCACTCGCCAGCGTGGGCTGGACTTAGTTGCTCAGGCGACTTGGCCCTTTCCCCTCGCTTGTCCATCTGGCTTCAGCATAAACTGGAGCTGCTCTTAGAGGTTTATACTCTTTCAACCTAGGTTTTGTTTCAGTAGTAGATAAATGCATTAGGGTATTTTTCTATTCCTTCTACTATGTTTGTTGGAGTGTATAAGTTAACTTGTTAGCGATTAATGTAAAAAGTTATGTGGATATGATTGCATTATTATTATGTTCCAGCTCAGTACAAGTATAGTGTTAACACGAACTGCAATAGACGAATAAAAATCATGTTAATTAATAACTAAATTTATTATTTTACCAATATGATAGTGTTAGGGCTCATTTGATAAGTAAAAAAAAATTGGAAAACAAGAAACAAATTTAGTAATTGTTTCAATGAAAACTGAAAACGATAGAAAGTTTGGCTAATTGTTTCAAGAAACATATATAGAACAAAAGAGATTATCTACACTAAGGGGGTGAGAGAGTTGGCTTAGCCTCATAATGGGTTAGCAATAATGTGGTTCAAATTTGTCTTTCACGAAAATCAAATCTAAGACCTCTCGACTACAAATGAAGAAGAATATCACTAGACAGCAATACTAAATGGTTGTTTGGTAACTGTTTTAAGTTTTGAGTTTTCATTTTATTTTGGACTTCAAAAATGAAAATTTTGTTGATGTCAAATTTAGATTTTAACCTAGAAACAGTTTTTCTGCTCCAACCTTTTTAGGTTAAATTTTTAGCCCGAGATTATCAAAGAATGAATTTAGGATAATTTTTTTTCTTAAAGTAACTTAAAAAAACAATTATGTAGACTATCCTAATTATCATGTCAGTGGCTAATCTAACATTTAATCTAATAAAATCTATTGATTGACAAAAGAAAATTATTTTAGCCGTTAGATTTAAATTTGGACCATTAGATCTTTTTTTTATTGTTGGATTTAATCATATTAGATCTTAGCCGTTAAATTCAATAAATTTATAAATATAAAACTAGAAAAATCACACATTTATGATGGGGGCCCACTAACCCAGGGGACTTTTGGGCTAAATTTGCCCTAAAATGAGTTTTAGGTTAAAACTCATATCTAGCCAAGGGTGGGAGCAAGTTGTGTAGGTTTAGAATTTAAAATTTGAGTTTTACTCCAAGAATTGAATAATACGTTGGTAGTCCCAAGCTAAGCAGGTAGTCCATAGCAGTTTTCATTAAATTTTTTGTAGTTAGGAAGGGACTCTTTTATGAATAATATGTTGGTAGTCCCAAGGCAGGTTCGACGATCTCGAGCTCGGTCCCTAGTCAACAACTTCAGTTGAGCGATCGGGTTCAAGCTGGAAGGTCTTAGATATTGGGTTTAGAGAGTGGAGTACAATGCATGTTTTGGAATGTGGATCCTCTTTGGAAGGATCTCGGGGATCTGTGAATTATATTCAGTCATCGTACATTGTGCAATCAATTTTTATCAAATACTGTTTGTTTTCAATTTTAAATATAAAATTTCATATAATTTCTGATCGCACGATATACGATGTACTGATACGATACATGGATCCTAGGGATCCTTATTCCATGTTTTGTGACGAGAAATAAGGAAATGAGAAAGGGGAGAAAATAAAAATAAAAACTAAAAATGAAAATTTTAAAACTATTTTTTTTTCCAGCTTTCAAATTTTGGTTTTATTTTTCTATTAAGCGAAACCTACTAACAAGAAAGAATAAAACCCTTTTATAATATATATATGTATGTATATATATATGAAAAATTAGAATTCAGTCCCTAGTCACCAATGTTCATAGATTAAATAAAACCTTATTGGTTTTCAGTTTTGATCAAAGTCCCTTGACTTCTTGACTTTATACACCTCAACATTTTACTATTAAAATACTTCCATGTCATCTTTTTATTTTTTTACAACAAATTTTAATTTATAATTTGTCCCATATTATCATGTTTGTAATGGAAAATCCCAAAATTCTCTCACTTAAATTTATGCTTATATTCAAATTCAACATTATTATATTGAATATGTATCTTCAAATTTAAATTTCACTAAAAAAATTTCAAACTTATTTTTTCTCCATGACCATCATATTACAAACTCGTAACAAATGAACATTATATTCCTCCGAATGCAATTTTAATTTCATTGGCTACATTCTCTTCTCTTGTTCCTTAATCCATGTACCCAACTTTTATTCTATACTACCATTGTAACTTTCTCTTCTAAATTTTTTTTGTACCCATGTATGTATAACTTTTTCCTATAAGATTTATATACTATGTACCCTTAAGTAATTTGGTCTCATGGTTTGCTTCCATTTTTCTATCCTTTAATCATTTTTTACATTAAGAATTTATATGGGTACATTGTTTTTCTTGTTGTTGTCACATATGGGTTTTAATGTTGAAATTGTATATGGATACATTCTTGTGAATTACTATAATTGTACATGGGTACATTCTTATGGAAACATTTATCTTTTATCATGACATTCAATAAAAAGAAAACAATTCTTTTTTGAGGTTGGAGTTTGTTGTTTAATCCCATAAATGTGGTAATGCTAATATGTTGATGTGTACAAAGTCAAAGAACTTTAATCAAAATCTAAAAACTAATAAAATTTCAATCAATGTACCCTAGTGATTAAGGATCGCATTCAAAACATCCCATATATATATATATATATATATATATATATATATATATGTTGTATGTATAATTTACTAAACTGTATAAAGGCCATAGAGAGTTGAGAGGTGCGGCACATAGAGAGAAGAAGAAGAGAGAGATGTGTAATTGTGAGGTGTGTTTGATTCACCCCATTGTGCCTCTATTTATAGTAGTAGAAAGGGCAAAGCCTTTCCCATAAGGATTACAACACTTAATAGGTAATCTACTCCTAATAGGAATATAAGATACATTCCTAATCTACTAGGATTTACACAATCACATTCCTATTCTAAATAGGACTGCAACACTCCCCCTTGAGTGTGTAAATACTCAAGTAAATGGCGCATCAGGTCTTCAATGATGAAGCAGGTACAGTTGATGAAGTCGTCAGCACAATGAGCGAATGCGAGTCTCAAATCAACGGAAGAATGCATAAAAAGTAAAACTCACAAAACCTCGCTATGGTAAAACCCAAGGTGGGAAAAACCCATAGTCTAAGGAGAAAAGTGAGAAGTTGCATTAAGTCAAAACTATACGTCATTTGGACGCAAGTAGAAGAGCTCATAAGGGTATGACCAGCCTAGGATAGGTGCCTCGTTAAAACCTAGTTAGGTAGCAAAAACCCAGTGGGAAAAATGCTCCTAATCGTAGGGAAAAAGAGTACATTAAGATCAAGTGAGTATACTTCTGGATACTCCCCCTGAGTTTGACATAACTTCCAATTGAGAACTACAAGCATTGCATATGATAGTTCGGCATACCAATTCTTCGGACAAGCTTCTGGATGGTTGACTTCGGCAGTGACGTCGTGTAGAGGTCGGCAAGGTTGTCTGGGATCGGCTTGTATGACTTCAATCTCCTAATGCTTTACTGATGTAGATGTAGACGCAATATGTCTTGGCGTTGACTTTGTTGATGTATCATGGCTTGGTCGGGTGGATACATGTGGCATAGTCTTCATGGATCGTTGTCAGGACTCAATGATGAATGAAAACAGATCAAGTACTTCGAATATGCTCAACAAGAACTCCTAACCATGTCTCACTTGTGGCGTAGTGAAGTGAGGTGAGTCTTAGAACGATTCGAAGATTTCGCAACTAAGGTCATATCATGGACTTCCAAGATATTGCAATGTCCCTAACGGTAAAGACATAACCATTTGGGGATTTTGCCTTGTGCGGGTTTGATAAGTAACTAGCGTCAGCATAATAACAAGGCAAGCATCATTTCGAGGATCAGGGGGGTCGGATAGCTAAGATGCGTTGGGATTTGCCTTCATAATACCTTCAGGGTATGTCTTTAATACCAATTCAGTAGTTGCGTGTAGGTGCGGTGCTGCATCTTTACCAAGATCAACAGCGAAGGAGATGTCTTGTCTAAATACAATGAGCTAAGTACAACGAAGCGCAAAGTTGAACTTAGATATGGAATTTCGGATTCCATAACCTCTTCAAGGGTCTCATTTGCATATAACGTATGGACGATCAAAGGTATACTCAAAGGTAACACGTTCGAAGTGTAGTTTGACTGGTAGACCAAGGTATCGTCAGAACAACGCTTTAAACTTCAGGTCAATGCATAAACGAGTTTTCCTAAGATCCTTTATCTCAAATTCCATCTTCGGGTGCGAGGCAGTTTTCTCAAGCTCTTCCAGAGTCTTAGTGAGATTCGTGTTAACGACATAAACTGTAACTCTAGCAATTTGGAATAAGACTTTATAGTTTAACACGCAAGGGCACAATTCATATCCCTGACTGATCAAACAATCACTTAAACGGGTATACCACATCCGTCGAATTTAAGTGAACGCCTCAAAACAAGTTAAGAGGGTGTTCCGTGGTTTTGGAACTTTTTGAACCAGTCCATGTAATTCTTCCGGAACTTACATGTCAATCTCCATATTTATATCCCCATGGAGAAAACATTAACCACATTTTACAATGCTGCTATCAATCTCCGTAAGGCGTGCATCATATCGCACTATTTCATTCATCTCATAACGCTTCTTTTCCCACTTGTAACACAATAGGGTTACCTTGGGCAGTGTAGGAACAACAAGTCCAATACACACTTTGGTAAGGAATTTGACCTAGATTGTAATCTCAGTTGTCCAATCAGTTCTACGTTGTCACTTAATCAACGGAACACGGTTCGATATCATCGTTTTTCATTTATGTCGGTAACTACCATATAAGTGAAAACATCATTGATGATAATCTCATTTCAATTCCATTTTTCTCATCCAAACTAGTATACTGGACCAAGAACTTCATGTCTCGGGAGTAATCTGGATTAATCTTATGAGATAGAAATGATTTGAGACAGCGATCGAGTTTAGATTCATAGTTGTGCCGTGTCTTCCTCTTCCAAGGAAGTGAATCCTACGAACCGAATAATCTGTCATGCTCCAGGTCAAGATAGATTGATTGGCTAACCGCTGTTGTACCGGACTGTCCAACAAGGGTGTCCAAACCGTCTAACAGGGGCGTCCAAACCGTCCAACAGGGGCGGCACATCATCCAGGGATGTTGACTCGACGTCCGTTAAGTATGTCTATCCTTGCAGACATATTTGCAGCTGGTATATGATCTCGTCACTTTAGCTAGATCAGAGGAATGCGTCTGGAGCAACATTCTGAAATCTAGAATTCATCGCACTTGCTTATCACACTTGTGCGGTATGGGGATTGAGATGAGACATAGTGGGCAATGTCCACGCAACTTTGCACCGTTCTACAGGAATGTTGACGTTCTTATCTCCCCCTAACGGCGGAAAGATTGTCTCATTAAAGTGACAACCCGCAAATGTGCAGTAAAGAGATCGCATGCAAGGGCTCGAAGAGAGCTAGTGTGAAGGAGAATCATGATTGACAAAAGATACACATCCTTCTTTGAGGACCCATGGTGGTACGTTGCGGCAGCGCAACTTGGCACATGGAATGCTCACCCAAATGCGTAAATACGAAAATCGTCAAGTTCGTACCTAGTAACCAACTGTAATGTCATATAGGTTGGGTGGCAATGGGCCTCAAGGCGGACCACATAACTACGTACAAGGATTGCATAGCCCTAGGCAGAAATCGAAAACTTGGTATGTTCACCAAAATTCGGGCGATCATTTAAATTGCGCTTTATGATCACTAGGCGAGGAACTCAATGTTCAATTAGAAACCCAAAACAACATGCAATACTTTATTGAAAACCGTCGATATAAACTCTCCGGCATTATCCAGTCTCCAGGACCTTAAGGGATAAGTAGGGTGGTGAACCCATAATCGGTCAAGAGGTTTAGCAGTAATGTGTGTGGACAAACATGTGACCAGTTTGTCAATTCATCAATCAAAACCATAAGTCTTTATATGGTCTGCATTTTGATTGGATTAGTCCACATATATTCCCTTGAATCCACTGTGGAAAGGAAGTGATTTCGTATCTTTGCGAGGAATGATATAGAAAATCAATTTCCTTAATGAGCAGGCTTGGCAAAGTGTGCTTGTAGGCACAAGATCCGTACTTCGGGTAATGAGATGCGTCGTAGCATCATTGTTCGACCTAAGTGTCCCAAAAGGTCATGCCAAAGCAAGGAAACTGCTCAATAACCAAGCTCTAGGCCGGCCACATGTGGTGTATTCCCAGTTGGGAAATAACTCATTGGCCCCAAATGAAAGCTTTAGGCTCATTTTTTTTTGGAGGTGGTGCAAAAGGTATTTCACTCTATTTTCTTCAGTGGTTTCATTTATGATCATCGTCATCTCGAATATCCTTAAAAACTCAACGTCAGGGAGAATTTAAGGTCCCGTAAATGGTGATGCAGTACCATTCATACAACGAGGAGCGTGCCAATGCTCTTAATCAGGTTGGATGGACCTGAAGTCGTTGTTAGATATGTGATTTAGGTGTAAAGTTAGTGTGCGTAGTACGCATTCGTCCAGACAACTAACTTCCCCACATTCCTACCTAATCACGTGTTTAATTGAATCGGTCACATGTACTAAGAAACATGATTCAATTAACTCACATTCGAGGACAATATCAATAAGATTATCCATAAGTAAAACATACACCAAACTTGAATCCAAGAACATGGAAAAATGTTCACAAAGTGAACAGTTTACTAAAGGGATTCGGCCAATAAGGCCATCCATGTCAAAATTATGCTTTTCCAACGGTGTTCGGTGGAGCAAAATTAATCTCACATATTGACTACGAGAATGGTACTCCTTAACAACATTGGTAGGGGCACGAACAGGTGCATAACCAATTATCTATTCCGTCAAGACGAAAGTAGATTCTGCAAGGTTAAGGTTTGGGGATGTTATCCCTTATTCTTGAAGTTTTAGGTCTTAGGTGCCAAGGATCATGCTTCGGGCATGATGCCACACCTTGGCAGGCCCTGATTCTACCATATGATTGTGGTAGTAATCAGATCCGAGAATTTGGTAAACTTCCACTTTCTACACTTGTTGCTTCAAGAGCAACTTAGAAATAAAGAAGGACGAGAAAAGTATTCTCTAGTCAAAATTCAATCGGATTTATAAACTTCAGAATTGTACTCATTCATGGACGTAATCATGGTATGCTTTGATCGGACCATATTTATATACATTTTTATATCAAATTTACGTGTCTTTTCTTAGTTAGTTCCTCATATTTTGAGCTATTTACGTTATTTTTATGTTTTATAAGATTTTTCAAGAAAAGAAAATAAAAATAGAATAAATGAAGTGATAAGTAATTAATTCGTTTAAACTTTCTTGTTTGTTGATTAGAATTTATCATTTGAAAAATAATATATATATATATTTATTTATATAATTAATGTTGTGTGTGTGATCATGATGGAGGAAACTCGGTGGACAACAAAAAGGAAGAAAAAGAAAACAGTAAATGGAGACCAACTAAGCTCCCATCATGAAGCTGAGAAAAGAATAAACAGAAGCATGTGAAGTGGGGGCTGAAAAACAGAAAAATAAGCGGAGTGCCCAGTTTGGCAGCGAATAAAAGAAGAACGAGCGAGAAAAAGAGAGCGCAGCATTTATCAAAGGCTGCGATTTGAAGGCAGCGGGATGAGCTGCCAAGCAGCTTGCGGCTCATTGGAGAAAACGCCAGGTGAGCTGCCTCTGGCAGCAAGTCAGACTGAAACAGAGGGCTGCTACGGGGCAGCCAGAGAGCAATAAGCCAGAGCAACAGGCGCAGCAAAGCTGCCTTGGCATACGGGAGAAATCAGGGCAGTCAACGCAGGCAGCTTGCACACGGTGCAAATGCACAGAATTGCACAGACCCTTAATTCCCATTTCGGTTTATCTCCTCCAAACTTTTGTTTTTAATTTCTGTTTTAAAATTATAAATATGTGTAATTAATTTGCTTGGCTAGAGGATAATTCAAAACCATGATATATTTGTAATTTAAATTGGTAACTTCAGTTGTGATTTCTGAGTTGTGATTTAATTTGCTTAACTGCTTGATTGATAACTTATTTGTGTATGTTGATTAAGAATGCATACTTAATTTACATGCATGAATTTGATGCTAGAATATAAGTGAATTTCACCTAATCGTTATGAACTTATATTCATGAGTAGTGAAGGTTGTTATCCACAATCGCGTTAAGTAAATTCTTGGCAGGAGTATCATGCTTTTCATAGTTACGAATGCCTCGTCAGTATTTATAGTTTTCACAAAGTTTAATGATCTTTGATTGTATCTCTATTGTGCTTTTCACGTAGGGGACTTTTAGAGAATGTGTTGAATTGTTGTATGTTGTTCATCCAATTCAATAACTTAAGGAAAACTTGAAGATTAAAAAAGTGTTGTTCACGGTTAATCTGGAGTATTGAAATTTACAATTTATTGAAAGAACAACTGAAAGTCAATTTAGATTGCATATGTGTCTTGTGTGGAGAAAAACCCTCTAGCCAATCCGTCGCCCATCCGTTCACCTTTATTTTATGTTTTTGTCAATTCTGTAATTTAATTAAGTTTAATTTACGTTTCGTCAAAACCAAACCCCCCCCATTATTATATTATATTATTTAGTTAGTTTTTATTACTTTTAATCTTTTAATTCAATTTCCGTCCATTTTAGTTCCTAGTGTTTATTTAATTTGTTTTATTTGTTTTGAGTCATTTTAGTGTGTTTTGAATTATTAGAGTTTTTAGCCTAATTTTGTGTCTTTGAGTTTTGTTTAATATTTTTAAATTAATTTAGAGTAGATTAGCAATCCCTCCTAATCCCCGGCCTAGAACGATACCCTACTTACATCTTTACTACAATTGTCAAAAAGAGGGTTAAATTTGTGCGGTTTTAAAATCCCGTCATGCTTCGGGTAATATCTTTCATGATTAAACAGTCCGTAGAAGCGAGCTAAAGAGCCATGGAATCCTCGTTCGGGAGGTATTTCCATTTGTAATGCTTCGGGCATAAATCTTCGAATGAAGATCATGGTGGAGGCTTATTTAGCTCTTCCATGCCATTGTTGGCTTCAATGGTTTCTCAACTACTTTAATAGTCAAGTGGAGATTCACGTCTTGTACCCCACATAAAGTGGTTTCTATTAGAAACGTCCAAAATCAGGAAAATCAAACTTGTGATGGTTCGACAATCCACTGAATTGGAGTGAACAAGATTGTGATTGGTGCTATGGGAAGGAATCATCCATAAGCATCAAAGTTAGAACATTCGAGTTCTAAGACATGGTTTCATGAAAAAACGTCGGATTTTCATGGGTGTATTATTTTATGAAAACTTCGGGTTTCAAAGGCACTAAATTCGAAACTACAGGTCCGATTTAGTTTATGAACGTTTAGTTCATAAAAGAGAAGTTCCTGCAAGAACACAGAATGCAATATATAACTAAGTGTAGTGGATTTTGAGCTTCTTCGGGAACTCAAGTGTGAGTGCTTCGGGACTACGAAAGTGAGTCAACGGTTCAAAGAAGAGAAATAAATTATTGAATCGTTAATGTCCAAAAGTGATCTTCAGGTCAATAATTTTGGATTCATTATCAGATTAATAGGCTGCAGGTCACTTTTAATTAATTCAATAGATCGGGACCAAACAGGGTCGATCGTATAAGCAAAAAAAAATATTAACATACGGGTTAAAATTATTTAGAATGCCAAAAAAATTAGCATTTGATTTAAAAAGCCATAGCCCAATAACATTGGGCTTGGGTGCCGTGAGTAGGGCACCAAAAATATGGGTGTGGGCTAAAAAAAAAAAAAGAAAGCCAAAATGTCTTTGGGCCGAGAAAGCAGAGAAAATGGGGCAGCCCAACATTAGATTGCTGGCTGCTGCTTTAGATAAGTTTCTGTAGCCTCAGGCTGTAGGCTGGGCTCCTACAGGTTGCAAAAAACAGCCCAATAGGGCATGCAAGTTGCAGGCTTGCAGCAAAGATGGGTCGGGAATAGGTGTAGTTTAGCAGCATTAGGCTGCTGGCTTTGTAACTCAGGGCTGCAGGTTGTCAGGTAAGAAAAGCCCAGTGTGTGGGCTTTTGTTCCGTGCACAGAAAGACCCAAAAAATAAAAGGGGAGCTGTTGTCTTGGCTTGGCTTCAAGCCAGCTAGGCGCGGCTCAACGATTTTCTCTCTTTTTTCTTTTTTTTTTCAAAATCTAGGGTTTGAAAGACCCTAATTGCTTCTAATTTATTTTGATTCTTGGACTCACATATTCCACATAGTGATTTATAATTGCGTAATGCATGAAACAAATATATATATTGACAAATATATGAACATATACAATATATATATCAGAAGGTAAATATAAATGTAGGGGGTTCATGCATCATGGGGAATGTTTTCATGCTTCAAGGTCGTTTCAAATATCTTACTTTATTTTAAGCATACCTGATTGGCAGAAAACTTACAAAAGCCTTTGAATTTGTAAAAGATCCTTCTCAGAAAGCCGAAATTGCGTCTCTAATGCGTTGTATCACGTTCAACAAAGAAAAATTAAATTGAATCAATAGCATGTAGATTAATTCAAAATAATAAAAAATTAATCTCAAAAAGGAACAATTAAAACGTAATACTCCCCTGATTAAAGAATAAACTCTCTTGTTAGCGTAGCGTCCAGAGCGTGCTGATAACGTGTTGTAGGTATAATTTACTAAACTGTATAAAGGCCATAGAGAGTTGAGGGGTGCGGCACATAGAGAGAAGAAGAGAGAGATGTGTGATTGTGAGGTGTGTTTGATTCACCCCATTGTGCCTCTATTTATAGTAGTAGAAAGGGCAAAACCTTTCCCATAAGGATTACGACACTTAATAGGTAATCTACTCCTAATAGGAATATAAGATACATTCCTAATCTACTAGGATTTACACAATCACATTCCTATTTTAAATAGGACTGCAACAATATATATATATATATATATATATATATATATATATATATAATATAAAGGTCCACTATCTGAGTCATAACAATTGAAAACCCTCGTTTACATTGCGCATTTAATTCAATTTCACATAAGAACACAGCATAATACAATGACCTTGCTCATCATCCGTGGCTAGCAATAGATTAGTGCATGTTCTTCTAAACCTTCATAAACGGTGTTCATGCACGTTGTAGTAGTTTGAACTCGTTGTGCTATCACAAAGTAATAACAATAAATGCATCACCACGTGTCTATATAATGCATATCTCTTTTTATATTTGAAACACTTTGTAAAGTCCAATTTGCATTGTATTTTTCCAAGTCTTCGGTCCTATATATAAATCATCCTTGAAAGAAACAGACAAGTGGTAAACCAATTGAACCTCTAACTGTGACGCTTCGTAGCTGATAGATGATGTTTTTGTTGCTCTCTCTCTCTCTCTCTGGTGTAATTGTGTGGAATGTTGCAAGTGGATAGATTGATTGTAAGTGACCTAGGACGGGTAATATAATCCCAAGATAGTCATTCAGCTGAATCTTTTACTTTTCCATACATAATTAAACCAATTATTTGTTTTGTCACTTGTTAAATTACAGTTAACTTAACAGTATCACATACCATTATATATTATGTCACCGAAAATAATTAAATAAGGAAGAAAGAACACAGATTCTTAGATGAACTATCTCTCTCACTCTCCCTCACTCATGGCTCACTGCCCCCTCCTTACAAAGGGAAAAGAAAGAAAGACAGGCATTAGTAGTCAAACCTCATATATAATTCAGTCATCAACTGCAATTAAACTCTTACTTAAACTATGTGTCTGGTAGGCTAATTTTCCCCTCTGAATCAAGATATTAACGAAATGCTTATTTGATAAATATTTCATCCAGAATATGATGTACTAATTAATATAAACTATAAAATAGAAAATTATATGCCAAATACATAAAAATAAAGTTCCAAATCTAATTTTTGTGCCTTTTCAGCATGGTCAATCAAAGCTAAGAGTATCCCAATCGAAGTTTCAAATCTAAGTCGTCCTTATTTGAGTCACCAAGCATACCGATCTCCAAGTACCTAACAATCGGATGATGAGGATGATCAGCTGCCTTGACAGTCTTTATGCACCCATGTTCTTCTCCAATGAAGCCATCACATTGACTCTCTCCTACTCCACAAAAAGATTTTGCGTTCTTCTTTACTGTAGTACCAAAATCCGAGGCTTTGAAGTTTAGAGGGTGATTAAAGAGGGTGCCCCATTTCATATTTTCGCTAGACGGCACCGAAAACAAAAGGTGGGGGAGCTGGTGGTGATATCAAAGGGGTAATGTGCTACTAATTGGTGATATCCAGGAGGATGGTGAGGATGGTGAGGATGCTGATGATGTTGATGAGAAATTAGGGTTAGGGTTAATTGGCACTTTGTTGAGGTTAAGAATAGTACTCGTGTATTGACTGTCTCTTGGGGGTGAGCCTTTGAGCCTGGCTCGGTCTTTTCGGTGAACATTCATGTGGCCGCCAAGAGCTTGAGCAGATCTAAATTCCCTTTTGCAGAAGCTACACTTGTAAGATCTTGGAGGCCATGAAAACCCAACAATATTGTAATCTTCTTCTTCATAGGTAGTCTTGCTGCTCCTAATTGCTCTGGTGACAATACCAGCACGATCTTTCAAGCTGTTGCTCACCAAACCCTTTTTCTCCATGCGTATGCTTTGATTCATCAGTCAGACCTAGCAAGCTAGCACAAATCATATCAAGTTAAAAAGCATGACATCTAAGAAAATAAAATCTCTCATCAAGTTCATGGAAAAAGAGAGAGAAACTGAAAAATAAAATGAAGAATAAAATTAAAGAGAGGTGGCTGACTTGAGAAAAAAAAGTGCTAATGGGGAGATGGATTGTCTGCCCTCCCCTTCTCATTATTAACAGAAATGCAGAAAAACACAAAAATGAAGAAAGATCATGTATCGAAGAAAAAAAGAGAGAGAAAAAGTAATCGATTACATTGATACTAAATTAATTTTTACAATTATGAGAATACAGTTTATATAGCCATCGTGACTAACTAATTTGATAACAGCGTAACTAACTATTGCTGAGCTGGAATGATATATTCAACATCCCCCCTCAATCTCAACTAGGATTTCCAGTTTGAGAGTGCATGAGTGCTTGAGAAATGCAGAACAATGAAATCCGTCTTGTCGATGTACTCGTAGCCCTGCTCCCGTCATCAATTAATCCTCTGTTCTTGATGATTACAGGTGTTTACAAGAGCTGGAATTTTGTTAACCAGAATACGTGCAGAAAAATCAAAATGTCCCAACCATATCCTTCCACAGATTCCAGAAAAATCATTCCTAGAAGAACTTCAATTTTTACAGATTCCACTGTATTTTCAGACATTTTGATTCCTCTGACCAAATCCTTCTTCGTTCACAATCGAGAATGATCAAACAACAAGCTTTACAATCACAGAAATCAAGAAACACTACCCTCTTTATACTCACAATGCTTGGCATGAATTATGCTTCTCCTCAATGCTATCGTAAATGTGGATACATCGAAAGCTGTTATTCTCTTTAGAAATTTTAGAAGTTTAGTATATCTTGATTGTTAGTAGCGATGTGCACTGTTCTTGATTGTCACTAGAAAATATGTTTTGTAAACTCACCAAAAATATGATTCTTAAGAAGTTTCAATCATTTTGTTGTTCTAGTCAAAACTTGTTTGAAGGGCAAAGATATATAGATGATGGTGTTTTAGTGATTAGAAGGATTCTGAATAGCACATTTCTCACTTCAAGCTTTCAAGGGAGTGCAAAATTAATATGATTAGGAATGTAGTAGGTTTGTAGTAAATAAGGAACATATTATAGTTGGTGCGGATGTGTAATATAATATGTTTTATTTTCCACTCTTTTAACTGCTTGATTTCTGAAAAATCACTCTGCTATTCCTGCAGGATGGAAATTCTGGAGAGGACTTCAACAAAGATTCTATTGAGCGGGATGAAAGACGTCTTACGGAATTGGGTCGTAGGACTGTAGAAATATTTGTCCTTGCTCATATTTTCAGGTCTTCTATCAGCCCTAATATATTATTTTCTTGTTTATGCAATGTTTGCAGATTCTCCCTTGGCCTTCTTTACATTAAATTAGTTATGAATCCTACTTCATATATTGTGGATATGTTTCATACTAAATGGTAGACTTACGGTTTATGATTTATCGGTTAGTGAAAATTTTGGTTGTTATTATTGTGCTACCATCAAATTTTTATTTATATATTTTCTTTCATAGGACGTGGCATTCCACGTTTGTTTTAGGATTGCGGTTCCTGGTATGCTACGCAAATTGAAATAGGTAGGATTATGACGAATTATTGGTACACATTAAGGATTGCGGTTCCTGGCATGCCATGTCCTGTACTATGAGTACGCATAAGGA
Source organism: Crataegus laevigata (assembly GCA_963580275.1). Classification (NCBI taxonomy): domain Eukaryota; kingdom Viridiplantae; phylum Streptophyta; class Magnoliopsida; order Rosales; family Rosaceae; genus Crataegus; species Crataegus laevigata. The sequence continues at coordinate 18,296,171 of OY756940.1, read as the reverse complement.
GTAAGATGTGGTTTTTCATTGTTGGTAATTTTTTTACAAATTGTTGAGTATTATCTAGTTAATGTCATCTCCCTTGTGATTTGGAATGGATTTATAGTTAGAATCTTTGCCTACTGGAAAAATCAGTGCTTTTTGTTTCGGGCTTATTTTATCTTATGTTGGATAAAGATGGCGCATTTGGCGGTCTAATGAAGTTAGCCACTTTTCATTAGTGGAATTCAAATATTTGCATTTTGGATTATGAATATTTTCTTAGTGGATGTTTGTAGATAATTTTGGACCAAGAAAACCAATTGGTCATCACTCTTTTCAACAGTGACGTGGTGATCATATTTACTTGCCTATTCTTATTGATGGTATCATTCTTCGTCCTATTTACATGCAGCAATAAAATTGAAGTTGGCTATCATGAATCTGTTGCATTGAAGAGGCAGGAGGAACTCATCCGTGAGGAAGAAGCAGCATGGCAGGCTGAAAGTGAGCAGAAGACAAGGCGAGCAAGATCGTTAAGCAAACAATAACTAAATTCAGTAATGGAAAGCTACAACTACAAAAGCTAGTGGTGATAAAAAAGCTGAGTCGATGCACATACTTTTGGTGTTTTGGGCTTGATTGATTATTCAAACCATTTCGTTCTTGCATGGGCTCAGATAATCAAGGGGGCTAATGTTAGAGCCTAGAAATTTCACCAACAAGCCCAAAGCATAATTGTTGCATATACGTCACAAACCAAGCTTAAATTCATGCATAAAGTACGAAACGATGGGTATGCAAATTTACAATCATGCCATGCTAATAAAGTAATATTTTATAAATTGAACATTTGTAAAATCACACAAAACTCATGAAAATTAGGCAAATATATTGTGCCAAGCCGTAGTATAGTATTCATACATCAACATTTAATTTGAGTCACGCCAAGCACATGATACGCTTAAATGAGTCCAAGCCACGTAACAGGGCTTGTAGAATGGGACGTTGTGTGAATGATTAAGGAAGTTCATTGGCCTAAGTGGAATTAGGGTTATGAAAGATTTTGGGTTACTTGGGAGCAGTGACTAAAATACCGATAATATTAGCGAAATATCGCCGATATTATCGGTTTTTGCAGAGATAGACATTTATACACATATCCATAAGGTTTTCGACAAATTATCGAGGAAATATCGAAAATATCGATAATATCGCGATATTTGCGATATTATCGATATTTCTCTTGAAAATGAAAAGGCGACGGTGACGGCGACGGTGACGGCGACGGGGAGTTGGAGAGCCAGGGGTTGAGCATCTGGATGAAGGAGACTCCGATGATGAATGAAGGAGATGGAGATTCATGATGTAGGCGGCGGAGACTCCGATGGTAGGGGAGACGACGAAGGAGGGGTAGAGCTGTAGAGGTGACGGCGGACATGGTGACGGGCTCCGGGGCTCGACGAGGAGGGCCCTCTCTCTGTGCGTGTGGGCGATTCGGCGCCGACGAGGCGGAGCGGAAGATGCGGACGAGGAGGAAGGCGAGGGAGGTCTGTGCGTGTGTTGTGTGGGTGTGGCGTGTGGGAGAACTGGAGAAGAGAGGCTCAGAAGTCAGAACTAGAGAGAAGGAAGGGAGAGAAGAGAGAGACTTAGAAGTTCTAGAGTCTCTGTGGGCGTTGTGGTTTTGGGGGGGGGAAGTCTGTCTGTGACTCTGTGTGCGTGTGCGGTTTTGGGGGGGGGAGAGGGTCTGCCTGTGTGCATGTCAGTGTGAGGTAGAGACTCTCTGATCTCTCTGCGTGTGATGTGTGGTGGTGTGAGAAAAAAAAGGATCCAATGCAATGATCCAATCCAAATAATTCAAAATCAAATAAAAAACATATAAATAATTCAAATAATTCAAAAGCGTCTCCAAATAATTTTGACAAGACAAAAAGCAAAACTTTTTTCATATACGCGTGATATTATTTCACATTCTCAGTCAGAGGTAGAGTATCATCACACATTTTGTGACCATTCGAAAATTGGAAAACCTTTACCACCTTTTTGTTTCTTCTTCTTCCCTTAGCTCTTTCCGAGGTAATCCAAAGCCATTCCAGAATCCAGAGTAATTGTTGCTCCTCTCAGATTCTATTTGGCCTTTACAAATTACACAAAGGGTTCCATATTTAAGGTAAGTTTACAAACTTATATTTATATTATTGTAATTTGTAATTTATACAACAACAAAAAAATTTGTGTGAACCTATGCATGTGATCTAAAAACCGAAAAATACTTGCATGTTAATTTTTTGAAGTAATTAAGTAATGTTGTATAATTATTTATTGCCTAGAATAATTTTAATATGTTTAATGTTATTTATTATTTTATTATCAAATTGGATTATTATTCATTAATATTAGGTTTTATTATTCCATATTATTTTTATAATTACTTAAATTCTTACAATCATTTTCTTTATATTATTGTAATTTGTAATTTATACAACAACAAATAATTTGTGTGAACCTATGCATGTGATCTAAGAACCAAAAAATACTTGCATGTTAATTTTTTGAGCCAATTAAGTAATGTTGTATAATTAATTATTCCCTACAATAATTTTAATATGTTTAATATTATTTATTATTTTATTAATATTAGGTTTTATTATCAAATTGGATTATTATTCATTAATATTAGGTTTTTTTTATTATCAAATTGGATTATTCATTAAAATTAAATTGGATTATTATCAAATTGGATTATTATTCATCACTATGTTTGGATTATTATTCATCACTATGTTTAATATTAGGATTATTTTTTTATCAAATTGGATTATTATTCATTAAATTGGATTATTATCAAATTGGATTATTCATTAAATTGGATTATTCATTAAATTGGATTATTATTCATCACTATGTTTAATATTAGGATTATTTTTTATCAAATTGGATTATTATTCATCAAATTGGATTATTATTCATTAAATTAGATTATTATCAAATTGGATTATTATTCATTAAATTAGATTATTATCAAATTGGATTATTCATTAAATTGGATTATTCATTAAATTGGATTATTATTCATCACTATGTTTAATATTAGGATTTTTTTTTATCAAATTGAATTATTATCAAATTGGATTATTCATTAAATTGGATTATTATTCATCACTATGTTTAATATTAGGATTATTTTTTATCAAATTGGATTATTATTCATTAAATTGGATTATTATCAAATTGGATTATTCATTAAATTGGATTATTCATTAAATTGGATTATTATTCATCATTATGTTTAATATAGGTACGTTTAAGATGTCCAGTGGAGTTACTAAACGTGATCCGGCTTGGGAACATGGAGACCCAATAGACGGAAACAAGCATGGCACAATTTGCAAATATTGTGGTCGGGTAATGAAGAGTGGCAGAGTGACAAGGTTCCGGGTCAAGTGGTGGTGCACAAATGAGATGGGGAGGAAGTCTTCGAGAATCACAACCAATACCACCAATAGCCCCAAGTTTATATAAGTCAAAAGAGTGTTTGGAGTTATTTAAAAGGAGGTAATGTGAAGGAGGGAATGGGGCGTCTAATTAGCAAGTTCTTTATCTATGACAATGTCCCTGCTGAGAAGGCATCATCACATCATTTAAAAAATATGGTATTGGGATGTCAACAGGCCGGTGTTGGAGTACAACCTCCCACTCCCTATGAGGTAAGAAACAAATATTTGGATATGGAGTATAAAGACATTGGCGAGTATGTTAACAAGTTGAGGTCAAAGTGAGAAACTAATAGTTGCACAATCATGTGTGACAGATAGACTGGCCCAACCAGATTGTCTATCATAAACTTCATGGTATGCTCCAAGGGAAAGACAATTTTTTTGAAGTCTGTTGATACTTCAGACTATATAAAGAACTCCAAGTATATTTACAAATTATTAAGGGATGTAATCATGGAGGTGGGAGAGCATAATGTTGTCCAAGTCGTGACCGACAACGGTTCTGCATTTGTCAAAGCTGGAAAAAAGTTAATGAAGCATCATAATGTGTTTTGGACATCATGTGCAGCACATTGTATTGATCTTATGTTTGAGGTAATGGGGAAGAGAGAGAATGTTGCTACTGTCGTAAAAAGAGCTAGAACGATCACAAATTATATTTACAATCACGGTTGGTTGTTGGCAAAGATGCGTGAATTTTGCAAAGGATAAATTATTCGTCCAGCCACCACTCGATTCGCCACCAACTATATTGCATTAGACAGCCTACTTAAGAAGAAAGCAGGGTTGAAGCAACTATTCACTAGTGACGATTGGGCCAACCACAATTTCAGCCGCTCGAATACAGGTCGTATGGTGGAAAGTATAGTGCTTCATCAAGCTTTTTGGACTCAATCAGAACATGTGTGCCAAGTGTTTGAACCTCTTTACAAAGTTTTACGGATCGTTGACACAGAAGTGTATCCTACTATGGGGGCAATATATGAGTTGATGCGTGTAGTGAAGGAGGAGTTGGAAAGAAAACATGGTGCAAGGTGGGTCATAAAGATAATTGATGACCGATGGTATAAAACATTATACCACGATTTGCATGCAGCAGGTATAAATTATGTCATAATTTGTAGTTCATTTCTTTAGTTGCATAAGTATTATTTCTCTTATTAGAGTATGTGTTTCTTTGAACAGCATATTATTTGAATCCTCGATACCAATACAGACCCGGTGTTGGAGATGATGGTAACTTTATACGTGCTGTACATAATGTATACTCTAAATTAGACCCTGCATCACCAGCAATTGGCCAATTTGGAAATGAGGTACACAGTTACTTAAATTATAATAATTACTTTGTTGGATTAAACTAACACGATTTATTGAATTCAACTAACATGGTTTAAAGATGCAAGAATAACTTTTGGAGAACCAACATCAGTTGCTGCTCGAACAAAAATGTCTCCTAGTGAGTGTAAACATATTTCACTATCAGTTTATAATAGAATTTGGTGGAGTTATTAGGCTTATCAACATTGTTTTTCATTATAGCTAAATGGTGGATCATGTATGGGACTGATGCACCAACTGTGAGAAAGTTAGCAATCAAAGTATTATCACAAACAGTTTCCTCATCTGCTTGTGAAAGAAATTGGAGTACATTTGCACTCATACACATAAAGCAAAGAAATAGGTTGGCTCATAGTAGGTTGGAAAAATTATTTTATTGCTACTACAACATGAAGCTTCAAATTCGAGATAAGGAAGCAGAAATAGATCATGTCGACCGTGGTGACCCACTAGATGTGTTGATATTGTTGCTGAAGATGATGATACAGAGGGTAACGAACTTTATCAATGGATTAGACCTTTTCATTTAGATGATGATGAAGGCAACACAGCTCCAAGAGTTGCTGAATAAGCACGTAATGAAGGGATAAATGTAGAAAGAGTATTAGAGGAGGAGGTGGGATCTAACAACGCTGGCTATTTCGAAGAACTTTTGCGCCCAAGACCAAGAAACACTGAAATTCCACCTTATTCCAATCCTACACAACCACAAGATCCTGGTGATACTAATGATAGCTCTAGTACAAGATCAGGAGACTCACCTACCACCGGAGGTGGGAATGATGAAGGATATAGTGGAGCTGGAGGTAGTGGTGGAGCTGGATACTATTATGGACCACTTCCCGGATTTATGAGCCCCTTTACTAGTGAGGCAAACTTCACGCATGCAACACAGGATGAGGACCATGGTAGTAGGCGGGCAGGACCAGGAATTGGTGCCATAGGGAAGGATTATACTCGTAGAGAAAGAGGCAAGAAGACTTTGTCACGTCAAGAAGATGACTCGTTATTTATAACTTCAGACTCTGTTGGAGTGGGAAATAGTAACTATGGTTAACCATTTCCCTACCCTTCATATCTCATTCTTGTTAGGATGGGATCGAGCAACTCATGGAAAGAATCTAAGACTCAATCTTCAAATGATTTTGCTTCTGGACAACGTCAACCAAGCTCGGATCCATATGGGTGGCATGTTAACAATTACATGCAAAACTTTTTTGGGGATTTATCATTTGATGACTACTCTTCACAATACACTTACTCTACACATAGAGATGATGAAGATAGTCAAAATTTTGAACCTCATAGGAACTCTATGTGGTATTAAGCATGGTCTTAAAAATCGATATTATCGGCGATATTTCGCCGATAATATCGTTTTTTTGACTGGGCGATATTTTTTGAGTAAAAGAAAAATATCTTTAAAATATCACGATAATATCGCGATATTTTCGATATTAGCGATATTATCGCGATATTTTCGATATTAGCGATATTATCGCGATATTTTCGATATTAGCGATATTATCGCTAATATTCGTCGTCGTCACCGCCGCCGCCGGGAGGTGAGAAAGGGAGGAGGAGGAGGAAACCACAGGTGTGTAGAGAGACCGTAAAAAGGCCCCAAGCAACTCGGCGGAGTTGCAGAGAAGAGATGGGGGGAGAACCAGAGAAGGATCGAGTTCGAGAGACTGAGGGAGAAGAAGAAGGATGGAGAGACTGAGGGAAGGATCGAGATCGAGATCGAGATCGAGATCGAGATTCGAGACAGAACCGAGGGAGAGACGGAGACAGATGGAGAGACGGAGACGGAGAGACCGAGTGAGAGACGGAGACGGAGACGGAGACGGAGACGGAGAGACAGAACCGAGGGAGAGACGGAGACGGAGAGACCGAGGAAGAGACGGAGAGACCGAGGGATCCAGAAAGCCTTTGTTCTTCTGCTTGTTGCGTGTGCGTGTGAAGGAGATGGAGAGACCGATGGAGAGAGAGAAGGATCCAGAAAGCCTCGTGTGTGTGTGTGTGCGTGTGTGCGTGTGTGCTTGTTGCGTGTGTGCGTGTGTGCTTGCATCGTGTGTGTGTGTGTGTGTGTGTTGCAGAATGAGTGAGTGAGAAAATAATTTTGCACCCAGCAAAATTATTTTGCACCCAAAGGTGAAAAGATGTGAAAATAATGTGCCTGTGACTGTGAGATGTTAGGTTTGTGTGAGTGTGTGCCAATAATTGTGCAAATAAATCCAAAGAAAACCCACCGAAACTGAACCAAACCATCATATGCTTATACTGCCATACAGGCATGTAGCCTTACACACCTTCAAATCACATGTGAAATGTGAATATACATGCATGATTCTCCAGCTACCCATGCCACGTGTCAGCAGGCATGAGTGAGAATTGGTAACCCTAGTTCTGATGTTTGGACAGAGGGTGTGTGAAAAAAATCTTGACAAGACAAAAAGATATATCTGTGTGTGAAAAAAACAGTGTCAAGACAAAAATGTATGGTGGAGTGGTTTCTCACTGTCAAACCCATGTGTGTGTGTGTAAAAAAAAACACTGCCAAAACCTTTTCTCTCTTCGAAAATTGAAAAACCTCTATTACACATTTCTGTTTCCTCTTCTTCCCTTAGCCCTTTCAGAGCATTTCCAGAACATTTTCTCTCTCATTTATTCACAGACGGCAACCTGCAGAGGATCGTCGAGGTTTTGCTGCTGCTACGTACGACATCGAAAGTTCCAGATTTGTTACATTTAAGGTAAGTTTACAAACTTACGTTTATTAATTTATATTATTGTAATTTATACAACAACAAAAAAATTTGTGTGAACCCATGCATGAGATTCTTTAATTTTCACATCCTCACACTATCATAAATGAACTTTCCAACACCAAAAGAGGGGCAAAACATTTACTAACTTTGCTTTATGGCTTTGTTCGAGCTCGTTTGCTCCTGATTATCCATTTTGATTAAACAATTTCTACATACCTCCCACGAAAAGGGTCCATAATCAATCCTTTTAGTCTCCATTTTCAAAGAATATAAAAGAAACGGCAAGGAAAAGAAAAGGAAAGAAGAAACAATTTTAAAAAGTTTTAAAACACTTTTCTCAAAAAACAAAAAAAAAAAGAAAAAGGTTTTAAAACACTAAAAAAGAAAGAAGTTTGTCTAGAAAACTTTATTAATTCTTAACAATTTGTAATAATATATAATACAAAAACACTAGTTAAGTTGGATATATAGATAATGTACATATATAAGGAGGTTAATTATACAAAAAAAATTGTGTGGACCCGTGCATGTGATCTAAGAACCAAATAATATGTTAATTTTTTGAAGTAATTAAGTAATGTTGTATAATTATTCCCTAGGATAATTTTAATATGTTTAATGTTATTTATTATTTTATTATCAAACTGGTTATTATTCATTAATATTAGGTTTTATTATTCCATATTATTTATATTATTACTTAAATTCTTACAATCATTTTCTTTACTTCCTATTTAATTCTTTTGTAAAATAACTTTATTATTTAGGTTCTCTTATATAGCTGTTAGTACTATATTTTTTGGCCAAAAAATAATTGCCTAATTTCCATGCAAAATAAATACAGGTACGTATAAGATGTCTAAACGTGATCCAGCTTGGGAACATGGAGACCCAATAGATGGAAACAAACATGGCACAATTTGCAAATATTGTGGTCATGTAATGAAGAGTGGCGGAGTGACACGACTTAAGCACCATCTTAGTGGATTAGATCCAGGACATAATGTCCAACGATGCGATAGTGTCCCCCCACAAGTGAAGGCATTCATCACCACATTATTAAAAAATAAAAAACACCAGAAGGAAAAGAAAACATATGGAATGGAAAATATTCGAGCTGGGCTACGAGGAGAATGCATTGGCCAAGCGGTTGACAGTGATGATGACGACGATGAGGACGAATGTAATGATGACATGGGACCTGAAGAACGGTGCAGTTTCAAACAAGCATTACGTGCCTCCAAACAGTCAGCATGAGAAAGAGAACACCTTCATAAAATTCCTAATAGGGGACAAGGTTCCGGGACAAGTGGTGGTGTACAAATGAGGCGGGGAGGCAGTCTTAGAGAATCACAACCAACACCACCAATAACCCCAAGTTTATATAACTCATCCAAAGCACGTCAAAAGAGTGTTTGGAGTTATTTCAAGGGAGGTAATGTGAAGGAGGGAATGAGGCGTCTAATTAGCAAGTTCTTTATCTATGAAAATATCCCTGCTGAGAAAGCATCATCACATCATTTCAAAAATATGGTAGTCGGATGTCAACAGGCTGGTGTCGGAGTATAACCTCCCACTCCCTATGAGATAAGAAACAAATATTTGGATTTGGAGTATAAAGACATTGGCGAGTATGTTAACAAGTTGAGGTCAAAGTGGGAAACTAATGGTTGCACAATCATGTGTGACAGATGGATTGGCCCGACCAGATTGTCTATCATTAACTTCATGGTATACTCCAAGGGAAAGACAATTTTTTTGAAGTCTGTTGATGCTTCAGACCATATAAAGAACTACAAGTATATTTACAAATTATTGAGGGATGTAATCATGGAGGTGGGAGAGCATAATGTTGTCCAAGTCGTGACTGACAACGGTTCTGCATTTGTCAAAGCTGGAAAAAAGTTAATGAAGCATCATAATGTGTTTTGGACATCATGTGCAGCACATTGTATTGATCTCATGTTTGAGGCAATGGGGAAGAGAGAGAATGTTTCTACTGTGGTCAAAAGAGTTAGAACGATCACAAATTATATTTACAATCACAGTTGGTTATTGGCAAAGATGCGTGAATTTTGCAAAGGAGAAATTATTCGTCCAGTTACCACTCGATTCGCCACCAACTATATTGCATTAGACAGCCTACTTAAGAAGAAAGCAGGGTTGAAGCAATTATTCACTAGTGACGATTGGGCCAACCACAATTTGAGCCGCTCAAATGCAGGTCGTATGGTGGAAAGTATAGTGCTTGATCATGCTTTTTGGACTCAATCAGAATATGTGTGCCAACTATTTGAACCTCTTTACAAAGTTTTACGGATCGTTGACACAGAAGTGTATCCTACGATGGGGGCAATATATAAGTTGATGCGTTTAGTGAAGGATGAATTGGAAAGAAAACAAGGTGCAAGGTGGGTCATAAAGATAATTGAAGACCGATGGTATAAAACATTATACCACGATTTGCATGCAGCAGGTATAAATTATGTCATAATTTGCAATTCATTTCTTTAGTTGTATAAGTATTATTTCTCTTATTAGTGTATGTGTTTCTTTGAACAACATATTATTTCAATCCTCGATACCAATACAGACCCGGTGTTGGAAATGATGGTGCCCTTATACGTGCTGTACATAATGTATACTCTAAATTGGACCTTGCATCACCAGAAGTTGGCCAATTTGGAAATGAGGTACACAATTACTTAAATTATAATAATTACATTGTTGGATTAAACTAACATGATTTATTGAATTCAGCTAACATGGTTTAAAGATGCAAGAAGAACTTTTGGAGAACCAACATCGGTTGCTGCTCGAACAAAAATGTCTCCTAGTGAGTGTAAACATATTTCACTATAAGTTTATAATAGAATTTGTTGGAGTTATTAGGCTTATCAACATTGTTTTTCATTGTAGCTGAATGGTGGATCATGTATGGGACTGATGCACCAATTGTGAGAAAGTTAGCAATCAGAGTATTATCACAAACAGCTTCCTCATCTGCTTGTGAAAGAAATTGGAGCACATTTGCACTCATACACACAAAGCAAAGAAATAGGTTGGCTCATAGTAGGTTGGAAAAATTAGTTTATTGCTACTACAACATGAAGCTTCAAGTTCGAGATAAGGAAGCAGAAATAGATCATGTCGACCGTGGTGACCTAGTAGATGTGTTTGATATTGTTGGTGAAGATGATGATACAGAGGGTAACCAACTTTATCAGTGGATTAGACCTCTTCATTTAGATGATGATGAAGGCAACCCAGCTCCCATAGTTGCTGAAGAAGCACGTAATGAAGGGATAAATGTAGAAAGAGTATTAGAGGAGGTGGTGGGATCTAGCAGCGCTGACTCTTTGGAAGAACTTTTGCGCCCAAGACCAAGAAACACTGGAATTCCACCTCCTTCCAATCCTACACAACCACAACATCGTGCTGATACTAATGATAGCTCTAGTACAAGATCAGGAGGCTCACCTACCACCGGAGGTGGGAATGATGAAGGATATAGTGGAGCTGGAGGTAGTGGTGGAGTTGGATACTATTATGGACCACCTCCCGGATTTATGAGCCTCTTCACTGGTGAGGCAAATTTCACGCATGCAACACAGGCTGATGACCATGGCAGTAGGCGGGCAGGACTAGGAATTGGTGCCATAGGGAAGGACTATACTCATAGAGAAAGAGGCAAGGGGATTTTGTCAAGTCAAGAAGATGACTCGTTATCTAGAACTTCGGACTCTGTTGGAGTGGGAAGTAGTAACCATGGTTATACTCATAACCAACCATTTCCCTACCCTTCATATCCCATTCCTGTTGGGATGGAATCAAGCGACTCATGGAAACAATCCCAGACTCAATCTTCAAATGATTTTGCTTATGGACAACCTCAACCAATCTCGAATCCATATGGGTGGCATGTTAACAATTACGTGCAAAACTATTTTGGGGATTATCATTTGATAACTACTCTTCACAACACACTCACTCTACACATAGAGATGATGAAGATAGTGAAAAATTTGAACCTCATAGGAACTCTATGTGGTACTAAAGTGTAAATTATTGTACTAATTCATTATATATAAATGATTATGGTGTGTTTAGACTTCTTTCATTAATTACTACATATTTTCTACACTCACAATATTTGTCAGCTCGCTATATAATCAACTTGATAATGTTAAATCCATCATGCAATGCATTTCCTTCCAATTTTTTGTGATAAACTAATAGATAATTGACTAAATAAACATCCTGCAAAGTTTCAATAAAAATTTCCTAGTTTTTCTTACAATTTCCGTGGTTTCCATGTAATTTTTATCGATATCGATATTATCCCGATATTTCCATCGATATTTCCGTGTTTTCGGACTACCGATATTTCCGATATTACCGATATTTAATACCTTGGTACTAAGTCACTCCTGTATCTTACCATGTAATGTATAACGTGTAAAATATTGTACTAATTCATTATATATAAATGATTATGGTGTGTTTAAACTTCTTTCATTAATTACTACATATTTTCTACACTCACAATGTTTGCCAGCTCGCTATATAATCAACTTAAATAAGTTAAATCCATCATGCAATGCATTTCCTTCCAATTTTTTGTGATAAACTAATAGATAATTGACTAAATAAACATCCTGAAAAGTTTCAATAAAAATTTTCAACTTTTTCTTACAATTTCCGTGGTTTCCATTGGATTTTTATCGATATCGATATTATCCCGATATTTCCGTGTTTCCAGACTACCGATATTTCCGATATCATCGATATTTTATACCTTGCTTGGGAGCACCAAAATCTAAGCCCATAATTTTAACTGCATGTAGGAAGACATTGAAAGGGAACAACTTTATTATTTCCTTTCTGTTACAAATCAAGTAAGACACATAGGAAACAACAAAAACCCAAAGCTAGCTAACCAAATCAAAACTGAATCACGTTTAGACCTAGAGCCGTGCGCCACTTTAATAAGCCAAAAAAGCATATTTCCCTTTTAAGCTCTTACACGAAAATGAGGGAGAAAGCAGAGTGGAACATTGCCAAAGATATAGTCGTATTGTACGACTTGGTGTTGGAAGAATAAGCCATGGGCAACGTGTTTAACCTTGGGCTTCACGGGGCTACCCGACTTTTGTAACGTTATACCAAAAAGGAATAATGTAGCTGGAACTATGAAAAGAAAAAGAAAAGACTTAGTAAAACTAGAAGAAGAGAGGAAACCACGGGATTCCCCAACTAAAACTTAGAGGGATCCCTACAACTATAAATCAAAAGCCCCAAATACGTTTGAAAGAAAGATGCACTAATCAGTGCAAGTTATTTGTTGGAAACCCTAATTCACGAGCTTTAACACAGTTCCATCACTCTGATCTTTTTGATAAGCTTCATTACCCCTTCAAAACTACCAAAACATTAGAAACCATAGGTTAACCACTTTAAAACCATGCAATCAAGAACAACTGCTCTCTTTCACGCCAAATTAGTGGGGTTTTAGCTTCATACCACACATCGTTCATGTAAGTTATATTTTATTGTAATTACTCAGTCGTTCCAGTGTTTGTTAGTTTAACAAATCCTTCTAAAAGTCTCAAAAAGCACCTCAATAGCCATGTGAAGCTCCTCAAAGCCCTCGGAAACAATTTCTCAGCGATAGAAACATTCAATGTAACACTAGACTAAGCACCTATAAACTGTTGGAAGAACAAAAAATCATTCTATAAGACTTGTTTTTCCTTCAAGATACTTTGGACTTAGTCCTCATTAACTCATAATCGAGGGATGCGAATGTTTAACTTGTCTCCTTAGGTACCGTTTAATATGTGAGATGGGACGGAACACACTTGTCCCACGTTTGGTGAGCTAAAAAGAGTGGGGCGCGCTGTCTCGTGGAACATATTTTAGCTAAATTTTGGTTCCACCCTTACCCACTGGAATAGACTTGTTTTAGCCCATGGAACACAAAATTATAAATTTTTGGACAACAATACCCCTTAACTTTTTCATTAATTCTAGTGTCTACCTTATCTCTCTCTCTCTCTCTCTCTCTCTCTCTCTTTTCCCATAGCCTCCCTATCTCATCCTCATCCTCCTCTACCACAATCCAGCAACCCAACCAGGGCTTCTCCACCGTCTTCCTTATAGAACGATTTCATCATCCCTATCCAATCGGCCCCAACGCTAACCTAATCCCAATAAACCTACCCGAACTTAACCCTGCTTCCCTCTCGCCACCTCAGTCATCCTTGTTGGTCCGACGACGAAACCGTCGTCTTCCACCGTGCCAACCTTAAGGCCACCTATTGGCAGGACGTGGCTGACGCTGTTGCTTGACGATGCCCCGTTGCTTTTCTGACATCGTCACAAATCAGAGCTTTTACCCTCTCTTTTTTCTCTTGTAGCTTATTTCTCTTTTATACCCTTTCTTTCCTGTAGCCTCCATCACTCCCAAATCTTCCACTGCCTCATTTCTTACTCCTTAATCCCCAGATCTTCTACCTCATTGACTTCTTCTTCGCGGCTCAAGACACTTCGACATCGTCGCTGTTGTGGGCGGTGACACTGCTTGACTCATACCCAGAATTCTTGGGGAAGGTCTGGTGTTGAGCAAGTTGATGAAGTACAGATCTCCGACGTAATATTCCAATAATTTGATATGATGAAAGAGGCTCAACCTCAGTTCAAGATTCCAAATAGGAAGAAGATTGCTGCTAGTGTGTGGGATTTATGTGTTGGAGAAGTTTAAGTTATTTGAAGCAATGCATAATTAAATGGTAAGTATCACAACCGATACTTAGACATCGGTACAAAACATTAATTACATGGTAGTTACCGCTCACTTCATGGATTGTGAATGAAAGTTACACAAACGGATCATAAACTTCATAAAAATCACGGGTGATAAGGGAGAAGACATTGGAAAAGTTCTATGTTTGAACCAATGGGGATAGAGAAGATCTTTAGCATGGGGGATACTTCTATTTGTTTTGGTTCGTAACTTCTATTTAGATTGTAAGCTTAATTTTCATCATGAATCTTGATGCATCATTTGAATTATTGTGTATGTGAATTGTGAATAATGAATAATAGATGAATTTAGGCTACACTGTATGAGATAAAAGTATAATAAAAAAGTTTTGCCCTTAAATTAGGTTAAAAAAACAAAAACAAATTTTGTCTCAAAACAAAGTGGCAATTACCATTGCCATACCATGCCAATCGAACATTTGGCAATATCGAATTTTGGTATACCGAAAGTTTGGTGTGGTAATGACAATAGATTTTACTAAACCAAAAGTTTGGTACGGTAATTGGTACGAGGATTTTGGTACAGTAACTGTATCGAACCCACCTCTAACAAAGACAATGAAAACAAGGCAAGGTCACCATCTCCAAAAATAGAAAAATAAAAAGTGACCATTTACCACAGTGATTGAATAGTGTTAAATTATTGCATGACGGCATGGATTCGAACCATGTCGAGAACTAATCTAATATTTAATTTAATAAAATTTATTGCTTGACAAAAAAAGAAAAAAAAAAGAAAAAAAAATTCAACAAAATTCAGTAAAACGGAAAAATCGAAAAAAATTAAATTAAAAAAAAAAGATTTTCTTTTTTCGGTTCCGTCTTTGCTCAATTCTATCTCTCTCCCTGCTACTCCTTCGATCCCCCCTCTCTTTTTCTTTCTTCCTCTCTCTAGAATCTCAGAGCTTCCGTTGGCCATTGTGAATAAGCTCTGGTTTTCGTTGCAGGTTCGTATCACTATTCGATCTATTGGATATCGATTCCGAAATTCCCTTTTCTGTTCCTTCTGTAATTTGGTTTTTAATTTCGTTCCTTTTTGGTTCTATATGATTTCTTTTTTATCGCGGTTAAAAGGGATTGATTATCCTCGATCTTAGTTCGATTGGTTCGGATTTTTGTGGGTTTTTATTTGGATTGCGTTTTCCGCAATTGGGTTCATCAAAATGGTTCTGACTTTTTAGGGTTTTTGATTAGCAATTTCGTACTTTCAATCAGTTTGGTTTCAATTCAGTTTGGTTTCTTCGAGTATTTGGAGTTTGATTTCAGGGTTTATTGGTTTTTGGATTTTCGGATGTGGGATTTTGGTTTAGGGAATGGTAATTGATAAGCTGTTTGGTTGCAGAGAAACTCAAGAATTTTTTTTTACTAGGTTTAATATTGATTGCGTTCTATGTCGCCTTCAGTCTTGATTGCTGTAAAACTGTCATCATCTAAGTTAATTAATCGGTTGAACTGAGATTTTTGTTTTGTCAGGTCCCAAAAAAATAGATTTTATCTTTTATTTTTTTTATGGTAGTCTCGTTACATTTACTTGTTAACAGACAGGACAGAAAGTGTGATTCAATTTGTTAAGTTTGGTTCTCCCCTGAAATTCTAACATTGATGTCTGTTGTTGTTTTATATTGGGCTCTTTAAAAATTATGGTGTAATTGGTAAAAGAAAGTGTGGCTTGTAGTGTGCACATGCTACTTTTCAGGCAATGGACTCCTAATGTAGATAGATTTTTTTATTGATTGTTTTTCTCTTATCATGTGAGCAGGGTTGAAGGAGTGTGAGGACAGGTGTTTTGGAGTGGGAAATGGCCGGGATTTCTAGTGAAGAGTCTGGTGCAGGAAGGTCTACAGAGGGGATTTCAAGTGAGCAGCGTTGTCTCTCTGGGGAAGCCTTAGCAGAATGGCGGTCCTCTGAGCAGGTGGAAAATGGAACCCCATCTACTTCACCCCCTTATTGGGACTCTGATGACGACGATGATGGTGGTATGGTTTTTGTGCACTACATTGCTTATTGCCTAGTGTGTTAGAATGTGTATTCGTTTTTTCCAATCTAATACCAGGCTTGTGGAATTTTTGAATCAATGGAGCTAAAAGATGATATGCACTTGGATTGTGGTTATGTGAAATATAGCTACCAATGTTTTATAGTTACTGTACAGATGATTTTGTTATTTTCAAATACATTGGCCTTTGCCATATTTAAGTTTGTACTCACAAGTTGCACTGTAGGATGAGTCCAATCCTTTTCTGAAGTATTTTTATCTTGTGTTGAAATGTTGTAAATGTTTTCATGAGTGTGTCTTTTGACCACATAGGTCAATTTGGAGAATTTAGGTTGTCCTAGAGAGAGATTGCTTAGTCTATTGTTTTACTTACCTCGTAAATACAGTTTGTTTTCCTTAGTATGGCAAAAAAGGGCTGGACAATTGTGTCCATTTGAATATCAAAATATTTTTAAATTAATTTTTTTTTTTATTGTATGAAACACCTGTTCCATTTATGTATTTTTCACTTGAAACATGTGAAATAACATAGTAGCCTGTTCCATTTATGTATTTTTCACTTGAAACGTGTGAAATAACTCAGTCGACTTTTTTTCAAAGTTTTATTAAACCTCCCCACACTTAATTGTAGCATGCATCGGTGAAGGGAGACAAGGGCAGCATTATACTTGATTGCTCATCTCTGCATGGAATCAGTTTTATAATGTCATTTCCTCCCAAATTTCTTATTTTATATACGGGGGTTCATCTTTGTTATATTTCATTTCTAACTACCTGTTCACTCCACCGTGGATTGAAAATTTAGCCTTCCTTTATTCTATTGTAAGAAATACCATGCTATTTTATTAGTGAGTGTTTCTGCTTTCAAATTTTATTTGGATGAGTTGGTTAAATGTTCATAAACCTTTTACTTCTTTATAGGGCCAAAGCCGTCTGAATTATATGGAAAGTTCACGTGGAAGATAGAGAAATTTTCTCAAATTAACAAAAGGGAACTTCGCAGTAATGCTTTTGAGGTTGGCGGCTACAAGTGGTATGAATTCTGAATATTATTATTTTCTGTGCATGTTGAGCACAAAAAATGCTAGTACTTTAGTTTGCTTGTTTATGTTGTTCATGTTCACCCTGTTCACTGAAAGTATATCCCTTACATACCTAGACGCCGTAAATTTTATCCAAGTTGTATCAAATTAATTTCTGGTTCTGGTGAATTAATAATCATTGGGTCCTCTTTCCAGACAACGCATGCAACCCACCAATAAATAGTTAAGTGGAGCTGAGGTCGACTACGTTACCTCTACCTTATTCTCAATAATGAATGTGTTTGATGTACCATGTGATGTTCTAATCATGAGTGGTTATATGTTACAAACATATTGGGGGGTTCCAGTGAGTTCATCTTCAGGATTCCTTTGAACCCACGAGGGAATGTAGCCCAAATTCATTTCTGAAGGGTTGCATAATTGCTGGAATATGAGAATTATGTATATGTTCATGCAACATTGTTTAAGCTTGGCACATATTTGCTGATAGATGCATGTGGCTTGGGCAAACAGTCATCATAAGATGAGTGAGTTTTGAAATTTTTGTTATGGCAGGTACATCTTGATCTATCCCCAGGGTTGTGATGTTTGCAATCATCTCTCTTTGTTTCTTTGTGTAGCTAATCATGACAAACTTCTTCCAGGTGTGTTATTGTTTCCTTTGTTGAATTATCTCTGATTATTGATTTTGTTGGGGGTATAATTGTGGAATTTCTCATTAACAGGTTGGAGCCATTTTGCTCAGTTTACTATAGCTGTGGTAAATAAAGATCCTAAGAAATCGAAATATTCTGGTTGGTTGGTTAATCAATTTTTTGTTGTTCCAGTGGGTTCTTAATATATCCATCACCACGTTTGAGTAAGTGTACATTTTTTGTAGATACATTACATCGCTTTTGGAAGAAAGAGCATGACTGGGGATGGAAAAAATTCATGGAGCTGTCAAAAGTATTAGATGGGTTTATTGATGCTGACACTCTTATAATAAAGGCGCAAGTCCAAGTCATCAGGTGCTCTATGATTATTCAAGCTATAATTTGATTTACTGAAGCACTAATGATGTATTTTTGACTTGTAATCAGAAAATGAGTATTGTAGTTAGGTCTCAACAAGGATACATTATAGATAAGAATGCACTATATCTTGTGATATTGAAGGGAATCCACTTATGAATTTTATGTTAAAATTTTGACTCTCTCGAGATCTTGCTCTTTGATGTTTACGGCAATAGACTAAAACTTAGCAAAATAGAGAAAACTAAAAAACATGCACTATATCTTGTGATATTGAAGGGAATCCACTTATGAATTTTATGTTAAAATTTTGACTCTCTCGATCTTGCTCTTTGATGTTTTCAGCAATAGACTAAAACTTAGCAAAATAGAGAAAACTAAAAAACACACTAGACTTATACTAGTTCGGCAGAACTTTTGCCTACGTCCCGTTGTGATTTCCTTGGGTAGAGAAATCACTGCTTCTTCAATTAATAATAGAGTATACAATAATTTTGCAGACCCTACCACTAATCTCTCTCCTCTCAGCTGTCACAGATTATCTCCCACTGTTTTAAGCCTTGTTGCACCCTATTTATAGGCATAAGGTGCAGTTTACATGTCTTTTACAGATTATAACTCCTATTTTCAGTGGAATAGGAAATTAGACTTCCTTTTCGATTCCAAATAGACTTCCTTTCCGATTCCAAATAGACTTCTAGGATTTCTAATCTAAATTGAATAAGGAAACTAAGATTCTTTCTTAACCCCTTTAGGAGAAGAATTGGTGCTCCCTTTATTTCCTAAATCAATCCTAAACAGAAAGCCACTAATTGACGAGCCAAAACCTAACAATCTCCACGTTGGTGAGTCAAACCAAGTCTTGATCATTGCTCCCCAGATTATCTTTGAAACTTCTTGAAGCAGCTCTGGAAATCTTCAACAATCTTTACCTTGGCAATCTTCTCCTTGCCTCATTGCACCTCAAGTGAAGACTTGCTCTACTTTAATCAATCAACGAGCTTGATCAAGTTCAAGCAATGCTTGAACTTCTTGGTCAACACTATCTTCATAAGGAAATTTGCGACATTGTCGTCTATGTGAACCTTTTCAACCCAAATCTCCTTAGACTCCACCCAATTTTTGATTATGTGATACCTTGCTTCAATGTGCTTTGATCTTCCATTAAAAACTTTATTTTTTGCCAAGTGAATGGCACTTTGACTGTCACTTTTCAGCTTCACATAATCCTGAGTGATTCTCATTTGACTTACCAAGCCACTAAGTTAAATTGCTTCCTTTTCAACTTCGGCCAAAGCAATATACTCTGCCTCTGCGGTCGACAAAGTTGTAATTGGTTGCAGTAGTGCCCTCTAATTGATTGGTCCTCTTGAGCATGAAAAGACATAACTAGAAGTTGACCTTTTGTTGTCCATGTCCCCTGCATAATTGGCATCCACATATCCCAACACCACTACATTTTCTTTTTGCTTCTCAAACATAAACCTTTGTCCCTAAGAACCCTTCAAATAACGTAAAATCTACTTGACTGCATCCCAATGTTGCTTTCTTGGATTTGCCATGTACCTGAAAACGACATTGATTGCTTGAGCAATGTCGGGTCGTGTGCATACCATTGCATACATTAGGCAGCTCACGACATTAGCATAGGGCATCATCTACATCGCTTGTTTCTCCTTTTCGGACTTAGGACACTGTTGCCCACTTAACTTAAAGTGAGCCACCAAAGGAGTCGAAACTGCCTTTGTTTCTTGCATGTTAAACTTCTCAAGAACCTTTTGAATATACTTGGCTTGTGATATCCAGATCCTTCCAGCAGTCTTATCTCTCTAAATTTCCTGTCAAGGATCTTCTGTGCAGCACCTAGATCTTTCATGTCGAACTCCTCGCTCAACATCATTTTTAAGTCTTGAATTTTAGACTTGTCTTGACAAGCAATAGCAATATGATCATCCCATCTTGAAACACATGATAGTAAACACAACAGTCATATAAACATCTCCTAAAATTAATTTCCAGCATGAAGGAATCAAACCTCTTGTACCACTGCCTTGGAGACTGTTTCAGGCCATATAAGGACTTAGCCGACATACTAGGTTCTCTTTCCCATACTCGACAAACCCTTCTGGTGGAGCCATGAAAATCGTCTCCTTTAGATCCCTATGAAGAAACGCAATCTTAACATCCATCTGCCTAATCTCCATGTCGTGCTGAGTTGCCATTGCTAAAAGCAATCTGATAGAAGCATGCATGACTATGAGTGAAAAGATCTCATCATAATCCACCCTCTCCTTTTGTGAGTACCCCTTAGCCACAAGCCTTGCTTTGAATCTTACGGCATTGTGTTCATGTAATTCTTTTTTCCTAAATGCCCACTTGCATCCATCTAGCTTTCTGTCTTTGGACTTATGAACCAACTCCCAAACAAAGTTCTTGTGAAGAGACTCCATTTCTTCTGTCTTGCTATAACTTCTCGATAAGTAGTCGGATCTCCTTGACTAATGTTAAGAGCATAATTAACTTCGTCTTGGTCAAACCCAAACTTGTTAGGTTTTCTCTTTGGAATGCAGGTGGATTGTGGGTTAGAGTTCGAATCCCTTGGGATGTATGGCGGATTGGAGTGCCTTCAATCTGCTCTGTTTCTTGCTCCACCTAATTCTTAACTGGTGAATGATGTGCTCTTCTTCTTCCTCAAAATCATTAGATTCAGCTTCTTGCTTGATTTGCTCCACCTGAGCTTCTTCCTCTGAACTAATTAGCGGAATCTTTGTTGCTTCTATTTCAATATCGTCCATCTTCCCATTGCTCCCGGCTTTGTTCAGAGGCATGGTTGTCTCATCAAAGGCAACATCTCGGCTGACAACCTTCTTCTTGTTGTTGATTTCCCAAAGCTTAAAACCCTTCACTCCTTTCTCAAAAGCTAAGAATATGCGATGTGTAGACTTAGGTTTGAGCTTGGACCTTTTATTACTTGGAATATGTGCGTAAGCACTACAACCGAACACCCTATGCTTGGAATAGTCCATCGACTTCTTAGACCATACCTTTTCTGCACTCTTAAAACCGAGAACTGTAGATGGTGATCTATTAATCAAATAACTTGCATGATTAACATCTGCCCAAAAACTATCAGGCAATCATGCATGAAATCGCATGCTTCTCTCTCTCTCTCTCTCTCCATGAGAGTTTTGTTCATTCTCTCAGCAACTTCGTTTTATTGGGGATTCTTCTTTACTATGAAGTGCCTTTTCATGCCTTCCTACTTATAGTAATCGGCAAACTCCTTACTGGTATACTCGCTTCCATTGTCACTTCTCAGGTACTTAATCATTCTTCCAGTTTGATTCTCATTTTCTATCTTCCATTCCTTGAACTTTGCAAAAACCTAAGATTTCTGCTTCATGAAATAAACCCAAACTTTTCTAGAAAAATCATCCATGAAAGTAACAAAATATCTGGCTCCACCATTGGACTTACTTGGTGCAGGGCCCCAAACATTTGAGTGAATGTAGTTGAGTTGCTCCTTGCTTTGGTTTTCTGCACTACTACTTGCGAATAATACCTTCCTTTGCTTTTCGAGAACACAATATTCACAAAAGTCAAGCATGTGACACGCCTTCCAACATGCATTTCTTGTGCAATTCCCTTATGTGCCCTAGCCTATGATGCCAGAGTTTAGTCTTGTCTTCTTCACTTTACTTTGTGGAAACGACTGTTCCCCCTTCTATTGTAGTGCCAATTAGCTTGGACAACCCATTGTGCTATAGGTCACCTTCAATGTTTTAAAAGGCTCGCCTCAGGGCGCGCCTAGGCAGCGGAAGGCGCGCCTTGAGTTTATTTATTTTCAACTGCCAAAGCTAAATTTTGAGTAGGATTTTAACTGCCTCATACCTCTTTCTTGCACTTTCGTCTTTGCCTTTTAATACACTGGCCACCTTGCATTACCACCCGCGATCCTTTGGTTACATTGAGTCTTCCTGCTTTATAATGGTACCCATAGCCGGCCTTATCTAAAGTACCTAAAGAAATCAAATTCTTCTTCAGTCTAGGAATATATCTGACGTTCCCCAAAGTTCGTATCACTCCATCAAACATTTTGATTCTAACAGTGTCGATCCCCTTTACAGGACATGGTGAATCATCCCCCATTAAAACTTCTCCACTGCGGACCTCCTTGTAAGTATCGAACCATTCTCTTACTACACACATATGGAATGTGCATCCGGTATCCAAAATCCCACGTGTGAAAGCCTTGGAGCCTAATGTTACTGAAAGAAGCTCCCCGTCACGTTCTTGCTTAGTGACTGTACTAGCTGAACTTGAGCTTCCTTCCATATTGGCTTTCTTCTCTTTCTAAATTTTGCAGTTCCTCTTCCAATGGTCGGCAGAACCACATTCGAAGCAACCTTACTTCTTGTCCTTTTTCATCTTGTATTTTGACCTACCCATGTTACCGACTTTCTCTTCCTTTGTCTTCAACACCACCCCCCCCCTCTCGAGAGCTGTCCATTATTTCATCCCGTTTAGCATATGACTGAATGGCTTGAATAATGTCTCAAGCTTTAGGGACTCCTTTCCAAACATTAGAGTTGTTCGAAAGTGCTTGAAAGATGAAGGTAGAGACCTTAGCAAGATGATAGCCATATCATCATCTTTGTAAGTTTCTTCGACCTTCTGAAGATTGGCTATGCAATTCTGAAACTTGCATACGTGATCTTCAATATCACCTCCTTCTAGTTAAAAGCCCAAATAGTTCATACTTGAGACAAAGTTTATTGGACATGTTTTTGCCCATATAAACATTCTCCAACTTTTCGTATGCTTCTTGAGCAATCATCTTTTTTGTGGTGTAGGACCTGACTAATCTTGTGAGAGGGATCTCGATGGAGCTGTTGGCCTTCTTGAGAACCTTAGTCCATGCCTCTACTGTCATGGTTGCAGGCTTCTCACCAACGAATGCATCATCCAAATCCTGTTGTATCAGTACATTCTTCGTCATCCTTTGCCAGTCCGTAAAGTCATCCTTGCCATCAAAAGGTTTTAACGTAGGCCCTAGGTCCGCGCCCTTTCCTTTTGACATCGTAGAACACCTTGAACCAAGCTCTGATACCAATTGTTAAAATTCTGACTCTTTGGATCTTGCTCTTTGATGTATTCGGCAATAGGCTAAAACTTAGCAAAATAGAGAAAACTGGAAACACACAAGACTTATACTGGTTCGGCAGAACTTTTGCCTACGTCTAGTTGTGATTTCCCTGGGTAGAGAAATCACGGCTTCTTCAATTAATAATAAGAGTATAAAGTACTTTTGCAAACCCTAGAACTAATCTCTTTCTCTTCTCTTGGCTGTCACAGATTATCTCTCAGTGTTTTAAGCCTTGTCGCACGCTATTTATAGGCATAGGGTGCAGTTTACATGTCTTTTTCAGATTATAACTCCTATTTAAAGTGGAATAGGAAATTAGACTTCCTTTCCAATTCCAAATTGACTTCTAGGATTTCTAATCTAAATTGAATAAGGAAATTAAGATTCTTTCCTAACCCTTTTAGGAGAAGAATTGGTGCACCCTTTATTTCCTAAAACAATCCTAAACAGAAAAGAACACTAATTGACAAGTCAAAACCTAACATTTCTATTTATTTATTATTTTTTTGTATGTTTGGCTGCCTCCTTTGTTGTGATATTGAAGTGCATCCTCTTCTGCTGTCCTTTTTTTGTTTTCAAATCCAGTTTACTATAAAGCTCCCCTTTTAAACTCACACTTTGATCTTTGGTGGCTGAATATCGTTTTGACATGCACTTCTGTGTTTTAATATTCATGCACGTTATTCGTGTTTGTAAGCATTTCTATTCTTTGCTTCTGGTTTTGTAGGGAGAAAGCAGATCGGCCCTTTCGCTGCCTTGATTGTCAATATAGGAGAGAGCTTGTTAGGGTATACTTGACAAATGTAGAGCAAATTTGCCGTCGTTTTGTGGAAGAGAGAAGAAGCAAACTTGGAAAATTGATAGAGGATAAAGCTAGATGGTCAAGGTATGTCTTTGCTTTTGGAACTTCTATCAAGTTACAGTTTGGAATGATCACAACTAGAGGTTACTACACAGTGCCCTATTTTGGAAGGCATAATGGTTTGAGCTTACCTTTACAGTGCTTTATGGTTCTTGTAAATGTGACTTGGCATGAATTTGATGGAATTTTTTGCTGTATCTGCTGGATTTTTTAGTAATATGGTTACTTGGGTTCATGTGGGTTCTTCTATACATGTATGTCTGCATGTTTGTACATGTCATTTACTCGCTTCTAGTAGTGGTTAAATGCTCTTCATTTCTTGATAACATTTCCTTTAATGTTGTTGCAGCTTCTGCTCCTTCTGGGTGGGAATTGAACAAAATGCCAGGCGCCGTATGTCCAGGGAGAAGATGGATGCAGTCCTGAAAGTAGTCGTTAAGCACTTTTTTATTGAGAAAGAAGTCACATCTACGTTGGTAATGGACTCATTGTATAGTGGTTTAAAGGCTCTTGAAGGTCAAACCAAGTCCAAGAAAAGTAAGGTTAAACTATTGGATGCTGAAGAAATGCCAGCACCAATTGTTCATGTGGAGAAAGATATGTTTGTATTGGTGGATGATGTTCTGATGCTACTTGAGAGGGCTGCCTCGGAACCATTACCTCCAAAAGATGAGAAGGGTCCTCAAAATCGTACAAAAGTGAGTAGCTAACATCCTATACTAAATAGTGATGTTTGGTTTGGTTGGTCTGTCGCATTGAAGTCCTGATTGTTGGTTGTGTGGTATAGAGGATTCCATTTTTTTTTTTTACATTGATATTTCATATTGTCCGCTATGGTTTATGCTCAGGATATTGGGAATCAGTATCCGGTTAGGAAAATACTTGTCTAAGCACAAGAACTTCATTTCAACCTAGGATTTTGGTTAACAGTTCTTTCTACCTTGTGACCATATAAAGGAAACTCTACACTCTTTATACTCACAATGCTTGGCATGAATTGTGCTTCTCCTCAATGCTATCGTAAATGTGGATACATCGAAAGCTGTTATTCTCTTTAGAAATTTTAGTAGTTTAGTATATCTTGTTTGTTAGTAGCGATGTGCACTGTTCTTGATTGTCACTAGAAAATATGTTTTGTAAACTCACCAAAAATATGATTCTTAAGAAGTTTCAATCATTTTGTTGTTCTAGTCAAAACTTGTTTGAAGGGCAAAGATCTATAGATGATGGTGTTTTAGTGATTAGAAGGATTCTGAATAGCACATTTCTCACTTCAAGCTTTCAAGGGAGTGCAAAATTAATATGATTAGGAATGTAGTAGGTTTGTAGTAAATAAGGAACATATTATAGTTGGTGCGGATGTGTAATATGTTTTATTTTCCACTCTTTTAACTGCTTGATTTCTGAAAAATCACTCTGCTATTCCTGCAGGATGGAAATTCTGGAGAGGACTTCAACAAAGATTCTATTGAGCGGGATGAAAGACGTCTTACGGAATTGGGTCGTAGGACTGTAGAAATATTTGTCCTTGCTCATATTTTCAGGTCTTCTATCAGCCCTAATATATTATTTTCTTGTTTATGCAATGTTTGCAGATTCTCCCTTGGCCTTCTTTACATTAAATTAGTTATGAATCCTACTTCATATATTGTGGATATGTTTCATACTAAATGGTAGACTTACGGTTTATGATTTATCGGTTAGTGAAAATTTTGGTTGTTATTATTGTGCTACCATCAAATTTTTATTTATATATTTTCTTTCATAGGACGTGGCATTCCACGTTTGTTTTAGGATTGCGGTTCCTGGTATACTACGCAAATTGAAATAGGTAGGGTTATGACGAATTATTGGTACACATTAAGGATTGCGGTTCCTGGCATGCCATGTCCTGTACTATGAGTACGCATAAGGAGTAAGATGTGGTTTTTCATTGTTGGTAAATTTTTTACAAATTGTTGAGTATTATCTAGTTAATGTCATCTCCCTTGTGATTTGGAATGGATTTATAGTTAGAATCTTTGCCTACTGGAAAAATCAGTGCTTTTTGTTTCCGGCTTATTTTATCTTATGTTGGATAAAGAGGGCGCATTTGGCGGTCTAATGAAGTTAGCCACTTTTCATTAGTGGAATTCAAATATTTGCATTTTGGATTATGAATATTTTCTTAGTGGATGTTTGTAGATAATTTTGGACCAAGAAAACCAATTGGTCATCACTCTTTTCAACAGTGACGTGGTGATCATATTTACTTGCCTATTCTTATTGATGGTATCATTCTTCGTCCTATTTACATGCAGCAATAAAATTGAAGTTGGCTATCATGAATCTGTTGCATTGAAGAGGCAGGAGGAACTCATCCGTGAGGAAGAAGCAGCATGGCAGGCTGAAAGTGAGCAGAAGGCAAGGCGAGGAGCTACTGAAAAGGAAAAGAAGTCCAAGAAAAAACAGGTTTGATTCTGTTCTATGTATTATCTTGTTTAGAATGTAAATGTGACATTTCAGAGTGTTTAGATGATTATGATATCCCAAACTGTCCTATTAGTGTATCAGTAGTGGAGTCTAACACCTTATGACCTCAACAGTTATCAGCTGGACTGTTGAATTTGTTAATGACATCTTAATTCCTTTTCTCTCATTTAAAATCACCAAACGGATATTTAAAAGCACAATTCTTTTAGGATTACTATGTGGGAAAGGCAGCCTCATGGGAATTGAAAGTTTTTCTAGTAGCCTTTATTGGAATGAATATGTTTACAAATGTTGCCCAAGTCTATTTTCATGGATAGGGGGCATGTCTTTCTGAACAATGTTATATTTTGCTTCATAGTTCATATTATTCCTGTATTGCAACTCTGAATACAAGACTGTCAAGTGGGATCCTGTTTGTACTAAGCTTACCTTCTAATCTTCTATTTTGGTCCTTCAGATAGTTGAAAAAAAATTCTGTTCCCAGCTTTAGGGTGGAAACAATAATCTATTATATGGCTGCTGCTTTTCTGTCAACATCTTACTTGAAATTGAAACCACTGTAACGAGGGGAAATGGTGGTTGGATTTGTCAAAAGAGTTTTTTTTTTTCTTTTCCCCTTTGATCGCTCACACCCCTCCCTTGCTTCTTTTCTACAGGCTAAACAGAAAAAGAACAACCGGAAGGGTAAGGACAAAGGGAGGGAGGAAAGGCCCGATGTAGAAGCACAAGAGAAACAAGAAGAAGATGCGGTCAATACACCCAAAACCACACCTGTAACCCAAATCAATTTAAGAGGTTTTTTAAAGCTGCCACCTACTGAAGAAATGAAAGACTACACACAGGATGAAGAACAACATGTACTCGAAAAGCTGGATACGGTGGAAGATGTATCTGACGTGTCTGATTCAGTGGATGGTGTTGCTGAAGCACCTCCTCTTGATTCTGAAGACAGAGATGCTGGTCCAATAAATTGGGATACTGACACATCAGAAGTCCATCCTCCCACAGAAGCCAGTAGCAGTGGTATTAGTGGACTGTCATCCGTGCAAAATGGGGTATCTGAAAGAAAGAGCCCATCTGTGATGGACGATAGTTCCTCAACATGTTCTACAGATTCCGTCCCATCAGTGGTAATGAATGGGCCATATAAGGGGAACTCATTTTCTAGCTACAAAAACCAGAAATCACCTAGCAGGTAAATATATATAGCTTACGTATTGTGCTCTGAAGTTGATGGTTCTATATGCTACTGTATCAATTTACCAAATTCATAATTGCAGGGGGAAACACCAACGCACTAAGGCAACAAGTGACGGGACTAGTTGGCCAAATGAGACGGATAGTCAGCCTTCTGCGCCTGTAGCGGATGCAAGGTATCAGAATGATGTTTCTGGAAGTAGTTGTAAGGCGGGTGAATCTGAGTCAGAGCCTGCTGCTCACTCATTGCAGGATCAGATTAAATGGCTGGAGCAGCACGTTGTTAAGAAGGTGGGATTCTTTTTTCATATAATTTTTAGTGTTCCCTGAATGTTGAAGAGTTCCTTCTTGTTGTTGTTGGCCCGTCACTTGTATTTTTAACCCCATAATTGGTTTTAAAAGTCACAGTGCCCCCAATTTTCCTGTTGCATTTGCGATATTATCATTATTCCTTGCTATCCTTATCATTAACATATCATAAAAGTACACTTATCATCATAAATTGCAATTTCGTTACTTTCCCTGAGTGACATAGTTGTTTGCATGTTGTGTAATAGGAGGAAGAAGTTGTATCCCTGCAGAAAAAATTGAGTATCAAAGATGAGGTTGATCTAGTAAGAACTTTGAAAGACGAGACACCAGCAGTAACATCCTCTCCTGGAAACCCTCCTAAAGATGTGCCCCTGAACGGTCAGCTGAAGTCAGAGAGCCAGAGTACGGTTGTAGAATCTAGTCCACTCAGAAAAGGATCCTCCAGTGGCGCACAACAGACTGAGATAGTGGTACCTTTGACTACTTCACCTCAGAATAATGGCATGTCCAAACCTCAGAATCAGAAAGCTACAACTCCAAAGCCAGCTGAAAAAGCCATGGCACAGCAAATGCCTGTGATGTCTAGGCCTTCCAGTGCTCCTCTTGTTCCTGGTCTGAGGCCTACTTCTACTGTTGTGACTACAGTTCAAGCTCAAACTGCTCCTCAGCTTGCCCGTTCAGTAAGCGCAGCTGGCCGGTTGGGTCCTGACCCATCACCAGCAACTCATAGTTATGTTCCCCAGTCATATAGAAACGCCATACTGGGTAACCATGTTGCTTCAGGTTCAACTGGTCTCACACATACTAACTCTCCAAGTTCAGGCGTGAGCCCATCCCCAGTATACTCTCACTCACCGGCCTTGGTATCTGCCCCAATGTTCTTACCTAAGAGCTCTGAAATGATGGACCCAAGCACACTTACGTCAGGCTTCCCATTTGGTATGGTAAGTCGGGATGTGTTGCATAATGGACCCCAGTGGATGGATAGTTCTCAAAGGGAATCGAGCCAAGGCATGAACTATGATCCTTCCTCCCTGCTTAATGATCAAAATTTTGACTACTTCCATCCTTTACAAGTTGGGCAAAGGGAACACTTGGCCACTGAGTTCCCAGCCTGTACATCCGGGCGCCAGACCCAAGGTGTATCGGCAGATGAGTTTCCACACCTTGATATCATCAATGATCTGCTTGATGATGAACACGGCTTTGGTGCAGCTAGAGGAAACCCTGTCTTCCACTCCTTTGGTAACGGGCCAGGCTACTTAAGTCGGCAATTTTCTTACCCTGGTGATTTGGGCATATCTAACGACATGGGAACTGCAACCAGCCCTTGTAGGTTTGAGAGAACACGGAGTTACCAAGATGACGGGTTTCAGAGGGGCTACACATTAGGGGGCCACTTCGAACCACTTAGGGAATTTACTCCGCAAGCTGGTCCGCTGCCTTATGTGAATGGGCAGATTGATGGGTTAGTTCCTCACCAGTGGGCAATGGCTAGTTCTGATCCATCGCAACTTGGCATGAGGAACACAGAACCTGATGGTTACCCATACTACAATCCAGAATATTCGAATATGGCATGTGGGGTGAATTGTTACACTGTATTCCGGCCTGCTAACGGTCAGTGAAGAGAATGAACGAACGACGGAGCCTGCCCACAAATTAGCGGGTCACTGTCCGTTGTAATAATATATTCGAGGAAATTGCTGGGTCATTACATTTGGAGTGAGGGTGTAATCTTTTTCATAAGAAAACATTTGTAAAGAGTTTCTTCTACCCCTTTCTTAAGTTAGAAATGAAGGTTTGATTTATCCTGGGCTTTCATGGTTCTTGGTTGACGAAGAGGGCTTCAAATTTTTACTGAAAACACTTTTTGTCCGACCACATTGAGTGAGTCAGGTGGCACCCGGCACACAATTTCCGGCTGAGTCATAAAAACCATGAGCATTTACCTTCTGAAAAGAGTACATGGTTTAAACTTTGACTACTAGTTGTCAAAATTGCTGAAAATGCATACCTTTGGCAGGACTAGTGAGAAATGTTTGGTTTCAAGTAAAAATTAATAGATCCTACTAGAGGAGAGATACTACCACTGCTCCAAAAATTTATGCCTAGCGCCGCCTAGGCGGCTGGTCAACGCCCCAATTAATGCCTAAATGTTTGAAAATTAAGAAAGAGTGCCTAAAGCTTAGGAGGCGTCTGCCTAGACTGCCTAGGCACCTGCCTAGCCAGCCTTGACTCGCCTGGGCACTAGCCTAGATTGCAACTCACTTAGACAGAAAATAGATAACTTTTATTTTGCATTTTATTTTTTTTCAATAAATTGTAAGAGACTTGTTGAGTATTGTTTGGACCCGATTTTACACTATCAGCTTGTGCAATCAAGGTGGTTGATGAACATATCTCTCAACTGTTGGATGACAGAATAGTTAAGATAATTATTATTGAAGGATATATTGTGGTTTTAATCATGATATTATCTTTTAATGATGAATTATCTTGATATTTTTCTTGAACAAGATGAGATACAGATTATATCTCCAACTTGAAAGCGAGCAATACAATTCAAGTTGATTTGGGGTTCTTGGGATTTAGACGTGCGGTGAATTAGAGCATCAGAGTATTTTATCAAGAGTCCTAATACATTACTACATTGTTGGCAAATGGATATTGATTGGCATAGATATTGGTACAAGATGAGGATGCCAAATTGGAGTTGGTCAGCCACATGTGCTTGGCTGCATAAAAAGAAATTGATGACATCATGTGTGCTTGAATTTGGTTAGCCATGCATGGTTACAGCTGAATATATCAACATGGGGTTTGATTAGAGTTGTTGGATGCATGGTCTTCATCCATGCATAGGTAACTTGCAGGTGGGATAAGTTCCAATAGTAAATTGGATAGGTGTTTGCAGCATGTGGGGCGTATGGGCATTGAGATAAACAAGGTGATTGTTTTGGATGTGAAAAGAACCGCGTGTGATCATCCAAAAAATTCAGTGATAGGATAAAGATAAGTCAAAGTTGGAATAAAATAGGATTAGCATGCAGAGTCCCTGTTTCCCATCCAGGCCATGCCAAGTAAGTACATTAGTTCTATAAATATAGATGCAATGGCAACAGAAAAATTCCCTCCAATTCAACACACAAACTGCCTTGCACAAACTCTCGCTTTACGCAAAACCTCTTAACAATCTTGATACTTTTATTTTCTTTCGCCAACACATCTTCAGTTTGGATAAACAACACTATCGCCGTAGAATCAGCCGATCGAGGAGCATCTTTAGTTTGGATAAACAGCACTACGTCGAGGCCAACTGGTTAACTATCCAAGTCTCGGTCGAGAAGGATTTTCGAATCCTTATTGATAGAGGTCATCTCATTAGCCTTTTCGGCGAAGTGAGGTGTTACAAATTATTGGGCTTGGCACTTTGAACGCCAAGTTAGTTTATGATTGGATACTCACAAGTAGGTTTTAAAGTTCAGCATTCCGACATCCGAACCACATTCACAATTAACACATATATTTGTTTTGAGTATCTGTGCCCCTATACTTTAGTGTCGATTCGGCGTGCTTATACCTTTACGAATATAATCACTGTGACTGAATCCGGCACCGACGATTTGTGAACGTCTCAGAACTAGCAGCCTTGTCTTCAGGCTTTAGAATCTAAAGGCCGAGACGAGTTCCTTCCTCGGCCGCAGTTGCAAGATTAAGAAGTCAGCAACGCGCTTTACGCCACTCAGCATATTCTATTCCCCGACCGAGCTTGGCCGACTAGTTGACACGCCCCACACATAACCAAAGGGGCTTAGTTAGCTCATTAGTTACTTGACATGTGCGCCACGTAAGCTTAGTAGTCAACAAGTACTTAAATGAACACATATTATAGGCCCGTTCTCCATGTTTTAATTATGTTCTAATACTTCATAATATATATGTCATTTTATTTTGTAATTTATGATGAAATTATATATATTTGAAGTATAAACAGACTCTTATTTATATGAAATATAATAGATTTACTTAAATCCACCTAGTCCGCCTAGGTGCCCGTTTAAGCCACGCCTAGTTGCCTAGGTGCTAAGCCCCAGTCCGCCGTCTGACTAGCGCCTAACGTTTTTAGAACATTTGATTCTACCATGTAACTATTTTTCTATGTCGCTTATTTTCTTTCATCATGTGGAAGAGAAAGATGAAAATAGTGAACCCGTTACACTCAGATTTTTTCTGTAAAGTTTTAAGATCAAATATGTCACAGAATGCAGCCATGTACGTTACGTCACGTGAAAAGTTTGACAAAATCTTCCTACTAGGATATGTATGTGTATAGTCCCATTTGGAACAGGAATTTTGCGTATCGTAATGGACGACTTCAGAGTGTATTTTATGTCTGCCTTTTTTTTGTTTTTTTGTTTTAATTGGAGAACTTGACTAGTGCTATTGGCCTAAGAGTCAAGTCCCAGAACTTTCCCCGTACCACTAAAACGATTTGAATATAAGTCACATATTTATTGGAGAATTTTTTACATTTATTAGAAACATAAGTCACGTGTTGTATCATTTTACGTGTTATTATAAGAGTAAACAATATGATTGTTATGTTTCACTTGTAGAGTATATTAATAAAAAACAAATTTAGGTATTATAATCTAAGTTGAATAAAATGTAACATGACTGAATTTTGAGTATACGGAAGAACTACTAGACTTTTTCATATATCACATAAATTAACCAATGGATGAAGGTTTAATAAATAAATAAAAAACGATGGTTGAGTGTACGTGAAGGGAAAGAAAGCACAATTGTTAATCATCAAAGACCCGTGACACTCTGCTTAATCATCAATATATTAAAAGAATTTGAGGCTTTGACAAAGAAGGGTGGAAAGCAAAACCTTGGGATTAAGCTCACATTTTCTCCCTTAAGCTTTAGTTAATTGCATTTGATGACCTATTCAATTTTGTTGAGCTGCACTTGGAGACTAAAAAAATGAATTTAAAAAAAAAAAACCAGTAGTTGGCAGTCAAATCCCTGCAAATTAATAAAATAGTAACAAAGTTCCTCGATGGATTTAGCTATAAATACCACAACTCCCTCGTGAAACTGTTATACATACGTCGACATATCTCAGTACTAGGGGTGATAGGAAAATCTGATTCCAATCGATTCTGACCCCAAACATTCTAAAATATTTCAACCGATTCAATTCCGAAACCCGAAATACTATACCATACGTAAAAAATATTATGGGGCTGGTAAACATCAATGCTTTGGCTGTGCTGCTGCTGCTTCTTTGTCTTGCACACGTACACCCCAACGAAGCTAGCAGGATTCTATATGCCAAAAAGAGGGAAGAGCTCAGCCTGCAGTCTCTTCAAAGAGGTCAGCTGCCTCCTGATGAGTCGTCTAAGTGCACCTACATTCCTGGCACGGGCGGATCGGGCTGCCCACTCAAGGTTAAGAACTATGCAGGCCATGGTCTGCCTCATCATCATGCTTCTGCTTACCCTCGTCTCATGGTTCGATTTGGCCTGGCTACCGATATTCCTAAATAATGGGACCAATTGTGAGGATATAAAGGTAAAAGAGTAGCCCAACATCAAGCACCTGAAAATTTTCAAACTCTTGAAGTTGCCACAAATCTATTGAAGTCGGAAGAATAATGGTATCACCTAATTACAAGTCCAAATGTTACAAGATACACGGTTTTCTTTTTATTTCTATTCCTTGTAATAATTTTATAGGGAATTTGAATTTGTACATTCATATTCACTATTTTCAATACACGTTGATTTATTTCCACATTAGTTTTCGGCCGTCAGCTAAAGGACAAGTGTAAAAGTGTTGAGAGTATGAATCCTACATCGAGAAAATGAGTGATCTTGCATGTGCTTATAAGTAATTAGGCTACTTCTTATATTACTAGTTGGTTTTATGGTTGAAACTCAATTTTCTTCAAAAAGTTTGATTTATTCATTGTAATGGAATACTCTTTAATTAATCTTTAAACCCTAAACCCTAAACATTGAGAGACCTTACATGTGCTATAAGTAATTGCGCTTCTCCTCATATTGACAATTGATTTTAGTGGAACCTCAACTTTCTTTATGGTATTAGAACAATTTGCTACAATTGTGAAGCTCAACGGCCACACTTGCTCTGCATTACCCGATTTCTATTGTCCACGTGATAAACTTGAAAATTTGTCACACATGAGAGGATGTGTTGAAAGTATGAATTCCACATCAAGAAAATGAGGGACCTTGTTTGTGCTTATAAGTAATTGTGCTGCCTCTCTATATTTATAATTAATTTTATGGTGATACCTCAACTTTTTTCAAAAATTTGATTTATTCGTTGTAATGGAAAGGACCCTTTAATTAATCTGTTACCATGTTAATTTCCAAGTATGAATATTCTAGTTAATTAAGATGGTTGTGTTTGATTTGTATTAGGTCACTTGCTCTTCACGCATGTAAATATTAATGTATACCTCCGCTGAGATACAAATAAAATCATCATAAAATTGTATCCCGAAATTCTATTATTCTGGTTTTGTGCATTATGGCCTGATTACTATATTTGAATTACGAAGTTAATTAAAGGTCAAGTTTGAAGCGAATATACCGTGTGAAACAAACAATAGGAACTAAGGGTTGCTAGTCGGTTTGGCAAGGCAGAAAGAAAAATGTGGTCTCAAGCTGCACATGCTATTGCCCGGCACCTTTTCTTTGACCGGCGGTAGTTAGCTAGTGACCAAATCCAAAATATTACTAAAAATTATTAATTTAATTGTATAATTAATCAAATCTTTGTTGGCACAAAACATGCTTACATTAGTATTAATCAAAGAGAGGAAACTGGTATAATTTTTATTTATTTATTTATTCAAGTAAGAGATAGATTGGAACTTTTTTTTTAAGGGATTATTGGACAATTTAAACTCTCATCTAAAGACTATGCTCGTTTGGATCGATGTGCTTTCAAAATGATTGAAATCACTTTTGATGAAAATATTTTTGGAATCAATCCTTAGTAAAAATGCAAGTAAATTCTAAAAAAGCACTTAAAATGCGCATTGGGAGAAACATATAAGTGGTACTTATTGCAGAAAGCACTTTAAGTGCTTTTGGAACCAAAAAATATTTTCTTTAAAAGCATTTCCAATCATTTTAAAAGTACATTCAAACGATTTCTACCTACAAGAATGGAGGACACTGGCATATAAGACTCTTAGAATTTGTCCAATTTAATCATAGAGGATAGGTTTTAGCTGCCCTACATCTTACGATTTTTGTAGCAGTAATTTGTTGTATGTACATGACTAGATGTAATTTGTTGTACAACTTGAAATAAGTAAGAAAATGAACTCTTATCGCCAGTACATCGAAATTTAGCATTAACATCTAAACAAACATCATAGCTAGATAGAAATGTTTGGTGTCAATATACAAGCCCTACTTTTTGTTAACAAAATATTCTAAAAGAATCTGCAGTGTACATACTAACTAATTTAATTGGGTTAATTTAAGCACACAATCCTAAGTCATGTTTATATGTTTCAAACTAGTATTAGAAAGAGCAGATTATTTTATTTAAGTGGCATATATGAAGCACCTCAGAAGTGTCCATAACACGAGGCAATTAGCAAATGAAGGCTTGAATAACACATGATTCACATACGCGTACGTTACACGAGGCAACATATATATAGTTTTATTTTAAATAATAAAAAAAGAACATAGATATATATACTAGCTAGAAGAAGCTCACACACTATGTATCATGGATAAATACAAAAAATTTAAAAAGAAAAAAATTATACGAAAGAGACCGAAGTTGGAGAGAATTGTGAAAAATAGAGGGAGAAACTTGGGAGTTTTTTATTTTTCATTTATTTTTTTAATTAGAGACATGCTTAGATAACATGTGGGTGATGGTTAAAAAAGGAAGAACAAAATTATTTTGTGCAAAATTACTTTAATGCTCATAATTTTTATTTTCTCATATTTTCTTTCAAGTATGCATGGAAGAGTATAATGATAGTTTTCTTAGTTTTTTTTGTTGACGAGTGTTCCATTAATAAGTACTTTGTGTGTGTGTGTGTATTGATGGTTGGATAGTTAAAAAAAGTTAAGGGAGAGGACCCTATAAAATGCGTGTCCCCCTGATCCTGTGTGTGTGTGTGTCTATATATTGATGGTTGGATAGTTAAAAAAAGTTAAGGGAGAGGACCCTATAAAATGCGTGTCCCCCTGATCCTAACACACACACAAATGTGTGTGTGTGTGTGTGTGTGCGTGTGTTGATTTGAACTTAATTTGATATCTCAAAAGAATGAGATGGGTCATGAGTAGAAGACTCAAGTGGTGGACTATCATGGTCAATAAGGTCTTGCTCTTTAACCTATTGCATCTTTTGTTTAAAATTTCGTCCTTGTAGTTAGATGAATTTAGTGAAGAATATCTTATTGTGTGTCAAAATAAAAAACTTATGAGTAGAAGGTGCAAGGTACATCATATTTTTTAGTTTAGGTAAAACTTATCACATTTTTAGTTTAGGTACTATTGATCCTAAAAATTACAAAGCCCACGTGGCTTGTATGCCAAGTAATTAAAAGTATTGCCTCCTTAGGTGGCTTGAATGTTGGTATAGGTGTGCCAATTCGCCGCCAAGCTCGGTTGGGCAAATATCTTGAATATGGTGATGTGGTGAAATCCACTACTAATTTTTAAATCAAGCGACTCGGGCCGAGAAAGGAACATTCTCACCTTTGACTTCAAAAACCTGAAGACAAGGTTATGCTAATAACTGTTAAGTTCTGAATCCTATAAACTAGGTTCAGCAACCTTAACTATATCAATGAAAATATAGGTTCGCTGGATCGGTATAAAACAATATCAACAAATCAAGACTTTTCACTGGCTAAGACTTAGGATAAATAGACAGCCACAACTTAGAGAAAATCCCCATCTATTTAGTCGATTAAAAATCCTAACACAAAATGACTCTACATGTCAAGCTCTGTCTATCTGTTGACCCTAAAAACTACTAAGCCTAAGTGGCGCGCAGACTGAGTAACTAATGAGCTGACTACGTCATTCAGTTATGTGCAGGGCGTGCCAACTCGTTGGTCGAGCTCGGCCGGGGAGTAGAATATGTTGCGTGGCGTTAGGCGCACTGCTGACTTCTCGATCTCTCGACTGCGGCCAAGGAAGGAACTCGCCTCGACCTTTGGGTTCTAGAGCCTGAAGATAAGGCTGCTAGTTTTGTGAAGTTCACAAATTATCATGCAGTAAAAATATCTGTATGTATGCCATGCCAAAGTATCTCTATTGAATGCTCAACATAACTCTGTGGATGTGATCAACTGCCTGATAATCATCTCAGCCCTCGGCTGTATACATATATATATATATATATATATATATATATAGCTCATAATCATCTCGTCATCTCATGTATATATATCCTGCACACAAATCATTACCACCTCTAGTGGTCAGCAACTCATCACTGTATATAAAATAATATGCTCTAGTGCTACAATCACGTGAAGACTATGCGAAAGATTCGCGGGTCACCTATGAGTCGAACCTACTTATAGTGGTCTATACGACAAGACTGTGCACCTAACTTGGATCCAAGGCGAGCATGCAGTGCGGGAGGTGAACATCACATGAAAGACTATGCCCCTAACTCTGGGCGGGAGCACTAATATAAATGTGCAGGTATATGAGCTCTCGTCACATTATATCACATCACATCACATATTTACATTCTCAACATAACCAATATAGAACCTTACCTGATACTTACCTGTGCGTCCGCAGCACCATCATAATTATATGCAAGTACTAATGCATAATTAAAATAAATAGATACTTTGCATGGCATTTCAAATCATTTCATCATTTAAATCATTTTCTGAGAAAATAGCAATATATAGGTATATACGGAAAATAACTGCCTACTCACTGATATGTCGACGGGTCAGCACGCCCCATTTTCGGGTCGGGGTGTGCCAGATATCTAGTGAGGAAGAGAGCTATACCTTCAAAAACCTCGAAATATGGCTAAAATCTCGTCGGGAAATTCCTCCAAAACCGGACAACTTCGTGCAGGGCTATCCCGACGTCCAAATCGTGCCAACGAACATCCCCGAGACTCGTGAGGACGTTCTAGGACCTGTGGTGATCTCCAAATTCCTTAAAACGCCCTGAAATGGAAGTGTGTGAACAGTACCCAAGTTAAAGCTTACGGGTTCATCGTGTTTTCGTGGTTCCCAATTCTTAAAACTTGTACGAATGAGTTCATAAGGACCTAAGGATCATGAAGGTATAACTCTCTTCCTCACTATATATATAGCTCATAATCATCTCGTCATCTTAGTTTGGACTGCTAGTCGGTTGGTTTTAATTCTTTTGTATTCCTATTATCAATCTTGCTTCCGTACTGTGCACATGGCTACGTCACGTTCACGTGACGGCCAACACGCCCCACTTTCGGATCGGGGTGTGTCAGGAATTGAATGAATAATTTATGTTAAAATTAAATCTTAATTAATTATTTAAAAACAAAGTTTGAAAAAAAGTGATTTTATGACCTAAAATATTAAAAACGAATTTAATTAAAAACAATTAAATAAATTGATAAAGTAAAGGAAACAAAAAGAAAATAGTTTGAAAATCTATTTAAGTACTAGGTTCCTCTGCCACCTTAACAATCACGGGAATCTTCCAATCGTGTTTATTTATTGTACATCACTTGTAATGACCCGTCCCTAAAAAATTATAGTTTTTATAATTTTAATAAATGAATTTACGAAAATGTCTTTCGAGGCAAATGCATTGACTTTTGTTGACTGCCATGTTGTGTCACGTAAGACTCATTTTCTTGGCATATCCTCGTAGTACCCATCGCTACGAACGCGTGGGCGCAAACAAAACATAATTTGGAACTATAACGAAGGAGTTATTAACGAACGAAGTTAGGGACTAAATGGTAAATTAGTTATTTTGAGTAAGGCTCAAAAAAATCTGGAGCAGTGGGATAAGCCACGTATGTGATTGAGATTGAGAAAGGAAATGAGAGGGACAGCTAGAATTAGAAGCAAAGAAGAGAAAATGAGAGGAGAGGTAGGATTTGGCCAATGAGAAGAGAGAGTAGGGAGAGAAAGGAGAGAGGGTGAGAACCACACAACAAGATTCCCCCTTCTATGACCCGTGTACCCACAACCTGACCCGCTTTCTGTGACTATTCCAACGAATTTTCCCTGCCAATTTTCCGGCTTTCATCAACCTCTCATCACCACCAAACTTCATTACTACACTCCCACATACAATTCGACTTAAAATTAATGTAAATTTATTGTGATTTTCACGAAGAACACCCCGTGGGTGTCGTGAAGACTCTTAGCCAAAATCCACCAAATCTAAAATGATTTCATTCAATTACCACCATCATTAGACTCATCTTGAGGCTTGGAATAAAGCCCAAACAACCTTGGAGGCGTCGAAGCACCGGTGGCGACGATTCGAAGAACACCCATAATAGGGTTCCGACAGGTTTGGGTGAAATTGGAGCATTTTCCGACAAAAGTGAACTTGACCACAGGTATAAAGTTTACTCTACTCTTTGAGATCTTCATTTTTGTAAATTTTGAGAATTTTTTTAAAAAGTTGACTTTTCCGGCGACTCGGGGCGACCAACCGCCACCCACAACAGCACGTGTGGAATCGCGTGGCCAGGAGGCCATTGATTCTATTTTGAGGCTAAATTAGATTCCTTGAGTTTAGTTCTAATAATTGTATGACATAGGTTGATCGTTAGAACCTTAATTCTCTACGATACGTTAATAGGCCATTAAATGAATCGAAGATCTGACCGTTGGATCATCATCAAACTTTAATAGGTTACTATTCATAATATTTTAGGACTATAGGAATTTATGGATTGAGAATCCATTATACGGATCTTCTCAAATTGGATTTGTAAGTTCATAAAATAAAACGTTAACCACCACTTGAATTTGGCAATTGGCGGAGATCCAACCGTTAGATCGTAATGAAACTTTAGGATATTGTTCTAGAAGCATAATGTGTATCTTTGGAAGTTGTGGATCGGAAATCTGAGATGCAGATCTTTCTAATCAAGTTATGCATGGTTGTGCACCCTACCATCAATCTTTGACCGACAGTTGACTTTTGGTCAATGGGTCTCAAATCATTCCAGAACGACCTTGAGGATGTGTTTTAAGTAAGTTACGTGTACTATTGATATGGATTTTGAGACGTGGTTTGATAATCGTTCTAGGCGCCAATCGTTCGTGACGCCTTGATGTGTGTGCTCGAGAGTTGTAGTGCGAACTCGAGGTGAGTGGGCTTTTGATTTTCTACATATATGTATATATATATATATATATATATGTTTTACGTTTTCCCAGAAACAACTTTAAATGGATTTACGTTTTAAAATGCCATGTCAATTGCATCACATTTTAATATATACATTAGTTTAGAAATGCATAATATTCATTAATGCTGCGGAGGCCCAGGTAAAATACAGGTGAGTATAGCATGTTGATAGTGATTATAGTGTGTATGGTTATGTTGGGTTGTATTTAGAGCTCATTATCCTGCACCCCGGTGTTAGTGCTCCCGCCCATGGCCATGGCACAATCCTTCACGTGATGTTCACCTTCCGCACCGCAAGCTCACCTTGGATCCAAGTTTGGTGTACAGTCCTGTCGTACATACCACATTAGGTTGTTCCGACTAGTAGGTGACCCGTGATTTTTCACACAGCCTTCACGTGATCGTAGCACTTAAGCGTACTTATTTACACCTAGCCTTGTCGTACAGACCACATTAGGTGGTTCTGACTCGTGTGCAGGTTTAGAGACGTACAGGTCACATTAGGTGACTCCAGCTGGATGAATGAACTATAGGTTCAGCGGTACATGTCATGTTAGGTGACTCCGGCTGACTTGTCCTTTTAAATTGATTTATTCCACATGGCTTACATGTTTACTTCTGGGATACTCGACATGGCATATACTTGGATTTCCACCACTTTGAGCATGATTCTTATATACGTATATACTACTATTTTTTTAGAAATTATACGGGTTTTACGGTGAGGGGTTATATGTTCAGAAAGAGAAATGTGTTTTAAAAGCTTTGTTTTTGCCCACTCACATTTTTTGTTTTGGCGCCCCTCTAGGTTTTAGCTGCTGAAAGTTCGTATCGACGAGGATTTTTGGTGAATCTCAGTATAGGTGGCTACCTCTGAGGGTTTGATTCTTACCCACTCTACTGTACTTTACTTATGCTCTGACATCACGTGTGAGATGAGTTCATTCTCGCTCACCAGCGCACTTTGGTATTTAGGCACTTTTAGGTTTAAATTTATTTACATTTTCCACATCACCACACTTTATGGCTTCGTCACATTCTAGGTGTCAGCCAGCACAGCTCGATTTGATATCTTAGTAGATATTCCGAGTTGGGGTGTGTCAGTTTGGTCGCTTACAGGATCCTCACATACCAAATTGTCACATCCTCACCTCCAATTAACAAGAGACCTTTTGGGAGCTCACTAGCTTTGGAGTTCGTTGGAACTCCGAAGTTAAGCGAGTTCACGCGAGAGCAATCCTAGGATGGGTGACCCACTGGGAAGTTCTCGTGTGAGTTCCCAGAAACAAAACCGTGAGGGTGTGGTCGAGGCCCAAAGCAGACAATATCGTGCTACAGCGGAGTCAAGCCCGGGAAGTGGTCGAGCCCGAGCCGAAATGTGACATCGTTCGGTCAGTTGTTGTCATGTACTGTTTATATTCAATTTTAAAGGCTTAAATGTCAAAATGGTTCCTATATTATAGTCACATGGTAAATTTAGTACCCGTGTTTTCGATTTGGCTAATTTAGTCCTCGTGTTTGTTTATGTTAGCCAATTAAGGACATTTCATTCAATCACTTTTAAAAATTCATATGAAAAATTATATGAGATATCATTACCCTTTCTTTTTACAGAAAAATGCAAATCAATGAGAAATAACACATATAAGAGATAAAACTTCCAATTTGAAAAATGATTAAGGTTGTGACATAGAAAAGAGAGAGAATAATGTTAGGGAGGAGGTTAGGAAATTGGAAGGAGAATAATTTTTCATTTAATTTTTTATTTAATTTAATTTTTAAATATTTTAAATCAAATAAATAATTTTCTAAATAAGTTTATAATAATTTATAAAAAAAATTGATAGAAATTAGATGGAAATGTCCTTGATTGGCTAACCAAGATAAACATTAGGACCAAATTGGTCAAATTAAAAACACAAGGACTAAATTGACTCAATAACTAAAACACAAGGATCATTTTAAAATTTAAGCCAATTTTAAATATAAAAAATTACAATGATTTATGACCGCACAATGTACGATGAACAAATACGATTGGAGGATCCCAGAGATCGTCACAAAGTGCATTTAGAGAGGATCCTCATTCGTAGTATAGGATGAATGCAAGCTGTGAAAATCTTTCACGGCATACATATGTAGCATCTTTTTATGGCATGCATCATTCCATCTTCGTATTTATTGTCATTTCAATACTTTTTTGAAAAGAAAAAAATTGTTATTA
This sequence comes from Crataegus laevigata, assembly GCA_963580275.1. Lineage (NCBI taxonomy): Eukaryota > Viridiplantae > Streptophyta > Magnoliopsida > Rosales > Rosaceae > Crataegus > Crataegus laevigata. The sequence goes on along the minus strand of OY756940.1, from coordinate 18,253,080 downwards.
TTAAGAAGAGGGGGTAGAAGGAGAGTGTTCGAAACTGTTACAAAAATTTAAGGAGGTGGTGTTTCTAACCCGGGATATAAGGATAGAAACCTAATATCTTATCTACTAGGATATTCAAATGAGTGTGTGTAACTAATTTTCAATACCTAGTAACTATCACAATTTTGAAGCACGAATACCTTATGAAACCAATTCTACGCTTTGCAGCAAAATATAGGGAGTGTGTTTAAAAGGACACTAGAACATCAGAGGAGAACGAAAGATAAACAGATATTTCTCTCCACTTTATTGAAATGGAGATCATATGCATTAAATAAAGCAAAACCTTTTTAAAAAAATGCAGGGACAACACAGAACAAAAATTAACATAGCACACAACCTTTAAATTATTACAGTTCTAGCTGTCTGAAACTTCAAAACAAAGCCCGAGAGAGTGCAAATTTGAATTGAAATCCAAATTCTTAGCCTATTTTAGGTGCTGAAGTAACAACGCCTTGCTCGTTAGTATAGACGCGGACCCTGTCATGGCGTAGATCAAAGGTGACAAAGGATCCTTCAGGTAATGTGTGGGCTTTCAGCGATGGATTTTCTTTCATGATTGCGGCTACTGCCTCCTCTCCTTTAGTGCCCACTAGCTCTGGCCATGACAACTTCTCAACTGTAAAAATGAACCCACAAATTAGCACATAATCTGCAAGTTAATAATTACAGATTAGTACAAATTTATTGATCATGGTGGAAGCACAATAGTACTAATTTGATGTGTTGGAAATAGATGGAGAAGAACTCACCAGTGGTCGTGCTACTTGCCATCTTGATATGATGATCTCTATATAATCGTGGTAAAGAGCTTAATTTTGTGGGAGTAAATGGTATGTGAAGGGGGATTTATATATAGGGTTAAAACTGTTTGGCCTTCGGTTTTGCGTGGCCGGCGGGGATAAAATGTCTGACCATATGCTGCATTTTGGCAGGAGATGAAGATTTTTTTTAAGAAAAATAATATATAGTCATTGTCTCAATAATCTATTAACTGATTTATTTAGTTGCTTCTATGGATCGATTTTCTAACCTAGAAGAATACTATAATCTTATCCTATCATCAAACTTTGTCTTTTTTGCATCCGTTAACATTTGAAACACTTACTAAATTAAATTTCTTTCGCATCTGTGTAAGAGACACCAGTTTCATAAGACTCACCGCCATGAATTTTCAAATTAGCCGACCCTGTCAGTGAAGATTGAACACAGATGGCAATGGCTCAACAAAGTGAAAAATTAGAAACGGTACATGCCAGGTTTGGATTCTTAGTTGGAGATCCTTACATCTGTCCACTTCGTTACCCGGAAATTCGTCAAGTTCCATACGTAGTGACATCAATAGGTTAAAGGTTTGCATAATATATAGTTTTGCGTCCTGGCAATCAGTAAAAGCTTACATATTTTAATTGATTAGCTTACGTAATTATATAATAACTTGAGGAGGCTACTTCAACCTTGGATCTTTGCAAAATGGCAACTCCTTCACAAGTTCTTCATCTTGCAGCATCCTCATCTCAAGAAAAACTCAAAGTCAAATCCTTCAAGTCACAAAGTAAATTTATATACTTTGTTTGCACTTCATGTACACTTATTCCATTTCTTTTCCTCCACCCTTCCTCCACCTCTCCTCATCCCTCTTTTCTTTCTAGTATTTTCCTTCTATTTCCTAAAGAAAAGTAAAAACTTTAAACTAAAAACTAAATAATTAAGAAATGAGCCCTTAATGTTCTAGCTTAAGTGGTCAAGAGCATTATCCAAGATCTTACATTCAGTTCTCCTTACTTAAATGCTGCTCGTATAAAAGATTTATTAAATTAGTTTCAGATAAAATAATATTAAGTTTAGTTGTTACAGTTAAAAGACTAGCAGCCGATATAACCGTGTTTTTAACTCGCTGTGTTTTTCTAAGTTGAAAGATGTATTTTACCAGTGACATATATGGAAATAGTTAATTATTTAGATACAATTTTGGAAAAAAAAAAAATTAATTAGATACAATGCTCTCAAGCCGTTGTATACAAGTTAAAAAAAAGAACATTATAAATGCCGCTTAGATCTGCACTTTGGCTAGATGATTGTTGGTTCTGTTAAAGTGACCATATAGCAATTCATGTATCATCTCGTAAAAAAATATAGGGTAAATTACATAATATCTTATTAGATTTGAGGTCTATTGCAACTCCATACAACATCTTTAAAACATTTCACTTTCATACATACTATTTTATTTCAAAATAATACATCTGTTACATTTTCTATCCATTGATCCGTTAAGCGCTAACATGGATGTGCAACATGGCAAAAATAATATTTTTTTAATTTAAAAAAAAAACATAAATCTTCCCACCCCAAACAAATTCGTGACCTGGCCGATTATCACCGCTGTTGCTTGGCACTGCCTCCATTAAAGCTCAGCTAAAAAGCTCTAAAAACCTCGAATCATCAACCGAAAATCCATCCAAGTTTCCTACTTTTTTTTTTTATCAAATGTGAATAAAAAATTTCTAAACCCACCTCCTCCTCCGCACCCATTACCTGCAACTCAGAAAGAAAAAAAAAAGAAAAAAAAAACTCATCTCTCTTTGCCTGCAACTCAGATCCCGTCTTCCTTAATGGGTATGGATTTAAGGAGTGGGGTGTGTAGAGGAGGAAAGAGGGTGGGTGCGGAGGAGAACGTGGAGGATGGGTGCGGTGGGTTTAGGGAAGAAAGGGATGAGTTGCAAGGAAGTGGGGGGGGGGGGGGGGGGGGTGGGAAGATGAAGATGAAGTTTTTTTTAGAAAACTTCATTTTAATCCTTTGCAAATATTACTTTTTGATTAAAACCATGAGTAAGATCAAAATTTAATTTTAGTCCCTTGATACATTAATAACCTTATTTATTAATTATATTTTGATTTTTTTAATTATTTATCTATTTCTTTCTAATTTTTAATGTATTAATTTTATTTCATTATAATTTTTATTTTCATTTCATTCATTGTAATATATTTTTGTTGTGAACATTTAGATAAACTAATTTTTTTTATATAATATATTTCGATGTATTGTAACTTCTTTATTTAGGTATATTAAATTCATTATAATACATTTCGGTGCATACATTTAGGTACACACATTTTGGTACTAACATTTCAGTGCATACATTTCGGTGCACACATTTTGATACACACATTTCGGTGCATACATTTAGGTACATACATTTTGGTACTAACATTTCGGTGCATACATTTCGGCACACACATTTAGATACATTAATTTAATATTAATACATTTTAGTGCATATATTTAGATACATACATTTCAGTGCATATATTTAGATACACACATTTCGGTGCATATATTTAGGTACACACATTTCGGTGCATACATTTCAGTACACACATTTAAGTACATTAATTTAATATTAATACATTTTGGTGCATATATTTAGGTACATACATTTAGGTATTAACATTTAAATATATTAGTTCAATATAATATATTTTGGTACACACATTTCGGTACTAATATTTCGGTACTAATATTTAGGTACATTAATTGAATCTTTCAAGTTTGAAGAATGTTAAATAAAATTAATAAATTAAAAAATGTTGTAGGCCTATTTGATTGAGCGATCTAGGGTTAGAGAGGGAGAGGGAGGCCGGCCACTTTAGAGAGAAGGGAGAGAGATTTAATTGTGAGGTGTGTTTTAATTCACCCCATTGTGCCTCTATTTATAGTGGTAGAAAGGACAAACCCTTTCCCATAAGGATTACAATACTTAATGAGTAATCTACTCCTCATATGAATATAAGATACATTCCTAATCTATTAGGATTTACACAATCACATTCCTATACTAAATAGGACTGCAACACTCCCCCTTGAGTGTGTAAATACTCAAAGCACCATCGCATCAGATCTTCAGCAGATAAGGTTGAATAGTTGATGAAGTCATCGGCACAACGGGTATTCGCGAGTCTCAAATTTATGTTGAAGTATGCATTTGTAAAAACTCACAAAAACCTCGCTATGGTAAAACCCATGATAGGCAAAACCCATAGACTAAGGAGAAAAGTAAGAAAGTATGCATAATGTCTAAACACTCGTCGAACTGGACGAAGGTAGTGAACTCAACGGAGTATGATCATCCCAGGATGGGTGCCTTGTTAAAACCTAGTTAGGTAGCAAAAACCCAAAGGGAAAAATGCTCCTAATCGTAGGGAAAAAGAGTACATTAAGATCATGTGAGTATACTTCTAGATACTCCCCCTGAGTTAGACATAACTTCTAAATAAGAGAACTACAAGCGATTTAACTCAGATAATTTACGCATACCGATTCCTTGGACGAGCTTCTGGAAAGTAGACTTGGGCAATGACTTGGTGAAGAGATCGGCCAAGTTGTCTTGGGAACGGATTTGCTTGACTTCAATGTTCTGATGCTGCTGCTGCTGGTGTGAGTAAAAGAACTTTGGCGCTATGTGCTTGGTGTTGTCTCCCTTGATGTATCCCTTCTTTAACTGCTCGATACATGCGGCATTGTCTTCAAAGATCGTCGTAGGAAGGTCAACGACTGATGTAAGACCACTAGTACTTCGGATATGTTCCATAACTTCTCTCAGCCAAAAGCATTCACGCGTTGCTTCATGTAGGGCGAGAATCTCAGCATGGTTCGACGAAGTAGCCACTAGTGTTTGCTTGGTAGACCTCCAAGATATAGCGGTGTCTCCAACGGTAAAGACATAACCCGTTTGAGAACGTGCTCTATGTGGGTCAGACAGATATCCAGCATCTGCATAACCAACAAGGCGAGAACCATCCCGAGGACCGTAAGGGGCGGCAACACTCGGTGATTCGTGGGTATAGAACAAGCCCAAATCTGTTGTACCCTTGAGGTAGCGGAAAACGTCTTTAACACCATTCCAGTGCCTGCGTGTGGGCGCATTGCTGTATCTTGCCAAAAGATTAACAGCGAAGGAGATGTCGGGTCTAGTGCACTAAGCCAAGTACAATAAAGCCTCAATTGCACTCAGATAAGGAACTTCGGGTTCCAAAATCTCTTCCTCATCCTCCTTTGGACGGAAGGGATCTCGTTTAGCATCTAGAGTCTGAACGACCATTGGTGTACTCGAAGGCTTCGCTTTATCCTCATTAAAACGACGCAACGCCTTTTGGGTGTAGTTCGATTGATGTACTAGGATTCTATCCGAACAATGCTCGATCTCCAGGCCGAGACAGTATCGAGTTTTTCCCAGATCTTTCATCTCAAATTTCGATTTCAAGTGTGCAACAATTCCCTCAAGCTTTGCAGGAGTCCTAATGAGGTTCATGTCGTCGACATAAACTACAACGATTGCAAATCCGGAATGTGACTTCTTTATGAACACGCATGGGCATAGTTCATTGTTCACATAACCCTGACTTGTCAAATATTCACTCAGACGGTTATACCACATCCGCCCGGATTGTTTCAATCCGTAGAGTGACCTCCTCAACCTAATTGAGAGAGTGTTCCGTGGTCTAGAACTATTTGAGCCAGTCAATGGAAGTCATTCTGGAACTTTCATATATATTTCCGTATCTAGATCCCCATAGAGATACGCGGTTACCACGTCCATAAGCTGCATATTCAGTTTTTCGGAAACTACCAAACTGATTAGGTAGCGGAACGTTATGACGTCTATTACGGGAGAATACGTCTCCTCGTAATCAATTCCAGGGCGTTGAGAGAAGCCTTGCGCTACGAGGCGTGCTTTGTATCGCACTATTTCATTCTTCTCATTACGCTTCCTCACGAAAACCCACTTGTAGCCAACGGGTTTCACACGTGGTGGTGTAGGAGCGACTCGTCCAAACACTTTACGTTTCGCGAGCGAATCGAGTTCGACCTGGATTGCTTGTTTCCAGTTTGACCAATCGGTTCTACGTTGGCATTCATCGACGGAACGTGGTTCAATGTCATCGCTAAGCATGATGTCAGTAGCTACTGAATACGAGAATGCGTCGTCGACGATCATCTCATTCCTATTCCAAACCTCATCCAATACTGTGTAATGGACCGAAATCTCGCGATTCTCGGGAGGCTGGCATGTTTCATCTGAAGCATCACTGACACGCCCCGACCCCGATGTCCTGTAGACATCGGGGCGGTCACGTGCTGGCCGACACCCGAAGGGTGACGAAAGCCATTTAGAAGGTATAAAAACGAGAAATATGAATTTAGATTCCACATTTAATAAGTGTTTCAGGAACGTGTTCAGAACATACATCTAATTTGAAATATTACAAGAAAGAATATCAACTTGGATACACAAAAGAGTGGTTCCTACACCGAGAGGACTCGAAGATGCTGAAGCGGAAGTGCCTCGACGCCGGGATTGTATGCCTCGAATCTAAGCCTTGAAGGAGGCGCAAAACAAAGGTGAGTGGACCAATTTAATATACATATAAGAAAACAGTTATCAACGTACTATCCCCCAGATTTTATGAAAACACAATTATATCATGATAAACATAGGTTTTCTGAACCTAGAATGTCGTGCAATATTTCATGTCCTAACTCATCATGCAATATCTCGATTCATAACTCGCATACTATAATCATATTCATAGGGGAATAATCGCTAGTGAATGTCCAATATAAACGCTTCAGGCCCCATGCCGGCTCCCCGTCCCTGAGCATACAGTCAGAGGAAACCACACTGCAGGCCCAATGCCAGCTTCCCGTCCCTGTACTCAAAAGTCAGAGGTAACACACTCCAGGCCCTATGCCAGCACCATAACCGTCGCCCGGGATGGACCGGAACCCTATCCCTACATCCCGTAGCGGAAGTGGACCTAAATCGTCGTCCGGGATGGACCGGAACCTTATCCCTACATCCCGTAGCGGTAATATCATAACTATCGCATATACATTTATACGCTATCAGAACTATCGCACATACATCATTCTCATGCTATCATGCTTTTCATACATGCAATTCTACTAATAAAACATGTATTTTTAGAAGGGGTCCACTCACAGTACTTAGCCGTCCAACGCTGCACTGCTAGCGAATCTAGAACAATCCCAACAGTTGCCCCTAAGCACATAAAGGGTACAACTTAGTCAAACTCTATTCAAACGAATTTATTTGGGAAAACGGACTTCAAAAACGGGTCCAGGACGTCGAAATTAGCCTAGGAGGGGTCCCGGACGGAACCCGAAAAAGTCAACCAAAAAGTCAACGTTGACCGTTGACTAGTCAAAGTCAAAGTCAACGGTCAAAGTCAACGTTGACCGTTGACCGGGTCAACGGTCAACAGGTCAACCGGGTCACGGGTCAGGTCAACGGGTCAGTCAACCGGGTCGGGTCAAAGTCCACGGGTCAAGGTCAACCCGGATCTGGGTTGGATCCGGATTTGGGTTAGGGGTTTGGGTCCACATGGGTTTGGGCTTGGAGAGTTCGACCCAAAAGGGGTCTCGGGTTTTAGGGTTAGCCCATAAGGGCTTTAGGGTTTAAGGGATACGGGCCTGGGGCCCTGATTCAAAGAACCCAAAAGGGTTTTGGGTTAAATAGGTCCGGGCTTAAAGCCCTTAATAAAACCGGCCCAAAGGCCCAAATTAAAGGAACCCAAGGGTTCCTTAGATCTCAGTTACACGGGCCAAAGGCCCTAATTTCCTTCGGCCCAAGGCCTTTTAAAGCCTAAGGTTTTGGGTTTTAACTAAACGGGCCGGAGGCCCCTAATTTCTAAGGCCCGAGGCCCTAATTAATTTTAGGAAACCCAAAACTAAAAATAATGCGGGCTAGGGTACTGGGTTAGGTGCAAATGGGCCTAATGCCCAATTACAAAAGCCCAAAGGCCCTAAACCCTAATTAATTAACATAATAAAATAAATAATTAAAGTGAAATGGGCTGGGCTGGTTACGGGCCTAAGGCCCGAGGGGGTTTGGGTTTCGGGTTCTGGCCCAAAGGCCTGAGTTGGCGTCGGAAAACCAGAGGAACGCCGGAGCTTCTACAGCTCCGGCCAACTACGAACGGGGGTCTCGAGCCCCGATCTACCTACCAAATTGAAGAGCGAAGCGAGGGGAGTGTCTAGGTACCTTCAATTCGAAGAGATTCCACCGGAGACAACCGGAGAAGCCTACGGTGCTCACGAATTCGCCGGAGAAGGGTGTACACACCCCGTCACGATCTCGACCTAAAACTCACAGAAATTCACCAAGTCAAATCCTAATTTCTAACCCAGACATGAACCAAAAGAAAGGGGAAGTCGATCGTGACTTACCTCGTCGGAAAATCCCGAGAATTCGCCGGGGGAATTTCTGGGTTCTTCCGTTCGTCACGGTGGCATCGAGAGGGAGGGATGAGAGACGCGAGACGAGAGAGAGGACAAGGGTGTGAGTGTGTGTGGTGAGATCGAGCGAGAGAGATGAGGGAGTGAGGGTCTCGGAGAGAAGAGAGGGTTACGGGGAAGAGAGAGTTCGAGAGGGCGAGAGAGAACAGAGAAGAGAGGGACAGAAATGAGAGAGATGACTCGGGGGACCAAACCGGGTGGGCCCGTTGGGCTCACCATTTAAGAACAAGAACAATTTTAAATTAAAAAGGGTTTAAGGACTAAATTGAAGGTTTGTAAAACTTTGGGGATTAAAATTGCATAATAGAAAAGTGTTTTGGGGGTAATTTATAGGATTTAACATAAAATCGAGGGGCGGGCGTGTCAATCATCGTAATCTAGAATAACCTCATGCGTTGGAACGGATGAGTGAGCGATGGTCAGATTCAAACTAGGGTCACTAGTTGGTCCCATTTTCCTCTTCCGGGGTTGTGAATCCTTTGAACCAGGTGGTCTGCCACGCTTCAGGGTCGGAGCAGGTGATTGGCTAGCCGCCAATGTACCGTGCCGCGTGGAAGTTGCGGTATCCCCTCCTTCGGGGACGGTCCGGCCTTCCCAGGCGGGTTGTTGACGTACACGGGGTACATCTATCCTTGCAGGTGTGTTTGCAGCGGGTATATGTGATCTTGTCACTTTAGCTAGATCATTAAAAGCATCTGGCATGCTTTGAGCAATGCTCTGAAGATCTATAATTCGACGCACTTCAGTTTCAGACTGAGCAGTGCGGGGATCTAAATGAGACATAGTGGGAGTATACCACGACAATTCGCGGCGTTCTACGGGAACGTTAGCATGCTTATCTCCCCCTAACGCCGGGAAGACTGTCTCATCAAAGTGACAATCCGCAAAACGTGCGGTGAAAAGATCTCCTGTCAAGGGTTCTATGTATCGAACAATTGATGGCGAATCATAACCGACATAGATTCCCATTTTTCTCTGAGGACCCATTTTGGTACGTAGCGGCGGCGTTATTGGCACATAAATGGCGCACCCAAACACCCGTAAATGCGAGACGTCAGGCTCGTATCCAGTGACCAACTGTAACGGTGAATGTGGTTGGGTAGCGGTGGGCCTCAGGCGGACCAACATGGCTGCGTGCAATATTGCATAGCCCCAGGCAGATACCGGCAGTTTGGTTCTCATAACCAAAGTCCGAGCTATCATTTGAAGGCGCTTTATGAAAGCTTCTGCCAGGCCGTTTTGGGTGTGAACATGGGGTACAGGATGTTCCACATCAATCCCTACTGACATGCAATAATCGTCAAAGGTCTGTGACGTAAACTCTCCAGCGTTATCCAATCGAATCGACTTAATCGGATAATCAGGGTGGTGAGCCCTTAGCTTAATAATTTGAGCTATGAGTTTAGCAAACGTGGTGTTGCGTGTGGACAACAAGCACACATGTGACCATCGTGTCGATGCATCAACCAACACCATAAAATATTTAAATGGTCCGCAAGTTGGTTGGATTGGTCCACAAATGTCCCCTTGAATCCTCTGAAGAAATTTAAGGGGGTTGTGAATAATCTTTGTATATGAGGGTTGAGTATTCAACTTCCCCAAAGAACACGCTTTGCATGGTGGGAGTCCTACATGAGGATGTAACTTGTGCCCGTGTGATGATTTGAGGATACGGCGCATCATGTCACGTCCAGGATGTCCCAAACGGTCATGCCAAAGCAACAAAGTGTCCTGGAACTCAAGCATAGGGCCGCCCACACTGTGGGCTTCTATGCCTCGAATGGTTGTGATGTACAACCCATTCGGCATACGTTCCAACTTCTCGTGAATACGCTTCTGGCCATATTCGTATGAAGTGATACAAAGAAATTCAGAACCATGATCTTCAGTGGTTTCAATATGATATTTATTATCTCGAATATCTCTAAAACTCAGCAATGTTCTTCCGGAACGTGGAGAATAGAGTGTCTCCTTAATGGTCAAGATAGTACCATTAGACAACATGATACGTGCCTTTCCGTATCCTTCAACCAGGTCGGATGAACCTGCGAGGGTTGTCAAAGGAGATTTCTGGGGTATTAAGTTAGTAAAATAGTGATTTTCACGCAAGATGGTGTGCGTGGTTGCACTATCTGCCAGACAACTAACTTCCCCACTAGTCATACCTAGAAATAAATTGATTGAATTGGTCACATGCATAAATATAAGTCCATTCATTCAATTAAGCAATTCGAGAAAATAATATCCATTCAAATAATAATCCATAATTCAAAACAAATCAAAACCAAACAAATTATTCTAAATACTTAGAAAAATTGTTCAAAAATTTAAACCAGAAACCTAGATAAATAGGGGGTAGGGCCGGCCACTCCTAGTGGGTTCGGCCACTAGGGGTAAACACCCTAAAAACATGTCTAATTTATTCTTCCATAGGGGCTGACGCCTCCTGAAAATCCGATATCTCCATGGATGTGGTTGCATCTTCCGGACGATCCACAGCTGCAAAGTTAGACTCACGATGTGAATGATACTTGGCAATAGCCTCAGGGGAAGCTCGGCATACGCGTGACCAATGATCCTTTGATCCACAACGATAGCACATGTCCAGTTCAGTAGAAGCAGACTGACCGGGAGCTTTGCCTTTATTCTTGAAGTTTGGGACCTTAGGGGCGAGTGGTGGACGTTGCTGGGTCACAATCCTTCCCTTAGGTGCGGCTCTCTGTTGACCTTGGGCTCGTGGTGGAGCTTGTTGCCTATTACCACGACCACGACGATTCGTACGTCGTTTAGGGCTGCGAGAAAATATGGCATGTGCTTCAGGCACAGCGTTCGAGCCAGTCGGTCGAGCTTGATGATTTCTCATCAAAAGCTGGTTCTGCTTTTCAGCGAGAAGTAAAACAGAGATCAAATCTGAGAACTTGGTGAATTTCTGTGCCCTATATTGTTGCTGCAGGACAATATTGGTGGCATGGAAGGTCGAATAGGTCTTCTCCAGGAGATCTGATTCAGTAAGGTCCACTTTACAGAATTTCAACAATGAACGGATTCTACAAACTTTAGAGTTATATTCATTCACAGACTTAAAGTCTTGGAAGCGAAGATGCTGCCAATCGTGTCTTACTTCAGGCAAGTAGATGTCTTTCTGGTGATCGAAACGGTCAGCCAGAGCAAGCCAGAGGGTGCGTGGGTCCTCCTCAGCGAGGTACTCGGTCTGCAGTGCATCATGGATGTGTCTTCGGATGAAGATCATTGCAGTAGCCTTCCGAGCTTCGTCAACAGGTTTGTCAGTGACGGGTGCCTCGATGGTGGCTCTAATACCCTTTGCAGTTAGATGGAGCTTCACGTCTTGAACCCACTTTAGATAGTTTCTTCCAGAGACTTCTAGAGCGGAGAAATCGAGCTTGTTCAAGTTCGACATGTCCCTAAAACAGAGGGAGAAAAACGTGAGTAGTCATATGGTAAGCCATAGACATATATCGTAGAACATACAGGTTCTTTTAGACATGTATTGGTTTAAATCATGCATGAAAACTACAGGTTTCATGTGGTATGTTTTGGAATGAAAACTTCAGGTTTCAAAGGCACTAAATTTGAAACTACAGGTTCAATTTAGTTTTATGAACAATTAGTTCATAATGAGAGGTTCCTACAAGAAACATAGAATACAATATACAAATATACATATAGTGGATTTGAGGTTCTTCGGGAACTCAAGTGTGAGAGCTTCGTTACTACGAAAGTATGTGACGGTTCAAAGTATAAAAATAAATTATTGAATCGTTAATGTCCAAAAAATGAGCTTCAGGTCAATAATTTTGGATTCATAATCAGATTAATGAACTGCAGGTCAATTTTAATTAATTCAATAAATCGGGCCATACGGGGTCGATTGTAGAAGCAAAATAATATTAAAATAATATTTTTGGGTCGAAAATATAGCCCCAAAATAAGTTGGGCATGGTTTTGGGTGTCTTAAGTATAAAACAAGTCTCCAAAACATTGGATGGTGGCTGCAGGCCACGGGTAGGACAGGCAAACCCCCAGCCGAGCTGGGTTTGGGCTGATAGGGCTACGGGGGAAGGCCCAGCGAAAGCTGGCCTTCTGGTTTGCGCGGGAAAAGCCCAACCACCAGGCTGGCATTATGCGGGCCGCAGGGCGAAGCCCATGTGCAGGCCGTGACACAGGGAAGGCCCAGGAAACTGGGTTGGCGTGATGGGACCGAAGGGATGAGGGTTGCAGGCCCGTCTGGTCTCCCTCAGGCAAAAGCCTGGTGTCAATGCATAAGGATGGTGCGGCACCCGCACCAAATCCTGCCCAAATTATTATTTATTTATTTTTTTTTTTCAAAACCTTTAGGGGGCGTTTGTTTGCCCTCACTAAAGGGTACTAGACTGGACTGGACTAAGGGTTAGTCCAGTCCCATGTTTGTTCCTGACATGGACTAGGTTTAATGAGACTAAGTCTCACTAGCCTAGACTAAATCAGGGACTAGCTGGTCTTAGTGAAACCCCTCAAAAACCATGGGACTAGCTAAGACTGTCCCCTTTCTCCTCCTCGCCTTGCTCCTCGACCACTCACATTCGAAAGCCATTGGACTAGATGCTTTTCACAACCAATTTTCATATAAAATACCAAATTGAATAAAAGATTGGAACGGACAAGGGAGAAAAATATGGAGAAAAAGAGGGAGAGAATGAGGCGGTAAGGAATGATTAAAGGGATAAAAAAATAGGATAAAAATAAAATATTAATAATTATGGATTAAATAATATAATATTATAGTTTGTTAATTATCCTGCTTGTTAGTCAGACATTGCACCAAACGCTTCACTAAGCTAGTCCAGCTTAGTCTAGTCTAAGCCAGTACAACTTAGTCCTTGAAGCTAGTCCAGTCCGAGACAGTCCGGTGCAACAAACGCACCCTTAGGGTTTGGGAACCCTAATTTGCTTCTAATTTAATTTTATAATTTGACTCACAAATTCCACATAGCAATTTAATTTTGCGATGCATGAAACAAAGATATATATTGACAAATATATGAACATATACAATATATATATCGAAAGGAAAATATAAACATAGAGGGGTTCATGCATCATGGGAAATGTTTTCATGCTTCGTGGACGTTTCAAATATATTCATTTATTTTAAGCGTACCTGATTAGCAGAAAACGAATAAGCCTTTGAATATTTGGTGGATGAAAGCCTCCTCCGACGATGCGTCAATTCCTTAGCTTCTGGCAAGAGCGTGCTGATAACGTGTTGTAGGCCTATTTGATTGAGCGATCTAGGGTTAGAGAGGGAGAGGGAGGCCGGCCACTTTAGAGAGAAGGGAGAGAGATTTAATTGTGAGGTGTGTTTTAATTCACCCCATTGTGCCTCTATTTATAATGGTAGAAAGGACAAACCCTTTCCCATAAGGATTACAATACTTAATGAGTAATCTACTCCTAATAGGAATATAAGATACATTCCTAATCTATTAGGATTTACACAATCACATTCCTATATTAAATAGGACTGCAATAAAAAACTCTTTTTTGGTCAAAAAATAAATTAAAATTTGTGTATTAATAAATTTAAATATTTAATGGGAGATATTAAATAAAATGCACATTAATTATTTTGAATTAAGGACACATTAGGGACCAAAAATCAATATTCAATCTAACACCAGGTTTTTTTAAAATTTTATTCTTCTTGAAGGATTAAAGTTCAAAACCCCCTTTTTTTTTCTCTTCTCTTCTTTTGGGTTGTAGGTTAGAGGTTGGGTTGGGGGGATGGAGGTAAGACAAAGTGGGCGTTTGGTTTTGGTTTTTTTTTTAATATATAAATTTTATTTAGAAGATTCAGTTTTTTTCTAAATTATTTTAAATTATTATTTTTTGCTACGTGACACACATTTGGCAGTCACGTGGCACAAATATGACAGTCACTTCAGCGCTTAACGGATTAATGGATGGAAAATGTAACGGAGTTATTATTTTGAAATAAAATAGTACGTCAATTATGAAAGTGAAATGTTTTAAAGATGTTGTATGAGGTTGTAACTTGTAATAAACCTCAAACCTGATGAGATATTATGTAATTTACCTAAAAATCTATTTGTATATTTCATTAAAACCCAAAGAGGCATTCTAATTCCACCCATGGTTATAATTAAAAATCTCTGTTTAATACGTTTATATTTACATTTTAGGTAGACTTGATTTTTGAATTCGTACTCGCTTAGTTTGGTTCAAGAATTCTTCTGGCATTATTCAAGTTGTCTTCCACCAAAAATGTTATATTTAATTGGATTCTATCAATGATTTCGTTTCTATTAAATTAAATTAAAAAATTAAATTAAAAAAAAACCTTTGTTCATAAAAAAAAATACTTAAAATGACAATTTTAAAGACACTAGATATGAGAAAATGAAGAAAAAGTGAACAAACATTAGGGTCGAATGTTTACTGCCAAAATTACAATTTTGTTTTAGAGAAAAGTACTATATTCATTTATAAAAAAAGAGAATACAAACAAAAGAGGAACAGTTGCATACATAGGCCTCGATAAAATTCATGCTAGGGATTTCAATCCGACCTAAGAGAAATAAAGCGTCTCACACCGTAAAAATTATAAGTCCAAACTTTTCTCAAATATAAGATTAGTGATAATATCGGGGTTCCTCAAACCAAAGCGTTTGTCCATCCATAAAAAGACCCAACCGAGCCAAGCGGTGTGCAACCCTATTAGCCTCCCGTTTAGTGAAAAACAGTCGCGAGGGATTGAGTGAAGAAAATGCCTAGCATCATCAATAACATGGCCCAGCGAAGACATATCATCCTCAGGATTTTGTTGTAGTGCAGCGATCACCATCTGTGCATCCCCTGCAAATTCCATATAAGCAGCCTCCAGATCGCGCGCAAACAGTATGGCAACCCAAGCTGCCATCGTCTCTGCTAAAAGTGGCGCAGAAATTCCAGCAAGTCTTTGTACCATTGCTGCCACAAACTTCCCACTTGCATTTCTGATCACCATGCCTATTCCCCACGTATCACTAATAGCGATGCATGGACACGGGAGAAAGCCCCTGTATCCCGTATCGGACACTCTGAGGATACGGATACGCGGAGGATACACGTGGATACGCATCCGATACGTATCGGAGTGAAGAAATACGTTTAGGACTGAGAAGATACACCTATCGTATTGTCCAGATACAAGTATCCCACTTTTCGGATATGTTTGAAACTAAAATAGGAGGATAATCAGAAGAAAAATAAAAAATAATCACAATAAATCCGCACAGAATCATGATTGATCGAAGTTAGCTAACTGAAATCACTCTAAAATCGGAGGATAATTAGAAGAAAAAAAAAATCGGATTTACATCTAGAACCTCAGAAATCACTCTTCTTGGATTAGGAGACTTTCACGAATCTGACCGTCATCTACAACCGTTCCGTTGTCTCCGTTGTCGCCATCTGCAGCTGCGCCGTCGTCTCCATCTTCTCCGTCTACAACTGCTCCGTCGTCTCCTTCGCCTCTGTCTGCAACTCCTGGTGAATGGTGAATGGTGACTGGTGAGCTTTCATTTTCACTTTGTTAATATTGAAACTGTGAAATCGAAACCCATCTCTGAAACTAAAACTAAAACCCATCTCTGATTCCCCGAGGGCATCACAAGACCCATCTCTGAAACAATAAAACCCATCCCTGAAAGAAAGTGAAACTGAAAGTCTGAAACTAAAAGTAAAACTTAATCTGATTATAAAAAGCCTTCTGTTTTTCTGAAAATTGAAACTAATATTATATACATACCACTACTTACAATAATATATTATAATACTCATTTCACTCCCCCATAATCCGTTCGAATCTGATGAAGTTGCTTTTCTGTTTTTAACTTTTTGTATTATTATAATATTATTATATTTTGTATATTATAATATATTATTGTATTTTGTATAAATTTGAACTTAAGTAATAAATTTGAATGATTATTTTATAATGTTTTAGATATATTTATTTATTTATTTATATTTTTAATTGCCGTATCTCAAATGTATCGTGTCCTTGTTTTTAGAAATTTAACGTATTCCCGTGTCGTACACTCGTATCCATGTCCGTGTCCATGCATAGTAGACTCGCTATTCTGCTCCCATGCTCCGTCGAAGTTGCATTTTAACCTCCCAACATCAGGTTTCTTCCATTTTTGCGTGGAAATTTGTTGTGAAGCCTTTACCTTGCCATGCCATTTTTTGTATTCATGCAACCAAGCTTGAATACTTCCATGAATCTCCAAAGGCTGCTTTGAAACTCCACTCCAATAATAAGAATTACGCTCCTGCCATATGCTCCAAATCAGCATCATAATCATATCAAGACTCTCCCTTGCCATTGAATGTGCTAGACTCCCAAGCCAATCCAGCCACCCAACATGACGTGCTTCATGTACTCTAATGCCCAGCGGGCTTGAGAGCCACATGATAATTTTGTTAAATTCAAATAGTCACAGGTATAGCTATAAAAGCTAAGACTTCTCAAACAGCAGTAGGAATAACGCATAGAAGGGAGAATTAATATTGCACTACTTTTATTTTCTTATTAGTACCAATTACACTGTGAGATGGATAATTTAGGTTAAGTTATAAAATGAGACATCATAATAACTTGGTGTCGAGCTCACTATCTACAGAAATAAAACCTAAAATGTCACAATTATAAATAAAGAACATCACAAGTTCTACTCCCGTCACTACAAACACCTTGTTAGCCTATCTTAGGCGCTGAAGTGACAACACGTTGCTCATTAATATAGACACGAACCCTGTCACTACGAAAATCACAGGTGACAAAGGATCCTTCATATACTGCGTGGGCTTTGAGCAATGGATATTCTTTCATTATTGCGGCTATTGCCTCCTCTCCTTTAGTGCCAATTAGATCTGGCCATGACAACTTCTCAACTGTAAAATATGAACGCACGTATCGTATACATAATTAAAGATTTATTATATTTCTTATGATGGAAACAAAATCCTATTAACTAGATTTATTGGAAATCAATAGAAAACTCACCAGTTCTTGTGCTATTTTCCATCTTTGATACGATGATTTATTATCTTTGTAAACAGTTCTGTGGGAGTAAATGGGTATTTGAAAGGGGATAATATGATGATCCCTATATATGGGTTGAACGGTTTGGACTTCGGATTTGTATGTGGTCGGCTGAGATAAAGAAGTCTGACCATATGCTGGGTTTTAGCAGGAGATAAAGATTTTTTTTTTAATTAAATTAAATAAAAATCAAATGCGATCGGTAATTGTGAAATTTTGGCGGATTCTTTGATTTGTTTTTTCTTGTGTATTGCTCAATCAACGGCATATGGAGCTGCATCTTTTTCTTTTGTTAGTGACTAAGCAGAAAAGGACGTACATAAAAATACATTTGTCATTTTCAATTTCCATACGCGGATGAAAGTAAGTATAATTTCAAAGCAAAATGTCTTAATCTTCATGTCTGAACATGTTTACTAGGATGGAATGTGAATTAGTGTATTAATCTGATTGGAGTGTCTCGTATTGGGACATGTGAACCTTGCATCAAAGACTTAACAATACATTAAGCAATAACATGTATATATATAAAATATAAACGCTTATTAAAAAACTATCAAGAACCCCAAATGGCAAAAGGTCATGACCTCTCAACTTCGAGCTTTGGAAGCCCACCATACTTGGACTCTCACTTCTCTAGCTCCCAGCAAGGAGCCCATTGGATGCAAAGTGAGTTTACAAAATAAAGCACCGTTCCGATGACACTATCGAGCGCTACAAAAACCTGCTTGGTGGCCAAAGGTTACACTTAACTTGAAGGGATCTATTATCACAATACTTTTTCCCCCCATTGTGAAGTTGGTCACACTTCAATGCCTTTTAGCCCTCACTGCTTCAAAAAAATTTGTCCCTTCATTAGTTGGACGTTAATAATGCTTTCTTCCATGATGATCTTTGTGAGGAAATTTATATGGTGCTTCCTCCTAGTCTTAAGCAACAGGGACAGGGGGAGTACATGGTGTGTCGCCTGAATAAGTCTTTATATGACATAAACAAGCATCTCATCAATGGTTGTTCAAGATTTTTTAGGCCATTCTACTAGATATACTAAATCCAAGTCAAACTACTCCCCCTTCACAAAGAAAAATGGGAAATCCTTCACGGCTCTCCTCATTTATGTCGATGATATTTTGATTACTGGTCATGATCTGGTTGGTATCAAGAAGCTCAAAACTTTTTTAAATTCACATTTCTTCATTGAAGATTTGGATGATTTAAAATAATTCTTGGGAACAGAAATTTTCCACTACAAAAAGGTTATCTTTATTTCCCAGTGAAAATATTTGATGGACATTCACTAGTAGAAAAAACACTTTGCGCGACGTAGGTACCTTCGTCGTGCAAAGTCAAAAATCATTGCCCGAGGGTTTGCGCGACACAACCTTCGTTTTGCAAAAACCGTCGCGCCAAGGCAGTGAAGCCAGAGTTTGCGCGACGAAGATATAACCTGCGTCGTGCAAAGTGTCCTTGCGTGACACACTACCTATGTCGAGCAAAGTGTTTTTGCGCGACGCAGCACCTACGTCGTGCAAAGCGTCCTTGCGCGACGCAAAACCTACGTCGAGCAAAGTGTTCTTGCGCGTCGCACTACCTACGTCGAGCAAAATGTCTTTGCGCAACGCAGAACCTACATCGTGCAAAGTGTCCTTGCGCGACATATAACCTACGTCGTGCAAAGTGTCCTTGCGCGACGCACGACCCACGTCGAGCAAAGTGTCTTTGCGCGAGGCAGAACCTACGTCGTGCAAAGTGTCCTTGCGCGACGCAGAACCTACGTAGTGCAAAGTGTCCTTGCGCGACGCAAAACCTACATCGTGCAAAGTGTCCTTGCGCGACGCACAACCCACGTCGAGCAAAGTGTCTTTGTGCGACGCAGAAGCTACGTCGTGCAAAGTTGCCTTGCGTGACGTGACCTACGTCGCGCAAAACCTTTTTTTTTTTTTTTTTGTTGATAAATGTTTTGGTCAAAACTCTTTTTTTTTTTTGATAAATATTGTAATTAAATTATAAAGAATAATTAATTAACCAAGCAAAAGTATTTAATTATAAAATATATAAAAATGTACATAAATGTCCAAACAAAAAATAAAAAACTACAAGTGAACTAGGTTTAAAACATCAAGCTACTAAGTATCGAGAGGGTGAGGTGGCTCTGAGGTCGAAGGTGGATCAAGATGAGGTGTTGGTAGCGAGACTTGTAGGTCGACCATCTGTATGGCTCGTACAATGTCACTCAACTGCGCCCTCATCTGATCGCCCTCGGCCCTCATTTGCTCCCTCATCTGCTCCTTCATCTGCTCATTCATCTGCTCCTTCATCTGCTCCTTCATCTGCTCCCTCTCGGCCCTCATTTGCTCGCACTGGGCCGTCATCTGCTCTTCTTGGATCGCAACCTTGCCCCTTAAGGTTGTCACTTCCTCCATCAATGTATTGACCTGTACTGTGTTCGATCTGGAAGAAGAGGCACCTGTCTCACGAACCCGCGATCTCTCCATACCCCAAACAACCTGGCCATGACGACGACCAAGGTTCTGATCCAGGACTTGAGTCATGATCTGAAAACCAACATCATCTGGTACCATGACATCCTCGATTGGAGTCTTAGGGGGAAGCTGCGATGCTACTTCTTGGAGAACAGCAGTGCTCTTTTCCACCATAGTATCCTATAATAATAAAGAAAAAACATATAATGTTTAATAACAAAATATAAATAATATTTGAACGATTCATACATATAAGAATAATAATAATTACATATACTTACATAACACTGGTTAGCGATTTCATTACTAGGTCGAACGTAAACGTCCTTGAACGTGTCAATCTCTGGGAACTTAGAACCCTCTTGAAGAAAAAAAAAACATTAAGAAAATTTTATCAATCAATAATAATAAATAAATTGTACAAAATTTCAAAATTAATATAGTTTTACCTCACGTCGTTCCTCAAGCCTATACGAAAAGGGCTTCGAACCAGAATGGTGGAGAAGTGTCTTTGACTCACGAGCTTTCTGGCCAGCAGCAGATTTCTTCTGTTAAACACACAATATACATGTTAGTGCAACTATTTGAAATAAATTAATAAAAAAACTCTTTAAAAATAACTAAAACAATAATAAATTATTAATAAAATATTATGTACATACCAAAAAATTTGGATCTGTAAAATGGTTGCAGAGCTACTCCCAATTGTCTGGCCAGTCCCTCAACTCAGTTGGAACATGTAAGCGAGCAATCTCCGGATTATCCCATTTCTTAAAATGATTGTGAAAATTGTTCTTCCAATTTTTGTACCGGATTGCTAAGTTCTCCTCTATGTAGGCCATGACCTCGGGAGATATGTCATCACAATCATAAATGTGCTACGAATATGAAAAATAATAAAATAAAAGTAAGAAATTGCATAATATTAAAGATAATATATTTTAGTTTTTAATATTTGTAACTAAAATTAAAAAAAATGATAAAGACTAAGAATTAATATACTAACCGACAACTCATCTCGCACCAGTTTCTTGTCCTCATCGGAAATTTCTGCCCAAGACTTCGACTTAAAAGGACAATTGTCTCGAACAACAACACCACAGCTTCCTGTGATGAAGCTATGTTGTTGTGGGGTAGCCGCTCCACGATGTGATCTTCTGATGAGGTGATAGACTTTGTCGGCCTACGGCATCTATTTTCCTTGCAAAGTAGTGGTCATGATTGACAACTGCGTTCAAGATGCCTTCAAAAAGCTTTATCCTCATTCGAAACTGCCTTCGAAAATCATGAGCAGGAAATCTCGGCCGCTCAATGAAATAATCTTTCATCATTTGGTCATGAAGCTCTTCTCTATCACGCTGCACGAATGAACGCCCCGTGACAGAACCACGATGGCTAGATTCGCCATGGTGCTCATATTGCATAAACGAGTTTACAAGTTCAGCTTCGGTGTTGATCAGTTCTGCATCTTCAATGTCAAGCCTTGCTTGGTATTGTGCCATCTCCATTGCTCTGCTACGCCTTCTTCTATCACCCATTGATGAGATATTGAGGATTTTTAGGAAACAAAAACTCTTTGAAAGTTGAAAGATTGGTGAATATAGAGGATGATTGAAGGTTGAAAGATTGTGTGATCAACTAATATTGGACATGAGTTTATATAGAGGATGATTGATAAACGGTTGGTGAAAGTTGAAAGTTTGGTGTTGAACGGTTGGTGAAAGTTGAAAGTTTGGTGTTGAAAGGTTGGTGAAAGTTGAAAGTTTGGTGAAAGTTGAAAGTTTGGTGTTGAACGGTTGGTGAAAGATGAACGATTGGTGAAAGTTGAAATATTAGTGAAAGTTGAAGGCTTGCTTTGTGAAAAATTTAATGATTTTTCAATATTTATCGGAATTTAAATTTTTTTAGATTAAAATGTTCATAAAATTAATTTACGATAGTCTACATATTTATTTTTTTAAAAAAAATTGATTTAAGAAAAAAATTAGCCTAAGTTCATTCTTTAATAATCCCGGGCTAAAATTTTAGGCCAGTAGGGTTGGAGCAGAAAAACTGTTTCTGGGCTAAAAGCCAAATTTTCCGGGCTAAAAAATTTGGCTTTTAGCCCAAGGGTTGGAGATGGTCTAATAGTATAGTATTTCCCAAAACCTTAAAACAATAAAATAACAGTAATTCCCAACTTCCAACACATTTTCACAATCCAACATGTGAGAATTAGAAAAAAAAAAAGATACTTGACTGGTAGGAAATTTAACATGGAGCAGAATTTGAAGTTATTACTACATGAGGGTGATTTGCTTCTTTATCCTTCAAATTATCGAGGATTGGTAGGAAATTTAATTTATCTCACCCAAGGTATTAAATATCCATAATATCCCGATATTTCCATCGATATTTCCGTGTTTTTGGACTACCGATATTTCCGATGTCATTGATATTTCCATCGAAATTTCCGTGTTTTTTAAATTTCTATATTTAAAAAAACACCAAGGGGATTCGAACCTCTCCCATTTTACTCCTTCAACACCTTGACCACCATATCACTTATGTTTTTGTGAAAATATGCTAAAATATTTATATATTTTCTACACTCACAATGGTTGCCAGCTCGCTATATAATCAACTTAAACCAGTTAAATCCATCATGCAATGCATTTCCTTCTAATTTTTTGTGATAAACTAATAGATAATTGACTAAATAAACATCCTGCAAAGTTTCAATAAAAATTTCCAAGTTTTTCTTACAATTTCCGTGGTTTTTATTCAATTTTTATCGATATCGATAATATCCCGATATTTCCATCGAAATTTCTGTGTTTTTGGACTACCGATATTTCCGATATCATCGATATTTAATACCTTGATCTCACCATCATAAGGCATCATATCACCTTTTCTATGCACACTCTAAAGTCAATTTATGCAACAACCATGCAAGCCCCATTATGATGCAGCTCTACGTGTTCTTCGATTTCTTAAGAGTACTCCAGGCCAAGGCATTTTATTCTCTTCACACAGTTCCTTACAGTTGAATGCTTATTGAGACCTCAATTGGACAAGTTGTCCGATAACTCGAAGATCTACTACGGGGTATTGTGTTTTTTCTTGGGAGTTCATGCTATCATGGAAGAGTAAAAAGCAAGAACTGTTTCTTTGTCTTCTGTAGAAACCGAATACCATTCCATGGCAGGTACTTGTTGCGAACTAACTTGGTTGCAAGACATTTTTCGACATATGTAGGTAATGGTGAAGCCAAGAATTGTCGAGGGGAGGGGCAACATTTAAAAAGGTAGAAGGTCCCAAATAAATGTAGACAACCGAATCCTCTTAGATAGTAGACTATATTAATGTCATTCATAATTCACCAATACAAACAAGTTACAATTAGTTCAAGAGCAATTCCAACTCCTTATATTGAGAGGGATGTAAAAAGGTATGTCAACTACACAAATATGAACATTGGAAATACATTTCTGTGCACATTTAACCCATCGCACCTGAATATTTGATAGTAAATACGACTTAAACCAGTTAGTTAGAACAATGCGCTAGTCTCCTTACACCTAATGTCGAATCTCTCTCTTATAATATAAAGAGACCATATATAGACCAACTTGGGTTGAGGTAAACCAAACCAAATCCAACCCAGTCTAGTTAAAGACAACCCATCCTCCTCTTACCAAATTTGTGCCTAATATACCAAAAATCTCCTCCTCTACCTCACTCACTCGCGCGAGCACTTGTTCTTGTACACACCAAAATCCTCTCTGTGGCCACTGGCTCCCTCCTAGATTTCGACTTCTTTAACTTCACTCTCTCTCCAAAACCCCCTTCCCTCTCACTCTCTTCCTTCCAAGCTTTCACACACCTTGTTCTATTATGGCGTTTCATTTTCCAGCCGTTTCACCCAAAACCCAATTCACCATTTGACCGCCATGGTTTAATCTCTCCGACCCAAAAATCCCACCTTGTTCTCTGCTGGTACACAGCAATAGATTTGGTGGATAGAAGCTTGCTTGCTAGAAATATATTACATTCGTGGGGTTTGTGCATAGTGGGGATGAGTGGTTCCTTGATATTATTTTATTGTTTTTTTCTTTGAAATGGAACACACCATTTTATTTAATTTTTTTTTTCTAGATCCAAAATGACGTCGTTTTGCCATGGGTTTAAAAACGAAAACAAAAACGCATTAGTGTCGCTGCAGAGAATCAAAGCGTAGCACCAGAGCCGAGGGGTAGAAATCTAGGTTTTAGGAACGAATTATGGCAACCGAAGGTGCTGCTCCACCTCCTTGCACCTCTGTGGCTTCACTCCTTCATGTAGGTGACATGGTCCAGATGTGTTGTATTGTGATAATCAAGCAGCCCTATATATTTCAGCTATCCCGGTATTTGATGAAAGGACATGACATGTAGAGATATACTGACATTTTGTGAGGGATAAAATCCAAAAACTAGAGGAGTGATTCTTCATTAATTGTAAATATAAACCCATGTACAATTTTCTTTTCAATACACAGAAGACATTATTCTACAGTATCATCTTTCTTTAGATTATCCTCTCCAAAAACTTTTCAGATTTATATTTCCAATTTCTTATTCATATACAAAATCCTAAAATATTGTAAAAAAAATTAATCTCATCGTTAGTTTTCACTGGTTGTCGATCCCCGAATTGTGCAAGAATTTAATTAATGCCATTCATAAAAGAAGATTTACTATGATACTGAAAAGATTGTGACAAATACCCTTTGAATCCCTTTCCGCCATGCTTCGTATAATAAAGAGCCAATATTTCTGCTCATGCTAAAGATGAAAACAGACCAAATTGACAAACACCCTTCATTAGAAAATGAACAAGAAAAAACCACTTCAATTAATAAAGTCGCTTTCTCATTACACATAAATATCGTATACAATTGTTGTTACAATATCAAATGTGTTTCATTGATTTTCATTGATTGAGAAAGATACAAGAACAAGGAATCTATATATAGAAACCTACACAATTGGAAGCCACGGGGAGAGACAACATAAGCCCTACCAAGCATGGAACCACATGCTTACACTACCTATCACTCACTAACTATACAATGATGAAAGAATACAATCACATATATAATTATAGCTAAAGTAGGCATTAAATAAGAGATGAAACTTCACAAACAGCTAGCATGCTTGCATAGCAGGTGCAAGGCCGAAAGTATGCCTTGCATTATTCTTCCATCAGATGCAGTTTGCACATGCTTCCAGCCTGTTCAACATCAGGTGCTTGCACATGCTTCCAGCCTGTATACTTCAACACTCCCCCTCAAGCTGGATCGAGTAGATTAATTGATCCAAGCTTGCCTAAGAGACGATGAAGTTGGACAGATGACAGTGCCTTGGTGAAAAGATCCGCAAGTTGAGAATGACTGCGTGTGAAAACAGTCCTAATGACTTGAGTTTGAACTTGATTTCGGATGAAATGGCAATCCACTTCAATATGTTTGGTTCTCTCGTGGAACACAGGATTAGCAGCAATGTGTATAGCTGCCTGGTTGTCACACATAAGTGACATAGGTGTAGAGTTAGGAAACCCTAAGTCTGAGAGTAAACCTTTAAGCCATATCAGTTCACATGCTGTGATAGCCATCGCTCGATATTCAGCCTCTGCGCTGGAGCGAGCAACAACTTGTTGTTTTTTACTTTTCCACGTGACAAGATTTCCACCAACAAATGTACAATAGCCAGTTGTTGATTTTCTGTCAATTTGATTTCCTGCCCAATCTGCATCCGTGTAGCCACTAATAGTAGTGGAATGGTTATTGTGCATGATGATCCCTCGTCCTATGGAACCTTTGAGGTAGCGTAGGATCCTCTTAACTAGGTTGAGATGGTGGACAGTGGGTGCATGCATGAATTGACTGACCAAGCTGACTGCATAAGTAATATCTGGTCGAGTAATTGTGAGATAAATGAGTCTGCCTACCATCCGTTGATAGTGTCTCACATCATGCACAGCTTCTCCATCAATGTCGAGCTTGAGTTTACAATCAACAGGCGAAGTGGCAGGTTTGCAATCGAGCATTTTTTCTTCTGTGAGAAGATCCATCACATATTTTCGTTGATGAAGAAACATCCCTTTTGAAGATGTTGCCACTTCTATCCCCAAGAAGTATTTTAATCTTCCCAAATCTTTGATGGCAAAGGTCTGGCGCAATGTGAGCTTTAGAGCTGCAATCTCCATAGCACTATCTCCAGTAATAATAAGGTCATCAACATAGATAAGAATTACTAGCTTACCATTGACACCAGTGCGGACAAACAATGAAGAATCAGCATTACTATGTATAAAACCAATTTTTGTCAGCACTGAGCTAAGTTTGGCATACCAAGCTCGTGGAGATTGCTTCAATCCATATATTGCCTTGTGTAGTTTGCAAACCATGTTATTTTCTCGGCAATCATAACCTGGAGGAGGAGTCATATACACTTCTTCCTGGAGATCTCCGTGGAGAAACGCATTTTTCACGTCCATTTGATAGAGAGACCATCCACAATTTATTGCCACCGAGAGTAAAACTCTAACAGTATTCATTTTGGCAACGGGGGCAAATGTTTCCTTATAGTCCACTCCAAAAGTTTGAGTGAAGCCTCAAGCAACCAGCCGAGCCTTGTGTCTCTCTATGGAACCATCTGCTTTGAACTTGATTTTGTAAATCCATCGACTCCCAACAGCCTTTTTTCCTGAGGGAAGTGGAACAAGGCTCCAAGTACGATTAGCTTCCAAGGCTTTAAGTTCTTCTGTCATTGCTTGTTTCCACTGTGGAAGAAGAGTTGCTTCCTGAAATGTTCTTGGTTCACAGTGTTTATCAAGGGCACTGAGAAAGGCAGTATAGGTGGAAGACAATGCATTAGAACTATTAGTGATAGGATACCTTGAAGCATACGTTACATAATCCTGTAATTTTGCTGGAGGATTTCTGGCTCGAGGTGGATTTCTCCTGAGAACTTGAGGCTCATGATCTGAGGATGTCTCCTGTTCTCTCTCACTGCTATGAGAATGATCTGAAGTGTTTGATTCAACTTGGGATTCTCTTAGAGCGTGTGGTTCAGTGACTGAGTCTTCTTGTAACACAGGCTCGTCAAAAATGTGAGGCAGTGGGAAAAGATCAAACACTTCCTCCCCCTGACTTGTAATGAATCCATTCTGAGTAAAGTAAGGACTGTTTTCTTCGAACTTAACATCCTTCGACACAATGCATTTCTTGGTGATTGGATTGAAACACTTGTATCCCTTTTGGGTAGAGGAATACCCGAGGAACATACATTTAGTTGCCCTTGCATCCAGTTTGTCACGATTTGTTGCTTGGATGTGAACATAGCAGACACAACCAAACACTTTGAGATGTGCCAAATCAATCTTCCTGCCTTTAAGCACTTCATAGGGCGATTTGACCCCTAGCACCTCACTTGGAAGTCTGTTGATTAGATAGGTTGCAGTGAGAATGGCATATGACCAAAAAACTTTTGGAACATTCATATGTATCATGAGAGATCGGGTCTTCTCCAAGAGATCTCGATTTTTTCTTTCTGCCACTCCATTTTGCTGTGGAGTACCTACACAACTTGTTTGGTGAATGATGCCTTGTGTACTTAGATATGAAACCATGTTGTTGGATGTAAATTCAGAGCCATTATCTGATCTTAACACTTTAATATGTGACTGAAATTGAGTTTTAACATGAGTGTGAAAATCTTTGAAGATAGTGAACACCTCACTTTTTGATTTCATTAGGTAGAGAAAACTAACTCGAGAGAAATCATCAACAAATAAGACAAAGTATTTAAACCCTTCCATTGATTTAGTTGTCGGTCCCCATACATCAGTATGTACCATTTCAAACGGATTACAAGTTTTAGATTGGGAATTACCAAAAGGCAGTCTAGTGAACTTTGATAGTTGACAGGTATCACAGGTGGTATGTGACTTATTAAAACTTGGAAATAATTTTAACAAAACAGACTCGGAAGGATGAGCTAATCTCTTATGCCAAAGTTGGTTTTCATCTGTGGACTTTATTTTTACTTGAAGAGCCCGAGTAAGACTGGAGTTCTTGTACAGGTAGTAAAGTCCATTTATGAAAAATCCTTCACCAATCATCTTCATGGTGAGAACATCCTGAAACAATACATTATCAGGTGAGAAAATAGCACGACAGTTTAGGGTGTTGGTGATTTTTCCAATTGACAAAAGTTGAAAAGGAAAAGAGGGTACATAAAGGGCAGTGGAAGGTGTTTTGTTTGAAAAAAGATTGATTTCTCCTTTACCTAAAACTAGAACGGTTTTTCCATTTGCAACTGACACATGTGAAGGACTAGTGAAAGGTTTAAACTTATGCAAATTTGTAACTTTGTTTGTTATGTGATCAGTGGCACCTGAATCGATTATCCAACAATCATTTTCAACACTAGTTAACAAGGCAGTAGAAAAAGATTTGAGAATACCTGGTGCCTCATCACTTGGTACTTTTTTATTTCCAGCAAGAAAACCAGCAAATTTGCCTAACAAAGCTGTGTGATTGTCTCCTTCATTATTAGAGCCAGGTGAAGCTCCTCCATGTCTTTTACCTTGTAGGTAGGTAGCAAACTCGTTGATGAGAGTCAGTGGGTTGGTCATAAAATCAGCGGACCCTTGGGCCATGGAATGAGGAGTTTGAGCAGCAGCAAGTTGAGCCTTAAAGTGAGTGTGCTGTGAAGACCTTGGTATAATTTTTCCATCTTTGGTGAACTTAGGTTTAAGTTCAGGATGGAGTTCCCAACACTTCTCTTCTACGTGTCCAACAGCATCACAATACTTGCACTTTAGGTGTGGATTTCTGACCTTGTACACCTTTGGCTCAGTGTGTTTTAAATTGGATACATATGCTCGGGACTCCGTCAGT
The DNA here is from genome assembly GCA_963580275.1 of Crataegus laevigata. Taxonomy (NCBI): domain Eukaryota; kingdom Viridiplantae; phylum Streptophyta; class Magnoliopsida; order Rosales; family Rosaceae; genus Crataegus; species Crataegus laevigata. The sequence goes on along the minus strand of OY756940.1, from coordinate 18,224,200 downwards.
CTTGGACTGTGTTCACCATTCATCACCTTCTTCCGTGCTTCTTCTCTTTGAATGGTAGCACAGACATTGTTGAAGGTAGGCAACTCTTGAGTCATCAAGATGTGACTTCTTAGATCTTCATATTCCGGACTCAAGCTCCCTAACAGTTGGTAAATTCTGTCTTCCTCAGCTCTTTTTAGAAAAATGATCGGATCTGTAGTGTGTGGGAGATACACATCCAGCTCATTCCACATGGTTTTGAGCCTTCCAAGATGTTGAACAAAGGCCTTCCCTTCTTGCTGAATACTTGCGATGTCTTTCTTTAGTTGAAAAACTCGAGCATAATTGTTTAGATTTCCATACATATCCTTCAAGCCTTTCCACAAGTCTTGTGAGGAATTTGAGTAGCTGAAGATCTCAGCTACATGTTTTTCCATGGTGTTGAGTAGAAGGGACATGACCAGTTGATCCTTGCACAGCCATGCACCGTACGTGGGAGATGAGCTGTCTGGGACTTCCATACTTCCATTTACAAACCCTAATTTTCCTCTTCCACCGAGAGCTAGTGAAACAGCTCGAGACCATGGCAGATAATTGAATTCGTTTAACAAGATTGAGCACAAACGTTGATTTGTGTTGACCTCAATATCTGAAGCATCTGAGGACATAATATTTGAGGGAGGAACACGAGAGTTTTCCCCCCCAAGATTCACCGATCCCTCTTCAGCCATAGTTTAGGCTTGAAGGGACAGTTTTTGCAGCGAAAAACAAGGCAGAGACAGGTTACAAGAAAACCTGCTCTGATACCATGTTACAATATCAAATGTGTTTCATTGATTTTCATTGATTGAGAAAGATACAAGAACAAGGAATCTATATATAGAAACCTACACAATTGGAAGCCACGGGGAGAGACAACATAAGCCCTACCAAGCATGGAACCACATGCTTACACTACCTATCACTCACTAACTATACAATGATGAAAGAATACAATCACATATATAATTATAGCTAAAGTAGGCATTAAATAAGAGATGAAACTTCACAAACAGCTAGCATGCTTGCATAGCAGGTGCAAGGCCGAAAGTATGCCTTGCATTATTCTTCCATCAGATGCAGTTTGCACATGCTTCCAGCCTGTTCAACATCAGGTGCTTGCACATGCTTCCAGCCTGTATACTTCAACAATTGTATTGCACCAGCATGGAGATTAACAGAAGCTCCTGAATTTAACGTTCAATTAGAAAAGAACAACACTTCAGCCAATTATGGGAGGCTTGGTGACAAGTCCATCATCTTTGTCAACCCATAACCAAACCCTATAGCAGTCATAGTTGGTAATCACATATGTTTCTCCTTCAATTACAATCTTAGCAGTCACAATAGGATTCTCTTTCTCGATTGTTTCTTTTGCAATCTTCCCCTTCACTCCCACAAGCTCTGGCCACGAACCCTTACCTGAAAAGAAGGATCGAAAACGAAATATAAGTGTCGAGAATATCCTAGATTAGAGATGAAGGTGTTGCATAAAGTGCTTTAGAATCCGGTGTCTTTCAACCTAGTTTCAAACAGCTACAAGTGCTGTCACCCAATCTTGAAAATTTTGGTGCATACAACACAAATGATAAATACATTCATAATTAAAAAGAATAAATATTTTATATAAATTATCATTACTACTATGATTCATATAGCCGTATGAAAAAACTTTGTTGTTGTTGTTGTATGATTACTACTGTACCTTCACATTCTGAACCCATCCTTGCGTAGATTATTGCTTTTTCTTGGTTATAAGTATATTAGCTTTGAATGGTGCTTAAATTTGTGGTATGATAAAATGACTGTTTATATAGTGGACAAGCATTTCGAAGTCCTCTCATATATATTATACTTTTCGCTGTTACTTGCCACCGTTTCTCATTGTTGACTTGTATATAGCTGTTACTTGGAGACATTTCAGTCTTATCGAGAAAGAACAATATCTGAGCTATATGCATTGGATCCCTGTTACCCCCTTCCCCACGTGTCTGACGGGCAGATTCTGATTAATTTTTGGTGCTGCTTGACCTGACCATTATATGCTACTATTCAGCCGCCAAAGAATACCAGGGAACAAAAAAAGAATTCAAAAAAATTCCTTCTGTGTTTTTTTCAGTCACAAAACAATCAAATGACTCCGCCCCAACGGTCGTTAGCAAATCACCTCGAAAGAAAACTAATAAATAAAATGAACAATATCTGGGCAGGGAAATTTGTTGCTGCTGGATCTTAGGAGGAGGGATCGTGCTGAGCTGTTAACCCTAAGTGATGGGCTACAATTGGCGTCCGATCACGGTTTGAAAAGGGTGGTTTTCGGGATTGGTTCGCTTTTATCACTTGCAACGTTGAACAACAAAATTGGGGATTGCTCGGGCCTTGGATTGCTGGTGGATGATGATAAAGAATTGGCAATCCAAATGCACGATAATAGTTTTCAGTTTGTTCCTATAAATTATAATGGAGCACCATAAACTTGCTAAGTTCGGACTTTCGTTTAGTGGTGCGACAGTGTGTAAATAGGTTACACTTGACCTTATTCAAGATGTCCTCTTTCACGAATCATGTAACTGAGTTTGTTTAAAGTAATCATTTTGTTTCTATAAAAAAAAACTACAAATCTCAAAATACAAACTTAAAGGCTATATTTGTTTTAAAATTTTCAAAATCAGACTCATAATTATAAAATTCCCAATGAAACTACAACCTGGTAGTGAAACCAAGGCCTGTAAAATAGCTAACAGAAGAATAAGTTGTGAGTTAACCAACTCAATCTTGTAAGAAATCATGTGAATTTACTAGACTGAATTCATGTGACTTCATCATACTATGAACTGCAACAATACTTAGTAAATGAGCTAGACTTAAATGAGAGACTATTAAAGGCTTTAGGGCCGGATAAACTAAAACATTATGGAGGGGGAAATGTCATTTAAATCACATTCAAATTAAGTTTACTTGATTGAATAAATGCGAGTAACTGCCTTAATGATGGGATGAAGCAGTTGCCAAAATTATAGGGAATCTAGTCTCTCTTCTCGGTATATATGTGGTGTTCATAATGATAAAAAGGTTGCCCCATTGAAACTGAGAGAACACCTTGTTGTCGTACACAAGAAGGGAAGACATTCCTCTCTGCAAAACATGGTTGGAAGTTTGCATGCTTATTCATGCACATCAGTTTTATGTTAGGGTTGCATGTTATTCTGCATTTTGTTGCAGTAAGTATTAGGGTTTGTTGTATAAGTCATCTACATTGCTTTACATGTGGCTTAGTGACTAAATTTATTGGATCCTAAGTTATAAAATATAACATGTGGTATTAGAGCCGATCAATTATAGTGCTAAACTCATGATCATGGTGAACTTGAATTCAACTTTCTTTTGTACATGCTTTTTCGCTGCTTTTGAAATTGTGTTTTAATCAAATTAGTGTTTCTTTTTCATCACTTTTCAATAATGAATAACTGATACACTTATGTTCTGAAAGTTGGATACAAGTTTAGTGTTGAGTGTTGACACATTATGCCTAATTAGTTAATTACACCAAAGTGTATGAACTAATCTAATGATAAAAGTATCCTTATGAACACTTAACAAAGCAGTTTATAAGGCTAACAAGTGAAAACATTTCCAAAGAAATTGAATTACTAGGATTACTTACGAAATGATGTATAGCGAGTAATGATGAAACATGACGTTTTGTGTAAAGTTTTCTTGCCTGAAGGTGAAGCTTTGCATGTATTCATGATAAATTATACTTGGCTATGCAAAAAATAAAGGAATCCATCAATTTACATGGATATTGTCTTGCCCAAAGGTGATGATGGTTCTATGTTTTAATAGGACAAGAATATTATGCTACATTCTTGATCATAAACTTATGAATTCAATAATTGTAAATTATTGGTTCAGGGTTGAATATGTTGAATCTAGTGAACATTGAGAAACTCAATGGAAACACCAAATTGAGATGAACCTGGGAATGCTGGAGTTCAGTGTGGCTTTCAAAACTCCACAACTTGCTGCTATCATTGATTCAAGTACTGCATCTGAAAGGGAGAAATTTGCAAAATGGGAAAGGGGCCAATCAAATGTCACTTCTCATAATGCAAAATGCTATGAAAGAACACACCAGGGGTGACATACCAACTTGTGACCTGGCTAAGGATTATTTGGCAAGAATCGAGGAGAAGTTTAAGAGGTCTGATAAGGCTGAGATTGGAGACTATCTCTCAGCACTCATCAATTCCAAGCATGATGGTACTAGTAGTGTATGAGAGCACCTGCTTAAATTGGTCAATATTTCCAACAAACTGAATGCATTGGAAGTGGGAATCATATATCAATTTTTGGTGCATATGGCTCTATATTCACTTTCAAGTGACTATGATCAAATTAAAGTGAATTACAATACTCAGAATGAGAGTTGGACCATCAATGAACTCATTTCCATTTGTTGTCAAGAGGAAGAAAGGATGAAGAAGTCAAAGGCTGAGAGATTAGAGTTGGTCAATCTTATGAGTTCTAACAAAGGCAATGGAAAAAATGACTGTTGGCATAAAAAATGAAAATTACAAAGGGAAGAAACTGCCTGGTTACAAGAATCAATCTAGTGCAAATTTTGGTTCCAAGAAATCCTTCAAGAACACTGCAGTTACTACCAAGAATGATGGTGCCTCCTCCTCCACAAGTTTGAGAGTTAATAAAACTCATCTTAAAAAGTGCTATCATTGTCAATCCACCGAGCATTTAAGGAAAAATTGTCTTGCGTTCAAAATCTGGTTGATCAAGAAAGGTAAAACTGAAATTAATGTTTTTGTTACAGTGGAGTCTAACATGATTTTTATTCCCCAAAACTCATGGTGGTTTGACACTGGTTGTTCAATCCATATTACAAATTCATTGCAGGGATTTCAAAACCTGAAGGGGACAAGTAAGGAGGCCTACAATGTGTTTGTTGGAAATGGAAAAAAAGTGGTAGTTGAAGCAATTGGCAGGATAATGTTGAAACTATTAACTGGTTATGTATTGACTTTAAACAATGTACTTTATGTTCCTTCAATTAGAAGGAACCTATTTTCTGTTACTCGGTTTGTAAAAGATGGATTTTCATATGTTGGTGATGTTAATAAAATTTAGTTTTTTCTTAACAACCCGCTTGACAATTCCATTGTTATGCATTCTCAAATGGAGATCTTTGGCAAATTGAATGCTCATATTATGAAGACTGTCTCAATCTTGAGCGTTCTATCTCAAAACGTGTGCTTCTTAATGATAATACTTCCATGTTATGGCATAGAAGATTCGGACACATATCGAGAGATAGAATGTTGAGACTTCAAAAGAATGGGACATTGCCAAATGTTGACTTTGATGATTTTGAGGAATGTATAGACTGCTATAAAGGCAAAACTACAAATCTCATTAATAAAACTCAAGCCACTAGAAGTAATGATCTATTACAGATCATTCACACTGATGTATTTGATTTCGGAAAAATCTCAAGCTTTTAGTTGTTTTAAAATTTTCAAAACTGAAGTTGAAAAACAATTGGGGAAACAAATTAAGATAGTAAAGTCTGATCGTGGAAGAGAGCTCTAGGGTAAGTATACTGAAAATGATAACACATTGGACCATTTGCATTGTATTTGCAGTAAAATGGGATTGTAGCTCAGTACACAACCCCAGGGACACCATCTCAGAATGGTTAGCTGAGAAAAGAAATAGAACACTTAAAGACATGGTGAGGAGTATGATGTCACATTCACACTTACCTAGAACACTTAAAGACATGGTGAGGAGTATGATGTCACATTCACACTTACCTGAATTTTTATGGGGAGAAGCTATCAAAACTACAAATTACATATTAAATAGAGTGCCTACAAAAGCTGCTATGGTCACTCCTTTTGAAGCTTGGACAAGTAGAAAACCTAGCTTGTCACACTTTCACACATGGGGCTATCAATATGAGGTTAGGCTTTACAATCCAAATGAAAGAAAATTGGATTTGAAAACAACTAGTTGTTACTTTGTTGGTTATGCATAGAAGTCCAAAGGTTTTCGATTTTATTGTCCTTATCATCATACTAGAATTGCAGATAGTCACAATATCAAATTCATTGAAAATTGTGCAAAATCTTGTGTCCCAAGTAACAGCTTCTATATTTTTCAAGAAAGAAATAAAGCTATATCAGAAGTAAAAAATGTTTCACAGTTGAATTAATCTATCTTGTTACCATTGGTTCATACACAGATTGAATCAGGTTCAATTTCAACTCAACCAGTCACTGTAGCAACTAAAAATGGTAATGTGGGAGCTTCTGTCACTGTTCAAGCACCTATGCAGCCTAATCTGTCTTCACCAACTATCACATAAGATAATGTGTTGGACTCACATGCCATAACTCCACCACCAATTCCTCGAAAATCCACAAGAATAAGGAAGTCTGCTATACTTAGTGACTACATAGTGTATCTACAAGAAATAGACTATAATCTTGGTGATGAGAATGACCCTACTAGTTTTGAGGAAGCTATGGCTAGTTCAAATTCTCACTTGTGGAATACTACAATGGAAGAAAAATTAGCCTCCATGACAAAAAAAAAAAACAGTGTGGACTTTAGTTGATGATGTAGAAAACTTGAAATCCATAGGCTGCAAATGGATTTTCAAGACAAAACGTGACTCTCAAGGTAATGTAGAAAGATATAAGGCTAGATTGGTGGCAAAAGGATTCACTCAGAGAGTAGTGGATTACAGTGAAAAAAATTCACTCGTGTCTACCCAAAACTCTTTTAGAGTTATCATGGCCCTCACTGCACATTTCAATCTTGAATTACATCATATAGATGTAAAGACTGCTTTTCTTAATGGAGAACTGGAGAAGAACATTTATATGCAGCAGCCACTTGGATTCGTTGAAAGGGAGAAGGAGCATTGGGTATGCAAGTTGAACAAATCGATTTATGGGTTGAAACAAGCTGCAAGACAGCGGTATAAAAAGTTTGATCAATTGGTGACTGCTTCTAGTTTTGTAGAAAATAAAATTGACAATTGCATTTACATGAAAATGGTGAAGTCTAACTTCATTTTCCTAGTCTTATATGTACATGATATTTTGTTTGCTATACCAATGTTGAATTATTAAAAGAAACCAAGAAACTTATGTCTAGTCATTTTGATACGAAGGATATGGGTCAAGCTCACTATGTTTTGGGAATTAAATCTTAAGAGACAGATCTCACAGAATTTTGGGATTAGCTCAGAGAACATATAATAATAAGGTGCTGAAAATGTTTAATATGGAGCATTGCAATGAAAAAGAGTTGCCAATTGGGAAAGGTGATAACCTTGCCTTAAAGCAGTGTTCAGTCATAGATCATGATATTCAAGTAATGAAGGACAAGCCCAATTCATCACTAATTGGCAGTGTAATGTATGCACGAGTATGTACAAGACCTGATTTGGCATTGGCACTAAGTGTTTTGGGAAGGTTTTAATCGAATCCTGGAGTGGCTCATTGGAACGCTGGGAAGAAAGTTCTCAAATATTTGAAGTAAACACAATCATATGTGTTGTGTTATAGCTATGTTGACAATATGGAATTAGTCTGCTACACAAATGCTGATCTTGGAGGATGTGTGGATGATCGGATGTCAACTAGTGGATATATCTCCATGCTAGCTAAAGGTGTAGTCTCATGGAGAAGCAAGAAACAACAAACAAGGGCAGTGTCAACCATAGAGTCTAAGTATATAGGTTGTTTTGATGCTATGAGGCAATCAAACTGGTTGGAAAACTTGATACATCATATGAAGATTGTAAGAAGTATAGAGAGGCCACTGAAGATATACTGTGATGACAAATCAGCAATGTTCTTTGCTAAGAAGAACAAAAGATCATAAGCCTCAAGACTGATGGATATCAAGTATTTGAAAGTGTAGGATCAAGTCAAAGATGGGTTCATTAATATTGAGCATGTTAGCACTCATGAGATGGTGGCAGATCCTCTAACAAAAGCACTAAATATTACTACATTCAACAACATGTTATGAAAATGGGATTACATTCTGCAATGGATCTTCATTAATGTGGGAGTAAGGTAATTAAGAACATGTATTGTTTCTTACATATTGTATTATGCTAAAGAGTAGTACTAAGTTGATTAATATCACTTGTAATGCAAAGTACACTGACTAAAGAGTATATTATTTACTCGAAAGTAAATCTTTGCAAAGTTAATAAAGTTGAGGTATAATTAGTATCTCAAAGACCAAAAATGTGGGAGTATCTTAGAATACTTTTTGATCCCAGAAACTTGTTTTCCTCATTAACAATTATTATCTTATGTAATATTGTTTTGTAATTTTTGAAAAATGATGCATTATCCTGTATTATGTTTTCTTAAGTTATGCAAGAATTACATATTGATTAGCTAATAAAGTCTTATGTATGTTATAGCTCACTGATCACATTTACTAAATAGTTGCAGTAATATCGAAATGTTTGATCTCACTCATGTGGGAAAATGTAAGAAATCATGTGAATTTACTACACTAAATTCATGTGAGTTCATCAAACTATGAACTACAACAATACTGAGTAAATGAGCTAGACTTAAATGAGAGACTATTAAAGGTTTTAGGACTGGATAAACTAAAACATTATGGAGGGAAAAATGACATTCAAATTAAAAGGAAGTTAACTTGATTGAATAACTGCGAGTAATTGCCTTAATGATGGGATGAGGCAGTTGCCAAAATTATAGGGGATCTGGTCTCTCTTCTTGGTATATACGTGGTGTTCATAATGAAAAAGGTTGGAAGGGAAGACATTCCTCTCTGCAAAACATGGTTGAAATTCAAGTTTGCATGCTTATTCATGCACATCAGTTTTACATAGGGGTGGTTCGATATGGGATACCGAACCAAAACTTTAGTCTCGATTCCCAAACTGAAATTTTTGGTATTCCCAATTTCAAGACTGATTCCATACCAAAATTCCGGGAATTCCAATTTTTGGGAATCCCGAAATAGTTTCAGTATTTCGGGACAATCTAGAATCTCAAAATATTTTTGGGCTTTTGGTGATTCTGTATTCCCAATTCCCATAGTTGTTATATTTTCACTGAAATAATCAGGTACGTACTTCAAACATTAATGTGCTTCTTATTTTTCTTCGTTTCATGATTGTTCTTCGATTACTAGTTTCAACTTCGTACTCCCAATGAGTTACCTGGCATGAAGTAAGTTGAGGAGGTAGAAGGAATAATGCATGAATTGATTAAACGATATCGGTAGGCAACATTAAACTCTTAAACAACCACTAGTGCAACCGCAGATAAGTTTTATATGATATCTTCTTTTTTAGTACTAAGATGCATTTATAAGTTTATAACCTATTAACAGAGTTGTTTTACCATTTAAGAATACACTAGAAGGCAAACTTAGTACATAAGTTATATACCTTTTTGTGATTTTGTGGAATACTCATTACACTTCCGGTGTTTATGTTCTCTACTTTCTTCAACAACTTTGACACTGGTGTTTGTGTTATTTCCAGTAAAGGTGACTCTTATCAATGAAATAGAATGACACATAACACATATCATAATCCTTTATATCTTTATGTTGCAGGGATAAAAAATAAAGTAACATGATTTTTTCATTATTGTGCCAACATGATTTATATATATTATTATCTGTGTAAATATATATATATATATATATATATATAATTAAAAATATATATTTCAGTTTGGTATGGGAACACCGAAATATTGGGAGACAATCCCGATTCCCATACCGAAATTTCGGTATTTTTTCAGGATAGCATACCGAAAATTTTGGGAAAATCGGTTTGGTACATTTTTGGTTTGGGATTGGTATTTTTTCGGTTTGGTTAGGGATTTTTGAGAATTTTTTCCACCCCTAGTTTTACGTTAGGGTTGCATGTTATTCTGCTTTTATTACAGTAAGTATTAGGGTTTGTCGTATAAGTCATCTACATTGCTTTACATGTGGTTTAGTGACTTAATTGATTAGATCCTAAGTTATAAAATATAACAAATCCTTGCTATATTTGAGGAGAATCTTATTTTTGCCTAGCTACGAGTTCCATCTTCCATGTATTGATTTCATGTTAGAATCCTTTATGTGTGTATTTTATTAATTTTTTATATTTTATCTAATGCTTATTAAATACAAGCGGTAAGATATATAGTTTTGCGTGAATTACACTTTACCACTTTAATTTTAAATCACAAAACGAACTCATACTCAGGAGCTGCAAATAGCGATGAAGCCTCAGGACCACTCAGAGTCCATAAAATATACATGTGTAGGTTTTCCGATGACCGTCCAAATGTTTGGTGCGGGTCCCTTTTGTGCATGCTAAATGCTTGATGTAATGCATGCTAGGTATATCTTGATAGGTTGCATCGACAACATTCGACAAATCCTCTTTATATCACTCATCATATTCCTTTGACATATGCCAATATATGTTGGCATATACGCAACATGGTTTGATTGACGACAACAAACTCACTAAGTGTTCGGCAAAATGCAATGGATAAATGATTTTTTTTGTCCACTTCCCGCTATGTTTCTATATAAAACTTATATTTAACACCGAGAAGTTGAAATCTTGAATCCTGATGTGAAAATTAACTTGACACACAAATTAAACCCTATGGATGACAATTGTAGTATATGAGCAAATAGGGATCGTTTTGGACTGAGGATTAACTAGGGATGCTAACCAATGTGAAATTGACTCAAAAACAGAAAAACAAAGTTTAAGACACTAAACTAGACTCAAAGAATGCAAAACTAGAGTTTAGAACACTAAAACAAACCAAAAGACTCAAAATAGCACAAAAACACTCAAAACTGTCTTAAAACCACTTTCTGGGCAGTTTTGAGCACAAACACTAATTTTGACGAAAATAAGTTATAACTTGACTCAAGTCACTTAAAAACACAAACTAAGTTGATTTCTAACTAATCTAACGCTTCAAAGTAAATGGGGGATTGATTTTGACGAAATTGACTTTAAAACAGAAACTTGTAATTAAACTTGAAACAAAACGAATTATGATGAATTGAATGGTGAGAAACTAGTTAGAGGGGTCCTTATCCACACATGAACATATGCATATAATTTGATTCCCAGTTATGATTCCAACAAACTTATGAATGACAATGCTCCAAATTAATTGTATTGAACTAATTAATTCTCAGATTTCCCTAGATTCATTGAATTGAATGGGATACGCATTACAACCAAATTATTCCTCATCAAAGTCCCTAACTATGGAATACGCATGATAGAGACATTCAACAATGATCATTAAGTTCAATGGAAACCATAAACATCGACTAGGTATTCATAACTATGGAATACGCATGTTAATCCAACCTAGGGTTTACTAAACACAATCGTGACTAGCGATCTTTACTACTCATGAATATAAGTTCATAACGATTAGGTGAAATTCCCTTATATCCTAGCATTAAGTTTAGGCATGCAAATTAAGTGTCGACCCTCAACCCACATACATAACCAAGTTCTTAATCAAAACAGAAAAGTAAACCACATTCATAGTTCATGGATTTGTTAATGTTGTGATCCAAAGGGCTGTCGGGGCTTGATCTTGGGATGAACAGTGGTGTAGATTTGTTGATGTTGTTGATCCAAAGGGCCATTAGGGCTTGATCTTAGGATGAACGAGGATGATCTTCATGGATTTGACAAAGAGCTGAGAGAGTTTTCTTAATCTTTCGGGATTTTTGGGAATTTAGGTGCTTGAGAGTTTTGGGGTTTCGAAACTTCAAGGGTTTTGGAGAATTCTCTTCCAATTTTTGGAGTAGAGAAAATGCATATGTTAATTCCCCCCAATTCCTCCATGGAGAAGCCTATTTATAGGCTTTGAGAATGAATCACCACCATCCTTTTTTTTTTGGTGAAGTATGTGGATGAAGTAGGTGAAAATGAATCGAGGTTGTAATTTTAATGCATTTGGTTAATATTTATTTCACTGAAATTTCGATGTCTACAAATGCCCCCACTTCAGGGCACGTCGTATACATGTGATTGTCACATGTAGGAGATGCGTTTTGAAGTCCTTTAATGTAGACGTCGATCCAAGGGTCGTCAAGGCTTGATCTTGAATTGGGCTGAAATTTTCTTCAAGGGCTGCTGATGCTTAATCTTGAATTAGGCTGGAAGTTTCTTCAAGGGCCGTTTCAGGCTTGATCTTGAATTGGGCTGGAAGATTTTCTGGTTTCTTCTAATTGTTGATTTTCCACAAGCTTAATCTTGAGTAGGGTTGGAGGGTTTTCTAGTTTCCTCCAATTGCTGATTTTCCACAGGCTTGTTCTTGAACTGGGCTAGAAGATCCGAGCAAGGAATTTCCCAGCGGTGGTGGTGATTTTAGTGGCGTTGCAAGACGAGGCTTTACTCTTCGATAACGGTGCCAATGAAAAGTCGTTAAAGCTTCTTGAGGCTTTACTCTTGGATTTGACTTAGACTCCACCGTCTGGATTATGCAGTTCTACAAGGAAGGGCGTCATGCTATAGTGATTTGTTACAGCTCACCATGCTGCATTCTGCTCTGCTTGTTTTTTTTTTTTTTTGCATGGCAGGCAGACACGAGGTGGATGTGATGGTCTGTTTCTTTGTTTAATCTTTCTAAGTGTCGACTAATCGCTCTAGACCCTGATGATATGAGATACTTTTACTTTTGAAGAAGTAAATTTCTTCAAGGGCCGTCGAGGCTTATTCCTGAATGAAAAAAAAAGACCATGAATGGCTCCACATGGCAAGTGATCTTTGGCTTTGTTAGGGATGAATTAGCACATATAGTTGTTATGCTTGCTAATTCTCCACGAGCTTGATGTATCATTTTTACTTGCCTTGTTTGTTTTTCTAAACAGAAGTGGCGTCTTCAATAGAAGTGTATTAACCGTTGAAGACGGCTACTCGAGAGCTACGCTAGGTAAGCAATCAGGGAAGGGGTTCCAGGCGGTCCGTTCTAGATCGGAAGTTTGATTGCAGGTTCTGACTGATTGCTTTCTTTCTCCTTGTCTTGTAAGCAAGAGCAACGGCAACAGAAAGAACAAGGCAATTGCATGATATGAGATACTCTTGCTCTCAACCCTGATGATATAAAATACTTTTACTCTTGAATGAGAAGGTATAAGATTTTGATGTTGGTGCAAACTCTTTGATCGAAAAGGGTTTCCAGCTGAGGAAATGAGTTAATCTTTTTTAATGGCTTGATTGAAGGGGTATTCTCGAAGAGGAAGAGAACTGAGTATATTTGAGAGGCTTGGTTGCAGAAGCATTTCTGGCAAGGAAGAAGAGTTAGGCATTTTGGATGTGTGCCTCGTAATGGAGGATGGAGGTGACCTATATAGGTAGGGGTGCAATAGCAGGTAGTGCGCGGATGTGGACTTGTCACCCATACCTATCGACAAAAGTGTGGTAGTTGAAACAGTGGACTTCACGCGTTTTCAACTTTGTCGGAGATTTTTTGACAAAGTTGCACGTGCTAGTCGACAAGTTGAAATTGCACCTGCTAAGTGTTGACGGACTTTATGCGGGAAAATTTGGCTTTTGAAATTCAGAGAGTGGCGTCTCTTAGATTTTTGAATTAGTGGTTGTGTTACCTCTCCTTTTATAGAGGTGTCGATCACATCCAACACGCACACTTTGAAGATTACCCGCTCGGGAAAATCATCTATGTTGTATTTCTGAGATTTTACTCCATCCAGCCTTTTTCTTTTACCATTTCTGAAAATGGCTTACCCGTCTAAGATTTGCTTAGATTTGAGTCTCAGGAGTGGTACAGGCGAGCCGCATCATGATAGTATATGGCACCCGTCTTTCTTATCTTCCAATGGTCCTCTTATGGTCCAACGAGTTGGTCATCTAAGACTCATTGGCTCTCAGTGTCTAGTGTGCGGGTTCTATGTCCAATATGAGCAAGCGCCTACTCTTAGGCAAGAGGTCAGCCGGCTCAAGCGCTGGAATAGAGAGTTGCACATGCTTGCAAATAATTATTCAACGAGCATGAAGAAGAAGCTTGACCAGCTCCAGGAATCCAAAGGTCGGATTCAAAGTGGCCATCAAAGGTTGGCAGCTTTATTCCAGAAGCACATTTTTCCTTCGTCATCTGGAGTTCGACCAAGTGTTGGGGCTCCGAATAATCAACCTTCGGTGCCTCTTCTTCTTGAAATTCCGCCGAGTATTGGGACGTCACGTGAGCAACTTTTGTGAAGGCTCCCTCTTCTTTCTTTCTTTCTTTCTTTCCATTTTTTTGTACATATTTGTAATTTTTAGGGATATCAATAGATGGGCTTCATTTTATTTAGTGTATTTTCCAAGTTGGTGCCATACACCATCCCATCAGCCTTTTTAATTTTTTTTTAAATCATATTTTCCACGTTGGTGCTGTGCACTATCCTCCCCCTACTTTCTACTTTTCAATTATTCTGTCGCCACCATCCCTTTTCTTTTTCCTTCTTGACTTGCTAATAGTGGCATGCACCACAACCCTTTTTTTTAGCCGTCCACCATGACCTTCCTTTTCTTGCTTTTTTTTCATGCCATCATCATTCTTTTCCTTTCTTTTTTTTTTTTTGTATTTTTTGTATTCTTTATGTGGAGCTCTGAATGATTGATTGCTTGACTTTCAAGCACACTTGCGTCTATAAAATGTTTTCTATTCCCTGTTTTGCTGCTTGTTGGACTAGTGAGCTTTGGAGCTTGTTACTGTGCGTTACTTTTTATCATGTGGTGCTGTGCAAAAGACTGCAACGGAGTTTCGCTGTGTAATGCCTTTTGATCACAGTTTTCCCTCGATGGTGCACTGCTGTGTGGTGCTGTGCAAAACACTACAGTAGGGCTTCGCTGTGTAGTGCCTTTTGGTCATAGTTTTCCTTTGGCGGTGATGTTGTTGTGTAGTGCAAGAAACTGCTTACGCAATCTTTGCCTTTTGATCACAGTTTTCCCTCAATGGTGCACTGCTGTGTAGTGCTGTGCAAAAGACTGCAACGGAGTTTTGCAGTGTAGTGCCTTTTGGTCATAGTTTTCCTTTGGTGGTGATGTTGTTGTGTGGTGCAAGAAACTGCTTACGTAATCGCCGCAAGATTGCGTAGTGCAATTGTGTAGCATTTTGGTTTTCTTTGCCACTATAGCGTGCTGCATAAGGGTTTTCACACTGCCGCTGCAAATTGTTACAAGGGACACGGGTCGTTGCGAAGGGGAATGCTACTAGCTGCAGATGACGATGGGCCCGCTGTGTTTCTTGCTACTGACCATTGATTCAACAAGACCTTACATTTTGTGTGTTAAACTAAGAGAGTGGCAGAGCTCAGATGTCTGCCCACGGTGAAGAAGATGAAAAGGCATGATGAAGTCAACTTTCTGAGTTTTGTACTTCGGCCCTTCAACCAACACTCATGCGCGAGTCAACACGTTACCACTGAGCCCAGGTAGAGGAACTCGGAGCTGGCTAAGAAGGTGTTCAAGGCCTCACTTTCTTCAATGGAGGAGGAAGACAATGAAGTGGCCGAGGAAGAGTTTGGATTTGCTGCAGCCATAGAGGAAGGTTGAGCTTCACATGCTGCAAGGGAAGAGTCTTGGTGCTGGAGCTTGACGTCTTGGAGAAACGGGGTTGATTCGAGCATCAAGCACAACCTGAAAACCGACGACGGGGAGCAAAAAATAACGAAGGTGAAACAGCACCCTGTTCATCCATTTGACCATAAGGGTGACGCATGAACGAGCTGAAACACGAGACCTCAAATGCCAGACCCGCTTCTGCCGAGTCATCCGTTCCTCTCTTTGGTGCGGTGAAGGTGGAGATACTGGCGTTAGGCAGAAGGAGAGAGAGAGAGAGAGAGAGCCTGAGTTTCAGGGAGACGGGTATAGTGGCGAGGGACTTGCGGCAAGTGTCGTAAATGGCGTCGGCGCTGAAGTTTGTGAAGAAGGGCCATATGAGTTTCTCGAAGACGAGGCGGAAAGTGTCGTGGCAAGTCAAGGCTGAGAAGTTAGAGTTCATACGGGATATCATGGTGGCTGAGAAGTTAGAAGTTAGAGTTCATACGGAAAGTGTCGCGGCAAGTCAAGGCTGAGAAGTTAGAGTGCATGGTGCGCCGGAGTCTCGCCGCCGTTAACTATCTCCCACATGCTTCAATAGCTGGGAAAGAGGATGGAAATGGCATAAGCTCGAACAAAGTCCTCATGGGGCTTGAGATCTGACTGGTCTCAACACAACGTACAGTGTGGGCCTTACATATAATAGGTCGGTTACCATAGCTTAGGGGTGGCTCGTAGTGGGCTTCTCACACTTCTGGTAGACTTGTCTATGGCCGAGATTTGCTCTACTTTTCCAATTTCTAGAATGCCAAACTCACTGGCAAACGATGTGGCTCTTCCGCTTCTTGGCTCCCTAGCTTAGCAGTCCTAGATATATACATATATATATTTTTACTTTTTTATACATAATAATAACATATGTATTTCTTTCTTTTTTTTCTTTTTTTTTTTTGTAATGAAATTAACTTTCATTAGTCACTTTTAATAAAATATTTATTATTTTTCTTATTTTGATGTGACTAAACTCGAAATTGAATGCTCGGGCTGCCTACTTACCTTTCCAAAGAAAGAGATCAAGTCAAAACATAGTTCAAATACTTTTTTTTTTTTTTGCTATTCGCAGTTTATGCTCTTGTGGGCTAGGAGCACTGTGTCTCATTTGGCACCGTTTGCAGTTTAGACTCATGCAGGCAAGGAGTGTTGTGCCATTTGTAGTTTAGGCTCGTGCAAGCGAGGAGCATTTTGGTGCCATGTTGCAGTTTTAACTCATGCAGGCAATGAGCATTTTGGTGTCGCCTTTTAGACTCGTGCGAACAAGGAGCATGGTGTGTCGCCTTTTAAGCTCATGTAGACGAGGAGGATTGTGTCGTGCAATTTAGGCTCGTGTGAACAAAGAGCTTTGTGCCACCTCCTCAAGCATTGTATTGCTTCGAGTTATGAAACTCTATGCGAGTGCGGAGTTGCCCTAATTTTTTAAGGACAACATTTAAGTTCTGTCCCGAGTCCATGACCTCTTGAATGAAATCAACTTCGATCATGTTGACAATCTTAGCTTCATCTAGGCTTGAAAGTGTATTAACAATGGTTTTTTACCCCTTTTCCGACTGGTGAATTTGTGGATGCACCGTAAACTTCATGTGCAATTTTTTCTAAGCGACATGAAGCATGCCCCTAGCAGTTAAGGTGAAGGCTTTGAGTCGAAAGAGCCAGAAGTAATGTATTCCCTAGAGATTTCATCTTCTTTGTCTTCTTGGATCGTGAAGGGGAAGATGTCTTGGACCTTCCCTTCGGTGCCGTCCTCTTGGGCTTGTTGGCATGAAGATTGGCCAGTGTGTATGATGGTGTGCCTTCTTACTTCCAATGGTCCATTTGTGTCAACCTCCAAGATTGCTTGGCACTTCATCCTTGAAGGAATTGAGCTTTGAACATCGCTTTTTTTTGTTAGCATGTCACGTTTTTCTTCCTTTGACATTGTCTCCCTATTTCTAGAAAGCTTCATGTTGTCTTCAAGTCTTTCCAAAGCTGACTGATGAAGAGGAGAGCTAGCCTTGTTGCTTTACTTCTTAGGTTTTGACAACCTTTCAAAAACAAAGCTTTGGATGTTAACATGTTAAGCCTCTTGAAGATGGAGGTTCGGTTTTGACCACCAATGCGATTAAATGCTAACACTCTGGGTCTTGAACGATTCATCTTATCGAAGACTGACGATCGGGGGGAGGGGTGGGTTTAAGCTCCTCTTGATCTTGTTCAATGCTCACGGTGATGTGTTGAGCGCTAGCATTTTTCACTTTGCTTGAAATCTTCACGAGTGCATTTGGTGTGAAGCCAAATCCAGCTTTATTGTTGTCAACTCCGTAACTATGCTCTTTCAACTTCTTTTGAGTCTCGGTGAGGTCACGTTCTTTGTCATTGACGGTGTTTGAAACCTTCTTCCCAGGTTTCAACAATGAAACGAAATCATACCCAGCCTTTGACATGAGTTTGTAGTCATTTGGATCAAAACCTTCTTCGGTCCTCTTGGTTGGAAGAAATCTTGGTTCCACCCCTTTTGGCAGAGCTTTTATGAAGCCTTGTGGTAGTCTTGTAACCTTAGCATCACCTAGCCGTGTCAGAGGTAAAACTGCATTCGTCTTGAGCAACTTTATATCATTCTTGTGCCATTATGTGTCGGCTTTGCTTGCTCCAGTTTCAAACGAGGATTGACCATTCTTTCTGCTCGACATCGGGATGTATCGAAAAACGGGTGTGTTCGGTATTTTTGAGGGCATCCTACTCCCTTTGGTTATTATAGGTTTAGCAAGCTCATCGTCGTTTTTGCTTGACGATGGCATAGCTTTTCTTTCTTGCTTCTTGGGCATGGCTTGCCATTCCTGCCTTTTAGGTGTTTCTTTGCCCATCATTTTGATTTCTTTTGGAAGAGCTTCGAGCACCATGTCTTCCTCTATGTAGAACTTGGTGTCTGCAAAGTGTGATTCGACTTCGGTGAATGGCTTAGTATCACCTTGGATCACATTCACTCTTTCTCGATAGAATTTTAAACATTGGTGGAGGATGGATGACACTACCCCATTCTCTTGGATCCAAGGTCTTCTTAAGAGCAAGCTGTATGAAGTTCTTGCATCAATCACGTAGAATATTGTGCTTGATTTGAGCTTACCAATGGTCATCTCCACTCGGATCATGCCTATCGCCCTATGTCCTCTTTGGTTAAAACCCTAGATTAGCAAACGCCTTAAGGACAGTTCATCCACCTTGATGCCGATTATGGTCATTGTTGACTTTGGCATGATGTTTATGGCCAATCCATTATCCAGAAACATGTGGTTGACTTTGTGCTCCCTTACATACCCCGAGACGAAGAGAAGACGGTTGTGAGGCTTTGATCCCAACAATAAGGCTTCATCAGTGAAGTTGATTGCATCACGGGTGGTACAACACGTGGTCGAAGCTTCAAGCCTTCGTCCTTGCTTTCTTGCACCTTGTGGTCGTCGGGACTCACCAAGGCCTCCGCTAGTGTTTTCTCCATCTCCTTGGGCGGTCGTAGTGCCTCCTCGATGTTAGAGTGTGCCAGCAAGCTTTCTTTGGGTGCGAGGGTATTATCTTCCTAGATGGTGACAACTTTGCCTTTTAAGGGTCCTTCCATTTCTATTTCGACCATGTGACATGCAGCGGTAGTGCACTGTTGGAAGAAGTCATTCGGGAAATACTCATGCAAGGAGATTAGAATGTATGGCTCTTGCTCCATAGGTTCCCCAGTGTGTTGGCTTAGTAGCTCTTGCGCTTCTTTTGGGCATCCTATTGTTGCGGCAGCGGTGCTTTATTCCTTCCTTCACTTTTGGCCTTGTGGCTTGTAGTGTTGGCTTTCTCGTCTTTTTTTAGGTCATTAAGGTCCATCATTCGTCATCGTCAGTAGGTGCATCTTGGTTACCCACCCCCAATGATGGTTGTGCAGAAGGTGTCGCGTGATTTGAGCATTGACAAGGATGGTCACACATTACCTGAAGAGATACGAAATCAAAGGATCCAAACATGATCGTAGTAGTGTGTTGCGGTCGTGTCTTGTAGGTCAAGTTTAATTTGCCCTTGTTGTGCTAGCTTTATGATAAGTTCTTTGAGGATGAAGCACTTGCCAACAAGATGACTCACGATACGATGGTACTTGCAGTAACTGGGATCGTCAACGCGATTCATCTCTTCAGGACGCTTGCATTCAAGCAGCTAGATTACCTTTTTCTCCAACCGGTCATCTAGCATTGCGGCTATGTCAGAGTCCAAAAAAAGGGTATGTTTTTTGCTCTAGTTCCCTCAAGGTGTTTTTGTACCTATCTTGGGTGCGAGAAGGCTCACCTCTTTTTATTTCCTTTGCTTTGTTCTTAGAGAAGATTTTGACTGATGCATAAGAGGTCTTAGTAGGGGTAGTGTTGATGGTAAAAGCTTCCTTAACAGGTTTCTTCCAATGATTGTCTACATTTAGAGCAAACACCATATCCTTCTTGAAGTCAGTGATTAACTCCTTTTTCCATGGTTGGTGATGCTCAACTCTATGTCGTGGCGCGGGTGGCTAACTCTTTGAAGGTCCGCGGTTTGATGCCTTGAAGGATGTAGTGTAACCCATATTTCATGACTTGGACGTGCATCTCGATCGAGGAGATTTCCGTGAATCTGTCTTTGCAGTTGAGGCTTAGAGTACGCCATCAGTTGATGTAGTCAACAACTGGCTCATCCTTCCACTGCTTTGTACTTGTCAGCTCCAACATCCTTATAGTGCAGCGAGTGCTGTATAAGCGGTTGAGGAATTCCATCTCCAATTGCTCTCAGCTGTTAATGGATTCAGGCTCGAAGTCGATGTACCAGTCGAAGATGTTACCTTTCAGCGAGCGCACGAACTGCTTTGCAAGGTAGTCACCCTTCAATCCCCACGTTGTTGCAAGTTTCAACAAAATGGGCGACGTGCTGCTTCAGATTTCCCTTTCCATCAAATTGCATGAACTTTGGTGGTTGATAACCCATCGGAATCTTCAAGGCGTCAATCTTCTTTGAGTAAGGCTTCGAGTACAATACGGAGGTATGTGGTATCCCTTCGTATTGTGCCTTGATGGTGATGGCAATTGTCTCCTACAACTGCTGGATAGAGAGAGATCACATGAATGCTGCTGCTTGGTCTGGATTCTCCTCGGCCTTTTCTATCGGAGTTTCCTCTTCTTCACCGGCTTCTCTTTTTAGTGGATCAACATTTAGGTCGACTTTCATGTCGTGTTGCCTCCAGTTGGTTGACGAGTGCGGCGATTTGTAAGTTTTTCTCATCCACAGTATGTGTGAGCTTTGTGATCACTTCATTCATTTGAGCCAGCTGCTTTTCGATTGAAGTTGTTCCGGTGGTCATGACTTGCATGGCTGTGCTACTGCTCGAGTCGGCATCGAAAAGTAGGGACTAGGTGTACTTCTTCGGGTTTTCCTCCCTTGGTGCTCTTAGCGAAGCCAGTGTGATCACGGGCTCGTGCCTCGGGTGCTCATGTTCCTTTGGCAGAGTTGATGCAGGGGTGGAAGATATGGCAGAAAGAGCTTTTGCCTTGCTTCGAGTTATGATGCCCAAAGTGTTACCACTTGTGGTGAGGACGCTCTTGTTCTTCGCATTGGTTGCGGGAACAACTTGAACCTTGCTTGATGCCATTTGTACTTAGAGTGTGCTTTGGATTTCTTGAACAGGGAAAGAGATGAGAGGTAGAGATAGTCCCACTGGGCGTGCCAAATTTGTAAACACGAAATTTCCTGTGATGAATGAGACAATAACACGTGTACAAAATAATATTTGTATTAATTTTTAGGGTTACAATCTATTTTACAATTTAATCCTCTGATTCTATCTTCGTGAGGTATAGATTTATTGATGGGCTGTTGATCCAAAGGCCATCGGGGCTTGATCTTGGTATGAAGACTGGTGTAGATTTGTTGATGTTATGATCCAAAGAGCCGTCGGGGCTTGATCTTAGGATGAACAGTGGTGTAGATTTGTTGATGTTGTTGATCCAAAGGGCCATTGGGGCTTCATCTTAGGATGAACGACGATGCTCTTCAGGGATTTGATGAAGAACTAAGAGAGTTTTCTTAATCTTTTGAGATTCTTAGGAATTTGGGTGCTTGAGAGTTTTGGGGTTTCGAAACTTCAAGGATTTTGGAGAATTCTCTTCCAATTTTGGGAGTAGAGAAAATGCATTTGTTAATTCCCCCCAATTCTTCCATGGATGAGCCTATTTATAGGCTTTGAGAATGAATCACCACCATCCTTTTTTTGGATGAAGTGGGTGAATGGTGTAGGTGAAAATGAATGGAGGTTGTAATTTTAATGCATGTGGTCAACATTTATTTCACCAAAATTTCGATGTCTACAATCCTATCACTAAAAGAATTATCTTGTCCAGAGATGTAGTATTTGATGAGAATGCTAGCTGGGATTGGAATGCAAGTTCTAAGAAGTATGTCAATGTACCAATTATTGCTGATATTGTAGAAATTGAGCCAACTCAAGATTCAGGGGATCAAAAAGAGATTGTACTCCTTAAGATCACTTCTGAAACTCCTTAAGAAGATTTAAATTCAAACATTGATGGTCCAAGTTCACAAGTAGACCTGAGACTGTCATAAAGCTATGATTTTACTCTAAATAAGTGGAAAACACTAGATGAAGTTCTAGCCTAGTGTGTAATGTTTGCATTGTTGGAACCTGAGAATTATGAAGAATCAACTCTGAATATGTCTTGAAAGAAGGCTATGCAGGCTAAACTAGACATGATTGAGAAGAACCATACATGGATGCTGGCAAATAGACCATTTAGTAAACCTATGATAGGTGTGAAATGGATATACAAGACTAAACTGAATGTTGATGGAACAATACAAAAAACCAAAGCTAGACTGATTGCAAAAGGTTATTCACATAAGCCAGGAATCGGCTTCAATGAGACCTTTGCACTAATTGCTAGGCATGATTCCATAAGAACCTTGATAGCTCTTGCAGCTTAAAAGTAATGGCAATTATTTCAATTGGATGTAAAGTCTACTTTCCTCAATGGTGTACTCAATGAGGACGTTTATGTTGATCAACCTTAAGGTTTTGTCATACAAGGCAAGAAAGATAAGGTGTACAAGTTAAACAAGGCATTTTATGGCCTTAAGCTAGCTCCAAGAGCTTGGTATGATGAAATTAACTCCTATTTCACTAAGGCTGGTTTTCAAAAGAATCCTAGTGAAGCCACCTTATATACCAAAGTTGAAAACTCAGGGATTCTCATTGTTTATCTTTATGTTGATGACATTATGTACACTAGAAGCAGTGTCACAATTCCTGAGGAGTTCAAAAACGACATGATGCAACACTTTAAGATGACAAACTTGGGATTGCTTCACCATTTCCTTGGTATGGGAGTGGTACAAACAAAGAAGAGCATCTTTATTCATCAGAAGAAATATGTAATGAAGTTGCTAGAAAAATTTGGTCTAACGGATTGTAAGTCTGTGGGAACACCACTTGCAGCAAATAAAAGACCAAGTAAAAATGATGGAAATGAGGCTGCTGATGAGTCTGAATACAGGAAATTGGTTGGAAGTTTGTTGTATCTCATTGCCACTAGACCAAACATTATGTTTGGTGCTGGTCTTTTAGCAAGATTCATGCATGATCAAACTAAAAAGCATATGGAAAAATCAAAAAGAGTGTTAAGACACATTCAAGGTACTTTGGATTTTGGCATTGAATATGTAAATGGAAAATCAACTATTCTTTATTGGTTATTGTGATAGTGATTGGACTGACAATGAAGATGACATGAGAAGTACATCAGGGTATGCCCTTAATCTTGGCTTATGTGTGTTTTCTTGGGCCTCAACAGTGGCATTATCCACTGCAGAGGTTAAGTGTGTGAGTGTAATTGAAGCTACATCTCAAGCCAAGTGCTTGAGGTTTGTTTTAGAAGACTTTGGGGAAGAACAAGCTGAACCTACATTGCTAATGTGTGATAACACTTCAACAATAGCTATAGCCAAGAATCCACTGTTTCACCAGAAAACAAAGCATATCAGCAGAAAATTTCACTTCATTAAAGAAGCAATTCAAGATAATGAGATTAAACGTGTTTATTGCAAATCCGAAGAATAAATGGCTAATATTCTGACCAAGGAATTACCAAAGTAGAAATTCAACTACTTCATAGAGATGTTGGGAGTCATATCAGCTGCTAGCTTAGAAGGGAGTGTTGATGTTTAAGCTTCTGCAACTGCCTTTGATCCAAGTTTCTCATTTCCTTTCAAATTCAAGTGTTTGTTCTTAGTTTGTAATGTAGGACTGAGATTAAAACAAAGCTAATAGGCTAGAAGTATGCCACATGTCATAACAACTCACTTATAGGTAAGCATGTGTTGTGCACATGAGAGTATGTGAGGTGGATGAGTGGGTGCGCTTTCAACGGCTATATCTTACCCTCCAATTCATTTTCTTTCTGTAAGCATCAATTTAGTTATAGCTAAATCGAATCCAAGGAGCAACGTATCTGAGTTTCTCGCATCTCCATTTCTTTGAGCAGAGATCATCATCTCATTGATTTTCTACTTGATTATTTTGTGCTCTGATACCTCTAAAACCACACACAAGTCATAAACTCTTAACACCTTTACCATATTTTTTCAATTTTTCATTTAGTTTTTCAAATTTTTTTTATAAATTTGAATGTTAATACACTTGGGGTGAGTTCGGTTTCATACACTTCAGTTTTTTGCCAAAAAAAAATTCAAATCAAAATTACTGTTTAATTTTGTTTCGGTTCTTTTTTTTATCTTGGTTCGATCGGTGTGGTTTGGTTTTTTTTTATTTATATTTTTTTATTTTTTTTATTTTTTTTTACAGAATCTGAAGATGGTTATTAATATACACAAACAAACAAATACACAATTACAAAAAAAAGAAATGATTAAAATTAATTGCAACTTTGTGGCTTTTGTTGCTGTAAAAGAAGAAGAAAAGAAAGCCAAGGTCGTAACTTTGTGGCGAATCTCCAACTTCAAGCTCGCAAATATACCGTCAAACAAGAGTTTTATGATCAAGAAATTAGCTAATATGATGGGGCAGTTCAGGCTTATCCCTCACTCTATTCATATGAAGGCCGAAAGCACAAGTAGCTACAACGCAAAATGCAAGCACAGGTGCTGCACCAAACTCAGATTTTGAGGTGTCTTGCTCCTAAAATTTCAACGGAAATTTATCATATTACGTATGTTTGAATTAGGGGTTTTTGTTTTGATTCAGACCTTAAAATTAGAGCAAGAGAAGAGAAGGAGAGTGGTGGGCCGGGTTGGTGGAGGCAGCAAACTAATGAGAACGAGATGAGAGAGAAAAAAAAAAAAGGAAAGATACATGGAGATAAAGATTTTTTTTTATGCAAGAAAATTTTATTAAAGAGAAACCATAAATACAACTGTTTCTAACAAAAACAAAGATAAGCACAAAAAAAGCAAAGCTTGGGATACAATACTCCCAAATATGACTACCAGAAATAGTAAGGCCCAGACGTGCAAATGCATCAACCACAAAGTTAGCCTCTCTACAGATGTAGAGAAACATAATGCGCCAAGGTTTAGAGGAATGAGCGGCTGTATGAGCTAGAGGATAGATGAGTTAGTATTTAGATTAGGGCTTTTAAAAATATTAAATGAAAAGGTTTATTGACTTGGGCTTATGCACGAGCCTTGTGAAGTTTACTACACTTGGGCTTATGCACAAAATCTTATAAGAAAACTTGTAAAACAACATTATTTTAAAATAATTTGATTTGTTCGGTTTTTAAACCAATGAAATTAAACCAAAAAGTTTTGGTTGGTTCAAATTTTATAATTTAGTTAGTTTTTTTTTTTGTGCGGTTCGATTTCTTCAACTTCAGAGATTTTTTTTAGGGTTTTCAATTTTTCGAACTCACTTCTAAGTGCACTGTGAATTAATGGGAGGATAATGAACCAGGATCCTCACTGGATTCATTCCTTAGGGATCCCACAATTGTGTCAGTTCATCGTATATCGTACGGTCAGAAATTATTTAAGATTTAAAATTCAAATATAAATAGTACCTAACGAAAACTGACCATATGATATAAAATAAACGAACAGGATTGCAGGATCCCTAGGGAGTGGATCCGCCGAGGATCCTGGGGGGAGGATAATATATTTTTTTTCGTATTTATTTTATTTTTTATACTTTTAACATTTATTTTATAATGTATTTTATATCTGCATGGTACGATTGATTGTCATGTTAGAAAATATAGGTCATTATTTGACGGATTGACTAACAGAAGTATAACTTGCAACAAATTTATAAATTGATGTATGACATTGCAATATAAAAAACTAATGTATGAGTTTATTTTTTTTATTAAAAAAAAAAAAGATAACTAGTGGTAAGTTACGATTATTCACTACTTTCGAAAACTGTAAAACCTTACGAGGCATTTCACCCGTCACAAGGTTGAAGTGGTCAAATATATTTACTTTGTAGTTTTACTGTTATATATCTATTTAGTCAGATTAAAATCACAGCCGTAGGATCTCTCCTCAGTTTTTAACACCACACTCTGTTACTCCTGCGCTCTCTCGACTCTCGCCGTCGACGGCCTCCCCAATCCTTCTCCTCGAGCTCCTGAACCACTGCGACGCCTAAATCCTTCACTGAACTAGAATCCCTCTTACCCTGGCCAACAATTCCCTCTGTCCCTGGCTAAAAATCCCAAAATTCGAAATTAAAAACCCCAAACTCGGAATTCTGAAGGCTATATAAGAGAGTTGGAAGCTGAATCTAGGGTAATTATTTTGTGTATCTTTCTAATATCTATGCTATTGTTTGGGATTTTGAATTGAGGGTTTCCTGAAGTTAGGGTTTTATGACTCGAATTTAGGATTTTTAATTTTTGTTCTAAATTGGAGTTTTAAACTTCACTTTGTGTTTGCATGTGCATTATAGATGTTGAATGTGAGGTTTTCTGAATCCAATTTAGGGGTGTTTAGTTCTGTTTTAGAGGGTTGTTCAGAGAAGGAAATGTACTAATTTCTGTTTCAATTCAGGGGTTTTGAAGTTTCTGCTGCTGCTGAATTGTTGCTGCTTGCTGAGGTATTCATCTTCAGCCCCGTATTGTTTGGATGAAGAAAAATTGAAAATGTACTGAATTTATCTGTTCTGTTTATGTTCTTTGTGAGAAGGAAATGAAGGATAGTGTTTTGTATTGAAAATGGAGAATAGTGTCGTCAATAAAACAGTAAAGTCAGTAGGATGCAGATGAAATGAGGTTTGTAAGATGCACCTACTTAGCTGATTGATTCTATTGATAAAATCTGAAACGCATGTAAATTAAAATTTTAAAAAGGAGAGATGACACTCGTGTGACTTTGATGTATCTCTATCCTTTTTTTCTCCCCTTTTCATTTCTTTAAAGAAGACAATATTAGCTTCCAATCATAGAAAAGAATAATGTAATGTAAGTAGTTTTAAACAAAAAAAACAAGACTCGAGAAAACAGGATTGTTTAATGTTTGGTACGGCACAACATGGGTCAGTTCCAAGGACTAGAGGTCTTGACTATTTGAACATGAATTATGATACAACACTACAAAGCTGTCCTGATTTAGATAGGTTTGGTTCAGCTAGACACCATGAATTTAACACCTTTAAGATTATTAAATAACTGTTAGCACTGTTAAATTTTATAGGAGGAAGTGTGCATTTTACCTATCCGGACAAGGAATTGTGCAATTGGCAATTGGCAATTCTTTAGCGATATACCCATGTGGTGCATTAGTTTTAAAATGAATGAACCTTATCATCAGTTTTACCAGCAATGTTTTATAATTGGTAATCACCACTTCTTCCAACATGTCTATTGAGAGGGTAGCATTTGTGTAGGTCAGTATCATTGTTTAGGATGATGATTATTAGTTAAATTCTGCAATTAGATTAGATTTCTTGCAATAAGACGAAACTTGTCATGAATCCATTTATTACATTCAGAGAAAGATGTTTACAAATCAGAGATTTCTTCATAATGTTCGAGATTGTTTTGGATTTTCCAATTGGGTTGGATATCTTGTGGTCTATGCAATCTGTACATCACTAATCATTTTCAAAGGTAATGAGCATGATTCCAATTTCCAAGACTTCTTTTTGGGTGCAATGGAGTATAATAATGTGTTTATATTCATCAATTCCTTGTGGATTTCTCACAAGGGATATGTATATGGTCAGTATTTTTCGTGGAGTTTATGATATTTGACAAAAGTCTGGATCCCTAATGTTCAATGTACTTTATAATTGTTATGGATTGAAATCGTATTTTGTAAAATTGGCCTCACTTTGTGAAATTTGTTTCTTGTTAGATCTCCACGCATTGTATTATATGGGGACTTCAGAAGCTGAGTATGCTGCATTTGAGGAGAAGGTCAAACGAACTGTTTACCTTGATAACATATCACCCCAGGTCACCGAATCTGTTATGAGAACTGCACTTTCTCAGTTTGGGAATGTGAAAAGTGTTCAGTTCATTCCAAATTACTTGGAATCAAGGAACATCCCACACTGTGCACTGGTGGAGATGGAGAATCCGAAGCAAGCCAGTGTCATTGTCAAGGAGATAGCGGAATTCCCTTTCATGATTTTGGGGATGCCAAGGCCTGTGAGGGCACGTCCTGCTGTGGCCAACATGTTTGATGAGCGCCCTGCTATGCCTGGAAGACAGATAGAGTGTCATTGGTTGGAGCCAGGAGATCCTAATTTTGAAGTGGCAAAGAAACTGAAGGAACTGCATGGAAGGCATACTGCAGAAGCTGCTTTTTTGCTCAAGAAACAGCTGGAGGAAGAAGAGAAGCTTGCAAAGATGCAAAACGAGACCCTAAAAGCAAACTATAAGAAGTATGAAATGGTAGATAGCGTGATGTCTGATGGAACTGCTCGTCGTTTGGCACGCCATTATAATATTCGAGTTTCAGACGATTGATGATAGGGTATTTGTTTAGATTCCCCCTCATGTGCAGTCGATGTTATATTTGTAGAAACTTGTTTGAACATGGTCTTTGCTTTTAGTAGGACTTATTTTTCCTGGAAAAAAAGAGTTCAATTGTGCAGTAGCGTTATTATTTTTGTTCATTTAGTGTTGAAGGTGAATCTTATTTCTAGTATGCTCCGGTTTGTAGGATACACTAGATCGTAGTAAAGTTTTTCGGCCTCCCCGGTGGTTTTTCAGATTGGGTTCCAAAATAAGAACTAAGGAGAAAATAATTTGCAACCATTTTATTTAGCTTCATGTAGAATACGTAGAAGAAAAAAAAGTATAAAATCCATGGAGAATTTATAGAACTCCTTATTCCACTATTTCACATAATTTTCTTCAAACACTTGTTTAAAAGAGAACTAGTCGCCCCTGAGGTGCCCTTGAATTCTGAATTAACCAATTACAGGGACGTCGACAACAATTCCGTCTGCGTCGACCCAAACACGAACCCTATCACACCGGAAGTCATCGGTGACAATTGTTCCTTGAAGCACAATCACGGCGTCGACCAAAGGATTCTCCCTCTCAATTGTTGCCTCTGCAACTGTCCCCTGAGTCCCCAATAGTTCAGGCCATGAAGCCTTACCTGCATTAGTTTAAACAACGCCATGATAAGCTTAAACAAGTTCTTCTAAATAAACAAGAAGCTGATAAGTTAATTTATATTAGTCGAATTTATAAAATTGTACAATCAAACTAGTTCGTTACCTTCACACTCAGACGACATATTCGCGTTTTATTCTGAATAAATGCAGACTTCTTCACTCTATGAATATATATTTCTGTGTCCTTGTAAATATTGCTTGTGATGTGTTTGGCAAGAGGAAGAGATCGATGCACATTTATAGTGAATCATTGGATAGCATGTGGTTGGTTTTAATTGACTATTTGTACGTTAATTACGTAGGTTGTTATGCTTTCATTAATGTAATGGGAAAACATAATCAAATACTGTTCATAAGTTTTGAATTCAAAATTGTTTTTTTATGAGTAAAAGACTGAATGCTGCTAAATCAAATAATTATATTTACTCGTTTTGACAAACTTAAAGACAAGATTCTAAAAGGCGCTTAGGCCGACTAGGCGGATTTAAATAAATATATTACAGCATGTTTGGTATTCTACTTGAATCCAATTTTTTAAACTAAAAAACAATTTTCAAGTTTTAGACTTTAAAAACTTGTTTGGTAGGACTATTTTTAAAAACTGAACTCAAGACTAACTAAAAAATATAGTATATTCTCTAAAAACACAAAAAGTGAGTTTTTAAAGTTTTTAAACTTAAACTCACTCATTTCTTTTTTCTTCCTCCTCCCCACTCCAAAGCTATCTCTCTCTTTTCTTCTTTCTCTTTCCCCCTTCTCTTTTTTTTGTTTTACCTTTTTCATCTCTCCTCCAATCTGCTCTCTTCATTCTTTCGGTCTTTTCTCTCACTCCTCTTCCTCTCTATCTCCTCTGATCCTCTCACTTCTTTCTATTTCCTCCAATTATCTCTTATTTTCTTTCATCCTCTCTCCTTTTTCCCTCTCGACCCACTCTTTTTGGATCTCTTTGTCCAGTTTAAGTTGTAAGATTTAAAAATTTTAAATCGCATAACAAACAAGTTTTCGAGTTTTAAAGAAAATTGTTTTCAAGAAAAATTCTCAAAAAATGTTTTGAGAAATTATAAAAAATTTCAAATAGAATACCAAACAAGCCCTTATATTTCGTGTAAAGAAGTATTTGTTTATACTTAAAATATATATAATTTCATCATAAACTACAAAATAGAATGACATATGTATTATGAAGTATTAAAACATAATAAAAACATAGGGAACAAGCATATAGTGTGTGCTCATTTAAGTATTCAACAAATCTCTTACAGTTTATTAAAAAAAATTAAATGAAAATTGAAAGTTATATATTTTCTGTCTAAGTGAGTTGCAACCTGGCCAGGTGGACTAAGTGGGTGCCTAGGCGGTCTAGGCGGGCGTCTCAGCTGGTCTGGACGCCCTTTTTTAATTTTCAAATGCCTAGGCATTAATCGGAACAGTAACTAGCCGCCCAATTCCTAGGCGGGGTCCAGACGGCCCTAGGCGGAGATTTTTAGAATAGTGCTTAAAAATGAAGAAGCAAAATGAAAAATAATATTTGGTATAAAAATCAAGAATGGCATTTGGTCAACATAATAAATTATAACAACAAAGTCAGTTTAATTGACATTGATGAAATCTTATTATCTGTACGATCGATGTACCTACTTTTAGATGATAAGTGTTGACAAAATCTGAAATGCATGTAATAAAATTGGAAAAGGGAGGCGGGCGGAAAAAGCTCATGCGACAGAATTATTTAATTCCAAGTATGACCAACAATCTCCTATCGATCGGGTTCTGAAAACCTTTGATTTTTTTTTTGGGTCAAATGATAGATTTTATTATATTATATATTAAATTAGTCATTGAAAAAGTTTGAACTTACGTCATCATGTAAAAACTCAACATCTCTCCACCACTGTGGTAAATGACTACTTGTCTAAAATCCGAAAGGTGAAATTCGTAATACAGTGATAATTCAACATTTCCTAGTGTAATCTTGGAGATGAACAAAACTCATCATTTGAGTTTGATCTTGAGTTTCTTTCCTTTATTTATATTCAGTAATCTGCAAATTATAATTAGTGTACATACAAAAAATGAACTTCAATGAAAAAAAAAAACATTTTAGTACTACAGTTTAGTGATATTCTTTTTTACTTGTAACGGAAAGGTTTTAGATTCAATACTAACCAAAGACGAATTTCAACTAGACTTAGTATTCGAGTCGTGTTTCCCGTGTTTGTGTCGTTTTCATGTCATACCCGATATCTTAACAGGTCGTGTCGTGTAACACCCGTTAAAATAAACATGTAAAATGACCCGACCCGAAATCGACCCGATAATATTAACAAGTAATATGACCCAACCCGTTACCGGTTAAGGAAAATATATTTTAAACTAATAAATAATCAAATGAAAAACATAATACTAAATAAGTATATACATATCATATTATCACATTCAAAACATTTAAAAAAAAACATTTGTCTTTCAAGTATTACATATTTACATATCCAAAATAAGAGCATAATTAAAATAAAATAAAACAAAACAAAAAAAAACATTAGAACATTACAAAATATCAAATGTTCAAAAGATTTGCAAAATTAAGGGAGTTATGTTTCAAGGTTTGGAACCTTGCACATTTTCTTACAATCAAACTTTTCAATTTTCATCAATCACCATGGAAAACGGTATTGGAACTTTGGCTTGATATATTATCTTCAAGAGTTATATTGATGATATTTTCAGTGAGGTTTTCTAAATTAGCACTCTCGTCTCATTTATCTTATGGTTATTGTTTAAGTAAAGTCTTTAATAGTTTTTTAATTAATGTATAAGTGTGAAAAATATAGAAAAAATATATAAACACTCGTAATGACAAACTTTACAACTTTCGTAAATGGCTTAACTTTGAAATATGCCACTATAATCATATAAATCATAGATCAAAATTTAACCGTCAATTGTTGTTTATATTTATACTTCATTTTTCTCACCAAATTTTTTATTCTATTTTATTTTATTTTTTCAGATTTTCATTTTTGAAAACATGATTTATTAGAGGATATAGGAAGATCAATGGTTCGGATTGCTGATATTATGTTCAGAGTTTTCCCATTAATGAAAATATTGCTTGGTTTTATAAAATCTCTACAAACTATATAACATCGACTCATATTTCAATTAACCGTAAATATCGGGATGTGATATCAAAGATCTGAATCGTTCATCTTCCTACATCCCCCAGAAGGTCATGCTTTCAATAAAGGAAGTTTTAATAATGAAATTCAATATAAAGAATAAAGCCTAAACGACAATCGACAGTTAAATACAAATTTAAGATTTATGGATTATAGTGTCGGATTTTGAGGGTTTTACACTCAAATAAAAAATATTATCCATGACGGTTTGGAGGGTTTTAAAAATCTAAACGATAATATAAGTGTAACCACAGTCTACTCATGGAAGAATGATGAATCACGAGTATTTATATATTCTTTCACATTTTTCATACTTGTAGGGATGTCTTATTGTCTATACTAATACTATACTAGTTGATTTTAATTTTGGACAACAACATGTTAAGTAAAGTTTATCCTACTAATGATAATAAGAAACTCTCATAATAAAAATAAATAAATGAATAAAACTTAATGTTTTAAAACTTATATAGAATAATAATAAATAAAATATATATATATATATATATAAAATATAAAATATACCAATATATACAATATGGCTATTGTGACAGCCCGTCCCAAATTAAAATTATCGACGGCGTGAATAGACGTTTTTACCCTTGATCGTGCGTGAACGTGTGTGATTGGGCCATGTTTGGACTCATTTGATTGTCCCATATTATTGGACCCAATAACAAATTTGGTTAGCCTTGTTTTGGTGTGTTAAAATTAGACTCACACACACTCACATGCACACGTGCACGTCCTTTTCCCCATTTCTGTCACTTTCTCCCTCTTTCTCTCGAACTCTCTTCTTCCTTCCACCATTTTTGTACGGACTACCACTCATCTCACGATCGTGGCACGGATCGAAGGTTTAGTTGGCATCTTTAGACTCCTCGTGAACTGGTGAGTTCATTAGTAGCTTTTGTTTGGCCTGAAACGCATAAAAACCCTAGAAACTCGAGTTCACCCATTGAGGCACTGTTCACAAACTTTTTAATGAGCGGTTTTTAATGAATTTGGAGATCACAGTGAGATTCTAGGCATCCTCATGAAGCTCAGGGTGTGTTGTTGGCACGTTTTGGACGTCGGAATCACGAGTTCTAAAGTTGGCCGAATTCCTTGACTTTTCTCTAGCGAGATTTCGGCCAATTTTGATCTTCAAAGTGGTAAGGTTTTGTTCTAATCGTCATGGGCTTCATTTTGGTATAAATTTTGTAAAATTTGGTTGAAAAATGAGCGAGAAAAATGAGTTTTAAGATTTTCCAGTTTCTGGTGATTGCAGCGGTCGCCGGCGCCGGTCTCCAGCGACTGGAGGTAAAGGATGATGAATATTCTGTCAAGTCTGACAGAATATTCTAATGGCGTTATTTAGAATTAATAGAATCCGTTAGGTTTTAACGAAATATTATTAACTGCCGTTAGTTTTTCGTTAGGGGGCACGTTTGGCCGTGCCTTTGCCGGCACGTGGGGGCATGTGAGACATCGGAAAAATTTTCTTAAAATATGGGGGGTGTTTATGGGATCTAGTAGAGCATGTTGGTATATTCAAATACCCCAATTGAGCAATGTATGAGAAGTTATTACCTATGTTTGGTTATGTACGTATAATTGATGGTTTTATAATTGTTTCATATATAGGTGAGACGTACCCAGAGGATGAGCGCAGCCACGCCAGGCTCGAGGGATACGACCCTTCTACTTATCAGTGAGTGGGCTTTTGTTTTCAGTAAATATATATATATATATATATATATATATATATATATATTGATATTTTTCCCAGAAACTTCATTTAAATGATTTTAGAATCGAATTGGTTTTATGATTGAAATGCCATGTCGAATACCATTTATATTATGACTATGATTGTGCTGGTTATGCTTTGACGCTGTGGACGCTCAGATGAGTATACTTGTTAGTGATAGTGTGATGTTGAGATTGTGGTATAGCTCATATTCCTACACCCCGGTGTTTGTGCTTCGCCAAAGTAGGGCCTAGACTTCACGTGATCGTTCACCTCCCGCACCGTACGCTCACCTTGGATCCAATGCAGGTGCCAACCTATCGTACAAACCACTATAGGTGGTTCCGACTCGTAGGTGACTCGCGATTCGTCGCTCAGCCTTCACGTGATCATAGCACTGAGCGTAATATTATACACCCAGCCTGTTGTACAGACCACTATAGGTGGTTCCGACTCGTGTGCAGGATTTGATTGAGGAGCTATAGATTCAGCCATATAGGTCACATTCGGTCTCCGGCTGACGTATTGATATTGCTTGCATATTATGACATGATTTATCTCACCTGCTTGATACTTATTTTATTTGATGGGGTGCTTCGACGTGGCGTATTCTGGCTTGGTATATTTGAGATTTATTGCTTTTCAGCATGATTTTTGGTATGAGTACGAATATTATTTTCTGGGAAACTATACTTGTGTTACAAAGAGAGGTTATTATGGTGATTTCGAAATGGTTTTCGGAAAGAACTTGTTTTTGCCCACTCACGTTTTCTGTTTTGCGCCCCTCCAGGTTCTAGGTAGCAGTGACGTTGGTGGCAAACGAGGCATCAAGGCTATTCTGACAAAACGCCATCCATGTAGGATTCCTTTGATTATCTTTGCAGTGTTTGTTTAATTTGGACTACACTTAGGGTTTTCGCATTCTGATGTGGTGTTGTTGTGTTTCCGTTTCTTCACTCACTTGCACTTATCTGTTATTGTAAATTATCGTGCTTGGTTTCTACTTCTGCACATCACTTATAGTTGCTCTTCTGCATTGCACTTTTGGCTATGTCACCATCACGTGACGGCCAGCACTCCTCAATATTTTGGATCGGGGTGTGTCAGCTATTGTATTTTACAATAAATTTTTTAGTAATTAAACTTGAAAATTATAATTTATTTTTCTTAACAGGTTACCCACGTGTATACTCGTTAAGAACTCGTTATTAACAAGTTCTTAACGGGTCACCCGATAATGACCCGATTAGTTATCGTGTTGACCCAAAACCCGTTATTTTCGTGTCGTTTTCATGTCGTGCCATCGTGTCGTGTAAGAAACTACCAGGTCTAATTTAAAGCACATTATTGCTAGTCTATTGTAAAACTTAGTCCACTCCCCATCTACAATCCCTTAATGTAGATAATATCGATGTTCAAAATAAAATCAAAACATGAAAAAAAAAATATAGTCATATGTATTCCGCTTTTTAGGTTTTTCATACATGAAAAATTAGTATGTGATAACCAAGAAAAAATTGTTTATCCTATACCTATTTTTCTTTCACACTCAATTCTTCTCATACCGATTCACGATATTTGTAATTCTAATGTAAACATTGACATAAGTTGATTGATGTATCTCAAGACAATCTTGACACTCAATTGTACAAAAAAATGTGAGACTATTCAGACTAATATGTGGTATACTGGTATGTGCCTTCTTTGCAAATAAAACTTTCTCCAAAACATAAGCCCAAATTTGAGATGGGGAAGCTTTTCCCTCACGGTATTAGCTGCCTCCTTCGGTTCGGTTTGGTTTAATTTTTTTTCGGTTTTTTTTTGTTCGGTTTTTTTTCGGTTCGGTTTTTTTTGGTTCGGTTTCGGCCCGGTTCTTTTTTTTATTTTATAATAAAATGTAAACTTACATACATATCAAAAGCCCACAACTAGACGCAAACAAAAAAATGGGCCAGCACAACAACCCAACCCAAGGGTTGAGCCCGAAAAGGAAAGAAAAAAACTGAAAACCCTAGCTGCTTATTTCCCTTGCCGCCGTCAAAGCAAGCTCCGGCGACCATGAAATGAATTTGGAAAGAAACAAATCTGCAACACCAAAAGCAACACAAGCACATAATCCATCAAAATACTATCTTAATCTACAACTCACAACAATAATTACATTCATTCATATGAAATTCAAACAACTAACAAACCCACAACACAAAAATCAAAAAATAATTACATTCTATATATTAACAGTCACGAAGCACGAAAACTCATAACAAACAAACATAATTTTCCTTCAGGTTATGAATTAACAATCACAATTCAAAGAGAAAAATAACCTTTTTCGTCGTTGATTTATGAATTACTTGCATAATTCACATAGCAATATCATTTCTAACCAAAATAAAAAAACTCAAAGAACAAACAAGGAAAATTGATTAACATTTAGACCTAAAAAAACGACTAGAACCGCTCAATTCCATCGGCGTAAAATGGAAATATGAATAACCTAATAACAAAATCCATCAGATCTAAATAGGCACTCAGAGATCGAATCAGTAATCCAAATAACAATCGAAACAAATATCCAAATACACAAATCCAAAAACCAAATGCAAAAAAGGGATTATAATTGTCAGATCCAAACAAAAATCAATAAATCATCAAAATCAAAAGCCAAAAAATAAAAGGAAAATCAAGGTTTAGCGAACGAACCTGCTTGTTTCTTCTCAGTGGGGGAGCCGCTATTCTGCAAAATCTCGAGCTCAAAGTGAATGAACCACCAGGCGAAGATGATGAAGAACAGGAAAGATCGGCGTAAATGAACCAGCAAGCGGATCCGACGGGGATGGCGCCCAGAGAGTTTGAGAGAGTGAGAGACAGAGACTTTGACAAAGTGACTGAAGACCGAGAGAGAGAGAGAGAGAGAGAGAGAGAGAGAGAGAGAGAGAGAGAGAGAGAGAGAGAGAGAGAGAGAGAGAGAGAGAGAGAGAGAGAGAGAGAGGGGGGGAGGCGGCGCGAGAGGGTTACTAGGCTAGGGTTCATTGAGGGAGTCTCTGGAGGCAGGGAACGAAAGAGAGAGGAGATGAAAAATAAAGATAAAGTGTGGATGCGGCTAAGGTTAAACCGTTTAAAGGGTTTTGTTGATTTCTCAACAAAATTAAAAAAGTTTCTCATAAATCATGGAGGCATGAAGGTTCGAACACATGGGCTCCATGCCTGAAAAGTTTCACTCAAACCATCTTAGCAACAAGTTGTGTTTTGTTATGATTGTATGACTAAACTATTTATAATATTGAAACAAATAATTAAATATATATCGGTTCGGTTCGGTTTCCGAACCTCAATAACCGAAACCAAACCGGCCATATTCGGTTTCGGTTCGGTTTGACATTTTTGATTCGGTTTTTTTCGGCCTCGATTCGGTTCACTTGTCGGTTTTTTTCAGTTTTCGGTTTTTTGAACCCACCCCTACTTTTGACACACATTTTGACACCCATTTTGTAAGACTTATTTTGTAATGTATTTCAACATCCAAACCGCCTATATTTCATAATTTGCTTCACTTTATTCCATATATATTGCTAGGAAGAACACATATGATGCCTCATCAAAATAACATCTTATGTGGCAAGTGATAAATCCAATCAATCATCCAATGAAATAAATTCATTAATTGACGTGGCAAGTATGCATCATATGGTATATGAATGTTTGTACAAAAATGTAGTCTCATTTTCCTTGTACATTGATGCATGATACATGAAAGACATAAAATGAGGTGGTGATGCTACGCCGAAGTGGCAACCAAGGTCTAAAATATCCATAATATCCCGATATTTCTATCAAACTTTCCGTGTTTTTGGACTACCGATATTTCCATCGAAATTTCCATGTTTTTTAAATTTCTATATTTAAAAAAACACCAAGGGGATTCAAACCCCTCCCATTTTACTCCTTCAACACCTTGACCACCATATCACTTGTGTTTTTGTGAAAAATATGCTAAAATATTTACATATTTTCTACACTCACAATGTTTGCCAGCTCGCTATATAATCAACTTAAATCAGTTAAATCCATCATGCAATGCATTTCCTTCCAATTTTTTGTGATAAACTAATAGATAATTGACTAAATAAACATCCTGCAAAGTTTCAATAAAAATTTCCAAGTTTTTCTTACAATTTCCGTGGTTTTTATTCAATTTTTATCGATATCGATAATATCCCGATATTTCCATCGAAATTTCCGTGTTTTTGGACTACCGATATTTCTGATATCATCGATATTTTAGACCTTGGTGGCAACTAGTACCTGTGAAGCTCTGCTCTCTTTTGCAGTGCGATTTTCAACTCTTTCTTGCCGAAGAAGGCAGATACCTTCGTTTATCTTCAACCAAGCTTGTTCTTTCAAATCTAGTTACTATTCTCAGATTAGCCCATTAATCCAATCAAGTTAAAAGAGCCTACACTAAATCTATATGATTGCATGAAGTAGATTTGTGTCACTTACATAAACAATGTAGCTCTAATCAAATAAACTATATATATGAGGTAAGATGAATGGAGCCAACAATTCATGAGCAGATTTATACAATTTAGTGTAGATTGATAAGTGTGGAGAAACAGTCTCATACAATATGATCAATGCAGAAATGTAGTGGCATCAAAGATAAGAAATTGATTCACTCGTAGACGGTTTTCACGTAATAAAAAAACGTCTCTCTAAGAAGATGAGAGGGTTTTTCTCATTGCAATTCTAAATAAAAACTATGCTCTGCCGAAAGCTATCTTGCTCTCACACAATGCATCATTTAACTTTGGGATGCAAGAATCTCCTCCCCGCCTCAATGCTTATTATCTTCTTAAAATTTTGTCCTTCGGCTGCATTATGGTACTCCCACAGTGCCCCAAATTTAATATAGTTATTCTGACCTTTTAATGAAGGAGTGTGATATCCACACACCCCTTGTTAATTTCTATCCGTTGATTTTCTTCACTTCATCTGATCCGACGGCCGAAAATTAGAAGGGTGTGTGAGAAGTAAAATGGGGTGTGTGGATATCACAACCCTTTAATGAAATAGGCTTCACACAACAAATTTTAAATGAAAACACTTGGTAAACTTTTAATAATGACAAAAACAAGAAAGCAGCGACATTATCATAATAATATTGAATTTAGAGTGTGGTGGTAATGTTGTAAATAAGTTGAAGTTTGGTGACACCGCAATGATGGAGCCAACATGGGGCCATTAGTTGTCCTTGACCCTAAAAACTTCAAAAACCCATGTATATTTGTTTGTGTATTGTATTTAACAACTATAAATAGCTAAGGCAAACTAAATTACAGCCTCCGCCTCGTACTTATTCTATTTTCTTCTATCATATTTGTCTTCATTTTCTCTCTTCTTGTGTGTGATTCTACTGTGAGCACCATGTGCTCGATGAAATACCTTAGTTGATAAGTCTTGGCAGTTTTCAATAATACTCCACAGTATTATACATCCACCCTCGACAAGTCTGTACAAATAATAGTAGCTGTCGAAGTATGTTGGCATAAGCTTTGGACATATGTTGGCAAGAATTGACATATACCTACTAGGTGTTCGACGAAATGGCTCAATGAAGCTTTTTTGGTCGATATTATGACCCTATTATTTGAAAATTCAGACATCAGCAATTGTTTCTTCATAAATTTTGGGCAACTGTTTCTTCATAAATTAGTGGCCTTATCTCAAATTTAAAAACAATTGCCATATAACTGCATTTGACTAGGGCTGGGTTCGGTTGGTAAATCGTGCCAAAATCCTTGTGCCACCTGCCAGCCACATATACATAATTACCGAAAATCAGTTACCGATAGCCAACCGTCTTCTTGCGGTTGCCAAAAATCGGTTTTGCCAAAATTATTGGCTAGTTTGGTTGGTAAATAGCATAACCAGTGGTTTGCAAATAAGGAAAGTGTGGATAATAACCGTAGGTTTGCAAGAGTATGATCACCATTTGGGTGCTATGAATACGATTACATTTGTGGACAATAACCTTAGGTTGTTACTTCCGGCAATGACAAGTCGCTTTGTGTATGGGAGTTTGGGATCCCTATGATTATTAGAGCAAGTCCACCGGAGGTGGAATAGCCCAGCACCAAGGGAAAAAAAAACCCACTGAGGGTCTGTCAATCTGCTTTAGCCCGTGGAGTTGCCTGGCACCCAGCCCAAGCCAGGCAACAGGCCAGCCCATTTTGGACAGACCCAGAGGCCGGCCTATTTGGTTGGTGCGTGCAACAGACGCGCGCGTGGGCGCGAGAGGCCAACACATGGCATGCGCAATTGTTAGCCCACTTGCGTAGGAGCAACGTGGCTGTCTGAGAGCCGTTGGATTTCCAACGGCTAGTTTTTCTAGACCGTTGGATTTCCAACAGTAAAAACAAATTTAATTTCACTTTTATTTTGGACCGTTAGATCAAAGATCAACGGCCCACATTTTTTTCCGAAAAAAACAAAAAGGGCCCAACAGTCAGATTTATGACCGTTGGCCACGTGGCATCATCTTGGCTCTTGGATTTGAATATTTTTCAAACCAACAGTTCATATTAATTAACTACATTAAAATTAATTAAAAATTATAAAAAAAATACATATTTTGTTTTTTTTAAATACAGAAAAATTTAAAAAAAAAATTTCTATAAATACCTAACCCTCATCTTACACCTTACACCACATTTCAATATTTCTACACTTTCTATACTATCTACATTTAAATATTTTCTACACTTTAAGAGAGAAAAAATGTCTTCGTGGAAGCTCGTTGAAGATCTTACGTTGTGTGAAAGTTGGGTTCGCACTACTCATGACCCGCTTACGAGTAATGAGATGGATAAGCGAGAAATGTGGAGTAAAATTACGAAAGCGTTTTGCGATGTACATGGAAAAGACGCCAGAACTAGTCAAGGTCTTCAAGGTCGTTGGAAAAAACTCAACACATCATTTACTTGTTGGAAAAAACGCCATCTCTCATGCTTCCAGTAACCTGCGTAGTGGGACAGTTTAGCGGATCAGGTAACAATATTTTTATTTAATTTGTTATGTCATTTATATGCATTCCACCCGCATCAATAATTTAATTTATTTAATTTCTTATGTAATTTGTATGTAATTTCTTATGTAATTTTTATTTCATTTGTTATGTAATTTTTATGTAATTTATATGCATTCCACGCGCATCAATATTTTAATTTATTTAATTTGTGTTACACCCGCATTTTTTAACACTATCTTATCCCACATTTTTATAGACACTACAAGCTCAAGCATTCTACAATTCAAAGATCCATAACAAATCATTCAACAAATGGGAATGTTGGGAAATTGTCAAAGATTGCCCTAGATACAAAATTGTGCCAACCGGTCCAGAAGTTGTCATGCACAGCATGGGTCTACATAGTTCGCTAGAACCAAACACGACCGAACAAGAAGCTGACACATTTGAAGACACAGAAAGGACGCCTGAACAAGTGCCCGAGACCCAACTGACTCGTCATTCCCTCAGGCCTCAAGGTAAAAAGGCATCAAAGAAAAAAGGTAGTTCTTCCAAAAATGACTACACTAAATATATGGAGGAACTTGCTTGCTAAGTTGAGCTTACCATAGCACGGGAAAAGGCTAGAGATGAGAAAAAAATGCTGCAATGGCAGCACTACAAGCAGCTACTAAGGCCTGTGATGCGGCGGCTGAGAGACAAAGAGAAATAGTTAATCAAGAGAACGAGCTGGTTAGAGAAGCACTTCATCGAGAAAATGAAATGCTTAGAGAAGAAAAAAAAAAGATGTCATGCGAAGATCCTAGCTACACAAATCAAGGGGGTTCTAGCTACACAAATCATAGCAACCAAGATCCTAGCTCCAGAGACTTTGTATAATTTTGTATTTATTTGTAGTACTTTATTTAATTTCTTATGTAATTTCTTTTTTTTTTTTAGAATTTTAATTAATTTCTTATGTAATTTTTATGTATTTTCTTTTTTTCTTTTGAACTTTATTTAATTTCTTATGTAATTTCTTATGTTATTTCTTATTTATTGTTAGAACTTTATTTATTTTTATTTAATTTATTATGCAATTTCAATGTGATTATTTATTTATTTTTGTACTTTATTTAAACACATGAAATAAGATTACATAAACTCACCAAATAAGATTACATAAACGCACCAAATAAACTTAAAAACAAAACACACTACATAGAATTACATAAACTTAAAAAAAAACACTTTATTCTTTAACCACAAGCCTCATTTTAATTATCTTCACCTTCTTACAATCCCACTGGTGCTCAATCAAGTCATTCTAGCGGGTTACGTGCCCATATGGCTCTTGCAAGTGAGTGTACCACTGAACGATCAATTCATTGTAACGTCCATCCCGTTCCAACGGCTCATGTCGCACGGGATCTTCGATATTGTCATGAGCACAGTAGATACGTGTTTGTGAGTTGTTCATCGGATCCGGCTCATATTCATCGACGGCATCATAATCATATTCATCTTCGACAATCATGTTGTGGAGAATAATACAAGTCATCATGATGGATCGAAGAGCCTCGACATGAAACATTCTAGCTGTAGCCCTAACAATCGCCCAACGAGCTTGCAAGATACCAAAACAACGCTCGACATCCTTCCTACACCCTTCTTGACATTTTGCTAAGTGTTTTTCTTCTTCAGTATGTGGATGCGGCACTGTTTTGACAAATGTATCCCACCTTGGGTAAATGCCATCTGCAAGGTAGTATGATCCCTCGTATTTGGTACCATTAACCCAATATGTGCATCTCGGCAATTTTCCTTGCAGTAGATTGTCGAACACTGAGGATTGGGCAAGGACATTTAGGTCATTCTGAGCTCTAGGAACACCAAAAAAAATATGCCAAATCCAGGTATCAAATAAAGCCACCGCTTCCAAAATGATGTTTTTGGCTCCTTTTCTGTTGCCATAAGCTCATTGCCACGCACTTGGGCAGTTTTTCCAAGTCTAATGAATGCAGTCGATGCTTCCAATCGTGCCAGAGAAGCCTCGCGTCTCACCCTTCCTTAGAAGCCTTCGCATGTCCCTTGGCGTGGGTGTCCAAAGGTACTCATTGGTGTAGAGGGCTTCAATTACACAGCAAAAGCGCATCAAGGACTCCAGAACAGTTGTTTTTCCTATCTTCGTGATCTCATCCATTTGATCTGCAGATGCTCCATATGCAAGCATTCGCAAGGCAGCCGTAATTTTTTTCTCGGGAAGAAGACCTAGAACATGAAAAGCATCCTCTTTTTGCACAAAGTATGGATCATGGTTGCAAATAGCACTCATGATTTTGTCGAACAAACTTTGTTGCATTCTAAAACGACGTCTAAAAACATGATTAGGGAATACGCTGTTGGGAATAAAATAATCTTCTAAGAAATCTTTACCTTGTATTTCCCTTTTTCTATCGAGGTTTGCAGCACGTCTGGGTTTGGCTATCTGCTCCACGGCTTCCATGACACGGTGGGAATGTGAGGCCCTATGCCTTCTATGGTGATCATCCTCATCCTCCTCCATGAAGAAAGCCTCATCTCCACCTCCATCTTCCTCGAGATTGGCCAATTCTGCCTGTTGTGCCAACAACCTTTTATGTTGCTCTTGCAACTATTTATACACTCTCCTTGAAGAAGACATTGTAATAAGAACTCAAGATTTGAAAACGATGAACAATGATTCTTAGCTAAAAAGAAGGATTGAGCCTGGTGTGAGGATGGATGTAGAGATGTAGGGTTTATATGGACAAAAAAAGCAAGGATGAGGTTCTGGACAATGCCACATGGCACTACGTGATTGGTTGAAAATCTTATCGAAATCTTGGCTAAATTATTGTAATCCGGAAGTGACACGTGATGCATCGGGATTGGTTGAAAATGTATCCATAAAGTAGTATGTTCGGATAATGACACGTGTCATGACGAGATTGGTTGAAAATCTTATCGAAATCTTGGCTAAATTATTGTAATCCGAAAGTGACACGTGGCGCATCGGGATTGGTGGGAAATCTTATCGAAAATCTATCCACTAAATAATACGTTTCGGATAATGACACGTGTCATGACGAGATCGGCTGAAAATCTTATCGAAATCTTGGCTAAATTATTGTAAACCGGAAGTGACACGTGGCGCATCGGGATTGGTTGAAATATTAGCAGAAATCTATTCACAAAATAGTACGTTCAGATAATGACACGTGGCGTGACAAGATTAGTTAAAAATCCTATCCGAAATTAAAACTATTTTATTTTTTTATTATTTTACAAAAAAATTTAAAAATATTATAAATGGGTTGGGTGC
Source organism: Crataegus laevigata (assembly GCA_963580275.1). Classification (NCBI taxonomy): domain Eukaryota; kingdom Viridiplantae; phylum Streptophyta; class Magnoliopsida; order Rosales; family Rosaceae; genus Crataegus; species Crataegus laevigata. The sequence goes on along the minus strand of OY756940.1, from coordinate 18,179,625 downwards.
CACCGCATTTTTTTAGGGGTGAAGATGCATTGGCCTATTACTGTTCATTGGAGTTTGTTACTGTTTACTTGAGTGAATAAATGGGCTGGGTGCTGTCACCCAGTCTTAGGGGTGGACTTGCTCTTAAGTATATTAGTGAGCCTCACATGCATTTCATGCCATCAATTTTGCTGCACCCCAATTCCAATTGGCTTACGGCACAGAGTATGGACAATCAGATTCTAATTTATAGCAGTAGGGAGAAGCATGTAAAAAAATACTCCAATCCCTAAAACTAAGGGATTGGAGTTAAGCATGTAAAAAATACCTAAAATATTTAAATAGAAAAAAATAATATATATTGGTAGGTATGGCATACTGTCAGCATACAAAGTCAATTACCAAAGTCATGCCGTTAATTGTCGGTTTTGTAAAATGCCAACCAATTACGAAAAAAATGCCAAAACTATACCATACCATTATGAGCCGACCGGTATGGTTCGATCGGTAAATCGGTTTATGGCAAAATTTCCCACCCCTACATTTGACTAAACCTATTATAGGATTTTGGTATATAATTGGGGTGGTGTTATTCACACACATTTTTTACCTTTTACACTCCCCCAGTTAATTTATGTCATTTAATCATCTTCAATTTATTCGATCCCGCGGTCGATAATTAAAAGGTGTATGTGAAAGATAAAACGCTAGTGTATGAATAGCATCACCCTATAATTAACTTGAAAATTATTCGAAAAAAAGATGATTTGAGAGCTCAGCAAAACGCCTCATCATTTGGAAAAGAAGCAGTCTTCCAAATTATAAAAGAAAAATGTAGAGCTGGTAACTTACTAAAGCGGTCGTGTGTATACAAAAATTTGACGTCATAATATTTATCGTGAGTACCAATCTCAGTACTAATGGAAGTGCACTTTTACTTTGAGGTTCGAAAATAAGTATTGTCAACTTTAACAAACCATTGATATATATTTAGCTTCACACACATATAAATACATACATACATATATATATATATATATATATATATATATATATATGTCATACAGAGAAACAGAAGTATAATTTTTATTTTCAATACAATTGATGCATGGAGATTATTAGTTCAACTCCTTATTTCATTGTTTCACCTATCCTTGCATATAAATTAACCAATTACAGGGACCCTGGTAACAATGCCACGTTTGTTGACCCAAACTCGAACCCTATCACATCGAAAATCCGCAGTGACAAACATTCCTTCTTTCACAATCACAGCATTGACTAAACGATTCTCACTCTCGATGGTTGCCTCCGCCTCTGTCCCCTTGGCTCCGACGAGCTCAGGCCATGAATCCTTCCCTTCACATTCAGATGACATCCTAGCAGATCGCCTTTGTTTTATCTAGAGTACTAGTTTTGCTCTCTGTGTTTGGTATTGTTTTGTGATGTATTTGGGTAGGGAAGAAATGTGCATTTATATTGGTATCATTTAATGGATAGTAGTTGGTTGTTATTGACTCTGGTGTTGCGTAGGCCGAACGTTAATATGAATTGTTTTCAAACGTAATGTGTGTACAAACCATACCGCCAAAGATTGTGTAGTCTATCTTTTCGATCCGGATGAGCATGCATGACATGTACTTGCAAAACGAGGAATGATAAAATTTTGGTCAATAGTAGTTACCAAATACAAAACTATTTCAATTCAACAATATATTCAAAGTCAACTTAATTTTTCTTTTTTTAAAAAAGTCAATTTAATTTTATTGCAGGCCAAAAGGAAAAAAAAAAAAAAAAAAAAAAGAGTGGGATGCTAGCAATCTTCTCAAATGAACCTTCTCCGTTGTTTTACTTATCCTGTAATGTTGTTTGATAATTGAAATCATTCACTTTCTAGTTCACCCTATGAAGATGAACTAAGAAAAATATCAACCAAATTAAAAATTGTTACGGTTCGATTAATGTTGGAATGGGAAGGGGTCTTTCTCCCATTCCAACACTCTTCATCTGTGCACGTGTCAACCATCTTGAAATGGGAAGGGGTCTTTCTCCCACAAACCCTTCATTCTCCATTTGCCATTTTCGTCCAAAATTTCACCATCAACTCCACTTAAAATCCCTAGAATGCCAAAACCCAAGTTTCTCGAGCCAAAGAAATCGCCATCAGCCGTCACCCATAAAAAAAAAATTTCTCCACAAAGTCCAAATTTTCTTTACATGGACGATTGCAGAAGATCGGGTTTGATAATTTTTCGCACTCTCTCGAATCGATTCAATGAATTTTTTGATAAATTACTCAGTTTTGGGTTTGAATCTTTATTTAGTGATTGAAGAATCTCTGTTTCTTCGTTGTCAATTTCATAGGATTTGGGTTTGGGCAAATCAATCTTGTAAACTGCTTCAATAACTTGTCTTGAAACTCGATTGGCCACTATCTGCATAGCCTCCATATTCTTGGTAATACACTAGAAGTAATCATCTCATTGCTTGAAAAGGATGGAAAGACTAATCCAGGGCAATCACATAGAATTAACTCATCATACATAATCAATGTTTGGAAATGCTTTGTCTTATTTTTTTTTTATTTTTTATTTGATTAACAATTTAAATATATCTTTATATATTATTAGTACCTTGATTTCCTTGACAATTCAAGTCTATCTTTTTTGTTTTTTGGTTTTTTTTTTCGAGTGAGTCTAAATTGCCAGTAGATATAATTTTTCTTTAATTTATTCATCTTCTTTCGAATTTATGTGCAAATATTTTTGAAGCCCAAGTGATTCAGTGCTAAAATTTATTTGTAAAGTATAAGTGTGGGTGTGGACACCCAATATGACTTTTACATGGTGTTGCTATCTGTTATTTGAAAAATTGGGAACTGTCTAAATTTTGGTTAGCTGCAGATGAAGCGAAATCAAAAGGGTATAAATTAGAGTATAATTTAATTTTTATATTTGATGCATCGTATGATTAAATGAATATAGCAGGAACATTGACTTGACATATGTGCTTTCGTATGGAAAACTGAATTTTGTGTGTTTATAAGTGTGTGTATACTCAATATTTATTTTAATTACAATGGGATTGACTGAAAATTATGGAGAATGAGTATAAGTTTACACACCGAAAGAAATAGAACGAAAATGTAAGTAAAGAAAATTTAGAATGTAATACATAAGAGCAAGTCCAGCGGTGCTAGTTGGTCGAGGGACAGGCGAAAAACAAGGGCTCGAGGCCCTGTGAATCTGCTCCAGCGTGCAAGGGCCCGAGTGAAGGGGGAGGCCCGATGGATAGCCCGGTGAAAAATTGACCCACCGAGCCACTGGGTGGATGTGAGGCAGCATGACGTCAGCCTGGCGTCAGGGCAGATTTTAATTTTTTTTCTGTCAAGTGGGGGCGCATCGCCCGACACCTTTTCAGAAAAAAAACAGAAACTTTTCAGAAAAAAATGTTACCGTTGGGAAGCCACGTGGCTTCCCACGGTCCGTTCGATCCCAACGGCTCTTTAATTTTGACCGTCCGATTTTCAACGGTAATAAAAATAAAAAAAATCTTATTTAATATCAACCGTTGGATCTCAGATCAACAGTTGATATTATTCTGTAAAAAATTGTAAAAAATCTGTAATTTTTTTTTAATTTTTTTACTTTTCTATAAATACCTTGTCATTAACATCTTCCTTACACCACAATTCCATATTTTTCCCACTATTTCTCCTCACATTCCTATCTTTCTCTCAAAGTTTGAAGCCAATTTTTTTTTTCAAACAAAATGAGTACTGGTGCAGGTACGAATTGGACGCTTCTTGAAGATGTTGCGTTGTGTGCTAGCTGGGTTAAAATTACAAAAATGATTCACTTTCGGGTAATGAGATGCAGTTGCGAGAAATGTGGAGTCTTATTCATACCAATTATATTGAGAAAATGGGTGGGCAAAGAACCAAAGATTCACTGTCCAGTCGTTGGAAATTACTTAATATATCGTTTAGTTTGTGGAGAGACGCATTGACACAAGCTAGTTCTAATCTTCGAAGTGGGGAAAATTTAGCGGATCAGGTAACAATATATTACTTATTTGTTTGTATTATTTAATTGTTAGCTACTTTCATTATAATTATTTGTTAGCTACTTTCATTATAATTATTTGTTAGCTATTTTCATATTATTTATTTGTTTGTATTAATTATTTGTTACCTATTTTCATTATAATTATTATGTTGTATTAATTATTTGTTAGCTACTTTCTTTATAATTATTTGTTATCTATTTTCATATTATTTATTTGTTTGTATTAATTATTTGTTACCTATTTTCATTATAATTATTATGTTGTATTATTTATTTGTTAGCTAGTTTCATTATAATTATTTGTTATCTATTTTCACATTATTTATTTGTTTGTATTAATTATTTGTTACCTATTTTCATTATAATTATTATGTTGTATTAATTATTTGTTACCTATTTTCATCATAATTATTTAATCTCCCTCATTGTATAGGAACTTCAAGCACAAGCTTGGTATGGTGCCAAAACCAAAAGCAAAAACAAAACATTCACCTCGTTTGAATGTTGGAATGTGGTCAAAGATTGTCCTAAATTCAGAGTTGTGCATGTCGGTCCAGAAGTTTTCATGAATAGCACCCCTCTACACTCTACACCCAATCATGCCTCGCATGATCATGATGAAGATGATGCAGAAGAAGTGCCTGAAACGCCCCCCGTTGAACAAGCATCGAGGTCGACCCGTTTTCCAATTAGGCCTCAAGGTAAGAAGGCTGCAAAGATAAAAGGTAATACTTCAAAGAAAGATTATGGAAAGTTTATGGAGGACCTTGCCCACCAAGGTGAATTGACTTTGGCCCGAGAAATGGCTAAATATGAGGCCGATAAGGCTAGAGAGGATGCAAAAGCTGCAGCTTTTGAGAAAAAATTTGAAGCTGATGAGAGAGAAAGAGAACTACTTCGGCAAGAAAGGGAACGTAGAAGAGAAGAAAGAATGGCTGAACAAGATTGTAACATTATGAAAGAGCCTTTAGAAGGGAAGTCTCCAAACTCTAAATATTTTTGGAAGTCGGAGAAAGAAGACGTGGTGCGAAGGAGGCGTGCAAGAGAAGCGAGAGCAAGAGGAAATGGTCCTAGCACGACAAGAGAAGATCATCCTAGCACGACAAGAGAATATCATCCTAGCACCACAAATTGGTTAAGCACGACAAGAGAAGATCATCCTAGCACCACAAATTGGTTAAGTGATGATTATTGAATTTAGGTTGTAATTTCTTATTGATTGAATTGTGTACTTTATGTTATTTCCAATTTATTGAATTTAGTAATTTATGTTATTTCCAATTTATTGAATTTAGGACTTTATTCAAAACACATTTAAACACACCAAATAAAATAACATAAACATACCAAATAAAATTACATCACATACCGAATAAAAAACACACTAAATGAACTAAATAAACACACCACATGAAATCAAATAAACACTCCAAATAAAAACAAACACAAATGAACTTAAGTATCTTCAACACCCCTCAATTTCCACTGGTGTTCTATCAAGTCAATTTGGCGAGCATTGTGCATATATGGCCTTTGCATTGCAGTATATCGTTGAATGACTCTATCATTGAAACGTCCATCCCTTTGTATTGGGTCGTGTTGCACGGGTTCTTCGGTGGCGTCATGAGCACAATATATTCGTGTTTTGGAATTGTTCATCGTGTCTGGCTCATATTCATCAACAGCATCATAATCGTACTCATCTTCCACAATCATGTTGTGAAGAATGATGCACGTCATCATGATAGATCGAAGCGAATCCACATCAAACATTCTGGCAGCACCTCTAACAGTAGCCCAGCGAGCTTGGAGTATACCAAAACAACGCTCCACATCCTTCCTGCATCCTTCTTGACAGCTTGCAAAGTATTTTTCCTTTGCACTTTGTGGACGTGGCACTGTTTTGACAAAGCATTCCCACCTTGGGTAAATGCCGTCTGCTAGGTAGTATGACCCGTCGTACTTACGTTCGTTGACCCAGTATGTGACTTTTGGTGCCTTTCCTTGCAGGACTTCATCGAACACTGGGGATTGGGCAATGACATTAAGATCATTTTGAGCTCCCGGAACACCGAAAAAGACGTGCCAAATCCAAGTATCAAAAGATGCCACCGCCTCCAAAATGATACTTTTTTATCCTTTTCTATCCCCATAAGCGCCTTGCCATGCACTTGGACAATTTTTCCAAGTCCAATGCATACAATCAATGCTTCCAATCATCCCTGGAAAACCTTGCATCTCGCCATTCTTCAAAAGCCTTTCCAAGTCCATATGAGTAGGCCTCCGGAGGTACTCACTGGTGTAGATAGATTCGATTGCCGAGCAAAACCTCATCAGGGACTCAAGAATGGTTGATTTTCCCATCCTCGTTATTTCGTCCAGTTGGTCTGCAGCTGCTCCATATGTAAGCATCCGCAAAGCAGCAGTAATTGTTTGCTCAAGCAGGAGACCTATAGCACCAAATGCATCCGGCTTTTGCACAAAGTAAGAATCATGGTTGCAAACAGCGCCCATGATTTTGTTGAACAAATGTCATTCCATTCTAAAACGACGTCGGAAGTACGTATCAGGGAATGCACAGTTCCGGACAAAATAATCGTCCAAGAGCTCCTGACCTCGTCGTTGCCTGTTTCTATCAATGTTTCCAGCACGGTTGGGCTTGGAGATCTGAGCCACACCTTGGACGACTCGACAGGAATGTGAGGCTTGTGCCATTCTTTATTCGTCATCTCTCCGTCTACGCTCATCACCCTCTTCCATCTCATTTTGGGCCCAATCCCCGACATTGAACATTCCTTCTGATTGGTTAAACAATTATTCCTCTTCTTGATCGATTTCCCACATCATCTTTGAAGAAGAAGAAGACATTGGTGAAGAAGGAAGCAGAAACTATGAATAATTATAGGGATTTTGGTAAAGAAGGAAGCAGAAACTATGAATAATGATAGAGAGCTAGAGAAAATTGCTGTGAGATTTCTGAGGATGGAGGGTTTCATTATATGGAGGATTTGGGCAAGGATTAGGTTGTAGATAATGTCACGTGGCATGCCGTCATTCGTTAAAAATATGGTGGAAATCTATCCTCAAAGATTGTAATCGGATTCTGACACGTGGCACGACGTGATTGGTTACAAATCTTATCGGAAATCCCTTACCAATAATTGTCCTTTCAGATAATGACACGTGGCGTGCCGTCATTCGTTAAAAATCTGGTGGAAATCTATCCTCAAAGATTGTAATCGGATTGTGACACATGGCACGACGTGATTGGTTACAAATTTTATCGGAAATCCAAAATTACAAATAAAATTATTTTGAATTTTTTTTATAAATAAAAAAATCCAAATATTTTATTGCTATTGCCTTTTCGGATAATGACACGTGGCGCAACGAGAACGATTAAAAATATTATCTGAAATTACAAATAAAATTATTATGTATTATTTTATAAATAAAAAAATACTAATATTTTATTGCCAATTACCAGGACTATTCAAGTGCAGGGGTGGAGATGCAAAAGGCAATTGCCAGGGGAATGCACTGTTCATTAAGGGCAATTACTGTTCACTGTGTGGATTGAATAGTGTATTGCCTGGGGGGAAGGCTCCTACATTGGAGTTGCTCTAATATCTTAGTGTGCAAGGGATTGATGACTAAATGTGTTATATGAAGAGATTGCTTATTTCGTTAGTTAAGGGCAGCACTTGATAGATGCATAACCAAAACTAGGTAAGAGTCACATTTTGGTTGCATTCCTATCCTAATTTTGTGTACTATTCACTTAGCTCTATGAAACTGCAAATTTTGCTATTTTGTTTCCTTTCGTTTTATCTACTAATTATTGTTCTATGAATTGTATTCTTAAGTTAAATAATGATTAATTAGAATGTCCAAAAAAATAATAAAAAATCAAGCATTGCAGTGTTCGGTGATAATTTATATCTAATATGATCATTAGCCTGTCAGAGAACCTAATTTGTGAAGTGCGTTTTAAAGTTATAATAGTTTTGTTGTGTGTAAATTTCTTGCTTTGCCTACCAAGAACCTAATAACCAAAGGCTTAGTTATTTCCCCAAATGGTTTTCAATTTGTTGTAGGTAAACGACAACAATTGTACTGTTATGCATAGGAGAATGGAAGGAAAGTAAAAATTCAAGCTTTTAATACAAATTAGAAATGGAGCGACACTAAACAAAAGATAGGTAAAACTGACCACTACTTTCTTTCCATTTAAATGTAAATCAATTGATTAAGTCTGTGTTTAAAATGAAGTTGCAATTGTTTTCAAATTCAAACAACGATCTCCTACGCGTTACGATAATCTATTTAGAGTTTTGATCCACTTTTAATTATGCAAAATTTAAAAAAAAAATTCCATATAAAGTTTCCATTTTTTCTTTTCAATGAGAGAAGAAACTTTAATTTGGGTTTACAATTTTTTCCTTTGTAGATTTTTGAAGTAGGACCGAGCTTTCAAAAGGCACTTCAAGTTTTGGAAATTTTTTTTGCTATGCTTTTGTTATATCAGGTTCTAAATTGCGCAAACCATTTCTTTAATTAAAAAAAATTAAGCACAATCATGCTTATATACATATTGTTATTTTAAGAAACACTTTTGTTAGTCTTTTCTAAGAGAAATAAAAATAAGAAACTGCAATTTACTTTTGGGTTTCATTTTTAACTGATTTCTGAATTTATGCCTAAATCTAATCTACTCCAAAGATAGGCTGAGCAAAAGGAGGAAAGCTTTAAGTAGGAATGCTGTATGTGTACTTTGTGTTTTCATCAATACTTTCTCATAATGTGCCTTCATTGTTGGTTTCTGTACTATTTTTCTATGCCTAAAAAATTGAAATAAATATGATCTTTTCACTATTGCTTCTTCTTCCATGTTTTTTCCACATAATATAAAATAAGAAATAAATATTGTGAACTGTCTTTGAGTGTTTATCACTTTATCCTTTAAGGTTTTAGTTTTCAAATGAAGTTTGACATGTATAGAATTTGACAATTTATAACCATAAACTTCATTCCGCCCAAGGACACACCTATTTTGTTTCTTATTGTTGATAGAATTGTAAATAAATTTGCACACGTATGTAAATAGTATTGTCTACTATATATACATATATAATTTTTATTTTATTTTTTAACTTCTACATGTGTTATATAATTTTTAGTATAATTTTCAATCTTGCAACAACACACGAACATCCTTGCTAGTGATTCCTAAAAGCAGGAGGGTGCCGCCGTAATAAGCTCTGGCTTTGGTTTATCACTCTAAGAGCAGTTCCACCACTGGGTATTTTGCCCAGCACCCAGTCAAAAACAAGGCCAGCACCCTGTCAATCCAGTCCACCCTATGCTATTCCCTGGCACCCAGCCCGTGCTGGCCTCTGGCCCAGCCCAAAATGGACAGACCAAGAAGCCAAGCAGTGTGCCTGGCGCATGCAGAACACTCGCGTCTGGGGGCGAGTAGCAAACAACCTTTCAGGCGACAGGGCCCGCGTGTCAGCCTCACTTGCGCTGGCCTGGGATGGAGCTATGTGGCTGTCTTATTTGCCGTTGGATTTCCAACGGCTAGTTTTTCTAGACCGTTGGATTTCCAACGGTAAAAAAATTTAAAATTTAACTTTTAAAATGGACCGTTCGATCAAAGATCAACGGTCCACGTTTTTTCCTATAAAAAAAAGGCCCAACGGTCAGATTTATGACCGTTGGCCACGTGGCGTGATCTTGTCTCTTGGATTTGAATATTTTTCAAATCCAACGGTCCAGATTAATTAACTACATTAAAATTAATTTAAAAATATATAAAAATACGGAATTTTTTTTTTAAATACAGAAAAATTTTAAAAAATATTTTTTTTTTCTATAAATACCTAACCCTCTTCTTCAACCTTACACCACATTTCAATATTTCTACACTTTCTATACTATCTACATTTCAATATTTTCTACACTTTAAGAGAGAAAAAAATGTCTTCGTGGAAGCTCATTGAAGATCTTACGTTGTGTGAAAGTTGGGTTCGCACTACTCATGACCCGCTTACGGGTAATGAGATGGATAAGCGAGAAATGTGGAGTAAAATTACGAAAGCGTTTTACGATGTACATGGAAAAGACTCCAGAACTAGTCAAGGTCTTCAAGGTCGTTGGAAAAAACTCAATGCATCATTTACTTGTTGGAAAAACGGCGTCTCTCTTGCTTCCAGTAACCTGCGTAGTGGGACGAGTTTAGCGGATCAGGTAACAATATTTTTATTTAATTTCTTATGTAATTTGTATGTAATTTCTTATGTAATTTTTATTTAATTTGTATATAATTTCTTATGTAATTTTTATGTAATTTGTATGTAATTTCTTATGTAATTTTTATTTAATTTGTTATGTCATTTTTATGTAATTTATATGCATTTTACCCGCATCAATATTTTATTTTATTTAATTTGTGTTACACCCGCATTTGTTAACACTATCTTATCCCACATTTTTATAGACACTACAAGCTCAAGCATTCTACAATTCAAAGAACCATAACACATCATTCAACAAATGGGAATGTTGGGAAATTGTCAAAGATTGCCCTAGATACAAAATTGTCCCAACCGGTCCAGAAGTTGTCATGCATAGCGTGGGTCTACATAGTTCGCCAGAACCAGACACGGCCGAACAAGAAGCCGACACATTTGAAGACACGGAAGGGACGCCAGAACAAGTGCCTGAGACCCAACCGACTTGTCATTTCCTCAGGCCTCAAGGTAAAAAGGCATCAAAGAAAAAAGGTAGTTCTTCCAAAAATGACTACACTAAATATATGGAGGAACTTGCTCGCCAATGTGAACTTACCATGGCACGGGAAAAAGCTAGAGATGAGGAGAAAAATGCTACAATGGCAGCACTACTTGCAACTACTGAGGCCCGTGATGCGGCGGCTAAGAGACAAAGAGAAATAGTTAATGGAGAGAACGAGCTGGTTAGAGAAGCACTTCAGCGAGAAAATGAAATGCTTAGAGAAGAAAGGATGGCTCAAGCAGATCGTGACACTATGAGCAAGTCTCTAATAGGAATGTCTCCGAATTCAAAATATTTTTGGAGCTCAAAAAAAAGAGATGTCATGCGAAGGAGGCGTGCAAGAGATGCAGAAACAAGTCAAGGGGGTTCTAGCTACACAAATCATAGCAACCAAGATCCTAGCACCACATATCCTAGCTCCAATGACTTTGTATAATTTTGTATTTATTTGTAGTACTTTATTTAAATTCTTATGTAATTTTTATGTTTTTTAATTTTTTCTTTTCAACTTTATTTAATTTCTTATGTTATTTCTTATTTATTGTTAGAACTTTATTTACTTTTATTTAATTTATTATGCAATTTCAATGTGATAATTTATTTATTTTTGTACTTTAGTTAAACACATGAAATAAGATTACATAAACTCACCAAATAAGATTACATAAACTCACCAAATAAACTTAAAAACAAAACACACTACATAGAATTACATAAACTTAAAAAAAACACACTACATAGAATTACAAAAACTTAAAAACAAAACACACTACATAGAATTACATAAACTTAAAAAAAAATACACTTTATTCTTCAACCACAAGCCTCATTTTAATTATCTTCACCTTCTTGCAATCCCCACTGGTGCTCAATCAAGTCATTCTGGCGGGTTACGTGCCAGTATGGCTCTTGCAAGTGAGTGTACCGCTGAACGATCAATTCATTGTAACGTCCATCCCGTTCCAACGGCTCGTGTTGCACGGGATCTTCGGTATTGTCATGAGCACAGTAGATACGTGTTTGTGAGTTGTTGATCGGATCCAGCTCATATTCGTCGACGGCATCATAATCATATTCATCTTCAACAATCATGTTGTGGAGAATAATACAAGTCATCATGATGGATCGAAGAGCCTCGACATCAAACATTCTAGCTGCAGCCCTAACAATCGCCCAACGAGCTTGCAAGATACCAAAACAACGCTCGACATCCTTCCTACACCCTTCTTGACATTTTACAAAGTGTTTTTCTTTTTCAGTATGTGGATGCGGCACTGTTTTGAAGATGAAATTACTTTAGAGATGTCTACGTGACTTAATTGAAAATAATTGGGTGGGTCAAATTTGAAGATAATCAAACACACCTTCCAAAAGTAATTTCAAACATGCTCGTAATTTTGTACTTTGCTTTTTAATTTGAGTTTCAACTAACTCGTGTTGGTTTGTTTGAGAATAAAGAGATTGATTCGTTTGAGAAATATTCAGTTGTAATAATTGGTAAGTGTATTATTTTTCTTTTGACCAAGTAAAAAGTCCAATTTGAAGACTCGATGGCAATGTGGGAGTGTGTGCGCATGTAAGGATGACGTGATCATCCGAATATATTTTCTTAATTTATACTTTGATGTAGTTGAACAGAGAGAAAAACAAATGAGGATGCCAAAAACAACTTGAACCCTACACATTGAGCTTCATATAGGAGTACACGGAAGAAAAATACAATGCATGGAGAATACTACGACTCCTTATTTGCATTAGAGAAGGTACAAACATAGGATTACAAGAACCAATATATAAGTTGGATATAATTAAGTTAACCAATGATAGGCACCCTAGTAACAAAGCCATTTGTATCGACCCAAACACGAACCCTATCAGCTACACATCGCAAATCTGCTGGTACAATGGTTCCTTCTACCACGATCTCAACCTTGACAGTGGAATTCTCCCTCTTAATTGTTGCCTTCGCAACGGTACCCTTGGCTCCCAACAGCTCAGGCCATACATACTTACCTGCATTATTTTAATATGAATTAAGAATTAGACTGCAATCAATTTTACTAATTCACTCTATATATTTAACAACTTGTTCATTACATACCTTCACTGCCCTCACATTGCTCAGATGCCATCCTCGCTCGCTTTTCGTTTGAGTACTTGTCTGATCTCTCTTGTAAGAAATATTGTTTGTGATTGTATTGGCTTAAGGAAGAGGAAGAGATGGATGCATATTTATAGAAGTGAATATACAACTGGATAGCTTATTGTTTGTCGTCATTATTGACTACACATTTGGATGTTAGTTAGAAACTCTGCTTTGTATACTTATCAGAGTTTGAAATATTCATGAAATGGTCAGTATTTTTCTCGAAATATCCGGAAATTTAAGGATCGATATGAAAACTAGTTGAAATGTAAACTTCATCCTATATCGATGAAATATAGGAAGATCAATGAATCTCAACGACATTTACCTATACATACATAAATTAATGTTGCTAAAACACATTGCATATTTCAAACTTTTGAATTTTTTTGAAAAAAATTCTCTAGTTTCAATTAAATCTGAATAAGTTGATATACTCTCCTCATTACAAATTTTCATAATTTCCATCGAAGGCAATCAATAACGATAATTCCATCGATATTTTTTAGAAATTTGCACATTGATATTTCCAACTATATCGATATTTTAAAAAGAAAAACTAATTAAAAGGGTTTGAAAGCTTTGAGTTTTATTCAAAAGGAAAAAAATGTGTTGTAAGTGAACAGTACCAATAATGACTTTTTAAGTTAAAGTGAATAGTACTAGAAATGTTTCGTTAAAACTCCCTATTTTAAACCCTAATATGTTACATTTTGGCATTATAAAATTATTTGATGCAGAAGCAAAATGATCGGTGGCATATCCAAGATTCGCGTTAGGGTCTTTTTATGGTTCACGATATGCGGCCTTAACATGTGGAAGCAAAATGAAGAATATTATGATCTGTTTGGTATTTTATTTGAAAATTTTTATCATTTCTCAAAATATTTTTTGAAAACAATTTTCTTTAAAACTCAAAAACTTAATTGGTTTGCAAGTTAACATTTTTAAATCTTAAGACTTAAACTAGACAAAGAGATTTAAAAAGAAACGGTCGTAGAAGAAGAAGAAAGAGGAGAGAGGAGGCAAGAAAATAAGAGATGATTGAAGGAAAAAGAAACAAGAGAGATGATCGGACTAGATAGAGAGGAAGATGAGGGAGGGAAAAATTTGAGAGAATGAAGAAAGCGAATTAGAGGAGAGGCAAAATCGGTTGTAAAAAAAATAAAAAATAAAAAAAGAGGAGAGAGAAAGAAGAAAATAGATAGATAGATTTGGAGTGAGAGTGAAGAATGGAGAGAAAAGAAATGAGTGAGTTTAAATTTAAAAACTCTTAAAACTCACTTTTTATATTTTTAGAGAATATACTATATTTTTAAGTTAGTATTGAGTTCAGTTTTTTAAAATAGTCATATCAAACAAGTTTTTAAAGTCTAAAACTTGAAAATTGTTTTTGAATTTAAAAAGTTGAATTCAAGTAGAGTACCAAACATGCCCTAAAGTTTTGGTTTGAAATAAAGAATAGTATATTTGGTAAAAAAAAATAAAGACAACTTAAGGTGCCATTTGTGAATAACAACGAAGTCAAGTTTATTGCCGCTAATGAATTACTTGTTTGTTAGATACACGTACGTCCTTTGATGATAGATATAGTTGACAAAATTTGGACATCAAATATAGGGAGTTTGGCTGCATTTAAAACCGAACAGCCGGGCGGTGCCGAAATAGGAAGTCTTAAGCTCGTTGCTGGTACAAGAAATTTTAGAGATTGGAAAGACTTTTTGTTACACGGAAACTTCAACTTCATGCTAGTTGTGGAGGCACGGAGACTGAGTTTGTTGCACGCTATTTTCATCTTCATCTTCATCTTTGCAATTGTGTCTCTCATGTAAATCATTGGGTTTAAAGCTTATTGCTTTGACTGGATTTTTTGTTTTTTTTTTCTGGTATTGGGTTGTTGAGGTTGGGTGTTTATTTGGTTGAGCAGAGGGATGCGCGCGAGTTTGTAAAAAAGAGTTTTTTTTTCTTGATTAATGTGATTCGATTTGTACTAGATTCACTAATTAATTCACTTTGTCATCTTTTAGTTTTACATTATGTTAATCTGAAATTGGATAGGGATATTCGTTATTGGTAACCATGGAAGACAATGAAAGCTAGGAGGTGCTTGAGAAATCTATAGAGATGTAGATGAAAAAGACGAAGGTGCGAAGGAGAATTTGAGAGAAATACCCACGACATATCTCCGACATAACAATTCCCTATTGGCAACTATCTATAGTGAGTATCAACAATATTAGGTGAAAAGAATGTGTATCCAAAATATATCAATAATAATGCCTATATTTAGGTAATATAGCTATCATATCGGCATCGTAACAACAATATCTACATTATCAATACTATATCCGTATCAACAACATCTATGCAATCTCAATACTATATTTATATATGAGTAGTTAGACATTTTCATCCTCCTGCCCCTATCATATATGTCTTTCATATCTTTCTTTCTATTTCAACAACCAAACTTTGAATTCTTTTATTATGGTTCATGCATTTTACATGTTCAATCAATTTAGTCCTCGTGTTTTCAGTTTGATCAATTTGGTCCATGTGTCTTACTCTATTAGCTAATGTGGTCAATTCTGTTAACTTACTATTAAAAAGGTCATTTTAGAATATCAAAATCCTCAATACCATTAATTTCAGAAGAGAATGCTATTTTAGAATAATTGTGTGTCTATTCATCTCTCAATGAGGGAGATGTTACAATCATATCAATAAGGAAAGAAATAATTTACATAATATCATACTAAACTAAGAATCCCAAGATTACAAGAATATACACAAAAAGTCAACACTTCCCCTCAAGTTAGTGCATATATGTCACACATACCCAACTTGTGTAAGAAACTTGAAAACTTATGACTTGAAACAGCTTTTGTGAGGATATCTGCCAATTGATTTTTCGTTCTTATTGTCGGTACCTCAATTATCTTCCCTTCCAATTTCTCTTTGATGAAGAACCGGTCAACTTCAACATGCTTTGTTCTATCATGCTGTACTGGATTATGTGCAATGTCATGGGCAGTTTTATTATCACAAAATAATTTCATGGGCTGATCATGTCCTATACCCAAATCCCTCAACAGAAGCTTAAGCCACAAAATTTCACAAATCCCTAAGGCCATACCTCTGTATTTAGTTTCTGCACTGGAACAGGCAACTATATTTTGTTTCTTACTCCTCCATGTAACCAAGTTACCCCCAATGAATGTAAAGTAACCTGATGTTGAGCGTGTCACATTCCGACCCGAGCCCCCACCACATCCCGGGCTCGACTCCACCATAGTACGATATTGTCCGCTTTAAGCCCCGAGCACGCTCGCACAATTTTGTTTCTGGGAACTCACACGAGAACTTCACAATAGGTCACTCATCCTGTGATTGCTCTCACGCGAACTGGCCATCACGGTTTTGTTTCTGGGAACTCACACGAGAACTTCTCAATGGGTCACCCATCTTAGGATTGCTCTCACGCGAACTCCCAAAAGGCCTCGTGCTAGGTAGAGATAGGAATGTTACAATCCACCCCCCTTAGGGGCTCGACGTCCTCGTCGGCACACTTCCGGCCAAGGATTGGCTCTGATACCAAATTATCACATCCCTGCCCGAGCCACCACCACACCCCAGGCTCAACTCCACCATAGCACGATATTGTCTATTTTGAGCCCCTACCACACCTTTACGGTTTTGTTTATGGGAACTCACGAGCAACTTCCCAGAAGATCACCCATCCTGGAATTGCTCTAGCCCAAACTCGCTTAACTTCGAAGTTCCTACGGAACCCGAAGCTAGTGAGCTCCCAAAAGGCCTCGTGCTAGGTAGAGATGGGAATATACATATAAGGCTTACAAGATCCTCTCCCCTGGGCGATATGGGATGTTACAGAGCGTCTGTCATCCATTGAGCCTGCCTAATCTACATCAGTACAACCTTCAACTCTAATATGGTTATTCCTTTTAAACAAAATTCCTTTGCCTGGCCTTCCCTTCAAATATTGCAAAATCCTCCTTACTGCATTCATATGTTTCTCTCCAGGATCATGTATATATTAACTCACTACACTCAAGGCATAGGTAAAGTCCGATCTTGTGTGTGCCAAGTACATTAAACGGCCTACTAACCTTTGGTATCTCCCTTTGTCAACTGGTACTTGATTTCGATCAACACTAAGCTTTAATCCTTCCTTTAATGGTGTAGCTACTGGCTGACAAGCTGACATGCCAATTTCGTGTAGCAAATCAATAATATACTTCATTTGAGACAAGAAGATTCCAGAACTGCTTCTCGACACTTTAATCCCTGGAAAATATTTCAAGGATCCAAGGTCTTTCATCTCAAATTCTGTAGATAAGTATCTCTGCAAGGCCAAACACTATTCCGCATCATTCCCTGTTACCACCATATCATCTAAATACACAATGAGTGCAGTAAACTTTCCTTTTTTTTTTCTTTTCAAAAAGAGAGTATGATTGGAGTTACTTTGTCTGTAACCAAATGCTCTCATCGATTTTATGAATCTTTCAAACCATGCTCGAGGAGACTGCTTCAAACCATACAAGGACTTCTTCAACCTGCACACTTTCTTTTTGTATTGGTCAGGAGTATTACACCTTGGATTATGAATCTAATATTTTAATTAAGTTGGACTAGAAAAAGCTTAACTTTTTATTTAATCTCATTAGCTTAATTCTGTGATAAGTGAAAAGGTGGGGGGATCTAGATTCCCTCTGAGTTCTCATTGTGAGGATCTTAGGGATCAATCAATTCTAACTGCTCACCACAAATTTTGCAGCTAAAAACCATTATTCCATGTATAAAAAAATTAAAAATTCAAATAATTTATGACCAGAAGATGTGTAGTGAGCAGCTAGGATTGATTGATTCCTAAGATCTTCATAATGAGGATTAGGAGGGAATCCAAAACCAAAGGTGGGGACTTTCATTTTTGTGAACAAAAAGATCACGATTAAGAAAATCTTCCCTTGAGGGTGTGCTCATAAAGCTAGATAATATGCTGATTTAACACTTAGCTTAAAGTTAATTAACATGGAAACGATCATTTCTAAGTTATTTGCTTTGAAAAATTTAAAAAGATGATTTCTTAAAGATTGAAATTTCAAGGAGTTTTGCTTGGATATGTTGTATATGATTTTGCTTTTGATTGTCGGGATTTAGGTATTATGTCACCCTGCTGTGTGTTTTTTCTTAAATAATATAATATTGGCATAGGTCCTAGCTTCCCAATTTCAACTTTGTTCCAACTCTCTTAAAAATTTATTTTTAATATAATCGTCGGGGTTTAGTAGATTTGGCATTCGTGTCGTGTTTCTCGTTTTCGTGTCGTTTTCGTGTCATACCTGATAGCTTAACGGGTCGTGTCGTGTAACACCCGTTAAAATAAATGGGTAATATGACCCAACCCGAAATCGACCCGTTAATATTATCAGGTAATATGACCCGACCCGTTACCCGTTAAGAAAAATATTTTTTAAATCAATAAATAATGAAAATGAAAAACATAATTTGACCTTAAAAAATGTAAAACATAATACTAAATTAGTATATACATATCATATTGTCACATAAATACTAATTCAAAACATTAATAAATAAATAAATAAAACATTTTTCTTTCAAGTTTACATACCCCAAAATAAGAGTCTAATGAAAAAACATTAGTGCATACTACAAAATATAAACGTTCAAAGATATGCAAAATGAAGAGAGTTATACTTAATGAAAGTATAAATAAACTCTTAAGTGTTAGTCAATCTATCGTTTTGATGGGATACGAATTCTCTGAAACTAATTTCAACGATCACAACCGTCAAACTTGTTTGTATATGTTTCGAGATCACATCAGCAAAAAATACAAAAAACAAACATTCAGAGATCAAGTAACAGGACAAAACTTTTCGACGGTTATAAACAAAAAATCACGATTTAACGGTAATTTTAACTCTGATTGTGATGATTTTATACAGCTACACTCCTTGACCCTATATGAATACAATGAATGAATTCGATCTTTAATTTAAAATATTTACACAAGTGGATACCACAAAATCTTATGTTATACTTAATGAAAGTATAAATAAACTAAGTGTTAGTCAATCTATCGTTTTGATGGGATATGAATTCTCCGAACCTAATTTCAACGATCACAACCGTCAAACTTGTTTGTATATGTTTCGAGATCACAGCAGCAAAAAATCACAAAAAACAAACATTCAGAGATCAAGTAACGGGACAAAGTTTTTCGACGGTTATAAACAAAAAATCACAATTTAACGGTTATTTTAACTCCGATTTTGATGATTTTTTACAGATACACTCCTTGACCCTATATGAATACAATGAATGAATTCGATCTTCAATTTAAAATATTTACACAAGTGGATACCACAAAATCTTATGTTATACTTAATGAAAGTATAAATAAACTCTTAAGTGTTAGTCAATCTATCGTTTTGATGGGATACGAATTCTCCGAAACTAATTTCAACGATCACAACCGTCAAACTTGTTTGTATATGTTTCGAGATCACAATAGCAAAAAATCACAAAAAACAAACATTCAGAGATCAAGTAACGGGACAAAGCTTTTCGACGGTTATAAACAAAAAATCACGATTTAACGGTTATTTTAACTCCGATTTTGATGATTTTTTACAGATACACTCCTTGACCCTATATGAATACAATGAATGAATTCGATCTTCAATTTAAAATATTTACACAAGTGGATACCACAAAATCTTATGTTATACTTAATGAAAGTACAAATAAACTCTTAAGTATTAGTCAATCTATCGTTTTGATGGGATACGAATTATCCGAAACTAATTTCAACGATCACAACCGTCAAACTTGTTCGTATATGTTTCGAGATCACATCAGCAAAAAATCACAAAAAACAAACATTCAGAGATCAAGTAACGGGACAAAGCTTTTCGACGGTTGTAAACAAAAAATCACGATTTAACGGTTATTTTAACTCCAATTTTGATGATTTTTTACAGATACACTCCTTGACCCTATATGAATACAATGAATGAATTCGATCTTCAATTTAAAATATTTACACAAGTGGATACCACAAAATCTTATGTTATACTTAATGAAAGTATAAATAAACTCTTAAGTGTTAGTCAATCTATCGTTTTGATGGGATACAAATTATCCAAAACTAATTTCAACGATCACAACCATCAAGCTTGTTCGTATATGTTTCGAGATCACATCAGCAAAAAATCACAAAAAACAAACATTCAGAGATCAAGTTACGGGACAAAGTTTTTCGACGGTTGTAAACAAAAAATCACGATTTAACGGTTATTTTAACTCCGATTTTGATGATTTTTTTACAGATACACTCCTTGACCCTATATGAATACAATGAATGAATTCGATCTTCAATTTAAAATATTTACACTAGTGGATGTGGATATCACAAAAATTTATGTTATATACTTAATAAAAGTATTATTTTCGGGTGTAGATGTAATACTTAAACGACAAATGTTTTAATGTTTTGAAGTAATATTTATGTGGCAATGTGTGGTATGTGCAATTTTTTTTAAAAAAAATCTTATTAATCTTTCACTTCTACAATATTATTAATTTTTCACTAAAAAAAACATTATTCATGAGATTTGGAGGGTTTTAAAAATCTAAACGACCATGTAACGATTGTCTAAGGGTAGAGGATGCAATCATGAGCATTTATATAGGGGTGTGCTATCCACACACCCCATTTTACTTCTTACACACCCCTTGTTAATTTCTATTTGTTGATTTTCTTCAATTCATCCGATCCGACGGTTGAAAATTAGAAGGGTGTGTGAAAAGTAAAATGGGGTGTGTGAATATCACACCCCTTTATATATGCTTTCACATTTTTCAGACTTATACATTAATGATTATGAATTTTATTTATTTTGAACTACCTTAAAAATACTTGAGTGTTTGTATAGTTTTAAAAATTCATGTATGCACCTTTAAAGTGTAGAGGATGCGATAAAGAGTGCTTGCATATTTTTTTCACATTTTTTGCACTTGTAAATTAATTATTTTAAATATTTAAATGTATTTGGTATTTTTTAAATTACTTGATGTTTTTATTTTTAATGTGTTTTATAATTTTTTAATCTCACTCTTTGCTCATAATATTTTATTAAATAAATAAATAAAACTTAAATTTTTAAAATTTATTTAGAATAATAATACAATAATAATTAATGAACAAAAAATATATATATATATATATATCCACTATATTTATTGTATTTTATAGTAAGTTTTTTTTAGTAATTAAAAAAATTTAAAATCATCAAAATAACTTTTTCCTTTTCGTGTCAAAACAGGTTACCCGCGTGTCACTCTCGTGTAAACCTGTTAAGGACCCATTATTAACGGGTTCTTAACGGGTTACCTGATAATGACCCGATTAGTTATCGTGTCGACCCGAAACCCGTTATTTTCGTGTCGTTTTCGTGTCGTGTCAAAAACTGCCAAGTCTAGGGTTTAGAGCTGAAGAAGAAATGACTTCTAATTCGCAGGGCCGGCCCAGACCCAGTGCAGGCAGGGCGACCGTCCAAGGCCCAAAAAAATTGGGGGCACCAAAATTATTAGGATGATATATTTATATATGTTTTCATAAGAGTATTTTCACATCCCGGCCCGGGCGACGCCACCTCCCGGGCCCGCTCCACCACCGTAGCACGATATTGTCCGCTTTGGGCCCCAACCACGCCCTCACGGTTTTGTTTCTGGGAACTCACGAGCAACTTCCCAGGAGGTCACCCATCCTGGGATTGCTCTAGCCCCCTTCTCGCTTAACTTCGGAGTTCCAACGAAACCCGAAGCCAGTGAGCTCCCAAAAGGCCTCGTGCTAGGTAGGGATGGGAATATACATTTAAGGATCACTCCCCTGGGCGATGTGGGATGTCACAATCCACCCCCCTTAGGGGCCCGACGTCTTCGTCGGCACACACGCGGCCAGGGTTAGGCTCTGATACCAATTTGTCACATCCCGGCCCGGGCGGGACCACTTCCCGGGCCCGCTCCACCACCGTAGCACGATATTGTCCGCTTTGGGCCCCAACCACGCCCTCACGGTTTTGTTTCTGGGAACTCACGAGCAACTTCCCAGGAGGTCACCCATCCTGGGATTGCTCTAGCCCCCTTCTCGCTTAACTTCGGAGTTCCTACGGAACCCGAAGCCAGTGAGCTCCCAAAAGGCCTCGTGCTAGGTAGGGATGGGAATATACATTTAAGGATCACTCCCCTGGGCGATGTGGGATGTCACAAGTATAAATTTATTAAATTTGGTTTAATAACATAGAAATTTAACTTGAAGTGGTGTGTGGTCAGTTGAAAATAATGAGGAGGTCTTGGGTTCAAAACACCACATGTGCTTATTTGCTTTCCAATTTTTACAAATTTCTGTTTATAAGAGTATAAATTTATAAAATTTGGTTAAAGGATCAAGAAGTTTAATTAGAAGCAATGGTTTTTGTTGTTTAAAATTAACAAGAGGTCCTCAGTTCGAAACGTTATGTGCATGTTTATTTTTTTCAATTTTTACAAATTTTTGTTTGGTTGTCAATTTATTTTTAGTTACTAGCTAGTAGCTATGAGAGTTGTTATTTTTAAATATTTGTTTCAATTCAAGTCTAATTTTCAATAATGAGTAATACGTAGACCAAATTTTTAGAGCAAATTTGCAAGTTATATGACGTATTATCAAAATATTTAATTTAATGCTCATTCATTACTAATACATATCAATTAAAAACTCGAAAACATCATAATTTTTTTAGTCCCATTTTGACAAGGTTAGTAAATAAGAAAAAACACAACATGATTTATACAAAAACACTTTCGAAGTTCAGATGGAAAACAAAACTCATCATCTATCTACTTGTAAGCCCGGAGTTTTTTGGTTTCATTCTCTCAATACAAAATAAATTAGTTTTTCTGTGTTTCTAAATTATTGAGTTTGAAGTGTTTTTCTAGGTATAATTTTATCAATGTCTTACGTGTGAAAATAAATAATTTTCTTATATGAAGTTATGTCACTTTTTTTTGCGTCGCCCCGGGCCTCAAACATCTCTGGACCGGCCCTGCTAATTCGAAATAATCATCATTTACTCATTCCTTATGAAAAACAAAAAGGCAAAGCATGTGTCCACCCTAAGGCTAAGGTCATACACTTCTTTGTCCTGCCAGTTATGATTAACAATTTTTTACCGACAGTTGTCATAAAAAAAAAACATTCATTTTATTAACCATCATGTATCATTCAATAACAAACAATCAATCAAACTGAATATTGTCTAGTCATCTATAATTCATCAAATAAGCAGTTAACTACGAGAAGATTAACATTGATTTGTTCAAGACTCTTTATAATGAGTACTGTTTAGAGAGAATTTTTGGATGTAAACTTACAACGCCGTCTTAAGAGTAAGCTCGTTATAAAAACAATTTTGCATGCAAACTTGGGCCTAAAAGATTTCAACCCACCTCAGAAAGCATAATACACTAACAGCACCAGTACTGTACACACAGATTGGAAGGGCAGCAGTAGATATTGATCCACATTTAAGTTCCAGCAGCCTTCAGCACAACCGCGTGTTGCAATTGCATGTTTAGTCCTCTGCGTTAAATATATAATTCTATCTATTTGTAAGTTAAAATTCGAGGGAAAGTTGGGAGACCATTCCAGAATTAACTGAAACTTCAGATTAACCATATTAACAATAGGGTTGCAGAATTGAGTCATTCATTATGTATAACAATCAAGATTAGCGTTCGCGCTTAGGGTTTAGAATACAAATTAATAGCAAATGGACAATACAAATAGTCATTGCTTAAAATCTATACAAAACTACCTAGTTTGATTAAAAGGCTTAGACCTAGCCTTACACAACGACATATACAAAACTACCACAGAGACCATAACATTGCTCTCTGAAAGAACCGACACCCAGTTCGAATAAATCGATCTGCAACTGGGTAACTGGGTAACTGGGCAACTCCCAAACTTATCCCAACCACTTGGACCATGCTTGTATTGAGTTGAGCTTTTGGGTATTTTTACAAAAATTAATAAGTTGAATTTACAGCTCAAAACCCCTGCCGAAATTTACTCATAAAATTCTTAATACTACTAGGTATTTGGGTACCACAACATTTGATCGTCTTCAAAAAGAAAGAAAAAACACTAAATCACACTAACACTTCTTGGTTCCGTTTTTCATCTTTACCTTTACACACACAAAAATAAAAATAAATAAATAAATAAAAATAAAAACCTCAACAAAATCATGAATAAAAATTTCTACCCATGTAGAGTATATTATTTTCCAAACTATAGCCTCCCAAAACCCTAAAAAATTCCTATCAAATCATAAAGAATAGATCAACATCTTTTTACAGAGAAACACAGAGCTCAATGTATATGGTGACGGATCCAGTACATCTCTTTATACAGAGAAACACGGTGGAGACGACGGAGAGAGAGAGAGAGAGAGAGAGAGAGAGAGAGAGAGAGAGAGAGAGAGAGAGAGTCTGACAGACTTCTGAGTTTTGATCTCGACCGTGATTTCTCTGTATAAAAGAATGGAATGAACCCTAAAACATGATGCCGCCGTCACAAGCTCAGGGCTTGAGTACGGTTTCTATCTATCTATAGCAAGGAAGGGGCTGATGTAATCTCAGTATGCTCCACGTCCCTCTTTTCCTGCGTACTCTCCACGTAAACAAAGCCCTAGTAAAACTTAGAACAACTCTACTCCTAAAAAAAATGCGTCAGCACCTAACCTATTTAATCTACTCAGTAAACAGTGATAGACTTCAATAACCAGTAACATGCCAAATCTGTCTTCGTCCCTAACAAATAGCCTTGTTAATTTTATTAAAATATTATTATTTTTTATTATAAAATAATAATAAATAATAATTTTATTTTTAATTTTTGACTTTATTAAAAAAATATTATTAATTTATGATATTTTTATTTATTTTTTTTGGGGAAAAATCTAGACCATTGATCTAAAAATCAAACACGCGGCCACCCCCACTTTTTGTTATCGGAATGCATGGCCACACACATGTGTATCGCATGCGCCTGGCGCAAAAAAAAAAATTTCAAATGCCCTCTGACGCCACGCTGGCATCAGATGGGTCGGTCCCTGGCTCTGTCGATTCTAGGCTAGCCTGAAGACTAGCTTGGGCTGGGAGCCAGCCTATCTGCTGGGCTGGAGTGGTTTGGCTCGGGCCAATAATTTGGCTGGGTGCGTAAAGGGTGCGTTTGGTACGCAGATGGGACGGGACGGGACGGGACGGATGTTGTAAATTTTGAAAAAGACAAGGGGCATTGTTGTCCTAAAATGTTAAAAATTTCTGTCCCACAGACGTGGAACAACCCCGTTCCAGGGGGGGAGGTGGAACCAAAAATCATCCAAAACTTGTCCCGTGGAACGCCTCGTCCCACTCATTTTAGGCGTACCAAACGCGGGACAGAATGCCTTGTCCCGTCCCGCGTACCAAACGCACCCAAAGAGTTGCGGGTGGAACTACTCTCAAGGCCGAAGAAATCCACCGCCACTAAACATGAGTTGGAAGGTACAGGGCTTCTTACACTCATGTGCTTAAATAAAAGGCCCAAAAGCCTTTTCTTTTTTTTAACAAGTGCTATACTAAAATGAATCGAAATCTTCTCTCAAACTCTGTGTTCAAAGTCTAAGAACTAGAAGATCTGGACCATTAAATAGAGATATATTCAATCTTTAGTTTATGTGAGGTGAGTTAGTGAATAGGCTAATGTGGCCACATAATTTAAAATGAGTGGTCTAAATCTTTTTATCCTTAGGTTTCGGACATAGAGATCTGAACATAATCTTAATTCTACTTAAATAGATGATTGAGTTTAGCAGCCAATGTGTCAATCATAATTTAAAATGGCTTTTTAGCCAAAATGGTCCTTGAGATTTTCATAACTCATCACTTTGGTCACTCATATTGAAAATCAATAGAAATGGTCCATGAGATTGTCCACCATCCATTATTTTGGTCTTTCTGTTAAAAATTCCGTTAGGTGTCCCGGAGCTCTTGGTCGGAAGTTTGGGCAATTTTCTTCGTAACTCAATCGTTTCTTAACCAAATTCGATCCATAATATATCAAAATAAAGATAGGAAAGTGTAGAACAAGATTATACCTATTTGGAAGCCCAATGGTTTACAGAGATGGTCAGAAATTAGCCTGAAATGTGATTGGTCCACAGAAAAACTGAAAAACTCTATGGAAACTGGGTGAACTTTAAAAGTTCATAACTTCTTCAATACTCAACGAAATTGAGTGATTCAAAACGAAAATCATACTTCTTGATGAGATGAAGAGAATGGTACTTTTTTCAACGGCTAACTCACCGTGATTTATCCAGAAAACAACTCGAAAATGGCTTACTCGACAACCAAGAGAGTCGCTTTCAAGCTGTTTTACGGCCAAACCACGGCAAGTTAGCCTTCGAGAAAGGTACCATTCTCTTTGTCTCATCGAGAAGTATGATTTTTGTTTTTGAGTCACTCGATTTTGTTTAGTGTTGAAGAAGTTATGGACGTTTAAAATTTACCCATTTTCCTTCGAGTTTTTCAGTTTTCCGGCTGACCAGTCACCTTTCAGGCTATTTTCCGTCCATCTTCGGCAACCAATGGGCTTCCAAATGGATATAATCTTATTGTACAATTTCCTATCTTCATTTTGATATATTATGGGTTGAATTTGGTTAAGGAACGATTGAGTTACGAAGCTTTAAAAATTGCCCAAACTTCTGGCCAAGAGCTTCAAGACACTTAACCGAGTTTTAAACGGAAGGACCAAAATAATGGATATTGGACAATCTCAAGGACCATTTCTATTCATTTTCAATCTCAGGGACCATTTTGGATATAAAAAAAAAGCCATTTAAAATTGAACTCTTCATTTATGAAAGTTTAAATGTATTATGTGACTCATGAGTGAAGAGTAGGACTTCTAAACCATAATCACGAGAGACTCTAATTAATCTAATATCGAAGGTATCCAATGACGGGGATCAAAATCCTTGAATACAAACTCCTAGTAAATACACATGCTATACTAATTAAAGGACGGTGCTATTCACATACATTGTTACCTCTTACACACTCCTTTCAATTTTCGATCGTCAATCTAATAAATTGAAAAAAAGATCAAAAAAATAAAAGTTAACAATGAGTGCTTAAAAAATAAAAACGGTTGTCCAGATAACACCGCCCCTAATCAAATAATCGTAATAAACATTCCACAGCAAGTTCATAGCTCAAATGGCTAGTACAATTTACACATTGCAGGTAGTAGTTCAGGTCTCTGTTCGATTCCCTCCGCTACCCCTGGTACAGAAAAGATTTTTTTTAAAAAAAAAAATCGACCAACCTTTTTTCCCAAAGGGTCAGTAATTCGTAGAAATGGGATGCTATGCCAAATCAAGTTTGTCCGAAGGCTAAAATGTGGTTCCAATAAAATTACTTCAAATGTCAAGATCAACATGCATAATACAATTTAAGGTGCAGAAAATCTGCTTAATGCAGAGTGAGACTTAACTATACTCAGATGTGTAGGGGCAACTTCCCAGTGAGGATTCTAAACCACCGGCAACCAAATACAGTGAGGTGCTAGATAAACCCCGCGAAAACAACCCGGATACAAAATACAATATGGCTTTACGATTGACGAAGTTGGTTTGTCCAGTCAAAAGGTGACCAATCTTGATCGAAGCTCTTAACCGCTTGCTTCTGTGCCTCCACTGTCTCATGTCTTCGTCGGCGATACATGTCTTCCTCAGGCAATTGTAGCATGCCTCTTATGACATTCAGCCCAAGATTGCTGTTGAACTGCTGCTCGTCATCAATAACGTGCACAAACCCCTTATTCAGACCAAACTCCACATTAAAGTACGGAAAGTCCTTTGGAATTGACCCACGCAAGCCCTTCACGCTTGTATCGATTAGTCTTTTCGCATTGTGTTGGCTCCACTCATCTTCCGCTTCATCAATTGCCTGAGAGAGAGTTTTATACATTTATTTAGTTCAAATGAGCAGACAAATTAAACTCACAGATTGTAGATTCAACATTATAGATTAAAAAGTACATAAGCATTCAATTCAGAATATTTTAAAACACAACAATTGAGAACCTAATAAAATTGTGTACGTGTTTGAATATATATATATAGACACTGGGCATGCACTTGTATATGTATCCCAATTTACTAGCACAGATATGTCGCATGAAATAATGTCACAGGTTCCCAGAAGAAGAGAATAGGTTATGAGTATTTTTTCCAGAAATAATGAGCAAAAACATTTCAAAACAAGCAGAGCAGAAAATCAATGCTTTTAAAATGAAAACAAAGAACATAATCCTCACCTTTTTAAAATATAGAGGAGCCTCTTTGGCAATTTCATGGGGTATAGGGATACACTCGACTATGCAATGGCGGCGTTGTTGAGCCAACCCCATCACAGTTTCAAGAAAAACTACTTCCTTCTCTTGCTTTGCAAACATCATAATAAGGCATTTCTTGAAATTTCTAATTTCTTGCCACACATCATCGTCAACTGTTCTTGTGGAAGGCACATGCTGTTAAGAATTATATAGATCAGAACCAAATACACATCAACAAAAGCATTTAAAATATTACAAAAGGAGTGAACTAAAATTACATCCCCTAGTAATCAAATCGACTTAGATGTTTCACATTAACCTGAAAAGGATTCCAATAATCACTTTTTTTTTTTTTTTTCATTTGAGTTGAAGATGGTAAACAAAAGCATGAAATCTGGCTTTCTGGAACTTTAAAGTAGAGTACGAATGACTTGTGCTCATTATCAAATGACTACTGCAACAAAAAAAAGTAAGAGAAGAAACTAATTTAAGCTCACCTGCATTGGTATAATACAACAATGACCAGGCACAACAGGCTGCTGATGTGGCAACATCAAATACGTGAAATTTGCAATGGCCACAACAAGATGCGCAGGCCTCCTCTGATTTTCAAAGCAAAAGAGACATCTCTCCTGCTGTGTTGCGAATCGAGTTGCAAAACTGTTGTTCTGGGTGACTTTCTGATCACTACCCTGCTTCTTCTTGGACTTTTTTCTTGGAGTGTCATCATAGTCATATTCATCATCTGCCTGACCAGATATACTGTACTTTTTGTTCTGGGTTATCCTTTGAGCTAGATGCATATCAGCATCCTCCTCCTTTTTCTCCCGGCGAAGAGCCATTTCCTGCATAACATGTCTACATAAAAGGCAATCTGATTAGAACACCGATAATTATGTAAGGGAAAAACCAAATCACACCGTGCACAGGAAATCAACCAACAAATGAACATTCCTCGACATGATTTCCATAACGAATCCTATAAGAGTTGGCCCGTGTTGTATGCTACAAATTCTACTATACACTACAGTTCTGTTCAACAATTTCATCATCCTAACAAAATTGAAGCTTGTACTTGTTTACAGAAATGGAAAAAGCACGCAGGATAAAACAAGAACTGAACACTCAATTTCAAGAACTGCAAAAGACCCATTTGCCATTAGAAATACTACTTTGCTCCACACTTCCTTTTTATAACTTAAAGAATTAGTCCACAATTGTATCTTATTTACAGCAGAAAGCATTAGACAATAAACAAATAATAGGGGAAAATAGAATATAGGAATATGCAACATTACCTGCTTGTGCTCCGTTCATTTCTTGGTCTCATAAAATTATCTCCACTAGCCTGCTTTGCCTTTCTGTTTTCTACTTCTTGCTATTAGCAAAAAGAAAAAAAATCAATTAGACACTGAAATAAAAAATCATGATATATGAATAATTTGTCCGCATCCTATGTGCTAAACAAGTGGGTTACAGTGTTATAAACTAATAATCATAAGAAAGATTTTAATATCGCAATACAGAGAAGCATAGGCATCTCTGTAGAACTAAATAGATGCATGCAAAAAATGGTAGGGACACAACCCGTGAAGTTGAAAAAAGAAAACAGCAAACAAAGGAGAGCAAATTCCCTAAACAAGATGAACCAAAATAGCCCTAACTGCAGAAGAGTATTTTCCACTGCTTTAGAAGTTAGATAACCTCTATCCTAAGTAGCTCAATAAACTGGGTGGTAATTTAAGTTGTTGTCGATAATGTGGAGAACAGACTACGGACAATTCAATCTACTAACATTAGCATATAGGATAAAAAGCTGTTCATATTACTTCGAAGAGAGAGGATATTGCAAGCTTCTTACCAGAAGTTCCTCAGCTTCTTCCAGCTTTCCTTTCATACGAAGTTGAAACGCCTTAGCTGCCAACTGGTTCGCATTCAATTCATGAAATGCAGCACTTGCTTCACTTGGTTTGCTAGTGTCTGCTATATTTTCGCGAGTGGGACTACTAAAATCATCAGTTCGCTTACGAAGAACATCAGACATGAAGCTTCCATCATTTGAAAACTGATTTAAGTTAGCGACTGCATCCGCCAAAAGACTAGAATCCTGAGTAGAAACATCTCGCCTTTTCCAAGATAGAGAATCTTGAATTTTAGGCTCCCTCCATTTAGGAAGTCCACAAGATACATCCTTCAGGTAGTGCCGACTAGTGTCCTAGAAATCAAATACACGTAGCATGTAAGAAACACAAATATTAATTATTAACTAAAAAACAAGGTCAATAACAGTTGAATTTCATAGTTAAGCATTTTCGAAAAACTAAGTGCTCTCCCATATACCTTTTTATTATCCATGTCACTTTGATTGCTGGAATCTGGTTGGTGTTCCTCACTCAGCCCTTTCTGTCTACTTTTTATGGCATGTAGATGAGCACGAGATTGGGCAGCTTTATTAGATGCCACGGATACGGTCAGTTCACCAAGAGAACCCCAACGCTCTCCGACAACCTGTATAAAAAAATAAGGATCAGATCCCAAAGAAGATGCCAAAAACCAAAAAGATCAGGTATGCAAGATGGGACTGTGCAGCAAGCTTTGGGTAAATTAGCAGAAGTGAGTTGAATACCAATTTATTCCCCCACCCCCTCACATTGTATAAAAAATTTAAAAATAAAAATAAACTGGAATTACACCTGTTCTTGGCCTCTCACCAAAATATTCCTATGGAAGGGAAAGTAAACTTATTCCAGGAAAGAAATACTAATCCAAAATAAAACAGGAAATTCAATCTAATCTCAATAAAACGGGAAATAATCCTAATTTATACTATTAATTAAGAGGACCCACTTTGTCAACCAAAGAGGGTAAATTACTATTAAACCCCCTTTAAGCTTAGTAAGTTGTATAAACAAATTTAAGTTTAGCGGTTATTTAGTAATATCACTAGCATGCCCCTCCGATTGTTTCTCTCTCACCCTTAAACTTCTCTTTTGCAAGTTACTCCCTACCATGACATGCATCACACGTGCCCTTCTGCCTAGTCCTTACAAAAGTACGAAATCAGAAGACTAAAAACCTTAGATATTAAACTACGCAATGGAACTATTATTGGCACTCCAAAAATCTAATTGTGCACTCCTCGTGAGAGTACTTTTCTTTCTAAATATAGAAAGTTTGGAGTACACAATTAGATTTTTGAAGTGCCAATAACAATTCCCATACTACAACCCTAGATATTAAAATACTAAAGACCTAGAGAATATAAGACTAGAAAACCATGCAGAATTAGGGCACCCTCCACTTTGGTTACGCATCAGCATACCTCCTGGAGCTTTCGTCCTTCTCGAGTCGCCTGCTCTTTTGCACGCTTCAGAGCTTTTAGTTTCCAACTTGCTCCCCCATCCCCAACAACTGAGGAAGACAAAAGTTTGTTTCCAGTAGCTTTAGGTTCCTCTGTATCTTCCAGATAACCAGATCCATCATCCTTTAAATGTGGATTTAACTCCCTGGGATTGACCTTTATCTAAAACACAGGAAAGATAAAGTGTAGTCAGTAAACCATATACTCGTAAAAAGAAGTCAGGAACCATTTTTTATTTTCAGTTATAGGTTAAAACTCTTTGCAGTTAATTTCAGTAATTTGGCTAGTGTCCATTTTAGCCTTCGAACTCTAAAATGTGGCACTTAGCCTCCTAAAGAAAAATTGTCAGTTTAGTTGGGGACAACAGTAATTGCTGATCTATACCCATAAGCCAATGGGTTAAACCTGTACCTTTTCCTGTGCCATCTCTGACCCACACCAACCAAAACAAACATGAACTTATTTGCCACATAATAGAAACTTTATGGCCTAGTTCTAACTCCAATTTAGTAGAACTAGAAAGGTAAATTCTGGCTTTGCTAGGTGAAAAAGCATACCTCATCAGTCGGAGTTTCCTTTGGCTGCTCCTTGACAGTCACTGTAGGGGTTCTATCTGTTTTTCCTTCAGGTCTAAGCATCCACTCTAAGCCAAATTCCTTCCTTGCAATTTCCCCATCTTTCAAACGCCCAGCTCCTCTACCATCATCTACATCGACAAAAAGAATGTGAATTTGTAAAGACCATGTGATTAAATAATATATATTTTAATAGAATGGCTTAGAATACCTACCAGAAATTTCTTCATCCTCCATACCTCCTCGACTCATACGCTTACTCTTTTTCTTTCTATCTTTTTTACTTCCTTTTTTGCGCCTTTCTTTCCTATCAGAACAACTGTCACTGTCTTTACCATCAGAAGCAGAGGAAGAGTGATCCTCTGATGCATATTCTTTCCTGCCACTCTTCAATCTCTTCTTTGAGCTATAACTGACCTCATCCTCTGAAATACCCTCATTACTTCTCTTACCTTTTTTCCTACTCTGACTCTTCCTTCTACCTTGGTCGGAACTTCCCTCACTTTCAACACCCAAAGAATATGACGATGATGATGAATACTCATCCGACAAATACCACTTGTTTTTGGACCCCTTTTTTATTTTATCAAGCTCTTCACCACCTGAACTACCATATTGAGAACTCTTCTTTTCCTTCCTACGCTTATTCGCCTTACTACTCGACCTCTTCTTCTGTTCTTGTTTTTCTTTCCCAGGAGCACTCAGATTCTCATCCTGTTACCAACAACATAAACTATTAAGCTACTCTCTAAAATAACAAATTAAACAACAGAACAAACAAAGGATAGGATTTACCTTATCAATCTGATCTCGGGGTATGATCTTTACTCCAGCAAGCATTTTTTTTACTAACTGCCACCAATATGGTCAAGGTATGTACAATCAAACAATCAGCATCCTGCAGACAACCACAAACAAAAAAGCTAGATATGTTACTCTCCAAAGATGAAAAATAAAAAATAACGTCACCCTCTAAATAATTATGGGGATAAACTAACTTGAAAACTTTGATTTAGCCCTTCATCTTTCATTTCATATTGTAAGTAACACTTAATTTACTCTGAATTTAGATAATGAGCTTCTTTTCCCTCCAAAATAATATTTATCATAAATGAATGTGGAATATTTGCTGGTACCTAAATAAAAATTCTTGATGGTTCACTAGGGAAAGGGAAAAAGATTAATCGTTCACATGGTGGGTTTTGATGAGAAAACCATATGATCTGATTCCTGAGTAAGCAAAGCTCCAATGATATTCAACCCTTCTTAAGAAAAATCAATCTTGAAAAACATAAGTCTATCGTAGAACACCACTACACTTTGGTAAAAGATGATAGTTTGATTGTTGGGACAAC
Source organism: Crataegus laevigata (assembly GCA_963580275.1). Lineage (NCBI taxonomy): Eukaryota > Viridiplantae > Streptophyta > Magnoliopsida > Rosales > Rosaceae > Crataegus > Crataegus laevigata. The sequence continues at coordinate 18,145,866 of OY756940.1, read as the reverse complement.
CGATCACATTAGTTAATAATCTTCCTAGTAGCGCCCGGTTGTTTCCCAAAGCTCAAAGCACTCTACATTTCATACAAAAGTCCTTCAATTTCAACTCATTTTCACTGAACTCATCAATGCTTATTACTCTTTCCTTAAACCAAAAAGCAAACCTTCCAGGAACAATTTGCACCAAGCCGCCACGACTTAAACCGAAAACCAAGCTTAAAACTAAGGGCAATTTTTATGCAACATATAAGAATCTAATATAAGAGGTCGCACTTGGTGCGATGGCAAGTGCCTTCGCCCATGAGCGGTAGGTCTCGGGTTCGAGACTTGGGAGCAGCCTCTCCATAAATGGGGGTAAGGCTAGCCGACATTCACCTCTCCCAGACCCTGCGTAAAGCGGGAGCCTTGTGCACTGGGTACGACCTTTTTATATAAGAATCTAATATCAATGAGGGCATAAGTTGGAAAAGAAGAAAAAGAACGAAGAGGGTTGATGCAGGCACTATAAATGTAGGAAGGATACCCAAAACCCATACAAATCACAGTCAAAATTAGTGTTATTGCAAACCCTAAATTCAAAATGTTTCTCAAGTTTTCCATATTTTCTCATCAAACAAACAAACAAACAAATTCTTATAAAATCAGAAAACTAAAATTACCAGCAGCAGCGTGCTACGTGACTCGTATGACAGCGTTCCTCCGCCCGCAACGGCGTCGAGGTTGCTTTCGGCGGCGATGAGAGGCGGGCACCGGACCAATAGTCGGTTCTGAAAGGATCAGCTGTTCCTAATTCGCAGCAGATATCGCCGACGAAAGAGTTTGAGGTGGTTCAGAAGAACCCTGAAGAGAAAATCAGGAGAAAATAAACAGGGAGTAATCTTATCAGTCGGAGTAAACGTGGAAGTCGATTTGGATTTGGATCATGTAGGTTTGGACTTGTTTAACAAGGACAATAGGCGCGCTCGCCCACGGCCTAATCTCCAGAGAAAACGAAAAGACAGCTGCTGGATCACCGTTATTTTATTTCGCCATCCACGCTATATTTACATTTATTATAAAAAGTCAAAAATTGAAATGTGTTGTAACCTATTTTATCTGATAAGGTTAGGGTGGCCAACAGGGACAAGAGAGATGTGTTTGTAGAATTTTAGAGCTCCTACATAATGCCTTTATTTATAGTAATAAAAAGAGAGAAATTATTCATTCATCCCCAAGGAATACAAGTTGTAATAGAAAATGATAACTAAAATCGAATCTAATCTAGGATTTACACAATCACACTTAAACTAGGAAAGTTTACAACACTCCCCCTTGAGTGTATAAATACTCAAGGTAGATTCAGCATCATGCAGAAGTTGAGGAAGTCGACTATTCGGCACTGATTCTAAGGAACAAAGCTTATTCTCAATAAGGTAGGAATTTGCATAAATAAGTAAGTCTCACTAAAAACCCTAATAAGGACAAAATTCATAGTCTAAGGATCCACATTTTTTCGTTCTGGAATTCTTTCTATCCTCATCCTTTATGTCTTTTTTTTGTTTTTGTGAATTCGACTTACATATTGTCCATTCCTTTCACAACCCAATGTAAGTCTAGGGCTTCTGTTATATTTTCCACTGTGATCAAATCATAACATCACAATAACAAAAACATTGACCTTCCCAGCTTCTCAAGCCCATTGTATTAATTCTTATCTACTATTGAATAATTACGTACCAAAATTGCACAATATGAATAAACATACAAGAGTATAAGCAAATCAATTGTGTAGTCAAGCAAATATTACCTTATTTGTAGTAAATTCACTAGTACAGTCCACCATATGTGTAGATGTTGAATTATTACCAAATTCATCTAACTGCTGCAAACGAATTCCACCATACGTAAATAAATGGGCATTGTATCAAGTTGAAAATAGTGTTAATTAAGAAAAGGATTTGTGTGTAGGTTTCGAAGACAACACATCAAATTGGACGGTTATCAGTCTCAGTTGCGACAAACATGCCTTGCCTGAATTATTACCCTAACATAATGAAAACGAATTCCAGGAATTCCCATAGGAAAATGTGAAACAAATTACACTCTAACCTAATGCAAATTCAAATAAAAAGGCACAGAGCTATGCTTCAATTGTACCATGTCGACAAATCAAGATGACCCACACATAAAATTATTCTTTTACCTATTCGATGGGAACATAATCATCTACTTCTTATATAAAAACGTCATCTTCTAAGTTCATTCTTTTTGCTTTCTCTGAATGATTTTGCTTTCATTGAATGGAAGAAGATGGAAATGATGAGTTAGGGTTCGAGGGTGACAAATTGTCTAAACATAGCGTGAGAGTTATCATGCTGAGACTTTTCTTTTTTCTTTTTTATAAAAAAAAAAGGTAATGCAAAAGGAGGTAACTAAGATCCTTACTAGTCATTTTACAAATAGACAAATTTGTAATTAAAAAATTCATTAAAAGGTGGGTGGGATGATAAGATTTTGAGATAGGAATAATGACACGCCCGCCCCTCGAATTTATATTAATCCTATAAATTTACCCCCAAAACCCTTTTCAATTATACAATTTTAAATCCCCAAGGTTTTACAAACCTTTCAATTTAGTCCCTACCCCTCCTTTTAATTTAAAATATTGTTTTGTTTCTTAAATGGTGAGCCCAATGGGCCCACCCGGTTTCGCCCCGAGCTCTCTCTCCCATTTCTGTCTCCCTCTCTCTTCTCCTCTGTCCCTCTCTTCTGTCTCTCACCTCCCTCGAACTCCCTCTGTCTCTCTGCACCCTCCCGTAACCCTCTCACTCTCCCTCATCTCCCTCGCTCGATCTCACCATCACGGACGCACCCACACTCGCATCCTCGCCCTCTCTCGCGTCTCTCTTTCTCTCCCCCGTGGACTTCGCGACGAACGGAAAAGCCCAGAGGACCCCCCCCCCGGCGTTCCCCTTGAATTTCCCGACGAGGTAAGCCCGAATCGTCTCCCTTTTTCACTCTATTCATGTTTGGGTTAGAAACTAGGGGCTAATCAGTGGAAATCCTACGAGTTTTAGGTTGGAATCGTGATGGGGTGCCTGCACCCATTTTCTCCGGCGAAACCGCGAGCTCCGAGGACTTCTCCGAGCAACTCCAGCCATTCCTCGCCGATTGGAAGGTACCAATCTATCCCTCTCGTCTCGCTCGTCGTTTTGGTATGAAGATCGGGGTCTAGAACCCCGGGTTGAGGTCGGCCGGAGCTGGGAAGCTCCGGTGTTCTTCCCCGGCACCCCCAGGCCTTCGGGCCTTTTTCCGATAACCCACGGACCTTGGGTCCGTTTCGAACCCAGACCCAAACCCCACGGGCCTTAGGCCCGTTATAGCCCAGCCCGTTTTGTTTATTCTAACTATTTATTTTTATTTTCTGTTTAGTTAATTAATTAGGGCCTTGGGCCATTTTAATTGGGCATTAGGCCCAATTCCCTCAAACCCAGTATCCTGACCCATTGGGTTTTTATTTTAGTTTATTTAAATCATTAAGGCCTCGGGCCTTAGAAAGCTTGGGGCCTCTGGCCCGTTTAGTCAAAACCCAAAACCCTTTTAGGGTTGGCCTTCGGGCCGTGAGAAGAAAAGGCCATTGGGCCCGTGTGCTTCAATCCCAAAACCCAAGACCCTTTTTGGGTCGGTTACCCAAGCCCAAACCCTATTGGGTTAAAACCCAAGCCCAAAACCCTTGCAACCCAAACCCTAGCCCAGACCCGTGGGTTGACCCGTAGACCCTGACCCGACCCGTTGACCCTGACCCGTTGACCGACCCGTTGACCCGACCCGGTTGACCGTTGACCCGGTCAACGGTTGACTTTGACCGTTGACCGTTGACTTTGACTTTGACCAGTCAACGGTCAACGTTGACCTTTTGGGTTGACTTTTTCGGGTTCCGTCCGGGACCCCTCCTAGGCTAATTTCGACGTCCTGGACCCGTTTTTGAGGTCCGTTTTCCCAAATTAAATCGTTAAAATAGAGTTTGACTGAGTTGTACCCTTTATGTGCTTAGGGGCAACTTTTGGGATTGTTCTAGATTCGCTAGCAGCGCAGCGTTGGACGGCTGAGTACTGTGAGTGGACCCCTTCTAAAAACACATGTTTTAATTGTAGAATTGCATGTATGAAAAGCATGATAGCATGAGAATGATGTATGTGCGATAGTTCTGATAGTGTATAAATGTATGTGCGATAGTTACGATACTACCGCGACGGGATGTAGGGATAAGGTTCCGGTCCATCCCGGACGACGGTTTAGGTCCACTTCCGCTGCGGGATGTAGGGATAGGGTTCCGGTCCATCCCGGGCGACGGTTATGGTGCTGGCATAGGGCCTGGAGTGTGTTACCTCTGACTTTTGAGTACAGGGACGGGAAGCTGGCATTGGGCCTGCAGTGTGGTTTCCTCTGACTGTATGCTCAGAGACGGGGAGCTGGCATGGGGCCTGAAGCGTTTATATTGGACCTTCACTAGCGATTATTTCTCTATGAATATGATTATAATATGCGAATTATGAATTGAGATATTGCATGATGCGTTAGGACATGAGATATTGCACGGCATTCTAGGTTCAGAAAACCTATGTTTATCATGATATAATTGTGTTTTCATAAAACTTGGGGGATAGTACGTCGATAACTGTTTTCTTATATGTATATCAAATTGGTCCACTCACCTTTGTTTTGCGCCCCCTTCAGGGCCTAGATTCGAGGCATACAATCCCGGCGTCGAGGCGCTTCCGCACTGGCATCTTCGAGTCCTCTCGGTGTAGGACCTACTTTTCTGTGTATTCGACTTTATGTTCTTTCTTGTATTAATTCAAATTAGATGTATGTTCTGAACACGTTCCTGAAATATCTATTAAATGTGTAATTTAAATTCTTAATTCTCGTTTTTATACCTTCTAAATGGCTTTCGTCACCCTGCGGGTGTCGGCCAGCACGTGACCGCCCCGATGTCTACAGGACATCGGGGTCGGGACGTGTCAGATTGGTATCAGAGCGTGGTTTGTTCAGAACATACTTAGGATCTTCTGTCACCATAGTAGTGTGTCAGTTATGACGTCATTTGGATGTCGTAACTTCTGAAATTGGCGCCATTTGGCACAGTGGTACAAATCTTCCTCTGTTTGAATTATCATCTTCCGGATGAAATATCAGAATTTGTGTCGGGATTTTGGCCTCATTTAAGACGTGTTTGGTGGGTGGACGAATTTCAGCATATGGCGATACTTTACGACGTGCCTTCCAAGGGAATGGCGGGTAAAGTCGGTGTTACTGGGAATCGACGTGTCCGAGAAATGGCAGTTCAAGAAAGTCTGGTGAAGATCAGTAGTAGATCGGAAATGAGGATGCCACTCTGCAACATGCGTTCCCTAGGAATTGCGGGCAGAGTCGGCTCTACATTGAAAATCTTGGGAAACGGACATCTTGGCAGTACAAGTTGGTTCAGACCAACTAGGAATCTGGAAACGGTAATATCACTCTGCGACATGTGTTTTCCTAGATTGGCGAACAGTCATGCCTTAGTGATAATTACTTGAAACTTTCAAATTTCGTATTTGGGGAAATCGGGTAAGTACTAGTCGAGGCGATGACTAGTAAGTGGTAGTTGGTAGGAACAAATCGATGTTTCCGAACTCATTACCGCTGAAGGCAATCAGTGTAAATCTTTGGAACAAGTCATCAGTGATTGTTCTATCGATAACCTTCCTGCTTACTCAGAAGAAGAAGTCCAATTCATTAACCTTTGACCGTCAGCTTTACACCAAATTCTTCAGGCGTTGACTTCGTTGGCATTAATTGCTTCCTTGGGAAACCCCTTGACAGTAGTCAATATTCTCACCAGTTCCCAAACGGAGTGGTAAGTATTACTGTTGTTGTAGTTGAGCTTGGATGACGAAGATCCAGACTTGTTTGGATAAACAGACTCCTTGAATTTCACTTGGGTTTGGTACCCGGTGGTAGACCCTAGCTTCTCATCTACGTACTTTTCGGTATAGGTGAACTTAGCCTCCCGCTTGTAGCCTAACCGATCAGTGCTCTTGTCCCCTACCTGTTCAGCCTTGTAATTTTCAGTGTAATGGTTTGAGACTTCATCATATTCATCTTTGTACGAAGATCGAGCTTAACTTTGAATTTCTCTGGACTCATTGGGTTTCGGTTTGCTTAAGAGCATCACTTTAAGGTAGCCAATCGTGTCACTGCATGCATACACAGACTGCTTTGTATCCTTCTTCTCTATCATTCTGTTAATTCAGAGGTATTATGTTTGAATTCTGAACCTTGTGATAGTTCTCACAAGGTGTAGTAAATTTTAAAACGTCTTTGGCCTCGTTAAACCTCATACACAGTTCTTAACTAACCTTGAGCTTAGACTCATGTTTCTTTTGGTCTAAAAAGCTAGTCAGTTTTGGTACGACACTGACAGTGAAAAGAAAATTTTGACAACGAAGTGTTGTCTCATCTAATCGTAGTTCTTACACTTTCCAAATTCTGCGGTGGTGTATTAATTAAATGTTGACTGCACGTTGATGCAGTAAGATTGAGTCACACTTGTGCCTCCTAACATTTGGAATGGCACGATGGGAATCATCTTATCCTGAAGCTAGAAATGGTAACGACCTACCTGGTTGAAAATGTGGCGATGTTTTCTCTACAGTGAGAAATGTTGCACCCTAGTTACCTAAATGCATAAATGTCTACGGTTACACTATCGTGTACTACCCCAATTTTTGCAAGCGTAATTGCGGAACTCCTCAGTAGGAAGACTCACACCCAAATCTCATTTTGAGCATCTGACCCTAATCGGACAACTACAGCGAGATCGTTTCGGGATAGAAAAGCAGAGAAGTTAAATATACGGAAATCATATAAGCTTGTCAGGAGATTCAAAACGTCAGATCATTTCACGAGTTGTCGGACGAAGTTGATGACCAATGATGTTATCAGGTGTGTGACATCAGATCTTGAATTGTTATTAATCCTTAACGATCAAATTAGGCCGTGAACTCGAGCATCAAAGTGGTTATTCAAATCCGGATATCTTGTACTCTAGATTTGATGGACTTGTTTTGACCCTCAAATTCTTGAGTGTTCTTTTAGCCTTCTCGACATGGTTTCTCGCTCAATCAGTGAGAAATTGACGATCGATCGATTCGGCGGAAGTATACGCCTAGTTCATATCGTTTTGGTCAGGAACATTAGAAGCATAATCTTTTCGCCAGAGTTTACCAGACTTACCAGGAAGAGTTCCACGTGACCGTGAGGTTTCAGCCGCCTTTGATAAGAGTTGGATGAAAGTTGTAGTATAGATGATCGGCGGATGGTGTCGCCATCTTACTATAATTTATAGGCATCACATCGTTTCCTTCTCCAATGATGTGTGTTCCCCCTCGACGTACCCTCCCACTATCTCTCTTCGAGACCTTGTGGATGGTAGGTACGTTGACATCCAAATATCCCTAGCAAATCTATTTAGTACTCTCTGATGTGACATCCCGGCGTGATCAAGAAGGGAATCTGAAGATCTTTTCGCTTCCCTCGAAATGCGTGTGCTTTCATGGTGCTTTCAGGTTGATCTAGCAGGTCTTCTTCTTTCCACCAACATTAATCTTATTTGACTATAAATCTGCAACTAAGCAAAAATGGAGAGGTGGATTGAGCACTGCAACAACTCCCAAGAGATACTGCTTGTTGGGAAAAATGAATTCTCATTTTCTACTTGCTTGGTTCGAGCTTTTGGGTCTATTACTAGCATGGTAGCAAGACAAAACGATATCGAGAAAGTAAAAGAAGAGGAATAGAATCGCTAAAGAAGAATCACTGAATCAGTCAAATGGAAGTATTTAGCTTTGAGAAAAGGATTGGGAATTATAGCAACTATCAAACCGTGATTAGCGTGAGAATGAGACTTTTCTTTTGCTAATTGCTTAGTCAGAGCTTTTGACTTCGCTGTCAACCTGATGGCCACTTCTCTTGAATCCCAAGCTACTATTTTCAATGGATTCATAGTTGGCAAAACACTGGAGTAGTTGGTCACATTTGGAAGAACTGATGAGGATAGAGCGCTTGGTTCGGGATGAAGTTTTACGACGACGGTTCCTGTTCTGTTCAGTCGAGTACGACACGATTTGCGTTACGATAGGAGAGTTGCTACAGGCAACATAGGTTGGCAGAGTAGTATTACGGACTAGTAGTTAGAGGAACGAATTCGCCACGTGTGCAATCGTGCACCATCGGAAATTATTGCTTACTTATCAGGACAACGAATGAGTGGTTGATAGCACGGGCGGCCGACTGTTGTATCGATAACTTGTTCGTTGGGTTGTTAAGCAAGTGAGTAAGTAGACTCGTTTTTAGTAGTTGTTATAGATTCCGCTATTGCTAGGACGTGACCCAAGAACACCTCTGTTCTCGAAGTACGTGTCGTTACGTACGCTTGGACAAGACCCATTTTCGTTTTCAGTTTTGAATTTTCAATGCAAGTATTTTTACTCCCTTTATTTTAGTAATTATTTTTATGTTACAAATGTTTGTTTGGGGGAAAGTATTTTCGTTTTCGGTTTTGATTTCAGCTTAAGTTTTCGATCTATATGTTAGTATGTATCTGTTTTGGCCTTAACGTATTTTACGTATTTACTATTGACCCTATGTTAATATATGTTTCTAATTTTATATCTTTATAAATTATATCTCTATTTTTCACTGATGGGGAAGAAAGTAAGAGATTGGAGGCATGATAGAGGATTTTGTGAACCGCTCGCGACGGTGTGACATATTCTCTTTGATGCACCCCCTCTAATTTGATTTCTCATTATATACTTATATTCTTCCTACTATTTTCAAGTATTTTAACTTATTAGTGATTTTAAATTTCGGGGTCGAAATTTTTTTGTAAGGAGGGTAGAATTGACACGCCCGCCCCTCGAATTTATATTAATCCTATAAATTTACCCCCAAAACCCTTTTCAATTATACAATTTTAAATCCCCAAGGTTTTACAAACCTTTCAATTTAGTCCCTACCCCTCCTTTTAATTTAAAATATTGTTTTGTTTCTTAAATGGTGAGCCCAATGGGCCCACCCGGTTTCGCCCCGAGCTCTCTCTCCCATTTCTGTCTCCCTCTCTCTTCTCCTCTGTCCCTCTCTTCTGTCTCTCACCTCCCTCGAACTCCCTCTGTCTCTCTGCACCCTCCCGTAACCCTCTCACTCTCCCTCATCTCCCTCGCTCGATCTCACCATCACGGACGCACCCACACTCGCATCCTCGCCCTCTCTCGCGTCTCTCTTTCTCTCCCCCGTGGACTTCGCGACGAACGGAAAAGCCCAGAGGACCCCCCCCCCCGGCGTTCCCCTTGAATTTCCCGACGAGGTAAGCCCGAATCGTCTCCCTTTTTCACTCTATTCATGTTTGGGTTAGAAACTAGGGGCTAATCAGTGGAAATCCTACGAGTTTTAGGTTGGAATCGTGATGGGGTGCCTGCACCCATTTTCTCCGGCGAAACCGCGAGCTCCGAGGACTTCTCCGAGCAACTCCAGCCATTCCTCGCCGATTGGAAGGTACCAATCTATCCCTCTCGTCTCGCTCGTCGTTTTGGTATGAAGATCGGGGTCTAGAACCCCGGGTTGAGGTCGGCCGGAGCTGGGAAGCTCCGGTGTTCTTCCCCGGCACCCCCAGGCCTTCGGGCCTTTTTCCGATAACCCACGGACCTTGGGTCCGTTTCGAACCCAGACCCAAACCCCACGGGCCTTAGGCCCGTTATAGCCCAGCCCGTTTTGTTTATTCTAACTATTTATTTTTATTTTCTGTTTAGTTAATTAATTAGGGCCTTGGGCCATTTTAATTGGGCATTAGGCCCAATTCCCTCAAACCCAGTATCCTGACCCATTGGGTTTTTATTTTAGTTTATTTAAATCATTAAGGCCTCGGGCCTTAGAAAGCTTGGGGCCTCTGGCCCGTTTAGTCAAAACCCAAAACCCTTTTAGGGTTGGCCTTCGGGCCGTGAGAAGAAAAGGCCATTGGGCCCGTGTGCTTCAATCCCAAAACCCAAGACCCTTTTTGGGTCGGTTACCCAAGCCCAAACCCTATTGGGTTAAAACCCAAGCCCAAAACCCTTGCAACCCAAACCCTAGCCCAGACCCGTGGGTTGACCCGTAGACCCTGACCCGACCCGTTGACCCTGACCCGTTGACCGACCCGTTGACCCGACCCGGTTGACCGTTGACCCGGTCAACGGTTGACTTTGACCGTTGACCGTTGACTTTGACTTTGACCAGTCAACGGTCAACGTTGACCTTTTGGGTTGACTTTTTCGGGTTCCGTCCGGGACCCCTCCTAGGCTAATTTCGACGTCCTGGACCCGTTTTTGAGGTCCGTTTTCCCAAATTAAATCGTTAAAATAGAGTTTGACTGAGTTGTACCCTTTATGTGCTTAGGGGCAACTTTTGGGATTGTTCTAGATTCGCTAGCAGCGCAGCGTTGGACGGCTGAGTACTGTGAGTGGACCCCTTCTAAAAACACATGTTTTAATTGTAGAATTGCATGTATGAAAAGCATGATAGCATGAGAATGATGTATGTGCGATAGTTCTGATAGTGTATAAATGTATGTGCGATAGTTACGATACTACCGCGACGGGATGTAGGGATAAGGTTCCGGTCCATCCCGGACGACGGTTTAGGTCCACTTCCGCTGCGGGATGTAGGGATAGGGTTCCGGTCCATCCCGGGCGACGGTTATGGTGCTGGCATAGGGCCTGGAGTGTGTTACCTCTGACTTTTGAGTACAGGGACGGGAAGCTGGCATTGGGCCTGCAGTGTGGTTTCCTCTGACTGTATGCTCAGAGACGGGGAGCTGGCATGGGGCCTGAAGCGTTTATATTGGACCTTCACTAGCGATTATTTCTCTATGAATATGATTATAATATGCGAATTATGAATTGAGATATTGCATGATGCGTTAGGACATGAGATATTGCACGGCATTCTAGGTTCAGAAAACCTATGTTTATCATGATATAATTGTGTTTTCATAAAACTTGGGGGATAGTACGTCGATAACTGTTTTCTTATATGTATATCAAATTGGTCCACTCACCTTTGTTTTGCGCCCCCTTCAGGGCCTAGATTCGAGGCATACAATCCCGGCGTCGAGGCGCTTCCGCACTGGCATCTTCGAGTCCTCTCGGTGTAGGACCTACTTTTCTGTGTATTCGACTTTATGTTCTTTCTTGTATTAATTCAAATTAGATGTATGTTCTGAACACGTTCCTGAAATATCTATTAAATGTGTAATTTAAATTCTTAATTCTCGTTTTTATACCTTCTAAATGGCTTTCGTCACCCTGCGGGTGTCGGCCAGCACGTGACCGCCCCGATGTCTACAGGACATCGGGGTCGGGACGTGTCAAATAACAACTCTCAACCAAAATTAAACTGGAAAGAGTTAAAATCCAATTTTACCCCTCCAAATTGGGGTGTATATCTGTTTGAAATATGCTTTTAGAAAACTCAAAATTGTGGGTATTTTGCTATTGAGTTTGATGTAATTCTATCATTAATTTGCAGTTTCACTAATTTCATTATCCTGCAATTTCATTATCCTACTTTTTAGTTCGATATTGTATCAAACACTTTATTAAGTTAATCTAGCTTAGTCTATTCAAAACTAGTCTAGTTTAGTCCTTGAAGCTAGTCTAGACCGAAGTAGTCCAGTACAACAAACGTACTCTAAAAAACTAGTGAAAATCTTGCTAATTCATTTTTCAATACCTGAATTATTTTTACAACCAATCGTCCAATTACAATTCAAACAAATAATATTCCATAAGCATTTAATGGCCTAAAATTCTTCTTCCTCCTCTTCTTCCTTGTAAAACTTCCAAACCGAAGCCATAATCCCATTAGATGCTGAGCATTTGGGCTTTTCACCCCTTTGGTTTTGTTTAGAATTGGTCTTTTGGATGGTCTTCACTGTCTTCAATTCGTCTGGCCTCTTTCTCAAATACTCCTTTAATTCTTTCTCCTCCATCGAATCTATCATGTTCGTCTGCGAGAACGAGATGAAAATATTACTCGTCATCGTCATACATGTATTATGTATTTCAACGTTGTTTATCCCATAAACTCGAATACATAAGATATTTACACTCTCAGTTTATCAGTCTACACTCAATGTTTTATTGCTTTAAAACGCACAAAATGAGTGTGCGATGACATTCTAAAAAAGAAAATAACATTACCCCGTTATGGTATACGGTTTTTTTTTATATCAGAATAATGCCTTTCAAATACCATTGACCGCATTGATTTCATCATGCGAGCATCAACATGATCAACAGTCTAAAATGCTTTATCACATCCCTCAAGTGAGAATCAAACATGGAAAATGATTACTTGCACACAATTTTCTACACATTTTTGGGCGTTCAGATTGAATAAATCAAACAAAAACAATGAAAATAATTAAACAGAAATGTATAAGGCGAATAAATGGTGCGTGATTATGATTTCCCGTCCAACATCTATGGTACGCACATACAAGAAAAATGAGGCCATAAAAAATGAATGAAATATAAGTACCCATGTTTTGAGATCTTGTATTTGTTTCTCCAAAAGCTCTTCATCCTTGTCTGCGAGGCTTTTTCTCTCCTCCCACGAAATAACTCTAGGCTCCATGGCTGCCTTTGGTTTCTTCTTTCCTTCCGTCACTGTAGACATTGTTTTCTTCTGATTTCACAAATCCCCAATTCCAAAGATTGGATCAAATAAATGTAGTAAAAATCTGCAGTGAAATCACACAAATAATGTGCTACACGAATATATAGGAAAGTAGAAAGTAACGGTTAAAGCTAGACAGTTACATAACAAAAATATGTTAAAGAAAAAAAAAGACATGAGAAAAGCTTAACAAAAGATCTTTCTTGTAGATGTGGATTAGGAAAACTTTTAACCATCATTGTGACGAAAAACATCACAGTGACGGTATACTAGTGCGGTAGATATCGCTTCACAGATTAGGCAAAATGTGTTCGTCCAACTTTGCAACCCAGTTTGAATCTCCTTTCCATAAGTTTAGAGTGATGACTGTGTCAATCATACAACATCACGTGCAAGTTTTTCTCTACATAGCAGTATATGGTGGGCACGGAACATCACTGTGGTGGTATAAAGGCTTTGAGCTTAAGGTTGTTAGCTACAAACCTACTAATACACGGCTACTGCAATAGTTCGTGGTTAGGCCATGTTTCCGTTTACGAAGCTTAGAACAGCTGTGAAACAAGATCTTGATAGAAGTACAAAAGTGTGTATTCCTCTGAAGATCTCAGTACTATTAAAAAGGAACTCTGCAATATCATACAAAATAAATAGGAAGTTACAAACTTATAGGAAGATCCTGGGCGCAGAATATTTGACATAAGCATGCTGAAATTTAGAATTGACGAGTGAGACACTACTTGTGCGTTCCCCTCTTTCGACCTCTACCTCCAGACTTAATCGTTGGAACATCCTTGGAGGTAGCTGGATAATCTTTCAAAAATTCTTCCTCGCTTCTGTCATCGCCACTGACATAAGGTTCGGTTTGTTCTGAACTTACTTCCTCTTCTGGCAGTTTCCCAGCAACCTCTTTGTTTGAAAGCTTATCTCGAAGCTCTCTTAGTTTAGCTTTCTTTGAATTCAAGACGCCAAGAAACTAGAAGATGTTATAGACATGTCAGTCAAGAGATTCAGGAAAAAAAAATCTGCATAAGTCTCAATTAAATGAGTGAGATGGGAACAAATCAATCACATCCCAAATACTCGAAGCATTAAAAGAGACCGCATGATCAAAATACAATTCTGATACACATTTGGCCAGATCATGCTAATTTAGTTGAAAACAAAAGAATCTCTGAAAAGCAAAGACATCAAATACTAGACTCTAACCATTGTAGGGAATTTTTCATATGAAGAACTAACTTTCGCAAGGGTATATTATCTACTGAACATACCGCACTCTAAAGTGCAAAGAATGCCAACCGTATTACATGGCAGGAGAAGTTTGAAGCTCCATTTACAGAATACAGAAACATTTTGAGAACACAGAAAATCGATGAATAGCCAATAGAGGTATGGTATGGTGCACCTTTGCATAAATAGCGGACTCAAATTCTATCTTCTCATTGGTAATCTTCTCACTCTGTGCTAGACACTTCTCAGCTTCCACTTTCAACCTCTCAAACGATTGACTTTTTCTCACAACTTCTTCCTATACACACACATACATATACTAGCATAAATGAAACAAGCAAACAAGTTAAACTCGCCCCCATAACCACCTCCAGCAGAATATACCAACTCAAATATGCATGATATGTACAAACAGAAGAAACTTCAATCAGTGACTTGTTAAGAGTTGTAAAAACAAGGAAACCGACATACTATACACCACTTTTCATTATTGACATGAGGAATCAGCCAGATACTATTCCAACTTTAATGCAAGTTACGTCAGATGCAATCAGCTCTTTCCTAGACAATGTAGAGCAGCAGGCTGGAAGTCTAAAAAACTCTATCTCAACATTGGCTTCTCCGATAAACCCAACGCAACATCAAGTTTACAAAAAATCACAATCTTTTGTGCAACAAAGTTGAGAGAAAATCTTCAGAGTTTGCAGTCTGTACATATATATACAATTCAAATCCGGTGAATAGTGGATGAAATTACCCATCTAGGTTCTTTCATACTTTTGAAAATCCAAATCACAATTCATCTTTCGATTAAATTTCCAAAAATTCCAACAGGGTTTCAAAATTGCGTGGATTCCAACCTAGTTTTAAGTTCTTATCATTCCTATTAATATCTAACACACTGCTTCTTCGTATCAAAAAATAAATAAGTTTATAAAAAGGAGGGAAATTTACACTTAGCCCAACATTTGCATCCATGAGAAAATCCAACACCGCCGCCGTGGTTTGCTTACTGTTTGGCGAAGGCTGACATTTCCACCGCCATTCGAGCTTCGTCCCTTCCTTCTCAAACGTCCATGAAAGCTGCACAAACAATCAATCTCAATCGAATGATTACTCAACTTTAATTACAACAAACATGATTTTCCCAAGAAATTAAGTTAATAAAAAGCTCCAATTTTTAATTACTCTTTTGTAGCCGTCGCCGGCGTCGGCGAACCCGTATACGGAGTCAGTGTGCTGAAACCCTAAGTAGCGCTCGGCCAGCGCCACGTACTCGGAGACCGGCTGGTCCCACTGAGCGGCGCGGTCGCTGACCTGGTCTTCAGAGGCGGAGCAGATCCAGGCATTGAGGCCGTCGGTGATGGAGAGTTCGAAGCGGGAGGGGAACCACGTGCCCTTGACGAAGATGGGTTGCTGGGATTCTTGGAGCTCGAGCTTTAGGCACGTGTGTTTGGGGGTTGGGGCCTCCATTGTTGTGGGCTGTGGAGCTTCGTCTGCACGCTGAGTCTCTGAAATTGAAGAGTGAGGGAGAGAAGGACTTTGATTTTAGGGGTTCGACTCCTCCCGCCTTCTTTTGACCACTCTCCTTTTAACCGATCAAAGTCAGTAGCTTTTTATTTTTAAAAAGTAAAATAATTTTTTTTTTGAAAAAAAAAAAACTAAAAAGGGATTCATTAAAACTATAAAATCTGATTGCAAGCGAAAATTCTTATATTCGATTTTCGTAGAGGTTTAAGCAAAATTATTTTACCGGGTTTATAATGAGATTTGGCCTAATTTTTATATTATAGTTGTAAATGTGTTGTTGTCTTTTTTTTATATGTTATGTTATACAAAAATATAAAATTGAAATCTTATGGAGTGTTATTAATTTCCTATGTTAGGAAGAAGCAAGAGGCTCATTTTCTCGGGAGGTTAATTTTTCTACTGATATTTTAGCTAGCTTTGGTTATAAAGTGAAACGTATGCTTGATTCACGTTGCCTATAGTTTAGAAGTTGTCTCTTTAAGAAAGTGAAGGGTGAATGTTAATTAAAATATTGTTCAAATTCGATTTTGGCGAGAATCGAATGTAAAATCTCTTGTAGCCATTTCCTACTAAAATGTGAGGTGCAAATTACACTTTGATTCGACCATGCACGTACCTACTTTTTCATTACAAAAAGATCCTAATTTTTTCTCTGCCCAAAAACCTAACCTTTTTTCCCAATCACAATGCAAATGAGTGAGGATCCTCGTTGGATTCTCTTTGTGAGAATTTCGAAAATCCTTCAATTATATCTGTTTATCGTATATCGCGCGGCGATTTTTTATCAGATACTGTTTATATTCAATTTTAAATATAAAAATTTACAATAATTTATGACTGCACGATGTACAATGAATGAATGTGATTAGAGAATTCCAACATCCTCACAAAGAGGATCCGGCAAGGATCCTCCTGGAACGTGAATAATCTCCTTTCGAGTAAATTGTAGCAGTGGTCCCTCAACTTTAATCAAATTGGAGCAATACTCATTCAACTAAAAATCCATTACTATTAGTCCCTCAACTCATCAAAGTGTGTAGCTATGGTCCTTTTTATCAACTCGTCAATTTTTTTTCAAAATGAGTTATGTTGGAAGGACCATTGCTATAGTTGAGTTGAAGTTGAGGAACCATTCATCTAATTGGGTTAAAGTTGACGGACCATTTCTCCAGTTGGATTAAAGTTGGGGAACCATTGGTAATGAATTTTTTTTGAGGGACTATAGCTGCATGTTTTGATGAGTTGATGGACCAATGCTAATAAATTTTTAGTTGAGAAACCATTATTCTAATTAAGTTAAAATTAAATAATCATTGCTACAGTTTACTCTCTCATCTTCCTAGACACCACTACACTTGTCGTGTCACACTCACACAAAGATAAACAAAACCAAAAAACGAACAAAACCAGTGTCAGATAAGCACCCATGGTCATGGTGGATACCATTGTTTTTTTTTTTTTTTTTTGGACATCAGTCCATATCACAAACTGGGCAAATAGACAAAGCAATACAGAGAGAGCCTAAACTGAGGCAAATAACCAGAGACAACTAATGAAAAAGAGTAGTGCGAGGAGGTTATAGAAATAACACGACGCCGCACCTAATGCTAGAGCGTCCCTCCACGCACTACCACAAACACTCAGTGAGGACAAGGTAGGCCATCGTTACACAAAACATGTATCAGGGAAGATAGGGGTCTGTCAACCCACACCTGATCACATATTTCCTTACTCTTCCGCGATGCCAAAAGGTCCGCAGCTGAATTGGCTGGTCTTGGAACCCAAGATCAGCGGCAATCAAGGAACTTCTTTCCCAAACTACAACATTTCAAGAGAGAAGGGAAGACGTCCTAATTGCCTTTCTTAGCCATGTCCTTAAGGCAAGAAGTCGATTCCAAATAGTCAGATTCCACAATAATATGACTTCATCCCATCCTCTTACTAAGCTTGCAGCCATGTAAGATTGCCAAGGCCTCTCCCATAGTCGCACTAGTAGCCTTAAAACCTAATCTGCCCGCCGCAAGAAAAGTTCATCCCTCATCCCTAGCCACAACACCCGTACATCCCAGACCGTCACAACGGCTCCAGTTTGCATCCACATTGATCTTAACGAAACCCGAGCTCGATGAAGACCAACGAATTTCATCCAATGGTTCCACTTCCCTAGGTGATGGAGAAGTGAGAATAACACTCTGGGCTTCATTGAAAGATGCGGCTAACAAAGAGATGGCCAAAATAACCTGCCTAGGATGAACTTGATGGTGGTTGAATTGGAAATTACACCTAGCTTTCCAAATGTGCCAATAAGTAAACGCGATATAAGAGAATAAATTTTTCCTCACCTCAATTGACCCCTCAGTAGAAGCATACCTCTGAATCTGCCAATTCACCCAAGAAGAAGCATCCGTCCTATTGATCCTCAAGCTCAAGTTTCCCCCAAACCAAACTACTTCTACCCATGGACATTGTAGAAAAAGGTGCGCCACAGTTTCATCATGAGTTTTACAAATAGGGCACAAAGGAAAAAAGGGAAGATCTTCTCTGGAAAAGATTTGCCATTGTTGCCAGAGCCTCCTGAAGGGTCTTCCACATAAAGCATCTAATCTTTGGAGAAACCTCTAATTTCCACACATACTTCCACAAATAGGCAGAAGTAATGACAGAGTGTCGGTCATTAAGGCTGCCAAGGGACAGATTTCGACCAATAGCCTATCGATATCCGGATTTAACCGAATAGATCCCCTTTTTATCTAAGGGCCAGACCAATCGATCCCGGAACAACAGGTCACCAATATGGGTCTCAAGGATAACATCAAACTCGGACGTTTCTAGGAAAGGTTTCAAAAATTCAATATCCCATACCCTATTATCTGGGCAAATCAACGAACTTACCCTTAAATGCTTAGAAACCTGGATTGAACCCAATGGAGAAGGATGTCTCTGTGGGATAGACGGGATCCATTTGTCGACCCACACCTTCACCTCATTTCCACTCATAATCTGCCAATGAGCACCACTACATAAGATCTCATTTCCTTTGAAGATGCTCGACCAAGCCCAAGAAGCTTTGCCTCCCTTCTTGGCATCCATGAAAAAACAGTTCGAGAAGTACCAGGCCTTTAACACCAACGCCCACAAAGAGTTCGGCTCCTTGATTAATCTCCAACACTGTTTAGCCAATAGAGCATCGTTGAACGTCTCAAAAAACCTAAGACCTAGCCCACCCATTTCCTTCGCCCACCCCAACTTCTCTCTAGACACCCAATGTATTCGTTGCTCACCATCCTTTTGCCCTCACCAAAACTTTGACATCATGGCATCCAACTCCTTGTAGAGGGAAGCCGAAAACTTAAATAAATTCATTGGGTAGGCAGGGATGGCCTGTGCAACTGCCTTTATGAGGACCTCCCTCCCAGCTTAGGATAAAACAGCTTTTTTCCAACCCTGAAGTTTGCTCAATAACCGTCATTTGACATCGGCTAACTAGCATTTTTTCGATCAGCCCCAGACGGCGGGAACCCCCAGGTATAAACTTAGATCACCCACCCTCTCCATCCCAAGAATAAGCGCCAAGTGATCGGATAAAGGCTCGGGCACGTTGTTACCAAAGAAAATGCTTGACTTGGACATATTTACCTTCTGCCCCAACGCCACACAATATTCATCAATCACCTTGGTTAGTTGCCGACAGTTCTCTTCCTCAGCTCTCAGGAAAATCAGAGTATCGTCAGCAAAGAATATATGGGATATAGTCGGGCCCTGGTTACTCATTTGGACTCCTCTAAACCTGCCTCGATCACTAGATTGTTGTATACGAAGTGATAATACTTCACTTACAAATAAGAAGAGGTAGGCGGAAAGTGGATCTCCCTATCTTAGCCCCTTAGAAGGTGCAAACTTGGCCCCGAGTTGACCATTCAACATGATCGCAAAGTTCACAGAAGAAATGCATCCCAGGATCAGGTTTCTCCATCTAGTGTCAAACCTTTTTTTCTCCATTACCGCCAATAAAAAATCCCACTCCACCCAATCGTAAGCCTTGTGCATATCCAATTTAATGCCCAGCTCGTATTTGCACTTCGCTTTCCTTGTTTTAAAAAAATGGAATAATTCATGAGCAATTCCAATATTGTCCTAGATTTGCTTCCTGCCACAAAGGCGTTTTGGGTAGGGGAAATCAACTTTGAAAGAAACTGTTTGAGTCGGTTCGCCAAAACGTTTGAGAGCACCTTGTAGGAGAAATTGCATAGACTAATGGGTTGGAATTGAGAAACGTCTTCCGGATTAAGCACATTCGGTATCAAGATCAAATGTGTAGCATTGATCCTCATGGGATTTTTCGAACCCTGCATTAAATCTCTAATAATTCCATTTACATCAGCAGCAAGAATCTCCCAGTGTGCCTGATAGAAAATCCTAGGGAAACCATCAAGGCCGGGAGCCTTCAACCCACCAATCTGTAATGTAACAACTTTCACTTCATCAACCGTCACTATACCCAAGAGAGTGGCATTCATGTCACTTGTGACCTTTGGGTTCACACAATCAAGGATACGTCCCCACTCACACTGCCCCGACGTCCTGAATAACTCCACAAAATGCTCATCCACTAATCTCTTGACTAAACTTGGATTATCAACCCACTCTCCATTGCTATTTTTTAAAGTCACCACCTTGTTTCTCCGTCGTCTTTGAATGGTGGATTGATGAAAGAATTTCGTGTTGGCATGTTCCTCGTTAAGCCATCGTACCCGAGATCTTTGCTACCAGTAGCATTCTTCCTGCCTCTAGAGTTGGTCGACATTTTTGGAGAGGGACGCAATTTCCCCCGCGTTCTTACTCCAATTTTGCTAGAACCGCTCCAGCCAGTCCAACATCTCCTTAATTTGTCTCCCACGATCTCTGAATTTTCCCCTGCTCCAGTTGATTAATTTGGCTCGATAATTATTTAATTTGTAATTCCATCTTTAAAGAGGACTTCCCTCCCTGGAATGACTCAAGGATTCTCTCACAATATCCTTGCATTCCCCATCCTTAGCCCAAAAGGCCTCAAAGCGAATTATCTTTTTTTTTTTTTTTTTGCAAATCTAGGGCTCGCAGATAACCACCACTGGACTATGGTCGGAACCCAGAGTCGTTCCAACTTTAATCGACGTGTTCGGCCAAACAGATTACCAACATGCATTGATCAACCCTCTATCCAGCCGAACCTCAACCAATTGCCCATTTTGAGTCCCCCTCCATGTAAACTTAGGGCCATTGAACCCCAAGTCCATAACCTCCACATTGCACATAAACTCTTCCAGGTATTTGGGACGGTTGTATCTCACTTTTGCTCCCCCAGCTTTTTCATGATCCTATAAGACTTTGTTGAAATCCCCACCACAAATCCATGGGATATTATCCGGTCTGAATCTCTGAATCATATCCCTCCAAAACTCATCTTTCTCCGCTCTGTACGATGTCCTGTAGATTCTGGTGAACCGAAATCTAACTTGAGAGTCAACTATCCCACATCTAGCATCAATGAAATGCTTGGAGAATTCCTCAACCTCCACTTGGATTAAATCCTCCCACCAGAGACTAAGGCCTCCAACTCTTCCAATCAGTGCAACATCAAAACCATTCAAGTATCCCATTCGTCTTCTTTCTCATGTTATTCTATGGTCTTTCATTTTTGTTTCAGAAAGAAAGATCATAGAGGGTTTGTGTTTCCTTATTTGCCCATGTAAGGCGCGAACTACCGTGTCCGACCCAGACCACGGCAGTTCCAAAATAGGTGTATCATGGCGTACTTGCAGTTGTTGAAGGTCATCCTCCACCGCCTCGGGATGAAGACCCCGCATTCTTTGGCATCACCGCATCCTTCTCACCATCAGATAGCCTCTTTATATAGTCCTATATTTCCTGGTATGCAATCGGTACATCCTGCAAGTTCTCCTCTACATGGGCCGCTTTCTCCATCAATGAGCATCTTTCACTGATAGACATTTTTCCCAATCTCTCTGCAGCCCTCTCTTCTCTATCTCTTACCATTCTCTTTTCTTCACCAATTTTCTTTTTCTTGTGAGATAGCCAACCCCCCACCATGCTAACCTCTTCCAATTCCCTCTTACTCTTCCTTCTTATCCCCTTCGTATCGTGAGCAGAGTCACTCACTTGTACAATCATTTCTGTACTTTGACCACTTCTTTGAACTTCCACCTGAGCCTTGACCATGGTTATGCAGCACCACAGGCCCATTCATGTCAGTTGAATGGTATGGTTCCACTATTTCCTCTATCATAACGGCTGGTAATCGTCTGAAGTCATTTTGAATCACCTATGGTTGAAAGCCCACAACTAAGCAGTTCTGCCCAATCAGCCCACACCCCTCCATGAACCATTGGGCCGGGTTAGGATACGGTCCTTCTCTCCCTTTATGCACCATATGCCATTTCTTCGAACTAATTCCTGTTTCCTGGTAAGGTGCAGGTTGCTGGAGAGACCGCTCATCAAATTCACTAGTTTTGTTGTACATTCCGATACCACCATCCCTTTGATGCATATGCATGCCCCTTGGACCTCCTCTTCTTGCTTTTGCACTTTTACGCTCCCTCATGTTTATTACCAAAGGTTTTGGCCTTTCAATAAAGTCTCTCACTGGTGCCGTTTTTGTCCAGTCCTCATACCCTGCCATACCCCCCTCACCGATTCGAAAGTGCATTCGTTGTTTACATGCCCAATTCTCCCACAACGATAACATAAGTCTTGAAGTCTTTCGTATCTAACTTTAATCCATGATTCCTCTTCATTTTCCCTTGGGAGCTAGCATCTAGTGATAAGGGGCCTTGTAGTATCGACAACGACTTTGACTCTCGAAAAACCTCTAGCCCTTGTTGGGTCCTCCACTTCCTCCACTTGCCCTATCTTAGACGCCAAGCACCTCACATTTTCATCAGAACACATATTAGGTGGGACACCCCTGATTTGTATCCAGAACGTGACAACTTCCACATTAACCTCTTCCAAGGCTAACTCATGTGGCCATTTTTAAACGGAAAAGTTCTACTTCATTACCCCCCAAGGAACTTGTTCAATGATTTTTGTGGCCGTGCTCTCATATGGAACAGTGATAATGAAGGTATTGTTCTTGACCCACTTAATATCTATCTCCCCCATCTCCTTCCAAGAGGATCTAAGGATATTTCGAACACCCCACTTGTTGAGGGTCTTGTTTACCAAGGTCGTACCCACAAGCTTTACTCCTTGTTCCATATTGGATAACTTCAATTTTTTCTCCAGGTGCACCACAAGTTCCTCCACCTCCGTCCCTGTCATCTGTCTACTAGATCGAATGGAATCACAAGCAAATTTGAACACAATGTACACTATATAGGCAATAGAAATTTTTCTCCAGCACTTGCTTTTTTTTTTCTTGGTTCTCTCGTTGACCTCCCAACCCTCAGACTCCAATTCAAAATACCACAAACCCACACACAAATTAACCAACGTTTGTTTCCACCCATGAGAACTTACCTCTTCCTTGCTGCCAGAATTTAATGTTTCAGGGTAGTTGGCTTGGGCTCTACAAGCAGAGTAGGATAGATGAGGGTTTAGCTTTACCTTGTCAGCGATTTTAGATTGGCTGAATTGATTAGTTGTCCCTCCTTCATAGATGATAGATCTGCCCTGTGCCTTTGGTTGTTTGGAGCATTTATGTCTGGTAGGGGTAAACCCACAATTTTTTCTTCCTTCTGTCATGACAAACCGAGGGATCCAGCTCAGATTCGACCCCATTGGGAATTAGCGGACAAGGAATGTGGCTAACGGACCACTCTCGTTAAGGGAGGTACTGGATTTGGAAAGGAGAAGTTTGGAAGTTTGGATTTAGTTGGGGAGTCTAAAAGTCAAAGATGGGTTCCACAGGGACATAAATGAGAGGATATGGTGGTTGGGGCAGTAAGTAGAGTGAAAGATGACAAGATCCGAGAAGGAGACACTCCAAAACTAGGGGTGGGCGCGGTTTGATTTGGTGCGGTTTTGAGTGAAACCAAAACCAAAATCACAAGTTTTTGTGGTTTGGTTCGGTGCGGTTTTGAAGCCAAAACCGAAATGAAACCAAACCGTTTGATTCGGTTTGGTGCGGTTTCAAACGGTTTCGGTTTGGTTTTTAAGAAAAAATGTACAATTTGCAATTTAACATATTAATAAATATTTCCCAATAGTAATAGGAAAAAGACATTTGTTATGTAAACAATTAGCATGTTGCATGCAGTTGTGATGTTAAAACATGTTTGTGCAACAAAACGGTGCCCCTTACAATGTTTTTCATAAAACAAGTTGAATAAATTTGAATTCATTAAACGTGAGCGAAACTTTCATACTAGAATATGTGATATCATGCTTCAAATGAGTGGACTTCATTATATCATTGTTTGACTCTTGATAACAAGATTAGTCCACCCTTGTATATATATGTGTGTGTGATGGTATAAAATAACAAAGGTCCTTCAAGTTAATGAACGAAAGAAAGTATGAATGATGATATTCTACTGTGGTTGAGTCCATACTAAGTGTATGAATTCTAACAAACAACTAATTAAAACATGAAATCTAATATGGATATTTAATTAAATGTTTATTAATATTTGCGGTGCGGTTTTCAAAAACCAAAACCAAAACCAAACCATTTTCTATGTTGCGGTTCGGTTTCAAAACCGCAAAAATAAACCGTTCGGTGCAGTTCGATTTAGTTTGTGTTTTGGTTTCAATTTTCGGTTCTAAGTGTCCACCCCTGTTCAAAACCGAAAAAAAGCAACAGTTCCCACCCAGAGGAGGGGCTCTCACATCCGATAAAACCCCATCTGAATTTATAAATTATTCTGAAGAAAAGAAAAAAAAAACCCAGAAAAATCATGTCTCTGAATATCCCTCGCTCTGCAATTCTTCTGCTTCTCCTCCTCCTCTGCTCCTTCACTGCAATCTCAGCTCACGAACATGAAGACCCAACAATCAAAACAATGGAGGATTTCTCTGGCTACCCATTTCACGAATCACACGCTACCTCTCAGTCTCACACCACTGTTTCTTTACTCTCGGTTGACTCACAAAGTTTGCAGAAACAGGTACTTCATTTAATCAATTTGATAGTTGCTAATGGGGGTTTATCTGCTTT
The DNA here is from genome assembly GCA_963580275.1 of Crataegus laevigata. Taxonomy (NCBI): domain Eukaryota; kingdom Viridiplantae; phylum Streptophyta; class Magnoliopsida; order Rosales; family Rosaceae; genus Crataegus; species Crataegus laevigata. The sequence goes on along the minus strand of OY756940.1, from coordinate 18,121,223 downwards.
ATCAGTTTGGCTTATTGGGTTTTGTTTAATTGTCTCGTATGACTGTTTGTGAGATTTTGGTTTGTTCATTTGTTCATATCTGAGCAAATTTTGTGGATTTTTGGATTGGTAGATTGATGAACTTTCGACTTATTCGGACACACCTGCCCCATCAGTCACCAGGGTCTTGTATACTGAGAAGGATGTATTGGCGCGTCGGTATGCATGTTACTTTTTCAGTGTCAAATTGTCAATTCAACTAAGGTTTAATTTCAGTGAGTCTGTTTGGATTTCGTGGGGTGGCTTGAACTTCGCTTGATTGTAGAATTTCAACATTAGGTAATCTGTACCATAGCTGTTGTATGTATAGATTGACAAGTAATGTTCTACTTCCATATTGCATCTCATTGACGTGATGGCTTGATTGTTGGAATGGAATAAATGTAGAAAGTCTTAATTGGATTTCGATAAAATCAATTTCTGAATATTTATCAGAATGGTGACTAGCAGAATGAGAACAATGGCAACCCAAACAAGTATTGAGATTTATGTTGAGATGATATTCGAGCTTTGCTATGTCTTTGATATTGTTTCTTTTGGGAAATATTTACTGCAGGTTCATAAAAAACTTGATGGGTCTTTCTGGTCTATCTGTTAGAGAGGATGCTGTTGGTAACATATTTGGTCGGTGGTGAGTGTACTATGTCCTAATCTTCGAACTTTTATTCGTATTCTATTTTGTTATTTGAATATTGTGAGGTTATGAACTTGATTGTTTCAATTGAATCAATTGAACTTTGGAAAACCCTGATTCGGGACTGCTTTGGTTACAGTAGATAGGAGCTTTTCTATATTCTCTCTCATCCCTGTGGCATATATTTATTGCCCCTTATTTAGTTGGGATGCACTGTTCTTTATATCGTGCTTCTATTAAGTTTCTCTGACCATGGTTTTGTCTTGCGCTACTATATGTAGGGAAGGCTATAATCCAGATCTTTCTGCAGTTGCGACAGGTTCTCACATTGATGCCATTCCATACTCCGGAAAGTATGATGGTGTTGTGGGTGTTCTAGGTGCATTAGAAGCCATCAATGTACTGAAAAGGTATGCAACTTTGATGAGTCTTGGTATGAACCGTTTAATTGAGTTGGGCAATTTGGAGTCTTAGCATGCTTGATTTCGCTCTAGCAGACAAGGATGAGACACCGATCTTACATAAAATACTGAGGAAATGAGAATTTATATCGAGTAAAAAATAACCTTTTGGGAAATATTAATAATGGAAAGAACCTAATCAGAAGTTTGCTTTCATATTTCATATTTGGTTCTCCTGAGGTGAAATGTATTTACAACTCTTCTGGTTATGCTACTGAATCTCTGGCAGGTCTGGCTTTAAACCCAAACGATCACTGGAAGTTATCTTGTTCACCTCAGAAGAGCCTACGCGCTTTGGAATCAGCTGTCTAGGAAGGTTAGGATCACTACTTGGTTAGACTTTAACGCACTAGAAGCTATACTGATGTTTCGGTGAAGTTTCTACATAAAACATTTAATTCACTTTTATCTCTTAATTTTTTGAGTTCCGGCTGAAGTCCAACAATGATGTGTGTTGTTTAAATAAATCCACTCTAGCTTTTTCGTATGTTTAAAAGCAAAATACATATTGTGCAGCCGCTTAATGGCAGGGATTGAGGCCCTGGCTAATGCTCTGAAGACAACAGTTGATGGTCAAAATGTATCCTTCTTAGATGCTGCAGGATCTGCTGGTTACACTAAAAATGAAGATGATTTATCGAGTGTGTTCTTAAAAAAAGAAAGCTACTCTGGTTTTGTGGAATTGCATATTGAGCAAGGCCCCATTTTGGAGGAGGAAGGTAGGTCATTTCCGTCATACATGTTCCCAACATTATGCATAATAGTGCATGTGTTAAAGCAGTATGTTTTGCGATCCAGGTATATCAATTGGTATTGTAACTGCCATTGCAGCCCCAGCAAGTATAAAAGTGGAGTTTGAAGGCAATGGAGGCCATGCCGGTGCTGTCCTAATGCCAAATAGGTGAGTTGTTTGCAAACTGTAAAATGGAGTTTCAACACCTTTCCTGTTGAGTTCTAGGATTATGCGTGACTGTTCCCTTCCCCTTATCCCACCTGCAAAGTCCGTGTGATATTTCCTAATAACTTTTGAAAACCGACTCATGCAGCTAAAATAAGTATTTTGTGTTAAAGGCTGTTGAGTTATATTCAAGTAAACTTGACTCATAATTGTTTCCATTAATTATTTATACCAGAAATGATGCTGGACTAGCTGCTGCAGAATTGGCACTAGCTGTTGAGAAACACGTATTGGAATCTGGGTCTGTTGATACTGTCGGTACAGTTGGTAAGTTGTGTTTCCTTCACACCTACGTGTGGATTAATTCTTTGAGTTTCTTTAAAATTTCTCAACGTGTTCTAAGTCTCTTGTGTTGGCTGTTGTTCTTATTTCATGTCTCTGGTATATATTAATAATCATTTTATACAAAGGTATTCTGAAGCTACATCCTGGAGCCATTAACAGCATCCCCAGTCAATCGCATGTGGAAATTGGTATGCCTTCTGTCATTAAATTTTCAAGCACAATATACAATTTTACTGAAGTTTGAATAGACCATTGTATATCCTTTCTCGGTCATAAATTGAGCCAAATGGATACCAGTCTTTGTGATTTTTAATATATATCGAAGATAAATTTGGTTTTATTTTTTGATACTATGTAGTGCCTTTTCATTTTGTAGACACAAGAGATATTGATGAAGAGCGAAGAAACATTGTAATTGAGAAAATTCATCGATCTGCAATTGCTATAGCAAGTAAACGTGGGGTCAGTCTATCAGAGTTCAAAATCATAAATCAGGATCCGCCAGCACTCTCTGATAAATCAATAATTGAGGCAATGGAAGCTTCATCGAAAGAGCTAAACTTAACGCACAAGTTCATGATTAGCCGAGCTTACCATGATTCATTGTTCATGGCCAGGTAAGAGAGAGAAAACATTATCCCTATAAGAAAGGATTCCCTGTATATCTAAAGTCTATAGCAAGATTTGAGATTTGCTGTATTTCATATGCATCCTCGTACAATGCATTCTCCGTATTTCATTTCTTTTAGTATGTGCTTTTTCATACTCCACCAAGTGGCTACTTAGGCTGCTAATTCAACTAAATTTGAGGACATTCAGATGGTGAACAGCATGCCGTTATTCTTTTTACCACAAATAGGTTCGACTAATGTATTTTCATATTCTTGCAGGGTTTCTCCGATGGGTATGATATTCATTCCATGTTACAAAGGTAGAATCTCCTTTCTCTTCTTCTAGAAACCACCATCTTAAACTGAAATTAATAATCTGAGTTAGACTGAGAATCTAGTTTATTGCAAAAGCATGTCAGTTGACACATTTTGCGTGTGCCAAAGTACAACTTTAACGCAAAGATATTTGTAATTAGAAACATTGGATGACATTCACTCACATAGTCGAACAAAAGAATGAATCAGTTGCTAGACATGTAGAGAATGCCAGATCAAAAGAGTAGAGAATGCTATTAACTTATTGCGTCCGTTTGGATTTGGTTTTGCAGGTTACAGCCATAAGCCTGAAGAATATGCATCCATTCAGGATATATCTAACGGGGTCAAGGTATTAGCATTGACCCTAGCAAAGTTGTCATTGCAGTGAACCATCGGAGTTGATAGCTTGTAAGCTTTTACATATTGGGGTGGGGTATACTTTCATCTAAATTCTAGTGTTTGTTCAGCTGTTCTAACAATGTGGTTGTTTCTCCGTGTGCGCGGGCACGCGTTAGAGAGAGAGAGAGAGATGCAAAAACTCTGCAGACAGACCTCATTGTTTATATATCAACTGTAGAATCAGATTGGAATATCAACTCAAACTATTTAGTAGCAAAGAATGCGTGCATTGTTAGGAAGCAAAGTGCTAAATCTGTCTCACATATACATGTATACTAACGAATTACCAATCGTCATGTCTAAAATAAAACTTGACTGAAAAATCGATACTCATACGATCGTAACTCTCATCTAGGGTTACAACAGGCTAGTAATAATGCGGTTTAAATTTGTTTTTGCCGAGAATCGAACTTAAAACCTAAACCCTATCACTAGACCGTGGTAGATCCTTACATGTTGGTTCCGCCTGATACCATCTTGTTATGAATGTGAAACCCTTTGTGACAACCGACAGACCAATCCAAAGAGTTTTCCGCAACCACACTGCTTGTTTCGCTATTGCAACTTAGTGTAATTTACAAACATATTCATTAGATAATTGTAGCAGAGCCAATATTTAACAAATTAATAAGCTCAGTTTTCACAAAAGTCTCTCCGGGTGAGAGGGTGAGTGACGGCGGCTGCTTAACTCGTCACGAACAGCTATTAAAAAAATAAGCTCAGCGAAGATTACACGGGTCGTTGTGGAGAGTGACTCCGCATTCGCTATTGCTGCTATTAAAAACTACTCTCATGATTTGTCCGAGGTTGGTTTGTTAGCAGAGGATGTCAAGTTAGTGGCGGAATTGGTTTCCCCGGTCTAATTTGTGCACGTGCCAAGAACATGTAATGGAGATGGAGTTGTCCATAGATTAGCTAAGTTTGCCATTTCAATTGGTAATGAATTTGTATGGTTAGAGGATCCTCATGATTTCATTCAGGATCTTCTCAACTAGGATCTTTTGTAGTGTGTTGGTTCTTTATATAAAATATCGTGTTTCTTATAAAATAAAATAAAAAAAAGCTCAGTTTTCACAAATTATTGTCCCGTGCATGTTTGTTAAGTAAGCCCACTTCTCTTGACTCTTTGGCAGAATATTGAGAGGGCAAACAAATAATACCACCAAACCATAAACCCATTTTCTTAAACGTAACCGATCCTTCTTCCTTCACGAGTGTGCCCAAATACAATAGACCCACCAACTTAGTGCCAAATATAACATACAATATTTTTGGTCGAATAAAATCTCTAACAATGATATTCTTGATTTTAAATTTTAAAAAGTTTCTTTGTCCGCAAAGAACACTGGCCTGTCCAAATGATTTCCAAACGTTGCACCCTATTAAGCATTCCAAAAGGAGAAAAGGAAAGAGCCTCCTTGTCCTAAATCCTCCCAATCAAGCTTTTTTGAACTCTTGACTATTCCTCTAGTTTCTATCAAAGGGTGTTAAAAATTGCAAGAATCAAGGATGAGGATTTGGTCATATAGTACATATATAGGAATGTATTCTTGTATTATTTAGTTTCTGATTTCGTAAGTCAACTTGTATTTACCTAGTTTACATGTACTTGTATTTACCTAGTTTAGCATGTACTCATGTATATAAGTTTGAGTTGTACATCTTGTTAATCAATCAATAAAAAGATAATTGGTTGAAACCAAATTGGTTTTTCACATGGTACCAGAGAGATAATCTTGGGACCGAAGAAAATATCAAACCCTAGTCGCCCACCATGGCAGAGACCAACAACAAACTCGAGACCTCTGGTTCAACGGAGGTAACCGTATATGATGTCAATCATTCTTATTATCTGCATCATTCTGATCAGCTAGTGATGATGCTCGTTTCTCAGCCGCTCACTCCAGATAACTACAACACATAAAGCATGGCGATGATTGGTGCATTGAAAGCCAAAAACAAGCTTAGTTTTGTTGATGGAACTTTCAAGAAACCAGAACAGAAGGTTGCTGCGGTAGACTTGTATCAATGGGATCGGTGTAACAGCTTGGTTAAAACAAGGTTGGTGAATTCAATATCACCAGAACTTCAGTCGAATGTCATTTACTATGACCTTGCTTACCAAGTTTGGGAAGACGTGAAAGAATGCTTTTCCCAAACAAACAATATGCAACTGTACCATATTGAGAGCGCAATTCATGATTGTGTCCAAGGAACAATAACCGTAAGTTCCTACTTCACCAAACTCAAGGCTTTGTGGGATGAGAGAGATGTTGCGATCAGCCTACCAGATTGCGACTACAACACTTTGCAACATGTGTTGGCGTTTCAGAAAAATCAAAAGGCAATTAAGTTTCTCATGAGGCTTAATGAAACATTCAGTGCAGTGAAGGATCAAATTCTGTTGATGGATCCACTTCCTCCCGTCAACAAAGTATATTCCTTTGTGCTACGCCATGAGAAGCAACACAACACCACTACAGGAAAAGCACCGGTTCAGGAGGCTGTTGCCTTTGCCGCAAAAGGACCAGATTTTAGCAAGAAGAGTGCTGATATGAAGTGTGCTTGTTGTAACAAAAATAATCACACCACTAAAGATTGTCGTGTCCATTTAAAATGTGATTATTATGGCTGGAAGGGTCATACGATAGATTATTGTTGAAAACTTAAAAGGGCAGATCCGAAACAACAAAGAAGTCATTCTAAACAGGAACGACCAAGAGGTAACAATGTTTCAAACAATCGTGGCAGGCAAGAATTGACACACTTTTTTCCTTTTATGCATGACCAATGCAAGCAGATCATGACCATGCTCAACAACAACAAAGCCAAGGCGAACAATGTTGGTAAAAATTCCTCTGTGAATGATCTCTCAGGTAAATCTTTTTCTTTCACTTCTTATGGTCAGCAATCATCATGGATCTTGGATAGCGATGCTACAGACCACATAATTCTCACATACTTTGTTGACCTCTTTTTGCCTGTTAGAAATAAAACAGTAAAACTGCCCGATGGTCCTTATGCCATTATGACACACATAGGAACCGTGACATTTTCCACAAATTTTGTTTTACATGATGTTCTTTGCGTCCCAACATTCCAACTCAACCTAATCACCATCAGTAAACTTGCATATCAGTCCTTGTGCATCACCATTTTTCTAAGCTACTTTTGTGCGATTCAGGACCTTCGTTTGGGGAAGATGATTAGGACGGGAACTGAACGAGAAGGCTTATCATTCTTGGATGACCCCAGCTTGTCAACCTGTCATGTTGTCAAGAAACCTTTGTCACACCTTTGGCATCAACACCTAGTTTACATGTACTTGTATTTACCTAGTTTAGCATGTACTCATGTATATAAGTTTGAGTTGTACATCTTGTTAATCAATCAATAAAAAGATAATTGGTTGAAACCAAATTGGTTTTTCACATGGTACCAGAGAGATAATCTTGGGACCGAAGAAAATATCAAACCCTAGTCGCCCACCATGGCAGAGACCAACAACAAACTCGAGACTTCTGGTTCAACGGAGGTAACCGTATACGATGTCAATCATTCTTATTATCTGCATCATTCTAATCAGCTAGTGATGATGCTCGTTTCTCAGCCGTTCACTTCAGATAACTACAACACATAGAGCATGGCGATGACTGGTGCATTGAAAGCCAAAAACAAGCTTAGTTTTGTTGATGGAACTTTCAAGAAACCAGAACAAGAGGTTGCTGCGGTAGACTTGTATCAATGGGATCGGTGTAACAGCTTGGTTAAAACAAGGTTAGTGAATTCAATATCACCAGAACTTCAGTCGAGTGTCATTTACTATGACCTTGCTTACCAAGTTTGGGAAGACGTGAAAGAATGCTTTTCCCAAACAAACAATATGCAACTGTACCATATTGAGAGCGCAATTCATGATTGTGTCCAAGGAACAATAACCGTAAGTTCCTACTTCACCAAACTCAAGGCGTTGTAGGATGAGAGAGATGTTGCAATCAGCCTACCAGTTTGCGACTACAACACTTTGCAACATGTGTTGGCGTTTCAGAAAAATCAAAAGGCAATTAAGTTTCTCGTGAGGCTTAATGAAACATTTAGTGCAGTGAAGGATCAAATTCTGTTGATGGATCCACTTCCTCCCGTCAACAAAGTATATTCCTTTGTGCTACGCCATGAGAAGCAACACAACACCACTATAGGAAAAGCACCGGTTCAGGAGGCTGTTGCCTTTGCCGCAAAAGGACTAGATTCTAGCAAGAAGAGTGTTGATATAAAGTGTGCTCGTTGTAACAAAAATAATCACCACTAAAGATTGTCGTGCCCATTTAAAATGTGATTATTATGGCTGGAAGGGTCATACGATAGATTATTGTTGAAAACTTAAAAGGGCAGATCCGGAGCAACAAAGAAGTCATTCTAAATAAGAGCGACCAAGAGGTAACAATGTTTCAAACAATCGTGGCAGGCAAGAATTGACACACTTTTTTCCTTTTATGCATGACCAATGCAAGCAGATCATGACCATGCTCAACAACAACAAAGCCAAGGCCAACAATGTTGGTAAAAATTCCTCTGTGAATGATCTCTCAGGTAAATCTTTTTCTTTCACTTCTTATGGTCAGCAATCATCATGGATCCTGGATAGCGATGCTACAGACCACATAATTTCCTCATATACTTTGTTGACCTCTTTTTGCCTGTTAGAAATAAAACAGTAAAACTGCCCGATGGTTCTTATGCCATTATGACACACATAGGAACCATGACATTTTCCACAAATTTTGTTTTACATGATGTTGTTTGCGTCCCAACATTCCAACTCAACCTAATCACCATCAGTAAACTTGCATATCAGTCCTTGTGCATCACCATTTTTCTAAGCTACTTTTGTGCGATTCAAGACCTTCGTTTGGTGAAGATGATTAGAACTGGAACTGAACGAGAAGGCTTATAATTCTTGGATGACACCAACAGAAGACCCAGCTTGTCAACCTGTCATGTTGTCAAGAAACCTTTGTCACACCTTTGGCATCAACACCCAGGCCACCTCTCGGACCAAGCCCTTCGACATACTTCACTTCCTAATAATGACATTAGTTCTTGTGTTTCCAATAATTGTTTTGTGTGTCTTCTAGCCAAACAAACGAGATCTCAATTTCCATTAAGTGAAATTTCAACTATTATGCCTTTTGAGCTGCTACATATGGATATTTTGGGGGGGGGGTGGGGGTGGGGGGTTTCGGGTTGCTTCACTCACTGGAGCACAATATTTTCTCACAATCGCTGATGATTACACTCGTTGCACTTGGATTTACTTAATGAAGCACAAATCAGACACACGCCATTATTTGACCAGTTTTATCACTCTTGTTGACAATGGTCCAGAATTTAATCTCGCTGACTTTTACTCGACAAATGGTATTTTTCATGAAACAACATGTGTTGCAAACCCACAACAAAATGGGGTGGCCAAATACAAACATCGTCACCTTCTCAATATTGCGAAGGCACTACTCATTCAAGCAAACTTACCTACCACTTTTTGGGGAGAAGCCATCCTTACTACAGTCTATCTCATAAATCGTACACCCACTCATGTCTTGCATGGTAAAACCCCTTACTAAGTTTTGTTTCATAAACCACCTAAATACTCTCATTTGAAAGTTCTTGGTTGCTTATGCTTTGCATCCACGCACGCACACTATTCGTCAAAATTTGATGCCTGGTCCACACCATGCATATTTCTTGGTTACCCATATGGCACAAAGGGGTACAAAGTCTATGATCTCAACACACGAATTTTTTTTGCCTCTCGTGATGTGCTTTTTCATGAAAATACATTCCCTTTTACTTAATCTTCCACCCCACACTCTGATACAAACACCCAACCAATTTTCCACTACCCATCTACCATGGTTGATCTCTCTTTTGATCCGCCACTTGACCTGCTCCCAACAACCACCATAGAAGAACACCCTGCTACATCTTCACTTCCCAATCCTACGGTCCACGAACTTGATCCAATGTCTCCACCTGCCTCACCAATCATAGACAACTCTTCTCCTCCAAACGACACCGCACCACCTATATCGACCCAACTATCTCATCGCTCCTCCACATGAACCACTAGACCACCTCCGTACCAGCACCAATTTCATAATGGTGTCAAGCTGCCTTCTTGTTCTAACTAATCATCAACTTCTAACGTTGGATCACCTAAAGGTAGCACTTCTCACCCTCTATCTCCCACTCACCGTGCTTTTACCACATCCCTTTCTATTGTCAAAGAACCCCAAAGTTACTTGCAGGCTATTCATGATCCTAAATGGTGCCAAGCCATGAGAGATGAGGTTCATGCCCTTAAAGCCAACAATACCTGGACTCTCCAACACCTTCATCCCAGGAAGAAACCCATCAGATGCAAATGGGTTTATAAAATCAAACTCAATCCAGATGGTTTTGTGGAATGCTACAAGGCACGCTTGGTCACAAAAGGGTATACATAAGTCGAAGGTCTCGATTACAAAGAGACATTTGCTCCTATTGCTAAGTTGGTCACGGTTCAATTGTTACTTGCCGTTACCATTGCTAAGAGTTAGCATTTGTATCAACTCGATGTTAATAATGCTTTCCTCCATGGCCACTTACTTGAAGATGTTTACATGAGACTCCTACCTGGATACTGACGAAATGAGGAGACACGAGTATGCAAACTTCAAAAATCCCTTTATAGACTTAAACAAGCTTCGAGACAGGGTGGTTTCTTAAGCTTTCTTCTGCGCTTAAGGCTACAGGTTACCGACAGTCCAATGCGGATTATTCCTTGTTCGTCCGATCTAAAGGCACCAGTCTCACTATTATCCTTGTGTATGTGGATGATGTGATATTGGTAGGCAATGATTTACCGTTTATTGAGAAGACAAAAGTATTCTTGGCTAGCAAATTTAAACTCAAAGACCTAGGAAAGTTAAAGTATTTTGAGGTACATAAAGGGGACACTAGGGTAATGCATCATGCTTTACTCAACAGGCTCACTTCAGTTGAAAGCATACTGCGACACAGATTGAGAAAAATGCAAAGATGCAACATGGTCAGTCTCGGGCTATTACATCATGCTTGGAGACTCGCTTATATCTTGGAGAACACGAAGCAAACCACAGTAACAAGATCAACAGTGGAGGCAGAATATAGAGCCATGGCATCTACATGTTGTGAGATAACTTGGTTGAGGTATGTGCTTAATGATCTACACGTCGATCATTCACAACCAATTACTTTGTTTTGTGATAATCAAGCTGCACTTCATATTGCATCCAACCCCGTGTTCCATGAACGGAAAAAACATATCGAAATCAATTGCCATTTGGTTCGAGAAAAGATACAAGAAGGTGTCGTCAAAACTGCCTATGTACGAACTCTATAACAATTGGCAGATTTATTCACCAAGGCACTTAGTACCTCCCAGTTTGAAAGTCTTCTTAGCAAGTTGAGTGTAATCAACATACACTCCAACTTGAGGTGGAATGTTAAGGATTGCAAGAATCAAGGATGAGGATTTGGTCATATAGTACATATATAGGAAAGTATCCTTGTATTATTTAGTTTTTGGTTTCGTAAGTCAACTTGTATTTACCTAGTTTAGCATGTACTCATGTGTATAAGTTTGAGTTGTACATCTTGTTAATCAATCAATAAAAAGACAATTGGTTGAAACCAAATTGGTTTTTCACAAGGGGAGCTAACTTGCTCTGTGTGTGTATCTATATATAAGGCGATATTAATCACTAGTCTAATTTATGAGAAAAAGAATTTGAACTTGAGCACAAAGAGATTGACACACTACTTTACTAGCCAAACGCAATTTGCTGCTAAATATAATAAAATTTAAATTATGTTAGCAGTCTGACTTATGGGCTATGTTGCGATTTGACACCTGAAGAAGATGAATCAATTTGCAGTTTGAATTGAAACAATTTGATGTGCCACCTACAACTAAGTTCTTCTATATTACAGAAGTTCTATATGTGTCGTTACCTGCCATGATTCACAAAAAGTTATGTATTGATAATTCAAACATTAAAATTCCATTCAAAAGAATTACGCACAAATCACACGCGAATTTAGGCTACAGAAGGCCATTGTGTTTAATTAAAGTGGCAAATTGAACTCAATTAGGGTAGGAGTCGTCTACAATACACACAAAGTTCAATCGTGCATGTCCATTGGCATATTGTAAAATGTTCAATGTGGGACACGATCAAATCCCTTATTGCTATTGAATATTTAAGCCATGATATGGGGGCGGTGATTAGAGTTCCAATCATGAGTGTCCCCACATGAATTGCTTTTAGGGTTTTATTTATACATTGCATATGCCTTAAATGGTATATGCCCTTTCTTTCTCTCCTCTTAGCTACTTCGTTCACAAGTGTTCCACCTCAAACAACACCAACAGCACCACCAACAATGAACGTTATATATATGTATGTTAGTATGTATGGATTAGTGAGAAGCGTCACGAACAGCTCATAGAAACACAACATGCAGCCACCCACGGGCTCACATTGTCTGCTAACTATACCCTGTTCAGGCAAAGATTTCTCTTGGAGAAGGACCTCTGGACCTTAGCACAGCTCCCCAATGGATTGGCACTTTGGAGGTGTAATCGGGCTCTTGCTTGATGTATTGGAAGAAGAGAACAAAGTTAGTTTTGAAAGGTGCCTTTGTAAAGCCTTAGGTGTAGGCCTTGAGGCTCACAATTAAAACTAACTTAGTGCTAGGCGTGCCACTACTATCTCAATATAGTAGATGTAGAACAAGTATGTTTAAGTCGATTACTTGCGCCCTAAGTCACACTGACTTCTTGTTATCAAAGGATTGTCATGGTCGGGTTAAGTCCACATTAAATTCTTTTTATTGCCTTGTAAACAAGGAATTTTAGTTCATGATCTTGTATGCTTGAAGGAAGGGTGTCCAGGATCCTTTAATTCATTTACTTACTTCCAGATTGGTTTTAAATGAAAGCATATCCATAAAAGAGACCAGATCCAGATACAAATGAGATTCTTAAAGTAGAAAACAAGTGGAAATGATTTGAATACATGCTAGAAAGTGCATTAAGTAATAGATTGTCACGCCCCGAACCCGGGTCGGTAATAAAAACTCGAACCCGAATCCGAAACGTGAGTTAAAAGCTTAATAATTAAAAGGAAATTGACACGGGTTGGAAAATAAACTTCTCTTATTAAAAATAATTCAAGATTCTTAAACAAATCAAGAATCCTTTACAACCTACAGTAAATAGATGAATAAACTTTCTATTCTTCAAACCAACCCAATCTCATCTTGCCTACTCTCTTGAATGTCCAGTTCGTAAATCTGCATAATAATAAAGGGATGAGCTTCACAGCTCAGTAGGGACATAACCTTACCACAGTAAATTGACAATATTAAATTAAGTGTCATGAAATCATATAGCCAAATATCAAATCATTATGGATAATAATGAATGAATGTATTGCAACCTCTTCAGTTACCCCCGTTAATTTATATAATAAAACACGCGGACCTGCACGTCCCATACCATGCATTTTACCTCTGCAGAGGTGGTTCGAATGTTCTATTATAGAAACTAACCCCCATATGATATCCCAAGTTCATAAACCCCTTTTGCTAGTCATCTTATCTAATTCATTGATCTCCAGCCCAAATCACCCACATCGACAATTCCCGTCGATATCCTATTCTACTGTGCACATCGGGCTCGCCTGGAACTGGTTTCACAATGAACAGATTCAACTACACAAAAGATCCTTTCCAACTACCCTCATTTCCATACTTCCAATCTCCACACTGAAATTCCAACCACATCAATTTGAATGATGCACAAATGATGTCATTTTATCTTTCATATGAATCACAGCATATTCTCAACATATTTCGTTTCAGCCATAACTTCATAACCAAAACACTTAACTGAAGCAATTAGCCAAGTAAAATCCAACCATATAAATCAACCAAAAAGATCAAGAATATTATAGCACTTCACAAAATTTAATAAAATCAATTTCCGTAAAGGTCTGCCTTATTTTCCCTACCTGGATTCCAAAGCTAAAATGAAGATCCACATCACTATTGGAATAGCTAAGTTCCACGTACTTGAGCAAGTTCCGTGATTACTCTTAAATCATCATGTAATTCTTCCACCCTATTTCTTTTCTAATCTCCTCTCTCCACACAAACAACTATATATATATATATTGTTAAGTGAACAAGCTCCAGAGAGCATGCACTGCATGCTAACTCATCTTCGAAACTAAATGGAGCTTTGCTCCTATTTATAGGAACTCAATGGCGGCATAACGTGAGATATTATGCATGAATAAAATTACATTAATGTATGCTAGGTTGACAAGTAGATTCGAAGATGACTGTAAGAAATGGGCAAAGGTGAGATGAACATGTGGCGATCAAGTGTAAAAATTAGGTCAAGACACATGGCCATAAAATCAGGATGATGATGAAAATAACATTCTTATCCTACGGAAAGAAAAATGGGAAAAATGGTGGAGCTCTATCATCTACAAAATTTGCATGCAATCAATATGCCACCTCATGCTAGTCTTCATACCTCCATGCCATGAGTTTGACAACTACTAACCTTATTTGTCAATTGCTCCAAATTATGTCACTTCCAAAAAATAGTAATTACACCTCTCACTATTAGGTTTAACATGTGGACAACTATGTAAAAACTTATCTTAGGTTCAATCTAATTAGAAATAATAATAATAATAATAATCTTATAAATAATATTTTTAGATAAATATATTTTCAGAATACGAGTTCTCACAATCTACCCTCCTTAAACAAATTTCGTCCTCGAAATTTACTAAACATCTTAAGAAGATGAGGATACTTCCTTTTCATGTCAGACTCTATATCCCATTTGGCTTCTTCAATTCTATGGTACTGCCATCTCACCATCATAAGAGGTATATACCAATTCCTAAGCATTTTCATTTCCCGATCAACTATACATGTCGATTCTTCTTTGAAGGACACATTTTATGCTAGTGGCAAATTAATCCAAGACATGAATTGTTGGATATCGAATGCACTCTTATACAGTTGAGATACACGGAGCAAATGGTGTATGTATGACAACTTTGACGGTAAGTCCCATCCATAAGCAATAGGTCCAATACGTTTAATCCTGAACAAACCTATGTATCTGCGTGCTAATTTTTTTTTCCATTCACTCCAAATTGTTTCATTTCGTTTTGAGGCCCACCCTTCAAGAATACAAAATTACCACTTGGAACTCAAAAGGCTTTCTCTCCTCTTATAAAAATTTTGCCTACTCTGAGCACCCTCAGCCTATCTTGAACAACCTTCTTGTCTCTTGTTTCTTTATGATTTTTCGGTCAATGGTAGTTTGATCTTCATAGCTTTGCCCAACACAATGGTGATCAACAAGGCCATCCGTAGAGTCCTTAAGGTCCATTCTAATGCTTCTTCGCTATGGAACTAAAAGCTTAGTATTAATTTTTAACTATCACAACTCCAATTGCCTCTAATTACAATCTCATGAAAGTACTTGTAACTAACAAGGCCATTTAACCAAACCCTAAATGTAGTTTCCAAATGGAATCATAGCTATATGTGGTATTTCTAATGCCTCAATGACTTACATCATTCGGAGCCCATCACTTGGTCCACTACATTGATTCTCTTATTCTTATCACACGTTATTCGTGATTTCATCTGATTCATCACACAATTCAATGTTGTGTAGTAATGAAGTTCAAATATCCATCGCACAACCAATCTCCAGTCTTATTTTCACAGTCAAAATATGTGTACCTAACAAACTAAAACTTCAACAATACACTTGTGCGCTTTGTCTCCACACTTAGGTCATGGATTGAAATTCCAAAACATATGTATACTCCAAGTTCTTCTCTTGACTGTAAAATATCATCAAGCTCATGCTACTACAAAAATACATCTTATAACCTTAAATTCTAACCTCATAATATTTCTCTCCAGAAATCAAATTTGACAATTCAACTTATTAATCCTTAATTGATAACTCTTCTTCCCTTGAAACTTAGAAACATTCCATTATCATTCCCTTAAGAAATTTCACCATTTGCATTCCTCCAATGTGCAATATTCACTTTGTATCAAAACACCATTTAAAAATCCCTGTCCCACAAGTCTATCACAATACTATTGTCAACTAGCGTGTTCCAAATATTATGTCATCAATATCAATTTGTCGAATCCCATCTCAAATATCCTCCAAGGAGTTCAACTTAAAGTGAATACTCTTCCAAGTATTCCTATAAATTCGTACATACAATACTTATATCTCCAAATCCGAAATAATTAAATCCTTTTGAAGTCTGAGAAACAACAATCTATCACTTTATGACGTCAATCTGAAACTAATTTCATGCTTCCATTGATCAACCAATATTCCAAGTTATCTCACTATTCAAATCCTCTACTAACCAACAACTTCAACAACATATCAATTTATCAAGGACTAAAATCTTACATTCTCCAATAACTTCATCTTATGTACTTCTATTACGAGGCTAAATTCCACGTCACATCGATAAATTTATTTCTTGAACCTACAAACCCAACACTCCATAGAGATAAGTCAAGGTACTGGAGTTTTTTCAATTTGAGTCGGTAATACACAAACATCATATATATTCATGTCTAAGGAACTAGATTATCTGGTTCATGACTCACCAATAATATTCATTAAGCCTCAAAGATATTTGTGTACAAGACACTCTTAGCTCCAATGATTACTTCCCTTAGTCATATAAACTTGTACATATCAATCACCACTTAGCTTCCAAAACAAAGAGAGTTTAAGTACTATGCATCATTAGCCCTTTGTTTTGTATTCCAATTATCGATAACCTTATGCATACTAATAAAACTACAGAAAAAGATCATTTAACTTCAAAAATTCAATGACTTCAATATATGTCAAGCCAATAAGAATTTTCTAATAGTCTTATTTTCACCACACAAAATTCAAATACCTAACTAATATTAAAAACCTCGTCAATTGGTTCCCATTATTTCCTTTGGTTCAGTAGTAAGTCTTAACTCTATTTTTCCTTCGACTCATTTCTTTTTCTTCCATTTGAATTCTAACCACAAGACAACTTCAATACAATTCTCATTCCAATAACTGCATCTCAGTCTAGTAGTAGTCCACATCCAAATTTAATAGTCCAAACTCCCATTCAATCCTATGAAATTTCAAGTCACCAAATCATGGCATTCCCATTTTCCCTTTCTCTGTTGTCTTTCACTCTTTCTTTGTACATCTATCACCAAGGGTGTATACTCGGTTTTCATTCCCTCTAGGTCCTTTGCTCTTATTTTCACCACCATGCATCTTCAAAAAGAAGCTTTTAATTCTTCCAGTGATACACCACATTTCACAATACTATCAACTTCTTGCAATAAGTATTGACAAGCTTAACACCAATTGTATTCATGATCTATTCTTGATCAACTTCATTTCTTTTAAAATCCTCAACTCCTCAATTCTTTTTCCTTCTTAAAATTAACAGAGGCTTATCCTGTGAAAATTACTCTCCTTCCCTACGGATGATATTATCAATATAGTTGCTCTCTTCTCCATCTTAATTTGATTTCCAAAACTTGTCATATCTTCGTCTGACCACCTAACAGCCAACCAAAGTTCATCCCTCCTTAGAACATCTTTCGTCATCTCTACTATTTATTCAAGCCTAATTATCATTATACAAAGTCTCAACAACATATTTGTACATTTCTTTTGAATTATTCGACACTGAAACATGTAGAATAACTTCTGCATCAATATAGGTACTCTTAATTCTTCTGACCAGTATACTAAATCTCCAATGAAAACACTTTAGTTCCTTACAATCCATCAACAAATCGTGACTACTAGCTTCAAATCTATCACAAAAGTAATCCATAGACATATTCAAACTTGAATTTCCTTCGTAATTACTTGCCCTTAAAACCCAAGTGTTCGTAGCATCTTAATCTCTAATACGCTCATTCTGACATTGCACGTAACTTGCTTATTATAAAATCTTTTTGCATAAAATCCTTCTTATTTTTCCACTACTCAGGATCAAAACAACATCAGAAATTACAAAACTTTATGTCGCATCAAATTATCGTCTCATTCAATTCTCAACTCTAAGATCGCTTCTAATCCCTCAACTAAGTACTAACTGACCAATTTTCTTGAGAAATTCCTTTTGTAAAATTTACTTATATATTCTTGTATGCTTCACTATTCAGAGTCAAATAAGTTGAGTACACACTGACTTCTCCAATAAAAACACTCTAGTTTCTTACAACTCCCACCAAATCATGACTATAAACTCCACAATTCAAGTTCTCTAATCCCTTAGTCACTCTTGAACCCATTTCACCTGAAAAATTCATCTTAAATTTATATGCATGCATTGCTTAACTTCCATCCTTTTCATTTTTGGATCAAACTTAATTTCCTTTCTCAAAAGATCCACATATAAATCCATTTGCCAAGATTACATGCAAAACCAACTTCACATTCAAGCCTATTTCATAAACTATTCACTAGAGGCCAACATAACCTTTACTTCCGAAAATCTATCTCACAAACACTTCTAATTTCAAACTTATCTGGCTCATGCTAATCTTCTCCCACAGCTCTTATCCAAGGGTGTCTAATACCTATGCTCTGATACCATTCTGTCACGCCCCGAACCCGGGTCGGTAATAAAAACTCGAACCCGAATCCGAAACGTGAGTTAAAAGCTTAATAATTAAAAGGAAATTGACACGGGTTGGAAAATAAACTTCTCTTATTAAAAATAATTCAAGATTCTTAAACAAATCAAGAATCCTTTACAACCTACAGTAAATAGATGAATAAACTTTCTATTCTTCAAACCAACCCAATCTCATCTTGCCTACCCTCTTGAATGTCCAGTTCGTAAATCTGCATAATAATAAAGGGATGAGCTTCACAGCTCAGTAGGGACATAACCTTACCACAGTAAATTGACAATATTAAATTAAGTGTCATGAAATCATATAGCCAAATATCAAATCATTATGGATAATAATGAATGAATGCATTGCAACCTCTTCAGTTACCCCCGTTAATTTATATAATAAAACACGCAGACCTGCACGTCCCATACCATGCATTTTACCTCTGCAGAGGTGGTTCGAATGTTCTATTATAGAAACTAACCCCCATATGATATCCCAAGTTCATAAACCCCTTTTGCTAGTCATCTTATCTAATTCATTGATCTCCAGCCCAAATCACCCACATCGACAATTCCCGTCGATATCCTATTCTACTGTGCACATCGGGCTCGCCTGGAACTGGTTTCACAATGAACAGATTCAACTACACAAAAGATCCTTTCCAACTACCCTCATTTCCATACTTCCAATCTCCACACTGAAATTCCAACCACATCAATTTGAATGATGCACAAATGATGTCATTTTATCTTTCATATGAATCACAGCATATTCTCAACATATTTCGTTTCAGCCATAACTTCATAACCAAAACACTTAACTGAAGCAATTAGCCAAGTAAAATCCAACCATATAAATCAACCAAAAAGATCAAGAATATTATAGCACTTCACAAAATTTAATAAAATCAATTTCCGTAAAGGTCTGCCTTATTTTCCCTACCTGGATTCCAAAGCTAAAATGAAGATCCACATCACTATTGGAATAGCTAAGTTCCACGTACTTGAGCAAGTTCCGTGATTACTCTTAAATCATCATGTAATTCTTCCACCCTATTTCTTTTCTAATCTCCTCTCTCCACACAAACAACTATATATATATATATTGTTAAGTGAACAAGCTCCAGAGAGCATGCACTGCATGCTAACTCATCTTCGAAACTAAATGGAGCTTTGCTCCTATTTATAGGAACTCAATGGCGGCATAACGTGAGATATTATGCATGAATAAAATTACATTAATGTATGCTAGGTTGACAAGTAGATTCGAAGATGACTGTAAGAAATGGGCAAAGGTGAGATGAACATGTGGCGATCAAGTGTAAAAATTAGGTCAAGACACATGGCCATAAAATCAGGATGATGATGAAAATAACATTCTTATCCTACGGAAAGAAAAATGGGAAAAATGGTGGAGCTCTATCATCTACAAAATTTGCATGCAATCAATATGCCACCTCATGCTAGTCTTCATACCTCCATGCCATGGGTTTGACAACTACTAACCTTATTTGTCAATTGCTCCAAATTATGTCACTTCCAAAAAATAGTAATTACACCTCTCACTATTAGGTTTAACATGTGGACAACTATGTAAAAACTTATCTTAGGTTCAATCTAATTAGAAATAATAATAATAATAATAATCTTATAAATAATATTTTTAGATAAATATATTTTCAGAATACGAGTTCTCACATAGATCCACTAATTTAGAAAATAAACAAAGAGCTTCGGGCAAGATTTCCCCTTGTCTAGCAAGGTTGAACTTCTTGCAGTCACTTCTCTTTGATTTGACAAGGATTGTAAGATTGAAAAGTGATGGATGGCAAACAAGTTTACACGAAGGAATCGATACTACAATGCTAAAAAGTAGCATAGTTTAAACTAGAGAAAGATAGGCTTTCTAAGGAAAACTATTGCTAATAGATTTGAGATCTTGGCTGGTTACAGCTTTTGGATGTAAATCTGGCTTGAGAGCAAAGTTTGTAAGTTTGATTGGTTGAGTGTCTTTGTCTTTGGGGCATCTTCTTCCTTTTATAGGCAAATTAACCTAACTGCTTTAACTTTGCTCTTGCCCGAAAGCTCTTTGAGGGCAGTGACTCATTAGATTTTTACTTGTAATGCCACCAAAAAGTGTTCTTTGGCTAGTAGTAGGTTATTCTCCATCACTTGTCATTTCAATTGTAAACACGTGGCTTGTATCTTGGTTGAGACTGCTTTAACTTGCTTCTGGGCTTAAGGCTGGGCTTCGGGCAAGTCCCATTTAACTTGGCACCCTTGGGCCTTCCTTTATTTAAGTTTAATGTTCAAATATTAACCCAAACAGTGCCCTTTTAATCATTGTTGAGTCTGCAAATCGAGGCGTTAATAATGATTATATAGCTGTCACATGCTTTCACTCGGGACTTGTGCCATTTAAGACAGTCGTTATTTATCAAAACCTTTGCACTAACCCATGATTTCCAACGTTAACTAACCACTTACTATATAATCCTCACTTAAACCTCTCGGCCAAGTACCTTAGCACTTTCAAACCTTCGAATTTCTAGAACTTTCCAGATTTTCCAACTTTCCTAGTACTATCTCATTCTCTCAGTTCATACCCCCTAGTCTCAGTTTTCTCTGCATTTTTCCTTCAACTCCACTCAATGGCACCCAAAGTTGCTCAAGCTCAATCTTCTTGTGAATCTGGCGAAGGTATTACCACTATGCGCCGCTTGCTTAACGACCTTCATCGCCCTCGGGCAGGCTTGCATACTGAACTTTTCTTCGAAGAGGGATGAGTGCACTCTTTGGGACCTGCATGGACTTCTCAAGTCCCCGTAGTCGTGGAAAACAACATGCCTAAGGAAACGTGGTTCACCCCTAACCCATTCTTGGCCGAGTCATGCATCTCTTCCTTTAAGTGGTTGAACCACCGTCGTGGGTTTCTTCTGATAAAGGATGAGGGATGGATGCAATGGATAAATGAGCTCGAGCCTACCTTCAAGCAAAAGTGGATGAATAATGGCATATACGAGCTAATTATACTGTCAAAGACTACTGTAATTGCCAAGCCTAAACTGCTAACCACAACTCTCATCATATGGAATTTAGGCACCAACACTTTCAACTTCAGAATGGACCCTATGTCCTCGACCATCCTTGATATGGCATAGGTCTTCAGGCTAAGCCCCTTGGGTAAGGTTGTGGATGTCACCCACGACTGGGCAACTTCTTCTCGCCTGACCGCTGAGAGCTCGGGCAACTCTGGTCCCATAACCCAACTAGACTATAACTCTTCTACTTTCAAGAGTTATGAGACCTCGTTCACAGGTTTTATTCCATTTGTGAAGAAGGAATTTGGCCCCTCATTTTCCAATGCCAAGAGAGATCAAGAGCACGTGTAGTTTATACTATATTGGCTCAATAAACACGTCTTCCCCAACAAATCCAAAGGAGTAAAAGTTGAATGGATCCTTTTGGTGGAAGCACTGCACAATTTTGATGATGTGGCTACGGGCCCCTTCTTCATCACTCATATATATCACCTTCTTGATGAAATAAATTGAAGTATCCCCTTTGAGACCAACCTTAATGGGCCCATTTGGATGATCTAATTATGGCTACAATGGTATTTCCCCGAGCTTCGAGCTCTCATTCTTGAATTCCTTGAGGGTGTTGCTCCTGCCTGAATCCTTACTGAGACATCTCCCACTAATAACTCTACCTTATGTTGCTCATACTTCTTCAGAGTCTACAGGACTCGAACATACTTGGAATAGGGAGCTTTGGTGCTTAGAAGATATCCTTGGTCTTCTAACCAAGCTTTCCAATACAACTTTGGGGAGGACGCCCCCCATTCTGTAAAGAAAAATTCATCAACTGTATTCAAACTAGAGATCTAGCCTAGGGGGCAATGAGCGACCATTATGAACGCGGGCTAGAAGTTTATCATCCAAACTTCTACAATAGGCAGTTGGGCTTTAGGCAAGCCATTAATATCCTATTTTTTTACTCAATTCGTTGCGGCACCCCATACCATCTCCGTTCTCCATCAGAAGCCACATTTCAGGCTGCTCGGCGCAGTCTGGAAGTTATGAGTAAAGTTGCCTAAAAGCCCATAACTCTGAACTTTGGATGCACTCAGACTTTCTCAACTTGGTGGGAAGCCAAATGGACTAAGAATTATGAAAGAAACCTATGTGAGGCTCATAATTGCCTTTTCAAGCAACTTTCAATCAAGTCCTATCCTAACTCGGGTGAGCTCGAGAATTGGAAGGAAATGATTCACCAGAAGAACCAACTTCTTCTAGTAGGTTTTTTTTTTTTGCATTATTCTAATTCTTTCTTTGGTCTCTTTACATTTGCAGCTCAATGTAACACTAGAGAGGTGGAAGTTAGGCTAGATGAAGAGGCTGCAGACACCTTTATCCTTCAAGAAGTTGAGGCTGAAGCGATGAGGCAAGGCGTTTGAGAAGGCAGAGATGTATCTGAGCCTATGGTGGAGACTTAGGCAACTTGGAGGACAATGGCGATAATAGTAGAATCTTTGGAGTCTGAGCCCGAAGAGTGACCTTAAGCTCAACTTTCTATACCTAGCCTGCGGGCAACCCCCACCAAGAAGAGGACTAGAGCTCAGACTTCCAAATCCTCCACATCTTTTGCTTCTGTAGCTGAGCAGGCAAAAAGAAATAGAAGGCTTATAGTAAGTGAATCTTATTTCTACCTTCCTTCCTTACTTGTATTTTTATGTTTAGAGCTAATAACTCCAATGGGATCAATAATGAATAACACTGTTGAGTTCATAAACCTGCATAACAATAAAGGGGTGAGCTTTTCCAAAACTCAGTAGGGACATAAGCTTATCACAGTAATTGACAATACTAAATTATGTGTCACAAAATCATATAATGAAGTACCTAATCATTATCAATAACAATGCATGAATGCAATGCAATACTCTTTATCTCTACCTGTTAATTCATATAATAAAACACGCGCACCTGCACGTCCCATATCGTGCATTTTACCTCTGCAGTGGTGGTTCGAATGTTCTATTATACAAATTAGCCCCTTCCCCCGATAACTCAAACATCCCAATTTGCCCTTTTGTTAGTCATCTTGCCAAAACTCTTCATCGCCAATCCTAAATTACCTGAAACAAACTGTGCACTGTGGGCTTGCCTGAGACTTGGTACCTACTAAGAGTTTGGCTCAACTACACATAAGATCCTTTCCAACTACCCTCATTTCTAGTTCTTTTCTCAACACCGAACTTCCAACTATTCCCACACAAGAGTGATGCACAAATAATCTCATTTCATCATTCACATGTACCACAACATATTTTTAGCGAATAACATTTCACCAATAATTCCATAACCAATAACAAGTAAACACCCAAGAGTAGTATTTATCCAATTAGCAAACCAGATCCTATTAATCAACAACAAGATCAATAAGATGAATATAATATTTCATGAAATTTAATAAAATCAATCTTAGTAAAGGTCTGTCGTATTTCCCCTACCTGAATTCCAAAGCATTTCACAAGTGTAAGCAATTACTAAAAAGGAGTTGCTAAAGGTATTTGACTAGAGTTGGAGTTCATGTCATGCTTTTTAATAATTGCTTACACTTGTGAATAGGAGTTGCTGAAGGTAAACTCTTGTAGTAAAGAGTCATAGCAATGCTTTGGAATCCAGGTAAGGGAAATACGGCAGACCTTTACAGAGATTGATTTTATTAAATTTCGTGATATATTATATTCTTCTTATTGATCTTGTTGTTGATTAATGGGATCTGGTTTGCTAATTGGATGAATACTGCTCTTGGGTGTTTACTTGTTATTGGTTATGGAATTATTGGTGAAATGTTATTCGCTAAGAATATGTTGTGGTACATGTGAATGATGAAATGAGATTATTTGTGCATCACTCATGTGTGAGAGTAGTTGGAAGTTCGCTATTAAGAAAGGAACTGGAAATTAGGGTAGTTGGAAATGATCTTTTGTGTAGTTAAGCAAACTCTTAGTAGGCACCAAGTCTCAGGTGATCCCACAATGCACAGTTTCTTTTGGGTAATTTAGGATTGGCGATGAAGTGTTTTGGCAAGATGACTAACAAAAAGGCAAATTGGGATGTTTGAGTTCTCGGAGGAATGGGCTAATTTGTATAATAGAACATTCGAACCACCACTGCAGAGGTAAAATGCATGATATGGGACGTGCAGGTGCACGTGTTTTATTATATGAATTAACAGGTAGAGATGAAGAATATTGCATTGCATTCCTGCATTGTTATCAATAATGATTTGGTACTTCATTACATGATTTTGTGACACGTAATTTAGTATTGTCAATTATTATGATAAGGTTATGTCCCTACTGAGCTTTGGAAAAGCTCACCCCTCAATTTTTATGCATGTTTATGAACTAAACAGTCAACAAAGGTAGACGGGATAAGATTGGATTCAGTGTGAAGATAGAATTTTGTATTTATTTATTTAGTCTTGTAAAGAATTCTTGATTTCATTTTATAAGAGGAATTCCATATTTTCCACCCAGTTTCACTTGTTTTTATTTAATTTTATTTTTAGCTCGCGCACTAGGTCTAGGTTCAAGTTTTTCACCGACTCCGGGTTCGGGGCGTGACACACCTCTAGCTCATACTCACACTGGCACTTGCTACATAACACCACAACTACTTGTGGTCTATCGGGCAACCTCGTAGTACAGTCAGATGGCATAACAACCTACTTTCTTTCATTCCTCTCTTCCCATGTAGCTTTTGTTTTTCCTTTCTCAACCCAGTTGAGGTTGATCATATTGACTGGGGCTTCTGCAAGGCATCTGTATCAATTGTCATATTTACCTGGGGTTTTTCCAACAACAACTTCCCTTAACTATCAGGTCCTAGATCCAATCCCTGAACTGTACACAATTAATGATGGAGTAATTAAAAGTGTAATGAAGCTTGCAATACTTTTTTCCTTTAACTCTTTTGGTTTAGACATCTTTTTGGTGTCGTCGAGCACAATCACTTTTGCCCGTACTAACTCCTCATAGATCTCTACTGACTTGGTCAAATCAAACGAATAAGCCTGGTACTTAGGAGGCTTCATAGGCACGAATCCTTAATCATTCATCACTACCTTTTGGTCTTTAACTAGCTGGATCAAGCCCTTTACCATTAAAGGTTTGAAAGCAATGGCCATCTCAGCCGTACACAGCTTCATCCCCTATTCTCTATTTCTGTCACTTTCTCTAATCTCAAGCCCTTCAAACTCCAACTGGTGAATTGCAGCTTTGCTTTTGTAGAAATAGGGCACCTTGGATGAGTGTTTCACTTGCTGCTCCTTAGCTAGTAACTTTTCATACTTTGTAGCAGCTATTACCAACTCCTTCTGTTCACTGAATTGCACATCGTAAAACTTCATTCTCAAGGGCATTCTCAATGTCTTCTGAGCAATAGATATAAGTTGGGCATGGTTGATAAGGAACTGGCATCTCATTCTTATCCTTCCAAACCTCATCATGAAATCTTCTGTAGACTCATGCGCATATTGCTTCACCTCAACTAGATCGTTGATAGTTATCTCAGGCTCTACCCTATAAAACTGCTTGTGGAAAGTCATCTCCATTTGCCCCCAGTTGGTAATGGAATTAGAGGGTAAAAGAGAGTACAACTGGGATGCTAATCCGACCAACAAATTTCCAAACAACCTTAATTTATAGTTAGGATTGTCTTCAAATGCCACACAGTAGTTGGAAAACTTGAAGATGTGATCTCTAGAGGACACATTACAGTTATCTCCACTGAAAGTTGGGTATACGGGCATCTTGAAGTTAAGGGGGAAAAGGTTTTTCTCATCAATATATTCGGGGTCGAGCTTCTGGTAGGTGATCCTGAACAGCGTGCGAGCCTATGGTTGATCATTCTGGACCACCATCCTTCTTAACTTAGCCAACTCGTCTCTAAGTTACTGGTTAGCTACATTAATATATCGGGTGTGAGGAGGTCCCCACTTTGAGCTATTCTGATTGCCCGAGAAAGCCTTCTTCTTTGGTTTAGGCTATCTTTATTTGGCCTCTCCTCCCTTATTAGCTAGTGGTAGTGGCCTATAAGGAGGAGGCTTACTCGCAGTTATGGACACAGCTCTTCCACTGGATTCCCCAACTTGTTGGTTCATTCCATACTTTCTTCTTATCTTGCCCGATCTGCCCCTATTATCTAGTGGGAACAATAGAGGGTCAGGCAGATCTATTTCCAGGATCTCCTCCACTTTTAGCTGATTGGCTCCAGGTTCCACCTTCTTCTTCCCATAACTGTTTCTTTCTCATGACTTGCCTCTTTCATTATCTCTCTAGCATAACCATCTTTTAGGGTAAAGTACTCCTAATCTAATCTCTTTTGCAAACTCCATGTAAGAGAATAGAGTCTGCTCACTTCTCCTCTGGTCTCCAGAGAAATCTTTTCTATACTTTTCAACACTTGCACCATGGTGGCTTGCAAGTCTTCATTGGTCACTTTTCCTCTTAACTTCTTAGATGAATTTGGGCTTTCCAAAATAGCTTGTCTTCGTAGGGAGAAGAAATCTTCTAGGTGGTTTGCCATGTTTGATCTTGGTAAACAATGGGGTGGCCCGTACTCTGTATTCCACCACAAGGTTCGCATTTTCCTTCTTTTTCTTGGCATACAAGACTTTGTAATGGATCCCACCGGGTGTGCCAAAACTATGTTCAAGGAAAAGGTGGATGGCCCCTCACGCAGCACCCCGAGGGTGAATGGCACTTTGAGTGCGGTCGTCAGGCTATTGCTACTTAGTGTGCTGCAAAGAGAGTTTACAGTTAGTTTGAAAGGTGCCTTTATGGGGCCTTAGGTGTAGGCCTTGAGGCTCGCAATCAAAACTAACGAAGTGCTAAGCGTGCCACTGTTATCTCAGTATGACATATGTTGAAATAGATGTGCTTTAAGTGATTACTTGTGCCCCAAGTTCCTTAAACTTATTTTTTTTTATCAAAATATTGTCACAGATGGGTTAAGTCTGCGTTAAATTCTTTTTCTTGCAGTGTAAACAAGGACTTTTAGTTCATAATCTTGTATGTTTGAAACGAAGGGAGTTCAGAGCCCTTTTAGACCATTTCCTTAAACCCAGTTCATTCTTAATGAAAGCAGGTTTATTAAGTTAACCAGATCTTGATGCAAATGAGACTCTTAGGTGGAAAGCAAATGGAAATAACTTTTGAATACAAGCTGAAAAGTACATTTAGACAATAGATCTATTAAGCTAAAGTACAAACAAAGAGACACGGGCAATATTTCACCTTGTCGGGCAAGATTGAACTTCTTGCAACCACTTCTCTTTGTGTTTATAGAGGTTGTACGCTAAAAATGGATGGATAGTAAATAGGTTTTACACGAGGGAATCGATACTACAACACTAAGGAGGGTAGCATAGCTTTTACACTAGACAAAAGATAGCTTTTCTAAGGAAACTATTGCTAAAAGGATTGAATCTAGGCTGGTTTTAGCTTTTTGGATGCAAATCTAGCTCGAGAACATAGTTTGTATGCTGTTTGTTTGATTGGTTGAATGTCCTTATCTCTGTTGTCTCTTCCTCCTTTTATAGGCAATTTGGCTTGACTATTTGGGCTTAATTCTTGGCCGAAGGCTCTCAAGGACAGTGAATCATCATGTAATTACACTTCTATGCCATTAGGAAGTGCTTTTTAGCTGGTAATGAGCTGGTCTCTGTCAGTTGTCACTTCGGTCATAGGCACATGGCCTATACCTTGGCTGAGAAGGCTTCAGTTTTTTTTGGGCTTCAATGTTGGGCTTCGGGTAACTTCAATTTGTTTTGACACCTTTGGGCTTTTCCTTATGCAAAACCCAATATTCAAATATTAACCCAAACAAAAGTGATTTAATTATTTCAAATTGATGAGACCATGCTTGGATATAGATTAATTTGGATACCATGTTACGTGCAATTAAGATTTGTACACTTCTTAAAAGACAACTAGATCTATCTGTTTACTATTATTTGTGTGGGGATCCATCTGGGTGTTGGATGCATAAACCTAAACTATAGTTAACTAAAAGATGTGTAATTGGATCTGCAACAATAATTTGCAAGTTCAAAGAAGAGGACACCTATGATTTAATAATAATGAATATCTGAAAGGAACCAGATGTTATATAACTTTGGAATCTATTAAGAGTGCTTTGGTGCTATGAAATTTTTGATAAAACAATTTAACTCAGAACGATTACTTGTTAATCTTGTACGCACAATCAAGTTTACAGTGTGGATATTAAAAGAAACCGTAGCTGGCTCGAATTTGCTCTAACATATATACTAATTCGTGTAAAGGACGAACACGAAAATAATAATAATAATAATAATCCTTATTCAGATGAACCACATGTGTAAAAACCCGGAATATCTCAATTAAGTTGAATACGAAAGAAAGTTGAATTCAACCACATTACATCAAACCTTGGAAGAAGTAGGATATTGAAAGAGTGGAACAAGTTGGAACACGTAGACATAGCTATTAATCTAGTTTAAGAGTTCATAATGGGTATTTAGAGCAAGAGAGGGGATTCTATATGAATTTAATTAGAGGGTGTTAGGGCTTTTTCAAAAGGGTTAAGCAAGAATAATCAGAGGACCATGGGGACCTAAAGCAATAATCATATGTATGGAAATTCTTCGATTCCATTGCTTTTTGGTTAAGATATGAACATCTTCTTAATATCATTGTTTGAAAATACCTCTGTCGTGACCTCTGGCTGTCAAATTTATCCAACCAACATGATTAAGCTTAAATCTGCATGTTTATGCTGTTATTACTACGAAAAATGTCTAAAGTTGGAGAAGGAAAACAAATAGCCCCCCCCCCCCCCCAAAAAAAAAAACCCTGTCCTCTCTCTAAAAACACACGCACTCACACACGCACACAAAGAAAGTAAGTGATTAATCTACCATTGAATTGAAGCTATGAGTTTTTACAC
Source organism: Crataegus laevigata (assembly GCA_963580275.1). Classification (NCBI taxonomy): domain Eukaryota; kingdom Viridiplantae; phylum Streptophyta; class Magnoliopsida; order Rosales; family Rosaceae; genus Crataegus; species Crataegus laevigata. Next base: position 18,091,717 of record OY756940.1, on the reverse strand, counting down.
AAAGAAAGTGAGTACGAGAAAAAGAAAAAAAAACAATTCGAACCATTTTTTATGTAAAATTTATACTAAGAAGAAGGGTTTAGAAGTCGAAACGCGACTCTTTTCATTTGTCATTCTTCTTTATTTCCAATTCTAATTACACTCGAGCTCCCCTTATTATTCTCGCTTGTATTAAAAATAAATAAATAAATGAAAAAAAAAACTAAAAACAAAAAACAAAATTCTTATCCATATGTAAAAAAGTGAAAATAAAAAAATATTTCAGACAAAGAATTAATAGGTGTTAATAAACGGCGTCAGTGCCAACGGGGCACCGCGCGCGCATATAAAAGCAACAGAATCTATGCTTTGAAAACATAACACCTCGATAGGCACAGAGGCACAGAGGCTCACAGACACACAGAGCGAAATCCTCTTACATCTTCAGACTTCGGACCAAAACTGTGAGTTGATTACCACCCTTGCCACCTTCTCTTCCATCCATGCTCTCGATCTGCTCGAAATGCTATACCTTGTTGCGCGTTCATGAAATGCAGTATCGATTTTTGCAATGTCGTTTCATTTTGATCTGTTTTTGGTTTTGTTTCTTCGTGCATTTGGATTGATTTTTGCTAATTATGTATGAAAACCCAGATTTTGAAATCTGTGTTTTAAACTTGTTTGGTTCACTTAGGTCTTTGTTTGGTTGCTGAGAAAATGCAACTGGGAAAATACACGATTTTTTTCGGATTTTGGTTTGTTTTAATTATCTGGGGAATGAGAAGAAGGAACTCAATATCCAATTTTCCAATGTGGTTAACTGGTTATTACAGTTTAAACCCATTTGAGGTGAAATGGTTTTGCTTTATACTTTTTTTTTTCTGTGTATGTCAAAGAAATATGTGTGATTACTCAGCCAAAGCTAATCTTATTTGTTTTAGTAAATTATAAAAACACCCTGACAACTATAAGTTTTATACAAAAACGCTCCGAGAGCTCAATTGGGCTTTTTTTTTTCTTCTTTCGAAAGTATTGGATTTGGAGTGTTTTTCTTTAAAGTATGATGTTAACAAGAGTTTGTTTGCAATATTAGACATGTTTTGTTTGGAGTTAATCCAACAAATTGAGGTTTGAGATCCTTTTGAATTTCCACTTGGTATTCATATTGGTTCAATATTTGTCAGTTTCCACAAAATTTAAATGTGAAGTAAAGAAGCGACTGTGTTTATCTGTTCACATTTTGCTTTTCTACCATATACATAAGCTCGTGCCTTCGAAATTGCCTCTTACTGCAGTTTAAATTTAGTCTTTTGCTTTGTAAAACCCTCCCCATTCTTCGATTTTCTTTGTCTGTTGTTTGGCGATGTCTCAGGGTGTTATGGCGACTCATCAAAGAAAAAACGGATTGAGCACACCTATCCATTTTTTGTTTCATTTTGTTCTTCTCCCTCTTTCTTCACACCTCTGGTTGTTGGCAAAGCAAATGATTCTGTCTCTTGCTACTTTATGTTAAATAACTAACATCTATTTGCATACTTAACAAATCCATCATACTGCTGAAGGGAATGATGAGTTTTTTAATAGTTCGAGTTCAACATGCTTTATCATCTTTACTCACTCGCTCATTGTTTGTTAATCGTCATCTTCTTCTGATACTCCCGAGTAATTTTCATCTATCTGCAGAAAAATTAGCGTACAAATATTTCCTCATGGAAGAAGGGTGGTTTCATCTGTACGCATTTTGAGTATTTAAAAGTCAAATCACGTCACGTTTTTGTTATATTTGCCCACAATAGTTGTTCTGGAATTGTTTTATTTTTCTTTAAAACATTACATTGTAGCTTAGCTAATACTATCACTCTTGCATCTTCTTTTGTTCCCTTCTCTCTTTTTGGTCAGAAAAAAGAGATTTTTTTTTTTTTTTTTTACGGAGTTTGTAAGCACCAAATCATGACCAAATTTTATTTTATTTTTGTAAGTAATGAGAGGGTGCGAACATGTTTGCACTCTAGATGCACCTATAATGATATTGATACAAATGGGATGCTTTTTCTGTATTGCAAGTGTAATGGGGATGGAAGTTACAGATATCTGCGTGGACAAGGAATTAGAAAGTGTCACAAACTTTTCAGGTCTTTCTCATGATTCAAACCATGAGACAATTCCAGAATGTAGTGAAGATCATAATGTAGTAAGGTCGAACTCAGATAATCACCGGACTGTGGAGAAGGTTCAACTGGATTCCGGGAAAACAAAGGTTACTAGTAAGTCACGAGCATCTGTAAAACATGCATCAAAACCTGCTGCTGGAAATGCAGGAACAAAACACACTGTTCCACAGCCATTTACCTTAGCTACTGAAAAGCGTGCTTCATGTGGAACTCGTCCAGTCAGTGTTGCACTTAATTGCGGTAATGGTGTTAATAAATTATCCAATACAAGTGATCTGCGACATCTTGATGCCACAAAGCATAACCAGGTAGCTCCTGCTAACCAAAGGCTAGACATAGCTTGTTTTAAAAAAATTAGGAAAACTAATGAAAAAGGTTTGAAAACTTTGAGTTTTAACGATAAAAACAAAATAAAGGGTAAAGTGAATATTATCAGGATTGACTTTTTAGTATAAAGGTTTTTCGTTAAAGTGAATAGTACGGGGAGCTTTTTGTTTAAGTTTCCAAAAATATTCGTTGGCTATTTTTTATTCTTTTGAACATTGACAAAAACATTTTGTCGTGACTTTGCTTGACTTGATTGCATGTGTTGTCGCAGTTGTAGTCGCAGAAGTTTTTTATGACATCTATGTCTTTGCAGCCAATATCACCGTTGGTACGAAAGAAGCCATTGCAACCAGATAAGAAGAAGCATTCTGATGAGGAAGATTCCTGTTCTGTTGCTTCCATGTATCCTTTTCTACATTTTGAAGTCCTAGCTTGATTCATTTGTCTTTTCAACTTGTTCCTACTCCTCACTTCTAATTGGAATTGAGTTCTATTCCTTGAACTTGCATAGCACAGTAGCATCTGCACGAACTCTTAGGTTCAGAGAAACTGTTGCATCTGCTCCAACGTTAAGATGCACTGAGCGTGCGAAGAAAAGGAAGGAGGTAGTGCCTTCACAGTTTTTTACTGCGTGGAGTTAAATTTAATTACTCCGATGAGTAGTCCCTAAGCATTGACTGTGCACCCTTATTATTGTTGCCATATCTAGTTTTATTCAAGGTTAGAGGAGAGGCACCAAGCACTGGAGGTGCAAAAAACTAAACGTGATGCAAGGACCAAGGTTTTACTGTCTCTCTCTCTCTCTCTCTCCCCCAACACGCCCAAAACATTGAACAGATGGTGTCTGCTGTTCCATTGTTTCTTAACTTTTTTAGTCTGTTCATGTTTTTTGGTTCAGCTCGGTCATTCTTACTTGATTTTTCTTTACCTTTGTCTGCTTCATAATCTTGGAATTTCAAGGAAGAGGAGGAGGTAGCTATTAAGCAACTGAGAAAGAGTTTAGCGTTTAAGGCAAACCCGATGCCAAGGTTCTATCATGAGGGACCTCCACCTAAAACTGAACTTACAAAGGTTATACAGTGACTTTATCTGGTTCTACCCTGCATGAGATTCTGTTACGCTATTTGCAACCACAGATAGATTAGTATTACATCGTACGAAGCGTGACAAATACATAAACATTATTTTATATAAATGTAAATTAGAGCTCAAGTTGTTAAATTTTTGCCTTGTCTGTATGCCAGCTGCCACCAACTCGTGCAAAATCTCCAAAGCTTGGCCGGAGGATGAGCTGCAGCAGCACATCCAAAGTATCCCGAGGAGACAAAATGAAAGGAAATCATCACAGTACGGGTAGTTACAAAGAAGGCACGGCTTATGTTGGTTCCCTGAAAAGCGAGGGTCAGATCAACATCCAAAATGGCAATGCTGTTTGCTAGTTTCATTGATGAGACTAGGAAAGTGGACGAGATAAACAAGTTCGTTCCGGCCAGCCTAAATGGACTGCATACGGACATTTATGTTCAATCCTGAGTTTTCTGGTGAGTGTCCTAATTGATAGGAGGAAACGGGTCTTCACCTCTCAAGTATGTGCATGTTGTTTGTGTAAGTCGCAGCGACTTGTTGCATTGATTGTGTGTAATGTATGAAGTGTACACATCTTCTGTAATTTATATCAATTCGTGTATATGAATAGTTATTTATTCACCAAGAAGACTGCTTGTACTCTTGTTTGAATAATCTATCTAGTGTTGGAGATCAACCTGCTTTCGTGTGCAACTCACTCTCCGCTCCCTCCTCCCTCTTCCCTCTAATCCACCAACAACAAGAACTGATCGGATGTTTTCCGGCGCCGACGACGGTAACATTATCTCCTTTCTTTCTTTTTTCTTTAAATACCCCTGTTTTGGTTGGACTCGTATCACTCTTACATTTACTCATGTGACATAACGACCCAATAACCGACTAGCTTAAAGGCTGTGATGTGTTGGCCGATGCTTAGTTGACAATGTAACCTCACCCTAAAATGACGGAACACCATCAATTTAACGACGAAAGCCATTGTAAAGAAATTATGATGTGAACAAATTTGAACCTAAAATGTCCTTTTATTAATTAATTCAAACTATCCTGCAAATCCTAAAGAACCTGCCCAGGGCTAAAATCCCTTATTACATATCAAGTTTAGAGCTCATTTATAGGATTTTTACCACCTGTAAAAGGATATAAATACTTAAAATGCTTGCAAGAGTACAAGGTAATTATAGTATAGTCGACTCTAACAAGGTCATTCTCCACATGGATTGAATGAATAATTTATGTAAACACCAAATCTTAATTAATTATTTGAAAACAAAGTTTGGAAAATGTTGATTTTATGACCTAAAATATTAAAAACGAATTTTATTAAAAACAATTAAACAAATAGGAAGGTAAAGAAAATAAAAGAAAATAGTTTTGAAAATCTATTTAAGCACTAGGGTTGCGCCGTCACCTTAACAATCCTATGTAGTTATTCCAATTACTTATGAATTACCCCTACATATTTTGAATGTTAGGTTTTCCTAAAGTATATCCTACTTGGAATCTCCAACATAGAACAATATCTAACATGCAACCCGTCTGTGGTGTCTAGATCGAATGTGAACATGCAATATTCCTTAAGTTTTGTGAAAACCTTTTGAAAAACCATGTAACTCTTAAGACGTGTCGTCCATCCTAAAAAGTTACACATATTAACTACAAGAAGCCTTGGTCAATTCTAGGGACAACCCTTCGCCAAAATTGCATCAAATTACTTTTCTAAATATCTTAATGGTGGCCAATTTAGTTTCAAACACGGTGATTAATAATTCAAAACCTACATGCATAATATCATAAGTAAATTGAAAAAAAACTTCATATTCTTACTAAGACTCATGGCATCGCCCTAGAAAACGAAACTGGTTACGAACAATCATAAAACAAAATATTATTAAGAACATAGATAGAAAACACCATGAAAATAAACTTGAATCGTCAAAAGCAATTTTCCAAATTAGTGTGTGCGTTCTCTCCTCTCAACCCTAATAAAGCCTTATTTATACTAGTACAAAATAAAATCCTTACTAGAAAAGGTCTTCTAAAAACTAGGAACCATAATAACTTAAGGGAAACTAGGAAACATAATCCTAATCAAATATGGGAAATCTGTCTAGCCACAAATCAGCCACGTTTATGTATCTTCAGAGCTCCAAAATAGGGCTAAAATATCTAGAATTAAGTTTGAATGTCCCGAACATAATTGCAGAAGGCCTCAAACCCAAAAGACATCATCTCAGATGCCAAAAAGCCTAAACACGTGGACATCCTCCAATTAGAATTACTCTAAAATTTATCCATTTGATCACTTTTTACTCAAGAAGAATTCGAATGCCCTACATTGAAAATATAAGTCAAAGTATCAAATTTCTCACAAAATAACTAATAAATTAATACTGAGATTAGGATAAAATATATAGTATATTATCATCTGATCACTCATAGCAGTGCATACAACAATTAACACAAATTAAAATGTAGCGCTTGGCATAATCAAAATTGTGATTGTACCATTATTACAACTGATAAATAACAGCAAGTAAAAATCACCCCACACCGGATAGTCTCACTGCCAAGCCCTCTCATCTGCCTCAAAACCTCCTTGGTCTCACTATATTCTGAGGGGTCGAAAAACAAAGTGTAAATGGATCATGATCATTTATTTAGTCAAAATCATTTCAAAGATAATAACTCCCGTTTGAAAAATGTATATAGTTTAAAACTATATAATAGTATCTACTATAATATATAGTAAAACAATATCATTATTCAAAGTCAATCAATTCACATCAAAACAATTCAAAGATCATATCTGAAATCAGTCTCAAAACGGCATCTACCTACACAAGAGCTAGCCTCTACTAGAAATATTGACACCTGCAATTAATTAATCCTATGGACTACGACCGGAGATGGCCATACGAAGTGATGATGAACATGTGGTGAAAAAAAAATCACCAAAATTATTAGATTAACTATAATATCAACATTAATTTTTTTAAAGAGAGACAACAAATGGCAAACCACAGTTATCCACTCTTTTTCGGGGCCGAAAAAACTCACATAGGCATTTCACTCTCCCCTGACCACAATCAAATAGCCTCACCTACTTAAGTCTCATCAAAGGCTAGCTCAAACCATCCATTTATCAAATATAGTTTAATAAAAAAAACGTAAGTTTTGAAGAGATCCACTCACAGGTAGCCCACGCGTGTTTCCTCGTTAGGCTCTTTGCCTTTGTCTAATTTATCCGAACTTGTACATGTGAATGTATAACTTAGCTTATATAAGAACTTTTTAACTTTCCTCTAATTTAACATCCAAAAGTACTATTTCAACATTGATTTTGCACGAATGAAGGGTGTCACGTGATTCACAATGTTGAATAACCTAAGGTTAGGTCTCGATCCTGCACGCGTCACCATTGTTGCCGTCAGCGACAAATGTGCTGTCATACTCATCGTCACGGTTCGACGAGTAAACGCCAGAATCGCTAGAACCACGTGCTACTGCAGTGGCATCATGCGCTGTTTAATCACCGGTGGACGCGTTGCCATAGTCGCCACCGGCGAGCGCACCGTCGGCGATGAATGCAGTGGCACACTCACTGCTACGGTTCAGCAAGTAAACGTGCGGTCGTCGGGACCACACGCCGAGTATAAGAGAATATACCTTCTCTAATGAATGATTATGCTGACACAAAAAATGGTTCGAATATTATGCTCTCTTTTGCATAACCAAGGTATTAAATATCTATAATATTATAATATTTTTATCGAAATTTTCGTGTTTTTTTACTACCGATATTTTCGATGTCATCGATATTTTCATCGAAATTTTCGTGTTTTTTAAATTTCTATATTTTAAAAAACACCAAGAGGATTCGAACCCCTTCCATTTTACTCCTTCAACACCTTGACTACCATATCACTTATGTTTTTGTGAAAATATGCTAAAATATTTACATATTTTCTACACTCACAATGTTTGTCAGCTCGCTATATAATCAACTTAAATCAGTTAAATCCATCATGCAATGCATTTCTTTCCAATTTTTTGTGATAAACTAATAGATAATTGACTAAATAAACATCCTGCAAAGTTTCAATAAAAATTTCTAAGTTTTTCTTATAATTTCTGTGGTTTTTATTCAATTTTTATCGATATCGATAATATCCCGATATTTTCATTGAAATTTCCGTATTTTTAGACTACCGATATTTCCGATATCATCGATATTTAATACCTTGGACATAACCCATATTGTTATGTGGTAAGGATTCTACCTAACAGTAGTTTGTAAGTTTGTAACATGATTGATGTAAGAATTCATATTTTCAGTGAAGATTGCATATTTATATGTCCACTTTACATGATGGTGTCTGGGTAGTCGTAACTCATAATGAAAAGTTGTTCAAAGGAAAAGGAAAAAAAAAATAACTGTAAAGAGTAAAAAGCCTGACGTTGTTCTAGTGTTTTCGTTATTGAACAGAAAAATATGACTTTTTAGCACAGTGTGCCACTTTTGTGGAAGCAAAAACTCCTACTCAAAGGGATAAAGGCTTTGGATTTTGCTCCACTTAAAGTTCCAGAGTTGTCAATTCTTGCTTTTCTTTATATGTTCCTTGATTTAAACACATTCAAAAAGAGAAAATATGATAAATTTGTGGTGTTTTTGTAAGCATTTGAACTATATGCTAAGTTATTAGTGCTACGAGTGTTTTAATCACAACTGTTAAATCTTTTACTTTCAATCTCATTCTTTCATTTTTTATATCACTCAGTACTACGTACCAACAACAACAATCAAGCCTTATTCCACTAAGTTAGGTCGGTTGTATGAATCCTAGAACTCCATTGCCCTGGTTTTGTATCATGTCTTTTACTAGTTCCAAGTACGCTATATATTTCCTTAAGTCTCTTTTCAAGTCTTTCTAGGTTTTCCTCTAACCCCTTTGTCCTGATCCTATGTCTCATAGTCGCATCTTCTAACTGGAGCATCAGTAGGCTCACGTGTCCAAACCACTTTAACCGATTTTCTTTGATCTTATATTCCATTGCAGCAGTCTTACTTTATATTGGATATTCTCGTTCTTAATCCTATCATTTCTCATGTGCCCACATATCCAAAAAAGTATTCTCATCTTTACTACACTCATTTTTGCACGTGTTGATTTTTGACCACTCAATATTTCATGCCATAAAGCATTGTTAGCCTTATTGTCGCCTATAAAATTTTCCCTTGAGCTTTAGTAGCATATGATGATCGCACAACGCACCCAATGCACCCTTCTACTTCATCTATCTAACTTGTATTATATGGTTGAGATCTCATGATAGATCCAAGATAACGAAAGCGTTTACTCTTTGGTGTTTCATGATCACCATATCTTCACTCCTATCTCATTTGAACTCCCATTCCCACTAAACTTCAGTACTACATATTGTTGAAGAAAATTTGAAGCTTAACAAAAATGATAAACTTTTGGGAAATAACACGTCAAGGCTAAGGCTTTTGCTAAAGTGGGCACCTTGGGTTATTTGGTTGTGGTCTGAAGTGGATGTCTTGTCCTTTTTGATATGTTGTTGGCTTGTGCATGGTGTTTTCGTTTTCCCTTCTCATTGGATGCAGTTCAATCTTATAAGTGCCATTCCCCTATAAGTGAAGCAGAAAGTTATACCCTCCATTGCAAGTAAGTTTTAGTCATGAAGAGGGGTTTAGGGTTTTCTATTCATAGTCATTCAGAACATTTATCTAATATGAAATCACATGAACACGGCAAGATACACGCTTGAAATTGGTTATCAAAATCGAATTTGAAACCCTCACCGGATCAAAGGAGGACATGCTAAAAGGATTACAAACGTAACATGCACATAATTAGACATGCATTTGATAATGGGACAATAAGGTTATAAGATTACATGAACCATATTTCTATATAACAAGGAAGGATTGCATGCAGATATGCAAAATATAACGTCAATATAAAACTTACATGAGGAAGAAGCCATTGCATAGTTCTAGGTTGTCTTCTACTTCTAGTACTTCAATAATATCTATTTGCTATATGAATAGGGTTCAGCGTATCTAAGAGATTAAGCATATGGAAGCAGGGACTTAACCATAGTATTTATTTCATTAGGGTTTAATCACAGCCGGCCTATTATTGATTGTGAAAATCAAACCCTATCACTTAAGTGATTGAGTCCTACCATGATTCTATATCTTTGTAGCGAAACCTATTAGATTTTTTTGAGGTCAATTGCAAAGGTTAAGACTCCATAATCCTTATTTCACTAGGACCATCATATTACTTTTGTCATTAACAACTCGATAAATAAGTGGCATACAACACAAGTAATCCAATACATCATTCATTGTCATTCACAACTTTACATTCTCCCACTTGAATGTCAACAATTTATAACAAATAAGAACTTATGGTGATCACTGAGTCTTCATAAGTATGCAACAACCTTTCGTAGCAACCTATCACTTTGAATTGAATGCAGAACCAAAGAAAACAAAGAACAACTTGGTCTGTTCCTTGCACTCCAAGATCACATACACAAAACATTAGTTCACAAAGCAAACTGAAACTAACTTTAGTATGAAATCTGTTAAGAATAGTATATCAGTTATGAAATTTCCATATTGATAAACTCATACATAGTTCAAATAACAAAAGAAATTGACAAAGAATAATAACCAACAATTGAATGTATCGCATAAGAATCAATTGAGTGCTTACTCCCACTCATTGACTGAATCAAAAGAGTCTCTCATTCCAATATCAAAAGTGTGCTTCTTGAATATTCCCACTATTAAGGCCTTTGTAAGAAGATCAGCAACCATAAGTTTTGTGCTTATGTGTTGAATATCAATAGTTCCTTTCCTCACTTCATCCCTTACCTTCAAGTACTTCATATCCATAAGTTTGTTTTCAAGTGATCTCTTGTTATTCTTCGAGTAAAACATTGTTGCCTTGTTGTAACAATACAACTTAAGTGGCTTTTCAATGTTGTCCACCACACTTAATCCCCTTACCATATTTCTAAGCCAAATTGCATGTTTAGTTGCAGTATAACATCCAATAAACTCAACCTCAATAGTCGATGAAGCAATCGATTTATGTTTGGCACTTTTCCTTAACATATCACCACCAACAAGCATAAATATGTATCCAATAACTCAAGTGCATTAACATGTTTATAAGTAAGCATGGAATCTCTGGTTCTCTTGAGATATCTCAAGCTTTCTTGGCTGCAATCTAGTGAGGTGGACCACGATTTGCTTGAAACTTGCCTAGTACACTAACTGCAAATGCCAAGTCTGGTCTTGTACACACTTAAGCATACATCAAGCTTCCCACAAGTGATGCACAAAGCTTGTCTTTCATACTCTCCTCTAATTCATTTTTAGGGCTTTGTTCACTGCTCATTTTGTCCCATTTCCCAATTGGTAATTCACTACTAGCACATTTCTTCGTATTAAATCTTTTAGTGATCCTGTCAATATATTGCCTTTGTGAGAGACCAAGAGCTCTTTTGTTTCTATCTCGAATGATTTCTATGCACAGCACAAACTTGGCTTCCCCTAAGTCCTTCATGTTAAAACTTATAGCTAACATGTCTTTGGTAGTTTGCAGCAAGGTGAAATCTAAACTAGCAAGTAGAATATCATCCATATATAAGACTAAGAAGATGATTTTCGAGCCACTTACCTTAAGATACACACATTCATCCACTAGTTTTCTTAGAAACAAAACTTTGACATTACAGTATCAAACTTCTTGTTCCCTTATTTGGAAACCTGCTTCAAATCGTAAATGGACTTCTTCAAGGTCTCCATTGAGAAACGCAATCTTGACATCCATTTGGTGTAGTTTCAGGTCTAAATGTGTAGTGAGTGCCAAAATGACTCTTATGGAGTCTTTGGTTGAAATAGGATAGAAAGTCTCATTATAATCGATTCCTTCCCTTTGTGTGAACCCATTTGCAACTAATATGGCTTTGTGTTTGTAAATGTTACCAAGTAAGTCTCTTTTAGTTTTGTAAACCCACTTGCAACCTACTATTTTAGTAACCACACTTGGTTTTGAAACTAGAGTCCATACCTGGTTCTTCTGCATGGACTTCAATTCCTCATCCATTGCAGCCTGTCATAGCTTGGATCTCATGCTAATGATAGCCAGATGATGAGTGATGAGATCATCTTCATCTCCTATATTGTACTCAGCTTCATTCAGGTATATGAAATCGGGAAGAATGACTGCTTTCCTTGCTCTTTGTGATTTTATCACACTCACTGTTTTTTAATAAATTTGATCTTGAGTTGCTACTTCCATTGTAGTGCTAACATCTGAATTAGATCATCCAATGGAAGTGTAAGGTCCACTTCCATTTCTACAATATCATTAGCAATAGGTATTTATGTTTCGGTCCCTAAAAGGTTGAAATATGTAGTGGGAATCTTTGGTTGTATATGTTATGGCATAGATAGCACAATTTCTTGTTAAGGAAGGAAACCACTGAAGCTATTATCAGTAGCTAATTCTTTAAATTTTGGAAATGTTGACACACCTTCAGTTAACTGAACTTCATCAAATTCTTTAACAAATTTGGCATTGTGTGTCTCCATTATTCTGGAGTGACCATGAGAACAATAAAATTTGTACCTTTTGGATTTCTCAAAAAATCCAATAAATCTACAACTCGTGGTTCTGGGATCTAGTTTCTTCTCAGCTGGATTATAAAACCTTGCCTCCACTTTGTAGCCCCATATATGGAAATGGTTAAAGCTTGATCGTCTTTCAGTCCATGCTTCAAAAGGCACCATGTCAACTGACTTACTTGGTACCCTATTCAAGATGTAGTTTGCAGTTTTCCATGCTTCACCCCAAAGAAAAATTGGCGGCTTAGAGTGGGCTAACATTGATTATCATGTCTTTGATGGTCTTGTTCTTTCATTTTGCAACCTCATTTTGTTGGGGAGTACCTGGGGTTGTGTATTGTGCCATTATGCCATTCTGCTGAAAGAAGGTTGCAAAAGGACTTTTATGTTGTCCAGTTTCAGAATACCTGCCAAAGTACTTAACACCTCTATCGGATCTTACAATTTTAATGTGTTTCTCTAGTTGTTTTTCAACTTCTGGCTTGTAAATCTTAAAATGCTCCAATGCTTCAGACTTTTCTGACATAAAAAAGACATAAGTATATCGTGAAAAGTCATTAATAAAGGTTATAAAATATGACTTTCCAAATAGTTTTGTTTGGAAATGGTCCACAAATGTCAGTGTGTATTATTTCAAGTAGGTTTTGACTTCGATTTGATCCCTTCTTTCTTGTGTTGGTTAGTTTTCCTTTGTAACAGTCTGTGCACTTTTTAAAATCATTGAAATCCAATGGTGGCAACATATTTTGGTTGGTTAACTTGACAATCCCTTCCTTAGAGATGTGCCCCATCCTCTTCTGCCATAGCATGAAGGTTTTTTCAAAAGTGAGCATTCTCTTGGAACCAACATGATGAGCATTAAAGCACTTATTTATATATGAACATTTCATTTTCCACATATCAATACTAAACACTCCCTATTGACTTGACAGCAACCTTGCTCCCATTCCCAACATAGACATTGTAGACTTCATTGTTTATCTTTGTAGACATCGAAATTTCGGTGAAATAAATGTTAATCAATGCATTAAAAAAAATTACAACTGTAAACATTGAAATTTTGGTGAAATAAATGTTGATCGAAGCATCAAAATTACAACCTCCATTCATTTCATCTACATCATCAATTTACTTCACCAACAAAAATGGATGGTAGTGATTCATTCTCACCAACAAAAATGGACGGTAGTGATTCATTCTCACTAACAAAAATGGATGGTAGTGATTCATTCTCAAAGCCTATAAATAGGCTTCTCCATCAAAAGGAAGGGGGAACCAAAAATTGAGAAGACACCAAAACCTTGAAGCATTGAAACTCTAAAGCTTTCAAGAAAATCCCGAAGGATCAAGAAAGCTCTCTTTGTTCTTCGTCAAAACCTACTTCAAGATCAAGCTCCCGACGGCCCTTGAAGGAAGTGTTCATCATTCATCACCCGTTCATCCTAAGATCAAGCCCCGACGGCTCTTTGGATCAACAGCTCATCAACAAATCTACCCATTACAAAGATAGAATCAGAGGATCAAATTGTAAAAGAGATTATAACCCTAAAATCAATACAAAATATTATTTTGTACCCGTGTTTCTTGTCTCGTTCGTTCCAGGAATTTCCGTGTTTACAATCTCCTTTGTTTTTTAGAAGCCCTACAAGGAATTAGTGATGTGAATAAAACATCTAGTGTCAAACCACCAACTCTCAGGTGGAATGTAAACCAAATTTGACTCAACACACACAAAAACATTGAAAATTTTACCTTTTCTGGAAAGCCATTTTTTTAAATCAACACAGTTCTTTCTCAAGTGACCTGTTTCCTTACAAAAATAGCATTCCTTTTCTTTTTCGATTTCAGTGTTCATGGGTTTGAGTTTGTGAGATCCTTTGGAGGTGTTAGCACTTTTAAATGAAGAAGAAAATGCTTTCTTCTCCAGCTTACTAGCAATGAACAATGAACCAGCATTTGCGACTTTGACACTTTTGTCAGCTTGAATGAGATTTACTTCAGTTGACTTATCACCCTTGAGTCTATCTTCTTCTTGTGCACACATTGAAATCAACTCATCAATTCCCCATTTTTCTTTCTGTGTATTATATGAAACTTTCAGCTGTCTATACTTGGATGACAAAGAATTGAGAGCCATGTGAACTAGGAACAGATCAATTATTAGGACTTTGAGATCCTTCAGTTTTTTAGACAGATCCACCATCTTGAGAATATGTTCTCTTACACTGCCAACCCGATCAAATTTCATAGGGGTAAGCTGTGTAAGAAAAATACATATTTCAGCTTTCCTTGACTCTTTGAATTTCTCTCCCACTGCAGCCAAGAAATTTTTAGCATTGTCTTGTTTTGGGATCCCTCCTTTGACTGACTGAGTCATGGCTTTCTTCATTAAGGACATTCTATTTACTCTTTCCCACTTCTTAAACTTGATCTTTTGGTCTGCCGTGCTAGTGTCAGTGAGATCTGTAGGCTTGTCCTCTCTGATCGTCCAATCAAGATCCATCATTACAAGCACAATTTGCACATCCTTTTTCTATTTCTTGAAGTTGGAACCGGTCAGGGTTTCGATGTTCTGAAAATTTAAAGAAGTCATATGAGGGGCTGAAACACATGCACACAAATTTGTCAAACAATAGGTTTCTAGAATTTACAGTACTTAATAGAATTAGGAAAACTCTCACATAATGTTTTCCATCAACAATTACATATAAACACAGTATCATCTTTGGACAGATGCTGCTTATATTAGAGTTGCATAGCCAATGCATAAAATACAAGGTCAATTTACAGGTCTTCAACACTTTTAAGTAGATGAATAATGCAATCTTGTCGATTTCATGTATCACTATACATTGAGTTGCTTGAATGACTTGAATAATAAACACTTTTGAGCCGATTATTATCCATTAATTTCAAACAAATCACCTTTAAATTCTTTGAATAATAAACCAAAATAATGATCTAAACAGTTTTGAGTAGATTAGACATTGCAGTTTTGTTTAAAATTCATACTATACTTTTTTGATTCAGTGTTATAATAACACATGAATCCATGGTTTCTTCTTGTTGTTCTCTTGCTTTCTTGTAGAATATCCTTCCCTAAGGCATTGAACAAACCACAGCAGTACAAATACAATATATACAATATGGTTTTCACATACTAGTGATCAACGGAAGCATTAAAGTGATTAGTAAAAGTGTTGTCAATTTGATTATATGGTTTAATACGAACCCTAACCTTAATGGAAGGCTCTGATACTAAATGTAAGGATTACAAAAGTAACATGCACATATATAGACATGCATGTGATAATGGGACAATAAGGTTATAGGATTACATGAACCATATTTCTATGTAACAAGAAAGGATTGCATGCAGATATGCAAAATATAAGGTCTACATAAAGTTTACCTGAGGAAGAAGAAGCCATTGCAGAGTTCTAGGTTGTCTTCTACTTCCAGTACTTCAATAATATCTCTCTGCTATATGAATAGGGTTCAGCGTATCTAAAAGATTAAGTGTATGGAAGCAGGGACTTAACCATAGTATTTATATCATTACGGTTTAATCACAACCGGCTTATTATTGTTTGTGAAAATCAAACCCTATCACTGAAGT
This sequence comes from Crataegus laevigata, assembly GCA_963580275.1. Classification (NCBI taxonomy): domain Eukaryota; kingdom Viridiplantae; phylum Streptophyta; class Magnoliopsida; order Rosales; family Rosaceae; genus Crataegus; species Crataegus laevigata. The sequence goes on along the minus strand of OY756940.1, from coordinate 18,075,864 downwards.
GATTGAGTCCTACCATGATTCTATATCTTTGTATCGAAACCTATTAGATTTCTTTAAGGTTAATTGCAAAGGTTAAGACTCCATAATCCTTATTTCACTAGGACTATCATATTACTTATGTCGTTAACAACTCGATAAACAAGTGGCTTACAACACAAGTAATCCAATACATCATTCATTGTCATTCACAACTTTACACATGCCTCATGCCATGACAGTACCACAATTTGGTGCTGCTTCAGACAGCTAGTTTTGATCAATTTAAGGGAAAACATTTTGGCCACAAATCATATTTTATGGTGATGCAATTAGACACCCACTTATCTGAATCTTAAATGGTGATGCAAAAAATGAAAAAAATATTCAAGGGTAACAAGGAAATCTTATACGATTCACTTTCTTATTAGAACAAGACCATAAATAAGGTCAATCTATGATAATCACTCGCAAATCATTGGTATTAAGTAAATTTTAGGGGTTGTGCACTCGTAAGAGGTCGAATGTAGGATGTCAAAGTTTACATATTCGGATTTCTCTATTGTTCGTAAGTAAATTTAGGGGTTTCCCCCCTGTGGAATAAGAAGGCTTGACATTCACTTCCAATGGAAACATAACCATGATCCATGATGCTATATAGTTTTGCATGCTTAGTCACATTCTGCATAGTAGGGATCTAATAAAAGCATACGAGCAAAATGTTGGTTGATTAAGCAAGCTACGTGTCACTTTTTTTAATCAACAAGTCGTTCATGAGATTCGAACTCAGTACCTTTGAGTCTTCAACAAAATAAAAATTGAATGTCATAATTCGTCCATATTGAATAATGATATATAACATTGGATACAAGAAAGAGTGTGGCAGGTAGAAGAGATTTCTTAGTCTTTAATTAGATGCTAAAAGAAGCTTTTGCTTTGACTTGAATTGTGCACCACAATCATTAATCCGTAATTAATTTGAGGCCATTTATTACCAATAACAAATGGTCTATCTTTATCACCAAACAATATCAAATGGTCAATCCCTTTGACAAGTTATCCATGTTCTTCTCCTAAGAACAATTCTGATTTTACCCTAGCTAAGTGCTTTCGGTTTCAGCCGTTCTGAAATTTCTTTCTTGTCTTTAAAGCAAATAAAATTAGGTAGGAAAAAAAGGGCTTTTTTTTTTTAAAATTTCCTTGTGTCAGTAAGTGATTATTTCATTTAACAAAGTCCAAACGCACATCGTGCAAAGGCAGTCTAACAAAAAATCCGAAAAATGACTAGCATATAGTCACAGACGGGACGCCACTTATTCCAGCGAGGGCTGAGAGGTACAAAAACAGCAAATGAAGCCTGAAATTGGTTTGCAATGCTTTGTGAAAAGCATGTAAACAAGGCAGGGAAGCCATTGAAAGTAGCACTACCATGTCGGCTGACCACATCAGACACTCCTCTCCTGCACGTATAAAAAGGCCCATGAAAACCTGATGCATGGCCAGATCAAAATCTACATTCTTTCTCTCTCCTCTTTTTCTCTCTTCATTCTTTCTTTCTCCATCCCGGTGGATCAGATGTCTCACAACATGTTGCGGGGAATGCTGTCTGGTTCGAGACCATTCCTCTGAAACCAAGAACATGAACATCGAATGATCTCGGACCAGGCTTCATTCCCCCCAACACAAAATGCAGTACGTTCCTACTCAAGGCAATTGATCGGTTAGATATACCCTTTTATCCATCGTTGATCATCAATGTCTGAATTCCGAGCGTTTTAGACAATCTGGCTGCTTGTTCCATATCATTGATCATGTAAGTATACATCTTATAATTTTCTTTTTAACAATCTCCATTCATTGTTTTGCATCAATAAATGGATTTGAAGGAAAACGATAACTTTACTAGAAGAAGAAGATTTCGGTCCGGGCAGGTATGTATCACAGGACTTACAGTCTCTACTTTAAAGCAAATCCAACCATGGAAACCCTGGTTTTAGTGAGGAATATACATTAAAGCGTGACTACTTTATTATGGTTTACATTGCCAGCAGAGTGAAGCATTTGATGACATGAGAACATGAGAATACTTAAATTGTGCAATTGTTAGTTAAAACATTGTTCATATATTATTATTACTAAGATTAGAGCTGCAGGATCAATATCTTCTGCTACATCTTTTTCATTTTTTCTTTATTTGCTACAAGCAATAGTGAGGAGTGGGGAATCAAACCTAGAACCTCGAGTGCAGAGGTTTGTAATCCCTTGAACTACAAGACCCTTGCCTCCTGCTATTTCAGCTGTTTTTTTCTTCTTCTTTCCAAATGCAATCCTTCTGCATATTCTATATGTTTCTACCAAATCCGAAAAAAAGTGAGGGGTGTGTGTGTGAAAATATGACTGGAAAGGAAGATACAAAAAACAAAGTTATATGTATGTTTTTTCATCTTTTAGCAGTTGAACTTTTTTTTCTTTCTTCCAATGTGGCTTTGCTTGTAGGGAGTTACAAAGAATATAATCCAAGTTAGAGCTTTAATATTCACTTTATCATGTGTTGCATGAGATGAAAGAGTAAACATCAAAGATGTATGAGCTTTGAATTCACTCCTTTTTTTTCACCTTCTGACTGTCATCATAATCCCAGCTCCCTTCTAGTCCTTGTGTACACCATAAATATATGTTTCTCACTTTTCATAAAACCGTGTGGGTCATCAGATCCCGTTTCTGCATGAAAAAAATCTACACTCAGACTAATTGTTATGTATGTTTACGGCCTAATTATCATTTAACAACTAATTGCATCTTCAAATGTCCTAAATTCAAACCTAATAGACAATACATTCTTGTTAAATACAAACTAATTGGATTGCCTAGGCCAAGAGAGCATAAAACACACAAACTCCAACAATACAACAAAAACGTCATAAAACAACAAAAGCACCAAGCACAATAATGCAATAACGAGCCCAAAGGGCGAAAATATATTGGCCACCAGAAGAGGTGGATAACTGTGACTTGCCATCTGTTGTCCCTTTTATTTACTTTTTTTTTTTAAAGGACGAAAATATATTGGCCTCCGAAAGGGATAGATAACAGTAACTTACCACCAGTTGTCTCTTTTTTATTACAAAGAAAAAAAATATAGAAGATAGAGCAAACCTAAAAAGTTTCAGTCTCAAACGATCCCAATTATACGCATAAACGGCTTCACCCCACCAATGAATAGCTATTATATGCTCTGCACTTACCATGTGGTTTCATTTAATACCGTCACAAATCCTAGTACAAGACTTAAAAGCCATACTCATGAAACTGTACTCATATGTTTCTGAAACTGGGAATTGTCACATTTTAAATCTTTGGTCCGGCACAAACCTTATCAGATATGGTTCACGAGCCACATGAATATTGTGAGAACAACAATTTGCCATAATATCTGCTGGGGGAATATGTATGTGTGTAGTGCTGGATTTAGGATTTTAATATTGGGTGATGCCAATATAAAAGTTTAAAAAAAAAATTGAACGGTATATTAATCAATGATGATTTTGGCTTGTAATATCGTTCTATACTTTTGATTTCTACCCATATCTATTAATCAAAACAAAAAGCTATATCAATTGATGAAGCCAAAAAATATATGAACTAAACAACACATGATGCAAACAATATCAAAAATCATAACAGATTAACAATAACTACAATCTATTATTAATTTAGTATTCCGTATGATTAACTTAAACTAAAACAGAAAACTTACTTATATTTAGAATTAGGGGATTAAGTGGTGGTGGAGAAAAGTGAATTAGGTGGTAGTCTTGGAAAGGAGACAAGTGGTGGTGGCGGAGAAAAGACTGGTGGTGGCCTGGGGATTGGTCGGGTGGGGATAACCAATTAGCCAATTAGGGAATTGAAATTGGAAAAGTGAATGAAATTGGATTGGGTGAAGTGAAGTCTGGAGGTCAGGGGTAGAGAAACAGTCGTTCGAACGTCTCTTTCTTTCTTTCATTCTTTTTTTTTTTTTTTTTTTTTTTTTTGAATTAAAAGGGTGAGGCTCTCACATGGCTTAATAAGAAGGCTGGGTTTTATTTTATGTTTTTTAAATGGCTAGGCTAAAAATGACGTCATTTTAGTCAAATCATTTTAAAACAAAAAACGATCTTCTTCTTCTCCTTTTGATTTGCAAAACCTGCAGTGCAGCCATCAGTGCTCTTCTACTCCATTGCATGCTCAGACTTGAGTGCTCCTCGGAGGTCCTCACAACCATTTATCCGGGCTTCCAGGTGGTCTCAGGACCAGCTAGGTCCCTTAAAGATCTGGCCATATATGTGTGTGTGTACACTTCGTAATAATAAAGTTCCAAATTAAATCACTCAATGTGTTAGATTAATTATCAAAATGCTTGATTACAAAAAAAAAAATGTCAAAAAATGTACTTACGCCTGACACATTACGTTAAATTCTCTCTCAAAAGTATTAGATATAAGATTTACTGTATATAATGTGCTCCACTCAGATAGTTTGTGATAACACACAAGTTTTTTTTCTTAGTTCTTACCTATCCCTAATTAGCTAGTCATTTCAAACGTAATCAGCTTCTAGTTCTATCGTCACATGAAAGTTGAAGTCTCAATGTACTATCATAGATTTTGTAGACAATCATCATGCATCAACAGATAGGCAAAATAATAATGCATAAACCTTTTCATTAATTTTGGCATCCCATAATTCATCCGTACAATCTTGAGAATTAACATGAATTACTACAATTTGAATCCTTAGATACGATGGCAGTGTCACAAAACACAATCATTGATTCATACATTGTGTTATGATCGATGTACTTTGTAATCCCCAGAGGAGGTCAAAAGAGAAGGAGAGACATCTTGAGTATGCGAGGATAAAAAGTAATTCCTATGCTCGATAAAGCCATTGGAAATTTTGCCCTAATTGGAAGATGGGTTCGCATATACTTTTGTGTGCTTTTTTGTGATTGACCATTTAAAAATCCTGTAGTGTTCAACAAAAATTAAAAATGATTTGAAAAGTCCATTTTAATAGAGTGAAAGGGAGAATTTTGTTAAGCATCACCATCATAAATTTTTTGAAAATACAAAGTTGTTCTAGACCCTAGAACCTCTTTTCAATGGTTGAATTGTGTTAGGGTCCAAAAATCTAACTTACAAGTCCAATCTTATTTCAACGCCCAATTATCGTAATCTATACAAAAGTGCGAAATCGAGGAGTATGTGAATTTATGATCAGCTACGCCAATATAATAAATATTTATAAATTGGCGTTTGTATAATCACCACAAACCCATGCAAATTCATGCATATTTATCATGCTAAGTCATGCTACGACGTTAGCATTGTAAATAAATAATGTCAACCGCGCCACATGCTAAAGTGGGCCCAAGCCATATCAGGGCTTGCCAAGTGAATTGTGGTTGCACCAAAAGTCGAAGCCCATAGTCTTTGGCTTCATGCGGGCAAGTTTGGGATAGAACAAATCAAGGTTTTATTTCCCTCACAAACCAAATAGGATGGTTAGGAAAAAAGAAAAAAAAACCCAGAACCCACGACTGAACTGTCTACATGATTACGTTTAAACATAGAGCCACGCGCCTCATTAATGGGGAGAAAATGAACCCTTTCCTTTCCAAGCTTGCATAGAAAAACAAGAAAGGGAAGTAAGGAGGAGTGTTGCCAAAAGGGAGTTTGTGGACGCTAACGCTAGAGGAAAACGCTCTGGGCAATGTGTTTAACCTAGTCTTCATGAGGCTAGCAACATGCTTTGACGTTACACCAAAGAGGAATGCCATAACTGCACCCATGGAAAGAATAAGAGAAGACTTGGCCAAAAATAGAAGAAAGGAAACCAAGGGATTCCTAGGTGAAACTAGAAAGGATCCTTCCGCCTATAAAACGAGGGCACACAACAAGAACGAGGAGGAGAGGGGACTAAGGCAAGACCGCACCAAGCAGAGCAAGCTTTCTCTAAGTGCAGAAAACCTTAGTTCTTGAGGAAGAAGCTTTCCTCACTTTCTGGGATTTCTTAAGTTTCCAGTAGGCTTCCTTAGTCACAACAAAATATTTCCTGATTATTAAGAATCCTAGATTAGCCACCCTTAAACCATGCAAGTAAGCACATGCTTTCTCTCTCATGCTAAACTAGTGAATTTTTAACTTCCACACCACACTTCTTCTCATACAAGTTACAATTTATGTATCATGCAATCAATTGCTAAATTGGAGACATTAATTCAACTGTAATACTTCCTAAGACATGCTATTTTTTTTGAAGTATTTCAAGCACTACTACAAAAGTGGCTTAATGTGTCGAAGATAAATTCTACTGAACTCAATTGTTACTTCAAAAATTGAATATTAATGATGATGCCTTCAATCACAACGTCAAGTTACATTTTCCTATTGAGCATATCCACGAGACATTTGGAGTTTGACTCAGCCTGACAACCTCAAAACCCTTGTCAATACAAGCCATCACCGCCGCTCGTATCACTTTCGTCTCCGCCATTAAGCTAGACTCATAAAGCAAGCCACCTCCACCACCTGCCCATTGAAAAATGCTCGCAAAATCTCGTGCCACCCATCCAAAACCACCTCGTCTTGACTCCTTGATCCAAGCTCCATCACAGTTGACTTTAATTGTACGAAAAGGTGGCCGTGCCCAACTGGCAGGTAGGAAAGTACTCACCAAAGCACCCCTTTGCCACTGAACCTCCCCTTTCTTCAAATCTTCAAGCTCACACCTTTGCTTTCTCAATAGCATTATAGATTCTATAGGCTCCACAATTTTCCTTTCAAATACTAAAGAATTCCTAGACTTCCAGATTCTCCACAAACCAAAGACCACCCATTTCTTATAGCTTTACAGATCTTCATGATGATATACAAAACTTGAATAGATTGTGTAAATTAAAAGATTGCAATCGTAATAGACTTGGGGGTTGAAATATAGGGATTGAGAATTCTAATAGATATGCCTAGAGATTGAAAGATTGTAGGGATAATTTTCACTAAGGCCCAAATCTAACTCGATCAAAAGGTCCCCAACATATTGGCGACTCAATTGAGAACCAGGTCGCAACTATGATCCAATGACTCTAAGATCTATAAGAAACACCATCGAGAGTGGTAACGTCTCAGAGGAAGCAAGCGAGGCTGCTTCAGGCTAAACAAACCTCAGCTTGAGGAGCAGCAACAAGAAAGCCAAGAGAACTTGGAAGAGTATGCCATGCCAGACATCATTGCTACTATTCGTGCTTTGGGCTTTCACGCTTTGGGAAAATCTCAAAAGGACACCGCCGCGTAAAATCCCAACTTGTATGAAATCAATCATCTCCTTTTTAAAAAAAAATGAGGTTATAAGCTGACTTGACGGTGAATACACCACTAGAAATCCATCTCCATATAATTTTTTGCACCATATCTTCATGCAACACCACTCTAAGCTTACCTAAATCCCCTATCCATTTTCGAAAAACTCTGAAACAACACAATCAACATTAGAAATGTGAGCATCACCAATAGTTTCAATTAAAGGGCCATTTAGAACTCACAAATCCTTCCAAAACTTCACACTTTCCCCTAACAATTCTCCAAGTCATGCCTCTTTTTAGAAGATTAGCTCCATCTAGAATCCATTTCCTATTGAAGCAGATTTTGGACTTTGAAGAACCTATGAAAAGTAATAATAAAAAGATTTTCAATGAAGCAATATTAGGGAAAATAAGAAATTGTTCACTCTCGACCATTCGAGTACCAGTTTTCACTAGACCGCCGTCACCAGTGTCATACCATGGCAGCCATGGAAATTGAGTACCAGCCATCATTGGCCGGCTGTCATTGATATTGCACCAAGACAACCATGGAAATGAGGAGGAGGCTAAACGATTTTGATGGTTTAAAGGCCAGGATGGAATCAATGGGGAATAAAGAAGTGTAAGCCATTAGATTTCTTTTAACCATTTGGATTAGAAGTCTTGTATAGTCATTCACCCAAAAAAACAAACCGAGGATCTAAATCCATATGAAAACCCCTATAAACACATTATTTATTCACTTGTATTTTCTTCCATGCACAACTATATCACTGGCGGGCTACACCCACAACTAAGGTAGGTTGTAGCATAGGGAGCTTTAGTTTGAACTCTTCCTAAATAGTTTATGTATTAACCTACTTTGACCTATTATACTTATATATAGCCCACCCAGTTCTAATAAAAACTATAATTTAATACGTAATTTTTTTTTATCACAAAGATAACTTTCATTACAATAAAAACTAGTACAAGGCCCAAAAAGAACTTGGTAAACAACTACAAAGAAAGTAAAATGCCTAAGCAAAATGAGAGCAGCAACCCAAGATACAATAGGAGACCCACACAAGTTTAGGCTGGAAGGCAATAGAAAACAAACAACAAAAAACCCTAATCTCTAGCAACAAAAACCACATCGCCGCCGCCGTTATATCCTCGGAATAGTCAAACTCCGAATCGAGAAAGTAGACACCAGATTCAAGTCCCCATCACGAACCACTGCAAATATATACAAAGTAACATATGGGAAGAAGGTGAGGCTAATGGGTATGTAATATACCCAACACTTGGCCTCGATGGGGATCTGGTATGCCTATTAGGGGAGGAGAAGTGAGGGAGGGAAGTGGATTTGATATCCAATTTCAAATTGGAGCCTGTCGATCCGAGCACATGGGTGGGATAAGGATGAAGTGTCACAGCTAAGGAGGACGGAAGAAGGGAAAATAAAAGACAGAAAAGCAGTAAAAGCAGGCGAAAAAACACTGGATAAGGGGCATGAAGCCCATGATAGTTGAGACTCAGCTCAAGGAAAATTGAGATTAAATTTAAGGGAGAACCGAGAATTAAAAAGGAAGAAAGAAAACTAGAAAAGATGAAGGAAGAGAACTAGATAAGCATGGAGGGGAGGAGCAGAAGAGATGAGAGGGGAGGGGAGGAAAAAAGGGAGAGGGCAAAGAAAAGAGAACCTAGGAAAACTCAAGACGAAACAGAGAAGAGGGAAGAAAAGAAGAAAGGAAGGAATGAAGAGAGGAAGGGTGGAGACCTTCGACACCCAAGCCAAAAGTTAGAGTCGGCAGTGAAGTTGCTGGGATTGTCTTTCACAAAGATAATTTTAGAGAGAGAAAATGGGAGACTTTTTTTCTTATGCATTTTCGAATGAAGAAAATAATTGTATTTTATTTTAATATGTAATTAATGAAGATTTTTTAAGAAAACAGTGAAATTGTATTACTGTTGTGTTAGTTTGGATTATTATGTCAGTTTTTAGAGTTATATATTCATGTATCATAATTATTTTAGGTAGCCTTAGCCTACCAATGAAAAAAATCTTGGCTCCGTTATTGAACTATATTTTGTCTAGGCGGCAAATAAAATGTGGTAACTTAGAAAGAAATGATAGTGAGAGATTCTCTCATGCAACCAATTTATCACGTATTAATCACCTATTAAATGAAGAGTTGAACATATAACTTACACAAGATCATTTCTAGCAGACTATAGTGCTTAAATCATTTATGGTAAACAAAGGGGAGCACACTTGCATTAAGAACCAGATGTCTTAGATTCGAAGACCGCTGCTGGTATGGAAATCAGACTTGTGGTTAGGAAATGTTAAAATGTCTCTGTGAGTCTTTTCAACTCTCGAAAGAAGTAGATAACCATTGCGTGCCACAATTTGTTCTATAAAAAAAAAAAAACTGTGACAACCGATTTGTCATCTTCCTGGAAGCACCCAATCTCTCAAGGGACAAAAGAATATCTCCCTCCGTTACTCCCAAACAGTAATTTTATCCTCAATTTTCACACGGCCCTTTAACCGCAACCCCCACCCTCCCCACGCTCCCTTCCAAACGTGTACCTCACCTCCAGATAAATCCGCATGCCAGCGAATCCACGCGCCAAAAAATCCCGTCCACGAAAACACAACTCACACCCTACCAACCTCCATCAACGGTCCTGATCTTGGCACCTCATATTGCCGTACTGTCTAACAACCGCCGTTCTCTATCTCTCTCTCTCGAACTTTCTTCCCTCTTTCCCTAATTCTAATTGGATACAGAGAGAGGAGCGAGGAGAGAGAGAGAGAGAGAGAGAGAGAGAGGGGGCGGATAATCGAACGCTGATGTGATTCCGTTTTCTTGAGCTCTCATTTTCTCGGGAATATAATTCTTTCTCGGAAAATCTCGGTTTTAGACAGGATGGAGGAAATACTGTCCGATCTGATGGAGTTCTTCATAAAACCCTCGATAACCGAAACATTCGTCGACATATTGCTTTGCGCAGTCCCGATATGGCTGGCCGTGATGATTGGCCTCGTGATCGGCTGGTCATGGCGGCCCAGGTGGACCGGTCTCCTGTACCTCGGCCTTCGGAGCAAGTTCCGGTTCCTCTGGACTGCGCCGCCGGGGTTCGGTGCCCGCCGCCTCTGGCTCGCCTTCACGGCGCTCTCCGCTTTCTCCCTTTGCCGTGCGATTTGGTCCAATTTCAAGGGGAAAGGGAAAGCGACGCCGCCGTCTGCTGGGGACTCGGCGGCTTCGGGTTTGGCAGCCGCCGCCGAGAGCTCCGCCGACATTGTTGGGTGAGTTTCTAGCTATCAGCTTCTAATAGGAAAAGTTCCTGTTTTTTTATATATGAAATGGTCAATTGTGGGGTTTGGCACCGACTGAATGCACATTTTGTTTTCCTTGGAATTCGATGTTTTGGGATTCTTGTGTGAGTGCATTTCGATATTTGATATTAATAGTTCAACATTGTTAAAATTTAATTCATGTGGGAGAGCGGACATTGTTAGTTTTTCCAGTGGACTGAAAACGTGTGAGCTAAATTTAAGGTCTTTCAGAATGCTGAAATATGGATAAAGCCACAGTAAATGACTTCCATATTTTGTCGGGAGACGGAAGAAGCCGTACTTATGGTCACCGATTAGGGTTACATCACTTTTGGGATTTTGTGGAACCACTGGAACTCTGCGATTTTTTATGCGGTTTTTGGTTTTGCTTCCATGAGATTGCTTTTTAGAGTTGGAATCATTGGTTTTTATAAAGTTGGCATCTTGAATGTGGTGACATTATGGCATTGGATTTCTTTACATGCGATCGTTCTGAACCAGAATTTTGGTTTCTGCATAGCCTAGGTTGCTTCTGTGTGGTGATGGAATTTTGCCAACCTTTGAAAACGCTTTTAGTTTTTAAGAAGAGTGGATGGAACTCTGCAATTTTTTATGCGGTTTTTGGTTTTACTTCCATGAGATTGCTTTTTAAGATTGGAATCATTGGTTATTATAAAGTTGGCATCTTGAATGTGGTGACATTATGGCATTGGAGTTATGTACATGCGGTCTTTCTGAACCGGAGTTTTTGTTTCTGCACAGTCTAGGTTGTTTCTTTCTGGTGATGGAACTTTGCCAACCTTTGAAAACAGTTTCAGTTTTTAAGAAGAGTGGAAGTTGTGCAGAAATGATTCCTTTCTATTTGGGTTTGAGAGTTGTTTATGTTTCTGGTATGATTTTTACAGTTACTGCTATGTTAGTTCAATTGCCGGGGATTTCATATTACATGGACTCTTTAACTCACTTGGGGAAGAAGAAAGACCTGCTTTTGTTGGGTTGACATTTGAAATCAAATAGTTAGCCTTTTTAATTGTTGTATATATGTTGCAGACGTTGTAGTTTTACTGTTTTTTTGTGTCTTAGTGTTTTAGTGTTGCCTTGAAAAACTTGGTGTTTAGATTCTTTAGAATATTGATGTCTCTTTTATTGATTCATTGCCTCATGATGCCTTCACTTCCTCACAGACTCATTGCTAAAGGTGACGAGAGAGTCCTCGATGTTGTCACAGAAACTGATTTGGAGCACCTAGTGAGTTTAATTGGAGGGGGAGAGGGAGAAGTGGAGTGGCAAAGCTTGATGGAGAGATCGACTGCAAGCATGGCATACAAAGCATGGCGCCATGATCCTGAGGTACATGCTGACCTTGACTTTTTCTACCCTTTTTAACTTTTTAATTTTTGTGTTTCATGTGCTGAAAACATACGTCTGAAAGCTGTTGCTGTGTTAGATGTATATTTATCAAGAAATTGTTAATGATTGGGATGTCTATTTTTTATACCTGTCGGTTTCATTCACATATATTTCTTGTGATCCTGAATTGACATTTGACATCTATATTAACTTCATGAATGATCTTTTACCCAACCTTGTTGCACAACCACACATGTTATTCCCTTTTTCATATTTTCACAAATGTAGTTGTCACCAAACTGACCAAAGAGTTTGTCGTCTAAAATATCCTTTCTCTTCTTGCAAAATTAAATTACTCATGTTGCTATTCCAGTTACCCTGATTCTTGTTTTAGTACTGTAAAATATCTAAATTTTAGTACCATATATAGCATTTTAGTATCTGATAGTGGTTTTGTTTATCAGACAGGTCCCACTGTATACTGTAGCAAAACTGTCTTAGAGGATGCAACTCCGGAGTTGGTTAGAGATTTCTTCTGGGATGATGAGTTCCGACCTAAATGGGATCCGATGCTCACATACTGTAAGATATTGGAGGAATGCCCACAGACTGGAACAATGATCGTTCACTGGATTAAAAAGGTCAGTGAAAGAAAGGATTTACCCGGTTATAGGCTGATTCTGCACTTTCATTATATCTCTTTCTAGTTGAAAATATGAATGATTGCCTCCCACTTGATCCTTTGTTGTGCAGTTCCCTTTTTTCTGCAGTGATCGGGAATATTTAATTGGTCGAAGAATATGGGAGGCTGGAAAAACTTATTATTGTTTGACAAAGGTACTTTTCGAAGAAAATACTTGTTGATGCTTGTATTGTAGCCCTCTTTCCGCAATTATATCTTTTACTTTCTTTTTGAACAGGAGATTGTCTTGTATCGTAGCGATTCCATATATTTCACTTTAGAGAAATTGGCTGGATTCTGTTTCAGTTATGGGTCAAACGTAGAAAAGAAATGAGATGGATTGGGTAGAATCTAATTTGTCATCAGAAAAGCTGAACCAACATAACTTAGAATATAATTTGAATTGGTTGGGATGCACTCTTGAAGTAATACAAAAACGGGTCAGGTTTGCCCGAGTTAGATTTGCAAGGTGAGCATAATAAAACTATGAAACCTAAAAGCAAGAAATATTGTATCTTTGTTTTCTTCTGCAGTATAATCTTGCATCTCTTCTCATGCTGTGCATTTGAGTTCTTTTCATGGTTTGAGCATCATATCTTTTCTATTACAGTGTTCGGATAAAAAATATGATCATGTTGAAATTCATATATAGTTAAGCCTGATTGTATGAGCTACAATATTGTAGGGTGTTCCATATCCAGGTTTGCCTAAGCGTGACAAGCCCAGACGTGTGGAACAGTATTTCTCTAGTTGGGTAATCAAGGCTGGTAAGAATTCAATCAAAAACCTGATTTTGCAACAATAAGTTGGTCAATCTTGGTAACAATGTAATGGCGAATACTCATTTGCTGAATTGGAAAACAAATGCAGTGGAGTCTCGGAAAGGAGATGGACAGCTAACTGCATGTGAGGTTACCCTCGTACACTATGAAGACATGGGCATCCCCAAAGATGTGGCAAAGTTGGGCGTCCGTCATGGGATGTGGTCCACTGTCAAAAAATTACACTCTGGTATGAGAGCATACCAGAATGCGAGGAAATCAGAGGCTTGTCTATCGCAAAGTGCCCAGATGGCCAAAATCACCACGAAGGTATCCTCCCATGGAAGCATGAATTATTTGGAGCCGATACCCGGAGAAGAAAAAGGTCAAATCGCAAACAATAAAAGACCAAATGAAAACGGCATTGATTGGAAATGGATAGTTATAGGTGGATCTGTGGCTCTGGTTTGTGGACTTCACACAGGGGCAATAGGGAAGGGCTTGTTACTTGGAGCAGGGCAGAGATTCACCCGAAGGAAATGAGAGGACCGTGCGAAGACTTATTCCAGCCAATCGCACACGTAATCTGTCACTCTGTTTCTATATTCTTGAATTTTATTTCCACATCGACCCATTAATTGTTACGAATTATGATAAAATTATACGGTAAATTTTTTGTATTGCCTTCAGGCCTTAAACATCATGTCTATTTATACTTTATGTTCGTTAATCTTGTTCCTTGTCGACATACCTTACAAGCTGTGAAAAATTATGTCAAGTGAAGGAAAAAAGTACCTTAATGGCCTTAGGGATCCAATTTGTATGCCTTTTTTCAGCGCACGAGTGAGTATGCATATTATATATGGGTTTGTCCTCGGTAGTTTAGCCTATCAAGTAGTTCGGCTTTTCAAATAATTTTCACTGTTTGATTTCTTAGAGTTAATTTTCACCGTTCATTTCTGAGACTAATGAAGAATGTACTTTATGTTAATCTATATGTTGATCGTGAGAGAGTACAAAACATTGAAGGGGAACGCACACTTCAGAAATTTTCAAACAACGACGTGATGTTCGAGATTCTTCTTAGTGAAAGTTTGTATGTTGAAGGTTTTCGCTAGGAAATGGATAAAGTAGAACGTTTCTTTTTGGATCATTGAAATCCAACAAAGAAAAAGAAATATGATAAAGATGGCTGCAACTAGACTAGCAGTATGTGCATGATCAAGTCATAATTATTAAGCCAATAATGGAGCGGTGTTGGGTGGCCCAAGTGCCATAATCAGGGAGAAATTGAGGTCGACAAGAGAACGAGTCTGATGTAAGATAAGATATACGTTAGTTCTCACAAATAAACAGAATAAACCTAAAGCGATTCAAATTGAGATTAAAAAAATGGCAAAAAGAAAACTCATACATGATATCACATTAATTAGACTGTGATGCTCTGTCACGGAGATTTACGTGTTCTAATTATAATGAACTTTAGGTTTGCTAACTAATCAGTAGCAGGTTTGTTGATTAGTCTCAATCTCTCAAATCGTTCACGTTTTAATGGATCTAAATAATTTATGACAATTTCAAGTTATAATCATTTTGCTTCTGCCATAGATACCTCACAACAACCACCACCAATACCAAGAGGTCCACCACAAGATTAATAAAAATACAGTTTATCAAATATCTAACAGTTTTATTGTACGATTATTATCAGAAACTCATCTTGATATTTAGACAATCCTATTTCGTCTAGGACCCGGCCTCGCCAGAAACCAATCTACCTAGGACTCAGCCAAACCATCAGTGCTTCACCGTTGGGTTGAGAGTCGCAGCCTCCTTTCTAGGCTGTCAACCAACTCGGCTCAAATTCAGGATTTAAGGACGAAATCCAGAATTTCAGACCAGTGCAATACTGACAATGGTCATTGTCAGTGCCATTCCTCAAACCCTAATATCATCGATAACTTTTTTTCATGAAAGAAACTGGTACTGTGGACTATTCTACAGCATGTCCTCGTGCACTCAGTGGCGGAGCCAAGATTCTGAATGAGAAGGGGCCTTTCACAAATATATAACATGTTGACATATGCAATTTGTGTAATCCTCACAAAACTGAAAAAAATTCTCTTAGATTCAATACTAAGAAGAAAAAAATGTAAAAACCCAGACAACCAAGTAAGAGGTAGGTTGTGGAAGGCTAAAGAAAATACAAAGAAGTAGAAAAAGAAGGAAAAGGGGGAGAGGTCTGCAAATAAAGAAGGTGGGTTGCTTTAGAAAATTATAGGGTGTATATTACTGTTAGGTGAGAGAATCGAACCAGAAGTGGGGTTGCTTTTTCCATTTAAAATTGCGGAGTGGGGTTGCTTTTTCCATTTAAAATTGCACATCTCTTTTAAAAACTTCCTTGCCAAACTTATCGTTTCATTAAACAGCCAAAAAGATTTAAAATCTAACAACTTAACAACGTCGTTTGCTTCATCTTCTTCTATGAGGTTCACACCTCGGCTGAAGTCAGGATGGGCCTGGGACTACCCTAGTCCCTTGGTGGCTCCGCCCCTGCATGCACTGTCTCAATGGATGGACAAGGTTGAACAAGATAGACCATCCATCGATATTTCTTAACTGGAAGCTGGTGGTTGGCAGGCCCGGCCAAGCACCCTAACAACTTAAAATTTATATTAAAAATGAATTTTTTTTGAGAATTTTGGAGCCTAACTGTGATGATAAATGTATAGTTTTTTAATAATTTTTTTGGTTCAACGTCTCATCCATATTACCAAATGGCACACTTTATTCATGCTAATTAAAGCCTTAACCACCCACCAGTAGGAAGTGTGAATTTGGTAACTGGTTCTTGTCTTCTCACTTATGGTATTGGATTTCCTGAAGGATTGGTTTTGGCTCACCAGTGTCAGATATTGATATTATATTGATTTCTCGTTAGATGGTAGAGATTTAATTTATTTACTTCATAAATTTT
Source organism: Crataegus laevigata (assembly GCA_963580275.1). Lineage (NCBI taxonomy): Eukaryota > Viridiplantae > Streptophyta > Magnoliopsida > Rosales > Rosaceae > Crataegus > Crataegus laevigata. The sequence goes on along the minus strand of OY756940.1, from coordinate 18,059,448 downwards.
GAAATTTAAACTCATTTACCAATACTCAATACGATAGCTACTTGTGACGACCCATCCCTAATTTTTTTAGAAATTTCTTTCTGATTGTGTGATTTTACCCTTTTGGGGAAAAATGTATTGTGACGTGGATATGTTTATGCATCTTTAAATTATTTTTTCGCCGTTATAATTATATTATACTTGTCGTTACGAGTGTGTGTTAGATTTTTCAGTGTCAAAAATATTGTTTTGGATAGATTTCATCGGATTACGTTGTACGAATTCTATTCTTTTTCCCTTTAAAAATTGAATCCGTGCCCTATTCCATCACACTTCCAATCAGTTTTCATCCTTTCTTTCTGGCACCAATCAGAAACCATCATCATCATTCTCCCTCTTCGTTCTTCTCTCTCTAACTCAACACACTCTCTTCTCTGCAGCAAAGAAGAGCTTCACCAAAACAGATCGAGGCCACAAACAACACCATTGTACTCCTCTCCTCACCATGAACACAACCATACCCACTAATCATCGAATAGATGAGTTTTGACTTAAACTCGGAAGCTCCGACTCGATGAGTTTGTGTTCGACTTGATCTCGGACGAGTTACGAGGTTTTGAAGGTTGGGAAAGCTTCTACTCAACTCCGAGGTCCCTAATCAAGGTTTGAGGAGACGTTGACGTGAAACAACCTGAGTTTGAGAAGTCGAACTTTTGGCTGAGACTTTTGTGGCTTTTTCAGGCCACTTCCAGTCCACTTTTGGACTTTTGGAGGTGCAATCTTGTTCTATCCTAATAAGCTTCATTTCCATATAAATTTCATGAAAAATGGTTGAGAAATGAAGAAGATATGAAGTTTTGAAAAATTCTCCAGTTTTTCGGTGAAACCAGACGGCGGTGACCGACAAGGCTCATCGGAGAAGACAAGGAAATATTCCATCAAAGTTGATGAAATATTCTAACGGCATCAAGTAACGCCGTTAACCCTGTTAGTTAAAGTTAACGGGAATATTCCTAATAGTAGTTAGGGTTTTGGCCGCGCATGGTGGCGCGTAGGGCCATGGCCTAGGCAACGCGTCCGGCCTCCAATTTGCTTTCTGAAAATTTGTGTAGGTCCGTGACGTTGAGTATATCATTTTCGTATATTTAAACCCTAGATTTGAGCAAACTATGGGGGGTTTTATTTAAGTTTCTAAATATGTGTTATTAACCTAATTAAATTAGTAATTTCACGTATAGGGGAGACTTATCCCGAGGACGTACGTGGTCAAGTAAGGGTAGGGGGCTCCGAACCTTCGACATACCAGTGAGTGGACATTTTGTTTTTGTATATTACGTATATACTTTATAGTTTCCATAAATGTTTTAAAATGGTTTTATGCATTTCATGCCATGACTTATATTTTAAAATGCTACACTATGATTGAGTTTTATGCATCATCATGGCATATTCATATGCATTCTACTTGCTTATAATTGTTGTGAATGGTTTGAAATGCTAAGGTATCACGGGACGCACAGGTAAGTCCAGGTAAGGTTATGTGGTGAATTGAAATGGTCGAATCACTATGGCATGCTTTTGTATATAGACTGCTCATCATTCCTACACCCCAGGTGAGTGCTCAGCCTTGGGCCAGGCTAGTCATTCACATGTATGTTCACCTCCTAGCACCGCACGCTCGCCTTGAATCCAAGTAGGTGCTAGTCTTGTCGTATAAGTCACATTAGGTGACTCTGAATCGTAGGTGACCCTCACATAGCGTTATTCTTCACGTGATCATAGCACTAGAGCGATTATTATTACACCTAGTCATGTCGTACAGGTTGCATTAGGTGACTCCGACTCGTGTGTTAGCATATGACTGATTAGCGATAGGTGCAGTCGTACATGTCAAATTAGGTGACTTCGACTGACATGTTAGTATAGATTACAATACATGATCATATCTATGTTGTGGCGTACTTCTGGACTTACATTTGGTAGGCATTGGATTTTTATACTTATACGTAGTATGATATTTTGGAAATTATACATGTTTTACAGCGAGGGGTTAGTATGTTCGGGAAAAATAAATGGTTTTATAAATCTTTATTTTTTGTGCCCACTCACCCTTCTGTTTTTCACCCCTCTAGGTCATAGTTAGCTGATCTTTTCTGTGGCACACGAAGATCACCCGGCGGTTCTGATAGATATCTCCACTCTAATGTAGGAGCTTGTTTCCAGTTGTGAATTAAGTACATTTGCTAGTTTGATTGCACTATTTTATTGTCTATACTCTAATATTGTAACCTATGGGTTTTACCACTTCCGCACACTCTTTTTAGTAGTTTAATTTAGATTCTATTTCGATTTAAATTTATCCACATTTTTACTTCACTTGCACTTTGGTTACGTCATCTTTGAGTGACGGCCAGCACTCCTTGCTTCTGGGCGGGGTGTGTCATTACTAGTAAGCTACATAACCATGCTTAGGTGGTGATTGGTGAGCAAAAATATTTTCTATTTGGTGAATTTAAATACTTGTTCGATAACATTGAAAAGAAAAAAAAGCTCAAAGGAAAATAAAATACTTTGTAATAATAAATAAATTCTCTATTAATCGAACCTAATTTAAGTAGATGCAAAGTTGAATCCATAAATTCCATATTAACTCAGTGGAAAGAACGGATACGATGATGGAAGAAAAATAAGCTAAACATTCAGAACTCCAACGTTAAAGATAATTGGTTTGGATATGATTATTGACTATATATATATTGAAGGCATTTTAAAAGAAGAAATGGAAACAATTTTTTTATTTTTTCTAAGTTGAAAGTTACTCATGAAAAAAAGTTGTCCATTTAAGTCCTACCATTCAGTGTCGTAGGCATACTGCCCGAGCTTTCCAATCAACCAATCCCCTAAAAAAAAAATTTCTCTTTTCTCCGGGAGTAATCTTCAACCTTGACAATATATAGAAGTTGTCAACCATTTCTTTTTTCAAAACAATCTTCTAAGTTGATTCTAATAAACTAAAGTTCTAAGTTGATTCTACCAATTCCATGTTAGGAAGTAATGTACTAACAAGTCAATGTCAAAAGCGGGCTCATTCCATAATAGTGGAGTTTATTTATGGTCACTTTCATGTGAGCAAAGTCCTATAATTTGGCACCATTCTTCTGTGTTTATTTTAGAGCTGGGCTTTGAATAAGAGTTGGCAGCCTGCTAAGTTTGAAAGAACACTTGTCCTACGTCTTCAATGGAAAACTGGTTTTTCATGTAGTGTCTAATTAACTCTTTAGAATTTCCATTCCTCTTGCCTGGTTTTTCTTGTAGCACTGCTAGCTACTAGAATTCTCGAGTTTCTTGAAAGTCTTCTTTCGGTGCTGGGTTGATTTTCGTAAGTGCAAGACGCACATCAACAATAGCCAGTTGCTAACCTTCATTGTATTCAAATGCCTCTTTCGCATATTTTTATAGAAAAATTAATGAAAAGACTTTAAATTTTTAATTTTAATTAAAAATTATATAATTTTATTTAATAATAAAGACAAGAAAAAAAGAGAAGGAAAAAAAAACTAACTAAAAACGCGAGCCAAATCAATCTTTAAATGAGGCTATTTTTGTTTGGTCGTGAATAATCATTCCAGTCCAGTCCAATCAATCTTTAAATGAGCCAAATTGTCCTCTTTTTCTTTTTCTTTTTCTTTTTATTTTTTTTACGTGGCTAATCATTCCAGTCAAAATATTTCTCTTGCCATACATGGAGGAAAGAGTTTGCTCATCCCCGGGTTGTGTGCATAATTTAAGTAGATAGTGTAATGCGCATAATTTAAGTAGATAGTGTAATGCGTATAATTCAAGTAGATATAGTGTAATGTGTATGAATCAGATAGATAGTGTAATGATAATGTATCTTAACGTAAAAAGTATATCGGCAATATACAGTCAGTATGGTTGAGATACGTCGTCGATACAAGTCATGGAGAAAACCATACAAATAAAATGTGTATCTGCTCAATTCTTTCATGATAGAGTAACGGGAAGACAATTCAAATTTCAAACTTGGACAAGATCTAAGTGAATGAAATTCTATAAAGTTATGGATTTGTGAATGAAATTCTATGGGTTGCATTTATGGATGCTCTGAAATAGTTAATGTTCAGTTAAAAAAATAGTTAATTTTCAGTTTAAGAAATAGTTAAGCACCAGTATTCAGTTTAAGAAATAGTAATAGTACCCGTGTTCAGTTATAGAAATATTTAGTATTGAGTTTAAGAAATAGTCAGTGTTCAGTTTAAGAAATAATGATAGTAATGGTGTTTAGTTAAAAAAATAGTGATAGTACTAGTGTTTAGTTTAAGAAATAGTGATACTACTAATGTTCAGTTTAAGAAATAGTGATAGTACTAATGTACTAGTGTTCAATTTAAGAAATAATTGTACTACTAGTGTTTAATTTAAAAAATAGTCAGTGTTCAATTTAAAAAACAATGATAGTACTAGTGTTCACATTAAGAAATAGTTAGTGTTTAGTTTAAAAATAGTTATAGTACTACTTTTCAGTTTAAGAAATAGTAATAGTACCTGTTTTTCAGTTTTACAAATTGTCAATGTTCAGTTCTAAATATCGTCAATTTTTTGTTTTTTGTTTTTTTTTTCGATTGTAATATTATTATTTAGTTTGTTCTCAATGATGCATTGTTGTATTGTTTAACTCAGATGATATGACACAAACTAAAAAATTTGCCCAAACTAAAGTTAAAATCGTTGTTTCCAAAATTAAAATAAGCATTGTCTGTAAAACTTAAAATAAAGGTTTTCATTTTTTGGATTGTAATATTATTGACTTTTTTTTTAAATGATGCATTGTTGTATTATTTATTTATTTTTCCTTAAAAGTTTGTTGATAACAATTTTATTTGTTTTTTGGTATGTGATTAATAAATCATGTTAATATGTCTTGTAAAAAATGTGATAATACACCATATGAAATACGTAATAGAGTGAAAAATAATAATAGAAAGGTGAATCCATATATATAAGGTTCATGCACTAATTTTTGAATTTTATACACCATAAAAGGAAAAACACAAAACAAACAAGAAGTTGGTTGTGTAGAGAGATGAAGTGATGTGAGGGAAAGAGATGTGGGGACGGGGACTACTTAAAAAGATGCCACACGAATAAAAACGAAAAAGAAAAATCTGCTTGTTTATCAATTAGGGACTAGGGAGAGGGGATGACGTAAGAGAGGGGAGAGAGAGAGAGAGAGAGGTGGGCGCCACAATAAGCTGTTACATAAGTTGAAATTTTCTGCACCCATTTTTGCATGTGGTCTCTCTATGCCTTGCTTAATTGGCTGATGATTTGGTTTATTTTTTATTATTTTAATTATTGTCAAGTTAACATTAATTATGTTTAGTTCAAAAAGTAAAAGCACAGAAGAGCCACTATGGATACATAAAAATCTCATCTCCTGCTACATGGGAAAAAAAAAGTCAAAATAGTCAGCGTTGGTGCGTGGGAGCACGCGCATAGAGGTGAAAGATGTCAAAAGCCTATGTGGGAGGTGTGGGCACCTTGACACAATTATTTCTAAGTGAGCCTAATTACTTGTCTTTTTACATTAAATTTTAAGTCATTTTTATCAAATAAAAGTTTAGCATAGCTTTTTGTTAAGAAAAAGTTAGTCCAACCTTTTTTTATTAAAGCTCTATATTCTCATTTCTACACTAGATGTGATAATGAATAGAATATAAAAAGATAGCGTATTTATACGTGCTTTGAAGCAATCTTTCATCGTAACCGCAATTCACATGCTATAAAATTTCTTCAATATCCGAGATGCGCCACTAGTGCTGCTTTTCTCGACTAGATTCATCTATTCATCTATTCATCTTATAGATTGGGATTTAGTATTAGGTCTTTTTTTTTCATTAATGCAATTGCTCTAATCTTTGAAGGGGATTAGGATTTTGCTTCTTAGTTTATTTTAACTTATTTTGTTTCCTAGATATCTTCTTTAGGAAGGATTTATAGTAGTATAAATAAGGCATATTTGGTCATTAGGGTTCTCTACACACTACTTTGGAGAACTCGGTTTAGAGAGTTTTTTATGATCCAAATTTATTTATATACAAGGCGCTTTCTATCTATGCTTTTAGTAAAATTTTACTTTTTTTATTAATGAAAATGCATAACTAATCCTTTTGGCTGAGCGAGGTCACGAGTTTTAGCATGAATATATAGTCTTTATTGAATTGCTTATGATATTATACATGCATACTTTGAACTATTAATCACTATGTCTAAACTATCATTATGCCTTAGTGTTTCACAACCATTAATAGGATGTTTATATAAGTAATTGGATGCGATATGATCGAAATACCACTAGAGAAATGATTAGGCCTTCATGTGATTAATTATAATTCACATAAGGCGAATATCATGCTCTTAAGGGTTGTATGGTTTTTGAAAAGGTTTTCTCAAATCTTAATGAGTCTTGCATGTTCATATTTGATATGAATATCACAGACGGATTGCATGTTAGATATACGTTCTTACTTGAATATTACAAAGAGAATATGCATAAGGAAAACACAATCTTTAAAGTTGCATGTATAATTACTTATGTAATTGGTAAAACTACACAAGATTATTAAAGTGACGACATAACTCTAATGCTTTTACAAATTGAATTTCAAAAACTATGTTCTTTAGTTTAATTTCCTTTTTGTCTTTCTTTTTTCAAAAAATTGTTTTTATTAAAAGTTGTTTTTCTTATTTTCAGTCATAAAATCTTTTCTAAATTTTGTTCTCAATAATTATTTAGGAATTAGTTTTAAGTACAAATTATTCATTCAAACTCTGTGAAAAAAGGACCTTGCATGAGCATTTTTACTATAGCTACCATGTACTCTTGCAAGTATTTTAACTCTTTTTATCCCTACTTTTGCATGTAAAACTACATAAGATTATTAAAATTCTTAAAAATACAAATGTAGAATTAGCATTTTTAAGAAATTATAATATTTCATGTGTATTGAATTAGAAATTGATATCAATCACCTAGACTGATTCCTTTCCCTTCATATAGACGTGTAAAATAAGGAGCAACCTGTATAGGCATAATTGTAGGATCTTAATTGATCATTGTATATGTATATAGACCTCTATATTGTATTATTAGATATCAATGAATTCATACACAATTATTGAATTCTTTACATGGTACTAGAGCAACTGGGCCTCTAATAACCAAAACCTTTTTGTCTTTCCAACATAGCAAGAAACCCTACCAACTGCATCTCTTCTCACCGATATCCATGGCGCTCGAAGATCTCGTCGTAAATTGAAGCCACCATCACCTAGAAGTGACCCGACCGACAGAAAGGAAGTTTGCCAATTCCCTTTTATAGTGTTTTCTCCTGTAAATTGAAGCCACCATCACCTAGAATTGACCTAGCATCCCTTACCCTTCCAATTTCATAAAAAAATATTTAAAAACCGAGTTAATTGGGCCTTAATTCGTGATGAAATTCCCAGCGGGTTCTTGAGGTGCACAGCGGCGATCCACCATTTCAGAAGCTAACTCTATTGATTACCACCATCAATAGGCTTCCCTTAACCTCAGGAATAATGCTCAAGTAGTGGTGGAGGCGTCAGAGCATGTATGGAGGTCGAATCGAAACACACCCAATTCTAGGATTCCGACGATTCGGGGGCAATTTTAGGCGTTTCTTGGCCGAATTTGACTTTTTCCCAAGTATGAAACCTCCTCCACTCATTGAGATCTACATGTTTGTAAAATTTGGTAATTTTTTGAAATAGTTGAATTTTTTGGTTTATCCGAGTGGCGGGCCGCTATGTGCGGCGGTAGAGCTGGCATTTTGGACCCAACCCATTAATATTAGTATTTGGTTGGATGATTAATGGGTCAGGTCGCTAATAGGTGAACTCATTAACAACCCATTAAATAACGGGTCACTTTGGGTCAACTCGTTAGACCTGTTAGCACATATTAACACCCGTTAGCACCTGTTAGTTGAAGATGTTTTAGTAATTTCAATAAAGCCTTAACAACAAAAAATAAACTCTATGCAATAATAATAATAATAATAATAATAATAATAATAATAATTGTTAACGGGTGTTAATGGGTGAAACGTTAGCTTAACGGATAGGATTGAACCCAACCCAAACCCGATAAACCTGACCCATTTACAGGTCTATGTGGCGGCACGTGGGCCGAGACCCCACCTAATCTTCCTAGAATAATTTAGATACCTCGATTCCATATGTGACGTTCAATTTTTGAAATCTCGTCGTATGACTATAGTTTTGATAAAAATTGTCACTTGGACATTATAGGTATCGATGATCTGACCGTTGGATTGTCACCAAACTTTAGTACGCAGTAATATGTAATATCTGGGGACAATAGGAACTTACGCATCAGAAATCCGATCTACGGATCTTCTCAAATTGGATTTCTAAGTTTGTAAAATCAAACGTCGATAGATACTTGAATGTGCGATTCGTGGAGATCCAGCTGTTGGATCGTAATGAAATTTTGGTATGTTGTTCTAGAAGAATAATGTGCATGTTGAGAAGTTACAGATCATAAATCTGATAGGCGGATCTTCCGGTTTAGATTTCTAGGTTTGTGAACCCTATCCTCGATCTTGATCTATGGTTGATTTTTTTTAATAGTCAACTAAATTGCGTTTCTAGCGTGCCGTTTATCTTAGAGTGTTGTTGGCATTTCATGAAGTTTAGTAGGCTCATTGCGACGATGGGTGTCTTGATTTACGTACGAGTGACTATAATATATGTGATTTATATTGAATTTTTATTTTATTGCCATCTATCTACGGTTGTGAATTGTGAACTACGATTGGCATGATCCCTCCAAAGGGTACCTAGGCAGTCTGACGAGAAGTTAGATGCAGCCATAAAATAAACGACATTAAATTTTAGTGGAAAATCGTTAAAGAAAGAAATGTTAGAGTGGTTTTTAACAAAAGGGTTAAAAATGACATTTTTGGCCTACCACTAAATATAAATTCCGAAATAAATTAGTGGGGCATTACACATTTGATTATCGTGAAATGGACAGAATTAGCCAGAATCTGGCTTGAAGCTCACGGGGGCTGGGCTTCACCGAGCTCCACAGAGACGAGGGAGGGTGAGAGAGAGTCCACGGTGGAGGTGGTGGTGCTGCGTTGTCGGTGTTGTGGGTGTGTAGATCGGTGCATGCGTGGGTAGCTTAGGGATGGAGAGTGCGAGAGAGAGAGAGAGAGAGAGAGAGAGAGAGAGAGAGAGAGAGAGAGAGAGAGAGATGAGTGAATGAGAGAGATAGAGAGGTGGGTGATGGTCTACCATGTGGCAGGCACATAGAGAGTGAGAATCTAAAAGAGAGGGTATGGATTGGTTAAGGATAAGGGGACCAAAATGAAAAATTTCAAATACTTTTAAGGACATTGTGACATTACATTAAAACTTGGGGGTGGGGTTTTACAATCTACCCCTTTAAAAGAAATTTCGTCCTGAAATTTGAAATCACTTACAAAAGTGAAAATTCGAAGATAGGAAGAAGGTAAATATATATATATATATATATATATATATATATATATATACATACATACATACGTACGTACATACATACATATATGCAGAGAAGAAATCAAGTTAGAGCGGTTGCACAAAAGGTAAAATGCCACCCCTTTATGATCGGGTTGCAATGATTCCATCTTTTGTGCCTCCAGATTCATACCTTCTTCCCCCATCACTGTAAAAGTAGAAACACATACTTTATAAAGATATAAAGTCGAAAACATATAATGACGTAAGGTAAAAAATAAGTATGCAAAATACGATAACGTCAAAATAGATAAGTACTAACATATAGGTTGAAAACTCGGACTGAAATTAACATTGAAAGTGGAAGAGACTCAACCAAACGTTTGTAATGTCAAAAAACAAATATATATCTATAATAAGGAATTTAAAAAAAAAATACTTGCACTGAAAACCCAAAATCGAAAATGATGGTGGGTCTCGCCCAAGCATACTTAACGTCACGTACTTCAAGAATAGTTGTCTTTAGGTCGAGCCTCAACGATGACCACCCAGTAACATCTATCATAGACGAGTCTACTGCTCACTTGCTTAACGAACCCAACGAATAAGCCGTCGATACTACAGTCGGCCGCCCGCAATATTAACAACACATTGTTGTTTCGATAAGCAAGTAGTAACTTCTCAAGGGTGCACAATTTCCTATATCATAAATTCGATCATCAGAAAACCAGTTCACAAAATTCCCTTGTCAACTAGTGTTCCCTGTAGAAGTTCTTGTACCATGTCACCAAAAGTGCCAAAATACCATTTCGCTCCACAATGTGAGAGTGTGCAAAGATCATCTATTCTTGCCTCGACCGCACTGTGGTACCATTCCAAAGCGTACCAATCAAATCTGCCAAAAGTATTTCGACATACCTGGAGTAAAGTAGTGGAAAGATGCGTTGAGGTGGACACATCTCATCATCTTGCTACAATTCATAGGTATCGTATTGTTGGAAAATATCTACCAGAGTAGATGACTATTTATTTCTGCGTGAAAATAGTGATTGGTGATGCAATCCGCTGACCACCTACATTACAACCTTCATTGATCTCTTACTAAAAGACGACTGAATTCCCACATCCACGTGGAACTCTTTCCTATAAGTCTAGTAAGCTTGTGAAAAGGTTATGCTCCTAACGTTACTGTCAAAATTAATATGAACTAGGCGCACACTTTCGCTGAATTGATCGATCGTGAATTCCTCACTAATTAAGCGAGAAACCATGTCGAGAAGGCTAAAAGAACACTTAAGAATTTGAAGGTCAAAACAAGTTCATCAAATCTAGAGCACAAGACCAAGGATATTTCGTATTTCACAACTCCTTGTAAGGATTTTCAATTTCCAATGGTCGCAACCTTTTTGGAAATTGATGAGAATAATGTTTGCTACCGAAGAGTCTCCCAATAAAGTATATAATCTGAACGAAGTCAACACTGAAAGAATTTGGTGTGAAGCTAACAATCGATGGTTAGGGAACTTGACTTCATCGTTGGAGTAAGCAAGAAGGTTATTGATAGAACAATCATCGTGAATTGTTCTAAAGATCCACACGAATTTTCCCAGTGGGAATGAGTCCAAGAGCATTGATCTGATCCCACTAATTACCACTTACTAAACTTCGTAACAACTAGCGCTTACTCGCTTTCTTCAACACGCACTTCGAAAGTTTCAAGTAATTTTTGTAAAAACATAACTCTGCCCGCCATTCCTAAGGAACGCATGTCGCAGAGTAACATCACTGTTTTAGATTTCCAGTTGGTCTTAACCAACTTGTACCACTAAGATTTTTTTCGTTTTCCAACATTGTGATGTAGCCCTTACTTCGCCCGATATTCTTAGGGAACGCATGTTGCAAAGTGGCATCGCCCTTTCGAATCTACAACTGGTCTTAAACAGACTTTCTCTTACTGAGATTTCAAAATCACGTCGCTTCAATGTATAACCGACTCTACCTGCAATTCCTAGGGAATGCAATGCATGTTGCAGAGTATTGGTTTGATGTTGAAAGTCATCTAACAAACTAATTCGTCACTGATGAGGCATAATCTCGACGCGAGTTTCTTCTTCTTCAATAAGATGTGACTATTCATGCAAAATGAGGGTTACATAACCGTGCTGAAAGACAACAAATCCAGAAGTTGTGACATCTAAATGATGTCATGATCGACACACTATTACAGTAATAGAAGATCCTAAGTATGCTCTGAACAAACCTGGCTCTGATACCAAACTAACAAGCCTCGATCCCAATATCTGAGGGACATTGGGATGGCCACGTGCTGGCTGACACCTAAAGGTGACAAAGCTATATTAGAATGCATGAGAATAAGAAATAAAAAAGACTTATAAATTTAAATATAATTAATATGTCTTATTTATATCTCGTTCTCATGCATTCTAATATAGCTTTGTCATCTTCGAGTGTCGATCAGCACGTGGCCATCCTGATGTGACATCAGGATCAGGGCATGTCACATTCTACATTCAAATCCTGTTAAATTGTTTTGTGACAATCAAGCAGCACTCCACATCGCTTCAAACACAGTGTTCCATGAGCGAACTAAACACATAGAGATTGACTGCCACTTGATGCTGATATCTTCACTAAGTCATTGAGTCTTTTTCTGTTCACGTCTTTACTTGGTAAGTTGAGAATCATTAACATACATTCCAACTTGAGGGGGAGTGTTGAGGAAGTAAAGCCTATTAAGGCTTATTTAACGTGATATGATATCAATCTGATATCAATCACCTAGATTGATTCATTTCCTTTCATATAAATGTATAAAATAAGGAACAACTTGTATAGGCATAATTGTATGATCTTAATTGATCATTGTATATGTATAAAGACCTCTGTATTGAATTATTAGATATCAGTGAATTCATACACAATTATTGAATTCTTTATAGATTTGAAAGAATTTAAAAAGGTTGAGGAATTTGAGAGAATTAAAGAAATTTCATAATGTATTTTAAACATTACAAATCTCACATATCCCTTTGAAAATTCGAAGGAATTGAATCAAAATTTACATAAAATATTTACAAACCAACTAAACTCCATCAAAATCCATAAAAAAAATAATTTAAATCCATCAAAATCCATAAATTTTAAAATTCATCAAATTCTCAACAAAATCCATTAATTTTAAAATTCCTCAAATATAAGAGAAAATTATTCTCAAAAAGCGTGACCATCCCGTTGAACCTCGTTGCCCTCCCGAGTGGTTATGGTGGCGCATCTGCTTCCTCATCTCCGTAAAGATATTATGATGATTAACTACAAAGTGGCACACATCAAGCCTGCCAGTTTACTTTTAGTGAAAAAAGGAAGGGAAAAAATAATTTAAATAAAAAAGAAATTGAAATGGACTCTTGTTTTTGTCCTTTGACTCAAAATCAGATAAGGCCTTGGGAAAAAAAAAAAATCAGATAAGGCCACAGTTGCTGCCATATATAGCAAAAATCTAAGGAACCCACTCCTCCACTTCCCCTTTTGAATTTTACCGCCGTAACTTTTTATTTTCTTTTTGAGGGATTTTTTTCTTGTGAATTAACATACACTGTATATCTTTAAAAGGAAGGCAATTTATACAACACAGATACTGACACACACAGAAAATCATAAGGAAAATTGACGAAAAGGGTTTGAAAACTTTCCTTTTAACGAAAAACTACTTTTAAAAGTATAGTGAATAGTGACAGTTAAAGGTAAAAAAGTGGTTTTTCGTTAAAAGTAAACAGTACCGGGAGTGTTTTATTAAACCTCCCAAAATCATACTGTTTTTTGCACTTCAAATAGAAAATGCAAAAAGACACGTATACGATTATTATTATAAATTAATATAAAATGTTAAAATAACAGTATCTCATGTCATATAAATTATTATTTTACATAATACTTAACTTAAAAAATGTATTTTTTTATGTGCAGAATTATTATGATTAATATAAAAAGCCACAATAACAATATATTGATGTCATATAAGTTATTTTATTATCAAAATGTTTGTCTTTAAAACACGTGTTTTTCTTAGGCATGATAGTATCAAAGATGTGGACTGTATGCCATAACAAGTTTATGCCGCCCTTGTTACCGACTATGAACTGAATAGATAACTACTATACTCATCATGGCAGTGTTGTTGGCATGCACTGCGTCAACGTGGCAGCCCCTGAACCTCATACCTCAGAATCTGAGCAAGTGTCAAGGGGAGTAGCCTCCATGTAAGCTCTGCTTCTTCATCAAGGACGCCTGGCACGCACTCTCTAGGTGCAACTGCAACCCCTTCTCTCCCTATCCTCTCTCTCTCTCTGTCTCTCTCTCTCACTCTCACTCTGTTAACATTTACTTGAAATTCAAACTCTCGTTCATTCTCTCTTCTTCTTTTTCTTCTCTCTCTCTCTCTCTCTCTCTCTCTCTCTCTCGGTGCTCATTTGAGAAGAATCAATGGAGTCAAAGGACAACAGGTACACGGGTCTTCACAATAAATGCTTTTTTCTGTAATGCGTATTTCTCAAATTCAAATTGTTGCCTTTTATGCTGCTTCAATTCTTTAACCCCATGTTGTTATTTTTGCAATTTTCGGATCACATATGCTATTGTATATTGGAACTTGGTATATTTCCTTTTTTTATTTTCTAAAATTGCTGATTAGAAACTTAACAGATGAAACGTTGAGATTATTATTTTCTAAAATTGCTGATTAGAAACTATTGAACACATGAACACCCCTTCTTTTAACCCATGCGGCAAAAGGGAACTTCTTTTGGAGTTTTTTTCCTGAAAATGAAGAAGTCTGTTCAATTTGTATTGAAAAATCTCAATCTTTAGTTATATTTTCAGATAATATGAGCCTAGAAAAATTGGTCCTGAGAAGAATAGGGTAGTTGGCCACAGAAAGAAGATAAAGTTAAATCCCGTTTATATTGAATGGTTTCGCTATCTATTGAATTGTACTTGTGGTTAAGTTGGGAACAATATTAATGTTGTTTAGGTGTGGGCCGTTAGACGGACTATAAACTTTGGCACTTCAGTGTGCTCATGCATCAAGATCGCTGTTGGTGGTGTACAATTTTAGTATCTGAACTTTTTTAAGTCAGAGTGAACTGGCTACTGAAATTATCAATCCCGAATGAACTTCTCAGTCTAATTCTCAAATTCTTGCACAATACTAAATCATGGCGCGTTTTCATTTTACGCCGTATGTTTCCCATGGCTCTTACCTGCACTGTGATAAATTTGCTAGCTTTATATACATTGTTAGTCCATTCTCTAACAGTTTAAGCATTTGGGGTACAATGTCTAACATGGTATTGAAGCTATTGTTTTCAGGAGGTCTCGGGTTCAAAAATTCCAGTCGTAATTCCCCGCTTTGTCGGTTTACACGGTAGAGGGTGGGGATGCACTTATATGTTTCTCTCTGTCTGTATTTCTCTGCCTCTCCTCCACGTGCAGGATAAGGCTACATGTGAGGGAGGGTGTTAGCTTGATTTACGCTGTAGGTCAATTCCGTTTACAGCTTAAGCTTTTGAAGTTCAGTGTTGTCTAACAGTATTTTGTTAATTTAATTCAAATAACAGAAGAATCTAATCAAGTACCTCAATAAAGTTTTGAAACCTGATTGAAGATGGTATTAATATCACAGGTAATAGAATTCTATGGATTTCAACTGCCAACCCCTCTGATTTGCGGTTAAATATCCTCATTGCTGAGCCAGCTGAATGTGTAGGTTGCATCTATCTCATAGCAAAGGATTCATAGTTGATATAATGTGACCGATGCGCCTTGTGATGTGCTACTTTCTTTTGTCCCAGTTGGTTTGTTGTATCCTCCCCCCCAAAAAAAAAAAAAAATTATAGTTACTTTCTCATGATAGGGTGCCTTCTTTTCCCTGGGCATTAGATTTCCAAACCCCTTCGTTGGATAATTATTGTCCCCGCAGTTTTCAAAATAGAAGATAAGGGGGACTCATCACATATCTTTTATTAAAAAGCTTGGAATTTCAATGGAAAGTGATTGTTATTTTTCTTGTAGGAGCAATTTGCATGTTCGTCATGCAGAAAATGGATGCAGACAATGAGAACATAGAGCCTGTGACTGATTGGGGACTATCTCTGGGATATTTGAATCAATGCATTCGGAGAAAATTGAACGGTGATTCAGGTGCAGGTGCAAATGCAGGTTCAAGGATACACAGGGCATTCATGGCTCCTGAGCCCCTGTCAGAATTAGTTTGGGATACAGATAAAGGTTTGTGTCTAAAATGAGCTGATTCTCTCTTTTCAAACAGAAAATCTTACTTTTCTTGGGTTGCAGGTCCAAGTAATGTCACTCTTTCACTGACACAAAGCAATATAGGCAGGAGGTCTGCTACTGACAGGCTTACTGATGACGTGGACTTTCTAACAGCACAGACAACAGTTCATCTAATGAGAGAAGTTGCAGGTAAAGAAATGACTATGTCTCCCACAAGCGATGCTGGTGTCATGCCAATATGCAGGTCAAGCCATGAGACGGGTGAGGCCTTATTCTTAGAACTTTGTTAGCTAAGTATAAAATGAAGAGTCTTTGAGTTGTAGGACAATGAATTTGTAGTATAGGTTTGTTATGTTGTTTGTCCACAGAAAATTTCATTACAAGATTGTCAGGTGAATCCTGCTATTCACATTTTCAGTGTTGCACGTTTAATTCGGTAGATGAAATTTAGAAATCTCCCTGCAGCTTATGCTCAAAATACAGTAAAATTGTTCTGAGGGCTGTTTTTCGAGTATATGTTGCCTTGCTAACAACTGACTTTTTTCTTCTTTCTGCATTACAACAAGTTATTGATTTGATTGTACTGACACAGGTAACGGTGACAGAGAAGGGGCTGATATCTTATTTGTCGAATCAGATCAAAAGATATCTTTTGTGGAACAAACTGAACCATTATTGGAGGATTCTGTTGGTCAGGACAGACATGCTGATGTTGGGGATCAGAAAATGCAACTTGTTTTGACCTCCGAAGTTCTCCCAGTGAACGAAAGTAAAGCTTCGGATGCTCCAGCGATGAATAAAAAGGTAAAAGGCAGTATGTCTTTGGATATACTGGAGGCAACAGCTGAGAATGATTTAATGAACCTCAAAGATGAACATGCTTATGCTGCAGCAAGTCAGTTTTTAGGATCAGAATCTTCCCTAGGGGTTGAGGACAGGTTTGAACAAGGTCAGGAGATGCTTCCTGGAAACGAATCTGTTCTTGACAAACACTCTCCTACTAACAGCAGCATCCATATGCGTCGAAGGAAAGGCAAAGAAAAAGTGTTATCTGATGGATATCTTAATGGAAGAATGACAAAAGATAAGGATGATAGCCATGAAAGTGTTGAGAGCTGTAATAGTGCAGGATTGTTTTTGTCGGGCAAGAAGAGATGGAACTCCGAAGAAGAGTTCACTGTCGGGAGTAAAAGATTCAGAAAGCAAATTCTAGAAACTCCGATCTGCGCATCCTCTATTAGACAAGATAGCTCCTTCATGGTTTGGATATCAAGCATGGTGAAAGGGTTTTCAAAATCAATGCAAGATGAGGCACCGCCTCTTGCACTTACCCTTGCACATCCTGATCATGGAGATGAGAATCCTGATAATAAACTTATCGCATGCAATTTGAATCAAGGCGATGCAGTAAAAAGTATCGGTTTCCAGACGATTTTTCAGTCCTTGTATTGCCCAACTGCAGAGCGCCAAGAAGCACAGATATTGAGTAACAATCATAAAATGGGAGATATATCAACTGAACTCGAGCCAGCTACTTCTCCAAAAGTCTGTCATGGGGAGAATATTAATTTAGGCAGAGGATTTATGCTGCCAGTTGAAAAGTTCAACAAATCTTCATCAGGAAATGAAGTGCATTCAGCAGGCAGTCAGGGGAAAGGCCATACTGGCTCTGAGGAGAAAAAGAATCCATGCAACTTTCCGTTTTATAAATGGAAAGATAGAGTTGGCCCTAATTCTTCTCTGGGTAAACTCAAGAAAGGGAGGGTCGAGAATGTTGAATCTAGCTCACGATTTAAAGGGAAGACGACTGATGAATCTGGTTATAGAAGGGACCTGATGGGAAGCTTGTGGATAACTCGGTTCACTCCAAAAACACCCGGTCCATCTTTAAGCGCAGATCATTACAACAAGAGTGCTGATGGAGTTCTTGAGTGCTCCAACAACCACAAACATGTGGGGGACAAGGAACAGTCTGCTGGTGATTTAGTTATTGTCATTGGTAACAATCTGCAAAACTGTGCTGCTGACAATGAGGGCTCATCTGCTTTCAATGGAAATAAAGGTCAGAATGATCAAGCATCCATGCCCGAATTCAGCCCTATCTTGCCTTCCTCTGAAGTCAGAAGTTCGGAAGTGGCTTCTGTTTTTGCTAGGAGATTGGATGCCCTTAAGAACATCACCCCATCCAGTGCATCAGGTAATGCTTCCGATGAAATCATGACGTGTTTGTTTTGTGGCATAAAAGGTCACCATTTACAAGAGTGTTCACAGGTAAGAGAGAGATTCAGGAATTATTAAGTAATATTAAGTCCTATAATGGAGCATAAAATCTGCCTTATTGCATTAGATGTTTACAACAGAGTCATTGGGCGGTTGCATGACCTAATGCACCCTCAACGGGACCACCTCAAATTGAATGTAATGTTTCTTGTTTAGATTATTACTGCAGTCAGAGTGAAACGAAGCTGAATTCAAGAATTGATGGAGATTTGAAGCTCCTAACTGGTAAGGAGAGTCAGTTCGAAGCTTCTGTTGCTCATACATGTTTTAACGAGGACACTTCAAGAATGGAGACAGGTATCAATATGAGCTGGAATGCTAATGAGACGAGAGCCTCTAAGAAACTAGCATATTGTTCAAATTCAGTTATGAAAAACAGTGCTTCAAGCTCTGTGGAAAACAAGTTGAAAGAAAATCAGATCATGCCCTCGTCACAGTTTGTGAATACACAGATTCCAAATATACCGAAAGGAATCATTGACTCTGTGAAAAGGCTTCGCTTGTCTCGCACAGATGTTCAGAAGTAAGTTGAGCATACCAACTAGCCTCTCAGTAGTAATTTTTATTTTCTTGTCAAATATTTTAAGAACAATTTTTCTTGAATATACTTTAGATATCAACATAGCATGCAAACTAGGTATGTTCATATAAATCTTGAATTTATCCTCGTGTAACTTGTTCTTATGTGTAATTTGTATTTTCCGGAATTAGATGGATGGATTCCCGCATGTCACTTTCACAACTCGAGGGGTTTTTCCTCCGCCTGCGGCTTGGGAAGTGGGAAGAAGGACTTGGGGGAACTGGATACTATGTGTCTTGCATAACTGGTATGACCAGAATTAAACCATGGTTGTTTATTACCTTTACCTAATAACTTCTTTTGATAACTAAGTTGATGTTTCTCCTGAGTTCTTTTTTGTTCATTTTTATTTCTGTTGTCCACAGGCTCTCAGAATGAGAGTTGTCCACAGAATGTGAAAGACTCTATAGCTGTTATTGTTGGGGGGATAAGATGTATGGTTAAGAGAAAGCATGTATCCAACAACGATTTCCACGAGGTAATTATAATCCTACTTGCTAACGAGTTACGACTTGATTCAACTGTGTGTGTGATGCATTCCCACTATTAGGGTTTCTATTTTGGGTTGTCCGTATAGCCCTTAGTAATGCTAGGACTATATGGTTTATGAGATTGTGTCACTTTCTTTTGGACTTCTCACTTATGCCCTACGCTACAACAGTTAACTAGGGTTTTGTCATAACAAGATCGCTATCATCGATTCACCTCATAAAGATGTTAAACTTTCATGTCACCAATGTTCTATATTCTTGCTGATTTCACCTCCTCATATATCGCAGGACGAGCTGAGGGCATGGTGGTCTGCTGCCTCAAAGAGCAGTGGCAAGATTCCGCGTGAAGAAGATTTGAGAGAAAAGGTAAATAGAAAACGAATGTTAGGCTTGTAGTTTTTTCGGTATTTATAAATTTCAACTTGGTTTGAACTTTCTCTTGCAAAATCAAGAGTCATAGGATCTGCCGGAAGTCTTCTGTACAGTCATTCTGAAATTTTTACCTTGGATATTTTTTTATGTACATGAAGAGCACTCTGCAGTTTAAACTGTGAATAGTATTCAACTGAAATTATAAGAGTTTTAAGGATTCTTTTGGATATGTCAATCACTGTCCCTAAACTGTCGGCATTGATCTGTGTGGATACTTAAATGTACACAAATTATTAGATAAGTGGCCTTGGATAGGGTTGTCGACTTCCAAATGCCTCTCTGTGTGAAAACTTACATATTCCGGGTTCATTCCTATCTCAATATCCTCCCGTAGTGTGTAGTCACGTGAGGAACAGGAGATAAATGAGATAGGTAGAGGGCGTAAGGACCCATTGCAGGCTTTAGGGTACTTAATACACTCGGTTTTTATTGTTAGATTCTTGGTCAAGGATCCAATGACTAAGATTTAAAGCCAACAAAATTGGTGTATATAATATACGAGACCATGGTATTTTTGTGGATGATGTATTGCAACCATTTATCAAAATTAAAATGCTGTAGATTAAAATGAGATCATACGTTATAATGGAGTGATCAAATTTTACAAACTCAAAGTATGCAATAGCATTTTGGGGAGAAGAGGTTGGCGTTTTGAGTGGTGACAACTAATATATTTTTCCAAGAACTTGACTCCAAATGGAAATAGTAAGATGTCAAACTACTTAAAAATGTGGGAGGAAACATATGGCCTTATCAGCACGAACAAATACCCCAGATGAGGTTGTCCCATTGGCCGTAATCGATCAATGGAAATGTTGAAAAGTAAAGAAATAAAGGTTCAATATTTTCTGGAGGGACTAACCTGATTACTTCCTTAAATTGTTCGAGAAATTTGCCAGCATCTTTTTTGAATAATGTAGGGGAGAAATTTTTCAGCATATGTAATTATACAAGTGGAGAGACACTAAAAAATATATCATCTGTTCATTTGTATTTTGACAAGCAATGTACCAACTAGCCTCTCAGTAGTAATTTTTATTTTCTTGTCAAATATTTTAAGAACCCCACTTAGTGGGAAAAGACTTTGTTGTTGTTGTTGTTGTTTGTCAAATATTTTAAGAAGAAATTTCATGAATATACTGTAGATATCGACATAGCATGCAAATTACGTATGTTTAAATAAATCTTCAATTGGATATTCTCATACGATCATGAACCTTCGGGAAATCTGACCAAGAGTCAAATACAGATAACTCGGTACAACTAAAAGGAATATTTTAGCAGCTTTATCCTTGTTTAACTTGTTCTCATGTGTAATTTGTATTTTCTGGAATCAGATGGATGGATTTCCGCACGTCACTCTCACAACTCGAGGGGTTTTTCCTGTGCCTGCGGCTTGGGAGTGAGAAAAAGGACTAGAATTACTAGAATTAAATAATGCTTGTTTATTAGCTTTACCAAAAATAACTGTGTTGTCTAGTGCCCTTCTTTGATAACTAAGTTGTTGAAGGAATGAAGTGTGTCCCGATGGGTTTAGGGTTAGCTACTAGGGTTAGCTATCATAGGTGTATTTGTAGGGTAATCTTAAGCCCATATTGTTGTAAATCAGCTTTTCCTTAAGTTAAGAGAAGTGACTGATTAGGTTAAGTTGGTGAGCTCTAGTTGGTTGTGATAGACAACATTCTTTTCTTCTTTTCTAGTCAGCTGCTTGCAGCTGCTAACCACCCAGACATCTTCTCCCTCTCCTTTCTCATATATACCTTGTATCTTGTACATTTGAATATATGAAAATACATTGAAACTCAAAGCTAGAAAATCCACATGGTATCAGAGCAGGTTCGTTTGTAACCTGTCTCTACCATTCTTGCTACTGCGTTATCTCTTTCAAACTTTGAGTCATGGCTGAAGAAAGCTCAGTAAACCATGACGAGGGAACTCAACATAGTCTTTCCCCAAATTTCTCAAACGCTGAGGTTAACACCAATCAACGTTTGTGTTCAGTTCTCTTAAACGAGTTCAATTATCTCTTTTGGTCCCAAGCTATTTCACTTGCTCTGGGAGGCAAAGGGAAATTAGGGTTTGTCAATGGAAACATTGAAGCCCCAGATAGTTCCTCATCTACATATGGTGCCTGGCTTTGCAAGGATCAGCTTGTCATGTCCTTACTCCTCAGCACCATGGAGAAACATGTTGCTGAGATTTTCAGCTATTACAATTCGTCACTTGACCTTTGGAAAGCCTTGCAAGATATGTATAGAAATCAAAACGATTATGCACGAGTGTTTCAACTCAATAAGGACATTGCCAGTGCCTAACAATAAGGGAAAGCATTTGTCCAACACCTTGGGAGCCTTAAGGCCATGTGGAATGGGCTGGATGTATATCTTCCTCATACCACAAACCCTACCATTCTCTTGAAACGAGCTAAGGAAGATAGAATCTATCATCTGTTAAGGAGTTTGAACTCCGAATACGAGGACCTGAGGAGTCACATCTTGATGAGTCAAGAACTGCCCACCTTCAACAATGTTTGTGCAACTATTCAGCGAGAAGAAGCAAGGAAGAAAGTGATGAATGCTGAGCATATCTTAAGATTAAAGGAGACCCATGCATATGCCTCAAATTACAAGAACTAAGAAGCAAAAAGGGTACAAGGGTAGAAATACAACCAAAATGCAAATACTGAAATGGTGTTGGTCATGTGGAGGACAAATATTAGGAACTTCATCCTGAACTCAAGCCTAAGTTCAGTAAAGATGGAAAGATGATACAAAGGTCTTCACAACAATTTCACCCTCACCCCAAGGCTCAACTTGCTAATGCTCATGTCTCACAAGGATCCATGGAGTTCACTGCCAATCCATTGTCACTCATCAATGAGTTTGCAACTTATCTTCAAAGTAGGGGACACGGAGGAGGTTCACAAGCTTAAAACCAGGATGAGAGCAGTCATACAGCTATCTTGGGATAGTTTGCTGGCTTCCTTGCTGAAAATATGAAAGTACCACATAAGGATGCACCAGGTATACTCAAGGCCTTCACTACTGCTCTATTAACTAGTATTGAAAATGATTGTTGGATAATAGATTTAGGTGCCACAGACCATATGACAAACAAGGTCACAAACCTGCATCATTTTAAACGTTTTTCAAGGCTTCACATGTTTATGTTGCAAATGGAAAAAATGTCTTGGTCTTGGGCAAAGGAGAAATAAACTATCTTAAACAAAACATCTTCCACTACCTTATATGGACCAACCTTTCCTTTCCAACTTCTGCCAATTGGGAAACTCACAAATACCCTAAACTGCAGTGCTATTTTCTCACCAGATAAAGTGATTTTTCAGGATGTTCTCACCATGAAGATGATTGGTGAAGGGGTCTTCATAAATGGACTTTACTACCTGTGCAAGGATGCCTATTTTCCTCAGGTTTTTCAAGCTCAATCGAAGTCCATATATGAAAACCAACTTTGGCATAAAAGATTAGCTCACCATTTAGACATTGTTTTGTCTAAATTGTTTCCCTTTTTTTTTGTAAATCACCTCTTACTTGTGATACTTGTCATTTCTCTAAGTTTACTAGACTACCTTTTGGTAATTCGATGTCTAGGACAAGTAAATTTTTTGAAATGGTACACATTGATGTATGGGGACGAGCAACTGAATAAATGGAAGGATTTAAGTATTTTGTTCTATTTGTTGATGACTTCTCTCGAATGAGTTTTTTGTACCTTAAGAAATCAAAGAGTGAAGTCTCAAACATTTTCAAAGATTTTCATGTGCATGTTAAAACTCAATTTCAATCAAATATTAAAGTTTTAAGATCAGACAATAGCATTGAATTTCTATCCAACAACATGCTTCAATACATAAGTTATCAAGGCATCATACATCAAACCAGCTATGTAGGAACTCCTCAACAAAATGGAGTAGCTGAGAGAAAGAATCACCTCTTGGAGAAAATTCGTGCTCTCATGCTTCACATGCATGTTCCCAAGAAGTTTTGGTCATTTGCTATCCTCACTGCCACGTATCTCATCAATCGACTCCCAAGTCGTATGTTAGAGTACAAATCTCCCTATAAAACTCTAAAGGGTAGAAAAATTGATTTGACACACCTAAAGGTATTTTGATGTGTTTGCTTTGTTCACATTCAAGCCTTGAATCGTGACAGATTAGATGCCAGGGCTACCAAGTGTGTGTTTGTGGGGTACTCTTCCACTCAAAAAGGATACAAGTGTTTCAATCCCGTCACCAAGAAGTGCATTATGTCAAGAGATGTGAAGTTCGAAGAAGACTATTCTTATTTCACTTCCAAAGGCACTGCTACAAGTGAGGGGGAGGAATTGTTTGAATTATTTCCACTCCCTCAGAACTTTGATCATACAGTGTTGGAAGAAAAACCAATCTCTATGAGTTCAGACAGCGAAGAAGTGCAAACTAACTCAATCACTGCTAGTCAGATTACTACTAGTGAAAGGGACGATGAGTCCTACACTGATCACTCCTAATCTCTTACAGAGCCACAAGTGATAAGAAGAAACCCTTCTCGAACCAGGAAACCTTCAACTAGGTTACAAGATTATGTTACTTATGCCTCACGGCACCCAATCACCGAAAACATCAGTTTTCGTGGTTTCTTTGCATCTCACGCTGCTTTTCTCAGTGAAATTGATAAACAATGTGAACCTAGGAGTTTCCAAGAACCATCACTCTTCCCACAATGGAATCAAGCCATGGCAGATGAGCTTCGTGCATCGGAAGAAAACAACACCTGGAGCTTAGTTCAACTACCACCAGGAAAAAGAACTGTTGGAAGTCATTAGATTTACAAGATAAAATTCAAGTCTAATGGTTCTATTGAGCGACACAAGGCTAGACTTGTGGCTCGAGGGTTCACCCAAACCTTTGGGGTAGATTATAAAGAAACATTTGCTCCTGTGGCCAAGATGAATTCAGTGAGAGTTTTACTCTTAGTGGCTATTAATTGTGGGTGGTCTCTCTATCAAATGGATGTGAAGAATGCCTTTCTTCACTGAGAGTTACAAGAAGAAGTGTATATGCAACCTCCTCCAGGCTATAATGGTCTTAAAGGCAACATGGTGTGTAAGTTGTACAAGACAATATATGGACTGAAACAATCCCTGAGAGCTTGGTATGCCAAGCTCAGTTCAGTTCTAGAGAAGGCTGGATTTGTTCGAAGCAATGCTGATTTTTCACTGTTTGTAAGAACTGGTACTAGTGGGAAGTTGGTAGTTCTCATCTAAGTGGATGATCTCATCGTCACAGGAGATAGTGCTATTGAAATTGAGGCATTGAAACGTTCTCTACATCAAACATTTGCTATCAAAGATCTAGGGTGACTAAAGTATTTTTTGGGCATTGAAATGGCAAACTCCTCAAAGGGGTTGTTTCTACATCAACGCAAATGTTCTGGATCTTCTTGAGGAAGCAAACATGCTTGACTGCAAACCTGCAATCATTCCTGTGGATTGTAAACTGAGACTCAACATAGAGGGAGAAGCTATGCATGATGTGAGTTATTATCAATGGTTGGTAGGAAAACTTATTTATTTAACCATCACACACCCTGATATCACATATGTAGTTAGCTTGGCAAGCCAATTTATGTATTCCTCTACTGTTGATCACTTTCACATTGTTAAGAGAATTTTACGCTATTTTAAAGGTTTAATAGGGCAAAGAATCATCATGCGCAACAATAAGTCAGCTGCCATTAGTGGCTACACGAATGCAGATTGGGCAGGTAATGAGCTCGATAAAAAATCTACCACAGGGTATTGCACATTTGTGGGTGGAAACCTTGTCACTTGGAAGAGCAAGAAGCAATAGAGAATGAGTTCACTGAACACGATCAACGAAGAGTTCTCATATTCATGTCACATGAGAACTCATGGTTGGGATAATGCAAAGT
Organism: Crataegus laevigata; assembly: GCA_963580275.1. Classification (NCBI taxonomy): domain Eukaryota; kingdom Viridiplantae; phylum Streptophyta; class Magnoliopsida; order Rosales; family Rosaceae; genus Crataegus; species Crataegus laevigata. The sequence goes on along the minus strand of OY756940.1, from coordinate 18,033,871 downwards.
AGTCCTTTGACCTGAGGCATCACAGTTGTCTTGTGGTTAGGTCCTTGATCTTTGATTATGTCAAAGTCACACCATAAGGAGGGTGTCCACGACATCGTCGGGGTTAAGTCACTTAGCCATGGAGGCAAGTGAATGCGTAACAAGGGATCTCTAACCTTCAAACCGTTTGAGGGAGAATACTCTATGATATGATTTAGAATCTCTGGCCAGAGTATGAATGAGATTTAGGAAGGCGTTCCAAATCACATTCAAGGTAATCATATAAGTACATGAATCACATTGGATAGTAGACATGAATAAACTATCAAACCAAACAATGTGGTCAAGAGTATTGTATTAGAGAAAGACCGTATTGCATTTTAATCCTAAACTGAATAGGTTCTCTACCTCTTCTGATTAGCTTAGGTAACCATGATATGCTGCTAGGTCTAAAGGGAGAATTGAAAGTAAGTTTCAATTCACAATCGATTTGAAAGAGTTTTAATCGCCCACTGCCTCGCTAAAAGGAACCTAATGGATCGTACACTGTGTAAGGTAGGATTGAAGAAACAACGGAGATGAGTAAGAATAATTAAATGGTTTAATTATTTATGGCAAGGATTAATTAATATGTTAATTAATCAAACGAATAAGTTCGTTAAAGACCTCGGGATAGTTTTGGACCTTAAGGCCCAATGGGCTTCGAACGTTAAGTCCATTGACTTAAGTTGTATGACAACTTAATGAATAATGATTCACAAAGGCCCAAATAGCCCAATAAATCCCAATGGCCGGCCATTTAGAGATGGAGTGGGTTTTGGACTTATTTACAAGTTTGCCACTCCAATGAATTAAGGTATAAATATGACTTTATAGCCAAAATTCATTTAGGGTTCCTTTTGGGGAAATTGGAGAGAACACAAGCTCTCTTTTCTCTCTAAAAGGGCCGGCCACCTAGAGGGGAATATCTAGCAATCTCTTTTCCTCTAGGTCACTCATTTCTTCTTAAATCTAACCTTAGTGTGGAGACTTAGAGGTTCTCAATTTTGGGAACTTGGAGAAACCTTTTCATCCATCCAAATCCATGGATCTAAGATGCAAGGAATGAAGGCCCTCTCCTTGGGTGATTAGCCTTTGCTTATGCAAAGAGGAATCTACAAAGGTATTAATTTCTCAACTCACTTTGTTTTGAGTTGAGTCTTGGTTCACCATTCTACTAGGCTTTGAATTTCATGGGTAATGTTTTGTTTTTAAGTGCATGCTTGCATGATTCCGCCTTTAATTGTTAATTGCATGCTATTGATGTTGCTTAAATGAACATGTTTTTCTCAAAATAATCCTTCATCAAGCTCATTCAACATGCTTGTCAGGCTGCCAAGGTGTTAAACAAAAGGCTTTCCTACTTGTTGCAGACTTAAGATGTCTTTCTTGAGTTGGAAGACGCGTGCAGCATTGTTTTGGTTGCCATACATCTCTTGGACTTGATTTCATAAGTGCATAGATGATTCTAAATAGCTGAATATTTCAGCAATTCTACGCTTCATGGAATTAATTAACCAAGACATGACCAATTGGTCCTTACACAGCCACAACTCATAGGTAAGAGAGGTAGTTTCAGGTGCCTTAATAACACCATTGATATAACCTAGCTTAGATCTTCCTCCCAGTGCAAGATAGATAGCCCGAGCCCAGGGAAGGTAGTTGAATTCATTCAACAAAATGGAACTGAGACGTTGGTTGAGGTTAACTTCAACGTCAGATTGAGCTGAGGTAGCCAAAAAGTTTCCAGCTTCAGAAGAATTGTCTTCAACCATCTTAGCGTGAAGAAAAACGTAGAACACACAGTTGGAACAACAAAGCAAGGAATTTAAAGTTCTTGCTCTGATACCATGTGAAAATTTAGAGGTGTTGTATATTTTACGTAAAGCAAACTTTACAAGGACTCAAACATATATAGAGGAGAAGAGTGAAGAAACAGACTTCAATTACTCCCTTAATCACTCCTTGAAACACTTAATCTATTTACAATAACAATATAGCAAAGTTCCTTAATTGAAGGAAAAGAGCATCATGACTAAGTATCCAGGATAAAACCCTAAACCATTACCGAGAGTTATATGCTGGGTAAAACACTAACCCTAACTGACAAATATTGCAGCAATGAGAGTCTCGATAACCTCCAACTTCCAACAAAACCTTAAGATCGAAGCTCTGAAAGGCCATTTTATACCCTAACAATCAACCACATCATTCAATGGGATAAAAATTGAAAATTCTGAGCAAACTATAAAACTGAGGTTTCTTCAAGGCATCATGTAGTCCCTACACAAAGAATTTCTACATTATGTTATATATATGCACACATTTTGCATATACCCTTACATAGTTTCACAAACGTCGTAACTGATGTCATTACAATTGATCATGATAATTGATGTATTATGTACATGTCTGCCATATTCTGTGATGAGCTAAACTGATCTAGTTGAATCATAGAAGTTATCTAGTTGAATCAAGTGACTGATTGATCAATGCAGATGCACCATTCATCTACTGATGCTGCATCATCGCTTTTAGTGACTGCACTTAATGTATAAGTTTTTTTTTTTTTTTTGAAAAAGTACGTTCTTTAATGCAACTAGGGAACACGTACATACTAAGGATAGTGTGCTTGGAGGGCCTCGATAAAAACCTTGCCGGGCCTTAAACCCAAACGAAGGAAAAGAGTGTCCCGCACTACTAGAAACCTATCCTCACATGCCAATACAAAAAAACAACTAAGTTACAAACTTTAGTCAAGTAAAACACCCGTAAGAAAATCAGGAGGATCTTCAAACCACAAGAATTGTTGAATATCGCCAATACCGACTCTAGCCAACCTATGAGCAACATCATTACCACTCCGCGACACATAATTTAAACTCACCTGAGGGAAAGACTGTAGTAAGAATCTCAGATCATTAATAATAGGCTCTAGAGGTGAGCAGTCCTCCTCTGACTTCTGCATGACAGCTGATAGGAACATATTTATGTGACTTTATTAGTTTGTTTCCTTGCATTTACTTAATTAGTTTCATCTTATTAGAATGTTTTAAGCTATTTTCGTGTGTTTGTAGGTTCTAAATAACAAAGTTAGCAAAGAAGTACATTTTGGTGCAATTTGGAGCTATTTTGGGGTGAAATGGATTGCATGCATAGGGAGCATAAAAATGGATGGTTGTGATTCATTCTCACCAACAAAATGGATGGTGGTGATTCATTCTCACTAACAAAAAGGGATGGTGGTGATTCATTCTCACCAAGAAAATAGATGGTAGTGATTCATTCTCAAAGCCTATAAATAGGCTTCTCCATCAAGGCCAAAGACACAAATTCACATCTACAACACATTCCATAAACAACACAATTTCTGCCGCAAGTTTCCTTCTTCCTCCATCCATTTCCATCCACCTCTTTTCCTATCCATCCCCTACCACTCTTCCATACTCTCTCAACCTATCCAATCTCTGCCACATCCTCTAGACCATCCAAACACCACACCCACCTCGGTGCCGCATGTTTGCAAGAAATGAGGAGGACTTGGAGCTGTGCTAACCATTCAAGACGTTGGATTGTTGGAGCGTTCTAGGTGTCTTCTACTTTTGTTTATCATGTTTAAATTCAATTATAGTTGTTTAATTGCAAATATGTGGAACTAAATTTGTTTTGGCTAGAGGTTGATTCAAAATCATGAACATATTTGTAATATGAATTGATTACCTTCAGTTGTGATTTCATGAGTTGTGAATTCAATTTGCTTAACTGCTTGATTTATAACTTATTCTTGTATGTCGATTAAGGATGCATACTTAGTTTGCATGCATGAATTTGATGCTAGAATATAAGGGAGTTTCACCTAATCGTTATGAACTTATATTCACAAGTAGTGGAGGTTGCTAGTCACAATCGCGTTAAGTGAATTCTTGGCAAGAGTATCATGCTGTTCATAGTTACGAATGCCTCGTCAATGCTTATAGTTTTCACAAAGCTTAATGATCTTTGATTGTATCTCTATTGTGTTGTTCACGTAGGGGACTTTTGAATAATGTTTTGAATTGTTGTATGTGTTTTTCCGTCCAATTCAATAACTTAAGGAAAACTTGAAGGTTCAAAAAGTGTTGTTCATGGTTAATCTGGGGTGTTGAGATTCATGGTTTATTGAAAGAACAACTAAAAATTGGTTTGTATGCAAGTGTGTCATGTGTGGAGAAGAACCCTCTAGCTAGTCCATCACCCATCCATTCACCTTAATTTTATGTCTTTGTTTAATTCTGCAAGTTTGTTTAGTTTTAGTTTCAATTTTCGTGCAAACCAAACCCCCATCATTAAGTAGTGTCAATTTAGTTAGAATCTGTTCTAGTTTGTGTTTAGTTAGTCCTTTGAGTTTATTTTCGTCCAAATCAGTCCCTAGTGTCTAGTTTGAGTCAATTTGATTGTTTTGAGCTGTTTTGAGTCATTCTAGTTTGTTTTGAGTTATTTGAGTTTTGTTTAGTGTCTTTTGCCTATTTTAGTGTTTTTAAGTCAGTTTTGAGTAGATTAGCAATCCCTTCTAATCCCCAGCCTAGAACGATCCCTACTTATATCTTTACTACAATTGTCAACAAGAGGGTTTAATTTGAGTGTTGTTTACATCGCATCAACAGCCAAAACTGTGCTGGTATCACCCTCAAACACCAACTGTGCACCTACTGGACAAAACGATTGAGCCAACAACAAAGCTTGATGAGCAGCAAATAGCTCCGTGTGAAAAGTCGAAGGAAGGGATGTGAGCATGGACGACACTCTATCATGGATGCCCTTTGTTGAGCAGACAATAGCCATGGCCCGGGATGTCCACAAATGCCGCTACAGAATAGAGGTTGGTTACAAGGTAGAGGAAGACGGCACCATTACTGAAAACGATTGGGAACGAGTGGACGATGGAGAGGATCATCAAGATCAGCAGAAGATAGATAATGGAGACGAACCCAGGAGGAAACCCTACAGAATAGAGTTGGTTGGGGTGGTTTGTGATGCTTATTTAGCTGTTGTTAGAGGCATTAGAAGAGCAATCATGGTTGGGAGGGCAGTGAGGGTGAATTCGCAGTTGAAATCCCACAAGAGATTTGCTAGTGCATTTTATAGATATTGCCAGCTTGTTGATAATGCCAGGCTCTACTGCACCAATGCTATGACTGGCCCTCCAAAGGTAATTTTGGACTCTCTAACTATACTAACTATTTTAAGTAATGTTACAAAGACCACAATTTTAGATCACATTTTATGATGATGCACATTCATGCGTCAATTAACTTTTGGTTATTATCAATCGTCACATGGATGAGTTCATTTGGGAGTACTTTTGTAGGAAGCATTTATACTCACAAAAAAATGCTTTTATCATAAGGATGTAGAAGTTTTATCAAAAACAAATTGTTTTCCGGAAAAAAATTGACTTGTTTAGTTCTTCTTCATAAAACACTAAAAATTACTTTTAACTAAGAAATACTTTAAACTTTGTTTTTCAAGCACTGTCAAAAACACTTTTAACCTTTCTAAAAGCATCGTCCAATTGGCCATTTTCAGCTGATGTGATCTACTACTTGAATGATAAACGCAAAAGTCATATAATAGTTGATAAATTTTTGCTCAGACATATGCATAGCATGAAATTTATATACTTGGATTTGTGTGTAAAAATGCAGCTGATAGGATGGAAGGATGGAGACAACAATTTGCTACTCGATCCGGAAGAGATAAAGTGCTTGACAAACTTAAGCAGTTTAAACTCTGAGGTAGAATCCATATACGAGCTTTATAAGCAGAACCCAAGACTTATCCTTGAGCCTGGTTCCTTCTGGCGAGACATTGTCATGTGCCCTTCAAGGCCAAGCCTTCAGCTGAAGCTAAAGGGTACCATTCAAAATATTGAAATTTCATACACTGCTGCCAATTAGGTTAACAGTGTTGAATCATCAACTTAATTCTTGTGTTAATTTCGTGTTTATTGAAAATTCTGTACATGCAAAAATGAATATATAATTCATTAATTGCCATCAAATATCATGATAATTCGCTCGTCCAATATTAATTGCTTCAAATTAATAGCGCCCCCCTAAAAAAATCAGAAATTACCAACCAAAGTTATAAACACAGACGCCATGAATGTACAGAAGAAACTTCTTTTATTTATTTAATTGCCAAATCGGATTAATGGCCCGTGGTGACATGATATTCGGAAGATAGTTCATGTGGTAAAAAAAAATTAGGATTTAAACCCTTGTGGTGAAGATTATTAGCAATTTTAACACAAAAACAAAATTTCAATTAAATCTCAGTTAAATGTAGGGATAAAAATGTTCAACCACACTTTTCTATCTGTTAGCATTCTCTCTTCCTCTCTCAGCTCTCTCTCTCCAAGCTTTCAAACAAAACAAAAAAGGAGTTAAACTGTATCTCCGATTACCATTTGATCAAGGAAAATTAAAGAAGTGCAATGAGTGTGTTTGGAAATTGTACTCACTCTAAGGCTCTTGCAGGTTCAAGTGCCATTCAAATTTCTAAACGAGGATTCCACTGGGTTTCTTCTTGAGTTCATCATCTATGTGCAGAGCATCATGCAGTGAACCATTACTGCAATACTCGTAGATAAGAAGCCTTTGACCATGCTCTGCACAGTAAACCATAAGCTCGACAACATTAGCATACCAGGTCAAGAAACTCGTCATCTTTCTGCTGACTAGAAGCTCTCTTGTCCAATTTCTTTTTACTTCAAGTAGCTGCAAAAGTATCCCAAAAGAATAGTGTCAGTTTCTAAACTATTCTATGCACATAACAGAAACTGCTTGATCACAAGAGATATAAGCACACAGGAAGAGAGAAGATTTTCATATTGCATACAAAAGTACCCGAAAAATATATTACATGATACAAATCATATCATACCATATATTTGTTGACTACAAAAATCACCTAGCCTACGTGGCGCGCAGGCCGAGTAATTAGTAAGCTAACTACGTCCTTCAAATGTGTGCAGGGCGTGCCAACTCGTCGGCCGAGCTCGGCCGAGGAGTAAAATGTGTTGGTGTTGCGTTGAGCGCGCTGCTGACTTCTACGTCTTGCGATTGCGGCCGAGGAAGGAACACGTCTCGGCCTTTGGGTTCTAGAGCCTGAAGACAAGGCTGCCAATTACAAAGTTCACGGTTCTTCGTCGTCTGATTCGGCGACAGTCACCGTATTGGTGAAGGTAAAATCACGCCGAATCGACACTAGAGTATAAGGGCACAAATACTCAAAGCGAATGAAGGTCTTGACAATGAACGTGGTTCGGCCGTCTAAATGCCGAACTCTGAAACTCACTTGAGAATATGCGAACATAAAATTACTCGGCGTTGAGGCGCCGAGCCTAAGTATTAGTAACACCTCACTTCGCCGAGATGGCTGATGAGATGACCTCTGTCGACGGGGATTCGAAAACCCTCGTCGGCCGAGACTTGGATAGATAACTCGTCGACCCTGTCGCAGTGTTGTTTATCCAAACTGAAGGTGTTTACCAGTTGCCTTCACAGTGCTGTTTATCCAAACTGAAGATGTGAAGGCGGAAAAGAAAATAAAATCTCAAGGTCGTTGAGAATTTTCGCGTAGAGCGAGAAATTGCGCAGGGCAGGTTTGTGTGTTGAATTGGAGGTCTCTTGAATGTTGTACTTCCCCTCTATTTATAGCAGCAAGAACCTCCACAGATGGGCTAGAAATACATTTCGATTAGAACTCCTCAACCCAATCAGATTAAACTTCGACCAATCCTAATCTCCATAGAACTTTGAATCAAACCTCCAAAACAAACCAGGTTCATCTTTATATCTTAGTATCCTTATCTCGTTTAAGAATATGCCAAGATAATTCATATTAAAAAATAATTATTATGATAAAAACCACAATATTATCCTTTAAAAAGTAAAATTATCTTTACTTCTTATCCAACGGTTGGGAATTATGCCCATTCAATGGTCTTGATTGCGCGGGCCAATATTGTAAAATCGGGTCCAAACAATATTACATGTTACAAATGGAGTGCAAAATTCTCAAGCATTAATTAACTACAAGCCATAATATTAATGTAAAATAAATAGGAAATTGTTGTTGGCACTCCAAACTTTTTAAATTTAGAAAGAAAAAAAAAAAAAAACTCTTATGAGGAGTGCACAATCAAATTTTTTTTTTTTTTTGGAAGTACCAATAGTTCCCTATAAATACACATATTAAACTTGGAGACTACTTAAAGAAACACACAAAGAAGAAATAAGAGAGCTGGCTTAAACTTGGAGGGTTGCTTGGATATGAACACTTGAGTTTTATTGATATACAAAAATTACAAATGAGAGGTGTTTACAAGAGTGTTGTTTACAAAAAAGAGCAATACAAAAGTACAAAGCACTTCAAAAAATTTCGTCCTTGAAAACCTCACAAATTATACTATAAAAGTTGTCTCAAAACTCTCAAAACACGTCACTTTAGTGGTGATGTTAATGTTATTGCGAAATTTGTTTTTTCTTTTGTCATGAGATAGGTTGAAAAAATCGAACCGTTAATGGACCATTGCTCTTGTTGGTTCATGAAGAATCCTTAGGAGGCTTCTTCACGTAGGAAATTGCCCATAAATAAAACCGATTAATTCTATTTGAGTTGATTTGTGCACCATTAACACAAAAACAAAAACCAAAAACCCTAGTAAAATCATAGTAAAGCCCAAGCGCAACAATTGCTAACATTTTAATTTGAAGCCCATTCAGTAGGCCCAATTCCCACCTCAGTCTAGGGCTAAACACAACCAGAGCCACCACCTCACCCAATCGATATTTATACAAATTCAGCTTGAAAGAAAATCTTCCTGCTTAACTTCCTGCTTCCCGAAAACCCTAGCGGCCAAGCACAGATCCGAAGTCCTCCAAGCTTACTTCCCACCTCGCGTTTCCGATTCCGAAAGCTCCACCACCATGGTAAGTCTCCGAATCCCCACTCTCTCTCTCTCTGAAGCGCATCATTTCGCTGTTAATTTTTCTCTCCTAACTCTCTCTCTCTACCTTTTCTGGTTTTTTTAGGCTGACGTTGAGACCGATGTTGCGGCAGCTGGAGTTCCGAAGAAGAGAACATTCAAGAAGTTCAGCTTCAGGGGCGTCGATTTGGATGCCCTTCTCGACATGTCCACTGATGAGCTCGTCAAGCTCTTCCCTGCCAGAGCTCGCAGAAGGTAATACACAAATGGATCGATACGATTTCTTGGTTTGGTTTTTTGGTGGATTTGTGAAATTGGGTTTCAATTGGATTTTGTGGATTTGTTGTGGTTGGTAGGTTTCAGAGAGGTCTGAAGCGCAAGCCTATGGCTTTGATCAAGAAGCTCCGCAAAGCGGTAATCTTTCCGAACTCATCGGCTGAAATTGTTACAGGTTTTCTGTTTAGATTTGGATTTTGTTTGGGGATGTGCTGGCGATGCTTTACTATGAAAATTATGTGTTATTGTGGTCGAGTTGTGTTTTTATTTTTATTTTTTTATTATTGGTTTCAGAGCGTTGTGATTTGAGTTGTCTAATTATCAGCTTAAACTTTTCGATGCATAGTAGATGATGCCAATGTTGGTATTGTGCTTGTTCCCCCTTGGTCAAGCTTGTGTTCTGTGGACAGTATGAATCTAATTTATGTCGAATTTGATTAACCTCGAGTATGTGATTTGTGATCTGGAAAATGGGGACGTGATATTCCTTTTTTTTTTTTTAAATTTTAAGTGCATACTTGTGTTTTGTTGTATAATAACACATGGGAATTTTGTGCATTGTCTCCCCTGTTCTGTTTTATTTCACTCACAGAAATAAGTTGGATTATCAAAATAATGTTGGAATGTAGAAGTCTCTACGTGCCTTAGAAGGCATAATAGATATGGGAAAGAGACCGTGGCAGGCCCCAACATAAGTTGTGATTCCTAAGTCCCTGCTGTTTAAAAACCCATTGTTATCCTGTTGCTGGGTTTAGTTTGAGCTGTATTTTTACAGAGTCGAACTCTATAATTTTTTTGAACTTGTTTGAATGCTGCGACATATTGTTTTAGTGTCAGCATCAAGCATGTATCTCTTTCCCTCGTTGAGTTCTGTTGTAGACTGTCAAATGCTATCATGGATGGGGAAATTTTGGACTAATGATTTTTTTTCTTTGTGCTTGTAACAGAAAAGGGAGGCACCACCTGGTGAGAAGCCAGAGCCAGTCCGTACTCACCTGCGTAACATGATTATAGTTCCAGAAATGATTGGAAGCATCATTGGAGTGTACAATGGTAAGACCTTCAATCAGGTTGAAATCAAGCCTGAGATGATCAGCCATTACCTTGCTGAGTTCTCAATCTCATACAAGCCTGTGAAGCACGGTAGACCTGGTATTGGTGCCACCCACTCTTCGAGGTTCATTCCTCTTAAGTGAAGACAGTTTCCAGCAGTCTGGATGTGTGGTCGTGTTATTTCTGTAAGACTTTGTTATCGATCACATTTTTGCTCGTTGCTGCTATTTGGTTTTGTTATATTTTGACCCTACCTTGATTACTCTTTAGATGGAATTTATGTTTACAGTTGTGGTGCTTTGGATGCTCAGACTATGAGATTAAAAGATTTAAGCGTAGTTGAATTAATGCTTGTTCTCTTGAGTTGCAACCATGTATTCCTGTGTCCACAAGAAAGAGTTTGTTTAGGCAGGTTGCAAGCTTTTCCTCAAGAATTGCAGCATCCACTTGTTCACGTTCATGGATTTTGTCACACCATTAGGGAGCGGATTTTGTCAACCCATTTATCCTTTTTTAACCCGTTTATCCTTTTTGTTTTTATCATTTACTCCTTTTTCACCCGTCTACTTGTTTTTTTAACAACTTAGCAAATTTTATTTCCGTGGTAAATATTTTTAACTGTTAACAATGAAGGTAAATATTGTTTACAATGAAAACCAATTCAGTGGACCAATACCAATTTCAATCTCGAATGCCTTGAGCCTTTATCGACATCAAATTGAACCGCATTGAGTTTACTGGAAAAGTGCCTATTTGGCTCGACTGTTGAATCTGGAAGTTTTATTACTTAGTAATAACAATCTGTAAGTTAATTCATGAATCCTTGAGTTCTTCATGAGGGATTGATTATTTCGATCTTTCTCATGGGTACACCTAATTTAAGATTGCCCTTATGCTTTTTCTAAGAAAGTACTACTTCTTAGGCTGAAAATATTATCTCAATTTCTCGAATGCCTCGAGGCTTAAATCATGCACTATGATCAATAACATTGATCTAAGTTTTGTTCGATAAAAAACATGATTTGTGTTAATTTTACATAAATAAAATAAATGAATAAACGGTTACCCGTTTATAACCGCGGTTAATACTCATAACCGCCCATTTAAATTATACCCATAACCGTTTATTTATTTAAACGGTTACCCATAACCAATGGATATTTGCCCATCCCTACTGGAGGACTCTCATCAGACGATAAAAATTCACCTTCCAAGGCTTTGAGGATATATCGGTCCATTTCCTTCTTCTTCCTTTCTCTCTCTCGCCTTTGAACTATGTTTGTTGTGTCGGGAATTTCAAACTTCAGTTTTGGCAGTTAATATATAGGGCTCAAGGTTCTAAAAGACGCTAGACGCTAGGCGCTAGTTGGGCGGCAGGCTGGGGCCTAGGGCCTAGGCGGCTAGGCGAGGTCTAGGCGGCGCCTAGGCGGACTAGGCAGATTTAACTAAATCTGTTATATTTTGTGTAAATAAGTATTTGTTTATACTTAAAATATATATAATTTCATCATAAACTACAAAACAGAATGACATATATATTATAAAGTATTTGAACATGATGAAAACATAGAGAACAAGCATATAATGTGTGCTCATTTAAGTATTCAACAAGTTTCTTACAATTTATTGAAAAAAATAAAATCCAAAATAAAAGTTATCTATTTTCTGTCTATATAAGTCGCAACCTAAGCAGGTGCCTAGGAGGGTCTAGTCGGGCTAGGCGGGTGCTTAGGCGGTCTAGATAGGCGTCTTAGTAGTTCTAGACGTCATTTCTTAATTTTCAAACGTCTAAGCATTAATCGGGGCGGTGGCCAAGTATCTAGCGCCTAGGCGGGACCTAGACGGAGCTAGGCGGGAATTTTTTGAACAGTGGGCTCTTGTCGAACTGGGTTTACTGTAAAGTGTGAAACCTGTAATTAAAAAGCGTTTAAAACGTGGTCAAATATCTGGTTTTGGTCATGGAGACTTGTCGGTCAATTATCTGCATATATAATATGGGTGTCAAAGTTATAGGCTTTGGAGTCGTTCTGTTGGGCTGAACATAAATAATTGGGGTGCCAAATATCCACGCCACGGCTTGTTTTCTTGAAAGAAACTTGACAAACATATATATCTTGAGACATCCTCACATATTTAAAATTTTGCTGCCACCTTTGCACAATTTTTTGTGTTTGAATATTTTTTAATCAAATGTCATGTGTTATTTTTTTAAACAAAAGAAAACATGATATTTGACGTCTTTTAAATAATAATATTTGTTTTTCATCTTTAATCCATAGTCAAAAGCATTAAAATGTCTTTATTTGTGTGTACAAATAACACATGACATTTGATAAAGTGAAAATGCCTAAATGCAAAGGTTGCTAGTATTCTAAAAATATATCAATAAATTAAGTGTTAGTTAATTGGCCACACAATAGAAATAAAGAATGACACACACCAACCCGGAATGTCCACTAGGACCCTGAATTGAGTTGTGCTAGCTGACATCTAGAAGGTGATAAAGCCATAAAATGTAGTGACATGAAAAATATGTTTAAATTTAGTGCCTAAATACAAGAGTGCGTCTATGAGCGGGAATGAACCCATTTCACACATGATGATAGAGCATAAGTAAAGTACAGTAAGGTTAAGTAAGAGTTATACCATCAAAGGTAGCCACCTATACTGAGATTTGCCAAGAATCCTCGTCGATACAAAAGTTCAGCTGCTAAAACCTGGAGGAGCGAAAAATAAGGGTGAGTGGGCCTAAAAATAAAGCTTTAATAAAAACCTTTTGAAAATGTTATAACCCATCGCAGTAAAACAAGTATAGTTTCCAGAAAATCATACTACGTATAGGTATGAAATCAAATGCAAATCAACAGTAAATCCAAAAGTATGCCACATCACAATATCTCAACAATAATATAAGTAAAATTATGTGTTCAATCAATCTATACTAGCACACAAGTCGAAGTCACCTAATGCGACCTGTATGACTAAACTGATGCTCATCAATCTATGCTAGCACACAAGTCGAAGGCGCCTAATGCAAGCTATATGACAGGACTGGGTGTAATCATAATATACGCTCTAGTGCTACAATCACGTGAAAACTGACGCTATTCGCGGTCACTTACAAGTCGGAGTTACCTAATGCAACATGTACGATAGGACCGGCACCTACTTGGATCCAAGGCAAGTGTGCGGTGCGGATGTGAACATACCCATGAAAGACTGGCCTTGGCTCTGGGCGAGCACTAACACCGGGGTGCAGTAATGATGAAACACAAATATAGTCATGCCATAGTGATTCAATAGTTCTAATCAACATACTATCATTCATAGCCGTAAACATAATTATGACATCAATAATCATACCATACCTGTGCATTCCGTAGGATGTAGCATATTTCATAAGTTCTGTCGTTTCACTAATTCTTATAAACTTTAGTTTGATTAAGGCATAAGTAGAGGATTCTTTTTCAAATGTATAAATGGATACTATCAATCATATATATACACTATCAAAAGGAAAATACTCACTCACCTGAAGTCCGCGCTATAACTCCTTAGGACAAATATCGAGGTGTCATGAACGATCGGTGCCTAAAACAAATATAAAATCACGTCTTAGAATTCTTATCGATAGAACAAGTAACTTACATAAAACACATCCCAAGGACATTCTAGAATGATTTGAAACCCATTGACAAAAAACAACTTCAATCTTTATCACAATTCTTCGCAAAATTCAGAACAAATTTCACAAGATATATAGATACACAGATATGTGGCTTCGTGCCTTTAGATTATCAACAATTTTCCAAGATTTATCACAATCAAGCTATCAGGTAGTCGGTGATGGCTTCGTGCCTTATCAAATGCATCAACAATTTCAAGAAAACATCAAAGAAAATTCACAGAGATATGCAAATCAAGAACACTTGATTTTCTGCAGCCACTTTTCCTATCAATCACAGCAACTGATCGACTCCGTAAGCCAAGACAACTCACACAGCTCCTCAGATCTCCAATTGCAATTTTTCGACTAGTCACAGCAACCTTCAGAATCCCAATTGCACCTTTCCGATCAACTCCAAGAACTGCCGGAATTAGCCTCGCAAAACTCTCACAGAAGAGAGAAATAAAACTTTGATATCACAGCACTAATAGTTTTTCGTTACACTGGAAAATGACTTGGCTCACTATATATAGTAACTAGGATACTTAGTCAGTAAGTAAACTTGTAACTAACTAACTAACAACCAAGACTCTAGGATCATTACACATGTCGTAGCAGAGATTATGCCACTTGGCATTCTTATGGTTAATAGACTATAGATCTCAACGAAATAGTCAAACTAATATGTGGTCCAAATTAACAATTTCTAGCAAGAGAAAATCTTCCCAACAAGAAAATAATGGAAAAATTGTAATCTTACCTATCCTTGTTCCAATGAGAAATAATGAAGCCTTGGGATGCTTATGGTGGAGGTGATTATAGACTTCGCGAATATCATTGGTCGATCCACAATTGTAAATAAAGTCTGAAGTAATTGGAACTCCACCAAGTCCTCTATGGTTGCTGATCACTACATTCCATCCCATTTTTGCTGTGTTGAAAAGCAAGATGTCTTATATAAGCCGAATCTGAATCGCTTGTTGGTCCAGGAAGCACAACTACAATGGGGGTTGTGCTGTCATCTACAGGCACAAAACCACCACCCAAAACATGAGAACTTGCCACTGCCGCCCAATCCAATGCAATAGTACCGCCATCCGACAGGCGAAAAATTTCTCTTTGGTGCGTGATATCTGGAGTGTTGCCAAAAAAACTAAGGAAAAGATTCTACAGATGAGGGCTGGCAAGGCAGGGCATGGCTAAGTACCGGGCATGGAGTATCCAGCACTTGGAAACAACACTGCGGTATATGTGGGAATTGGAGCTGTATGTCAAGTCCACTGGAGAACCTCTGAATCCAGTGAAAAAGTCTTGCCAAAAATGGAAGTCCAAGTAGTTGTAGAGGAACACACAGGAAATGATGAGGGACCCTAACAAGTGCCAGACGGGAATGAGGGCCGCGGCGGTGAACAGAAGCTCGTAGGGGTTGGCGTAAGAGTCATGGATGCTCCAAAAATAGTCCATAGCAATGTCGCCGTCTCCGCAGGGAGGAAAACTGAAGTGAATGGCACACTCTCTCTCTCTGCCGGCATTGATTTCCTATGTAAATATTTGTAAACGCTCTCATACTAATTGGGAGCATTAATAACATGATTTTTTTAATACACAACGTTTAGGAATTCTAAATGGATGGGAATATGATTTTGCTTCTGTAGTTCATGCCGCAGCAAGACCCATTGTAAAAAATAAATAAAAGAATAAATTACATTTCACCGCTTAAAATATGGATGCAATTGCAACCCCATACAACATTTAAAACATTTCGAACTCATACATTTAGTTATTATTTCATTTCAAATGAAACCGTAAAAAAATGTACTAAGTTAACCATTAAATGATGACGTGATAAAAGTGGGTGCCACATTTGTGGTGACAACTAATAAAAAATATATTGGCAATTGTCCTTTTTTTTTTTTTGGAAAAAACTGAAAATGCATTCCATAACACAACACCAGCGGAAGTACATCAGGAAAGCCAGACAAGGCTAACAGGACTAACAAAACAACCAGGAGTAGCGAATACAAGTAGACACCAAAAATACAAACCAAGCGTCGTTCCCCACTCCAAATAAAACAACCTAAGAAGGAGGACATGACAATCCATCATTGTTTAAAATTCTAACCAACGAAAATGGTGGTCTATCCATCCTACAAACCTCACACATCTCCGTACCCACATATGTTGCGACGAAATTTGCCTCGCTAATCTTGGCACCCAAGACCAATTACAAATCTGGAAAATTTTCCCAACATCCATAATACGACTAATAATGGGAAAATTTTCCCATCTACAACTTTCTTTTCCTTCATTAAGAGCCGAAATTACCTACTTTGAGTCAGACTCCACAATTATGCATGGGTAGTTCCTTTGCTTTGCACTTATACAACCTTGAACCTTAGCCTTTGCCATCAAAGTATTTGAAGCACAAACTTTCTTCCTTTCCATGCTCTTGCATCTTCCTTGTGAGTCTCTAATCACAATGCCCACATATCCTTCATTACTCCTGAGTTTCCAGCTTGCATCAACATTCACTTTTATCATTTATGAAGGGGGAGGAGACCAGGGTATCATTCTCTTCTGATTTTCCATACCCGAGGATTGCTGGACATTTATCAATGTTGTTCGGAAAGTCGTTTTGGCACAAGTGATAGCATGAATAGTTTGTGAAGGAGATAAATTTTGGTGATTAAAAACAGCGTTACACCTAGCTTTCCATATATGCCAACACGTGAAAGCCATTAAAGTTATAGATCTCCTCCTTTTCTCTTTTGTTGCATAGTTTGCTTTCAACATTTCCATCAACCAAGCATTGATATTTGTCACTGAACATCTATCAATCCTGTAACCAAGCGGCCCTCCAAACCAAACCGGCTCCACCCATGGACACATAAGGAGCATGTGCTCCAGAGTCTCCTCATAAGCGGCAATTGTCTAAGAGGCAGAGGAAAAATGGAGAAATGTTAAGTTTTTAATTTTTAATTGTGTTAATGGCGGGACTCATTTGAAATATTGAATTATCAAAGAGAAGGTACTCGTGGGTGGAGAGTCCGAAGAGACTCGCTCCGTAGGATTTCCCATTCTAAATAGGTGCAGGATATCTGGTCAGTTTCCTAATGAAATTTAATTAATTTTTGTTCATCAACGGATTAGACTCATAATAATCAGGGTTTTGTAGTAATCAAGTGAAATTGATAAAGACTATAACTAATGTGTTGAGATGATTAGTTCTGGAATTTGTATAATCTGAATGATGAAGACCATGTTTGATATGTCCAGCATGCAATAACTCAAAAGTTTCTTTTGCTAAATACATGTCTAATCACATTGATATACACAATCGCTTGTAGCTCAGTTAGTTAAAAACATTCATTACTGCACTCAAGTTTTCGAGTTTGAATTTCCTTTCCCAATATCACTTCTTTATAAATAATAGCAAACCCTATTTAATGACCCATATCGAAAAAATAAGGTAGTTACCGACATAGCTTTGAAAATGGATACATCCCAATCTATATGAAACCAAATAATAATTATGAGCTCGTTTGAAAGTGCTTTTAAAACGACTGAAAACGCTTTTAGTGAAATTGATTTTGAGTTCTAAAAGCAGTTTTAGTGTTATTTGAAAAAAAAAAAAAAAAAAAAGCAGATATGTACTTCTTGTAGGAAGCACTTAAAGTGCTTTTCCAAGATCCACTACACCATTACTAAATTGTATCAAAAATATTTTCACAAAAAAACACTATCAGACATTTTAAAAGCATTTTCAAACGAGCCTGTATCACCATCAAATGCTGAAATTTTGTGAAGTTGTGACTAGAATAGGTGATGAAATATCCACTGTGACTTAAGAATCGTATTCATTTTACATAGAAGGCTTCTCCAGCAAAACTGTGAACAAGTATGGGGCCTGAAAACATCAATATGCCCTGAAAACCAGCTAAATCTAACTCCTCCCACAATTTAAGACGACTTCTTCCGCTGTACGAGTTATTTCTAGTCCAAGAATTAAAAGACATGGGAGACCGTGACGGAAACTTGCGTACCAAAAAACTACCGTAGAGGTACCTAGATGTCGGCCTGCCCAAATTATCTGTACATGTGACGAGCAACCATCGTTACTATTTCTGAATGCTGTTGTACCATTGGTCTATGTTCAGCTGATTCCATCAGCTATCTTCTTCATCTTGGTAATCATCGTCTAGTGAGCCCTCGGGCCTTGCATAAACATATTGTTGAGGAACTTCCAACTCTGTTTGAGAAGCCTGATTCTGGATACGATAAGGAAAATTCGTTTCCAGGTGAGGATCGTGAGTTGAGTAATTGCCATCATCTTCACCATTATCTTCTGCGCTGTACGTTTCAAGATAAACGTCTTCTTCCTTCGAAGAATAACAAAAGGATTAACATGTCAGAACAGCTGGTTTAACTAACAAAGAGAGTAAACAGAGAAGATCAACCAAATAATAACCTCGGAATCATCGTCATTATCAGTAGGATAAGAAGAATCTAATTTGTTGTACAATACTTCATCTCCACGCTCTTTCACAGCATCCATTTGTTCCTATCAATGTGAAACACGAGCCACTTAGAACGAAAAAGGAAAAAAAGAAAAGATATTTATAGATTTTGCGTGCCAAGTGAAATAGTTAGATGTAGCAATAACTAAAGCGTTAGGGGCATACTATTTCGGATCGAAGTGTGTCCACTTTACTCTGCACCACTGAGATATGTTTTAGAAGAGCCTGTTCAGCAGAGAAAAAAATAAGTTAGGAACATTATTGTTCGCAAAATTAAACAAGTTTGGTATGTTATGATGGGGAAAGATGAAAGGGGTTAAACAGATCAGACTGCCAAAACCAGGCATTGATTACTTATGGCAACCTTTATAAAGCTATGGTCATATTAACTATCTGATAAAACCAGGATGGCTGAACAATTAGCATTCAAATTTAGAGTGATACCTCCTGTCGTTGGATCTCAATAGAGCATGCCAACGCTTTCCCTTTTGTCAAGAGATTCTTTGGCCTCAATGTAGAAGGTCGGTGATAGTCCTTTCCCCGGTACACAATTATACAAACTTTTTGGAAACTTTGTCCACTGAAACCAAGACACCGCCGCTCTCAGCTTCAAGTGCTAAAGCAATTTTTTTCACCTGCTCAAAACTTTCAGCATTCACCATTATCTTGACCAATTCCCGGTATTTCCAGTGCAAATGCATATTCTCCACTGTACCATCAAACACTCCACGTCTACCTGAGTAAGTCAACTTTCCATAAGTAGATCAAAATAAAATCGCAGACAAGATAAATAGGTAAATGGAAAATTGTTATACCAAGAAGTAAGAAAGCCTTCATCCGTAAACCAAGCTTATGAAACATAAACCTCTCTTCATCAGTAAGGCTGTCTGGGTCGGCTTGTAGCGTAGATGGTCTCAAACACTCCTCTACCTTAGATAAGGCTTGTTCAGCTTTCGTTAACTTTCTTTCAGCCTGACAGGCAAAAAATTGAAAGGTTCAACCGAAGGGAAATTCTAGCACCGTAAGGGCGTGATATCAAAATAAGTATTCAAACTTTAGCCTGAAACTACAAGATGTTTCTTATATTAGCAATCCAAAGTTTCTGGAAACTTACTAGGGCAAGCTTTCGTTCAAGCTCAGTGACAAGATTGGCGTGCCTTAATATGTCTGCTTCTTGCATCACTTTTTTCTTATGATGATTATCCATCCTCTTTCCCCACTTAGCATCTGCATCCAATATCTCTGCAAGTGTACCAGCTGTACCAAAGTGTTGAGCTTGTTGAACATTTGGTATAAGCATAGCTGACACTCTCAACCTTGCCTGCTCCTCTTCATCTTGAAGGGATTTCGCCAATCTCTCCCTTTCCAGAAACGCTTCAGTGACTTCTGGAGACAAAAAATTCTTCCCCCTATAGAGGACCAAGAAGTCCTTGTTACGAGATAGCAGTACAGCCCTAGTCAATCTCTGCAGCAAATAAATAAGATTTAATTGTAATTATGAACTCATTAGCTAACATGAACTCAGATGTTAAAATATGATGAACTCAGATGTTAAAATATGAATGATGAAGAATATTATTACCAGTTATGTAAAAAATAATATGACAAGTCATATTTTACCCTTTAATATTCCATGTTATAAAGCCATGCGTGTTATATTCAGTACTATTTTGACCTCTAATATGAACTCAATCACACTGCTTGGCTCTGTAATCTCATCATAAAACCATAAACTTTCTACAGAAATGCCATCCAGATTCCAAATCGTCAAGATTTACAATCTAGACAAAATGTTGAACACCAAAAGAAAGGAATTTAGAAGAACAAGGAAAACTACTTTCTTTGGTGCCTTTATAAAGAATTTCTCAAGGAAACAGGACATAGAATTGTAAGTTTATGCTTAAGAATTTATCTGGTTAATTCCTACAAAATAGACACTGAAAAGAACACTGACTTAACAAAAGTCAGAGTGATATTTATGGAAGGAAAGAACACGGCAACATAGCATTTCACTTAGTAAGCACTTTGCCAAAGAAATTTAGACTTGATCATTAAAAATGTACTACATGGACATCGCCAATGAACTACTCAAACACTATAAAGCTACTACTAAAAGACTACAATTGCACTAAAAAGAAATAAGGAACTTCCAAATGAGACCTCCTCTCAAATGCATTACATCTATCAATGCATGTTGTCAAGAATATCATATTCCAATTCCCTTTTGCCTACTAAATTTTCACATGATAGATACTGATGGCTAGACTTAATAACTAAACTTGTAAGAATATTATTTAACCACTGATTAGAAACTCAGCATACCAATTTTGAGTTTAGTGGTTGGCGGCAATGAAAGTGTGTGGCAAGGTGCAGCTCGACAAATAATTACAACCTGATGAGACATAAATTGACCGGGTTCTATTACCTTGATGTCTTCAGCCATTCGCTCACTAGTAGTCAGCTGAACACCACGTTTCAGTGCAATCTTTGCTATCAAACTTCGTTCCCATAATTTAGCCATGGCCACTGCTAGACCCTGGACCTGTCTGCTTCGACCTATGGACAAAATTTAAACATTACAAATCATCATCGTGTCGCTTATGTGCAACACATGAAATTGCATACCTAAAACAAAATGTGGTGGAAGAAATTTCTTTTTTCTTGTATATGCGCTTGTTTAGTTGCACTGAAGGAACCTCATAGCTCACACCTCTGTACAAAGAAAGAGATGTACCAGACCTCCAGACCACCAAACCACCAGTTTTTCTCTGTTTATAACAACAAGAAAACAAAACCAAATATATAAATTGAATGTGAAGTGTGAACCAAGAAATTCTTAAACATGCTATCTAAAAACTTTTACTTTTGATTTCTCCTTTTGTTTTGTTTTTATTTTATTTTTGTCTTAATGACAGATTTCACCAGAGAAAATAAATACTGAATGGAAAGACCAAAGGGAAAGGTTTAATCCAGACCATTTCAAACGCACTAAGGTACAGGTATAATTTATATATTCATGTTCAGTTTGTAGATCGAAAGCGAAGGAAAGTTCTTGAGCTTCTAATTCTAGCTCAATTCTCTGTTGAACTGGAGGCAAACGTCCATTTTCTTCAGGACATGAAATTATTGCAGAGATACAAAATACATTTTTATATATATTTTCTGTGTTTTATCCCTATATGTCCTGTCACTTGATATCATATCAATAATCACCACTGCCTGACGTGTTTAATATAAAAAGTTGTAACGAAAGTAATAAGAAACAAACCTCCAACATCTCATGCATTCTCTTCATGTTAAGAGCAGGTGGACCTTCAACTTTCAGCCTCACAATCTCTGAAGTCTTTCATCCCTCGTGGATCATGTCCACTACGGCTTGAGCAACACCCGCACCTCCAATCTTAGTCTTGTGCTTCTTCTGAAATGTCAAATTCCTCAGCCTCCTCAACTCTGATTCCGGAAGAGCCAATTCCGCCACTAAAGTCTTACTCTTCCTCCTCACCGAACCCTCCTCTTGCTTCTCTTCCTCTGCCGGCTTTTCCCACGGATGGAACAACCGATGGAGAATGTGAGGTTTTTAGCGGGGGCTCAACCGATGGAACAACCATTACTATAACTTCTTCTTCCTCGTGTATTCTGTGGCTATGTTGCTAGCTTGTTATTATCCATGGTGGAGGGAGAATATCTAAACGAAACGTTATAAAAAGCATCAAGCGCAGGCCGCAAGCAGAGGCTAAGGCCATCTCCAACCGAATGGACCAAAGGGCCAGACGACCGAAAATAGTTCGAAAATCATCTCCAACCGAGGGCTAGATTAGAGGGCTCATGGGCCTGATGGAATTTGAAAGGGCCAAAGGGCTAGCCCCTTCCAGGCATTCAGCCAGCTCTGGGTTGGCCATAATTTTGTGTAAAGGTGTCGAATTTCCTATCGGATATAACCCACAAAAATAATTTTTATTATTGAAATCATGTCGGTTATAACCGACACGAATAGTAATTTGAATATAAATGGCATCGCAAGAATCAGTTTGACTTGGTGGAATCGTGTCGGTTATAAAATTTTGAATACAACGGCTAGCTGACATTTGTAGCTAGCCGTTGCCTTACTTTTTTTTTTGTTATGAATTTAAACCTTTTTTTCTTCTATAAATACCTAAGTCATTCATACACCATTTCTCACATAATTTTCACCATTGCATACTATCTCACTTCAATCTATTTCAATTCTTCATATTCATAAGATAGTGTGAGGGGAATTTCTCAAACAAGTGAAGGTGTTTGGAGTCGTGTGTCCAAAAAATACTTAGAGTTCTACAAAGGCACCATTCCACCGAATACCCAAAACCATGAGAGTTGTTCTTCAAGATGGAAGAAACAGCTTCATCCAAGTTTGAATAAATGGCATCAAGCACTGTTAGCAACCGCAAGTAGACATGAAAGCGGCACCAATTATTACGACGAAATTAGTGTTTTCACAGTTTATTTTAAATGTTTCATTATATTACATTTAATTTCATGAATTAATTTATTTTAATTTTTGTAATTATATTTTCTAGGTATGCCAAGCGAAGGAATTGTATATAGAGGGCGGCTCAAAACCCTTTCAGTTTCACGGTTGTTGGGAAATTTGTAAAGGGTGGGTGTTATTTGAAGATCCACCTCAACATAGAGTAGGTCTTATGCCGGTGTTCGGAATTGCATCCCAGCTGTAGATACGGATGAAGATGGATCTCCTAACATTCAACAAACAAAGGTAGAAAATCAGTCTCTGGTCGAAGGTTCTTTACCTAAGGTTATGGGACGAAACAAGGCCCGAAGGTTGAAGGAAAAGGGCAAAGCAAATGATGATTACGCCGCTCAACATGAAGTGGCGGCCTAATTGCGATTAATGGTGGAGAAAAATGCCCTTGAGGCGGAAGAAATGAAGTGTAGGCATAAAGAATGGGCCAAAGAAATTCAATGACTCGGCGGCAATTGTTTACCTCTGACTATACTCCTACAATGACGGATGATGAAGATGATGTTGATTATGGATATTAAATTTAAGTTGTTGTAGTTTTTAAATTTAAGTTAATGTTGTTTTTTTAATTTAATTTGTAGTTTTTAAATTTAATTTTTTGTTTTTATATTTAAGTTGTAGTTTTTAAATTTAAGTTGTTGTTGTTTTTAAATTTAAATAATAAATTATGTTTGGCCCTATGGCCCTTTGGCCCTCGGTTGGAGACGAAGACAAATATGGCACTGTACGGTTCATTAAAATATTAATATCTTGGAGGGCTAGAGGGCTAAAACAAGCCCTCTGGCCAGCCCTTGGTTGGAGATGGCCTAAGGCTATCTCTAATTATAATAGTTAAATTACAATTGATAGTTGATGTGATAATTTGAAATCTTATGTTAAATTTTATACTTTTTTAATCAAATTGTCAAATGTTATTTTATTATTTAAATATAGTTGTAATTATTAAAAAAATATTTAAACAATTATTGGTTAAAATGGTAGTGGAATAAGAGATCCACCATTAAAATGAATTACAAATAAATTTGACATTGATGTCAAATCTAACTCCAAATCACAAAGCATTCAAATTCAGTCAACAAATAATACTTCGGTTAGAAAACTTTTGATGTTAAATATGCACAATGGCATTCCAACTAGGATTTTGACATCTCTTTTAGAGATGCTCTAAGTAAATCTAGATTGCTTTTCTTAATTGTTAAACGGTTAGAGATTAATTTGAATTGTAGATAACCGCCTAGTACCTAAGTAGAACCTAGGCAGCGCTCAGGTTCAAAATTTAAATACAATGAGCTCCACATGTGCCTTTCTATTTTGAATTATATATTATTGGATTTTATCTTTTAACTGTGCATTGTAGTGGACTTGCTCTGGTAGTTGTGTTACTCTCTAATTCAATGTGTCTTAAGTTTAATCAATCTCCTTCTTAAGGGTGTATTGTATATGGATTTTGATAGGCTCCAAAATTTCAATGTATTTAACACATACTTTTTAAGGAGTCAATAAGATAATGTTACAAGTGTTAAACTATTAAATTGGTCTTATCTTGATTGTAGGTAAGTTTTAGATGAATAGACTATAAGTGACAAACTATCAGTTGGTCTTATCTCGGTATAATGCAAGTTTCACATGAATAGACTAAGGGTCAAACTATTAATTGGTCATACTCAAACTCTAGTAACTTTTTAGGTGAATAAATTAAATGTCAAACGTTTAAGTTGATCTTATCTGATATACACGTTATGTGTCGTTAACCAATTTACGAAAACATTCCTAAACCACCCATTATATCAAGAGTTATTCTAAATTTGCTCTTTAAATTCAGAGCTTGCTCCACTTCAGTGTACTCAAACTGTTTTTTTCATCCCGAGTTTGACCATAATTTTTGAAATGCCCCTAATAATGGCTTGTTCACTAATCCATTACTGGAAGGGGTGAAATTACATTGAGGGATCAACTTGAATTGGAAATGAGTAAAAAGAATGATAGTGGAAAAACCCCAAAAATTGGGGAGCAAATTTTAAATTAACCCAAGAATAATACAGAAGACTAAATTTTTTAAATTAAATTTACAAACGAAATGATATGCACCCTTTGTTATTTGGTTGGGAACATATATACACACCCAAGGAAACACCGAAAAGAGAACTGTCTGCTGCCGTGGCCTCCCCACTCATTCAAAATTTCAAAGCGTGGAAGCCTTCCATTTTGTCCTTCCCATCAACTTCTTCCCACCAGCGGATTTCGCCAGTGCCCCAGAAAGTTTTCTCGATTGAGTTTTTGTTCTCTCAAATCGTTACCAGGTTCGTTCGCTGAATCCCTCTTTGTTATCTTTTCCAAATTTTAGTTTAATCAGATTTGTTTTTTTTGTCTCATGTCCTTTGAATTTTACTTCTTTAATGTTCAATTCCGGTACTTTCAAGCATGTTTAAGCAGATTGTATCTGGGTTTTGATTAAATGAGTTTATTTCGTAGATAAAGATTTAATTTGCAATATTATCATTGTAAAATGAAAATATGTGTGAATGGAGTGATAGAAAATGGCCTCTGTTGACAGCTATGTGAGCTTAGGTGTGTAGATAAACACAATTTTTTTTGTGTTTCATTCGAGCCATATTCTAATCTAAATTCCGGGGAAGGGATTTGAACTTCGGTGTAGAGGGAGAACGAGCAGCCAATTTCGCTAAATGGTGAATTAATAAGAGAAATGGAGATAAATATAAATATTACGGACAGATCTCATAAGCTATATGGTTTTGTTGATATTAAGGATTAATTGGACCAGAGATTTATGATTTATGCTGTCCGAGTTATAAAATTTGAAAATCTTACTTTTATTTCCATTATCCTGATATAATTGTAACTGAGATTTTTCGAACAACTGTGTGTTTGATTGAATGGGATTTAGAGAAGTAATAAGGTAATACCTAACAAGCTGAGTAGTGTTCAACTGCTTGGTTAGCAGGGCACAAAAAGGAAGAGATGCATTACTTATGTAATTGGTTTAGAGGTGTTTTTGACGGGTCAGATTGCAGCGTACATATAACTTGTATGATCCTGTGCGAACGAATGATTTCCTGAGTGCAAGTTACTTATTTCCTCTCTTGTCTCTCTGCCTTGTTCGAGCGATTTGAAAATTCTAATTTCTGATTGAATATAATTTCTACTCTGTTATTAGTGCTGGTGATTCTATGACACATAATTGTATTCGTTCTTTACAGCATTCCATCAATCAATGCCTGATAGATTAGCTCTCTGTAGTCCAACGTCTCTATGTTTAGAGATGTCTTCTGAGCCTGTTATTCAGTCTTGCTTTCTCATTTTTCTCTGAGGCGTTTGTTTTGTTTTTACGCATTTCCTAAGAAGCTGCTTGATTGATTTATCAAACCTCTGTTTATAACCTCGTTTCTTTAGGTAAATTTTGAAGAGATTTGAGCATGTTTTATGAAGTGGAATTGCTCAGGAAAGTGGCTGTCCTTCCTGAAAGTCTAGACCAAGACAGACTTGTATCTACAAGGACCGTTGTAACACGGCTTTTGGAGGATTTGTTAAGAGAGAAGGCAGACAAGGATCTCAGATACTTTCTCGCGGTCACTGGCTTAAAGAGGATTGGGAAAGGAGAAGTTGTAGACTACTCAGGAGACGTGTTCTTCCCTGTAGTATTCAATTGTCGTATGTTCCTACCTTGCAAGGGAGAGATCATGGAAGGAGTCGTTCATCACATATACAGGCTTGGGGTTTTCTTGAGATGTGGACCTATAAATTACGTTTTTCTCTCCGCTCAGAAAATACCAAACTTCCGCTATGTTGCTGGCGAAAATCCAGTTTTTTTGAACGACAACCTTGCAAAGATAGAGAAGGATGTTGTAATTCGTTTCAAGGTGCTGGGAGTCAGATGGATAGAGATTAGGGAGGATATAAGAAAGGAGTTTGTGATGCTTGCCAGTTTAGAGGGCGATTCGCTTGGCCCCCTTACGTTACCTGGTCCTGATGGACTGCATTTGTAATTTTTCCAAATAATGAAGGTTTCTTCTGTAAATTAACTTGTGGGAAATCAATCTGGGTTTCTTTTGTTGTGGAAATGAGATTATCAAAATCATTTGTTACATGTTGTTTAAGCCACCGGGAACTATTATTTATACACCGAAAAGATATCATGCACTCCTCTTGTATAAAAAAACAAAAGAAGTATAATGCACCTATGGAGCATGTCGTTGAAAAAACTTTCTAAGCGACATTCTGAAAATGTCACATCTGTAAACTAGTTTATGGTCTACATGAACGAAGAATCACTTATTCTAGGTGGATTTAGGTCAGTTAATTACGGTCGTATTGTTTGCACTCATGCACCCAAGTTTGAAATTACGTTTCTTTAAATTAAGAAATAGTTGTTTGAAATTACTTTTCTCCTTCTTTTGTTTTCTCCTCTTTTCCCCTTCTTTGCCATGTTCTCTTTCTTCTTTTCTTCTTCTTCATCTTCTTGTTCTTTACGCTTCGTTGATGCTTCTCCCTAATTTTCCCTCCGGCCTATCCTGTTTTTCAACTCCCGTCGGTATACCTCTCCCCATCTCTTCCTCAGTCTGATCTTCAGCCATATTTCCTATTGAGTTCGTGTGTAGAGATGCGGTGTTGTTCTTGGCTCGGGTGTTTCCCACACCACCACGTTCTCCTTGCTGTCTGTTGTTTTCGTCAGTGTCACTTGTGAGTTTTCACGAGCTTCTTACTGGTAATTGGCTAATCCCTCTTTGGTGTTGACTATCTCTTGTTAATGGCTACGATCTGGTTACTGTTTGGGGTTGGCAATGGTGTCTGAGACAGCAATACTCGATGGTGGATGGCGTTTTCAGTTGGTTGGCTTGTCTCTCTGTCGGTGGAGGAGATTTCAGTAGAAGCTTCTCGGTTGTTGTGTGTTTTTTTGGGCTTCATTGTTGTTGGGCCCTCTTTTTGTTTTTCTGCTTGTTTCGGCCCCTTTTTGGTTGTGTATAGTTGTAATTTGGGCCTTTGATTTGCTTGTAAATTTGGACTTGCTGTTTAATAAAAGTTCAAAAAAAAAAAGTTGTTGAACTTTTTCCACTTAAGTTTGGATTCATAAAATATAATATAAAAGGGGGACATTTCTTTAAAAAAAATTGAATGGTGCCAATTATCCACGTGGCCATCAGTAATGGAAACAGGTGGGCGTGACACATAACGCATAACCATGGTTTAAAATATCGATAATATCAGCGAAATATCGCCGATAATATCGTTTTTTTAGGGGCCGATATTTTCACACATACACTTTAATTTCGTCAATATATCGAGATATTAATATCGATATTATCGATAATATCGCCGTGGTTTGGCTTGAAAATGCCTCGAAAGTCGTTGGACTCGCCGGAAACTAGGTAAGATTCAAATGAGTATAACTTCTTCAATACTCAACGAAATTAGGTGAAACAAAAAGGAAAGTTGTAGTACTCGACGAGACGAAGAGATTGATACCTTGCACGCCGGCCAACTCGCCATGGTTTGGCCAGAAATTACCTCGAAAATGACGGTTCTTCGTCGAAAAATCTGGTAAAATAAACCTCTGAGTTGTTTCTCACAACAACCTTCACCAAAGCACCTAAAATGAGTCCTAACTAGAGTTTGATCGATCTAAGAGAAATATTAGAGAGAGTTCCGAAGCTCACCAAGGTCGAGGGACGAGAAATCTCGCCGGAGAAGGAGATGCACAGTGGCAACGCCACAGCACCACGAGAATGAGGAGGTTTTGGGTGTGCTCCATCATTGCTCCAAGTTTCTTGGATCACACGGGGAGGTTTTGGTGAGGGTGGATAAGGCGGTGATTGTCAAAGGGTGTGTGTGTGTTTTCGGGGAAGAGGGAAGGAGAGAGCATAGAGAGTTACAAAGAAAAACAATAAAAGAAAGAAGAGAGGGAAGGAACCGGGAGAGAGAGAGAGGGAGTCCGGGAAAGGAGGAAAAAATCAGGGGGTGGGCCCCTTGGGCTCACCAAATAAGAACCAAATTTATTATTTAAAAAAAAAAAGAAGGGTGGGGTGTTGAAGGGAAATTATGAGATTTAAGTGGGATTTCTAGTGACTAGCATGCATATACAATTCAAAATTTATATACATAAGCAACGGAAGCATATTATCACATATTATCAAAGCTATAGTCATGCAAATTCCCTTCAAGAAGCATAGGTTCATAGTTGATGCATCATATAAAATATTGAAGAACGAAGTGAAGGTGAAGTTTTATACCTCTTGATCTAGACTTTAGACCATGGATGGACCACCTCCAAGCTCTTTGTTCTTGGAACTCCTTGAGTCTAGCCTCCCTCCTTGATTCATCCACCTTGTTGGAATATGAGCTCCTTTGATTCTCCTTTAGTCCCCAAGGTAGAAGACCTCTAAAGATCCACACCCACTAGTGTAGTGAGATGGATGATGGAGTAACCAAAAGGAGGAAAGATGGTTAGTGTTTCCTCCTATGGTGGCCGGCTATGTGTGTTGATAGAGAGAGACTTGTGTTTTCTCCTTTGTTAAAATGAACACACAAAAACCCTAAAGAAACTTTTCATTAAACTTCCTTTATAAATGAAAAGAAGCTAGTCAACATTTTGACATTTCTCTCTCCTTCTCTCTTACCCTTGGCCAGCCTCTCTATGTGTTGTTTGGGCTTTAGGATTTTATTATTTTAAGTCATATTATGCTTGAATAAAAGCCCAATGGGCCCGAATGAACCCAAACTTTTCTTTAAGCCCGAAATGATCTTTTATCGCTTCTATGATTTCTTTAGACTTTCTAATTAATCATAACACTTAATTAATCCAATTAATTAACTCCATCATCTTTTAGTTATCTCATCACAAGAGTGTATCGGTGTACAATCGTTTTAGGTTCCAATTAGCAAGGCAGTGAGGTGATTGGAATCAATCCAATTGATTAGCATTTAACCAATCACTTAGTGGATTAAAACTTACTTTTAATTCAACTCCTTCTTTGATGACTACATATTTAATCATCTAGAGGAACCCACAAGCCATGAGTGACATCTAACCATATATGATGGCTACCCAAGCTAATGTAGAATTTTGTCAGAGAACCTATTCAGTTGGAATTACAATGTAATTCGATCATTCTTTAATACAATACTCACAAACACATTACTAGGGTATGGATACTTAATGTCAAACCCCTAATGTGATTATACTTAGTTATATGATTCAATTGAGTCGTATAGGAACGCCTTCCATCATTACGCTCGATACTTCGGCCGAAGATTCTCGAATCATATCTTAGAGTATTCTTCCTTTTGTAACAAGGATTAGAGATCCCATGTTGATCATTCACATGCCTCTGAGAATAAATCACTAACCCCAACAATGCATAGAACAAATCCAAGATAAGATGTGGTCATGTCTCATTATCAAATGATCAACAACGTATCCTCAAGACAACTATGATGTTTCAGGTCAAAGGATTACTTACACATTCCAACCAGTAGAGTTACTTGCTTGACATGTGAGTAGACCTCCATGCAAGTGCTTTCTTTTGATTGTGTTCAGTGAACTCATTCCCTTAATGAGCACCTACATACTTGTCTTAGTGTCACTACACGAATGGCATGAGACTTCCCATCCTTCCCATTTGAAGGGGACATAGTATGTACTGGTCTATGTATTGATAATATCAGGATATTATCGATAATATCGCCGTGGTTTGGCCTGAAAATGCCTCGAAAGCCGTTGGACTCGCCGGAAACTGGGTAAGATTCAAATGAGTATAACTTCTTCAATACTTAACGAAATTAGGTGAAACAAAAAGGAAAGTTGTAGTACTGGATGAGACGAAGAGATTGATACCTTGCACACCGGCCAACTCGCCGTGGTTTGGCCGGAAATTACCTCGAAAATGACGTTTCTTCGTCAGAAAATCTGGTAAAATAAACCTCTGAGTTGTTTCTCACTACAACCTTCACCAAAGCACCTAAAATGAGTCCTAACTAGAGTTTGATCGATCTAAGAGAAATATTAGAGAGAGTTCCGAAGCTCACCAAGGTCGAGGGACGAGAAATCTCGCCGGAGAAGGAGATGCACAGTGGCAACGCCACGGCACCATGAGAACGGGGAGGTTTTGGGTGTGCTCCATCATTGCTCCAAGTTTCCTGGATCACACAGGGAGGTTTTGGTGAGGGTGGATGAGGTGGTGATTGTCAAAGGGTATGTGTGTGTTTTCGGGGAAAGAAAGAAGAGAGGGAGGGAACCGGAAGAGAGAGAGAGGGAGTACGGGCAAGGGGAACAAAATCAGGGGGTGGGCCCCTTGTGCTCACCAAATAAGAACCAAATTTATTATTTTTTAATAAAAAGAAGGGTGGGGTGTAACACAAGGGGACTTTTTCAAGTCAAGAAGATGACTCGTTATCTATAACTTCGGACTTTGTTGGAGTGGAAAGTAGTAATTATGGTTATACTCATAACCTTCCCTACCCTTCATATCCCATTCCTGTTGGGATGGAATCGAGCGACTCATGAAAAGAATCCGAGACTCAATCTTCAAATGATTTTGCTTATGGACAACGTCAATCAATTTCGAATCCATATGGGTGTCATGTTAACAATTACATGCAAAACTATTTTGGGGATTTATCATTTGATGACTACTCTTCACAATACACTTACTCTACACATAGAGATGATGAAGATAGTGAAAATTTTGAACCTCATAGGAACTTTATGTGGTACTAAGTCACTCATGTATCTTACCATGCAATGTATAAAGTGTAAAATATTGTACTAATTCATTATATATAAATTATTATGGTGTGTTTAAACTTCTTTCATTAATTACTACATATTTTCTACCCTCAAAATGTTTGCCAGCTCGTTACATAATCAACTTAAATCAGTTAAATCCATCATGCAATGCATTTCCTTCCAATTTTTTTGTGATAAACTAAGGGGTGTGCTATCCACACACCCCAAATTACTTTTCACACACCCTTGTTAATTTCTGTCCGTTGATCTTCTTCAATTCATCTCGATCCGACGGCCGAACATTAAAAGGGTGTGTGAGAAGTAAAATGGGGTGTGTGGATATCACACTCCTAAACTAATAGATAATTGACTAAATAAACATCCTGCAAAGTTTCAATAAAAATTTTCAAGTTTTTCTTATAATTTTTATTTAATTTTTATCAATATCGATAATATTCCGATATTTCTATCAAAATTTCTGTATTTTTAAACTATGAATATTTCCGGTATCAGCGCATGCCCAAAACAAAAACCCAAGG
Source organism: Crataegus laevigata (assembly GCA_963580275.1). NCBI lineage: Eukaryota > Viridiplantae > Streptophyta > Magnoliopsida > Rosales > Rosaceae > Crataegus > Crataegus laevigata. The sequence continues at coordinate 18,001,571 of OY756940.1, read as the reverse complement.
ATGGTGTGAAGAGTCTATTTCTCCTTCGCCACTCGCCAGTCACGCAGTGTGCTTACCTCAGCTCAGCTGGAGGATCAGAGCCGTCGACTCAGTGAGTGAACGCGTTCCTAGGGCTCCACGCGGTTGACCCACTCGCCGTCTGTCTCAGCCCATCCTTGAAAAGCTTCCGCTTTCTCTTGTAGGGGTTTTCGCCTTCCAAAGGTACGTGCTTTTAAGCTTTTGCAAACCCTAATCTTTGTGTGTGTGTGTATATATATATATATCAATGTATATGCATGCTTGGATTATTTTTTTGTTCAAGTAATTGGGTTTCACATATTTGAGAAATTGGGTTTGGGTTTGTAGATTTGTGAAATTTGACTTCACAGTGATTCCTTGAGCGAGGAATTTTGTGGTTTTGGTACTGAAATGGAGAGGTTTGAAGAACATTTGAATGGATGAAACAACTAATTTGTGGTTTCAGAACCTCTTTGCGCTAGACATTGATAGATCATATGAGGGAATGGGAAATGGGGTTTATGGTTTAGGCCGGATTTAATAGTGGTTACGTATTTGTTTGTATTTTGCTGCTTCACTTTGTTTTACGGCGGGTGGTTAGTTCTTACTAATGTGTATCAGTGCATGGGTTCCAAGCACCTAGCAGAAGGCATGTACCTTAGTTTTCCACAACTAAACCAAGCTAGCAATGGCTGGTGGTGAAGGGATAAATTTTCCATCCTTTTCCGTCCTCGCTTTGATTTGCAATCTCCATATTTTGCTCACATTCTCACCTTAGGGAATGTGGGGTATTCATGTGCCCTCCCCTCCACTTTTTCGTAAAGGAAACTACTATATATACATAATATAGAAATGGTTTACGTTAATAAGCTTATAAGTTTATTGTGCATTTAAACGACATAGAAATATACAAAATTTGAAAAACTTAGTAATTAAACTTAGCAAGTAAGCATATACTATATGTTTGTGGGCAGAGGGGGGCAAGGGTTGCCCTGGATCGGAAATTTTACCAAAATCTCCATCCCTACTCCTTTCCCCATTTATTTCACCAAAGCCCCTAGGGGTTTGGTTACAGGCCTGTTGCCCAAAACTCTGAAATGAGGTAGGTTGTGCGGAAAGTTCTTGACACATTGTTCACCCTCATGCAGAGCTCTATAGTAGTCTGATGCAGAAATGAATCTGCAGACAAATACCCTGAAGAAAGAATCAATGGGTCAACAAGTCTCCTTCAGAGGTCTATATGTTTGACTGTTTCCTTCAACCTCTGCTCTGATCTCAAATAAAAAATATACATGATGACATTCATGACATGAGATAAAGATTGACAAGATGTCTTATTTTGAGTTTTGTTTTCTTGGTAGGTCATTATTGTTAGTAATGAACGATGAATGAAAAGGGAGAGTGAGATGAGTTTCGAGGAACCAGGAGAGCATTCACTATCAGCTTCTATAACTTTACCTATTTTCTTCTGTCTATTTACTTTATAGAGATGGTCTGTATAATAATTAATAATACAGTTGCAATGGTCATATGATGATATGCGTGTGGTAAGGGAGATTGAATTTCCAAATTGATTCCTATGATTTCATAGAGAGAAGTCAAGGTGATACAGACAACTGGACATTGAGCTTTGAGGCATGTGTAGAACCGGGAGAAAGAGTTCCAGTAGGTAGAGTAATACTCCTCTCGCAAAAAAAAGGTGGGGCCCATAGTTGAGTTGGTTCTGCTCACAAAGTATTTATTTCCCTCAAATCTGAGTATCTTGTTTCTTCAGAAAAGGAAAGGGGTTTGGGAAAAGAATAATGAGAATGAAATGGAAGAGAAGCATGAAGGGCCCATTGTGAGTTATGGGAGAAGGAGAGAAAATGTGGGGAAAGAAATATTGAGCTGATTCATCTTAAAATTGACAACTTTTATGCTTATTTCTGTAATCCTTTGAAGCCATCTGAGCAGTGTTGGAATAGTTGTGTTGCTCTGCTCTGACAGGAGAGCAGGACTCACTTAGTTCATTGTTTGGTTGCTCTTTACATGTTTTCTTCAGTTTTCTAGATTTTTACAGTTGATGGTTTGGATACTCATGCATGTATATGTACTCGAACCTTATCTTAATTAAAGCTAAAAAGACTGATATAGAAACTTTGTTGTCGATTTTAAATAGTAATCAATCCTCCAAAGAGATTTTGGTAACATTGTAGTGGTTTACAAACTGGTCTACTGCCTAATTATTTGTTCAAATTGGAGTCTCCTTCTAGCAAGATGTTACTTGCAGTTGCTATGCCTTTTGTGAACAATCTTCTTTGAGCTCATTATTTTATTACATTTATAGAATATTGACTGCGTGCAAATGGTTAACATACACAGGGCAAGGACAGTGTGTGAGAAGAATTTTGGGATAAGAACTAATGTAGAATTTGGTTGTTGTTTCATTCTCTGGTTTATGACATGTAGGAAAAAGCAGCCATGTTTCTGAAGGTACAACTGCCCTGGAATGTTGTAATTCCTGCTGAGAGCTTGGATATGAAAGGGTTAATGCTCCAAAAGTCGATTGTTATCCGCCTGCTGGAGGACTTTGCATCAAGAAAGGCAACCAAAGATCTGGGCTACTATCTCGCTCTCACAACTCTGGAGAGCGTTGGAGAGGGTAAAGTAAGGCAGCAGACTGGCGATGTTCTGTTTCCAGTTGTTTTTAGTGCCGTTACCTTCAAGCTTTTCAGGGGAGAGATTGCTGAGGGGGTTGTCCACAAGGTTCTGAAGCATGGAGTTTTCCTGAGTTGTGGCCCAGTTGAAAACATGTATCTCTCGAAGATGAAGATGCCGGATTATAATTATGTGCCTGGGGAGAATCCTGTATTCATGAACAGCAAGATGTCGAAAATTGAAAAAGGCACCACCGTACGCTTCATAGTCATCGGGACTAAGTGGCTTGAGGCACAAAGGGAATTCCAGGCTTTGGTTGGCTTGCATGCAGATTATCTCGGTCCGGTTTCTTAGATTGGTTCCCCTTTCCTTTTGTAAGCAAAGTAGGAAAGTGTTCTTTTCTTATCATGCCTTGAAAATGTACACCTTTAGCAATGCTGGTTTACTTTTGTTGACCTTGTTACCTCTAACTTTGGTATGTTAATATCCTTTTGAGTAACTTTTAATCTCTTTTGTGTTAATTTTCTAGTCTTTCTTTTGCTGGATGCACTTCATAGATCATCAATATTAGCTTTTAGCCTGCTCTCTAAAATGTTTTCTTAACTTTAATATAACAAATTTAATAATAACTCCTTGGAAACTTGATGAACTAAATTTGTTGCGACCGAGTGTTTCCATCCTAGTCAATAGCAACCGCGACCTATCTGTCACGTCTATTCATTATGGAGAAAGAGGATCCATACGAGACGGTACTTAATTCATACTCTCTTCTAACTAGGGCTGGGTTCAAATCGAAACGGTTCGGTGTTTTGCCAAAACTGAAATCGAACCGAAATTGGTTTGGTTCAATTTTTTTTTAGTTTGATTTTTTCCGGTTTGGTTTCGGCCCAGTTTGGTTATTTATTTATTTATTTTCCCTTCTTCTCCTTCTTCAATAGCCAAAAAAAAAAAAAAAAAAAAAAAAAAAATTCCTAAGAAAACAAAGCTATTTTCCTAATTGCCGAAAAAATTGAATACATTCTTGAATCAGTCCTCAAATGCACTTACTAAGATACCTTAAAAACAAACACATGCCACTGGTTGTTGGCAAATTACATCTAAACCAATCAAGAAATTTGTGCACCATCGGGAAACAGACGAGATTTAAGCTGCTTATCAACAACTAAACAACAATCGTTGTTGTAAACACGAAAATTTCTTGAAACAAGAACACGTGTACAATATATATTTTGTATTAATGAATTTGGGTTACAATCTCTTTTAAACTTAATCCTCTGATTCGATCTCCATAAGATGTTGATTTGTGGATTTTCTTGATCCAAGGACCGTCGAGGCTTGATCTTGGAGGTGGATGATTGTTTCTTCCAGGGGCCGTTGGTGGTTTGATCTTGAAGGTTGTATGAACGACAAACGATGAATATCTTCAAGGGCTTCTGGGCTTGTTCTTGAAGAATGAATGAATGAAGAATGAACTTCAAGGGCTTGATTCTTGAAGAACGGATGTGTTGATCTAAGGGCTGTCAGGGCTTGATCTAGGAAGAACGGATGAACGAAGAACGAACATAACTCTCTAGATTTTTCGGGATTCTTGGAAACCTGGATGCTTGACGACTTCAGAGTTTCAAAGCTTCAAGGATTTTGCATAATGATTTGTTGGTTATGAATTGGTGTCCCCCAAAATGAATGAAATGGCCTTGTATTTATCAAATTTTCCAAGGCCTAATTTTGAATATAATATTTAGATGAAATAAATCGTTTCTGGCAGGTGTTGACACGTGTCCTGTTTGATGAATTTTCAAAGTCTTTTTTATTTTTCGTTGAGTCACGCGCTAGGTGTAAAATTTATGTGACACGTGAGCGTTGAAATTTTAATTACTGGTCGACATTTATTTTACCGAAATTTCGATGTCTACAAATGCCCCCACTTCAAGGCGCGTTGTATACATGTGCTTGTCACGTGTAGAAGATGTGTTTTGAAGTCCCTTAATATAGACGTCTATCTAAGGGCCGTCGAGGCTTGATCTTGGATTGGGCTGAATTTGTCTTCAAGGGCCGTCAAGGCTTGATCTTGAATTGGGTTGAAAGTTTTAGTTTTGATGGGGATGAATCGGCACGTGTATTTGTTGTGCTTGTTGACTTTCCACATGTTTGATCTTGAACTGGACTTGATTCAAGGGTGTTGGACAATTGATCTTGAATTGGGATTGTAATTTCTTCAAGGGCCGTTGAGGCTTGATCTTGAAAGATTTGATTCAAGGGTGTTGGACACTTGATCTTGAATCAGGCTTGTAATTTCTTCAAGGGCCGTTGAGGCTTGATCTTGAAAGAACTGGGATCATGAACAGCTTCACATGGCAAGTGATCTTCGGCTCTGTCGGGGATGAATTGGCACATGCAGTTCACCACACCTTAGTGAGCTGACTCAAGAATTTGCGGGTCAAAACATGTCCGTCAAATCCAAAGTACTTTCGATCTTGATGATATGGGATACTTTTGCTTTTGAAGAAGTAGCGGATGAACCAGCACATGTTTTGTTGTGCTTGTCTCTACATGATTCAATGTATCATTTTCCTTTGCCTTAATTGTTCCCCTTGCAGAAGTGGTATTTTCCCTAGTTTTCCCCTATGCATGTTTAGCATCTTCTCTTGTTGTATTTATCTACTGATGCAAGAGTGGAATGCAAACCTTGCATTTGAATGGTCTTTCAGCACATCAGTTTTCAGCGACTCATCATGCTTGGCAACTCCAATTATCATATCAGCAGCTGAAAATGAATACTCGAGATTAATGTTAGGCAACCAATCAGGGAAAGGATTTTAGGGCAGCCAGTTCCAGATCGGAAAGTTGATTCCAAATACAGGCTGATTGCTCTCTTTCTCCTTATCCTGCAGGAACAAGGACAAAGAAAAGGAAAGGGAGAAAGCATGATATGAGATACTTTTTCTTTTGGAGAAGTGGTGGCGATTTGACAGCATCGCACGTCGAAGCTTTGCTCTTCGGCTACGGTGCCAGCAAAAGGTTGTTGAAGCTTTTAGAGCTTTTTGATTAGAGCAACGATGCTGAGATTGGGTTTGACTTAGACTCCTTCATCTGGATTATGCAGTTCTGCAAGGAAGGGTGTTGTGTTGTAGTGACCTGTTTTAGCTCATCATTGACCCTTCTGCTTCAATCTTTTACATAGCAGAAGTGGTGCACAACCTTTGCATTTGAATGGTGAGCCACCGCCGTATCAACTGTGCTAAGGTATTTGATGAAGGAATTCGTGACCATGACAACAATTGAGGATGAGTACTCGAGAGCAATGCAAGGTAAGCAACCAGACAAAGGTTCTGGGCAATCAGTTCCAGATCGGAAGTTTGATTTCAGGTTCTGACTGGTTGCATTCTTTCTCATTGTCTTGCAGGTGAGAACAAAGACAAGGAAAAAGGACAGGGTGAAAGCATGATATGAGATACTTTTGCTTTCGACCTTGATGATATGAGATACTTTTTCTCTGGTGTGATTTATTTGCAAAGGTATTCCAGGAGATGAGGAATACTGAGTATTTCGAGAGGCTTCGTTGGAAATGCCCTCTCAGGCGTAAGGAAGGGTTAATCATTTTTTTTCAGGTCTGCCTGGCTGTGGAGGATGGAGGTTGACCTATATAGGAATTTACCCAACAATAAGTGGTAATATTGTTCTTTTACCCTTCTCGGTCATAGCAATGCATTGGGAGCTGTAAGGTTCACGTGTTTCAACTTTGTCAGATATCTTTGACAAAGTGGTCCATGGTATCTGGAAAGATGATGTTGCATGTGAAGGGCGTCGACACATTTCATCCAGGAGAACCCAGCTCTCGAAATTCGGAGAGTAGTGTCACTTCGATTTTTGAACAAGCGGCCTGGCTTTTGAGGTTTGGAAAGAGATGACAAGCCCCCTCTGATTTTGTCCGTGACTTCGACAAAGCTGAGATCATGTGTGAAAGGTGCTGACAAATTGATCCAGAAAATCTGGCTTTCGAAAATGTGGTGCTTTTTGGCTTCTGAACAAACGCCTTTTTGATTTCTAAACGAGCGCCTCTTCGATTTCTGAACGAGCGCTTCTTCGATTTCCGGACAAGCGGCCTTGTTGCCTCTTCTTTTTATGGCAGCATTAATTGCGTTCCAAAGCACAGTCGAGAGTCGCTGCTTGTAGAAGCTTCCTTCTTGCACTTCTGAGATCTTGATTTATCCGACTTCGTCTTTTCCTTCAATATCTTTGGAAATGGCTTGCCCATCTGACCGTCATCTTGATTTGAACGTCGGGGAAGACACTAACATGTCTTCTACAGACAACATATGGCAGCCATTTTTCTTATCCCCCAACGGTCTTCTTACAATTGGGGATTCTGTGATGAAGAATGACATAATCGCTACGGTGGTAGCGAAGAATCTTCTCACCCCTAAGGATAGCATGATTCTTTCCAAGCGGTCCGAGGAGTTGGCTGTTCAAGACTCTTTGGCTTTCAGCGTCCAGTGTTCAGGCTCTATATCGAATATGGGTCAACGCCTTATTGCTCGAACTCGTCAAGTTGAGTCACTGATGGCTGAGGTGGCGAGTCTTAAGTAGGAGATCAGAGGGCCTAAGCACGAAAATAGGGAGTTGCACATGCTTGCCAATAGTTACTCGACGAGCATGAAGAGAAAACTTGACCAGCTGCAAGAGTCTGAGAGTCGGATTCAGAGTGACCATAAGAGGTTTGTGACGTTACTCCATAGGCACCTGTTGCCTTTGTCATCTGAAACTTTACCTGTAGAGGCTACAGTTGATCAACCTCCGGTGCTTCATCTTTCTGGAGCTCTGCCGAGTGCTGAGGCACCATTTGATCAATGAAGGCTTTTTTTTTTTTACTCATGTAAAAATGTACATTTATGTAAATTTTCAGAGAAATCAATAAATGAATTATATATATATATATATATATATACATTTTTTTAATTATTTCTTTTGCATGGTGCCTAGTGCACCGAAACCTATATAACTTTTTTTTTAAAAATATTTATTTATATATTATATTTTTTTTCTTCACTTTTTGGTTTCGGTGGTGCTTACCCCCACCACCAATTATTAAATGATGGCCACCATACTTATACAGTACCATGACTTTTTTTTTTCACCACATACATATATTATATATATATTTGTTTATTTTATTTTATTTCTTTCTTTGCTTTCGATGCGGGTCACCACCACTTCCTCATTTTTTTTTTGCTCTCCACTCTCCCCAAATTTTCTTTATATATAGTGCTTTGTAGGGGTGGAGCTTGACGGAGGCAAGTAGCTGTGAGTTGACAAACTTTGGTTTTGTTCATCTCATTCACAGGCAGCAACAGAGGTAAACAGATGTGAGTTGACAAACTTTGGTTTTGTTATTCACATTCACAGGCAGCAACAGAGGCAATCAGATGTGAGTTGACAAACTTCGGTTTTGTGATCACATTCCAAGGCAGCAACAGATGCAAGCAGACGTGAGATGGCAAACTTTGATTTTGTTAATCACATTCACAGGTAGCAACAGAGGCAACATAGGCAAGAAGATGTGAGTTGGCAAACTTTGATTTTGTTAATCACATTCACAGGCAGCAACAGAGGCAAACAGATGTGAGTTGACAAACTTGAGTTGGCAAACTTTGATTTTGTTAATCACATTCACAGGCAGCAACAGAGGCAAACAGATGTGAGTTGACAAACTTTTATTTTGTTAATCACATTCACAGGCAGCAACAAAGGCAAGTAGATGTGAGCTGACAAACTTTGGTTTTGTTAATCATATTCCAAGGCAGCAGCTATGGCAAAGGTGTTGTGGAGCGTCTTGCTCTGCTCGTGTGAGGTGCATATTGTCTTCGAGCGCAGTTTTCGATTCGTAGGTGGCGGCTCTCTTTTTGGGTTTGCTGCGATCTTCGGTATTGGTTCTGCGACTTCTTCTTTGCAGCATGCCCATGTGTGGTTCTTACAGAGAGAAGGGAGTCGACCCAGGTGATGAAGAGTCCTGCTCGTAACTACTTGCAGCTGCTGTGGAAGAGATGAGGTTGAGCTTGCGGATGTTGCCGAAGAGACTTCTTGGAAGAGAGCTTGTCAAGGCTGGGGATGCAGAAGTTGAGCATCCAGATTTTTTTATGCGTCGTAAAGTCTTTTATGCTTAACACACTCATGGCCCTTTGTCAATAGACATATTGTAGCAAATGAAGCAACCCATTTGGAAAAAAAAAAACCTTCCAAATTCCAAGCTGCCGAGGAAGACGGCATAGACTTCAAGTTTCTTAGCAGCAGTACCGAGCTCTTTGAAATTGCAGATCGTGATTTTTTTTGAGCAAGTACGAAATGAATTTGAACGATTCGAATTCACCAACTGGTTCAAAAACCCATTTGAAATACTAGACTGTACTGTTCAAATTGCTGGAGTCGGCTTGTGGCGTGTGGTGGATAAGAAGAGCAATTTTGAAGGGGAAGAGTCACCGCTGATCGTAGCAGTGGATATCAGAGGCTAGATTTGCTTCGGGGGCTTCGGCAGTGTAAGAATGGCTTTAATCTTTAGAGGACGAGGCGGAGAAGAAGCTCGACCATTCTCTTCGATTGATATTTGCCAAATCTTTGTCGGTAATCAAGATCTCCAAGTCTTCGTTTGGCAATGGACACTTCAACTTCACAACATAGCCACAGAACTCCTTAAGCTTTACCATTAACTCTGCATATGGAGGAATTGACGGCGAGGACACGATTGTGGCCGAGGTGGAGACTGATTACGTCGTCCTTGAGGTAATGGTTTGTTTCAGCAACGTCAGCTGCTTTCTGGGAAGGGCGAGAGAGAAGGAGATGATTTGAAGCTCTTTAGTTGGAAGATTGACTGGGCCAGAGTGCTAAAGGTTCAACCAGGAATGATTGATAGCTCAACGATGGGCTTGGGTAGATCTGCGAATGGACCTACTAAGGCTCGTGTACAACTGGGCCTGGGTGGATCTGGTTTTAGACAAGGGGCAGAGCTACAGATGGGCTTGGGCTAGATCTTGTTTGGAGGAGAGACTGATCAGAGAAGAGGGAGAACCAGGCATGAGCTAGTGCCTTTTGTTGTTGCTTGGGCTAAGACATGCATATATACATTTAAAAAAAAATACATAATAAAATATGTATTTTTTTTGTAATGAAATTGACTTTCATTAATAAAACATTTATTTTTTATTTTGAGGTGACTGAACTAAAAAAATTGGATGTTCGAGCTGCCTACGTACCCCTCAAAAGAAGAGATCAAGTTGTAATGTAGTTTAAATACATTTTTTTTGTTTTGTGCCGTACGCAGTTTATGCTCTTGCGGGCCAGGAGCATGGCTTCTTCTTAGGCATAGTACTGCTTCAAGAACTTGCTATTTATAGGGCCAATCCTCAAGCCATATTCTTTCACGATCTTGTAAACACCGTTTGTGTAGACTTCTTGTACTATGTAAGGTCTATCCTACTTTGAGGTGAATTGCTTCTCGTTTTGTACTATGCAAGGATGAGATCTCCCACTTGAAATGACCTTGGGCGAACTTTCTTGTTGAAGGCTTTGGACAGTTATGCTTGATAACACTCCAAATGCTACTGAGCTTTGAGCCTTTTCTCATCCAGCGCTTCTAACTCTTGAAGACGCAACTTTGCATTTTCTTCGTCAGTCAGACCTTCTTGTGTAGCATCCTCAGTGAGCGAATTTGGCTTTCCAATGGCGAAACAGCCTCTACGCCATACACGAGCGAATATGGTGTAGCTTGAGTGGGCGTCCGGTGCGTCATCCTGTATGCCCAAAGCGCTTCGCTTATTCTCTCGTGCCAGTCTCTCTTGCTCCTACCAACGACCTTTTTCAAAATGTTGCATAGAGTTTTGTTGAATGCTTCTGCGAGGCCATTGGCTGGGGCATGATACATGGAAGACTTATGCTGCTTGAACTTGTATTTCTCGCAGAGCTTTTCCATTAGTCGGTTGGAGAACTGTTTTCTGTTGTCTGTGATGATGTAATGAGGCACACCATATCAGTGGATGATATGCTCCTTGATGAAACGGACGACAGTTTCCTTCTTGACTTCTCTTAGGGGTAAGACTTCAGCCTACTTAGAGAAGTAATCTGTTGTAGCTAGGATGTAAGTTTCTCCCGCAGATGACTTTGGCGCGATCGGTTCTACGACGTCCAATCACCATGCATCGAATGGCCATGAATCAATTGTAGGGTGTAGTTGTTCAGGCGGTTGATGTGTGAAGTTGGCATGGAATTGGAAGGCTTGACACCTTTTGGCATGCTCCAGATAATCCTTCACCATACTCGGCCAGTAGTAACCCATTCTTTTGAGCTGGAAATGTAGCTTTGGCCCAGACTGATGTGCCCCGCATACATCTGAGTGTGCTTCTGCTATGGCTTGATTGGCTTCTTCCTCGCCTGGGCATCTTAGAAGTACTCCTTCAAAAGAGTGTCGGTAAAGTGTTCCTTGGTAGTAGAGGAAGTGAGGTGCTCGTCAATGTATTTCAGAACGATGTCTAGGATCATCTGGAAGCTTTCCATGCTCCAAGTAGTCGATCAACGACTGTCTCCACTCTTCAACGTCGATTAGAAGTACTGAGATGCTATTTGTATCATCTAGTAGCATTTCAGTGACTAGCGGGATCATCCATCTTTAGCAGATTGGAACGTCTGCAGCTTCACCTTCTCCTAATGTCATACTCGAGGCTAGGTTGGGGAGAGCATTTGCCATTTGATTTTCTTTTCTTGGCACATGTTCTAGTGTCATGGTCTCGAACTTTTGTAGCAGTTGAGTTGCCAACTAGAAGTATGGGACAAGATTATCTTTCCTCACCTCATATTCAATTAAGAGTTGATTGATTATGAGCTTGGAGTCGCCATATACCTCAAGGGCTGTGATTTCCATGTTGATTGCCATTTGGAGCCCAATGATTAGTGTTTGATACTCAGCGACGTTAGTGGAGCATAGTTTGCTTAGTTGGAAGGAATAAGGTAGTATTTGCCTTTGTGGCGACATGAATACTATTCCTACCCTCGCTCGGTTTGCTCGTGCAGATCCGTCGAAGAACATTGTCCATGTTGGGAAGATGTCGATGTAGAACACCTCATCGTCAGGCAAGTCGTCTGAGATTTTCCAATCGGCTGGGTTTGGATGATCGGCAAGGAAGTCTGCTAACGTTTGTCCTTTGGCGGCTTTAGTTGAAACGTAGATGATCTCGTATTGGTTGAGAAGTAACGCCCATTTAGCTTATTGCCCTGTCAAAATTGGTTTGGACGTGACGTACTTGACCGGGTCGGCTCTAGCAACCAAGTGAATGGTGTAAGCATGCATATAATGTTTGAGTTTCTGAATGGTGAACACTAAGATAAGGCACATCTTTTCTATTAGAGAGTATTTCAACTCTGCGCCGGTGAGAGTTCGACTGAGGTAATAAAGTGCTCATTCTTTTTGGGATTCATTTTCTTGTGCCAAGAGTGCTCAAATTGAACTTTCCCGAGCCATATACAATATGAGCGGCTTCCCAGGCATAGGTGCCCCCAGGACAGGTGGACTTGACAAATACTTCTTTATGCTTTCAAAGGCATTGTGGCATACTTCGTCCCATACGAACGGAATATCCTTCTTCATGAGTCGACTGAACGGTTGACAACGTCTTGCTAGGTTGGAGATAAACCGTCTAATGAAAGCGAGTCGTCCTTGCAGACTTTTCAACTCGTGTAAATTTCTTGGCTCATGCATGCTTTGAATGGCCTTGATCTTTGATTGGTCCACTTCGATGCCACAATGCTTGACAATAAAGCCGAGGAACTTTCTGGATGTGACGCCAAATGCACACTTCAAGGGGTTCATCTTGAGGTTGTATTTTTGCAGCCTTTTGAACACTATTCACAAATCTTTTAAGTGATCTGATCTCTTTTTTATCTTGACCACCACATCGTCTACGTAACATTCTATGTTTTTGTGTAGCATGTCATTGAAGATTTTTTGCATTGCACGTTGATATGTGGCTCCAGCATTTTTTAGACCAAAAGGCATCACCTTGTAGCAGTAGATACCTTTTGGAGTGCAGAGGCTGTTAGTTCCCTATCTTCAGAAGCCATGTGAATTTGATTGTATCTAGATGAGCTGTCCATGAATGATAGTGCCTCATGGCCAATGGTTGCGTTCACCATGATTTCGATGATTTGCAAAGGAAAGTCGTCATTCGGGAAAACATCATTGAGGTCCTGTTGTCCATATTTCTTAAGGACAATGACGATGTTGGAGATCCACTTGGGGTATTGCACCTCTCAGATGAAACCTGCTTCGATTAGCTTGTCAATCTCGGTCTCTATTGGTCGCATTCTAGGCTTGACTGCAAAACGATGCACATCAATGATGGGGTTAAGACTGGGTATTTCCTTGTATGTCCAGCTTGTCAATCTTTGTACTCTAGTAGCAGTTGGTAGTACTTCTCTATCTTGTTTGCACTTAGCAGCGCACTTATGAAGATAAGTTTGGACTCTTTTTTTATTCCCAAGTTGAGTTCCTTGAGCTCATCAATCGTGGCTTGCCCTCCATCTTCGAGCTGTGGTGGTGCAGTAGTGACATCTTCTTCGGGGATTTCATTTTCTTTGTCTTCTTGTTTTGTGATGTGGATGACGTCTTGGAATTCCCCTTTAGTGCCATCCTTTTGGGCTTGTTGACATGAAGATTGGCCGGTGTGGATGATGGTGCACCTTCTTACTTTCAGTGGTCCATTTGTGTCCACTTCCAAGATTTCTTAGCGCTTCATCCTTGAAGGAATAGAGCTTTGAATGTCATCTTTTTCTGTCAGACTGTCGAGCCTTTCTTCTTTTGGCATTGTCTTTATCTTTCTGGAAGGCTTCTTGCTTTCTTCAAGTCTTTCCAAAACCGACCGTTGCAGATGAGAGTTAGCCATGTTGCCTTTTTTGTTAGGTTTTGACAACCTTTAAAAAACAGAGCTTCGGGAGGTTGGCGTGTTAAGCCTCTTGAAGATGGAGGTTCGATCTTGACCACCAATGCGATTAAGTACCGACATTCTGGGTCTTAAACAATTTGTTCTATTGAAGGCTGACGTTCGATGGGTGTATTTAAGCTCTTCTTGACTTTGATCAATGCTCACGCTAATGTGTTGAGCGCTAGCGTTCTTCGCTTTGCTTGAAATCTTCACAAGTGCATTTGGTGTGAAGTCGAGTCCAGCTTTGTTGTTGTTAACTCCGTAACCATGCTCTTTCAACTTCTTTTAAATCTCGGTGAGGTCACGTTCCTTGTTGCTGACATTGTTTGAAACCTTCTTTCCAGGATTCGAAGAGGAAGCGAAGTCGTAGCCGGCATTCGACATGAGTTTGTAAGCGTTTGGATCAAAACATTCTTCGGTCTTTTTGGTTGGAAGAAAGCTTGGTTCCACACCCTTTGGCAGAGTTTTTATGAAGCCTTGTGGTGGTCTTACAACCTTAGCATCATCTAGCTGTGTCAGAGGTAAAACTCCATTCATTTTGAGCAACTTTACATCATCTTTCTGTCGATGTGTGTTAGCTTTGCTTACTCCAGTTTCGAACGGGGATTAACGATTTTTTCTTCTCGATATTGGGATGTATCAAAAGATGGGTGTTTTCTATCATTTTGAGGGCGTCATACTCCCTTTGGTTGTTGCAGGTTTAGTAGGCTCATCATCGTTTATGCTTGAATATGGTATGGCTTCTCCTTTGTGCTTCTTGGGCATAGCTTGCCACTCCTGCTTTTTATGTGTTGCTTTCCTCGTGGATTTTATCTTTTTTGGAAGAGCTTCGGGCACCATGTAGAACTTGGCGTCTGCAAAGTGTGATTCGACTTCGGTAAATGGCTTGGTATCACCTCGGATCACCTTCACTCCCTCTCGGTAGAATTTTAAGCATTAGTGAAGGGTGGATGGCACTACTCCATTTTCATGGATCCAAGGCCTTCCTAAGAGCAAGCCGTACGAAGTTCTTGCATCAATCACATGGAATATCGTCTTGATTTGAGTTCTCTAATGGTCATCTCCACTCAGATCATGCCTATTGCTTTTTGTCCTCATTGGTTAAAACCCTGGATTAGCAGACGGCTTAGGGACAATTCATCCACTTTGATGCTGATTGTAGTCATTGTTGATTTTGGCATGATGGTTATGGCCGGTCCATTATCCACAAGCATGCGGTTGACTTTGTACTTCTTTACGTACCCTGAGACGAAGAGATGATGGTTATGAGGTTTTGATCCCAGCAGTAAGTCTTCATTAGTGAAGTTGATTGCATCTTGGGTGGCACAGTATATGGCATATTCATGTGACCAAAGCTTCAAGCCTTCGTCCTTGTTTTCTTGTACCTCATGGTCGTCGAGACTTGCCAAGACCACTATCAGTGCTTTCGGCATCTCCTTAGGCAATCATAATGCTTCCTTAATACTAACATGTGTCGGTAGACCTTCTTTGGGCATGAGGGTCTTCTCTTCCTCGGTGGCAACAACTTTGCCTTTTGAGGGTTCTTCCGCTTCTATTTCAACTATGTGACATACAGCAGTAGTGCACTGTTGGAAGAAGTCACTCAAGAAGTACTCATGCAAGGAGACTGGAATGCGTGGCTCTTGCTCCATAGGCTCCTCAACGTATGTTGGCTTAGCAGATCTTGTGGTTCTTTTGGGCTTCCTATTGTTACGACGGCAGTGCTTTCTCCCTTCCTCCACCATTGGCCTTGTCCCTTGTGGGTTTGACTTCCTCATTTTTTTGTAGGTCACCAAGGTCCATCATTTGTCATCGTCAGTAGGTGCATCTTGGTTGCTGGCCCCCAATGACGGTTGTGCAGAAAGTGCCGTGTAATTTGAGCATTGTTGGGGATGGTCATGCGTCACCTGAAGAGGCACGGGATCAAAGGATCCAAACACGATTATTGTAGTGTGTATTGCGGTCGTGTCTTCTAGGTCAAGTTCAATTCGCCATTGTTGTGCTAGCTTCATGATAAGTTCCTTGAGGATGAAGCACTTGCCAACGAGATGACTCACGATACGATGGTACTTGCAGTCTCTGGGATCGTCAATGTGATTTATCTCTTCAGGACGTTTGCATTCAAGCAGCTCGATTGCCTTTTTCGCTAATAGGTCGTCTAGCATTGCGGCCATGTCAGAGTCCAGAAAATGGTATGTCTTACGCTTTATTTTGTTCAAGGTGTTTTTATACCTATCTTGGGTATGAGAAGGCTCACCTCTTTTTATCTCCTTTGTTTTGTTCTTAGAGAAGATTTTAACGGGTATGGAAAAGGTCGTGGTAGGGGTAGTGTTGATGGTTAAAGCTTCCTTGGCGGGCTTCTTCCCATGATTGTCCATCTTCGAAGTAAACACCTTGTCTTTTTTAAAGTCGGTGATTGGCTCTTCCTTTCCATGATAGGCGATGCTCAACTCTATGTCACGGGCGCGAGTGGCTAACTATTCGAAGGTCTGTGGTTTGATGCCTTGAAGGATATAGTGTAACCCCCATTGTATGCCTTGGACGCACATCTTGATCGAGGAGATCTTAGTGAGTCTATCTTTGCAGTCGAGGCTTAGAGTACGCCATCGGTTGATGTAGTCAACGATTGGCTTGTTCTTCCATTGCTTTGTACTTGTCAGCTCAAGCATGCTTACAGTGTGGCGTGTACTATAGAAGCGGTTGAGGAATTCCTGCTCCAATTGCTCCCAGCTGTTGATGAATTTAGGCTCAAGGTCAGTGTATCACTCAAATGCATTCCGTTTCAGAGAGCAGACAAACTGTTTTGCGAGGTAGTCTCATTCTGTCCCCCCCTTGTTGCAAGTTTCAACAAAATAGGTAACGTGCTACTTCAGATTTCCTTTTCCATCAAATTACATGAACTTTGGTGGTTGATAACCCCTCGGCATCTTTAGGGCGTCAATCTTCTTTGAGTAGGGCTTTGAGTACAACCCAGGGGTATGTGAGCTCTCTTCATACTGCGCCTTGATGGTGCTGGCAATCATTTTTTGCAACTGTTGGATAGAGAGAGAGATCCCATGAGCGCCACTGCTTGGTCTGGCTTCTCCTCATCTCTTTCTATAAGAGGTTTCTCTTCTTCGTCAGCTTCTCTTTTTAGGGGATCAACCTTTAGGCTGACTTTGAAGTCGTGCTACACCTCGAGTTGGTTGACAAGTGCGACAATTTGCAAGTCTTTCTCTTCCACAGCCCGTGTGAGTTTTACAATTGTTTCATTCATTTGAGCCAGCTGCTCCTCGATTAAAGTCACTCCAGTGGTCATGACTTGCATGACTGTGCTGCTGTTTAAGTCGGCATTGGAGAATATGGACTCGGGGTAGTTCTTTAGGTTTTCCTCCCTTAGTGCTCTTAGCGAGGCCAGAGTGATCATGGGCTCGTGCTTCGGGTGCTCATGTTCCTTCGACAGAGTTGATGTAGGGACGGAAGATATGGTGGAAAGAGCTCATGCCTTGCTTCGAGTTATGATACCCAAAGTGCTACCACTTGTGGTAAAGACGCTCTTGTTCTTCGCGTTGGTTGCGGGAATAGCTTGAACCTTCCTTGATGCCATTGGTTTTGGAGTGTGCTTTGATATCTCTTGAACGGAGAAAGAGATGAGAGGTAGAAATTGTCCCACTAGGCGTGCCAAATTTGTAAACACGAAAATTTCCTGAAACAAGAAAACGTGTACAAAATATATTTTTTATTAATGAATTTAGGTTACAATCTCTTTTAAACTTAATCCTCTGCTTTGATCTCCATAAGATGTTGATTTGTGGATTTTCTTGATCGAAGGGCATTTGAAGCTTAATCTTGGAGGTGGATGATTGTTTCTTCCAGAGGCCGTTGGTGGTTTGATCTTGAAGGTTGTATGAACGACGAACGACAAATGATCTTCAAGGGCTTCTGGGCTTGTTCTTGAAGAATGGATGAACGAAGAATGAAGAGCGAACTTCAAGGGATTTTGGGCTTGATTCTTGAAGAACAGATGTGTTGATCCAAAGAACAGATGTGTTGATCCAAAGGCCGTTGGGGCTTGATCTGGAAGAACGG
Source organism: Crataegus laevigata (assembly GCA_963580275.1). Classification (NCBI taxonomy): domain Eukaryota; kingdom Viridiplantae; phylum Streptophyta; class Magnoliopsida; order Rosales; family Rosaceae; genus Crataegus; species Crataegus laevigata. The sequence goes on along the minus strand of OY756940.1, from coordinate 17,983,908 downwards.
ATGAACGAAGAACGAAGAGGACTCCCTCGATCTTTTGGGATTCTTGGGAACCTGGATGCTTGAGGGCTTCGGAGTTTCAAAGCTTCAAGGATTTTGCGTAATAATTTGTTGGTTATGAATTGGTGTCCCCCAAAATGAATGAAATGGCCTTGTATTTATAGAATTTTCCAAGGACTAATTTTGAATATAATATTCAAATGAAATAAATCGTTTTTGCCAGGTGTTGACACGTGTCCTGTTTGATGACTTTTCAGAGTCTTTTCGATTTTTCGTTGAGTCACACGCTACGTGTAAAATTTATGTGACACATGAGCGTTGAAATTTTAGTTATTGGTTGACATTGATTTTACCGAAATTTCGATGTCTACAAATGCCCCCACTTCAAGGCGCATCGTATACATGTGTTTGTCACGTGTAGAAGATGTGTTTTGAAGTCCCTTTATAAATCGCTTGTAGTTGCATACATTCGAGCGTTCAAAGAAGAAATCATTTGAACTGCAAGAATTTGATGGTGGTAGAGAGAGATTCTTGATGGTGAGAGAGAGAGGGGGCTGAGAAGTCAGAGAAGATGAAATGGGAGTAAATAGGTGGACGACTAGGGTTTTGTATTTACAAATCTTATAAAGAATTAAAGATCCAGAATCAGTATAAATATTTTACTAATACGAATATAGCAACACAAATCGTGCTGGCAAGTTGGCTGAAGCAAACACTTTCAACCAGGAGGTAAAGGGTTTGAAACATTTGTTTGGCGACGCGAGATGACGAGCAATGCCTACCATTTGTTTGGTGGCGCTTGTGGGCAGAAATAGCTCCAGTGACCCGAGTCAGAAAAAACTTGCTATTTTCCACAATGTGTCCCAGAAGATGTTGGAAATGTGCCCTAAAAGCCAATCATATGATGATACTTTACGGACATTTCACATATTAAGCTAATCTAGTTTAATATACTTAAGGGGCAGATATTATTGTTTAAAGCTGTCTCATATAAATGTTATATGTTTAAACGATAAGTCCAAGGAATATGTAATTAGGAGAGTGTAATATAAATAAGTTAGGTTCATGAGACCATTCTCTTTTGTATACATATCCTAAACGTTCCTAATCATAGGATTGCCAATTGGGCATTAACAGTCCGTTAAGATCAGTACGTGCTATGTCTTCTCTTAGGGAGAGTGACTGGTCTCGAGTCATTGGTGTGACTGACACCAAGACAAACATGTAGGTGCTCAATAGAGAATGAGTTCACTGAACACGATCAACGAGGAGTTCTCATACTCATGTCACATGAGAACTCATGGTTGGGATAATGCAAAGTAGTCCTTTGACCTGAGGCATCATAGTTGTCTGATGGTTAGGTCCTTGATCTTTGACTATGTCAAAGTCACTCCATCAGAGGGTGTCCACGACATAGTTGGGGTTAAGCCACTTAGCCATGAAGGCAAGTGAATGCGCAACAAGGGATCTCTAACCTCCAAACCGTTTGAGGGAGAACACTCTATGATATGATTAAGAATCTCTGGCCAGAGTATGAATGAGATTTGGAAAGACGTTCCAAATCACATTCAAAGTAATCATATAAGTAAATGAATTACATTAGATAGTAGACATGAATAAACTATCAAACCAAACAATGTGGTCAAAAGTATTGTATTAGAGAAAGACCGTATTGCATTGTAATCCTAAACTGAATAGGTTCTCCACCTTTTCTGATTAGCTTGGGAAACCATGACATACTGCTAGGTGTCACTCATGGTTTGTGGAAGCCCTAAAGGTGTATAATCACTAAAGGTAGAATTGAAAGTATGTTTCAATTCACAATCGATTTGAAAGAGTTCTAATCGCCCACTGCCTCGCTAAAAAGAACCTAATGGATCATACACCGAGTAAGGTAGAGATTGAAGAAATAATGGAGATGAGTAAAGATAATTAAATGGTTTAATTATTTATGGCTAGGATTAATTAATATGTTAATTAATCAAACGAATAAGTTCGTTATAGACCTCAGGTTAGTTTTGGGCCTCAAGGCCTAATGGGATTTGAATGTCAAGCCCAATAACTCAAGTTGTATGACAACTTGAATAACAAAGGGCCTCAAAGCCCAAAGAACCCAATATGGCTGGCCATATAGAGAGGGGTAGTGAACTTGGCTTAATTGCAAGTTTGCCACTCCATTGTGAAGTGGTATAAAGGCAACTTTATAGCCATTTCATCCTTAGGGTTTTCTTTTGGAGAAAAGATGAGAACACAGCTCTCTTTTCTCTCTAAGAGGCCGGCCACCTTAGAGGAAGATTAGCTAGCAATCTCACTTCCTCTTGGTCACTCATCTCCTCCTCAAAGCTCTCCTTGGTGTGGAAAAATTAGAGGTTCTCTATTTTGGGAACTTGGAGAATCCTTTCAACCATCCTCCTCCAAGAAATCCATGGAGCTAAGAAGCAAGGAATTATGAAGTCTAAAAAAATTCTCTTTTAATGAAAATTCATTTTTTAAGGTATAGTGAATAGTGCCATGGAAAGGTTAAAATGTGGTTTTTTTTAAAAAGTGAATAGTATCAGGAGTGTTTCGTTAAAACTCACTCCCTTTTTTTGGTAGAATTTTGATTAAAATTTATTATAAAATACTAACAAAACAAATTTATTTACAAAGTAATTCATATATAAAATGCATTAACCATTTAATGTATTTTACAACAAAAATTACAAATAAATTGCATAAATATTCATCCGAACTATAATAACTTTCACTTTCGTTGCTATCATCATTTTCAGTGTCCCATTCCTCATCATCATCGATAGGTACGTCACCATCATCATTTGTGCGTACTAGACCATCGTATCGCGGAAGATTACCGAGGTCAATTCATTCTATCTGAAATGGTTCTTGGATAAGATTAGTATCTCGAAGTGTTTTCGCACCAATTTCCATCGAAGATTCTAGACGTTGGTAAGGGAAATTGTCGATGTCATCGTCAGTAGGTCTTGTTCTGGTATGGCATACACGTTCCTATGATCCATCTTTTGAAAGTAGGTCATCTAGATACAAAATTTGTTTTGCCATGTTTGCTAAGATGTAAGGGTCGTCATCGTACCAAGTTTTGGTAATGTTCATTGATAGTAATCCATGATCTCTTTTAACACTTCCCTACCTATTTGGGTTTGTATCAAACCATCACCACTTAAATGGGATCACTTGGCATATGTCTTTGTAAAGCAATTGCGTGACACTTGTTAGTTTGCCATAGAATTCACTATTTGTACTTTCACCTCCACCTAGGACATGAACACTGCTATTTTGTCTACAAAACTTGTCATCTCGTGCAGCCCCTAAGAACTTGACGCTGTTAACATGGCAACCCGAGAACAATTCAACGCGAATTAGTCTAAACGCCAAGTTATATAACTCTTCACTGTACGCTGGGGGATTCAATGCTTTCAATTGATTCACCTAATATTACAAAAACACTTAAATTTGTTAGATCGAGCAAAATAATTCATGGTGTTTCCTGGCATATTTGAGAAACCACCGCAGAAACAATCCACGATGTTTCTTGGCATACAAATGTGAAGGATATGCCTGCTTCATTATATCTTCATACTCGTCTAGGTATGACATTGTTTCATCACAATTGTTGAGTACAAATCAATGTGCTACCTCCATGTCCTTTTTGGAAAACGACTTGCCTCGTATCGAATCTCTGAAGGGTCGAGCGATTTGGGCAAAAATTGAAAGTTTTTCCTTTCTCACACCCCCATCCTTATTGTGAGGAGGGAAATTGAAAGTTATCTCCACATCTTTTAAATACATTCCACAAAATGTAAGCACCTCATACGCCACCCAAGCTTGTATAATTGATCCTTCGAGCTTCGCTTTGTTTCGTACAATTCTTTTCAACTTTCCGAGAAGCCTGCCAAAATAAAATGATACGATACAAATTTTACTAACTGTTAGATATTGATTAATAAAAATGATGAGGATTATATACCTTTGTATTTGATACATCCATTGAAAGTTGACTGGTCCAGCAAGCAATGCCTCTTCCGGTAAGTGAACCATCACGTGGATCATACTTGTGAAGAAAGGTGGAGGAAATATCATCTCAAACTTGCATAGAACTTGGACAATGTCATGGCATAACTGATTAATGTCCGTCTTTCACAACGATCTTGACGTCAATTGCGAAAAAAATCTGGACAACAACATGATTGGTTTCACTACATCGTTCGACAAGAGATGTCGAATACTAACACGAAGTAGGCATTGCAGAACCACATGGCAGTCATGACTCTTTAGTCTAGTTAATTTACCCTCATCAATGTTCACGCAACCCACAATATTTGAAGCATACCCATTGGGAAACTTTACAGATGATAAAAACTTTAAAAAAAAATTTTGTCATTCAGTTTCATGGAAAGAAACTCAAGATCCCTTCTGGCTTTATCACTTTTCCTATTCGTCCATAAAACGCATCGTATTCCCATTCGTTCCAAACCAAGACGAGCTTTGATCGTGTCCTTTGTCCTCGATATCTAGAATTGTGTTGACCAATGTGTCAAATACATTTTTCTCAACATGCAATAACATCGAGGTTGTGTCTCAATTTTACTTTTGACCAATACGAAAGCTTAAAAACATAAATTTGTGCGTCCAGTTCATATGTGTAAAAGGTTTGGTCCTACTTACAGTTTTCTCGAAATGAGCAAAATTCAAACGATTAAGCTGTTCCAAAATCTGATCACTGGACCATTCTCTAGGTCTAAGGCAAGGCTCTATTTTCTTGTCAAACTCTTTATCTTTCTTTCGCCATTCATGGTCCCATGGCAACCATTTTCGATGACCAAGATAACAAACTTTTCCGGCGTGCCAACTAGATGTTACGTCTTCTTTGCATACATGGCATGCCATATAACCCCTAGTGCTCCACTGGAAACCATTGCATATGCGGGAAAATCGTTCACAGTCCACATCACTACTGCCCGTAAAGTGAACATCTTGCCAGTACAATTATCGTATGTGCGCACACCGTGTGTCCATAAATCATTTAGCTTATCCACCAATGGCCTTAAGTATACATCGATTGATCTACCAGGATCCTCAGTTATCAATAGAGTCATCATCATGTATTCTTTTTTCATACATTTCCTTGGCGGCAAATTATACGGAAATACAAAAATCGACCAAGTGTTGTGGTGTTGGTTTAGAACCCTGAACGCATTAAAATTTGTCAGTGGTAAGTTCCAATCTAAAGTTCTGAGGATCATCAGGAAAATCAGGTAATGTTCGATTGAATCCCTTATCACATCTTCATCTACCCATTTTTCCTTATGTCATCTCATGTCGGTGGTAGTATGCGTTGACATATACAACCGCTGCAACCTAAGCTTCACAAACAAATAACGCATGACTTTTTGTGGTGACATTTTGAACCTCGACTCATTGCATACAGGGCATTTATCCAACACTTTATTCTCCTTATAGAACAATATACAATTGTTTTTACAAGCATGAATTTTTTCATAACCTAATCCAAGACCATTCAACACCTTTTGAGAGTTTCTATGTCTTTCTGCCAACAATTGTCCTTTGGTAGCATTGTCTTGAAAACCTCCAAAAAGTAATCAAAACACTGGTTTGACATACGATACTTTATTTTGTCGTGCATTAGTTCCACAATAGCAGTGAGAACCGAAAAGCCCTCAGACTCAAGTATAACTCTTGGTTGGCATTTTTTAATAGTTTTTCATATTGTTTGAATTCTGCACTTTCCATAAGTGTAGGCACGTCATTTTAGATTTTCATGACTTGTTCATTATGATCCATATTAGGTTCAACTTTGCCCACTATTGTCATGTTTAAAGACAAAGCATTGTCTAATTGTTCCCCGTGAGGGTTCCAAATATTATAGTTCTCTAGAATTCCATTCCTTACTGAATGAAATTGAACATTTTCAATAGTGTCCCTTAATGTGTTGTTACACCTCCTACAAGGACACTAGATTCTAGTTGCACCCGGGTTGTGTGTACATGCAAAGTCAATAAAATCATCGATTTCGTCCAAGTATTCGTTGGCTCATCTGTTTAGGTTCAGCATCCACGTTCTATCCATCATTCCTGCACCACAATAATAGTACAAAAATCACAACAACTTCAACATGATCTTGTCACCTTATGCCTCCAATAAGGGCCTTATCCTATTAGGGAATGCAAAGTTATGTCACGTAATTTACGGCTACTTCAGATTAGATTTCGACGTAGAGAAATTTCGGTAGCATCTCTATATTGTTCTTCAAGTGCACGACATAGATATTATACCTAAGTGCCACCTGAAAAACGTACAAAGATGACATCGAAATCCCCACAACCAAAACCTAATCATTTAACAGTAAACTGCACGTCATTAACTTTGCATTCCCAAACTATCCAAATAATGGATAATTCAAGAATCAATTGGACCACACTCATGCTCTTGCATCCATGTGCGAAATCCAACTAATCCTCAAATGGAAAACTACGTTTTACTAAAAAAAAAACGCATATGAAGTTAATTACAATTAATTCCTTACATCACAACACATATTTGTACGTCGCATACAAATTTGTACATATCAATTCAACATTATGCATAATTATGACATAAATTTTTTAACAACTTAATATAAACATAATTGTTGCAGTCCTATTTAGAATAGGAATGTGATTGTGTAAATCCTAGTAGATTAGGAATGTATCTTATATTCTTATTAGGAGTAGATTACTTATTAAGTATTGTAATCCTTATGGGAAAGGGTTTGCCCTTTCTATTACTATAAATAGAGGCACAATGGGGTGAATAAAACACACCTCACAATTACACATCTCTCCCTTCTTCTCTCTATGTGCCGCACCCCTCAACCCTCTATGGCCTTTATACCGTTTAGTAAATTATACCTACAACACGTTATCAGCACGCTCTTGACGCTACGCTAAAGAGAGTTTATTCTACAATCAGGGGAGTATTACGTTTTAATTATTCCTTTTGTGATTAATTTATTATTATTTTGAATTAATCTACATGCTATTGATTCAATTTAAATTTTCTATGTTGAACGTGATACAACGCATTGGAGACGCAATTTCGGCATTCTGAGAAGCATCTTCTATAAATTCAAAGGCTTTTGTAAGTTTTCTGCCAATCAGGTACGTTTAAAATAAAGTAAGATATTTGAAACGACCTTGAAGCATGAAAACATTCCCCATGATGCATGAACCCCTACATTTATATTTACCTTCCGATATATATATTGTATATGTTCATATATTTGTCAATATATATATTTGTTTCATGCATTACGCAATTATGCTATGTGGAATTTGTGAGTCAAAGAATTGAAAATAAATTAGAAGCAAAATTTCGGTTTTTCTAAAAACCCTAGATTTGAAAACTGGGTATTTTTCTTGGTCTCACCATGGGATGGCATCACACGGATGCCTTTGGAATACTTACGCAGCCCCTGTAGGGGTTTGCTGCTCCACAACCCGCAAGCCTAGCTTGCTGGGCCCCACTGTGTCACGGCCTGCATGCCGCAACCTTTATGGTTGCTGGGCTTTGCAACCTTGACCTGCATCCTCCATGCCAGCCAACAAGGCTGGGCCTTGTTCTTGCGACCCACATGCAACCAGCCCACGTGGCTAGGTCTTGCTCCCGCACGCATCAGCCAGCCCTTTTATGGCTGGGCCCCCGTGACCAAAAGCCATGGCCAGCTTGCGCTGGACCTCTTCTGTACCCCATTGCGGCCCAAAACACAACCTAGCTGTGGCTGGGGGATTTTTTCCTCACCCGTGGCCTGCAGCCATCACTTGAGGTCTTTTGGGCCTTGCCGTTTCTACTTAAGCCACCCCGTGCCTTCCCTTACCCACGACACCCATGCCCAAATTATTTTGAGGCATTTTTCAACCCACATGCTATTATTTTAGCATTCTAAAATAATTTTAACCCGTATGTTAATATTATTTTGCTTCTACAATCGACCCCGAATGGTCCCGATCTATTGAATTAATTAAAAGTGACTTGCAGTCTATTAATCTGATAATGAATCCAAAATTATTGACCTGAAGATCACTTTTGGACATTAACAATTCAATAATTTATTTCTGTTCTTTGAACCGTTGACTCACTTTCGTAGTCCCAAAGCACTCACACTTGAGTTCCCGAAGAACCTCAAAATCCACTACACTTAGTTGTATATTGCATTCTGTGTTCTTGCAGGAACCTCTCTTTTATGAACTAAACGTTCTTAAACTAAATCGAACTTGTAGTTTCGAATTTAGTGCCTTTGAAACCCGACGTTTTCATAAAACAATACACCCATGAAAACCCGACGTTTTTTCATGAAACCATGTCTTAGAACTTGAATGTCCTAACTTTGATGCTTATGGATGATTCCTCCCCATAGCACCAATCACAATCTTGTTCCCTCCAAATTCAATGGATTGTTGAACCGTCACAAGTTTGATTTCCCTTATTTGGACGTTTCTATTAGAAACCACTTTATGTGGGGTACAAGATGTGAATCTCCACTTGACTATCAAGAAGTTGAGAAACCATTGAAGCCAACAATGGCATGGAAGAGCTGAATAAGCCTCCACCATGATCTTCATTCGAAGACTTATGCCCGAAGCATTACAAATGGAAATACCTCCCGAACGAAGATTTCATGGCTCTTTGGCTAGCTTCTACGGACTGTTTAATCATGAAAGATATTGCCCGAAGCACACTATGATTACGTCCATGAATGAGTACAATTCTGAAGTTTATAAATTCGGTTGAATTTTGACTAGAGAATACTTTTCTCGTTCTTCCTTATTTCTAACTTGCTCCTGAAGCAACAAGTGTAGAAAGCAGAAGTTTACCAAATTCTCGGATCTGATTACTACCATAATCATATGATAGAATCAAGGCCCGCCAAGGTGTGGCATCATGCTCGAAGCGTGATCCTTGGCACCTAAGACCTAAAACTTCAAGAATAAGGGATAGTATTCCCGAACCTTAACCCTGTAGAATCTACTTCCGTCTCGATGGAATAGATCATTGGTTATGCACCTGTTCATGCCTTACCAATGTTGTTAAGGAGTACCATTCTCGTAGTCAATATGTGAGATTAATTTTGCCCCACCGAACACCATTGGAAGAGCATAATTTTGACATGGATGGCCTTATTGGCCGAATCCCTTTAGTAAACCATTTACTTTGCGAACATTTTTCCATGTTCTTGGATTCAAGTTTGGTGTATGTTTTACTTATGGATAATCTTATTGATATTGTCATCGAATACGAGTTAATTGAATCATGTTTCTTAGTATATGTGACCGATTCAATTAAACACGTGATTAGGTAGGAATGTGGGGAAGTTAGTTGTCTGGACGAATGCGTACTACGCACACTAACTTTACACCTAAATCACATCTCTAACAACGACTTCAGGTCTATCCAACCTGATTAAGAGCATTGGCACGCTCCTTGTTGTATAAATGGTACTGCATCACCATTTAAGGGACCTTAAATTCTCCCTGACGTTGAGTTTTTAAGGATATTCGAGATGACAATGATCATAAATGAAACCACTGAAGAAAATAGAGTGAAATATCTTTGCACCACCTCCAAAAATGAGCCTGAAGCTTTGATTTGGGGCCAATGGGTTGTTTCCCAACTGGGAACACACCACATGTGGCCGGCCTAGAGCTGGGTGATTGAGCAGTTTACTTGCTTTAGCATGACCATTTGGGACACTTAGGTCGAACAATGATGCTACGACGCATCTCCTTAATCGAAGTAAGGATCTTGTGCCTACAAGCACACTTTGCCAAGCCTGCTCATTAAGGAAATTGATTTTCTATATCATTCCTTGCAAAGATACGAAATCACCTCCTTTTTATAGTGGATTCAAGGGAATATATGTGGACTAATCCAATCAAAATGCGGACCATATAAAGACTTATGGTTTTGATTGATGAATCGATAAACTAGTCATATGTTTGTCCACACACATTACTGCTAAACCTCTTGGCCGATTATGGGTTCACCACCCTACTTATCCCATAAGGTCCTGGAGACTGGATAATGCCGAAGAGTTTATATCGACGGTTTTCGATAAAGTATTGCATGTTGTTTTGGGTTTCTAATTGAACATTGAGTTCCCATGTTCACCCTAAATAGCCTCGCCTAGTGATCATAAAGCGCAAATTTAAATGATTGCCCGAATTTTGGTAAAAGTACCAAGTTTTCGGTTTTCTGCCTAGGGCTATGCAATCCTTGTACGCAGTTATGTTGGTCCACCTTGAGGCCCATTGCCACCCAACCTATATGACGTTACAGTTGGTTACTGGGTACGAACTTGACGATTTTTCGTATTTACCCATTTGGGTGTGCATTCCATGTGCCAAGTTGTGCCGCCGCAACGTACCACCATGGGTCCTCAAAGAAGGATGTGTATCTTTGGTCGATCATGATTCTCTTTCACACTAGCTCTCTTCGAGCCCTTGTATGCGATCTCTTTACTGCTCATTTGCGGGTTGTCAATTTAATGAGACGATATTCCCGCCGTTAGGGGGAAATAAGAACGTCAAACGTTCTTATAGAACGGCACGAAGTTGTGTGGACGTTGCCCACTATGTCTCATCTCAATCCCCATACCGCATAAGTGTGATAAGCAAGTGCGATGAATTCTAGATTTCAGAATGTTGCTCAAAACGCATTCCTCTGATCTAGCTAAAATTGACGAGATTATATACCAGCTGCAAATATGCCTGCAAGGATAGGCATACTTAACGGACGTCGAGTCAACATCCCTGGTGGGTGTGCCGCCCCTGTTGGAAGGTCCGATACAATGGCGAATAGCCAATCAATCTGTCTTGGCCTGGAGCGCGACAGATCATTCGGTTCGTATGATTCACTTCCCTAGAAGAGGAAGACACAGCACAACTATGAATCCAAACTCGATCGCTGTCTCAAATCATTTCCATCTCATGAGATTAATTCGGATTACTCCCGAGATATGAAGTTCTTGGTCCAGTATACTAGTTTGGATGAGAAAAATGGAATTGAAATGAGATTATCATCGATGATGTTTTCACTTATATGGTAGCTACCGACATAAATGAAAAGCGACGATATCGAACCGTGTTCCGTTGATTAAGTGACAACGTAGAACTGATTGGACAACTGAGATTACAATCTAGGTCAAATTCCTTACCAAAGTGTGTATTGGGCCTGTCGTTCCTACACTGCCCAAGGTAACCCTATTGTGTTACAAGTGGGAAAGGAAGCGTTATGAGATGAATGAAATAGTGCGATATGATGCACGCCTTACGGCGCAAGGTTTCTCTCAAAATGTCCTGTGATTGATAGCAGCATTATAAAATGTGGTTAGTGTTTTCTCCATAGGGATATAGATACGGAGATTTACATGTAAGTTCCCGAAGAATTATATAGACTGGTTCAAAAAGTTCCAAAACCACGGAACACCCTCTTAACTTGTTTTGAGGCGTTCACTTAAATTCGACGGATGTGGTATACCTGTTTAAGTGATTGTTTGATCAGTCAGGGATATGAATTATGCCCTTGCATGTTAAACTATGAAGTCTTATTCCAAATTGCTAGAGTTACAGTTTATGTCGTTAACACGAATCTCACTAAGACTCTTGAAGAGCTTGAGAAAACTGCCTCGCACCTGAAGATGGAATTTGAGATGAAGGATCTTAGGAAAACTCGTTTATGCCTTGATCTGAAGTTCAAGCATTGTTCTAATTGTATTTTGGTCTACCAGTCAAACTACACTCCGAATGTGTTACTTTTGAGTATACCTTTGATCGTCCATACGTTATATACAAATGAGACCCTTGAAGAGGTTATGGAATCTGAAATTCCCTATCTAAGTTCAACTTTGCGCTTCGTTGTACTTAGCTCATTGTATTTAGACAGGACATCTCCTTCTCTGTTGATCTTGGTAAAGATGCAGCACCGCGCCTACACGCAACCGCAAAATTGGTATTAAAGACGTACCCTGAAGGTATTATGAAGGCAAATCCCAACGCATCTCAGTGGATCCAACCCCCCTGATCATTGAAATGATGCTTACCTTGTTATTATGTTGACGCTGGTTACTTATCAAACCCGCACAAGGCAAAATCCCCAAATGGTTATGTCTTTACCGTTAGGGATATCGCAATATCTTAGAGGTCCATGATATGACCTTAGTTGCAAAATTTTCGAATCGTTCCAAGACTCACCTCACTTCGCTACTCCACAAGTGAGACATGGTTAGGAGTTCTTGTTGAGCATATTCAAAGTACTTGATCTGTTTTCATCCATCGTTGAGTCCCGACAACAATCCATGTAGACTATGCCGCATGTATCAACTCGACCAAGCCATGATACATCAACAAAGTCAACGCCAAGATATATTGCGTCTACATTTACATTAGCAAAGCATTAGGAGATTGAAGTCATGCAAGCCGATCCAGACAACCTTGCCGACCTCTACATGACGTCACTGCCGAAGTCAATCTTCCAGAAACTTGTCCGAGGAATTGGTATGCCTAACTATCATATGCAATGCTTGTAGTTCTCATTTAGAAGTTATGTTAAACTCAGGGGGAGTATCCAGAAGTATACTCACTTGATCTTAATGTACTCTTTTTCCTTACGATTAGGAGCATTTTTCTCACTGGGTTTTTGCTACCTAACTAGTTTTTAACGAGGCACCCATCCTAGGCTGATCATACCCTTGTGAGCTCTTCTACTTGCGTCCAAAAGACGTATAGTTTTGACTTAATGCAACTTCTCACTTTTCTCCTTAGACTATGGGTTTTTCCCCCTTGGGTTTTACCATAGGGAGGTTTTGTGAGTTTTACTTTTTATGCATTCTTCCATTGATTTGAGACTCACATTCGCTCATTGTGCCGACGACTTCATCAACTGTACCTGCTTCACTATTGAAGACCTGATGCGCCATTTACTTGAGTATTTACACACTTAAGGGGGAGTGTTGCAGTCCTATTTAGAATAGGAATGTGATTGTGTAAATCCTAGTAGATTAGGAATGTATCTTATATTCCTATTAGGAGTAGATTACTTATTAAGTATTGTAATCCTTATGGGAAAGGGTTTGCCCTTTCTACTACTATAAATAGAGGCACAATGGGGTGAATAAAACACACCTCACAATTACACATCTCTCTCTTCTCTGTATGTGCCGCACCCCTCAACTCTCTATGGCCTTTATACAGTTTAGTAAATTATACCTACAACAATAACAACATAATTTCAATATAATTTAACTAATTTATTTATTTTTTAAATAAAATGAAGAAAATACCTTCCAAATTGTTATCCACCAAGCGCTAGTCACACATAATATCCCTATACACAACAAATTTTACGGTGTTAGTATGAATTGACATTGATACTTTTAAATGAAAATAACAAAAACCCTTACCAAACACACCGAAATAGCTCGATCAACCTAGAAAAGATAGAGATTTAGATGGACAGAGTATTAGAGGAAGAAATTGAGAGAAAATGGGAATTACATATGCCGAATTGAAGAAAAACGAAAGGAAAAGAGGTGCAAGGGCGGATTCTACAATTTCTGCCTCTGTAGCTAAAGTCACCTTATAAAGATTACTTTTGGAAGAATTACTTTGCGTGACGAAAACTATATACGTCATGCAAGTTTCAATTTTTTTCCCAAGTTTTATTTTTCATTTTCTTTATAATTGAATAATGTAAACTATTTGCGCAACGAACACTATATTCCTAGCGCAAGTTGCATTATTTTGTTTTTGTTTTCTTATTAAAATTATCAAACCAAATTATATATTACCAAAATAATTATTAAAATTAATTTATTAACAAAAATATATATTATAACTAATGTAAACATTAAAGTTCACTCTTCCTCTGGGTCATGAGCAACGGCATCGGCAGTGGCATCATCAACTCGTGTGTGCTTTGCAGCTTGCTGTACATCGAACTTCCATGGAGCTGCATCTTGAAAAGGTCGTCCAGATACTTCCGTTGCTTGTCATCGGTTTCATCAACATCCCAAACAACCTGCAATGACAATAAAATTAAATTAGTAATCACAAAAATATTATTTTTTTAACAAAAACATTTACACATTCTTTAATACAAACTTACCGATAACTCTTGCCCTATGGAGTTCTTCAACTCAACAGGCACCATTTTCCAAGACTTTAACTCTGTAGAACATTGGTTCTGCACCACTCGTCCTATATTGAACCTAAGTTCCACTTTTGTCATCAAAGGAGGGCAATTGCTTACGTCAGTACCTCTCTATTCTCAACACAGCTTTCCTCACTTTTTTTTCTACCACAAAAATTTTCAACGTAATAGACTATTAAAAAAATAATTTCAACCATATCAAATGTAAAACAACTAATTCAACAATAATTTTTTTTTTTACCTTTCCTTTCAAGAAAGCCTTCTCCCTCGCAACTTTTGGTTGAATCAGAAATCGAATCGACCATCGTTTGAAATAAAACCTTTGAAAATAGGGTTCTAAAACTGTGTTTATGTAAAACTTGTAACATTTTGCGAGACAAACCATTGGTCGTGCAAAGTGTGTTATAAATGCGCACTATAAATGTGAACGTTTAATGAGTGGTTGCTTGTGCAAACTTTTGGCGCCAAATTTTTTGTCTCTTGCCTTTTCTTGCGTGACGAACACACGTAATCATCGCGTGAAGTCCTCTTGCGTGATGCAAAAATTCGCTGAGCAAAGTTTTTTTTTTCTTAATTCTTCCAATATTTGCGCGACCAAAATGCGTGTTCTTTGCGCAAGTGACACTTATGCGACGAAATATTGTTCGTCGCGCAAGCTGTTTTTTCTACTAGTGACAACTAATAGGATGAAACTAAAATCAATTTGAATTATTTTTTAATACTTAATGTAACTATGAGGCCCAAAATATGAATAAAATAAATATTTGACAAATCTATTAGAAATGAAGAAAATGTAACTATGAGGCCAAACTCGGAGTCAAATTCCTTAACAGCAACTAGAATTCTCATTTTATCATATTTGTCCTTCTAAACACATGCATTATATATATTTTATATTTGGAATCGTTTACAAGTTTTGTATGGATAATTGGTTTTATAATGTAGGTTATAGTGGGACTTAACTAAGCTAATTACGAAAAGTTGGTAACCTCAAACTCAACTTTTTTATTAACGGTAATTGCGCGCGAGGGTAATGACGGAACTTCAATCAATCAGCTTGGAAACACGTTTGATGATTTCTTGAATTTGTAAAACGTCCAAGGAATTAGATTTGAAGTTATTTTCCTCAAATATAAGTCTGAACAATTTAAAGTAAGTGATAATTCATGTACACGCCAAAGGAAATGTAGACATCTCAAATTATTCAAATAAACATTACATTACATAAAGTAGCAGGTACGTACCATGATAACATACTCAGGAAGACAATTACGTAAGCATACTAGTCCGCATTAATTAGGCATCAAGTATCACCATGCATGATGCATGAGCTAACTAGGTTGCCCTTTATTCTAGATATTACAACAGTCTACTACTCTGAACTTATTAGACTGGCCAACATCACACTTGAAGTAGTAAAGGGAAAGAGACCCAGAACTTAGTGATGTGCAGTAGGACCATCAGTGTGGCAACACTTGTAACTGATGAAAGTCTCCATGCCCCGGTTGCAATCAGGACACTTCATGGTGTCTGGAACCTTTCCGGTAGAGCCCGGAATATCAAGGCGGCAGCAAGGTCGATTCACAGCGCGAACCCTCTCATGGTATGACTTGAAGCAAAACTCAAAGCCTTTCTCTTTCACATGGTCCTTCCATTTGTCAAAGTCCTCTACCACCCTCAAGATTGAGACACCGTGGCCGGTGAGCACCACAGAATGCCCTTTGCTGAGCACAGCCCATCCACTTTCGTTTTTGTAAGAAAGTAGCTTCTGGATTTCTTGACCGACTTGGTCGGCTGGCTTGTGAACCTTGGTGAAGAACAAACTTTCGATGCCAGTCCAGAATTTCCCGAGGATGCCGTGGTCATCTTCTCCCTTGCTTCCTTTTCCCACGCAGAACAACTCGATGTGAATCTTTGCCTCCTTGAAGATGGGATCATTTGCAAAGGCAGTTGCTTTCTTTGTGAACTCTTGAATCCAACCATTGTCTTTGCCACCATAGAAGAAAATGTACTTGTCCTCTTTGATCTGTTTGACCAAGACAATAATTAGATCAACCACACAAAATTAACTAATGAAATGTATTCTAGATCTAAGGAGCGTTGCTATTCTATACTAATTTATATTAAAGGGAGGGTTGTGTCTTGTACAATTTTACACTTCTTCGCCAATTATAATATGTTTCATTATTATTACACCTCTATTAAATAGGTGGTACGGTAAGTGGAGTTAAAATAACATGTTTTTTGTATCCACGCTTATATATGTGAGATTAAGTTGCATTAGAGAGGTGGTTAGTGATGTGATAAATAAATGTGGTCGAAATAGTAGCTCTTATATTTAAACAGCTAAAAGAGAAATTACCATAACAGATTGGCTAACCCCTTGGACAACAGTGCCAATCCATTTATCTCCGTGACCATGTGAGATCTCTTCTTCAGTTGCCTTTGTGAAAGGGAAAGCATTGACTCCCCAAACCCTAATCATGTGGAGAGCGTTGGGATGTTCGACCTTTCCTTGTGGGTTCATCACCACTAGTATGGGCTTACCCTTGAAGCTCCACTCCTCCTTGATGAACCTAATGCCTGCTACAGGTGCCGAGATCTGCACTATGTACCATGGCATCTTATTCCGGAGGCTCTCAAACTTCTTTCGGAGGTCATCGGTCCAATGCTCCACAATCGGAATCCACACAATCTTGTGCTGATTGTCTTTCTTTATCATATCATAGATGGGCTTGAGGATTGAGATATCATCATCAGAGATATCTAGGCTTGAAATGAACAACAACACATTCTTCTTCCTCAGGATATCGATTTTAACCTGTTTAAATGAATTATGCACGTAGTGAGTAATAAATAAGTAGCAATTTGACTAACAGAAATATCATGTCACCAAAAACTGATTTTCTTTGCTAAGACTCCTTAATAAAGGTTTGTCTCACATACAATGGTTGCACTCACCTTTATTTATAGAGTGAGTTCGTAATGATATTTGTTTTACGTGTCTAAATAGCACTATGATTGACTAATCACATAGGAGCTCAATATAAAAACTGAATTGTATATACAAACATTTATATTAAAGACTAATATTTCACATGACATGTTAGGGTTCCAATTAAATTAGTCATGCCAAGAAAATTACGTTGGAAATTTTGTATGACAAAAAAGTACTCCTAAGCAACTTTACTGCCATCTTTCTCTATGGTACGTTACTATCATATTATTAACTTTAATTTGCCTTGCAGCAACCTAGTGCCAGCGGTAAAAAGAATTCAACTACACATTATAGTACTGTGACTAGAATAAACCATTTGTTTAGTAGAGCCATCAACGAGTGGCTGGACATTTTCCTTGGTAAAAATCAGGGCCTTGAAAACCTCCATGATTTCAGTAGGAGTTTGGAAGATTTTCCTTAGCCTCCGGTAAGTCTCTGCCTCCTCTGCATGCATGAAACAAAAATTATCTTGAACATTTCATTTGTGCAAGTACATAAAATAATTACAAATGAAATATCTCCATTTAACCCACCAATTTGTTTTCTGCAGACAATAAGCTGGATCTTAAGCTTGTTTAGGACATAGTGAATTTTTTGAGCAAATGGGGCTAAATCATGCTCCTTGTCCCTAAAACGAAAGCAACCATTGTCATATTATTAACTACTAAAAAAATAATTTTTATTTGCCAGACCAATGCTAAATTAAGTTTTTAGGCTGTGAATTTGGATTCCGAAGCTTCAACCAGATGCACGGTCTGGCAAAAGAGCGATTTCCTAAAGGTCAATGGAGAACTTACTCATTACTGGTGAGGATGGTGATCTTAGTTGCACAAGCAACAACAGTGGCAATAGCCCAGTAAACATCAACTGGAATATGGTCCATTGCTTTCGCCAACCCTGGGACATCTTTTGGGTCGTAGCTGGAAAGCTTATCGAATTGGTCGATGCACTCAATCACTTGCAATGTGGCCTTGATCAGATTGTTAAGTTCAAGCACTGCTTGTCTTTTCTTGTGCAGGTCCGAGGGCTTGAGGAGCACAGGGACTCGCTTCAGGATTGCAATTGATTTGGCGAGTCGGTCTGATTCTTGAAGCTGGGCGAGGAGCCAGAACTCCCCGTATTCCATGGCAAAAGCTGCTAGAGTCAGCACTGCCTTTGCTTCCCATGAATAGCTTGATAGCTTGTTCAGTATGGCCAGGGTTGTGTTGTGGGCAACTTCCTCGCTAGGAGGCTTGCATTGCATCTGAAATTTTAAGATTAACCATGATAGCTAGTGTGAATATTCAAGAATATACATGAAAAGTTACAAGAAATATACATATCATTATGTGTGTGTGTGTGTATATATTTAATTTCCCAGGTAATGACCTCGCTGGCTATGCACTTTAGTGTGCACAGTGGTGCACTGAAGCCTGCTTTGGGTGTCTGCTCCTCTATGTTCTCCACGTGCACTTGGGTACCCTGAAACAAGGCACAATTGTAACATAGACGTGAGTTAAGTGCACGAGTACTGTTTTCTTAGATAAAATAACATATTATGTCATTGTGTTATAAAGTTGTCTCGTAAATATTCCATCACTTCTCAAAAAATAAAAAATAAAAAATAAAAGTCGGTTAAAATTAGTGACATAATTTTGGTATACTATAATAATGATTTAATAATCGTGCATACGTTAGATGTAAGCTAAAAATACATACCTGCACAATTTTGTCAACAATTTGGGTAGCACGCTTAAGGATATTTTCGGTGATGCCAAAAAGGGAATCATCATCAAAGAATTCATCAGCATGAACATGAGTACCATAAATTTGTTCCAAGATTTTCTGGTCAGACATGGTAAACAGGCTAAGCTCATGATGGCCAGTATTTTGTTGATGAGTAGTAGTAACTACTGTGGCCACCTTGTTAGCCACATTGTTTGCTAGACCTAGCATAGTGACTCTTTTGGGGGTTTGAAGGCAGGGAAAGAGAGAATACGATGGCTTCTCGGTAAGTGTATTTGGCTTGTGTGAGTGCAGCACTTGCAATATGCCTGACCTATTTATAACCTAACCGAGCTTGTACACTATCCTCAAAGTGGGGACCATTTCTACACGATGTTGCCACGTGAAGGGTGTGGATTGAAGATCAGAACAATTAAACATGTGAATAATGAATATGGTTCAAGTTCTTTGTTCATTATTATCTCCCCGTGAAGTTATTGTGAACACGAAAAATTCCTGAAACAAGAACAAGAACCACGTGTACAAAATATATTTGTATTTGATGATTTTGGGTTACAATCTTTATTTGTTGCTCTGATTCGATCTCCGTAAGACTGATTTGTGGGCTTGATCCAAGGGCCGTCGAGGCTTGATCTTTGATGAACAGGGGGAAGTTTCTTCAAGGGCCGTTGGGCTTGATCTTGAAGTTTGGCGGATGAACGTATCTTCAGGGGCTTTTTGGGCTTGATCTTGAAGTTGGGTGAGGTTTCTTCAAGGGCTGTTGGTGGCTTGATCTTGAAGTTGGATGAACGGATTTTCAAGGGCTATTGGGGCTTGATACTTGATGATTGCTTGCAACTCAGTTTGATCAATGTCATCGTTTAACAATTGCCTTTTGTTTTTTGTTTTTTGTTTTTTGTTTTTGTAGTATTACATGGAAATTGTTTTTATTTTATACTTTTTAGTAAGCATAATACTTGAGGATTTTTTTGTAACTTAGTTTGACCAATATTGGTGTTTATTTTAAAGAAGTTATAAAAATAAATAAACACAACATTCGATATATGAATAAATATTTGCACGTTAAATGCATGTTCATTTCCTCCTTTCTATATAACAGAACAAAAACAACTTAGGAAACGAACATATTTTTCTCGTAAGGAAGGAGTTTGCCGCGAAGGGTTTAAGGTGACAAAGTCCCGTTACACAAAATTAGTTACGCAAAACTTGTCATAAGACACTTTTGCCGACAAAAATAAATATGCGTCGGGCAATATAAACTCACCCCATGAACATTCATTGAGTAAGTGTGCATTGACCAATGAGGCCTAACAAAAATGTTTTGACCCGACGAAAATATGTCGTCGTGCAAAAATTAAATTTTATTTAAAATTATTTTAGTCCAGTTTGTCTGACGAAGTTCTTGTCGGGCTAGTGGTGCTTTGGATTAAAAATAATTTACTTGAAATATTTGGCCAACGGAGTGTATCGCTGAGGAGGAGTGTTAATTAGGTTCATTGAACAATTAGGTATTAAATATTCTACATAGGTTTATTGACTCTTCAAAATTAGGTTCCTGTATGAAAGAGTACAAATGATATGTATTTATAATTAATTCATATTTTTGTATTTACTATATATTGTACATTTGAGGATGAATAAAAGAAAAGTTGAGCCAAATACGTTTTTGTACAAAGCAAGAATGAAAAATCATGAGGTCTGGGAGTTCCATTCTTTTGATTTTGTGGTCATTTCTAAATTGCCTATTTTTTTGATTTCATTGTATCAATGCATTCACCTAGCGCTCTATTTCATATCACACTACAAAACAAATGAGCACTGCACACTAATAAATTATATGTGCCCTTTGAGGCCAAAAAGCACCAACAATTGTACTCATAGACTAATAGCAACAGTGCAGCTACTATCTTTGTGTATGTGCCCTCTATGGGCGTCACCATTGACCATTGGGTACAATATGGTCTTTGATGCCCAAAAAGCTCCGCGCAAATAAGGGTTCTTTTGTGTCTCAGTTTTGACGACACTGACTTCTTCCAAGCCATGTTGGCACAGTTTTGTTTTGTGCCCAATATGTAGTAAAATATTAAAAAAAAAAAAAATTCTTTGTTTTTGTGGCCAATAGGTAAAGTAAAAAAAAAATTCAAATACTACAAACAAGCTTTTACAATTTAGTTCTACAAACAATCAATTCATACAAATAATGAAAACAAGCATTTCTGAAGACTTGAATCTTTTCCCAGATAGCTTTTACTTCATCCCATCTTCTTGTTCCACAAATAAATTAATCAGCCAGTCTATATGGAATCTGGGCCTCTTCCTACCAAGATTATGAATAAAAACCTCAAAGATAATGAAACCACACAACTTACAAGAACAATGAAAATGAAAGGAAAATACATGAATATCAAAGTAGATGTATTTTCTCTAAAATGATTTGAATAAGTTCACAATATCACCTGCAATTTTGAAAACTCATTCTTAACAATTGTATTCATGATATCAGTAGGTAGAATGTTAAAGTAATGTGATTTAAGTATAGTCGTCAGGTGTGGGGATGGCAGAAAGAAGTGAGGGTAAAATGAGGGGGTTTGCGCAGGGAAGAGAGACTCACACGTGGGTAGGTCCCACGGCACACCACTCAAACATAAATAATATTAAAATAATTCAAATGCACAAATCCATAATTGTGCCAACATGAGAGATACAGAGTTTGAGTGCAGGGAACGGGGATGGCAGAAAGAGAGTGAGGGCAAAATGAGGGGTTTGCACGGGGAAAAGGGACTCACACGTGGGTGGGTCCCACGGCACACCACTCAAACATAAATAATATTAAAATAATTCAAATGCACAAATCCATAATTGTGCCACCATATTCTTTTGTTATATATGAAGTGGAATGATTTATTATTTATTACTATTTACTGGACACAATTTTTAAAGTATGTGTCACAAAAAGGAAATTTATAATTATTAATATTCAATGGGCATTTATTTTTAAATTGTGTCATTTGTCTATCTGAAGACCCACTACACCTTTGTACGGTTGATTAGACAAATGACCTTATAGACATAATTTTTTGTTATGTGTCACTGCATGAAGGACTTCTAATATAGTAAAAAAAATATAAATACTTATGATAAAGACAAAAATCATATCATCAAGTATCAAAAAACAACTCTTAAGAAGATTAGAATCTAAAAAGTAACTTAAAAACATAAGAATCTAACAAGCATTCATTGTAAATCTAAAACATGTCACTTAGTACTACGATCTAGTGGTATTCGTTTTCACTTGTAAGTAAGAGGTTTTAGGTTTGATTCTCGCCAAATACGAATTTGAAACACATTATTGCTAGCCTATTTTGAGACTAGAACACTGCACAGTATTAAACAGCTCCATACCATTATTTACCAGAATTTTATAATTTATTTTATAATCTAATTTTGTGTGTGTGCTAAATGTAAAGACAAAAAAAAAAAAAAAAAAAAAACACACACACACACACATATAAAGTGGTGCTGACAAACAAATTTTTGTTGGTTTGAAGACTCTTATTCGAATAAATTTCGACTCTGTAATTTTTTCAAGAACTGATCTAGTTGGTAAAGCCCTGTAATTTGACAGCAGAAAGTATTGAATAAGAAAATAAATTTAGAAAACATCTGCTTGATCCAAACAGTGGATCTGTCAGGTGATGGTGATGCAATGTGTGTGTGTGCGGCACCTTGATCAATAAAAACTAATACTAAAATATGATTTATGTCCAGACTAGTGAAGGAAGACACGAACATTGTGCCTATAAAAATCAAATTATTTAAATATATTAAGTTAGAGGGCACAAAAATATTTTTTGTGTTTTTGTAAATTAATAAAAAATTAGTATTACGGATATCCATAAATAGTGACACAAACTTTTGTGTTCAAATTTTAATAGGCACAAATACACTTTTGTTTAGACACTAACTAATGTGTCTTTTTGTTCAGAAAGCACATTTGTGATAGTTTTGTGTTCATTGACATCTAAGAGCACCAATATATATTTGTGCTCAATGAAATTGAAAAGGGCACAAATCAATTGTGTTCTTAGACTTTTTTTTTTTTTTTTTGTAGTGTCAGTGTCCTCGTTAAATACATATGAGAAGCTAGTGATGAGGGCATGACATGTGCAGCACGTTTTGGATCTAAATGCATGCAGTGTGAAATCAGGACAGTAATTAAGTTGTTTTCATGATGTTGTACCAAAACTGGTGCAAACTAGTGAAATGATGTTGTACCTCTTTTCTATGGTCTTTTTGGCCCAAAGGTAGTCTCGGTACCCTTTGTGAAATCAGGACATTAATTAAGTTGTCTCCGCGTTATTTTCTATGGACATTAATTAAGTTGTCTCCACGTTTATAACGCGTGAATGGATATAACCTAAAATCAGTTTCACATGCTTACTGATAAGGGTATGGGGAAAGGACAAAGACAGGTAAGGTGTGAAACTAAAAAGACCGTTGAGGTTTGACTCATGTTATATGATGAGGTCTGGAAATCATGTTGCTAGAATACCACACATTTGTTCTACTACTGAAAATTGTCCGTTGATTCTTAAATAGATTCTTGGGTTAAAATTTGGACGAATTTATAAAAGAAAGTTAAATTTTAACGGTGTATTGTTTATCTTGTTCCTACTATAACAAAGACTTATAGAAACTCTTAATATGATATAAACCAAATTTGAAAGATGCCCATTACTCAATAACTCATCATAATGGGACATGATACCTATAGAAATATAATCAATGAAATTTAAGGGTAGCTTAGAGATAACCTTTTGGCAACACTTATTTCTAGACAAAAACTCATCACGTTTGAAGCCTTCAAATAAAACTCGAATTTGAAATTAATTGCCAAGTAGACAAATAAGTGACCTACTATTACCAAAATATTGACAAATGTGTCACAACACACTGATCATGTTAACGAATTTAATTATTCACCATAATTATGGTAAATAAGTGCCTTATTATTACAAAATTATCCACTCATGACGAGGATTGATTGAACTGATTATGCAAAAATAGTCGATGACGGATTTAACTAATTCTAGTAATAAAGTATACAAACTAATTTTACATATAATTTAAAAACTGATTTTGTAGAAATAGTTGATGATGGGTTGAGCTTATGGCATATATTGATTTTGTTGGAGTTGTGAGGGCTAACCTCTAGTAACAGCCTTAAAGTCTTAGAGGTATGGTTGGTATTTTAAAACATTGCTTCCATGTTGTTGGGCTAGGCTTCAGTTATTTTTATGTTTTGTCTCTCCTTGACATGTTTAAAAACTAGTGGAGTTCCTTGAAAGTTCAAATATAGTTAGACCTGGCAGTTTCTGACACGACACGAAAACGACACGAAAATAACGGGTTTCGGGTCGACACGATAACTAATCGGGTCATTATCGGGTAACCCGTTAATAACGGGTCCTTAACAGGTTTACACAAGAGTGACACCCGGGTAACCTGTTTTGACACGAAAAGGAAAAAGTTATTTTGATGATTTTAATTTTTTTTAATTACTAAAAAAAACTTACTATAAAATACAATAAATATAGTGGATATATATATATATATATTTTTTTTTTGTTCATTAATTATTATTGTATTATTATTCTAAATAAATTTTAAAAATTTAAGTTTTATTTATTTATTTTATAAAATATTATGAGCAAAGAGTGAGATTAAAAAATTATAAAACACATTAAAAATAAAAACATCAAGTAATTTAAAAAATTCCAAATACATTTAAATATTTAAAATAATTAATTTACAAGTGCAAAAAATGTGAAAAAAATATGCAAGCACTCTTAATCGCATCATCTACGCTTTAAAGGTGCGTACATGAATTTTTAAAACTATACAAACCCTCAAGTATTTTTAAGGTAGTTCAAAATAAATAAAATTCATAATCATTAATGTATAAGTCTGAAAAATGTGAAAGCATATATAAAGGGGTGTGATATTCACACACCCCATTTTACTTTTCACACACCCTTCTAATTTTCGACCGTCGGATCGGATGAATTGAAGAAAATCAACAAATAGAAATTAACAAGGGGTGTGTAAGAAGTAAAATGGGGTGTGTGGATAGCACACCCCTATATAAATGCTCATGATTGCATCCTCTACCCTTAGACAATCGTTACATGGTCGTTTAGATTTTTAAAACCCTCCAAATCTCATGAATAATGTTTTTTTTAGTGAAAAATTAATAATATTGTAGAAGTGAAAAATTAATAAGATTTTTAAAAAACAATTGCACATACCACCATTGCCACATAAATATTACTTCAAAACATTAAAACATTTGTCGTTGAAGTATTACATCTACACCCGAAAATAATACTTTTATTAAGTATATAACATAAAATTTTGTGATATCCACATCCACTAGTGTAAATATTTTAAATTGAAGATCGAATTCATTCATTGTATTCATATAGGGTCAAGGAGTGTATCTGTAAAAAATCATCAAAATCGGAGTTAAAATAACCGTTAAATCGTGATTTTTTGTTTATAACCGTCGAAAAGCTTTGTCCTGTTACTTGATCTCTGAATGTTTGTTTTTTGTGATTTTTTGCTGATGTGATCTTGAAACATATACAAACAAGTTTGACGGTTGTGATCGTTGAAATTAGTTTTGGAGAATTCGTATCCCATCAAAACGATAGATTAACTAACACTTAAAAGTTTATTTATACTTTCATTAAGTATAACTCTCTTCATTTTGCATATCTTTGAACATTTGTATTTTGTAGTATGCACTAATGGTTTTTCATTAGACTCTTATTTTGGGGTATGTAAACTTGAAAGAAAAATGTTTTATTTATTTATTTATTAATGTTTTGAATTAGTATTTATGTGACAATATGGTATGTATATACTAATTTAGTATTATGTTTTACATTTTTTAGGGTCAAATTATGTTTTTCATTTTCATTATTTATTGATTTAAAAAATATTTTTCTTAACGGGTAACGGGTCGGGTCATATTACCTGATAATATTAACGGGTCGATTTCGGGTTGGGTCATACTACCTGTTTATTTTAACGGGTGTTACACGACACGACCCGTTAAGCTATTGGGTATGACACGAAAACGACACGAACACGAGAAACACGACACGAATGCCAGGTCTAAATATAGTGAAAGTTTTTGTCTCTATGTATAAAGCTCCCATTAATATCGAAGATTTATTGTAATTGTTAATTTGTAACATTAGTGTCTTTTTATCTTCTTTTTATCTTTTGCAAAATCATTAATCTCGCCTCTTACAATCTGCATAGAATTAATTGTGTATTATAATATGCATAGAATTAATTGTGTTTACAATTTGTATAGAATTAATTGTGTATTTCATACATGTGGATATGTTAGGCATCTAAACAAATGTAAAATGTGTAAAGTAAATCATAATTAAAGAATTTACTTATATGGATCCTAGTCACTAATTATTTTTCAAGCAAAAATATTATGTCAGACTTTATGTAGAGAAAATAAATTTGAGGAGCTAAATGTATTTTCTTAACTACAATACAAAAATAAATTGAACTGTTGTTCAATTTATGGATGGAGGCAGATTGTCTGCCCTCCTAGTTGTGGTGCCCTTCAATGCTCTCCTATTTTGTGCGGTCACGGTTAAGGCACGTTAACATTTTATATTAATTTTTAATAGGAATAATAAGACAAAAAGCAATAAAAATATAAAATATTAATGTGACTTAACTGTGACCACACAAATAGGAGGGCATGGAAGGGCACCACAACTAGGAGGGCAGACAATCTGCCTCCTTTATGGACAGAGTGGATATATGCCCTAATGAATGAGATGAGAACAAAATATTTTAGGCAAATAAAGCCAAGAAGACTAGAATTATCGTGGCATGGGATCCAAACACTCGTGCCATATACATGTCTAAGAAATTGGGCATATAATGAGTTTAAGAAAACTGCGTATAGTATTATATTTACACATGACATAATAATTATAAATTCTTTTAAATTACAAGGAAAGATTTGAAAGTACAACAGATAATGAAGTGATTCATTTAAAAGTGCTTACAATATCTTTCACTTAGATCAATAGAATTTAAGCGGTGCATATGTGTTTTGGTTTGTATTATTCTCTCTTTTCTTTGAGCAACAAAACTAATTGCACTTAGCCTTAGAGACAAAAGAGAAACACGAGATATATAGACCTCCTAGCTGCACCATTGATGGTTTTGACGCCATAGACATTGTCCCATGCGTCAAGCCATTTACCCTCTTTGCCTTGTCCATTTTCTCCCTCTATAGGACGTAAGTCATGTTGACACATAAATTATGGGAGTGCCGGTTGATTATCCATCATGCATATTCAACCATTCATAAAGTGTGAAATAGAAATTTTAAATAGTGATCACAAGTCTTGTTGGGTCTGCACAACTCCCCAAAACAAAATGATCCATAAACTCAATAGGTCACGATTGTGGTTGCCTATCTCTTGATTCCACTGGATCACTGCTTTCACCCAGCGCTATATTTCCTATCGGTGTCTTCGTTAAATATATATGAGGAGCTAGCAATGCGGACATGAAATATGTACAGTACGTTTTGGATCTATATGTAAAGAAAACTCAAGGCACGTCCACAAATCCATAATCTTCTTTGTGTTCGTGCCATCTAGCCCTGCCTTCTCGTCTCTACCATGAAAGGTGAAATAATGTCATATACCTCTTTTCCACATGCATAATCCGTGTATGGTTATAACCTAAAACCAGAAGGTGAACGTGATACAACAGGCTAATACATTTTACCCTTATACAATTTTCACATGCTTACTGATAAGGATATGGTGAAAGGACAAAGATAGATAAGGTGTGAATTCAAAACTGAATTCTTAGGTCAAACCGAAGGCGATTTGAATCACATTATTGGTAGCTCATTATAAGATTTATTCCACTCTCCAACACTCTTGGTGTAGAAACTATCGTTTGTTAAAAAAATAAAAATTAGGAAGAACTTATAAAAGAAAGTTAATAACGGATGTGTTCTTTATCTTGTTCCTACTATAATAAAAACCTATTGAAACTCTTAATTTGATATAAACCAAAGTTGAAAGATGCCGTTACTCCATTACTCAATAACTCATCATAGTGACACCTACAGAAATGTTTTCCAATATAACCTGTGCCAGCGTGCCAAGAAAATAGGCCATGGAACCGGTAGGAAAAAGAGAACATAAGTATTAACCGAAAGAGGCCTATATATTGATAACTGTACTACCGATATCAAGAAATCACTAACCAATAAGAAAGAAAGGTATCAGAAATGAAAGAAGAAGAAAGAATTGTAGAGAGAGAAAAGACTATGAACTTTGATGTATTTTCACTAACTCAAAACCTAATGACAGTTTTTACACACTTTATATAGCTCACTAGCTATCTTACACAGTAAGCTAGTAGCTCCAACAACTCTAACTAACTTCCATATCAGCATACTAACTGTTTTGCCATATCAGCACAACCATTATTTGGACAATACTACCCCTTCAATCTATATCAGCCAACATCCCCCTTCAATCTAAACTTGGGTTACCAAGTTTAAGATTGTAACTATGTTTAACAAAGGAAGGACCATGTAGCCCCATGGTTAATATATCTGCGGACCGATCTTCAGTATGTATGTAGCTTACTTCCAAGTCGCCTTGCTGAACCCGCTCTCGAACAAAATGGTAATCAGTATCTAAGTGCTTGATCTGAGAGTGGAACACCGGATTTGCACTGAGAGCAATCGCAGACATATTGTCACAATGAATCACTAGGGCTGTGGGCAGAAACAACTCCAAATCCTTCAAAATACTCCTGATCCAGGCTATATCAGCAGTAGTGTGAACCAGTGCTTTTATATTCTACCTCTGTAGAACTCCGAGATACAGAACTTTGTTTCTTTGACTGCCAAGAAATAGGATTGTTACTAAGAAAAATACTGTATCTAGTCACAGATATTCGAGTATTCAGGTCAGCAGCCTAATCAGAGTCTGAGAATGTAGTAAGAATCGATTCTGCATTGGATGAATACACTATACCATACCTTTGTGTCCCTTGAAGATACCTCAGTATTCTCTTCACAGCACGAAGATGAATATCTTTTGGTGTCTTCATAAACTGACACACAAAATTTACTGCATATGCAGTATCTGGCCTAGTGAAGGTCAAATATTACAAGGATCCCACGATACTTCTATAAAATGTAAGATCACTAAGAGGAACTCATTCTGTCACTAGCAATGAATTATGTGGTTTGCATGGTGTGGACGCAGGTTTGCAGGAATCCATATCTGCTTTATTAATTAAGTCTTTGATATATAAGACTGGTTGACAAAGATATCACCACTTGACTGATATGTAATTTGAAGACCCAAAAAATAAGTAAGTTTTCCCAGATCCTTGAGATCAAACACCTCAAACAACTCATGGATAATCTGATGGACCTTAGTAGAATTGGAACCTGTCAGGATGATATCATCAACATAAAGAAGAAGGATGATAATATCAGTCCCATCTTTCTTCACAAACAGGCTTGTATCAGACAAAGAAGCACAGACTCCCATGGCATTCAAATAACTAGTAAATTTCGAATTCCAAGCCCTTGGGGGTTGTTTCAATCCATAGAGAGATTTGATGAGTTTGTAAACATGATTGGGACATGTGGAATCAATAAAACCCTGAGGTTGTTTCATATAAACTTCTTCTTGCAAATCACCATGTAGAAATGCATTCTTAATGTCTAACTGTTTTAAATCCCAATGATTCATTGCAGCTATAGCAAGAATAATGCGTACTGTTGTATGTCGAACAACCAGACTAAATGTATCAGAATAATCCACTCCATACTCTTGAGAAAACCCTTGAGCCACCAACCTAGCTTTGTACCTGGAAACACTGCCATCAGGATTCTTTTTCACCTTGTAGACCCATTTACTCCCGACAATCGACCTATCAGATGGAGGTGTCACCAATATCTAAGTACCTTGTGCCCTGAGAGAATCATATTCTTCTTGCATAGCATTCTGCCAATAGTATCTGAAATCTCAGTAACAAATGAATATCACATTGGCAGTGTTTCCAAAAAATTGATCATCATCAGTAAGTTGTAAACTCTTCAATTCAGGAAAAGTTGCCATATAAGCAACATAACTTTGCCTTTGAATAGTTCCACTTTTCAACCTTGTAACCATAGAATGATGAGGATTTGGATCTGTAGAGGATACATTAGTTTCAGAGTTTTCGCTCAACTGAGGTGAGAAATGAAGGATTACCTCTAATTGAGAACTGTGATGGACAGGTAGCAAGGATGATTCATTTGGTGTAGGAGGAGAGTTATGGTGATGATAAGTTGATGTTGAAAATGGGTCATGCATACTTGAATCACTGAAAGGTG
The DNA here is from genome assembly GCA_963580275.1 of Crataegus laevigata. NCBI lineage: Eukaryota > Viridiplantae > Streptophyta > Magnoliopsida > Rosales > Rosaceae > Crataegus > Crataegus laevigata. Next base: position 17,953,504 of record OY756940.1, on the reverse strand, counting down.
ATACTTCCCTATTCCCAATATCAAACTCTTGCTGCATATGTGAATATTGTTGCTGAGAGCTAATCTCCGTGGAAGAGTCACTATGTAGCTCTTGAACTGAAATACTATTTGATTGTGGTGCTTGATGTTGAATTGCAGGAATTGGCATTTGAATCACAACAGTATTAACTCTTGAATTCTGTGACTGTGCAGAGATACTAAACTGTTGAACTGATGCAGCTCTATATGGAAAAACATCTTCATTATGAACTACATCTCTTGATAGAATTAACCTTTTACTATCGAAATCATAATAGATAACTCCTTTATATCCCAAAGCATAACCAAGGAAAGCACATTTGGAAGATCGAGCTTGAAGCTTGTTCACAGTGTATGGTCTCATAAGAGGATAAACTCCAGTTCCAAACACCTTGAAATTATGAATTTCTGGTACTTTACCAAATAATAGTTGATATGGAGACTTCCAATCCAAGTATTTAGATGGCATTCTATTGATAAGTAACACTGCATGAGAGCAAGCATGATACCAAAAACATTGTGACAATTTGCTTTAGTCAATAAAGTGATTGCAGTCTCTATGACATGTCTGTGTCTCCTTTCAGCAATACCATTTTGCTGAGGAGTATATGGACAGGAAACCATGTGTATAATACCTTTTCCTGCTAAGAATTCTTTAAACTCTCTATTCACATATTCACCTCCTCCATCAGAATGAAAACTTTTAATTGAAGTATGAAACTGAGTAGACACAAATGCTACAAACTTCACAAAAATTGGAAAGGCATCTGATTTATTAACCATAGGAAAGATCCACATGTATCTTGAATATTCATCTACAAATGTGATATAGTATTTATACCCCTCTACAAACTGTGTTGGAAATGGTCCTCATACATCCGAGTGGACTTTCTCAAACAAAGAACTGGCTTTATTACATCTAACCGGAAACACTTGCTTACACATCTTTCCTTTAATACAAGAAGAACATAAGGTTTGACATGAATCTATACTAACTAGAATAGCAGTACTCTTCAACATTGACATTAACACTTCTTCAGATGGATGACCGAGCCTTTTATGCCATATTGCAGTTCTGACTTTTTGTCCCAAAAATGCAGCACATCTACTCAAGCTTGCAGCAAACGAATTAGCAAAGACACTGACTGGAATCTTGAATAGTTCACCACCATCACTCCTTCCTTGGTATAGAAACACCCTTGTTGCTTTGTCCTGTATAAAGAAATCCACATCATCACAAATAAACCAACATCCATTATCTTTGCATAACTTCTTAACAGAAAGAAGATTCACAGTTATTTGAGGCACATGTAGAACATTATGCAATATTAAGGCATTAGAATGAGTAATAATAGAAGTAGAACCAATGTTCTTAACTGCCAAACCTTCACCGTTTCCAATTGTAATTTTCTCATCTCCATTGTACGAGTTGACTTGAGATAAGGCATTGACATTTGCTGTCACATGGTGTGTAGCTCCAATGTCTAAGATCCATGCATCACCATTAAAAAAACATGACCATTGTACTGTGATGAACCTTGACCAATATGACTCTGTGCAGTCATTGCAGTTAGAAATGATGGTGGTGGACTGCCTTGGTAAGTAAAATTATTTCGATGGTAGCATTCAAGAGCCACATGTCTTCTTTTTCCACAAATCTGACAAATAATGAACCTTGTGTTTCTAATATTAGCCTTATGATAGCAATTGGCAGCAGTGTGGCCTTTTCAAGAACATATTTGACATTCAAGTGAAATACCAAACCTGTAATTCGTGTTACCATTCCAATTGTTACCCTTCTGAAACCCATTTCCAGAAAAAGTACCGTTTTGTGACTGCAGATTCTTGCCATTCCTAGAAAACTGACCCCTACCATTACCACTGGTGTTCCCATTGGCATTCCTATTATTGAAGTTGTTTGGAAACGATCTAGAATTACCATTATTATTGCCCCTATTATACTTTTTGTTTTCTGCAGAAAAATTAGGCTTATGAAAAGACTTGCTTGCATTGCCCATGAAACCAGAACCACCTTAAAAACCATATTGATAACCCTGTAACTGCTTTCCTTTATAACCACCTTGAGATCTTTGGGAATTAGAACTCTCACCAGTGTCAAAACCATTGTAACTACCTGACCACCCATTCGAACTGGAACCTTCTCCATGATTATACATTGCAGCCATAGAAGTGCTCAGAGATTTCATTTGGTACTCAATACTCGCTTTTGCTCCAAGAAGTTAAGCACGCAGATCTTTATATGAAATAATGGAATCCCGAGCAAGTATGATCCTTTTGATCATTTCAAATTCAGGTGGTAAGCCAGACAAGACAATTATAAGAAAATCATTCTTAGTAATCCTTTCTCCACCAGACACAAGCTGATCTTTGATAGCCTTGACTCGTAACAAAAACTTATCTATCGATTCCCCACCTTTCTGAATAGTATGAAATTCACTTTTCAATTGATTAATTTGCACCATAGACACAAATGCAAACCTTTCTTGTAAACATGTCCAGGCCCCATGAGAAGTCTTGCACCCAATAATATGCTCCATAATATCATCAGACAAAGTAGCTATGAGCAAACTCAGCAACGCCAAATCTTTCTTTACCCAATCTTTGTAAGCCAAAGTAACTTCTTTTGTAACCCCAGTCTCTGTATTAATCACAAATTTTGGTGGACACACAAATTCACCACTGAAAAACTCAAACAAATCATATCCCCTAAACACCGATTGAAACTGATAACTGCACTTTACAAAATTATCATCACTAAGCTTCACTGTTAACATACCCAATAACCCTTCAATTTTAACTGTAGAATCAGCCATTATCACAATAACTTCCAAGAATTCAATCACACCAAGAAATAGTAATCAAGAAAACAACGTTTAGACATGTATTGACTCCGGCTATCGGCCTTGAGAGAGTACAACATACAATCATAGAGAAATGGCTATCGGCCTCGGAAAGATCACAAAGAAGAAATGGCTATCGGCCTCGAGGCTATCGACCTTGAAATTCTTCACAAACAACAATTGAGAATACGGCTATTGGCCTTGAAAAGTAAGTATACGGCTATCGGCCTTGATACTTTCAAAATGCACAGAAAATTCTTCACTGAGACATTAACACAAACAGTTGATGTGCTACAAAAGAACGCAAAAAATAGCACCTGATGACATCGCAGAAAAACCCTTGTAAACGCATAAGAACGCAGTTGAACATCCAATCTTGTACACAAAAAAATCCTTGAGTACCTCAGCGGAAGATGGTCACCATAGATCGATCACGGCAAAGATACCATGATAACTGTACTACTGATATCTAGAAATCACTAACCAATAAGAAAGAAAGGTATCAGAAATGAAAGAAGAAGAAAGAATTGTAGAGAGAGAAAAGACTAAGAACTTTGATGTATTTTCACTAACTCAAAACGTAATGACAGTTTTTACACACTCTATATAGCTCACTAGCTATCTTACACAGTAAGCTATTAGCTCCAACAACTCTAACTAACTTCCATATCAGCATACTATCTAACTGTTTTTCCATATCAGCACAACCATTCTTTGGACAATGCTACCCCTTCAATCTATATCAGCCAACATATATGAAGTAATTTAATCATTTTCATCAATATTGAAATGGTCTTCCCCAAAATCATGTTTACTATAAAATACAGATATATTCTGAAAAAAAAATTAGCAACCCGATATGAATTTTTTTATTTTGAACAAATGACATTATCTATACTAAGGGGAGGAGTGAGTTTAGCCTCACAATAGGCTAGCAATAATATAGTTTAAATTCGCCTTTAGCGAGAATTGGATATAAGACCTCTCACTTATACGTGAAAAAAAATACCTCTAAAAAATAGTACTAGGTGACAATTTTTTTAATTACAATACAAAAATACATTTAATCATGTACAATTTGTGGGGAATGGACATATAACCTAACGAAATGAGACGAACAAAATATTTGAGAGCAAATAAAGTCAACTAGACTAGAATTGTCGTAGCATGGGATCCAAGCTCTTGTGGTGCACATGTTAGGAAATTGGCCATTATAATGAGTTTGTGAAAACTACTTATAGTGTCACAACCAGAAAATATGGCTTTCTCGACGAACTTTTGCTCGACGAACCAAATTTTTGCTGGGCAAAGGGACTTTATCAGACGTATTTTTTAGTTGGTAGAATAAAGTTGAACAACATTTAGGGTTTATTCAAAACCTTTATGTGACCGAAGGCTATCATAGGGCAAGTCACAATCTTAGGGCAAAATTTTGACGCAAAGAGGGAAAAAATTGCGTGCAATATCTAGGCTTGCACGAATCATGTCTTCGTCAGCTAGATTGGCTTTGCCGAACAACTATGTCTATAAGCTACATTCTACTTTCAAATCCTATATCTATTGATGTAGTAAGGTTTTTAATTGAAGTAGACTTGTTGAAAAAAATATAAAAAAAAAGTATATACAAATGCATGTAATGGTAAGCTCTACAACTTTGTGAAGACGTCAACTCCGAAATTCACCACCATAATCTCATAAACCATAAATTTAAATTTAACCGTTCATTGTCGTTTACGTTTAAAGCTTCATTCTTCTCATTGGATTTCATTTTCCAGAATTTGTTTTTCGAAACATGATCTTTTAGCGGATGCAAAAAGATGAATAGTTCAGATCATTGATATCAAGTTCAGATTTTTAAGATTAGTATATAACATCGATTTATATTTTAGTTAGTCGTAAACATTGGAACGTTATATGAATTGTCCAACCATTCACTTTTCTGTATCCGCTAAAAGATCATGTTTACAAAAAATACAATCTGACAAACAAAATTTGGTGAGAAGAATATATATAGCTAGTGTAAATGACAATCGATGGTTAAATATAAATCTAGAGTTTATGGATTATGGTCGAATCTCGGAGTTGATTATATATGTTTTTACATTTTCCACACTTCTACATGTTGTGACATATGTTCTTATCAATATGTGATTGTGTAAATCCTAAGTAGAGATAAAATAGGAATCGTTTGGGATCTAGAAGATCTTTCCTAATATACTTTGTATTACTTGGAGATTAAGTTTCTCTCCTTCTTATTACTAATAAAGACACAAGGACTGAGGAATTAATACACAATTCCTCAAGCATATTCTCCAATATCTTTCTCTTCCCTTTGTCGCACCTTTCTATTAAATATAGGCCACAACATGTTATCAGCACGCTCCTCACGTTGTACTAAAGAGATTTTATTTGTCTTCAATCAGGGGAGTATTACATTTCAATTATTTTTAATTGGTTAAACTATAATTTTATTGAATTCATTCACTTTTATTGATTCAATTTATTTTTTTGAACATGATATAAGCTTTGGAGATAGAAAGCCGAAATTGAAGAGATAATTTTCTACATCAAACCAGTTCATCAATATCATCATGCAATCAAGTTCATCCAAAACAACGATTTTTATCTCGATATTTTTGCAACCTTGATAACATAAACATTCACAATAATGCATGACCCAACTTTACGTTTTTCGAATTTTAGATTCTACATAAATTGCGTATGCATTATACTCATAATTTTTTATTATGTGAATTGATATTGCATGAAATTATATATAGATCAGCATTAAACTATATATGCATGCCATTGAATTTAATTTAACAAAAAAAGAAAAAAAATTGGGTTCATTTAAACCCAAATTCAAGTGCAAAGCCGACACTATAAAGCCCCATAAGTCTCCAAACCTAGAATTTGATGCCATCATCGGTGCCACCACCAATTTCTGACAAAAGCATGGCTTGCAGCCATGCCCAACCACTATGGCTGCTTTTCCCGACGACCTGTAGTCGTCCTTGTCTAAATCGTGACTCAGATCTTTGAAATCTCGTCGAAGTTCGAAACACTGAACTCAAACTCGAGGGTTTCTTGGTCCATCAATGTCAAGTTTTAACTCCCCGTCTCCTAGGAAGAGGTTCTACTGTGAGCCATACCCCTCCGACCGCCGCCAAAAGCGAACAGTCCGACGTTCTTCCCCGGTGAGCACACCCTGCACACACCTGGGTTTTTCTTCTAGTCTAAACACCAAGCCCTTTGGGCTTTGGCTTTTCTCGGCCCAAATCTAAACTCAAATTTGGCTTTTGGGTTTGCCTGCCACAAGCTTTATCTCTCGGCCCACTCGCAACACTAGCCTAGATGGACCTCGATGTTCCCCATGTCCCTACCGCACCAGATCCCAGCTCGTAGCTGGTGATCCGGTCCCCAGCCTGCAAAGCACACGATCGTTACCCTTTTGGACTACTGGATCTTGCCTAATTATGGGCCTGTTTCTTGCCCCTTCTTCGGCCATGACCATTCTAGCCTTTATTTTTTGGCTTAAATCCCATTCTTTTTTGGGAACTTTAACGAAAAGCTCCCGGTACTGTTCACTTTAACGAAAAACCACATTTTTACACTAAAAAGTCAATACTGGTACTATTCACTTTACCCTTTATTTTGTCCTTATCATTAAAACACAAAGTTTTCAAGCCCTTTTCATTAGTTTTCCTTTCTTTTTTTAGGGTTTTTAATAGCCTATTAGGGCTTTGGACCAATGCCTTGGGCCACAAATTATATTGCCTTTTTTTTAGGCCTTATGCGTTTTAAAATCTTTTCGCCCAACTTTTAATTTTGGCTCGAAGTCCAAATAATTAAATTATAAAATCTATACATATTTGCATATTTTCTTGTTTCATATTTTTGTATATATTGTGTTTGTTTGAAACTTGAAGTTCATACTTCTGAACCCGAAATTTAAGAAAAGTGGCATCGAAACTTGAAGTTTCTTAACATACAACACTCATATTAAGACTCGAAGTTCTCCATGGTTAAATCCATTTAAACCAAACCATGTCTTAGGACCTAAATGTTCTAACTTTGATGTTTATGGAAATTTTATTTCCAAAAACACGAATCACATTCTTCTTTTTGCAATTCAGTATATTGTCGAACCGTAACAAGTTCGATTTCACTGATTTGGAAGTTTCGAATAAGAAACTACTTTATGTGGATACAAGACGTGACACCCTGCTTGACTACGACTAGTTGCAAAATCATTGTAGCCAGTTATGGTATGGAAAAACTGAATAAGCCTTCGCCGTGATCTTCATTCGAAAATTTATGCCTGAAGCATATTAAATGGAAGTACCTCACTGCCGAGATAAATTCTTCCCCAAAGCAAAACATGATTGAAAATTTTACGTCCATGAATAGGTACAATCTGAAGTTTATAGCAATTGAATTTTGACTGGAAGAAAATATTTCTGTGCTTTTACCAATGTTGTTAAGGGGTATTATTCCCATAGTCAATTTGTGAGACTAATTTTGCTCCACTTAACACATTTGGAAGAGCAAACTTTGACATGGAAGGCCGTATTCCCCTTGTATATTTGGTTTAATTTATGAATAATTTATTTTGTTCTAGGATTTAAGATTGGTGTTTGGATGTCACTATTATTCTCGAATAAAGAGTTAATTAACGAAAATTACCATATGTGACTACAATTAACTCATGCTTAGGTGTGTTTTGTGGGGAAGTTAGCCGTCTGGTTTTACGCTAACTTCATACCTAATCATCCTCTAACAACCTTTTAGGCTTATCCAACCTGATTATGGGGCATGGCATTGTCCTATATTGTCAAATGGTACTAATTTTACCATAAAGGGAAGCCTTATACTCATTCTTTCTAGAAGAACACCCTTTTTGAGCTTTAAGGATATTCGAGAGTATTATTACCATATTGAAACTAATGTAGAAAAATGGAGTAAAATTCCTTAGCATATTATCATATTGCGCTTCCTACGAAGATAGCCAAATGCATATTCTAGAGAAGATGGAATGCTTAACGAGTGAATTACACCCATTCAGGCCCACTATGTGGCCGGCCAGAAGCCCGCGATTCAAAAGGAATTTTCGCTATGGATGAATGTTTGGGATATCTAGGATGATCCGTGATGCGCCATTTTGGGCATCTTCTTACCATAAGTAAAGACATTATACCTAAACACGTACGATACCTTAGCACTCTCCATCTTTTGTACAACGGATTCAAAGAGAATATTTGGGGACTAATTCTGCGGATTATTTAGATACTTTATAGTATCGGTTGATGCTTTTACACGTTTGTCACACGTGTGGCTGTTGTCCACAAGCTACATTCTCCACACTAGTGGCCCAGATTAACTTGCTCAGGGCTCACCACCCTAATTATTTGATCAAATTTATTTGATTTCATAAGTTGGAGAATTTACATTGAAAACTTTAACTTTAGACATATATTGCATGTTGGTTAGGCTTTGAAGTTGAATATCCAGTCCCATGTTCATACCCAGAACGACCTAACAGAAGCATTCATTAAATGCCTTCAAACGATTGCATGATCGATTGGTCATATGTACCAAAGTTCCCAATCTCTGCTTGTGGCCATGAAATATTGTAAGCAACCATGTTGGTCCGCCTGAGGCCCGTCACAACCCAACCTTGTAAAGCAGGTGTCAGTTGGTTACCAGATCCAACCCTGACATATCACATCTATGAGTCTTTGGTTGTGCGGTCTACGTGCCATTTTGCGCCGCCCTTACGAACAAAAGAACAAAGGGGTCTTCATGGAAGGATGGAAATCTATATCGGTTATGATTCTCCTTCTAATATTCGTTACTAAGATCCTTTGCTAGGTGATCTCTTTACCTCTCATTTTACGGATTGTCACTTTTATGAAACAATCTTCCCGTTTTTAGGGGGAGATAAGAATGCCAATGTTCTTAAAGAACAACGCGAATTGTTGTGGACGTCCTCACTATGTCTTATCGAGAACCCAATCTAGATCATTAGAGTATAACTAGACATTTCCTCTGATCTAGCAAAAGTAATGAGATCACATATACTAACTGCAAATGTACCTGTATAGATGTGTACCAAATGAAAGATGGACTTTCATCCCAAAAGCAGGAACACCACTACGGTGGCTGACCCTCATACATTGGTGGCTAGCTAATCAATCTATCTTATGCCAGAAGCGTGGTAGATCACTCGGTTTGAGGATTCACTTCCCCAAAATTAGAGGAACATGGCACAAACAAATCCGCCCCTTGATCACTGTCTCAATCCTTTTCATCTCATAAGATTAAATTCAGGTTACTACCAAGACCTAAAGTTCTTGGTCCTGCATACTAGTTTGGATGAGATATGGAATTGGAATGAGATTATCATAGATGATGTTTCATTTATATGGTAACTACCGACAGAAATGAAAAGTGATGATAACGAACTGTGTTCTGTTGATTAATGTCAACGTAGAACTAATTGGTTAACTAAAAGAATCAATCTATGATGAATGAGATGAATGAAATAGTGACATATGATGCCTTTTGGCGCAAGGTTTCTCTTACACATCATGTGATTGATTACAGCATTATAAACGTGGTTGTAGTATCTCTGGGATCCTGATACGAACCTACATGAAGTTTCCAAAAGACTTACATGTACTGATTTAAATAGTTCTAGACCATAAGAATACCCTCTTAATTCTGATGAGGACTTCACTTTACGGATCCAGAACTATCTAAGCGGATGTGGTATAGCCATCTAAGTGAATATTTGATCGGTATGGGATATATGCCCCTACGTGTATAAAATTCAAAATTCCTAGAGTTGAGAATAATAACAATCCAGGCGGATGTAATATACTCGTCTAAGTGAATATTACGATGAATGATCATGGGAAAGCTCGACATTATCTTGACCTGAAGTTTCAAGCTAGTTCTGATGGTATTCTAGTCCACCACTTGAACTAGACCCAAAAGGTGTTACGTTTGAATATACCCTGATTGTCTATATGCTAGATTCAAATGAAACCATTATGGAGGGTATGAAGCATAAGGTTCCTTATTGGAACGTGAGGCAACCATATATAAGTACCATGAGTGTTTGTTGTACTTAGCTCAAATACACTAGAATCAGACATCTTATGTGCTGATAATCTTTTGGCATAAAGCAGCACTGCACCCAAAATGCCCCACCCAATTTGTTGTTCAAGGCGTTTATCCGTTACTACGAATTTGGGCTTATCTATCCTTATGCATTTCAGAATAGATCACACCACTTTGATCTTTAGAATGATGCCTACCTTGTGGGATTCGTTGAATCAGACCATCTGTCTGACCGCACAAGGTACATTCCCGCATGGTTATGTCTTTGCCATTAAGGAACACGACAATATCTTGGAAGTCAACCAGATAGACATTTTTGTTGCAAAACCTTTAAATCATTCCAAGACTCACTATGTCTTATCACGTGAGAGATATGGTCGAGAACTGTTGTTGAGCATATTCAAAATCCTTACGATTTTCATCCATCGTCTAGTCCTAACAATGATCCATGAAAAACAACGCTGTATGTATCAACAAGATCATGATACATGCAACAAGTCAACACCAAGCATATTGTGTCTACATTAGCATGAGCATAAGAAGATTGAAGTCAAGTAATCCAATCCCAGATAACCTTGCTTACATCTATACGAAGTCACTGCCAAAGTCTACCCTCTAGAAGCTTGTCCAAGGAATTGGCATGCGTAACTTTCTCATTCGCGATGCTTGTAGTTTCATTTGGAAGTTTTGTCAAACTCAGGGGGAGTATCCAGAAGTATACTTACTTGATCTTAATGTACTCTGTTTCCTTATGATTAGGAGTGTTTTTCCCACTAGATTTTTGCTACCTAACAAGGTTTTAAGGAGGCACCCATCCTGGGTTTGTAATACCCTTGTGAGCTCTTCTACTTGCGTCTAGAAAATGTATAGTTTTGACTTAATGCAACTTCTCACTCTTCTCCTTTGACTATGGAATTTGGTCCCACCTTAGGTTTTGCTATAGTAAGGTTTTGTGAATTTTACCACCCATGCATTCTTCCGTTCGTTTTCAGACTCGCATTCGCTACTTGTGCCAGCTAGACAAGACGACTTCATCAAATGCTTCTACATTTTCCTGAAGATTTGATGTGCCATCTATTTGAGTACTTGCACACTCAAGGATGAGTGTTGTGACATATGTTCTTATCAATATGTGATTGTGTAAATCCTAAGTAGAGGTAAAATAGGAATCCTTTGGGTTCTAGAAGATCTTTCCTAACATACATTGTATTATTTGGAGAGCAAGTTTCTCTCCTCCTTATTACTATAAATAAACGCGCAATGAGTGGCCCAAATGATATACCGATCAAAGTGTGGAAAGCCTTAGGAGAGATAGGTATAGCATGGCTCATAGACCTTTTCAATAGGATTTTAAAAATGATGAAGATGCCAAATGAGTGGCGAAAGAAAACTTTGACGCCTATCTACAAGAATAAAGGCGACGTACAAAATTGCATGAACTACAAGGGTATTAAGCTAATAAGTCATACAATAAATCTCTGGGAGAGAGTCATTGAGCATAGATTGAGGCAATAGACATGGGCCTCAGACAACTAATTTGGGTTCATGCCAGGGCGCTCAACCATGGAGGCAGTCTATCTCTTACGAAAATGGATGGAAAGATATAGAGATATTAAAAAAGATTTACACATGGTCTTTATAAATTTAGAAAAAGCGTATGATAGGGTCTTAAGAGACATTCTTTGGAGGATTATAGTGAAGAAATGAGTACGAGTAGCATATATCCAAGCTATAAAGGATATGTATGATGAAGCAAAGATTGTCGTAAGAACTCATGAAGGACAAACCAAAAGCTTCCGCATAATGGTAAGGTTACATCAAGGCTAATCTTTAAATCCTTACCTTTTTTCATTGGAAATGGATGAGTTAACGGGACATATTCAAGATGCTATTCCTTGGTGTATGCTTTTTGCAGACAATACAGTGTTGATAGATGAAACTTAGGAAGGGGTAAATGCGAAGCTTAACCTTTGGAGAGAAGTGTTGGAATCTAAAGGTCTTCGCCTAAGTCGGTCAAAGATAGAATATATAGAGTGCATGTTCAGTGCAAATGGAGGCCCAAATAAGTTAGGGGTGCGGATCAGAGACCAAGAAGTACCAAAGAGTGACCGCTTTCGCTACATAGGATCTATCTTGCAAAAGAATGGAGAATTAGATGGAGACCTCAACCACAGAATACAAGCTGGATGGATGAAGTGGAAGAGTGCATCCGGCATGCTTTGTAACCGTCGTATGCCACTAAAGCTCAAGGGAAATTTTTTTAGGACGGCAATAAGGTCGGTGATGTTGTGCGGCACGAAATATTGGGTGGTGAAGCATCAACACGTACATAAAATGGGTGTAGCAGAGATGTGGATGCTTTGTTGGATGTGTGGGCACACAAGAAAGGATAAGATTAGCAATGAGGATATCCGAGGTAAAGTATGAGTAGCCAAAATTGAAGGAAAGATGAGAGAAAATTGGTTACGATGGTTTGGACATGTGCAACGAATGCCTACTAATGCTTTGGTTAGAAGATGCGACTATAGGACAGAGGTCTAGGGACGAAGGGTAGAGGAAGACCTAGGAAGACTTTGGAAGAGACTCTAAGAAAAGATTTAGAGTACTTGGATCTAACGGAAGACATGACACAAAACCTAGCACAATGGCGTTCTAGGATTTATATAGCCGACCCCACTTAACGGGAAAAGGCTTTACTGCTGTTGCTGTTTGGATTTCAATGGATACAAATAATTGATGTATTTTCCTACTTAGGTTAACAAATAGCGTTTCATTTTTGTAGTATTACATGGAAATTATTTTATTTTATACATTTAAGTAAGCATAATACTTGATGATTTTTTGCAACTCAGTTTGATCAATGTCAGCGTTTAACAATTGCCTTTTAGTATTACATGGAAATTGTTTTTATTTTCTACTTTTTAGTAAGCATAATACTTGAGGATATTTTTTGTTACTCAGTTTGACCAATATCAGTGTTTATTTTAAAGAAGTTATAAAATTAAATAAACACAACATACCATATATGAATAAGTATTTGCATGTTACATGCATGTTCATTTCCTCCTTTCTATATAACAGAACAAAAACAACTAAGGAAACGAACATATTTGTCTCGTAAGGAAGGAGTTCGCCGCGAAGGGTTTAAGGCGATAGAGTCCCGTTGGACAAAATTAGTTATGCAAAACCCGTCATAAGACACTTTTGCCGACGAAAACAAATAGGGAACTTTAACGAAAACCTCCCGGTACTGTTCACTTTAACGAAAAACCACATTTTTACACTAAAAAGTCAATCCTGGTACTATTCACTTTACCCTTTATTTTGTCTTTATCGTTAAAACTCAAAATTTTCAAGTCATTTTCATTAGTTTTCCTAAACAAATATTAGTCGGGCAATAGAACTCACCCCATAAATGTTCATCGACTAAGAGTGCATTGACCAATGAGACTTGACTAAAATGTTTTGATCCGACGAAATTATGTCGTCGTGTAAAAATTAAATTTTATTTAAAATTATTTTAGTCCAGTTGTCTAACAAACTTTTTGTCGGGCTAATGGTGCTTTGGATTAAAAAATATTTACTTGAAATATTTGGCCAATGGAGTGTACCGCTGGGCAAGATTTAAATATCATTAAAAAACTTATTTTTGAATTTAAAAATTAACTAAATATTAATATATTAATATCATACTATTAAACAAATTTATTTCATTAATAACACCATAATATTGGTACAATTATATTAAAAATGAACACAATTTATTCGCGATGATAAAACGGCTTCAATGAAAGATGTTTTGTGTGTGTCGAGTTTTAAAGTTGACCTTTTATCTATTGGCAAACTAAAAAAAGGCTCCATCATCTGTTTTCTCTCTTGGTGTATTTTGCACGGCTTGGTTTCGAAGGCGACCATTGCCTATTCTGGAAACCTGTCTGCCCTCTCTTCGCCACCTCACCCAAACTTTGGCACTGATGCCTAGTCACCCTTCTTTTGCCTTTCTCCAAATATTAGCTAGCACTTTTTCAAATTGTTCTTTTGATTCTCTCTCTTTCTTCGAATCCTCTATTTCTCTCTCTAAGATACATATTCAAGAACTATCAGATTGATCAGATATGGTTAACATGGTATCACTCGTAGGAATTGTAAACACATCCTCAATCTTCTGACGTGCTGCCACTACTCTTCATCTCTCTTTGTTGAGTTCTTCTTCTCAGTCTCTTCATTTCTTAAGGTTGGTGATTTTGGTCGCAATTTCTAGGGTTTATAGTGTTCATACCCTTCGATTTCTACGGATTTCTACTACGATTCTCTGTTATTCACGATATCAGTGTTCGAAAGGATTTGTGTGATAGTTCTTCTTGCTTCTCTGAATCAATTGATTTCTACAATCATGGTGACTACCTCACAACTACAGATTGTTCAATTACCGATTACTTCACTTATTTCCATTGTTTCTACATATATGAATGTGGTCTTGATGATTCTATATACTTGAACTGGCAATTTCAAATGCAATTACTACTTGATGGTCATGGACTCTTTGGATTTGTTGATGTTACTCATCCATGTCATGCTGGATTGGTTAACTGCTCTACTGAATCCAGTGTTGAAAATAATACCCCTAATTCTTCCACACAAGTTGAAAATGATGAATATATTGTCTGGAAGTTGCATGATCGTGCACTCTTGCAATTGATCACTGTTTTTTGTTTCTGATTGATGTTTCTTGTACAATTGGAAGCACTAGTGCTCAAGATTTGTGGACAAGGCTGAAAAAACAGTTTTCGACTATCTCTCGAACAAGCATTTTTCATATGAAATCCAATCTTCCAACTATCAAAAAGGGGTTAGATTCTGTGTCATAGTATCTTTAGCAAATTACAGAGGTTAGAGATTACCTCTTAGTTGTTGGTGTTCACTTTGCAGATGAAGACATTGTGATTCTTGCCTTGAATGGATTATCACATGAGTATAACACTTTTAGGACAGTTACAAGGGGTGTGAAAGTGTTATTTCTCTTAAAGACTTCAGGTCTCGGCTTTTTGCTGAGGAATTGGTTGTGGAAAATAGTGTGAATTCACAGTTTCTATTTGCAATGGTAGCTAACAATGTTTCCTTTTAGTCTAAAAATACATATCTGTAACTCCAACAACAATTTTACAACAACTATGGATTTTTTTTTTTGGACAATCAACTTACTTCTCAGGAGGATCTAGACAGTTTAATCAAAACAAGCAAAAGGGAAGGGACAAATTCAATCAAGGGTCTAGATTCCCTAGAAAGTCTTACAATGTGTATCCCACTTCTGCATTAGTTGTTCTTGGTGGTACCTCAAATGGTGGTTCCTCTTCTCCTTCAATCATTTGCAAACTGTGTAATACATTTGGCCATTTTGCTGCTTTTTGTGGCACTAAACCACCACCAAAACAAGGTTGTCATATCTGTGAAAAACATAATCACTCCACTTGGTTTTGTTTCTATAATGAAAAAAAGATCTAATTACATTGGTGCACCTCAATTTTCTCAGTCTAATATGTCTTGTGCTCCTTCTGCACTTATGGTTGGTTATTCATATGCTTCATAACCTTCTACTTCACAGCCTCCAATTCATGTTATGAACACTATGCTTTCTTAACCATCTTAGACTGTTACTCCACAGGGAACACCTCAATTTTGGCTTGCTGATTCTGAAGCCACAAAACACATGACTTATAATCTTCAAAATTATCTGTTACTCCATAGGGAACACCTCAGGGAACACCTCAATTTTGACTCATTTCCATTTTATATGTTCCACAATTATCTCATTACTTGCTATTAGTTCACAAGATTTGTCTTGATAATAACTGCTGGCTTATTTTTTATGCCTATTGTTTTTAGATCCAGGACAAAGCCACGAGGAGGATCTTATACAAAGGACTATGCAATAATGGTCTCTATCCTATCCCTTCACTTGCTCGACCACAAATAAACATTCAACAAGCTATTGCATGCTTTGGAAGACTTGTCAACTCCAATCTTTGGCATAGTCATTTAGATCATCCATCTAACCCTACTGTCTCTTTAATGCTTAGGAATGCTGGTATATCTTGTGCTAATGATGTTAATCCTGCACTGTATAATAATTGTTTAGAAAGAAAGTTCACTAAGCTACCATTTCAATCTAGGTCTCATCACTCCCTTGTTCCTTTTGAGATTGTTCACAGTGACCTATGGGGTCCTACACCATGTAATTCAATGGATGGTTTTAAATACTATGTCACTCTTATTGATGAGTGTACTAGATTTTGTTGGTTATTCCCTCTTCTTAATAAATCAGACTTCTTTGCTTCTTTTGTTTCATTCAGTGCATTTGTGCAAAATCAATTCTCAACTTCTGTTTAAACCTTGCAAACTGATGGAGGTAGAGAATAGGTCAATCATAAATTACATACTTTCTTGCAAAATCAATTCTCACATTTTGGTCTTTTGCTTGTTAAATTGTTGTGTAACTTATAAACAGAATGCCATCTTCACTTTTACAACACAAATCCCCATTTCAACTCTTGCTTGGTAAATTACCTGTTATATCTCATCTGAAGGTATTTGGTTGCTCATGTTTTCTATTATTGAGACCATACAATAGTTCCAAACTACAACCTAAAACAACTAGATGTGTGTTTCTTGGCTATGCATCTCAATACAAAGGGTATATCTGTTTTGGTGTCTCTAAACACAAGATTTATATTTCTAGACATGTGTTTTCAATGAACTACAGTTTCTTTATTCTAGTTTGATAAAACAGTCTACATAACTTTATGCTCCCTCTATTCCTAGTGTTGTCTTACCACCACTATTAGTCATAACTCTTGTCAATGTACGAGTGTCTCCATCATTACCATCTGTGTCACGACATCTATCACAGACTTTATCAAGTTCTCCATCTGTCGTTAGTTCACAATCTGTACCTGCTGCTCCACCTTCTCGTAGTCCTGTACTTCATGCTGCTTTTGAGTTCATTACTGGCATTGCAAGTTAATCCTCCGCACACCCTGTGGATCATTTGTTTGATCCTGAAAGTCTTCAAGGAGTTCTTCCCCTTGCTCTACTAACATGCATCCAATGTAGACTAGAATTAAATCTAGAACAATTAAGAAGAAGGCCTTATTGATTATTTTAGATTATTCTGCAACTGTGGATTTGTTTTTGGTTGAACTTACTACATACATGACTGCACTTAAGGTTTCAGTTTGGCTTAAAGCAATGCATAAGGAAATTGGGGCTCTGATGGGTTGTAAAACCACACACAAATTTAACCCTCTTTTTGACAATTGTAGTATAGATATAAGTAGGGTATCGTTCTAGGCCGGGGATTAGGAGGGATTGCTAATCTACTCTAAATTAATTTAAAAATATTAAACAAGACTCAAGGACACAAAACTAGGCTAAAAACTCTAATAACTCGAAACACACTTAGAATGACTCAAAATAATGAAAACAATCAAATTAGACACTAGGAACTGAAATGGACGGAAATTGAATTAAAAGACTAAAAACAATGAAATCTAATTAAATAATACAATTTAACAATGGGGGGCGGTTTGGTTTTGACGAGAATTAAAACTAAACCTAAATAAATTGCAAAATTGACAAAAGCATAAAATTAAGGTGAACGGATGGGTGACGGATTGGCTAGAGGGTTCTTCTCCACACATGACACATATGCAACCTAAATTGATTTTCAGTTGTTCTTTCAATAAATTATAAATCTCAACACTCCAGATTAACCGTGAACAACACTTTTGTAATCTTCAAGTTTTCCTTAAGTTATTGAATTGGACGGAAAACGCATACAACAATTCAACACATTCTCTAAAAGTCCCATACGTGAAAAGCACAATAGAGATACAATTAAAGATCATTAAGTTTCATGAAAACTATAAGCATTGACAAGGCATTCGTAACTATGAAAAGCATGATACTCCTGCCAAGAATTCACTTAACGCGATTGTGACTAGCAACCTTCACTACTCATGAATATAAGTTCATAACGATTAGGTGAAATTCACTTATATTCTAGCATCAAATTCATGCATGTAAATTAAGTATGCATTCTTAATCGACATACACAAATAAGTTATTAATCAAGCAGTTAAACAAATTAAATTCACAACTCAGAAATCACAACTGAAGGTAATCAATTCATATTACAAATATGTCCATGGCTTTGAATTAACCTCTAGCCAAAACAAAATTAGTTACACATTATTTATAAATTAAACAAAAGTAAAAATGAGTTTGGAGGATAAAACCGAAAGAATGTGCAAAGGTTTCTGTGCACTGTGCACTGTACTGTGCTTGTCTTTCTGTGCACCATTTCTGTTTTCTCATGGCTTTGGTGCGCTCCCTTTCTTGGTGCACTGCCCGTGGCTTTGTTGCCTTGCTGTCGCTGCCAAAGGCAGCTCTCCCTCTATCACCGTGAGTCACTGCTGGTTTCTGTGCCACTTGGCAGCTCCTCAGCGTCTGTGCACTGATTTCTCGCAGCTCCTTGTGCGCTGCTTACTGCACCGCTCGCTGACCTCTCTCCTCTCGGCTTTTGCAAGCTGCCTGGAAGGCAGCCTTCCTCCCCCTAGGCCACCCTGCACTTCTTTCGGCCTCCATCTTTATTCTGTTTTCTGAATGGCCTCAAGCTGCCTTGAACTTATTCTCTGCTTGTTAAGCTGGCAAGGCCCCCATTGAATTATTTCTTTCTTTTCTTGCTGGCTTCCATCATTTCCTGCACTCACAAGATGCTTCTCCTTTATTTTTTTCTGCATGCTGCCCACTCCCCCACTCGGTGCTTCTATTTATTTTTCTTTCTTTTGTTTTTTTAACTTTCCACCGAATTAAGGTAGCCCATTTTCTTTAGTTTTTCACACAAAACAAACCAAACCAATTTCAATCACTCAAACCGAATCGAAAACATAAACAAAGAAAATAAGTGAGTAAGGTAGTTTTGACGAATTTGACACTTAAAATTTCACTTATTCAATTTTTATTTTCTTTGCTTAACAAATTCTATAAAACACAAAAACAAAGTAAAAAGCCCAAAAATATAAGGAACTAACTAAGAAAAGACGAGTGAATTTGAAGTAAAAATATATATAAATATGATCCGATCAAATACCCCCACACTTAGCTTTTGCTAGTCCTCGAGCAAAACAAAGAAAACATGAAAAAGTAAAAACATGAAAAACATTAGCTCCCCCCTATGTGACCCTTATAGAATTTCATTCGAGAACACAAATCAACAAGAACCATAGCTAGCACCAAACAAGCTAATCCATTCATCTTCCTTATTCAAATATTAGCAGTAATCTTTAAATCATCCTTGAAGTGTAGTGTGTGAGATAGCCATGCTAATGCAATTTCAAGTTTTTATTTTTAAAATCATCATATGCAAACTAGCGACCTTCTCACGGGATATGCACTCAATCACACATGTGTTTAGTTTTAATGTGTTTCGCTCAAAGAAACAAATGTGAAAGTTCTACCATAAGCTTGCATAAAGATCACTTCTCCACAATCATAATTGCAAAACTTAAATCAAGAGGACTTTTATTGGATGTAATGAGGCTTAGGGATAGGGGTATTGAAACGAAAGAATAGGTAAACACAAGTTCCAAGCTACATTGCAAGCAATTCTTTTAGTTGAGGTTTATAAGAACTCAAGCTCTCCAACGATTCTTCTAATACTTCCAACCACACCGTTAAACTGAAACTTTAAAAACTTTTTATTTGCTTCGTATACAATCTTTCTTTTTCTTTTTCTTTTCTTCTTTTCTCCTTTTTTTTTTTTCAAAAATAAATACAAACATGAAATATCCCCCACACTTATTCTTTTGCCAAACTCCTTCCAAGTACTTCACAAACATTTCTCATAAGACAGTCTCAAATTGCTCGCTTGGAAAGGGTAAGGAAACATGGTTTGAGGTATAAGGGTAGATATATCATTTTTTTCTTTGGGAAATATGGTTATTTGGGCCATGGTGGTGAACCTAATGCCTCTATCATTTTCAAGTTCATGCAATCAATGACAAATATTTCGAAAGATCGTTATGCAAGTTCTAGAGATGTATCTCAGATAAGTTCATCACACATGAAAGAATAGGAGTGTATGAAAAATGCACACACTTTCAATAGGCTCAAAAACTCACATAGGATGTATATGGTCACTAAATTCACATATGAAGCTTTAAGTCATGTTTTAGTTTCACATCAACAAGGCTATGTGCATTTGGCTTTTCAAAGATGATCAAACATGTACAATACTAATAAGAGAATTAGGAATTTCATACAACACATGTTAACTAAGTTCTTGATAATCATGGTTCAAATTTAATCCAATTATATCATTGGGTCGGGAAACTAACAAAAATCTAATTCAAAACAATAAGGAAAACAAGACAATATTTTTGGATTTTTTTAAATTTTCCGAAAAAAATTAAGTAAAACAAAACTAATTAAGAAAACAAAAACAACAACATGGAAACAAATGAAACCAGTTCAAAGTCGAAGGTACAAAAATTTTCAATTTGGTCGTTTTTTATACTCTTTATACCCCTACACTTAAACTAGACATTGTCCCCAATGTCAGAAAACATTAATATGCAAAAAAAAAAAAATCAATAATAAGAAACAAAATAAAACAATAGGACTGAAAACTTCCCTAATTTGCAGAAAACTCAAGCGATGACCCCCAAGCTAAAATTCTGCAATCAACTTCAAGGGTGGAAATATTCAAAAATTCCTGCAAAGAAAAGAAATAAATCAGTTAAGCAAGCAAGAAAATATAGAAAATGCAAACGAAAAATAGAAAATGAAAATAAAAGATAATGAATAGAACTAATAGGTGATCATTGGTCGCGTTTGTTGATTTTCCACAGCTTTCATCTTGAACTGGATGGGCCTTCTTTCCTGCAAGTGATCCTCAGCTTAGTTGAGGATGAATCAGCACGTTGTCTCCACATGCTTCAAGTACTCAGGTCTCCATGCAAATGGCATCTTCTTGAACTCTTGGATCATCTCAGCCTCCGCTTTCATCTGGATGCAACTCAGACTCCTCCTGTTTCGTCTGTGAGGTACTTTTGCTTTTGAAGAAGCACCTCAACACAGGTTTATTTTTGAAGTGGGCTGGGAGGGGTCTGAGATGAGTACTCGAGAGCAAGACTAGGTAAGCAATCAGGATCTCACTTTCTCCATGTTCTTCAGGTAAAGGTGAGGAGAAAGCGTGATATGAGATACTTTTGCTTTTAACCTTTATGATATGAAATACTTTTGCTCTCGAAGAATTGTTTTCTGAGGTGTTCCAAGGGATGAAGAACACTGAGTAACTCGTGAGGTTTCTTTGAGAATACATTCTCGGAGATGAAGAAAGGTTGAGAGGGTGTGCCTTTGCTGTGGAAGGCGAAGGTAGAACTTATAGAAAATTTTCTTCACAACCGGAACTATTCCCTCACTTTTGTCGGCAGTCGGTGGATGGATGAACAGTACCAGTTACGCGCTTTCTGACAAAGCTGCCCGTAATTTCCGCAAAGCTGCAAGCTGCATGTGACGAGTGACGACACGTCTGGACAAATTGATCTTTTGAAAACCAGGGTTCGTCTCGTGGTTTTCGCAAAGCTGCAAGCTGCATGTGACGAGTGACGACAAAACTGGAAAAGCTGATCGCCTCGTGATTTCTGAGCAAGCCTAGCTTTTGAGAAAGGAATCCGGCTTTTGAGAAAGGAGCGTCCAGCTTTTGAGAAAGGTGTCCGGCTCTTCGATTTGCGTTCGGACGCCTCTTCGATCTGCGAGGAGCGCCTCTTCGATCTCTGAGGAGCGCCTCTTTGATTTGCTTCTTGTTATAGAGGCACGAATTCTACTTCACATCACACTTGAACTCCCTTCTGCAAACACTCCCTTCTTGCACTTCTGCAATCTTAATCTTTCCGATCTCTTCTTCCTCAGCACCTTCTAAAAATGTCTTGCCCTTTCGACCGTCGCCTTAACTTGAATGTCGGGGAAGACGATGACTCGTCTGCTCCAAACAACATTTGGAATCCGTCCTTCATATCCCCCAATGGTCCTCTTATAGTCGGGGACACAATGATGAGAAATGATATAACCACTACGGTGGTTGCTAGGAATCTTCTTACTCCTAGAGACAATAGGATGCTATCCAGGCGGTCAGACGAGTTGGCTGTTCAGGACTCTCTTGCTCTCAGCGTCCAGTGTGCAGGCTCAGTTTCAAACATGGGCCAGTGCCTTCTAGCAAGATCTCGTCAGGTGGAGTCGCTGATGGCTGAGGTGGCTAGTCTTCGGCAAGAAGTCAGAGGACTCAGGAACGAGAACAAGGAGTTGCACATGCTCGCAACTAGTTACTCGACGAGCATGAAGAGGAAGCTGGACCAGCTGCAGGAGTCGGACGTTCGGATTCAGAGTGATCATGAAAGGTTCATGGCGTTACTCCCGAGGTTTATGTTGCCTTCGTCCTCTGAAGTTGCACCAAGCGTTCCAGCTCCGGAGATTCCAACTCTGGCTCTTCGTCTTTCAGGAGGTCCATCGACCTCTGAGGCGCCACCTGACCAATGACCAATGACCAATGAATTCTATCAGTTTTCGTATTATTGTAAATTTATTTCTGCTTTTATTTTTATTTAAATATATATATATATATATATTACTAATATTATTATTATTATTATTATTATTATTATTATTATTATTATTATTATTATTATTATTATTATTATTATTTTATTTTATTTTATTTTTTTCAAGTTTATTTTAAGCAATATAAAATATGTAAATTAATGTAAAAAGACTTTATTTACCCGCACTTAAAATAAACATTGCCCTTAATTTATTTAAACACAAACTAAACAAAAATCAACCAAATAACACAACTAACTAAACAAAACAAAAATTGCAAAGTAAAGGCAATAAAGAGGAGGGTTAAGAAATGCAAATCTGGTTGCTTGGGTTGCCTCCCAATAAGCGCTTGATTTAACGTCTTTAGCCGGACGATTCTTTCCTTTAAACTCCCCTCGGCTCCAAAGCATGGAATTTATCTTTTAATGGGAGGTGATACTTGAAATGATCCGGCAATGGTTTAAATTCTCGGGTGGGTGCCTGAATCATCAAAATGAGAAACATGTTAGTATAAAGTAAAATTAAAATTGGAGAAGATGGCTTACTATATTTCTCCGACACAAACTCAATTACAAACACCACGTCCTTGAACGTTTCAGGGACTTTGAACTTGGCCAAGTTGACTATGATGGTTGTGGCCTGTCCCGTGTCATCAAACTCAACTGCTTTGGGCTTGATTATCTCATGCATAGCCTCTTTGATGTATTCTTGATAGTCTCCAGCCACTTCATTCTCTTGAATCATTTTTCTTGGTGCACAAGGTTCTTTGAACGTTTCAACCTCATCGGGAATTTGTTTTGGTGCACCAAGAATTTGGATATCACTTTGCACCTCTGGAAGAGCTTCCACAATGTCTTTTTCACTCTCTTCGATATTTGGAATAAAAAATCTGCAAGGAAAAGGGACATTTAGTGGAATAATGTTAGAATGAATTGCATTTGGAACAACATTACCAGAGTTGGAAAACATAGGGACTTGAGGGTTTGAGACAAGAATTCTTCTAAACTGCCCAGGTCGTCCTCCTCCTCTTCTTTTTGCGGCAGCAATTCATCCATGTTTGGGCTATGTTTGGATGGTTCTGGGACAGCTTCAACCTCCAATTCACTTTCCAAAGTGCTGGCTTCATCGATTTCAACGTCTCCCTTTGAATTTTCCATGTTGGAGTTGGAGAGTTCACTTTGATCTTGAATCTGTGCCATGATCTCCATAATCTGTTCAACTTGCTTCTCCAATTCATCAACCTTGTTGGCTTGGTCTAGCATCTCCTGGTTTTGATTTTCTACTCCCTGATTCAAAGAGGTGAGTAACTTATTAAATGTATCATTATCCAAGGATGTACCTGAATTTAATTGGGCTGCTTGTTGTGGTGGCTGTGATGGTTTATATGGCCACTGATAGAACTCATCCGATGGCGGCAATTGTTCATCTTTTTGTGAACCCTGCGTCAAAGAGATTAGTCCTTCAAGAATTTCATTATAATTCACGGGCATACTTTGATTCGATTGGAATTGTTGTGGGGGAGGTTGTGGTGGCTGCATAGGTCTTGAATAGAACGCTTCATCTTGCTGCCAATATCCACTTTGTTGAACTTGTTGAGGTTCTCCCCACATATAATCTGAATGATCTCTCCAATCCGAATTGCAAGCGTTGGAAAACATGTTGCCCCTTGATTGGCTGTGGCCTTGATATCCCCAAACATCTTCATATGCAGAAAATTGAGGATATTAATGAGTCTGATATCCTTGCCCATAGGGCACATCAAGTGTAGGGACACTTGGCATTGTGGTCCGTTCGGCATTATTAGTCAATTGAGCAGTGAGCTGCGCCAATTGACTTGAATGGTTGCAAATGCCATGTCTTACTCCAATTATACCTAAAATCAAAGAAAGAAAAATAAATCAAATATCAAAAGTAAAATACACAAACACAAATATAAACATAAACACAAACAAAAAATAAAGGGATTAGCAAAGTTGCTAATCCCCGGCAACGGCGCCAAAAATTTGATGGGTTGTAAAACCACACACAAATTTAACCCTCTTTTTGACAATTGTAGTATAGATATAAGTAGGGTATCGTTCTAGGCCGGGGATTAGGAGGGATTGCTAATCTACTCTAAATTAATTTAAAAATATTAAACAAGACTCAAGGACACAAAACTAGGCTAAAAACTCTAATAACTCGAAACACACTTAGAATGACTCAAAATAATGAAAACAATCAAATTAGACACTAGGAACTGAAATGGACGGAAATTGAATTAAAAGACTAAAAACAATAAAATCTAATTAAATAATATAATTTAACAATAAGGGGCGGTTTGGTTTTGACGAGAATTAAAACTAAACCTAAATAAATTGCAAAATTGACAAAAGCATAAAATTAAGGTGAACGGATAGGTGACGGATTGGCTAGAGGGTTCTTCTCCACACATGACACATATGCAACCTAAATTGATTTTCAGTTGTTCTTTCAATAAATTATAAATCTCAACACTCCAGATTAACCGTGAACAACACTTTTTTAATCTTCAAGTTTTCCTTAAGTTATTGAATTGGACGGAAAACGCATACAACAATTCAACACATTCTCTAAAAGTCCCCTACGTGAAAAGCACAATAGAGATACAATTAAAGATCATTAAGTTTCATGAAAACTATAAGCATTGACAAGGCATTCGTAACTATGAAAAGCATGATACTCCTGCCAAGAATTCACTTAACGCGATTGTGACTAGCAACCTTCACTATTCATGAATATAAGTTCATAACGATTAGATGAAATTCACTTATATTCTAGCATCAAATTCATGCATGTAAATTAAGTATGCATTCTTAATCGACATACACAAATAAGTTATTAATCAAGCAGTTAAGCAAATTAAATTCACAACTCAGAAATCACAACTGAAGGTAATCAATTCATATTACAAATATGTCCATGGCTTTGAATTAACCTCTAGCCAAAACAAAATTAGTTACACATTATTTATAAATTAAACAAAAGTAAAAATGAGTTTGGAGGATAAAACCGAAAGAGTGTGCAAAGGTTTCTGTGCACTGTGCACTGCACTGTGCTTGTCTTTCTGTGCACCGTTTCTGTTTTCTCCTGGCTTTGGTGCGCTCCCTTTCCTGGTGCACTGCCCGTGGCTTTGTTGCCTTGCTGTCGCTGCCAAAGGCAGCTCTCCCTCTGTCACCGTGAGTCACTACTGGTTTCTGTGCCACTTGGCAGCTCCTCAGCGTCTGTGCACTGATTTCTCGCAGCTCCTTGTGCGCTGCTTACTGCACCGCTCGCTGACCTCTCTCCTCTCGGCTTTTGCAAGCTGCCTGGAAGGCAGCCTTCCTCCCCCTAGGCCACCCTGCACTTTTCTCGGCCTCCCTCTTTATTCTGTTTTCTGAATGGTCTCAAGCTGCCTTGAACTTATTCTCTGCTTGTTAAGCTGGCATGGCCCCCATTGAATTATTTCTTTCTTTTCTTGCTGGCTTCCATCATTTCCTGCACTCACAAGATGCTTCTCCTTTATTTTTTTCTGCATGCTGCCCACTCCCCCACTCGGTGCTTCTATTTATTTTTCGTTCTTTTGTTTTTTTAACTTTCCACCGTATTAAGGCAGCCCATTTTCTTTAATTTTTCACACAAAACAAACCAAACCAATTTCAATCACTCAAACCGAATCGAAAACATAAACAAAGAAAATAAGTGAGTAAGGTAGTTTTGACGAATTTGACACTTAAAATTTCACTTATTCAATTTTTATTTTCTTTGCTTAACAAATTCTATAAAACACAAAAACAAAGTAAAAAGCCCAAAAATATAAGGAACTAACTAAGAAAAGACGAGTGAATTTGAAGTAAAAATATATATAAATATGATCCGATCAGGCTCTACATTATCAGAGCACATGGTCTCTGGTTTCTCTTCCTTCACAGAAGAACTTAGTTAAAGGAATGGTACTATTGCAAAACATAAAGCTAGGTTAGTGGTAAAAGGGTTCAGTCAAGAACCAGGACTTGATTAAGGAGAGACATTCATGTCAGTGGTTAAACCTACTAATGTTAGGTTAATTTTGGCTTTAGATGCACATCGTGGATGAAAATTGAGGCAACTTGATAATAAAAATGCATTCTTGCATGGCTTGTTGCAGGAGGAAGTGTACATGTCTCAACCTCCTAATTTTGTAGATGGACAAAATCCCCATTTAACTTACAAACTTCATAAGTCTCTCTATGGCTTGAAGCAAGCTCCGAGAGCATGGAATGAA
Organism: Crataegus laevigata; assembly: GCA_963580275.1. Taxonomy (NCBI): domain Eukaryota; kingdom Viridiplantae; phylum Streptophyta; class Magnoliopsida; order Rosales; family Rosaceae; genus Crataegus; species Crataegus laevigata. Next base: position 17,926,585 of record OY756940.1, on the reverse strand, counting down.
AGGCTTGCTACATTTCTACCTACCATTGGTTTTCAATCCACATATTTAGATTCTTCTTTATTAGTGAAGAAGATTGGTAGTGGTATTGTGATTTTACTTCTCTATGTGGATGACATTATAATCATAGGGAACTCTTCATCTGTCATTCAACATGTTATTCACTCTCTCATATCTGAGTTTGATATAAAGGACTTAGGTGACCTGTACTATTTTTTTGGCATTCAAATCACCTCAATCAAATCTGGGTTATTCTTGTCTCAATCCAAGTATGTGAAGGATTTGCTGCCTAAAACTAAGATGTTTGATTCTAAAAGTTGGGATACTCCTTTGTTTGTCTTAGAACAGGCTTCTTAAGGATCATGGGGTTCCCTACAACAATCCCACTGCATATAGAAGCATTAGAGGTGCCCTATGATATCTTATATTTACAAGCATGATATTGCTTTTTTAGTGCACCAAGTCTGCCAGTTCATGCAAAATCCAATAGTTTCACACTATACTGATGTCAAGCGAATACTTAGGTACTTGAAGGGTACACTGCATCATGGTATTACTTATTCAAAAGGGGATTTAGTATTAAAAACTTTCAGTGATGCTGACTAGGCTGGAGATTCAAATGATCGCATATCAACAATAGGTTTGGTTATATTTTGGGATCCAATCCTATTTCTTGGTCTTCTAAGAAGCAACAAACAGTATCATGATCTTCCATAGAGGCATAATATCATGCAATGTCCAGTACTTCAGCTGAACTTGAATGGATTCAACAGCTTTTTTCATTTATGCAGATTCAAGTACTCATCCTGTGTTATTTTGTGATAACTTGTCTACGATTGCCCTATCTTTTAATCTTATTCAACATAAAAAAACCAAGCATATCAAAGTTGATGTTCATTTCATTTGAGAACGAATTGCCAAGAATCAACTTGGAGTGCAGTTTGTGTCTTCGCGAGAGCAATATCATGCTTGGATTCCCCAACCATGATCTTAAGGAGCGATGTTAGAGTATATTCAATGGATAGAGATTGTGACACTTGTCATTCATATGTAAAGTTAGTTAGTGAAGGTTGTTAGATTCTGTTGCTTAAAAATACAAGTGTTATGCAATTTTTGTTGCTTAAAAATACTTGTCATTCACTTGGTTGAGATTTTTATTGGAAGATTTATGATTGCCTCTTTCAGGAGCTATGCTTTTATATTGTGATAATGAAGCGGCTTTACCTATAGCGGCGAATGTAGTTTTCATGAGAAGACACGACATATATATATTAATATGGATTGCCGTTTTATTCGTGACAAGATAATTGGTGGCACAATCACTACTCAAGATATACCGTCTTCACAACAGTTAGCATATGTTTTAGCAAATGTTTTTACAAAGCATTTTAGCAATTGTTTTTACAAAGCCTTTGAGCAAGGAGAAGTTCTCATTTATGATACGCAAGTTGGGAGTTCTCAAGCTCCACTCTCCAATTTGAGGGGTGGGGGAGTTAAAAACCTCTCCCTTCTCCTTCAAAAGTGACTTGAACCATATATAGAAATCTGTTAAAGCAATTTGAGGAGGAGTGTTAATTAGGTATTAAATACTCTACATAAGTTCATTGACTCTTCAACATTAGGTTCATGTATGAAAGAGTACAAATGATATATATAATTAATCCATATATTTGCATTTACTATATATTGCACATTTGAGGATGAATAAAAGAAAAGTTGAACCAAATACGTTTTTGTACAAAGCAAGAATGAAAAATCATGAGGTCTGGCAGTTTCATTTTTTTGATTTTGTGGTCATTTCTAAATTGCCTATTTTTTGATCCCATTGTATCACTGCATTCACCTACCGCTCTATTTCATATCAGTTTCCTCGTTAAATATCTATGAGAAGGTAGCGATGATGAGAACATGAAATATGTGCAGCACGTTTAGGATCTGAATGCATGCAGTGTGAAATCAGGACACTAATTAATTTGTTTTCATGTATGTAAAGGGTTGGAAGAGAAAATGCAAGGCTGAAATGCACTGCTTCCACTAATCCATAATCTTCCTTGCGTTCGTGCCACCTGGCCTTGCCGTCTCGTCTCTACCAAAACTGGTGCAAACTTGTGAAATGATGTTATACTTCTTTTGTATGGTCTTTTTGGCCCAAAGGTAGTCTCGGTACCCTATGTGACAATGCCCATCTCGTCTCCACGTTCATAACGCGTGTATGGATATAACCTAAAAACAGAATGTGAAAGTGATAAGGATATGGGGAAAGGACAAAGATAGGTAAGGTGTGAAACTAAAACTGAAAAGACCGTTGAGGTTTGACTCATGTTATATGATGAGGTCTGGGAATCATGTTGCTCGAATACCACACATTTGTTCTACTACTGAAAATTGTCCGTTGATTCTTAAATAGATTCTTGGGTTAAATTTAGGACGAATTTATAAAAGAAAGTTAAACTTCAATGGTGTGTTCCTTATCTTGTTCCTACTATAACAAAGACTTATAGAAACTCTTAGTATGATATAAACCGAAGTTGAAAGATGCCCATTACTCAATAACTCATCATAATGGGACATGATACCTAGAGAAATATTATCAATGAAATTTAAGGGTAGTTTAGAGATAACATTTTGCAACACTTATTTCTAGACAAAAACTCATCACATTTTAAGTCTTCAAATAAAACTCGAATTTGAAATTAATTGCCAAGTAGACAAATAAGTGACCTACTATTACCAAAATATTGACAAATGTGTAACAACACACTGATTATGTCAACAAATTTAATTATTTACCATAATTATGGTAAATAAGTGCCTTATTATTACAAAATTATCCACTAATGACGAGGATTGATTGAACTGATTCTCCAAAAATTGTTGATGACGGATTGAACTAATTCTGATAATAAAGGATATAAACTAAGTTTACATATAGTTTGAAAACTGATTATGTAGAAAAAGTCGATGATGGGTTGAGCTTATAGCACATATTGATTTTGTTGGAGTTGTGAAGGCTAGGCTATAGTAACAGCCTTAAAGTCTTCTAGGTATGGCTAGTATTTTAAAACATTAATTCCATGTTTTTGGGCTAGGCTTTAGTTATTTTTAAGTTTTGTCTCTCCTTGACATGTTTAAAAACTAGTGGAGTTCCTTGAAAGTTGAAATGTAGTGAAAGTTTTTGTCTCTATATATAAAGCTCCCATTAATATCCAAGATTTATTGTAATCATTAATTTGTAACATTAGTGTCTTTTTCTCCTTTTTTTTTTCTTTTGCAAAATCATTAATCTCGCCTCTTACAATCCGCATAGAATTAATTGTGTATTATAATCTGCATAGAATTAATTTTGTTTACAATCTGTATAGAATTAATTGTGTATATCATACATGCGAATATGTTAGGCATCTAAAAAAATATAAAATGTGTAAAGTAAATCATAATTAATGAATTTACTTATATGGATCCTAGTCACTAAGTATTTTTCAAGCAAAAATATTATGTCGGACTTATGTAGAGAAAATAAATTTAAGGAGCTAAATGTATTTTCTTAACTACAATACAAAAATAAATTGAACCGTTGTGCAATTTATGGACAGAGTGGATATATGCCCTAATGAATGAGATGGGAACAAAATATTTTAGGCAAATAAAGCCATGAAGACTAGAATTATCGTGGCATGGGATCCAAACACTTGTGGCATGCACATGTCTAAGAAATTGGCCATATAATGAGTTCAAGAAGACTGCGTATAGCATATTATTTGGACATGACATAATAATTATAAATTCTTTTAAATTACAAAGAAAGATTTGAAAGTACAGCTGATAATGGAGTGATTCATTCAAAAGTGCTAACAATATCTCTCACTTAGATCAATAGAATTTAAGCGGCGCATGTGCATTTTGGGTTGTGTTCTTTTTTCTTTTCTCTGAGGAACAAAACTATTGCACTTAGCCTTAGAGACATAAGAGAAACACAAGAGACATATAGACCCCCTAGCTGCACCATTGAGGGTTTTGACGCCATAGACTTTGTCCCATGCGTTAAGCCCTTCTTCACTTACCCTCATTGGCTTGTCCATTTTCTCCCTCTAAAGGACGTAAGTCATGTTCACACATAAATTATGGGAGTGACGGTTGATAATTCATCATGCACATTCAACCATTCATAAAGTGTGAACTAGAAATTTCAAATAGTGATCACAAGTCTTGTTGGGTCTGGACAACTCCGTAAAACAAAATGATCCATACACTCAATAGGTCACGATTGTGGTTGCCTATCTCATGATTCCATTGGATCACTGCATTCACCCAGCGCTATATTACCTATCGGTGTTCTTGTTAAATATATTTGAGGAGCTAGCAATGTGGACATGAAATATGTGCAGCACGTTCTGGATCCAAATCCATAATCTTCCTTGTGTTTGTGCCACCTGGCCCTGCCTTCTCGTCTCTACCATAAAAGGTGAAATAATGGCATATACCTCTTTTCCACATGCATAATCCATGTATGGTTATAACTAAAACCAGAACGGGAACGTGATACAACAGGCTACACTTTTTACCCTTATACAATTTTCACATGCTTTTGATAAGTATATGGTGAAAGGACAAAGATAGATAAGGTGTGAATTCAAAACTGAATTCCTAGGTTAAGCCAAAGGCGATTTGAATCACATTATTGTTAACTCATTATGAGATTTAGCTCACTCTTCAACACCCTTGGTATAGATACTATCATTTGTTAAAAAAAATTAAAAATTAGGAAGAACTTATAAAAGAAAGTTAACAACGGATGTGTTCTTTGTCTTGTTCCTACTATAATAAAAACCTATTGAAACTCTTAATTTGATATTAACCAAAGTTGAAAGATGCCGTTACTCCATTACTCAATAACTCTTCATCGTGGGACAAGATACCTACCGAAATATTTTCCAATATACCTGTGCTAGCGTGCCAAGAAAATAGGCCATAGAAGCGTAGGAAAAAGGAACATAAGTATAAACCGAAAGAAGCATACATATGATGTAATTTAATTATTTTCATGTTTACTATAAAATACAGATATATTCTCAATAAAAATTTGCTAACCCTATATGAATTTTTTTATTTTGAACAAACGACATTATCTACACCAAATGGGAGGAGTGAGTTCAGCCTCACAATAGACTAGCAACAATTTGGTTCAAATTCGCCTTTAGCGAGAATTGAATATAAGACGTCTTACTTACAAGTGAAAAAGAATACTTCTAAACAATAGTAGTAAATGACAATTTTTTTAACTACAATACAAAAATACATTTAATCCTGTACAATTTGTGGGGACAGAATGGACATATAACCTAACGAATGAGACGAACAAAATATTTGAGGGCAAATAAAGTCAACTGGACTAGAATTGTCGTAGTATGGGATCCAAGCTCTTGTGGTACACATGTTAGGAAATTGGCCATTATAATGAGTTTGTGAAAACTACTTATAGTTCACAACCAGAAAATATGGCTTTCTCTACGAATATTTGCTCGACGAACCAAATTTTTGTTGGGCAAAGGGACTTTATGAGATAGATTTTTTAGTTGGTAGAATAAAGTTGATCAACATTTAGGGTTTACTCAAAACCTTTACACGATGGAAGGCTATTGCAGGGCAAGTCACAATCTTAGGGCAAAATTTTGATGCAAAGAGGGAAAAAATTGAGCTCAATATCTGGGTTTGCACGACAAATCATGCTTCGTCAGCTAGGTTGCCTTTGCCCAACAACAATGTCTATCAGCTACGTTCTACTATCAAATCCTGTATCTATTGTTGTAGTAAGGTTTTTTTAATTTAAGTAGACTTCTGGAAAAAATATATATTAAAAAGTATATACAAATGCTTGTAATGGTAAGCTCCACAACTTAGTGAAGAGGTCAACTCCGAAATTTGCCACCATAATCTCATAAACCATATATTTAAATTTAACCGTTCATTGTCATTTACGTTTAAAGCTTCATTCTTCTCACCGAATTTCATTTTTTAGAATTTGTTCTAGCGGATGCAAAAAGATGAACAGTTCAGATCATTGATATCTAGTTTAGATTTTTAAGGTTAGTATGTAACATCGATTTATATTTCAGTTAGTTGTAAACATTGGAACGTGATATTAACAGTCCCGCCATTCACTTTTCTATATCCGCTAAAAGATCATGTTTACAAAAAATAAAATCTGACAAACAAAATTTGGTGAGAAGAATATATATAGTTTGTGTAAATGACAATCAACGGTTAAATGTAAATATAGAGTTTATGGATTATGGTCAAATCTCAGAGTTGATTGTATATGTTTTTACATTTTCCACACTTCTACATGTTGTGACATATGTTCTTATAATTATGTAATTGTGTAAATCCTAAGTGGAGATAAAATAGGAATCCCTTGGGATCTAAAAGATCTTTCCTAATATACTTTGTATTACTTGGAGAGTAAGTTTCTCTTCTCCTTATTACTATAAATAAAGGCACAAGGACTGGGCTAGGGAATTTACACACAATTCCTCAAGCCTATTCTCCAATCTCTTTCTCTTCCCCTTGCCGCACCTTTCTATTAAATATAGGTCATAACACGTTATCAACACTCTCTTCACTCTGTGCTAAAGAGAATTTATTCATTTTCAATCAGGAGAGAATTACGTTTGAATTATTTTTAATTGGTTAAATTTTAATTTTATTGAATTCATATAGTTTTATTGATTCAATTTATTTTTTTGAACGTGATACAGGCTTTGGAGATGGAAATCCGAAATTGAAGAGATAATTTTATGCATCAAACCAGTTCATCAATATCATCATGCAATCAGGTTTTTCCAAAACAACAATTTTTATCTCGATATTTTTATAGCTCTGATAGCATGAACATTCACCATAATGCATGACCCAACTTTACATTTTTCGAATTTTAGATTCAACATAAATTGTGTATGCATTATACTCATAATTTTAAATTATGTGAATTGATATTGCATGAAATTATATATAGATCAGCATTAAACTATATATGCATGCTATTGAATTTAATTTGACAAAAAAATAACAAACTTGGATTCGTTTGAACCTAAATCCGAGAGCAAAGGCAATACTATGGAGCCCCATAAGTCTCCAAACCCAAAACCTGACGCCATCATCAGCATCACCACCGATTTCTGACAAAAGCATAGCCTACAGCCATGCCCAGCCACAACGGCTACTTTTCCCTACAATCTGGAGTCGTCCTTGTCTAAATCGTGGTCGAGATCTTTGAAATCTCGTTGGAGTTTGAAACCCTAAACCCAAGCCCGAGGGTTTCTTAGTTCGTCGAGTTCAAGTTTTGACTCCCCGTTACCTGGGAAGAGGTTCTACGGTCAACCATACCCCTCCAACCACTGCGAAAAGTGACGAGTCCGGCGCTCTTCCCCGAGGAACACACCCAGCACATAGCTGGGTTGTTCTTCTGGTCCAAACACCAAGCCCTTTGGGCTTTGGCTCTTCTCAGTCCAAATCTAAACTCAGATTTGGCTTTTGGGTTTGCCTGCCACAAGCCCTATCTCTCGACCCATTCACAACTCTAGCCCATATGGGCCTCGGTGTTCCCCATGTCCCCATCGCACGAGATCCCAACTTATAGCTGGTGATCTGGTCCTCGACCTCCTAGATCTTGCCCAATTATGGGACTACTTCTTGCCCCATCTTCGGCCATGACCATTCCAGCCCATATTTTTGGACTTGGATCCCATTCCTTTTCATGGTTTTTAACAGCCTATTAGAGCTTTGGACCAATGCCCTGGACCACCAATTATATTGCCTAATGTTTTTAGGCCTTATGGGTTTTTAAATTTTTTGCTCAACTTTTAATTTTGGCCCGAAGTCCAAATAATTAAATTATAAAATTTATACATATTTGAATATTTTCTTGTTGCATATTTTTGTATATATTGTGTTTGTTTGCAGGTATTATGAACTTGAAGTTCATACTTTTGAACCCGAAGTTTTGAAAAAAGTGCCATCGAAACTTGAAGTTTCTTAACGCGTAACACTCATGTTGAGACCCGAAGTTCTCCATGCTTAAATCTGTTTAAACGAAACCATGCCTTAGAACTGAATGTTCTAACTTTGATGTTTATGGAAATTTTATTTCTTAAAACACCAATCACATTCTTGTTTCCGCCATTTAGCGTATTGTCGAACCGTAACAAGTTCAATTTCATTAATTTGGAAGTTTCGAACAAGAAACTACTTTATGTGGATACAAGACGTGACACCTCGCTTGACTAGACTAGTTGCAAAATCATTGTAGCTAGTTATGGTGTGGAAAAGCTGAGTAAGCCTCTGCCATGATTTTCATTCGAAAATTTATGCATGAAGCTTATTAAATGGAAGTACCTCACTGCCAAGGACTCCAAGGCTCTTTGACTCACTATGGACGGTTTTCGATCATGCAAAGATAAATTCTTGCCCAAAGCAAGACATGATTGAAACCTTTATGTCCATGAATAGGTACAATTCTAAAGTTTATATCTGATCAAATTTTGACTGGAAGAAAATCTTTCTCATCCTTCTATATCTAAATTGCTCCTAAAGTAGCAATATAAAGAGCAGAAGCCACCAAATTCTCGGATTTGATTACTACAACACTTGTGAGAGAATGATACCCCAGTAATTCGACTGGGACCTACCAAATAGTATAGACCCAGTTTCAGCTAGAGTTTACCTAATGGTGGTGTCCTGCTTTCGTAGGGATACACCAACATGCATGCTTTGCTTTAGTAGAGGTGCACCGAAAGACATGCTCTGCTTCGGCACAGGTGTACCGAACAATAGTGCTTTGCTTCAGTAGACGCAATCGAACAGACCCTTCTAGTGTTGGCTGGAGCCTACTTAACCCAAGTCTGGGTATGTCTCTCTCTTTCTCTCTCTCAATCATATTTCGAGTTTGTTTTACAACATATGGTAGAATCAGGCCTGCTAAGAGGTAGTATCATGCCCGAAGCATGATCCCTGTCCCTTGAAAAACTTCAAGAATAAGAGATAGTATTCCCAAATGCAACCCTCAAGAATCTAATTTAGTTTTGACGAAATAGATCGTTGGTTATGCACTTTTCTATGTTTTTACCAATGTTGTTAAGGAGTACTATTCCCGTAGTCAATTTGTGAGACTAATTTTGCTCCACTTTAACACATTTAGAAGAGCGAAATTTGACATGGAAGGCCGTATTGGCCGAACCCCTTTGTATATTTGGTTTAATTTATGAATAATTTATTTTGTTCTAGGATTTAAGATTGGTGTTTGGTTGTCACTATTATTCTTGAATAAAGAGTTAATTAACGAAAATTACCACATTTGACTACAATTAACTTATGCTTAGGTATGTTTTGTGGGGAAGTTAGCTGTCTGGTTCTATGCTAACTTCATACCTAATCATCCCCTGACAACCTTTCAGGGTTATCCAACCTGATTGTTGGGCATTGCACTATCCTATATTGTCAAATGGTACTAATTTTACCGTAAAAGGAAGCCTTATACTCATTCGTTTAGGAAGAATGCCCTTTTTGAGCTTTAAGGATATTCGAGAGTATTATTACCATATTGAAACCAATGTAGAAAAATGGAGTAAAATTCCTTAACATATTACCATATTGCACTTCCTACGAATATATCCAAACGCATATTCTAGAGAAGATGAAATGCTTGACGAGTGGATTACACTCATTTAGGCCCACTATGTGGCCGGCCAGAAGCCCGCGATTGTAAAGAAATTTTCGCTATGGATGAACATTTGGGATAACTAGGATGATCCGTGATGCGCCATTTTGGGCATCTTCTTACCATAAGTAAAGACATCATACCTAGACGCGTACTATAGCTTAGCACCCTCCATCTTTTCCACAGCGGATTCAAAGGGAATATTAGTGGACTAATTCAACAACAGATTCAAAGGGAATATTAGTGGACTAATTCAACCACTCTAAGGACTATTTAGGTACATTATAGTATCGGTTGATGCTTCTATGCATTTGTCACACGTGTGGCTGTTGTCCATAAGCTGCATTCTCCACACTGGCGGCTCAGATTAACAAGCTCAGGGTTCACCACCCTGATTATCTGATCAAATTTATTTGATTTGATAAGTTGGAGAATTTACATTGAAAACTTCAACTTTTGATGGATATTGCATGTCAATTGGGTTTTGAAGTTGAACATCCAATCCCATGTCCATATCAAAAATAACCCAGCAGAAGCATTCATTAAAAGCCTTCAAATGATTGCGCGATCAATTGGTCATACGTACCAAAGTTCTCGATCTTTGCTTAGAGCCATGCAATATTCCAAGCAGCCATGTTGGTCTGCCTGAGTCCCGTCACGACCCAACTTCATAAAGCGCGTGTCAGTTGATTACCAGATTTGAACCTGACATATCACATCTGTGCGTCTTTGGTTGTGTGGTCTATGTGCCATTTTGCATCGCCTTTACGTACAAAAAAACAATATGGTCTTCAGAGAAGGATGGAAATCTATGTCAGTTATAATTCTCCTTGTAATATTCGTTACTAAGAACGTTTTCTAGGCGATCTCTATACCGCTTGTTTTGCGGATTGTCACTTTTATGAGACAATCTGCTCGTCGTTGGGGGGAGATAAGAAGGTCAATGTTCCTAAAAAACAACACGAAGTATAATGGACATCCCACTATGTCTCATCGTGATCCCAATCTAGATCGTTAAAGTATAACCAAACACTTCCTCTAATCTAGTAAAAGTGACGAGATCACATATACCATCTACAAATGTGCCTGCAAAGATGAGTACGAAATGTACGACAGACATTCGTCCTGAAAACAGGAATGCCACTATTGTGGCCGACCCTTGTACATCGGTGGCTAGCCAAGCAATCTGTCTTACGCTTGAAGCGTGGTAGATCACTCGATTCGAGGATTCACTTCCCCAAAGCGTGGTAGCTCTCTTGTATACTAGTTTGGATGAGATATGAAATTGGAATGTGATTATCATAGATGATGTTTCATTTATATGGTAACTGCAGACATAAATGAAAAGTGACAATAACGAACTGTGTTCCGTTGATTAATGTCAACGTAGAACTGATTTGTCAACTAAAAGAATCAATCTATGACGAATAAGATGAATGAAATATAGTCATATGACGCCTTATGGAGCAAAGCTTTTCTCATACATCGTGTGATTAATAGTAGCATTATAAACGTGGTTGTAGTATCTCTGGAATCCTGATACAAACCTACATAGAGTTTCTAAATGACTTACATGTACTCATTCCAATAGTTCTAGACCATAAGAACACCCTCTCGATTCTAATGAGGCCTTCACTTTACGGATGCAGAACTATCAGAGTGGATGTGGTATACATGTCTAAGTGAATATTTGATCAGTTTAGGATATGTGCCCTTGCGTATACAAAGTCTGAAATTGGTAGAGTTGAGAATACTAACTGGCACCTAAATTGGATTTTAAGATGAATGATCTTGGAAAAACTCGAAATTATCTCGACCTGAAGTTTCGAGCTAGTTCTGATGGTATTCTGGTGCATCACTTAAACTAGACCCATAAGGTGTTATGTCTGAGTATACCTTGGACGTCTGTATGCTAGATGTAAATGAGACCTTTATGGAAGGTATGGAGCATAAGGTTCCATATTGGATTGTGAGGTAGCCATATCTAAGTACCATGGGCGTCTGTTGTACTTAGCTCAAATGCACTAAAATCAGACATCTTATGTGCTGATAATCTTTTGGCATAAAGCAACACTGTGCCCAATATGCCACCACCCAATTTGATGTTAAAGACATTTTTCCATTACTACTGATTTGGGCTTATCTATCCTTATGCATCTAAGAATAGATCACACCCCCTTGATCTTTAGAATGATGCCCACCTTGTAGGATTTGTTGAATCAGACCATCTATCTGACCACACAAGGTGTGTTCTTGCATGGTTATGTCTTTACCATTAAGGAACACCGCAATATCTTGGAGATTAACCAGATACAACTTTTTGTTGCAAAACCTTTGAATCATTCTAAGACTCGTTATGTCTATCACGTGAGAGATATGGTCAAGAACATTTGTTGAGCATATTCAAAATCCCTGCGATTTTCATCCATTGTTGAGTCCCAACAACGATCTATGAAAAATAACGCTGTATATATCAACCAGATCATGATACATCCAACAAGTCAACACAAAGCATAGTGTGTCTGCATCAGCATGAGCATTATAAGATTGAAGTCAAGCAGTCCAATCCCAAACAACCTTGCCGACATCTACACGGAGTCACTACAATGCTTGTAGTTTCATTTGGAAGTTTTGTCAAACTCAGGGGGAGTATCCAGAAGTATACTCAGTTGATCTTAATGTACTCTTTTTCCCTACTATTAGGAGTATTTTTCTCACTGGGTTTTTGCTACTTAACTAGGTTTTAACGAGGCATCCATCCTGGGTTGGTCATACCCTTGTGAGCTCTTCTACCTTGGGTTTTGCCATAGCGAGGTTTTTTGAGTTTTACCACCCATGCATTCTTTCGTTCATTTTGAGACTCGCATTCGTTACTTGTGCTAACTAGACGAGATGACTTCATTAACTGCTTCTACATTCACCTGAAGATCTGATGCGCCATCTACTTGAGTATTTGCACACTTAAGGGGGAGTGTTGTGACATATGTTCTTATTAATATGTGATTGTGTAAGTCACAAGTAGAGATAAGATAGGAATCATTTGGGGTCTAGAAGATATTTCCTACTATATTTTGTATTAGTTGGAGAGCAAGTTTCTGTCATCCTTATTACTATAAATAAAAGCACAAGGATTGGGGAATTAACACATAATTCCTCAAGCCTATTCTCCAATCTCTTTCTTTTCCCTTTGCCGCACCTCTTAATTAAATATAGGCCACAACACTACATTAATTACTATGAATTTTTATTCATTTTGTATTCAAGCAATAAATAGTATTTATGATGGTTTGGAGGATTTTTAAAGCCAAGAAGATTAGAATTATCGTGGCATGGGATCCAAACACTCGTGGTACACGTCTAAGAAATTGGCCATGTGCGTATAGTTTTTTTTTTTTTTTGACCATGACATAATAATTATAAATTCATTTAAAGAAAGATTTGAGAGAACAACTATGACAAAGTGATTGATTTAAGGGGGTTTTGAACATTAGTCCTTGCAAAAGATTAAAATTTAAAAAAAAAAACCTGGTGCTAGATTACATATTCAATTTAATCTCTTAATGTGTACTTTTATCAAAATTTACTTTCAATTTTTGTTATTTAATGTGTATTTTTATTTAATCTCTCCATTTAAAATTTTTATTTTATTAATATGCACATATTTAGTTTTTTTAATTATAAATGAATGTAAATGAGAAAATATTAAAAAACATTTGTGATACAAAAATATATAAATACATAAGTGTACAAAAATGACTATGCTGAAATATATAAAATTGACTTTTTTGTACTAAAATATTTGTACGTACATGATTGTACCAAAATATTTTATAATAAACCCAAAATGTATGTACCAAAATGTATTATATTGAATTAATGTACCTAAATGTCAATATCGAAATGTATGTACCAAAATGTACGTACCTAAATGTCAATATCGAAATATATGTACCTAAATGTCAATAGTGAAATGTGTGTACCAAAAAGCACGTACCTAAATGTATGAATTGAAATATAATATATTAAATTAATGTACCTAAAAGTCAATACTCAAATGTGTGTATCAAAATGTACGTAACAAAATGCATTATATTGACGGAAATGCATTATATTGAATCAATGTACCTATATGTTTGTACCAATAGATATACCAAAATATTCAAATGTATTGATGTACCTTAATGAAGAACATACAAAATTGTTATCGGAATATATATTATAAAAAAATTAGTTGCCTAAATGTAGACATTAAAATATATTATGATGAATTAAATAAAAAATTAAATTAAAATGTAATTAATATATTAAAATAAAAATAAAAAGATAAATAAACATCAAAATATAACTAATAAATGATATGATTAAATGTAATAGGGACTAAAATTGGATTTTAATCTTACACAAGGTTATAGTCTATAATTCATCTTTTTAAGGATTAAAATGAAATTTTCTATTGATTTAAATGTGCTAACAATATCTCTCACTCGGATCAATAGAATTATTGGAGTGACGATTGATTATCCATCATGCATTTTCAACCATTCATCAAGTGTGAACTAGAAATTTCAAATAGTGATCAGAAGTCATGTTGGGTCTGCACAGCTAAAACAAAATGATCCATAAACTCAATATATCCCGATTGTAGTTGCCGATCTCTTAGATTCCATTGGATCACTGCATTCAACAAGCGCTCTATTTCCTATCAATATCTTCGTTTTTTCCTCTTTTTTTTTCTTTTTCTTTTTAAGACAAAAGTATCAATGTTCTTGTTAAATATCTATGAGGATCTAACTATGAGAGAAGAAATATGTGCAGCACGTTTTGGATCTATACGTTAAGAAAATGCAAGGCACGTCTACAAATCCATAATCTTCCTTGTGTTCGTGCCACCTGGCCCTGTCTTCTAATCTCTACCATAAAAGGTGAAATTTTGTTATATCTCTTTTGGACGATCAGACTACCCTTTGTGACCACACTACCATCTCGTTTCCCCATGGATAATGCGTGTATGGATATATCCTAAAATCAGAAGGTGAAAGTGATACAATAGGCTATACTTTTTACTCTTTTTCCATTTTCACATTGTTTGGGTCCAAAATAACACTTTGGGCTGAGCTTAGAATTGTTCTTGGCCCAGGGAGGAATATTGGAAATATTCTTTGCCATGGGCCATGTCTAGTGGAGTTCGGCCGAATCCTATTAGAAGATGGTTTGGCTTAGATAAGGTTGAAGTGGTCGAATCCTAGTGCAATGAGGATTCTTAAGAAGCTAAGGATGCTTTGAGATGCTAAGAATCAAAGGATGAATCTGAGTGATTGAAGAGCTTGGTTCAGAGTCCTATAGGGTTAGGATTGGTCGAGACCTAATCATATTGGGTTGAGGAATTATAGTCCGAGTGAAATTACCTCGACCATTGAGGAAATCACTACTATTAATAAAGAGGGGAGTGCATCATTCAAAACCCTTCCAATTCAACATACAACTGCCTTGCGTAAACCTCTCAAACACCTTGAGATTTTTATTTTCTTTTTTCCACCAGCACACCTTCAATTTGGATAAATAGCACTGTGGAGGCAACTAGCAACATCTTCAGTTCGGATAAACAGCACTGGAGTTATAGAATCAGCCAACTAAGGAGCACCTTTAGTTTGGATAAAGAGCACTACTTTGAGACTGACTGATTACCTATCCAAGCCTCGGCTAGCAAGGATTTCCGAGTCCTTGTTGAAAAATGTCATCGCATTAGCTTGTTCGGTGAAGTGAGGTGTTTATAAGCTCGACACATTGAAAGTCGAATTTATTTTATGATTGGATATTCACGAGAACATTTTAGAGTTCGGCATTCCACATTTACAATCAAGACACTTATCTCTTTTAAATATTTATGTCCATAAAGTCTGGTACCAATTTGGCACACTTGTATTCTCACAAATATAATTATTGAGGCCAAACCCGACACCAACGATTCATGAACTTCAAAGAAACAAGTAGCCTTGTCTTCAAGCTCTAGATACCAAAGGCTGAGACGAGTTCCTTCCTCGGCCATAATTGCATGACGCAAAAGGTAGCAGCGCGCCCAACGCCACATCAACATTCCTTTTACTCCACGGCCGAACTCGGTCGACGATTTGGCTCACCCCATATTTGGCTGAAGGACGTAGTTAGCTTATTCATTATTCTGCTTGCACACCACGTAAGCTAAGTAGTTTTTAGGGTCAACATTTTGGCACACCCAGTGGGACTTAGTGCTAAAGCTACGAAGTTCATGACTAGAGAAACATGGTCAATCAAAAAGAAAACAATTATAGGTAGGTCGACCATCAGTTTAGCACCTATAGTTTAGAGACCAGTACAAAGTAACACATTGCAGGCACATGATTCTGTTGTTGCTGTGACACTTGAAACCACAGGCACGGTGTGTTGAGATAATAAAATTAATCTCGACAGTCAGAATCATGATGTCGTGGTCTTCACGCAGATTACCAAGATGGCAAAAGATGGTTTTATTGAAGGTCTAATAGAGGATTACGGCGACGACGATGAGACCTCTGGTCCACCATCTAAATCTTTTCTCTAACGACAATTAGAAAAACAATCTCGGCAGTTTGAGCAAATGTTTGGCCGAGAGATGAAAAGCATACTTGAAGTAGTACGTGATAATAGTGCTTTGAATAACAAGTTGCTCGAAATTCTAGTTAACAAAGCTCAAGAGAACAAGCCAATCAATCAACCTAGGCAACGTTTTATCAAAAATGTTCCTTTGGGAGAAGAAAGGCTGTCGTCGATACCAGCCGAGTTAGAACTAACTCGGCCTAGGATAATCCATATTAAGAAAACATACGATGAACCAAGCACCAGTTCCGCTGAATTCGGCCAAAGAACAGAAAAAACACTTGTGGGTATGTTTGAAGTCCAAAAGATGACCGATTCGGCCTTGAAAAAGGGGCTGAAATTCCCAAATTTTATTCATCCATATCCAACCTTTGTAGAATTTGAATATCCACAAGGATTTATGATCCCAGATTTCAGTCTCTTCACTGGGAATCATCGTTGTCCTCATTTGAATTTGCGGCCAGATTCGCTACCAAATGGGACATGTCAACAGTGATTTTTATAAACTACGACTATTTAATTTCTCATTGATAGGCACAACATTTGCGTGGTACATTAACCTTCCACCGAGCTCTATACAAAACTGGGATGAGCTGGTTGAGAAATTCCGCGAACAATTTTATTGACCAGGAATGGAAGTATCAATATCCTCTTTAGGTAGAATGGTCCAATCATCTGATGAGTCACCGATGAAATTCCTTACCAAGTTCAAATCGGCCAGGAATTGGTGCCAAGTACCTCTTCTCGAGGTAGAATTTGTTAGGATTGCCCAAAATGGAATAGATGTAGAATACAAGAAAAAACTCTTAGGGGCAAACTTTCGAGATATGTATAAGTTGGCTCAACATGTCGAGCAATATGTTTATCCGCTCAAAGAAAAAAAGATCTCAAAAACTCCAACTCTTGGGACAATCTATAAGAACCTAACAGAATGATATGCATTAGACAAAGGTGACGAGTCCTAATATGTCAGCATAGATGCGGCTGAGATAGTGATCGATAAACCCTATGTATACAAGGCACTGGCTCATGCTAGTTTCAAAGATGTCAAAATGCACTCAGCCTCTATTGAAGTAGCCATCAAAACATCTAAGGTATATACTTTTGACATCACCAAGGCTGATGCGATCTTTGACCAACTACTACTTGCAAAGGACATCAAGCTTCGGTCAGGACATGACATTCCTAAGGCCAAAAATGTAAAAGGGAAAACATACTACATGTATTACAACTCAAACAAACACATGACGAATAACTGCATCATGTTCCATGATGCTATTCAAAGTTGGATCGATAATGGTAAACTAAAGTTCCCAGAAAAAACATAAATGCTGGTCGATGCTGACCATTTCCCTTCGAAAATAATAGGTATGGTGGACATGAATTTGTCGAATGATAAGAAAAAAAGAAAAGCTAAGTACATCCTGACCTATCAAGTCCCAAAACAGAATCCTCGGCTGTACTTGAAAATCGATTTTTCAACCGAAAATACCCCTTAGTTTCTTCTCGAATCCAGTGTATGTCAAACCAACATCTAACTCCAATTCTTATAAGACTGAAAACCTAATAATCTTGTGTAGTAGATGCCAGTCAGAAGTCATCATAGTTGAACCAAGACAACTGAACCCATCGGTCGAACCTATATTTATGGTTTCGGTAAAATCTCTACTAGTGCTCAGCTCGGGACAACGCCATCAAAGGGTTTTTGATAGATTCGGTCCTCAACATCAGAATTACCAACCGTCTTCAGTTAGATAGCACCTTGATTTTAATGGGCCATTTTATTATGAGCATTACTATGTACACATCTCTGTAAGTTCAAGTTCATCCATAACTCAATGGATTTCAAATCACCTGAGCCAAGCAACCACCTGTGGCATAGTCATAATGTTCATGCCGATGCGTATACCATTCTGTCTAAATCCCAGAAATGCCATTGACAGAGAATGGACTGCATGGCTTGTCAACGAACAACACATGAAGTTTCAGTCACGAAGTTGTGGCCTAAATAGATGGCAAGAAAGGAGGATAATCGGCAACCTTCGACAATCATGACCGAGTTGATTTGAGGAAATAAGGTTATTGATTGTGATTTTCAAACTGAGATTGAAGAATCTAATAAACGAATCAAACTTCTTCTTCGGCCTGAAGAAATGAAAGCTCATATTGAGCATTTCAAGAAGGAAGCCGAAAGCAAACTTCCTTCATTGCCCCCATGAGAGCCATTGATTAAAGTAAAAAAGGAATCGTCATTCGCTGTTTTTCGGTGAGGCTCTAGAATACATGCGGGAATTTCACAAATAAAATTTTACTAACGATCTATATAGCCTCCCAAAAGCATGTCAGGAGTCTCTCAACTTAGCTTTAACCGGCCTCAATGCTGAACAAATTATCCAGAAATGGTCAAATCACAGAATGAAGGCCATATTCTAACACATTTACAAAGCCAGTGTTCTTGGTTTCGATGTCGAACCATACACCGATTTAGACCTTACAGACTTCTCATTCTTTTTAGATGATTTACAATATTTGCAGCATATCAAGAGCGAGTTCGCAAAGCTTTGCAAATATAGGATCAAGTCCTAAGGACAGAACCAGTTGTCGAAGCCGCAGACGAAACGGCCACACCAGGTACCCCAAGTGTGCATCTTTTGCCATTGGTAGAAGACGACATCGTTAGGGTGACCAATGATCAAGATGCTCTGCCAAAAGATCCAAAATACGGGGATCGCGATCTAATGGGTCCCTCAATCCTCGACAAGATGGAAATAAGCATAGTCCATGTCATATCAGCAGAATTCTAGCCAACCACTTCTTAACCAAGCTTTTTGGATAGTGATGTGGTTACCGAAGAAACAAGCTCAAAGCAGCCTTAGCTGAGCTTTTTCCTCGTTCCTCAACCGTTAACCTCCATCACTTGAAGCCATTGTATGTGATGGCCCATATCGAAGGATATCCAATATCCAAAATTTTCGTTGAATGTGGAGCAACGATCAATATCATGCATGTTTCCATCATGAAAGCTTTGGGCCATTCTAAAGACGAGTTCATTCTATCTGGTGTAACTATGAGCAGTTTTGTCGGTGACAAATCCTTGTCTAAATGAGTACTCCCTTTGGAAGTCAATATTGCTGGTCAAAACCACATGACTGTGTTTTTATAGTTAACTCCAAGACTAAGTAAAATGTGTTGCTCAATCGTGACTAGATCTACCAAACTAGTTGTATCACTTCTTCACTATAACAGGTTTTTATTATTTGCAACGACAATTCAGCCATAGTTCATGCAGCTAATAATCAACCATTTGAGGCTAACATATTATAAGCTGACCAGGCCAGGTACATCACTTTACAGGGCTTTAACAAAGAAGGTAGACCAACCATAATCTCTGTCCACAAAACCATCGAGGTTGGCACTGAGACCATCTATTAGGATTCGGCGAGACTGGGATTGGCTAACTTAGTCGA
Organism: Crataegus laevigata; assembly: GCA_963580275.1. Lineage (NCBI taxonomy): Eukaryota > Viridiplantae > Streptophyta > Magnoliopsida > Rosales > Rosaceae > Crataegus > Crataegus laevigata. The sequence goes on along the minus strand of OY756940.1, from coordinate 17,906,797 downwards.
TTGTCTTGATGGTTAATGCAACACGATGGGATGAACGAATGGTTGCAGTTTTATCTACAGTGGAACGATTGTTGGCCCACTGGTATACCAGTTTCAAGAAGCCGAATTCTGGCGTGAAATTAGTAGAGTTTCTCGTCTAAGAGGATAACGACCCCGAGCTGTCTTTTGACAAAATTAAGGCCGCACCAGCTGAGATGCCTAGCCTTGATCAGACATTGGTTGAACACGAGTTGCGCATCAAACCCAATTATAAACTTTTTCGCCAACCCCCACGCCAATTCTCGATCGAAGTTTAGCTCGAAATAAAAGACAAACTTGTTTGGCTTTTAAAATCTGGCTTTATTTGGACATCTCGATATGTTGAATGGTTGGCAAATATTGTCCTAGTCTTAAAAAAAAGTGGTGCCCTGCTCATCTACATCAATTTTCATTTTCTGAATTTGGCAACCCTTAAAGATGAATACCCAATGCTAATTTCAGATTTATTAATCGACGTTGTGGTAAACCATAAAGTCTTATCTTTCATGGACGGCCATACTGGCTATAATCAAATTTTTATCACCGAGGCCAACATCCATAACATTTCGTTTCGATGCGCTGGGGTACTAGGGACTTACGAATGGGTCGTCATGCCTTTTGGACTTAAGAATACAGGTGCCACATACCAATGTGTGATGAATACCGCTTCACATGACTTAATTGGCAAAATTGTTGAGATATACATCGACGATGTCGTAGTCGAGTCCAAATGTCGCCGAACACATTTAGAGGATCTTCAGCAGACTTTTCTTCACATGTGCTAGCATAAAATCAAAATGAACCCCGTTGAATGTGCCTGTGGCATATTTGGAGGAAACTTCTTAGGTTTCCTTATGCATCATCGAGGCATCAAGGTAGATAAAAACAAGACTCGGGCGATCATCGATGCTCCACCCTCAACAACCAACAACCAAGAAGCAGTTATAATCCTTGCTCGGCAAGAACAACTTCCTTCACCGATTTATTTCTGACTCGGTAGGAAAAATGAAGGCTTTTTTCACGCTCCTCAAATTGAAGGATTCTGACTAATTTGAATAGCGAAAAGAACATCAAGATGCCTTTACACAAATCAAGGTCTCCAACACTAGCCCTCATGTTCTTACGCCACTTTATTGCAGCAACCCATTCCAGTTATATATCTCAGCTGCCGAAGAATCCATTGGTTGTCTTCTTGCACAAGATAATGACACCTATAGGGAATAGGCCATTTTTTACATCCGCAGAAATCTTAACTCGATTGAGATAAATTATTCGGCCATTGAGAAACTTTGCTTGGCTTTATTCTTTGTCGTATCTAAGCTTAAGCATTACAAGCTCTCTTCTATTACTCAGGTCATTACCCAAATGGATGTTATTCGATATATGCTCACTCGGCCAATAATCAAAGGTCGAATTGAGAAATGGACAATGGCATTTTCTGAATTCAGTTTGTAGTACTTACCTCAAAAAATGGTTAAAGGTCAGGCTCGGGCCGATTTTTTAGCCCAACATCCTTCTCTATACGGTTTTACGGGCAACAACGTCGAGATTGGCATGGTATTAATGTGTGATAATTTTTTGATGATGTATTTTGAAGGCTCTAGTATTGCAACTGATAGGGATTTTACTACCTGCAAAAGTAGGGATAAAAACACACAAAATACTTGCAAGAGAACAAGGTTGTTGTAGTATAAACGACTTAAGCAAGGTCGTTTTCCGCATAGATTGAATGAATAATTTATGTAAATACCAAATGTTAATTAATTATTTGAAAACAACGATTGGAAAAGGTTGATTTTGAATTTTAAAATAATAAAAATGAATTTTAAAATAAAACAAAAGAAATTAACTAGAAAACAATTTAAAGCAAATCAATTTGTAAAAGCCTAGGGTTCTGCCGTCCCTTTAACAATCATATACAATTTTACCAATTACTTATGAATTTCTACTTACATGCTTTGAAGGTTAGGTTTTCCTAATACATATTTTCCTTGTGATATTAAAGCGAAAACGTATATCTAACATGCAGCCCGTCTATGATATTCAGATCAAATATGAACATGCAAGACTCATTAAGCTTTGTGAAAACCCTTTAAAAAACCATGCAACCCTTAACAACGTGATGTTCGCCTTAAGTGAACTTACAATTATTAACCACAAGAAGCAATACTCAATCCTCCGGTGATATTCCGACCGAATTGCATCCAATTACTTGTCTAAAAACCCTAATGGTCGCGAATCACTAAGACAATTAGATAGTTTAATCGCGATGATTAATAATTCAAAGCAAGCATGCATCCATTCAATAGAAAATTAATAAAATTACATATTCATGCTAAGGCTCAAGGTATCACCCCTAGCAAAATGAAAATTAGTTACAAACAACCATAAACAAAATAGTTTTAAAAATAAGGATAGAAAACACCTAGAAAATAAACTTGAATCCAAAAGTTGTGCGTTCTTCTCCTCTCCTTCAAAGTTGAATAATAGAGCCTAGAGAAAAAACTACGAATGGCAAAGCTATATATCTTGCTTTGCCATCGCACAAACCCTAAAGTGTAGTCCTTTATTCCAACTAGGAAACCAAATAATAAATAAATTATCTCAGAAAATAAAGTCCTAATTAAGATAGGAGAATATGTAAGAGAACTGTCCAGCCACGTTTTAGCCTCAGATCTCCTCCAAATCTAGCCCAAGATAGCTTGTTTTGAAGACTAGGACGTTCTGAATACATCTCCAGAAGGCCACGAACCCAAAGGACATCATCTTGGATGCCAAAAAGGCCAAATAAGCCCAAAACGTTAGTTTGACATCACTGCGCGCTGCTCCTTTATTTCATCGTCATAAATAAACCGCTTGGTAGAAAATTATGAAACTTTGATAAAATCAAGTCAACAGACTTAGGAACATCCCTCAATTAGAATTACTCCAAAGTTCATCCCATTGACTACCCTTTGCTCCAGAGGAAGTCGAATGTCCTACATTAAGAATATAAATCAAAGTATCAAACTTCTCACAAAATAACCACAAAATTATAACTAAGAATAGGGTATAATATATAATAAAATATCGACTCATCAGCGACCTCAGCTGTTGTCATCCAGTCACCTGATCACACATATGGTATTTTTCTCTTAAGTTAGATTTTGATTGCACAAACAAGCAGGTCAAGTACGAAGCCCTTGTCATCGACCTTAACATTCTTCACGACTTGAAGGCAGCTCACGTACTCATCCTTGACAATTCAGAACTTATGATTAACTAGCTCAATGGGGCTTTCCGTTGCATGAGTTATACTCTGGCATTGTATCATATGGTCATCAGGCATTTAGCCGAATCATTTGTAGGCATCACATTCAAACATATCTCTCGAATTTGGAATACTAATGCATATGAGCTGGCTCAAATAACTTAGGTCGGGTTCTACTAGTTGATTGTCGCCCATACCCAGCCTTAGTTAATCAACAAGCTCTCAAACTGGATGGCATAATCAGAGCGCGAGTTATGGCTTTACCTTTATTACTCAAACAAGAGGCTCCTGTAGACATATGTGCAATTGAAACATTACCAGACCATTGGAGAAAATTGATTATATGGTACCTTGATGACCCAAGTGGCAAGCACAACTGCAAGACAAGGGTACATGCCACAAATTATATAATATATATCAAAATGAGGCCGCTCAAGCCATTATAGAAGTGCATAAAGGAATATGCAATGCTCATCAATCCGGTCACAAAATGCGTTGGTTATTCCGTCGACACGGATAAATCTAGTCAAGTATTTTTTTTAAATTGCATATAATATGCCCGAAGTTGCTTACAATGCCAAATCCATGGACATATTCAGAGAATCCCAGCTGAATTACTTAACTCGTTCACTAAACCATGGCAGTTCAGAGGGTCGGCCATGGATATAATTGGAAAAATCACGCCATCATCTGGATCAGCGAAACATGCATGGTGACTCGTAGCGACCGATTACTACACTAAGTGGGTCGAATTGAAATCATACACCAAATTAATGTCCATAGAAGTTTGCAATTTCATAGAAAAAAAATATTATAACAAGATTTGACGTTCCAGAAACAATTATCACGGATAACGTCATGATTTTCACGGTTGATGGGTTTAAAGACTATACAAGGAGTTTGAAGATTTGGCTTGAATAGTCCATGCTTTATTACCCACAGGCAAATGGGCAGGTTGGAGCAAGCAACAAGGCTTTGATCGGTATTCTTGAAAAAAATGGTGGGGGAAAGGCTTGGTATATGGCATTTAAGGTTAAATAAGGCAGTATGGGCATATCGAACTTTGTTTTGATCAGCAACAGGGAAGACTCCATATGCTTTGACTTATAGGCAAGATGAAATAATGCCTATCAAGTTGAGTATAAACTCATTGAGAATTATTGAACAAAGTAGTTTGTTCAGCGCCAAATATAGTCAAGCAATGATGCAAGATTTGGAAGATCTGGATAAGGCTTGACTTGATGCCAATAATCTTCTAGTAGCACATAAAAAGATCACCGAGCGAGCTTATAATCAATAAGTAAAGCAAAAGACGTTCGACGAAGGTGATTTAGTGTGGCAAACAGTATTGGTAGTAGGGATCAAGGATCCCAGATTTGGAAAATGGTCGCCAAATTGTGAAGGACCATTTATTGTTCACAAAGTTCTCGAAAGTAGGGCATGTCATCTCAATGATCGAACTAGTTTAATACATAAGTAGCCAATCAAAGGGAAGTTCTTAAAAAGTATTATCCAGTTACTTGGAAGATGCAAGAATAAGAAATATTTCATTAAGTCGGCAAAAAACATATGTATACAAAAAGTTAACCGGCCCACAAGTCGGCACCGGGAATATAATCTATAGGGCTGAAGGAAGGAAAACTTCAAGTTGGCTTTTAGCTCCAGCCATTTTACTTTACTCATAGTGATCTTAGTCTGCCAAGTCCTCTTGTCAGCCTTCAACGTTTGTATCTATTTTACATTAGCCTCATACTCTGCTAGCCGAGGTTTATTTGCCTCAAAGTCCTTCTCAAGCTCAAAGGCAATGGCAAACCTTTGGGATTGAAGTTTAGTAATTTGATGATCAAGGTCAATCATTTTCTCTTTCTTTACCTTGAAGTTTAGTAATCTGACGATCAAGGTCAATCATTTTCTCTTTCTTTACCTTCATTGCCTCGAGCTCTGGTAAGATAGCTTCTTGAGAGGCTATTGCAACCTTTAGGTCCTCATCAGCTTGAAGAGTTTTCCCGAAAATATTAAAGTATAGCTGAGTTCTCTCCAAAATGGTTGTTAAATGAACAACGCTTTCATTGCTCACCAGACCATTAGCCGCAAGGTTGTTCAAGCACTCTCCCACAAATTTAAGGCCTTTATTTTGACGAGCTTGTAGAGTTTAAAGGGATAGAGTCTCATAAAGCTTGGTTAGAGCGTTAGACTCGGCCGAGGTTACAAAATGACCAGCTGCCTCGGATGTGCTAGCAAAAGAGGCGTCGAGCTTGACCTCCCATGAAGGCTGCATAAAATGAAATGTTAGATAAGTAGAATCTAAAGGAAAGTATGACAGGATAAGTTATTTTAGACCTATCGAGAAGTGACTTCGGCCATATCTTCTAGGCTGTTGGGCGAACCTAGAGAACTTAATGGTCGAGCCCAATGCTTAAGACAACTCTTCAATTTATATGGCCGATGAATGCTATCTATATTTGATGGCCACCTAGGCGGCCATAAAATATAGACAACGCCATTTGGCGCATAAAATTTTCGATGGAATGATCGACTAGGCACATGACAATTGACATTTTTTTGGTTTAGCATTCCAAGACAAAATTTAGAATCAAATTGAAGAACTTACAAATGCCAAGGTGACGTCTTGTGCAGGGATGCCAAGATCCTAATCTTGAGGATGAACCAGCGTCTCTGCGGTCGCTTTTTCCCCTGTAGAAGCCACCGGCTCGATGGCTAGCCTCTCCAAGGCTGCCTCAGGATTCGCATGACTTATGGCCTCAACTGGTAGTTGGATATCCTGGTCTAGATTAGGTTTGGTAGATATGATACATTTGCCTTTGTCCAGAGGTAGGGTAACTTGATTTGTTTGCTCAGCCGATCGAGGACGCCTCACCAGCGGGATCGACTCACTATCGTTTTCCTGGTAACAAGAGAGGATTAGATACTAATCTAAAATGTTTAAGGAAAGATAAGCCTTGAAAACTACGTACCCCTTCTGGAATATTTGACGTTGGAATAATTTTTAGATTAAGAGAATGAGTCATTTCGGCCAAGACTGTGGTTGCCTCCTCCAGAATAGTAGCTGTTAAGTCGACGTTCGCGACAAAAGGGATGGTCGAGGCTTAAACCGTAAATTCCTCGGCCACTGATTAACATTTGGGGCCGAGGAATTTTGCAGTGTCCCTATTAGGACCTCGACTCCAAGGTTAGGACAAAGAGCGCCAATAGTTAAAGTTCGTTTTTCCTAGTTGGAATTGACAAGGATCTCACATTCCCTATTCTTGGCTCTCTTCTTTATCTGTTTCTTAGGTTGAGCGCCAAGATTTAAAGTTCGTGTTTCCTAGTTGGAAATGACAAGGATCTCATGTTCCCCCTTCTTGGCTCTCTTCTTTATTTGTTAATGTCGCTTATAGCCGTCATAGATTTTAATATTTTTTAAATAGTTGTGTCGCTTTTAACCGACATAATGTCAGCGTCGGTTAAAAGAAGACTGGTGTCGCTTTAATCCGACACTAATGATAGTTTTTAAATATTTTCAAAGCCAATGTCAGTTGTAGCAGACATAAGTTTTAATTTTTATTAAATATTGTAAAACACGGTGTCGCTTGTAATCGACATAAAGTTAGCATCGGTTAGAAGAAGATCGGTGTCTCTTATACCATATACTGGAGAAAGATTTTAAATATTTTCAAAGCCTGCGTCGCTTGTAGGCGACATAGATTTTAAATATTTTTAAATATTTTGAAACCCGGTGTCGGTTGTAGGCGACAGATTGGTGACCTTTATATACCCTCTAGAATAGACCTGGCAAACTAGTCGTGTTTGTTAACGGGTCGTGTCGTATCACGCCCGTTATGACCCATTAAGAAGAAAAAAAAAATTCTTAAATTTGCACATACCACACATTGCCACATAAATATTACTTCAAAACATTAAAACACATTTTTCGTTTAAGTACTACATCTACACTCGAAAATAAGAACCTAATAAACAAACATCCATACACTACTAGTCTGTTACAAAATTAAATGTGCAAGGATATGCAAAATGAAAGAGTTTTTGTTTTCAAGGTTGTGAAGCCTTTCTCAAAAGTATACACCTTGCCAATGGAACTCAAATCTTGCATGTTATTCCTTTTACAAAATCCTCAATTTTCATCGATCATCATGACATAAGATTTTTTGGAATCTACTTGTATAAATATTTTAAATTGACGATCAAATTAGTTCATTGTATTCATATAGGATCAAGGAGTGTAGCTGTAAAAAATCATCGAATCAGAGTTAAAATAACCATTAAATCGTGATTTTTTGTTTATAATTGTCGAAAAGTTTTGTCCCGTTATTTGATCTCCGAATTTTTGTTTTTTTCAATTTTTTGTGTATGCAATTTCGAAGTATTTACAAACATGTTTGACGGTTGATCGTTGAAACTAGTTTCGTAGAATGTGTATCCCATCAAAACAATAGATTCACTAACACTTAAGAGTTTATTTATACTTTCATTAAGTATAACATAAGATTTTGTGGTATCCACTAGTGTAAATATTTTTAAATTGAAGATTGAGTTCATTCATTGTATTCATATAGGGTCATGGAGTGTAGCTGTAAAAAAATCATCAAAATCGGAGTTAAAATAACCGTTAAATCTTGATTTTTCATTGATAACCGTCAAAAAGTTTTTTCCTATTACTTGATCTCTAAATTTTTGTTTTATTTTTATTTTTGGCGTATGCGATCTCGAAGCATATACAAACAAGTTTGACGATTGGATCATTGAAATTAGTTTCGTAGAATGTGTATCTCATCAAAACAATAGATTCACTAACACTTAAGAGTTTATTTATACTTTCATTAAGTATAACATAAAATTTTATGGTATCCACTAGTGTAAATATTTTAAATTGAAGATCGAGTTCATTCATTATATTCATATAGGGTTAAGGAGTGTAGCTATAAAAAAATCATCAAAATCGGTGTTAAAATAACCTTTAAATCGTGATTTTTTGTTGATAACCATCGAAACGTTTTGTCCCGTTACTTGATCTCTGAATGTTTGTTTTCTGAGATTTTTGGCGTATGCGATCTGGAAGCATATACAAACAAGTTTGAAGGTTAGATCGTTGAAATTAGTTTCATAGAATGCGTATCCCATCAAAACATTAGATTCACTAACACTTAGAGTTTATTTATACTTTCATTAAGTATAACATAAGATTTTGTGGTATCCACTAGTGTAAATATTTTAAATGGAAGATATAATTCATTCATTGTATTCATATAGGGTCAATGTAGCTGTAAAGAATCATCAAAATTGGAGTTAAAATAACCATTAAATTTTAATTTTTCTTTTATAACCGTCGAAAAGTTTTGTCGCGTTACTTGATCTCAGAATGTTTGTTTTTTTGCGATTTTTGGCATATGCAATCTCGAAGTATATACAAACAAGTTTGAAGGTCGGATCGTTGAAATTAGTTTCATAGAATGCGTATCCCATCAAAACGATAGATTCACTAATACTTAGAGTTTATTTATACTTTCATCAAGTATACTGTAAATATTTTAAAATTGAAGATCAAATTCATTCATTGTATTCATATAGGATCAAGGAGTGTAGCTATAAAAAAAAATCAAAATCGAAGTTAAAATAACCGTTAAATCGTGATTTTTCGTTTTAAAACCGTCGGAAAGTTTTGTCCCGTTACTTGATCTTTGAATGTTTGTTTTTTGCAATTTTTGGCGTACGCGATCTCGAAGTATATACAAACATGTTTGACGGTTGGATTGTTGAAACTTGTTTCGTAGGATGTGTATCCCATCAAAACAATAGATTCATTAACACTTAAGAGTTTATTCATACTTTCATTAAGTATAACATAAGATTTTGTGGTATCCACTAGTGTAAATATTTTAAAATTGAAGATCGAGTTCATTCATTGTATTTATTAAGGGTCATTGTATTCATATTGATGATTATGCCATACCTAATTTGGATGATCGGATACTTGACAATGAAAATTTTCATACAAGGATTGGCGTGGAAGAGACTCCTTTTCGTGAATCATTACTGTATGTGATGATATTAATTAGACTAAATATGTTAATTATTTTATGTATTAATTAGACTATGTTTCAATTCGTATGTGATGATATTTTATCATAAAATTATATTTTTGCTTTTTATTACGTAATAAAATCTTAAAAAATTATATGAGATAACATTAAAAAAAACGCTGGTTAATTTTTTTCTGTGGGTTAAACATTTTTTTTTTTCAAAATAGTTTTCTGTCGTTTTTAGCCGACGCCATTGGTTGGATTATTTGAAATACTTAGGCGGAAATTTTCCCACTTGTATCTCTTAATTCGACGCCATGTGAGTAGTGTTGGTTAAAAGCGACGTAAAGTACTTGGGAAGAGAAATTCAATCAGTCACTTGTGAAAGGGACCGTTAATCTGCAGTCAGTGTGTTAGATGTGCTGTCGTTTTTAACCAACACTAAATCCATTTAAACCGACATTTCGTGTATTTAATAAAGTGTGTCAGAATCTAGTGTCGGTTATAACCGACACTAATTTTCATTAAACCGACACCTCGTGAACTTCAATAAAGTTTGTCAAGCTTCATCTAATTTGGCGTGCATATAGTAAAGTTCGTCAAAAGTTGGTGTCGGTTTTAATCGACACCAAGCTTAATTTATTTTGACGCTAGTGACTTTTATTTTGACGTCATGCAGTCAATGTCGGTTTTAATCGATGCCAACTCAGTATCCATATTTAAACCCCTTCTTCCCCATTTCATCTGTGCCTTCATTTCTGTCTTTCTCCTTCTCCATCCCCATTTCATCTGTGCTCTATCTTCCTCGTGCGTCCCTTTCTTCCCCCAAGACGAAAAGCAAGTTCACATAAAAGTGGGATGGGCCTTACGCGATACAAGAGGTTTACACCAACGGTGTCTACCTAATTGTGGAAGAAGAAGGCTTGAGGATTGGCCTCATAAACGGAAAGTTTTTGAAGCAATACTATGCTTAAAACGATGCCACGCTCCTAGCCCGCAAGAGCATAAACTGCGTACATCACAAAAAAATTGTATTTGAACTACGTTATGACTTGATATCTTCTTTGAAAGACTACGCATGCAACTTGAAACTTCAAAACTTCGAGTACAGTCACATCATTAAACTGCAAAACCTTATTACCAATGAGCAAGAGCGAAGAAGGCTTAAAGTACAAAAAAAAGGAAGACATTAGTTGAGAGTTATGTTCTTAAAACTACGGCAACGATCCTTAAGTAGGCCTTCCAAAGTCTTCAAGGTCTCCGCATCAGTGGGAGACAGGATGGGCACTCCATAACAATGTCTTTTTCTCGCTCTAGGCGTGAAATCTTTTCTTGATACTGGGAAAGTGTGGCTACCTGCGTTGAGAGAACACCTTCAAGTCGTAATGCTTCGGCCCCCACTTGCTCATGCTCTCGCACTAACGCTTCTAGACGCGCGTGGGCAAAAGCTAAAGAGGCCCCTGTGACTTGATGATCTTCCGAAGCAGCCTGCTGAGAAGACCAAACTTGAGCAATTGACGAGTCTATTCCTGTAAGCCATTGAGCTCTAACATCTGGACTCAACCTATTCAAGGAAATAGATCACAAGGATGAATACTCAGTCGAGGAAGCCATGAGTTCAGCGATGTTGACCTTCAACGGCGAAGAGTCGACGTTAAGATCATCAATTGTAGAAGCAAGCTTCAAAAAATCTTCCTTGAGCAACGCAAGGTCTTCCAATGAGCACTTTGAGATCTTTTCCTCAATATGGTTCTTGATATCCATGGGCGCACGAAGTCTGATGCGGTAGATAAGTTGCTCAGTACCGCTAAGGTTCGGATTGCTCCGAGAAATCTCAGAGTTAGTTGGCAAAGAGGTTGGGCGCATGACAGGCTCTCGCATACCTCCACCCGTGCATGGCGAACTTGGACAATTTGGTGGATTCGAAACAAGCTCTACACCAGGCGGATCCCCAATCTCCCAGTCTATAGGTAAATTGCCTTCAAGCAGCATCCCCGTATAGGAATAGACACCCATGTTTGCCAAATCAAAGGAACAAGAAGACCCAGCATAATAATAAAAGAATAAGAAAAAGATGTTAGAAACAAAAGCTAGAAATGATGAAAACAGAGGAAAGGGGAGGCTTAGACGCTTTATTCTTCTTATGACAAAAATTAACGTCGTTATCAATCTGGGCATCGTCAAGCGGTCGTTTATCTAAAACACGTCGACGCTGCTGCAAGACAAGTCCACCCTCATGTGAGCCCACTTCGTCACCCGCCTCATCAGAAACATCCGAATGTCGAGGAGACAAGCGCATGCATTGAGGAGCTAAAGCTACCAATCTATCTTACAAATGAGCTGCACTCGCGTAATCAACAGGTACAAGCAGCGTAGAAGTCACAGAACAACCCGTTCTCAGCGCATCATCACGTGAATGAGAAGAATTAGTATCACTTGCCATCCTCAAATTTTCATGATGTACCTTTGACCACCAACTTACATAAGCACGGGTCACTGTATTGCCTTTAAACTCATCCTTGGCTAAGAGGATGATGGAAGCGTTTATATGTACATGGGTACAAGACTTCCAGTGCACATAAACGGCTTGCAAGGAATACGATTGGGCGTTTTCCTTCAGTTTGCCTGGCACATGTTGGACAAAACCAAATTGCCTGCTAAAATAGTGAGGATTATACAGTTGAACAATACATCGGTCCCCTTGCTGCAAGGAAACATATCCTTAGCGAAGGCTCATAAGATAAAATGAGTCTGAGTAACGAATGTGCGGATCATCCATGAGGTCTCCCCGTTCCAGAGCAACCCTTGCTAGACGGTCCATGCTCAAACCTTCACAACTTCTAAACAACGCTTGAGCCTGCAAATCATCAAAGCTCTTTGCAGAAAGCATGCCAGAATACTTTGTCATCAAAGGCCCCGACTTGATTGGAGTCGATGAAGAAAGGCTCGACTTGTCTAAAGTTGACGAGGAAAAATGAGTGTCAAAATACTCACTCAACCAACCATACACATAGTGGTAGGGAAGTACCGCAACACGATCTTTGGTACTCGCTGAGTTTGAAATAATGCTAAAGCCTTTGTAAATATTGGCTAAGACCGGAATGGCAAGGTTAAAATACTCACTTACAGCCATCTTGCTGGCAACTTTGAAGACTCTAGGACGAACAAAGTTGACATCGCCTATTGGGAAGACAAACTTACAAAGACAATAAGCTAAGAAAACGACTAGGTGAGATTCTTCCGCATGCTCTAACGCTATGTCGAGATCCTCAAATGCTCTCAACTCGGTGAGGGAGCGACGCCTGGCTGAACAAATAGCACCGGACGGATCTGAGTCTTCCTTTGAGTTAGTGGTCTTGTTGCAGCCACCTTTCTTCAAAGACTTCTTGTACCTCATGGCCTCCTAATACCAAAATCAGATCTATGAAGAAATCTCCATTCCTGATTTGCCTGGAGCATCATGGGAAAGCTTGTGATACACCCAAAACAAATAGCAGCAGCTCGCAGGCAATCCTCGGCTATTGCAAACAAAAAGTTCCTCTACGCTGGGAACGACCTCATCATAGAACTTGCCTCGGATCGGCAAGCTTCCTATCTTGTGGAGATCCCAAAGCGAAATCGACATCTCACCTTGCGCCGCGTGAAGTGTGTTGGTCACTGAACACTAATGCTCAAAGAAAGCATGGAGGATAACATAATGGCGATCATAGCTAAACAAAGACGGGTACACAACATGGTAAAGGCCTACGCTAGTAAGCACATCTTTAGATCGGCTAAAGACATCTTCAAGCCATTCCCAATAAAACTCAACAAAGACGGCTTCTCTAGTAGTCGACAGGGTATCATTCCAAGCCATAGCTCCGCCGCGGATGTGATCACCAAGAAGCTCAAATGGAGCCAGATGATTGTCATGAACATGGTGTGAAGAATTCAAAATAAGAATCTTCGATGTGCACGCCTTCTTTGTATATGGTTAAACAAAGTCTATCGCCTCACAAGATGCTTCGAAAGACCAAGAATTAATATGCATGAAGTTATTTTTTGCGGGAAGAGCAAACACCTTAGGGCCAGTCAGGGGCGCATGAATCTTCAACGTCGTCCCCTTATCTTGCGAATCGCCTTCCTTCGCAAGGATGGTGACGGTGTTGCTCTTAAAGCACTTAAAAAAGACCACGACCGCAATAAAACAATTTAGCCACAAAACCTGAGCAGCACGGCGAAGGGAGCTACAAGACAATCCTTCAAGGCACACTACAATGACAAAGAAAACCAAAAGGCTACGCAATCGCACTACGCAACCCCGCAGTGATCACGCAAGCAATTTTCTTGCACCGCATGATGCGATCATTATGCTAACACACAAATTAAACCCTTTTTTTGACAATTGTAGTAAGGATGTAAGTAGGGTATCGTTCTAAACCGGGGATTAGGAGGGATTGCTAATCTATGTAAAACTAACTCAAAACTTTAAATAAAACTTCAAAAACACAAATCTAAACTCAAAACACTTAACTAGACTCAAACAACTCAAAATAGGCTAGTATGACTTAAAACAGCCCCAAACTAGCAATTAAAGTCAAAACAGATTCTAAGGTTGTTCTTGGACGAAAATTGAATTGAAAAGACTCAAACTATAAAAATAAACCAATTCTAAGCTAGATTAACTCAAAAAATTCAAAAGAAACCAAATATGGCAGATTCAAATCAAAAGACACAAGTTGTAAAAGGGGGATTGGGTTTTGATGAGAATAACTTAAAAACAAGCAAATTGAAAACTAGGGCAGATTATAGCACGAATTTGGATGAAGTAGATGGATGATGGATTAGCTAGAGGGTTCTTCTCTACACATGACACACTTGCACATAAACCAATTTTCAGTTGTTCTTTCGATAAATTATGAAACTCAATACCCCGGGTTAACCGTGATAGCACATTTTTAACTTTCAAGTTCTCCTTAAGTTAATGAATTGAATGGGAAAGCGCATATAACAATTCAAAACATTCTTCAAAAGTTCCTTACGTGAAAAGAACAATAGAGATACAATCAAAGATCATTAAGATTCATGAGAACTATAAGTATTGACGAGGCATTCGTAACTATGAAAAGCATGATACTCTTGCCAAGAATTCACTTAACACGATTGTGGATAGCAACCTTCACTACTCATGAATATAAGTTCATAACGATTAGGTGAAATTTCCTGATATTCTAGCATCAAACTTATGCATGAAAACTAAGCGTGCACTGTTAATTAACATACACAAATAAGTTATCAATCAAATAGTTAAGCGAATTGAAATCACAAATTATTAAAGCACAACCAAAAGTAATTAATTCATAATGCAAATGTAATCATGGCTTTGAATCCCCCCTAGCAAAAGGGGGGGGGGGAGGGTTTAGTTCCTCATAATTGTAAAACAAAGGTAAATAGATTTATACATTGAAAATAAAAGAAAGAAAACACCTAAACGCTCCAACAATCCTCGTTGAGTGGCAAGCACGTCCAAGCACTTTCCTTCCCTTCCTTTGCTACGGCACAAGGGGTGGTTGTGGGTTGAAGGTTTGGTTGTATGGAGGTGGTGTTTAGGATGGGTAGGTAGGGGTAAGGCTAGGATAGTTTAGGGAGTGTAGAATAGAAGTGTTGTGTGAATTGGTGTCTTTGGCCTTGATGGAGAAGCCTATTTACAGGCTTTGAGAATGAATCATTATCATCCATTTTCTTGGTGAGAATGAATCACCACCATCCATTTTTGTTGGTGAGAATGAATCACTACCATCCATTTTGTTCCATTTTGTTGGTGAGAATGAATCACCACTATCCATTTTTATTGGTGAGAATGAATCACTACCATCCATTTTGTTGGTGAGAATGAATCACAACCATCCATTTTTTATGCTCCCCATGCATGCAATCCATTCCACCCCAAAATAGCTCCAAATTGCATCAAAATGTACTTCTTTGCTAACTTTGTTATTTAGAACGTACAAACACGCGAAAATAGCTTAAAACATTCTAATAAGATGAAACTAATTAAGTAAATGCAAGGAAACAAACTAATAAAGTCACATAAATATGTTCCTATCACCGCACAGCAACGTCACCGCCTAGGGAAAACTGTGACCAAGAGGCTTTACACAACGAGGCCCCGATGCGGTCTTCTGCACAACAAGACATGGCAGGGCACCACCGAGGGAAAACTGTGATCAAAAGGTACTGCACATCGAAACCCCGGTGCAATCTCTCGCACAAGCACTAGGCGGCAAAGAGCATAAGTACACTCATGTCATGTTCACTCCGCCATCAACTACCACCCCTGGAGGCTTCATGAGGGTCCCAGCATCATGCTCTACCTTCCTAAAATTAAAGATTCCAGGTATCACAACAAAGAAATCCGTCAATAGGGTACACATATTACATATTTTATATGTGATATACATGGTGAGGGGACGATCAACTTTTATATATGTGTGTATATATATATATATATATATATATATATATATAGATGCAACGGCGGGACAGCGATGGAACAATCAACTTATATATATATATATAAGCAGCAGAAAGACAGCCACTTTTTATATATATGTATATGTATGGCGTCCTCAAGTCTGAAATAAAAAGGACAGTCACCTTATATATATATATATGGCTCAAAAGAAATCGAAGTCGAAGTCATCCTTTGCTTGAAACAAATAAGCCTACACTGAGTTGAAAGTTTCACGATGGCGACTGCTCTCACTTCTTCCTCCCCAAGGCCACGAACTCTACTCTTTCATTTTATGGCTTGCTGGCTGCTCAATGTCGCTTCGCCACGACTGCTGCTTGCCATTGTTTCGATGCCTCAACTGGCTACTACACCCACTGCTCGTTCGACGCCATTGATAGGCGGTGGAGTTGAAGGTCCAAAGCTTGAAGAAATCGAAGGGCTCCGCCAGTTGCCTTCAATATAGGAGTTTATTGGGCTCTGTAAGCATCGAAGGGTTAAAAGGGAGAGACGTGTATAACATGGAGGAAGGCTCAATAATGAGTGATGACCCTCATAAGAAGAACGTGACGTAGGCTCGGGAAGACCGACAAGGTTACTATGGCAAGGCACCAAGCAAATGCGACAGGGCTGTGCAATGGTTGTATAAGCGACGGTGCAATCCCATATATATGTAGAAGAACTCAGGGGAGCAAAAGGAGTGCAGCGACTATGCAAGTAATGGTGCGGTAACTGTGCGAGCGCGCATGCAGAGAAGAATGCAGTGTAGCGAAGAATCCTATCAACAAACCCAGAGAAGCAGATGGTGCGGTAACTGTGCAAGTCTACGTGCAGGGAAGAATGCAGGCAAAGAATCCCACCGAGGAACCCAGAAGAAACAAATGAAGTGCAGCAACTGTGGAAATAATGGTGCGGTGACTATTCTTCAATGGCAAAAAAAAAAGGATGAGACAGCACCATGCAAATAGGCGTATACATATATACGGGTTTCAGTGCATCATGCACCAGCTAGAAGAAATAATAAACAAATGAATTAAAAAAAAAAGGTAGCGGCGACAGAATGATTGAAAAGTTGAATGTAGGGGAGGGTGGTGCCTTAGGCACCGTCTAAAAATATTATTTTATTATTATAAATAAAATAAAAAATAAAAATAAAAGATAATAAAAAGTGATGGGATCGTGCACGACACCAACTGGAAAATATGATATAAAATTAAATAAATAAATAAATAAAAATAAAAAAAATAAAAAGGACACATCTTAGCGAGGCGTATGGTTATTTATATTTAGCACAATACATTGAATAAAATAAAGTACGTCTATTGATGTCTCTAAAAAAAAAAACAAAGATGGCTTTCACAAAAGTTGCCCACGCGAAGTCCTTGTACTTGGCGGAACTCCGGGAAGAATAGGCATTGGAGGTCGATTATTCGAAGTCTCAACACTTGGTTGAGCGCTAGATGACGAAGGCAAAAAGTGCCTCTGGAATAAAGTTACCAGCCTCTGGTGGTCACTTTGAATTCGACCTTTGGATTCTTAAAGTTGGTTAAGCTTTCTCTTCATGCTCGTTGAATAATTATTTGCAAGCATTTGCAACTTTCTATTCTCGCGCTTGAGCTGTCTAACCTCTTGCCTAAGAGTTACCACCTCGGCCATCAATGATTCGACTTCGCGGGCTGGAGCAAGCAGGCGTTGACCCATATTGGACACATAACCCGAACACTGGACACTTAGAGCCAGGGAGTCTTGGACGGCCAACTCGTCGAACCTTTTTGAAAGCCGCCTATCATCTTTAAGAGTGAGAAGGTTCCTAGCTACTACTATAGCCATTATTGCATCCCCCATCATGGAGTCTCCAACGGTAAGAGGGCAATTGGAAGAAAAGAAGAACGAGCGCCATATATTAACTTGACGCGGTGCGTCTGTACCATTCCTGAGACTCAAATCTAAGCAAATGTTAGACGTGTTAGCCATTTTTAGAAATGGTA
The DNA here is from genome assembly GCA_963580275.1 of Crataegus laevigata. Lineage (NCBI taxonomy): Eukaryota > Viridiplantae > Streptophyta > Magnoliopsida > Rosales > Rosaceae > Crataegus > Crataegus laevigata. The sequence continues at coordinate 17,889,013 of OY756940.1, read as the reverse complement.
AAAGAAAAAGGTTGGATGGAGTAAAATCTCAGAAATATACTAGAGACGATTTTCACGAGCGGGTAATTTTCAAAGTGTGCATGTTGGATGTGATCGACACCTCTATTAAAGGAAAGGTAACACAACCACTAATTCAAAAAATCGAAGAGACACCACTCTCTGAATTTCAAAAGCCAGATTTTCCCGCATAAAGTCTATCAACACTTTGCGGGTGTAATTTCAACTTATCGGCTAGCACGTGCAACTTTGTTAAAAAATCTCTAACAAGCGTGGGCGACAAGTCCGCTATTTCAACCACCACACTTCTGCCGACAAGCGTGGGTGACAAATCTACATCCACGCATTACCTGCTATTACACCTCTCCCTATATAGGTCACCTACATCCTTTATGGCGAGACACACATCCAAAATGCCTACTCTTCTTCCTTGCCAGAAAGCTTCTGCAGCCAAACCTCTCAAACACACTCCGTTTTATTCCTCTCCAAGAATACCCCTTCAATCAAGCCTCTCAAAAGATCAATTCATTTCCTCAGCCAGAAACACTTTTCAATCAAAGAGTTTGCACTAACATCAAAATCGTATATCTTCTTATTCAAGAGCAAAAGTATTTCATATCATCCGAGTTGAGAGCAAGAGTATCTCATATCATGCAATCGCCTTTTCTTTCCCTTACCCTTGCTCTTGCCTACAAGACAAGGAGCAAGAAAGCAATCAGTCAGAACCTGCAATCAAACTTCCAATCTGGAATGGACTGTCTGGAACCCCTTCCCTGATTGTTTACCTAGCGTGGCTCTCGAGTAGCCATCTTTAACGGTTAATACATTTCCAGAGAAGATGCGAATTTTGTTTGGAAAAACAAACAAGGCAAGTAAAGATGATACATCAAGCTCGTGAAGAATCAGCAAGCATAACAACTGTACGTGCTCATTCATCCCCAACAAAGCTGGAGATCACTTGCCATGTGAAGCCGCTCATGGTCCCTTGTCCATTCAAGAACAAGTCTCGATGGCCCTTGAAGAAATCACATGCTAGATTCAAGATTAAGTGTCAACCACCCTTGAATCAAATTCAGCCCCAGATAAAAGGAGTAAATTTAGCCATTTGGAGAAAGTCTAGTAGAAAAAACCTCTAGCCCAGTTCAAGATTAAACCTGTGGAAAGTTACTTCTTCAAAAGCAAAAGTATCTTATATCATCAGGGTCTAAAGCGATCAGTCGGCACTTGGAAGGAGAGCAATCGGTCTGCACTTGGAAAGATTGAACAAAGAAACAGACCATCACCTCCACCTAGTGCCTGCCTGCCATGCAAAAAAAACAAGCAGAGAAGAATGCATTATGGTGAGCTGTAACATATCACTATAGCATGATGCCCTTCCTTTCAGAATCGCATAATCCAGACAGAGAAGTCTAAGTCAAATCCAAGCTCGGTGTCATTGCTCTAATCAAAGAGCTCAAGAAACTTCGACAGCCTCTTGCTGGCACCGTCATCGAAGAGCAAAGCCTTGCCCTACAGCTGCACATGCTAATTCATCCCCAAGAAAGCAGAAGATCACTTGCCATGTGAATTGCTCATGGTCCCATTTCCTTTAAGATCAAGCCCCAACGGCCCTTGAAGAAATCACAAGCCCGATTCAAGATCAAGTGTTGATAGGAACATATTTATGTGACTTTATTAGTTTGTTTCCTTGCATTTACTTAATTAATTTCATCTTATTAGAATGTTTTAAGCTATTTTCGTGTGTTTGTAGGTTCTAAATAACAAAGTTAGCAAAGAAGTGCATTTTGGTGCAATTTGGAGCTATTTTGGGGTGAAATGGATTGCATGCATGGGGAGCATAAAAATGGATTGTTGTGATTCATTCTCACCAATAAAAATGCATGGTGGTGATTCATTCTCACCAACAAAATGGATGGTGGTGATTCATTCTCACCAACAAAATGGATGGTAGTGATTCATTCTCACAAACAAAAATGGATGGTGGTGATTCATTCTCACCAAGAAAATGGATGGTAGTGATTCATTCTCAAAGCCTATAAATAGGCTTCTCCATCAAGGCCAAAGACACCAATTCACATCTACAACACATTCCATAAACAACACAATTTCTGCCGCAAGTTTCCTTCTTCCTCCATCCATTTCCATCCACCTATTTTCTTATCCATCCTCTACCACCCTTCCATACTTTCTTAACCTATCCAATCTCTGCCACATCCCCTAAACCATCCAAACACCACACCCACCTTGGTGCCGCATGTTTGCAAGAAAGGAGGAGGACTTAGAGCTGTGCTAACCATTCAAGACGTTGGATTGTTGGAGCGTTCTAGGTGTTTTCTACTTTTGTTTATCATGTTTAAATTCAATTATAGTTGTTTAATTGAAAATATGTGGAACTAAATTTGTTTTGGTTAGAGGTTGATTCAAAGCCATGAACATATTTGTAATATGAATTGATTACCTTCAGTTGTGATTTCATGAGTTGTGAATTCAATTTGCTTAACTGCTTGATTTATAACTTATTCTTGTATGTCGATTAAGGATGCATACTTAGTTTGCATGCATGAATTTGATGCTAGAATATAAGGGAGTTTCACCTAATCGTTATGAACTTATATTCAAAAGTAGTGGAGGTTGCTAGTCACAATCGCGTTAAGTGAATTCTTGGCAAGAGTATCATGTTGTTCATAGTTACGAATGCCTCGTCAATGCTTATAGTTTTCACAAAGCTTAATGATCTTTGATTGTATCTCTATTGTGTTGTTCACGTAGGGGACTTGTGAAGAATGTTTTGAATTGTTGTATGCGCTTTTCCGTCCAATTCAATAACTTAAGGAAAACTTGAAGGTTAAAAAAGTGTTGTTCACGATTAATCTGAGGTGTTGAGATTCATGGTTGATTGAAAGAACAACTGAAAATTGGTTTGTATGCAAGTGTGTCATGTGTGGAGAAAAACCCTCTAGCCATCCATTCATCCATTGATTTACTCAAATCTGTCTTAAAATCTGTTTTACAAAGTTTACTTAGTTTTTGTTTAAATTCGTCCAAAACCAAACCCCCAATTGTTAAGTTGTATTCTTTAGTTATAATCTTTACAATTTGATGTCTTTTGAGTATTTTGAGTCTTTGTAATCCCAAATTCATTTAAATCCATCCCTAGTATCTGTTTTTATTCAATTTGCTAGTTTTGTGTTGTTTTGACTATTCTAGTGTGTTTTAAGTTATTATAGTTTAGCTTTCTGTTTTAGAGTTTTGTTTTGTGTTTTAGTCTTGTTTAATATTTTTAAGTCAGTTAGGTGCATTAGTAATCCCTCCTAATCCCCGGTCTAGAACGATACCCTACTTACATCTTTACTACAATTGTCAAAAAGAGGGTTTAATTTGTGTGTTGTTTTACATCGCATCAAAATTTTGGCGCCGTTGCCGGGGATTAGCAAATTTGCTAATCCCTTTGTTTATGTTTGTGTTTGTGTCTTTTACTTTTGATATTTGATTTAGTTTTCTTTTTTTGATTTTAGGTACAAATAGAGCAAGACATGGCACTTGCGACCATTCAAGCTCAATTGGCGCATCTCACTTCTCAATTGACTCATAATGCCGAAAGGACCACAATGCCAAGTGTCCCTACATTTGATGTGCCCTATGAGCAAGGATATCAAACTCATCAATGTCTTCAATTTGCTGCAAACGGAGATGCTTGGGGTCATCAAGTCTATGATCAACCAAGCAACAACATGTTTTCCAACGCTTACAATTCGGATTGGAGAGATTATTCAGATTATATGTGGGATGAACCTCAACAACAATTTCAACAAGGTGGATATTGGCAGCAAGAAGAGGAGTTCTATTCAAGATCTATGCAGCCACCACAACCTCCCTCACAACAATTCCAATCAAATTCAAGTATGCCCATGAGTTATAATGAAATTCTTGAAGGACCAATCTCTTTGACGTAGGGCTCACAAAAAGAACAATTGCAGCCATCAGAGGAGTTCTATCAAAGGCCATAAGCACCACCACAGCCTCCACCACAATCTTCCCAACCAATTTCAGGTTCGTCGGTGGATAATAATAATAGTATTCAATTAATCACCTATTTGACACAGGGAGTAGAAAATCAAAACAAGGAGATGCAAGACCGGGTCAAAAGAATGGACGAATTGGAGTAGCAAGTTGGACAGATTGTGGAATTCATGGCGCAGATTCAAGAGCAACGTGAATTCTCCAATTCCAACGTGGCAAATTCAAAGGGAGAAGTTGAAATCGATGAAGCTATCCCAGAACCATCCAAACATAGCCCGAACATGGATGAATTGCTGCTGCAAGAAGAAGATGAGGAGGACGACATGTGCAGTTTAGAAGAACTCTTGCCGCAAGCCTCTCAAGTCCCTATGATGTCCAACTCCAGTAATGTTGTTCCAAATTCAATTCATTCTAACATTACTCCACCAAATGTCCCTTTTCCTCGCAGGTTTTTGATTCCCAATGACGAAGAGAGTGAAAAAGACATTGTAGAAGCTCTTCCAAAGGTGCAAGATACCCCAATTATTGGTGCACCAAATCAAGTTCCAGATTGTGTTGAATTGTTTAAAGAAACTTGTACACCAAGAAGAACGATTCAAGAAAAGGAAGTGGTTGGAGAATATGTTGAATGCATCAAAGAGGATGTATTTGACGAAACAGAGGCCAAAGAAGTTGAGACTGATGACATGGGACAAGCCACAACCATCATAGTAAATCTGGCCAAGTTTAAAGTCCCCGAAACTTTTGAAGATGTAGTATTTGTCATTGAGTTTGTGTCGGAGAAAGAAAGTAAGCCATCTTCTCCAATTTTAATTTTGTTTTATACTAATTGATGAGATGTAAACAACACTCAAATTAAACCCTCTTGTTGACAATTGTAGTATATATGCAAGTAGGGATCGTTCTAAACCGGGGATTAGGAGGGATTGCTAATCTATATAAAATAAACTTAGAAACACTAAATAAAACTTTAAAAACACAAATCTAAAATCAAAACACTTCACTTGATTCAAATGATTCCAACTAAACTAGAATAACTCAAAATAAAACTAACAAATAAACTAAAACAGATTCTAGGGTTGTTTTAGGACGTGAATTGAACTTAAAAGATTCAAATTATGAAAATTAACCAACTCTAAACTAAATTAACTCAAAGAACTCAAAAGAAATCAAATAAAGTAGATTCAAATCAAAAGACATAAATTGTAAAAGGCGGATTGGGTTTTGATGAGAATAACTTGAAAATAAACAAATTATAAACTAGACAAAATTAGACACAAAATATGGTTGTTTGAATGGATGATCGATTAGCTAGAGGGTCCTCCTCCACACATGATACACTTGTACATAAACCAATTTTTAGTTGTTCTTTCGATAACTTATGAAACTCAATACTCCGGATTAACCGTGATAACACTTTTTTAACCTTCAAGTTCTCCTTAAGTTAATGAATTGAATGGGAAAATGCATATAACAATTCAAAACATTCTTCAAAAGTTCCATACGTGAAAAGCACAAGGGGGGGGTTTAGTTCCTCATAATTGTAAAACAAAGGTAAATAGATTTATACATTGAAAATAAAAGAAAGAAAACACCTAAGCGCTCCAACGATCCTCGTTGAGTGGCAAGCACGTCCAAACACTTTCTTTCCCTTCCTTTGCTACAGCACAAGGGGTGGTTGTGGATTGAAGGTTTGGTTGTATGGAGGAATGGATAGGGGGATGTATGGTGGTGTTTAGGATGGGTAGGTAGGGGTGTGGCAATGGTGTTTATGGGTAGATTTTTGTGGAGGGTTTTAGGGGATAGGTGCTGTTGTTTTTGGAGAGAATGAATGGATGTGTAGAAGGAAGTTCTTATATGAATTGGTGAGTTTTAAGCCTTACATGAAAGCCTATTTATAGGTGCTCAAAAGTAAAGACACACAAGTTGTTTTAACAAACAATACAAAGCAAGAATTAATCATCAAAAACAGCTAGCACACATGCAAAACAGCTAGTACACTTGTATTTCATGATTAAATAAGCTAGCACACTTGCAAAACATGATTACCCATCCATGCCGTGGGGTTTCCTTGCAAAAACAACTTGCACACTTGTGTTTTCATGATTAAAACAACTAGCAACACACATGCTTGGTCTTTGCAAGGTATCTTCTTCATTTTGATCAGATTTTTGCATGTGTTTGAAGCCCTTTCATGCACCAAAACGTCCATCCTTTATGCTCCCCATGCATGCAATCCATTCCACCCTAAAATAGCTCTAAATTGCACCAAAATGCACTTCTTTGCTAACTTTGTTATTAAAACCTATAAACACACGAAAATAGCTTAAAAATTTCTAATAAGATGAAACTAATTAAGTAAATGCAAGGAAGCAAACTAATAAAGTCACATAAATATGTTCCTATCAAACTCCCCCACACTTAGCTTTTGCTAGTCCTCTAGCAAAACAAAGAAACAAAAAGAAACAAAACACAATCTAAACCTTCAAACGTTACCTCAAGGATTTCCAATGCACATGTTAAAAATCATTACTTGCACATATTTTGGTCATCAATATCCTTAAGCATACACTTAACCACAGTCACCATTTACTAGTTCTCTTTTAATCGATTAAAACATCATTTTGAATGTAATAACATGCCTTAGAGAATTCCCTCAATTCCTTACTAGATATGCACTCATTTTTCACTTAGATTTTTAAACTACACTCCCTACACTAGGTATATGTGAGAAGATTGATGTACACATGAAAACTAAAACTCACATATATTTAACAAAGAAAGCACTTTTCTGGAGTTATCAGTGAATATATGAATATGATCTCATGAAAGGAATGCTACTACTTAGATGCAAGAACTAGTGACACCATATGCTCATACCAATCCCAAACTCCACATATTGAACACACAACACTCAAGATAGAACTGTAAGGGTTGTAATGGGGCTAAAGGTGTTTGGTTAACAAAGAACGGATATGGAAAACAAAGGTTCTTAAAGACATAGTGAGCAAAGCAATGAAATCAACTTAGAATTCACTTTTGAATGCAAACTCAAATTTTGAAAAAAACGGGGAGAAGTCACATTTTAGGGCCAGATTTGATGATTTGGACCCTTTCTTCAACAATCAATACTTTCAAACTCCTTCTTTCTTCTTTTCTTTTCTATTTTTCTTTTCATATGTTTTTCACATCTTTTTCTTTTCTATTATAACCCAAAACGTACAAATGAGCTTAAAAACAACCATTCCCTCCCCCACACTTGTTTTCTTGCATAATTTAGATCAAAAGGAATTCATTTTATGTTATGCATACTAGCCTTTAAGAACAAAGGTATGGAAAGTCCTAAACTAGGCTAGGTAAGGTTATTGTGGGTTAACAAAGAATATAGGCTAAACAAGGCTCAAACGGGGTTTAATCTTCAAAACAAATAATAATGGAGGGCACGGCTATTTGGCTATGGTGAAGACTACACCACTGAATCTTGATATGTGTTATGCATTACAATGTCATGCTTTGAATGAAACGGATACAAGTTCTAGCATTTAGTTCTATCAAAATGCATTCTAAATAACAACCAATCAAAGAATAATGAGATCATGCAACGACTTTAGAAAACAAGAACTCACAGATTATAACTCTCCAAAGATAGTAAAGGCTCGAGTCTCACAAGGATGTAGCGTTATATGAGTTCCTTCCTTCAAGCATGTTATGAAAACTTATTTTATCCACTTTGTAATCAAATGTGAGTTCATAAACAACAGCTACAACTAAGCATAGGACAAGAGCATATCAAACTTCAATCCATGCTTGTAACTTTCTTTAACAGTTATGCAATTAAAAACCGAATCCTCATCATTGTGTTGGAAGGTACTTAAGACACAAATACACCAAAATGACTCTAAAACAACTCTTTTTGGTATTTTTCAAAACTTTTTCAAATTTTTATGTTATTTTCATATAATTACCTCAAAACACAATAAAACACACCAAAACAGCTTAAAAACACTTAGAAATAGTGAGAAACAACTTAGCTTCATGTGGTAGATGATCTTTGGTCGTGCTTGTTGATTTTCCACAGCTTTGATCTTGAACTGGATGGGACTTTCCACAGCTTTCGAAGAAGTATCTTTCCACAGGTTGATTCTTGAACTAGGTTGGGAAGCTTTTTACTTGCAAGTGATCTTCAGCTTAGTTGAGGATGAATCAGCACGTTGTCTCCACATGTTTCAAGTAATCAGGTCTCCATGCAGGTGTGGCATCTTCTCGAGTTCTTGGATCAACTCAGACTCCTTCTGCTCTTCGATGCAACTCATATACTTTTGCTTTTGAAGAAGTATCTCTCCACAGGTTTATTTTTGAATTGGGTTGGAGGGGCTCAAAGATGAGTACTCGAGAGCAAGACTAGGTAAGCAATCAGGATCTCTCTTTCTCCTTGTTCTTCAGATGAAGGTGAAGAGAAAGCATGATATGAGATACTTTTGCTTTTAACCTTCATGATATGAAATACTTTTGCTCTTGATGACTTGTTTGCAAAGGTACTCCAAGGGATGAGGAACACTGAGTAACTGGAGAGGTTTCTTTGGGAATACATTCTCAGAGATGAAAAAGTGTTGAGTAAGTCTGCCTTTGCTATGGAGGGCGAAGGTAGACACTTATAGGAATTTCTTCACAACCGGTATTATTCTCTTACTCTTGTTGGCAGCCGATGGATGATTGAACAGTAAGGTTTACGCGTTTTCTAACAAAGTTATCTGTAATTCCCGCAAAGCCAAAGTTGTGTGTGAAAGGTGATGGCATGTCTAGAAAAGTGGATCGGCTCGTGGTTTCTGAGCAGGCCCGGCTTTTGAGAAATGGGGGCCTCTTCGATTTGCGAGCAGATGCCTCTTTGATTTGCGAGCAGGCGCCTCTTTGATTTCTGAGTAGCGCCTATTCGATTTCTTCTTTCTATAGAGGCACGAATTTTGTTCCACAACACACTTGAATTGCCTCCCGTAAAAACTTCCTTCTTGCATTTCTTTAATCTTGATCAGTCTGATCTCTTCTTTTTGAACACCTTCAGAAAATGTCTTGCCCATTTGACTGTCGCCTTAACTTGAATGTCGGGGAAGATGATGACTTGTCTTCTCCAAACAACATTTGGCATCCGTCCTTCATATCCCCCAATGGTCCTCTTACAGTTGGGGACTCTATGATGAAGAACGATACAACTGCTACGGTGGTTGCTAGAAACCTTCTCACTCCAAGAGACAATAGGTTGCTTTCCAAGCAGTCCGACGAGCTCGCTGTTCAGGACTCTCTAGCGCTCAGCGTCCAGTGTGCAGGCTCAGTCTCAAACATGGGCCAACGCCTTCTTGCTTGATCTCGTCAGGTTGAGTCTTTGATGGCTGAGGTGGCTAGCCTTCGGCAAGAGTTCAGAGGACTCAGGCACGAGAATAAGGAGTTGCACATACTCTCAACTAGTTACTCAACAAGTATGAAGAGAAAGCTTGACCAGCTGCAGGAGTCCGAAGTGCGGATTCAGAGTGATCATCAAAGGTTTGTGGCGTTACTGCAGAGGCATCTTCTGCCTTCGTCATCTGGAGTTGAACCAAGTGTTGAGGCTCCGGAGGATCAAACTCTGGCGCTTCGTCTTTCTGGAGCTCCGTCGACTGCTGAAGCACCACCTGACCAATGAATGCTATTAGTTTACACATTATTGTAAAATATTTTTGCTTTTATTTTTATTTTATTTGATTTTATTTTGTTTATATATATATATATATATATATATTTTTTTTTTTTTTAAATCAATGTAAAATATGTAAACCAATGTAAAAAGACTTTGTTTATCCTCCCCCACACTTAAACTAAACATTGCCCTCAATGTTTTAAACATAGATTCACACAAACAACTAAAGAACTAAGCAAGGCAAGATAAATGCACTAAAGAGAAGGGTTTAGGAATGCAAATCTGATTTGGTGAGCAATTCCAAAGTCACCCTTCGTTGAAAGCTTGGGTTGAATCCCAAGAAGCGTTTGCTTTAACGTCGTACAGCCGGACGAATCCTCCAATTAGGCTCTATTAGACCCCGCAGCACGGATGGGTATGTGAAGGATTATTTTGGAGAAACATGTTCATTTAAGCAATATCATTAGCATGCAATTAACAAATTAAAGGCGGAATCATGCTTGCATATACTTAAAAACAAAACATTACCCATGAATGTTCAAAGCCTAGTAGATTGGTGAACCTTTAAACAACTCAAAAACAAGTGAGTTGAAATTAATACCTTTGTAGATTCCTCTTTGCATAAGCAAAGGCTAATCACCCAAAGAGAGGGCCTTCATTCCTTGCATCTTAAAACTATGGATTTATATAGAAAGGATAGGTTCTCTAAGTTCTCAAAATTGAGAACCTCTAAGTTTCTACACCAAGGTTTTGATTAAGAAGAAATGAGTGACCTTGGAGGAGCTAGAGTGCTAGCTAAAACCCTCCAAGGGGGCCGGCCATTTCTAGAGAGAAGGGAGAGCTTTTCTTCTCTCCAATTTCCCAAAAACAAACCCTTAATGAATTTTGGCTATAAAGTCAAATTTATACCTTAATTCATTTGAGTGGCAAACTTGTAAATAAGTCCAAGTTTGCTACCCTTACTAAGTGGCCGGCCTTAGGGATATTTTTGGAGTATTTGGGCCTTTGTAAATCATTATTTATTAAGTTGTCATACAACTTAAGTCAATGGACTTGACGTTCGAAGCCCATTGGGCCTTAAGGTCCAAAACCATCCCGAGGTCTTTAACGAACTTATTCGTTTGATTAATAATCATATTAATTAATCCTTGCCATAAATAATTAAACCATTTAATTATTCTTACTCATCTCCGTTGAATCTTCAATCTCTACCTTACACGGTGTACGATCCATTAGGTTCCTTTTAGCGAGGCAGTGGGCGATTCAAACTCTTTCAAATCGATTGTGAATTTGAAACTTACTTTCAATTCTCCCTTTAGTGTTTACACACGTTTAGGGCTTCCACAAACCATGAGTGACACCTAGCAGCATATCATGGTTACCCAAGCTAATCAGAAGAGGTGGAGAACCTATTCAGTTTAGGATTACAAATGCAATACGGTCCTTCTCTAATACAATACTCTTGACCACATTGTTTGGCTTGATAGTTTATTCATGTCTACTATCCAATGTGAATCTCGCACTTATATGATTACCTTGAATGTGATATGGAACGCATTCCAACATCTCATTCATACTCTGGCCAGAGATTCTAAATCATATCATAGAGTATTCTCCCTCAACAGTTTGAAGGTTAGAGATCCCTTGTTGCGCATTCACTTGTCTCCATGACTAGATAGCTTGACCCCAACCATGCCGTGGACACTCCAAAGGAATGCCATTTGACACGATCAAAGATCAGGACCTAACCACAAGACAACTATGATGCCTCAGGTCAAAGGACTAATTTGCATTATCCTAACCATGAGTTCTCACGTGACATGAATATGAGAACTCTTCGTTGATCGTGTTCAGTGAACTCATTCTCTATTGAGCACCTACGTACTTGTCTTGGTGTCACTCACACCAATGACTCGAGACTAGTCACTCTCCCTGAGAGAAGACATAGCACGTACTGATCTTAACGGACTGTCAATGCCCAATTGGCAATCCTATGATCAGGAACGTTTAGGATGTGTCTACGAAAGAATGGTCTCATGAATCTAACTTCTTTAGATCGCATTCTCCCAATCACATATTCCTTGGACTTTATCATTTAAGCATATAACATTTATATGAGACCGCTCAAACAATAATCTTTGCCCTTGATATTAAACTAGATTAGTTTAATCATGTGAAATGTCCGTAAAGTATCATCATATGATTGGTTTTAGGGCACATTTCCAACAATCTCCCACTTGCACTAGAGCCAATCAGTTTGGTCATCAGTGATGATACCTCTTCTGTAGTCATTTCATAAATGGCTGAGTAGTAGGCCTAGACAATGGATATCTATATGTTATCCATAGAAACAACCTTGAGAATAACGACGTCACCATTATACATGATTCCCAATCATGTGGTTTAGTCTCTCATATGAGTTCGGACCTTGATGAGACCTTGATTCCCTGGCTTGAGCTATCGCCCCATTAGTGTCATACACTTTCTGGTTGGAACCGAATAGATAGTTCATAAATGAACTTTCCCATCCAAACAACATTGTTGTAAGCTTCTATATGGCAATATATTTTGCATCCATAATGGAATACACTAAAGTCATTACTTTAATGTTTCCATCCAAATATCTCTTTAGTCATAATAAAGAGATATCTGTTTATCTCTTCATTCATAATGAAGAAACATCCAATGATGGATTAGATTCATAATCTAATACATTTACGCTTCCATTACGTTACTCTAATTCTTTCTCAATCTTTGAGGAATCTATCCTTTAGTATTTCTCAAATACTTAAGGATTCACTTGACAGTTGCCATGGTTCTGATCCTGGGCTTGCACTGATATCGTTTTGTACCGTTCTAGGTACAACTCATATCAATGTCTTTCATACAATATGAAATACATAAATCACCTTTCTGCGTATGCATAAAGGATTCTATTTACGCATTATTACTTTGGGAGTCAAAGGGTACATTCCCTTTGAGAAGAACAATTTCCTAGTTTCACTAGAATTATCATTCTAAGTGAAGTTTATCATCATATGAGAAACTTCCTAGCATCTCTTGTCTATTATAGACTATATCTCCCATATTTATTCTATCGTTTATAGAATGTTTAAAGTCATTACTTTAACGAAGAAGTATTCATTTCATTTCCAAAAATTAATATATCATATATATATTTAAATTTAGGAATATGATAAACTCCCACTAATCTTTTGTAAACAAAAGATTCATTTACACCTTTATGAGAAATCAAACGATTTGATCTTTCATAAGACGGTTGTAGCTCCCACTAGCTTGCTAAGATCCATGATGGATGGATCTCTACAACTTACATGTCTTGTGATTTATAGTTTTAGACATACATTATCAAGACTATCTTAATAATGGTTATGGAAACCCATATTATGTCCAAACATTAAATCACCATTTTGTTGTAGCTAGCAATCCTCGAATTAATTGAAACTAAGACTATATCAAAGATGGTTTCTTCAAAGTCAACCATACTCTTTGAGTGTAGTTACCTTAAGCTACCAATTAGCTATTAAGGTTTCATTATTTCAAGTCAAATGGTATTTTACCATTTCCTTGAGTATATATCGTATATACACTCAATGTAGTCATAAGGATTTTCATTCTTATTTCTTTCGAATTAAGAGGTGCAACTCTATGACATAGTCATAAAGTTCAAACCATTCAACTGAGACGGTTTATAAATCCTTCTTGACTACCTTGGAGCTTGTGGTATAGGAACTAGGTTGTTATATTTGTTGATCACTTTCTTGTCTCTTAAAGAACCCATTCTTTGAGTTCTATCTCTAGTTCATTTGCGTTTAGGCAAATCATATTGTAAGATTACAATGAACTACCCAACAAAACAACATTTGTTAGTTGGTTTATAGAAGCAATATCCAAAAGCTAATTTAAGGATATCCCACAAGATTATTATCAATCAAATATTGCTTATTAGCACACAACCCCAAATCTTAACATACTTAAGATTTGTCTTTCTTTCCAACTACATCTTATGGAGTCATGAAAATTTTGGAAGATCTTCTAATTCACAATCACATTGTTTTAGAAGTATATATATCCTATATATGGGTAATTGATAATGTCCAACGAACTAAATTATATTTGAGTACGTTCTTCTCCTAATGGAGAAATTTATTATCTTATGATGCCAATTTCCTTGATATCTTTCAAGGAAACTCATCTAAAGTGTTACTTTTCCTTGGATCAAATCTAAGGAGGTAAATACTTTAGATGTCTTACTCATCAACTTACATTTCTTGAATTCTTTGAAACCTTTTGCAAAGTATTCGGACTTGTGTTTATTCAAAATAAACTAAAGTCCAACCGAGAGTGATCTTCGGTGAATGTCATATAACATGAGTAGTATTATGTTGTGGACTAGTGCCACTAACATCTAAGTGAATTAACCTCAACAACTTTGTGATTCTTTCTTCTTTCCAAAAGAATAAAGATTCGAACATTTCGCCTCTATACAATTTTAACAAGAAGGTATTGGATCCGGATCTAACGATCCAAAGCATCCATCCATGACCAACTCGTAATTCATGTTTTAGAGGTATCACAACTTAGTTGGGATTAGTCACTACCTTGCAACCTTTTGGGTTTTAAGCATCGTTATATTCTAAACAATTAACACTACCACATCATCTCTACTATAGAGACAATTAATTAGATTACAATAATCTAATCATTCTTTATATGGTAGTTCATATGAGGAAGTAAGTACAATCCGCTTTCGCAGAGATCTATATTTTTTTCACTTTCCGAATGTGAAGTACTTTCTCTTCTCTCATTAATCTTCTACTTCTTATTAGCCACACTTTTACAACAACTTGTAAAACATAGTTACTAATACAGAATCAAGCATTCAAGTAGAAGAACCAACTGTTATGAACTTTTCAAGAACATTCTACAATATTCTACAACACCTTCGAAAGGTGTGTTCTTGACACTTGCAAGACATTTCTTGCAAATACCCCTTCCAATGTCCATCCTTTCATAAAGAAAGTTTGTTCCCTTGGAGTTATTTTGTCTTCTTCATTTGACTTCTCCTTTGACTACAATAGTCATGGTCCCTAAACTCCCACTATCTCTCTTGAAACTTGTTTCAATCGTGTTTTACACATCAAACAATTTGGAGAGCGTGTGGTTATTGTTCACCATATAGTTTACAATAAACTTAGTGAACCATTAGGATAGGGACACAAAGGTGAAGTCCTTGTCTAGTTTCCGTCTCGTTAAGTGTTTTAACACTTCAACATTCAAATGATTCAAAATCATCATAAGTCCATGTTGATGGACTATTTTTGTCAACCAACCATTATGTTCTAAACATAATTACAAACTTTCAAGAGTTGTTCAAGGCAACTCTCATTTCTTCATACAACGATTTGTAAGTGAAGAATCATGGCACATAAAGTGTCCACGCCCTTGTGCTTACTTCTAAAGTTCCTTGTTCATGTAACAAAGAAACAAGCACTAATGTTTGCGTTGATTAAGGGTTGTTCAAAGCAACTCTTATTTCTTCATACAACAATTTGTAATTGAAGAATTATGACATTTAAAAGTGTTGTCCTCTTTATGATAGATTTATCTAACATGTTCTTCCAATGATACACTATCAATAGGAAGATTGTGAGGATGAGACTACTTAGGTACATTTACAATCCATTCAAGACGATCTATGGGATTGTGGTACCAAGTTCAGAAACTAAAGCGTTCGGTTTTTCTTTGTCAAGTTTTGGATAGCGTTTGCAAATATATTGGTAAATAAATACATAACGAATATAAATGATTTATTTTAAGCTATTTGATTCGGGTCTTTAAATCATAATAGCACCACCCACTATTTTTGGCAAATTCCATATCCCTCATCGGAATTCGAGAGTTTTGGAGGAAACTCTTAGTAGGGTATGGGAGACTCACTATTACCAAGCCCACCTCACAAGAATATCTTATTGGCAAGCAATAATAATAATGAGAGAGTACGCTTACTCATTTACATCTAATGTAAGAACCCATCTAATTTGGCCTCTAGAGAATGATGCCTCAGAAGAATATCTTATTGGCATCATTGCACTTAGTTAAGTCATTCCCACCATGCTAGTTCAAGTAGGGGTTCAAGAATGGCCTCAGAAGAATATCATGTTGGCCATACTCGTTGCCTTCTTTCACTTCATCATATGTTTATAGACTTCTCCTGAATGTAAGCACATACTTTGCAACCCCAGAACTGGACGAATACGATGTATGAGCCACACACGATTGAAGTCTACCACGGTGGAAGGCCACGAAGAGATATTCTAAGCATCTCTCGCTTATCAACTTAATATTGGTTTGGTTGAGGGTTTTTAGGTCTCATCACATATTAATATACATTTTAATCCAATTAAAACATTTTTGGTCCTATCACAACTATTGGTCCATATGATTTATTTAGTTGTATATAATACTCCCACTAAGCTTTTAAAACGGTTTTTAAAGCAAGAGTATATGATACTACTAACATAAGGTTTGCATTCATTGATGGACTATATAGTTGCCTTAGGGCCTTAGGATGACTATGAACCTTTTATTTAGATCCAACACGAGCCTTGTGTTGAATCTCGGACTAGGGATGGTGATTGATTTTAGTTACGCATTTAATCACATTAAGGCGTGTTGTCTTAGGGGCGTTGGACCCTCTACTCCATTTTCATGCATATCAAATAAAGCAAGAAAGAAGTACTTCAAAGTAAAGAAGAGCTTATGCTCTTTTACAACAATTGATCAAATCAAATTACTTTAAATTAAAGAAGAGCTTATGCTCTTTTACAACATTTGATCTAATCAAATTACAACCAAAATCTAATCTACACATTCCCATGGTTCAAACAAATTTGAAACGGCCTTTCACATAGCTCAATTATCGTAGGCTTAGGTTCATAATCACCCTTTAACTAATTAACACTTTAACTAATTAAATTGAATGCAACATTTTTCGTTTGGTTTTTGTATCCATAAAATTTGATTTTAAATGGAGCTAACTAAAATGAAAATCCAATTCTCATTTAAAGAGACAAAACAATTTTTGTTCTTTACCTAATTTGGGCCAATATTAATAACCTCAACTTATTTGGGCTATAATGCAATTAGCCTCAACATTTGGGCCAAAGTGCAAAGACCTCAACTTATTTGGGCCATAGTGCAATTAACCTCAACTTTTGGGCTATTTTGCAATTACTTAAACTTTTGGGGTCACTTTGTAAAAACACAAAAGTTCACTACTTTATGTAATAAAAACTAGAACCCAAAAATTTCAACAAAAGTTAAAACTTCATTAAAGGATCAAAACAATTTGTCCTTTTAGTGATTTTGGACCTTTACGTAAAAACGTAAACTTTTGGGCCAAAATGCAAATACACAAAAGTATCAAAACTTTATGTAATTGCACAAAAGGCCCTAAAATACCCCTACTAATAGGGTGGCCGGTTTTGACAAGTTTTTGGAAAAAAATTTCAAAGTTTTTGTGAGGGTGTGAAAGTGACATTTTGTCATGCAAGTGTGAATGGAAGTTATCCCTTACACACCACCAAGATTTCTTTCACCTTAAGTAATCAAATATCTAAGATATTTACAAAGTTTTTGACTAACATTAAAAATATTAATCATTAATAAATATATGAAAATATCTTATAACAAAACTTTATGAAATAATTCAAAACTTTGAATCAAAACCACAAGCTTTATTGTTCTTGGCAAGAACATCAAGAACAATGATGAACATTCATGAGAAACTCATAAAAGTTCCATGAACATTTTTCATCCAACAACATTTCAAAATCACTTAAACTTAAGGGAAATAACATATAACCAAACTAGGGTACTTAGGGGTTCCAAAAGTCACTTGAAAAACATTTTAACAAGACAAACAAGAACCCAAAAAATCACCCTTTAATTTTGGCCGAAAATCCCAAAATTCTTGGCACCAAATTTTAGCTCCAATATTCATGCTCATATGAACTACATCTACAACATTTGAGATGCCAAATTTTCCAACAAAATTTACATTCATAAAACAAGAATAAAGCTTGTAACATTTTACTACTTTTAAATCACATATTATGAACTACAAAACCCAAAAGGATTCACCAACTACTAGACCTAGGCTCTGATACCACTTGAAGGATTATTTTGGAGAAACATGTTCATTTAAGCAATATCATTAGCATGCAATTAACAAATTAAAGGCGGAATCATGCTTGCATATACTTAAAAACAAAACATTACCCATGAATGTTCAAAGCCTAGTAGATTGGTGAACCTTTAAACAACTCAAAAACAAGTGAGTTGAAATTAATACCTTTGTAGATTCCTCTTTGCATAAGCAAAGGCTAATCACCCAAAGAGAGGGCCTTCATTCCTTGCATCTTAAAACTATGGATTTATATAGAAAGGATAGGTTCTCTAAGTTCTCAAAATTGAGAACCTCTAAGTTTCTACACCAAGGTTTTGATTAAGAAGAAATGAGTGACCTTGGAGGAGCTAGAGTGCTAGCTAAAACCCTCCAAGGGGGCCGGCCATTTCTAGAGAGAAGGGAGAGCTTTTCTTCTCTCCAATTTCCCAAAAACAAACCCTTAATGAATTTTGGCTATAAAGTCAAATTTATACCTTAATTCATTTGAGTGGCAAACTTGTAAATAAGTCCAAGTTTGCTACCCTTACTAAGTGGCCGGCCTTAGGGATATTTTTGGAGTATTTGGGCCTTTGTAAATCATTATTTATTAAGTTGTCATACAACTTAAGTCAATGGACTTGACGTTCGAAGCCCATTGGGCCTTAAGGTCCAAAACCATCCCGAGGTCTTTAACGAACTTATTCGTTTGATTAATAATCATATTAATTAATCCTTGCCATAAATAATTAAACCATTTAATTATTCTTACTCATCTCCGTTGAATCTTCAATCTCTACCTTACACGGTGTACGATCCATTAGGTTCCTTTTAGCGAGGCAGTGGGCGATTCAAACTCTTTCAAATCGATTGTGAATTTGAAACTTACTTTCAATTCTCCCTTTAGTGTTTACACACGTTTAGGGCTTCCACAAACCATGAGTGACACCTAGCAGCATATCATGGTTACCCAAGCTAATCAGAAGAGGTGGAGAACCTATTCAGTTTAGGATTACAAATGCAATACGGTCCTTCTCTAATACAATACTCTTGACCACATTGTTTGGCTTGATAGTTTATTCATGTCTACTATCCAATGTGAATCTCGCACTTATATGATTACCTTGAATGTGATATGGAACGCATTCCAACATCTCATTCATACTCTGGCCAGAGATTCTAAATCATATCATAGAGTATTCTCCCTCAACAGTTTGAAGGTTAGAGATCCCTTGTTGCGCATTCACTTGTCTCCATGACTAGATAGCTTGACCCCAACCATGCCGTGGACACTCCAAAGGAATGCCATTTGACACGATCAAAGATCAAGGACCTAACCACAAGACAACTATGATGCCTCAAGTCAAAGGACTAATTTGCATTATCCTAACCATGAGTTCTCACGTGACATGAATATGAGAACTCTTCGTTGATCGTGTTCAGTGAACTCATTCTCTATTGAGCACCTACGTACTTGTCTTGGTGTCACTCACACCAATGACTCGAGACTAGTCACTCTCCTTGAGAGAAGACATAGCACGTACTGATCTTAACGGACTGTCAATGCCCAATTGGCAATCCTATGATCAGGAACGTTTAGGATGTGTCTACGAAAGAATGGTCTCATGAATCTAACTTCTTTAGATCGCATTCTCCCAATCACATATTCCTTGGACTTTATCGTTTAAGCATATAACATTTATATGAGACCGCTCAAACAATAATCTTTGCCCTTGATATTAAACTAGATTAGTTTAATCATGTGAAATGTCCGTAAAGTATCATCATATGATTGGTTTTAGGGCACATTTCCAACAGTATGTCCTCCACAATGTGCTCCACAAAATTGTCATAGTAGGGCTTCAAACGATGTCCGTTTACCTTGAATTCTTGCCCCGTCTTCGAACTCTGGATTTGAACTGCACCATGAGGAAAAATATCAGTAATAACAAATGGTCCAATCCATCTAGAACGTAACTTACCTGGAAATAATTGAAGACGGGAATTGAAAAGTAGAACTTTCTGCCCATTTGAAAACGTTTTGGTTCGAATCATCTTGTCATGAAAGGCTTTTGTCTTCTCCTTATAGATTCGAGCGTTCTCGTAAGCTTCATTCCTAATTTCCTCAAGCTCGTTCAATTAAAGCTTTCTATGAACTCCAGCGGCATCTATGTCCATATTGAAGGCCTTAACGGCCTAATGTGCTTTATGCTCTAGCTCAACAAGAAGATGAGTCGAAATGGGGACATGCCAATGGGTGCTTTGTAGGCCGTGCGATACGCTCACAGTGCATCATTCAAGCGCAAGCTCCAATCCTTCCTCGTTGGCCCACTCGTTTAAGGATGATAAGGTGTTGAAACCTTATGCTCAACGTTGTACTTCTTGAGTAGCGCCTCGATTGTTCTATTGCAAAAGTGGGATCCCCCATCACTGATAAGTACTCGTGGCATGCCAAACCTTGCAAATATGTTAGTTCTAACAAAATCTGCGACAACTTTAGAATCATTAGTTCGGGTGGCTTTTGCTTCCACCCATTTTGAGACATAATCAACCGCAAGTAAAATATAATTAAAACCATGAGATGAAGGAAAAGGACCCATGAAATCAATACCCCAAACATCAAAAAATTCGACAGTAAAGATAGGGGTCGGCGGCATTTGGTCCCTTGCACCTATATTGCCCATTCGTTGGCAACGATCACAAGTAACACAAAACGTCCTAGCATCCTTAAATATCATAGGCCAATAAAATCCACATTCTAACACTTTAAGGGTTGTGCGTTGTGTGCCAAAGTGTCCTCCATATGCATAAGTGTGACAAAAACTTAAAATTGAGTTAAACTTAGAATTATGCACACACCTACATATAATCTGATCCGGGCAATACTTCCACAAGTATGGGTCATCCCAAACATAAAACCTAGCACCTTTTTTCAATTTTTCACGTTGGTTTTTGTTTAGGGTGCTTGGGACTTGCTTAGACACTAAAAAATTAAGCCAATCAGCATACCATGGCTCACTTACCTCCATGGACATCAATTGCTCATTCGGGAATGCTTCTGGGATGAGTAATTGTTCCTCGTTATGCACCAAACGACTTAGATGGTCAGCCACCACGTTTTCACTGCCTTTCTTGTCCCGAATTTCGATGTCGAACTCTTGAAGCAGCAGCATCCATTGAATAACCCTTGGCTTGGCCTCCTTTTTTATGAGCAAGTACTTCAACACTGCATGATCAGTCTAAACAATCACTTTAGTACCAATTAAATATAAACGAAATTTATCTAAAGCAAAAACTACAGCAAGAAGTTCTTTTTCCGTAATGGAGTAGTTCAACTGTGCGTCATTCAAGGTCCTTGAGGCATAGTAGATGACGTGAGGCCTCTTGTCTTTTCTTTGTCCCAAAACAGCTCCAATTGCATAATCTGATACATCGCACATTAGCTCGAAAGGAAGGCTCAAATCTGGTGGTACAATGATGGGGGTCGAAGTAAGCATCTCCTTGAGGTGTTTAAAGGCCTTTTCGCATTCCTCGTCAAACTTAAAGGGTACATCCTTCTGTAGGAGATGGCAAAGGGGGGTAGAAATCTTCGAGAAGTCCTTGATGAATCGCCTATAGAATCCTGCATGACCAAGAAAAGAACGAATCTCTCTCACCGAAGTGGGAGAGGGTAAGTAGCGCACAAGATCTATTTTCGACTTATCAACCTCAATTCCCCTTTCCGAAATGATGTGACCTAAAACAATGCCTTGTTTAACCATAAAGTGGCATTTCTCCCAATTTAAAACAAGGTTCATATCCATGCATCGTTTTAAGATCAAACTAAGATTATTTAAGCAACCATCAAACGAATCACCAAAAACACTGAAATCGTCCATGAAAACCTCAATAATTTTTTCAACAAAATCTAAAAATATACTTACCATGCATCGTTGAAAAGTTCCTGGAGCATTGCACAAACCAAATGGCATACGGCGATATGCAAAGGTGCCAAACGGACAAGTAAAAGTGGTATTTTCTTGGTCGTCCGGAGCCATGACAATTGGTTATACCCAGAATATCCATCAGGAAAACAGTAAAATGAATGACCCGCTAACTTCTTGAGCATTTGGTCAATGAATGGCAAGGGGAAGTGGTCATTCCTCGTGGTGGCGTTGAGCTTCCTGTAGTCAACGCACTCTCCAACCTGTTTGGATCTGGGTAGGCACGAGTTCATTTTCTTCATTCTTTGCCACAGTAACTCCTGACTTCTTTGGAACGACTTGAATTGGTGAAACCCATCGGCTATCTGAGATTGGTTAGATGACCCCACAATCAAGGAGCTTGATAATTTCCTTTTTCACAACGTCCATCATCGGAGGGTTGAGACGGCGTTGAGTCTCTCGAGTTGGTTTAGGCCCCTCCTCAAGATGTATGCGATGTATGCATGTAGTAGGGCTAATTCCCTTGATGTCGGCTAAGGTCCATCCAATGGCAGTTTTATGATCCTTTAACACTCGAATAAGTTTTTCTTCCTCCAATTCCATGAGTGATGATGAAACAATGACGGGAAACGTTTCTTTTTCTCCCAAAAAGACATACTTCAAATGGTTGGGCAATGGTTTAAGCTCTAGCGTAGGTGCCTGCACCACTGAAGGTAACATCTTGTTAGTAGAAACGGGAATTGACATTGGGATTGGAGACTGACCAACGCAAGGTGGGGATGACTCAAGTGCAGCCACCATCTCCTCAATTTCTTCACTAAAACCCATGGCAAAAGCTTCCTCCATGTTGTCGCCATGCTCTTGCACAATTTTTGGGGTTTGGGTTGTGCTTTTTATTCCTTCAACGATGGTTGTTTCAAGGGCATCTCGATCCAATGAGTCAAGAAACTCCTACGCCAAAGATTCCAAAATATCAATAGAAAAACACGAATGATCATCAATAGGATATTTCATGGCTTCAGAAATATTAAAATCAATAACTTCCCCATCAAATTCCATTGACAATGTCCCTTTGAACACATCGATCTTTGTCCAGGCTGTTTTCATGAATGGTCGCCCAAGCAAGATTGGCAATGGTGTAGTATGGACTGATTCATCCATCTCTAGAACATAGAAATCAGCCGGGAATACTAAATAATTCACCTGCACTAAAACATCTTCCAAAACTTCTTTTGGATAGGCGTTAGAGCGATCGGCTAATTGAATGATTACACCATCTTTTTTTAGTTCCCCTAAGTTCATAGATGCATAGATTGAGTATGGCATTACATTAATTGATGCACCTAAGTCTAGCATGGCATGTTCGAATTTAGTATTGCCAATAACACAAGGAATCATAAAACTACCCGGATCTTTGCATTTAGGGGGTAATTTCCTTTGTAAAACAGCGGAGACATTCTCACTTACCTGGACAACCTCCTTGTTCGAAATCTTCCTCTTTGTTATGCATAGTTCCTTGAAAAACTTGGCGTACCTTGGAACTTGCTTAATTGCATCAAGGAGAGGGATATTGACTTGCACCTTTCTAAACGTCTCAAGAATGTCCTTCTCAGCTTCCTCATTCTTCGATTGCATAAACCTACGAGGAAAGGGCACATTTGGAGGAACGACATTAGAAATAATAGAATTTGGAACTCCCTTACCTGTGATGGACGGCATGGATGGCTTAGGGGACTTAGGTGGCTGCGGCAAGGTTTTGGATCCCTTTGCCATGGCCTTTGCTTCTTCCTCCTCTTCAATTTGCTTCATTTCATCCTCCTTGTGACCTATTTTTGATGATGTAGGACCTGCCCCAACTTCCTTGCCACTTTTTAGCATGATGGCCTTGGCAAATTCGAAGCCACCCTTTGGATTTGCAATGGCTTCCCTTGGTCTCTAAATTGCCCTACAAACTCTGCAATTTGTCCAATTTGCTTCTCCAATTGATCTACCCTTTTTGTCTTGGTTTTGCATGACCTGGGTTTGATTCTCTTGCCCCTGAGGCAAATTGGTTAGCAATTTAAGAAGTGTATCATTATCGAGAGAATTACCTGAAGTGTTTTGGGCAGGTTGTTGCTGGACTTGATTTGAGGCATACGGCTTGGTGTAGAAACCCAGAGGTTGCTGCCTAAAGCCTCCTTGCTGTTGGGATTGTTGGGGCTCTTTCCATTTGAAGTTGGGGTGGTCTCTCTACCCTGGATTGTACGTGTTTGAATATGGATCATTTCGGGGCTGATTTTGATTTTTGAATCCAATGGCATTAGCGCTCTCTCATCCACCATTTTCAATCAATTGGGGACACTTTTGAGAAGAGTGTCCTTGGATGGAACACACGCCATAAACACTAGGTCCTTGCACTTTCATCCCCTCGGCCATCTATGACACAATGGAAGTAAGATTAGCTAATTGGGTTTGAATATCAGATGAAGAGCTTACCTCATGAACTTGTTGCCGTGGCATGTCTCTTTGTCCAATTCCTTCATATTGTTGTGCATTCAATGCACGGTTTGCAATGAGTGTCTTGGCCTTCATAGAAGTATTAAAGGAAAAACTCTTCCTTCATTTGGTGCTACGGACAAGAAGCAACGAGACTTTTAAAACGTTCATAGTATGTTGGAAATAACTCACCTTGGCTTTTTTGGATTCCACTAATCTTCTTCCTCAAGAGAATGACTCTCGAAGTAGGGAAGAACTTTTCTAAGAATGCCCTCTTCATGCTTTCCCAAGAGGTGACAGTTCCAGGGGCTAATTCGTACAACCAATCTTTAGCTTTTTCTAGAAGAGAGAATGGAAAGGCTTTCATCTTCAAAATATTTCCATCGACGTTGGTTGGGGTCATGCTTGAACACACCACTTCGAACTCCTTGAAGTGCTTGTTTGGATCTTCCATGGACAGCCCATGAAATTTAGGGATGTGGTGCAGCAAGCTTGATTTCAATTCAAACTCGTCGCTCTTGTTTTCAGCCGCCCTAGGGTATTGAATGCATAGGGGTGTGGTGTTGTCCAATCCCGAAGCTGAGAGCTCCTTGATTGTTCGGTTATCCGCCGCCATGACTTGTGGTTGCTCAACTCCTTGGGCCGTGGGCTACTTTTCCTCTTCTATTTTGTTCTCCTCAGGCTCAGGTTCAAGCTTGGATGGTTGAGCTTCTTGCTGTTTCTTTGTCCTTCTCAAAGTTCGCTCAAAGTCGTTGTCAAAGTCAGAGATATGCTTACGAACTGCATGAGAATTTCGAGTCATACACTAGTACCTATTAAACAAAAAGAACAGAGCAAAGTTAGTAACTAAATTAAAACATACTAAAAAGAAATAAGGAATTAGCAAAGTTGCTAATCCCCAGCAACGGCGCCAAAATTTGATGCGATGTGAACAACACTCAAATTAAACCCTCTTGTTGACAATTGTAGTATATATGCAAGTAGGGACCGTTCTAAACCGGGGATTAGGAGGGATTTCTAATCTATATAAAATAAACTTAGAAACACTAAATAAAACTTTAAAAACACAAATCTAAAATCAAAACACTTCACTAGATTCAAATGATTCCAACTAAACTAGAATAACTCAAAATAAAACTAACAAATAAACTAAAACAGATTATAGGGTTGTTTTAGGACGTGAATTGAATTTAAAAGATTCAAATTATGAAAATTAACCAACTCTAAACTAAATTAACTCAAAGAACTCAAAAGAAATCAAATAAAGTAGATTCAAATCAAAGGACATAAATTGTAAAAGGGGGATTGGGTTTTGATGAGAATGACTTGAAAATAAACAAATTATAAACTAGACAAAATTAGACACAAAATATGGTTGTTTGAATGGATGATGGATTAGCTAGAAGGTTCTCCTCCACAAATGATACACTTGTACATAAACCAATTTTTAGTTGTTCTTTCAGTAACTTATGAAACTCAATACTCCGGATTAACCGTGATAGCACTTTTTTAACCTTCAAGTTCTCCTTAAGTTAATGAATTGAATGGGAAAGCGCATATAACAATTCAAAACATTCTTCAAAAGTTCCATACGTGAAAAGCACAATAGAGATACAATCAAAGATCATTAAGATTCATGAGAACTATAAGTATTGACGAGGCATTCGTAACTATGAAAAGCATGATACTCTTGCCAAGAATTCACTTAACACGATTATGGATAGCAACCTTCACTACTCATGAATATAAGTTCATAACGATTAGGTGAAATTTCCTTATATTCTAGCATCAAACTTATGCATGAAAACTAAGCGTGCACTCTTAATTAACATACACAAATAAGTTATCAATCAAATAGTTAAGCGAATTGAAATCACAAATTATTAAAGCACAACCAAAAGTAATTAATTCATAATGCAAATGTAATCATGGCTTTGAATCCCCCCTAGCAAAAAGGGGGGTTTAGTTCCTCATAATTGTAAAACAAAGGTAAATAGATTTATACATTGAAAATAAAAGAAAGAAAACACCCTAGCAAAAAGGGGGGTTTAGTTCCTCATAATTGCAAGCACGTCCAAGCACGTTCCTTCCCTTCCTTTGCTACGGCACAAGGGGTGGTTGTGGGTTGAAGGTTTGGTTGTATGGAGGAATGGATAGGGGGATGTATGGTGGTGTTTAGGATGGGTAGGTAGGGGTGTGGCAATGGTGTTTATGGGCAGATTTTTGTGGAGGGTTTTAGGGAATAGGTGTGCCTGTTTTTCGAGAGAATGAATGGATGTGTAGAAGGAAGTTGTTGTATGAATTAGTGAGTTTTTAGCCTTGCATGAAGGCCTATTTATAGGTGCTCAAAAGTAAAGAACCACACAAGTTGTTTTAATAAACAATACAAAGCAAGAATTAATCATCAAAAACAGCTAGCACATATGCATCTTTGCAGAAATTTCATGATGAAACAACTTACATTCATCCTCCTTGGTCCATGCCTTTGGTCCCTCTTGGTTTTCTCGTGATGAATCAGCTAGTACACTTGCAAAACAGCTAGCACACTTGTATTTCATGATTAAATAAGCTAGCACACTTGCAAAACATGATTACCCATCCATGCCGTGGGGTTTCCTTGCAAAAACAACTTGCACACTTGTGTTTTCATGATTAAAACAGCTAGCAACACACGTGCTTGGTCTTTGCAAGGTATCTTCTTCATTTTGATTAGATTTTAGCATGTGTTTGAAGCCCTTTCATGCACCAAAACGTCCATCCTTTATGCTCCCCATGCATGTAATCCATTCCACCCCAAAATAGCTCCAAATTGCACCAAAATGCAGTTCTTTGCTAACTTTATTATTAAAACCTATAAACACACGAAAATAGCTTAAAACATTCTAGTAACATGAAACTAATTAAGTAAATGCAAGGAAACAAACTAATAAAGTCACATAAATATGTTCCTATCACTAACATGCTGAATTTGATGATTCAGGCACCCACTCTTGAATTTAAACCATTGCCGGATCATTTCAAGTATCACCTCCCATTCAAAGATAAATTCCATGCCGTGGAACCTAGGGGAGTTTAGTGGAAATTCTCGTCCGGCTGCAAGACGTTAAAACAAGCGCTTCTTGGGAGGCAACCCAAGCATTCAACGAAGGGAGACTTTGGAATTGTTCAACAAATCAGATTTGCACTCATAAACCTTTCTCTTTACTGCATTTATCTTGTCTTGCTTAGTTCACTAATTGTTTGTTTGCTTAAGTGTGAACCTATGTTTAAAACATTGAGGGCAATGTTTAGTTTAAGTGTGGGGGAGGGTAAACAAAGTCTTTTTACATTGATTGACATATTTTACACTGCTTGATTTAAAACAAAAAAAACAAAACAAAACAAAACAAAATCAAATCAAATAAAATAAAAATAAAAATAAAAGCAAAAATATTTTACAATAATGTGTAAACTAATAGCATTCATTGGTCAGGTGGTGTCTCAGCAGTCGACGAAGCTCCAGAAAGACGAAGCGCCAGAGTTTGATCCTCCAGAGCCTCAACACTTGGTGCAACTCCAGATGACGAAGGCAACAGATGCCTCTGCAGTAACACCACAAACTTTTGATGATCACTCTGAATCCGTACTTCGGACTCCTGCAGCTGGTCAAGCTTTCTCTTCATACTTGTTGAGTAACTAGTTGCGAGCATGTGCAACTCCTTATTCTCGTGCCTGAGTCCTCTGACCTCTTGCTGAAGACTAGCCACCTCAGCCATCAAAGACTCAACCTGACAAGATCGTGCAAGAATGCGTTGGCCCATGTTTGATACTGAGCCTGCACACTGGACGCTGAGTGCCAGAGAGTCCTGAACAGCGAGCTCGTCGGACCGCTTGGAAAGCAACCTATTGTCTCTTGGAGTGAGAAGGTTTCTAGCAATCACCGTAGCAGTTGTATCGTTCTTCATCATAGAGTCCCCAACTGTAAGAGGATCATTGGGGGATATAAAGGACGGATGCCAAATGTTGTTTGGAGAAGACAAGTCATCATCTTCCCCGACATTCAAGTTAAGGTGACGGTCAGAGGGGTAAGACATTTTCTGAAGGTGTTGAAAAAGAAGAGATCGGACAGATTAAGATTTCAGAAGTGCAAGAAGGGAGTTTTTACAGGAGGCAATTCAAGTGTGTTGGGGAACAAAATTTGTGCCTCTATAAAAGAAGAAATCGAAGAGGCACTACTCAGAAATCAAAGAGGTGCCTGCTCACAAATCAAAGAGGCGCCTGCTCGCAAATCGAAGAGACACTCCTCTCTTAAAAGCCGGGCCTGCTCAGAAACCACGAGCCGACCCCCGGATTTCAAAAGAATAGTACCGGTTGTGAAGAAATTCCTATAAGCGTCCACCTTCGCCCTCCATAGCAAAGGCATACTTACTCAACACTTCTTCATCTCCGAGAATGTATTCCCAAAGAAACCTCTCGAGTTACTCAGTGTTCCTCATCCCCTGGAGTACCTCTCCAAACAAGTGATCAAGAGCAAAAGTATTTCATATCATGAAGGTTAAAAGCAAAAGTATCTCATATCATGCTTTCCCCTCACCTTCATCTGAAGAACAGGGAGAAAGGGAGATCCTGATTGCTTACCTAGTCTTGCTCTCGAGTACTCATCTTCAAGCCCCTCCAGCCCAGTTCAAGAATAAACCTGTGGGAAAATACTTCTTCAAAAGAAAAAAGTATCTCACAGACGTTGCAGGAGGAGTCTGAGTTGCATCGAAGAGCAGAAGGAGTCTGAGTTGATCCAAGAACTCGAGAAGATGCCACACCTGCATAGAGACCTGATTACTTGAAGTATGTGGAGACAACGTGATGATTCATCCTCAACTAAGTTGAGGATCACTTGCAAGTAAAAAGCTCCCCAACCCAGTTCAAGAATCAACCTGTGGAAAGATACTTCTTCGAAAGCTGTGGAAAGTCCCATCCAGTTCAAGATCAAAGTTGTGGAAAATGAACAAGCACAACCAAAGATCATCTACCACATGAAGCTATGTTGTTCCTCACTATTTCTAAGTGTTTTTAAGCTGTTTTGGTGTGTTTTATTGTGTTTTGAGGGAATCATACGAAAATGATATAAAAATTTGAAAAAGTTTTGAAAAATACCAAAAAGAGTTGTTTTAGAGTCATTTTGGTGTATTTGTGTCTTAAGTACCTTCCAATACAATGATGAAGATTCGGTTTTTAATTGCATAACTGTTAAAGAAAGTTACAAGCATGGATTGAAGTTTGATATTCTCTTGTCCTATACTTAATTGTAGTTGTTATTTATGAACTCACATTTGATTACAAAGTGGATAAAATAAGTTTTCATAACATGCTTGAAGGAAGGAACTCATATAACGCTACATCCTTGTGAGACTCGAGCCTTTACTTTCTTTGGAGAGTTATAATATGTGAGTTCTAGTTTCCTAAAGTTGTTGCATGATCTCATTATTCTTTGCTTGGTTGCTATTTAGAATGCATTTTGATAGAACTAAATGCTAAAACTTGTATCCGTTTCATTGAAAGCACGACATTGTAATGTATAACACATATCAAGATGAAGTGGTGTAGTCTCCACCGTAGCCAAATAGCCGTGCCCTCCATTATTATCTGTTTTGTAGATTAAACCCCGTTTGAGCCTTGTTTAGCCTACGTTCTTTATTAACCCACAATAACCTCATTTAGCATAGTTTAGGACTTTCCATACCCTTGTTCTTAAAGGCTAGTAAGCATAACATAAAATGAATTCCTTTTGATCTACATTATGCAAGAAAACAAGTGTGGGGGAGGGAATGGTTTTTTTTGAGCTCATTTGTACGTTTTGGGTTACAAAAAAAAAATGTGAAAAACCTATGAAAAGAAAGAAAAAAAAAAGAAGAAAGAATGAGTTTGAAAGTATTGATTGTTGAAGGAAGGGTCCAAATCATCAAATATGGCCCTAAAATGTGTGACTTCTCCCCTTTTTGTTCAAAATTTGAGTTTGCATTCAAAAGTGAATTCTAATTTGATTTCATTGCTTTGCTCACTATGTCTTTAAGAACCTTTGTTTTCCATATCCGTTCTTTGTTAACCAAGCACCTTTAGCCGCGTTACAACCCTTACACTTCTATCTTGAGTGCTATGTGTTCAATATGTGGAGTTTGGGATTGGTATGAGCATATGGTGTCACTAGTTCTTGCATCTAAGTAGTAGTATTCCTTTCATGAGATCATATTCATACATTCACTGATAACTCCAAAAAAGTGCTTTCTTTGTTAAACATATGTGAGTTTTAGTTTTCATGTGTACATCAATCTTCTCACATATACCTAGTGTAGGGAGTGTAGTTTAAAAATCTAAGTGAAAAATGAGTGCATATCTAGTAAGGAATTGAGGGAATTCTCTAAGGCATGTTATTACATTCAAAATGATGTTTTAATCGATTAACAGAGAACTAGTAAATGGTGATTGTGGTTAAGTGTATGCTTAAGGATATTGATGACCAAAATCTGTGCAAGTAATGATTTTTAACATGTGCATTGGAAATCCCTGAGGTAACGTTGGAAGGTTTAGATTGTGTTTTGTTTCTTTTTGTTTCTTTGTTTTGCTAGAGGACTAGCAAAATCTAAGTGTGGGGGAGTTTGATAGGAACATATTTATGTGACTTTATTAGTTTGTTTCCTTGTATTTACTTAATTAGTTTCATCTTATTAGAATGTTTTAAGCTATTTTCGTGTGTTTGTAGGTTCTAAATAACAAAGTTAGCAAAGAAGTGCATTTTGGTGCAATTTGGAGCTATTTTGCGGTGAAATGGATTGCATGCATGAGGAGCATAAAAATGGATGGTTGTGATTCATTCTCACCAATAAAAAAGGATGGTGGTGATTCATTCTCACCAACAAAATGGATGGTGATGATTCATTCTCACCAACAAAATGGATGGTAGTGATTCATTCTCACCAACAAAAATGGATGGTGGTGATTCATTCTCACCAACAAAAATGGATGGTGGTGATTCATTCTCACCAAGAAAATGGATGGTAGTGATTCATTCTCAAAGCCTATAAATAGACTTCTCCATCAAGGCCAAAGACACCAATTCACATCTACAACACATTCCATAAACAACACAATTTCTGCCGCAAGTTTCCATCTTCCTCCATCCATTTTCATCCACCTCTTTTCCTATCCATCCTCTACCACCCTTCCATACTCTCTTAACCTATCCAATCTCTGCCACATCCCCTAGACCATCCAAACACCACACCCACCTTGGTGCCGCATGTTTGCAAGAAAGGATGAGGACTTGGAGCTGTGCTAACTATTCAAGACGTTGGATTGTTGGAGCGTTCTAGGTGTTTTCTACTTTTGTTTATCATGTTTAAATTCAATTATAGTTGTTTAATTGCAAATATGTGGAACTAAATTCGTTTTGGTTAGAGGTTGATTCAAAGCCATGAACATATTTGTAATATGAATTGATTACCTTCAATTGTGATTTCATGAGTTGTGAATTCAATTTGCTTAACTGCTTGATTTATAACTTATTCTTGTATGTCGATTAAGGATGCATACTTAGTTTGCACGCATGAATTTGATGCTAGAATATAAGGGAGTTTCACCTAATCGTTATGAACTTATATTCACAA
The DNA here is from genome assembly GCA_963580275.1 of Crataegus laevigata. Classification (NCBI taxonomy): domain Eukaryota; kingdom Viridiplantae; phylum Streptophyta; class Magnoliopsida; order Rosales; family Rosaceae; genus Crataegus; species Crataegus laevigata. The sequence continues at coordinate 17,857,105 of OY756940.1, read as the reverse complement.
GTAGTGGAGGTTGCTAGTCATAATCACGTTAAGTCAATTCTTGGCAAGAGTATCATGCTGTTCATAGTTACAAATGCCTCGTCAATGCTTATAGTTTTCACAAAGCTTAATGATCTTTGATTGTATCTCTATTGTGCTGTTCACGTAGGGGACTTTTGAAGAATGTTTTAAATTGTTGTATGCGCTTTTCCGTCCAATTCAATAACTTAAGGAAAACTTGAAGGTTAAAAAAGTGATGTTCACGGTTAATCTGGGGTGTTGAGATTCATGGTTTATTGAAAGAACAACTAAAAATTGGTTTGTATGCAAGTGTGTCATGTGTGGAGAAAAACCCTCTAGCCATCCATTCATCCATTGATTTACTCAAATCTTTCTTAAAATCTGTTTTACAAAGTTTACTTAGTTTTTGTTTAAATTCGTCCAAAACCAAACCCCCAATTGTTAAGTTGTATTCTTTAGTTATAATCTGTACAATTTGATGTATTTTGAGTATTTTGAGTCTTTGTAATCCCAAATTCGTTTAAATCCATCCCTAGTATCTGTTTTTATTCAATTTGCTAGTTTTGTGTTGTTTTGACTATTCTAGTGTGTTTTAAGTTATTATAGTTTAGCTTTATGTTTTAGAGTTTTGTTTTGTGTTTTTTAGTCTTGTTTAATATTTTTAAGTCCGTTAGGTGCATTAGCAATCCCTCCTAATCCCCGGTCTAGAACGATACCCTACTTACATCTTTACTAAAATTGTCAAAAATAGGGTTTAATTTGTGTGTTGTTTTACATCGCATCAAGTGTCCAACACCTTTGAATCAAATCTAGCTCAAGATTAAGTATGTCGAAAATCGAAAATTGGAGGAAACCAGAACATCTTCCAGCTAAATTCAAGATCAAGCCCCAACGGCCCTTGAAGAAAATTTTAGCCCAATTCAAGATCAAGCCTTGAGGCCCTTGGATTGACGTCTACATTAAGGGACTTCAAAACGCCTCTTCTACACATGACAAGCACATGTATACGACGAGCCTTGAAGTGGAGGCATTTGTAGACATCAAAATTTCGGTGAAATAAAAGTTGACCAAATGCATTAAAATTACAACCCATTCATTTTCACCTACAACCTCCACTTACTTCACGAAAAAAAAAATGGATGGTGGTGATTCATTCTCAAAGCCTATAAATAGGTTTCTCCATGGAGGAATGAGGGAGAATTAACACCTACAATTCTCTATTTACAAATTGCAAGAGAACTCTCCAAAATCCTTGAAGTTTTGAAACCCCAAAAATCTCAAGCATCCAAATTCCCAAAAAACCCTGAAGAATTAAGAAAGCTCTCTTAGCTCTTCGTCAAATCCTTGAAGGTCATCCTAAGATCAAGCCTCGACGGGCCTTTGGATCCACGACATCAACAAATTTACACCACTGTTCATCCCAAGATCAAGCCCCGACGACCCTTTGGATCAACGGCCCATCAACAAATCTATACCTCATGAAGATAGAATCAGGGGATTAAATTGTAAAAGAGATTGTAACCCCAAAAAAATTATACAAATATTATTTTGTACATGCGTTCTTTTCTCATTCATCGCAGGAAATTTCGTGTTTACCCAATGAATAAACTATTAAAAAAATAGAAAAATCCCAAGAACTAAAAACTAAACCTTAATCCGTACAGGCCTGATCAATCCCAGAAAAGGAGCTGCAAAAAAATTGATCTTTAAATCCTCAGAAACTAAAACATGGGAAATTTCAGATTTGGGATTTTAATTTTATACGATTTCAACTACACCAAATATGTGGGTTTTTGATAAAATTAAGCACCCTAAGCCTAACCCCACTGCTCTAATTCTAACCCTTAACTTAAAAGTAAACAACCCCCAAATTTAAGAACCGTAATTCTAACCCCTAATTTAAGGACCCTAATTCCAACCCACCGCACTAATTCTATTTTAAATCAATAACCCTAATTTAAGAACCCTAATCTAACCCCCAGTGAAGCACCCTAAATATAGCCCCCAATTTAAGAGAACCCTAATCTAACCTCACTACCCAAAATCGTTCCTTTAATTTAAGACCTAAATCTAACCCCAATTAAGAACCCTAAAAACTCTAATTTAAGAACCTAAATGTAACCCCCAATTTGCATACCCTAAATCTAACCCCACTACCCTAATTTAGACCCCCAATTTAAAATATTAAAAAAAAACCGTTAATCTACAAACCCTAATTAACATGGTGAATAAAGAAAAGTGAAAAAAAAAAGAAAAAGGAAATTACCTTTTGGAGATGAAGAGGTGACGGCCGGAGAGGGACGGAGAGACGAGGAGAGGGACGGAGAGACGAGGTGAGCGATGGAGAGAGGCGGAGACACGAGGTGAGTGATGAAAAGTGGTAGTGAGAGGGTCTGAGAGTGAGAGAGGGTGTTGGGGAACAAGAAATAAGGGTGAGAGATATTGCCCGAAGCATTACAAATGGAAATACCTCCCGAACGAAGATTCCATGGCTCTTTGGCTAGCTTCTACGGACTGTTTAATCATGAAAGATATTGCCCGAAGCACACTATGATTTCGTCCATGAATGAGTACAATTCTGAAGTTTATAAATTCGATTGAATTTTGACTAGAGAATACTTTTCTCGTCCTTCCTTATTTCTAACTTGCTCCTGAAGCAACAAGTGTAGAAAGCAGAAGTTTACCAAATTCTCGGATCTGATTACTACTATAATCATATGATAGAATCAAGGCCTGCCAAGGTGTGGCATCATGCCCGAAGCGTGATCCTTGGCACCTAAGACCTAAAAATTCAAGAATAAGGGATAGTATTCCCGAACCTTAACCCTGTAGAATCTACTTCCGTCTCGATGGAATAGATCATTGGGTATGCACCTGTTCATGCCCTACCAATGTTGTTAAGGAGTACCATTTTCGTAGTCAGTATGTGAGATTAATTTTGCTCCACCAAACACCGTTGGAAGAGCATAATTTTGACATGGATGGCCTTATTGGCCGAATCCCTTTAGTAAACCATTTACTTTGTGAACATTTTTCCATGTTCCTGGATTCAAGTTTGGTGTATGTTTTACTTATGGATAATCTTATTGATATTGTCCTCGAATACGAGTTAATTGAATCATGTTTCTAAGTATATGTGACCGATTTAATTAAACACGTGATTAGGTAGGAATGTGGGGAAGTTAGTTGTATGGACGAATGCGTACTACACACACTAACTTTACACCTAAATCACATCTCTAACAACGACTTCAGGTCTATCCAACCTGATTAAGAGCATTGGCACGCTCCTCGTTGTATAAATGGTACTGCATCACCATTTAAGGGACCTTAAATTCTCCCTGACATTGAGTTTTTAAGGATATTCGAGATGACAATGATCATAAATGAAACCACTGAAGAAAATAGAGTGAAATATCTTTGCACCACTTCCAAAAATGAGCCTGAAGCTTTGATTTGGGGCCAATGGGTTGTTTCCCAACTGGGAACACACCACATGTGGCCGGCCTAGAGCTGGGTGATTGAGCAGCTTACTTGCTTTGGCATGACCATTTGGGACACTTAGGTCGAACAATGATGCTACGACGCATCTCCTTACTCGAAGTAAGGATCTTGTGCCTATAAGCACACTTTGCCAAGCCTGCTCATTAAGGAAATTGATTTTCTATATTATTCCTCACAAAGATACGAAATCACCTCCTTTTTTATAGTGGATTCAAGGGAATATATGTGGACTAATCCAATCAAAATGCGAACCATATAAAGATTGATGGTTTTGATTGATGAATCGAAAAAATGGTCACATGTTTGTCCACACACATTACTGCTAAACCTCTTGGCCGATTATGGGTTCACCACCCTACTTATCCCTTAAGGTTCTGGAGACTGGATAATGCCAAAGAGTTTATATCGACGGTTTTCGATAAAGTATTGCATGTTGTTTTGGGTTTCTAATTGAACATTGAGTTCCCATGTTCACCCCAAATAGCCTCGCCTAGTGATCATAAAGCGCAAATTTAAATGATCGCCCGAATTTTGGTAAAAGTACCAAGTTTTCGGTTTTCCACCCAACCTATATGACGTTACAGTTGGTTACTAGGTATGAACCTGACGATTTTTCGTATTTACGCATTTGGGTGTGCATTCCATGTGCCAAGTTGTGCCACCGCAACGTACCACCATGGGTCCTCAAAGAAGGATGTGTATCTTTTCTCGATCATGATTCTCCTTCACACTAGGTATCTTCGAGCCCTTGCATGCGATCTCTTTACAGCTCATTTGCGGGTTATCAATTTAATAAGACGAAGTTGCATGGACGTTGCCCACTATGTCTCATCTCAATCCCCATACTGCACAAGTATGATAAGCAAGTGCGATGAATTCTAGATTTCAGAATGTTGCTCTTGTTAGAGGTATGCCCTGAAAGTCAATCTTTGGAAGAAACATTTCAGGACATTGTCTGTATGTATAGATAACTCTAAATACAGCAAAAGGCAAAGTCACTCATTAGGACTATCTCGATAAATGATATAGGTCCAAAATAGTGAATCCATGGACAATGGATCGATGGAAGAAGTAATCTAATGAAGTTAGACTACAGAGACCTTCTTCTCATAACCATGATGTTCAAAAGGTTCCTGGTCGTAGGATTGTCAGAGGGATACTGACAATACATAGACCAGTACATACTATGTCCCCTTCGAATAGGAAGGATGGGAAGTCTCATGCCATTCGTGTAGTGACACTAAGACAAGTATGTAGGTGCTCATTAAGGGAATGAGTTCACTGAACACAATCAAAAGAGAGCACTTGCATGGAGGTCTACTCACATGTCAAGCAAGTAACTCTACTGGTTGGAATGTGTAAGTAATCCTTTGACCTGAGACATCATAGTTGTCTTGAGGATACGTTGCTGATCATTTAATAATGAGACATGACCACATCTCATCTAGGATGTGTTCTATGCATTGTTGGGGTCAGTGATTTATTCTCAGAGGCATGTGAATGATCAACAAGGGATCTCTAATCCTTGTTATGAAAGGAAGAATGCTATAAGATATGATTCGGGAATCTTCGGCCAAAGTATCAAGCGTAATGATGGAAAGCGTTCCTATACGACTCAATTGAATCATATAACTAAGTATAATCACATTAGGGGGTTTGACATTAAGTATCCATACCCTAGTAATGTGCTTAAGAGTATTGTATTAGACAAGGATCGAATTACATTGTGATTCCAACTGAATAGGTTCTCCGACAAAATTCTACATTAGCTTGGGTAGCCATGATATATGGTTGATGAGTGCATATTTTCATATATATTTTATCCCAAAAGTTACATTTTCTTGTTAAATTTTGAATTTAAATGAAAGGAATTACATGGTTTTGTGTTTATATAATTAAATTAATGAGTTGGAGAAAAATCATGTTATAATTCCTTGGTTTTAATTTAATTTGGTGATTTCTTATAATTTAAATCTTTATGCCCATAACCTTTGGTTAAAGTATAGATTATTTGACTATGGAAGTTACATGTGGCTAAAATCATTTTCATTTAACTTGCTTGTAGGTAACTCATTGGAATTACTTGGTGAAGTCACTAGCACATGACAATTTGTAAAATCACAAGCTTATGTAATTGGCAGCGCACATGGACAAAGAATGAATGGAAGAAACAAATGGCAGCAGAAAAGCAAAATGAATGATTAGCACAACACAAAAGGAATGGCAACAACGCATGGACAGCAAAGCAAAGAAAAGTGAGTTGGCTGTGAAAGAAAAGAAAAAAAAAACAGAAAAGAGAGAGGGCAGCAGATAGGCTGCCAAGAGAGGTAGTAGTGAAGGAGAATAAAAGTGCAACATGCAATACACGGAAAAAGTTGCCAGGAAGGCAGCGCACAGACTGGCGCACATGCGGACAGCAAGACAGAGGCAGTCGGTGCAGCGCACAGGGATCAAAAGATATAAAAAAGAATCATAGAGAGAGGCAGATGGAGAAAGGGGGAGTGTGGACAAAAGGAGGGAAGAGGGCAGCGCCCATTTTTAGAGAAACCAGGCGGCACTACAAAGCTGCCAGAAGGCAGCGGCACAAAGGCTGCCAGTGGAGAGGAGTGCAAGGCAGCAAAACAGAGGAAGGTCTGCACAGAAGCACACAGAACCAAAACTGCACAGCGGGTGCAGTGGCACAGACTGGCACACAGAGGCAGTGGCACGGCAGAAGCACAGAGCAGCAAATCAGCAAGGCACACAGACAGAAAGCTTGCCAATCAAAGGAGGAAATCTCTACACTCTCTTCTTTCGGTTTTATCTTCTCAAACTTATGTTTTACTTTTGTTTTAATTTGAAAATAATGTGTAACTAAATTCGTTTTGGCTAGAGGTTGATTCAAAGCCATGAATATATTTGTAATATGAATTGATTACCTTCAGTTGTGATTTCATGAGTTGTGAATTTAATTTGCTTAACTGCTTGATTGATAACTTATTCTTGTTTGTTGATTAAGGATGCATACTTAGTTTGCATGCATGAATTTGATGCTAGAATATAAGGGAATTTCACCTAATCGTTATGAACTTATATTCATGAGTAGTGAAGGTTGCTATCCACAATCGAGTTAAGTAATTTCTTGGCAAGAGTATCATGCTTTTCATAGTTACGAATGCCTAGTCAATACTTATAGTTCTCATGAAACTTAATGATCTTTAATTGTATCTCTATTGTGTTGTTCACGTAGGGGACTTTTAGAGAATGTGTTGAATTGTTGTATGCGCTTTCCCATCCAATTCAATAACTTAAGGAGAACTTGAAGATTAAAAAAGTGTTGTTCACGGTTAATCTGGAGTATTGAGATTTACAATTTATTGAAAGAACAACTGAAAATTAATTTACGTTGCATATGTGTCATGTGTGGAGAAGAACCCTCTAGCTAGTCCATCACCCATTCGTTCACCTTAATTTCATGCTTTTGTCAAATTTGCAAGTTATTTAGGTTTAGTTTACTTCTCGTCAAAACTCAATCCCCCATTGTTAAGTTGTATTATTTAGTTAGATTTTATTGTTTTGAGTTATTAGAGTTTAGTTAAGTGGCTTTTTCCTAGTTTTGTGTTTTTGAGTCTTGTTTAATATTTTTAAATCAATTTAGAGTAGATTAGCAATCCCTCCTAATCCCCGGCCTAGAACGATACCCTACTTACATCTATACTACAATTGTCAACAAGAGGGTTTAATTTGTGTGTTGTTTACAACGCACCAATGGTTAGATGTTACTCATGGCTTGTGAGTTCTTCTAGATGATTAAATATGTAATCATCAAAGAAGAAGGAGAATTAAAAGTAAGTTTTACTTCACTAAGTGATGGGTTAAATGCTAATCAATTGGATTGATTCCAATCACCTCACTGCCTTGCTAATTGGAACCTAAAACGATTGTACACCAATACACTCTTGTGATGAGATAACTAAAGGATGATGGAGTTAATTAATTGGATTAATTAAATGTTATGATTAATTAGAAAGTCTAAAGAAATCATAGAAGCGATAAAGGATCGTTTCGGGCTTAAAGAAAAGTTCGGGTTTATTCGGGCCCATTGGGCCCAAACCCATTCGGCTTTTATTCAAGCATAAGATGACTTAAAATAATAAAAGCCCAAAGCCCAAACAATGACAAGTGAGGCCGGCCAAAGGGAAGAGACAAGGACAGAGAAAGGTCAAAATGTTGACTAGTTTCTTTTCATTTAAAAGAGAAGTTTAATGAAAAGTTTCATTAGGGTTTTTGTGTGTTCACTTTAACAAAAGAAAAGAAAGGTCTCTCTCTCTCTCTAACACACAAAGGCCGGCCACCCCTTGGAGGAACACTAACCATCTTTCCTACTTGTGGTTACTCCATTATCCATCTCACTACACTAGTGGGTCTGGATCTTTAGAGGTCTTCTACATGGAGACTAGAGGAGAACCAAGGAGCTCACACTTCAACAAGGTGGAGGAGTCAAGGAGGGAGGCTAGGCTCAAGGAGTTCCAAGAACAAAGGGCTTGGAGGTGGTCCATCCTTGGTCTAAAGTCTAGATCAAGAGGTATAAAACTTCACCTACACTTTGTTCTTCAACTTTTTGTTTTGATGCATCAACTATGAACCTATAGTTCTTGAAGGGGATTTGCATGACTATAGCTTTGATAATATGTGATAACATGCTTCCGTTGCTTATGTATATAAATTTTGAATTGTATATGCATGCTAGTCACTAGAAATCCCACATAAATCTCATTATTTCCCTTCAAGTGGTATCAAGAGCCAAAGGTTTATATTTGATGTGTCATTTTGGATTTTATGCATATGGGTTTTAATATTATGTTTGACATATTATTTCTTCATTCAAAAATATGTTTATCTTTAGTTTTTCAAATGTTGAAAAATGTGTTTCAAGAGTTGGAAAAGATATGTATGCAAAAAGTGTTTTGGATGCATGAATGAAGAGTGAGTTTTTGAACAAAATTTGGGGCTATATTTTCCATGAGGGAGGGCACGGTTTTGGGGGATTTTTTGGCTTGTGTTTGTGTTATAATTTTAAGTCACACACACACACTTTGAAGCTAGAAACAAGAGGCCTTGTCACTTTTGTTTTTTGTTTTGAAAAATCACCAAGAAAGTGAAAATCTTGAAATTGTTTTCATGGTTTTGTTCTTGGTGTTCATGGTTTTGTTCATGGTTATGTTCTTGGAGTAAATGTTTTTGTTGTTGTGTTCTTACATTAATTTAAATTTGGATGATAGACTTTCAATCAATGACTTTCCATCCATAACTTTCAATCAATAGTTTTCCCTAGATTTACTCCACCCTAGACTTGACTAGGTAACCTTACACACACCATCCCTTTAAAGTCAAAAGTACAAAAGGTGATAAGGATAAGTATGGCTCTTGCTTTATTTTGAAAATAAGGGAACAAGATTTGATTTTCTCCCATTCCCCATGCTAGAACCGGCCACCCTAGAAAAAGTGTCCTTTATGGGCTATTTTGCAATTTAAAAAGTTGATTATACTTTCTAGTATTTACGGTTTGACCCATAACTTTTCATAATTGCATTTTGGCCCCAACTCTTTATGAGGTTAAAATACTTTGATTTTAATTTTGTTTGTAGCTTAAACTCATCATACAATTATGCCCATATGTACTAAATCCAATTGATTATGTTGCATTCCGATTTAATTATTTAATGTGATTAAGTAGTTAGAAAAATGGTTGACTATGGACTTATGCCTTAAACGATAATTGAGCTACAAGTAAGGCCGTTAAACTCAAATTGTTTGAACCATGGGAATGTGTTTTAATTATCGTTTCAATTGGACAACAACACGTTAGACGTTAATCTTTCTCTCCCTCTTTGTATATGTAATTTGTAGGAATTTGTACAAATCGGTTTGTAATTCTTATTACTTCTCTATCTCTTTCAATTAGTTGATTCCCTCTAGTACTAGACTAGAGTTTCTCTAACTATTTGGTAAGGAGACATATTAAAAAAGGATTTTCATGAGATTAAAGATTTGTTGGGTCCAACGCCCTAATTAGCAATGAATGATTGTCTTTCGTTTCTAATGGCTCAATGTTTTTAATTGGATTGAAAGCACGTAATTAAAACGACACTATCTTCCCTAGATCTTATTCAACAATGTTGGCTCGTTGTTGAATCAACCTAAAAAGTCCATAGTCATCCAAAGAGCCTAAAATAACTATAAAGTCCAAATAACAAAGGAATGCAAACTTCTCATAGTAGTTGTATATACTTCCAATATTTTAAAAAATTGTTTTGATATTGATTTGTTTTTGTGAAAATGAATAGTGGGAGTATCATGCGCTACTAAACTAAAATGAACTTAATTAGTAGTTATGTATATCTTCAATATTTTGAAAAATTGTTTTGATATTAATTTGTTTTGCGAAAACGAATAGTGAAGATATCATATGCAACTAATTTCATTTACTTTGGACTAAGTAGTTGTAATAGGACACAATTTATTGTAATATGATTAAATAAATAAAATGATGAGACCTTAAAATCCCTCAACCAACATACAATATTAAGTTGAAAGCGGAGAGGTGCTTTGAACACTTCTTTGTGGCCTTCCACCGTGGTAGGCTCCAATCGTTTATGACTCATACACCGGCTTCACCCTATCATAGGGAAGTTCAAAGTATGTGCTTATACTCAGGAGGAGTCTACTTCAACATTTGATGTGGTGAAGGTAGGCAACAAGTGTGGCCAACATCGTATCATCGTGAGGTCATACTTGGGCCCTTATCTAAACCGGCATGGTGGGTCAAAACTTAACTAAGAGAAATGGTGCCAACATCATATCATTGTGAGGCATTGTTCTCTAGAGGCCAACTAGATGGGTAATCACAAGCGGTTATTGTGAATGGGTAATTGTACCCTCTCATTATTATTTTTGCTAGCCAACATCATATCATTGTGAGGTGGGCTTGGTAATAGTGAGCCTCCCATAACCCGCTAGGAGCTTTCATTGAAATCTCCCGGATTCCATCTTGAGGGATATGGTATTTGCCAAAAATAGTGGGTGGTGTCATTCGGTTTAAAGACCCAAATCGTTTGACTTAATCAACAATAAAACTAATTTATTCTATTGTTATGTATTTAGATATGGTTGGAAGCACGCTTGCAAAGATACTCCACAAACATTGCCTTGAGGGGCACAATTTCCCATCTTGGTACCGTAATGTCAAGATTCTCCTAACCTTGGGGAAAATTGTTTACATACTAGACAAGGCTCCACCTCACATACCTCTTGGCCCTGAGGCCACTGAGGATGAACGTGCTAAGTATGACAAGCACGTTGAGGATGACACACAAGCCAAGTGCTATCTGTTGGCTTCCATGAATGAGGAGTTACAGAGACAGCATGAGGGAATGGACAGTGTATCCTCCATCATACTCCATCTTACGGAGTTATATGGTGAAGGGACGCGCAATCGTCGCTTCAGCACTGTCAGTGAACTTGTGAAGACCAAAATGGTCAAGGGAGCCCCAGTGCATTAACATGTACTGAAGATGATTGGACTCATTGAACAATTGGAGAACCTAGGTACTCCACTTGACGGGGAATTGGCCCAGGACTTCATCTTGGCTTCTCTTTCTGATTTGTTCTCGCGTTCGTTATGAACTACAATATGAACAAAATAGATAGCACTCTCTCTGAGTTACTAAACATGTTAGTAACCGCTGAGAAGACTATGAAGAAAGAGAACGTTGTAGGGACTGCCGCAGTAGCCTACAACAAGCCATCCACTTCCAAGGTCAAGCCGAAAGGCAAAGGCAAAGGAAAGGAGAAGAAGTCATTCACTCCTAAGGCCCAAGGTGGAGTGAAAAAGAAGGCGAAGGAGCCCAAGGGGACTTGCCACCACTGTGGAAAGGACGGGCATTGGAAGAGGAATTGCAGGTTATACCTTGCATCTCTGAAGGACAAGCCACAAGGTATGGTTTTTGTTCTTATCTTCAATTCTAAATGTTAGATCTTCTAATCTTTATATTTTGATATAAAATGATAATCACTTATGCAATTGTATGTAGGTGAAGGAGCCAAGTAGAAGATGAACAAGCAAAGAAAGGGATGGAGTGAAGAGTTCGGCCATTACTTTTTGCTAACTAATTAGGAAGTTTGTTAGGCATTTAAAGATAGTCTTTAAACTTTCTTATTTTGCTAAGAACTTATTATGTGGCTTCATATGATGGAAGACCCACTTTTGGTGCCTATGTGAAGGTATATAATTAGACTCTAATGTAAGAGCTAATTCTTTTGTATTAAACATTATGAATGTTTCACTTATCATATCAATGTAATGTGATGAATGCCTTCTACTACATTTGTTCCTCAAAGTAGTGTTATGAATTGAATAATGTCTTGTTGTATTCTAGTTGAAATACAAGAAATGTATCACTAACATAAATGTGATATCCAAACTTTGGATGTATCAATTAAGGATAGGTCTCACATTTTGGCCATTGATGGATACAATGAATCTTTAGATTTGGTTCCAATTGCCTACATGTGAGCTCTATATGAATTGAAAAGGTCTAGAGATTCCTCTCTTGAAGAAAAGAAAGATCACATTATAATGAAGTAAGTGATACATAAGGAAAAACGTTTTCTTACAAGGTTGCCGCTTAAACACAATAACCAAGATCACTCTTGGTTCAACTAGTAGTTTTGAACAACTAATTGAACATTTCTTAAATTGTTTTAGGAAATGCCAAATGTGTTAATAAGTGATCAAACCAAGAATGAAGTGTCTAAATCTATAAAATGTTTAAAGACCTTAGTCATTTAAAAACAAGACATCAACTTAGTGGAGTTGGAACAATAAGCTTAAAGGTTTTTGAAGCTACTCCACAATGTCCTCTACCCGTATACTTCATAATTATACACTTTGAATGTATAATGCGATTTCTCATTAAGGTCATGAGAAATAGTGGGAGGTAAGAAAAAGGAGAATAAACTTGAATATGATTGGTTTATAGTTGTCTAAAATTAATAGTACATTACTATTCTTATTGAGCTTGTAATTTTAATTGTTAAAGGTCTCAAGCTCTTTAAAGGTGTTAAAATTTTATGTTGTGTAACATTCTAAGAATAGTCTATGAATGTTGGTTTCACCAACCTAGCATAAAATGGTTATATGTTGGGAGTTGTCCATCATTCTCTTTTACGAGAACAAGCTAAGTACAAAGCAAATGGACAAGTTGGTGAAACAAAAGGGAATAGTTTCAAAATGAGTCACAACATATAGTTTAACACTAAGAAAATCCGATTTCGACACATCATGTGACTATAATGCTCTATGTAGTTTTTTATAAAGAATTAAATCAACCACCTTGTAGGAATGGTTGAATTCTAATATCCTTAGTATGAGCCATGCTTCCACTAATGATTTGGATAATTCTTATATGACTACTTTAAAAGGTTTTAGTATGAATAAAACTTATAATATGATGTTTGACACCATATAATTTAAATGAATGGACTTAATAAAGCAAGTCACAGATTACACATGGGATTACTTGAGAAGGAATCCTTTTATGTATGTTCGTTTAAATAACTTGTGTTAGCTAGATGTTCTTGATTGTCCAAAACTATTGAGACATCATCAATAAGCTAATGGATCTTAAAAATTGTCAACAGATCCAAGACAAGTTAGTGGGAGCTGTATGCATTCAATTCAAGAAAATATAAGTGTTATACTTTTCTTAAAGTTTTTCGAATGAATGCTTAGATACAACAAGGTCAGTGGGAGTGATATAAGGAAATAGAATCTCAAATGTTGAAGATTTGAGAAAGTACTTCTATATAGGATAGAAAACTGCTTTCATAACCCTTATAAAGAATATGTCACAAAATCACAAAAGGGACACATGTATGGACTTGTGAAATGATATCCAAAGGTGAGTAACCATCGTGGTTGTCACTTTAGGATATTGTTGTAGCCCAGGATCAGAACCGTAGCAACTGATAAGAGTATTATTACCTTTGAGAAAGGAATATCAGAGTGAGACTCTAGAAGCGTACATTCACTTAGGTTATAAACCAAAGTGACAAAAGCCCATTTCAATAAATGGAACTTCATGATGGATGAAGTACTAATCATATGAATATGTTGTTAGTATGGTACTGCAATGGTCTCAAGGTTGGAGCAACAGTTTGTATAAAGTATACAAATGAAATATATGGCGATATATATGTTAAAGTTTTAGAAACTGCTTCAAAAAGTGTTTCGAATAGACGGGGTTCACCAAGAACCAATGATTGAATCCAAACCATAAGGTCGTTAGTAGGATACTGCGACGTAATGGGGCGATAGCTCAAGCCATGGAATCAAGGTCTCATCAAAGTATTTGAACACAAATAAAGAGACAACATTAAATGTTTTGGAAACATTTAATATGTAAATCCATTTTAAGATTAAAAGGATTAATACATGATATAATTAACCTACGAGCTCAAGTTCACTCGACTAGCATCTATAAGATGCAATAGTGATTGACTGTAGTGCAAGTGGGAGATTGTTGGAGGTATGCCCTGAAAGTTAATCTTTGGAAGAAACATTTCAGGACATTGTCTGTATGTATAGATAACTCTAAATACAGCAAAAGGCAAAGTCACTCATTAGGACTATCTCGATAAATGATATAGGTCCAAAATAGTGAATCCATGGACAATGGATCGATGGAAGAAGTAATCTAATGAAGTTAGACTACAGAGATCTTCTTCTTATAACCATGATGTTCAAAAGGTTCCTGGTCGTAGGATTGTCAGAGGGATACTGACAATACATAGACCAATACATACTATGTCCCTTTCGAATAGGAAGGATGGGAAGTCTCATGCCATTCGTGTAGTGATACTAAGACAAGTATGTAGGTGCTCATTAAGGGAATGAGTTCACTGAACACAATCAAAAGAGAGCACTTGCATGGAGGTCTACTCACATGTCAAGCAAGTAACTCTACTGGTTAGAATGTGTAAGTAATCCTTTGACCTGAGACATCATAGTTGTCTTGAGGATACGTTGCTGATCATTTGATAATGAGACATGACCACATCTCATCTAGGATGTGTTCTATGCATTGTTGGGGTTAGTGATTTATTCTCAGAGGCATGTGAATGATCAACAAGGGATCTCTAATCCTTGTTATGAAAGGAAGAATGCTATAAGATATGATTCGGGAATCTTCGGCCGAAGTATCAAGCGTAATGATGGAAATCGTTCCTATATGACTCAATTGAATCATATAACTAAGTATAATCACATTAGGGGATTTGACATTAAGTATTCATACCCTAGTAATGTGCTTAAGAGTATTGTATTAGAGAAGGATCGAATTACATTATAATTCCAACTGAATAGGTTCTCCGACAAAATTCTACATTAGCTTGGGTAGCCATGATATATGGTTAGATGTCACTCATGGCTTGTGAGTTCTTCTAGCTGATTAAATATGTAATCATCAAAGAATAAGGAGAATTAAAAGTAAGTTTTAATTCACTAAGTGATTGGTTAAATGCTAATCAATTGGATTGATTCCAATCACCTCACTTCCTTGCCAATTGGAACCTAAAACGATTGTACACCGATACACTCTTGTGATGAGATAACTAAAGGATGATGGAGTTAATTAATTGGATTAATTAAATGTTATGATTAATTAGAAAGTCTAAAGAAATCATAGAAGCGATAAAGGATCATTTCGGGCTTAAAGAAAAGTTCGGGTTTATTCAGGCCCATTGGGCTTTTATTCAAGCATAAGATGACTTAAAATAATAAAAGCCCAAAGCCCAAACAATGACAAGTGAGGCCGGCCAAAGGGAAGAGACAAGGAGAGAGAAAGGTCAAAATGTTGACTAGTTTCTTTTCATTTAAAAGAGAAGTTTAATGAAAAGTTTCATTAGGGTTTTTGTGTGTTCACTTTAACAAAAGAAAAGAAAGGTCTCTCTCTCTCTCTCTAACACACAAAGGCCGGCCACCCTTTGGAGGAAACACTAACCATTTTTCCTCCTTGTGGTTACTCCATTATCCATCTCACTACACTAGTGGGTGTGGATCTTTAGAGGTCTTCTACCTTGGAGACTAGAGGAGAACCAAGGAGCTCACACTTCAACAAGGTGGAGGAGTCAAGGAGGGAGGCTAAGCTCAAGGAGTTCCAAGAACAAAGGGCTTGGAGGTGGTCCATCCTTGGTCTAAAGTCTAGATCAAGAGGTATAAAACTTCACCTACACTTTGTTCTTCAACTTTTTGTTTTGATGCATCAACTATGAACCTATGCTTCTTGAAGGGGATTTGCATGACTATAGCTTTGATAATATGTGATAACATGCTTCCATTGCTTATGTATATAAATTTTGAATTGTATATGCATGCTAGTCACTAGAAATCCCACATAAATCTCATTATTTCCCTTCAGCTCTAGACGCATTCCTCTGATCTAGCTAAAAGTGACGAGATCATATACCAGCTGCAAATATGCCTGCAAGGATAGACGTACTTAACGGACGTCGAGTCAACATCCCTGGAGGGTGTGCCGTCCCTGTTGGACGGTCCGATACAATGACGGATAGTCAATCAATCTGTCTTGTCCTGGAGCACGACAGATCATTCGATTTGTAGGATTCACTTCCCTAGAAGAGGAAGACATAGCACAACTATGAATTTAAACTCGATCGTTGTCTCAAATCATTTCCATCTCATGAGATTAATTCGGATTACTCCCAAGACATGAAGTTCTTGGTCCAGTATACTAGTTTGGATGAGAAAAATGGAATTGAAATGAGATTATCATCGATGATGCTTTCACTTATATGGTAGCTACCGACATAAATGAAAAGCGACGATATCGAACCGTGTTCCGTTGATTAAGTGACAATGTAGAACTGATTGGACAACTGAGATTACAATCTAGGTCAAATTCCTTACCAAAGTGTGTATTAGGCCTATCGTTCCTACACTGCCCAAGGTAACCCTATTGTGTTACAAGTGGGAAAGGAAGCGTTATGAGATGAATGAAATAGTGCGATATGATGCACCCCTTATGGCGCAAGGTTTCTCTCAAAACGTCCTGTGATTGATAGCAGCATTATAAAATGTGATTAGTGTTTTCTCTATGGGGATATAGTTATGGAGATTTACATGTAAGTTCCCGAAGAATTACATGGACTGGTTCAAAAAGTTCCAAAACCACGGAACACCCTCTTAACTTGTTTTAAGACGTTCACTTAAATTCGACGGATGTGGTATACCCGTTTAAGTGATTGTTTGATCAGTCAGGGATATGAATTATGCCCTTGCATGTTAAACTATGAAGTCTTATTCCAAATTGCTAGAGTTACATTTTATGTCGTTAACACGAATCTCACTAAGACTCTTGAAGAGCTTGAGAAAACTGCCTCCCACCCAAAGATAGAATTTGAGATGAAGGATCTTAGGAAAACTCGTTTATGCCTTGACCTGAAGTTCAAGTGTTGTTCTGACGTTATATACAAATGAGACCCTTGAAGAGGTTATGGAATCTAAAATTCCATATCTGAGTTCAACTTTGCGCTTCGTTGTACTTAGGTCATTGTATTTAGACAGGACATCTCCTTCTCTGTTGATCTTGGTAAAGATGCAGCACCGCGCCTACACGCAACCACGGAATTGGTATTAAAGACGTACCCTGAAGGTATTATGAGGGCAAATCCCAACGCATCTAAGTGGATCCAACCCCCCTGATCCTTGAAATGATGCTTGCCTTGTTATTATGCTGACGCTGGTTACTTATCAAACCCGCACAAGGCAAAATCCCCAAATGGTTATGTCTTTACCGTTAGGGATATCACAATATCTTGGAAGTTCATGATATGACCTTAGTTGCGAAATCTTCGAATCATTCCAGGACTCACCTCACTTCACTACGCCACAAGTGAGACATGGTTAGAAGTTCTTGTTGAGCATATTCAAAGTACTTGATCTGTTTTCATCCATCGTTGAGTCCTGACAACGATCCATGAAGACTATGCCGCATGTATCAACTCGACCAAGCCATGATACATCAACAAATTCAACGCCAAGACATATTGTATCTACATCTACATTAGCAAAGCATTAGGAGATTGAAGTCATGCAAGCCGATCCCAGACAACCTTACTGACCTCTACACGACGTCACTGTCGAAGTCAACCTTCCAGAAGCTTGTCCGAGGAATTGGTATGCCTAACTATCATATGCATTGCTTGTAGTTCTCATTTGGAAGTTATGTCAAACTCAGGGGGAGTATCCAGAAGTATACTCACTTGATCTTAATGTACTCTTTTTCCTTACGATTAGGAGCATTTTTCCCACTGGATTTTTGCTACCTAACTAGGTTTTAACGAGGCACCTGATCGGATCATATTTATATATATTTTTATATCAAATTCACTCGTCTTTTCTTAGTTAGTTCCTAATATTTTGAGCTATTTACTTTGTTTTTGTGTTTTATAGAATTTATCTAGCTAAGAAAATAAAAATTGAATAAGTGAGTTTTTAAGTGTCAAATTCGTTAAAACTACCTTACTCACTTATTTTCTTTGTTTATGTTTTCGATTCGGTTTGAGTGATTGCAATTGGGTTGGTTTGTTTTGTGTGAAAAACAAAAGAAAATGTGCTGCCTTTTGTGGTTTATTAAAAGATAAAAGAAAGGAGGAATAAGTGTGGCTGAAATTAGTGGAAAACAGGAGATAAGCGTGAAGGAGTGGGGAATAAGAAAAAAAAAAAAGAAAATCATGAAACCATCATAACAGCTGCACGATGGAAACATGTGGAAGGGAATAAACAGAAAAGGAAGGCAACAGCTGGGAGAGCACATGCAGCTCGGAGAGGGGCTACGAAAAGGAATCAGAAAAAAAAAAAAAAAAAAAAAAAGAGAAAATGATGATGAAAGGCAGCTGGGCGTCCATTAGTCACGGTCTCTTGGAAATAAAAGAGGGAGATAGAAACCAGAGAGGGGAGAGCTACTCGGAGAGCTCCTCGGAGGGCTGCCTTTGGCAGCGAGGAAGACAGAAAAAAGAAAATAAAAAAAAAAGAGGAAAGCAAGGCTGCCTCTAGCAGCCAATAGGAAACCAGTGAGCTGAGCTGCATTCTTGGCAGCGGAGAAGAAGAAATCACGGGTTGAAAGCAGGGGGCAGCTCGCGAGAGGCCGAGAGAAAGTTTCAAAGCTGCCAGTCGGTGGAGCATCTTGTGAGTGAATTCAGAAAACAAGGGGAGCCCAGAAGCTGCCTCTGGCAGCGAGAGAGAAACCAGAGAAAAATAAATAAATAAAAAAAGAAAATAAGGAAGCTGTCTTCCTGGCAGCGTGCGAGGAGAACAGCTAGGAGAGGAGCTGCCTTTGGCAGCGAGAGTTTGAAGCGGCAGCGGCAGCACAGAGTCCCTGCCAGTGCAGAGCCAAGAGGTCAGCGCACGGACCAAAGCTGCCAATTGAGAGAGGCAGCGAAGTAGAAGAAGAGCAGGTGTGCAATAGGAAGCTGCCAGGCAGCGAGCCAATTGACAGGGACACGGTACAAACC
Source organism: Crataegus laevigata (assembly GCA_963580275.1). Classification (NCBI taxonomy): domain Eukaryota; kingdom Viridiplantae; phylum Streptophyta; class Magnoliopsida; order Rosales; family Rosaceae; genus Crataegus; species Crataegus laevigata. The sequence continues at coordinate 17,838,028 of OY756940.1, read as the reverse complement.
GCACAGAAATGCAAAAGAAATCCCTGCACTCTTATTTCGGTTTTATCCTCCAAACTCATATTTTACTTATGTTTTAATTTATAAATAATGTGTAATTAATTTTGTTTTGGCTAGAGGTTAATTCAAAGCCATGGATATATTTGTAATTTGAATTGATTACCTTCAGTTGTGATTTCTGAGTTGTGATTCAATTTGCTTAACTGCTTGATTGATAACTTATTTGTGTATGTTAATTAAGGATGCATACTTAATTTACATGCATGAATTTGATGCTAGAATATAAGTGAATTTCACCTAATCGTTATGAACTTATATTCATGAGTAGTGAAGGTTGTTATACACAATCGCGTTAAGTGAATTCTTGGCAGGAGTATCATGCTTTTCATAGTTACGAATGCCTCATCAGTACTTATAGTTTTCACAAAGCTTAATGATCTTTGATTGTATCTCTATTGTGCTTTTCACGTAGGGGACTTTTAGAGAATGTGTTGAATTGTTGTATGCTGTTCATCCAATTCAATAACTTAAGGAAAACTTGAAGATTAAAAAAGTGTTGTTCACGGTTAATCTGGAGTGTTGAGATTTACAATTTATTGAAAGAACAACTGAAGGTCAATTTAGATTGCATATGTGTCTTGTGTGGAGAACAACCCTCTAGCCAGTCCGTCGCCCATCTGTTCACTTTTATTTTATGTTTTTGTCAATTTTATAATTTATTTAAGTTAATTTATGTTTCGTTAAAACCAAACCCCCCCCCCCCCCCCCCCCATTATTCAATTATTTTATTTTATTAGTTTTTATTGTTTTTAATCTTTTAATTCAATTTCCGTCCATTTTAATTTCCTAGTGTCTAGATTGAGTTAATTTGAGTGTTTTTATTATTTTGAATCATTTTAAGTGTGTTTCGAGTTTTTAACTTAGTTTGTGTTTTCTAGAATCTTGAGTTGTTTTGAGTCTTTTGATTTGTTTTAGTTTATTTGTTAGTTTTATTTTGAGTTATTCTAGTTAAGTGTTTTTATTCTATTTTTGTGTCCTTGAGTCTTATTTAATATTTTTAAATTAATTTAGAGTAGATTAGCAATCCCTCCTAATCCCCGGCCTAGAATGATACCCTACTTACATCTATACTACATCTGTCAAAAAGAGGGTTAAATTTGTGCGGTTTTAAAATCCCGTCAGCACCCATCCTGGGCTAATCATACCCTTGTGAGCTCTTCTACTTGCGTCCAAAAGACGTATAGTTTTGACTTAATGCAATTTCTCACTTTTCTCCTTAGACTATGGGTTTTTCCCCCTTGGGTTTTACCAGAGCGAGGTTTTGTGAGTTTTACTTTTTATGCATTCTTCCGTTGATTTGAGACTCGCATTCGCTCATTGTGCCGACGACTTCATCAACTGTACATGCGTCATCGTTGAAGACCTGATGCGCCATTTACTTGAGTATTTACACACTCAAGGGGGAGTGTTGCAGTCCTATTTAGAATAGGAATGTGAATGTGTAAATCCTAGTAGATTAGGAATGTATTTTATATTCCTATTAGGAGTAGATTACTTATTAAGTATTGTAATCCTTATGGGAAAGGGTTTGCCCTTTCTACTACGATAAATAGAGGCACAATGGGGTGAATAAAACACACCTCACAATTACACATCTCTCTCTTCTTCTCTCTATGTGCCGCACCCCTCAACTCTCTATGGCCTTTATACAGTTTAGTAAATTATACCTACAACAATAACAACATAATTTCAATATAATTTAAGTTATTTATTTATTTTTTAAATAAAACGAAGAAAATAGCTTCCAAATTGTTATCCACCAAGCGCTAGTCACACACAATATCCCTATACACAACAAATTTTACGGTGTTAGTATGAATTGACATTAATACTTTTAAATGAAAATAACAAAAACCCTTACCAAACACACCGAAATAGCTCGATCAACGTAGAGAAGATAGAGATTTAGATGGACAGAGTATTAGAGGAAGAAATTGAGAGAAAATGGGAATGACATATGCCAAATTGAAGAAAAACGAAAGGAAAAGAGGTGCAAAGGCGGATTCTACAATTTCTGCCTCTGTAGCTAAAGTCACCTTATAAAGATTACTTTTGGAAGAATTACTTTGCGTGACGAAAACTATATACGTCATGCAAGTTTCAATTTTTTTCCCAAGTTTTATTTTTCATTTTCTTTATAATTGAATAATGTAAACTATTTACGCAACGAACACTATATTCCTCGTGCAAGTTGCTTTATTTTTTTTTTCTTATTAAAATTATCAAACCAAATTATATATTACCAAAATAATTATTAAAATTAATTTATTAACAAAAATATATATTATAACTAATGTAAACATTAAAGTTCACTCTTCCTCTGGGTCATGAGCAACGGCATCGGCAGTGGCATCATCAACTTGTGTGTGCTTTGCAGCCTGCTATACATCGAACTTCCATGGAACTGCATCTTGAAAAGGTCGTCCAGATACTTCCGTTGCTTGTCATCGGTTTCATCAACATCCCAAACAACTTGTAATGACAATAAAATTAAATTAGTAATCACAAAAATATTTTTTTTTAACAAAAACAATTACACATTCTTTAATACAAACTTACTGATAACTCTTGCCCCATGGAGTTCTTCAACTCCACAGGCACCATTTTCCAAGACTTTAACTCTGTAGAACATTGGTTCTGCACCACTCGTCCTATATTGAACCTAAGTTCAACTTTTGTCATCAAAGGAGGGCAATTGCTTACGTCAGTACCTCTCTATTCTCAACACAGCTTTCCTCACTTTTTTTTCTACCACAAAAATTTTCAACGTAATAGACTATTAAAAAAATAATTTCAACCATATCAAATGTAAAACAACTAATTCAACAATAATTTTTTTTTTTTTTTTACCTTTCCTTTCAAGAAAGCCTTCTCCCTCACAACTTTTGGTTGAATCAGAAACCGAATCGGCCATCGTTTGAAATAAAACCTTTGAAAAATAGGGTTCTAAAACTGTGTTTATCTAAAACTTGTAACACTTTGCGAGACAAACCATTGGTCGCGCAAAGTGTGTTATAAATGCGCACTATAAATGTGAACGTTTAATGAGTGGTTGATTGCACAAACTTTTGGTGCCAAATTTTTTTGTCTCCTGCCTTTACTTGCGTGACGAACACACGTAATCATCGCGTGAAGTCCTCTTGCGTGATGCAAAAATTCGCTGAGCAAAGTTTTTTTTTGTTTAATTCTTCCAATATTTGCGCGACCAAAATGCGTGTTCGTTGCGCAAGTGACACTTATGCGACGAAATATTGTTCGTCGCGCAAGCTGTTTTTTCTACTAGTGACAACTAATAGGATGAAACTAAAATCAATTTGAATTATTTTTTAATACTTAATGTAACTATGAGGCCCAAAATATGAATAAAATACATATTTGACAAATCTATTAGAAATGAAGAAAATGTAACTATGAGGCCAAACTCGGAGTCAAATTCCTTAACAGCAACTAGGATTCTCATTTTATCATATTTGTCCTTCTAAATACATGCATTATATATATATATATATATATATATATATATATATATATATATATATTTTATAATTGGAATCGTTTACAAGTTTTGTATGGATAATTGGTTTTATAATGTAGGTTATAGTGGGACTTAACTAAGCTAATTACGAAAAGTTGGTAACCTCAAACTCAACTTTTTTATTAACGGTAATTGCGCGCGAGGGTAATGACGGAACTTCAATCAATCAGCTTGGAAACACGTTTGATGAATTCTTGAATTTGTAAAACGTCCAAGGAATTAGATTTGAAGTTATTTTCCTCAAATATAAGTCTGAACAATTTGAAGTAAGTGATAATTCATGTACACACCAAAGGAAATGTAGACATCTCAAATTATTCAAATAAACGTTACATTACATAAAGTAGCAGGTACGTACCACGATAACATACTCAGGAAGACAATTACGTAAGCATACTAGTCCGCATTAATTAGGCATCAAGTATCACCATGCATGATGCATGAGCTAACTAGGTTGCCCTTTATTCTAGATATTACAACATTCTACTACTCTGAACTTGTTAGACTGGCCAACATCACACTTGAAGTAGTAAAGAGAAAGAGACCCAGAACTTAGTGATGTGCAGTAGGACCATCAGTGTGGCAACACTTGTAACTGATGAAAGTCTCCATGCCCCGGTGGCAATCAGGACACTTCATGGTGTCTGGAACCTTCCCGGTAGAGCCCGGAATATCAAGGCGGCAGCAAGGTCGATTCACAGCGCGAACCCTCTCATGGTATGACTTGAAGCAAAACTCAAAGCCTTTCTCTTTCACATGGTCCTTCCATTTGTCAAAGTCCTCTACCACCCTCAAGATTGAGACACCGTGGCCGGTGAGCACCACAGAATGCCCTTTGCTGAGCACAGCCCATCCACTTTCGTTTTTGTAAGAAAGTAGCTTCTGGATTTCTTGACCGACTTGGTCGGCTGGCTTGTGAACCTTGGTGAAGAACAAACTTTCGATGCCAGTCCAGAATTTCCCGAGGATGCCGTGGTCATCTTCTCCCTTGCTTCCTTTTCCCACGCAGAACAACTCGATGTGAATCTTTGCCTCCTTGAAGATGGGATCATTTGCAAAGGCAGTTGCTTTCTTTGTGAACTCTTGAATCCAACCATTGTCTTTGCCACCATAGAAGAAAATGTACTTGTCCTCTTTGATCTGTTTGACCAAGACAATAATTAGATCAACCACACAAAATTAACTAATGAAATGTATTCTAGATCTAAGGAGCGTTGCTATTCTATACTAATTTATATTAAAGGGAGGGTTGTGTCTTGTACAATTTTACACTTCTTCGCCAATTATAATATGTTTCATTATTATTACACCTCTATTAAATAGGTGGTACGGTAAGTGGAGTTAAAATAACATGTTTTTTGTATCCACGCTTATATATGTGAGATTAAGTTGCATTAGAGAGGTGGTTAGTGATGTGATAAATAAATGTGGTCGAAATAGTAGCTCTTATATTTAAACAGCTAAAAGAGAAATTACCATAACAGATTGGCTAACCCCTTGGACAACAGTGCCAATCCATTTATCTCCGTGACCATGTGAGATCTCTTCTTCAGTTGCCTTTGTGAAAGGGAAAGCATTGACTCCCCAAACCCTAATCATGTGGAGAGCGTTGGGATGTTCGACCTTTCCTTGTGGGTTCATCACCACTAGTATGGGCTTACCCTTGAAGCTCCACTCCTCCTTGATGAACCTAATGCCTGCTACAGGTGCCGAGATCTGCACTATGTACCATGGCATCTTATTCCGGAGGCTCTCAAACTTCTTTCGGAGGTCATCGGTCCAATGCTCCACAATCGGAATCCACACAATCTTGTGCTGATTGTCTTTCTTTATCATATCATAGATGGGCTTGAGGATTGAGATATCATCATCAGAGATATCTAGGCTTGAAATGAACAACAACACATTCTTCTTCCTCAGGATATCGATTTTAACCTGTTTAAATGAATTATGCACGTAGTGAGTAATAAATAAGTAGCAATTTGACTAACAGAAATATCATGTCACCAAAAACTGATTTTCTTTGCTAAGACTCCTTAATAAAGGTTTGTCTCACATACAATGGTTGCACTCACCTTTATTTATAGAGTGAGTTCGTAATGATATTTGTTTTACGTGTCTAAATAGCACTATGATTGACTAATCACATAGGAGCTCAATATAAAAACTGAATTGTATATACAAACATTTATATTAAAGACTAATATTTCACATGACATGTTAGGGTTCCAATTAAATTAGTCATGCCAAGAAAATTACGTTGGAAATTTTGTATGACAAAAAAGTACTCCTAAGCAACTTTACTGCCATCTTTCTCTATGGTACGTTACTATCATATTATTAACTTTAATTTGCCTTGCAGCAACCTAGTGCCAGCGGTAAAAAGAATTCAACTACACATTATAGTACTGTGACTAGAATAAACCATTTGTTTAGTAGAGCCATCAACGAGTGGCTGGACATTTTCCTTGGTAAAAATCAGGGCCTTGAAAACCTCCATGATTTCAGTAGGAGTTTGGAAGATTTTCCTTAGCCTCCGGTAAGTCTCTGCCTCCTCTGCATGCATGAAACAAAAATTATCTTGAACATTTCATTTGTGCAAGTACATAAAATAATTACAAATGAAATATCTCCATTTAACCCACCAATTTGTTTTCTGCAGACAATAAGCTGGATCTTAAGCTTGTTTAGGACATAGTGAATTTTTTGAGCAAATGGGGCTAGATCATGCTCCTTGTCCCTAAAACGAAAGCAACCATTGTCATATTATTAACTACTAAAAAAATAATTTTTATTTGCCAGACCAATGCTAAATTAAGTTTTTAGGCTGTGAATTTGGATTCCGAAGCTTCAACCAGATGCACGGTCTGGCAAAAGAGCGATTTCCTAAAGGTCAATGGAGAACTTACTCATTACTGGTGAGGATGGTGATCTTAGTTGCACAAGCAACAACAGTGGCAATAGCCCAGTAAACATCAACTGGAATATGGTCCATTGCTTTCGCCAACCCTGGGACATCTTTTGGGTCGTAGCTGGAAAGCTTATCGAATTGGTCGATGCACTCAATCACTTGCAATGTGGCCTTGATCAGATTGTTAAGTTCAAGCACTGCTTGTCTTTTCTTGTGCAGGTCCGAGGGCTTGAGGAGCACAGGGACTCGCTTCAGGATTGCAATTGATTTGGCGAGTCGGTCTGATTCTTGAAGCTGGGCGAGGAGCCAGAACTCCCCGTATTCCATGGCAAAAGCTGCTAGAGTCAGCACTGCCTTTGCTTCCCATGAATAGCTTGATAGCTTGTTCAGTATGGCCAGGGTTGTGTTGTGGGCAACTTCCTCGCTAGGAGGCTTGCATTGCATCTGAAATTTTAAGATTAACCATGATAGCTAGTGTGAATATTCAAGAATATACATGAAAAGTTACAAGAAATATACATATCATTATGTGTGTGTGTGTGTATATATTTAATTTCCCAGGTAATGACCTCGCTGGCTATGCACTTTAGTGTGCACAGTGGTGCACTGAAGCCTGCTTTGGGTGTCTGCTCCTCTATGTTCTCCACGTGCACTTGGGTACCCTGAAACAAGGCACAATTGTAACATAGACGTGAGTTAAGTGCACGAGTACTGTTTTCTTAGATAAAATAACATATTATGTCATTGTGTTATAAAGTTGTCTCGTAAATATTCCATCACTTCTCAAAAAATAAAAAATAAAAAATAAAAAATAAAAGTCGGTTAAAATTAGTGACATAATTTTGGTATACTATAATAATGATTTAATAATCGTGCATACGTTAGATGTAAGCTAAAAATACATACCTGCACAATTTTGTCAACAATTTGGGTAGCACGCTTAAGGATATTTTCGGTGATGCCAAAAAGGGAATCATCATCAAAGAATTCATCAGCATGAACATGAGTACCATAAATTTGTTCCAAGATTTTCTGGTCAGACATGGTAAACAGGCTAAGCTCATGATGGCCAGTAATTTGTTGATGAGTAGTAGTAACTACTGTGGCCACCTTGTTAGCCACATTGTTTGCTAGACCTAGCATAGTGACTCTTTTGGGGGTTTGAAGGCAGGGAAAGAGAGAATACGATGGCTTCTCGGTAAGTGTATTTGGCTTGTGTGAGTGCAGCACTTGCAATATGCCTGACCTATTTATAACCTAACCGAGCTTGTACACTATCCTCAAAGTGGGGACCATTTCTACACGATGTTGCCACGTGAAGGGTGTGGATTGAAGATCAGAACAATTAAACATGTGAATAATGAATATGGTTCAAGTTCTTTGTTCATTATTATCTCCCCGTGAAGTTATTGTGAACACGAAAAATTCCTGAAACAAGAACAAGAACCACGTGTACAAAATATATTTGTATTTGATGATTTTGGGTTACAATCTTTATTTGTTGCTCTGATTCGATCTCCGTAAGACTGATTTGTGGGCTTGATCCAAGGGCCGTCGAGGCTTGATCTTTGATGAACAGGGGGAAGTTTCTTCAAGGGCCGTTGGGCTTGATCTTGAAGTTTGGCGGATGAACGTATCTTCAGGGGCTTTTTGGGCTTGATCTTGAAGTTGGGTGAGGTTTCTTCAAGGGCTGTTGGTGGCTTGATCTTGAAGTTGGATGAACGGATTTTCAAGGGCTATTGGGGCTTGATACTTGATGATTGCTTGCAACTCAGTTTGATCAATGTCATCGTTTAACAATTGCCTTTTGTTTTTTGTTTTTTGTTTTTTGTTTTTGTAGTATTACATGGAAATTGTTTTTATTTTATACTTTTTAGTAAGCATAATACTTGAGGATTTTTTTGTAACTTAGTTTGACCAATATTGGTGTTTATTTTAAAGAAGTTATAAAAATAAATAAACACAACATTCGATATATGAATAAATATTTGCACGTTAAATGCATGTTCATTTCCTCCTTTCTATATAACAGAACAAAAACAACTTAGGAAACGAACATATTTTTCTCGTAAGGAAGGAGTTTGCCGCGAAGGGTTTAAGGTGACAAAGTCCCGTTACACAAAATTAGTTACGCAAAACTTGTCATAAGACACTTTTGCCGACAAAAATAAATATGCGTCGGGCAATATAAACTCACCCCATGAACATTCATTGAGTAAGTGTGCATTGACCAATGAGGCCTAACAAAAATGTTTTGACCCGACGAAAATATGTCGTCGTGCAAAAATTAAATTTTATTTAAAATTATTTTAGTCCAGTTTGTCTGACGAAGTTCTTGTCGGGCTAGTGGTGCTTTGGATTAAAAATAATTTACTTGAAATATTTGGCCAACGGAGTGTATCGCTGAGGAGGAGTGTTAATTAGGTTCATTGAACAATTAGGTATTAAATATTCTACATAGGTTTATTGACTCTTCAAAATTAGGTTCCTGTATGAAAGAGTACAAATGATATGTATTTATAATTAATTCATATTTTTGTATTTACTATATATTGTACATTTGAGGATGAATAAAAGAAAAGTTGAGCCAAATACGTTTTTGTACAAAGCAAGAATGAAAAATCATGAGGTCTGGGAGTTCCATTCTTTTGATTTTGTGGTCATTTCTAAATTGCCTATTTTTTTGATCCCATTGTATCAATGTCTATTTCATATCACACTACAAAACAAATGAGCACTGCACACAATAAATTATATGTGCCCTTTGAGGCCAAAAAACACCAACAATTGTACTCATAGACCAATAGCAACAGTGCAGCTACTATCTTTGTGTATGTGCCCTCTATGGGCGTCACCATTGACCATTGGGCACAATATAGTCTTTGATGCCCAAAAAGTTCTGCACAAATAGGGGTTCTTTTGTGTCTCAGTTCTGACGACACTGACTTCTTCCAAGCCATGTTGGCACAGTTTTGTTTTTGTGTCCAATAGGTAAAATATTAAAAAAAAAAATTCTTTGTTTTTGTGCCCAATAGGTAAAGTAAAAAAAAAATATTCAAATACTACAAACAAGCTTTTACAATTTAGTTCTACAAATAATCAATTCATACGAATAATGAAAACAAGCATTTCTGAACACTTGAATCTTTTCGCAGAAAGCTTTTACTTCATCCCATCTTCTTGTTCCACAAATAAATTAATCAGCCGGTCTATATGGAATCTGGGCCTCTTCCTGCCAAGATTATGAATAAAAACCTCAAAGATAAAGAAACCACACAACTTACAAGAACAACGAAAATGAAAGGAAAATACATGAATATCAAAGTAGATGTATTTTCTCTAAAATGATTTGAATAAGTTCACAATATCACTTGCAATTTTGAAAACTCATTCTTAACAATTGTATTCATGATATCAGTAGGTAGAATGTTAAAGTAATGTGATTTAAGTATAGTCATCAGACAGCAGAATAAATACACCATAAATTCAAACCACTTCCACATTCCATCTCAAATTAATTACAAACAAATTGACCTCTGGATTTTTGGGCTCATGCGTGCATGAGTATTTCACGAATCAAACTGAACAAGGAAGGTTATTGGACAAGAAATGTACAAGGTGATTTATGGGGCTTACCTTTTGGGTGTCGATTGCAGCACTGAGCTCAAGGAATTGCTAAGACTCCATGGCTGCGTCGGATTTACAATTTATGAGTTTTAGGTTGCAGCATTACAAAAAAAATGCAGGAGGATGCAGCGGATCTGCAACGATGAAAGTGATTGTGGGTTGTGGCTCTACTAATTATGATGTCACGGCCGGGATGAACTCGCCAGAACTCTCTCGGATTCGAGACGGAGCTCTGGTTCTCCGATTTGAGGTTCGAGTCTAAGTTCTGGGACTCTGGGTTCTAGTTCCGTGTGTTGGTGTAAGGGTGGGACGAGGATGTTGGTGATTTGGTGTCCGAAGTCATCGGAGAACGTGGTGGCTGTGTTGCTGACAGAGGGAGAAGAGAGAAGAGGAACTGAAGGACAAGAGAGACAGGTGTGAGGTTGGCAGAAAGAAGTGAGGGTAAAATGAGGGGGTTTGTGCGGGGAAGAGAGACTCACATGTGGGTAGCTCCCACGGCACACCACTCAAACATAAATAATATTAAAATAATTCAAATGCACAAATCCATAATTGTGCCAACATGAGAGATACAGAGTTTAAGTGCGGGGAACGGGGATGGCAGAAAGAGAGTGAGGGCAAAATGAAGGGTTTGCACGGGGAAAAGGGACTCACACGTGGGTGGGTCCCACGGCACACCACTTAAACATAAATAATATTAAAATAATTCAAATGCACAAATCCATAATTGTGCCAACATATTCTTTTGTTATATATGAAGTGGAATGATTTATTATTTATTACTATTTACTGGACACAATTTTTAAAATATGTGTCACAAAAAGGAAATTTATAATTATTAATATTCAATGGGCATTTATTTTTAAATTGTGTCATTTGTCTATCTGAAGACCCACTACACCTTTGTACGGTTGATTAGACAAATGACCTTATAGACATAATTTGAAACACATTATTGCTAGCCTATTTTGAGACTAGAACACTGCACAATATTAAACAGCTCCATACCATTATTTACCAGAATTTTATAATCTAATTTTGTGTGTGCGCTAAATGTAAAGACAAAAAAATAAAAAAAACACACACACACACATATAAAGTGGTGTTGACAAACAAATTTTTGTTGGTTTGTAGACTCTTATTCGAATAAATTTCGACTTGTAACTTTTTCAAGAACTGATCTAGTTGGTAAAGCCCTGTAATTTGACAGCAAAAAGTATTGGATAAGAAAATAAATTTAGAAAACATCCGCTTGATCCAAACAGTAGATCTGTCAGGTGATGGTGATGCAATGTGTGTGTGTGCGGCACCTTGATCAATAAAAACTAATACTAAAATATGATTTATGTCCAGACTGGTGAAAGAAGACACAAACATTGTACCTATAATAATCAAATGATTTAAATATATTAAATTAAAGGGCACAAAAATGTTTTTTGTGTTTTTGTAAATTAATAAAAAATTAGTATTACGGTTATCCATAAATAGTGACACAAACTTTTGTGTTCAAATTTTAATAGGCCCAAATACACTTTTGTTTAGACACTAACTAATGTGGCTTTTTGTTCAGAAAGCACATTTGTGATAGTTTTGTGTTCATTGACATCTAAGAGCACCAATATATATTTGTGCTCAATGAAATTGAAAAGGGCACAAATCAATGGTGTTCTTAGACCATTTTTTTATTTTAGGGTCAGTGTCCTCGTTAAATACATATGAGAAGCTAGTGATGAGGACATGACATGTGCAGCACGTTTTGAATCTGAATGCATGACACGTGCAGCACGTTTTGGATCTGAATGCATGCAGTGTGAAATCAGGACATTAATTAAGTTGTTTTCATGTACGTAAAGTGCTGGAAGAGAAAATGCAAAGGCTGAAAAGATGTTGTACCAAAACTGGTGCAAACTGGTGAAATGATGTTCTTTTCTATGGTCTTTTTGGCCCAAAGGTAGGCTCGGTACCCTTTGTGACAATGCCATCTCGTCTCCACGTTCATAACGCGTGAATGGATATAACCTAAAATCAGAAGGTGAAAGTGCTACAACTGGCTACACTTTTTACCCCTTTTCAGTTTCGCATGCTTACTGATAAGGGTATGGGGTAAGGTGTGAAACTAAAAAAGACCGTTGAGGTTTGACTCATGTTATATGATGAGGTCTGGAAATCATGTTGCTCGAATACCACACATTTGTTCTACTACTGAAAATTGTCCGTTGATTCTTAAATAGATTCTTGGGTTAAAATTTGGACGAATTTATAAACGAAAGTTAAATTTTAACGGTGTATTCTTTATCTTGTTCCTACTATAACAAAGACTTATAGAAACTCTTAATATGATATAAACCAAATTTGGAAGATGCCCATTACTCAATAACTCATCATAATGGGACATGATACCTATAGAAATATAATCAATGAAATTTAAGGGTAGTTTAGAGATAATCTTTTGCTAACACTTATTTCTAGACAAAAACTCATCACGTTTGAAGCCTTCAAATAAAACTCGAATTTGAAATTAATTGCCAAGTAGACAAATAAGTGACCTACTATTACCAAAATATTGACAAATGTGTCACAACACACTGATCATGTTAACGAATTTAATTATTCACCATAATTATGGTAAATAAGTGCCTTATTATTACAAAATTATCCACTCATGACGAGGATTGATTGAACTGATTATGCAAAAATAGTCGGTGACGGATTTAACTAATTCTAGTAATAAAGTATACAAACTAATTTTGCATATAATTTAAAAACTGATTTTGTAGAAATAGTTGATGATGGGTTGAGCTTATGGCATATATTGATTTTGTTGGAGTTGTGAGGGCTAACCTCTAGTAACAGCCTTAAAGTCTTAGAGGTATGGTTGGTATTTTAAAACATTGCTTCCATGTTGTTGGGCTAGGCTTCAGTTATTTTTATGTTTTGTCTCTCCTTGACATGTTTAAAAACTAGTAGAGTTCCTTGAAAGTTCAAAAACTAGTAGAGTTCCTTGAAAGTTCAAATATAGTGAAAGTTTTTGTCTCTATGTATAAAGCTCCCATTAATATCGAAGATTTATTGTAATCGTTAATTTGTAACATTAGTGTCTTTTTATCTTCTTTTTATCTTTTGCAAAATCATTAATCTCGCCTCTTACAATCTGCATAGAATTAATTGTGTATTATAATCTGCATAGAATTAATTGTGTATTATAATCTGCATAGAATTAATTGTGTTTACAATTTGTATAGAATTAATTGTGTATCTCATACATGTGGATATGTTAGGCATCTAAACAAATGTAAAATGTGTAAAGTAAATAATAATTAACGAATTTACTTATATGGATCCTAGTCACTAATTATTTTTCAAGCAAAAATATTATGTCAGACTTTATGTAGAGAAAATAAATTTGAGGAGCTAAATGTATTTTCTTAACTACAATACAAAAATAAATTGAACTGTTGTTCAATTTATGGATGGAGGCAGATTGTCTGCCCTCCTAGTTGTGGTGCCCTTCTATGCCCTCCTATTTTGTGCGGTTACGGTTAAGGCACGTTACATTTTATATTAATTTTTAATAGGAATAATAAGACAAAAAACAATAAAAATAAAAAATATTAATGTGACTTAACTGTGACCACACAAATAGAAGGACATGGAAGGGCACCACAACTAGGAGGGCAGACAATTTGCCTCCTTTATGGATAGAGTGGATATATGCCCTAATGAATGAGATGAGAACAAAATATTTTAGGCAAATAAAGCCAAGAAGACTAGAATTATCGTGGCATGGGATCCAAACACTCGTGGCATATACATGTCTAAGAAATTGGGCATATAATGAGTTTAAGAAAACTGCATATAGTATTATATTTACACATGGCATAATAATTATAAATTCTTTTAAATTACAAGGAAAGATTTGAAAGTACAACAGATAATGGAGTGATTCATTTAAAAGTGCTTACAATATCTTTCACTTAGATCAATAGAATTTAAGTGGTGCCTATGTGTTTTGGTTTGGATTATTCTCTCTTTTCTTTGAGGAACAAAACTAATTGCACTTAGCCTTAGAGACAAAAGAGAAACACAAGAGATATATAGACCCCCTAGCTGCACCATTGATGGTTTTGACGCCATAGACATTGTCCCATGCGTCAAGCCATTTACCCTCTTTGCCTTGTCCATTTTCTCCCTCTATAGGATGCAAGTCATGTTGACACATAAATTATGGGAGTGCCGGTTGATTATCCATCATGCATATTCAACCATTCATAAAGTGTGAAATAGAAATTTCAAATAGTGATCACAAGTCTTGTTGGGTCTGCACAACTCCCCAAAACAAAATGATCCATAAACTCAATAGGTCACGATTGTGGTTGCCTATCTCTTGATTCCACTGGATCACTGCTTTCACCCAGCGCTATATTTCCTATCGGTGTCCTCGTTAAATATATATGAGGAGCTAGCAATGCGGACATGAAATATGTACAGTACGTTTTGGATCTATACGTAAAGAAAACTCAAGGCACGTCCACAAATCCATAATCTTCCTTGTGTTCGTGCCATCTAGCCCTGCCTTCTCGTCTCTACCATGAAAGGTGAAATAATGTCATATACCTCTTTTCCACATGCATAATCCGTGTATGGTTATAACCTAAAACCAGAAGGTGAACGTGATACAACATGCTAATACATTTTACCCTTATACAATTTTTACATGCTTACTGATAAGGATATGGTGAAAGGACAAAGATAGATAAGGTGTGAATTCAAAACTGAATTCTTAGGTCAAACCGAAGGCGATTTGAATCACATTATTGGTAGCTCATTATAAGATTTAGTCCACTCTCCAACACTCTTAGTGTAGAAACTATCGTTTGTTAAAAAAATAAAAATTAGCAAGAACTTATAAAAGAAAGTTAATAACGGATGTGTTCTTTATCTTGTTCCTACTATAATAAAAACCTATTGAAACTCTTAATTTGATATAAACCAAAGTTGAAAGATGCCGTTACTCCATTACTCAATAACTCATCATAGTGGGGCATGAAACCTACAGAATTTTTTTCCAATATAACCTGTGCCAGCGTGCCAAGAAAATAGGCCATGGAACCGGTAGGAAAAAGAGAACATAAGTATTAACCGAAAGAGGCCTATATATTGATAACTGTACTACTGATATCAAGAAATCACTAACCAATAAGAAAGAAAGGTATCAGAAATGAAAGAAGAAGAAAGAATTGTAGAGAGAGAAAAGACTATGAACTTTGATGTATTTTCACTAACTCAAAACCTAATGACAGTTTTTACGCACTTTATATAGCTCACTAGCTATCTTACACAGTAAGCTATTAGCTCCAACAACTCTAACTAACTTCCATATCAGCATACTAACTATTTTGCCATATCAGCACAACCATTCTTTGGACAATACTACCCCTTCAATCTATATCAGCCAACATCCCCCTTCAATCTAAACTTGGGTTACAAAGTTTAAGATTGTAACTATGTTTAACAAAGGAAGGACCATGTAACCCCATGGTTAATATATCTGCGGACTGATCTTCAGTAGGTATGTAGCTTACTTCCAAGTCGCCTTACTGAACCCGCTCTCGAACAAAATGGTAATCAGTCTCTAAGTGCTTGATCCGAGAGTGGAACACCAGATTTGCACTGAGAGCAATCACAGACATATTGTCACAATGAATCACTGGGGGTGTGGGCAGAAACAACTCCAAATCCTTCAAAATACTCATGATCCAGGCTATATCAGCAGTAGTGTGAACCAGTGCTTTTATATTCTGCTTCTGTAGAACTCCAAGATACAGAACTTTGTTTCTTTGACTGCCAAGAAATAGGATTGTTACCAAGAAAAATACTGTATCCAGTCACAGATCTTCGAGTATTCAAGTCGGCAGCCTAATCAGAGTCTGAAAATGCAGTAAGAATCGATTCTGCATTGGATGAATACACTATACCATACATTTGTGTCCCTTGAAGATACCTCAGTATTCTCTTCACAGCACCAAGATGAATATCTTTTGGTGTCTTCATAAACTGACACACAAAATTTACTGCAAATGCAATATTTGGCCTAGTGAAGGTCAAATATTGCAAGGATCCCACGATACTTGTATAAAATTTAGGATCACTAAGAGGAACTCATTCTGTCACTAGCAATGAATTATGTGGTTTGCATGGTGAGGAAGCAGGTTTGCAGAAATCCATATCTGCTTTATGAATTAAGTCTTTGATATACTTAGACTGGTTGACAAAGATATCACCACTTGACTGATGTGTAATTTGAAGACCCAAAAAATAAGTAAGTTTTCCCAGATCCTTGAGATCAAACACCACAGACAACTCATGGATAACCTGATGGACCTTAGTAGAATTGGAACCTGTCAGAATGATATCATCAACATAAAGAAGAAGGATGATAATATCAGTCCCATCTTTCTTCACAAACAGGCTTGTATCAGAAAAAGAAGCACAGAATCCCATGGCACTCAAATAACTAGTAAATTTCAAATTCCAAGCCCTTGGGGCTTGTTTCAATCCATAGAGAAATTTGATGAGTTTGCAAACATGATTGGGACATGTGGAATCAATAAAACCCTGAGGTTGTTTCATATAAACTGCTTCTTGCAAATCACCATGTAGAAATGCATTCTTAATGTCTAACTGTTTTAAATCCCAATGTTTCATTGCAGCTATAGCAAGAATAATGCGTACTGTTGTATGTCGAACAACCAGACTAAATGTATCAGAATAATCCACTCCATCTTCTTGAGAAAAACCTTGAGCCACCAACCTAGCTTTGTACCTGGAAACACTGCCATCAGGATTCTTTTTCACCTTGTAGACCCATTTACTCTCGACAATCGACCTATCAGATGAAGGTGGCACCAATATCTAAGTACCTTGTGCCCTGAGAGAATCATATTCTTCTTGTATGGCATTCTGCCAATGTGATATTCTTGCAGCTTTTCGAAAATTGGATGGTTCAATAATATCTGAAATCTCAGTAACAAATGAATATCCACCAAAAAATTGATCATCATCAGTAAGTTGTAAACTCTTCAATTTAGGAAAAATTGCCATATAAGCAACATAACTCTGCCTTTGAATAGTTTCACTTTTCAACCTTATAACCATAGAATGATGAGGATTTGGATCTGTAGAGGATACATTAGTTTCAGAGTTTTCGCTCAACTGAGGTGAGAAAGGAAGGATTACCTCTAATTGAGAACTGTGATGGACAGGCAGCAAGGATGATTCATTTGGTGCAGGAGGAGAGTTATGGTGATGATAAGTTGATGCTGAAGATGGGTCCTGCATACTTGAATCACTGAAAGGTGATACTTCCCTATTCCCAATATCAAACTCTTGCTGCATATGTGAATATTATTGCTGAGAGCTAATCTACGTGGAAGAGTCACTATGTAGCTCTTGAACTGAAATACTATTTGATTGTGGTGCTTGATGTTGAATTGCAGGAATTGGCATTTGAATAACAACAGTATTAACTCTTGAATTCTGTGACTGTGCAGAGATACTAGACTGTTGAACTAATGCAGCTCTATATGGAAAACATCTTCATTATGAACTACATGTCTTGATAGAATTAACCTTTTACTATCGAAATCATAATAGATAACTCCTTTATATCCTAAAACATAACCAAGGAAAACACATTTGGAAGATCGAGCTTGAAGCTTGTTCACAGTGTATGGTCTCATAAGAGGATAAACTGCAGTTCCAAACACCTTGAAATTATGAATTTCTGGTACTTTACCAAATAACAGTTGATATGGAGACTTCCAATCCAAGTATTTAGATGGCATTCTATTGATAAGTAACACTGCATGAGAGCAAGCATGATACCAAAAACATTGTGACAGATTTGCTTCAGTCAATAAAGTGATTGCAGTCTCTATGACATGTCTGTGTCTCCTTTCAGCAATACCATTTTGCTGAGGAGTATATGGACAGGAAACCATGTGTATAATACCTTTTCCTGCTAAGAATTCTTTAAACTCTCTATTCACATATTCACCTCCTCCATCAGATTGAAAACTTTTAATTGAAGTATGAAACTGAGTAGACACAAATGCTACAAACTTCACAAAAATTGGAAAGGCATCTGATTTATTAACCATAGGAAAGATCCACATGTATCTTGAATATTCATCTACAAATGTGATATAGTATTTATACCCCTCTACAGATTGTGTTAGAGATGGTCCTCATACATCCGAGTGGACTTTCTCAAACAAAGAACTGGCTTTATTACATCTAACCGGAAACACTTTCTTACACATCTTTCCTTTAATACAAGAAGAACAGATGGTTTGACATGAATCTATACTAACTAGAATAGCAGTACTCTTCAACATTGACATCAACACTTCTTCAGATGGATAACCGAGCCTTTTATGCCATATTGCAGTTCTGACTTTCTGTCCCAAAAATGCAGCACATCTACTCAAGCTTGCAGCAAACGAATTAGCAAAGACACTGACTGGAATCTTGAATAGTTCACCACCATCACTCCTTCCTTGGTATAGAATCACCCTTGTTGCTTTGTCCTGTATAAAGAAATCCACATCATCACAAATAAACCAACATCCATTATCTTTGCATAACTTCTTAACAGAAAGAAGATTCATAGTTATTTGAGGCACATGTAGAACATTATGGAATATTAAGGCATTAGAAGGAGTAATAATAGAAGTAGAACCAATGTTCTTGACTACCAAACCTTCAATGTTTCCAATTGTAATTTTCTCATCTCCATTGTACGAGTTGACTTGAGATAAGGCATTGACATTTGCTGTCACATGGTGTGTAGCTCCAATGTCTAAGATCCATGCATCACCATTAAAAAAACCGTGACCATTGTACTGTGATGAACCTTGACCAATATGAGTATGTGCAGTCATTGCAGTTAGAGATGGTGGTGGTGGACTGCCTTGGTAAGTAAAATTATTTCGATGGTAGCATTCAAGAGCCACATGTCCTCTTTTTCCACAAATCTGACAAATGATGAACCTTGTGTTTCTAATATTAGCCCTATGATAGCAATTGGCAGCAGTGTGGCCTTTTCGAGAACATATATGACATTCAAGTGAAATACCAGACTTGTAATTCGTGTTACCATTCTGAAACCCATTTCCAGAAAAAGTACCGTTTTGTGACTGCAGATTCTTGCCATTCCTAGAAAACTGACCCCTACCATTACCACTGGTGTTCCCATTGCCATTCCTATTATTGAAGTTGTTTGGAAACGATCTAGAATTACCATTATTATTGCCCCTATTATACTTTTTGTTTTTGTAGAAAAATTAGGCTTATGAAAAGACTTGCTTGCATTGCCCATGAAACCAGAACCACCTTAAAAAGCAGATTGATAACCCTGTAATTGCTCTCCTTGATAACCACCTTCAGATCTTTAGGGATAACCCTGTAATTGCTCTCTTTGATAACCACCTTGAGATCTTTGGGAATTTGAACTTTCACCAGTGTCAAAACCATTGTAACTACCTGACCACCCATTCGTACTAGAACCTTCTCCATGAATATACATTGCAGCCATAAAAGTGCTCAGAGATTTCATTCGGTACTCAATACTCGTTTTTGCTCCAAGAAGTTGAGCACGCAGATCTTTATATGAAATAATGGAATCCCGAGCAAGTATGATCGTTTTGATCATTTCAAATTCAGGCAGTAAGCCAGACAAGACAGCTATAAGAAAATCATTCTCAGTAATCATTTCTCCAGCAGACACAAGCTGATCTTTGATAGCCTTGACTCGTAACAAAAACTTATCTATCGATTCCCCACCTTTCTGAACAGTATGAAATTCACTTTTCAATTGATTAATTCGCACCAAAGAAACAGATGCAAACCTTTCTTGTAAATATGTCCAGGCCTCATGAGAAGTCTTGCACCCAATAATATGCTCTATAATATCATCAGACAAAGTAGCTATGAGCAAACTCAGCAACGCCAAATCTTTCTTTACCAAATCTTTGTAAGCCAAAGTAACTTTTTTTGTAACCTCAGTCTCTGTATTAATCAAAAATTTTGGTGGACACACAGATTCACCACTGAAAAACTCAAACAAATCATATCCCCTAAACATCGATTGAAACTGATAACTCCACTTTACAAAATTATCATCACTAAGCTTCACTGTTAACATACCCAATAACCCTTCAATTTTAACTGTAGAATCAGCCATTATCCCACTTCTGCATTAGGTGTTCTTGGTAGTACCTCAAATGGTGGTTCCTCTTCTCCTTCAATCATTTACAAACTGTGTAATACATTTGGCCATTCTGCTGCTTTTTGTGGCACTAAACCACCACCAAAACAAGGTTGTCATATCTGTGAAAAACATAATCACTCCACTTGGTTTTGTTTCTATAATGAAAAAAAGATCTAATTACATTGGTGCACCTCAATTTTCTCAGTCTAATATGTCTTGTGCTCCTTCTGCACTTATGGTTGGTTATTCATATGCTTCATAACCTTCTACTTCACAGCCTCCAATTCATGTTATGAACACTATGCTTTCTTAACCATCTTAGACTGTTACTCCACAGGGAACACCTCAATTTTGGCTTGCTGATTTTGAAGCCACAAAACACATGACTTCTAATCTTCAAAATCTATCATTGGCATCTCCATATCCTGCAAATGA
Source organism: Crataegus laevigata (assembly GCA_963580275.1). Classification (NCBI taxonomy): domain Eukaryota; kingdom Viridiplantae; phylum Streptophyta; class Magnoliopsida; order Rosales; family Rosaceae; genus Crataegus; species Crataegus laevigata. The sequence continues at coordinate 17,817,193 of OY756940.1, read as the reverse complement.
AATAGTTGAAATTTCCAATGGTGAAGGTTTGAAAGTGTCTCACATTGGTAGCAGCATTATCAAACCTTTAGTTCATCCAATTAAACTCATTTCCATTTTATATGTTCCATAATTATCTCATTACTTGCTATCAGTTCACAAGATTTGTCTTTATAATAACTGCTGGCTTATTTTTTATGCCTATTGTTTTTAGATCCAGGACAAAGCCACGAGGAGGATCTTATACAAAGGACTATGCAATAATGGTCTCTATCCTATCCCTTCACTTGCTCGACCACAAATAAACATTCAACAAGCTATTGCATGCTTTGGAAAACTTGTCAACTCCAATCTTTGGCATAGTCATTTAGATCATCCATCTAACCCTACTGCCTCTTTCATGCTTAGGAATGCTGGTATATCTTGTGCTAAAGATGTTAATCTGGCATTGTGTAATAGTTGTTTAGAAAGAAAGTTCACTAAGCTACCATTTCAATCTAGGTCTCATCATTCCCTTGTTCCTTTTGAGATTGTTCACAATGACCTATGGGGTCCTGCACCATGTAATTCAATGGATGGTTTTAAATACTATGTCACTCTTATTGATGAGTGTACTAGATTTTCTTGGTTATTCCCTCTTGTTAATAAATCAGACTTCTTTGCTTCTTTTGTTTCATTCAGTGCATTTGTGCAAAATCAATTCTCAACTTCTGTTTAAACCTTGCAAACTGATAGAGGTAGAGAATAGGTTAATCATAAATTACATACTTTCTTGCAAAATCAATTCTCATATTTTGGTCTTTTGCTTGTCAAATTGTTGTGTAACTTATAAACAGAATGCCATCTTCACTTTTACAACACAAATCCCCATTTCAACTCTTGCTTGGTAAATTACCTGTTATATCTCATCTGAAGGTATTTGGCTGCTCATGTTTTCTATTATTGAGACCATACAATAGTTCCAAACTACAACCTAAAACAACTGGATGTGTGTTTCTTGGCTATGCATCTCAATACAAAGGGTATATCTGTTTTGATGTCTCTAAACACAAGATTTATATTTCTAGACATGTGTTTTCAACGAACTAGAGTTTCTTTATTCTAGTTTGATAAAACAGTCTACACAACTTTATGCTCCCTCTATTCCTAGTGTTGCCTTACCACCACCATTAGTCATAACTCTTGTCAATGTACAAGTGTCTCCATCATTACCATCTGTGTCACGACATCTATCACAGACTTTATCAAGTTCTCCATCTGTCGTTAGTTCACAATCTGTACCTGCTGTTCCACCTTCTCGTAGTCCTGTACTTCATGCTACTTATGAGTTCATTACTGGCATTGCAAGTTAATCCTCCGCACACCCTGTGGATCCTTTGTTTGACCCTGAAAGTCTTCAAGTAGTTCTTCCCCTTGCTCTACTAAACATGCATCCAATGCAGACTAGAATTAAATCTAGAACAATTAAGAAGAAGGCCTTATTGACTATTTTAGATTATTCTGCAACTGTGGATTTGTTTTTGGTTGAACTTACTACATACATGACTACACTTAAGGTTTCAGTTTGGCTTAAAGCAATGCATAAGGAAATTGGGGCTCTACATTATCAGAGCACATGGTCTCTGGTTTCTCTTCCTTCACAGAAGAACTTAGTTAAAAGAATGGTACTATTGCAAAACATAAAGCTAGGTTAGTGGTAAAAGGGTTCAGTCGAGAACCAGGACTTGATTAAGGAGAGACATTCATGCCAGTGGTTAAACCTACTAATGTTAGGTTAATTTTGGCTTTAGATGCACATCGTGGATGGAAATTGAGGCAACTTGATAATAAAAATGCATTCTTGCATGGCTTGTTGCAGGAGGAAGTGTACATGTCTCAACCTCCTAATTTTGTGGATGGACAAAATCCCCATTTAACTTACAAACTTCATAAGTCTCTCTATGGCTTGAAGCAAGCTCCAAGAGCATGGAATGAAAGGCTTGCTGCATTTCTACCTACCATTGGTTTTCAATCCACATATTTAGATTCTTCTTTATTAGTGAAGAAGATTGGTAGTGGTATTGTGATTTTACTTCTCTATGTGGATGACATTATAATCATAGGGAGCTCTTCATCTATCATTCAACATGTTATTCACTCTCTCATATCTGAGTTTGATATAAAGGACTTAGGTGACCTGTACTATCTTTTTGGCATTCAAATCACCTCAATCAAATCTGGGTTGTTCTTGTCTCAATCCAAGTATGTGAAAGATTTGCTGCCTAAAACTAAGATGTTTGATTCTAAAAGTTGTGATACACCTTGTTTGTCTTACAACAGGCTTCTCAAGGATCATGGGGTTCCCTACAACAATCCCACTGCATATAGAAGCATTGGAGGTGCCCTATGATATCTTACATTTACAAGGCATGATATTGCTTTTTTAGTGCACCAAGTCTGCCAGTTTATGCAAAATCCAATGGTTTCACACTATACTGATGTCAAGCGAATACTTAGGTACTTGAAGGGTACACTGCATCATGGTATTACGTATTCAAAAGGGGATTTAGTATTAAAAGCTTTCAGTGATGCTGACTAGGCTGGAGATTCAAATGATCGCAGATCAACAATAGGTTTGGTTATATTTTTGGGATCCAATCCTATTTCTTGGTCTTCTAAGAAGCAACAAACAGTATCATGATCTTCCACAGAGGCATAATATCATGCAATGTCCAGTACTTCAGCTGAACTTGAATGGATTCAACAGTTTTTTTCATTTATGCAGATTCAAGTACTCATCCTGTGTTATTTTGTGATAACTTGTCTACGATTGCCCTATCTTTTAATCCTATTCAACATAAAAAAAACCAAGCATATCAAAGTTGATGTTCATTTCATTTGAGAACAAATTGCCAAGAAGCAACTTGGAGTGCAATTTGTGTCTTCGCGAGAGCAATATCATGCTTGTATTCCCCAACCATGATCTTAAGGAGCGATGTTAGAGTATATTCAATGGATAGAGATTGTGACACTTGTCATTCATATGTAAAGTTAGTTAGTGAAGGTTGTTAGATTCTGTTGCTTAAAAATACAAGTGTTATGTAATTTTTGTTGCTTAAAAATACTTGTCATTCACTTGGTTGAGATTTTTATTGGAAGATTTATGATTGCCTCTTTCAGGAGCTATGCTTTTATATTGTGATAATGAAGCGGCTTTACCTATAGCGGCGAATGTAGTTTTCATGAGAAGACACGACATATATATATTAATATGGATTGCTGTTTTATTCGTGACAAGATAATTGGTGGCACAATCACTACTCAAGATATACCGTCTTCGCAACAGTTAGCAGATGTTATAGCAAATATTTTTACAAAGCATTTTAGCAATTGTTTTTACAAAGCCTTTGAGCAAAGAGAAGTTCTCATTTATGATACGCAAGTTGGGAGTTCTCAAGCTCCACTCTCCAATTTGAGGGGTGGGGGAGTTAAAAACCTCTCCCTTCTCCTTCAAAAGTGACTTGAACCATATATAGAAATCTGTTAAAGCAATTTGAGGAGGAGTGTTAATTAGGTATTAAATACTCTACATAAGTTCATTGACTCTTCAACATTAGGTTCATGTATGAAAGAGTACAAATGATATATATAATTAATCCATATATTTGCATTTACTATATATTGCACATTTGAGGATGAATAAAAGAAAAGTTGAACCAAATACGTTTTTGTACAAAGCAAGAATGAAAAATCATGAGGTCTGGCAGTTTCATTTTTTTGATTTTGTGGTCATTTCTAAATTGCCTATTTTTTGATCCCATTGTATCACTGCATTCACCTAGCGCTCTATTTCATATCAGAGTCCTCGTTAAATATCTATGAGAAGGTAGCGATGATGAGGACATGAAATATGTGCAGCACGTTTAGGATCTGAATGCATGCAGTGTGAAATCAGGACACTAATTAATTTGTTTTCATGTATGTAAAGGGTTGGAAGAGAAAATGCAAGGCTGAAATGCACTGCTTCCACTAATCCATAATCTTCCTTGCGTTCGTGCCACCTGGCCTTGCCGTCTCGTCTCTACCAAAACTGGTGCAAACTGGTGAAATGATGTTATACTTCTTTTGTATGGTCTTTTTGGCCCAAAGGTAGTCTCGGTACCCTATGTGACAATGCCCATCTCGTCTCCACGTTCATAACGCGTGTATGGATATAACCTAAAAGCAGAATGTGAAAGTGATACAACAGGCTATACTTTTTAACCTTTTTCAGTTTCACGTGCTTACTGATAAGGATATGGGGAAAGGACAAAGATAGGTAAGGTGTGAAACTAAAACTGAAAAGACCGTTGAGGTTTGACTCATGTTATATTAAGAGGTCTGGAAATCATGTTGCTCGAATACCACACATTTGTTCTACTACTGAAAATTGTCCGTTGATTCTTAAATAGATTCTTGGGTTAAATTTAGGACGAATTTATAAAAGAAAGTTAAACTTCAACGGTGTGTTCCTTATCTTGTTCCTACTATAACAAAGACTTATAGAAACTCTTAGTATGATATAAACCAAAGTTGAAAGATGCCCATTACTCAATAACTCATCATAATGGGACATGATACCTAGAGAAATATTATCAATGAAATTTAAGGGTAGTTTAGAGATAACATTTTGCAACACTTATTTCTAGACAAAAACTCATCACATTTTAAGCCTTCAAATAAAACTCGAATTTGAAATTAATTGCCAAGTAGACAAATAAGAGACCTACTATTACCAAAATATTGACAAATGTGTAACAACACAATGATTATGTCAACAAATTTAATTATTTACCATAATTATGGTAAATAAGTGCCTTATTATTACAAAATTATCCACTAATGACGATGATTGATTGAACTGATTCTCCAAAAATTGTCGATGACAGATTGAACTAGTTCTGATAATAAAGGATATAAACTAATTTTAAATATAGTTTGAAAACTGATTCTGTAGAAATAGTCGATGATGGGTTGAGCTTATAGCACATATTGATTTTGTTGGAGTTGTGAAGGCTAGGCTATAGTAACAGCCTTAAAGTCTTCTAGGTATGGCTGGTATTTTAAAACATTACTTCCATGTTTTTGGGCTAGGCTTTAGTTATTTTTATGTTTTGTCTCTCCTTGACATGTTTAAAAACTAGTGGAGTTCCTTGAAAGTTGAAATGTAGTGAAAGTTTTTGTCTCTATATATAAAGCTCCCATTAATATCCAAGATTTATTGTAATCATTAATTTGTAACATTAGTGTCTTTTTCTCCTTTTTTTTTCTTTTGCAAAATCATTAATCTCGCCTCTTACAATCCGCATAGAATTAATTGTGTATTATAATCTGCGTAGAATTAATTTTGTTTACAATCTGTATAGAAATATTTGCCCATGACATAATAATTATAAATTCTTTTAAATTACAAAGAAAGATTTGAAACAAACTACAGCTGATAATGGAGTGATTCATTCAAAAGTGCTGATAATATCTCTCACTTAGATCAATAGAATTTAAGCGGCGCATGTGCATTTTGGGTTGTGTTCTTTTTTCTTTTCTCTGAGGAACAAAACTATTGCACTTAGCCTTAGAGACATAAGAGAAACACAAGAGACATATAGACCCCCTAGCTGCACCATTGAGGGTTTTGACGCCATAGACTTTGTCCCATGCGTTAAGCCCTTCTTCACTTACCCTCATTGGCTTGTCCATTTTCTCCCTCTAAAGGACGTAAGTCATGTTCACACATAAATTATGGGAGTGACGGTTGATTATTCATCATGCACATTCAACCATTCATAAAGTGTGAACTAGAAATTTCAAATAGTGATCACAAGTCTTGTTGGGTCTGGACAACTCCGTAAAACAAAATGATCCATAAACTCAATAGGTCACGATTGTGGTTGCCTATCTCATGATTCCATTGGATCACTGCATTCACCCAGCGCTATATTACCTATTGGTGTCCTCGTTAAATGTATTTGAGGAGCTAGCAATGTGGACATGAAATATGTGCAGCACGTTCTGGATCCAAATCCATAATCTTCCTTGTGTTCGTGCCACCTGGCCCTGCCTTCTGGTCTCTACTATAAAAGGTGAAATAATGGCATATACCTCTTTTCCACATGCATAATCCGTGTATGGTTATAACTAAAACCAGAACGGGAACGTGATACAACAGGCTACACTTTTTACCCTTATACAATTTTCACATGCTTCTGATAAGTATATGGTGAAAGGACAAAGATAGATAAGGTGTGAATTCAAAACTGAATTCCTAGGTTAAGCCAAAGGCGATTTGAATCACATTATTGTTAGCTCATTATGAGATTTAGCTCACTCTTCAACACCCTTGGTGTAGATACTATCATTTGTTAAAAAAAAAAAAAAATTAGGAAGAACTTACAAAAGAAAGTTAACAACGGATGTGTTCTTTGTCTTGTTCCTACTATAATAAAAACCTATTGAAACTCTTAATTTGATATAAACCAAAGTTGAAAGATGCCGTTACTCCATTACGCAATAACTCTTCATCGTGGGACATGATACCTACCGAAATATTTTCCAATATACCTGTGCTAGCGTGCCAAGAAAATAGGCCATAGAACCGTAGGAAAAAGGAACATAAGTATAAACCGAAAGAAGCATATATATGATGTAATTTAATTATTTTCATGTTTACTATAAAATACAGATATATTCTCAATAAAAATTTGCTAACCCTATATGATTTTTTTTTTTTTTAACAAACGACATTATCTACACCAAATGGGAGGAGTTAGTTCAGCCTCACAATAGACTAGCAATAATTTAGTTCAAATTCGCCTTCAGCGAGAATTGAATATAAGACGTCTTACTTACAAGTGAAAAAAAATACCTCTAAATAATAGTAGTAAATGACAATTTTTTTAACTACAATACAAAAATACATTTAATCCTGTACAATTTGTGGGGACAGAATGGACATATAACCTAACGAATGAGACGAACAAAATATTTGAGGGCAAATAAAGTCAACTGGACTAGAATTGTCGTAGTATGGGATCCAAGCTCTTGTGGTACACATGTTAGGAAATTGGCCATTATAATGAGTTTGTGAAAACTACTTATAGTTCACAACCAGAAAATATGGCTTTCTCTACGAATGTTTGCTCGACGAACAAAATTTTTGTTGGGCAAAGGGACTTTATGAGATAGATTTTTTAGTTGGTAGAATAAAGTTGATCAACATTTAGGGTTTACTCAAAACCTTTACACGATGGAAGGCTATCGCAGGGCAAGTCACAATCTTAGGGCAAAATTTTGATGCAAAGAGGGGAAAAATTGAGCTCAATATCTGGGTTTGCATGACAAATCATGTCTTCGTCAGCTAGGTTGCCTTTGCCCAACAACAATCTCTATCAGCTACGTTCTACTATCAAATCCTGTATCTATTGTTGTAGTAAGGTTTTTTTAATTTAAGTAGACTTGTGGAAAAAATATATATATAAAAGTATATACAAATGCTTGTAATGGTAAGCTCCACAACTTTGTGAAGAGGTCAACTCCAAAATTTGCCACCATAATCTCATAAACCATATATTTAAATTTAACTGTTCATTGTCATTTACGTTTAAAGCTTCATTCTTCTCACCGAATTTCATTTTTTAGCATTTGTTTTTCAAAACATGAACTTTTAGCGGATTGGTGCGATGAATAAGCAAACACACAAATTAAACCCTCTTGTTGACAATTGTAGTATATATGCAAGTAGGGATTGTTCTAAACCGGGGATTAAGAGGGATTGCTAATCTATATAAAATAAACTTAGAAACACTAAATAAAACTTTAAAAACACAAATCTAAAATCAAAACACTTCACTAGATTCAAATGATTTCAACTAAACTAGAATAACTCAAATTAAAACTAACAAATAAACTAAAACAGATTCTAGGGATGCTTTAGGACGTGAATTGAATTTAAAAGATTCAAATTATGAAAATTAACCAACTCTAAACTAAATTAATTCAAAGAACTCAAAAGAAATCAAATAAAGTAGATTCAAATCAAAGGACATAAATTGTAAAAGGGGGATTGGGTTTTGATGAGAATAACTTGAAAATAAACAAATTATAAACTAGACAAATTTAGACACAAAATATGGTTGTTTGAATGGATGATGGATTAGCTAGAGGGTTCTCCTCCACACATGATACACTTGTACATAAACCAATTTTTAGTTGTTCTTTCGATAACTTATGAAACTCAATACTCCGGGTTAACCGTGATAGCACTTTTTTAACCTTCAAGTTCTCCTTAAGTTAATGAATTGAATGGGAAAGCGCATATAACAATTCAAAACATTCTTCAAAAGTTCCATACGTGAAAAACACAATAGAGATACAATCAAAGATCATTAAGATTCATGAGAACGATAAGTATTGACGAGGCATTCGTAACTATGAAAAGCATGATACTCTTGCCAAGAATTCACTTAACACGATTGTGGATAGCAACCTTCACTACTCATGAATATAAGTTCATAACGATTAGGTGAAATTTCCTTATATTCTAACATCAAACTTATGCATGAAAACTAAGCGTGCACTCTTAATTAACATACACAAATAAGTTATCAATCAAATAGTTAAGCGAATTGAAATCACAAACCAAAAGTAATTAATTCATAATGCAAATGTAATCATGGCTTTGAATCCCCCCTAGCAAAAGGGGGGGTTTAGTTCCTCATAATTGTAAAACAAAGGTAAATAGATTTATACATTGAAAATAAAACAAAAGAAAACACCTAAACGCTCCAACGATCCTCGTTGAGTGGCAAGCACGTCTAAGCATTTTCCTTCCCTTCCTTTGCTACGGCACAAGGGGTGGTTGTGGGTTGAAGGTTTGGTTGTATGGAGGAATGGATAGGAGGATGTATGGTGGTATTTAGGATGGTTGGGGGGGGGGTGTGGCAATGGTGTTTATGGGCAGATTTTTGTGGAGGGTTTTAGGGAATAGGTGCGGCTGTTTTGGAGAGAATGAATGGATGTGTAGAAGGAAGTTGTTGTATGAATTGGTGAGTTTTAAGCCTTGCAAGAAGGCCTATTTATAGGTGCTCAAAAGTAAAGAACCACACAAGTTGTTTTAATAAACAATACAAAGCAAGAATTAATCATCAAAAACAGCTAGCACACATGCATCTTTGCAGAAATTTCATGATGAAACAACTTGCATTCATCCTCCTTGGTCCATGCCTTTGGTCCCTCTTGGTCTTCTCATGATGAATCAGCTAGTACACTTGCAAAACAGCTAGCACACTTGTATTTCATGATTAAATAAGCTAGCACACTTGCAAAACATGATTACCCATCCATGCCATGGGGTTTCGTTGCAAAAACAACTTGCACACTTGTGTTTTCATGATTAAAACAGCTAGCAACACACATGCTTGGTCTTTGCAAGGTATCTTCTTCATTTTGATCAGATTTTAGCATGTGTTTGAAGCCCTTTCATGCACCAAAACGTCCATCCTTTATGCTTCCCATGCATGCAATCCATTCCACCCCAAAATAGCTCCAAATTGCACCAAAATGCACTTCTTTGCTAACTTTGTTATTAAAACCTATAAACACACGAAAATAGCTTAAAACATTCTAATAAGATGAAACTAATTAAGTAAATGCAAGGAAACAAACTAATAAAGTCACATAAATATGTTCCTATCACGAATGCAAAAAGATGAACAGTTCAGATCATTGATATCAAGTTTAAATTTTTAAGGTTAGTATGTAACATCGATTTATATTTCAGTTAGTCGTAAACATTGGAATGTGATATTAACAGTCCCACCATTCACTTTTCTGTATCCGCTAAAAGATCATGTTTACAAAAAATAAAATCTGACAAACAAAATTTGGTGAGAAGAATATATATAGTTTGTGTAAATGACAATCGACAGTTAAATATAAATCTAGAGTTTATGGATTATGGTCAAATCTCGGAGTTGATTGTATATGTTTTTACATTTTCCACACTTCTACATGTTGTGACATATGTTCTTATAATTATGTGATTGTGTAAAGAGATAAAATAGGAATCCCTTGGGATCTAAAAGATCTTTCCTAATATACTTTGTATTACTTGGAGAGTAAGTTTCTCTTCTCCTTATTACTATAAATAAAGGCACAAGGACTGGGCTGGGGAATTTACACACAATTCTTCAAGCCTATTCTCCAATCTCTTTCTCTTCCCCTTGCCGCACCTTTCTATTAAATATAGGTCATAACACGTTATCAACACGCTCTTCACTCTGTGCTAAAGAGAATTTATTCATTTTCAATCAGGAGAGAATTACGTTTCAATTATTTTTAATTGGTTAAATTTTAATTTTATTGAATTCATATAGTTTTATTGATTCAATTTATTTTTTTGAACGTGATACAAGCTTTGGAGATGGAAATCCGAAATTGAAGAGATAATTTTATGCATCAAACCAGTTCATCAATATCATCATGCAATCAGGTTTTTCCAAAACAACGATTTTTATCTCGATATTTTTACAGCTCTGATAGCATGAACATTCACCATAATGAATGACCCAACTTTACATTTTTCGAATTTTAGATTCAACATAAGTTATGTATGCATTATACTCATAATTTTAAATTATGTGAATTGATATTGCATGAAATTATATATAGATCAGCATTAAACTATATATGCATGCTATTGAATTTAATTTAACAAAAAAATAACAAACTTGGATTCGTTTGAACCTAAATCCGAGAGCAAAGCCAATACTATGGAGCCCCATGAGTCTCCAAACCCAAAACCTGACACCATCATCAACATCACCACCGATTTCTGACAAAAGCATGGCCTACAGCCATGCCCAGCCACCACGGCTACTTTTCTCGACAATCTGGAGTCGTCCTTGTCTAAATCGTGGTCGAGATCTTTGAAATCTCGTTGAAGTTTGAAACCCTAAACCCAAGCTCGAGGGTTTCTTAGTCCGTCGATTTCAAGTTTTGACTCCCCGTTACCTGGGAAGAGGTTCTACGGTGAACCATACCCCTCCAACCACTACGAAAATTGACGAGTCTGCCGCTCTTCCCCGAGGAACACACCCAGCACACAGCTGCGTTGTTCTTCTGGTCCAAACACCAAGCCCTTTGGGCTTTGGCTCTTCTCGGTCCAAATCTAAACTCAGATTTGGCTTTTGGGTTTGCCTACCGCAAGCCCTATCTGTCGACCCATTTGCAACTCTAGCCCAGATGGGCCTCGGTGTTCCCCATGTCCCCATCGCACGAGATCCCAACTTATAGCTGGTGATCTGGTCCTCGACCTGCTGGATCTTGCCTAATTATGGGACTACTTCTTGCCCCATCTTCGGCCATGACCATTCCAGCCCCTTTTCATGGTTTTTAACAGCCTATCAGAGCTTTGGACCAATGCCCTGGGCCACCAATTATATTACCTAATGTTTTTATGCCTTATGGGTTTTTAAATTTTTTGCTCAACTTTTAATTTTGGCCCGAAGTCTAAATAATTAAATTATTAAATTTATACATATTTGCATATTTTCTTGTTGCATATTTTTGTATATATTGTGTTTGTTTGCAGGTATTATGAACTTGAAGTTCATACTTCTCAACCCGAAGTTTCGAAAAAGTGCCATCGAAACTTGAAGTTTCTTAACACGTAACACTCATGTTGAGACCCGAAGTTCTCCATGCTTAAATCCGTTTAAACAAAACCATGCCTTAGAACTGAATGTTCTAACTTTGATGTTTATGGAAATTTTATTTCTTAAAACACCAATCACATTCTTGTTTCCGCCATTTAGCGTATTGTCGAACCGTAACAAGTTCAATTTCATTAATTTGGAAGTTTCGAATAAGAAACTACTTTATGTGGATACAAGGCGTGACACCCCGCTTGACTAGACTAGTTGCAAAATCATTGTAGCCAGTTATGGTGTGGAAAAGCTGACTAAGCCTCTGCCATGATCTTCATTCGAAAATTTATGCATGAAGCTTATTAAATGGAAGTACCTCACTGCCAAGGACTTCGAGGCTCTTTGACTCACTATGGACTGTTTCGGATCATGCAAAGATAAATTCTTGCCCAAAGCAAGACGTGATTGAAACCTTTATGTCCATGAATAGGTACAATTCTAAAGTTTATATATGATCAAATTTTGATTGGAAGAAAATCTTTCTCGTCCTTCTATATCTAAATTGCTCCTAAAGTAGCAGTATAAAGAGCAGAAGCCACCAAATTCTCGGATTTGATTACTACAACACTTGTGAGAGAATGATACCCCAGCAATTCGACTGAGACCTACCAAATAGTATAGACCTAGTTTCAGCTAGAGTCTACCTAATGGCGGTGTTCTGCTTTGGTAGGGATACACCGACATGCATGTTTTGCTTTAGCAGAGGTGCACCGAAAGACATGCTCTGCTTCGGCACAGGTGTACCGAATAATAGTGCTCTGCTTCAGCAGACGCTATCGAATAGACCCTTCTAGTGTTGGCTGGAGCCTACTGAACCCAAGTCTGGGTATGTCTCTCTCTTTCTCTCTCACAATCATATTTCGAGTTTGTTTTACAACATATGGTAGAATCAGACCTGCTAAGAGGTAGTATCATGCCCGAAGCATGATCCCTGTCCCTTGAAAAACTTCAAGAATAAGAGATAGTATTCCCAAATGTAACCCTCCAGAATCTAATTTAGTTTTGACGAAATAGATCGTTGGTTATGCACTTTTCTATGCTTTTACCAATGTTGTTAAGGAGTACTATTCCAGTAGTCAATTTGTGAGACTAATTTTGCTCCACTTTAACACATTTAGAAGAGCGAAATTTGACATGGAAGGCCGTATTGGCCGAACCCCTTTGTATATTTGGTTTAATTTATGAATAATTTATTTTGTTCTAGGATTTAAGATTGGTGTTTGGATGTCACTATTATTCTCGAATAAAGAGTTAATTAACGAAAATTACCACATGTGACTACAATTAACTTATGCTTAGGTATGTTTTGTGGGGAAGTTAGCTGTCTAGTTCTATGCTAACTTCATACCTAATCATCCCCTGACGACCTTTCAGGGTTATCTAACCTGATTGTGGGGCATTTATGGGAAGCCTTATACTCATTCGTTCCGAAAGAATGCCCTTTTTGAGCTTTAAGGATATTCGAGAGTATTATTACCATATTGAAACCAATGTAGAAAAATGGAGTAAAATTCCTTAGCATATTACCATATTGCACTTCCTACGAATATATCCAAACGCATATTCTAGAGAAGATGGAACGCTTGACCAGTGGATTACACTCATTTAGGCCCACTATGTGGCCGGCCAGAAGCCCGCGATTGTAAAGAAATTTTCGCTATGGATGAACATTTGGGATATCTAGGATGATCCGTGATGCGCCATTTTGGGCATCTTCTTACCATAAGTAAAGACATCATACCTAGACGCGTACTATAGCTTAGCACCCTCCATCTTTTCCACAACAGATTCAAAGGGAATATTTGTGGACTAATTCAACCACTCTAAGGACTATTTAGATACATTATAGTATCGGTGGATGCTTCTATGCATTTGTCACACGTGTGGCTGTTGTCCATAAGCTGCATTCTTTACACCGGTGGCTCAGATTAACAAGCTCAGGGCTCACCACCCTGATTATTTGATCAAATTTATTTGATTTGATAAGTTGGAGAATTTACATCGAAAACTTTAACTTTTGATGGATATTGCATGTCAATTGGGTTTTGAAGTTGAACATCCAATCCCATGTTCATACCTAAAATCACCCAACAGAAGCATTCATTAAAAGCTTTCAAATGATTGCGCGATCAATTGGTCATACGTACCAAAGTTCTCGATCTTTGCTTGGAGCCATGCAATATTTGGTCTGCCTGAGGCCCGTCACGACCCAACTTTATAAAGCGCGTGTCAGTTGGTTACCAGATTTGAACCTGACATATCACAACTGTGTGTCTTTGGTTATGTGGTTTTTGTGCCATTTTGCATCGCCCTTACGTACAAAAAAACAAAGGGGTCTTCAGATAAGGATGGAAATCTATGTCGGTTATAATTCTCCTTGTAATATTCGTTACTAAGAACCTTTTCTAGGCCATCTCTATACTGCTTGTTTTGCGGATTGTCACTTTTATGAGACAGTCTTCTCGTCGTTGGGGGGAGATAAGAACGTCAATGTTCCTAAAAAATGACATGAAGTATCATGGACATCCCTACTATGTCTCATCGCAATCCTAATCTAGATTGTTAGAGTATAACCAAACACTTCCTCTAATCTAGTAAAAGTGACGAGATCACATATACCAGCTACAAATGTACCTGCAAAGATGAGTACGAAATGTACGACAGACCTTCGTCCTGAAAGCAGGAATGCCACTATTATGGCCGACCCTTGTACATCGGTGGCTAGCCAAGCAATCTGTCTTACGCTTGAAGTGTGGTAAATCACTCGATTCGAGGATTCACTTCCCCAAAGCGTGGTAGCTTTCTTGTATACCAGTTTGGATGAGATATGAAATTGGAATGTGATTATCATAGATGATGTTTCATTTATATGGTAACTGCTGACATGAATGAAAGGTGACAATAACGAACTGTGTTCCGTTGATTAATGTCAACGTAGAACTGATTGGTCAACTAAAAGAATCAATCTATGACGAATAAGATGAATGAAATAGAGTCATATGACGCCTTATGGAGCAAAGCTTCTCTCATACATCGTGTGATTAATAGTAGCATTATAAACGTGGTTGTAGTATCTCTGGGATCCTGATACAAACCTACATAGAGTTTCTAAATGACTTACATGTACTCATTCCAATAGTTCTAGACCATAAGAGCACCCTCTCGATTCTAATGAGGCTTTCAATTTACGGATGCAGAACCATCAGAGTGGATGTTGTATACCCGTCTAAGTGAATATTTGATCAGTTTAGGATATGTGCCCCTGCGTATACAAAGTCTGAAATTGCTAGAGTTGAGAATACTAACTCGCACCTAAATTGGATTTTAAGATGAATGATCTTGGAAAAACTCGAAATTATCTCGACCTGAAGTTTTGAGCTAGTTCTGATGGTATTCTAGTGCATCACTTAAACTAGACCCATAAGGTGTTATGTCTGAGTATACATTGAACGTCTGTATGCTAGATGCAAATGAGACCTTTACGGTGAGGTAGCCATATCTAAGTACCATGGGCGTCTGTTGTACTTAGCTCAAATGCACTAAAATCGGACATCTTATGTGCTGATAATCTTTTGGCATAAAGCAACACTGCACCCAATATGCCACCACCCAATTTGATGTTAAAGACATTTTTCCATTACTACTGATTTGGGTTTATCTATCCTTATGCATCTCAGAATAGATCACACCCCCTTGATCTTTAGAATGATGCCCACCTTGTAGGATTTGTTGAATCAGACCATCTATCTGACCACACAAGGTGTGTTCTTGCATGGTTATGTCTTTACCATTAAGGAACACCGCAATATCTTGGAGATTAACCAAATACAACTTTTTGTTGCAAAACCTTTGAATCATTCTAAGACTCGTTATGTCTATCACGTGAGAGATATGGTTAAGAACATTTGTTGAGCATATTCAAAATCCCTGTGATTTTCATCAATTGTTGAGTCCCAACAACGATCCATGAAAAATAACGCTATATATATCAACCAAATCATGATTCATCCAACAAGTCAACACAAAGCATAGTGTGTCTACATCAGCATGAGCATTATAAGATTAAAGTCAAGCAGTCCAATCCCAGACAACCTTGTCGACATCTACACGGAGTCACTACAATGCTTGTAGTTTCATTTGGAACTTTTGTCAAACTCAGGGAGAGTATCCAGAAGTATACTCAGTTGATCTTAATGTACTCTTTTTCCCTACTATTAGGAGTATTTTTCCCACTGGGTTTTACTACTTAACTAGGTTTTAACGAGGCACCCATCCTGGGTTGGTCATACCCTTATGAGCTCTTCTGCTTGCGTCCAAAAGACGTATAGTTTTGACCTAATGCAACTTCTCACTTTTCTACTTTTTTTTTTTTCTTCTCACTTTTCTACTTTGACTATGGGCTTTTGTACCACCTTGGGTTTTGCCATAGCGAGGTTTTGTGAGTTTTACCACCCATGCATTCTTTCGTTCATTTTGAGACTCGCATTCGCTACTTGTGCTGACTAGACGAGACGACTTCATTAACTGCTTCTACATTCGCCTGAAGATCTGATGCACCATCTACTTGAGTATTTGCACACTTAAGGGGGAGTGTTGTGACATATGTTTTTATTAATATGTGATTGTGAAAGTCACAAGTAGAGATAAGATAGGAATCATTTGGGGTCTATATTTAAACCCCTTCTTCCCCATTTCATCTGTGCCTTCATTCTGTCTTTCTCCTTCTCCATCCCCATTTCATCCGTGCTCTATCTTCCTCGTGCGTCCCTTTCTTCCCCTATTTCAGTTTTTCTCCTTCTCCTTCCAGAAACTTGTGTTATGGATCAACATTTTGAGGAAATCTAATTCGAAGAGGAAGAGTTAGAGGGTGGTTCATTTTTAAATTATTATGATTATTAATTTCTATTTCTGTTTTATAGTCTAACTAGTATTATGCTTAAATTAAAAATTTATTTTTTGTTTCTGTTTTGTAGTCTAACTAGTATTATGCTTAAATTAAAATTTTATTTTTTGTTTCTTGGGTTTTAACTATATTTTTTTTTTGTATTTGTAAGAATCAACTCAATGGAGACGCGGACCCTCAATTCCCAGTTGGAAAGAACAACCTCATTCATTTGATTCATTTGGAGAATGCATTAGTGATAATTCTAGTGCGTTTTCTAGACATGTAGCGACAGAGGTTAGAGATTACAGAAATATTCCAATGGTGAGAGATTGGCGTTTGATCAAGGAAGAAGACAATAAATAAATATATATATTTTTACTTGAAGATAGTAGAATAAGTCAATGATTATAATAATAATTAATTAGCTTGGATTTTTTTGATGAATTTAGGACAATCTTATTTTTCAAGAAGAATATATAGTAAAAATGCCAATGATCTGCCACATGACGCTTAAGATTGCGGAGCATGCACATAAAGAGTATAGAAATAAATTAAAAAAAAACGTATTATACTGATAAACCAGTCGAGTTTGTTATGGCGGATGAGTTTATGTATGTTATGTGTGATATAAAATGTTTGTTATGGTAGATAATTGTTATTAATTTTTATTAATGTTTGCTTTGACCTAAAGTATGTTAGGAACTATTTTTTATATAAATATTATTATTATTATTAATTAATTTAGTTTTTTTTATTAAAATATTTGGTGTCGCTTATGGACAACAGCACAAGAAATATTTTATTTATCAAGATGTTAGGTAATGTCAGTTCGAACCGACAGTAGGTTTGATTAATTTATTATTTTAACTGCTGATGTCGGTGAAGACCGACAGTAGGTTTGATATTTTAGTTCTCTAATTGTTGCTTGGCGTCGCTTAGAACTGCCATTATGTCATAACTTAACGTCCTTCTAACCGAGGTAATGTTGGATGTCGCTTTAAGCGACACTGTTGTTCTTTTTATTTTATATTACTTTGCTTCCTGGTGGCGGATTAAAAGGACTAACTGACGTCAATACCCTTTTGGTGACAATAGCAATGGTGTCGCTTCACCTATCCGACATTGCACGACTTTATGTTAGATTTTTTACCAAAAATTTGACAGTAATTGGGTTTTATTATCGGTTTTTACACCACCAGTGATAACCACTTTTGTAGTAGTGTCAGTTGCCTCGATCGAAAGATGAAACTGTTTGCCCGTTGTTGTTGTTAACAACATCTGCTCGAGTTGGAGTGCTCGAAGTCATCTTGGGAGAATAGGCTATAACAACAATGGCCTTCTTCGGTAGAAAGGTGATTTTTTCTAGCCACGACCATCGTGACTACTTCGGCCCATTTTATCAAGCGACCACTTGGAAAAACTAATTGAGAGTTAGGACGAAGATGTTTGTTCAAGTATATATATATGGTACAACAGCAACGTATGCTCGAGTTGGAGTGGTCAAAGTCATCTTGGGAGAATAGGCCATAATAGTAATGGCCTTCTTCAGTGGAAGGGCGATCTTTTTCTAGCCACGACCATCATGACAACTTCAGCCCATTTTATCAAGCGACCACTTGGAAAAACTAATTGAGAGTTAGGACGAAGATGTTTATTCAAGCATATAAATATATATATATATATATATATATATATATATATATATAAGCAAAACAGAATAAGAGTATCGTGAGCCATATCGTTGGATTTTGGAGTGAAAGTTTTCTTTGGTTGATCGCCGAAGATTTTGTTTTTTATTTCCTCGACCAATGTGCCAAAGAAATCTTTGGTGTAGATTTCCCACCAGTCGGCGAAGGTACTGATACCGCAGGTTTCAGGGGTATTCGCCCAAAGGCAGAATTTAGTGAACTGTTCTTGAAACTTTTGCTCTACTTCCTCACATTCCCTTTTTGAAGATCCAGAAAGTCATTTTTGACTCAAAAACGAGCAAGAAGTGAGCAAAGACACTGGACAACCCTAAAGATAGCTTAGTTGTTGAGCCACAAAATGAGGATGGTAGACTTCCCAATTGGCCGCTGAGCATCACAACCGAAAAGAAAGTAGAAAGCCAACATGAACGATCCCCAGGTTTGCCGAAGATTGGTGTCTTCTGTTTCTTCCCATGTAGATGTGGGAAGCTTGATAGATGATGGATAATTTCTTCGACGACAGATCAGGAACTCATCGTTGATAAGGTCGTTTAGGTCGATGATGAAATATTTAAAAATTTCTTTTGCTAAGTGAGTCAGTTTTGCGCGTGAAGCCAGTTGAAGACTTATTGCTTCAAATAAGTTGAAGTTAAAGTTCTTTGGCCTCATGATGGCAAAATAAACTTGCAGCCAAAGTTAAAATACCCAGAATGGGCCATTCTAGTGCGGGTCGATTTTTCCAACAATTGCCTCGGCCAAGCAGCGCATAAGGTTAACAAAGATAGTGGGGCTAAGGGCTAGTATGACTGCTAGCCAGGGCTTCGACCATTGGCATATTTTTGATGAGGCATTTAGTTGACTTGGTACAAAAAATGAACTTGTTGTACCAATAGAACAAGAAGGCATCGTGTTCTCCCTTCTTGAGTTTTTCTTTTTCTTGGTTAACGAAGTGATTTATGAGAGTATTGTAGTTAGACCAATAGGGTCGAAAGTGTTGTAGTTGAAGAAACTCTCGGTCTATGCTGGCCTCAACAATCGAGATCTTAATGGCGTCGAAGATGCCAATTGACTTTCAGTCGTCACCAAAATGTGGTTCCATTCGGCTAACCCAAGCAACCCCGGCTGCAAGGGTCGAAGGCCACGCTCCCTTAGGTTTGGCCGATTCCCATTTCGACCAATTATATCCTTGGAATAAGGGACTCAAGCAGTGGTCCTTCAGTATTTTAGTGATGACCTCTGGGACGTCGTCATTAAACAAAAAACCCAGGATCTGGTGAAAGGCGACTGAATCTTCTTTAAATCGAAGGGTTTTGATGGCATTCCGATTGATGAAATCGTGACATTTGTCACATTCTTCGACAGGCTTTGTGACGAAGGTATTGGCAGCCATTGAAGCAAGAGTCTGAAGTTTTTTTGTGTTTCAAATAATCAGAAGCAAAGTGTGAAAATTTAGAGTTTTGAAAACATAAATGAAGAATGAAGCCAGAAGTGGTATTTATAGGTAGATCGGGAAGAAGATTGACGACTCAGATTCAAAGTGGGAGGGGTAAATTCGGCTAAAATATTTTTACAATCATTACGAAAATAAAAAAAAATCCAGGCAAAAAGGCCGAAAAACACACAAATTGGGATAACAAGATTGTGTATGGCGACGAACTTTAGGGCATGATCATTACGAAGAGACGTTTCATCATCTATGTGCCTTGGGTGTGAGGCGCATGTGTTGCCAAATCTAGGCAGTCGCGACAATAAGGCACCGCGTGTCAAACCTTTGCGATTATCAAGGATATAGTGGGAGATCGTGTGTGATAGATGTACTTGAGTGGATGAGGAATATTTGTTTTTGCAAGGATCATTTGATCGACCATAAAGTGTAGGCCAAGGATTTATTTCTTGGTTAATAATGGATCACTTCTTCAAGGTAGAAGTTCAGTCGGACATGGTAGGCCGAAGACCTCAAAAGCGAATGAGCAATGTTTGGGTCCAAAATAACATTTTGGATTATTTTGGACCGAGCTTAGATTTGTTCTTGGCCTGGGGATGAATATTGGGAATATTTTTTGCCATGGGCCGAGTTTAGTGGAGTTCAACCAAATCTTATTAGGAGATGGTTTGGCCTACATAAGGTTGAAATGGTCGAATTGTAGTGCAATGAGGATTCTTCAGAAGCTAAGGATGCTTTGAGTCAGAAAATATGCTAAGAATCAAGGGATGAATCTGAGTGATAGAAGAGCTTAGTTTAAAGTCCTATAAGGATTAGGATTGGTCGAGACCTAATCAGATTGGGTTGAGGAATTCCAGTTCGAGTGAAATTCTACTATAAATAAAAAGGATAGTCATCATTCAAAACTCCTCCAACTCAAAACACAACTGCCTTGTGCAAACATCTCAAACACCTTGAGATTTTTATTTTCTTTTTTCTGTCAACACATCTTCAATTTGGATAAACAGCACTGTGGAGGCAATCAGCAACATCTTCAGTTTGAATAAACAACACTGGAGCCATAGAATCAGCCGACCGATGAGCACCTTTAGTTTGGATAAACATCACTGCTTCGAGATTGACTGATTACCTATCCAAGTCCCGGCTAGCAAAGAGTTTTGAGTTCTTGTTGGAAGAACTCACATCATCAATCTTCTCAACGAAGTGAGGTGTTACCATGCTCGCCACATTGAAAGCAGAGATTATTTTATGATTGGATATTCACGAGTACATTTTAGAGTTCAGCATTCCGACGGCCGAACCACATTTACAATCAAGACACTTATCTCTTTTAAGTATTTGTGTCCATACAGTCTGGTACCGGTTCAACGTACTTATATTATCACAGATATAATTACTGAGGCTGAACCTAGTGCCAATGATTCATGAACTTCGAAGAAACTATCAACTTTGTCTTCAGGCTCTAGAACCCAAAGTCCAAGACAAGTTCCTTCCTCGACCACAATCGCAAGACACAGAAGTCAGCAGCGCGCCCAATGTTACATTAACATTCATTTTGCTCCCTGACCAAACTCGGTTGACGAGTTGGCACGCCCAGCATTCGATCGAATGACTTAGTTAGCTTATTAATTACTCAGCCTGCATGCCACGTAGGCTAAGTAGTTTTTAGGGTCAACACACATGGTTACTGATAAGGATATATAAGGTGTGAAATTAAAACCGAATTTTTAGGCTAAAATCTGGCCAAAGGCGAATTTGAACTACATTATTACTAGCCTATTTTGAGACTTAGCCCACTATACCACCCCCTTAGTGTAAATATTATCGTTTGTTCAAAAATAAAAATAAAAATTGGAAGAAATTATAAAAAAAAAAAAAGTTAACAACGGATGTGTTCTATTCCTACTATAACAAAAACCTATAGTTACTCTATTGCTCAATAACTCATCATAATGGGACACGTTACCTACAGAATTATTTTCCAATATACCTGTGCCAGCGTGCCAAGAAAATAGGCCATGGAACCAGCAGAAAAGAGAATTAAGTATAAACCGAAATATGCATATGTATAATGTAATTTAACCTTTTTCATCAATATTAGAATGGTCTTCCTCAAAATCATGCTTACTATACAATACAGAAAAATATTCTCAATGAAAATTTAATAACACTGTATTCATTTTTCTTTTCTAAAAACGATACTATCTACACTAAAGAAAAGAGATGGGCTTAGCCTCACAATGTGCTAGCAATAATGTTGTTCAAATAAAAAATTAAACCTAAGACCTATCACTTACAAAAAAAAAACTACTAAACCGTAATATTAAGTGACACACTTTTTTAGGGTAACTTATATAGGGGTGTGCTATCCACGCACCCCTTTTTACTTCTCACACACTCCTATTACTTTCTGTTCGTTAGATCTTCTTCAATTCATCCGATCCGAAGACCGAAATCCAAAAAAGTGTGAGAGAAGTAAAAAGGGGTGTGTGGATATCTCACCCCAATTACATAATACCCCCTCAGGTTTGAGGTCTATTACAACCCCATACAACATCTTTAAAACATTTCACTTTCATAACTCATGTACTATTTTATTTCAAAATAATACATCCGTTAGATTTTCTATTCGTTGGTCTATTAAATGCTAACGTGGTTGCCACATTTGTGCTGATGTGGCTACCACGTGGCAAAAAAAATAATTTTGTATAAATTAAAAATATTATAATATTAACCCTATTAAAAATAAATTTTAAAAAAAAACAAAAAACCCAAACCCAGAAATCCTTCCCCGCAACCCCACATCCCCTTACCCGTCTCTTCCTTCCCATCCGTCCGTTGCCTCCACATCTCCATTCAATCAATTTCACATACAATTCATAAAGCCAATTCAAATAGACCCATTTGACAAAGAGATAACCATTTGACAGAGAGAGAAAGTAGAGAGAGAGGAGAGGGCATACTTCCATTTTGGCCCTTTTTTTTAGGGAAAGGGGAGGGCCGCTGCATCGTCGTGGGCGGTTGCTGCATTGTTGCAAGGTGGGTGGGTGGGTGGGGAAGGCTACTACATCGGCGCACGGGTTTGGGTGGGGAACGCAGGTGAGTCGTCGCTGGGGGGAGTGTGTGGGGGCAGAGGGAAAAGATTTTGTAAATGAGAGTTGCAGAGAGGTGAGGGGGAAAGAAGGGGGATCTGGGGTGTTAGGTTTTTCCTTTTTTTTTTTTAATAAGGTTAATATTATAATATTTTTAATGTATAAAAAAAATTGCCACGTGATGTGGCTGCCACATCAGCACAAATATGGCAGCCACATCAGCATTTAACAGACTAATAGATGGAAAATCTAACAGATGTATTATTTTGAAATAAAATAGTACGTGAGGTATGAAAGTGAAATGTTTTAAAGATGTTGTATGGGATTGTAATAAACCTCAAACCTGAGGAGGTATTATGTGATTTACCCTTTTTTTTACTACAATACAAAACTACATTTAACCGTTGTACAATTTATGGGGACATAATGGACATATACCCCACTGAATGAGACAAGAACCCAATATTTGAGAGCAAATAAAGTCAACTAAACTAGAATTATCGTGCCATGGGATCCAAGCTCTCGTGGTGCACATGTTAAGAAATTGGCCATTATAGTGAGTTTGAGAAACTTACATATAATGTCACAGCCAAAAAATATGGTTTTCCCTACAATTTTTTCCTCGACGAATAAAATCTTATCGGGTTTATCCGATGGATATTTTAGTTGATAGGGAAAAAATGATCAACATTTAGGGTTACTCAAAACCTTTACGTGACGAAAGGCTATCGGAGGGCAAGTCACAAATCGTTAAGCAAAATTTTGGCATGAAGAGGGAAAAATTGTACACAATATCTGAAGGTTTGCATGACGAATCATGTCTTTGTCAGCTAGGTTGGCATTGCCTAACAACAATGTCTATCGGCTAAGTTCTACTGTGGGTGTGACAACCCGTCCCTAAATTTATGTTTTTATTTATTTTAATCGAGGAAATTGACAAAAATGCACTTAGAGGCACGTACTTTAACTTTCGTGGAGCATTGTCTAGAGCAATGTATGACTTATTCCTATAGCACATTTGTGTAGTACTCGTTGGTACAAATGCATAGGCGAAAGCTGTTTGCGAGTCCAGATTATAACAGTATAGTTAAGGACATTTGAAAGTGGTTATTTATATTTTAGATTATCAAGTGTCAAACTTCCACCTTGTGGGAAATCTGACCATTCATGCTAAAGGGAATGAATTAATCATTCAGGTAGATCCCTAGAAAATAGCAGTGGTTGAAAATTGGGAGCAGCCACGAATCGTCTCTGAGGTACGGAGTTTCCTTGGTTTGGCAGGCTACTATACCCATTTGTTCAAGACTTCTCAGTTATTGCGTTACCACTTACGAAGCTGACCAGGAAGAATGTTAGATTTGAGTGGGATGATAGTTGCGAGCAGAGTTTTCAATAATTGAAGTATTGTCTCACTCATGCACCGGTGTTGGCACTTCCGGATGACAATGGTAATTTTGAAATCTACAGTGATGCTTCGTTGAATGGCTTGGGTTGCGTGCTAATGTAACATGGTAGGGTTATCACTTATACATCGAGACAGTTGAAACTGCATGAGATGAACTATCCTACTCATGATCTTGAGTTAATAGCGATTGTGTTTGCATTGAAAATCTACACTATCTTTATGGCAAGAGATGTAGGATCTTCACAGATCATAAGAGTCTCCAGTATCTGTTTACTCAGAAAGATCTGAACCTTCGTCAGTGAAGGTGGATTAAGTTGTTGAGTGATTACGACTGTACGATTGAGTATCACCCGAGTCGTGCAAATATAGTGGCTAATGCACTTAGCAGGAAATCTCAGGGCAGAGTTAATGCTTTTCAATTGAGCTGTGTTCCTCTTCTTGCAGAGCTGAGATCAATTGGAGTGGAGTTAGAGGTAGAAAATCCAGAGGTAGTAGATCGAGGGGAAGCTTTACTTGCTAACTTTCAAGTCAGGCCAATTCTGATTGTTCGTATACCCGAGGTACAAATGGAGGATGAAGAGACTCAGGAGCTGATTTGGTTAAGAAATGAAGGGAAAAAGAAAGATCTTCGAATTCGAGAAACTAACGGTATGTTTATGCAATAGGGTAGGATGTACGTACTGGACAATGCAGAATTAAAGAAGGCTATTATGGATTAAGCGCACGTTTCGGTATACGCTATGCATCCGGGGATTAATAAAATGTATAATACCATTCGACCATTTTATTATTGGCCGGGTATGAAAAAAGAGATTCTTGAATATGTAAGAAGATGTATAGTTTGCCAAAAGGTCAAAGCCGAGAGGAATAAGCCATTTGGACGGATGCAGCCACTTCGCGTTCCATAGTGGAAATGGGAAGATATTACCATGGATTTTGTGTATAAGCTTCCTCGTACACGGAACGGTTATGATGGCATTTGGGTAGTGGTTGATCAGCTTATTAAGTCCGCGCATTTTATTCCGGTTCGAGAGAAGTTTTCCCTAACCCGGTTAGCTGAGCTATTTGTGTCGAAGATTGTTAAATACCACGGTGTACCAGTTAGCATCGTCTCTAATCGAGATCCAAGATTCACTTCTAAGTTTTGGACAGTGTTTCAGGAAGCTCTGGGTTCGAGATTACTGTTTAGTACGGCATATCATCCTCAAACAGATGGATAATTTGAGAATACCATTCAGACACTTGAAGATATGTTGAGATCTTCCGTACTACAGTTTGGCGATGCTTGGCATAAACGTTTAGATCTGATGGAATTTGCCTACAACAACAGCTACCACTCAAGTATTGGTATGTCAGATTTTGAGGCGCTGTATGGAAAATCCTGTCGTACACCGTTATGTTGGTCAGAGGTTGGAAAAAGAGTTTTGGTGGGCCCAGAGATAGTGGATGAGACTACACAACATATTCAAGTAATTAAGTCTAACCGGAAAGCGGCCCAGGATCGCTAGAAGAGCTTAGCGGACAGACATGCCACTAATCGGACCTATAAGGTAGGTGATTGGGTATTTTTGAAGCTGTTGCCATGGAAGGGTGTTGTACGGTTCGGGAAAAAAGGGAAGTTGAGTCCCAAGTATATCGAACCATACTAGGTCATTGAGCAGATCAGCGAAGTAGCGTATAGACTTGAGTTACCTCCGGAGTTGTCTAGAGTGCACAATGTGTTCCATGTTTCGATGCTTCACCATTATGTCTCAGATCCATCTCATGTGTTACCTCCGTAGTGGTTAGAAATTAATCCTGATTTGACTTACGAAGAGGAACAGGTGACCATATTGGATTGGAAAAATAAGGTTCTGAAGAACAAGACTGTGCGCTTGGTGAAGGTTTTGTGGAGAAATCACTTGATAGATGAGGCCATTTGGAAGACTGTGGAGCGGATGAGAGAAATGTACCTACGCCTGTTTTATCAGTTTTAGTGATTCGTAAGTAGTCGAGGATGAAATTTTCTTAAGGGGGGTAGGTTGTGACAGCCCGTCCCAGAATAAAGTATCGATAATGTGAAATGATGTTCTTGCCCTTGTACGATGTGTGTGTGTGGTTTGGCTATGTTGGGTTAAATTGGGTTTCTTCCCATGTTTGGGCCCAATGAGAACTTGGTTTGATTTGGTTGTGATTGGATTAAAGCTTACACACACACACATACCCCCACACATGCACACGTGCACTTTTCTTCCAATTTTTTGTAACCTTCTCTCTCTCTCTCTCTCTCTCTCTCTCGTCTTCTACCATTTTCCTTGTAATTGTACAGACGACACTACACCTCACAATTTTGTCATGGATTGAGGTCCCAAATACTTTCTTTATGTTCATTGTGACCCAACAAAACCAACCATATCCTTGGTTTGGCTTAGAACCCTCGAAAACCCCAGAAACCCGAGTGCACAGTTGATGGTATTGTTCATGTACTTTGGATCTCGAGAGATTTAGTGGATTTTGAGGTTGTAGTAAGCTTCTAGACACTCTCACGAAGCTCGGAGAACAAATTTGGTGGATTTTGGACGCGAGAAAACTAGTTTCGAGGTTTGGCCGATTTCCATGGAAATTCTCTAGCAAGATTCCAATGAGTTTTGAACGTTAAAGTGGTATATTTCTATTCTACTCATCCTAAACTTTGATTTGGTGTTAAATTTGTGAAGTTTGGTGTTAATTTAAGCTAGAAACAAGAGTTTTAAACATTTTTTAGAATCCGGCGACGTAGCGGTCCTCGGCGCCGGATTCTGGCGACTTGAGGTAGAGGACGAAAACGAAATATTCCAGTTTTGACAGAATATTCCCTAACGGCGTTAGGAATTCCGTTCGTTTGCCAGGCGCAGGACTCCAAAGCATCAAATATGGCCCTAAAGTAAGTGAATTCTCCCCTTTTTGTTCAAAAGTTGAGTTTGCATTCAAAAGTGAATTCTAAGTTGATTCCATTGCTTTGCTCACTATTTCTTTAAGAACCTTTGTTTTCCATATCCCTTCTTTGTTGGCCAAACACCCTTAACCCCGTTACAACCCTTACACTTCTATCTTGGGTGTTATGTGTTCAATATGTGGAGTTTGGGATTAGTATGAGCATATGGTGTCAATGGTTCTTGCATCTAAGTGGTAGCATTCCTTTCATGAGATCATATTCATATATCCACTTATAACTCCAGAAAAGTACTTTCTTTGTTAAAACATATGTGAATTTTAGTTTTCATGTTTACATCAATCTTCTCACATATACTTAGTGTAAGGAGTGTAGTTAGAAAATCTGAGTGAAAATTGAGTGCATATCTAGTAAGGATTTGAGGGAATTCTCTAAGGCATGTTACTACAGTCAAAATGTGTTTTTATTGATTAAATGTGAACTAGTGAATGGTGACTATGGTTAAGTATGTGCTTAAGGATATGGATGTCCTAAATCTGTGTAAGTAATGATCTTTAATGTGTTATGTGCTTTGGAAATCCCTGAGGCAATGTTGGAAGGTTTAGGTTGAGTTTGGTTTCTTTTGTGTATTTCGTTTTGCTCAAGGACTAGCAAAAACTAAGTGTGGAGGAATTTGATAGGAGCATATTTATGCGACTTAACTAGCTTGTTTCCTTGCATTTATGTTGTTAGAACTTAGTTATTTTAGTACTTTGAGCCATTTTCGTGTGTTTATAGGTCTATTGTGCTATTGGATCAAAGAAGTGCATTTTGGTGCGTTTTGGAGCGATTTTGGGCCTATGATGGATTGGACATGCTTGGAGCCAATTGGAGTGATGGAATTGAAGTGCAAATGAGCTAAGGAGTGAGTGAAGATGTGAAGAATGGAATCTAAGACGAATGAAGAATGAAGAGTCAAAATTGGAAACCGAAGTTTCTAAGTTTGGAAGTTTCTATTTTTGAAGGTTTCCATTCTTGAAGAGTTTCTATTCTTGGAATGGAAGGTTCCAAATATTTCTTCACCTAAATCCCAGCCACAAAACGGTTCCTAAATGTGTGAGGGTAGTCAATTGGTGGTTCTAGAAGCCTAAAAGTCCCTAAAGAACCTTTGTCGCACCTCCCTTGCATTGCCCTCTTCCTTGCCGCCCAAGGGGACATTCCCTTGCCTAATTTCTGTCACAAAATACATTCCCTTTGTGTTCTATGCCTTGCTGCACAAACATACCTTGTTCTTACCTATTTTGTGCCTCAAAACACATTCCTAAATATGTCCCATAAATTCTTCCGAATATCCTTTCCTATTCTCTTTAATTCCTGCACCTTAGTTGCCTATTTTCTGGACTTAAACACATTCCTATTTTAATTCTAGTCCTTGCCGTGCAAGAAGGGAGGGTTCCTTACCTATTTTGTGTTCCAATTTACTTCCCTTTACATCCATACAAATCAGCCGCACCTTACATGCTTATTCTTTCATGTTTTCTGTGACCTTAAGTACTTTCCTATTCCCTAACTTCCTTGCCGCCCAAGACAAGCCATGCTCTTCCTATTTTCTGTCCTAAACCACTTCCCTATTCTATTCTCCTTTAGTGCCGCACCTTTTCTCTTATTCTCTCCAAATTTCTGACCAAAACACTTCCTATTTTGTGTCACATCTTTTCTTACCTATTATATTTTATTTTCTGATTTCTTTTCTTCCCTATTCAATGAGGGAACCATTTTAGCTAAGTTTTAATAAAGCCTTTTATGTACCCTAGCCGTGCTATTCCCTTTTTAATCCCCTTTGTGCCGCACCAATTAGACCATTCACCAATCTACACACGCTAGACACAAATTCTGCCATATTCCTCTCTGGCCGCAGCCTCCCTCTCTAATTCTCCATACTTTCTGACCTCTCACACCCCTTGCCGCACCACCCTTCTATCCTAAACACATCCCCTTCATCCATACACATCAACCACATCCTTTAGCACTTGTGCCGCAGCAAGGTGGAGAAGAATGAGCCTTAGACGTTTCAAGATTGAAGATTGGAGCGTTCTAGGTGTAATTCGTTTTATGTCTCTTATGTTTAATTTCTGTTTACTTTGCTTTGCTGTGAACATGAGTGGCTAAACCCCTCTTGGCTAGGGGTGATTTCAAAGCCATGATTATGTGTGTAATTTGAATTGATAAATTTTAGTTATGGATTATTGGGTTTTGAATGCAATTGGCTTAACCGTTGGATTGATAACTTATTTGTGTTTTTTGATTGAGGGTCGACACTTAATTGGCTTGCATAAATCTGATGCTAGAGTATAAGTGAGTTTCACATAATCGTTACAAGCTTATATTCATATGTAGTGAAGGTCGTTGGTCACGATCGCGTTAAGTTCAATTCCTAGCATGAGTAACATGATGTCATAGTTATAAGTGACGGATTATTTTGGAAGATCATGTTCATTTAAGCAATATCATTAGCATGCAATTAACAAATTAAAGGCGGAATCATGCTTGCATATACTTAAAAACAAAACATTAACCATGAATGTTCAAAGCCTAGTAGATTGGTGAACCTTTAATCAACTCAAAACAAAGTGAGTTGAGATTTATACCTTTGTAGATTCCTCTTTGCTTAAGCAAAGGCTAATCACCCAAAGAGAGGGCCTTCATTCCTTGCATCTTAAATCTAGGGATTTGGTTGGATGAAAAGGTTTCTCTAAGTTCCCAAAATTGGGAACCTCTAAGTCTCCACACCAAGGCAAGATTTTTAGAAGAAATGAGTGACCTTGAGGAATAAATATTGCTAGATATTTCCTCAAGGTGGCCGGCCATTCTAGAGAGAAGGGAGAGCATTTCTTCTCTTCAATTTCCCCAAAACAAACCCTAAATGAATTTTGGCTATAAAGTCAAATTTATACCTTAATTCATTTGAGTGGCAAACTTGTAAATAAGTCCAAGTTCACTACCCTTACATAGTGGCCGGCCTTAGGGATATTTTTGGAGTATTTTGGGCCTTTGTTAAATCATTATTTATTAAGTTGTCATACAACTTAAGTCAATGGACTTGACGTTCGAAGCCCATTGGGCCTTAAGGTCCAAAACCATCCCGAGGTCTTTAACGAACTTATTCGTTTGATTAATAATCATATTAATTAATCCTTGCCATAAATAATTAAACCATTTAATTATTCTTACTCATTTCCGTTGAATCTTCAATCTCTACCTTACACGGTGTACGATCCATTAGGTTCCTTTTAGCGAGGCAGTGGGCGATTCAAACTCTTTCAAATCGATTGTGAATTTGAAACTAACTTTCAATTCTCCCTTTAGTGTTTACACACGTTTAGGGCTTCCACAAACCATGAGTGACACCTAGCAGCATATCATGGTTACCCAAGCTAATCAGAAGAGGTGGAGAACCTATTCAGTTTAGGATTACAAATGCAATACGGTCCTTCTCTAATACAATACTCTTGACCACATTGTTTGGCTTGATAGTTTATTCATGTCTACTATCCAATGTGAATCTCGCACTTATATGATTACCTTGAATGTGATATGGAACGCATTCCAACATCTCATTCATACTCTGGCCAGAGATTCTAAATCATATCATAGAGTATTCTCCCTCAACGGTTTGAAGGTTAGAGATCCCTTGTTGCGCATTCACTTGTCTCCATGACTAGATAGCTTGACCCCAACCATGCCGTGGACACTCCAAAGGAATGCCATTTGACACGATCAAAGATCAAGGACCTAACCACAAGACAACTATGATGCCTCAGGTCAAAGGACTAATTTGCATTATCCTAACCATGAGTTCTCACGTGACATGAATATGAGAACTCGTCGTTGATCGTGTTCAGTGAACTCATTCTCTATTGAGCACCTACGTACTTGTCTTGGTGTCACTCACACCAATGACTCGAGACTAGTCACTCTCCCTGAGAGAAGACATGGCACGTACTGATCTTAACGGACTGTCAATGCCCAATTGGCAATCCTATGATCAGGAACGTTTAGGATGTGTCTACGAAAGAATAGTCTCATGAATCTAACTATTTAGATCGCATTCTCCCAATCACATATTCCTTGGACTTTATCGTTTAAGCATATAACATTTATATGAGACCGCTCAAACAATAATCTTTGCCCTTGATATTAAACTAGATTAGTTTAATCATGTGAAATGTCCGTAAAGTATCATCATATGATTGGTTTTAGGGCACATTTCCAACAATAAGTGCTTTGTCAATGCTTATGATTTTCATTGAACGTAATGATTTCTGAATGTATCTCTATTATGATGTCATGTAGAGGACTTTTGGAGAATGCTTTGGGTTGTCGAATGATGTCATCCAATCTAATAACTTAAGGAAAATCTGAGAATTAACTAGTGATGTCACGGTTAATTTGGGGCATTGTCGTTCATGATTCAATACGAAGTAACTGGAAATCAATTCGTTTGCATACATATCATGAGTAGAGAAAGAACCTCTAGCTTGTCCATCATTCATCTTATTTCCCAAATTCGCTTTACAATCTGCCTAGTTTTATAACTTGCTTTGTTATTTCAATTTTCGTCAAACCAAAATCCCCCTTTTACTTTCTTGTTCTAAAGTGTTTAGAATCTGCTTTGTTTACGTTTTAGAAGGTTTTGAATCAATCCAAAACCTTAATTTCGTCCAAAATTGTGTTTAGGTCAGAAACTGCCTAGTTAGTGTTTTTAGGCAGTTTTGAGTGTTTTTAGCTTGTTTTGAGTCTTGTGAATCTGTTTTGAGTTCCTTGAGTCTATTTAAACGTTTTTAACTTTGTTTTTATATTTTTGAGTCAGTTTAGAGGTTTCAGGTGAGTATATTTGTTAGTGATAGTGATGATTGATAGGAGCATATTTATGCGACTTAGCTTGCTTGTTTTCTTGCATTTTGGTAATTATTTAGTATTTATTATGGTGTTTAAAGTTAAATTCGTGTGTTTGTAGGTTTTATGGGCTAAGGGTGCATTATGAGCCAATTTGGAGTAGTTTGATGTGTTTTTGGGCCCAAGATGGATTGCTTATGATCCAAGCAAGATGGATGGACGAATTTGAAGTCAAATGAGGCTAGGAACATGCTAAAAATCTGGTTTATATGTCAAAGTATGCAAAAAGAAGCAATTTGGAGCATTCTAGAGCATTTTTGGGCCAAGATTGGATAGTGCAAGCATGGAGGAATGAGGATGGACGAATTTGATGCAAAGAAGCCCAAGAATTTGTTGCAAAGAAGCCCAAAAATCTGTTGCAATGGGCCTAAAAATATGATGTAATGCTTAGATCACCATGACATTTGAGTGGGTGATGTAATGCTTAGCTCACCATGACATTTGAGTGGATGATGCAATGCTTAACTCACCATGACATGTGAAGTGGATGACTCAAAACCTACCACCACCAACATTTTTCCATTAATGCCGTGAGTTATTTGCATTCCCACCAGAATTTTGTGCTTAAACAAGTCCATCATTCTCCTATAAATACCCATGGTAGCAACCTCATTCAAATCATCCAAGAATCAACCATTCTACAAGCCTTCCCTTGCCTCTCCCTACATATCTAAACTCCTCCCATCCAATCCTCCATATAACCAACCCTTCAACATCATTCAAAGCCTTGTGCCGCAACAAAGAGAAGAAGAGGAAAGTCCTTGGATGCGCTTGGATCGTTGGAACGTTTAGGTGTTTTCTTTCCTTTGTTTTTCAATGTTTAATTTAAATTGTTGTTCAATTATGTTAAACATGTGGAACTAATTTCTTTTTAGTTAGAGGCAATTTTGAAGCCATGGACATATGTTGGTTATGATTTGATTTACTCCAGTTATGAATTCATAAACTTTGGATGTGGTTTACTTTTCTGTTTTGATTAAGAACTTGTTTATGTATGTGGGTTAAGGGTCGACACTTAATTTGCATGCTTAGACTTGATGCTAGGATATAAGGGAATTTCACCTAATCGTTATGAACTTATATTCATGAGTAGTAAAGATCGCTAGTCACGATTGTGTTAAGTAAATCCTTGGCAAGAGTAACATGCGTATTCCATAGTTATGAATGCCTAGTCAATATTTATGATTTCCGTTGAACTTAATGATCTTTGTTAAATGTCTCTATCATGCGTATTCCATAGTTAGGGACTTTGATAAGGAATAATTTGGTTGTAATGCGTATTCCTTGCAATCCAATGAATCTAGGGAAATCTAAGAGTTAATTTAAGCGAACCTAATTAACTTGGAACATTGTCATTCATCGTTTGTTGAAGTCATAACTGGGAATCAAATTATATGCATATGTTCATGTGTGGATAAGGAACCCTCTAACTAGTTTCTCATCATTCTATTTCATCACAATCTATTTTGCTTTAAGTTTGTTTTCAAAGTTTAAGTTTTAATTGTTCAATTTCACCAATCCCAAATCCCCCTTTTACTTTCTTGTTTTAAAGTCTTTTGTTTACATTTTTAACTTTGTTTTTATATTTTTGAGTCTTATATTTATTGATTAGCATCCCTAGTTAATCCCCGGTCTAGAACGATCCCTACTTGCATCATTACTACAATTGTCAAAAAGAGGGTTAAATTTGTGCGGTTTAAAAACCCCGTCAAAATTTTGGCGCCGTTGCCGGGGATTAGCAAAATTGCTAATCCCTTGTGTTTGTCGTGTGTCTTAGTTAATTTATCTAGTTTTCTTATTTTATTTTGTTTCTTGGTTTAGGTACTAGTGCATGACGCGGAGTTCTCAAACTGTGCATATCTTGGACTTTAACGCCGATTTTGAACGTGATTTGAGAAGAAAGAGGAGGCATCCCGAACCTAGCGAACCTAGTGAACCTAGTTCAAGTTCAGAGGACGAATCTAAGTTTGAAGAAGTAAAAGAAGAAGTTATGGCAGCGGACAATCGGACCATTAAAGAGCTTTCGGCCTCGGGGTTGACCAATGCCGCACCATTATGCATTCAATACCCCGCGGCCGCCCAAGGCAAGACCGATGAATTCGAGTTGAAGTCAAGCTTGTTGCACCACATTCCGAAATACCATGGACTTTCCATGGAAGAGCCCAACAAGCATCTCAAGGAATTCGAGGTTGTTTGTTCAAGCATGACACCCATAAATGTTGACGGGAACATTCTGATGATGAAGGCTTTTCCATTCTCACTTTTGGAAAATGCGAAGGATTGGCTTTACGAGTTAGCACCCGGAACGGTTACATCTTGGGATAGTATGAAAAGAGCTTTCTTGGAGAAGTTTTTCCCAACTTCAAGAGTCATTCTCTTGAGGAAACGGATTAGTGGCATCCAACAAAATCAAGGTGAATCGTTTCCTTCTTATTATGAGCGTTTTAAATCACTTGTTGCTTCATGTCCACAACATCAAATGAAGGAGGAGCTGCTCATTCAATACTTCTACGAAGGACTCCTTCCTATGGAACGCCAAATGCTTGATGCCTCGGCGGGAGGTGCATTGGTGGATAAGACTCCGGGGGCTGCAAAAGTTCTAATTGCCAACCGAGCTCATAATGCACAACAATACGAAGGTGTTGGGCAAAGAGACCCCCCACGGCCACAAGTGAATGAGGTAAGTTCTTCGTCCGACATTCAATCCCAATTAACTAACCTCACTTCTATTGTTTCTCAGTTGGCCGAGGGAATGAAGATTCATGGACCAAGTGTTTGTGGCGTGTGCTCTATGCAAGGACATGCCAACGATCAATGCCCTCAATTGATTGAGAATGGGGGGTGGGAATCTGCCAATGCCATGGGTTTTGGGAACCAAAATCAACCACGCCATGATCCTTACTCTAATACCTACAATCCGGGGTGGAGGGACCATCCAAATTTCAAATGGCGGGATCCTCAACAACCCCAACAACAAGGAGGATTTAGGCAGCAACCACCGGGCTTTTATACAAAGCCATTCGTCCCCAATCAAAACCAACCCCAATCTGCCTCAAACTCTTCAGGTACGTCTCTTGACAATGATACACTCCTTAAGTTACTAACTAAATTGTCTCATGGGCAGGAAGATCAAGCTAAGGCTATGCAAAACCGAGACAAAAGAGTGGACCATTTAGAGAAGCAAATTGGGCAAATTGCCGAGTTTATGGGGCAGTTTCATGAGCAAGGCAAGTTACCAAGCAATACCGTAATGAATCCGAAGGGAGGATTTGAAACCGCTAAGGCCATCACGTTGAGAAGTGGTAAACAGGTGGTAACGGACTCAAATATATCCAAATCAAGTCAAGACGAGGAGGACAAGTTGCTGCAAGAAGAAGCACAGGGAGCAAAGCCCACGGCCAAAGATGACCAAACCTTGCCGAATTCATCTAGTCCTCCTAAACCGTCCCAAACCACCAAGGTAAGTCCCAATTCAACTTTTTCTAGTTCTATTCCACTAAATGTGCCCTTTCCTGGCAGGTTTAGGCAATCAAAGAAGGAAGAAGCCGAGAAGGACATTCTAGAGACCTTTCGGAAAGTTCAAGTCAATATCCCGCTCTTGGATGCAATCAAGCAAATCCCGAAGTACGCCAAGTGTTTGAAGAAGCTTTGTACAACAAGGAAACGTTTTCAGGAGAAAGAAGTGGTACAGGTAAGTGAGAATGTGTCTGCCATAATACAACGTAAACTACCTCCTAAATGCAAAGATCCGGGTAGTTTCACCATTCCTTGTGTCATTGGTAATACTAGGTTCAAATCTGCCATGTTAGACTTAGGTGCATCTATAAATGTTATGCCATATTCCGTTTATGCATCTATGAATCTAGGAGTGTTGAAAAAGGATGGTGTAATCATACAATTGGCCGATAGATCTAATGCCTATCCAAAGGGAGTTGTGGAAGATGTTTTGGTACAGGTTAATCATTTGATCTTTCCGGCGGATTTCTATGTTCTTGAGATGGATGAATCGGATCATGCTCATTCATTGCCCATTCTCCTTGGACGGCCTTTCATGAAAACGGCTCAAACCAAGATTGATGTAGCCAAAGGAGAAGTAACTATGGCATTTGGTGGTGATATGATTTGTTTTAAAATTTCTGAATCCATTGAGACTCCTAACGTTGTTCATTCTTGTTGTGTTATTGATACAATAGAAAAGATAGGGACGGATCATTCAGCCCCTAACACAAAGGTTGCTTCAAGAACCATGCAAGATGGGGGAATTGGAGTGGAGCATAAGGACCACACGGCCACTGCCCTCAAAATGTCCAATTTGGCCGAGAGCACCAAGGGGAAGAAAGTTCATGTTGCTGCCACTTCATCACAACACCAAGGTAAGGCACCTAGTCCAAATCCAATTCCCATTAAAATTAAGAGGTGGTTCCCTACTTGGGTGCAGGTACCCGAGCATATCCCGGATGGTGGGCGAATTCACATGGATTGTAGGATGCTCAATGGCCCAATCAAGGAGAATTACTATCCGCTTCCATTCATAGAGTTAGAGGATGAAAACCCACTCCATGCCGTGGGCACTCATGGGGCATGATTATGTTCTTCGTCCGGCTGCAAGACGTTAAAGAAAGCGCTTCTTGGGAGGCAACCCATGCATGCAACAAAGGAAGACCTAGGGAGCACTCCAAATTCCATATTTGCGTTCCTAAACCCTTCTCTTTGTTGTTGTTTTCATTTATGCCATGTTAGATTGATTAGTTGTTGTTTTGTTTGTTTGTTGATTATTTGTGTTAGTCTATGCTTGAAACATTGAGGACAATGTTTGATTTAAGTGTGGGGGGGGAAACCAAAGTGTTTTGATGCAAATTCGTAGGGTTTTCTCACTCATAATATCTAATGTTGTTTTTCACTGTCTTTAAAGCTGTTTTGGTGTATTTTAGTGTGTTTTGAGTCAAAAATCCGAAAATCCCATAAAAATTTAAAAAAATTGTTTTAAAAACCCAAAAAGAGTTGTTTTTGTGTGTTTGTTTGTGTCTTAGGGTACCTTCCAACACAATGATGAGGATTCGGTTTGTAATTGCATGACGGTTAAAGAAAGTTATAAACATGGATAAAAGTTTGATTTATGCTTGGTTGTGGTTATAACTTATGAATTCACATGTAATCACAAAGGAAAAATTAGTTTTTTTTAACATGCTTGAAGGAAGTAACTCAAACTAACGCTACAACCTTGTGAGACTTGAGCCTAAACATTTATTTGGAGAGTTAATAATCTGTGAACTTGTTGTTTTTCTAAGTCGTTGCATGATCTCATTATTCTTTGCTTGATTGCTACTTAGAAGGCGTTTCATCGTTTAGTTCCAAATGCTAGAACTCATGCCCAATTCATTCAAAGCATGCTATTGATTTGCATATCACATATTCAAGAAGAAGTTGTGTAGTAACCACCACTTTAGCCAAAAAGCCGTGTGCCCTATGTCATTATGTGTTGTAGGTGTTAACCCCAATTAAACCTTGTTTAGCCTTTTCTTTGTTAACCATCATCATCCTCACCTAGCCTAGATTAGGACTATCCATACCCTCGTTCTAAAAGTATAGTAAGCATGATTCAAATTGAATTCCTTTGTGGCAGAAATCAAGTGTGGGGGAAGTTTTTATTAAAAAAAAAAAAAAAAAAAAAAAAATGATTGTTGAAGTAAGGGTCCAAAACAATGAATTCGGCCCTAAAGAGTTGTCTAAGTCTTCCCCTTGTGTTTTTAAGTTAATTTCCACAATCTAAGTGAATTCTAAGTCTTAATTTCATTACTTTGCTTACTATTGCTTGAAGAATGTTTGTTTTCCCTATCCTTTCGTTGTTAACCAATACCCCAAGCCCCGTTGCAACCCTTAACTTCTTCTTGAGTGATATGTGTTTCAATTTGTGGAGTTTGAATTTGGTATGAGCTTATGGTGTCATTGGTTCTCGAATCTAAGTAGTAGTATTCCATTCATGAGATCATATCTAAACATGCTTATTAACTCCGGAAATTACGTTCTTTGTGATACATATATGTGAGCATTCGTTTTTATATACATCAATTCTCTCACATATAACTAGTATAGGGTGTGTTGTTAGAAAATCTGAGTGAAAATAGAGTGCATATCTTGTAAGGATTGAGGGAATTCTCTAAGGCATGTTACTATATTCAAAACATTGTTTTAATTGGTTCATTGTGAACTAGTAAGTAGTGACTATGATTAAGTATGTGCTTAAGTGTTAAATTGACTCAAATCTATGGGAATTATAATCTTTAACATGTCATGTGCACTGGAAATCCCTGAGGCAAACGTTGGAAGGTTTAGGTTATGTTTGTTTTGTTTTGTTTTATTTCTTTGTTTTGCTCGAGGACTAGCAAAAGCTAAGTGTGGGGGAATTTGATAGGAGCATATTTATGCGACTTAGCTTGCTTGTTTTCTTGCATTTTGGTAATTATTTAGTATTTATTATGGTGTTTAAAGTTAAATTCGTGTGTTTGTAGGTTTTATGGGCTAAGGGTGCATTATGAGCCAATTTGGAGTAGTTTGATGTGTTTTTGGGCCCAAGATGGATTGCTTATGATCCAAGCAAGATGGATGGACGAATTTGAAGTCAAATGAGGCTAGGAACATGCTAAAAATCTGGTTTATATGTCAAAGTATGCAAAAAGAAGCAATTTGGAGCATTCTAGAGCATTTTTGGGCCAAGATTGGATAGTGCAAGCATGGAGGAATGAGGATGGACGAATTTGATGCAAAGAAGCCCAAGAATTTGTTGCAAAGAAGCCCAAAAATCTGTTGCAATGGGCCTAAAAATATGATGTAATGCTTAGATCACCATGACATTTGAGTGGGTGATGTAATGCTTAGCTCACCATGACATTTGAGTGGATGATGCAATGCTTAACTCACCATGACATGTGAAGTGGATGACTCAAAACCTACCACCACCAACATTTTTCCATTAATGCCGTGAGTTATTTGCATTCCCACCAGAATTTTGTGCTTAAACAAGTCCATCATTCTCCTATAAATACCCATGGTAGCAACCTCATTCAAATCATCCAAGAATCAACCATTCTACAAGCCTTCCCTTGCCTCTCCCTACATATCTAAACTCCTCCCATCCAATCCTCCATATAACCAACCCTTCAACATCATTCAAAGCCTTGTGCCGCAACAAAGAGAAGAAGAGGAAAGTCCTTGGATGCGCTTGGATCGTTGGAACGTTTAGGTGTTTTCTTTCCTTTGTTTTTCAATGTTTAATTTAAATTGTTGTTCAATTATGTTAAACATGTGGAACTAATTTCTTTTTAGTTAGAGGCAATTTTGAAGCCATGGACATATGTTGGTTATGATTTGATTTACTCCAGTTATGAATTCATAAACTTTGGATGTGGTTTACTTTTCTGTTTTGATTAAGAACTTGTTTATGTATGTGGGTTAAGGGTCGACACTTAATTTGCATGCTTAGACTTGATGCTAGGATATAAGGGAATTTCACCTAATCGTTATGAACTTATATTCATGAGTAGTAAAGATCGCTAGTCACGATTGTGTTAAGTAAATCCTTGGCAAGAGTAACATGCGTATTCCATAGTTATGAATGCCTAGTCAATATTTATGATTTCCGTTGAACTTAATGATCTTTGTTAAATGTCTCTATCATGCGTATTCCATAGTTAGGGACTTTGATAAGGAATAATTTGGTTGTAATGCGTATTCCTTGCAATCCAATGAATCTAGGGAAATCTAAGAGTTAATTTAAGCGAACCTAATTAACTTGGAACATTGTCATTCATCGTTTGTTGAAGTCATAACTGGGAATCAAATTATATGCATATGTTCATGTGTGGATAAGGAACCCTCTAACTAGTTTCTCATCATTCTATTTCATCACAATCTATTTTGCTTTAAGTTTGTTTTCAAAGTTTAAGTTTTAATTGTTCAATTTCACCAATCCCAAATCCCCCTTTTACTTTCTTGTTTTAAAGTCTTTTGTTTACATTTTTAACTTTGTTTTTATATTTTTGAGTCTTATATTTATTGATTAGCATCCCTAGTTAATCCCCGGTCTAGAACGATCCCTACTTGCATCATTACTACAATTGTCATCAATAGGGTTTAATTTGTGTGTCAAGTAATTCTCACATCAATGATGATGATGGTGAGATTGGTATATAGCTCATATTCCTGCACCCCGGTGTTTGTTCTCCGCCAGAGTAGGGCCTAGCCTTCACGTGATCGTTCACCTCCCTCACCGTACGCTCACCTTAGATCCAAGGCAGGTGCCAACCTATCGTACAAACCACTATAGGTGGTTCCGACTCGTAAGTGACTTGCGATATATCACATAACCTTCACGTGATCGTTGCACTAAACGTAATTATATACACCCAGCTTGTCATACAGACCACTATAGGTGGTTCCGACTCGTGTACATGATATTGGTTGATAAGCTATAGATTCAGCCGTACAGGTCACGTTAGGTGACTCCGACTATCACATTGATATTGCTGGCCTATTGTGATTTATCTCACCTGATTGATGCATATTGTTTGGTTGGATATTTCGGCATGGCGTATTCTGATATGTCATATTTAAGTTTTATCATTTCCCAACATGATTTTGGTATATGATTACGTATTATTTTCTGGGAAAGTATACATCTTTTACGAAGAGGGGTTATTATTTTTTATATTGAAATGGTTTTGGAAAAGCTTTGTTTTTCCCCAATCATGTTTTCTGTTTAGCGCCCCTCCAGGTTTTAGGTAGCGATGACGTTGGTAGTGAACGAGGCATCGAGCCAGTTCTGACAGAGCACCATCCATGTAGGATTTTTCTGGCTATCATTTTCTTAGTACTTGTTGGTTCTGGACTGCACCTAGGTTACTTAAACTCTGATGTTGTGCTTTATGCTTACGTTTTCATCATTCTCACTCACTTATCTTTTTATTGTAAATTATTCTGTTCGGTTTTTATTTACTCGCATTTTCACTTTCGCACCACGCACTTGGCTACGTCACTCTCACGTGATGGCCAGCATGCCCTGATTTTGGGTCGGGGTGTGTTCGTGTACCTAAACATTCATATCATAATATATTTACTAAATTAGTGTATCTGTCTGTACCTAAATATATTGTAATGAATTAGTGGCACATAAGAAAATATGTAAAAACCTAAGTGTACCGAAAAATTCTGTACCTAAATATATGGTACTAAACTAGTGTACCAAAATGTCAGTAACTAAATATATTATAATAAACTAGTTTACAGAAATGTCTTTGCCTAAACATACTATACTAACCTAGTGTACCGAAATGTTCGTACCAAAATATATTGTAATGAATTAGTGGCACATAAGAAAATATGCAAAAACATGTGTACCGAAAAATCTTTACAAAAATCTTTTCTTATATAAGATACTTACCATAATGAGAATTAAAACTTATAATATTTTCATAAAATTTAATTTATAAACACCATAAAATTATAAATGAAAAAGAGAAACATTTAATATGCTAGCATTAAATAGAGTCTAGGGACTAAAATTAATTTTTAATCTTGTATAAGAAATTTTTCAAAACTTCATTTTATTTGAGGATTAAAATCTAGTTTTTTTATTATTTTTACTTTTACTCAGGCACTAGACGCAAGATCATATTTTTTTGTCAACCCCAGATCTAGAGCATGACATTAATACACGTAGATTCATTTGGTATTGGGTCGACCGTAGAAGTAGTTGCGTCATAGCCGAAGGCTTAGTAAGCTCCATCCCATTGTTGGTCAAGGCATCTAGTCTCCCTATTGGATGCTTTTACCAGTTGCCTTAGCATATGTAATGTGGTAAATCAAATAGAATAGTAAATAGGCCTCCCCAACTTGCTTGTAATGTGTGACCCGATTAGTTAATGTGTTAATTCGAAATTTGTTATTTTCGTATCATTTCGAGTCGGGTTACCAATTCGTGTAATAAATTAGAAGAAAAGAAAAACTCTGCCGCCGAGGATTCCAGCGCCATTCTGTTCTAAATCTGATTTCCAAGTTTATATTTAGATTAGCATGCACGGATATTGTCCAAGCCTGAAACCTCAGTTGTTTGTCTGTCCAACCCTCTGCATTGAACATTTTGAAAAAAGCCCCATATGTAGGAAATTAGCCCAACCCAATAAGTTTGGCCCAAACATATGAACCAACTTTCAGTCTTGTGATAAATAAGCCCTCGGCTAACAGTATTCAGTCCTAGCGGAGGTCAAACTCCTTTGACCGAAAGCCATTTTCCCATTAGCAGC
This sequence comes from Crataegus laevigata, assembly GCA_963580275.1. NCBI lineage: Eukaryota > Viridiplantae > Streptophyta > Magnoliopsida > Rosales > Rosaceae > Crataegus > Crataegus laevigata. The sequence continues at coordinate 17,774,836 of OY756940.1, read as the reverse complement.
GAGCGAGAGGAGAGATTGAAACCATAGGAAACACAAACACCCCATCTCTCTGATTTCCTCCGCCCGATTTCCAGTACTCTCCGCCGTAAAATATCAATTCTTTCGAGAAACCCATCTCGCAATGTCCCCTGGATTGGTTTCCCAGTTCAAGGAAGCGACCCAAACGGCAAGGGCCACGCTCCGGCCATGGGGTGAGCTCCTGGAGCCCACCGCACTCAGCCTCCCCTCCAGTCTATCTGACGCGACGACCCGACTCGCCCAGAACTTGACCCACTTCCGCTCCAACTACGCCCTCATCGCCCTGATCGTGCTCTTCCTCAGCCTCCTCTACCACCCGTTCTCCATCATCGTCTTCTTGATCGTCTTCGCCGCATGGCTCGTGCTCTACTTCTCGCGTGGCCAGCCCCTCGAGGTGTTCGGGTTTGTGGTCCCGGATCGAGTCGTGATGGTTGTTCTTGCGGTGGTGACGGTGGTGGCTCTGGTCCTGACTCACGTGTGGGTCAACGTCGTCTTTTCGGGGGTGATTGGGGTCGTTTTGATTGGGTTGCATGCGGTGTTTAGGGGGACGGAGGATCTTGTTATGGACGATCAGGAATCCCCGTATGGGGCTCTGCTCTCTGATGATGCTGACCCAAGTGGGAATTACACCATTATGTGACTGTTCCTCTCCAAATTTTATAAGGTGGGTTGGATTTTGATTTCCCTTTTTCTTCTCGGTTTTGTTGAAATTCAATTTTGAAATTTTGTTGGGTTTTGGTTGAAATTTTGGGTTTTAATTGCTTACAATAGGGAAGTATAGGGCTTTAATTGATATCCTTCAATTTGATTATTTGATTGTTATTTGCGCTATTCATCTGTTTTCGGAATTTAATTTCGTGTTTATGGTAATTCTTGGTTGACTGTATCAAATGTGATTTGCCTCCATCCATGCATTCCCAGTTGCAGAAAATTGCATTGTTGCAGTTGCTTTAGTAATCCAATTAACATTTTTGCTAGGCATAATGTGTGGCATGATGATACCTTATACCGCATTCATACTGCAATGCTGTATGTGTGTCACTGGCGTATAAATCGTGTACAGAATATGTAAACATGTTCTTCGTAGTACTTATGCAGCCAACTTTATAGTTTTCTGATTGCATCAAAACATTTGGAACTTTGGTTATTTAAGTTGAATATATACCCATAGTTGGAAAATTTTATGCATGAATAATTGACAAACATTTACCTTGCTGTCAACAGTGTCTTTTAAAAGAATGGGCCCTATTTGAAAATTATGTGTTTTACGCACTAAGTACCCCTTATAACATGTCCGTAGAGCATCTCCGGTGGAGTCCCTATATAGGGACAATCATCGTACAAAATGAGTATAAAACAAGGGAATTGTTATTAGCACTCAAAAAATCTCATTTCGTATTCCAAACTTTCTATAATTAGAAAGAAAAATATACTTACGAGGAGTGTAAAATGAGATTTTTGGAGTGCTAATAACAGTTCCCTAAAACAAATATAGGGACAAAATGAATCTCCAAAGTATAGGGACTTGCCAGATACTTTGTGTATATACCCACATATAGGGACTCTATAGGGATTGAAATGGTGGACCCATTAGGCCAATGTAAGTGGAAAAGCAGGTGTGGGTCCTAGTCACATGGCCTTGTCTTTTTTTCTTCTTTTCAACCGTTTAAAATGGAGGGTTCAAATTGATTCTTGCTTTTCAATTTTTTTTTACAATTGAAGGATCAACAGGTCCAATTAAATAACATTTTCAATTTAGGTTACTCTCTCGTGTTGGTTTTCAATTTCTTTTGTTTTCTCTTTTCATATTGCCTCCATTGAAATATTAACATCTTCAATTTGGGCTTCTCTTTCATTTTGTTCTCTCATCATTCCTATAAATATCAAATCTTGCTTTGCTACATAGCATTGAAGTTCCTAATCATGTGAACATTTGGCGGTGCGATAGCAAATATACCTTAGCAACTTGATTCTGGCTATTATTAGTTATATATGTTATTTGTAGGAGTGCAGTTTGATTTAATCATTTTCATATCTTACATAATGAAAATTTATGTATGTTCTTTTTTCCCACTGAGTTCCAAGCACAAATTTCGAAATGAAGTGCATAATGGGGCTTCTTGTAAAACATGACTGTAGACATTGAAATTTCGGTAAATAAAATGTTGACCAATGGTCAAAGTTTCAACGCTCGTGTATTACATAAATTTTACACGTAGTGTGTAATTCGACAGAAATTGAAATGAGTCAGAAAAAAATCGTCAAATAGGACACATGTCAACACTTGGCAAAGACGACTTATTTCATCTGGGATATTATATTCAAAATTAGGCCTTAGAAAATTCTATAAATAGAAGGCTAATTCATTCATTCCAATACACCAATTCACAAGTACATTTCTCTACTCCCAAATTGGAAGACAATTCACTTGAAGTTCGTTCTTCGTTCTTCGTTCTTCGTTCTTCGAGATCAAACCCCAACGGCCTTTGAAGAAATGCTCATCCACCTTCAAGATCAAGCCCAACGGCTCTTGAAGAAACTTTGCCAAAACCTTTGAAGAATCAACAAGCACTTTGGTCACGTGTCGATTCTTCATCCAAAATCAAGCCCAGACGGCCCTTGGATCAACACAACCACCTTCAAGATCAAGCCTCAAAGGTCCTTAAAGATCCGTTCATCTGTTCATCCGTTCTTCAAGATCAAGCCCCGACAGCCCTTGAAGCAACGTTCATCCATCTTCCAAGATCAAGCCTCGACAGCCCTTGGATCCACACATCCGTTCTTCAAGAATCAAGCCAAAAGCCCCTTAAAGTTCATCCATCGTTCATCGTTCGTCGTTCATCCATCTTCAAGAACAAACTCAAAAGCCCTTGAAGATCCGTTCGTCATTCAACGTTCATCCAACTTCAGGATCAAGCCCCAACGGCCCCTGAAAATCCGTTCATCCAACTTCAGGATCAAGCCCTAAGGGCTCCTGAAGATTCGTTCATCCAACTTCAAGATCAAGCCACCAACGGCCCTTGAAAAAACCTCACCCAACTTCAAGATCATGCCCAAAAGGCCCTTGAAGAAACGTTCATCCATCAAACTTCAAGATCAAGCTCAACGGCCCTTGAAGAAACTTCCCCTGTTCATCCAAGATCAAAGCTTCGACGGCCCTTGGATCAAGCCCACAAATCAAAGTCTTACGGAGATCGAATCAGAGGAATAAATAGATATTGTAACCCAAAATCATCAAATACAAATATTATTTTGTAGACGCGTTCTGTCCCCGTTGTCTCTCCTTCGGGAAATTTTCGTGTTCACAAATTTGGCACGCCCAGTGGGACTATCTCTACCTCTCATCTCTTTCTTCGTTCAAGAAATCCAAAGAAAGCTTCAAGTACAAATGTCTTCAAACAAGGAAGTCATCGACGCTACCTCCATGGAAGAACGACTTGTTTAAATGAAGGAAATGATTGCAACGATGGCAAGAACCCTTGAAGAGAAGGACTTGAAGATCGCTATGCTTCTGGGTAAAGCATGATGAATGATCTGGCTCTGGCTCCAAGAAAGGCAGTGACGAAGAAGAAGAGCCTTCAGTGGAAAAGGTTGAAGAAATCCCAAAGCCAGACCAAGTAGCAGCGCTCATGGTATCCCTCTCCATCAAGCAGTTGCAGGAGATGATTGCCAACACTGTCAAGGCACAGTACCAAAGGAGCTCAAATACCTCCTGGTTGTACTCAAAGCCTTACTCCAAGAAGATTGATGCCGTGAAGATGCCAAGGGGCTATCAACCACCCAAGTTCATGCAGTTCGATGGAATGGGAAACCCGAAACAGCATGTCGCCCACTTCGTTGAAACTTGCAACAATGTGGGCATTGAAGGGGACTACCTTCCCAAGCAGTTCGTGCGCTCGCTAAAAGGTAACGCCTTTGATTGATACACCGATCTCAAGCCCGAATCCATCAACAGTTGGGAGCAACTGGAGCGAGAATTCCTCAACCGCTTCTACAGCACCCGCCGCACAATCAGCATGCTGGAGATGGCGCACTCTGAGCCTTGACTGCAAAGATAGAGAGCGCTCTAAGAGTCTATCTTTGCAGTCAAGGCTTAAGAGTGCGCCATCGGTTGATATAGTCAATGACCTGCTCGTCCCTCCACTGTTTTGTGCTTGTCAGCTCCAACATGCTGACTGTGCGGCGGGTGCTGTAGAAGCGGTTGAGGAATTCTCGCTCCAGTTGCTCCCAACTGTTGATGGATTCGGGCTCGAGATCGGTGTACCAATCAAATGCGTTACCTTTTAGCGAGCGCACGAACTGCTTGACAAGGTAGTCCCCTTCAGTGCCCGCGTTGTTGCAAGTTTCAACGAAGTGGGCGACATGCTGTTTCGGGTTTCCCATTCCATCGAACTGCATGAACTTGGGTGGTTGATATCCCCTTGGCATCTTCAGGGCATCAATCTTCTTGGAGTAAGGCTTTGAGTATAACTAAGAGGTATTTGAGCTCCCTTGGTACTGTGCCTTGACGGTGTTGGCGATCATCTCCTGCAACTGCTTGATGGAGAAGGATGCCATGATAGCCGCTGCTTGGTTTGGCTTTGGGTTTTCTTCAACCTTTTCCATCGGAGGCTCTTCTTCTTCATCGCCGCATTTCTTGGAGCCAGATCCTTCATCATGCTTTACCCTCAGTTTGCCTAGAAGCATAGCGATCTTCAAGGGTTCTTGCCATCGTTGCAATCATTTCCTTCATTTGAACAAGTCGTTCTTCCATGGAGGTAGCGTCGATGACTTCCTTGTTTGAAGACATTTGTACTTGAAGCTTTTTTTGGATTTCTTGAATGAAGAAAGAGATGAGAGGTAGAGATAGTCCCACTGGGCGTGCCAAAGTTGTGAACACGGAAATTTCTCGAAGGAGAGACAACGGGGACAGAACGCGTCTACAAAATAATATTTGTATTTGATGATTTTGGGTTACAATCTCTATTTGTTCCTCTGATTCGATCTCCATAAGACTTTGATTTGTGGGCTTGATCCAAGGGCCGCCGAGGCTTTGATCTTGGATAAACATAGGGAAGTTTCTTCAAGGGTCGTTGGGCTTGATCTTGAAGTTTGGCGGATAAACTTTAATTTGTTCGTTTTCCTTTTTTTGGGGTGAATACTGAATAGTTCAACATTTTACTGTATGGATTGTCAAGGTTGTATGAAGATAAAATCAACATCCATCCTACCAATTCATGTCACAGTACCTGGTGTCATATGTCTAAACTAGCAGATGTTTGATAATCTGATTCAGCATGATCCATTGAATTTTTTTTCCTTTGAGTCCTTTCTCCACTTTCATTTTGTAAATTAGAGTTTCTCTCTCCGGGAAATGTATCTTGCATAATTTCTTTTCCTTTGGTGTGTTTTGGTAGCCATTTACCAAATAGAGTAACATTGCAGCACTTGGGAATTAGTTTGTCTATGCCATGTGCTTTATCACACATACATGGGACCGTGACATGATTATAAATATGCAAATCCTCTATCAAGAGTTGTCAGGATTGAATTGAGCTGTATGCTTTTTACCCAAACTTGCATTTTTTTTCTGTTCTGATATTGACCCGAGTCTATTTTGTGCATATGAAGATGTGATGTTATATGTAACAGCAGTTCTTGTTTCAACGTTTTATGTCAAGTATTGGCTCCCCATGAACTGGAGATAGTGCTAATGCATTTTTGCTTGTTTATATGTATTTCCCATGTATGCAATGCAGATGGTAGCATTTCTTCTTTCTTCGATCAGGTACCTGTGTCTCAGACAAGCCTCCGATGGGGGTCAACCTCTAACCAACAGATCCAGTTGTGATGTCGTTCTTCCTTCAGAAGTCTGAAATTGTGTATCCACCACCGTAGTTGATGTTCGGCACTTCTTCCTGATTCAAATCACATTTTTGGGGTTGTATATACCATTGTTTTCTCAGGGTAAATCATGGGTCGCATTGTCGGACCGTGCCATTGTGGAGTACTTTGGAACCTTGCAAATTGTGAAAGTTTAACTGCAAATTTTTGTAGTAATTGCATTCCTTTTCGTTTTAATACGTATTGTAAGTGTATGTTGTAGGAAACAAGTTCGGACAATCTGCTGTATGTACTTTGAGTCAAAAATTAGAAATAAACCAAAGGGGCGAATTGGGTGAAAACTAAATTACCATGTTATGTATTTTCAGATTACTTGTATGTGTATGATAGTCGACTGACTGAAGTCTAGGGCAGCTGTTGCAGAAATCTTTCACACCGGAATATTAATAATGTGGTTCAAATTCGCCTTTATTGAGAATTGAACTTAAGATTGTAAAGGGTGACAACATTTTTTTGTATATCTATATATAAAGGGAGAAGACAAAAAGGATGAAAAAAAATCACTATACCGTAATTCTAAGTGACTATTGTTTTTACAAGAATCAAACTCAAAATCTTTTACTTAAAAATGAAGAGAAATATCATTATAATGCAATACTGAATAACAACATTTCTTTCTATATCTATCTGTAAAGGGTGAAGACAAAAAGTAAAAAAAAAAAAAAAACCACATAGGATTGTTAGTAAGTTCATTATTATTTTTTAAAACACATTTTAATAAAAAAAATAGTAATGAAAATACGTAAAATAAAAAATAATATATTATTAAGTAAACAAATAAAAGCGAATTGTCATATACGTACATCTATAGACTACATATATAAAGAGACCATAACAAAATAGTGAAACTTCCAATATTCCCAAAATACTCTTCCCTAATTAGAATTTTAAAATAAAAAAATTTAATTAAAAAAAATCGAAAATAAACATAAATAAATAATAGATTAAGATTCAAGCAGCAAATTGTCACACATTTGAGCGTGTAACCAGAGACTAGTATATATAAAGGAAGAAGACAAAAAAAATGAAGCTTTCATAATATCCAAATTGCTCTTTTCCTATTAGAATTTCGAAAAAAATGAATTCATGAAAAAAACCCATGTACTAAGTTTATTATTTTTTTGAAATATATTTTAATAATAAGGAAAATTTAAAAACAATACATACATTTTTATCAAATAAAATAAAAAAGTGCGGCAAGAGGCTTAGTATTTACTCTGTAAACGGAAAAGCATTTCAAATAGTTTCTACAATTTCCCTCCTTTCTTCTCTCAGACTCAGAGAAACAATGGAGCCCTTAGCTCTCAACCTGAAAATGCTCGGAGGCCCCGGGTTTCATAATTGGAACGGCGACACCCGACACTTTCGACCCGGATCCAAGGTCCGAATCGGCCGCGACGGCCGCTGCAACAACATCCCGATCAAAGACTCGGGCATTTCTTCCAAGCACCTCTCCATCGAGTCCGAATCGGGCAAATGGGTGCTCCGAGACCTCGACTCCTCAAACGGAACCCTTTTGAATGGCACCAATATCCCCCCAAACACGCCGCTGGATCTCAGCCACGGCGACGAAATCAAAATCGGCGAGTGCACTTCCATTGAGGTTAATATCGATGGCTACGAAGAGAGCCGGCTGAGGCGGAACCCGAGGCGTGTCGAGGAAATTGAGGTCAAAGGGAATCAGAGGAGGGGTCGACCGCCCAAAGTTAGGGTTTTGAAGAGTGAGTTTGCGGAGGGGAAGCCTGTGGAGGAAAAATTGACACGGCAAGTGAGTGTGAGGCAAACTCCGATCTCGAAGAATGAGGAATTGGGGAAGAATGCAGAGAGCTCTTGTGTAGACGCTGAAGGATTGCCGAAAAGGACTCGTGGTGGTGCGAGGAGGGGGAAGAATGCACCAAAAGAGCAACTGGTGTGCGATAGACTTGACAATGAAGCTTCAAAATCGGTGAAACTGGAGGAAGAGAGACATGAGGAGGCGGATAGAGAGCACAACGTTGGAGGAGAGAGTGGTGGAAAAGGTGAAAGTGGAAGTGGGAGTGGTGAAAAGGTTGAAAATGGAAGCGGGAGTGGCATTAAGGGCGACAGTGGAAGTGGGAGTGGTTCGGGTGTTAATGTGAGCTGTGACTTGGGGAAGATGACGCTCGGTGAGTGGTTTGAGTTTTTAGAGAGGCATTTGCCAAAACAGATCATTGATGAGACGGAGGAGGCACTTGCGGAAATGGCAGAGAAAGCAAAGCGAATTCGGGAGTACATTGCGCATGAGAAGTGAATGTGCTCGTGGACTAAACGGGATGAGCTGAGAGGATTAGGGCCTTGTGTTCTGTGGTAATTTTGCAGCTCAATTCCTCTGTATTTGTATGAATTACTCGGCGTATGAAATTTGTACTGTGTACTTTCATCATGTGTATGTCGTTTTATATTCGTGCTAAAGTTAGTTACTCTTGATTTTGAAGTCTTAGATATGATATTAAGGACTAATCCATTGAATTTTAGGGAAATGAGATGAGAAAACTAATTTTATTTCTGTTGTCAGCGTCTTTCATATTGACAGGGGTGGTTTAGCACTGATAATTCTATCAAGCTTTCTACCCGTTGCCTATTTCTGATGGAAAAAAGTTGTCCGGTTTTGGGTCTAAATGAGGCATCATCCATCTTTGACAGCTATGTTATGTTTTGTCGCTCTCCATCCATATGGAGGAGCTACTGGTTTATGCAGTACCGCTGCTCTTGAGAATTGATCTGTCTATGTCGTATGATTTAGGCAATATCACACGTACAAAGGGCAGTGACATGATTTTTTTTCCCTTGAGAAATAATCGATGAATTAATTCTCTATCAGGATTGAATTGAGCCAAGTGCTTTTTACCCAAAACATGCATTTTTTTCATATATGAATGCTTTGGATAAATACACATCTGGCTTGGAAATGTCCTAGGTTGATCATTTGCTGCTGCTTGATTGCTAGTTATTACGGTTGAATTTGTTTCCAGGTATGCAAGAGTTTGGTACCTACTTCACACTCTGGAAAAACAAAAATTGATTGTAATCACTAGCAATCACTTATTGTTGTTTCTTGAGTTGTTTATTGTTAATCGTAGTTCTCAAACTGGTGCCATTGGATGTTTCCTGTCATACGCCGTTTATATCTGATTTTGCAGTGAGTGAAGAAAACACAACCTCAGTTATGGAATTTTGAAAGACTTTATTATCATCTTAGTTTTGGCTGTTAGTAGGGAAGGGGTGTAATATGACTAATCCAGTATTGGCCCAAGTCTATTTTGTTAATTTGATCTGTTGACATGTTATGCTTACCGTATTTCCTGTTTCAACATTTTAGGTCAAGTGTTCCCATGAGTGGCGATTGAGCTAATGCATTCTTGCTCGTTTTTATATATATTTTCAATGTATGCGTTGCAGGTGGTGGCATTTCTTCATTCTTCAACCGGCAGATCCAGTTTGAGATGCTGCGCCTTGCTTCTGAAGTCTGCAATTGTTCACGCACTGTACTTCTTGTTCAGCTTCTAACGGAAAAACTTTTATATATCAGTCCTTTCTCATGGTAAATGTGGAACAAATGCGTACGGAGTAGGTAGCTGTATCGGTTCATGCGTTGTAAAAGCGTGCAAGTTGTGTACTGCAGTTTTCTGGGTAATCATGTATGCAATGCTAATTCCTTTTCATTAGTGGTGAAAATTGAGAAAAACCGTTCATCAGTTTGTCCATGGGCACTGGGGCTCCCCAGTTTTAACATTTACGGAATATTCACATTCGTATTCCCAAATGTCCGCCATTCGCATTATCTGCTCGTTCAAAGTAGATGTAAGATTCCAGTTAACATTTGAGCCCTTCTTCTGAAATTATCAGAAAGGAGGAAAAAGAAATGTTTTAGGTTTAACACTATTGAGAAAACCGATATTGCGCCAAGAGTTATAATTTAAACCAGCTTAATCTGTTTTGAAAATCTGTTGTTTTTCGACAAGAGAATTCTACAAAAACTTAGAAACCATGATTCAAAGTTACGATCCTAAGGAACAGATCCTGTTCAAGTAAAACTCGAAAACCTGCTTAGAGTAAGAAGTACCGGGAACACCACACTGCAAGCAAAGCAAGTATATGCACGCAGGGATGAAAAGAACGAACAAATGAATTTTCATGCGGAGAACAACACGGTGAAGGCAGCTCAGACTGCCGTTGCCTGGACTGATCACTTTCGCAGGATTGTGACTACAGGAATAGCTAAAGCTACCGAAGCAGCATTTTTCGACCATACATGAGGGGCATCACGTATTTCTTTGCAGAGCTTCCTATGGAGATCTGAATGCTTTGTGAAGCCGGTGTTGTCTGCACCCACAAGTCAACTAAGTTATGCAGCTGCAATGTCGGAACTATTGGGTTACCGCGCAATGTGACCTCCACCTGCATTAGGCATCAAGTGAAACTCAGTATCAAATATAGGCATACTTAATGAATTTAAAAAGTCTGTTTAGCATAATAATTTTGCTGGTCTGCACAGATAAATTGTGTTTGTGCTTAGTGTTCCAATCAACTGAGTTTTCGCATGTTTGTCATCAAGTTCAGTTTCAAATGTCACTATCAGATATAAACAATTCACGAATTTAGTGCTTCCTCCTGCTCGCCACAAGTATATGTACCAAGGCAGATTATCACCAACCCAAGTTACCCAAAATCTCAATGAAAGAAATAAAACAGATAAATTTGGTTTTGTTGCAGGACAATGTATCTTCATTTTCAATATAAGAAAAACAGTTCTCCTGTCCTTTCCTTCACCTTCTAAGTTTTAAGTTTCATACATGCACAAAAAGTAGTAACTGAAAAGGGACAAAGATGATGTTACCTCATCCTCGCTGCTAAGATTCAACTTTTTCACCAGATACTTTTTTATGAAAGAAGCGGGTAAGCTACCATCCCTAGAGAATTTCGAGAAACAAAACCAAATTTAGCGTCTGCCCTACAAGATATTACACGAAAAAAGTACACTAAACAATGCCGGAAAATGGTAAGAGAGCATTTTCATCTAATGGTCAGTTCAGTCCCACAGAGTTAATTTTGTATACTCCTGCCATGTATAATCCCTAAGTGTTCTCCAAGAAAAGGGGGCATGAGAAAAAAGAAGGGCACATGCATTCTTCAAACAAGTCTGAAAAATGTTCCTAAACGACGATCCATGGAAAGCCAGTACAGTTTTGTAACAACAACTAAAAATGGAAAGGATATTTCTTTTGTCCTTCGAAAACATGTGGCATCTGGAAAATGATATATTTTGTAAAAGCCAAAAAAGCTTCATGAATGCATATCATATGTTGCAGAATTGCAGTAACAAAAGATTGCAGTAGAAACAAATTTCATTTTTTGTGATACCAGAGCAGCATCTTCATGTTATCTAAACACCATAGGAAGCCTCTTAGATATTGAGTTGAGCATATAATGAATCACGAGCGAAAAATCAAATTGCTTGTAAGATATGATCTATTGCCATGAACTTTACATCGAGACTGAAAAATTCATGGTGCAGGGAAAGATACAATTAAAGAACAAGACTTCCATTCCGACAACCAAAATGGTGATGGATCAGCAAAAACAGTAAATGCAATAAAATAGAAGGACATGAGGTTAATGAAACTTACTTGACTCTCAAGTAACATGAAGGTAACTGTGGCAATGGTGGAAAGCCTTCCCTGCAACAATCAATTCAAAAGTGTTAAACTCAATACATGAAGAGGGAAAAAACAACCAAAATCAGTTATTGGTTTAAGCTAAGGAAACAAAATCTCACTGGTGATTGGAAGCAAACAACGAGAACCAAATTGGACGTAATATTCTGTCACATTTATTATTTGCATCAACCAAAGATTGTGCTGGAATATTGAGTCCCTCAGGTACAGCTAGTTTTCTTTTGCGGCCACGTTGTGGTTTCCTAAAACTCCCTGAACCCGATGGAGCAGGATTAGATTGATTCACACTTCCACAGACTTTGGATTTGTTACCATATTCCATAATGGGCTTCACCTCAAGTGCTTGGTTGTTGAGCGCATCAGGCAACATTGGTTCGGAAACAGGAAGTTGCAGTTGCAGATTAATCTTATCAGAACTTGATTTTCTTGCCGCTTCAACCAGGCGGTCTAAAGGTTTCCAGATCTCAGGTTTCAAATCTTCTGGTTGAGAATTGTCCTCCACACCCATGTTAAGCATGTGCTGCTTCGATGATCCCTCAGTAGAGTTCTGCATCAACATAACTCAACATGTTTGAGACGATAAAAATGGAGAAGTAAATGCATTGAACCGACTATTGTTTTTCCTCTTTTACCTGTCTGGCATATAGTGCATTTTTTTTTAGTGTCAGGGGTGACTTAAGTCTCTCATGGAAATCTTCTTCTTTCTTTTCAGGCTCCTGAAATGAAGGATACTCTCGTAGAGGAACTCTCCTTCGTGTAGGATACCTTCTTCGTCCACTCATCTCAGGTCCGCCTGATACTTGAGGTGAATTTATCACCAATGAAGAGAGATATTTCTCTTTTCTTTTAGCTGGGATTGGAGCTGAAGTCACAGCAGGTGCCTTAACCTTTTTCCTTTCGGACGGTAGTGGGTATACGTCTATATCTTGCGCAATGTCATCTGCAGGTGCCTTGGACTTTCTACTTTCGAAAGGAAGCAGCTCTTCTGTTATATGTTGCACATTGAGGTCTGCAAGTGCCTTAACCATTTTTGTTTCGGAAGGAAGGGGCTCTGCCGTTGTATCTTGCACATTGTGGTCAGCAGGTGCATTGACGTTTTCTGTGCCAGGACGGAAGATCTTACCTGTTATACTATCCCAAAGGGGGTCTGCCCTGCAGACAAGGAAAAAACAATCATTAACATAAAACAAACACAGATATTAAAAGTAACCTTTCCATATCAGCAATCTAGGAAACCCTCATCAAATGTGAACCTGCTTGCCACTGTATGTTTGCTCATCAAGAAATTTCAAAAAATGGTAACTAAACGTTGAATGTAATGAAAAGTGGAAGTGTAAATAAAAAGAAAACTACACTTTGCATCTGTCCCTTGCTGAATACACAATATCCTTCCCAGCACAGCAGTTGGTCTGAACAACTGGTTCTACACAAAATTATAGTAGTTAAACTGTACGCTTTTCAATTTATCCGGGGTCCAGGGCCTGTACTACTAATTAAACAGCTTGTGCATCAAATCTTTCTTTTTTTGGTAACAAAGTACGTGATCAATAATCCAATTTACAGTATAACCATTCTTCTAGCATGCTATAAAATTAGAACATGAATGAGTAACCGATGTTTAAACATTTATAAACATAGGACTACTATTGATGATCAAATTCAAATACCTGAGTTTTTCCAATGGAGCAACCCCTAAATAAGTATTGCATTTTGGACAGCAGTCCAACTCTTCGTCTACTATCTTTGAGTATATGCACTTCTTGCAAACTGTTCTCGAAACCAAAAGAGACAAGTCACATATTTGATTGATAGAAGAACAATCAATATGCAGCTCAGATGATTATATGAGAGACTGAGGTAAATAAAACACATAATGCAGCTTACTCCATATTATTCAGACAAATTTAGACAAAAATTAAGACGGTATGGGACGAATGAGCGAAGAAAGATAACAAAAAATGTGGATTACCAAACAATGTTCCAGTGAAACATAAGAAATAACAGGAGTCTAATATGTGATGGAAAATATAGATGGTGCTTCTTTGGAAATATAATTGCCAAGTAAATTCGAAAAACTTAGCCACAACTCTTTGCTATTAGGTCTTGTCTTGTCCAGTGCAGAATAGTGAAACGTGACCAAGATATTAACACTACATAAATTTATAGACCATGCAACCATGAAGTCCAAGTCGTTCATTACACATGTAAGGCAATAGCGAACAATGATTAGTAGTTTGACATATTCCAAAGATGAGTTGTTACTGACACTCCAAAATGCTCATCATGAACTTATAGACATGCAAGTTTCCTCTTATGTTTTTATAAGACATAACGCATAATGATATTTTTGAAGTGCTAATTACAGTTTCTTCCAAAAAAAACTTAGAACCAAAAAGCAAATTGAATAAAAACCCCGATCACGAAAACGTAACAACAAAGAACCCATATCGAGGAAAGGAAGACCTTCAAGAAAGAAACATGAAATCCGATTAAAAAAAAAACATAATATTGGATGAACATGAAGAGGGAGGGAGAGGGTACTGACATGTATGAAGGCATTCGCATATGGTAGTGGCCTCGCAGTAGTGCTTCTCGCAGAGTGGACATGTCACGCATGCTTCGATCTCCCTTCTGTTTCTCTTGACCACCTGACCACTCATGTCAACGAACACAAACCAGTGCAGTTCTACTCTCTTTAACAATTCTGCAACTCACGTACACCTGGTGCATGTCACCTTCAATATTCTTGACCAGAAAAATCAAGAAACAGGAATCAAATCACCCAGAAATCGAGCACGCAAACAAAACCTAGTACGGGGTTTCCTGACTCTGTGTGTTGGTGAATGATGATAGCTATTGGGACGTGTTTGGTGGGCGGGAAAAAACAGACGGAAAACACACAAAAAACAGTGTGTATAGAAATTTAGGAGTATTCGAAGAGTGTTCTTGTTCGACTTGGACAATGGGATTGGGGCTGAATTGATGATCTGTTCGAGGCGCAACAGCTACAATCTCGCCTCCTCCCAAAAATCATAAAGCAAAAACATAAAAACACGAACGCGCGCATGAAAAACTATAACTATGCGTAAGTTTGCTGAAACAGACAGAAATATAGTTAATCCACACCAAAGAAACAGCAATATTATCCTACCTGCAAAATCTATTTCCGGGAAACTATTCTTCTACCAAATCCTTGTTATTCCATGAAAAAAAAAACTGTTCAAGTATTGAACAAAATAAAGGAAAGTGAACAGAGGAGTAGCATTTCTTTAAAATTTGATGGGTGTGAGAATAGTGGCACTACTGATATAGGTAGTGATTTTCACACTTTAGTTTTCTCATTCTGCATTTAATTCTTCTTTGATTTATTCAATCTAACTCTTAGAAAAATCAAAAAGGGCTGAGAGAGAAAGGGAGGTGTAGAAATCATTTCCCATGATATAGATAGTTTCCTTTTATATTTTAACAAAGGCTTATAAAAAGTGTTCCACAACATGAATTGTGTTTTGGATATGGTTGCATTGTGGTAGACTAGCTATCATAAATTTGAATCATTTGTTTAGCTCTGGACATTTTTTATCAAAATTCTTTTGAGTTATCACACAATTTAACACAGTATGTGATCAACTAAATAATAAATGTTACGCATTTAAATATATATTTCTTCCACTTATGCAACACTTGCTTATAATCAACAATGTAGCATGACAAACTATGACTTAAAACTACTCAACTTCTAACTCATTAGCAAAACAAACTAAACATCTAAATTTTAAGGACATATTTGGTACTCTATTTTAATTCAACTTTTTGACTCAATAACACTTAAACTTTGAATATTTGTTTGATAAGACTGTTTTTAAGAATTGAACTCGAAACTAACTTAAAAATTAACATATTTTTAGAAAACATAAAAAATGAGTTTTTAGAGTTTTCTTAAACTCTAAACCCACTACTTTCTCTCTACACTTCACTTACTTCTGATCATCTCTCTCCTCCCATTCGAATCTCTCTCCTATTTCTCTCACCTCTCTCTACCCCTACTCTCTCTCCTCTTTCTTTCTCATCTCCTTTTCCTGCAACCCTCTCTTTGAATCTCTCGAATCAACCAAGAGTTGCTGTAGATTGTCTTTATCTTTTTAATTATTAAATTTGAAAAATAATTTTGAATTTCATACCAAACAAATTTTTGAAGGT
Source organism: Crataegus laevigata (assembly GCA_963580275.1). Classification (NCBI taxonomy): domain Eukaryota; kingdom Viridiplantae; phylum Streptophyta; class Magnoliopsida; order Rosales; family Rosaceae; genus Crataegus; species Crataegus laevigata. Next base: position 17,759,045 of record OY756940.1, on the reverse strand, counting down.
AAAGCAAATTGTTCTTAAGAAATATTTTTTAAAATTATAATTTTTTTTAATGTTATAACAAACAAGCCCCAAAATTTTATGCCAATAAGTCAATTACATATTGAGTAGAAAAATATGTGGAAAACATGAACAGTACAGCAAGATTAAAATGAAGAGTGAAGCGGGTAAATTTGGTCTTTACTCTTTAGCCAATAGATACACTTTGTCTATTTGAACAAATATTTCTTTTTTACCTCGTGTGAAAAGAAAAAGGAAAAAAAAAGGAGAGAAATTGATAATTAGAATGCAAAAGTAGGACGGTTATGACTGCAAATGTAAATCATGCAAGCGTTTTGGTTACATGCAGAGACAAATGTGCGTCCAAGTGGCAGCCCACTGACTCATATTTGTCGGCCTCCGGTTCAGAGCTGACCGAATCCTCTCGACTTAATTTCACCTCACTAACCATGAACAAAGAAAGATTTATGTGTGTTGGCTAATTATAATTAGAATTCATAAACCTTTTTTTCTGAAAAAAAAAGAAATATATCAATATATATAAGGAATTCAGTAAAAACAAAAACGAAAAGGAGGTTTTGCGATAGGAAATTGAATCAAATAATCAGATGATTATCATCTAATTGAAATTGAACCATGGGGAGCCTATAGCGAGATCTTGAGTGTTATGAAGAAATTCCATGTTTTCTTTTTTCCGCAGAAAAAAAAAAGTAATTGAATTTACTGTTTTTTTTTTCCCAAAAATCTTTGAAAATCATTTTGGGGGAATCATCTTTTGATGATTTTGCAGCCAAAATAACACAATGCAAATCTTGGATGTGAAAGTTAGCAAGAAAGGAGTCATGGAGGACATGCAAATCTAGTTTGAGATCTTCCACATCTATGTTTTTTTACTATTGACACACGCCTACAAACATAAGGAGGAAGAGGTATAGATTTACCTAACTTTGAATCAATTTCTCGTCCTTCTGCCTTCGCGTCTTGTTATGGTTTACGCTCTGCTTATCACTCTAGATCCTTTCAAACTGGAAACCATTTATCCTATTCTCATCACCCTCAATCCTTTTAGTCCTGCTATGTTTATCATTTTCTTCTTTCAGGTTTGGTGAATGTATATAAGAGCTTTTTTGACCGGAAAACTGGATACGTTGGATGCTACGTGTAACTGATTTGGTATGTAATAAAGCCAGTAATTAAAACCAGGATAAAGATTCTTGTTTTCGTAGATTCTAACAACCAATTCATGTTGTTGTCAATCTACTAGTTTTTTTTTCAGTCTTCACCTTATTGAAAGAAAATCATAAGTCTAAATTTAATGAATGGGGCTCGGTTGAAAAAAAAAAAAAAAAAAAAAAAAAAAAAGAGCAAACAAGAAGCAATGTTGTTCTTGTTTTGTTTTGGATCACAAATGCTATTATACACAATCTACACTTAGGGAAAGGGACAGAGTAGGAACTCGAGATGCAATGGGTGAACAGGAAGGCTCTAGCTGTGTATGCAATTTTTCACCAAGAGTAGATTGACTAAATCACCCCTCCAAAACAATTAACACCGTTAGGCTAATGACAAACACCCAAGCAAAGGGGAAGTGTGTCCACCAAAGGACATTCGATGTCTAAGTAAGAAATAGTTTGAGGGAAACTGAACTTGGTAGAGTTCTAAGTAGTAAGTGGCGATTACCAATAAGAGAGACTCCTCTTTGTAGCCTGACAATAAGGTTGCATGTCATGGTAGGCTAACCTCAATGTTCTACCAGGATTGTGCTGATGTGAAACCCCGTTCCTGTATTTCACTATTTTAAATTTTGTAATTTGTATGTAGGCAAATTTATTTTTATTAATTTGAGAAATTTTAATTGACAAGTTACAACATTTATTTTTACGTAATTAGTCATTAAAAGCCAGTAGTCATTTCTGGGTCACACTAAGTATATTTGGATAGAGCTCGATCCCACGAACACATAGGAGAAAAGTGTTGGCGAAATGAAGTTGTAACGAAGGAGAAATAATCGAACAAAGGCAGGGGCATTTAATAACTTGAAACTTCTATATTTAGGAAAGCCAACTCACTAGTTGACCCAATTTCCCTCCCCGACTCAGTTACTGAACCATTTTCCTGCAAAAAATTTCAACGTTGATTCCGATATTTTCCTGGCAAATATATCTTGATTCTCTATCTGGGTTCAACTCCCCTCATCCTAAGGATTATTTTTCACCCAATATTTCCTTCATTTAACCACCATTCTTAGGGAATCAAGGCTCGAGTTTTTGAGTGTTAGAAGCCTGAGATTTACCTTATTCTTTGACCTCAACGCCAAACACCACCACCGACTGATTCACCGTGACCCTAGCTACAAAACCTGAGCTTTGGTTTTGATGTTCGAGCTCTAACGAGTCCATGATGAAGGTACATCGGTTCTCAGATCCAATGGCTTCCTAACGAATTTTAATGCCGGCCAAATTCACACTCTGGCGAAGGTATGAAGATTTTTGTATAGCTCACAAGCTTTATTTTGACATATTATGAGTCAGCTTTGGTATTGTCCGAATTCTAGGGAGTCGTGGGCCTCTGCATGCAATGTTGCGTTAGCCGAGTGACCCATTATCTAGGGAACTTTAACGAAAAGCTCCCGGTACTGTTCACTTTAACGAAAAACCACATTTTTACACTAAAAAGTCAATCCTGGTACTATTCACTTTACCCTTTATTTTGTCCTTATCATTAAAACTCAAAGTTTTCAAGCCCTTTTCATTAGTTTTCTTTTTTATCTACCTATGCTAATTTAGATACTCTGAATCTATTTGATGAGATCCAATCCTTTGGCACTAATTTTGTAAATGGCCGCCACTTAACCTTTATGGTAGGTGGAGATCTGACCTTTGGATCATCATAAAACATTAGTATGTCATGCGTATACTTCAGGATCTTAATCGTAGTGGGCTTACTTGGCTTGCGTGTCATCTCGAGAGTTGTACACCTCGGTTTGTGTGCAAAGGTATCTTATTGAGATTTACGTGTTTACTAGACTTCTAAATAAGTGTATTAGAAATGGATGATTGCTGGTATGTGTAGATAAACAGGGGACCATATTAGAAATATACCGTAGAACGTGTAGGTCTGTGTGGTTAGATATTGTTGGTCTTATGGAATTGATAATGAGTGCGTATACAATTGTGATTTATGTTGAATTGATGTATGATGTACAATATAAGATATATGATATGTGATGATGAGACTGCACCATGTAGAAGTGTGGTACATGGATGGTCTAGCCTGCTCAATCCCTTATTGGGGACCATACTATTATGGGTATGTTTATGGTCCCTCTTGGTTGATCCGCATTAGGGGGTCAACCTACCTTGATACATCATTTACATAAAGTAGTTCAGCGTGGTTAATTCACATTAGGGAACCACGTTATTGGATGTATGCATATGGTTTTGCTTGGTCAATCAGCATTATGGGACCATGCATTTTAAAGGAAACTCCACCTAATTAATCCGCAATGGGTGGGTCAGTGCCTACGTGGTCACATTAGATCCATAGGTGGTCTTGCCTGGTTAATCCATATTAGGAGACCACGCTTTCATATTATGCCTATGGTTCCGTCTGGTGTATCCGCATTGGGGTGCCATACATATTCTAGAGTTTGATCCTGTTGAGTGGACCAAAATTCCTTTCCGTAGTTGGTTCCGTTGAGTGATCTGAAACCCTATATTCGTTGGATTATGTTGCGTGGTCTGGAGTGATATATTTGTGTGCATAGAAGTTGCTCAAATTTATGCTTGTGGTTGTAACTTAAGGTCATAATGCCAGATAATTGGATTTCAAGTAGAGAACTACAGCAAACCTTGGGAATGCTGGCTTTATTAAAATTAATGAAGTGACATTTGATTTTGTTGGTTAATCAATGTAGTTAAATGTTAATATTGTGCATCTTTGATTCATGGAATCAATTAATTGTTGTGATTGTGGAATTGTGTTGCAAAATATTGTGATATATGTGAATGACGAAATGACAATCTTGGCTGGCATATGGTTTCATTATGTAGTCTGGAATATAGTAAACCATGCTAATTGAGTACCATTGAGTGATTGTGGAACTCTATGTTTTTCTACTAGAAAGTACAATGAGAAATGTTAGAGTTTAATAAATGGTGAATTGCGAATGGCTTGATCCCATCTTGGAATACATAGTCTGTTTAACACAAAGGTTAGATGCAGTCATAAAATAAAATAAAAGGTTATGTGTTGTTGAACTATTGGGTCGTTTTAGTCATGCCTTAAAAGTGAAAAGTGTGTGGTACAATTACGCCCTAACGTCATGTGCCAGTCTAGGAGATATCTCAAGATCGGAGCTTGACAGCTGAGCTCATGTTCTACTAAGATTGTGCAAACCTTATTGAACAAACTGCTTGAGGAGATCTCTGGTGGTAGGCACGGTCTTTAGCATATGAGCCCGACAAAGTGAGGGCTCCCAATGATGACTTTGAAAAGCTTACATGTGTCTCATTAAGCCTGGAAAAGGCACAGTGGCATGAGTGAGGATATCATAGGCCTAGAAAGTAATAATAATTTAAATTACGTTATTAATTTCTAATTTTTTTATTTAATAAAACTTACTCAATCCTATTTTCATTTTAAAATTGGATTTGAAAGGGGATACAAAAGTATGGTTGGTTTCTTCACTCACAATGTCACATCCTAGTTCGCATAGCGAGATATTGTCTGCTTGTTCTTGGAAAATTGGATTTGAAAGGGGATACAAAAGTATGGTTGGTTCCTTCACTCACAATGTCACATCCCAGTTCGCATAGTGAGATATTGTCCCCTTGTTCTTGGGTTCTTGGGCCTTCCTATGGGGTCACCCATCTTGGGACCGCTCTCACCCAAACTCGCTTAACTTTGACATTCCTATGGGATCTAAATCTAGTGAGTTCCCAAAACGCGTCTTGTTACATGGAGGTGGGCATGTACATATAAGGCATAGAGGATCCTCCCAGTCAGCTTAGCAAGATATTGTTTGCTTTGGGCCCGGCCCACATGATTTTGTTCTTGGGCCTTCTCAGTGGGTTACCCATCCTGGGACAGCTCTCACCCAAACTCACTTAACTTCGGAGTTCCTATAGATCCGAAGCCAGCGAGTTCCCAAAATGCGTCTTGCTATATGGAGGTTGGCATATTCATATAAGGCATAAAGGATCCTTTCCCCTAGGCGCGATGTGGGATTTTACACACAAAAGATAAAAGTTTTGACCTAAAATAAGAAAAATTTGTTCATTCTAGATCTAATTGATATGTCATTGAATTAGTATCATGTATCTGAATGGAATGTAAGACAATGTATGCGTGCATCTCTTTGTTGTCATAGACCAGATATGGTATGGGAAATATAGGGAAAATGTACTATTAATGAGAAGAAAACTTAAATTTAGAAAATAATCAACACAAAGTGATTTTACCCCTCTTTACTTATCGTGATAGATTGGCTAAACAAAGGAAAAATAAAAAAGAAATCGCATTGAAATATATTTTTATTGACCAATCAGAATTGCTCCCTAGGGTCTATAATTGCCTGAAAAGGTCCAATATACATAAGCCAAAATGGGGAGGTCAAAATTGTCTGAACCTTTATCATTTTAGTTGGGGTTAAGTCTGACGAGAGTAATATTCTACAATTAGCAATTCATTTATTTTCAAACCGACCCATTTAGGTCTTAATTCAGAATGAAATAGTTCTTGTTTTACAACAAAAAAATAATCCTTTATTTCATTCTTAAAAAAAGGTGGGGCTCCATTATATTGAAATACGAATTTCAATTTCTCTAACTTAATAAGTTGGGTTTGTGATAATTTGTAAAATACATATGCTTGTGAAAAGTAAGATAAGTCAAAAAAAAGTCTTTGAATTTTTTTTACTAATATATTAGTATTAGAAAGTGACTCTTTTATAATCGAAATAAATTTAATTAAACTTTGATTTGTTTTATTAATTCTTTCTTGATTTGCTTCATTACTGTTAATGTTTTTATTAATAATTTTTGGGAGTCCCTGATGATTAATTAGTAAATAAACCAAGATTTTACCATGACTGCAATTTTAGAGAGACGCGAAAGCAGAAGTCTATAGGGTCGCTTTTGTAACTAGATAACCAGCATAAAACGGTCTTTACATTGGATGGTTTGGTGTTTTGATGATCCCTACTTTATTGACCGCTACTTCTGTATTTATTATTGCTTTCATTGCTGCACCTCTGGTAGATATTGATGGTATTCATGAACCTGTTTCTAGATCTTTACTTTATGGAAGCAATATTATTTTTGGTGCCATTATTCCTACTTCTGTAGCTATAGGTTTGCACTTTTACCTTATATGGGAAGTGGCTTCCGTTGATGAATGGTTATACAATGGTGGTCCTTATGAGCTAATTGTTCTACACTTCTTACTTGGCGTAGCTTGCTACATGGGTTGTGAGTGGGAACTTAGTTTTCGTATGGGTATGCGCCCTTGGATTGTTGTTGCATATTCAGCTCTTACCATTATCCTTTTTGTAGTGACGAATCTTGTATGTGTTCCTAAGAAAAGGAAGTTGTCCATTTTTCGGGGTCTTGAAAGGGCGTGGAAACACATAAGAACTCTTGAATGGAAATGGAAAAGAGATGTAACTCTACTTTCTTTGGAAATGGCAAGATCTTTGGCCCAAGAAGAAGGAGTTGACTCGTATCATCTTGAATTGGTTCTGATTTCTCTATTTTTTTAAGAATACCAAGTCGAGCTCTTCCCCTACACGTATAGAATAGAACATGCCGAGCCAAATCTTCTTCATGTAAAGCCTACTTTATTTAGATTGGAAAAATCGTACGGTTTTCTAAAACCATTTGCTATGGCTCGAATCCATAGTCAATCCTATTTTTGATTCTGATAGGAACAATTGACAATTGAATCAAAAAAATTCCATTAATTTCGTATCCGTAATAGTGCAAAAAGAAGGCCCGACTCCAAGTTGTTCAAGAATAGTGGCGTTGAGTTTCTCGACCCTTTGCCTTAGGATTAGGTAGTTCTATTTCTCGATGGGTGGCAAGGCAAGGGAAGGGATATAACTCAGCAGCACCACAAATAATATTGTTTCCATAAATAAAGATCCAGAAACAGGTTCACGAATACCATCAATATCTACCGGAGTTGCAGCAATGAAAGTAATAATAAATACAGAAGTTACGATCAATAAAGTAGGGATAATCAAAACACCAAACCATCCAATGTAAAGACGGTTTATAGTGCTGGTTATCCAGTAATAGAAGCAAAAGTGATGTGGATTATTCAAGAATCGAAGTTGATTTGCTTTATAAAAAGAAGATATTAATGAACTTCTATGAAATGGTTTCACCAGATTCAGCCAATTGTCTTGGTCGTGGAATATCATTGAGAAATAGGAATCCATGTTATCAAAAGATTTTCTACGATTATTTCTAGTATGGAATGAGTCAATCATCCACTTTGGTATCTTATTGAACCAAAATGGTGATATTGTTCCTTCATTGATCAAGAATTTTGATTTTTGAAAAGTATCATGATCATCTAATAAGAAGGGTTTCAATTTTTTCAAATGAATGATTTGACGACCTATTGATTCTAACAACTAATTACAAAGTTGGTCATTTAGACCTTTCAATTCATAGATGTGGATATTGAAGGACATGATCAGCTGTGGATTCTTACATCCACCATTTTTTATATTATATAGGAATGAAAGTGCTTTTGACTCGACATCATTTGTTTTGTTCCACTGAAACCCTCCGATCATGTCATGTATGATATGAACCAGCTTCGTAAGATCCAATAGAATAAGTGATTGGCATAATCCGGATTATGTTTTATATACTTGGATCCAAAAAGAGACGTTGACTCAATCTACAAAGCATAAATTAATTAATAAGATGTGGAAACTTAATATTCCTCCTAAAGTTAAGATGTTTGCGTGGTTGTTCATTCATGATAGACTTCAAACTAGAAAAAGATTTAAGTCATATTGTAATTAATAGTGATAAGATGTGTCCTTTTTGTAATTCCATAGACGAGGATCAAATGCATTTATTTTTTAATTGTGGTGTCACTAAATTGATTTGGGACCTTTGTTCAATTAAGCCGAGCAATTTCACTAATGCTAACTTTGACTCGGCAATAGGCTAGCTAAATTCTTTAAAGCATGTTGATAAGGAAGTTCCTAGTGATTTGAGCTTGTGTTTGCTCCTTTGTTGGCAAATTTAGAATGACCGTAATAATATGGTGTTCAGAAATGTTATGCCTATCCCAGCACGGTCTAAGATATTGGCTATATCTATGGGTGAGAGATATCTTAAAGCCAATGGTAAAGGTTTGAGAAGAAATACTTATGATGCTTCCACAATTGTTAAATGGCATCCGCCAGATAAGGGTTTTGTTAAGTTAAATTTTGATGGTTCGATGGCTGGAGACAAAGCGGCGGCGGGATTTGTCTTAAGGAATCATGATGGGTAGATTATTGGAGGTAGAGCTTTAAATCTGGATGGTGCCACCATTTTTGGAGTGGAGGCTAGGGCTCTCAAAAAGGACCCTCTTTTTGCTCAGAGGAAGGGCTATACAAAGATTATGATTGAAGGCGACTCTAAGTTGGTCATTCAATCAGTGTTGGACCGAGGTGCGACGCCATGGAATCTGGTTCCTATTATTGTCATTTCACTTACTAAATAGTATAGAAATGTATTCATTTTCCCTCAAAGAGTGCATAACCGCATGGATAAGCTCACACTAACCCATCAATTTGAGATACAATTCAGAATTTTCCTTGGGAGGTATCGGGAAGGAATTGGAATGTAATAATATTGATTTATATAGATACATTTTTACATATACAAAAACAAGGTTCTTTATTGATTCAAATGATGTACCTACGGGATAGGGATAGAGAAAGAGGAAAACACCAAAGATTTGACATATTAATTTTGATCGAAAAAACAATCTGATTTATTTCGTACGTTTCGCTCAATGATAAAATGGGTTAGATTCTACAGGATCAAACCTATGGGACATAAGGATTGATCGAACAGTATTAAAAAAGAAAGGGAAAAATAATTAAAAAAATGAAGTAGAAGAGCCTAGATTCCAAATGAATGAAAACGTGACTGAATTGGAATAATCATCGGTTCGGTCGGTACATAATAATCTATACTTTTTTGTTCTATATGAAGAATGGATAATGTATGACGAAGTCTCAACAAGAATTCAATCAATTAACCCCATTACGTCCCTATATTTATTTCTAGCCTTCAAGGAGCCGTATGAGATGAAAATCTCATGTACAGTTCTGTAATAGTAATGGTAACAGTGATGGTATCACCGACTATAATTATCTAACAGTTCAAGTACAATTGATATTGTTGAGGCACATCAAAATATGGTTTTTGGGAATGGAATTTGTGGCTTCAACCTATATGGTTTATCATCTTTTTCCTATTCAAAGATCAGCCTATGTTTTCACAACGAGAATTCTTTGCAAATGAAGAGATGTCAAAAGGGCTTCTTACCTTTCAAACGGATCTTCCTACATCTATATATAAACACTGGTTTATCAAGAATACGCAAAACTTCATGGTATCCTTCTTATTATTAATTACTTAGAATTTGAACAAAAAATAAATTCATTTGATAGAAAATCATTAACATCAGAAATTTTTTATTTATTAAATTCATGGATAAGAATCTACAACGCACTAGAATGCCCTTGATGATGATCCTTTACTCTGACATCATCTAGGGTTCCTCGAACAATGTGATATCTCACACCGGGTAAATTCTTAACCCTTCCCCCTTTTACTAAGACTACAGATTGTTCTTTCTTTTCTTTTTTCTTATAATTCTAATTGTCTAATTGATTGAAATTGGAATTGTTAGTTATATTTATAAATTGTTTTTTCTTTTGTATTCTTTTCTCAACATTCATATTGACAACAGTGTATCAAATAAATATAATCCAATCGCAGATATTACAGATAATAGATATTTAGACTTGAGTTGACGAACAACCTGTAACAATATTAGTGTTGACTAGAAATGGGGTGTGGCCAAGTGGTAAGGCAACGGGTTTTGGTCCCACTATTTGGAGGTTCGAAAAAATACCTAACCCACTATCATTTTATTAATCTATAATAAAAAATAAAATATATATATATATATATATATATATATCATAATAAAATATATCAAAATAAAAATTGTCTTTTCGACCAGTCTTCTATTTAAGAGTATAATATTGTTATAGAATGTGATTCTCATTTCTTTTTTTTATTCTCTTTTTATTATTAATCTTATATTTTTCACAAATTTAATCGAGTTCAAATCATACGTATATGAAACAATATATATATATATATATATATTTCGTTCTCCTATTGAACGTGGTTAATTTTGTCTTGTACTAATCAACACTGCAGTATTATTGGTTTAAAGGCATTTGGGTTTCAAGTTATATTTAGAATTATATTTGAGAGATAATCATCAAATTTTTGGTGTATGAAATTTGGGATATGATAAAAAATCTAAAGGATTAAAATTGGCCGTGATAGGAAAACTCGAACCAGAAGCCAAGAACCTAATACATACTAGTGCTCACTTGCTATCAATGTTCATGGAACAACTCTGTCTTTTTGGCCATTGGGTCTCGTTTATTTCAATACTTGTGAGTAGTTCAAGCATAAACCCCCGATATAAATTCGAAATTTACAAAATTTTAAGATGCATTTCACTTCTAAACCAAACTTATTCGGAATTTTCCAATCTCATATGTCACACTTGATATGGGTACCCCAAAGTTGGAAAAAGAAAAAAAAAAGGATCACAATCAGTGGGAATCAAAATCTCTCATCCAACTTGCACCTTACTATAAAGTAATTAAGAGGATGGCTAAACCGTTCAGAGAGTAACAATAACGCTTGTCATATTAGTATAGTCCCAAACTTTTGGTAGAATATTTCTCATCCAAGGATTTGACCGAGTCAAGCAGAATCTTGGACAAACTTCCTCCACAAAGTGTCAAAGAAAAGGAAGGATTTTAATTCTCTTTCTTGGACATCAACAAGCCTCCAATTGTATTTGGTAAGACTAGTTTGTTCGTGTGCTAGGCAGCTTCTCTTGCTTGACTCTTCTTGTACGGGTTGCCCTAATAGCTTTTCTATTTAATTTTATTGTTTCAATAGCATATTGAAAGTGAGAGGTCTTAAATTCGAATATCGTGGACAGCAAATTCGATACTAAATTAAGTTGCTTGTTGTTGGCTTAGCCGAACTCTATGATATGGCTATTTCTGAATGCAGAAAACTTGGACCTTCCAATCGATGTGTAGTTTCAAGGTCAAGGATTAGATCAAAACAACCCGAAAACTCAGTATGACATTATTGCCTATTACAGTTTAACAGTGTATATCTGTTTGATCAAGATACTTCTGTGCAACACAACAAGAATTATCGACCAAAATCGAGAAATATGTATGGTTCTGTAGACGAGTTTTACAGTCTGCGTTTGTGACCGAATCCTGTTAATTAGACTGTTTGACAATTATAAATAGAAACACCCAAAAAATTCACCAAATTCAGCAAGAAATTTTAACTCCTGCACGCAGCTTTGCTGAAAATCTTTGACACCTTATTTACTTTCAGAAGATCCAAAAGATCAATCTCAGGGCTTCTTAATGATGTTCAAGATCCGACTAGACCCTTGTGGCGAGCATATGATGTGATTATTACGAAACCAAAAAGACAGCAAATTCCCGTGACAATGCAGACCTGTCAATGGAAAAATATTCAATTCTCAGACATGTTGTTTCAGTCATACTAGAAAAGATCACCAGCGTAAATAAATACTTTGCCTACCCATTTGAACATGTATCCGTAACCATCATTCCATGTATACGGGATATTCATGCCGAATATTCCAGTCACCAATGCAAATATGGAGGTGCATACAGTCCCCGAACTAAGAAAAAGCTCAAGCTGCAACCATGAATGTGAATAAAATAAACAGTAATCATAGAAAATACAGATCCTTGTGGATATGGAGCAGCAAAGTAAAAAGAAAATACAGAAATTAAAGGAACAGAATCCAGCATAGTACAGTAATATGATACACTACACCAGAAGACAAAAAGGCACCTGAATCAGCTGATTCCTGTGGTTATCGAGCTGCAAAATGAAACCATCAGTTAGAAAAAAGAACATAACAAATATTATCATAAAAATTTAAGATTTATGAATTAAGTACCTGAATATTAATGTAATCCTCTGTATCATCAATATATTCACGTAGCTGCAAAAGTTCATATTTAAGCAGTTGTAATGTTGATAAAAAAGTCTATTCCACGTAAAAATGTCTATTTGAGTTTTTCTATTGAGTTTCGATGGACATTGATCTATGAGAGTTTTTCTATTGAGACCAGTTGGAAAAACATTGGACCATTGGACTATTATAGTGAATTTAAGGGGATGATTCATTTATTGACTCAATACCATTCTCCTCTTAATCAAAATCAGATCTTGACATGCAATTCCTATGTCGCTTCCTTAGTAGTGTGAGTGTACAGATTACTTTATACGTCCTCAACTGCAGGTTCACGCTCATGATAATTCTGCTTTGATAGGTCAAAGTCATGATAACTTATAACTCCACTTGGTATTTAGATAATTCGCAGCATTATTACTAGGGGTTCCTTTCAAGGTAATATGTATGGTGGTCGTAATGTGTTTAAGGACCACCTTATTCCTTTGGGGCCAGGACAGTTTATGACTCTGGTGTACTTCAGTGCACTTTGTGTAGGGCAGACTCATACTAGTGATATACATTATGATTGGCATGGAATACGGTGGGATGAAGCTAGATCCCAAGGTTAAATTTTCCTCAAAAACCAATAAAAGAAGATAAGTTTGCATCTAAATAGCACATACCGTGGCTAATTTGTTCAAGGTGCCATCAATCTGCATAAAATAAGCCTGCAAAGGCATTGCTTGCTGCTTTAGTATATAGCTTCACTAAAATAAGGCAAAAAAGAACTATGCAACATTACTACCTGAAGTAACATTTCAAGTTTCTCAATGTCATTCTCATCATATAGCTTCACTAAATAAAGCAATCAGGAAGTATGCAACATCATTACAATATTACCTCAAGTAACATTTCAAGTTCCTCAACGTCATTCTCATCTCCACGAACGGTGACAATACTTGCCCTACTTGCCCGCGATATTTTTGAGCCTATGGTAGGGGAGGCAGGATACCAATTGGAAGGACCAGTGTCACTAACTGGCGAAGATGCACCAGCCAACTTTCTGGACAAGTAAAGGTCAGCCATATCATCGTCATCATCCAGCAGCTGTTCTAGCTCATCCCTGACCTACAATAAGCAATAAAGAATTTCCAATTTACTTGATTTACAGTAGTAAAGACTAAGAGGACAATGATAGGTTGTCTTCAATCAAACTCTGACTAAGAAATTCCACACAGCAAATTCATTTCGATAGCATAGTCTGCAAACTCAAAATGAGATGCACAACAGAAAAAAAAAATTTGATCTACAGAATAATAACAAACGCACTTTCATGCAACTAATTTAGACTGGAAGGTACGGAGGACCTCATCTATACAAATTTAACTAGATTTCACCCATGTCCCTTAAATAACCCTGATAGCGAACTTCCTGTAATCAGTACTTTACAGAAAAAAGCTATCTTAACAACTGAACTTTTCCAGACATCTAAGGACCTCAAATAAGAACCTCGGCACGCGTTCAAGTGCGCACACACACACACACACACTTATATAATTGGTAATTATGTATATACAGTCACCTATAGGGTGTTATCATTCTGACTCTCTCTGGATCTTGTTCTTTGATCTATCCGGCAATAGACTAAACTTCGCAAATTAGAGAATAACTACAAACACATAAGACTAAACCCGCAGTTGTCTCTCTTTCCAGAGGCTGTCTCACTCTTTCCCTAGCCTTGCCGAACCCTTAGTATAGGGTGTGGTTTACATGCCTATTTTCTGATTAAGTTTCCTATTCTATCCAAATTATCTTCTAGGATTTCCAATCTAATTGTACAAGAAAACTTTGACTCTTTCTTAGTTCTTTTAGGAGAAGAATCGGTGCACCTTTAATTTCCCTAATAGAATCCTAAACAAAATAGGACACTAACTTTTCCAAGCCAAAATCCTAACATTGGGAAGTGCTCAAACACTTACCAGTCGGTACTATATAAAGGCATTACCATGTTCTAAGCCCTTGGACAGAAATTCATAAATGGTTAATACTAAATAGGGCATTCTTATTTACTTACATACGCTAATACTTTGTCTTGATAACCGTTTTATATTTTCATATATATGATTTAACATGCTGAGAAACTTATTAACACAATAACCAGCAAGTGTGGGTTTGGGAGGAAGGGAATCACGATCTCCTACTTGTTGGTAAGCAAAAATATCTCTGCTCACCAACTGTTGGATCAAAATCTAATGACTCATATGCACTCAAAATAGAACGATTGCTTTATCAGGATTTGAAGGTCAACAATCAGGAATTGAATATCAAACATAGGATGAACTGAGAGATTGCACATGGTGGATATGAAATTGAAGTCGTGTGTAAATTTACTAGGTTATGACAGGAATGCCGTCCAAATCCTTGGGTTCAACACAAACAATACAACTTTGGATCTTGATTCCATAAAATGAAAGTAAAATAGGAGATTTCAGCTTGTGGAGCATATTAGTGCAGTATGCATCCTGCACATTTACAAACCATTTGAACAATTTTACTTTCTCAAACGAAATATTACAAGCTATCTAATGAAGTGATGTTCGGTAGATAGTGGGTGACATGAGTAAAATTACTCCCTCATCTTTCACCAAACACCAAAGTGAAGCATATCAAATCAATGAACGATTGCATTTAAATTCAATAACCCTCACAAGAGGCAAGAACTACTATTCAGTTATGCACACACCACAGGAAGTTCATATACCTTTTGCACCCGAGCAGTCAACCTAGTCATTCCACTCTTCAATTTACGAACCCTATCCAAATTGCGGCTACTAATCTGCAGGCAGAAGGGGTGGATATTTTAATAAATAAAAAAAATAAAAAAGTGCCTACTCGAGGAAGAAATATAATTGGAAGACTATTTTCTTTAATACAAGAACAAGTGAGAGAAATATTCTCTCATAGCTAAAGATGCTAAGTTTACAAAACCATTCAGGCAAATATGCAAGCCAATATTTCTGTGAAGCCAAATATTAAGTTTAACAGCAGGAATGCAAAGACAGATGTCTACCAAAACTAACCAAAGTGTGAAGCATAACATCCCGAATCTCTTCTTGACTCAACTTCACACCAAAATGCAAACAATTATCCTAGACTTCGTTATCTAGTACTTTAAGTAGGAAATATTCCTCACATAGCCAATGCTGACAATGAACATGCCTGAAGGCTACTATCAATGATTTACCTAAATCAGCCAAACTAGTGAATGAAGTATTACATTTCATTCAGTTTCTTTATTTATCTTTCAGTTGGAAGGCCACAAGAAGCAGAGAGGCAGCAACTGAAGAATTCACAGACACAAAACAAAAATAAAAGAAAGTCAAGTCCTACCTTAGCAGTAAGCTCATCTAAAGCAGGATAAGCAGCAGTCTCAAGTTCTGCCGTACGTGCAGCAAGAAAGCTACAAATTGCTTCCAAAGCTACCTCCAAGGCCCGGAACTCAAATGGTGACTCTACAATGCATAATGTATATCATTTAGATAATCACGGAATAAAACCAGAACTCAGAACTTTTAATGTTTAGAATGATTTATTCGAATATATCTATATTTCCAAGAACACTAATGACAGCCATAGATACTATTTTTGAATGAAAAACTTTGAAAGCAATAAATCATACCATCTTCTTCACCCGCCTCAATATCATTTTGCACAGCAGGGAACTCTTTCCCATTTGTTTGACTTTCACGCGCAACATTTACAGGAGGCAACCGTCTTTGAAGCTCTTCAACAACAGGAATAACGTTTTCATCCAATGGATCCCGGAGCAGCACCTATCCCATAACAAACTAACAATCACTATCTACAAAAAAATCCAGCTCATAGAAAGCACCACACATATTTTTCTTTCTTCTTAGAAGACAAGGACGGACTATGGTTTGACTTTATAGGAAACATACTTTCAACATTCTGAATTTGCACAATCTATCTAGCTGCTTCTCTTACTTAAATCTCCACAAAAACAATTAATACTTCTCTCTTAAAGCAGCAAAATACCGATGTCTATCCAATTCAAACTCGGTGATTCCTCAAAACCCAAAAACAAATAAACTCCGCTGAAAAAGAAAACGAGTATATCTAGAGGGAGCGAGAGAGGCTAACCTCTTCAGCAGTGATTATTGCTTTAATATGCTGCACACCCAGATGAAAACAAACCCAATTCAATTAATGAGAAATACCACAACCATAATTCGCAACAAAAATATATAAATTACATTGCAAAACAAAAAAAAAAATGAAAAGAAAAACAAGAAGAAGAAGAGGATGACCTCCAAATTGAGAACTATGGCTCGGTCACGGCCGAGAATGGTGGAAGGGTAAGAGAGCAAAGGGTCGACAATGCGAAGATCGCGAGCGTGAATGTGAACTCTCTGCATGATGCCATACTTGTCCACGTCCAAGACGGTAGCTTTTCCGGTGCAGTCCAACAAAACCCAACTCCGAGAGGACTTCTTCTTCACCGCCACAACCGCCTGTGGGTCTACCATCACCAATTCCCCGTCTGGAGCCATATCTGACCATCCCCGAAGCCACCAGACCCAAACGCGCCAACCTTATTTCACTCACATCTTCAACAATAAAAATTAAAAAAAAAATCCAACAATTCAAAACGTCAATTTTCAGTTTGCACCATCGAAAATTTGAATGGGGCAGTGAAGATTCGGCGTGAAAAATGCCAGGGGCGGTGATTTGTTTATGCTTATTTAAAGTTTGTTAATAATTTCTTCGTTAATTTGGGGATCTGAATATTAGGGATTGGAATATGGATTGGGGGCAGGCAGTTGAGCGTTTGGGAGAGAGGGGGAGTTTAGGTTCACGGGCTGTGCGGTTTGTTAGGGGAGCAAATGGGGGAACTTGACACGCAAGAAAAAGTTTAGTTTAAAGGAAAAGCGTGCTTGGAAAGGGGGAAGGGGGCCAATTGGACCACACGATTTTGAACCTGCGGATCTTTCAGTTTCTAATTTAGCTCATGTCATGTGTTTGCGCTGCCCCCATCAAACTCGATGTGACTTTCCGCCTTAAAAACAAAAATTCTCTCATTTTATACTTTGTTACTCAATATTCGCTCAATTTTAATCTGATTTTATTAATTCCGTCAAACTAGTTACTTGTCTTAAAAAGTATGTATATAGCAATCTAAGTGGCAGATTAAGGGATGGTTATTTTGATAAAGCTGCCAAGTGAATCACCACCACCTGGAACCCAATACCGACCCAGCCCAAAGACGACAATCTACACAATTGTCAGGGTCAGCCTTCACGTGATCGTTCACCTCCCACACGTTACGCTCACCTTGGATTCCAAGGTAGGTGCCAGCCTGTCATACAGACCACTTTAGGTGGTTCCGACTCGTAGGTGACTTGCGATACTTCGCACAGCCTTCACATGATCGTAGCACTTGAGCGTATTTATTTACACCCAGCCTGTCGTACAAGCCACTTTAGGTGGTTCCGACTCGTGTGCAGGACCTGATTGATGTTATATGATTGATGAGATGTGGGTGAGTCATACAGGTCACTATAGGTGACACCAACTCACGTGCTAGCACCTGATTGGTGTTATATGATTGATAAGATATGGGTGAGTCGTACAGGTCACTATAGGTGACTCCGACTCACGTGCTAGCACCTGATTGATGTTATATGATTGATGAGATGTGGGTGAGTCGTACAGGTCACTATAAGTGACTCCGACCCTCGTGCTAGCATTTGATTAATGTTATATGATTGATGAGATATGCGCTAACACTTGAGTGATGTGATATGATGGATGACATATGGATAAGTCATATAGGTCACTATAGGTGACTACAACTGACATTCCTTTATATTGATTTATTTCATCTTACGTACACGGTTGTTGCTGAGATACTTGACATGATATGTTTGGGTTTCCATTCTTCAGCATGATTGTTATAAACCTAAGTATTGGTATTCTCTGGGGAATTACACAGATTTCAATGAGTGGTTATTATATTGCTAAAAAGAAAGATGTTTTGAAGTTTATTTTGTCTACTCACATATCTGTTTTGTGCCCCTCTAGGTTTTAGCTGATGAGGTTCGTATCAATGAGGATTCTTGGCAAGTCTAAGGATTGGTGGCTACTTCTGGGGGTATAATTCTTACCCACTCTTCTGTACTTCACTTATGCTCTGTCATCGCGTGTGAGATGGGTTCACTCTCGCTCACTAGCACACTTTGATATTTAGGCACTATTAGGTTTAAAATTATTCATATTTTCCACATCACTACACTTTATGGCTTCGTCACCTTCCAGGTGTCGGCCAACACAGCTCGATTCGGAGTCCTAGTAGACATTCTGGGTCGGGGTGTGTCAGTGGGAGTCATCCACCGCCGTCTTGGTATCCACCGTCATTTTTCATGTTCTACAAAGAAGCACCATAAATATATCGATTTCAAAGGTTAGGTATTCAATTTCTAGAATTGATGATATTTCTCTTTAAAAAAATGGTGTGTTGACCAAAATGGCATGGTGTTGAGGACGGAATTGGATCCCCTCCTAAGCAAATGGTGGGGATCCTCATGACCCACTAACAGGGATCCAACGGCTAAAATAATTTTGATCCTCATGACCCAATAACAAAAAATTTACCACTTTACATCATGGAGCTCAGTATTCATTTTACTTTGATCAGTTTATGTTAATTCAATCAAGTTAGGGGTTAAATGTGCTAACGTGTAAGGGTAATATAGGAATTTTGGTCTAACTGCCATCATTGGAACACCAAAGTTGTCTTACTAGCCAACCAGAAAGTAGCACGTGGATTTCTTTTCCACGTTTGCAATGGAATTGGATCCCTTCTTGAGCAAATGGTGGGGATCTTCATGACCCAGTAACAGGGGCCGTTGGATTTTGATCCAACTTTAGGGACTTCTCTGTTTGTAGCCGTTGGATCAAAATCCAACGGCCCATGTTAGTGGGTCATGAGGATCCCCACCATTTGCTCAGGAAGAGATCCAATTTCGTTGAGGACGTGGAAAAGAAATCCACGTGCTAGTTTCTGGTTAGCTGGTATGACAACTTTGGTGTTCCAACGATGCCAGTTAGACCAAAATACCTATATTACCCTTACACGTTAACATATTTAACCCTTATTTGACAGAATTAATAGAAACTGATCAAAGTAAAATGAATATTGAGCTTCATGATGTAAAGTGGTAAAATTTTTGTTTCAAGGAGAAAAATGAGATTGATGGAGTTCCAGAAGGCATTTCAAAAAATAACCCTTATATTGTATAAGTAGGACTCTAATTCGAGAAAACAATATGTTTACAGTTGACTTCTGGTCTCGAATAACGGATGATACGACTGATGTTTCAAATAAAGGCTTTCTTCGTTGCAATCTATAAAGTAAAAGATTTCTTGCATAATTCGAAATTAAAGTTGTCAACATTGTGCATTTAAATACTAGTCTAGAAAAATCATTACAATGGCGCCGTCTATTTGTGAATGTGTAAAGATATGATTTCTAATCAAACCATTTAATTAAACATAACATTTACAACCAGCAAGCTTCTCTCCTCCGTGAGAATGTTCTCTCCTCTATGAGAGTGTTTCTCTCCCTGGTGAGAGGGATCTTTATGCGATTCTCCTGTTACTCGTACTTTCTTTTATTTCACTGTAGCCCATGAGTTTTGGAATTGTGCTTTCTTATCTTTGATTTGGGGTTTTTCTTAGAGCTAACCCTCGTTTCTCAGGGTTTTCAATTTTGGCATAGGTGTTGTTTTTCTTCACTTTGGTAGGTTGGTTTTGAACTCAATTCGAGTAGTTCTCAAACGGTCTACCTAATTTCCCAAGTGGGACCATGGATCTTGCGAGGATGTAGTCAGAGTGAGGCTGGCTTTCCATGATGGGTAAGGTGCAATCTGCTTTGCTTGATTTTGTCCTAAATGATACTTGGATCTTGTGAGGAAATGGGTTGATCGAGGTATGTTCTAGACTATATTCATTGACAGTAGCATTGGGTGTAGTTGGGGTCTGGGTCTCTAGCTATTAATGCTACTAAGAGACAGATACTATTATAGAAATCTGCTTTGTTGGCGATATGGATGGGACCTCCATCTCTGATTTGATGATGGTTATTAATGGAGCTTACATAAGGAAATTAATGGAACCTAAGTAGCGTATGGAAATATTAATGGAACCTCAACTACCCACAACTAATCAATGGATTGATGCTTGGATTAAAGTTGTACTATGGTTCATAATTGTGGGATTAGATAGTTTTGGGGGTGGTTCTACAGTTAACAAGAGGGAGAGCATTTACTATGCCTTTACCAACCTGAAAGACAATCAGTATCCTTTCTTTGCTTTTTACAGTAAAAAAACAAGAATATAGGTTTTTCCATTGGGTTGGAAGACTAAGCAAGAATATAGGACTTAGAAAGAGAGAAAAGTTAAAGAAGTTCAGAGAGAATATGGCGAATGAAGTGAAGGATCTGGTTGTACAATTGAAAAGTGGAATGGAGCTCTTAAACATGGAACTTGGTGTGAAACTCATAGCAAAGGTACTGGTGGATCAACAGCTCAATAAATGAGGCGTGAGAAACATTCTGATTAGTGTGTGGAAAGAGTTTGGGGAGATTCAGGTCAACTGGGTGCAAGATAACTTGTATGTGATTCTGGTTCATGATGAGAATATTGCAACTCGTACCTTGGATTAGGTGCCTTGGGCAGTGATGAAACAAAGCCTTTCTATGAAAAGGTGGACGAAAGATCTTGTAATGGAAGAAGTTTCGATACATATGGTTTCTTTCTGGGTGTAGATGAAAGGAATCCCATCGTGTTTGTGCTCTTAAGGAAACATAAATTGTTGGCAAATAAATGTGGGGAGCTACTGGAGGTCGAGGATATAACCAAAGCTTGGGGTTTTCCTAAGATCCAAATCATGGTGGATACTACGAAACCTCTGGCAACAGGGTGCTGGGTTACAAGGGCAGGAAATAAGGAATCCTGGGTTGAGTTTTAGTACCAACGACTTCAGGATTTCTGCTATAATTGTGGTGTAATTGATCATGCTAGTCTTGAGTGCTCTGCACGAGTTGGTAGCGGAGAAGGGGCAGGCTACGGTGATTGGACTAGAACAAGAATGATTAGAGATATTCCGGAGGCCCCGAGGATAACAAATATTACTCATGCAACAAAAAAAGGCAGAAGAAGGTTAGTAGAGAGAGATGGACTCCAACCTAACTTGGGAAGGGGAACAATAATTTAGGAGCTGAGGGTAGTGCGATAATAGGTAAGGGAAATATGGGGCCTTTAATGGTAGCGAATGATCTGATTACTCAATATAGTTTGCATGAGGCAACTAATTCAACTGTGGTTACTACGGTTATGATTAATGCTCATGTTCATGGTTCCATGGAAGGGTAGGGTGGGTCTAACACTGAAGGGTTGCCTCTATTGAGGAGGGTGTTGAGGGTGAAGGAGGACAGACAAGAAGGGCTATTGGTAATCGACGTGTGAGTATTAGAAAAAGGCAGATAGAGACGGAGGCTGAGAAGAGAGAAAGTGCAGTGGAGACTAACTCACAAAACCCCATAGGGAGGTTAGACCAAGAGAGGCAGTAAGGTCAAACAGAATAGGTGATGAGCCAGAATCTGATAGTGGGACAACAACCGAGCAACTTCATATTAGGCCAAATAGAGGATGCAAGACTTTTTCAAAGGATAGGCCTAAAGTGGAATACGAGTAAGGGGAGTAGTAGTATAGCCCAAAGTGAAGGAAAATTTGTGAAAAACAAGTTCATTTGAGCAACATCAACAACATGCAATCAACATTTAAAGGCGGAATCGTGTTTATATGCACTCAAAAACAAAACTTAACCCATGAAATTCAAAGCCTAGTAGATAGGTGAACCAAGGCTCAACTCAAAATAAAGTGAGTTGAGAAATCTTATACCTTTGTTTATTCCTCTTTGCATAAGCAAAGGCTAATCACCCAAGGAGAGGGCCTTCATTCCTTGCTTCTTAGGTCCATGGATTTCTTGGAGGAGGATGGTAGAATGGATTCTCCAAGTTCCCAAGAAAGGGAACCTCTAAGTCTCCACACCAAGGTGAGCATTTAGAAGAGATGAGTGACCTTGGAGGAGGATTAGATGCTAGTTAATCCCCTCCAAGGGGGCCGGCCACTTAGAGAGAAAAGGGAGAGAAATGTTCTCATCTTTTCTCCTAAAGAAAACCCTAATGAAGAAAAGGCTATAAAGTCATATTTATACCTACCTTCATTGGAGTGGCAAACTTGTAATAAGTCCAAAAACCACTCCATCCTCTATGTGGCCGGCCTCTTAGGGTCTTTGGGCTGTTTTGGGCCCTCTTGAATCTTTATTCATTAAGTTTTCATACAACTTAAGTCAATGGGCTTAACGTTCGAAGCTCATTGGGCCTTGAGGCCCAAAACTAACCCGAGGTCTATAACGAACTTATTCGTTTGATTAATTAACATATTAATTAACCCTAGCCATAAATAATTAAACCATTTAATTATTCTTACTCATCTCCGTTGTTTCTTCAATCTCTACCTTACTCGGTGTACGATCCATTAGGTTTCTTTTAGCGAGGCAGTGGGCGATTAGAACTCTTTCAAATCGATTGTGAATTGAAACTTACTTTCAATTCTCCCTTTAGTGATTACTCACTATTAGAGCTTCCACAAACCATGAGTGACACCTAGCAGTATGTCATGGCTACCCAAGCTAATCATAAGAGGTGGAGAACCTATTCAGTTTAGGATTACAATGCAATACGGTCCTTCTCTAATACAACACTCTTGACCACATTGTTTGGTTTGATAGTTTATTCATGTCGACTATCCAATGTGATCCATTTACTTATATGATTACGTTGAATGTGATTTGGAACGACTTCCTAAATCTCATTCATACTCTGGCCAGAGATTCTTAATCATATCATAGAGTATTCTCCCTCAAACTGTTTGGAGGTTAGAGATCCCTTGTTGTGCATTCACTTGCCTCCATGGCTAAGTGACTTAACCCCAACTATGCCGTGGACACCCTCTGATAGAGTGACATTGATATAGTCAAAGATCAAGGACCTAACCACAAGACAACTATGATGCCTCAAGTCAAAGGACTACTTTGCATTATCCCAACCATGAGTTCTCATATGACATGAGTATGAGAACTCCTCGTTGATCGTGTTCAGTGGACTCATTCTCTATTGAGCACCTACATGCTTGTCTTGGTGTCAGTCACACCAATGACTCGAGACCAATCACTCTCCCTAAGAGAAGACATAGCACATACTGATCTTAACGGACTGTCAATGCCCAATTGGCAATCCTATGATCAAGAACGTTTAGGATATGTATACGAAAGAGAACGGTCTCATGAATCTAACTTTTTTAGATTACATTCTCCTAATCACATATTCCTTGGACTTATTGTTTAAGCATATAACATTTATATGAGACAGCTTAAAACAATAACCTTTGCCCTTTATATTAAACTAGATTAGTTTAACATGTGAAATGTCCGCAAAGTATCATCATATGATTGGTTTTATGGCACATTTCCAACACAAAGGCCGACTAAAAGAACTAGATGAAAAGTAGGACCCAGTGGACGAGCTAGGAGGGGTGGGCGTAGAGGAAATGCAGTTGGGCCTAGTGCAGCGAATGAAGACCTAGGGGAGAAAACTGTGCCTTTCTGGAGGAAAATTTGTTGGAAGTTCCAGTTCATGAAGAAAACTTATGGCCTTACTTTGAGGACATTGTGAAAGAGGAGGCAGCTATGCGGAGTTAGAGATTAAGAAACAATCAATGTGGCGGTGGCGGCTGGCCCAAAACAGCCGCAAGTTAGCCATGATACATTTGATTTGGAACTGTCGTGGTCTTGGGTCGGACACGGTAGTTCGAGCCTTACATGGGCTTATTAGAAAATATAAACCCTATGTGGTTTTCTTATCTGAGACTAAAATGAAAAACCACAAAATAATTACAGTTCGTAGGAGGATGGGCTTCATGAATGGGTTTGATGTACCTCCAGTTGGCTCAACGGGAGGTTTGGGTCTGTGGTGGGATGATAGTTTGGAGGTTAAAGTTATGTCGTCTAACAGGAATTTGATCCACAACGAGATGCACATATCAGGAGATGAGTGGTTTCATGCCTCATGTATATATGGCACACCATATAGAAATGAGAAAAATGACTTTTTGCAGTGGATTGTTAGATCGGACGGCTATTCCCTATTTATAATTTTTTTTTTAATAGTATAGAATTGTTAGATCTTGGCTTCTCAGGGCCTAAATTTACTTGGAGGGGAACCAGAAATGGTAGTTTAGTGCAGGAAAGATTAGACCTGGGGTTAATTAATGGAAACTAGTAGATTCGATGGCCAAATTCGGTGATTATTGATGAAAATGTCAGGGCGTTGGATCACTGTCTTCTAGTACTTAATACTGACCCGCTGGTTTCTAAATGTAAAGCAATGTTCCGTTTCGAGGCTTTTTGGTGTAAAGAAGAGGATGTAGAGAGATTATAGCAAGATGTTGGAATGTGGGAAGTGTTGGTGGGGGGTGAAAACTTGGCAAATGAAGATTAACGCCACAAGAAGAGGCTTGATAAGTTGGAGTTCTGATAAGTTCAAAGCTCAAAAGTTCGAGCTCTTAAGGCTGAACTCTCATCTTAGGCATCTTCAATGGAATTGGGAGGAGAATGGTGAAGAAATTGGTGAGGTCACGGCAACTATTAACCGGCTTGAGGCTCAAGAGGAAGCGTATTGGGCAACTAGATCTAGAATCCGGTGGTTACATGCAGGTGACTCGAACACTTCTTTTTTTCATCAATCTACCGTTTTAAGGTGTCGATGGAACAAATTAGCCCGAATCCTGAATGAGGAGGGCACTTGGCAGGATGATCCTTCTAGAGTTAGACTGACGGTGGTGTTAAGACACATATTTTCACAAACAAAATATATTAGCAAGTCTTACTAAAAACAGGGGGCCTTCAAATAATAATAATAATAATAATAGAGTTTAAAATGCGAACTGACTAGAAATAAGGCTCACATCATGTGTCTGTGTATATATTCTTATATATACTATATTTATATAATATATATAAGAAATAAAAAAATTGGAAAAAAAAACACCTCCATACGTGGACCTCAACATATGCCGAGTTTGAACGTATGCCAAGTTTGATAGAGTCTGTCATTTACATGGCAACCAGGTATGGAGATCGTGTGTGTCTAGAATTCTCCAAAACCCCCCACGTTCTCCACTCAAGCGATGGTTTTCTCTCAGCATCTCCACACCCCAGGAAAATAGCATCCCACTAACTTCAACTGCCATGTCCACTGTTCGCCTATAAAAAGGCATCAAACCAAAGCAAACGAGATAGAAAAGAAGAAAAGGAAGGAAGACTGCAGAAATTCAGAAAAAAAGAAGAGAGGAAGCAATGAAGTATTAATCCCATATCAGGGATTCCGAATTGGGTCTTGCATGGAAGGGGAACGAACCACAACCAACAATCAGAAGGTATGAAACCTACGTTTCTCTTCTCTTTATTCTTTGTTTCCAGTAATTTGTTTTGCAGGTATTTGCCTTCTTGAATAAACTTTGGTCAGAAAAGAATCTATATGTTAGCAACCCCTGCGATGTTCTATACCTGCAACAACAACATGAAGCAGTCCAAAAATGGCAACAACCATATGTTTTTCTTTTTGTTTTTCTTCCTAAATCTGAAGAGAACAAAAACACACAAGGGCTCTACTCCCCGCCGCTGTCATCAATCCCATGAATTTCTTCGGGGTGGTCTAAACCACCCCGTAAAGTTCCAATCAAATTCAAGATGCTTCAATGGCTCTAGTACCACCATCGTTGTGCCTTCACCAACGCCCTACAACCTGCGAGCCTGTGTCAAGGTCAAACAGCCGTTGTTGCATCTTCAAAGACAAACACACTTCCCGTATTCTAGAATCGATGGTGCACAACACAATGGTCTCGTTGAGAAAGAAAGCCACAATAACTCTCAAGGAACAACCACCAACACAGTCGTCTATCTGAGTCTGAAGTAATTACACCCACATCCTGCTCACGTTGCCATTACATGACCACCACACAAATCTGAGCATAATGATCCATGTGGCAAACTCATGAATTTGTACGAACAATTATTACCGTCGTTAGTCACGGACAGCGAGAAAGAAGAGGCCACATAATAGTTCCTTTTTGGGACTAAACAAGCATCTCATGGCAGCCAAGAGTGGC
The DNA here is from genome assembly GCA_963580275.1 of Crataegus laevigata. Taxonomy (NCBI): domain Eukaryota; kingdom Viridiplantae; phylum Streptophyta; class Magnoliopsida; order Rosales; family Rosaceae; genus Crataegus; species Crataegus laevigata. Next base: position 17,732,450 of record OY756940.1, on the reverse strand, counting down.
AGAAAAAGGGACAATGCGCATGGATGCATAGAAGGCTTGCTGGAAATGAATGTTTCTGTTTGTTTTTGTTGATCACCTTCAATGCGATGATAGTAGAAAGATTAATTGAAGGAAACCAATATAGCATGAGGTTCGAAAAAGTCTATTTAAAGGTCAAAAGGAGGATTCCAAAAATCAATTGCACAAAGGGCTCCCTGTTTTCCTATCGAGTTCGTGGCAAGAACAAGGAGCACTGTTGCCTTCATCATATAATGATCGCTACTCCAAATATTAAAACATGTTGATGCTATTCGGTGCAATCTTCTTGAAAATCTCTAGAGCTTATAGGGATGCCACACATGCTCATCAACACCATGAGGAAAGCCACTTACGTGGCATTGAAATTAAAAAGTTCAAATAAAAGAAGCCTTCCTTTTTATTCCATCGAAAGCCTTATTAATAAGAAAGGGCAAGTTTATTCCAAAGTAGTAGAGGATTGCAGTAAAAGACAAAAAATGGGCAAGTGTGTTGTAGGGAAGTCAAAGCCCCCTGATCCTTTCACGTGGCTAAACGAACAAACTTCTATGAAAGACTTGAAGTATATACAAGATAAAAGAATGATAATATCCTGGGTGGGGATTTCAAATTATGGCAATACTTTAGCCTACTTGTACAAATTTAGCCTTTGCACAATGAAGGAAATGAGGCAATCACATGATGGTTCAAAGGATGAAAGACCCAACAATTAAAAGGGTGTCTATCTGTTCAAAAACCAAAAAGACAAAGCTAATTCTACAAAGGTTTATCAGTACTCCCAAGCAACAAATACAAGACCACCAAGGAGCTACCAATGAAATTGGTAGAGAACTCTAAATTGGTGCTGTTACGGAATAAAAATTTGAAGCAAAGCTTTCAAATACGATGCAAGTTGAATTCATAAAACAAAGTTACTAGTCAAGGGCGTTTATACTGATTACCAATTAATTGGTATAATTTTCCAAGTGAAGTCAATGGACATGATCTCCCAAGTAAATTCGTCCATTGTATCAGTTGGCATATAATTGAAATAAAATTGCTACGAAGCCAAAACCAAATCAAAATGGCACAAAGCCACTTCAAATAGCACAAAGTCATTCCAAATTTACAAACTACTTCGGTTTGATTCTGTTAAGGATACGCAGACAGTCTGATATTAAATTTAGATGCAACCATGAAATCGGAACGAATCCCTGGTTTATATAAACTAAATTCGCTCTTGTTACTTTAACCAAGTGATTACAAATTCCACAAAAAGTAAAAGAGAAGTCTGCAAGGCACAGTTCCTAAATTTCCACTTAATGGGTGCTGCTCACGCAACAAAGTTCCCAATTTTATAGGGAATGTTGCACGAAGAAAGGATGAGATGTAAGCAAACTAATAGAGGTCCCAAGACAAAGAAAAACAAAGAAGGAAAAATGGGCAACCCCATCTCATCGACACCACACAAAGAAAGAGAAAGGAAGTCAAAGTACCATCTAGTTCCCCTTGAGAAAAATATTAAGTGAATGCAACATGGCAATCAAAATATACAATTCTTTTGCCAAAAGTGGAGCATATCCAAAACTACCAAAATGCACCATGCTAAATATTAGTCTGGTTTTAGACTACATCAAGTTAGCTACTGCTTCATTCTTTGAAAAAGGTTCCAGAAAAAGAGAAGAAAAAAAGAAATAGTCTTGCTCATCACATAGGTCAAAATAGCATGTTCCATGCATCCAAAGCCACCAAAAGTAGCTTTTGGAAAATTCAAATGGAGGAAAGGCAAACTTAAGAAAAAGCTTTGAAGCTTTAACATCAAGCCTAAAAAGGTTGTGCTCCATGAAGAGAAACAACAAATCGTAAAGAAAAGCGCCATGAAAATGCCTAAATTCCAAAATAGCAAATTGAGTTAGAAGAAACCTTCATAAAGAAAGTCAATTGTTACTAGCAAGCCCCAGTGCAGTTTCTTCTTGACAAACATGGTTATGTGCCCGATAAGAAAAGTTAACAACTAGCTACAAAATTGATTGCATCATGACAAGTCTCAAATGGCATGAAGCCGCATCAAATTTCAAATGGCAAGAAGCCATATCAAATCCCAAATGGCACGAAGCTGAAGAAAAGTCTCAAACGGCATGAAGCCATGTCAAAATGCAAATGGCACAAAGCCACGTCAAAAAGCTCTAATGGCCCAAAGTCCTCGCCTACATGAGCCTAAACTGCATAAGGCATCAAACGCTCCAATGGCTTAAAGTCCTCGCCCGCACGAGCTAAAATTGCACAAGGCATCACATGCTCCTTGCCTGGACGAGCTGAAACTGCACAAGGCATCAAACCCCAATAAAACGGAACTATAAGTGACTTGATCCCTCAATGAGGGTACGTAGGCGTCGGAAGGTTCTACCTAGGTGCAATCACAAAATCAAATAAACGCCAAAATTCCCAAGTTACGATTTATTCATATTAGAATCAAATGGTATTCCTTTCCCAAAAGAAGGGTTGTAATTAATAGGCGCGTAGCCTAGAATGGGTTGAACTCAAATTAATAAAACTCTTTTCAGCAAAATGAACGAGGGTGAAGTTATGTCGAGTGAATTATTTGTTTATATATTGTGTACAATTTCTGATTAACATGATTTTTGGCAAGCCCAGTGGGACCCATTTAACATGATTTTCATCTCTAATTTTGAAGATAATTAATGTGCTATGCTTTTTGTTTTTTGTAACAGGAAGCATGGCGCCACAAGTTACTGTTTACTTCAACGAACTCCTTACTGCTAAATCCAAACTCAGATATGGAAGGTATGCTAGTCACCTAATCTCCTTCACCATCGATCAAGCACTAACTAACTGTAGCATGGTGAAGAGAAAGGTAGCGACAAAGACATGCAAGGTGGTTGTCATAGTCATTAAAATAGGGCTGAAGAAATACATGTCCAAGAACGCTTTAAGGAATGCAAGGAAAAGAGCGGCACGAGCTCTTAGGAAGAAGATCGCTAGGGAGCGTTTACTTGAAGACATTGAGATGAAGAAGATCGCTAGGGAGCGTTTACTTGAAGACATTGAAATCATCTCAATGGAGCTTCTTGGAGTTATTTCATCTGAGGACACCAAGGTGCCTCGACGCAAGATCGTCAAAGTGATGCCATCACCACCTACCAAGGTTCCTGTTGTTACTCAAGTCATGATCGGAACAATCCCAATTGCTTTACCTACAACGAAGTTGGTCATGATGACTTCGGTCGAGGAAGATAGCGAAATCTTGCCAATAATGTCTGGAAATGTTCAACAAAAGGCCAAAGCCTACGAACTTGTCGAGGAAGACAACAACATTCAATTCGAGGGGCCTATCACATGTGCAAGGGCCCGAGCATTGGCGGTCAACTATCCTGAGAATTCATCTACCATTGGAGACACTGCTGGAGGAAATAAATCTTTTTCCCAAGAAGAAACTCCTAGAGTAATGACTCAATTCCAAAGGTTAAAGATAAATGAAGATGTCGAATCTAAGAACATGCAAGTTCTGATTACTGGCGCGTTAAACACAGAAGAACAACTGCTAGAAATGCAAACGATGGCTAGCAGAAAAAGAAGCAGAAATGGCAGCTTTGGTAGCTGATGAGGAAGCTGAAATTGAGGCTTTAGTAGCTCAGTTAACCGCTCAAGCTAGCATAAATAATACTGGAGATATAGCAAGGAAAGAAACAGAAAGGGAAAGTTCCGGTAGCCAGCTCACACATCAAGATATCAATGCAATTTTCGTTAAGAAGATCCGTGAATTTCAAATGTCTTTAACAACACCGATTCTTAGATACCGGAAGCCCTATCCGGCTCACTATGACATAGTGCCATTTCCCTGTTTGTTTCAAAAACCGAGCTTTGATAAATTTAATGGTTTAAGTGGTTCTCCCCAAGAACACTTAGCCCATTTTTACTCAGCTTGTGGGGAAACATCGCAGTCAGATCCCTTATTGGTTTTACAGTTCTTTCAATCACTCAAAGGGTCTGCTTTCACATGGTACACTCAGTTAGAGCCATGATCGATTCTAACGTGGGATAATATGCAAAGAGCTTTTCTAGCTTAATTTGTGAGTTCAAAGAAAAAAGTCACATTAATGGATTTGGCTCAAACGACACAAAGGCTTGGAGAAAGCGCGAGCGAATTCATCACAAGACGAAGGAGTCTTAACTTACAATGCATGGAAAAAAATTCTGAATTTTTGGCAGTTCAAATATGTTACAACAACCTCATCCCTAAGATTGTAGCATTTGTAGGAATCGCGAACCCTCGAACTTTCGACGAGTTGGTATCCAAAGCAAGTAATGTGGAAAAGTAAATGTCCCAAAAAATGTAATTGGATAGATGATCCAAGACTTAGAAAAGAAGTCTGACACCAAGAAAGGAGATAACAAAAGAATGCCAAAGAAGGGAGATTTTATGGCAACATTTGTCAAAGTAGAAAAGAAAACTGACAATGTAAAAACAAAAGAAGAAACCAAAGGGACAAAGAGGCTTTTGCTTAACAAAAGAAAAGAAGTTAAATATAATTTCGATAATGAAGATGTTGGAACTATTTTTGACGAACTTCTTGCAGCAAAAATGATCACGCTTCCTGAACTAAAGCGTCCTGCTCAAGTAAATAAAACCGATGATCCAAAGTAATGTCGATATCATCGACTCATCAGCCATACAATAGAGGATTGCTATATCCTTAAGGATATAATTCAAGAAAAGATCAATAAGCATGAGATCGAAGTGGATTCATCTTTGAAACATCAGACGACAACATCTAATATGGTTGAAGGAAAATCAACACCTTCTGCTCCATTACCAGAAGGGTTAATCCCTATAGGATTTCATGTTGATAATGAGACCACAGTTGTCCATGCTTATCCCGACAGGCCTCGTTCCAAAAATCCAAAAATCCCAACTTTGTACGCGCTTTATGACGGCACCAAATTTTGATGTTTGGAAAGATTCGTCGGAGTCATTACTTGAATTTGAAGATGAGTGGCAAACCATTAGTAAAAAGAAGGTGAAAAAGATCGCTAAATGTCTTTCTTCCACAAAGCGATCAAAAGAAAAATTAAGGAGTGGACCACCCTCAAATAATGGAAAGAAGAAGAATAAAAGCAATCAGATGAGGCTTAGAGTCTTTCAAGATGATGAGTACAAGCAGCCTTTCAGAGCGCCAATAACCCTCAAAGACTACCTCCCTCCAAAACTTTTCAAGAGTAAGGGAAACATTGAAGAAATTGGAAATTGTCGTGCAACCTCATGTGAAACCCAGAACGATAATGAGGTGGATGAAATAACTCTACGCTCTGGTCAAAGGATCCCATCTGCAGACAAGAAATGAAGTAAAGAAGCAGTTGATTCCGTCAATCATTTTGACAAACCAAGTGCAAAAGAAGTTCCAGTCACTACCACTCTAGAGCTTGCGATAGAAATTTCAACCACAAAAGCAAGTACCTCTATGAAACATGCAAAAGATGTATTGCAATCCCAAGATGGCAAATACGATATTGTCAACCATCTTAAGCGCATCCCATCTCTCCTCAGTGTGTACGATGCCCTAAAAATGTCAAAAGAGTTTAGAGAAGCACTCATTATGACTTTGACAAGTCCTAAAGTGTTTGAAACAAGCTTTGAATCTGCTAAAGTAGATACAACATCGCTAAAGTATTGCGCTTGTTGCCTAGCAAGTATCACATTTGATGAAGATGACCTTATACTTGGAGACAAATACCACAATCGGCCTTTGTACGTTAGTGGACTGGTGGGAGATCCATCAATAAATCGAATCTTGCTTGATTTTGGATTAGAAGTAAACCTGCTTCCTTTTCAAACACTTCGAGCTCTGGGGATGAATATCCATCAACTAACACCATCAATGCTGACTATGCAAGGTTTCAATCAGGTCGGACAAAAAGCAATGGAAACGATAGCATTACAAATGGAGATAGGGGAACTGTACTCCGACACCCTTTTCTATGTAAATGATGCTGACACATCTTGCAATGTTTTATTAGGACGTTTGTGGCTTCATACATATGGGGTCATTCTTTCTACACTTCATTAGTGCTTCAAGTTTTTGGTAAATGGTGAAGTCAAGAAAATTCTAGTGGACGCCGACCCAGTTAGGGGGGAAGAAGTGAATTATGCCGATGAAAAATTCTATAAACAGTCAAAAGTCACCACCAGTTGTGGAAAAAGCAAAGCCGTCGAGGCTAGTCAAAATCGCGAGTTCTAAAACTCTGAAATTCCGAAAAGTGGTTTTCAACTGTTGTTTAAAAGATCAAAGAGAACCTAAAAAGAAGGCAACATAGCAAATCCAAAATGCATTTGAAGTGCTCGTGACCAGCTACACAAAGCTTCTCCGTAAAATCAACCAATTAATTCCTGGGGGCGGTTTGATAGTCTCAACAAATTTGCAAAGGAATAATGGTCGACATGGTCACATTGTTTCGTTCAAAAGAGATAAGTCTTCGTCAAAATTTCCATTAAAGATAAAGGCGAAGAGGCATAAAGCTAAAAAGAGTGCTATCAATGTCACGGTGCACCAAGGAAATGGCATACTCAAAGCATTTGTCTCAGAAACTAAGAATCATGAGTTGGAAGGCATTACTGATCTCATGAAAGCAATGTTGGCTAGAGAAGAGCCGAATAACAAGCCACCTTTAGTTTCTGTCTTCCAACGACTTGGTAAAATCACCAACTCTCAACCTAAGAAATGTCATAAAAGTAAAAAGTGGAGAGTCAAAAGCCAAAATGTGACGATAAACTGAGACAAAAATGACGATGAAGAGGTACCAAACATTGTTCAAGTTAGCATGATTGGTAGCAAATAATCTGATAACGAGCCAGTTGCGCCTGTTAGACAATTCCCCACATACTTTCCTGTCAAAAAGAAAAATGGGGAAAGTCGTATTTGCGTAAACTTCAGAACCCTCAATAATGCACCTCCACTTCCAAGTGAAGCTTATGGAATGGATGAAGAATCAAGCACAGAAAAGGTTTGTAATGTTGCTCAAGTAAATAACATCACCATTGAGGATGAAAAAGACGAAAATGATGGCAAATCAACTAAGTTTATTAACAACGCCCAACCAGCACCACCTCAAATAGAAGATAGAGGGCAAGCCATTGTGGATGAACTTCGAGAAATTAATCTTGGAACAAATGACGAGGCCAATCCTATATTTGTAAGTGCCCTATAAACATCGGAAGAATTAGAAGATTACAAATGTCTTCTCCAGGATTACCGAGATGTATTTGCATGAGGCTACCAAGATATGCCTGGTCTAGACACCAAAGTGGCAGTTCATAGATTGGCTATATCAAAAGAAAGGTGTTATGTTAAACAGGCCCCACGACGTTTTCGACCTGAGCTAGAAGTACAATTAAGGCCGAAATTGACAAACTGATAGAAAATGGGTTTATCAGAGAAGTTCAGTACCCTACGTGGGTCACCAATATTGTACCGGTGAAGAAGAAAAATGGACAAATTCGTGTTTGCATAGATTTTAGAGATCTTAACGATGCATGTCCGAAAGATGAGTTCTCTCTTCCAATAACTGAGGTATTGGTAGATGCCACAAATGGTTTTGAGGCTCTATCTTTCATGGATGGACTTTCAAGGTACAATCAAATTAAAATGGCACTTGAAGATGAAGAGCTCACGGCATTCCGCACTCCGAAAGGAGTCTACTGTTACACTGTAATGCCGTTTGGACTCAAAAATACATGAGCCACATACCAAAGAGCCATGACAGTCATTTTCAGTGACGTGTTGCACATCACTGTTGAATGCTATGTGGATGATCTTGTCATCAAAACAAGAAAAAAGGAACGTCATTTGAACGATTTAAAGAAAGTCTTTGACGGGCTCCGAAAGCATCAATTAAAGATGAATCCTTTAAAATGCGCATTTGGAGTGACATCTGGAAAATTTCTTGGCTTTAAAATGAGATACAGGAATCGAAGATGAATCCTTTAAAGCTGACCCTTCAAGGCAATCATGGAAATGCCTCATCCTCGGAATTTGCAAGAGCTATGAGGGCCACAAGGAAGATTGGCATACATCAGGAGATTCAACTCAAACTTATCTGGGAGGTGTCAACCATTCACATGGATGATGAAAAAGGACTTGCCTTTTCGTGTAGGATGACGCTTGTCAAAATGCTCTCTGCAACATTAAAGAGTATCTTTTGAAACCCCCAGTGTTGATGACACCAATTAAAGGGAAACCTTTAATTTTGTACATCGCAGCTCTTGAAAACTCACTGGGGGCAATGCTTACACAAAACAATGAAGAAGGAAAAGAAAATGTGCTTTACTATTTAAGTCGAATACTTGTAGGGGCAGAGCAAAATTACACCTCTAATGAGAAGGTTTGCTTGGCTTTAGTTTTCATTGTGCAAAAGCTACGACATTACTTACTATCGCATAACATTACTTTGATATCTAAAACAGACCCACTCAGATACTTGATGTCAAAACCAGTGCCATCCGGTCGTCTTGCAAAATGGTCTTTGTTACTATCAGAATTTGAAATCAAGTATGTCTCTCAAAAAGCCGTAAAGGGACAAGCGCTAGTTGATTTCTTAGCAGCTCATCCCGTTCCTGACAGTATGGAGTTACCAAGTTATTTGCCAGATGAAGAAGTATTCTTAACATACATTTCTCAATGGCAAATTTACTTCGACGGAGCGGCAAGGGAAAAGGGCGCAGGGGCAAGTATTGTGTTCATCACACCATTTGGAAGCCTAATCTCATATTCATTTTTGCTCATGGAGTTATGCTCAAACAATGTGGCAGAATACAAGGCACTCATCATCGGCCTTGAAATTGCAGTTGAACTACACATTGACTATCTTCAAGCTTATGGTGATTCTCAATTAATCATCAAGCAAATGAATGGCCAACCGATTTGTACGAAGAAGGGCCAACCGATGAGGGTGGCTTAGGTTTTCAGAACCTGAATGATTTTAATATTGCTTTTTTAGCGAAGAAATGTTGGCGGTTGATTTATGATCCTGACTCCTTGTAGACTCGTGTTTTGAAAGAGCGTTATTTCCCAAATGTTTCTTTCCTGGAGGCTAAGAATGGTGGAAGGGCTGGCGTGGGCGAGTTTGTTAGAGGGGAGGGATCTTATTCTAAAAAAGGCTAAATGGCAGATCATGGGAGAGATGGAGGTTAGATTTTGGGAGGATAATTGGGTCCCAGGTATCTCAGGGGGCCCCCACCCCTCTTAATCACTCGGCTATCAATAGGGAGAGCAAGGTTGCAGAGTTCATTGATTTGGTCTCGAGGGATTGGCATTTTGACCTTCTTTCTAACCTCATCTCAGAAACGGAGCGTGGTGCCATTTCTCGAATTTATGTGGGGCTGTTTATAAGTCCTGATAAGCTTGTTTGGCCGTTTGAATGAAATGGCTCTTTTACAGTTGAGTCCAAATATTGAAGATGTCAAAGTCAGCACCCCAGTATAAACCTTGATTGCCCTTCCTCTTCTCAAAGTGTTGACCCTCCGGTTTGGGCTTGGATTTGGAGCTGTAAGCTCCCCATCCCCCCCCCCCCCCCAAAGATGAGAAACTTCCTCTTAAAGGCTCTTTAGGATGCTTGTGCTACTAAATCCAATCTTTTTCGACGTAGGTGTGCCGCGTCCCCTCTCTACCTAATCTATAATGAAAGTGAAAAGACCATGGAGCATATTCTTCTTCTATGTCCATGGGTTTCCAGAGTTTGGAATGGGGGTCCGATGAGTTTTCAGATTAATTGAAGCTCAATCACTACTTTGGCTGATTGGTTGTGCCTGGTGATAAATCAAAATCTGGGTTGTAAGGAGGATCTTGATCATTCGATGGCGTACCTAGTTTTTACATGTTGGTTTATTTGGAGAGCCCGTTGTGATGCTGTTTTCAATGCCGTAAAACCTTCCCCTTTCAGAACTAATTAGGCTATCATCACTACCTTGGATTCTTTTAAGCATGCCTTATCTTCTCTGCATTTGTCGTCTACTGTCCGAAACACCCCTCCTAGAGGTATGCACCATCTCACTCTCTGGTCTCCTCCCCCAGTTAATTGGGTTAAGGTGAATGTTGATGTGTGTTGGAAGAGAGACTCTTTATGCGGGCAGATTAGGATTGTGGTTCGAGACTGTTTCTTGGGTTGCAGGGTGGTGAAGAGTGTCTGGGTGCATGCGTCTTCAGTTAGGATGGCAGAAGCGTTAACTGTTTTGGAAGGGTGCTTATTGGCAAAAATATTACAAGTGCATAAGGTAGTAATTGAGTTGGATGCACAAGTTATAATTCAGTCCCTCAATTCATCTTCTCTAAGTTGTGATTGGGACCTACTCCCAATCCTTAGCCATGTTTTGGAGGTTGGGAGGAGTTTTCAATCATGCTCCTGGTCATGGACTCCACGATCAGCAAATATGGCAACGGATTTTGTCTCAAGGAATATTTCGCCGGAGATGTGCGGCTTCGGCTGGGTTGTACGATCTCCATCTTCGTTGGTCGGCATTTTGAACAAAGACGGTCTTCCTTGTCCTCCCTTGTAAGATAGGGGTTTGTGTGCACTGATAGATAGGACGACGTTGGTACCCGCTGTGGTGGCATATCTCTCAATCCTATTTATCTTTGTCTCGGTTTCTCTGGTGTTGCAGAGTCGTTTTCTTTTCTTGTTGTTTGGCCTTGTGCCTTTCTTTTCTATGAAGTAATCCTTTTACTAAAAAAAAAAACATATATGATTTCTCGAGTTGTTAATTGTAAAAAACATTTCCCTTTCTTATAATTAAGGTTACATTGTTTTAACCAAATAGCTCAATATGAAAGGAATGCTGCTGTTTTTTTGTTTAAGGCTAGAGGGGGACTAATTAGTTTTTTTAAGTAAATTGCTTTACAATTTCTTTCCTCTCTCTTTTCACTAGTTTATAGGGTTTTGAGCCCCATAAACGGTAAGGAAATCAATTGAACATCTTAATTATTGGTAAGAATTTTATATTAAAGTGTTTAAAAATTAGATGCATGAATAGCAATCTTAATTTTCTTTCCTTAAAATGTTTAATTTGTTCTATGTTCCCATGAATTTGGTTCCCCATATTAATTTTTTTCATCCATATATAGAACATGAACAACATAATTAATGCATTTTTCCTTTCATTGCATTGAAATATTCTTCATTGCACCAATTTACAAGGATAAAAAAACTGCAGTACTGCAACCTAAAAACATATAAATAGAAGAAAATAGGGATCACACACAACTTTCTCCTTTTATACATATCAATTTTTATTTCTAACCATCAAACTAAATACGTAACGTTTAACGTGTGTTTTCTTTCTTTTTTTTCTTTTTTTAAAAGAAAAATTCGACAAGAGATGGGCAGTTATCATCAATGACCTCAAAAGGCATTTTGAAATCTGTGTTTGGTTCAACTGCTCAAGGTGATGGACAATTAGACACTGACTGGGTAATCTTGTCGTGTCAGTTATCTGGCTTCTGATCAGTGTGTGAAAAAAGGCAAACAATATGATAACTGGTAGGCTAAAGATTTCCTAATTAATTTCTTCTGTTTTTCTTATGGATCACTGCAGTCCCTTGGATTAGAATATTCCCACCTTTTGGACCTTTGCTATCAGAGTCTAACCAACCATGTGCACTAGCGGTGTCGTTTCATGTTTGTCTAATCCATGGCAAAGGTATTCAGTAGCGGTTACAGATCAACGAGAAATTTTTTAATGTAATCGACACATTACTTGTTATTATAAATAGCTACGTATGTTAAAAAGTTAATAATTTAAAAAATAAAATTTTCATTATTTACATAAAAATATGTGATGTACCATTTATATTTCCGTCACAATAAAAAACTTCTCTAAATCAACAAGGACCAAGAGGCTACGAGGCATGGCAGATTATGGTTCAAATTACTCTCTTATATTTATTCATTTTTATATTTTCACTGTTTTGCACTACTATGTACCAGAGTCTAAAATATTGAAATTATCGACGAAATATCGCCGATAATTTCGTTTTTTTCACCCAGCGATATTTTATTTGATATCCAAATAGTTTTGGTTAAAATATCGCGATATTTCCAAAAAAATCACGATATCGACAAAATTCAAAACGGAGACTACACCTAATCTCAACCAAAAGGCCGAGAAAGGCATGTCTTATTAAACATTGGAATGTGGCTTTTATAGGCCTGTTAGCATGCTACCTTCTAATGCATAGTCGATGTGGGACAAACTACTAGAAGCAATGTTTTATAGGCCAGTTTTCTGACGAGCACCGCCCCTTTCGAGGCGTTTTACGGCCAAAACACGGCGCGTTGGCCGGCTTACAGGGTATCAATCTCTTCATCTCGTCACGTACTACAACTTTCATGTTTGGATCACTTAATTTGGTTGAGTAACGAAGAAGTTATGGACGTTCAAAGTTAGGGTAGAATTCCGGCCGAACTCATAAACCGTGGTAGTTTGTCCATCTTTCAGGTCATTTTCCGGTCAACACCGGCTACCACTCGGTCCTCACTTGGTATGAACCTCTTGTCCACATTCCTAACTACATTTTAGCTTTTGAATCACTCAATTTGGTTAAGAAACGAAGAAGTTACAAAGCTTTGAAAATTGCCCAAACCTTCGGCCCCAAACCCAGTTTTCCGACGAGCACCCTTTCGAGGCGTTTTCCGGCCAAACCACGGCGATTTAGCCGACGTGGAGGGTATCAATCTCTTCATCTCGTCGATTACTACAACTTTCATGTTTGAATCACTTAATTTGGTTGAGTAACGAAGAAGTTATGGACGTTCAAAGTTAGGGTAGAATTCCTGCCGAACTCATAAACCGTGGTCGTTTGGCCATCTTTCAGGTCATTTTCCGGTCAACACCGGCCACCACTCGGTCTTCACTTGGTATTAACCTCTTCTCCACATTCCTAACTACATTTTAGCTTTTGAATCACTCAATTTGGTTAAGAAACGAAGAAGTTACAAAGCTTTGAAAATTGCCCAAAGCTTTGAAAATTGCCCAAACCTTCGGCCCCAAACCCAGTTTTCCGACGAGCACCGCCCTTTTCATGTTTGCTTTTCTGGGTTCTTTCTCCCTTTCATGTTTGGATCACTTAATTTGCTTTTCAATTATGATGAACATGAGTAACTAAGTTTCAATCAAGCGCGTTAAACATTGATTAGGGTTTTGGATAAACATCCCTTTCTCTCTTTGTTTTAAGTTATAATTATAAATGTTATATAATTATAAATTATTAGATTTTTTTTTATGCAAGCATATTAGATATGTACATAAAACATTCACATATGTATGTTCTTTTATAAGAAATAACATATTATTCAATAATTATTTACTAATTCATTATATATAAATGATTGTAATTGGTTCGGCGCAATTGTTATTGGTTCGGAGCAACAGCTCACATTGCTTAATCCCTTGCTTAAATGAGTGTAAAATATTGTACTAATTCATTATATATAAATGATTATGGTGTGTTTAAACTTCTTTCATTAATTACTACATATTTTCTACACTCACAATGTTTGCCAGCTCGCTATATAATCAACTTAAATCAGTTAAATCCATCATGCAATGCATTTCCTTCTAATTTTTTGTGATAAACTAATAGATAATTGACTAAACAAACATCCTGCAAAGTTTTAATAAAAATTTTCAACTTTTTCTTACAATTTCCGTGGTTTCCATTGGATTTTTATCAATATTGATATTATCCTGATATTTCCGTCGATATTTCCGTGTTTCCGGACTACCGATATTTTCGATATCATCGATATTTTATACCTTGCTATGTACCAGTTCATAACAAGTAGCATTTTTACTCATCACTATTTAATTATATGGTATACTCACTACCTGTCTTATAGCTTGACATGTATGATTTCATTTAACTTTAATTAACTTTTTAATTAATATTTTATTTTAATTTAAAAATTAACAAAAACTCAATATTGTAAGCCCCAACAGCTCCATCTATGCATCACCCCAAACCCCCCGCCCCCCGGCTCCTCCCCCTCTCTATCCTTCTATTAGGCAAGCTCTAATTTGTTATGGTAATTCATTTTCTTCCTTCCACTGGTCTCACTGCTGGTTAATTTCTTTTAATATAATTCTTCTTCTTCTTCCTTCTACTGGGTTCTCAATACAAAATAAATTTGTTTTTTTTTTCGTGTCTAAATTATTGAGTTTGAAGTGCTTTTGAAGGTATAATATTATCGAAGTCTTACGCGTAAAAACAAATAATTTTTCATATATAAAGTTAGGGCACAATTTTTTGGGTCCCTTTGGGCCTCAAAAGTCTCAAGACCGGCCATGTAGCCACCACCTCCTCAACATCAGCAACTACGATTAACATCCACCACGCTAGCGCCGTTGTCGCCGCCGCCACTGCCCTCCTTCTTTTGTGTTGCCATTCTCATAAATTCAACAAAAACAAGGAAACAATCAAAAAATTTATGCATCTAGTAAGATCGTTTAATACGTTTAAATCTCACCCATAATAGTTCACCATGGACCAATTCTCACTTACGACTTCACTTCGCTCTTGAACAATCATCCCCATCGAATCTTTGTCCACTGCGAACAAAAAAAACCCCGAGCTTACAAGTAGATAGATGTTAAGTTTTGGGGTAAATTATATTTTACCCTCTCAGGTTTAGGGTCGATTGCAACCTTATACAATATCTTTAAAACATTTCAATTTCATACATTTACTTATCATTTTATTTCAATTTCATACATCCGTTAGAAAATCCGTTAAGTGATGACATGGCAAATATGAGATTCACATTTGTACTAACGTAGCCGCCAAATTTGTGCCACGTGACAAAAAATAATAATTTTTTTATGCATTTAAAAGATGATAATTTACCCTATTTATAATTTTAAAAAATAAACCTAAAACCCATCTTCCCCAACCCACCTTTTTCATCTCTTCCATTCTCTTCACCTCCCCTCACATCTAAAAAACCCACCCGCAACCCAAAAACACTCCCCTCCCCCAATCGACCCCTTCCCCTTCCCCTTCCCCACAACCCAAACCCCCCATCCTACCCCACCCCCATCTCAAAGATCGCATCTTTCGACGACCTTGGTTTCACCGTTTGTGACCCAATCAGTTGGTTCTCCATCGACGTCATGATCGTCCTCGTTCAGGCCAGGTTCTACATCAGCTACCTAATCTTCATATGTCTGACCTCGAAATCAATCTACTTCTAGGGTTGTTTCCCATTCCAGTTGGGTCTAAATTTGATTCCCACCTTAACCCATCTCGCCCTTCTAAGCATTCTCGATTCTAACCCCCTTAGCACCACCACGGTATGATTAGAGCCTTGCACGCCACCCTCCTTGTCCTCAAAAGCCTCTCCACCGTTGGCTTCGGCAAAGATGATGGTTTTGAATTTTGGGAAATAAAATTTCGAAATCCATGAAATTTTGGGGGGTTTTTTTTTTTGGATTGAGAGCGAAAATATAGACATTTTTTTTACAGAGATTTGGGGAAGAAGAGGAATCAGAAGAATTTGGAGAATTAGAGTTGCGCTGGTGGTTATGGAGATTGGAGGAGATGGAGGCCCTATGGTAGGGTGGAAGAATAGGGAGTGTGCCCCTTTTCATTTTGCTTTAATTTAATTTTGTATTTAAGTTTTTTTATGACGTGGCAGATAGATATATACGTGTCCAAGTTTTGGAAGGAGTGGGCTGACATGTAATAGGGTCCACTACTGCCACGTCATCTCTTAACAGACCAATGGATGGAGAATGTAACAGAGGTATTATATTGAAATAAAATAGTACGTGAGGTATGAAAGTGAATTTTTTTGAAGATGTTGTATGAAGTTGCAATATACCTCAAACATAAGGTTGCAATCGACCTCAAACATGAGGTTGCAATAGACCTCAAACATGAGGTGATAAAATGTAATTTACCCGAAGTTTTGTTTCCGTTCTATTTGAACTTTTAAAGTGTTTTTATATAACTCGTGAGGTGTTTTTTCTTATTTACTAACCTTGTCAATATGGACTGAAAAAATAATTATATTTTCGAATTTTTAGTTGATATACATAGGCAATATGAGACATGCATCCATTAATTACTTGAAGGCTAATGCTAGGGATACCAAATTTTTAAACCAAATTTTGTAAACAGTATGATGTAATTGTTGATGATTCAAATATTACTTAAGTGTTGATTAACATGCTTATTTCTTATTAGTGACACGTCATATGTGTTGCAAATTTGGTCTACGCATTACTCTTTGTTGAAGATTAAACTTGAATTGGAATGAATGTCTAAAAATTGTTACCCACACATCTATTGGCTAGCAATTAAAAAGAACTTAACAACCAAATAGAAATTGGTAAAAATTGGATAAAATAAATAGAAAACTTCATTTTAGTCCTTGGTAAAGATTACTTTTTGATTAAAACCATGAGTAAAATCAAAATCTAATTTTAGTCAATTGATACATTAATAACCTCATTTATTAATTATATTTTGATTTTTTAATTATTTATCTTTTTCTTTTCTAATTGTAATGTATTAATTTTATTTCATTATAATTTTTATTTTCATTTCATTCATTGTAATATATTTTTGTTGTGAACATTTAAATAAACTAATTTTTGTTATACAATATATTTCGATATACTGTAACTTCTTCATTTAGGTATATTAAATTCATTATAATACATTTCGGTGCATACATTTAGGTACTAACATTTCGGTGCATACATTTCAGTACACACATTTCGGTGCATACATTTCGGTACACACATTTAGGTACATTAATTTAATATTAATACATTTCAGTGCATATATTTAGGTACATACATTTCGGTGCATATATTTAGATACATACATTTCGGTGCATATATTTAGGTATATATATTTCGGTGCATATATTTAGGTACACACATTTCGGTGCATACATTTCGGTATACACATTTAGGTACATTAATTTAATATTAATACATTTCGGTACTAACATTTAAATATATTAGTTCAATATAATATATTTCGGTACTAACATTTAGGTACATTAATTGAGTCGTTCAAGTTTGAAGAATGTTAAATAAAATTAATAAATTTAAAAACTCTTTTTTGGTCAAAAAATAAATTAAAATTTGTGTATTAATAAATTTAAATATTTAATGGGAGATATTAAATAAAATACACATTAATTATTTTGAATTAAGGACACATTAGGGACTAAAAATCAATATTCAATCTAACACCAAGTTTTTTTTTAATTTTAATCTTCTTGAAGGATTAAAGTTCAAAACCCCCTAAAATAAAAAAGCACATGGCAGCAAACTTAAGACATTTCTTTAATTTTAAACAACAGAAACCATTACTAAACTTCTTGATCATTTAATCAAAATTTCAAAAATTTATACTCTTACGAAAAAGAAATTCCATAATTTTAAAAAATTAGACTCTTATGAAAAGAAATTCATAAAAAAATGAAAAGAAAAAAAAATACACATAACATTTTGAATTCGGGACCTCCTTGTTAATTTTAAGCGTCAAGAACCACCACTCCTAGTTAAACTTCTTAACCATTTGACCAAATTTTATAAATTTATAACCTTATCAAAAGAAATTTGTAAAAATTAGAAAGTAAATAAACATATAGCAATTTGAACCCGAGACTTCCTTGTTACATTTAAACAACATAAACCACTAGTTCTAATTAAACTTCTTATCATTTAACCAAATTTTATAAATTTATACTCTTATGAAATTATATATGGATATAATACCATTGGTGCACCCGATTTTTTGGGCCCTGAAATAATTGTTACTAACACTCCAAAAATCTCATTTTGCACTCCTCACAAATGTATTTTCTTTCTAAAGATAGAACTTTTGGAGTGCAAAATGAGAATTGTGAAGTACCAATAGCAATTCCCTTGTTTAATTTTTTAAATATTTAAAATTAAATTTAACTTTGGTTAATTAGTGAGACACATGGTAAGCTATAAGATGGGTGGTGAGCATACCTTAGAGTTAATGGTACTGAGCAAAAATGATCACTTCCATTGGAGATGCTCTAAGATGTGTTTCGATCATCCTCGTATATGGGATGACTTTTTATTTTTCATTTTGCTCCAAATGTTTAAATATAGTTTTATATTAAACTCAACATTAGTCATCTAGTGTAGCAAATCAAAAATTAAGAAAATTTTCTATTTTTGTTGAGCTTTCTTTTTATTTTAGTGAGTTTTAATGAAAATGGCTTTTTTAAACGTTTAATTGACAAAAAAACATTTATTAACTTTATTTAATAAAAAAAGCTTAAACTTTGTTTTAATGAAAATGACAAAAGTTTAACATACTTAAAAAAAAAGAACAAATACTGACTCACGGGTCCTGTGCGTCACATCACACACACACACCCTCCCTCCCTCACTCCCTCCACTGTTCAACCTCTTTCTCTCTCTCCCCCTAATTCCCCCCCCCCTCTTTCACATTCCCATCAATTTTCTCTCTCCTTTCACTTCACACCTCGACAACAACTTTTTCTCTTCTCTGTCCTTTCACCTCCCCCCGCTCTCTCATGTCACCTATTCTCACTCTATAATCAATTTATTATTTGTTTATTTGACCATTCTTTTATGATTTTTTTAGAACAAACTAATATTACAAGACCAAAAATAAATAAAATTTTCATTATTCAGTTTTATAAACATTAAACTATCACCATTTCTTAAACTAAGCATTGACTACTTCTTAAACTAAACACTAACTATATCTTAAATCGAACACTAATACTATCACTATTTCTTGAACTGAACATTGACGATTTTGTAAATTGAATACTGACTATTTCTTAAACTAAACACTAGTATTATTACTATTTTCGTAAACTAAACACTGACTATTGTGGATGCAAATTTCTTCCTTCTTGATCTTGGACAAAATTGCACCTACAAAACAAATCACACCTAAGGTCAAGGCCAAGAGTCTCATGCGCCCACGATGAATGTGGGAGGGGGGTCTTTGGCCGAAGGACCTCCGATGCCAAAGTTAGCATTTGGAGGGAAAAGTGTTTAGAGAATTTTGTAGAATTTTGCAAGAGAATTGGAAGTGAGTTTTGAAGAGAATAATGGGGTTTATATAGGAGAGTGGCTGGCCTCTTTGGGTGAGAGATGACCAGCCACCTAGCCACCTAGCTCTATTTGTGGGCTATGTTCTTGATTTGTGTTTAATTGGGAATAATTGAATAATTACCTAATCAATTAGCTAATTAATATAATAAAAAATGAATGATTTGGGAGTTACATTCTGGAGAGGATTTGATGAGGATGGATGAAATAGGTTTTGAATTATTACCTATTTTGGGCACTTTTGACTTGGTTGAGGGATGATTGAATATTGCTTGGGCGTAGGAATCCTGGTATACCTCAAGGGTAATTTTGTCCTCTTTTACCCAAAAATCCACGTGTCACCTTGTGATTATTTTTGGCTCCACAAATGCCCCCACACCTTTTGGGCTACTCGCAGGAAAGGGCAACAGGTGTAGAGATTTTCTTGCTTTAGGAAACTTGGGATTGTTTCCTATTTTGATGTAGATTTCCTTTTTAATAGGAAATTAGATCCTTCTAGGAAAGGGAAATAAATTTCTCTCAAAGCATATTTAAGTCCACCTTAAGTGGGTTATTAAATCAACTTTGTAGAGTGATTTATTCTACCCTACAAGAAAGATAGCTTAAAGGATATTTGTTCCCCTTTCTCTAGCAATCTTCTATATCTTACTCGTGCAAATGACCATCTTTCGTTGCTTTCTTTATCTTCTTCGTGCCACACCGATGTAAGAAAAATTTAATTTTTCTTGTCTTCTTCTTGGACAGTGTTGTCGTCGGGCAACCGTCAAGGTGGTGCGGCACATCGGCTGGCAGAGGCCAAGAGTTGGCTCGGCGTGGGCTAAGGAGGTGTTGTGGCAAGAACCACTGCTTTAGGCTGCTCGGCTTGGCTAGAGCCAAGGGCAACTTGTGCAGCTGGGCCGCAGATTTTGGTGATAGGACGCAGTGCTAGGCAAGCCGTATGGCTCTTGTCTTTTGGGCTCTTGGACCTGACATGGGCCAGGCCGATGATTGGGAGAAATGAGGAGGTCGTGTGCCTTATAGGCTGCTGGAATGCTGGGCATGCAAGCCTTATGCCTGTTAGTCCGAGAGAAAAAAAATGAGGGAAAAGCCAGTATGGGTTGAGCTTTCCTGCTAAGTACCGTGAATGGCGTTGGTTGCTCACTCTTCTTCACCGAAAAAAAAGGTGGGCTACTCCCGAGAGATGAGATGAATAGGATCAATGCGGATGCATTGGCTCATCCAATCGCTGTTGTGGATCTCGCTGCAAATGAAGGTGAAAAGAAATCTTCCCCGCCTACTCAAGAGATACTGACTGACAAAAAACTAAAGACTTCTTCCGTTACTTGCGAAGGTTCACCAGCTGCCCCTAAGCTTGTGATTGACTTGTTTTTTCCAAGAGGACAAAATATGGAGCTGCTAGATCTGAGCCAGTGATGCCTACCATGCCAAAGATGGCTAGTTCGATTATTGATAGGGTTGCTCAGCGTAGAGGTCTTGTCATGCCCCTAGTGCCAAAGTTTGTGCCAAGACGTCCGTTGGGAGTTAAGTCTGGTTCATCTTTGGAGAGGCTTGCTATTATGAAGAATGATAAGGTAGACTTTGCTGCTGAAGTGGTGCAAGGCCCACTCTTGCTGCTGCTAAGACTGAATCGCCTGTTGGGAAGGATGAGACTGCTAACGTGGGCAACTCTGAGAAATCCACTAAGCCTGCTTCTAGGGAGGCTATTGAGATCTGTACGCTTTTGAAACCATATCTGCTTGAAGACATGGATGCTTATGCTAATAGACCTGGCATTCGTGTCGTGTTTCCCGTGTGTGTGTCGTTTTTGTGTCATACCCGATATCTTAATGGGTCGTGTCGTGTAACACCCGTTAAAATAAACAGGTAAAATGACCCAACCCGAAATCGACCCGATAATATTAACAGGTAATATGACCCGACCCGTTACTCGTTAAGGAAAAAATATTTTAAACCAATAAATAATCAAATGAAAAAACATAATACTAAATAAGTATATACATACCATATTATCACATTCAAAACATAAAAACACATTTGTCTTTCAAGTATTACATATTTACATACTCGAAATAAGAGCATAATAAAAATTTTAAAAAAAACATTAGAACATTACAAAATATCGAATGTTCATCTTCCTACATGCCCCACGAGCATTTATATATTCTTTCACATTTTTCATACTTGTAGGGGTGTCTTATTGCCTATACTAATACTATACTAGTTGATTTTAATTTTGGACAACAACATGTTGAGTAAAATTTATCCTATTAATGATAATAAGAAACTCTCATAATAAAAATAAATAAATAAATAAAACTTAATTTTTTTAAACTTATATAGAATAATAATACAAAAATATATATTTAATATAGAATATACTAATATATACAATATGGCTATTGTATTTTATAATAAATTTTTTAGTAATTAAACTTTAAAATTATAATTTATTTTTCTTAACGGGTCAAAACGGGTTACCCACGTGTTACCCGCGTGTATACCTATTAAGAACCCGTTATTAACGTGTTCTTAACGGGCCACCCGATAATGACCCGATTAGTTATCGTGTTGACCTGAAACCCGTTATTTTCGTGTCGTTTTCGTGTCATGTCACCGTGTCGTGTAAGAAACTGCCAGGTCTATATGCCAAGTTTGTCGATGGCATTAAAAGGATTGTTCACCCAAGTTCATTTGCGAAGCATATGACCAAGTATAAGAAGACTGCCCTACTTGTCATTATGCAGAAGCCGACTATTATGGTAGCTGAGTCTATGGTCATTGACCAAATAGATGCCAAGGAAGTGGCAAGGGTTGTGGCAGCCAAAGCTTATTATTCTGTCAAGAAGATCAAGAGGTTGGAATCTGAGCTCGTCATTTTGAAAGGGTCTAATATCTCTGCCCCCACTTCTCTGCAGCTTGAGATCGCTTGCCAAGAGATCGTTGTCTTGAAGACTAGGCTTGACGTGACCCAAGTTAAGTATGAAAATGCAGAGAAGGAGATCAGGTGTTACATACCTTAAATTCAAGATCTTGATAGTGCCTTTTCTTAGCTTCATTCTGCTGCATATGCAAAGGATGAAGAGTTGATTGCTGCTTATAACAAGGTGATCCACTTCAAGAAGGTTATTGATAGGCTTAAACCCTAAGTGTTGGAACTCCAAGGTGCATTAAAGATCGATGAAAATTTGAAGAAAGAACTGGATGAGCTGCAGCACGTCCGTATTGGTCTGCTCGAGGAGATCAGGCAACTAAAAGGTAATAAGGCTGGGCTCGAGGCTCTGCTTGTTCAGAGTAAGGCCGATTTCTACAAGCTGGGTTATGTAGATCATCTCTTTGGTAGGCCGTCTGACTTTAAGTTTGCTAGGAGAGACTTCGAAACCTTCTCCATTTCTCCGGAATACTTGCTTGCCTTTACTTTTGAGGCCTCCATTGGTGAAGTAGCCGGAGATGTTGGTGCCAAGTTGAAGCAGCCGAGGGTGAAGCGCTAGATGGTGCTGCTGCTGAGAATGTCGCGGATGCTGAAGGTGTGGTGACCGAGTAGTCGTGGAGTATCTAAGCTGCTAAAAAGGAGTCTTCTAGGTAGTCTTTATGATTTTCTTTGTTTCCCTTATTGCCTTTTTATTTACTTGTACTCCTTCTGTCTTTGTTAGTTGTTTATCAATTTTGTTAGAAAATTTAATAAACTCGCTTCATTCGCTTTTCTCCATCTTTGCTTCTTTTGTTCATGCCCTAACCCTTAGACTTTGTAGGCCAGTGGCAGGTGTGCTACTTTTCTATAAGAAAACAAGCTTGCATAGCCTACATAGTTGTAGGTGTTGGTGTAGAACTTTGCAAGGTTGTTAGCCATAAGGTTGGCAGCCAGATGCCTTACTTACAAAAGCAGACAAGTCTGCGTAACAACTAAGTTGTTAACCTTGGGTTCGTCCAAATCTGTAAGTTGCATAGCAAGTATCACAACACTTTAGAACTTGGTGTAAATTATTTTTTGCTTGGTAGAGGTAAAGCTTATCGACTACGTAGCATGTTGGCAGTGGATAAGGCTTTGTATATGCACACTAGCTTGTTTAACCTTCCACAAGAATGTACAATTGTATAAGTCTAAGGTGGCTTTACTGCTCGAAGGGCAAGCCGTAGGCAGTCTTTTGGAAACCGTAGGCTACCTTAATGCACTCGGTAACAGCTTTAGGGTTTCAGGTCAACTGTCTTTAGGACGTACTGCATAATGTGCCCCCTCCGTTTCTAGGGCCTGGTTCCCCGCGGATTAGGCCAAGAGACCCAAAATCTTTTAGTTAGCTAGGCCTTGAAAGAGATCTTTGTGGCTACTTTTAGGAATCCCGGCGTAAGCCATCGTGCTTCTAGTTATACTAGGGCAGCCCGGCTCATCCACGTCTGCATATTCAGAGTTTAGAGTTTATCATCCCGCTTTGGAAAGCAGACCCATGTGGGTGTCGAGGAATCGGTTTACCTTCTCACACTAGAGAGTATGGTTGGTCCATCGGGGGTGCAATTCCTGCGATGAATCCCTAAGCAGGACCTGGTCTTCTTTTGAAGTGCAGGGATGATCAGTTGGTGTAAGCATGTAGTCAAGCCAAATTGCAAATTACTTCTGAATTCCTCATTGAAAAACGAGTGAAATGAACGAATTACTTAGCTGTAGAAGATTGCATAACAACTGGATAGTCCTCGGCTTGCGAAATGGTGCCCATTGAGCTGCTTGAGTCTTCGGGTCTTTAATATAGTGGGAGATCACATATGGTACTTCCTCAGGTTATAGGCGTTCCATTGCTTCTCAACCTCTTTATCATTCATGGTGGTAAGGGTATAATTACCTTTGCCGCCTACTTTACTGATCTTGTACGGACCTTTCTAGATGAGATCAATCTTTTTGGAACCTTCTCTACGAGTAGTGATAAAGGCTTTTCTTAAGATTAGATCTCCGGGTTAAAACTACCGGATCTTGGCCCTTTTGTCGTAGCTGGAAATGAGCTACTGCTGGTAGGCTGTGATACGGGTGATGGTCTGCTCACGCCTCTCCTTTGCAGATTTAAGCTTGTGGCCATCTTCTTACTGTTCTGTTTCATGCTTGGCAGTAGAGTGCTGATGCTTGGTACGATAATGTTGGGAGGAATGATCGCTTCCGAACCAAATGCCAAAAAGAAAGGAGTTTCACCGGTTACTCGTCTTTTGGTGCTGCGATACGCCCAAAGACATTTGGGGAGTTCGTCTGGCCATTTTCCCTTCTTATCGGTGAAGAATTTCTTGAGGCAGTCGAGGATAGTCTTGTTGGATGCTTCGGCTTGCCCATTGCCTTGAGGATATCTCAGCATAGACATATGCTACTTGATGCCATACTTTTGGAAGAACTTCACCAAAGATTTACCCACGAATTGCAAGCCGCTGTCGATGACGATGGACTGAGAGATGCCAAATCGGCAAATGATGTTCCTCCATATGAAGCGCTCTTTGTCCGTCTAAGTCGTGGTTGTCATAGGCTCTGCTTCTACCCATTTGGTGAAGTAGTCGGTTGCCACAATCATTATACCTCTGTCTCCAGTAGCAAGCGGCATAAGTCTTACTAGGTAGATTGCCCACTGCATGAATGGCCAATGACTCGTCTGCGGGTGTAGTTTGCTGGCAGGCAATGCTGGTACCGGCTTGTAACATTGGTAACGGTCATACTTTTGTACTAACTCCTTAGCATCTTGGTGCATGGTAAGCCAGTAGTAGCCTGCATTAAGAGCCTTCTATGTTAAAGATTAGCCTCCAGAGTGATTTCCACAAATGCCTTCGTGGATTGAGCTTAGAACCTTCAAGTCATCGGGAGGCGCTAGGCAGCGGGGATGTGGTCCGGTGTAGGATCTTCATATGAGAATGTTGTTCCACATGTAGTAGCGTGCTGCCTTTATTTGGAGCTTTCTAGACTCCAATCTTTCTGTGGGGAGTTTGCCGTTCACTAGGTAGTATATAATAGAACTTTGCCAGTTGGGAGTTATACTAACCAGTGGCACATTAGCTGTTGGCTCCGCCTCTATGCTTGTATTTTCTAAATACTCCACCGGAATAAAGCGTTTGAGTTGGTGGTCGAGGGCGAAGCCTAAGCCGACTAACACATATGCGTAGGCGTTGTTTGCCCGTGGAACTTAAGTGAGAGTGTAAGTCTAAAATGCCTTAAGTTGCTTACGTACCTTCTCTAGGTATTACACCATTTTTGGATGTTTTGCTGTATATTCCCTAATAGTTTGGCTAGTGATTAGCCGGGAATCGGAATGAATTGCGAGCTTTTTCACCACCAAGTCTTTTGTCATTCGGAGGCCTACTAGTAGGGCCTTGTACTCTGCTTTGTTGTTGGATGCTTTGAAGCCTAGAGTGATCGCCTGCTTGGGCATCAAATCGTCTGGGGTGACAAGAACCACGTTTATTTTCGAACCTTTGTTGTTGGATGCGTCGTTGACATGCAAATGCCAGAAGTCTCATCAGGTGAAGCAGGCGCGGCTAGGGCATGCTCGACTACCTCTGAGGCATCGTTAGGCCACTCTGTTGTGCTTAGGCTAGGTGTGAAGGCGCAGTAGGGAGCCGTGGAGGTGGGCCATCTTACACATAGCAGGAGATGCTCAATTGTTAGTTTTGGGCCACTCTAGAGTTGAATTATGGAGCAAGGGTCGGCTAGGGCCATGTGACACGTAGTAAGAAGTGGTGTTCAACTGTTGGCACATGTTGCTTCTATGTAGAATCTTTTGGGGCGACAAGGATAAAACTTGCTTCCAAGTGCGTCATTCTAGTGTTCATCTGCTATTGGCACGCCTTTTGGGCTGAGTTGTTACGTTCGTCAGAAAACTTTGCATCTGCTAGTGTCTACACCTTTATCATCGCGCTTTTAGATTGAGCGAAATAGTACGTCATGATGATGACTGCATGCAACTAAAGGTAAAACTTGAGCTTTCGGGTTGCAACAACTATCGCCAAAGTTAGCTTTGGAATTTCTAGTAGCATCGATGAGAGCTTTTGAACTGTGGAATATAGGTAGTTGGGCCCTCAGCTCTTCTCGTAGATGTATAAGTCCTCCGCTACTTTTGGCTTGGATAGTAAGGGAAGTGATGTGAGATACTTCTTCAGGTCTTGGAAAGCTATTTCGCACTCTTCATCCCATTTGTCTCGTTATGCTTTCTTGATGGTCTTGAAAAAAGACTTGCATCGATCGGTGGATTACGAAAGAAAGCAGTTGATGGTCTCAAATTTGCTTGGGATGTGCTTCGATTCCTCGTTGGGTTACTAGGTACCCTAAGAATCTACCTGAAAATACTCTAAATATGCATCTGGTGAGGTTGGGATCGAGAACTTAGAGTAGTTCTTGGTTGTTAGGCCTCATCTAGTCAGGGATCAATCCATACGCTTGGCCCCCTACCTGCTTTTATTGTTCAGCTGATTTCCATCCTCCTTCTCTGCTGCTACCTCATTTTGAGGCTACTTGGGCACCTTGTCTGCTCGCCAAGCTTTGTCCCAAATCGTGTGTTTTTTTACTAAAGCAAATGAGTATGTTAGAATTAGATCTTCTTTTATGATCAACTCTCTGAACAACGGATGGTATGCTGGGAGTCCTTTTTGGAAGACTGCTCTTGCTATTGAATTGTTGCATCTGATTATTTTTTCCTCCTCTGCTTTGAACCTCCTCACGTAACCGCAGAGCGACTCCTTTGGTTTCTTCTTCACGTTGAACAAGTGGTCAGACTTCTTCTTGATCGAGCGATAAAATGAATATTCTTTGGTGAAAACTAAAGAAAGTTCGTCAAAACTCTGAATGAATTGTGGCGGCAAGGTATGGAACCAATCTTACGCCTCAACTTGCAAAGTGATGGCGAATATCTTATACATAAAAGCATCATTGTTCTGGTAAATGACCATTATGCTTCGGTAGTGTTTCAGGTGTTTATCTGGATCTCAATCTCCTTTTAATGATGTGAAGTACGGCATGCTAAACTTGCTTGGAGGCTCTGCCTGCTCAATCTCGTCCATGAAGGGTGACCTGCTTATATTGGTTATGTCCCATCGTAGTGCCTTGTCAGTGACCTAGTTGCGTTAGAAATCGCACAATCGCTCATTTAATAGTCTTTCTACTTTCTTCCTAAATTTGCCTTTGTTAGGGTAGTAGAGTTTTTAGCTGCCCCAGTCTTGACCTGCTGGTCTACACTGCTCTTTTATGTGCTTAGATCACCTATATCGCGGTAGTGGTGCATGTGGTTCGTTCCTGAAAGGCAAGGGGATTCTTCGCAGGCTTCCGGTTGAAGATGCTCCTTGCAGGCTTGGCCACGAATGAACATTTTTCCTGGAAGGCTACTCATGTTGATTATCAGAATGTGGCCTTAACCGTGAGTGTATGCTAGTTTATAAGCCTAGTCGAGAGTGCACGCTTCTCCACGAGCTAAGACGGGAGTATACGCTATCTCGGGGGCTCAATCGGGAGTGTACACTGCCCAAATTCTCGGTTCATGGTTGGTTTAGTGGCTGCTTATTGGGACGCTGTTAGAAAGGTTCGTTTGCCCTTGTCTTACTTCGGGACACCTCGTTTGGGGCACGTTGCATCTCCGTGCACTGCAAAAACTGATTCACCAAGGTTGTCTGTTGTGCAAGGGCGCTTGTCAACTCTATGACTTGTCGAGACAAGTATTGTTCGCCATTTAGATTGGAATAGCTTGGAAAGAATGTGCCTCCTTAAGCAGTGGAAGTGGGGTAGGCTCCGGGCGCCAGATTTGAATTGGGAAATGTCAAATCCGCAGAGAAATGTGGTGAAAATATCCCAGGTTCGATCGTAGGTTTTGAAATTTAGAGTCGGGATAATTGTACTATTCTTGGGGCGACTTGGGCTGCTTGAAGCACCACGGGACCAGGCTGGGTGGCAGGAGCAGGCTGGGCCCCAGGAGAAGGCTGGGCCATCAGAGCAGGTTGGGCCACAAGAGCAGGCTGGACCACGGGAGTGGGCTGCTTATCGCGTGATGCATGCGAGTGCGAGCTTGGCAACGCGTTGGGCTTGAAGTGACATAGCTTGGGCCGTGGCTTTAGTGCCATAGGCCTTGGATGACACAACTTGGGCTTGGAGTGGTGCTATAGACCTCGCCACGGGTGGTTGCCGTGGTGGCCTCCACGATGGTTGCCATGGTGGAGCCTTGTAGTGGTGGTGTCACTCCACTTATTGTCACATTTAGCCTCGTGGATCGCCGCAATCTCATTTCTTAAATATTAGAATTTTCACTTGTGGAATTTTTCTAGCCATTGTATTTCTCTTTTATGTTTTATCAAAGAATCTTTGCAAATAAAAAATTCTAATAATAAGAATGTACGAAAAATATACAAATGGACAAGAAAATAGAGAAAAACCTTTTATGCAAGAGTCTTCTACGAGTGTGCGACTCTTCTCTCAATGAAAGCACCAATGTGTGGATGCAAATTTTTTCCTCCTTCATCTTGGACAAAATTGCACCTACAAAACAAATCACACCTAAGGTCAAGGCCAAGGGCCTCACGCACCCACGATGAATGAAGGGCTTTGGCCAAAGAATCTCAGATGTCAAAGTTAGAATTTTGAGGGAAAAGTGTTTGGAGAATTTTGTAGAATTTTGCAAGAGAATTGGAAGTGAGTTTTGAAGAGAATGATAAGGGAGTGGTCAGCCTCCTTTGGTGAGAAAGGACCGGCCACCTAGCTCTATTTGTGTTTAATTGGGAATAATTGAATAATTTCTTAATCAATTAGCTAATTAATAGAATAATTGCCTAATTGATTAGCTAATTAATATAATAAAAAGGGAATGATTTAGGAGTTGCCTTTTGGAGAGGATTTGATGAGGATGAATGAAATAGGTTTTGAATTATTACCTATTTTGGGCACTTTTGAATTGGTTGAGAGATGATTGCCTACTGCTCGCGTGTAGGAATCCTAGCATACCTCAAGGGTAATTTTGTCCTCTTCTACCCAAAAATCCACGTGTCACCTTGTGATTATTTTTGGCTCCACAACTATTTCTTAAACAGAACACCAATACTATCACTATTTCGTAAACTAAACACTGACTATTTCTTAAACTGAACATAGTACTATCACTATCTCGTAAATACTGACTATTTCTTAAACCAAACAGTAGTATTATCACTATTTCGTAAACTAGCACTATCACTATTTTGTAAACTAAACACTGACTATTTCTTAAACCGAACACTAACTATTTCATAAACTAAACACTGATTATTTTTAAACCGAACACTGGTACTATCACTGTTTTTTATGCTAAACACTGACTATTTCCTAAATTAAACACTAAAAGAGGTTCAAAATTTGAAGCTCTCTTCTCATTATCATATGAATCACTAGCAATAATGCTTATATTCTTATAGAGTTAGAATAATGATTTTCACATTCCTATTTGTTCTTTAATATTTCTCTCAATCAATTTATTTGACTTTCTCTTAATTTATTCAATGTAAAATAAACAACAAACGCATAAATGAAAGATCAAAAGCATCAGAAAAGCTAAGTGTGCTTTCATTGGGGATCATATTCTAATATTCTTTACTTTTAAGTGTTAGCTGGTTAAGGTTAAAATTAATAAAGAATTCCATAATTTGAACATGGGGTGACGATGTGAGGCTACCCTACAAGTAGGGTTGAGTGGTAGTCATGTATTGATGTCAACAGGCATTGCATATTTTTTTTCTCTCAAATCTCTTTCTCTCGGTGAAATTTTTTGGGGTATGTTGATTTCAATTTGAATGGATTTGCTTGGCCTTCTCTTCTCTCTACTCTCGCAGTCTCTCTCTCTCTCTCTCTCTCTCTCTGAACATTTTCCTATCCGATGAAATATTTAAAAAAAAAGTAATTTGTGTGCTGCTTTTGCACTGCATATTGGTTTTCTGTTGAATTGGTAGATGCTTGCTTTTGCACTGCTCATGTGAGCTTGCACGTGCTTTGGGCTGGATTAGTTTTTGTTTCTTTTCTTTTTTATCTGTTGTCCTTATCAATAAATAAAGTTATTAAGTGGCTTTTGGTTAAAACTCAAGGTTATGCCTTTATTAAAACATATGCAAAAGTACACTTAAAGATCCTGGATGAGGACGTCCTAAATAAGGTTGGGAGGTATCCCCAAACCAAATTATATGGTAGTGAGGAAAGATGAGGTTCCCTCTTAAAACTAACTGACAATATGGAAATAACCCAACTACCTATAAGCACATGCAATGTCCCTCATTTTCTCGATGTTGATTGATACTCTCAACACACTTCCTTACGTGTGGACAACACAAATCGGGTAACGTGGAGCACAAGTGTACGTTTAGCTTCACACACGGGGTAACCTGCTGGAAATATAGGAAGTAAGCCAACTACTTATAAACACATTCAATATCCCTCTTGTCCCGATATGAAATTGATACTTTCAACAAATAGTTTATAAATAAAGCAAATTTTAGCTAACCAGTGTGCATGCAATACCGTTACAATGACATGATATATGCAGAAAGTCGACTTCCTGCCACTCATACGCCTGAGCTTTGGCATCCTCAATCAAAGAACCAAAGGCCAAGAGTCTTGTTGTGGATTAGGTATGGCAGACCACTTGAGAAGCATCACACTCCAAAACAAGGTGGAGTGGTTAAGAGACCTTGCCAACTTCAGCCCTGGTGAGTGTGACAGAGGGTTTAGAATATTTCATGGACCCTTCTTTCTTTTAAATGGATTGACACTGACATTTGGTAGACTCCCAAAATAATAATTACAATTAAATAGTAATTAGTGAAGTCAACGAAAGGAGATATTTGTTATTAGATAATATGTTAATGTTTGGCTTATTGTTTAAATGAATAACTAAGAAACCATGCACGGTAGATGCCTTTGCTGGTGCTTAAATTCAAGCTTAAGCATATCCTAAACTGTAGGCCCAAACCCATTTATTTGGGTTCCACTTAGACACTTGCACTATATTACAATTGTGAAACGTAATTTGCTCCTTCAAGATAAGGGCCAGGTTTGTGTGTGTTTTTGTAAAAATCAATATTGTCCATAATAGTTTTAGTCATTTTATTTGTGATCAAGTTCTTAATAGTTTTTGTTAGAAACGCTTTTAGAGTCAGTTTGACTCGTTCGGTAGAAATTATTCTTGAAAACTTTATATGGACCCATATTATTTTTTTAGAAAACTTCATTTTAATCCTTGACAAAGATGACTTTTAGATTAAAACTATGAGTAAGATCAAAATATAATTTTAGTCCTTTGATACATTAATAACCTCATTTATTAATTATATTTTGATTTTTTAATTATTTCCCTTTTTGTTCCTAATTTTTAATGTATTAATTTTATTTCATTATAATTTTCATTTTCATTTCATTTCATTTGTCGTAATATATTTTGTTGTAAATATTTAGATAAATAAATTTTTGTTATACAATATATTTCAATATACTTTGTCTTCTGTATTTAGCTACATTAAATTCATTATAATACATTTTGGTGCATACATTTAGGTACACACATTTAGGTACACACATTTCAGTACATATATTTTGATACAAACATTTAGGTACATTAATTCAATATAATACATTTCGGTACACATTTAAGTACATTAATTTAATATAATACATTTTGGTGCATATATTTCGGTACTAACATTTAAACGCATTAGTTCAATATAATACATTTTGGCACACACATTTCGGTATTAACATATAGGTAATTAATTGAGTCTTTCAAGTTTGAAGAATGTTAAATAAAATTAATAAATTAAAAAACTCTTTTTTGGTCAAAAAATGAATTAAAATTTGTATATTAATCAATTTAAATATTTAATAGGAGACATTAAATAAAGTGCACATTAATTATTTTGAATTAAGAACACATCAAGGGATTATAATTAATATGTAATCTAACACCAGTTTTATTTTAAATTTCAATCTTCTTAAAAGATTAAAGTTAAAAAAAAACACCTTATTTTCTTTGTGCTGAAATTATTCTAAAAATCCCCACCTAACTACGCCTACCACCGCCTAGGCCCCGCCTACCTCCTCCTAGGCCTCGCCTAGGAGCTAGGCGCCTGGCCACCACCTTGATTATTGCTTAGGCGTTTGAAAATTAAGAAAAGGCGTCTAGACCTGCTAAGGTGCCGCCTAGACTGCCTAAGTGCCTAGCCCAACTAGACCCGCCTAGGCGCCCCTCTAGGTTGCAACTCACTTGGATAGAAAATAGATAACTTTTATTTTGGATTTTATTTATTTTCAATAAATTGTAAGAAACTTGTTGAATACTTAAATGAGCACACATTATATGCTTGTGTCCCCATGTTTTCATTATGTTCAAATACTTCATAATATATATGTAATTCTGTTTTGTAGTTTATGATGAAATTATATATATTTTAAGTATAAACAAATACTTATTTACACGAAATATAATAGATTTAGTTAAATTCATTTAGTCTGCCTAGCCGCCTAGGCGCTAGGCCCCACCTCCCTGCTGGACTAGGGTCTAGTGTCTTTTAGAACCTAGGCCGAAAACAATGGACGACAAAAGTAGAGAAGGACGTGCGACTAGTTTCAATAGAGGAAGGAGAGATGAAGAGCTTAGTTAGTATTTACTGTTTAGAATCAATTCATTATAGCACCGACATATCATCTTCATGTTATTGTTCAACTATTAATATGACATTGTTATGACTTCAATTTTTGTCGTTCGCATCGTTGTGTGTATTACTATTATAATGTGTTATTTCGGAAAACTTTAACGAAAAACTCTCGGTACTGTTCACTTTAACGAAAAACCACATTTTTATACTAAAAAGTCAATCATGATACTATTCACTTTATCCTTTATCTTGTCATTATTGTTAAAACTCAAAGTTTTCAAGTCATTTTCATTAATTTTCCAGTCATTTCGACCCACTTGTACTGCGTCAAGGTTTTTAAGTTTTAGACGTATGATTCAACACCTCTCAGTACAGAAGATCCCCATTGAACATGGTTATAAATGATTGGGCTGCAAGCCCAACGATTCCCGTAATGAATTTGGGCCTCTGATCTTGATATTTGAGTAGCTCTATAATGACATACACAAACTTGTTTCGTGCAAATCCGAAATAAGAAGATCAAAACAGGCAAAATAGCTTACAAACTTGACAAAAAAAAATAGTCATTAAACATTGGAGAAATTAGAATCTCCTGCATTTTAAAATATTTTTTAGTCCTTTTTAAGATTAGATTAAGAAGCTTTGACCAATTGCCACATCAACGTTTCTTTATTTTAAAATTACCCATAATTAGTTTAAAGGCATCTTCACTTCACCTTATAACTAATTGCCTACAATCTAGGAAATTAATTTTCCAGTCCTTTAAACTCCTACATTTTAATGACTCTTTGTCACATTCCGGCCCGAGTCGGATCACTTCCCGACCCCGCTCCACCACCGTAGCATGATATTGTCCGCCTAACGCCCTCACGGTTTTGTTTCTGGGAACTCACGAGCAACTTTCCAGTGGGTCACCCATCATGGGAGTGCTCTAGCCCCCTTCTCGCTTAGCTTTGGAGTTCCTATGGAATCCAAAGCCAGTGAGCTCCCAAAAGGCCTCGTGCTAGGTAGGGATGTGAATATACATTTTAAGGATCACTCCCCTGGGCGATGTGGGATGTCACAATCCACCCCCCTTAGGGGGCCCGACGTCCTCGTTGGCACACTTCCGGCCAGGGATTGGCTCTGATACCAATTCTCACATCCGGCCCGGGACGGATCACTTCCCGGGCCCGCTCCACCACCGTAGCACGATATTATTGTTTGCTTTGGGCCCCGACCACGCCCTCACAGTTTTGTTTCTGGGAACTCATGAGCAACTTCCCAGTGAGCAACTTCCCAAAAAGCCTCGTGCTAGGTAGGGATGTGAATATACATTTAAGGATCACTCCCTTGGGCGATGTGGGATGTCACTATTTCTATAAAAAAAAATAAGGCCAAATTTTTTTCGTGATCATTGTGGTGATATCCTACTTTTAATAGACCTCTGTGGTGAAAAAACTATTAATTGTAATCCTGTGGTGAAATTCATTATCAATTATAGTCCAAATTAGATTTTTTTTTTCTCATTCTTTTGTCAGTTGTAGGGGTAAAATTGTTATTGTTATTTTTATTGATTCCATCAACCAATCATAAAGCGCCATATGGACATAAATTTTTTTTTTAAATTTTCGAGCTACAATAAAAGAATAAATAAACAAGAGAATTACAAGGTTCATATTATCAGATTTTCTCATTTCAACAGAGTCAAGAGTCCAAATTCAAGATTTAAAAAATCAAAAAGTATCTCGCCGAGTCTAGCTATAATATAAGTTATTATGCAAACATTAAATTTAGTTTCATTTTAAGAAGAACAGTAGTGGACGGGATGGCTAGGGTTATGTGAGAGAGAGGGGGAAGGTGGTGGGTGGTCGATGTGGCTGTGGCTGACAAGGGTAGGGATTGGGGAGGGATTTCTTCTTCTTTTTTTCCTTCTTTTTTTGTTGATTATAATAAAGTAGAATTACCAAAATAAAAAGAAAAAAAAGAATGGAATGACATTTTTGCCCCTGCATGTGGATGTGATTTTGATAGAAATTTCAATTTGGACTATGATTGATAACAAACTTCACAACAAGGTTAAGATTAACACTTCTTTTACCACATGAGTTGATTTAAAAGTAGTGTCTCACCACAGGAATCAAGAAAAAAATTCAGCCAAAAAATAATTAATTAAAGTAATTTAAACTCCTATGTGTTTAATGACTTTTTTTGTAAAAAAAAAAGTAAATTAATTAAAGTAATTCCTCAGTATTAATATAAAAAAATGTAATGAAAACAAATGTACAAAAAATTCAAATGTACCATAATTAAATGTACCAAAAATTCAAATGTACCAAAAATTCAAATATACCATAAACCAAATGTATTCATCTTATAAGTAACCAAATGTACTGATATGATCAAACGTACCTAACAACGAGTTTTTTTTACATTCTATTTAATTAACTAACATAAATATTTCAATAAAAAAACGTGAATAGACTTCTAAGAAAATAAAATGAAATGGTATTAAGCACAAAAATTGTAGAGAAAATGTTAATCAAATTTTCAAAAGGAATAGATGTTTAATCTATGACATTTAAAAATAAGGCGTCTATATCAAAATGCCCCTTTCTATATAACTTTTCTTTGTCTTTCAACTCTTTCCTTTAACCAACCCATTCCATCCTTTTACGGGCGCTCATTTGAGAAGTGCTTTTGAATGACTGAAAACACTTTTAGAGAAAATGTTTTTGAGTTTCACAAATATTTGAAGTGTTTTTTTTTTTGTTTTTTTTTAACTTGCCATTTTACTAAAGATTGATTTTTAAAATATTTTTTTCTAAAACGTTTTCAACCATTTGAAAGTACTTCCCAAACATATATATATATATATAGAGCATGTGAATGACCTAGTTACCCTAATTATAGCAGCTTCTTTTGGTCCTCAAAGTAATGGTTTTCAATACAACCCACTTTTTAATAACAAATGGGGTTTTCAGCTTTTAGTTGTAAATCCTCACTTAAAAGTTTTGGGAGAAAGACTTTCAAATTTTAAGAAATTTCGGCAAAGAAACAAATCAACTATAAAAAGTTAAATAAAAGTGATTAGAAATGCACGATATGAGTATTGCAAATGTATATGAGAGGAATTTACAATGACTACTTGGAGTAGTCATTTACATATCTCTCTTACACATGCACTTTTATAAGTTATAATGCTCATGTGATGAAAATTTTAATCCCTCCGACTTCACTTTGTGTGGATCGTTTAGTTTGTATAAATCCCTTGGAATTCAGAAGTCCCTCATCAAAACATGAGGCTAAGTTTGAGTGAAGAATGTTCAAGTATTAAGGGATTGGTGCCAAGTAAATAAGAATGGATTACAAAATGTTAGATAAGAAAAATTAGAAATGCATTATATGAGCATCGTAGAAGTCAAAAACACGTGAGCGGGATTTGCAAATCCACACTTGATAGGAGTCATCACGAATCTATCATACATGCCTTTGTTATGCCCATATCATACATTTTTAATCCTTGTTTATAATATTTTATGATCAATTCCTGACTAACTTCAATCCTCATAGAAAATTCTTCACCATACATATTCTTAGGGAAATAGTGGGTTCGTTTCCTTCCCGGTCATTCGATTCTAATTCCTTTTACGCTAAACCAACCTGTAAAAAAAATTGTTTTCCATTTAAGATGAAACATGGGGATGCCAAACTGTCAGATCCAGCAAAATCCATTTATAATGGGAGAGAGAGAGAGAAACAGAGAGAACATACAGACTTGTGATTTGCATTATCTTGAAAAGATAAGTGCTACATAATTATTGGCCTAAATCAAATGTTAGTGATCTCATAAAATTCAATGAAAAATATTAATCACCATGTAAATTATGGAACACCAACCACGTTTACTTAACATCCTACATCCACTAGTCAGATACAGATATCTTTTATCATCAGAATTTATAATTAAACCAATGGAATATAAATTAAGGGCCATGAATATGAATGCTCCCATCAACATGCACATGGCCTTGTTCCCTTCCCTCACTTGCCTCAGAGAAAAATTATTACAAGATCAATACAAATCCCCCACATTATTGAATTGAATACATGAAAGGAAATTAATCAAGAATCTTTTGGTGGAAAAATAATATAAAAAAAAAGGTAGCATTAATTTAAAGGAATAAAACACACAACAACTATGACAACGAGTCCAACACCAAAAAAATAATTGGGTAATTATAAAGAAATCCAATAGCAATAAACGAGGCAGCAGATCAGCAGACCACTAGGTTAAGTTTATTGCTTCTTGTCCATTACAAATGTCCAGCATCTTTACTATCTATATACCATCACCACATAAAAATACAGACACATCCAAAGAACACACGCTGCAGCTCTCTCTCCATCGATCCATTTTCTCTTGAGGATCGAGCTCAGCTTCTGCCTTTGCATTTCTCCATAGCTTTTGGGGCTGAAAGCAACCGAAAGAAAATACCATCAGAATATATGGAAAATTTTACATAAAATGATATTTGAACCTAATTAATATTGAGATTCGAATCTAATTAAGACTTCTCACTTACAAATAGAGGAAATATATGGATGAATAAAGTAAAGTTTTCTAATTCAGCCATGTTCAAAGAGAGGCAAACCAGGTGGCACACAGACTTGCGTGAGCAGGAATTGGGGTGCAACAGGAAGTGATGTGGTTTGAGGAACCACCAGACTTAGTTGCAGATTTGGTGGTTGAGGATAGTCAAGGGTCACTTTAATTTAAACTTGATATTCTTGTGTACTCTATTTCCTATCATTTTAATGAATTTCATACTTTCTATAAAAAAAAAGTAAAGTTTTCTATCAAATTAATTAAAGAGTTAAATATACAGACATATATAGGCAAATTACAAAGACCATCCTATCAGAAAACAATAAATTAGCCTAAAACGCAGAACATTACGTGGGTACTTACCAAGTCCAATTGCTTCTGATCCTTTCATTATTCGCAAGCGCTTGCATGAATCAACGAACATCCTGCATACAAATTAAGTTGAAATATATTTGTCAATTAAGTGTAGCATCTTTATTATTTGAAAACGAGAATTTGTTAATTAATTGAACTTTATTCTTTTTTCTGTAATTAATATTTCATTTAGGTTTGTATACAAATAAGATCATATTCTTACCCCCATGGAACATCACCCACGAGCATCCAATCACCATCCTTATCTTCATAGGTCGGCACATACTCAGAACTGTTAAGAAGATCCATCAACTTGCTCTCGTTCATGAAGTCTATCATTCCTTGGGTCCCATAGTAACCTTCAGTCAAATATTATATATGATAAGTAATTAATTATTTAATAAAATTTTGTAATATTACAGTGACAATTAACAAGCTAGGTTGTAATGATCCTGTACCAACATCTATTTCACACCTGACTTTAGTCCAATTTGTTAGAAAAGCCTAATGTGCTAGCTACATCTCTAAACCAAGTTTTAATTTTGTTTCCCACAATTTAGATAACATTTATATATTATAGGGCTATATATTATCGTTTGTGTCGAAAGAAAAAAAAACGAAGACTAATTTTGGCATAAAAAATTGTTAATAGTTCTAAACTTCTTCAATATCTAAAACTAGGTAGCACTACAATTTCTAAAGGAACAAGTTGAATATGCAGACGACATAGTTGTTTTAAAGTTTTTCCCTTTTCAATTTATTAGATTCATTTTTTGGGTATACTTTTCTTAGTAATTAAATTTGGTTTTGGGTTTAATATATTAGTTCTCAGTGTACTAAGAATGAACCACTCATGTTATTGTGAGTCCAAGGGATAAAATAACTAGTTGAATTATGTGTATTGTCAACTTACCGGTGGTGAAGGAACTGAACATCTTGGCTAAGGCATTAGAGAGCTCTTGGTAGCTCTTGTACATCTTCAAATCCACCTTACGGAGATATGGAGCGCCATCCATGCAAACCTTCACAAACGCAGCGCTGCAGCCACCGCCGCGGCTTGCCTTCTCAGTTTTTTCCTCGCTGGTGTTCTTTTGCGCCATTATGTTCTTTCGGTATGATCGAACTGGTGGCCAACCCACAACTTGTGCCCTGAAAATAATGGCTTAAATTTAATTAATTAATTACCCCAATATATATTTGTCTGACAATCATCTTATACTGGTGCATACAAAAATTTAGGAAAAGCCCTAATTACTGTTTAAAATTTGTTTAAAATTTAAAACACTATCCAAAAGACCAAAGAAAAGGAAAAAAGAAACATAGAAACATAATTTTGCAATATGTGTGAGCCTACTCTAGAAAAAAAAATTGGGTTACACAGAAGACGGCGGATCCGATATTGATAACTTGTGCTTACAAGCAGAACTGCTTCCTTCCAGACTTTTAACTAAAACCAGAAAAGAAAAGTACAATAGAGACTCCCACTTACTTGGCTGGAGGCTTTGATGGATCTTTTGTGCAAGAAAGAAGGTTGTTCTTGTCCTTGGAAGCAATATTTTTTACATTGTCATTCAGATCTTCCTTGGACTGAAGGTTGAGCTTGAGATCAACGGTCTCCGAGAACCCTCTCTTTCCAGTAGTCTTGGCAGTCTCCGGCTCGGCCACAGTAGTAGTACCGCCACCGGGCAGCCCTAGGCACAGCTCAGTCTCTCGGAGGTTCAGATCACGTTCAACTCCAAGCATGCTCGTCATCTTCCGGCTAACAAGAAAATAGAGATTTTGAAGAAAGTGCTTTAATAAAAAGCCTGTGAGGGTCTCTAAGCTTGCGTTTATATTGGTGGTGATGCGTAGAGCTGCTTTGGCTGCTGCTTCTTCTTTCTTCTGTCTTGTTACGTTGTTCTGTTGGTTTTGAGCTAGGAGAGAGGGAGACCCCCCACACAATAATATAACTGCGTGGGACGCTTGTGTCTGTGTTTGCATGTGTAGGTATGTCAGATCGAGTTTCTGATGGTACGATGATTTGACACGTGGAGGGTTTGGGATCGTTGATGTTGTGGAGTTGTTCTGAAGGCTTGATGGCAATCATTTGCCGACGGGGTTAGATTTGGAGGTAGTGGCTAATACGGCTCTCGCTTTTTTAATCCTTTAACCTAGCTAGCAGTTTGTTGTTTTGGTTTGAGAGTCAAACGTCACATGCATTGGGAGGCAGCGGTCAGATAATTAAATTCACTTGAAATCCGAATAGAGTTACAATTTTTTTTTGAAACTTTAACAAAAAAAAATTTCCGGTATTATTTATTTTAACGAAAAATTATATTTTTATACTAAAAAGTCAATACTAGTACTATTCACTTCACTATTTATTTTGTCTTTATCGTTAAAACACAAAATTTTCAAACTCTTTTCATTAGTTTTCCTTTTTGTTTCCTCCTTTTTAAAAACCATTATCATTTTTTTTCTGGAATGACCTCAAAACGAAATGTTTATCCAATAAACGTCGGAGTAGAATCTAAACGAAATTTGAATGGTTTTTACGTTCTTATACAGTGGCTTCTTGATTCCAGCCTTGCCATTTGCATGTAACTAAAGGGTCTTCATCTCTTACGCATTTAAGAATCTAGTTTGGAATGTGACACATGGGATCAAATGAAGTTTTAATTTGAAATGTCCTTCGGGCTTAGGTTGCGGCCTCAATTTTGGTTGATTGGCCGCGGATGCACTGTTTAGTAAGTGAATCCGTTCACTAACGCAAGTAAAGCGAACCATCCAGTGAACGTAATTTTGGTAGAACGGTCATAGATGCACTGTTTAGCAAATGAACTTGTTCACTGACGCAAGTAAGTGAATCTACCCACAACACGAACGCAAGTAAATCCATCTATGGACACGAGTAAAGAAATCTGTCCACAGAGGCAAGTAATTGAATCCATCCGCGGATGCAACTGAATCTATAAATGAACGCAACTCGGTTGGGCCACAGGCACAAACGCACTCCTCATTTGGTCTACACGAAGAATGCTAGAGTTTGGTCAAAACAATTATATCTTATGTTAAGTTAATTGAATTATTATCGGGTCATACCACCTCTAGTCTATATATGAAAATTTTTAAGCTAACAAGGGTTATTATATACCGGGATCATAATCGGACCGTCATTTCGAGAATCTCAATCCATCTACTATTATATAATAGGATAAATTACAAAAAACTACTTCAACTATTAGGTCGAAAACAGTTTCATACCTCATCTTTAAAAAGTTTTAATGTCATACCATTACTTACGAATTTGTTTCAATGTCATACCTCCCGTCAGTTGACTGTCAATTCATTAGTTAAATGCTGACGTGGCATATTTTTTATTAAAAAATAATTAAAAATATTAAAAATATTAATTAAATATTATTTAAAAAAAGTTTTTTTTTCATTTTTTTTCTTCTTCTTCACCGCTACCTTTTTTTTTTTTTTCCTTCTTCTTCTTCTTCTTCCTCCTCCTCCTCATCCTCCTCCTTCTTCTTCTTCTTCTTCTTCTCCTCGAGTTGCAGGCGCTACCCTACCCTTTGTTTTTTTTTCTTCCTCTTCCTTCTTCTTCTCGGGTTGCAGGCAGGCGCTACAGTTTATTTATTTATTATTTTTAAATATATATATATATATATATATATATTTATTTAATTAATATTTTAAATACTTTTTAAAGTTTTTAATAATTTTTTAATAAAAAAGTATGCCACGTCACACGCCACGTCAGCATTTAACTGAGGAATTGACAGTCAACTGACGGGAGGTATGACATTGAAACAAATTCGTAAGCAAAGGTATGACATTTAAACTTTTTAAAGATGAGGTATGAAACTGTTTTCGACCCAATAGTTGAGGTAGTTTTTTGTAATTTACCCTATATAATAATATCAGATTTGGAT
Source organism: Crataegus laevigata (assembly GCA_963580275.1). Taxonomy (NCBI): domain Eukaryota; kingdom Viridiplantae; phylum Streptophyta; class Magnoliopsida; order Rosales; family Rosaceae; genus Crataegus; species Crataegus laevigata. The sequence goes on along the minus strand of OY756940.1, from coordinate 17,690,848 downwards.
AAAAATGTTATCGATTAAGAGGTCTCAAATTCTAACCTTCCCTCTCTTGTTTATAAAAAGAAAAGAAAAGAAAATCTAAAGAACTGTAGTTATCGCTAAAGAAGTTGAATTTCTATTATAAAATCAATTGACAATACACAGAATAGCTCAGTTACAAGCACATGCAGATCCCTCATCTTATTGATGTGGGATTCATTCTCAACATGCATCCTAATGTGTGGCGAATTTTGAAGCCTAATACGTGAACAACACAACTTGTGTGACGTTGAGCATGTGTGGCCGTTGAGCTTCACATGTGGACAACATGCTCTGATACCATGAAAAAAGTTGAGGTTCCACTATAAAACCAATTGGCAATATAGAGAGCAGCCAAACTTACTTATAAGTCAATGCAAGGTCCCTCTTCTCATCAATGTGAAACTCATTCTCAACACAACCATTCATATGTGGAGAATTTTCAAGCCTAACACGTGAAAACACAATAGGATGACGTGGCACGCGTGTGACCGTTTGGCTTCACATGTGGGACAACCTGCTCTGATACCATGAACAAAGTTGAGGTTCCACCCTAAAACCAATTGGCAATATAGGGAGTAGCCCAACTACTTATAAGTACATGCAAGATCCCTCATCTCATCAATGTCAGATTTAGTCTCAACACGCCCCTTCACGTGTGGCGAATTTTCAAGCCTAACACGTAGACGACACAACTTAGGTGATGTAGAGCACGTGTAGCCGTTGGGCTTCACATCTGAGACATCTGAGACATCATGCTTTGAAACGATGAAGAAAGTTGAGGTTTCACCATAAAACCAATTGGGAGTAGCCCAACTTACCTATAAGCCCATGCAAGGTCTCTGATCTCATCAATGTAAGATTCATTCTCAACGCCCCTTCACGTGTGGTGATTTTTAAGTCTAACACATGGAAAATACAACGGGGTGACGTGGAGAGCATGTGGCTTTGGCTTTACACGTAGGACAACCTGCTTTGATACCATGAAGAAAGTTGAGATTCCACCATATAACCAAGTGACAATATGGAGAGTAGCCCAACTACTTATAAGCACATGCAAGACCCTTCTTCTCATCAATGTGAGATTCATTCTCAACAATCGGACCGTGACAATATTCAAGCATGGCTACATCAACGATAAGGTATGGTAGTCTCGCCTTCAACGATGACTTTATGTGGTCTCGTTCCTATACGATGACTTTATGGCTTCTCTATTTAGCTATGACTAGTATGGTTACGAATTTGTTGCTTTTGTCGTTTTTTGTGTGATAGTTGTATTGGTGAGTTTGTAATTCCATGCATGTAGTAGTTGTTTAGGGGTTTACTATTACTTAAAAATTTATTCTAGATCAATTTTTTTTGTAATTGGAACAATGTACTAAATTGATACTTGTGTATTTGTTTGTGACAATCAATGAAATACCACTCTATCTTTCTTGTAAAAAAAAAAAGACTACATAGTGTTAGCTATCTAGCCATTTATTTGGATCTCTTCCTAATGTTGGAAGTTCAAAGTTAAAATTCTTTCCTTCATTTGATTGAAGAAAGTTGAGGTTCCATCTTAAAACCAATTGACAATATTAGGAGTACGTAGCATAACTACTTATAAGCTCATGCAAAGTTTCTCATCCCATCAATATGAGATTCATCTCAGCACGCCCTCTCGCATGTGGTGAATTTTCAAGCCAAATACGTGGGTAACACAAACGGGGTGACATGGACCGCATGTGGCTGTTAGGCTTCACAATAAGTCAATCTGCTCTGATATCATTAAGAAAGTAGAGGTTCCACCATAAAACCAATTGACAATATGAGGAGTAGCCTAACCTCTTATAAGCCCATGTAAGCTCTCTTCTCCCATCAATATGAGTGTCATTCTCAACATCAATCACAATTCAATTAGAATTAAAGCCAGGTAGATATTACAAATTCAAAAGTATAACAAAAGTTATATAATACTCCGACCGAAATGAAAAGAGGGCTTTTGAGATTTCTTGTGTCACGATAGTTAATTAACTTGATTAGTCAAGAGCTAATTATGCTCCAACCAAAACATCGAGCTAGGTTTTATCATATCTTGCTTCACTATCCCAATTTCATGTGAGTGCACATGCAACCCCACTACGTGTGGTAGTGTTACCTCCAGCGCTACCTTGATTGGTTATTTCAAGTTAAGAAGTTCAGGTCTAAAGGAAGAAAATATAAAAACATAGAAATACAAGTATTGTCTGAAATCTGGGTTCATGTTGGAACATGGCAACAAGTTTTATTTGAGAATCATAAAATATGATCATGGATCTCTCCTATAAAATCAAATGTTCAGAACCGACCAAAAAACAGAAAAGAAAAAGAGTATGTTACGTCACGTTTATTTGCGTGTTAGTGCTTATAAAACTGACCTAATATTTTTTCATGATCATAATCTATTACTCGTTTTTTTTAATCGTTAATCTCTTAGTCAGTTTTAAAGAAGTAATGTCAATAATCAATGATCATATTTTATGAGTACTATAATCACTTTGTATATACGTGTTTCACATAATATCTTCATTCACGATGTAAAAAGTAATGTGGTCCATAAATGAAAACTTTCTTCTTACCCTTAGAAAAAGAGAGATTTTTTTTAAGAAGAAACGAATCAAACGATAAGAGTATATTATTAAAAATTAAATATGGATGGATACATTGAAGACGAACGTCTTCAGCAACAAAAGATTGGCTGGAACATACCTTTTGATTGGTGTTTAAAAACTAACCATTGGATGCATTATTAACATTCAATATATATATATAGTTGAAAGACAATGAGATAGAAGTAATTTTCGTTGTACTCAGAATATGGCCCCTTGATATTACTATTTCATTCATATAATAACACACAGATATTATATGTTCCTTCTATCCATAAAGCAATAGATAATCAGCTAACATATATAGAATCCATTCGTATGTTCTTTATTTCATGGAAATTTGAACTTAGATCAATCTCTCTACTCAATCTCATTCATTCCATTTTCCATGGCATTTGAGCTAACATGGCTGATAAGTCATTAGCTGGACTGTGGAATTAATGAAAAAGCACATCATTAACCCATTTCTTATTACATTACCATGCATGTTCATCTTGCCCTTGCCTTTCCTCAGTTGGGAGGATCATATCTAACCACGATTTGAGCCATTGCAAACTAGCAAATCTGTCCATTACGATGCAAGTTGTTTATAACAACACCATTCTTCTAGGAACCTACCAAATATGAATAATCGCACATGAAACAAGTAGTCATATATATCATCATCTATGCAAGTGTAATTTATTAGTTAATTTCTAAATTAAGCTAGCTACCCACAATATCAAGCACATGATTGGTTTTTTTTTTATAATTTTTTTTAGTACATCAATATTTTTACACTAGGAGGGATGGAGAGTTCGGCTAAGCTACATAATGGGTAGCCTCATTTGGTATCGAATTCGCCATCCACAAGATTCGAACCTAAAACCTCTCACTTCTAAGCGAAGAGGATTATCACCAACCAGTAGTACTGAGTGACCATGATTGGTCAACTCTAAACTATATATTAATACAAATTTCTGGTTGACCTTCTGAGGTATTTATTAACCAGTAATGCTATTCTTACCATATTTTTATACCACATTTATATACCACCTTATGTGGCATCTAATGTGGACAACCACATCATTTAAATTAATCAGAATTTAATTTAAATTAAAAACATTTAATAAACCAATAATTTAAAAAAAAAAAGTTGGAATTAAATGGTAATTGTGGCATACGAGGAATCTTGGGTTTGGAGTGGTTGTAGTCCCAGACGCTGATGAAGTTGTCGTCGAAAGTCTTCAAGGCCTCCAAGGCATCGGCGGCGGTGGCGGAGGCAGAAAGGGACCTCGGGGCCGGCTTGGCTAGATAGAGGTCGGATACCTCATATCTCAAGAAGCTCACTGCCATGCAATTACAAGTTAAGTGAGAATTGTTGGGAGGCGGAGGAGGGATAGGCTAAAAGAGGCAGAACTTTTTAGAACTCTTGTGGTGGTGGTGGTAAAACTTGGTGAGTAGTGTGAAGTGGGTAAAAAAGTACAAGAGAGGATGGTAGTTCACATTAACGTGAAAAAAGCTGTGGTGAAAAAAAGTGGCGTTAAAGAACTGGCGTGGAATAAGAAACAGGAGAATAAGTAGGATTGAACAGGGAGGGAAAGGAGAAGACTCCTCATATGTCACAATCATTATTTAATTCCAGCATTTTTTTTAATTATTTGTTTATTAAATGTTTTTAATTTAAATTAAATTCTGATTAATTAAAATGACATGGCTGTCAACATCAAATGCCATATAAGATGATATATAAATGTGGTACAAAAACATAGCAAAAATAGAATTATTGTTTACTCACAATCTCCTTACACCCCACTATTATATATATATATATATATATATATATATATATATATATATATATAAATACTTTTTATAACTATTTAGCTCATTACATGTAAAAATGTGTAAATTGTTGTAGGTATAATTTACTGGACAATTATGGAGGCCTAGAGAGAGAGAAAGAGGTGCGGCAATAGAGAGAAGAAGAGAGAGATGTGTAATTGTGAGGTGTGTTTTATTCACCCCATTGTGCCTCTATTTATAGTAGTAGAAAGGGCAAACCCTTTCCCATAAGGATTACAATACTTAATAAGTAATCTACTCCTAATAGGAATATAAGATACATTCCTAATCTACTAGGATTTACACAATCACATTCCTATTCTAAATAGGACTGCAACACTCCCCCTTGAGTGTGTAAATACTCAAGTAAATGACGCATCATGTCTTCAATGATGAAGCAGGTACAGTTGATGAAGTCGTCGGCACAATGGGCGAATGCGAGTCTCAAATCAACGGAAGAATGCATAAAAAGTAAAACTCACAAAACCTCTCTATGGTAAAACCCAAGGTGGGAAAAAACCCACAGTCTAAGGAGAAAAGTGAGAAGTTGCATTAAGTCAAAACTATACGTCTTTTGGACGCAAGTAGAAGAGCTCACAAGGGTATGATCAGCCCAGGATGGGTGCCTCGTTAAAACCTAGTTAGGTAGCAAAAACCCAGTGGGAAAAATGCTCCTAATCGTAGGGAAAAAGAGTACATTAAGATCAAGTGAGTATACTTCTGGATACTCCCCCTGAGTTTGACATAACTTCCAAATGAGAACTACAAGCATTGCATATAATAGTTAGGCATACCAATTCCTCGGACAAGCTTATGGAAGGTTGACTTCGGCAGTGACGTCGTGTAGAGGTCGGCAAGGTTGTCTGGGATCGGCTTGCATGACTTCAATCTCCTGATGCTTTGCTGATGTAGATGTAGTCGCAATATGTCTTGGCATTGATGTATCATGGCTTGGTCGGGTGGATACATGCGGCATAGTCTTCATGGATCGTTGTCGGGACTCAACGATGGATGAAAACACAGTAAGTAATACGAACATGCTCAACAAGAACTCCTAACCATGTCTCACTTGTGGCGTAGTGAAGTGAGGTGAGTCTTGGAACGATTCGAAGATTTCGCAACTAAGGTCATATCATGGACCTCCAAGATATTGCGATGTCCCTAACGGTAAAGACATAACCATTTGGGGATTTTGCCTTGTGCAGGTTTGATAAGTAACCAGCGTCAGCATAACAACAAGGCAAGCATCATTTCGAGGATCAAGGGGGTCGGATCCGTTAAGATGCCTTGGGATTTGCCATCGTAATACCTTCAAGGTACGTCTTTTAATACCAATTCAGTGGTTGCGTGTAGGCGCGGTGCTGCATCTTTACCAAGATCAGCAGCGAAGGAGATGTCCTGTCTAAATACAATAAGCTAAGTACAACGAAGCGCAAAGTTGAACTTAGATATGGAATTTCAGATTCCATAACCTCTTCAAGGGTCTCATTTGCATATAACGTATGGACAATCAAAGGTATACTCAAAGGTAACACCTTCGGGGTGTAGTTCGACTGGTAGACCAAGATACCGTCAGAACAATGCTTTGACTTCAGGTCAAGACATAAACGAGTTTTCCTAAGATCCTTCATCTCAAATTCCATCTTCAGGTGCGAGGCAATTTTCTCAATCTCTTCCAGAGTCTTAGTGAGATTCGTGTTAACGACATAAACTGTAACTCTAGCAATTTGGAATAAGACTTCATAGTTTAACACTCAAGGGCATAATTCATATCCCTGACTGATCAAACAATCGCTTAAACGGGTATACCACATCCGTTGAATTTAAGTGAACGCCTCAAAACAAGTTAAGAGGGTGTTCCGTGGTTTTGGAACTTGTTGAACCAGTCCATGTAATTCTTCGGGAACTTACATGTAAATCTCTGTATCTATATCCCCATGGAGAAAACACTAACCATATTTCATAATGCTGCTATCAATCACACGACGTTTGAGGGCAACCTTGCGCCGTAAGGCGTGCATCACGTCGAACTATTTCATTCATCTCATAACGCTTCCTTTCCCACTTGTAACACAATAGGGTTACCTTGGGCAGTGTAGGAACGACAGGTCCAATACACACTTTGGTAAGGAATTTGACCTAGATTGTAATCTCAGTTGTCCAATCAGTTCTACGTTGTCACTTAATCAACGGAACACGGTTCAATATCGTCGCTTTTCATTTATGTCGGTAGCTACCATATAAGTGAAAACATCATCGATGATAATCTCATTTCAATTCCATTTTTCTCATCCAAACTAGTATACTGGACCAAGAACTTCATGTCTCGGGAGTAATCCGGATTAATCTCATGAGATGGAAATGATTTGAGACAGCGATCGAGTTTAGATTCACATTTGTGCCGTGTCTTCCTCTTCTAGGGAAGTGAATCCTACGAACCGAATGATCTGTCGTGCTCCAGGCCAAGACAGATTGATTGGCTATCCGCCGTTGTACCGGACCGTCCAATAGGGGCGTCCAAACCGTCCAATAGGGGCGGCACATCCTCTAGGGATGTTGACTCGACGTCCGTTAAGTACGTCTATCCTTGCAGGCATATTTGCAGCTGGTATATGATCTCGTCACTTTAGCTAGATCAGAGGAATGCGTCTGGAGCAACATTCTGAAATCTAGAATTCATCGCACTTGCTTATCACACTTGTGCGGTATGAGGATCGAGATGAGACATAGTGGGAAACGTCCACGCAACTTCACGCCGTTCTACAGGAACGTTGATGTTCTTATCTCCCCCTAACGGCGGGAAGATTGTCTCATTAAAGTGACAACCCGCAAATGAGCGGTAAAGAGATCGCATGCAAGGGCTGGAAGAGAGCTAGTGTGAAGGAGAATCATGATCGACAAAAGATACACATCATTCTTTGAGGACCCATGGTGGTACGTTGCGGCGGCGCAACTGGGCACATGGAATGCTCACCCAAATGCGTAAATACGAAAATCGTCAGGTTCGTACCCAGTAACCAACTGTAACGTCATATAGGTTGGGTGGCAATGGGCCTCAAGGCGGACCAACATAACTGCGTACAAGGATTGCATAGCCCTAGGCAGAAAACCGAAAACTTGGCACTGTTACCAAAATTCAGGGGATCATTTAAATTGCGCTTTATGATCACTAGGCGAGGCTATTTGGGGTGAACATGGGAATTCAATGTTCAATTAGAAACCCAAAACAACATGCAATACTTTATCGAAAACCGTCGATATAAACTATCCGGCATTATCCAGTCTCCAGGACCTTACGGGATAAGTAGGGTGGTGAACCCATAATCGGCCAAGAGGTTTAGCAGTAATGTGTGTGGACAAACATGTGACCAGTTTGTCGATTCATCAATCAAAACCATATGTCTTTATATGGTCCGCATTTTGATTGGATTAGTCCACATATATTCCTTTGAATCCACTTATGGAAAAGAGGTGATTTCGTATCTTTGCGAGGAATGATATAGAAAATCAATTTCCTTAATGAGCAGGCTTGACAAAGTGTGCTTGTAGGCACAAGATCCTTACTTCGGGTAAGGAGATGCGTCGTAGCGTCATTGTTCGACCTAAGTGTCCCAAAAAGGTCATGTCAAAGTAAGGAAACTGCTCAATCACCCAGCTCTAGGCCGGCCACATGTGGCATGTTCCCAATTGGGAGACAACCCATTGGCCCCAAATCGAAGCTTCAGGCTTATATTTGGAGGTGGTGCAAAGATATTTCACTCTATTTTCTTTAGTGGTTTCATTTATGATCATTGTCATCTCGAATATCCTTAAAAACTCAACGTCAGGGAGAATTTAAGGTCCCTTAAATGGTGATGCAGTACCATTCATACAACGAGGAGCGTGCCAATGCTCTTAATCAGGTTGGACAGACCTGAAGTCGTTGTTAGAGATGTGATTTAGGTGTAAAGTTAGTGTGCGTATAAAAATAAACACAAATATAAAAATAAACACAAACAAAAATAAAGGGATTAGCAAAGTTACTAATCCCCGGCAACGGCGCCAAAAATTTGACGGGATTTTAAACCGCACAAATTTAACCCTCTTTTTGACAGTTGTAGTATAGGTGTAAGTAGGGTATCGTTCTAGGCCGGGGATTAGGAGGGCTTGCTAAAACCTCTAAAATAATTTAAAAACGTAAAAACAAAGTTTAAAACACTAAACTAAAATCAAAACACTTAACTAAAATAACTCAAAATAAAACTAACAAATAAACTAAAACAAATCAAAAGACTCAAAAACAACTCAAGACTCTAGAAAATACAAACTAAGCTAAAAACTCGAAACACACTAAAAATGACTCAAAATAATGAAAACAATTTAAAATAAAAACTAGGAATTTAATTGGACGGAAAGTAAATTAAAAGATAATAAAAATTAACTAAATAATAATATTTTAATAATGGGGGGGGGGTTGATTTGGTTTTGACGAAGTAAATTAAACTTGAATAAAATACAAATTGACAAAAACATAAAATTAAAAGTGAACAGATAGACGACGGATTGGCTAGAGGGTTTTTCTCCACACATGACACATAAGCAACCTAAATTGATTTTCAGTTGTTCTTTCAATAAATTGTAAATTTCAATACTCCAGATTAACCGTGAACAGCACTTTTTTAATCTTCAAGTTTTCCTTATGTTATTAAATTGGATGAACAGCATACAACAATTTAAAACATTCCTCAAAAGTCCCCTACGTGAAAAGCACAATAGAGATACAATCAAAGATCATTAAACTTTGTGAAAACTATAAATACTGACGAGGCATTCGTAACTATGAAAAGCATGATACTTCTGCCAAGAATTTACTTAACGCGATTGTGGATAACAACCTTCACTACTCATGAATATAAGTTCATAACGATTAGGTGAAATTCACTTATATTCTAGCATCAAATTCATGCATGTAAATTAAGTATGCATCCTTAATTAACATACACAAATAAGTTATCAATCAAGCAGTTAAGCAAATTAAATCACAACTCAGAAATCACAACTGAAGTTACCAATTTAAATTACAAATATAATTATGGCTTTGAATTAACCTCTAGCCAAAATAAACTAATTACACATTATTTAAAACAGAAATTAAAACAGAAATTAAAACATAAGTTGGAGAGGATAAACCGAATCGGATGTGCAAGGATTGCACCGTGTGCTTTATGTGCAAGTTTGCATGCGGCACTGTGCTTGTTTCTGTCCTCTCCTCCACGCCAGCCAGCTGCCTCCGAGGCTTGCTGATCCAGCTGGCGAGCTCCTCTCTCAAACTGCCAGAAGGCAGTTTCCTTATTCCCTTTTTTTTTTTTTTTTCTCTGACTTTTTTTCTGTTTCCGAGGAGCTCTCCTTCTCACTTTCTGTTCAAAACTGCCAGCGCGCCCTTAAGCTTGGTTTCTTCCCGTGCTGCTGGTAGACTTGGCAGCCCTTTGTTTATATGATTTGCACGCTCACTTGGCAGCTTCACCTTCCTTCCTATATCCCTCTTCACGTTTCTCCAAATGGGCAGCGAGAGCTCCCTCCTCGCTCTCCCGAGTTCCTCTGCGTCAGCTCAGCTGCCCCAAGGCAGCTTATGCGTTCTCTGATTTCCTCCAAGGGCTGACTGCCCTCTCTCCGTGAGGCTCCCCCGAGGAGCTCTCTCTTCTCGCTGCCCACTTGGCAGCCACAGCCTCCTTCAGCTTTCTCCCCCCTTGAGCTATGTTTTTCTGCTTCTTTTTATTTTCGCTCGTAGCTTTCTGGCGCCCCCTTGAGCTCTGTGACTTGCCTTCCCCCAGGCTTTTTATTTTCTGTTTATTCCCCACAGTCCGCCCCGAGGACCTGCGCACTTCTCCAATTTTATATCCTTTTATTTAGCTGCCCAAATGGCAGCTATGCTTTCTCTCTCGTGATTCTGCTTTGACTCGGTCCTTTTTTCTTTCCACCGTTTCTAGTGCTCTTCTTTTATCATGACTTCCACCGCGAGATGCTTCCCACCGAAAACACATGTTCCAGCTATCACACACACACATATTTAAATAAATAAATATAAATATATATATATAAATAAATATATATATATATAAATAAATATAAATATATATATATATTATTTTCCAAATGATAAGTATAATTCAACAGACAAGATAGTTTAGATGAAATTAATACTTAACACTTCACTTATTCTATTTTTATTTTCTTTTCTTGAAAAATTCATAAAACATAAAAATAACGTAAATAGCTCAAAATATAACGAACTAACTAAGAAAAGACGAGTGAATTTGATATAAAAATATATAAAAATATAATCCGATCACCAATGGCACAAGATATAGCAATTAGAGACAATGTGGCAGTAACGAGCTATATAAGTGCACGATCATGCAATTTCCAAATAGTATATTCATCAATTTCTATAACAGTTGATGAATTACCAGAATTTACACCAGAGTCACCAGAGTTTGATTCAAATCATGTAGGACAAGAGGTTGATCCATTGACAAATCCCAAGATACCATTACTCTCCAGTAATAATTGCATTTGAAAGTGCCAATTGAGACAATTTGAATCATCAAGTTTAACATTGACAGACGTTGAAATTGTAGAAATTAGAGCAATTCTTGGTGACTGAATGAGCTGAAGTTGAGAAGTAGCTACCATTTTTGCAGAAATCAAACCAAAAAACCATGAGGAGAAGAGAAGATAGCAAGACGAACAACCTTCGTTAAACCTTAGAATTCTTGCAGAAGAAACCGATTGGAACCCGCCGAAAGTGATCAAAGCTCACCAAAATATTATCGGAGAAGATGAAGAGCGAAAAGCGAAGAGTGGAAGCCAAGTCAAGGATCGAGAGATGCGGCATCAACAATGGGGATTGATACCATGTTAACCAAGAAGAAGCTTGAATGCAAAAAATTTAGAGAGAAGTCGAGGGAAAACTGAAGAGAGAGAGAGAGAGAGAGAGACTAATTCTTGTTATTTTCTTTACTTAATGATTAAGCTATTACACTATGGGGGTATTTATACAAGAACGTTCTGCAACTACACTTTAAAATAACCATAACCAACTTTCCTAATCTCATTACAAGTGTCACAATCCTATGCACTACAAGATTATGTATGATCTCTATCAGTATTATTATATCAATGAATAATTTATTACTTTTATAAATAAATGAATAATTTATTACTTTTATAAATAAATGAATAATTATTAATTTATAAAGAATTTTAGCTTTGTTCATTTTGTGTGTGTGTGTGTGTGATGAAGATACATGTATTTTATATATATATATAAAACAATGATACATATATCTTTTAGGGTTTTAAACTTGCAAGATAATTTAAGAACAAGAAGATCAATTGTTTAAAAAAATTAATCTCCTAGAAAATAAAGTATTTCAAGATGTTTTATGTACGTTGAACATAATCTCTTTATACATAAGTAATCTTTTAGACTCTTAATCATTACAATTTTTTTTGTTTTTGCACAAATGAATATTATCTACATTCCCTTAGCCTCACAATGGACTACTAATAATGTGGTTCAAATTCGTCATTCGCGAGAATCGTACCTAAGATCTATCACATAACAGTGAAGAGAAATACAACTAGACTGTAGTACTAAGTGAATAATCTTTACAATTATCATATCTTATTCCTGCATGTCGTCTCATTTGAAATGAATAAAACAACAAAATCGAACAGAATCTTGTTGGTTCGGTTACGGCTTTAGAGGTTTGGAAACCGGAACCAAATCGAAGTGAATACAAAACACACTTAAAACAACGCTTCCTGGTCATGTGATGCTCCTGAGCATTCTTTCCTTCGTGTGGTTTTTGAAAGCTATGCTTTGGCTTTGTAGATATCGAAATCTCCACACGTCGAATGTATGTCTACCATTTTCTCTTCTTGAATATAGTTATTAGAATTTTACCACGGAACACTAATCAAATGGAAAGAAGATAATTTAAATTCAAGTTTCAACTGTTCTCTCCTTTCTGTCACTTCTTCTTGACAATAGAAACTTCTTGTCCAAAACAAAACGATGAGTAGGATTTTGTTATTTGTCTTTTTACATTTGAAGGGTGATTGTTGCTTCTTGCATGACTCTGTTCGGTGTTATTGACTGAAGAGGCAAGAACATTTCTTCATTCGATTCCACCCGCAGTACTTAGAGATTTTCATTTTAGTAAGCAGTATTCATTTTTCAAACGTTTGCTTGATGAGAAAAAGATACAAAATAAGATAAATCAGTAGTCATACAATTGATTATTGAATAACCTAACCATACCACAATTGAATTTGAATAACCGAAATCTTATTTTGCAGTTTGCTGTTGTACTCTGGAGTTCAAAATAATTAGATTATCCAATATCGGTCTGGAGTTCAAAATGGTTTGGTTATTGAATATTCAAACAAGGCATTATAACCGTTCAACCATACGATCGGTTAATAATCAAATTATAATCGTAGTAGGAATTGTTAAACTTTGAATTGTTTTTAAATATTGAAAATTTGAAATGTTCATATAAAAAAAAACTAACGAAAAATCCTCAAAAACTTTAGTTTTAATCATGGATTAAAATGCCGATAATATCGATAATATCGGCGAAATATCACCGATATTATCGGTTTTTAGAGACATCGATATTTAAACACATATCCATAAGGTTTTCGGCAAATTATCGACGAAATATCGAAAAAATCGATAATATCGCGATATTTGCGATATTATCGATTTTTTTCTTGAAAAATCGACGGGGATGGTAGGCGGCGGAGAAGAGAGGAGACTGCGATGGTAGGGGAGGACCAGAGGAGAAGACGGAAGGGAGAGTGGCGTGTGGTGTGGTGTGGGAGAGAACTAGAGTGTGGGAGAGAACTGGAGAAGGGAGGGAGAGAAGATAGAGACAGAGAAGCGGACTGTGGGAGAGTGGCGTGTGGTGTGGTGTGGGAGAGAACTGGAGTGTGGGAGAGAACTGGAGAAGGGAGGGAGAGAAGAGAGAGACAGAGAAGTGGAGTGTGGGATATTTTGATTTGTCTGTGGGCGCAGCGGTTTTGGGGGGGGGGGGGCGCCTTTCATTTCAGCCAAGATGGCTGTCAGACTGTGAGGACTGTGAGGGCAGAGGTTGTGTGGTGGTGTGAAAAAAAAAAGAGGATCCAATGCAAATGATCCAATCAAAATAATGTAAAATAAAATAAAAAAACATATAAATAATTTAAATAATTCAAAAGTGTCTGTTTAATAATTTTTACAAGACAAAAAGTAAAACATTAAGTCTTTCAGAGGCAATCCAGAGCCATTCTTCCCTGAAGTCTTTCATCGTTTCTTCTTCTTCCAGAGCCATTCTCCTCTCAGATTCTATTTGGCCTTTACAAATTACACAAAGGGTTCCATATTTAAGGTAAGTTTACAAACTTATATTTATATTATTGTAATTTATACAACAATAAAAAAATTTGTGTGAATAGGCATGTGATCTAAGAACCAAAAAATACTTGCATGTTTAATTTTTGAAGTAATTAAGTAATGTTGTATAATTATTTATTCCCTAGAATAATTTTAATATGTTTAATGTTATTTATTATTTTATTATCAAATTGGATTATTATTCATTAATATTAGGTTTTATTATTCTATACTATTTTTATAATTACTTAAATTCTTACAATCATTTTCTTTATATTATTGTAATTTGTAATTTATACAACAACAAATAATTTGTGTGAACCTATGCATGTGATCTAAGAACCAAAAAATACTTGCATGTTCATTTTTTGAGCCAATTAAGTAATGTTGTATAATTAATTATTCCCTACAACAATTTTAATATGTTTAATGTTATTTATTATTTTATTAATATTAGGTTTTATTATCAAATTGGATTATTATTCATTATTATTAGGTTTTTCTTATTATCAAATTGGATTATTATCAAATTGGATTATTATTAAATTAGATTATTATCAAATTGGATTATTATTCATCACTATGTTTGGATTATTATTGATCACTATGTTTAATATTAGGATTATTTTTTTATCAAATTGGATTATTATTCATTAAATTGGATTATTATCAAATTGGATTATTCATTAAATTGGATTATTATTGATCACTATGTTTAATATTAGGATTATTTTTTTATCAAATTGGATTATTATTCATTAGATTGGATTATTATCAAATTGGATTATTCATTAAATTGGATTATTCATTAAATTGGATTATTATCAAATTGGATTATTATTCATCACTATGTTTTATATTAGGATTATTTTTTTTATCAAATTGGATTATTATTCATTAATATTAGGTTTTATTAATCCATATTATTTTTTTAATTACTTAAAAGTTTTTAAAATATTTGTCTAATTTTCATGAAAAATAAATGTAGGTACGTTTAAAATGTCTAGTGGAGCTACTAAACGTGATCCAGCTTGGGAACATGGAGACCCAATAGACGGAAATAAACATGGCACAATTTGCAAATATTGTGGTCGGGTAATGAAGAGTGGTGGAGTGACACGACTTAAGTACCATCTTAGTGGATTAGATCCAGCAAAAAATGTCCAACGATGCGATAATGTCCCCCCAGAAGTGAAGGCATTCATCAGCACATTATTAAAAAATAAAAAACAGTAGAAGGAAAAGATAACACAAGGAATGGAAAATATTCGAGCTGGGCTACGAGGAGAAGTCATTGGCCAAGCGGTTGACAGTGATGATGATGACGATGAGGACGAATGTGATGATGACATGGGACCTGAAGATCGACGCAGTTTGAAACAAGCATTACGTGCCTCCAAACAGTCAACATGGGAAAGAGAACACCTTCATAAAATTCCTAATAGAGCACAAGGTTCCGGGACAAGTGGTGGTGCACAAATGAGACGGGGAGGCAGTCTTAGAGAATCACAACCAACACCACCAATAGCCCCAAGTTTATATAAGTCATCCAACGCACGTCAAAAGAGTGTTTGGAGTTATTTCAAGGGAGGTAATGTGAAGGAGGGAATGGGGCGTCTAATTAGCAAGTTCTTTATCTATGAAAATGTCCCTCCTGCAAAGGCATCATCACATCATTTCAAAAATATTGTAGTGGGATGTCAACAAGCCGGTGTTGGAGTACAACCTCCCACTCCCTATGAGATAAGAAACAAATATTTGGATTGGGAGTATAACGACATTGGCGAGTATGTTAACAAGTTGAGGTCAAAGTGGGGAACACATGGTTGCACAATCATGTGTGACGGATGGACTGGGCCGACCAGATTGTCTATCATAAACTTCATGGTATACTCCAAGGGAAAAACAGTTTTTTTGAAGTCTGTTGATGCTTCAGACCATATAAAGAACTACAAGTATATTTACAAATTATTGAGGGATATAATCATGGAGGTGGGAGAGCATAATGTTGTCCAAGTCGTGACCGACAACAGTTCTGCATTTGTCAAAGCTGGAAAAAAAGTTAATGAAGCATCATAATGTGTTTTGGACATCATGTGCAGCACATTGTATTGATCTCATGTTTGAGGCAATGGGGAAGAGAGAGAATGTTGCTACTGTGGTCAAAAGAGCTAGAACGGTCACAAATTATATTTACAATCACAGTTGGTTGTTGGCAAAGATGCGTGAATTTTGCAAGGGAGAAATTATTCGTCCAGCTACCACTCGATTTGCCACCAATTATATTGCATTAGACATCCTAGTTAAGAAGAAATCAGGGTTGAAGCAACTATTCACTAGTGACGATTGGGCCAACCACAATTTCAGCCGCTCAAGTACAGGTCGTATGGTGGAAAGTATAGTGCTTGATCATGCTTTTTGGACTCAATCAGAACATGTGTGCCAAGTGTTTGAACCTCTGTACAAAGTTTTACGGATCGTTGACACATAAGTATATCCTACTATGGGGCCAGTATATGAGTTGATGCGTGTAGTGAAGGATGAATTGCAAAGAAAACATGGTGCAAGGTGGGTCATAAAGATAATTGATGACCGATGGTATAAAACATTATACCACGATTTGCATGCAGCAGGTATAAATTATGTCATAATTTGCAATTCATTTCTTTAGTTGCATAAATATTATTTCTCTTATTAGAGTATGTGTTTCTTTGAACAGCATATTATTTGAATCCCCGATACCAATACAGACCCGGTGTTGGAGATGATGGTACCCTTATACGTGCTGTACATAATGTATTCTCTAAATTAGACTCTACATCACCAGTAGTTGGCCAATTTGGAAATGTGGTACACAATTACTTAAATTATAATAATTACTTTGTTGGATTAAACTAACACGATTTATTGAATTCAGCTAACATGGTTTAAAGATGCAAGAAGAACTTTTGGAGAACCAACATCAGTTGCTGCTCGAACAAATATGTCTCCTAGTGAGTATAAACATATTTCACTATAAGTTTATAATAGAATTTGTTGGAGTTATTAGGCTTATCAACATTGTTTTTCATTGTAGCTGAATGGTGGATCATGTATGAGACCGATGCAACAACTGTGAGAAAGTTAGCAATCAAAGTATTATCACAAACAACTTCCTCATCTGCTTGTGAAAGAAATTGGAGCACATTTGCACTCATACACACAAAGCAAAGAAATAAGTTGGCTCATAGTAGCTTGGAAAAATTAGTTTATTGCTACTACAACATGAAACTTCAACTTCGAGATAAGGAAGCAGAAATAGATCATGTCGACCGTGGTGACCCACTAGATGTGTTTGATATTGTTGGTGCAGATGATGATACACAGGATAACCAACTTTATCAATGGATTAGACCTCTTCATTTAGATGATGATGAAGGCAACCCAGCTCTCAGAGTTGCTGAAGAAGCACGTAATGAAGGGATAAATGTAGAAAGAGTATTAGAAGAGGATGTGGGATCTAGCAGCGCTGACTCTTTGGAAGAACATTTGCGCCCAAGACCAAGAAACACTGGAATTCCACCTTCTTCCAATCCTACACAACCACAACATCGTGCTGATACTAATGATAGCTCTAGTACAAGATCAGCAGACTCACCTACCACCGGAGGTGGGAATGATGAAGGATACAGTGGAGCTGGAGGTAGTGGTGGTGGATATGGAAACTATTATGGACCACCTCTCGGATTTATGACCCCCTTCACTGGTGAGGCAAACTTCACGCATGCAACACAGGATGATGACCATGGCAGTAGGCGGGCAGGACCAGAAATTGGTAACATAGGGAAGGACTATACTAATATAGAAAGAGGCAAGGGGATTTTGTCAAGTCAAGAAGATGACTCGTTATCTAGAACTTCGGACTCTGTTGGTGTGGGAAGTAGTAACTATGGTTATACTCATAGCCAACCATTTCCCTACCCTTCATATCCCATTCCTGTTGGGATGGAATCGAGCGAGTCATGGAAACAATCCCAGACTCAATCTTCAAATGATTTTGCTTATGGACAACCTCAACCAATCTCGGATCCATATGGGTGGCATGTTAACAATTACATGCAAAACTATTTTGGGGATTTATCATTTGATAACTACTCTTCACAATACACTCACTCTACACGTAGAGATGATGAAGATAGTGAAAATTTTGAACCTCATAGGAACTCTATGTGGTACTAAAGTGTAAAATATTGTACTAATTCATTATATATAAATGATTTATAGCGTGTTTAGACTTCTTTCATTAATTACTACATATTTTCTACACTCACAATGTTTGTCAGCTCGCTATATAATCAACTTGATAATGTTAAATCCATCATGCAATGCATTTCCTTCCAATTTTTTGTGATAAACTAATAGATAATTGACTAAATAAACATCCTGCAAAGTTTCAATAAAAATTTCCAAGTTTTTCTTACAATTTCCGTGGTTTCCATGTAATTTTTATCGATATCGATATTTTATCGATATTTCCATCGATATTTCCGTGTTTTCGGACTACCGATATTTCCGATATTACCGATATTTAAATCCTTGGTTTTAATCATAAAGACAAAATAAAAGTGTAAGTAAATAGTATCAGTAATGTTTCATTAAGATTTCCAAAAAAAAAAACCAAACTGAATAAAACCCAACCAAAAGAATAAAAATAAAACTGAAAAGATTGAAAAAATTCGAACCGAATCAAACCGAATACTGATTTTGACTCACTTTTCGGTTTCGGCCGTAAAAACCGAACCTAATGGAATGGAATGGAATCCATCCCTACCAACCAGCTGAAAAGGGTACTTCCGCATTTAATATCAGAATACCAAAACACGTTCACTTCATTCTTCAACGTACGATTCTTGATAATGTCTTGACTGCTTTTGAGTCTAATCATTGTCTCAAACAGAGAGGTAAATCGGTTGTAAGAAGATGGTAGTAAAGCTTGATATGGCGAAGGCTTATGAGGGTCGAATGATCTTTTATGGAAAGTATGATGATAACTATAAGACGTGTAACTTCGGTTTCATATTCCATTCTTTTTCGCGGCAGGCCGTTTGGCCACTTTATACATTCTCGGGTGCTCCGACAGGGGGACCCCATCTCCCCGTATCTATTCTTAATTGTAGCTGAAGGATTTTCAGCTCCTCTCCAGAAAGCGAAATTGGATTGCAAGATTCATGGTGTTGCTATTTCTCCTGAGGCTCCGCCAATAAACCATTTATTTTCTTCGGGTGACAGTTTATTGTTTTAATGCTTCTTCTGAAGTTACTAAAAGAGCAGTTGTTTGCTTTTGTTGACTACAAAAATCACCTAGCCTACGTGGCGCGCAGGCCGAGTAATTAGTGAACTAACTACGTCCTTCAAATGTGTGCGGGGTGTGCCAACTCGTCTGCCGAGCTCGGCCGAGAAGTAAAATGTGTTGATGTTGCGTTGAGCGCGCTGCTGACTTCTATTTCTTGCAATTGCGGCCGAGGAAGGAACACGTCTCGGCCTTTGGGTTCTAGAGCCTGAAGACAAGGCTGCCAATTACAAAGTTCACAATTCGTCGTCGTCTGCTTCGGCGACAGTCACCGTATTGGTGAATGTAAAATCACGCCGAATCGACACTAGAGTATAAGGGCACAAATACTCAAAGCGAATGAAGGTCTTGACAATGAACGTGGTTCGGCCGTCTAAGTGTCGAACTTTGAAACTCACTTGAGAATATGCAATCATAAAATTACTCGGCGTTGAGGCACCGAACTTAAGTATTAGTAACACCTCACTTCGCCGAGATGGCTGATGAGATGACCTCTGTCGACGGGGATTTGAAAACCCTCGTCGGCCGAGACTTGGATAGATAACCTGTCGACCTTGTCGCAGTGTTGTTTATCCAAACTGAAGGTGTTTCACGGACGGCTGGTTCTACGGCAACAGTGCTGTTTATCCAAACTGAAGGTGTTTACCGGTTGCCTTCACAATGCTGTTTATCCAAACTGAAGATATGAAGGCGAAAAAGAAAATAAAATCTCAAGGTCGTTGAGAGGTTTCGCGTAGAGCGAGAAATTGCACAGGGCAGGTTTGTGTGTTGAATTGGAGCCCCCTTGAATGTTGCACTTCCCCTCTATTTATAGCAGCAAGAACCTCCATGGACGGGTTAGAAATACATTTCGATTAGAACTTCTCAACCCAATCAGATTAAACTTTGACCAATCCTAATCTTCATAGAACTTTGAATCAAACCTCCAAAACAAACCAGGTTCATCTTTATGTCTTAGTATCCTTATCTCGTTTAAGAATATGCCAAGATAATTCATATTAAAAGATAATTATTATGATAAAAACCACAATATTATCCTTTAAAAAGTAAAATTATCTTTACTTCTTATCCAACGGTTGGGAATTATGCCCATTCAATGGTCTTGATTGCGCGGGCCGATATTGTAAAATCGGGTCCAAACATTGCCCCCTAGTTTTCTTGAGCTTCGGCTCGCAAGCCGAATGGTTAAGGAAACTAAGCATTTTGCATTTGAACTTGGCCACCACTGAGTACTTCCGCCGAATCGATAACCAATCATTTTGCCCAGCAGATGAGTAAATGGCAAGTAACAAATTATTTGCTACAACCATTCCTGGCAGCTCAGCAACCAATGTCGAGAAACGTTGAAATTGGGCCGAGGTCGACGATCTAGTCGACATTCCCATTTGCATTTATGCTGAAACTGGGCCGGGGTCGAGAAAAATCTTCTTTTTATTCATCTCTGCCGAGGCCGAGGCTTACCCTCATGGTCGACTGGTCGACTTCGGCCTAATCTTCTCGACCTCGGCCTAACAATTAGTCAAGCACGTCGACCTCGGCCTAATCTTCTCGACCTCGGCCTGTAAAGTAGCCAAGACTTACCCTCATGGCATACTGGTCGACTTCGGCCTAATCTTCTCGACCTCAGCCTAACAATTAGTCAAGCACACCATCTTGTTGCCCCCTTATTTTCTCATGCATCGGCCCATAAAGCCAAATGATCAAGAAAATAATTTATTCTTTTTGTTTTAATAAAAGAAAACGAAAGTGACTAATAAAGAGAAGGAGGCCAACGGTGTTTTATCCCAAGCCGAGATAAGTTTACATCAAGATTTTCAAATTGATTTTGCTCTTGGCCGAATAAAGAATTTTCTCCAAATATTTTTAATTTGGCAAAAAGTTTATTGTCGGTCGCCGAATGTGTTGAACAATTATTATGCCCCCCAGGCATAATTTCGGCTTTTAACTCAAACAACTTAGCCGAACAAGATTTTTCCATATCGGCTTTATCACCAATAATCATATCAACTGGCGTGGATTTTGTAGCTAGGCCTATGTCTCGGCCTTGTTCGTCATTAGAGCACTCCTTTGACGAATCTTCTTCGGAGTCAATTTTTGGCTCAAAAAATTGAACATTTTCTTCTAGGCCTACCACACTTTCGGTCTCGACTGAAATAATTGGTGCCCCAGGTGTTTCTTCGGCCGTGTTAATAGTTTTCTTAGGCCGAATTATGGTCATGGCCGGAGCGAAAAATTGCCTCCTGGCCTCTAGCCTTTTTCCAATTTGATGCAACCTCTCATTGGATGCTTTTTGCTCCTCAAATAGGCGATAAATCCCGTCCAATGAAGCCAGATCGAGATATATCATGTGAACTTCGTAGTTTCAGCACTGGGTCCCACTGGGCGTGCCAAAATGTTGACTACAAAAATCACCTAGCCTACGTGGCGCGCAGGCCGAGTAATTAGTAAGCTAACTACGTCCTTCAAATGTGTGCAAGGCGTGCCAACTCGTCGGCCGAGCTCGGCCGAGGAGTAAAATGTGTTGATGTTGCGTTGAGCGCGCTGCTGACTTCTATGTCTTGTGATTGCGGCCGAGGAAGGAACACGTCTCGGCCTTTGGGTTCTAGAGCCTGAAGACAAGGCTACCAATTACAAAGTTCACGATTCGTCATCGTCTGCTTCGGCGACAGTCACCGTATTGGTGAATGTAAAATCACGCCGAATCGACACTAGAGTATAAGGGCACAAATACGCAAAGCGAATATGCAATCATAAAATTACTTGGCGTTGAGGCGCCGAGCCTAAGTATTAGTAACACCTCACTTCGCCGAGATGGCTGATGAGATGACCTCTGTCGACGGGGATTCGAAAACCCTCGTCAGCCGAGACTTGGATAGATAACCCGTCGACCCTGTCGCAGTGTTGTTTATCCAAACTGAAGGTGCTTCACGGACGACTGGTTCTACGGCAACAGTGCTGTTTATCCAAACTGAAGGTGTTTACCGGTTGCCTTCACAGTGCTGTTTATCCAAACTGAAGATGTGAAGGCGGAAAAGAAAATAAAATCTCAAGGTCGTTGAGAGGTTTCGCGTAGAGCGAGAAATTGCGCAGGGCAGGTTTGTGTGTTGAATTGGAGCCCCCTTGAATGTTGTACTTCCCCTCTATTTATAGCAGCAAGTACCTCCATGGACGGGCTAGAAATACATTTCGATTAGAACTTCTCAACCCAATCAGATTAAACTTCGACCAATCCTAATCTTCATAGAACTTTGAATCAAACCTCCAAAACAAACCAGGTTCATCTTTATGTCTTAGTATCCTTATCTCGTTTAAGAATATGCCAAGATAATTCATATTAAAAGATAATTATTATGATAAAAACTACAATATTATCCTTTAAAAAGTAAAATTATCTTTACTTCTTATCCAACGGTTGGGAATTATGCCCATTCAATGGTCTTGATTGCGCGGGCCGATATTGTAAAATCGAGTCCAAACAGCTTTATACAAATCGGCTTCAGGCCAGAAAATAAATGTGGAGAAGTCTGCCTTGCCTTGTGCCTGAACAACGGAAGATATTCAGGCTACCTTGCAGACACAATTATCAATGCCAGTTGTTTAGTGTCATGAATGGTACATTGGTCTGCCTACTATGTCAGATGTTCTGTGCACTAAAAGATTGTTGGAAGCTAAGGTAAAGAGTTGGGAGGGAGTTGGGAGGGTAAGCTTGTATCTATAAGAGGAAAAGAAGTGCTCATTAAAGCTGTCTGCCTGGCCGGCTCAGGCCCGGCCTTGAGATTTTGGGAGCCCAGGGCGAGCTGCTAAAAAGAGGTCCTTGTGTTCTTAGGCACTATAATACGTTGTACATTCACATTGGTTTTTTTTTTTTGGTAGATAATTACTAATTTGTTATTATATAATGCTTGAGATAATTCAAGAATGTGACAGTGAAAAGAATAACTAAACAAACGTTTAACATAAATTTGATCCTGTTTTCTTAGCCGCAAAAATCCTAATTAAGTTACATAATCAAGGTTAACTCTTTTCAATTGATAATGTAGATAATCCCCAGGGGAGCACCTAATTGTTATTGGAAACTGAAAAGGCAAGAATTTTAAAAAATTCAAGGTTATTTGCTAACTCTTTCAAATTGATAATGTAGATAATCCTTGGGGGAACACCTAATTGTTATTGGAAATGCAAAAGTTGACCTCCCTAATATACTTGGAGAGGCTGATTCGGGTTCAAGTTGGACGTTTTATTTTGTATGGCAAATTTAAAAATAAAATTATAGTAAAGCAAAACCATTAGGTTTAAAATTCATACACCAAGAAACATTTTAACTCTTTAGTTCTCTTTGGAATTATATCAAATTCAGAGGAAGTATTTCGAAGTATACTCACTTGATCTTAATATACTTTTTTCCTACAATTAGGAGCATTTTTCCCTTTGAATTTTGCTACCTAACGAGGCTTTGATGATGCACCCATCCTGGGTTGGTCATATCTCTAATGTACGTCCCCTAGATGTTTAATTTGACTTTGTACTTTCTCACAAATTTTTCCTTAGACTATGAGTTTTCGTCCGGCCTCGGGTTTTACCATAGTCATTAGGTTTTTGTGAGACTTAGGTCCATACGCAAGTTCCTTTTGTCTGAGACTAGTGTGTTCTTAGAATCAATGTCGACGAGTTGACTTCCTCAACTGTACTAGATGACGAATTTGCTTTGAGTAATTACACATTCAAGGGGGAGTATATTATGAATATAATATATTAAAGTGTGATTATATAAATTATAGATAAATTTGGTTGCTAGTTATTCTTTTTCTAATATAAACAAAGGTACTGTGTAAGGAGAAACACAACTTATACACCCTCATAACATTTCATATTTTCTCCTCTCTCTGCCACGCCCCTCTTTCGCCTTGTTAGATAAATTGGCCACAACATAATTAAAGATTATATATCATTTTCGGTTGGCAATACTCAGTTGTTTGTTAATATAAGGTTGGCAGAAAAGTGATTTCGACAATTTCTTTTTCACTTTGTGCATACCTCTCTTAATTCTAGCTCTTCAAAAACAAAAAGAAAAGGCCAAATCCAAGTCGATCCGTTTTGATACTTTTGCAAATTAAGCACACATTTGTATTAAATTAACTAATGCTGCATTAGGAAATTAACTAATATTAGTTAAGGTCAGAGTACTCGAACTGATGTAGTTTATTAAGATGGTCCCGCCTCCTACGAAACTGAATATACGAGAATCTTCTCTGCAATAATATTATTCCAGATGTTGGCAGAACTTGGGACAGAGGATACCACCGTGGGGGCTGATTACTACTCTTTGCTGAGACTTTTAGTTAAAAATATGGCCTCGCCAGTTCACTAAGAAGTAGGATTCTCTATTCTCTTAAGTTCTTTATCTTTCTATACCATTATATTTAAACGGTCATAATTAAATCAGGTCAACTTTTTATATTTTTTTTTTTTTATAGAAATAATAAGATAAAAAATAATGTGTGAGAGGAGGAGATGAGAATAGAGAGTATAAAATCCTGCTCCGTTCACCAGGCTGCCTCTAGATTCATTATTATCATCATTCTTCTTACGCGGTCTGTATGAATAATTATAATCAAATCCAACTTTCATAAATAATAATAATTAATTATGAAATCCAACTTTTGAAAGAAAAATAATTGTTAAAATCAAACTCTTAATTGTTTGGTTTTTTCGGGTAGGTTAAAATAAAACTCTGTTGATTATTGGTTCCATAGTATACGCACGGCTTACAAATTACTTGCAAAAGTTTAAATATCAACGAAGATACTAAAATCTGTTAGTGGGTGACAAAAAAAGATCGCCAATCTTCTTTAGAAGAAAGTTGGTTGATAAATACTTTAGTTCAGGTCGTTATCTTCCTCATTCCACATTGGTCCTTTAAGTTGAGCATTAGCACATAAATACCCCACGACCAGATAATTGAATGTATTCAGTAGCTCAGGTCCAGGTAAGTAACTTGTTCTCATAGCATGATAAAGAATTTGTTTAGAAGTAATTTTAATATGACTGAAAGTGTTTTCAGAGAAATGTTTTTGGGTTCCAAAAAAATTTGAATTGCTTCATGCAATAAGCATATAAAGCACTTCAAGTGCTTCTCTAGGATTGACTTATATTTTTGCTAAGAGTAAACTGTATCAATGATTTCTTAACTTTAACTCAATTGGAGCAATGGTCCCTCAACTAAAAATCAATTAGCAATGATCCCTCAACTCATCAAAACGTGTAGCTATAGTCCCTCAATTAAAAATTTATTACCAATGATCTCTCAACTTTAATTTAACTGGAAAAATGGTCCATCAACTTTAACCCAATTGTAGCAATGGTCATTCCAACATAGCTCATTTTAACAAAATTTTGACGAAGTTGACGAAAAAGACCATAGCTACACCTTTTGATGAGTTGAGGGACCAATGGTAATGAAGTTTTAATGAATAAATTACATTTTATCTCCTCATGTTTGGGGACATCTTTAAAACATTTTAATTTCATACATTTACTTATCATTTTATTTCAATTTCATACATCTATTAGAAAATCTGTTAAATAAACCGTTAAGTGATGATGTGTCAAATATGGGATCCACGTTTCTGCTAATGTGACTGCTAAATTTGTGTCACGTGGCAAAAAAATAAATTTTTTTATGCATTTAAAATATTAAAATATTTATCCTATTTATAAAATTAAAAAATTAAAAAAAACCCCAATCAAACCCAGAAACCATCCCCCTGCGACCCACTCCCTCTTCTCCGCCCCACCCCACCCCCACCTCCTCGCAACCCCCCATCCCACCTTCTCCCTTTCCTCCACTCTCTTCATCTCCCTTCCTTTCTCTCTCCCCAGAGACCCACCAACCCATCCATCCTTGTTCTTCCGTCACCTTCCTTCCCCCACCAACCCAGAAACTATCCTCGTTTGTCGGAGTTCGATGTTGAAGGAGGCAATGTGATCGAGGGACTCGTAGAAGCACTCGCTGTCTTAGTGTTCTCCCTCCCTGGCTCTGCTCATCGTTTACAGATGTGGAGGTGTGTGGGTTTTGGGTTGTGAATCATATCCGATTTTGGGAGGAGAGAGAGAGTGGGGGGAACGAAACTCCATGTTGCTGGGTTGAGGTGAAAGAGAGGAGGTGGTGGTGGTGGGGGGAGGGGGAATGGTTTTTGGGTTTGATTGGTTTTTTTTTTAAATTTAAATTTTTAATTTATTTTATAAATAGGATAAATATATTAGTATTTTAAATGAATATTTTTTTTTTGCCACTGGCACAAATTTGGCATCCACATCAACACAAATGTGAATTCCATATTTGCCATGTCATCACTTAACGGTTTACTTAACAGATATTCTAACGGATGTATAAAATTGAAATAAAATGATAAGTAAATGTATAAAATTGAAATGTTTTAAAGATGTTGTAAGGAATTGAAATCAACCCCAAACCCGAGGGGGTAAAATGTAATTTGTCCATTTTTAATTGAGTGACCATTGCTACAATTTACTCTTTTGCTAAAGATTGCTTACAAAAATATTTTGACCAACAATACTTTCAGTCATTTAAAAGCACTTCCAAACCAACTCAAGGGTTGTGAGAATTTTGATTCATTAATTTTTAATTAGCACTCCACATAATGTTCAATATTACATTTTCATATTAAATGACTTGCATACCCTTGTATGCAATGACAATTTTAATTTTAATGTTTAAAAAATAAATTTTAAATACACTACAAATCACTTTAAAAGTGTATATCCCAAGCTACAAAACCCTAATCAATGAATAGAGAAGGACGGCTCAAACCCAAAATTCAAATTTATTACAGAATTTTTTTACAAAGAGAAGAAAAATCTCACTAATCAAATCTGCTATGATAAAGATAAAAGGGCGAAACTATAACAAACAAAAAAAAACCCTTATCTTCCAAAACTTTTTCTTCGATGTTTTGATAGAAGACTGCTGTTAAACTGGACACCTCTGCTGCTAAGATTATAATCACTGGCTAAGCTATGCACGTTATATAACCAAAAAAAGAAGAAGGAAAAACTCATTTAGAGTATCTCAATTTTCGATCCAATGATTCATGGAGGCCTTATATCCAATTTTCTACATACGAAATCACATTATTCTTCAACCCAATTTCATTGTTTTGTGATTACACATAAATAAGAAATAAAAATAAAAAACATAAAATATGCATTTGCACCTAAGATGTAAAGTGTGGAGTGTATGTAGAAAATGTGGGTTATGCAGAGTGTGGGTGCTATGAGACTATTATAGAAAAGTATATGAGTAGGGGTGGAAAAAATTCCCAAAATTCCAAAACCAAACCAAAAAAATACCGATCCCAAACCAAAAATGTCCCAAACCGATTTTCCCAAAATTTCGGTATTCCCATACCGAAAAAATACCGAAATTTCAGTATGGGAATTGGGATTGTCTTTCCAATATTTTGGTATTCCCATACTGAACCGAAAATATTTTTTTTAATTATTATATATATATATATATATATATTTCCACAGATAATAATATATATTATTATTTTAATTATAATTAGAGTTAATTTGAACCTTTGGATTGTTTCAAATTAATCTATGCCATCAATCTATTCCTTGTTAGGCTTTCAGCTTCATTGTCCCTGTCGTTTAACATGAAATTTGGAAATACAAATAAGACCTAATATCGTTTAACTTGAAATTTTACTTTTGTTTTTAATTTTGTCTTCTTGCTTAGAATATCGTCGAGAATATGTAGAGTTATGAGCTTTTAAATTAGTTTTTATCCTAGTAATATGGTTCCCTCCATGCAAGTAGAGTAGTGACCTGAAGAATTCTACAAACATTTTAACGCCATGTTCTCCATGTAACTAGAATAAATGGTTCTTCAATATCGCCCTTGTGATTTAACTATATACTTACTGTAATATCTCTGCATTCTAAGAAGGGTTTTCTTTTTCTTTTATCTTGTTTTAAGAATATTTTAAGTGGTTGATACGGCTTTAATTTCTACGTTCATAAATTGAATGGAAGTTGATGTTGCTAGAAATGAAATTGTGCATTTGAATCAAATTTGAATAGTTGGGTAATAAGTTAATAACTAATATGTTTAAAATGTCCAAAAGCTCAAAACTATTTCGGGATTCCCAATTTGTCCCGAAATCCCGAAACTATTTTGGGATTCCCAAAAATTTGCTTTGGGATCGGTATTGAAATTGAGATTCCGAAAAATTTTGGTTTGGGAATCGGGACAAGAGTTTCGGTATGGGATCCCACACCGAACCACCCCTATATATGAGGTGTATTAAGATAAATTTTAATTAAAAAAATAAATGTAGAATGTAATAAGTATGCGAGGTGTATTCAACAATATGTGAAGTATTTATAAAACAAGTCATTTCTAAATTATTCTTATTTTATATTCTTCTCTATAAGAAGGAGTGTACAGAATTACGTGATGTGGTATACAAGCTAATAATAGGAAACCTAAAACCAAAGTACAATTGTAAATTAATAACCTAAGCCCAATAGGCACAATAGGATGCGAGTATAATATGTGAAAAATGCTGAACATTCATTCACAAAAGTTACATGAATTTAATGATATTTAGTTTATTTTAGTGTGACAAATAATACATGCAACCAGCATTTTATGAGATATACTCATTCATTGTCATAGAGTTTGACATTTGTATGTTTTGTCTCTAGTCCTATAAAATACATGACATGTAAATGAAATTTAGGAATTGAGCAATTCAGTAAACAGCAGACCGGAATGAGTTAAAAACGTTGAATTCATGTAGCTTTTATGATCTAAACAAGTGTGTTCTTACAAATGGACGGTCAAATTCTAGTTTGATGGCCTTCAAATGAAATGTTTGGTACTATATGTTTCCGCATTTAGATAACCGATGATGGTTTGATCTTGCAAATGAATGTTCAACATTTTTTTACTAGCCAACCACTATCGTTCTTGAACTTTCAATTTAAAATCTCTTTCAAGAAATGGATAATGATCATGTCAATGTTGAGGGGCTAGATAGTGTGGATGTTGACTTGATATTAGGCGTATTGCTAGGATAGATATGTTTACAAAAATGGTCAAACGCTATTCTTTTATCTTTGAGTAATGTTAGGTAAATTAAATTTACAAACCAAATGATGTATCACTAATAAAAACAATCACGCTAGGATAGATATGTTTACAAAAATGGTCAAACGCTATTCTTTTATCTTTGAGTAATGTTAGGTAAATTAAATTTACAAACCAAATGATGTATCACTAATAAAAACAATCACGCTAATCAATATTTAAGTAATAATTAATTTAATTATCAACTTTTATGTCATTTAGTTTACAATAATTTGTCTACAAATTTAGTCTCATTAGCATTACCCTTTATCTTTAGATCAATCGAGCTTGTCATATCATTACTTAACGGTCAATTTAACAAATTAACTAACATGTGTATGATATTCAAATGAAATAATAATTAAATGCATGAGATGAAAATATTTTAATATGCATGAGGTTGTAATTGAACACAAATTTGAGGAGGCAAAATGTAATTTTCCTTTTGTATGATATTCAAATGAAATAACAATTAAATGCATGAGGTGAAAATATTTTAAGAAGTATGAGGTTGTAATTGACTTGAGGATGCAAAGGGTAATGGGAAATTTTATTTAAACTCATCTAACCTCTTTTTACACCCAACTTAAGTTTTAAAAGTTAATTGTCTATTTTACCCTATTGCATAATTACTATTAAGTACAAAATGAAATTAATAAAAAAAATCAAATTCATCAATAGACCCACTTACTATAATTAAACTCTAGCATCACCATTTGTTTATCCTACGCTCATTCCGACTAAAATCCTAATAGCTCTTATTAGAGAAAAACGAGTTTTTCTATTGATGGATGATGATTTTGAAGTTTTTAATCCTCCAACTAAGGTATGACTCGATTTATAGATATTTTGTTTGTCTGCTTCTTTGGATTAAATTTCATTCTTTTTATATTATATTGCATTTGTTTTTCTCTGCCATCTGTATGCCCCCCAAAACACCAGTGCAAGGACTTTTGATTAGTACTGCAAAAACATAAAACTTGATTCTTGGTGCAAATAAAGATTGCTCAAGCTTAACCACAAACTAGCAGGTGGCATGTCTTGCACCCTTTTTTAATTCAAAATAGCTCCAATTTGTTTATTTGTTTATTAACATAGCAGCAAAACACGCAGCTCTATGTTACTTCAAAGTTTCTTAAAAAGTACATGAAAATGCTCGATTTTAAAAGGACTGAACTGGAGCTTGCATAACATTCTCTTGGCAAATTCAAGTCTATGGAATGATCTCTTGGATCCCAAGTTCATGGATGGGTTGTGGTAGCAGAAGGAAAAAAAGTAGCCATTGAAATGCTAGTCTTATACGACATATGCAATTATAGAGGGGCAAAGGACGCCTCTTTGAAAGCAACAAAAAAAAAAAAAATATTAGAGATGTTCTTTTATAAAGGGAATGAAAGTAAAGATAATTTTACATTTTGAATTGGGTTTGAAAGGGTAGTTTAGGTAATAATGTAAGATCCCACATCGCCCAGGGGTGAGGATCCTGTAAGCCTTATATGTACATGCTTCCCTCCCTATAGCACGAGGCCTTTTGGGAGTTCACTGGGTTTGGGTTCCATTGGAACTCCGAAGTTAAACGAGTTCGCGCGAGAGCAATACCAAGATGGGTTACCCACTGAGAAGTTCTCGTGTGAGTTCCCAGAAACAAAACTGTGAGAGTGTGGTAGGGGCCCAAAGCGAACAATATTGTGCTATGGTGAAGTCGAGCTCGGGCCAGGATGTGACAAATAAAGTTGGGTTTAAAGAGATATTAATTCTTTAATAAAAAATAATATGGGTGAAGAGAGTAAGTTGGGTGTAGAAATATGTTAGATGAGTTCAAACAAAATTTCCCAAATGTAATTTACCTTTTGTTTAAGGGGTGTGTTATCCACACACCCCATTTTACTTCTCACACGCACTTTGATAATTTTTGTCTGTTGATCTTTTTCAATTCATCTGATCCAACGGTCGAAAATTAAAAAGGTATGTGAGAAGTAAAATAGGGTGTGGATATCACACTCCTTTGTTTAAACTTACAAGTTAGGATGGTAAGCCTGTAAATATTTTAAGGCCCGTAATCCAAAAATTATTTTCGATTTTAATTGGGGAAAATCCAGCAACCATTATCAGCCTTCATCAGATTCTCCAAGTCTCAACCTAAGGACTATATACATGTGCAAGCCCATCTATCCTTCAGTAGCCTTGGCTCGAATCAGAACCTTGATAGAAGTCATTTTTCTTTATCATTTGGTTTCCCCTTTTACTTTTCAGTTTTGTGTTTAATCTTAACCAAAAATTAAAAGAAAAATAAAAAATCCTGGTATGTGTAATGGGCTACGAACTCGGGATCTCACATTTGCCACTACAAAAACTAAACGAGACAAGTCACAACCAAATATTTAAGTTCTTACAAATACAACGACAACCGCACCATGACATGCAGAAAAATAATCTGGCTAATCATAAAAACTATATTAATGTGGACCCCTTAATGACACGTGGTGTCCAGTCATTATCTATATAGGGGTTATGTCATCAATTAACGGTAGACTTAAAAGTTTGACTAACGGATGTATGAGATTGACCTAAAATTAATATTTTAGATATAAACAAAAAAAACTTGATATACTAAATATTAAAAACGACAAAATATGAGGTAATAAACTGAGATTTATCTTTAAAAATATATACGTAATATCTACAACCGACCATTAACATGTAGAAACCAAAGATTTGCACGGTAGAAAAATCCTAGGGTAAGATCGTGTGGTGTAAATTTTACCAGGACAAGACTAGAGAGAACCAAATTGGGTTCAATGATGAATGATGAATGATGGTGTTTCGTTTACCCAGGTTGGTTGGGGTCCACCCTCTGGAGCTATGATGACAACCATGACTGGTCATGGGTGCGTAGACGGGACTTGGATTCTCTCCTGCTAAAATTAAATAATTTTTATATTTTTAAAAATAAAGCAGTTTCATTTTGAGTAAAAAGCATTTAATTGTAACCGCACGATTTTTTATGAACGACCCATGTGGCTTGATCCCTAGGATCCCCATGGAGGGGATCCGGAGAGGATCCAAGTCCGCGTAGACGTAGCTCAGCTCAATAACCAGTTAGAATATGGAGTACGATTCTCTATTATTTTATTCTCATCTTCTTTTCACACATTACTTTTTGTCTTATTATTTTTATAAAAAATGAATAAGATGTTGACGTGGCTTAATCGTGATCGTTCAAATAAGAGGGTATAGAAGGGTAGAGAGATTAGGAGGGTAGAGAATCCTACTCCTTATAGTATTACGGATTGATTCAAATTATTTACTATCTATCAGTCTCAATCTCCTTCTGATCAGCCACTAAAAGCCAGGCAAACCAACAAGACTCCTCTGCTCCCAGATATCATGGCTCTGCCCCATCTTAACCTCTCCTTTCATGTGGTTTGCAAGTCTCACCAAGTATATTATATATGTAACAATCATTCATTTGGCATAAACAATTGCCGGATATGGTCTTTCACTATCTGAATTTTGTATCAGTACTGCTAAATTGATTTGGTGGCAATCTGGTGGTAATTCGGCTCATTCTCTCAAATATGTGGCGGTGGCTCCGAAAGTGGAAAAGGTGGAAATGGTGGGAATGAGAAAGGGATTTATGGGAATAGGGAGAGGGAGTGTGTTGATGTGGGCCCCAATTTGAATATTTTGTTTTATTTAATCTTTTTTATTTTCAAATATTTATAAGAGTAAATTACATCATACCCCTTCAGGTTTGAGGTCTATTACAACCCAATACAACAACTTTAAAACATTTCACTTTCATATCTCAAGTACTATTTTATTTCAATTTCATACCTCTGTTACATTTTCCATCAATTGAACCGTTAAGTGCTGACGTGGTTGCCAAATGTGTGCCACGTGGCAAAAACAACCTGAATTTTAAAAAAAGGTAAATTACACCATACTCTCTCAGGTTTGAGGTCTATTACAATTCCATACAACATCTTTAAAACATTTTACTTTCATACATCAAGTACCATTTTATTTCAAAATAACACCTCCATTAGATTTTCCATCCATTAGTCTGTTAAATGCTGACGTGGCTACCACATTTGTGCTAATGTGGCTGCCACGTGGCAATTTTTTTTATTTTTTTTATTTTTTAAAAACCTGAATCTTCTAATTATTAAAATAAATAAAAAATCTTCATCTTCTTCCCCTACTTTTAATCCCGAAAAAAAAACCCCTTCAGTTCATCTTCCCCTCCTCCTCCATCTTCATCTTCTTCCCCCGACCCCCTACATGCAACCCAGAAAAAAAAAACAGAGATCCCGTCTGGTGTGTATTGTGGGTCACCTGGGGAGTAGGTCTGCTGCAGGGGATGGAGAAATAAGGTTGCTGGGTTTGGGCGCTGGGAGCGCGGAGGGGGGGTGGAACCAAAACCCAAACAATAACAATAACCTTTTTTTTTATAATTAAAAGATTCAGGTTTTTAAATAATAATAATAAAATTTTGTCACGTGGCAGCCGCATTAGCACAAATGTGGCACTCACGTTAGCACAAATGTGGCAGCCACGTTAGCACAAATGGTACTGGATGTATGCAAGTGAAATGTTTTAAAGATGTTGTATAGAATTGTAATAGACCTCAAACCTGAGGAAGTATGGTGTAATTTACCCTTTTTTTGGTGTAAAAAATCAAGTTTTTTAAAAATAAAAAAATAAAAAATTATTTTTTTTACCACGTGGCACACATTTGGCAGCCACGTCAGCACTTAACGGCTCAATGGATGGAAGATGTAACGGAGGTATGAAATTGAAATAAAATAGTACTTGAGGTATGAAAGTGAAATGTTTTAAAGCTGTTGTATGAGGTTGTAATAGACCTCAAACCTGAGGGGGTATGATGTAATTTATCCTATTTATAATGATAACATATTTTCTTAGTTTTTTGTGCTCAAATTAACATCCATGAAAATATTTTATATTACATTGGTTTTTTCAATATGAAAATATTTCATATTATAAGAACATTTTAATTATTTTTTATTGGGTGAAGTGCTGATTTAGTTTCTGAACTATTACCTCAGTGAAAATTAGGTCTCTGAATTATTTTTTTGGTAAAATAAGTTCCTAAATTCATTAAAAATTGCTAATTTCATCGATACTATTATATTCAAAGCTATTTTATCTAATTTTTCTTCAACTTAAGTCACTTCACACACTTTAGAATGTAATACCGTCATTTTTCTCGCCTATAAACCCTTCACATTTTATATAGGTTGCGAATCTAACATCTAATTTATCCTCCATAGTTAACTTACATTTATTTTATTTATTTTTTTATGAAAAACTACCAATTTACTCTCCAAAATTAACTCCATATACTATTTCTTTATTAAAAAAACTATCAATCTACCATCCAATGTGTATCACATATAAGTAACGTAACTTAAATTGACGAAAAATTGAATATAGTAGCTTTAAATATAATATTAAGGATGTAATTGGCAACTTTTTATAATTCAAAGACTGATTTTTCTATAAAAAAAATAGTTTAGGTACTTAATTTTTTCTAAGGTGACAATTCAGGGACTAAATTGGCCGTTCACCCTTTTTTGTTAAACCAATTAAGTAAATTAATTCTTTTTGATGTGTTTTCATTTGCTGATGATAATAATTATACAATATAATTGTAAAATGTATCATTACAATATTTTTTTAATAAAATAATTTATATTTCTTAACGAATTTAGAACGAATCAAACTGAAAACCATGCTGTTTATGCCTACTCTCGGACAAATGATACTTTATATTACTACCGAATTCTGTATCCGAACCGAACTACGAACTCGAATGGTACTCATATCTGGCAACTATGGGCATAATAAACATGGACTAGGATTCTCTCCCCTCCTCTCTCCATCTCATTCCATCCCCTTCTCTCACATTCTCTTATTTGTCTTTCTCTTTCTATAAAAAATTAATATAAGATGTTGTAATGGCTTAACAGTGACCGTTCAAATAGGAAGGGAGAGAAAGGGAGGAAAAAAAGAGAGGAAGAGAATTCTACTCCAATAAACACATACATTCATCTTCTTTTTTTCTCTTTCCCTTTCACTTTTTTCTTTTCTGCATTCATTTCTTTTCATAGTAATATAAGAGAGACCAAATTTCTAAACGAAATAGTATGAATGTTAATGATTGAATCATTACTTAAGTGTTGATTAACGTGTTTATTTTCTATTTGTAACACATTATTTTGTTTGCAAATTTTGGTTTAAAAATTTGGTCTCCCTATCATGATCCTTTCCCATATCTTGTTTATATATTCCAAAACTATATGTTATGACTTGTTATAAAGGCCATACAGTCCTGATATGTAATTGCAGAATTGCAATTCTCTATATGGCTTAAGTGTTGGTATATTTCATTAATATATTAATTTATATTTTATATATATATATATATATATATATATATATAAATGTGTAGTTGCATGATGTCCTTTCGGCAGTTTTTGAATTGAAGAATCATAACTGCAGTGCGATGTCGTGCCTCTTGCTTCAAACATGGCTGCAGTTGCATCATTTCGGAAACATATGAAAGGATGCAGCAGGTTGTTTTTCAGAATATGAAGTGATGCAGCAAGTTGTGTTTTTTGATTAAAAGATA
The DNA here is from genome assembly GCA_963580275.1 of Crataegus laevigata. Taxonomy (NCBI): domain Eukaryota; kingdom Viridiplantae; phylum Streptophyta; class Magnoliopsida; order Rosales; family Rosaceae; genus Crataegus; species Crataegus laevigata. Next base: position 17,654,812 of record OY756940.1, on the reverse strand, counting down.
CATCCATTCGGTGGCAATGATGCAGGAAAGAACATGACCTTTTATATGCACACTTTGAACTGAAATTCCCTTAAAATCTATACAAAAGGAAACTGTATGATTTTGATGGAGAGAAAGAGGATAAGAAACTATTGTTTGAAGAATTGTATATGCAAATATGCACCCAATATGGACTATTTATAGATACTATGGAACCATTTGAAGATGGATAAACTAAAATTTCAAATTTTGTTGTATCCTGGAAGTGATTTTCTTTAGACCCGTTAGCAAACTCATTTAGAGTGGGGGCAAATATCACTTTAAGGAAAACGTATTAACGTGCCTCAAAAGTCATTTTTCTATCTAAATTCTCAACCTTATTCTTACAATCTTAAAGTGATATTCGCAATGGAGAAGATGTCCGAAACTATGGCTTTGTCCGCAATGAATGACAGTGCTTTCTGGAAACTCGACAAGTTTGATGGAGCCAATTTCATGCGTTGGAAGGACAAAATACGCTGGATGCTGATGGCCCTGAAAATTGCCTATGTTCTTGATCCAAATATAGAACCAATTTTGGAACCTAATGAGGCAGATACAGAACAAATTATTGCCAACAGAAAGAAGCGTGAAGACGATGAATTGATGTGCTGAGGACATATCCTAAATACTTTGTTGGATTGGCTCTACAATTTATTTTCTACAACTCAATCTCCAAGGGAAATTTGGAATGCTCTTGAAGAGAAATATACATCGGAGAAAAAAGGTACCGATAAATTTATCATGTTTAAGTTCTATGAATTTACTATGACTGATGGCAAATCCATTGTGGACCAAGTTCAAGATTTATTACTTTTGGTCACAAAGCTTTGTGAAGTCAATTGTTCCGGATGCATTACAAGTAGGGGCTATCATGTCAAAATTACCCCCTAGTTGGAATAATTATAGGAAGAAGCTTTTGCATATGGTAGAAGATATAAGTCTCCAAGATCTCTTGAAGGGGATTCAAATTGAAGAGGAAACTCGGAAATGAGAAAAACAATTTTCCTCACAAGACTTCACTAAGATTAATTATGTTGAAAGGAGCAATAGTAAGTTCAAAAAGAACTTGAAAGTGAATAACCTAGGAAAGTTCAAAAAGACATCTTTTGGCACCAACAGTGGCAAGAAAAAAATGCAACTTTCCACCATTGTGGAAAGAAAGACCACTTTACTCATGATTGCAGGTTCAAGAAAAATGAGGACGCCAAATTAAACAAAGCAAATATGGTAGAGGAAACTCATACTGAAGATATAATTGATATGGTGTCTGAAATGCAAATTGGCATGGTCACTGAATTGAACATGGCTGCAGCCGTTAAATCTTTTGACTGGTGGCTTGATTTTGGTGCTACCATACATGTTTGCAATGATAGAGCACAATTCAAGATTTACAAAACCGAAGAGGATGGCCAAGAAGTAATAATGGGCAATCACAGTGGTGCTAAGGTTTTTGGAAAATGGACTATTGAACTACAATTCACTTTTGGAAAAACAATGATTCTGACAAATATTTTTCATGTCCCAGACATTAAGAAAAATCTTGTACCTGCAAATCTACTATGTAAAAATGGTATTAAAGTGGTATTGGAAGCCCACAAATTTATACTGTCATAGAATGGTGTATTTGTTGGCAAGAGTTATTCATTTGATGAAATGTTTAAACTCAGTGTCAATAAAGTGAATTCTTCTATTTATATTGTTGACTCTTCTTATACTTTATGGCATTCTCGTTTAGCACATTTGAATTATAGATCTTTAAAATATTTGTCTAAATATAGTTTAATTTCTTGTAAAGATGTTGCATTTAAAAATTGTGAAATCTGCACACAAGCTAAAATACAAAAAAAACATTTTCAAAAAGTAGAAAGAAATACTGAAATATTAGATTTAGTTCATTTTGATATATGTGAGTTTAATGGTGTTTTAACTAGAGGAGGAAAATGCTATTTCATTACTTTTATTGATGATTGTTCTAGATTTACTTATGTTTATTTAATGTCTAATAAAGATGAGGCCTTTGAGTTTTTCAACTGATATAAAGCAGAGGTTGAAAACCAAAAGGAAAGAAAAATTAAAATCCTTCAGAGTGATAGAGGTGGTGAGTATTTTTCAAATGAATTCTCTTTGTTTTGTGAAGAACATGGAGAATACTGCACCTTACACTCCACAACAAAATGGCTTAGCAGAAAGAAAGAATAGGACACTCACTGATATGATTAATTCAATGATCATAAGTGCAAATGTTCCTACATATTTATGGGATGAAGCTCTTCTTGCAGCATGCCATGTACAAAACAGAATTACCTCTAAGAAAACTCACGTGTCACCGTATGAAGTATGGAAAGGCAGAAAGCCAAATTTGGAATATTTAAGAGTTTGGGGGTGTTTGTCCTTTTATAGGTCTCACAACCCTAAAAGATCCAAATTAGGTCCTAGAGGCATAAAAAATATTTTTGTGGGATATGCCCAGAACTCTAAAGCATACAGATTGCTTGATGTGAACTCAAATGTCATTATTGAGTTAAGAGATGTAGAGTTCTTTGAGGATAAATTCTATAATGACCCTAGTCCTAGTTCAATTGAAGAACATAATCAACAATCAGTGTCAGAAGATATTCCCAGTTCAGTTTTTGGTACAAAAAGGAGAAAGGAACTATAAGAGGTTCAAGGACGTAGGAAAAGTCAAAGGGTCAGAAAAGAAAAGAATTTGGGTCTTGATTTTATATCTTCAGAAGCTATTTTATTGTTGGTCGAAGGAAATAGAGAGAAAGTTCTACATAAAATACCCTTCATTTTAAATATAGAAGGAGATCGTGCAATGACTTCTAGAGATGCTGCTTTCTGGATTAAAAAAAAAAAGGCTGTAGATGATGAGATGAACTCATTGTTATCTAAAACCAAACATGGACATTGGTTGACTTACCACATGGATCTAAACCAATTGGTTGTAAGTGGGTGTTTAAAAGGAAATATAATACTCATGGTTCTCTACAAACCTTCAAAGTCCGATTGGTAGCCAAGGGTTTTAAACAGAAAAACAAGTTGACTACTTCTACACCTATGCATCAGTTGCAAGAATCACCTCCATTAGAGTGTTGTTTGCTTTGGCATCCGTATATATCTATATGTACATCAAATGGACGTGAAAACAACATTTTTAAATGGGGATTTGGATGAAGAGGTATATATGGAGCAGCCAGAAGGATTTGTTCTTTGAAAAAATATTGCAGAAGCATAATCATTTGCAAATAAAAGAAGCACCGACCACTTATGACTCTAAGATCAACATGCTAGTAAATTTTGGTAGATCAATTGCTCAAACTTAAATATGCTAGTGCAATTGGAGGATTGATGTATGCTTCGCATGGCACAAGGCCAGATATAGCATTTGTTGTTTGTAAGCTTTCAAGATATACTAGCAATCCCAGCAGTTTACATTGGAAAGCAATTTGTAGAGTTTTTAGTTATTTTACAAAGACTACTAATTTGGGTCTATTTTATTCAAGATTTCCAGTGGTACTAGATGGGTACTCATATTCTATTTGGATTACTAGCGCAAGCAATAATAAATCCACAAAAGGATGGATATTCACTATTGGGGGAGGTGCTGTTTCTTGGGTATCAAAGAAACAAACAATTATATCATACTCCACTATAGAATATGAGCATTAGCAGCTACATGCAAAGAAGCAGAATGGTTGAGAGATTTATTGTTCGACATAGAGTTGTGGCCACAACCAATGCCATCTATTTCTTTGGATTGCAATAGTGAAACTACATTGTCTAGAGCTTATAGCAAAGTATATAATGACAAATCTAGACATATTAGCATTAGACATGAAATTGTCAAATAGTTAATAACACAAGGAGTTGTTAACATAACTTATGTAAGGTCAAATAAAAATTGGGTAGATCCTTTTGCAAAGGGACTCTCAAGAGATATGGTACAAAGTATATCTAGTGGAATGGGGCTGAAGCCCTTTACTATAAGTCACCAGTAATGGTAACCCAACTTTGCCTAGAACATCACTAGACCAAAGTTCAATGGGTAATAACAAGTTACTGATAAGTGGTTTGAATAAGCATTGAATAATTTATATAGCCTATTCTAGAATGTCAGTGCATATAGAGGATGAAATTTAAATTCTTAATGAGGTATAATAATATAATATAAGATGTTTGAATAGCAGGAACATATACGAGTAACCTCACCTATACAAACATAAGGAGTGGTGCCGCTTCTACCAAGATTTTTTTTTTTTTGGGTTTTCTCTTGTAAATGTTTATGAAACCAAGATGTAGCACAAGGTCATAATAGTGCTAACTAGATACAAAATTTTCTCCAAGGAAGCTATAATATGATCATGTGTGTAGTATTTTCCGGTTTTGACTGATAAATACGTAGTTTAAGGTATGGAAAGGCCACTATTGTATTTGTAAGAACCTTGAGATACTTACACTAATTAAAGGTTAAAATTGAAAGATATCTTTTTGTATGCATGAACATAATTGTATGATTAAAGTTAATGATAGAAAGATTGATTCATTATAATATTTCTAGTTTTATATTTTTTGAGATAGAGGAGAATTGTTAGATGTTTCCAAGTATATGGGCTATATATATTATTGAAATAGGGAAGGATTGTTGGTATATTTCATTAATATATATATCTGTGTGTGTGTGTGTGTGTGTGTAGTTGCATGATGTTTGTTCGACAGTTTTTGAATTGAAGAATCATGACTGCAGTGCCATGTCGTGCCTCTTGCTTCAAGCATGGCTGCAGTTGCATCTTTTCGGAAAAATATGAAAGGATGCAGCAGGTTGTTTTTCAGAATATGAAGTGATGTAGCTGGTTGTGTTTTTTGATTAAAAGATGCATCCATTTGGTGGCAATGATGCAGGAAAGAGCACGACCTTTTACATGCACACTTTGATCCATCTTCAAAGGGTTCCATAGTATCTATAAATAGCCCATATTGGGTGCATATTTGCATGTACAATTCTTCAAACAATAATTTCTTATCCTCTTTCTCTCCATCAAAATCATACAGTTTCCTTTTAGAAGATTTTAAGGGAATTTCAGTTCTTGCTGAACTAAAATTTTAAACTTTGTTGTATCTTGAAAGTGATTTGCTTTATACCCGTTAGCAAACTCATATTAGAGTGGGGGCAAATATCACTTTAAGGAAAACGTATTAACGTGCCTCAAAGTCATTTTTCCAGTCTAAATTCTCAACCTTATTCTTACATTAAGAGAAAGAATTATAGCTGAATTCAAAATGATCATGACAACAGATGGGTAAACTTTAGAAATTAATATATTGGGATATCATCGTATCAAGGTTACACATTACCCATATAAAAAATACTCGAAACATTTATAAACTAGGTTCCACGTTTCAGAAAATACGTAGAATAAACATGCAAAAATAATTAATTATATATTGTGCTTACTGCTTATAACAATATATATCATACAAGAATATTCCCTGGCTTTCTCAAAATATTTGGTAAATTAGATGAAACAAAAACAAAACTGTAGTGTAGTGGGTGGGTAGGGTAGGATTTGGATTTAGGTTTTTCCAAGGAACACATGGTTTGAATTATATAATGCAAGATATTCAAATGGAGGAGCACAATGTGTGGTCCAAAGCATGAAATGATAGTACAGTCTCTCACATACACACACAGATACATATATATATATAGATATATATATAGATATATATATATATACATATCTATATATATATGTATATATATATATATATAGAGAGAGAGAGAGAGAGAGAGAAATAGAGTTAATTATAAGTTGCCCACGGATTTAATTCACAAAGGTGACCAGTGAGTGACCCTCCGCGCAACCGCCCTTCAAAGTTAATATATTGTGATGCCCAAAATTTGTCTAGTGCTCCTCCACTCCTCTTTTTAGGGTGCCTCTGGGAGGGACCACTGCCCCAAAACTTACTTGTCCGTTGTCGGTTTGTCTAGGCCCCCTGGGGTACCATACAGCAATGCAACAGACAGCCTTAAAGCTCTCTACTCAGTTTGGACAGGGTATATACCCTAAAGATTATTGTTAGCACTAATATACTGACCCAGATGCTTAATATCGGTATAACTGTGTTGCATTTTGGAGGATAAAGTGACACAGAGGGTCCTAAGATTAGCTGCAAAATTAAAGCAACATTTTTATCTCATATGCACCGACTTGCTATTTGAGCATATTTTCTTCCAAGAATATATATGCCAACCTGCTTTGACATCCTGTACTGCGTCTTAGTGTCTCTTTTGGTATAATATCAACAAGATCCACAGGCATGCACTCCACGCCATAATCAGAGTTGTCATGTTTTGAACAAAAGAGAGAGAACAAGAAAATAGTTGTCAAGTTTACATATGATAAACGTACTTTTGCGTTTCTTTTTAGGGGCACTAATCAGAGTTGAATGCATTATATAAGTGTGTTTCTATTTGTTATACATTCATGGCTTATTGATTTAGGTTAAAATCCAACTTTTCAATACGCGTTTTTAATATTCTCTAATTGTTAAGAGGATGAATTTATATTGGGGAGAGAATGAACCGTGTATGTGCTCGTAATTCTTAACTATTATGCAGAAATCCAGAAGAACAGGCAAGACGAAAACACAGAAAAAGGAAGATAAGAGAGAGGAATAATACAGAAAAAACTAAACTTTTGGTATTATCTCAACTGAATTGAATGCAATAGTCACAACTTTATGTATAGAAATGAAAAAGAAACAGACTTGCTTGATCTTTAAGCTATCTAACCGGCTCTCTAACAAAACATAACTAACTAGGCAGCCTTGGCACCTCATTATTGACTTATCCGTTAACATTCCCTCAATCTCAATTAGGGCAACCTAGTTTGAGATTGGAACAATATCTTACAAATGCAGGGACTGTGAGGTCCTTTTGTCAACAAATCAGCAGTTTGATCATCATTATATAGATATTTAACATGAAGATCTCCTTGGAGATCCCTTTCTCTCACAAAGTGGTGATCAATATCAAAATGTTTAATTCTTGATTGTTAGACTTGATTGGCACTTAGGGCAATAGTTGACATGTTATCACAGTAAATGATGGGAGGACTTGACAAGAAAAAATACCTCAACCTTTCAAAACTAACCGCACACATACAAAATCGGCCGTAAACTAATGCTTTATACTTTGCCTTTGTTGAGTATATAGAAACAGAAATTTGTTTTTGATATGGGATTGCTGCCAAGGTATACCACATACACAGTTACTAATCTTATGGTATTTAAGTCTGCAGCCTAGTCTGAATAAGAAAATGCAGTCAATTGGATTGTTATATCTGTTGAGTAAGTAATTCCACAATGCAGTTCCTTGAAGATAACTCAGCTTTAACACACTGAAAATGCACATCAGTTGGATTTGTCATGAATTGACAAACTAAATTCACATCAAAAGCTATGTTTATTTGGCCTTGTGAATGTCAAATATTGAAGTGAACCAACAGACTTCTGTATAAAGTCGGATCCAGTAATGCTTGCCCTCAGTGATCAAAAGCTGATTATGAGGCTTGCGTGGGGTAGTACAAGTTGACAAGAATCTATTTTAGATTTATTAATGAGATTCTTCACATATTTTGATAAATGATTCACAAAGATATCCCTAATTTTTTTTTATAATGTATATGCAACTCGAGAAAATAGGTGAGTGTTCGAGGCAAGGATTTCTCTTCGAACAGCTCCTCAGGGGTGTGGCATTTGGTGTGTTGTCAGGCTTGCTCTCATTGCTTGGTATGTTGCAATGAGAGTTTGTAGTTAGTTCGAAAGGTGCCTTTGTGGGGACTTAGGTATAGGCATTGAGGCTCACAATAAAAACTAACAAGGATCTTGGTGTGCCACTATTATCTCAGTATAACAGATGTTGAACAAGTGTGATTTAAGTTAATTACTTGCGCCCAAGTTACTTAAGCTTCTTGTTATCAAAGGATTGTCACAAATAGGTTAGGTCTGCATTAAGTTCTTTTTCTTGCCTTGTAAAGAAGGACTTTTAGTTCATAGTCTTGTATGTTCAAAACGAAGGGAGTTCAGGGCCATTTTAACCATCTCCTCGAACACAATTTGTTCTTAATGAAAACAGGTCTGTTAAGTTAACCATATCCGAATGCAAATGAGACTTTTAGGTAGAAAACAGTTGGAAATAACTTGAATACATGTTGAAAAGTACATTAAGGGACAGACCTACTAAATGAAAGTACAAACAAAGAGACTCGGGCAAGATTTCACCTTGTCGGGCAAGGTTGAACTTCTTGCAACCACTTCTCTTTGAGTTTACAGAGGTTGTAAGCTAAAAAGGATGGATGGTAAATAGGTTTTACACAAGGGAATCGATACTACAACACTACAGGAAGGTAATAGAGCTTTTACACTAGACAAAAGATAGCTTTTCTAAGGGACTATTGCTAAAATTACTGAATCTGGACAAGTTTCAGCTTTATGGGTACGAACTGGCTTGAGAGAAGAGTTTGTATGTCTTTTGATTGGTTGCTTGAGTGTCCTTGTCTCTGATGTATCTTTCTACTTTTATAGACAATTTGGCCTGACTGCTTTGGCTTTATTCTTGGCCGAGGGCTCTTAGGGGCAGTGAGTGATCTTATATTTACACTTCATGCCATTAGAAAATGCTTTTTGGGCTGGTGGTGAGTTGGTCTATGTCAACCATCACTTCAATCATAGGCACGTAGCCTATGCTTTAGCTGAAAAGGCTTCAGTTTGCTTCAAGCCTCATTGTTGGGCTTTAGGCAAGGTTGATTTGTTTTGGTGCCTTTGGGCTTTCCCTAATACAAAGCCCAATGTTAAATATTAACCCAAATAGTGCCCCCTTTAATCATTGTTAAGTCTGCAAATCGAGACCTTAATAATGATTAAATACCAGCCGCATGCTTTAATCATTGTTAAGTTTGCTTTTCTTGGAATATGATTGATTGAAATCTCAGTACCCTAATAACTCAACAATTGAGTAGCTGCCAAGTAATAACCAGCCATGGTGATGTGTCTGCACTTGTGATCTCTATTTAACTGATTAATAACCAACTCTAAACCACCAAATACATCCACTTCTATTACCCCCAACTCTATCAGGATTTCCAAGCCAATAATCAATGCCTCGTACTCTGCCCGATTGTTGGTAGTATTTTGATAATCTAGAAGGAATGAATAAAAATGTGAACTCCTTTGGGATCAATGATGACAATCCCAGCTCCAGCATATGTTGATTACAGGATCCATCAAAATACAACCTCCAAAGAGTTATCCATCGGCTGGTTATCCTTCTTACCACTTGCTAAATCCATTCTTCTTTACCTGAATGACCTTTACTTGATGTGATCCAAAGACTAACCACTTTCAAAGTTCCTGGGATGTTGACAAGTTCATCCCGTGACTCTTGGTGCTCGATTAAGAAGTCTATAATTGCCTGCCCCTTTATTATTTTTCGAGGTACATACTGGAAACTGAACTCTAATAGTACTAGAATCCATTTCTCAATTCTCCCAATTAGCATTGGTTTTGACAACATATACTTGATCCCATCAGTTTTGGCAATGATATGGATGTGGCAAGGCAACATGTAATGCCTTAGCTTGGAGGCAGTGAAGTATAGAGTCAAACATAGCTTCTTAATTGGAATATATCTTGTTTCTACCTTAGTACGAATTCTACTGAGGTAACATATTTCTTGCTCCTTCCCCTCTTCATTATTATGAGCCAACAAGCTTCATATTGACTTTTTCGAGGAAAAAATATAGAGCTTTAAAGGTTTCCCTCTCTGATGGGCCATGAGCATTGGTGGAGAGGCTAGGTAAGCCTTCATTTTGTCAAAACTTCTTGGTGTTGTGGGCCCCATTCGAACTCTTCTTGATTTTTCAATCTTAACATGAAAGTTAATGGATGAATCTTGCTCGCCAAGTTAGCAATGAATCGCCTTAAAAAGTTGACCTTCCCTAGTAGCCTTTGCAACTGCACTTCGTTGGTGGGAGAACATGACACCATTATAACCCGAGCCTTATTTTTGTCTACCTCCACACCTCTTTGATGAACAAGGAATCCCAAAAAGTTGCCCGATCTGACTCCAAAAGCGCACTTCTTAGGATTTATTTTCAACTTATAGGTCATCTTTCTTACTAAGGCTTGTCTGAGGTCTTCTAAATCAGTTTTTGACTTTACTACTATATCATCAATGTACATCTCCATGTTATGCCTAACTAAACCATGAAAAATGGCATTCATTGCTCTCTGATAGGTAGCACCAACATTTTTGAGCCTGAATGGCATGACTACATATTCATATGCTCCTACAAGTCTTGGGCACCTAAAGGCTGTTTTATGTATATCTTCTTTAGCCATTTTTATTTGATTATAACTATCATTCCCATCCATGAAATATAGAACTGTGTGTTTTGCAACTGCATCTATGGATAGGTCAGCTATAGACATGAGGTATTCATTTTTAGGTGTGGCTTCATTAATGCTTCTATAGTCGGCATAACATCAAATGGCATTAGTTACAACTTTTAATACAGGTACAATGTTTGCCAACCACTCGACATACTTGGCAGGCCTAATAAATCCTACCTTCACCAGCATTTCAATCTCTTATTTGACCTTTTCTTCTATCTTCTTCAACATTCTTCTTGGAGCTTGCTTCACAAGTTTGTACCCTTCCTTGATAGGCATTCTGTGCTCCAATCTAGGCATTTATGTATAATGTCATGCAAACTAATCTTTAAATTCATGCAAAAGGTCTATTATTCTTGCCTGATCTCTAGTTTTCAACAAGCTACTAAGTTGTATTGGCCTCGGATCATCCTCAGTCCCTAAATTAATGGTTTATAAGGGGTCTTGTACTTCTAATGCTGGCTTATCAGGCTCTGTACATAAAAATTCAACTGACTTTGGACCCTCGGGCACATCCTTTTGCCAGTCCAAGTCATATATACACTCAGCCATGTGAATGGCTGCCTCTATCTCTTCTCCCAAAGACTCTTCTTCTTTTCAGTTCTTGGGGCTCGAAGCCTCTTTCTGCCACTTTGCTTTTTCCTTGACCAAGCTCTTTCTCACTTCTTTTCTCTCTCTCCCATACATAAGCAGTTTCTTGATTAAGGACCTGACTGCAATCACTTGGTCTTTTCTCCTTTGTTCTTACATCATTAATGTTGGTGGGCTGGGACAATGTGAGGCCTGTCCCATTCCTCTTTAGTGAGAGACAATCATTGTTCTAGGAGCTTTTGGGCTATCACTTTAGTTGGGCGACCGTTCTTATCAACTCCTAAACACTGCAAGATTTCAATTCTGGGGTTGTAGAAGTTTGCCTTCGCAACATTGGCTATAAGGAGAAATGGACGTGACTCGACCTCTACAATCTCCCAAAATCCTAGTCCCTCAACTCTGGACTCGTGGTAGACAGCAACTTGTTGATGTAAAGTGGATGACACAGACAGACTTTGATAAATCCAATCTCTGCTAAGCAAGGCTTTATAAGTAGAGCTGTTATCCACCACAAAGAATCCTAGCATGATACCCCAAGTAAACTTCCAAAGGCAATATCTCATAGGTTCTAGTGATAGCTCCCTAGAAGCTAGAGATTGTTATATCAGTGGGAATAAGATTTTCATCATTTCTACACAGCTTCTTCATTTGTTTAATTGAGAGCACATTAACTGCTACTCCACCATCTATCAAGACCCTCTTGAAGGGTACTACCTCCAGATAAGCAGTTACATATATGGGCTTGAGGTGGTTGTCTTGGGCTAGACTTAGTCTACTAAACATCATTTGGTCAGAATATACCCTATCGGGCTTTTTCAGTGCAGGTTTGAGAAAATTAGTCATGCTTGGTCTATTTTTCCCAGTTCTTTTAACATTAACAGTGCCATCATTGGTTCTGGTGCTAAATAATCACCCTTCATTATGGCTGGCTAATCTAGTCAAGCCCAAAACATGGCTGATAAAACATAAGTCATGTTTACGTAGGAGTTGCTGGGTTTAGGTACCTCTTTTTTTTTCCTCCAATCTGATACACAAACTCATCCATCCAAGCCTAAGCATCCTTGGTTAACATTAACTCGGGAACCTCTTCATCTATTGCTATATCAAAGTTAAGCAACTGCCTTGGGGATTCACAAGGTGCATATTCCAGTATAGGTGAAGGTATCCTCTTCTCAGAAGAAATGGTCCCAAAACATAGAGGTTTTGGTCTCCAACCTGGTGTAAGCATCATCACTACACTTTCCTAAGCTCTTCTCAACACTCTGTACTTTCCTGGATGAGGATTCTAAGGCACATGATCTCTTTGACCGTCCATCTTACTATTAGCTCTTTCTATCTTTTTTTTGCTTCTCCATTGGAGTTATCTTTTTCCACCTTGTGTGGCCTCCTCAAACTTAACATTCCCAAAAGCTTCTAAAATGATTAGGATTTTTAATGAGTTCATGTGAGCTTTATGCTATCGTTGGACCTTTCTGATCATGGATGCCCCCATCTCTTTAATAGGTCTTCTATCTTTCCCAACCATATACCATTTTTTACCAAGTCGGGCTAAATTTTTCTTAATAATTGGGGGCACTGGGTTTATGGTTCTCTTTCTCCATCCTTGCCTTTTACTGCTATGATAACTTGGCTAGGGAGGTTTCACTTCTATCTACCTTGGTATCTTGGTTTCCTTGTCCTCAGCTTCTTCAATGGCCTCATAGTTCCTGAACACCTCACAAAGACCTTTAGGTTCAAAATCTCCTTATAATCTTTGGAACACACTCTTGGAAATTTGCTTCTCTGCTGCCCAAATAACAGTTCTGCGAGCCTCTTGCCTTTCTATTTCTTTTCTTCTAACTAACTCTCTGTCAATAATGGTGCCCGATGCTGGCATCTCCAACTCACATTCACATTGACATTTACTGCATAAGACCACTCTCTTGATTACAGTTGCCTTTGGCCTGTCGAGAAATCTTCTAACACCTTCAGAAGGTCTAGCAGCTTGCATTCTCTCACCTTTCTCCTCCTAAGTAGCCATTTCCTTTCTTTTCTCAACCCAATTAAGGTTAATCATGTTGATGGGGGTTTCTGGGAAGGGATCAATGCCAATCATCATATTATAGCTTGGGGTTTTTCCAACAACGGCTTCTCCTTGATTATGAGATCTTGGATCCAATCTCTGAACTAGACAGAATTGGCTATGGAATGATTAAAGGTATAATGAAGCTTGCAATACTTTTTCCTTCTCAACTCTTTGGATTTAGGCATTTTTTAGTGCTGTCGGGCACAATCACCCTAGCCCTTACTAAGTCCTCATAGATTTCTGCTGCCTTGGTTAAATCAAAAGAATAACTCTGGTACCTGGGGAGCTTTATAGGCACAAATCCTCCGTCATTTATAACCACTTTTTGATCTTTAACTGGCTGGACCAACCCTTTCACCATCAAAGGTTTGAAAGGAGTGGTCATCTTTACTATGCACAACTCAATTGATTCTCTTAAGGGGTTTTTGAACTTTAATCCTTCAAGAAGATTAAAACTTAAAAAAAACCTGGTGTTAGATTGAATATTGATTTTTAGTCCCTAATGTGTCCTTAATTCAAAATAATTAATGTGTATTTTATTTGATATCTCCCATTAAATATTTAAATTTATTAATACACAAATTTTAATTTATTTTTTGACCAAAAAAGAGTTTTTTAATTTATTAATTTTATTTAACATTCTTCAAACTTGAAAGACTCAATTAATGTACCTAAATGTTAGTACCGAAATATATTATATTGAACTAATATATTTAAATGTTAGTACCGAAATGTATTAATATTAAATTAATGTACCTAAATGTGTATACCGAAATGTATGCACCGAAATGTGTGTACCTAAATATGTGCACCGAAATGTATATACCTAAATATATGCACCTAATATATGCACCGAAATCTATGTATCTAAATATATGCACTGAAATGTATGTACCTAAATATATGCACTGAAATGTATTAATATTAAATTAATGTACCTAAATGTGTGTACCGAAATGTATGCACCGAAATGTTAGTACCAAAATGTGTATACCTAAATGTATGCACCGAAATGTATTATAATAAATTTAATATACCTAAATGAAGAAGTTACAGTACATCGAAATATATTGTATAACAAAAATTAGTTTATCTAAATGTTCACAACAAAAATATATTACAATGAATGAAATGAATATAAAAATTGTAATAAAATAAAATTAATACATTAAAAATTAGAAAAGAAAAAGATAAATAATTAAAAAATCACAATATAATTAATAAATGAGGTTATTAATGTATCAAGGGACTAAAATTAGATTTTGATCTTACTCATGGTTTTAATCAAAAAGTAATCTTTGCCAAGGACTAAAATGAAGTTTTCTATTCTCTTAACTTGTTGTCATTCTCCATTAGTTCTAAACTCTCAAACTCCAATTAGTGTATTGGGGCTTTGTTCTTGTATAATGGGGGCACTTTGGATGAGTGTTTCACTTGCTACTCATCGGTCAACAACTTTTCATACTTGGTAACAACAATCAACAACTCTTGAAGTTCATTAAATTGCACATCATAGAACTTTTTCCTCAAGGGCAGCCTTAGAGCCTTTTGAGCAATGACTATGAGTTTGGCATGATTGATAGGGAACTGACACCTCACCCTTGTCCTTCATGAAGTCCTCAGTAGACTCATGCTCATACTATTTCACCTTCATTAGATCATTAATAGTCATCTCGGGCTCTACTGGGAGGACCTGTATTTAAAAAAAAAAATTAATTATTTATAATTATGTGTTGTATATACTTATTAATTTCAGAAAGTTTTGTATTACTTCTTATTTAATCGTTAATTCCTTTATTTCATTTTTCTGTACTCTAATTTACTATTATTTTGAACCAAATAAGTTTAGTACACCATTACGGTAGTATTTGAACTATATATTCATATTATTCATTCTTTTCTCCTTGATATTATTTTATTAAGCTTCATGTTTTGTTCTATTCTAATTGGACCTAAACCATAGCCAATTAAAGGGCTTTTACATCATTCCTATCGATAGCTTTTAGGCGGTGTAAGTTTGCTTGGTCTGATCTCACCTTCCTCTGTGCTGACTTCCCTCCCCTATAAATAGAATGTTATTGCTTCGGTTTTCTTCGCTGGCGAGATGAAACGTTTACTATCGGGGTCTACTCTCTCTCAGGTTTAAATAGTTTTCCTTTCTAGGTTTTCCTCTTAGTTATTTGTCTCATATGGTATGTTATTAATAAATTATAAAAGTTTGTATCCAAACTAAAAAGGGGTTGTTGGGCATCGTTATGCATATGTATTTGAATTCGTTCATACTGCTGATTTAGTTTTATAGAAAAGTCTTTCTATTCATGTAGCTATTTAGTGATAGCCTCTTATGTTCTGTATTTCGCATGTTATAACAATACCATATTGATTCCTATTCTTGGAAAGGCACTTAACTTTAAGAGACTTGGATGCTGCTCTATTGCAAAGAGAAGAGTCGTCGAAGCATGTACTGCATATATATATGTATATGTATGGATGTATGTCTGTTGTTAAATGAATAAGCATGTTGGTAAATGGTTTTATGTACAGTTTAATTTATACATATTACTTGAATGGTTTAGAAGGCAAAAGACTTTTGAATAAGCACTATGCATGTTTGCTATATACGAAACTATTTTGTATAGCATTATAGTCAACCAAATGACTTTTGAATTGAGTAGCGTGGAACTGATGAGTTTTACGTGTGTTGATTAGTATTAAAGTTCATATAAGGCATTTGGTAATTTTCTTATACTTGTGAATAGGAGCTTATGACACTTGTGGTTTCTTGTGTTATTATCTGGAAGCAATGCTTTGGAATCCAGGTAGGGGAAATAAGGCAGACCTTTACGGAAATTGATTTTATTAAAATTCGTGAAGTCCTATAATATTCTTGATCTTTTTGGTTGATATATATGGTTGGATTTTACTTGGCTAATTGCTTCAGTTAAGTATTTACTTGTTATTGGTTATGATATTATGGCTGAAACGAAATATGTTGAGAATATGCTGTGATATATGTGAAAGATAAAATGACATCATTTGTGCATCATTCATATTGATGTGGTTGGAATTTCAGTGTTCAGATTGGAAGTATGGAAATGAGGGCAATTGGAAATGATCTTTTGTGTAGTTGAATCTATTCATTGTGAAACTAGTTCCAGGCGAGCCCGATGTGCACAGTAGAATAGGATATCGACGAGAATTGTCGATGTGGGTGATTTGGGCTGGAGATCAATGAATTAGAAAAGATGACTAGCAAAAGGGGTTTATGAACTTGGGATATCATATGGGGGTTAGTTTCTATGATAGAACATTCGAACCACCTCTGCAGGGGGTAAAATGCATGGTATGGGACGTGCAAGTCCGTGTGTTTTATTATATAAATTAACGGGGGTAGCTGAAGAGGTTGCAATGCATTCATTCAGTATTATCCATAATGATTTGATATTTGGCTATATGATTTCATGACACTTAATTTAATATTGTTAAATTTATGTGATAATGTTATGTCCCCACTGAGCTGTTAAAGCTCACCCCTCTATTGTTATGCAAGTTTAAGAACTAAACAGTAAAAAAGAGTAGACGGGATGAGATCGAATTAAGTGTGAGGATATAATTTTGTATTTATTTATTTTAGTCTTGTAAAGAATTATCGATTTCTTGTTATAAGAGGAATTTCATAATTTTCCACCCAATTTCACTTTCCTTTCATTTAATTTAATTTTTAGCTCACTTTCCAGATCTGGGTTCAAGATTTTTCTATTGATCCTGGGTTCGGGGCGTGACATTTACCCTATAAAACTGCTCGTGGAAAGCCATCTCTATTTCCCCCAGTTGGCAATGGAATTAGGGGCTAACAGAGAGTACCACTGAGATGCTAAGCCGACCAACGAATTCCCAAACAATATTAACTTGTAATTAGGATTATCTTCAAATGCCACATAGTAGTTGGAAAACTTGAAAATGTGATCTCTGGAAGATACATTATAGTTTTCCCACTAAAGGTTGGGAACGCAAACATCTTAAAGTTGAGGGGAAAAGGGTTTTGCTCATCATTATACTCCAGGTAAGGCTTTTGATATGTGATCCTGAATAGCGGGCGAGACTATGGTTGGACATTCTAGACCACCATCTTTCTCAGTTCAACTAACTCATTTCTAAGTTGCTGGTTAGTTGCATTGTTGTGCGGGGGTATAAAGAGGTCCCCACTTCAGGCTATTTTCATTGCCTGAAAAAGCCTCCATTTGTGGTTCTAGTTGCCTACACCTAACGTTCCCTCCCTTATTAGCCAACGATGGTGGCCTATAAGGGGGCTTGCCCGCAGCTGTGGGCACACCTTTTCCACTAGATTCTCCAACTTGCTGAGTCATTTCCTACTATCTAGTGGGAATAGTAAAGGATTGGGTAAACTAGTTTCCATGATCTCTTATTCCTTTAGTTTACTGGTTCTGGGTAACACATTCTTCTTCCCCTTATCCTTATTTTCTTCAAGTAAAGGAAATAAGGGAATCACTGGTTCTTTCTCAGGGCTTGCTTCTCTGATCACTTATCTAGCAAAACCATCTTTTGGTGTAGAGTACTCTAACTCCAGCCTTCTATGTAGAGTTCCTGTTAAGGAACATAGTCTACTCACTTCCCCTCTGGTCTCCAAAGTGATATTCTCTATACTTCTCAATACTTGTACCATAGTAACTTGCAGATCTTCATTAGTAACTTTTTCGCTCGACTTATCAGAATAAGTTAGGCTCTCTAAGATTGCAAGACCTCGTAGAGAGGGGAAATCTATTGGGTGGTCTGTCATACTTGCTTCTGTTGGACAATGGGTTTGTCCAAATTATGTTCCACTTGAAAGTTCGCTCATTCCTTTTTTTTCTTTAGCATACAACACTATATGAATCACACCGAGCGTGCCAAAACTATGTTTGAGGCAAGGATTCCCCTCGCACAGCTCTTCAAGGTAGTGGCACCTGGTGTGTTATCGGGCTTGCTCTTGCTGATTGGTATGCTGCAATGAGAGTTTGTAGTTAGTTTGAAAGGTGCCTTTGTGGGGCTTTAGGTATAGGTCTTGAGGCTCACAATCAAAACTAACAAGGATCTTGGCATGCTACTATTATCTCAGTATAACAGATGTTGAACAAGTGTGGTTTAAGTTGATTACTTGCACCCCAAGTTACTTAAGCTTCTTGTTATCAAAAGAATTGTCACAAATGGGTTAAGTTTGCATTAAGTTATTTTTCTTGCCTTGTAAACAAGAACTTTTAGTTCATAATCTTGTATGTTCAAAACGAAGAGAGTTCAGGGCCCTTTTAACTATATCCTCGAACACAATTTGTTCTTAATGAAAATAGGTTTATTAAGTTAACCATATTTGAATGCAAATAGGACTTTTAGGTAGAAAACAGTTGGAAATAACTTGAATACATGTTGAAAAATACATGAAGCGACAGATTTACTAAATGAAAGTACAAACAAAGAGACTCGGGCAAGATTTCACCTTGGCGGGCCAGGTTGAACTTCTTGCAGCAACTTTTCTTGGAGTTTACAGAGGTTGTAAGCTAAAAGGGATGGATGGTAAACAAGTTTTACATGAGGGAATCAATACTACAACACTAAGGGAAGGTAGCAGAGTTTTTACATTAGACAAAAGATAGCTTTTCTAAAGGACCTATTGCTAAAATGACTAAATCTGGACAAGTTTCAGCTTTTTGGGTACGAACTGGTTTGAGAGCAGAGTTTGTAAGTCTTTTGATTGGTAGGTTGAGTGTCCTTGTCTCTGATGTCTCTTTTTCCAGGGCAGTGAGTCATCTCGTATTTACACCTTCATGGCATTAGAAAGTGCTTTTTGGTCTGGTGATGAGTTGATCTCTGTCAACCATCACTTCAATCATAGGCATGTGGCTTATGCTTTAGCTGAAAATGCTTTAGTTTGCTTTAGGCCTCATTGCTGGGCTTCGGGCAAGTTCGATTTGTTTTGGCGCCTTTAGGCATATTAACCCAAACAGCGAGTCTACCCATGTCTTTTAGATTAAAAAAAAATGCAACCAGATCTTGAATAACTTGTTGAACTTTAGTAGCATTTGACCCAGTAAGGATGATGTTACCACCTAGAGCAACAACACAATTACGTCAAGACCATCCTTTTTCACAAAGAAACTAGTATCAGATGCAGAAGAATGAAATTCCATTGTTGGTAAATTTCTCGCGAATAAAGAACTTTATACCCTTGGTGTCTATTTTAACCTATATAATGACTTAATCAACTTGCAGACATAATTTGGGTGTGAAGGATCACTAAAGCCCTGAGGTTGCTTCATATATACTTCTTCATGTAATCCACTATATAAAAGTGCATTCTTTATATCTAATTGCCTTAGTTCTCCTTTGTTATAAGCTGGTAAAAATAATATAAGCCTCACAGTTGTGCGTCTTACCACAGTACTAAAGATTCAGAGTAATCCAAACCTTGTTTTTTAGAGAATCCTTGAGCTATAAGTTTGGCTTTGTATCTGGAAACATTACCATCATGGTTCTTCTTAATCTTGTAAACCTATTTGCTTTTAATTATAGATCTATCAAATGGAGGAGGCACCGAAATCTGAGTCCTTTGAGCTTTTAAGGCAGTAAATTCTTCTTACATTGCTACTTGTCATTGAGGAATATAAGCTATTTTTATGAAAATAGTTGGTTTTGCATAACCATCTGTCAAATTCTTCCTCTACTAAATAGATCTTCATCTGTCAACATGAGCAATGGCAAAGCCACGTGAGGGCGAGGAGTGGCGGCTGCCCCTGCCCTCACAGGAAATGAAGCCCAAGTGCGACGGTCTGCTCTTCTGCCCTCGTCAGAAAACCTATAAGTCGTGAAGCCCCTCCCCTGGCGCTGGCGATGATCTCGAACGATCGTTTTGCTAGACACCACCATCAGTTTAGTGCCATTTCCCTGTGCGACAGTGGACGGCGGCGTTGTTGACACGGTTTGGTGGAAGGCCTCACGAAAAAGATGATTAGCAAAACCCTTTTAATCTTACTACGTCACCGTTTTGTTGAGTGTCTAAGATTTTTAAATACGACCTACTGTTATTTATTTATGTACCGAAACGATACCACATCCTATCTTTTCTTGGGTTTAAATGGGAGTAAAGCCTAACAACCAAAACAAAACCATAATCCCTCTTTGAATTCTTTTTTGGTCATTTAAAAATATGTTACAAATATATTTTTATTATTAAATATTTACCAACATGATACAATTGTTCGTATTGACGCGTCGTATTATGTAGCCATGTTTGTATTTGTGCTTTATAATGCTTGAATGAAGGCTATTGTTGCTGTTGTTGTGCTGCGTGCGACTTTTTTTAATTTAAAAAAAAAGGTCCAAAATGATGGAACAACTTCATTTGCGACATGGAAAAAAACAAGACAAGCGGCATCGTTTTAGTGGTTATGTTTCGCCCCTCCCCTTGACAATTCTTAGCTTCGCCATAGAACATGAGTGTTGAAATGAAGCAACAAAGCCTTTATAGCATTCTTTGTCAATAGTTTCCCTCTTCAATCTTGTTACGTAGAATGAACAAATGAGGTATTTGAAATATTTTGTGCAATATCTGAAATAACATTTGAAGTAGAAGTTGAGATAGGAAGCAATACCTTTAAATGTGTATCATTGGGACATGCAGCAATGGTTATGTACCAGAAAGAGGAGTATGAGGAGTATTTCCATGTGAAGAGCTTAATTCTTGTGAAACAGATGCTGAATGATCTTCAATATTAAGTGAGGATGGTAAAGTGGATTCTAGACTGGAAGATTGAAATTATGGATCGATTAGTTGAGAAACCCCTCATATTGCTACTGATTTTATGATGGAATCCTCAACTTTTTTCATTGATCACGTAATAGCAAATGTTGGAGTTTTATTTCATGCGTGTTTCTACTTAAAGGTTTGGTCTCATAGTCATTGTGGGTTTACAAGACCTAACTTAGATTTAGGGATTGTATTAAAATACTAGTGTTGAATTATATAACATGAGACTAAAGGGGTTCAAGGGGATTAAACCCTAATGTTGACGTGGGGATTAAGTCAAAGGCTTTACAGGTGGGCTGTAGGGTTTATTTATGACGGGACTCTAAGGTCAATGCCAACATAAATACAAGGTATCCCTATACACCTAACATACGCAACATTGAGTCGTTGTATCTAGGGTTAGTAGTGTGCAAAAGATTTTCTTGAGGTTTAGTTAACCATGAAGGAGTTACAAGGTGGCTACAATTCTATTCAACGTCTATAGATTCTTCGGATGAGTGTCATTATTGTGGTTTAGTTGTTTATGATCGCCAAGATCTAAAATAAGCGTCATACGATATGGTATGCTTCACCTTAAGGAATATATGAGCACACATAACTAAGAGAGGATAAAAAAATGTTGAGAAAATATTGGGTTCTAAGCATTCGAAGTAGCATGATAACAAGAAGAAAATAAAACAACCTTATAGAATCCATATGAAAAAGTAACGTAGTATATTGAATAATATATAATGGATAAGATAACAAATTTCACGCCTAAACATTCTATTTATGCCTCTTAGCCCTAGATGTTATATATAGGAGTCCAAATAGGAATTTCCACTTTTTATCTTGATCTTTAATGCATTACGCCATCAGATTTACATATCATTATTAAACTCATGATTGAAAACTAAGAAGCTTCGGAAGAAATAGAAACATCTAAGCAGTTTTTTTCCCCCAGGCAATTTACGGTCTGATATGTTGGCTGTAGCAATTACAGCTCATAAGGATATGAAGTAGGGTTAGGCTCTGACAAATATAGTCAAGTAAAAACATAGCATGCAGGACACATATATATCAATGCTTCATATCCAAATATCATGCAATGTGCCATCACCACCACACGTCTGATTGCTTGGACGCCAAACATTTATTAGAATCTGTGTGCGCCACGAATGAAATCCATAGTCGTCCAATGTCACCCTATACAATTGGTCAAAGACGATATTGTCGACCTGGAAATCTCCATTTCCATATAACTATATCTGCCATGCAATTTCCTGACGAGTCATATCATGTCCAACCTGAAGTTTGAATCGGTCCGATCTATCAAAAATAGAGAATGTATATACCTAACTTTATTACATTTGATTATTAAGTAGTTGTGCATCGGTTTCTTTCTTAATTTCTTGTGTTTTTGAAAGAGCAATGGCCAAGCTTACAAGCAGATTAAATACTGATCGATCTGAATCACTGAATGCCATGTTCATCGCTTGTATGCCACAACTTTCAGCTAAGCACATGAATATGTGTTGCTATCGTTGTGTTGATATAGTAATAATGACAAATTTCCCGACAAGGCCAGAAAGGTAAAACACTGGAATCTAAAATAATAATTTTACACCAAAATATATATTCAACATTGTTTATTAAGTTTTGATATTCCTTTGCTTATATATTATGTGATAATAGATACTTATGGCAGTAGAAAACATATTCGGGGTGTACACAAATGCCTCAAACTAAAATCTTGTCAATTTACCATCAAAACTCATATTTTAGTAAAAGTGTATCATCCCATTAATTTTATTTACAAATTTAGTCAAAACGTATCATTTGTAATGTATGTGAACTATTTTTTAAGAATAGTTTTTCCACTCAAAGACCCATTCTAAAGCTCGCGGGCCATATTTTCTTCTTACTTGAAGACAAGATGTAATCAACGAAATTCTTGCTGCAAGTCGTGTATAAGGATTTAGAGTGGTGAACGTAGGCATGGAAGTTTTTCCGTGCACAAACGTGGTCTGATGAAACTTTTAACAAGCCTTAACAGAGGTGGTACGTCCACCTTAAAAGTGAAGTCTTGTGGTAAATTTGCAAGAATTCTAATTTAAGTTGCGTTTGGGGACGTTTTGAAGCATATCTGTTTTGCCATTTTGTTATGACTGGAGAAAGTTATATTGTTGATGTTCTTGATTAACCCCCTTTCGAGTTTTTATTTTTTATTTTCTTTTAACTTCGATGGTAGGAGGGGAATAAAAGAAATATCAAAGAAAAACGCTTTCTAGAGCATCAAAAAAGGATTTCTGTGTATGTGTGAAGAAAACGATATATTTCAAGAAAAAATTAATAATATTCTGAGCCGGTACTTGCAAACAAGGGTATCAAAATACAAAATAATAATTACAGATGTTGCAATATAGTGTTGTAAGAGACGGAGGATCCACAGAAACCAAGACATCCGATGCACCAAAGTCATGTGAAAGATGAAAACTATCAAAGCAGCCGCCGATAGGAAACACAATGTTTCTATCTGGTCAATATATACAAGGACATTGCAACTCTAAATTACCTCATGATCCCAAGCATCAAAAGGTTTGCTAATTTCCAAGCCTATATCCTAAAGGCTAATGCTAGCATTAAAAATTATAAAACGTTGCCAAACGAATTTACTGCTTGGAAATCGATCAAGTAATTTGGCTTGTAAGTAGTTGTGTTGAGATTAATTTGCTAATGTGGATAAGAACATGAGAAATTGATATTTGAGTTTGTTTTTGACAATAATTGATCATCGTTTTAATGTGCACGAGTGCGGCAGGGAAGGGATGGACCAAAATGCATTTTAACTATTAGGTTACGATACATTGAACAAGCATAATACTGTGAGCAAGATGATGGTCCAGACTCCATATCGATTGAAAGCGTGGGACTCACCTTTTAAGGACATGCCCTTTAAAAATTAATTACTTGATCAACCTTTACTTTTGATCCCCCCGAAATATAAAGTAAATAATAACTAAATAGAAACCTTGCTTTGCTAATGCCTATTGCCGCATTCAACATGTCAATGATTCAGAATGATAATACTTGTGTTAAAATTATCTTAACTCCATAATTTTATCTTATATTTATATAATTTTTTATTTTATTTATAGATTTAAATTCAGATTATGAAAAGGTCCACTTATCTTGTATTCGATTTCAAATGCTTAACAATGAAGGGTCAACTTTTTCTTACTAATTATTAAGTAAGTGGTCTTATCTGCAATTTTCAGTCAAACAATAATATACACATCAAGATTAAATTGCACGTCACTTGGTCAGTCGGGTTCCGGTTCTGGAATTTGGAGTTAAACAGCAAGCTTTGCCTGCTCAAGAAAAAGAAAATTTATTTCTCTAAGCAAACTAGATATTGAATACAATGAAACTATAGGGATGAAAAAAAAAATGAAGACAGATGGACTTAGAGGATGACCATGCAAAATAATCTTTTCCAACAATAAATATTGAGAAAAATAAAGTTTACACCAAATTAGATTTTCATCTTCTTCATATTAGGAGGGGTAAGATTTTTGTCTTTTATGACTACATGTAATTTATTTTTTTCCATTCAATAAAATTCAAAAAAGGAAAAAAATATACATGCACACAAGGTGAGGTTGTATTAGAATAAATTCGCATTTAGACGAATTTATTAGAACAATGTGTTTTCTCTTTGCATTGTAGCTTAAATTTTATTAGAAAAAGAAAAGTGCCAAAGTTTAATCTCACAGGGTGATGAAAATGCTCATACCAAACATCGATGTGATCCCATTTCACATGGGAATGCTCCTCAACTCTCCCCTTACAATTAAAGTTGCAGATTACATTTCCACAATCCCCCAAAATGCATCTTGACCGTCCTTGTGAGTCCACAGTTTTGCATAGGGTTGGCTGAGCTTGTCCAACTCTTGTCCCCCAAACGCAGAGGTAAAATGCCTCAAAGGTGCTGCTATCGCTACCGACAGCCTAGCTTTCCCTTGTCCATAATTCATGTAAATTAAAGAGAGAGAGAGAATAACAAATTAAACAAATTTAAGGCATTACCACAACTCCCACTCCTTCCTTTAATCATATCTATCAAATACAAACACACACCTTGCATTCCCACCTCCCCACAAAGCAAACACATTTCTAACTTCTCCACAACAACAAAAAGGGAAGAAAAAAAAGAAAGAGAAAGAAGAACTTGGTTCTTTTGGGTTTTTGCTAGAGCAGATTATTGGGTGTTGTTTCTTGAGGTTCAATAATTCGGTATAGTATTCGTGTCGAAGATTCTTGGTTAAAAATGGAAAGCAAGGCACATGAGAAAGATCTCAACCTCAAGGCAACAGAGCTGACACTAGGGTTGCCAGGGAGAGATGAAATTATTGAGCTTCCTAATCAAAACAAGAAGAGAGCACTGCCAGCTGATTTAAAAAATGAAGGAAGCACTGATGCTAAAAACGCTCAAAAGGAAACCCCACCTGCAAAGTAAGTCATTTTATTAATTAATCATGTTTAACTGAATTTATCTTGTAAGAAATATGTAGAATGAGCTATAGATTTGAGTTGTTTGTTGTACTCAAAAAGTTTTGATGTGTTGGTATGACAGGGCACAAATAGTGGGGTGGCCACCAATCAGAACTTACAGGAAGAACAGCCTCCAAGCAAATAAAAATGCAGAGGGTGAGACTGCTACTGGGATTTATGTGAAAGTGAGCATGGATGGAGCACCTTACCTCAGAAAGATTGATCTTAAGGTTTACAAATGCTACCCAGAACTTCTCAAGGCCTTGGAAGTCATGTTTAAGTTTACTATAGGTCAATACTCAGAGAGGGAAGGCTACAAAGGATCAGAATATGCACCTACTTATAAGGACACAGATGGTGATTGGATGCTGGTTGGAGATGTTCCATGGGAGTAAGTTCTCTCTCTCTCTCTCTCTCTCTCTCTCTCTCTCTCTCTCTCTCTCTCACAAGTCTTCTGTTGTTATTACAGTATGTTCATGTCATCCTGCAAGAAATTGAGAATCATGAAAGGATCAGAGGCCAGAGGCTTGGCGTGTGGTGTATGAAAAAGACATGTCAACCCAAAAGAGCAAGGGAAGAAGGAAAGATATATCGTATATCTCTCTCTTGATCTCATGATATGCATGGAGAGAAAACTTTATCTCACAGCTTGGGTTATCGACGAAGATATTCAGATCTTAGTCTCCTTAATTACTGACATATCTTCTCTGGAGTTGATTGGGATTGTAGACAGAAGCAGAAGATAATCTAGCTGGTGAAGTAATTACAGATTCATTCCTTAAGTTTGGCACCAAGATTTGCTTGCGGTTTGCGCATCCATGATTGATGCTGTATCGTATTGTTTCTTATGATTCAGTCAGACCAAAACTGCATAAAGGGATTTTGGTTCTAAAGAGATTGTATAAAAAGGAAGAAACTATGGCATGTTACATGTTTTGGCTATGAGTTTGTACTATTGAGATTTGATATGGATCAATATAAATGTAGTATAAAGATTATGTATTTTGAGTACATATGTGTGTAGAAATTTCAGACTGCATGCAGATTTTGTACCCCTTTCTGTTGTAATACAAGTTGACAGAGATTTAATTCGATGTTCAATATTTTTTGTTGTTCGATTTCATATTTTCATTC
The DNA here is from genome assembly GCA_963580275.1 of Crataegus laevigata. Classification (NCBI taxonomy): domain Eukaryota; kingdom Viridiplantae; phylum Streptophyta; class Magnoliopsida; order Rosales; family Rosaceae; genus Crataegus; species Crataegus laevigata. Next base: position 17,628,215 of record OY756940.1, on the reverse strand, counting down.
CACTCCTTAAACATGATCAAATTGACAACTGCGTACATACATTTCACCTTACGTGTAACAGATTTGGATGTTCAGGATAGGGTGCCGCAAAAATCTTTCCAGGGTTATTGATGCATCTTATCCTATCCTATCTATTGATCATCTTTTTATCACAAGCCACCACACATTTCAATCTGCCAAGAAATTATGACACCTGTAATTAGATTAAGAAGTTTGTTAAGGCAGTAATTAAGCTAGTGTGGTACTAGCATAAGTAGTCTTCTTTGTAATGAGTTCTTCGTTGAGAAATAATATTGAATCTTCTGTTTTCCCTCTTCTCTCTCTTCAATATTCTCTCTTTCTGCAATCTCTATCTTCAATGGATCTCTCTCTTGCTTAACATATAGGATAACAAAAATTACGTATGATTAGTAAACTGGATGTTCTCGCAATATTGATCATTAAGGCTTAAAGGTGGAAATCGTTTAAGAGAAAAATGCAAAAGCAGTTTGATTAACCACAAAAATTGCCTTCTTTGTTTGGTCGTCAAAAGATGCTGAAATTCGGATTTCATGTTTTTCTTGGGCTTACGGATTAATTGGTTAAGAGTCACCTATACCGAAGATTTCAAGCTTGATTCTCCCTCCCTAATATCACTTTTATGAATGAAAATAAGAACATTAATTTATTCTTTCACCCAATAGCATAAGGCAAATTACTACTGACTCGTTTGGATGAACTTTTAAATTAATTGAAAACTTTTTGAGAAAATATTTTATGGTTCCAAAAGCACTAAGTGCTTCTTCCAGAATTTACTAACATTTTTACTAATGATTGTTTCTAAAAATATTTTCACCAAAAATACTTTCGGTCATTTTAAAAGTACATCCACTCTTAGGCATTGGGAATAGTGCCTCCCAAAGAGCACATGTCTCGTGATGTTGCAAGTGTGGAAAATGGCTTACCTTTCGCCTGGCTTTCTAAGATATGGCTGTCTTCAAATCTAACCCTAATTACCAAAACATGTCAGCAAAGTCGGTGATTGAGTAAATTCATTAAAATTTGTTTCTTTTTGTCTAGAACTCTTAACAGGAAAAGAGAAATTTTTTGAACTTTGTAAGCATTGTATTAACTAATATTTGTATATTTGTATCAGTAAATGGTTATTAGCAGGAGATGCATCTGACTGCTATGTATTCTTTGTTTTTACTAGATGCAATTTAATAACAAAGTCACCTTTATAGAAGCATTACAATTTAATTATATTTTAGATATTATAATATATTTCAAAAAATTTAACCCTCTCTTTTTATTCTAATCGCTGCATATTCTATGTGATCTTTTTCATTAAAACATGTCATTCGTAACTTCAGTTTATCGATCTTAATGTTAGTGTGCAATATGTATCCAACTAAATTTGATATAAGTCGTATTCTCTTAAAAAATTAGATATAAGTCTGATAAATATTACAAGCCTACAAAGATCACTCATATTCTGCGACTGCAGTAAGATAACAAAAATTACACTAGGAAAATGATTTCCAAACAACCTTTTTCTCCTTCTCCCCTTGATTCTCTTTTACTCCCCATTATTCTCTTGGCGGCCTCATCAGCTTAGTAGTTGCCCATATTCTTCCGCCTAATTTCCCTAATTACATGCATGTATTGCAAATTTAAGTATGAACGTCCACAAGCAATGATAAGAGATTACTAGAGCAGGATAGTTTCACAGGAAACTTCGGTTCAAACTTCTAAGAGAGCTTTCTAATATTATTATAGGCATATATAGTTTTCTTTAAACCACAGAAGTCTCCAGAATTCAAATCAAATTATCTAAGTATCACTATACTCATTATTATTGCTTTTGATCAATTTAATTATTAAGAAATCGAAGACCCTAAAATCAGGATATCTTAGAGAAAGACAACCAACAGAGAGCAAAGCAATGCATGGAAAAGAAAGTAAAAATTGATACCCTAACCAAAATATACAAAATAAGTTATAACAAAGGGTTGTAAATCCAGAAACAGCAGGAAATTAAAAGAAAAAATAACTTTAAACATATTTGTGCATAAGAATAAAAAGCTCAAAAAAAGGAAAGAAAATAAATAGTCACCTGCACAGCTTCAGTTCGTCTAGATTTTTGTTAAGCCTTCTTCTGCTTGACAATTCTGCTTCACTAGTTTTGTACTTGACCACGGCGGTCACAAGTCCACATATCCCAACGAACAACCAGTCTCCGATGTCCATTTCGGCTGGAAAAGAGTTTTCGATATGAAGGTATATTCAGATAATTCGGGTTCGATGGACAATATATAAGGGTTCTTATGATTGTTATTCCTAGAGATAAACCCTCCCAGTTCTTTTTAAACCTTTTTTTTTTAAGGTAATTTAGCCAAAAGTCAATAAAAGTTTTACTATTAAGCCATATATCAAAGACATATTTTTGTTTTGGACTTAATCAATGATATGTTTTTATTAATTAAGCGTAGGTCAATGATGAATGACCATAGGCTTTAAGTCATTATACATAGTTAGAAGTTGACTATTCTATCATTCTCTCTATAAATGCCATATGGGATTAAGCTATTATAAATACGAATTTAGATCCTCTTCGGATCAATTTTGTGAGATTCTTCGGACTGATGGACCTCATCCATTGATAGAAATCCAAAGGCCAAAATCTCTTATCCTTCCTCATTTCCCCTCAACTCTTATCTTTCTCCCTCACTTCAAAGCTCTCAAACTCGAACCACCAACTCCCCAAATTCCAAATTAATTCAACCCCACATCAAAATCAGCCCCTAACAATGCCGCAACCTATCCAACTCACAACCACCAATTGCAAGCCCCATCACCTTACCTCTCCAAAATCAGCCCTAGCACCACCACATCCCTCAATTGCAAGCTCCTCGACCTTAAAATCTCAGTCAATGTTAATGAAACAACGAAGAGAAGGGTTGTGCAAACCAATGTCTTTTGGTTGAAAGATCTTTTTATAACTATGGAAGAATTATAGAGAGAAATCTCAAAGATGAAGAAGAAAGAGATGACAAAAAAAGAAGCTAAAATAGTAAAGTGACACACCCCGACCCGAATATCCACTAGGACACCAAATCGAGCTGTGCTAGCCGACACCTGGAAGGTGACGAAGCCATAAAATGTGGTGATGTGGAAAATGTGAATAAATTTAAACCTAAAAGTGCCTAAATACCAGAGTGCGCTGGTGAGCGGGTATGCACCCACTCTACACGTGTCGTCAGAGTATAAGTAAAGTACAGTAGTGTGGGTAAGGATCATACCCTCAAATGTAGCCACCTATACTGAGATTCACCAAGAATCCTCATCACTACAAACTTTCAACAGCTAACACCTGGAAAGGCGCCAAAAATAGAAAACGTGAGTGGGCAAAAACAAAGCTTTTGAAAACACATTTCTCTTTTCAAATATAATAACCCTTCACTGTAAAACCTGTATAATTTTTCCAAAAATAATAATACATACGTATATAGAAATCATGCTCGAGAGCAATGAAAACCAAAGTATATGCCATGTCAAATATCTTAGCAATAAATATGTAAGCTAGATGATATAAATCAATATAAAATGATACGTCAGCCAAAGTCACCGAACGTGACCTGTACGGCTGAACCTATAACTCATCTGCCAATTCCTGCACATGAGTCGGAACCACCTAATGTGGTCTGTACGATAGGCTGGCACCTGCCTTAGATCCAAGGTGAGCGTGTGATGCGGGTGGTGAACGATCACGTGAAGGCTAGGTTCTGGCATCGGGCAGAGCATTAACACCGAGGTGCAAGATAATGAACACTAAATGCATCTAATCACAACCATACATAATACACTCACTATCATCAATATAAACTCACCTAAAGCTTACCTGGGCATCCGCAGCATAATACGATATCATTCATAACTATACTAATGTAAATACGAAAATCTAATGCATCCATGACATGGCATTTAAATCGTAAAACCATTTAAAAATAATTTCTAGAAATCACAAAGCATATATACATATATATATATATATATATAAAAACAAAAGCCCACTCACCTGGAGTCTGTGCTACAACTCCCTAGCACGAATATCGAGATGTTTCGAATGATCATCGCCTAGAACAAATATCAAATAACATCTCAGAATCCTTACTGATAGAACATGTCCTTTACATAAAACACATCCCCAAGGGCGTTCTAAAATGATTTGAGACCCATTGACCAAAAGTCAACCGTCGGTCAAAGATCAACGGCAAAGTCCACAACCCTGCGTAACTCGATCTGAAAAATCCACAACTCAGATTTCTGATCCGTAACTTCCAAGTATTCACATTATGCTTCCAGAATAACATACCAAATATTCGAAACGATCCAACAGTCAGATCTCCTCCAATTACCAATTGCCAAAAATCAAGTGGATGTTAACATTTTATTTTACAAACTTACAAATCCAATTCGGGAAGATCTGTACTTCAAATTCCCGATACGTAAGTTTCTATGATCCTCAAATATTACGTACTATAACGTATTAAAGTTTGATGACGATCCAAAGGTCCGATCGTCAATTCATATAATGACCTATTAACGTATCGTAGAGAATTTAGGTTCCAACGATCAACCTACATCATACGATTATCAGAACTGAACTCAAGGCATGTAATTATCCTAAAAATAGTATTGACAGCTCTCTAGCCACACGCCGCCGTGGGTGGAAGTCAGCCGCCTCGACTCGCCGGAAAAATCAACTATTTCTAAAAATTCTCAAACTTCACAAAAATGAAAATCTTAGTGAGTAGAGAAAGTTTCATACCTATGGCCAAGGCTAATTTGGTCGGGAAAGGCCCCAATTTCATCAAACCCGCTGGAAACCCTTGAATTTGGGTGTTCTTAATTTGACTCCAAAGCAACTCCGACGCCTTAATCATTACTTGGGCTTTGTTCCAAGCCTTAAGGAAGTCTAATGGTGGTGGTGATTAGAAGAAAACATTTCAGATTTGGGTGATTCAAACACGAAGCTGCCGCACCCCACCGTGCGAGTTCACTCATTTTCAAGGCCAAAACCCTTGATATTTGAGGTGTAATAGGAAGAGGGAAGATCATGGAGAGTTTTCCAAGTGATGGTTTGATGTAATTCACCTAAAAAATGGGTGAAAAGTCGTTTGAAACCATGGGATACCACAGGCAAGTCGGGGGTTGCACAGGTCACAGATTGATCCCATGCTTCTCGTTCCCCTCCTTTCCCTTTCCTTTCTTCGCTTTTTGATTAGCCTCTTCCCCCCTCTCATTTCCCTCCTTTCTCTACTTTCTCTCCTTGCTTCCTTTATCTCCCCCGTCCATTTTCTTTTCCTTTAATTTGGGCCACACACGTGGCTTCCCAGATTTTTACTCCAAAATCTGGAGCCTTCCAAAAATATTCGAATGACCCTTTTGTCTCTAACTTTAAACATTAATAACTCTTTCGTTATAACTCCAAATTCGATTCCACTTGCGCCCATGCGTCCGTAGCGACAAACACTACAATGATACGCTAAGAAAATAGATCGTACATGACACGACAAGACGGTCAACAAAAGTCAACGCATTTGCCTCGAAGGGAATTTTTGTAAATTCACTTATTAAAATTATAAAAATCGTAAAATTGGGAACGGGTCATTACAATCTACCCACATTAAAAAAAAATTTGTCCCCAAAATTTAAACCCATTTGCTAGACAAAAGTAGTGAAAAGACAATAGAAAAATAAATACGTGAAGGAGATATCAAGTTAGAGCGGCTACATAAAAGAGAATGTCATTCTGTCACGATTGGATTGCAATTATTCCTCTTTCCCGCCTCCAAACTCATACTTTCCTTCTCCTTCAGTACAACACTTCAATATAAAATCCTTTACGACAACATCAATTCAAAAGTAGATATGTAAAAACATAATGTCAAATCATGTAAATAATAACACAAAGTTAAAGTAATTATATTGAAATCAAAGACCAAATATATAGAGAGATTTCACCTATGCTCTCGTAAGCGGACCTAGTTGCCCACTTGCTTAACGAACCCAATAATAAGTTATTGATATTATAGTCTGCAGCCTGCAATACCAATAACCCACTGTTGTCTCGACAAGCAAGTAAGGAATTTCCGATGGTGCAATATTACCATTTTATCCCTCATTGGGAAATACACATACATCGCCTAAACAAAGCCTCGATCATGCTCACGCACTACCTTCTCAGGCAACATCATTAATATCATAAAATTTCCATGTCACATTCCCGATCATTCAAATACCTGCTCACCATACTCTTCTATAAATCACATACTGCGCATAAATATTTATACCATTTCTCAAACGATGACATGCTCATAACCCAGAATGTAACTGCAGTTACACATAACTCTAACAAGAGTAAGTGTCCACCAATCACGTACCGGGCATAAAATCTCTATATGTCAACTCCAATGATACCATACCTAAACCAAAATTGTAACCGTATTTACAAGTAACTAAAATAGAAATAATGGTATGTTATAACCATACTATCTGTAGGACGAACAAAATACAACACGTCCACTAAGGTCTGAGTAGCTTGTTCAGACTAATCGTTAATCTAAGGGTATACTGAACAAAATCTAGTACTCATAACCTTCAAAAAGACTTCCAAAGGCTTGGAAGTAAAACACGTAGCACGATGAGATATAAATATATCCAAATAATAATCTGGTGTGGTTTCTATTTGTCTAAACTAATGTCGAAATCCAGAAGCAGCTCTCTCATAATGCCATCATCATCTGGAAGCAAACAGAGAATAAATTGTGGCTATCCATAAAGTTTGAACTGTATATCCTTAACATTATCTCAACTCTAACCAAAAGCGGGGCACGTCCAGAATGAGGATTCTCTTCAAACACATCAAGTGGAGCCTCTATTTTAATTCTTTTCATATCTCCACATTTGATCATATCCCAGACGAGAACTTTTAAATCACGGCGTGTGGAGAAATTAACAACAACCAACTTCTATCTTAGTTGGCTTCACAAGTGTCTTGTTGAAATCCTAGCGCCTATTTTAAGGAAAGAATTCATAACTATTACCGACTTTACGCTTTGGGGTTGGAAGAACAGTGCCTTCCACTCGAGTAAAGCTACCACCAATTGAAATACCATATAAACATAGTATTAGTTCAGCATCATGATTATTGATTTCCCTATTATATCCACGTAAAAAATAGCTCATATAGGGAGCTTATAGTAATGATTCCTCATCTCTAGTCGGATACAAGAAGTGGTTATAATCACTCAAACAATTCTTGATAATTTTGAAATAATGTCAAATCATTGTTGGTGAACTCTAACTGGAATGGAATAGGAATGGCTAGAAATGTTCAAGGGTAATTATATCTTTTGCGGTGGTAAACAGTAACTAAGTTTGCACAAACGGAATGAAGTACAATAGCGTAAGAGTATACGTTTTCCAAATTCTTCCACCACTGCAAACAAAAGTCTAATTCTTTGCAGATGACTATGTACTTGAGAAATCTAAAGTTGATAAAGATTTTGGACATGTTCTCCACAGAGAATGCCATTTGATTTTCAAGCAAAGATGGAAAATGATGACTCTAAGTCATGGATAAGATAACTCATTCCAAACAGTGCTACACGTTGGAAATATAAGTGATAATCTATCGTGCTGCCTCTACACAGCCAAAACGTCCAAGGAACACATCATCATGGATCTTCAAAATGATTAACATCATCGAAGAGTGTAAAGCAATGGTGAAGTGAGACAACAGTTCAGTTGTCAGAAACTTTATTCCTATCCAACTTTCCAAACTAAACTAACTTTCCTCGGCCATAAAGTGAAGAATGATACTATAGTTGAGGAATCACCAACAATTTGTCAATAAAATTGACAAAACCAATGATATCTCGAATTTCACAACACTTTGTGAGAATGTAAACTTTCTTCTGCTACAACATTTTGGAAAAAATAAAAGAATCTCGACTATGGGGATCACGTCTCCCAAAAAGAGTATCGATTTAATCAAAGTTTACAGTCAAGGAATCTAGTATAAAGCTGACTCATAGAGCTTAGAGATTTTGGTCTCACTGTTGAGGCAGATAAGAAGGTCGTTGATAAAGCCACTATGAATTCGTCAAACCATGAAGGCAAACTCAAATTACAAAGGTTTATTCTAAAGTCTAGGTACAAACCTAAGGTTCAGTCATTCACCTTCGCAAATAGGTTTAAAGTTCCCCAAGTAAAGTGTTTGGTTGGGTAGTTCCCTAATCGGTAAGCTTTTGTGACTAAGTTCTCTCAATAAGGTGGGACTCGTTCGAAAAGTCACAAGGAAAACTAATATTGGAGTGGTTCGATAAGAAATAGGGAGAATAAATGTGGTGTTAACAAGGTAAATCACTAATGTATACTACTTCTCACATTCGGCGGCATCCCAAGGTAAATCACTAATGTATACTACTTCTCACATTCGGCGGCATCCCAAGTAGAATTTTGAGAAAAGATGCCAAAGGTACACATCCTCGAAACATACTAAACTACTAACCGACTCTACGACAAGAACTAAAAGGTCTTTATAGTTTCCTCGACACTCAAACATTCTAACAGTGAGATGTCATTTTGTATTTCGATCTTACTACCTACATGTGGAAGTAATCGAGAGGTGGCTAGTCAAAGAAGTTTTGATTACCTAAATAGGTAATATGGTTAACATAACTATGAATTTATTGTCCTAAGACAAAGCTTGTTCCTAAATTTCCTCGATTTAGCTCATTCGGCTCAAGTAGTCACTGTTAATCAACCTATCAGTCGCGCCGCTAATCACACATTTGAAATATGTTGATATTGTTCGTTACCCTCAAACTATGAAGCAGCGTCCTGGCATAAAGGTATCACTCCCAGATACTAGCATATGTCCGGTATCAGAAATCATACCGCCTGAATACTGGTTAACATCTTCTGGATATCAGACAGTGTTGCCAATTAGTGGCGCCACCATAGGTTGATTACAGATTAAAGCCTGCTCAGGTGGATGGTTTTGAACGATTGGTGAGGATTGGTCCTGTGAGGTGGTTCATTAGTTTTAGGGAAAATACTTTCTACTTCGGGGATTTCTACTAATAGTAGGTGTAACAACTCGTACACTTGTGCCTATACTCATCGAAATGATGAGTACAACACTAAAAGAAAACTCGGGAACTAGTGTTGGCTGGAACGTCCTAAGGCCAGAGAAAGAATTTTCTAATAATCTACTTTAAGACAAACATACGGAAGTCGATCTTCCTCCTGAAGATCCAGAATGATCACTAATGCATTTGAAAAGATTAGTTTTATCAGGGACCAAAAGTGATCGTCCCAAGATGTTCTTCCATCGAGTGCTACCCTTGTAGCACCACATTGACATTTCTAGAGTCTTGATGAGAGTATACTTCGTAGGAATTCTAATAGGTGGTATTCTAACAGACCTGCCAAGGAATCAAAACTATTTTTGATTTTCCCAACCTCAAAAGGTTTAATAATGATGGCTAAATAATAGTGATGAGATTGATCTATAGATCCCTGGTGATACACCGATATTGATAATTGAACCTCACTTTAGGGCCATAACCTAGTCTTAAATCTACATCTTTCCTTGGCAGGGAAGTTCTTCTCTTTGAGTCTAGTAATCACTAAAATGTCGACAAGTAGACAAAACTGATTAAAACTTCGGAAAACTAACACATTGTTCGTAGTCGACAAGGTGGCAAGATTTAAAAATTAGGCTCAAGATCCTAGAATGCTTTCATCACACGTCATGAATGCAATACTGCCCAACTTATGCTTTGATACCAGATTGACAACCCGAAATATCCACTAGGACACCTAATCGAGCCGTGCTGGCTAATACCTGGAAGGTGACGAAGCCATAAAATGTGGTGATGTGGAAAATGTGAATAAATTTAAACGTAAAAGTGCCTAAATACTAGAGTGCGCTGGTGAGCGGGTATGCACCCATTCCACACTTGTCGTCAGAGCATAAGTAAAGTATAATAGTGTGGGTAAGGATCATACCCTCAGAGGTAGCCACCTATACTGAGATTCGCCAAGAATCCTCCTCGATACGAATTTTCAGTAGCTAATACCCGGAGGGGCCCCAAAACAAAAAACGTGAGTGGGCAAAAACAAAGCTTTTGAAAACACATTTCTCTTTTCAAATATAATAACCCCTCACCGTAAAACCCGTATAATTTTCCCACAAATAATAATAATACGTATATAGAAATCATGCTCGAGAGCAATGAAAACCAAAGTATATGCCACGTCAAAAATCTTAGCAATAAATATGTAAGCCAGGTGATATAAATCAATATAAAATGACCAAATTTCAGTAGCTAATACCCGGAGGGGCACCAAAACAAAAAATGTGAGTGGGCAAAAACAAAGCTTTTGAAAACACATTTCTCTTTTCAAATATAATAACCCCTCACCGTAAAACCCGTATAATTTTTCCACAAATAATAATACATACATATATAGAAATCATGCTCGAGAGCAATGAAAACCAAAGTATATGCCACGTCAAAAATCTTAGCAATAAATATATAAGCCAGGTGATATAAATCAATATAAAATGACCAAAAGTATATGCCATTGACCAAAAGTCAACGGTCGGTCAGAGATCGACGGTAGGGTCCACAACCTTGCGTAACTCGATCCGGAAGATCCACCCACGGATTTTTGATCTATAACTTCCAAGTATCCACATTATGCTTCTAGAATAACATACCAAAGTTTTGGAACGATCCTGCGGTCGGATCTCCGCCAATTGCCAATTGCCAAAACCAAGTGGCAGTTAACATTTTATTTTACAAACTTACAAATCCAATTCGGGAAGATCCTACGTCAGATTCCCAATCCGTAAGTTCCTATGATTCTCAAATATTACGTACTATAATGTATTAAAGTTTGATGACGATCCAACGGTCCGATCGTTGATTCATATAATGACCTATTAACGTATGGTAGAGAATTTAGGCTCCAACGATCAACCTACATCATACGATTATCAGAAATGAACTAAAGCCATGTAATTATTATAAAAATAGCATTGATGGCCCTCTGCCCACGCGTTGCTATGGGTGGCGGTCGGCCGCCCCGACTCACTAGAAAAATCAACTATTTCTAAAAATTCTCAAACTTCACAAAAATGAAGATCTTAGTGAGTAGAGCAAGTTTCATACCTGTGGCCAAGGCTAATTTGGCTGGAAAATGCCCCAATTTCATCAAATTTGTCGGAAACCCTTGAATTTTGGTGTTCTTGATTCAACTCCAAAGCAACTTTAACGCCTCAACCATTGCTTGGCCTTTGTTCCAGGCCTTAAGAAAAGTTTAATGGTGGTGGTGATTGGAAGAAAACGTTTCTGATTTGGGTGATTCGAACACGAAATCGCCGCACCCCACCGTGTGAGTTCACTCATTTTCGAGGCCAAAACCCTTGATTTTTGAGGTGCAATAGGAAGAGGGAAGATCATGGAGGGTTTTTCAAGTGATGGTTTGATGTAATTCGGCGGAAAAATGGGTGAAAAGCCGTCGGAAACTATGGGATATTGAGGGCAGGTCGCAGGTCGCACGGGTCACAGGTTGATCCTATGTTTCTCGTTCCTCTCCTTTCCCCTCCTTTCTTCTCTTTCTGATTGACCTCTTCCCCCTCTCCTTTCCCTAATTTCCCTACTTTCTTTTCTTGCTTCCTTCATCTCCTCCGTCCATTTTCCTTTCCTTTAATCTGGGCCACACACGTGGCTTCCCAGATTTTTACTCCAAAATCTGGAGCCTTCCAAAAATATTCGAATGACCCTTTTGCCCTTAACTTTAAACATTAATAACTCTTTCGTTATAACTCCAAATTTGATTCCACTTGCGCCAATGCATCCGTAGCAACGAACACCACAAGGATACACCAAGAAAATAGATCTTACATGACAAGACTAGGCGGTCAACAAAAGTCAACGCATTTGCCTCGAAGGGCATTTTCATAAATTCACTTATTAAATTTATAAAAACCGTAAAATTGGGAACAGGTCCTTACATAAGGGGTAGCGAAAAAATAAATCAAACTTAAAGCATAAATGACCTGCAATTGAATTTGGGGTTGGTTAACAACAATGAGGTGTAGGGGTGCGAGGGAGAAAGAGGAGTTAAGGGGGAAGAGAAGCGGGGGAATAGCCTTTGGTCGTTGAATTTCTATTCCTATGGAACTGATCTTGAGAGGATCTGAATCATATAAATAGTTAGAACATGTATATTCTATCACTTTCTCTCTTGCCCTTAGTTTACATAGAAGAGTCTGTACAACTAAAAAAAAGGGGAACCAGGAAATGGACACTACGTTACAATGTTCGAGTCCAAATGTAAAAAAACAGAACCAGAAAATGAACACTGCATTATAGTGTTTGAATCTAATGCAAAAAATAGAGCCAAGAAACGGACACTGCATTACAGTGATTGAATCTAAATGTAAAAATCAGGAGTCACGTGAGATGTGAAGTGTAGGAGACATTGAGTGATGAAAAAAATATAATCAAGAAACAGACACTGCTACACATTGTCTGAATCTAGAAAAATAGAACCCGAAAATGAACATTGCATTGCAGTTTATGAATCCAAATGTACAAAGGAAGGTGTAGGAGACGTGTGAGTGATTTGGAAACAATGAAAGTAGTAAATGGACACTGCAACGTAGTGTCTGAATCCAAGATTCCAAATGTAAAAAACTGAATCAGGAAATAAACACTGCAATGCAGTGTTTGATCATTATTGACTTATTATAAGTATAAAACTACGAGAAATAAAGTGTTAGTTGAAGTGGGTGCAGCTGTAGTGACAAATTTTGAACTTTTGATTATTTTAAATGCATTTAAGCATCACAATACATGATTGACCTATTTATAATTAACATAAATATTTTGATCTTTTGTTAATATTGTAACTTTTTATGGATTTTTCACAATATCACCCATTTATTATTGGGATAAAACCTAAAGTTAAAATAGTTAGAGTTGACTTATCATTACAAATTATCTGCTGATCAAGGGGATTGGGTATTTTTGTTTTATCTAGAAACGTGATGGAGTTATACTATTATGTCTTCTCCCGTACAATCTAAAAAATTTAAAACAACATAATTTGAGGGAAATAGCCACGTTGTATGAATTGTGGTTGGTCTCATTATGGTGGTGTGGCTGTTTTGGGAGTCTGTCCCGTTGTAACTTGTAAGTCCTTATTAGGAGTTTATTCCATTGTAAGTTCCCGCTTACATGTAGAGAAAAATATTACTAATTAACATTATTTGACTTAAACCTTAGTGCTATTCAATTTTTGATCAAAGTCCTTTGACTTGGTACACCTCATTATTGCTATCAATATGCATTTTCATATGTTTGATATTAATTACTTGACATGTTATGAGATTTAAAATCTCATCTTATGTGGCATATAAATTAAAGACGATTACAACAAAAGGAAAATAATCAAAAATTTTGATTGAATAAATAGATAAAAATAGGTAACAGTATAACTTTGAAATAATAAATGTCAAAATAATTTACCCATAGTGTTCAAAAAAATTGAAAAAGGGTACATTTTATTATAAAACATGTACACATTATAAATAAAAAATAAATAGATTTTACATTAAAATATGGGTACATTTTACATTAAAAAAAAAGGTACATGTGACAACCCGTCCCTAACTTTACGATTTTATTAATTTTAAATGAGTGAATTGATGAAATGCCCTTAGTGGCAAGAGTGTTGACCTTCGTTGACCGCCAATTCATGACGCGAACAAGCTATAATTTTACTGTATTCTCGAAGTACTCGACAGTATGAACGCGTGTGCCCAAGTGGAATCGAAATTGGAGTTACGATGAAGTTTTTATGAAACTAAGAAACTTAAGGGTATTTTATGAAATTTGAATTTTGGATAGTTTAATATTTTAATATTTTTGTTAGGATATTTTAAATATTTTATTATTTATATTTGATCCGTGGGACCCACAGATCCCAAAACTCCCCACTCTCTCTTTGCCATGTTTTTTCTCTTCTCCACCAAACTAGGCCTCTCTCTCTCTCTATCCTCTTTCCATTCCCTCCCGTCTTTCTCTAGCAATCTCATCTCTACCAGCTCTCTCCCTCTGCAAACTGTGGCGACGACCAACACACCCTAGCCACTTTGGCGAGCTCCACCAGCACAAGTGACCACCACCTCGCCGTGCACCTCCTTTTTCCTCCTCGTCTCAAACTGGGAGCCCATTCTCTCTTTCGGTGCTCACTGCACAAAAAATGCCGATGGGGATGTGGTGATCCTCTCACTTCTCGACCTCAGGATGTTTTCCAATCACTTATGGCCACAACTCCGTCTACTATTGGTATATTTCAAACCCTTACTTTACGAGCTTCATTTTTCATTTTTATTTCATCGCAAATGGTTGAGTTTTGAGCTCGTTTGGAGCTCGGGAATTTGCTACCCAGAATCTGGCGAATGGTCGAAGAAGAAGGAAAAAAAAGGGGCCTTAGGCCCAAATCCTTAGCCCAACCAGCCCCAAATCTTTGGGCCAATGTGCCAGCCCAGCCCGGTTTCAATTAGGCCAGAATATTTTGATAATATGCTCTGAAATATTCTTAGAATATTCCTTGTGTTGTCTTTTTTAAAATTTCTTGGAAGCCCTCCTAGAATAATTTCGACGTTCTGAATATGTTTTTGACAATTAGTGAAATTCTAAATATTTAACATAGTTGACCACCGAGGTGTCTTGGTTGACTTTTAGGGTTGCCCGTTGACTTTTCGTTGACTTTTTACGAAAATTACCTGGGACCCTCCTTAGCGTATTTCGATGTCTTGATTTCAAATTCGTCATCCGTTTTCTGAAATTTGGCCATTTTAAGATAGTTCCTTTATCAGCCGTACTTTGTATGAAAACACGTAATTACATGAGTACGTTATATTTACCTAAATGGTTTCGTTCCTAGGAAAAACACTTCGAAGGACTCTCGATGCTACGAGGCTGGTTCGACTCGACGATATGATATATGAGTGAGTCTTTTCTTTGATATATATATATATATATATATATATATATATATATATATATAAAGGTTAGTTTCCATATATACAATTATTAATAAATTCTCTACGTGATTGTCATGATTAAACTTACATTTATAAGAAATGCCTTATTGTTGGGAAATGATGAAATAATTCTATGGGTTGCACATGCAAGCTTACTATAAGGGGATACCTTAATTATATTTATGGTCATGAATAGTATGATATTGACTAGAATTGTTAAATGGTTGTGGCATGATTATAACTATACAATTATTAATAAATTCTCTACGTGATTGCCATGATTAAACTTACGTTTATAAGAAATGCCTTATTGTTGGGAAATGATGAAATAATTCTATGGGATGCACATGTAAGCTTATTATAAGGGGATGCCTTAATTATATTTATGGTCATGAATAGTATGATATTGACTAGAATTGTTAAATGGTTGTGGCATGATTATAACTATGTTATTTGCTCATCATTTGCTGCACCGGTGTTAGTGCTCGCCCAGGGCCAGGGCTAGTTTTTCACATGTAAGTTCACATACACACCGCACGCTCACCTTGGATCCAAGTAGGTGTCAGTCCTGTCATACAGGTTGCAATAGGCAACTCTGACTTGTATGTGACCACGAATAGCACCAGTCTTCACGTGATTGTAGCACTAGAGCGTATATTATTGTTTCACCCAGCCATGTTCATGTCAGAATACCTCTACATGAACACATGTGTCAACATGTATTGATAAGAACCCGATGTGATATGTTTGCTTAGGCGAGATTATGTGTTATTGATTGTTATATGTTCATTTACGCAATATTGCGACGTATGGCAATCTTGTGATTTTGCAGCCTACGGTAGGTATTTTCATATTATACGTAATACGTATATTTTGAAAATTATACTTGTTTTATAGCGAGGGGTTAGAACATTTTCAAAAAGTTTTTATAAAACTTTATTTTCAAGCCTACTCACCCTTATTTTTCGCTCCTCCAGGTTTTAGTGCTAAGCTTTCGTGTCGACGAGGATTCTTAACAAATCTCAATATAGGTGGCTACCATTGATGGTATAATTCTTATTCTACCTTACTGTACTTTACTTATGCTCTGACATCACATGTGAAATGAGTTCATTCCCGCTCACAAGCGCACTCTTATATTTAGGCACTTTTAGGTTTAAATTTATTCACATTTTTCACATCACTACACTTTATGGCTCTGTCACCCTCTAGGTGTCGAAAAACATAGCTCGATTTGCAGTCCAGGTGGACATTTCAGGTTGGGGTGGGTCAGTACATTTGCACACACAAATAGGTACATTTTACATATACAAAGTGGTACATTTATAAATAAAAATGGGTACATTATAAATAAATTATGAGTGTAAAAAAATTTAAAATTATGGGCACGAAATGAAATTAATATATGGGTACAAATTAAAACTAAAAAAAAAATTGGTACAAATTTAAAAAAAGTTGCAAATTAAAAATAGAAAATATATGATACAAAGTTTAACCATAAATATAAATATATCATATGTAACGTTTTTAACACTAAATGAATATATTTTAGAAATAAAATTAAAATATATTGATATGTAAATAATTTATATCTAAAATAATGACTTTCATTAAAATTTAAGGACCTTGATAAAAAAAATTAAAATAAATAAATTTTAATCAACGCAATAAAAAAAATGAAAATCTAATTTCTCTTATAAATTATATGTTCTCTGCAACAGTTCTTCCAACACCAAAAACTAGAATTACCGCAACTAGCTAGCATCCCATTTGAAGTTTCCAACAGGTTTCACATCAAACACGCATCTCACTGCATCTTTATCGCCTGCTACACATATTCAAAATACCGAAAGGAATCCTCTCCGGATCTCTTCCTCCTAATACACTAAGTTCGGGAATTCGGATCATTGAAATTTGATCAAACGGCTAAAGTTATTATAATTTTTAAAGTGGGCTCCTGTTTGTAGCCGTTGAATCAAATTTCAATACTTCGGATCTCAAGACTTTGTGGATTGGGAGGTAGGAATCCGAAGAGAAGCCCTTTCCTCAAAATACAACTTTTAAACGGAAAAGTGTAACACTTTTGGGATAAACATGTAGTCTTTTAACTCTTGCAAATTGAGAGAGGATCCTCGCTGGATCTTCTTTGTGAGGATTCTAGAGATCCTCTAACACTATATTTGAACGAAGAAAGTTAAAATTACTAAGAATTTTAAAATGACAAAAATTAAAAGGACAAAATTTTATTTTTTAGAATTTGTGAATTTTCTTGTTTGGTAAACTTAAAAGAACAATAAAATTAAATACGAAATTTGTTATTTTTAAACTCTCAATCACAAAAATTGGGAAATGACACCTATTTACATGGAATTTAAACTTAGGAATTGGAGGTTCCAAGTTTTTTTCCGGCGCAGAAATTCTAAATTTCTATGTTTATAAATCCAAACAAAAGAATTGGGCATGTCAATTTATAAATTCTGACTTTTACTCAATTCCCAAATTTATTTCTCTCATCCAAACATAGTGTAAATATATTTGTTCATCGTACATCATGCAGTCAATTTTCATCTGGTATTGTTTACATTCAATTTTAAATAAAAAATTTACAATAATTTATTATCGCACGATATACGATGAATGAATGTTATTTAAATATAACAGACAAACCGAACTCTACCGATATATAACAGACACTAGGCGATGGCCCTAAAACCTAACTAGTATAGTATTTTCGTGTTGCTCAATCAATTCCAATGGGGACTTTCTCGAAAAAGAAAAAACTTTAAAGAAAGGAGAAGAAAACATTTCAACAATTTTTCTGTCAGGTTTCATCTTATTATGCTACATCTTCAAATTCTTTAAGTTGGTTACTATAATTGAGGCTTTCTTTTTTATCTGATTAATTCAAAAGTAGTTTGGCTGGTTTTCCCTATCTTAATTATGAATTTTGTTTTATCAATAGAGAGAAGAGATTCAAACTTAGAACCACATATGAATTCTCCACAACATCAATCTCCAATGATTTACGATGAGGTTAATTCATCATATGATTTTCTTTGTGAGGATCTTATTGTGTTACATCTAGTTCATCTTTAGTTTGCCCTGTCCAATTGGGAATTTTATTTTATTTTATTATCTAATAAATTAAAAGTGATTTTCTTCACTTGAAATACGTATTGGTCTTACAAACTGTTTGAGTATATATATATACAAGTGCTAATTATTGGCACTTCAAAAATACAATTCTTTATGACAACTCACTCAAATTTTTTCTTTCCTTGTGGTTTTATAAATTTGGAGTGCATATTAACAAGTTGTGTAGTGTTAATAGCATCTTCCTTAAATATATGTTCTCTCTCTTTAATTTTATATCCCAAATAATGGATTTACACACATATATGTTTATATAGCATTAATAATATTTAACCTTGGATTTTCCATATATGTCAACAGCTATCAAGAATTTTATGAACTTCATGGTCAAGACAGAGACGGCATTCTCAGAGAATTTGACCACCGGAAGCACTATAAGTACTGGCTCTTGTAGTCTAATTTTTGCTTGTACTTTTTATGTTCTTTTACAAGCAACTTTTTAGGTATTCCCTTTGTTTCTGCACAATTCGTGCTCGTAATTTGACATTATTCCATCTTTTTCTTGCGCACTGGCCAACTTCAATATGAAGATGCTATGTTTTAATTTTATTAGTTTGGTTTTAAGGATGAACGGTAAGGGTTTAGCGCGCTATGAGTAACTAGGACTTAAATTGATTGTCGAAGGTAACTTGGTTTGGGCCGACCCAAACCCACCCATGTCAAATCCCCCAATGCGATGCCAAACCGACTATTTATTAGGTTGAGCTGTGTTGATCCTTTGCCCGCCCATACCTATCGAAACCCAACCCGATCAATCAACCCACCCAATTGTAGCCGAAATCAACTGATGCACAATTACATCCAAGTCCAACTGCCAACACCCTCCATAAAATTATTTAAGCTTCAGATCTTCCCTAAGCAAATCCAGTACAAAGTATATCCATCCAAGGATTTTGTGATTCTCACTAGATCAGAAGTTTGTACAGTTGCAACAGAAACAAATTCTCAAGATAAATCGAGCCCAACTCGGAGTGAGTAGGCGTGGAGTTAAGACTGATCATTACATTGAGCAGTAAGCACCGGCTTCCAACCATAGACCGATACAAAAAGAAAATACACACTTCATTGTCGAGACTGAGCTGTAAGAATTTCGCATTACTCAAAGCGATCAAATCCTTAAAAGCAAAGCTCCGCATCAGCACCAAGCAACTTCCCCTCACCCCTGAAAATATACAAGTAGTTGGTTACTTGGTTATGAAAAAGATGTTACCAACTACAATACATCGTAAATAAATGGCATCAACTGTACAAAGAATACTAGTATGAACCAGACTTTTGGACACTACGAAGAGCGAGTACGAAGTCCATCATTGAATTGTACTTCAGTTTTCCAGCTTGAATAATTAGCTAAAATCAATCGGGCAGAGATATACATCCAACTTCTTCGAGTTAGCCAAAAAATGCCTAGCCACTGTCATTATGCCTATCTAAGCGCGGACGTGCATCAATTGACTCAATTCACACCCTTTGGGGCTTAGTCTTGTCTGTGCACCCACTTTCAGCCTAAATCAACTCTTTAGAGTTGTAAATCTCATAAACTAATCATGAAAATAAGAAAATGCTTTGTCCCCCTTCTCAACACATATATACCGATATGGCATATAAACTTCATAAATCACAAGAAAAAGGAATGTGGCTAATTACCAATATGGTATATGAACTTCATAAATCACAGGAACAAGGATGTGGCCAATTACTATCCCTGCCAATTTTGACACATTGTATTTAAGAACAATCAATCTCAAGGTAATTGTGCAATTATGGCCATATTTAGCATCCATAGAAACATGGCAAGGGTAGTAAGGCCATCTCCAACCGAAAGGTCCAGATGACCTGAGGGCCGAAGATAACCCGAAAATCATCTCCAACCGAGGGCTAGGCTAGAGGACTCGTGGGCCCAACGGAATCTGAAAGGGCCAAAAGGCTAGAAGGCTAACCCCTTCCAGTCAGCCAGCCAGCCAGCCCTAGGCTGGCCAGAATTTTGTGTAAAAGTGTCGGATTTCCTGTCGTATATAACCGACAGGAATAATTTTTATTATTGAAAGCGTGTCGGTAATCAACACGAATAGTAATTTGAATATAAATAGCATCTCAGGAATCAGTTTGACTCGGCGGAATCGTGTCGGTTATAACCGAGACGAATAGTAATTTGAATTGCAATCATGTTGATTATAACCAACATGAATAGTTTAAAAATTTTGCCTTAGATTTTTTTTTTTTTGGTTATGAATTTAAACCATTTTTTTTCGCCAAGTCATTCCTACACCATTTCTCACATAATTTTCACCATTGCATACTATCTCACTTCATTCTATTTCAATTCTTCACATTATATTTTCTTACCTCTTCAAATAATATTTCCTTCAATATTTTCAATAATTTTCAAATGGCCTCATCTGCAATGGAAGGTAGGGCTTGGACCCGAAAAGAAGATGAAGCTCTTTGCAGGGCTTATATATGGGTCTTGGAAGATAGTGTGAGGGGGATTTCTCAAACAAGTGAAGGTGTTTGGAGTCGTGTGTCCAAAAAATAGAGTTCTACGAATGCACCATTCCACCTAATACCCGAAACCACGAGAGTTGTTCTTCAAGATGGAAGAAACATCTTCATCCAAGTTTGAATAAATGGCATCAACCACTATTAGCAGCCGCAAGTAGACAAGAAAGCGGCGCCAATTACTACAACAAAGTTAGTGTTTTCACAGTTTATTTTAAATGTTTAATTATATTACATTTAATTTCATGAATTAATTTCCTTTAATTTTTTGTATTATATTTTCTAGGTACACCAAACGGAGGAATTGTATATGGAGGGCAGCTCAAAGCCCTTTCAGTTTCACGGTTGTTGGGAACTTTGTAAAGGGTGGGTGTTATTTGAAGATCCACCTCAACATAGAGTAGGTCATACACCGTTTGGAACTGCATCCCCAGCTGTAGATATGGATGAAGATGGATCTCCTAGCATTCAACAAACAAGGGTAGAAAATCCGTCTCCGACCGAAGGTTCTTTACCTAGGACTATGGGACGAAACAAGGCCCAAAGGTTGAAGGAAAAGGGCAATGCAAATGATGATTACGCCTCTCAACATGAAGTGGCAACCTCATTGCGATTAATGGCAGAGCAAAATGCCCTTGAGGCGGAAGAAAGGAAGTGTAGGCATAAGGAAAGGGACAAACAAATACAAGAAAAGATGGATGATAAGAATGTGGAAATGAACACTTCTAATTACACTCCAATGAGAAAGGCCTATTTTGATAGGAAAAAAAAAGAAAGTATGACTCGGTGACAATTATTTACCTTTGACTATACTCCTACAATGGCGGATGATGAAGATAATGTTGATTATGGATATTAAATTTGGGGGTTAGTTTGGTAGAGAGGGCGAAGAGGGGGAAGAAAGAGAGAGAGGCACTGAGTATGATGCGGGAAAACAGAGGAAGACCAAATGAGGGAGGGAAGGGTTTTTGGATGTGGGTGGGAGAGAGAGAGAGAGAGAGAGAGAGAGAGAAATGGAGGGGGTTGCAGAGGGAAGAAAGAAGGGAGGGGGTTGGGGAGGTAGGTAGAAGTCGGGTTTTTTTTTTTTTTGTTAATTTATTATTTTTAGTTTTTTTAATATCCACGTGGCACCAAGTCATTATCCAAGTGGGCACCACGTCACTAACGGAAAACTTAACGGATGTATGAAATTGTTTCAAATTAAGACTTGAGGTATGACTCAGGATGAAAAAAACTTCATGTATCAAATGTTGAAAACCACGAAACTTCAAGGCAGTAAGCTGAGATTAACCCTTAAATTTAAGTTGTTGTAGTTTTTAAATTTAAGTTAATGTTGTTTTTAAATTTAATTTGCAGCTTTAAATTTAATTTGTAATTTTTAAATTTAATTTGTTGTTTTTATATTTAAGTTGTAGTTTTTAACTATAAGTTGTTTTTAAATTTAAGTTTTTGTTTTTAAATTTAAATAATAAATTATGTTTGGACCTATAGCCCTTTGGCCCTCGATTGGAGACGATTTTTTGTGACAAGGCTAAAACAAGCCCTATGGCCCTATGGCCCTCGATTGGAGACGGAGACAAATATGGCCATGTACTGTTCATTACAATATTAATATCTTGGAGGGCCAGAGGGCTAAAACGAGCCCTCTAGCCAGCCCTCGATTGGAGATTACCTAAGTTCCATGTATGCAAGATTGACCCAAGAGGGCCAATACCTATACCCCAATGTGGGATAAAGCGCGGGTACAAGAGCTCAGTAGCTGAGGTGTAAAAAGGACTGATCTTATATAAGAAACGAAAACAGATACTAAAACCAAGTAGCCTTAGGTTCAACCTAGACCATCTAGATAAGTCGCAAATTTCCATGCTTTTTTCATCATCTTAGGAGATTGCCATAGACAGAGTTTTAAAAGCATTGTAATAAATTTTCAACTGAAAAGAAACTACAAACCTCATGAACAGAAATGCAAAAATATAAACTATCTAACATTAACAAGTAACTCGAACCTGCTGCTTTTTCTTCTTTGGCCTCCTCTTTCTACGGGGCTTATGAGCATCAGAGTTGGAGCTCAAATTGCTACTTTGACCAGCAGTTGAATTAGAGGATCCCCTAGCTTTGAAGGAAGTTTCACTTCTGCTACTTGATGTATTACTAATTGATGTATTGAAGGAAGTTCCACATCTGCTATTTGATGTATTGCTCGACATGGTCATTTCAGCAGGCTTTTTTGAGGAATTTTTGCTTGATGAAGGACCAAACCTTGACTGAGCACGAACTGAACTTGAGCGAGAATTGCTGGATGGCCGGGGTGGAGGCATCAAAGCTCTAGCAGAAATCTGTCGCTATTTAAGAAAGTTTAGGTGAGGAGGCAGAAATATAAACACTCAATAAGTACATATAGTTAATTACAGCAGTGCAATAGTGAGAAGATGGGAAACCTGATTTCTCTCATCACTGGACATGCCAGAAGTTGCTTTTCCAGAAGCACTGGAAGCCTGTTCCCTGCAAAACAGATGACAAATTTAGATGCAACTTCCATCAAAGCAAACCATATTTCTAATAAACAGGTAAAACACATAAAAATGAAGGAACAGATTATATACTAAATCAAATTACAAGCAGTGGGCTCATGTTTTGAAAAAGTGATAATGATCGAAGTCCGCAACAGTCACCTAATTCATAAATAAGCTTTCTATTCCACTGAGTACTTAACACTTTTTTTTTAATTTTTATAAATGAGAACTCACACTGTTTTGTTTTGATAAATGAGAACTTACAATGTAAGTTCAACTAACCAATCAAAGAGGGAATATTAACGCAGTCCATTCAAACAAAAACAAACATATACCCTACCTTAAAACAAAAAGGTTCTCAACAATAATAATAGTATCTCACTCATAATTTTAATTATTTGTGCAAGAAACAATTTTATTGCTAAAAACTACAAACAGAATAAGATGGAAAAATACTTTGCACTCTTATCTGTCCATTCATCGTCTGCATCTGCTTCGTCACTAGAACTCCCATTTAGGAAGAAATCATCTTCACTCATATCCAGAAGCCCGTCGTCCTCACTCCCTGTTTCTGTAGGAATTCCAAGAACAAAAAGCATTCTTGTCAGTGTAACAAAATAGTTCAATAATTTGCAACCCTCAGATTATGTTCATAATTGACAATTAAAAGAAGAAAAGGGAGGTAAAACAAGCATCCCGCAGAGAAAACATAAAACATCTTCCAGATTTTTGAAAGAAAATAATAGGATGGCAGAAATGCGGAAAGCATAAGTTGTTAGATGTTTGTGTTTGATATGTTATCTTCCAGCCATTCTTACTTCTACTATTAACTTCATTTAAAGACTAGATGTTTTGCTAGGTATTTTCATCCTATATTTTCTTTCAAGTGGTATTTACCCTTAATAAATATTCAGATAAGGCTGCACCAAGTTAGGAATTCACCCTCGAACAACTTTAGAATACTAAAAAATATATTGATGCATAACATCAGGTAGTTATTGCTTATATAGAGGTAGTTTGACCTGATCTTATGAAGAATAACTCTACGAGAAAATTTCTGATGGAAGTAAGGCATAAAAGAAATACCTTCCAAATCCTTTCCGCTAGCTGCTGCAGCAACTATATTGGCCTTAATCTGCTTACGCAACTTATTTCTCTTATCAATCACATCTGTATCTTCACCTCCAGTAAACAACGAGACATATTTTTCGGTCTTGGGAAAGAACTGATGATCAACAAATATCAGCCTTTTAGTTTGATATTATTGGAAAAAACTACAGTGTTATTTCAAAAAACAATTCAAAGTCTGTAACAAGCAAAGTAAAAAAATAAATAAAAATAAAAAAAGGCTCTTCTCCAGTAAGGCACGAGGTCAAGTAGAAGTTCACATTTCAAGTCAATATAAGCTTAAGATATTCTCATGAAGGAAGAAAAAAATACCAAACTTCCAATTACAACCATCATATCAATGCACTGACATCAACATAAAAGCAGATAAACCAAGGGCCACTATATAGCTTACCCTAACATACTCAAGATCTTCTTTCAATTTGGAAAGTTGCAACAAAATCTCTGCATCTTGTGCCTGACCAGAAGAAGCACGTTGAAGTTTCTCCAGACGTCTTAATCTTCTCTCTATCTTTCTTCTCTCTGAAAAAGGTGCATGTTACTTTCACGACTCAAGCAAAACATACACCACCAATGCAATTAAGCCGTACATCATGCAAGAATTCACCTACAAAATAACTACAATAACAAATGGAATCGGTTCATTCATACCAAAAAACTTTATCTTCCTGTCACGCATAAATATTTTGCGTTCCACAGCGAGACGGGAATGAATCTCCTGCTGTTTCTTGAACCCTTCCAACTTCTTTTCCTGCGCCTCCCTAACTTCAGCTGGTAAATTCTTAGGAAAGCAATCAACGTGTTAGGCATTTCACGATGATCTCACTTCATCAATAGATAAAACCACAAAGTTCCCTAGTACAAATTTCTAATCTTACGAAATGAATACTAATTCGAGCAGTATTAGGTCATACATTTTCCAATTCCTTCAAATTCCTCAGAAATTCAGTGTACTGTACACACTTTTTTCTCTATATATACACACAGCAGGGCTAGCGAAGAACTAGGTGATTGAAACCCCCAAACCACACAAACCCTAACCTCAAAATCGACCACAACCGAAGCAAGGTTGAGATGGAATAACAGATAAAGAGCTGGAGATTGGGAAGAAAGAGTGAGAGAGTACCTTACGGAGCATGCGCTCGATGGAGCGTATCTGGTTTTTGAGGGTGACGGACTTGGGCTTCTTCTCGGGGCCTAAGGCCGACTTGGACCGACGTCCGGCGGGGTTCACCCGCCGCTTGCTGTAGCCACCGTGAGCCATGGCGTTACCTCTCCAAATAATCGCCGAGGGCACGGACAGATGACAGCGAGCGCTTTCTAAGAGCAATTTGTTTTGTTGAGTTTTCTCTTTTTTCCTTTCTTTAAAAAAATGAAAATAAAAAAATGTTGATCCGAAATAAAATTTTCCTCGCGTTTGACCTAAATTCCATTTCGGACTTAATCCGCCGTCTCATGCGGAGCTAAAACTTTCTTCATATTTTATTATTTTTAGAAATTTTTTGATATAGGCGCCTCAATCTTGAATTTTTTAAATTAAACATCTATGCCTTTTAGTGATTTAATTATTATTTTTTTGTCATAATTTTGGTACTATATGCACATTATATTGTAACAAATTTCCTATAATTTAGCCGTTTGATTACACTCTTCTCTATTAGTAGTATTCATTCTTTTCACTTGTAAGCGAGAAGTCTTATATTCGACTCTTGCCAAATACGAAGTTAAACCACATGATTATGACAAGCCCATTATGAGGCTTAGCTTGTTCCTCTATCCTAAAAATACCCATAAATAGCACTACTCTAAATTATCAAGTACTTTTTTAAATATAAAAGTAACAGACAACAGACTGTATTATTAATCATATTTCAGTCTGTTATATGAGCTGCCAAACAATTTCATAGTGAAATTATTTCAAGCGTATTACGATATACGAATTACTTTAGTCTAAAGAAAGCATTGCAATTGGCACTGTTCCTTACTGTTCATCCGAATTTCAATTTAATTACGGGCATGCCACTGCTTTACAGTCTATTCTAAAGTAGAAGGAGGGGCATTCACTGTTTACTTTTTGTTGATTTTGCTTTATTTACAAAAAAAGTCATAAGATTTGGGGCTGGTTGGAAGGTAGTTATTAAAAGTTAGCGGGGTAATTTTGTCTTTTGAGGTCAATTTGTCCCCTCTCCATTTTGCTTTATTTACAACAAAACCATGAGATTTGGGGCTGGGTTGGAACGTAGTTATTAAAAGTTAGGAGGGTAATTTTGTCCTGTGCGTTTGAGACGGATTGGGGTGGGTTTGGGTATGCTGTCATTCGGTGAGGGTTTCGGGGATGGCGATAGAGAGAGAGACACACACACACACAGCGAGAGAGAGACAGAGGGAGAGGGAGAATCATCGTGGAGTTCTCAGCTTCGACTACTTTTGCGTCCATTTCCATCCCCTTTCATTTCCTCTTTCTCTCCCGACTCTCTTTGTAAACATCCATCAAATCCCCTCATCCCTCCCTTTTCTCACTCTGTAATTTCCCTCAGATCCCTCATCGATTCTCTCTCGCCATTCTCAGTCTCGCCAGACTGAGTGGTGATGCTCGATTTGGGAAGAGAGAGAGAGAGAGGGAGAGCGCGATTTTGCGGTTAGGCGACAGCGGTTGAGAGGGGAGGGTTGTTGCATCCCCGTCACTCAAAGTGGGTTGCGAGAGAGTGAGAGTGCTGCGTTTTAGGGTTTGAGAGTTGGTTTCGAGAAAGTGGGGGCCAGAGTTGGGGTAAGGCTTGGGCTGGGGTTATGGAATGGGGGAGGAGGGTGTGGAATGTCATGGAGAGGAAGGGAGAGGGAGGTCTACCAAAAAACGTGGGTTGTAGAGCTACAACGAAGGAGATGGGCGTGAATTGGCAGGGAGGGGAAGGGAGAAGGAGGAGTGAGGCTTGCCAAAAAGAGTGTTGGATTGATTTTTCCTCCTCAAATCAAGGGTTGGTGTCGAGATTGAAGGGTGCGTCCAAAATGGGTATGGTTGTGAGGGAAAGAGGGATGGCAGAGACAGAGGTCATGGAGTTGGGCTTAGGAATTCCACAAATCAAGGGCTACTGTCGGTGGGTGTTAATATCAGCAATGAGCATGATTGGGATGTGAGTTCTCTCAACCTTTTGATTAATTTTTTATATTTTGGATTTTTATATAAGTTATGTAAATGTTTAATTTCTATTTGAAAACTTGGGGAATTCTAGGTATATTGTATATGGAAGAAGTTCAGTCTCAAACCTCTCAAACGATCTCTCGATCTCTTCTCCCCCGCCTATGGCGAACTCCCTCCTCCCGACCCCGAGAGGTACCGCCGTTGCCTTTACTTTCTGTAATTTTTGGGGTTCGTGAAATTATTGAGTTGAATGTAGGTTTTTTGTTTGTTTGAAAATTTGTGTTGTAATTGTTCTAAATCAAATTTTTATCCTGGTTCTGCAGCTGGGTTGACTATCAGTAAAAGGCACATGAAATATGGTATTGATTTCAGAGCCTTTGATTTCTCAGAATGTCTTCGTATATCGAATGTCATCTGAATTTAGTTGTAGTTAATTTGTCAAAGTTTGTTGTTTAGCTTTTTCAAATGGCAGCCTTAGTATTTGCCCAGTATTTTTTGTGAATTCCAAACTTTGCTTATAATTGTAGGTATGTAAAAGCTACCAATTGGATTTGTTCCCCAGATGATAATGGCATACTAATATAATGGTTGTTCTTTTGCTTTGATGTACAAGTGAGAAGATTGTTTTGCCCCTTATGTATCCTGCTTCTTTCTGTTCCACAAAGTTGCCAAGAAAAAAAGTACTTTGTGGTTGTTTTCTTTCTTATGGTGATCTGTAGATAAAATATTGGAAGAAGTTCTAGTCTAGTTACTCAGTTAGGGTTAGTCTAGTTAATCCTAAACCCTTGTCGACAGGAAGCATGGGTGTATGTATGGTACATTGCAGTCTAACAACTAAGTATGGCTGTCATGGTTGTCATTCTCACTAATTCAAGGGATTTCTGTCTTGCTTTAGTTGTTAGCTGTTTTTCCCTTACCTTTAGTTGTTGGTAAAGCATAAATCAAGGAAGTGTTGTTCTTTGGTTTGCTCTTCTACTTTTTCCCTTTCTTCCGCTCATATATATGAGCTTTCCTTGTACCTTGTTTCAATATAACATAATATAGACATTCAAACTTCAATATGGTATCAAAGCAGTGATCTCATCGACCTGCTTCTGAGTACTGCCTTCCTGTTTCTCCTTCTTCTCTATTATGGCTGAAGGGAGCTCCGTGCATGGCGAAGAAGTAAACTCGCATGCTGCGTCTTCTTCACTTCATCTAGACGTTGATATCAATCCAAATCAACGTCTCAGTTCGGTCTTACTAAATGAGTTCAACTATCTCCCTTAGAAGAGAGCTGTATCTCTTGTGTTAGGAGGACGATCGAAGCTTGGTTATGTTAATGGCGTGATTCCAGCACCTGATGTGTCCTCATCAGATTACAATGATTGGCTGTGCAAGGACCAGCTGGTTATGTCGTGGCTGCTCAATCCTATGGATCGAAAGATTGCAGAAATCTTCAGTTATGCGGAATCCTTATATGTTCTCTGGAAAAACCTCAAAGAGATGTATGGGAATCAAAATAACGCAGCTCGAGTGTTCCAGTTAAAGAAGGATATTGTTAGTCTACAACAGGAAGGGAACTCATTTGTGCATCATCTTGGCAAGCTAACCACCATGTGGAACGAGTTGAATGTTTATCGGCCACACACCATTGACACTGCCGTGCTGATCAAAAGAGCTGAGGAAGATAAAAAATTTCAGTTTCTAGCAAGTTTAAGCTCCGAATACGAAGATCTCAGGAGCCATGTTCTCATGAATCCTGAACTTCCTTCCTTCTCAAGTGTGTGTGCCACTATCCAAAGGGAAGAAACTCGCAGAAAAATCATGACTGTGGAATTAAAATCAAATATACCAGAATCTAGGGTGTATTTCTCAAACCACAGGGCTAGTGAAGAGAGGGGCTATAAAGGAAAGAAACCTACTGTGAAGTGTAGCTATTGTGATACTGGTGGACATACACAAGATCATTGTTGGATTCTCCACCTTGAATTAAGGCCCAAGTATTTGAGGGACAGCAACAAGAGCTTCACTAGAGGAGCACACAACTCACCACACAAGGCAAACCATACCATGCTCTCTCATTCCGAGGAAGCACAGATGTTCACCTCTAATCCGGCCATGTTGATAAATGAATTTGCTGCCTTCCTCCACAAGAAACAAGGTAGTGGAGAGAATGAAGGATCAACCAGTCAAGTTGACAACAAACCAGCTGCTCTACTTGGGCAGTTTGCTGGTTTTTTGGCTGGGAAAGAAGGCGTGACACAACAAGATATTCCAGGTATCTTACGATCATTCTCAACTGCTCTTAAAATAGGTAATATGCATGATTATTGGATTATAGATTCAGGAGCCACTGATCATATGACCAACAAGTCCACAAATCTGTATGATTTTAAATAACTTTCATGTCCATCTCAAGTGTCAGTTGCTAATGGCAAGGGTGCCATGGTTGTAGGGAAAGGAAAAATACATTTGATCTCTAGTAATGTCGAGTCTGAGGCCCTCTATGTCCCTTCATTTCCTTTTCAGCTCTTATCTGTTGGAAAAATCACAAACTCACTAAACTGTATTGCCATCTTCTCCCCAAAAACTGTGGTTTTTCAGGATATCACCACCAAGAAGATGATTGGTGAAGGTTTTTTTTTTCTAAATGGCCTTTACTACCTTTCCAAACATGTTCAATCTTCCAAGGCTTTTCAAGTCACTTCAAGTCTGATTCAAGAACAACAACTTTGGCACCGACGCCTTGCACATCCTTCTGATAAAGTTCTATCCTTTTTGTTTCCAAATCTGTGCAAGGTTACAAGTTCTTGTGATGTGTGTCATTTTTCTAAATTCACTAGGTTACCTTTCACCTCCTCCTTATCTAGGGCTAGTAATCCTTTTGAAATCGTGCATTCCGATGTTTGGGGACCAGTTTTAGAGTCCTTTGACGGATACAAATACTTTGTAACCTTTGTGGATGATTTCACAAGGATAACTTGGTTATATCTTTTGAAATTTAAAAGTGAAGTGCTGGAAGTTTTTCAAGATTTTCATAGACTTGTAAACACACAATTTGCTTCAAATATTCATGTCTTACGATCAGATAATGGCTCCGAATATATGTCTCATAATATGTCTCATTATCTAAGCACGCATGGCATATTACATCAAACCAGTTACGTTGGAACACCCCAACAAAACGGGGTAGCAGAAAGAAAGAATAGAGATCTACTTGAAAAAACTAGGACCCTGATGTTTCACTCCAATGTGCCGAAATTTTTTTGGTCTCAAGGTGTTCTTACTGCTGCATATCTTACCAATAGATTGCCCAGTAAGGTCTTGAATTTTAAATCACCTTATGAGATCCTAAAAGGCAGACAAATCGATTTGTCACACTTACGAGTGTTCGGATGTACATGCTTTGTTCACATTCAAGCACAAAAACGTGACAAGCTAGAACCATGGGCTGCCAAATGTGTTTTCTTAGGCTACTCTTCCACTCAAAAGGGTTACAAATGTTACAATCCCACAACTAGGAAAATAGTTGTTTCAAGAGATGTAAGATTTGAGGAAACAATGCCTTACTTCACTCAACATCTGGACTACTCTCGAGAGGGGGAGAACATGCTTGACTTGTTTCCAATACCATATCCATGTGAAGAAGATACAACGGATGTCTTAAGGGACCAAACATTGAATGAGGTCCATTCTCACAACCTGCAGAACATCCCACCAATGGCACCTGATGAACCTATATCATCTGAACCCTCAAGAAGTCCTTCCAACCAAGAAACTGCTCAACTACCAGTGGATCAACCTCCTATAGCTCGTCGAAATCCTTCTCGTGAGAGGATACTCCCATCCAAGTTAAATGATTATGTAACTTACAATGTCAGGCACCCCTTGACTTCTGTTATTAATTACAGCAAAATGTCACCTTCATTTGCTGCATTCCTCAATACAATTACTAAGACCTATGAACCTCAAAGCTTTCAAGAAGCTAATCTACATAGTGAATGGAGAGCTGCTATGGCAGAAGAGCTTCAAGCTCTTCACGAAAACAACACCTGGACCATCATGAAACTTCCTAAAGGAAAGAAGGCTGTAGGAAGTCGTTGGGTGTACAAGACCAAGTTCCATTCAAATGGCACGATTGAAAGACACAAGGCTCGTTTGGTCGCTTGTGGGTTTGCTCAGACTTATGGAGTGGATTACAAGGAGACCTTTGCACCTGTGGCAAAGATGAATACAGTGAGAGTGCTGTTATCTGTTGCCATTAACAATACATGGCCTCTCTTTCAAATGGATGTTAAAAATGCCTTTTTACATGAGGAACTAGAAGAAGAAGTTTTCATGAAAATCCCTTCGGGTCATCCTCAATCAAACAATCCAGACATGGTGTGCAGACTTCATAAATCCATTTATGGCCTCAAGCAAAGTCCACGAGCATGGTATGCCAAGCTCAGTCATGTCCTAGAGGGAGTTGGTTTCTCTCGAAGCAATGCTGATTCCTCCCTATTTATGCGATCGGGCACATCTGGTAAACTTGTGGTGCTTATTTATGTTGATGACCTAATTGTTACAGGTGATAATGTTTATGAGATTAGTGCTCTTAAACAATATCTCAGTCACAAATTTGTTATCAAAGATCTCGGCATTCTTAAATATTTTTTAGGAATCGAGGTGGCACATTCCCACAAGGGCTATTTTCTAAATCAACGCAAGTACATCATTAATCTTCTTCATGAGGCAAACATGACAGATTGTAAACCTGCTCGGACACCTTTGAATAGCAACTTGAAGCTACAGGTTCATGGTGATCTCATTCCTAACATAGAGTATTATCAGAGATTGGTTGGCAAGCTCATTTACCTAACTATCACTCGTCCTGATATAGCATATGTTGTGAGCCTTGTCAGTCAGTTCATGCATGCTCCAAACACGGATCACATGAAGATTTTTCACCGTGTGCTTCGCTACCTGAAGGGTTCTATTAGTAGAGGGATCCTCATGCGCAACAATAGTCATACTCAGATCTCAGGATATACAGATGCAGATTGGGCAGGGAACTCTCTCGATCGCAAGTCTATCACTGGTTTTTGCACATTCGTAAGAGGTAATCTTGTCACCTGGAAAAGCAAGAAATAAAGTGTGGTTGCATGCTCAAGTGCAGAAACGGAATATCGTGCTATGGCATCGACTGCATGTGAACTCATTTGGCTCAAAACTCTACTCTCGGACCTAGGGTATCCCCATCCGCAACCTATGTCCCTTCATTGTGACAATCAAGCAGCAATGCACATCGCATCAAATCCTGTCTTCCATGAGCGAACTAAACACATTGAAGTCGACTGTCACTATGTTCAGAATCAAGTGCAGTCCAAGGTGATTGCTACACACTTCATTCACAGTCATGATCAGCTTGCAGATATCTTCACCAAAGGACTGTCATTTACTACTTTTCATCACCTTTTATCCAAGCTCGGATCAATTGATCCCTTTGATCCAGCTTGAGGGGGAGTATTGGAAGAAGTTCTAGTCTAGTTACTCAGTTAGGGTTAGTCTAGTTAATCCTAAACCCTTGTCGGCAGGAAGCATGGGTGTATGTATGGTACATTGCAGTCTAACAACTAAGTATGGCTGTCATGGTTGTCATTCTCACTAATTCAAGGGATTTCTGTCTTGCTTTAGTTGTTAGCTGTTTTTCCCTTACCTTTAGTTGTTGGTAAAGCATAAATCAAGGAAGTGTTGTTCCTTGGTTTGCTCTTCTACTTTTTCCCTTTCTTCCGCTCATATATATGAGTTTTCCTTGTACCTTGTTTCAATATAACATAATATAGACATTCAAACTTCAATATAAAATGTGTCTTTTTTTTCTTTGTATCAGCAACCTGTTACCCTTTCATGAGCATGTGCAGTTACGAAACTTTTGATTTTTCTTCTGTTAATTTCTCATCTGATAGGTTCAATATTAATAGAGTCCAATTAACATCCATATTGGAATGACAATCGAGAAATGCAATGACATACTTCTAATTCCATCCTCATTAAGTGTCTTAGTAACAATCAAGAATTGAATGACATGTTTCTCATTGTTTGTTTCTGTTACAGTTCTACAAAGGATGATGAAAGCTTTTCATCACTGATCTTTGGAGAAACAGAGGCATGCATATAAAAGATGTAATTGCCTAGAACCTTTGTTTCAGTTGAAGCATGTCATCAAAGAGAGTAGTCAATTAACAGTTGCCAATTGATATTAGGTCTTAAATATAATTTTAGCTTTCATTTTTTTTTATAAATTAAATTTTTTTACGGAGTTTTATTTTTATGTGAGATGGGTGAAATATATATATTTTGTAATATTACTTTAATTTGCAGATATGTCATTGCAGCAATACTACATATATTTTCAATTTAAACAACATCCTATATATTTTCATACTGCATGTCGTCTGGGTAACCTCAAACAGATATGTCAAACATTTTTTTTCTAATTTGTTGTGGTGTTTCCATTTTTTGGTGCAGAGCTCCACGATTGGCTAGCATGAATCTTGGTATCTTCATATGCATGCAATGTTCAGGGATCCACAGGAGTCTTAGGGTACATATATCAAAGGTATAATTTTCGGTTATGCAAAAACTTCAAATTCGTTTTTTAATTTGTATGGTGCTCAATTCCATATTTTATGCGTTATGCTAATGAGTTTCAGTTCTAATTTTTTCTTGCATTATTATGATGATTTGGATGCTTTTGTAGGTGAGATATGCCACTTTGGATACATGGCTCCCAGAGCAGGTTGCATATATCCAATGTAAGTACCAATGTTGTTTTACCGGCTTCTTTCCATTCTGGTAGTAAGGTCATATCTCTGTCAAGCAAGGTCGCACTAAGAGTGAGAACACCGAGAGCACACTCTCTTACCCTCACTTACCCACATTAAAAAAGAGACACATTATGTTTGCACCCTATTTTCGCATATCTCTGTAAATTTAGGTATTTTTTACTCTGTTTTTTTTTTTCGTTAAGCTTTCATCTTGCTATAAATTTAGGTGTTTTCTATCTGTGTTGGTCCATCTGCATATATTTTTCAAATGTTGGTTCATCTTATGTTACTTACAGAATGATAATTATCGCAGGAGGAGAAGCAGAGGGCATTACTGCAAATGAAGTGGAGAGTTTTGGTAATAAGCCACAAGAGGACCAAGAAGTGAATTCAAAGAAGGTTGGCTTTATAATAGATTACTCTCTCTCTCTCTCTCTCTCTCTCTCTCTCTCTCTCTCTCCCTCTCTCTCTCTCTCATATCCACAAACACAGATTAAATTACTATAAATTGTTTACTTGCAGTTGATTGGATGTATTGGTTAATCTTAATTTTAGTCCACATAAATTACTACGGTTGTGGAAATTGAACTAAAAAGTACATTTCTTTTTTAAAATTGAATTTTTTTTCCTACCAGGAAATAGGTGGTTACAAATTATTTACTCCACTAATAAAGAATTTGTTAAATTAATATAAGCTATTTAAATGTTTAATTTCCATTTGAAAACTTGGGGAGTTCTAGGTATGTTGTTTATTGAAGAATCTCTGTCTCAAATCCCTCAAACGGTCTCTCAGTTGCCACTTTGTTTTCATAGGTTGTGAAACTTGATTTTCTCTATCCGTGTGAATTTGTGTCTTAGGTTATGTTTACCTGCTAAGTGTGTATTTTGGAAATGCTTATTTGATGAATGCACTGGTATAATTGATCAGTAAATTACTATGATCGGTGTGTTTCTGTGGAAGTGATTCATGAAGGTTCTGGATTATAGTTTTCAGGGTTAGATTTCTGAATCTATGGGATTTCCTTATCAATTATCATTTCAAAGGGTGAAAAAGAGTGAGGGACGACATGCGAAAAGGGGAGAAAGAGGACAAAATAATGGTTTCTGCTACTTTCAATGCTTTGGGTTAAAAAAAGAAAAAGGTTGACTTCACTCATTTTGATTGAACTTTTCGTTTCTTAAGTTTCTCTTGCTATATCTATAGTGTGTATATTTCTTATTTATGTGTTTCTGATTATGAGATTGTCTCTTTTACTGAGCATGTGGTGTGGAAGCACACCAGCGAGGCCTTACTTTCGATGTCGAACTCAAATGTGGCTGTAATCTAACCCCTGAAATTCCAACATAGCAT
This sequence comes from Crataegus laevigata, assembly GCA_963580275.1. NCBI lineage: Eukaryota > Viridiplantae > Streptophyta > Magnoliopsida > Rosales > Rosaceae > Crataegus > Crataegus laevigata. The sequence goes on along the minus strand of OY756940.1, from coordinate 17,592,529 downwards.
GTAGGCATGCTAAAGTTTTCCTGTGTGATCTTCATACAAAGGTATGAAGAGCTAACTATGTTTAGTTTAATGGCTTTTTATAAATTTTAGCCAAGTCCCCACATGAGGTTGATGTTATAAATTTTTGGACTCCATTCTTAGAAAATTTTGGGACTCAAGCTTGCCTTCCACATTTTCGTTGAAAAAAGGCTTTTAGCTGAGTAATTTACTAATTTGGTTTTGATTATCAGCTATAAGAGAATGGGGGGTTTAATTTGTAATTATTTTGATGTGGCGAAATTTTTTAGATTTTACAGATTTTTCCAGTTCAGGATGATAAAAATTTTGGGCTTTGATTTGTTGATGTGATTTCCACGTACTCTGAATTCAAATAGAAATGCAAGGATATATTAGACTTTTAGTGTTTTCAAGCATTCGTGTGTTTGCTTATTATAGATGATGTATTTCTATAGTGCAATAATATTTGTTTTAAAAAAATTAATTAGTTTTTCCTCCCCGGTGTTTGCTAAGGCGCTTCTCGAGACGGCGTTGGAACGTGCAGGTGATGAGGATTCAGGGGATGAGGAGGAAACGGCAAAGGAGGAGGACCAAAACGCGTTCTCTATTAGGATAATTGGTGCCACTCTTTAATTATATGGTTGGTTCCTTTGGTTTTTATGGTTTAAAGGTGTTTAATTTGATGGTGTTTTTTTTATAAATTGTTGAATATATTCTTAGTTTAGTTATTGATTGTATTGAGTGTGGTTTATGCTTTTGGTATTAAGTAGTATTTTCATATCCCTGAACTCTTTTTCAGGTAGAGAAATGTGAATTCTTCTAAGGTGTTTAAGTGAGTGTCAATCAGAGAGTATTTTGTTCGAGTATCTGTCCGAACAAAAAATTTCTTTGGAATGAAATAAATGAAACAACTTTTGAGACTCACATTTGAGATGTGTATTGGTTCTAAAAGTATAAGACCAAAAGTTACATTTTCATTCCCATTTACAGAAATACAACTTGCAGAATTAGTTAAATGTATCAAATGACTAGCATGTGAATTTGTGTATAGTTAAAAATAATCTTATCCTTAAGGATTATTCATTGGGCAAATTTGGTTCAGTAAATTTAGGGTTACTGATTGGGCTAATTTTGTTGATTAGTTGATCTGATTTGGAATATGAAATATGATAGGCTATCGATAAAGCATGGCTTGAAAGAAGGAAAAAATTCATGCAGACAATTCTGGGGTAAGCATCCACAAAGTATGGAGTCCATGTTTTTGTGTTTGCCCATTCCATATCCAAGCAGATTTAACGTTTTAGCATGTGGCAATCTACTGATTCACAATACAAGAAAGAAATAGTGTCAAGTTGTTTTGTTTTCTTATTCTCTTTGTATCTAAAGTCTGTGTCTTTGTAACTGAAGTCTTTGTGTCTTTATAAATTTTGGTTCTCACTTCTCTACATATAATCCAAACTGTGACATGACTATATATAGCCCTCATAGTTGATCTATCAAGAATTTTGGTTTATCCAATTTTATTTGACTCTATATATTCCTAATTTCATGAATTAAACTTGCCACGCCGTCCATCTTGGAGTAAGACTCGAATTATGATTAAATTATAACAACATATTACCACTTTTTTTAGTTCTTTGGTCATCCTTTATATAGTGGATGAAGCTTCAATTAGTTCTACCAAACAAGCCACAAATTCTTTCTGGTAATTGAGATTAGTCTCTGATTGTTTGATCATTCTCTACATAATCAAGCTTCAGCTAGCTTATACCAGACAACCCCTGATTTCTTTATGGTAATAGAGCTTCGTATCTAATTGTTTATTGTCTGATTAGTTTATTATAATATTTTGGTTGTTGGATATGATGGGTTTGAATTGATTTTTTGTTTTCGTTTTTCAGAGTGATGGATTTTCGAATGAAATGCACTCAACCCTGGATTCCAGTGGGGGTGGCTGAAGCAGCTGCCAGATATGGCAGCCAAGGTTCCCTAAATTGCCATGCTTTTAGTTTTATGAAATATGACAAGTTGAGATATATATATAACTTACATCTTTTGACAGATTGTGTTGCTAGATAGGTTTTCACGTTCCAGACCAAAATAAAGTTTATCATGTTATTCTGTCCACGCTTCTCTATCTCAGCTGCTTCTCTTCTTCTCCCTATTCCTCCAAAAGCCCCCCTTCATTTTCATTTCTCTGGTTCTTCTCCCCCAACTCCAAAAGCCCCTCTTAATTGCTACTTAGGGCTTCTTTGTTTTGATTTTCATCATCCAATTTGTTAAATTTACTGTTAATTTCAAGGTACTACCAGTTTTCTGTTGGCTCTGATTCCACACTTCAGAAAGGTATGCCTCTAATTTATGATAAATTTTGCCAGTTTACTTTTCTTGATTTGAAAAGGTACTACTCCAATTACTTTGTTTTCCAAAGCCATCTTAGTATCTGCATCCCCAATTGTAACAAAAGCTAATCCAATTGCTAATCTTAGCATCTGCATCACCAATTCACCATTATCTTTCGATTTTGAGTGCCTTTATCGAATAGAGGGTAACTACACAGTTTTATATCTTCGATATACAAATTTCAACACTGTTTTCTTTTGTTTACTAAATACATGCATAATATGTGATTCGTTTGAACTTTGATATATGTCAAACTTATAATATTGCTTTTATCTCTTTGTTCGCGGTGTTATAATCTGCCTTCCCCCGCCCTTTTGTCTCTAAAATGTTTGAATATAGTCATATTAGGAGTCTTAATATGATCATTCTTCTATTTCTTAGATTCAAAATGTTTTTAATCTCATTTATTTGGTGTAGCTTTGGTCATTTGTCTAAAATTTAATCAGATTTGGTCCTCGAATTTCTCTGAATTCCTAAGGGATTTATTTTCTTTGGAAATTTTAAAAATTCTGGTCGTGGGAGGAATAAGCTGGTTTATTGGATTTCAATATTGTCCCCTACATGTAGTGATTAAAAGGTTACGGATTATTTTCAAATTTTTCAGTACTGTTAGGTCAGGTTTTGGGGGATGGTTGTCTTTCTATATAATTGTTTCATTTTCTCTCATTTTAGGTATTCTTCTCTCTGTTCTGTGTGTTTATTCTTTGTTTTAAGGTCAGTTGCCTATTTTTATTTTATATTTTTTTTTGTGGGTTTTTCAGTTCGTTAATTTGCGACTCTGTTTAGATTTTAATTTCTTCTTTCGTTTATGATTAAATCAATGTTGGATTTTGGTTGTTGAAAATATGATTTTTTCTGCTTAAGCTTTTTGGCATTTTTCTGAGATTTTTACGCTTTCAGTTGCAAGGTAACAAAAAACCCTAAAATCCCAGAAATCGGTATTGGTATTTGTATTAATGAATTTCCATTTTCTCTCCCAAAACAATTTGTTAATTGAAAATTGTTTTCTTTCTGTAGAAGGTGGTAGTGAAATTGGATTTACATAATGACAGAGAAAAGAAAAAGGCCTTGAAAGCAGTCTCCAGCCTTACATGTATCAATTTTTTTTAAGCATGCCGATTTAATTTGGCTCTGTGAAAAACTTAGAAAATAATAAAAATGTAAAAACAATTCTGAATTATTTTTCATTCATCAGCACCCACTGAGTTCTTTGTATTGGTTGAGAACTTAATGAAAATTTGTGAAGTTTTATGTTTTTATGTATGCTTATTGTGTATAAAATTACCGCGTCTGTAAAAATTTAACCTTTGGCTTATTTCTATACAAAAATTAAATTTTTCGATATGCTTTTTCAAATTGTGGGATGAGTGTTTTGTAAAAACTTGACCTTTGGCTCATACATGTGTAAACCTGAGGATTTGAAGTTGTCTTCTGTGTTGGTTATGAATTTTAGGTGACTAAATTCGTGGTTTCTTATATTAAGTTACAAATTAGATTTTTCCTTTGTTTTGGAAAAGTGTGTAGCTAAAATTATTTTGAAGTTCCCGTTCATTACAATATTGTGATTTTGATAAGAGCGTTGTGTACATGTTTGTTGTTGAGTAATGGTTTACTTGGTTAGAAGAAACTCTTTGAGGTCATGTTAAAATATATTTTGTGGATGAATCTAATTAGTTAAATTTGTCGGGTTTAAGTTATGTAAGAAATTTAATTGCGAAGTTGTCTTTTTTTTCTAAGTTATGTTAATAATTCTACCTAAATTTTTTGTAAATTCATGGTTAGGTTTAAGTTATATTAGAAAACATGGATCATTAAAGTCTCAGTACAACTAGATGTTTGTTTACTTGCACAAAATTTTTGTGCATAAAAGTTTGTTTCTACTTCTCAGGTTCTTTGTCCCCGCGTTGATTAATTGTGTTTTTCTCTATTCATTTGGGCTGTCTCAGTGGATTGAAGATCTCAGTCGAGGTTCTTTCCCTACCATTTCAAGCTAGATTAGCTGGTGAGTGATGTGCTCTTTGTACTGGTGCGGTATCATTGGTGTTCACTTTGTACTACTGCTTTTGTAACGCTGGGATGTTTCAAGATTTATGACTCTGTGCACTCTCTCTCTAAACTATCTTTCTTCCCTCGCTCCCTCTCTCATGTAGAGCCATTTTATGGTACAATGTGTTTATACAATAGAGAGAGGAGAAAAATTGTGAGTGAGGATGTCATCCATTTGTACGGATTTTCGATTCGGTGGGTGGGATTGTGACAAGAGAGAAAGAAGGTATGATAATGGGAGTAAACTATAACCCTTACAAATTGGTTCTCATGTCCAAGTTTTTCTTTCTACTTTCAATTAAATTTTGTTTGTATGTTATGTTTCCATGGAATCTCTTGCACAAATTTCAATTACGTTGTACTTGAATGTCTTGAACTCAAGTCAATCAGGATTTTTTTTTTTTGGTTGAAACCATTGAATTTCGTTGTACTTGAATGATATAGATGTGGGGAATACATTTACATAAGGATTAATTTTAACCATTGAATTTTATTTCATTTTTCCTTGGAGCTTGAGTAACAAGATCATCAAAATCTTATATTTGTTATCTGTGAGAATAAATCTAGATGCATAACAATATTGTTACGCTTCTACTTTTGTTGGGGTTTTATACAGTTTGTGTTTGCTTAGTCTTGCCTTGGAGTTGGATCCACTTTGTGTAATGGATTGTGATTTGTTTGAAAATATCTTTAGGGATGATTTTGAGTATAATGTGTTTTCCTCATACTGTTTTTCTCCCCCTTTGTAATCCAGTCGTGCAAAAGACATCTCCATTAATCGGTAACAAATGAAATCGTTTGCTGTCGAGGTTCCCATGCAGAAGAGTGAAAATGCTGCAAGTGGAGGATAGATAACAACTCAAGACACATGGTATGAGGGTGCATGTAAACTGTACATATGCATATGGAAAAAGTTAAAAGTTAAGGCGGGTTGGCTGTAGCTTCTCCTTCTCACCACAACAGAAAATACTTTTGAACTGCATTAAGCTGTTAATAAATTAACCTTAAACTATATTTTACTTATCAAGAATGGGTAAACTGTTTTAAATAGGGAAATTAAGTGCTTATATTAGGTAAACTGTCAATTTTACAAAGTTTTCTGGTAAATTAGATATATAGTTTAATTCGAAGAGTTGTGTTGACCTTTACTTTTGTTAAATTATTTAGTTTAATTGCGTCCCCTTTTTCCAATCCCTATAGATCTGCTCAACTCTTGGGTCAATTATTTGCCAATAGGAATGTTTAATTGCTTGATCAATGATGTCGATTCAATTTGAAGAAGAAATAGGACTTTTGTTCAATAGGGATTTGAAATATGGATTAAGACTCTCACATATGAGTAACATGTCCCAATTGTTCATTGATTCTTAGTTTGATTTGTTAATCTACTTCTTACACATGTTGTTTCCTAATGATGTAGGTGGGTTGCCGGATGCATGTGCAGATTACTCAAATAGACGAAGCTAAGAATGACTTAGTATTGAGTGAGAAAGAAGCTTGGGTTGGTTGGATTTCGACATTTAATTTATTCATGTTTTTTGTTGCTTGCAATGTTCTCTCATTGTTTGTTCTGAGATTCTGTGATCTTATTTTTCATAAGAAGAACTGACATTGGTTTGCCATATAATGTTTCAAGAACTTATACAACAACTAATCACCTTGCTTAGCCCTCACGACACATACTTAACAGGTTAACAAACACTAACCTATAAACTGATCTGTTGAGCTGGACCATTAACCTCTGTTTATATCCCCGCCACTCACCTTTTGGCACTTATCAATAGCAAAATCTAGAGTTGCAGAAACTCCAATTTTAATGAATATTATTTTTAGTTGATAATTAAAATTAATTGATGATTAATCTATTCCATTGTGCATTATTTTATCGCCAAATACTTTGAATATTCATTAGCAAAAGATATAGGGTTCACTATTTAATGAATAGAATTTTGATGGTGGATTGCATTTCCTGAGTTATAAATGTGGTGAATCCATTATTTACTAGCTGAATAATTATAATGTTTTGGCCACTTATCTTGAATTTTGTTCAAATTGAAGAAGTCACATGTTTCTTTTCGTTGTTGAGGTAATCTCTCTGTTGAAAGCTTCTATTTCTTTTTTCTTTTTCTTTTTTCGTTTGGGTAGATTTTTTTTATTATGGATTTATGTATTTTTTTTTCAGAGAATTCGAAATGAAACAGGAATAGCGGATTGAGCATAAACAAATTGATGAAATTTTTATTTGAGTGTTTTTTTGTTGGTCCTTTTTTGATTTGTTGAGGTTTGGAATTATTTGAATTTTTTTGCTGTTACTACTGTGAAGGATGCTCGGCAATCGCGAAATGGAGGCTACCTCTTTGGAAAGAGAAGTCTCGCTGTCCAACCTCTCACGAGTTACAAACAAGGTGCTTTCTTGCTGGAAAAACCACTAAACAAGTAGAACTTTCCTCAGTTCTTCAATTCGATTTGAATAAATTTTTTACCCAAAAAAGCCAGCGTTTCCTGGTGAGTTTTACAGCTTTCTCAATGTTTTGTGATTTTGGATTTGCAAATTTGTTTTCTGTTCAAATTTCCTTTTGTGATTTTGGGGGTTTTGTTTATCGATTCTCTCACTCAGCTGTCAGCTCTCTCTCTCACTTTTGAGGTACATGCCGTTGGATTCCGTTTGATGCTACTGATCTGCAGGTAAAGCTTCAATTACCATATAAAGTTTACATTTTTCATGATTTCTTGAATTTGGGTTTTAAACAATGGAAATACTGCTAGATTCTTATCCTTATGTGCAAATTACTGGCGATTTGGATTGGTGCCTGAGATTTAGAGAATGGCTTGCAGCTTTAATTTCTTTTTCCTTCATTATTACAGTTTTCAAAATTTTTATTGTTGGGTATTGATAATTTGTAGTCTGTGAGGGCTTCAATCTGTTGGAATTTTATATGGTTATTGCTTCATCAGAATTTGGGTGGTCCAAATTTTGAATTAGAAGAAACCCATTTGATTAATATTTTTGGTGGATTGGTTGGTTCTCTGTTTTCTCTATTATTTATCCCCCAGTTGGAAAGTGGAAGATCCAACTTTGAGCTCAGAGCTTGAATTTCTTAATCATTTGTTTCTCTACACTCTCATCAGTCACTCTTGATCCTCTCTCTCTGAAGAACTGGGTAATTTTCCAGCTTTATCAAGTAATACTCCATTTAATTGCTTAATTGAGGTTTTTTGTCTCTTTTTCGCTCTTTCATCAGTTCATTGGCTTTGATGTTGGGCTTAAGTTAATGGGAAATCATTAATTGGCATTGTTCAAGATATAATTTTGTGTTTTTGGATTTGTGAAACGATTTGGCTAATGAAGATAGTGGTTAAGATAAATTTTCTGTTATGAAAGAGAACATTGTTCTTCATTTGCCTACGGTTTTTACTACAAAGTTAAACTACTATGTTTTTGTTCAATTGACTGCAACTCATGCCGCAGTTTGCTTCACTAACCTCAATGGTTAACTTCCATACAATATGTTGCAAGTTTGAAGATATCTCTACATCTTAATTTCTGCTCTCTCTGGTTGCTTCAAGTTTGTAATTTTACGTGCTACACTGCCACTTGATTTTATTATAAAAATGTAAAACAAAATCCGTCCATGATTTACAAATTTGTATTCGATTTTTGATGTTTTTCTAGTGTAAGGCATATGTTGCACAAGTGAGGTATGTAGGCTGTAAGGCATATATTTTGCCGTCTTAACTGTAGGGGCAACATGTGTAAATTGTAGCTTGCTTCTGTTTCTTCAGTTTCGTATGGAACAAACCTGCCTATTTTTGCCTTTGAACATTTGTGATTACAAAATTAGCTACTTGAACAAGTCCTCAACACTTTATATTTTTAATTACCTGTTCAAATGGTTGATGTGTGAACTAAATGTTTCTTCTGTTTCTTAAGGAAACAGAACTTTTTTGGAAACCGTCTCTTTCTAATCAAAGATGTTCAGTTTCTTCCCACTCATTGTACAATGTGTTTATATGCCAACTCACTTGAATGTATATAAAAGCAAAACTGCTTATTTTATCGATCTCATTCACTCATGTATCCCTTAGTTTGTTCATAATTGTGTTCAATTTATTCAACTTAAATGTGTTTTATTCTTCCGAATACGCGTGAAACAGTCAGTTTCCGCGACAACGCGCGGGCCTAATTTCTAGTGAATCCCTATAATAAGCATCATATCATTATGAAACCTTGGAATGCTTAAAATTTTCATTAGTAGCGACATTCTTTCATCGTATTTTATTGTTTTATGTGGAATTTGATTGAGTATTATAAGCAAATAGCTTTAATTGTATTCTCAAGAAATTCACATCATTCTTAACATATGTAACAATAGAGACGGTCTTATTTGAGATTTGAGAATATAGTGGTGCATGGATCAAGCATTCAGATTTGGATCACCCTTTGTTACTCGGACTCATAATGTTCTCTTGGTCACCACAAAAATGTTCTCTTACTCATCTGATGACCAAGAAATTCATGCTCACTCACATTTGGCTTTGATACCAAACGTTGATATTAAATGATGTGTTTTTATTGTTTTAATCTCAATTCTTGGTATCAAGTCTAAAGGGCAGTGACCATCAATCCTTCGTCATCAAGTGACCAAAATAACGAGACTATTCAAACTTTGATCTGCTGCTAAAAGATCATTATACAAGTGGCCAGCTATAATTAACTTCTTACTAAAATGCGTACCTTACGGCATGCTCAACCCACAAACTTAGGACGTATTCCAGCGTCGGAAAGAGACATATTACTAGAACAGTTGGACGAAACTGTAAATTTCGAACACAAGGACAATATCAAGGTATAATAAACATGGCTAACAATGCTTATTACTGTTAATCCAGATTTTCTTTATTGGACAAATTTCCATGAATTAGTGTGGTGTCTATCAATGTTACGGTCTTAACAACAAAAGAGAGGCTAATACTGCAAAAGAAAGAAGCTAAAACAGTCTCTTCACCAATTTGCTCGTTTAATGCCGGTTCTATGGTCAAGCTCGGAGAACACTTTCACTGTCAAAACATGACTACTTCCATTTAGCATGGGATTCAAACTTTCACGAGCAAAATTTGGGCGGTCGTTTCAACTTGATTGGTTCTCCAGAATGATAGGTTGTTCTCCTTCAAGTTCAGATATAACTATCAACGAATCTGTCAACTCAAGGGAGAGGGGTTCGGACTTGGGAACTGGATTAATAACCTGCAACATGGCATAAGAGATGAATGAGAAGTCTGAAGCAATTTAAGAGCCGAATCCAAATCAAGACCTTTTTACCTTCTTGTTGTTTTTCACATAACCTATCGCCACTTCTTTCCGCAGTTGTGCTCTTTCAGAAAGCTCAAAGAATGAAGGGTTCTCTCCTTCTTTAATGTAGAGGCTGATATCCTGTCGTAACAAAAGCAGGCAAAGTTTAAATATACAGTTTAATGGACATCCAATCCAAATCCTCTAGCCGAAAATACAAAAAAGACATCGTCCAACCAAGATCAACATCATAACATATTAAAATTGAGGATTCGAGGCACTTACCTTTACATATATTTCATCACCCTCTGCGTTTAGAATGTCTTTCCACACTTCGTTAAGTTCACTGTTCTCAGCAACTGTTATGCACAAAGAAATCATTTACCTGTTATAATATTTTGGAATAACCATATTATAATTTGTGAGAGCTAAATCTAGTACAACGATTCAAGACCTTGAGCTGTTACGAGGCTCATTACTTCCTCTGCGGCAATGTAAGTCAGGGACGGCTTAATTCTTGTGATCTGCAGTGATTGTGGGTGTATAACAATCAATAACATTAAATATCAACAGAAATAATAAACAGTGACAAAAGTCTGTCGGAGTTTACTTGTTTGCCCAATTTCGAGTCCACGATCTCTGCAACTAGATTCTGTACCTGCAATGCACCACCTTGTTACTTTGTTTGCTCTAGGCGACGATTATGACTAAGTTATTGTGAAAACCATTTAATTAATTAAACTCTTGAGTTTGAATTTTTACAAAATTGGAAATGATGATTGATACTGTTATTTATTTGAACTTGACCTACCTTTACACCAAGTTTGTTGCAAATATTTTCAGCAAGAAGAAGAGAATATGCAGATTGCTTGTCTGCTCTGGTTGGATCTGAAGAGAGGGTACTTCAAAGCAAATTGACCAAAAGCTAATTGAAAACAACATAAAACCAAGAAAGAGGGAGGAATTCATGTATGTTCACCTCCAAGAAGCCATTCCCTATCAGATATTACAACGACCGACAAGGGAACATCTTCGTTCTTCAATGAATTTTGGATATGCACTATGGTATCTTGTAAGGTTTCAAAGTTCATTGGATTTCCAACCTGCAGCTCACGGAAAAAATGGAAGTTTATAAGCGGAAAAGGAAACTTCCCTGCAAAAATATTATAGAGAAAGAAAAGAAACACCAGAAGGTACTACTCTAGGTTGAAAGAGAGGCAGTACCCGATGAGAAACCTTGACATGTTTGAGTTTTCCTTGATCAGAAACTTGTCTTGTCCTCTTTCTGTCCTCTAACGGTACATCTGACAAAATTTCCTGCGTTCATAAAGATGATGAATTGTGAGTCACCAATGCATGTATGTCTAGAAACTTAGTCTAGGTGATCAAATGAAAATTATGTTTAATCAAGTGTCAAATTTCTTGCACATATAAAACAACAATTCCCGGTTGTGCAGACAAAAAATCTATTTTTCTCAGTCTCTATCATGCTTCCTCAAGGTGAAGAAAAATTCCTATAATCCGTTAATTTCCTGCAATAACATCCCAATTGATTTATTGGCAATTTCACCGCCTGCACATTACTTTGGAGTACCTTGCAGCCACTTAATATAACCATCTCTCCATGTTCCATCACACATGTACTTGCACAAGTAACAATTTACCTCCTTTACTAATGTTTTACGGATCAGGGCAATTGATTTAGGGGTCTGATATCCACACACCCCATTTTACTTCTCACACACCCTTCTAATTTTCAGCCGTCGGATCCGATGAATTGAAGAAGATCAACGGACAGAAATTAACAAGGGGTGTGTGAGAAGTAATTTAGGGTGTGTGAATAGCACACCCCTTGATTTATTAGAGATTTCACTGCCTTCTGTTACTTTGGAGTCTTGCAGCCACTTAATATAACTACCTCTTCAAGATTCCATCACACATGCACTTGCGTAAGTAACAATGTACTTTTACTAATGTTTTACATTTTAGGGAAATTGCTGAATATAGGATCCACAACAAGAGTTCCAAGCAAATTAGAACATACCACAACACTGCCAGGTCCAAGATAATTGTCATATTCTTCAATCATCTCTATGATGTCGGGGCGCCATCCAAGCAGAAGAATAAATTCTTTTGGTCCCAGATTATAGTCTGAGGCCTGCATTAATAAGAAAAAAAATTACTCAGATTGGAGACCAAATCTATCAAGCCCTGGTGACCTTCAGCAATTATGTCTTAGTAAAGTTGCACCTTAGAGCCTGGTTTCTTGGGACGCCTGACAATGTTCTCAAGTCGTGTTTTCACCAGTTGCAAGGCATGCGGGTGAGTACCCCCGTTTGTTTCTAGATCATCCAAACTTTGATCAGCGCCTATTTCTTTGACAACATTCGAATAAGTAACATCTGGTGTCTTACTCCCATTAACAGGTGCAATGAATAATACCTACATGAGGAAAGTGCACAACGATAGGAACTCATAAATAAAAATGATGGTTAGCCACCACCCATTCAGTCAGCAAAAATGAAGCAGTCACAGAGTGAATCCGCTCAGGTTCCCATGATCATCTTTGTTTCTTTCTTCTATTTTGCAATTATCAAATTTTACTACACTTTTGTCTAATTGTCTGCTCGTGATAAATAAAAACAGGAACTGCGAAAGTAAACAATGCAACCAACCATCAGTGTCTAGAGATATTTACAAAACAAAATTTTAACAAACATTGTGTTCATGATTCCATTTTTCACAAGTCAAAAGAAATATCAAAGTTATTGGTGCTTGTTTTAGTTCAAATTAAAAAAGTCAGAACTTCTCATACTTTGTCAGTTTCCCGCAAGATTTCACTGTCATTGGGGTGGAAGTCTATCTTCCCGTTCCTATAAAGCCCACAAACAACTGCCTGAAAGGGATATCGAGTCAGAGAAAAATTCTCAATCAGCCAACCGCAATAAGTTCTTCACTAGCAGAATTACATTTGACAGATGGTGTTACCTCTTGAAACCCATGTCGTAATCTCCTATACTTGAGCCCTGCTAGACTTGGGAAACTGCAAAGATTAAATACATTTTCTGCACTGAGTAGAAATGACATCAATTAGTGTGCCATCTCAGAAATGATCGGAGAGATGGTTCCATTTGCCTAATAACCAATATGATGTAAAAATAACCACTGTAGTAAGAAACAATGCATGACTTGGGTTGACAGGTCTAAGTTCTAGTTACCACTGAAAGATTTCAAATTGATTTATAAGATGGGCTCAAAATATCGATTTATTACACATCTGATAAAATGGGAGAAATTATCAACACAGCAATAACATTTCATCTTTAACTTTGCAATTGTTGGATTTAAATCACATATCCTTTTGGTAATACATAGTATTAATATTGAGGGTTCAAAAAAAAGAATTTCATTAGCATCATCAGGAGAAAACCAGTTTTAGTTCAAACAGACGCTTGTACCATACTTCGATAATTAAGCAAGTGCCTGTAGATCTTTATGAGTCCCTTTTGACGAGAACATTGTACAAATAATTTTGATGCACCATTTTCCACAGGCTCTACTTTTAACCCTGAGATCGACTTTAAGAGTTCACATGTATTGGAACTTGAAACCTGCATTCATTGGGCACGGAAAATTTAACATGATTTTAGCAAACTTCGTAACAAAGTTCAATACAAAGACTAGATCAGTGATATACCTCAACAACTGTGGGGACAGATTCCATGTCGGGAATAGGTTGAAGAGCCAGAACAGACAAAAAAGCATCAGTGTCAACTTCATACCTAAACAGATGAGGATGTGAAGTCAAAACACATTTGAGAGATAATAAATTTCTAATATACTAGGAAATTCCAAAGAAACTTTGTTGAAAACCTTGTATACTCTAATATAATTTCTCACATAGAAGTAAAAGTAGATCAAGTTCTCACCGGTCTCCCTTCGTTGGCAGTATAATTATAGCACGTGCCTTGTTGGCAGCAGCTCTTTCAAATGATTTTGTTAAACTAAGGCTGCAACTGTAAGAGTAGAGCCTCAAAGTAAGAATCAGAAGCACACAAAGTCTCAATTTTATTATCAAATCCAATTACCCATTACATCATTTCTTACTGATAATTTTTTATTTTATTGCACTGAGGCCTTATAAAATCAGACGCAGATGAGTTAGATGATTTCTTATAGTCCTACCTCTTTGTAAGGATATCAATGTGTATAAGATCTTTTGCTAAATTGTCCGCGAGCTTGTCCATCTGCTTTCTTGGGAGATCAGACATAAGAAGAATTCTCTGCCTCCTGAGAACATATAAGCAAGACAACAACACAATGCAATAATTTTACCACACAATCCTGATATAAAAAAACTCCATTCAAGTACAAAAAATAGATTACCTAGCTGTAGCAGTACCTAAGCGGACAGCAAGTTCGTGATACTTGTTTAGTTGCTTTAGTATGAAGGAAAGATGACTGTTCACTCCACAAATAATGATATGATCAGTCTCCAGAACTTGCATTTGTGCGCCTTCTTTTAGTCTGTACATATTGTTCTGAGCAAATGATGGCCATAAGGATGCCATTTACATATAAGTTAGATGTACGATAATGTGCCATGATCCAAGAACTTACCCTGAACTGTTCAGTCATTGTGCTCAACAAGCGAGAGTAAAACAATATGCCCCATATTGCAAGAACAAAACCAATAACACGTTCAATGCGTGTTCTTTGCTGCAGTGTATATTTTACAATGCATGTTATTTACAATCATCCAAGAAAATAAAGAATTAGTGAAAACTTTTAGAATGAACCAAATGATAAAATTAGGAAGCGAAATCACACTTTTAAATGTGTCGATGATGAACACAGACATGCCCAAGCCTCCCAGAAGCAGTCCTCCAAAGACTCATTACTACCCCTGTGTAATTTGAAATGCATCCGGATTGTAAACAAACACGAGGAATTTATTCATTTGATAAAAATACTATTAAAAGACTGCTTAACCGTTAGAATATCAAATATTTGTCTGCCCACATCGTAGTGTGGTAACAACAAACTTTATCATGGTATCAAAGCAGGAAATCCTGGTCAAATCCTGCAAGTGTAACCAATAAGTTGAATTCCACATGTTGGGCTTTAATAGTGAAGAGAGGCCCGCATTTGGCATGGAGGTGTTAGAATACAAAATAATTGCTGGTCTAAGATGCTGAGACCCTTGTGAAGAAGATGGCAAGAAATTGATGAAACCATATTGTTTCAGATGGACTCCAAATGCTTCAGCTGTTAGGGAATTGGTCAACAATGTATATCAATCTAACACTGTCCCTCACACGAACGCGTTCTTTCTTTGTATGTTAAAATTACCAAAGAAGTGGGGAATGGATTGAGGGTTCCGTATCCAGTACCCCCTGCTAGGCTGCTACCACCAAAGCTCTGATATGGTGATACCATATTAGAAAACTTCAGCTGTTATAAATGGGCCAATAATTGTATCAATCTTATAGTCTAGACACGAGAAAAAAAAATGCTATTTAATGAAATATGATAAAGCAACATGAAGCAGAATATGCCAGAGAAAGTAATTCGAACTGCTCTTAGAAAGGACTATAGGTTACCTATACTTGTAGAATAGGAAACCACCAATGACAACAAATGAGAAGCATGCTACCAGGAGCACCAGAAAGAACCTAAAAAACATTTACAAAAGAACCTAGCTAAATGAGAACATAGACCAAACAAATTACAAGAATGAAATGATAGATAACGAAACCATGCAAAGCTCCATCTGATATCTTCACTTACGTGGCAACATTCTTTTCAAGTTGGATGTTAAATAGATACAGTAACCGTGCAAAGCTCCATCTAATGTCTCGAAACGAAGGAAAAGACACATCCAACCGAAGAGGCACAGGTTTATTCAATGAATTCGAAACACAGGCAAAGGGCAAGGTGGCAGCCTCGAAAGTTTGAATGATAGAGGGAAGTTTTGCTTTGACAATCTTAATGAAAGTATGAAAAACATTTGACTGTCCTAGCCTAAATGAGAAATATAAGGACAGCAATCCCATCGTGACTTTAGCTACGAGATCCTGCATATACAGAAAATTCTGTCAAGAAATTTACTAAATACTAGAAGTGCCATGACATGAATCAAATGCAAGATCTGAAGTTATGATGGATACAAATACTTGATAACAGAGAGTAAACAGGTGAAACCACTAAATAGAGGAACATCGAAAGGGGTTTAAGCTGTTATCCGATTTAATCAATTCTAATTCAAGATATGCTCTTTTTCAGATTAATAATAATAATAATAATAATAATAATAATAATAATAATAATAATAATAATAATAATAAAAATAATAATAATAAAAAAACTACAATCTCTTATGCAGATTCATCCATCTAATGCTCTTGTTAGAAATTAAACAGATAAATAAATAAATTTCCATCTAATGCTCACCTGAAAAATATTAATTGGGTCTGTATTAAAGAGTTGGTCATTCAAATCATCTGCAACATTTATATACACAGTGGAATCTAGCTTATTTTCTGCCCTTTGAGAACTGGCCTCACATTTCGCTGTAAAAAGAATAAATGTAAGTAAAACAAGAAAGAATGTAAGTTATCAATACCTTGCTTTCACACATGATAAAGCATACATACAATATTCTCACCTCTGTTGTGTACTATGAAACTACTTGCATGTAAAGACGAAGATTTGATCCACCAAAATTGGCATGGCATTAGTTTCCTGGTAAGTATCATCAACGTTAGCATCATATGGCTCGTCTACACTAAAATTCAGGATAACTGTGCTTCAACACTTGCCCCATGTATGTATCATACAGTACATTGCACAAATACAGACATCAGCAAATGTACTCCAAATTACAATTTCCCTCAGTTGCAGAGTATGGTATTATCACAATATGCTTCAGATAGAAGTCAGAAGCTTTTTATACATAATACTATATGCTGTGTTCAAAACTTAAATGTTGATAATCCAACATCTTGGTCCCGTACCTGCCTAACAGTTTGTAAGGATTATGAAATGGAGCTCAGCCAGGAGAACTTATGTATACGGCATCAGACATCAACTAATTTTCATTAGTAAATTCCTACTCTACAGGAAGAACGCATACTTTTAAGCGAGCAACACATGCGAAAGCCATTTATTACTACTTTAAGTAGACCATTTCATTGAAGATACGCATAACAGTAAAATTTGAGCCAAGGTATATAGAATCTCAGAAATTCAGTATGCCAGTCTGAAGAGGAAAGGCGAATCAAACCCAGAAAAATTCCTCACGAAAAGTACTCATCTTGATCACTCCCTTTCCCCTAGCACCGTACTTCCTCTCCATACAAGGCCCCTTTGTCTACCAACAAGTTCACACTTTCATCAAAGAATTGGCACTACCCAATTAGTTAAAAACCTGAAATCTCTCGGTTCACATTACAATCAACAGTTCACAATTTCAAGCCCTAGCCAGTTCACAAATATCTAAGAAATACACGAAGATTAACCCAAAAACAAAGCTTCAAAAGTTACCACCACCCAAATGGGCGTCAAATTAGTTTGCTTTCATGACCAAGAGTGTAAACCTTGGACCAGATTTGGAGGCTAAAGAATCTAACACTCGAATTCAGAGACGAAAAAGCAACTCGAACTATAGTTCGGGACGATTTCTACAATTAAGCCACAGATTAGTGTGGGCAGAGGGCACAATATAGCATTACTAGTACATAAGCCAATCAATAAAATAAACCCCTTGATCTTGAATGCGAAGAAAACCCATATGAAAGCCAATGCCATACAAACAACCAAAAAAAAACCAATCACTTTTGGTAATTGAAAATATAAAGAAATAAAATTCTGAATACCTTTTGGGGGAAGAAAAACGGTGGGAGATCGGAACCCGAGGAGGCAAAACGCAGAGCTGCAATCTGTGTAGCTGACTACTCAAAAGAACCATGTTTGTTACTGTCAGCCAGAGATGTTTTTTCTAGAGTTTCGACTGGGGCCTGTGAGAGAAACAACAGAAACTTTAAACAAAACAAGTGGAATTTTAAAAAAGAAAAAAATAATAATAATAAAAAAGAGTTGAAAATTTTGAGTTTGACGATCAGAATAAAATAAATGATAAAATAAATAATATCAAGATTAATTTTTTAGTATAAAAATGTATTTTTTTGTTAAAATTTTAATAAAAAAAACAGAGAAAAAGTGGGGAAATCATGAGAATTTCCGACGTGGACAACCAGGTCCCTCCCCGAAAAGTCATTTCCTTTCCTTTGCATGCTTGCAACTACAGTGGATAGTCGCTGTCCAACCCTTTGTCGTCGATTGTTCATTGTTCATCAACAAGAACACCAAAAGTCTAATATTTGATGGTATTTCTGTTTTATTAGGATTGCCAAAAGTGGTTCTTGATTTTCTTATTCCGATCCCATCAACAACAATCAAACAATACATCAGCGTCTCACATGAATAAAATAATATCCGAACTTATTAGGGTATGATTGTTTTCTCCTTGCATTTTGTTTATTCCATGTGTTATCAACATTCTAAAAACGTTTTCTTTTAATTGGAGATCAACATGTGTTGATACACAAAATATAATAAGCTTTGGAACAACGTAAAGTGTCAAGCTGTAACATTCGCTAAAGTGTCAAGCTGTAACAAGGTTGCTTTGGTCAAGTGTAGGTAATATGTAAAGAGATAGAGACAAAAAAACAAATACAAGATATATATGGTTTACTCTAAGTTGGGCTACGTCCACGAGGATAGTGGAGTTCTCTTTAATAATATAGAATTTACATAACACAAAGGTTTGAACATAATCATCATTAGTAAGTTCTAATAATGGGTTTAGTGGAATAATGTCATTATTCATTAGTTGTGGGAGAATAGTCTCTTTTTATAGTTGAGGAGAGTCGCACGCTTTTGTCCGAGGTCGATGTGAGGCTCTAGGAGCTTTATTTTGATATTAACATGTGTCGCTTTGTGATTGGTCTTCTGTTTGAGATAAACTCTTGTACTTCGGCAATAGTGCAACTAGTGCCTCAACACAAATCATTCAATGGAGCTTTGAAGGTATAAAGTTAATTAGTACTCGATAATTTTGGAACTGATAAAGTATGATACAAACAAAACGCAAATAGGCTATGATACCATGAAGGATCCTAAAATTAATTTAGCAGTAGTGGAAGTAATTCAACTCAACTCCAACCACATGGTTGGCAAGAAAGTTAGAATGCCCACTTGGATGGAAAAGGATCCAAGTATAACTTTTTATAATATAAACCGACTTTATATGAACAATTTTTACCGATGAAACATGAAAATTTTATGGAGGGGATTGACATGTCTTACATCTATACTACTATTCTTTTTATAATGTTGAAGGTATCTCATAATAATGTCACCAATATAAGCATATCATCGATTACTAGCTCCTATGATTCGAATACACATAAATTCTTGAGCCATGCTGTTATCCACCATATTCAAATGGGTTTGAGGTTGAATCATATCTTATTTTAGGGAACTTTAACAAAAAGCTGCCGATACTATTTAGTTTAACGAAAAATCACATTTTTACATTAAAAAAATCAATCATGGTACTATTTACTTTACCTCTTATTTTGTCCGTATCGTTAAAATTTAAAGTTTTTAAACCCTTTTCATTAGTTTTTTTTTATCGATTTTTTCTTTTTCAATGCAAAGCAAAGGTATACATAAAAAAAATTATTTGTTCAAAAAAAAAACCTGCAATTGTTTTTTTTTTTCATCCCAAAAGCCCCTTCCATCCCTTGGATAGATAGAGGAGAGGCAGAGCTTTTGGTTTGTCATGTTGTCAAAGAGTTGAGCTATGATTTTTTGTGTTGTCATAGGGTTGGTGACTTACTAATTTCTCTTTCCA
Source organism: Crataegus laevigata (assembly GCA_963580275.1). Lineage (NCBI taxonomy): Eukaryota > Viridiplantae > Streptophyta > Magnoliopsida > Rosales > Rosaceae > Crataegus > Crataegus laevigata. Next base: position 17,572,874 of record OY756940.1, on the reverse strand, counting down.
TGTAGCCCGAATACCGCAAGAGACAGTGAGTGTACTTTTGACGCCCGAATCAAACGACACGTCAAAGCAAAGCCAATAGGCCCAAAGAATGCATATGTGGAAGTTCAAATTCAGATTGAAAGCTCCAAGTCTTTGCTTTCTTTTCACTAGATCAATCATTTGGAGTTTTTATATTACTATTTAAAAACTAATTCTATGTGTGACGCGTAGCAAGAGACTAGTGATCACTTGGTGAAGACAAAGTGACGATGGAGAACAAAGACAACACAAGAAGCAATGAAAGTGGGGCAGGTGGGGATGATAAATCCAATTGTACGGGCGTGAAATATGTCATTCAAAGTTGTGTGGTTGAGAAGCTTGAAATAAAGCACTCAGGCATGCACGTCAGTACTAGCAAACATGACCCAGTTGTCCCAGGTTTGGCTTCATAAAAACCAATTCGCTGGTCCGATCCCAGACCCCTCAAAGTGTGAAACTTTGTTCGATCTCTTTCAGCCCTGTCTCTCTCTCTCCTGTGGCACAAATTCGACTTTAAATCAAAATATGTGGCTTTCACGTTTGTCACATCATCTCTTAATAATTAATTTAACGGAGTGATTAACAGTTGTACGAAATTAAACTAAAATAATAGCTAATTTATAAGATTGAAATGTTCAGGGATAATTCATCGAATTTCTTGAATCTAAACTCAAATAATAGCATCTCCTTCATAAGATTTCCTAATACATATATATATATATATATTGACTTTACATAAAATTATAATTTACCCTAATAATTTCTTTAGTGCATGTATTGTTGGAGAAGGAGATTTAAACTTGGCACATCTACAAACATTGCAAAAGAAAATACTACAAAAGAATAGCTAGTTCGACTCTAATTTTTATCTTTCCTAACCAATCGAGATAAAAGCCTAAAAGAAAGAAAAAAACAAACTTAATTCATCGTGATTCATCTTGTTCTTACTGAGAGAGCCGATGATCCATCGTCGTAGAAGTTGAAAAACAAATCGTCATCACTCTCACACAAGGCATAGACGATGTCATCATGGTTGCCCTATTTGAAAGATATCTTTGTCAATAACAATCCAAGAATATGCACAAATTGATATATTAGTTCAAACTCTTGTCTACATATATAAATTCATAAAGTAAAAGGCTCTTTTGACAAATTTTTCTGATTTATTTTTAAATAATCCTTATCCTAAAGGCCAATAATATGTTGGAAGCATGATTCATGAATAGTCAATTCTCTGTTTTATATGAGCACATAGCACCCTTTTATCCCGATCCCATACGTATATATGGTCTGAAAAAAAAAAAGATACATTTGCTCAACAAATTAAGCGAATAAACTCCCTTTTATCCCGATCCCATACGCATATATGGTGTGAAAAAAAAGAAGATACATTTGCTCAACAAATTAAGCGAATAAACTCCCAGTTCGAAAATATTTGCTTGACTCGACTGCTTATAAGTAGTTACAATAATCATTCATATTGCCAAGTCCACTAATGAGGATTTGTAACTGTTGACCCTAAAAACAACTAAGCCTACACGGCGTGCAGGCTAAGTAACTAATAAGCTAACTACGTTCTTCAGTTGTGTGTGGGGCGTGTCAACTCGTCGGCCGAGCTCGGCCGGGGAGTAAAATGTGTTGATGTTGAGTTGCGATGCTGACTTCTTCGTCTTACGATTGCGGCCAAGAAAGGAACATGTCTCGGTTTTTGGATTCTAAAGCCTGAAGACAAGGCTGATATTCCTGCGAAGTTCGCAAATCGTCGTCACCGGATTCGGTCATAGTAATTATATTCGTTAAGGTATAAGCACCCGAATCGACACCAAGGTATAGGGGCACAGGTACTCCAAGCAGATATAAGTCTTGATGGTGAATGTGGTTCGGCCGTCTGAATGCCGAACTCTAAATCCCACGTGTGAATATCCAATCATAAATCAACTCGACGTTTAATGTGCCGAGCCTAATAACTAGTAACACCTTACTTCGCCAAGAAGGCTAATGAGATGACCTCTACCAACAAGGATTCGAAAACCCTTGTCAACCGAAACTTGGATAGTTAATAGTTAATCAGTCGGCCTCAACGCAGTGTTGTTTATCCAAACTAAAGGTGATCCGAGGTCGGCTGATTCTATGGCGATGGTGCTGTTTATCCAAACTGAATATATCACCAGTTGCCTTCACAGTGCTGTTTATCCAAATTGAAGATGTGTCGACGAAAAGGAAAATCAAAATCTCAAGGTTGTTGAGAGGTTTCGTGAAGAGCGAGAGTTTACGCAGGGCAGTTTGTGTGTTGACTTGGACGTCCCCTAAATGGTGCCCTCACCCCTCTATTTATAGCAGCAAATCCTCATTTGATCGAATTACAACTTCATTTCCAAACTAGGACTCCCTACTCCGATCTAATCTTATCTTGGCCATTCCTGCCTCCTTTATGATTTTGAACCTAACCCTTTATCAAGCCACATTCATCTCCATATCTCAGCATCCCCATCTCGTCGAGACTCCTTATTATATTAGGATTTCACTTCCCCAACCATCCGTCTCACAATAGGACTTCACCCACTTCATCGTCATCTGGACGACTCATTTTCCTGATAGGACTCGACCGTCCTTATCTAAAATGCCCACAACCCAAGCACTTTACCACAACCTTCAAGCTGGGCTTCCAGGCCGAGAACAAGTCTACACTCAGTCCAAACCATTATTTTGGGCCCAAACATTGCCCCCTTGCTTCTGAGGTCGTCGTTCTATGCTCCTTGGTCGAGCCTCGGCCTTGAAGAGCTAAACCATCTTCTGGCACGTCTTCTGAACACATTTAATCACCTCGAAAACCTTAATCGTGCGCATTTATGAAGCATGTTACCTGTCTTCCTTCTTCTTAACTTTCTGCCACGTGATGTCCCTCGAAATATGCGGCACTGGAACGTCTTTCATCATTACTCGCCGCCACACACAATCGTGCATCTTCAAATCGTGAGACCTTTAGTCTTTTCACCTAGATTCCCTCGAATATCCATAATGATTAGCGATTTTCTCGGTTGATTTTATCCCAATTTTCAAAATCAAATGTCTGATCTTCCCACCAAAACGTCTATAAATACTCAGATCTCTTTCATTCGCACTCTTACGCTTCTAAATTTTTTTGAATTTTCTCTCACTTCTACTCTCCAAAACCCAGGAATCCTTCAAACTCCCAAACCAGAGATCATTCAAGCTTCTACCCAGAAATCCTTCAAATTATTACCTAGAAAACCTTCAGAACCTTTCCAATTGACTCATTTATCTCCAAACTCTCTAATACGTGCGACAAGTGCAAGAATATTATCGACCGGTGCTTGATCAAGACTCTGCGCTTTGAGAGTGACATGAACGCCACCCACCAAATCTTTGGGCCATTTTTCAAGGATGCAGTGCCATCATCCATCACCACCATTTTTAAGGCTTATTGCCTAACACCCTTGCTGCAAAGGTTTGAATAGTCAAAGTAGGATTAGGCGAAGCCCCAAGGATCCTGGCCTTCAACCACTGCAACCTGGGCAGCTTGAGTTGCACGAATGGAGAAGATCTTCGGCGAGCAATGGAAGGCTTTTGACATCTACGATGCCATTAAACTCTCATCTATGGAAATCTCCATAGACAATGAGCTTTTTACGGCGGCCTTGAGTTTTTGGTGCTCGGCCACCAACACCATGGTCTTCCCTTTTGGCCCCATTGGCCCCACCATCTTCGACATAACTGCTATCTTGGGTACTTCCCCTTCTAGCATCCCAATTGACGCCGCCCTCTCTGGATGCTCATCGAATGTTGATTTGAAAGCGCTATTCGACGAACAGGCCGTCGAAACGCTGAGCAAAGAAGGTAAAAAACCTTCAAATGAAGAAGTTCAAAAATTACACAAGAACTTCTTCAACTACAACACCCTCTACCTTCACTTTGTCGGCCGAGGGAATGCGAGCCTGCTGAAGGGAAAGCACAAAGCCTTCCTCTTCTACTGGTACAACAAATTCATTTGTTATACCAAGTCTAATAAATGCTTGGTCGAGAATATGCTAGTGGTCGAAGCCCTAGCTAGTGGCCACAGCCTGGCGCTCAACCCAGCCATTCTTGCCAACCTCCTGCACTGCTTGGCCGGAGCGACCATCAGCAAGATCGACCCGCACCAGAACGGACGCCTCAGCGTCTTCCAACTCTGGCTGCAGGTCTACTTCGCCACCCTTCAACCAGAGACTACCAACTTCCTGCTTTCTGAAGCGCTCGGTCTTCCACTAGCTTTTCGGCCATGAGCCTCATCTCCGTGCCAATGAAGTTTTCAAATACTTATTCGGCCTTGACGTTCTTTTCGACAATGAGTTCTTCATCTGCCGTCGTCGAGAATACCCCATGTCAATCAAGTTCCCTACATCAGCATGGAATGAAAATGATAATGCTGATCTTCGTCAAGCCTAGGGATCGTTCGTGCTCTTCCGTGACCTTCCCCTCAGCTGTGACGCACGCCGAGCGAGCTGGGAAATCGTCTATCACCCCCACTTCACTGCCCGACAGCTCAGTTACCTTCAAGGTTGCCCGGTGTCTCTTCTCACATCCCGCTCCTTTTTAAGTTGATGATGCCTCTCCGGCTCTTTGGAAAGAGAATGCAAGGACATTGAGAAGGAGTTTCAGAAGCGATGCAAGAAATTTCGCCTTCGACCAACTGTCCCTGAATCCCTTGGCACCGATATTTTCGGAGACTGGTGGAAGGAGTACACCCATGACTTTTTGGCACACCGGTCGAGGACGTTGTCAACAAACGTTTTGGCTACCAGCCCAAAAAAGCTTCTGCCCCCCAATCCAAAGAGACGACCCAAGGTATATGGCATTCTTAAACCTTTACTCTTCAAATACTTTACTTAATTCCTACTGACTTGATTTTGTTTCCTCAGGCAGTCATGTGCCAAAGCCAGCGGATTTGACTGTCATGGCTGCGGCCAAGAAGAAATCGGTCCCTTCTTCCACAAAAGTTGCAGCCGTTGTGGCAGCCCCGCTGAGCAAACGACCTCGTCAGGAGGTCTAGGCGACCGGCGAATCTCCCCGCCCCCCAAAGCGCGTCAAGAAATTGGCCAAGAAAAGGGAACGAGAGATTCACATTATCTCCAGCCAGACGACGGGAGCGACTACCCCAAGTTCTTCTTCCCCTACTCTTATCATCTAGGCTTCAATGGTGAAGCGATCGACCCCATTTGGTCCAGCACTTAAAATCTGCACTGCTGGGCTAGCACTCACAATTCGACCTATTCCTCAGGTCGTGGTCGAGCCAGTTGCTTCTCCTCGAGTCAAAAATCCCGTAGCTCAGGGGTCGACCGCTGCAACTGCCTCGAAGGGGGTAACTTCTTCGGCTAGGCAGTCTCTCCCAAAACATCCAAAACAAATAACGGTTATCTTGGAAGAGGTATGACTATGCCGTTAGTAAATCTCCTTACTATACATTAAATTTATCAATGCTAACGGTCTCTATTTCAAGATAATGAGGATGACAAAACTCCGCTGTCGAGTCACCTTCGACCTTCTTCTACCAATCCTCAGCTTGTGGTCGAGGATGTCTAGGTCGATCATCTTGTAGCCGATCATGGAAAAAGGCTCATCAATGAGCCTGAAGCGACGGCGGAGACACTAATTCATCCGCAAGATGAAGACCTTGGAATCCCTCCCCAAGAAGCCACTTCGGCCTTCGTAAGCTCCTTTATTGATTTTCCCTTTTGCCAATCTTCTTCCTTAGGATTCTAAATTAGGAAAATATTAAATGTCAGGTGTCTACTTTCTCATTTCACCGACAATTCTATGCGCCGAAGGGCGTTGTCTATATCTTCTGGCCACCTCAGTGGCCATGGAACATAGATAACCTCTATCGGCCGCGTGAATTGAAAGAGAGTCTTAAACACTAGGCTCGACCATTAAGCTCTCTAGGCTCGAGCAATGAGCCAGCAGACATGGCCGAAGTCTCTTCTCGGCAGGTCTAACTTTCTCTTTTCCTTAATTCTTTGTTTGTCATCTTGTTTTGACAAATTTCTTTGTGTGCAGCCTTCATGGGAGGTCGAGCTCGACTGCTTCAACCGAGCCTACCTCTACTGCAGCCGAATCCTCTGTCTTCGCTAAGCTACAAGACCTCATTTCCCTCTCGGCCTCTCAAATCTTAGAGCGCAATGACCTCCACTCTATTATCAAATGTTTGAACATTCTTGCATCTAAAGGTCAATTGAGTAATGAATCCATTGTTCAATCGAGCAGAAAACAACCTGAAAGCTCCAATGGTTGCCCAAGAAGCAATTCGTCTAGAGCTTGAGGCGATTAAGTAGCAGAAAAAGCAGCTAGCCATCTCGATCACCAGATTGCAGAACTTTAACGTCGGAGATCGGCCGTTGCTTCTGCACTTGAGGCGAATTTTGAATTGAACAAGGCTAAGTTAACGGAGTTTGCAGTCGGCGTGAAACAGATTGAGCATATGAAGTTGGACAAGAGGACTTGCCAAGCCGAAGTCACATTGGGCGAAGTGAGGCGGCTAGAATTAAAGGCCGCTCTTGAAGCCTTCCTCCATTCGACCCCCTAGGAATGTAATTTGTAGACCGTTTTAACTTCTTTGTAACATTTACAATTTTAATGACATAGGCTATTATTCTTTCATTTCCCAAGTTATCCAGTAGTACTTCTTTAGAAATTTCTTGTTAATTGGCAATTTGTGAATTAAACCAGTTCAATCCTTGAAATGGTATGCCTCTTTGCCGAAAACCTTGTGAATAAAAAACGATCATTCCCAATTCGGCGACCATTTGTCAAACCTATGGTCTTTAATTCCTACCAGTAACACTGTTTGCCAAACTAATTCCCCTTCGCCAAATGCTTTTTGTCTGACTCGTTGATTATATGCTCGCTCGGCGATCTTCTTCTGTGCTATTAATAAGTTATAAGCATCAAGTCGTGCTTCTTCTAAATCTTCTAACTCTTGCCTCATAGCCTGACCATACTAAGCACTGAATAAACTACTTTGTTCAATCATCCTTAACAAATTTATGCTTAACTCGACCGACAACATTGCATCATGCCCATAGGTTAATGCGTATAGAGTCGTCCCAGTAGTTGTATGGAGTAAAATTCGATAAGCCTATAATGTTTCATTTAACTTCAAATGCCACATACCAGGCTTCTCTCTTACCATTTTTTCAAGGATACCGATCAAAACCTTATTACTTACTTCGGCCTGCCCATTTGTCTGCGGGTAATACAAGGTAGACTGCTCTAGTCGAATTTTAAGATTCGCCGTATATTCCTTAAACCTATCGGATGTGATGACTGTACCATTATTTGTTATAATTATTTCTGGTACACCAAACCTGGTCACGATGTGAAGTCATAAACTTCTTTAGATGTCAACTTAGCATACGATTTCACTTCGACCCATTTGGTGAAGTAATTTGTTGCAACAAGTATCCATGCATGCTTTGTCAATCTGGAAGATGGTGTACTTTTGCCGATTATGTCCATGGCCCATCCTCTAAATGGCCATGGTTTGGTGACTGAATGTAGTGATTCGACCATGACTCTCTGTATATGACCATGAATCTGGCACTATACACATCCCCGCGCAAACTCGATACAATCTTTTAGTATGCTTGGCCAAAAATAATTGTGTCGGCGAAGCAACCATCGCATCTTTTGCCTGAAATAATGAGCTCCGCATATTCCTTCATGAACCTCGGTGATCATCTGGGCGGCCTTTTGAGGGCCAAGACATAATAACAATAGGTCATCCTCACCATTTATGTACAACATGTTTTGGTATAACACGTAATTTGTGGCATGCGCCCTTATTTTACGGTCATGTTTGCCATTAGGGTTGTCGAGATATCGCATGACCGGCCTTCTCCAATTATCTGGCAATGCCTCGACTGTGCAAACCTCCACATGATCTTCTCGTTCTAACAACAAAGGTAAAGACATGACTCGCATTCGGATCACATGATCCTGATGGAGAACTTGTTGATTAACTAGGGCCGCATATGATCGTCATATTATAGGTACAGTTCGGCCTATCTTGCCCCCCATAAGTTGTGCGCCAGAGGCTATTTGAGCTAGTTCGTTTGCATCAGCGTTGCGTACTCGAGAGATATGCTTGAACGTAATGCCATCGAAGGACTCGACCAAATAGCTGGCGACCATGTGATAAGGAGCTAGAGTGCAACTCATGTAACAAAATGTGTCATTGAGTTGGTTAATCACAAGTTTTGAATCGCCGAGGATGAGAGCGCGAGTTGCCCGTAAGTCGTGAAGGACACTAAGGCCAATTATAAGGGCCTTGTATTCGGCCTGGTTGTTCGAACAGTCAAAGTTAAACTTGAGAGAAAAATACCATCAGCGGTGATCTGAGGACTAAATAACTATCCCAACACTAGCCGAAACAGAGGTGCTTGAACCATCAAAATACATTGCCCAATAATTATCCCGGGTTGCCACCATGCTAATTTAAACGTCATTGCCCCCAAAGCCATATGGGGACGGATGTTGGGCCAAGAAATCGGCTAATGCCTAGCCCTTGACAGCTTTCTGGGAGACGTATTGCAAACTGAATTCAGACAAAGCCATTATCCATTTCCCAATTCGCTTTTTGACTATCGGTCAAGTGAGCATGTAACGGATAACATAGGTTTGAGCGATGACCTGAGTGGCGGATGTGAGCATATAATGCCTAAGTTTTGACGTGGCGAAAAACAAAGCTTGGCAGGGTTTTTCGACAGCCATGTAGTTGATCTCGGGGGCATTGAGGTTGCGACTAAGGTAAAAGATGGCCTACTCGCTCCTAGTGTCATTGTCTTGCGCCAAAAGGCAGCCGATTGACTCTTCAGCTGCAGAAATATACAACTTAAGAGGCTTATTTCGTTGAGGTAGGACAAGAACAGGTGGGGTCGAAAGAGCGACCTTGATTTGTGTAAAGGCCTCCTGATGTTCAGGTCTCCACTCGAAAGTGTCAAAGTCCTTGAGTTTCAACAATGTAGAAAAAACTCACATTGTCCCTATTGAATTCGCAATGAATTAGCGAAGGAAGTTGATTTTGCCGAGTAACGGCTATAACTGCTTTTTAATTGTAGGGGTGAAGCGTTGATAATTTCTTGAGCCTTGTTTTCATCGACTTCAATACCCCGATGATGTACAAGAAACCCTAAGAAGTTACCGGCTGATATGCTGAAAGCACATTTAGCAGGATTCATTTTGAGGTTATGTTGGCGCATACGCAAGAAAGCTTGTCGAAGATCATCCAAATGTGTCTGCCGACGTTTCGATTTTACGACAACATCATCAATGTAGACTTCAACGGTAGTTCCAATTAAATCGTGGAATATAGTGTTCATCGCTCGTTGGTAAGTGGCTCTGGCATTCTTGAGACCGAATGGCATCACGACCCACTCATATGTGTCGAGTACCCCCGGGCAATGAAAAAGGGTCTTGTGAACAACAGCTTCGGCAATAAAAATCTGGTTGTAACCAGCATGTCTATCCATAAAGGATAAGATTTCGTGGCTTACTGCTGCGTCGATTAACAAATATGAAATCGGCATTGGGTATTCATCTTTGAGAGTTGCTAGATTTGGATTTCAAAAATCGATACAAATTCGTAACGCACCATTCTTCTTTAAAACTGGGATGATATTCACCAACCATTCGACGTATCGAGCTATCCGAATGAACCCGGCATTCAAGAGTTGAATGATCTCATCCTTTATGCCAAGTTGTACTTCAGTTGAAAAATGTCGAGGTGGTTGATGAAAAGGTTTACACCCTGGTTTAATGCGTAACTCGAGCTTTCGATCTAAACCAGGCATCTCATGGTAACTCCAAGCAAAACAATCTTTAAATTCCTTGAGTAAATTACAAAGTTCATCTTTCATATGTTGGGGTAACAAAGTAATAATAAACAAAGGTCGTGGGTCTTCGACCGTCCCCACATTTATTTCTTCTAAAGGGTCTTTGACCTGAGGCCCGATTATCCTCGAGTTCGACTCATGCAACCTGAACTTTATATAATGATAGAACTGGGCTGCTGTCTTCTTCGGCCAGAAATTCGATTAGGTTTATGTCCAAGTTTGGCTGCTTGGAAATAACATACCAATGGGCCAATAGTCGTTCTATGGTGGATGAAATCGCGGCATGGCACTTTTCGTGTCTGATCAGTCATCGGTATTGGTGAGTAGGTTGATCAGCCCGAGTCTCTGTGAATCTTGATGCACAGTTTCGGCGGCTACCTCGATGGCCTTCTAGACTGAGATCCGAATAAGCTGTCTTTCCTCATTGAAACCCTGCAAGGTAATATAGTCGACGTGTTCGTCATAATAGCGGGCGTAAATCATGTTTGCCTCGAATGGTTGGTTGTCGGCCAGATGAACTACGACTGATTTACCGTCCCAGAAGACAAAGACTTGGTATAGTGACAAAGGAATGCAACCTGTCTGATGAATCCAATCGCAACCAAGCAGCGCATTGTACTCGATTTTAAAATCCACTATGAAAAATGCGGTCATGTGATTGCGGCCAATGATGCTCACTTCTAGAAGAAATACTCTCTTTGTCTAAGACTTGTCACCCACGAAGTTGTTCATGGTTATTCCTGATAGGATGAGTTCGTCATTTGATCGTCGTAGAGCTCGCATGATGGACACAAGCATCACATTGACGGTTGCTCCACAATTGACGAATACCTTGGAGATTGGATATCCTTCGATATGAGCCGTAACAACAACGGCTTCAGATGCTGCAGGTTGGTGGTAGGAGAGTGGGGAAACAACTCAGCGAGAGCTGCTGTAAGCTTGTCTTGCTTGCTTTCTGGTCCATCTTCTTTGGCAGTGACAAAGTCAACTTGTGTTGCTTTTTCGGCAACCACATCATTGTCCAGGGAATTTGGTTGGGATATAGTCGGCTGAAATTTGGTAGGTAGAACGTGAACAATGTTGATCTCCATATTGTCAATGACTGAAGAGCCCATCGGATCATAGTCATCTTCGCGTGAGCTATCGGCCAAAGTATCTTGCCCCTGAGCATCCTCGGCTTGAACATTTTTTGTCTCAATGACGTTTTCTGGAACATCCTCTTGCTCTTTGTCATTCTGGGTGTCTCCCCGAGCTTGCTTGACATTGGGACTTGTACCACTTTGCGGGCTTGCTCTTTATAAGCGATTCGAGCGTTTCTTATGTCGAGGTACGCATCAAGTCGTGCCATGCGTTCCTTCTCATCGGTCGTAAGGCCGAAGAGAGCTATTGTCAAGAAGACCTCGAAATGGTATCGTAAATATTAAAGGTCTTCGAGGGAAAATGGGAGCTTGGCAGTATCTATATCGGTATATGGATCGACCTCAAAGCTGAGGACCCGAGCTTCGCGTATATGTTGGAACTTGGCCTTTATTGCTGGATAAGTGGTCTTCTGGATAATTTACTCGGCGTCAGGGCAAGTTAAGGCCAGTCGAGGGCTTCTTGACACTCATTTGGTAGGCCGTATAAATTATTGGTATAATGTACTCTAAGGCCTTGCCAAGAAAATGAGGGTGGAGATTCCGTTGTATTTTGATTAGTGGCTCTGGTGACGGCAATGGAATGAGCTTGCTTTTTGCCTCTTTTTTTAATTGCTCAAATCGAGCTTTTATTTCTTCGAGTCGAAGAAGGAATTTGATTCGCTTCTTAGATTCCTCGATGGTAGTTTCAAAATTGCGATCAATCACCTTTTTCCCTCGAAGTAATTCAATCATGATTGTCAGGGCTTGTCGGTCATCTCTACTCTCTACTATCTCTTTCGACTGCCATTTAGGAGCCAAAGTAACATGTGTTGCCTGTCGTTGAGCCATGCAATCTATTCGCTGACGACGACATTTCTGAGATTTAGATAGTACAATATACACACCAGTTGGAGAGTTATAACTGTACCATCATTGGTCGCGTGGTTCTGGCGGCTTGAATGTCTTTTGGCTCGCTGATGAGTTTAAACTGCTGGAATTTCGCGAATAGTAGTCCTCATTGTAAAAAGATGCGTCGAAGTCAAGTCGTCACCTGACTGAGGATGATCTATCCATTCATGGCTGGGGGCCAAGCTTATCGAACACCTTTTGGCGCTGACCTGCACCGAGTACCTTTGAAGGTGTTGTTGCGATCGTGGGTAGTTGCCGTGGTGTTGGAACTTGAGGTGGCTTTTCCTTTGGCTCGGTTAAGAACACTTGTGCTTTACAATGGCTGCACAAAACCATCGGCCCATCAGATTCTTCCTCGTTGGAACCTGACAAAGCTTCGACTATAGCCAGTCCCGAACATTCTGTAGGTGGCTCGTTGGAAAATAGGTCGATATGGAGTCACAGCTAAGAATTCTGTTTTACGACATGTTGCATTGGAACAAACTTAGCCTACCATTTCCCATTGCTTTTGGGCAAATGAGCATCCACCATGCTGACTATCGCTGAAAGGAAGGGATTAGCATCGACGACCATCTATCAGAAATTTCAACTTACCTTTGTCGATCCAGCTCTGAATAGCATCACGGAATACAATGCAGTTGTTGGTCGTATGCTTATTCGAGTTGTGATATTTGCAATATGTCTTGTCCTTCAACTCTTCGGCTTTAGGAATGTTATGTCCTAGCCGAACCTTAAAATCTTTGCCAATAACAATTGGTCAAAAATTGCTTCGGCCTTGGTAATGTCAAAGGTATAGACTTTTGATGCTTTGACCATAGTTTCTTCAGAGGCCAAGCGAGTTTTGACATTTTTAGGATGAGTCAAAGCTTTGCAAATGTACGGCTTATCAATTACGATCTCAGCTGCGTCTATACTGGCATATTGGGAGTCTTCGCCTTCGGCCGATGCATAACTGACCGAAGGGTTCTTGTAGATTGTTCCTGGGGTAGGAGATTTCAATATATTTTTCTCTCGGAGTAGATAGTCGTATTGCTCAACATGCTGAGCTAGTTCGTACATATCCTGAAAGTTTACCCCCAAGAACTTCTTTTTGTACTCCACGTCCAAACCATTTAAGGCGATCCTTACGAACTCGACTTCGAGGAGATGTACTCGGCACCAATTTATGGCTGACTTAAACCTCATTAAGTACTCCATCGGTGACTCATAAGATGCCTCAGCCATCCTGGCCAATGAAGATACCGACATCTCCATTCTCGGCCGATAAAATTGCTCGTGGAATTTTTTGACGAGTTCTTCCCAACTTTGGATGAAATTGGGGGGAAGATTGATGTACCACGTGAATGCCGAGCCCGTTAATGAGAAGTAAAATAGCCGTAACTTGACATTTCCATTTTCGGACGATAGAATTGCTCGTGGAATTTTTCGACGAGTTCTTCCCAACTTTGGATGAAATTGGGGGGAAGATTGATGTACCACGTGAATGTCGAGCCCGTTAATGAGAAGTTGAATAGCCGTAATTTATGAAAGTCGCTATTAACATCTCTGCATTGTGTGGTGAAACGAGCCACATGTTCTAGAGAAGATAGAGACGATTCCCCAACGAAAAGGCTGACATCTGGGATCTTAAAGCATTTTGGATACTGAAAGTGCTCTACGTAAGCTGGGTATAGATGAATGAATTTTGGGAACTTCGGCCCTTTTTTCAAGGCCAAATTGATCATCTTTTGAACTTCGACTAAACCCACAATCGGTGTTTCTGTCTCGAATTCATTTGTTTTGCTACTTGATCCACCTTTTTTCTCTAAGTCGATTGATTTAAGCCGTGCAGATCTTGATTCGGTCGTTGACGCTGGAATTATGTTACTCTTTAGAATGAACTGTCTCGACCGATAAGCAAATCCCATGTTCTAAGTATTACTAACTAAGACCTCAAGCAGCCTGGTGTGTATGGCGCTGTAACCGTGTACTTCCTCTAGTATACCCTTTATTTCTCGGCCAATCTTTTGCTCAAACCGCTAAGATTGATTTTCAAGTCGTCTTCTGAGGAATGACTTGGTTGGTGGGTCGGAGACTTCACCACCGTCCTCATCACAATATTCTATTGCCTCTTCGGCAGGACATCCTTTCATAATCTTGGTAAGGACTCTTGTATCACGAAGTGGCTCGTCGAGAACAACTTCCCTTTCTCAATGTGGATCAGGTGTCACGGCAACAGTAGTCTGTGCCTATGATAAGCCTTCTGTACCCGTGTTCTGGGTTGTAGGTGTAGTAGTCGATTCTTCTTTACCGACCGTGTTTCAATGGGCATGAACTTTGTAGTTTTAGCACAAAAGGTTCCACCAAGTGTGCCAAAATGTTGAACCTAAAAACTACTAAGCCTACATGGTGCGCAGGCCGAGTAACTAATAAGCTAACTACGTTCTTCAATTGTGTGCGGGGCGTGCCAACTCGTCAGCCGAGATCGACCGAGGAGTAAAATGTGTTGATGTTGAGTTGCGCTGCTGACTTTTTCGCCTTGCGATTGCGACTGAGGAAGGAACACGTCTCGCCCTTTGGATTCTAAAGCTTGAAGACAAGGTTACTATTCCTGAGAAGTTCGCAAATCATCATCGCCGGATTCAATCACATTGATTATATTCGTGAAGGTATAAACACAATTAGAATCGACACCAAGATATAGGGGCACATGTACTCGAAATAGATATAAGTCTTGATGATGAATATGGTTCGGCCATCTGAATGCGGAATTCTAAATCCCACTTGTGAGTATTCAATCATACTCGGTGTTCAATGTGTCGAGCCTAATAACCAATAACACCGCACTTCGCCGAGAAGGCTAATGAGATGACCTCTACCAACAAGGATTCGAAAACCCTTGTCAACCGAGACTTGGATAGTTAATCAGTCAACCTTAACGCAGTGCTGTTTATCCAAACTGAAGGTGCTCCGAGGTCTGCTGATTCTACGGCGATAGTGTTGTTTATTCAAATTGAAGATATCACCGGTTGCCTTCACACTGCTGTTTATCCAAACTGAAGATGTGTCAGCAAAAAGGAAAATCAAAATCTCAAGGTTGTTGAGAGGTTTCGTGAAGAGCGAGAGTTTGCGCAAGACAGTTTGTGTGTTGAATTGGAGGTCCCCTGAATGGTGCCTTTACCCTTCTATTTATAGCAACAAATCCTCCTTTGATCGAATTACAACTTCACTTGGATTAAGACTCCCTACTCTGATCTAATCTTATCTTGGCCATCCCTACCTCCGTTAGGATTTGAACTTAACCCTTTATCAAGCCACATTCATCTCCATATCTCAGCATCCCCATCTTGCCGAAACTTCTTATTATATTAAGATTTCACTTCCTCAACCATTCGTCTCACAATAGGACTTCACCCACTTCATCGCCATCTGGACGACTCCTTTTCCTGATAGGACTCGGCCGTCCTTATCTAAAAGGCCCACGACCCAAGCACATTACCACAACCTTTAAGTTGGGCTTCCAGACCGAGAACAAGTCTACACTCAGCCCAAACCATTATTTTGGGCCCAAACAGTAACTAAGCGGTACATTAAAATGGTTAGTCACTGAGTGGAATCCATCAAGGTGGGTAAAGGCCACAACCGTTAATTTGGAGCATCATAGTAAGCACACTCTATGGTTCTCAAGAGTAGAGCACCCCACTCGCTATGTTTGGGTAGCAAACCACAAATTGATTATGTTGTGCTTAAAGAATGATCAGCTGTAAAATAAAACAAATAAGCGTTTGATAATTTGTATGCTTAAAATTGTGAGTATAGTAAAAATCCTCTATAAATGAGTAATGTTGGAGCTAAAACATTATTATTTTGAAGAAGTTATTAACATGTCGATAAATAAATATTTATTAATTTATATAAAAAAAAAGTTTTTTTTGAACAAAATATATTATTACACTAAGGGAAGGGGGATTGATTTAACCTCATAATGGGCTAGTAATAATTTAGTTCAAATTCGTCTTTGACGAGAATTGAACTTTTTACAAGTAAAGAAGAATACCACTAGACTGTAGTAAAACCCATGGAGACTCAAATTGGAGAAATAAAACCCTACGCTACTGGCTCTAACTAATTCTTATAGTGAATTTTCTTCGACATGTTTTGAAAAATAGATGTTTTATATAGAAAGATTTTATTCACATGAGTGTTAAGTGCATGCGAAAGAGAGGCTAATAACTAATGAAAGCAAAAATGACCATGAAAAACAAAAGCAACAAGAAACAATAGAAGTGTGGCAAGTAGATACCTGCACTAGGGTGTGAGTCGTGACATCGTTCAAAGTTGTCTCATGCTATGCGAGTCTGCGACAACCATGATTCATAATTTACAAATTAAGTGGACGGAGTTCCGCATCGGAAAGCACTTGCTTAGCACAGAACAGATGCTTATAAGAAATTATACTAAATATTAATGTTGCTGAGCTCAATAGCATGGACTTGTAACTAAATAGAGCATTAAAGCGATTGATACTGATGGAGCTTGAGTCGGGTTGAGTAAAGGTGTTTAAATTTTGTACACAAACCACCATTTATGGAGCGTGGGATCATACCAAGCATGTCATATGCTGCTCGAGTTATTAGGACGCCTCTCTAAAAGTGGGTAGCAAACCAACAAAGAAGTCAACAGACGGTTTAAATGGGATCCAACAGCCAGCGGCTGCCCAGATCCTACAGATGATGATGCCTTTACCTAGCGTGCTGCCCGGCCCAACTCCCCCATCTTACAACCACTTTTCTGCCCACTCGTCCTAAATTTTTTCTAGTTTATGGTTGAAATCTTTACAGCTTTTCATTGGAATGGAATTGCGAAACTGGGTTTCAGCTTTTGAATGCAAAGTATGCAAAAGATGTTGCGAACTTGATGTGGCTGTCACTTGAATTTGAGTTTTTTGGAGCAGGCAATTAACAGATTTTACTCACCATGCTAAAAATATTACGAGTAGGAACACGTGCCCGAAAATGCCAGATACATGATATTTATTTACAGGTACATAATAAATACTTAGACACGGCAAGAATTCGCCTCCAACCCTTGCCTGCCCTAAATGAGATGAAAGCCAAAAGAGTTTCTCGCGATTCACCTTGCTCTTACTGGGGGAGCCGATGATCCATCATCGGAGATGTCAAAAAACAAATCATCACTCTTACTCAAGGCATAGACAATATCCACCATAGTTGGCCTTTTTGAAGGATCTTTATGCAAACAAGCAATGGCAACAGTCACAACATTCAGTATGCTCTCCATTGAGCATGACTCCAAGAAAAGTTCATTGTCCACCCACTCCCTGAGTTTCCTTGCTTTCTCTTCCTCATTTCCCTCCAAAATCCTACCAGCACTTGTCCACAAAACATTTCCATCTTCATCAATCGCCTCCTTCCCTGAAATGAGCTCTAATAACACCACTCCAAAAGAGAAAACATCCATTTTTGTTGACACCACCCCGTCAGCTAGATACTCTGGTGCAATGTAGCCTTGAGTTCCAACAATGTGCATTGTTATGGCATTGCAACCAGTCTTTGCTAGCCCAAAATTGGCTATTTTGGCTCTCATGTTCGAATCTAAGAGAATATTGCTGCTTTTGATGTCTTTGTGCACAACCCTCGGTCTAGTGTGCTCGTGAATGTATTGGAGACCGTTTGCAACGTCGATAGCAACTCGCAGCCTTGTCTTCCAACTCAATTTTTCATTCTTGTTTTCATGCAGCAATGAATAAAGAGAACCATTTTCGACATACTCGTAAATTAGATAGCAACAATCATCCTCCGAGTCTATGCAGAAACCCTCTAGCTTCACCAAATTGCCATGGTTTACCTTCAAAATTCGAAAAGCCACTATTTTGTCAATTATATTTCAAAATTGTGCATATAATCGCATACTAATCATGTTTCAAAAGTAATTAAAATACCCTATGCAAAGTAGTTAAAATGTTTGCTAATAACAGTGTCTTGGAAGTCATCAAAGTTTTTCAGTTCAAGCATGAGAAGCAATCTCATATGCACCCCAGATGAAGTAAAATCTTCAATGTTCTTCTCATTTTCCGGACAATGCGATAAATATTCTAAACTACTTGATGGATGATATATATTCTAAACTGCTCTAATCTATATTAAATTCTGGATAAAATAGAAAACAGAAACGTAAGTAAATGTTGTCTTTAACCTCACCAAACCTATTAAAATAACATGGAAAATGATTCCAACAACTGAATGGACCCTGCAATACTCTCCAACAAACAACTGAACTAAAAAGAATGACTAAAAACCAAATTGTAAGGCTGCACATTTGGAAGTTTTCTGCACATGGTTCACTTTGTTATCTTTCACCTAATACTTCATTTGACAAAAATAATATTCTGAATTACTCTCTAATTTACGACAACTAATACTTCATAAGATAGTGCAAGACAACTAATTTAACACACACTACTACTTTATTTGACTTCTTTGACACCCAATAACTTTATCCTTTTGGGATATGCATGATAATCCATTATATATATACATATGTATCTCCATTTGCCAATTAACTTTGGTCTAAATTTTAGAAATACATCATCTATGGCTACATTCAAAGGCTCTACATTTGAATATCCAATTTTTCTGTTTTCAATAAAATGGGCTCCAAATGTGACACCACCGACGGCAGACATTTTTCCTAGCATTGTTTTCTTCCTAAGAATGCTTTAAACACAATTAATATTTAAGGCTTCCTGCCAAACAGGATATTGTATTTTAAAAACTTAAAAAACCCAATAAGCAGACTAGTCACATTGCCAGACTACCTAAACCATATTTTATATTAGCAGTAATTAATTGAATATTGCAACAGATCAGTTTTATGATGAGGCTTCTCAAGAGCTGTCCTAGTCTGAATCCTTTATCCTTTGGAATGTTTCAACCTTTGGCTCAAACAAGTCTGCATCTTCCACTATCTGTGCATTTTTTCTTGAATACTTACTAAGTTTCCACACATATTTGCATCAAACCTGACAGTCCTCGAAATGCTCAATCTTCAAAACGGATTTAACTAGTCTGCTCGAAACGCTCAATCTTCAAAGATTGCCTAAGAAGGAGGTGTATAAACAAAAGAATAGTGGATTTTTAAACTCCTCTTGAGAGCGGAAACAATCTCTTAAGGGTCGTGATTTTCATACTCCCGGTTTCTTCTTTTACACTCCTCCGTTTGTTTTTATCCGTATTGATTCTCCTTTGATTAATTACGAGGCTAAAGAGAACCTGGTTTTAGATAGTTTTGTAGAAAAATCCTTGTTTCCATATCAACTTACGAACCTAACAAATGCTAAAGTGTGTGCCATGCAAAAAGATGAAAACTTTACCAAGTACCTAAAAATTAAGCAACAAAAACAGAGAAAAAAAAAGAAGGTGAAATACCTTCTGCAAAATCTTGAGCTCCTCATAGGCATTCCACTTCATCTTCTTGATGGCATAGAAATCTCCATTAATGGAACCTTTATACACGGAACCCTCAATCAAGCTACTTTCACTGAACCCATCCGTGGCCTCTCTCAACTCTTCAATCCCAAACACTTTGTACTTGTCCAAGCAATCCGAAACATCCGCCATCAAACTCACCTCCATTTCCTTCGACCTCTTCGACCCCTGCTTGCTCCTGTACAGAACCTTATTCTCCTCATCTCCCTTCCCATCAATCTTCTTCTTCAGCAATCCGTCTCTGTAAATAAAAAACCCGACAACGAAAATCAGCACAAGTCCGGTAATTCCCAGCCCAATTGCCAGCCCTATGATCACTCCTTTCCTCTCTGTCTTCCCAGACGGTGCAGCAGAAGGACCAACAGTGGGTTGGGAGAGTACTGGAAGGCGAGCCACCGGCACGAAAACCGTGTTAAAAGGCTGGATGTTGTTGCCGTTTAAATCGGTTATGGCCTTTGCTTGCACCCCGAACAATGAAGCAACGGTCGAGATGTTGTCAGACGGCTGGAAAACGTACGAGATGAGGTAATTGGTTCCGTTTCTGACCTGGGTTCTGTTGGGGCACTTGCAGAAGATCGGAAAATAGGCGGTGACGCCGATGGTTAGGTTGGTGGCGACCAGATTAGGGTTTACGAGCTCGACGGACTGGTAGGTGGTGAGGTTTTGGAAGTTGTGGGTGGAGACCTGGTAGAAAGTGTCGCCGGATTTGATGGTGAAGGAGATATTGGCGTAGGAAATGGAGATGGAGGAGTTGGGGGAGTTGCAGGAGCATGAGAGGGGGACGAAGAGGGGTTGGCCAGCGACAAGGGGGGCAGTCGGGGAAGAGATGTTGCTGGGTTTGGAGATCATGAGGCGGCTGACTTGGAAGAGGTCTCCGACGGCGGCGAGGTCGAGGAAGTCGGGGGAGAGGGCTCGGTACAAGGCGTAGGTCTGGCATGGGTAGGCGGTTTGGTTGGCTGTGGCTGAGCAGGTGTATCCTTCTGTGCTCGGAACTTGAGCTTCTGCATGGCGGAGGAGGTGGTGGCAGCTGAGAAAGAAGAAGCAGAGCAGGGCGGAGGAGACGTTCAGAGTTTTGGTTCTCATATTTTCTGGTTTTTTGTTTATACTCTGAATGGCTTCTGAGCTGTGTATATATCGGTTGGCGGGTCTCGCTATAAATAATGAAACAACTAAATAATAATAACAAGTGTAGCATTATTCGTATTTAGAATTAAAAAAGGCATTATAGTCAAGGATGCTTCCGTAGAGTTGTGTCAATTTTCCATCGTCAATTTTCCTACTGGTCCTACCGCATTCATTTTTCCAACTAAAACAAATTTCTACTCAACCAGGTCAATGGGCGTAGCCAACACTCCATGGTCCTCTGTCCCTTTTTTCTTCCGATCAAGTGAATTATTACAAATTTCTAGTCAACCGGTCAATGGGCGTAGCCATCACTCCATAATCCTCGGTCCCTTTTTTCTTCCGATCAAGTGAACTATTAGGGTGGCTGTAATTTAGCCTGTTAACGAGGTCATTGCCACGTGACATTCAAGTTCATGCTAGTTCTTATTTTGTATGGTATTTGAAATTGTCTGTCGTAGACAATATTCATATATCAAATGTGCTCACCACGTGACATTCAAGTTCATGCTCGTTCTCATTTTGTATGACATTCGAAATTGTCTGTCGTAGACAATATTCATACATTAAATGTGCTCGTAACGCATAATATGATTAATATTCAATAATAACTATTCTTCTAACTTATTGAGGGGGAACCCTACATTACAGATACACTAATTGCTTGACCAAGAAAGAGGATACGGTTGTGAACACGGAGGTGATAGGACAAGGAGCTTGGAAGACTCTGCTAGGGAACGCTGGCAAAGGAAAAATATCTGAGAGAAAATTCAAGTCACGCAGTAATGTTTGATAGGAGAGGCCAAGTGGGTTGCCGTATGGGACAGATCGCACAACAGATTGATATTATTACAAAACGCGATTAGGTTTGAAACCTCACACTTCCATCCAGTGTTTGACTAATTCTACCTAGAATGTTTTATTAGTCATGGACTAATGGTACAATGTTGATTCCAGAAGCCTAATGAAAAACTGACACCTGGCAGTGGCAGCCACACAGGTTGTCTTCCAAAGCCAAACAGATAGACATCCCCATAATATATAGCTTTGCCTTTCTACCCCCGATGATTTAGAGGTATGGTCAAAATGATAAACAATTAGGCCTTGTTTGATGTGTGGGATTTGTTTGAATGAGATGATTCTCTAGATTCAATAAATGTTAAGTGATTTGTGAACATTTTCACTAAGGGAAGGTAAAAGATAAATTCGTCATGAAAAGAAGTTATTTATTCAAATCATGTCAATCTTATGTAGATTAGGAGGGACAAGTTTATGTCATGACTGATTTGTCTTCTTGTTTGGGCCCAAAATAATGATTTGGGCTGAGCGTGAAGTACTTCTTGGCCCGGAGGCTTAGCTTGAAGGATGCTGTGGGATATTCGATGTATGGGCCGACTATAGGGATGGCAATTTAATCCGTTAAATCAAATACCCGCAGTTAACCGACCCGAACAGTTCGGTTTCGGGTAGAAAATTTCGGTTTTTTATGGGTTCGGGTAACCGTTGGGTAAATTGTTCGATTTCGGGTTCGGTTATGGTTATAGGGGTATCCAATCCGAACCCGTACCCGAACCCGCCCCGTTTTTATTCTTTAATAAAAAATATAAATATTTATTATATATATGTCTCTCCACATTCCTCCCATTTATGTGTTCTGTGCCTCTCCCTTCCCCGAGCACCACACACATGCGTACACACATTTCCAAAAAAAAAAACAAGGACCACACCACCATCTTATGTCCCTCATCCAGTCATCCTTCACCTTTCTCTTCTTCTTGTGCTCTCTCCTTCACCTCACTTCTTTGTAACTCTCTCTCCCTCTCTCCTCATTACACTTTCATCAGTCCTCACCTCTCCCGAGCTACGCACACACGGCACCACCACCCACACCACCCCACCGTCTCTACTCTCTGGCGACCCTCAAACAGTCAAACCACACCCCCCAAACCCCACAGCCCACACCATCTCTGCAACCTCTCACTCTCTCTCCTCGTCCCTCCCGCACCATCACCCCAACTGAACTGATTTGGGGATCTCACTCGTTGCCTCTATTGCTTCACTTTTTTTTATTTTTGAAAGTTTTTTACTTGGTTTTCTATTTGATTCCTCACGTTAAAGTTGAATTGTAGTTGAAAATTTTTCATGGTGTTGCATTGCTGTCGGAGATCCAGAAATAAAAAGTGAGGGAGGAACTGGAATGGGAAAACAAATGGGGAAAACCGTTACCCGACGGGTTCGGTTACGGGGAATACCCGTTTGGGTTTTTTTCGGTTTCGGGTATGGGGAAAACAAGCAGATTCGGGTATGGGGATGGCACATCCGAACCCAATCCGACCCATTGCCATCCCTAGCCGACTAGCTTGGGTCGGCCAAGTCCTAATGGGAAAAGAAGTTGTTTAGATAAAGATGAAGGGGATGAAGTCTTATTGTTAAATGGATAAGGAAATGAAGTCCTAGTACAGCAAGGAGTCTCGGCGAGATGGAGATGCTGAGGTATGGATGTGGCCTGACAAGGGGTCAGGTTCAAAGTCCTGATGGAAGTAGGAATGACCGAGATAGGGTCGGATCAAGGTAAGGATTCCTAGTCTGAGTAAGGTTATGATTATATCGAATGAGGTTTTGATACTATAAACAGAGGGGTGAGGGCAACATTCAGAGGACCTCCAACTCAACACACAAATCTGCCCTGCGCAAACTCTCGCTCTACGCGAAACCTCTCAACACCCTTAAGATTTTTATTTTCCTTTTTGCCGACACACCTTCAGTTTGGATAAACAGCATTGTGAAGGCAACTGGTGACATCTTCAGTTTAGATAAACAACACTATTGCCGTAAAATCAGCCGACCTTGGAGCATCTTTAGTTTGGATAAACAGCACTGCGTCAAGGCCGACTAGTTATCTATCCAAGCCTTGGTCGACAAGGATCCAAAAATCCTTATCAATAGAGGTCATCTCATCAGTCTTCTCGGCGAAGTGAGGTGTTACTGATTGGTAGGCTCGACGCGTCAAACGCCGAGTTATTTTATGATCGCATACTCACAAGTTGGGTTTAGAGTTCGGCATTCGGATGGCCGAACTACATTTACCATTAAGACTTATATCCGCTTTGAGTATCTGTGCCCTTATACTTTGGTGTCAATTCAGCATGAGTTCACTCTGACGAATACCATCACTGTGACTGAAGCCAATGACGACGACTTGTGAACTTCGTAATTAATAGCCTTGTCTTCAGGCTTAAGAATCCAGAAGTCGAGACGTGTTCCTTCCTCGGCCGCAATCGCAGGACATAGAAGTCAGCCGCGTGCATCAACGCAACACATCAGCATATTTTACTCCCCGATCGAGCTCGGCCGACGAGTTGGCACACCCCGCATACATTTGAAGGACAAAGTTAGCTCATTAATTACTCGGCCTGCGCGCCACGTAGGCTAAGTAGTTTTTAGAGTCAACATTTTAGCATGCCTAGTGGGACCCAAGTGCTAAAACTACGAAGTTCATGCCCGTCAAAACACGGTCAGGAAAGAAGAAGACCGTCATGGGAAAATCACCTATTACTCATACGACCCAAAATACGAGTTTAGAAAGCCTATCACAGGCACAAACTACTGATGCTGTGATACCTGATCCACGTCGAGAAAATGAAATCATTCTCGGCAAACCACCTCGTGATACATGAGTCATTGCTAAGGTTGCTAAAGGATGTCCTGCCGAAGAGGCATTCTAAGAATGTGACGAAAATGGTGGTGAAGCCTTCGACCCACCAACCAGATCATTCCTTAGAAGACAACTTGAAGAACCATCTCGGCAGTTCGAGCAGACGATCGGCCGAGAAATAAAAGGGATACTGGAGGAAGTACGTGGTTACAGCGCCATACACACCAGGTTGCTTGAGGTTTTAGTCAGTAATACCCAGAACATGGGGTTTGTTGATCGGTCGAGACAATCCATTCCAAAAAGTAACACAATATTAGCATCAGCGGCCGAGACAGAACCTGTTCGGCTTAAATCAATCGATCTAAAGAAAAATGGTGGATCAAGCAGCAAAACAAATGAAGTCGAGCCTGAAACACTGGTTGTGGGTTTAGTTGAAGTTCAAAAGATGATCGATTCGGCCTTGAAGAAGGGGCTGAAGTTCCTGAAGTTCATTCATCCATACCCAGAGTATGTGGAACACTTCAAGTATCCGAAGGGCTTCAAAATTCCAAATTTCAGCCTGTTCGTTGGAGAATCATCTTTATCTTCTCTAGAACGTGTGGCTCGTTTCACCACGCAATGTGGAGATGTTAATAGCGACTATCATAAGTTACGACTATTCAATTTCTCGCTAACGGGATCGGCATTCGCATGGTATATTAATCTTACCCCCAATTCCATCCAAAGTTGGGAAGACCTGGTTGAGAAATTCCATGAGCAATTCTATCGGCCGGGGATGGAAATGTTAGTATCTTCATTGGCTAGGATGGCTCAGGCATCTGATGAGTCACCAATGAAGTACTTGATAAGGTTTAAGTCGGCTAGGAATTGGTGTTGAGTACCCCTCCCTGAAGTCGAGTTTGTAAAGATCGCCTTAAATGGGCTGGACGTGGAATACAAGAAAAAGTTCTTGGGGGCAAACTTTCGGGACATGTATGAACTGGCTCAACATGTTAAGCAATACGACTATTTACTCCGAGAAGAAAAGATATCAAAGTCCCCGGCCCGAGGAACGATCTATAAAAACCCTTCGGTCAGTTATGCATCGGCCGAATGAGATGATTCCCAGTATGCCAGTATAGACGCGGCTAAGATTGTAATTGATAAGCCGTACATTTGCAAGGCCTTGGCTCATCCCAAAGATGTCAAAACTCACGCAGCCTCTGAAGATGCCACAGCCAAAGTGCCAAAAGTCTATACCTTTGACATTACCAAGGCCGACTAAATTTTCGACCAGTTGTTATCAACAAAGATGATCAAGCTTCGGCCAGGGCATAACATTCCAAAGGCCAAAGAGTTGAAAGATAAGACATACTGCAAATATCACAACTCGAATAAGCATATGACCAATAATTGCATGGTATTCTGCGATGCTATTCAAAGCTGGATCGAGAAGGGCAAGCTGAAATTTCCTGAAAAACAGATGGTTGTCAATGCTAATCCCTTCCTCTCGGCAACGGTTAGCATGGTAGATGCTCATTTTCCTAAAAGCAAAGGAAAAGTGAAGGCCAAGTTCGTGCCAATGTAGCATGTTATGAAACAAAATTGTTGGCCTTGACTCAAGATTGATTTATTTTATAATGAGCCACCTACAGAGTTGATAAGACCGGCTAAAGTCGAAGCCATGTCAAGATCCAGAGATGAAGAGTCTGATGGGCCGATGGTTTTCTGCAGTCGTTGTAAGGCACAAGTGGTCTTAACAGAGCCAAAAGTAAAGCCACTTTAAGTGCCGACACCACGGCAGCCGCCTGCAGTCATGACAACATCACGACAACTGCCCATAGTCGCGGCAACACCTCCAAAGGTACTCGGCACAGGCCAGCGTCAAAAGGTGTTTGACAGGCTTGACTTTCAACCACGAGCTGATGGATCATCCTCGGCCAGACGACGACTGGATTTCAATGCACCTTTTTATAATGAAGACTACTATTCGTAAAACTCCAGCAGTTCCGGCTCAATAACGAACCAGAAGACATTCAAGTCGCTAGAACCACGCGACCAACGGTGGTACACATATAACTCCCTAACCGGCGTGTATACCGCATTGTCTAAGTCTCAGAAACGGCATCGTCAACAGATAGATTGCATGGCCAAACGACAGGCAGCACAGTATGCTTCAGCTCCCAAATGGCAGCCGAAAGAAACAGTGGATAGTGGAGATGACCGACAAACCCTAGCCATCATGACCGAATTACTTCGGGGGAAAAATATGATTAACCATAATTTTGAAACCTCCATCGAGGAATCTGAGAAGCGGATCAAACTTCTGCTTCGACCTGGCAAAATGAAAGCTCGTTTTGAACAATTCAGAAAGGAGTCAGAAAGTAAGCTCCCTCAATTGTCATCACCAGAACCACTAATCAAGATATGACAGAATCTCCACCCTCATTTCCTCGGCGAGACCTTAGAGTACATGCGGGAATTTAACAAGACGCATTCTGCTAATGATTTATATGGCCTACCAAATGAGTGTCAAGAGGCTCTCGACTTTGAGGTTGATCCATATACTGAAGGTCAGATTTCAGCACATACGCAAAGCTCGAGTACTCGGCTTTGAGGTTGATCCATATACTGACATAGACCCCGCCGAGCTTCTTTTTTCCTTGGAAAACCTTCAATATTTAAGATATCATTTCGAAGCCTTCTTGGTAGTAGCTCTCTTTGGCCTTACGGTCGACAAGAAGGAACGCATAGCATGACTGGATGCATACCTCGATACAAGGAACGCTCGAATCGCTTATCAGGAGTAAGTCCGTAAAGCGGCACAAGTTACAGCGTCGAGCGAGCTCGAGGAAGACACCCAGAATGACGTGGCACTTGATGATAATCCACAACCCATCAATGAAACAAAAGATGTTCAGGCCAAAGATGTTCAGGAGCAAGACACTTCGGCCAATAGACCGGGAGAAGACGACCATGACCCGATGGGCCCTTCAGTCCTTGACAACATGGAGATCAGCATGGTCCATGTCCTACTTGCCGAATTTCAGACGATTACTTCTTAACCAACTTTCTTGGACGGTGATGCGGTTGTCGAAAAAGCAACACAGATTGACTTCGTTGTTGGCGAAGAAGATGAGCCAAAGAGAAAACAAGACAAGCTTAAAGCAATTATTGCCAAATTATTTCCCCGTTCTATAACCGCTAATCTGCAGCATCTCAAGCCGTTGTATGTCACGGCTTATATTGAGGGATATCTAATCTCCAAGGTATTTGTCGACTGTGGAGCAACAATCAACGTTATGCCTGTGTCCATCATGCAAGCTCTATAACGATCAAACGACGAACTCATCCCATCAGGGATAACCATGAGTAGCTTCATGGGCGACAAATCCCAGACAAAGAGGGTACTTCCTCTAGAGGTGAGCATCGCCGGTCGTAATCACATAACCGCGTTCTTCATAGTGGATTCAAAGACCGAATACAATGCGCTGCTCAGTCGCAATTAGATTCATCAGACATGTTGCATTCCGTCATCATTATACGAAGTCCTTGTTTTCTGGGACGAAAAATCAATCGTAGTCCATTCGGCCAACAACCAGCCATTCGAGGCGAACATGATTCAGGCCCGTTACTATGATGATCACGTCGACTACATCACCATTCAAGGTTTCAATGAGGAAGTGCGGCTAACTTGGATCTCAGTCCAGAAGGTCATCGAGGTAGCCCCCGAGACTATGCAGCAGGATTAGGCGAGACTCGGATTAGCCAACTTACTCGCCGATGCCGATGAGTGACGACAGACAAGAAAGATGCTGGGCTGCGGTTTCATACACCATGGAACGACTGCTAGCCCATTGGTATGCTGTTTCCAAACAACCAAATTTGGGCGTAAATCTAATTGAATTTCTAGCCGAAGGAGACAACGGCCCAGCTCTATCGTTGGATAAAGTTCAGGCTGCACCGGCCGAACTCGAGGATAATCGGCCTCAGGTCAAGGACCTTTTAGAAGAAATAAATGTTGGGACGGCCGAAGACCCACGACCTTTATTTATTAGTGCTTTGTTACCCCAACCTATGAAAAACGAGCTTTGTAATTTACTTAAGGAATTTAAAGATTGTTTTGCTTGGAGTTACCATGAGATGCCTAGATTAGATCGAAAGCTCGTTCAACATGAGTTGCGTATTAAACCTGGGTGTAAACCATTCGTTCAACATGAGTTGCGCATGACTTGGCATAAAAGACGAAATCATTCAACTTTTATATGCCGGTTTCATTCGGACAGCTTAATACGTCGAATGGTTGGTAAATATCGTTCTAGTCCTAAAGAAAAATGGTGTTTTACCAATTTGTATCGATTTTTGAAATCTAAATATGGCAACTCCTAAAGATGAATATACAATGTTGATTTCAGATTTATTAATCGATGCAGCAGCAAGCCACGAAATTTTATCCTTTATGGATGGACATGCTGGTTACAACCAGATTTTCATTGCCGAGGCTGATGTTCATAAAACTGCTTTTCGATGCCTCAGGGCACTCGGCTCATACGAGTGGGTCGTTATGTCGTTTGGCCTGAAGAACGCCGGTGCCATGTATCAACGAGGGATGAACACAATATTCCACGACTTAATCGGGACCACTGTCGAAGTTTACATTGATGATGTGGTAATCAAGTCAAAACGACGTCAAACACATATGGACGATCTTCGATAGGTTTTCCTACGCATGCGCTAGCATAACCTCAAGATGAATCTAGCTAAGTGTGCTTTTGGCATTTCAGTTGGTAATTTCCTAGGTTTTCTTGTGCATCACCGTGGCATCGAGGTCGCCGAGAACAAGGCTCGGGCGATCATTAATGCTCTACCCCCCGCGACAAAGAAGCAGTTACAGTCGTTGCTCGGTAAGATTAACTTTCTCTACCGATTCATTGCAAATTCGGCAGGGAAAATGCGAGCTTTTTCCACACTGCTAAAACTCAAGGACTTTAACAAGTTCGAGTGACGCACAAAACATCAAGAGACTTTTACGTAAATTAAGGTTTCCCTTACGACCCCACCTATTCTTGTCTTGCCTCGATGGGGTAAACCTCTCAAGTTATACATTTTTGTAGCCGAAGAGTTCATCGGTTACCTTCTAGCGCAAGACAATGCTGCTGGGCGTGAGCAGACTATCTTTTACCTTAGCCGCCACCTCAATGCTCTTTAGATCAATTACTCGGCCTTCGAGAAACTCTGCTTAGCTTTTTTCTTTGCCGCGTCTAAGCTCAGACATTATATGCTCCCATACATCACTCAAGTGATCGCCCAAATTGACGTCATTCGTTATATGCTCACTCAGCCGATTGTCAAAGGCCAAATTGGGAAATGGACAATGGCACTATCTAAATTCAACTTGCAGTACTTTTCTCAGAAAGCTGTCAAAGGCCAACCACTTCGGCCGTCCGAATGTCGAACTCTAAACCCACTTGTGAGTATGTGATCATAAAACAACTCGGCGTTTGACGCGTCGAGCCTACCAATCAATAAAACCTCACTTTGCCGAGAATGCTGATGAGATGACCTCTATCGACAGGGATCTGAAAATCCTTGTCGACCAAGACTTGGATAGATAACCAGTCGGCCTCAACGCAATGCTGTTTATCCAAACTGAAGATGTTTCGAAGTCGGTTGATTCTACAGCAACAGTGCTGTTTATCTAAACTGAAGATGTCACTGGTTGCCTTCACAGTTTTGTTTATCCAAACTGAAGGTGTGTCGGCAAAAAGGAAAATAAAAATCTCAAGGATGTTGAGAGGTTTCAAGTAGAGCGAGAGTTTGCGCAGGGCAGATTTATGTGTTAAGTTGGAGGTCCTCTAAATGTTGCCATCACCCCTCTATTTATAGCAGCAAAACCTTATTCGATAGAATCATAACCTTACTCGGACTAGGACTCCTTACCCTGATCCGATCCTATCTCGGCCATTCCTACTTTCATCAGGACTTTAAACCTGACCCCTTGTCAGGCCACATCCATACCTCAGTATCTCCATCTCAACCGAGACTCCTTGCTGCACTAGGACTTCATTTCCTTATCCATTTAACAATAAGACTTTGTCCCCTTCATCTTTATCTATACGACTTCCTTTCCCACTTTGACTTGGCCGACCCAAGCTAGTCGACCCATAAACCGAATATCCCACAACATCCTTCAAGTTAAGCCTCCGGGCTGAGAAGCACTTCACGCTCGACCCAAACCATTATTTTGGGCCCAAACAGCTACTAATAGAAATAACAGCATCTGGGCCGCATAACGGTACCTATTCACATGAGCTTGGGCTATTTCATATTGCTGGAGGCTCTACCACTGATGACGTCAGCCCAGATGGGCTTCCTACTGCTGACATTTGCCCAAATAGGCCTTTTGCCACTTGCCCGAGTACCATCTCAATAAACAACCCTTTTCATATTCCTCCAGTACGAGTACACAATCCAACAAATATCCTCGAGGTAAGTGCTCACACTGAAATTATTCAACCATTTTATATGTTACCTCAACAGAATCAAGGAAAGCTGCGAGAAATGTACTCTCCAGAAGAAAAGGTACAACACCTTATTGCGAAT
The DNA here is from genome assembly GCA_963580275.1 of Crataegus laevigata. Taxonomy (NCBI): domain Eukaryota; kingdom Viridiplantae; phylum Streptophyta; class Magnoliopsida; order Rosales; family Rosaceae; genus Crataegus; species Crataegus laevigata. Next base: position 17,542,096 of record OY756940.1, on the reverse strand, counting down.
TATGTTTCCACTCATCGACTCTCGCCGAAATACTGTGCACTTGTTCAACAGATAGACACCATCAAACTACCTACTAGAGTGAAAGAAGCCTTGAAATATCCAAAATGGACAGAGGCAATGCAAATTGAGATGGAGGCATTAGATAAGAGTAATATGTGGAGTGTGGTCACACTTCCTAAAAGGAAAAAAAGTCGTGGGATGCAAATTGGTGTTTACCATCAAACATAAGGTTAACAGATCAATTGATAGGTACAAGGTGAGACTAGTGGCCAAAGGGTACACACAGACCTTTGGTGTTGACTATCATGAAACTTTCACTCTTTTTGCAAAAATGAATACCATTAGAATTTTGTTTATCTCTTGCTGCTAATTTAGATTAGCCTCTAAGATAGTTTAGTGTAAAGAATTCTTTTGTGCATGGAAATTTAGAAAAAGAGGTCTATATGGATATTCCACCAGGATATGATGCTGCAAACTCTAGTGGGAAAGTGTGCAGATTTTGGAAGACGTTGTATGGTCTCAAGCAGTTGCCTAGAGCATGGTTTGGAAGATTCACTCAGGTCATAAAAAAGTACATATACAAACATGGGAACTTAGATCATACTTTATTCATCAAATGCAAGGATGGTAAAGTTACTTTACTCATTATATATGTTGATGATATGATTGTCACAAAGGATGATACGAAGGAAATTGAACGACTACAGAGGTACTTGGGTTCGGTGTTTGAAATGAAAGATCTAGGGGGACTCAAGTACTTCTTAGGTATTGAGGTTGCTAGATCTCGAGAAGGGATATATTTGTCACAACGTAACTATATGTTGGATTTGTTGTCTAAAACAAGTATGCTGGCATGTAAACCTGCAAATACTCCAATTGTGCAGAATCATCACCTTGCAATCTTCAAGATCAAGTTCCAACAAACAAAGAGAGATATCAAAGGTTGGTGGAAACATTGATTTACTTGTCCCTCACTAGGCCAGACATTACTTATGCGGTAAGTGTGGTGAGTCAATTTATGCATACACCGAGTGAAGATCAGATGGCAGCATTAATGCAAATCCTAAGTTATTTAAATGGAGCTTCAAGAAAAGGTCTAATGTATAGAAAGCATGGACATATGGAGGTGAAATGATATACTGATGCAGATTGGGCTGGGAATATTACTGATAGGCAGTGTACATCAGGTTATTTTACATTCCTAGCTGGTAATCTTGTGACTTGGAAGAGTAAAAAATAGAATGTAAAGGCGATGTCATCAGCAAAAACTGAATACATGGGAACGGCGCATGGTATTTGTGAACTTTTGTGAATTCGGATTTTTCTTACTGAGATGAGCTTTAAACCCAAGGAGTCTATGTTGTTGTACTATGATAATCAAGCAGCTCGAGAGATAACTAACAATCCGGTGCAACAGGATAGGATTAAACATGTGGAAGTGGATAAACATTTCATAAAGGAGAAACTTGACATTAAGTTGGTTGACATTCCAGTTGTGAAGACAGAAGAATAGTTGGCAGATGTTCTAACACATGCAATTTCTACTAGCAGGTTTCAAGATTCACTCAACAAGTTGTGCTTAGGGGATATCTATGCACCAATTTGAGGAGAAGTGTGGACATAAGTCAACCCCAACAAGTTAAGAGAATAATTATTTATTAGGAATATAATTGTGTTTCCTAATTTAGTTAGGAGTCCTTTATTATTCCTTAGATCACAAGATATATTTCATATATAATGCCTTCTAGAGGGAGAAGAATAATATAGTGATAAAACCTTTTATCTTATAGTTTTATCTCTTGAGCTGCTGAGGAAAAGGAATAGGGAGCACATATGGCTTCATGGGTGGGATAACAAGCTTAGTTAGCGGCACAGCTGCAATGGCAGATTTCGGAGAAGTGTTGGCGGTGGTTTCTATAGTGGCTAATGGTTGTAGGACAGTTGACAATAGTTACTGCTCTTATGCAATTTCTCCGACCTCTACCTCCTCAATATTTGGTCACAAATCCACTTTAGTCTTCACTTGTTTTCCATTTCGAAGAATTAGTGCTTTAGCTTGCTCATGGTTTCTCGGATTAACTTCAGTTTGTCTTGGAAAAGAACCTTTTTCTCTAACTGTCAATGAATGAGCTAACTTCCCCATTTGAATCTCCAAATTTTTTATCGAAGCAGCCTGGTTTTGAAGAGTTGTCTCATTTTTGCTCATAAATTGATTTGTATTGACATAAAGAGTATTCATGTTACCAACAAGCTGAGCAATGACATCTTTCAAATTATTCTTCTTCTCTTAAGGTTGAAAACTTGATGGTGGCTTTTGCACATTCTGATTATTGACCTATGAGAGATTTGGATGGTTTCTCCATCCTTGAAGTGTTGGAGTATGGATCGTTACCAGGACGTCTGTAAGCATTCACTATGTTTGCTTGCTGTTGAACAAATTCTGGAAAATTAACTCCATACAGAAAACCAACTGTGGCATGACCAGGAACTGCACATATGGAATAAACCTCTTGAACTGATGCTCTCCTATTCATAGAAAGCAAAGTGTCCAGTTTAATAGTAATCGCATCGATTTGTGCCTTTAAAGCAAAATTAGTAGAATTATTAATCTCAAAAACTCGTGCACGTCTTCCTCTTGCTTCAGAATGTTGCGTTTTGAGTGCTAGAGTATCAAAAAGTGCTTGACATTCGGCTGATGTCTTGTTCTTAATTGATCCCCCTGCATAGTTGTTCACTACAGCTTTGGTTGAAACTGTTAATCCTTTATAAAATATCCGCATGAGAACGAGAGTAGGCAAACCATGGTGTTGACACTGAATCAACAAATTATTGAATCTTTCTTATGCCTCAGAAAAAGTCTCATCTGCCTGTTGAGTGAATTGCATGATATTATGACTAAGGGTATCAATTTTTTGAGTTGAAAAGAAATTCTCCAAAAATTTATTCTAAATATGTTCCAACTTGTCAAGGTTCTAGGCCTCAAAGAATTCAGCCAATTCTTTGCTTTGTCCTTCATAGTTCATCCTGAGATGTTCCTCGGTGATTGCTTCTACCAATGCTATGTTTGGCACCACATTGAAGATATCTCTAATATGTGCCCATGGATCTTCTGTGCTCATGCTATGAAAAAAAGGCATCATATTAAATTGGATATTCTTCAATTCATAGTTCCTTGTAGCTACAAGAAGAGCTATGCTTGATGGTGATTCCGAAATGGTTGGAATATCAAGATCTCCCATCGTCTAATTCTGAACTAACGCCATCTTGCTCTCTTGCTGCTTTTCTTTCTCATTGACTTCTCTTTGTTCTCTTTGGATTTCACGGAGTCTTTTCTCAATATCTGGTTCAAACTCAAGTAGTACACAATCCGACGAACAGGTACCAAGCATTCACCTTCAAGAAACAATGAAAAAAAGTGAGAATGCACCGAGAAAATTAATCAAAATAAAAAAAATTGAAATTAAAATTTTAAAAAACTGAAAAATCACAAAAGTAAAATTAAATTAAATTCGTCCCCAGCAACAGCGCCAAAAACTTGTTGTTGATAATTGTAAGTGTACAATATCGTCCAAGTAATATAGTGATAAGTAAAGTGTCATTCAAATAAGGATCAAATTAACCTAAATTTACTATTGAGATTTACTTCAAACTAAACTTAAATAAAAGAAGGATTACGTTGACACATTTAAATATGAAAAGAAATGAAACGAAAAGAAAGTAAAAATAACAGTTGATCGAACATGAAGTAAAAGTGAATGAATTATAAAAGATTAATTTATGGAAGCACTAGGACATCAGGTTCCTCATTCTCAATCTCACATAATCCCATTATTCATATTAACATTAAATTATTCCCATGTTGCTAGCAATGTCAGAATATACTAACCGTGTTTCTAACTATCTACCCATGCTATGTCTAGCCACAAATATAGATAATTGAAACCCTTTTACACTAAATGGATAATTACACGATACTACACAAATCATAACCAGTATGTCTACTCAACTATGTAATTCATGGTAATTGTTATAAGAAGCAATCTACTAAACTTAACCTGTCAGTCACAATTTAGTTCTTCACACAAATAATGGCCAGTTATTTGATAACGACAAAGCACAATAACAATTACTCAACATGGAAAATAACTGAGATTAATATAAAATAACGAGAATTATATGTTCATGATAAAAGTACACCCTAGTCCTAGCAAAAAGACTTAATTCATGATTAAACTAATGACAAACATGGATGAATTCAATGACATGGAATAAATCTTGAACTCAAACTTTGTATTAGAGTGTGTATATGCGCTGGGAAATCTTGGAGCCTTTGTGGAGTTGTAAAACTGGTAGTTTGTAAGTGTGCGTGATATGTTACTCCCCAAAATCCTTGCCGCACTGGATTCTTTTCCTTTTTATGTGATCTTTTTTTTTCTTTAAAATCCCCCTCCTTTTCTTAACTAATCCCCGTGCCTTTTGGAATCTCAAAAACCCAATTCCTTTTGGGAAAAATATCACCACATGCTTTGCACTACCTGATTATATTAGGCTTCCTTTAAGATTCAATTTTCTATATGATGTACTATTCCATCCCTTGCTTCAGCCCATCAGTTTGTATCTCACTCGGTAATTCTTTGTGTTTCTCTAATTTAAGCTTACAATTCCCTGCTTCATTCACAAATCATCTTTTCTACAAAAACTCACACAAGACACATTAAACTCACCAATTTAATATAAAATTATGACTAAATAATAAGTGTAAGAGGTATAAAACCTGCATATAAAATCAACCTAACATGAATGATCATAGTTGTTTGGTAAGTGTAAACACGAAAATTTCTTGAAAACAACAAGAACACGTGTACAAAATAATATTTGTATTTGATGATTTTGGGTTACAATCTCTATTTGTTCCTCTGATTCGATCTCCGTAAGACTTTGATTTGTGGACTTTATCCAAGGGCCGTCGAGGCTTTAGTCTTGGATGAACAGGGGGAAGTTTCTTCAAGGGCCGTTGAGCTTAATCTTGAAGTTTGGCGGATGAACGTTTCTTCAGGGGCCTTTTGGGCTTGATTCTTTAAGTTGGATGAACGGATCTTCAGGGGCCGTTGGGGCTTGATCCTGAAGTTGGATGAACGTTGAATGACGAACGTATCTTCAAGGGCTTTTGAGATTGTTCTTGAAGATGGATGAACGATGAACGAAGAACGATAAACGATGAACGATGGATGAACTTCAAGGGGCTTTTGGGCATGATTCTTGAAGAACGGATGTGTTGCTTCAAGGGCCGTCAGGGCTTGATCTTGAAGAACGGATGAACGGATCTTCAAGGGCTTTTGGCTGTTGATCTTGAAGGCGGATGAACGGATGAACGATGAATGGATCTTCAAGGGCTTTTGGGCTTGATCTTGAAGAACAGTTGTATTGATCTAAGGGCCGTCGGGGCTTGATCTTGGATGAAGAATCGGCACGTGACCAAAGTGCTTGTTGATTCTTCAAAGGTTTTGGCGAAGTTTCTTCAAGGGCCGTTGGGCTTGATCTCAAAGGTAGATGAGCGTTTCTTCAAGGGCCGTTGGGGCTTGATAACGAAGAACGAAGAATGAACTTCAAGATAATTCTCTTCCAATTTGAGAGTAGAGAAATGTGTTAGTGAATTGGTGAATGAAAATGAATGAAATGGCTTCATATTTATAGAATTTTCCAAGGCCTAATTTTGAATATAATATCCTAGATGAAATAAGTTGTCTCTGCCAGGTGTTGACACGTGTCCTATTTGACGGCTTTTCTAACTCATTTCAATTTCCATCGAATCACACGCTACGTGTAAAATTTATGTAATACATGAGCGTTGAAACTTTGACCATCGGTCAACATTTTATTTACCAAAATTTCAATGTCTACAAATGCCCCCACTTCAAGGCGCGCCGTATACATGTGCTTGTCACGTGTAGAAGGTGCGTTTTGAAGTTTCCTCAATGTAGACGTCGATCCAAGGGCTGTCGAGGCTTGATCTTGGATTGGGCTGGGATTTATTCAACTTTGCTAGGATGAATCGACATGTGCATTTGTTGTGCTTGTTGACTTTCCATAGGCTTCATCTTGAACAGGTTTTGATTCAAGGGTGGTGGACATTTGATCTTGAATCAGGATTGCAATTTCTCTAAGGGTCATTGAGGCTTAATCTTGAAGGTTGATTCAGGGGTGTTGGACACTTGATCTTGAATCGGGTCTTGATTTCTCCAGGGGCCATTGAGGCTTGATCTTGAAGGTTGATTCAAGGGTGTTAGACACTTGATCTTGACTCAGGTCTTGATTTCTCCAAAGGCCGTTGAGGCTTAATCTTGAAGGTTGATTCAAAGGTGTTGGACACTTGATCTTGAATCTGATTTGTGATTTCTCCAAGGGCCATTGCGGGTTGATCTTGAAGGTTGATTCAAGGGTGATGGACACTTGATCTTGAATCGGGCTTGTGATTTCTCCAAGGGCCGTTGCGGCTTGATCTCGAAGGTTGATTCAAGGGTGATGGCTCTTGAATCGGGCTTATGATTTCTCCAAGGGTCGTTGAAGCTTTATCTCGAAGGTTGTCGGACCACGAGCGGCTTCATATGGCAAGCGATCTTAAGTTTAGTTGAGGATGAATCAGCATGTGCGGTTGTACGGCCAATGCCGCATTATTCTCTGCTTTGTTTCTTTTGTATGGCAGGCAGGCACGAGGTAGAGGTGTTGGTTTATTTCTCTGTTCAATCTTTCCAAGTGCCGACCAATCGCTTTATTTCTCCTTGTCCCGTAGGCAAGAGCAAAGGTAAAGGAAAAGCATGCCATGAGATATTTTTGCCTTCGACTCTGCTGATATGAGATACTTTTGCTTTTGAAGAAGTATCTTTCCACAGGTTTATTCTTGAACTGGGCTGAAGGGTTTTCTTCTGCTAGACTTGCTAAAAGTCTAAGCTTACCCATTTATCTGGAGTTGAAGTTGATTCAAGGGTGGTAGACACTTGATCTTGAATCAGACTTGTGATTCCCTCAAGGGCCTTTGGTGGCTTGATCTTGAAGGAAATGAGACCATGAGCGGCTTTATGTGGCAAGTGATCTTCGCGAGTTGACTCAAGAATTTGAGGGTCAAAACAAGTCCATCAAATCCAGAGTACGTCAGATCTTGATGATATGAAATACTTTTGCTTTTGAAGAAGTAGCGGACAGCCCGACACATGTTTCCCTTGCCTTATCTGTTCCCCTTGCCGAAGCGGCATCTTGTCTGGAAGTACATCAACCGTTTGAAGATGACTACTCGAGAGCAATGCTAGGTAAGCAATCAGGGAAGGTTTCCAGGCAGTCAGTTTCAGATCAGAAGTTTGATCTCAGGTTCCGACTGATTGCTCTATTTCTCCTTTCCTTGCTGGTGAGAACAAGGACAAAGACAAGGACAGGGAGAAAACATGATATGAGATACTCTTGCTTTCGACCCTGATGATATGGGATACTCTTGCTTTGGTGTGGCTTGTTTTGCAAAGGTATTCCAGGGGATGAGGAATACTGGGTATTTCGAAAGGCTTCGTTGGAAATGCATTCTTAAAGATAGGGAAGAGCTTGGCATTTTTGCAGGTCTGTCTTACCGTAGAGGATGAGAGTCGACCTATATAGGGATTTCCCAATAGCCGGTAATGATACTGTTCATTTACCATTATCAACGACAGTAGGTAATTTTGATTGGAACAGTAAGATTCACTCGTTTTTAGACCCGTCCGTGACTTCTGCAAAGCTGAGACAACACGTGAAGGGTGGCGACAAACCTCGGTCTTTGAATGAGTAGCTTTTGAAATTTGGAGGATAGTGCCGAGCCTCTTTGATTTTGGCCCGTGACTCCTTCAAAGCTGAGATTGCACGTGAAGGGTGCTGATAGATTGATCCAGAAAATCTAACTTTTTGAAAAGGTGGTGCCTCTTCGATTTCTGAATTAGCGCCTCTTCGATTTCTAAGCAGACGTCTCTTTGATTTTTGGGTAGGCAGCTCTTCGATTTTTGAGCAAGCAGCCTCGTTGCTTCTTCTTTTTATAGAGGCATCGATTGCTTCCCAAAGCACACTTGAGAATTGCTACTTGCAGAAGTTCCCCTCTTATACCTTTGAGATCTTGATTTGTTTGACCTTTTCTTTTCTTCAAAACCTTCAGAAAATGTCTTGCCCATCTGATCGTCGTCTTGACTTGAATGCCAAGGAAGAGGCTATGATGACTTCTCCGGACAACGTATGGCATCCATCCTTTTTATTCCCGAATGGTCCTCTTACGGTTGGGGATTCGGTGATGAAGAATGATATAACAGCCACGGTGGTGGCTAGAAATCTTCTCACCCCCAGAGACAACAGGGTGCTTTCCAAGCGGTCCGATGATCTGGCTGTCCAAGACTCCTTAATCTTTAGCGTCCAGTGCACGGGCTCTGTGTCGTACATGGGCCAACACCTCTTTGCTCGTACTCGCCAGGTTGAATCCTTGATGGCTGAGGTGGTGAGCCTTAAGCAGGAGATCAGAGGGCTTAAGCATGAAAATAGGGAGTTGCACATGCTTGCCAATAGTTACTCGACGAGCACGAAGAGAAAACTTGACCAGCTGCAGGAATCTAAAAGTCGAATTCAAAGTGACCATCATATGTTTGTGGCTTTATTACAAAGGCAACTTTTGCCTTCGTCATCTGGAGCTTCACCAAGTGTTGAGGCTCCAGATCATCAAACTCCAGCACCTCGTCTTCCTGCAGCTCCGCCGAGTACTGAGGCTTCTCGTGACCGTCTTTGAAGAGCCCCTCCTGTAGATTTGATTTAATTCTCTCTTTTTTTTACATGTATAATGTAAATTTATGTAAAATTTCAAAGAAATAAATCAAATGAACTTTATTTCACTAAATGTTTTTTTTTTATCATTTTCGATGGCAGTTGCTCCCACTTTCTCTATTTAGTCAAAATACGCTATCTGGCCATCACCATTTCCCCTCCTTTTTATATTTTAATATTTTTTTTTTCGGTGGCAGCCACCACCACTTCTCATTTCTTTTCTTTCTTTCTCCGTGTCATGCACCATCATTCTTTGCTTCTTTTTTTTTTTGTTGCTTTTCCTGCACATGGTACCCATGCACCCAGATCTATTTTCATGTGTACCAACAAATTTTGCTGCACCATTTCACAGCTTTTTTATTTTTATTTTTTTCTTTTGGTGGCAGTCAGTACATTTTGCTCCACCATTCACCCCCTTTTTTTTTTGTCCCACCCATAATTTTATATTATTTGTTTTTTTCTTTATATAGTGCTTCTAGGCTGCGTGGGATAGAGGAAGAAGCTTGAAGCCGAGGAGAGCCTACAAACGAAGGGCATGGTCTCGAGCTTCTTTGGCGGCGGAGTCCAACTCGGAGGAGAGAGATGCTTTGCGATGGTGATCACAAGAAAGAAAGCTATCACAAGGAGGAAGACACGGCTGTCCTGGTAGATAGATGGTGCACGGGACGGAGGCGACGCTAGGCGCTGCGGTAGAGGAAGATGGAGTAGAAGACGATGTCGAGCAGCTGCTGTGGTGGAGATGGTGGAGTGGAGCCAGATTTGCAGGTGGCATGCACGGACGGAGCAAGGAAGCAGACGTCGAGGATGACCACCTTGGCGCTGTTTATGGGGAAGTGGGATGAAGTAATGCAGTCGGGAGATGAACTCCATGGGTTCGTGGCTTAGGGTAAGGACCATGAGAGCCATCCGAGAGCCTTTCGATACTTATGCCAAAAATGAAGGAGATCAGCATCGCACCGGTTGACAGCTTTTGAAGATAGCCTCAAGGAGTTCTCACCCAAAATGGTATAGTTGTCATTTGCAGGATTTATCCCTAGGTACACAAAGAGGTTACTCTTGCTGAGCCCCACATCACCGTATTGCAGGACATGAATCCAGAATTGTCATTGTCTATCCTCGTTTTAACCAGTTTGTATTGCTGGTGCAAAGTTTCTGACCTCAAGTCGTGTATGTCACTGTTTCCCATCCAAACAACACTATACAAGTCACCCAAGCAGGTCTCGTATTTTGGGGAAAGACTGGGATACTCTCTAGGGCAGTAAGTTCCCCAACTGCTCTCTTCTACATGGCGATGGTTAAGTGTTTGAAGCATGTCGCCGGCGGTGATGCCGAGTTCTGGGCGGAGGTAACTATTATTGCCCGGATGCACCACCTCAACTTGGTCAGACTTTGGGGCTTTTGCGCGGAGAAAGGTCAACGGATCTTAGCCTATGAGTACGTCCCAAATGGATCCCTCGACAAGTACCTCTTCCAACCGGGTCGGGTTACGCCGTCAGACTCGACGGGGGAAATGGGTATTCTGATCGATGACGAGCGGAAACCGATACTCGATTGGGGGATCCGATACCGAATTGCGTTGGGTGTGGCGAGATCGATCGCGTACCTCCACGAGGAGTGCTGGGAGTGGGTTTTGCACTGCGACATTAAGTCGGAGAACATTCTCTTGGGCAACGATTTCTGCCCCAAGATATCGGATTTCGGGCTGGCAAAGCTGAAGAAAAAGGAGGACATGGTGACGATATCTCGAATGCATGGGACCTGCGGGTACATGGCGCCAAAGTGGATCAAGGCGAACCAGATCACGCCCAAGGCTGACGTCTATAACTTCGGGATGGAGTGGGTCTGATTTGATATGGTTTTAGACAGATGGAACGAACCTGGGCCTGGATTTATGGAGTGGGGATTTGGGCAGAGAGTGAAGTTTGGGTGTGTGAAAATGAAATCTCCTGTTGAATGATCCAGCGTGAATGCATGTGTTCTTGAACTAAAGCTGGTGCGGAATATCGTGGCAGATGAGGAAGATGAAGGAGCTGTGCAGTCATGACTATGGCGTCAGAATCAGATCGCCTGGATCTGAGGCGAGCTCAAAACTTTGGCGTTTAAAGACCTAGATTTGTGGTGGAGTAATTGCTGCCTCTATCTACTCCAACATAATCACCAACATTGATTTCGGGCTAAGAGCTCCCATCAGCCAGTGCATCCATAAGTAACTTGCCGTTCATCATAAAGCACTTAACCAGCACCTTCTTCGAACCTTTTTCTGGGTTCATATAGATGAATGCGTACTCGCCATTGAGCTCGTTCCACTGTCCCATGCCCATTTTATCAATAGAAGATGAGGAGAGAGCATAATCGAAGAAGGTGAGGGGACTGGCGGAAGAGGGACAAAGATGTGTGACTCGACACACTTTGGGTCAGCGCTGAGAACAAGCAATGGCTAAGCAACATGAGAGAAGAAGGAGCCAAGTGGGCCGCTTGGAAGTTAGGCCACAGGAGTTGGGCCTGGCATTTGGGTGAAAAATAAAGGACAAATACCATTTATTGCTGCCAATGCCATATCTCTCTAGGAGTACTTTACAAATCCACATCCATGACTTTGCTTCCTGAAGTTTGAGGGTGCTGTTGGATAGAGAGACTGGGCCTTGACAACGTGCTTCTTAGGATGTGCTTGTGGCTTGAGCTTGCTGCTAGGCCACATGTACATATATACATATATATATATATATATATATACATTTCTCTTATATATATGTGTATATATATATATATATATATATATATTTTCGTAAATACATATGTATTCATTTTTTTCTTTCTTTTGTAATAAAATGACCTTCTTCAATAAAGCATTTATTTATTTTTATTTTGATATGACTGAACTCGAATAATTGAACATTTGAGCTGCCTACGTACCTCTCCAAAGAAGAGATCAAGTCAAAACATAGTTCAAAATACATGCATTTTTTTTGTATTTTCTCTTGGTGCCATTTGCAGTTTTAACTCGTGCAAGCAAAGAGCATTTTTTTTGTCGCCTTTTAGACTCGTGCGAACAAGGAGCGTTGGTGTCGCCTTTTATGCTCGTGCGGACCAGGAGAGTTAGTGTTGCCTTTTATGCTTGTGCAAGCCAGGAGCGTTATGTGTTGCCTTTTATGCTCGTGCAGACCAGGAGCCTTGTGTGTCGCCTTTTATGCTCATGCGGACGAGGAGCGTTGTGCCATGTAGTTTGGGCTTGTGCCGGCGATGAGCCTTCGTTCGTGCAGTTTAGGCTTGTGCGAACAAGGAGCATGGTGTCTTGCAGTTTTAGCTCATGCAGACAAGGAGCATGATGTCTTGCAGTTTCAGCTCATGCAGACAAGGAGCATCCGTTCATGCAGTTTAGGCTCGTGCGAACAAGGAGCATCCGTTCATGCAGTTTAAGCTCGTGCGAACAAGGAGCATGGTGTCTTGCAGTTTTAGGCTCTTGCAGACAAGGAGCATCCGTTTTGCAATTTAAGCTCTTGCAGACAAGAAGTATCCGTTCATGCAGTTTTGGCTCGTGCGAACAAGGAGCATCTGTCTTGTAGTTTAGGCTCTTGCAGACAAGGAGTATGCGCGGATTTGTCAAGCCATTTTGGAGAAGCGTTCCTCGCAATCTTCATAGCAATGAGCCTTGATCGAGTAATTGAATAATTTTTCGAGGAAGAAGATTTTACGCATGGACAATCTTTGTTTTGAAATTTCCTCATCTTCAACACTTTCACATTGCTTTGGAGGTTGGCGAAAACTACTTTGCCCCCTTTCTAATTGGTGCACTTGTGGATGAGACGTATGCTTCTCGTGCAGTTTCTTTGAAGTGGCATGAGCCCATCCTTCAACTTCGCTTGACTTGGAGCATGCCCCCATCGGTCGAGGTGAAGACTTTGAATTGAAAGAGTCAGAAGTGACGTCTTCCTCACGAATTTCATCCCCTTTGTCTTCTTGGCTCGTGACGGGGAAGACATCTTGAGCCTTCTCTTCAGTTCTGTCCTCTTGGGCTTGTTGGCGTAAAGATTGGCCAGTGAGGACGATGATGCGCCTCTTTACCTTCAACGGTCCTTTTGTGTCAACCTTCAAAGTTGCTTAGCGCTTCATCTTTGAAAGAATCAAGCTTCGAACGTTATCTTTCCTGCTAGATCGTCGAGCTTTTCTTCATTTGGCGTTGTCTTCCTCTTTCTAGAAGGCTTCTTAGTTTCTTTAAGTCTTTCGAAAACCGACCATCGTGGAGGAGAGCTAGCCTTGTTGCTTTGTTTCTTAGGTTTTGACAACCTTCCGAAAACAAAGCTTTGGGATGTTGGCATGTTAAGCCGTTTGAAGACGGAAGTTCGATCTTGCCCACTAATGCGATCAAATGCCGAAATTCTGGGTTTTGAACAATTCAGCCTATCGAAGACTGAAGTTTGAGGGGCAGATTTAGACTCCTCTTGGTTTTGTTCAATGCTCATGTTAATGTGTTGAGCGCTTGCTTTTTTGGCTTTGCTCGAAATCTTCATAGGTGCATTTGATGTGAAGCCAAGTCTAGCTTTGTTGTTGTCAACTCCATAATCATGCTCCTCTAACTTCTTCCGAGTCTTGGTGAGGTCATGATCTTTGTCGTTGACGGTGTTTGAAACCTTCTTCCCAAGATTTGAAGAGGAAGCGAAGTCATGCCTAGCGTTTGACATGAGTTCGTAGGCGTTTGGGTTGAAACTTTCTTCGGTCCTCTTAGTTGGGAGAGAGCTTGGTTTTGCTTTGACGCCACATTGCACCTCCAAACGGTTGATGAATCCGGTGGTTTGCAAGTTTTTCTCCTCTGCAGTCTTTATCAGCCTTGCAATTGCTTCACTCATTTGAGCCAATTGTTCATTAACGGAGGTAGCGCCAATGTTCGCCAGAACGACTTGTCCCTCCTTTGATGCCATTGATTTTGGAGGTGTGCTTTGAATTTCTTAAACTAAGAAAGAGATGAAAGGTAGAGATGGTCCCAGTGGGCGTGCCAAATTTGTAAACACGAAAATTTCCTGAAAACAACAAGAACACGTGTACAAAATAATATTTGTATTTGATGATTTTGGGTTACAATCTTTATTTGTTCCTCTGATTCGATCTCCGTAAGACTTTGATTTGTGGACTTGATCCAAGGGCCGTCGAGGCTTTGGTCTTGGATGAACAGGGAGAAGTTTCTTCAAGGGCCGTTGGGCTTGATCTTGAAGTTTGGCGGATGAATGTTTCTTCAGGGACCTTTTGGGCTTGATTCTTGAAGTTGGATGAACGGATCTTCAGGGGCCGTTAGGGCTTGATCCTGAAGTTGGATGAACGTTGAATGACGAATGGATCTTCAAGGACTTTTGAGCTTGTTCTTAAAGATGGATGAACGATGAACGAAGAACGATGGATGAACTTCAAGGGGCTTTTGGGCTTGATTCTTGAAGAACAGATATGTGGATCCAAGGGCCGTCGGGGCTTGATCTTAGAAGGTAGATGAACGTTGCTTCAAGGGCCGTCGGGGCTTGATCTTGAAGAACGGATGACCGGATCTTCAAGGGCCTTTGGGGCTTGATCTTGAAGGCGGATGAACGGATGAACGATGAATGGATCTTTAAGGGCTTTTGGGCTTGATCTTGAAGAACAGTTGTATTGATCCAAGGGCCGTCGGGGCTTGATCTTGGATGAAGAATCGGCACGTGACCAAAGTGCTTGTTGATTCTTCAAAGGTTTTGGCGAAGTTTCTTCAAGGGATATTAGGCTTGATCTCGAAGGTGGATGAGCGTTTCTTCAAGGGCCGTTGGGGATTGATCTCGAAGAACGAATAACGAACTTCAAGAGAATTCTCTTCCAATTTGGGAGTAGAGAAATGTGTTGGTGGATTGGTGAATGAAAATGAATGAAATGGCTTCCTATTTATAGAATTTTCCAAGGCTTAATTTTAAATATAATATCTCAGATGAAATAAGTCGTCTCTGCCTGGTGTTGACACGTGTCCTATTTGACGGCTTTTCTGACTCATTTCAATTTCTGTCGAATCACACGCTACGTGTAAAATTTATATAATACATGAGTGTTGAAACTTTGACCATTGGTTAACATTTTATTTACCGAAATTTCAATGTCTACAGTAAGCATTCGTATGTACCTGAAAGCCTGTAGGGGTTCCAACTGCTTCAATGTCTTCTGCTATTGATCCCCAAAAGCTTCCTAAATAAGAGAGTTTGCAGAAGCAGATCACAGTTATGGGTACGAATAATTTAATAACATAACATGTTAGACTACCTGCTAAGTGCGGTAACTAATAGCTCTCTTCGCCTTTGTGGTAAGTGTGGTACTCATCATACTCCCCGAACTTAAAATCATCCTGCAAAATTAACCATACATAATTAAACCCTAATCATGATAAATTCGTATAATCACATGAACTTGTATAGTCAGTGAGCGTTTATAGTTTATAACATGCTGATACTGTTAGTCTCTCAACGGTCATGGGGATCTTCACGGAGATCGGGCTTAATCTCCGCGAACCCAGCTGCATTCAGCCTAGTACTCAACCTTCTTTTCCCCAAGTTTCTGTACAATTCGGAGGTCCTACGTGTCTGAGTACTCCGAGAAACCCTAGCCCTAGATTCCGACAGCTTCGAGCTCAGTTTGGGATCTACGTAAGGAGAGACAACCGCGCGTGAAGAGCACACCGCCATTTCTGGTTTGGATTATCTTCGATTTTGTGGCCTTTGTGCAACCGCGCTTCTTCTCACAACGGTAAGGCACGACATAACATAAGTCGCTGCCTGTGTCCTTGAATCTTGAGAACAACTAATCCAAATTCGCCATTTATTGAGGATGAAAGAGTTCATTGTATTGGGGCACGCGTGGCACCGATAACTGGCCATTCCAGTATTTACGTCACATGAGGTAGTAACTAATAGTTCGATCCCTATTTTGAGTTTGGTCAAAATGTTGGGCGCTTATTTTTCTGGGAACTTTAACGAAAAGTTTCTAGTATTATTTATTTTAATGAAAAATTATATTTTTACACTAAAAAGTTAATCCTGATACTATTCACTTTACCTTCTATTTTGTATTTATTGCTAAAACTTAAAAATTTTAAACCCTTTTAATTAGTTTTTCTTATTTTTTATGCAAAAACGCTCTTAACCAACTCACAAGCTTCTTGCAATTAGAAATAAATCTTAAAATAAACTAATGGAGTTAGGTATTTATTTTTTAGTTTAACCATAGAAATGATTTTTATATGCTAATTTTCATCTCATGGCTCATGCTCACCATCTTAATTCTAGCTCTTGGTCATTCTTTATTTGCTCCATTCAATGACTAAAAATTTGAAAAGCGCAAATGTTGAAAAAATGTGTGCATAACATTATCATGCCTATTTATTTCTATCATTCTACACCAAATTCAATTAAAATATGAGGAAGGAGAG
This sequence comes from Crataegus laevigata, assembly GCA_963580275.1. NCBI lineage: Eukaryota > Viridiplantae > Streptophyta > Magnoliopsida > Rosales > Rosaceae > Crataegus > Crataegus laevigata. The sequence goes on along the minus strand of OY756940.1, from coordinate 17,525,850 downwards.
TCAAAACTTGAATGCAAAAGAGAGAAGCATAACTAACTTGGCTAAACTTGCATCCACTTAACATTTCTATTTAGCTTCTTTGGTGAGCAGAACATGACATAATTAATCATTGTCATTGGATTTACTCCACATGGTCACCTAGGACGGAGTCCTTAACCATAGCCGTAGAGACTAGAGAATCGTAGAAAAATGGTGTACTGTTGAAACAAAATGAGCAGTGCATTATAAAGCAGAACCACCTCGGCTTGGTGCGTCAACTTGCTTCGTCCGATTCCAAGATTTCCTCCTCCACTTCCGATTTTATCTCGCATTCCCACTCGTCTTCTCACTCCGAGGAGCAACAGTTGCAGACCCTTTCGATATTTTATCACTACGTAAGCTCTCTCTCTCTCTCCCCCCAACAAATATGCACTGTTGACTTTTAGTCGTCGAATCCAAGTGTTTGTGCTAAACTCTTTGATGGGTATCTGTTATTTCTTCCTTTCTTACTTTGTTCATCTCACTTTGCTCGGTGCTTTGATTCATTTGTTTTTGGTTGCATAGAGTGGAACGTTTTGAATTGAATTACATGTTTGTTTGAATTCTTGAACTAGTGTGCGATTGTGAATGTTAATCAGGAGTTACCAATCAAAATTATCTTAGTATATTGTCTCTGGATTGATGGAATGGCCATATAAAAAAACTAGAAAAGGAGCATTGGTTTTGGACATAGAAAAAGATTCTGACTTTAATCCACATTGCCCGAATTCGCGAGTACCCTTTTTACTAGATGGGATTCCAGTGATGGGTATGAAATTTGGTCGCGGAAGTGTAAATTGAATTTGAGTAATTTCCGTGACCGCAAAGAGGCCTTAAGATTTTCTTGTAGCCGAAACTCTTACAAGTGCTATGTGGTAGTATCGAATGTGTGAGTTAACTATTTGGCAATTCCAAGTTATGTAGAACTATAATCTGAGGTGGCAGATTGACTTGAAGAAATTTCACGTAGCTGTTATTGACGTTCATCACAATAATCAGAAGTAGAATCCTTTTTCATGTAAAGTAGAATTTGAGGTGGCGGATTGCTTGTTTCTGTTACCATATAGTTTTTTTTTTTTTTTTTTTTTTTTTTTCTTTTTTCGTTCTAGGAGATTATGCCTTTTTTTATTATATGACCAATGCTTCTGACCTTTGAGTTATGAGCTACTACATACTTTCATTGCTCCTTTGGCATCATATATTGACATTATCTTCCGTGCAATCTACTCCGTAGTAAAAGATTGTCTACACTTTTAGCCATGGGCAGTTCTAAAGATGGTTCATTGAAGGAGATGCCTCTGGGGGTAGATGCAACAACTGAGGAAGAATATGCATCACAGTCTAGGTTACTTCAAGACTTCACTAGTATTTCCAGCATTGACAAGGCATGGACTTTTAAATCTGACAGTGGTATGATCTCTCATTCGTCTAATGTGCACGTCCTTATCCTTAGATATTGTACAACAGATTCATATGTAAGTACATGACATGCGTAAGGAAATATATAAGCATATATACCTCCTCCTTAATTGAAAGCCAAAGACTTTTTCCTAATGAGGATGTGCACATTAAACTTTGTTTCAGGAATTGAGTCTCAGGCAATGTTTTCAATTAGTCAACCGAATCTCTTGGCAAACAAGAGGAAGAAATTCATTCTATCCTCTCATATTTCAAGAGAAAGTAACGATTCTATAAACTTCCAATGGTCCCCATTCCCTGTTGAGATGATGGGAGTCTCTGTATTTGTTCCATCCCCGTCCGGGGCAAAGCTTCTTGTAGTTCGGAATCCCGAGAATGAATCTCCCTGTCAATTTGAGATTTGGGATCGAGGTCAAGTGGAGAAAGAATTTCACATCCCCCAATCTGTTCATGGTTCAGTATATGCTGATGAATGGTATATATCGTGAATGCATTCTTTCCATTCATGATATTTGATGTTAGCCTTGTGTACTAGATGCATTTTTGTTTGTCTTTAGTGATAGTGGTAGAACTTCAAACTTTCAATGATACAGGTTTCAAGGAATTTCTTGGAACGCAGATGAAACTCTCATTGCATATGTTGCTGAGGAACCAGCACCCTCCAAGCCCCAATTTACAGGTCAGGGCTACAAGAATGGTAGTTCCACTGATAAGGACTTTGGTAACTGGAAAGGTCAAGGGGATTGGAAGGAAGAATGGGGGGAAACGTATGCTGGAAAAAGGCAGCCTGCACCTTTCATCATCAATATTAACAGGTCTTGTAGAATTGGTTTAGTTTCTATTAGTACTAGGATTAGAAGTAAGGAGATTTCTCGTTTAAATTCCCAGCTAACTTTAATTATCCTATGTTGTACAGTGGAGAGGCCCAAGCTGTCAAAGGAATTGAAAAGTCTTTGAGTGTTGGTCAAGTTGTTTGGACGCCACCAGTTAAAGGCTCACATCAATCTTTGGTTTTTGTTGGGTGGCCTGAAGGTATCAGAAAACTTGGTATCAAGTATTGCATTAACCGACCCTGTGCATTGTATGCAGTCAGGGCACCAAATTCTGAATCAGAAACCGATGGATCTGAACTCAAGTGAGTTGCTTTGTATAATACTTTTTGTTTTTTTGGATCTTTTGCTTGTTAATTTCTTTGGAGATTCTCTGTGCTTCTACATTTGATATAAGTATTTATCTCTTTAACTGTTCTAGAGTCAGTTCAACTGAAGATTTTCCTGCTGTAAAGCTGACTCAAAGCATAAGTAGTGCTTTGTATCCACGGTTCAGGTAATCTTTTCCCCCAACTGACACTTAGTTCTTTGATTGTGTGCACTTCAGTCTATGATATATTTTATGCGCAGTGCTTGTTTAGATTTTTGATAACTCCTTGTAAATATCTGTCTAGTGGAGAATTACTTGTATGTTTTCGAGAACTACACAAATGAAATTTAAGTTTTTGATGTTTGTTACCTCCTCTTTCAATTTCACAACGGAAATTGATATCTAAAGTAAATACTAATTGGAGTTTGATGAACATTAGAATCGGAATTGTACTATTGTTTCAAACATTATCCAATAGATGGCTGATTGATTCAAATATCATATGCGATTACTGATTTTGATTGTATTTGAAACATTATCAATGTAATTTTTGCAGCCCAGATGGAAAATTCCTTCTGTTTATATCAGCAAGAAGTTCTGTGGATTCTGGGTCACATTATGCAACAGATTCTCTTCACAGAATAGACTGGCCAGTCGATGGAGTGCTGTCCTCATCTGCAAAAATTGTTGATGTGGTGAACTCTTCAGCTTTTTTCTTTCTGTTGAGTAATCAACATTTTATTATCTGATTGATAATTTGAAACGACTCAGTTGCGTGCAATTTTTTGTTCAAGTCCTTGGGGGCATGTAAATTATGAACGAAGGTTCATTTGTTAGGATGTGGATATAAGTAAGCGTTAAGCGTTTTCCCTGTAAAGGTGCAAACTCGTACAAGTTTGCATTCCTGAACTTTTAGGATTGAAAATCGTGGTTCACTTACTTGTTTTGGTTGGACAACAATGTGCTGTTTTCTATTTGCTAGTTACTATACCAGTGGTATGTTATGTACTGATGTAAATTTGGAATTTGATGTTGTTATCATACACACTGAGGGTGAACATTCTATATATATATATATATATATATATATAAATTTCCCTTGACCTGTTTTCTTCTCCTCTCTCTCTCTCCCCCCGTTTTTTTTTTCTTTGTGCATGGTGGTAATTTTGTGTATGGGTAGCTTCCCATTGATGCTTTATTGGTTAATTTGTATATGATCCTAAAAAATGTGCTTTTAAAAAAAAAGGGGGGAGGGGACCACAATTGAACTCTAGCTTAATTATCTTCAACAAAAGGTTTTCATTTCATGGAGGTGACATCGCAGAACATAACAATAGAAGTTTAGAACATTTTGTATGATATTTTCTCTCTTAATCCGTCTCCATGCTTATATAACTAAATACACTTCTTTTTTGAAGATTCCTGTTGTAATGTGTCCTGAGGATGGTTGCTTCCCTGGGCTTTACAAGTCAAGTATCCTTAGTAATCCATGGCTTTCTGATGGATGCACGATGATCATATCTTCCATCTGGGGCAGCTGTGAAGTGATACTTTCTGTGAATGTTTTGAGGTAATTATAGTGACCAATCATATGCACAGCGTATTTACATTTTAACTGTTTATAACTGACCTATGGTATTTACATGGTAGTACAGTGGGGAAGTATCTCATATCAGCCCTGCTGATTCAAATTCATGGAATCTTCTTACACTGGATGGGGACAATATTATTGCTGGTAACATAAACTGCCATTTTTACTGATAAATACTTGGAAACATCTACTGATCAATACTGAAATTTCACTTCATCCTTGATTTCTGAAGTGTCTAGCAGTCCAGTAGACATGCCTCATATCAAGTATGGTTACCTTGTTGATAAAGAAAGTAAAAGTACCGCATGGAGTTGGTTAAATGTATCAAGTCCCACAAGTGAATGCTCTGAGAAGGTCCATCAATCTGCTTTTCTATATTTCCACATATCATGATTTTCTTTAGGCTTACATCTGTTTTACTCATGTTTCAACTTGAGATAGGTTAAATCTTTGCTCTCCTCTCTGCAATTCAGTATACTGAAGGTTCCCGTCAGGCATGTTTCTGGTAGCATAACAAAAGGTACAATGAACCAATTTTCTATCTGGTTTGTCAAAAAATAATTGATTTTAACATCCTATATATGCTTAAACCCTTTCAGGTGCTGCCAAACCAATTGAAGCTATATTTGTGTCTTCCAAAACTAAAAGAAATGATTCATTGAACCCATTAATTGTAATCCTCCACGGAGGCCCGCACGATGTGTCAGTGTCAAGCTTTTCAAAGTCCTCTGCTTTTCTCTCTTCAATTGGATTCAACCTGTTACTTGTAAATTATAGGTATGATTGTGATTTTTCATACCACTGTCAAAGCTTTGAATTGTGCAGCTAAATGTATTTGATGTTCAACCAAATTGTGGTTCAATTTTGTTGTTCAGATGTTATATTAAGAGATTGTTCTGACATGTTAGTTTATCTCAGAGGTTCACTGGGGTTTGGGGAAGAAGCACTTCAGTCCCTTCCAGGGAAAGTTGGGTCCCAGGTGCTTACCTATACATATTTACCTTCTGTTTGTTTTATAGCAATCTTAATTTTGTTATCCGATTAGCATTGTTCCTTAGGGGAGCCTACTTTATACCACCTGTTGTTTAGGCAGAGTCCTACATTTTGGTATCATACACAGAGATATAAACACTTCTGGTGTAAATATATCTGTATATGCTCATGTATGCTAAGAATTTTATGTCGTTAATATACTTGTATAACTAGTATTTACCTTATGTATCTGCTTTTGTATTTAAAGACCCTAATCTCTCAGTTTATTTGCTGCAGGACGTGGATGATGTACTGGTGGCTATAGATCATGTCATTGACATGGGACTTGCCAGTCCATCAAAAATTGCAGTTGTTGGTGGTTCTCATGGCGGCTTTCTAACAACTCAATTGATTGGCCAGGTTTGGCAGTTCTATAAAAAGCATGACTGTTATTTTTTAGTTTATTTGAGGCACATATGGAGATTGAATCCCAAATTGATGGGAGGAGGGACCTTGCATGGTCATATAAATAAGTTAGGCTACCCCCCCCGCGCGCGTATTGCCAATTAGTTTTATGGTAGAATCTCAACTTTCTTTGCTTAAAGCTTTGTTTTTTTTTTCCGTGGGGTACTAAATAGATTTTTATTTTCCTATTGAAGCATCTATTACTTATGCACACTTGGTAGACGAGTTCTTTTTAAGTTATTCTTGAGAGTTGAACAATATTTATGCTGCAGGCACCAGATAAGTTTGCTGTGGCAGCAGCAATGAACCCTGTCTGTAACCTTGCATTAATGGTCGGTACAACAGACATCCCTGATTGGTGCTATGTGGTGGCCTATGGAAGTGAGGGTAAAAATTACTACACAGAAGCACCGTCAGCTGAGCATCTGACTCTCATGCACTGCAAATCTCCTATTTCACATGTCTCAAAGGTGCGTGCTTCTTTTCTGTTACCATTTTATTAGCTTACTCTGAAGTTTGAAGATTCTTCTAGAAATATTTTCAAAGATGGAAAGTTTACAGACTGATTTAAAAGCAACAAAGTCAACACAGTTGTTCTCCCAACATTGATTGACTACATGCACATTCACCTTTAAGCAACTAAATAGATATCATAGCTGCAACCACAACCATACTTACTTCTACCTGCAGTGACACTGGTAAAGGCAACTAGGCGAGTAGCATGATATTTTATATTTGCACAGGCAAGCTGTGTATACTCAGTGCTGGATATCAAGCAAGCAAAATATAAATGGAATTAAAGAGAAACAGAAAAGAGTTTCTTTATAAGCTTAATAGTCTTGGAAGGGGTCATGATGAATGTGAAGGTTTAGTTCTTGAGAGTGGCTAATTCAAGGGAATCAATTCTGAGGGTTTGGATTGTATCCAGATCTTCCCTCCTAGGATCACTTTGGTTGATCCAATGCTGCGATTGCTATTTCTAACTCTTTGAAGGATCTTATCTGCAGGTTAAAACACCCACCCTTTTTCTTTTGGGTGCTCAGGATCTTCGTGTTCCAGTTTCTACTGGATTTCAAGTAAGTACATGTTCTCCTAATGAACTACACCTTTTCTTAATAGTTTGACAACAAAAACAAGTGCTTGGACAATTGTTCTTCTTGGCTGCATTGCGGTAGAAAATGAATTAATGAAGCACAAACACAAAAAACAATTGGAATCTATAAACTTAATTCTTTTAGCTTTCATCTTTGAAATTGATTTCCTTCCTCTCAAGGGGGTGTGATGATTTTGACTCAGACACTGACATGATTGGAATGATGTGAGTTGAAAAGTGATTTGGGTATTTATTATTCGTAGTATGCTCGGGCACTGAAGGAAAAAGGAGTTCCTGTCAAAATCATTATGTTTCCTCATGATGTTCATGCAATTAAAAGGTAAACTTATGCTCCAAATGTGCTAGTGCATTGTAGTCGCTAGTCACTACAGCCAAGGTCATAAAGTTTCATGCTTGGATTTTCATCTGATACGAATTTGTGTTTGCAGACCACAATCCGACTTTGAGAGCTTTCTTAACATTGGTGTCTGGTTCAAGAAGCATTTATCGTAAATGAAGAGCCATTTCTCCCCTGATTTTACCCCCATAGTTCGACTTTGAGAGCTTTCGTAAGATGGTTGATTTATGGGCAGTGCAAATCAATCTGCAATGTTGTTTATCAGAGTTATAGTCGAGTAGGTTGAATCCACCTTGAACGTGTAAGGTCGTCTGCCCATGCCTTTTACTCAGCATGTATAATCTTCAATCTTATTGATTTCGATAATAGAACTTCAACTCAATTGTTATATAATATTGTTTTGGCTTACATGTCATGTTTGGCACTTTGTGTTTTTAATTAGTCTAATTTAGCCCTCGTATTTGCATCTGTTAGTCCCTGTAGACAATTTTTCAAACAAATGTTGAGTGAGTTATGGGCATTGCATATGAGCGATATAAATGTCTTTTTCTCGTAGAAACACAGCTAAGTCTATGGGGCTGTATCGAGAATATACCCAAGTGGTCTTCCTTTGGAACGTTTTGACAAATCTAGAGGGGTGTGGTCTGTGGTGGTTTTTTGGGGCATAATACTAATCCTGGTGCTGTTGGCCAACAACATGCGCGCATGAAGTGCAGCTGGTTTGTAGATAGAGAGGCAGGGTGAAGAGCTCTTGCCCGTTCCCTACTACTTTATGAAAAGAAAAAAAATCACTTTTTATTAGAATCCATCTAAACAGAAGAAAATTAACACTCTTTCATCCTCTCTTATATATTTTTCTTTTCTTTTTACTACCCCGAACTAAAAATCTATCTACGCTTTATAAAAAGTAAAAAAAAAAAAAGAAATTTTAAATTTAATAAGACAAAAGTGCTGCAAGAATTCTTGACTTTTATAAGATTTTTTCTAAAATTTTAAATAATTTAGCTTTCTCCAATATTTTACTCAAGCCCATTATGTTAGCACTTCACAGTTCACGTCACTCGAGTTCGGCTAAGTCACACAATGGACAACCTAATTTGGTATTGAATTCGCCATCCACAAGATTCAAACCTAAGACCTCTAACTTTTAAGTGAAGAGGAACACCACCAGACCGTAGTACTGAGCGGCAACATTATCAAATTAATTTTATCAAACTAAATTTATTTGAAATCAGGTTAGGATCACAACTTTTTTCCAACCTCACAATGTCGGAAGTCATCAACACTTAGGTTGAATAATCATTAATTAAACATGCAATGAACATAAATTGAATGACTACAAAAATCTAAGCCATGCTAATCATACCATATAATTCATACAAAACAAATGGTGTTCAAATTTTGATGGGTTGGGTGGACCCGTATAATACGATATTTCCCACCTCGGTATTTGGATGCTCCGAACTCCCATTTCCGAAAAGCATATTACGCGCTGCTGCCTTAGTGCCTATAACTTTCTCGTATTCGAGTCCATTGGATTCCACCGAGCACGTTCTCTAAATTTCTATCCATGTCATTCTCCTGAAACTCGAGGAAAAGCTATATTATGATTCAGTTTCTGTGAAAGCAATGTTTCTGAAGCTGCAGTTGGACACCAGTTGCTTCCCAATTCTGGGTTCCATAAAAACGTCACCCAACCCAGGACGCTCTCCACTGGACAAACTCGAACTCATAAGCAACGATAGGAAACAGAGTGTGGTTCAGAGTCCCAATGGAGGAGGAGGGGTGAAGAAGTTGGGTGAAGTTCATCGACCCACAAATGGCAGGTGTGGAAATGGCGTCGTTATTCATGAGGTCGAGCTGAAAAAACCCAGTTTTGTGAAGAACCCAGGTGGGGAGAAGAGGAAAAACATAAAGGGTAGTGGCCGTTTTGCGAAAAGTAGAGATATTGATGGTGGGTTGAGTGCAGGGGATGGGAATGGAGTGGTGAAGAAAGTGCACTCCAGGTGTTCGACCAAATGCGTCAGTTACGGAGGTTGCATTCCTGCAATTTTGAAGGCTTTGGATGAAGTTGAGGATTTGGATGAGGCTCTGAGGCCGTGGGAAGATAGGCTTACTAACAAGGAAAGGAGTATAATTTTGAAGGAGCAGGTGTGTTGGGAAAGGGCTTGGGAGATTTTTGAGTGGTTTAAGAGAAAGGATTGTTATGAGGTGAATGTGATTCACTATAATATAGTGCTTAGAATTCTTGGGAAGGCGAGGAAGTGGAGCCGTGTCGAGAGCCTTTGGGATGAGATGAAGGTTAACGGAATAGCACCGATAAATTCAACTTATGGAACTTTGATTGATGTTTACAGTAAAGGCGGGCTTAAAGAAGAAGCACTTGTTTGGCTGGACAAGATGAACGAACAAGGAATGAAACCGGATGAGGTTACCATGGGGATTGTCGTTCAATTGTATAAGAAAGCGAGAGAGTTTCGAAAAGCTGAGGATTTTTTCGACAAATGGTCGTTGAGCGTATCTTTGAGACAAGAACAAGAGGGCACTTCTACAAGAAGTGCTTCGGAATTGCGAAGTTCTTTGCATTCTCACGTTTCTTTGAGCTCGCATACATACAATACATTGATTGACACATATGGAAAGGATGGCCAACTTAAAGAAGCATCTGAAATATTTGCAATGATGCTTAGGGAAGGGATTGCTCCAACTACAGTTACTTTCAATACAATGATTCACATTTGTGGTAACCATGGTCGGCTAGAGGAAGTTGCTTCCCTTATGCAGAAGATGGAAGAGCTTCGATGTCCACCCGATACAAGAACATATAATATTCTAATTTCCCTCCATGCAAAGCATGACAATATAGAAATGGCGACAAACTACTTCACAAAGATGAAGGAGGCTCACCTTGAGCCAGACCCTATCAGTTACCGCATCCTTTTGTATGCGTACTCAATAAGGCAAATGGTTAGCAAAGCTGAAGTCCTCATATCAGAGATGGATGAAAAGGGTCTTGAGATTGATGAGTTCACTCAGACAGCTATGACAAGGATGTACATAGATGCCAGGATGCTCGAAAAGTCATGGTTTTGGTTCATGAGATTTCATCTTTCAGGGAATTTGAGTTCTGAGTGCTGTTCTGCCAACATTGATGCGTATGGAGAGCGTGGCCATATTTTGGAAGCTGAGAATGTTTTCATTTGCTGCCTAGAAGCAAAGAAATTGAGTGTCCTTGAGTTTAACGTGATGATTAAGGCTTATGGGGTGGGGAAACAGTATGGTAAAGCATGTCAGCTATTTGATAGCATGGAGAGTCATGGCATAGTTCCGGACAAATGTAGCTATAGCTCTCTGATACAAATTTTGGCTAGTGCTGATATGCCACATATAGCAAAACCCTATCTCAGGAAGATGCAGGAGGCAGGATTGGTAAGCGATTGCATCCCATATTGTGCTGTGATATCAAGCTTTGCAAAGTTAGGAGAACTGGAAATGGCAGAGGAAATATACAAAGAGATGGTCAGATTCAATGTTCAGCCGGATGTTATTATCTTTGGGGTGTTGATAAATGCTTTCGCTGATATTGGAAGTGTTAATGAAGCTCTGAGTTATGCTGATGCAATGAAAAAGGCAGGTTTGCCTGGGAACACGGTGATTTACAACTCCTTGATCAAGCTCTATACTAAAGTTGGCTTTTTGAATGAAGCAGAAGAAACATACAGACTTCTTCAATCTTCAGAGGATGGTCATGCTATTTATGCTTCAAATTGTATGATTGACCTTTATAGCGAGCGATGTATGGTTGAGCCAGCAGAAGAACTCTTTGATAGCTTGAAGAGCAAGGGAGCTGCAAATGAGTTTACATACGCAATGATGTTGTGCATGTATAAGAAACTGGGGAGGTTTGAGGAGGCCATTCAGATTGCAAAGCAGATGAGAGAACTGCGACTTTTAACTGATTTGCTCAGTTATAATAATGTGCTTGGGCTGTATGCGATGTATGGAAGATTCAAAGAGGTAGTGGCAACTTTCAAGGAAATGATAAAAGCTTCCGTTCAACCTGATGATCGTACATTCAAATCACTCGGAATTGTTTTGGTGAAATCTGGGATTTCAAAACATGCTGTCGGCAATCTGGAAGTATCAGTGAAGAAGGATGCTCAGAGTGGCTTGCGAGCATGGATTTCAGCCCTCTCATCTGTTGTGAGATTAAATGAAAGTAATTATCTGTAGATACTCTCTGCGAAGAGAATTTTGAATACTCGCCAGGCATTGTAGTCCAATTCCTTGCTGATTAATGGAACTCAGTGAGGGAATGAAGCTGTGGAACTTCAGGTGTAGAAGTTGATTATTTATTCGAAGTTACAACCGATGTCCCACTCAACGGTACTGAGAAGGGAGATTAAAACTTTGACAAGACGAAAATGTAGATCACATTTCGGTTCACAGGGGCGAGAGACGTGATCCTGTATGGAGCCAATTGCTCGGAACAAGAACTGTATAGCCAACTCTACAGGAGTAAGTCCTTGAACCAAATTGAAGATTATGTAACATCCTTGTATGACCAGCTGTGACTCTTAAATATATGTATGCAAAAGGTTGTAATGTGCTCTTCTAATCATCCGTGGGTGTTGTAAAAAGAAGAGCACCGAAATTGTCAGGTTTTGTGTAATTGCCTTTGTATATTGAATATTTACTAAGCACAAGGCAGAAGTTTCCTAATATTATTTCTTCTCAAGTTCACCCACCACAAACTTTACAAACATAGTATCTCCTAAACTTGATAAGGCCAGTTGGTGTTGGTAGTTTGCTCGCATGTTATATTCAAGTTTGGATTCTCATTCTCTAAAATTATTCATGTTGTGTAGAATATTATATTTTTACTTGATGACTAATAATGTTAGTAAGAAACGCTAAAAAAGTCGAAACTACATAAACAAAATCCTTGCATGTAGTGCAATTGTATTTGATCGAGGTTTATTTGTTATTTCCAAATGGATATCTATATGTCCGTTTGATCGAACATTTTGTCATTATTTTTTACTTTTTGTGCTTGAGGTGTGGAGGATTTATATAGATAAATAAATGATGAAAAAGGTGGTGAAAGTGAGAGGAAGAAATAAAAACGAATGAATGAAAACAGCTAAAATAAAATTTTATTTTTTATGGTTTTAATTTTCATTTTGTGTTCCTTCTACCATGTATTTTCCTCTCTCTCTCTCTCTTAAAAAAAATCAAACAATAAAAAATAAAGATATTCATACTTAGTGGGGATTTATGTATGAAGAACTTTCAAAACAAAAGTGTTATGCATAGTCAATCACCTCTAGATTTGATATCTAAAAATAAGTAAAATGTCACTTTAGTGTTTTAATCGCAATCATTGGTATCAAATTTGAAAACCAGTAACGGTGAATCTTGATTACCAAGTGACCAAGAAAACGAAATTGTCTTTTAAAATATTATTCAGTGTGCAGAATTTTATTTGGATTTTAATCTCATCGTATTATTGATTCGAGATGTATGTAAATATTGGATCATCAATGTGGATCTCTATAAAAAAAAAATAAAGTAAGAATACAACAGTCATTGTATACAATTGTGTGTACGCATAATACATGTGTTTTCAAATTTTCTTGGTCAGATTTTGAATATAGTATGTTATAGTTTTTTTTTTAATGCACAAGGCACAAATGTTATTCTACACAAAAAGCGGCAGCAACCTTCTTACTTATTTTTTTAATTTTAACCTTTTTGATTCTCTTAGTGTCATGTGTATCCTACTAGCACTTAAAACCTAAAATTTTAATATTAAAATCTTTACTATTTTTCTTCTTTTGTTATTAATAATTCAAAATCTAGTTTGTTAACAAAAAAAACAATTAAATTTGTTAGTTTTGCATACTAGTGGAACACGTGACACAGATAAAAGGGAAAAGGGAAAATATTGAAAGGAGAAAAAAAAGTGAGAATGTTGCTATCACCGACGAGATGGTTGCTCGGTTTGCCTACAACTACTGCCTACTGGTTCTTTCCTCTTATTTATTAGGCCAATTAAATCTCGGATCATCAAGGAAGCGATTAAGAAATGAATAATAATTCGATATGTTGGGGAGTAGCAAATGTTGTAAATGATACGACAAAATACAACAAACGAGTAGAATTTAGAGTTGCGAATCATCGTTGAATCTGTTGGCATGCAACATCGATTCATACGCTATACGAATTTGTGCCATACTTAAATCTTTGAGCTTGAAATGACTAGACAGTCTCTCAACTAATGTACAAGATCCAAAATCTTAACCCAACATTCTATCAACAAACAAAACAATCTAATTCCAACTAATAAACCACTAATCGGGCGTTAATTAAGCTTAGTTATCGATGCCCCTGCCATCGGAAAATGACTTACATAACACCCTGTTTGGACCCGATTTTACAATATCGGTCCGCACAACCAAGACCATTGAATGGGCGTAATTCCCAACCGTTGGATAAGAAGTAAAGATAATTTTACTATTTAAAGGATAATACTGTGGTTTTTATCATAATAATTATCTTTTAATATGAATTATCTTGGCATATTCTTAAACGAGATAGATAAGGATACTAAGACATAAAGATGAACCTGGTTTGTTTCGGAGGTTTGATTCAAAGTTCTATGGAGATTAGGATTGGTCTAAATTTAATCTGATTGGGTTGAGGAGTTCTAATTGAAATGTATTTCTAGCCCGTCCATGGAGGTTCTTGCTGCTATAAATAGAGGGGAAGTACAACATTCAAGAGGCCTCCAATTCAACACACAAACCTGCCCTGCGCAATTTCTCGCTCTACGCGAAACCTCTCAACAACCTTGAGATTTTATTTTCTTTTCCGCCTTCACATCTTTAGTTTGGATAAACAGCACTGTGAAGGCAACCGGTAAACACCTTCAGTTTGGATAAACAACACTGTTGCCGTAGAACCAGCAGTCCGTGAAGCACCTTCAGTTTGGATAAACAGCACTGCGACAGGGTCGACGGGTTATCTATCCAAGTCTCGGCAGACAAGGGTTTTCGGATCCCCGTTGACAGAGGTCATCTCATCAGCCATCTCGGCGAAGTGAGGTGTTACTAATACTTAGGCTCGGCGCCTCAACACCGAGTAATTTTATGATCGCATATTCTCAAGTGAGTTTCAGAGTTCGGCACTTAGATGGCCGAACCACGTTCATTGTCAAGACCTTCATTCGCTTTGAGTATTTGTGCCCTTATACTCCAGTGTCGATTCGGCATGATTTTACCTTCACCAATACGGTGACTGTCGCCGAAGCAAACGACGACGAATCGTGAACTTTGTAATTGGCACGCCCAGTGGGACCCAGTGCTGAAACTACGAAGTTCACATGATATATCTCGATCAGGCTTCATTGGATGAGATTTATCGCCTATTAGAGGAGCAAAAAACATCCAATGAGAGATTGCATCAAATTGGAAAAAGGCTAGAGGCCAGGAGGCAATTTTTCGCTCCGGCCGTGACCATAATTCGGCTTAAGAAAACTATTAACACGGCCGAAGAAACACCTAGGCCACCAATTATTTCGGTCGAGACCGAAAGTGTGGTAGGCCTAAAAGAAAATGTTCAAATTTCTGAGCCAAAAATTGACTCCGAAGAAGATTTGTCAAATGAGTGCTCTAATGACGAACAAGGCCGAGACATAGGCCTAGCTACAAAATTCACGCCAATTGATATGATTATTGGTGATAAAGCCGATATGGAAAAATCTTGTTTGGCAAAGTTGTTCGAGCTAAAAGCCGAAATTATGCCTGGGGGGCATAATAATTGTTTAACACATTCGGCGACCGACAATAAATTTTTTGCCAAATTAAAAATATTTGGAGAAAATCCTTTATTCGGCCGAGAGCAAAATCAATTTGAAAATCTTGATATAAACTTATCTCGGCTTGGGATAAAACACCGTTGGCCTCCTCCTCTTTATTAGTCACGTTCGTTTTCTTTTATTAAAACAAAAAGAATAAATTATTTTCTTGATCATTCGGCTTTATGGGCCGATGCATGAGAAAATAAGGGGGCAACAAGATGGTGTGCTTGACTAATTGTTAGGCCGAGGTCGAGAAGATTAGGCCGAAGTCGACCAGTCAACCATGAAGGTAAGTCTCGGCTACTTTACAGGCCGAGGTCGAGAAGATTAGGCCGAAGTCGACCAGTCGACCATGAGGGTAAGCCTCGGCCTCGGCAGAGATGAATAAAAGGAAGATTTTTCTCGACCTCGGCCCACTTTCAGCATAAATGCAAATGGGAATGTCGACTAGATCGTCGACCTCGGCCCACTTTCAACGTTTCTCGACATTGGTGGCAAGTTGAGCTGCCAGGAATGATTGTAGCAAATAATTTGTTTACTTGCCATTTACTCATCCGCTGGGCAAAATGATTAGTTATCGATTCGGCGGAAGTACTCAGTGGTGGCCAAGTTCAAATGCAAAATGCTTAGTTTCCTTAACCATTCGGCTTGCGAGCCGAAGCTCAAGAAAACTGGGGGGCAATGTTTGGACCCGATTTTACAATATCGGCCCGCGCAACCAAGACCATTGAATGGGCGTAATTCCCAACCGTTGGATAAGAAATAAAGATAATTTTACTTTTTAAAGGATAATATTGTGGTTTTTATCATAATAATTATCTTTTAATATGAATTATCTTGGCATATTCTTAAACGAGATAGATAAGGATACTAAGACATAAAGATGAACCTGGTTTGTTTCGGAGGTTTGATTCAAAGTTCTATAGAGATTAGGATTGGTCTAAATTTAATCTGATTGGGTTGAGGAGTTCTAATCGAAATGTATTTCTAGCCCGTCCATGGAGGTTCTTGCTGCTATAAATAGAGGGGAAGTACAACATTCAAGAGGCCTCCAATTCAACACACAAACCTGCCCTGCGCAATTTCTCGCTCTACGCGAAACCTCTCAACAACCTTGAGATTTTATTTTCTTTTCCGCCTTCACATCTTTAGTTTGGATAAATAGCACTGTGAAGGCAACCGGTAAACACCTTCAGTTTGGATAAACAGCACTGTTGCCGTAGAACCAGCCGTCCGTGAAGCACCTTCAGTTTGGATAAACAGCACTGCGACAGGGTCGACGGGTTATCTATCCAAGTCTCGGCCGACAAGGGTTTTCGGATCCCCGTCGACAGAGGTCATCTCATCAGCCATCTCGGCGAAGTGAGGTGTTACTAATACTTAGGCTCGGCGCCTCAACGCCGAGTAATTTTATGATCGCATATTCTCAAGTGAGTTTCAGAGTTCGGCACTTAGATGGCCGAACCACGTTCATTGTCAAGACATTCATTCGCTTTGAGTATTTGTGCCCTTATACTCTAGTGTCGATTTGGCGTGATTTTACCTTCACCAATACGGTGCCTGTCGCCGAAGCAGACGACGACGAATCGTGAACTTTGTAATTGGCAGCCTTGTCTTCAGGCTCTAGAACCCAAAGGCCGAGACGTGTTCCTTCCTCGGCCGCAATCGCAAGACGTAAAAGTCAGCAGCGCGCTCAACGCAACATCAACACATTTTACTCCTCGGCCGAGCTCGGCCGACGAGTTGGCACGCCCCGCACACATTTGAAGGACGTAGTTAGCTTACTAATTACTCGGCCTGCGCGCCACGTAGGCTAGGTGATTTTTGTAGACAACACACCCGTACACTGTCATCTTCTGCCTCGTGCGTACAAAGATTAAGTTGAATCAACCCCGTGTTTAATTTCCTCACAACACACGCAGCCAGCTTAAATCCAAAATAATGTACACCACCAACATCAAACGATAGCGTTGTGCCATGAAACGACAAGGTTTTCCAACCCAGTTCTCAACTCTTCCCAAAGCCTAACCTCCCGCTCAAACTCAACCGCGCCGCTGCCGCCCCCTTCCGCCATCTTCACTTCCCCACCCACCAAACTTGGCGCAATCTCCATTACCTCAATGATAAGCTCAGATTTATATATATTTTACATCAAATTCACTCATCTTTTCTTAGTTAGTTCCTTATATTTTTGAGCTATTTACTTTGTTTTTGTGTTTTATAAGATTTATCAAGCAAAGAAAATAAAAATAGAATAAGTGAAGTTTTAAATAATAAATTCGTCAAGTCTACCGTACTCACTTATTTTCTTTGTTTATATTTTACTAGTGGGAATGATGAATTGGGCAAAAACTAAAGAAAATGGGCTGCCTTAATTCGATGGAAGCCAGCAAGAAAATAAAGAAATAATTCAAAGGGGGGTGCTGCCCCTGCCAGCTTGAAAGGAGAAAGAAAATAAAAAAAACACACAGGCATCGAAGCATGAAATAAAGCAGTGGAAACATGAGTGCAAGAAATGATGAAGACAGCGAGGCATGCAATACAGCTCGGTGGAGAGCAATAGAAGGCAGAGGAATTAAAAAGGAGTGCAAGGCACTTAGACTAAAAGGAAGGCACGGCTCAGCAAGAGCACATGCAAACGGAAAAGAAAGAATAAAAATAAAAATAAAAAGGAAATGTGAGCTGCCAGTGAGGCAGCGAGCGGATTTTTTTTAAAGAGGATAAGAGAGCTACGGGGCAGATAGAGCTACACGGAAGCTGCCTTGGCAGCTAGAAAAAGAGAAGAAAGAAAATAAAAATAAAAAAAAGATAAAGAACCAAGCTGCCAGCGAGGCAGCGAGCTCAGTGGGAGATATAAGGCTGCCTTTGGCAGCCAATTGGTGAAGGCGGCACAGTGCCCATTTGTAGAGGCAGTCAGCAAGGAGCTCTCTGCGCTGCCAGCGCTGCCAATCTGCCAGCAGAAGCACACGGATCAAAGAGCTGCCTCTGGGCAGCGTGCGGACGAGAGAATAAAAATAGAGAAAAACCAAGGCTGCCTTGAGGCAGCAGGAGGAGAGCACAGAAGCAGAAGCTGCCACTTGGCAGCGCAGAAATAAACAGAAGACTGCCTTTGGCAGCCAATTGGAGACGGACAAAGGCAGAGCGCAAGGAAAGGGCAGTGGAGCTGCCACGCGGCTGCCAGAAAAAGAAACAGAGGAAATAAAAAAATAAATAAAAATAAGAAGATCAGAGCGGCAGGGAGCCTGAGTCGGTGCCAAGCACAGAAGCACAGCTCACAGGAAGGCTGCCAATCACAGCGTGCCAAGGCAGCAAGCACAGTGCAAAAACAGAGCACAGAAAATTGCACAGATCCTTGCACATCTTCAATTCGGTTTAATCCTCCAAAATTCATGTTTAATTTAATTTGCTTTTCAATTATGTTAAACATGTGGAATTAATTTCTGTTTAGTTAGAGGTGAATTTGAAACCATGGATATATGTTTATTATAATTTGATTTACTCCAGTTATGAATTTATGAACGTTGGATGTGGTTTACTTTTCTGTTTTGATTAAGAACTTGTTTCTGTATGTGGATTGAGGGTCGACACTTAATTTGCATGCTTAGACTTGATGCTAGGATATAAGGGAATTTCACCTAGTCGTTATGAACTTATATTCATGAGTAGTAAAAATCGCTAGTCACGATTGTGTTTAGTAAATCCTAGGTTGGATTAACATGCGTATTCCATAGTTATGAATGCCTAGTTGATGTTTATGATTTCCATTGAACCTAATGATCTTTGATATGTCTCTCTATCATGCGTATTCCATAGTTAGGGAACTTGATAAGAATAATTTGGTTGTGATGCGTATTCCGTCCAATTCAATGAATCCAGGGAAATCTGAAAGTTAATTTAAGCGGACCTAATTAACTTGGAGCATTGTCATTCATTCGTTTGTTGAATTCATAACTGGGAATCAAATTGTATGCATATGTTCATGTGTGGATAAGGACCCCTCTAACTAGTGTCTCATCATTCTATTTCATAAAAATATATTTTCTTTGAAGTTTGTTTTTAAGCTTCTGTTTTAAATTCAATTTCGTCAAAATCAAACCCCCCCCCCCCCATTATTAAATTATATTATTTAGTTAGTTTCATTATTTTTAATCTTTTAATTCAATTTCCGTCCATTTTAATTTCCTAGTGTTTATTTAATTTGTTTCCTTTGTTTTGAGTCATTTTAGTGTGTTTTGAATTATTAGAGTTTTTAGCCTAATTTTGTGTCCTTGAGTCTTGTTTAATATTTTTAAATTAATTTAGAGTAGATTAGCAATCCCTCCTAATCCCCGGCCTAGAACGATACCCTACTTACATCTTTACTACAACTGTCAAAAAGAAGGTTAAATTTGTGCGGTTTTAAAATCCCGTCACTCAACCGCCATTACCACCCTCATCATCGCCCCTTTCCCCACCTCAACACTCACACCGCTCTTGCCTTTCTCCACTCTGTACCCCAGCCTCTTCCCAACCTCCCCCACCTTCTCCACCACCGTGTCTCCGCCTCGATAAGCCCCGAGAGATTCAACCCCGATGACATCGATATTATATCAAACGCATTAATCCCGCACGGAACGACTTCGCATTTCTTCACCTCCGCAGCGGGCTCATCGGAAAGCCTTAAGTCAATCGATCTTTTAAACCACGGCTTCTCCATCAACGCCTCGATCCCTAACCTCCTGTTTGGGTTCGGGTCGAGCAGCTGGTATATGATCTTACCCGCCGGCTTCGAAATCCAACCCGAAATTTCGTACTCCCGCCTCTGAACCTTCTTATACATGGCAATCAAATTGTTGTCGTCGAACGACAGGCGCCCGGCGAGCAGGACGAAGAAGATGACGCCGCACGACCATGCATCGGCTTTTGAGCCATCGTAGCCGCGCCGGTAAACCACCTCGGGTGCCGTGTACGAGGGGGTCCCACAAGCGGTGTGGAGCAGCCCGTTTTTGAGCTGATTAGGTAAGGCGGAGAGTCCAAAATCGGAGACTTTCAAGTTGCCGTTCTTTTCGAGCAGAAGGTTCTGGGGCTTCATATCGCAGTGAGCGACGCCGTTTTGGTGGCAGAAGTACGACGCCGAGACGAGCTGCTGTAAGTAGCGGCGGGCAAGGGACTCCAGCAATTTACCGTGGTGCGAGAGTTTGGTGAACAACTCGCCGCCCGTGGCGAACTCTACGACGAGGTAGATTTTGAGGACGTTGGCGTGTTGCTGGAGGTGGCGCATGGCGGAGATTTCTCGGAGGATGCGGGGCTCCGTGGTGGCGTCAGTTTGGGACTTGTCGATGATTTTGATGGCGACGGCGGTGTTGTTGACGAGAGATTGAGCTTTATGGACCTTGGCGAAGCTGCCTCGGCCCAACAACCGGGCCAGTTGGTATTTTCCGAGGAGGGTGGTGGGGGTGGAGGTAGGGGTGGCTGCGGAGGTGGGTGGTGGGGTTGGTGGGAGCCCATGGCTCGTGGGTTGGAGAAAGCCCATGGCTCGTAGGTTGGAGGAAGCAATAGCAGCAACGACAGCAACCCAGAAACTGTGAAGAACAACGACAGCAACCCAGAAACCGTGAAGAACAATGACTCCTGCTTTCGGCGTTGCGTTTTATTTATGGGGTGTGATATCCACACACCCCTTTTTATTTCTCACACACTCTTGTTAATTTCTGTCCGTTAGATCTTCTTCAATTCATCCGATCCGACGGCCGAAATTCAAAAAAGTGTGAGAGAAGTAAAAAGGAGTATGTGGATATCACACTCTTTATTTATAACATATTTTTCGGAAAGACTACTAGCTGGGTTCTTAATTTGGGTTTCCCAAAATACCCTTTTATACGGTTATGGTCCTCTGTTGGCCAATTAACATGAAGAGTAAATTGTAATAAGAATCCCTCGATTTTAACTCAATTGAAAAAATGATTTCTCAACTAGAAGGTCATTGTATTGGTTCCTCAACTTATCAAAACGTGCAGTTATGGTCCCTCAGCTAAAAATTTATTACCAATGGTCACTCAACTTTAAGTCAACTGGAGAAATGGTTCTTTAACTTTAACTCAATTTGAGAAATTTTCTCTCAACTTTAACCCAATTGTAGCAGTGGTTGTTCCAACATAATTCATTTTGACGAAGTTGATGAAAATGACCATAGCTACATTCGTTTTGTTGAGTTGAAGGACCAACGATAATGAATTTTTAGTTGAGTGGTCATTGCTCCAATTTGATTAAAGTTGAGAGATTATTGCTACAATTTACTCTAACATGAATGCTTAGTTTTTTTATATTTGGTAAAAAAATAATTAAATTTTATCATGTAAATCATTCTTACAGATTAAGCAATTTTTTGAGAGAGTTCAACACAATTGTAGTTCGTTAGGGCCTTATGTTTGGAGTGCTACTACCATAATAACGTAGTCGTTGTATCTTTGGATTGGAGAAATGTGCCTATCAACTATGAGCACCGCAGTAGAGCGTAAGTCGTCTTAAAGAGAAAGAAGCCAGTTCTTGACTGGACCGTATTTTTTAGATTTTTCTAATCCAATTTCATTTGCATTAGCATTGTGTTTTGTTTGTTAATATGCATTAATTTTTTCTAATTTTTCTATATGATTTATTTAGTGATTTATATAGTTTTTTTTTTAGGAAAACTAACGAAAAGTCTAAAAAAACTTTCTTTTTAATGAAAAATCCTTTTTAAAGATATAGTGAATAGTACCAGGAAAAGTAAAAATGTGGTTTTTCGTTCAAAGGGAACAGTACCTGGAGTATTTTGTTAAAACTCCATTTTTTTTACAAATGATAGTGTAAACACGAAAATTTCCTGAAATAAGAATGAGTGTACAAAATATATTTTTTTATTAATGAATTTGGGGTTACAATCTCGTTTCAACTTGATCTTTTGATTCGATCTCCGTAAGGTGTGAATGTGTTGTTGATCCAAGGGTCATTGAGGCTTGATCTTGGATGAATGGTTGAGAGCTTCTTCAAGGGCCGTCAGGGCTTGATCTTCAATGAGCGGTTGGGAGCTTCTTCAAGGGCCTTTGGGCTTGTTCTTGATGAATGGATGAACGGAACTTCAAAGGCCTTTGGGGCTTGATCAACGATGAACGGATTTTCAAGGGCCTTCGGGGCTTGATCTTGATGAGCCGATGAACGAATCTTCAAAGGCCTTTGAGGCTTGATCTTGATGAACCGATGAACGGGTCTTCAAGAGCCTTTAGGGCTTGATCTTGATGAACAATGAACGGATCTTTTGGGGCTTGATCTTGATGAACAATAAACGGATCTTCAAGGGCCTTCGGGGCATGATCTTGATGAACGATGAACGGATCTTCAAGGGCCGTTAAGGCTTGATCTTGACGAACGAGGGAAGTTTCTTCAAGAGTTGTCGGGGCTTGATCTTGAAGGAAGGTCTCAAAGATTTGGCGAAGAACAATGAGAGCTTTCTCGATCCTTCAGAATTCTTGGAAATTTGGGAGGTTGGATGCTTGAAAGCTATAGAGTTTCAAAGCTTCAAGGACCAATTCTTTGGTGAATTGTATTTGTGAATTGGTGAACTGAAATGTATGAAATGGCTTCTATTTATAGAATTTTTCAGGGCCTAATTTTGAATATAATATTCAGATGAAATAAATTGTTTTTGCCAGGTGTTGACACGTGTCCTGTGTGATGACTTTTATGACTTTTTTTTTTCAATTTTTCATTGAGTCACGTGCTACGTGTAAAATTTATATGACACGTGAGCGTTGAAATTTTAATTATTGGTCAATATTTATTTCACCGAACTTTCGATGTCTACAAATGCCCCCACTTCAAGGTGCTTCGTATACATGTGTTTGTCACATGTAGAAGATGCGTTTTGAAGTCCCTTAATGTAGATGTCGATCCAAGGGCCGTCGAGACTTGATCTTGAAAGGGGTTGGAAATTTCTTCAAGGGCCGTCGAGGCTTGATCTTGAATTGGGCTGGAAGTTTCTTCAAGGGCTATTGGGGCTTGATCTTGAATAAAACTGAAAGTTTCTTTAGCCTTGTTGGGGACGAATCGGCACGGGTATTTGTTGAGCTTGTTGATTTTCCACAGGCTTAATCTTGTACTGAATTTGATTCAAAGGTGGTGGACACTTGATCTTGAATCGGGCTTGTGATTTCTTCAAAGGCCGTTGGTGGCTTGATGAATGATTTGATTCAAGGGTGGTGGACACTTGATCTTGAATCGAATTTGTGATTTCTTCAAGGGCAATTGGTGGCTTGATATTTGAAAGATTTGATTCAAGGGTGATGGACACTTGATCTTGAATAGGGCTTGTGATTTTTTCAAGGGCCGTTGGGGCTTGATCTTGAATGATTTGATTCAAGGGTGGTGGACACTTGATCTTGAATCGGACTTGTGATTTCTTCAATGGCCATTGGTGGCTTGATTTTGAAGGAAATGGGACCATGAGCAGTTTCACATGGCAAGTGATTTTCGGCTTAGTTAGGGATAAATCAGCACTTGTAGTTGTGATTTCTTCAAGGGCCATTGGTGGCTTGATCTTTAAGGATTTGATTCAAGGGTGGTGAATCGACACATTCAGTTCACAATGCCTTAGCGAGTCGACTCGAGAATTTGAGGGTCAAAACAAGTCCGCCAAATCTAGAGTACTTGCAACTCTGATGATCTGAGATACTTTTACTTTTGAAGAAGTAGCAGATAAAGCAGCGCGTGTTTTGTTGTGCTTGTCTCCATATGCTTTAATGTATCATTTTCACTTGCTTTATCTGTTCTCTAGGTAGAAGCGGCATATTTTCTGGAAGTATATCAAATGTTGAAGATAACTACTCGAGAGCAAAGCAAGGTAAACAATCAGGGAAGAGGTTTCAGGCAGTCGGTTCCAAATCGGAAGGTTGATTCCAAGTGCCAGCTGATTGTTCTCTTTCTTTTTGTCCTGCAGGTGAGAACAAAGAAAAAGACAAAAACAAGGACAAGAAGAAAGCATGATATGAGATACTCTTGCTTTCGACCCTGATGATATGAGATACTCTTGCTTTTGAAAAAGTAGTGGCGATTTGACAGCGTTGCACAACGAGGCTTTGCTCTTCGGCGACAGTGCCGGTGAAAGGCTATTGAAACTTCTTAAGCTATTTGATTAGAGCAACGATGCCGAGCTTAGATTTGACTTAGACTCCTCCCTCTGGATTATGCAGTTCCACAAGGAATGGCGTCGTGCTATAGTGATCTGTTACAGCTCATCATGCTGCATTCTTCTCTGCTTGTTTTCTTCGCATAACAGAATCGGTGCACAACCTTTTGCCTTTGAATGGTCCTTTAGAGCATCACTTCTTAGCGACTCATCCATACTTGGTAGCTTCAGTGTAAAGAGCCAATATCATATCAACTGTTTTGAGGAGTTTGCTGAGGAAATTCGAGACTTAACAATAGTTGACGATGAGTACTCGAGAGCAATGCAAGGTAAGCAACCAGGCAAAGGTTCCGGGCAATTAGTTCCACATCGGATGTTTGATTTTAGGTTCCAACTGATTGCTTTCTTTATCATTGTCTTGCATGTAAGAGCAAGGGTAAAGGAAAAGATAGGAAAAAAGCATGATATGAGATACTCTTACTCTGGTGTGACTTGTTTGCAAAGGTATTCTTGGGGATGACAAACCCTTGAGTATTTTGAGAGGCTTTGTTGGGAATGCACTTTCAGAGGTAAGGAAGAGCTTGGCATTTTTTCAGGTCTGCCTTGTTGTGGAGGACGAAGGTCGACATATATAGGGATTTCCCAATAACAGGTAATGGTGCTGTTCCTTTACTCTTGTCAGCGACAGTGGGGTAATTAGAATAGTAAAGTTCACGTGTTTTCGACTTTGTTAGAGATTTTTGACAAAGTTGCCTGTGATATCTAAAAAGCTGAGGTTACGTTTGAAATGTGCCAACAAGCTTTATTCCAGAAAATCCGACTTTTGAAATTTGGATAGCGGTACCTCTTCGATTTTTTAACAAGCGCCTCTTCGATTTCTGAACAAAACAGCTCTGTTACCTTTTTGATTTCTGATCGTGTGGCCCTATTGCCTCTTCTTTTTATGGAGGCATCAATTCTGTTTCAAAAGCACGCTTGAGAGTTGCTGTCTGCAGAAGATCCCCTCTTGTACTTCTGAGATCTTGATTTATCCGTCTTCTTCTTTTCCTTCAACATCTTTGGAAATGGCTTACCCATCTGATTGTCGTCTTGATTTGAATGTTAGGGAAAACGCTTACATGTGTTCTTAAGACAACATATGGTACCCATCACTCTTATCCCCTATGATCCTCATCCAGTTGGAGATTCTATGACGAAGAATGACATAACTGCTATAGTGGTGACTAGGAATATCCTAACCCCCAAGGATAACAGGATCTTTTCCAAGCGGTCCGATGAGTTGGCTGTTCAGGACTCTTTGGCCTTCGGTGTCCAGTGTGCAGACTCTGTATTGAACATGGGCCAACGCCTTCTTACTCGAACTCGCCAAGTTGAATCCTTAATGGCTGAAGTGGTGAGTCTTAAGCAAGAAATCAGAGGGCTTAAGCATGAAAATAGAGAATTGCACATGCTTGCCAATAATTACTCAACGAGCATGAAGAGAAAGCTTAACCAGTTACAGGAGTCTGAAAGTCGGATTCAGAGTGACTATAAGAGGTTTGTGGCTTTGTTCCAAAGGCATCTTTTGCCTTTTCCATTTGGAGTATCACCAAGTGTTTAGGCTCCGGATAATCCACCTCTGGTGCTTCGTCTTTCTGGAGCTCCGCCGAGTACTGAGACTTCACGTGAGCAATGAAGGCTCCCTCCTGTTTGTTTGCATATTCTTGTAAAAAAAATTTAACTCATGTAGAATGCAAATTTATGTAAATTATTTTCAGAGAAATAAATAAAATGGGCTATATTTCACTCAGTTATTTGTTTTCTTATTTTCTTTTCTTTCACATGGTGCTGATCCACAATTCTTTTATTTTAATTTATTTATTTATTATGTTTTTTTCTTTTCTTTCTTTCACGCGGTGCTAATCCATCATTCATTTTTTTTTCTTTTTTTTCTTCCTGATGTGCACCATTTCAAAACTTTTTATTTTTTTTATATATTTTTATTTTCTTTCTTTACCTCTTGGCATGCACCATTCCAAAACTTTTCATATATATATATTTTTTTTTTTTTCTTTCACATGGTGCTGAGGCATCATCATTCCACCATTTTTTTAATATCATTTCTTCTTCTTTCCAGACTGGTTTATCCTCCTTTATATATATATATATATATATATATATATATATATATATATTTTTTTTTTTTTTTTTTTTTCTTTCACATGGTGGGGCTGCACCAAGTTCCATTATTTATTATTATTATTATTATTTTCTTTCACTGCTAGATGCACCACCCAAAACCTTTATATATTTTTTTTCTTCTTTTGTTTTTTTTCCACATAGTGGTAATCCATGAAGTCTTTTTATTATTATTTTTCATTTTTTTCCCATGGTGCGGTGCACTAACGATAGGGCTTCGTCATGTAGTGCCTTTTGGTCATAGTTTTTCTACGGTGGTGCGCTACCGTGTGGTACTGTGCAGAAGACTACATTGAGATTTTGCTGTGTAGTGTCTTTTGATCACAGTTTCCTTCGGTGGTGACGTTGGGGGAGAGGTTGAGGCTCAATGATGGAGGTGGCAGCAAGTAAGTGTGAGTTGACAAACTTTGGTTTTGTGAATCACATTCAAAGGTAGCAACCATGGCAAGCAGCTGAAGCTTAAGGCAAAGTGTAAGGCGTCGAGCTTCATGATCGACTAGTCATTTTGACAGCGATCACTAAAGTTCTTTGCCAACTTTGATCATGGTGGCCAGAGTGACGAGCTTGAGGTAGCGCAAAGAGTCGAGCTTCACGATCGGCTAGTCGTTTGACAACAGTCATTGAAGTTCTTTGCCAACTTTGATCGTGGTGGCCAGAGTGAAGCTGATGGACTTGCAGGCTTGGATGCAGATGCGCTCGAAGATGTGGACAAGATAGATCGTGTTGTTCTGTCAGTTCATCGACACTATGTGGCAATCCCAAAATGTTCTTTTTTCCTTTTATTGTGCAGGTAACCCCATCAATGCGCGATCTGGTAAAGGTAGCTTCTGTATCGATTATAAGCACAAAGTGGAGGTGATAGCTTATGCAAGACGCAAAGTGAAGCTTCATGAATCTGACAATGAACCACAAAGTTAGATTGATAAGGTGACGATGTTAAGCCTCACTTCAACTCTGCAAAGCGATGGCAATGATGGACAAGCTTTGGTGATCCAACAGAGGTATTAGTGTTCATCATTGCTCTTGGCCGCATCTTTGTTCCTTATGGCTTGCTTGCTGCAACTTAGGAGAAGAGAGAAAGCCGGAGTGGATGTCGAAGGAGACTAGGGCCCCGTTCCTTCACCTGTTAAGCTTTGTAGAGCTTGATCAAGCTCCCAACATGCCATCACTGCTTTCATTGCGTGAACTCATACATGTTGTTGCAGTTGTTCTTTGAAGGAATAAAGCAATAAAACATAACTCATCAAGAACAAATCATGGTCTTTCGAGTATATGCCCTTCGAAAAGTCCAATGGACGCCCTCCGTGACACTCCCCAATCTAAATATTCTAATGATATCGGGATGGTGCATGCTGGTCGACACTTGAGAGTGACAAAAGCCATAAAAACTATAAAGATAAAGAATATACAAATACTAGGAAACAAAGATAACAAGATCATGATAAAACACAATACAACAGAAGTTCAACAATTACAAGTTTAGAAACAAAACGCACAATATGTCTAGAGCAAATAACTAACCAAAAGAGTGAGTGCAAATGTGAAATCAAATTACAACATCAAAGGAAATTCATACACAAATGGAAGACCGCAGAATCACTAATAGGGAAAAGCCTCGAAACTCGGGTCGTATTCCTCGTCACTAGCTCCTAAAGGGAGTACAAAACAGAAAAGGTAAGTGAACCATAATTTATAATAATACTAGTAATATGAAATTCATTTCCTTTATGAACGTACTAACCACCTGTTTTTGAAAACATATATATATATATATATATATATATATATATATATAATACTACATAATAGGTTTCTGAAAACTCTACTGTGCGATGAAAAACCTCCGTAAAACTTGTATGTAAACCTGAGGCATCAAAATTGTACTATCACCGCCCAAAGGCAAAATCATAAATCTCAGTAAAATTGTACTCTCTAGGGGTATAATAGTCGTCTGCAGGCAATACCTATCCATCACCCGAAGGTGAAGCTGTACGATAATGGGTTACGCCGGTGAAGAAACATGGTAGGCCCTATCACCCGAAGGTGAAGAGCTGTACAACTCCGGGTTACGCCGGAGAAGAACTTTATAACATTTCACACCGACACTAACCGTGACTAGTGAAGCTGTCTGACACTGCTTTTGGCAGTGAAGCTGGGGGTGTAACATATATCTTTCGTATCCTATGGCCATAGACATTTAATACCCGTGTTGTGTGGATGTACTATATGATAACCCACTAGATATATAAAAAAATATCCCAAAACATTACTCAACTCTATGCCAAAGTATCAATATCTCAAGGTTCAAATACTCAAAACCTTGTACAATAATTCATAAAACCATATCATCATAAATCCACTAAAACTCGTATGTAAAAACTCATATATATATATATGATATACCCAAAATATCTCAAAGCAATTTAATTAACTAAATAAAGTATTCAAATCTCAAAGATATGCAAATTCATAAACATATTTAAAGCATATGAAATTCCGAAATAAGATATGCATGCAACCCTAAGGTTTAATAAAATTTTATTTTAGAAGGGGTCCACTCACAAGTATTCCACTATCGGAAAACCACTTGAATTAGGATGGACTAGTTCACCTCCCACCGTTGCACCTAAACACCAGTAAGATTAGATTTAAATAATTGGGCTTAAGTATTGAGTTTGTACAAATGAGCTTAGGTCTTTAATTAATAGAACCCAAAGTTTGGGCCAGGTCCCCAAAAAGTTATTGGACTTAATCCAATAACCAAAGTTAATCAAATGGGTTAGGACTTTAGCATGTGGGTTGGGTCCTTAAAGATTTTGGGCTTAAATATAACTAACCCAAATTAAATCTGAGGCCTAACTAAAAATAAATGGGCTCAGGTCCAAGTTTAATAGGACTCAAAGTTCTAAAGGGCTTAAATCAGAAACAAGTGGGCTCAGGTCCATATAGTTTTAGGGCCTAAAATTAAATAACCTAAGTTAATTGGATGGGCTGGTTTACAGATGGGTCAGATTGACCCAAAATTCTATCATGGGTCACCGGACCTCACAAGAGAGAACACCAGAATACTTGGTTGGATTCGTCCCAATTTCGATTTGGACCTAAAACTAAGTAAAAGTAGAAAGTTAATATGATGCTAAGAGAGAAATGAAGCAAGATTATACCAGAAATAGACTCGAAAGGGGTTAAGATTGGCCGAGTTTGGTCCAGAAGCTCGCCAAATTTTTATGCCGGGTTCTGGAACAACGAAATTGTATACATACCGGGTTTAGAATACAATTTCACACTTAAACTTTATCTTAGATTAACCATAACCAACACCAAACAAATGAGACAATCTAAATATACCTGAGATGACAAATTTTGAGAGAGCTCAAGCTCTCGGGTTCACTGGTCACCGCATTCGCAGTGCACCGATGGTGCATGCAAAGCTATAACTGGCTTCCTCAGGTTCCAGAGATCCAAATTGTGAGTTTTTTTTAGAGTGGATTTGGTCGAGATTGGTCAGATTTGTGTACGAGCTTCGAAGGAAATCTCGTCAGAAATATAGAAATACACACAGATGATATGCATAGAAGAAACAACAGAGTTCAAGCTTGAATTTCCACATGGAGTCATAAAACAATATGTAATCCCATAAATTTAAAAGAAAAAGGAAAGAACCTTACCATAGTTTAAGTTTGAGAGCTTCAAGATCTCGATGAAAATGGCAGGTTACACAGAGATGCTCTGATGCAACATGCAACTCTGCAGGTAGTTTCTTTGGGTCCTAAAGGTCCAAATTTCGAATTTTTAGGAATCAGTTTGCTCGGATTCACGAGAAACTGGGGGGAATTCTTCTCGGAGCCTTAGAAAGAGAGTGAGAGTGTACGAAAGTTAGAGAGAAGACTATTTTCAGAGTGTGGGAGAGAAGGATAGGTCACAAGAAAGAGATTACACTCGACTTGGGCTAGGTTTGGGCCTGAACAATTTAAGAAAAAACTTGGGCCTTAAGTTAGAAAACAAAGAGGCTAAGCTTGGCCCCGTGAAATTTAGGTTATTTTGGGTAAGGGTTATTACACTTCGACATCTGTAACCATGCCACCAACCTCTTGTATGATAACAACGCCGACTGCATGATCCCAAATCTTCTCCTTATAATCAGCCTTTGCAAACTTCATAAAAAAATCTCGGCATCTCCACCAGCTATGGCTGTGTACTTTACCATGCGGTATACTCGTAGTGGCTGCTTCCTAAACCCGACACTGTGAGCTAGCCCTGCTGTGAAGGAATGACTTGAATTTGCCTTCTCAACAGGTTCACAAAATGTTGTCAATTTATCTATGGAGGATACTCAGATAGTTTTTTGTAGAGTTTGGCTACACTAAGTTCTTATTTACATGGAGCAGTAGTTGCATCCAAGCCTCGCCACCTACTTCTGCTCTTCAATCGAACCGGCCTCGAGCTGGACTTGAGGTAGCTGTAGAGATCGTCCTTGTCGAATGCCTGGTTTTGGTCAGTGTAGCCCTGAAGGTCCAATCTTATAGCGGGGATTGAAACTAGTGGTTGGTGAATGAGTAGTGGTCTTAAAGATTCTAGATTTGAAGCTGAGAAGGGAGGCCATTTGAATGAGATTACCCTTGCGATTTTTTCTATGTGCTGCGAGTTTTTTTTTTTGTACAAATATATATATATATATATATATATATATATAATTTTTTACATTTTTACAAAGAGATTGTAATAAAATTGACTTTCATTTGTCACCTCTTTAATAAAACCTGATTTCTTTATTTTGATGTGACTGAACTCGAAGTTGAATGTTCGAGCTGCCTAGGTACCCGTTCAAAGAAGAGATCAAGTCATAACGTAGTTCAAATATATATATTTTTTTTGTTGGTATTTTTCTTTTGGGGCCGTACGTAGTTTATGTTCTTGCGGGCCAGGAGCATTTTGGTGCCGTTTGCAGTTTCAACTCGTGCAAGCAAAGAGCATTTTGGTGTCGTTTGTAGTTTCAGCTCGTGCAGGCAAGGAGCATTTTGGTGCCCTTTGCAGTTTTAGCTCGTGTAGGGAAGGAGCATTTGGTGCCATGATGCAGTTTCAACTCATGCAGGCAAGGAGCGTTTGGTGCCATGATGCAGTTTAGGTTTGTGCAGGCGAGAAGCTTTGTGTCGTGCAATTTAGGCTTATGCGGACAAGGAGCTTTGTGTCGTTATGAAATCATGTTCTTGGATTTCACTGTTATAATCTACATATTTGTATTATTGAGGTTTTATATTATTTTTTGAGAATTTATATTAATTTAGTTGAATTTAGATTTTAATTAACTCGTTACGAAGTTTGAAGTTTGGAAATTAATTATTTAAACCGTTTGAGATCACAAATTATATTTTCAAATATAGCTTGATCTCACGAATGCGTAGGCGCAAAACGTTCGTGAAACAAAGTTTTAACGAAGAAGTTATTAATGATTGAAGTCAAGGGCAAAATTGTAAATTTATCATTTTCTAGAATGCTCAAAATCTGGAAAGCCACATGTATGGCCCAGATTAGAAGGAAGAAATGTTGGGTGGTGGTGATGGAAGATAAAGGAGAGAAATGAGGGAGAGGTGAGGCCAATCAAGAAAGGAGAGAGGAGATAGAGACCAATTAGAGAATGGAGAAAGGAAGGGAAGGAGAAAGAAGGAGAATGAGGGGAACTAAACCGGTTCCTCCTTGACTCGCGAACCCGGTTGCAACCCATAGGTTTCTCCGGTGAAATTCATCATTTTTCCAATAGATTGGGCCGATCTACCACTCCCAATCATCATATCAACCTCTCCTCTACCATTTCCATATCAATTTGAGGAGATTAGGTTCAGAATTGGGAAGAAATGAACCCGTGGTTGTCGTGAGACCTATGGCCGAGACCCATCAAATCTGAAACATTTTCTTCCAATTACCACCACCACTTTACTTCCCTTAAGGTCTGGAACAAAGCCCAACCAACCTTGGTGGCGGCAGAGTATCAAAAAAGTTGAATCAAAGCCCACTGATTCTAGGGTTTCCGGCAGGTTTGAGTGAAATTGGGACTTTTTCCAACCAAATTGGCCTTGGTCATATGTATTAAACTTACTCTACCCATTGAGCTCTTCAAGTCTGTAAATTTTGGTAATTTTTGAAAATAGTTGAATTTTTCGGCGAGTCGGGCCGACCGACCACCACCTGTAGCGGCACGTGACCAGTGGACCACCGATGTTATTTTATGATAATTTGATATCTTGATCTCAGATTTGATATCCATATGATGTGATTTGATTATTGCGAACCTAGTTTCATTAAGGTACATCACTTGATTATTATATAAATCGACGATCCGCCTGTCGGATCGTCACCAATCTTTAATGCGTCATATAACATAATATTTAAGGATATTAGGAACTGATGGATCAGGAATCTGACATACGGATCTTCCTGAATTGGATTTGTAAGTTCGTAAAATAAAATGTCGATTGCCACTGGAAATTGTGATTGGCGGAGATCGACCATCGGATCGTGATGAGATTTTAGTATGTTGTTCTATGAGCATAATGAGAACCTTAAGAGATTATGGATCCGAAATCCGATGTGCAGATCTTCCGGATCAAATTACGTAGGATTATGGACCTTACCGTTGATCTAGAGTTGACTTTCGGTCAACATGTCTCGAAACGTTCTAAATACTAAAATTAGTACTATGAGAGACTAAGTGAAGTCTAGTGGGTTTACATTGGTTAGAGAGTGACTTGAATATATGTGATATAGCTATTACCTTAATTTTTTTATATTAATATCATTTGTGATTATGATTTGTTTTATAAATGTGATTTATATTGTTATGTGATTAATATATATTTAGCCATAGACCTATGTATATTAAACATGATATGACTTGTGCACTGATGATACTTGTGAAAAGTGATTGACATGCATATTTGAAATGTGGTTTGAATTGCATAATTGATATGGTGTGATGAAATGTGAAGGCTATTAGTGGATCGATAACCCATAGCCGTGGGTTTGTTGTTTCGAAACTTGTTTCATATTCCATTTCATTGTTTCATTTTTCGTTTCATTGATTTGTTCAAATTGTGTACCTTGCGTTATGTTCCATTTCTTGGTTCGTTGAGGTTTTGTATTTTGAGTACTTGTTTCATGTCTTGTTCTTCGAGCCGTTGTTATGTTCCTTGGCTCTCTGCTCGGTTCTGTTGAGTGATCCAGAACTGGGTTTTCGCTGGGGTTTCGTTAAGTGGTCCGGTTTCCTGCTCCGTCTGAATTCCGTTGAGTGGTCCGGAATCGTATCTAGCTTGTATTTCATTGAGTGGTTTAATATGCATTGTACTTTGCGGTTCCGTTAAGTGGTCCGAAATCGTATCCACTCAGATTTCGTTGAGTGATGGTCCAGAATCCCTTCTACTTCGCAGTTCCGTTGAGTGCTCCGAAATTGTATCTTAGTTTACATTCCATTGAGTGGTCCTAAATCCCGTTTGGTATTTTGGTTCCATTGAGTAGTCCAAAACTTGATGTCGTTGGATTTCGTTGAGTGGTCTGAAATCATATTTTTCAGAGATGTAGGCCTCGGCCGAACTGTGTCGCATTAGCTCTGCATTTTGGTGTATTGTATGCATGATTGATTGATGTGATTGTGGAATGATGTTGGTTACGATTGTTGCTGTTATGATTAGACGGAACCCGATTAATATGGCTAGAGATTTATGTTGCGCTTCGTCGAATGTTCTTCGAGATGCTGCATGTCTAGATTGTGGTATTATGATGAGACATAATGGTTTATATAATGAGTATGCGAGTATTGAAGGGTGAACTATGAATGGCTTGATCCCTGTATAGGATACGTATGTAGTCTAACAAGGATGTTAGATGTAGCCATAAAGTGTACGAAAATTACAACGTAATTCAAATTTTGAATCATGCTTTGTACATACCCCGGAGGTGGGGTATGTTAGATATACGGATACTAGATGACATCATGTGTCGATCTTGGACGTATGTTGGGATCGGGGTGTGACAGTCGTGCAGTTAAGGATCTTGACCGAGTAATTAAATAAGTCTTCAAGGAAGAAGAGATCGAGCATCGTGACGGGGATGGATGATCTTTGTGTTGAAATTTCCTCATCTTTAACACTTTCACATTACTTTGGAGGTTGACGAAAGCTCATTTACCTCCTTTCCGACTGGTGAATTTGTGGATGCAACGTAGTCTTCATGTGCAATTTCTTCGGAGTGACATGAGTCCATCCTTTAACTTCACTTGACTTGGAGCATGCCTCCAGCAGTCAAGGTGAAGACTTTAAGTCGAAATAGCCATAAGTGACATCTTTCTTAGGGATTTCATCTTTTTTGTCTTCTTGGATCGTGACGAGGAAGACGTCTTGGACTTCTTCTTCAGTGCTGTCCTATTGGGCTGATTGGCATGAAGATTGGCTAGTGTGGATGATGATGCATCTCCTTACCTTCAGTGGTCCTTTTGTGTCAACCTCCAAGGTTGCTTGGCACTTTATCCTTGAAGGAATCGAGCTTCGAACGTAGTATTTTTCTGCTAGACTGTTGAGCTTTTCTTCCTTTGGCGTTGTCTTCTTCTTTCTAGAAGGTTTCTTGGTTTCTTGAAGTTTTTCCAAAGCCGAGCATTGCGGAGGAGAGCTAGCCAAGCTACTTTGTTTTTTAAGTTTGGACAACCTTTCGAAAATAGAGCTTTCGGGTGTTAGCGTGTTAAGCCGTTTGAAGACGGAAGTTCAGTCTTGCCCACCAATGCGATTAAGTGCCGAAATTCAAGGTTTTGAATGATTCATCCTATCAAAGACTGACACTCGAAGGGGAGGTTTAGGCTCCTCTTGATCTTGTTCAATGCTCACGCTGATATGTTAAGCGCTATCATTTTTCACTTTCCTTGAAATCTTCACGGGTGCATTTGGTGTGAAGCCAAGTCCAGCTTTGTTGTTGTTAACTCCGTAACCATGCTCCTTCAACTTCTTTTGAGTTTCGGTGAAGTCACGTTCTTTGTCGTTGACAGTGTTTGAAACCTTCTTTCCAAGATTTGAAGAGGAAGCAAAGTCGTGCCCAGCCTTTGATATGATTTTGTAGGCGTTTGGGTTGAAACCCTCTTTGGTCCTCTTAGTTGGAAGAGAGGTTGGTTTCGCTTTCATGTCATACTGTGCCTCCAGACGGTTGATGAATGTAGCAACCTGCAAGCGCCTCTGCTCTGCAGTCTTTGTTAGCCTTGTTCATTGTTTAAAGTCTTTGTGTTTGGAGTGTGCTTTGGATTTCTTGAACAGAGAAAGAAATGAAAGGTAGAGATTATCCCACGGGGCATGCCAAATTTGTAAACACGAAAATTTCCTGAAACAAGAACGCGTGTACAAAATATATTTTTGTATTAATGAATTTGGGGTTACAATCTCTTTTCAACTTGATCCTCTTATTCGATATCTGTAAGGTGTGGATATGTTGTTGACCCAAGGGTCATCGAGGCATGATCTTAGATGAACGGTTGGAAGCTTCTTCAAGGGCTTTTGGGCTTGATCTTGATGAATGGATGAACAAAACTTCAAAGGCCTTTGGGGCTTGATCTTGATGAACGATGAATGGATCTTTAAGGGCCTTCAAGGCTTTGATCTTGATGAATGAATCTTCAAGGGCCTTTAAGGCTAGATCTTGATAAACGGAAGAACGGATCTTCAAGGGCCTTTAAGGCTTGATCTTGGTGAACGGATCATTAAGAGCCTTTGGCGCTTGATCGTGATGAATGGATGAACGGATCTTCAAAGGGCTTGATCGAGGCTTGATCTTGATGAATGGATGAACGGATCTTCAAGAGCCTTTGGGGCTTGATCTTGATGAATGAGGGAAGTTTCTTCAAGGGCCTTCGAGGCTTGATCTTGATGAATGAGGGAAATTTCTTCAAGGGCCGTTGGGACTTGATCTTGAAGGAGGGCCTCAATGATTTGGCGAAGAACGAAGAAAGCTTTGTTGATCTTTTGGAATTCTTAGGAATTTAGGAGGTTGGATGATTGAAAGCTTTAAGTTTCAAAGCTTCAAGGACCAATTCTTTGGTGAATTGTATTTGTGAATTAATGAATGAAATGACTTCTATTTATAAAAATTTCCAAGGCCTCATTTTGAATATAATATTCAGATGAAATAAATCGTTTTTACCAGGTGTTGACACGTGTCTTGTTTGATGACTTTTCTTACTTTTTTTTTCAATTTTTCGTTGAGTCACATGTTACATGTAAAATTTATGTGACACGTGAGTGTTGAAATTTCAATTATTAGTCAACATTTATTTCACCGAAATTCCGATGTCTACAAATAGATTTTGTTAGATTAGCCACCAATGAAGTCCGATTCCATGCCGTCATGCAAAAGCTCTATATATTTTTTACCACTATGGTAAATGACCTCTTGCGATTTATATAGCAATTAAACTGTATATATTTTATATAATTTATACAACACAATGCATATGTGAGTAATTTGCTCTAATACTATAATACTTAAATGTATTTTAAACCATCATCGTGTGAATGAATTAGAAATATATAGGGTTAAACCTTCCTTTGGCTGTCGATGAAAATATGAGAATGGGCAAATTAAGCATGCAAGATTCAAAAGAGAGTAACTTTCGTATTGGCTTATACGGCTACGAACAGTATGTAAAGCATTACGCACAAACAATATCAATGCAGGTTAAAGGCATTTCCACTATGCTAAAAGTAATTGGCTTTTTCTCCCTTTTAGAGCCTTAAACAGAAAATTAATTATTTATCCCCTCTTTTCAAAATAGTAACTGGCTTTTTCTCTCTTTTAAATATTTAACATAAGTCGTGCTTGTCTTATAATTAGAGTCTTGTTCATTCTAGGACATCTCCGATTTGAACTTTTTTCAACTAATAATGTACTTTTAACGTAAAATATCATTTGTATTGAAAAGAATAAAACGAAATGCACAACCTTCAACAATTTACTGAAATCATAATCATAATTATTCATCTATCATGAATCAGCGGTCCATATTTGTGCATGTGCAACTTGGAACTCTACAGACTAAACACAGTTAAATTAAGTGGAAATACAACCTTTCCTGATGTCGTTTTTTCCAAAAGTTTCACGTGTATGGTGGTGCCTGCTAGACCTGGCATTCGTGTCGTGTTTTTCGTGTTCGTGTCGTTTTCGTGTCATACTCGATATCTTAATGGGCCCTGTCGTGTAACACCCGTTAAAATAAACGGGTAAAAAGACCCGACCTGAAATTGACCTGATAATATTAACAGATAATATGACCCGATCTGTTACCTGTTAAGAAAAATATATTTTAAACCAATACATAACCAAATGAAAAATATAATACTAAATAAGTATATACATACCATATTATCACATTCAAAACATAAAAACGCATTTGTCTTTCATGTATTACATATTTACATACCCAAAATAAGAGCATAATAAAAAAACAAAAAAAAATTAGAACATTACAAAATATCAAATGTTCAAAAGATTTGCAAAATTAAGGGAGTTATGTTTTAAGGTTTGGAACCTTGCACATTTTCTTACAATCAAACTCTTCAATTTTCATCAATCACCTTGGGAAATGTCATTGAAACTTTGGCTTGATATATTGTCTTCAAGAGTTATATTGATGATATGTTCAGTGAGGCTTTCTACATTAGCACTCTCTTCTCATTTATCATATAGTTATTGTTTAAGTAAAGTCTTTAATAGTTTTGTAATTAATGTAGAAGTGTGAAAAATATAAACAAAAATATATATATAAACGCTAATAATGACAAGCTTTACAACTTTCGTGAAGAGCATAACTTTGAAATGTGCCACTATAATCATATAAATCATAGATCAAAATTTAACCGTCGATTGTTGTTTACATTTATGCTTCATTTTTCTCATCAATTTTTTTTTTCCAGATTTTCTTTTTTGAAAACATGATCTATTAGATAATACAGGAAGATGAACAGTTTGGATCATTGATATTATGTTCAGAGTCACTTCTACAATAATTATTATTAATTTTATTACTTTTACACTCAAATAAAAAACACTATTCATGACAGTTTGGTTTAAAAATCTAAACGATAATGTAAGTGTAGCCATTGTCTACTCGTGGAGGAATGATGAATCAAGAGTGTTTATATATTCTTTCACATTTTTCATACTTGTAGGGATGTCTTATTGCCTATACTGATACTATACTAGTTGATTTTAATTTTGAATAACAACATGTTAAGTAAAATTTATCTTATTAATGATAATAAGAGATTCTCATAATAAAAATAAATAAATGAATAAAACTTAATTTTTTAACTTATATAGAATAATAATACAAAAATATATATTTAATATAGAATATAATATATACAATATGGCTATTGTATTTTATAATAATTTTTTAGTAATTAAACTTTAAAATTATAATTTGTTTTTATTAATGGGTTACTCACGTGTTACATGTGTGTATATCTATTAAGAATTCGTTATTAACGGATCACCTGATAATGACCCGATTAGTTATCATGTTGACCCGAAACTTGTTATTTTTGTGTAGTGTAAGAAACTGCCAGGTTTAGTGCCTGGTCAGCTTAATATTCAACTTTAATTAATTGCGTGGTCAATTTCATTTCTGTTATGGAGAAAATGGAAGAAGGGCCTTTACGTAATTCCATACGAAGGGCTTTCACGTAATTTACTATGAGGGTCAGGAAACAGCTCACAACACAAGTAGTCTAGAAATTGGAAAACCATGAATTTGGCCACTGCAGCTGCATTTGCAAACGGGAATGACAACGTATTCTGTCCCTTTCACTCCACGAGTCCACTAGGGAGATTTTTTTTTGTATTAAATTAGAGAACCTTTAACGGAAAGCTCCTAGTACTGTTCACTTTAACGAAAAATCACATTTTTATACTAAAAAGTCAATTTTGGTACTATTCACTTTACCTTTTATTTTGTCATTTTCGTTAAAACTCAAAGTTTTCAAGCCATTTTTATTAATTTTACTATTAAATTATATGCATCCAATTTAACTAAAGTCAAATGTGATACAATTCAACTATGCTTAGAATATCTTGTTTTCACGTTTTATTCGATCGGTTGTTTTTCATACAATTATGTCAGAATTGTTGGAAAACAATTTAGAAACAAAAATAATAGACAATAAATACATAAAAAATACTTGCAATACATAATGAAATTACACAATAAATACATAAACTAAAATGATACTAACTTAAATGATTCAAAGGTAGAGGCTAGCGCAAAGGCTATGTCCTTCGAACAGTATTTCCATCTCACTCTTGTGTTTGTGGTTCTACAACGTCTGCTCAACTAGGATACAACTACCTAATTCTACAACCCGCACTGGATTATAGAATTATAGCAAATTTGCTTTGTGTGTTTACTCTTTGGAAAGTTTGTATAGAAGTGAAGGAGGAAGAAAAGATGATCTCACTTGGAAATTGTGATTGCAAATATATAGGTTGTTTCACACCATTTCAAATACCCATTCATTGTATTTGAAAGTACACAACTCTTTCTAAGAGCTGTGTCTTTTAATCAAAATGTTTTTAATTAATAAATTAATTAAAAACTTAATCCGAAATTAAAATTAATGAATCCGATTAATTTTAACTTCCAAGGCCCAAGGCCCTTGTCTTGATTAATTAATATTAATTGTATTTAAGTTATATTATACAAGCCTAATCCAGACAACTACAAGGCACAAGCCTTCAATCCATTTCCAAATGGTCCAAGTTCTAATTACTAGAAGAAAGGACTAGACCTGTATAAATGGCAATGGGAACTAAAGGTTCCCCGATGTGGGACACCAAAAGTCTCAAAACTCTTACAATACCCCACATTTTGAGACGACTATGTGGTCCTAGAGAAACTACGAGACGACAATGGGAACTAAAGGTTCCCCTGAAATCATCTATAAATGTTACATAATAGTTCTTTCCACCACGACTTGCATATGATCTAAAATCACACAAGTCACTATGAATTAAATCTAACAAATCATTGGATTTTTCATGCACTGATTTAAAACTTTGACTTGCAAATTTTGATTCAGTACAAGTCTTACATTTAATATTATTTAAATAATCAAGTTTGGGCAGCAAACGTAAATTATGCATTCTAAAAAGAGAACGAAAGTTTACATGTCCTAGCCTAGAGTGCCATAAATTAGACGAATCAACAATTTAAGCAGAAGCATTATTTATTTCATTCATAGCATTAGCAAGTACATTTAGTTTGAATAAGCCATCAACAAGGTAACCCTTTCTCACAAATAGTCCCCCTTTAGTTAATACAAACTTATTGGACTCAAAAACTAGTTTGAATCCCTTATTACTAAGGATAGGACCAGAAACAAGATTCTTCCTTATATCGAGGATATGCAACATATCAAGGAGAGTTAATTCTTTTCCAGAAGTGAATTTCAGAACACATTTCCTTATTCCAGCCACATTAGATACAAATGCATTTCCCATAAACAATTACTCGTTCCCCTTGATTTTCTGGTATGAGAACATATTTCTATCACCACATACATGACGAGTCGCATCGGTATCTATCCACCAATCAACGTGGTCAA
The DNA here is from genome assembly GCA_963580275.1 of Crataegus laevigata. Lineage (NCBI taxonomy): Eukaryota > Viridiplantae > Streptophyta > Magnoliopsida > Rosales > Rosaceae > Crataegus > Crataegus laevigata. The sequence goes on along the minus strand of OY756940.1, from coordinate 17,484,992 downwards.
ATACAAGGTTGATTTCAGAAATCATTGCAACCAATGCATCCACATTATTTTCAATCAGGTTTGCGCAGTTGTTGTTACCTTGATTTCCAAGACCTTGATCCCTTCGATGGCGACATTCTTGAGCTCTATGACCTTGTTTTCCACAAACCCAGCAACTTCCCTTGATTTTTTTGAAGACTTTGCCTTTCACACCAAGGACAAAGTGCTTTTCCTTCTTCTTAGTTTTTTGGAATTTAGGTCTTTTCTTTGATGAACTTTCTTCAACAACATTCGCCTTGGCTTCCATACTCGAAACTAGGCCCTTCTCATTCTTTCTGTTATCTTCCTTAATTCTCAACCTTACAATGAGATCCTCAAGGGTCATTTCCTCACGTTTGTGCTTGAGATAATTTTTGAACTCCTTCCAAGAAGGTGGCAGTTTCTCTATAAAAGACACAACTTGAAATGACTCATTGATCACCATCTCTTCTACATGAGTGTCATGGATGATTTTCTGGAGATCATCAGTTTGAGAGACAATAGACTTGGAATCCACCATTTTGTAGTCCAAAAATTTCCCCACGACAAATTTCTTTGAACTAGCATCCTTTGTTTTATATTTTTTTCTCAAGTGATTCCTAAAGTTCCTTGGTTGTTTTGCACACCACATAGACATCATACAAAAAATCATCTAATGCATTAAGAATATAGTTTCTGTAGAGGAAATCATTATGATTCCAGGCATCTATAGCCGTTAAAGTTTTTGCAGAAAAAATATTTTCTCCATCTGCAGTAGGTACAGTCTTGCGCAGAACATCAGCCAAATTCAGAGTTGTCAAATAAAACAACATTTTCTGTTGCCATCTTTTGAAATCTCCACCCTTAAATTTCTTAGGCTTTTTCAGAATGAGGTTTAGTTTCTGATTGTTCCATACTGTTCGAAGATTGTTGGAGAACAATTTAGAAACAAAAATAACATAAATACATAACTTGAAATGCTTATACTTTATTACTAAAAAAATACTTGCAATACAAAATGAAATTACACAATAAATACATAAACTAAAATGATACTAACTTGAATGATTCAAAGGTAGAGGCTAGCGCAAAAGTTATGTCCTTCGAACAATATTTCAATCCCACTTTTGTGCTTGTGGTTCTACAACGTCTGCTTGACCAGGATACAACTACCTAATTCTACAACCCGCACTGGATTATAGAATTCTAGCAAATTTTCTTTGTGTATTTACTCTCTAGAAAGTTTGTACAAAAGTGAAGGAGGAAGAAAAGATGATCTCACTTGGAAACTGTGTTCGCAAATATATAGGTTGTTTCGCACCATTTCAAATACCTGTTCACCGTATTTGAAAGTACACAACTCTTTCTAAGCGCTATGTCTTTTAATCAAAACGTTTTTAATTAATAAATTAATTAAAAACTTAATCCGAAATTAAAATTAATGAATCCGATTAATTTTAACTTCCAAGGCCCAATGCCCTTGTCTTGATTAATTAATATTAATTGTATTTAGGCTATATTATATAAGCCTAATCCACATAACCATAAGGCCCAAGCCTTCAATCCATTTCAAAATGGTCCAAGTTCTGATTACTAGAATAAAGGACTAGGCCTATATAAATGGCAATGGGAACTAAAGGTTCCCTGATGTGGGACACCAAAAGTCTCAAAACTCTTACAAGAATATTCAACATTAACATTTCAATCAATTATAGTTTTTTTGCTTCTAATATTCAATTTGTTTTAGTGTTACAAAACGGCGACTTTAGGAGCATCAAAACTGTTGTGCTACTTATTGGATCCGGATTCTCTTCTATCCAATATTTCTCTTTCCTCTAGTCTCCTCTTATTTGAACGCTCACGACTAAGTCACATCAACATTTTGTGTTGACTTCTTTATACACTTCTTTATAGAAAGATAAAAATAAAAAGGAAATTGACAAAGAGAGGGAGAGGATGTGAGGGAATTTGGAGGGACTTCATCCTTATTTCTAGTGAGATGGCCATTCTTTTTTGTCAACTAAAGGTAGAAACCTTTAATACACAAACAACAACAATTTACAAAAGATAGGCCTAAAGAAAAAATATACAAACAAAATTACAGTAGCCAAAATTACATAAGAAGCCCAGACAAAACTTGAGCCTAAAACAAACAGAAACAAAAGAAAACCTAGAACACTACTGCAGCCGCTTCAGCACCAGCAAATCTTGTCGAAGACAATTCCACGCTCCTGACAAAGCATCTCCACTCCAATCACCGCCACTAGTTGAGAACAGCTTTTTAATCACAACCATAAGCTGGAAAAAACCAGCCATGAAGCCTGTGGAAATCTGCACGTAACACTGCAAAAGGTAGAGAAAGAATGTGGGGATGTTAAGAACACCTGAACCAGTGGGAACATCAGAATTCGATACGCCAACTCGATTAATCGCAATGAATTGCTATAACAGTGGCTACAGATCAAATTGGAATTGACCAAAAAAAAAGGATGCCAAAGAATTGTGGAGAACAAACTAGAACAGGATTGAAAGGAAAAGGAAAATTCAACATAGAAACACAAAATAAAAAACAGAACAAAAATAACGGAAGCTACCACTGACCCCAGCTAGAGTTAGGGTTGGCGACAACGAAAATTGACGAAGTTGCAACTATTCACACAAGACGGTGAAAAAGGCTCTCAAACAGAGAAAATTTCTCTCACAGAGGAGAGAAATGTTATTTGCTGGTAGTGAATAGTGAAAGAGTCATTTATGTACATATACATAAGTAAATTTGAAGAGCAAATTGAAAACCTCCTAAATTCGAATTTCGATTTCATTTGATTAAAAACAGGGCAAACATACCATTATTCTATAAAATGTCCATTTTATTAGTAACATCGGGTACATTTTGATAGGATATAGACATGTGTCATAAATGTATTGGAGGATCTTAGAGTTGGTTATATGTGTGTTGTATTTATAAGACAAGTGGGTCATAATTGTAATGTAATGAAAAACTGAAAATTTCCCTCCTCTTTCTCTCTCTAAGTTTGTTCTCTCCCTTCGATACTTTTCTCTTCCATTGTTTCTCTGCATTACATACAATAGCTTTGTTATCATGGTATCATCGCTGACAATGGTCGATGTCGTCGTCTAATGATCCCGATGCCTGGTGCTTCTGCTTTTCTTCATTTTCGGTAGGGTTATGTTGTTTGCTAGAAGTCGATTGTTCTCTGGTCAAAGTCGGTTGACTACTCAAACCCCAAAATTTGGGGATTCTTAGGTGAAGTTGCAGTTCGTCATGTTGGTTGAAGGTATATGTTGCATTCTTTGATCTCTTGCTTCTATTGTTAGTCTTCATGTGAATCTTGCTGCAAATTGAAGTGTTGATTAGTTGTTGTTAATTGTCGATTGTCTATTTCTTGAGAATTGTTAGTGTATCTGTTAATTTCTTAAGGATTGGTGAAGATTATTGGTTGAATATTGAAGAATTATTTGTCTTACTGGTAAATTCTTGTACTTGTTTTGGACGAACTCATTCGTTCTTGTCTGCGATTCTTGATTTCTTACAATTCAGGAAAAGAGTGTGTCTTGGTACTTCAATATGGTGACAACTGCACAATTAGCTCTCACTTAATCGCCTATCCCTTCTTTGATACCTAGTGTTGGTAATACTAGATGATTCTAACTATGTACCTGGAACTTTGAAATTGAATTACTATTATAGGGTAATGGTATTATGGGGTTTCTTAATGATTATATTCCCTGTCTTGCAAAAGTTATTGCAATTGAAGTTGCTGATGGTACTGTGATTGATAACTCTTCTGTAACTAATGCATACAAAGTTTGGAAAATTCATGATAAAGCCTTAATGACCCTTATCACTGCCACTCTGTCCTTTGATGTGTTATCTTGTGTTATTAGGTATCAAAGTTCCAAGGAAATGTGGATTAATTTGAAAGAGAGATTCTCTAGTAGAACTAGAACAAACATGGTCCATATGAAAATTGATTTACAGAACATTAAGAAAGGGATATAATCTGTTGATCTTTATCTATAAAGGATCAAAGATTGCAGAGATCAGGTAGTTGCAGTGGGTGTAGTCATGTTTGATGAAGACATTGTTATTGTTGCTTTTCGAGGTTTACCACCTGAATACAATACTATTAACGCTGTTATTTGAGGAAGAGAAAGTCTTGTCTCGTTGAAGGAACTCAGGTCTCAGTTAAAAGCTGAAGAAGCAACACTTGAGGAAGGTTTTAAACAGCCATTAATGGCTGCAATGTATGCTAATGGTTCAGGCTCTATGTATGAGTTAGGATGAACATCTGGTGCAAAATCTTTTTCTGGAAACTTTCCTAATGGTTCCTCATCTTGTCAGTTTTCCCCCATGTCCTCAAATGGTGCAAGGTGTTCAGATGTCAAATTTGGTTCAAATACTTAATATTGCATAAATGGGTCAAATGCCTTAGTATACACAGTTTCAGCAAAAAACATACAACCACAGCTAAAACTTGTAGCATATCTTGGACAGAAAGTGAATGCTTCCCTTTGGCATTGCAAATTGGGTCATCCAACCAATTTTGTAGTTCAATTAGCTCTTAGTAAGTCAGCTATTTCGTTTCCTTGTAATTTCATACCCCCAAACATGTATTTCTTGCTTGCAAGGCAAATTTACCAAGTTACCATTTCCATTCGTAGCAGTTAAATCAACTGTACCCTTTGAAGTCATTCACACTGATGTATGGGGACCTGCACTTGTCATGTCTATAGAAGGTCATAGATAATATGTGTCTTATATAGATGAATGTACATGGTATATGTGGATTTTTCCCATGATGAACAAAGCTGCAGTTTGTGAAATCTTCATTCAGTTTCATGCTTTTATTTGAAATTTCTTTTTGTTAATATCAAAGTGTTACAAAGTGATGGTGGTGGAGAGTTTGTTGGGTCTGTGTTTCAAAACATTCTCAAAACCAAAGGTATTTTGCATCAAATGTCTTGTCTCTACACTCCTGAAAAAAAAAGGGTTGGCTGAAAGGAAAAATAGACACATAGTTGAGACTGCACTCACCTTACTTCAAAAAACATCTCTTCCTTCCAAATTTTGGTTTCATGCTTATGCCATAGCCACTTATCTCATTAATCGAATGCCAACATCTGTCTTAAAAATGTAGTCTCCTTTTGAAGTGTTGTATCATTCTCCTCATAGACTTGATCATCTAAGGGTGTTTGGGTGTGCCTATTATCCTACTTTGAAACTCTATAGACAAAATAAGTTAGCCCTAAAAATAACACAGTGCATATTTCTAGGGTATGCAGCTTAATATAAAGGATATATTTGTTATGTTATTAGAGAGTATGCAGCTCACAAGCTTATAAAGGGTATGCAGCTCACAAGCTTATTGTCTCTTAGCATGTTGTCTTTGATGAGGATCTATTTCCCAGTATATCAGTGCATTCATGTACCTCACCATCTCATGTGTCACAATCTCAGGTCCTTCACCTTAATACTTTTCTGCATCCTTTCATTGTTCCTATTCCATTTCCTTATCTTAATTTTTCTTCTTCATCTCTCAGTTCTTCTGCAAACCATACTGTTACTTAATCCTCATCTACAATACTTGGTGATATTGTCTCTTATCAGAGTTCTACATTTGTGGACATAGTTCAACGATCATTGAAGCACTCTAACATCCATCTTGATGTCCCAGTATCTCACATTATAGTTCAACGATCATTGAAGCACTCTAACATCCATCTTGATGTCACAGTATCTCACGTTTCAAAACTACAACATGTTTCTGTCTCTCAGATTAATACACATTCGATGCAAACCAGATCCAAGTCTTGTATTTTCAAGAAAAAAGTTCTTTTTGCTAAGGTTTAAACTCTTTCTATCAAAGAACCACAATTTTACATAGATGCTGCTAAGTTTGTTGAGTGGAAGAATGCTATGGAGGAGGAAATGACAGCTTTGGTTAAACAGAAGACATGGAAGTTAGTCCCTCTTCCACCTCAAAAAAAATTGGTTGGTTGTAAATGAATTTATAAGCTAAAAAACAATCCATATGGCTTCATTGCTCGATACAAGGCCAGGTTGGTGGCCAAAGGTTTTTCTCAAGAAGTATGCCTTAATTATTATGAAACCTTTAGTCTTGTGGTTGAGCCAACCATAGTATGTCTTATGTTATCTTCGGCTACAACCAAAGGTTGGAAGTTAAAACAGCTCGATGTCAAAAACGATTTTCTACACGGTTTTCTTGATGAAGAGGTGTATATGTGTTAGCCTCAAGGCTTTATTGATCATGATCACCCTGAGTTTGTGTGCAAATTGGAAAGATCTCTCTATAGTCTCAACAGGCTTCTCGAGCTTGGAATGATCGTTTTACCAGGTTTCTTCTTACTCTGGGCTTCAAATCCTTATATGATGATCCTTCTCTATATGTGAAATATGATGGTCAATTTGTGGTTGTGCTATTACTGTATGTTGATGATATAATACTCAGTGGTGATAGTGGGATTAAAGTTCAAACTGTGATTGATCAATTAACCAGTGAGTTTGATAGGAAACATTTAGGACTTCTACATTATTTTCTTGGTCTACAAATTGAATATCAGTCTCAGGGTTTACTTGTGCATCAGTCCAGATATGTTTCTGATCTACTCACTAAGACCAACGTGATGGATAGCAAGCATTGCACTACTCCTTGTCATCCAAATTAGAAATTACTCAATCATGGCAGTTCTTCATCTCATGATCTAAGTTTGTATATGATTATTGTTGGAGCTCTTCAGTATTTGACATTTACACGACCAGATATTGCTTATTCAGTCAATCAGGTCAGTCAATTCATGTAATCCCCTTTAGAAAGTCATTTTGTTGTTGTCAAATGCATTTTGAGATATCTCAGAGGATCCATGACTCTTGGGTTATGTTTTAAGCCTAGTTCATTGGATCTTAAAGCCTACACAGATGCTGATTGGGCTGTTGATCCCAATGACAGAAGGTCAACCATAGGTTTTGTAGTGTTTCTGGGATGTAATCCTATCTCATGGAGTTCTAAGAAACAACACATTGTTAGTAGATCCTCCATCGAATCTGAATACCGAGCTATAGTTACTATGACTGCAGAGGTTGTTTGGTTGCAACAGTTGCTTAAGGATTTACATCTTTCTTGCACTGACATTCCTCTTCTTCATTGTGACAACATCTCTGCTATGGCATTAGCCACCAATCCAATCTTACATTCCAAAGCTAAACACATAGAAATCGATTATGATTTTGTTCGAGAACTTGTTCAGCAAGGTTCAATTTTGCTGCAATTTGTCACTTCTGCTGAACAACATGCTGGTATTTTTACCAATGGATTGTGTTTTCCTTTGTTTAGCTCTCATTGTAACAATTTTATGCTTGGTTGTTCCTTGCATAAGCTTGAGGGGGAATGATAGGATATAGACATGTGTCATAAATGTATTGGAGGATTTTAGAGTTGGTTTTAAGAGTGTTGTATTTATAAGACAAGTGGGTCACAATTGTAATATAATGAAAAACTGAAAATTTCCCTCCTCTTTCTCTTTCTAAGTTTGTTCTCTCTCTTCGATACTTTTCTCTTCCATTGTTTCTCTGCATTACATACAATAGCATTATCACATTTCTGCTATTCTCTCCAAAGCAATGCAAAATAATCTAACTAAAGTCAATAATCTCCCCAAAAGAGTTGTACCTCAATTACTTAAAAGCATTATTATTATACTCGAAGCTTCGAATTTGAGTTCCACTTCCTAATACAATTGTACAAAAAAGAAATAGAAAATTAACAATCTTGTAGTAATAGCTAACAGCATGTATTGGGGCGACGAAGACGAAACCAAATTGTGTGTGGCTATAAATAATCATAAACTTGTGGTTACCTTGTTCTTAGTTAATTAAACATGAGCACGGTCTCCTTATTCGTCACTTTGAAAGTGCCATTTACGACATCTTCAATTATGGGCCGTTCATTTCCTTCCCCTAATTTCGTTTGATTGGATCCACGTTGATATCATTGTCGGGCCCCTATTATCATTGAATTTGATTAATTTAAAACCTAATCTAATCCCATTTTTTGTCTACAAACAACGGGTTTAGTTTAGATTTTTTTATAGAGAAAATTAGAATCTCTTAAAAAAAATTTATATTTTTTTAAACTAAATATTTGTGTCTTTTTAAAATTTAATTAAAGTAATTTGACCAATAAATACCTCAGCATTTTCAGTTAATTTAAATTATTTTTTTTGAAAATAAAATGTTAATTATTAATTTTTCAATTTAAGGAAAACTAATGAAAAGCGTTTCAAAACTTTGAGTTTTAACGATAAGGATAAAATAAAGGGTAAAGTGAATAGTACCAGGATTGACTTTTTAGTGTAAAAATGTGGTTTTTCGTTAAAGTGAACAATACCGGTAGGTTTTCGTTAAAGTTCCCTTGAATTTATCCTCTAAGTTGTTGGATGTGTTTTTTTCCCCCTTATTTAGTGGGATATTAGTTATTAACTCTATTATCCCTTTTTTCAATTATATTCTTTCAATCAAAATAAATTGTTTTGTCCTATAAACATTAAATATTCTCTCTTTTTCCAAATGGTTTGTTTTTATGGATTTTTTTTTCCAAATTGTTCGTGATCCACAGTAATTTTTTTCATATTTTTTTTTGTCAAACTATTTTTCTTTGCATTTTTTTTTACTTATAGTTGTTGACAAACTATTATCAGGTACAACATATTATGTGTATATTATCACTGGGTACATTTGAATTTGTAAAAAATGTTGATTGGTACGTTTATTTGCGGTTTTGGTACATTTGATTTGATATATATTATTGATATTGGTACATTACTTTCAGTTATGGCACATTCGATTTTGTACACATTATTTATTGGTACGTTTATACTGTTATTAGTCTTATTTTTGGTACGTTTGATTTCGTTGGATTTAAAAATATTTAAAATCGTTTTGAAAAAAAATATATTAAATCGTAGATAATCATTGCTAAATTGTAGGAAGTATTGTGAAAATAAATGGTATTTAACTACATTTTTTTTACAATTATCTCCAAAGAGGGAGAGAGTAATCAAAATGCTAGATTATAGGGAATTTTGGCTTTAGGTTTTAAGAACTATGGCCAGTGGTTATGTAATTTTGGTACAAAAATACTAAGGGAACTTTCATGAAAAGGACTTGGACTAAGTTTATTTTAATAAAAAAAACCATGCTATAACTTTATTTAATGAAAAAGACTTAAATTTTAATGAAAAACCCTTAAATTTTAATAAAAAGGACAAAAGAACTTAAATTTTAATGAAAAAGACATAATTTTAATATTAAAAAAAAATTGACGCGCACGGACCCATGCAAATCCTCACACAAACTATGTATGAAACTTTCTAGACTGTTTATGAAACTTAAGACACTGTTTCAGGCCCGGCCCAGGCCCAGTGCAGGCAGGGTGACCATCCAGGGCCCAAAAAAATTGGGGGCACCAAAATTATTGGGGTGGTATATTTATATATGTTTTCATAAGAGTATAAATTTATAAAATTTGGTTCATTGACAAAGAAATTTAACTAGAAATGGTGGTTTTGTCATTTGAAATTAATGAGAAGGTCTTGGGTTCAAAACACCGCATGTGTTTATTTACTTTCCAATTTTTACAAATTTTCTTTTTTGTAAAAATTTTCTTTTCATAAGAAAAATAAATTTATAAAATTTGGTTAAATGATAAAGAAGTTTAATTAGAAGCAACAATTTTTGTTGTTTAAAATTAACGAGAGGTTCTAAGTTCGAAATGCTATGTGCGTGTTTATTTGTTTCAGTTTTTACGAATTTTTGTTTGGTTGTTAATTTATTTTTAGTTACTAGCTAGCGCAGACCAAATTTTTAGAGCAAATTCGCAAACCATATGACTTGTCATCACAAGGTTTAATTTAGTGCCCATTCATTACTTATACATATCAATTAAAGACTCGAAAACTTCATTATTTTTTGTCTCATATTGACAAGGTTAGTAAATAAGAAAAAATGCATCACGATTTATACAAAAAAACTTTAAAAGTTCAGATGCAAAACAAAACTCATCATCTATCTACTTGTAAGCTCGGAGTTTTTTGATTTCCTTATCTCGATACAAAATAAATTAGTCTTTCTGTGTTTCTAAATTATTGAGTTTGAAGTGTTTTTCTAAGTATAATTTTATCGATGTCTTAAGTGTGAAAATAAATAATTTTCTTATATGAAGTTAGGGCATATTTTTTGGCATCGCCCCGGGTCTCAAAAATCTCTGGACCGGCCCTGCACTGTTTATGAAACTTTCTACACTGTGTATGAAAACTTAGGACACTGTTTATGAAATTTAGTACACTGTTTATAAAACTTACGACACTGTTTATGCCACAACCTCGTCGGACCGCTTCACCAGCCCCTCCCTTTCCCTCCTCAACTCCCTCAGCTCCCCATGGAGCCTACCTAATATCTCGTCCTGCAACTCATCCTTCTTCCCCCTCACCGCCTTCCACGCCGTCTTGACCAACTTCACATCCCCCTTTCCTCCTCTAACCTCATCCACACTCTTCAACAACACACCCACCGTCTCCAGCAGCACCTTCGTATACTCCGAGTACTCATAATTCACCTCTTCCATATCCAAAACCGCCTCCGAAACCAGCGGCGCCGCGACCGCAACTCCCCGACCCGCCCGAAATTGCGCAAACCCGAAAGCAAAGTAGAACAGCCCCAACACTGCCTACCTGACAATGAGTTAGGAATTGGGTTGCAGAGTTTGCCTCAGGAGAAGATGGAGCAGGTTGTGCAGATTATAAGGAAGAGGAATAGGCATGTGTTGACAAACCATGTAAACATGCAACTTGCAGAAGTGAAGTTGTCTGATAGAGTTTTGGGTGGGTGGGTGGGGGCGCGAGCACAGCGCCATTTTTTTTAATGTTTTTTTATTTTTTTTTATTTTTTTTGTCTTTATCATTAAATAAAGTTAGTGTATGATTTTTCATTAAACTGTAAATATTTGAAGCTTAGTGTATGATTTTTCATTAAACTGTAAATATTTGAAGATCTTTTCATTAGTTTTTCTAAATACGAATTGTAATACTTGTGTCACCAAAATTATGAGAATAAGAGTTTAATCAAATCTCTAAAAGCCATAGATGTTTAATTTAAAAAAATCAAAATTGAGACACCTATTTCAAAACTTCTCTTGTGCTAAAGACAACGTGAACATAGTTTAGTTGCTAATTATTAGATATATTTCATCAAATGCTTTGTGCTTGAGATCAACAATGGTTGGTACTGCGTACAAATTTTCTACTTATCCAATATGTTTAGTTGCCAATGTCATCCTTTTAATTTTTGTTTACATTTAACGCACGTGCATGAGTTATTTTTTTCGTCTCTTTTGTCCGTATCTAGCTAATTAAACAAAAAGAAGTTAACTTGCGCAAACATCACATGGACTAATAAGGATTTGTGTGCAAATATCACCTAAACTATCTTGTCATTTACCACTAAGATTTTGCTTTTAGTGCAGATGTACCGTCTCTTTTTTTTTTCAAATTTTCACCACTCCTAAACCCCTAAACAATTTATTATTGTAAATTATTGGTACAGGTATATATTATTGTTTAAACCCTAGCCAAGCAGTGTAAGTTGTGACAATGAAATTCTTGGAAGTTGTTTGCTTATTTGGATCACAGCAAAGAGAGCATTAGATTTGCAAATCTCTATCAAGTTTAATACAACTCTAATCCAAGTCTTAATCACGTTATTAACAATGCAACGCAGGATTTAAAACAATGACTTCCATGCTTATAATTTTTTAAGTTAAAATCATTGCGGCCATGGGATTTAAATTAACAGGTACAAGAACACACTAGCTCTCCGAAGGATAAGGCAAAATCGATGAGGGAATGAGCAACGCTATTGGTTTGATGACGAACATGAGTATAAGAAACTCCAGTGACTGAAGCCAATAAAGTTGTTGTGTCTTTGATAATATGCCCAATCACTGACATATTAGGAGAAGGATGACGAAGACTAGCGAGTGATATGGATGAAAAAGTAACTTTCCCCTGGTTTGTTTCTCCTTGCGCCTTGGTCTTTTGGCTTTAGAGCTAGCTTAGCTCAGTCTTGTTTAATAAATAAATATTCAATGAGTTTAAATTCTTTACGACTGTTGTTAATTCTCTTGGGTGCGCCTAAAGCATACGAGGATAAATTGGAGAAATTTTTTCAAGTGACGGGAACACACACAACACCACCTATCAGGTGATTTGTGTGTTTCCGTCACTTAAAAAAATTTCTCGATAAATTGGGCTTCTGGAGTTACAAAAGCATCTAACGCATGGTTCTCACTTGTTATTTCGTGAAAAAAATAACGCACTTAAGTTAAAATACAATAATTGTTTAACTAGGTAGGTTAAATTTGGACAAATGAACCTATAAAAACCAAATTGAGAACTCCCAAACTAGAGAGCCCGGCCCAATCTCACCGACACTCAGTCGATCATTTTCTAGGGTTTGTGAGCTGAAGCTTCAGACCTGAGCCAACAGGGAAGATGTCGAATGTGGGAACTTCGAAGGGACTTCTGGAGATCGGAAAATTTGGCCTGTACGTCTCCATCCCCATCGTTCTTATGTACACCTTCGCCAACAACTCCAAGAATCTCCAGAGATTCATGGGCAATGTAATCTCTCTATTTCTCTTTATATATATAACACACACACACTGATGTTGTATTAATTTTTTATTTTGGACATATATACTGGAAGAAATTTTTAGATACTGAAAGAATCTGGTTGAAATCTGAATTGGGTTTATTGGATTATAACGTTCTAGTGTGATCAAATTGAAATCTGAAATTTCATGATGATTAAGTTACAACTTATTGTATAGAGAGAGGGTTGGTGAAATTTCATGTGGGTTTATTAATTTAACCGTGTTTTGGAGGCAACCAATGTATGGGTTTAATTGTGTTGTTATGGGGTGCAGCATTCGTATGTAGTATATCCACCAGAGGCACCGAGACCTCCATCACCGGAGGAAATGAGGGAGATGGCACGAGAGCTAGCTCGGAACAAGGCTGGCCGTTGAGGCTTTTGCTGGCTTTGTTGTAACTTGTAAGTGCTTTGCTGCTGTAGAGAGATGCTATATTTGTATTTGGATTTGGGTTTAAATAAATGGCGAGGCAGAGTGGTCAGTAAGTGGATTAGCTGTTGGAATACAAGTATGAACTTGTTGTAATGTTGGTGATGGAGTTTGGCCTCCTCCGTTTGGGTTTGTAATGTTGGAAAACTAGTAGAATATAATATTAACAAGTTTCCTAGATTACTAACAGATATTAACATGATACCTGAGGCAGCCATTGCAGAACAAGAAAAGGATATTTTCTACTCGTTGAAAGACTTAATGTTCTTAAGGTGATAGAACCCAATAACGCAGAACTTTTCTTTCGAGCAGGGAGTCCTTATATAGATCAACATTCACCAACTTCCCTCTATCATGGAGAGTTGGTTTTTGTCAGTTATCAACAGTTTCATCAAATAAGTGGGATGTAAGTTATCTCCACAATTGTTATCCATATTTCCTTAATAATAGGAATTAGTTTTTTCTACATTTGCAACTTACGTCAAACTGTATTGTTACCAAACACATTTCGTCTTTCACTAAATAATAGTTTAGTCCAATTAAGTTTCTAACATTCTCCCACTTGGACGTAAACTAATCATTTAATCGAAATGTTATCACAATTACAATATTGACTCCTTAGTGATCACATCCAGTTACACGTAACTTGCTTCCCCACATCTACCAATATTAGTTCAAATGTCGAACTCTAGAAAACGATGTGCAGCTCATCGGCACATGCACTCTAAAATCAGTCATTTGAATCTAATCTGTATGATGTCAAACTTTCAATGAACTTATCATTCATTTTTCTATGAATCAATTCAATCAACTTTATGGATCATCTTTGGATAATCACAGTTCCTTTACTGAATTGAAAATTATATACCACTTTGTGTTATATAAGCTATATAACTCAGAATAATCATAAGGATTTAGCACATGCATATTTATTACTGCAACTCAGTTTAGACCATCACTTCATGATTGTAATGGCATACTGACAATCATGCAAATACACATAAATACATATTCATACATGCAATTACCCAGTGTACCTTTATAAAGCTAACTTTATGTTGCCTTCAATCGTAATCACTGGATACTAGCTTTTCAAGCTTCCTGTATGATCATACGAAACCAACATGCTCTTTGGAACATAAGTCAGTTGTACAAATATATTTAATAAACTGAATCAACATGGCATTATTTACAATAACCACAGGGAAAATAAGATAAGCCAAGCATCAGGTCCAGATGCTATCAAAATTACGCAGTAGCGCTTTCTTTACTCCCACATTTCAGTTGATTCCAGAGACTCGTGCACCAAGTTCATAGCACCAAAGTTGGTGTTTCTTTTGAGCTCCTGAGCACATATGGAAATTAGTTCATTCAGTGACCATTTTTCCTTCTGTGTGTTGTAAGTGATCTTCAGTTGATCAAAGGATTGAGGTAGAGAAGTTAATGCCATATGAACAACAAAAGCATCATCAACCGGGACCCCCAGGTCCTTCAATTTTGTTGCAGTGTCAACAAGCTTCAATATGTGCTCCCTTACACCTTTGCCTTCATCAAATTTCAAACTGGTCAGCGTCGTCATCAATTCACCAATCTCGGCTTTCTCGGACTCTTTGAACTTTGCTCCAATTGAATCTAGAAAATCCTTAGCTTTGTCACATGCAGGTATCCCACCTCTCATAGTCTCACTCATAGTTCTTTTCGTCACCATGAGCGACATCCTGTTGGCTTTCTCCTGTTGGCTTTCTGCCACTTTTCATGCTTCAATCGTTGCTCAGTAGTCGAAGTGTCAGTCAGTCAGTGGTGCAGGTTCATCCTCTCTCAGTGCTAAATCGAGATCCATTAGGCCCAGCAAAATCTCAATGTCTTGTTTCCACCGTTTGAAGTTTCCTCCATTAAGAGGCTCGATCGATGAAAGGCTAAGTGCAGATACTGACGCTGAGGCAACTATATAAAACATTAAATACAATTTTAATTTCATGCATCACTTACACATGTTTATATATCCCCTTTAGGTTAGAAATATAAACACCCCTTCAAAGTCATCATGTACATTCTGACCACTTCAATCATCTTTTATCACAGATATATCAAGTCTTTGGACAAGATTATACAAGGAATGATTCATTGAAACCTTACGCATTTTATATATTCTTTCCTTTGGAAAAGAGTATGAACATGCAATGAATCTTTAAACCCTTCTTTGCCAGAATATACATCCATATCATTCACTTTCGTGAATTCAAAATATTATCGTAAGTGCTGCATGACATTAAAAACTTTTGAGGCAAGACTACCCCACGCATTTCATAGAAAATTCACATGCTTGAAAACATATGCAATTCCACACATATATTCGAATCTAGGATTTGTTAATTTGGCTCTGATACCAAATGTTGGAAAACTAGTAGAATATAATATTAACAAGTTTCCTATATTACTAACAGATATTAACATGATACCTGAGGCAGCCATTGCAGAACAAGAAAATGATATCTTCTACTCGTTGAAAGACTTAATGTTCTTAAGGTGATAGAACCCAATAACGCATAACTTTTCTTTACGAGCAGGGAGTCCTTATATAGATCAACATTCACCAACTTCCCTCTATCATGGAGAGTTGGTTTTTGTCAGTTATCAGCAGTTTCATCAAATAAGTGGGATGTAGGTTATCTCCACAATTGTTATCCATATTTCCTTAATAATAGGAATTAGTTTTTTCTACGTTTGCAACTTACGTCAAACTGTATTGTTACCAAACACATTTCGTCTTTCACTAAATTATAGTTTAGTCCAATTAAGTTTCTAACATGTAAAATATGAAACTTGAATGAGCTTTATGACTGGGGGTGTGATGTAATACCGTAAGAGCATGAATGGAATGGAACCACTACTTGTTGCTTTCCATGATTTGATTTCGTTTATTGGCGATGTCATCGACCAAGTATCACCATGCCCATGTACTACTAACTGTGCTTAGGTTGAGGTTGAATGTAGTTTCAGATGGTTGAACTCGTCTCCTTTACTCTTGTGTTGATTCCATGCATTACTGGTCCGAACTATTGGGGTTAATTGTTTTCGTGGACTTGCAAACTCGGGCCATTGTTGCATTTTTCATTCAAATGCCCTACAATCCCCGGGAAAACCTTTCTCCGACCTGTAATTTGGGACATTGGGACCGATCCTTGGAGTTGATAAGCTAATTCCAGTAATCTTCTTCGTCTTAATTGGATCTGGGCTTTTGAATTTGAGCTGCAGCTCTCTCCCTTTGCCAACTCATGAACTGAAAGTTCACCGGACTGAAGGCCGTCACAGAAATGAGAGTGCTAGCAATCTTTGTACTAACCTTTGCAAAAACAACTTTAATGCTTTTGGCTAGGAATTAATGATGAAAAATAGAGAATATAATTTCAAGACAAATGCTAGGGGCAGGGCCGGCCTGAGGGAGTGCAAGAGGTGCACCCGCATAGCCCTCGATTTTGAAGGGCCCCGAAATTTTTAACGTTACACAATTTGTATAGGTTATGTATGTTGTGGACTACAATAGGTTCAATGGCGTAGCCAAAAATTATTCGGCGGATGGGCTAAGCTAAAATTGTTACTATGAAATCAAATTTTTAATCCTATGTTGCCTACATAAAGTTATATAATAGTAAAAACTTGAATGTAGTAATTTGAAGCAAGAATTTTATGCTATGTTTTTTAGGTTTTTAGCCTTCAAAGTTAAGTGAATAAAATAAGGAACCATTTGTGGTATGGAAGTTTTAATTATTACTAATAAACATAATATTAGTTAAAGTAATGAGTTTATTTAACATCTATTAGGTGTTATTATTCTTTAAAACAACCTTACTAATTAAAAAAAAATCATTTGTTAAGTGAAATATGACAATTAAAAATCACAAATTAACCCAAAAATTAATATTTTTAAGCTTAAAAAATCAAATTCTCCTTATGCTATAGCCTAGGAGAGCCTTGTATGTGGCTCCGCCCTTGAATAGGTTATACATGTTGTTGTGGACTTCAATAACAAATGGTGTTTCTTTGTTAAATTTCACGCGAGGTTCTTTTTCGTGCATATTTTTAAGAAAAAAGGAAAATTAGATACAGCACCACCAAATGTTTCGAAAACAGGGCCTCTTATGGCTTAAAAATATCTATGACCAATTCAACCACCTGTATAAATGTATATCTCTGTGCTGAAATAATTTTATAATAAAAAGACAGCTGAAGACTAATGTAATGTGTAGCTTCAATTCGCGATAAATTTTTTCGTAATAACGGTCTTCGTTAAAATTTGGGAGCTTTAATAAAACACCCCTGACACTGTTTACTTTTAACAAAAAACCACTTTTTTACCTTTAACTGTCACTATTCATTATACCTTCAAAAAGGACTTTTCATTAAAACTGTCACTATTCAGGGACTTTTCGTTAGTTTTCCTTTAAAATTTCCGGCCCTGTTAGAGGGGCTTGGTCAAAAGTGAGATATTTTTTTTTATAGATTCGCTGTTACCTCACGTTTTAACACAATGTTTTCATAATGTAAGTATGAGAATTAACGCTAAACTTTGATGTGTCAGAGAGTTTATAAAGAGAAGAAAATTTTAGTTGTGTTGGAGACATGGATAGTCTGACTCATACATCAATTTTTATTTTATTTTTTATGCAAACGATATTGAAAGAGAAATAAGTTAAACTCAATAATCCGAATATGCAAGTGAATTTTCTTAACTAATTCAGATATAAACTCTTTCCTTTTGTTTTTTTGTTTTATTTTATTTTATACGTAAGTTGCATGTATTATTGTCACACCTTTATATCACATCTGTAATTACAATGGCATAAAATCAACAACGACATTTTCAGCAAACTTCCTCAAGTACGTGGAAATTTCCTGATCTTTCGTAGAATTCCTTAAAAATATTCACGGTCAAATGAACCGGGGTTTACAAGTTGAAAACACAAATTTCCCGGAAAAAAAAAAAAAAAAACACAGCAAGAAAGAAAGAACTAAAGAAAGAAGCCTTGACTTGCTTAAGTCTTCCACACCGCGTCTGAATTAAGTAATTTAAAATTAATAACCAATATTTAATAAATGGCGAGTGACAGCCACAGAAAGAAGCCTTGACTTGCTTAAGTCTTCCTCCCTGCAGCGATAGCAATAGCAAATTAGCAAGTGCTATTTTCCAACCGGAGCAAATCTTTGATCGCTTTAACACCAACTTTTCCAAGTGTAAATATGACGATGCACTTCTCTTGTGGCAGGTACCTAATTCTCATTGCTTTTTCTGGGTTTCTCATGTTTTTATATACTTGTGCGTATTTTTCTTGCTTATTTCCATCCGAATTAGTTATAAGTACATGCAAGTTCTCTCGTTACCCCGACCTGGGACGCGCTCTCAACAGCCCGTTTGATAACTGTTTCGTTTACCAGTTTGAAACTGAAAGTATTTCGTTTGCAAGTGTTACAATGTTCATCTTCTGGACCAGTTGGATTGTCCACTTTCCTTCCGTTTACATGTTCCGGCCAACGGATTAGTGACCAAAACTGAAGCTGAGATATTTCTTTCTGATTTCATTGTGATTGAACTATTAAGCTTGTAAATTTTTTTCGATTAGCAGAATTTCAGAATTCAAAGGTTTCCGTGTGAAAAGGTGTGACTTGTTCATTGCAATTTGGATTGCAGTTTATTTTTCAACTTTAAAAAGTAATTTATCCTTGACCGACTAGAATGTTGATTGGTGCAAATTCTTGGTATTTTTGTGTGTTTTTCGTGTGCAGGACAAGTATGCTTGGGTAGTTGTAGCCTTCATCTTATAAGCGATCGTGTTTCTGTTCGAACAAAGGATTTGGCGTAGAGTATAACGATGGCATTGGAACTTATACCTATTGGTACCATCTTGGCTGTGCTAACGAACCAGGTCATTAAAACAGCCAACGCTGCGAAAGATGTTCTCGAAAAGGAGAGTTTCAAGGTCCTTTCGAACCACTTGCTTGACATTGGATCGGTTTTGAAAGAACTACAGCGTCAAGAATTGAATGATTCGCAAGCTGCAAGACTTGCTTTGGAGTCCCTCGAAACAGATGTTAGAAGGGCTAATAATCTGGTCGACAAGTACAAAAACCGAGCACGTTTCTACTTGCTTGTCAAGTGCCGGCACATTGTCAAGGAGGTACAAGACGTTACCAGGGATATTGGAAGGTCTTTGGCTGCTCTCTCCCTTGCAAACAACGACGTCTTATTGGGGATATCTGATCAGGTGAATAGGTTACAGAATGAGATGCAAAGAGTGGAAATCGAGGCTTCACAGTCTCAGCTCCAAGTTTTCGACAAGCTAAAACAAGGTCTTGATGATCAGACCCTTGGCCCAGGTTTTGCAAACGACATGCTTGCAGAAATAGCAATGGCAGTTGGGGTGCCTTTAGAGCCTTCGGAGATAAGCAAAGAGCTTGCAGATTTCCGAAAGGAGAAAGAAGAAGCTGCCAACAGGAAAGAAAGAGCTGAAGTTTTCTTCTTAGATCAGATTATTGAGTTGCTCTCTCGGGCTGATGCTGCGAGGGATTATGAAGAAGTCAAGAAGCAATACAAGCAACGCGTGCAGGCCATAGAGAGGTATGACCCGAGCGAAGAATACATTCCACCACTTAAGCCTTTTAAATGCTGTATTAGAAAAACTGTGATGGCGGAACCAGTCAGTCTTTGCACTGGTACTACGTGTGAGAGAGCCGCTATCATAGCTTGGTTTGAAAGTGGCGAGAGAACTGACCCCGAAACTCTTGAGGTTCTTCAAGATACTTCGTGGAGGTGTAACATCCCACTGAGACAGTCAATAGAAGAGTGGAGAGAGCTAAATTATTGTCTCAAGATCCGATCTGCCAAGGCAAAGTTGTTATCAGGCGTTGAGACGTCAATGTTTGAGGCCTTGGGCCAAATGCAAGATCTTATGACAGAGAATTCTATTAACAAGGACTGGATCGCCATTGAAGGACTCACCGATATTATAATCTCTATCCTTGGAAATTCTCACAACAGAGAAGTGAAGAGGAAGATTTTGATCACCTTAAAGGAAATTGTCGAAGGGCATGCAAGAAACAAGGTAAGCATCTTTGATACTCCTTGTATATATGGAAAACAACTAAAAGAAGTGAAAGCTGAAAATAAAAAAGAATACTTGAAATCGAATGCCCTTCCTTTAATTCATTTAATTTTTCCTCCCACTCTTCGGGTTTTTCAAGTATACAATCTATTATTTCAGAGTTGGACAAAGTTATGAATCGTTCTCTTTTACGGTCTGAAAATATATGAAATGTTTTGCTGTATTCTAAATCTTTTTCGATCAATTCGTTTAGGAGAAAGTGGTTGAATCCCAGGGGTGGGATCACATCGTTCCCTGCTTAGGCCGTGACTCAAGCATCTCAAAGGCTGCAATTGAGTTGCTATATGAATTGTTGCAAGACAGAACTGGTTGGAATGTGTCTGTATGCAGGAAGCTCTCTCAACAATGCAGTACAATTCTTTTTCTTGTTTACACCCTTTTAAAGGGAACTGTGAGGGAGTCAGCTGAAATTGCAGAGAAAATCTTGCTGACACTTTTCGACATAGATGAGGAAAACATTTCTTGTGCAGCTAAATCTGGCTGGTATAAGCCACTTGTTGATCGCATAGTTCAAGGTAAGACGATTCATCTCCTAGGACCTGTATAACATCTTCTTTATATTCTATTCCTTCAATCACAGAAAAAAATGAAAAGATTTGGATGTAATAAATCTGTTTTTCTGAATTGCCTTTTTTCATTTAACGATGGATTACTGATGCATTTTATCATTCCAATTTTCAGGGCCGGAAACTTCAAGGTTATCAATGGTAACAACACTAGTTAACATGGAATTGGTAGACTCAAATTTGAAGCTCCTTGGTGAGGAAGGGATTATACCTCCTTTGCTCGAAATGGTGTCTGGAAATATTGAATCAAAACAATTGTCCTTATCCGCCTTGGCTGAATTATCAGGTTGCAGTGCCAACAAAGAACTAATTGCTGCTTCTGGTGGGGTTAATCTTGTTCTAAAGCTAGCGTTCACTCCCCATGTACGCTCAATCATTGCTGTTAAATGTTATGAAATCCTGGAGAAATTTACGTCTGACATGGATGGGGCCAAATTCTTTGTTGATGAAAACGGTTGCCAACTAGAGTTAGAGCCAATTGTCACCAGTCTGATTGCATTGCAACAGAATCGCAACTTGGCCTACAATGTCCGCAGACCTGCCTTGTGCTCGCTTCTTGGAATCTGCAAGTTCGATGCAGGGCTGATCAAAAAGGCGGTTCTCACTGCCAATGCCATACCTCTAGTCCTTCCTCTACTTGATCACTCTGACTCAGAGATTCGGGAGATTGCCATAAATTTGCTTTTTCTCTTCTCGCAGCATGAGCCTGAGGGGGTTGTGGAATACCTTCTCAAGCCAAGAAGGCTGGAGGCTTTAGTGGGGTTCCTTGAGAATGATGACAAGGATGATGCACAGATGGCTGCTGCTGGATTATTGGCAAATCTGCCAAAATCCGAAAGATTACTAACTAAGAAGTTAATCGAACTGGATGGACATACTGCAATCATAAACATTTTAAGAACAGGGACTATGAAGGCAAAAGAAAATGCTCTAAGTGCTCTTTTCAGGTTTACGGATCCCACAAACCTGGAATCGCAGCGTAAGCTGGTTGAAGGAGGAGCATACCCTTTGCTCGTAAACTTTCTCAGGTCCAGCTCAGTGACTGCAAAGGCGAGGGCTGCAGCTCTGATTGGTAATCTTTCCACAAGCACTCCAAAGCTCACCATGGTCTCCAAACCCTCCGGCTGCTGGTCATGTTTCAAGCCATCTGGCGCTCCACTATGCTCAGCACACGGTGGTATCTGCAGTGTGACTTCCACATTCTGTCTTTTGAAAGCGAAAGCTTTGCCTGACTTGGTAAGGCTCTTATCGGGAGAGGTCTATGAAACTGCCATCGAAGCAATTCAAACTCTTTCGACATTGGTTCTCGAAGCCTCTCCTCAAAGAGGAGCCAGTGTCTTGCACGAGCATGATGCCATAAAGCCGACGTTGGAGATATTGTCTTGGGGAGCGGATTCTCTGCAAGAAGACGCATTGAGTCTTCTCGAAAAGGTTTTCATGTCGAAGGAAATGGTTGATGTGTATGGATCAGCAGCTAGATTAAGTCTTGCTGGACTAACTAGCAGGAACATTCATGAAGATGGCCGCCATAGGAGGAAGGCTAACAGGGTTTTGTCACTCCTTGAACGTTATTCGAAATCATCAACTTCTATTATTCCGGGAATGATGTAAGGCTAAAAAGTTTTGGTTACCAGATCAGAAGAACAAATGTATTTCAACTCTGTTTGGGATTATACCAGGATAGAGTTGGAAAATTGAGTGCATCAATTGTCACTCTTATTAAAACATTCATCAATTGTCTCTCTTTTTACTACCGTCGAATCGAAGACCTTTCACTTATATAAAAAGAGAAACAACACTAGACCATGATACTAAGTGCGTATACTCCGCCTTGGATGAGTAAATATTCTGGACAGCCTAAAAGTTTTAGCCCTCTGAGAAAAGGATCTCTAACTATGTAAGTGCTTCCGTGAATGATTCTATTTTTAGGTTTAGCCAAACGAAAATAATGTATAGATGGCTGCTGTTGCTGGATAATTATATAACTACATTTCAGTATAAGGAATTTGTGCGTTAGAATTAAGAACTAAAGATTGAAGGGACTGGACCGGACCTATTTAAAAATACATCAGGGCGGGGCAGATCATGCAAAAATTAAAATAAGAACCGGACCTAATCCGGCCCTTTTCGAACAGGCCGGTTCCTAAGAGCACTTCCAGCGCTGGGCCAAATGCCCAGCACCCAGTCAAAATACAGACCAGCACTCTGTCCATCTCCTCCAGCCCTTCAAACTACCTGGCACCAGCCCGTGCTGGCTTGTGGCCCAGCCCAAAACGGACAGAGTGAGAAACCGGGCAATTGCCTGGCGACTACATCCGAGTCGCGCCTGGGAGGCGAGTAGGCGACATGATCTGCAGCGGGATGGCCCGCGTGTCAGCCCACTTGGGCGAGGCTGGGTGCCAGCGACGTGGCCAGCTTAAATGCCGTTGGATTTCCAACGGCTAGTTTATCTAGACCGTTGGATTTCCAACGGTAAAAAAATTTAAATTTTAACTTTTAAAATGGACCGTTCGATCAAAGATCAACGGTCCAGATTAATTAATTACATTAAAATTAATTTAAAATTATTAAAAAATACATAAAATTATAAAAAATATACAGAAAATTATAAAAAAAATACAGAAATTTTTTTTAATTATTATTTTTTTCCTATAAATACCTAACCCTCATCTTCCACTTTACACCACATTTCAATATTTCTACACTTTCTATACTATCTACATTTCAATATTTTCTACACTTTAAAACCCAACGGTCAGATTTATGACCGTTGGACACGTGGCATGATCTTGACTGTTGGATTTGAATATTTTTCAAATCCAACGGTCCAGATTAATTAAGCACATTAAAATTAATTTAAAATTATTAAAAAATACAGAAAATTATTTTTAAAATACAGAAAAATTTTAAAAATAATTATTGTAAACCGTACGTGACACGTGGCGCGTCAGAATTGGTTGAAAATCTTAGCGAAAATCTATTCACAAAATAGTACATTCGGATAATGACACGTGGCGTGACGAGATTCGTTAAAAATCCTATCCGAAATTAAAACTATTTTATTTTTTATTCTTTTACAAAAAATTTAAAAATATTATAAATGCGCTGGCACCCAGTCTTAGGGGTGGAGATGCAGTGGCCTATTACTGTTCATTGGAGTCTGTTACTGTTCACTTGAGTGGATAAATGGGCTGGGTGCTGGCACCCAGTCTTAAGGGTGGAGTTGCTCTAAGGGGCTCGCGGGCACATTTTCTATTCCTTCCCTATCAAATTTCCCAATACAACCAATTCACCGAAATATCAAAACTCAATCATAATTTACACAATACACACCAAGTCGATCTCCTCATGAAAAACCTTCAAAGCAACTAACTTTAATAAAATTAAAAAAAAAAAACAATTGAATTTTAGACAACCCAGATGACTAATTTCCCGAGATTGCTTTACAACAAAACAACCCAATTGATCAAAATCTAAAATTTAACAATTTACCACAGCTTTAGCTCCAAAGCAGTGATGACATTCATGGAAAAATAACAAATTCCCTTTCTGGATTTTTTTTCCCTACTTAGAATCCCCCACAAACAACTTGAAATAAAAAATAAAAAGAAATAAATAAACCAGAAAGATAGCACCAATGGAAGACCTCGAGTGGTAGACACACGTCAACCTCCATAACTGGGTAAGCTTCGAAAATTTTCTCCTAGTCGTGAGGACGCTGATCTCCTTCTCCGTGAGGCCGTCGAGGGAGGCGGTGATGTCCTCGTCCTTGATCATCTTTGCCAGAAACATGTTGGCATCCTTGCGGCGAACATCGCGTATGGATCGACGAACGGTGGTAGGCGACGAAGTCCCCACAGAGATCTCGAGATCGATGCTTGAGTTGAGAATTCGAGATAGGAGAGTCCACTAACTTGACTTGGGAAATCGAGAGAGGAGAGACCGAGAGTAAGAGATGTGTTATAAATCAATATTGAAGATTTAATCTCTATATAATGGACAGTACTAACGATTCGGCCGCCGGGGGGGGGGGGGGGGGGGGGGCGTCTTTTTTTTTTCAAAAATTTGGACCCGCCCTGCCCAACCAATTACATGGACTCACAAGGCCTGCCCCCATTTGGAGTTTACAAAATTTGTACCCGTCCAGTACCCACCCCGCCCCGCGGTTTCTAGACCCGTTTACACACTCCTAGTAGGAATGCCTAAAGATTTGATGGTAAGTATGCTCTTAATCACTTGCAGATGGAGATTTATCACACTTACAAAAAAATTATGTATATACACTCTGTTACAAGTTCGATCCCTACCGATCTCCCTCTCTCAACAACTAACAATTTAACTTACTAACGCTATCGTTTATTAAAATAAAATAAAATACTCTTAACTACTTGAGCAAGCTCCTTACAAGTTAATTACACTAACACTCCCTGAGGTTTATCAAGTTTTTACAAAACCCTATCATGTTTGAGACATTACACTAACATTCCTTAAGGTTTTAGTTTTCTTACCGATAATCCTTTTTAGCCAAATTTCATATAAAAAAATTCGTAACGACAAATTTACCCTTATAATTAATTATAAAGACGATTTTCTTGACACATATGAAGATACTAATCTTCAAAGTGAATGAATGGTTTCAAATATGTTTATCTAATAAAATTTTCAAATATGTTTATCTGATAAAATATGGCCACATCGTCATTTAAAGATGAATAATTGCTTACATTTAAGGACTGGGGAAAATTTTAAATGTTAGATGAATTTATATAATTTTATCAATTTGTCATATGAATTAAAATTTTAAGTAATTCGTCATATCAACTTGGTCTCTGAGATTTGCATAACTCCTCACTTTGGTCCTTGAGATTTGAAATCAATAAAAGTAGTCCCTGAGTTTGCTCACCATTAATCATTTTGATCATTCCATGAAAAATCTCCATTAAATAAGGCTAAAACGACAAAAATACTCTCAATTTTTGTCAAATTATTTGGCCCATTGTTTATTTAATTGAATATATTTTTGTCATTTTAGCCTTATTTAATGGAGATTTTTCATGGAAGGACTAAAATGATTGTTGGTGGACAAACTCAGAGACTACTTCTATTGATTTCAAATCTCAGGGACCAAAATGATGAATTATGCAAATCTCATGGACCATTCTGACTAAAAAGCCATCATAAATTTATCATACGTCATTACCTCTATTAGCTTTTCCATCCACAATAAGTCTCACTCCCCTTCTAAAAGGTTGCCTTCGACAAAACAAAAATCTAGGGTTTCTACAAACTAAAAATATAAATGATTATTTAATGGGAAAATATTTTGTATTTTAAAACAAAAGTGAAACTTAGTATAAAGACATAATATAAATAATTTTGATTGAGTTTCTCTCCAACAGTATAGTCTTCAAATATATATCACATGTTCTTGAAGTATAGTTGTCCTCTAAAACGATTCAAATATCAAAGTTACATTGTTTTTACAAAGTTATTGCTCATGGTAAACAATGAAGTAAAATGAAAATGAGGTCAAATGTTCGAAATAACCCAAAACACAGGACATGTTCAAGTATTTTGGATGGAACACATAATGGTGCTAGAATGAGATGACAAATCGCTTAAAATTTTAATTTATATGACAAATTAAAAAAAGTGTATAAGTTCGTATGACATTTCAAAAATTTTCCTTAAATTTTCCATTGTTTATTTTGCGCATACCATCACTTGTTTTGAAAATTTCTACATGTTATATATTCTAATTAGGGGTGTGCTATCCACACACCCCTTTTTACTTCTCACACACCCCTATTACTTTTTGTCCGTTAGATCTTTTTCAATTCATCCGATCCGACGGCCGAAATTCAAAAAGGTGTGAGAGAAGTAAAAATGGGTGTGTGGATATCACACCCCTTCTAATTATTAAGAAACCTCTCTCTTATCACAAAGAAAAAATCAACTCTCCATCTCTTTTAGGAAATAAGAATAGAAATTTATGGCTTAATTTTAATGTATTGCATAATTTGGTATATAAGTACATACAATCCTTGTTCTCCAAGGTAATAGAAAAGGACACAAAGAGACATCCTTCCTAATAAAGGACTCTAATATTTACACAATATTTACATTCCTATTTTCTAAAGACCAATCACGACAATACTCCCCCTCAAGTTGGAGCACATATGTCACACATGCCCAACTTGACAAGTGGGTCACCAAGAGACCTACTACACACGGCATGAGTGAGAATATCTGCAAGTTGCTCTTCCGAGTTTACAAACGGTATCGACACAATCTTCTTCTTAAGCTTTTCTTTAATGAAGTGACAATCAACCTCCACATGCTTCGCTTTGTGATGTTGTACCGGGTTTTCTATAATCTCTTGTGCTGACTTATTGTCACAGTACAAATTTGTAGCCTTCTTTGGTTTGAAACCAAGAACCCAAAGCAACTTACGTAACCAAAGAACTTCACACACTCCATGTGCCATACTTCTAAATTCGGCCTCTGCAGAAGACCTAGACACCACCTTTTGTTTCTTACTCTTCCAAGTAACTAAATTTCCTCCAACGAACGTACAATATCTAGAAGTAGAACGCCTATTAGTCACATCACCTGCCTAATCAGCATCAGTAAACCCCTCAATTTTTAAATGACCGGAAATTTTATACAAAATTCCTTTCCTCGAGGCTGATTTTAAATAAGCTAAAATTTGCAAAATAGTAGCCATATGATCCACACTCGGTGAGTGCCTAAGCTGACTCACCACACTCACTACATAGGCTATATCTGGACGAGTATGAGCTAAATAAATTAGTCTTCCTACCAATCTTTGATATCTGCCTTTATCTACTGGTTCCTGATTCAAATAAATTCTCAAGTGATGTTTCTCCTTAATAGGAGTATCCACAAGTTTACACCTCAAGCATACCTGCTTCTTTTAACAAATCTAGAACATATTTCCATTGAGACAAGAAAATATCCTTGGATGAATGAGCAACCTTGACTCCAAGAAATTACTTTAAATCACCCAAACTCTTAATCTCAAACTTTGCAACAAGGTTTTTTTTTTTTTTTTTTTTTTTTTCCAATTTGACAATATCATCTGAATCATCACCTGTTATTATCATATCATCCACATAAATAATTAAGGCTATTACTTTACTGTTTCTCTGTTTCACAAATAGAGTATGATCAGAATGACTTTGATAATATTAATACCCATTCTTCCTCATGGCCTGAGTGAATCTCCCAAACTATGCATTAGGTGACTGCTTAAGCCCATAAGTGACTTCCACAATCGGCACACTCTTGTTTTTCCTCTAACATTATATCCTGGAGGAAAATCCATATACACTTCCTCCTCCGAAGCTTTTTTAACATCAAACTATTTCAATGGCAGATCCAAATTTGCAGTTAATGAGATAAGAACTTGTACCATATTCATCTTAGTTACCAGAGAAAAGGTTTCCTGATAATTAACACCATACGTCTAAGTATATCCTTTATCTACCAACCTTGCTTTTTACATGTCGAGTAATTCGTCAGCCTTGTATTTAATTGAAAAAACCCATTGGCACCCAACTGGTATTTTCCCTTTCGGCAGCTCCACTATTTCCCATGTATTATTTTTCTGTGGTGCTCTATGTCTTCATTCATTGCTTCCACCCATTCTTGATTCTTCAAAGCATCCTCTACTCGAGTTGGTACTTAGATGACTCCACATTATTCACCCAAGCTTGACATTTGGGTGAAAGATTTTTACATGACACATAATTGGCTATTGGACACTTCACTTTTCCTTCTGGAGAAAACCTGTCAAGAGGTACACCACGATTTTACCTTGGTGGCAACTTATATGTACTTATAACTTCATTAGTTACATAAGCATTAATAGTACTTACCTTAGGGATATTCAGAGAAGACTTATTGGACGACGACACTATTGAGCTAGAGAAAAGGGGAAGCATCTTCAGCACAAGTTTTGGGGTTGCTAACTTTGGCAGCAACCTACGGTGAAGTTACCTCAGGTTCGACAGTAGCTGGCCAAACAGCACAAGGACTCTCAGCATATTCCTCTTCAGCAGTCAATGGCTGAACACCTGCAATAGTCTCGACAGGAAGAGACCGAGGTTCTGCATCATCAATCGACACGACATTGTCACTGTCACGGTGCACTCCCCATGAAGCACTTACATCTTGTACATCCAACCACCCAAAATCACCATCACGATCATACATACTAGCATTCTCCTCCTTGTGATCGGAAGGTGAAGATATCGGAGTATAAAAATATTCCGATTCAGAAAAAGTCACATCCATGGTTACATACATGTGTTGACTTTCAGGGTGGTAGCACTTATCCAAAAAAGAAACATAGAAGAGCACACGGATCTAATTTACTACGATGAATCTTGTGGATATGAACATAAGCAACATATCCAAACACCCAAGGAGTAAGAGTGTTAGTAGATACAACAGGAACATGTTCCGTCAATATTTGTAGTGGAGTACAGAATTCTACAACCCGTGATGTCATTTGATTAATTACATACACTGTATATGTGATGGTGTCAGACTAAAAACTCTTAGGTACATACGCACCAATAAGCAATACACAAGCAGTTTCCAAAATATGACGATTTTTTCTCTCAGTAACCCCATTTTGTTGTGGGGTATGAGGACAAGTGGTCTCATGGAGGATTCCTTGATCGCGGAAAAAAGAAGATAGCTTTGAGTTAACATATTCACCCCCGTTATTAGAACGGAGAACCTTAATAATGGAGGCATATTGTATAGCAACCATTTGAGAGAAAGACCGAATAATCATACTAACATTGCTTTTATGTTTCAACACATATACCCATGTCATACGAGTGCAATTATCTACAAACGTAACAAACCACTTAACCCTGAAAACGGTACTAACAGGTGAAGGCCCCTAAACATCTAAATTCACAAGATCAAACAGAAGCAATCTTTTATTCATACTACGAAAAAATGAAGCACGATGGCTCTTTGCAAGACTACATCACAATGTAAGTCTAATTCTTTTATTTCATGAAACAAACTAGGTAACATATGCCTTAAATAACCAAAAGAAGCATGTCCTAATTGATGATGCAACAACCAAACTTCTTGCAGATTACTAGTACGGGATGCTCAAACTGCATTAGCTCCACCAAGAACGACGTCATCCACATAATACAACCCCTCTCTTTTAGTGCCATGCCCAATTATCTCATTGGTCTGAATATCCTGAAGTAAACAAAAAAAACGGATACATAAGAACAACATAATCCAATTTCTCAGTAACTTAGGGAATAGATAATAAATGATGAGACAATGATGGAACAAGCAAGCAGTGGTAAAGAGAGAAAGAGAGACAGCGTGAGGTCCACCGTGTTGTCCCCAGTCACCACGACAGTGGTGCCATTCGCCGTTGCTACACATTTTTGATGAGTTTTTGTCATACACGTAAATAACTTTTTATCAAATGTCATATGATCAGTTGCACTAGAGTCCATAATCCAACATGTATGATGCTCAGTACCAGAGGCTAAAAGAACACGTCCAACAATACCTGTATTGGACGATGATTCACTAGGATTGGTCATAGTCAACAAAGTTTGACTCGGATCCCCTTGAGTATGCACAGCCTTCTTGTTACTAGGTGTGGTGACAACTACGAATGCACAACTTTCACTTGCTCCATTAGCAGCTCGCTCTTTTGCACGCAATTTTTTCTTCAATTTCGAGAACCATTCAGGAACGCCATGTTTTTGAAAACATTTATCTTCAGTATGACGGGTTTGCCCACAAAAATTACACTTCAAATCATTTTTATTTTCTCGAGTAAATGGGTGAGAATTTGCTGATAATGACGAGCTATAGGACCAGCCATAAGAGGTAGCCGTGACACCATAGCCATGAGGGGTGTTCCTCATTGATTTCTAACGGTACTTCCTCCCATAATAGTAACATGGCGTTGTGCTTCTTGCCTAACAACATAAAACACCTCCTCGACGGATGGTAATGGTTGATTTCTCAATATATCACTATGTACCTTATCAAATATATCATCAAGTCCTGCTAGAAAAGCATACACACAGTCCAGTTGGATTTCTTCTCGAAGTGTCTTCAAGTCAATAGCACATTTCATCTTGATTGGTCTTCTTTGATCTAGTTCTTGCTAGACGGCTTTGAGATCGGCATAGTTCTTTTACCTTCAACTCATAAATCTAAGAGATATCAGACCCATCGTAGTACGTTCGAGCAACTTCTTCCCATACTTCTTTGGCGGTACGCAGATGGATGAAAAAACCCATGATGGTATGATCCATGAAATTAATCAACCACCCTTTCACATTTGCATTCCCAGTTTTCCAAGCTTCATACTCGGCACTGTCTTCCTTGGGTTCCTTGATACTCCCTATCACGAACCCTTTCTTAGCATGCCCAGCGATATGCATCTCCAATACTTTAGACCAAAGAGGATAATTTGATCCATTGAGTTTTACGGTATTTGGTACGTTTGAAGCATCACTTTGAATTACAACTGGACTCAAAATTGAGTTGTTGGCCGAGCCATGTGACCCACCCTCCAATTTGAGCCTTGATCCTTCCTTAACACCTGCCATGGATCATACATAGGTACACCTGCAGAGCACCGTAGGCACTACTCCTGCAACTGTCGGTTTGCTGCAAAGAACGCAGTAAGAACATGAGACTGCAAACTTGAACACGCAGCAGCAGTACGGTAGAACTTTTAGGGTTACGGTTAGGCTTCGATGCCAATTAGAAATTTACGGCTTAATTTTCATGTATTGCATAATTTGGTATATAAGTACATACAATCCTTATTCTCCAAGGAAACAAAAAATGACACTAAGAAATACCCTTCCTAATAAAGGACTCTAATATTTACAAAATATTTACCATTCCTATTTTCTAAAGACCACTCACGGCAATAATAAGTGAATGAGCTTCGTGACTTCATTTACCAAATAAAGAATAAACATTCATGATTTCTCTTACGTTGATAAGTTATTGTACTGGAAAATTGGTTCCACACTTTCTTAATTTCCACTTAGATTGCGTGTGCCCAATTGCTAGTACTGTTTAAGAAACATGTGTGCAGATCTTAAACTCTCCTTGAACTTTGTTTATTTGTATACTTTGTTATCTGTTTTGGTTAAGCATTTCTAAGAAGGTAAACTACAGTTTTTAAAAACATTAAGTCGTCGTCTTTCTCCCCTGCAAGCAAACTCCTATATATCCCATTTTGGTCAACAACCTTACATCCCTAGATTCATAGAATATATAGGTAATGTGCGTCGCGAAGAAAAGGAAATTGCCCTTGTTTGGTTGAATATTGCTTTGCTTCTAAAATAAATGATAAAGGAATGGGTCATTAATCTAGTAGAAATTCTGTGTAATATAACTAACTAGTTTAGCTAGGTACTTAACTCCTTCCCGAAATTAAAAAGTTGTGTAATCCTAAAAGTATATAATATACATGGTAAAGCTACCTAACTCATTGGTTAGGTTATTTATAAAACCAGGAGTTTAAGTACATTTTTCTCCTGTCCTTCAAACCGTTTAAAGAGAAACAAAATATAAAGAAATTTTTTTTGTCATCATGCCTTTCTTTTGGCTTTGGCGTTGCTGGCAATCCTTTTTGGTCAGTTCCCTCTCTTTCATTCCTCTTACTTTTAGGGTTATCGTGAAACTTTAGTTGTAGGAGTAGTTGACATCTTTTGGCTGACACACTGTAAAAAGTTGAGGTTCTACTATAAAATTAATTAATAATATAAATAGTAGCTCAATTGCTTAAGATTCATCATTCCATCAATGTAGGATTTCATTCTTAACATGCCTCCCCAAGTGTGGCGAATTTTTAAGTCTAATACGTGGACAACATAAATGGGCAAGCACAGAGCACTTGTGACCGTTAGGCTTCACGTGCCTAACATGTGGAAAATACAAATGGGATGACGTGGAGCACGTGTGATTGTTGGGATTCACAAGCAAGACAACTTGTTCTAATACGATGAAGAAAGTTAAGGTTCCACCTTAAAACCAATTAGCAATATTAAAGTAACTAAACTACTCATAAGCACATACAAGATTCATTCTTCCATCACTAGGATTTATTCTCAACCTGCACATAAATAATATAAGGTTTTGGCTTAAGTTGTCACCTGATATGAGTTTGGAGATGCAAGACGTGAAAGCTGTCAGTTTTGTTGGGTTCGCCTTAGCTAATGCCACTATATATGTATTTAACTGGTATGGTTCCATGACTCTCTTTTGGTGGCAAGAGGATGTGGCGCGGTGACATATTATTAGTTTGATTTTTTTTTAATATAATAATTTTCATAAAACTCACTAGGATTGTGTTGGTTTTGGTTTTTCTCTTTAGGGGAGTTTTTTTCTTTTTAATTTTGTCGTGGTGCGCTGAAACTCTTCCAACTCTGTGTAAAAAGGATGGATTTGTAATTGAACTGTTGAATTTACTTCACATGGCGTTATGGTATCATGGCATATGTGATGCGATGAGACCATGGACGTCGTACTTTTGTGAGTTGACTATTTTATTTTTACATGATCATTGTGTAATACGAGATTTAACGATTCTATTATAAGCTTAGTTTTCAACGAAGTGCTTAAAAGCTACTTATTAATTTGTAATTTGTCTTGCTTTATTATAATTTTTTTTTATGCATAAGACATATTTCAATTCTTATATGTATCCAGCTAAGTTTGCTCAACAAACAGAAAATCGATTTGAATTTTAAGGTTTAACGTCTAAAGGCTGGCATAACTAAACATTTAAAATTGTTTAGTCCAAGTTTGACCGTAATACTGTTTGGCTTATACGTAGAGGGGCTAGTTATGTGAATGTTGAAACCCTGAAGGCCTTCCATAAAATAAATAAATAATTGAAAAAGCTTAAAGGTATGGGAAAATTTATGGAGAGTATTTTTCCTCAACCCTGAGCCCTGAGCGATGGTGAGCATTACCATCATATTAATAATTATTAGATGAGTATGATTTAATTTATATGCTACACAAAGTTTGAAATTTATATTCATCGAGTTATTGCTAGGTAATACAACGGTAGGCACTAACACCACTTACCATCAAGTATTATAGGCTAGTGGTAAACTTCTTTACTTTAAGTGAAATGTATCAAGTTTAATTCGTATAGATGACGAGGATATATTATATTTACGTATAATTCGATACCAAGTTAATAACTAACTCATTGTATGGTCTAACCCAATCCTCATTTCCGTTACAGTAGAATATCCCCCCTCCCACTTACGGTGGAATATCGTTTCTATCACAATGAATCACATTTGTAGTTTAAACCGCCACTTAAGGGCGGTGCATGCTGCCAAATTTATGTCCCATGATAAGATTAGAGTCTTTTCAACGACACCGATGCTAATATCAAGGGAAAGCAAAGGTGGACTAATATATAGCTATATATCTTGATCATCTTCTTAGGTGAAAAGAGGTGCCATTAGGTCCCCACAACATATGAGCTCGATCAAGTTAACCTGGATACAAAACATCACCGATTGTGACAGAAATTAACACTTAAAGAATAAGACAACAAGATATACCCGAATTGGCCTAGCAAATGCCACAACAAACAACCAAATTAAGAAGAAAAAATTGGGATCATTTCGTGCAAGTCTTAGTTAATTTCTTGTCTACCATCACTAACATAAACAAAAATAGGCAGAAATAGGGCCAACTTTATGTGCTTGCATGTCCCAAACCCTAATTCTTATGCATACGCATGCACGTATACCTACCCAGCTGCCATATTATTTTTTCAATACGTAATTACAAGAGCAAGCGGGAATTGGTCTCTGGGTTGGAAGATTTTTGGTGAGAAGTTTTGTGCATTAAATTAGAGATGAAATGGTTAAAGTTTGTTGAGTAGACCTGTTAGAAAATTGATAATACTTAGATATTCGATAGTGAGTACATTATATACTCAATTTTTAATTCGACCCAATGAAAAAATGTCAAGTGCTTTTTGTTCTTTAAAGACAAAAAAAATTAATGATATGTCCTTTTTTTTAAAACAATAAAACATGTTAAAATATTATTAGACAATATCAAAAGGTAAGTACTCACTAGTAAGTAGCCAAGCATTACCATACAAAAGTGAAGATGAGAAAAATGTCAAGCGTTTTTTGTTCTTTAAAGACGAGAAAAATTAAAGATATGTATGGAGCCAAAAATATTCACAGGGCGACACGTGGATTTTTTGGTGAAAATGACAAAATTACCCTTGAAGCACACCGAATTTCCTACGCGTGAGTAGTGGACAATCATCCTTCAATCAAGCCAAAAGTGTCCAAAATAGGTAACCAATTTCAAATTATCTCATCCATCCTCATATTAGGTAATTACTTCATAACCTACAAACTATTCCATATAAATGGAGGTTAATTGGCTAATTAATGGATTAATTCCTAATTAAATTAATCCATTAATCACCATTAAATCACCCAACAAAAAGTCTCAAAGGGCCGGCCACCTCCATTCCCTATTTATATCACCTTATTTTTTTCTTTCTAAAAATCTGAGTCCACACTCTTGAAAACTCCCTAAAACTCTCTAAACACTTTTATCTCTAAATTCTAACTTTGGCATTGGAGGTTCTTGGGCCAAAGCCCCCCCTTCCCCCCCCCCCCCCCCCCACACACACAAATTCATCGTGGGCTTGGCCTTGACCTAAGGTATTAATTGTTTTGTAGGTGCAATTTTGTCCAAGAAGAAGAATGCGGAAATTTGCATCTACAACTTGGTGCTTTCATTGAGAGTTGAGATCCACACTCGTAGAAGACTCTTGCATAAAAAGGTTTTTTTTTCTCTATTTTATCTGTTTTCTAGTCCACTTGTATTTTTCATACGTTCTTATTATTAGAAATTTTTTTATTTGCAAAGATTATTTGATAAAACGTAAAAGAGAAATACAATGGTTAGAAATTTAGAAAATTCCACAAGTGAAAATTCCAATATTCAAGAAATGGGACCGCAGTGATCCACGAGGCTAAATGTGGTCATAGGTGGAGTGGCACCACCATGAGCTTCCACCATGGCAACCACATGCGGCGAGATCCATGGCACCACCACCATGGCCCAAACCGTGCTATCCAAGCTTTCATGGGCCCGAGCCAAAGAGTCTCACTCGCATGCATAACGCACTAAGCAGCATGCTCTTGAGGCTCAGCCTGCTCCCGCGACCCTGCCTGGTCTTTCAACCCTGCCTACTTTCGCAGCCTTGCCTATTCCTGCGGCTATGCCTGCTCACGCGGCCTTGCCCACTCTCCAGCCTGATCCCTTGGTTTCCCAAGTAGCCCAAGTTGGCTCAAAAGTAGCACAACCGTCCTAATTCCAAGTCCACGAAAGAACCGGGGGCATTTTCACCACATTTTTCCGCAGATTTGACATTTCCCAACTCAAATCTCACGCCCAGAGTCTACCACACTTCCACTGCTCAAGGAGATACATTCCTTCCAAGCTCTTCCAACCCAAATGGAGAACAACACTTGTTTCGACAAGTCATAGAGTTGACGAGCACCTTCGCACAATAGACGACCTTGGTGAACCAACTCTTGCAGCGCATCGAGATGCAACGTGCCTTAGACGAGGTGTCTTGAAGTAGAACAGGGGCAGACGAAGAACCAAGCGTTCGGGCAGTGTACACCCCCGACTAGGCCCTCGAGATAGCCTATACTCCCGTCTTAGCGCGGAGGAGCGTGCACTCTGGACTAGGCCAATAGACGAACATACATTTACGGTTGGGGTCACATTTCGATAGTCAACATGAACAACCTTCTAGGCAAAATGTTCATTCGCGGCTAAGCTCACAAATAGCATCATCCACATTACATCGGATAAGGCAGCATGACGGATGGAGAAAAATAGTCACTCAATCCAGCTTAAGTTCAACCGGTAGCTTACGAAGAACTCGTTTGCCTGCCAGGAACGCACCATAAGCACCGTATCCGCGGCATAGACGAGCCAAACACATGGAAGAACAACCTAGACCATCAAGTCACGACTAGGGGCAGTCGAAAGTTCTGCTACCCTAACAAAGGCAAATTCAGGAAGAAGTAGAGAGACTCTTGACTAAGCGATTGCACAATTTTTAACGCAACGAGGTCACTTACGAGGCACTACGATGGAACATGACCAACATAAGCAGGTCACCCTTCATGGACGAGATCGAGCAGGCAGAGCCTCCACACAAGTTCAGCATGCCACATTTCACATCTTTCAAAGGGGAAGAAGACCCAGAAAGACACTTAAAGCACTACCGAAGCACAATGATCCTCTATCAAAACAACGACGATCTCATGTGCAAGATGTTCGCCACCACTCTACAAGGCGAGAGGCAAGATTGGTTCTACACCCTGCCGCCACAATCCATCCGGAGTTTTGACAAACTTTCTTTGGTTTTCACCAGAGAATATTCATCCTATCGCTCGATCAAGAAGAAATCTAACCATTTTTTCAACGTCAAGAAGAACCCAAAAGAGTCGCTTCACGACTATGTGAAGAGGTTCAAAGTAGAGAAGGCAAGGATAGTCGGATGCAACGATTTGATAGCTAGAGCAGCCTTGAAAAAAGAACTTCCAGCAGACCACTCGTTGTTCAGAAAATTGATCATGAAAGAGATCTAACTCTGGCAGACGTTTTTGCTCTGGCAAAGAAACATGCACTTTGGGACGAGGCTCGCCAATGCACGTTCAAGAACTTGATAATACCTTCCTACTATACAAATCGGAAGCAGTGGATGACCTATTCGCATGTTTGACAAACGCAACAACTCATCCCAAAAGGCGTGCCAATGGCAGAAGAACACTAGAGGACACACTCGGAAACAAGTTTTCTACTTAGGAGCAACATGTACTGGCGGTTGAACACGACTTTCTACTACGTGTCACACAACCCTAGCCGACCCTTGCTCCATAATTCAATTCTAGAGTGGCCCAATATTGGTAGTTGAGCATCTCCTGCTACGTGTTACACGACCCAGCTCCACGGCTCCTTACCACGCATTCACACCTAGCCTAGGCGACGTAATAGAGCGGCCCAACAAGCCAAGCACGCCTTAGCCGCACCTCATCCACTCGATTGAGACTTCTGGCATTTGTATATCGACGACGTGATACCTCTAGGCTTCAAAGCATCCAACAACAAAGTGGAGTATGAGGCCTTATTAGCAGGCCTCCTAATGGCAAAAGACCTGGTGGTGAAGAAGCTTGCAATTCATTCCAATTCATAGCTAATCACCAGCCAGAATACCAAGGAGTACACGGCAAAACATCCAAGGATTGCACAATACCTAGAAAAGGTACGCAAGCAACTAGAGGCATTTTAGACTTACACCTCATTCAAGTTCCGCGGGCAGACAACGCCCACGCAAACGCACTAGCTGGCCTAGGCTCTGCCCTCGACCACTAACTCAAACGCTAGCTAAGCATAGAGGCGGAGCCGGCATTCAAAACTTCACAGGTTAGTACAACTTCAAACTAGCAAAGTTCTATTATGGACTACCTCATCAATGGCACATTCTCTATGAAAAGATCAGAGTCTAGAAATCTCTAAATAAAGGTAGCACGCTACTACATGTGGAATGACATTCTTATCTGAAGATCCTACATCGAACCACATTTCTGCTGCCTAGCGCCTCCCGATGACTTAAAGGTTTTAAGCTCAATCTACGAAGGTGTTTGTGGAAATCACTCCGAAGGCCGATCCTTAGCATAGAAGACTCTCAACGCAAACTACTATTGGCCCACCATGAGCCAAAATGCTAAGGAGTTATCCCAGAAGTGCGATCGCTACCAATGCTTCAAGCCGATACCAACACTGCCTGCTAGCGAACTACACCTGTAGACAAGTCCATGGCTATTTATGCAATGGGCAATCGACTTGGTAGGACCTATGCCTCTTGCTACTGGGGGCAGAGGCATGATGATTGTGGCAACCGATTACTTCACCAAATGAGTAGAAGCAGAGCCCATGACAACCACAACTCAGACAGACATAGAGCGCTTCATATGGAGGGACATCATTTGCTAATTTGGGCTGGCCGAAACATCCAACAAGATGATTTTTTACACAAAAAAGCCTCAAAGGGTCAGCCACCTCCATTCCCTATATATATGACCCTATTTTTTCTAAAAAGCTAAGTCCACACTCTTGCAAAGCTCCCAAAAACTCTCTAAACACTTTTCTCTCTAAATTCTAACTTTGGCATCGGAGGTTCTTCAGCCAAAGCCCCCCCCCCCAATTTCATCATGGGCGCGTGAGGCTCTTTGCCTTGACCTAAGGTGTTAATTGTTTTGTAGGTGAAATTTTGTCCAAGAAGAAGAAGGCGGAAATTTGCATCCACAATATGTCTTTTTAAAAAAAAAATAATAATAAAACATGTTAAAATATTATTAGACAATATCAAAAGGTAAGTATCACTAGTAAGTAGTCAAGCATTTCCATACAAAAGTAAAGAGAAAGGGAGGGATCGATGACTTTTGAAGTATTTCACATCGACCGTATCTCTAAGAAAAGAAGAATCCAATTGTCTAACTTAGGTTACTTTCCAAGAAGGAAAGAGTGTATACATTTTTCAGGTTCTGCATTCCGCAGATTCCAACTACATCTAGCAACAAACATCAAGTTTTTGAACCAAAAACTTCAACCAACATCCAATTCCAAGATCCAACAGCAAAGTAGCAAAAACCCCACTCGAAAAATCAAGGAACAAAGCTAAAGATAGTAGTAAGTTCATTTAGTTCCATTATTTCTCAACACACTGAATCACTTTGCATGGTAATAAGAAAATTCAATCAAGAGCAAGACAAGGCCCTAATTATAACCCTTTACTTGAAATTATAAAACCCCTAGTTTAAGAACCCTTATCTAACCCCCAATTTAAGAAAACCTAATCTAACCTCACTGCCCAAAATCGTTCCCCTAACTTAAGACTTAAATCTAATCCCAATTAAGAACTCTAAAAACTCTAATTTAAGAACCTAAATGTAACCCCCAATTTACAAACCCTAAATCTAACCCGACCATTTTAATTCTAACCCTCAATTTGAAAAGAAAAAAAAACCCTAATTAACATGGTAAATAAAGAAAATTGAAAATAAAAACTAAAGAGGAAATTACCTCTTGGAGGCGAAGATGTGACGGCCGGAGAGAAGGACGGAGAGATAGATGGAGATATAGAGGAAGGAGAGAGAGGGTATTGCGCGGGGAAAAAAAAGGAAGAAGAGGAAAATGAAGGGAGGAAGGAGAGACACGGGATGACAGAGTCTTGGTCTCATAAGGCTAAAAAATCATCGTGCAAGTTTTTTAAAGTTTTCGTGAAAAAAAGCTCCTTAATTGAAATTTCAAACACTTGCGCGACGAATACATATATTTCGTCACGCAAATATAATTTGAGCAACGAAATATATATAATCGTCGCACAAGTGTCTGAAATTTCAATATTTCCGCGTAAAATTAAAATGCTTATGCGACCAAAAATTGTTATGCGTCGCGCAATTATATTTTAAAATGATTTTTACAATTTATTATAAAATACAAATAAAACAAATTTATTTACAAAGTAGTTCACATATAAAATGGGAATTATTCATACCATTTTTTCCATCACTCTATATAATGCATTAACCATTTCATGTGTTTTACAAAAAAAGTTACAAATAAATTGCCTTAATCTTTATCCAAACTATAATAACTTTTACTTTTGTCGCTATCATCATTTTCAATGTCCCATTCCTCATCATCGATAGGTCCATCGTTGTTTGTGCACATTGGACCATCGTATCGTGTAATATTATCAAGGTCAATTGTGATCGACTAAATCGGTATTTCGATTGAAGATACTTCTTCTATCTAAAATGGTTCTTGGATAAGATTAGTGTCTCGGAGTGTTTCCGCACCACTTTCCATCAAAGATTCAAGACGTTGGTTAGCAACATTGTTGATGTCGTCATCAGTATGGTCTTGTTCTGGTATAGCATACACGTTCCTACAATCCATCTTCTGAACAACTTTCCAACCCTTTCTGGCTCTAGGGTCATCTAGATACACAATTTGTTTTGCCATGGTTGCTAAGATGTAAGGGTCGTCATCGTACCAAGTTTTGGTAGTTTTTACTGATAGTAATCCATGATCTCTTTTCACACTTCCATGCCTATATGGGTTTGTATCAAACCATCGACACTTAAATAGGATCACTTGGCACTGGTCTTTGTAAAGCAATTGCACAACACTTGTTAGTTTGCCATAGAATTCAATGTCTGTATTTTCGCTTCCCTCGGGTACATGAACACTGTTGTTTTGTGTACACAACTTGTCATCTCGTGCACCTGCTAAGAACTTGACATCGTTGACATGGCAACCCAAGTACAATTCAACGCGAATCGGTCTGAACGCCAAGTTATATAACTCTTCACTGTATGCGGAGGAATTTGATGCTTTCAATTGATTCACCTAATATTGGACAAACATTTAAATTTGTTAGTTCGAGCAACTTAATTGGTACAATATATATATCCAATAAAAAATACTTTAAACTTACATATTCAAGAAACCACTACGGAAACAATTCACAGTGTTTCTTAGCCTACAAATGTGAAGGATGTGCCTGCTTCATCATATTTTCATGCTCGTCTAGGTATGACAATGTCTCGTCACAACTTTTTAGTGCAAACCAATGTGCTACCTCCATGTCCTTCTTTCGTCACAATTGTTGAGTATGAACCAATGTGCTACCTCCATGTCTTTCTTAGAAAACGACTCGCCACAAATCGGATCTCCAAATGGTCAAGCGATTTGGGCAAAAATTGAAAGTTTCTCCTTTCTCACACCCTCGTCAGAATGATTGAAAGTTGTCTCAACATCCTTTAAATACATTCCACAAAATGTAAGCGCCTCATATGCCACCCAAGCTTGTATAATGGATCATTCGGGCTTCGCTTTGTTTCGTACACTTTTCTTGAAGTCTCTGAGAAGCCTACCAAAAGAAAACGATACGATACACACATTACTAATCATAATATATTTAATATTGATTAATAAAAAAACGAGGAATATATACTTTTCTATTGGATACATCCATCGAAAGTTCGGCAAGCAATGCCTCATCTGGTAAGTGAACCATCACGTGTATCATACTTGTGAAGAAAGCTGAAGGAAATATCATCTCAAACTTGCATAGAACTTGCACAATGTCATGGCACAACTGATTAACGTTTGTTTTTCGCAACATTCTTGACGTTAATTGGGAAAAAAAAAGCTGGACAACAACATGATTGGTTTCACTACATCGGCTGGCAAGAAATGTCGAATACCCATAGGAAGTAGGCGTTGCAGAACCACATGGCAATCATGACTCTTTAGGCCAGCTAATTTACCTACATCAACGTTCACGCAATGCACGATATTTGAAGCATACCCATTGGGAAACTTTACAAACGATAAAAACTTTTAAAATTCTTTCTTGTCATTTGGTTTCATTGAAAAAAAAATGCAAGATCCCTTGTGGCTTTATCATTGTCCCTATTCATCCATAAACCTCATCGTATTCCCATTCGTTCCAAATCAAGACGAGCGTTAATTGTGTCCTTTGTCTTGCTCTCAATATCTAGAATTGTGCTGACCAATGTGTCAACATGCATAACATTGAGGTTGTGTCTCAATTTTAGTTTGGACCAATACAGGAGCTCAAAAAACATAGACTTGTGCTTCCAGTTTATATGTGTAGAAGGTCTTGTCCTATTGATGTTGGTCCTGAAATGAGCAAAATCCAAATGGTTAAGCTGTTCCAAAATCTGAGCACCAGACCATTCTCTAGGTCTGAGGCAATGCTCTTTCTCCCTGTCAAACTCTTTATCCTTCTCTCGCCACTCGTGGTCCTAGGGCAACCATCTTCGATGACCAAGGTAACAAAATTTTCTAGTGTGCCAACTAGATGTTATGTCTTCCTTGCATACAGGGTATGCCGTATAACCCCCAGTGCTCCACTCGAAAACCATTGCATATGTGGGAAAATCGTTCACAATCCACATCACTGCAGCCCGCAAAGTGAACATTTTACCAGTATATTTATCGTATGTGCGCACACCGTGTGTCTATAAATCTTTTAGCTCAATCCACCAACGGCCATAACTATACATCGATTGACCTACTAGGATCCTCAGTTATCAATAGAATCATCATCATGTATTCTTCTTTCACACATTTCCATGGCGGCAAATTATACAGAAATACAAAAAATCGGCCAAGTACTGTGGTGTTAGTTTAAAACACCAAACGGATTAATCCGTCAATGGCAAGTCTCAATCTAACGTTTTGAGAATCAGCAGCAAACTCGGGGTACATTCGATCAAACTCTTTCCATGCCTCCCCATCTGCAAGATGCCGATCACATCGTCATCTACCTGTTTTTCCTTATGCCATATCATGTCTGTGGTAGTATGCGTCAACATATACAATCGCTGCAACCTAGGTTTCAGGGGCATATAACACATGACTTTTTGTGGGATCTTAGTCGTTCTATTCTGAGATGTCATTTTGAACCTCGACTCATTGCATACAGGGCATTTATCCAATGCTTTATACTCTTTATAGAATAAAATGCAATTATTTTTGCAAGCGTGAATTTTTTCCATAACCCAATCCAAGACCATTCAACACCTTTTGCATGTGTCTATGGTTTTTTTGGCAAACAATTGTCCTTTGGAAGCATTCTCTTGAAACTCCCCAAAAAGTAATCGAAACACTAGTTTGACATATGATACTTTATTTTTTTTTGCATTAGTTCCACAATAGCAGTGAGAACGGAAAAGCTCTCGCACCTCAGGTATAACTCTTGGTTGGCATTTTTTAATAGTTTTTCATAATGTTCGAACTCTGCACTATCCATTGGTGTAGGCACGTCATCTTCCCCTTCCTGATTGGTGTTTGTCGATGCAAATGGAAAAGCATCATTTATAATATCCATGACTTGTTCATTAGGATCCACAATAGGTTCAACATTGTCCACTCTTGCGCGACGATTTTGCGCAACAAACTAGGTCTTCGTCGTGTAAACACACATTGAGCGACTAAGATGGTCTTCGTCACGCAAATGTCACATCTGCACGACAAAAAAATAAACATTTGTCGTGCAAGTTTACTGTTTTTATTTTATTTTATGTCCTTTACTTTACAATTTATTCTTTTCAACTGCAGAACAAAATAATGTATCGTCGCGCAATGCATATTTTTTTAATTTTTTCATGTTTTTCTTTTTTATTTGTATGTATTGTAAATTTTTATTTTATTATAAATAAAAAACTCAAATGACACACCTCGACCCGAAAGTGGGGCGTACTGGCCGTCACGATCGTGAC
Organism: Crataegus laevigata; assembly: GCA_963580275.1. NCBI lineage: Eukaryota > Viridiplantae > Streptophyta > Magnoliopsida > Rosales > Rosaceae > Crataegus > Crataegus laevigata. Next base: position 17,440,656 of record OY756940.1, on the reverse strand, counting down.
GGCCAGCACGCCCCACTTTTGGGTCGGGGTGTGTCACAAACCTAATTAAACATTAAATTAATTAACAAAACTAATTTACTATCCCAAATAGAAATTATAATGAATGCAAATATTAATACTCATCCTCATAACATATATTTATTTATTAAATTAAATATAAAGTCCACAAAATATTATTTAAAAAAAAAACAACCCTCATCAACTTCAATCCTCCTTCGCCTGCAACACATCAAACTTCCACTGCCAGAAACTCTGCTTAAAACTCCATCCACATAAATCCATTACTTCTCATCGATTTCATCAACATCCCAGTGAACCTACATTAATGCCAATAACAATAAATTAGTAATTTAAAAAATATTACGTTTTAACAAAAATAATTGTTCATTATTTACCACAAACTTACCGATAACTCTCCCATCATGGACTTCTTCAACTTCTTAGAGACCTTTTTCCAAGACTCAAACTCGACAGAACAATCCCTCCGCACCAAATTCCCAATGTCATACTTAAATTCGGCATACGCCTCAGCCAAATTTTTGCCTTCAAAGTACGACACTTGCTTCTGTCGATACCTTTTTAATCGCACTGCAAGTTTATTTTTCTTAGAACCTTCTCCATAATCGGCCATTCTTTTTTAAACAAAAATTTTTGAAAACTAGGGCTCTGAAACTGTGTTTATATAGCACTAGGACACCTTTGCGCAACAAACATATTCATCGCGCAAATCTCCAAGTTCGTCGCGCAAAATGCGCAATAAATTGGAAGGTTTGAACGCAGTGTAACCGTGCTTTGTGCAACAAACACATGGATTCGTCATGCAAAGATGACTTACGCGATGAAGATAGCGTCGCACAATATATTGAGCGACGAATTTAGGGTTGCGCAATATATTGCTCAACGAATAAAATAATCGCAATAAATTAGAAGGTTTGAATGCAGTCTGACCATGCTTTGCGCGACAGACACATGGATTTGTCGCACAAAGATGTCTTACGCGACCAATTAAATATTTGTAATTATAGAGTTTACGTAAATAGAGATATATATGTTTACATAAACTTTATAATTACAAACAAATATTCAGAAAATATTTAATACCTCAAATATTTATTCTAAAAATAATTAATACTTTAAATATTTATTCTATAAATAATTAATACTTTAAATATTTATTCTATAAATAATTAATACCTGAAATATTATTCTATAAATAATTAATACCTTAAATATTTATTCTATATATAATTAATGCATTAATCCATACAATTATTTTCAGCATAAGTACGATATTCATTGAAGATTGAAAACACATATAAATCGAGGATAAGGTGCTTACATTAGCTTTCAATAAATAAAAAACTCAATAGAAATTGAAACCTAATTAAGTCCAAATACATAACTTATAAAAAAAACCTTAAATTTAAATATTGTCATACAAAACAGAGATTTAAAACTACTATTTGGATGGTCTTGGTCCATTCCGCAAGACTTCATAACACCATTGATTGTAACCTCCCTCCAACGCATTATCCATGAACTTCATCAACTGTTCGTTCGTATCATCATCAAAAGTATGCTTACACTGTTACACATGCATATATGCAAATAACTAATTCCAACATATAACTAAAAATTTCACAAACTTAATTATTAATCCATCAACAATATACTTACTAATAGCTCATCCATCATAACCTTCTTCACATTCCCGGGCACATCTTCCTAAGAACGCCACTCAGCAGTGTGACAATTACTCCCATGGCCACAATGATCACATATGCAAACCCAAAATGTTCCCTCAAATCATGCGGGTTGGCGTCGCGTACACTCTCGTCCTTATTTTTATCTGCCATCCCAGCACGAACGGAATTTTGAAGAATAAGAATAATAGAATTGTGAAGAATCAGGATAGCAGAAGCGCATATTTATAGGAAGGTTAGGACCTTTGCACGATGAAGCCTTTGTCGCGCAAACACCTATATTAAATGCGGTATTGATTCCCCGGATTCACTTGCAGTAAATGGTTAAAATTGACAGGAACTTGCGCGATGAATCATTGGTCGCGCAAATGCCCATTTTCGTCGCGCAAGTTTTTCGCGCCAAACAAAATTACCTTGCGTTTTCTTGCTGACTTTACGCAACGACAACAATAATTCGTCGCGGAAAGTATTTGTGCGCAACGAATATCTTTGTTGCGCAAAATTTTTTTTGTCTCCTATCTTTTCTATTTTGCATGACGAAGTATATTTAGGGTTGCGCAAGAACGTCTTGCGCGACGAATAACTCGTCTTCGAGTAAAATATCGTCACGCAAGCTGTTTTTTCTACTAGTTAATTTTAGTGGTTCAATGTGATTCGCCCCTAATTAATCTATCACCAATATTATCATCAATTTAAACGATTGGTTGACTAGTAGACCAAAATGTGAGAGGTCTTATTACAAAAGTCCGGCTAGAATTAGTAGTGGAACTACCTAATACTCGTCTTCATGTGAGACCACTCTTTAGTTGACCACATATACATCCAATTTCACTTTAATAATCATTGTTTTTTTTTTCAATCCAAACAATGTAAGATTTCATATATACAATTTGACTGATCATGGTCAAGGTCATTCACAGTTAGTATTGATGGGTATTTAAACTAACCTAAATAATAAATTAATTTAAACCAAGTTAAACTTATAAGCGCACAAATCAATTGCAGTAAAGATATACAAATACGAAGTTGATTTCACATGGATTGCTTTAACACCAATTTAACTAGTTAGTTATGCTAGACTTAATTAAACTAACAAATGATAGATTAAAGTGAATAATTAATTACGGCTAAAACTAACAAGAAAAGGAAAAGACGAATAAATAAAATAAACACACGATATAAAGGTTTTGAGAAAAAAAATGAAGCCTAAGGTTATGAATCTACCCATAACAATCCTATTTCATTTTCCTAGAGCCAACTACTATCCAATTACCATGCCAATTTAAAGGATATTATTTCTAAAGTATGGATTAATCTGGGGTCAGACATCAACTCGTGTATCTCTACATGATAACTATATATTATTGGTTAAGCATACAATTCAACGCATAAATACTCATTAAGCATAGAAGAATCTTATTAACCAAGTAGGACTAGCTTAATATTGGTCATCCACACTAGTTTATCTACTCTTCTTAATCTTAGTTCCAAATAAACCTAATTAATTGTTCATCCTCATAGATTTATCTATGTGTCTAGATGCAAAATTTCTAAAGTGGTTAGCCATTTGAAATCAGAGTCTAGAATAAAATATGCACAAAGATTAGAGAATATAACATGACATATAATCAAATAGCAATTAACAAAGTAATTTGCAAATATTCATGTCATTACTTCATCATAAACCTCAGAAAATAACTTAGTTACGCATAAAAATAAAAGTAAAAGAAAGATAGAACGAATCCATGGATAAGCACATCCCTAAACTCTTCTTGCTAATTGTGGTGTATGGTAATGGTAAGGTGTTATGGTACTATATCAACTTAGGGAGCCCTATCTACACTAGAAAAACATTGAAAGATCTGTTAGAAACTTTTCTAAAACAAAACAAATTCCTAAACAATTAATGACACAAACTAGAAAAGAATCTTTCTTGGCTTGGGAAACTTGTCATCTTTCTTGCACGCCAATTTAGCTTTTGAAAAATTTTGGAAAAATAAAAACTTCTAGCTATATGTCTTAGATTTCCAAACATTATTGCACGCCACTAGGAAAAATTGGGAAAGCCTTCGAATGTTCATTCTCCCACAACTGTGCAGTTCTGATGGGAATGGAACTTCCATGAGATTGATTTGTAAAATAGCAAACAACTTCACAGAAAAAATTAAATTTAGACACAATGATCTTTAGCCTCCTAACTTCATTTTGTAATTGTCCTTGCATTAAAACTCCTCTAGAAAGTCAATTTATCATTAAATAAAATGTACTAAGTGCACAGATTGGCTACAATTAAGGAAAAGAAAATAATAAGACTCTTTATAGGCCAATTCCTTAACAAAACATAAAGATAATTGACATGAAAATATGAGAAATAAAACACCTATAAAAAAACTACCAAAATTAGCTTTTTCAAGTCCTCGAGCAAAATAAAAAAAACACAAAAAGGAAAACAATAGACCTTCCATAAATTAGCCTTAAAATAATATAAGAAGTGTCACCAAACTTAATAGAATTAAACACTTTTCCAAATAAAATTAACCAATATCAATATAACTTACTTAACACGGGTAGGTATATGCAATATCAATAAAATTTAGAATCAGACGCTGCGTTTTAGTGTCTGTTTCCTGGTTCCCTTTTTTCTATCACTCGCAGCCTCATATGCTTCACACTTCACGTGACTCTTGATTTTGACATTTGGATTTAGACACTGCAATGCAATGTCGGTTTCCTAGTTCTTTTTTTTACATTATTTTTACATTTAGTTTAGCATTGCTTACACTGTCCATTTCCTAGGTTTTTTCCTTACATTTTTATTTAGACACTGCATTTTAGTGCATGTTCTCTAGTTTTGTGTTTTTTTTCTACATTTTTATTTAGACGCTGCGTTGTAGCATTCGTTTCTTGTTTTTTTTTTTTCATCACTCACATATGCTTCACAGCTCGCCAACTCCTGATTTTTACATTTGGATTCAAATATTGGAAAACAATGTTCGTTTCCTTGTTTTAAATTGCAGACATAGAACTTCGTGCTCTCTTATCTCACAGTCTCTCTCTTGGCAAGCTCCTCTTCTTAATTGGACCAGCTTTCTTCTCAGTGATGGCTTGGTGGACAGACATATAATTTAATCATCGAATAAAGGCGTTTTATATGTTGCTCATGTCTTGGGAACTAGCCAACCCCGCCCTTGTCCAATAACCATTTTGCTGCTTAAGGAAAAACTAACCAGAAGCAAATTTTCTCATAATTTCATTCATAGAGTCTAAATCTATAGAGCTTCAGAACAGAAACTGCAATACAGTGTCTGATCTAGGCTTCAATTAAAACATGTCGAAATACAATTTGTCTTTCATCCTCCATACTAAACCTCTCACCCAAAAAATGAACTTGGACATTCCAAAAATAAGATCCAAACTAAAAACATATTATAACTGATTTCAAATTTTCCATTATTTCTCCTTCCTCTGTCGTGTCTCTCTCTTTGTGAATTCAATCAACAACGCCATCCCCTCTTGATCTTACATTTATATTATGAACTCGATTGACAACCAATTGTCCAGCCAAGAATCGATGACAAATTAATGAAATTCAATGGCGGAACAATGAGAAGGTGGCGATTAGATTTTCGTGCCTAGTGCTATGACCGAAGAGGTTTTTATTGCTGGGGTTTCAAGTCTTTATTCATGGCTTGCATAGATAAATATTGGGTTCATCTTCATGTGTAAAAAAGATAGGTTTTTTGGGAGAGATGATGGTAGACATTGAAATTTCGGTAAAATAAATGTTGACCAATAATTAAAATTTCAACGCTCACGTGTCACATAAATTTTACACGTACGTATGACTCGACGAAAAATAAAAAAGAATAAGAAAAGCCATCAAACATGACCTGGCAGAAACGACTTATTTCATCTGATTATGTAAATCCAAAAATCAAGTTTTGGAATTCTATAAATAGGAAGCCATTTCATTCATTTCAATTCACCAATTCACAAATACATTTCTCTACTCCCAAATTGGAAGAGAATTCACTTGAAGTTCATTCTTCGTTCTTCGTTAATCGTTCTTCGAGATCAAGCCCCAATGGCCCTTGAACAAATGTTCATCCACCTTCAAGAATCAAGCCCAAAAGCCCTTGAAGATCGTTCATCGTTCGTCGTTCATCCATCTTCAAGATCAAGCCTAAAAACCCTTGAAGATCGCTTGCCGTTCAACGTTCATCCACCTTCAAGATCAAGCTGCAACAGCCCCTTGAAGCTCCGTTCATCCACCTTCAAGATCAAGCCCCGACGGCCCTTGAAGCTCCGTTAATCCACCTTCAGGATCAAGCTGCAACGGCCCCTGAAGATCCACTCATCCACCTTCAAGGATCAAGCCCAAAAGCCCCTTGAAGTTCATCCATCGTTCATCGCTCATCGTTCATCGTTCTTCGTTTGTCGTTCATCCATCTTCAAGAACAAGCTCAAAAGCCCTTGAAGATCCGTTCGTCATTCAACGTTCATCCTACTTCAGGATCAAGCCCCAACGGCCCCTTGAAGATCCGTTCATCCAACTTCAAGATCAAGCCACCAACGGCCCCTGAAGAAACCTCACCCAACTTCAAGATCAAGCCCAAAATGCCCCTGAAGAAACGTTCATCCGCCAAACTTCAAGATCAAGCCCAACGGCCCTTGAAGAAACTTCCCCTTGTTCATCCAAGATCAAAGCCTCGATGGCCCTTAGATCAAGTCCACAAATCAAAGTTTTACGGAGATCGAATCAGAGGAACAAATAGAGATTGTAACCCAAAATCATCAAATACAATTATTATTTTGTAGACGTGTTCTTGTTGTTTTTAAGAAATTTTCGTGTTCACAAATTTGGCACGCTTAGTGGGACAATCTCTACCTCTCATCTCTTTCTCCGTCCAAGAAAACTGAAGCACACTTCAAGAACGATGTCTTCAAATAAGGAACAAGTCATCGGCGCTACCTCTATGGAAGAACAGCTTGTTCAAATGAAAGAAATGATTGCAACGATAACGATAACCCTTGAAGAAAATGACTTGAAGATCGCTATGCTCTTGGGCAAACTAGGGGCAAGGCATGATGAAGGATTTGGCTCCAATTCCAAGAAAGGTGGCGACGAAGAAGAAGAGCCTCTGGTGGAAAAGGTTGAAGAAGACCCAAAGCCAGACCAAGCAGCGGCACTCATGCCATCTCTCTCCATCAAGCAGTTGCAGAAGATGATCGCCAACACCGTCAAGGCACAGTACCAAGGGAACTCAAATACCTCCGGGTTATACTCAAAGCCTTACTCTAAGAAGATTGATGGCCTGAAGATGCCAAGGGGATATCAACCACCCAAGCTCATGCAGTTCGATGGAATGGGAAACCCGAAACAGCACGTTGCCCACTTCGTTGAAACTTGCAACAACGCGGGCACTGAAGAGAACTACCTTGCCAAGCAGTTTGTGTGCTTGCTGAAAGGTAACGCCTTTGACTAGTACACTAATCTTGAGCCCAAATCCATCAATAGCTGGGAGCAATTGGAGCGGAAATTCCTTAACCGCTTCTACAGCACCCGCCGCACAATCAACATGCTGGAGCTGACAAACACAAAATAGTGGAGGGACGAGCCAGTTGTTGACTACATCAACAGATGGCGCACTCTTAGCCTCGACTGCAAAGATAGACTCTTGGAGCGCTCTTCAATCGAGATGTGCATCCAAGGCATGCAATGGGGATTGCACTACATACTTCAAGGCATCAAACCGCAGACCTTCGAAGAGTTAGCAACCCGCGCCCACGACATGGAGTTGAGCATCGCCAACTATGGAAAAAAGAAGTCAACCACCAACTTCAAAGAAAAAGTGTTTGCTCCAAAGGTGGACGAGACTGGGAAGAAGCCCGCCAAAGAAGCTTTTACCGTTAACATTGCCCCCGTCAAAATCTCATCTGCGCTTGTCAAAATCTCGTCCAAGTACAAAACAAGGGAGATAAAGAGAGGAGAGCCTTCTTGTACCCAAGACAGGTACAAAAACACCTTAAGGGAATTGAAGCAAAAGACGTATCCTTTTCTAGACTTCGACGTGGCCGCAATGCTGGATGACCTATTGGAGAAAAAGGTGATCGATTTACCCGAATGCCGATGGCCAGAAGAAATAAATTGCACCTACAAGCCAAGGTACTGCAAGTACCACCGCTTCGTCAATCATCCAACAAGAAAATACTTCATGCTGAAAGATCTCATCGTGAGGTTGGCCCAACAAGGGATCATCAAGCTGGGTCTTGATGATGTGGTAAAGTCAAATTATACCACCGTCACTTCCGGCACATTTGATTCGAAGTCTTCATCGCCACCGCTGGGGGCATGCTCCGAATCAAGCAAAGCTAAATGATGGATTCATGTTGCTCCAAAGAAATGGTACATGAAGCCTACGCCTCCACCACAATTTTGCCAACAGAAAAGGGGGCAAGAAACCATTGTCAATGCACTTTCAAGCCTGGATGAAGCTGGGATTGTCAACATGGTCGAAGCTGATTCCATTCAAGAAGTCATGGACTTGGTATTGAGCTTAAATGTTGTCCTAAAAAAATTAGGGCAACTCTGCGCTTGCATAAAATTTCATGGCGTGAAGCAATACAACGCTTAAGAAGGCGGCTGGCTGCTCTTTGTTCGCACGAGCCTAAACTGTATGAACGGAAGCTCCTTGTTTGCACGAGCCTAAACTGCACGAACAAAGGCTCCTCGCCGGCACGAGCCCAAACTGCATGGCACAACGCTCCTGGTCTGCACAAGCATAAAAGGCAACACCGACGCTCCTGGATCGCACGAGCATAAAAGGCGACACCGACGCTCCTGGATCGCACGAGCATAAAAGGCGACAACAAAACGCTCCTTGCCTGCACAAGTTAAAACTGCAAACGGCACCAAAAGAAAATACTAATATATATATATATATATATATATATATATATATATATATATGTTTTATTAATGAAAGTCAAATTCATTACAAAAAAAAAAAAAAAATACATATGTTGTTATTATGTATTAAAATAAATAAATATATATACATATGTTATTATTATGTATGTAAAAGAAATTTTTTTTAAGGATTGATGATCCGAGTGAAGATGCAAAGAGTTCAATATGGGCCGTTCTTCATCCAGGCTTTTATCAAGGCTGGTTCGAATTGAATGGCAGAAGTGGGAGTTGCTGTAGCTAACGACAACGACAATGAAAGTGTTTGCTCTTAAGCGGTGAAGACGGTAGCTGCATCCAATCTGGTGGATAAGCAAGAAACCCCGGTACATGTCCCTGACTTTCGCAGCAAGAGCCAAATTCTTTAAGACCCCATTTACCATTTTCCATGTCGAGGTTCTCTGAGACAGAGAACTTCACGGTCACTGGGCTGGCTGTGATTGTGATTGCTAAGCGGAGACTAGCTTCGTTACATCTGGCGGAGACGCTCTAATCTGAATCTGATCAGGATCCGGGTCTTCGATTGAACTAATTTTCCGTGTGGTTCTTACTGTAAAGTTAAAACCTTTGACCATTTTGGGGCAGAACTTGTTTTGCATTCTGCGGCGAAATATATTGGTAGCAGAAATGGTCAGCCAAAGCAGACAATTAGTTACATAGCTAAGCGTGTTGTCGGGCACGGATCATTTGGAGTTGTGTTCCAAGCAAAGCGCTTAGAGACTGGTGAAACTGTGGCTATAAAAAAAGAAAAAAAAAAGAAAAAAAAAAGGGTTGTGGAAGACAAGAGGTACAAGAATCGTGAGCTACAGACCATGCGTCTTCTTGACCACCCAAATTTTGTTTCTTTGAGGCATTGCTTCTTTTTAATGATCTGTGTGGGACAATTCCAATTTATGGCAGGGAAGAAAGACGACGGCGGGGCTCTCACTGAGTAGATAGGAGATCGTCGAGGAGGTTGACGATGACCCTGATGCCAGACCACCAAGCTTCTTCTGCGCCTGATCTGACCTCCACCACAGAGGCTGCACTACCACCAGGCTTTTCGGCCTCCTCCGTCCTTATTTTTGCCAACGTCTCCCTCCTCAACATGAGGCAGCACCTGATCTCTTTTGCCATCCTCCATCTTCCTCTCCTTCTACGCCTCGTCTTCAAGCCTCTTCTACTCCAGCAACTTCGGCAATAGAGAAATTCCCAGCCTGAGGTGGTGTCGTTGCCGGTTTTGGTGGTAATAAACTTGAAGTTCTTTAAGGCATGGACGGTTGCTCACTTGGTCCGATCAAACCGCTTCGCGTTGGAGGACCTCCATGGCAATATTCTTCTCCTTACTCCACTTGGCTCCTCAACATCTTCGACACCTGCCTTGAGCCTCGCTCCTTGCCGTGCATTCCCTTGGCTCCACAACCTTGTCCCCGTCAATGTCGCCGACTTCCTCAAGTTCCAGGCAACCTAGCAGCTCTTTTCTTCTTCCATTGCAGCAACCACCTCGACTCGGCCTGGGTTTTCACCCAAACCCACGAAAACGAGCATGGAAGCAACATTTAATTAGAAAAAAAGGGGAAAAGGTGGTGCCTCAAGCTGTCAAGCACCTTGACAATCGTGGTAGCCAGCACTGAAAGAAGAAAAGAAAAAAATTAAAAGAAATGAAAAGCTGTGGAGTGGTGCTAGCACCACGTAAAGAGAGAAAGAAAAAGCTTCATGGTGCATCTGGCACCGCGTGAAAGGGAGAGGAAGAAGAAATAAAAATATATGTATACTAAAAAAAGGAAAATTAAGGAAAAAAAATGCATTTTAGAGAAACAAAATTCATTTTATTTATTTTTTTGGAAAATTACATAAATTGGCACTCTACATGCCACAAAAAAAAAAAAGAATCAAATTTACAAGCAGGGAATCTTCAAGGACGGTCACGAGAAGCCTCATTACTCGGCGGAGCTGCAGGAAGACGAGGTGCTGAAGTTTGATGATCCGGAGCCTTAACACTTGGTGAAGCTCCAGATGACGAAGGCAAAAGTTGCCTCTGTAATAAAGCCACAAACATCTGATGGTCACTTTGAATTCGACTTTCAGATTCCTGCAGCTGGTCAAGTTTTCTCTTCATACTCATCGAGTAACTATTGGCAAGTATGTGCAACTCCCTATTTTCATGCTTAAGCCCTCTGATCTCCTGCTTAAGGCTCACCACCTCAGCCATCAAGGATTCAACCTGGCGAGTACGAGCAAGAAGGCGTTGGCCCATGTTCGACACAGAGCCCGCGCACTGGACGCTAAAGGCCAAGGAGTCCTGGATAGCCAGCTCATCGGACTGCTTGGAAAGCACCCTGTTGTCTTTGGGGGTGAGAAGATTTCTAGCCACCACCGTGGGTGTTATATCATTCTTCATTATCGAATCCCCAACCGTAAGATGACCGTTTGGGGATAAAAAGGATGGGTGCCATACGTTGTCCGGAGAAGTCATCACAGCCTCTTCCCCGACATTCAACTCAAGACGACGGTCAGATGGGCAAGACATTTTCCGAAGGTTTTGAAGAAAAGAAAAGGTCGGACAAATCAAGATCTCAAAGGTACAAGAGGGAAACTTCTGCAAGTAGCAATTCTCAAGTGTTCTTTGGGAAGTAATCGATGCCTCCATAAAAAGAAGAAGCAACGAGGCCGCCTGCTTAGAAATCGAAAAGCTGCCTGCCCAGAAATTGAAGAGTCGTTCGTTCAGAAATCGAAGAGGCACCACTTTTTCAAAAGTCAAATTTTCTGGATCAATCTGTCAGCACCCTTCACGTGTAATCTCAACTTCGAGGGAGTTACGGGCCAAAAATCAAGGAAGCTCGACATTATCCTCTAAACCTCAAAAGCTCTGCCGCTTGTTAAAAAATCGAAGAGTTGCTTACCCAGAAATCGAAAAGGCGTTAACTCTTCAAAAGCTTGTCGCCACCCTTCACGTGCTGTCTCAGCTTTGCAGAAGTCACGGACGAGTCTAAAAACGCGCGAATTTTATGGTTCTAGTTACCCACTGTCGTTGACAAGAGTAAATGAACAGTATCACTACTAGCTACTCGAAAACCCCTATATAGGCCAACCCTCATCATTTACGGTAAGGCAGACCTGCAAAAATGCCAAAGCTCTTCCAAGATGCATTTCCAACAAAACCTCTCGAAATACTCAGTATTCCTCATCCTCTGGAATACCTCTGCGAATAAATCACACCAGAGCAAGAGTACCTCATATCATTAGGGTCGAAAGCAAGAGTATCTCATATCACGCTTTCTCCCTATCATTTTCCTTGTCTTTGTTCTCACCTGCAAGACAATGAGAAAGAACAAAATCAGTCGGAACCTGAAAAATAAACTTTCGATCTGAAACTGATTGCCCGGAACCTTTGCCTGGTTGCTTACCTTGCGTTGCTCTCAAGCACTCATCCTCAGATGTTGTCAAGGTCACGAATTCCTTCGTCAAATACTTCAGCGCAATTGATACGGTGGTGGCTCACCATTCAAATGCAAAGGTTGCGCATCACTTCTGCTATGCAAAAAGATTGAAGTAGAAAGATCAGCGATGAGCTAGCACCGTTGCTGAAGAGCAAAGCTTCGCTATGCAACGCTGGCAAATTGTCACCACTTCTTCAAAAGCAAGAGTATCTCATATCACGCTTTCTCCCTTCCTTTTCTTTGTCCTTGTTCTCACCTGCAAGACAAGGAAAAAGAGAGCAATCAGCCGACATTTGGAATCAACTCTCTGATCTATAACCGACTGCCTGGAACCCATTTCCTGATTGCTTCCCTAGCATTTGCTTCCCTAGCATATGCCTAATTAACAAAAATATTCATTGATTAGGTCTAAAATAAAATTGACCATTGATGTATAGTTCATTAGTAGAGTTTTTATTGACTTTTTACCAAAATTTCTTAAAAATTAATAACAAGCATTTAATAAGCCATTGTCAAATTTGACAACAACCTTACTACCAATCCATGATATGCCACATTGGAATTGACATTTCGGTTGAAGTACACTTGTGTTGTCTTTTTTTTAACCTGTTATTGCTGATGTGAAATTTTTGACATCTCATTTGGAGATACTTTGATGTAATCCACATTTAAGTTTATTGTCCTTTCATATATTTAAACTACATATTAACAAAACTCTATTTGTCAACAAAAAAGGAGAAAAGACACTTTGGTCTCTTATCGCTAAATAAATTATGGAGAGTAATTTAGTTTTGCACAATCTAAATTTATCTTTTTTTTTCCTCTCCACATGTTATCATAACATATATCTGATTTAGAAAAAAATAAAAAAATAAAATTATAAACATCTTCCACATACTTTCTTTTTCACATTTCACTCCAACTTCTCTTTCTTCCATATTTATTTTTTAGAAGTGTTATTGGCACTTTAAAAATCTTATTCTACACTCCTTATAAGTATATTTTTCTTTCTAAATATAGAAAATTTAGAGTGTAAAATGAGAATTTTGGAGTGCTAATACCAATTCTCATATTTTATGATCTTTTGTATTTATACACGTGTAGATTTCATCTAGTTATTTATAAAAAGAAGTATTTATATACGCAATGCTTTATTTATTCATTGTAATTTATACCCATGTTTAATTTATTATATGTAACCACTATTTTAATGATCTTGTTGGCTGGTTAAAATCAGAAGTTGAAGATCACACCAAAAAAAATATTCAACGAAAACAAGTGGACCCATGAGGTGTACACTGGAGTGCAGTGCAGTGCGGCAAGAATTGCGTATGCATATTATAAAAAAAAATTGAGTGCGCTAAAAACATGATTTGATAAACTAAATATCATACATAATTAATTAAAAATGTCTTTTTTCTTTTAATATTTTCCAATCAATTGTGTTACTGTACCAAAAACGTGTTTCGATATAATGAAAAATCTCAGCAATACTCACCAAGAAAGAGGTCAAACTTTTGCAATTTACCCCAATGAAAGGACGCCATTTTCCCGGTTGGCAAAAATTCAAGGATTATACTTTACTCACTAAAATATCTTACATGCTCATATTTTTTTTGGCTTAATGATATTTAAGACATATTTTATTACTGTTAAAAAATAATAAACATATTACTTAGTTTTATTTTGCTTTAAAAACAAGTAACACATGACATTTTTTTCATTTGGCGAAATCCAAAATTGAGCCTAAGTATTATCCAAAATTCAATGCCCCGCGTTTCACAATTAAAAGTTCGTTGGGGTAGTTGCATCCTCCCATCACCTCCTTCCACCTCTCCTCCCCTTTAAAATCACCACACAACTCTTCTCCCTCTCTAAACTCTCTCCATCAAAACCTCATAGAAAAAGTTTCAAAATCTTTCCCTTTTGTGAGTTTGACTAGTGCCGTGTTTCTGAGACTGTAACATGGCGGTACAGAATCAGAACCAGGGAGAGAGATTGAACTTGGGACCTGAGTCAGCAGGAAGTCGCAAACCTGCGCTGCCTAACTTTCTTTTATCAGTGAAGCTCAAATATGTCAAGCTAGGTTACCACTACTTAATCTCCAACGCCCTCTACCTCCTACTAGTCCCTCTCCTCGTCGCAGCCTCCGCCCACCTCTCTACGCTCACAGCCGACGACTTCCTCCACCTGTGGCAGCAGCTCAAGTTCAACTTCGTCTCGGTCACTTTGTGCTCCGGCCTCTTGGTTTTCCTAACCACCGTATACTTCACCACCCGCCCTAGAAAAATATACTTGGTGAACTTCGCATGCTACAAGCCCGAGCCGGCCCGTACGTGCACACGTGAGATGTTCATGGAGAGGTCGAAGCTGACGGGCAGCTTCTACGACGAGAACTTGGCTTTTCAGCAGAAGATTCTCGAGAGGTCTGGCCTCGGGCAGAATACGTACATGCCTGAGGCCGTGATGCGGGTCCCACCGAACCCGTGCATGGTGGAGGCGAGGAAGGAGGCGGAGATGGTGATGTTCGGAGCGATCGACGAGTTGCTGGAGAAGACTGGGGTGAAGGCTAAGGATATTGGGATTCTGGTGGTGAACTGCAGCTTGTTCAATCCGACGCCGTCTTTGGCGTCCATGGTTGTGAATCACTACAAGCTTAGGGGGAACGTTGCGAGCTATAACCTTGGTGGGATGGGTTGCAGTGCGGGTCTCATTTCTATTGACCTTGCAAAGCAGCTTCTCCAGGTTTGTTACTAATTCCTTATTCTTACTGCCATTTTATGTTTATGTTTTGGTTAATTATACACTAATATTTATCTTAATCATCACCGACTATGGATAATTCTGTTTTATATATGCATGATGACGAATTCACATTATTACAGTAGGTTATAAAATAAAATATTACTAAATCATCATTATATATATTTTTTGTATAATTGATAAAGATCGTAAGTTGAAGAAAAGTGCTATTAAACATGTGTGAGATTGTTTATGGAATGTCTAAAAAACGTTTTCGACTGTTTTGACACAAATGCTTCTTTATGAAGTGCATGAATTTTCGATAAAAATTTCAAACAAATTTATAATAAAACCGACTATAAACATAAAAAAAAAATATTTAAGTGCTTCTTATAAAAGTTTTTTCAGTGTTTTTTTTTTTTTTCGAACTCTCACGCGGATAATTTATTTATTTATGTGGGCCAAAGTGGATAATTGTATTCAAAAGGCATATGCAAACCGGGCTTGTATAGATATATTACCCTTTCACCATAAACAAAGAGACGTGAGAAGTAAATATGTGACACAAATGTGATTGTTGAATATGTATGCTCAATAAATGCTGTACACCAATCGGACCATACATAAATAGTTTCCAACTTTGCAATACTGCTTTACTAGTTAAGAGCATTTCCACATGTCCAGCTGGTTAATTATGTGGGATGTCTTTAAAAGGACGTTTTCTGTCCCCATAGGGCACAATAAATATATCCAATTCAATGTCTGCAATTGATAACTGGTTATTCCAATCTAAATGCGCTGAGCTATTTTGGGATTTTTCTGAATCTTGGTTTTAGATTCTGGCATTTTTGAGATGGGGAAGTGAGATATGCCTGATGACGGCTAGTTTGATAATATGAATTTTTTCTTTAATTCTAGTTTTAAAAGTTTTAAAAAAAAAATTCATGTCCATATAACGTTTTACAATTGGTTGATGTAATTAAAGGAAACTAAAATGACGCATTTGCCCTACATATGACATTAAAAGAAGGGAAAATCCAATAATGAACTCACCACAGGTTACAGCTAATAACTTTTTTACCACGAGCGTCAATTTAAAAGTAGAGTATCATCATTTTGATCACGAAAAAAATTGGCTTTATTTTATTAAGACCCTAAATTGGGTAAAATCATTTCGGAATTTGTACTAATGTAACAGGTGCGCCCCAACTCTTATGCCCTCGTGGTAAGTATGGAGAACATCACTCTCAATTGGTACTTTGGCAATGACCGCTCTATGCTTCTCTCCAACTGCCTCTTTCGAATGGGCGGCGCCGCCATCCTCCTCTCCAACCGCTCCTCTGACTACCGCCGCTCAAAGTACCAGCTCATGCATGCGGTCCGCACGCACAAAGGTGCAGACGATAGGGCATATAATTGCGTATTTCAAAAGGAGGACAACACGAAAAGAGTCGGCGTTGCTCTCTCGAAAGACTTGATGGCTGTGGCTGGTGAAGCCCTAAAAACCAACATCACCACACTTGGTCCAATAGTCCTCCCCGTGTCAGAACAAATCCTGTTTTTTGCTACTTTGGTGGCAAGAAAGGTGTTCAAGATGAAGAACATCAAACCCTACATCCCGGATTTCAAGCTGGCGTTTGAGCACTTCTGCATTCACGCCGGAGGGAGAGCGGTGCTGGATGAGATCGAGAAGAACCTTGAGCTCAGCGACTGGCACATGGAGCCATCGAGGATGACTCTCTATAGGTTTGGGAACACTTCAAGCAGCTCATTGTGGTACGAGCTGGCTTACTCTGAGGCCAAGGGAAGAGTCCGAAAGGGAGACAGGATGTGGCAAATTGCGTTCGGGTCGGGGTTCAAGTGCAACAGCGCGGTGTGGAAGGCGTTAAGGACTGTTAAACCAGCTAAGGAGAAGAACCCTTGGATTGATGAGATTCATGAGTTTCCTGTAGAGGTGCCTAAAGTGTCAGCCGTTGCTTCTTAACTAAACCTCGTATCTTTTGAGGAGGCATATTGTGTGATTTAATTGTGTTTCTGCACGATGATTTATTTAAATGTACTTCTATCACAACGTTGGCTGTTGCGTATAATTAAACATCACTACAACTGATTAGTGGGCCAAAATCTAGTCTCAAAAGTTGTTCTATCCCAACACAGAAATGAACAGGGTAAAATGCTCATCACGAAATTTCGAAATTCCTATCAAGTTGCAAACTCTATGAATTCGAACGCAAGTCTCGATCTAACAAGGTCGACTGAAAACAAGCAACCGAACAGAGTGCATGAATGATATCAGACACGTTCTAAAGAGTGTACGATCTGACTAAATTTTCTTAAGACAACTGCTACAAATATTAGATCCTAGACTTGTCAGCAGGCGAACTATCAGATACTTTTTATAAAGAGAAAATTCATCAGAGGACACAATTATTAGTTACATGCCCCAAACACCACGGGCTGCTGCCACTTTGTTGTTAGGTCTAGACGTCAGTTCATACAATATCCTGGCAAAGGTATCAGAATACCTGGCATCTGAGAATACTATTTCAGCAAATGCATTCTCATAAGCTAGCAGCAACGCTCGGTTCTGTGGCTCAGACACAAGGCTTTCCAATATCATCGCAGCTTTCCTGCAAACCTCAGGAACTGGATGGGGTTGCTTGATGACTTTTAACAATCGATCAATGGCCCTGAAATTATTCCGAAAGAATTGTCATCTCAGCGATATTTTGATTTTCAAACTCTTGATCAAATGAAATGATTCAGTATTTGGGATTTTTTTTTAGCAGAAGAGCCCTTACCATCGCTCACTAGCGAGTTTTAGCCTGCAGTCCATATTCACTTCAGCGAGGTTGTAGAGTGCACCAACTGCAGCAGCTTGGGCCCCATGCACTGTTTGTGCATCTACCGCTGGTAAGATCATAAGATCAACCAATCTCTTGTGTATCTGCAGTGTTCACAGAGCTCATTACAAAGATACAATATTTCAAAAATGTAAAAACACTTTTGTAACAGAAGAATTTCTGAATATTAACCTGTGGAACAAAGGGAAGAAGGAAGGGTTCATTATCAGGGTTTATGACCAAACGCCCAAGTAACTCAGCTGCAGCACAATGCCAGGTTTTGACCACAGACCCCAGCATCCCCATGATGGCTTGAACTGCACGTTTTCCTCTGTTTGATAGAAAATCAATTAATTTATCAAGCAGATGGATAACAAAGAGAGCGTAAGCTCGAAAAAGAAGATCACAATTCTCACGTTATCTTTATGTAGGATGGCTTTGATGAGCTGAAAATTCCAAGGTCAAGCAACGGAGCCAAATTCACAACTGTCTCAAGAGAATTTGTCACAAGTTCCTCATCCTCTGTTAACAAAGAAAGCATTGGAGTCATTTTACACTAAAATCTTAACCAGAAAAGCAAACTGGAAGGTTACTATTTTCTTTGTTCGGAAAAGGATTTCCAATAGGAAAAGGTATGAAGCTCAATCATGAAAGAAGCATACAAGAAGAAAAGTTCCAAACCAATTAAGTCTACAAGATTTACTGCCAGTAAAATACTAAAATAAGCCTATCTATAAAGTACAAGATTTGAAATTGGAAAGTATATACGATCTATACATCCTTAACAACTGAACTACAAGAAGACATCACGACCCTAGAGTTTACATACACAGACAATTATACCGGAAAAAGAATTTTAGAGTTGAGACAAGAAATTATACACTGCAGACAGACTGCAGTCAAGAAATAAATAATGATTTCAATGATAACGCTTCTCACCTGTGACATAATCTTCTATGCAATGGAACACTGTTTCCAGACAATGGCGATGTTGGGCCATAATGACTTCATTTTCTGGCATGAAAGAGAAGTTGCGAATGATATTTGAAGCAGCAACAGCACACTGCTGTCTTTCTGCTCGACCTTCTTCATCTAGGTTAAACAGACCATCTTCATCATGCCACCACTCCGAGGAAGCACGAAGTTTGGTCACAGCACTCAGCACTAATGCTTCTTGAGTAGCGGATCCCAAGCTGCCACATGAATATTTTCCCACAATCAGTTCTTCGTATCAAAAACAATTTCAGATACTCAAACTGCAAATTCACTCATGAAATTACTATATATCTATAGAGCTTACCCAGGATGCGGGACATTGCCATTTGAACCCAATGCCTCGTACTCATTTCCAAACCCTGTTACAACCAAATTTGCACCCAAAGTTCTTACTCTGGGTGCCTTTACATGTTCTTGAGGAAGGGCTATATCACGCCAATCATCAATCTGTTATTGACAGAATCCCGACAACATGGGTTCAAATGTCAATAGATACTGGCTGGAACAAGATAGTTCATAACTTGGGGAATGCTATTCCACTCCCAATTGTTCATCTGCTCTCGTTTGTAAGCGTGTTATTAAAATAATAATACTATTGAATTAGAGACGCAAAATGACCAACTGAGAGCTGCCTAAAACTTGAGCATAAAAACAAAATTATATGAATCAGAAAGCGAAAGAGTTCAAGACGTACAACGCTGAGGAGAGCATCAAGCAACCCAGGAATCTTTGCAAGAGGGGCTGCGTCTTTGCGCATGTCATCTTTCTCTTTAAAAGAGAGTAATGTGAGAGTGTTCAACGCCCATGTCAGCTCACTCTTCAAGCCGCTTTGAAGAGCCAGGACTATCCTTTTATTGTTCTGATCTGCAATACAGGAAATATGTATTGGTAAGAACATCGACTCCAGAATGCTCGAAAAAGGAGCTTTCCTGCCAAAACCGGTACCGTTATAGCATTACTACAGCCCACCTAGCTCAGTACAAGTTCTGATAATTGTTACTTCACTTTGATTTCTTTTCATTTATATTTCGACAATTTTTATCATCCCCAAGATTAATAATTGCATATATCTAACAATTCATGGAAAAATTGAAACTTTTGAGAATTTTTTATTGGAAATGTGGTGTAGGGTTTTGATAAACTGACCGGCGAAGGAACTGTGGACGTGAAGGGAAGGACCGAGGAGAGTCGACGGAGCTGCCGTGTCGGCGGAGGAAGCGGCAGCAGCTAAGGCGCTGTTTCCGCCGCCGCCAAATGGGCGGCCTCTCCTCGCCGGCGGCTGCGAGGCTCCACCACCTCCGCCACTAGACTTGTTTTGCTCCCTCTTTTGCATCTCTCTCTCCCTCTCCCGGCGTTTGGTCGTTTAATTTTGGGATTGGATTTAATTTTAGGGCAGATAATAACTTTTATTTTTGACCGGATCCGTCCTCGTCAAAAAATGTATTGGGCCTAAGTGGATTCTTGAGTTATTTGACTGGGCCGTGTATGCAAGTCTCGTGGCGTTATTTCACTTTAAAACATTTTTTTAATTTATAATAATTTTTTAAAAAAGTTCTACACTAAAAAAAACATAAAATAGTAAGTTAAGTCTCACAATGATCTAGCATAATGTGGTTTAAATTCACTTTTGGTGAGGATCGAACCTAAGACCTTTGACTTGAAGAAGAATATCATTAGACCGTAGTACTAAGTGACACTTAAAACAAATGTTTTAACGTGATAATACCAAAAGTGCTTGCTAAATACATTTTCCAGGCAATGCATCTTAAGTGCCAATCAACAAAGACTTGAAAGAATGCAATTTTAATGGGCATTAATTGCTAAATACATTGGCTATTTAGCATCGTCAGCCGTTATATAGATGGAACAGTTGGAACAGTTTGACACCAAAAAATAAAAAATAAAAAAATAAAAAAAAACAAAAGAAAAACAGATGGAACAGTTGAAGATTTTTCGTACCACAAGTGCGTGATGGGACATAGCCAAATCGAACTCCAATTTTAATTCAAAATTCTCAAATGAAAACCGTAATTTTATTTCAATCCCAAATCAAAGCGCTAATTTAATTTTAAAAACTTTAATTTTGTAAAATTTCGAAACCCTAATCTTCATTTCAGAATTTCAAATCGAAACTCTGCTCCGATACTGTTTATTTTAACGAAAAATCACATTTTTACACTAAGAAGTCAATCATAGTATTATCACCTTTATTTTGTTCTTATAATTAAAACTCAAAATTTTTAAGTCATTTTCATTATTTTTTCTTAAAATTAATGAATTAAGATGAAATTTCTTACTTTGTGAAGTGTAGCTATTGGAGGTGAAAGAGAGAAGTTGAGAGAGAGACTCGACTAGAGAGAGTCGGAGAGGAGTCTCCCCAGAGAGTGCTGGTGTGTGGTGTAGTGTGGGTGTGGTGCAGCCGGAGTCGAGACTCGAGCGAGAAAGAGAGTCGGAGAGTATTTGTTTGGCAACACACAACACCAAGACAAGGGATTCAACATTATTCTTGTTGCAAAACAACATCAACTATATGTCTTCCAAAAAACAAAAAAAAAAACATCAACTATATGTCTGCAAATAAATTTCAATTCATTTGATGTATGTTTTCGATATACACAACAACAAACCAAATGCTTCGATCCAAAGTCTCAAAGGCTGCCAACCGTCATGAACCGATGATTCAGAACAGCCTGTGCAGTTGGCCGTTTTCGGAAGTCTGGATTCAGCATTGCCTAGACCCAAGTCAAATATTATTGTCTTAGATTGTATTAATGAAATGATATTGACATTAGTAATTATTGTTGCAAGTATAATTGAACCTGGAGTAACTCCCAACCAGCACCATCTCCAAGATCCAGAAAATTTACGGCATCTAATAGCCGGTCATCTGCTAAACAGTATCTGCCACAATGGGTAAACGGGAAGAAACTAAGAAATTGAGGCAGAACCAATACAAAATCTGCAAAAAGATCTTAACTTTATGATATCAAAGGTATCGTACTCTCTTGTTGCTCCGATATCAAGTTGGAAAGTGCTCTCCAAAAGCCTCTGCAAGTTCACCACATAAAAAATTATTGCTGAAAGATTTGCTAATATGACTATAACTGATGTAGTAACATCAACTTGGTTATCAAAGAAATGGTCAGGAGTCGGACCATTTATTTCATTTTTCTCAGACAGGAATCAATCTCCAGAATTTTAAGAGTAAAGTTGCTTGGGTTTTCTAAGGACTACAGTGTCTCTGCATAACCATCCTAACTCATCTCTTTCTTTTCTCTAACACTGTTTGCCTACTATTAATGTTGTCTCTCAATCACGATAATCATACGTGGTATCCACTGTGTTCTCCTACATCCATTACTAATACGACGAATGGGAAAAAAGAATCCATGAACAAAAACAAAAGAAAGGTATATGTGTTAACACGATAGCTTACTTGCAATGAAAGGCCATCCATCATCCCTGCTTCACAGAATGGTAAGAATGCTAAGTATGCCAAGAGAAGACCTGCTTCATATCTGCATGGAACAATATGAAGGCATAAAGATTATGAGGCAGATTCAATCTTCTAAATGAATCAAAACTTTCAGAAAATTACATGTCATCTGCTATTCCGAAGGCTCTTTTTTCCATAGGATTGAATGCACCAGCAGTAGATGCTCGTCTCCAAAGTCCCTCCGAGAGTAATCCAGGATCCCCTTCTAGCTTTGAGTACCTAGGAAACAATGTGTTTGGAGTATATTCAGACGTTATAAGATATGAATCCACCAACTGTTATTTGATTATTTTCTATATGTATTTCTTAAATAAAACAGATAACCATATATGTAACAATAGCATAGCCTTACAAGATCACTATTATTTTCCTTTAAATGAATTGATCAACTGAAGAGATTCAATAACAACATTTTCTTCTGCGTTCTCTTTGGTTACCCCACTCCTTTGTCGTTGGTAGATTAATAGACAGGAAATAACAAATTACAATGTTCAAAGACTCACTTGGACAAAGTACAAAATCTTGACTATGGATAAATTATGCACACAAATAAAATTACAGGAACAAACAAATCAGATGGCAGGAATCATACCCAATGTCAACAGAAAATGCTAGATCCCGAAGTCGAGGGACTAGGTAAACAGCATCTCTCTCTACAATTGTGCTGCAAGCAGTGAAGTTTAAGTGGGGATATAACAGAGTGAACAGAAGAATCATAACACATTATTCAGATGAAGCATTATCTCGAACCACAATAGATATCTCGAAGCAACATACTTAAGAATAACAGAAGCTGGTCCAAGACTCTGGTGCAACCTCTCACGATCATGCATATAAGCTAAACCTCTCATAATGCCCTGCAGCAGCTTTGTAACAAAATATCTTCTGCGTTTGATAGTTTCCTCTTGTTCAAAATTATTCCAAACTTGTCCTCTGTCAGCACGGGTTTTTGACACTCTTTCACTCATCACTTTGGCATAATCTGCTGCACTAGCTTTCCCGTGATTGCGAAAAGCAAGCCACTGCACATGATAAATTTCCTCATTCATTCATTGTTTCTACCAAAAGAATTTATAAACTCTTTGTATATACAAAGTCTTGAGAAATAATTACACATGACAAACCTGCTCCCCAGTTTTCGTTTCAAACCCACCTATGAGTAGCACAAGATTCTGACAGATGTCATTTGAATTGTTCTGCAAAAGCAAAAGAAATGAGTTACATTGAAAAAATATAGAAAAGAAAAAGATTTAACTCTTTTAGTAGTGATCTGAATTGTAAGAAGTTAGCAAAAGGGTCGTGCAAATGCAATCATTTAGAGGGTAATTTATAACTGGATTACTTGAAGGAATAAGTGAGCATTTAGCTCATTAGCAGCCATCATATCTGCCTCATTACCACCAGCCCGTTGTCCAGGATAAACCTTCATGGTTAAAAATGCTACTGTTCAGTACAAATAATGAGCCTAGGAAATTGAAATGATCCGATGAGAATGATGCCATTGATAACAATATCACCTTAAAAACAACCGGAGTCCCTCTCAGCGGACCCTGAGAGACTCTCCCATCATACAGCCTGCGAAAGAACTGCCAT
Organism: Crataegus laevigata; assembly: GCA_963580275.1. NCBI lineage: Eukaryota > Viridiplantae > Streptophyta > Magnoliopsida > Rosales > Rosaceae > Crataegus > Crataegus laevigata. The sequence goes on along the minus strand of OY756940.1, from coordinate 17,416,897 downwards.
GAGTACTATCAGCATCAGAAAGATAACAGTTCACAGATATTCACATTATAAGTTTCCTTTGAGCTACTTTCCTCAAACTGATAAGACCATTAGTAGTGCCATGCTCCACCACATTTAGTCATGTCATGCTCGCAGCAAGGCAATAAATGAATGATTCACAGAGAGCAGGAGTATGTATTGTGTTTTACGCACTGTTCTAAAAATCTCCGCCTAATGCCGCCTAGGCGCTAGGCGGTTGGCCACCGCCCCGATTAATGCCTTGGCGTTTGAAAATTAAGAAAGGGCACCTAAACCTACTGAGGCGCCCACCTAGACTGCCTAGCCTGCCTAGACACCCGCCTAACCTGCCTAGACACCCGCCTAGGTTACAACTCACTTAGACAGAAAATAAATAACTTTCATTTTACATTTTACTTTTTCATTTTACATTTTACATTTTCGCTAGGCCCCACCTAGCCGCTAGGCCCCACCTAGCCGCCTAAGCGCTAGGCCCCAGCCCGCCGCCCGACTAGCGTCTTTTAGAACCTTGGTTTTACGCTTCTGCATATTTACTACTTAAGAGTGTTTCTCCATTTAGAAGCACCTTTTTTCATAAAGCGGGTATGGGGGAATCGAACTTGGGTCTCTTCCAACATTATGAAGATAAATACCATTAAGAAGTACTTGCTTTGTAATAATTCTCCTTAATTAATGCAGGGCATTACTACAAATATATATCCTGTAGAATCCAGAATGTACCTGATCTTTACACTGCCTTCTCCTACATCTTGGACTCTCAACCGCCCCATATCCCCCGATGAGTACTCAGCATCCGCGCCCAAAGGAGACCCTGAAGAGCTGTTTCAGGCATTGGAAATGAGAAAGCACAAACAAAAAAGAAACACGAACGTGTTCTTCTATTAAATTGAGGCCAAAATTAATTCACATCAAATAAAAGAAAGAAAAAAAATATAAAGTATAAACCAAGGAATAAAAAAAACCATGTAGAATTAGAAATAGTTCATCTTCTCCATTCTCTTAGCCTCCATACACTAAGTAACAGAATCACTTAAAAATTCAAACGAATCGGAAGCCTAACCTTCGTTCTAATTGTTCAATCAGGAAAAAAAAATACCCACAAGAAATCTAATTCATTATTATTTTCTCTCTTTAATTTTCTTGTAAACCAAACAGAAAGTTAATCAGTTTTGAAAAAATGATACCTAGTGATGTTCATGAAGCCGTAGCTCCCAATGAATCGACCCACCTCGAACGAGTCAGAGTTCGTGATCAGATTCAGACTTGCCCTGCAGCAGAACCGAGTCGTCCTAGTTCTGCTTAGTAAGTAGGGTTTGTGGATGCGGCGAAGCGGAAAGAGGCAATGGCCGGGTGGTGCGAGGAGCATGGTCGTTTGCTGAGCTACCTCTTTGCTTTTTCAGTTCTTCTGAAGAAAATGGCGCCAAGTGGTTGGTAAGGTCGTTAGGGATGGAGAGGATAAGAGAGGTTCTTCTTGGGAGGGAATTCATTGCGGTTATACAATCAGCAGTAACTTTTGTATTTCCAATGATCAGGTGCTACCTCAATACCACATAATTGATTTTTTGTCGAACGATATATTTTGTTAGATTAGAAGTTAAATTGTAACTGTCATTACAAAAGCTCAACTTTTTTTCAGCACTGTGGTAAATAGCCGCTTGCCAATACCACATCATTTGAACCAAGGTCTAAAATATCTATAATATCTCGATATTTCCATCGAAATTTCCTTATTTTTGGACTACCGATATTTCTGATGTCATCGAAATTTCCGTGTTTTTTAAATTTCTATATTTAAAAAAACAGCAAGGGGATTCAAACCCCTCCCATTTTACTCCTTCAACACCTTGACCACCATATCACTTATGTTTTTGTGAAAATATGCTAAAATATTTACATATTTTCTACACTCACAATGTTTGCCAGCTCGCTATATAATCAACTTAGATCAGTTAAATCCATCATGCAATGCATTCTTTCCAATTTTTTGTGATAAACTAATAAATAATTGACTAAATAATCATTCTGCAAAGTTTCAATAAAAATTTCCAAGTTTTTCTTATAATTTTCGTGGCTTTTATTCAATTTATATCGATATCGATAATATCCCGATATTTCCATCGAAATTTCCGTGTTTTTGGACTACCGATATTTCTGATATCATCGATATTTTAGACCTTGATTTGAACCCATGTAAGTTTGTAACCCTTCAATCACTCGCGTAACTTACTAGTTTAAACTATAGTTGCTCAATATAAAAAATATATATATAAAAAAGTTAAAAAATAAAACAGACAAAGAACTAGGTTAGTGTTGTAAAATATAGTGTGAATGTCACACATGTGATTGTACGAGGAAGCAAACTAAAATAGACTTTGGTGACAACTATTGAAAGTCTTAAGTGAAAAAGTCTCAAGGAGGTTAAATTTATTTTTTTTGTATGTAAAGTTGTGTCGGATCAAAACTTCTATATATAGAGGTATGTGTCGGATCAAAATATTTCTTCTAACTCATCTGATTATTGAATTCTCGTCATGGTTTGCAGGTACTTTTACGCGTTAAATGTTTGTATTTATCTTGAATCTAAACGGTTGGATACTAATGTGATCTTGGAGGAGTCTGATACTTGGCCTGCAGAGATTTCTTCTGCTGCTGAATGCTTTTGCATTTATATACATTAATTTTGAAATCCGTTGACATCATTTTTCAATCCCGTTGCTTGTGTAATAGCCTCAAGATGCTTATGGCTTGGAAAAGCTCATGACCGAAGAATTATGCAGGCACTATACTAAGGATTTTGGTATTTGAGTGTCGAATTGGGCGTTTCCACAACATTTATGGACCCTTTGGAACTTGGAAAGGTCAGCCTACACTTGTGAATTCTGTTATGACTTGATACACAATACACGGGCACGGGCACGGGCACACTTCTGCGCAGATATATTTATGTATTTTGACATATTCATTGTTGCATATTGTTTGTCCTTTGTTTCGCAGGTGGTAGAGAGAAGGCCCCTGCTGCTTTCTGTGGAAAAACCCTTACTTCCACTGATAAGTTTGGGATGTGGGGTGATGGACTACAAACTCGGTCCTTCACCTTCATTGATGAATGTGTAGAAGGTGTTCTAAGTTAAAACTGCCTTCAAATATATATTTATCTTGTTCAGATGCAATCTTTTGCGGTATTGGTGATTCTGTTGCTTTTGTTTCACATCTAGGGGTTTAACTATTAATTTACTAGGAAAAGTGCAATGCTGAAAATCCTTTAAGGCTCTTTCGAATGCTGTCCCGCTCTTATTCTAAATAGTTTTGTGGCTTATGCACGAGTGCCAGCAACTTTACAGGCATCTTTGCCTCACTAATTGATGCATACAACACAGTTTGTACCACTAAATGCTGGATAAGTGTCATTTGAAAAACCAATAAGTTGGATTTTGAAAAGATATACACTGATTTGACATTCAACTTCCACACATTCAGATTGACAAAGTCCGACTTCCGGGAGCCGGTCAATATTGGAAGTGATGAGATGGTTAGCATGAATGAAACGGCTGAGATAATCCTAAGCTTTGAGGACAAGAAGCTCCCAATCCATCACATTCCTGGCCTTGAGGGTGTTCGAGGTCGAAACTCGGACAACACTCTGATTAAGGAGAAGCTTGGCCGGGCCCCTACCATGAAGTTGATGACAAGGAGCGATTTGTTTCTTGATCGAATTGTCTTCAGAAACGCTCGCTCGCATACTGATATCGTGTGTGTTAACTTTGACTTTTACAGGACGGACTGAGAATTACCTACTTTCGGATAAAGGAACAATTGGAGAAAGAGAAGACTCAAGGCACTAACCAGTCAGGTTATGGGTCATCAAAAGTAGTGGGAACCCAAGCACCAGTTCAACCGGGCTCTCTTCGAGCTGCTGATGGCAAAGAGTGAAGCTGGTTAAGCCATGATTCCATTTAATTAATCTGAAGTACCGAGTCCTCTATGAAGAAGCCTGGAACAGATTTTAATTTACTGCTTTTTGTACAAGGTTGAATAATTATGCTCGTATTTTTCCGCTTTTCAGACAGCAGCTATCTGTGTGACTATATACTATATAGTATGTAGAATAGAATCCCAAATCTGAAAGTTCTGCAATTTCTGTCTACTTATTCATGTTTCATGAGTTTGGCAGCTTTGTATTATTGTTAAATGTCATTAATATTCATGACAATGAGCAGCGTGCTTATTTGTTGCCTAGATTGAATATGTTTCTACAATTAACAGAAGAAACAATTAAAAGTTTAAATCATCTTGCATTGCATAAACATGTTCCCCCTAAAGAGCTATAAAGGCATCGTCTGGTGTGGAAGATTGGATAGAACTGCGTTGAATTCTAAAACTTATTATATTCACATGTGTTGAATGAAGAGATACGTCAACTTTCAAATTTAGAAGTTAGACATTTTTTCTTCCTTCAGCATACTTGAATCTAGTGATATGTCTTTATCCAATTCAATGTTAAACACCAAACTATGCTGATTCTAGTGATATATCTTGTCCAAATCAATCTTAAACACCAAACGAGGCCTTGGAAAACTGTGATGAAGGGGTCATTGGCAAATAATAGACCCACAAGTTAGTTACTCACCATAAAAATATGATCCGCTACTTGCCATCTTGAAATGATGATCACTATATGTATATGATCTGGTAAAGAGTACGTGGGAGTAAATGGGTATTTGAATGGGGATATTAGGTTGAAGAACTTGAATGATTTTGCCCTTAGCAGTTGGACTCTTGTCTAACGGGCGGGGATATAAACAATGATTTTTAATCAATTAGGGATATAAACTTTATGGTTTGACTACATATACTGCATTTTGGCAGGCATGAGGAGAAGTTCTCTAGCAGTCAAAGACGTAATTTTAGTGACATTACGTGTCCACTATGTGTCTGCCAAGTGCTCAAAAAGTGTATCCTATGCTCAATAGATGTTTGTCACATATGAGTCTTTGGTTACAAGCGATTTTATGTCGAGGGCGAGAGCTCTATTAACTAGCCGTTGACAATTTCTAGCACATTGAAAAACACTCACCACGCCACTAGTGCTAAAATCTAGTAGCGTTCCTCTTTACTTACAAATGAAAAGTCTCCAGTTCAAACTATATATGAATAACAAGTTTAATAAGTAATGATTGGTCCATTGTGTCAGTTAGGCCAACACCCCCTCCTTCCCTCCCCCAGTATCATTGCATCAAAGGAAAAATAATCACGCTTAGACTTTCGAAAGTACTAACAAAATAGAAGCCTACGCCAGAATAATGAAGGGCACTAACACTTATAGACAGCTTTGGTGCTATTATAGACAGCTTTGGTACTAACAAAAGAGAAGTCTAAGACACATTTAGGTGCTAACAAAAGAGGTATACCATGTGGCAACTTGAAACTAACAACAAAAGACATAATATCGAAATCAGTCCTCTTCCAAATCATGTTCTTCCAGCTCAGGATAAGTATTTTCACCCTCTGAAATATCACCATCTGATTCCGTAAAGTTGTTGTTGGTCTTCCCCTGACTTGCAACAAAAAAAGCCTTGATTTTTTTGAATATATTTTCATCAACATTCTATAAATCTAATCGAGCTTTTAATTGTTCATTATCACGTTGCAATATGAGGAAACAATCTGATAGAAGCTTAATATAAGATCTCATATCAGTTAACTCAGAACTTGAAGCCATAGAAGAACCGTAAACATAGGTATCCGTTTGAGGAAAAACACCTACACCATTAATAGATTTTCCCTTCCTCCCAAGGTTTTCAACCATGATTCCAAACTCATCATCCAATGACACATGTATAGAATCTAATGGAGTACCCTCAGGTGCTTCTTCGGTCAACTTCTCCCTTTGTTCATCTTTCTCTTTCTTTATGTTATCCTTTCATAATAAAATAGAAACAATTTAGTTTTTTCTTTTCTTTTCATTTCAAACATATCCAGCTATAATATGCTTAAGAAAATACAACTTGAGTGCTTGTATGTGATCGTTAACTTATTTAGAAGGAAACCACTAAGTATAATCAGTCTGTAAATATAATTTGTAGCTTTTGTTTTAATATCCAACTCATTTGAAATGACAAAACTGAGTGGCTCATGAATAACTTACATATTTGTCTTGAGCAACATCATTGATCCACTTGTCGTTTTTCTCTTTGTGGAGAGCTCCCCAATTGTCAATCATAGATAATGGATCTCCTTTCTGCTCAATAATGAAGAAACATGCATGAGATTGCATAATGAATTATTATAAGTATTTTAATTTCATTACCATGTGAGCCTTCCTAGCATGTTGGATGAATGGCCTTGCTCCTCCATTGTGATGATACTTTTGTTTCTTCCTATTATCAGAATTTTTCTTTGAAAGCTCCTACATTAATTACACATGTTGTACATGACAAGCGAAAGAAGAGTTAGTATTGTAGACATGTACAATTTGGAAAGCTCCTACCTCCCAGACTTGTAATATATATTCATGTGTTTGAGTTGTACATGATTCAAATTTAACAGAATACTACTATCTAACATCTTTTTCAATCAGTTAGATTCTAATTTCCATAAACACTTTATAATACATGTAAAAGCACCTATATGTTAAATAAGCGGGTAACATTTAATAGATTATCACAGCTTTATATTAGAAAACATTGGATAGGATACATACCAAAAAGTGGGTAGTAGCGTAAACATTATCGCATAACTAGTCCCAATTTCTCTTCGGTCTCCCATTCCATATCTGATCATTCAGCAGATTAGCTCGTCCTCTTGCAGGTGTTCCACATGACAAGTAATACTTATACAACCGGTGCCTAAACACAGAGTACAACTTCGCCATCTTCTTATCAACATATTCAATAATCTTCGGATGGGATAGGTCCACCACAAATAATACCTATTGTTAAACATAAAATATACGAGTTAGTGCTTGAAATGATTATGAATAAACTGAATTAAAATCAAACTCACAAGCAACTTATCCTGCAGTGTCCTCTTTTCTTGAGGTGAGACCTTCATCCATTTCTCATAGCAAACTGGTGAATGAGTCCGAAGAATATTCCCTATCTCGGTAGTGAAAAAACCTGATACAACCAGATCACTTGGAACTTGGAAGTTTGAAATCAAAGATGACCGGCATCTTATTCCAACCACTGGCCTCCAAAATATTGTGGAGGACTTTCCCACATGACTTTGCACGTGTCATCTTTTTGGCAGTGAAGTCAAAATCTGTCTCTATAAATTAAAAAAAAATATACATATATATATATATATAATCAATGTTATAACTTGTTTAAAACAATATTAATAAGAAGAATTAAATTAACTGTAATTAGCCTTTCTCAAATACCAAAGTTCATGTTTGTTGGCTCTTCAGGTGAAGGAGCATGTGGTGGAGGAGATGGTGGCGGCGGTAGAGGAGGTGGTGGTGGCGATGGAGAAGGTGGTGATGGTGGAGGCAGAGGTAGGGCAACCCTAACCTGTTTCACCCTCTTTCCTCGTTGCATATAAGTCAACTAGTAAATTGGAAAAGGAAAAATAATAATAGACTAGCATCATAAATAATTATCATTATAAGCATATCGAAGACTCCCCTTGCACAATGTCAAGTTGAGACTTTCTTATTTAGAAGTGATTTCCCTTTATAACTAGTTAATGTTTGTATATTGGTTGTTATTATATTTTCTCCAACTAAGTGGAGTGGAGTGTTTCTTTTCATTATTGTATCTCGGATGGCACAACTCCTCATGGACTTCACTTTGTCCGAGCTCTCCTTCCCTCTTTCCTATTAATAGGAGTGTAATCTTGTAATGATCATCAAGCATGAATATACAAAGTTTCAAATACAAACTACTGAAGTATTCAAATACTCTAGTAGCAAATTCAACGATTTATCCATCTATCATAATTTATATCCATACTGAAATTCAACGAATATAGATGAACATCTTCAATTAAGTGAAAGAAAAAAAATATGCTATGACATAGCATCTGATTGTTCTGGTCCACATGGTGACAAGCAGTGTTAATGAATGACTGGACCCCTTCTCTCATAATCAGAACTAAAGTGATTCCGACAACAAATTCATTGTCTATCTTCAGTACTAGTATTGGGCCTCAGATTATGACATAGTTCAATAGGTTGCCATAACAAATTTTCAAAAATTTGTTAAGATAGACATATAACATAGCAAATATGAATGTCAATAAACTGAATTCCATAAATTCAAATAACAGGAAATTCAAGAGCAGCTAGATGCTAAACAAAAAAGCAGGCCATTAAGTATTCACACCCATCTAGGTTCAAATATTTAAAAAAAAAAAAGAAAAAAAAAGCAAGCATGCCACTAAGTATTCACATCGATATTGAAAACCCTAATTTAGAAATATACATCAACATCATCCTAACATTTAATTAAAAATTAAAAATGGAAAAAAAAATCTTCCACCCCAATAACACGAGCGGGATTTCCATAGCTGGGGTTTCTCCAATATCTCGAAAACCCAATACATAAAATAAGAAAATTTTCAAAGTTTTCACGATTAAGACAAAATTCTAAGAGAGCGCTAAAAAAAATGCAGTAATTTCAAGAGAGATATTTGACTACCTTTGGATAAGAAATTGGGAGAAAGGGTAGCTGAGATACTAAGTCATCTTAGGTCAAAAGAGAGTAGAGTGTGATAGCAAGCAGCAGAGGTTGGGGAAGACGAAAGAGCGATGGTACTTGCCGCTAGAGGTGGCATTTTTGACCCGACACGTTAATCCGACCCGTTAATATTAGTATTTGGGTAGATATTTAACGGGTCGGGACGCTAATGGGTGAACCCGTTAACATCCGTTAGCACCCGTTAGTTGAGGATGTTTTAGTAATTTCAATAAAATCTTAACAATAAAAAATAAACTCTATGCAAAAAAAAAAAAAAAAATTGTTAACGGGTCTTAACGGGTGACCCGTTAGCTTAACGGGTTGAGTTCAGGTGACCCGTTAACTTAACGGATTGAGTTCGGGTGACCCGTTAGCTTAACGCGAACTCAACCCAAACCCGATAAACCCGATCCGTTTACAAGTCTACTTGCCGTCCCCAGCAGTCAGTTGGCAAATTTGGTAAAGGTGAACGTCGACTAAGAGAGGAAGTGGAGTGAGAGCAGAACATATGAATTCTAATGAGTTGGGGCTTTAGGATTTTATTTACTTTTATTTTATTTTTTCTCTGCCTTCGTTAAAGGAAAGGTGATGATTTGCAGCCTAAAAATTTGTGAGGAGTTTAAAACTTTTAAGTGACGAACAACATTTCAAAAAAATTATGTATCCCGCACTAGTGTGTATGTGTCGCTTTCTTAAAATTCCTCACTTATTACACCAAATTACGATGAATTTTTGGGCTTCGCAAAAAATGTTGTCATCTATTCTATGTTTTCTTGCAGTGTTTGTTACCTAATTTTGGATAACTTATAGGGTAGCTTTAGTTCAAATGGATATACAACACAAATTTTGTAATGGTGCCATTGATCCTGGCAATCAACGTCAACCATCCTCCTAATTTGGTGTGAAAGACTCGACCTGAAACACCATTATACATTCGCTATTTGACCTTTTGACTTTGCAAAAGAATTTTTTGGTTGTAATCCAATAATGTTGAACTAGATTGTGAATAATATTAACTGCTGCTATTAATCACAGTTGGTAAGTTAGAGAGACTAAAATTTTAAATTAAATTTACAAATTAAATGATGTGTTGTAAATAAAAAATAAGCACGTTAATCAATACTTAATAATTTAATCATCACCATCCACATCATTTAGTTTACAAAATTTAATTTAAAAATTTAGTCTCCCCAGTAATGCTATTCTTATCCTATTTTTATACCACATGATGTGGCATCTGGTGTGGACATCCAAATCATTAAAATGAATCAAAATTTAATTTAATGATCTTCCATATTTAGGTGAATAAGAATAATATTTCTTACCGTTTTAGACACTTTGTACTGTTTGATTTGATCTTTTTTGCGCCAAGATAACTTCTTTTCCAGTTACGTTAACGAAAGTAGATTACTTGCTGTAAAGTTTCAATCTTTGGTTAAAACGATGGACATTGGATATATCTGCCTAAAGGGTTTGAAAAGTTAGAATTTTTAAATGTGATTTTGTTTCTGGAGTACCATGGTTTCTTTATTTGGGGGTTTAGTGAAAGCTTTTTGTGATGTTTAATGTTGTAGAGTTTGATCAGAAGAAGAACCAGGGAAATCGAAAAATAAGCCAGGGAAATGGGAAATCCGAAACAGATATATTCAGAAGAAGAACCACAAAAGAAAGTTGAAATGAGGAGGAGAAGAAAGAAGAAGAGTGAGAGCAAGAGCTTGACGGGCCTTCAGTTTGAAGAGCTAAAAGAGTTTATGGATCTTGGTTTTGTTTTCTCAGAAGAAGATAAAGATTCAAACTTGGTTTCAATCATTGCCAAGTTCAGAGCTGATGAGATGGCCAAGGCGAATGAGTTCATAAGGAAGCAACGGCAAAGAGATTGGGAAGCTGCTCGGCTTTCTCTCATTGCGATGAAAAAAAAATGTGGTGATTGATGACAAGTTTAGCATCGAGGGAGAATTTCACATATATGTTGATTTCTGGTGTCACTTTTCAATGACCATATGTCATCCGTTTAGGTACACTAGTTTCAAGTACATATATGCAATCAACTTTGTCATGTTTCCCAATTGCAATGTTGCCGAATAAGTATTTGTGCTTTGTAACATTGTTTATTTATGTAGAATATCGATCGATCTTTAATTTAAGTATTTGTGCTTCGTAACATTGTTTGCAAAATAAGAAGACAACCGCTCCCATTCCCGAGTACAGTTCCCTTTCGGAACTGGAAAAATGGAGAGTTTGACTTCTATCTGTGTAAGTTGCAAGTTGGCTTTTCAGCAACTAGTCAATTTATGAGACCATGTCAAGTTCACCATATCCATCAGCATTACTACATGGACTGTGCACCTGATAAAAAGAGAGACATCACATTTAGATGAGGACCCAGTGAGAAATTTTTAACTGGTTGCCTGCTGAGTCTTTGTTTGAAGACTACAACTTGATTGCAAAGTGTAGAAGATATGGATCAGGCCAGTCCTCTTTGACATTCTCATCTACCAGAACTTAACCATTTTATGATTCGAATCATATCGAAATTCTCACCGAGGTAGGTAATTTCTTACAGTTCGAGTTAGAATATATATTAAGATCAAGTTAATCAACCAAGTTTTTTGGTATGGAGATTAGCATATTTTTCCTTTGGTAATCGCCAATTTCAATATCTTGAGCCTTAGCTAGGTCATGTATATAAGATTTCTATATGAAAAACACATCAACGAAATTGTCCAAGAAGTTATGAGTCATGTATATAGTTCTTAGCCCCTTCAAAAATTGGCAATATCGTACTTCTTCTGAAGCTCCAGCCAGGCACCAAAAAATGCATATATATATGTATATGATCATATATACCTCTGTTTGTGTTTAAATATGTCATAAACATGGTAACAAAAACTCAACGGCAGCAACAAAACCATTTAGTTTGTCAGTTATGTAGCGCAAGGAACATATGACATTGATGGTGACTACAGTGCGGATAAGAACTTGATTAAACTCGGCTTTCAGTACAACAAGAATTAGAAGAGTAACACGTCTGCATACTGGCTACTATTACAAAATATTTGAAATGCATTGAAATCTATGTATAACTTCACCTCCATTGGAAGATAGCTTCTCTGACATGCTTACTTCCCTGCCTTTCAAAAGCTTCTCTCTCTGTGGCCTTCATTGAAAACCTACCACATTAAACATCACAAAAATCTTGCATTAAACCCCAACTAAACAAAACACCAAAATCGGTCCCTCTTTTCTTTCAGGATTAATCAAATCTTTATTTTCCTAATTAAATATTGAAGATTTATATCTATGGCTTTCTAACAACACCATAATAAAATAGTTTTGATCAAACTCTGAAACATTAAACATCACAAAAAGCTTTCACTAAACCCCCAAATAAAGAAACCATGTGTTTGGGCCCAAAATGACAGTTTGGGCCGAAGGAAGTATTTCTCGGCTTGAAAGAAAATATTATGGATAGTCGTTTCGTGGGCCGACTAAGCTGGGTCAGCCGGATCTTAGCAGGAGAAAGATTTATCTCAAATAAAGATAAGGGAAGCGAAATCCATCTGTAGAAATAGAGTCCCAGTATAATAAGGAGTCTTGGTAAGAGTCCTAGCTGAGGAAGGAGTGGCCGAGGCTGTCGGATAGGGGTAAAGAGTCCCAATTCGACTAGAATTATGATTGATCAAAAGATGACTCAACTCCTATAAATACAGAAGCAGTAGCAGCGTGCAAATGACCTCCAATTCAACACACAAACATGCCCTGCGCAATTTCTCACTCTACGCGAAACCTCTCAACAACCTTGAGATTTTTATTTTCTTTTCCGCCTTCACATCTTCAGTTTGGATAAACAGCACCGTGAAGGCAACCGGTAAACACCTTCAGATTGGATAAACAGCACTGTTGCCGTAGAACCAGCCGTCCGTGAAGCATCTTCAGTTTAGATAAACAGCACTGCGACCGGGTCGACGGGTTATCTATCCAAGTCTCGGCCGACGAGGGTTTTCGGATCCCCGTCGACAGAGGTCATCTCACTAGCCATCTCGGCGAAGTGAGGTGTTACTAATACTTAGTCTCGGTGCCTCAACGCCGAGTTATTTTATGATTGCATATTCACAAGTGAGTTTCAGAGTTCGGCACTTAGACGGTCGAACCACGTTCATTATCAGAACCTTCATCCGCTTTGAGTATTTGTGCCCCTATACTCTAGTCTCGATTCGGCGTGATTTTACCTTCACCAATACGGTGACTGTCGCCGAATCAGACGACGACGAGCCGTGAACTTAGTAATTGGCAGCCTTGTCTTCAGGCTTGAGGACCCAGAAGCCGAGACGTGTTCCTTTCTCGGCCACAATTGCAAGACATAGAAGTCAGCCGCGCACATCCACACCACATCAAGATACTTTTACTCATCGGTCGAGCTCGGTCGAAGAGTTGGCACGCCCCGCACACATTTGAAGGACGTAGTTAGCTTACTAATTACTCGGCCTGTGCGTCACGTAGGCTAGGTGATTTTTGTAGTCAACATTTTGGCACGCCCGGTGGGACCAAGTGTTAAAACTACGAAGTTCATGCCCGTTGAGACTCGTTCGGTGAAGAAAAAGATAGGAATGGGAAAGTCCACCACCGTACCAGTAACCTACAACACGGGTTCAGAAAATTCATCACAAGCACACACCAACGATGCCGTGACACCTGATCCACGCCGAGAGAGGGGAATACTTCTCGGCGAGCCTTCTCATAATACAGGAGTTCTCACTAAAATCGTAAAGGACAAACAAGTCGAAGGAATAGTGGAGGACTGTGACGAGGATAGGGGTGACGCTACTGACCCACCATCCAGGTCATTTTTAAGGAGACGCTTGGAAGAGCAGTCTCGGCAATTCGAACAGACATTCGGCCGAGACATACAATCAATCCTGGAAGAAGTACGGGGGCAGAGCGCAATGCAGACCAAGTTGCTCGAATACTTGGTTAACATTACCCCCAATTTGAGATTGACCCCCAATTTGGGATTGAATGATCGAACGCGATAGTCCCTACCCAAACAGAACATAGCGACTGTGCCAACGGCCGAGGCAGGATTTACTCGGCTTCAAACAATTGATCTCGAAAAAGGAGCGGATCAACCAGCACAAATGATTTTGGGGCTGGCACGACTGTTGTGAACACCGCAGAAGTACAACGAATGATTGATTCGGCCTTGAAGAGAGGGCCGAAATTCCCCAAGTTCATTCATCCATATCCGGAGTATGTCCAGCATTTCGAATGCCCGAAAGGATTTAAGATCCCAAACTTCAGTCTGTTTGCGGGAGAATCTTCATTATCTTCTCTTGAACATGTGGCTCGCTTCACTGCCTAATGTGAGGATGTTAATAGTGATCATCACAAGCTATGATTGTTCAATTTCTCATTGACTGGACCGGCATTCGCATGGTAGATTAATCTCCCTTCAAATTCGGTCCAAAGTTGGGAAGAGCTGGTTGAGAAATTTCATGAACAATTCTATCGGCCAGAAATGGAGATGTCAGTATCTTCGTTGGCTAGGATGGCACAAGCATCCGATGAGTCCCCAATAGAGTACTTAACGAGGTTTAAGTCGGCCAGAAATTGGTGCCGAGTACCTCTCCCGGAAGTGGAATTTGTGAGAATCGCTCTCAATGGCCTTGATTTGGAGTACAAGAAGAAGTTATTGGGGGCCAATTTTTGGGATATGTATGAATTAGCTCATCATGTGGAGCAGTATGAATACTTACTTCGAGAGGAAATGGTGTCAAAATCCTCAGCCAGGGGTACTGTATATAAAAATCCTTCGGTCAGTTACGCCTCGACCGAAGGAGATAGCTCCCAGTATGTCAATATAGATGCAGCTGAAATAATCATTGACAAGCCATACGTCTGCAAAGCTTTGGCTCAGACCAAAGATACGAAATCCCGCGTGGCTCATGAGGAAGCTACAACCAAAATGTCGAAGGTTTATACCTTTGACATTACCAAGGCCGATGTTATCTTCGACCAGCTATTAATATCAAAGATCATCAAGCTTCAGCCAGGGCATAACATCCCAAAGGCCGAAGAATTGAAAGATACGGTGCACTGCAAATACCACAATTCCAGTAAGCATACGACTAACAATTGTGTGGTGTTTCGCGATGCTATTCAAGGGTGGATCGACAAGGGTAAATTAAAATTCCCAGAAAAGCAGATGGTCGTCGACGCCAATCCTTTTCCCTCAGCAACGGTCGGCATGGTGGATGTCCATCTACCTAAAAACAAGGGTAAAAAAAAAGCCAAATTCGTACAAATACAGTACATTCCAAAACAGGGCTCTCGACCACGGCTTAAAATCGATCTATCCTCCAAGCCACCGACAGAACTGGCAGGGCCCACGCTAGTTGAACCTATGTCGGGAGCTAGCAAGAATGAATCGAACAGCCGGCAGTATTGTGCGGCCGTTGTAAGGTACCGGTCGACATAACCGAGCCTAAAGAGAAACAATCCCATGCAGCAATACCATGCCGACCACAACCAGACGGGCGACACCTCACCAAATACCCATGGTCGCAACAATGCCGCCACAAGCGCTCGAGTCGGGCCAACTCCACAAAGGGTTCGATAGACTCGGACCTCAACCGCGAGAAGGGGGATCATCGTCGGCCAGGCGACGGCTCGACTTCGATGCCCCTGTTTACAATAAAGATTACTACGCGCGAAGCTCCAGCAGCTCTGGTTCGATGGCACCTCAAAAGACGTTCAAACCGCCCGAACCACGTGACCAACGATGGCACACGTACAATTCATCGATTGGCCGGTACACTGCCTTATCTAAATCTCAGAAGAATCGAATGATAGATTGCATGGTTCGCCATCAGGCGACCCAAGTATCTTCGGCTCCCAAATGGCAGCCTAAAACTGCAGAGCAAATTGAAGATGATCGTCACCCTCCGACGATCGTGTCTGAGTTGCTCGAAGGAAAAAAGGTCACAGATCGTGCTATCGAAACTGCTTTCGAAGAGTGTGATAAATGGATCAAGCTTCTACTTCGATCAGGAGAAATGAAAGCTTGCATCGAGGACATCAGGAAGGAGTCAGCGGAGAACCTCCCTGCAGCATCGACGTCAGAACCACTGATCAAGATACGACGGAATCTTCATCCTCCTTTTGTTGGCGAAGCCCTAAAGTATATGTTGGAGTTCCATAAGACGCACTCGGCCAATGACTTGTACGGCTTACCAAGAGAGTGTTAACAGGTCCTCGATCTAGCATTAACCTCCCCGGATGCCGAGCAAATTATTCGAAAGACTACGAATCCGGTCATCAAGGCACGTTTCCAACACATACGAGAAGCTCGGGTGTTCGGGTTTGAGGTTGACCCATACACAGATCTACCGCCGGCCGAGCTTCCTTTTTCCTTCGACGACCTTCATTATATGAGGTACCATTTTGAAGTCTTCTCAGTAGTAGCGCTTTTCGGCCTCACGGCCGATGAACAAGAACGTATAAAGCGCCTTGACGCATACCTTGATACGAGAAACGTTTTAATTGCTTACCAAGAGCAAGTCCGTCAATCAACATTTACCCTATCAAGTGAGCTTGAGGGTAATATTCAAGATAGCTCGAGGCAAGAGGATGAGTTATTGCCTATCAATCCTATAACAGACGCCTTAGCTGAAGGCGTTCAGACGCAAGCTGCTTTGGCTGACAATCTCGGGGAAGAGCATAGTGACCCACTGGGATCGTCTGTCCTGGATAACATGGAAATCAGCATGGTCTACATCTTGCCCGCCGAGTTTCAGCCGACTCCTTCCCAACCATCATCCTTGGTGGGCGATGTAGTGGCCGAGGAGGCAACACAGATCGACCTCGTTGCTGCTGAAGAAGACGAGATAACCATCGCTGGTCGTAATCACATGAGTGCTTCCTCTGGAGGTAACCATCGCTGGTCGTAATCACATGACCGCATTCTTCATTGTCGACTCTAAGACCGAGTATAACGCCCTGCTCGGTCGCGATTGGATCCACCAGACTAGTTGCATTCCGTCGTCCCTCTACCAAGTCCTCGTCTTCTGGGATGGGAAGTTGGTCATTGTTCATCCGGCCGACACCCAGCCATTCGAGGCCAACATGATCCAAGCTCGTTACTATGATGATCACGTCGGCTACATTTCCCTTCAAGGCCTCAATGAGGAAGGGCGGCCGACAAGGATTTCCTTGCAGAAGGCTATTGAGGTTGCCACCGAGACTGTCCACCAGGAATCGGCGAGACTCGGATTGGCTAATTTACTCACCGATATCGATGATTGACGCCAGCCACGAATGACGCCAGGCCGCAGTCTCCTCAACCATGGAATGACTGCTGGTCCATTGGTATACGGTTTCCTGACAACCAAATTCGAGAGTCAATCTGGTCGAGTTTCTAGCAGAATGAGACAACGGCCCCGTTTTGTCTTTAGATAAAGTTCAAGCTACATTGGCCGAACTTGAAAACAATCCGCCTCAGGTCAAAGACCCTTTGGAAGAAATAAACGTCAGGACGGCCGAAGAACATCGGCCTTTATTTATCAGTGCTTTGTTGCCTCAACCTTTGAAAACAGAACTGTGTAATTTATCGAATGGCTGGCTAATAAAGTTCCCGTCCTTAAGAAAAATGGAGCCCTGAGATGAATATACAATGCCAATCTCGGACCTCTTAATCGACGCAGCAGCAAACCATGCAATTTTTTCCTTCATGGACGGTCATGCTGGTTACAACCAAATTTTCATCGCCGAAGCAGATGTCCACAAAACGGATTTTCGATGCCCGGGGGCACTTGGCACATATGAATGGGTCATTATGCCGTTTGGTCTCAAGAATGCCGACGCAACCTACCAGCGCGCAATGAATGCTATCTTCCATGATCTTATTGGGACAACGGTCGAGGTCTACATTGATGACGTCCTGGTCAAATCCAAACGACGGGAGACACACTTAGAAGATCTTCGCCAAACCTTCTTACACATGCGCAGACATCATCTCAAGATGAATCCGGCCAAATGTGCTTTTGGCGTGTCGGCCGGCAATTTCTTAGGTTTCCTGGTCCATCACCGAGGCATTGAGATTGACGACAACAATGCCCGGGCCATCATCAATGCACCACCACTAGCAACCAAGCGACAGCTGCAGTCATTGCTCGGCAAGATTAATTTCCTCCGCCGATTTATTGCCAATTCGGTGGGGAAAATGCGTGCTTTTTCCACGTTATTAAAACTCAAGGATTCTGACAAGTTTGAATGGCGCACCGAGCATCACGAGGTTTTCACCCAGATCAATGTGGCTCTTTCCACCCCACCAGTCCTTGTTCCGCCCCAACGTGGCAAACCTCTCAAGTTATACATTTCTGCAGCCGACGAATCCGTTGGTTGTGTTTTAGCACAAGACAATGATGCGGGGTGCGAACAGGCTATCTTTTACCTTAGTCGCCACCTTAATGCTTCTGAAATCAATTATACGGCTGTCGAGAAACTCTGTTTAACATTGTTCTTCGCTGCTTCAAAACTCAGGCATTACATGCTCCCATCTGTCACTCAAGTCGTCGCCCAAACTAACGTCATCTGCTACATCCTCACTCGGCCTATTGTCAAAGGCCGAATCAGGAAATTGACGATGGCATTGTCTGAGTTCAGTTTACAATACGTGCCCCAGAAGGCTGTCAAGGGATAGGCATTGGCCGATTTCTTGGCTCACCATCCGTCCCTATACGATTTTGGAAGCCCTGATCTCGAAATCGGCATGGTGGAAGCCCGGGACAATTTCTAGACAATGTACTTTGATGGTTCGAGCACGGCTGTTTCTGCTGGGGTAGGCATAGTTATTCAGTCTCCCGAGCACCAGCGATGGTATTTCTCACTCAAATTGGACTTCAACTGCACCAATAACCAGGCCGAGTACGAAGCCTTGGTCATCGGCCTCAGCATTCTTCATGACATGCGCGCACCCCGCGTTCTGGTCCTCGGCGACTCTGAACTTGTGATTAACCAGGTCAATGGCACTTTTCGTTGCATGAGTTGTACTTTGGCTCCCTATCACATGGTCGCCACCTATTTGGCCGAGTCTTTCGATGGCATCACATTTATGCACATATCTCGAGTCCATAATACCGATGCAGATGAGTTAGCCCAAATCGCCTCCGGTGCACAACTTATGGGGGGCAAACATGGTCGGGTGATACCCATCATACGACAGTCGTACCCGGCCTTGGTTAATCAGCAAGTTCTTGATCAGGATCACGTGATCCGAACACGGGTCATGTCCTTGCCGTCGTTATTAGAACGAGACGATCATGTCGAAGTGTGTGCGATCGAAACGTTACTAGACGATTGGAGATGAGCGATCATGTGGTACCTTGATAATCCCAATGGAAAACATGAGCCCATGACAAAGATGCATGCCACAAACTATGTGTCATACCAAAACGTACTATATAGAAAAGGTGAAGACGGTTTGTTGTTGTTATGTCTCGGCCCCAAAGAGGCTGAACAAGCAATGGCCGAGGTCCATGAAGGGATATGTGGAGCTCATCAATCCAGCCGAAAGATGCGATGGTTGCTTCGTCGGCATGGTTATTTTTGGCCGAATATCTTGAAAGATTGCATTGAGTATGCGCGAGGATGTGTACAATGCCAGATTCATGGCCCTATACAAAGGGCTTCGGCCAAATCATTGCATTCGGTCACCAAACCATGGCCATTCAGAGGTTGGGCTATGGATATCATCGGTAAAATTACACCATCGTCTGGTTCGGCAAAACATGCTTGGATATTCGTAGCAACGGATTATTTCACCAAATGGGTCGAAGCGAAATCATATGCCAAATTGACATCCAAGGAATTGTGTGATTTTGTCGAAGAACATATCGTGACTCGATTCGGTGTGCCAAAAACGATCATAACAGATAATGGCACAATTTTCACATGAGGCCGATTGAAGGAATACACGATGAATCTCAAGATCCGACTCGAGCAGTCTTCACCGTATTAGCCACAAGCCAATGGGCAAGCCGAAGCAAGTAATAAAGTTTTGATTGGCATCCTTGAAAAAATGGTGAGAGAACGACCAGGTATGTGGCATTTAAAGTTAAATGAAGCGCTGTGGGCCTACCGAACGTCACTAAGGTCAGCCACTGGGACGACGCCATATGCGTTGACCTATGGACATGATGCCATGTTACCAGTCGAGTTAAGTGTAAATTCGCTGAGAATGATAGAGAATAGTAGTCTGTTCAGTGATGAGTATAGTCAAGCCATGAGACAGGAGTTAGAAGATCTGGAAGGTGTTCGCCTTGATGCTTACAATTTATTGGTGGCACAAAAGAAAATCGCCAAACGAGCGTACAATCAGCGAGTTAAACAAAAAACGTTCGGCGAAGGAGAATTGGTTTGGCAAACAGTTTTACCAGTTGGAATAAAGGACCCAAGGTTCGGCAAATGGTCGCCGAATTGGGACGGGCCGTTTGTTGTTCATAAAGTCCTTGGCAAGGGGGCATATTATTTGAAGGATCGCACTGGTTTAGTTCACAAATTGTCGATTAATGGAAAATTCTTAAAGAAATATTATCCAACAAATTGGGAAATGCAGGAATAAGTATGTTATTCAAGGCAATATATTACAAGGTACAATCCTAAGGCGATAAAGGCAGATAAGCCTCAAGGGCCGCCTTCAGTTCTAGCCACCTTGTTTCCCCAAGCGTGACTTCGGCCTGGCGCATCCTCTTTTCTGACCTCAAAAGCGCAATCTGCCTCGCGTCGGCTACAAGCCCCGTCAGTTTAGCTTTGTTTGCTTCGAGCGTTGCTTCAAGTGCTGACACGGCATCAGACCTCCGGCATTGAAGCATTGCTATCTGGTCATCAAGGGCCGCCAGTTCCAGCTTCTTTTCCTTTATGATTTCAAGCTCTGGTTGGGCGGCCTCCTGAGCAGCCTCAGCAGCCTTCAGTATATCGTCAGACCGAAGGGCTCTTTCGAAGATTGG
Organism: Crataegus laevigata; assembly: GCA_963580275.1. Lineage (NCBI taxonomy): Eukaryota > Viridiplantae > Streptophyta > Magnoliopsida > Rosales > Rosaceae > Crataegus > Crataegus laevigata. The sequence goes on along the minus strand of OY756940.1, from coordinate 17,396,199 downwards.
GAAAAAGTCTCGAGTCTTCTCCAAGATTGAAGACAGTTGGGTAATGGTTGAATTATCCAACTGACCTTCAGAGGCGAGGACATTCAAACATTCCCCAACCTCGTCGAGCCCATTGCACTGAAGGACTTCCAAAGCCGATAAGGAGAGGAGGTCTTGCAGCTGGGTGAAGGCGGAACGGTCGACAGATGCGGTAGCTGTTTTGGTCGACGCGGCAGAGGGACCACCCCCACCAGAAGCGGAATGGAATAAAGCATCGAGTTCGGCCTGCCAAGTGGGCTGCATACAAGTATAAGTGAAACATCCAAGCTAACCAAGAAAAACCTAAGAAGGGTGAAGAGAACTTACGATGGTCTAGGTGGCTCCGGGAGTAGGGATGGCTGAATCCACGCCCTGTGCCGAGACTGTCGAGGCAATCGGCGCTTCAGGTTCTACAACAGTCTTTTTCCCTTTGTCGGCCACAGTAGGATTGACCGGGAGCGTCTCGGCTATCAAGGAATGACGAGGGGAATGAGGCCGAGAACGGTCCGAAAACAGAGCCTCACCGTCGTCCTGAGTAGATGGTCGTTTAGTATTAAGATTAAAATATCAACTAAAGGCAGAAAATGTATATCCAAACCTCTTCGTCTTCCAAGATGACCATCGATTTCTTTGGATGCTGTGGGGGCGATGATAGGGGCATATTTGTGCACCTTAGTTTAGCTTGTTCTTGTGCATTTAGAGTGTTTTTCCTTAGTAAAGTAGTCTTTTAAGCTAGTTTTATATATTTTCAGGTTTTAAGGGCAAAGTAAGCAAAAGGATGCATTTTGGAGCCTTTTGGAGCAATTTAGAGCTTGGAATGGATATCATATGCTTGGAGCCAAGAAGATGGACGAATTTGGAGTCCAAATGATGCTAGGAATATGTTTCAAGGTTGGAGAAATAAATTCAAGTCAAAGAAGATAAGGAATCACCTCAAAAGAAGGAGAATTATCCAAACAACCTTATCTTATCTTATCTTATCCAATCCTTATCCTTTCCTAACAAACCTTATCTTATCCTATCCTTGTCTAAACTTAATTCCTGTTACATTAAGGGTTTATTTCTGATTGGGGGACATGTAAAAATAGGTTCTAGAAGGCCTAATCTCTCCCTACAAAGGTGCCGCACCATCCATCCATTTTCCTACAAATCTGGCACTTAAAGCTAGTTTCTAGAAAACCTTATCTTATCTCCTACAAAGGTGGCGCCTAATATGTTCTAGAAACACATTTTTCTGACCCAAAGAACATGGAATGTGGTCCCCTTTATTATCCATCTAGAAGACTTAACAAACTGCACTTAAATTAGATTCTAGAAGCCTAAAACCATGCCGCATGTACCCCTTCTAGAAACCTGAAATCTCTCCTATTTTCTTGAGGTTTTAAGTTATTCTAGAAGCACCAAATCCTATCTGCACCATTATCCCTTCTCCTATGTGGTTTTAGTCCTTCTAGAAAGCCAAAATTCCTCCTAGATGTCCCATAAAATCTGCCGCAAGTCTCCCTTGTCCTTTGGGGTTTCCTACCTTCTAGATGGCCTATTCCTATGGGGTTTAAATGATGTAATCCTTCTCTGATTCCTAAGCCTGAAACCTGCACCCTAAACCCTATAAATAGGACCCTTGCCGCACCATTTAGATCATTCACTCCTCCACATTCAGAAATTTGCCAGAAATACATCCCCAACCCTTTGCCGCAGAAAACCTTCACCATTCACCATAGTTTACATCCTTGCCGCAACCCTCACCCCTCCTAAACACTAACATACCACTCCATATCCCTTCATCCATACACATACCATCCAAAACCTGTCCCTAGACCTTGTGCCGCAACAAGGAGGAGGTGAAGAGGGCTTGGACGTTCATGCAATTCAAGTTCGAGTCGCTGGAATTTTTAGGTGTTTTCTCTCCTTTGATTTCAATGTTTAAATTTAATTCTCTTTGTCTTGTATGTATGAGGAACTAACCCCCCCCCTTGGCTAGGGGGAGATTCGAAACCATGATCATGCTTGCTATATGATTTGATTACCTCTAATTGCGTTTCATAAGTTGTGAATTCAATTTACTTATCTATTTGAATTAAACTGATTTGTGTGTGTTGGTTGAGAGTGCACGCTTAATTGTCATGCATAAATCTAATGCTAGGATATAAGGAAGTTTCACCTAATCGTTACAAACTTATATTCACAAGTAGTAAAAGTTGATGATCTCAATTGCGTTAAGTAAATTCTTGGCATAAGTTTCATGCAATTCATAGTAACGAGTGCTTCGTCAATGCTTATGGTTTTCAAAGAACTTAATGATTCTTGCTTGTATCTCTATTATGCAATTCATGTAGGGAACTTATGGGGAATGCTTTGGGTTGTCGTATGCAATCATCCAATTCAATAACGTTAGGAAAATCTGAGGGTTAATTAGTGCAATTCACGGTTAATCTGGGGCGTTGAGAATTCATGGTTTATTGAAAAGCAATTAGAAATCATTTTGTATGCAAGTATGGCATGTGTGGAGATGAACCCCTTAGCTATCTTTCCATCCATTCATTAAATCCAAATTCGTTTTAAAATCTGTTCGTTTTACAAAGTTTTAAGTTTTGTTTTCAAATTCGTCAAAACCAAAACCCCCATTTACTTTCTTGTTTAAAAGTGCTTAGAATCTGTTTAGTTTGTGTTTTTAAAGTGTCTTGAGTCAAGTTATAACTATTTTCGTCCAATTTCTTCTTTAGTGTTCAAAACTGCCCAGAAAGTGGTTTTAAGGCAGTTTTGAGTGTTTTCTTGTTGTTTTGAGTCTTTTGGTTTGTTTTAGTGCTTTAAAGTTTGATTTTGCATTCTTTGAGTCTAGTTAGTGTTTTATATTGTGTTTTTACGTTTTTGAGTCCAATCCAAAGTGATTAACAATCCCTCCTAATCCCCGGTCCAGAACGATCCCTACTTACATTCTTCACTACAATTGATAAAAAGAGGGTTTAATTTGTGTGCGTATAATTCTCACATCAGGCGACCTAGTGGACAAAGGGGACACGTCCAGGATTGGGGTGGCCGAAGTCCTTTGGGCTGCAGGCGACTTGACTCGCCGAGCGGTTCTTGGCACGACCTGGGGGGCAGGACTGACTGGGGACGACGGCCGGGCATGACCAATCGTGATCCTCGGGGAAGCTTGAGACGGTCGTTTCACCGCCTGGCTGAAAGCAGCAGGAGATTTCCGTTCTTGGTGTGTGGTCGTTTTCTTTTGACGTTTTGGAGAACGGGTAGACTCGCCAGTTTCCTCGGCTTCTCTGTGCAGCCGTTTAGTCGCAACGGCTGTGGCCGTTTTGGGAAGAGATATCATCTTTTTCTTCTTTGCCATAGCCGCCACAGCTACTTCTGCCAGTTGGGGAGCACGACTGCCTAGAATGACAAATAGAGTTAGACGGCCCTAGATAAAGCCAAGTTGAAGTGAGGGTTAGGACTTGTACCTTGAAACGCGTCTTTGGTGGCAAGGGCGGCTTTTTTGGGTCTGTCCCCAAAAAGCTTGTCGACCACGTCTATGGCCGGTGCACTGAAGAAGTCCCTGGTGTAGGCCGCCCCACTGTGAAGGCAACCGGTAAACACCTTCAGTTTGGATAAACAGCACTGTTGCCATAGAACCAGCCGTCCGTGAAACATCTTCAGTTTGGATAAACAGCACTGCGACCGGGTCGACGGGTTATCTATGCAAGTCTCGGCCGACGAGGTTTTTCGGATCCCCGTCGACAGAGGTCATCTCACCAGCCATCTCGGTGAAGTGAGGTGTTACTAATACTTAGTCTCGGTGCCTTAACGCCGAGTTATTTTATGATTGCATATTCACAAGTGAGTTTCAGAGTTCGGCACTTAGACGGCCGAACCACGTTCAGTATCAGAACCTTCATCCGCTTTGAGTATTTGTGCCCCTATACTCTAATCTCGATTCGGCGTGATTTTACCTTCACCAATACGGTGACTGTCGCCGAATCAGACGACGACGAGCTGTGAACTTAGTAATTGGCAGCCTTGTCTTCAGGCTTGAGGACCCAGAAACCGAGACGTGTTCCTTTCTCGGTCACAATTGCAAGACACAGAAGTCAGCCGCGCGCATCCACACCACATCAAGATACTTTTACTCATCGGTCGAGCTCGGCCGAAGAGTTGGCATGCCCCGTACACATTTGAAGGACGTAGTTAGCTTACTAATTACTCGGCCTGCGCGCCACGTAGGCTAGGTGATTTTTGTAGTCAACACCATGGTACACCATAAACAAAATCATATTTAAAAGTTTTGACTTTTCAAACCCTTTAGGCAGATATATCCAATCTCCATTGTTTTAACCAAAGATTGAAACTTTACAACAAGTAATCTACTTTCGTCAACATAACTGGAAAAAAAGTTATACAGTAAGAAATATTATCATTATTCACCTAAATATGTAAATAATCAGACTCACCACACCAGAGCTATTCACAGAGCAAAGACATGACCCCACCAAGGAAAAAAAATGGAAGATCATTCCAGTAAGTTCTCCGCCACCTCCGCCCCCGAAGCAGTTCTCTTTCTTTTTGCCCCTACTGCAGATTCTCCAACAAATAAACAACTTTTTGTGAGACATATTTGGGAAATTTGGATTGCTAAATTATCTGATAAAGCTTGAAAATTTGCAACGAATTGGTGAAAATTGCACTGACATCTGATTGTGATTGTCGTTGTCGATGAATCTTTTCCATATGAGAATTAGTTGAGATTGCGGTAGTCCACACTAACATGAAAAGAAAAAAAACTAGGGTGAAAAAAAATGGTGTGGAAGAAGAAATGGGGGAAGGAGCAAATTGAACGGGAAAGGAATGAGAGACTCCTCATATACCACAATCACCATTTAATTCCAACCTTTTTTTAATTATTAGTTTATTAAATGGTTTTTAGTTTAAATTAAATTCTAATTCATTTTAATGATGTGGATGTCCACATTAGATGCCACATCATGTGGTATATGAATGTTGTATAAAAATAGGGTAAGAATAGCATTACTATTAGTCTCCCTAATAAGGCCTTGAATCATGCTTCTAGAAGCATATACAGAACCAAGAGAAAAAAAGTAGACAAAAAAACCTAGCTTCAACACCCCCTCTCTCTCGCCTAAAGCCAAGAACCAAGAAATCCAATCCTAGCTTCAGTTGTCGGCCCTTCCTAATTCCAACCTCCTTCCTTTTCTTTATCTTTGGCCCTTGTTTTTTGGTAATTTGCTTCGAGCTTGTCTCATTTTTCTTGAGCTTTGTCTCCATCAATGATAGACCTTATTTCATGTCGGGGATTCCAGCCTTTTCTTTCCAAATTGTTGTTCCTAATCGCTTGTCCATTTGTTTCGGCTATTCGGCTCCTTGGGTTCTTCCTTCTTAGGTTTCTGTTAGAGGTGTGCTTTGGGTTTTGATGGTTGCTTAAGTGCAGTATCTGTTAGGATTATGGGAGCACATTTAGCATAGGTAGCTTGCACCCCTATTTTTCATTTATCCTTTGGTTCATTGATTTTTCTACCTAGTGATGGCGACTTTGCAATGGTGGTGGGGCTATTTTGGTGGAGGAGGTTAATTTCCATTTCTAGGTCTAGGGTTTTCTTTAAGAATTATTATGGCCTCACTTTTGGTGTTGCTTCCTTGTTTTTAAAGAGCAATCAAATATAGTTGTATTGTTATTTTCTTCTCTATATAGTTGTTATTCTCAAATGTAATTGTTAGTATTACTAAGAGTATATGTGTAAAGTGTTAGTTTTGTTAACATTATAAATACCAAGTGTATAACTAATTATTGTTTAATGAGAAATACATGTATTTTCAGTCAAAAAGTTTTCTTCCTTTCTAAGCTTTCTCTGTAAGATTCTATACGGTATCAATCGCCCTCTGCCTCCTAGCGACTTCAATCCTTCCATTTTCTATTCGCACTCTCTGATTCTTGCCGCCATTTTCTCTCTGCTTCTTTGATTAGTGTTCTTGTAAAGCTGCATCAATGGCCTCTCCGTCAAATTCTTCTCATGAGTCGGTCCCGAATCCAGTCTCAATCTCATCTTCCTCAAACCTTAACTTCTCAAATTCGTACACTTCTTTTACGATTCAAAATATTGGCAGTATGGTGTCGATCAAGCTGAAACGCTCCAATTATCTCCCATGTCGTGCGTTTTTAGCTTTGATTCTCCGTCGCTACAAACTGATCGGCGTCATTGATGGCACAGAACCGTGTCCTTCTCCTCTATTTCCATATCGTTCTCTTAATTTTTCTTTTGAAATTTGGTATAAGAAATATCAGAACCTTCTTATTTGGTTAAATTCCACACTCTTTGAGGAAGTTATCATGTTTACGGCTGGGTTTTCGTCATCTCGTGAGCTGTGGATCAAGTTAGAGCAACGATTTGGGAGTGTTTCTGATGCACACATTAATCAACTGAGATCTCATCTTCAATCTCTTCAGAAAAGGCTCTTTGTTCATCTCTGAATATCGGCAGCAAATCAAAGAAATTTCTAATTCCCTGACTGCTGCTGGAGCTCTTGTCACTGATCATGATTTGATTGCTGCTATGCTTACTGGTTTGCTTGATGACTATGAGTCGTTTATCGACTCTATTATGCTTCGCCACTATAATACAACACTTGATGAATTACATAGCTTGTTTCTCACCAAAGAATTGTCCGTGTCTCAGCGAAAGAAACTTGCCTCCTCCACTACCACATAATCATTTCAAGCCTTTTCGGTACATTCTCAGGCTTCTCAGGCTCCTCTTTTTCCTACACCACAAATATTTGCTGCTTAGTATCCTCAATTGCAATCTTTTGTGAAGCAAAACATTAGTAATCGAGAAAATAACTATAACAATCGCAGTTATACCTACATTAATCATGGCAATCGTGGCTCCAATTACAATTCCAGAGGTAATTACTCAAACCACCGTGGCAATTCTTATGGTTCTTATCCTTTCAATCCATCTGGTTATCGTGTGCAATGTCAAATCTGTGGTTCCACTAGTCATGAGGCTATCGATTGTTATGATTGTATGAATCTTAAGATTGTTGGTAAAATACTCTCTATAAAGCTAGCTGCAATGTGTGCTCATTATTTTGTAAAGCCCTATACTCCATCTCGGTTAATCGATTCTGGTGCCACCTCTCATATTACGAATGATATCTCCAACATTCAATATCCCAGTCCCTATCATCGAGAAGATAAAGTGTATATCAAAGATGGTAAAGGTTTGTCCATTGGTCATACTGGTCTCTCTATGCTACATACTCCACATTCTACTTTTAAATTGCACAATGTCTTATATGTGCCTCAAATGCAACCCAATCTTCTTTTAGCTTATCACTTTATTAAAAATAATAAATGATCATTGACTCTTGATATTGATGGATCCTATGTCAAGGATCGTACTACGAGGAGGATGCTTTTGTGAGGACCAGTTAAGGATGGTTTCTTTCCTCTTCAAAGCTCATCTACCTCTTGTTAATCTTCAGTCTCTTCTCCTACTGCATTAGTAAGTAATAAAGCCTCTACAAATGTGCGGCATAGCAGGCTCGGCCATCATTCTTCCGCCATTTCCAGAAAGGTACTCTTTACTACTGAACTACCATTTGAAGGCAAATCCACATTGGACTTCTTTTGCACAGATTGTGCCTTAGCTAAGAATCTACTGGAAATCGGTTTCAATCTTATCTTAAGTCTCACGGTATTCTTCAACAATTTAGTTGTCCCCGTACTCGTGAACAAAATGGCTGTGTTGAACATAAACATGGACATTTAGTTGAAACTGCAAGGACTTTGATCTCAAGTACCACATCAGTTTTTGGTTGAGGCATTCTTAACTGCTGTCTATTTGATTAATGGACTTCCTATATCTGGTATTTCTCAGTCACCGTAGGAACTTCTGTTTCATATTCCTCCAGATTATTTAAGATTAAGAAAATTTGGTTGTAACTGCTTTCCATGGCTCAAACCCTACATATCTTCTAAATTGGACATCAAAAGTAAACATTATGTTTTCTTAGGGTATATCGTTCAACACAAAGGGTATCGATGCTTGGATCCCCTTACTCAATGCATTTATATTTCCAGACATGTACTTTTCAATGAATCAGAATTTCCATTTCACAAGATTCAAGCTGCAACATCTATTTCCTCAACCACATCTACATGTTCTCCTTTTAGTCTTGAATTTTCCATTCATCACTATGCTCTATCTATTAACCTAAGTCATTCACTGTTTACTTCTACTACAAGTCCTCATCTTCAAGTTGCATATTCCTTACATGAAGATCTTATTTCATCATTCGATGTAGCTTCCTCCAATGCCACAGTTTCTCCAAATGTCACCAATATACATCCTATGATCACTCGATCTAAGGCTGACATCTTTAAGCCAAAGGCTTACACAGCAACCAAGTATCCCTTTCCCTCTTCAATTGCTCATGTCCCAACTACTTATCTTCAAGCATCCAAGTTTGAACACTGGAGACATGCTATGCAAGAGGAATTCAATGCATTGTAGTCCATAGGTACTTGGTCTTTGGTGCCTTCTGCTTTTATCCAAAATATGGTAGGTTGTAAATAGGTTTTCAAGATCAAAACACATCCAGATGGTATTATTGATTGCTATAAAGCTAGGCTTGTAGCCAAGGGTTTTCATCAACAAGAGGGTTTAGATTACAAAGAGATTTTTAGCCCTGTGGCTAAACCTATCACTATTAGGATTTTATTATCCCTTGCTGTGCAAAATGACTGTTTTTTGAATTAGCTTGATATTAGTAATGCATTTTTCCATGGTGATCTCCAAGAAGATGTCTTTATGACTCAACATCCAGGTTTCTGTGATCCACACTTTCCAAATCACGTTTATAAGCTTAACAGGTCACTCTATGGTCTTAAACAAGCTCCTTGAACTTGGTTTGACAATTTGTTCACCACATTAAAATCTCTTGGTTTTCAACACTCTAACTCGGATGCTCATCTTTTTGTGCTTAAAGCCCCTATGTTGGTTATTGTTTTGGTTTATGTTGATGATATCTTAGTGAGTGGACCCAATTCAAATGTCTGCAAACTCTTTATACAGAAGCTCAGTTCCATTTTTCCAGTTAAAGACCTTGATTCTCTAAATTACTTCCTTGGTCTTAAGGTTTAAAGAACTCTTGAAGGTTTATTTTTGCATCAAAGTAAATATTTACTGGAATTGCTTCAGAAAACCAAAATGGAATGTGCCAAACCTTGTTCAACTCTTATGAGCAACATTAAACTTAATCACACTGGACCTCTTCTCTCATATTACAATATTTGACCTGGACTCAACGTGATGTGCCCTTTGCAGTTGACCAAGTTTGTCAATTTATGCATGCTCCACGAAAGCCTTACTTGCAAGCAGCTAAAAGGAACTTAAGATTTCTTAAAAGTTCTCTCACTCAAGGTTTATGGTTCAAAAAGAGGTCTGTTCATCTTTCTACCTTTTCAGATGCTGATTGGGCAGATTTGATCGAAGGTTTACAAGTGGTTATTGCATTTTTCTAGGATCTAACTTGAATAGTTAGAGTGCCAATAAGCAATCCACCATGGCTCGCTATTCAATTGAGGCTAAATACAGGTCACTAGTTCACATTGCTGCAGAACTTACCTGGATTTGCAAAATTCTTCATGATATTGATCTTCTTCTTCTTAAAGTTCATGATTTATGGTTTGATAACATTTTTGCTATCTCTTTGGCCTCTAATCCAGTGTTTCATGCTCGTACCAAACACGTGGAAATTCATTATCATTACATCAGAGAACTTGTTCTTGCTCATTTGATTAAAGTTCAATATGTCTGTAGGCAGGATCAACTTGCAGACATCTATACTAAAGTCTTGACAAAACACAGATTTCGGTATTTGCAATCCAAGCTTCCAATTGGTTATTCTTAGCCCCAAGTTAAGCTTCAAAGGGTGTAAAAGACAATCAAATATAGTTGTTCTGTTATTTGCTTCTCTGTATAGTTGTATTCTCAAATGTAAATGTTAATCATTGTTGAGTCTACAACTCGAGACATTAATAATGATTAAATAGTCGTCGCACGTATTTACTTGGGACTTGCACTATTTTAAAAACAGCCATTGGTAACAAACCCTTTCACTAACCCACAATTTCCAACATTAAATAACTGCTTTACTATATAATCTTCAGTTAAACCCCTTAGCCAAATACCTTAGTAATCTCAAACCTTCGAATTTCCAGAACTTCCCAGATTTTCCAACTTTCCTAGTACTCTCTTGTTCTTTGCCCTTTCTTGCTTTTTCCCTTCGAATTTCTTTTATCTATTCTAAAATCATCTAATGGCACCCAAAGTTGTTCGAACTCAATCTTCTTGCGAGACTAGTGAGGGGATTACCATTATGCATCGTTTGCTCAACAGTCTTCATCGCCCTCGGGTTGGCCTTTAGACCTCACTTTTCTTTGAAGAGAGAGAAGTGCAGTCCTAGAGACCTGCATAGACCTCCAGAGTCCTCATTGTCGTGGAAAGCAACATGCCCAAAGAGAATTGGTTCACCCCGAACCCATTTTTGGCCGAAGCTAACATTTCTTCCTCCAAATGGTCCACCCATGGACGAGGATTTCCTTTGATGAATGATGAATCTTGGGTGCAGTGGGTAAATGAGCTCGAACCCATTTTCAAGAAGAAATGGATGAACAACAGCATATACGAGCTAATTATGTTATCCAAGACTACTATAATTGCCAAACCTGAATTGCTAACCACGACTCTCCTCTTTTGGAATTCAGGGAAAAATACCTTCGATTTCAGGATGGGTCCCATGTCCCTGACCATCCTTGATCTGGCTCAAGTCTTCGGACTGAGGCCCTCGGGCAAAGTCGTGGATGTTACTCATGACTGGTCTCCTCATTCTCGCCCGACTGCTGAGAACTAAGGCACCTTTGATCCCATAACTCAGCTGAATTATAAATCTTCTACTTTCAAGAGTTATAGGACTTCCTTCACGGGTTTTATCCTGTTTGTCAAGAAAACTTTTGGGTCCTCATTCTCCAATGCTAACAGAGACCAAGAACATATGTATTTCTTGTTGTACTGGCTCAATAAGCATGTTTTCCCCAACAAGTCCAAGGGAGTTAAGTTTGAATGGATCTATTTGGTGGAAGCTCTATACAACTTTGATAACATAGCCACGGGTCCCTTCCTCATTGCTCATGTTTATCATCTCCTCTATGAGATTACCTGTGGCACTCATTTTGAAACCAACCTCAATAGGCCAACCTAGATGGTCTAGTTGTGGTTACAATGGTACTTCCCCGAACTTCAGGCACCTAACCTTGAGTTTCCTAAATGAGTGGCTCTTGCCCGAATTCTAGCCGAGGCCTCACCCACCAACCACTCTACTTTCTATTGCCTCTACTTCTTTAGTGTTTACAGGACTCGGGTAGTCTTAAAGTGGGGACCTTCAGTATTAAGAAGATATCCTTGGTTCTCCAACCAAGCTTTCTAAGAAGCCTATAGGGAGGACGTCAGTGCCTTATGCAGAGAGAAATTTATCAGTTGCATTCAACCAAGGCATCTAGCCTGGGGAGTAAAGAGTGACCGTTACGAGCGCGGGCTAGATGTTTACACCCCAACTTCTGTGCTAGGCAGTTAGGGTTTAGGCAATCCATTCCAATGCCCTTGTTTGACTCTATGCACTTTGGAACCTTCATTCTCCATCTGCAGTCACATTTCGGGCAGCTTGACGTAGCTTGGAAGTGTTGAGTAAGATTTCTTATAAGCCCATGGTACTGAACTTCGATTGTACTTCGACCTTTTCCACTTGGTGGGAAGCCAAATGGATCAAGAAGTACGAAGTGGATTTACGGGAAGCACATGATCGCATTTTTAGTCAACTTTCAATCAAGTCCTATCCTAACTCGGGTGAGCTTGAGAATTGGAAGGAAATGATTCACCAGAAGAACTAGCTCCTTCTAATAGGTATTTTTATCTTTTTTACTTGTATTTTATGATATTTTACAAATCTACCTTCTTCTAATCTTTTCCTTAGTTTCTGTACACTTGCAGCTCAAGGCAACACTGAAGAGGTAGATGTTGGGCTGGAGGAAGAAGTTGTTGATACCCTTGTCCTCCAAGAGGCTGTGACTGATTCAGAAAGACAAGAATCTAAAGAAAGTGGAGCAACTCTGAACTTTTTAGAGATTCAAAGGCTGAGGCCAAGCCTGAAGTGGAGGTTCAAGCTATTTATCGGGTAAGAACATCTGTGGTAGAGACTTCAGAGTCTGAACCTAAAGAGCAACCTCGAGCTCAAATTTCTATTCCAAGTCCATGGGCAACCCCTACAAAGAAAGGAACTAAGGCCTAATCCTCCAAATCCTCCACGTCTTCTACTTCTATAGCTGAGGCAGGTAGGAAAAAACAAAAGGCTTCCAGTAATTGAACCTTGTTTGAACCCTCATTTTTTATTTGCATTTTCATGTTAAGAGCTAACAACTCCCTTTTCTTCGAATCTAGGGCCTGAAGCAACTAAGAAGCCCACTTTGTTTCAAGGGATGAACCATTAGGTGCAGAGATCCATCTAAAGGCCAAAGATCTTCTTGATACCACCTTTGACAAGCTGGAGGTATGGCCTACATCTCAAGTTACTCATTTGAAGTTTTCCCTTTTCTTCTTAATATTTTTTTTAGTAACTCTCTACTCGATTGCCTGAAATAGGCTATAAGGGAAGAAATGATCTCTCCGCTCGGGGCCTCTTCACTTTCAGCCCAAACGGTACATGCTTCTCATCCTCAGGCTAAATCTCCGAAGGTATACTTTTATCACTCTTGGCTTTAAAACTTGTAATTTTACTACTTTAGAATTTAATGACTAACTTTCACTTTTTTGTAGGCCAAGGTTGGGGAACCTGTGTCTTTGATCGGGCAAAGGCTCAACTCCCAAGTCTTCTTTTCCTCATCCTGCATTGGTGGTGACTCAAACCTCCCAATTTAATCAAAAAACTGGGGAGATGTTTCATTTTCTGGAGGAGATCAGCAATTCGGTGAGCATTGTTACTTTAACATTTTTATGCTTAACATTCTCCTTCTTTTATACTTATTTGTTTTCTCTTTTTTTCCAGCCTTCCCCAACACATAAGTCATAGCAACCCGCAACAACTACATTTGGGGAGCCCATAGTCCCTGAGATCCTCGTGGTCTTAGAGGTGACTAGCCCATGGGCACCTCAGGTTGCCGTTCGGGCCAGCTCGCTTGCTTCTTCTCAAGGTCTAGCTAAGGTATAAAAGCTTTTCCCTTACTGTCACTTGCCCTCTCTCCTTGATATTTATAGGTTTCTGGTGAGGGCTCGGGTATCATCCCTCCTTCTCAAATAGGCGAAAATGATCCCCCTCAGCTATCAAGGGAAATAACTCTTCCTCCACCTCCTTCTAAGGCTTCAGGCTCAACTCAGGTATATTAACTTCTCTTATCTCACCTCTTTCATTTTAAACTATAGTCTTTCTTCTTAACTTGTTTTTTCTAGTCTGTAACAGGATGTTGGAGAAGGTTCGAGCAAATCTCCTTTATCCTTGGTGCACAAGGCAAATATTCCCTAGCCTCCTCAAGCTTCTAGGGTCATAGGGTTCCATATCCCTAGGCCTAAGAAAAAGGCTAAGATCACTACAAATCCCATATCCCAGGCCCCTCCTTCTATTAAGACTGATTCCACTATCGCACCTTCTAATAGAGGTGGAGCACTGCCCCTTTCTCCTGCACCTATCTCCACAACAGTATCTCTACCTGAGCTTTTCAAAAAGTTCGAGCAACTCTAGACAAGGCTAAGATCTTCAAGGCACCATCTTAAACTTTTAGGCTTTCAAGATCAATGCCTAATCTTCCAAGAGTGGTCAAATAGGGACTTCTCAGCTTCCTTTTGTCTCAAGGCCCTCCACAATGTAGAAAAAGGCCATTATCAATCTAGTCAAGGCTGATCAACTATCCAAAGTTCAATATGAGTCATTTTTTCTTACTTTGAGAACTTGAGGGCTCTAAGGGATTAGTATTAGTAGGTTGAAAGGCAAGCTAATCGAGTAAGGTGCTTCAAGGTGAAACAAACTAGTACTTCGGCTCATATTCAATAGTTGGTGGATGAAGGTTTAGTTATAGAAGAGAGGATCAAGGTGGTGTCTTTTGAGATCTAGAAGTTAGAAGAGCAATTTGTTGTGTTGAAGGCTAAACAAACTACTCTCCTTGGTAAACTTCACCAACCAATTGAAAAAGTGAAGAAAGCAAACCTGGAGACGGAGAATGCTGAATCTTAACTTACCAATAACAGCACTGTTTTAGCTGAGCCTAGCAAAAATTTTACAATTATGCAAACCTACTACTCCCGAATAATTACTTTAGGTGAAAATGTAAATCTATTAGGTTAAAACCATTGTAACTTCCTTCTTATGAAATGACACTGAATCTCTTTTCTACTTTTACTTGTCTTGCTTTACTTTAAAGCTTTCACTACACCATCTGGCCCCTATTCTCTTTGAAATAACTAAACTACCTCAATATAACAATCCCTAACATCCCACAAGGTTGGGTGATATTTCTTTAAAAACTTAGCATTGATTGGATGTCTTTGCAAGTTTCCTTCTAAATCTGCTAAATAATCTCCTCCCTTATCCAGCACTTGGTTAATAATGAAATGACCTTCCCAAGTAGGGCTCGACTTCCCAAAGCCTCTAACTTGAGCTCCTAAGGGCAAGATTGCTTTCCACATTAATTCTCCTTCTTTGAAGGCTTTCAATTTCACTTTCTTGTTGTATACTGGGGCAACTGCTCTCTTTCCTTCTTGAATTTTATTTAAAGATTCAATTCAGGCTACATCTAGATCTTCAACTCCTTGACACATAGTCTGAATTTATTCTTCATTGTGCAGCCCAAAATGGTTTTGAATCCTAATAAAACTCACATTAATCTCCATAGGGGATACAACATCTTGCCCATAGGTTAAGATATAAGGAGTAGTTCCAGTTCCTGCCCTCTTAGATGTTCTGTAAGCCTATAAAGTGTCTCCCAACTTCTTATGCCATTTCTCTGAAATTCCTGCCACTATTCTTTAATAATATTTATCAAGACCTTGTTGCTGGCTTCTACTTGTTCCTGCCACTAAATTGGATCATCTTTATCATGAACTTACTTGCAAACTCTTTTACTTCTTTTGAAATAAAAAATGGTCCGCGGTCTGTAACAATTGTCTCGGGCACCCCAAATCTGTGTAAGATCTTGGTCTCAATGAACCTTTTGACAGCATTTGAAGTGATAGTCTTCAAAACTAAAGCTTCTGATAAGAGCATATTTATGCGACTTAGTTAGCTTGTTTCTTTGCATTGACTTAGTTAGTTTCTACTTATTAGAGTGTTTTAAGCCATTTTCGTGTGTTTGTAGGTCCCAATGACAAAGTTGGCAAGAAAGTGCAATTTAGAGCATTTTAGAGAAGTTTTGGGCCTGGAATGGATAGCACATGCATGGAACAAGGTGGATGGACGTTTTTGAAGATCAAGAGAGGCTAGGAATGTGCTTAATATCTGGAGGAATTAATTAAAGACTTGGAAGATAAGGAATTAGCTCAAAAGAATGAGACATTATCAAAAAAATCTTATCTTATCCAAACCTTATCCAGTCTTATCTTATCCAAACTAATCTTATCCTATCCTAATCCTATTTCACCTTCATACAAGCTGCAAGGGGGAGTTATTTTCAGATTGGGACACATAAAAACCTAGTTCTAGAAGCCCTATTCCTTCTCATAAGAAGGTGCGGCACCATATCCTTCTAGAAGTCTGCCGTGTATCCCCTCTTCTTATTCTCCTTGGTTTCTGCCTTATAAATGACCTTTTCCTTGTGGAATTTGAGTGCTAAATTCTTCTCCAAAACAAAGTCTTTGTAACGTGCCTTAGCCCTATAAATACATACATTCAACCGCATAAAACACAACCACACATAAGAGCCATAAAATCAGAAAAAATCCATTTGTGCTGCAGCTTTGCAAGGAAGGTGAAGAAGAAGCCTGGAGCTGTGCTTGCTATTCAAGGCCTTTGGATCGTTGGAGTGCTTCTAGGTGCATTCTATCCTTTGTTTTCAATGTTTAAATTTAATTGTCTTTGTTTAATTGCGAACATGAAGAACTAAACTCGTTTTAGCTAGAGGTGAATTTAAAGCCATGAACATATATGTGACATGAATTGATTACATCTAGTTATTATTTCATAAATCGTGAATGCAATTTGCTTAATTGTTTGATTGAGAACTTATTCTTGTATGTTGATTAAGGATGCATACTTAGTTTACATGCATGAATTTGATGCTAGAATATAAGGGAATTTCACCTAATAGTTATGAACTTATATTCACAAGTAGTGGAGGTTGCTAGTCAAGATCGCGTTAAGTAAATTCTTGGCAGGAGTATCATGCTGTTCATAGTTACGAATGTCATGTCAATGCTTATGATTTTTATAGAACTTAATGATCTTTGATATGTATTTCTATCATGTTGTTCATATAGGGAACTTAATAAGAATAATTTGGTTGCGACGCTGAGTCCAATTCAATGAATTTAGGAAAATCTGATGGTTAATTAGTGCTGTTCACAGTTAACTTTGGGCATTGTCATTCATGATTTATAGGAATAATAACTGGAGATCGATTTGTGTTGCATAAGTGTCATGTGTGGAGAAGGACCCTCTAGCTAGCCTTTCACCCTTTTGAGTCACCCAATTTGTGCCTTTAAGTTTGTTTTACAAGTTGGTTTGTTTGAGTTTTAAATTCGTCAAAACAAATCCTCATTTAGTATTTTGAGTATTCGTAGTTTAATTTTCATCCAAATCACCCCTTAGTGCTAGTTTTGAGTCAGTTTAGCTTGTTTTGAGTAGTCTAAGTCTAATTTTTTGTTTTTGAGTCTAGTTTAGTGATCTAGAGTCTAAATTGTGTAGATTAGCATCCATTTGAATCCCTGGTCTAGAACGATCCCTACTTACACTTACTACAACTATAGGGTTTAAGTTTGTGTGTTATTTTATATAACATCAAATTTTTGGCGCTGTTGCCAGGGATTAGCAAAATTGCTAATCTCCCTTTATTTCTGTTCGTGTCTTTTATTTTGGTTTCTGATTTTGTTTTGTTTTGTTTTCTTTGTTTTAGGTACTGGTTTATCACTCGAAGTTCTCAACTGGTTCGTGAGCATATCTTGAAGTTTGACGACAATTTTGAATGAATGTTGAGAAGGAAGAGGAAGCAACCATAAGCTAATCCACCTAGTTCTAGCTCTGAATCTAAATTTGAGGAAGAAGAAGAGGAAGAGGAAGAACAAGCCATGGCTATGGATAATCGAACAATCAAAGAACTTTCAGCCTCGAGATTAGACAATGTGGTGCCCTTATGCATTCAATATCCTAGGGCGGCTCAAGGCAAGACTGATGAGTTTGAATTGAAGTCTAGCTTGCTGCATCATATTCCTAAATACCATAGGTTGTCCATGGAAGATCCAAACAAGCATTTGAAGGAATTCGAAGTGGTATGTTCAAGCATGACACCAATCAACGTAGATGTCAATATTCTGAAAATGAAAGCCTTTCCATTCTCTCTTTTCGAAAAGGCTAAGGATTGGTTATTCGAATTGCCACCTGGAACCATCACTTCTTGGGAAAGCATGAAGAGAGCATTTTTGGAGAAATTCTTCCCAACTTCTAGAGTTATTCTTTTAAGGAAGAGGATTAGTGGAATTCGCCAAGGCCAAAGAGAATCATTTCCAACGTATTATGAGTGTTTCAAGACTCTCCTTGCATCATGCCCTTAACATCAAATGAAAGAAGAACTTCTAATTCAATATTTCTACGAATGACTTCTTCCAATTGAGAGATAAATGCTTGATGCCTCGGCAGGTGGTGCTTTGGTTGATAAAACACCAATTGATACAAAGATCTTAATTGCAAATCGAGCCTTGAATGCACAACAATACGAAGAAGTTGGACAAAGAGACCCGCCACGGAAACACCAAGCTAATGAGGTAAGTTCAATGTCCGAAATTCAATCTCAATTGGCTAATCTCATTGTTCTTGTGTCATAGATTGTCGAAGTAACCAAAGTGCAAGGAACAAATACTTGTGGCGTGTGCTCTATACAAGAACACCCTTCTGATCAATGCCCTCAATTGATAGAGAATAGGGGATGGGAAAGGGCCAATGCCATTAGGTACTAAGGCCACAATTAGCCAAAGTTTGATGCGAACTCCAACACTTACAATCCGGGCTGGAAATATCACCCAAATATAAAGTGGAGGGAACCTCAACAAACTCAACAACAAGGCAGATTTAGACAGCCACCTCTCGAGATACTTCAAAGGCCATTCACACCAACACAACCCCAACAACAATCTTTCCAAACAAATTCAGGTTTGTCAATGAATGATGATAAAATTCTTCAAATACTAACTTCGTTGACGCAAGGATTACAAAATCAAGCCAAATAGATAGGCGACATGAAGAAGCAATTTGGGTAGATGGTGGAATTCATGGGACAATTTCAAGAACAAGGCAAACTACCTAGTTCAACCATTGTAAATCCAAAGGGAGGATTTGAAACCGCCAAGGAAATCACGTTAGGAAGTGGTAAGAAGGTTGGAACCGACCCACAACCATCCAAATCATGTCAAAAAAGAGGATGTGAAGCTGCTGATCGAGGAGGAGGAAGAAGTCACCTTTGCCGCAACCCCCTAAAGCCTCTAAGTCGTCCAATACAGGTAAGGTTGTTTCACATTCAATTCCTTCTAACATTATTCCACCAAATTTGCCTTTCCCTCGCAGATTTATGTAATCTAAGAAAGAAGAGACGGAGAAGGACATCTTAGAGACGTTTAGGAAAGTGCAAGTCAATATCTCGCTCCTTGATGCAATCAAGCAAGTTCCAAAGTATGCCAAGTTTTTGAAAGAGCTTTGTACAACAAGGAGGAGGATTTCGAACAAAGTGGTAAGGGTAAGTGAGAATGTTTCAGCAGTTTTGCAATGAAAATTGCCCCTTAAATGCAAAGATCTAGGTAGTTTCACAATCCCTTGTGTTATTGGTAATACCAAGTTTGAACATGCCATGTTAGATTTAGGTTCTTCCATTAATGTCATGCCTTACTCTATTTATGCATCTATGAACTTAGGAGAGGTTAAAAATGATAGTGTTATAATCAATTAGCCGATCGTTCTAATGTATATCCAAAAGGAGTTTTGGAAGATGTTTTGGTGCAGGTTGACCACTTGATATTCCCATTCTATTTCTATGTGCTTGAAATGGAGGATTCAGCCCATGCTACACCATTGCCAATCTTACTTGGGAGACCTTTCATGAAAACAGCCCGTACCAAGATCGATGTGTTCAAAGGGACGTTGACCATGGAATTTGATGGAGATGTCATTGATTTCAATATTTCTAAAGCTATAAGGTATCATATTGATGATCATTCTTGTTTCTCTATTGATGTATTGGACTTTGGCGCATGAATTTCTTGACTCCCTTGATAGGGATACCCTTGAAACAACCATTGGTCAAGGAAATGGACTCAAAGACTAAGGGGCAGAACTTTTGCACACTTATGGTAGGAATGAGGATTGCTTTGCCGTGCCCAATTGTAAAGAAAGTGGCAAGATGGTGGCTGCCCTTGAGTCATTGCCACAATATGTTGGTAAGCCTCTAATCCCAATTCCAACTCCAATTTCTTCTAACAAGTTGTTACCTTTGGTGATTCAGGCACCTACTCTGGAGCTTAAACCGTTACCAAATCACTTGAAGTGTGTCTGTTTGAGAGATCAAGAAACTTTGCCCGTCATAGTCTCTTCATCACTCACGGCATTGGAGGAGGAAAAACTAGTTCGGGTGTTGCAAGAGTACAAAACAGCCATTGGATGGACTTTAGCAAACATCAAGGGAATTAGTCCTACAACATGCATGCATCGTATACTTCTAGAAGAGAGGGCTAAAGCAACTCGAGAGGCTCAACGCCGACTTAATCTTTCAATGATGGAAGTTGTGAAGAAGGAAATTATCAAGCTTCTTGATTGTGCAGTCATTTATCCAATTTCGGATAGTCGTTGGGTTTCATCAATTCAAGTTGTTCCAAAGAAATCGAGAGTCACTGTGGTGAAGAATGAAGAAAACGAACTTGTGCCCACCCGTATCCAAAAAGGTTGGAGAGTTTGCATCGACTATAGAAAGCTCAATGCCACCATAAGGAATGATCACTTCCCTTTGCCGTTCATTGATAAAATGCTTGAAAGGTTAGCCAGTCATTCTTTTTATTGCTTTCTTGATGGTTATTCGAGATATAATCAGATTGTTATAGCTCCAAACGACCAAGAAAAAACCAATTTTACTTGTCCGTTTGGTACCTTTGCGTATTGTGGAATGCCATTTGGTTTATGTAATGCTCCAACCACCTTTCAAAGATGCATGGTAAGTATCTTTTCAGATTTCGTTGAGAAGATTATTGAGGTTTTCATGGAGGATTTTAGTGTTTTTGGTGATTCGTTTGATGATTGTTTAGCTAATCTCAGTTTGATCTTGAAACGATGCATTGAAAATAACCTTGTTTTAAATTGGGGAAAATGTCACTTTATGGTAAAACAAGGCATAGTTTTAGGTCACATAGTTTCAGCAAAGGGAATTGAGGTTGATAAATCAAAAATAGATCTTGTACGCTACTTACTCTCTTCCACTTCGGTAAGAGAGGTTCATTCTTTTCTTGGACATGCAGGATTCTACAAACGATTCATCAAAGATTTCTCGAAGATCTCCACACCTCTATGCCGACTCCTACAGAAGGATGTGCCATTTAAGTTCGACGATGAATGTGAGAAAGCCTTTAATCACCTCAAGGAGATGCTAACTTCGGCCCTCATCATAGTTTCACCAGATTGGAGTCTTCCTTTTGAGCTTATGTGCGATGCCTCAGATTATGCAATAGGAGCTGTTTTGGAACAAAGGAAGGACAAGAAGCCACACGTCATCTACTACGCATCCCGGACCTTGAATGACGCTCAAGTGAACTACTCCACCACTGAAAAAGAACTTATTGTTGTTGTTTTTGCTTTAGCTAAGTTTCATTCTTATTTACTTGGTACTAGAGTTATAATTTACTCTGACCATGCAGCGTTAAAGTACTTGCTTGTGAAAAAATAAACCAAGACAAGGCTTATTCGATGGATGCTTCTTCTCCAAGAGTTCGACATCAAAATTTGAGACAAGAAAGGAAATGAGAACATGGTGGCTGACCACTTGAGCCATTTAGTACACAATAATAAGCAATTACCCATCCCATAAGCATTCCCAGACAAGCAGCTACTGTCCATTGAGGTAAGTGAGCCATGGTAAGACCTTTGGATCCTTTGAGTGTTTCTAGGTGTATTATATCCTTTGTTTTCAATGTTTAAATTTAATTGCGAACATGAGCAACTAAACTCGTTTTAGCTAGAGGTGAATTCAAAGCCATGAACATATATGTGACATGAATTGATTACATTAAGTTATTATTTCATAAATCGTGAATGCAATTTACTTAATTGTTTGATTGAGAACTTATTCTTGTATGTTGATTAAGGATGCATACTTAGTTTGCATGCATGAATTTGATGCTAGAATATAAGGGAATTTCACCTAATAGTTATGAACTTATATTCACAAGTAGTGGAGGTTGCTAGCCAAGATCGCGTTAAGTAAATTCCTAGCAGGAGTATCATGTTGTTCATAGTTGTCATGTCAATGCTTATGATTTTCATAGAACTTAATGATCTTTGATATGTATCTCTATCATGTTGTTCATATAGGGAACTTGATAAGAAAATTTTGGTTGCGATGCTGAGTCCAATTCAATAGATTTAGGAAAATTTGATGGTTAATTAGTGTTGCTCATGGTTTACTTGGGGCATTGTCATTCATGGTTTATAGGAATAATAACTAGAGATCGGTTTGTGTTGCATATGTGTCATGTGTGGAGAATGACCCTCTAGCTAGCCTTTCACCCTTTTGAGTCACCCAATTTGTGCCTTTAAGTTTGTTTTACAAGTTGGTTTGTTTCAGTTTTAAATTCATCAAAACAAATCCCTATTTAGTATTTTGAGTCTTCTTAGTTTAATTTTCGTCCAAATCACCCCTTAGTGCTAGTTTTGAGTCATAGGAACTTAGTTTGTGTGTTTTGAGTTAGTTTAGCTTTTTTGAGTAGTCTAAGTCTAGTTTTTTTGTTTTTGAGTCTAGTTTAGTGATCTAGAGTCTAAATTGTGTAAATTAGCATCCTTTTTAATCCCTAGCCTAGAACGATCCCTACTTACACTTACTACAACTATAGGGTTTAAGTTTGTGTGCTATTTTATATCATATCAGCTTCTATCCATTTGGTTAAGTAATCTGTTGCTACAATTATAAATGTATACCCTTTGCTAGAAGTTGGATATATTTGCCTGATTAAGTCTATAGGCCACCCTCTAAAGGGCCATGGTTTGACCACATGATGCAAAAGTACAGATGGTATATGTTGGAAAGGTCCATGCTTTTGACATTCTTCACACCCTCGGGCATAGGCTTTGCAACCTTTCTCCATCTCAAGCCAGAAATAGCCGTATCTTCTAAGCAACCATCTTATCTTAGTTCCAGCTTGATGTGCCCCACATATCCCTTCATGTGCTTCGGCCATCACTCTCATTGATTCATCTTGGACTAAGCACTTCAGCAACAGTCCATCTGGAGTCTTCCTTAACATAGATTCATCCCACATGACATACTTAGTTGCTTGTTGTCTATTCTTCTTACTTGTGAGGAAAGATGGATCTTTCAAATACTGAATCATAGGTGCCATCCAATCTTTTCTCTTCATTTATTCAGTTATCATATCTAGGCTAAATCATCTTTCTAAGATAAAAGAGAGATTTCTTTTCTGAACTTCTACATCCACTTCAAACTTCCTTTCTTACGTTTGTGCCCCAGAAGCCAATTGTGCCATCTCATTGGCAATTGAATTTGATTATCTGGGATATGGCTGACTAATATTTTAGTGCCCCAATAGCTCAATAGTTGCGTTGATGCTAAATAGTAACCAGTCATGGTGATGTGTCTGGATTTGTACTATCTATTCAACTGATTGATCATTAGTTCTGAATCACCAAACACTTCAACTTCAATTGCCCCCAACTCTATCAAGATTTCTATACCTATTATCAGTGCCTCATACTCTGCCCAATTATTGGTAGTCTCTTGATAGTTTAGAATGAATGAATAGCAATGATGAATTCCTTTGGGATCAATAATGATGATTCCAGCTCTAGCAGCATTTTGAGTGCAAGATTCATCAAAATACAACTTCCAAAGAGTGATCCAGAGGCTAGTTATCCTCTTCACCTCTTAATGTATCCATTCTTCTTTGCCAGAGAGAGCTCTGCTTGGTGGGATCCAGAGATTGGCCACTTCTAGAGTCTTTGGGATGTTGATAAGATCATCTTGTGATTCTTGTTGTTCGACCAAAAAGTCTATAATTGCTTGCCCTTTATTGCTCTATGAGGCATATATTAAAAACTGAATTCTGAAAGTGCAAGAATCCACTTTCCAATCCTTCCAGTTATCATTGGTTTTAACAGCATGTACATGATCACATATGTCATAGTAATATTGTGGATATGGCAAGGCAACATGTAATGTCGTAGCTTATAGGCAGTGAAGTATAGGGCCAAACAAACCTTTTCCACAGGGGTATATCTTGTTTCTACTTCAATAAGGATTCTACTGAGGTAGTATGTCGCTTGCTTTTTCCCCCTTCATTGTTTTGAACCAGCAAGTTTCCTATTAATTTTTCAGAGGCATAAATGTAAAGCTTTAAAGGTTTCCCTCTCTGATGTGGCATGAACACCGGTGGAGAAGTCAAGTAAGCCTTTATTTTGTGAAAGGCCTCTTGGTGTGGTAGGCCCCACTCGAACTCTTCTTTATCTTTCAATCTTAATAGTGGTGTCAACGGCTGAATCTTGCCCGCCAAGTTAGCAATAAATCTCAAATCTCCTCAGAAAGTTGATTTTACCCAGCAGTCTTTGCAATTGCACTTTATTAGTGAAGAAGATGACTCCATTATTACCCGAGCAATGTTTTTGTCTACCTCTACCCCTCTTCGATGAACAAAGAGCCTCAAAAAGTTGCGCACTCTTACCCCAAAAGCACATTTCTTTGGATTCATCTTCAACTTATAGATCCTCATTCTTGTTAAGGCTTGCCTCAGGTTTATTAGGTGATGTTCTTCAGTTTTAGACTTCACCACAATGTCATAATGTATACTTCTATGCCATGGCCAATTAAGTCAAGAAAAATGGTATTCATTGCTCTGTGATAAGTTGCTCCAACATTTTTGAGCCCAAATGGCATTACTAAGTATTTATATGCTCCAACATGGCTTGGACATCTAAAAGTTATTTTATGTATATCTTCTTTTGCCATTTTTATCTGATTATAACCAGCATTTCCATCCATAAAATATAGAACTTTGTGTTTTGTAACTGCATTTATAGATAGGTCAACACAACACTGAATTGCTTTAGTTATAACTTTTAATACAAGTACAATGTTGGCCAACCACTCGACATATTTGGCAGGCCTAATATATCAAGCCTTTACCAGCTTTTCAATCTCTTATTTGACTTTCTCCTCTATCTCTTTTGACATTCTTCGTGGTACTTGCTTTACAGGTTTATATCCCTCATTGATAGGCATTATATGTTCTACCAAGGTAGAATCTAAACCTGGCATTTCAGTGCAATGCCAAGCAAAATAGTCTTTAAACTCGTGCATGAGGTTAACTAACTTTGCCCAATCCTCAACTTCCAACAAGCCACTGATCTGAAAAGGCCTTGGATCCTCCTCAGGTCCCAAATTAATGGTTTCTAAAGGGTCTTGTACCTCTGGGGGTGGCTTGTTGGGCTCTACACATAAAAATTCAACTAGCTCTGAACTCTCGAGCATGCCTTCTGGCCAATCTAAGTCATATATACATTCAACCATTTGTATAGTTATTTCCAATTCTTTCCCAAAAAACTTTACCTTTCATCTGTTTTGGCTGCTTAAAGCTTCTTCCTTCCATTGTTCCTCTTCCTTGGCTAAGCTTTCCCTTTCATGTTTTCTCTCTTTCCCATACGCCAACAGTCTTTTTATTAAGGACCTGATTGCAACTACCTGGTCCTTCTTTCTATGTTCTGACATTACTGGTGTTAGAGATTTAGGATGATATAGGGCCTATCGCATTCTTCCCGAGTGAGAGACCGTCCTTATTCCAAGAGCTTCTGGGTCGTCACCTTAGTCGGGCGGCCGTTCTCATCAATTCCCAAGCATTGAAGAATCCCAACACTGGGATTATAAAAGTTGGCTTTTGTAACATTGGTGTTAAGAAGGAATGGCCATGATTTGGCCTCTACCATCTCCCAAAACCCTAGTCTCATATCCTCTTCCTCGTGGAAAATAGCTACTTTTTGATGCAAAGTGGATGGTATAGAGAAATTTTGATGAATCCAATCCCTACCAAGCAAAGCTCTACAAGTAGAACTATTGACCATAAAGAAAGCCAACATGATTTGCTTGGATCCCAAGTCAACCTCTAAGGGTAATATTTAAGAGTTCTGGTAATAGCTCGAAAGCAGCTAGAAACTGTCAAGTCAGTAGGAATCATATCTTCCTCGTTTCTTCCTAATTTCATCATCTGTTTTAATGGTATTACATTAACCGCAGCTTCTCCATCAATCAAATTGAAGGGTACTCCCTCCAAATGATCAGTTACATATATGGGCTTGGGATGATTAGCTAAGGCCAAACTCGGGTGGTTGAAGACCATTTTATCTAAATATACCCTATCGGGCTCTTTCTTTGAAAGTTTGGGCAAACCCGTTCTACCCGATTCCCCTGTTCCTGCTTCATCAACACTAACATGTGCCATCATAGGTTCTTCTGCTAAGTAATCACCTTCCATTGTGGCTGGTTGATCAGGCTCGGCGCAAAACATAGCATATAGAACATATGTTAAGTTTACGTGGAAGTTGCTAGGTCCAGGTAAATCCTCGTTCTTCCCTCTAATATGGTCTGTAAACTCATCTAACTAAGCATGTGCTTCTTTTGGCAACATTAATTCGGGCACTTCTTCCTCTCTAGTTACACCAAAGTTTAACACTTGTCCTGGAATTTCACAAAGACTCTCAAACAACAAAGGTGAAGGTATACCTCCCTCAGGTGAAATAGTCCCAAAACATATGGGTTCTGGACTCCATCTTGGGTTTAGCATCATTATCATATATTCTTAAGCTTTCCTCAAGATTTTGTACTTCCCAGGATGAGGATTTTGTGGCACATGATCCCTTTCTCCCTCAGTCTTTCTGTTAGCTCTTTCTACTTCTTTTTTGTTTCACCATTGAAGTTAATTTCTTCCTTTTTTTCAAACTTCATATTTTCAGAGGTTTCTGATGTAGCAGGGACTTTTGGTGATTTCATATGGGCTTTGTGTTGCCTCTGTACTCTTCTGATCATAGAAGCTCCTATTTTCTTCACTGGTTTTCCATCCTTCCCGACCACATACCATTTTCGCCCAATTCGGGCAGAACTATTCTTAGTGATCGGGGATACTAGATTCTTTGTTCTTCCTTTCATTCTGACATCATTATAACTTGGCTGAGCAAGCCTTACATCCACCTATTTCGGTATTTTGACCTCTTTATCCTCCACTTCTTTTGAGGCTTCATAGTTCATGAATACCTCAGACAACCCTTTTGGTTCAGAATCTCCACCCAACCTTTGGAAGACATTTCTGGAAGTTTCGTTCTCAATTGCCTGCACGATGTTCCTGAGGGATTCCTACTCTTTTTCCTCTCTTATTCTGATCAATTCTTGATCAATAATAGCTCCTGATGTTGGCACTTCTAACTCACATTCACATTGGCACCTACTACATAACACCAACCCTTTAACTATAGCCATTTTAGATCTCTCGAGCAACTTAATGGCTCATTCTGTATGCCTGTCAACTTGCCTCTTTTTTTTACTTCGCATGTGGCTTTTCCCTTCCCCTTCTCAGCCCAAGTTAGGTTGATCATGTTTATTGAGGTTTTTGGGAAGGGATTCGTGTCAATCATCATGCTCGCCTGTGGTTTATCCAATAGCAACTTTCCCTTAACTGTGAAGTCTTGTATCCAATCCGTGAACTGGACACAGTTGGATATGCAATGGTGAAAGGTGTAGAGCAGCTTGCAATACTTCTTTCTTTTCAATTCCTTGGGCATAGGTAGTTTTTTAGTACTGTCAGGCACAATTACTCTTGCCCATACTAACTCTTTATAGATCTCAGAGGCTTGGGTCAAATCAAAAGAATAACTCTAATATTTAGGTAGTTTTATAGGACAAATCCACCATCATTCATTACTACTTTCTGATCCTTGACTGGCTAGACTAACCCCTTTCAACATTAAATGTTTAAAGGGAGTAGTCATCTCTGCTACACACATTTCAATTCCTTCTCCTCCATGATCATCACCTTTTTCAAGCTCTATTCCTTCAAACTCCACTTGGTGAATTGCAGCTTTATTTTTGTAGAAATAGGGTACCTTAGATGAGTGCTTGACTTGTTGTTCTTCAATTAATAGCTTCTTATACTTTGTGGTAGCAATTACAATTCTTGCAACTCATTGAACTGTACATCATAAAACTTTTTCCTTAAAGGCAGCCTCAATGCCTTCTAAGCAATAGATATAAGTTGGCCATGGTTTATAGGAAATTGGCACCTCATTCTTGTCTTTCTGAACCTTATCATAAAGTCTTCTGTAGACTCATGTACATATTGTTTCACCTCAACTAAATTGTTGACAGTCATCTTGGGCTTTATCCTATAGAACTGCTCATGGAAAGCCATCTTCATTTGTCCCCAGTTAGCAATATAATTTGGGGTCAACGGAGAATACCATTGTGATGCTAAGCCAGTCAACGAGTTCCCAAACAATCTTAACTTATAGTTAGGATTGTCTTCAAATGCCATGCTAATAGGAGCATATTTATGCGACTTAGTTAGCTTGTTTTCTTGCGTTTACGTAGTTAGTTATCGTTTATTATAATGATTTAAGCTATTTTCGTGTGTTTGTAGGTTCAAATGGAAAATGAAGCAAGAAAGTGCATTTTGGTGCGTTTTACAGCAAAATTGAGCTTAAATGGAGTACATGCATATGGAGCACAAGGGATGGACGAATTTGAAGGTCAAAGAAGCTAGGAATCTGTTTTAAAGGTGAAGAAACAAGTTTGAGACAATGAAGATAAGGAAAGAGCAAGAATGGTGGAACATTATCCAAAACATTATCCATAACCTTATCTTATCCAACATTATCCAAACATGTTCCTAAAAACATGCTACATGTCTCATGTCATGTTCCATCTAGAAACCTTGTCATGTTTCATCTAGAAGCTTCAAATTTCTGTACAAAACATGTTTCTAGAAAATCTAATCCTTTCCTACGAAGGTGGCGCCTAGAACCCTTCTAGAAGGCCTTTGCCTCGCTTTGCAATTCAGCCACTTTTCCTCTAATTCCTGCCGTGCAAATCACCTATTTCCTTTGGGATTTAGGTTTTTAGAAGGCCTATCTTAGCCCTACGTGATGCCGCACCTTTTCAGCCATTGTCCCCTTTGGATTTCTGATTCAATTAGCCCTTTTCCTTGTGGATTTGAGTTGTGCAAAGCCTTTTCAGAAATTAATTGGGCCATAACCCTTTTTCCCTTGTGGATTTATAATTCATGTCGTACCTAGGGGCCCTAATCCCTCATTTATTCTAAGTCCAAGCCCTAATCTGATTTACCCTAGGGTTTGGGGTGCCTATATATACATGATTTAAGTGTGCCGCAGGATTTAACATTCATGGACCCTAAATTACATTCAGCCGCACCTCTCTAACCTTCACCCCCTCATTCATCACATTCAGCCGCACCATATTCATACCACCATAGAGAACACCCTTTGCCGCAACCTTTGGAGAAGAAGGGGACTTGTGCCGTGCATCCCAAGGAAGGAGAAGGCCTTGCCGCATACCATCTGCCACCCTTGGAGTTTCTAGATTTCTTTCTTCTCTTGTTTCTGTTTTCATGTTTAATTTAATTTGCGTTTCAATTATGTTAAACATGTGGAACTAATTCCTTTTTAGTTAGAGGCGAATTTGAAGCCATGGACATATGTTTAGTATGATTTGATTTACAACAGTTATGATTTCATGAATTATGGATGTGGTTTACTTTTCTATTTTTACGAAGAACTTGTTTATGTATGTGGGTTGAGGGTCGACACTTAATTTGCATGCCTAAATTCGATGCTAGGATATAAGGGAATTGCACCTAATCGTTATGAACTTATATTCATGAGTAGTAAAGATCGCTAGTCACGATTGCGTTAAGTAAACCCTAGGTTAGATTAACATGCGTATTCCATAGTTATGAATGCCTTGTCGATGTTCATGATTTCCATTGAACTTAATGATCTTTGTTAAATGTCTCTATCATGCATATTCCATAGTTAGGGAGTTTGAGGAAGAATAATTTGGTTGTGATGCGTTTTCCATTCAATTCAATGAATCTAGGGAAATCTGGGAATTGATTAGTTCAACACAATTAATTCGGAGCATTGTCATTCATAGTTTGTCGAAAGAATAACTGCAAA
Organism: Crataegus laevigata; assembly: GCA_963580275.1. Classification (NCBI taxonomy): domain Eukaryota; kingdom Viridiplantae; phylum Streptophyta; class Magnoliopsida; order Rosales; family Rosaceae; genus Crataegus; species Crataegus laevigata. The sequence goes on along the minus strand of OY756940.1, from coordinate 17,366,490 downwards.
ATCAAGTTGTATGCATATGTTCATGTGTGGATAAGGACCCCTCTAACTAGTTTCTCACCATTCAATTTCATCATAATTCGTTTTCTTTAAAGTTTGGTTACAAGTTTCTGTTTTAGTTTCAATTTCGTCAAAACAAACCCCCTTGTTTTTAAGTTTTGTTTTTAGAGTCTAAATCTGTTTTCTTTTAGTCTTTTGAGTCAAGTAAGTTGATTTTCGTCCAATTCACTTGTTAGGTCTAGAATTGAGTCTTTTTTATTGTTCCTTGCTATTTTGAGTGTTTAAAGTTAGTTTTGAGTCTATAGAGTCTAGTTTAGTGTTTTTTAGTCTTATTTACATTGATTAGCAGCCCTAGTTAATCCCCGGTTTAGAACGATCCCTACTTGCGTATATACTACAATTGTCATTAATAGGGTTTAATTTGAGTGTCAAGTTAATTTTCACATCACATGCAATGGTTGGAGAACTTGAAAATGTGATCTTTAGAAGACACACTACCATCTTCTCTACTAAAAGTGGGAATGCGGGCATTTGAAGTTGAGGAGAAAATGATTTTGTTCATCAATATACACGGAATATGGCATCTGGTAGGTGATCCTAAACCGCGGACCAGCCTGAGGTTAAGCATTCTAGACCACTATCCTTCTTAGCTTGACTAACTTTTCTCTGAGTTACTGGTTGGCTGTATTATCATGTGGGGTATGAGGAGGTTGCAACTTCGGGCTACAATCATTGCTCGAGAAAGTTTCCTTTTTTTAGTTTTAGTTTCCTCAATCTGGCCCATCCTCCCTTATTAACCACTGATGGTGGCCTATATGAGGGAGGTTTGTCTGCAGTTGTGAGCTCACCATTCCCGCTGGATTCTCCGATTAATTGGGGCATCCCATACTTCTTTCTTTCTTGCCCACTCTGCCTCTTACTATCTAGTGAAAATAGTAAAGGGTTGGGCAATTCTTTTTCCAGGATCTCCTCTAATGTTAGCTGACTAATTTCATAACCCTCTTTGCTCTTCCATTTATCCTTCTTTTCTTCGAGCAAAGAAAATAGGGGAATGACTAGTTCTTTGTAGACGCTTTGTTAAGAAACGTAGTCTACTTCTCCTCTGGTTTTCAGAGTAATTTTCTCCATACTTTTCAACACTTGTACCATGGTGGCATGTAAGTATTCATTGGTCACTTTTCCTCCTGACTTCTCAGATGAAGTCCGTCTTTCCAGAATAGTTGATCCTCGCAGGGAAAAGAAATCTTCTGATCAGTCTGTCATACTTGATCTTGGTAGATACTGGGGTGGCTCGTATTATGTGTTCCACCTGAAAGTTTTTTCCTTTCTCTTCCTCCTTGGCATAAAAGACTAAATGTTCGAGCAAATATTTCTCTAGAGAAGGCTTCTCGAACCTTAACACAGCTCCCCAAGGGTTTGGCACTTTGGATGTGTAGTTAGTCTCTTGCTTTCTGATGTGCTACAAGAAGATAACAAAGTTAGTTCTGAAAGGTGCCTTTGTAGAGCCTTTGGTGTAGACCTTAAGGCTCGCAATCAAAACTAAGTGCTAGGCGTGCCACTACTATCTCGGTATAACAGATGTAGGTTTTAAGTCTATTACTTATGCCCCAAGTTACTCAGACTTCTAATTATCAAATGATTGTCGTGGATGGGTTACGTCCACATTAAGTTCTTTTTCTTGCCTTATGAACAAGGGCTTTTCGTTCATGATCTTGTATGTTCGAATAGAGAGAGTCCAGAGCCCCTTAATTCATTTATTTGGTTTTAAACTTCTCTTAATGAAAACATATCCATTAAGCTAATCAGATCCATATGCAAATGGGACTCTTAAAATAGAGAAACAGGTGGGAATAACTTGAATACATGTTGGAGAATGCATTAAGTAATAAATCTACTAATTTAAAAAACAAACAAATAGCTTCAAGCAAATTTCACCTTGTGTGGCAAGGTTGAACTTCTTGCAGTCACTTCTCTTTGAGTTTACAGGGTTATATGCTTGAAAAGGGATGAGTGTTAAACAAGTTTACATGAGATGATTGATACTACAGCATTGGGAATGGTAGAAGAGCTTTTATACTAGATAAAAGATAACTTTTCTACGGAAACTATTGCTAAAAAGACTGAATATGGGTTGATTTCAGCTTTTGGATCCAAATCTGGCTTGAAAACACAGTTTGTATGTTTGTTTGTTTGATTGGTTAAGTATCTTTGTCTCTAGTGCCCGACTGTTGTAGCTTTTGCTCTTGCCTGAACACTGCTTTTGTCTTTGGTGCCCGACTGCTATAGCTTTTGCTCTTACGCGAACACACTTAGAGGGTAGTGAGTAATCAACTCTTTACTAGCAATGTCACTGGAAAGTGTTCTTTGGGTGATAGTAGATTAGTCTCCATCACTTGTCACTTCAATCATAGACACATGGCTTGTATCTTGACTGAGAAAGCTTCGATTTACTTCTGGGCTCTATGTTGGGCTTGGGGCAAGTCTCCTTTAATTGGCATCCTTGAGCTTTATTTTCTTCAAACCCAATATTCAAATATTAATCCAAACAAGAACTCTAAAAGCAAAAAATGAAATCAGATCATAAATATGGTAAGTTTCCACATAAGCTCAAAATTCTTGCTCAGTTAAGTTAGGCTTTGAATAACTTGGATGTATTAGCCTTTAACCTATAAACTAAAATAAATTGTTATCAATTGGGATATAAACTGAAAAGGTTTGACTCGGCATGAATGATGAGGGTGAAAGCACAAATAGGCCATTGACCGTTATATTCTATCGAAAATAATCACCCCCTGAACTTCTGAGAGATCAACCCTTCGTTGACTTATACTTAATTAATATTATAGTTTAAATGTATTATGTATTCTCTACTTGTAAGGATAGGAATCATATTCCTAGTTGGAGTTCTTTTCCCACATAGAATAGATAGAGAATCAAAGTCAGCATTACTAAATATGTCGATAGAATGGTGCACTATAAAACCTATATGTTATTAAAAATCTTAGAACACTCACAAACTTCCCCTGATTTTTTCCCCCAATACACGAAACTTTCCTCACTTTCCCACCCTCCAAACAATGGCCGCAATCAAACTTCGACTGGGCACCACCCGTCTACTCCTCGAAGTTGATAAGCCCACACTCTCGAGCCCACTACTCTTCCTCCTTGAGAAGGGCCCATGCCAGCTTATTTCCCTCGGGCTCATGTAGCTAGGTTTTTTCACTCTGGAAGATATAAATATGTAATGATGAGGACACAAGGAACCATGAATGAAATATGATTTAAACTGCCTTTTTTTCCTCAAAGTTCTTCTTTCTCTACTTTCCTTTTATTCCCTGCACTATTTTCTGTTAAAATTGCCATTTCTAGCTAACCTGAACCGATTGGAGTGTACCAATTGGTATCAAAGCCCTTCGACAGATGGGCAAAAACACACAATCTGCTAACTGTGATCCCGACGCAGTCGCTGCTGCAGTGGATGTTGGTCACGAGCACCTCCGTACTCAGGTGGAGGATGTATGCGATACCATCGCCATTCTGGAAAATCAGCAAGCCTCATTCCAAAAATCCTTGGACCTTCACACCGACTCCAACATTACCTTCCAAGCGACCATGACTTCCCAGTTTGCTTCTTTTCAAACACTACTATTAGATGAGCTGCGCCATCTCAAAGCAGCCATTCCACCGACCTCCACCCCAGCCATCTCCGTACCATCCTCCACTACACCCAACCCAATATCCTCTACCCCCATTTTCTAACCCTCCTTCCATTCACTATTTTTGGCACCAGGTCCTTCCTACTTGGGCCTGAGCCTTTCTAACCCGCCCACCATCAACCCACCCCCTACCTACACTCCTTCAACCCGGCCCACCCCATTCTTTACCACTATCACATCCAGACTGACCCACTCTCAACCAAACCCAGCCCCTTCCTCTACTTACTCACCGCACCCTTACACCCACACCCACCCAACACCATTTACTTCCCACTTCTTCCATATTGCACCATCCCCTACCCCTACTTCTACTCACCACACCCACCCCACATCATTCACTTCCCAACACCCTCCTAATAATTTCAAATCCATCAAAATGGAACTTCTGCGTTTCAATAGGGATGAACCTTACGGTTGGTTAGCCATAGCTGAACAATATCTCGACTATTACGAGGTCCCCCCTCAACAATGGAACCTTGTAGCAGCTTGTAATTTTTGGAACCTTGTAGCAGCTTGTAATTTTGGCTTATATGCCTCTATTTGGATGAGGGTTTTTGAACAAAGGCATGGTAGAAACAATTGGGGTTTATTTGTTGACCTGTTGCTTCAACGTTTTGGAGGTGGTGATCGCGCAAACATTGAATCTCAGCTTACTCACATTCAACAAAAGACTACTGTTGATGAGTATCTGGCAGAGTTCACACGACTTTCCTACCGGGTCATGGATTGGACCGAAAACCAATTGAAGCATGTGTTTTCGGGCGGATTAAAGGAAGACATCCGTCATGATGTCCTTGCTTTCGAACTCGAATCTCTCCATTAAGCCAAGAAACTAGCCAAAATATTTGAAACTAAGTTGCAGGCTAAGCGTTTGCATCTCCCTAATTTTTCCCGACCCTTACCACCCCCTACCAACACTGTACATTCCTCTTTCTCCACCCCAACACCACCAACCACTATAAAACAACCACCCCTGCCCCATAGCGCATTCAGGTGCCTATCCCCAGTTCAAGTCCAAGACAAACGACGGAAAAACGAATGTTTTGGTTATCATGAACAATATTGTCACACTCATAAATGCAAAAACCCACTACTTATCTTGCTTAACCCTACTCTACCTAAGGATGATTCCACAGAATTCCACGATTGCCGTAAGGACACCACTACGGTTGAGGAGACCTCGTGTCACATGCTGGAAGTGTTCTCCATTCCAGGTACCAATATTGGTAGACCTATGAGACTGCACAGCTCTATCTCCTCCAAGCCCATCATCATCCTCATCGATTCAGGTGCCGCTTGCAACATCATGAACCCTCTCCTTGCTGATCAACTGCGTTTACCAGTCCAACCTATTGACCCCGTGAAATTCACAACAGCATCAAATGACCGTTATTCCTCCACACGTGTTACGGGTGTGTCTCTCCACATACAAGACTACACTTTCACGGGGTCTTTTATCTTACTAGATGTGCCAGGTTGTGACCTCATTCTAGGCGCTGAATGGTTGGAATCTTTAGGGTTTATTGGCTGACATTTCAAACAGAAAACAATGGGTTTTTTTGGTTGGCGGAAAAACCTACACCTTACAAGGCTTAACACCATCAGCATCATTGTTTCCCACTACCACAAAATGGAACGCTTATTGGACAACCCTTACAATCTCTTACCCTCTATCACTTCTCCAGACAACAACCCTACCCTACCTATGGACACACATCCTGCCATTATCTCCCTCCTCCACCAATACAAGCACATTTTCACCACCCCTTCTGGCCTCCCACCCAAAAGATCCATAGACCACAAAATACCCCTCATTCCCAGTACCAAACCAATCAATGTTAGACCATATCGATATCCCCATTGTCAAAAGGCAAAGATAGAAAAACAAGTGCATGAGTTTTTAAACTCGGGTGTTATCCGCCCAAGTTCCAGCCCATTCTCATCTCCAGTCTTCTTTGTCGAGAAACAAAGATGATACATGGCGCCTCTGTATTAATTACCACGCCTTAAATACAGCAACTATTAAAGACCGTTTTCCAATCCTTGTGGTGGATGAACTGCTTGATGAATTAAATAGCACCAACATTTTTTCAAAACTGGACCTCATATCAGGTTACCATCAAATCCGAATGAATGCCGACGACATCGCAAAGACAACATTCCGCACCCATGAAGGCTACTGCGAACTCACCTCACCCCATCACTCTGTATTTTTATTCCTTAAAATTTCAAGTCAGTTGATTTAATTTGTGTTTCTGATTATGTTCGTAAGTTTATCATCCAGGCCCTGTGACGATCAATTGTGTTTTGAGGTTAGTGGTAGCTATATACTATTACTTGCAGTTGGTTGTCACTTGTCATGCAAATGTTGTATTCGGTTTTTAGATAATGGGAACATGCTTTTGTGTTGGTGCTGTGATTGTTGTATGCATTCGGATCCTCCAAGTTCCAAATGTAGTCATCATGTCCTTTTTGGTTAGGAAGAAAAACACCACCAGAGTGCAGAAAGGTGCTAATAGTTGGAGTTTGTGCTTTGAACTTTCTGTAAACTAAATGCATGTTCGTGCAGCACGAGGGCGGCCGGCCCAGGTCCAATGCGGGTTGGATGATTGTCTGGGGAGTGGTGGTTTTTGTTGTTGGAAATTAATTAAGAGGTCTTGGGTTCAAAACATCATGTGTGTTTATATACTTTCCAATTTTTATAAAATTTCTTTTACTAAGAGTATAAATACATAAAATTTGGCCAAATGTTCAAAAACTTAGACCATTAGCAGTGTTTATTTTGTTTAAAACTAATAAGGAGGTCTCGTGTTCGAAACACGTTGTGTTTTTTAATTTCCAACTTTTACAAATTTCTTTTCATTAGAGTTTAAATTTATGAAATTTGGCTAAATTATCAAGAAGTTTAATCAAAATCAATGTTTTTTTTTGTTTAAAATTAATGAGAAGTCATGAGTTTGAAATGCTATGTGCATGTTTATTTTTTCCAATTTCATTTATCATCTATTTGCTTATAATCTCAGGGTTTTTTGGTTCCCTTCAATTGACACAAATTAAATTAGTTTTTCTGTGTTTCTAAAATATTGAGTTTGAAGTGGTTTTCTAAATATAATTTTATCGAAGTCATATGTATGAAAACAAATCATTTTCCTCATATGAAGTTTGGGCACATTTTTTTGTGTCGGCCCGAGCCTCAAAAATCTCAAGACCGACCTTGAGCACAATACAACTGAACTATAACGGAGAATTACAAATAGGTTTCGGAACTTGTTTAATGGAAGGGTGAAAATTATGCCTGGTAATGGAGCTAATATATGAGGTTATAATGCCGCTCATTCCGACAAGCGACTTGACTGTTGCCTTGCTTGTCACAGGGAACAAAAGGTGGTCTAAGATCTTTGCAAGTTGCACGGATAGCATCCGTTATATTAGGTCCAAAATGTTACAGAAAGTATAAAAAGAGGAAATTTATAATGTTACGAAACTTATAATAACAGGACATTTGGGGGTGATAGAGAGGCATTCTTGTAGGTCTCCGTTGGTTGTTGTTCGGGCGAAGATTTTCTCCTCAAGGGAAGGTCCTCGGCACAGATCCCCAGGGCATTGCCATGTTGGTTTGAATGTGTTTGGTGGTCGGGCTCTTGCTAGTTCGTCCGCCGCAAGAACAAGACATAGTTGGTTCTGAAAGGTGCCTTTGTGGGGCCTTAGGTATAGGCCTTGAGTCTCACAATCAAAACTAACTAAGTGCTTAGGCGTGCCACTACTATCTCATTATCGTAAATGTAGAAAAAGTGTGTTTAAGTCGGTTTCTTGCGTCCTAAGTTACTCAGACTTCTTGTTATCAAGGGATTGTCATGGATGGGTTAAGTCTATTTTAAGTTCTTTCTTTCCTTGAGATCAAGGACTTTCAGTTCATGGTCTTGTATGCTTGAATGAAGGGTGTCCAGAACCCCTTAAGTCATTTGTTTGGTTCCAGATTGGTTTTAAATGCAAGAAGATCCATAAAGACAACTAGATCTGAGTACAAATGGAACTCTCAAAGTACAACACAAGTGGAAATAACTTGAATACATGATGGACTATATACTAAATGACAGATATACTAGTTCAGAAAACAAACAAAGAGCTTCAGGCAAGATTTCACCTTATCTAGCAAGGTTGAACTTCTTGCAAACGCTTCTCTTTAAGTTTACAAAGGTTGTATGCTTGAAAAGTAATGGATGATAAACAAGTTTACACAAAGGGATCAATACCACGAGGGTAGTAGAGATTTAAACTACAGAAAGATAAACTTTCTAGGTAGGCGATGCCTAAAAGATCAGAGATCTGGGCTTCGGGCACTCTTCCTTCAATTGAAGATTCTGGGCCTTCCTTTAATTAAACCCAATGTTCAAATATTAACCCAAACAGTGCCCCTTTTACTTATTGTTGTGTTTTGCAGCCCCAAGACACTAATAATGATTGAATAGTCGTCTCACGCCATCCTTTGAGACTCGTACCATTTAACAAGGCTATTAATTAGCAACAAACCGTTGCACTAACGCACGATTTCAAACGTTAACTGACCACTTACTACATAATCCTGATCAAAACTACTCGGCCAGACAACTTAACAATTTCAAATCTTCAAATTTTTAGAATTTCTTAGCCTTTCCAGAACTTACCTCTCAATCTCTATTTCCCATTTTCTCCTAATTTTCTTGCAAATCCATTCAATGCTCCTAAAATTACTCAATCATCCATCAGACTGGTGCAGGCATCACCACCATGCGCCGCTTTCTTAATGGCCTTTATTACCCTCAAGCTGGTTTGCATACTGAGCTCTTCTTTGAGGAGGGGGAGTACACTCCCTGGGGCCTGCATGGACTTCTCTAGTTCTTGTTGCTATGGAAAATAATATGCCTAAGGTGAATTGGTTAACTCCGAACCCATTTTTGGCTAAGTTGGGCATTTCTTCATCCAAGTGGTCTAACCACCATCGAGGATTCCCTCTAATGAATGATGAAGCTTGGGTAAAGTGGATTGATGATCTTAAACCTACCTTTAAGCAACACTGGATAAAGAATGGTATTTATGAGCTGATCATGCCTTCGAAGACCACTGTTGTCATTAAACCCGAGTTGTTAACAACTACAATCCTCTTCTAAAACTCTGGTACTAATACTCTCGATTTCAGGATGGGTTCGATGTCTCCTACTATCCTAGACATGGTGCGAGTCTTTGGCTTAAGACCCTTAGGCAGGGTTGTAGATGTTACCCATGATTGGGCACCCCATTCTTAACCGACCGCCGAGAGCTCAGAGGGCCCTGCTCCTATAACTCACCTGGAGTATAACTCGGCCACATTCAAAAGCTATGAAACCTCCTTCACGGGTTTTATCTCATTTGTAAATCAAACTTTTGAGCCTTCTTCCTCCAACCCCAATAGAGATTAGGAGCATATGTACTTCTTACTGTATTGGCTTAATAAACACGTTTTTCGTAAAAAGTCTAAAGGGGTGAAGGTTGAACTGATCTTTTTGGTGGAAACACTGCATAATTTTGAAGATGTAGCCATAGGTCTTTTCCTCCTTGCTCATATCTACCATCTAAATAACCCGGGACGTTTCGTTCAAGACCAACCTCAATAGGCCTACTTGGATGATTCAAGTGTGGCTTCAATGGTACTTTCCTGTGCTTCGGGCTCCCAACCTTGAATTTTCTGAGGGTGTCACTCCTGCCCAAATTCTTGCTGAGGCCTCACCTACCAACAATTCTACCTTTTTCTTGCTTTTCTTCTTTAGAGTCTGCAGGACTCGGGCAGATCTGGAGTAGAGGGCTTCAGTGGGAGGAGATACCCTTGGTTTTCTGATCAAGCTTTCCAAGATGTCTTTGGAGAAGATTCTACTTTTTTTCTTTCTTTTTTTTTGCAAAGAAAAATTTATTAGCTATATTCAACCAATGGACTTGGCTTGGGGAGTAGGGAGTGACCGCTATGATCACAGGCTAGAAGTCTATCATCTAAACTTCTGCAGCAGGCAGTTAGGATTTAGGCAATCCATCCTAGTGCCCTTTTTTTATTATGTACACTGCGGAACATCATATCGCCTCCATTCACCATTCGAAGTCATGTTTCGAGCTACCCGACGTAGCCTTAAGGTTATGAGCAAGGTTGCTCGCAAGCCCATGGTCCTTAGCTTTGAATGTTCCCCATCCTTTTCCACCTAGTGGGAGGCAAGGTGGATTAAGAAGTATGGAGGAGATATCAAGGATTCACATGATCGACTCTTTAAGCAACTCTTCATTAAATTCTATCCCAGCTCGAGCGAGTTAAAGAACTGGAAGAAGATGACTTATCGCAAAAACTAACTCCTTCTAATAGATACTTCCTATATTCTCTTGTGTTTTAGAACGTTCATGACTTTGCCTTTATCTACTCTTTTATTCTTTTCTCCCAATTTTGTAGCTCAAGGCAACACTGAAGCAATAGATGTTGGGGAATAGGAAGAAGCTGCAAATGCCTTGATCCTCTAAGGAGCCGCGGTTGAGGCAGAGAAACGAGGTGTTGGAGATAGTGGTGACGTCTATGAATTATTTGGGGACTCCGAGGGTGAGGCAAGACATTCAGTGAAGCCTTGGGAAACCCACAGGACACAGGTAACAGTAGTAAAGACTTCAAATTCTGAGCCCGAGGAATGATCTCAAGCTCAACTCTTTATTCCTAGTCCAAGGACTACTCTAACTAAAAAGAGAAAAATGGCAACGGCTGCCAAATCTTCCAAGTCTTCTATTTCAGTAGTAGAGGTGAAAGTGGGTAGGAAGAAACAAAAAGCTTCTCGTGAGTGAATTTTGTTTCAATCTTGGCCCCTTTAATTGCATTATGTGCTTAACAGCTAATAACTTCTTTTTCTTCAAATCTAGGGTCTCAAGCCACCAAGAAACCCACCATTGCTTCAAAGGATTAACCCTTGAGAGCTAAAATGTATCAAGAGGCTAAACCATTGCAAGATTCTACCTTCAAGGAACTAGAGGTATGGTCTGCATTTCAAACTTACTCTTTGACTTTTTCCCCCATCTTTTGTTAACTCCATGTCCGATTGCTTGGAGTCAGGCTTAGAGGGAAGCAACTTTTTCTCAACCCGAGGCCACCCTACTTCTTGCCAAAACAGCACATGTTTTTTTCTCCTCAAGCTAATCGCTCCAAGGTATGTTTCTTTTCACTTTCTGAACTTGTACTTATACCCATACCAGAGTTTTGATGGTTGATTTTTATTCTTTGCAGGCTACAGTTGGAAAGCTAACTTCCCAAGCAGGGCAAAGCTCTACTTTTACTCCTTTAACTTCCCCTCCCTTGGTGGCGGTTCCTACTTCTCAATTAGATCCATCAACTAGGGAGATATTATACTTTGTAGAAGAAGACAACAATTCAGTGAGTAAGCTTTATCTTTCTATGACTAAAGCCTTCTTTTCTCACTATGTACTTATCATTTATATACATTCGTTTCATTTAGTGTCCCCTGGAACGAGAACCTCATATACTAACAACATCTGCATTTACGGACCCTATAGTGCCCAAGATCCCCGTGGTTTCAGAGGTGACTAGCCCACAGGCTTCTTCTCAACCTACCATTATTATAGGGGATCCTCATTTCTTCACATGAAATTCTACTTAGGTACAAAAGTATATTTACTTCTTTTTTCCCTTCTCATGACTGAGTTATTGACACTAGCTCTTTTCTTTGATATTTATAGACATCTGGTGAAGGTTCGGGCACACTTCCAATCCTTTCAGTAGGCGGGAGTGATCCCTCTCCATCACCCAGAGGGACAACTCCTCCTCCACCTCCCCCAAATACCTCAGCTTTAGTTCAAGTTTACTAAATTTTTGTTTATGCCTTTCCTCAGTCTTTGGTGTAGACTCTTTTATTCATCCTGCCTTGTTTGGTTGTAACGGGGTATTGGAGAAAGCTCAGAGAAATCTCACCCCCCCCCCTTTTGGTGCGTAAACAAGATCTTATAAGCCTCATTTGGCCTCTAGGGTGGTAGGGATTCCCATTCCTTGGCCAAAGAAGAAGGTTAGGGTTGCTACTATTTCGATTCCTTCTCCCACTCCTGGTAGTCTTCCTTATTTGCCCGTCGAGGCTGCCTCATTTTCTCCTCCTAAAAGTGACAAAGATGTGCCCACAACTCCTTCTACAACATCCTTGCCTGAGCTGGTTAAGAAGCTCAGGCAAATCAAGACCAAACTGTAATCCCCATCTCTTTCCCTTAAGTCGCCTCTCTTGCGAAATGCTCATCGAATTTTCAAGGCCTAGATGAGGAGAATTTTTCTGCCTCATTTAGCCTCAAGGTTTTTCATGATGCTAAGAAGGCCTTGGTGGAGAATCTTCAGGCATTGAGAAACCAACACCAACGAGCAAAGCGTGCTTCAAATAGAGTGAAGTGTTATCAAGAGAAGCTCACCCAAACATGTGCCACCCTTCTGTAGTTATTAAATGAAGGGTCCAATCAAAAAGAGTAGGATTTCAGTAGTGGACTCTAAGATTGAGAGTTTGGAAAAGCATATTTCCTTGCTGAATGCTGAAAAGGTATCCCTGACTCACCGTCTTTATGAGAAAGTGGAGGAAATTGAGAAGATTTCTCAAGACGTGGAGGACTCCAGGAAACAACTTGTTAATAACCAGGCAGAATTTTTACTATCATGCAGACTTATTTTTCCAAAATAGCTGCCTTGGCTGAGGATGCAAATTTGTTAGACTAGGGTAGGATCTTCGTAATTGTTGGACTGCAATGAAATGAATATCTTTCTTTCCCTTTGTTTTGTTTCTCCATGAATCTTAGCTTTGATAATTTAACCTATTTTTCACTTGCCTGGATCTTCCCAAAATAACCTTCTCTTGCATCCCACAAGGTTGAAAAATTCTTTAAAACTTAGTATTAACTAGATGTCTTTCGCAAGTTTTCCTTTTAAGTTTGCTAAGTAATATTCTTGTTGTTTAATACTTAGTAAAGAACCAAAAGACTTTCTTATGGTAAGCTCGGGCAGCAGCCCTTTCTTTCTTGCTTTCTTGCTCTCTCTCATACACGAACAGTCTCTTGATTAAGGGCTTGACTGGAATGACTTGGTCCTTCCTTTGTTGTTCTAACATCACTGGTGTTAGGGTGTTGGGACAATGTGGGGTCTATCCTACTTCTCTCTTGTGAGGAACAATCCTTATAATAGAAGCTTTTGGGCCGTCACCTTAGTCGGGCGGCCGTTCTCATCAGCTCCTAAACACTGAAGAATCTCAATACTGGGATTGTAGAAATTAGCTTCTGCAACATTGGTTGTGGCAAGAAATGGCAGTGATTCGGCCTCCACCATTTCCCAAAATCTTGGTTATGTGGCACATTCCTTGTAGTAAACTGCCACCTGTTGATGTAAAGTAGAGGGCATGGAAAGGCTCTGGTGGATCCAATCTCTTCCCAGTAAGGCTCCATAAGTGGAAGTGCAATCTACTACGAAAAAAGCTAGCATGATTTGCTTGGACTCCAAATCAACCTCCAAAGGTAATATTCCATGGGTCTTGATAATGGCTTTAGAGAAGTTAGACACCATTAGGTCCTACATACCCTCTTCATCTATTTGTATGGCAACACATTAACCGCAACCCCCCATGAATCAAAACTTCTTGAAGAGTACCCCCTTCAATTGAGCAGTTAGCTATATAGGTTTGAGATGGTTGGCTACGGTCATGTTTGGACGGCTGAATACCATTATGTCTGAATAGACTCTCTCGGGCTTACTTTTAGAGGTCTCGGGCAACTCCATTCTGCCCGACTTTCATTTCCCTGCTTCTTCAACACTGACATGTGCCATCATTAGTTCTATTACCAAATAATCACCCTCCATTGTGGTGGGCTGATTAGGATCAACACAGGCCATTATTGATAAAACATATGCCATGTTTACGTGGAAGTTGTTGGGTCTAGGTAGCTTCTTCTTCTAGCCCCCAATACGGCTTAGAAATTCATCTAACCAGACCTGTGCTTCTTCCGGCAACATCAATTCGGGTAACCTTTCTTCCTAAGCCATACCAAAATTTGGTATTTATTCTGGAACCTCACAAAGAGTATCAACCAACAAAGGTGAGTGCATTCTTCCCTCGGGTGAGATAATTCCAAAACAAATTGGCTCCGGGCTCCATACTGGCATTAGGATCATCACCATGTCCTCCTAAGCCCTCCTCAAGATTTGGTACTTCCCAAGATAAGGGGTTTTGTGGCACATGGTATCCCTCGCCTTCAGTCTTGCTATTGGCTTTATCTACCTTCTTCCTGCTTCTGTAGTGAAGTTGGTTCCTACCTTCACAAGGCACCTTCTCGAACTTCACATTCTCATAAGTTTCAAACGTAGTAGGGATTTTTAAGGAGTTCATGTGGGCCTTGTGTTGCCTTTGGACCCTTCTAATAATAAAGGGTCCTATTTCTTTAACAAGCTTCACATCTTTTCCAACCAAATACCACTTCCACCCGAGTCAGGCAAGATTCTTCTTTGTGATTGGATTCACAATTCTCTCCTTTCTTCTGATGTCTCCCCCGCCATAACTTGGCTAAAAAGGTCTTGTGTCTATCCACCTTGGTGTCTTAGCGTTCATGTCTTCCACTTTTTCAGAGGCTTCGTGGTTTCTAAAAATCTCTAACAGCTCTTTCGATTAAGAATCTCTTCCCAATCTCTAGAAAACATTCCTGGACATTTCTCTTTCAGCTGCTCACATGACACTTATGTTGGCTTGTAGCTCTTCTTTCTCTCTTCTTTTGATCAACTTCTAATCAATAACTGCTCTTGACTCCAGCACCTCCAGTTCGCATTCACACTGGCATTTACTACACATCACCACTCCTTTTACTATGGCTACTTTGGGCCTTTTGGGCAACCTGATAGCTCATTATGTGAGTATGTCAGCTGGTCGCATTTCAGCCTTTACTTTCTAAGTGACTTTTCCCTTCCTTTTCTCTGCCCAAGTTAAGTTGATCATGTTAATTGGGGCCTCAGGAAAAGGGTCTGTGTCAATCATCATATACGCCGAGGGTTTCTCTAGCAGTAGTTTTCCTCTGACAATGAGATCTTGTATCTAGTCTCTGAACTAGACACGGTTAGTTATGGAGTGGTTGAATGTGTAATGCAACTTGCAATACTTCTTCCCTCTCATCTCTTTTGGTTTGGGCAACTTCTTGGTGCTGTCGAGCACAATTACTCTTGCCCGCACCAATTCCTCTTAGATCTCTACAGCCTTGGTCAAATCAAATGAGTAAATCTGATATTTGGGATGCTTTATAAGGACAAATCCCTCATCGTTCATTACCACCTTCTGGTTTTTAACTAGCTGAACCAACCCCTTAACCATTAAAGGCTTGAAATGAGTGGTCATCTTCGCAGCACACATCTCTATTCCTTCTCTTCCATGGCCCTCAGATTACTTCGGCTCAACTCCTTCAAACTCTACATGGTGAATTGTGGCTTTGTTTTTATAGAAATGAGGAGCCTTGGAAGAGTGTTTCACTTGCTAATCCTCCAGCAGCAACTTCTCATATTTCGTGGCAACGATCACCAACTCTTGCAATTCATTGAACTGCACATCATAAAATTTCTTCCTTAGCGGCAATCTCAACACCCTTTAAGTAATAAATATGAGATGTGCATGGTTAATGAGGAACTAACACCTCATCCGTATCCTTCTAAACCTCATCATGAAGTTCTTTGTGGACTCATGCTCATATTGCTTCATCTTCACCAAGTCATTAATGGACATCTCGGGCTCCACCCTATAAAACTGCTTGTGGAAAGCTATCTCCATTTGCCCTCAATTTGCAATAGAATCAGGAGGTAACAGAGAGTACCACTAGAAAGCTAGACTGATCAGTGAGTTCCCAAACAATATCAACTTATAATTGGGATTGTTCTCACACAATGGTTTGAGAACTTGAAAATGTGATCGATCATGGACACACTACCATATTCTCTCCTAAATGCTAAGAATGCGAGCATCTTAAATTTAAGGGGAAATGGGTTCTGCTCATCAATGTACTCAGGGTAAGGCTTTTGGTAAGTGACTCTAAACATCGGGCGAGCCTGCAGTTGAGCATTCTGGACCACTATTCTCCTCAACTCAGCCATCTCTTCCATGAGTTGCTATTTATTAGTATTGTTAAGTAGGGTATAAGGAAGCTCCCACTTTGGGCTACGATCGTTGCCCGAGGCAGTCTCTTTTCTTGGTTCGAACTTCCTCCATCTGAGCCCCCCTCCCTTACTAGCCAATGGTGATAGCCTATAAGGGGGAGGTATATCCACAGTGGTGGGTTCACTCATCCGACTAGAATCTCCAATTATATAGGACATCCCATACTTTTTCCTGTCTTACCCGCCTTGCCATCTACTATCTAGTGAGAATAACAGGGAATCAGGCAACTCTGCTTCTAAGATCTCCTCCATTACTGGCTAATAAACTTCAGATCCTTCTTTCTTCTTTCCCTTATCATTTTCTTCCCCCAGTAAAGGGAATAGGGGGAACAACTAATTCTTTCTCGGGGGCATGGTTGTCTCAACGCATCCTCATTTCCACCCCTCGGGGTAGAAAATTCCAGATCCAACCTCATTTGCAAACTTCCGGTTAAGGAACAAAGTCTGCTAACTTCTCCCCTAGTTTCCAAAGAGATTTTCTCCATACTTCTCAAGACTTACACCATAGTAACTTGCAGGTCTTCATTAGTTATTTTTCTTCCTGACTTCTCAGATGAAGTAAAGCTATCTGGACAGGCTGATCTTTGTACGGAAGGGAGATCTTTTGGACGATCCGTCATGTTTGATCTGAGTAAATTTTAGGGTGGCTCGTAATTTGTACTCCACATGAAAGTCTACTCATTTCTCATTATTGGCATACAAGACTTCTGGTGTCCCACTGGGCATTCCAAAACTATGTTCGGGCAAAGATTTTATCCGCGAATGAGGGTCATCGGCATAGCTCCCCTAGGGATTGGCACGTTGGTTTGAATGTGTATGGTGGTCAGGCTCTTGCTAGTTCGTCTGCTGCAAGAACAAGACATAGTTAGTTCTAAAATGTGCCTTTATGGGCCCTTAGGTATAGACCTTGAGGCTCACAATCAAAACTAACTAAGTGCTTAAGCGTGCTACTACTATCTCATTATAGTAGATGTAGAACAAGTGTGTTTAAGTCGGTTTCTTGCGCCCCAGGTTACTCGGACTTCTTGTTATCAAAAGATTGTCATGGATGGGTTAAGTCCACATTAAGTTCTTTCTTGCCTTAAGATCAAGAACTTTCAGTTCATGGTCTTGTATGCTTAAAGGAAGGGTGTCTAAAACCCCTTAAGTCATTTGTTTGGTTCTAGATTGATTTTAAATGCAAGAAGATCCATAAAGACAACCAGATCTGAGCACAAATGGAACTCTCAAAGTAGAACAAAAATGGAAATGACTTGAATACATACTGGACTATATACTAAATTACAGATCTACTAGTTTAGAAAACAAACAGACAGCTTCGGGCAAGATTTCACCTTGTCTAGCAAGGTTGAACTTATTGCAAACGCTTCACTTTGAGTTTACAAAGGTTGTATGCTTGAAAAGTAATGGATGGTAAACAAGTTTACCCAAGGAGATCGATACTACGAGGGTAGAAGAACTTTAAACTAAAGAAAGATAAATTTTCTGGGCAAGCGATGCTTAAAAGATCAAAGATCAGGGCTGTTTACAGCTTTGGTTTGCAAATCTGACTTGAGAGTAGAGTTTGTAAGTTTCTTTGTTTGATTGGTTAAGTGTCTTTGTCTCTAGGGCCACTTCCTCCTTTTATAGGCAAATTAGCCCGACTGCAGTGATTGTGCTCTTGCCCGAAAGCACCCAGAAGGCAGTGAGTCATCACCTCTTTTTACTTAAATGTCACTAGAAAGTGTTTTTTGGCTGATAGTAGGATAGTCTCCATCACTTGTCACTTCCATAGGCAAGCAAGTGGCTTGTACTTGACTGAAAGGGCCTTAATTAGCTTTTGGGCTCCATGTTGGGCTTCGGGCACTCCTTCTTCAATTGACGATTCTGGGCCTTCCTTTAATTAAATCCAATGTTCAAATATTAACCTAAACAATTGTTCTGGTGGATTTTTTGAAACCTCACAATTCGTTTTAGTTATTTTTCTCTATTGTAATTTTAGTTGAAATTGGATTCACAACTATAAATAGAAATTTTACCATGTCTATTTGGTCAAGTTCTTTCAATCCCTACTTTGTTGGAGGAGGCTGATTCTCGCTTCTTATAATATGCCTTAGATATATTTTCAATACAAACAATATTCTACTTTAAACCAAATTTGACTGTAGAGAGGGTGATTTGAAGTCGAGCATATCCGCTCAAGACAAATTGACTACACTTGCGTTTAATGGAGTTCATTTCCACATTTCATCAAATTATTATAAACAAATGCCGGAAGGTTTAGCAAAT
The DNA here is from genome assembly GCA_963580275.1 of Crataegus laevigata. Taxonomy (NCBI): domain Eukaryota; kingdom Viridiplantae; phylum Streptophyta; class Magnoliopsida; order Rosales; family Rosaceae; genus Crataegus; species Crataegus laevigata. The sequence continues at coordinate 17,348,310 of OY756940.1, read as the reverse complement.
CGTTTAGATATTCTGCATTGTCCATATACAGTTGCTCATGGGAATCACATTATAAACAAATAAGAAAAACATTGAATATGCCATTCCTTAAACCAATTGCAAGTTCATAATAATTGGGCTATCATTTAATACAAATTAAAGAGGATTTTTTTTATCATTTAGTACAAATTAAAGAAGATTTTTTTTTTTTTTTTTTTTTTTGTATTTTACACATTAATTAATATGATAGTTGAATAACCAGTTGAACGAACATGTCTCAATGAGAATCAGAGATGTGAATATTTCTGGTAGGCTAACGATCGTATTGTTTATAAGTGTTTCAACGATCTTATTGGTAGGCTAACGATCGACAGCCTACTAATAATTGTTTCAACGATTTTCTCTGAACCAAGACGAAATATTTCTCCTTCATAGTTCATTCCATGAGTTTCTAGCTTCTACCTTCACTAGCAAGTTATCTACTCTTCTGCAAACTTGAGGCCTCTTTTGAATATTTTATTTTATTTTGTACATTGGCCCGTTTGGTGGGCTGGATGAGATTGCGTCTTACAGATTGAATTGGATTGATAGGAACTTGTAACCCATATATAAGGATAGATTAGAAAACTCACTTTATTATGGATTCATAACTCATCATATCAAGTTCTGTCCATCTCATATTTTGACATAACAAACAACGGATTAAATTTAAGTCCATTTTAATTGGTCACAACTTACCTCAACCACCAAACAAATATATGCAAAACTTTCAAGATTAGTGGTCCATATTTGACGAGTCACTAGTTCAGTAGTTTTTTTTTCCCAACGATGAAAGAGGATGGCCATTCAATTCTCTCAGTTTTTTGTTTATCGAAAAAGAAAAAGGTTGCTATCCAAAGAATTTACAATTTCAAATAAGTTTGTTTGTAATTTTTATTGTCATCATTTTCTATTTTTTAACGAATAATAGGAATACATACACCAATAGATTCAGAATTCGACCAAGCCTCTCACTTAACTCAAAACTTAAATTGTGAAACTTACCGTTTTAATATCTTAAATAGACACACAAATTGTCAACATTAATTGATAGCTTATATCAAACTCATCTTTTGGCAAGAAAATATTGACACAACTAAGCTCTATGGATCGTACGTTATGAAAGTTAAAAGTACAGCAAATATTACAAATAGAGCAAGAAATTTTTTAGAAAACCGTCATCGACTCACTGTCCAGTTAATCACATATTGCTTGTTTCATACATCTTTGTTTTTATCTTTCATCACGTCACATGATCATCAGATATCATTACTTTATTTTATTTCTCTTGTTTTTGGTTAAAAAAATTACAAGTTCAGGTTGTATGATTTTTTTTTTTTTAGTACATCGATATTTTTATACTAAAATGATGGAGAGCTCAGCTAAGCCACACAACAAACAACTTAATTTGTCATCATTCACGAGATTCGAACATAAAACATCTCACTTTTAAATAAAGAAGAATACCATTAAACGGTTGAAAAGTAAAATTTGCTGACCATCTTGATATTCTGCTTTCAACCAATTACAAGATTCAGTAGAATTTTTTACTTTCTAATAATATGTTCAGTCTTTATTTCTTTAATACTTTTGTGTAGGTACAAAAAAAAAAAGACAACTCTATAAAATACGTCCTCCTGGTGTAACGTATGGAACCTTCTTGAACTGGTCATCTCAAAATTAAAAAAATAATAATAAAAATGATAAAGTGGATTAATAAAACAACAACAGAATATAAGTATATAACAATCAAGTGCATCATTTAAGAAACAATTAATATTTAACTAAATTTTTTGGTATGTATATTTAAGAAGAAATGCTAAGGAATTCTCTTAAAAGTGAGAACTTTTTATGAACCTTATGTCACTCATTTTTTAACGTTAATTCACGTACTAGTATTATAAAGCATTGAGCAAAAAAATATGAGACGGTAAAAAATTCCACTTTTAAAAGAATTCTCTTACTATTTCTCATATTTAAATCCTCGTTCAACTTCCAAATACTTATGAAATAATTAGCAGTTGTAATCCGAATCTAACAAATCTTCCAGCTTAGTAAATAAAGTCATTAATTTTTTTTACAGGCTGCATTTGATGATCTGAGTCATATTTACTTTTTACCTCTGCATACATCATTCCTTAAAAGAAAAACTAATGAAAAAGGCTTCAAAAGTTTGCATTTTAACCAAAAACCACCATATAATTTTATTTAATGATAAGGACAAAAAAGAAAATAATAAAAAACAAAAAATAACTTCACAAAAGCACGTGCATTGCAAATTCTGTAAACTTAGTTTATATATTGCAGCAGCCCACACCTTTTATTATTATTTTCTTTAGTAACTTCAACCCTAGCCTCATAGCCCCACGTGCCTCCTTCTTCTTTATTTATTTCATGTTTAAGAGCTTTAATGATGATAGTTAGTACTTTCAATGATTCCCTCATGTTCCCACTCTTGCCATTTTCAATGAAAATGTAATAAACTATCTCCCATAATAATCTTAATTGATGATTTCCTATTTGAACTTTTTGTGAGAATGGAATAGGATCTCATCTTTCCTAAAATTAGAGAAAGACCTGCTCTCTTCAGACTTAAATGACTAATTGCTTTGGATGACTTCCTGAAGAGATTCAGCCATCATAATACTTTTGACGACATTCTCATGTATAGAATAATTATTTGGGTTTGTTATTCATTGTTAGAATGTTCACCACTTATCCATTAATCAGTATAACAACTAATCAGAAAACACAACTAATCATTTTTATCTAGTTAATATTGATGACATGCCTTTTCCAAGTTTATTTTTCAAACCATTGGCCACTAATTTCTTGGTCCCCAAAACCATAGATGCTAGTGTGCATTTTCCAGTTGAGCTTCGTCTGTTGTCCATTGTTTTCTATGCCATGGTTAATGAAATAGTAATAGTACTAGTGTTCAGTTTAAGAAATAGTCAGTGTTTAGTTTAAGAAATAGTCAGTGTTTAGTTTACGAAATAGTGATAATATTATATTTTAGTTTAATAAATAGTCAATGTTCAGCTTACGAAATAGTGATAGTATTAGTGTTCAATTTAAGAAATAGTCAATTTTTAGTTTAAGAAATAGTGATAATACTAGTGTTTGGTTTAAGAAATAGTTAGTTTTTTGTTTACGAAATAGTGATAGTATAAGTGTTCGGTTTAAGAAATAGTGATAGTACTAGTTTATGAAATAGTGATAGTACTAGTTTATGAAATAGTGATAGTACTAGTTTTCGAATTAGTGATAGTAATAGTGTTTAGTTTAAGAAATAGTCAATGTTTAGTTTACGAAATAGTGATAGTATTAGTGTTCAGTTTAAGAAATAGTCAGTATTCAGTTTATGAAATAGTTAGCGTTCAGTTTAAGAAATAGTGATAGTACTAATGTTCAGTTTAAGAGTTAGTTATTATTTAGTTTGAAAAATAGTGAGTGTTAAGTTCTAAATATAATCAGTGTTCGATTATAGAAATAATCAGTGTTCAGTTGTAAAAATAACTAGTGTTAACATGACATGGCACAAACTTAAAAAATTGTCCAAACTAAATCACTATTTCGAAATTAAAATAAGCATTGTTTATCAAACTGAAAAAATGAAAAAATTTCTTTATTTTTGTCTTGTAATATTATTACTTAGTTTGTTAAAAAGGAAATTATGAAACAATGGTCAAACAAACATACAATTAAATAAAAAGTAAAAATTGTAATATTTATAGAGTGAGAGTAGAGTGACATGAGAGATGAGAGAAAAAAAAAGTTGATGTAAATGGGTGAGGTGAGAGGTGAGATGAGAGAGAAATTTGATGGGAATATGTGAAAGAGGAGAGAGAGAGAGAGAGAGAGAGAGAGAGAGATAAGCTAATAACGGTGGAGGGAGAAAGAAAGAATGAGGAAAATATGTGTGACTAATTGATGTGACGCTCGCGTCAGATTTTGTTTTTGATTTTTTAATTATTATGTTAAACTTTTGTCCTTTTTTATTAAAATTTAAGTCTTTTTTATTAAATAAAGTTAATGGGTGATTTTTTGTTAATAAAAAGTTTAGAGAAACTTTTTTCATTAAAGCTCCCATTATTAAAAAGGAAAACTAATTAAAAGAGCTTGAAAATTTTGAGTTTTAACAATAAGGACAAAATAAAGAGTAAAGTGAATAGTACCAAGATTGACTTTTTAGTGTAAAAATGTGATTTTTCGTTAAAGTGAACAGTACCGGAAGTTTTTTGTTAAAGTTCTCTTATTAAAAGCCCAGCAAGTGATCTCATCTCATGCGTGCTTCGATTGCTTTCTTCATAGGCTTCTCCACCTGAAACCAAGCCGCTACTGCTGCCGCCGCCCGTTCATAATTAATCTTAGTGCAAAGATGCTTTCAATTTAATTTGGTTTTCGGATTCTCTAACAATTAATTTAATTCAATTCCTTCCTCAATTTGTTCACAACATTGTCCCCTTTTGAAAAATTAATTAGGATATTTTTTTTCCATTTTGTTCTTTCCTGGCTCTAATAAGTTGCATAGTAGCCCCATAATATTCCGGTATAGTTGTATTCTTCAGGGTTTAGGTTTGACTTGTGTGAATGGTTAGTTCGATTCTAAATCCGAAATATAAGTTGCATGATAAAGTTTTATCCAGAAAGCGTTAAGGCAATCGGATGACATGATGAACTAGTGTAATTTTCTTTTCTTTTCTTTTCTTTTCTTTTTTTTATGTTCTTTTCTTTTCTTCTTTTTTTATGTGAAAGAACTAGTGTAATTTTCTGGTTAATGTTCTTTTATTTTTGTCGAAAAAAAGTGTATTTCATTAAACACTCCAATAAAAACAGCCGAAGGTTGACACAAATACAAAATGTCAAGAATCCATAAGTATGGGTGCGTTTGGTACGCAGACGGGACGGGACGGAACAGGACGGGACGGATGTTGTAAATTTTGAAAAAGACAAGGGGCATTGTTGTCCTAAAATGTTAAAAAAATTTGTCCCACAGACGTGGAACAACCCCGTTCCATGGGGGGAGGTGGAACCAAAAATCATCCAAAACTTGTCCCGTGGAACGCCTCGTTCCACTCGTTTTAGGCGTACCAAACGCGGGACGGAACGCCTCGTCCCGTCCCGTCCCGCGTACCAAACGCACCCTATAAGAACCAAACACTACCTTAAAATAAAATGCCCAAGCCCACAAACAATAATCTCAAAACCCAAACAACAGTCGCCAAGGTCACTGCGGTGAACTCCACCACCACATGTTAATGTTCATTTGGAAGGCAACAATCTACCAAATGCAAATCTTATTGGTCATTACAAAAATGCTGGGGTTTCCACATAAATCTCTCTTGGCCATTTAGCTTGGACAAAACATCGAACTTGATAAAAAAAAAAAGTGACGTGACCATTGTTTAATTTATTTTGTGAGTGGTGTTAATTAATCTAATTGTTTTGTGTCCAAATTGTAATCCCCTTGTCTTTTCAATTATTTTCACTTTTGTCGCAAATGAATGGATGGACCTTGAGCAATTAGATTCCATAATTGACACAATCAATAATTGACTCAAATTTACATTTGGCGAGAATCGAATCAAAAATCTTTCACTTACAAATGAAGAGGAATGCTACTAGACCGTAATACTAAGCGACACTCAATCTATATAATTAAACTTTCACCAATGACCATTTCATTTCGTTTTTACTTGGTTTTAAAGTATATTTCAAAGAAGCAACATAATTTTTTTATCTGAAATGAAAGTAAAAGATAAATTACTTATGAAGAAAATTTATTCTTTTTAATTTAAAAAAAAATTGCAAAATCTTAAAACAACATAACTATTACCTTATTGGTATTGAAAAATCTTTCACCTCATCTTAATTTTTTTAATTCAAAATATCTTAAGTGAAAAAGGTTGAAGTTTCAATATAAAACGAGTTGACAATATAGGAAATAGTTCAATTTAATTACAAATATGTGTAAGATCTCTCATTTCATCAATGTGAGAGTCATTTTCAATACGCCCCGTCATGTGTAGTAAATTTTCAAACCCAACATGTGAACAACACAGATGGGGTGACGTGGATCACGTATGTACGTTGAGCTTCTCACAAGAGACAAACTGCTCTGATACTATAAAAAAAAGTTAGAATTTCACCATAAAATCAATTATCAATATGGAGAGTAGTCGAACTTATTTATAAGTTGATACAAGGTCTAACTCAAATCTAGGCATTAAATGAGCCATCGTTGTAATTCATATCTGATTAATGATAAATAATTTATTTTATAATCAAACTGTGCATTTGATGATATATCTTTATATTAGAAAAATAATAAATATATCTCATCAAATATGCGGTTTGAACTCTGTGCACCATTTCAAAACGAACAAACAAGTAGACGATCAAAATACTAGTAATATAGGCTTATTATATTAGCACATCACATATTGTTGAATACACCCCATAAACCTAATGCATCTCACATTTACTTTTTTAATTAACAATTATCTTAATGCACCCCACATCATTTCCCATAATACTCTCATACCCCACATTCTCAACATACACCTTATATTTTCTACATACACCCAACATCCTTCACATCTTATAATACTCATTTTTAATTATTGTAAACTAAATTGACTTCTGAGTAAAACCCTCTCTGAGCAACTAAGGTTTGATGACCTGTAGGAATTGGTCGGCATTCTAAATTAGGTCTACAAACGATCAACTAAGAGATATAAGTTAAGGAGCAAATTGGTGTCTACATCTCAAAGTGTTCTACTGTCAAGGATTTTGACTACAAATACTCACTGCATATAAAGACTCACTACAGAAGACTTCCCTATTCATATATTCAGATTACTCTGACTTCTAGAATTTCGTTTCCAATCACAAAAATTGAGAATACCATGCATAAAGTATGGAGGGTATGAGAAAACCCAATAAAAAGGGAAAAGAAGGAGAAAAATAATCACAAATGTCTTATGCTAATTATTTTCTCTTGAAATTGTTGGGAGGGTTCTGCATGACCATGGTGCAAATACAACCCATAACTGTAAGCACTTGGAATGATATGACATACAACCTTAAATTCCTTCTTGAACACAACAAAATAGTATGGTTTCCTGGGAATCGCATGCAGGTATGTGCAGTATATGTAATTCATAGTTCATCAAACGAATCTAATCCTACCCTAAATTCTCTCTATCGAAAGACTAATCTCTCACTTTATATAGGGAAATGTCATTGAAATCACTAAAAAAATAAAAATAAATATGGAGTTTTACCTCATGAGAAGTTTTCAAAACATCAATTTTGTGTTTCATTCATAAAAAATATTTTTTCTCAATTAGTTTTATTGGTTAGAATTTTATTTTACAATGGAGGGTGTAAGGGGTTTTCAGAATTGAAAAAGATAAATAATATTTAAAAGTGATTTGGTGTGTATTTAAAAATTTCTTATTTTTTTAAAATCTTATAAGGTCGAAATTGTCATTGCATAGTAGGGTATTAAGTTCTTTAATATTAAATTTTAATGTTTAGTGTATTCAACATTATGTAGAGTGCTAATAAAAAAAAAAGCCGTAATATAATGTATGTAAACTAATCAATTTTTGTTTCTTTTTGTTTCTTTTTCCTTAGCAGTTTATAAGGACGCTATACATGTTCAAGCCAAGAAAATCCCTCGGAAATAGGTGGATTTTATTGGCTTATCCCCTAAATACAATAACCAAATTGGGTTGTTTTCAATTTCTTTGGTCTAAGCAAGGAAAAAAAACATTTATTTTAGTAGTCCTTTTATTGTATAGGCCATGAGCTGATTTGAAGTTAGTAGAAATAAGTCTTGTATTTAGCTATGTATTCACTTTGGTTAATATTACCAAGTGTATGGCTCATATTGTAATTGTGTCTAAATGACATGTGGATGAATCACCTTGAATCCAGCTAGATGTGTGGCTGAGATAATTTGATGTATTGGTGAGATTCCATCAGCATAACTAACCGTTATGTAGTGCATCAGTATGTGTGCAATACTATGTGAATGAATCGAGAACATTCTTTGCGACTTGTAGAGAAAGAAAGAAAGCATTCATCACCATTTTCGTTTTCCCTTAGATTTCTTCCCTCATTCTTCCTTGATTCATACCCTCTTACACTAAAATTTAACATGGCCTCAGAGCCAAGTTCGATCATTTGAGCCTGGGCTTAGATCTGTGAACTCACTGAGCTAAATTGAAGCTCACTAGAAGCTCGGTGAAGGTCGTCGGAGTGCGATTACTATCTAAGAAGAGAAATCAACCTATTTGGACCAAAGATGTCTAGATCTAGAGGCTCGAAAGTGAGAACTCCAATTTTCTCTAGTGAGAATTACAAGTTATGGAGAATCAAGATGGTGACAATCTTCAAATCTCATGGGTTATGGAGATTAGTTGAAAAAGGGGTCACGAGCTTAGATTCAAAGAAGAAAAAAAAGATTGAATGAAGCTCAGACGAGGAAGATGATGAGAAGACAGTGGCTATGTATATGCAAGATGCAAAAGCACTAAGAATCATTCAGAATGTCGTCTCGGATCAAAGCTTCCCACGAATTACCAATGCTGAATCAGCAAAGATGACATGGGATTTGTTGTATGGTGAGTATCATGGTGGTGATCAGGTAAGATCAGTGAAATTACAAAATTTGAGACGTGAATTTGAATATGTGAGAATGTGTGATGATGAAACTTTGTTTGGGTATCTTACTAGGCTAAATGAATTGATTAATCAGGTGAAAACGTTTGGTGAAATTATGTCTAATGAAAGACTTGTACAGAAAGTTTTAATTAGTCTTAGTAAATCATATGATCTCATATGTTTAGTCATTGAGAATACAAAGTGTTTGGAGACTATATAATTGCAGGAGGTTGTGGCAATTTTGAAAAGCCAAGAGCAATGGCTTGATTTGCACAGTGTTGATACCACTGAGAGAGCTTTTACTTCACTCTCTATGAATCCAAAAGAACAAAACAAGGGTGGTACTCATTCTACTTCATCCAGGTTTCAGAGAAACTGGAATCCCCAAGGCAAGAAATGGGAATCAAAGCCAAAGTTTCAGCAGAAATCTTCTGTGAATACTTATCTATCAGTGAGTCAAAAGGCTACAAAGCCTCAGTGTAAAGTGTGTTCTAAATTCCACTTTGGTGAATGTTGATATAAGAAGAAGCCTAAGTGCTATAATTATGACAAATTTGGGCATTGGGCCAAGGAATGCACAATAGGCAAGGCAATCCAGAAAGCAAATTGTGCTAATCAAATGAAAGTAACGGGAAACCTTTTCTATGCTAATAGTGCCATCACTGAGACAAAGGAGAATGGACACTGGTACATTGATAGTGGTTGTAGCAACCATATGACAGAAAATGTTCAACTACTTGTTGATGTAAAGACAAATGTCATAGGAAAAGTACAAATGCCTACTGGAAATCTGGTGAATGTTGTTGGAATGGGATCACTTGTGATTGACACAAATACTGGCAAGAAGTATATCAAGGAAGTGATGTATTTACCTAGTTTGAAAGAAAATTTGTTGAGTGTTGGGTAAACAGATGACCATGGTTATTAACTGCTATTTGGTGGAGGTTTATGTTATGTTTTTTATGGTCCATCACTTGACAGCCTTGTTATTAAGGTTAAGATGAAAGGAAATAGGTGTTATGCCTTAACTTTTATGAAAAATGACCAGATTGCATTGAAAGCCAGTGTAACAGATTCCACCTAGACTTGGCACAAAAGACTAGGCCATCTAAATCTCAAAAGTCTTAAGCAACTGAGAAAACAAAATATGGTTCATGGTCTTCTACAGTTGGAAGAGACTGATGGTGTGTGTGTAGAATGTCAACTTGGAAAACAACTTAAGGACTAGTTTCCAAAAAAACAAGCTTAGAGAGCAAGGTATCATTTGGAGTTGATACACATTGATTTATGTGGTCCTATGCAAAATGAATCAATAGCAGGGAACAAGTACATCATGTTGGTTATTGATGACTGTACAAGGATGTCATATGTGTACTTTCTAAGATATAAATCTAAGGCTCTAAACTATTTCAAAAAATTCAAGGCAATGGTTGAACTTGAGTCTGGATTTAAAGTGAAGTGTCTAAGAAGTGACAAAGGAGGTGAATTTCTTTCAACTAAGTTAAACATGTTCCTGGATTCTAAGGGCATTCAAAGACAATTGTCAGTGGCATATACTCCGCAACAAAATTGAGTAGTGGAGAGGAAGAATATAACAGTTGTAGAAATGGCAAAGGCAATGCTTCATCACAAGAACATGCCATACTACATATGAGCAGAAGTTGTACACACAGCTATATACATTTTAACAGGTCTCATACTAAATCTCTTGGAAACTTGACTCATTTCGAAGCTTATAATGGTAGAAAGCCTAGTGTTGCACATCTTAAAATATTCGGTTCTCTATGCTATGTGCATGTACCTACTGAATTGAGGTAAAAACTTGATGCAAAAAACACTGAAGGTGTATTTGTGGGGTATTGAACTTGTGATAAGGGGTACAGAGTAGTTGATCCTTCAAATAAGAAGTTGATTCTGTCAAGGGATGTGGTTTTTGATGAAACTTCAAGATTGGAAGGAAAGCTCAGAAAATTCTGTTGCAGTGACTTATATTTAGAATCAACTTGAGCATATAATTGGTGTGAGTCCACCTAGACTAAGTGAGATTGAAGAAGGTTCTTCCAGTTCCAGTATCCTTCCAAGCACTAAGAAATAAGAAAGTGTCACCCGTGAGGCTGGAAAGATTGCTCAGCCTTATGATCATACTCCAGTAAAGTGAAGAAACATAAGTGATATTCTAGCTCAATGCAATCTCTGCATTGTGGAACTTGAGAGATATGAAGAAGCTGCACAAGATAAGTCTTGGATAAAAGCAATGAAAGAGGAACTGACAATGATTGAGAAGAATTGAACCTGAGAGCTTGTGGATAGACCTGTTGACAAGCAAGTTATTGGAGTTAAATGGGTGTTCAAAACCAAGCTGAATTTAGATGGCTCAGTGCAAAAGAACAAACCAAGATTGGTTACCAAAGGGTATGTGTAGAAACCAGGAATTGACTATATTGAAACATTTGCTTCAATTACTAGACTGGATACAATCAGAACCTTCATTGCACTTGCTACACAAAGAAGCTGGAAATTATACCAACTGGATGTTAAATCTGCATTTTTGAATGGAAAATTGCAGGAAGAAGTCTATGTTGATCAACCTGAGTTGCTAGACTGGATACAATCAGAACCTTAATTGCACTTGCTACACAAAGAAGCTAGAAATTATACTAAATGGATGTTAAATCTACATTTTGCATGGAAAATTGCAGGAAGAAGTCTATGTTGATCAACCTGAGGGATTTGTGATAATGGCAAGGAAGAAAAAGTCTATAGATTGCATAAAACTCTTTATGGATTGAAGCAGACACCTAGAGCCTGGTATGGAGAGATTGACAACTATTTTGCTCAATGTGGATTTGAGAAAAGTTTGAGTGAAGTAACTCTCTATACCAAGACAAGGGTAGAGAAAGATATATTAATTGTATCTATCTATGTGGATGACATAGTTTACACATGAAGCAATCAAGAGATGCTAGATGAATTTAAAGAAGACATGAAGGTGAAATATGAGATGACTGATTTGGGACTCCTCCACCATTTTCTGGGAATAGGTGTGATTCAAATTGATTTAAGCATTTTCATTCATCAAAGGAAATATGCTTCTTCCTTATTGAATAAATTTGGCTTGAATGAATGCAAAACTGTCTCTACCCCTCTTGTTACTACTGAGAAATTAAGCAAGGATGATGGAAGTGGTGTAGCAAATGAAGAGCAATATAGGAAGATTGTGGGAAGTTTGTTGTACCTTACTGCTACAAGGCCAGATGTGATGTATACAGCTAGTCTACTAGCTAGATATATGCATTGTCTAACAAATAAGCACTATGGAACAGCTAAAAGAGTGATCAAATATGTTAAAGAGACACTGGATTATGGTTTGGAGTATGTGAAAGGCAAGAAGGCAGTTTTAGTTGGATTTTGTGATAGTGATTAAGGAGGATCAATTGCAGACAGCAAGAGCACTTTAGGCTATGCTTTTTCCTTTGGAAGGGGAGTGTTCTCGTGGACTTCTATGAAGCAAAACTATGTTTCTCTTTTGTCACATCCCGGCCCGATCTCAACCACTTCTCGGGCTCGATCTGCCATAGCACGATATTATCCGCTTTTGGCCCCTACCACACCATCACAGTTTTGTTTCTAGGAACCCACATGAGAACTTCCCAGTGGGTCATCCATCTTAGGATTGCTCTCGCCCGAACTCACTTAACTTTGGAGTTCTAATGAACTTCGAAGCCAGTGAGCTCCCAAAAAGTCTGGTGCTAATTAGACGTGGGAATGTACATATAAAGCTTGCAGGATCTTCACCCCTGGGCGATGTAGGATCTTACAATCCACCCTCCTTAGGGGCCCGACGTCCTCGTCGGCACACTTCCGGCAAAGGAGTGGCTCTGATACCAAATTGTCATATCCCGGCCCGGCCTCGACCACTTCTCGAGCTCGACTCCGCCATAGCACGATATTGTCCGCTTTGGACCCCTACCACACCCTCACGGTTTTGTTTCTAGGAACTCACACGAGAACTTCCCAATGGGTCACCCATCTTAGGATTGCTCTCGCCCAAACTCGCTTAACTTCGGAGTTTCGATGAACTTCGAAGCTAGTGAGCTCCCAAAAGGCCTTGTGCTAAGTGGAGGTAGGAATGTACATATAAGGCTTGCAGGATCCTCACCCCTGGGCGATGTGGGATCTTACATCTTTCCACTGCAAAGGCTAAATATATAAGTGACTTTGAAGCCACAGCTCAAGCCATATAGCTCAGGTTTGTCCTGGAGGATTTTGGGGAGCTACAAACAGAAGCAACACCTTTGCAGTGTGAAAATACATCTACAATCTTGATAACCAAGAATCCAGTGTTTCGTCAAAAGACAAAACACATAGATATAATGTATCATTTCATCAAGTAGCAGAGATTTTTACCAAAGCTCTACCAAAGGAGAGGTTCAACTATCTCAGAGACAAGCTTGGGGTTATATCAGCTCAAAGCTTAAAGGGGAGTGTTAGTGTATAAACCATGATCTGATTTGAAGTTGGTAGAAATAAGCCTTGTATTTAGTTGTGTATTCACTTTGGTTAATATTACCAAGTGTAGGGCTCATATTGTAATTGTCTCTAAGTGACACGTGGATGAATCACCTTGAATCCATCTAGATGTGTGGCTGAGATCATTTGATGTATTGGTGAGATTCCATTAGCATAACTAACTGTTATGTAGTGCATCAGTATGTGTGCAATACTGTGTGAATGAATTGAGAACATTCTATGTGACTTGTAGAGAAAGAAAGAAAGCATTCATCACCATTTTCGTTTTCTCTGAGATTTCTTCCCTCCTCCTTCCTCGATTCATACCCTCTTTACACTGAAATTTAACACCTTCGACCTTTAGTATTCATACCCTCTTACACTGAAATTTAACACCTTCGACCTTTAATATAAAGCCATGAAACATTAATTTCTATGGAGTTTGATTGAGACCAATTTGTCTTCACCAACGTCGACTTTGATTATTGATCATGGTCAATTTAATATATAATTAAAGTGCAAATATTGATTGTTTTAATTTGTGACAAGTAAATTTTTACTATTTTCTAATAGATGAATGATACACGAACACATGTGAATTCCATTTGTGTAAAAAAAACAGTACAGTTGATTGTGCAAATATAGGATAAAAATAACATTTTTTTTATTTGTGAAAGCATTTCAATTGTGAATCGATCGAATACAGATTTTGCAGTAAAAAAAGAGCCAAAAAATGAACGGTGGTAAAAGAACTTGTTGGTTTGAAGCTAAAAGTCAAGGAAGAAGCATTCAAAGTCCATAGAAATTATCTGGCCCCGTTCGATGGAAGCTCGCTTTATTTAAGATATGCTAAAATAAAAAAAAATAAACGTGTTGAGAGATTTATTTGTGGAGCAACAAAGCACTACCTCATACTATTTACTATCAATAACGTATCTTTCACCATGACTTCAATCTATTTTCTTATTATGTTTTTGTGATTGTGATGGATGGTCTTGATATTTAGTATGGTATGTGTACATAACGTTGTAAGGAAACATAGTTGTAGGGGTGTTTCGGGTCGGGATCCCGAACCGAAACCTCAAACCCGAATCCCAAACCAAAACATTTCGGGATGGGATTTTATATCCCGAAACCGAACCGAAATTCTTCATTTCCCGAAATTCAGGATTCCCGAAAGTGTTTCGGGATTTTCGGGTCACTTCGGGATTGGGCCTTGAAGCCCAAAATGTTGGGCTTTTAAAACTTTTTACAATTTTAACAAGTAAGCCCACTGCCCACCCATTTTTCATCAAAAAAAAAAAAGGTTACAATTGCAGCTAGCCACTGCCCTGTTTACAAGTAAGTTCACCTGTTTCAATTACACCACAATATCACAACACCACATGTTTCAATTTTCATACCAAGAGAAACAACTAACAAGTTAAGCTTAAGTTCACAATTGTCTACCAAACTAGTTAATTAAAAGTGCATGCAACCAAAATGAAATAAGTTAAGTTTTACAAACCAAACTTCCAAATTGTCTACCAAACTAGTTAATTAAAAGTGCATGCAACCAAAATGAATTTAGATTAAGTTACAAACCAAAAGAAAAACATAGTTTAGAAGCAAGAAAGTGCATGCAACCAAAATGAAGGTTAAGTTCATTCCCTTTAGCCCCTTCGGCCCCTTCCCCTTGTTGATGAATGACCCGCTAACGTTGGTGTTGATGGTGGACCCCTTCCTCTTGTTGATAATTGAACCCTCCTTTGTGTTGGTGTATATGCTCTTGAAATGGGTAGTCGCGGAGGTAGTGATGGGCGGCGTTGAACTAGAGGGGGTGGCATTTCACTTTGTGTGGGACTCTCCTCACCTCCCATATTAGGCAACTCTAAAACAATAAAACACAATATATTTAGAAAGTGAATGCATAAATTATAAAACTAAGAAAATGAAAACATGAAATCAAATACTTCACTTACCCTTCTCCAATTCTTCAAGTTCCTTGTAGAACATAAGATCGTCAATTGTAGGCTCCTTGTAGAAAGACATTTCATTCCCCCTTAGCCAATCACTTGTACACACCAAAGCCTCAACTGTTCTCGGTGTTAGGGAAGCTCTAAAAGGATCTACAACTCTCCCACCAAGACTAAAAGCATTCTCACTAGCAACGGTGCTACTAGGAAGAGCAAAAATGTCCTTAGCAACCTTACTAAGAGTTGGATATATTCCAGAATTGACTTTCCACCAATCCAAAATATTGAAACCCTCATAAGTTAAGCTTTGGTGAGGATCATTGAAATACATATTCACTTCATTGGATATCTCGTGTTGTTGGGCCGCCGCTCTTTTTTGTTGAATCTTCCTTTGCATTCTTGTAGCAACATCATCATCTTCCAACCCCGAAGAATCATCTACCACAACACTTGGCCTTTGATCCACGGTAACACTACTACTACTAGAAACCTATCCCTCCTTATACGCCTTAAACAAATCTGTCAAGTTTTTTTTAATAGTCGTCTTCACATCCAAGATTGCATCACATGAATAGCAGAGTTCCTCTAGGCTTGCCTCCAACATTTCAAACTTGTACCTCGGGTCGAGTGCTTGAGCTATAAAGAGTATAGGGTTAACCTTTTCAATGTCCCCCCAATACTTGTCAAACTTAAGCTTCATGGAAGTTGCCACACTTTGCAAAGTGGCATTAGAGGAATTGCAAATCTTTTCTTCTATATCCACTTGCAATGCAATCACCGTGCCGAGTATTAAGTTTGAAGTTGGAGTCAAGGTTGCACTAAGTGTCAAGGTGGCATCATAAAACTTTTTAAGAAAGTGAGCAAAGCTCATCGCTCTCTCCCAATCTTCCACCACCGGAGGACCCACCCGTTTCACCTTGGTTGTGACCCCATTAATCTCTTTAGAGACTTCCTCTTGAAAGTAAGAGATGAAAGTGTTGCACTCATCCGCCATCCTTGAGAACACTTGCTCAAATTTGAAGGCGCTATTGAGCATTTCATAGGTGGCATTCCACCTTGTGACAACATCAAAAGGAATATTTGACATCTTATCAAATCTCATCAAGACGCAATAGTTTTGAACCAACAAGAATGTAAACCATCAAAGAAAGTGTTAAATACAGTTAACTACCCAACATTTAGGGTCCATACCAAATGGATCCCAACGTTTCAAAAATGGGATATTAAGGGAATTGTGCATGGAGAGGTCACCAATGAAGTCCCGAGGGTTTTCTTATGCCTCATATTTCAGATTTGATGTTTAATATCTCACGATTGTTTGGTAGACATAAAAAATGTCGATCTCTTCTTGTGTTCGTGTCGTGTTGATCATAAACTGCATTTTTAACGGGTCTTTTAAACTATAACTCTTAAGCTAGGGTGGAGAATGCTCGACCCAAAACCAAATTGCTTTTTAACAGTTCGTTTAATGGGCGACCCTTCACAATAAAACTTTATTTTTAACCCTTTTGAACAAAGATCTTATGCATGATTCTCTCCGGCTCATCATTTTTCATGAGTGACCCATTATTTTTTTATTGTCTTTTGATACTCAGGAAAGCAAAGTTCTATGACAATTTCACATATATATCAGATTACATATAGAGTATAGACAGAGAGTGCATCAAATGGGACTCGCCATCGATTATTGTCGAAATTTCAGAAATCAAAAAGCAAAAACACTCGCTCAGAATTTCAGAAATCAAAAAGCAGAAACCCTAACCTGGATTTTGGGACTCGATTACTGTCGGATTCGAGTGTGTGAGTGTGTGAGTGTGTGAGTCGAGTCGATGGAGAAGCGTCAGTCGATGGCGAAGCGGCGCAAGTCAATGGACGACGAGGAGGCAGGAGCAGCGTGGATTCGACGGTGAAGTGGAGCGTCGTCAGTGTGAGAGTGAGACTGTGAGAGTGATCGACAATGAGGAGCGACGTCGATTCGGCGGGACTGTGTGAGAGTGAGAGTGAGACTGTGAGAGTGTCTGTGTGTGAGTGCGAGTGTGGTCTGTGAGTGAGTGAGGTGAGAGAGATAGCGAGAGAACGAGAGCGGCTGAGAGAGAGTCTGAGAGTCTAAAGAGTAAAGTCTAAACCTAACAAACAACTAACTATGGACGGTTGGATTTGATTTTAACAAATCCAACGGTTCAAGTGATTTGATTTTAATAAATAAATATATATATATATATATATATATTTAAATATATATATATAATATTCGGTTCGGGAATCCCGAACCGTTCAAATCTGTGGCCGAATCCCAAACCGAAACGTTCGGGTCGGGATCGATTTCGGGTACCGAATATTTCGGGAATTTCGGTTCGGGAATTTTTCGGTCCAAATTCGAGACGGGATCGGGACGGTTCGGGAATTTCGGGAAAAATTTCCACCCCTATATAGTTGTGTTATTTTAACTTTTATCATTGGTTTGGTTTGTGTCATTCGTTGTGGACACGTGTCATGCATTTACGTCAAATTAAAGAAGAATTGGAAAAGGAAGAAGATGAAATATAAAAAGTTGCTTCCATTATAATTCGACATCTTAGTGGAGCTGGTATTTTTCTTCTATATGGAACCAACTAGCTACTAGTGCTAACGGCCTTTTTTCACCATGTAGGAAGATTAATCAAATTTGAATCTTTTTTCACTCAAAAAGAAAAAGAGAAAATCGTTCTACAGTTAGGGCTTGTGTGGCCTAATTTAGTTCAGTTTAATTTCAACCAATGTAATATCAAGGCTCTACTTAGGCTTCGAGTTAGTAGCATAATCGAACTAAAGTGTTCCGATCAACCCAATAATATCAACACTATGAGATTCTATAAACTTATAAATACACTATTAAGTAAGAGGATTTATAACATTATACCAAAATATTGCTAGTAAGCATATACTTGAGATTCTCAAGTAAATAAAGAACCCATCAGGATGCGCTCCTTTGAAAAAACATTTATGACTACTTTTTTTTTCCATGCAAACGGCATATTACATTAAATTGATTACAATTACGAGAATAAAATTTCAAATTTGAGTAGACGAAATAATGTATTTTAAACAAATTGCTAAATCCAAAGAGAGATTATATTCACACACCCCAAATTACTTTTCTCACACCCTTTTAATTTTTTTATATTTTTTTACACAACACTAATACTTGATAGAAAAATATTAAAAAATTAAAAATGTGTGGGAGAAGTAATTTGGAATGTGAATATAATCTCCCAATCCAAATCTAGAACATTGTAAAAACTCTTGAAAATGCATAGTGAAAGAATCTGCTGATAATGTAACTTGTGAAATTACGTGGTGACAGAATATTTATAAACTGAATAAAGAAATGGGATTGATCAAATTACAAGAGGAAAGAGGCCAAGGAAGTAAGAAAAAGGGTGTGCTATCTACATACTTTTTTTTACTTCTTACGTACCTTTATTAATTTTTGTTCATTAGATCTTTTTCAATTCATTCGATCCGATGACTGAAATCTAAAAAAGTGTAGGAGAAGTAAAAAAATGTGTGTGGATATCACACTCTAAAAAAATAGTAGGGCCGTATGAGCACCACATGTCACCCAACCACTGGCTCCATGTCATAGAGGATTAACATGCATGAATAAGAGGGCAGAGTCCCACTGCACAGACATGTCAAATCATGATTGGATAAGAGTGAAGGGGCCTACACTTTTCGTGAACCCTCGCAGGGTTTTGGTTTTGGTACACTCCTCAAATTTTGTGCCCAAACAAAAACAAAATAAGAAAGAAAAAGAAAAAGCCGAATACCTAACCGCATACATCCAAAGAATATCCTAACACTACATCCAAACACTGTGGAATCCTCCACCAAAAAGCCGAGGCTGCATCCTGCATGCACCTTATCCCCGTCTCCAAACACTCGGCTTCGTTTGGTCCGAGCAAACTTGGGTGAGAGCAAGGATTTAAATATC
Source organism: Crataegus laevigata (assembly GCA_963580275.1). Classification (NCBI taxonomy): domain Eukaryota; kingdom Viridiplantae; phylum Streptophyta; class Magnoliopsida; order Rosales; family Rosaceae; genus Crataegus; species Crataegus laevigata. Next base: position 17,329,179 of record OY756940.1, on the reverse strand, counting down.
GGTAATATCGGAAATATCGGTAGTCCGAAAACACGGAAATATCGACGGAAATATCGATAAAATATCGATATCGATAAAAATTACATGGAAACCACGGAAATTGTAAGAAAAACTTGGAAATTTTTATTGAAACTTTGTAGGATGTTTATTTAGTCAATTATCTATTAGTTTATCACAAAAAATTGGAAGGAAATGCATTGCATGATAGATTTAACTGATTTAAGTTGATTATATAGCGAGCTGGCAAATATTGTGAGTGTAGAAAATATGTAGTAATTAATGAAAGAAGTTTAAACACACCATAATCATTTATATATAATGAATTAGTACAATATTTTACACTCATTTAAACAAGAGATTAAGCAATGTGAGCTGTTGCTCCGAACCAATAACAATTGCGCCGAACCAATTACAATAATTTATATATAATGAATTAGTAAATAATTATTGAATAATATGTTATTTCTTATAAAAAAAAAACATACATATGTGAATGTTTTATGTACATATCTAATATGCTTGCATAAAAAAAAATCTAATAATTTATAATTATATAACATTTATAATTATAACTTAAAACAAAGAGAGAAATGGATGTTTATCCAAAACCCTAATCAATGTTTAACGCGCTTGATTGAAACTTAGTAACTCATGTTCATCATAATTGAAAAGCAAATTAAGTGATCCAAACATGAAAGGGAGAAAGAACCCAGAAAAGCAAACATGAAAGAGGCGGTGCTCGTCGGAAAACTGGGTTTGGGGCCGAAGGTTTGGGCAATTTTCAAAGCTTTGTAACTTCTTTGTTTCTTAACCAAATTAAGTGATTCAAAAGCTAAAATGTAGTTAGGAATGTGGAGAAGAGGTTCATACCAAGTGAGGACCGAGTGGTGGCCGGTGTTGACCGGAAAATGACCTGAAAGATAGCCAAACGACCACGGTTTATGAGTTCGGCCGGAATTCTACCCTAACTTTGAACGTCTATAACTTCTTCGTTTCTTAACCAAATTGAGTGATTCAAAAGCTAACATGTAGTTAGGAATGTGGATAAGAGGTTAATATCAAGTGAGGACCGAGTGGTGGCCGGTGTTGACCGGAAAATGACCTGAAAGATGGCCAAACGACCACGGTTTATGAGTTCGGGCCGGAATTCTACCCTAACTTTGAACGTCCATAACTTCTTCGTTACTCAACCAAATTAAGTGATCCAAACATGAAAGTTGTAGTACTCGACGAGATGAAGAGATTGATACCCTGCAAGCCGGCCAACTCGCCGTGGTTTGGCCGGAACACCCCTCGAAAGGGGCGGTGCTGCCCAAACGGCCGGAATTCTACCCTAACTTTGAACGTCCATAACTTCTTCGTTACTCAACCAAATTAAGTGATCCAAACATGAAAGTTGTAGTACTCGACGAGATGAAGAGATTAATACCCTGCATGCCGGCCACCTCGCCGTGGTTTGGCCGGAAAACCCCTCGAAAGGGGCGGTGCTGCCCAAACGGCCGGAATTCTACCCTAACTTTGAACGTCCATAACGTCTTCGTTACTCAACCAAATTAAGTGATCCAAACATGAAAGTTGTAGTACTCGACGTGATGAAGAGATTGATACCCTGCACGCCGGCCAACTCGCCGTGGTTTGGCCGGAAAACCCCTCGAAAGGGGCGGTGCTGCCCAAACGGCTGGAATTCTACCCTAACTTTGAACGTCCATAACTTCTTCGTTACTCAACCAAATTAAGTGATCCAAATATGAAAGTTGTAGTACTCGACGAGATGAAGAGATTGATACCCTGCACGCCGGCCAATTCGCCGTGGTTTGGCCGGAAAATGCCTCGAAAGGGGCGGTGCTGCCCAAAGGGCCGGAATTCTACCCTAACTTTGAACGTCCATAACTTCTTCGTTACTCAACCAAATTAAGTGATCCAAGCATGAAAATTGTAGTACTCGAGGAGATGAAAACTGGGTTTGCTTCTAGTTCTAGGCTTCTAGTCGCCGTGGTTTGGCTGGAAAATGATTCGAAAGTGGCGGTGGACGTTAGAAAACTGGGTTTGCTTCTAGTTCTAGGCTTCTACAAAGTGTCCCACATCAGCTGTGGGATAGAAAGTGATGCTAACTGGCCTATATAAATACACCATTACAGCCTAGAGTAAGGTGTGCCTTGGCCTTTTGGCTGAGATCCGATCTTGGCCATTTGGCTGAGATTTGGTGGAGGAGTGTATTTAATTAGTTTAGTATCTGAGATGATATTAAATTAATTATTAAGTATTTTTTAAGTTTTATTTGGCAAAATACTGAGTCACGAGGAAGGCAATGAGTGGCCGGAGTTGTACGAGCTCCGGCCTTCTTCTCTGATTCGGTTTTTTTTGCCGATATTGCGATATTTTCGTTAAATATCGCGATAATATCGATAATATCGCGATATTTTAACGAAAAGTATTTGGATAGTAAAAAAAATTTCGTTGGGGGAAAAAAACGATATGATCGGCGATATTTCGCCGATAATATCGATATTTAAATCCATGGGTGAGAGTACACCTAGCAATTGCTTACCCGACTAGTTAACACAACACGAAAAATAACAGGTTTTGAATTAACACAATAATTAATCGGATTATTATCGGATCACACGATAATAATCTGTTAATAACTGGTTTTTAATAGATTTGCACAAGAGTGACACACCAGTAACTTGTTTCGACATAATAAGAAAAAAATTATTTTGATAATTTTAATTTTTTAAACTACTAAAAAAAAACTTACTATAAAATACAATAAATATTGTTTATTAATTATTATTCTATATAAATTTTAAATTTTAAGTTTTATTTATTTATTTTTATAATATATTATAGGCGAAGTTTGAGATTAAAAATTATAAAAAAAATTAAATATAAAAATATCAAGTAATTTAAAAACATTAAACAAATTAAAAAATTTATAATAATTAATTTACATGTGCAAAAAATGTGAAAAAAATATGCAAACGCTCGTAATTGCATCCTCTAAGCTTTGAGGATGGATATATGCTCGTTTGAATTTTTAAAACCACTCTTATGAATAGTATTTTTAAGTGAGTTCAAAATAAACAAAATTCATAATCATTAATGTATAAGTCTGAAAGATCTGAAAGCAAAATAAACGTTCATAATTGCATCATCAACGCTTAGAAGATGGTTACATAGTCGTTTAGTGCAAAATTAATAAAATTAATAATAATTATTGTAGAAGTGTGAAAAATGTAATCACTCATAATGAAAAGCTTTACAACTTTCATAAATGGGTTAACTCTGAAATTTAATATGTATATACTAATTTAGTATTATGTTTTACAATTTTTTTGTATCAAAATTTTTTTTTCATTTTTATTGATTTAAAATATATTTTTCTTAACGAGTAATAAGGTCTGATCATATTACCTGATAATATTAACAAATTCATTTTGGTTAAGATTATATTACTCATTTACTTTAACAGATATTACATGATAGAACTCGTTAAACTATTGAATATGACACAAACACAAAAAACACAACATGAATGACTGGTCGAGGTGAGAGAATGAAATTCACAAATCACAAGCAATCTCTTTAGAGAGAGAGAAGATGCAGAAAAATAAAAAGGGTAAGTGGGACGTTGCTTTCATGAGGGGAGGCTATGATTGCTTTCATGGGAAGTTGCTTTTATGGGAAACTTTTTTTTTATTTTTTTATTTTTGCTTTGTAAAGAGCATCAGTCTTATCACCCAAAAATATTAAGAAAAAGGAGTATGGGCCCCATAACCACAACCACTTTTTTGGCTGTTTTTTGGGATAGCTTTGTAACCGACCCTACCCACTTCTTAAAATATGAGATTTAATGATCATAGCAATAATATGATCATATATTTTACAAAACATAACGTATTACAAGAGTCCCACCAGAAATCATTTTGGACCAAAAACAATTTTATTTGAACTGAAAAAATTATATTTTTTAATCATATATGCAATTTGCATTATATAATAAAAAAATTATTATTAACATTTTAAAAATCTCATATCGCAGTTTTTTTTTTTAAATATCAAAAGTTTTGAGTGCATATCTCGGTGAATACTAAATTCAAAGAATATATTCTCTACCTTTGTGTCTTTCCACTTCTGTCGTTTAACAATGAAAATTTTAGAGTGTCAATATCAATTTCCTATAATAAAAGAGTTTTTATTTGCTTTCTTGTATAGCTGTATAAATTTTCTAAAATAAATAAGGGAGAATATGACGGTTCTTTATAAGTGTTAACACTGTGTATGAGATTAGACTAACTGTAACAATATCAATTCCCTATACAACAATAGTCATATCGTTATTAGCCAACGCGTAGTTTATATTGAAATCGTATCAAGCTACCATTTTAATAAGTAATTAAGAGCATTTTCAAATAAGATGACTTTAAAAGTTTTGTACTTTGATCTTTTTAAAATTTTGTTATCCACTCGATATGTTAAATTAATTTAAGGTAAAAAATAATTTATTACTCTTATGTTTGGTAGTTTTTAACATTTAGTACATCAATTTTTTTCATCTCAAAATTATACCTAAAGTGTAAATTTTGGGACAGTCTCATACATCTGTTAGTCAAACTATTAGTTCTCCCGTTAAGTGATGATGTGGCGTCTATGTAGACAATGACTGGACACCACGTGTCATTAAAAAAATATTTAAATAAAATTAATATTAAAAAATTAATTAAAAAAAACCCAACCTTCTCCTCCATCCCCCCCCCCAAAAAAAAAACAAAAAACCCAACCCTCTGCAACCCAGAAGAACAAGAAGAAGGAGGAGGAAGAAGAAGAAGACGGAGAAGAAAAAAAAAACTGCATCTGCAACCCAGAAGAAGAAGGAGGAGGAAGAAGAAGAAGGGAAAAAAAATGGAACCCAGTTTGCCCCTGCAAGGAGGAAGAAGAAGAAGAAGAAGAAGGGGGAGGAGGAGGAGAAGAAGAAGGGGAAAAAAATACCAAACCCAAAAGAAGAAGTAAAAAAAAAAAAATGAAGAACCCAGTTCGCCCCTGCAAGGATGAAGAGGAGAAGAAGAAGTAAAAATAAAAATAAAAATGAAGAACCCAGTTCGCCCCCTGCAAGGATGAAGAGGAGAAGAAGAAGAAAAATTTTAAATAAAAAAAATAAAAAAAGGAATCTAGGGAGGGGCCCGGGGGGGAGAGAAGGGATTTGTTTTTAATAATATTTTTATTTAAATAATTATTTTTTAATGACACGTAGTGCCCAGTCATTGTCTACATGGGTGTCACGTCATCACTTAACGGAAGAGCTAACAGTTTGACTAACGGATGTATGAGACTGTCCCAAAATTTATACTTTAGGTATGACTCTGGAATGAAAAAAAATTGATGTACTAAACGTTGAAAACTACCAAACATGAGGGTAGTAGTCAGAGATATACTCATTAATTTATAACATTATTTGCTTTTCATAATTGTAATAAATATTTTTAGAAAAAAAAAGATAAAAAGCATTTATTAATCAATGAAAAATGGATTTTAAGTTGTCAAATTTGACAACAATCATCACATTTTTGTTGCCAAATCCACGTAAGAATTGACATTTTAGTTAAAAAAACACTAATGTCATTTTTTTATTACTGCTAATGTAGACTTTTTGACATCTCTTTTAAAAATAATATAACACATCAATAAGTCAAGCGATAAACTAACAAGTATTTGAACGCGCACACACATACATACACACATATACGAAGAAAATAAATTTCTACATAAAGCCTTAATAATATTGTACTTTGTAGAAACACTACAAGTCCAATACTTGAAAAAAAAAAAAAAGGACACCTACTATTGTAATTCGAGAAAGTCATAAAAGAAATTTCACAACTAAAAATCAACAAAACCATAGATAACGTTTTATATTTTTCTCCAATTGAGTTTTTAAAATATTTTTTACGTAAATTTTAAAAATTGAAGGATTTGTTTTATAAAATAAATTTGGGCCAAACATATCACCCATTTAGCACAATGAGAAGGGAATTAGTCTCTAAATAGTCATGATGCATATTTCCTTAATAGTTAAGGTTATATGACTCCAAAAGCGTGTGTTTAGCCACAAAATAGAGTTTTCTCAAAAGGCTTCAACTCCAAGCATATAAAATAGGGAATTTTAACGAAAATCTTCTGATACTGTTCACTTTAACGAAAAACTATATTTTTACACTAAAAAGTAATCATGATACTATTTACTTTACCCTTTATTTTGTTCTTATCGTTAAAACTCAAAGTTTTCAAGCTCTTTTCATTAGTTTTCCTTATAAAATATGCTTCAAATTTGTCACATGCTCAACTCATCTCATTTGATCATATATTTAAGGGGTGCGATATCTGCACACCCCATTTTACTTCTCACACACCCTTTAATTTTCAATCGTCAGATCGGATGAATTAAAGAAGATCAATGAACATAAATTAACAAGAGGTGTGTGAGAAGCAACACACCCCTATATTTAAGTATGAACACTTGTAGCATATCGCGTCACATGCTCCACTTAACATATGTAACACACTCCACTTAAAATATATGCCACACTCTACTTCCCATAATATTATTATGGAAACTATTGAAAGTAAATGGAGAAGGATGGATATTTTAGTCTTGGTACTAATTAAGAATGATTATATAGATTTGAATTTTCCATAAAAGCATTAAAAATGATAGATTATTATAGATGCAACCCTTGTAAATAAACTTAGCCACAAATAATTTTGTATCTAAACTGTTAAAACAGGGTCCTTTTAGGCCCCTAAAATAGTGAAAGCATGAGAAAGGTGCAAAGAAGATCCAAAGAGAAAAATGACAACTAAAGTCCAATAGAATTAGAAGAGGTAGTTCCGAGCGCTATGGATGACTGCTCAATAGCTTGGTTTGACTGTTAGCAAAGAGGCAAGCACTTTCTCCTGAAGTACTTTTCAACTGCTAGAGGCAAGTTGACAAATGAACAACTTTATAGCACGAAATCTCAAGGACATGCCTAGTTAGACACCAACCCCGTATGGACCTGGGTGGTCTCAGAAACCACTGAAAAGCCAACAAAAGTGTCTCTAAAGGTCCTCAAGAGACCATATGAATGTCTTGTACGAGTCCCCTTAGTGCTTACCAAGTGTTTGATGAAATTCCTTCTAAGCATATCTTAGCAGCATATGGTAGGACATGTTGGCAAAACTTGATAAGGGGTCTACATCACTTGGCAAGGGTTTCGAAATAATTGAGAAAATTACTTCAACATATGACAATAGACCCACCAAATGTTCAACAAAATTCTTAACTTAGGAGTTTAAAATATTTGCAAACCTTCATGCGCAAATTTGTTTAAATAAAATTAATGTCTTTTACAATGTGACCTCCCAAGATTAGAATCTTAGATTTGACACTAATTATAGTCTTACTTTCGAGTTATTCTTTCTTTTTTTTCTTTTTTCAAACTGTTTGGACCCAAAATATTAGGCTTGGGCCGAATAAAGTCACAAGCTTGATATTGGTTGAGGATCTTCGGCCCAATTATTATTCTTCGAAGAATGACTCTTAAGAATTCTAGCAATATGATTCGGTCGAGTCCTAATATGTGTGAAATTGTTAAGGATCAGGGTGAGCTTTGAGAAGATTCGTAATATTCCAAGAATCAAGGCTCGTGTGTGATCAAATTGGGAGTGAATCGAATGTAGAAAAAAATGACTGGGTTTAGAGTCCTAATTCTAGTAGGAGTAACCGAAGACTGTGCATGGATTAGGATTATCTTATAAAAATTTGGATCAAGAGACACCAAATAGGTACAGTCTATGTAGGACTCTACTTCAATGTGAGCGATTAGCCCAAAATTCACCCCAACAAATAGAAGTGGTTTTGCAAAATCCAAATGACCTTCAAGGCTTCAACTTAACACACAAAACTGCCATGTGCAGATTCTCGCTTTACACGAAACCCTCTCAAATCTTTGAGAAAACACTAACTTCCCTAACTTTGTTAGCACATTTTCAATCTAGATTAACAATATTGTGTTGCAACCAGCGACAGGACTGGACTCGTAAAGTCAGACGATTGAGAAGCATATTTAGTTTAAAGTAACAACACTGCCTAAAGTTCGGCTGACTATCTATCCAAGTCTTTGTTAGTGAGAGGGAGGTAATCTCACCAGCCTTCTCAGCGAAGTGGGGTATTACCAGGTTACTTAGTGATCGACAAGCCGAACCTGTCTATGGTCAGATATTCCAGGGGAACTTCAGAGTTCGGCATTCTAACGGAACAATTTACAGTCAAAATACTCATCTCTTTCGAGTATTTGTGGTCCTACAGTTTGATACTGATTTGGCGTATCTATATTTTCACAAATATAATCGAGGGAGCCAAACTTGGTGCAGACAATTCTGAACTTCGCAATAACTAAAAGCCATGTCTTCAAGGGACGAGTTTCTTCTTCGGCCATGATCATTTAGATACAGGAGTCAGCAACGCGTTTGACACCACCCGCACAATCATTTAACTTATCGGCCGAGCTTGGTGGCAAGTCGGCACGCCCGCATTCACCAAAAAAACATAGTTAGCTCATTGGTTATTCGGCTTGCACACCATGTAGGCTAAGTAGTTTTTAGGGTCAACACATATATAAAGGATGCTAGAAAATAGGTTGTTCAGATCCTCATGAAACATTGCAGGATGAAAATGACAGCCGATAAAATAGAGTGAGGAGGTTCAAATAAGAAAATTGCTAGCATTCTCCACCAACTATCAAAATTTCGAATTTGAATCACACATTCAAACAAAATTTGATCGATCCAATTTAATACCATAATATGTTAAATTATCTAGAAAAAAAACATTTTATTTTAACTCCAAGATGAATAAAACAAATGTTTAATAAACTCATTAGGATAATGCTTGTGTCCTCTACAATTTCAATTATGATATTCAAAAGGTAAAAATTTGTTAATCGTAAGTGAGAAATAATTAACTTCTCTAATAAGGAGGATACAAGCATTATCGAACTCATTATACTTTGGACTATCTAGCAGCAAGCACTTGACTTGTGGGTTTCACTCAAAGCTTCATATGCAAAATTTCCAAAAAATCCAAACACATATAAGTTCTCAACAGCCTCTCAATGACTTGAACGTGTTAGAGTGGCTTGTGAGTAGAGAAAGAGAGAGAGAGAGAGTCGTCTGTCAAAGTAATAGCTTGACACACAAAACAGATGAGTAGTGTTTTCCTTATTTCTGGTGCTCGCCGATGGAATTCGCTTACTGGTTTTCACTTTTTTAACTCTTATGCCAAAAGACGAGTTTTCGACACTCCATAATTAATCAAATTCCTCCAAGGCAGGGAGGGAATATCACGCAATCCTAATAAATAGTTGTCCATTTTCCTATTTAATTTTTTAATTTTGTTAATTATTATTATTAATATTTAGCCCCTCACTTACAGTCACAGCCTTCGAGACTCCACGAACCCCTCTCTCTCCTGCCGTCATCTTCATCATCAACCTCTTTCTCTCTCTCCTCTTTAATAATTTACTTTTTTAGAAAAAGACAAAAATATACCCTAAAAAGATGGGAAATTGAGAAAAGAGAACTCTCATCCTCCTTTGTTCCCCTTTCAGCAAACCGTCACTGCACAGTTCCTTACATCAAAATGCCCACCACCTGCAAGTGAACTTTTACTACCATAATAAAGAAAAGTTTCATCTTTGCATAACGTAAGTTTTAACTCTTTTAATTACTTAATTTAATATTTAATTTAACAAATTTATCATTTGATAAAAATATGCCGGACTTGGATTCTCTCCTGAGCCCAAAGAGAGGATCTTCCTGACCAAGGATCCAAGACCGTTGGATGAAAATCCAACGGCTATAATTATTATAACTTTAAATGGACCACCCTGTTTGTAGCCGTTGAATTTTCATCCAACGGTCTTGAATCTTTGGTCAAGAGGATCCTCTCCTTGGGCTCAGGAGAGGATCCAGGTCCAAATATGCCCACCCCAAAACCATAGAATAAGTAAATTAATTAAATTTAAAGATATAACTGAAATTTAATTGAAATCCTAAAAAATACTAGTATTATTTTCATATTTTTTCTTCTTCTAATAAACAATATTATTGGAATGAGTGGCATAGTCTCACAATAAGTTAGTAATAATGTGATTTGAATTTGATGTTGATGAGAATCGAATCTAAGACCTCTCTGAAGAAGATTGGCACTAGATCATAGTATCAAGTGACAACTCTTTTTATTCAGATATTGTCAATTTACTTTTTCAACTTTCTCTTTTATCTAAATTATATATTAATAGAACATTGTTTGTCAATCAAAAGAGAGTAAAATGACTATTTAATTTTCTATCACAGCAAAAACGTCAAGAGCAATAATGTAATTTTAGAAAATAATATTTTAATATTTTTTATTTAAGCCTTCATTGTTACAAAATTATCAATTTTCTTTTAAGATCACTAAAAAAAATTCAAAGTCGTTCAGTATTAGATGAACGTACATCTAATAAAAATGTTACTACCATATTATTGGAACGTCAACTATTTCGAGGTGCTATAGAAAATTTCCCCAAAAATATGAACAGTCTAATTTGGTATTTAAAACTAATTTTATTACATTACGTAGAGATGATGGTCCATAGATTTACTCGCTTTCTTACATTGATGCCCATGCTAACAAAAAAAGGAAGGGAAAACTTGGGAAAAAGACAAAAGTTTAAGAGCCTGTACGACTACCACTATACTATTCCAACTCCCATTTATATATTTCTTTTATTTTTTTTAATACTTTATCCTTTTTTTGTTTTCCGGAAAATTTTAAAATTTAAAAAAAAAAATCCAAAATTTGCCTCAAGGTTTCTCCTTGAGCAGCGACGCCAATCCGGTCACGATCCTCGCTCCTCTCTCAACGCTCTTCGGCTTTATCGCCGGCGGCTGCCAAGCCACCGCCGCCTTCTCACATGAAATTGAATTTCCCGCCGGCGACGGTAGCGGCAGATGGCTCTCCGGCTGCGATGTGATTTCACCGAAGATCAACTCGAGTTCACCGCAATCGCTGAGATTGTCGACCTCGGTCGGAGCGTCGGAGATTACCGCTTGCCTCTCCGACGCCGGAGCGGTGTCATTTTCTGGACGGGGAACGGCGGTTCGGGTGTAGGGTGAGAGCCACTTGGCGAGCATGTACTCGGCTTTCCGCCACGGAGGGAAGTGCATGCCTTTCTTCTTCAGGCTCTGTCTGGCTGCCTCCGATACGATGGAGACGATCTGGCCCAGGCGGTCGGATTTTCCGACGAAAATGTACGGCAGCGATTGGAGGACGGCCTTGTAGGCCCCAGTGGATCGAGCGACCTCAAATTCCGATCGGAAATCTATGTCAATCAACAACCTTTCGCCCTCTACCGTCACATCGATATACTCGTACTCACCTGAAAACCAAAAGCCACAACCAAATTTAATTTTGTTTTTAATTTTTATTTGAATTCTTGGCTTAAATCTGTTTGGATGCTGAGAACGTGTGGGATGGGATTATAAATTACCGGCGGGGAAAGACGACGATTTCTCCCATTTGGATTTGCAGGTGGAGGAATCGTAGCCGAGGGATTGCAGTCCGTCGGCGACCATCTTCCTCAAAACGTCTTTTTGTTTGAGATTCTTGTTTGCTTCGACGATCCTCGCCGTATCGGCCAGGAGGTTTCTCTCGGAGACGCTCACGCATGGAATCAGACTCTGATTAAACAATAATTAAGCAAACAATCAATCATCCATATTCATATTCATATTCTCTGTTTGGTTGCTAAGAAACAGCGAGAAAATTCAAAAACAATTTACTAATCAAAAAGTGTAATCGAAGCAACGGTTATTTATATTTTTGTACCTTAAGAATATCGGAGGCGTCGCCACCAAACGAACCGGAGGAGATTGAATCACCGAAACCTCCACCGAAGATATCGAGCTCGTCGTCGGAGCTATCATTGCTGTTGCCGTGAAAGCAATTGCAGCGGTTCCGTCCACATTTCGGCGGAGGCTGCTTCTCGTTGCTTTCTTCGATGAAATTCTGAACCATCTTCGCCAAGCAAACCGAACTCGGCTCGAACTCGGTCGCGGCGCCGAAGGTCCCTTCATCCTTGCTGATATTGTAGTTCTGCTGCGGCGGAGGCGGCTCAGTGACAGGCTGCTTCTCATGCGCAGAAGAGATTCTAAGCACGCTCGGGAACTGCCGGTCAAAGAGCCTCCTGAGCCGCGATTTCAAGACCGGTTTCGCCGAATCGACCCGGGTCGACTCGATCAAATTCTCGGAATCGATATCAATCGGTAGGATCTTCATCGGAAATGGCATATCTCTAGTTTTACAAGCTACAATTTACTAAGACACTGACGCACCGCCCTACCTAATTTCTCAGTTTTCAGAGCGTAATTAAAATATGGGATTCAATAAAAATAAAAAAATAAAAAATAAAAACCCACAGAAATTTATACAAAAATCAAAACTCAATTCAGAAATTAATGCCTACTTTCATACACATTCACCCTCCTCCTCCACTACCCAAAAAAACTCAAAAATCGAAACATAAAAATCACTACTTTCCCCCAGAAAATGTTAATATTTCTTTCACCGGAAAAACTCGAGCTAAAAGAGTATGACCTCCGATGATGGCTTATCGTGGAAAACGTGACGGCGATGATCGAATATACGAACATTTCTTATGGATGTGAGTAATAAGGTCGCTGGAACATTCATTTCCGGCGATCGATTTCGCCGGCGACGGTGCTTGTGGTGGTTGTTAGCCAAGGAGGAAGGAGAGCTTTGAGATTTTTCTGTGCGCTGTGAGGTCTGGGTTTTATGGAGTGAGGGACTGGTGGTGAGGGATGGGTCCTTGGCGTTTTATAGGAGAAGTTGGGAACTGACAAGGGTCGGATGCCACGTAGGATATGACGTGCCGGGAATTATCCAGAAATTGCAGTTTCCAGCGTGGCTCGGAAGATAGTAAAATAACGAAATTACTTTCTTGGCCTTGCACGAGGGGGGTTCTGTGGGACGTGCGAAATATGAGGGTTTGAAACCGGAGGGGCGTGGTGAGTCGTGTGAGAGACGAATGGGGTGTGTGGGGAAGTGTACGGTGCGATGCCATCCCATTGGTTCGCCGGGTCGGTTTTGGAATTTCGTGATTTTTAACTGACTGCAAAAAAAGGACGTCGTTTTGGACCGCTTTGGATACCGCACTCCCCAACTTCTTGAGCTTTGATCTACATAACTCACCCTTTTGATTACACTCCATTTTTATTTTTGAAAATTATTGTTGTCATTCTAAAATTTTTATTTTGCACTTTAAATTTTTTATATTTAGAATGAAAAATATATTTGTGAGGAGTGTAGAATGATATTTTTAGAGTGCCAATAATATTTTCCTTCTTTTTATAAAAAAGAAAATGAACAAGAACAAGAAATTGGAATTTTTTTTTCACTTTTAGTTTTGTTACATTTTTTCTTCTGAAAAATATTAGTGAGACCATCTTATTGTACTAGATTTTATAAGGGTAAATTACAAAAAACTACCTCAACTATTGGATCATTAACAATTTCATACATCGCCTTTAAAAAGTTTCAATGTAATGCCTTATCTTCGAATTTTGTTGTAATGTCATGCTTTCCGCCAGTCTTCCTAGTTAAATGTTGACGTGGCATGAGGCAGTGTCCTTTTTTTATTAAAAAATTATTAAAAACTTAAAAAAAATTAATATTTTTTAAATAGTAAAATAATAATTAACTTTAAAAAAAACCCCATCAATTTTGTCGCCCCCATCCCGCCCCGTTCTTCTCTTCTCCCCCATCTTCTTCCACCCCCTCTACAACAAGGAAAAAAAAACCTTCAATTCGTTTTCCCCCTCCTCCTCGTACTTGTCCTCTCTTCTCCCCCCATCTTCATCTTCTTCCCCCTGCAACAAAATAAAGGGAATGAAAAGAAAAAAAAACCAAATTATTGAGGTGCGGAGGTGGAATCGGGTGCGAGGGTAGGTGCGGGTGCGAAGGTGGGTGCTTTGGCCTCTCTTTTTTCTTCTTCTTCCTTTCTGGGTTGCAAGGGGCGAACTTGGTTTTTTTTTTCTTCTTCTTCCTTTTTGGGTTGCAAGGGGTTTGGGGGGGGGGGGGGGGGGGGTAAGATGAACGGGAAGACGATATGAAGAAGTGGGGAGAAATCAAGAGAGAAAAGGGGAGAGACTGAGAGATAAGGGTGCCAGGGGGTTCTGGAGTGAATGAGGAGACGTGTGGGAGGGAAGGAAGAAGATATGAAGAAGGGGGAGAGACCGAGAGAGAAGGGTGCGGGGGGGGGGGGTGGGGTTCTGGAGTGAAGGGGGAGACGAGTGGGAGGGAAAGAAGGAAAAAAAAAACGCCTCCTGCAACCCAGAAAGGAAGAAAAAGAAAGAAGAAAAAAGAAGAAGAAGAAGGAGGAAAGAAAGAAAGAAAAGAAGAAAAGAAAATTAAAATAAAATATTAAATGATTTTTTTAAGTTTTTAATAATATTTTATTAGTTTTTTAATATAAAGTGTGTCACATCAGCATTTAATAGAGGAATTAATGGACAATTGACGGAATGTATGACATTGCAACAAAATTCGAAGATAAGACATAACATTGAAACTTTTTAAAGACGAGGTATGAAACTGTTAATGACCCAATAGTTGAGGTAGTTTTTTGTAATTTACCAATTTTATAAATCAAATAATGTGACAGTTAATGATTAAATTCATTTTTAACAATTTAAAGAATGAATTCTATAAATAACTGTCATATCATGTGATCTACAAATATAGTTTAAAAAGATGGTTGGTAACTCCTTGCACGACTTGTTAATCCAACACGAAATGACACAAAAATAACAAGTTTCTAGTCAACCCGTTAACAAACTTGGTTGTTATCAGATCACCCATTAAGAGCTCGTCAACGAATTGAGTCATTATTGATCCACATGTTAAGAACCCGTTAAGATAACGGGCATGACACATAAACGAGACGAACACGACTCATTTGGCAAGTCTATACATTAGACATGACAATTTCTTTCCTATTAACCCAACACAAAACGACACGATCAATTGACTAGTTGGGATATTATTGAGTCATTTGTTAAGAGCTCGTTACGATAACGAATTTGACATGACGAAATCTGTTAAGACAACGAGTATGATACAAAAAAAAAAAACGAATACGACAAACAAGACACGTTTATTGGACGACGCGAGTAGATGTGAACTCAACACATTTAGAAATCTCTCATCATAATAATTGTTGGTTTCTTTTATTTCACATGTATTTTGTGTGTTTTGTTCCTTTGACCTATAGCTCAAATAAATAAATTTGGTTAAAAAAGATGTATTTGAAACAGTCAAAGATGCGTGATTAAACATTATACAACCAATATAAAATTTAGTGATCACTTTGTACTACGGTCTAGTAGTATTTTTCTTCACTTGTAAGTGAGAGGTCTTAGGTTCGATTATCTCCAAAGACAAATTTGAACCACATTAGTGTAGATAATATTGTTTGTTAAAAAAATAATAATTTATGCAATGGTCTTATTTAGATAAGCCATGATTTAAATGACGATTGTATAAATTTATTTTACGAAAGCCTAAGTAAATAAAAGAACAACAATATAACTTTTTTTTTTGTTAAAAAAAGCAATATAACTTTTATTTTATTTTATAAAATCTTAATACAAGTGATATTATAGAAGAGATCATAATCGAACATATATACTTAGGTGTAGCGATAAATGCTCTTAACAACGTATAATAAACTTATGTTGATGTTGATAAAATTTGAATACAAAACCTCAACCTAAAGAAAGGGATATTGAATGTCACTATGTATCGCCATAATATATAGGACAAAAAACCAATTGAAGGAAACCCCTTCATGATCAAAGGCACTTAAGTTCTTGCTCCATGTTGAATCAATTAGTGTCCATTGCGGGAAGCAAATTATGCATCCTCAACTACTACTTTTCAAACCATCATTTTTCATAATATCAACCAGATTACGATAAGAACCAGCTGCATGTCATATTTTGTTCTAGCTCAATACTTTGCCTCAAAAACATCTAGGAGACTTGATTGCATTTTATTCTTGATATACATCTCTTAATACACATATCTACATTTGACGCCAATGCTTCTAGTTTGAGTACTTACAGCTGTAGCGGTCGAGCACTCATAGTTTTGTTATGGCCATTAACGAGTTTTATTATCATTTTTTCCCGCTTTTGCATCATGGTCATTACAAGTTTAGCATCTTCTTGCTAAACCTATATAATAAGGATTAATTCCTAAAAGAATTATGCTAGTAAAATGGGATCCAAATGCGAATTCGGTAGCCCTCTGCTCATATTACCAATATCCTTTGTAAATCGATGCACATTTCTTTAACATCCTTATTTACATACTTCTTTTTTCAACTCTTTTTGAAAAATAAATTTTGGCCATATATTTATGCTTATTAGTAAATCTCAATCTCTTTTGACAAGTCCAACTGGAAGAAATGATGATGACGCAAAGCGAAAAAACAAATGATATATATAATGACCTAAAACTCTCACAATTTGCTTTAATTATATATTACTCTAGACATGCATCGATTTCACTCGTCCATATAATATATATATATATATATATATATATATATATATATATCTATATATTATATGTATTGTAATAATGCAATCCCTGATTTTGATCGACCAACGAAAAAAATTAAAGAATTGGACCGTTAGGTGGATAGAGGTATTATATATGTTTGAAAATAATTAGCAGTAAAAATAGTTAAATCAAGATTTACAGTGAGTGTGAGAGTGAGAGCATGTATAAACGAATCTTGTGTTGTACGCATGTCTGGTCAATTTTCATCGGAGTTAAGATATGGTGAGGACACAAAGTTATGATTTTGCGTACACTTTTGGGTACAATCAACCTGAGAAGTCATGGAATTAAAAGCAAAAGGGGACAAGTACAAAATCAGCGTGCATGTCAAACCGTATATCAACCGGTGGAAGGAGGGAGGAAGAGCCTATAATATTTTCTGGTGATGCTTGAGAGATCATCTTTTAAGACCATATTTATAAATCATATAATGTAACGGTTGAATGTTGAATTTTTTTTCTTTATTAAAAGAGAGTAATTTTGCTCACCACTATAACTCTGGTGTATACTCACCACACACCTCATTATCTGACACGTGTTATCTCAACTAACCGTAGTTAACTTTAATATTAAATGTTCATTTTCTAATTTTGAATTTTTTTTACTATGGTTAAGTGAAAAGATATGTGTCAAATGATGAGGTGTATGATGAGCACACATCATAATTCATGGTGGTGAGAAAAAATGCACTCTTATTAAAAATAAAATATAACTATCAATCGCCACATCATATGATTTATCTAAAAATATGGTCTGCTTAGAATTTTCTAATATGTTTGGGCAACGTTTTTACAGCTTTGGAAAGAACAAAGATGAAAAATGATTCACATTATAATCAGTGCGATGCTATGCTACTTCCCTAGACTAAACCAAAACATTATGACAGGTTTATGGTCATAATTCTAGTACTAATTCATGACCATCCTAATTTTGTTTCCCACTTCAAAACATATATAAAAAGGTTAAATCATAGTCGCTGTTATTATTATTTAGCTCACGTTTCATGTTTTAGTTAATTAAAAATGCTAAGACCATCTCCAACCCTTGGGCTAAAAGCCAAATTTTTTAGCCCGAAAATTTTAGCTTTTAGCTCAGAAACAGTTTTTCTACTCCAACCCTTTCTAGCCTAAAATTTTAGCCCGGAATTATTAAAGAATAAACTTAGGCTATTTTTTTTCTTAAATTAAATTTTTTTTTAAAATAAATATGTAGACTATCGTAAATTAATTTTATGAACATTTTAATCAAAAAAAATTTAAATTTCGATAAATATTTTCATTCAGTTTGGTGGAGCCCACACCGATTTCTGGGCTAAATTCTGGGGGGAATCTGGCCTTGGTTTAGCATTTAGCATTTAGCCCGAATTTTTCCCTTGGGTTGGAGTGAGTTTGGGGGGAAATTTTGGGGAGTAATTTGGCTTTTAGCCCAGGGTTGGAGATGGTCTAAGAAGACCGTAATTTATACCTAAAAGTTTGTGCAAGTGAGCGAGTGCCAAAGAAAGGTGTCTGATGATGGAAAGGGCAATATATGCTGAAGAAGAGCTGCAAGAAGTCCTGATCGAGTATCAAGATATGTGAGACTATTAGGAGGAGATATCTAGGAAAGAGAAAAAGGCTCTGATGGCTAAGAAAGCGGGATCTTCTCCCGAGGTGGTGGCGGCTGGCCTACAACAGCCACACGATTGCCATGATACACCTCTTCTGGAACTGTCGTGGTCTTGGGTAGGACATGGTAGTTTGAGCTCTACATGGGCTAATCAAGAAACACAGACCCTCTATGATCTTTCTTTCTAAAACGAAAATGAAAGATCATAGAATAGTAGGAGTGAGAAGAAGAATAGGGTATTGCAATGGCTTTGATGTTGCTTCGGTTGGTAGGGCAGGAGGTCTCAGCCTTTGGTGGGATGACTCGGTCCAAGTGGAGGTAAGGGACTATTCGAAACACTTCATTGATGCGAATTGTTGCATTGTGGATTTGTAGGGTGTGTTTCGATTCATCGGAGTGTATGGAACGTTCTACAGAGCTGAGAAGGCTGAGTTCTGGAGGGACATGGTTCAGAAATTCAGCCCTGATAATACCCCGTGGATTTGTGGTGGGGACTTCAATGAATTCTTGTGGGACCATGAGAAGTCGGGAGGCGCTGAAGTAAGATACAACTGCACTAGATACTTGGATGAATTCATGAACAAGTTGGAAATTTTGGACTTGGGTTTTAACGGACCAGAATTCACTTGGAGGGGGAAATGAAATGGGCAGCTAATGGAGGCACGTCTAGACGAAGAGCTGGTGAATGAAAGTTGGCAAGTTCTGTGGCTTAATTCTTTGGTCTATTGCCACGACGTTGGGTTCGGACTATAACCCTATTCTTGTGCATTGCATTTCGAGGGTATAGAAGAGGAATTTTTTTTTTCCGTTTTGAGGCATATTGGGCAAAAGAGGCAGATTGCAAGGAGATAGTGAAACAACCATGGATGTAATCGCAAGAAGGCAACTCTGTGGAGCGGTGGAACAAAAAAAATCAATGACTGCCGTGGTTAACTTGCCAGGTAGAGTAGAAGGAAATTCAATCAATGACGATGGCAAATTCAGGAGATGATGAACCATCTTGGCCAGCAGCAAGTGAACTGGAGAAGTAATTCTCAAGCAATCAAAGATCTCTCAAAAGCTGTCGATCACTTATGGAGTCAGGAGGAATGCATCTGGCAAAAAAAATATGGAGTTCAATGTCTTAAGGAGGGAGATGCCAATACAAAGTTCTTTCACCAGTCCACTTTACAAAGAAGAAGAAGAAATAAGGTGGTATCTCTAAAAAATGAGAATGATGAGTGGGTGGACAATTTTGGTCAGGTTCGAAGATTATTTGATGAGCACTTTGTCGATCTCTTCACTTCCTGGGGACAAAGAGATTGGGGTAACATCCTTGAGTGCATCACCCTTAAGGTTTCTGAGGAGATGAATGCAACATTAGTGGCCTCGGTTTCTGTTGACGAGATAAAACAGGCTGCTTTAAAAATGGGTAGTCTCAAAGCCCCGGGCCCATACGGCTTTCAAGGAATTTTTATCACTCTCAGTGGGATATTATTGCTACAGATGTTAATAAAATGATTCAAGATCTGATGATGGGGTCTCTTCAACCTTTGCAAATTAATGCTACTCACTTAGCATTAATTCCAAAAGTTCAAAACCCAGAGTATGTATCTCATTTCCGTCCCATTAGCCTATGCAATTATTCTTATAAAATTTTGTCAAAGGTCCTTGCTAACAGGTTAAAAAGGATTTTGCCGATGTTAATCTCCCCTATCCAAAATGCCTTTGTGGAAGGAAGACAAATTCAAGATAACATTGGTATTGCATATGAGCTTTTTCATTTCCTAAAAACAAGAAAGACGAAGTGTAAGCTAGAGCTTAGAATCAAACTGGATATGCATAAAGCTTATGATAGGGTGTAATGGGACTTCTTAATGGCTGTAATGGAGAAAATGGGATTTGACTGTCGGTGGAGAAGCTTGGTCATGGGTTGCATTTCAACCGTAAGCTTTGCCATTCTCTTGAATGGCCAACTCGGTCCTAGGTTCACTTCTTCTTGAGGTCTTCGTCAGGGGTATCCCTTGTCCCCATACCTATTCCTACAGGCGAGTGATAGAAATCTGATTGAAGGGGTGAAAATGGGTCTCGCCGGCCCTATGATCTCTCATATATTTTTTGCCGACGATACTTTGATTTTCCTTAAGGCAGATGAGAGAAACTAACGTAACTTATCCCAGGTAATAGATGAGTATTGCTTGACCTCGGGTCAACAGGTAAATAAATCGAAGTCTAGTGTTTACTTTAGGGGGAATGTTCCGGAGCCTATTTCAGTCCAGCTTGCTGCCATTCTTGAGATGGAAAGAGTTGAGGACCCAGGCCTGTACTTGGGTGTTCCAGTTATACGGGGTAAATCTAAGAAGAGTGGTCTTGCCTATATCAAAGGGCGGCTCCTAAGAAAGATTCAAGGGTGGAAGCGTACCACCATCTCTCAGGCGGGGCGTGAAGTCTTCATTAAGGCGGTGGTAGAAGCAATCCCGGCGTATCCCATGAACCTCTTCAAATTTCCTTCATCTATTTGTAATGAGTTAGATGCTTTAATCTCAAAATTCTGGTGAGGTCAAAAAGAAGGGGAGAACAAAATTCATTGGGTCTCTAAAGATGTGCTGGGTCGATTAAAACAAGAAGGAGGATTAGGCTTGAGGAGCTTTGCAAAGTTCAATGACGCCCTATTGGCAAAGCAATGTTGGCGCTTGTTATTTGAGCCAAACTCCTTGTGGGCAACGATTCTTAAAGCACGATATTTCCCTACTTGTTCTTTCCTCAATGCTAAGCGAGGTGGTAAAGCTTCTTGGGCTTAGTCAAGCCTCCTTGTGGGAATAGATATTATTCTTGGGGGTGCACATTGGCAGATTATGAATGGAAATGAGGTTTGGGTTTGGGTGGATAGATGGCTTCCTTCAATCCCGTCCGAGAAACCCTCTCCCTTGGGTACGGTGCAAGTCTCCAAAAACCTAAGGTTTAATTCTTTGCTTTGCGAGGAGAATGAGGCATAGGACATTGACTTCCTGAAACCCTTTGTGGAGAAGGATGAGCTCAAGGCTATTCTAGAGACACATACGGGTGATCCGGCTTTAAAGGACAGGTTGGTGTGGCCCCTAGATAAAAAAGGAACTTACTTGGTTAAATTTGGGTACCATTGGGCTTTATTCAGGTCCCGAGTTCACAGAAATGACAATCCTCATCGGTCCGCTTCCATCCTGAACCAGTTGTGGAAGTGTATATGGAAGTTGAAGGTACCGCCGAAAATCAGAGTTTTTATGTGGAAGTCCCTTCATGCGGCAGTGGCAACGATGGGCAATCTGTTTACTTGGCGATCTGCTCATTCTCCTATTTGTCTTCTTTGTAATTCGGCAGAGGAGTCTATGAAGCATATTTTCCTTCTATGCCCGTGGGTGGAGGCGGTGTGGCACGGTGGAAGCATGACTCGAGGTGTTTGTAGAGATGGGATAACTTCTTGGACGAACTGGTTGTGTGGTATTTACAATGCAGTAAACACTAATAGGGGTGAGAGAATCAAATTGCTTTCATACATTGCTGTCATTTGTTGGCATATTTGGAAGTCTAGATGCAATTTTATTTTCAAGCAACAACCTTTATACCCGGTACAAGTCATCACCGCTGTACACCATTCGGTGGGTATGTTTTTGGAGGCCAATCGAGCTCCGACCATAAGGCCCATAATCAACAATCTCGATCGGGGTGTCAACGTACTTTGGTCCCCTTCTGGTACGGGTTTCATTAAGATAAATGTGGATGCAAATTGGAAATTATGTGAGGGCGATGGTTCGTGGGTGCGGTGGCTCGGGATGATCGGGGAAGGTTCGTGGCAGCATGCAGAAAGATGATTCATGCTTCTAGTGCGGTTATGGCGAAAGCTATGACAATTCTTCATGGCTATACGTTGGGGATGTGCATGGATTGAAATTATATCATCATTGAATCAGACTCCTTGGATTCAGTTTCTTGTCTTCATGATCTGTCTTCGATGGGCAGGTGGGAAGCTTTTCCGCTCTTAGCTAAGTGTAAAGGTCTAGGGAAGGCTTTCCATGACTATTGCTGGTCTTGGGCTCCAAGATCGGCCAACAAGGCGGCAGACTCTTTGGCGTCACGGCATTGTAAGGAAGTATGTGACTTTGTATGGGTTAAGTGACCCCCATCTTCCCTTGTTCATGTTTTGTGTAATGATGGTCTTCCCTGTCCCCCTTAGGCTATTGGTAGTGCAAGGAGGGACACTCTTAGCATTTAATGCGGTGTCGTTTGCACCTCCTTGTACTGCTCTTGGTTTTTTGCCGTTGCTAGCTTGTTTGCCTCGAGGTAGGCTTCTTGTAATCTTTGACATCTTTGCCCAGGTAATGCATTATCTTGTTCTCCAAAAAAAAGTCCAAATACCATACGATACTTTGTTCCTCCCTTCACACATCAAAGTTTCCCCATTGTCAAATAATGCGAGCAACTTTTCCTTCTTTTTTATGCTTTAGAGGATGAAAAGCCAACTCTTTAAGAATAATTAATGAAACAAAATCATGTCCCATGGATTAGTAATCCAAGCACTAAACCCCCTTTGGGTTTAATTAATTTTTTTCTCTATGTGAGGACTTTGATGAGACAATACTGTTGATGTCACTTTAGTGAACTTCTTTTGACGATGTCTAAATGCAATTAGTGAATTTCTTCTTCTTTTTTTTGAGACTCATTACTCTCTCTTGAAAGCTTTTGGGAACATGGGCTTGTTATTAGCTTTTGGGGATTCAAATGCTTAATTTAGATTTGGAATTAATTACATTTTGGACTTTATTAGAAAAAAGTAACACATTTAATTAAAGAAGTTCCTTCTTTGGTGACACACTTTAATATTTGCATTAGGTTAGGAGGCCCTACCTCCATAATTTGAAACGATGATTTTGTTTCCCAATGAGAGGATATACATGTGAACTAATATTGGTTAAAATTTACTTGCAATAGGACTATATATCCATTTGTATCACGTAAGGAGAGGAACAAACACATAAGGATATCTGTTATGTTACGCATAAGTCTCTCAGCAACCTCCTACAATCAATGTTGAAGATGGACAATGTTACCATCACTGTTCTAAAAATCTCTGTCCCGATTAGTTCTTAGGCGTTTGAAAATTAATAAAAGGCGCCTAGACCTTCTTAGGTATCCGCTTAGACCGCCTAGGCACTTGCCTTACCCGTCTCGGTCACAACTCTCACTTAGACATAAAATCGATCACTTTTATTTTGTATTTTATTTTGTTTCCCAATGAGAGGATATACATGTGAACTAATATTGGTTAAAATTTACTTGCAATAGGACTATATATCCATTTGTATCACGTGAGGAGAGGAACAAACACATAAGGATATATGTTATGTTACGCATAAGTCTCTCAGCAACCTCCTACAATCAATGTTGAAGATGGACAATGTTACCATCACTGTTCTAAAAATCTCTGTCCTGATTAGTTCTTAGGCGTTTGAAAATTAATAAAAGGCGCCTAGACCTTCTTAGGTATCCGCTTAGACCGCCTAGGCACTTGCCTTGCCCTCCTCGGTCACAACTCTCACTTAGACATAAAATCGATCACTTTTATTTTGTATTTTATTTCTATTCAATAAATTGTAAGAAGACTTGTTGAATACTTGGATGAACACTCATTATATGCTTGTTCCTCATATTTTCAATATGTTATAATGCTTTAATCTGTATGTCATTTTATTTTACAATTTATGTATCATAATACAATTATGTATGTTTTAAATATAAACCAGCACTTATTTATATGATATAAATAAATTTACTTAAATCTACCTAGTTCACCCAGCCGCTTATATGCTAGGTTTCAACCCACCACCTGACTAGAGCCTAGCGTATTTTAGAACTTGGGTTGTTATACGTACATTTTTCACAGTCAAGTTCTTTAGGCAGTTTGGGATTTTTCTAGGCCATTTTAAATGTTTTGGACTCAAATATTTGACAAAGTTATAATAACTATAATTTCCACAACAATCTAATTCCATAATTAAGAATGATAAAAGGAAAATTTTATTTGAACCTATGTAACTTTTTTATACACAAACTTAAATTAATATTAATTGTCTTTTTTACTCTATTGCATAATTACCATCAAGCAAAATAAAATTAATAATAAAACTAAATTTTATCAATAAACCACACACTATAATTAAACCTACCATCACTCCTTGTTTAGCCTACATTCATTCCGGCTAAAACCCTAGGTTTTTTTATCCATAGATGGTGATGTTGAAGTTTTAACTAAGGTATTACTTGATTTATGGATTTTTTTTTCCGTTTGATTTCAAGTTTTTTAGAGTTTAGAAGAGTATTTCGGTTTCAATTTTCTTTTGTCAATCCCAAGTTGTGCATAATTTGTTAAACTTTCCATAATGAAAGTATTAATAAATTGTTGTAGACACCAAATTTCTTGGATACAAAACTGACACACCCTGATCCGGAAACCGAGGCGTGCCGGCCGTCACGTGTGAGTGACGTAGCCAAAGACGTCAGCGGAAGCAAATTTGGCATGAAGTGCAGCAGTGAAAGTTAAGTTGATAATATACATATGATACAGAGCCGATCCTAGGTGCAGTCAAGTTTAAACAAACATTACAACTACGAAAGAAAATCCTACATAAGTGGTGGTCTGTCAGAAATGCCTTGGTGCCTCGCTAACCGTCCACGACGTTGCTACCTAGTACCTGGAGGGGCGCAAAACATAAAAAGGTGAGTGGGCAAAAACAAAGTTTTCCAAAACCATTTCATAAATTCATAAATAACCCCTCGCTGTAAATCAGTATAATTTTCCCAGAAAATAGCACGTATATAAACTTATATACGAAAACTCGTCTTAACATCAAATCTCGTTATCAAAACGTAATAATAGGCCACGTCGATATACCAACTCAGAAATCATTATCATCATCAGGCAAGTAATATAAAACTAGGATGTCCCTAGTATTCTATCAGCCGGAGTCACCTCTAATGACCTGTACGGCTGAATCTATAGCTCATCAAACATACTCAATCCCTATCAATCATCATCATCCTGCACACGAGTCGGAACCACCTATTGTGGTCTGTACGACAGGCTAGGTGTATAATATTACGCCCTGTGCTACGATCACGTGAAGGCTATGCGACGAATCGCGGGTCACCAACGAGTCGGAACCACCTATTGTGGTCTGTACGACAGGCTAGGCACCTGCCTTGGATCCAAGGTGAGCGTACGGTGCGTGAGGTGAACGATCACGTGAAGGCTAGGCCCTACTCTGGCGGAGCACAAACACCCGAGGTGCAGGTGATTAGCTAAATCACAATCTATCATCATTTCAAGCACTACCACAGTACTTACCTGACTTATCTGGCCGTCCTCGGCGTCAGTGCATAATAAATGCAATCATAATCACAGGCATAAAACATAATTGGCATACGACATGGCAATTCAATTATAAAATCCGTTCAATTCGTAAATCAATCCATTCATGTTTCTGGGAAAAACGTCATTTATATATATATATACTGAAAACAAAAGCCCACTCACTGATATGTCGACGGGTCGTATCCCCCGAGCCTAGAGTGACTGCGCTCGTCCGCTGGATACGTCTCACCTATACGTGAATTAATCGCAAAACCGTCATTAACAACACATAAACGAACTACGTAAATAACTTTTCATACGAAGGTCAATTTTGGTATTTGAATATACCAACGCGACCTACACGACGTCACGATCGTCGTGATAATTTTAGAAAAATTTTTGGAAGTGGCACGCGCCGGGAAGCCCATGCGCAGACGCGCCCCCACGCGCGTCATCCCCTACCTCCAGCTCTCCGGAAAACCCACCGGCGCCGGAAAACCTGCAACTCGACCTTTCTCTCTCATTTCTTCACCTTTTTCACTCGTTTTTCTTCCTACATCCTCTAAATTCAATGTAGAACAAGGCTATACCTTCAAATTCCTCGAAAAACGACTGGAAATTCCTCGGGGAATTTCTCCAAATTCGGCCAAGTCCAAAACCAGTGATCCCGACGTCCAAATCTTGCAAACGAGGTACTCCGAGGTTCGTGGGACAGTTCTAAGATGATTGGTGATCTTGTTTTCACCTAAAACAAAGCCAAATCAAAGTTGATGAACAGTACCCTAATAAAAACTCACGGTTTCGATAGGTTTTCAAGGTTACTAAGCCTAAAACTTGTATCTACGAGTTCCACAGAGTCCAACGAGTTCAAATAAACTTACCTCAAGCCTTGATCGAGTTCGAAATGGTTTGTGTGTGTTCGTCCGTACATAGAAGTCGTGGGAATGAAAGTGAGAGAGTTTGAAAGAGAGAAAGAGATAAGAAAGAAGAAAATCAGAATTGGTTTGGTGCACGTGTGTGCGTGCATGTATAGGGACAGGTGTCCCAACTTGGGTTTAAAGATTTAGGACACCCAGAAGCCCAATATCGTGTCCAAACGTACCCGTTCGCGCGTAGGTAAGGGCAAAATCGTCATTTCACATCGAGCGTATAGAAAATTCGGGACGGGATGTCACAAAAACCCCTTCTATGGAAAGTAAAAGTATTTTTAATTTGTTTGGCATATTAGAAAGCAAAAGTTGTTGCCGTTCTAGTTTGTCCTCCCATACGAAACCCTTCACTTCATATTACAATTTGTTACCGTGCTAGTTTGTCCTCCCATATCAGTTGCCGTGCTATCATCGATTATATATACTAGGAAAATTTAGACCTTTGTTTTATTAGGAAGATTATACACATGACTTTGTTGGTTAATAAATTGACTTTAATTCGAATTCAGTTTAACAGAATATGAAGTGAGATTTCAAATTTGTTCTGATCTAAATTCGGAGTCTAATTGCTTATGACTTGTTCAATTATTCTTATTCATAACTTGAAAGTTTATGACTGTAACTATAATTTTGTCATTTATTTTCTTAGGAACAAGAATTCGGTAATGCCTCTGATTGAGGCAATGAGGTTGAACAAGAATGTGTAATGGATTATACTGACCAATTTAAAACTTATGAGGTAATCATTTATTTATAATGTCGTTGATGTGTTAGTTAGTTTTAGAAATTAAATTTTAATCAAATGAAATAGGTGTTAGTGCAGATATTCAAAGGAAAGATGCATTGATTAGATGACTTAATGAACAAGGAAAACTAAATAATATGGCAATTGTTATGAAAATGTCTGATTTAGTATATGGACAAAAGTAAGATTGTGAATCGCCCTCGACTAACACTTGCTATTGCAATAAACGGTACATATGCTCTATACAAGTGTATTGTAAAGTATAGTCAAAAGGTCAGACAAGAATGGTCACAGAAAAAAAAAAAACAAAAAAAAAACAAAAACAATGTAGGAGCTGGTACGAAAAAATGTGGATGTCCATTCTTGTTGATAGATATGTAGAAATTTCCTTTTCTTTTGAAAATATTTGTCATTCTTTTTCGTTTATTTACATTTGCAGATACTTTGCCAACTATATCTTGCTTTGGACGTCAACCAATTTTCATATTATTTTTTTTTCCTATCATGTTTTTAAGTATAGACATATGAAAGTAGGCACTTCATTATCATTCTAATTCATATTTGTTACATGTTACCACCTCAGGTTTGAGATTTATTGTAACCTCATACAATATATTCAAAATATTTATTTTCATAGCTCAAGTACTATTTTATTTCAATATAATACATGTATTACATTTTTCATCCATTGATCCGTTAAGAGCTGACGTGTCTGCTACATTTGTGCCACGTGGCAAAAAAAAATTACATTAAAAATATTATAATAATTTACCTTATTTAAAAATAAAAAAAAACTGAAAACCAGAATCCCATTTCCCCTGACCACCTCCTTCTCCTCCACTCTCTTCCCTCCCCTCCCCCGCAACCCTCCACTCTCTCATCCTACTTTTTCTCTCTCTAAAACTCAACCCCCAGCCCTCTCTTTCTCTCGCTGCATTTTCTGTGACTTATGGTGCTGCAATTGGTGATGCCGATTCTACAGCTCCTTTACTGTTCTAACAATAGCCACTCCCACGCCGCCTAACCTTTTTGTAACAGACTCTTCTCGTCGATTTCGTCGACTTATACGGTAAATCGAAGCAGTTCTGCAAGAAATTTGGAGCTTCCTTAAAGAGAAACAGCAAGTCTTAATCAGATTCACTGTCGAAGCCTCCCATTCTGCCTTCGACGTCTGTCTTGTGGTAGAATGCATTCGAGTTCATCCCGTCTTATGGATTCTTGCAGAAATTGTGGGGTTTTCTTGGGTAGTGTGGATTTGGGTTCGTACAGTTTGGTGGGTTTATGACGGATTTATGTGGTTTCAACTTTGAACCACTTTTCAATATTTGCTTCAATTCTTTGAAATTCATAGATTTTAAAGAATTTTTGGGTGTTTTGCAGATGGGTGGGTTGAAATATTTTTTTTTTCTGTTTTAGGGCTTAATGCTAGCAAAGGTGGAGACTTGGGATGGCAGCAGCGCAAATCGAAGGGGATGAAGAAAAAAGATGAGGTGGGGCGGAGGAGAGGAAGTGGGTCGAGGGGAATGGTTTCTGAGTTTGATTGGTTTTTTTCAATAGGATAAATATTATAATATTTTAAATGCATAAAAATTATTTTTTTGCCACGTGGCACAATTGTGTCAGCCACGTCAACTCTTAATGGACCAATAGATGAAAAATGTAACGAATGTATTATATTAAAATAAAATAATACTTGAGGTATGAAATTGAAATTTTTTGAAGATGTTTATCGCAAAAGACCTCAAACATGACGTGATAAAGTGTATTTTAACTTTTATTTTTCTTCTAATAAATTGGTTGGAGGTAGTGCAGGGAAATGCCGTAGTACTGTACGCAACTATGGGAAATGCTACAGTGCTGTACGCAGCTCCAGTTGGATATTTGAAACTTACATAAAAGATCAAATATATACAGTGAAGCTATTGATAGAAAAATCCAGAGAAAAATTAAATAGCAAAAAGCTTTGTTTGTATAGAGCTAAAAGCTATAAGAGACAAAAGAATACAAGCTCTGTTTCTAAAGAGCTCAAGGTGGGAGGGGAGACAAATGACCCATAAGATTATTGACTTTCGAGTTTCTTTGAAAACATAACTTTTGAAGTATCTTCTGTTCAAGAAAATCTATTAATTCCTGTGAACTTTAAACAAAATCTTATGGTACTGTTCACTTTAATGAAAAACTACATTTTTATACTAAAAAGTCAATCATGGTACTATTCAATTTACCCTTTATTTTGTCTTTGTCGTTAAAACTCAAAGTTTTCAATCATTTTTTATTAGTTTTCTTTTAATTCCTATATTCAAATAAAATTACAGGGAAATGGATATCAAGAAAACAATAAATTAAAAAATGTTAGGTATATAGAAGATTCAAAACAAGTAAAAATTTCACCAAATTCTTTAATTTTGGTTTTTATTTTTTAAATGGATAGTTTAGGTAATAAATTTGGGTTTAAAGAAATATTAATTCTTTAATTAAAAATAATATGGGTGTCGAGATAATTTGGGTGTAGAAAAATGTTACATGGTTTCAAATAAAAAATTTCAAAACAAAATTAACAATGTAATGAGTCAATTAGAACTATTAAATATAAGGGTTAATCTTAGTTTACTACCCTCAAGTTTCTTGGTTTTCAACATTTGATACATCAAGTTTTTTTTATCCCAGAGTGGTACCTGAAGTCAAAATTTTGGGATAGTTTCATACATCCGTTAAGGTTGTTGTTAAGTCAACTGTTAAGTGATGACGACATCGAGGTGGACAGTGACTAGGAGTCATGTGTCAAAATGGGCCCACTTGAATTTTAAAAATTAAAAAAAATTAAAAAATTGAAAAAATAAACTCAAACATTTCTCTCCCCCTTTCTTCTACGACTCCCCCTTTCTTCTTCGACTCCCCCTTTCTCTCTCCTTTATCTCTCCACAACTACCACCTCATTCACCATTCCTCTCATAAGCCCTACCTTCCTTTTTATCTTGCACCCCAACTCAGACCCAGACACGTAGATCGACAGTCGGCACTTCTAGGTTACGTCGAATCCTTATGAAAATGAATCCTAAACGAAATTGCGCTAAAGTTAGGGCGTCACCCGTAAGTGGCGCACTGTGTGGCCCGAACATAGTGAAGAATGAGCAAGTGTCGTTGTATCTCCATCGGTGCCCGGATACAGTGCTAAATGAGCAAGGGGGCCATAAAAACTTCTTTTTGAACGGCTCCACTCAAAGTTGTTTGGAAGCACCTGCTCCCATCAACTTTATCCAGGATAAGAAAAAGAAGTACTTTGATCGTATGATACGGGGGAGGGTGAAGAAGCTAGGACTGGAGGGTGGAGTTCTAGCGAGTAGAATGCGTTTAGGAACGTGGAATATAGGGACCTTAACGGGAAAATCTATGGAAGTAGTGGAAGTTATGGTGATGAGAAGGATAAATATTATGTGCCTACAAGAAACTAAGTGGGTTGGTCTTAAAGCAAAGGACCTAGAAAACTCAGGTTTTAAACTTTGGTATTCTGGCACAAATAGGACGAGAAATGACGTTGGCATCATCGTGGATAAGACCTTGACACAAGATGTTGTAGATGTCAAGAAGGTAGGAGATAGAATTATGGCTATCAAGATTGTAATAGGACAAGAACTCATCAATGTGATTAGTGCGTACGCACCCCAAGTAGGGTTGGACACGAGTTTGATGGAGAAATTTTGGGAAGATCTTAGATATTTGGTGCAAGGAATCGCTTAGACGGAGAAGGTATTTATATGAGGAGATTTAAATGGACACGTGGGCAAAGAGACAGGTAACTATGGGGGTTTTCATGGTGGCCATGGCTTTGGGGAGAGAAACGAGGAGAGGGAAGCCATCTTGGATTTTGCGATGGCATATGATCTCTTTTTAGCCAACACCTTCTTCAAGAAGAGAGAAGAACATGTGATCACCTACAAGAGTGGGTCGTCAAAAACACAAATAGATTTTCTTCTAATGAGAAAGGGGGATCATATAACTTGTAAGGATTGCAAAGTTATACTGGGAGAGAGCTTGGCTACTCAAAATCGCTTGTTGGTGATGGATGTACATATCAAAAGAGGGAGAGAAAAAAGAACAAGACCTTGAAGAGCCAAACGACTAGATGGTGGAATCTAAAAGGAGAAAAACAAGCTATTTTCAAAGAGAATGTAATCACCAAATGAGTGTGGAATAGAGAGGGAGAAGCTAGCCAAATGTGGGATTCTATGGCTAGTTGTATCTGTAAGGTAGCAAAATGGGTATTAGGAGAGTCCAAGGGCTTTGCTCCACATCAAAAAGAATCTTGGTGGTGGAATGAGGAGGTACAATCAAAGGTTAAGGCTAATAAGGAATGTTGTAAAGCCTTATACAAGGATAAGACCAATGCAAACGGTGAAAGGTATAGAATAGTGAAGCAGGAGGCGTAAAAAGCTATGAGAGAAGCTAAGCTAACGGCTTTTGACGATATGTATAAGCGACTAGATACCAAAGAAGGAGAGTTGGGTATCTATAAACTAACTACAGCAAGGGAAAAGAAGATAAGGGACCTAAACCAAGTGAGGTGCATCAAGGATGAGGATGGAAATGTCCTTACTATGGAGAAGGCGGTCAAAGATAAATGGGGAGGTTATTTTCATAATCTTTTCAATGAAAGGAGTATTTCTTTGGGGGAGTTGGGTAACTCAGAAGAGTGTAGGAACTACTCATTTTACTGTCGAATTAGGAAGGAAAAAGTGGTTGTAGCCTTAAAGAAGATGAAACATAGAAAAACAGTGGGCCCAAATGATCTACTGATCGAAGTGTGGAAAGTCTTGGGAGAGACTGGTATAGCATAGCTCACAGACCTTTTCAATAGGATTTTGAAAATGAAGAAGATGCCAAATGAGTGGCGAAATAGCACTTTGGTGCCTATCTACAAGAATAAGGGCGACGTACAAAATTGCATAAACTATAGGGGTATTAAGCTAATGAGTCATACAATGAAGCTCTGGGAGAGAGTCATTGAGCATAGACTAAGGCAAGAAACACAGATCTCGGACAACCAATTTGGTTTCATGCCATGACGCTTAACCATGGAGGCAATCCATCTCTTACGAAGATTGATGGAAAAATATAGAGATGTGCAAAAGGATTTACACATGGTCTTTATAGATTTAGAAAAAGCATATGATAAGGTTCCAAGAGACATTCTTTGGAGGATTTTAGAGAAAAAAAAGAGTAGGAGTAGCATATATCCAAGCTATAAAGGATATGTATGATAAAGCAGAGAAGGCCGTAAGAACTCATGAAGGACAAACCGAAAGCTTCCCCATAACTGTAGGGCTACATCTCCTTACCTTTTTGCATTGGTAATGGATGAGTTAATAAGACATATTCAAGATGATATTCCTTGGTGTATGCTTTTCGCAGACGATATAGTGTTCATAGATGAAACTCAAGAATGGGTAAATGCGAAGCTTAACCATTGGAGAGAAGTGTTGGAATCTAAGGGTCTTCGCCTAAGTCGGTCAAAGACAGAATATATGGATTGCAAGTTCAGTGCAATTGGAGGCCCAATTGAGTCAGAGGTGAGGATCGGAGACCAGGAAGTACCAAAGAGCGACCACTTTCGCTACCTAGGATCTATCCTGCAAAAGAACGGAGATTTAGATGGAGACCTCAACCATAGAATACAAGCTGGATGGATGAAGTGGAAGAGTGCATCTGGCGTGTTGTGTGATCTTCGTATGCCACTAAAGCTCAAGGGAAAATTTTATAGGATGGCAATAAGGCCAGTGTTGTTGTATGGTACGGAATGTTGGGCGGTGAAGCACCAACACGTACATAAAATAGGTGTAGCAGAGATGAGAATGCTTCGTTGGATGTGTGAGCACACAAGAAAGGATAAGATTAGGAATGAGGCTACTGACGTTCTGGTTAGAAAATGCGACTACGGTGGTTTGGACATGTGGAACGAAGGCCTACTAACGCTCTGGTTAGAAGATGCGACTACGGGACAGAGGTTCAGGGCCGAAGGGGTAGAGGAAGACTTAGGAAGACTTTGGAAGAGACTCTAAGAAAAGACTTAGAGTATTTGGATCTAATGGAAGACATGACATAGGACCGAGCGCAATGGCGTTCTAGGATTCATATAGCCGACCCCACTTAGTGGGAAAAGGCTTTGTTGTTGTTGTTGCAGCTTTTGGGTTTGAATACTCAGAAACCACCACCGAGCTTGAGATCGACGGGTCAAAGATCCGACCTGAATCACTGGCGTTTACATTGTACCGGGTTGTGAACACGAATGTCAGGGAATGAGAAGTGGTGTTCGAGTCCAGGGAATGGATCGGGGTCGGCGACGAGATCCGGTTCAAGGTGTATCTGAAGAAAGAGAAGGTGTTGAAGGGAATTTTTAGGAAGGACGAGGGCAAGACTGTAAATTGGAATGTAAGTGCGTGTTGGAGGGCGAAAACGTCGAAGGTCGCAGAGGCTTTGGTTTGCGTGGCCATGGTGGGCTTAGGTCCGGGTCTGGGTTGAGGTGCAGGATAAGAAAAAGGGTGGTGGTTCGGAGAGGGAATGGTGAAGGAGGTGGTGTTTGTGGAGAGAGGGGGAGAGAGAAATTGGGAGTCAAAAGAAAGGAGGAGAGAAATGTTTAGGTTTTTTGTTTATTTTAATTTAAATATTTTTTAATGTTCATGTGGGTTCATATTGACACGTGGCGTCCAGTCAATATCCACCTGTGTGCCACGTCATCACTTAACAGCTGACTTAACTGCAACCTTAAAAGATGTATAAAACTGTCCCAAAATTTTAACTTTAGGCACCACTTTGGGATGAAAAAAACTTGATGTGTCAAATGTTGAAAACCAAAAAACCTGAGGATAGTAAATTGAGATTAATCCTAAATATAATTATACAACTGAAAACAAATAAAATAATGCCTTGAGAGGCATTGTGTTACAAAATAACAAAAAGTGAAATGTAATTGGCAAAAAATAATATACAATCAGTGGTTCTAATACCATCCACGGTATTAGAAATGGTCATAAAATTTTAAAAATAAATGAATAGATAAATCAGGTAAAATGCATAACTGTAAGATAGACAAATATGGAAAATATATACAGTTAGAGTTTATTAGTTTATTAGTTGACTGGTGGATTGAATAAATGTATACACGTTTAACAATGGTAATTAATTAAGTGGGGAATGCTTGTGGTGGAGTGGACGACTGAGCATTTTAGGTTTGATAATTAAACTATTTTTGTAAGCAGGTAGTACTGCAAAAAATATCAAACGATTAATTCTTCAGAGAAATCTTTAAGAAAACCATTATATATATTTTATTTTCATTGCAGTGGCTTGAATTTGATTAATTTAAGGTACCTCCCTCCCTCGTAATAAAAACAAAATTAAGGCCCACAGATAGACGACAAGAAACTAAACTATTTTTTGGTCAAGAAAGAAAAAGAATGTTGGATTATGATCGGACTTAAATAATTGTAGTGCCAAGTTGCATGCGTCACTTTCGATATTTCCATTTAGCAATTATAGTTGATGGAGGTGTATATATTGAAAAAAGTTGAGGTTTTATTATAAAATTAATTAGTAATATAGGGGGTAGTTTAACCTCTTATAAGTCTATGTAAGGTCTATCTTTTCTCAATGTAGGACTTATTCTCAACACGCCCCCTCACGTGTGATGAATTTTCAAGTTTAACACGTGGACAACATAACGGGATAACGTGGAGCGTATGTGGCCGTTTGGCTTCATACATAGGACAACCTGCTCTGATACGATAAAGAAAGTTGGGATTTCATCATAAAACCAATTGACAAAATAGAGAATATCCCAACCTCTTATAAGCCCATGCCAGGTCCCTTATCCCATCAATGTGTGACTCATTCTCAACCTACCATAAAGAAAGTTGAGATTCCACTATAAAATCAATTGACATTATGGGGAGTAACCCAACCTTTTATAAACCCATGCAAGGTCCATCCTCTCGTCAATATGAAACTCATTCTCACCACGTCCCATCACGTGTGTCGAATTTTCGAGCCTAACACGTTGACAATACAACGGGATGACGTAGAGCATATGTGACCGTTTGGCTTCACACGTGGGACAACCTACTCTAATACCATGAAGAAAGTTGAGGTTCCACCATAAAACCAATTGGTAATATGAGGAGTAGCCCAACCTCTTATAAGCCCATGCAAAGTCCTTCCTTCCATCAGTGTGAGATTCGTTCTTAACATATAAGAATGGTAGAAAGTGGACATCTGTGTGTTTATGTTTGCTGGTAGATGAGAGGTTCAATTCCTTCTGCAGAAACCCTACCTACAATTGGAAAGGGATCCTCTCTGGATCCCTTCCTCCTAATCCACCAAGTTTGGAGATTCGGGTCATTGAAATTTGATCCAATGGCTACAAATAGGGACTCACTTTAAAAGTTATAATAACTTTAGTAGTCATATCAAATTTCAATAATCCTAATTAGAAGAAAATGATTTGGAGAGAATTCCTGTACCCTGCAATAATGCATCCATGCTCGTCGTACTAATAAGCTATATATATATATATATATGTTCTGTCAAGACTCAATGCATCCCGATGACAGGTTTTCTTGTTACATCAAACCATGTTGAAACAAATTGTTTTCATCTCTTGTGGGGTTGCTTAGTATCATTCCACACCACAAGTTTTCTTTAATTGAGCAGGCGTCACTTTCTGTTTTATTTTTAAAGGGTTTTTGAATTTTAATCCTTCAAGAAGGTTAAAATTTAAAAAAAATCTGGGGTTAGATTGAATATTGATTTTTAGTTCCTAATGTGTCCTTAATTCAAAATAATTAATGTATATTTTATTTAATATCTCCCATTAAATATTTAAATTTATTAATACACAAATTTTAATTTATTTTTTGACCAAAAAAGAGTTTTTTAATTTATTAATTTTATTTAACATTCTTCAAACTTGAAAGACTCAATTAATGTACTTAAATGTTAGTATCGAAATTTGTGTACCGAAATATATTATATTGAACTAATATATTTAAATGTTAGTACCAAAATGTATTAATATTAAATTAATGTACCTAAATGTGTATACCGAAATGTATGCACCGAAATGTGTGTACCTAAATATATGCACCGAAATGTATATACCTAAATATATGCACCGAAATGTATGTATCTAAATATATGCACCGAAATGTATGTACCTAAATATATACACTGAAATGTATTAATATTAAATTAATGTACCTAAATGTGTGTACCGAAATGTATGCACCGAAATGTTAGTACCGAAATGTATGTACCTAAATGTATGCACCAAAATGTGTGTACTGAAATGTATGCACCGAAATGTTAGTACCAAAATGTGTATACCTAAATGTATGCACCGAAATGTATTATAATGAATTTAATATACCTAAATAAAGAAGTTACAGTACATCGAAATATATTGTATAACAAAAATTAGTTTATCTAAATGTTCACAACAAAAATATATTACAATGAATGAAATGAAAATAAAAATTATAATGAAATAAAATTAATACATTAAAAATTAGAAAAGAAAAAGATAAATAATTAAAAAAATCAAAATATAATTAATAAATGAGGTTATTAATGTATC
This sequence comes from Crataegus laevigata, assembly GCA_963580275.1. NCBI lineage: Eukaryota > Viridiplantae > Streptophyta > Magnoliopsida > Rosales > Rosaceae > Crataegus > Crataegus laevigata. The sequence continues at coordinate 17,292,186 of OY756940.1, read as the reverse complement.
AAGAGACTAAAATTAGATTTTGATCTTACTCATGGTTTTAATCAAAAAGTAATCTTTGCCAAGGACTAAAATGAAGTTTTCTATATTTTTAATTGCTAATAATTTTTCATTAGCTGTGTGAAAGTAAATGATGGTGCCTACTTTTTTAAAACCATGTATATTGGACATTAACGTTTTTTAAGTTGGCAACCTAACACAAACTTACTATACATGTTGCTTAAAAATTAGAATTCAGTCCCTAGTTATTATTGTTTTATAATTTAAATCTTGTTAGTTTTTAATTTTGTTTTATCAAAATTCTTTGACTTGTGTCCCCACTATTGTTGTTTGAATATATTTAATAATTCAAAACTTTAATTGAAATTTTGATTTGTTAATCACCAATATTATCCTTGATTGATGGCGCATTAATTATGGTAAGTTTAACAGCTATCTCAAAATTTTAATTAAATGTTTTTATTATTATTTCTGTTTATAATTTATTCATGAATTTTCTCCTAGTATATTATTTCACGTGGATACAATGCTATTTCAAATAATATATTTATATATATTTTAAGCATATGCCAAAACTATTTTCCTGTATTTTTTTCTTTTGTGCCCATTGTTGATTTCATTGCTTTGATCAAGTAGAATTTCATTGTTTTTTTTTTTAATGTATGTGTACATTGTTTTTTATGTATGAATTACGTTGTTTTTTGTATGTATGTAGAATGTACCCATAGGGTTAATTTTACTGAGCTACAATAATTTCTTCAACATGTAAACATATATACAATTTGAAAATTTGTATGGGTACAAGATTTTTATTGTAGAATGATATTTGTACATTTTGTTTCTGAATCTGTATGTTTAGGCTACATTTGGTATTATTTTTTAAAATAAAAAATTGCTTCACTTCAAAGTTAAGCAATAAAAAGAGTTTAATAAAAAAAAAATATCCAACTTATTTTGAAAGCAAAGGCCTCCCGACAATAGCTTTTAAAAGCATCATGTAGGTTCATTTTAAAAACTGCTTTCATAGAAACTGAATTTGAATGAATATTTTTTTTGTTGAAAAATGGGGCTAATAGCAAAAGCCCAAACTGTCACATCCCGATCCGGGCCCCCACCACAACCCAGGCTAGATTCCACCGTAACACGATCTTGTCCGCTTTGGGTCTCGTGCACGCCCTCACAGTTTTGTTTCTGGGAGCTCACACGAGAACTTCCCAGTGGGCCACCCATCATGGGATTGCTCTCGTGCGAACTCGCTTAACTTCACAGTTCCGATGGAACCCGAAGCCAGTGAGCTCCCAAAAAGCCTCGTGTTATGTAGCGATGAGAATATACATATAAGGATCACTCCCCTGGGCGATGTGGGATCTAACAATCCATCCCCTCTTAGGGGCCCAATGTCCTCGTCGACACACCACGGCCAAGGTTTGGCTCTGATACCAAATTGTCACATCCCGACCCAGGCCTCACCACAACCAGGATTCGACTCCACCATAGCACGATATTGTCCGCTTTGGGCCCCAAGCCCTCACGATTTTGTTTCTGGGAACTCACATGAAAACTTCCCAGTGGGTCACCCATCATAGGATTGCTCTTGCACGAACTCGCTTAACTTCGGAGTTCCGATGGAACCTGAAGCCAATGAGCTCCCAAAAGGTCTCGTACTAGGTAGAGATGGGAATATACATATAAGGATCACTCCTCTGGGCGATGTGGGATCTAATACAGACAAAACTAATCAATAAAATATCCAGACTAGAATATCCTAAGTCGATCTTCTCAAACAAAACAAAATGAACAAGAATAAGGATTATCAAAGTAAAAGTTGCCTAAATCTAAGTTAGGACTATAGTTCACTACACTACCCATCACAAAATTCATTTATCTGTAGACATGTTGAAGATTGCACTGCCAAGATCTTGAAAGGAACTCTTAATAGGCCAAAACGACCCAAATGATGGTTATTGCCAGAGGCTTCCAACACAAATAAACTATGATGGTAAAGTCTGATTCCACTAGTGATTTATTAATTTGTATTCTCTATGCCAATTGTAAGCCCAAATAAGGTCCCCATAACTGCAATGAGAATCTCAAATGTGCTTAAATTAGCGCAGAATTCAGAAATCCATTTACCATTAAAATCTCTTAAAACACCACCTGTTCTAATACTAGAATCTCATTAATTTTAAAAAAAATGAATATTTTCAATTCATGTAATACCGTCATTAATTTTAAAAAATGACCTTATTTAACCTTCTACACACATTTTATCCTATAGAGAACAAAGTGATCACCACCACTTACCAATACAAACACTAACCTTATCTGCAGCCGCCACTGCCGCCATACCACCACCACCACCACCATTGTTGCAGCCACCGTTACCACCACCACCACCACTGCCACTACCACTGCTGCCACAACCATAACTGCCACTACTATCAATGTTGATGCCCCTACTAACATTGTTACCTCTACACTCCAACTACCATACCCTAGTATTGACACTACCATTGTACCCCCACAATTGTCATTGCCACCACCACTTCTGCCACCATAACCACCACCACATGTTCCTACCACTGCTGTCATCACTACCACCCCACTATCATGTCCATTTGTGTCATTATATATAATTATCTCACTTACAATTGATTGCAATTGAAGAGGGATACCGCTAGACTATTAACTACATTGTAAAAGATGAAGAATTGGTACAGAGGAAGATGAAGATGATAGAGAGAAACAAGAGAGATTGTATTGATTGATTGGAGAAAATGTATACAACTGAACTTAAGAAAATGATAGCTACACAATCTCTTATATAGCTATATAACCTAATTACAATAATACCCTTCTAACTATATTTCTGTTATATCAGCTATTATTCCCCCCTTAAACTAAACTTGGAGTATCCAAGTGAAGTTTAAACTAGCCAGGTATTTGAGATTGATCTAGAACTACAAGACTAAGATGTCTGCAATACTTCAAGAACATTGGACTGTGTAATCCTGGTGGAAATACATCTACAATTACTGTTACGAATCAACTGAAGCCTTTTTTAGATACATCTCGAGTCATTTGTCTCTCATGCAAATGACCCTTGGTTATGATAGTCTTTTGACACTCAGTTGAAGATAACTAAACTTGCTTAGTAGAGTCCAAATTAGCACTAAAGCCATTAGAATTGTCTTTTTTGCAAGCAGAACCCAATACAATCTCCCCAAAAAGTATGTGCAGTGTATATATATGATGATGAGATAGAGATGTTATGAGCTATATTTACAGCCGATGGTTGAGTTGATATCTAGTAGCGATATGATTATCGAAATGCATAGCATGTCATTACTTATGAGATTCAGACTGGCATTGAAATGCATTTCACGGCATATATTCGAGATACATTGAAAATGTTTTATGCTGAGAAAGGTTGTGATATATATGTACGTATTATTTTCTGGGAATTATACAAGTTTTACGGTGAGGGGCTATACGTTTGAGAAAAGAATGATTTTGAAAAGATTTGTTTTGCTGACCCACTCAATTTTGTTTTTCGCCCCTCCAGGTTCTAGATAGCATCAGTACCCGTGATGGCTAGCGAGGACCTTTTGGCAGTTCTGACAGACTTGCTGCTATGTAGAGCACATTTGGTGTAGTTGAACTTATTTAATTCATGCTTGACTGCACTCGACCTAGTACGCTCTGGTTATGTATAAGTATTGTAATAGCTCTAGCACACTATCATATCTAGATTGCTAGAATTCAACTTTAATTAGTTCGTACTTCGTTAACGATCCTTGTTTCAGCACTGTGCACTGGGCTACGTCACACTCACGTGACGGCCAGCACGCCCTACTTTCGGGTACGGGTGTGTCAATCACTAACCCAATCATGAATTTAGAAAATCGGAAGAAGCGACATAAAAAGCACACAGATTTCAATTACTAATGGCTTCGTGCCACAACTTTCACTTCCCAAGCGAAATGGAAAATTTCAGAGTACACTACTTCAAAAATTAACTAGAAAGAACAATTCCATATTTTGCAGAATACAGAATGAACCAAGAATTCATATGGATAAATCCTCAAGAAAGTGAAATTGAACCAAGAATTCAGAATGAAATCATACCCAAATTCCAAATATATTACCTTGCTGAAAAACTTAACCTTCATATGAAACTTTTGAGTTCGGCATTTCGACAAACACATAATGTGCAAGAATGCACTTGACAATTGCATCCAATTCACAGCTTGATTATGAAACCCTGAACAAGACAGATGAAAGACCCACAAACAATTCATCTCTGAAATTACAGATTACGCACAAAAGATGAAGAACCCTGATGTGATCTTGACGTTGTTAAGAGAAAATTGGGCACCAGAGGGTGTTGGGGTGGCGATGTAGCATTCGAATGACAAATACAACATCTTCGAGATCGGTGGAGAAATCTGCAAACACAATGCTCCTTCTTGGAACCCAATGGTAGTAGCAGTCGCCGATTGAGATGAAGGGATTCCACTTGATCCAAAAAATTGCTTGACATCCCATCTTCTTTCCTTGTATCAAGAACTCGATGAAAATCTGAAGAAACAATTTTGACGATGCAGATTTTGACGACTTAGATATCACCGACAATCTCTGTTCATAGCCAAGATGAAAATCAACCAAAAAAATTATAGGACGATAGCAGAAGCACCGAAGAACTTGATCGAATTTCTATTGAAAAACTGAATAGAAAATAAAACTAGAAAACGATGAAATCTAATGAAAAACGGAACCACTAGAATCCATGGCGTGAGCCTAGTGGCTCTGATACCATGTTAACTACATTGCAAAAGATGAAGAATTGGTACAGAGGAAGATGAAGATGATAGAGAGAAACAAGAGAGATTGTATTGATTGAGTGGAGAAAATGTATACAACTGAACTTAAGAAAATGATAGCTATACAATCCCTTATATAGCTATAGAACCCAATTACAATAATACCCTTCTAATTATATTGTTGTTATATCAGTTATTACTAGACCACAGTACTAAGTGGTAAATTGACCTTTTTTTTAATACTAACCTTGGAGAGGAATTTGAACCGAATGTCAATGACTCATTTACCAATATCATTAGAGCTATTAGGAAGAGAAGAACGACCAAATCAAGAACAAATTTGCAAGAAGTTATAGTTTAAGTAGTTAGATCATTTATTTTTGCACTCGAGATTTTAAGTTTGATTTCCCTTACCGACTATTACTTGTATTAAAAAATGACCAAGAACAAATTTTTTTTTCTTCAATTTAAATGATACAAGCAAATGCTTCATCCTTGCAATTCAACTGGGGATACCATGTAATTAACATCCAAAAAAGTGATTTAGCAATAAACAGCAAAGGGACATAAAGGTATAGTCATCCTCCCACAATCTCATCCCTCCATATGACCAGTGAATAAATTATATCACATGATATATTCCCTTTTTACGGTAATCTGGAAATACTATTTGGAAAGGTTGATATAATCCGCCATTTTCTTGAATGAATGATATCATCCTTGTGCTTCATTCATTCACAAGGTTTTGGATTCTACCTACGCTTTTGTTTTCTATTTTTGTGACTTTCAAGACTCTGTGTGACGTACTGCTAACTAGTTTATAGCACTCCAACTTGACCCATTCCTCTAACTTGTTTTAATACAAAGTCATGTTTCGCATAAAAAGAACTTTGTTTTTAATGATTTGATTCATTTGGATTTGTCATGCAGTTTAGGTCCAGCGGTTTTTTAGCAAGCTTCTTCTTGTCATTGATTGTTAGTGCAGATATAGCTCGGGTCTTGTGACCTCGTGATTAGGCTGGCAATTTTTTATACGGCACGTTAACCCGACACGACATGACACGAAATTAATAGGTTATCGGGTCGACACGATAACGAATCGAGTCATTATTAGGTAACTTGATAAGCATCTGTTACGATAACAAGTTGGTCCTGGTATACACATGGGTAACTCGATACACGATAAGTAAAATATTAATTTAATATATTTTATATGGTATAGTACTATTATTATTTTATTTCTTTTCATAATTGACACGCCGCTACCCAAATATCAGGGTGTGCTGGCCGTCACGTGAGAGTGACGTAGCCAAGTGTGCTGTGCGGAAGTACTGAAGTGAAAATGTGAGGAAACGAAAACAAAACTGAGATAATTTACAACATGAAGATAAGTGAGTAAAAGTGATGAAAACGAAAGAATAATACACAACACCAGAGCTCTAGTAACCTAAGTGCAGACTAGAACAAACAAGCATTAAGTAAACGATACTCAAAGAAGTCCTACATGGATGGTGCTCTATCAGAATTGCTTTCGAAGCCTCATTTGCCACCAACGATCACTGCTACCTAAAGCCTGGAGGAGTGCAAACTAGAAAGTGTGAGTGGGCAAAAACAAAGTTTTCAAAACCATTTCAACATCAAAAGTAATAACCCCTTTTTGTAAAACCAGTATACTTTCCCAGATAATATCACACATAATCGTATCTCAGAACATACTAGAGAATAATTAATCTCGAAGATGCCATGTCAAAATATGCAGCCAAGAAACATATGCATCAATCAGGTGAGATAACTCAATAATCACAATATGCCAGCAATATTAATATGTCAGCCGGAGTCACCTAACGTGACCTGTACGGCTGAATTTATAGCTCCTCAACCACTATCATGCACACGAGTCGGAACCACCTAGTGGTCTGTATGACAGGCTGGGTGTATATAAATACGCTCAGTGCTATGATCACATGAAGGCTTTGCGACGTATCACAAGTCACCTACGAGTCGGAACCACTTATAGTGGTCTGTACGACAAGCTGGCACCTGCCTTAGATCCAAGGTGAGCGTGTGGTGCGAAAGGTGAACAATCACGTGAAGGCTAAGCCCTAACCTCTAGCGAAGCACAAACACTGGGGTGCAGGAATATGAGCTATATACCAATCTCACCATCATCATCATCAACATAACCATCACCATCGAACATATACTTACCTGACTTACTTGAGTGTTCATAGCGCCATGCCTCAATCATCACAAGACCACACTAAATATAAATGATATTCGACATGGCATTCTAATCATAAAACCATTTAAAACGTAATTTCTGGGAAAAATACTGAGTATATATATATATACACTTAAAACATAAGCCCACTCACTGATACGTAGAAGGATCGTAGCCCCCAAGTCTCACGTGACTGCGCTCGTCCTCAGGATAGGTCTCACCTATATGCGAAACAACTATAAAACCATCAATTAAAAGCACATAACCAACATTAGGTAATAAATTCTCATACATTGTTCAATTTGGGTGTTTGGATATACCAACATGCTCTACTCAATCCCACGAACAGCCCCATATTTTTATATAAAAAATTCGATGACTCACGCACCCCCGCGCGTCAGCCAAGGCACGACCACACGCTCCGCCCACACGCAGACATGTGCCTGGCACACGGATGGAATCCCTAATGCCGTTAGGAAATATTCCGTCAGAAACTAGAATATTTTGTTAACTTTAACCTGACGCATTTTAGTCTCCATTAGGAATATTCCATCAACTTTGATGGAATATTCCCTTATCCCCTATCTCTAGTCACCAGAATCCAGCGCCGGCGACTGCTGCGTCGCCAGATTCTGGAAAAATCTTTAAAACCTTATTTCTAGCTCGTTTCTCAACTAAACTTCATGAAAGTTACACCAAATTAAAGCTTAGAACAAGGGGAACATAATTATACCACTTTGAAGCTCCAACATCGACGAAATCTCGCCAGAGAAATTTCACGAAATCCGGCCAACTTCGAAACTAGCTTTCCCAACGTCCAAAATCCACCAAAATTGTTCTCCGAGCTTCGTGAGAGTGTTCTGAGGCTCCCTATGATCTTAAAATCCACTTAAACATCCACGATCACAAGCACGTGAACAGTACCCTCGTCGGGGTTTTCCGGTTTTAGGGTTTCTCGGAGGTTTCTCACCAAACTAAGGGTATGGTTGGGTTTGGTAGGTCACAAGGAAAATGATGAAGCTAACTAAAGTCTCGATCCATGACTAGTTTGTGAGATGAAGGTGAGTCTGTACAATTATAGTGAAACGGGAAGAAGAAGACTCGAGAATGAGAGGGAGGGAGAGGCAGAAATGGAAAGATGGGTGTACACGTGCATGTGTGTGTGTGTGTGTGTGTGTGTGTGTGTGTGTGTGTGTGTGTGTGTGTGTGTGTGTGTGTGTATGTGTGTGTGTGTGTGTGTGTGTGTGTAGTTTTTATCCAGTAACAACCATACAAACCCAAGTTCTCATTGGGTCCAAAACTTAGGGAAAACAAGAAATAGATCCAAACAAATAAGAAGAACCCAATTAGCCAAAATGGAGCCCAATTACATCACACAATCACCAACGCTTAATGGCAAAAACGTCATTTCCACGCTATCAATAAAACATTCCAGGATAGGTTGTCACAATAATTATTTTGGTAAATTTCTCATAATTTGAATGGTTTATAATGTTTGGTTTTTCTATACTTGGTTTATGCAAAACAGAGTTCTGATGTGGAAAACCTCATCAACATAATTCTTGAAGGCAATTGATCAAGCCAAAGTTTCAATATAATTTCCCCATAATGATCAATGAAAATAGAAGGATTTTGTAAAAGAAATAACATGCAAGCTTTGAGTTTCATTGGCAAGGTTTTAACTTATGAGAAAGGCTTTACAGCTTTGAAAAGAAAAACTCATTCATTTTGCATATCTTTGCACATTTGATATTTTGTAGTAGACTAGTAGTGTATTGGTGCTTTTTTATTAAGCTCTTAATTAGGAGTATAGATATAGTACTTAACGACAACTGTATTTTTATGTTTTGAAGTAATATTTATGTGGCAATGTGGTATGTGCAAATTTAAGAAAAAAAAATATTTTTCTTCATGGGTCATAACGGGTTGGGTCATTTAACATATTGAGTAAAGTGACCCGACCTGTTAAGTACCCGTTAAGATAACAGGTGTGACACGACAAGACCTGTTAAGATAACAGAGGTTACACAAATACAACACGAAACATGACAAACACGACCCGTTTGCCAGGCCTACGCGTGATATTCTTAGGTAATCTTCATTTTCTTTCGGGCTTATGGCCCATTGTCAACAAAAAAAAAAAGAAGTTATTAATTAGAAATTGTTGTAGGCCTAATCGACTAAACTGTAATTTAGGACTAGAGAATGAGAGGGCTTGCGGCAAAAAAAAGAGAGATGTAATTCTGAGATATGTTAAATCCATACCCTAATAGGATTACAAGTCTAATAGGTTAGTATCTACTAAAGAGGATATTCCAAGATATCCCTAGATACATTAGGATTTACACAATCACATTCCTAATCCAATAGGACTGCAACACTTCTTCCTTGAGTGTGTAAATACTCAAACAAAACATCGCATCAGGTCTTCAGCAGTTAAGGTAGAACAGTTGATCAAGTCGTCGGCACAACGGGTGAATGTGAGTCTCAAATTTAAAAGAAAGTATGCATTGGTAGTAAAACTCACAAAACCTCGCTATGGTAAAACCTAAGATAAGCAAAAACTCATAGACTAAGGAGAAAAGTGAGAAGTATGCATAATATCTAAAATAAACGCCAAAGAGAACGAACGTGGTGAACTTAACGGAGTATAATCATCCCAGGATGGGTGCCTCATCAAAACCTCGTTAGGTAGCAAAACCTTAATAAGAAAAATATTCCTAATCGTAGGAGTAAGAGTACATTAAGATCAAGTAAGTATGCTTCGGGATGCTCCCCTCAGTTAGACATAACTTCCAAATAAGAGAACTATAAGCATTTCAACTCAGATAATTTATGCAGACTGGACGAGCTTCTGAAAAATAGACTTGGGGAATGACTTGGTAAAGAGATTGGCCAGGTTGTCCTGGGAACGGATTTGCTTGACTTTAATGTTCTAATGTTGTTGTTACTAGTGAGAATAAAAGAACTTCGGTTTGGTGTTGTCTCCCTTGATGTATTCATTATTTAACTGCTCAATACATGCTGCATTGTATTCAAGGATCGTTATAGGAAGATCATCGATGGTAGTAAGACCATTAGTGCTTCAAATATGTTCCATAACTTTTCTCAACCAAAAGTACTCACACGAGGCTTCATGCAAGGCAAGAATCTCATCATAGTTCGAAGAAATTGCAACTATCGCTTGCTTGGTAGACCTCCAAGATATAGCGGTGTCTCCAACGGTAAAGACATAACCTGTTTGAGAACCTGCCTTATGTTGGTCAAACAGATAATCAGTATCTGCGTAACCAACGAGGCGGGAATCAGCTCTAGGACCAATGGGGTGGCAACTTCTCTCGAGGATTCAGGGATGTAGAACAAGCCCAAATCCGTTGTACCCTTAAGGTAGCGAAAAATGTCTTTAACAACATTACATTGTCTGCGTGTACGCGCATTGTTGTATCTAGCCAACAGATTAACAACGAATGAGATGTCGGGTCTACTGCACTTAGGTATGGAACTTCAGGATCTAAAATCTCTTCTTCATCCTCCTTGGGACGGAATGGATCTCATTTAGCATCTAGAGTCCAAATGACCATAGGAGCACTCGAAGGAAGGCTTCGTTTTATCCTCATTAAAACGTCACAACACCTTCTGGGTGTAGTTCGATTGATGTACTAGGATTCCATCCAAACAATGCTTGATCTCTAAGCAAGACAATATCGAGTTTTCCCAAGATCTTTCATCTCAAATTCTGATTTCAAGTGAACGGAAATTTCTTCAAGCTCTACGGGAATTCCGATAAGGTTCATGTCGTTGACATAAAGTGCAATAATCACAAATCAAAATTTGACTTCTTGATGAACACGCATAGGTATAGTTCGTTGTTCACATAACCCTGACTTGTTAAATATTCACTTAGATGGCTATACCATATCCTCCCGGATTGCTTCAATCCGTAGAGTGATTTCCTCAATCTAATCGAGTGAGTGTTCTATGGTCTAAAACTATTTGAACTAGTCAATGGAACTCCTTCTAGAACTTTCATGTAGATTTCCATATCTAGATCCTCATAGAAATACACAGTTACCTCGTCCATAAGCTGCATATTTAGTTTTTCGAAAACTACTAAACTGATAAGGTAACAGAAGGTTATGACAACGACTACGGGGGAATATGTCTCCTCGTAATCAATCACATGGCGTTGAGAGAAACCTTGCACTACGAGGCGTGCTTTGTATCGCACTATTTCATACTTCTCATTACACTTCCTTACAAAAGCGCACTTATAGCCCACGGGCTTCACATGTGGTGGAGTATGAGCTACAGGCCCAAACACCTTACATTTCACAAGCGAACTGAGTTTGACCTGGATTGCTTGTTTCTAATTTGACCAATCCGTTCTACGTCAACATTCATCAACTGAACGTGGTTCAATGTCATCACTAAGCATGATGTCGGAAGCAACAATATACGCGAATGCATCATAAAAAATCATCTCATTCTTATTCCAGTTCAATGTCATCGCTAAGCATGATGTCGGAAGCAACGATATACGCGAATGCATCATCAAAAATCATCTCATTCTTATTCCAAACCTCATCTAATACTGCGTAATGGACCGAAATCTCACGATTCTCGGGATGTCGGTATGTCTCGTCTAAGATATCACCGTAATCTAGAATAACTTTATGCGTTGGAACAGATGAGTAAGCAGTGGTTGGAGTCATACTAGGGTTAGTAGTTTATGCCATTCTTCTCTTTTTGGGTTGTGAATCCTTTGAACCAGGAGGTCTGCCACGCTTCAGGGTAGGAACAGATGATTGGCCAGCTGCTAGTGTACATTACCGCATAGGAGGTGCGGCCACCCCACCCTTGGGGACGGTCTGGCCTTCCATTGGTGTTACAGTGTACGTTAAGTACATTCATCCTTGCAAGTGTGTTTCCAGCGGGTATATGTGATCACGTCACATTTGCTAGAACAGTAAAAGCATCCGGTATAGTTTAAACGATGCTCTAAAGATCTAGAATATGTCACACTTTAGTTTCAAACTGAGGGGTACGAGGATCTAAATGAGACATAGTGGGAATAATCCATGACAATTCGCGATGTTCTATAGGAACGTTAGTGATCATATCTCCCCTTAATGACGGGAAGACTGTCTCGTTAAAGTGATAATTTGCAAAACGTGCGATAAAGAGATCTCTTGTCAAGGGCTCTAAGTAGCATATAATGGATGGCGAATCATAACCGACATAAATTCCCATTTTTCTCTAAGGACCATTTTGGTACGTAGTGGCGGCGTTATTGGCACATAAAATGGGCACCTAAACACACGTAAATGGGAGACGTCAGTCTCATATCCAATAACCAAATGTAACGGTGAATAAAGTTGGGTAGCGGTGGGCCTCTGGGCACCTAAACACACGTAAATGGGAGACGTCAGGCGCATATCCAATAACCAAATGTAACGGTGAATAAAGTTGGGCAGCGGTGGACCTCATGTCATATCCTAATTCGCATAGCAAGATATTGTCCGCTTTGGGCCCATCTCACACAATTTTGTTCTTGGGTTCTTGGGCTTTCCTAGGGGGTCACTTATCTTAGGACCGCTCTTGCCCAAACTCACTTAACTTTGGAGTTCTTATGGGATCCAAAGCCAGTGAGTTCCCAAAATGCATCTTCCTAGGAAATGTGGGCATGTACATATAAGGCCAGTGATAAACCTTCACCCCGTCGATGTAGAACCTTACAATCCACCCTCCTCAGGGGCTCAACGTCCTCGTCGACACACTCGAACGGACGGTGAGTCTAGCTCTGATACCAAATTGTCACATCCCAGTCCGCATAGTAAGATATTGTTCGCTTTAGGCCCAGCTCATACGATTTTGTTCTTGGGCCTTCCCAGGGGGTCACCCATCTTGGGACCACTTTCGCCCAAACTCGCTTAACTTCGGAGTTCTTATGGGATCCAAAACCAGTGAGTTCCCAAAATGCGTCTTTCTATATGGAGGTGAATATATGCATATAAGGCATAGAGGATCCTTCCCCGAGCGATGTGGGATCTTATAATCCACCCCCTTAGGGGCCCGACGTCCTCGTCGGCACACTCGAACAAACGGTGAGTTTAGCTCTAATACCAAATTGTCACATCCCAATCCGCATAGTAAGATCTTGTCCGCTTTGGGCCCGGCCCGCACGGTTTTGTTCTTGGGTTTTTGGCCTTCCCAGGGTGTCACCTATCCTGGGACTGCTCTTGCCCAAACTCGCTTAACTTCGGAGTTCTTATGGGATCCGAAGTTAGTGAGTTCCCAAAACACGTCTTGCTAAAAAGAGGTAGGCATGTACATATAAGGCCAATGACCAACCCTCACTCAGCCAAGGTGGGACCTTACACCTTAGGCAGACCAACATAGCTGCATGAAATGTTACTAGCTCCAAGCTGATATTGGCAAGTTGGTTCTCATAACTAAAGTCCGGGCTATCGTTTGAAAGCGCTTTATGAAAGCTTCTGCCATGTTATTTTGGGTGTGAACATAGGGTATAGGATGTTCAACTTCAATCCTAATTGACATGTAATAATTGTCAAAAATCTGTGACTTAAAAGTATTATCCAGTCGAATCGACTTGATCGAATAATCAGGATGGTGAGCCCTAAGCTTAATGATTTGTGCTAGGAGTTTCGCAAATGTAGCATTGCGTGTGGACAATAAGTAGACATGTGACCATCGTGTCGATGCATTAACCAACACCATGAAATATCTAAATGGTCTGCATGTTGGTTGGATAGGTCCACAAATATCCCCTTGAATCCTTTAAAGAAACTTAGGGGGCTCGTGAATAATCTTTGTAATTGAGGGTTGAATGCTCAACTTCCCCAATGAGCATACTTTGAAAAGCTGATGGCCGAGATAAGATGTTAAGTGATGCACATGTGATACTTTGAGGATACGGTGCATCATATCTCATTCGGGGTGTCTCATTCGATCATGCCAAAGTAGTAGAGTGATCTGGAACCTAACCATAGAGCCAGCCACATGGTGTGTCTCAATGACTCGAATGGTTGTTATGTATAATCCACTCGGAAGACGTTCCAGCTTCTCATGAATACACTTCTAGCCATATTCGTAAGAATTGATACAAAGAAATTCAGAACCACTATCTTCAGTGGTTTTAACATGATATTTATTATCTAGAATATCTCTAAAACTTAGCAACGTTCTTCCGGAACGTGGAGAATATAGTGCCTTTTTAATGGTTAATTCAGTACCATTAAACAACATAATAGAGCATTTTCGTATCCTTTTATCAGGTTAGATGGGCCTGATAGGGTTGTTAAAGGTGCATTTTGAGGTATGAAGTTAGTAAAATAGTGTTTCTCACGCAAGATGGTGTGTGTGGTTGCACTATTAGCTAGAAAACTAACTTCCCCACTAGTTATACCTAGAAATAAATTAATTGAATCGGTCACATGCATAAATATAATTCCATTCATTCAATTAATTAATTCAAGAAATAATGTCCATAAAAATAATTATCCATAATTCAAAACAAACCAAACCAAACAAATAATTTCAAAGACTTAGAAAAATTGTCCTAAAATTAAACCATAAACCTAGAAAAATAGGGGGATCCGGCTACTCTTAGTGGGTTTGGCCACCAGGGGTGTAAAACGCCCTAACATGTCTTAGAAAAATAAAACTTTATTCTTCCATGAAAGCGGATGCCTCCTGAAAATCTTAAACCTCCATAGTTGTAGTAGCATATTCGGGATGTTCAACTTCCACAAAGTCAGTCTCACAACATGAATGACACTTGGCAATAGCCTCGGGGTTGCTCGACATATGTGTGACCAATGATCCTTTGATCCACAGTAGTAGCACATGTCTAGTTCAGTAAAAGCCGATTGAACGGTAGCTTTTCCGTTGTTCTTGAAGTTTGGGGTCTTAGGGGCAAGAGGTTGGCTTTTCTGGGTCACATTTCCACCCTTGGGTGGGCCTTGTCTCTATTGACCTTGGGCCTGTGGTGGGGCTTGCCGTCCATTACCACGGCCACGATGGGGTTTCTGTTGGTTGTGGCTACTAGAATTAGTCGCATGCGCTTCAGGCAAAGCGTTTGAGCCAGTAAGTCGAGCTTAATGAGTCTTCATAAAAAACTGGTTCTACTTTTTCAGTGATAAGTAAAGCAGAGATCAAATCTGAAAAATTTAGTGAACTTATGTGCCTTATATTGTTGTTGCAGGACAATATTTGTGGCATTGAAGGTCAAATAGGTCTTCTCCAAGAGATCCTGTTTGGTTAAGTCCTCTTTACAAAAACTTAAGCAGTGATCGGATTCTACAAACTTCAGAGTTGTATTCATTCATAGACTTAAAGTCTTGGAAGCGTAAATATTGCTAGTCGTGTTTTGCTTCAGGTAAGTAGATGTCTTCTGGTGATCAAAGTAATCGGCCAAAGCGAGCCAGAGGGTATGTGGATCCTCATCTGCGAGGTATTCAGTCTGCAGTGCATCATGGATGTGTCTTCGAATGAAGATCATAGAAGTAGCTTTTTCAGTTCGTCGACGGGTTCATTGTCGATTGGTTTCTAGATGGTAGCTCTAAGACTCTTTGCAAAAAGATGGAGCTTCATGTCTTAAACCCACTTCAGGTAGTTTCTTTCATATACTTCCATGGGGGCGAAATCTAGCTTGTTTAAGTTCGACATGTCCCTAAAACAAAAGGTACAATCAAAACGTGGTTAGTCATATGGAAAGACATAGACATATATTGTAGAACATGTGGGTTCTATAAAGATGTATTGGTTTAATTTAAGCATGAAAGCTACGGGTTTCATGTGGTAAGTTTTGAATGAAAACTTCAGGTTTCAAAGACACTAAATTCAAAACTACAGGTTCAATTTAGTTATGAACGTCTGGTTCATATATGGGGGTACCTGCAAGAACACAGAATGCAATATACAATAAAGTGTAGTGAATTTGTGGATTGCTTCAAGAACCCAAGTGTGAGTGCGTCGGGACTATGAAAGATAGTCAACAGTTCAAAGAAACGAAATAATTTATTGAATCGTTAATTGCCAAAAAGTGAACTTCAGGTCAATAATTTTAGATTAAATGTCAAATTAGTGGACTGCTGGTCACTTTAATTAATTCAATAGAACTTAACCATTTAGGTTTGATCGTAGAAGCAAAAATAATTATAACATTCAGATTAAAATTATCGGGAATGCTAAAAATAACATTGGGTTCGAAAAATATAACCCACACACGGGTGGGCTTAGGTCTAGTGTCTAGGGTAAGGCCCTAAGGGCTTATGGGCCTCGAGGTGGACTGCAGGCCATGGGCCGGGTCTGGGACAAAAAACCCAATAGCAAAGCTGTTAAATTAGGCTTTAAAAGGTGTAGGAGAACTCGGGCCCAGCACGGGGTTGGCCTTGGTGTATGAGCAAAGCCCACCCGAAAGTTGGCTTCGTTCTTGGGTCGTAGAAAAACAAGCCTAGCCATATGGGCTAGTGTCTGGGCATGCAGGCTACAGGCCGGGGTGCGAACGGGTTGCAGGCCGGAGTGTGCGCGGGGTAAAGGCCCAACAAGTCAAAGCTTGCTAAGGCTGGGCAGAGCTATGACAAGCCCAGCAAGCCGAAGCTTGCTAGAGGCGTGATGGGCTGAGGCAAGACAAAGCCCAGCTAAGCCTTGGAAGGCTGCTGGTGGACTCAAGGCTGCAGGCCCGTTTGGGGACCAACCTAGGCTGAAGCTTGGTGCTATGCAAGGCGTTTAAACAATGTCGTTCTTGGTAGCGTGCTCGACACGGATGACTACAGGCCAACGGTGGTGCTCGACGATGAGCCGCGACTTATGCCGCAAAAAATCCCTGATTTTTGTTTTGTTTTTCGAAATTTAGGGTTAAAAACCCTAATTGCTTCTAAATTAATTTCGATGTTTTGACTCACAAATTCCACATAGCAAAATTGAGTAATTGCATGAACAAATATATATATATATATATATATATATATATATATATATATATTGAAAAAAATATGAACATATATGCAATATATATATAATTGAAATGAAAATATAAATATAGAAGGTTCATGTATCATGGGGAATGTTTTCATGCTTCAAGGTTATTCAAAATATCTTAATTTATTTTAAAGGAACCTGATTAATAGAAAATAATTGAAAGCATTTGATTTTGTAGATGAAAACCTCTTCCACGATCCTTCAGTTCCTTAACTTTTGGCATGAGCGTGTTGATAACATGTTGTAGGCCTAATCAACTAAACTGTAATTTAGGACTAGAGAGGGAGAGGGCCGGCGACAAGAGATAGATGTAATTCTGAGGTGTGTGTTGTATTACCCCATTGTGCCTTTATTTATAGTAGTAGGATAAGTTAAATCCTTACCCTAATAGGATTACAAGTCTAATAGGATAATATCTCCTAAAGAGGATATTCCAAGATATCCCTAGATACACTAGGATTTACACAATCACATTCCTAATCCAATAAGACTGCAACAGAAGTGCTATTTTTGTAGATATATAGTATTTTATGTTATCACGACATAATCAATTTCATGCTACACATTAGAAAAATAATTTACTTAAAGAATGATTCAAATTAACGACAACATAACATATTAAACTAGCATAAGGAAAATTATTTAATGATATACACGCCATAACTTTGTGGCTTGTTTGGATGAATTGATTCCAATTCTAGGGGCTTAGACATATATTATAAGGTTAAATTGTTTATTTAGACTATTTCAATCCATGTAGGGCAAGATTTGCGATCTGAATAAGAAGGAAAATAAGAGAAAAAAATTAATTTGAAAGGATTCATTGGATATATTTATTTCAAGTGCACTTCCAATATATTCAAATCTATTGGTTTCTAGTTTCGCTAGCAATTTTTGGCCTATTGTCAAATCCAAATTATATTTTTCAAGTTCCTCCATCCATATAAAAGTAGAAAGAAATCGATACATTATATCAAACATGTATGCAGTGACGAGCAGATTTCCGTATTAATTAGCAAGTTAATTTGTTATTTATAAGTAATTGGAAATTTGCAGAGTGACAAACTAAGAAAAGAGAAAGGCACACAGGAGAGGACAATATGTACTGATATTTAAACTATTTAACGAATAGATTACATCCCACTTTTCCTGCTAAAAGTTGATCGACGCAAATACCAACAGCATGCATTATTCGAACCCAACTCAGCAGAAGCTTTAACCTAAATATAGCTAGAGAGAGAGAGAGAGAGAGGCTGTCAATGTCATGATATAAACTACCAGGCATTGGTGACCATCCTGCAGAAGCTATCTACTAAAAAAAACCCCATCTACTGTATAACCACTTCAAGAACTAACATAGAGTGCTTATGTCACGTACTGCATAGTGTTATGTACTACATTAGTGTTACTGCTCTATAATATCTCTCCAAACTTCCAAAGGATCACATCTGTTGGCCTACCAAACCCCTATTCCCAATTAAACTAGTCGCATCTTTATCTTAATTTCTTGTTTAATTAGTTAATTAATAGCTAGCTCTCAATTCTATATATCAGATATATAATGTTATGCTCTACTTACTTAGCTTGCTCATTTTGTCTGGACATGCACAATGCTTGCCTATGAGCTCAAATATAGTATTTTATAATCCTCGCTAGGATAGATGATTTTAATACTAGTTAACAAACTAATATGTAACAAAACGTCAATATGTCAGTTATCACGTGAAATTATTGATATATACTATAACTTTTTCACTATATAGTGAATCAAATTCTGTATCTTTACTCTTCCGCCATTATATCTTTTTACAAATCAAATAAAAGAACTTAATCTCTGAATTGGTATTGTTGGAAAAATCATATCCAACGATACGACCCCAGGATTAGCACCCTCCTAATTAAAACAAATTCTTGCATCAGTCATTTCTAAGGCTTGACTTCGTCAACAGATCTGAGGGCAGAGAATCCCCTTAGTTATTGTAACTGATGAGAAGGTGCATCATCATAATCTACAAGCCTTAAAATAAGAAAGATATGTATGTGTTTTGCTCTCTTTTAAATGGCAGAGATGATGAATGATGAGGACATAAAGGAGCTAGGGTAAGGAAAGGTATACATGAAATGATGGCTTTGTCTTTTGTCCACCCAACACCACAACCCATCTGCTTGGACTATTGCCAGTTTTATTCTCTTGCTAGGTCCTGCATTTTTCTTCTGCTTGTTTCCCCTGGTAAAAGCCGACCTGACCAATTGCCCTTGATCATGTTTCCTATATTTGTTTTTTAAATGGTATTTTAAATTATTATTATTATGATGAGGTTTAGGTTACTGTTTTACAATAATTGTATAATTAACTACTTCATGATGGTGTTTAGCTGATGGGTTGATTCGTTGAAGGCTGCAGCAGTCCAGAATACTAAAAGTTAAGTTATATGTGGATTTGACACAGTAGGACCCCTCACCGACGGTGCCAATTGCCAATTGCCAAGATATCAAGTGTTAAATCCACCACATATTTTCTTAATATCTTCCTGTTTTTTTGACAAGCATTGTTTTTATTTCCGTTGGCATTTTTTGGGTTTAACGAGGATCTCCAATTCACATTGGTAGTGATAGCCCATTTCTAATTTCTCCAATTCACATTGGGTGTAACATAATAGTATATAGAAAATATGAGGTCCAGTTCAAAGCATGGTTCTAAAAGACGCTAGGCGCTAGTCGGGTGGCGAACTAAGGTCTAACGCCTAAGCGGCTAGGTGGGTGCCTAAGCGGACTAGACGGATTTATGTAAATCTAGCGCCTAGGCGCCTAGGCGGGCGCCTAAGCGGACTAGACGAATTTATGTAAATCTATCATATTTCGTGTAAATAAGTGTCTACTTATACTTAAAATATATATAATTTTATCATAAACTACATAATAGAATGCATATATATTATGAAGTATTGGAACATAATGAAAACATGTGAAATAAGGATATAATGTGTGTTCATTTAAGTATGCAACAAGTCTTACAATTTACTGGAAAAAAATAAAATGCAAAATGAAAGTCATCTATTTTCTGTGCAAGTGAGTTGCAACCTAGGCAAGTGCCAAGGTGGGTCTAGGCAGGCTAAGCGGGTGCCCAGGGGGTCTAGGCGAGCACCTCAGCATGTATAGGCACCCTTTCTTAATTTTCAAACGTCTAGGCATTAATCGGAGGGAGGCGGGGAATTTTTAAAACAGTGCTTCAAAGTGAGACCCATGACTTATGTTTTGTTCGCCCTACCTCTGGACCGGCTCTAACTATAGAAGAGTTATCGAAATGAAAGGTTTTTCCTTCCTAACCCTCCAAGGAAAAATGAGAAAAAAATTGCCAACGTAGAGCTTTCTAGTCACCTCCAAAACCTTTTTCCCTTTTTGAATTATAATGGCAATTCGCATTATATAAGTGGACCCTTTGAATTAAGAAGATGGAGTGTGATGATTCGAGCCCACTCTAGCTTTTGCACTTGGGAGAAGGCTCAAGGCGAAGCCATTGACTCATCGTCCTGTATTTAGCTCATCCACCTCCCATTCAAAGATTATCATGTCTCCTTTTTGTACTGAAAATATAAAATCAATTGCCCAAATCATATTTACTTGACATATATATTGATTTTAATCTTCATTCCTCTAATAAATATAAAAGAGATAAACACAAGAAGGAGAGGACAAAAGGTGCACACTTAGCTTAGCTGTCTCCAATTGTAAATGCGTAAGTTTTATATGATTCAAGTAGGGTTGTTAGAGAGTTTTGGTTATGATTCTTAGGCCTGCAACACAACGTATTCCACGTTCATGAAAATATCTTGCACATAACAACCGTATTAGACTGCTCATTTTGCGTATGTAACTTTTCTCAAACAATATGTACGTAGAGTTAATGTACGCACGAGTGAGAGGAAAACAATGTGTAACTCTACGTGTATATATATATATATATATCCTACCCATGATTGAAGGTCATAAGCTGAATTAGTGACAAGATCTTTTTCCCTATAACCGAACTCCACCGGCGCTACTACCAATACCAGGCCAACTAATTCTGTCAACGTTTACGCAAGGAGATGTAAGCTTGTATAGATGAGGAAGTGTCAAAAGACGTTAAAATTAGTGGTCCGGCCCTTTACTTTGAAACCGTCTTGGTGGGGAGCCTTTGTCTTCTTGATGGTGATTGATACAAATTGTAGAGAATCATAACTCTCGACTGTGAATTTATAGGTGTAATTACAAGTATGTGAACTCATGCGCCTCTTCAGAGAAATCTAGAAGATAAACATATGTACGTAGAAGAGTAAAAGCTTGTTATATATTAGAGATATGAGATTCCTTCGCACTTTGCAGAGGAAATGTTGCAGGAAATACAAGAAACCGCAAATGCCTTAAGCTTCCTTTTTCTGTCAACGTTTGTGTTCCTGATTCCTGTTTTTCTAACTTAAAGCAAAAAAACCCGTCATTTTCTCATAAATGTATTCCTTCCCTTGGCCACACTGCAACAAAGTTGAAACAACGTATGCCATTATGTCTTCTCAACGTAGCATCGCGGAGAGCAAGTATCAACTTCTATGTTTTGCAGACAACAGTTCTAAATTATGTGCCTATACCACAAGACCAGAAAGAAAGAAAACATACAGACAGGCACTACCAAAGCAGAGGAGGATTATAATGATTCCAGTTGAAAAGAAGTCAGAAAAATAACAAAATTAAAGATAAGAACAATGGTAGAGGGACATTGATGATTGGATTATTATTAAGCGTTGGTTAACGTCCTTATTTCCTATTTGTGATACATCATTTCGTTTATAAATTTGATCTCCCTAATATTATCCTCAAGATAATGGTATCCTAAAGACAGAATTACAACGACTCTACAACTACAATCAACTTATAAGTTGGTGGGCAGAAATTGGTTGTTGTTCGACTCCATTTATGTGGGCTCAAGATACTGTGTTATTTTTTCCAAGCCCATACAAAAATCCAATGGTACTTTTCCTATTAAGTTTGCGTACGCAAACTATGCAATTGATGCTTTCTTGCTCAACGTGAAGTTCAGTAGTTCATCGTATAAAATAAGATTGAAACCAAAATGAAGTTGGGCCTAGGATCTTCGGTTCTATCGTAATCTAAATCACAGGATTCTTAATGAGTTTTCTCCGATACGCGTCAAAAGTGTAATTTAAGTTACACATGTTATACGAGTCGTTAGCAGTTTGTTAGAACAAACAATCTAACACCTCTTGTTTTCATGTGTAACTTAAATTTGTATTTCTAAATGTATTAGAGAAAACCTCTAATTCAAATTGTCAACATGCCATTATTAATACGTTCAACACAATGATGTCTCCAACATTGAACTACTAGTTTGTCTAACATCTTTATACTATTTCCAACTCAATCACATGCTAGCGCACATATATAGTAGGTGTCCAGTTTTTTTTTTTTTTTTTTTTTTTTTTTGAACAAATACGATCTTTATAGAAGAGAACTGGAATTCGTACAAACTGAGAATAGTGTGCTCACTGGGCCTCGATAAAAACCTTGCCGAGGCTAAAACCCGGTCTAAGAAAAATAGTGTCCCGCACAAACAAAGAACTATCCACAAATGAACAAGAAGAGAAAAAACTTACATGCCTTCCTCAAACAAAAGATCTTGGATCAAATCCAGAGGCTCCTCGAACCACAGAACATCCTGGCAACAGCTAGTACCCAACCGAGCAAGGCGATGCGCGACAGAACTACCTTCCCTCTGAACAAATCCACACTCCACATGAGGAAGCTCCATAATGAAAGACCTCAAATCATTTATAACCGGTACCCATACTGAGTCATCTTCCCCTACTCCAACCATGGCAGCTACCACACCTGATGAATCTTCTTCAAATATGACCTTAAATTTAGGTGGAAACAATCTCATAAAGCACTGCACTGCGTGACGAGCAGCAAAGAGTTCGGCATACATAGCCGACGCCGCCCCCGGCACAAGACCTGCCAAGGCCCCTAAAAAACCACCCATATGGTCTCGAAACACTACACCATAGGCCCCATTCGAACCACCTTTACTCCACGCCCCGTCGAAGTTACATTTGATCTAATCCACTCTAGGTTTCCTCCATTTTTGAACCACCCTAGTCGTCCCCTGGGTAATAGACTTATGCCACTTATGAAATTCAAACAGCCAAGCTTCAGTCCTCAAAACTACCTCAAGTGGCTGCAAAGACAACCCATTCCACATCACCTCATTTCTATGCTTCCAAATCGCCCAAATCAACATCAACTAGAGTTCGAACCCCACTACAGGTAGCTTCTGCGCACAAAACTCCAACCACTACGAAAAAGAAAATCGGTCACACTCCCTACCTACTCTCAACCCCAAACTTCGAAACCACACCACTCTCGCTAGACTACAATCACGAAAAACGTGCTCCAATGATTCTTCTTGTGCCCTACAAACCACACATGCCACTTCTCCTGTCACTTTCCTTTTACACAGATTCAACCGTGTAGGTAAAGTATCCAGACAAGCTCGCCAAACACAGATCTTTACTTTACCCGGAACACTCGCATTCCAAATCTTCTTCCAGAATTTCTCCCCCAAACCCCTTGAATTAGAAGATGAACCTTTGGCATCAACACCACTATTAACAAGTATACCCCGGGCTGCATGATAGGCACTTCGCACGGAGAATTTCCCATTCCTTTCAAAATGCCATATACACTTATCTTCAACATCCCGAACGCTAAGCAGAATATTCCGAATTAACTCCGCTTCCTCTGGCGACACAAAACCATCCAATAACTAGAAATTCCACTGTTTCGGTACACCCCACAATAACTCCTCCACCTGAGCATCCATGTCCCAATGGCTCGGTGGTGGTGTTAAAATACGGAAAAAAGATTCCCTCGGAATCTAATTATCTTTCCAAATCTTGATTTTCTGCCCATTACCTACACACAACCAATGACCTCTATGAATTACCTGTCTCGAAGCTGCGATGCTCTTCCACACATACGAACTATTAGGAGTGACTATTGCTTCCATGAAATCGGATCTAGGAAAATACCGAGCTTTAAATACCTGAAAAACCAAAGCTTCCGGTTGCTTAATGAACCTCCAAGCTTGCTTAGCCAACAGTGCCAAATTAAAAGCATAAAGATCTTGAAAGCCTAACCCCCCTCATTCTTCGGCTTACACAGTTGTTTCCAATTAAGCCAATGTATTTTCCGTCGGCCCGGATCACCGCTCTACCAAAACTTAGCTAACATCATATTTAGCTCCTCACAAAATGATTTAGAGAGAAGGAAACATTGCATCGAGTACATAGGTAAAGATTGAGCCACCGTTTTAATTAGTAATTCACGACCTGCACTGCTCAATAAACCTCCACGCCAACTCTGTAATTTCTTCCACATTCGATCCTTCACACATGCAAAGGTTGCCTTTTTAGATTTTCGAACCAACACCGGTAACCCCAGATATTTATCATGGAACTCCACCCGTCGCATTCCAAGACAATTTGCCAACAGTTGCATATCATATAAGTTAAGATTTGAACTAAAAAAGACACAACTCTTGTCAAAATTCACAGCTTGCCCAGAAGCCACCTCATAAGTGAATAATCATCCTGCACTCACTCACCGTACCTCGAGTGAACAGAAAACTATCATCAGCAAAGAATAGATGATGAATACTCGGTGCACCACGGCACACTTTGATTCCCTGCAAGACCCCATTAGCCTCCGCATTCCGTAATAACGCCGATAGACCTTCCGCACACATAACAAACAAATAGGGAGAGAGTGGGTCCCTTTGCCGAATTCTTCGTTCCGGATGCATATAACCCACCAGGTCCTCATTCACCTTAAAGAGTATGATACCGTTGTAATACACAACATTACCGTCCGAATCCACCTCTTAGAAAACCCCAAACGGTTCATTACAGCTTCCAGGTATCTTCATTCCACTCGATCATACGCCTTACTAATATCAAGTTAAAGCACCATTAAACCATTAGAACCCGACGATCTCTTATTCATATAGTGGGCAACTTCAGCAACTACTAAATAATTATCTGAAATTAATCTACCTGGGATAAAAGCACTCTGAGTAGGAGAAATAATCTGTGGCAAAATAGTTTTCAACCTATTCGTAAGAACCTTTGCCAATATTTTATATATAACATTGCAAAGGCTAATTGGACAAAGCTGTGTCATCAATGAAGCATCCTTTACTTTGGGAATCAACGTGACATACATATAATTAATTTTCCTCAACATTTGTCCCGAGTCCAATAAGTGCCGAACATCATTACATACATCAGGACCTACCACTCCTCAATGTTTTTATATAGAAACCAGGAGTCATACCATCAGGTTCGGGAGACTTCGTAGGATGCATTTGAAACACAGCTGCTTTAATCTCCTCATCCATATAGGGCCTACCAAGTTTGGCATCCATGTCCTCCTAAACCGAAGGAACAATATGACATAGAATATCTTTAAAATTCTGCACCCCACTGGAAGTAAAAAGTTTGGAGAAATATGAAACGACAACTTCCTCCATACTAGATTTATCTTCACACCATATCCCATTATCATCCAATAAACCATGTAAACAAGAACGTTTTTGTCTCCGAGTTGCTTTCTGATGAAAGTACTTAGTATTGCGGTCACTAAGCTTAACCCAGTTTTCTTTAGCCCGTTGGCGCCAGAACTGTTCCTCTTATTCAAGTAATCTATTCAACCTCTCCACCAACTCTTTTTTTATTTTGAATAATGGACTCCTCAGAAAACGGATGCCCCAACAAAGATGTGAGTTTGTCCTCAACTTCCCGAATCTCCACTGGACCGGATCTAGCATTGCTCCACACCCAACTATTTAACCTCATTCAAGTTATTTTAATCGTCTCTGTGACCATAAACATAGGTGAACCCTCGACAGCACCTTCCCAACCCTCACGAACCACCTCGGAACAACCCTCCTGCAATGCCAGCACTCCTCATAACAGAACTGTTTCTTACCTCGACCCGGAACTCGCCCCACCCAATTAACCTGTACTGGAACATGATCAGAAGTCGACCTGTTCAAATGCTTAACTGAGAAATTCAGGAACAAATTAACCCATCTCTGGTTACCCAAAGCACGATCCAATCTTACTTTAATTCCTCCCCCCTTTGTTGTAAACTAAGTAAATTTATTCCATGACTATCCTAGATCAATTAAATTACAAAATTCCACCGCTGAACAAAACCCCTCCATCTGCCGGTCAATCCTCACATTGCCTCATTCCTGTTCATGAGCTTGCAAAGTTTCATTAAAATCACCTAAGCACAACCACGGCGTCGACTCATGACCACATAGCGTTCTCAAAAGACTCCACGACTTATGACGATCAGGCACGGCAGGGAAGCCGAAAAAAATAGTCAAATGCCAATAAGAAAAATTTCTCGATCACCCACATCAAAATCTATGTGATTCAAAGAATAAGACCTTAAAGATAAATTTATTTCTTCCTTCCACATAACACATAAACCACCAAAGCTACCTCTACTGTCAACAGTAAAACTACGATCAAAGTTCAACTTTAAACGTAACCGGTCCATATGCCGAGCATTACTTTTTGTCTCGCACAAGAATACTACATCGGGATCTTGAGCAAATATTAATCGTTGGAGTGCATGAACCGCACGGAGGTTCCCAAGCCCCCGGCACTTCCAACTTAAACAACTCGTTGATGACGGCGGGGTTGATCCAAATCAACCACCGCCGATGAACTAGTCTCCGAAGAAACCAACAACCTTTTGCAACTTCCAAACCTTGCTTCCACATCCGACTCCTCTCGGACTTGTCTCTTCCCAAGCTCAGGTGGCAAGAAGCCCTTAGTTGATGAACTACTAGTCTGCACGTTACCCCAAGAATAAACCACCTTGTTTTTTATGCCTATTTTGCTTCTTTTTCCGAGACCCCTGATGAGCTTCAATAATGGGCATCAGGTTGAAAGGGTCCGAGCCCAGTCCCGGCCACTCAACCCCATCAAACTGTGGATTCCAACCCCCTTGCACAGACAAAATCCCCCGGCCCACAGTCCCCCCAACCTGGCCCAAACTGAGTTGGGTCACTTGAATCCCCTTAGTGTTCTTCTTATCCCACCCTACCTCCACGTAATGCCGAGACCCAGTAGCATCCATAGTCAACCCCAGTCGATTGCCCTGATCTTCTACTCCCATCTGCTGGCCCCATCCCACTACCTCACTGCCACGTTGGATCGGCCTCGTTTCTCTCCTACCCCAACTCGATTCACCATCATCGATCATAAGAGAAAGCTTCTCCTCGGTATGTGGCACCACATTAAAATCTAGACCAAACAACCTAGGACCACGTGACCTCTGCTCGGACTGCTGCATCTGGAAAGGGATTAAAGCCAACGAATCCACTACCCTCTCCTCCACAACCTCTGTAACATTCAAATCAGGTACCAACTCTGCACTCTGCATAACGTCTTCAACCTGCGGCATTGTGTCCTCCACACGCAGCCCCACTATTGAGCTGTTACCATTAACACCAACCTCCTCCATCTCCTCATCCATAAACGACGGGGCATTCATGGACCACCTCTGCTCTCCATCCAACCCAAAACGTGTACCCTTTGTCTTTCTGTAATCTGCACCCAAGACATCAAATTGGAACCACCGACCATACGGTTTCGACATGTCATCATCATTCCTCCCCTTAAAAAGCCTAGAGTGTTCTTCCATATGTCCTACAATACCGCATAGGAAACAAGTGATAAGGATATTCTCATATCGCAAATCCACTCCCACCTCAAAACCCTCAATGACTAGATGCAAGCCTCTCCGTAGTGGTTTCGCAAGATCAACAACAACCCGAATGCGTAGAATGCTACCAAACAGGTCACTTCTCTTGCTCTGATCAGTCAAAACATGGTGACCTACCTGGTTCCCAATAAATTGACTCATATGACGAGTCATGTAAGGCAACGGCAATCCGTTTACTTGAATCCAGAACTCTTGGAAATTCAACGGAATAGATGCCGGGTTTACTAACTCGTTCGCCTCCGCCAACACCACCAAAGCCCCGTCGAAGAGCCAAGGCCCTCATTTCTGGATCATAGCCCTCTCGCGATTATTATCAAAGCCAAACGAAAACAAGCCGTCCTCCAATTCTACAATTGTAACCTTCGCCTTCGGTCGCCAAAGATTCACCATTCATTTGCCGTTTGAAACGTTCTTTGTTGTAACTCTTACTTGTAAGCACTTTCCCTACAAGAAAAACCTTCGAATTCCGAAAGAGCGCACCCTCCTTCGCATCAATCAAAACAATTTCTTGTTCCTCAGCCATTAATACAAATCTCTCTGAGAACTTCGAAACCATCTCATCCATGTGTCTTACCACTGCCAACAATCCTGTTCGAGACAAATCCCAAAACCTACCCACCACACAGCGAGCAAAACTAATAAACATTCACCAAGACCTTCAGATGAATCACCGACAACCCTTCCAAAACACGACCGCCACACCACCACAAAAACCTCAATGTCGGCGCCGGAATCAGCAAACCCGTTTCTCTCCTAGCGTAACCCTAGAGAGTATTTGAAGATACGTGTGCGGTTTTATTCTAAAATGTCTCAATGTTAATAATGGTGAAACCTTTCACTTGTGAATAGTAATTTATTGGCCTAAACCACGTATGAATAGCACCACAAAATTTGAATCGACCAATTCGAAAGAGATGCCCTTTTTATTTATATTTATTGAATACATATTTTTCATCAAAGTAAGATGGTGGATAGGGTGTTGGGTTCTACCCAATTCTGAGTTCGAAACTTCCCCTTATTCTAAATTAATGTAATTGTTTCTAACTCTCTCATTCCCATTAATAATAGTAATTTAAAAAAAAAAAAACTTTTTATGTGTGTTGTCATTGGTAATTAAATAATGCTAGAGAGACCAAAATTTTAAACTAAATGTTATATCATCAATAGAAAATAAGCGCGTTAATCAACACTTAAATAATAATCTAATATCAATATCCACATCCATATCATTTGATTTACAAAATTTACTTTAAATTTTTTGTCTCTCTAACATTACCTTGTTAATTTGTTCGTGCATTCCTTGTTTACTGATATATTCTGCGTGCTTTATTTGTGTGTGAGTTAAAAGAAGTAAGAGAGCTTAATCATACAGTTGCTAAAATAGTGGTCACTGTCACAGAAAAGCATAAGCACGAGCAACTCCACTTCAACAAGAATTAATGTAAGAAAAGAATTTATGATATATCAATCTGCGTGGCATATAAGTATAAAACAATTCACATATACAGTTTTCGTATAAAAAGTGGGTATCATATTCATGCATATATATGTGGAGAACGACTTGTATGACACTAGTTATCCAGTGTCAATAATACAAGGACATGCTTTAGTTGTTTTTTTTTTCTACGTGTTTTTGTATACATTAATGGCACAAGACATCATTGTAGCAGTACACCCTTGTAAATGAGGTGAGTTCTTGAAATGAATGGACGTCTATCTTTCGTTCTTGAAATGAGGTGAGTTCTTGAAATGAATGGAGTTCTTGAAATGAGGTGAGTTCTTGAAATGTTTTTTTTTTTTTGGATGCGCTTGGCAAAGAGAAGACTCCGAATTTGTGATGGGTGTGCATTATTCTATCATATCTACTTTGGCAAACGTTATCACGAAATGAAAAAAATTAGATTTTCATCCCTCATTTTGTTCATCATTGATTAAAACTTTATTTCTTTTTAATTTTTTTATCAAGGTCCTTGGGTATTAATAACATCATTAATTATTTTGATAATAAAATATTTTTTATTTTTAAATATATTCCTTTAGTGTTAAAAATGTTACAATTAGTATATTTATATTTATGGCTAAATTTTTATCATATATTTTTATTTTTAGTTTGTACCCATTTTTAATTCGCAAACCTTTTTTAACGTATACCAATTTTCTTTTTAGTTTTAATTTGTACACATATATTAATTTCTTTTTGTGCCCATATTTTTTAAAGTTTTATTTGTATTTGTGCCTATGTGTTTACCGTCACGTGACATTGTATAATTAATCAATGATAGAAAAATTATATATGGTATATTTATGTTTTATGGCTAAACTTTGTATCATATATTTATATTTTTAGTTTGTACCCACTTTTAATTTGCAACCTTTTTAAAAATTTTAGTGTTTTCATTTTAGTTTTAATTTGTACCCATGTATTAATTTCTTTTTGCGCGCATTTTTTTAAAAATTTCATTTGTACTCATAATTTTTTAATCTTTTATTTGTACCCTAATTTATTTATAATGTATCCATTCTTCTTTATTAATGTACCACTTTGTTATATGTGAAATGTACCAAATTTTTTTTTTTTTTTTTTTTTTGTAAAATGTACCAATTTTTTTAACACTATGGATAAATTCTTTTGCCATTTATTATTTCCTATTGCTACTTAGGTTTTATCCATTTATTCAATCAAAATGTTTGAATTTTTTTATTGTAGCCGTTTCTAATAGTATTATAATGAGGGATTTAAAATTTATAGGATTATAAATCTCATAATATATCAAAACAATTAATGTCAAAACTATAAAACTATAAATATTAATAGTAATATAATGAGGTGTACAAAGTCAATGGACTTTGATCAAACTTGGAATACCATTAAGGTTTTAGTCAAAAAGTGTTAGAAACTAGGGACTGTATCCAAAGTAACCCTCATGAAATTCACCCCAATAAATAAAAGTGGTTTTGCAACGTGAGTGGCCTTTTCAACTCAACAAACCACTCAAAATGTTCAATGCAAAAAACCTTGCTAAAAACACTAATTATCCTAACTCATTGTCAATACATCTTCAGTTTGAATAAACTGCACTGTGTTGATAATCGATGACATCTTCAGTTTGGATTAATAACACTGGAGCTGTAGAATCAGGCAATTTGGGAGCATCTTGAGTTTGGATTAACAATACTGCTTCTGATTGGTTGGTTATCTATCCAAGTTTCGGCCGGTGAAGAGTAATCAATTATTTTGCCTATAGAGGTCACTTAATTAGCTTTCTCTGTGGAGTGAGGTATTACTCATGAGGTTTCTCAATCTTCGGGACATTGAAAGCAGAACCTTTATTGAACTTCACAGTAAAAGGCAACCTTGTCATTAGGTTTGTAGAACCCTAGGTCGAGATGTGTTTTTTCCTCGGCCGTAGTCGCTCAGGTGCAGAAGTTAGCAACGCATTTGACACCACCACAACTACATCTATTTTAGTCGCCCGACCGAGCTCGGTTGCCAATTGGCACGCGTGCATTCACAAAAAGAACGTAGTTAGCTCAATAGTTACTCACACTGTGAGCCACGTAGGTCTTGCAATTTTTAGGGTCAACAACCATAGACATCCGGAGAGTCATTGTTGTCTAACTTATAATAAATAACCAAGATATCCCTTCCCTTGGCCACACTTCAACCAGGTTGAAACAACATATGCCATGATGTCTCCTCAACGTAGCATTGCGGAGTGCAAGTATTAACTTTTATGTTTTGCACACAACTGTAAAACATGTGTCGGGTAATGGTACCATAAACCTAAAGACAGAAAAACATTCCGAACTCGAATGCATAGATAAAAAAACACATCTGATATACAATCAATGTGCTTAGGTGCAAAAAATAAAAATTAAAACGATTTAAAAGAATTGAGTCTACTTATTTCAAATACCAAGTAACCATAACACATTGAATTTCAGAAAATATTGGGTGACATTAAACAGTAACTTGAAAATGGTTATTGTTGATCGTGCTTGATCCAATTTTAGAAACACACCAAAACAATGCATATAAAAATTATGAGTAATGCAAAAACATAAAGATATTTATCTGCCTTTAAACGATACAGTTCTCGTCATAACCCTAAAACTAGCTAAGAAAATTAATTTCACAAGGTATTATCACGAAAAATACCAGGCAGCTCAGGTGGCAGAAAGAAACCCTCTCAACTTTACGATGGATCTTCAACAGGGGCCCGGGAAGATCATTAGCGGAAAGCTGAATCACCTCCAGATTGCTCCCTTTTTCCTTCAGCCAGTAGCAATGAAGGATCGAGAAAATGCTTCCAAGCTAAACGAAATCCAGTTTTCAAGGAACATTCATAACTTGGATGCACTGCAAGATGTCTGAGACAGCAATAACAAGGTCGCCTGATTTGATCAAGTTCCTGGCCTTGAGCAGTGAGAAGGTCTTATTAAGGTTGCTCTCCATATCATCCGAGAAGCTCACCCTAAATGGTATCAGACCCCACTGTAGGTTTAGACGTCTCCGTACACATGCTGTGTTAGTAAAAGCAAAGATTGGGCAGTCTGGCCGGCAGCGAGACAGGAGGGATGCCGTGTGGCCTGTCTTTGTATAGACAAAAAGAGCATCTACCTCCAAATTATTGGCTGCAAAATCGCAATTCACATCAAGATATTGTTCCAAATGCAGCAAAAGCAATGACTAGAACAAGAATATAATTCAACAGAAAGGGTCAAAGGCTCAATATTAATTTATTCATTCCTTTGAACTTCATTAGCCATCTTACGAGAAGGATGAGAATAAAGGAACACATGCAAGAATGTATAAAATAGTTGTAACCGAAACGCTATCTAAAATAAAACTTGTAAGAGAAAAAAATATCATTTTTATGTCATTTGGATATTTTGGTTCAGCTTCTGTACAACAAGGAAGTGCATTTTACACAATACGAAAAAGGAAAACAACATGAAGAAACCGATCCAGATGTAATGTGGCTACCAGAATGTATAAATAACATATGATTATCTCATCATTACTTTCAAGTGGGTGTGCGTGCTTGGTATAAGTGAGAATTTTGTTTTTGTTATTACTTATACTGAAAGATGCAATTTATATTACACTAGATGGAAATCCTGGCATAAATACACCCTAAGAGAATAGAGGAGCTTTTTAAATCGATATTCTCAGTGTAGATGTATTATAAGTAGTTTATATTGACAGACACAACCAACCCAGGAGTTCCCTAACTATAGTACTATTAAATATGCAAACAAACGGATGACTGCTGAACTTAGCTCACTTAGAAACGTATTTAGTGAATACTTACCCATCTTGGCAGCACAAATGCAAATCTGCTCTGAGATATTGTCAGAAAATGAAGATCCAATAGCTGGTAGTTCCATAGCTTCATGACGTTTCTCTTCCCTCCACCATCTTTCAATTCTCAGACTAACACTTCTGAGAACAGCCAATGACTTTTCTGGGAACTGGCCCATAGCCGACTCACCAGAAAGCATCAAAGCATCAGCGCGCTGTCTCACTGCTTCAGAAACATCAGCCACTTCCGCTCTAGTCGGTGTAGGGTATTCAATCATAGATTCAAGTAATTGAGATGCCACAATGACTGGCTTATTTAGCTGCTGACAAACTTGAACAATCTTTTGCTGGGCTGCTGGGACCTGTTCCAGTGGTATCTGAGCACCTAGATCTCCTCTTGCTACCATTGCTCCATCAGATGCTCGGATGATCTCTTCCAGGTTCTTTAGAGAGTCAATACTCTCTATCTTTGCAATGACAGCAATGTCGCTGCACCAAATGATTAGAAAAATAAGCTTAAAGGAGCAACACAAGTTAAGCATCTTGATTATAAAAACAAGTCCCGTAATACAATAAAAATAATCAGTAGGAATGATATTAGTTTATGTATATCCATTCAAGCGGCAAATAGGTGTTTAACCTTTAAGTATTGAATCAAAATGATTGCAAAAACAACATATAAGAGAAATTTCACCAACCACAAGCATTACAAAATGCAGATAGGAGGTGCAATAAAATATCAAATCTCTTAACAATGAAAGAACCAACAGGAGCAGTTAATTCTTAGTAGGAACAACTAAAAGGAGGCTTCATTATCGTGTGCTAACACATGGCCAAGAAATATAATATGTATGGTATGCGTGTAATATACGTATTTAATACTTAAGTACTTTACCTATCTCGAGACCGTGCAGCAATATAGCTTTTAAGATGATTAATCACTTCAGCAGATTTGACAAAAGATACAGCGATAAAATCAACACCCTCTGCAATCCCAAAATCAATGTCCAACCAATCCTGAATGTATTGAAATCTCAAGTGTGAGACCAAAAGATAAGTTTAAGAGCGTACCAATATTATTATGTGGAAATACACAAGTAGATTTTAACAAGAACATAAGAAATGAATAACAATCACAAATGCATGTCACTGCTAGCATATACAAGCACAAATGACACTTTTTAAAGTTCCAATTGCCAATTCATGAAATGGTTTTAAGACTCAAAGTTAGACCAGAACACACTCCAGAGTCCAGACAGGGTTAATGGAGAATAGACTTCACTTTATGACCAAGTTGAGGTCGTGACAAGAATTAATAATTATGCAAAAATTGAAAATTTGGGTTTCTTCCATCTTTGTGATACGAAATCTGTAGGCAAGGATGCTTCGTATTAGATATCAGAAGACACTAATCAATAATACAGTTATCAAAGAGGACTAATATGATAAAGCCATGCTTACCTGAAAAAAAAATGTATTTTTATTTTTATTTTTAGAATCGTTAGAAACAAAAGTTATTTTAAAAATGGAAATTAACATATGGGAAAGCTGAACAAAGGATGATATAAAAGAGTTGTCTTGGACTCTTAGCTCAAACTTTCAAAACTTATTCTCCTTTTTGAAAGTAAGGGAATTAAATAATTTAACTAGTTTTGAACAAGCTTTGCCAATTGAAACAATGGCATGTGCAACAGAACAATCACTAGATGTGACATGCATCTACATTTCGAAAATTCAATTTGAACAATTCGATAATTTCAAAAGGACACACCAAATGTATCTATATTCGGCTTGAACATTAGAAAGCCTTGCTAATAGGGTTCGGAAAACAATGTAAACAGTGTAATGCAGCACCTGCGGATTCCCAATTTCCCATACCAGGATTACAGGTCAAAACGGTCATCTTGGTTATCGTATCAATATAGTTTATAGCTAGAAAAATATATGTGCTCGGAAGTTGGAACATACAGAAGGCTCGTGAGGGCATCATTATGCATTTTACTCACTATGTAAGTGACATGCAACACTTAACATTTAGAAATTCAATACATACATCAAACGATAAGTCCCGCGATGTTTTGCTTATGTAAAAGAAGGTAAAGAATGAGCAAACCTTCGAGGAAATTGTGGGAAGCATGGAATTACGTTCTCGCACTAAACTCCCGTCCCTCCAGAAAGTCAAATTAGCCCGAGGCAGCAACAAACCAGGATCAGTACACTTACACTTAACATCGGGACCAAGCTTTTCGATGACCTCGAATCTCACCATCCCACCATCCACAAGCAGCTCATCCCCCACTTTCACATCTGCAAGCATCATATCATCCATCAATTTTCGCCATTTCAACTAAAACAAAGATGAAAAAACATAAGAAAAAAAAAATAGAGAAATTTGGTGATCTAATTCACTTACCTTCGGCAAAACCTTCATAGTTCACATTGATGGTGTGTTCGGGCAGAGTGGAGCCGAAAGCTCTGACACTGAAAGTCCATACTTCGCCATCCTGCACTTTCCAAAACCAAACTAATCAGCCAATCAGTACGCAGCATGAAACAATGCACATAAGGTGTTCGATGAAATGAGAAGAAAAAAAAAACAAACAAACAAACAAACGGACCTCAGCTTTGGCGGAGGAAACGCCACCCAAATCACCCATATGAATCTCGCTGCCTTCGGTATCCATCATGATGGCGACGGCGTATCCCTTGTCCTCGTTGAGCCTCCTGACGCGCTGAATGACCTCGCGGTGCCACTCGCGCGTACCGTGGCACATGTTGATGCGCGCTACGTTCATGCCGCCAACGGCGAGAGATTCGAGCTGGTCGAATCCGGAGGTGGCGGGGCCGATGGTGCATACGAGCTTGGTGCGCCTGGTGGAACGGAATCCGTTTTCCCGGAGCTCAGCTTCGGTGACGGCGTCGACCTCGATGGAGCTGGAGAGAGCATGGTCGGAGTGCGAAGGAGGGGATTGGAGCCCCAAGGAGGACGTGCCGTTGTCGGTGACGAGAACGGAAGGATCGCGATCGGAGGAGGAGGCTCTGATGGAGAGCTTTGGGAAAGAAGGGGCGGTGGTTTTGGTGGTGATGACCGGCAACCGGCGATTGAAGGTGGAGAGGAAGGAGGAGTGGTGCTTTGAGATGGCGAGGTTGGACGGGGTGAGGAGATGTATAGACTGCGACATTGTGGCTGGAGGTGAGCGGCGGTGAACGATCACGGAGGGAGAAGGTGGGGGTTTAAAAGGGAGGAGGTGGACGGAGCTACCGAAGAAGAGAGAGCTCTGGGAGGAGTTTCCAAAGCGAGGAAACGAAGGGGCGAGAAAAGCAGCTGAACTGATGGGTAGTGATACGGTGTCGTTCGAGTTGGGTGACGTGGCCTAGGGTGAGTGGTGGAATTAGGTGATGTTTACCACCTGCCTAATGATGATCGTTGGACAGTTGGGTGTTGAAACACAAGACGAGTCTTAAAAGAGGAGCACTTTTCTATACTCGAGTTTAACCAAGTTAGTAGAAGAATCTAATGTTATCTCATGTCTATTTAACTATTAATTTATTGTGACGCATTCATCAAATTGGATCAGGATCCTCTCCTGAGCAGATGGAGAGGATCCTCCTGACTAGGTACATCGGGTCGTTCAAATTTTATCCAACGGCTATAAATAGGGTGCTCCTCTAAAAGTTATAATAATTATAGCCGTTGGATAAATTTTGAACAACCTGATGGACCTGGTCAGGAGGATCCTCTCCATCTACTCAGGAGAGGATCCTGATCCCATCAAATTCATATTGGTCAATGTCAACACTAATATTTTGAGATGATCTAGCGGTACTTTTCTTTACTTGTAAATAAAAGGCTTTAAATTTAATTTTTGTCAAATGCAAATTTGAACCAAATTATTGGTAGGCCATTGTGAGACTCAGCCCACTCTCCACCCCCTTAATGTAAATAATATCGTTTGTCAAAAAAAAAATTATATTAGTAATGTTGCTTTTATCATATTTTTCATATTACATTTGTATTATCTCTTTAATAGAGGTAGTCCACTAACACATGTTGGTCATAGTGGCAACTAGTTTGGTCATGTTGGCCTTTTATGTTTTGTTAAAATTTCTTTGGTGTACCCGTCTAAGTGATTATTTGATCAGTCAGGGATATGAATAAACTATTCCCTTGCGTGTTAAATTAAGAGGTCATATTCCGAATTGTGAGAGTTGGAGTTTATCTCCATAACATGAATCTCCCCAAGACTCTAAAAAATTTGAGAAACACCCCACCCCTTACACTTGAAGATGAAGTTAGAGATGATTTTGAGAATACTTGTTTATGTTTTGACTTGAAGTTCAAGCATTGGTCTAACATTATTCTAATCCATTAGTTGAACTACACCCATAATGTGTTGCTTTGAGTACACCCCTGATCATCCATACACTAGATGCAAATGATACCTTGAAGAGATTGTGGAACCAAAATTCCACACTTAAGTTCAACTTTAAGCTTTGTTGTAGTTAACTCATTGCATTAGACAAGACATCCCTTCGTTATTGACCTATTGGTAAAGATGCAGCAGTGCAGCTACACATAGCCATTGAATTGGTATTAAAGACGTTTTTCCACTATCATGAAGGCACTACGTATTTGGGTTTACAAGCGGGTCCAACTCTCTGATCCTTGGAATGATGCTTGCCTTGTTTGTTTGTTATGCTGACGTAAGTTACTTATCGAACCAACATAAGACACATTTTCAAATTATTTCTTTACCCTAAGGGATGCCGCAATATCTTGGAAGTCCAAGACATGTACCTTAGTTGCAAAATCTTTGAATCGTTCTAAGACTCACTGCACCTCACTACGCCACATGTGAGAGACATGGTTGAGAGCTCTTGTTGAGCATATTCAATGTGTCTACGTTTTTCATCCATTGTTGAGTCCCAACGATGATCTATGATGACAAATGTTGCAATGTATTGACCGGACCAAGACATAATACATCAACAAGACAACATTGCCAACCTCTTCACGAAGTCACTGCTGAAGTCAACCTAACAGAAGCTTGTCTGAGGAATTGGTATGCATAATACAATGCTTCTAATTTTCATTTGGAAGTTTAGTCAAACTTAGCAAAAGTATCCAGAAGTATATTCATTTGACCTTAATGCACTATTTTTCCTACGATTATGAGCATTTTTTCCACTGAGTTTTTACCACTTGACTAGGTTTTAACAAGGCACCCATCTTGGGCTAGTCATGCCCTTATGTACGTTCTACTTGGTCCTGAAGGTGTTTAGTTTTGAGTCAATGGAGCTTCTCACCTTTGTCTTTAGACTAGGGTTTTTATCCCACCTTGTATTTTAACATAGTGAGGTTTTGTGAGATTTATAACCTATGTGTTTTGAGACTCGGATTCACTCATTATGCCGAATAGACGAGACAACTTCATCAACTACTTCTACATTTGCTTGGAAATCTGATGTGCTATCTACTTGATGATTGTGTGATTGTGTAAATCAGTAGTAAACTGTATTTAAAATACTAAAAGATCTTATCCCTTTATGATTGAATTACTTAGAGCATCTTTAAAGGAGGTCCCAAATTTAAAACATCAAAATAATATTTGATGGCTTATGTGGCAATATAATAGTTTGTGCAATATTTTACACCATCCAATATATTAATTAATAATGTCATTTAATAATTTTTTTGTTATCTTTTTGTTGGGTCCAATGATTGAAGCAATTAATCAAAGACTTGAAAAACACAATAACATTACCATATATTATATTAATCTATTAAAAATTATTTAATAATTTTGACATTCAAATTTGATAGCAAGAGACCTTGACTTCAATTGACTCAGTACCGCGTAAGAAATTAAAAGTTCAGTTGGAGAGAACTGTTGTTGCCATTTTTTACTATTGTATGTCTACGTGACGATTTTAGCATCTTTTTTTTTAAATGCTTGTACAAGGCAAAAAAATCCTCATTAATTTACTATAAATGAAGACACGAAACATAAGAAACGACACACATAATTCCTAAGCAATTCTCCATCTCTCTATTTCTCTCTTTGCCGCACGGCCCGCACCCTTCAGTGTGATGGGCCACAACATCACCAACACACTAATGTCGTGTTTACATATGGGGAAAGGAAATGGTGGAATGAGAATCATTCCCCATTCATGATTATTCCTCTGTTTACCAACTCAACCGGGATGCACAGTGTTGCCGGACCCATGTAAAATCAAGAGTTCAATTCCTGATATTGACGATATTGGATTACTTACACGAAGGTAGTATTTGGATTCTGGGGAGAAAGCTTCATCCGAAATCAAAATTTTCTTCCCAAAGCACCCTTCACCTTTAGCACTCCCTTCCATCTTCTCGTTGTCCTCCGCCATCCTCTCCAACAGCTCTGTCTTCCTCCGCCGCCGCCTTTTTGCACCCTATGCATTGCTGTGTCGATCTCCTTCGATTTGGGGCTCGGCTGCCGATTTTAATTCCAAAGACTGCAAATTCAGACTCTCGTTAGAGTTTATAGGGGATAAAGATTGCAATTGGGCATCCTTAAAACACTTGAAAGATCAACAGTTCAACAACATATTAGCTTGAATCATTACGCAGAGCCACATAAGGAAGGTCTGGGCAAAGCAAAATCAATTCAACCAAAAATAAAAATTTACATAGAAGACTTTACCTTGAATCCTTGATGGTGAGGTAGGGATGGATAGCAAAGAATGGTTGGATTCTCAGGGAGGGTAGTCGTGGTTGAGCGTGAGTGAGAGGGCGAGGATGAGGCGTTGTGACATCCCACATCGCCCAGGGGAGTGATCCTTAAATGTATATTCCCATCCCTACCTAGCACGAGGCCTTTTGGGAGCTCACTGGCTTCGGGTGCCGTAGGAACTCCGAAGTTAAGCGAGAAAGGGGCTAGAGCACTCCCATGATGGGTGACTCACTGGGAAGTTGCTCGTGAGTTCCCAGAAACAAAACCGTGAAAGCGTGGTCGGGGCCCAAAGCGGAAAATATCGTGCTACGGTGGTGGATCGGGCCCGGGAAGTGGTCCCACCCGGGTCGGGATGTGACATGCGTTTTGTCAGCTGATCAGAGAACGAAGAGGACTGATTAGATTGGATTTAAAAGGACTTAAAAAGCCCTTCTCACAGAAATTAAAAATAAAATAATTTTTTATTAAAGATAAAAAAAAATTAGCATATAATATAGATTATTTAGAATAGGGGCATTTTAGTGTGTCTATGAAATAAAAAAGCGATTTAATTTTTGGGTAAATTACAAAAAACTACCTCAACTATAGGTCCAACGACAATCTCATACCTCATGTTTGAAAAATGACACTGTCATACCTCATCTTAAAAATTTGTGTCAATGTCAGACCTCTGTCAGTTTTTCTGTTAATTTTTATGTTAAATGCTAACATGGCTTAAGATGGGCTCCACTCCTTAGTCCAACTGGATTAAAAAATTAATAAAATATTAAATAATTAAATAATATTTTTATTTAATATTTTATTAAAATAAGTGGGACCCACCCCTACAAATTCATCACCCTCACCAAATTATTCTGTAACCAAACACCCCGATAATCCCCCCTCTTCTCCATCTCCAGACCAATTTCAAACAAAAAAACCCCCAATTCCCCTGACACCATAACCCTAAATTTCAAATTGTTAGCCCTAATAACTCTCATAGCAATGTCTACATCACCATTGTCGTTGCCCGCCTCGTCCCGGATCTACCTCTTCAAACCCATCGGTGCCCAGACCTCCATAATGTCGAGCGACCACTGACAATTTCTAAGCAGGAATAACCCGGTGTTCAACCCGATTTAGTTCTTATCATCGTACACCATCTCGTTCCGTACGTGCATAACGAAATTGTGATCCTTGTATCGCTCCCAAGGGACCTCGAATGCCATGTCGGTGAACATAGCGTCGGAATCCATCCACCAGAGGAACTCCACCTTTGGTGGGAGAGGAGGAGCTTCCAGATCAGTGGCAGAAAAATTAAAGAGAGGGAGAAAGGCGGTGGAGGACGGCAACGGTGGATGGCTATGGTTAGGGATGTGACCGCCGCCTCTGGTTGTTCTGTTTGGGGATGCCGCAGTGGCTGCGAGTGATGTAAAGGTTTTGACACGGAAGGCGCCGTGCTGGAGACGAAGGTGGAAGAGTTGGGTGTGGGGTTTTGTTAAGCGCCATGGCATTCGAGGTGGAAGAGTTTTTCTGTTTGGTTATAGATAAATTTGGTGAGGGTGATGAATTTGTCGGGGGTGGGTCCCACTTATTTTATAAAAATATTATTTAATTATTTAATATTTTATTATTTTTTAATCTAATTGGACTAAAGAGTGGAGCCCATCTTAAGCCACGTCAGCATTTAACATAAAAATTAACAGAAAAACTAACGGATGTCTGACATTGACACGAATTTGTAAGATAGGTATGACATTGTCATTTTTTAAACATGAGGTATGAGATTGTCGTTGGACCTACAGTTGAGGTAGTTTTTTGTAATTTACCCTTAATTTTTTCTTACTATTATATACTGTATCAAATTTTATTAAAAAAAAGTATATAAAATATTTGATTTGGTACAAGGTCATTTTAGTAATCATACTGGTTTATATTCCGATTCTACTGAATTAGTTAGGGGTGGTTTTGGTACATTACCGTACCAAAACCTCTGTACCGATTACCATACCAAATATTTGGTACGACAAAATCTATTACCATTACCGTACCAAACTTTTGGTATACCGAATATCGGTATACCAAATAGTTTGGTTGGTATGGTATGCCAATGGTAATTACCACTTTGTTTTACGCCACTTAGTTTGCCCAAAATCTAATATTTTTCTAACCTAATTCAAAGCCCAGAAAATATACATAGTTTGACATATATACACAATTTAACCTAATTCAAGATTTTTTACTATTGTATGTCAAAGTGGTAAAAACTTAATAAATCATAAGACAAGATTTCTATAGCATGCTGAGACTCAAATGAACTAGAAACGTAAGACATTAAACCACAAAAAATGTCAATATCCATAGCTGTGCTCGACGACTGTAGTGCTGATTTGAACCCACAATCCAAGGTGGTAATACCCAATGCATATGTTGTGCCCTCACTTGGAAGACAAAGTCGCCGGAAACGAGAAACGAAGATGAATCGATGAGAGAGCTGCGACGGCGGAACAAGCCCTAGGTTTCTAATGTGTCGAGCAAGGACCAGAGTGAGAGATTAAAAGTGTTTGGTTTGTGGAGATTTTAGGAATAGGATAAATGAGTCAAAGTGTCAAACGACATAATATAATAATACATAATACATAATACATAATTATATATATATATATATATATATATATATATATGAATAAATATATAATATAATATTAATAATATTGGTAACCGGTAGGTATGGTATACCACCGGTACTAGTTTTGAGTACCAATACCGTATCGAAACAGTATGGTATGGTACAAATACCGTACCATTACCAGTGGTACAAATTTTTTGGCACAACTTTGGTATGGTACGGTTGGTAATACGGTAGGTATGGTAATGTGGTAAAAAATTTCACTCTTAGAATTAGTAAACAACATTATAGAATTCTATTTCGATTCCAAATAGTTTTAGTAAACAACTTCAACAAGAATCTGATTTTGATTCCGCCTCATTTCAATTCCTTCTCAATCCAATTCATTCTCAATTCAATTCCTCTCAATTTGATTACGGATTAGTAAACGCGCTATAAAAAATCATTATATCCGCAATTGAAAAAAAGAGATAATACTAATCAACAGGTACACGTCAATCCATGATGATGTCCCAAATAGCAGTGCGCCTCCAACACCACTCCAACGAACAAATATTTTCGGTGGCTACTTCCTCATTCAACGCTGATTATATAACACGCACCACCAAGCTTTCTTTCCCCGGACACATCGCACCCTCAGAAAACTTTCTCAACCCCAAAGCATTGGTGGATTCTCTTTCCTAAACCAAATTTAATCTTGGGGTTTCTCTTGGTTACAGTCTTTGCTTCCCGAACCATCGGAAACCGCCTTTCCCCGCCGATCAACCGCCACCTCCTCCATCTCTCCCTTCCGGCAAAATCCAAATCCAGGTTCGATCACTTTCCCTTTCTGCTTTTTGATTCTTGAAATCTTTCTGTTCATCGATCTGCTAATTTCGGAGCGAACCCACATTAATTTTTCATCATTACTTCTCGATTACTGTTTTTTTTCGATCTTGATTTGACTAAACCATCCAGAATTAACACATAAATCAAATATTCATGTAATTTTTTATTTGTTTATAGTTGTTTTCTATTTCCCCACTTAGTGGGAAAAGGCTTTGTTGTTGTTGTATAGTTGTTTTCGATTTAATTTTTCTGGGTAACTTTTTTTTCTGATAAATATTGGGTATTGCAGGTGAAGTTTGGATTTTTGGGTTGGGGATAGAAGATGGGGGCATTCATTTCCAGGTTTTGGTTCATGTTGTTTCCTGCAAAAGAGTATAAGATAGTGGTGGTTGGGTTGGATAATGCTGGGAAGACCACGACCCTTTACAAATTACACTTGGGAGAGGTTGTCACTACAAACCCTACTGTAGGCAGCAACGTTGAAGAGCTTGTCTACAAGAACATTCGATTCGAGGTACCTTACCATTCCCATCTCTCTCTCTCGCTTCTATGTTATGCTTTTTTTTTAATTTCGTTAACGGGATAGTTATCCATTTTAGGATGGATGAGTTTCTTGATCAAGTTAGGGCATTCTTGTGTGTGGCCGAGCTGTTGATGGGTCCTCTTAATCTGTGTTTATTGGAATCTTGTTATTTTCTAACAACCTTTTTGCTACACTTTCTATTACTGTATATTTGGAACTTGATTTGAATTTCTCGGTTTCTTTTTTTTGTTCTCTGGTAGATATTTCGAGATAGCTATGCAGTTGATAGGGGTGTTTAAAGAATCATCTTTCCCAATTGTTCTGTTTCTTAATAGTGCACATAGGTTTTCTCTCTATTCTACTTTGTTGGCATCCAAAATGTCTTGCTGGATGTTGAGGTTCTGTCAACCTCGCTAATAGCAAGCTTGAGGTTACAAGTGACAAAATTGAGCATCTAGATGTATCTTTTATTTTTCCCTCTATTGCCTGCAATGCCTCTACTGCTATTGATAACCCTGTCCATGGAAATGCCTACGACAGTAATCCCACCCAGCAAACTCATTTAGTTAATGGTCGTTTGATAATTCACTGTAGTATTAAGGGGTGGAAATTGTTGGGTGAAGTTGTGTCTTTTAACACTATTGGTGCTGTATTGGGAGATTCACAGCAGCATTAGCTTTTTTTCCCTTTTCACAAATCTTATCTGTAGTAGCCTTTTCCCGGTAACTTTCCAAGTTGATTATCTGCTCTAATAATCAAGTAGATTTCTGTTTTAGGTTGACGGAATTTTTTTAACCATAGGCACACAATATGTTCATGCATTTCGGATCAATTATTTTAATAGGAGGTATACCACACTTGACACAGTTAGATGAAAGTTTAA
Source organism: Crataegus laevigata (assembly GCA_963580275.1). NCBI lineage: Eukaryota > Viridiplantae > Streptophyta > Magnoliopsida > Rosales > Rosaceae > Crataegus > Crataegus laevigata. Next base: position 17,247,423 of record OY756940.1, on the reverse strand, counting down.
GAGTTAAACCGGAAACATACCATTTTTTTTATATGCTCTAAAATCCTCTCACAGTTTCGATATCTTCCCGCGAGAATGCTTGACTTCAAGTGCTGGAACATTCTTTTGTGGGAGGATGATAAAAGTTGTTTTATGTTTTAGTTTAATATATTCCTGGTCTTTCTTTATATAAGAGAATCATTCATTTATGGGTTTTAATCACAAATGGTCCCCTGATTCACCTAATCGATCAATTTGGTCCTTGAGTTTCAAAATCGAGCAATTTGGTCCCTGACTTTCAGTGCCGCATATCAATGTGGTCCTTCCTGCAGGATTCCTAGTGTGGCACACATATAGGGCCCCATAAGTCCAATAATATGGTGCCATGTGGATTATACCAAAGCAATTAATATTTTTTTTTAAATTATAAAATCCATAAAAAAAATAAAGGTCTCTCTCTCTCTCTCTCTTTCTCCCCACTTCTCTGTCTTCGTACCCACCTCACCTCAATGTCCACCCATCTCTCCAGGCCTCAATTCCTCATGTCGCTCCTCAAGAGTCTTGGTTGAGAACATGATTTTCTGCAGAGAAGGATTCTGCTGCAGAATTGGGTATGGAGAGTCTCGGTTTATCTGGAATTGGAACTGGGGATTGGGGGTTTGGGGGTTTGGCTGGCAATGGAGAAGCTGCAGAAAGCTGAAGAAACCTTTCCCTAACTGTCTCTTACTTCCCCAGCATCGCCCCTCGGACTACTGGCGATCTTGTCTTCCTTCTTTGTAATAGTAGGCTCCGACAGTGAGTGCAGGGAAGGGATCATAGTGAGGTTAACTTAGATTAGAGTATACATTTTTTTCTATGACTTAACAGGTTCAAATTACAATAATAATTTTGTAACTTTTAGGGAATTTATTGGTTTAACTTTAACTTTTGGGGTAGTGATAAAGGAGGAGCTGCTGTAATTTGTGGCGAGGTGTGTTGTTGGCTATGATGGAGGAGTTTGGTGGAGGAAGATGACCAGAATTTATTTGGATTTAGTTATTGTACATTCTAATAGATTTACATTCTTTTGAAGCATTTTTTCTCTTTTGATTTGTTTTTCGGTGGATTTTGTAATTTTAAAAAATCAATTAATTTGGTATGATCCACATGGCACCATATTATTGGACTTGTGGGCCCTATATGTGTTCCACATCAGTACACTAACAGAATTGTTAACGGAATCCAAATGGAAGGACCACGTTGATGTGCTGCAGCAAAAGTAAGGGACCAAATTGATTGATTTTGAAATTCATGGACAAAATTGATCAATTAGGTCAATTGCAGGGACCATTTGCGATAAAAACCCTTCATTCATTAAATATGATGAATTTATAAAAGAATGAAGAAAGTAATATTCATAACAGTTGTTAGGATTTGGTGTATTTGGAGGAGGTAGATGCTGGGAACATATATTTGGGTTTAATTTTTATCTGGATCGTCTTTCTCATTGTTACTTATTTTTCAGTTTTATTCACTTTCATTCTAGTTACTGACTAGAGCCATATATATCATCTTTTTTACATCTAAAACGGCATAGATTTCATTTTGTGTTAAACTTAATGGTCCAGGGAAAATTTAATGATCCGTGTTGTGTTTTTGAAATATGTGCTTAACATGTCAAGATACATCCAACTATTCAGGAAGCACGAAACTTCAACATTACTTACCAACTGAGCATGATAACTATGTATGGTGATCAAGGAAGTGTAGAAATGAATTGAATGTTGTCGTTTAAACTTACAAGATAGCGACTTCACTTGTGGTCATATCCTTGGTCTCTGTATGAGTCTTTCTCAACCCTACACCCGACCAAATATCAGTCGTGCCTCTCAGTTTTCTCTTCCGTTGTCATTTTCATTTCATTTTCTTCTTCAAGGCACTGCATCAGTTTAGGTTTATTTATTGTTAGATGCTAACAGCTAAAGATGATACCTGCAAATCATGTCAATGACAGGTGTGGGATCTTGGTGGACAAGAAAGACTGAGGACTTCATGGGCAACATATTACCGCGGAACTCATGCTATCATTGCGGTTATAGACAGTACAGATAGAACCAGAATATCAATAATGAAAGATGAACTGTTCAGGTTGCTGGCACATGAGGATCTTCAACATTCTGTTGTGCTGGTTTTTGCAAATAAGCAAGACCTCAAGGATGCAATGACCCCTGCAGAGATAACCGACACGCTCTCTCTTCACAGCATCAAGAATCATGACTGGCACATCCAAGCCTGTTGTGCCCTCACAGGAGACGGGCTGTATGATGGTCTAGGTTGGATTGCCCAGCACGTTACAGGGAAAGCGCCCACTTGAAGAAAGATTTTTCATGTAAGTGGGGTTTCGAGGCCAGTTGATGATACAGTGTCAGTTGTGCATCATCAAAGATATTTGCTCCGAACAAACGTGTAGAACATTTCCAATTTCAAATGCTTGAAAAATATTTTACCTTCTGAATCATTAAGCAGTTCATTAAACAGTTCGATTGAAAAATTGTTCCTCTGCACAATTTGCCTTGAATTAAAGGCTCTCGAAATGAAGTCATCTGCAGAGTTCTGTTGTTAGGGGGAGTTGATGTCTAGAGAACTATTCTTATAGGACCGGACTAGGGAACAACTATCCAAACACCCTTTTAACAAGCAAGCTAAGCACCTCAATGCAACGTTTTGTAAAACATATGCGAATAACTGTAACAACGAAATCTTTGAAATGTCCTGACTAAAGCCTGCGTGCCAATAACAGTAACAACGGAAAATGTCGTGTAATTGAAGCCTGTGTGGACAAACGACGATGGAAGCCGGAACTCAGTAAAGACCGTCACAATATCCAGCATCTGCAACCTTTTGAGTCTTGGGGGCCTTCGAACCACCGATCCCAGAATGGATTGAGAGGGCCGTGTGTTCTGTCAATCGAGGAAAATGACAATCAGGAAAATGGGAAAGTTTACGAAACAATGCAAAGAAGTAGAATAGAGGTGTTACATTGGGAGTAATGGATCCGGCTTTGTTTCTGCACTCTTCAGTATTCTGGAGTACAAATGAAAGTCGGTTAGCAAAATGGTCAGTCGAAACTAGGATACTAGATAAAGTATCTGCTGTGCTTACTCCTTGCACGCAGATGATGCGTTTTCCATCTTTTCAAGCTGCTCCAGTTCTTCCTGTGGAAAAAATGAGGAGAATAAAATCCATTCAGCAGCCTTATTAATGATGTCATGCTTATAGATCATGACAAAACACGCGCACGCAACAAACTGCTGAGTCCCCTTTTCAGGGTGTGCCTTTTGGATTACCAAATCACAGAACAAGAAAATGGAAACCCCTGCCCACCAAAAAGAGAGGAAAACAAATGAAGCAATAACCATTATAAATCTCCAATTCCGAATTTAACCTGATGTGAAAGCGTCACTAGATGCTGGCCGTAAAAATTCAGGGTCGTGCAAGGCTGAAACATTTCACTAGATGCTTGACAACGGTGGGTGGTAGCTAAGCAAAAATGTTAACACAATGATGCCAAAGGACACATTCAAACTTATTTTAACAAGAAAAGTTTAATACTGTACAGTTGATTGATATCCAACTTTTTTGCCCAGAATGTTTTGTACGCCTCACTCTTTCCTCAAGGTACCCTACCGACATGGTGGACGAGTGAGTCACAAAGCTCAGACATCTTTAACCTTAGTTGTTTCCCAAGACAGAGGATATGCAGTTGCGTTTCTTAAAACAAGGTATGATTTGTATGTTTCAAGAGCACGTGGCATCAATTGACATATCGAAAGTATAATTACACAATACCTCAAACCAATATATTCAGTTTCACAAATCTTTTATGAAGCATAACGTTAGCAGCAAGTTTAACAGCTTTTAGCCCCAGATATATGTAGTTGCTCCTAGGTTGGTGGATGCAGTAGTGTTTTAACAGTTAAAGTCAATACTCAAAAGAGGTTAAAATATCCAAAACACGAATGTAACAAATTCCTAATTTTCTACTCAGCACATGAGAAGCCATCTTTCCAAACAGTCCAAAATCATTTAATTAGCCTGTAACATGGTACTCTGAATGTTAGTAGCTGTGGCCAATTTAACCATTACAAATTCATATTATCAATAAAGCCTCAGGTAACTTTAAATAGTTTTGAAGATCGCTATTTCCAACTGAATGTTCTGCTGTTTAATCTATTTGACTGCAGTTCTTTTCTTGTGCTATGTAGTTACTTCCCACGTCAAATTTTCAATTTTATTCTAATTTTCAGTTATCAACAATACGATATGTCGTTCATTTTCACAAGTACAGCACACAGTTGAAACCTTATTCTTTCACCTATTTATCCACAATATCCCTGGTTACCTGGTCATCTTGTCAACCTAATGAAATTTTGTCTTCACAACTTAAAGACAAGATCTTGCAAGTGTCTTGCACCACATTTGGCAACAAGGGAATCATCAAAAACATAACTTCAGAGTATGATGCAGAGGGCTTAAATATGTATACAAAGTTACAAATGCAAGCCAAAGGAATGAGGAAAGTACGCCACTGTATAATGTATAGAGCTCAACGATTCACTTCTCAAGAGTCAAAAGTGAACAAATAAAACTAAATACACAGCTACACCTCTTAGCTGTAAAAGTTATCATGCTTGCATCACCAACAAAACCAATCAACTGTTCACAAGAAACATGTACTCACCCAAGGCATGAGAACTTGACACTAAAGAGTCCCGGACCAATCTCGTGTATTACCCCATTATTATTTATGTTGCGAATCAAATTGCCCTTCTGCACATCGGATAATGAACTATAGCAACTGATAAGGCAATCAAACTACGCGTAGGTGCAAACGTACATAATAACTCGACCTGACCAAACTAGATGACTAATAACTCGAACAATTTCTACATTTGGCAAAACATATGGTTAGAAAGGGGATCGCATGGCCGCAAACGGAAAACCTGATTAAGAGGGTCACATTTACTAGAACAACAAGCCTCATAAATTTTGAGTAACAACGAATAAGAGGGTCACATGGCTGCAATAGGCAAAGCTGAGAATACACACAAAAGGGTGATGCATAAACTTCCCAATCTCTCACGTTACACTACAGAACTAGGAAACCGAACCTACGGATCGATGAAACAGGATCACAATCTAGCAAAAACAATCATACCAAACCATTTCAAACCCCACAACCATTTATCACATTCATCACACATCTAACAATTCCAATAAATGCATTTTTAATCTACTTGGAATCCTAGATTCCATCATTGACTCCCTGAACCTTCAAACTCCAAACAAACAGAAACTTCAGTGACCGTACAAATCCAGCAGCTAACTGAATTCAACCTTGAAAATTGGAAATTTTCACCATATCATTGACACATGCATCCAATCACAATCAGAAACGAAACATAAGACAATCAAAATCCAACAACATAAGACGAACTCAAATTCCCAACATCATAGACAAAGTAAAAGAATCACACTGACCTCTAAGAATCTAGTTTCTTGCTCGAGCCGCTTCAACTCGGCATGTATCCTGTGCTTCCCTCTGGTATCGGCGGCTGACAAAGACTGCAGCCGTTGGGTTGTCGGGCTCAATGTTTCCGACCCATCCGATTGCATCGTATCACAGAACCCACTAAAGCTTCAAACTTTATAGCAAATACCCAGTTGCAAAAACCAACATATATCACAAAGAAACAATCTGATCATCGCAGAAACGCCATTGGAGTGGAAACCAAGGACGACCCAGAAATCTTCATGGACCCCACAACTAATTTCTCACCAGAAACACGCAAAGGAGCGGATGTAGCAGTGAAAGAGAAAGGGACAGGGTGTTTGGGTTTTTCTGGGTTTGGCTGTTTTGAAAGGGAATGAAAAGGGAAAGGAAGAAAGTTTTTTTCTTCTTTGTAAGTTTGGCTGTTTGGTGGTGGAGGGAGTGTTGGATTAAAGTTTGTTTTCTTTTTTCTGTTTTTATAATTTTCTGTCTTTTTTTTTTCTTTCTGTCTTTCTCTCTCTACTTTTGGAGTCCAAGCAGTCATACAGATTCTCTACTTTGTTGTGCTGTGCAGCCCCCACGCGATGTTTTCCCCCCAACCTTTGCGCCCGGTAATTGTGGATGGGTGCGCGCATGGTACTGTGGACTTGGAAAGGACAATATTTAGCTCAGGTTTTAAGTCCTAGAAAGTAGAAAGGGGAAGAGAAAGTACGCAGAAGAATCACTACTTGTTGAGTTAGCGTTGTGGCCCCTTGTATCCTCGTAGGATATCACGTATATGGAACTTGTATGTCACTGTTGTGGCGTTCTGATGACCAAATTTTTATGTGGCAATACTTTTGTTCGATGAAAATACTATTCATATTATAGTGTGTTCCGAGACGGAAGAGAGAGAGAGACATACATTGAATCTTAAAAAGGACATTTGTGATATGTAAATTTATCTAGTCGTCAGTGGCAAAGCTACGTGAGGGCGAGGAGTGGCGCCCTCGCCGGAAAACACGCCTAGGAGCGCTGGTTCAGCCCCTCGACTCTCGTAGGAATTCATGGCACCTATAAAAATTGGTTTTGGCCGGTGCATTGTCTTGGTCGAATTTGCAAAGGAAGGGCGATAGTTTGGTTCAATTTGCAGAGAGTGTGGCTTTTAGGATCTTGCTCGTCACCACAAACATCACCAGGTTGAGATCAAAAGGTGAGAGAGACTGTTCAGATCAATGATGACTGGTCGCAATCATCGCCGCAATCTCTGTAGAAAAAAAAGGATTGGTGGGTTGCAGGAAATAGGGATTGGGTCACCGGGAAGAGAGGAGTTGTGGGTGCGTCGCCGGAGATGAAAGGGGATTCAGTGTTCGATGAGGGAGACGAAGAATGTTTGGCTTGCAGAATAAGGGATGTTTGGTTGTATGGTTAGGACTTGAAAATGGACATGTGTCTTCATTTTATTGGTCTATTAGGTGGTTAGAAAATGTTGGGCACTGAACAATCAGTACCAAGTATTATTCTTTATTGTGGTTTATTAACCCATTTCTCTTTTTTTTTTGTATGTATTTTTATTTTATCTTTTAAGACTCCCAACGTATTTATCTTAAACTCACATATTATTTATAAATATTGTATTACTTTTTAAAAACAATGTAAATATTGTTTAATGCTTATTTTATGATAATTTAAGGAGAACTTTAACGAAAAACTCATGGTATTGTTCACTTTAACAAAAAAACTACATTTTTACACTAAAAAATCAATCATGATACTATTCACTTTACCCTTTATTTTGTCCTTATCGATAAAAGTTTTCAAGTCATTTTCATTTGTTTTCCTTTAAATTCATCTAGGCTCCTGCTTAGATCTCATTGAGGCACCTAGCTGCTAGGTCCTAGTCCGCTGTTTCACTAGCGCCTAACATTTTTTAAGATCTAATCCTAGCCAATTTAAGCTTCTTACATTGGCTTTGAACTTACAATCGCTTTGATGGAGAGACTATTTTCTGATATGAATATTGACTCAAAACTTTGCACTCTTCAATGTGAATGCAACCGCTTTGATTGAAGCTTGCACTCTTTCGAATTTCACCCCTCCCCTCGGCAAACCTTGGCTTCGCCCCTGCTAGTGGTGGTTATCCACTCCTTTCGGATCCAGAAAGGCTATGAAGAATTCCATCATGACCGTGACCACTGTCAAGCAAACTCATCAACTTGGAGCATCGAACTCGAGACCTCCTACATTTTTTTTTATTGAGGAGCCGCAGTCTGTACTCTTACCATCTAGCGGTGGTTTAGGTTTATCACATATTGCTATTAGTACAATTTCATTTGTGTGACAGAGTGGTATGTTGGAGTTGTGTTATGAATTCACCTATTACAAAAGGAGATTACAAGCCAAGTGATTAAGAACATTTACATTTGCATTTGAGGTTATAAGTTTGTCCCAAACTCTTCCAATACTGCTTTTGTAAAATAAAAAAACAAATTCACCTAGTACATGTGCAAATATTAAAGTCTTAATACTAAATCATAAATAGTGAATAATTTGTGTAAATTTATTATATTGGATGAATTTTTTTTTTTTGGAAGAAACTGGAAATGCATTCCATAAACACAACAACAGCCGAAGTACATCAAGAAAGCCATATAAGGCTAACAGGAAAAACAAAATAGAGGAGTAGTGAATACAAGTAGACACCAAAATTACAAACCAAGCTTCATTCTCCACTCCAAAAAACCCTCTAATAAGGAGGACATGACAATCCATCCTTGTTTAAAATTCTAACCAACGAAGATGGTGCTCTGTCAATCCTACAATCCTCGCTTATCTCCATACCCACATATGTTGCGACGAAATTTGCCGCTTCATTCGCTGATCTTGGCACCTAAGACCATTTACAAATCTGGAAAGATTTCCCAACATCCATAATACGACTGACAATGGGAAAAATTTCCCAGCTACAACTTTCATTTTCTTCATTAAGAGCCGAAATTACCTACTTTGAGTTAGACTCCACAATTATGCAGGGGTAGTTCCTTTGCTGTGCACTTATACAACCTTGAAACACCGCCTTAGCCTCCGCCATCAAAGCATTTGAAGCACAAACTTTCTTCTTTTCCATGCTTTTGCATCTTCCTTGTGAGTTTCTAATCACAATGCCCACATTTCCTTCATTACTTCTGAGTTTCCAACTTGCATCAACATTCACTTTTATCATTTATGAAAGGGGATGAGACCAGTGTAACATTCTCCTTTGATTTTCCATACCCGGGGATTGCTAAACACTTACTGATTCCTTCGCCGCTTGAAAAGTTGTACTGGCACAAGTGATATCATGAATAGTTTGTGAAAGAGATGGATTTTGGTGATTAAAAACAGCCTTACACCTAACTTTCCATATATGCAAACATGTGAAAGCCATTAAAGTAATGGATCTCCTCCTATCCTGTTTTGTTGCATAGTTCGCTTTCAACATTTCCATCAACCAAGCATTGATATTAGTCATTGAACATCTATCAATCATGTAACCAAGTGGCCCTCCAAACCAAACTGGCTCCACCCATGGGCACGTAAGGAGCATGTGATCCACAATCTCCTCATATTCATTACAAATTGGGCATACCGGTGATGGAGCACATTTCTTCTTGAATAAACTGGCCTGCATTGCAATTACCCATTTCGCTACTCTCCAAATAAAATTCCTAATCTTTGGCGGAGCCTCAAGACTCCAAATGCCCTTTCATACTAACGGGTCCGTCATGCACGAAAAAGATGGCCGCTAACTCTGGCTCCTCATTTTCATGTTTCGAATCCGTCTGTATCCTGATATCACAGAATAATTTCCCTTTTTCTTCATTGACCATATCAATCTGTCATTAGATTTAGAATCTCCTACATTCGTTGCTTCAATTGCCAAACACTCATTCTCCGAAATTAAATTTCGAATAGAGTCTGAGTTCCAACTTCTAGTGTCTTCCTGAATAATTGATGCTACATTTTGATTTTTATCAACACATACTCAATCAACAGGATTCGAATATCCATTTGTTAGCTCCGGCACCCTACCTTCCAACAAGCTTGACCAAATCCAAGATGCTCGCCCACCCTTTTTTGCCCAAAGAGAATCAGGTTCATGTACAAGTCTCCAACACTGCTTTTCCAGTAGGGCAAGATTGAAGTCCGTTAGATTTCTAAAACTCATTCCCCCTCACCTTTAACATATCCCATTTCCTCCCAGCATATCCAATGTATTCTTCTTTCCTTCTCATTCTCGCCACACCGAAAATTTGCAAGCGTTGCATCAATTTCTCTACATAACTTATCAGGAAATTTAAAGACATACATATGATAAGCCGGGACTTCCTGTGCCGCCGCCTTAATTAAAATTTCTTTGCCAGCCTAAGAAAGAAACTGCTGCTTCTATCCTTGAATCTTTCCTTAAAATCCTTTCTTTAACATACCCCAAAGTTTCATTTTTTGAACATCCCCACAGAGTCGGAACACTGAAATATCGGCCAGGATCATCAACTTTAGGCAGTCCCAAAATTCTACACAATTCTTCCTGTATCATTCTTGGAGTACTAGTTCTAAAATAGACAGTTGACTTCTGCAAATTAACTTCTTGCCCAAACGCTTTACAATAAGCATCAAGAATCTTGACCACATTTTGAAAGTTACTTCTTGTTGATCTTAGAAAAATAAACGTATCATTTGCAAATAATAAATGAGAGAGGCAAGGCCCATTAGCACAAATCTTCACCCCTTCAATGTATCCCACATCAGAGGCCTTTCTCAGTAACAGAGATAATACTTCACTCACAATAAGAAAAAGATATGGCGAAAGGGAATCACCTTGCCTTAACCCTCTGGATGGTTTGAACCTCCTCCCAGGTTGGCCATTGATTAATACCGAAAACTCCACAGTTGTAACACATCTCATAACTAGATCCACCCAATTTACTATCAAACCCCATTTTCACCATTACTGCCATAAGGAAATCCCACTCAACCCGATCATAAGCTTTATTCATGTCCAATTTGATTCCAAGCTCATAATTCTTCTTTGCTTTCCTAAGCTTTAAGAAATGGAAGACTTCATGAGCTATAATAATATTATCCTGAATTTGTCTACCTTCCACAAAGGCATTTTGACTTGTAGAGATTATATTCGCAAGTAAAGGTTTTAGTCTATTAGCCAAAAAATTGTAAAGAATTTTATAAGAATAGTTACACAAACTAATTGGGTGGAAATGGCTTACCAACTCCGAATTTTGAATTTTGGGAATGAGCACAATATTCGTTGAGTTGAGCAGTCGCGAGCTTGTTCTTCCATTCATAAAATCAACTGCCATCCCTTTCACTTTTCGCAAAATAATATCCCAAAACGAATGATAGAACACGCCTTGAAATTCATAAGGGCCTGGAGCTTTCAAAGTGCCCATTTGAAAAACTACATCTTTAATTTCCTTTTCCTCAATACTTCTATTGAGAATCTCATTCATTCCCGGTGTAACAGTCGTGCTAACACAATCAAGAATATCTCCCCAATCACGTTGTCCACCAGTAGAGAAAAAGTTTCAAGAAGTGATCTTCCACCGCTCTTCTTATCCTTGTTTGATTATCTACCCAATGCCCCTCACTATTACAAATCTTCGCAGTCCTGTTATATCTCATTCGTTGTATAATTGACTGATGAAAAAAATGCAATGTTGGCGTTTCCCGCTTGCAGCCACCTTATATGAGATATTTGTTGCCAGAATAATTCCTCTTGCTCTTCTAATTTATTGATTTTTTCTGTAATGGCCCTTGTCTCTTCCACATTATGCTCCCACTTAATTTGCAAATTCCTAAGTTTCTCATTAAGCATATCAATCTCTTGTCTTCTTGCCTTAAATTTTCTTTTACTCCACTTCTTTAAGCCGTTCTTACATATCTTTGGCATCCTCAGTCAAGTGTTCAACTAATCCCCTTCCATTTGATTACTCTAGCTTTTCTGGACCACTTCCTTATAACCTTTTTATTTAGCCCAGAAAGCCTCAAATCGAAACAGCTAGTGTCTCATTGCCATCATCTGCTCCATGTTTACAACTAAAAGGCAATGATCAGAACCTCTTACCGTTCCAGGAACCACCATCGTGTTAAGCCATTGAAGTTGCCACATTCCATTGACTAAACAACGATCAGGTCTCTCTTAAATGAGTTTATTATTTCTTGTTCCTCTCTACGTAAACCTTGTGCTGCTAAAACCCAAATCAATATGCTCCATCTTTTCTATAAATTCCTGCAGAAGTTTGGATCTGATACATAAACCCTCATTTACTCTATCTTTCTCATGCTTCCATAATACTTCGTTCAAATCTCCCCCACAAAACCATGGCATGTTTGTAGGTTCCAACACCTCTATTAACCACTTCCAAAATCTCCAATTTTCTTCTTTATAAAGGGTTCTATACATCCATGTAGCTTGAAACCAATTACATTCTCCCACAATACGCATTCTTGAATGTATCATATTATTTGGGGAAAACAAAACATTCACCTCTATTAGATCATTCCACCACAGACTTAGTTCTCCAGCAATCCCAATCGGCGGAACATCGAAGCCTTATCTGAAACCCTCCTCCGCCTAACACTTTCCATTCTATGCTTTGTACCAGATGATTAGGTTGGTGTAGTGGGTTAAAAAATAGAATGTAATGTTTATACTTATATACATCAATTGTTCCACATTATCTATGAGATTATGAAATCAGATATACCCAATTTGGAGTTACTGAAGGCGAGATAAAGTGGATGAACGTTAAAAAATTTGTTCAACTCTAAAATCCTTAAAAAGTATTACACACTTTAATGCCACATCAAAATATCACATGATACGAACTATTCTGCCACACTAAAATTAATCTTTTCTCTTTCATATTAAGGTTCATTTGCTCTCCTTATTGTTCAAAAGCATTGGGGCTTGATTGAAATTGCTTTCAAAATGACTGAAAGCCGTTTCGGAGAAAACTTTTTTTTGGTTTCAAAAATACTTAAAGTGCTTTTCCATTATTCACTTGCCATTTTCCTAAGGATTGATTTCTAAAACATTTTCATCAAAAGCACTTTCAACAATTTTAAAAGCACTTTCAGACGAACTCTTACTGTGGTGATGCGTCTATTTGCAAGCAACCTCATACCACTCCTCTCACTTTTATCCTTCATTTTGGTTCGTGTACTTACTTAAAATGAGTATTTGATGTAAATTAGATGGTTGGGTGAATTGAAGATTAATTAAAGGGTAAATTACACTTTACCACCTCAAATTTGGGGTTGATTTCAATTTCTTACAATATCTTTAAAACATTTCAATTTCATACCTCAAGTACTATTTTATTTCAATATAACACATTCATTATATTTTCTATCCATTGATCCGTTAAGAGCTGACGTGGCTACCACATTTGTGTCACGTGGCTACCAAATTTGTGCCACGTGGCAAAAAATAATAATTTTTTAATTTAAAAACAAAAAACCTGAATCTTCTCAAATAAAAAAAATGAAAACATAGAACCCTTCCCCCACCTCCCCTGTAACCCCTGCCCACCCATCTTCCTCATTTCGAGCCTCCCAACCACCTCTCTCTCCTATACTCTCTTCACCTCCCCTCCCATCCAAAAACCCACCCCACCCCCACCCCACTCCCACCTTCCCTGAGCCCTTTCTCCTCTTCACCCACACCCATTTTCTCATCTACAAACTCAAGAATTTGACTGCAGGAATTTTTGCCTAATCCCCAAAAACCCTTGTGTCAATAGAATTCCCAAAACTTTAGGCCAACAAAAACTATGAAGACAAGATGTTGACTCCTATAAAAAAAAAATCCAACACCCCCAATTCAATCCCCCTCTTTCTCATCTCTCTCTCATTTTCCACAGTGATTTCTGTTGTAACATTCCCGGCCTAGGCCCCGACCACAACCTAGGCTCGACTCCACCGTAGCACGATATTGTCTGCTTTGGGCCCCGACCACGCCCTCACGGTTTTGATTCTGGGAACTCACACAAGAAATTCCCAGTGGGTCACCCATCTTGGGATTGCTCTTGCGGGAACTCGCTTAACTTTGGAGTTGCTATGGAACCCGAAGCCAGTGAGCTCCCAAAAGACATCGTGCTCGGTAGAGATGTGAATATACATATAAGGATCACTCCCTTGGAAGATGTGGGATCTAAAAATCCACCCCCCTTAGGGGCCTGACATCCTCGTCGGCACATCACGACCAGGGTTTGGCTCTGATACCAAATTGTCACATCCCGGCCCCGGCCCCCCACCACAACCTGGCTCGACTCCACAGTAGCACGATATTGTCCGCTTTGGGCCTCGACCACGCCCTCACGGTTTTGTTTATGGGAACTCACACGAGAACTTCCCAGTGGGTTACCCATCCTGGATTCCTCTCGCGTGAACTCGCTTAACTTCAGAGTTCTTACGGAACTCGAAGCTAGTGAGCTCCCAAAAGGCCTCGTGCTAGTTAGAGATGGAAATATACATATAAGGATCACTCCCCTGGGCGATGTGGGATCTAACATCTGTCACTTTCAATTATGACTTTCCACCACAGTGATTTCTGTCGCCTTTAATTAAGACCTGGTGGACAAGTCCAATGACCCCATGGACGAAGACGCCGCTAGCTCCGCAGCCGTCTTCTATATTATGCTCAAGTAGCCCAGGTCCAATTTGCAGATGAGAGAAGAGAGAAATGAAGTAAGAGTGAAGAGCAGAAAGGGCTCGGGGAAGGTGGAGGTGGGGTAGGGGGTTGTGAGGGAGGTGGGGGTGGGGTAGGATGGGGTGGGTTTTGGGATGAGGTAAGAGGTGAAGAAAGTGAAGGAGAGGATGTATTATATTGAAATAAAATAGAACTTGAGGTATGAAATTAAAATGTTTTAATGATGTTATAAGAAATTGAAATTGACTCCAAATTTGAGATGGTAAAGTGTAATTTACCCTTAATTAAAAGGCGTAAATCCAGCTTCAAAATCCAAAAGCTTTGCATATAATAGGCCTTCAGTAACCATTTGAGCCCACAAGAATGGCATCAATAGTCAAACACGGCTACGTTATGGTGTATGGGCTTCTTATGCTAAACTGTCATTTACTATGTTTCTGTAAACTTAATCCAAGTAAAACCGTAAGACCTATTCATGAGTTGAGTTATTAAACTCCTTAATTTACATAAACTTCAATGCAAAATACGTAAATCACATAATTTGATAATTAGTCGTGAATCTTCATTCGTAGACAACTCGTCCATGGGGAAAAAATTGCGTTCCTCTCTCTAGTCTTGTTGTATATTTAAACTTATATTTTTTCTTACTGTAAACATTAGTTGAGTATATGTATTATTACTTTTCCAGAAACAGCATCTCTAAATTACAAATTCGGACCAACAAATTTCGCAGATGAAAGACCAGCTACCATATACGACGACACTACGTGTTCAATCCAGAGCAAACCTGACAATTGAAAGAGAAAATTTTCATGGTGATAGAAAAACGGGTGGTACACATTTTATTTTTTAAGTTATTAACTTTTTAATACACAAATCCCACCATTTGTGTAGTGACACATAATATACCACCTCATGTGCCGGTCACGTTGAAAAATCTCACCTATTGAAGACCAATTCTCATTCTCACTAGTCGATGCATGCCACACAACTGTCCACGCCTACTGCCACCTACTTCCATGTGTCCCCGACATGCAACCTCTGCATGCATCCAATACATAAACTTCCCCTCAGTCAATCAAATTTGTTTAGTTAAACTGTAAACCATGTCATATGTCTCTGCAATCTCCTCCACCTTCATAAAACGAACCATCCTGTTTTGTTCATCCGCGACTACTACTACTTTAGCCATAACAGGAAACGGGGCTACACAGTTTCTTTCCCTAAAAAAACCCATATGCCCCTCAGCATCTCATCTCCTGGCCCGTGGCCTACCCGACCCGCTCGACCAATACCTTACTCGGGCGCCAGCAGAGTTTTCTATGTCAGTTCCAGGCCGCTACGACCAGCCTTCTACTCCTCCTGAGGTCCCTGGAATTTCCACTCTTAAGTTGACCCGACTACTACTATACCACCTGAAGTCAGACCATATCCTCCACCACTAGAGACCAATTCGAACTCGGGTCCTAATTTTTCGGTACCTCCCTTGAGCCCACCTCTTGTGCCCAATATTCTGCCACCTTTTCCTGATAACCCGCTCCCTAATCTTGGTATACTGCCGCCCCAGCCACCTGATGTCGTACCTCCACCTCCGTCGAGGCCTCAGATTTTACCTCCTTCCGCTCCACCCTTACCACCAACTGGCCCGGGCGGGCCTATTATTGTCTAGGTTGTGAATTAAGGGGGCGTTTGTTTGTCCTCACTAAAAGGTACTGGACTGGACTAAGGGTTAGTCCAGTCCCATGTTTGTTCCTGACAGGGGCTAAGTTTAATGAGACTAAGTCTCACTAGCCTAGACTAAATCAGGGACTAGCTGGTCTTAGTGAAGGCCCTCAAAAACCATGGGACTAGCTAAGACTGTCCCCTTTCTCCTCCCTTCTCCTCCTCGCCTTGCTCCTCCACCACTCACATTCGAAAGTCATTGGACTAGATGCTTTTTCCAACCAATTTTCATATGAAATACCAAATTGAAAAAAAGATTGGAATGGACAAGGGATAAAAAGATGGAGAAAAAAGAGGGAGAGAACTGAGCAGTAAGGAAGGATTAGAGGGATAAAAAAAAAAAGGATAAAAAATATTAATAATTATGAATTAAATAATATAATATTAGAGTTTGTTAATTATCCTGCTTATTAGTCCGACACTGCACCAAACGCTTCACTAAGCTAGTCCAGCTTAGTCTAGTCTAAGTCAGTACAACTTAGTCCCTGAAACTAGTCCAGTCCGAGACAGTCCGGTGCAACAAACGCACCCTAAGTTTTCAAATTTGACAGGAAATTATGGACATATATAGAAGCAATCTACTTGTTCTATTACTAAAAAAAAATTTGGTTTTTTTATTTTTTTGTTTTTTGTTTGGAAAAATGAAATGAATTTTCCGTCTTGAAGCTAATTTTGATCTCTGGAGTTTATTATTATAGTTTTACATATTCAGAGGCAGACAATATTTATGCTCTTGAAGTAGCAATGTATAGTTGAGCCTATCTTGTTGTCTTCATGTAAAATAACTTCGATTGAAAGTTGAAACCATATAATGGTATATATTTTAATCTTGACGGTAAACAAATTCATGTAGGAGCTAATGGAAAATTTGAAATTCAGAGTTTTTGGTACTTATGATATGAATAGTAAGAACTAGCGTTCTTATTGAGACTAGAATTCATAGGAAGAAAATAGATTTATGGGTGGAATTAAATATGCAATATTTATAGACAAAAGTATTCAGTTATTGGGGAAAAATTAATATACTTCTATTGTCTAATGTCGAATCTCAGGATCAACTAGGACAGAAATAAAACATTGGGTTGAACTCTTCTTTGGTGTCAAGGTAATAGTTATGAATAGTCATTGACTCTTGGAAAACAATAGAAAAATGAGAACTATTATGGGACATACAATGCATTACAAATGTGTGATTATTACGCTTTAACCTTGTTATTCTATTCTACCTCTTAGAAAGAAAAGAATTTAAATCAAAATACTTAATAGCATAACGATAATCAGATTTTGTTAACTAAATATTTGCAACTTGCCAATTTAAAATAGACTTCTCAAATATTTTAATATTATTTAATGGATGAAAATGAAAAATTTCTAATTTCGATACGAACATACTTTTGAATTCATTCAATTTGAATTGGCATTTTCTTCATCATAATTATAATCATAATTAATAAATAGCCTCAGAAAGTTTATTTGTGAAAATCTATGTATAGCAAAAAAGGATACAAAACTCCTACCCCAAGACAACAAATATTGAAAGAGCATGCCATATATAGTTTGAATTGATTTTGAAAAAGATAATGAAATAGTTGAATTTTGTTAATCACATGCATTTACATATGAATAAGGCAACAACAGCAGCACCGACCTTCGCACCCAGGACCAAGAGGTGTCATGTAAGCGCACTTTATATTGACATATAAGATTGTATTAATTAATACTTTGTTTAGCTTGGTATCAGACGTTGAACCCTGTTGCGGTCGCTTCCCTGTGAGTGCATAACCCTAATTGTGCATCCACATGCCATACACCTGCGGATGCTTATGATGTTGATGATGCACTCTCTTGCATGAACATGTACCATTCGTCTGAAGATGATGATGCTGCTGCTGCTTTTGTTGCTTTGTTCTGTTTTTACTTAAAATCCTAACTTTTTAGGGTTTTATCTTAATATGCTTTGCCCTTGACTTTGACGTTGATTTTTTTTTTTAAACAAACGATCTCAATTGGTCTTTACTTTTGCCCTAATCTTTAAGGGTTTTGCCCTTGCCGTTGCCTTGCCCTAAAATTAGGATGTTGTTATGCCTTTGCCTTTGCTCGTGGGCTTTGCTGTATTGATGTTCGACATGAAAATCCTATTTTTCTAGTGACAAAGACTGTAGAGAAGATTGATATGTTTGAAGATGACCATTCGAGCGCTTGGACATATGAGCACTCGAGACGGCTGCCATAATCGCCGTATTTGAATGGAGTTGATGATAATCGTTGGTTGATGATGACCTTAGTTTTCTCCTTGACAAACTCAAGATTATAGCACCATAAGTTTGAGAAGAGGTGTAGGGGTGTTGAAAAGTGAAAAATGAATGGTTTAATTTACTTTGCTATTTTGTTTTAGGTTATTTTATTAGAAAAAGAATTTGTTTTACTTATTCGATTAGACTTATTTTATTCAATTTGGTTTGTATTTTATACTTGGGTAAAACTTTATAAATATCTTCATATGTGATAGGATCCTTAACACCTGCAAAATAGGGATAAAAACACTTAAAAATAATTGCAAGAGAACATTGTAGTATAAACCGCTCAAGTAAGGTCGTTTTCACAGGGATTATTTAAAATAATTTATGCAAAATCTTAGTTAATTATCTAAAAACAAGGATTGGAAAAAGTTGATTTTGAATTTAAATATAATAAAAACGAATTTAATAAAAGTAATTTAAGAAAAACAACTAGTAACCAATTAAGAAGAAATTAGATCAAAAAGACAAAGGTTTTGAGAAATAAATTTGGAAAAGCACTAGGGTTTAGCTGTAAGATCCCGTATCACCCAGGGGTGAAGATCTTGTAAGCCTTGTATGTATATTCTAATTGTCACATCACGGGCTCGACCTTCACCGTAGCACGATATTATCCGATTTGGGCCCCGACCACGCCCTCACGGTTTTGTTTCTGAGAACTCACATGAGAACTTCCCAGTGGGTCACCCATCATGTGAGTGCTCTCACGCGCTACTCGCTTAGATGAACTTTGAAGCCAGTGAGCTCCCAAAAGTCCTCGTGCTAATTGGAGGTGAGAATATACATATAAGGATCACTCCCCTAGGCGATGTAGGATCTTACAATCCACCCTCTTTAAGGGCCCGATGTCCTCGTCGGCACACCACGGCCAGGGTTAGGCTCTGATACCAAATTGTCACATCCTGGCCCGGGGTCCACCACATCCCAGGCTCGACCTCCACCATAGCACGATATTGTCCGATTTGGGCCCCGACCACGCCCTCACGGTTTTGTTTTTGGGAACTCACACAAGAACTTCCCAGTAGGTCATCCATCATGGGAGTACTCTCGCACGCTACTCGCTGAACTCCGAAGCCAGTGAGCTCCCAAAAGGCCTCGTGCTAATTGGAGGTGGGAATATAAGGGGGGTGGATTGTAAGATCCCACATCGCCTAGGGGAGTGATCATTATATGTATATTCCCACCTCCAATTAGCATGAGGCCTTTTGGGAGCTCACTGGCTTCGGAGTTCATCGGAACTCTGAAGTTAAGCGAGTAGTGCGCGAGAGCACTCCCATGATGGGTGACCTACTGGGAAGTTCTCGTCTGAGTTCACAGAAACAAAACCGTGAGGGCGTGGTCGGGGCCCAAAGCGGACAATATCGTGCTACGGTGGAGTCAAGCCCAGGTTGTTGTTGGGGGGGGGGGGGCAAGTCAAGATGTGACAATTTGGTATCAGAGCCTAACCTTGGCCGTGGTGTGCCAACGAGGACGTCGAGCCCCTAAGGGGGGTGGATTGTAAGATCCCACATCATCCAAATGAGTGATCCTTATATGTATATTCCCACCTCCAATTAGCACGAGGCTTTTTGGGAGTTCACTAGCTTCAGAGTTCATCGGAACTCCGAAGTTAAGCGAGTAGCGCGCGAAAGCACTCCCATGATGGGTGGCCCACTGGGAAGTTCTTGTGTGAGTTCCTAGAAACAAAACCGTGAGACTGTGATAGCGTGGTTGAGGCCTAAAGCGGATAATATCGTACTACGGCAAAGTTCGAGCCCGGGATGTGGTGGACCCTGGGCCGGGATGTGACATCAGCCATCCTCTTAACAATCCTATGTAGATTTACTAATTACTTATGAATTATCTATGCAACTATGAAGGTTAGGTTTTACTAATATATATTCTACTCGTGGTATTCAAGTTAGAACGTATATCAAACATGAAACCCGTCTGTGGTATTCAGATCAAATATAAACATGCATGACTCATTGTGCTTTGTGAAAACCCTTTGAAAAACCATGCAACCCCTAAAACGTGGTATTCGCCCTATGTGAAATTACAACTATCAATCACAAGAAGCAATACTCAATTCCTCGATGGTATTCCAACCGAATTGCATCCAATTACTTATCTAAACATCCTAATGGTCGTGAATTATTAAGACACAAAGATAGTTTAAAGCATAGTGATTGAGAATCAAAGTATACATACATAATATCATAAGCAATTAAATAAAAACTACATATTCATGCTAAGGCTCAAGGCTTCGCCCTAGCAAACGAAAGTTACTTATGGACAACCATAAAACAAAAGGAATTTTATTGAAATAGAAAAAGGATAGAAAACACCTTGAAATACAAATTGTCAAAACCTAGCTAAGTTCTCCAAATTGATGCCTCTTTCTCCTAATGGCTAAATAGCCTTATTTATACTACTAGAAAATAAAATCCTTCCTACAAAAAGTCTTCTAAAAACTAGGAAACATAATAAAATATGATAATTAGGAAATAAAAGGTTTCCTATTTGAGCTGAAATTCAGACGTCTCAGAAAATCAGACTTTTGACTGACCACCAAAAGGTCTCTTTTGAAAGCTTAGGACAATCCCAACAAATCCTCAAAATGAATCTTCCTCAAAATATGCCATCTTGACCTCTAAAATACCCAAAACGTCCAGAAATGTCCATTTGGGAAAGCTACTGGGCCTTTATTTCATCGCCACGGTCAAACGGCTTGGTAGAAAAATTTGAAATTTTGAAATAATCATCTTGAAAGGCTCACGAACATCCTCCAATTGGAATCACTCCAAAATTCATCCGTTTAATCACTTTTTGCTCCAGAGGAAGTCGAATGTCCTACATTGAAAATATAAATCAAAGTATCAAAATTTCACCAAAATAACCAATAAATTATAACTAAGATTATGATAAAATATATAGTATAATGTGGACTCATCAATATAGAGAAGAATAAAGTCTGTAGAATTGTAAAATATTTTAACTCTAAAATTTTAGTTTTGCAGGCTAGTAGAACACATATAATATTAACAAAAACGAAAAAGTAAACGAGAAGGTAAAAATGAAAAAGTAAACAAAAAGGTTGCGCGCACTCATTTTTCTCATGAGTAAACGGTTGAGATTTTTTTGTTCTTTGATCCGCAAGCACTACTCTTTTCCTTGAATAGTAAAGGATATTCTGTCATGATGCTATTTTTATTATTGGACATGTTTTTTTTTTTTGAACAATTAGGTTCGAATTTTTGGACGTGTCAATCAACATGTAATTGAGCTTACTAGTTATCTCACGAAAAACAAAAATCACTCCAATGTAATTTTTTATTAAAATATTGGGGTCTTTTGATCTAGACCAGTTAACCCATTATGTTTTAGACAGGATCCACCCTATTTTAGAGAAAATCCAAATAAAAATATATTCGACGAGGAGATTCTTATTTTAGGAGGGTGTTTGGACCCAAATTTACACTATCGGTCCGTGTAGTCGAGGCCGTTAGATGAGTAACATTTCTAAACCGTGAGATGATGAAGTGGTTGAGATAATTTTCAATTATTATTAAGGTATAATATTGCGGTTTTGATCATAATATTATCTCTTAATAATATATTAAATTATTTAAACATGATATTTGTCTATATCCCAATTGATTTGAACGTATGGAATATTGGGATATGTGGCAACAGATAAATATGGTGCCAAATGGTATATGCTTTTGGATGTGGCCACGTGAATGTGCTTGTTGGGATTTTATCCCATGTAACTTTGTATAGGCACCACCTAGATCAACATGGTGAAGATGAAGAAGGAAAACATTGATGGCACGGTTTCCTAGCTAGACTAGGAGATAGTATGAAGGCACGATTTCTGTTGATGCATGCAAAGGATGAGGAAGGAAAAAACAAATGTTTTCTTTTGGAATAATGGTCAAGAAGAGTCAGATGATGTTGACGGCTAAAGGATAGGCTTTTGCCTATCTTGAGAAGTCTTTGATTGAAGTTTTGGCTGACAAGTTTGAATTGAAATCAAATCCTACAAACTGTGCCAAGCGAAAAACAGCCACTATAAATACAGAGGCAGTGACACCATTCAGGGGACCTTCAACTGAACACACAAATCTGTCCTGCGTAAATTCTGGCTCTACGCGAAACCTCTCAACACCCTTGAGATTTTTATTTTCTTTTTCTGCCTTCACATCTTCAGTTTGGATAAACAGCACTGTGAAAGCAACCGATGACATCTTCAGTTTGGATAAACAGCACTGTTATCGTAGAATCAGCCGACCTTGAAACACCTTCAGTTTGGACAAACAGCACTGCGTCCAGGCCGATTGGTTATCTATCTAAGTCTCGGCCGACAAGGATTTTCGGATCCCTGTCGATAGAGGTCATCTCATTAGCCTTCTCGGCGAAGTGAGGTGTTACTGATTGTTAGGCTCGGTGCATCAAACACCGAGCTATTTTATGATCGCATACTCACAAGTAGGGTTTAGAGTTCGGCACTCGAACGGCCGAACCACATTCACCATAAAAACCTTCATCATCTTTGAGTATCTGTGCCCCTATACTCTAGTGTCGATTCGACGTGAATTCACTTTCACAAATACAGTTACTGTGGTCGAGTCGGAGGACGACGAGTCGTGAACTTTGTAATTAGTAGCCTTGTTTTTAGGCTTGAGGATCCAGAGGCCGAGACGTGTTCCTGTCTCGGCCGCATTCGCAGAACATAGAAGTCAGCCACACGCATCAACAGCACATCAACATATTTTTACTCCCCGGCCGAGCTCGGCCGACGAGTTGGCACGCCCCGCACACATTTGAAGGACATAGTTAGCTTATTAATTACTCAGCTTGCACGCCGTGTAGGCTAGTAGTTTTTATAACCAACATATGGTCATTGAACCAAACTACTTATTTACCAATTAAAATAGAAAATTGAGCTAATCTATGAGCTATTCCCTTACAGGTTCTAAAGACGTGCAAGAACTGTGTGGGGTGTAGTGTTGCCACAGCTTGCAGTGTGTCATCTGCCAACAAGCCAGACATAGACAAGTCTCGCAAATGATACGTAGATTGTAACTAGAGCCTAAGTGAAGTCGCTCTCAACCACGACCTGGTGTACTCTAAGCCGAAGTCCTTCCATCACTGCCAACAACTCTATACACAACAGAGCCAATACCTTCTTTTCTCCAAGCCCCAACGACAATAAAATGCCCATTCCAATCCCTGACCACCACTCCCACACCACCCAAGCTATTTGCAAAACATGTAGCACCATCCATATTAATCTTAACCCAACCCTCCCTAGAAACCTTCCATTTGGCTTGAAGTGGCTGTTTAGGGACAATCAACTTTGAATTGGCTAGTTTGAAGGACTGGTGCTAACTAAGGAGAGATTTTTCACACATACACCATGTATCACTATACAAATGGTGAGATATATGTGTTGAAAAATTAATAACTTAAAAAATAAAAAATTTCACCACTTACATAAAAACACGTGGTGTACCGTGCTCCCATCACAATAAAAAAATTTCTCCCAACTAAGGACCCGATGCATCACCTTGGATTTATTATCTTAGGGTTGAATGTTTTGTTGGTGACAAATATACCCTTTTCAATAAATAAAAAATAAATATTTTATTATTATTAAATGCATTATTTGATCTTGAATTTAGAAAGCTTGCATGTCGCCATAAAATTTAGTATTGAGGTAGAGCTAAAATGCCTTTTAAAAAGTCAACATTCAAGACTCAAATATTATCTGCATCACCTCTGCGATAGGTATCCAAACTTATATATACACGTTACCTACATATTCAATATCAAACTCATCCAAACCACCATGGGGTGGCCCAGTGGTTAGGGACGAATTTCAGGCTTGTATTCCACACGACACGTCTTGGATTCGATTCTTGGCGCTGGTGAATCGCACAATGGTGGGCATGAAAAGGTTGAAATGCCTCTGTGAGTCTTCTCGGCCCCTGAAAGGGTCGACTACAATGACGAAGTCACCAGCTGGTCCCCTTTTAATAAAAAATATATATACATATCAAACACATCCACACTACTTACATGTTTGGTATCAAATTCATCCACATTACTTACACATTTGATACTCAAACTCATCTACATTACCTATATATTGGTTTCAAACCCATCCACATTACCTACATATCAGAATCAAACTCATCTGTATTACTTGCACATTGTGTATCAAACTCATCCACATTACCAATATGTAAGTGTTTGGACCCAAAATAATACTTTGGGCCGAGCCCATGATTGTTCTCGGTCCAGTAAGAAGTATCAGAAATATTCCCACCTTAGTCATGGCCCAGTAGAGTTCGGCTGAATCATATCAAAAAATGGTTCCAGCTAAATAAGAGTGAAGTGGTCGAATCCTAGTACAATAAGGATTCTTCAGAAGCTAAGGATGCATCAAATCAGAAAAGGTGTTGAGAGTCAAGGGTTGATTAAAGAGCTTGGTTCAGAGTCCTATAAGAGTTAGGATTGGTCGAGACCTGTTCAGATTGGGTTAAGGAATTCTAGTCTGAGTGAAACTCTACCTTAGCCATTGAGGAAATTGCTACTATAAATAAAGAAGGGAGTGCATCATTCAAGCCCCCTCCAAATCAACACAAAACTGCCCCTGCACAAACTCTCGCTTTAAGTGAAACCTCTCAAAGACCTTGAGATTTTTATGTTCCTTTTTCCCGCCAACACACTTTCAGTTTGGATAAACGGTACTGTGGTGGCAACTGACAACATCTTTAGTTTAGATAAACAACACTGAAGCCGTAGAACCAACTGAGGAAGAGCACCTTCAGTTTGGATAAACAGCATTGCTTCAAGACCGATTGGTTATCTATCCAAGTCTCGGTCAACAAGGATTTCCGAGTCCTTGTTGGAAGAGGTCATCTCATCAGCCTCCTCGGCGAAGTGATGTGTTACCATGTTACTACATTTGGCACACTAATAGCTAAATTTGATATTGAAATTCACAGAACTAGCAACCTTATCTTCAAGCTCTAGAACTCGAAGGTCGAGAAGTGTTCCATCCTCAGCCACAATCACATGATCAAGAAGTCAGCTGTGCGCCCAACGCCACATCAACACTCATTCACTCCTTGGCCGAACTCGGTCGACGAGTTGGCATGCCCCGCATTCGACCGAAGGACGTAGTTAGCTTATTAGCTATTCGACCTGCGCGCCACGTATGCCAAGCAGCTTTTAGGGTCAACATTAAGACTCAAAAATAATATTTTTTAAGCTAAAATCTTTTTTCACACAAATACCCTAAATTAGAAAATTAAGGATTGCCAAAAAAATTGTATAGAGTAAAATAGGCACGAATCAAAATGAAAAATGATAACCCTAACTATTAATTGGCATCATCGTTAGTTTTTAAAATAGGAAGATACTCGAAGAATTTTTGGATTGTTGTAAAATATTCTAATGAGATTGGGGTAAAATCTATTTGGGAAGTTTTATTTGAACCCTTATAACTTCTTTTTACACTCAACTTACTCTCTACATCCATATTATTTTGAACTAAAATACTAATATCTCTATAAACTCAAGTTTACTACCTAATCTAGCTAGCCTCACAAACTCAATTCAACATGTAAATTTTTATTTACACCCATTTAGAAAATAGAATTTCAATTGAACATTTTTTTTATTAAAGAACTAATATCTCTTTAATCCCAAATTTCATAAGCATAAAATCGTATGGCCTGTTTTCGTTAATGTAATACAGTATTGTGTCGTAATTTATGTAGTACAACATTATTATGTGTAGAAATTAATAGAATTTCATAAGATGATGTGCCCCTAATAGAATTTCTTAAGATGATGTGCCCCATTGCTGGAGTTGCAACGTACATCACTATGGCTCCCATGACTATTGTTGCTAGCTAATTTGTTTGTATTTTGGTGTCTCTTTGTTGTGGTACTTGCTGCCTCCTAATGAACCAATTTTCAATTATTCCATGATCTAAGGTAAGTGGTAACAAACAACATGCTCATTTACTTTCGTAAGTTCTAGCAAGCCCTTATTTCTTTAGTTTAGCCCTAGATTTTCAACCATGCTAATGGAGTGAATTCGAGGAAAAAAAATTGGAGTGGATTCATATTTAAGTGTAATAAAATTCTATCTTTCGAAAAAAAAGGAGTGGATTCGAGGAAACCAAATGGCTTCGCCCCCATTTACACAGCGAAACACAATAACTCAACTTTTCAACTTTCAGCATTAATGGTTGTGAATTGAAACTTAAAAACTCATCTTCTCAACTCCAAAAAAAAATTTGAAATCAAATGAAAAAAAATTGCATAAATCAATTCATACCTTAGTTGGAGGATTTAAAACCTCAAAATCATCATCCATTGATTATAAAAAAATTATAAAAAAAAAAAAACAGAGCTTGTTTTCTCTATAAGAGCCTTTAAGATTTTAGCCGGAATGAACGTAGGATAAACATTGTGTGAAACTAGGGTTTAATTACTGCATGTGGGTTTATTGATAAATTTTAATTTTATTGTTGATCTTACTTGTATACTTGATGGTAATTATACAATAGAATAAAAAAAAATTTCACATTTAAAATTTAAATTAAATATAAAAAGAATTCATATAGGTTCAAATAAAATTTCTCAATTTATTTTCCTATAAGATATTTGAAACGGCTCAGGATCCAAGTCGTGGACGTTCCGAGACTCCCGGGTTTTTTAATCAAACGCCTGCATCCTCCTTTACCGTCACGCACCGTCCCTCTCTCTTCCGTTTGCGCCACGTGTCCACTAACCCATCAACTAGGATTTGGGTAAATCCGTTCCCAGCGCATCCTAAACCTTCCTCTAATCTCACGGCACCTTTTCCCTCCTTTTCAAAAAGCTTAAAAAAATTTAAAATTAAAGAAAAAAAAAAAAAACACTTGAAATATCCACCGCCACTTCTCTCTTCTTCTCCAGTAACTGAAGTCTCCTCACTCACTCGCAACATAAAACATTCTCCGCCAACACCTTTCCCCGCCACCGCACGAATGGCGTCTCAGCTCGGCGCCTGTTCTCCACGCGCTGCCCATTTCTACCTCCACAAGCACCGACAACCGCTCATTCTTCCGCTAGAATTCTGCCAAACGGGGCCGTTTCAGGGAGCCAGAATTACCAGCAGGGGAAGTCTGCGGATTAGGGTTTCCGATGGCGGGGACTCGTACCTCGGCATGTGGAAGAAGGCCGTCGAGAACGACAAGAAGGTCGCCGAGTTCGAAAGGATCGTCGATAACTCTGCTAAAATCGAGGTTGATGATCAGAGTGTCGAGCCCGTTGAGGAATTGGAGAAGAAGAGCGAGGAGTTCCAGAAGATTCTGGAGGTTTCGAAGGAGGAGAGGGACCGGGTTCAGCGAATGCAGGTTGTTGATCGAGCTGCGGCCGCGATCGCGGCGGCTCGCGCCATTTTGGAGGACAAGAATAAGGAATTGAGGAGTGAGGCGGGGGATCGCGGCGGTTTCGGGGGTGGCGGAACAATTGGGGCTCATCAAGAAGGTAAACATTTGGACATTGTGTTTGATTTTAATTTGGGATTTTGAATTTCTCATTGTTTATGTATGGATTTGATTGGGGATAATGATGATAAAGATAGGTATAGTTTTGAGGTACATTTGATGATAATGAGAAATGTTGACCACTGTTTTGTTTATTAATTAAACTCCAGAATTTCCAAGAACAAAAAAGTTTGAGTTTGATCCTGCACGTGTTTTGGATGCTGATGGGATCATTGTTTCGCGGAGATGGCATTATATGAGATTGTAAAGTTAGAGTTGTGAATTTGTAACATATGTTGGCATTGGATAATACGAGGATATACACCCTGCAGTCGACCGGTAGAACTTTTAGTTGCAGTGGGAAGTAATGGCATGCTGATTTAGTGTTTGAAGTAGGCAGTGGATGAGCATCTGAATTTTGTTATCAATTGAACTGATGCCTTTTGTTTTTGTTTCTTATAACTTGTATGTCATCCATTTCAGCATTTTGTTTGTAATGGATATTAAAAAGTTTATAGTTCCAACAGGAGTGCAGATTAGGAGTGTAGTTGTTCCAGTGCCTCAATCGGAAATTTCAGGAACCGGGACTCCAGGTCCTGATTTTTGGTCATGGGAACCCCCTCAGGGTAGTGATAAAGGGTCAGATGGTGTCAGCTACTTGCCAACAGCGAAGAAAACTTCAGCACAGTCAATTTTAAGCAGTCCGGTCTTTGAGAAAGAACGATCTGTAGATTATCTCTCAATTCCCCCAGAGAGTAAGCTTCAAGAACCCAATCGAAACCCTCCTCTTCCTCCTTTACAGTCACTGATGGAGGTTGAGACAGTGGACTTCTCTGAGGCACCTTCCTTGAAAGAGGAACATGAACTTGGTGATGAGTTTTCAGCACACGCAGCAGAGGCAGCTCAGGCTCTTGATGCGGTGGATGAGGCGTCATCATATGGAGTGAATACGGATGGATCTAGGTGGTGGAAGGAATCTGGAATTGAGCAAAGGCCTGATGGGGTGATTTGCAAGTGGACAATGACCAGAGGTATTAGTGATGATCAAGTTACTGAATGGCAAGATAAGTACTGGGAGGCTGCAGATGAGTTTGGCCACAAGGAGCTTGGTTCAGAAAAATTGGGACGTGATGCAAATGGAAATGTTTGGCGTGAATATTGGACGGAATCTATGTGGCAGGTTATTCCACATTGCTACTTCAAATTAAATTTGAATGTTTTCTCACCTTCTTTACAATATATCATAATGAATTTTAGCCTTTCTTTCTGGTCAGAAACAACACTTCTAGATTTTTTTTTTCAATCTTTAGTTAATGAACTATAAATTATATTAATCTATGTAAATGCAGCTCCTCTTAATAAAAGTGAGGAAAAGCTCCTTAGAAATGCTTTGTTTCATCAAGGGTTTAGGGTTTATTAGGGTTAGGGTTTACAGTTTACTAGAGTTTATTAACTCATTTTTTTAAGTTGAATTTGTGAGAGAAATTGTGCTAGGTTTGATTTTCGCTTGAAATGTTTTAGTTAAAATGTTGTTTTAAACCGAAAACCCTCATGATTGTGAGATGATGCCTACTCTGTACACCAACTGGCAGCACATATTGCATGTATGTGCACCGTTTTGAATGTGTTTTAGAACCCTGCCCCTGTATCTGCCTGCATCTCTGTAGGCATAATCTTTTATCAATGATTTTGAGATGCATGGAAAGCTGTCATCCATTGTCATGTTATCATTTTCAGGCATGTTAGTTTTGTCTCATGAATATAAGAATGTTACAAATCTTAGAATAAACTGAAGAGAAAGTTTCGATTGGATTGCAGAATTGTGGACTTGTGCATATGGAGAAAACTGCAGACAAGTGGGGAAAGAATGGTAGAGGCGATGAGTGGCACGAGAAATGGAAGGAACATTATGATGCCTCAGGCCAGGCAGAGAAATGGGCTCATAAGTGGTGCAGTATTGACCCAAACACACCCCTTGAGGCTGGCCATGCTCATATTTGGCATGAAAGGTACCAAAGCTTTGAATTGAATTTGAATAACTGTTCAATGCCATGTCCGGTAGCACTGTCTCATTTATTCCTGCCGTGTGATCAATTGACAAACAATTTGGAAGTCGTCTATATGGCAATAGACTTCAAGAAATTGAATATTCCTGCAGATTTTTCAATCAACCTGCTCTTATCTCGTGATAAAACTGAACAATCTGCGAAACATCCAAAAATCTGTTTTCTTGTAAATACTTGACATGTTTTGCATCTGTTGCAGGTGGGGCGAAAAGTATGATGGACATGGTGGCAGCGACAAATACACAGACAAATGGGCTGAGTGCTGCGAGGGTGATGGGTGGTCAAAATGGGGTGACAAATGGGATGAACATTTCGACCCAAATGGTCACGGCGTGAAGCAGGGGGAAACATGGTGGGAAGGTAAGTTTGGAGACCGCTGGAACCGGACATGGGGCGAGGGCCACAATGGTACTGGGTGGGTTCACAAGTATGGGAAGAGCAGCAGCGGCGAGCACTGGGATACACACGAGCAGCAAGACACATGGTATGAGAGGTTCCCTCACTTCGGGTTTTACCACTGCTTCGAAAACTCAGTCAAGCTCCGGGAAGTTCCTAAGCCCTCCGAGATGTCATAGATTATTGTGTGTGCCAACTGCAAAGGCCATCTATAGTTCTATACACATATTCGTAGATTCCCCTTAAATAATGAATGTAGTTATACTATGGTACCATAGTGTAATATCTCTTCTAAGCTTTAGTTTGACTGTATTGTTTGGTTCCACTGCATATTTAATCGCACGATGGAAAAAGAGTTCATTGAGTTTGTTCTAATCGGAGAACTATCACTAAACTATGACAAATTCAAAGTTCTCAATGCTAATACACATTACACAATCAAAAGAAGAAACTTGTGTGAAATAAGAAGACGGACACCTGCATTTATACGGGCAGCAATGACACTTTTTTTATTTGATCGTAAACCAAGGTATAAAAAATCGATAATATCGGCGATATTTCACCGATATTATTGTTTTTTTGGGAGTCCGATATTTCTACACATATCCGATAGGTTTTCGTCAAAATATCAAGATAATATCGCGATATTAGCGATAATATTGATATTATCGCGACATTGCTTGAAGGCAATGTCGATGCAGTAGACGGCGATGGGCATGAGGGCCTTGAGCATCTGGATGAAGGATATGGAGAGGAAGATGTAGGCGGAGTTGGAGAGCCAGAGGGAGAGGGAGTAGAGAGCGCCGATGGGGACGACGGGGGAGAGGTAGAGGTCGCGGGACATGGTGACGAGCTCGACGAGGAGGAAGGCGAGGGAGGAGTAGAGGGAAAGGAAGTAGAGGGCGCCGATAGGGATGACCGAAGAGGGAGGATTTTTGGACGAACGATTTTCGATCTGCTCGTTTGGGTATCAGTGTTGCGAACCAGAGCACTTTCAAAGAGGAATCAGACATGCATGGTTCGCTCCACCATGGATGGGTTAGAGAGACACGGGGTATGTATGTTGCTTGGCTCTTGGTTGAAGAGGGGTGCGAAACTGAGAAACAATGGAGAGATTAAAAGCCTTTTCAGATTTTCTAGAGAGAGAGGGGCAAATGGGGTTTATTTTAGCCTTTGATTTGGAATTCTAAGAAATTCACTACATGGATGCATGACATGTGGCCAGCCTTGTCTGTTGAAAGGGATGGTCTACCACTGAGAGATAGAGAGCCGTTTGAGGCTCTGGGCTCGAGGCAAGAGCAAAAGATGTAGCAACTGCTAGGGTTTTTCAATTCAAACAGGAAGCTGCTGCATCAGCATATATTGTAGTTGTTGCTGCACTTTGACACAAGTGTGGACTTGGACGTGTTGGGTCGTGTTTCTCTTCAATAGCACCAGGTTAGTTCGAATCTAGGTGATCTTTGTCCTTTTTCTTCTTTTTTTTTGTTTGTTATTTGTTTATTTTAATCTCTTTGTTTTCTTTTCTATTTTCCTTTTCTTCTAGTTTATTTATTTTAGGCTTTTGTTTTCTCTTTTACAGTTTTTATTTTTGTTCTTCAATCTTTGTTTATTTTTCCACACCTTGAGGACAAGGTGTGCAATAAGTTTGAGGGTGGGAAAGTAAAATTTTATGATTTTAATTTTTTGTGTCAAAGTTAAAAATTTTATTCTTTTTAAGTTAATATCCATAGATTATTTTAAACATTAGAACAAATGGACATGGTGAAGATTAATCTCACAATAGAGTCTTTTCTATTTATCGTTGCTTAGACACTAATTCATAAATTATACTTTGAAAATTTGCACATCACACCAACATGGTTTGTGGGGAGTGAGATTGAAACACTTACTTTTAGTCTAAGTTCATTTTTAATTTTTGTTTGAAGTAAAGTTAGTTCTCGTTATGAATAAAGTAATAATTGTTCCACCCGAGGCTTTGCTTAGTAACCGTCACTACTATATTTTTTGGCCAAAAAATAATTACCTAATTTCCATGAAAAATAAATATAGGCATGTTTAAGATGTATAGTGGAGTTACTAAATGTGATCCAGCTTGGGAACATGGAGACCCAATAGATGGAAACAAGCATGGCATAATGAGCGACTCATGGAAAGAATCTAAGACTCAATCTTCAAATGATTTTGCTTATGGACAACGTCAACCAATCTCGGATCCATATGGGTGGCATGTTAACAATTACATGCAAAACTATTTTGGGGATTTATCATTTGATGACTACTATTCACAATACACTTACTCTACACATAGAGATGATGAAGATAGTGAAAATTTTGAACCTCATAGGAACCCTATGTGGTACTAAGTCACTCATGTATCTTACCATGCAATGTATAAAATGTAAAATATTGTACTAATTCATTATATATAAATGATTATGGTGTGTTTAAACTTCTTTCATTAATTAGTACATATTTTCTACACTCACAATGTTTGCCAGCTCGCTATATAATCAACTTAAATCAGTTAAATCCATCATGCAATGCATTTCCTTCCATTTTTTTGTGATAAACTAATAG
The DNA here is from genome assembly GCA_963580275.1 of Crataegus laevigata. Lineage (NCBI taxonomy): Eukaryota > Viridiplantae > Streptophyta > Magnoliopsida > Rosales > Rosaceae > Crataegus > Crataegus laevigata. The sequence continues at coordinate 17,214,634 of OY756940.1, read as the reverse complement.
ATAATTGACTAAATAAACATCTTGCAAAGTTTCAATAAAAATTTCTAAGTTTTTCTTACAATTTCCGTGGTTTTTATTCAATTTTTATCGATATCGATAATATCCCGATATTTCCATCGAAATTTCCGTATTTTTAAACTATCAATATTTCTGATATCATCGATATTTAATACCTTGATCGTAACCAATTCATTTATATTATAACTTGTACACAAAAAAGTTAAAGTTTTAGACCGTACAATAACATACACGTTATAAAATAGGGCATTTCACAGTGGCTCCATGGTCAGTTCCAAAAATTGTTTGCCATGGTGTTAGTGAAAAACCATCCATTTAATTAGTGGACTGCTTACGTGGCTAAAGTATGATTCTCATCCTGTAGTTCTAGAACTCCATCACTTTTTCAGTGAAATTAGCTCACCAGATGCCCACGTTAATGTTTTCACACCTTTTGAAGTTAAATATGTCAATCACTAACTAATCGTGTCAAAATTTAACTTGTCATGATTTGTAACTACGAAAATGTCACAAGACTCGCAGCCACCACTCCCCATCTCTTCTCGTCCCTTCTCGTTTATGAAGCACAAAACGCTTTGTGCCATAATATGCAAAAAGATTGTGATTTTCACACCTTTAACTACTTTTTTCACACTCTTTTTTATTTTTTAATACTTAATTAGTATTGTACTATTTAATTTTCCATATATACTCTTTCATGTATACTCTGACTCTTTCAAAAGTCAAAAAGTAAGAGGAGTATATATGAAAGATTAAATAGTAAAATATCAATTAAATATTAAAAAATAGAGAGGAGTGTAGAAAAAGTAGTTAAAAGGTGTGAAAATACAACCCTATGCAAAAGAGAATAATACGTCGCCGTTTTGGCCGTTTTACCTGATAGGGATCTGCCGCGACAGTGTGGTGCGCATTCAAGCGAGTGTCACGCACTGACGCAAGTACACTCTCTGCCTGTAATCTTCGCCTCCGCAGAACGCACATACGTGGGCCGGAAGCCCTTCCAATTTCCCAATCCTTTCCGTTCTCAATTTTCGCATATATGAATTCCCACTATTCCAATTACGAGGAATCCAGAGTGTTTGCTTCTTGCGTTCCCATTTCACTCTAAGTCTCTATCCTCACCTTAGTTTCCAGTAATCAGTGAGAAAAAGTGTAAATCTACCTGTTTAAATTTGTGGGTTTTCGTTCTTTTACCGTATGATGGCGATTTCGATGCTTTACGGAGCTCAGAATCTCAAACTTGTCAATGGAATAATAGCAGTAACACCAAGTGGGTTAGGTTCTGGTGAGAAAAATTGCCCTTATGGGGGTTTTTCCCAGAAGGGTTTAGTGAGCTATGGCGGTAGGAGTCAAAAGACCAGAACTTTAGTGGGACCCATATGCAGTGTATCATCCTCGAGGCCTGCTTCCCAGCCTAGGTTCATACAGCACAAGCAGGAGGCTTTCTGGTTCTATAGGTTTTTGTCTATAGTGTATGATCATGTTGTAAACCCTGGGCATTGGACTGAGGATATGCGGGATGATGCGCTCGAGCCCGCTGAACTTTACGATAGGAATATGGTGGTGGTGGATGTTGGAGGTGGAACTGGGTTTACGACTCTTGGCATTGTTAAGCATGTGGATGCCAAGAATGTGACCATTCTTGACCAATCGCCGCACCAACTTGCCAAGGCTAAGGAGAAGGAGCCCTTGAAAGAATGCAGGATAATTGAAGGGGATGCCGAGGATCTGCCGTTCCCAACTGATTACGCGGATCGATATGTCTCTGCTGGAAGGTACAATTTCTGCTTGTTTTGCTTCCTATAATCAGTGTGATGAATTTGCATTTAAAGGAATCTCAAAGTGTAATGTGTTTGCATTTAAAGGAATGTCAAGTGACGTTCTGTTAATTCTCTTTGTCTAATGCAATTTCAATATTTTGTTTCTCAGTATTGAGTACTGGCCAGACCCACAGCGTGGAATCAAGGAAGCATATAGGGTACTAAAAGTAGGAGGAAGGGCTTGCCTTATAGGCCCTGTGCACCCAACCTTTTGGCTGTCTCGTTTCTTTGCAGATGTGTGGATGCTCTTCCCAAAGGAGGAAGAGTACATTGAGTGGTTCATAAATGCTGGTTTCAAAGATGTTCAACTGAAAAGAATTGGTCCAAAATGGTACCGTGGTGTCCGCCGCCATGGCTTGATTATGGGTTGCTCTGTGACAGGTGTTAAGCCCGTATCTGGGGACTCCCCTCTCCAGGTAATATATTTCTTTATCCATGATAGATTTCTATGTTCCGCGGCTTATGTTAGAGTCTCTTTTTATGGTGAACGAAACTCTTATTGGTTGATTAACGTCTCGACCCTCACATGTCTATAGCATTGCAACAACAATTTAGGGTTGTGTAAAGAATTTACTCTATCCTAGAAATCATCGCTAACTATAAAAATAGCTCATCAACTAGCACAAGTATATAAATTGTTGTGTGTTGGGAGAGGTTATGGTGGTCAGTTCTTGTACTAGCTACGAGTGACAGTGCATAACAATGGTGGTGGCTGTGACATAAATGGTGATGCTGGTGGAAATAGTAATGGCAGGTGTGACTCTGTGCAGCCGTGGCGGTGCTTGAATTAGCGGAAAGGGTGATGTTGGTGATGGTGTTCTAGCGGTTGTGGTAAAGGTATTAGTGGTGACAACCGACAAATAGTAGTGGTGGTGTTGGTGACAACACTGGCTGTGGTTCATTTTAGAAGCAAAAGCAGAAAACAGGAGGAAGCAATACTACTTAATGCTATCTAATAAGATTTTAGTTCAAAAGCAAATTTGGGGACACTCAAGTTTGTGAGTCGTTATAGGTATAGGTGAGGACCATTTAATCAGAAGATGCTCATCTACGCTATTGAGGGTTTACTCGTGTCCCCAGATGATATCTATTGAAAATTAAGCAGAAGATGCAGTAGGTTTACGTAGGAGGCTTATTTTTGCTTTGATAGATTTACTTCTCGTATTTGTTTGATGTTTGCTTTGGTGCAGCTTGGTCCAAAGGTGGAGGATGTCAGGAAACCTGTGAATCCATTGGTGTTTCTTTTTCGGCTCATTCTCGGTGCAACTGCAGGAGCTTACTATGTGCTGGTTCCCATTTACATGTGGATTAAAGATCAAATTGTTCCAAAGGGCCAGCCTATCTGAAACAGGAGTTACAAAATGTGAAAGGATTATCAGCATTTCCTACGGTTTGATCCCTTCTTTTCCCTTTTTTTTTGGTGAAGCTAGCCAGTTAAGATCATGTCTTTCATTTGACAAACACGTCGGTGAATTTGTGCTGCAGGGTACGCACCTTTACCGCATAAGTTTTTTGGAACTGTCTTGAACAAGTGACTTAGTTGATCCGTAATTTCGTGTTGCTTTTATATCATAACATTTCGTTTTAAAATGCTGGAAGGTGTCAATGCTTTTAGCCGGAAGATGATGAACAAACTTGAACTGTTAGTCGATGGAAGTTGGGTTGAATACGATAGAAAAACAAATAAAGAAACATTCAACCCCAAATTTTAAACTAACAACGAAACATTCAATCCCAAATTTTAAGACCAAATTTCAATGGCAACTTCACTCAAATGATGACGCTACAGCTGCTTGGGGAGGAGCATTCAGTTTTCAAGACTAAATTCTCATATGTCACTAAGCCTTCCACATTCAAGCCTCATTTCATTGAGATATTTTTCAGTGTGCTAGAAACATGGCTCGTTACACTAAGTGTAATAATATAGTCAGTTGAGATTTTTTTTTTTTTTAAATTTCAACTAATTGTATTTGTACACTTGATATACCTGGTTGTGTTTTCAGCATATTGAATTTTTTTTAATGTCACGTGTCAGCATCATATCAATGGGAATTGTAACTAGATTATGTTTTGGTGGTTGTTTTAGTCTAGGGTTCGTTTGGCAAGTGCTTTTAAATGACTAAAAGCACTTTTAAATAAAATATTTTTGAGTTATAAAAACACTTGAAGTGTTTTTTGCCAAAGACACTAGAAATGTACTTCTTACTAGAAGCACTTCAAGTATTTCTTGTTACAATTAATTTGCATTTTAGTAAAATTTTGTTCTAAAAACATTTTATCAAAAATCCAATTTAGTTGTTTAAAAGAACGTACTAACGAGCCCTTTAGATGGGAGAAGTGGGTTACTTTCTTTGGTGACGAAGTAGGCTTGGCAAATAGATTGTGTCTGTCGTGTTTATGTCATTTTTGTGTAACACCTGTTATCTTAACGGGTTGTGTTGTGTCACACTTATTATCTTAATGGGTCCTTAACAAGTCGGGTCATTTTACCCAACGACCCATTATGACCCGTTAAGAAAATATTTTTTTTCCTTAAATTTGCACATACCACACATTGCCACATAATATTACTTCAAAACATTAAAACACATTTGTCATTTAAGTATTACATCTACACTCGAAAATAAGAGCCTAATAAACAAACATCTATACACTACTAGTCTATTACAAAATATTAAATGCGCAAGGATATGCAAAATAAAAGAGTTTTTGTTTTCAAGGTTGTAAAGTCTTTCTCAAAAGTTTAAACCTTGTCAATGGAACTCAAAGTTTGCATGTTATTCATTTTACAAAATCTTCAATTTTTATCGATCATCATAACATAAGATTTTGTAGTATTCACTTGTGTAAATATTTTAAATTGATGATCAAATTAGTTCATTGTATTCATATAGGATCAAGGAGTGTAGCTGTAAAAAAATCATCAAAATTGGAGTTAAAATAACTGTTAAATTGTGATTTTTCGTTTATAACCATCGAAAAGTTTTATCTCATTACTTGATTTCTAAATGTTTGTTTTTTGCAATTTTTGGCGTATGCAATCTCGAAATATATATAAATATATTGAACAGTTAAATCGTTGAAACTAGTTTCGTAGAATGCGTATCCCATCAAAACAATAGATTCACTAACACTTACGAGTTTATTTATACTTTCATTAACTAGTATAAAATATTTAAAATTGAAGATCGAGTTCATTCATTGTATTCATATAAGGTCAAGGAGTGTAGCTGTAAAAAAATCATCAAAATCAGAGTTAAAATAACCGTTAAATCGTGATTTTTCATTGATAACCGTCGAAAAGTTTTGTCTCGTTACTTCATATCTGAATATTTGTTTTTTGCGATTTTTGGCGTATGCGATCTCGAAGTATATACAAACATGTTTGACGGTTAGATCGTTGAAACTAGTTTCATAGAATGCGTATCCCATCAAAACAATAGATTTACTAACACTTAAGTGTTTTTTCATACTTTCATAAGTATATTCACTAGTGTAAATATTTTAAATTAAAGATTGAGTTCATTCATTGTATTCATATAGGGTCAAGGAGTGTAGACGTAAAAAATCATCAAAATCAGAGTTAAAATAACCATTAAATCGTGATTTTTTCGTTTATAATCGTCGAAAAGTTTTGTCCTGTTACTTGATCTCTGAATGTTTGTTTTTTTGCAATTTTTGGTGTATGTGATCTCGAAGTATATACAAACATGTTTGATGGTTAGATCGTTGAATCTTGTTTCGTAGAATGCATATCCCATCAAAACAATAGATTCACTAACACTTAAGAGTTTTTTCGTACTTTCATTAAGTATAATATAAGATTTTGTAGTATCTACTAGTGTAAATATTTAAAATTGAAGATCGAGTTCATTCATTGTATTCATACAGGTCAAGGAGTGTAAATGTAAAAAATAATCAAAATCGGAGTTAAAATAACGGTTAAATCGTGATTTTTTGTTTATAACCATAAAAAAGTTTTGTCCCGTTACTTGATATCTGAATATTTGTTTTTTGAAATTTTTGGTGTATGTGATTTCGAAGTATATACAATATGTTTGACAGTTGAACTGTTTGAAACTAGTTTTGTAGAATGTGTATCCCATAAAAACAATAGATTCACTTACATTAACGAGTTTATTCATACTTTCATTAAATATAACATAAGAATTTGTGGTATCCACTAGTGTAAATATTTTAAATTGAAGATCGAGTTTATTTATTGTATTCATATAGGGTTAAAGAGTGTGGCTATAAAAAAATCGAAATTAAAATAACCGTTAAATAGTGATTTTTTCGTTTATAACCATCGAAAAGTTTTGTCCAGTTACTTGATTTCTAAATGTTTGTTTCTTGCGATTTTTGGCAGTGTTGGAAATGTGCCCTAAAACCAATCATATGATGATACTTTACGGACATTTCACATGATTAAACTAATCTAGTTTAATATCAAGGGCAAAGATTATTGTTTGAGCGGTCTCATATAAATGTTATATGCTTAAACGATAAAGTCCAAGGAATATGTGATTGGGAGAATGCAATCTAAAAGAAGTTAGATTCATGAGACCATTCTTTCGTAGACACATCCTAAACGTTCCTGATCATAGGATTGCCAATTGGGCATTGACAGTCCGTTAAGATCAGTACGTGCTATGTCTTCTCTCAGGGAGAGTGACTAGTCTCGAGTCATCGGTGTGAGTGACACCAAGACAAGTACGTAGGTGCTCAATAGAGAATGAGTTCACTGAACACGATCAACGACGAGTTCTCATATTCATGTCACGTGAGAACTCATGGTTAGGATAATGCAAATTAGTCCTTTGACCTGAGGCATCATAGTTGTCTTGTGGTTAGGTCCTTGATCTTTGATCGTGTCAAATGGCATTCCTTTGGAGTGTCCACGACATGGTTGGGGTCAAGCTATCTAGTCATGGAGACAAGTGAATGCGCAACAAGGGATCTCTAACCTTCAAACCGTTGAGGGAGAATACTCTATGATATGATTTAGAATCTCTGGCCAGAGTATGAATAAGATGTTGGAATGTGTTCCAGATCACATTCAATGGAATCATATAAGCACGAGATTCACATTGGATAGTAGACATGAATAAACTATCAAGCCAAACAATGTGGTCAAGAGTATTGTATTAGAGAAGGACCGTATTGCATTTGTAATCCTAAACTGAATAGGTTCTCTACCTCTTCTGATTAGCTTGGGTAACCATGATATGCTGCTAGGTGTCACTCATGGTTTGTGGAAGCCCTAAACGTGTGTAAACACTAAAGGGAGAATTGAAAGTTAGTTTCAAATTCACAATTGATTTAAAAGAGTTTGAATCGCCCACTGCCTCGCTAAAAGGAACCTAATGGATCGTACACCGTGTAAGGTAAAGATTGAAGATTCAACGGAGATGAGTAAGAATAATTAAATGGTTTAATTATTTATGGCAAGGATTAATTAATATGTTAATTAATCAAACGAATGAGTTCGTTGAAGACCTCGGGATAGTTTTGGACCTTAAGGCCCAATGGGCTTCGAACGTCAAGTCCATTGACTCAAGTTGTATGACAACTTAATAAATAATGATTTACAAAGGCCCAAATGCTCCAAAAATATCCCTAAGGCCGGCCACAATGTAAGGGTAGTGAACTTGGACTTATTTACAAGTTTGCCACTCAAATGAATTAAGGTATAAATTTGACTTTATAGCCAAAATTCATTTAGGGTTGTTTTTGGGGAAATTGGAGAGAAGAAATGCTCTCCCTTCTCTCTAGAAATGGCCGGCCCCCTTGGAGGGATTAGCTAGCAATCCTACTCCTCCAAGGTCACTCATTTCTTCTTAATCAAAACCTTGGTGTAGAAACTTAGAGGTTCTCAATTTTGAGAACTTAGAGAACCTATCCTTTCTATATAAATCCATAGTTTTAAGATGCAAGGAATGAATGCCCTCTCTTTGGGTGATTAGCCTTTGCTTAAGCAAAGAGGAATCTACAAAGGTATAAATCTCAACTCACTTTGTTTTGAGTTGTTTAAAGGTTCACCAATCTACTAGGCTTTGAACATTCATGGTTAATGTTTTGTTTTTAAGTATATGCAAGCATGATTCCGCCTTTAATTTGTTAATTGCATGCTAATGATATTGCTTAAATGAACATGTTTCTCCAAAATAATCCTTCAAGTGGTATCAGAGCCTAGGTCTAGTAGTTGGTGAATCCTTTTGGGTTTTGTAGTTCATAATATGTGATTTAAAAGTTGTAAAATGTTACAAGCTTTATTCTTGTTTTATGAATGTAAATTTTGTTGGAAAATTTGGCATCTCAAATGTTGTAGATGTAGTTCATATGAGCATGAATATTGAAGCTAAAATTTGGTGCCAAGAATTTTGGGATTTTCGGCCAAATTAAAAGGGTGATTTTTGGGTTCTTGTTTGTCTTGTTAAAATGTTTTTCAAGTGACTTTTGGAACCCCTAAGTACCCTAGTTTGGTTATATGAAATTTCCCTTAAGTTTAAATGGTTTTGGGATGTTTTTGGGTGAAAAATCATCATGGAAAAATTTTGAGTTTTTCATGAGTGTTCTTCATTGTTCTTGACATTTTAGCCAAGAACAAAAAGGTTTGGTGTTTTGATTCAAAGTTTTGAATTATTTCATAAAGTTTTGTTATTAGATATTTTCATATATTTATTAATTAATAATTTTAATGTTAGTCAAAACTTTGAAAAATATGTTAGATATTTGTTTGAAAGGTGTAAGAAACATTAATGGGTGTGTAAGGTATAAATACCATTCACACACACCTTGCATGGCTTTATGTCACAACACCATCACTCTCACCCCTCCAAAACCGGCCACTCCCTCATGGGAGTACTTTTGGGGCTTTCATGCAATTACATAAAGTTTTGATACTTTTGTGTATTTGCACTTTGGCCCAAAAGTTTACGTTTTTACGTTTAGGTCCAAAAACGCTAAAGGACAAATTGTTTTGCTCCTTTAATGAAGTTTTTACATTTGTGGAAAATTTTGGGTTCTAGTTGTGATTACATGAAGTAGTGTACTTTTGTGTTTTTACAAAGTGACCCCAAAAGTTTAAGTTTTTGCAAAATAGCCCAAAAGTTGTGGTTAATTGCACTATGGCCCAAAAGTTGTGGCTAATTGCAAAATAGCCCAAAAGTTGAGGTTAATTGCATAATGGCCCAAATAAGTTGAGGTCATTACATTTAGGCCCAAATTAAATAGAGAACAAAAATTGTTTTGTCTCTTTAAATGAGAATTGGTTTTTCATTTTAGTTAGCTTCATTTAAAATCAAATTTTATGGATACAAAAACCAAATGAAAAATGTTGCATTCAATTTAATTAGTTAAAGTGTTAATTAATTAAAGGGTGATTATGAACCTAAGCCTACGATAATTGAGCTATGTGAAAGGCCGTTTCAAATTTGTTTGAACCATGGGAATGTGTAGATTAGATTTTGGTTGTAATTTGATTAGATCAAATGTTGTAAAAGAGCATAAGCTCTTCTTTAATTTAAAGTACTTCTTTCTTGCTTTATATGATATGCATGAAAAATGAAGTAGTTGGGTCCAACGCCCCTAAGACAACACGCCTTAATGTGATTAAATGCGTAACTAAAATCAATCACCATCCCTAGTCCGAGATTCAACACAAGGCTCGTGTTGGATCTAATAAAAGGTTCATAGTCATCCTAAGGCCCTAAGGCAACTATATAGTCCATCAATGAATGCAAACCTTATGTTAGTAGTATCATGTACTCTTGCTTTAAAAACCGTTTTAAAAGCTTAGTGGGAGTATTATATACAACTAAATAAATCATATGGACCAATAGTTGTGATAGGACCAAAAATGTTTTAATTGGATTAAAATGTATGTTTATATGTGATGAGACCTAAAAACCCTCAACCAAACCAATATTAAGTTGATAAACGTGAGAGTGCTTTGAACACTCTTTCGTGGCCTTCCACCGTGGTAGGTCCAAACGTTTGTGACGTGTACACCGGCTTCACCCTATCATGGGGGAGTACAAAGTGCATGCTTACACTCGGGGAGGATTCTATATGCATACTTGATGTTGTGAAAGGTAGGCAAAGAGAATACATCGTATCATCGTGAGGTTGTTCTTGGACCCCTAACTTGAACTCGCATGGTGGGAATGACTTAACTAAGTGCAATGGAGCCAACATCATATCATTGTGAGGCATCATTCTCTAGAGGCCAAATTAGATGGGTTCTTACATAAAGATGTAAATGAGTAAGCGTACTCTCTCATTGTTATTAATGCTAGCCAACATTGTATCATCGTGAGGTGGGCTTGGTAATAGTGAGTCTCCCATAACCTACTAAGAGTTTCCTCCAAAACTCTCGAATTCCGATGAGGGATATGGAATTTGCCAAAAATAGTGGGTGGTGTTATTGTGATTTAAAGACCCGAATCAAATAGCTTAAAATCAATCAATTTATATTCGTTATGTATTTGTTTACCAATATATTTGCAAACGCTATCCAATACTTGACAAAGAAAAGCCGAAAGCTTTAGTTTCCGAACTTGGTACCACAATCCCATAGATTGTCTTGAATGGATTGTAAAAGTGCCTAAGTAGTCTCATCCTCACAATCTTCCTATTGATAATGTATCATTGGAAGAACATGTTAGATAAGTCAATCATAAAGAGGACAACAATTTTAATGTCATAATTCTTCAAATACAAATTGTTGTATGAAGAAATAAGAGTTGCTTTGAACAACCCTTAAATCAACACAAACATTAGTGCTTGTTTCTTTGTTACATAAACAAGGAACTTTTTGAAGTAAGCACAAGGGCATGGACACTTAATGTGCCATGATTCTTCACTTACAAATCGTTGTATGAAGAAATGAGAGTTGCCTTAAACAACTCTTGAATGTTTGTAATTATGTTTAGAACATAATGGTTGGTTGACAAAAATAGTCCATCAACATGGACTTATGATGATTTTGAATCATTGTATGTTGAAGTGTTAAAACACTTAACGAGACGGAAACTAGATAAGGACTTCACCTTTGTGTCCCTATCCTAATCGTTCACTAAGTTTATTGTAAACTATATAGTGAACAATAACCACACTCTCTCCAAATCGTTTGATGTGTAAAACACAATTGAAATAAGTTTCAAGAGAGATAGTGGGAGTTTAGGGACCATGACTATTGTAGTCAAAGGAGAAGTTAAATGAAGAAAACAAATAACTCCAAGGGAACAAACTTTCTTTATGAAAGGATGGACATTGGAAGGGGTATTTGCAAGAAATGTCTTGCAAGTGTCAAGAACACACCTTTCGAAGGTGTTGTAGAATGTTCTTGAAAAGTTCATAACAGTTGGTTCTTCTACTTGAATGCTTGATTCTGTATTAGTAACTATGTTTTACAAGTTGTTGTAGAAGTGTGGCTAATAAGAAGTAGAAGATTAATGAGAGAAGAGAAAGTACTTCACATTCGGAAAGTGAATAAAATATAGATCTCTGCGAAAGCGGATTGTACTTACTTCCTCATATGAACTACCAAATAAGAATGATTAGATTATTGTAATCTAATTAATTGTCTCTATAGTAGAGATGATGTGGTAGTGTTAATTGTTTAGAATATAACGATGCTTAAAACCCAAAAGGTTGCAAGGTAGTGACTAATCCCAACTAAGTTGTGATACCTCTAAAACATAAATTACGAGTTGGTTATGGATGGATGCTTTGGATCGTTAGATCCGGATCCAATGCCTTCTTGTTAAAATTGTATAGAGGCGAAATGTTCGAATCTTTATTCTTTTGGAAAGAAGAAAGAATCACAAAGTTGTTGAGGTTAATTCACTTAGATGTTAGTGGCACTAGTCCACAACATAATACTACTCATGTTATATGACATTCACCGAAGATCACTCTCGGTTGGACTATAGTTTACTTTGAATAAACACAAGTCCGAATACTTTGCAAAAGGTTTCAAAGAATTCAAGAAATGTAAGTTGATGAGTAAGACGTCTAAAGTATTTACCTCCTTAGATTTGATCCAAGGAAATGTAACACTTTAGATACGTTTCCTTGAAAGATGTCAAGGAAAGTAGCATCATAAGATAATGATCTTCTCCATTAGGAGAAGAACGAACGTGAATAAAGATTTAGTTCGTTGGATATTATCTATTACCCATATATAGGATATATATATACTTCTAAAAACAATATGATTGTCAATTAGAAGATCTTCCAAAATTTTCATAACTCCATAATATGTAGTTGGAAAGAAAGACAAAATCTTAAGTATGTTAAGATTTGGGGTTGTGTGCTAATAAGCAATATTTGTTTGAGAACAATCTTGTGAGATATCCTTAAATCTAACCTTTGGATATCACTTCTATAAACCAACTAACCAATGTTGTTTTGTTGGGTAGTTCATTGTAATCTTACAATGTGATTTGCATAAGCGCAAATGAACGAGACATAGAACTCAAAGAATGGGTTCTTTGAGAGACAAGATAGTAATCAACAAATATAACAACCTAGTTCCTATACCACAAGCTCCAAGGTAGTCAAGAAGGATTTATAAACCGTCTTAGTTGAATGGTTTGAACTTTATGACTATGTCATAGAGTTGCACCTCTTAATTCGAAAGAAATAAGAATGAAAATCCTTATGACTACATTGAGTGTATATACGATATATACTCAAGGAAATGATATTGACTCGAAATAATGAAACCTTAATAGCTAATTGGTAGCCTAAGGTGACTACACTCAAAGAGTATGGTTGACTTTGAAGAAACCATCTTTGATATAGTCTTAGTTTCAATTAATTCGAGGATTGCTAGCTACAACTAAATGGTGATTTAATGTTTGGACATAATATGGGTTTCCATAACCATTATTAAGATAGTCTTGATAATGTATGTCTAAACTATAAATCACAAGACATGTAAGTTGTAGAGATCCATCCATCATGGATCTTAGCAAGCTAGTGGGAGCTACAACCGTCTTATGAAAGATCAAATCGTTTGATTTCTCATAAAGGTGTAAATGAATCTTTTGTTTACAAAAGATTAGTGGGAGTTTATCATATTCCTAAATTTAAATATATATATGATATATTAATTTTTGGAAATGAAATGAATACTTCTTCGTTAAAGTAATGACTTTAAACATTCTATAAACGATAGAATAAATATGGGAGATATAGTCTATAATAGACAAGAGATGCTAGGAAGTTTCTCATATGATGATAAACTTCACTTAGAATGATAATTCTAGTGAAACTAGGAAATTGTTCTTCTCAAAGGGAATGTACCCTTTGACTCCCAAAGTAATAATGCGTAAATAGAATCCTTTATGCATACGCAGAAAGGTGATTTATGTATTTCATATTGTATGAAAGACATTGATATGAGTTGTACCTAGAACGGTACAAAACGATATCAGTGCAAGCCCAGGATCAGAACCATGGCAACTGTCAAGTGAATCCTTAAGTATTTAAGAAATACTAAAGGATAGATTCCTCAAAGATTGAGAAAGAATTAGAGTAACGTAATGGAAGCGTAAATGTATTAGATTATGAATCTAATCCATCATTGGATGTTTCTTCATTATGAATGAAGAGATAAACAGATATCTCTTTATTATGACTAAAGAGATATTTGGATGGAAACATTAAAGTAATGACTTTAGTATATTCCATTATGGATGCAAAATATATTGCCATATAGAAGCTTACAACAATGTTGTTTGGATGGGAAAGTTCATTTATGAACTCTCTATTCGGTTCCAACCAGAAAGTGTATGACACTAATGGGGCGATAGCTCAAGCCAGGGAATCAAGGTCTCATCAAGGTCCGAACTCATATGAGAGACTAAACCACATGATTGGGAATCATGTATAATGGTGACGTCGTTATTCTCAAAGTTGCTTCTATGGATAACATATAGATATCCATTGTCTAGGCCTACTATTCAGCCATTTTTGAAATGACTGCAGAAGAGGTATCATCACTGATGACCAAACTGATTGGCTCTAGTGCAAGTGGGAGATTGTTGGAAATGTGCCCTAAAACCAATCATATGATGATACTTTACGGACATTTCACATGATTAAACTAATCTAGTTTAATATCAAGGGCAAAGATTATTGTTTGAGCGGTCTCATATAAATGTTATATGCTTAAACGATAAAGTCCAAGGAATATGTGATTGGGAGAATGCAATCTAAAAGAAGTTAGATTCATGAGACCATTCTTTCGTAGACACATCCTAAACGTTCCTGATCATAGGATTGCCAATTGGGCATTGACAGTCCGTTAAGATCAGTACGTGCTATGTCTTCTCTCAGGGAGAGTGACTAGTCTCGAGTCATCAGTGTGAGTGACACCAAGACAAGTACGTAGGTGCTCAATAGAGAATGAGTTCACTGAACACGATCAACGACGAGTTCTCATATTCATGTCACGTGAGAACTCATGGTTAGGATAATGCAAATTAGTCCTTTGACCTGAGGCATCATAGTTGTCTTGTGGTTAGGTCCTTGATCTTTGATCGTGTCAAATGGCATTCCTTTGGAGTGTCCACGACATGGTTGGGGTCAAGCTATCTAGTCATGGAGACAAGTGAATGCGCAACAAGGGATCTCTAACCTTCAAACCGTTGAGGGAGAATACTCTATGATATGATTTAGAATCTCTGGCCAGAGTATGAATAAGATGTTGGAATGTGTTCCAGATCACATTCAATGGAATCATATAAGCACGAGATTCACATTGGATAGTAGACATGAATAAACTATCAAGCCAAACAATGTGGTCAAGAGTATTGTATTAGAGAAGGACCGTATTGCATTTGTAATCCTAAACTGAATAGGTTCTCTACCTCTTCTGATTAGCTTGGGTAACCATGATATGCTGCTAGGTGTCACTCATGGTTTGTGGAAGCCCTAAACGTGTGTAAACACTAAAGGGAGAATTGAAAGTTAGTTTCAAATTCACAATCGATTTAAAAGAGTTTGAATCGCCCACTGCCTCGCTAAAAGGAACCTAATGGATCGTACACCGTGTAAGGTAAATATTGAAGATTCAACGGAGATGAGTAAGAATAATTAAATGGTTTAATTATTTATGGCAAGGATTAATTAATATGTTAATTAATCAAACGAATGAGTTCGTTGAAGACCTCGGGATAGTTTTGGACCTTAAGGCCCAATGGGCTTCGAACGTCAAGTCCATTGACTCAAGTTGTATGACAACTTAATAAATAATGATTTACAAAGGCCCAAATGCTCCAAAAATATCCCTAAGGCCGGCCACAATGTAAGGGTAGTGAACTTGGACTTATTTACAAGTTTGCCACTCAAATGAATTAAGGTATAAATTTGACTTTATAGCCAAAATTCATTTAGGGTTGTTTTTGGAGAAATTGGAGAGAAGAAATGCTCTCCCTTCTCTCTAGAAATGGCCGGCCCCCTTGGAGGGATTAGCTAGCAATCCTACTCCTCCAAGGTCACTCATTTCTTCTTAATCAAAACCTTGGTGTAGAAACTTAGAGGTTCTTAATTTTGAGAACTTAGAGAACCTATCCTTTCTATATAAATCCATAGTTTTAAGATGCAAGGAATGAAGGCCCTCTCTTTGGGTGATTAGCCTTTGCTTAAGCAAAGAGGAATCTACAAAGGTATAAATCTCAACTCACTTTGTTTTGAGTTGTTTAAAGGTTCACCAATCTACTAGGCTTTGAACATTCATGGTTAATGTTTTGTTTTTAAGTATATGCAAGCATGATTCCGCCTTTAATTTGTTAATTGCATGCTAATGATATTGCTTAAATGAACATGTTTCTCCAAAATAATCCTTCAGGCAGATGCGATCTTGAAGCATATACAAACAAGTTTGACAGTTGAAATTAGTTTCGTAGGTTGAGTATCCCATCAAAACGATAGATTCACTAACACTTAGAGTTTATTTATACTTTCATTAAGTATAACATAAGATTTTGTGATATCCACTAGTGTAAATATTTTAAATTGAAGTTTGAATTCATTCATTATATTCATATAGGATCAAGGAGTGTAGCTATAAAAAATAATTAAAATCGGAGTTAAAATAACAGTTACATCGTGATTTTTCGTTTTATAACCATTGAAAAGTTTTGTCCCGTTACTTGATCTTTGAATTTTTATTTTTTGCGATCTTTTCCTGATGCGATCTCGAAGCATATACAAACAAGTTTAACGGTTGGATCGTTGAAATTAGATTCGTAGAATTCGTATCCTATCAAGTTCAATGATATATATATATATATATTAAGTAGATTTAAATTTATTTATTTTATACGTATAATACTTAAGAAATTAAATAATATGTATATTTAAGCTGATCCAATGGTTACTAATTTTTAAAATTTAATTATATATATATATAATTAGTATAGTTGTTAGAGGTATAAAATTGTTAAATTAATGAGGTGTGATATCCACACACCTCAAATTACTTCTCACACACCCTTGTTAATTTCTATCAGTTGATCTTCTTCAATTCATCCGATCCGATGATCGAAAATTAAAAAGGTGTGACAGAAATAAAATGAGATGTGTAGATATCATATTCCTAAATTAATATATATATATATATATATATATAATTATAGTATTTTTTTAGAGTTATAAAATTAATATTTTACTTATCGTTTATCCTATTACTCACGTGTATACCTGAATCAACCCGTTTTCTTAACAGGTGATTATCGGATTACCCAATAATGATCCGATTTGTTATCGTATCGACTCAAATACTTGTTAATTTCGTGCTAAATTATTAAGCCGTGTCAGGAAATATCAGGCTGAAGAAGGATATGAATTGTATAAGATGTTGAGTCAATCAATAAAAATTACTTCCTTCACATCTGAGTGATAGATGACACGTGGCATCATATCGGCTGCATCTGATGTGTTGTTTTTCAATTCGCCGTACCACGATTTCGATCGTAAAATAAAGGAGTGACATGTGTGATATGGATTATGTTGAACTTGAATGCTATGCTTTCAGTCATATATAGTTCATTTATTTAACGAAGCATGTTCCCTTGAAATGGACCAAATTCGAAGAGGCTTTCAAAAACTGCAAAGGACAAAAAATCAGGAACATGCAACTACGAGCTAGAAGACCAGTAATAAAAAGTGGATTACTAGTTTTTTTTTTTTTTTAAATGAAAACGGAAGGTTTTGGATTTGAAATTCGCTGTTAGTGTGAAAACCAAACTTGTAGCTAGAAGAATACTGAAATGTCTTTACAAGTCTTCCCAACCTCTAAAAGAAATAAAAAATCGTAATTTACCTCCATTTTTAAAATAAAAGAAAAAAAAATGAAAAACAAAACATACTGCAAAATGGAGATACCATCCACGTAAACACCTTGAAAATAACAAGTACTATTACCTAGGGGTGTTTTTGGTACATTACGATACCAAAATCTCCGTACCGATTACTATAGCAAATATTTGGTACGACAAAATCTATTAACATTACCGTGCCAAACTTTCAGTATACTGAATATCGATATACCAAATAGTTTGGTTGGTATGGTATGCCAATGGTAATTACAACTTTGTTTTATGCCACTTAGTTTGCCCAAAATTTAATATTTTTTAATCTAATTCAAAACTTAGAAAATATACATAGTTTGACATATATACACAATTTAATCTAATTCAAGATTTTTTTACTATTGTATGTCAAAGTGGTAGAAACTTAATAAATCATAAGATAAAAATTTCTATAGCATGCTGAGACTCAAATGAACCAGAAATGTAAGACAACAAACCACAAAAAGTAAATATCCATAGATGTGCTCGACGACTGGCTTGCTGATTTGAACCCACAATCCAAGGTGGTAATAATACCCAATGCATATGATGTGCCCTCACTTGGAAGTGCTGTTGTTGGGGACACATTTCAGTTTGAAAGGCTTGGTATGTTTCTGTCTTCTTCTACTTGAAAAAGATTCTTAAGAATACAAAACCATCTTCATTCCAAAACAATAAAAGGGATGGAGTTTCACATGAAGCTTAAAAATAAAGGGGATTTTGGATTCCCTACTTGCAGTTACAGATACAAACATGCTGAAATTAACATTTGTGTCGAGCAGGGACTAGAGTGAGAGACTGAGAGTGTTTGGTTTATGTGGAGATTTTAGGATAAATAAGTCAAACAACATAATATAATATTACATAATACATAATACATAATTATATATATATATATATATAAATACATAATATAATATTAATAATATTGGTAACCGGTAAGTATGGTATACCACCGGTACTAGTTTTGAATACCAGTACCGTACCGAAACAGTATGGTATGGTACAAATACTGTACCATTACCAGTGGTACAAATTTTTTGGCACAACTTTGATATGGTACGGTTGGTAATACGATAAATATGGTATTGTGGTAAAAAATTTCACCCCTACTATTACCAGTATTTTATGCTCTAATTAAGAGAGTGCTACTGCTACCGAGCTTGTGGCTCGCATCTTTTTGTTATACTTTTTTGGCATTTATTATTTGTAAAATAATTCAAACTGTTTATGTTTTAGGTTATATAAAAATCAACTCTAAAAAAGTCAAAACAAATATGAACTTGTTTATTCATCTAAACAAAAAATAAACAACTCAAATCGAATCGAATGAGAGATAAAATTTGAATGTGGGAGCAATTTACACACCTCTCCATGTCCTCAGCGTCCTACTCTTTGAATGCCTTGTGTCTCCCAAGCATCAAACCCTTACAGCTGTCCTTTCTTATATTTATTCATCTGCATTTACAGTGAAGCAGCTACATATCTGCCCTAAAACTTTCGACAACTATATGTTTGACTACTATATTTTAGAGGGATGCTATCTACACACTCATTTTTACTTCTCACACACCTTATTACTTTTTGTCTGTTAGATCTTCTTTAATTCATCCGATCCGACGGCCGAAATCTAAAAAAGTGTGAGAGAAGTAAAAAGGGGTGTGTGGATATCACACCCCATATTTTATATTTTATCGGACCACTCTTAACTTTATTTAACTGTTCATATATTTTTGGGTTGGAAGATTTCAAATAGACATATTTTATAAGACAACACTTAAAAATAGACGGTTAAATTGTTAATATATATGTATATAATTTTTTTTTGCTTCCCTTTCACTAAGTTCCATGTAGAAACTAGGAAAAAAAGCTAAAGATTTGGAAGTCATATGATTCTTTTTAATAAAGCTAAGATTGTAACAACAAATTCCAGTCATGCATATATAAGCCTTGATTTGACCACCCTTTTTTAACTCTACTTTCTTCTTCTTCTTCTTCTTCTTATATTTTATTACTACTAGTTTATTAAAATATTAAACAATGAAAATATGCTCGCACTTGCCTATTAATTACCCCATTGGAGGACTTCTACTTAAACCCAGCTAAGATTGAGCTACACTTCTCTCTCTCTCTCAGAACTCTTTTTCTCTCTCTAGACTTATTTGTATTTTGAAGGGCCAAGTAAAGAAGATGGCAGACGTACTAAGCGAAGAACAGATTGTTGAGTTTAAAGAAGCATTTTGTCTATTTGACAAGGATGGAGATGGTGAGTTTCCTACTATCATGTCCTCCGTTCTTGGTTAGTCCTTATTCTCTATAATATATAAACATATATAACATGTTCTTGCATTAGCCAGCTATATATAGTTTTTTTAAGTTCTCAGATTTGGAAGTGCGTGCACAAAAACTAGGCACTCGTTTGATAACTATATGAACTGGCATTGACTGAAAATATTTTGAATTGTACATGTTTTATTAGGTTGCATTACTGTGGATGAACTGGCGACGGTGATTCGGTCTCTGGATCAGAATCCGACGGAGGAGGAGCTTCAGGACATGATAAGCAAAGTGGACGTTGATGGAAATGGGACCATTGAGTTCGCAGAGTTCCTGAGCTTAATGGCAAACAAAATGGAGGTATAAAATTATATATGCATGGCACTGCAGATATATAGCTTGATTATATAAAGATTAGTTAGTCTTAAAATGCCATATTAGTGTTCTTAATTATGTTTGTATGAATGTATATATGCATCAGGAAACTGATGCAGAGGAGGAGCTCAAAGAGGCCTTCAAAGTATTTGACAAGGATCAGAATGGATACATTTCAGCTACTGAGGTAAAGCACAATATTAAAATTCCATCTCATTAATTAAATTCATACGCAACGATTCCTTTGAAAATTTTGATTAAATAGATAAAAGGTTAATTATTATCAGCTTAATTTGAATTTATCAAATAAATTCCACTGGCGAATAAGCCAGTTAGTTTAATTCTGTGAACATTTTGTTCACAAAACATGTTTTTCATGTGTTTGAAATGATTATTCATAGTGTTGCATTAGAACATATATTAGCACCAAGACATAGTTAAGAGACTGAAAAAACATATAACAATATAGAAGAGACTGTAATATATAAAGAGTGATAACATTATTTTCAATTTTTTTTTATTCAGCAGAAAATTCATTGTTCAAGCAATTAAGAGTGTTTACGGTTTACTTTTTTTTTAATTTTATGTTGAGACCTTTATTCAAATCTGTCTTTCCTAAGCCCTCGCTAAAAATTTGAGGTTATTCCCCATATACAATAGAGAGATTATATTCACACACCCCAAATTACTTCTCCCACAATTTTTTAATTTTTTAATATTTTTCTATCAAGTGTTAGTGGTGTGTAGAAAATATTAAAAAATTAAAAAGATGTGAGAAAAGTAATTTGAGGTGTGTGAATATAATCTCTCTATACAATATTATTAATACCAACTACCTAATGGCCTACAAGCTTCGAGCTGTTAACCTCTGATAGGCCACCAAATTCAGAATTAGTGATGGCTTCGCTGCAGGCATTGCCAGCATGGATTCTGATAAGGATGCAGTTAGAAAAATATTAGTGTGAGAATCATATGGCTTAAGTGATACTAATACACGCTTATAAAATGTTTTATTTGGGTATTCGTGAAATAATTCCCAATATTTAATCTACGTAAATCACATCCTTTAAAGTTACCTCCAATCAAGGATTATGCTACATTTAGTACTAAATTGACAAAATGAGTCTCTAACTAAAGGACTAAAAAGGAAATAATGCTAAAGAGTAATGTTAGATAGATTAAATTTGAAAATGAAATGATGTATTACCAAAAAAAAATAAGCACGTTAATCAATACTTAAGTAATAAACTAATCATAAACTTCTATATTATTTAGTTTACGAAATTTAATCTAAACATTTAGTCTTCTTAGCATTATCGCTAAAGAGTAATGCTAAGTTTGGTCACATGACAGAAAACATGTAGTCCAATGATAGACTAAGTTTGGTCCCAAAAAATAATAAAATAAAGCTTTACATAGTTAGAGATGAAAAAATTAACTCTAAAGTGTTATTTAAAATCTTATCCATAATCGGAGATGGCAGCAACCCAAGTTCATAGGAGATCCATCCGTATCTTGATTCTCTGTACAGTTTCCCATGCAATGAACACTCACCAAACTTTCATTAGACAATGTTCATCTTGTTTTCCACATGGACCTTTTATTTCCAACAGAATCTACACTTCACAAAATCATGTTTGTTCTTGGTCTTGCTTTTCTTTTTTTTCTTTTTTTTTTTTTTTTTTTTTTTTTTTTGCAGTTGAGGCATGTAATGATCAATCTAGGTGAAAAATTGACCGACGAAGAGGTCGAGCAGATGATAAATGAGGCGGATTTGGACGGCGACGGACAAGTGAATTATGATGAATTCGTGAAGATGATGATGACCATTGGATGATCAACAAAATTCCCTCATTCAAATTCATCACTAGCCCTCAGCCAATAAACTTGTATTCATGTTGTCAAATTCATCACTAGCCCTCAGGCAACAAAATTCCCTCATTCAAATTCCCTTTGATTTGTTCAGTTTATTCAAATTCCACATTGAATTATTTTTCAATTTCTAGTTAGTCAAAATCATGGCGTGGTTCAATGTGATGATGTATCAAAATCTTTGTTCAATGTGAAATATTTTAGCTCAACCATTTATATCTTCTTCTGCTTTATATTCATTTCATTCCAATTTCTTTTGGAGTGATTTTTGCACAATTTTTTTTCTTCTCTTTTACACACTCGTATTTATTTATTTTATTGATTATTCAATTCAAAAGTCAGAATATAACAAAAAAAAAAAATTGATGTGAAAATAGTTTCTTCTTGTTTCTTTTTCTGTTTATTTTGGGTAATTTATAAGATTGTCTTCCAAGTTCCAACTCAGAAGAGGGGTTTCTTGATTTGAAGTTTCTCCAACTTTTGGTTGTGAAGTCGGACTTTGAACAGATCAATGGGTGGAAATGTGGTTTCTAATATGAATTGGATTTCATGTTTTGGGAAAAGGAAAAGGATAGGCTGTTCCTTTCACGTTAGTTTCTTTGCATTAAGTCGATGACTTCATATTTCCCCAAGTCTTTGGCTTCAAAAGTTCAAACTTTTAGACCGTCCTCAAAACTGCGTGGAATGTGGAAACTTTCGTCTCTCTCTGTGTGCCCTAAACCTACATTGCAACTCATCTTCTTTGACTATGTCTTAACACTCAAGAGGCTTTCAGTTCTGCTGAGAGACGAACATAATCATATTGACTAATCTAAATGTGCTCCTCTCTGCATATTTGAGTTTGGATCTTTCTTCTCACAATTTAAATTAAGTTGAATGAGATATTGCTTGTATTGGAGGACAAAAAAAAAGGTTGTATTATGGCTCGATGTATCAAATGTGAAAGAATTAAATGTAGACGTGGCCTGGTATTATGTGAAGCAATATTGGGTTGATCAGATCTCGGTGGTATATATGGTATGGTATGTTTCAAGGCCATCACGTCTGTCTCTGTCTGGCCTGGTCCCAGTTTGCTTAGGCCAACCATAGTCCTATTGGAATCCAGATTTCAAAAAAATAGAAAACTTTATTTTAATTCTTAAAAAAGATGAGTTTTAGACTTTAACCTTATGTAAGATTAAAATTCAATTTTAGTCCCTAGTACATTTAATCATATCATTTATTAGTTATATTTTGATGTTTTATTTATATTTATATTTATATTTTAATGTATTAATTACATTTAAATTTAATTTTTATTTCATTCATCATAATATATTTTAGTGTTTACATTTAGGCAATTATTTTTTTATAATATATATTCCGATAACAATTTTGTATGTTTTTCATTTAGATACATTAATACATTTGAATATTTCAGTATATCCATCGGTACAAACATATAGGTACATTGATTCAATATAATGCATTTCGTTAAGTACATTTTGGTACGCATATTTGAGTATTGACTTTTAGGTACATTAATTCAATATATTATATTTATGTACATACATTTAGGTACGTACATTTTGGTACATACATTTCGGTATTGACGTTTAAATACATACATTTTGGTACATATATTTCGGTATTGACATTTAGGTACGTACATTTTGGTACATACATTTCGGTATTGACGTTTAGGTACATACATTTTGGTACATATATTTCGGTATTGACATTTAGGTACATACATTTTGGTATTGACATTTAGGTACATTAATTCAATATAATACACTTCGGTACATACATTTAGGTTTATTATAATATATTTCAATACAATCATGTAGGTACAAATATTTCGGTATAAAAACGTCAATTTTATATATTTCAGCAGTCATTTATCTACACTTATGTATTTATATATTTTTGTGTCACAAATTTCTTTTAATATTTTCTCATTTACGTTCATTTATAATTAAAAAACTAAATATGTGCATATTAATAAAATTAAAATTTAATGTGAATAGATCAAATAAAAATACACATTAAATAACAAAAATTGAATGCAAATTTTGATAAAAGTACATTCAAGGGATTAAATTGAATATTTAATCTAGCACAAGGTTTTTTTTAAATTTTAATCTTTTGCAAGGACTAATGTTCAAAAATTCCTTAAAAAAATGACTCTCAATCATGAATCTATGGTCGGTGCTTTGATGGTTCCTCCATAACTGCACTGATCTTTCAGTTTTTTCTTCTCTCGCATTTCGCTTTGTCATGTTGCTAGTTGTATATCTTATATTATGTTTATTTCTCTCCGGCTAATTTTACAATATAAGTTAAAAGAAAGATAAATACGTAGTTACGTACAACTGGTGATATTCAAGACTTTAACCGCCATCCTAGAAGTTCTGATGATAAGTTTAACGATTTGGCTTATACCATCTCTTTGCATTATCATCAAAAGGTTAAACAGTGATAATACTAATATTGAAAAATAGTAATTTTTGTTAGACAACACTAACCTCAAAAGGTTTAAGTTGATAGAAATGTAAGATTTTATAAGGTAAGTGAAATCAAACCTTAGTGTATTTATATATGTCGACATCTAGGTAAGCGATTATATGGCCATATAGATAAATGGAGGGAAAAACTTAAGTTATAAAGTTTGAATTAGAGTTGGTTATCAACTCTAAGAAACTGTCCAATAACCGAAACCCTAATGGGGGGTAGCAGTTATTGCTTTCTCATGAAAATAAAAGAGAGATTCTTGGTCTCTCTTCTCGGTGTGATTCCAAAAAGAAAACCAGTCCCATTGAAGGTTATATAGCATCAAACACCAGAGAAGAGAAGGTCAATCCTGTGCATGCATGATGTCTTCGACAACAAGTATGTTTTCTTACTAATATTAGGGTTTACTGATATAGCATGCAACCATGCAAATTGAAATTCAATGGCTTAACTGATTATAGTTTGGCACTTGATCTTAAAGTGGGTACTTGATCTTAAAGTGAGTTTACATGTGGTATCAGAGCCAACAGTTAAAGCGTTGAACTCGTTTTGTTTTATGAAATTGGTACTTGTTTCCGCTGCAATTGTTTGTTACTTGCTTGATATCTTGTGACTGCATTATTGTATTTTGTAACTATACATGAACATAGAGTTAGTTGATCTATTGAATGGATCAACATTATGAATAATCTTGAAGTTGATGAAGACTACTTGCTGATTTGAAACTCTTATTGCTGTTTAAGTACATCATCAAAATGTTATATTTATACACATGAAGTTAAGGTTTCATTTTCTGCAAAAAGAACGATTTACAAGCATTTAACAAGTAGGGTTAAATTCCAAAGAATTGATCTGCTGGGTTTGCTATAAATCAGTGTATAATCTCTATAAAAGGTTGTAGTTTTGTAAAAGTCATGCCTAAAGGTGTGCAGTTTACATAAGTTATTGTATTTTTTGTTTAAGATTATACATGAATTGATATTCACATGCTTATTGAATTATATGGACAGTTTCTTGCCCAAAGGTGTAACTGGTTCCATAGACTGAGTGTGATAAGATTGTTAAGTCATTGATTTTTTGTCACAAGTGCAAGTGAATTAATCAGTTCGTAATGAACACACATTATGCAGATTTCAATATGTTGAATCTTATCAACATTGAGAAACTGAATGGCAACAATTTTAAGACTTGGAAGCAGCAAATTGAAATGCACCTGGGAATGTTGGAATTTGATATTGCTTTCAAGCTACCTCAACCAAGTGCCATTACAGATGATAGCATAGCAGTTCAAAGGGACCTGTTTGCCAAATGGGAGAGGGCAAATTAGATGTCACTCTTAGTTAGGCAGAATGCAATGGAAGAACATGTGAGAGGAGGCATTCCTGCATGTGATTTAGCCAAGGCTTATATGGATAGGGTTGAGGAAAAATTCAAGAGATCTGACAAGGCCGAAACTGGTTCATACCTCTCAGCATTTATCAATGCCAAGCATGATGGCGTTGGTAGTATTCGGGAGCATCTTTTCAAACTGGTGAACATTTCTAACAAGTTAAACGCACTGGATATTGGCATTACTGACCAATTTCTGGTGCACATGGCACTGCACTCGCTTTCAAGTGATTATGAGCAAATCAAAGTTAACTACAAAACTCAAAAAGAGACCTGGAGCATTAATGAACTCATTGCTATATGCTATCAAGAGGAGGAAATGATGAAGAGAACTAAGATTGAGACTGTTAATGTTGTTCAAGCTGAGAAAGGCAAGGGCAAAGGAATCATTCCTTGCAAGAACAGCAATTACAAGGGGTCAAAGCCACATATTGCAAGTTCTCACTTTCCCTCACAGAAAAATGCAAAACACTCAGTTGTATTTGCTAGAACTAATGGTGCTTCCACGAGTACTGGTCTCAGACCACATGCAATCTAGCTTAAGAAATGTTGTTATTGTCAATCCACTGAACACTTGAGGAAAAATTGCCCAGGCTTTAAAGGTTGGCTTATTAAAAAAGGGATTTCAAAGCCTGAAGGGGACAAATAAGGAAATCTACAATGTCTCTGTTGGAAATGGGAATAAAGTGATTGTTGAATCAGTTGGTCAAGTAATGTTGAGATTGTCTTCTGGATATGTATTAGTTTTAAACAATGTTCTTTATGTACCTTTTATGAGAAGGAATTTGTTTTCTGTGACACAGTTTGTGAGAGATGGTTTTTTGTATGTTGGTAATGAAACTCAAATTAGTTCTTATTTAAACAACCATTTTGACAATGTCCTTGGATATGCATTTCTTAATGGTGATCTTTGGTAAATTGAGTGTACTTACTTTCATGATTGTCTTAATGTTGATCATTTTGCATTTAAAAGACTGCTCACTAATGAAACATCTTCTATGCTTTGGCATAGAAGGCTAGGGCACATATCAAAAGAGAGAATGATGAGACTAGTGAAAGATGGTGCATTGATAGAGATTAATCCAAATGAACTTGAGACTTGCATAGACTGTTTTAAAGGAAAGACAACTAATTTAACAAACAAAACAAAAGCTTCCAGAAGCAATGATCTCTTGCGGATCATACACACAGATTTGTGTGGACCATTTCCAACAAAGACTATATATGGCAATTCTTATTTTGTACTCTTCATAGATGATTTTTCAAGATATACTTACCTGTTTTTGATTTCTGAAAAGTCACAAGTACTCAATTGTTTTAAAATTTTCAAACTTGAGGTTGAAAAACAACTGAACAAACAAATTAAGATTGTGAGATCCGATCGTGGAGGAGAATATTTTGGTAGATACACTGAAGTAGAACAACAAAAGGGTCCTTTTGCATTGTTTCTGCATCAAGAAGGAATTGCAGGTCAGTACACTACTCCTGGTACTCCTTCCCAAAATGGAGTGGCTGAGAGGCGGAATAGAACCTTGAAAGACATGGTCAAGGGCATTTTATCTCATTCACAGCTACCAGAGTTCCTTTGGGGTGAAGCTATCAAAATTGCAAACTACATACTTAATCGTGTCCCAACCAAGGCAGTTAAATATACTCATTTCGAAATTTGGACAGGTCGAAGACCAAGTTTGAACCATTTTCACAGTTGGGGTTGCAGATGTGAGGCAAGATTATATAATCCTAATGAAAAGAAACTGGATTTAAAAACTACAAGTTGCTTTTTTGTAGGATATGCTGAGAAATCAAAAGGTTACAGGTTTTATTGTCCAGGTTCATATACCAGATTGGTTGAAAGCAGCAATGCCAAGTTCATTGAAGATTATGGAGCACCACATTCTCATTCCAAAAATTCATATGTGTTTGAAGAAAAAGACGAGGAAACTTCAATTCCCTTAAATGCAGTTAATCATATTACCTTGCCGATTTCATCAGGTGTAGGTCCAAATTCATTTTCTTTGCTAACTACTTCTAATAGCCTAAATACTGGAGATCAAGTGATTGTGAATCAACCAGAAGGGAATTTGCATGGTACATAAGTCCTTAATCAGTTAACTAATACTGCAGAAGATGACAATGCACAAAATGCAGATGAGTTGATACCTGTTGTACGGAAGTCCACACGAGTGAGAAAACTAGCATTGTCAAATGACTATGTTGCTTATTTGCAAGAAGTGGAGTTTGATGTTGGTGATGATGATGATCCGGTTACATATAAGGAAGTAATGGAAAGTAAAAATGTTTTACTTTGAGATGCTTGATGAGTCAATTTCATATTATATATTTTACCCTATTCTTAGTATGTTTTGGTAATTATTTTGGTAGAATTTTGATACTTTGATTTATATTTTCAATATAGGACATTCGACTTCCTCTAGAGAAAAAAATGGTCAAACGGACGAATTTTGGAGTGATTCAAGTTGGAGGACGTTCGTGTGTCACTTGGCGTATGCGTGTCAAAATTTGGGATTTTTCTACCAAGCGGTTATTTTCTGGCGATGGAATAAAGAAGCAGTGTGCAGTGTTGAAAAAATGACGTTTCGGGCTTGAATTGCGTTTTTGGAGCCCAAGATGACTTCTGATGGGTTCATGGCCTTCTGGAGATGTGTTCGGAACGTCCTGATCTTCAAAACAAGCTATATTGGGCCAGATTTGGAGGAGATTTGAGGCTAAAACGTGGCTGGATAGTTTCTATGCAGATTATCCTAGCTTAATTAGGACTTTATTTTATTATTTTATTTAGTATAATTAGTTTCCTAATTAGATTAGGAGGCCAATCTAGGGTTTTTGGCGTTGGATTGGTAGTTAGGTTTATAAGGCTTCTGCCGTGGGAAGTTGAGGGGGCTTTTTGATTATTCAACTTTTGGAGAAAAGAACTGTGCTAGGGTTCTTGGAGACTTCATACGCTAAGGTGTTTTCATTCTTTTTCGTCTTAATGATATTTTTATGATTCTAATTATGAATATGCGTAACTAATTCTCTCTTGCTAGGGTGAGGCCACGAGCCTTAGCATGAGTATGTAGTTTTTCTCCAATTTGCTTATGAGTATATGCATGCAGGTTTTTGAATTATTAATCATTGGGTTAAACTATCTAACTGTCTTGATGCTTGATCACCATTAGGATGTTTAGAAAAGTAATTTGATGCAATTTTGGTCGGAGGTCGGTCCCTGAAATTGACGAAGGCTTCTTGTGATTAATATGCGCAAGTTCACTTAGGATGAATACCACGTCTTAAGGGTTGCGTGGTTTTTCAAAAGGTTTCACAGAACTTAATGAGTCATGCATGTTTAGATTTGATCTGAATACCACAGACGGATTGCATGTTTGATATACGCTCTATGTTGGGGGTCCAAGTAGGCATATAGTAGGAATACCTAACCTTTGGAATATGCATGTATGGGTCATAAGTAATTGGGAGAACTACATAGGATTGTTAAGGTGACGGCGGATCCCTAGTGTTTTCTTAATTTGATTGTTACAAAACTGTTTTTCTGTCTTCATCTTTAATATTGCAGTTTAGTTTAATTTTATTAGTTAAATTCGTTTTAAGTTAATTAATTCATAAAATCAATCATCACAACTTTCTGTTTTACAATAATTAATTGGAGTTTGATTTGTTTCGATTTGTTTAGTAATCCCTGTGGAGAACGACCTTGTGAGATTCATTTATACTACAATATCCTTTTCATTCTTGCAAGTAAGCTAAGAGTTTTTAACCCATTTGCACGTGTGGTAAAACATCTATCAATGCTGCAATGAAAGATGAACTGGATTCAATGGCCAAGAATGAAGTTTGGTGTCTAGTTGAAGGACCTAGTGATATCAAACCCATTGGTTGCAAATGGGTGTTCAAAACAAAACGAGATGCACAAGGACAGGTTGAGAGATTCAAAGCTAGACTTGTTGCTAAGGTTTCACACAAAGAGCAGATGTTGATTACACTGAAACTTTTTCCCCAATGTCTACAAAGGATTCTTTTCGAGTTATTATGGCATTAACAGCTCATTATGATTTAGAATAACATCAAATGGATGTCAAGATTGCATTTCTCAATGGTAGTTTAATGGAAGACATTTATATGAAGCAACTACCAAGATTTATTGAAAGGGGGAAGGAGAGTATGGTCTGCAAGCTTACCAAGTCTATTTATGGACTTAAACAGGCTTCTAGGCAATGGTATAAGAAGTTTGATTAGGTTGTCAGCTCATTTGGTTTCTCAGAAAACAAAGTTGACAATTGTATTTATATGAAACAAGCTAAATTAGACTTTATTTTCATGATTCTCTATGTTGATGACATATTTCTTGCTAGCTCCAGTGTACGGTTGTTGAATGAAACAAAACAAATGCTGTCTTAAAGCTTTGATATGAAGGATTTAGGTGTGGCTCATTATGTTTTGGGGATTGAAATCACAAGAAATAGATTGCAGAAGTTTTTAGGTTTGTCTCAGAAGAATTATATTGATCGAGTGCTCAAAAGATTTAACATGGAGAATTGTAATGGTGGTGAAGTTCCTATAGCTATAGGTGACAAGCTTTCACTTGCTCAGTGTCCAATTACAGTCCATGACATTGAACAGATGAAAGAAAAACTGTATGCTTCATTGGTGGGGAGTGTTATGTTTGCTCAAGTCTGTACTAGACCAGTTTTGGCATTTGCACTCAGTGTATTGGGAAGGTTTCAATCTAATCTCGGTGTTGCTCATTGGAATGCATGAAAGAAAGTACTCAGATACTTAAAAAGAACCCGAGATCATGTGTTGGTATTTCATCAAGTTAAAGTTTTAAAAGTTGTTGGCTATAGTGATGCAGATTTGGGAGAATGTGTGGATGACAGAATGTCAACAAGTGGCTATGTGTTTACGTTGGCTAGAGGTGTTATTTCATGGAGGAGTAAGAAACAAACAACCAGAGATGTGTCAACAATGGAATCTGAATATATAGGGTATTTTGAAGGGATGAGATAAGCTAGATGGCTAAAGAATTTGATTCATTATATGAGAGTTTTGCACAGTATAGAGAAACCAATTAAGATATTGTGATAACACTTCTGCAGTGTTCTTTGCCAAGAACAACAAACGATCAGAGGCTTAAAGACTTATGGATATCAAATACTTGAAGCTTCAAAACAAGATCAGAGAATGAGTTGTGGATATTGAACACCTTGGCACATTCCATATGGTAGCAGATCCCTTAACAAAGGCATTACATGTCACTGCCTTTCGCAGACACCTGCCTAATATGGGATTGCAATCGTCCATGGAAAATATTTGAATGTGGGAATAAGGTAATTTCTCATAGTTATGATGATATTTTCAGATTTCTTGTACTAAAGTTATGCTTATTAAGACTATGAACTGAATTACATGACTATGTGATCAGTACACAAAAGCTCATTCTAACAAGAATTATAATGTTTGTCAATCTTGCAGAGATTGAAATAAAGAAGACATATGTAGTGTCTTGAGTACCAAGAAATGTGGGAGTCATTATCGTATACAAATAGACTCTCATTAAAAGTCCTTCATGTTCCAAACGTTCATTTGTATGATCAATTTGTAGTTATAGTACACTGATACTTTACTTTTGTATTAAGTTGTCTATGA
The DNA here is from genome assembly GCA_963580275.1 of Crataegus laevigata. Classification (NCBI taxonomy): domain Eukaryota; kingdom Viridiplantae; phylum Streptophyta; class Magnoliopsida; order Rosales; family Rosaceae; genus Crataegus; species Crataegus laevigata. Next base: position 17,183,358 of record OY756940.1, on the reverse strand, counting down.
CTCAGTTGATAAACATATGTACTTATTTGGAAGAAGTTATTGCACTTATCATGACTAAGTGATTTGTTCTTTAGCTTTTGAGCATAATATGGATCACAGGTTTGAATACACTCATGTGGGAGAATGTAAGATTTTATAAGGTGAGTGCAATCAAACCTTAGTGTATTTATATATGTCGACATCTAGGTAAGAGATTATATGGCCATATAGATAAATGGAGGGAAAAACTTAAGTTATAAAGTTTGAATTAGAGTTGGTTATCAACTCTAAGAAATTGTTCAATAACTGAAACCCTAATTGGGGGGGGGGGGGGGGGGGGGGGGGTAGCAGTTATTGCTTTCTCATGAAAATAAAAGAAAGGTTCTTGGTCTCTCTTCTCGGTGTGATTCCAAAAAGAAAACCAATCTCATTGAAGGTTATATAGCATCAAACACCAGAGAAGAGAAGGTCAATCCTGTGCATGCATGATGTCTTCAACAGCAAGTATGTTTTCTTGCTGATATTAGGGTTTACTGATATAGCATGCAGCCATGGAAATTGTAGTTCAATGGCTTAATTGTTTATAGTTTGGCACTTTATCTTAAAGTGAGTTTACAAGAAAACCATTTATCAATATCATTGTATTATATGAATAAAAATGAACAAATATTACAATCAGAAGCACCATATATAGCTGCCCTTAAATCAATTCCCTCCAAAACCTTACAAATTAATTATCTCTCAATAAAATAAATAGATGGAATTACATCAGACGGTAACTTACATCACAAGGTACTATAAGTTTTGAGCCAAATAAGTAAATAAAGAAGCAGACGGAACAAGTGAAAACAAACACTCTTTCTTGGCTTCTCAAAGTAACCAAGAAAATAAGATTTGAGCCAAATAAGTGAAAAAATAACCAAGAAAATTACCAGTCTCCCTCCTGATCAGAACTCTATTTCCCAGAGAACTCAAATTAATTAGAGAGAAAATCACCAAGCAAAACCAGTATATTCAGAGCATATGAATCAAGAGGCATTCAATTAATCATAGTTGCACAACACATGCAGTTGGTAAAGAGAGAAAACCGCTGCTTGCGCTTCGCTTTACCTTTTGATGAAGTAGTTGGATCTCTAGCAGCTTCTTTAGTATATGATTCCAAGAGATTCTTGGTTGAACCTTCAGTAGTTGACCGGTTATCATCTTCGTGTTTCAAAATCACAGCTTACTGATTCAGATGTTTCAACCTTTTCACATTGTTCATTGGATTGGCTGGTTGGAATTTTAGTTTCTGTTTCTGCTGCTGCTTGAGATGGTTTGGTACGTTGTGTAACATGTTGATTAGGTATATCAAGTGCCAACTTGTTCATGGAGACTAATGCTTCGGCTATCCAGTTATTGAAATCAACAGTGGAAGCTTTCGTAGCAAAGAACTCACTGCAATTCTTTTGCTGAGAATTTAGGATTGAGTCATTGGTGCTTTGAAGGGGTAGAGCCTCTTCTTGATCATGATCAACAGCAATTGCACAAGAAGGTTCAGTGTTATTCCCATTTTCTTCAGTAGTTGTCTTCTCGGTTGCCTTATTTTCCTCATCGTTGCAATTCGCAACAGTTAACTCCAGTGGAACCATTCCAAGTTCTGGGACCACCTCAATTTCTCTTCCAAGTCCAGGAAGTGGTCCTCAACACACATCATGACAACTAGGTTGCCTTTCTCAGCAACTTTTGTCTCCTCAGTTTGACAATCTTTGTTGCTTAAAGGGTTAAATACACATACCTTTTCACCGCTCTCAAGTATAGAGACAATCATTGCAGCTTCAGATTGATGCTCAGTTGACTTGAAAGAATCTGATTCAATCACCGGTCCTTCGCAAGATTGAATTGTGTTTCCATCATGTTTGTTCTCTTCATTTTCTAACTCTTTTTCGATTAGCCTGATTTCCTCTTCCACAATCATGCATTTTTCTTTGGATTCAGGGGCTTCTAGATGGGAGTTTGGAGACTTAGGCACTCGGATGGCTTCCTGATCTAATTCGGAGCAATAATTTCCAATCAAATCCAGCTTAGTTGATAGCATATAATTGTCCCCTCTTCCTCTGTTGCAGTTTATAGCATATAAGTACTATGATAGGTTTTTTTTTTTGCTTTCTTCTCATTTAAATAAAGTCATATTTTACAGAATAAAATTTTAATGTGAACTACATAAAAAATTCTAAAAACATTGTAACTTGTACTAAGACAGAATAAATGATTGAAATATCTACACGAAAAAGAAAAAATAAAAAAATTCAACTAGTAGAATGAAGACATACCTTTGTTGAAAGAAGGCTGCTTCTCAAGCTGATGTTTGATTGTTCCTTGCAGGTCACTCTCCTCCGTTTGCGCTATTGGCTTCTCATATCCCGAACCTTTCAATAATATATCTACTTGCATTTCACCATCTTCTTTACCTGCTTGTTTCGATTCCAGCGCAATTTTTGAAGATTCATCAACAGGTTGAACTTCAGTAGCTTCTTGCTCTATGGACAGAAGGCCAAATGTTAAGTAGTGACATAATATTTAGTAACAGTATTAGGAAAAGCAGCTAACTTGTTCTCTCTAATATCTGTTCATCAATGCAAGGATCTCGTTTTCTCTCTGGATCATCGGAAGGCAAGTTAGTAACTTTTTCATGAAAATCTGTTCCTTCATCTGCATCTACTATTCCATTTTCTTCTTTTATCTCATTTGCATGAGTAATTTCCACCAACTTCACCAACTGTTGTGTTCTCTTCATCTGCAGGAGAATGCAATTGCAAATAGCTCATGGTATATGAAATTGTGAATTAACAAAACACAACAAATACAACTTTTCAAAAGAAATCTCAAATTTCCATACCTCTCAAACCTGATGTGTTGTTGCTACCCATCTCATTTCTCATCATCAACTAAACCAAATCCTGCCGTACAAGCAATTGCAGAAATTACCAATCTTCTCGAGTATTTCGGATCGAGAGACAAATTCAAAATCTGAGTATAAATTCTAATATACCACAAGATGATGTATTCACTTGCAGTTAGCTATAAACGTTCTCAAGTGTACAGCTTTCTCTCTGTTAAGCTGCCATGCCAGGGTGTTTGCACTTTATTACAATAGGGTAGTACTACTTCACTGGTCTTTCTTGAAGCAAACGCCTCATCCTCTTTGCCTTTTTAGCTGACACTGACATTCTTTGGTCCTGAATTTAAAAGTTTCCATGAGACAGACATTGCTAACAAAATAAAGTTAATCAATATAAATAGCCTTTTAGTGTGACCTGCCACTATGATTATGCTGTTTATGGAAAAGATTAGGCAGTATTACCTCGAGGACACTATTAATTAACCTAGCTAATTAAGCTTTTTTAAGCAACCAGTTCTGTAAATGCGCCACACAGACAAACAATGGCATGTAGTGGTTGCCTAAATTCCAGATGGGATCACTACTAAATTAAACAGTTTGCGCGACGAAGGACATTTTGTCGCACAAAGCATTCTCTAGTCACACATAAACTTTGGTGACCAAAAAATCATTGCGCATATTTTGTTGCGCAAAGTTGGTGAAAAAAGACATTGCGCAACGAAGATATTCAGATTCGTCGCGCGACTAAACAATTGCGCGATGCTTTACTGGTCGTCGCGTGAAAGTTATACAGACAAAGGTTTTCGTCATACGATATAAATGGGTACAAGTGCATTTGTGGGTAATTTGTCTCAAAACTTTTGGCTCGACGAAAGTTATAGGATGCGCGACAAATAATAAAACGCGCATAATTTTGCGCGACGATGAAATTTTTAACAAAATAAATAAATAGAATAAAAGGAAAAAAAAAAAGAAAACAGATTTTATACTAATGACAAAAAAAAAAGCAAATTAATGAATAATTTTTTTTATATTTATAATATAAATAAAAATGTACGTACAAATATAAAGTTTTTTTTTTTAAAACAAAGGGAACAGAACTACAAAAATAAAGAGGCAAAATCTATAGGCATGTCATTCGGAGGTGCTTGGTGATCTTGCTGCAAGTTGAGGGCAGGGTTGGAGGTCGACGGGCCTGATTGCTATGCTTGCTCGGTGTGGAAAGGCTGTGAGGGTGCTGGTGTAGAAAAACCGGGGAAATGTATTCCAGAGGAACTGAGGACTTGTACAAGCATTGACATTTGAGACTTGTATGATGCTAGCTCACTCCTTAGCCCAACGACTTCTTGCGTCAAAGCTGTAATCTGGCTCTTTGACTGCGAGGATAACAAGGCTCCAGTCTCCCGATGCCTGGCATTTCCCATCCCCCGACAATATGTCCCTAGCCTCCGACCGAAAGTTTGGTCTAACTTCTTTATGACGATGTGAAACCCTGCATCCTCAGGGGGATCCACAGACTCGATCGGCATGTTCGGGGGAAGTTGGGAGGTAGACTCTTAAAGCACCACATGTCCCCTCTCCACCATAGTTGTCTGTGAAAAAAAAACATGGATTATTAATAAAAAATAATTTGAAAGAATTAGTATAAATGTTTAATGCATAAGAAAGTACTTACATGAAGGGACTGGGTCAACTCATTCCCAAGTCGAACATTAACGTCAACAAAGACGTCGATCTTCGAAAATTTTGAACCCTCCTAAAATTGAAAAAGATAAGGAAAATGTTAGTACAACAAAAATTTATTAGCGACATTTTAAAATTGGAAATGAAAGTTGTAATATATACCTTCCGTCGCTCCTCCATCCTATAAGAAAAAGGCCTCGAACTCGAATGGTGGAGAAGAGTCTTCTTCTCTCGATTGATCTTGCTCGCCTTCGCCTTCTTCTGTTATACAAAAAAAAAAAATGTATTAGTTGTAATACTTAAAGAAAATTAAAAAAAATTAAACATTAGTAAAAATTAAAAAAAGTAAAGTGTAAAAAGTCGTAATTAAAAACACACAACATATGTTGGGTCCTTAAAATCACCACACATGCACTATTTAGAAGAGATCAATAAGCACCATCTGAATAATCATATATATATGTGTGGTTGCACTTATACCATGACTCCCTACTCTCCCAAACCTCATCTCAATTGTTGACAGCTCACCACACCCCACTCACCTTCCTTACTTCCGTGTCTTCCTCTCCCATTCACATAAATTTTAAAAACAATTTCACTCTCTCTCTTACTCTCTTAACTCTCTTTTGAAAACCCAGCGAGTTTATCTCGCTTTCTTTCTCAGCTATGTGCACACTGCACAGAAGGCACAACAACATCAAGCCAACATCACCATCACCACTCCAGTGAACTTCACAGAAAACACTAGACCACACCAGATTACCATGTTTTATCTCTCTCTGTTTTCTCTTGTTCTGCGTCTCCCTCCCTCATATCTATGCAGACATCGAGATGGTGCAACGGTAACATCACCAATACCACTTAAACTCGCCACCTCAATGGAGTTCAACTGCATATCGTACAAGAAACTAAGACCTTGAGCTGCGAACTCAAAACCAAAGCACGAAATTGTGCACAGTGTTGCTGCACTGTTCACTGTGTTTTTTGGCAAATTTCCTCTGTTCATGACCATAATCTGGGTATAAATGTACAATCAAGTACAAATGTACAATAGTTTAGGAGTGGGATGGAGTTTCGAACGGAGATACAGGGTAAAAACTCAACACCCTAGAAGTTGGCTTGCAATCTAAGTAAATCATGTGCAATGCAATCTCGTAATCTTAGAATTCTTCCATATCAAGTTTCACCGAAAAAATCTTACAAACATCGATTATTATTCAGATAACGGAGGTAAGAAAAATTAACATATCATTTTACTATAATTTGAGCTTGTTCCTAAGTTGGTGTTAGTAATTAAAATTGCATTACCGTCTCCCACATGAATCAGAAATCCTATTCAGTAATAGACTCTTCAGCCAACAAATTACACACAAGAGGACACAACTTTAAGAAATTTCCAAACACCGTTTTATCAATATCGCAATTCTACAAAAACTCAAATTCCCAATTCGAATAAGTTCACTTATTACTAAGCAAAACACTTGCACAAGTTTATAAACAAATGCAACAATAAAGGATTAAATTTGATAACAGGGGCTGTTCCTTTGAGCAGAATCATGAAAATTGAAACTATAACAAAAATAATAAATCGATTACTTGATTGTATAATAACATAAAAGGGCAAATTAGGGGCCAACGAGGGAATGCTTGAAAAAATGACACAAAAATTAATCATGCCTCATTTACAAAGACTCTCACTTTACAAATTAATCAATCAGACCCAAATTTGTTGCACCTACTAACCCATAAACAAATTAAAATTACCCAAACAGAAGACAATGCAAGGAAATTCAGTAAAGTACCAGTCTTAGTAAACAAAAAAAAAGGAAGAGAAAATTAATTACCTAATTTGGGGTGAGACTCGGACTCAGTGTGGTGGTGAGAGAGATCGCGAGTTCTGTCCTTGAGAGAAACTCGTCCAAGAGAAAGAGATCGCGAGAGAGAGCGGTGGCTGTGTGGTGAAGGAAAGCTGGAGAGTCACGATGACCGGAGAGAGGGACGGAGATACAGAGGAAGGAGAGCGAGGGTATGGCGCATGCAGGGAAAAAGGAAGAAGAAAGAAGTGAGGGGAAGAAGGGGAGTCTGGGTTAAAATATAGAATATTGCGCGACAGAGTATTTGTCTTGCAGGGATAAAAACTCATTGTGCAAGTTTTTTAAAATTTCCCGAAAAAAAACGCCTTAATTGAAATTTCAGGCATTTGTGCGACGAACACTATATTTCGTTGCACAAATATACTTTGTGCGACGACATATAGTGTTCGTCGCGCAATGTTCCTGCCTAAATTTAAAATAACTGTTAAATTGTAATTTTTCGTTTCTAATCGTCGAAAAGTTTTGTCCCGTTAAGAAATTGAATGGTATGTATATTTAAGCCGATCCAATGGTCACCAATTTTTTAAATTTAATTTAATATATATAATTATCATAGTTTTTAGGGGTATAAAATTGTTATATATATATATATATATATATAATTATTATAGTATTTTTTTAGGGTTATAAAATTATTAAATTAATATTTTGCTTGTGCAACCAAAAATTGTTATGCATCGCGTAATTATGTTTTAAAATGGTTTTATAATTTTTTTTATTTTTTTTACAATTTATTATAAAATACAAACAAAACAAATTTATTTACAAAGTAATTGACATATAAAATGGGAATCATTCATACCATTTTTTCCATCACTCTATATAATGCATTAACCGTTTCATGTGTTTTACAAAAAATGTTACAAATAAATTGCCTTAATCTTCATCCGAACTATAATAACTTTCACTTTCATCGCTATTATCATTTTCAGTGTCCCATTCCTCATCATTGATAGGTACGTCACCATCGTCGTTTGTGCGCAGTGGACCATCGTATCGTGGAATATTATCGAGGTCAATTGTGATCGACTGAATCGGTATTTCAATTGAAGATACTCCTTTTATCTGAAATGGTTCTTGGATAAAATTAGTATCTCGGAGTGTTTCTGCACCACTTTCGATGAAAGATTCAAGACGTTGATCAGCAACATTGTTGATGTCATCGTCAGTACGGTCTTGTTCTGGTATAGCATACATGTTCCTATGATTCATCTTTTGAACAACTTTCCAACCCCTCCCGGCTTTAGGGTCATCTAGATACACAATTTGTTTTGCCATGGTTGCTAATATGTAAGGGTCGTCATCATACCAAGTTTTGGTAGTGTTCACTGATAGTAATCCATGATCTGTTTTCACACTTCCATTCCTATTTGGGTGTGTATCAAACCATCTACACTTAAATAGGGTCACTTGGCATCGATCTTTATAAAGCAATTGCACGACTTTTGTTAGTTTGCCATAGAATTCAATGTCTATACTTTCGCTTCCTCCGGGTACATAAACACTGCTGTTTTGTGTACACAACTTGTCATTTCATGCACCCGCTAAGAACTTGACGCCGTTGACATGGCAACCTGAGTACAATTCAACGCGAATTGGTCCGAACGCCAAGTTATATAACTCTTCACTGTACGCAGGGGAATTCGATGCTTTCAGTTGATTCACCTAATATTAGACAAACATTTAAATTTGTTACTTCGAGCAACTTAATTGGTACAATATATATGTCCAATACAAAACACGTCAAACTTACATATTCGAGAAGCCACTGCGGAAACAATTCACGGTGTTTCTTGGCATACAAATGTGAAGGATGTGCCTGCTTCATCATATTTTCATGCTCATCTAGGTGTGAAAGTGTCTTGTCACAATTGTTGAGTACGAACCAATGTGCTACATCCATGTCCTTCTTGGAAAACGACTCGCCACAAATCGGATCTCCGAATAGTCGAGCCATCTGGGCAAAAACTGAAAGTTTCTCCTTTCTCACACCCCATCATTATTGCGAGGAGGACGATTGAAATTTGTCTCAACACCCTTTAAATACATTCCACAAAATGTAAGTGCCTCATATGCCACCTAAACTTGTATAATGGATCATTCGGGCTTCGCTTTGTTTCGTACACGTTTCTTCAAGTCTCCGAGAAGCCTGCCAAAAGAAAACGATACAATACACATATTACTAATCGTAATATATTTAATATCGATTAATAAAAAAGAATAGGAATATATACCTTTCTATTGGATACATCCATCGAAAGTTGACTGGTTCAGCAAGCAATACCTCATCTGGTAATTGAGCCGTCACGTGTATCATACTTGTGAAGAAAGCTGGAGGAAATATCATCTCAAATTTGCATAGAACTTGCATAATGTCATGGCATAACTGATTAACGTCCGTTCTTCGTAAGGCTATTGATGTCAATTGCGAAAAAAAAAACTGGACAACAACATGATTGTTTTCACTACATCGGTTAGGATTTGCAGAACCACATGGCAGTCATGACTCTTTAAGCCAGCTAATTTACCACAGTCAACGTTCACGCAACGCGCGATATTTGAAGCATACCAATCGGAAAACTTTACAGACGATAAAAACTTTAAAAATTCTTTCTTGTCATTCAGTTTCATTGAAAAAAATGCAAGATCCCTTTTGGCTTTATCATTGTTCCTATTCATCCATAAACCCCGTCGTATTCCCATTCGTTCCAAATCAAGACGAGCTTTGATCGTGTCCTTTGTCTTGCCTTCAATATCTATAATTGTGCCGACCAATGTGTCAAATACATTTTTCCCAACATGCATAACATCAAGGTTGTGTCTCAATTTTAGTTTAGACCAATACGGGAGCTCAAAAAACATAGACTTGTGCATCCAGTTCATATGTTTAGAAGGTCTTGTCCTACTGACATTGGTCCCGAAAGAAGCGAAATCCAAATGGTTAAGCTGTTCCAAAATCTGAGCACTAGACCATTCTTTGGGTCTAAGGCGATGCTCTTTCTCCCCGTCAAACTCTTTATCCTTTTCTCGCCACTCGTGGTCCCAAGGCAACCATCTTCGATAACCAAGGTAACAAACTTTTCCAGCCTGCCAACTAGATGTTATGTCTTCCTTGGCATGCCCCTAGTGCTCCACTTGGAAACCATTGCATATGCGGGGAAATAGTTCACAGTCCACATCACTGCAGCCCGCAAAGTGAACATCTTGCCAGTACATTTATCGTATGTGCACACACCGTGTGTCCATAAATCTTTTAGCTCATCCACCAACAGCCGTAAATATACATCAATTGACCTACCAAGATCTTCAGTTATCAATAGAGTCATCATCATGCATTCTTTTTTCATACATTTCCATGGTGGTAAATTATACAGAAATACGAAAATCAGCCAAGTACTGTGGTGTTGGTTTAAAACCCCAAACGGATTAAATCTGTTAGTGGCAAGTCCCAATCTAACGTTACGAGAATCAGCAGCAAACTCAGCGAACGTTCGATCGAACTCTTTCCACGCCTCCCCATCTGCAAGATGCCGCATCACATCGTCGTCTCCCCGTTTCTCCTTATGCCATCTCATGTCTTTGGCAGTATGCGTCGACATATACAATCGCTGCAACCTAGGTTTCAGGTAAGGTCTAAAATATCCATCAAAATTTTCGTGTTTTTGGACTACCGATATTTCCAATGTCATCAATATTTCCATCGAAATTTCCGTGTTTTTAAATTTCTATATTTAAAAAAACACCAAGGGGATTCGAACCCCTCCCGTTTTACTTATTCAACACCTTGACCACCATATCACTTATGTTTTTGTGAAAATATGCTAAAATATTTACATATTTTCTACACTCACAATGTTTGCCAGCTTGCTATATAATCAACTTAAATCAGTTAAATCCATCATGCAATGCATTTCCTTCCAATTTTTTGTGATAAACTAATAGATAATTGATTAAATAAATATCCTGCAAAGTTTCAATAACAATTTCCAAGTTTTTCTTACAATTTCCGTGGTTTTTATTCAATTTTTATCGATATCGATAATATCCCAATATTTTCATCGAAATTTCCGTGTTTTTGGACTACTGATATTTCTGATATCATCGATATTTAATACCTTAGTTTCAGGGGCAAATAACGCATGACTTTTTGTGGGATCTTAGTCGTTCTATTTTGAGATGTCATTTTGAACCTCGACTCATTGCATACAGGGCATTTATCCAATGTTTTATACTCTTTGTAGAATAAAATACAATTATTTTTGCAAGCGTGAATTTTTTCATAACCCAATCCAAGACCTTTCAACACCTTTTGCGCGTCTCTATGGTCTTTCGGTAAACAATTGTCCTTCGGAAGCATTCTCTTGAAAACCCCCAAAAAGTAATCGAAACACTGGTTCGACATACGATACTTTATTTTTTCATGCATTAGTTCCACAATGGCCGTGAAAACGGAAAAGCTCTCGCACCCCGAGTATAACTCTTGGTTGGCATTTTTTAATAGTTTTTCATATTGTTCGAACTCTGCACTGTCCATTGGTGTAGGCACATCATCTTCCCCTTCCTGATTGGTGTTTGTCGATGCAAATGGAAAAGCCTCATTAATAATATCCATGACTTGTTCGTTAGGATCCATAATAGGTTCAACATTATCCACTATTGTGGCATTTGAAGACAAAGCATTGTCTAATTGTTCCCTATCCCATTCGGGAAAGCATAATCATGTCACATAATTTATGGCTACATCAGATTAGATGATACTGAAATCTCCACAACCAAAACCTAATCCTTCAACCATAAACTACGCATCATAACTGTGCATTCCCAAACTGTCCAAATAATGGGACAATTCAAGCATTAATTGGACTGCAGTCATGCTTTCGCATCCATACGCGAAATCCAACTAATCCTCGAACGGGAAACTAAGTTTTACTAAAAATAAAAAACAAGTACGAAGTTAATTTCAATTAACTCTGTACATCACAACACATATTTGTACGTCAAGTACATATTTCACAACATAATATAAATATAATTTCATAGCACAATATAAACATAACAAACTAAGTTCAACAAAATTTAATTAATTTAATACGTTTAAAAAATAAAACGAAGAAAGTACCTTCTCAATCGTTATCCACCAACCGCTAATCACACACAATATCCCTATAGAGAACGAAATTAATGGCATTAGTATGAATTTGCATTAATACTTTTACCATAACGACAAAAAACGCTTACCAGACACACCGAGATAGCTTGATCAACCTAGAGAAGACGATGGATGGAATAGTTTAGATGATGAAATTGAGAGAAAATGAAAATGACAGATAACTGATTCAGCGAAATCGCAGGGATGAGTGCAGAGGCACAATCTGCAAATTTTTTGCAGTTTGCCTCTGCACATGGCTGATTTCAAGTAAAAACTGACGAACAGTTTTGCGCGTCAAAACATATGTTAGTTGCGCAAGAAATCTTTGCGCGACAAAGTACATATGTTAGTTGCTCAAAGATTTCTTGCGCGACTAATGTAGTAATCATCGCACAAAAGGGTTTAGGGTTTAGGGTTTAGCGACTAACATAGTAATCGTCACGTTTAGGATATTTGCGCGACGAAATCAGCCATTCGTCGCGGAATGCATTTTATGTTTTCCTTCTTTATTTGTATGTACTGTAAAATTTTATTTTATTATAAATAAAAAAACTCAAACCTATTTAAACATTAAATTAATTAACAAAACTAATTTACTATCCCAAATAGAAATTATAATTAATGCAATTATTAATACTAATCCACATAACATATGTTTATTCATTAAATTAAATATAAAGTCCACAAAATCTAATTTTAAAAAAAAAAAACAACCCTCATCAACTTCAATCCTCCCTCGCCTGCAACACATCAAACTTCCACTTCTTGAACATCTGCTTGAAAAGCCCATCCACATAAATTTGTTGCTTCTCATCGGTTTCATCAACATCCCAATGAACCTACATTAATGCCAATAACAATAAATTAGTAATTTAAAAAATATTACGTTTTAACAAAAATAATTTTTCATTATTTACCATAAACTTACTGATAACTCTCCCAGCATGGACTTTTTCAACTCCTTAGGGACCTTTTTCCAAGACTCAAACTCGGTAGAACAATCCCTCCGCACGAAATTCCCAATGTCATAATTAAATTCGGGGTACGCCTCAGCCAAATTTTTACCTTCAAAGTACGGCACTTGCTTCTGTCAGTATCTCTCTACTCGCACTACAACTTTCTTTTTGCCAGAACCTTTCCCAGAATCAGTCATTCTTTTTGAAACAAAATTTTGTTGAAAACTTCGACTCTGAAACTGTGTTTATATAGTACTAGGATAACTTTGCGCGACGACATATTCGTCGCACATCCATACAAGCCTGTCGCGCAAAATTCGTCATTAATGCGCAATAAATTGGAAGGTTTGAACGCAGTCGGATTGCGCTTTGCATGACAAACTTATGCAGTCGTTGCGCAAAGATACCTTGTGGGACGAATTATTGTCGCTCAATATATTGAGCGGCAAATTTTCCGTTGCCCAATATATTGCGCGGCGAATAGAATCAAATAATTGTAATTACAAAGTTTACGTAAACATAAATACCTATGTTTACGTAAACTTTGTAATTACAAACAAATATTCACAAACGATTTAATACCTTAAATATTTATTCTAAAATTAATTAATACTTTAAATGTTTATTCTATACATAATTAATACCTAATATATTATTCTAAAAATAGTTAATACCTTAAATATTTATTCTACAAATAATTAATGTCTTAATCCATGCAATTATTTTCAGCATAAGTACGATATTCATTAAAGATTAAAAACACATATAAACCATAGCTAGGGTGCTTACCTTAGGTCTCAATAAAAAAAACCGAACAAGAATTGAAACCTAATTAAGTCAAAATACATAAATTAGAAAGAAAAAAAACCTTAAATTTAAAATTGTCATACAAAACATAAAATTTAAACTACTATTTGGATGATCATGCTCCATTCCGCAAGACTTCATAACGCCACTGATTGTAACGTCCCTCCAACGCATCATCCAGCAACTTCATCAATTGTTCTTTCGGTTCATCATTAAAAACATACTTACGCTGTTACACATATATACATATAATTAATTCCAACATATAACTTAAAATTTCGCAAACTTAATTCTTGATTCATCAACAATATACTTACTAATAGTTCATCCATCACAGCTTTCTTCGCATTTCCCGACACATTTTTCCAAGAACGCCACTCAGCAGTAGGGCAATTATTCCCCATAGCTACAGCAATCGCATGAGCAAACTCAAAATGCTCTCTCATATCATGCGGGCTGGCATCGCGCACACTCTCATTGTTGTTTTTATCCGCCATCTCAGCACGAATAGAATTGTGAAGAATAAGCCGAACAGAATTGTGAAGAATAAGGACGGTAGAAGCGCCTATTTATAGAAAAGTTAGGATCTTTGCGCGACGAAAGCTTTGCCGCGCAAACATCCGTATTAAATATTCTTCGGATTTACCTGATTCACCTACATTGAATGGGCAAAAGTCACTGGAACTTGAGCGATGAATATTTGTCGCGCAAAAAATACATTTCGTCACGCAAGTTTTTCACGCCAAATTAAATTACCCGCGTTATCTTTAAGCGACAACAACAAGAATTTGTCGCGCTAAGTACTCTTGAGCGACGAAACTTTCGTCACGCAAGTTTATTTATTTATTTTATCTATCTTTTCTATTTTGCGCGACGAATTTGGTTTTCTGTTGCGCAAGTGAGTTTTATGCGACGAATTTTTATTCGTCGCGCAAGTTATTTTTTCTACTAGTGGATACATCATGCGGCTTGGTGTTGTGCAATCGAGAGACACAAGTCACACAACACTAATACTATATTAGAATCACGAACGTATCTGCTTGTGCCATTTTTATTTTGGACAGACTTCGAACATGTCCAACAAACTACATATACTTCACATATGCGACGGTGGTCGAAATTTAATATACCTAAATCTATAGCTCGTATCATGGTCATCTCAGTTCGTTCGTACTTTTTCCAAGTAAACAATGGGACATGCAACTATTGGAAAACATTCTATTCAATCAACCATAAATTGTGTCCATTATTTGGTTGAGTGTGAACATCCAGATTACGAAATTAGGGGAAAATGATTAGAAGGGAAGGACACTTGGTTCTGATTCTGACTGACTGGCACGACCCAAATGCAAAGTGCTAATTGACCACAGTTAGGGTTTGCATAGGGGCTCATGATAGCTGTGCATTGTTTTCGGAACCCTCTTAGCCTTTCTACATGCTTAAGGGCAAGCAACATTTTACCCTCCACACTCTTTTTCTCATTCGGGGTAATGGAAAGATAAGTTGTGTGGAAATCCACCCTAGTTAGTCACTTTTCAGCAAAATATTAGGCGTGGAATAATTATACCATACTGCAGGCATCTGTGTCACCCTCCTTTCCCTATTATTTTTTTCTTTCCTGCTAAATTCCCTTTATTTGAGATAAATAGTGTTTAGTAGGAGAGATTAGAGATATGTTTGCCAACGGTCAAAGAAAACCAGGAGTTCACACTTTAAACAAAGAAATGTAATTTTCAATTTGTGCTCGATTAGTTTAGGAACACTATAATATTTGTGCAGGTATATTTACACATTTTTTTCACGCACACTTTTCAATTTTCGACTCTCAAGTTGAATGAATTAAAGATAATGGAATGAGAAAAAAATTAACAAAAAATATTTTGAACTTGAAGGTAAAAGAGGTGTGTGATAACACCCTACCGTAAGAAAAATTGATAATAATCGCTATCATTAGTTTGTAAAGAATATGATGAAGAAAGGTCTATTAGTAGCTACGAGCTAATGGACTTGGATCCTCTCCGGATCCCCTCCATGGGGATCCTAGGGATCAAGCCCCGTTGACCGTTCATAAAAAATCGTACGGTTACAATTAAATGTTTTTTACGCAAAACGAAACTGCTTTATTTTTTAAAATATAAAAATCATTTAATTTTAGCCGCACGATTTTTTATGAACGGTCCACTAGGCTTGATCCCTAGGATTCTCATGGAAGGGATCCGGAGAGGATCCAAGTCCCGAGCTAATAACCTCATTAGCCACCTGTATGTCATTAACCCACACAATAGCCCGTTGATTGACCTTTGACCTACCTCATTTTGTGTCACTAATATCACTAGTTATTGTCATGTTTTCTTCTAGTGTGTACACTCTGTGTTCATCTCATTGTTCATTTAGTCGTAGTAAACGTTTTTTTTCCCGCACAAAACATGAGACAATTCATTTTTTAATCACTATTAAAAGATATATATGCTAAAATTTAAAGAAAAACTAATGAAAAAAACTTGAAAATTTTGAGTTTTAATAATAAGAACAAAATAAATGGTAAAGTGAATAGTACCAAGATTGTCTTTCTAGTGTAAAAATGTAATTTTTTGTTAAAATAAACAGTACATGAAACTTTTCGTTAAAGTTTCCAAAAATTAATCAAATTAGAGATGATTTCCGAACATGTGTAGTGAGTGATGTTTATTTTAATTGAGTATATAATTTAATTTTTTACAAAAGGGCACGTTAACCAAGAAAAGTTTTAAATTTTGAACCAAGCTTGGTTTTTCATTACGTTCGGGCACACTTAGGTTGGGCTTTGGTCAATCCAATTTTCCACACATCATGTTTCACACATAAGTTAAACCAAATAGCATAAGAGATCATGAGTCTTTTTAGAAGTGTTCTTAAAATAATTAAAAGCATTTTCAGATCACGAAAGTGCTTATGACCATATTTAGTAGAAAAAGTTAAAAGTGATTTTGGAAAGAAACATCTACTATATGCTTATTTCATGAAGCATTTTAGGTACTTTTCTAGGCAGTACTTGATTTGCTACACCGGATGAGTTTTAGATTTACTTGGCAAAACACTCTTAAATGGATAAATTTAAGGCTATTGTTGCCATCTTCTTCTTTAAGGAATAAAATTAAGGGAGTTTTAATGAAAAGGGTTTCTCAAAACTTTTTTTTAAAAACCAAAAATCACCTAATAAATTTATTTAATGAAAAAACTTGAATTTTAATGAAAATGAAAAAGTTTAATATAATAAATAAACTTATATTTCCAATCCCCTCCCCCTCTTTCCCTCTCTCCCACGCTCTCTCACCCCTCCCGAATTCCGTCTCCCTCTCTCTAGTCCATCATCTCTCTCTCATCTTTCATTTATCACTATCATCTCTCTCTTCTCTCTCTCTCTTAAGTCACTCTTTCCTCCCTTTACCAACAATTTTTAATAAAAATACTTATAAAATTTTATTAATAAGAAATATTGTTTATTAAAATTATAAATTTCTAAGAAAATTGATGAAAATTCAAGTTATTTTCTTATTATATTAGTCAACTTTTTTTTTATGTTTTTTATTTTTCTAGAAACAGTGATATTTATTCTAGAATCAGTGACATTATTTTCAGTCTTAATGCCATTATTTCTGAAAATGGTCACACTGTTTTTAAAATCGATGACTCTATTTCTAAAATCGATTACACTATTGCTAAAATCGGTGCTATTAAATCTAGAAACTACGACACTATTTCTAAAATTAGTGCCAATAAATCTCGAAACAATGACACTATTTCTAAAAAATGACGGCACTATTTCTAGAATTGCTGCCACACGGTGTAACTATTTATAGAAATGATGGTCACACTATTTTAAAAAATAATATATATATATATATATATATACACTTTAAAAAAAATCTTAGTATTATATCAAAGTGTTCAGAAGGGGGGTAGGGCCAAAGTGGATGATAAGAGAGGAACCAGGATCCTTGCCTGATCCATTCCCTAGGGAGTACGCAATCGTGTCCGTTCATCGTATATCGTGCGGCCAATTTTTGTTATGTACTATTTATATTTGAATTTTAAATTTTAAATTTTAAATGATTTCTGACCACACAATATACGGTGAATGAACACGATTGCGTGATTCCTAGGATCCCTAGGGAATGGATCCGGTAAGGATCCTGGTACATAAGAGAGAAGAGAAGTGGATAGATGAAAGAGGAGAAGAGAGGGGTGATAGGAGGCAGGGGTGGGACCAGTATAAAGAAAGGAGGGAAAGCTAAAAAATGGTAGTTGGGTAAATTTGTTGGGTTGTTTAATTTTGAGTTTTGTCCTAACCATTAAATAAAATTATTTGGTTAGCTCAACCTTTTAGTGTCATTCCAAATTGGTCTTAACCTTTTTCAACATTCCAAGTAAGAACCCAACTTATTAATATTTCAAACATAGATTATATTCAAAACCCACCAGATAAGTATATCATGGTAAACATTAATATTAATTGGCTCAAAATCTAAATTCCAAATATAGATTATATAATATGGAACCCATGATCAAATAAGTATTGATTGAATAAAAAATGAACCCAAATTGAAAATACATTAGGAGGACAACCTCCTAACAAATAAGAGGTTTAAGAATTCAGTTAAGGTTCAAGGAGCTTGTTTTTGATCATGTCATTTCCTCATTCGCTGATCTCGGCTTGTAAAGCTTCCATTTCTTCTTTGTGGGCGACAAAGATGGTGGTGGCCGCATCTTGATAGTTCATACCATTTCAGCAACCTCAATGACCTTCTTCCCAATGTAAGTGGCTTGAATTGTAGGGTGGAGTTGGTAGTTTTGTGCTGGGTTTGGATGTGATGGCATGATGGGGTGGTGGTGACTGTTAGTTGGTTGAGGTTATGCTTCCATGAACTTCTATTAATTTTTTAGACAAAGTGAACCCTAGTTAATTTAACAGATTTTTAATTGGTATGACATTTTCAATAAGTTGAGTACTTATTTGAAAGGGTAAAAGACAGTTTTCTACCCTGATGGTTAGTGGTTTTCAACATTTAGTACATCAATTTTTTTTTCATCCCAGAGTCATACCTAAAGTGTAAATTTTGGGACAGTCTCATACATTTGTTAGTCAAACTGTTAGTTCTCCCATTAAGTGATGACGCGGCGCCCTGATTGGTCGCCACGTGTCATTAAAAATATTTAAAAATTATTTAAATAAAAATAATATTTAAAAAAAAAACCCCACCTGCAAAGAAGAAGAAGAAAAAAAAATACCCGAACCCAGAAGAAGAAGAAGAAGAAGAAGAAGAAGAAGAAGAAGAAGAAGAAGAAGAAGAAGAAGAAGAAGAAGAAGAAGAATGAGGAGGAGGAGGACCAGAAGAAGAAAGAAAGAAAAAAAAATTGAATCCAGAAGAAGAAGGAGAAAGAAGAAGAAGAAGAAGGAGGAAGAGGAGGAGGAGGAGGGGAAGAAGAAGAAGAAGAAAAAAAAAATCCCGAACCTAGAAGAAGAAGAAGAAAAAGGAGGAGGAGGATGAGGATGAGGAGAAGAA
Organism: Crataegus laevigata; assembly: GCA_963580275.1. Taxonomy (NCBI): domain Eukaryota; kingdom Viridiplantae; phylum Streptophyta; class Magnoliopsida; order Rosales; family Rosaceae; genus Crataegus; species Crataegus laevigata. Next base: position 17,164,486 of record OY756940.1, on the reverse strand, counting down.
GAAAAAAAAGAAAAAAAAAACAACCAAATCCAGAAGAAGGAAGAAGAAGAAGAAGAAGAAGGAGGAGAGGAAGAAGAAAAAAAAAACCGAACCCAGAAGAAGAGGAAGAAGAAGGAAGAAGAAGGAGGAGGAAGAGAAGGAGGAGGAGGAGGAAGAAGAAGAAAAAAAAAACCGAACCCAGAAAAGAAAAGGAAGAAGAATGAGAAGAAGGAGGAGGAAGAAGAAGGAAGAATAAGGAGAAAGAGTAGGAGGATGAGGAGGAGGAAGAAGAAAAAAAAGAAAAAAAAAAGAGAGAGAAACCGAACCCAGAAGAAGAAGAAGAAGAAGAAGAAGAAGAAGAAGAGAAGAAGAAAAAATAATATTTTATTATTATTTTTATTTAAATAATAATTTTTAAATATTATTTTTATTTAAATATTTTTTAAATATTTTTTATAGAAAACTTCATTTTAGTCATTGGCAAAGATTACTTTTTGATTAAAACCATGAGTAAGATCAAAATCTAATTTTAGTCCCTTGATACTATATAACCTCATTTATTAATTATATTTTTATTTTTTAATTATTTATCTTTTTATTTTCTAATTTTTAATGTATTAATTTTATTTCATTATAATTTTTATTTTCATTCATTGTAATATATTTTTGTTGTGAACATTTAGATAAACTAATTTTTGTTATACAATATATTTCGATGTACTGTAACTTCTTCATTTAGATATATTAAATTCATTATAATACATTTCGGTGCATACATTTAGATATACACATTTTGTACTAACATTTCGGTGCATACATTTCGGTACACACATTTCGGTGCATACATTTAGGTACATACATTTCGGTACTAACATTTTGGTGCATATATTTCGGTACACACATTTAGGTACATTAATTTAATATTAATACATTTCAATGCATATATTTAGGTACATACATTTCGGTGCATATATTTAGATACATACATTTCGGTGCATATATTAGGTGCATATATTTAGGTATATACATTTCGGTGCATATATTTAGGTACACACATTTCGGTGCATACATTTCGGTACTAATATTTAATATTAGTTTAATATTAATACATTTCGGTACTAACATTTAAATATATTAGTTCAATATAATATATTTCGTTACACACATTTCGGTACTAATATTTAGGTACATTAATTGAGTCTTTCAAGTTTGAAGAATGTTAAATAAAATTAAAAAATTAAAAAACTCTTTTTTGGTCAAAAAAATAAATTAAAATTTGTGTATTAATAAATTTAAATATTTAATGGGAGATATTAAATAAAATACACATTAATTATTTTGAATTAAGAACACATTAGAGACTAAAAATCAATATTCAATCTAACACCAGGTTTTTTTTAAATTTTAATCTTCTTGAAGGATTAAAGTTCAAAACCCCCTATTTTTTAATGACACGTGGCGCCCAATCAGGGCGCCATGTCATCACTTAATGATAGAACTAACAGTTTGACTAATAGATGTATGAGACTGTCCCAAAACTTACACTTTAGGTATGACTCTGGAATGAAAAAAAATTGATGTACTAAATGTTGAAAACCACCAAACATAATGGTAGTAAACTGTTTTTTACGCTATTTGAAATGTTTAAAAAAATTGAGATCAATTTAAAATGACAGTAAAAAGTTTGAGAGTTTTAGGTATTTAATCCAAATTAATTTCATATAAAAAAGGGATTTCATGCCATCTTCTTAAGGGATAAATGAATTTCATAAAAAAAATAGGCATTTCAGGTAGTGGGAGTCGAAACCAAGAGGTCAAATTTATTGAGATATTAATTTGCTACACCAGATCGTTTTGAACAAAACTGGACGTATAATATATTTAAATAATTAAGGTAAACCCATTGTTTAGAGTTTAGCATCTTGTTAAATAGGGTGCAACTCTGGCGGATTGGAACTAATTTTAACCCAACTATTATAATTCAGGCTCGGATTTGGATTAGGTTTCATTTGGGCTCGGGTTTACTTGGGTTGGGTTTGGGTTGTCTAACTTTTTCGAGTTTAAACCTGTAATAACTTAGTTTCCAAGAATATCTAAAAAAATTAAGTCAAGTAGCATCAAAGCTAGCTAATTTTAATTTCATAAATCAATCCAAGTTGATGAGTAATTGCTTCGAGACACAAAGAATTTAAGTTTCGCAGGATTTAGAGACTATGAATATCAGCTGACTAATGAAAGCCTCTTATTCCCTAAAAGTTTAAGTAATTATAAAGGGTAATTTATTAAAAAAAATATTAGAAACGGCGTTGGTTTTTGGACTTGGCCCTCTTGGGTGTAATATGAGCATTAATTGATATGAGTTACAATCTGGTTAGATTGAGTTTGGATAATTGGGTTGGGTTGGGTTGGGGAGGGACAGATAAATGATCAACCTAACTCAACCTAATCAATGAACGAGTTGAAATTGGGTTGGGTTCGGGTGGGTTATAACATAAAAAAAATCTGCTTGTTCGGGTTTAAAGTCGGATTGGACATGGGAAGGTTCAGGTTGGCCCAACCCAAATTGCACCCTTTATTGCTAAACTTATCCTAAACCTTAAGGCTTAAACTCAAGAATGGGGTTTTTTTTTAAATTTTTTTTATAATTATTATTTAAACACCACTACTCATCTAAGTTTGGAGGCAGATTGTCTGCCCTCCTAATACCATACCCTTCCCATTCCCTTCTATTTGTGCGATCACGGTTAAGCCACGGTAACATTTTATATTGATTTTTTATAGAGATAATAAGACAAAAAGCAATAGGAATATAAAATGTTGACGTGATTTAACCGTGACCGCACAAATAAGAGGGAGATGGAAAGGTTATGGTAAAAGGAGGGCAGACAATCTGCCTCCTCTAAGTTTACCTTACTACTTTACAATTTTTTTTATATAAATTTTAATTTTGTAAAAAGACAAAATAGGATATATTACATTATTTCTATTTTCACCCACAATATATATATATATATATATATGTATATATGTTGTGACATATGTTCTAATACATATTGTGATTGTGTAAATTCTAAGTAGAGATAGATTAGGAATCCTTTGGGATTTAAAAGATCTTTCCTGATAGACTTTGTATTACTTAGAGAGCAAGTTTTTCTCCTCCTTATTACTATAAATAAAAGCACAAGGACTGGGGAATTAGCACACAATTCCTCAAGCCTATTCTCCACTCTTTTTCTCTCTATGCCATACCCCTTAGTTAAATATAGGGCACAACATGTTATCAACACGTTCATCTGTTGTGTTAAGTAATCTGACATGATTATTCTTCAATCAGGGAAAATTACGTTTCACTTATTCTTAATTGATTTTTTTAAATTTTATTGAATTCATATACTTTTATTGATTCAATTTTAGTTCTTTTTTTCCTTGAACGTGATACAAGCTTTGGAGATGGAAAGCCAAAATTGAAGAAATAATTTTCTGCATCAAACCAGTTCATCAATATCATCATGCAATCAGGTTCTTTCAAAACAACGGTTTTTATCTCGATATTTTTACAACTCCTGATAATATGAACATTCATCATAATGCAAGACCCCAACTTTACGTTTTTCGAATTTTAGATTCTACATAAATTGTCTATGCATTATATTCATAATTTTAAATTATGTAAATTGATATTGCATGAAATTATATATATATATATATATATCAGCATTAAATTATATATGCATATAATTGAATTGAATAAAACTTAAAAAAAATTAATTAGGTTTGAAGACCCCAACCAGCGAGCTGCAGGCTTTGAGCCGCACCGCTACGTGAGCCATGGAGTTGCGATGCACTGGAGCACAGCTTGCTACGATGAGAACCCAAGAAACGACGCCGTTTGGCATCATCCCTAACCTAGAAAACCTAGTCTTTGATGATGTCCCTTGAATTTCCCTTGAATTTCCCGTTGAAATTCATCGAAATCAATGATTCCCTTTATCGAATCCCCTTGGTTCTACACTTCCCCTCCGTCGAGGACCCTCCTCTGTCGTTATGACTAGTTCTTGGATGAACCACCAAGCATAGCGACTCAACTCGAGGATTTTCTTGACCCCAACACTGCCGCCAAAAGCGACGCTCCGGTTTTCTTCCCCGGTGAACTCACCCAGAACAGCTGGGATTCCGGGTTGGACAAACACATGACCATTTTTCCTTTTGGGCCTGGGCTTACCTCGGCCTGCAGTCAGAAATTGTTTTCTGTTGGGTTTGCCAGCAACAACCCCTTGTTACACCTATCTCGGCCCGTGACACACACGGTGTCCCTCGCTCCGCGCCACACCAGATCCCAACCAGCAATTGGCGACTCGGTGCACCTGCACTGCGAGGCACTGGAGCGCACCCTCGTTTAGGCCTCTATGTTTGGGCTTACTTATGCAGCCCAAATCTTGAACTACCGGGCTTGCAGCCTTGGCCTGCTCCCATGGCGCCCAGTTTTGGGCCTATGTTTTTCGTCTAATTTTTTTTAGGCTTTATTGGATTTATATTTTTTGCCCAATTCTTTCCATTGGCTCGAAGACCAATAATGAATTAAATCACTATATATTTTTGCATACATGCATTTTTCAATTGCTATATATATATATATATTTTATCTTGTATATATTGCATTTGTTTGCAAGTATTATGAACTTGATATTCATACTTCCAAACTCAATGTTTTCGGAAAAGTGCCATAGAAACATGAAGTTTCTTAACACGCAACACTCATGTTGAGACCTGAAGTTCTCCATGCTTAAATTTGTTTAAATCAAACCATGTCTTAGAATGTGCATGTTCTAATGTTGTTGTTTATGGAAATTTTATTTCCTAACACACCAATCATATTCTTGTTCTGCTATTCAGCGTATTGTCGAACCTTAAAAAGTTCGATTTCACTGATTTGGAAGTTTCGAACAAGAAACTACTTTATGTGGATACAAGACGTGACACCCCTCTTGACTATGACTAGTTGCGAAATCATTGTAGCCAGTTATGGTGTGGAAAAGCTGAATAAGCCTCCACCATAATCTTCATTCGATAACTTATGCCCAAAACATATAAAAAAAAAAGGAAAGTACCTCACTGCCGAGGATTTCATGGCTCGTTGACTAGATATGGACCGTTTCAAATCATGCAAAGATGAATTCTTGCCCAAAGAAAAACATGATTGAAACCTTTACATCCATGAATAGGTACAATTTTGAAGTTTATATCCAAATTGAATTTTGACTAGAAGAAAATCTTTATCGTCATTCTATATCTAAATTGCTTATAAAGTAGCAGTATAGAGAGCGAAAGTTCACCAAATTCTTGGATCTGATTACAACCACACATGTGAGAGATAGGTACCCTAACAATTGGGCTGGGAGGTACCGAACTGTATAGACCCAGTTTTGGCTAGAGTCTACCGAATGGTGGTGCCCTGCTTCGACATGGATGTACTGACTTGCATCTTCTGCTTCGGCAGAGATGCACCAAACAGTATTGCTCTACTTCGGCTGGAGCCTACTAAACCCAAGTTTGGGTCTGTCTGTCTGTTTGTCTCTCACAATCTTATTTCAAGTTTGTTTTACAGCATATGGTAGAATCAAGGTTTGCCAAGAGGTGGCATCACGCCTAAAGCATGATCCTTAGCACCTAATACCTAAAACTTCAAGAATAAGGGATAGTATTCCTGAACCTCAACCCTGCAGAATCTAATTCAATTTTGACAAAATAGATCATTGGTTATGCACTATTTTTGTGCTTCTACCAATGTTGTTAAAGAGTACTATTCCTATAGTCAATCTGTGAGACTAATTTTGCTCCACCTAACACATTTGGCAAGCAAAATTTGACATGGAAGACCGCACTGGCCAAATCCCCTTGTATATTTGGTTTACTTTATGAATAATTTATTTTGTTCTTGAATTTAAGATTAGTGTTTGGATGTCACTATTATTCTCGAATAAGAGTTCATTAATGAAAATTACCACAAATGCCTAATACAATTAACTCATGCTTAGGTATGTTTTGTGGGGAATTTAGCAGTATGGTTTTATGCTAATTTCATACCTAATCATCCCTTGACAACCTTTTAGGCTTATCCAACCTGATTTTGGGGCATGACACTGCCCTATATTGTCCAGTTGTACTAATTTTATCATAAAGGGAAGCCTTATACTCACTCGAAGAACATATTTTGAGCTTTAAGGATATTCGAGAGCATTATTGCCATATTGAAACCAATGTCGAAAATGAAGTAAAATTCCTTGGCTTATTACCATATTTCACTTCTTACGAATATAGCCAAAAATATAGTCTAGAGAAGATGGAATGCCTAACGAGTAGATTTCACCCATTTAAACCCACTATGTGGCCAGCCAGAAGCCTGATATTCCAAAGGAATTTTCGCTATGGATGTATGTTTAGGATATCTAGGATGATCCATGATGCGCAGTTTGTTTTGGGCATCCTCTTACCAGAAGTAAAGACATCATACCTAGAAGTGTATCATGCCTTAGCACCTTCTATCTTTTCTACAGAGGATTCAAGGGGACATTTGTGGACTGATTTAACCACCTTGTGGACCATTTAGATACTTTATGGTATTGGTTAATACTTTTACACGTTGGTTACACGTGTGGTTGTTGTCCATAAACTGCATTCTCTACACTGGTAGCTTAGATTAAAAAGCTCAGGGCTCACCACCCTAATTATCTGATCAAATCTATTCGATTGGATAAGTTGGAGAATTTACATAAAAAAACTTTTGATGGATATTGCATGTCGGTTGTGTTTTGAAGTTGAACATCTAGTACCCTATATTCATATCCAGGACGACCCAACAGAAGCATTAATTAAACACCTTCAAATGATTGCGCGATCGATTGGTCATATGTACCAAATTATCGATCTCTGCTTAGGGCCATGCAATATGGAAATCAACCATGTTGGTCTGCCTGAGGCCCATCACGATCCAACCTTATAAAGCATGTGTTTACTAGATACGAACCCGACATATCGCATCTGCGCGTCTTTGGTTGTGTGGTCTATGTGCCATTTGCGTTGCCCTTACGTACAAATAAAATGGCTCTTCATAGAAGGATAAAAATCTATATGGGTTATGATTCTCCTTCTAATATTCATTACTTAGAGCCTTTGACAAGCGATCTCTTTACCGCTTATTTTGCGGATTGTCACTTTTATGAAACAGTCTTCCAGCTGTTAGGAGGAGATAAGAATGTCAACGTTCCTTAAGAACAATGCGAATTATCGTGGGCATCTTCACTATGTCTCATCTTGATCCTAATCTAGATCGTTAGAGTATAACCAGACATTTCCTCTGATCTAGCAAAAGTAACGAGATCACATATACTAGCTGCAAATGTGCCCGCAATGATGAATGTACCAAATGTACGACGGACGTTCGTCTCCGAAAGTAGGAACGACACTACTGTGGCCAACCCTCATATATTGGTGACTAGCCAATTGATCTGTCATATGCTAGAAGCGTGGCAGATCGCTCGGTTCTAGGATTTATTTACTTAAAAGTAGAAGAACATGGCACGAATGAATCTGTCTCTCGATCGCTGTCTCAATCATTTCCATCTTATGAGATTAGATCCGGGTTACTCCCGAGACCTAAAGTTCTTGGTCTAGTATACTAGTTTGGATGAGATATAAAATTGGAAATAGATTATCATACATGATGTTTCATTTATATGGTGAATACAGACATAAATGAAAAACGACGATAACGAACCGCGTTCTATTAATTAGTGTCAACGTATAACTGATTGGTTGAGTCAACTAGAAGAATCAATCCATGACGAATAATATGAATGAAATAGTGCAATATGACGTCTTATGGCGCAAGACTTCTCTCATACACCATGTGATTGATTTCAGCATTACTAACATGTTTGTAGTATATCTGGGATTTGGATACGAAACCTACATGGAGTTTCTAAAGTACTTACATGTACTAATTTAAATTGTTCTAGACCACAAGAACACCATCTCAGTTTTGATGAGGCCTTCACTTTGCGGACGCAAGACTATCCAGGCGAATGTGGTATACCTATCTACGTGAATATTTGATCAGTTAGGGATATATGCCCTGCGTGTACAAAATCTAAAATTGTTAAAGTTGAGAAAACTGACTAGCACCTAAAGTTGAACTTTAAGATAAATGATCTTGGGGAAACTCAGCATTACCTCGACCTGAAGTTTCGAACTAGTTCTAATGGTATTCTGGTCCACCAAACGAATAGACTCATAAGGTGTTACATCTGATTATACCCTGATCGTAAACGAATAGACCTAGAAGGTGTTACATCTGATTATACCCTGATCGTTTGTAAGCTAGATGCAAATGAGACCTTTACGTATGGTATGAAGCATAAAGTTCAACATTAGAATATGGGGCAACCATATATAAGTACCATTGACGTTTGTTGTACTTAGCTCAAACGCATTAGACCAGACATCTTATGTGATGATAATCTTTTGGCATAAAACAGCACTGCGCCTACATGCCGTCACCAAATTAGTGTTAAAGACGTTTTTCCGTTACTAAGGATTTGAGCTTATCTACCCCTATGCATCTCAAAATATATTACACCCCTTTGATCTTCGGAATGATGCCTACCTTGTGGGATTCACTAAATCGGACTATCTATCTGACCGCACAAGGTACGTTCCTGAATGCTTATGTTCTTACCGTTAAGGAACACCGCAATATCTTAGAGGTCCATGAAATAGACCTTTAGTTACGAAACCTTTGAATTGTTCCAAGACTCACTGTATCTCATCACGTGAAAGATATGGTCGAGAACTCTTGTTGAGCATATTTGAACTCTCTGCGATTTTCATCCATCATTGATTGCCAACAACAATCCATAAAGACAACACCCTGTGTATCGACTAGATCATGATACATCCAGTAGTCAACGCAAAACATAGTTTGTCTACATCAGCATAAGTATAAGAAGATTGAAGTCAAGCAGTCCGATCTAGACAACCTTGCTAGGCCTGGCAAACGGGTCGTGTTTGTCATGCTGGTGTCATTTTCGTGTAACACCTGTTATCTTAATGAGTTGCGTCGTGCCATACCCGTTATCTTAATGGGTCCTTAATAGGTTAGGTCACTTTACCTAATAGGTAAAATGACCCGACCCATTATGATCTATATTATTTTTTTTTTAATTTGTACATACCACATTGCCACATAAATATTATTTCAAAAATTTAAAACACATTTGTCGTTATGTACTACATCTATACTCCAAAATAAGTGCCTAATAAAAAAGCATCAATACACTACTAGTCTACTACAAAATATAAAATGTGTAAGGATATGCAAAATGAAAGAATTTTTCTTTTCAAGGTTGTGAAGGTTTTCTCATAAGTTAAAACCTTACCAATGAAACTCAAAGCTTGTATGTTATTCATTTTACAAAATTCATACCTTTAGTGTGTGCTTGACTATGTGTGGTTTTCTTGTGGCTACTGGAGTCGAGTCGAAGAGAGTGGACGGAGGACGATGCAAGAGAGATGAGTGGATTCAAGGAAAGCAATGCAAAATTTTGAAAGTATGGAGAGATCGAGAGTGAATGAGAGAGAAGGATAGTCCGTGCTCTAACGTAATGTACAATGGACAGTTGAGATTAAATCTTAGCCAATCTAATGGTCATCAATTTTCTAAATTTAATTTAATATATATATATATATATATATATATAATTATAGTTTTTTTTAGGGGTATAACATTATTAAATTAATATATATATATATATGTAACATCCCGTCCCGATTTTTTTATATTTAGCAACATGAAATGACGAATTTACCCTCGACTTACGTTCGAGCGGGGGTGTGACGGGACTAAAATTGGGTTTGGGTGTCTGGAGCACTAGGCCCAAAAGAAATGGGCTGATGATGGTTTTGGTATTTATCACACACGCACACAGCATGCACACACACGTGCACACCCATTCTCAGACTTCTGTCCTTCTCTCTCTCATACTCTCTCGAAACCTCTCTATCTTTCACTCGCCATATTTTGTACGGACACACACACATCTCACCATCAGGACTTGGATCGAACCTCAGGTAAGTGTGTTTGTGATCTATGGACTCTGATGAACTCATATATACTAGTTTTAGGACTGGAAACCTTCGAAAACATGCTTAAACCGTAAGCTATCCTCGGAGTACTGTTCATCAACTTTGTGTTGGCTTCGTTTTAGGTGAAAACAAGATCACCACTAGCCTTAGAATCTTCCCACGAGCCTCGGAGTACCTCGGTTGCTTGCGTTGGACGTCGGAGTAGGTGGTTTCGAATTTGGTCGGTTTTGGAGGAATTCCCCGAGGAAATTCCAGGTGTTTGTCGAGAATTTTGAAGGTATAGAAGTGTTCTACTCTAAATTTTGAGCATGTAGGAAGAAAAATCGTGGAAAAATGTTGAGAAACGAGTGAGAAACAAAGGTTTGAAAATCTGCCCAGATTCCGGCCGCCGGAAAAACCAGTCCGGCGAGTCGAGGTTGATGGTGTGCGTGGGGGCGCGTGAGACACCCCAAAATTATTTTAAAATTATCACGACGTTCGTGACGTCGTGTAGGTCGCGTTGGTATATTCATATACCAAAATTGACCTTCGTATGAAAAGTTATTTAAGTAGTTCGTTTATGTGCTGTAAATGACGGTTTTACAGTTGTTTCACATATAGGTGAGACGTATCCAGAGGACGAGCGCATCCATGCTAGGCTCGGGGGATACGACTCGTCGGCATACCAGTGAGTGGGCTTTTATTTTCAGTATATATATATATATATATATATGTATAATTGACGTTTTTCCCAGAAACGTAATTTGATTGATTTACGAATTGAATGGATTTTATAATTGAATTGCCATGTCATATGCCAATCATATTTTATAATTACGAGTATGATTGCATTCATTACGCTCCGGCGCTGTGGACGGCCAGGTAAGTCAGGTGAGTATGATAGTTAGTAGTTGAGATGATGATGGATTGTGATTTAGCTCATCACCTGCACCTCGGGTGTTTGTGCTCTGCCAGAGTAGGGCCTAGCCTTCACGTGATCGTTCACCTCACGCACCGTACGCTCACCTTGGATCCAAAACAGGTGCCTAGCCTGTCGTACAGACCACTATAGGTGGTTCCAATTCGTAGGTGACCCGCGATTCGTCGCACAGCCTTCACGTGATCGTAGCACTGAGCGTAATATTATACACCTAGCCTGTCGTACAGACCACTATAGGTGGTTGATGAGTCAATTTCATATTATATATTATTCCTATTCTTAGTATTAATTTATTGGTTATTTTGGTGAGATTTTGATACTTTGATTATATTTTCAATATAGGATGTGCGGACTTGTTCGGAGCATAAAGTAATCAAACGGTGGAATTTTTGAGCAATTCCAATTGGAGCTGGTTCGTGCGTCAGTCCAGAAGGTGGTGTCAAAATTTCATAATTTTATCCCGAAACATCTGATCGTGGCGAATTAGTTTATGGTCAGAGCGCAGTGCTGGCAGATTGGGCTACAAAGCTTGTGAGCGACTTTTGGGCTAGAAAATGATGGATTTTGGACTTGGGTCGTTCTTCGAACTTGAAGAGGAGGTCCTGATCTTTAATTTGACTTGTTTTGGGCCTGTTTTGGAGGCCTGAAGGTCCAGAAACGTGGGTTTTTCTTTGATGGATAGATTTCCTAGTCATGATAGGAATGTAATTTTTAGTTATCCTTTTATTATTTTGTTTCCTAGTTTTTAGAAAGCCTTTTCCTATGAGGGTTTTATTTTCTACTAGTATAAATAAGGCTTTTTAGCCATTAGGTGAGAGTATTATATTAGGAGGAGAGAACTCACTACTTTGGCTTTAGAGAGCTTTTGACGATTTAAGGTGTTTTCTATCCATGTTCTTACTTATATTTTGTTTTATGGTTGTTCTTAACTAGTTTCGTTTGCTAGGGCGAGGTCACGAGCCTTAGCAAGAATATGTAGTTTCTTTCAATTTACTTATGATGTTGTGCATGCAAGTTTTGAATTATTAATCACCATGCTTGAAACTATCTAATTGTCTTAGTGATTGGCCACCATTAGGATATTTAGAAAAGTAATTTGATGCAATTTTGGCGGAGGGCTGTCCCTGGAATTGGCGCTGGCTTCTTGTGGTTAATACGTGTAACCTCTTAGGATGGACGACACGTTTTAAGGGTTATATGGTTTTTCAAAGGGTTTTCATAAAGCTTAATGAGTCTTGCATGTTCACATTCGATCTGGACACCACAAACGGGTTGCATGTTAGATATACGTTCTATGTTGGAGGTTCCAAGTAGGGCATACTTTAGGAAAACCTAACCTTCAAATGTGCATGTGTAATTCATAAGTAATTGGAAGAACTACGTAGGATTGTTAAGGTGATGGCGGAACCCTAGTGCTCAACTAGATTTTCAAAACTATTTTCTTTTGTTTGATTTACTTTCCCAAGTTATTTAGTTATTTTTAATTAAATTCGTTTTTAATATTTTAGGTCATTAAATCACACTTTTCCAAACTTTGTTTTCAAATAATTAATTAAGATTTGGTTAACATAAAATTATTCATTCAATCCCTGTGGAGAACGACCTTGCTTGAGTTGCTATACTACGACAACCTTGTACTCTTGCAAGTATTTTTAAGTATTTTTATCCATACTTTTGCAGGTGGTGAAAATACCTATCAGTGGTTCCGACTCGTGTGCAGGATAATGATTGATAGTGATTGATTGTGATTGATGAGCTATAGATTCAGCCGTACAGGTCACTAGAGGTGACTCCGGCTGACATGACACTAGGGACACCCCTTGATTTATATTACTTGCCTGATGATGATTTTTCTGAGTTGGTATATCGACATGCTGAGATTGATAATGAGATTTGATTTCTAGACGATGTTTTCGTATATAAGTATATATACGTACTATTTTCTGGGAAACTATACTGGATTTACAATGAGGGGTTATATACGGGTTTGTGAAATGATTTTGGAAAGTATTTGTTTTTGCCCACTCGCGTTTTCTGTTTTGCGCCCCTTCAGGTTCTAGGTAGCGGAGACGTGGACGGCTATCGAGGCACTGAGGCAGTTCTGACAGACCACCACCTATGTAGGGTTTCTTCTGTGATGATATCGTTTTGTTTAAAATGACTGCACCTAGGATTGGCTCTGTGACTCTTAACTACTTCACTTTCGTCTTACATTATTCTTTATCGCATGTACATTATTGACTTTGACTTTCACTACTGCACTTCATGCATAAATACCTTTCCACTGACGTTTTTGGCTACGTCACTCACACGTGACGGCCAGCACGCTTCGACCCCTGGGTCAGGGTGTGTCATATATATATATAATCATTGTACTATTTTTTAGGGGTATAAAATTATTAAATTAGTATTCTACTTATTGTGTATCGTGTTATCCACGTGTATACCCGGACCAACCCGTTATCTTAATAGGTGCTTATCAGGTTACTCAATTAGTTATTGTGTCGACCTGAAAACCTGTTAATTTCGTGTTGTGTTGTGTCAGGTTAACGGATCGTGTTAGAAATTACTAGGCCTAAACCTTGCCGACCTCTGCACGACGTCACTGTCGAAGTCTACCTTCCAGAAGCTTGTCTGAGGAATTGGTATGTCTAATTATTCATACGCAATGCTTGTAGTTCTCATTTGGATGTTCTGTCAAACTTAGGAGAAGTATCTAGAAGTATACTCACTTGACCTTAATGTACTCGTTTTCCCTACGCTTAGAAGCAGTTTTCCCACTGGGTTTTTGCTACCTGACTAGGTTTTGACGAGGTACCCATCCTGGGTTGGTTATACCCTTGTGTACATTCTACTTGCGTCCTGAAAGCGTATAGTTTTGACTTAATGCAACTTCTCACATTTCTCCTTTGACTATAGATTTTTGTCCCACCTTGGGTTTTGTCATAGCGAGGTTTTGTGAGTTTTACTACCCATACATTCTTCCGTTTGTTTTGAGATTTGCATTCGCTACTTGTGCAAACTAGGCGAGACGACTTCATCAACTTCTTCTACATTTGCCTGAAAATATGATGTGCCATCTACTTGAGTATTTGCACACTCAATGGGGAGTGTTATGACATATATTCTAATACATATTGTGATTGTGCAAATCCTAAGTAGAGATAGATTAGGAATTCTTTGAGATCTAGAAGATCTTTCCAAATAGACTTTGTATTACTTGAAGAACAAATTTCTCTCCTCCTTATTACTATTAATAAAGGCACAATGACTGGGGAATTAATACACAATTCCTTAAGCCTATTCTCCACTCTCTTTCTCTCTATGCCGCACCCCTCAGTTAAATATAGGCTACAACAATATATATATATATATATATATATATATATATATATATTAACAAACAATATGCTATCAATAATGTGGTTCAGACTACTTTATAAATTTATTTTTTTTATAAATTTTAATTTTGTAAAAAGACTAAATAGGATATATTACATTATCTCTATTTTCACCCTCACAAGCTCTCTCTCTCTCTCTCTCTCTCTCTCTCTCTCTCTCTCTCTCTATATATATATATATATATATATATATTAACAAACAATATTATTTACACTAAGGGAGTATATACATATATTAACAAACAATATTATTTACACTAAGGGAGTTGGGGTGTGCAAAGCCTCACAATATGCTATTAATAATGTGGTTCAGATTCGCCTTTGGTGAGAATCGAACTCAAAACCTTTCATTTACAAGTGAAGAGAACTACCACTAGACCGTAATACTAAGTGGCAACTCTAATACTTTTTTAGAACAATTTTTTTTTTTGATTCTCGTGTAGCTTGAATTGTGTGTGTCTTTCAAAGACCAATAGATAGGAAGGCAAGTATAAAGCTGATGATTGTATGCAACATGTACAACTACACAAAGCTTTTTATAGACAATAATCAGAGTTGGTGATTGTATGCAAAATCTCTAAGCACTAAATGGACCAAGTGAAACTTCCAATAACTTGTAGAAGTCTAATGAAAGGAAGAAGAAAGCACACGACATGGTGGAGGTTGGAAAAGCAAGGTTCATTCTCCATAGATGTTGGACAAGGCATGGGGGTTTGGCGTTTGGTGTGTAAGGGAGTGGGGTGTTAAATTTTAAGGGTACTTTAGAAATAAAGCTAATAAAAATGCCCGAGCTTTGCTAAAGATTTTGAAACCGAAACTCACAATTTAACACATCCATTTCTAAATTATTCAGAAATCAATTAAAGTGACTGAATTTACATGGTAAAATAAGTATTTCAATTTGCATCTATATTCTATTGAATTTACATTAAGAGCTTATGCACAACCAGAATTTGTGAATTTCGAAACCCAAACTGAAATCCATTTACATATATCAGTTTTGTTCTGAACAAAAGATTCAAAATTCAGCAAAAATAAAATAATGCATAAGCAAGGTAAGAGACGAAAAAAGAAAAGGAATTGTATACATGAGTGGCGGCGTAGAATTTATGTGAATGAAGTATTTTCTTTTCTGATGAAAACCTATTGGAAAATTGAGAATAAGAAAGTTGTAAACAATGTTTGTGTCAAGAAGATGAAGTGGCGGAGATTTTATAAAAAAATTTAGTTTTTGAGAGAATCTCCTAGACATTTCTCTTTGCATAAGAGCAAGTCCACCCCTAAGACTAGGTGCCAGCACCCAGCCCATTTATCCACTCAAGTGAACAGTAACAGACTCCAATGAACAGTAATAGGTCAATGCATCTCCACCCCTAAAAAAATGCGTTGCCACCCAGCCCATTTATAATTTTTTTAATTTTTTTGTAAAAGAATAAAAAATTAAAATAGTTTTAATTTCGGATAGGATTTTTAACTAATCTCGTCACACCACGTGTCATTATCCGAACGTACTATTTTGTGAATAGATTTCCGCTAAGATTTTCAACCAATCCCGACACGCCACGTGTCACTTTCGGTTTACAATAATTTAGCCAAGATTTTGATAAGATTTTCAACCAATCACGTAGTGCCACGTGTCATTATCCGAAACATACTATTTTCGATAAGATTTTCAACCAATCCCGATGCGCCGCGTGTCACTTCCGGATTACAATAATTTAGCCAAGATTTTGATAAGATTTTCAACCAATCACGTAGTGCCACGTGGCATTGTCCAGAACCTCATCCTTGCTTTTTTTGTCCATATAAACCCTACATCTCTACATCCATCCTCACACCAAGCTCAATCCTTCTTTTTAGCTCAGAATCATTGTTCATCATTTTCAAATCTTGAGTTCTTATTACAATGTCTTCTTCAAGGAGAGTGTATAAATAGTTGCAGGAGCAACATAAAAGGTTGTTAGCACAACAGGCACAATTGGCCAATCTCGAAGAAGATGGAGGTGGAGATGAGGCTTTCTTCATGGAGGAGGATGAGGATGATCACCATAGAAGGCAGAGGGCCTCACATTCCCTCCGTGTCAAGGAAGTCGTGGGGCAAATAGCCAAACCCAGACATGTTGCAAACCTCGATAAAAAAAGGGAAAGACGAGGTAAAGATCTCTTAGAAGATTATTTTATTCCCAACAGAGCATTCTCTGATCATGTTTTTAGATGTCTTTTTAGAATGCAACGAAGTTTTTTCGACAAAATCATGAGTGCTATTTGCAACCATGATCCATACTTTGTGCAAAAAGAGGATGCTTTTCATGTTCTAGGTCTTCTTCCCGAGCAAAAAATTATGGCTGCCTTGCGAATGCTTGCATATGGAGCATCTGTAGATAAAGTGGATGAGATCGCGAGGATGGGAAAAACAACTGTTTTGGAGTCCCTGATGCGCTTTTGCTCTGCAATTGAAGCCTTCTACACCAATGAGTACCTTCGGACACCTACGCCAAGGGACATGCGAAGGCTTCTGAGGAAGGGTGAGATGCAAAGCTTCCCTAGCATGATTGGAAGCATCGATTGCATGCAGTGGACTTGGAAAAACTGTCCAAGTGCGTGCCAAGGAGCTTATGGCGACAAAAAATGAGCCAAAAGCATCATTTTGGAAGCGGTGGCTTCATTTGATACCGGATTTGGCATGCTTTTTTTGGTGTTTCTGGACCTCAGAATGACCTAAATGTCCTTGCCCAATCCCCAATATTCAACGAACTGATGCAAGGAAAATCGCCGAGATGCACATATTGGGTTAATGGTACCCAATACGAGGGATCATACTACCTTGCAGATGGCATTTACCCAAGGTGGGATACATTTGTCAAAACAGTGCCGCATCGGCATACTGAAAAAGAAAAACACTTTGCAAAATGTCAAGAAGGGTGTAGGAAGGATATCAAGTGTTGTTTTGGTATCTTGCAAGCTTGTTGGGCGATTGTTAGGGCTACAGCTAGAATGTTTGATGTCAAGGTTCTTCGATCCATCACGATGACTTGTATTATTCTCCACAACATGATTGTTGAAGATGAATATGATTATGATGCCGTCGATGAATATAAGCCGAATCCGATCAATAACTCATAAACACGTATCTACTGTGCTCATGACAATACCGAAGATCCCGTGCGACACGAGCCATTAGAACGGGATGGACGTTACAATGAATTGATTGTTCAATGGTACACTGCCTTGCAAAAGCCATACTGGCACATAACCCGCCAGAATTACTTGATTGAGCACCAGTGGGGGTTGCAAGAAGGTGAAGATAATTAAAATAAGGCTTGTGGTTGAAGAATAAAGTGTTTTTTTTTTTTTTTAAGTTTATGTAATTCTATGTAGTGTGTTTTGTTTTTAAGTTTATTTGGTGAGTTTATGTAATCTTATTTCATGTGTTTAAATAAAGTACAAAAATAAATAAATAATTACATTGAAATTACATAATAAATAAAATAAAAATAAATAAAGTTCTAACAATAGATAAGAAATAACATAAGAAATTAAATAAAGTTAAACATAAAAAAAAAACATAAGAAATTAATTAAAATTCTAAAAAAAATTAGAAATTACATAAGAAATTAAATAAAGTACTACAAATAAATACGAAATTATACAAAGTCTCTGGAGCTAGGATATGTGGTGCTAGGATCTTGGTTGCTATGATTTGTGTAGCTAGAACCCCCTTGACTTGTTTCTGCATCTCATGCACGCCTCCTTCGCATGACATTTTTTTTTTTCTGAGCTCCAAAAATATTTTGAATTCGGAGACAGTCCTACTAGAGACTTGCTAGTGTCACGATCTGCTTGAGCCATCATTTCTTCTCTAAGCATTTCATTTTCTCGATGAAGTGCTTCTCTAACCAGCTCGTTCTCTCGATTAACAATTTCTCTTTGTCTCTCAGCCGCCGCATCACGGGCCTCAGTAGCTGCTAGTAGTGCTGCCATTGCATCATTTTTTTTCCTCATCTCTAGCCTTTTCCCGTGCTATGGTAAGTTCACCTTGGCGAGCAAGTTCCTCCATATATTTAGTGTAGTCATTTTTGGAAGAACTACCTTTTTTCTTTGATGCCTTTTTACCTCGAGGCCTGAGGGAATGACGAGTAGCTTGGGTATCGGGCACTTGTTCAGGCATCCCTTCCGTGTCTTCAAATGTGTCGGCTTCTTGTTCAGTCGTGTTTGGTTCTGGCGAACTATGTAGACCCACGCTGTGCACGACAACTTCTGGACCGGTTGGCACAATTTTGTATCTTGGGCAATCTTTGACAATTTCCCAACATTCCCATTGTTGAATGATTTGTTATCGTTCTTTGAATTGTAGAATGCTTGGGCTTGTAGTGTCTATAAAAATGTGGGATAAGATAGTGTTAAAAAATGCGGGTGTAACACAAATTAAATAAATTAAAATATTGATGCGGGTGGAATGCATATAAATTACATAAAAATGACACAACAAATTAAATAAAAATTACATAAGAAATTACATACAAATTACATAAGAAATTAAATAAATTAAAATATTGATGCGGGTGGAATGCATATAAATGACATAAAAATGACATAACAAATTAAATAAAAATATTGTTACCCGATCCACTAAACTTGTCCCACTACGCAGGTTACTAGAAGCATGAGAGATGCCGTTTTTCCAACAAGTAAATGATGCGTTGAGTTTTTTCCAACGACCTTGAAGACCTTGACTAATTATGGCGTCTTTTCCATGTACATCGCAAAACGCTTTCGTAATTTTATTCCACATTTCTCGCTTATCCATCTCATTACCCGTAAGCGGGTCATGAGTAGTGCGAACCCAACTTTCACACAACGTAAGACCTTCAATGAGCTTCCACGGAGACATTTTTTCTCTCTTAAAGTGTAGAAAATATTGAAATGTAGATAGTATAGAAAGTTAGAAATATTGAAATGTGGTGTAAGGTGGAAGATGAGGGTTAGGTATTTATAGAAAAACAAAATTTAAATTTTTTTTTGTATTTTAAAAAAAAATTCTATATTTTTTTATAATTTTTAATTAATTTTAATGTAGTTAATTAATCTGGATTGTTGGATTTGAAAAATATTCAAATCCAAGAGCCAAGATGATGCCACGTGGCCAACGGTCATAAATCTGACCGTTGGGCCTTTTTTTATATTTATTTTTTGGGAAAAAAAAACGTGGACCGTTGATATTCGATCTAACGGTCCAAAATAAAAGTGAAATTTAAAATTTTTTAACCGTTGGAAATCCAACGGCTCTCAGAGAGCCACGTCGCTCCCACGCAAGTGGGCTGACAATTGCGCAGGCCTTGTGTCGGCCACTCGCGCCCACGTGCCCGTCTGTTGCACGCACCAGCCAAATAGGCCGGCCTTTAGGTCTGTCCGAAATGGGCTGGCCTATGGCCTGGCTTGGGCTGGGTGCCATGCAACTCCACGGGCTGGAACAGATTGACAGACCCTCAGTGGGTTTTTTTTCACTTGGTGCTGGGCTATTCCACCTCCGGTGGACTGGGTCTAAAGCACTGGTTATAAAAAAAAACCATAAAGCAATATTGACTACTTTGGACTATTTTTTACTACATTTGCTTCAAGAAAACACTAAGAAAAAAATAAAAATAAAAGCAAGGGCAACTCCTAAGATCTACTCCAACTCTTAGAGTAAAACTCAAATTTTAGGTTCTAAACTTACCCCCAACTTGCTCCAACCCTTGAGGCAAATATGAGCTTTGACCCAAAACTTATTTTTGGGGCAAATTTAGCCCAAGATTCCCTTCTGGTTAGTGCTGGATTAGTGGGGCTGGCCCACCATATAAGTGTACTTTTTTTAGTTTTTATATTTATAAATTAATTAAATCCAACCGCTAATGACACACCCTGACCCGGAATGTTCACTAGGACCCCGAATCGAGCCGCGCTGGCCGACACCTAGAAGGTGACGAAACCATAAAGTGTGATAACTTATAAAATGTGAATAAATTAAAATCTAAAGTATCGAAGTACATGAATGCGCAGTGAGTGGGTTTGGACCCATTTCACGCGCGATACCGAGCATAGGTATAGTACAGTAAGGAAAGATAATGATTATACCAACATAAGAAGACATCTGTACTGAAAAGTGCCACGAATCCTTGTCGATACGGAACTCTGCTGCTAAACCCTGGAGGGATACAAAACATAGGAAATGTGAGTGAGTGAAACAAAACTTTTCAAAACCATTTCATTTCTCATATGTTCTATCCCCTCACCATAAAACCTGTATAATTTTTCAGAAAATAGAATATATTCGTATCTCAAAACCATGCTCAGCCAGCTTTAATCATATAGATGCCATGCCAAACATCTCAATATGACAAAATAAGTAACTCCGATAAAATAACCCAATGGGAAATCACATATCAGCTAGAGTCATCTATAGTGACCTGTACAATTGTAATCATATCTCATCAATCATAGCTAATACATAAGTCGAAGTCATCTCTAGTGACCTCTACAATTGTTCTCAATCTCATCAATCATAGCTAGCACATAAGTCGGAGTTACCTCTAGTGACCTGTACAATTGTACTCATATCTCATCAATCATAGCTAGCACATAAGTCAGAGTCACCTCTAGTGACCTCTACAATTATACTCATATCTCATCAATCATAGCTAGCACATATCACGATAACTAAACTCTAGCTTATAAACCATGCATGCACACGAGTCGAACCCACTTATAGTGGTCTATACGACATGACTGGGTGTAAAACAATACGCTCTAGTGCTACGATCACGTGAAGACTGTGCGAATAATCGCGGGTCACCTATGAGTCGAACCCACTTATAGTGGTCTATACAACATGACTGTGCACCTACCTTGGTTCTAAGGTGAGCGTAAGGTGCGGGAGGTGAACATCACGTGAAAGACTGTGCTCTGGCCACGGGTGGGAGCACTAACACTGGGGTGCAGGTTTATGAGCTCTCAATGCATCTCAACATAACATCAACTCCCATTAACAATCTACAACTCACCTGGTCGTCCTGCATTCCTCTTTTGCACTTCAAAGCGTTCACAATAATTATGTGCAGGTAATATACATATGGATATACTATGATGCAGACTAATACTCAGCCATATCATGGTGCTTCCAAATATATATATATATCATAGCGTAAAAATGCATAATCTTTAATACCCTACTCCTGAACTATTTGTTTCGGGAATAATTATCGGGGACAAGTCCAACTAAACACTAGTTTAATTAACTATCAAAACTTACGATTCTTTATTTTAATTTCCTGATTCTTCACCCGTTAATTTATGATTAACATTTAACCACCAAAACATAATGTTAAATCTCACAATTTACACCAATGTTCCTCACATTGCTCAATTCCCCAAACAAGGCTATTGTCTCAATTATTTAATCTCATTTATTGTATGGCTACATCTAACGTCTCGTCAGACTGCCTACGCACCCTAAACAAGGATTAAGTCGTTCGTAGTTCGCAACAATTATTTGTAGACAACATGCATAAATCAATCTAAAAACGTTTGTGAAATTGTCAATCAGATATATATATATATATATATATATATGTATACATACAATAGAAAGGAAACGATCCACTCACCTGAGGTCCGCGCTACGACTCCCTAGCACACATATTGAGACATCACGACCCAACGTCGCCTGCCACAAAGTCCAAAAGTGGACGAAAGGTGGTTAATTTTGCCCACGAAGTCGGCGAGTGCCTAAAGCTTCCCGGCGTCGATTCGTCATCTACGGCGGTCCAACGGGGTCAAGGTTGGTTGGGATTTTCTCCTGGGATGATGGGCTACAAAGCCCAAGTGGTGGCATCGGCCATCTCTTTGCCAATTCGCCGGAAAATTGAAAAAGGTGGCCGGAATACTATTGATTTTCGTCGACTTTCGTGGCCTCAAACCGCCACGTACCGTGGTTAATCAAGGTGGTTCTTGGGTGGGTTTTGTAGAGGGGAATGAGAGTTTTAAGATGGTGGTGGTGGCGTCGAAAATATCCACCGAAGTTGGTCGGAATCGGCCTTGGAAAATGGGAGCTCGCAGTGGGTGTGGGTCAATGGGCACATAGAACATTTGAGAAATGAAATGGTTTTGAAAAGTTTTGTTTCACTAACATTTCCTATGTTTTGTATCCCTCCAGGGTTTAGCAGCAAAGTTCCGTATCGACAAGGATTCGTGGCACTTTTCAATACAGATGTTTTCTTATGTTGGTATAATCATTCTCTTACGTTACTGTACTATACCTATGGTCGGTATCGCGCGTGAAATGGGTCCAGACCCATTCACCGCGCACTCGTGTACTTAAATACTTTAGATTTTAATTTATTCACATTTTATATGTTATCACACTTTATGGCTTCATCACCTTCTAGGTGTCGGCCAACACAACTCGATTCAGGGTCCTAGTGGACATTCTGGGTCGGGGTGTGTCATATTCTTTCATAGTGTTTCACGATTTTCATGATGTCTTGATTTTTCTAATTTTATTATAATCTAAATATTTTTAGGTTAAAATGTTCATAAAATTGAATTACAATAGTCTACATAATTTTTTGTTTTTAAAAAGTTACTTTATAAAAAATATCATGAATTCATTATTTAAAACTCTCAAGCTAAAAATTTAACCCAAATGAGTTAGAGAAGAAAGCTATTTATGGATTAAAACCTTAATTTTCTAGGTTTTAACCCAAAGATTAGAGATGATCTTTTTGCTATAAGCATAAGGTTGACGTCAGTTGAGTGGGTTAGTTGGTTTGGGCGGCATAGCTCCTTGCATCTGTGTTAGCATGTGCATAAAGACTAATAGAAAATAAATTTATTTCTCTAACAACGCTTGCGCTAAAAATAAGATAAAAAATAAATAAAGCACTAGCGGAATATAAACTTACACTTTTTTTTTGTGAACAATCTCTAATTAACTCTTACGCTGAGAATAAAAAATAAAATAAAGTACTAGTGCCTAGTGGAATATAAACTTAATTATCTCTAACTGACACTTAAACTAAAAATAAAAAATAAAAAAAAAGGAAGCACAACAACAGGTGGGGAAGTCTGACTCAGAAGACAAAATTTTCAAGCTTTGATTAGCTAAGCCTACCCCGGATTGACGGATGTAAAATTTATATTTAACCATTTGGAGCAAAAAGAAACTTCAACTAACTTGTAAAAAGCTAATGAAAGAAACAAGAAAGCACACGGCACGGTTAGAAAAGCAAGGTTGATTCTACATAGATGTTGGACAAGGCAGGTGGGGTGTGTCGGGGTATTACTTGTTGGTTGTGCACCAATCACCAACCCTACAGATAATGTCAGAAATAGCGCCAACGCCCCTAAGTTCAAGCAATTTCTCAGCAACTTCCAATGGATATTTTTCCTCTTCTTCTGTTCTGATGAAGAAATCAGGTGGTTCTATGATTCTGAGACTCTGTATATAATACTCGCGATAGCTGATTCTGTCACAACCATTCAAACTCTGCCTTTAGCTTCCAATGGAACTTTGTCACCTCGACAATGGCTTCAAAATTGATAACAAATGCCTTACTCAACTCATGAAGGAAAAAAACCTAGACCTTCTTCAAGAGCTCGAAGGCATTGATGGCGTAGTATCGGCTCTCCAAACTGACACTGAGCGTGGCATCGACGATGATGGTGACAATATTGCTCGCCGGCTTGAAGCATTCGGTTCAAACACGTACAAGAAGCCGCCTTCAAAAAGCCTCTTCCATTTTATGTGGCAAGCTTCTAAGGATCTTACCATTGTCATCCTCTTAGGCTGCGCCGCGCTCTCACTTGGATTCGGCATAAAGCAGCACGGACCAAAAGAAGGATGGTATGACGGAGGAAGCATCTTTGTCGCGGTTTTTCTTATCGTGGTTATATCCGCCTTTAGTGACTACAGGCAGAGCAAGCAGTTCCGGAAGTTGTCCAAAGCAAGTGAGGACATTTCAATTGATGTTGTGAGAGGCGGTAGGCGGCGACAGATTTCGAGCCTTCATATTGTTGTTGGAGATGTTGTGTTCTTGAATATTGGAGATCAAGTTCCTGCTGATGGATTGTTCTTGCGTGGACATTCGTTGCGCGTGGACGAATCAAGCATGACGGGGGAGAGTGAGCATGTGGAAGTTAATGGCGGCCAGAATCCGTTCTTGTTTTCAGGAACCAAGGTGGTCGACGGATATGGTGAATTGCTTGTGGCTTCAGTTGGCATGAACTCGACGTGGGGCGAAATGATGAGCTTGATCAGCCGTGACACCAGTGATCAGCAGACACCATTACAAGCGCGGCTAAGTAAACTAACCCCGCTGATGGCGAAGATTGGCTTGGGTGTTGCATTCCTAGTTTTCGTGGTCTTGGTAGCGCGTTACTTCACAGGCAACACGAAGAACAAGAGTGAATTTGGTAAGTTTGAGGGCAACAAGACAAAGATTGATGATGTGGTGAATGCTGCGGTGGACATGGTAGCAGTTGCAGTTATTATTGTTGTGATTGCAATTCCTGAAGGCTTCCCGTTGGCTGTCACTCTAACTCTCGCTTATTCGATGAAGAAGATGATGGCGGACCAAGCATTGGTAAGGAGGCTCTCTGCTTGCGAAACTATGGGATGTGCCACCGTAATTTGTACAGACAAGACGGGCACACTGACGCTCAACGAGATGAAGGTTACAAAGTTTTGGCTTGGAAAGGAATCTGTGGAAGATCATGCTGGTTATTCATCAATTTCTGATTGCCTTCTCGATTTAATCCGAGAAGGAGTAGCATTTAACACAACTGGTAGTGTTTATAGGCCTAGTTCAGGATCGGGATTTGAGTTTTCGGGCAGTCCTACTGAAAAAGCCATTCTTTCATGGGCTACTCAGGAGCTGCACATGGACATGGAGAAATTGAAGAAGCAACTTGTCATTCAACATGTTGAAGTCTTCAATTCGCACAAGAAACGAAGTGGGGTTTTGATGAGAAGGAAGGCCGACAATACTACCCATGTACATTGGAAAGGAGCTGCAGAAATGATACTAGAAATATGCTCGAGTTACTACGATGCATCTGGTGTCACGAAAGATCTGAATGATGATGAAAGGTTGAAGTTCGAGGAGATTATTCAAGGCATGGCAGCAAGCAGTCTCCGATGCATTGCTTTTGCACACAAACAAGTTCAGAATAAGCACATTAATGACGAAAAGTACGAAAAGCTCGAAGAAAGTAGCTTGATCCTCTTAGGATTGGTAGGTCTAAAGGATCCATGTCGGCCAGGAGTGAGGGAAGCAGTAGAAGCTTGCCAGTTAGCTGGGGTGCAGGTGAAAATGATAACCGGTGACCATGTTTTCACCGCTAAAGCAATAGCTAGCGAGTGCGGGATACTCCGGCCTGACCAGGAAGCAAAGGAAGCAGTGGTAGAAGGTATAGAATTTCGCAACTACACGCCGGAGCAAAGAATGCAGAAAGTTGATGGAATTCACGTGATGGCGAGGTCGTCGCCATTTGATAAGCTTCTGATGGTGCAGTGCTTGAAACAGAAAGGCAATGTAGTAGCTGTGACAGGTGATGGCACAAATGATGCACCCGCACTCAAAGAAGCGGACATAGGACTCTCGATGGGGATACAGGGAACGGAAGTGGCCAAGGAGAGCTCAGACATTGTCATTTTAGATGACAATTTTGCAACATTGGTGACTGTTTTAAGATGGGGAAGAGGAGTTTATGCCAACATCCAAAAGTTTGTTCAATTCCAGCTCACAATAAATGTTGCAACTCTTGTGGTCAACTTTGTGGCAGCTGCATCGGCTGGCGAAGTACCTTTAACAGCGGTCCAGTTACTGTGGGTGAATCTGATTATGGACACAATGGCGGCTCTGGCTCTTGCCACCGATAAACCCACAAAAGAGCTCATGGAAAAGCCACCCGTGGGTCAGACGGATCCCGTGATCACCAACGTCATGTGGAGGAACCTTCTACCCCAAGCTTTGTTCCAGATAGTTGTGCTCTTGGTCTTGCAGTTCAAGGGCAGATCAATATTTGGTGTTAGTGAGAAGGTAAACAACACATTGATCTTCAATGTATTTGTGTTTTGCCAAGTGTTTAATGAGCTTAATTCAAGGGATATGGAGAGCATTAATGTCTTCAAAGGGAGTCAGGGGAACAGGCTGTTTTGGGGCATCCTCGTTGTAACAATTTCAGTTCAGGTGGTTATGGTGGAACTTCTGAACAAGTTTGCAGACACAGAGCGGTTAAGTTGGGGACAATGGGGTGCATGCATTGGGATTGCAGCCATATCTTGGCCAATTAGTTGGGTTTTCAAGTTCATACCAGTACCTGCTAAGCCAATATTCAGCTATCTAAAGAGGGATAGCGAACGTGGGTTAGAGAAGATGGCCGAGGCGAAGTCCCCGTAGCATTGCTCCCAAGTTTAAATCCCCCACCCCGTAAGTTAGAGTAATATAGAATTCAGTGGGTAATATTATGGACATGGTTGAAGGCCAAATAGTATGGGTGGTTTTGGATGGGTGGCGCAGGATTGTGGTGGTGTGTTTCACGGGGCGGGAGGACATGGATCGAGTAGCATGGCTGATAGATAAAGTTATAAACAACTCCAGAACTCTCTAGCTCCATTTTCTGTGTTTGTCTTTTATCTTGTTATGGAAAATTAGTCCGGTAATATTTTGAAGTTATTTATTAAGTTTTAATAAGTAATTCTGGAAGTCTTATTCTTTACTGGTTTGCGAGTCTGCAAGTTCTAATCTTCAAGTATGTAAAGGTATGCTCTTCAAGGGAAGTATGCAAAACACAATCCGTTAGACCCACCCGACCCAACCCAACTGGACTGAGCAGTAGCAAATCCCTCTCTCGTGCGCGCGACTCCATCTCTCGACCATCGTCTCATCTATAGTCTGGTCATCGTCTCATCCATCATCTGAAACCCAGGTATCTTCTTCTTCTTCTTCTTCTTCTCTCTTTTTGTCTCTCTGATTTTCAATTCCGCTCCGATCAGTTGGGAGCCATAATTGGCAAAGAACACAACCTGGGTTAATGTTATGATCCCACATTGACTACACTTATGGGAGTGTAGGGGTTCTTAAGTCCTTGTGTCCTCCCACCAATTGGACTAGTCTTTTGGGTTGGGCTCTTCCCTTGGGCTTGAGTACCTAACATTGGTATCAGAGCCTAGGTGCCCGACGCTGCGGGTCTTGGTGACGTGACGTGCCGCCTTGTGATTACCGCCTTGGGAGTATGGGCTCCAAGGGACTTGGTGACGAGGGACTGGGCGACGTGTTTACTGCCGTGGGCGTCGGGTCCTCCGAAGGGTGGTGTAATGTTATGATCCCACATTGACTACACTTATGGGAGTGTAGGGGTTCTTAAGACCTTGGGGTCCTCCCACCTATTGGACTAGTCTTTTGGGTTGGGCTCTTCCTTTGGGCTTGAGTACCTAACATTGGTATCAGAGCCTAGGTGCCCGACGCTACGGGTCTTGGTGACGTGACGTGCCGCCTCGTGATTATCGCCGTGGGCGTCGGGTTTTCCGAAGGGTGGTGTAATGTTATGATCCCACATTGACTACACTTATGGGAGTGTAGAGGTTCTTAAGTCCTTGGGATCCTCCAACCTATTGGACTAGTCTTTTGGGTTGGGCTCTTCCCTTGGGCTTGAGTACCTAACATTGGTATCAGAGCCTAGGTGCCCGACGCTGCGGGTCTTGGTGACGCGACGTGCCGCCTCGTGATTACCGCCTTGGGAGTATGGGCTCCGAGGGACTTGGTGACGAGGGACTGGGCGACGTGATTACCGCCGTGGGCGTCGGGTCCTCCGAAGGGTGGTGTAATGTTATGATCCCACATTGACTACACTTATGGGAGTGTAGGGGTTCTTAAGACCTTGGGATCCTCCCACCTATTGGACTAGTCTTTTGGGTTGGGCTCTTCCCTTGGGCTTGAGTACCTAACAGTTAACGAGAACATAGAAATCGCATATGGATTGGAAGCAGAATTCAAACTTGTCAACAAGCGTCAGATTGACATCCTAATCCCCCGAAAAATCTTGAAAATCAGAGAAATAACTCTAATTTTTTTCTCTGCGACTAAGAATGGGTTGGGCGGACTGGTCAGTCTGTTGTATTGGCCGACAGTGGTGTGAAATTATTTCAACCCGAGTTCATTTTGTCGGCCAGCGATTTGGTGTCGAAACCGAGCCGAGCCGAGCCGTACGACCCCTACTTTTTCATAACACACTTACACTATACAAAACACTAGAGTTCATGACTATCGTGATTGTTGTAAATACACAACTTAGTGGATGACCACCACAATTTTACTATTATGTTCATATCATTGTGGTGGTAAACCTATAAAAGAGCTTGTAGGCATGAACAAGATAAAGCTGTGAGAGCAAATTTCAATGTCTTTCTCTACTTCTCATTTTTCTCTACAATTTCCTCTTTAGTTTTATAACATGTCATCAACAAAAATCTCTACCTATCAAGGTTTATCCTGAGTTTTGCTCGGCGATGTTACTAGACCGTTGGTAAACTTGTATGATCCTAAATTTATTTATGCTACGTATGCTCACCATTATTTTCGGTTTACTTAGGTAAATTAATGATAAAATCAATACATAATTAATTGAACATAATAGTAGACAACCGCGGAGCCTGTGATACAACAAAAACAACATTGAATGGTTAACAGATGTTTATTTTTTATTAAAAAAAATACTAAGAAGACCATAGTTTTATATTGTGTCTTGCTTGCATGCTCATTAGTTATATGATCACTTCATTAGTAGAAGAAAGTTTTTTCCAAACTAAGTTGTCATTTTTTTTAAGGAGATTGTTATTGGCACTTCAAAATTTTTATTTTACACTTTAAATTTTCTATAACTAATAATAAAATTATATTGTGAGGAGTGTATAATGAGGTTTTCAGAATGCTAACAACAGTTACATTTATAAACTCATTGTCTTTCAACCCAACGACACAATATTCTTTTCCAAAGAAATGCTAATAATATTCTCTCAAAAGTAAAGACTCTCTATGAATTCTCTAACACCTCATTTTTTGGCTACTAAGAAATGGAAGAAGCCTCCTTTTGGCTCGTGTAAAGTAAACTGCGATGCGGCATGGAATGTGAAGAGAAGGACTGGTGCGGTGGGGTCACTACAAGAAATATGGGCACTGCACACAATAAATTATCTATGCCCTTTGAGGCCAAAGAGCACCAACATATGTGACCATAGACCAATAGCAACAATGCAGCAACTAAGTTTCTATCTGTGCCCTCTATAGGCGTCACTTTTGATCAAAGAGCATAATAAGGTATGTTGTGTTGAAAAGTGTAAGCACAAATAAAGGTCCTTTTGTGCCTAGTTCTTGTCAGATGACTGCTGCCACCCATGTTAGCACATTTATTGTTATTGTGCCCAATATGTCAACTTTTTAAAAAAAAAATTAAAAACCAAAATCACCTACAGATTGAGATTGAGGCTAAACAAAAGAATTATTTTTTTCATAAAATTAAAACAGCCCACAACCACAAGCATCTATAATATTACAATTTACAAAGATATTCACAACCATTATATATAAAAACTATAATTTTACATGTTCTACCCCAACTAAGATTATAAAGGTTTTAAGTGAAAATCGGTTCTCTCAAGAATAAGAACATCAAATATTAAGGTTTTAAGTGAACCTGCACAGTTCTTTTCTCATCTTTTAGTTCTAAAATTTTCTTTCCAAAATGCTGCTTGAGTGCCAGTGTCGGACCCTTCAAAATTTACAGAGAGCAACAAGAAATGAGTATGCAGTGGCTTCCAAATTTTCAAATTATGATTCTTTATCTTTATCTCATGAGCTGTTGAATATCATTCCTCCCACAGATTAACTGGTGTAATTCTGCTATGTATACATGCACTTGTTTGTGATTGAAACACAAAGACTTTTGCCTGACACTTTAGTAACATTCTTATATGGATGGCAAGCAATCCTCACACAAATTAGGACATAAAAATAGAATCCAAAGTCCCAACAATATAATTCTCACTCTTTCAAATGTAAAGAACTAAATCTAAGAATTTTAACAAATACTTTAGCATCAATTGAGAGAGGAATTGAGAGAATACCATATACACGGTATGTTACCCGTGGGCCACACTCAACAACGTATCCAAGCTGCTCATTCGTCCTATTTCTAGAAATAGCAGACAATTATATGAACATATATTCAAATATATTTGAAAACATTATTATTAAATCCCAGATTCTTTTGCTAGGCAGTATGTAAGTAAAAGTGTCAGCCTAAAATAAAATCACCTTAGTTGACTGAAAAGTGGCTCCACAATTTCATCGAAAAGATCTATCAATGCTTTCAATCGGATTGACTCAATCCCTGCTTCTTGCTCAACTTGAAAATACAACTGCAATATGAAACCACAACCAAGGGAAGAATATCAACGTACAAACAAAGACAGTACACCTTCATAAAGGGAAACCGAAACGAAAATGTTCCATTTTGAGATACCTCAATCACAGAGTTCGTTTCCGAATTATTCTTCACATTGGAATCTCTAATCAGGTTATCACCAGGAGGAAGACAAATAACATACTCTTTATGCCTTAATTCGATAGCCAGTGGTGGTACGAAAAAATTCAATTTGAATATATTTGACAAGGTAATTGCTTCGTCCTCTCAACAAATTTCCATGGCAAAGGCCCTCAATGTATAGCTACACATATTAAGGGGAGGGTAAGCTGAAGCAAATGCCTTAATTAAACTAATTCTAAGAGCTTTGACAAAAAATAAACAAATGAATCATTCTAAAATCAAATATAAAAAAATTATTTTTAAATAAAAGTCAAAATTAACTATTGGGCAACTCTCCGATTCTCTCACTAGAACATACTACTCTGCAATTATCAAGTTACAAAGTGAAAGAATATGAGGTCAAGAAGCCTGAACCGCATGGATTTCTCATAAAAATATACTCCGCTGGAGGATGATGTTAAGAACTTGAGTTTCACAAATTGACAGCAGTAACCTATAACAAATATAGGTACATTTGTGTAGTGTACCTGGGAACAAAGCTCGGGAATGAATGACTTCAAATCAGAAATAGACAATTCATCCAAAACATGCAACTTCTCATCTGCATCATAAAAAATTTGACACAGAACTTGCAGTCTTAAGTATGATGAGTGACTCAGAGGCTTCATATTGGTGTTCTTTAACTTTCGCTTCATATCTTCTTTAACGACCTGTTAAAGAGTCAATTAACAATGGACAAGCCAAAAGAAACAAGCAAGGTATGCAAAATCAAACTTAAACCAGACATAGAGTGGAGTGATGGAAACAAAAGGCAACACATGTACCTTAAAACGACCATATGTTGGCATGAAACTTTTGGCAGTTGCCAACACTTCTGACAACACTTTTCACAATAACAAATAAGTAAAATTGAGCAAAATTTACCTCCATCAAGCAAAATTTAGCATCTTCCATCTTCACCATAGCAGGTGGATTCATCTAAACCATAGCTGAACCAAACCAAAATCAAGATTACCAAAGTTAATTCCAACCGTTAATTTTTATAAAATCATACCTCAAAAGGTAAAACAAAACGAAATTGAAGGGTTTTACATGGATTTGTGAATGCAAGAATTTGAATTTCAAAAAACCCACTACTGTAAAAACCCCCCAAAATATTGAGATTTATACCCAAAAAAGAAAGAAAATTTCCAAAACATGAAACCCTAAAAACCAAAAACCCACAAATCTGCCTTCCTGAGGAACCATCCGATATTCAAATCAGAGAAATCGCACAGAAGAAATTGGAGATTATCACATATCGACTTGGAAGAGGCAACCTTCGAGAGAGAATCGTGATCTGACGATCGTATCCGCCTCATCTTCCTCGGCTCATGATTTGAATTGACACACCCCGACCCAGAGGTCGAAGCGTGCTAGCCGTCACGTGTGAGTGACGTAGCCAAAAACGTCAGCGGAAGATAATTATGCATGAAATGCAGCAGTGAAAGTCAATTCGATAATATACATATGATACATAGCCAATCCTAGGTGCAGTCACTTAAAACAAAACGATACGACTACAGA
Source organism: Crataegus laevigata (assembly GCA_963580275.1). Taxonomy (NCBI): domain Eukaryota; kingdom Viridiplantae; phylum Streptophyta; class Magnoliopsida; order Rosales; family Rosaceae; genus Crataegus; species Crataegus laevigata. Next base: position 17,131,900 of record OY756940.1, on the reverse strand, counting down.
AGAAACCCTACATAAGTGGTGGTCTGTCAGAACTGCCTCGGTGTCTCGATAGCCGTCCACGTCGTCGCTGCCTAGAACCTGGAGGGGCGCAAAACAGAAAACGTGAGTGGGCAAAAACAAATACTTTCCAAAACCATTTTATAAAATCCATAAATAACCCCTCGCTATAAATCAGTATAATTTTCCCAGAAAATAGTACGTATATAAACTTATATACGAAAACCCCGTCTAGGAATCAAAACTCATTATCAAACTCAAGAATAGGCCATGTCGATATACCAACTCAGAAAATCATCATTATCAGGCAAGTAATGTAAATCAGGGGCGTCCCTAGTGTCATGTCAGCCGGAGTCACCTCTAGTGACCTGTACGGCTGAATCTATAACTCATCCATCATACTCAATCACTATCAATCATTATCCTGCACACGAGTCGGAACCACCTATAGTGGTCTGTATGACAGGCTAGGTGTATAATATTACGCTCAGTGCTACGATCACGTGAAGGCTGTGCGACGAATCGCGGGTCACCTACGAGTCGGAACCACCTATAGTGGTCTGTACGACAGGCTAGGCACCTGCCTTGGATCCAAGGTGAGCGTACGGTGCGTGAGGTGAACGATCACGTGAAGGCTAGGCCCTACTCTGGCGGAGCACAAACACCCGAGGTGCAGGTGATGAGCTAATCACAATCCATCGTCATCTCAACTACTAACTATCATACTTACCTGACTTACCTGGCCGTCCTCGGCATCGGAGCGTAATAAATGCAATCATAAATATTTTTATAAACCATAATTGGCATACGACATGGCAGTTTAATCATAAAATCAATTCCGTTCACCAATCATGCAAATAGCGTTTCTGGGAAAAACGTCAATTATATACATATATACTAAAAACAAAAGCCCACTCACTGGTATGTCGACGGGTCGTATCCCCCGAGCCTAGAATGAATGCGCTCGTCCTCTGGATACGTCTCACCTATATGTGAAACAACTGTAAAACAATCATTAACAGGACATGTACGAACTACGTAAATAACTTTTCCTACGAAGGTCAATTTTGGTATATGAACATACCAACGCGACCTACACGACGTCACGAACGCGTAGGAATTTTTAGAAAAAATTTTGGACTCTGCACGCGCCGGCCAAGGCACGGCCAGATGACGGGATTTTAAACCGCACAAATTTAACCCTTTTTTTGACAGTTGTAGTAAAGATGTAAGTAGGGTATCGTTCTAGGCCGGGGATTAGGAGGGCTTTGATAAAACCTCTAAAATAATTTAAAAACGTAAAAACAAAGTTTAAAACACTAAACTAAAATAAAAACACTTAACTAGAATAACTCAAAATAAAACTAACAAATAAACTAAAACAAATCAAAAGACTCAAAACAACTCAAGACTCTAGAAAACACAAACTAAGCTAAAAACTCGAAACACACTAAAAATGACTCAAAATAATGAAAACAATTTAAAATAAAAACTAGGAAATTAATTAGACGGAAATTAAATTAAAAGATTAAAAATAATAAAAACTAACTAAATAATAATATTTTAATAATGGGGGGATTGATTTTTGAAGAAACGTAAATTAAACTTAAATAAATTACAAAATTGACAAAAACATAAAATAAAAATGAACGGATGGGCGACGGACTGGCTAGAGGGTTTTTCTCCACACAAGACACATATGCAATCTAAATTGACCTTCAGTTGTTCTTTTAATAAATTGTAAATTTCAATACTCCAGATTAACAGTGAACAGCACTTTTTTAATCTTCAAGTTTTCCTTATGTTATTAAATTGGATGAACAGCATACAACAATTCAAAACATTCCTCAAAAGTCCCCTACGTGAAAAGCACAATAGAGATACAATCAAAGATCATTAAACTTTGTGAAAACTATAAGCACTGACGAGGCATTCGTAACTATGAAAAGCATGATACTCTTGCCAAGAATTTACTTAACACAATTGTGTATAACAACCTTCACTACTCATGAATATAAGTTCATAACGATTAGGTGAAATTCACTTATATTCTAGCATCAAATTCATGCGTGTAAATTAAGTATGCATCCTTAATTAACATACACAAATAAGTTATCAATCAAGCAGTTAAGCAAATTAAATCACAACTCAGAAATCACAACTGAAGGTAATCAATTCATATTACAAATATATCATGGCTTTGAATTAACCTCTAGCCAAAACAAATTAATTACACATTATTAATAAATTAAAACAGAAATTAAAAACAGAAATAAAATATTAAGTTTGGAGGATTAAACCGAAACGGGGTGTAAAAATCTGTCTGTGCAATTGCATGTGCACTGTGCTTCTTTGATGCCACTGTGCAGTTGGCACCGTGTGCTCCTCTCGGTGACTCCTGCCAAGCTGCTGCATGGCAGTCCCCTCTTCTCGCAGCTTGTGCGCTGCCAATTCCCCACCGTTTTCTATGCACGCCCTATGCGCTTTGGGCAGCTCTCGGTTCCACTTCAAACGCTGCCTTCGATTCCACCCTCTTTCCCGAATGCTTCTCCAATTGGCTGCTCGCGCAGCTTTAGTTTTCTGTCTCTCTTTGAATCCGTACGTTTTCTCCTGGTGTTGCTGCCAAATGGCAGCTTATTCTTTGTTGGTTTTTCCCCCTCCGTAGCTTTCTGTTTTCAGTCCCCGAGCTCCCAGGACCGAGCCTTCTCTTTTGGACTGTTTAATTCTCTCTCTAGCTGCCCGATGGCAGCACAGTGCGCCTGGCCTTAGGCAAATTCCTTTCCTTTGATAAGCCCCGAGATTCCTCTAAGTGGGCGCCTTCCTCCAATTGGCTGCCCTTATTTTTCTCTTCTCTGTTCTCCGTTTCCTGCCTTTCACTTCTTATTCTTTTTTTTTTATTTTCTATTTTTCTTCCTTCGCTCTGGAGGAGCTTCCCCCTTCGGCAGCTCTGACCTCCCTTCTCTCTGATTTTCTATCCTCTTAAAATCACCCGAGGCTCCTGTTTTTAATTCCCCTGGAGAGCTGCCTTTCCTTTCTTAATTGGTTTTTCTTGCTGGCAGCCACCGACTTCTTCGAGAGCCTCACCCCCACTTCGTTTTCTAATCTTTTTCTGCTGCCACCGAAAGCAAGGGGCACTCATTATTATTATTATTATTTTCTTTCTTTTATGTCCTCAAGCTGGCTGCACGCCAGCCTTTCTTTTGCATGCTCTGCACTCACACAAACACACAACAACATATATAAATATATATATAAATATATACATATATAAATATATATAAATATATTTATAATACTTTCATATTTTATTAACCAAATATAGTAATTAAGTGAATAAGGTAGAAATGACGATTTTATTACTTAAAATCTGCACTTATGCTCTATTTATTTACTTAGCTAGGAAAATCACATAAAACACAAAAACAAAGTAAATAGCACAAAAATATGAGGAACTAACTAAGAAAAGACGAGTGAATTTGATGTAAATTATATATAAATATGAGCTTATCACCAGACGCGTCGGCCACGCGCTGCACGTGCCTCGCACACGTAACGGAATCAAACAGCATCAGGAATATTCCCTCGGAATATTCCGTTATCTCCTAACGGTTTCCGTTAGAATTAACTGACGACGTTGGAATATTCCGTCAACTTTGACGGAATATTCCGTCGCCCGTAACCTCCAGCTCCGGCGACCGTCGCCGGCGCCGAAAACTGGGTAATTTTTCAAAACTTCCGTTCTAGCTCATTTTTCACCCAAAATTCATGAAATTTGCACCAAAATGCTCCAAATTTAGTGTAGAACACATTTATACCTTCAAATCCTTCGAAAAACGTCTAAAAATTCCACGGGGAATTTCCTCCAAACTCGGTCCAACTGAGAACCAATGATCCCGACGTCCAATTCGTGTGAACGAGGTACTCCGAGCCTCGCGGGAGTCTCCAAAGTCACGCTGTGATCTTAGTTTCACCTAAAACGAAGCCAATACAAAGTTGATGAACAGTGCATCTAGGCAAAACTCGGGTTTCCCTAAGTTCTACGATGTCTCGAGCTAAACTAAGATTAGTAGGGTACTTACCAAGTCTCAGGGAACACAGCTACACTATCCTTGAAGTCGATCCGTGCCGTGATCGAGTGTGGGGTGGGTGTCCGTACCAAAAACAGTGAGGAATGATGAGAGAGTTCGAGAGAGTTGTAGGAGAGAGAGAAACAGGAATGGGTGCACGTGTGTGCATGGTGAGTGTGTGTGTGTGTGTTATATAATTATCCACAACCCAACTCTATTGAGCCCAAAGGGCTTAGGACCCTATAGCCCAAAACCAAGCCCAAAACACACCCGTTCACGCATAGTCAAGGGCAAAATCGTCATTTCACGTCAAGAATATAAAAACTCGGAACGGGATGTTACATGAATGCTTCGATTTCTTAGCCTCTTCTCCTTCTCTAGTTTTTAGGGTTCCTCTGAAATGGCGTGTCAGACCTCTGAGCTTATTCTTCTATCATCATGATTCTGCAAGCCGCAAGCTCTCTTTCCCCCTCTATCTCTGCAAGTCCAAGGCTCTCTCTCTTAACCCATCACCTCACCAAATCCCACAGAGCTGTTGATACCAGTGACTGCAAAAGAAAGAGAGGGAAATAGAAAAATTTGGGGAAAATGATAAAGAGAGAGAGAGAGAGAGCCTGGGGTGGAAGAGAGGCTCGGTTCGATTAGGAAAGGCAAAGCGAGAGAGAGAGGAGAGGTGGAGGAACTGAGGAGAGGGTGAGTTTTGAATGGGGAAACACAAACAGGCGCAAGGAAGGAAAATGAGGACAGTGTGAGGTATGAAGATTGAGGAAAGTGTTTTTTATTTTGTTTAAAACATTATTTTGATCAAAGGGCACAAAAAATCTACTTTTACTTTAAATATATTAAATTACAGGGCACAATAATAGTGTCATTGCAAATTAATAAACAAAATTCATTGCTGACATTAAAGGCACAAAAGTCATGGTTATGTGCCCAATAATGTGTTTATGCCTATTTTTCTCCACATTTGGCACAATACATGGTGCTCATTACGGAATGAACATTATTCCACCCTATTGATGTTTAAACAAACACAAACGCCTCATTTGTGTCCTTAATTTTGTGCCCAAAGGCCATTTTTCTTGTAGTGGGTGGGTGATCAGCAACTTTGCCAGGTTGCTGCAGATGGCGGGTGGTACAGCTGAGCTTCATGTAGCCAACGCCCATATGGCTGACTTGGTTGCCACAAGGGATGCTCTATGGGAATGCGGAAGAAATGGATTTACAAAGCTGATTATTAAGTCAGCTGCCCCGGTTATTCGAATGATAGATTAGCGAATGACTGCTGAGGTGAATTTGGAAGGTATTTTACGTGATATATGGCGCTTCGTAAGTTATATGGAATTCGTGGAGTTTGTGTTTTCTAATTCAAAAACCAACAAAGCAGCGGATGCCAAGGTTTTAAAAAACGTTAGGCGCTAGTCGGGCGACGGGCAAGGGCCTAGTGCTTAGACGGCTTAGGTGAATTTATGTAAATTTATTATATATCTTGTAAATAAGTATCTATTTACACTTAAAAAATTAAAAAAAATTAAAAGACTATACTTGTATGGATAATAAAAGAATAACAAAATGCAAAAATAGAAGTAAAAGAATACACAAAGTACATCCATCCAACAAGTTCAACATTTAAAAAACAGTAAGCATATAATCATAATGAGGAGTATTTTTGGATGATAGACTAAATTCTTCTTGTTCATGATCCTTGTATTGGATTGGACATAGACTAAACTATTTAACGTTGTTGTATCTAGTTTATTTATTTTCATGTATGTATCCCCTCAAAAGTTCTCCAATTCATTTCACAATTGGATGAACTTGTAGTCAATCCATCCTTTGCAAATTAGGTACACCATTTCCATAAGTATATCACCATGAAACTAAAAAATAAAAAAGCACACAATTATTAAAATAAATAAATAAAAAACCGAAATCCGCCTAGGACTGCCTACCCCGCTGCATAGGACCACCTAGCTCCAGACCGATTTTTTGAAGCGATTTGCCCTAAATCAGGACGGGTCTTCACCGCCTAGCGCCTAGGCTGATTTTTAGAACACTGACGCACGCCGTAATTGCTTTCATCCAATCGGCAAGAGGTTTTTTTATTTGAGATTGTATTGGTTCCGATTTCTTTTTAATATTCTTGTTGATGATGTAAACTTATTCAAAAGACTTGATTGAATAAAATTCATCTTTTGAAAAAAAAAATTATGGGAAAATGATTCCAACTCTGATAAATTGTTTGGTCTTGTAAAACTGACACCAAAAAAAAAATGCACGAGCGCTGGTTCTGATAGACCTGGCAGTTTCTTACACGACACGTTAATACGACACGTAAACGACACGTAAACGACACGAAAATAACGGGTTTCGGGTCAACACGATAACTAATCGGGTCGTTATCAGGTCACACGATAAGAACCCGTTAATAACAGGTCCTTAACAGGTTTACACGAGAGTGACACGCGGGTAACCTGTTTCGACACGAAAAGGAAAAAGTTATTTTGATGATTTTAATTTTTTTTAATTACTAAAAAAAAACTTACTATAAAATACAATAAATATAGTGGATATATATATATATATATATATATATATATATATATATTGTTCATTAATTATTATTGTACTATTATTCTAAATAAATTTTAAAAATTTAATTTTTATTTATTTATTTTATAAAATATTATGAGCAAAGAGTGAGATTAAAAAATTATAAAACACATTAAAAATAAAAACATCAAGTAATTTAAAAATACCAAATACATTTAAATATTTAAAATAATTAATTTACAAGTACAAAAAATGTGAAAAAATATGCAAGCACTCTTAATCCCATCCTCTAAGCTTTAAAGGTGCGTACATGAATTTTTAAAACTATACAAATCCTCATGTATTTTTAAGGTAGTTCAAAATAAATAAAATTCATAATCATTAATGTATAAGTATGAAAAATGTGAAAGCATATATAAAGGGGTGTGATATTCACACACCCCATTTTACTTTTCACACACCCTTCTAATTTTCGACCGTCGGATCGGATGAATTGAAGAAAATCAACAAATAGAAATTAACAAGGGGTGTGTAAGAAGTAAAATGGGGTGTGTGGATAGCACACCCCTATATAAATGCTCATGATTGCATCCTCTACCCTTAGACAATCGCTACATGGTCGTTTAGATTTTTAAAACCCTCCAAATCTCATGAATAATGTTTTTTTTTAGTGAAAAATTAATAATATTGTAGAAGTGTAAAAAATGTAAAAAAAAAAAAAAAGAAAAAAATACAATCACTCGTCATCACAAGTTTTACAACTTTCGTGAAGGGGCCAACTCTGAAATCTAACACCATAATCTAGGCCTGGTAAACGGGTCGTGTCTGTCGTGTTTGTGTTGTTTTCGTGTAACACCTGTTATCTTAATAGGTCGTGTCGTGTCACCCCCGTTATCTTAACGGGTAAAGTGACCCAACCCGCTATGACCCGTTAAGAAAAATATATTTTTTTTTAAAAAAATTGCACATACCACACATTGCACATAAATATTACTTCAAAACATTAAAACATTTGTCGTTTAAGTACTATACCTACACCCGAAAATAATACTTTTATTAAGTATATAACATAAGATTTTCACTAGTGTAAATATTTTAAATTGAAGATCGAATTCATTCATTGTATTCATATAGGGTCAAGGAGTGTATCTGTAAAAAAATCATCAAAATCGGAGTTACAATAACCAATAAATCGTGAATTTTTGTTTATAACCGTCGAAAAGCTTTGTCCTGTTACTTGATCTCTGAATGTTTGTTTTTTGATCTCTGAATGTTTGTTTTTTGTGATTTTTTGCTGATGTGATCTCGAAACATATACGAACAAGTTTAACGGTTGTGATCGTTGAAATTAGTTTTGGGATAATTCGTATCCCATCAAAACGATAGATTGACTAACACTTAGGAGTTTATTTATACTTTCATTTAGTATAGCATAAGATTTTGTGGTATCCACTTGTGTAAATATTTTAAATTGAAGATCGAATTCATTCATTGTATTCATATAGGGTCAAGGAGTGTATCTGTAAAAAATCATCAAAATCGGAGTTAAAATAACCGTTAAATCGTGATTTTTTGTTTATAATCGTCGAAAAGCTTTGTCCCGTTACTTGATCTCTGAATGTTTTTTTTTTGTGATTTATTGCTGATGTGATCTCGAAACATATACAAACAAGTTTGACGGTTGTGATCGTTGAAATTAGTTTCGGAGAATTCGTATCCCATCAAAACGATAGATTGACTAACACTTAAGAGTTTATTTATACTTTCATTAAGTATAACTCTCTTCATTTTGCATATCTTTGAACATTTGTATTTTGTAGTATGCACTAATGTTTTTTCATTAGACTCTTATTTTAGTGTATGTAAACTTGGAAGAAAAATGTTTTATTCATTTATTTATTAATGTTTTGAATTAGTATTTATGTGACAATATGGTATGTATATACTAATTTAGTATTATGTTTTACATTTTTTAGGGTCAAATTATGTTTTTCATTTTCATTATTTATTGATTTAAAAAATATTTTTCTTAACGGGTAACGGGTCGGGTCATATTACCTGATAATATTAACGGGTCGATTTCGGGTTGGGTCATATTACCCGTTTATTTTAACGGGTGTTACACGACACGACCCGTTAAGCTATCGGGTATGACACGAACACGAGAAACACGACACGAATGCCAGGTCTAGGTTCTGAAGACAGTCAGCCTAATAATAAGGAAAACCCAATCAGCTAATTTTAAAGCATAAAACAATAGCCCATTGATCCATTTAAGATGGACTTTTAGTTTGGACTTGGAGTATAAAAACTAGGGCTGGGCATTTAAAAAAAAAACAATCGAACCGCCCGAATTGCACCGAGAGTTTGGTTTGGTTTGGGGTTTTTTATTTTATTTTATTTTTTTAATTTTTGGTGGTTAAACCAAGCCGCGCTGAAGTTAATTGGTTTGGCGATCGGTTCCCAAAATTCTTAGAGTGTGGTTAACCGAATAGACCCGCATATATTTAATTTATTTTTTCAATCATAATTAATACGTGTAGTAATATAAATGATTAGTTATTTACGAGTTACCGTGTTTCTACCACATGAAAACAAAACCTAATTAGTTTAATAGTCTCTTTCGAGAAGAACAGGGGCACCATTTGAATAACGTAGCAGCTGTTGCTTTGGTGCTATCCTTGGGCTGCTTCATTTGTGCTTTCACTTAATCAATCACTCATATTGGTGCTATATTTTGTTTCTTTTGAAAGAGAAATTTATTATGTATTTTTGTCTTCACACAAACCAAGAACCAATCCAAACCAACCTGTCACATTCAGTTAACTGACCTGATCGGTTTTAGACTTAGCTTGGTCAGTTTCTGTTTGCAATTTTGGCCAAACCAACTCGCGCCCACCCTTAATAAAAACTATCAAAATAGAGAACAAAGGTCGTTGCAATGTGTGATTGCATGAAAATAACTAGGGGTTCTATCAGAAATGGTCCCTGAAATTGACCATCACCATCAAGATGATCCCTAAAATTGAAAATCCTCAACGTAATCCCTGAAAATAGGTGTCACAAATTAATGTGGGCCTTCTGTCACAATTCTGTTAAAATTCTATTAAGTGCTGATGTGACACATAAATGGGCGCCATAATTCTTTTTTTTCCTCACAAATGGTCCTTAAAATTGACTTACAACATCAAAATGGTCTCTGAAATTGAGCCGCAACATCAAAATGGTCCCTGAAATTGAAAATTGATCAATGTAGTCCTGCAAGTAAGTGTCTCAAATCAATGTAGTCCTTCTGTAAAAAATTATGTTATGTGCTGATGTAACACATAAATGGGTCACACAAGTTCAATTAAATTTGAAAAAAAAATTACAAATAGGCTTAATAATTTAATAGTTAATAAAAAAATTGTCAACCCAAAAACCCAATCCTGCAATCACCTTCGATCCCAGTCCTCATTTCTCTACCTCATTCGCTCTTCTATTCTCTAAAAAAAACTCTCAATGCACCATTTTTTTACACACTTCAACACCCTTCACCAAATTGAACCTCGATCAAGATCACTTTTGATGATGACTTGGCCGATTGGCAACAACTTCTGGGACATCACCGTTAACATTTAGGCGATCAACATCCTCACAACCATAATCTTGGATAGCTTGTTCGATGCTTCCTTGGTGGTCTGGTGATGCAAAAAATGGCGATGTCTGCCTTGAGATAATGAAGTTATAACCGATGTGCGTCTATTGTTGGTTGAAAACTATTTCCACACCCCCCTCTTAGGCATTGGTTAAGTCATGTGCCTTTGAGAATTTATGGAAGGTATCTCTTTGGAGTCAGACCTATTATAAGAAGAAAAAATTCATTGCTCAAAAAGGTATTTAAATAACTATTTTAATTAATTATTAAACCCATACTAGCACATAACAAAAAAGTTTACAGAATTGTGGCAAAAATATCATATTGATTTGCGACACCTAATTTTAAGGACTACATTGATCGACTTTCAATTTCAGGGACCATCTTAATGGTGCTGGTCAATTTCAGGGATCGTCTTAATGGTGTGGGTCAATTTTAAGGACCATTTGTGATAAAAACCCATAAATCTTGTGGGGCCCATTTATGTGTCACATCAACACTTAACAGAATTTTTAACATAATTGTGACGAAAAGACCACATTGATTTGTGACACCTATTTTCAAGGACTACATTAATTGATTTTTAATTTCAAGAACTATCTTGATGATGAGGGTCAATTTCAAAAATTATTTGTGATAAAAACCCAAATAACTATTATTATCGTCTAATAATTTTGTTTTATTATTCGTAACTTGTGACTGAGAGGTCTCTGAACAACAATCATGGATGATAATTTTAATATTAAATTATTATAATTATTTCACTAGTTTCAGTCCAAATCACCAATCTCTTTAAAGTTAAAATGTGACATCCCGTCCCAAGTTTTATAATACGTTGAAGTGAAATGACGAAATTGCCCTTACCTACGTGTGAACGGATGTGTTTAGGGTTGAATTTGGGCTTTGGGTGTCCTAAATACTAAGCCCAAAAGTTTGGGCTGATAAGTATACACGTGTGCTTGCACATGCACACGCCCACGTACACAAATCTTTTCTGTTTCTTTCTTTCTTCCTTATCTCTCTCTCTCAAACTCTCACTTTCTCTCTCTCGACATCCAAGTACAGAACACACACACAAAGCCATCTCGACTCGGTTCAAGCTTCAGGTAAGCTTATTCAAGCTCCCTAGACTTTGGTGAACTCGTATATATTGGTTATAAGCTTGGAAACCTTCGAAAACCTGTCAAACCGTGGCTTAAACTCAAAGTACTGTTCATGTGTTTTTATTTTAGGAGGTTTTAGGTGAAACCAAGATCACCAGTCGTCTTAAAATCTCCCCACGAAGCTCGGAGTACCTCGGTGACAAGGTTTGGACGTCGGGATCACTGAGTTCTGGACTTGGCCGAGTTTGAAGAATTTTCCCATCGAGATTTTGGACGTTTTTCGAAGGATTTGAAGGTACAAATGTGTTCTATGTTGAATTTGGAGCATTTTGGTATAAATTTCACGAATTTTGGATGAAAAATGAATGAGATAGGAGGATTTGAAGTTTCGCCGGAAAATGTCGTCGGAAAAACTAGTCTGGCGCCGGCGCCGGCGAAGGTCGCCGGAGCTGGAGGTTGGGGGTGACGGAATATTCCGTCAAAGTTGACGGAATATTCCTCACGCCGTTAGTTAATTTTAACGGAATCCGTTAGAAGATAACGGAATATTCCCGACGGAATATTCCTGCGCTGTTAGGGTTAGCCGCGCGTGCACAGCACGTGCCAGCGCGTGGGGGCGCGTCTGTCCGTGCAATTCCCGGCGCGTGGGGGCGCGTGCCACTTCCAAAAATTTATTTTAAAATATCACGACGATCGTGACGTCGTGTAGGTCGCGTTGGTATATTCAAATACCAAAATTGACCTTCGTATGAAAAGTTATGTACGTAGTTCGTTTATGTGCTGTTAATGACGGTTTTGCGATTAATTCACGTATAGGTGAGACGTATCCAGCGGACGAGCGCAGTCACTCTAGGCTCGGGGGATACGACCCGTCGACATACCAGTGAGTGGGCTTTTGTTTTCAGTATATATATATATGACGTTTTTCCCAGAAACGTAAATTGATTGATTTACGAATTGATTGGATTTTATAATTAAATTGCTATGTCGTATGCCAATTATGTTTTATGCCTGTGATTATGATTGCATTTATTATGCACTGACGCCGAGGACGACCAAATAAGTCAGGTAAGTACTGTGGTAGTGCTTGAAATGATGATAGATTGTGATTTAGTTAATCACCTGCACCTCGGGTGTTTGTGCTCCGCCAGAGTAGGGCCTAGCCTTCACGTGATCGTTCACCTCACGCACCGTACGCTCACCTTGGATCCAAGGCAGGTGCCTAGCCTGTCGTACAGACCACAATAGGTGGTTCCGACTCGTTGGTGACCCGCGATTCGTCGCACAGCCTTCACGTGATCGTAGCACAGGGCGTAATATTATACACCTAGCCTGTCGTACAGACCACAATAGGTGGTTCCGACTCGTGTGCAGGATGATGATGATTGATAGGGATTGAGTATGATTGATGAGCTGTAGATTCAGCCGTACAGGTCATTAGAGGTGACTCCGGCTGATAGAACACTAGGGACATCCTAGTTTTATATTACTTGCCTGATGATAATGATTTTCGGAATTGATATATTGACATGGCCTAATCTTGAGCTTGATGATGAGTTTTGATATGTAGACGATGTTTTCGTATATAAGTTTATATACGTACTATTTTCTGGGAAAATTATACTGATTTACAGCGAGGGGTTATTTATGAACTTATGAAATGGTTTTGAAAAACTTTGTTTTTGCCCACTCACCTTTGATGTTTTGCGCCCCTCCAGGTACTAGGTAGCAACGTCGTGGACGGTTAGCGAGGCGCCAAGGCAGTTCTGACAGACCACCACTTATGTAGGATTTCTTTCGTAGTTGTAATGTTTGTTTAAACTTCACTGCACTTAGGATCGGCTCTGTATCATATGTATATTATCAACTTAACTTTCACTACTGCACTTCATGTCAAATTTGCTTCCGCTGACGTTTTCGGCTACGTCACTCACACGTGACGGCCGGCACGCCTCGGTTTCCGGATCGGGGTGTGTCATAAAATATATTATTGTACAAAAAGAACATGATGATTAAATCATTGAAGCTTAAAGGGATACGTCAAATAGGGTATTTCTTGAATCAGTGTTTTTATTTTTTGGTTCATTGCATCTTAAAGTTAAGTATAAAGTGTCGATTTAGTTCTTAAACTATTATATCAGTAAAAATTAGATCCTTAAATTATTTTTTCGGTAAAATAAGTCGATAAATTCATTAAAATTGTTAATTTCATCCTTACTATTATATTCAAAGGGAATTTTCGTCAACTTAAGAGTGTATACTGTCATTTTCTCGCCTATAAGCCCTTACCATTTCATATGTGTTGTGAATATAATTTCTAATTTACCCTCCAAAGTTAACTCCATACACTATTTCTTTATGAAAAAATATCAATCTACCCTCTAATGTGTATCACATGCAAGTGACTTAAATTGATGTAGCTTCAAATCTAATACTAGGGATGTAATTGGCAGATTTTTATAATTCAATGACAGATTTTTCTAAATTTTAAAAAAAGTTTAGGGACCTAATTTTCACTCAAGTGATAATTCAAGGAATAAATTGGCAATTCACTATAAAGTTAATTTATCAAAATCAATTGGATTTGTCAAGGAGGGTCAGTTGAGTTGATAAGCATCGTTCTCTTTGCTAGATTAAGGCCTAGATTCTCGTCCCACAGCTAGCAATCTCTCTTTGTGAGCGATCTGTAAACAATGTTCTAAAAAACGCCCTAGGCGCTTTGGAACTGAGGCGATTTTGTGCAAAACGGCTGGAAAAATCAGGGTGGCTCTAGGCGGCGCCTAGGCAGGCTAGGCAATGCTAGGCTGCCGGGCGGTTTTTTTTTTTTGTTTTTTTGAAATTTGTTTAAGTCTAAGTTCTAATTATACCTTGAAATTTTATTAGTTTTATATAATAGGTGTGTTGTGTATCAACTTAAATTCCGGAATGCTAAATATAAGTATCTTACATTACTAAATTTCCTTATTTTCCTCTATTTTTCATTTTATGTTGTTTTAAATTGTGAACTCGTTGTACATGTGTCATCCTACAATACTTCCCACAATGGTTATATGGCATATATGCTTAATGTGTTTTTAAATTTTGGACTTGTTGGATACTCTTTTTACATTTTATCATTCTTTTATTATCTTATCCATGGATTTCATACGAGTATAATTTTTTGTAAGTGTCAATATGCACTTATTTACAAGATATACAATAAATTTGCCTAAATTCGCCTAGGCGCGCTAACCCACCACTCGACTAGTGCCTAGCATATCGAACCTTGTTTGTAAAAAAAAAAAATTAAAATAAATAAAGGTTAAAATCCCTTTTGTAAATCCTCAAAAAGATTTGTCCTATTTCCTGCCTTGGAATGGGGTAGCCTCCCCTCCCCCTAAACTTTCCAACAAAAAAAGGTAATTTAGCCAAAGATCACACTTTACTATTTAGCCATATATCAGTGACATAGTTTTGTTCTGGACTTAATCAATTATATATTTTTATTAATTAAGTATAGGTCAATGATAAATGCTACATGGGCATTAAAGCATTATCAATAGTTAGAATTTTACCCTTCTGTGCTCCTCTCTCATTTTTTTTTAATGTGATTACATGCTACTCGACCTTTCTCCTCAACCCCACAACCAACCGCCAACTAGATATGCGAAAAACGTAGTCAAGCTGTCCACGTATACTCCGTCTTCCACAGCCAGGACACCACGTCGATCTCTCTTAGCCTTCTCCCACTCCCAATCCAACAACTTGTTCTTGGTGGGACTATTCGACAACGCCACACCACCGCCACCACTTGCAGGAGAAAAAAAACCTGAAATCGGACCTAAAAAGCTCTGAGTTCAATACATAACACTAGTAAAAAAATCAATTTGCGCGACGGTAACTTGCGCGACGAAGAAAAATTTGTCGCGCAAAACGTGTTTGCGCGACGGCAAACACAAGACGTCGCGCAAGAGGACTTTGCGCGACGGCACTTTGCGCGACGAAGGCCGGCGTCACGCAAAGCAGGTTTGCGCGACATAGGGGTATTATGCGTCGCGCAAAAGTGTTTTGGGCGACGCCGGCCTTCGTCCCGCAAAGTGCCGTCGCGCAAAGTCCTCTTGCGCGACGCAGAAGACGTCGCGCAAGATATTCGCGCCAATCCAATAATATGTTACTGCTTTTTTTTGATTTTGCGCGACGCAGGTTCATCTACGTTGCGCAAAACAGCTTTGCGCGACGCCTACCTTCGTCGCGCAAAGTCAACACGAAAATTTCCCTTTTTATATTTCTTTCCATTGTTGTAACACAAATCTCCTTGCTCCATACCCCTCTTCCTCACCTGCAGACCTTCATAGCCACCTGATCGCACTCAGGTGATTTATAAACCTCTATGTTATTGTTCCATTTTTATATATATATGATTGTATTGAAATTTTGGTTAAGATTACCTAATATATATATAATTTAAACTCCCTATTTGTTAAACGGGGGAAGGTGGGTTTAAGGTTGTTAAAGCAGTTCCCGTGGGAAGTGTGAAACAAGAGGTTGGCAGTGTTAGAATTGATTGAATCTTCAAGAAGTGATGAGTGTAGTTGCAGCTTAAATTTCGAGTGTTCTGCTGCCAGTAAAAACCCATACATTGTTCAATAAATCTTGTTTATGAATGCATATTCGATCCCTTTACTAGAGAAGAAGATCACACGCTCGGAGATCAGTCATAGAGCAGTGGCCTAGATGTAGTTGCCACTAGCAATCTAAGTCAGCGGTTTGTAGTTCGTCATGTCAGTCTTGTGAACTAGCATTAGTTTTGATATTGCACTAGAGCAAGGCTCCGTGACCATCAAATTATTGGTTGCCTAGTCTCAGTGTGCAAAAATAGACTTTGGGATTCACTTTGCGGCTTAAGCTTGTAATGTTTCTGCTGCCATAAATGCCCACACATTGATAATTCTTATTTATGAAACCCGTTAAGCTCACTAGAACACTAGAAATGTTCATGTTTCGATTTAGTTGCCACTCGCAATCTAAATCAGTACTCAGTAGCTGGTATTTGTAAACAAAGAAGAACTCACTGTATCGTGCAGAAGAAGGAAGAAAAGAGAGA
Source organism: Crataegus laevigata (assembly GCA_963580275.1). NCBI lineage: Eukaryota > Viridiplantae > Streptophyta > Magnoliopsida > Rosales > Rosaceae > Crataegus > Crataegus laevigata. The sequence continues at coordinate 17,115,460 of OY756940.1, read as the reverse complement.
GAGAGAGAGAGAGAGAGAGAGAGAGAGAGAATATTCAGTTTATTAATGATTGGACTTAACAACCTTGAGATAGTTACACATACTGGTTATATACCAGATTAGGTAGCATACTTACTAAGTCACATACTCAACTCACCATCTAATAACATTTGGCATTCTATCTAACCATTGAATCATAAACTTCTAAAAAACATATATCAGCCTATATTATTCTTATCATCCTCCCGCAATCTCAGGATGGAAATTCCCAAACCTGAGATTGTAACAATGAGTTTGAAATAAAGAAGTAGATAAGCCTTTGGTGAGGACATCGGCAAACTGAGCATTAGAAGTAACAAACTGAACCTGGAGTAACTTCTGAGCGACCCTTTCCCGGACAAAGTGGACATCAATCTCAATATGCTTTGTCCGTTGATGCATAACTGGATTATAAGCAAGAGCAATGGCAGAGAGATTATCACAGTATAACAGAGTTGGAGAATTCACAGAAACATTCAGGAACTGTAATAACTGTTTGATCCAATCCACCTCAGCTGCATTAGAAGATAAAGCTCTATATTCTGCTTCAGTAGAAGATCGGGAAACTGTTTGTTGCTTCTTAGAGGACCAGGAAATAGGATTAGAACCCAAATATACAACAAAACCTGTTGTAGATTTCCTGTCATTAGGGTCTCCTGCCCAGTCAGCATCACAATAAGCATAGAAGTCCAGATCCCCTTTACTAAACTGAAGACAAAAATCCTGTGTACCCCGTAAGTATCTAAGAATCCTTTTAACAGCAACAAAGTGTGATTCCATTGGACAATGCATGAATTGGCAGACTTGATGCACAGAGAAAGCAATATCAGGCCGTGTGAATGTTAAATACTGAAGTGCTCCAACAATACTTCTATATAAAGCAGGATTGTTAAATGGTTTACCATCATCCTTCAACAATCTGTTATTAGGTAGACAAGGAGTTGTACAGGACTTGGAGTGAACCATATCAGTTTTGAGCAACAAATCTGAGACATACTTAGATTGAGAAAGTAGCAAACCAGTAGACTGCTGTGTAATTTGAATACCAAGAAAATAGTGAAGAGGGCCTAAGTCCTTGATATCAAATTCAGAATGTAAAGCACCAATAACCTCAGTAATTGCAGCTGTAGCACTGCCAGTAACAATGATGTCATCGACATACAATAAGAGAATAACAACTGAGGAGCCAACATGTTTCACAAAGAGGGAAGAATCTGAGTATGTAGTAAGAAACCCCAGAGATGGTAAAAAGTTGGTGAATCTCTCATTCCAAGCCCTTGGGGCTTGTTTGAGACCATATAAGGACTTGTGCAATTTACACACATATGTGGAATGTTGAGGATCCACAAAACCAGGGGGCTGAGACATGTATACTTCCTCTTGTAATATGCCATGAAGAAATGCGTTCTTGACATCTAATTGTCTAAGGGACCAACCAAAATGAGCAGCAAGAGCTAATACTAACCGAACTGTAGTTGGTTTAACCACAGGACTGAAGGTTTCTCCATAATCCAAACCCTCATCTTGATTAAAACCTTTGGCAACTAGTCTTGCTTTATACCTAGATATAGTGCCATCTGCATGCTTTTTAATCTTAAACACCCACTTGCACCCGACAAGATTTTTATGGAGAGGAAGAGGAACAAGGGACCAAGTACCCTGAGAATGAAGAGCTGAAAGTTCCTCTTGCATTGCTGACAACCACACAGAAGATTTCAAGGCTGACTTATATGTTGCAGGCTCGGTTTGGGCCAAATCCACTAACTGATCATCCTGAAGAACTGAGAAAAAAACCTTTTTCTTAGAGATCCCACTTTTAGAACGAGTCTGCATAGAATGTGTATTGAGTGGTGGAATTGGTAAGACCACTTGTAAACTGTCAGGAGAAAAACCAATAGGATCTGCAGATTGCGCAGAAGATAACGGAGAACATCCGGCAGGAGCCACAGGGTGAGGAGAGGATAATGATTGAGAAGAACTGGTTGATAGTAGTGGGATTGCAGAAATGAGTTGTGTACGGAAACTAGGAGCAGGAGTGGACAGAGGAAGATGACTAGGTATTAGAGTATTCTGATGAGTAACAGACATATGTGGGGATTGTGAAACAACAAAAGATGGAGAAGACTGGAACACAAAGGAACTGTACGTTGTGAAGACAAACTGTTATATGGAAATTCAGTTTCATCAAATATGACATGTCTGGAAATATATACCCTCTTATGAGAAACCTCATAACAGATATATCCTTTATACTTAGAAGCATAACCCAGAAATATGCATTTGGTGGTCCGAGGCTGAAGTTTTGTACTATTATAGGGTCTGAGAAGGGGAAAACATGAACACCCAAAAATTCGGAGATGAGTGATATCAGGAATGGATTTAAACAACAATTCAAAAGGTGATTTGTTGCTTAAGGTTGAAGTAGGCATTCTATTAATAAGATAAACAGCCACTTGACAAGCAAAAGACCAAAATTGGGAAGGTAATGAGGCAGATTGTAAAAGGGTGATTGAAGTTTCAATAATATGCCTATGTTTTCTTTCAGCTAGCCCATTTTGTTCCGGAGTATGAGGACAAGACAATTGATGTTTGATCCCTTTATCAAGAAGAAAAGTTTGAAATGTTTTGCTAATATATTCCCCTCCCCCATCACTTTGTAAAATTTTAATGGAAGTTGTAAAATGATTCAAAATGAAGTTGTAAAAACCAACAAAGACAGAACAAACATCACTTTTATTATTGAGAGGAAAAATCCAACAGTATCTAGTGCATTCATCAATGAATGTCACATAGTATCTGAAACCTTCAACAGAGATACATGGAGAGGGACCCCAGACATCCGTATGGACAACTCCAAAAGGAGTAACAGATTTGGACACAGAAGCAACAAAGGGGAGTTTACAAAACTTTCCTTCTAGACAAGTAGAACAAATCACAGGAGATGAATCAAGAGCAACAGACACATTACATTGTTTTAAAATGGAAGAAACGACAGAGTTTGATGGATGCCCTAATCTACTATGCCAAAGAGTAAAACATACTTGGTGTCCAAGAAATGCCACTGGAGAATGAGACAAAGAAGAGGATGAAGGTGCTGGAAATGAAATTGGATACAACCCATCACTGCAAAGCCCCTTGAACATTATCCGCCCTGTGGCCTTGTCCTGAATCCAAAAACAGAAAGCATCATATATCAACCGGCAATTATTGTCCAGACATAATCGATGTACAGATAACAAATTCTGTGTTAAACTAGGAACATATAGGATAGAACGTAAGTGCAGGGGTTTGATTGGAGTTGAAATACGGGAAGAACCAATATGAGAAATGGATAAACCTGCACCACTAGCTGTTTGAATTGTCTCAGTGGATGAATAGGGAGTGGCCAAGGAAAGATTATTCAGATCAGCTGTCATATGTGATGTAGCCCCAGAATCAGCGAGCCAAAACTGCTGAGGAGGTTCACTTGGAACAACAGAATTGGAGACAGTGTTGACATGCATAGCAGTAGGTGAAGAATGTGGAACATTTGAATTTCGATAGAGACAAAACTGCGCACTATGATTCTTTTTACCACATATCTGACAACCTTGAACAGCCGCAGTATCAGAATTCCGGAACCGGCAAGTATCCGCCAAATGCCCATATTTACCACAAATTTGACAGGTGGTGTGAAACGAGCCTTGCTGAGATGGTGGTGAATTGCCAAGAATACCAGGAGCATTACTGATGTACCCAAATCTGTTATTCCCAAACCGAGGCTGGGAATTGTTGTAAAACTTCCCCCTGCCCTTGTTTTTGTGAAAAGGTGGCTTATAACCAGAAGCATTATAACACCCAGATGGAGAACCATAGGAATTAGGCTGAAAAGAAGTCCCAGATTTAGACTGATCACCAGAAACAGACTGTCGATCATAGCTTGAAGTCTGAGAAGCATTACCACCATTCTTGGCAACCATTGCTGTTAAGAAAGGAGTAGCAGCCACATTTTCAATCATTGCTTCCTCAGCAAGTAACTGAGAGCGAAGATCCTTCATCGAGATAACATGTTCGCGTCCGCGAATGATAGACCGGAAAGTATTATACTCGGAAGAAAGACCATTCAGAGTTAAGATCACAATATCATCATCCTCGAAAGTGACTGCAGCAGCAGAAAGATAATCCCGAGCCTCTTTGATGCGTTGTAAATACTGAGAAATTGAATCAGTGCCTTTCTTGATGTTTTGCAATTCAGACTTCATCTGAAAAATTGTTGTACGAGTAACAATAGAGAATTGCTCCTTGAGACGAATCCACAAGTCACGAGCACTGGTACTGCCAATTGCACAAGAAACAGCAGAAGGAGACAAAGTGGCAGTAATCAATTGCATGAGGGCCCGATCATGCATCTTCCAAACCTTGAAAGTGTCAGTCTCAATGCGAAGAGAAGAATTAGTTGAATCAGCAATTGAATCTCCAGAGGCAGTAGAATCAAACTGTGAAGGACAAGGATTGGTGCCATCGACAAAACCCATTATGCCATGACCTTCCAAAAGCAACTCCATCTGAAAATTCCACACAAGATAGTTGGAATCGTCCAGTTTGACAGTAACAGAAGAAGAAACCGTCGATATAAGAGAGGTAATAGGGGATTGAAGAATCTGAAGTTGGGCAGCCGTCACCATAGCGTCAAATCAGAGAGAAAAACCCAGATACAAAGTCGCAGAGGAATTAACCCAAACACTTGGAGTGCACAACAAGACGCGCAAGAAATGAAGAAATATAGAGAAATCAAGAACCCAAGAAATGTGAGAAAGGATAGCGGATCACAGATAAAGAGCGGAAGCAAAGAAAATATCCAAGATCGAAGAACCGTCAAGCATGAAGCTTTGCGGCGATTGATACCATGTAAACACAGAAGAACTCACTGTATCGTGCAGAAGAAGGAAGAAAAGAGAGAGAGAGAGAGAGAGAGAGAGAGAGAGAGAGAGAGAGAGAGAGAGAGAGAGAGAGAGAGAGAGAGAGAATATTCAGTTTATTAATGATTGGACTTAACAACCTTGAGATAGTTACACATACTGGTTATATACCAGATTAGGTAGCATACTTACTAAGTCACATACTCAACTCACCATCTAATAACATTTGGCATTCTATCTAACCATTGAATCATAAACTTCTAACAAACATATATCAGCCTATATTATTCTTATCAGTATTTCGTAGTAGTTCCTCAATGGTGCCAACTTGCAATATGTTTGATTGTTGCTCTATTACCTAGGCACCATGACCATCAGAATTATTGGTTGCCTAATTTGAATGAGCAAAGATAGACTTTTGGGATCCGCTTTGCTGCTTAAACTTTTAATGTTTCTGTTGCCAGTAATGCCCTCACATGCTTAAGTAATATTTGTGCTTAGTTAGCCTCTGCAATCACGTTGAGAATAGGTTAAGATGAAGACAAAGAGACGATCATAGTCCCATTTTGTTGTTTAAATGTCGAACTTGTATTTTGGAATGAAAACAATGAATCCTCCCCGAAAGTTAATCTACAAAACTGAGTTTTCAACTCTGACCTAGTATATATATAATTTAAACTCCCTATTTGTTAAACGGGGGAAGGTGGGGTTAAGGTTGTTAAAGCAGTTCCCGTGGGAAGTGTGAAACAAGAGGTTGCCAGTGTTAGAATTGATTGAATCTTCAAGAAGTGATGAGTGTAGTTGAGTTTTTAAGATTTCTAAGTCTGTTTAGAGGAATTATGATGGCAATTGTGGGAAGGCATCTAGATAAGTTTTGTCCTGATTAGTTGGCAAATTCTCATTGGTCTCCTTGATGTGGCTGTTTCATGATTCATCTCTACATTTTGGAATTAAATACTAATTTTTAAGATTATGGTCAGAGTAAGACACAGGGCAGCGCAGAGGTGCCTTTCTATTGAGTCTGTGCACTTAACCTTCTTTTATCACTTGCTGAAATTTGCTTATGCCCATTTGTGAATCGGGGGTTGATTGAAACATACTTGTAGAAAAATTTGGAGCTTAGCTGTTTCCTTTGATTTCACTAAGTCCGGGTTGGTTATGATTTTCATCTTTATGATGCTTTGGTTGTCTTGTTGATTATCTGAATGGTTGTTTGTTCTCATGAAGATGTTAAATGATTGTTTTGAGTCTGGTTTGCTTTTCTCTTATTCATAGGTTTTATGAGTTATCGTTTTATTACTTGCGTAGTTGAATGTTATCTTCCCCTTGCTGCAATTACACCCTCTTTCCTTAATCAGGTCTATTGGTTTAGTTTCTTAATTGTTCTTTGCACATCGTTTGTTATTTTAATTGTTTTTTCTCAAATGTTAATGACTGTTATATGTGCAAGGGCTTATCCTGTTGGCTGTTTTAATAATAGTTATAATCACTTAACTGATTTTTATTTTAGTTAACATTTTATATTTGTTTGGAATGGAACTAGATGTTTGAAGGCACAAATTATGGGTGTCAATTGCTGGATTAATTGCTAAGATGTGAATTACTGCTATTAATGAAGAGGCAAATAGACCAGATCATATTGTTTGATATTAATGAGATGCCAATATTCTACAATAAGTAGATGACTGTTAAAATTAAGTTTCGTTTTCATGTTAAAGTTCTTTAGCTTGCCTAATCCTGCATCACATTCTTTTGGGATTACATTAACTCAGTGAGCTTATTCATGGTGGTTTAAATGATATGGGCATCTCTCTAGTTTCATGTTGGAATTATTGAATTTTGTGTTTGGATGGACTTGTATGATTTGGTTACATTTTTACGAGTAGGATTATGGTATCAAGCCTTGGAATATGAAAAGGGTGAGGCTTTGTATTATGGTATCAATTGGCTATTTAACTTCAAACACATCGGGGTCTAGTCATTTCATCTACAACAATGCAAAAGAAAATGACTTTTGTCTATCATGCGCGCTTATAAACTAACCCCATATCTGACTACAATATTCTTCGTATTCCGGAAAAAAAAATTGGACTGAGCGTTATTTTGGATTTGTGTAGAACAAGGGAAGGATTTAGAAGAGTTTTTTCAGTCAACTGCTGGTAAGTACGTCTGGCTTTTGTAATTGGTTTCGTCAGTATGCAAGTCGTTTCCTTTTCCATTGCTTTCCTCAAGTTTCTGGAAATCATTACTTAAAATTAAGTGCCACATGCATTTGTGTGATCGTGAAAAATTTGTGCTTCAAATGAGAGAATAAAGCCTTTGGAGTACGAGCTTATATCTTCAAGCACTTAAGGCTGTATTTGTATCCATTTTTTGAATTTTTTGTGTAAAATTATATATGTTTATGTTCTTATGTATTCAGGGAGCAGTTGTGTTCTTGTTTTTGTTTGCCTGACTTGTGAATTATGGAGAATGATTTGATTTTAGTGTGAATTTTGGGTTTTGAAATTGAATTTGATGATGATGATTGATGATTGAGTTTGATCAAGTTTAAATTAATAGCTTAATCGCGATCACTGTTCGAAAAGCTCTGTTTTTGTTCTTGGGTGAGATGATGGAAGACTCGTACATATATGAAGTTATTTAAAATAAATCATGTTAAACCCTAAATTCAGTTGGTTTAAGTTCTCTTATGAGTCTAAAGATTAGAATCTTGCTGGAATGATTGCCGTGATGGCTTTTGTATGGGAAGAAATTTAATTACTCTGATGGCTGCAGTGTTAGTGTACCAGTAATGCTGAATTTCATTGATAGTTTGACATTAGATTACTCCATCTATAGAAACTGTTATTTCACATCTCTAGCGCTAAGTATACAAGGTATTCTTCACTGTCTTGTGATCGATAGAAACCTTGGCATAAGTATACATCCATTTGTCCTCTGCGATTTTCCCTCTTAATCCAAATGTTTAAGTTTTTTTCCCTATTTGTTAAAAGGGGGACGGGCCAAGGTGGTTTCGAGGTTGTTAAAGCAGTTCCTGTGGGAAGTATGAACTGAGTATGACTGATATGGGTATCACATCCATTGTGTGAAACAAGAGGTTGCCAAATGTTTACTTTATCAAGATATTAATCTTTGTGTGAAATATCCCTTTCTATTTGCGTGCATGTTCATGTGCTTGTGCGTTGGGTGTGCCTCTGTGAATGAGTTGTGTGACTGGCTCCCTGGTCAATCTTCCAATAAGAAGGTTTAATCCCCTTCCTACCCTGATAATCAGTGGGCTATTGCCATCTGAGCAAAAGCCACCTTCCATCCCTTATACTATGATCAGTTCGATTAATTGTCAAATGACATGCCTATTTTTCCACTTCACGCACACATTGACGGTTTCGTTAGATCGCGAATAGTTGAGGCACGACGTGAGGTAAAAATATATTAACTTTAAATTTTATACAATTTATTTATTATTATTCATTAATAAAATTTTCTTAAATGTTTTTTTCTTCAGAAAGGTTCTATGTTCCCAGAGATCGACATGTTCGAGGATGTTTACGTTCGACCCGGTGAAGAGTTAGGTGGGCAGCTTCATGTAAGTATATGTAATTCGTATTATTCTTATATGTATGAATCGTTCAAATATTATTTATATTTTGTTATTAAACATTATATGTTTTTTCTTTATTATTACAGGCTGCTATGGTGGAAAAGAGCACTTCTGTTCTCCAAGAAGCAACATCGCAGCTTCCCCCAGAGACCCCAATTGAGGACGTCATGGTACCCGAGGACGTAGGTTTTCAGATCATGACTACTGTCCTGGATAATAACCTGGGTCGTCGTCATGGCAAGATTGCTCGAGGTATGGGGAAAGCGCGGGTTCGTGAGACGGGTGCCTTTTCTTCCAAATCGAACACAGCAGAGGTCGATGCATTAAGGGAAGAAGTGACAACCCTAAAGGGTCAGGTTGCAACCCAGGCCGAGGTGATGAAGAGCTATGTCGGGACGGTGAAAGACCTTGTACAAGCCTTACAGACGTCTGGAATCTCGCTACCACCATCACTTAATCTTACTCCGCCTTCGACCTCAGAGCCATCTCATCCTGCCGATACCTAAAAAACTATTTGTAGTTTTGTTTTTTCGAATATTTTGTATGTACATTTTTATATATTTTATAATTAAATATGTTTGCTTGGTGAATTTCATTATTTTTTAGAATTTCATTATAATATTTATTAAAAATTAACAAAAAACATTTTAGACCAAAAATTTAAAAAAACGTTGCAAAGAGGATTTGCGCGACGCACCTCTCCGTCGCGCATATCTCCTTGCTTGACGGAGGATGTGTCGCGCAAGGAGATTTGCGCGACGGAGAGGCGCGTCGCGCAAAGGTACTTGCTCGACGGAGAGGTGCGTCGCGCAAAGGTACTTGCTCGACGGAGGATGCGTCGCGCATAGTTACTTGCTCGACGGAGAGGCGCGTCGCGCAAGGAGATATGCGCGACGGAGAGGCGCGTCGCGCAAAGGTACTTGCTCGACGGAGAGGTGCGTCGCGCAAAGTTACTTGCTCGACGGGGAGGCGCGTCGCGCAAGGAGATATGCGCGACGGAGAGGCGCGTCGCGCAAAGGTACTTGCTTGACGGAGAGGTGCGTCGCGCAAAGTTACTTGCTCGACGGAGGATGCATCGCGCAAAGTCACTTTGCTCGACGTAGGGTGCGTCTCCGTCGCGCAAAGACTACCGTCACAGACTTGGCGCAGCGGTTAGCGCGCGACGAGGCTTCGTCGCGCTAAGTTTTGCGCGACTTTGTTTTTACTTTGCGCGACAAAGGACCTTCGTCGCGCAAATAATTTTTTGTACTAGTGTAAGCCTCATTGCAGCCATCTTTCATCAGCAAGGCCTTATCGTCCATCCCAAAATGGGTAAAGCTGTGACGAGGATCTGTGGGGATGAATTTGGGGTTGAATTATTTAGGTTTTGATGTTTTGAATTTGGGGTTGAATTATTTAGGTTTTGATGTTTTCTTCTTTTGGGTTTGAAATCTTTTTGCGTTTTGATTAATTTGATGGGTTTTATCTCCTTTTGTTCTATGATATGAAATTTATAAGTTTTTTTTTAGAAGTAATTTTATGGGTCGACAGAGACTCCACGAAATGTGTAAATGATGACGGGAAGAAGAAGAGAACCAGGAAACGAACACTACAATGCAGAGTCTGAAAAAATGTAAAACAGAACCAGGAAATAGACACTGCATTGCAATGTCTGAATCAAAATGTAAAAAAGAAAAAAAAAAAGAACCAGGAAACAGACACTGCATTGTAGTTTCTGAATCTAAATGTAAAAATAAATAGTCGCTCAAAGAATGAAGCATAAAAGGCAAGGCATGTGAGTGATGAAAAAAGGGAACCAAGAAACGGACATTGTAATGCAGCGTCTAAATCCAAGTGTAAAAAAACAGAATCAGGAAACAAACACTGCGTTGCAGTGTCTAATCTGTATTGTCCTATTCCAAAATATGAAAAATATGAGAAAGGGGTAGTCAGTTGAAGTGAGTACCAGCTATAATGACAGATTTTGTAATTTGTGTTTATTTTAAATGCATTTAAATGTCACAATAGATGATTAATCTATTTATAATTAACATAAATATTGTTGATCAATTGTCTATATGGTAACTTTGTATTAATTTTTTACAAAATCACAAAAAAAAAAAAAAAATCAATTTGGATTCTACATTTGAGTTTGTAGCACTTGAATGGTTTCGAGAATTTGGCGAGTTTCTAGTCTTACAACCATTTCTTTTCCTTTTTCTTGTTACTTCAGTGTTATAATAAAATTTTGTACGAAAATTTCCAGTAATTTTTTGTTATAAAATTTTGGATTCTACATTTGAGTTTGTAGCATTTGAAAAGTTACAAACACACGAGACACAAAAATTATACTAATTCGGTCAATCATGCACATCTCTAACTTCGATGATCCCTTTGAAAAAATTCACTAACACATTAAACACAACATTAATTAATTACAAAGTAATGTTATTCATACTATGTTTTTGTACCACATCTTCATACCACATTATTTAATGTGGACAGCCATATTATTTGAATTAATCAAAATTTTAAATTTAGTTCATTATTTAATAAATTAATAATTAAGAAAAATTAGTTAATTAAATGATGATTGTCGTATATGAGGAGTCTTTCTTCTTCATTTTCTTGAGTTTTGCAAATTTTTCAAATGATGCAGAATTTTTCAAATGATGTGGTTGTCCTCATCAGATACCATCTAAAATGGTATAAAAATATAGTATAAAAACATGATATAAATAACATTACTCTTGATTACAAGAATACCTAGCTTACCCCATCAAACCCTAGGTCGTAATCTCTCGCGCACGCTTTTTGGCTCAAGCCCTTTGATATTTGGGAACTTTCGCACTTGTGTAGGAACCCGATAAATAGCACTCACAAACCTAAGTACAAACCTATCTCCCACAACCCCAAAGTCATATCACTTGTTAAAAAATGGGTGATGTTAGATAGGTTACTTTTTAGATCATTTTATATAAATCACGCGATATAGTAGTTGATGATTAAATTTTTTTTTTAAATCACTAAGAAATGAATTCTTTCATCATCTGCCACATTATGTAAATTTATAAAATATGTTTAAAATAATTGTCTTTATTATTTTCCTAAAACAACCTGATTGGTCGCCATAAATACGCTTCTTAAACTTTAATTTCACCTTTGCCTTGAAAAGTTGAAAACCATATTAAACTTCAAACCGAACTCCGACACAACCATTACACAAAGGAGCGGTCGAAGATCTTTCCATCATTAAAAAAGAATAGAGAAACAAATAAAAAAAAGGTATATATCTTTTTGGGTAATGCCAGGTAAACTAATTTGTAAATAAAATTTTGAAAATTAATAAATATGAAAGTTGATGATTAGTTTATTACTTAAACGTTGATAAACGTATTCATTTTTATTAATGACACATACAAATTTAGTATCCCAAATATTACCGCATCATTTTTTTCAGCCAAAAAGGTTGAAATATCCAGATAACCACAGTTCTTAATTTTTTGTACTTCTCTGATGGATTATGCTTGGGGGAATTGGTTCCGCTCCGGACCTTTGTTTCTGGAGCCTGTGCATCAAGCAATTTGGGCCGCTGATTGATGTGCAAAAGAAATAAGAGCCGTTTAATGTGTGTGGTGGGTCAGAAAAATAAAGTAATAGGGAGCGTTAGATTTAATTTGTACAGCCCAAATTACTTGATGCATAGGTTCCAAACACTAAGGTCTGGAGTGGATCCAATTCCATGCTTGGGAACCATATAATAATACGTTTACTAGTCAAAGAAAGCCAAAGGATAACGTTTGGATAGTCTTTGCTTATATATATACACATACAATATAGGGTAAATTGTCGTTTGACCTCTTGAACTATTTAATGATGAAAAGACTAATTTTCCCTTGAATTTGACGGAATGGTGGACCAAATCTAACGGCAAGAGGTTAGTTGGCTAATTGGCTAATTTTAAATAGTTCAGAGGGTTAATTTACTAAAAAAATAGTTCAAGAGGTCAATTTCAACTGGGGTAATTGTTTAGGGAGTCAAGCCACAATTTACCCCTTAATATATGTTAAGGTTTTAGGATATACACGGCCACTTCATACTGTATTTCAACGACATAACTGTCTAACTTTTATGTCTTGGATCATGCCTACAAAAAATCACTCAAATTCAAAACCATATAACCATTGGGTTAAATTTAATATTTCTTTGTAAAATCTCGATTGTCTGTTTTTTTCATAAAAAATTAAAATTTCAATGGTTTTGAATTTTTCTAATTTTCTACAAAGATGATTTATGAATAATGTACTAAAATATAAACTGTTCGAATCATTTAAATATATTACCATGTGTACTCTAGGACGTAAATATCTAAACGTGTGGAAAAGCGTGTATTTCTAAATTCTAACTCCACATATTTAATTTATAGAAAACTAGATTTTAATCCCTAAATAAGATGAAGTTTAGAAAAATGTCTTATATAAGATTAAAATTTGATTTTAGTCCCTATACTCTATTTAATGCCAGCATATGTATTCAATGTCTATCTTTTTTTTAAAAAAAAAATTATTTATAATTTTATGAATTTAAATTTTATGAAAATATTATAAATTTTAATTCTCATTATGGTAAGTGACATACCGCGACTCGGAATGTCCACTAGGACTCTGAAGTCGAGCTGTGCTGGCCGACACCTGGAAGGTGACGAAGCCATAAATTGTAGTGATGTGGAAAAGTACAGGAGAACGGGTAAAAATTATACCCTTAAAAGTAGCCACCCATCCTGAGATTTGCCAAGAATCCTCGTCGATACGAACCTCATCGGCCAAAACCTGGAGGGGCATAAAACAGACATGTGAGTAGACAAAATAAAACTTTGAAAACATCTTTCTTTTTAGCAATACAATAACCCCTCGTTGAAATCCGTATAATTCCCCAGAGAATACCAATACATATGTATATAACTATCATGCTGAAGAATGGTAAAACCAAAGTATACCACGTCGAGTATCTCAGCAACAACTATATAAGCAAGATGAAATAAATCAATATAAAATGAATATAAGTCGGAGTCACCTATAGTGACCTGTACAACTTATCCATATCTCATCCAACATATCACATCAATCAGGTGCTAGCACGTGAGTCGGAGTCACCTATAGTGACTTGTACGACTTATCCACATCTCATCAATCATATCACATCAATTAGGTGCTAGCACGTGAGTCGGAGTCACCTATAGTGACCTGTACGACTCATCCACATCTCATCAATCATATCACATTAATCAGGTGCTAGCACATATCTCATCAATCATATCACATCAATCAGGTGCTAGCATGTGAGTCAAAGTCACCTATAGTGACCTGTACGACTCATCCACATCTTATCAATCATATCACATCAATCAGGTGCTAGCACATATCTCATCAATCATATCACATCAATCAGGTGCTAGCACGCGAGACGAAGTCACCTATAGTGACCTGTATGACTCATCCACATCTCATCAATTATATCACATAAATCAGATGCTAGCACATATCTCATCAATCATATCACATAAATCAGGTGCTAGCACGTGAGTTGGAGTTACCTATAGTGACTTGTACAACTCATCCACATCTCATCAATCATATCACATCAATCAGGTTCTGCACACGAGTCTGAACCACCTAAAGTGGTCTGTAAGACAGGCTGGGTGTAACTAAATACGCTCAAGTGCTACGATTACATGAAGGCTATGCGAAGTATCACAAGTCACCTACGAGTCGGAACCACCTAAAGTGGTATGTACGACAGGCTGGCACCTACATTGGAATCCAAGGTGAATGTAAGGTGTGGGAGGTGAAGGTTGGCCCTGGCCACGAGCGGGAGCACTAATAATGGGGTGCAGGACAATGAATTCTCCTCATAACCATTTATCACTAATTACCATTTGATCATACCAACATTATATACTCACTTGATCCTACCTTGTCCTCCGTATTGTTGCACATCATTGTGCAAAGCTGTACTAATCACACACTAAAATATAAACCAATTATGGTGAAGCATTTATAAAACATAAAACCACCATTTCACAATTCCTCACACAAGAATTTATAACCAATACTAACTCACCAAGTCATAAGGTTCAAATCTCACTTATTGTATGGCTGCATCTAACGTTTCGTTAGACTGCCTATGTACACTAAACAGGGATCAAGCCAATCGTAGTTCACAACAATTATTTGTATGTCATAGCGTATAGATATACTGTGATAACCTAAACTCAACCATCTCACTGTATTCCATAACATATAATTATATGTATGTATAACTTGGTATAAATTTCTTGATTCCATTTAAAAGCATTTATGGAACTATCAATCACACACACACACACACACATATATATATATATGATAAGAAGAAAAAGATCCACTCACCTTGAGTCCGTGCTACAACTTCCTAGCATAAATGTTGAGGCGTCACGAACGATCGTCGCCTAGAACAATCATCAAATCACATCTCAGAATTCTTATTGATAAAGTACATAACTTACATAGAACATGCGTCTACGTAATTTGATTCGGAAAATCCACATATTAGATCTATGATCCGTAACTTCCAAGGATCCATGTTATGCTTCTAGAACAATACCCTAAAGTTCCATTACAATCTAACGGTTGGATCTCCGCCAATTGCCAAAACCAAGTGTCAGTTAACATTTTATTTACGAACTTACAATTCCAATTCGAGAAGATCCGTATGAGGGATTTCCGATCCATAAATTCCTATATTCCTCAAATATTATAAATAACACCCTATTAAAGTTTGATTAGGATCCAACGGTCGGATCGTCGATTCATATAATCGCCTATTACGTGTCGTAGATAGTTTAGGTTCTAATGATCAATCTACGTCATTCAATTCTCAAAAATAAACTCAAGGCATCCAATATAACCTAAAAATAGCGTTGGCGGTCCTCTGGCCACTCGCCGTCGCACGCGCCGGTCCGCCGCCCCGGCTCGCCGGAAAATTCAACTTTCTCAAAAAAATCTCAAAATTTGCAGAATTGAAGATCTCAATGAGTAGATCAACTTTCATACCTATGAACAAGGCCAATTTGGCTCGAAAGTGGTGCAATTTCAACAAAACCCCGTCAGAAACCCTTGAATATGTGTGTTCCAATTCATCCTCGAAGTAACTATGACGCCCCTAAACTTTTTTGGGCTTTGTTTCACACCTCAAGGGAAGTCTAAAGGTGGTGGAGATGGATGTGATTAGCTTCGAATTTAAGGGATTCGAACCCAAAGACCCCGCATCCTACTGTGCGGGTTTCCCATTTTTGAACCCAAGTCTCACCAAATTTGGGATGGAATGGATAGAGGAAAGGTCCTAGAGTGTTTTCCAGGTGGTTAGAGGGTTTGATTCATCGGGAAATCGATGGAAAACACCGGCAAAGGGGTAAACGGGTCGGGTCTGAGATGCTTTGTGGGTTGGCTCCCCCTTCCTTCTTTTCTTCTTCTCTCCTTTCCCTCATTTCTTTTGTTTCTGATTAGTCTTCCTAGTCCTCTCTCCTCTTCCCATTAGTTACCACTCCCTCATTTCTCTCCTTCATCTCCAATCCACACCACCCATTTCCCTCCTTCTTCTAATCTAGCCATACACGTGGCACCCCAAAATTTCTGAAATTTTCCAGAAAATAATAATTTTACAATTTTGTTCCTAACTTTGAACGTTAATAACTTCTTTGTTATAGCTCCAAATCACGTTTCGTCTGCGCCCACATGTCCGTAGTGACGAGTACTACAAGGATATGCCAAGAAAGTAAACATTACGTGTCACTACAAGGCGGTCAACATAAATCGACGCATGTGCCTCAAAGGGCATTTTCATAAACTCACTTATTAAAATTACAAAAATCATAATTTTTAGGAACGGTCTGTTACAGTAAGCATCTTATATAAGAAAATATTTTTGTAGAGATTTTTTGGTAGACTTATGTTTTTGCATATTTTCTTATTTGCCACAAATTCATCACAATATATTTAGGTATGAACATTTCGGTACATTGGATTAATATAATATGTTTAGATATGGACATTTCGGTACACTATTTTAGTATCATATATTTAAACACGGAATTTTTGGTACACTTATGTTTTTATATATTTTCTTATGTGTCACTAATTCACTACAATATATTTAGGTACGGGCATTTCGATACACTAATTTAGTAAAATATATTATGATACAGACGTTTAGGTACACTAATTAGAGAAAGTTAAATAAAACTAATGAATTAAAATGTATATAATAATAAGTTTAAAATTTAATGTAATAACATTAAATAAGTTATCTATTAAATATAAAATCAAAAATATAATATGAATTTGAATTAAGTACACATTAAGTGACTAAAATCAATATTCAATCTTACACCAAATTTTTATTAAATTTTAATCTTCTTGAAGGATTAAAGTTCAAAAACCCCTTTAGTTTATATATATATATAGACACACACACACACGCGCGCGCACACACACACACACACATACATACATACATACATACATACACACACATTGTTTATGAACAGAATGTATACACATATCTATATATCTATAGGGGTGTGATATCCACACACTCTTTTTTTACTTCTCCTACACTTTTTTGATTTTCGGTCGTCGAATCAGATGAATTGAAGAATATCAACGAACAAAAATTAACAAGGGGTGTGTGAAAAGTAAAAAGTGAACACCGTTATTTATGTATGTGCTCTTTTGGTCCCAACAATCAAAGTCTTTTTCTTTTGTCACCTCCAAGATAAAAAAAAAAAATTAAAGTGAAAGCGAAACCCTTTTGAAGTTTGATGCACTTTTGAGTTTTGACGAAAATAATGTTACAATCTTTTTATTTTGCTACCCTCCATGATTGAGGAGGATTAAGCAAAGCCATGTACTCACAACTCTACTTCCAAACTCCAAAAGAATATTCATAATTTCGCCTTCAATTTGATCATGTAAGTTTATTGGATGAGAAATTATGGTTGGTTAGGCCTGCTGAGAAGACCATCAACAGTGTACGGATGGCCCCCAAATGAGATATTCATGGACCCTTGGATTATTTTTTTATATACAAAATGAATTTCACCATATCTTTTTTTTCATGTAAATATTTTTTGTTATGACATTTGATTTGAATTGAATAAAACAAAAGACAATTAAGAGGCTAATAATTGTTAATGTAAATTTTCGCCGTCTCTTATTTTGACGAAAATGCACCTGTAAAACAATAAGCACTTTTGATAAAAAATAAAAAAAAAACCAAAGCCTCACGAGCCCAAGAGGTGGGGTTTTTTTTTTTTTTTTTTTTTTTTGTGTGTGTGGGGGAGGGTTTAGGCCAATGAATTTCTGATGCCTAAGTTAGTTTTTTTGAAAAAGAGTATGTGTTTAAGGCTTTAAGGAGTAGCAAAAGCTTGCTAAAATTTAGTAGTATTGGAGATATATATTGGGCAGAAGGCTGGCCTGGCAGCACCTATTTGCCAAAGTGTATGGAAAGAATATTCTCAAGATATTAAATTAGAAATAATATTTTGAGACAGTGGTGTAAATATCCCTAATTGATTTAAGGAAATTTTTTTGAAATGTCATATGAACTTGTTCAAATTTTTCAATTTGTCATATAAACTAGAATTTTAATCAATTTGTTGTACCGACTTTACAAATTCATTAATTTGTCATTTCACCCTAACTCTGTTAAGTTTTCCATCCAATATATGTGATAGCCCGTCCCGAAATATTTTATCGATGGCATGAAATGACTTTTATACCCTTGAATGTTGTGTGGAGTGGTGTGGCTTAAGTTTTGGTTGTGGACCAAATATGTTAAGTTCTAATTGTTTGGACCCAATTAGAACTAAGTTTTTCTTTGTTTTTGGTTGGCTGCAATCTGGACCACACACACACACACACACACACCAACCCGTTGACCCTCTCTCTTTCTCATTCCCTCTCGAATTTTCTTCCATTTATGTACAATCGTACGGACAACTTCTAAACTAGCTCTCCATTCACGAATCGAGTTTGTGGACACCATCATCATCTTCCTTGTAACCTTATAGACCCATCTATACCCTTGGTTGGACGTGAGGGCCT
Organism: Crataegus laevigata; assembly: GCA_963580275.1. Taxonomy (NCBI): domain Eukaryota; kingdom Viridiplantae; phylum Streptophyta; class Magnoliopsida; order Rosales; family Rosaceae; genus Crataegus; species Crataegus laevigata. The sequence goes on along the minus strand of OY756940.1, from coordinate 17,096,819 downwards.
CGGGAACCACTGGAACTAAAAGCTTCGATGAGGTGCACTGTTCACTCATCATGATCGCGTTGGTTTCAGGTAGTTTTGAGACTTAAGAAGGTCCTATTCTTGCTTTTCTAGTACCTTGGGTTAATTTTGGACTAGTTTTGACGTAGAAACACTCGGGTTTAGTGAGTTGCAGGGTGGCCGAATTATCGTGACTTTTTCAGCAAAGTTCAGGTGGATTTAGGACCTAAAAGTGGTAAGGAATTGTTCCTTTCATCTTAAGATTTATTTTGGTTCAAATTTCATGGATTTTGGTTGAGAAATGAGTGAGAAATTAAGTTTAGAAGATTTTCCAGAATTTGGCAATCGCAACGGTGCTAGTGCTTGACTCCGACGAACTAAGGAAGAAGGAGAAGAATATTCCGTCAATTTTGACGAAATATTCCTAACGACGTTAGTTAAAATTGGTGTGCCTGCGTGTGGCTGCACGTGTGGCTGTGCCTTGGCCGACGCATAAGGGCGCTTGGAAAGTCGGAATTAAAAAAAAATGGGGATGTTCGTGGGGTTAAGTAGATCACGTTGGTATATTCAAACACCCCAATTAAGCAATGTATGAGAAGTTATTACCTAATTTTGGTTATGTGCTTATAAATAACATTTAAATAGTTGTTTCACATATAGGTGAGATGTTTCCTGAGGACGAGCGCAGTCAAGCGAGGCTTAGGGGTTACGACTCTGCGACATATCAGTGAGTGGGCTTTTGTTTTCATTATATACATATATACTTGGTATTTTTCCCAAAAAAAGTGTGTTTAAATGGTTTTATAGATTAAATTGCCATCTGTTAGTGCTCTGCCAGAGGATAGGGCGCAACCTTCACGTGATCATTCACCTCCCGCACCACACGCTCACCTTGGATCCAAGGCAGGTGCCAGCCTGTCGTACAAACCACTTTAGGTGGTTCTGACTTGTAGGTGACTTGCGATACTTCGCACAGCCTTCACGTGATCGTAGAACTTGAGCATACTCATTTACACCTAACTTGTCGTACAGACCACTTTAGGTGGTTCCGACTCCTATAAACTCAGCCGTACAGGTCACGTTAGGTGACTCCGGCCGGCATATTATTTTTATTGATTTATCTCACCTGATTTATATATATTTCATGACTAGATATTTGACATGGCATACTTGTGGATTTATTGTTTTTGTTAGTATGATTTGAGATATGGTGTTGCATAATATTTTTTGGGAAAGTATACAGGTTTTATAGCGAGGAGTTATTACTTTTGTTAATGAAATGGTTTTGAAAAGCTTTGTTTTTTCCTACTCACACTTTCTGTTTTGCGTCCCTCCAGGTTTTAGGCAAAAGTGACTGTTGGTGGCTTACAAGGAATTAACGGCAGTTTTGACAGATTATCACTAATGTAAGACCATCTCTAGTATTGTATAATTAGTATTTGTCTTGCTGGACTACACTTAGGCTACTTATGCTCTGATTATGTCTATCTATACCTAATCACCATGCTTGTACTTATATTTCTTTTTATCATTTCCGCACTGCGCACGTGGCTACGTCACCTTCACGTGACAGCCAACACGCCTTGATTTGGGTTGGGGTGTGTCAATATAAGCCATGTGCACATGACTTTTGTTTAGGATTATTTAGGTCATTTTAACATCTTTTCACAAGTTTTTTTTGTTTTTACTTTTCTTTAGTACAAACACTTAAATTTTTTACTTTTCTTTACCACGTATGCATCTACAACTCCATTTATGGCACAAAATGTAAAACTATTTCTTATAGAGCACATATAAAATTATGTCTTCGCATGCTAAAATGCAAACTCCGACTTGTGTATCATTACCTATTTGGAATAACTAGAAGAGAGTGCATTGCATGATCATTTCATTGCTATCATATAAAAGATATTGCTCCATTGCCTGAGAAACTCTACAGTTTTTTGTTGAATACAATTAAAAGAGAAGTAAGGTATTAAAATGATTGAAATAACCCTAAAAACAAATCATGTGCGAGGCACGTGACTTATATTGGATGGGAAGCTTAACAGAGTTACGTAGAGATGACAAATTAATGATTTCAAAAAGTTGGTATGCCAAATTGCTTAAAATTTTAGTTTATATGACAAATTGAAAAATGCATACAAGTTCATATGACATTTCAAAAAATCTCCCTTGATTTAAATATGGATTACTTACAATCTTGGGAATGTATTAAATATAGGATTTGAGTAATTAATCCATATCTTTAATGCCTTGGGTAATTAATCCCTATCTCTAATGCTTTGACTTTTCATTGCCATCTAATTCGTGACGTATGACGAGATTCTTCTACATTCTATATTTATAATGTCATTGTAAGTGCTTGCGATGTGATGGATACTTCCCTCAGTTGGTTTGGGCGGCATAGCTGATGAGGTGATATTATACCATATATTTTACCCTAATCTTAGTATTACTTTATTGGTTATTTTGGTAGAATTTTGATACTTTGTTATATATCTTCAATGTAGGACATTCAACTTCCTCTGAAGCAAAACGTGATCAAACGAACGAATTTTTGAGTGATTTTCTACTAAGCGGTTATTTTCTGGCGATTAAATAAAGGAGCAATGTGCGTTGCTAGAAAGTGACGTTTTTGGCTTAAACTGCGTTTTTTGAGCCCAAGATGACCTCAGATGGGTTTGTGGCCTTCTGGAGAAGTGTTCAGAATAGTCCAAGCTTTAAATCTAGCTATTTTGGGCCAGTTTTGGAGCTGATTTTTGTCTAAAACATGGATGTGCAGAATTTTGGACAAATTTACCAAGTTAATTTAGGACTATGTTTCCTATTTTATTTCAATTTATTAGGTTTCCTAGTCGTATTCTAAGACCTTTTACTAAAAGGATTTTATTTAGAGTAGTATAAATAAGTCTTTTTGGCCAGCCCTAGGGGGAAGAGGGGAACATCAATTTGGAGAACTTAGCTAGGCTTTGACGTTTTGTATTTCAAGGTGTTTTCTATCCTTTTTCTATTTCAATAAAATTTCTTTTGTTTTATTCGTAACTAATTTTCTTTTGCTAGGGCGATGCCTTGAGCCTTAATGAATACGTAGTTTTTTATTTAATTGCTTATGATTATGCATGCATGCTTTGAATTATTAATCACTGTGCTTTAAATTGTCTCTATATCTTAATGCTTAGCTACTATTAGGATGTTTGGATAAGTAATCGGATGCAATTTGGTCGGAATACCACCAGGGGATTGAGTATTGCTTCTTGTGATTGATAGTTATAATTTCACCTAGAGCGAATACCACGTCTTAAGGGTTACATGGTTTTTCAAAGGGTTTTCACAAAGCATAATGAGTCATGCATGTTTATATTTGATCTGAATATCACAGATGGATTGTATGTTTGATATACGTTCTAGCTTGAATACCACAAGTAGAATATGCATTAAGAAAACCTAACCTTCAAAATTGCATGTGTAATTCATAAGTAATTGGTAAATCTACATAGAATTGTTAAGGGAAGGGCGAACCCTAGGCTTTTATAATTTGGTTTTCAAAAATGTTTTCTTTTGTTTTCTTTACTTTGCCAATTTCTTTAATTATTTTTAATTAAATTCGTTTTTAATATTTTAGGTCATAAAATCAACATCTTCCAAACTTTGTTTTCAAATAATGAATTAATATTTGGTATTTACACAAATTATTCATTCAATCCCTGCGAAAAACAACCTTACTTGAGCTGTTTATACTACAATTACCTCATTCCCTTGCAAGTATTTTTAAGTGTTTTTATTCCTACTTTTGCAGGTGGTAAAAATCCCTATCAATAGCCCCTTGCCTCTTTGTTAGCTTGTGCATGAATACCACCATAATATAAATTTATTTCTCTAAGTGACACTTACGCTTAAAAAATAAAAAAAATAACAAATAAAATAAAGCACTAGTGGAACAGGCTCAATGTGGTGGAATCAACCTTTGTAACGATCAAGACTAATTAGACTGTCAGTCCATAAAGTTTTCCATGTACCAGTAGAAGATTCAGCAGCTATTGCGGCCCTTGCTTCCTCAGGTGGAACTCCACGTCGAGGAGTTACTCGAAATGCTGCCAAAATATCAGTATCTTTCATTTCAAAATCAAGAGTATAATAAGTTAATTTATAATCTTAACTACATCTTTCAATTCAACACTTGCTTTAATCTCTGTTTATGATGACATAAGTCCCTCCCTACAACTAATTAACTAATAATTCTTACAAGAACAAGGTCTACTCGACATAAATTATGAAGTTAATGAAACTTTTCACATAAACCTTTTACTTAATTATTTCTGATTGACACTTACACTAAAAATAAAAAGGAAGCGCAACAACCGGGGGGGGGGGGGGGGGAGTTCGACTCAGAAGAAAAAATTTCCAACCTTTGATTAGCTACAACCTTTGTCGGGGTCTGATGGGTTGACTTTTAACCAAGGATTTAAATATCGGTAATATCGGAAATATCGGTAGTCCGAAAACACGGAAATATCGACGGAAATATCGATAAAATATCGATATCGATAAAAATTACATGGAAACCACGGAAATTGTAAGAAAAACTTGGAAATTTTTATTGAAACTTTGCAGGATGTTTATTTAGTCAATTATCTATTAGTTTATCACAAAAAATTGGAAGGAAGTGCATTGCATGATGAATTTAACTGATTTAAGTTGATTATATAGCGAGCTGGCAAACATTGTGAGTGTAGAAAATATGTAGTAATTAATAAAAGAAGTTTAAACACACCATAATTATTTATATATAATGAATTAGTATAATATTTTACACTTTATACATTGCATGGTAAGATACATGAGTGACTTATTACCCTTTTTTTATTTATTTAAGAATTATATGGTTGTGGGGGTTTTATTTAAAATTTATATTGAAGATGCTCTTAAATTATGTAAAATTGTAATCGAAAACAATAATTTATAATTTATATAAGATATATATATACACACACAATATATATAAGATATATATTCCACTTTATAAACCGTCCACCTCACCTTGCTATTTCCCATCACCCATCCACCTTAGGTGGTTTTCATGATTAAAACCATCCCAGAGTACATGGTTTTCAATTTTTAAACCATCCAAAAACGTCAACATCTGCTATCTCACATTACCCAATTTTTTGAGTCCTCAACTTGCACAACCACCGCATATTATTCACTTTTTCATCTCTGCTCTCACTCACTCTCTCTCTCTCTTCGCACTCTTTCATCTCCGCCTCTGCCTTCGCACTCTCTCATCTCTGCTTTCACTCTCTCTCTCTCTCTCTCTCTCTCTCTCTCTCTCTCTTCACACTCTTTCATCTCTGCCTCCGCCTTCCTCATCGATCCCACCGACGACGACGACAACCCCACCTCTGTCGTTAACTCCAGCGACGACCACCACGACCCCCAATCGCCCCCAAACCCTAACCTCAACCTCCACAACAACCACCCATTCTCCTCTTCCCCCCGGAGCCCGCCCCACCGGCGCCGCGCTCGCCTCCGTCTCTGTTCCACGTTTGCTTCAACCAAGACCACGCCTGCTACGCGGTGGGGACAGACCACCGGTTCCGGATCTACACCTGCGATCCGTTCCGCAAGCTCTTTCGCCGCAACTTCAACAACGGCGGCGGAATCGGCGTCGTTGAGGCGCAGATCTGAGCCTGGATTGCAGAGAGAGATCTGGGTAGTGCGACGACGCAGCCTCGGCTGCCTTTCCGACGAGATTGTTTCGATAATATCGAATATATCGCGATATTATCGATAATATCGCGATATTTTGACGAAAACTAATTGGATACCAATTAAAATATCGTTACCACGAAAAACCGATAATATCGGCGATATCGGCATTTAAAACCATGCTTTTAACCAATCACCTTCCCTATAGATAAGGGTGTGTTTGGTACGCAGACGGGACGGGACGGAACAGGACGGAATGGATGTTGTAAATTTTGAAAAAGACGAGGGGCATTTTTGTCCTAAAATGTTAAAAATTTATGTCCCACAGACGTGGAACAACCCCGTTCCAGGGGGGGAGGTGGAACCAAAAATAATCCAAAACTTGTCCCGTGGAACGTCTCGTCCCACTCGTTTTAGGCGTACCAAACGCGGGACAGAACGCCCCGTCCCGCGTACCAAACGCACCCTAATAGTCCCCAGTTCAAGCAATTTCTCAGCGACTTCCAATGGATATATTTCTGTATATGATACAATATGAGAAAGAAAACAGTTAATACAACACATTTTACGAGGCGTGAGATCTCGTAATCAAAGAAAGCCTCTTATGTACAGAGAAGTTTGTAATATAAAGAAGGGGTGTGATATTCACACATCCCTTTTTACTTTTCTCACATTTTTTTAGATTTTGACTGTCGGATCGAATGAACTGAAGAAGATCTAACGGACAAAAAGTAATAAGAGTGTGTGTATAGCACACTCCTATAAAGAAAAATAAAAAATTATTTATCTCTAATTGACATTTACGAGGCGTGAGATCTCGTAATCAAAATGAAGCACTAGTGGAATATAAACTTATTTATCTGTAATTGACATATACGCTACAAATTAAAAAATTAAAAAAAATTAAATAAAGCATTAGTGGAACAGGTTTGATGTGGTAGCATCGACCTTTGTAACGATCAATACTGGTAAGACCGTCAGTCCATACAATTGTCCATGTACCAGTAGAAGATTCAACAACTACTACGACCCCTGCTTCCTTTGGTGGAACTCCAGGTTGAGGAGTTACTCGAAATGCTGCCAAAATATTGATATCCTTGGTTTCATAGTCAGGAGTATAATAAGTCAATTTATAACATTTAACTATTGTGGTGACATAAGTCCCTCCCTCCAACACTTGCTTAGTCTCTGTATTTGGAGAAAATTTTCATTTGACAAGAATACGAATGGTACACCACTTATTTTTATGTAAGTGGTAGAAAATTTTAATTTTTAAGTTATTAACTTTTTAACACACATATCTCACCATTTATATAGTAACACGTGGTGTACCACCCCGTGTACCGGTCACACTGAAAAGTCTCTCCTCTTTGTGGTGACATAAGTCCCTCCCTCCAACTAATCAATTAATAATTCTTACAAGAACAAGGTCCACACGACATAAATTATGAATTTAATGAAACCTTTCACAGGAAGCACAACAACTGGGGGGCAGTCCCACTCAGAAACAAAATTCCCAAGCTTTGATTAGCTGCAGCCTACCGATGATTGATGTAAAATTTATATTTAACCATTTGGAGGAAAAAGAAATTTCCACTAACTTGTAAAAATATAGTAAAAGGAAGAAGAAGCACGGTGGATGTTGGAAAAGCAAGGTTGATTCTGCATAGATGTTGGCCACGGCAGGTGGATTTGGCGTTTGGTGTGTCAAGGTGTGACTTGTTGATTGTGCACCAATCACCATCCCTACAAATAATGCCAATCATAGCGCCAGGTTCAAGCAATTTATCAGCGACTCCCAATAGCTGCTTCTGTCACAACCAATCAAACTGTGCCTTTAGCTTCCAATGGAACTTTGTCACCTCAACAATGGTTTCAAAATTGATAACAAGTGCCTCACTCAACTCATCAAGGAGAAAAACCTACACCTTCTTCGAGAGCTCGAAGGCATTGATGGCGTTGTATCGGCTCTCCAAACCGACATTGAGCGTGGCATCGACGATGATGGTGACAACATCGTTCGCCGGCTTGAAGCATTCGGTTCAAACACGTACAAGAAGCCGCCTTCAAAAAGCCTCTTCCATTTTATGTGGCAAGCTTCTAAGGATCTTACCATTGTCATCCTCTTAGGCTGCGCCGCGCTCTCACTTGGATTTGGCATAAAGCAGCATGGACCAAAAGAAGGATGGTATGACGGAGGAAGCATCTTTGTCGCGGTTTTTCTTATCGTGGTTATATCCGCCTTTAGTGACTACAGGCAGAGCAAGCAGTTCTGGAAGTTGTCCAAAGCAAGTGAGGACATTCCAAGCGAAGATTGGCTTGGGTGTTGCATTCCTAGTTTTCGTGGTCTTGGTAGCGCGTTACTTCACAGGCAACACGAAGAACAAGAGTGAATTTGGTAAGTTTGAGGGCAACAAGACAAAGATTGATGATGTGGTGAATGCTGCAGTGGACATGGTAGCAGTTGCAGTTATTATTGTTGTGATTGCAATTCCTGAAGGCTTCCCGTTGGCTGTCACTCTAACTCTCGCTTATTCGATGAAGAAGATGATGGCGGACCAAGCATTGGTAAGGAGGCTCTATGCTTGCGAAACTATGGGATGTGCCACCGTAATTTGTACAGACAAGACGGGCACACTGACGCTCAACGAGATGAAGGTTACAAAGTTTTGGCTTGGACAGGAATCTGTGGAAGATCATGCTGGTTATTCATCAATTTCTGATTGCCTTCTCGATTTAATCCGAGAAGGAGTAGCATATAACACAACTGGTAGTGTATATAGGCCTATTTCAGGATCGGGATTTGAGTTTTCGGGCAGTCCTACTGAAAAAGCCATTCTTTCATGGGCTACTCAGGAGCTGCATATGGACATGGAGAAATTGAAGAAGCAACGTGTCATTCAACATGTTGAAGTCTTCAATTCGCACAAGAAACGAAGTGGGGTTTTGATGAGAAGGAAGGCCGACAATACTACCCATGTACATTGGAAAGGAGCTGCAGAAATGATACTAGAAATATGCTCGAGTTACTACGATGCATCTGGTGTCACGAAAGATCTGAATGATGATGAAAGGTTGAAGTTCGAGGAGATTATTCAAGGCATGGCAGCAAGCAGTCTCCGATGCATTGCTTTTGCACACAAACAAGTTCAGAATAAGCACATTAATGACGAAAAGTACGAAAAGCTCGAAGAAAGTAGCTTGATCCTCTTAGGATTGGTAGGTCTAAAGGATCCATGTCGGCCAGGAGTGAGGGAAGCAGTAGAAGCTTGCCAGTTAGCTGGGGTGCAGGTGAAAATGATAACCGGTGACCATGTTTTCACCGCTAAAGCAATAGCTAGCGAGTGCGGGATACTCCGGCCTGACCAGGAAGCAAAGGAAGCAGTGGTAGAAGGTATAGAATTTCGCAACTACACGCCGGAGCAAAGAATGCAGAAAGTTGATGGAATTCACGTGATGGCGAGGTCGTCGCCATTTGATAAGCTTCTGATGGTGCAGTGCTTGAAACAGAAAGGCAATGTAGTAGCTGTGACAGGTGATGGCACAAATGATGCACCCGCACTCAAAGAAGCGGACATAGGACTCTCGATGGGGATTCAGGGAACGGAAGTGGCCAAGGAGAGCTCAGACATTGTCATTTTAAATGACAATTTTGCAACATTGGTGACTGTTTTAAGATGGGGAAGAGGAGTTTATGCCAACATCCAAAAGTTTGTTCAATTCCAGCTCACAATAAATGTTGCAACTCTTGTGGTCAACTTTGTGGCAGCTGCATCGGCTGGCGAAGTACCTTTAACAGCGGTCCAGTTACTGTGGGTGAATCTGATTATGGACACAATGGCGGCTCTGGCTCTCGCCACCGATAAACCCACCAAAGAGCTCATGGAAAAGCCACCTGTGGGTCAGACGGATCCTGTGATCACCAACGTCATGTGGAGGAACCTTCTACCCCAAGCTTTGTTCCAGACAGTTGTGCTCTTGATCTTGCAGTTTAAGGGCAGATCAATATTTGGTGTTAGTGAGAAGGTAAACAACACATTGCTCTTCAATGTATTTGTGTTTTGCCAAGTGTTTAATGAGTTTAATTCAAGGGATATGGAGAGGATTAATGTCTTCGGAGGGGGTCAGAGGAACAAGCTGTTTTGGGGCATCGTTGTCGTAACAATTGCAGTTCAGGTGGTTATGGTGGAACTTCTGAACAAGTTTGCAGATACAGAGCCGTTAAGTTGGGGACACTGGGGTGCATGCATTGGGATTGCAGCCATATCTTGGCCAATTAGTTGGGTTTTCAAGTTCATACCAGTTCCTGCTAAGCCAATATTCAGCTCTGGGATAGTAAATGTGAGTTAGAGCAGTTGGCCGAGGCCGAGGCAACGTCCCCGTAGCATTGCACCCAAGTTCAAATCCCTCGCCCGATAAATTAGAGTAATATAGAATTCGGTGCAAGGTCAAATCCCCCACCCTGTAAATTAGAGTAATATAGAATTCGGTGTGTAATATTATGGAGCGATTAAATAAAATTGACGGGTCATGGTTGAATGCAACGAGTATGGATGGTTTTGGATGGGTGGCGTGGTATTGTGGTAGTGTCAGGAAAGAGGCGGAGGCGGTAAGAACTGCTGCGCTGATGGTATGTGTAGAAAGAATGCTGGTTCTCATATCTAAAAATGTTCAGAAGTCAATCTGTCATCCAAGAAATTTAGATTTCATCATGCTTTTCTTTTGGATTCCACCTTAAATCATAGCCTGTGCATGCAATAGAGGAAGGTTTTGACAAATTTAAAGGCATAGCATAATCTCTGTTCTATGGAAGAAAACCACAGTATGATACAATGCGCCGCAGGCATGCACAAATGCAGCGATGAAAGATGCAATTACGGGGCGTTAATTACAGTTGAGGCGAGTATCGTTTCTCTGCACCAATGCCTCAAATGGTTTTATTAGAAACTGGTGAGAGAATCTTAGAAATCTTGATCACACAAAGGAGACTAATTAGCGATCAAGTAATCTTGATCGCACAGAAGAGACTAAATTAGCTACCTCCCAAACAAACAGTGAAAGTACAATATGATGCATCAGCTCCATCTAAGCTGGAACTGCTTCTGGGACTTTATCATTGTCCGCAGGAACCAAACTATCATAGTAGTCGACAAGCACCTTCCAGCCATTAGGGCACATGAATCCTTCGGGAGGGTTCTCTTTGCTCCTAGCAAGCGTTCGCATCTGTCATAGTAATTTGCAGCTTGTTTTAGATAAAACAAACTTATACACTTAAACGCAATGTGTTTTTCTTTAAATACTACTTAGAATGGTTGATTATAACAGTAAGGAAACTTGTTGGATATAACATTAAAAGGACATGTACCTTTGTGCCGGATATGAAAAGAAAGTCCTGAGGCCTTGAGGGATCAAAAAATGCCATTTTACCTTGAGTTTTATCATAAGCAGCAACCTGCAAGGGAATAACTTAACGATGACGAAGATATCATGGAAGAAGGACAAGAAATATCACAGCCAAATAATTTATATACCTTGAAGGGAAGGATGTTAAGTCTCTCCAGTCCAGGTGCCATACTTAGTACTTTCTTGCCATGATCGGCGTCATACATATCTCTCTTCTCTGTTGGATGACCCATCCCTGCAGGGTCCCGACCAACAATGTAAAAGTTAGCGCCTGCATTAATTCTAGCCTTTGCATGCCATTGCACCTCAGTTGGGCCAGCATAGTGCATGGGAGAGGGGAATATGGAAACCACAGTCGTCTCAGGATCAAGAACACCATCCTCAAGAACCTGAGGGAACATTAGATCATATCAAACTGGATCAGCATAGATGATATCAAACAGAATCAGTATTTGGCTAAGGACAGGCAGTTGTATACAATATGTATCGGTTCCAGCATCACTGCACGCAATTTAGTTAGGGCTTTCAACAAACAAGTAGTTTCTACCTTCTCATGTTGTTTCATTCGCCAACTAAGTGGGACGTCATCTGCCTTTGTATAGCCTCCCAATGGATGAAGCAAGAGAATGGGGTTCTTGTATCCCATCTCAAGGAGCCGACGACGGGTATCTGTCATCAGTAAAGCATGTCCATTGTGAACAGGATTTCGCAGCTGAAACGCAAATACAGCGTCAGCGTTGCGCTTTGTAAATTCTTCACGGAGTTGTGCAGGAGACAATCGGAAGCGATCAAGGCCATCATTGTACTTTATAGGTTCTAGAACCTCTAGGTCACCTCCAATCAGCCAGTTTCCAGCATTGGTTAAGGCTTGATCAACATAAGGCAAACCAGGGGCAGTTGTTCCCCAAGTGCGGGCAATCCGTTCTTCTTTATGGTGCTTATAGATCTCAATACTGATATGACAAAATAAATAAAATAGCGAGGTATTAGAAACCCTGGCAAGTCATGGGATAAGACGCACAATTTTCATATAGTAACCACAATTTGAAACCAAAAGGAGCAGAACATGTTCGCATACTCAGGTTTTATCGTCAGACACATAAACGAGCAAGTACAGTACTACACTTCCCAACTTCCCCCCCCCACCACCGTAGCATTATCACACCGTGTGTTCTACGACATTGTATGCATCACATGATGACATAGATATACATATACAACCAGTAACAGGCCAGAAAAATACCACATGCAAACTACATCATTGCAAGGAAATCGCAACAATGTTGTAGAACCCAATGTTATAATGCCACGATGGTGGGGATAAAAGTTGCAATGAAAACTTAGGTAACGTGTTAACCGATATTTTAAGGAAAGCGGAGTATAAATATAGAACGGCCATAAGATCAAACAGGGAAAACAACAACAACTGAGACCAGTAAACACCACAAAGATACCATGCCAGGCTTTTCCTAAACTTCATCGGATGTTACGACAAACTAATGAAACACCTATCCTTAGCCACTTCTAGGCCCCAGTAAATAAATAAAATATACATATATATGGTACCAAGAGACAACAAACTTAATTCAAATGCTTAAAGTCTAACACAATCAAATGCACTGCATCTGTAAATATATGATGATCTAATATTTACTAAAGTGTGTACAATTAAGAAACAACCATCATTTGAGCAATAAAAGATTAAAGCAAAGCTTTCCATTTCAATTATTCCCCAATTGTTCTTTAGAAATATGTAGAGCTTGAACGACAAGAGAAAAGATTTCATAATATTTCTACCGCTCAATCAAGTGTAACTCAAAAAGTTCAAAAATGCATAGTCACTAACTGTTAGGTTTAATATCAAACGTGGAAGAATAAGTTACTATGTCGTCAGGGCTCACTCAAAAGAATCTAACTTCTAACATTCACAAATCGTCTTTTTCATCACGTGAGATGCGATAGGAGACCACATAGACTATTTGGATGAGAAATTTTTTAGTGTGTCGAGAACGCAATTAAATACGCTAAATGTAATAATACAATTATTTAGACATTTAAACAAAATTTAAACCAATTAATAAAGTTTTTATTACCATTTGGATAAAGTTTTTATTGGGTTTTTGTGGGGGAAGTGGTTGGTAGTGGGGTGGGGGAGCGTTACTTAAATCTACCATGGGTAGTTTGTTTGTAGTGGCCCACAAAAATTCATTTACCATCAAAACATGTTTTTTATTTTTATTTTTTAACAAATGATATTGTCTATACAGGATGGGTGAGCTTCACCTCACAACTTCGCCTCACAATTAGTAATAATGTGATTTTAATTTGCCTTTAACGAAAATCAAAAAACTTTTCAATACAATTTAATAGTATTTTTTTTCTTTTGTAAGTGAGCGGAAATACAAATTTAAACTATATTATTACTAATTTATTATAAAGTGTAACTTATTTCATCACTGTATATATAATATCTTTTATTAAATAAAATGATAACTGAAAATTTCATTATGCTCTATTTGCGCAAAGTTTGAAGTGCAAAATAAAACTATTAGAATTTCAATAATAGTTTCCTATAAAAATATAAGAAAACACAAGCTCTGAAAAGAAGATAGAATAAGAGCATCTTACTCTTTCAAAATAGCGATCAGATTATCATCCGAGTCGACGAGCGCGACCCGGGGCGACTCGCCGATACGGCGTTTCTGCGCGTCGTCGATGGCCAGAACTATCGGCACCGACATATTCACGACCGACCCGTCATCGAGTCGGAGCGAGTTGAAATGAAGAGTTTGGAGGAACTCGGATTCTCTCATGAATCCGCGGAGAGGGCTCGACCAGCCTTCGCTGATCACGTGAACCCATTGGGTGTCGATCCTGGAAAGATTGATCCTGGGAAGCGCCGTCGCCTCTTTCTTCGTCTCGCCTTTCTTCGACTCCTCGACGAAGAGCTCCATTAGCTTCCCGCCGTCCGGCTCGATCAGCCCGTTTGAAATTCGGAGCCTTTGGCGGGTCCTGGGCTTGGACCCGAGATGGGTTGAGAGCTTGAGGACCGGGGCAAAATGGGTAGATGAGGTTTTGGGGAAAGAGTGAGAGGGGTAGGGGGTTTTGACGTAAAGGGTGGCCATGGACGCCATTGAAGGAGGTGACCAAGGTCCAAAGGCCGCTGTTTTTAATTTCTGGCTCTCTGGGTGATTCAAAGGAGCAGATTTTGGTTAGGAGATTATAGTTAAGTTGATAATAATGGAGGATTATTTGGTGGGATTAAAAAAATGAATGAATCAAAAGTGTAATTTGACAGGTAGGGACAAAGGGGAAGTCTTATCAATATCAAATTCAGAATTTGACAAAAATAATATATATCAAATTCAGGATGGTGCGATTTGAGTGGGAAAGCATGATTTGGGGCTTAATTTTATAGGGAGTGTAGGTACAAATCTTGGCGTTCAGCAGAGGATGAACCTGGACCCCTTTTGGCATTTGGGAGTTTTTTTGTTGATTCCTTTTTAATTTTTCCGTCGTTATTGCTTTTGCAGTTTCGGACTCGTACGGAAACTGCCGGTGGGGTGAGGTCCAAGAGTAAATGCAGCGCTGGCAATTGCCAGGGTGACCGGCTGCTAGAGCAATCCAATCCCGTCTCAAAGTGGCGCCACCATTTAGACAATTGAGTTGAGGGGTGGTCCGCGAGCACTTGAAGAGAAGTGATATAAGGCTGATGTTAGCATGACGTCAGCCATGTTTTAAAAAATTTGCATTAGGCGCGTTGGCAACATCAATTTTTTGTAATCTCAAAGGTATAGGTTAAATTTTGAACAGTCATTTCAATCTTTTTCTTCCAATTCTAAGAAAGATAAATCCTGAAAAATCCGTCAATAAATGCGCGCATGTGGGCAAGCATCTCGAGCATATTTTCAGACGATAATGCATGCGTGTCAACTCCACTCAATCACTTTGAATCTGGACTGTTGGATTTCTAGATCAACGGTCCATTTTTTTCAGCTTCAAAAAAATTTTAGAAAAAGAAAAATATCATAAATGTTTGTGTGGGTCACATGTCTCATTCTAAACTGTTGGATTTCAAATTTTTGTAATCCGATGGTCCAAATTAATTAAGTTAATATTTGTAAAAAAAAAATTAAAAATCCAAAAAAATTACCTTACCATTTTCTCCTACCTTATACTACATTTCAATATTTTCAAAGGAAAACTAATGAAAAGGGCTTGAAAACTTTGAGTTTTAATGATAAGGACAAAATAAAGGGTAAAGTGAATAGTGCCAGGATTGACTTTTTAGTGTAAAAATGTGGTTTTTCGTTAAAGTGAACAGTACCGGGAGCTTTTCGTTAAAGTTCCCTATTTTCAATGATTCTAAATGGGTAAGGACATGTTGCGCAACGGAATTTGTTAAAAATCATATTGAAATATATTCACAAAAATTGTTCTTCCAGATAATGACACAGGGAGTGACGAGATCGGTTTTGAAATTTAAATTTAAATTATTTGTTTATTATTTTATAAAATAAAAAATACTAATATTTTATTACCTATTGTCATGGCTATTCAGTTTAGGAATGGAGATGTAAAACACAATTACTGTTCATTAAAACGCAGCTACTATTCATTAGAGGGGAATCGATTGCCAATTGCCGTGAAGAGCTCTTACACACTGAAATTGCTCTAATAGTGACAAATAGAGCGTACATTGCTCCAACAGAGGCAAGTATTGAATAATATTTTATTTTTATTATTAATTTTTGTTATGAAAGGAATTAAATAATATGACCGTATCTGACAATCATCAGTTGAGCAAGAAAAGAGTCAAATTACTCAATTTCCATAGGATAACCAATCATGACAACGCCCGGATCCCGATGTCCTGGGGACATCGGGATGGTCACGTGCTGGCCGGCACCCGAGGGGTGACGCAAGCCATTTAGAATGCATGAGAACGAGAAATAAGTAATACTTAAGAAATTAATGGTAATTAATATGCATTTAAGGAACGTGTTCAGAGCATACAACTAATTAGAATACTAGAAAATAAATGAGATAAAATAATAAAGACCAAATGAAGTGGGTCCTACACCGAGGGGACTCGAAGATGCCGATGCGGAAGTGCCTTGATGCCGGGATTGTATGCCTCGAATCTAAGCCCTAAAGGGGGCGCAAAACAAACATGAGTGGACCAATTTGATATACATATAATAAAACAGTTATCAACATACTAACCCCCAGATTTTTATGAAAACACATATAACATGATAAACATAGGTTTTCCGAAACCTAGCATGCCGTGCAATGTCTCAAATCATAACTCGTATATATACATATCTAGTGACAAATGTCCACATATCCCTCCAGGCCCTATGCCATCTCCCCGTCCCTGAGCATACAGTTAGAGGAAAATATCGCTTCAGGCCCTATACCATATCCCCGTCCCTGTGCTAAATAGCCAAAGGAAACACACTCTAGGCCCTATGCCAACTCCATAACCGTCGCCCGGGATGGACCAGAAACTATCTCTTCATCCCGTAGCGGAAATTGGGACCACTAGATAATACCAAACCATTGAACATATATATATTGAAAATCAACTTCATAGTATAAAGTCATCTATCATCTATACTATAAAGAGGTGTTCGAAACGTATTCTAAATATCATATCATCCAGCAGATATTATATAAAGAATACGGGTTATAGGAAAAATAGTAATAATTCAAACTAGCCTCAGTAAGCATGTTATCTCACAAAACGTTTCATAAAACGTAATCATCAAATCATGCTTCTCATGTATGCATTTCTACTAATAAAACATGCATTTTTAGAAGGGGTCCACTCACAGTACTTCGCCGTCAAAAGTTGTGCTGCTAGTGAAGATAAAAACGCCACAATAGTTGCCCCTAAGCACATAAAGGGTTCACTCAGTCAAACTCTATCCAAACAAAATTATTAGTGAAAACGGACTTCAAAAACGGGTCCAGAACATCGAAATTAGCCTAAGAGGGGTCTCGAACGAAACCCGAAAAAGTCAACCGAGAAAGTCAACGGTCAACCGGGTCAACGGGTCAGAGTCAAGCCGGGGTCAGGTCAACCTAGGTCAACTGGGTTTGGGTTTTTGGGTTTGGGCTTAAAGCCCCCAACAAAAACTGGCCCAAGGGCCCTGGTTTAAAGAACCCAAAAGGGTTTCTGGGTTCATGCTACACAAGCCAAAAGCCCTGAACTGAAATGGTCCAAAGGCCTTAAATAACAAGGACTGGAAGCCCTGAAGTGAGAAAGCCCGAAGGCTTTAGCCTTAGGGTCTTGGGTTGGGTCAACGAGCCTACGACCCTAAATGAAAACGGCCCAAGGCCTTTTTGTTTTTAAAATAACTCAACATAAAAAAGGTACGAGCTGGGGTTTTTGGGCTTGGCTTGAAACGGGCCTTAGGTCCTTGGGTTTTCTAAAAAGGTTCGAAGGCCTGGGTGCGCTGAGGAAGAACACCAAAGCTTCTACAGATCCGGCCAACTAAAAACGAGGGTCCTAGACCCCAATCTAGGTAGGAATGAGAGAGGAGTAAGATTATACCATTGGTTCACCGTGAATCGACCTGTGATGGTCCGAAATTCCCTCGACGCCCATGGCCTCGCCGGAGCTGGGTGCGCCTTCCTCCGTGCCAAAACCATAGAAAAACCCAGAAACACTTTCAAAAACTCATCCAAGCTTCAATCCATAAAGGATAGAGAGGAAGACCGAGACTTACCTAGCTAGAAAACAATTAAACCCGCCGGAGGGCTTTCCGGGTTTTCGTTATCCTTACAGTGATGTGAGAGGGAGAAAAAGAGAAGACTGATGAGAGAGAGACGAGGATGGTGTTGTGAACCTCCTCACGAAGGGGTTTACAATGACGTGTGTGTTTGGGTATGTGGAGCTCGGGCAGAAAGAGAGTGCAGAGAGCTTCGGGGAGAGAGAAAAGAGTGAGGGAGAAGAGATAACAGAGAGAGAAAGAGAGCACGGGAAAGGGAGACAAAATCAGCGGTGGGCCCCTTGGGCTCACCATTTAAGACCCAAAAACAAATTTTTAAATAAAAAGAAGGGGGGTGTAACAAATCATAATTGTAAGGTATTGTTACATATCCATTTTTACTCTTTTCACACTTTTAATTTTTGGGTGTTGAATCGAAATAATTCAATAAATTCAATGACAAAAAACTAATAAAGGTCTATAAGAGGAAAAAATGGACGTTGGCATGAGAATAAACGTTAATTATGAAGTGGCAGATATTCCATAAAGAGTTTTACTTTGAAAGAGTCTTGTGAATATTTCTCTTTTTTTCTAACAAAAACCTAATAACTAGGCTTTAACTATGAAAATTCATTAATTAAGTTTGACTTCACCCAATTTGTATTTTTGGATGCCTAAAATGCCTCTAATGACATTTGGACGTTGGGTTTGTAACTTGAGAAATATTAAGGAGACTCTGTCAAAGTGGGATTCTCGACCACTTCATAGTTCATCTCGTACCTTATTATCTTCATTTATTATACAACTTATTTCATCAATTAAATGTACACCTAGTGAGAAAAAAATGTTTTCTCTTTTCTCTCTCTAACATTTTCTCCTCTCTACCTTCCAGCTAAAAGAAACTCTCTTAGCCGCCGCTCTTTGCTCCTGCTTAGGGTAAGCGGTAGCCCGTGTAGCCTTCTTTCTAGCCTTTATTCCCTCTTTCTCTTCCTTCTCCACCCTCTGCATGTTCATTCTTCCCCTTCTTTCCCCCATCCTTCCAACCTTTTTCTAGCTCTTCTTCCCCCTTTCACATCCATCTCCACTATCTGCATCTTCTTTTCCCCCTACTTTCCTTCATCCTTCCACTCAATTTTGTTTTTTCAATTTCTGAACTTTTTCTCTTTTGGTCTTTGTTTTGGTTTCCCTTGAGCTTTGTTTTGGTTTCCCTTGAGCTTTGTTTTATGAACTCTATCTCAATTCCTATGAGCTGGTATCAGATCTAGACTTTCATGGCCCTCTCTTGCTCTAGTGTTACTTTTCATCGTGCATCTTCAACCAGGCCTTTGCTACTCAGCCCATGTGCTTTTTCTCGAGTGTTGGGTGGATGTCAAAGTGCTTTTAGGACTATCTAGTTGGATTAGGGGAGCGCTTACTGAATAGGTGGCTTGCTCACCCCCATTTCCCATTGTTCCATTCGTTCGTTGTCTTGGTGGTGGTGGCGGCCGCCTAGTGATGGAGGCACATCTAGTAGCTGCTGGTTTTGTTCCAGTCTTAGGGTTTTTTTGTTGTGTTTAGCTAGCCATTATTAGGCCTATCCTTTGTATTTTTTTTTTTTACTGTTAGACTTGTATTTAGGTAGTGGGCTGCCATTTGAGCACCATTTTTCCTTGTACTTGCCTTTTTATTTAATGTAAGTAATTTAGTTTGACCAAAAAAAAAATGTATGCATGGTACATAACTTATGCGTTTTGAATAAATATATAGTCCATGTCATGATTCAAAGGCATATTAATTGACATGATCTTAGGGTTTTGTTGTCTACCCATTTTATTCAATTTTTAATTTCTTAGACCATCTTCAAATAAGATGTTAAATTTTTATTTTATTTTATTTTGAGAAAAGGAGATGTTAAATTTTAAACATAAAATTTAAATTTGGCAAATTTTTTTTTTTTAAATTTTCTCTCCATTCGATATGCCAAATTTAAAACATAAAATTAAAATTAAAAATTATTTTCTTTGCATTGGTAATGAAAGAAAATGAATTAAAAAGTATAAAAATATTTAAACACAAATAAATTTATTTAAACACAAATAATTTTTTTTGGGGGGGGGGGGGAGACTAAGAAAAAGTATTTAAACTAAAATAACATTGCATTGTTAATGAAAAGAAATAAAAATCCAATGTTTTAAAGTAATACAAAATTTAATAAAAAGCATTTAATAATTAATTTTTTTTTTTTGAAGTTGTTGTCCAATTTGGCAACAAAGGGGATAGATGGCATTCAATGTCATGCCACATCAGATTTGACTTCTTGGTTAGAAAACATTAATGGTACCTTCTTCTTTTTTACCATTATTGCTTATGTGGACATTTTGAAAATTTGGGAACAGTATGTGTGACAACCCGTCCCAAATTTTACGATTTTATAAATTTTAAGAGAGTGAATTGACGAAAATGCCCTAGAGGTGAGATTGTTGACTTTCCTTGACCATTTTTTTGTGACGAGTACGAGCTAATATTTTACCGTATTCTCGATGTACTTAATGGTAAGAACGTGTAGGCGTAAGCGAAAGCGAAATTGAAGTTACGATGAAGATTTTACAGAACTGCGAATCCAAACAATACTTTTATAAAAAAATTTACTATTTACTATTTTATATATTTTCCATAATTAATATTTTAATATTTTAAGAGTGGATATTTTTAATATTTTAATAATTTTCTTGTCGTCAGACCCACACTTACACCAAAACCACCATTCCCTCTTTTCCGCGTGGCTTCTTCTCCTAACTCTCTCTTCTCACTATTTCTTCTCGCACCTCTCCCTCTGCAAACATTGGCGCCAAGACCGACACACCATCACCACTCTGGCAAGCTCCACCGCCACTAACGACCACCACCTCATCGTGCAGTTTCCTTTTTCCTCCTTGTCTCAAACTTAGACACATTTTCTCTCTCTCTATATCTCTCTCTCTCTCTCTTGGTGCTCATTGCTCAAAAACGCCAATGAGGATCCAGTGATCCGCTTCACTTCTTGACATCACTTTTACACATAAATTAACTCGGAGGAAAGACTCCCTAGTTTCTGGCAAAGAACTCGAGATTTTTCAGGATTTCTCCGGCCAACTCCAGCCACAGTTAAACCTTGAATGGGTGCGATTACTATCGGAGACTCTGGCTTCGCTTGTCGCGATGATGAAAATTGCGATATTATTATGAATCCTATAGGATGCACATGTATGCATATTATTGCGAGATGCCTTAGTTATATTTACGCCAGTGAATAATAATATGTCGATGTAAATTATTGATTTACCGTCATATGGTTTTATTTAAGTTACCTGCTCATCGTTGCTACACCGGTGTTAGTACTCACTCGAGCCAGGTTCAGTCTTTCATGTGTATGTTCACATCACACTGTACGCTCACTTTGGATCCATTGTAGGTGTCAGTCATGTCCTAGATTGCTATAGGCAATTAGGACTCGTATATGATGCACATAGTGCCAGTCTTCACGTGATTGTAGTAATAGAGCATATATCATTAGTACACCTAGTCCTGTTCATGTTAGAATATTTCTGCATCAACTCGTGTGTCATCATATGTCAATGAGCACTTAATATGATATATTTGTTTATGCGAGATGTGATGATTATTAGATATTATGTGCTTGTTTTTGAGATATTGTGAAATATTACATGCTCGAGTTATTACGGTTTACAATAGTATGTATACTTTGGAAACTATATTTGATTTACGGCGATGAGTTATTATGTTTTTGAAAAGGTTTTTACAAAACTTTATTTTTAGGCCCACTTATTCTTGTTTTTTGCCCCTCCAGGTTTTAGCAGCTAATCTTTCGTGTCGACGAGGACTCTTGGCAAACTTTGGTATAGGTGTTTACCTCCGACAGTATAATTCTCATTCTACCTTACTGTACTTTACATCAAGTGTGAAATGGGTTCATTGTTGCTCACTAGCACACTCTTACATTTAAGGCACTTTTAGGTTTAAATTTACTCACATTTTCCAAATCACTACATTTTATTGCTTCGTCGCCCTCTTGGTATCGGTCATCACAGCTCGATTCTGAGTCCAGGTGGACATTCCGGGTCAGGGTGTGTCAGTTTGGTATCAGAGCATAAGTTTAGGCAATATTGCATTCATCATATGATTGATGTAAGTATTCTCGATTTTTGAACTTAATGTCGAATCTTGCCACCTCGTCCAGCACAAAAAATGTGTTAGCTTTTCCTAAGTTTTGGGCAATTTAGATGACTTACTGACCTTTTAGAACATCGTTTTGGCGAACATCTTTAGACTTTAAGTAAAGAACCTCCCCACCAAGGAAAATCCTGATTTGGAATGAATTGTTGGCCCTAAAGCCGGACTAATGTATCGATAGTGGTGTATCACCAGAGAATTACCAATCAATCCCATCACTATTCTCCAACCTTATTACCAAACCTTTCGAAAGGGGAAACAACAATTAGTTTCAATTCTTTGGCCGTACTTGTTAGTATATCACCTATTATTCTTTGGTCTTACTTGTTAGTATACCACCTATTAGAATTCCTACGAAGTTTTACTTTTTTTCGAGGTTTTCGGACATGTCTCGAGTGACGATGCAGTGCTAAAGTGGTAGCATTCGACGGAATAACATCTAGGAGACAGTCACTTTTGGTCCCCGACAGTACTAATTTTTCAAACGTAGTGATAATTTTGTATCTTCAGGAGGAAGATCGATTTCCGTTAAAGTCAATTCTAAAGTAGGTTATTAGCAAATTCCTTTTTCCTACCTTAGAACACTTCAACCAACACTAATTCCTAGAATTCCTTCAATGTTGTACTTGTCAATTCGATGAGTATGGACATGAGAGTATAAGTTGTTATACCTTCGGTTAACAGAATTCCTTGAAGTAGTAACTATTTTCCCCTAAAATCAATAAAACCACCTCTTAGGACTAGTTTCTTATCAATCATCCAAAACCATCCACCCGAGCAGGCTCTAACATGTAATCAGCCTACGGTGGCACTACTAATTGACGATATTGTCCGATACCCAGAATCTGTCAGCCAGCATTCAGGCGATATGATTTCTAATATTAGACCCATGCTAGTATATGGGAGTGATACCTTGGTGCCAGAACGCCAGTTCACAATTTCAGGGTAACAAACAATATCAGAATATCATATATGCGTTAATTAGTGGCACGACTGATAGATTGATTAATAGTGACTATCTGAGCCGAAGAAATTACAATCGTGGAAACTTAGGAGCAAGCTTTATATTAGGACAATAAACTCGTAGTTTTTTTAACCTTATCACCCATCTAGGTAACCAAAACCTCTTCGACCAGTTACTTTTCCAATCACTTCCACAGACAAATATTATAATTGAAGCAGTTAAATTTCCACCGTAAGAGCAAATTGAGTATCGAGAAAGCTGTGAAGACTTATTAGTACGTGGTGTAGTGAAAGAAGGTGGTAGGGTACATTTTGAGAACGTATATCTCTGATTTCATTTCTCAAAATTTTACCTGGGATACCACCAATTTGTGAAGTAAGATACACCATCGACCAATTTTCTAATACCACACCTATTCTCCTTGCATCTTTTGAACAACTCCAACATCATTGAGAAACTTAGTTACAAAAGCTTATCAGTTAGGAATTTACCTAACCAAACACATTATTTAGGGAACCTCAAACCTAGTCTGGAGGACAATAGACCGAACCTTAGGATGGTACCTAGATTCTTGGCAACACAATCGGGTGACGATTAAAAACCGTTAACCCATACTTCGAATTGATGGCCCCTCCGGCCAACTTTTAGAGCCGATTTTTCTTTTACAGCATGATGAATTTGCAGTAGACTTACTGACGACCTTCTCACTTATTTCAACCACGAGATCAATTCTCTAAACACCGGCAGTTATCTTTATACCAAATTCCTCAAAGGTTAGCATTGTTTAGGTTGATACTCTTCTTGAGAGACGTGATCTCAGCAGACGACATTCTTGTCAATTACCAAAAAAAAAAAATTGCAAATGTAGAAAATGGGATATTCCCAAAAATTGTTGTGAAATATGCGATATCCTTGGCCTTGTCGATTTTATCGGCAGTTTGTTAATGAATTTTAAGCGGTTGCGTTTTTCCTTCCATGTTGGCAAAGGAAAATTAGTTTAGTTAAGACGTGGAATATGATTAAAGTTGTGACAACCGAGGTGTTGTCTATTTCCTACCCTTGTTCGTACACTTTTCAATAACATCGATAATTTCAAAATTCATAATGACGTTTCTTTGAATGATTTGTTGCGTACCAATGCAGCATGACAAAGTATCGATTATGCTTCCCTAACGGTTGGAATCATACGAAATAACCATCTTACTCATGACTTAGAGTCAATAGTTATCATCTTTACTTGAAAACCAGATGACACTTCCCTAAAGAGGAACGTGTCCAAAATCCTTACCAACCTTAGACCTCTCAAATACATCTTCATTTGTAAGGAACTAAATTTATGACAATGATGATGGAAGAAACAAATCAACACCTAACATTGCACCATTGTGTATCATCCTGGTTGTGCAAATGTAGTTACTGTTTACCATAGCAAAAGACATATCTACCCTTAAACATCTTTAGCTTGTTCTATTCCATTTTAGTTGGAACTCACGAGTATTGATATGACATTACTTACAAATCATCAAGAAATCGTTCGAGTGGTTATAATCACTTCTTATATCCAAATGGAGTTGAGAAATGTCACCATAAGCTCCCAGTACGAGGTATCTTATACATATGGAGATTACGATGAAGTTTCAGTGATTATCGACCGAATTGACAAATCAACCCACTTTCCGTTGGTCCAGAGGGACTACATTTTAGATCACTTGAGAAAATTACTCATTCTTGAATTTATCGGATTTTCTGGCTTTTCGATCAATATCTACTATGACCATGATTCCATAGTCACCTCTTTGTGTTGGAAGACATTCTAGTCAACCTTGGGTACGTGTCTACTCTACTACACTTAGTATTATTTTTGAGGTAGGTAGACTGTCTAGAAAAACTGCTAACATTGAAATTTTAGTTGTAATCATTAATTCCTCAATCATCGAATAAATATTCTACTAAACGAATCTTTACCGTTGGTTATTGAATTTTCCAGAAGTTACCGTTATAGCAAGATGTTATACATTTAATCTAGTTACTTTGTATTCTAGATTGATGGACTTGTTTTGACTCTCAAATTCTTGAGTGTTCTTTTAGCCTTCTCAGCATAATTGTTCACTAAATTCAAGATAAATTCACTATGAATCTACTCGCTATGGCGTTGTGAACTACATTGTTCGACTACATGGTGTGCAGGTCACTACCGTATCTCACTATGATGCACGTTTCACTTCCAAGTTTTGGGAAGTCTTCTTGAAAGCCATGGGTACTAAGTTATTATCCAAAATCACATTCACCCTCAGTAACGGCCAGTCTAAACAAACTATTTAGATTTCAGTGGACGTGTTGCATTTTGTTTGTTCTACAATTTTAACATGATTATGACTAACACCTATCCCTATTAAAGCTACATGTAACTACGGTTACAACTTTCAGTTTTGGGTATGGCATCGTTTGAGATGTTGTATAGATTCTATGCACAATACATGATTGATCGAATAATATTGTGAACGAGTGATCGAATGATCGAGATTACAATTTAGAAAATTGTGTGCTATTAGTGTTGTCACCTGAGAGGGTAGTACGTGAGCGTGGTCAATGTACTAATTGGAAAATTTATGCACATTTCTCAATAGGAGCAAGATGGTAATATTGCATCCTCAAGAATTTCTTGCTCTCTTATCGAGACAAAAATGAGTTGTCGGTATTGTGGGCTACAGACCGTAATATTGATAACTTATTCGTTGGGTTCGTTAAGCAAGTGAACAAATAAGTTCGTTTACGTTAGCATTTTTAGTTATTTATTTATTGCTTGGGCTTGACCCAAAGATACTACACGCATACCTTCGGAGTACATGACACTACGAATGCGTAAGCGAAAATCATTTCTAGGTTCAATTTTGATTTCAATACAATTATTTTAAGTTACATTATTATATATGTATTTTGACGTTATGTTATTACATATGTATTTTTTGACCTTATATTTTTATAAAGGTGTTATTTAAGTATTGTACTGAAGGAGAAGGAAAGTATGAGTTTGGAGGCATGAAAGAGGAATCATTGCAATTTGATCGCGACATAATGACATTCTTTTTTATGCAACCACTCTAACTTGTTTTCTTCCTACACATATATATATATATATATATATATATATATATATTTTTTTTTTTCTTCCTATCTCTTTCAAGTATTTTATGTATAACAAGCAATTTCAAATTTTGGCAATTTATTAAGGTGGGTAGATTATGACAACTCGTCCCAAATTTTACGATTTTATAAATTTTAAGAGACTGGATTGATGAAAAAGCCCTAGAGGTGAGATTGTTGACTTTCGTTGACCATCTTTTCGTGATGTGTATGAGCTACTATTTTTCCATATTCTCAATGTAATAGACAATACAAACGCGTAGGCGCAAGCGGAAGCGAAATCAAAGTTACGATGAAGATTTTACGGAACTACGAATCCCAAAAATAGTTTTATAAAAAAAATTACTATATTATATTTTATATATTTTTTTCATATTTAATATGTTGTTATATTATTATTTTAATATTTTTTGAGTGGATATTTTTAATATTTTAATAATTTTCTTGCCGTGGGACCCACACTCACACCAAAGCCATAGCTTCCTCTATTCTGTATAGCTTCCTCTCCTAATTCTCTTAGACACTCACTCTCTCTTCTCACTATCTCCTCCCACACCTCATCCTCTCATCTCTCCTGGCTCTCTCCCTCTCATCTCTCCCAGCTTTCTCATTCTGCAAACATTTGCGCCGAGATCGACACACCCTTGTTGCTTCAGTGAGCTCCACCACCACCAACGACCACCACCTGGCCGTGCACTTTCCATTTTCCTCCTTATCTCAAAATTGGACACACACACACACACACACACACACACACACACACACACACACACACACACACACACACACACACACACACACACACACACACACACACACACACACACACACACACACACTCTCTCTCTCTCTCTCTCTCTCTCTCAGTGCTCACTGCACAAAAACGCCAATGAGGATCCGATGATCCCCTTCACTTCTCGACCTCGCTTTTACACATAAATCAACTTGGGGGAAATACTCCCCAGAGAACTTGAAATTTTTCAGGATTTCTCCAGCCAACTCCAGCCACGGTTGGACCTTGAATAGGTGCGATTACTATCGGAGATTCTAGCTTTGCTCGTTTGAACGGCTATAACTTCGCAAGTATTTGTGAGTGGGTCTTCTTTTATATATTATATATATTATTTGAGTTTCCATACATAGATTAATAATGCATTTCCTAGGCGATGCCATAATCAAATTGAAATTATAAGAATTGTCACGATGATGAAAATTGTGAGATTATTATGAATCTTACGAGATGCACAGGTATGCATATTATTACGGGATGCCTTAGTTATATTTACGATAGTGAATAGTATTATGTCGATGTAAATTATTAATTTACCGTTGTATGATTTTATTTACATTAGATGCTCATCGTTGCTACACCGGTGTTAGTACTTGCCCAGGCTAGGGCCAGTCTTTCACTTATATGTTCACATCGTACTGCACGCTCACTTTGGATCCATTGTAGGTGTCAGTCCTGTCCTAGATTGCTATAGGCAATTAGGAATCGTACATGATGCGCATAGAGTCAATCTTCACATGATTGTAGTATTAGAGCGTATGTCATTAGTACACCCAATCCTATTCATGTCAGAATATGATGCAGTGCCATTAATGTAGTTTGGTGGCTGGTTCAAATTTGATTTAATACTTCCTAGTAACTTGATTTCTTGCTAGTGGTGTTTTAATTAGGAATTGTGCTGTCATTTAGTAATGGTCATTTACTATGTTATAGTGGCTAGGAACTTGTGTTTGTAGTTAGTATGGTTGCTAGCTAGGCTCTCTAAGTAATCAGAACAGTAGAGACAGGGAGGGGGATTGGAATTAGGAAGTTTATGTAAATTATTCTCTAATTGTTCTTCTTTCAAAGTTGTATTCCAGATTTCAGTAAGATCCTTTCTCTATTACCAACCTTCATTATCTAGTACCAGAGCTTTGCTACACTCTTTGGGTTGCTTCCGCCCATTTGTTTCTAAATGGAAGCAAGGAGAGGTAGTGGAAGGAAAGGAAACCATGGTCCAAAAAATCACAGGGATGAGAGAGACGATGAAATTCAGGAGTTGCGACAACAAGTTGAACAACTTACCTTGCAACTTGAATGCCAAAATGCTCACAGCGAGCGTGGAGGATCAAGTCAAGGTTATTCAAGTGATGAATCTGACCAAAATCCGTTTGGCAAACGTGAAAAAGGTCGTGCTAACAGATTCACCCGTGACTTTGACATCAAAATTGATTTGCCAGAGTTTCATGGTCGGCTGATTCCTGAAGAGTTTCTTGAGTGGCTTAGTGCTATTGAGAAGTTTTTTTAGTATAAGGACATACCTAAACATCAAAAAGTCAAGTTGGTTGCAACAAGACTTCATGGCTATGCGTCTACATGGTGGGATAAAGTCCAAGAGATGCAGCTACGTAAAAGAAAGCCTAAGATTTCCTCTTGGGAAAAGATGAAAACAAGATTGAAGGAGAAATTTCTCCCACCAGAGGAGCTGCAGATTTTCATAGCTTTTACCCATCTTTTAAGGGTGAATCTTCTCGTGGTGGGATCACTAATGGCAAAGCTAAGTATGAAGATAAAGAGCATGTTAAATCAGCTCTTACAAAGCATGGTACAGCTACGGGAAGTCAAAGAAATAATACCAACAAGTCTAATTCTTGTTTCAAGTGTGGTCAAACCAGTCATCAATACAAGAGTTGCCCGAAGTGGGAAGTTGATACACGAGTGGCTATGAAGACCACTTGGCTAAATACTTTGATGATTCTATTTAGCCCAATTTTGATGAGGACAATGATGTGGAATGTGAAGAAATTGAACCTGAAATTGGTGAAAGTTTGGTAATTCATCGAGTCATTTCCACTCCCAAGTCAGAATCAAATGAAGACTGGCTCCGATCAAGCATTTTCAAGACACGCTGCAAATCTCATGACAAGGTATGTACTGTTGTAACTGATGGTGGCAGTTGTGAAAATATTATTTCTCAAGACATGATAGATAAACTGAAGCTCCAAACGGAACCACTTCCACGACCTTATCGAATCGCGTGGTTCAAGAAAGGAAATGAGGTAAAAGTTTTTGGAGATGTATTGTTTCATTTTCAATGGGGAAGAATTACAAGGACCAAGTTTGGTGTGATGTAGTTCCGATGGATATTGGTCACATACTCCTAGGAAGACCAAGGCAATTTGATAGGCTCATTACCCATGATGGTCACAAAAACACCTATACCTTTTGAATGGGAAAGAGTGAGATTGTTCTCTTACCTAGCAAGGAGGAAGCGGATATACCAAAAATCCAGCAAGAGAAAGGTAACCATTTCCTTACTTTGTCCAAATTCTTAAAAGATAGTGAAGATACAGGTATTATGTATATGTTGGTTGCTAAGGAAGCTGGGAAATCTACAAATGTCCCTAAGGAAGTAAAGCTTGTGTTGGACGAATTAAAAGATGTTATCCCAGATGAGCTATCTAGTGGTCTTCCCTTACTTAAAGACATCCAGCACCAAATAGATTTGATTCCTGGTTCAAACCTTCCAAACAAAGCTCACTACCGGACGAGTCCTAAAGAACACGAGGAGCTGAAAAGACAAGTTTCATAATTGCTTGAGAAAGGTTATATCAGAGAAAGCATGAGTCCATGTGCGGTACTAGCTTTGCTTACTCCAAAAACCAATAACATATGGCGTATATGTACAGACAGTCGTGCTATCAATCGAATCACTATCAAATACAGGTTCCCTATTCTGAGGATTGATGATATGTTTGACATGCTTGCTGGTGTCAAAGTATTCTTAAAGATTGATCTTCGAAGTGGGTACCACCAAATCTGAATTAAACCTGGTGATGAATGGAAGACTGCCTTCAAGACTCGTGAGGGCCTCTTCGAGTGGCTTGTTATGCCATTTGAGCTTTCCAATGCCCCGAGCACCTTTATGAGGGTAATGAATCAAGCAATGTGCTCTTTCATTGGTAAATTTGTCGTTGTCTACTTTGATGATATACTCACTTATAACATTGATGAAAGAAACCATATGGAACATTTGAAGGCTATGTTAATTGTTCTGAGAAAGGAGAAGCTTTATATGGACCTCAAGAAGTGTTCTTTCATGACCGATAGCCTAGTTTTCCTAGGCTTTGTCCTAACTTCTACAGGTCTAAAAGTGGATGAAGAGAAAATCAGAGCTATCAAAGATTGGCTCACACCAAACAGCTTGCAGGAAGTAAGGAGCTTTCATGGGCTGGCTTCATTTTATCGTCAATTCACATAAATTTTAGCTCTATTTAGGCCCCTTTGACATATTGTACGAAGAAGGGGGAATTCAAGTAGAGTAAGGAAGTTGTGAAGAGTTTTCAACTTGTGAAAGAAAAATTGTCCAACGCTCCTATACTATCTTTGCCCGACTTCGAGAAAGTGTTTGAAGTTGATTGTGATGCATCTCATGTGGGAATTGGCGGTGTACTTAGCCAAGAAGGTCATCCAGTAGCTTTCTTTTAGCCAAAAATTAAATGAAGCAAAGAAGAATTATTCCACTTATGATCTGGAATTCTATTCCATTGTTCAGTCACTTTGTCATTGGCGACCTTATCTTATTCAAAGGGAATTTATCTTGAATTCTGATCACGAGGCTCTCAAACACATTAACAACCAAGGAAACTTAAATAGAAAACATGCCAATTGGGTTGCATTTCTACAAGAGCATACTTTTGTAATAAGGCATAAGAGTGGGAGATACAACTAGGTTGCAGATGTTCTTAGCAGACGGGTGTCACTTCTCAATGCCTTCCGTGTTCAGCTGGAAGGCTTTGATAACATTAAAGACATGTATGTTGGTGATACTGATTTTTTGGGGAGGTTTGGGAGTTTTGCAAGGAATGACATCATAAAGATTACCTTGTCCAAGATGGTTTTCATTTTAAGGGAGCGTGTATGTGCATTCATAAATGCTCGCTTCGGGAATATATCATCAAGGAACTACATTCGGGAGGTTTAGGGGGCATTTTGGGGGAGACAAGACAATCTGTCTTGTAAAAGATAAGTATTATTGGCCTACAATCTATAGGAATATGACTCACTATGTGAAAAGGTGCAGAATTTGTCAAACATGCAAAGGCCAATCACAAAATACTAGTGCTTACACCCCCTTACCACCTCCCAATGCTCCATGGGAGGATATTAGCATGGATTTTGTGGTTGGTTTGCCAAGGACTCAAATGGGAAATGACTTCATCTTTGTTGTTGTTGATCGCTTCTCCAAGATGGCTCATTTTATTCCGTGTAAGAAGATTATGGATGCCTCCTATGTTGCTGATCTATATTTCAAGAAAGTGGTTAAACATCACAGTATTCCAAAATCTATTGTTTCATATAGGGATACCAAGTTCCTTAGTCATTTTCGGAAACACTTGTGGGATAGGTTTGGCACTAATTTGTTGTATAGTAGTGCTTATCACCCTCAAATCGATGGCCAGACCGAAGTGGTTAACAAAACATTGGGCAATCTGCTCAGAGCATTGGCAGCCAAGAAACCAAAGCAGTGGGATATGACTCTCTCTCTCTCAAACTGAGTTTTCCTATAATTATGTTATAAATCGTTCTATCGGAAAGAGTCATTTTGAGATTGTTTATGGGGAGACTCCAACACATTATCTTGAGCTTGCTCCTATTCCAAATTCTTCAGTACCAAAATAGAAAAAGGCTGAAGATTTTTCTATATCCATGGCCAAAATACATGAAGAAATGCGGAAGAAGCTTGAAGACAACAATATCAAGTACAAAGAAGCTACCGATAAACATCGCCGGGTGAAATTTTTTTATGAAGGTGATCTAGTGTAGGTATATTTGAAGAAAGAGCATTTTCCTGGTGGCCACTATAATAAGCTCAAAGAAAAGAGGATTGGTCCATGCAAGATCTTGAAGAAAATATGTGACAATGTTGATAGGGTTGAGCTTTCATCGGACATAAACACTCACCCAACTTTTAATGTTCGAGACTTGTCAGAATATCATGGAGAGTTTAGTTCAAACTCGTGGGCAAGTTCTCAGGTGAGGAAGGATGATGCAGTGCCATTAATGTAGTTTGGTGGCTTGTTCAAATTTGATTTAATACTTCCTAGTAACTTGATTTCTTGCAAGTGGTGTTTTAATTAGGAATTGTGCTGTCATTTAGTAATGGTCATTTACTATGCTATAGTAGTCTAGGAACTTGTGTTTGTAGTTATTATGGTTGTTGGCTAGGCTCTCTAAGTACTCAGAATAGTAGAGATAGGGAGGGGGATTGGAATTAGGAAGCTTATGTAAACAGAGATTATTCTCTAATTGTTCTTCTTTCCAAGTTGTATTCCAGATTTCAATAAGGTCCTTTCTCTATTACCAACCTTCATTAGAATACCTTTGCATGAACTTGTGTGTTAGCATATGTCAATTAGCACTCGATATGATATATTCATTTATGCGAGATGTGACAATTATGGGATGTTATGTGCTTGTTTATGAGATCTTGTGAAATATTACATGCTTGAGATATTACAGTTTACAGTAAGTATTTCCATACCATACATAGTATGTATACTTTGGAAACTATACTTGATTTAGGCAAGGAGTTATTACGTTTTAGAAATGATTTTTACAAAACTTTTTTTTAGGCCCCATTCACCCTTATTTATCTCCCCTCCAGGTATTAGTATTGAGCTTTCATGTTGACGAGGACTCTTGGCTAACTTTGGTATAGGTTTTACCTCCAATGGTATAATTCTCATTCTACCTTACTATACTTTACTCATGCTCTGACATCACGTGTGAAATGGGTTCATTCTCGCTCACTAGCACACTCTTACATTTAGGCACTTTTAGGTTTAAATTTACTCACATTTCCACATCACTACACTTTATGGCTTCGCCACCCTCCAGGTGTCGGCTAGCAAAGCTCGATTCGGAGTCCATGTGGACATTCCGGGTCGAAGTGTGTCAGTATGTGTATGTAGATAAAATAGGAATATTATTCTATTAAAAACAAGAATTTACCTGTTTGTTCAAAATAAAAATAAAAAATTACTTTTTTATTGGTAAAGTACGATATTCATTCATAGAAATTTGGAATGCATACAAAGGATGAGAATAGGGTCCAATTACATGGACCTCGATTAAAATATTACTGTAAACACATATAAATATAGGTAAATTATTTTACAAACATATAAATATAGATAAATAACTTTTACATATATAATTATATTTTTAACAATATATGCACAATAATTTACCTACAAAAATATAGGTAAATTTGTTTATCACATAAATTTATATAGGTAAAATAAGGGATTAAGTACCTAAAACTTTCCAACCTTTTAGTGTCATTCCAAATTAGTCTTAATCCTGTCAAACATTTCAAATAAGTACCAAATTTATTTGAAAATTTCACATTCGTTATCCCCAGTTAATTTTCCTATTAAATGTACATGTGGCAATAATGAGTCCCACTTTTTAGCTTAGATGGACATTAAAATATTAAAAAATAACTTTGAAAAGACATGAAGATAAAAAATAAAAAAATTCACAATTAAAAAGGAAAGCAAAAATGAAAATCGGGAAATGTCAAGCCCCTGTCACCTCTGTGACCTTTTTCTCGATGTTGGCAACTTGAGTTGTAGGGTGGAGTTGGCGGTTGTGTATTGGGTTTGGAGGTGATTGCCTGATGGGGGTGATGGTGATTGTTAGTCAGTTGAGGCCATACTTCCATCACCTTCTATTGATTTTGGAAACAAAGTAAACCTAGTTAGTTTAATAGAAATTTAATTGGGGCTTAACACATGTGATATTTTTAATAGGTTGGGTACTTGTTAGGAATGTTTAAAAAGATTGAGCAATTTGGAATGACACTAAAAAGTTAGAGTTTTTGGGTACTTCATCCTAAATTAGATTACACATATATTTATAACTAAATATGCTCAAAATAATTATAGTGGTATTCCCCTCTTCACTTGTAAGTGAAGGGGTAATGGCCTATCTCTATAAAACTTATTTCTTTCTATCTTATTCATTGTGAAGTGTGGTGCTTCTTTTGGCATGTGTGTGTTGTTCTCCTCTTGCTCTTGTTCCAAGATTTCTTATGTGGTTATTTGTGGGTAATGTTTATTATAAGGCTCAGTATCTTTCTTTTTTTTTAAACATACGATATTATCTACACTAAAGGAGAGATGGTGGGCTAACAATAATGGGCTAGCAATAATGTGATTTAAATTCACCTTTGGCAATAATCAAACCTAAGACCTCTCACTTGCAAGTGAAGAGGAATATCACTGGATCGTAATACTAAGTAACAGCTTAGTAGCTTGTTTGACATTCATATTCTATGTAAATAATTGAATTGCTATTAATGAAGTTTCATTTGATCTAAGAACCACATAGGTTTTTCGCTTTGATGATAGGCTTTTTATTTTTTATTTTTTATCAAACGATGTATTTGTTAGATTAAATATTAGATTAGGAAGTCAACGGGATTCGTACCCAAGTCATAGTGCAAGGACAACACTCTTCTCCATGATTGCAGTAGAGGGTCACTTGCTAATTTGAGTTTTTTGTTTAGGGTGCTTTTATTGGCATACAACTTAAGTTCATCTAACTTCACCTGCTTTTAATAAAACTCGCATTTCTTATTGACGCATTTTTTATCACCACTATAACCATAGTGTATACTCACCATATATCTCATAATTTGCCACGTGTCCCTTCACCTATTCATAATTAATTTTGTGAAAATTAACCATGGTTAGGTGAAAGTACACGTGGCAAATGATGAGGTGTATGGTGAGCATAAACCATAGTTTATGACGGTGAGCAAAAATGTTCCCTTTGTTATTATAATTTTAACAAAATGACAAAAAATGGACAAACATTAAAAAAAATTGAACAAAAGAAATTCACCTTT
The DNA here is from genome assembly GCA_963580275.1 of Crataegus laevigata. NCBI lineage: Eukaryota > Viridiplantae > Streptophyta > Magnoliopsida > Rosales > Rosaceae > Crataegus > Crataegus laevigata. The sequence continues at coordinate 17,061,768 of OY756940.1, read as the reverse complement.
GGTGAGAATCAAAACTAATTACTTTCACTTACAAGTAAAGATGAATATTACTAAACCGTAGTACTAAGTGACAAGGAAAAACATTAGTTAAAAATTAAAGAAAACTTACATCAAATTTCATGAGTGAACCAACCCTTGTAATTGCGAACACCTACTCATTGTTCCTTCATCAGTCTCACACTTCCCATTCCTTTCAAAAACCATAGCCATAGTTCAAATTCACTATGTTCCAATTTCACTGTAAATTTTTTAGTAGGATGAATGAAAATAAAATCTTTAAAGTGCAAACCAAATCTATTTTGTGTTTTTTTTTTTTACTTTGAATATTTTATTTTCATTGTGCAACCTTGCCTTTCACGATATGGACTTCTACGGTCTTCATGAAGTGGCAGCTCCTCCTGAGCTCATCACCTTCTTGCATGAGATCAAATAAACTTCTACAAATGATGTTATGATGAAGTTGATGCAAATCTAGATTCGATGTCTAGTCAGATTCACCAGTCAAACACTTGAAGGAGGAAACTGACATGAATCCAAAAAAGGTCAACTCAAAGATTTGAAACTAAAAAGCTTGACCAAAAAACATAAATAAAAAATCACAAAGTAATGCTACCCTTATATGCAATGATCTGGGTATTTAGTGCATGAGTGTGATTTCATGGCTAGGTTTTTCAAGTAAGAACAAAGAGGCAGCACAAGCTGAAACAACTCTTCAAAAATTAAATCTCCTAGCCATCAAGCATGAAACCCTAGATTGTGCTTTTATAGTGAGCTTAAGGTTTCAAACAAGGAGGGAACCAATGAGACATGTGTCATGTGAAAACACAATCTAAAAAGATCTAGGGTTGAAAAACTCTCTCAGAGAAAAACTATCAGAAAGCCCACATGGGTTGTTTTAAAGTGTGTGATCAGCTCGCATGAAAACAACAAGAAGTTTTGACTAGATAGAACCACTAAACAGAATGAACTAGAAACAATAGCATGAAATGCATATTTATGAACAAACCTTTGATGAGAGAATTTAAGTTCTTGAAATGATATTTGTAGATTCTAGCAGCATGATCCCAAAAGTAGCAATTTAACTCTAAGTCTAACTAGAACAGTGTGGTACAATTTACATTTGACAAGTGAAGCCAAACAATAAAACCAGACTTTACAATCTCCTGTTTTAGCTTTCCTTGACAAAATACCTCAAACTCTATAACCAAATTCACTTCCCCACACTCAAGAGAACATCACTCAACATAAGAATGCCAAGTAACAACTCCTGCAAAAGAATAACTCTTGACAAGACCAAGTGAAATTTATCATGGTTAAAGTAATTGTAAGGTTTGGAATTGCATATCATTGAACATGATCAAACTTCCACCATTAAATTTTCTCCCCCATTTTGTCATGATAAAGACAAAGTATCCAAAATGAATGAATGCCACAACAAATAAATTGATATGTTAATTGAGCTCATCAAAGAAATAACCACCACCCCAACCAAAATGGTACAATACTCGGTACCAATATATTTAAAGCACATATCAGATACAACCAAAAGAGGGCTTCAATTATAAAGAAAACACGAGTGTTCATCAAATAACCGACAAAAAGAAGTTGTACTCCCCCAAAGTACGTGCATTCCTAAAAACTACACTCTCCTATAAGCTTATGACTCCTTAGATTAAGGCGATGCATTTGAGTCAAAGTCTTCTTTCGGATCTTCTTCAACTTCACGAGAGATTCATTTACCCTTGACAGCAAAGATGGTACCCATTTTTGTAGCAACAGTACTAGAATGTCCAGATGTGATAGCAAATGGATGATAATTAAGGTATAAAGAAAGATGGACCTATAAATGACTAGCTTAAGGAATGTGGTGGAGATGAGTGACTTAAATGAGGTGAAGAGGAGGACAGACCCAACTTGGATTAAAAATCCACAAATTGCTAACAAAGAGAGTTAATTTCATATTCGAGATGAGCCATTTTCTTCTCCTGAGAGACATTTGGCAGTAGAAGATCACCGTAAGCAACTGCACTCATCACATTGCTCAGGTTAATGAAACATTTGTCCAAGGCTTTAAAAGATCAAGGCCAAACATCATCAGATCGAAATGGAACCCAATCACGATCACAAATGAAAGTAATTAGACAAGGATGGATAGTGGACCCACTTTATTTATTTCCGGCATGATTTGTCATGGATATAATTAAACAAAAAATTAAGTATCCAAATTGGGCATCAATAAGGCTCAACATAGCATGTAAAACTTTGGCCGACTCTAAGATGGGATTTCTATTATTTGACGAACCTAGAACATTTCTTTGAAGGAGATCAGACCAATTCCTATAGAAAGGCTTAAGGCAAGACTTGGATGCTTAATTTTTTTATCAAAGGAATTGAGGGGTCTATATTAGCTTCGCGATGATAATTTTTCATGTCATAGAGACATGTTATGAGGTCAAAGGCAAGAATACTAAAAGCATTTGATAAATCAAGACCTAGGACATCACAAATAGTATAGGAATCAAAAGGGACATAAACATCTCGGACAAACACCTTACCTTCAATAGTACGGAAACTTGGAGGGAACATTGGCATAGAACTCTTGAACCATTGACAGATTAAAAGTGGTGAACCACTAACAGATTAAAGGTTGGAGGAGAAGAATTGACCTTGTGTAATTTGTACATCTTCATGAGACCAATAGAAAAGATTGTATTTGTAACAGGAAGATTGTCCTAGATAATTCTTTGTTCAGAGACTATTTGCCGTGCTGCCACGATTTCAAAGAATTTATTGGCACGAGTGGTTTGAAAAGTAGGAGATGATTCATTAAAGGTTTCGTTCACTGTTTATCTAGCTGTTTGAGAGCGAGTTGTCTAGCCAAAATAAGAACTAGTGTGACAGAGTGACTCCCAACTTGAGGATATAATTGGTAAAAAATTATGGTGAAATTGATCGGAGAGAGAAGATAGTCTGAACCGTAGAGATGTTACCACGATTGAGATTTAGAAGTTTAAAACAAAAAGTGCAAACACAAAAATACCCTTAATGAGCATCACTTTTCTGATGAGTAACAGGGATTGGACATAACAAAGCAAACACCCAATTTGAGAACAATTTTGGTGCGACAAGCAATGATCCTAGAGAATACTACACTCAAGACCAATAAATAACACAGAAGATGAGCACAATCTTGGCACCATTAAGCTACAACTAATTAGACATTTCACATAAAGAACACAAATGAAACAGCTCTAATATCTATACTTCCAAACAAAAGAGATAAACTCAATTAAAGACTTGAAAAGAGATATGATATGCAGTACTATAGACATAGGACTTCAATGTCATACATGGACGGTAAAGCATAAATTAATGCAAGTTCATACAATATCCAGGATGTGTCAAGGTAAGGGAATGAGATTGGAGACAATCATCGTTAAATCAAAACCTCATTCTACTAGGCTTAAAACCAATTTGAATGCTAACCAAACTTTTAATAATCCATTACGTTCAAGAAACAACACATGAAGCATAAATTGAGTATAGGAGCAAAACACAAAACTACACACATTGGAAAGTCAAAGCCAAATCAAATTGTAAGATGGCATATGGAAGTGAGAACCTACGTCATTCCATATGGTTGGTGCAAGATGTATTTGAAGCACTCCAAAACACTTTTGAACTTTTTATGACAAGTGGGAAAGATTTGAAGACACATGACATTGCGTGTAAGAGCATACTTGTAAGAAAGAATGATTGAGATTTTCCCTTTTTGGATATTTAAGTAAGTTGCCAAATTTTGTGATACTGAAGCTCAAAATAGTGATTTTCTTTTGAAGAGCAATGAGCAATGAGCAATATAACAAGATAGAGACAGTGGGTGTTTTGCACTGGAGTTTATACTTAGGCTCAATTTATAGAGTAAGTAATGTCCTTACAACCCAAACAAGACCAAAGTAAGCCTAGTCCCAAAATCAACATAAGTTTTTGCTAAATTAAGGAATGATTTTCAGGGACTATTAATCATACTAAGGAGAACCCTTCACATCACAGAGGAAATGTTATTCAAGGTTAATATGCAAAATATCATCCATGTATGACAGTTAAGAGATGCACAGTGAGAGCAACAAAAATGACTAAGGAGATGATTGTCCAGATACATAAAACAAAGTAAACTACCCATGCAACAAAGGAAATTGGAAGCATAGTTATTCAACCTGATCAATTGATGACACAAAGAACATCAACCATTGAAGATTTTTATGCCCTCAATAGACCAAAGTACTTGTAAGATAGTTAGCTAACTGTTTCTTAAGAGGTAAAACTGTAGCACAGGTCATTCTTTCCAAAACATCAACAAACAAATGAAATTGAGTTTCAAAGCAATTGGTTGATATTTGTTGAACAATATTTATCCAAAAGTCAATTTCACACACAAGGTCACAATGAAAACAATTGGCCAATAGATTCACACCAAGATTGTTCAACAAATACCACATCCACATCAATAAATCATAAGTAGTAAAGACAAAATCATGAATTTCAATTACATAATGGAGAGAAATGAACCTTTGATTTCCAATGCATCCAGCAGTTGAGGTTGTCATCATTTTTCCATGAAGTAACATTAGAGATTGACCATTTGAATTCATTTCAACCAAATGAGGAGTTTCAGAGATTCCAGAGTAAATGATTCCCAATTGAGGCATTATAGAGTGCTTTTTCAAGTTGCATGATCTACATAAATAACTTTGAGAGAAAAAGAGATGTGGCTACCCCCTTCAAACCCATGATTTATCGACTTCTTTGTTCCAAATTCTATGCCCACCGCATTTGGAATTGACAAAAGAGTAGCAATTATCCTTTGATCTTGGAACAGCCATCATGTTCTTTCCGACTTTACCAACAATTCTATAGTATTTCTTTGAAAAACAAACTGCATTAGCAACCTCATCACACAGTTGGCTGATGCTAAGAAGGTTTGTTTGTAATATCCCTTGTTTAATTAAGAGTAAAGTGTGATTATAATTGTTTTTATACAAATTTTAGTCTGCTTAGTTTTTATTTGTTTAATAGCTTTTAATACTATACTTTTTATTTATTAGATTTCTTATTATTGTTATTATTATAATTATTTTAGGGTACAAATAAGTATTTATTTGGGTATAACAATGAAGTAGTATAAAAAAACATTTACAAAAGAAAGGAAAAGAACATTCTTTCATGTTCCTCCTTTCTCTGCGAAGGAAACAAAGAAAAACTGGGAGGAGGTCTCTCCCATAGCTTTAGGAAGAAAAAAAAAATCTTCTTTCTTCAGCTCAAATTGGATAAAGGTTAGGAAATCTTGTGATAGGTCAACCTTTGATTGATCAAAGGAGTGTGTTATAGAGAGTTGTTCATCTCCTATTTCACCAAGGAGTGTTCGTCAGAGGATGAACTGGGAAGAGCCACAGAGGTCTATAAGCAGGAGGTGGATGGCCTAGGAAGCTAGGTTTTCATCATGGCTCTGATAGGATTGAGTAGGATTAGATAAACTATAAAAGGGGTTGCAGAGAAGTGAGAAAACATCAGAAATAGAAAAGGGGGTAGAGAAATTGAGAGTTAGAGAACATGATTGTGAAGGAATGATTCAGAGATTTGAAGGGTAAATTTCTTGTTCTTTGATTATTTTGATTATTTCGAATTTAATTTCCTTAAGTTGAATTGAAACTGCCATGATATATATATTTGGAGTTCTTAGTTTTATTTAGGATTTTCTACCATTCAATGAACTAATCTGAACTTGAATTAGAGTTGGGTAATTCGGATTGGGTGTGTAGATCAAATTTCTTGATCAAGGGTTTGGTTCAAAAGGTCAATTTCTTATTAATTTTGATTCATGTTATATTTAGATGTTGCATACATGACTTTTGGACTACCTGGAAGTATTTCAGGTTTTGTTATATGAATTGGAAGTGGACTGTTATGAAAGTTGAAGAAAATTGATTTCTTTGTAGAGAAAACTCAAGTTTTGGGTAGCCTTATTTTGCTCTTAATTTGTAGGTCTTTATGTGCTTCTTTGGATAAAAAAATTTGTGTATTGAAAATACATATGCCCATGATCATAACCCACCTGTTTTCACTCAGTTCCGTTGAGTTTTGGTTGATCAAAACCTTATTTAAACTTGGGTCGCGAGCTGCCAAACAGTAGCAGAAAAACTGGGTTTCCAGTTTCAAGACTCCATTTTTCTTTTGGCATAACTTCCAATTTAGAGCTCCATTTTCTACAAACTTTATATGCTTTTAAAGTACAGAACACAAACTTCAAAACCCATGTAATATTACACGATTTGGTTTAGTTTAGAAGGTTCAAAAATGAGCTTAAACTTGGTTCAATAGTGCTGTTTTCTGCAAATTTTGTGGAGATGCAGAGTACTGTTTTTACCACACCTAATTTCTTTTTCATATTCCTTTCTAGTCTTCTTTACTTTATTTGAGTGACATTACTTGAGTTATAAGATTCCATAATTTATGTACCTTTTTTAGATAATATTAATTTTGTGATTAAACTCTTAGTTTGGTTACTAATGTGTATTACTTGTATTTATATTTTTTGTTGTACTTTTGTGTTTCGATTAGGTTCTTCAGAGGAAAAAATTAATCGAAATCAAGGTAGGGGGTTCTGGGAAACCTTCTATATACATATTAATTTAATTATTGCTACACATACAAGTTTGGTATACACATTGGATTCAAATTGAATATGAATATTGTTTCTGAATGTTAGTTGAGTATAAATGTTTGAAATGAAATTTAAATCCATGAAGTGGAAGTAAAGTTGGATTGTCGAAAAGAACTTTGGGAATCTAAGGTAGTGACTATTAGGTTTTGTGTAGTTGAGCCAAAACTCTTAGTAGGTACAAGGTCTCAGGCGAGCCCACAGTGCACAGATTCTTTAAGGATAATTCGGGACTGGAGACGAAGAGTTTAGGCAAGATGACTAACAAAAGGGGAGTTCGGGGATGTTTAAGGATGGGGGTTAGTTCATATATTTAAACACTTGAGATCAAGAGGTATAAATACCGAATGGGACGTACAAGGTTTAGGTGTTTAGTTATGTGGATCAAGGTCTAAAATATCGATGATATCGGAAATATCGGTAGTCCAAAAACACGAAAATTTCGATGGAAATATCGGGATATTATCGATATCGATAAAAATTGAATAAAAATCACGGAAATTGTAAGAAAAACTTGGAAATTTTTATTGAAACTTTGCAGGATGTTTATTTAGTTAATTATATATTAGTTATCACCAAAAAATTGGAAGGAAATGCATTGCATGATGGATTTAACTGATTTAAGTTGATTATATAGCAAGCTGGCAAACATTGTGAATGTAGAAAATATGTAGTAATTAATGAAAGAAGTTTAAACACACCATAATCATTTATATATAATGAATTAGTACAATATTTTATACTTTATACATTGCATGGTAAGATACATGAGTGACTTAGTACCACATAGAGTTCCTATGAGGTTCAAAATTTTCACTATCTTCATCATGTCTATGTGTAGAGTAAGTGTATTGTGAAAAGTAGTCATAAAATGATAAATCCCCAAAATAGTTTTGCATGTAGTTTTGCATGTAATTGTTAACATGCAACCCATATGGATCCGAGATTGGTTGATGTTGTCCATAAGCAAAATCATTTGAAGATTGAGTCTCGGATTCTTTCCACCTATATGGATCTGAGATTGGTTGACGTTGTCCATATATATAGAAATATGACTACAACTAATTAGTTAGGTGAGTGAACGTGGTGAGTAGTTCAAAAGTAGATACTTGAAAAGAAATTGTCAAAGATTCATTGTCATGTGCAAATTTGTTTCTTGCAAAAAGAATTCAAAACAAAACCATATATATAAATATTTTAGCATATTTTCACAAAAAAACATAAGTGATATGGTGGTCAAGGTGTTGAAGGAGTAAAATGGGAGGGGTTTGGATTCCCTTGGTGTTTTTTTAAATATAGAAATTTATCCTAGATAATAAATATTAGCTTGCAAGCCTTGCAGACATCTTAACGACCATATAAATATTACAGGCTGAATATGTAATCACAAGCAAGGTCTAAAATATCGATGATATTGGAAATATCGGTAGTCAAAAAACACGGAAATTTCGATGGAAACATCGGGATGTTATTGATATTTTAGACCTTGATGTGGATTAAAGAGTATAGGTAAGGTGTTTGCATTGCATTCTTATGCATCATTTTGATTATGGTTTTATTTCTGCTATGTTAATTATACTTTATTATTTTAGTAATGAAGGTATAAGTCCCTACTGAGCTTTTTAAGCTCACCCTAACTAAATTTTGCAAGTAAATAACCAGAAACCTGAAAGTCTGCTTGTTGTGTGTTGTGTAACTATGTATAAAGAAATAAAAAGATGAGCTTGTCAACTTTTGCTCTCTTGGTTGAATAAAGAACTACTTTTGCCTGAACTCTGAGTAGTTCATAAGTTGTAATTTTGGTTGAAACTTTCAATAATGATATGTCATTCAGTTGAATTTTATTCCAAGTGAGTTATACATGCTTTTATTTCATGTCACATTCTTAATTATATTAGTTAAGCTTATAATTAAGGTGTGATTCACGTTCTAAACCAAGGTTTACGTTAATTCCTTGGGTTGGGGCGTGACAATTTGGTATCAAAGCTCTAGGTTTTGTTTAACCATATGTGTTTAATTGTTATTCGATTACTAACTTTATATGGTGTTGTTTAGATGGATCCTGCAAATGGTAATGATGATTGGGGCGGATTTAAGCTGGGACCCAACGGTTTAGAGCCTTATAATGAAGACTTGTACCATACTCGCCTTCGTAATGAAGCCTTTATGGAGTTAGTGTATGATACATATGAAAGCAACCATAGAAGAATGTTTTACAGGCCAGAGATGCAACGGGATGTAGTTAGGCATATAAACAAGTCGTTGAACATTAAGACTCAATACCGTATCCAAATAAAGTCTAGTGAAAATCTTTATGGTGATGTGATGAACCATGTGACAACTTTAGGTGGAAATATATGGCCTCCGCCAAGTGTTAACTTAGCCCAGGTTCCAGTTCAAGTTCTAGCTCAAGGAGAACCAAAAATTCCGGAAGATCTATCTAATAGTGTAGTTTCTATTCCTGCACCATCAGTTACTCCTCCACCTGTTATCTACATCAATTCTGAGTTTGATGATGAAGATGACCCTGTTGAACCTTCTAAAAGTGTTGGACTTCCCGAACGTTAGTTTGATTTAAATGAAGACTAAGTTCAGGTTTGGGTAGTGACTAGTGTAAATATTTTGCAGTGAAGGGTTGATATGAATGGCTGATTTTTGGTGTAATTAGTGTGCAGCCTTATAGATGCTTTTGGAAAAAGTAATAGCCTTCAAAGGATATGCGTTGATGCACTTTTGCTGCTGTTCGTAACAGAAGTTTTGATGTACTTTTGTAGTTTATGAAACATGTTTCTTAAAGCTTTTGGGAAGGCTTTGTAAATTATGTTATCACTACTTGTGTTAGCCTATAACCAATAGGTTAGCAATGTATAATATGTGTGTTTATTTTAAGTTACACATTTAAAGTCTGACTTATAGTTTTGAGATTGTAATCTTTTGTTTTGCTTGGTTCTGTGTTGATTGAATTGTTGGAAAGAAAACAAAAGAGAGGTGAATCAAACTTGTTTGACATCTTTTTACAAGTATGAAAAGAGATTTAACTATTGATTGGTTTTACATAACATAGTATTGCATTCCAACAAAAGTAGCTTTTATTCAATTTATGATAATATCTATTTGAATGATTGTTTTTAGTTGTCATTTCTTAAGGTACTGCTACAAATTTTATTTTGCAAGTGAATGTGATCAAGTTTCTTTAAGTGGTTTACTCTTATTTGATTGATTTGCTTGGTCATGATTGAACTTAGAGACTTCTTGGTTTATTTCTCCTTAAGTTCTCTATTCTTTAAGGTATTTTATTTTAAATATTATTATGGTAGATTTATTTTTCAAAAATTTTGGTTATATAGATGGCGGAAGTAGAAGGACATCGCAATAATGGTATGAACAATAATATGGAAATATTATTAGCTATTCATGATATGGCATCAGCGATTCATGAGACAAGTCAACATAATCATAAATTTCATGAGGAAACAGAAAGTGATCAAATAATGAGGATTCAAAAGGAATTTTGCAAGACCCGACCACCAATATTTAAAGGTGACCCAAACCCAATGCAAGTGGAGGAATGGTTATGCCAGATCAAGAGAAAGTTGAATGATCAAAGGGTTCCAAAAAATCTGAAAGTAACAATTGCTTGTACTTACTTGGAATGACAAGCTTATCACTGGTGGGAATTCGTGCTAGTTAATCCTGATCTTCAAATTACAACTTGGACATCATTCGAGGTTATATTTTTTGAGAAATATTTCCCTAAGACTATGAGAGCCATGAAGACCAAAGAGTTTGCGAATCTTTGCCAGAATGAAATGACTTGCACAATATGTGTTGAAGTTTGAAGAATTAATGCGTTTTGCACCTTACATGATTCCAGATGAGATTACTAAAGCAACAAAGTTAGAAGAAGGATTAAGAGCAAAGATCAAAGAAAAAGTGGAACTTTTTAAACTGAAAAGGTATGTTGAGATTGTTAAACGTGCTTTAATGGAAAAACAGAGGATTTTAGGTTCTAAAAGAGCTTTGGAGTATAAGAACCCAAGTGGAGGGCAAAGTAGTAAACGCCCAAGGTTTGTTCCACCTCGCTTTCAACAAAATCAAACACTCTTCGGTCAAACTCAAGGATGATCTTGCTTTCATTATGGGCAATTCGGACACTATCAAAGGGAATGTCCAAGGTTGCAAATGAACCAAGCACCTAGAATTCCACAACCACAATTCCATGCACCACCACCACCCTATCGTGCTCCGTACCAACCTCCACTGAATCAATTTAGAGGACCTGTTAATCAATAGGCACAACGTCCAAGAGGACAACCTGCAACAGGGAGACCTAAGGCACCGCCAAGGGCTAGGAGACCTGGACAACTTGCCCAAGGTCGAGTTTATGCTATTGGTCAAGTAGTTGAACAACAAGATCCAGGATTAGTGAAACGTACATTTCTAATCTTCAACTCTTTGGCTAGGATATTGTTTGACCCTGGTGCTACAAATTCATTTATATGCATCCATTCTTGAGTTAAAGTCTGAATCTATAAAACGTCCATTTTTGGTTGGATCTCCTTAGGGAAGTTGTGTGGAAGTAAATCGAGCATGTAGATCATCCACAATAGATATATTACATCATAAATTGGATTGCGATTTGTTATTGTTGGACTTGTTGGATTATGATGTAATATTTGGAATGGATTTGCTTAAGCGATTTGAAGCTATTATTGATTGTGAAAAGACCCACTTCTGGGGTAAAAAAACCAATGATTCTCCACTAAGTCCAATCCACTTGTGAAAACAAGATTTATACAAAGTAACCACACAAGCTCAATTTCTAGATCCTAAACTACGGAGCAGCTTGAACCTTTGTGCAACCTTGCCTTTCACGAGATTGACTTCTTCGGTCTTCATGAAATGGCAACTTCTCCTGAGCTTGTCACCTTGTGGCACCGAGACTAATCAACTTATGCAAATGATGTTATGATGAAGTTGATTCAAATCTTGATTCGATGTCTAGTCAATTTCACCAGTCAAACACTTGAAGGATGAAACTAACATGAATCCAAAAACAGGTCAGCTCAAAGATTTGAAACTAGAAAAGCTTGACCAAAAAACATAAATCAAAATCACAAAGTAATGCTACCCTAATATGCAAGGATCTGGGTATTTAGTGCATGAGTGTGATTTTGTGGCTAGGTTTTTCGAGTAAGAACAAAGAGGCATCACAAGCTGAAACAACTCTTCAAACATAAATATCCCAGCCATTGAACATGAAACCTTAAATTGTGCTTATATAGTGGGCTTGAGGTTTCAGACAAGAAGAGGGGGAACCAAAAAGACATGTGTCATGTGTACACACAATTTGAAAAGATCTAGGGTTGAAAAACACTCTGGGGAGAAACTGTCAGAAAGCCCATGTGGGTTGTCTTAAAGTGGTGTGCCCAGCTCGTGTGGAAACAACAAGAAGTTTTGACTAGATAAAACCACTAGACAAAATGAACTGAAAACAATAACATGAAATGCATATGTATGAACAAACCCTTAATGAGAGAATTTAAGTTCTTGAAATGATATTTCCACCTTCCAGCAGCATGATCCCAAAAGTAGCAATTTAACTCTAAGTCTAACTAGAGTAGTGTGGTATAATTTACAATATTCGACAAGGGAAGCCAAACAATAAAACTAGACTTCACAAGAGCTTCTTTGTCAGTGATTGCAAGGTCATCAAAGGGTGGTGAGTCCTTTCCTAGTGATACCTCTAGTTCTTCGACTTGCAAGGTTTAGTCTTCATGATTGGGGTTTGTGTTTAGGACTAACAGTCTTGAGGAATTTCATTCTTTAATTTTTTTATGAATTTGTACTTTTGGAATTGTGGTGTTTTGGCATGATTAACCTTTTGATTTGTTATAAAGACCACATTTAAATGTCTTTTTTATGTATGTTTTCACTATATTTTAAATGAAATTTCTTTTGATAATAATAAAATCCTTCTTTATTTATTCCCTTTTTTCCATCATCCGCTTGTATCAGTCATTTCTTTCAAATTTCTAATATTTCAAGCAAAAAAAATATTGTAAAAGGGCCCTTAATTACTAAAAACCAATGTATTTAACATGTATTTTATCACCTTCACCCCATCGACCCATCCACAATGTGTAGTTTGCAAACAAATAAACAGAAATATATTTATATTAAAGGGGAGAAATAAATACATTCTTTTACTAAAAAGGAAAAACATCACTATACCATAGCGTAATGACCTTAAATCGTTGTTTTAAGATCATGTCCAGCCCTTGGGTTAAAACTGAAATTTTTAATCCAGTAAATTTAGATTTTAACCCAAAAATAGTTTTTCTCCTTTAGCCCTTTTGGGTTAAATTTTTAGTCCGAGGTTTTTAAAGAATGAATTTAAGATTTTTTTTTTTTAAAGTAACTTTTTAGAAGAAAAAAAAATTATGTAGACTATTCTAATTTATTCCAATAAATATTGAAAAATTACCAAACTGACATCATGAAACTCGTGGAACACAATGAAAGAATATGAAACACATAAAAGATTTTTTTTAATTACTTTAGCAGTTGGATTTAAATTTAGACCGCTAAATCTTTCTTTTACCGTTGAATTTGATCATATTCAATCTTAGTCTTTGAATTCAATAAATTTATAAATATAAAACTAAAAAAATGTACATATATGATGGGCCAGCCCTACTAACCAAGGGAAATCCTGACCTAAATTTGCTCCATAAATGAATTTTGGGTTAAAACTCATATTTGTCCCAAGGGTTTGAGCAAATTGGAGTAAATTTAGAACCTAAAATTTGAGTTTTATTCAAAGGGTTGGAGTAGGTCTGATAACAATTATGCTCTTCAATTATTCTTGTTATAGTATGTGATTTTAATATAAAACAAGGGTGTTTTGTTTATTTTTTTATTTTTTATCTTTTATCAGAAGGCCTTCTTGGTTTCGAATAAATAGAAGTGGCACTATCAGTGCTGACTGCCGACTATATATTTGTCATTGCTTACTCTACTGTCTGACGTAAGGGCATGTGTCTTGTACCAGGGCCAAGTTGTCTACTCTATTGTCTGACGTTAGGTCTTTTGTAATAAATAAAAAAAATCAGGGTTCTAAAAATTAGCTTAGATGGCACATAGACACTACGCGGTGGCCAACTACTGCTATTAACCCATAATCGGGAGGATAATCGGCAAAGGGATAAGACGGACACTACAGTGCTTCGGTGGCCTAGGCGGGCAACTGAGTGGCCTATGCGGTTTGGCGTTTCAAATATTTTTTGGAGAGCAGCTGACTTCTTATTCTTGGTTGCATTCTGGTTCTGGGGTCTGGTTGTGGGTTTATTGAAAAGACGAAAGGAACATGAATAGAGAAATGAGTGTCTCTCTCTCTCTTCAATTCTCACTAAATTTTGTTTAATTTTTTATTAAATTGCCTCCACTAAATTTTGACAACTAATAGCCTAAAATACCCGGATGAGAATTCTCTCCTCATTTTTTTCCATCCACTTCCATCATCCCTTTCTTTGTGTGGTGACGGTTAAGCCACGTCAACATTTTATATTCATTTTTATAGAGATAATAAGACAAAAAAACGTGGTTTAACCGTGACCACACAAACAAAGAGATAATGGAAATGGATGAAAAAAAAGGAGGAGAGAATCATCCTCCCAATTTTAGTGTGGTGGCACCCCATTCCCATTTTATGTGACCCAGTATCCCTCACCCCTACAAGTCTATAAGACCATAAGACAAACACGTATTTAACCCTTTTACTTTTCTTCTAAGCTCACTATAAATTCAAAATCTTTGAAAAATATTTAGTAAGCTGTGGACTTATAATTGTTAGTACTTTCATCTCATACTATTAATCCATTTATACTAGGGATGCCATAATAAATTTACTCAAATTCACCTAACCCAACCCACCTAGGGCCACCTCCTAAGATCCGTCTAGGCGCTAAACTCCAGCCCGTCATATGACTAGTGCCTAACGTCTTTTAGAACTTTACAAAAAATTATAGGTTTGCTTGAGTACAAGGTACTTCGAGTGCTTTATTTGTAAGAACTAAATTTTTTTAAGACTAAGTATCTAAAGTTCCACAATCTTTTAATGTCATTCTAAATTAGTCTCAACATAACATTTCAAACAAGCATCCAACTTATTGAAAATGTCACACTCCTTAAGTCGCAGTTAATTTTATTGTTAAATATACAGTGGCAATAATGAGTCAGGGTTTAGACATGAAGAAGAAAAAATAATAATAAAATAAACAAATTCAAGAATAAAATGGAAAACAAAAAATGAAGATAGCGAAATCTCTTAACAAATAAGAGGGTTATGAATTCAAATATGGTTTTAAGGAGCTTGTTTCTGCTCATGTGATTTCTTTATTTTATCTTCAGCTAGTAAAGCTTCCAATTCTTCTTCCAATTCTTCTTTGTAGGCGATGGAGATGGTGGGCGCATCATGACAGTTCATATCATTTCAACAACCTCTAACTCCTTAATATTGGCCGCTTGAAGATTTTAGATACTTAATCCTAAATTTTATATTTTAAAATAAAATTTCAACGGTTGAAATATACTATAGCGCAAAAAAAAAAAAAAAAGAACTCTTATATGGGCATGTTGCATGCTTGTACCGAATTTGAATTCAAAGATGCAGAAAATACATGGTTGGTCAAACTGTCTGCTTGTTTATAGTTTAAAGTGTGTATAATTACACCAAGTTTGAAACATGTCCCATTTCAAGGCATATGTTAGCTCATGAACAAGTGTTAAAAGACCAAATTTTCTTCCTCTCTCTTATCCTGATTTGCATTATTTTCTATTTTCTATGACTGGGTACATAGGGCAAGAAGGGAAGGAAAAAAAAAAAACTCAAAGCCACTAGCGAGAGAGACAAAAAAAAAACACCACAGTCGACGCTGGCATGTTGATTTTAAGGTAGGCAGCAATTTCTCTCGTCTCTTCCCATTCTTTCCTTCCTTGTTTCTTCGGTCTTCAAACCAATGTAGTCGTTCTTTTATTTACTACGACGAGAAGAGTCTTCGTGATTGTGGTTGCTTTCTTAGCCTTTGTAGTGTCAGTAATCTACTTATCAAACTCATATCTTTGAGTGATAATTGTTGTTTAAAGTTAGGGTAAATTACATCATAACCCCTCAGGTTTGAGGTCTATTACAACCTCATACAACATCTTAAAAACATTTCACTTTCATACCTCAAGTATTATTTTATTTCAATTTCTTACATCCGTTACATTTTTCATCCATTGATCCGTTAAGTGCTGACGTGACTGCCAACTGAGTGCCACGTGGCAAAAAATTTAATTTTTTAAATTTTTTTTAAACCTGAATTTTTACACCAAAAAAAAAAGCCCAACAACCAGATCTGGAAGAAGAAGAAAAGACAAAAAAAATTGAAATTTGAACCCCCTCCCCCCCCCCCCAACCGACTGCAAGAAGAAGAAGAAAAAAAAATTTGAACCACACCCCCCCCCAACCGACTGCAAGAAGAAGAAAGAAAGAAAAAAAAAATTGAACCCCCTCCCCCAGCGACTGCAAGAAGAAGAAGAAGAAGAAGGAAAAAAAAAATTGAACCCCCACCCCCCCCCAACCACAGCGACTACAAGAAGAAGAAGAAGAAGAAAGAAAAACAAATTTGAACACCCCCCCCCCCCCACCCCCAGTGACTGCAAGAAGAAAGAAGAATTTTTTTTTTTTTTTAGGTGTAAAAATTCAGGTTTTAAAAAAATAAAATAAATTTTTTTGCCATGTGGCACACAGTTGGCAGTCACGTCAGCACTTAACGGATCAATGGATGAAAAATGTAACGGATGTATGAAATTGAAATAAAATAGTACTTGAGGTATAAAAGTGAAATGTTTTAAAGATGTTGTATGGGGTTGTAATCAATGACCAAAATATCGATAATATCGGCGAAATATCGCCGATATTATCGTTTTTTTTGAGGTGACGATATTTCGTGATTTATTCCTTCAATTATCGTAAATATATAGCGATATTATCGCTAATATCGCGATATTAGCGATACTATAGCGATATTATGGATAATATCGCGAGATGAGCCCAAAAATACTTGAAAAACTTGCGGCGGAGGAATCTGGGTCATCGACGGAGTGGAACCCATTCGGGGATCGCCGGTTAGGTCCCAGGAACTGGCCGAGCGCCTGCAGAGGCTTAACAATGCCGATGAGGACGAGGCGGAAGAGGGCAAAGAAGGGGGTCCGGGACTTGTCGGAGGAGGAAGACGACGAGGCGGAGGGGGAAAAATCATCGTCGGAGATGACGCAGTCGACACGGACGACAACGTTTTCGACCTGGGGCCTTGACGCAGTCGCCAATCTTGTTGAAGACACAGACGCAGTCGCCGATCTTGTTGAAGACGAGGATGAGGAGGGAGTCCGGGAGGCGATAGAAGAGGTCATCGTCGATGGAATAGTAGGGTTCCGGGTAGACTCTGGAGGAGAAAGTCAGATCTGAGCGCAGAGACGACATCGTTTCAGTTGGGGATTATGGGTGGGATTGGGACGGAGAGAGAAGGAGAAAGCGATCAGATTGGGTTGGGATGGGGAAGATCTGAGGGTTGCAGAGAGGGATTATGGGTGGGATTGGGATTATAGGTGGGATTGCAGAGAGGGATTTCATAGAGAGAGAGAGTAAGAGGTGGATGGGGAAGAAACGAGGATGAAAAAAAACACAATAAACTCACACACAACAAAACATAACTGAAAATAAAAAAGTTACACACTTTTTTTTTCAAGTCACTACTGAACAATGAGGACGAAAATATAAATGTTCCTATGCTTATAAGTGTATTTGCCTATAATTTATGGCTAAATCCAAATATAATGGTATCGAATTTATAGTTTTCTTTAAAGTATTTATCTTTTTCTTCTTAAAACTCTTTTTTTTAGCCAACGATATTATCTACACTAAGAAGAAATGGATGAACATAGCCTCACAATGGGCTAGCAATTATGTGGTTCAAAATCCTCTTTGGCGAAAATCGAACCTAATGATGTGGTTCAAATTCCTCAATGGTGTGTTTAAACTTCTTTCATTAATTACTACATATTTTCTACACTCACAATGTTTGCCAGCTCGCTATATAATCAACTTAAATCAGTTAAATCCATCATGCAATGCATTTCCTTCCAATTTTTTGTGATAAACTAATAGATAATTGACTAAATAAACATCCTGCAAAGTTTCAATAAAAATTTCCAACTTTTTCTTACAATTTCCATGGTTTCCACATTATTTTTATCGATATCGATATTATCCCGATATTTCCGTGTTTCTGGACTACCGATATTTCCGATATCATCGATATTTTATACCTTGGTTGTAATAGACTTCAAACCTGAGGGGGTATAGTATAATTTATCCTTAAAGTTAAGATAGTAGTACTTGTTTTCATTTTTTTTTCTTTTGTTTAAAGTTAACAAATTTGACGTTTGTTGAGAGTGACTAATAAAAAAAACCTAAGAAAGATAAAAATAACGACGGTGTGTCACCTCCAATTGGCCATACCGCACCACCCGAATTAATGGAATGTATGTTTGGACACTTACAAGTGATTAACAACAGTTAACTGCTTCCGGATCCCCTCCATGGGGATCCTAGGGATCAAGCCACGTGGACCGTTCATAAAAAATCGTGCGGTTACAATTAAATGTTTTTTACGCAAAACGAAACTGCTTTATTTTTAAAAATATAAAAATCATTTAATTTTAGCCGCACGATTTTTTATGAACGGTCCACTGGGCTTGATCCCTAGGATCCCCATGGAGGAGATCCGGAGAGGATCCAAGTCCGTGAAGAAAACGTGTGCAATTACTCGAAAATAAATATATAAGGGTGCGTTTGTTGCACCGGACTGTCTCGGACTGCACTAGCTTCAGTTCAGGGACTAAGCTGGACTGACTTAGACTAAACTAAACTGGACTAGTTTAGTGAAGCATTTAGTGTACTGTCGGACTAAGAAGCAAGATAATTAAAAGAAGAAAAAAAACCCCATGATATATTACAAAATATTTTATTTTCTTCAACTTCAATTTCAACCAAATATTAATGTTATTCCTGTTAAACATTTCATCTTCTCCATGTTCAAAGTATGTTGGTGTCACTCAAATACCGTATTTAATCCAACCTCCTTTCTTCTTCTAGCAATTGCCACCAGTGCCATCTACCATACTAGATATTGCAAAATTCTTGAGATTTCATAATCAACAATTGATAATTTGTTTCACATTTAAACAAAAATCCATCCACAACAAAGCAACCCATCACAAATTTTCCCCAAAAATATCAAATTTACACAAAAGAATCAATGTGGGTTTTGCGAATAAGGAAATATACCAACAAGAACAAATAATAAAAAAGCCATACATCAAATCTAGCAAAAACATATACATACATATATGTGTGCGTGTATGTATATGTGTGTGTGTATATATACATATATATACAAACCCAGAAAATGGGGCTTTCTATAATCTCAACTTAAATTAGAAAGAACCACCATTGCAAACACCATTAAAACAAATGAAACATATTCAAAAAGCTAAAATTCATATTATATTACCAAAAAATAAGCAAATCTGAGGAAGATTGAGGATATATGGCATTACATCTTTCCATCTGAAAATATCAATTCTTCGTGCCCAGATGGACTTCGCGGCCAACATCATTTGAATTCAGCCTCCTTTTGAGCGAGCTGACGCGGTGCTACGGCGGTGGTAGCCATCATCGAGACTTAGATAGAGAGAGCGGGAGATGACCTTGGGAAAAGAAGTGGGGTGGCGCCGGCATCGATCTAGGCCTCGGATCGAATCGACCCATCGGTGGGTGCTAATTCAATTTTGCGATTTAGGGGTGGGTGGTAATGAGATAGAGCAGGGAGAGAAAAGAAGATCCATGCAGAGAAGGAGTGGAGGATTTGACGTCCAGGTCGTTGATTACGATGAGCAGTGAACAGATGAAGCAGACGAAGGAAAGGCTTAGCAGTCCGCTGCATTTTGGGGCGTTTCGCTAAGAACCTCTAATGAGGTCTCTAGTCGAGGCAAATCCCATTTAATCCCACTAAAACTAGTCCTTGGATTACCAAACACAAGACTACACTAATTTTTAATGTAGTCCAATCCAGTGAAGGCTAGTGAACCCAAACAAACACACCCTAAAGGTATAGCGAGTGGTCCTTTATCGTAATGGTGGAAAAGTATTGAGCATTTGCATGACAGCATGATTCGAATCTCTTCGGTAACTAATCTAAAATCTAATCTAACAAATTTTATTATTTCAAAATATATGAAGTTATAATTATCTGACACGTAAGCAAATCTTAGAGCTTACATGTCACATCCCCCATCGCCCAGGGGAGTGATCATTATATGTATATTCTCATCTCTATCTAGCACGAGACCTTTTGGGAGCTCACTGGCTTCGGATTCTGTAGGAACTCCGAAGGTAAGCGAGTTTGGGTAAGAGCAATCCCAGGATGGGTGACCCACTGGAAAGTTCTCGTGTGAGTTCCCATAAACAAAACCGTGAAGACGTAGTTTGGACCCAAAGCAGACAATATCGTGCTACGGTGGAGTCGAGTTCGGATTGTGGTAGGGGCCCGGGCCGTGATGTGACAATTTTTACGTGACGGCCAGCACGCCTCGATATTCCGGGTCGGGGTGTGTCACTACATGGGTTAGGTGAATTTTGCAAAAATCATTAATAATCCAAAGATCGAAATCAATATTATATAGTATTATAACACGTTACAAAATTAAGTAGACTCTTGTCGGATCGATATTGGTCTGTTTATTAAAGATGAGCTTCGGGCTATAACCCGTCCACCCGCACAATGAAAGGTTAACGCACGGTTTGAAAAACCAGAAACCCGTTAGAACCAATCCTACTGCAGGTCTCTTAATTTTAACTCAATTATAATAATGGTTTCTTAATTAAAAATTTATTATCATTAGTCTCTCAACTCATCAAAACGTGCAGCTATAGTCTCTCAACTAAAAACTCATTACCATTGATCCCTCAATTTTAATCCAACTAGAAAAATAGTCCCTCAATTTTAACCCAATTGGAGCAACGGTCCCTCATTTTTAACCCAATTATAACAATGATCCTTCCAACATAACTCATTTTGACAAAATTCTAACGAAGTTGACGAAAAAGAACATAGCTACACGTTCTAATGAATTTAGAGACCTCAATTGTAACAATGGTCCTTCTAACATAATTAATTTTGACAAAATTCTAAATTAGTTGATAAAAAGAACCATAACTACACATTTTGATGAGTTGAGTGACCAATGGTAATGAATTTTTAATTAAATAATCATTGCTATAATTTACTCTATAATATATCAATCTCGTAATCATGTTGCACATGTGGTGATAAACTCTAATGGGCCCAGCCACATTGCATATCTATTTCAAAACCCGGGAGAGCATCCTCTCATGAGCTCAAGATGAGAATCTTCCTGACCAGGTTATCCGAGCTGTTTAAATTCAATCCAACAGCTCTAAACAGGGAGCTCATCTAAAAGTTATAATAATTACAACTATTGAATTAAATTTAAACAACCCGGATGATCCGGTCAGAAGGATTCTCATCCTGAGCTCAGAAGAAAATCATCTTCCTCAAAGCCCAATTTAATTCACAATAGGCTGGGCCCACCATATTGTCTCTTCCCTCTCGCGCGTCCCACCTTAGGAATCCACAAGCAAAGATGCCCGCACTTTGCTGCGGGTTTTGAAACCGTAACCACAATTTAAAACACCTATATTCAAATAATTTAGAAACCGATCAAAACAATTAAAACCAAATGGTAGAAATAAGTCTTCATTTGCATGTATATTCTATTGAATTTACATTAAGAGCTTATGTATAACTAAAATGGAGGCTTTCCAAGTACAAATAAATAAATTGTTCCCATCATCAATTTGCACCTGATTGTACTAACTTTATAATAAAAGGTTATGTGCAACAAAAATGATTCACATGCTTTACTTCTCAAGACTTAATTTCTTACTTCTCTGTTCTTGGGGCTCATCACATTCTTCTCTTGTCTTGCATTTGGAAGCACTTTGAAACTCCCTTTTAAAACGGTAAAGACTCAAATTGAATCAATTAAATACAAATATATTGAAACACTGAGAAGTAGAAACAATATTGAGACATAAAGAACCC
This sequence comes from Crataegus laevigata, assembly GCA_963580275.1. NCBI lineage: Eukaryota > Viridiplantae > Streptophyta > Magnoliopsida > Rosales > Rosaceae > Crataegus > Crataegus laevigata. Next base: position 17,039,817 of record OY756940.1, on the reverse strand, counting down.
TGAACAATTCATGATTTTTTTTTTAAATTTAGAAAACATACTAACAAATAACTAAATGAGTGCTGATTACCGATCAAAACCCCTTAAACCATTGTTGTAGAAATAAAGAGAAATACTTTAAAATGAAGTTGAGATAATTACGTAATGAAAGCACTGTTTGATTTGGAAGCCAGTAAATCCAAAAAATCTAGCCTCTTCTTCAACACCACATCTCAAGCATACATGGCAATTTACAATCATCAAACACAGAAAAGATAAATCCCATATACAAACCCACACTAAAGGGTGCTTATTTTGTCCGAAAGGTATACAATTCCAAGTATTGGGTTTACTTCATATCGTGTGAAATCCTATTTAGAGAATGGGAACAATTCGTTGGTCTAATCATTAATAACAACCTCCATGTGATGTGCAAAACACTTTAAACATCATCAGCATAGAATTGATCAGCAATTACACAGTGGGTGGATAGTCCTTGGTTTAACTAAACACTTGGAGACGCTTACCTTGATTGAAATATTGGGTCCAAAGTCTTCAAACTCAAACACCATAAAACACATCATTGAAAAAGATCACAACTTAAAAATGGTCGAAAAATTAAAACTTGGTAAGCAAAAATCTAAGAGGGCTAACAAATTACCTGCACTTGGAGCAGAGACTGGCATATTCGCCGAACCGCAAATATCAGCCTTTCTTTCATTCGCGTGTATTGGCTTTTCTGCACGAATGCTTCATGCAAACCTTTAACCCCATGGCCCCAAATTCAAACTCTCCAAAACCCTAAAAGCAAATAAAACAGAGCAATCAAACCCAAATATCTAAACCCCTTATGACCAAAACCCATAAATTAGAACATAAAACCCAGCATTAACCTGGGAAATCTCTTCTTCTTTTTAATTTTTTTTTTCTCATTACTCATTTACAAAATATATTAAAATTCATATAAACTAATAAAACCCAAAAAAAAACAAAAACAGAGATTGAAGTTTTTTTATTAACTTACAACAAACAAATTTTTTTTCTTTTTTCTGCAACCATGTGGAGTTTCTTGGTTCAATCACACAAATTAAGGAGAAGAAATAGGAAGAATAAAGAAAGAAGAGCGTGTGTACGAAGGAGAGTGGAGGAGTGGGAGAGGAGGACTGCCGATTACAATTTCCTTGAATTGGATGAACCGATGAAGCAATTCCCCAATCGGACTCCCTGTTTCCCATAGACATCGTGGTTGTAGCGTCGGCTTCTGAGGAAAATTGGTGTGAATTTAACAAACTAAATCACCACAAAAACATCACGGATCTAAATAAAAAATCAAAACTTCAGTATGCTTTTGCAGAGATCAAAGGGAAGTAGTTCAAAAGAAAGACCCATTTTTCCCCTACCTTTCCCATTGTACAAATATACTCAGAGGCAAAGAGGGGTTGCGGCACCTAGTGATGGCGGTGGATCCGCTGCGGGAGAGAGTTCGAGAAGCAGGGATGTGGTTCTTTGGTTGAGGGAACGAAACATGAATCAAAGTAGTAGTGGATTAAGCAAGAGTGGAGGAACAGCGTCGGATTAAGCAAGAGTGGAGGAACAGCGTCGGATTAAGCAAGAGGGTAAACGCAACATCGGTGGAGGAGCGGTGTGTGGTACTTGCTGTCAAAATGAGAGAACGACAGCTGAAGGATGACAAAGCAGATGACCTACACGTGTCCCATAAGGGCAAATTAGCCATTCCACTGTTGGGGCTGAGAATGATAACGGGAAAGAGCACGGAGGCCGCAGCCCTGTGCCGCTGTGCTTATGAACAATATTTTTCCAACGGTTTGGTGCCGAAACCCAATAATAGACTTGCACTAGACCAAACACCAGGGCCGGCCCAGGCCCAGTGCAAACAGGGCGACCGTCCGGGGCCCAAAAAAAATGGGGGCACCAAAATTATTAGAGTGGTATATTTATATATATATTTTTATAAGAGTATAAATTTATAAAATTTGGTTCAATGACATATAAATTTAACTAGAAGTGGTGGTTTACTCATGTGAAAATAATGAAGAGGTCTTGGGTTCAAAACACCACATGTGCTTATTTACTTCTTAATTTTTACAAATTTCTTTTCATAAGAGTATAAAATTTGGTTAAATGATCAAGAAGTTTAATTAGAAGCAATAGTTTTTGTTGTTAATGCTATGTGCATGTTTATTGTTTTCAAATTTTACAAATTTTTGTTTGGTTGTTAATTTATTTTTAGTTACTAGCTAGTAGCTATGTGAGTTGTTATTTTTAAATATTCGTTTTAATTCAAGTCTAATCTTCAATAACGAGTAATACGTAAACCAAATTTTTTGATCAAATTTACAAATTATATGACGTGTCATCAAAAGGTTTAATTTAGCACCCATTCATTACTAATACATATCAATTAAAGACTCGAAAACATCATTATTTTTTTAGTCTCATATTGACAAGGTTAGTAAATAAGAAAAAACGTCTCACGATTTATACAAAAACACTTTCAAAGTTCAGATGGAAAATAAAACTCATCATCTATCTACTTGTAAGCTCGGGGTTTTGTGGTTTCCTTCTCTCGATACAAAATAAATTAGTCTTTCGGTGTTTCTAAATTATTGAGTTTGAAGTGCTTTTCTAAGTATAATTTTATCAACATCTTACGTGTGAAAAAAAAAAACGTACTTATACGAAGTTAGGGCACTTTTTTTAGCATCGCCCCGGGCCTAAAAAATCTCTGGACCGGCCCTGCCAAACACTAGGTGCTATATTTGTTTGATTTGTTGATTTTTGTTTTCATGTTTAGTCAATGATAAGCTACAAGTAACTTTTCAAATTTACCATCATCTATCTCTTTGTCACCCAAAAAAAAAAGGTTATCATGTTGATTAACTATATGATCACTTCACTGGGAGAAGAAAGTTTTTTCCAAACTACGTTGTTTTTTTTAGGGGATTGTTATTAATACTTTAAAAATCTTATTTTGCATTCCAAACTTTTTATAACTAGTAAAAATTTATACTTGTGAGGTGTGTAAAATGAGATTTTAGAAGTGCTAACAACTATTACATTTAGAAATTGTCTTTCAACACAACAACACAATGTTCTTTTCCAGAGAAATGTTAAGGATACTCTCTCAAAGGTGAAACTGTCTATTCTATTAAAAATAAATAAAACTCCCTATAGGCTCTGACACTTTATGTTTTTGGCTGCTCAAATTTATAGGAAAATGATTCCAACTCAGATTGACACACCCCGACTCGAAAGTATGGCGTGCTGGCCGTCACGTGAGTGTGACGTAGCCAAGTGCACAGTGCGAAAGCAGAATCAATAACGAAGTACGAACTAATTTAAGCCAATCCACTAGCAACCTAGATAAGATAGTGTGCTAGAGAGATAATATAATACTTATACAGAACCAAAGCATACTAAGTCAAAATGCAGTCAAGCATGAATAATTAAATTCGAATAACACCAACGGGTGTCCTACATAATAATGAGTCTGTCAGAACTGCCGAATGGTCCTCGCTAGCCACCACGAGTACTCTAGATATCTAGAACCTGGAGGGGCGAAAAACAAAATTGAGTGGGTCAGCAAAACAAATCTTTTCAAAATCATTCTTTTCTCAAAAGTATAGCCCTTCACCGTAAAACCTGTATAGTTTCCCAGAAAATAATACGTACATATATATCACAAACTTTCTCAGCATTAATCATTATCAAACGTATCTCACAATATGCCATGCAATGCATTTGAATAACCATTATGAATCTCAAAAACCATATAATGCGATGCATCTGGATAACCATATATCTACTAGGTATCAACTCAGCCCTCGGCTGTACATATAGCTCATAACATCTCAATCTCATCACATATATACACTGCACATACATCAATATCCTCATGAGGTCATCATCACATCACTATATCAATATAAAAATGCTCTAGTGCTACAATCACGTGAAGACTGTGCGAATGAACGCGAGTCACCTACAAGTCGAACCCACTCAAAGGTGGTCTATACGACAAGACTGTGCACCTAACTTGAATCCAAGGCGAGCATGCGGTGCAGGAGGTGAACGACACGTGAAAGACTGTGCCCCTAACTCTGGGAGTGAGCACTAACAATATGTGCAAGTTTATGAGCTAACATATCACATCATATCTCATCATATATCGTCTGTTCTTTCTCAACAATGCATGTACCTACCTGGTACTTACTTGGCATCCTCGGCACTAACATATGCATGAAATGTATATATGAATACTCATGCATCAATATTAAGTTATATGCATGTCGATAAAATGTACTTTTCATTTAAAAGCTGATTCTGGGAAAATCATTATATATATAGGTTATACGGAAAAATAGCTGCCCACTCACTGATAGGTCGCCGGGTCGTAGCCCCCACGTCTAGCTTGGCTACGCTTGTCCTCGGAATAAGTCTCACATATATGAGAAATTACTAAAAATACGTTATTTAAGCACATCTACGCAAATACGGTAATAACTTCTCATACATAGCTCAATTTTGGCATTCGAATATACCAACGCGACCTACTCGACGTCACGGACGTCAACATATTTTTAAAATAAATTTTTTTTATGCTTCACACACCCCCACGCACCGTGGGTGGCACGGGTCTACGCGCCCCCACGTGCGTCTTCAACCTTGGTCGTCGGAGCTATCGCCGGAGCTCTTGCCGGAAACCTGCAACTCACCATAACTTGGCCATTCCTTCACCATTTTTCATGAAATTTCTTCCTACATACTCTAAATCAAGTGTGGAAGAGAGCTATACCTTTAAAACCCACGAAAAACAACTGAGATCTCGTCGAGAAATTTCCAAAAACTGGCCAAACTCGTTTCACGTGATCCCGACGTCAAAATGCTTCCAACGAACGTCCCTGAGCCTCCTGGAAACCTTTTAAGGCTCGTAGTGAGCTTGGTTTTTCCTAAAACACAACCCTTAAAAACTTCATGAACAGTACCAAAATCGGACCTCGGTTTCGACGTAAAATCGACATAGTTCTTACTTGAAATGGGTGTCACTGCACTCGTCTCGACTCCAGGAATCCAATGGTAGCCTTGGTTACTTCGATCTGTGAAGTGTTGGCCTCCTTTGGCCTTGGTCCGTACAAGAGAGGTGAGAGAGATAGAGAGAGTTTCGAGAGGTGTGTGTGTGTGAGAGAGAGAGAGAGAGAGAGAGAGAGAGCGAGAGAGAGCCTACGGGATGGGAGAGATAAAGAAAAGTATGTGCATGTGTGGTCCATAATCCCCCAATCAGCTATCAAGGACCCAAAATCTGATTGGCCCCAATAATTGTGGGCAATCCCTAATTGGTCCTCATTCAACACATACATGCGTACGCAACCCCGAATGGGTATTTTCGTCAAATCATAACTTAAATAATATACATCGGGACGAGTTGTCACACAGATAAATTGTTAGGTCTTATAAAACAGACAAAGCAAAAAGAAAGCACGAGCCCTGGTTCTGATGACAGTCAACCCAATAATAAGGAAACCTCAATCAGCTAATTCTAAAGCATAAAACAACAGCCCATTGATCCATTTAAGCTGGATTTTCAGTTTGGACTTGGAGTGTAAAAACTGTCTATATGACAAAGGTCGTTGCAATGCGCGATTGCATGGGAATCACTATTATTTTGGTCTAATAATATTATTTTATTATGGGTAAATTACAAAAATCTACCTCAACTATTGGGTCGTTAACAGTTTCATACCTCATCTTTAAAAAGTTTCAATGTCATGCCTTTATTTACGAATTTGTTGCAATGTCATACCTTCCATCAGTTCCTCAGTTAAATGCTGACGTGTCGTGTGACGTGGCACACTTTTTTATTAAAATATTATTAAAAACTTTCAAAAATTACTTAATATTTTTAAAATATTAATGAATTTATATTTTTTTTTAAAGAAAGAAAGCATCAATTTCGTCCACCCCTCCCCACGCCACTTCTTCTCTTCTCCACCCCCTCTACAACCGCTCATTCTCCTTTCTTCTTCCCTTCCCAAAAACAAACAAATCATCAATTTCGTCCACCCATCCCCCCCCCCCTCTGCAACCTCTCTGCAACCCATAAAAGAAAGGGAAAAAAAACCCAAATCCGGGTTCGTGAAGAGGGTGGGTGCAAAGGGAGGAAGAAACTGTGTTTTTTTTTTTTTTTTTTTGGGTTGCAAGAAGGGGTTTCGGGGGGGGGGGGGGGGAGATGAACATGGGGAAAGGAGAAATGGGAGGATAAGGTGGGTGCAGGTGCAGGGGGAAGCCGAACGAATTTTTTTTTCCTTCTCGGGTTGCAGGATCTGGGGAAGAAAGGAATAAGAGAGAGAGGGAGAGGGGTAGGGCGTGGGGGTGGGTGGGGTGGGGAAGAGTAGGGCGGGGGCGTGCTGATGGTGTTTTTTTTTTTTTTTTTTCTTTCTTTCTTTCTTCTTCTTTTTCTTCCTTTCTTTCTGGGTTGCAGGGGTGGGGGAAGAATGAGGTGTTGGGGTGGTTAAGGGGGAGAGGGAGGGGTGTGCTGATGGTGTGTGTGTGTGTGCGCGCGCTTTTTTTTTCAAGTAATTATTATTTTAATATTTTAAAAATATTAAATGATTTTTTTAGTTTTAATATTATTTTATTAGTTTTTTAATAAAAAGTGTGTCACGTCAGCATTTAACTAAGGAATTGACGGAAAACTGACGGAATGTATGACATTGCAACAAATTCGTAAGTAAATGCATGACATTAAAACTTTTTAAAGATAAGGTATGAAACTATTAACGACCCAATAGTTGAGGTAAATTTTTGTAATTTACCCTTTTATTATTTATAACTTGTAAGTGAGAGATCTTAGATCGAAAATCGTAGATGATGATTTTGATATTAAATTGTTATGATTATTTCACTACTCTCAGTCCAAATCACCAATCTCTTATTGTTAAAATATTATTATTGATATTATTGTACAAAAAGGGAATTTGGATTCAATCTGAATCAAAATTGTGGGGATCATAGAAATCCTCACATCTTTGTCATTCATCATACATCGTGCGATCAGAAATCATTTAAGTTTGTATTTAAAATTAAACACAAATAGTACTTGAATGGCTATGATTTCATCTGAATCAAAACAGACTGCACGATGTACAATGAACGTTTAGAATGTAAGGATTCCTCGGATCCTCGTCCCAAAAAAACATCATGATTAAATCATTGAAGTGTGATTGTACATGGATGTCATTTCCTCTTTTTCTTTTCTTCCTAAGCATACAGGGATACGTCAAATAGGATATTTCCTGAATCAGTATTTTTATTTTTTTTTGGTTCATTGCATCTTAAAGTTAAGGAAGTTTTAACGAAATACTTTTTGTAATGTTTATTTTTAACGAAAAACTACATTTTTACATTTCCTTACTGCTATTCACTACACCTTTATTTGTCTCTTTTCATTAAAACTAAAGTTTTTTTAGACTTTTCGTTAGTTTTTCTTAAAGTTTAATTATCAAAATCAATTGGATTTGCTAATAAGGGTTGATTGAGTTGATAAAGATCGTTTTCTTTACTAGATCAAAGCCTAAATTCGAGTCTCGATGCCTGCAATTCTTCTTGGTGGACTATTTGTAAAAACAAAAAAGAAGTTTGTGGTAATACCCTGACCCAAGATCCCTCCTCGTAAACTTTTTTCAACCAAAAAAAAATTCAATTTGGATTCTCAATTTGAGTTTGTAGCATTTGAATGGGCTCATAGAACTTGGCGAGTCTCTAGTCTTACAAAAATTTCTTTTCGTTTTTCTTGCAAGTGTTTATAATTTACATAAACTTTTTAGTTTATGTGATTCATGTAGTTTGAAGGCGATTATAATTGTATGGAAATTTTCAATACATTTTTTTTATCAATGCATTATTGATTATTATGCGCACACCTGATCACAGAGGAAATACACCAACACACAAGAAACTAAAATTATAGTAATTCGATCAGTCATGCACAACTCAACTTCGATGATTCCTTTGAAAAAAATCACTAACACATATTAAAAACAACTTTAGTTACAAGAATAACCACCTTACCCCATCAAACCCTAGGTCGTAATCTCTCGCAGATGCATTTTGGCTCACGCCCTTTGATGCCTCTTAGGCCATATCCAACTGAAGGGACTAGAGGGCCAGAGGCCGAAAATTGCCCCAAAATCGTCTCCAACCGAGAACTAGGCCAGATGGCTCGTGGACCCCACAAAATCTAAAAAGGGCCAAAGCCCAGAAGGCTGGCCCATTCCAGCTAGCTAGCCAGCCCATACCAATTTTGGTTATTCCTATAGGATATAACTGACAGTAATGGTTAGATTATTCTTATCAGATATAACCGACAGGAATAATAGGAAAATTTTGAATTTAACGGGCAGTTATTGTTGGATTCAATTTTTTTTTTGAGCCAAATTTTGTTTTATGAAATTTAAAAATTCATTTTTTTTTTCTATAAATACCCAAGTCATTCCTACACCATTTCTCACATAATTTTCACCATTCCATACTATCTCACTTCATTCTATTTCAATTCTTCACACTATATTTTCTAAAAAAAAATCAAGTTTTCACATTATAATTCTTCACATTTCAATTTTTCAATTTTTTTCAATTCATCACATTATAATTCATCACATTACCTCTTCACATTATAATTTTTTTAACTTTTCATTCTGACGTCACTTAGCCTCGACTCCCCCCCATCATAAGTAGGGCCTTTCCGGGTTTACCATGAAAGAAAGATTTTTTAATGCCTCTGGGGGCGCCCCATCTTACTAATAATAATGAAGGGCTTTGAACCCGCCCTTTTAGATTTGAATTTTAGTTGTAGTTTTTAAATAATAAATTATGTTTGGCCCTAGGGCCCTCTGTTGGAGGCTGTTTTTTGTGACAGGGCTAAAACAAGCCCTATAACCCTTTGGTCATCGGTTGGAGATGGAGACAAATATGGTCTTATACTGTTTATTAAAATATTATTATCTTGGAGGGCCAGAGGGCTAAAACGAACCGTCTGGGCAGCCATCGGTTAGCTCATCTTCAACCAAAGGGTCTAGAGGGCCAGATGGTCGAAAATAACCCGAAAGCGGTCTCCAACCAAGGGCTAGGCCAGAGGGCTTGTGGGCCCCACAGAATCTGAAAGGGCCAAAGGATTGGTCCATTTCAGCTAGCCCCAGGCTGGCCAAAATTTTTGCTTAAAACTGTCGAATATAACCGACAGGAATAAGAGTAATAATGTCGGCTATAACCGACACGAATAGTAGAGAAAATTTTGAATATAACGGCTAGCTGACGTTAGCTAGTCGTTAATTTTTTTTTACATTTTTATTTATTTATTTTTATTTACAAAATCTTTCCTATAACTTCTATTTTTAAATTCTTTTTTTTTCTATAACTTCCTAGAACTTCTATTTTACAAAATTTGTTTCATATTTTTTTTAAATTCTTTTTTTTTCCTACAACTTCCTAAGTCATTATACATCATTCAATTAAATTAAGTAACATGAAACAACATTAAACAATATAAAACAACATGAAATAACATTAACCAACATAAAAATTATACAACGTAAAAAAAAACATTTAACAACATGAAACTTAAACAACATTTTTAAAAACATTTAACAACATAAAACTTAAACGCCTACTCCATGCTTTTTTTGGCCCAAAGATGTGCAACAAGATCCGGTTGTAGGTACTTGTTTGTGGCACGAGAGCTTACCATTCTATAGCGCCTCATGTACTCATTTATAGAGATACTACCAGTTCTTGGATTGAAAGGCAAATTAGGCCCATCATATATTTTTGCACGAGTTCTTCTTGACCTATTTGGATCTTCTTGGTCGTTATCGGACTCTCCATCAATATACCCATCTCGCTCATCCTCCACTATCATATTGTGTAATATGATGCAAGACATCATGATGGAGTCCAAATTTTCTCGACTCCACCTTCTTACCGGTTCACTGATGATCTTCCATTGTGCTTGTAGAATACCAAAAGCTCTCTCAACATTTTTCCGGTATGCGTAAGGTAAACAACTTTTTCGCGTCATTCCTAGGGTTTGGAATTGCTTGGACAAGTGTCGCCCACTTTGGGCAGATGCCATCTGCCAAGTAATACCCTATATTGTATTGACAGCCGTTAATGTAGTAGTCAAGTTGAGGTGCTTTATCTTCTGTTAAGCGATTGAAGATGGGTGAACGCTGAAGAATTGTAATGTCATTTTGGGATCCAGGGACTCCAAAGAATGCATGCCAGATTTATGTGCCATATGAGGCAACCCGCCTCTAACACAATAGTTGGCTTTCTCGACCTTCCACTAAAGCATCTTTGTCATCCGGTGGGACATTTTTTCCAATCCCAATGCATGCAGTCTAATGACCCTATCAAGCCCGAAAATCCACAGTGTTCAGCTTTGCAAATGAGCTGATTCAAATCTTCTTGATTTGGCTCGCGGAGGTTCTTGTCTTTGTAAACCTGAACAATTGTGTCACTGAATTGTCCAAGAGTATCAAGGCATGTAAACTCAAACATATCATGGGTTTCATCCATCGAATCAGCTGGGAAGCTATAGGCCATCATTCGGAGTACAACAGTAACCTTCTGATGAGGTGAGAAACTAAGACGGCCTGCTCTGTCCCACTTAAGTCGAAAGTATGGATTGACCTGCTAGACATCACGAAATAAATGCTTGAAGACATGACGCCTCATCCGGAAGCGGCGTCTGAAATCCTCTTCTGTGTACACCGAGTTGGGGTTGAAGTAGTTATTCATCAGATTGGCATGCGTCATCGCTCTGTTTTGTGGTTTGTAAGAGCGATCAGCAACAGAGCCACCCCATTGAGGTTATTCCTCAGTTGGCTGACACACCATGACCCTAAGCTATCTTTTGTTTTTTGCGCCTTACTTGAACTTCTTCATCAGACTCCTCATCTTCTCATCTCATTTGAGCCCATTTTTCTTCCAATTTGGAATTGGATGAGGACCCCCAATTGGAATCTGAAGATGATCCAAAGTTGGAATTCATTGTAAACTTGAATTGAAGGAGATTGAGTTCAAAGTTGTGTGAATTATAGCCCAATATCCACCCTATTTATAGCACAAAAAAATTCAAATCCAATGGCTAGCTTACGTCAGCATGATGTCAGCTAGCTTACGTCAGCATGATGTACGTCACTTGGCCGTTGGATTTGAATTTAAGTTGTAGTTTTTAAATAATAAATTATGTTTGGCCCTATGGCTCTTTGGCCCTCGATTAGAGACGGTTTTTTGTGACAGGGCTAAAACGAGCCCTATGGCCCTTTGGCCATCAGTTGGAGATGGAGGCAAATATGGCCATGTACTGTTCATTAAAATATTAATATCTTGGAGGGCCAGATGGCTAAAATCAGCCATCGGGCTAGCCATCAGTTAGAGATGGTCTTAGGAGTTTTCGAACTTGTGTGGGAACCCGAGTTCCCGATAAACTCGAATAGCTTTCACAAACCTAAGTACAAATCCATCTCCCACAACCCCAAAGTCATATTAAAAAGAATAATGCTAGGGAGATCAACTATTTAGATCAAATTTTGTAAATCATATGACGTGGTTGTTGATGTTCGAATTATTATTTAAGTGTTGATTGATGTGCTTATTTTCTATTGGTAACATATCATATGGTTTATAATTCAGCTTTAATGTCAAAATGGTCCCCATGTTTACCATGTTTACTTTCGTTAGACAATTCTAGACAATCCATTAAACAAATATTAAAATTGATGTGTCTTGCAAGTGAGAGAACAGAAATGTAACTTCATTGTAAACCCATTAAACCCGCGAAAAGATCAGATGATCGACTATGACAATCTCACATGCAAGGCACACATCAATTTTAACAGTTCTTTAATCTAGAATTGACTAACGAATGTAAACATAGGGACCCAATTTTCAAATTGAAAACAAGGGGACAAAATTGATCGATAGTAGGTATAACAAACCGATAGTAAAAAGTTAGTCTACCAAGCATTACTCGTTAAAAAAAAAAGTGATGTTAGAGAGACCATTTTTTAGATCATATTTTGTAAATCGCGTAATGTAATATTTGATTGTTAAATTTCTTCTTTAAATCATAAAAATAAAATAAAATAAAAAATTCATAATTAATGGTCACATTATGTGATTTATAAAATATGACCTAAATTTTTAGTATTTTTCCCAAGAAACCCGATTGGTCGCCATAAACATGCTCCTTGAGCTTTAATTTCACCTTTGCCTTGAAAAGTTGAAAACCATATTAAACTTCAAACCCAACTCGAACACAACCATTACACAAAGGAGTGGTCGAAGATATTTCCATCATTAAAAAAGAAAGAGAAACAAATAAAAAAAGGTATACATCTTTTTTCAGCCTAAAAAAGTGAAATGTCCGGGTAACCACAGTTCTTAATTTATTGTAACCCTTGTTTTGAACGCAAAGGGATACGTTTTGCACTCAGAAAAGCAAAACAAAAGTGCTTCTCTGATTGATTATACTGGGAACCATATAATATTACGTTTACCAGTCAAAGAAAGCCAAAGGATAATGTTTGGTGAGAGTCCTTTCATAATAGTTATACACATACATATGAGTTAAGATTTAGGAGCACACGATTTTACGACGGTCATTTTATATTGTATTTTAATAATTTAATTGTCTATCTATAAAGATTATGTTTATCTATAAAATCTTACTTTAAAGATCATGTCTACTAAAATTACTCAAATCTGAAACTACATGATCGTTGGATTAAATTTAGTATTTTTTTGTAAAATCTCATTCGCCAATTTTCTTCGTTACAAATAAATGTCTTAATGATTTTAGATTTGTCTAATTATTTTATAAAAATAATTTATGAATAATGTATTAAAATATAAATTATTCGAATCGTTGAAATACATTACGAAATGAACTTTAAAAAATAAATGTCTAAATTTGTCAAAAGCGCATATTTCCAAATTCTTATCCTTATATATTTAATACATATATATATGTGTGTGTGTGTTATTTTGGTCCCAAGAACCAATGCCTCTCTTTTGTCACCTCCAAGAAAAAAACAAACAAAAATATAAAGTGAAAGCGAAACTCTTTTGAAGTTTGATGCACTTCTGAGTTTTGACGAAAATGATGTTACAATCGTTTTTATTTTGATACCCTCCATGATTGAGGTGGATTAAGCAACAGCCATATACACAAAACACGACTTCCAAACTCCAAAAGAATATTCGTAATTTCGCTTTCCATTTGATTATGCAAGTTTATTGGAGGGAAATTGTGGGTGGCTCGGCCTGCTGAGAAGCCCAACAACAGTGTACGGATGGGCTCCAAGTGAGAAATTCATGGGCCCTTGGATTTTGAACGTTTTGTGGGGTCCAATCAGACACCTAAAAGACAAGATTTTTTTGTTTTTTTTATTTTTTATGTACAAAATGATTTTTACCGTATTTTTTTTCTCGCGCACACTTTTATCTTGACATTTGATTTGAATTGAATAAAACAAATGGCAACTAAGAGACTGATAATCAAGTAATCATATGAGTGAAGTAGAAGGAAAACAAATGGCGTAAACAAATCATTCTTAAAAATTTTATTTGGACATTCTCTTTCTACAGTTTTAGTTCTTATTTTCATGTTGTACAATGACTTTAATCATTTAGTTTTTACGTTACCCTTTAAATATCAATTTTGAGAAAAATAAACTAAATCCAACATTGTTTAGTCATCTAAGGACCTTCAAAACAATAAACAAATTTTGTTGTTCAGTCAAAGACTGAACTTTTGGTAAGGTTATTAAATGGTCTAACAGTTTTAATTTGGTGATTTGTTTTTTTTTCTTGCAAGGTTGGTCTTTAAATATTGCACTAGAACATAAATAATTTTGATAATTAAGTAATATTGCAAGATAAGATGGAGAACTAAAAATGTAAAACGACAAGGTTTGACTCGCTAGCATCTTCCTATTTTAACTAGGGTCTTTTAATTAACATGTCGGGTTTTCTGGTGACGAAACTGCCCTTAGTGCTTTTTTTGAACGGAAAGGAAAAGAACAGGAGTGTAAGTAGGGTTTTGGGTGGGGTGATGATTAAAGGGCGATGTGAAAGTACTTTGTGATTTTTTGAGTTTCTGACAGATTTGCTTTTGGGTGGATGATGAAAGTTTACGGTGCCTTTTGATGCCGACATTACATATGTGTGTTTGTTCAAAGCTGGAAAAAGGTGAACAGAAGAGAGTGCCATTGCCATTGGTAATGCCGTAGAAATGAACAATGACAAAAATTCTCGCGGCTTAATGCTTAAGCATTATTTCGATAACAAAACTACACCTACAGCAGGTAATTCAAGTAAAACAATGAACACCGACAAAATTTGAGCCGTTGGACTATGACTTGTCCATCCAAAGAGGATTCAAGTCTGCTTAATAGCATCTTATTTGTCTTTGGATTAAACTTCTACAGCGAAAGAGCTCGAAATTTGAGTGATTAAAAGTTTTTGCTCTCTACCCCCTCTTTTCCTTTTGATATGATTTTTCATTTTTTACTTTTCACCGTGGAATAATGCAATGGTCTTTTGAATGATGAAGGTCTTTAGGGATTATGTGTATGGATTATTATAAGGATTCCCAGCGTTGTGAATCTTTGGACACACATTAGCTAATTATTGGAATCTTTTTAGGTGATTGCTAATGCGGACCAAGTCCAAACACAATCAACTTTTAGGTTGGCTCAATTGAATCTCTGCCTTGAGGGTCACCACCACCATGCCCCATTATTATGAAGTTGCAGATTATAGTGCATAGTGCACCACCACCACCACTTTTGCTTCTCTTTATTATGATTTGAGCAATTATATGATCAACCAATCAAAATTGGACAGTTTCGGTTGAATCCCTCGTGCCACTTTCGGGAATATGACGTCTAATTACAATAATATCATGTTACATGAAAAGAAAATTCATATATGACATTATCTTATCAACACAAAAACGTCACGTTAACATGATATTTAAGTCGATTTGCAAACTTGCACTTTAATTTGGGCATGACATTCCACTTTTTTTCACCCAAGGAGAGACAAAGCTTTGTGTGACAGCTCCCTGCAGTTTGTGTAGGCTGTTTTAAGGGAAATCTGACATTTCCAAATTGCCAAAGTATTTTCCTCTTTCCTAATTTTCCAGACTTACTCTTACCATTTCCATTTAACTCTAGCCTTCTCTTTAAAAAAACAGAAAAGTCGAGCCTAATATAAGTATATTCTGTATTTTTTATGTGAATTTAATGATGAAAAACTTAAAGAAAATCCAAAAGCCAGTCTTGCCTCTGATATGGTTTGTTTAGACAGTCCTCAGCTGGCTCTGTGGCTCTGTTCGTGGTATGTAATCTACTCACAACATATTGCATACAGACAGTACAAATCCTGCATGTCGGCTACTGCTTTACTCTCAGCAGCATGCATAGCAGACGGTAGATAATTAAAACCGTTTATTTACAACACCGTTTTTTTTTTGTTATAAACAGTGCTGTTTGGGTAATCCCATGCATAAGGACAAAGCATTGGTTCAAAAAACTAAAAAAATAACCGACCAAGGATTGGTTTTTTACTTTATTGGTTCACATTACGATGGTTTGGAGTTACGTTAGGAAGGTTATTTTTTTGTTAAACAATTATCAATAATTGTAGTTTATGAAATTTGACATCAAAATCTCTTCAAATAAAGTGAAAAATGAGCGTCACATTTACTTTAACGTGGCATTTGAATTGTTTCTTCTTGCATGTCCTTAATCATCACAAAGTTGTACAATAAATGTCAAATACAAAATGCAAGTTATGAGTATCGACAATGGTAAGTTTCTTTCTTTGAACAAGTGAAATCACTTGACTAATTACATCAACTTTCAATAATAAGTGGTACTTGCACTATTTCAAACAATATTCATGATGGGATAAATAAGGTGGGGGAATATGTTTGTTATTAATCATACACACACGTGCGCTATTAGACTGTCAATCTAAATAATTAATCAAGTGATTTTCTTCTTCATCATAAATTTGATACAAATATATAGGTTTGCCAACATATTATGTACGGTTTACCTAGCTAGAGAAAAAATGTTATCCTTCACGATCTTTACAAGCGTGTGTGTGTGTATATATATAACTATATATATACACGCAAGATCCATTGATAAATCTGTGCCGTTGAATTTGTTTTACATCATCACGATCAATTGATAACATGATATTTAAACGCATTTATACAACAAATAGTAATAGTAATGATTAAATGATGCAGAAAATAAAGACACAAAAGGAATGCAATTTAAATACTAGCTATGGAGAGCATGAGCACTTTGGACGGAACTGCATGGGAACTGCACGCTTGTGTTTTCTTTTTGAAGTGTGAATTGCACCTTGAGTAGTGACTGACGCAAATACCCCAGCAGCAAGGAATTGGCTTAATATATTATATATCTCTAAATATTTTATTGTAGTTTTGGAGTTCGGCTATAATTCTAGATCCTACTCAGTTGTACGAAGTTTATGAACGATTTAAACTGTTGATATTTTGAACCACTCAGTAATATGTATTAAAAGATATTTGTAGGAGTCCGGTATTTTATTTGTACTTATAGGGGGCTTTTGTTTACCCACACTAACTTGCACTGGACTGAATTGGATTAAATATTAGGGTAGTTTGTGTCTGTTACCTTGCGGGCCTTGCTTTAATGAGATTAGGGAGAACTTGGCTCGACTAAAGACCTCGCTAGGCGGTCTTAGCAAGATCCCCAGCTATGGAACTGGCTAAGACCTTCGTTTTGTCTGCTCGCGTACTCTCCCTCTTTACTCGCCACTACCCAGAATCACGAACGAGACCTCAGATTCAAACCTCAACTGGAGAACCCACGAGCTGATTAGGAAGAAGACGTTTGGCTCTGTCATGCACCATGTTTTTGCCCCGCGTGGGGGTGGGTGTTGGGGGGTGGGGTGGGGCGGGGCGGGGGATGCTGTTTTGTCTGATGCTTGTCCACTCGGGCGCAAACCCCAAATGCAATTTCATGCTCTTATGGAATTAAATTATGCTATCACGACTACATGATTGGAGAAAAAATTCACTTTTTAAATCTTAACGAGTATTTCTAACTCGTACTCAAGTTATATATATATATATATATATATATATATATATATATATATATATATAACTTGAGTACCGAAATGTGTATACCGAAATATATGCACCGAAATGTATGTACCTAAATATATGCACCGAAATGTATATACCTAAATATATGCACCGAAATGTATATACCTAAATATATACACCGAAATGTATATACCTAAATATATGCACCGAAATGTATGTATCTAAATATATACACCGAAATGTATGTACCTAAATATATGCACTGAAATGTATTAAATATTAAATTAATGTACCTAAATGTGTGTACCGAAATGTATGCACCAAAATATTAGTACTGAAATGTATGTACCTAAATTATGCACCGAAATGTGTGTACCGAAATGTATGCACCGAAATGTTAGTACAAAAATGTGTATACCTAAATGTATGCACCGAAATGTATTATAATGAATTTAATATACCTAAATAAAGAAGTTACAGTACATCGAAATATATTATATAACAAAAATTAGTTTATCTAAATGTTCACAACAAAAATATATTACAATGAATGAAATGAAAATAAAAATTATAATGAAATAAAATTAATACATTAAAAATTAGAAAAGAAAAAGATAAATAATTAAAAAATCAAAATATAATTAATAAATGAGGTTATTAATGTATCAAGGGACTAAAATTAGATTTTGATCTTACTCATGGTTTTAATCAAAAAGTAATCTTTGTTAAGGACTAAAATGAAGTTTTCTAATATATTTAGGTATATACATTTCGGTGCATATATTTAGGTACATACATTTCGGTGCATATATTTCGGTATACACATTTAGGTACATTAATTTAATATTAATACATTTCGGTACTAACATTTAGGTACATTAATTGAGTCTTTCAAGTTTGAAGAATGTTAAATAAAATTAATAAATTAAAAAACTCTTTTTTGGTCAAAAAATAAATTAAAATTTGTGTATTAATAAATTTAAATATTTAATGGGAGATATTAAATAAAATACACATTAATTATTTTGAATTAAGGACACATTAGGGACTAAAAATCAATATTCAATCTAACACCAGATTTTTTTTAAATTTTAATCTTTTTGAAGGATTAAAGTTCAAAAACCCCATATATATATATGTGTGTGTCTGTCTAAAAGGATTCTCGAACAACATAACACATTATTGTTTAGCTAAAGATAAATTATCTATAGATGTGAGGGTGTGTGTGAACCTCGTCTTCTAAAAAAAAGGGTTAAGTAGATAACTTTCATGAAATAAAGAAATCGAAGTTGCAAAAACTTGGGGTTTATATAGCAGTACCTTTTAGTTTGTATATATATGGAAAGAAAAAAATGAAATACATTGGAGGAATCAGTTGAGCAAAGAATCTTTGAAGAGTGATCTGATATATGAGATTCATTTCTCATATCTTGTACATATATCACACCTTGAGAGTTGATAGTCTTGAGACTGAGTTAGCTTTTACATGGGAATCAGATAACTATAAAATGGGGGACTGAAAAAAAATAAAAAAGAAGCACGATCCCTCTTGGGTGAAGAAACACCCACGGCCCCTCTTGGGTTTTGAGCGAGATTTTGAACCGTTTATGATTTTGGTTTAAATTTGAAATTGTTCGGTACAATGGGTTATCTAATAAATATAAAGAAAATTAACGAGAAATTAAAAAAAAATTAGTTTTAATGAAAAATGAAAAATAAAGGTGTAGTGAATAGTACCAAGGATAGGTAAAACTGTGGTTTTTCATTAAAAATGAATAGAGTGTTTCATTAAAACTTCTATAAATATATCACTTATGCATTAAGTTAAAAATATTTCAGTTTTGACATCGTTAATTGTATAGTTTTTTTTGGTCAAATAATAGTTTTTTTAGATTAAATGTTAGTTTAGCCACCGACGAAATTCAAACCAACACTATCATGTAAAATGTAAAGAAACAACACATTTTCATCACTGTGATAAAGAGCCTTGTTAATTGAATAGTTCAACGAGTTTCTTTTGTTTGATTTTTTAGAGTTAGTTTTGAAATGGTGCACCAAAAAGTAGACTGTTTCAATTATTGTGCAACATTGCACGATAAGAAAGAGAACATAAAAATTAAATGGTGAACTAGAAAGTAGACGATTCAGTCCTTGTACACAATTGCAAAATAAAAAAAAATAAAAAAAAACAGATAAAAAAAATAGAACAAAAAGGTCTGACTGAAAAAGACGGTAGCATCCCCTTCTCATCACAAACATGAGCACCTGAAGTATATATGAAGCCGATGATGGAAGTAACAGTAACACTGTAAAATGTGCGCCTGATGTAGGTTAAAGCAAAAGGAAATTGGGGTGGATCTTTGAAAGAAACATAATGTCCCCAACAAAGCACTCAACATTGAGATAGGTGGAATTATAGGCAGCGATGGAGCAGTGCAAAAAAAATGTACATGCAACCTTGGAATGTGATGCAAAATTCACATATCCTGGAGATTGGTCCCCCACCACACGCACTCTCGTCCTCCTCCATTCGTCCAAACATTTTACTCGGGAAACAAACCCCCCTACACATCCCCACACCACCTCCACCTCCACCTTCACCTCCACCACCACCTCCTCCTCTCTTCTTCTCTTCTCAAATATCCCTCGATCTTGTCCACAAACGCAACAAAACACCACATAGTGATGAGTGAATAATGATGGTAAAACGTGAATATACCCAAAAACAAATTCGGACCCCAAAACAAAACAAAGTTTGCCCATCTATCATAGTTTACCTGGTCCCTATTATTCTACTAGAAAACCTTTTTTACCATGAAAAATGGGAAAATTCCAAACCTACCTATGCCAAAACAAAACATGCCCATCCTCCTACAAACCCACAGCCACAAAACCCATCTCTCACTTTATTATTATTTTATTTTATTTTTTTGCAACGAATTATTATTTCTTTTTGCATGGGAGAGCAATGATTTGGTGCATTTATTGTACTAGAGCAAGTTCATCTTTTAAAAAATGCGCTGGGACCTAGTCCATTTAAAATATTATTAATTTTTTTTATAAAATAATAAATTTTAAATTTAGTTTTAATTTCGAATATGATTTTTAACCAATTTTGTCACGACACATGTCATTATTCGAAATTATTATTTTGGTTGAAAGTGTTGAAAATATTAAAATTTGGTGTGAGTGGAAGATGATGGTATAGAAAATAATAATAATTTAAAAAAATTGAATTTTTAAACAATTTTTATTAAGATAATTAATCTGGACCGTTGGATTTGAAAAAGATTCAAATCCAATAGCCCATATCGCGCCACGTGGTCAGGCGTTGGATTTGAAATTTGAATTTTTTTTAATCTTTGGAAATCTAACATCTTAGAAAACAAGCCGTTGGAAATCAGTAATCCCTAATCAGCCACGTGGCATTCGGACCCTCGCCATTGTCGCACCTGCAACGACAGAACCCATCGTTTGTTTTTTGTCGAGAATGCGCGCCTACGCGTGCGTGTTTCCCATGCGCCTGACACAAAAAAAAATATTAGTGCACTGTGACGTTACACTGACATTATCATGACGTCACATAGGCCAGTTGATTGCTTAGCACATTTTGGGTTGGCTTGGGTTGAAGGCCAGCCTATTAGGCTGGAGTGGAGTGGTTTTGGGAGGATGCCGGTCCATTTTACACACTTTGAGCCGGCCTACCCCTTGGGGTAGAGTTGCTCTTATGGAATACTGCGAGCATGCGACCGATCACCATCCATGAGGAGAGGGATCAGAGTACTAATAACATCATGAGATCTTCTGATGAGTTCACGACTGGAAATCCATGGCAGGTGCAAGTGGTCCTCTCCCAATCCCATTAAGTTAGGGTTTTTGCTTGGTACGTGTCACATACAGATACAGATATGGCTTGCAAGCGTACAATTGTTTATGGAGGTGAAGAAAATTGTTTTCGTTTTTCAATATTCCACATCATACCTTAGAATTAACCAACGATAATACATTTTGAGTTCTTGGTTATCAACGTTAGGGTATATATTAATTTGTGAGGTGGAGGATACAAAAAATTTAAAATTGCACACGTGGAGAAACATGTTAAGTTTTTTGTTTGTTTGTTTTCGAGTGGTCATAAATTGTTTATTTTTTTTAATTTTGTTTAACTGAGAATTTTCATTCCATGACAAAGATGCCAGAACATACAAAGAAAACGAGGCAAGCAAGGCTAACAAAGAAGTATAGATTGTTTGTGCAAGGCATATATAGCATTAGAAAAATCATGTTTTTACTTCTATTTATAAATTATATATAAATAGGAGTAAATTTTAAGAGTAAATTGTACAAATGGTCCCTCAACTTTAATCAAATTGGAGCAATGGTCCCTCAACTAAAAATCCATTACCATTGATCCCTTAACTTATTAAAATGTGTAGCTATAGTCCTTTTCATCAATTTTGTCAAAATAAGCTATGTTGGAATGACCATTTATACAATTAGGGTCTCTCAACTCATCAAAGTGTATAATTATGGTTCTTTTCGTCAATTATGTCAAAATTTTTGTCAAAATGAGTTATATTGGAAGGACCATTGCTACAATTGAGTTAATGTTAAGGGACCATTTCTCCAATTGAATTAAAGTTGAGGGACCAATGGTAATGGATTTTTAGTTGAGGGACCATAGCTACACGTTTTGATAAGTTGAGGGACCAATGGTAATGGATTTTTAGTTGAGGGACCATTGCTCCAATTGAGTTAAAGTTAAGGGACCATAGCTACAATTTACTCAAATTTTAAATACTGCGGTTCTAAACTCTAAAATAATCAATCGTATGAAATCAAAGCAGGATTGAGCAAACGTCTGATTGTTAAGAAGTGTTTCATTCCTTCCCACACCCACATGGATAGGGGCATACTCATTAAGGGACCATGGTGGTCCTAGAACCTGTCGTAGGTGGAAGAACATTGGGAAGGTCTTCTAGGACCCTTTGAATGTTTGGTACACGGGCGACCCAAAGTGTCTACGATTATTCGATTAAATGCCATGCTTAGCAAATTTTGACGGCACAGGCCAACATCACCCAGAAAGGCTTAAGGAGGCTTAATATTTGTCAACATGCTCACCTGGTAGTTGTCAACATAGTTAACGGACTCTCTTGTAAGTTATTGGTATCTATCGACATGCACACAACATGACTGGGCAGATCGCTACAAGCCCCTTAGTTGTGCGAGCTAATTGTTTTTTGAAATGCCTCACTTTAAAAAGTTAAAATTTTCCGCTGATTTATGTTTGAATTATTTACGCTGAGATCTTCCCAAATTAAAATTTTAACTTCGCAGCTGCACACTTGTATGTGCACGACAATTTTGATTCACCCCATACACTTGAAATTGATCTCATTTTTCAGAAACTTGAAAGTGATTTTGGTTTGGAAAAAGATCGAAGTTTTTGTCCTACATAAACATAAAGTAAATAAAAGAGACAGAAATCAAGTACATGGATTTACCATGAATCTAGTTTAAGGATAGGTTTTGAAAAGAGATGTGATAGACTCGATCATTAGTGGACCGTTCTAATGTTTGATCTCGGAAGCAAAATCCGAATTGATTTGGGTGGAGAGTATGATGATCAATCTTTGTAGGTTATTAGGATAATGAATAATAATCAAACCGAACCCACCCAATCACAACCGTCCAAAATATAATGATTAATGAAACTTGGTTGAATATCCACCATCAAAAAGGATGTTACTAGAGTTTGGGACCCAACCTCCTCCAAGACCAGGATACCACCATATAGACAATCACTCCTCCTCTGTGTTTTGTCTGCCCCACAAATCCAACACCACCATATATCCCAACGCATCAAAGATTCAAAACCACGAGCCTGGCTGCCTGTCCATTTTTTTGTGTCTTTTTTTTGGGCATTGGCATTCTTGCTCAAAAACTAAGAAAATGAAGCAACCGAGTCTTCAATGTGCTACTGCGGTGGCTTCCCGCCCCGCGCACAACCTAGGGGTAAAATCCTTCAAGATGTCTACGGGTAACTATTTCTTGATATCGGACTCGCAATTCATATGATTCGAACTAAAAGTTAAAACTTATAAATAAAAAAGAATAATATTAGATTGTAGTTTCACTTATTTTTATTTTTTTTATTTGTTGGTTTTGTTATCATTTTGGACTTGGCGATTTGGTTGTCTTGTAGGCGTCTTCACTTTACGATGGAAATGTATCCATTAGGTTTGAACTCGGGACCCAATTAATTAAAACAAAACTCTATTTATTGGTATAATCCATCACTTACGAAAAAGTTGTATTGATTGATATAATATCTTAAGTTGTTTGAGAGAAAATTACTTGAAAATGCCATACATCATATAAAACCATGTAGAGTTTAAGTGAACTTCTCTCTTTGTGTAAAAATCCTAGAACTTCTCTCTTGGTTCAACATTCCTGGTGATGAAATTTGATTGTGGTGCACTTTTGGCTAAGGATTTGTGTTGTGATGTCTTGGTCGAATTAACCTCCTGGTCTTTTTCTGTAGTGTGATTGCCTCGATAGCTGCTAGTAAGATGTTCGTGGTTGTGACGCTTTGCCTTTGCAAGATAAAAATTAGGCTTTTGCTTAATCTCTTTATTTTTTTTTATCTAATTTAGGCATGTTTAGCTCTTTCAATTTGTTGTGGGATTTTTTTTTTGTTAAACTGGAAATTCATTATCAGCGCCAGAAGCCGAAGAACAAAGACAGCTAAGAAAAGGCTGACAATGGTACAAATAAGAAGTAAGTAGGACATAAAGATTACAAGACGTTGCCATCATAGGCTAACACGTCAGTCCTACACTTGCACTACACATACAACTTACGAGGGGTAAGGAAGGTCATTCTTGTTCAAGATTTTCACCACCAAAGATGAGGGTCTATCGGTCCAAACTGATTAATGTGACGTCACATATTTCGTTATTGCAATTACTGATCTTGAAACCGAAGACCAAGTACATGCTTGAAAGTCGAATTTTTGCCTATCTATTTATTGGGCTGGTTGGTTGTGCCCAATTGTAATACTTTAGTTTATTTAATGAATGTTGCTCTTTTGAACAACAAAATATCAAGAAGAGTTCAAGATCAAGCTTTATACATAAATAGTGGATAGGTGGATAGGGAAAATATGGTAGACCTCTAAATGTAACAATAGTTGCCAAATCATATCACAAATTTTAACAAAGAGATAATTAAAAAGAAAAGAAAACTTAAGCAAATAAAAAAAAAATTATAACATGAATACATTGTCATCATCAAATATTTTATACAAATACTTATATGTGAATATTACACATAATATTATATCATTGACACAAAGGATTAGATAACGTTATGTTCGTGTCAAAATATTCAAACCGAAAATATGAATATGGTAGACATCAATGCAGTGAACCAGAGCAATAGGTCCAAACTCCAAACCGCAGTAAAAGCAGAGAAAAAAAGAAGCTGGGTGGGCCCAAGACGGTCTCATCTCATATATGTATAGAATGGAGCGTTACAGGTTCTATTTTACCGTATTTTATCAAAAGCCACCATTTCTAATTTTTAAATTAAAACTTTAAAATTTATAACTCATAAATTTAGATTTTAATTTAAAAATAATTTTTTTGTTCTAACTTTCTGAGATTAAATTTCACGAGATGTGTAAAAAATGAATTTACAATAATTTTTTTCTTAAAGTAATCTTAAAAATAAAAATTATGTGGACAATTTTTATTTAATTTAATAAATATTTTAACTTAAAAAAATTTAGATTCTAATAAATATAGAAACATCAATATACTAACATCATAAAACTTGTGGAAAACTATGAAAAACAATATGAATTACATGAAATAATTTTTTTAATTACTTTGGCTATTGAATTTAAATTTAGACTGTTAAATTTATTTTTTATCATTGAATTCAATAAATTTATAAATATAAAGTAAAAAAAAAAAGACACATATATAGTGAGGTTAGCTCACTAACTCATGAATAATCCTAGTCTAAATTTGCCTAAAAAATAAGTTTTTGGATAAAACTCATATTTGTCCCAGAATTAAAACAAGTTGGAAAGGTTTAAAACTTAAAATTTGATTTTTATTCTAAAGATTGAAATAAATATTAAGCCAAGCAGTGGGAAGTTGTGGTTCTGGTTGTAGTGGGCACATAAAAAAACATTACATATAAAAAATTAAAGATATAAAATTGATGAAAGATTAAAAATGGATAATAAGAAAAAACAAAGAAATTATGAAATAGGACTAGACAGTGGGGACTGAGAAGAGAGAGAGACCCGAAATGGAGAAGTCTGCAAGGACTGCAAGTTCGAATTATTCTTCTTCTGGGTATGATTGCTTTTATGAATACTCAGTGCTCTTTTGGACGCATACCCATTTCCTTCCATCCAATTTCCCTCCCACTCTCTCTCTCCTCTCTCTCTCGCTTCTGGTTTTTCTTTTTATAATAAATGGTCTTTTGCTGCGCCCCCGAGGCAGTGCTGTTGGTTCAGAACACAACCCAAACTGGAGAGAGAGAGAGAGAGAGAGAGAGAGAGAGAGAGAGGCCATATTTAAAAGCAAAGAGATCAGGTCTTCAAGCCTTTTACACGTGATAAAGAAAGCACCAAAACCGCTTGCATGCGTGTATAAAGATTCATCATCATCCGCATCACTCCCCCATCTCTCCCTCGCTAAAAACTCCATCTCTCTCTCTCTCTCTCTATCTATCTGAATCTGAATCCCCCACATAACCCATCTTTTAAATCTCTCCCCTGTTGGTCCCCTTTCCATCCCAAGCTTAAAACTTTCAATCCCCCTTTTTTTTTTCAATCCATAGATCACTGCTTTAATTTGTTTCTCGAGTGACTCAGTGAGTTAACTGCTAGCTCGTTCACCGTTGCTGCTGCTGCTACTGCTCAGTGAGTTTAAATGGCTGGTTGGTTGTTGGTGAGTAGTCTCTCGTGGGTGTATTTAATGGACTCATTATATATATATATATATATATATATTTATATATTTATTTTTTTGTTTAATTTCTGTGTGTGGCATTAAGTTGGATAGTGATTTTACTGCCCTTTTCAATGTTTATTCCTTCCTCTTGGATATGTTCTTGATTTTTGTTTTCTTCTCAGTGTTTTTACTCTACTTCTTATAGCAGTCACAAGGTCTCAAATCTTCCCACACAAATTTAATAGTGTTATTATATTTCCTTTGAAGCGTGTGTATATATATATATGTGTATGTGTGTGTGTATTTATATTGTATTTTCTTGTGTTTTTATCTGCTTGGGTTTATTCCTTGTTATGTGATATTTTGACAAAATTTCAGTTTTGAGCACCAGACAGGCTCAAGACACTGGTTTTGTCTCCTGGGTTTTTCCATTTTTTCAAGTTTCTATTCACCATAATATTATTTTTATTTTATTTTATTTGTCTCGAGATTTCATGGCCATTGGGCTGCTCATAGAAGCATTTGGAGGAACGCCTGGGGTTTTTGGGTAATAGTCTGTTTTGTCTGTGCATTTATGATTTTCTTTTAATTTTCTGCTTGAATGTTTTGATTTAATTTGTTATATTTTATTGTTTTTATTTACCGAATGGCTCTGCAAATCACAAGTCAGAAGAAACTGTTGCTCTTCCGGTTTCTGGGTTTTGGTATTCAGTTTTGTATGTACATGTAATTTTGAGAGAGGTCAAAATTTGCAGAAACAGAGTTGAACAGTTGAAGTTTCTGTTTTTGCAAAGGAATAGTGATGCTTGTTCATTTATTTACCCCAACTGTTTTACCTTGCGTACAAGACTCTGATGAAATCGAAATCTCATTAATATTTTTACCGTTTATTCATAGTTAGAAATTTATTGAGGTCCTTTTGATCTGACATGCCATTTCTTCCTGTATGTTTTTCTTCCAGTGGAACTAGTGTTTAAATCTGTTGGAAAATGAGTGAAAAAAACTAGAAGGGAAGGCATTGTGTTTTTGGGCAATCTGGTGAAAGTTTTAACCTTTTGACCAAGTGCTTCTGCAAACATGCCTATAAGAAAGAAAGAGAGCTCGGAGCAACACCTTGTCATCAAACCCCACTTGCAGAACCCGGTGAACCCAGTTCAGAAGGCACCGAAAACTGCCCAAAATGGCAAAGGTCCACCACCCCAGGAACCCCAAAACCCCAAACTCAATAACCAAACATCACCTCCAGCAAAAAACAGAGGAAGAAGAAGGGGCAGAGGCGGTCGGAAGTCCGATCAAGGTGATGTTTGTATGCGGCCAAGCTCGCGGCACTGCGCTGTGGCTCATCTACCTGCCTCACCAAGCTTGGGTGGTGCTGCTCCTCTAGCTACTAGTCCAAATAGTTATGTGGAAAATGGCGGCAACTCGGTTTCCATGGAGATGGGGTTTCCGACTTCGAGCAAGTCGTTGAGTTTTGCTCCTCGGCCTGGTTATGGACAAGTTGGGATCAAGTGTATTGTGAAGGCCAACCATTTCTTTGCAGAGTTACCAGAGAAGGACTTGAACCATTATGATGTAAGCTCTTTTGTTTGATGTTTCTGCTGTGCCATAAAAATTGGGCCCTTTAATCTGACACTCAACATGTTTATGATGTTTTTACTTTTCATAATTTCTGTTGCATTGCAGAAGAAATTGAAAAAGCACTGTTTTCACCGTCATTTTCTTCTAGTGCCATTTATGAATGTTAAATTTGAACTAAAATCTTGTTCTTAATGTCTGTTTGCCTTTTCGGCATCGGTGATCTGACTCTTGCAGGTTAGCATAACTCCCGAAGTTGCATCGAGAGCTTTGAACAGAGCTATCATGGCAGAGCTGGTGTGGTTGTACAAGGAATCTGACTTAGGAATGAGACTGCCTGCTTATGATGGTAGAAAGAGTCTGTACACTGCTGGTGAGCTGCCCTTTGCTTGGAAGGAGTTCAATATTAAGCTTGTTGATGAACCAGATGGAATCAGTGGCCGAAAGTAAGGACATCGCCTCCTGTTTTCCTTCCGTTTCGGTGTAGACTCTTATATATTGACTTGGATTATAATAATACCTAACACGAACCGGAAACAATAAAGTTTAAGAAATTTCCAACGGTCTTGTTTTGTATACGATGAGCAATTGGAATTTGTCATTATAATCTCCAAATGGAACTAATTTCCAATTACCTAATATTTCAGAAGAGAAAGAGAATATAAAGTGGTAATTAAATTCGTTGCACGAGCAAACATGCATCATCTGGGCCAGTTTCTGGCTGGTAAGTGTGCTGATGCTCCACAGGAAGCGCTCCAAATTCTTGACATTGTATTAAGGGAGCTCTCAAACAAGAGGTATTAAAATATTACCAAACTGTAATTGCACTATGTTCAATGGGTGCTGAGATTGGTTTTATTATTGATTTGACCTGGTGTTCATTTGGTTTGGTAAAGGTACTGCCCCATTGGGAGATCCTTCTTTTCACCCGATATCAGAACACCACAAAGGCTTGGTGAGGGGTTGGAATCGTGGTGCGGGTTTTACCAAAGTATAAGACCTACCCAAATGGGGCTTTCCCTCAATATTGGTTAGTAATTTAAAGTTGTTTGAATTTCGAAAGGAACGCACTTATGGTTTGTCTCATTTTCATATGATCTCTCACATATTCATTTGCAGATATGGCTTCAGCTGCGTTTATTGAGCCTCTCCCTGTAATAGAATTTGTAGCCCAGCTTCTAGGCAAAGATGTATTGTCTAGAACATTGTCTGATGCTGACCGTGTAAAGGTACTTGATTCTTAGACTTTTGGTTAGATATGTTTCTGTTCCCATAGTATCGAATTTAATCTAGAGCGTGAATTTAAATGTCTACCAGATTAAAAAGGCTCTTAGAGGTGTGAAAGTTGAAGTTACACACAGAGGGAGTGTTCGAAGAAAGTATCGAGTTTCAGGATTGACATCTCAACCTACAAGAGAACTAGTGTAAGTTTGAAGTAGCTCTAGGTTGGATTTTTTGTCAGCTTTATTGGTTTTGTACTTGTACACAGACAAGTACAAGAACCAAGGTTTGCTCTCTATTTCCCATTTCCATATTAAATCTTTCCTTTTCCGAGGATCCTCCCCCAGCCCCCTTCCATCTTCAGGAAGCAAGGCCAGAAGTTGTCATTTCTTTTCTTGATCGATTTTTACTAGTGTTCTATTTGCTGATGCTATGTCTGTTCAGGTTTCCTGTTGATGAGAACTTGACTATGAAGTCCGTAATTGAATACTTTCAAGAGATGTATGGATTCACCATTCAACACGGGCATCTTCCTTGCCTTCAAGTTGGTAATCAGAAGAAGGCAAACTATTTACCCATGGAGGCGAGTAATTGCCCTTAAAAACTTCTCGTCTTCCCTGTGATTATTTAATTACAATTTCTTTTTCATAATTCTTATGTGGAACTTACACGCTCTAGTCTTTTTCAGGCCTGCAAAATTGTTGAGGGGCAACGGTATACAAAGAGGTTGAATGAGAAGCAAATTACTGCTCTCTTAAAGGTTACATGTCAAAGACCTAGGGATCGTGAAAATGACATCCTGAAGGTGATTTTTTTTATTTATATTTTAACATGGTTAAATTGCTTTTTCTCTCCTAATTTTCTTCCCAAGGAAATACAGATTTCCTGTATCAGTGGGTTTTCAGGAGAAAAAAAATGACAGTGAAATTGGCTGATAGTTTGATGTAATGTCCAACTTGGGAAATGGTGAAAAAGAACATATACGAAATATATTATCTATAACGCTAATACAAAGTATAATTTTTTCCTTTCGAAATTAAAATGCTAGCAGACTGTTCAACACAACGCTTATGACCAAGATCCTTATGCGAAGGAGTTTGGAATCAAAATCAGTGAAAAACTAGCTTCAGTCGAAGCTCGAATTCTTCCTGCTCCTTGGGTAATGCTTCCCCTCTATTTTTTTTTCTTTGAAAAGTTTGTTTCAGTATTGGTAGTGCTATCCACACCTATTTTACTTTTCACACCCCTTCTCAATTTTTGGCCATTGGATTGAATGAATTGAAGAAGATTAGTGGCCAACAATTAACAAGGGTGTGTGGGAGGTAAAAATGGGTGTGTGAATAACACTTTCCTTGGTATATATTCTCATTTTTCGTAGCAAGTTTGGAAAATATATGTTGACCATCTCACGGAACCCTTACCTGCAGCTGAAGTATCATGAAACTGGAAAAGAAAAGAATTGTTTGCCTCAAGTTGGTCAGTGGAATATGATGAACAAGGTCCCACACTCTTCAATTGCCATCTTATTTCGCAAATTGTCATAAATTTCTAGATTACCTTTCTGATTTTGTAAATGTAATAACTCTATTTTTAGTATGTTTAAGTGAGTCAAATTGGCCATTGAACCATCATGGTAATAACAGTTCCAATAGATAATCAATTTAACATGTACAACCTATCACCCCTGATATTGTAGTACAATCTACACTTCTGTGTATAAAAATTTTCATTTCATAACTTCCTCCAATATCTGTTAAGGTGTTGCAAGGTTTTTATCAGTCATAACGTCTGCGTTCTATGGTTCTACGACTAATACTTTGGCTGCCTGTCTTCTTGTAATGCAGAAAATGATTAATGGAATGACTGTCAGTCGGTGGGCTTGTATTAATTTTTCACGGGGAGTGCAAGAGAGTGTCGCACGTGGATTTTGCAGTGAACTTGCTCAAATGTGTCAAGTATCTGGCATGGTATTTTTCTGCCAATTTTTTTTTATGTAAAGTGTTTTCTCTTATGTCATTCTGCATGTTTTCAGAATTTGGGATATAAATGTATTTTGCTATTCTGTAGGAATTTAATTCAGAACCTGTAATCCCAATCTACAATGCGAGGCCTGAACAAGTAGAGAAAGCTTTGAAGCATGTTTATCATGCGTCCATGAACAAGACCAAGGGAAAAGATTTAGAGCTCCTATTGGCCATTTTGCCTGACAACAATGGGTCCCTGTATGGTATGTCATACGTGCCTGTGATTTCACTTGGAGTATTGCATTAATATTTGACCGTGATATACTTTAAAATAACCTTTATTCCTGAGATTTGATCTGGAATTGTATATGTAGTTTTAATCTGATTCTGCTATTTTAGGTGATATCAAGCGAATATGTGAAACAGATCTCGGTTTAATATCACAATGCTGTCTCACAAAGTATGTTTTCAAGATCAGCAAACAGTACTTGGCTAATGTCTCCCTAAAGATAAATGTTAAGGTTTGTCCAATTCCACAATTTTGCATAATACTACGGTAACCGTGAATGAGCTCATTTTACAATATATGACTTGAGACAAAGTTGTTGAGAATGACAACATTGTTTTTCTTTTTGTATGTTTTTACATTTTTATGGTAAAGATAATGGCCTCTTTTGTGGTTGTAACCTATAATTACTGGATCCTGATGATTTTGGGACACATCCATGGTGCAGATGGGTGGCAGAAACACTGTTCTTTTGGATGCTATCAGCTGCAGGATACCTTTGGTCAGTGATATACCAACTATAATCTTTGGAGCAGATGTGACTCACCCTGAGAATGGAGAAGATTCCAGCCCCTCAATTGCTGCTGTAAAATCCTTTATTACCTAGAAATTCTTTTGGCAATATGTGTTGAAACCTTCGTTGCTAATGGTGTTTGTACTTTTCCAGGTGGTAGCTTCCCAGGACTGGCCCGAAGTGACCAAATATGCTGGATTAGTTTGTGCTCAAGCACACAGACAGGAACTCATACAGGATTTGTATAAAACATGGCAAGACCCTGTTCGTGGCACAGTCAGTGGTGGCATGATCCGGTATGAGAACTCTACAGCCAATTCGTTTCTTAATCTTGAGTGCATTCTTCCCCTACTAATGGAAATCCAATTTGATCCTTGGATCTTCTCTTGCATATAATGCTCTCCATGCTTAGGTTCTAACATTCTATCTTTAACGTTATTCTGTTTGTCCAGGGATCTTCTGGTTTCGTTTAGGAAGGCAACAGGACAGAAGCCACTAAGGATTATATTTTACAGGTAAATGTTTGTATTCCTAGTGCCATTGTTTGTAACAAACAGTTTGATTATCTGTCTGCATTGTTTTTTCTTTGTGCCATGTTCTTAAATTTTATGGAAATAATTCTGAGCAGGGATGGTGTAAGTGAAGGTCAATTTTACCAAGTCTTACTTTATGAGCTCGATGCAATCCGGAAGGTGAGAATTGATATATTTTATTTCATTATGGCTGGTATCAATATATTGGAGATGAATGGAAATTACATTGATAAGTAATCTTCATACAGGCATGCGCTTCTCTGGAACCCAACTATCAACCACCAGTGACTTTCATTGTGGTTCAAAAACGGCACCACACACGATTATTTGCTAATAACCATAGGGACAGGAGCAGCATAGACAAGAGTGGGAACATATTACCTGGTAAAGTTAACCTATCTGGGAAACTTGCATCCATCTGTCATGTTGCACCTTCTTGACTAATACAAAGTGTTTGTGCTCTAATGTTTTATTGTTTTGCTGTTTTCAGGTACAGTGGTTGATACTAAGATTTGTCATCCAACCGAACATGATTTTTATCTCTGCAGTCATGCTGGTATTCAGGTAGAAAATTGCATTCAATTTTTATCTTTGCAGTTCTGCCCTGGAACTGGAAGCCCGAAAAAATTAAATATACTCTGGATCTCATTGAAACCATACTCCAGAAAATCTGAAACAATCATGTTCCAAAAAATTCACTTCTGTGATCTGAAACAATCATGTTCCAAAAAAAAATTCACTTTTGTGATCTTATAATTCCAAATAACATGCGGCTATAACCGCTTAGTGATCTTCCATTTATTATGCTTTGTAAATTTTACGGTCTTTGAC
Organism: Crataegus laevigata; assembly: GCA_963580275.1. Classification (NCBI taxonomy): domain Eukaryota; kingdom Viridiplantae; phylum Streptophyta; class Magnoliopsida; order Rosales; family Rosaceae; genus Crataegus; species Crataegus laevigata. The sequence goes on along the minus strand of OY756940.1, from coordinate 17,006,745 downwards.
AGTTGCATATTTATCTTATATGGCAGGGGACAAGTCGCCCAGCTCACTACCATGTTCTTTGGGATGAGAATAATTTTACTGCTGATGGAATCCAATCATTGACAAATAACCTGTGTTACACATATGCAAGGTGCACGCGCTCTGTCTCTGTTGGTAAGTAATTGTTCTTCCTTGTGACTTAGCCGAATAATTTTCTGCTCATGCATAGTCAATTCTGCTATAAAGCCATGCTCTAGGTGAAAAAGGTTTTGAATTATCTGCTATGTCCTTTGCAGTACCTCCGGCATACTATGCGCATTTGGCTGCTTTCCGTGCTCGATTCTATCTGGAGCCAGATATGCAAGAGAATGGCTCTACAGGTCACACTGCTAAGGGTACACGCGCTGCTGGCGAGTCTGGAGTCCGACCATTACCAGCCTTGAAGGAGAATGTAAAGAGAGTAATGTTTTATTGTTAGAAGTGGAAGAGGGTCGATGGTTTGGTCACTGAAACGAGATTAGCCAGAAAAGACGCTGCAATCACAAGATGATTGTTCAATGTTAATTTTCCTACCTCACATACAAACCTTTTATACGGGTTCGAGGTCTTCCGGTTTAACTAGCGGCGGAGGGAAGAATAGAAGGGGTGTTTCTGAGTTTAGATCAGTATTTATAGTGTTACAGAGTTGTTCATTGATCATCATAGATAGCAGGTCCTTGTTCACTGCAGTGCAGACCCACTTATGGGGAGTTTATCAGTTGTAGGCTCTGTAAAGAAATGTTAATTAATGAATCTAATTTACATCTAGGAAATTTTTGCGTCAGGCTTCACAAAATGCTTCTCAAAACTACCAGTTGGCAGTTTTTTGAGGAGTATACATTTCAGCATGAATGAATAGAATTGCAAGTTACTACTTGCAAATCACCAGTTAGTGCTCAACCCAATAAGCTGTTCTAACTTCGAACCTACAAATAAGAAACAAAAATTCTCTAGTCCTCCGGAGCATGGGATACTTCGGGTTCTTTTATAATCGATGGAAAGAAACCATTTAAAAAAAGTGTGGAGTATCCAATGCTTCCGACTGCCATATGGAATCCCGATAAGAAATGCAGGAAAGGGATCCTCCTAATTCACCAAATTAAGGAATTTGTGTTGTTGAAATTTGATTCAACGCCTACAAACAAAAGCTTACTTTTAAAAGTTATAATAACGGTCAATTTTCAACATCATGGATTCCTTAATTTGGTAGATTAGAAGGAACGGATCCAGAGAGGATCCTTTCCAGAAACGCATATTGCCAAAGTAATTGTTTTGATTTTTTTTTCTTGGGAAATTCATCAAATGATCATTTTTAGGGAATTGGATCCCTTACTGAGCAAATGGTAGGGATCCTCATGACCCAATAACAGGGGCCGTTAAATTTTGATCCAACAGCTACAATTATTATCACTTTTAGAGGGACCCTCTGTTTGTAGACGCTGGATCAAAATTCAACGGCCCATGTTAATGGGTCATGAGGATCCCCACCATTTGCTCAGAAGGGGATCCAATTCCATTTTTTAGAGTGTAATTTTATTTGAATTTATATAACCTCTTTTTATATCTAATTTACTTTCTGTACTCATATTATTTTCAAAAGAATTTTGCTCAAGTACCATCTGTACTTGCAAGCATGTGCGTCACCTAAACTTTCAATCTTTATTTTTTACCATCTGAACTCTTTGAAATGTTGGAATCTACCACCTACGTTATTTGCCATCCATTTTGCCATTAAATCATGTCACGCACCTCTCACGCGGAGGGATATTTTTGTCAATTCACTTCCTAGGGCTTGTTGGAATCAATTTGTACAAGGGCAAAAGGTATTTTCTCTGTAGCGGCATTGGAGTCATGTCAAAATAGAAAGGAAGAAGTTGATTTCGGGTTTGATTTTGGCAAGGGTTGTTGAAGTGAAAATTATGCAAACATATAGGATTTCATGTACAGTGAGTATTCAAGAATTTTTTTGTAGGTCAGCAAGTGATTTACCTTAATTTATTCAAATATTAACTTTTCAAATTCTTATGGAGGGAATTGTTGAACTGGGGCAGTACAAACTCCTAATTTTAGCATCATATTGACTTAGGCTGTATTATTTTGGAGCTAATTTGTATCTTAATCAGCCCCATGAAGTTAATTGACGAAAATATTCCTATAGGTGACATGTATTAGCGGCAAAATGGATGGAAAGTACAGTAGGTGGTTGATTCCAACAATTAAGAGAGTTCAAATAGTAAAAAATAAAAATTGAAAGTTCAGATGGTATAAGTGCACATGCTTACAATTCAAGTGGTACTTGCCCAAAAAAAAAAAACTCTACTTTTAATTAAAGAATTAATATCTCTTTAAATACAAAATTACTACCTCAGCTATCCTCACAAAACCAATTCAAAATATAAATTTATCTTTATAACCCATTTAAAATATGAACTATATCAAACAGTATTAGTCTACCATAGGTCCATAATATCATACCTTGAAGCCCTTTCTATCAACATTTTTTCTAGACCTCTTCAAGCATTGTGATCCCGCTCGTATCGATGCTTCCAACAACTGTAATTTGATTTTAATTTTAGCATTAGACTCTCACAATAAGGCTTACTGCCAGAGATTGTAAAAGTTAATTTGTGACTGTTGCAGATTGATCATTCACTGCCAATGTCTAGTATAACATTGTATAAACTTGTTTCTCCAAAAGATTTTTTTGTCTTCCTCCTCATATATCCACCTCGATATCCTGTGAACTAGGTTTTAGCCGGAATAAACGTATGATAAATAATGTGTGATGGTAGGGTTTAACTATTGAATGTGTGTTTAAAGATAAATTGTAGTTTTATTGTTAATTTCATCTTATACTTGATGGTAATTATATAATTGAGTAAAAAAGACAATTCATATTTAAAATTTAAAAATTGAGTATAGAAAGAGGTTTTATGAATTCAAATAAAAAATTTCATTTTTAAATTTGAATCATTGCAATGATGAATTACTCTATTGACATTTTATCACTGTCGATATTTGATCATTTTCACCATTTTGGATCCATTGTGAAAGCTAAATTAAAGCTTCTGAATAGCAACATGATCCTTGGGCTGTAAGTATAGTCCCTCATTTTCGAGTTATAATATTTCATTTGTTCATATATTTGGACCAACTAGGAACTGAATTGACTTTTGACAATTAAAACACTATCATGTTGCTCACCACATAATTTTTGGATTAAACAATATATCTTATAAATTTGAAATATATATATATATATATATATCTCTTATAACATTAAAGTGAAAAAATGGGGGGAAAATATTTTGAACCCAAAATCTCTTGGAACGAAGTTCTTATATTAGAAAACCACAAAATTTCAAATGAAATTATTTACAAACTTCTGAGTAAAAAATGGAAGCGGAGGGGCACCATCACGTAATGTTTCTCTAGTTTTATTTTTTTATTAACAGCGATAAACAATTTTATCTGTGTGTATTTAGCATAATGGTTTAAAATGCTTGGAAATGAAAAATTATGTAGCCAAACCAACACCAGCATTTTCTTAGAAAGGAAAAGGCAAATGAAAAACAATTTTTCTTTTACCAAACTCAAAAATTCAAAAGAAGTTTTACGCTTGCACTGTTACTAGTTACTGTACGTTAAAGTGATAGCTAAGCTAATAAACAAACAAAGGTAAAAGAAAAATAAAAAGGGTTGTCACTTGTCAATCATAATCTGCAGAGTTGAAGTGCTAAGTCCATCTCCAACAGAAGGAAGGCAGAGGGCTCACTTTAAGGTCATCTCTAACCAATGAGCCCTCTAGCCCTAATATTTTAATGAACATTACAAGGCCATATTTGCCTCCATCTCCAACCGAGGGCCATATGACTCATTTTAGCCCTGTCCCAAAAAACCGTCTCAACCCAAGGGCCAAAGGGCCATAAGGCCAAACAGAATTTATTATTTAAATTTAAAAACTACAACTTAAATTCAAATCCAACGGCTAAGTGATGTTAGCTAGCCGTTGGATTTGAATTTTTTTTGCTATAAATAGGGTAGATATTGGGCTATAATTCACACAACTTTGAATTCAATCTATTTCAATTCAAGTTTGCAATGAATTCCAACTTTGGATCCTCTTCGCATTCTAACTGGGGGTCCTCATCCAATTCCAAATTGGAAGAAAAATAGGCACAAATGAGACGAGAAGATGAGGAGTCTGATGAAGAAGTTTAAGTAAGGACAAACAAAACAGAGCAGTAGCCATGGTTGCGGCCATGGTGTGTCAGCCAACTGAAGAACAACCTCAATGGGTTAGCTCTGTTACTGGTCACTCTTACAAACCACGAAACAGAGCGATGCCGCATGCCAATATGATGAACAACTACTTCAACCCCAACTCGGTGTACACAGAAGAGGATTTTAGACGTCGCTTCAGGCGTTATGTCTTCGAGCGTTTACTTCGTGATGTCCAGCATGTCAATCTATACTTTCGACAGAAGCGAGATAGAACAGGCCACCCTGGTTTCTCACCTCATCAGAAGGTTACTGTTGCACTCCAAATGATGGCCTATGGCTCCCCAGCTGATATGATGGATGAAACCCATGGTATGTTTGAGTCTACATGCCTTGATACTCTTGAACAATTTTGTGACACAATTGTTCATGTTTACAAAGACGAGTACCTTTGCGAGCCAAATCAAAAAGATCTGAATCAACTCATTTGCAAAGCTAAAGATCGTGGGTTTCCAGGCATGATAGGGTCATTAGAATGCATGCATTGGGATTGGAAGAACTATCCCACCAGATGGCAATGAGGCTTTAGCGGAAGATCGAGAAAGCCCACTGTTGTGTTAGAGGCGGTTGCCTCATATGACACATGGATCTGACATGCTTTCTTTGGAGTCCTTGGATCCCAAAATGACATTACAGTTCTTGGGTGTTCATCCCTCTTCAATCGCCTGACAGAAGGTAAAGCACCTCAACTTGACTAGTACATCAACGACTGTCAATACAATATGGCGTATTACTTAGCAGATGGCATCTACCTAAAGTGAGCGACACTTGTCCAAGTAATTCCAAACCCTAGGAATGACGCGGAAAAGTTGTTTACCTTACATCAAGAGGCATATCGGAAAGATATTGAGAGAGCTTTCGGTATTCTACAAGCACGGTGACAGATCATCAGCGAACCGGCAATAGGGTAGAGTCGAGAAAATTTGGACTCCATCATGATGTTTTGCATCATATTACACAATATAATAATGGAGGATGAGCAAGATGGGTATATTGATGGAGAGTCTGATGACAACCAAGAAGATCCAAATAGGTCTAGAAGGGCTTGTGCAAAAACATATGATGGGTTTAATTTGCCTTTCAATCCAAGAATTGGTAGTATCTCTATAAATGAGTACATGAGGCGCTATAGAATAATACGTTCTCGTGCCACAAACAAGTACCTACAACAGGATCTTGTTGCACATCTTTGGGCCAAAAGAAGCATGGAGTAGGCGTTTAAGTTTTATGTTGTTAAATATTTTTAAAAATGTTGTTTAAGTTTCATGTTGTTAAATGTTTTTTATTTTATTTTTTATGTTGGTTACTGTTATTTAATGGTGTTTCATGTTACTTAATTTAATTTAATATTGTATAATGGCTTAGGAAGTTATAGGAAAAAAATAGAATTTAAAAAAAAATGAACCAAATTTTGTAAAATATAAGTTACAGGAAAAAAATAGAATTAAAAAAAAATATATGAAACAAATTTTGTAAAATAGAAGTTATAGAAAAAAATAGAATTTAAAAATAGAAGTTATGGGAAAATTTTTGTAAATAAAAAAAAATTCAAAATTAACGTCAGCTAGCCATTGGATTCAAATTTTTGTTTAAGCATTCTTGTCGAATATATTCGACAGGATTGCTAGAATTTTTGGCTAGCCCATGCAGCCAGCCTTTTGGCCCATTTAGATTCCGTGGGGCCCATAAGCCCTCTGGCCTAGCCCTCGGTTGGAGACGGCTTTCGAGTTATTTTCGGCCCTCTGGACCCTTCGGTTAGAGATGACCAAACCCTATAGCCCTCTAAAAAAATTATATTTTAATGAACAACCCCATACCATATTTTAATCCATGAGAGGGCCAAAGGGCCATAGGCCAAACGTAGCCCTTTAACAAAAAATCATCTCCAACTGAGAAGGCCAAAGGGTCATAGGCCAAACATAATTTATTATTTTAATTGAATTCAACTACTTAAATTTAAAGACTACAACTTCAAATTAAAGACTACAACAACTTAAATTTAAAAACTACAACTAAAATTTAAAGACTACAACTTCAAATTAAAGAATACAACAACTTAAATTTAAAAATTACAGCTTAAATTTAAAAACTACAACTTAAATATTCAAGACTACAACAATTTCAATTTAAAGACTATAATCATCATATTCATTTGCCTTTGTAGGAGTATAGTCAGATGTAAACAACTCCCGTTAGGCCATAATTTCCCTCTTTTTCCTATTAAAATATGCCTTGCTCATTGGAGTGTAATCCGAAGTGTTCCTTTGCATGTTCCTATCATCCATCTCTTCTTGTATTTGTTTTGCCCGTTCTTCGTGCCTATGGTTCCTTTCTTTCACGGCAATGACATTTTGCTCCGCCAATAATTGCAATGAGGATGCCACTTCTTATTAACAGGTTAAGTCATCCCTTGCCTTGCCATTTCCTTCAATTTTCGGGCCTTGTTTCGTCCCATAGCCCTAGGGATGGAAGATTCACCCGGAGATGGAGTTTCGTCCCTTGTTTCTTGAATGATAGGAGTTTCTTGGTGAAGAAGATCAAATCTTTCTTAAGGTGGATCTTGAGATAACACCCACCCTTTACAAATTTTCCAACAACCGTGATGATTAAAGGGTTTTTTCATTTCCTCCGCTTGGCGTACCTAGAAAATATAAATTACAAAAATTAAAGGAAATTAATGTATGAAATTAAGATTAACTTGTGAAATTAATTTATGAAATTAATTCATGAAATTAATATTAACTTGTGAAATTAATTTGTGAAAACACTTACTTCGTCGTAGTAATTGGCTCCGCTTTCATGTCTGCTTTCGGCCGCAAGCACTGCTTGATGCCATTTATTCAAACTTAGTTGAAGATGTTTTTTCCATCTTGAAGAACAACTCTCGTGGTTTCGGGGATTCAGTGGAGTGGTGCCCTCATAGAACTCGTAGTATTTTTTGGACGTACGAGTTCAAACACCTTCACTTGTTTGAGAACTCCTCTTGACACTATCTTCTGAGACCCATCTATAAGCCGTGTAAAGAGCTTCATCTTCTTTTCAGGTTCAAACCTTTCCTTTCATTGCAGATGTGGCCATTTGAAAATTATTGAAAGAGGTAAGAGTGGTGAAAATTATTGGAAGAGGAAAAAGTATTTGAAGGAAAATTATGGTGAAAATGTGAAGAATTTGAAGAATTGAGGTAAGAATGGTGAAAATTTGAGGTAAGATTATTTGAGGTAAGAATGTGAGAAATAGTGTAGGAATGGCTTATGTATTTATAAAAAAAATTTGTCCCAAAGAACAAAAAAAATCAAATCCAACCCCTACTGACATCAGCTAGCCGTTGGGATTCAAAAAATGGGCATGCCTGGGGAGGGCTAGCCGGTTGGCCCGATTCCTCCCTTTTGGCCATGTGGAGCCCACAAGCCCTTCGGCCTATACCATTCGATTGAAGAAGTTTTTATGACATTTTGGGCTATTTTTAGCTCTATGGCGACTGGGTCGGTTAGAGATGGCCTAATTAACCGTTATAGTCTTATAACCATTTATTCCTGACTCCCCACTTCTCTCAACCTTTGCTTTCCTGTTGCTGGGCTTGTTTCCTTGCAATTTCTATGCATTTGGGCGCCAGTCTTGTTTTCTTGCGCTCTGTTGTTGTTGTCTTTAGAGTTAACACATTCATTTGTTAAAAACAAAGAAAACGAAAAAACAAAAAGATATGTTATTTCTTGCTCGTTCTTTGTTTTCTACTGAGGATAAATTTAGAATTGTAGTCTGATTTTTCACTCTAATTTACAACTAGTACTATAACTAAAAATCCTTGAATTGAGATATTTGAATTTAACAAAATATACACTATTCTATTAGTCCTTGGCATGAACTTTAGTTAGAAGTTCTTGTAGTCTGATGATGTGGCACACATATAGATCTTACATATCGAAGACCAAAAAATATAGATCTTACATATCCAATTCTAAATATGTTTTCAAGAACAAAATCTAAACAAGGGTGAAAAGTTAATTGATAAATATAAACTTGACAAGGGACCAAATCTAAACTAGAGTGCAAATTCTATTTCCTGCCACTTAATCAAATTACAGAAAATTTTATGCAGTGTAAATGTTTTGTTAAATCCAAGGATCTCAATTGACGAATTTTTAGATTAGAGACCGAATATAAACTATGGTGAAAATTCAAAGACAAATTCTAAATTTTACTATTTTATCACACGAGAGCCTAGTTGTTGTAATGTTGTTAGAAAGAAACTGAGAACCAGTATTGGTGAGAAAAAGATGCCAAGGTGAAGGGTATCCCAAGTCTTTTATCAATGGCAAATGCAGGGTTTATATCTGGCAGCCACAATCTTAAGGTAAAGGATTTTGTTCTCAATCTGCGACTATTGCTCTATATCTTCTAAAGGGGTTGTGATTGAAGAGGGGACCAAGACATCTCCGAGTCTATGAATAGCTCTGCCATGCTGATCACGCTTTATGTGTTTTAATGTTTCTACATGACACCACATTGACATGTATAATCTTTGTGATACTGTTGTATTAACATCCTTGCATATATGATCTTTTGTATTATTGTGCCTGTGTGAAATATCATTTTGGGTTATGTGACACCCCTATTCACCATCTTATGCTGATAATTTGTATTATATATCATTTCTAGTAGAAGCAAATTTCTAAATGCATATCAACGGATGGATCATGGATGTGACTTGGTTGCTAAAATGCAATAATGATTCCCACTTTCAAGTTAATATTTTTTTAATGTAAAATTAGCTTGCATTATTCATATTGTGTCAGGTACAGGTTTTGCACATCCAGTCATCTTTTTGTTATGTGAGAGGATTGGTCCAACCACTAATGTAGAGATTTTGGTGTCCTCTACACTTATAACCCTAGGTATGATGCTCCCACCTTTTTCCCATTTCCCGATTCTACTTCTTATTCTGGCAATTAACCTCTTTGGATTCTTTCTTCCATCGATCATATTATAAGATGTTAATCTTCTCACAAGCAGATGACGTTCACAATAATGTACACTAATGCATGTTAGACTATGTAAAATTATCACATATCATACAATTAAGGCGCCGAGATTAATCAATCGGTGTAATAATTATTTTATTGCATGCCCATCTGAATTCTGAAGCAAGCTACTGTGCTGGGCACATTATAGCCATTGTCATCGTCCATCTCATATGACCTCATATTTAACTAACGTCCTTCTCATGAGTGGTAATTGACAGATGAGGAGTCCGGAAAGAGTTGGGAGAATCAAACAAGTGAAGCTTTAGATTATTTGGTTCTCCAGGGAAATCTGAAAACTCCACGGAATCTTTTCCATTTGTACATTCTACCAAAAGAGAGGGCCCAAAGTCCAACAAGCAGCATACAGAGAAACTCTTGAGAGAGAGAGAGAGAGAGAGAGAGAGAGAGAGAGAGAGAGAGAGAGAGAGAGAGAGAGAGAGTTACATTATTTACTATGCAACCAAGGGGAAGGGGGGTTGGTTCACATGGGGTCGCAGTTGAGAAATTACATCATCAATTGCTATCCCAGTGAGCACTTAGGAAGATACAGCCAATCTCACAGGTTATCAACTAAGAAATGAAATTTGCCAGAACTGATCTTTTTGTCTAGTTTGTATGTGATGGAGTGACTAATATAAAATACTTATTTTCAATTTGAATCTGAGTGGTGGAGAGAAACTTACATGACATGGATACGCCGCTATTATGGAGTCTTGTATCAATAACCCAACATCACATGGAGAAATTTTCCCGGTTGCATTATTGACACAGGGCGGCAGAGTACTTATGCCATGTAAGTGCTCCTGAAGGTCTCATGCCGTATGTGGCTGCATATGCTGTTTCTCATGAGCACTAAAACTGCAGCCTGTACTCAAGAGTTGGCTGCAATATAGCCAGCATAGAAAAATATCTCTCTCGTTAGACGTCCCCCAAAGGCCACTGTAATCACATCCCCAATCTCTTCTCCTTTCTTTTCGTCTACATCAGATTAATTTGGAGAGGAAGGAAGCTAACTTTGAAACAATAACAGAAAATGTTCAGCAAGTATATACTCATCCAATAAACCTATAAGCTCAAAAGGATGATATATCCAACCACTGAAACAAGACCATCAAGCCAGATACTAGCTTAACAAAAAGAAACTTCCTTTTTACCATTCCTGCTTCTAATTGAAGTCATATCAGTGTTTCCTATATCTCAAGCAGTGTCATCACCTTTTGTTTAAATTCCAGTGAATTTCATAAGAACTGTAAATCGTTCTGAGATAATATATGTTTGTGTGTGTGTGTGTGTGTGTGTGTGTGTATACTATTAAGTTAAGGCCATCTATAACACAGTTGAATGGCATTCAAACATATAAAAAAGGCCATTGTTATTCCTGCAACAACCTGTGTAAGCACAGCCGTAGTAGTCCTAGTCCACTTCACTGTACCATCTCTCTCTCTCTCTCTCTCTCTCTCTCTCTCTAGAAAACTGGCCTGTATTGCATACCATACCCTAACCATTAACGAATACAAGAACCAAGCTAGGGCTTGATTCCCAATCAACAAACACAGATTAATTATTGGAACCTCCAATTGAAAATTTTAAATCCAGAGAAAAGATTCAGATAATCAGATGACCAAATTTCACAACATATATTAACTACGGAAAACCTCCATTAAATTAATCATGTTGAGATGAGGAATACATGTGCCCATATATGAATTCTTAAGACATCGGCAGATTTGAGTACGACCGGTAGTATAACTAATATCCAACAAAGTGCAGGGCTAGGTGTTGGCTCGATCACCAAAGTGTCAGTGGAGGAGCATGCAATCATCGTACTGCTTGGAGAAACACAAATTGTGTCATTCAAAAAACCCTAAAACCCCCAAATATCTGACATTTCCGTGCAAATTTTGCATAAAAATAGAAGAACAGATCAAGCATGAAAGTAATTAATCGATAAACCAGCCGAATATATTATATATCCTAACGAATTATATATCGACAAGGTGAATATGAAATAATACCGTTTTATTTCCAGTAGCTAGGGATTGGTGTTATGTCGAAATTAGGGTTTTGATGGTCTCATGCTACCAACAACAGGTGAAACTGCCAGATGATCTGATCTTCCCTAAACGAAGAAGGGAGTTATAAGATCATGCTGGCAGCTTCAACTGCTACCAGTGCATGATAAGAACATATGCACACTGGAAATTCCTTTCTCTGAGAGAGAGAGAGAGGGAGAGAGTGAGAGCTAGTGAGCTAGGGTTTGATGGAAAAGAAGGAGGACGGGAGGAGGGTATAAATAGAGCCAGAAGTGGAATTACCATTTTATTTAGAATTAGATGGAATATTGGGGACTAAAAAGCTAAGAAAAAATAATAAGAAAAACAAAATTAAAAGATGTGAGAGGATTTAAGAGAGAGGAGGGTGGTCCCGATTGCGTGTTGTTTGCATATTGAATATTATCACGCCAAGACTAACCCCCATGCAGTTTGCAGACAGATTAGTGAGTGTTTCCATATATGTGTGCATTTACATTAAAGGCTTTTAGGTTTAGACCTGAGGCATGTGTGGGGGACCCTAAATTCACATCTCTCTCTCTCCCTCTCTGCAACTGAAATAAGGCAAAAATATAAACCATGACCATGAAAGAGCCAGACGAAAAGAGATGACTAGTGTGTTTAAATTTCGGGACCATTTTGCACGGTTATATAATATTACAATTACATAAATATAGGTATTGCCTATAATGTTTCACACATAAAGGTGAAAGAAGAAAGCATCACAATTCTCAACCCAAGAAAACGATCTCTCTCTTTCTCCTCTCTAATTAATTTCAGATATATAATTGCATCAAATCCATTCCGTTTAAGTATTTTTTTTACTTCACTGATAATAGCCCTTTTCTTTGCAAAATTTCCATTTGTTGAATTCTTTGTACAACCATCTGATTGACGCCATCTGCACCATACTAGTTATTGGAAACATTTGATACCCTTCAAATTACAGAAAGAAAAAACATTATTATCAAGAAAAGAGAAATCTGATACCGACATTTAGGAAAATGACTACTGTTAAGAAAAAGCTCTGGTTGTTTAAAACTTGGAAATGTTGTCCCTTTGTTTTCTAGACACTAGGTGTGATGCTGAGACCAATGTATGCAACTACCCTTTGGATTAAAGCTTATGAATGGTAGAAACTAGATGTTAATTGGCAACCTAATATATTACACTACTAAAAAAAACCCTTTCGTCTTGAGCAAAATAAGGTTTTCGTCACTAAAGGTTTTGTCCAATAGAATTTCGTCAAGAAAGTCGTCGCGCAAAGATTGTAGCCAAAAATGTTGCCCGACGAAATTCTAGAATTTGTCGGACAAACATGTTTTGCCTGAATGAGTTGGCCAACTTAGCTCGAAGACGGGATTTTGTTGGATTTGCCGAAATAAAAGAAATTTTTTTGGCTCGATGAAAAAGTTGTCGGGCAAGAAATTTAAAGAAAAAAAAAACATAATACATGCTTGACAAAAGTATTCGTTGGGCAAGGTGTTTAAATTTTTTTTTTTTTGAAATTTGTAATGTAAAATTATATATTAATTTTAAAAAGTACAATATTAAAAAAATTAATTTTAAAATTCATAATTTACAAGTCAGTCTTACCCAAACCAGAGACAGAGCGACGACCATTGATGATCAACCGTGATGACATTTAAAAGTTGCACAAATATGTTCATGAAGTTAAACTTTTGGCGAAAATAATGGTTGAAATTTAACTTTGCCCCACAAAATTTGGTAAATTTTTTCGAGCAAACACTTTAACCAGAGGGATTTTTTTTTTTTTTTTGGAAAAAAAGTGGTGGAATATTAAAATTTGGCCGACGAATTTGGTATTGTTGGCCGACGAACTTTGTAATTTTCATCGGCCAAACACCTAAAATTTTCCTATTTTATTTATTTATTTTCAAACAGTTAAAAGATCATCCAATTTGATGATCATGTCAACTTAGTGTGTGATTTTACCCTAAGCAACATTTTTGCAAAAAGAACACCAAAATTAGAGCTAAAATAACCGTTAATTCATGATGATACATTTGTAACCGTTGAGGAATTTCGTTCAATTACATACTCCCTGAAAGTTTGTTTTAGCTAATTTTTTACGTATGAGATCTCGTGCTATATTCAAAAAGTGTGACAGTTGGATCGTTGAAATTAGTTTCGTAGATTGCGTATCCCGTCAACACAATAGATTTAACAAATACTTAGAGTTTATTATCTACTTCTATTAAGTAGAATGTAAGATTTTTTTTGGTAATCACTAGTGTAAACATTTTTAAATTGATGATCGGTTCATTCATTGTACTCTTCTAGGGTAGTGAGGAGTGTAGTTGCAAAAAAATCATCAAAATCAGACCTAAATAGTGATGATATATATATTTGCAACTGTTGAAGGATTTCGTCCCGTTACCTAATCCCCGAAAGTTTGTTTTAGGTATTTTTGGCGTATGCAATCTCATACTACAGTAAAAGTTAGATAATTGAAATTAGTTTCGTAGCCTGCTTATCCCGTTAATACTATAGATTCACCAAACACTTAGAGTTTATTTTATACTTATATTAAACAGAATGTAAGATTTTGTGGTAACCACCAGTGTAAACATTTTTAAATTGATGATCGGATTCGTACATTGTACACTTCTAGGGTTGAGGAGTGTAGTTGCAAAACAACATCAAAATCGAAGCTAATATAGCCGCTAAATAGTGATGATAGGTTTTTAACCGCCGAAGGATTTCGTTTCGTTACCTAATTCATGAAAATTTGTTTTAGATGATTTTTGGTGTATATCCAATTATATACCAACTAAATTGACAGTTGGATTGTTGAAATAAATTTCGCAGAATGTGAAAATCATCGAAGGAATGGAATATCGTAAAATGTCCCTCACTTTTGCGCAACGAAATATTTCATTTTGCCTGATGAAACTTGATCAAGGGTTAGGTGTGCAAAAGTTGACATATTACGTGCCAGTTTTTTTTTCTTGGCATGAATATACTTTGCCGGTCAAACTTTTTCTTCGGGCAAAGGTCTTTGAAAAAACAAAAACTTTGAACACTTTTGCCCAACCAATTGCCAGGTAAAGATGCTTTGCCTGGCAGAAATTGGTTCATCAGGCAAATGTTAATTTTTTATCGTTATAGGTCTAAAAGCGCAAATATGCCCAAATCCTTTCGAGATTTTTTTTTGAACAAAAAAAAATCGCAAGTCTGCCTAATCCTTTCGAGATTTTTGCCGACGATCATTGTTCTAATGACATTTTATTGGTAGAAATCTAGAATCTCAATTTCCAAAAGAACTTTTTGGGATATCATTTTTCTTCTGTTTTGATTTTGAAACTCATGCTTTCGTTTTCTTATTAATTAAACAAAAACATAGCATCTGTTCAATGCAAATGAATATATTCCTTTGTTTTTTAATTTTATGTATATATTCCTTAAATAATAGGGTAAATTTTTAAACAATGAAATGTTACATTGTTAACAATAAACAATATTTATGCTAATTATAAGATATGAATAATGTATTGTGGTATACTAATGCACTTAAAACAAACAAAAATTAAAAAAATATGACACTGCAGCTGGCATCCCTTTCATATTTTTCATATTTAGGAGGAGATCAATTCTCTATTTTTATGTAATTATAAGTAAGTCAATTATGTATTGTGATACAATAATACACTTAAAATATATGAAAATTACAAAAAATACTACTACAACTGACATCCCTTTTCTTATATTTTTCATATTTAGGAGGAGGTAAATTACTAATCATAACAGTAATTGCATTGCAGTTTTCAAATCCAAGGGGAAAAAAACCGCAAAATAGAACTTGAATTGCAGTCTCTGAGTACCCCAGAACATAGTAACAACACACAAAAGTTGTATTTAGATGGCTTCACTTTGTAACTTTATTGAATTGGTAGTACTTAACCACTATTTGTTGAAGCAAATAATAGACGCGTACTTGCAAAACAAAGCATTCATTAAATAGGTATTGAATCTAGTGAATCGGCCAATCTAATTGAATACAAGAAAAATGAAAGCTTTGCTAGGGTAATTCTTGTTCCATGTGAATGTCTTGATAGCTATCACATAGAACAAGAGCCCTTGAGATTTTTTTTTTTGAAAAATAAAAGTGAATAACTTGCAATCATTCTTAACATCCCTGATTTGAAATTCACTGCCATATACATTGCACAACAATTCCACTCGATAGATGTTAAAATTTCTTTTAGATCTCGATCTCTTCCACCATCTTTCTCCACTTTTCTTATTTTCTCATTTCTCCCATATAATTTCTCTATACGGTAAGCACAAAAAATAAAATCTAAAAATTATAAACGAAATAGTTATCAAACAATCTAACAAAACCGTGATCTCCTTTTACAAAAGAGACAGGTGGTAGAAGTGATTTAATCTTCCCTAGCTTGATTATAAGCAACTCCTACGTACCTACCCAATTAATGAGGTTGATCCGAGAATGTGCTAAAAGACTAAATATATGAGTTCAAATTGATTCTGCTTTACTTTGAGCAATATATGCCAATATGAGCAACCAAATGTGGTCCACTGTGACTCCCAATTTTGCCCAGAAAGTGACCTAATTTCGTCACTTTCACTAGTTTGTAAACCACTGGCACGTAATTACCCAGCCCCAAAGAAGAAAAACCACTTCTTACACTTACTCTTGCGTACGAAATGAAAAAGCAGACCTTTCACTTTTTCTTACTACCTTAACAAGGAGTAAGATTCTCTTCCCCGAGTCCCCTTCCCCTTCAATCTCCTCTTATTTGAACGATTATGATTAAGCCACGTTAACATCTGGTGTTGACTTCTTTATAGAGAGAGAGAGAAAAAGAGGAAAGAGAGAAAGAAGGGAAATGTGGGAGAGGAAATTTGTAGTAGAGAGTGACTTCTTTATATGCAGAAAGCCAATGCCAAGTCTAGGCTTGTCACAAATCCTCCCAAGGGCGTCCAAGTTGATGGCATGGACATTCAAGAAAGTGAGTTGGGGAGTTTTAATTTTAATGTTGCTGATCCTCAAGCTGCCCACGACACAACAGACAAAAATATCCAAATCTATGGGCACGAACCGCCGGATATTGAGAAAAATGATACGGATACGTTGGCTGTGAATTCGCTGGAGAATGGAAGTCATGTGAAGGATGGCTTGATATACTTGGAGAAAGATAGGCTTCAAGAAGCCATGATTAATGTTCAAACTGGTGTGGTGGGTGCCATTTCTACACTGGTAGAGGCGCCAATATCTTCTCTTTGATTGGGTCCATCCCTCAGGTTCACCATATCTTTCTTCTTTTATGATGATTATGGTCTGGAATGTAAGAGGTGCTGGAGGGAAACCTTTCTCCGTTACTGCTAAAGATTTCGTTAGATTAAACAAAATGAACATTTTTGCTATCTTGGAACCTAGGATCAGTGGTGAGAGGGCAATAGAAGTCATAAAAGGGTTGGGCTTTTCAAATTATTATGTTGTTGATGCCAATGGATTCTTTGGTGGTGTTTGGCTTTTATGGAAGAATGAGGCTGTGAAGCTGTTTGTGGTGGCTTGTTCCTCCCAAACAATCACTGCTGTTGTCATGGACGGTCGGATTCAGTGAATGCTAACGGTGGTGTATGTTTCTCCTTGTCCCCGAGTGAGGAGCCACTTGTGGCCTTATCTTGATGGTGTCTCTATAGCTTCTAATATGCCTTGGCTTATTGCAGGTGACTTCAATGAATTGATCCATTTCTCAGAGAAAAAGGGGGGCATGCCTGTTAATAAAAATAGTGGTCTTGGTATTGGATCTCTAGGAATAGCTTGGTGTACCTTGGATTCATTAGTGCTAAATTTACTTGGAGCAAGAAAAACGAACATGGTGAAACTGTTTGGGAAGGACTCAATAGAGGCCTCTGCAACATCGCTTGGAGACACCTCTTCTCCGAGGCTTATGTTCGGCATCTTGCTAAAGTGAAACCAGATCATTGCCCGTTGCTTATCAGCCTGCATTCTAAACATATTCCTAACCCTGATTTGAAAGCCTTCAGATTCCAAGCTATGTGGATGCTCCACAAGGATTTTGAACCTTTTGTTAATGCTACTTGGAATAGTGCTCAAGGTGATGCTAGCTGCAAATCTTTCACTCTGTCCTCTGCTCTTAAAAGCTGGAACAACAATGTCTTTGGGTGTATTTTTTAGAAGAAAAGAAGGCTTTTAGCTCGTATATGTGGAATCCAAAAGGCCCTTTGCCCTGGCCATGTACCGTATCTGTTTGATTTAGAAAAATAGCTTACCAATGAGTACAATACTATCCTTGAGCAAGAAGAACTCTTTTGGCTTCAAAAATCAAGAAATACTTGGCTTAGGGAGGGAGATAAAAATACCAAGTTCTTCCACCTCTTTGCGGTGGTGCAAAGAAGGAAAAATAAACTCTCTTTTCTCCTTTCGCTTAACGACGACAACTACGGAAAATCTGCCCCAGCTATTTCCTTGTCTTATGGATGATGACCTAGCTGTTCTGAATGGGGAAGTCACCGAGGATGAGATTAAAGTCTGTATGTTTAATATTGGTGGCCTCAAGGCCTTGGGACCTGATGGTATTCCTGCTAGATTCTACCAAAATTATTGGCATCTTTGTGGCAAGGATGTGTGTGATCTAGTTAAGGTTTGTTTCAACTCAACTCAGCTCCTTGACAACATTAACAACACCTTCATCTCCTTGATTCCTAAGGTTGATAATCCTACAAGCATGACTCAGTTGAGGCCTATTAGTCTGTGTTCTACACTCTACAAGGTCATTTCTAAAATTTTGGTGCGTAAACTGAGACCACTCCTCCATAAGCTTGTTAGCCCCACTCAAGTGAGATTCGTTCCAAGTAGGCAAATTATTGATAATGTTTTTGTTGCTCAAGAAATCCTCCATAAGTACAGAAACATCAAAGGCAAAAAAGGATTCATTGCTTGGAAAATTGACCTCTCCAAAGCTTATGATCGGCTTCAGTGGAGTTTTATTAGAGATTTTTTTTATGGGAGATTGGGCTAAGAGGGAGAATTTTGGAACTCATCATGCAATGCGTTTCCACAGTCAAATACCAAGTTATTATTAATGGTGAACTCGCTGAGTCCTTTTCCCCTCATTGTGGAATCAGACAGGGAGATCCCCTTTCTCCCTACTTATTTGTGCTTTGCATGGAAAAACTCTCTCACATCATTAATGGATGCACCACTACTAAGAAATGGAAGCCAGTTAAGCTATCTAGATTTGGGTCTCCTATCTCCCACCTCTTCTTTGCGGATGATCTTATTTTGTTTGCAGAAGCATCCCCATCTCAAGCTAGAGTATTGAAGGATTGTCTTGATAATTTTTGTGCAGTGTCTGGCCAGCAAGTGAATTTCGATAAATCATGTATCTACTGCTCCCCTAATATCTGTCGAAGTAAGGCTACTAAAATTGCCAACATTTGTGGTTCTCCTCACTTCTGACTTAGGACACTACTTGGGTGTTCCGTTATTGCATTCTAGAGTCAACAAAGAGACGTATGGCAACATTGTGGAAAAAGTTCAACGTTGACTTTCTGCTTGGAAGAGCAGTATACTCTCTATGACAAGTAGGCTTGTTTACCTCCAATCAGTCACTTCAGCTATTCCAATTTACTCAATGCAATCTACTCGCCTCCCAGCCTCCATATGTGATAAAATTGACAAGTTGAACATGAATTTCTTATGGGGTCACACTGAGGCTAATTCCAAGGTTTATCTTGTTAAGTGGGAGACAATATGCACACCTAAATTCATGGGTGGCCTAGGCTTGAAAGATACTCGTGCTATAAACCAAGCCCTCCTAGCTAAGACTGGTTGGAAACTTATGCAAAGAGACTCGGGCCTCTGGGCGCAAGTTTTAAAGGGAAAGTACCTCAAACACTACGACATGGTGGGCGCTTGCTCTGCTAAATTCACTAATTGCTCTCATACTTGGCGTGGAATCCTCTTTGGTGCCCAAATCCTTCCTAATGGTATGAGATGGAGAGTCGGATTTGGCAGCCAAATTCAGTTTTGGAAAGACAACTGGCTTGAGTGTGGAGCTCTCGAAGATTTTGCTACCATCCCTCTTTCAAATGACACGCTTGATTGGACTGTTGAGGCTTTCCTTACTGATTCTGGTTGGAATGTAGATTTGTTATACTCTTGCCTCCTCCAGATATTGTGGAGCATATTTTCAGTTTGCATGTTGGAACTGCGAATCGTAGGGAAGATAAGGTAATTTGGAGCCTCACCAATTCTGGAACTTTCTCTGTGAAAACTGCCTATCTCTCTTTCTTTGGCCATGATGATATCATTCCTTGGAAATGGAATTTCATTTAGAAACTCAAGCTCCCACCTAAATTAGTGACTTTTCTCTGGACTATTGGTCATGGGAAAATTCTCACCAATATGCAGAGAGCTAGAAGAGGTTTTACCAACAACCCGTGTTGTCCAATTTGCCCTACTGTTGAGGAATCAATGGATCATCTTTTCAGGTCTTGTCGGCAGTCTTTTTCCTTTTGGAATACGGTTGGAATCCCTTTTGAAGTTGCCCCTTTTTTTGCTCTAGATTTCCATAGCTGGATGGCCATAAACCTTAGGACACACTGTCCTAACTTACATGGTTTACCCTGGTATCTTATCTTTGCTTCAACTCTCTGGTATTGCTGGAAAGGGAGGAACAACTTTGTATTCAATGATGGCATACAACCACCTGCCCTAACCCTGGAGTTCATTTTTCAATTTGCAAGGGATTGGTATGATGCCAATAAGCGTCCTTCTAGTAAGCCTCATCCGTTGGACCCGGTCGCCAATTGGTAGATATAAAATCAATACAGATGAGAGTTGTAAAGACCCTTTTAGTCACATAAGTGCTGGAGGCTTGATTCGCAATTCTGAATGGGAGTGGATCAAGGGATTTGCTGCTAATTTAGGCCGAGGAACCATCATGGAAGCTGAACTTCAGGGTGCTTTCATGGGCCTTTCTATAGCTTGGGACGATGGTTGTAAGGATGTGATCCTTGAATGTGATTCTTGGGATACTGTTATTTTGATCCAAAAACCTATCTTGGCTTCGCACCCGCTCTACAATCTCATTATGGACTGCTAAGATGCCATCAGAAAAAATTGGAGATGTGAAATCACTCATATCTACAGAGAAAAGAATGCTTCAGCTGATCACATGGCCGACCTGGGTCATGGATTATCCCTTGGCCTTCATGTTTTTGTTTCTCCTCCTACCACTGCTACTACTTTTCTAGCTTCTGCTTCTATTGGCAGAGACTGTCCTAGGGCTGTTCTTGCCTAGTTTCTTTTGTGTTTTTTTTGCTTGCCAGGCTTTGCCCTCCTTTTTACCCAAAAAAGAAAAGAAATTTATAGCAGAGAGAATCCCACTCCTCTTAAAATGCATGCAATGTGGTTGACATTGGTTTGTGTACTATTGGCATGTTAGACCTTAAACTCTAAACCCTATATATAGTGTTCCTGAAAACTAGTACTTTTTTCTTTAAATCTTGGATTGAAATAATTAATTTTCCAAGCATAAGCACAGAGGGATCCTTCCAAACTTTAGTAGGACACACAGAACAAGTCAAAATTACACGCGTGTTAAGATGGATGCTCAAGCTTATGGGTGGTCACTACTCACATGCCCTCCTATTTCGAAAGGTTGCCTGACAAGAACGACTATTCCAGTGAGTAAGACAACGAAAAGTAGGATGCATGGAATTAAAATATGGGGGTTTCGTAGTTTTGAACAAGGTGTTCTATAAATGACATGGTCTAGACTTTCATACACAAGTTGTTTTCTTCCTATTATAACCTAACGAGATACTATATATAGATGAAACTAAAACTAAGGCTCATACTTTTGAATTAGGTGTTTTACGAATAACGTACTCGTTCATTTCTATTACCACTGGTGTATAGAGAGAAAGAAAGATACGGGTTTACAATTTCCTTTGGGGTGTGTTCCCTAAGAGTTAAGGCTGAAGGCCTAGATCATTAAGAAATCTGTAAAAATTATTCAACAAGTCATGGAATTCCATAAGATTTAATTTTGTTCAAGTAACGGATTCTAGCTAGTTGAAAAAAATTTCTTATCAATCTGGAAAGTATTTCAATTCTATAAAATACACACAACTCATGGTTAAAATTACATCTATATATTTCATAATGAATTTATGGTGTTGCAATTTCATAAAATTCATCATGCGCTTTTCTAATATAAAAGTAAAGAGTAATACTAGGTAGATCACATTTTTATATCGCATTGATATACCATATGACATGACAAATGATGAAGACAACCAACATCCAATTGATAAGCTCATATTTATATATATTTTACATCAAATTCTCTCGTCTTTTCTTAGTTAGTTCCTTATATTTTTGAGCTATTTACTTTGATTTTGTGTTTTATATGATTTGTCAAGCAAATAAAAGAAAAATAGCACAAGTGAGATTTTATGTAACAAATTCGTCAAAACTGCCTGTGCAGATCAGCCCATTTTGGAAGCAATGGCGAACGGCCCAAAATGAACTAGAGAATGAGCCTTATATGCTTGGAAAGCTACAGATGTCTATTTTCTGGATCATTTTGCGGATTGTTAAGATCATATTTCTAGAAGAAGTTATGAGCATTTTAGTAAGGGAAGGTCAAGAGAGCACATGGGTCAAAACTGCCTGTGCAGATCAGCCCATTTTGGAAGCAATTTGTGAGCGGCCCAAAATGAACTAGAGAATGAGCCTTATATGCTTAGAAATCTACAGATGTCTATTTTCTGGAGCATTTTGCGGATTGTTAAGATCATTTTTCTAGAAGAAGTTATGGGCATTTTAGTAAGGGAAGGTCAAGAGAGCACATGGGGAAGGAATAGGCGGACAGCTGCAAGGATGACCCATGGCATGGATGAATGATTATGTTTTGCAAGTGTGCTAGCTTGTTTAATCATGAAATACAAGTGTGCTAGCTGTTTTGCAAGTGTTCTAGCTGATTCATCATGAGAAGACCAAGAGGAATCCAAGGCATGGACCAAGGAGGATGAATGCAAGTTGTTTCATCATGAAATTTCTGCAATGAAGCATGTGTGCTAGCAGTTTTTGATGATTAATTCTTGCTTTGTATTTGTTTATTAGAATCACTTGAGTGGCTCCTTACCTTTGTGCACCTATAAATAAAGCCTTCTTGCAAGGCTTAGACTCACCAATTCACACAACAATCCCATTTCACACACCCTAAACTATCCTAGCCGCAACCGCCCTTCTTTCCTCCACAAAATCTGCCCATAAACCTATCCTAGCCATCATAAACACCACCATACATCCCCCGATCCACTCCTCCATACAACCAAACCTTCAAACCACATCCACTCCTTGTGCCATAGCAAAGGAAGGGAAGGAAAGTGCTTGGACGTGCATACCACTCAACAAGGACCGTTGGAGCATTTAGGTGTTTTCTTTCTTTCATTTTCGATGTATAAATCTATTTACCTTTGTTTTATGATTATGAGGAACTAAACCCCCCTTTTGCTAGGGGGGGATTCAAAGCCATGATTACATTTGCATTATGAATTAATTACTTTTGGTTGTGATTTAATAATTTGTGATTTCAATTCGCTTAACTATTTGATTGATAACTTATTTATGTATGTTGATTAAGAGTGCACGCTTAGTTTTCATGCATAAGTTTGATGCTAGAATATAAGGGAATTTCACCTAATCGTTATGAACTTATATTCAAGAGTAGTGAAGGTTGCTATCCACAATCGTGTTAAGTGAATTCTTGGCAAGAGTATCATGCTTTTCATAGTTACGAATGCCTCGTCAATACTTATAGTTCTCATGAATCTTAATGATCTTTGATTGTATCTATATTGTGCTTTTCACGTATGGAACTTTTGAAGAATGTTTTGAATTGTTATATGCGCTTTCCCATTCAATTCATTAAACTAAGGAGAACTTGAAGGTTAAAAAAGTGCTATCACGGTTAACCCGGAGTATTGAGTTTCATAAGTTATTGAAAGAACAACTAAAAATTGGTTTATATACAAGTGTATCATGTGTGGAGGAAACCCCTCTAGCTAATCCATCATCCATTCAAACAACCATATTTTGTGCTTAAATTTATCTAGTTTTCAATTTGTTTATTTTCAAGTTATTCTCATCAAGATCAAATCCCCCTTTTTCAATTTTTGTCTTTTGACTTGAATTTACCTTATTTGATTTCTTTTGAGTTCTTTGAGTAATTTAGTTTAGAGTTGGTTAATTTTCATAGCTTGAATCTTTTAAATTCATTCGTGATTTTGTTTTAGTTTATTTATTAATTTTATTTTAAGTTATTCTAGTTTATTTGGAATCATTTGAATCTAGTTAAATGTTCTGATTTTAGATTTGTGTTTTTAAAAGTTTTATTTAGTGCTTCTAAATTCATTTTATATAGATTAGCAATCCCTCCTAATTCTCGGTTTAAGAACGATCCCTACTTGCATATATACTACAATTGTCAACAAGAGGGTTTAATTTGTGTGTTAGTTTATTTTCGCATCACCAATCAAATAAAAATTTTAATTAACATAACATGAACACATCACTTACCCCATAAAATTATACAAAAATATGATCTCTTCAATATTTTCTTTAAAAAAACAAATATAGAAAAAAGCATGATTATTTTTTGAAGTCCATATATGTGTGTGTTTTTTTATGCTCTCTCTCCCTCAAGTTCAATGCTAATGGGAACTTTTTCTTTTGGGAGAGAATGGTTAATTATTACTGCACTAGCTGCAAGCATGTGGCACACCAAGTCAAAAAACAAGACAAGTGGAAGGGGTATTCTTCTTCTTCTTCTTCTTCTTCTTTCTTCTTCTTCTTCTTCTTCTTCTTCTTCTTCTTCTTCTGGCACACCAAGTCAAAAAACAAGTGGAAGGGGTATTCTTCTTCTTCTTCTTCTTCTTCTTCTTCTTCTTCTTCTGGCACACCAAGTCAAAAAACAAGTGGAAGGGGTATTCTTCTTCTTCTTCTTCTTCTTCTTCTCTTCTTCTTCTTCTTCTTCTTCTTCTTTTGGCACACCAAGTCAAAAAACAAGACAAGTGGAAGGGGTATCTTCTGGCACACGAAGTCAAAAAACAAGACAAGTGGAAGGGGTATCTTCTGGCACACGAAGTCAAAAAACAAGACAAGTGGAAGGGGTATTCTTCTTCTGGCACACGAAGTCAAAAAACAAGACAAGTGGAAGGGTTATTCTTCTTCTTCGACAAGTGGAAGGGGTATCTTCTGGCACACGAAGTCAAAAAACAAGACAAGTGGAAGGGGTATTCTTTTTCTGGCACACGAAGTCAAAAAACAAGACAAGTGGAAGGGGTATTCTTATTCTTCTTCTTCTTCTTCTTCTTCTTCTTCTTCTTCTTCTTCTTCTTCTTCTGGCACACCAAGTCAAAAAACAAGACAAGTGGAAGGGGTATCTTCTGGCACACGAAGTCAAAAAACAAGACAAGTGGAATGGGTATTCTTCTTCTGGCACACGAAGTCAAAAAACAAGACAAGTGGAAGGGGTGGAAGGGGTATTCTTCTTCTTCTTCTTCTTCTTCTTGAGTTTTACAAGAATAATGATTAACTTACTTACGTAGAGATTAGTGTGTAAGAAGAAAAAAAAAAGATGTGCTGAAATCACTTTCCATATAAATGTTGTGCTTGTTCCGGACACCAGTTGATCATGATGCTTAGGAGAACTACATAGTTTCCTAAATTATGAAAATAGTTCCAAGACCAATATTTTATTTTCCATAAAATGTTTGAGTAAATTGTCGAAATTCCCTTTAAATTTGTATTTGACTTCTGATTTCCCTCTGGATTTTTAATTGGAACAAAATTGCTACTATTATCATATTTGTACCGCGTCTCTAATAGAAATGAGACCACATGTATTGGTAGCTCATACTTCTATCATATAAGCAATGCAAATGTGATAAAAAAAATGTGGTAAGTGTAGCATTACTTTTATTAGGAAATGGCTCAAATTAATTTTGTTTGAACCCCTATACCGTTACTCTATACCCAACTTACTGTCAACCCTCATATTATTTTTAATTAACCTACCAATATCACTTGAAACCCATATTTACTACCTAAACTACCCTGACAAACCAAATCTAATAAGCAGTGGCGGAGCCAAGATTTTGAATGAGGAGGGGCCTTTCACAAATATATAACTGTAAACACGAAAATTTCCTGAAGGAACAAGAACACGTGTACAAAATAATATTTGTTATTTGATGAATTTTGGGGTTACAATCTCTATTTGTTCCTCTGATTCTATCTTCGTAAGATATGGATTTTGTTGATGGGCTGTTGATCCAAAGGGCCGTTGGGCTTGATCCTTGGATGAACAGTGATGTGGATTTGTTTGTGTTGATCCGAAGGGGCTGTTTGGCGCTTTGATTCTTGGGATGAACAGTGATGATCTTCAGATGTTTGATGATGAATGTAGAACGATGAACGATGGATGAGCTTCAAGGGGCTTTAAGCTTGATTCTTGAAGGATGAATGTATTGATTCCAAGGGCCGTCGGGGCTTGATCTTGGAGGGTGGATGAATGTTGCTTCAAGGGCCGTCGGGGCTTGATCTTGAAGAAGATGGATGAACGATGAACGATGGATGAACTTCAAGGGGCTTTGAGCTTGATTCTTGAATGTATTGATTCCAAGGGCCGTCAGGGCTTGATCTTGGAGGGTGGATGAATGTTGAATGATGAATGGTGGATGGATCTTCAAGGGCTTCTGGACTTGATCTTGAAGAACAATTGCGCTAATCCAAGGGGCCGTTGGGGCTTGATCTTAGGATGGATGAGCGTTTCTTCAAGGGCCGTTGGGGCTTGATCTCGAAGAACGATGAACGAAGAACGAAGAACGAAGAACGAACTTCAGAGAATTCTCTTCCAATTTGGGAGTAGAGAAATGTATTTGTGAATTGGTGAATTGAAATGAATGAAATTGGCTTCTATTTATAGAATTTTCCAAGGCCTAATTTTGAATATAATATCCCAGATGAAATAAGCCGTCTCTGCCAGGTGTTGACACGTGTCCTGTTTGACAGCTTTTCTAACTCTTTTCGAATTTTCGTCGAATCACACAATATGTGTACAATTTATGTAATACACGAGTGTTAAAATTTTGACCATTGGTCAATATTTATTTACTGAAATTTCACTGTCTACAAATGCCCCCACTTCAAGGCGTGTCGTATACATGTGTTTGTCATATGTAGGAGATGCGTCTTGAAGTTTCCTTACTGTAGACGTCAATCCAAGGACCGTCGAGGCTTGATCTTGGATTGGGCTGGGATCTCCTTCAACTTTACTGGGGTGAATCGGCACGTGTATTTTTGTTGTGCTTGTTAACTTTCCACAGCTTTTATCTTGAACTGGTTTTGATTCAAGGGTGATGATTAACTGATCTTGAATCAGACTTGTGATTTCTTCAAGGACCGTCGCGGCTTGGTCTTGAAGGTTGATTCAAGGGTGACGGACACTTGATCTTGAATCGGGTTTTGTGATTTTTTCCACAGCTTTCATCTTGAACTGGTTTTAATTCAAGGTGTTGGACACTTGATCTTGAGTCGGGTTTGGGAGCCTTTTTACTTGCAAGTGCTCCTCAGCTTTAGTAGAGGATGAATCAGCACGTTGTCTCCACATGCTTCAAGTAGTCCGGTCTCCACGCAGGTGTGGCATCTTCTTGAACTCTTGGATCAACCCCGACTCATCTGCTCTTCGAAGCAACTCAGACTCCTCCTGCTTCGTCTGTGAGGTACTTTTGCTTTTGAAGAAGCACCTCTACACAGGTTTATTTTTGAAGTGGGTTGGGAGGGGTCTGAGATGAGTACTCGAGAGCAAGACTAGGTAAGCAATCAGGATCTCACTTTCTCCATGTTCCTCAGATGAAGGTGAGGAGAAAGCATGATATGAGATATTTTTGCTTTTAACCTTTTTGATATGAAATATTTTTGCTTTGGATGATTTGTTTTCTGGGGTGCTCCAAGGGATGAAGAACACTGAGTGACTCGAAAGCTTTCTTTGGGAATACATTCTCGGAGAAGAAGAGAGGTTGAGAGGGTGTGCCTTTGCTGTGGAAGGCGAAGGTAGAACTTATAGAAATTTTTTTTCTTCTCAACTGGAACTATTCTCGCACTATTTGTCGGCAGCCGGTGGATGGATGAACAGTACCCGTTACGCGCTTTCTGACAAAGCCGTCCGTAATTTCCGCGAAGCTGACTGCGCATGCGACGCGTGACGACACGTCTTGAATGATGATCTTTTGAAAACCGGGGTTCAAATTCGGGTTCGGCTCGTGGTTTTCGCAACGCTCCAAGCTGCATGCGACGCATGTGACGAGTGATGACAAACTGGAAAAGCTGATGCCACGTGATTTCTGAGTCAAGCCCAGCTTTTGATAGAGGAACGGCTCTTTTGAGACAGGACTCCGGCCTTCGAGAAAGGAGCGTCACTCTTTGATTTGCGAGAGGATCGCTTCTTCGATCTCTGAGGAACGCTTCTTCATTTTCTTCTTTTTATAGAGGCGCGAATTTTTGTTTCACCTCACATTCGAACTTTTGCAGTAGCTGAGTTGCCAGTCGGAAGTAGGGGACCAGATCATCTTTCCTCACCTCATACTTGGTCAGGAGTTGATTGATTATGAGCTTGGAGTCGCCATATACCTCAAGGGCTGTGATTCCTATATTGGTTGCCATTTAGAGGCCGAGGATCAATGCTTGGTACTCAGCGACGTTGTTAGAGCATAGTTCGCTCAGTTGGAAGGAATAAGGCAGTATTTGCCTTTGTGGTGACATGAATATCACTCCTGCCCCCGCTCCATCTGTTCGGGCGGATCCGTCGAAGAACATCGTCCATGTTGGGAAGACGTCGATGTAAAACACCTCCTCGTCAGGCAAGTCGTCTGAGATTTCCCAATCGGCTGGGATCGGGTGATCGGCGAGGAAGTCTGCCAGTGCTTGTCCTTTAACGGCTTTAGCTGGAATGTAGATGATCTCGTGTTGATTGAGAAGCAACGCCCATTTAGCTAATCGCCTTGTCAGAACTAGTTTGGACATGACGTATTTAACTGGATCAGCTCTAGCAACCAAGTGGATGGTGTAAGCCTGCATGTAATGCCTGAGCTTCTGGATGGCGAACACCAAGGCGAGGCACATCTTTTCTATTGGGGAATAGTTCAACTCAGCACTGGTAAGAGTTCGACTGAGGTAGTAGAGCGCTCTTTCTTTCTGGGATTCATTTTCTTGTCCCAAGAGTGCCCCAACTGAACTTTCCTGAGCGGCGATGTATAATATGAGTGGCTTTCCAGGCGTGGGTGCCCCCAAGACAGGTAGACTTGACAAATATTTTTTTATGCTTTCAAAAGCATTGTGGCATGCTTTATCCCATACAAATGGAACATCCTTTTTCATGAGTCGACTGAATGGTTGACAGCGCCCTGCGAGGTTGGAGATGAAACGCTTGATGAAGGCTAGGCGTCCTTGTAGACTTTTCAGCTCGTGCAGGTTTCTCGGCTCAGGCATGCTTTGAATGGCCTTGATTTTTGATTGATCCACTTCAATGCCGCAGTGTTTGACAATGAAGCCCAGGAACTTTCCAGATGTGACGCCAAATGCACATTTCAACGGGTTCATCTTGAGGTTGTACTTTTGCAGTCTTTTGAACACTATTCGCAAATCCTTCAAGTGGTCTGATTTTCTTTTTGTTTTGACCACCACATCGTCCACGTAACATTCTACATTTTTGTGTAGCATGTCATCGAAGATTTTTTGCATTGCACGCTGATATGTAGCTCCAGCATTCTTTAGACCGAATGGCATTACTTTGTAGCAGTATATACCCTTTGGAGTGCAAAAGGCTGTTAGTTCCTCATCCTCGGGAGGCATGCGAATTTGATTGTATCCGGATGAGCCATCCATGAATGATAGTGCCTCGTGGCCAGTGGTTGCATCCACCATGATTTCGATGATTGGCAAAGGAAAATCGTCCTTCGGGCATGCATCATTGAGGTCTCGGAAGTCCACGCAAACACGTATCTGTCCTGATTTCTTGAGGACGATAACGACGTTAGAGATCCACTTTGGGTATTACACCTCTCGAATGAAGCCTGCTTCAATTAGCTTGTCAATCTCAGCCTCAATCTGTGGGATGAGCTCGGATCGATAGCGCCTTTGAGTTTGCTTTATCGGTCGCGATCCAGGCTTGACTGCAAGGTGATGTACAGCGATGGTAGGGTCAAGGCCGGGCATTTCTTTGTATGTCCAAGCGAAGACGTCTTTATACTCTAACAACAGTTGGTAATACTCCTCTGCCTCGTCTGCACTTACCAGTGCGCTTACGAAGATAGGCTTTGGTTCCTCGCTTGTGCCTAAGTTGATTTCTTTGAGATCATCTACCGTGGCTTGCCCCCCGTCTTCGAGCTGTGGTGGTGCAGCAGTGACATCTTCCTCAAGGATCTCGTCTTCTTCGTCTTCTCGGACTGTGATGTGGAAGACGTCTTGGACTTCCTCTTCAGTGCCGTCCTCTTGGACTTGCTGGCATGAGGTTTGTCCGGTATGGATGATGGTGCGCCTTCTTACTTTTAGTGGTCCTTTTGTGTCAATCTCCAAGATTGCTTGACGCTTCATCCTTGAAGGAATTGAACTCCGAATATCGCCTTTTTCTGCTAGCCTGTCGGGCTTTTCTTCTTTTGGCGTTGTCTCCTTCCTTCTAGAAGGCTTTTTGTTGTCTTCCAGTCTTTCGGAAACTGACCGTTGCAAAGGCGAGCTAGCCGTGTTGCCTTGTTTCTTAGGTTCTGACAGCCTTTCAAAAACAGATTTTTGGGATGTTGGCGTGTTAAGCCTCTTGAAGACGGAGGTTCGGCTTTGACCACCAATGCGATGCAATGCCGATATTCTGGGTCTTGGGTGATTCATCCTATTGACGGCCGGTATCCGAGGGGCGATTTTAGGCTCTTCTTGTTTTTGTACAATGCTCACGCTGATGTGCTGAGTGCTAGCATTTTTTGCCTTGCTTGAAATCTTTACAGGTGCATTTGGTGTGAAGCCGATTCCTGCTTTGCCGTTGTCAACTCCGTAACCATGCTTTCTCAGCCTCTTTTGAGTCTCGGTGATGTCACGTTCTTTGTTGTTGACAGCATCTGAAACCTTCTTTCCAAGTTTTGAAGAGGGAATGAAGTCGTACCCAGTCTTTGACATAAGTTTGTAGGCGTTTGGATCAAAACCCTCTTCGGTCCTCTTGGTTGGGAGAAAGCTTGATTCTACTCCCTTCGGCAGAGCTTTTATGAAACCTTGTGGTGGTCCTGCAATGTTGGTCCCGCCTAGCTGTGTTAGAGGTAGAATTGCATTCGCCTTGAGTAGTTCCATATCATCCTTGCACTGTTGCATGTCGGCTTTGCTTGTCCCAGTTTCGAATGGTGTTTGACCCTCCTTTCTTCTCGACATTAGGATGTATCGGAAGACGGGCGTATTCGGTTCTTTTGAAGGCGTCTTACCCCCTTTTGCTGTCACGAGTTCGTCGTTGCTTGCAGATGGTGTGGTTTCCCCTCCTTGTTTTCTGGGAATGGATTGCCATTCTTGTTTTTTAGCCGTTGCTTTGCCTATGGATTTTACCTCTCTTGGGAGAGCTTCGGGTATCGTGTCCTCCTCCATGTAGAACTTGGCGTCCGCAAAGTGTGATTCGGCTTCGGTAAATGGCCTTGTATCGCCTCGAACCACCTTCACTCCCTCCCGGTAGAATTTTAAACATTGGTGAAGGGTAGACGGCACTACTCCATTTTCATGGATCCAAGGCCTTCCTAAGAGCAGGCCGTATGAAGTTCTTGCATCGATCACATGAAATATTGTGCTTGATTTGAGTTCATCGGTGGTCATCTCCACTCGGATCATGCCTATCGCTCTTTGTCCTCCTTGGTTGAAACCTTGGATTAGTAGACGGCTTAGAGATAGTTCGTCTATTTTGATGCCAATTGTGGCCATCGTTGACTTTGGCATGATGTTTATGGCCGACCCGCCATCCACCAGCATGCGTTTGACTTTGCTCTCCCTTATGTATCCTGAGACGAAGAGAGGACGGTTGTGAGGTTTTGATCCCAGCAAAAAGTCTTCGTCAGTGAAGTTGATTGAGTCTTGGGCGGCGCAACATGCGGCATATTCATATGAATGAAGTTTTGAGCATTCGTCCTTGTTTCCTTGTACCCCATGGTCATTGGGACTTGTTAGGGCCACTATCAGTGCTTTCCGTATCTCTTCGGGTAATCGTAATGCTTCATTGATGCTCACATGAGTCGGCAAACCTTCTTCAGTTGTGAGGGTCTTTACTTCTTCAGTGGTGGTAACTTCCTCTCTTGATGTTTCCTTTACTTCTATCACGTGACATGCAGTGACCGTGTACCGTTGGAAGAAGTCCTTTGGGAAGTACTCGTGCAAGGAGACGGGAATGCGTGGCTCTTGCTCTATAGGCTCCCCAGTGTATGTTGGCTTGGCAGCTCTTACGCTTCTTTTGGGCTTCCTATTGTTGCGACGGCGGTGTCTTCTCCCATCTTCTACCTTTGGCTTTGCGGCCTGTGGCTTGGGTTTCTTTGACTTTTTGCGGGTTACCAAGGTCCATTCTTCATTATCCTCGGTCGGTGCATCTTGGTTGTTTGCCCCCAATGGTAGTAGTGCAGAAGGGGCTGCGTGACGATGGTCATGCATGACTTGAAGAGGCACAGGATCAAAGGACCCAAACACGATCGTTGTAGTGTGTGTTGCAACC
Source organism: Crataegus laevigata (assembly GCA_963580275.1). Lineage (NCBI taxonomy): Eukaryota > Viridiplantae > Streptophyta > Magnoliopsida > Rosales > Rosaceae > Crataegus > Crataegus laevigata. Next base: position 16,974,564 of record OY756940.1, on the reverse strand, counting down.
GTTTCTTCCAAGTCGAGTTCAATTCGCCCTTGTTGTGCCAACTTCATGATGAGCTCCTTGAGGACAAAGCATTTGCCGACGGGATGGCTTACGATGCGATGGTACTTGCAGTACTTGGGATCGTCAACGCGATTCATCTCTTCTGGGCGCTTGCATTCAGGAAGCTCAATTACTTTCTTCTCCAACAGGTCGTCTAGCATCGGGGCCATGTCAGAGTCTGGGAATGGGTATGTTTTCTGCTCCAATTCCCTTAAGGTGTTTTTGTACCTTTCTTGGGTACGGGATGGCTCACCTCTTTTTATCTCCTTTGCTTTGGTTTTAGAGGAGATTTTGACGGATGCAGCTGAAGTTTTAGTGGGGATGGCGTCAACGGCAAAAGCTTCCTTAGCGGGCTTCTTTCCACGATTGTCCACATTTGGAGTAAACACCTTATCCTTCTTGAAGTCGGTGATCGGCTCATTTTTTCCATGATGAGCGATGCTCAGCTTCATGTCGTGAGCGCGGGTGGCTAACTCTTCGAACGTTCGCGGTTTGATGCCTTGAAGGATGTATTGCAATCCCCATTGCATACCTTGCACGCACATCTCGATTGAGGAGATTTCCGAGAGTCTGTCCTTACAGTCGAGGCTCAGAGTGCGCCATCGGTTGATGTAGTCAACGACTGGCTCGTCCCTCCACTGTTTTGTGCTTGTCAGCTCCAGCATGCTGACTGTACGGCGGGTGCTATAGAAGCGGTTGAGGAATTCACGCTCCAGTTGCTCCCAGCTGTTGATGGATTCGGGCTCAAGATCGGTGTACCAATCGAAGGCGTTACTTTTCAGGGAGCGCACAAACTGCTTGGCAAGGTAGTCCCCTTCAGTGCCTGCATTGTTGCAAGTTTCAACGAAGTGGGCGATGTGCTGTTTCGGGTTCCCCCTTCCATCGAACTGCATGAATTTGGGTGGTTGATATCCCCTTGGCATCTTCAGGGCATCAATATTTTTAGAGTAAGGCTTTGAATACGACATGGAGGCATGTGAGCTCCCTTCATACTGCGTTTTGATGGTGTTAGCGATCATTTGTTGCAGCTGTTGGATAGACAGAGATCCCACGGGTGTTATTGCCTGGTCTGGCTTCTCCTCGAATTCTTGTATCGGAGGTTCCTCCTCCTCACCGCCTTCTTCTTTTTTGTCGTTCTCTTTTTCCAATCGGTTGACAAGCGCGGCGATTTGTAAGTCTTTCTCCTCCACCGTCTATGTGAGTTTTGCAATTGCCTCATTCATTTGAGCCAGCTGCTCCTCGATTGAAGTCGCTCCGGTGGTCATGACTTGCATGGCCGTGCTGCTGTTTGAGTCGGCGTCAGAGAGCAGGGACTCGGGGAACTTCTTTGGAATATCTTCCATTGGCGCACTTAGCGAGGCCAAAGTGATTACGGGTTTGTATTTCTGGTGTTCATGAACTTTTGGCGAGGTTGATGCAGAGAGGGAAGATGTGGCGGAAAGAGCTCTTGCCTTGCTCCGAGTTGTGATCCCAAAAGCGCCACTGCTTGTGACGAGGATACCCTTGTTCTTCGCGTTAGTTGCGGGAACGGTTTGGGCCTTCTTTGATGCCATATGTGCCTTTCTTTGTGGATCTTGATTTGAAGATAGAGATGAGAGGTAGAGAATGTCCCACTGGGCGTGCCAAATTTGTAAACACGAAAATTTCCTGAAGGAACAAGAACATGTGTACAAAATAATATTTGTTATTTGATGAATTTTGGGGTTACAATCTCTATTTGTTCCTCTGATTCTATCTTCGTAAGATATGGATTTTGTTGATGGGCTGTTGATCCAAAGGGCCGTTGGGCTTGATCCTTGGATGAACAGTGATGTGGATTTGTTTGTGTTGATCCGAAGGGGCTGTTTGGCGCTTTGATTCTTGGGATGAACAGTGATGATCTTCAGATGTTTGATGATGAATGTAGAACGATGAACGATGAATGATGGATGAGCTTCAAGGGGCTTTAAGCTTGATTCTTGAAGGATGAATGTATTGATTCCAAGGGCCGTCGGGGCTTGATCTTGGAGGGTGGATGAATGTTGCTTCAAGGGCCGTCGGGGCTTGATCTTGAAGAAGATGGATGAACGATGAACGATGGATGAACTTCAAGGGGCTTTGAGCTTGATTCTTGAATGTATTGATTCCAAAGGCCGTCGGGGCTTGATCTTGGAGGGTGGATGAATGTTGAATGATGAATGGTGGATGGATCTTCAAGGGCTTCTGGACTTGATCTTGAAGAACAATTGCGCTAATCCAAGGGGCCGTTGGGGCTTGATCTTAGGATGGATGAGCGTTTCTTCAAGGACCGTTGGGGCTTGATCTCGAAGAACGATGAACGATGAACGAAGAACGAAGAACGAAGAACGAAGAACGAAGAACGAACTTCAGAGAATTCTCTTCCAATTTGGGAGTAGAGAAATGTATTTGTGAATTGGTGAATTGAAATGAATGAAATTGGCTTCTATTTATAGAATTTTCCAAGGCCTAATTTTGAATATAATATCCCAGATGAAATAAGCCGTCTCTGCCAGGTGTTGACACGTGTCCTGTTTGACAGCTTTTCTAATTCTTTTCGAATTTTCGTCGAATCACACAATATGTGTACAATTTATGTAATACACGAGTGTTAAAATTTTGACCATTGGTCAACATTTATTTACTGAAATTTCACTGTCTACAATAACATGTTGACATATGCAATTTGTGTAATCCTCACAAAACTGAAAAAATTCTCTTAAATGCAATACTAGAAGAAAAAAATGTAAAAACCCAGACAACCAAGTAAGAGGTAGGTTGTGGAAGGCTAAAGAAAATACAAAGAAGTAGAAAAAGAAGGAAAAGGGGGAGAGGTATGCAAATAAAGAAGGTGGGTTGTTTCAGAAAATTATAGGGTGTATATTACTGTTAAGTGAGAGAATCGAACCAGAAGTGGGGTTGCTTTTTCTATTTAAAATTGCACATCTCTTTTAAAAACTTCCCTGCCAAACTTATCGTTTCATTAAACAGCCGAAATGATTTAAAATCTAACAGCTTAACGACGTCGTTTGCTTCATCTTCTTCTATGAGGTTCACACCTCGACTGAAGTCAGGATGGGCCTGAGACTACCCTAGTCCCTTGGTGGCTCCGCCCCTGCTAATAAGTAAAGTTATCTTACACCTAAATAATAATAAATAAATAAATAAGATTTTATGTTAAAGCTGAGAGAGAAAACGAGAACAACGGAAGAGGATATGATCCCCTCCGGATCCTCAAATCCAGTGCATCCATTGTTCATCGTGCTGTCAGTTTTTGTCAAGTACTGTTCATGTTTAATATTAAATATATATATATATATATATATATATATTTAAAATGATTTTTAATCGCACGATGAATGTATAGGATTCGAGGATCCCCAGGATCCTCTTTTTAGAACATAGGAAAATTTATAAAAGTCGTAAATTCTCTACTGAATCAACCTATGCGTTGAGGTATTCATAACATTTTCTTAGTTTGTAAAAATTTAGCATTTTCCAATCGTAAGAAGTATGAAATTCTAGAATTGGTGATTTCGTTGATATAGTTATGCACATAGAATACAAGAATTTATACAACAACTGAAAACTATTCTAGGTAAAAGAATCCTAATTTAAGGATAATTATCCTTGGTCTCCTCTAGCATGCTATTTGCAGGTAGTACACAACTGCTCCTAAATCGTAAACAAAAATAATTATAAAAAAATCAATTCATATCTTTGGAGAATCCAAACCTTCACATCACCAGCATTCGTCAAAAATGTTCGTTTTTCTCTATGACTTCTTTAGGTTTTAGTCAGCATATAGAACATAGAAGAAAGATTGTGTGATAGTAAGAGTTGATTATTGGAAGTAGGTTTATTGATAAATTTTTGTTCTACTATTAATATCATCTTGTACTTGATGATAATTATATGATAGTACAAAAAGAAAATTCACATTAAAATTTAAGTTGGATATATAGTGAGACTATATGGGTTCAAAGAAAAGTTTACCTTCATATACCATCCAATTTTTCAATAAATAAAGACATTTTCATAAGGATAGATTGCATGGAAGAATGACCAAACTGCCTTTAAAACTAACATGTTATTTGACAAAATAGGAATGCTAAGTGGGCTTTCTCAAATGTGAGACTCCTTATGGACTTTATGTCACTTCATAGTTTAACTCTAATTCGCGTGCCAACATTATAAAATACTGTGCAAAAAACATGAGATTATAGAGAGTCTATGGAGAGTCTCACTTAGACCTGACATTCGTGTCGTGTTTCTCGTGTTCGTGTTGTTTTCATGTCGTACCCGATATCTTAATGGGTCATGTAACACCCGTTAAAATAAATGAGTAAAATGACTCGACCCAAAATCGACCCGATAATATTAATAGGTAATATGACCCGACCCGTTACCCGTTAAGGAAAATATATTTTAAACTAATAAATAATCAAATGAAAAACATAATACTAAATAAGTATATACATACCATATTATCACATTCAAAACATAAAAACGCATTTGTTTTTTAAGTATTACATAAATACATACCCAAAATAAGAGCAAAATTAAAATTAAAAAAAAAATTAGAACATTACAAAATATCAAATGTTCAAAAGATTTGCAAAATTAAGGGAATTATGTTTCAAGGTTTTGGACTTTGCACATTTTCTTACAATCAAACTCTTCAATTTTCATCAATCACCATGGGAAACGGTATTGGAACTTTGGCTTGATATATTGTCTTCAAGAGTTATATTGATGATTTTTCAGTGAGGTTTCTACATTAGTACTCTCTTCTCATTTATCTGATGACTATTGTTTAAATAAAGTTTTTAGTAGTTTTTTAATTAATGCAGAAGTGTGAAAAATATAGAAAAAATATATTAACGCTCGTAATGACAAGCTTTACAACTTTCGTGAAGGGCGTGCCACTATAATCATATAAGTCATAGATCAAAATTTAACCGTCAATTGTTGTTTACATTTATGCTTCATTTTTTCTCACCAAATTTTATTTTTTGAAAACATGATCTATTAAAGGATACAGGAAGATGAACGGTTCGGATCGTTGATATTATGTTAAGAGTTTTACCGTTAGTGAAAATACTGCTTGGTGTTTATAAAGTCTTTACAAACTATATAACATCAACTCATATTTCAATTAACTGTAAATATTGAGACGTGATATCAAAGATCCTAACAATTCATCTTCCTATATCCCCTAGAAGATATGTTTTCAAAAAAGAAAATTTTAAAAATGAAATTCAATATAAAGAATAAAACCTAAATGACAATCGACGGTTAAATACAAATTTAAGGTTTATGGATTATGGTGTCGGATTTTGAAGTTGACCCATTCACGAAAGTTGTAAAGCTTGTCACTACGAATGATTGTGTGTGTATATATATATATATATATATATATATTTATATTTATATATTTTTTATTTACATTTCTTACAATTCTACAATAATTATTATTAATTTTATTACTTTTACACTCAAATAAAAAATATTATTCATGACGATTTGGAGGGTTTTAAAAATCTAAACGATAATGTAAGTGTAACCATTGTCTATTCGTGGAGGAACGATGAATCACGAGTGTTTATATATTCTTTCACATTTTTCATACTTGTAGAGATGTCTTATTGCCTATACTAATACTATACTAGTTGATTTTAATTTTGGACAACAATATATTAAGTAAAATTTATCCTATTAATGGTAATAAGAAACTCTCATAATAAAAATAAATAAATGAATAACTTTTTTTAACTTATATAGAATAATAATATACAAATATATATTTAATATAGAATATACCAATATATACAATATGGCTATTGTATTTTATAATAATTTTTTTAGTAATTAAACTTTAAAATTATAATTTATTTTTCTTAACAGGTCAAAGCGGGTTACCCATGTATTACCCGCGTGTATACCCGTTATTAACGGGTCACCCGATAATGACCCGATTAGTTATCGTGTTGACCCGAAACCCGTTATTTTCGTGTCGTTTTCGTGTCGTGTCACTAGGTCGTGTAAGAAATGATGCGTTGTAAACAACACACAAATTAAACCCTCTTTTTGACAATTGTAGTAAAGATGTAAGTAGGGTATCGTTCTAGACCGGGGATTAAGAGGGATTGCTAATGCACCTAACTGACTTAAAAATATTAAACAAGACTCAAAAACACAAAACAAAACTCTAAAACAGAAAGCTAAACTATAATAACTTAAAACACACCAGAATAGTCAAAACAACACAAAACAATCAAATTGACCCAAATTAGACACTAGGGACTGATTTGGACGAAAATAAACTCAAAAGACTAACTAATCACAAATCTAAACAGATTCTAGCTAAATTAATATAACTTAAAGATGGGGGATTGGTTTTTTACGAAAATTAAAAGACAAAGTAAATAACTTGCAGATTCTAAACAAAGACATAAAACTAAGTGAATTGATGTATAGATGGACTAGCTAGAGGGTTCTTCTCCACACATGACACACTTGCATACAAACCAATTTTCAGTTGTTCTTTCAATAAACCATGAATCTCAACACTCCAGATTAACCGTGAACATCACTTTTTTAACCTTCAAGTTTTCCTTAAGTTATTGAATTGGACGGAAAAGCACATACAACAATTCAAAACATTCTTCAAAAGTCCCCTACGTGAATAGCACAATAGAGATACAATCAAAGATCATTAAGCTTTGTGAAAACTATAAGCATTGACCAGGCATTCGTAACTATGAACAGCATGATACTCTTGCCAAGAATTCACTTAACGCGATTGTGACTAGCAACCTCCACTACTTGTGAATATAAGTTCATAACGATTAGGTGAAACTCCCTTATATTCTAGCATCAAATTCATGCATGCAAACTAAGTATGCATCCTTAATCGACATACAAGAATAAGTTATAAATAAAGCAGTTAAGCAAATTGAATTCACAACTCATGAAATCACAACTGAAGGTAATCAATTCATATTACAAATATGTTCATGGCTTTGAATCAACCTCTAGTCTAAACGAATTTAGTTCCACATATTTGCAATTAAACAACTATAATTGAATTTAAACATGATAAACAAAAGTAGAAGACACCTAGAATGCTCCAACAATCCAACGTCTTGAATGGTTAGCACAGGTCCAAGTCCTCCTCCTTTCTTGCAAACATGCGGCACCAAGGTGGGTGTGGTGTTTGGATGGTCTAGGGGATGTGGCAGAGATTGGATAGGTTGAGAGAGTATGGAAGGGTGGTAGGGGATGGATAGGAAAGAGGTGGATGGAAATGGATGGAGGAAGAAGGAAACTTGCGGGAGAAATTGTGTTGTTTATGGAATGTGTTGTAGATGTGAATTGGTCTTTTGTCTTGTGATGGAGAAGCCTATTTATAGATTTTGAAAATGAATCACCACCACAAAATTTCTTGGTGAAGTAAGTGGATGTTGTAGGTGAAGTGAGTGTGGATGTTGTAGGTGAAATAAGTGGATGTTGTAGGTGAAATAAGTAAGTGTGGATGTTGTAGGTGAAATAAGTGGATGTTGTAGGTGAAGTGGGTGTGGATGTTGTAGGTGAAGTGAGTGGATGTTGTAGGTGGAATAAGTGGATGTTGTAGGTGATATAAGTGAGTGTGATGTGTTTTTGGGTTAGAAAATAGGAAAGGAAAGGATCCCTTAATCTTCAACTTCATCCATCCACTTGGCTCCAAGCATAAGCTAATCATCCAATGCCCAAAAAATGCTCCAAAATGCTCCAAATTGCACATACTTTGTCATTTGGAACTACAAACACACGAAAATAGCTTAAAACACTAAAATAACTAAGGACTAACAATCTAAATGCAAGGAAACAAGCTAACTAAGTTGTATAAATATACTCCTATCAAATACCCCCACACTTAGCTTTTTGCTAGTCCTCGAGCAAAACAAAATAAACAAAAGAGACAAAACACAATCTAGACCTTCCAACATTTTCCTTAGGGATTTCTAATGGACATGACATATTAAAAATCATCACTTACACATATTTTGGTCATCCATACCCTTAAGCATATACTTAATCACAGTCATAATTTACTAGCTCGCATTTAATCAATTAAAACAACATTTTGAATGTAGTAACATGCCTTAGAGAATTCCCTCAATTCCTTACCAGATAAACACTCTATTTTCACTCAGATTTTCTGACTACACTCCCTACACTAGGTATATGTGAGAAGATTGATGTAAACATGAAAACTAGTACTCACATATGTTATAACAAGGAAAGCATTTTCTGAAGTTATTAATGCACATATGAATATGATCTCATGAACAAAATGCTACTACTTAGATGCAAGAACCAGGGACACCATATGCTCATACCAATCCCAAACTCTACATATTGAACACACAACAACCAGGATAGAAGTCAAAGGGTTGTAACGGGACTAATGGTATTGGCTAACAAAGAAAGGATATGGAAAAACAAAGGTTCTTAAAGAAATAGTAAGCAAAGTAATGAGATTGACACTTAGAATTCACTTTTGAATGCAAACTCAACTTTGAACAAAAAGGGGAGATTTACACATTTTAGGGCCAGATTTCAAACTTTTGGACCCTTTCTTCAACAATCAACACTTTTGAACTCAATCTTATTTCTTTTCAAACTCTTTTTTTTTCTTTCATTCTTTTCAGACGTTTTTCTCTTCTTTTTCTTTTCTTTTGAAAACCAAAACGTACAATTGAACTTAAAACAAATAATCCCTCCCACACACTTGATTTTCTACATACTGTAGATCAAAAGGAATTCATTCTAAGTCATGCTTCACTATCCTTTAAAAACAAGGGTATGGACAATCCTACACTAGGCTAGGTAAGGTTAATGGGGTTAACAAAGAACATAGGCTAAACAAGGCTCAAAAGGGGTTAAACCTACAAAACATATGACAAAGGGGTGCGGCTATTTGGCTTTCGTTCACTAAATAAATTGATCTTGTTATGTGTTATGCAATTCAATGTCATGCTTTGAATGAAATGGATATGAGTTCTAGTATTTGGAACTAAGATGATAAAACGCCTTCTAAGTAGCAACTGAGCAAAGAATAATGAGATCATGCAATTACTTTAGAAAACAAAAGCATCAAGATTAATAACTCTCCAAAGAAGGTATAAGCTCAAGTCTCACAGGGATGTAGCATTAGTTTGAGTTCCTTCCTTCAAGCATGTTACAAAAACTGATTTTATCCTTTTATGATCAAATTTGAATTCGTAAACAACAACTACAACTAAGCATAAACCAAGAGCATATCAAACTTCCATCCATGTTCATAACTTTCTTTAACAGTCATGCAATTAAAAACCAACTCCTCATCTTTGTGTTGGAAGGTACCTAAGACACAAACACACAAAAACAACTCTTTTTGGCATTTTTCAAAACTTTTTTCAATTTTTTTTTAAAATTTTCGTAATATAACTTCAAACACAATAAAACACACCAAAACAGCTTAAAAACACTTATAAATAGTGAGAAACAACTTAGCTTCATGTGGTAGATGATCTTTGGTGGCTTGTTGATTTTCCACAGCTTTGATCTTGAACTAGATGGGACTTTCCACAGCTTTCGAAGAAGTATCTTTCCACAGGTTGATTCTTGAACTGGGTTGGGGAGCTTTTTACTTGAAAGTGATCCTCAGCTTAGTTGAGGATGAATCAGCACGTTGTCTCCACATGCTTCAAGTAATCAGGTCTCCATGCAGGTGTGGCATCTTCTCGAGCTCTTGGATCAATTCAGACTCCTCCTGCATCTTCTATGAGATACTTTTGCTTTTGAAGAAGTATCTCTCCACAGGTTTATTTTTGAATTGGGCTGGAGGGGCTCGAAGATGAGTACTCGAAAGCAAGACTAGGTAAGCAATCAGGATCTCTCTTTCTCCATGTTCTTTAGATAAGGTGAGGAGAAAGCATGATATGAGATACTTTTACTTTTAACCTTCATGATATGAAATACTTTTGCTCTTGATGACTTGTTTGCAGAGGTATACCAGGGGATGAGGAACACTGAGTAACTCGAGAGGTTTCTTTGAGAATACATTCTCGGAGATGAAGAAGTGTTGAGTAAGTCTGCCTTTGTTATGGAAGGCGAAGGTAGACATTTATAGGAATTTCTTCACAACCGGTACTATTCTCTTACTCTTGTCGGCAGCCGGTGGATGATTGAACAGTAAGGTTTACGTGCTTTCTGACAAAGTTATCCGTAATTCTCGCAAAGCTGAGGGTGCATGTGGCAGGTGACGATAAGTCTGGAAAAGTTGATCTTTTGAAATCCGGGGGTCGGCTCATGGTTTCTGAGCAGGCCCGGCTTTTAAGAGAGGAGCATCTCTTCGATTTGCGAGTAGGCGCCTCTTTGATTTGCGAGCAGGCGCCTCTTCGATTTCTGAGTAGTGCCTCTTCGATTTCTTCTTTTTATAGAGGCACGAATTTTGTTCCACAGCACACTTAAATTGCCTCCTGTAAAAACTCCCTTCTTACACTTCTAAAATCTTAATCTGTCCGATCTTTTCTTTCTCAACACCTTAGGAAAATGTCTTGCCCCTCTGACCGTCGCCTTAACTTGAATGTCAGGGAAGATGATGACTTATCTTCTCCAAACAACATTTGACATCAGTCCTTCATATCCCCCAATGGTCCTCTAACAGTTGGGGACTCAATGATGAGAAACGATACAACTGCTACGGTGGTTGCTAGAAATCTTCTTACTCCAAGAGACAGTAGGATGCTATCCAAGCGGTCAGACGAGCTCGCTGTTCAAGATTCTCTGGCGCTTAGTGTCCAGTGTGCAAGCTCAGTATCAAACATGGGTCAACACCTTCTTGCACGATCTCGTCAGGTTGAGTCTTTGATGGCTGAGGTGGCTAGTCTTCGGCAAGAGGTCAGAGGACTCAGGCACGAGAATAAGGAGTTGCACATGCTCGCAACTAGTTACTCAACAAGTATGAAGAGAAAGCTTGACCAGCTGTAGGAGTCCGAAGTGCAGATTCAGAGTGATCATCAAAGGTTTGTGGCGTTATTGCATAGGCATTTGTTGCCTTCGTCATCTGGAGTTGCACCAAGTGTTTAGGCTCCGGAGGATCAAACTCTAACGCTTCGTCTTTCTGGAGCTCCGTCGACTGATGAGACACTACCCGACCAATGAATGCTATTAGTTTACACATTATTGTAAAATATTTTTGCTTTTATTTTTATTTTATTTGATTTTTTTTAAATCAATGTAAAATATGTAAATCAATGTAAAAAGACTTTGTTTACCCTCATTTTTTTTCAAATCAATGTAAAATATGGAAATCAATGTAAAAAGACTTTGTTTACCCTCCCCCGCACTTAAACTAAACATTGCCCTCAATGTTTTAAACATAGGTTCACACTTAAGCAAACAAACAATTAATGAACAAAGCAAGGCAAGATAAATGCAATAAAGAGAAGGGTTTAGGAGTGCAAATCTGATTTGTTGAGCAATTCCAAAATCTCCCTTCGTTGAATGCTTGGGTTGCCTCCCAAGAAGCGCTTGCTTTAACGTTTTGCAGGCGGACGAGACCTCCAATTATGCTCCCCTAGGTTCCACGGCATGGAATTTATCTTTCAATGGGAGGTGATACTTGAAATGATCCGGCAATGTTCTAAATTCTAGGGTGGGTGCCTGAATCATCAACAACATGTAAGTATAAAACGAAATTGAAATTGGAGAAGATGGCTTACTTGCGTTCTCCGACACAAACTCAATGACAAATACTACATCTTCAAAAGTTTCAGGGACTTTGAACTTGGCCAGATTTACTATGATGGTTGTGGCTTGTCCCGTGTCATCAGTCTCAACTTCTTTGGCATTGGTTGTCTTAACTACATCATCTTTGATGCATTCAACATATTCTCCAGCCACTTCATTATCTTGAGTCTTTCTTCTTGATGTACAACTCTCTTCAAACAATTCAACACAATTTGGAACTTGATTTGGTACACCAAGAATTAGGATCTCACTTTGCACCTTTGGAAGAGCTTCTGCAATGTCTTTTTCACTCTTATCGTTATTTGGAATAAAAAACCTGCGAGGAAAAGGGACATTTGGTGGAATAATGTTAGAATGAATTAAAATTGGAACAACATTACCGGAGTTAGACATCATAGGGACTTGAGGGGCTTGCAACAAGAGTTCTTCTAAACTACCCATGTCGTCCTCCTCATATTCTTCTTACATCAGCAATTCATCCATGTTCTGGCTACGTTTGGATGGTTCTGGGACAACTTCATCCTCCATATCACTTTCCAAAGTGTTGGCTTCATCGATTTCAACTTCTCCCATTGAATTTACAATGTTGGAGTTGGAGAGTTCACTTTGTTCTTGAATCTGTGCCATGAACTCCACAATCTGCCCAACTTGCTTCTCCAATTCGTCCACTCTTTTGACTCGGTTTTGCATCTCCTTGTTTTGATTTTCTACTCCTTGTGTCAAAGAGGTGATTAATTGAATAATATTATTATTATCCATCGACGAACCTGAAATTGGTTGGGAAGATTGTAGTGGAGGTTGTGGTGGTGCAAGTGGCCATTGATAGAACTCCTTAGATGGCTGCAATTGTTCTTCTTTTTGTGAGCCCTGCGTCAAAGAAATTAGTCCATCAAGAATTTCATTATAACTCATGGGCATACTTGAATTCGATTAGAATTGTTGTGGGGGAGGCTGTGGTAGCTGCATAGGTCTTGAATAGAACGCTTCATCTTGCTGCCAATATCCACTTTGTTGAACTTGTTGAGGTTCTCCCCACATATAATCTGAATAGTCTCTCCAATCCGAATTGTAAGCGTTGGAAAACATGTTGCCCCTTGATTGGCTATGGCCTTGATATCCCCAAACATCTTCTTTTGTAGTGAATTGAGGACATTGATGAGTTTGATATCCTTGCCCATAGGGCACATCAAATGTAGGGACACTTGGCATTGTGGTCCTTTCAGCATTATGAGTCAATTGAGAAGTGAGATGCGCCAATTGAGCTTGAACGGTCGCAAGTGCCATGTCTTGCTCCATTTGTACCTAAAATCAAAAAAAGAAAACTAAATCAAATATCAAAAGTAAAAGTCACAAACACAAAAACAAATAGAAACACAAAGGGATTAGCAAACTTGCTAATCCCCGGCAACGGTGCCAAGAAACTGCCGGGTCTAGTCTCACTTCAAGAGAGTTCCTTAACATTTTTTTGGACAGAAATTTGATGAAATGTGAAAAAACTAGACAATAGATGAAAAAATTATTAACTAAAAATTAAGGTTGTCTAAAATCTATTACAAAAATTGTATAAAATGTTTTCTATAATTAAATCTATTACAAAAATTGTATTAACTAGACAATAAATGGATTGTGTTGCCTTGATGCAGTCCACCCATCTTTCTACTCTTTGACGTACCTCTCTCAATCTCTCTATCATTTTCCAGTAGATAGGCCTTACAACACTTCTTTTTTTGTCAAACGATAGATTTGTTAGATTAAATGTTAGGTTAGGGAGTTGACGGGGTTCAAACCCACGCCGTAGTGCAAGGACAACACTCCTATCCACCACTGTGGTCAAGGGTCACTTGTGCCCTACAACACTTTTTAATTTGTTTATATCTTGCCACATCATCACTTTTTTTTACAGATATATGACATTGCAATTAAATTACAACTTTGTGTATGAAATTTTAAAGTTTTGATAATGGTTTTTGAAGTTGCAATTTCACCCAACGTAAGAGTGTAAACTGTAATATACACTAAAATAAAAATTAAAAACAAAAACCTTAATTTCGAAGTGGGATTAGGGTTTTCCTAGTGCGCAACCTGATTTCGTGTGCCTTGAAAGAGTTGTGAGGATTGTGGGCATGCTATTTAGAGGGAAGCAAGCAATGCAGAAACCCTAGAGCACCAGCCTATCATATGAATGATCAATGGTGGAGAAAAAAAAGTCGTACATGTTAGAATTTGTAGTTGAATTCGCAATTATGAGAGCAGAAAATGAAGAAAAAAAATTGGAAGAACAAAATCTAGAAAATTCTTCACTCAGAGAATATTACTCTGTTGATGCTTCATTGATCATTCACGCTGAGCATGTGAGCTCACAATAGTACAATCATATTACCATTAAAGGAGAGAGAGTTATACATATCAATTAATCACAACCCTCTTTAATCTAGTCTATGAGCTAATTACATCTTTCATTCTTCTAGCTTATTAGCTACTTAACCAACACTCTCCAATAACAATATTACACATGAAAATTCACAATAAATCAGTGAATACATTTATATTTCAACACTCTCCTTTAAATTGTGCACTTATTTCACTCCAAGCATACTTCTAAAATAGTTGAACCTTTCCCTTGACAGAGACTTGGTAAAGATGTCAGCTACTTGTTCTCTTGTAGGACATTACTTCACGTTAATCTTTCCATGATGTAGTGCATCCTTGATAAACTGATACCTTTTATCAATGTGCTTTGATCTTCGATGGAAAACAGGGTTTTTGGTGATTGCAATCGCATATATATTGTCACACTATAGTGGTGTTGCTATTGTTTTCATTTTACCAAAGTCTTCCCAAACAAATTGAAGCCAAATAGCTTAAGTGGTTGCCTCTGATGCACTAATATATTCAGCTTCTGTTGTGGATAGTGCAACGCAATCTTGTTTCATAGAGGCCCAAGAGAACATTCCACTCCCAAATGAGAAAGCATAACCTAATGTGATTCTCATGTCATCTTTTGAACCACTCCAATCACCGTCACAGTACCCTATTATGACTGCTCATTTCCCCTTGTCATACTCTAAACAATACTCAATGCTTCTTGCATATATTTTAAAACTCTTCTTGCAGCACCAAGATGTTTGTTGGAAGAAAAATGCATGAACCTTGCTAACAAACTAGCTGCATACATCAAATATGGCCTAGTTGCTGTGACATACAACAAACTTCCAACAATTTGCATGTACTTTGACTCATTTGCAAGTCCACTTCCACCCTTCTTTCTTAACTCTTCATTTGGAACTAGTGGAATGCTCACTATTTTGCAATCTTGCAGACCATACTTGCTCAGTAAGGAAGCAACATACTTCTTATGGTGAATGAATATGCTAGTATCAATCTACCTTATTCCCATTCCCATAAAATGGTGCAACAAACAAAAATTAGACATTTCATACTTGGTCATCATATCTTCTTCGAACTTTTGAATCATATCAAAAGCATTTCCTTTGTAGATTATGTCATCTACATAAATGGAGGCAATGATGATTCCTTCATTTGCAATGCACTTAGTATAGTGAGTTGCTTCGCTTGAGCTTTTCTAAAATCTACACTTTGTGAAGTATTAATAAATCTCCCCATACCAAGCCCTGGGAGCTTGTTTTAAGCCATATAAAGCCTTATGTAGTTTGCAGACTTTACCTTCCTTCTTTTCAACCACATAGCCTTTTAGTTGCTCTACATATACTTCTTCCTACAATATGCCATTTAGAAAGGCTGATTTGACATCCAATTGAAACAATTTCCAACCTTTCAAAGTAACTAAAACAATGCGAGTTCTAATTGTGTCAAGCATAGCAACCGGTGCAAAAGTCTCATTGTAATCGATTCCAGGCCTTTAAGCATATCTCTTAGCCACCAATTTGGCTTTGTTCTTTGACACTGATCCATCAAGATTTAGTTTAGTTTTATACACCCACCCTACTCCAATGACAGGTTTATCTGATGGCATATTCACTAACTACCATGTATTGTTTTTCTCAATCATGCTTAACTTATCTTCCATTGCTTTATTCCATGACACTTCAGTTGCTGCTTTAGTATAGCTTTTAGGTTCTACAATGCATAAGTTACAGTACTCATAAACTTCACTTACTTTCTTCCACCTCAAAGGGGTCATATCATAAGTTTCAGATTCTAGAATGCCAAATTGAGTACTACTTTATGGCTGTTGAGACAAGGAACACTCTCAATACCATTCTCAGTTGATTCTTCACTTTCTGAGTCAAGTAGTGGAATTCTAACATTTGTGACTATGCTAGTTTCCCAATTTCATTTCTCATCTTCATTGAAAAACATGAAACAATGATTTGTCATGTGCTAGGATTATAAATCATGTAACCCTTTTTCACATGTACCATAACCTACAAATATGCCCTTCGTGCTTGTAGGTTGCAGTTTGTGTCTCAGGTGCCTTGGTATCAGTGAATAGCATACTAAACCGAATATTTGTAGGTGTTTACTCCTAGCTTCCTTCCACTAAAAGTCTCAAATGAAGTAATTTCATCTATAACTTTTGTAGGACACCTATTCAGTAAGTATACAGAGGTATGCACAGCTTTACCCTATAGTTGATAGGGCAACTTTTTCTCATGCAATAGACACTTTGCCATTTCTACAATTGTCTCGTTCTTCCTTTCTGCCACTCCATTTTGCTATGGAGTGTAAGCCATTGTCAATTCTCTTTCTATCCCTAGATCTTCACAGAACTTGTTGAACTCAATAGAAATGAACTCTCATCCTCTGTCAGTTCTCATTTTCTTCAGTGAGTACCCACTTTGGAATTCAACCATTAATTTGAATTTCTTGAAAACACAAAATACCTCAAACTTGTTTCTCAAGAAATAAACTCAACACATCCGAGAATAGTCATCAATGAATGTGAGGAAGTACTTGTTGCCACCCATGGTTTGAATCTTCATTGGACCACAAACATATTAGTGAACCAGTTCTAATGGTTCTTTAGTTCTCCATGTCAGTTCTTTTGAAATGCCTGCCTGTGGTGTTTTCTCGTACCATAACCCTGGCATACATCACTATTCTCTTGTATTTCAGGTAGTCCTATAACCATATTCTTCTCTTCCAACATTTTCATACTCTTATTGTTGAACACTCACAACCAGATTTGTCAACTCTCTATCTTCATAAACTTCCACTTTGTAATCTCCAAATAGTAGGAAATAACCACATTCAATCATTTGCCCTACACTTCATAGATTTTCTGCAGTTCCAAAAACCAACATAACTTCCCTTATGTATTTATTTCTCCTCATTGTCTTAACTACAAGTGAACCTTTACCAACCACATCAACCAAAACACTAGTATCAACCTAAACTTTAGCTTTAACATTTATGTTAATGTCAACCAGTAAGTTCTCTTTGGAAGTCATATAGTTGCTGCATCCGTTGTCTATGTACCATACATCACTCAGCTTCTTTCCATTTGAGTTATGACTGGCATATAATAGATTCCCAGCATCTTCAGTCTGCGTAGCATAGTTAACTTGTTGTAAAGGTTTGTTGAGATTACAATCCTTTGCAATATGCCCAAACTTGCTACATTTATGACATTTGGGTTTCCCCTTGTTCTAACATTCACCATAATAGAGCTTATCACAAATCTTACAAGGAATTTTAGCAGAATTGTTACCCTGCCATGATTTCACAGAAGTATTCACCCTATTTGACCATTGTTTCCTTTTATTCTTAAAACCCTTTTGAAATATGGAATTTCCAACTTGACCACCAAACTTGTTAGTTTGCTTGGGTGAGATATCAATACTATCAAAGGCTTTCTCTGTGCTACTTTCATTGTATCTGCTTAAATGTTGCTCATTGCCTTTCAAGATGGATACAATATCCTGTGCATCAATAACCTCCAGATCTTTGGTATTCTCACTCACAGATGTTATACTATCATAGGATTTAGGCAAACTAATCAGTAGTTTTTGAACTATCCTCTGATTGCTAATTTCTTCACCATTACTTATCATTTGATTAATAAGATCAAACACTTTATCCAAATACATAGAGACATATTCATTATTAGTCATTCTACTGTATTGAAATTCACATATAAGACCTTGTAATTTTACAGACCTCACTTGCTTATCCCCTGTGAACTCTTGCCTCAAGATATCTCAAGCTACCTTGGCTGATTCTTGATTAGAAATTCTGGAAAAAAATCTTATCAGAAACAACATTTTGTATGATATCCAAGGCTCTTGCATCCATCACAACGCTTTCCCTTCTAGTTTCTTTTCCTCAACTGTGAGTTCTTCTTGCTTCTTCATAGAGGTTTCAACCCCATTTTCAACCAAATTTCATAGTTCATATGAACAAAAGATGGTTTTCATCTTAATTTTCTAGAAATCGAAATTCTGACCATTGAAAACGGGTGCTCTTAGATCTTTTCCACTTGAACCAGCCATGTTAGACTTGGATCTCTAAGAATCAAAGTTTGAATTGAGGAATAACCACCTCGAAGCAACTCGTGATTCTTCCCAGAATCAAATGCCCAAATACTTGGATCGAAACCGACTCTGAGGCCGTGTTGGAATTTGTAGCTGAATTCTCAATTATGAGAGCATAAAATGAAAAAACAAATTAAAGCACAAAATTGGAAGAACAAAATATGAAAAGTTCTTCAATCAGAGAATGTTACTCTGGGGATGCTTCATTGATCATTCATGCTGAGCGTGTGAGCTCACAATAGTACAAGCATATTACTGTGAGAGGAGAGAGAGCTATACATATCAATCAATCACATCCCTCCATTTAATCTAGCCTATGAGCTAATTACATTTGTCATTCTTCTAGCTTATGAGCTACTTAACCAACACTCTATAATAACAATATGGGTAAATTACACAAAACTATCTCAACTATGGGTTGAACCACAATCTCATACCTCATTTTTTTTTAAATTAGAATGTCATACCTTATCTTACGAATTTGTTACAATGTCAGATCTCGGTCACTTTTTCTATCAACTTTTCTATTAAATAATGACGTGGCTTGAGGTAGGCCTCACTATCTAGCCCAACTGGATTAAAAATTAATTAATATTAAAAAAATAAAAATAAATCATTTAAATATTTTTATTAAAAAAGTGAGACCCACCCCTTACAAACTCACCACCCCTACCAAATTAATCACCGTAACCAAACACCCCCAATCTCCATGCCAATTTCAAACAAATAAACCCCCAATTTCCCCCAAATCGTAATGTTAAATTTCTTTTAATAGTTAATTAGATTTTTAATAAATTCTTATTTTTTTAATATTTAATTAATTTATGAATCCAGTTGGATGTGTGAGTGGGCCCGCTGCTTGCCACGTCAGCAGTTAACATCCAAATTGATAAAAAAATTAAACGGAGGTCTGACATTGCAACGAGTTTATAAGTTGAGGTATGATATTGCAATGTTTAAAACATAAGATATGAGATTGTGGTTCAACAGACCTGGCATTCGTATCGTGTTTCTCATGTTCGTGTCGTTTTCGTGTCATACCCGATAGCTTAACAGGTTGTGTCGTGTAATACCCATTAAAGTAAATGGGTAATATGGCCCGACCCAAAATCAACCTGTTAATATTATCAGGTAATATGACCCGATCCGTTACCCGTTAAGAAAAATATATTTTAAATCAATAAAAATAAAAATGAAAAACATAATTTGACCCAAAAAAATGTAAAACATAATACTAAATTAGTATATACATACTAAATTTCGGAGTTGACCATTTCATGAAAGTTGTAAATCTTTTCATTACGAGTGATTACATTTTTCACACTTCTACAATAATTACTATTAATTTTATTAATTTTGCACTAAAAATACTATTCATGAGATTTGGAGGGTTTTAAAAATCTAAACAACCATTTAACCATTGTCTAAGCGTTGCGAATGCACTATGAACGTTTATTATGCTTTCACATCTTTTAGACTTAAACATTAATGATCATGAATTTTGTTTATTTTGAACTCCCTTAAAAATACTATTCATGAGAGTTTGTATGGTTTTAAAAATTCAAACGATCATATACCTATCCTCAAAACGTAGAGGATGCAACTACGAGTGTTTGCATATTTTTTTCATATTTTTCGCACATGTAAATTAATTATTATAATTTTTTTAATGTGTTTGGTATTTTTAAATTACTTGATGTTTTTATTTTTAATGTGTTTTATGATTTTTAATCTCAATTTTTACCTATAATATACTATAAAAATAAATAAATAAAACTTAAATTTTAAAATTTATATAGAATAATAATTAATAAACAATATATACATATTCATTATATCTATTGTATTTTATAATAAGTTTTTTTAGTAGTTTAAAAAATTAAAATCATCAAAATAACTTTTTTCTTATCGTGTCGAAACAAGTTACCCATGTGTCACTCTTGTGTAAACCTGTTAATGACCTGTTATTAACGGGTTATTATCGTGTGACCCGATAATGATCCGATTAGTTATCGCGTTGACCCAAAACCCGTTATTTTCGTGTCGTTTACGTGTCGTGTTAATGGGTCGTGTAAGAAATTGTCAGGTCTAGTTCAACCCATAGTTGAGGTAGTTTTGTATAATTTACCCTAAAAATATTACACCTAGAAATTCACTATAAATCAGTGAGCACATTTATATTTCAACAGTACACCCAGAAGCAGGGGCGGAGGCACTGTATGCCTAGCATAGGCCTAGGCCTTCTCTCACTCTTTAAGCCCCTCTAAATATTTAGTATTATATATTTATTTATTTTTTATAAACTTAGTATTATATATCTTTTAGTATACACAAAACTCTTAAGTTCTATTCATCAATAGTTAAAACAAGAGGTGTTTTTTTCTTTTCACCCAACGGCACTCGTCCTAAAACTAAATTTAACTCTTATTTTGTAAACAAATCAATAACTCTTAAAATTAAAATCTAAAGTCTGCTTTAGTTTTATCAAAAGAAAAAAAATCTTTAATATGGTCAACCTAAAGAGTAATAAACTTTGAACTTTTCCTCCCAAAACAATGTTAAGGTTTGTAAATCTCTATATTCTTTTAACTTTTTCCTAACAATATGGTCAAAAAATATGATCTCTAGCATTTTTCATTGACTTGATATTGGAAAGTTAATTTCTTTTAATTCTCTTAATTTTGATTAACTACTCTCTATATTGACTTGATATTGGAAGATTAATTTTAACATAAAAAAAAGCATTTAGTGCCTCAAAAAAATTTAATTAAATCACAATTCTAAGCATGTATTATACCCTCTTGTAAACATTATCTTCTTTTTTTTCAACATTTAAGTGAGGCCCCTCCTCCTCACGTCTGGCTCCACCGCCTAGAAGGCAAAATTTGGTCGTCACAACTACCAGTGGAGCTTTGTGAAATAATTTTATCAAAATTCCCCTCCAAGTGCGATTCAAAGCAGTTTGTCGCTCGTACAAGGCCGTCGTCAAATGTATCTTACGATCCTCGTCATTCGAAATTCGGTTACTTACGGGAACCGCCATGCATCTTTCCTAGTATTACTAGTGGTACAGATGGCGATGGTGGTGATCAAAATCAGGACGGTACTCTTTGCTTTGGCCTTGAAGGAGAAGGCAAGTTTTTCAACTCGAAGAAGAGAGCATACCTAGGAGCTAGGGCTTGATTTTTGCCTCGGATCATCTCACGGATATCTCCTTTTCTTAAATAAACCTGTATATCGGCGTATGCTCGAAAACCCCTTCTCGGAAAATCAACTCCAACTCACGCCGTTGACTGTTGTTTGGAATGAAGTTAGGAATGCAGCTTCTGTTGATTGAATGCGCCCAAACAAATATTTGGCAGCCGTGAAGTTGTTCTATCCCGAGGACCGACATGCCAATATTCCAGCACCGAGAGTAGGATGGACTGTTGGCTATGTATAGCACGCGCGTCTTGTTGTGACCAATACTTGTTCATTTTATGCCTTATATGCAGTGATTTCATCCGACGTTACATGTACACATCAAGACGCCATTAAGTTTGTCCGAAATGACTGTTACTGCGAAATTCGTCCGGTGGTATTGGTGGTAGCTATAGATGGTTGATGTCGATTCAATTGGCGATCATGTTCATGCATTGGCTTTGGGTGCAAACCGGTCCATAATAATCTCAGCAAAAGATGATGCTTCACAGTTTGTTCACGTTTGTTTCTCCCGAGTCTTTGTCTCTATCAACTAGGTCTAGGTGTGTTTGATTTGAGAGACCAAGGGAGATGCTCTGTGATCTTCCAACGGCAACGGGGCTTGATTATTTAGGATGGTAGATTATTTTGTTACTATTATTTGGATGCCTTCTAAGAAGCTTCAAGCCAGTTTGGGAGTGTGATAGGACATAGGAGGATCCACCGACAATTGCTTTAGGAAAAGTTCTTCCCCTCACAAGTGATTTTAAAGTGCTTTAACAAAATCACTCACTCAATGGAAAGTGCTTTTCCAACAGAATTTGTAATTTGCAAAAAAACATTGGGTAGACTTCTAACAAGCATAAATAAGTCCTTTCCGAAACAGGATCCGAATGAGTTCCTGTTCAACTTATGTGCGCATGATGCGAGCAGCCAAACACCAAACTCAAGACGTATAAAAAAATTGGAGGCTTTAATGAGTTCCTGTTCAACTTACAGTCTGGAAACAATACACTGATAACAAAGCGTCGTAAATCCCGGAAATAACTACCAAGAAAATTACACATCTGAACTAAATTACAAACCCTACTCATACAGCTGACTACAATGATTCCAGGGCAATCCCAAACATTTTAGGCCCACAAGAAATCAATAATATAGGAATATACAGCATTGGGACACAAAATTACTGCAATAGATTATTATTACTCAACAGTTCAACCCAGGATTTCTACGTTTCCGAGTTTGTAAGAGTTTTGCTGTGTTCCAGTATCAATTCGTAGAGGTTGTCAGCCGTCGGACGATTCTCCGGATTCTCCTCCGTACATTGGTAGAACAAGTCAACAAGAAATCTCACTGTGTCCAAGTCAGCCTCTGTTCCCTCAAGTTCCGCGCCTGCTTGAGTCATTACTGGCTCATTCAATGACCGAAACGCCTCCAAGTCATCGGTTAACTTTGGTCGTTTTCCCCTCTGCACGCACCATACAAGCAGATCACTTTCGAGGTTACAAAACATTCTACCTACAATTTAATTAGAAGATAAAACAGAGGCAACCTAAAACAATTACCTAACACAATCTACATGCATGATTGAATCTTAATGCCAAGCCAACATAGGCTATGGAATAATGAAGCTATATCATATGAGAATAACATTCACTTCCTCATTTCACTGACAGGATGTTTCCAAATTCGGTTTCAACAAACAACAATTTGTGATGTATTCCACGTATGCTATATTTAAATCACCGAAAGTATGGACACCTCATAATCTTACAAATAAATCCCACTATTCAGTTATATTTCACATTCTCTAACAATCCATACAAAATTCTTCATATGAATAGAGATAGAACGAAAGAGAGAGAACAGTACCGTCAGAAGTTCATGAATCTCCAATTCAGGTACTTCAAAGTACGGAATTTGCAGAGTCAACATTTCCAACAGCAAGCACCCAAACGACCAGATATCAATTTCCTGTTACCAAAAGGGAAACAAACTTACCAACACAAAAAAATAAATAAATAAATAAAAAAGCAAAGCGACACAAATTTAAGATAGAAGAAATATTGAGGTTGGAACCCTTGGAACTATCTCAAACTCCAATGGGAACATATCGTTTTAGATAGATGGATTTCTTGCAGTGCTATTTGTGGTTGTCCTAGCTATGGTAACACTCATTGTCCTAGCTTAATACAATTGCTTGTCAACAAATGATATGCTCGATTATACTAACTGGATGCTATATTTCAAAAGAAAACTTGTCTACAACCTAATGAAAAAAAGTAAATGAACACTTGTATGCATATTATAGCATTCTGTGCACAAATAGTTAACTACCAAACAGATGGAAAAGAGAAATAGAGCAGAAAATATATCAGGGATCGACAGATATGTGACAAACTGACCGGATTAAAAACTTACCAATCCATATATATTTCGTTCATCCACTGCTCGCAAAACCTCTGGAGCCATCCAGCGAGGTGTTCCAGCACAAACATTAGCAGGAGGTATTCCTATGTGGGCAATGCAGCATGTATGCAAATAAGATCGAAGGGGAACTGCCCTATCAAAATCACAAAGCTTCACAACATGTGTTCCATCAGCTCTCTTCCTATCCAGATCAATCAAAATGTTTGCACTTTTTACGTCCCGGTGAATAATGTGCTTTGAATGCAGCTCAACCAATGCACATGCAACATTTTTAGCGATGCACAAAGCTAACTCCACTGGAAGATGCTTCTCACCAGCTTTTGATATCTTTTCCATATAATTCTGTCAGATGATGGAGATGAAAATGTTAAAAATAAATAAATAAAACCGACCAAGCAAAATGAAACCAGAAACTTTACTATCTATAGTTGAATTCACCTGTAAGGAACCTCCCTTTATGTCCTCCATCCAAATTATAGACTGCAATATACGATGCTCAGGACTACCATCTCCAGAAGGAACCCACTTGGAAGATATCTGATGTCCATACATTTCCACTATGCAAGGGTGTTTCAAAGCACCTAAAATCCTTATTTCCCCTAAACAGTTGTAGTCAAAGTTCCTAATTTCATCTGTTGAATTTCCATATACCACCGAAGTACGCATCTGCAGCATCCACAAGCAAACAAAAGGAAGATTTAGATCATTAATTGTAGTAACAAGCCTAGGAACTTTCAGACCTATCAAATAATTGCCAGCACAACCAAACTACTAAAGGCCTGAAAATAACTCCAAAGTTTTCCAGCCTGATAACGGATTGAACTTCAAGAAACACACCTTTCCTGCTGCCTCATTTGATCCATATTTGCGCCGGACGAGAGAAGTAATAGAGTTTTTTAGAGTTTCATCACAAGAGGGCATAGAAGGGAAGGAGGTAGGAGCAGGGCTGCTTCGAATTGGAAGATAAACTTTGGTCCGGCTGAGAGGAATATACCTGCCATCACAAAGTGAAGATACACACAAAGTCTCAGCAATAAATATCCTGTAATGCCATGTTTTTGGTACGTAATAAAATTTATATTCGAAAATCACAACATGTTTACTAGCCAGCCAAGCAGGCAATATGTGTACAGCAGTTCAAAAATCAAACCAAAAGAAATATCTAAACTAAAATTTGAGATATGAAGGGCTAAAAGGGCAAAAATAGTACAAGATACTGTCACAAATGAAGTACAAAACAATTACTGCCAAATCCTAAGCAATGCATCTAAATGCAACATTGATACAAAGATTCTCCACTCAAAATAGACACATTCTGAACGTAGGCAACTTGATAATCAAACCACAAGTGACATCACAGATCATGGAACAGAAAAGGAAGGGACAAGATGAACCATAAGCCATAATGCAGACATGTACTTTATAAAAGTTATATGAACAGGCATCATGCAACAATTCCTAGCAATTTACAGGGTTACCAAGCATTTCATGCTAAACCTACAAAAACAAAATTAATATGGCATTGCAATACAGTGACCCAGAACAAGAATAAGCTCTAAAAAAAACATTTTCCTGTATCCAGAGCATCTTCAATAGTGAAGAATTACCAAGATCAGTTAGATGATATACTGACCTGCAATAATATTCAGGATCAGTCTCCACTCTTATATCACGCGGACGACATGCATCCACTACCATTCGAATCTCTGAGGCACCTCTCTTGATTGATACAATATTCCACGCATGTGGCATGAAATCCATGTAACCCCTAACAAGCTCACAAGGTACTCGAGGCTCCACCGAATCACATAGATACTACAGGTAAATTAAGTTTCATCATATTAGTATACCTAATTAAAACCTATTGCAAATAACAGACATCAGTACAAATAATAAATGATAAATTTAATACAGAATCACCTTCAATAGCAATGCTCTATGCCGACACACACCAAACTGCAAGGTTCCAATGGGAACTACGATGGATTTTCGTCGTGCTTTAATAGAACGAAGGGATTTCTCACAGAGATCAGAAAAAACGATATCTTCAACATTCTTTAAAACTGGTTTAGTGGACAAACTAATAAAGCCCTTGTTTCCAGTTGGACAGGTGCAAACAAAAGGCTTCCTGTAGTCTGAAAGAGGATTAGCTTTTCGTGCCCATTCAACAAGAGCACTCCTATCACTTCCCCCAAAGTGATCTGATACAAACAGAGCAAGCAATGATGCAATCTGCAGCATATCAGCCTTATTTCCATCTGTATTTAAACGATTCACCAATTCTTGGGCAGAACGTAAAATAACATCCAACTCTTTATCCCATTGCCTGAAGATACATTAAACAACACAACCATTATCAGTTAAAAACCAAGAGGAGGACAGCAAATACACGTGAATGTAAAAGACTTGCATAAAATTACAACCTGTCCACAAGAATGACTTCACGTGAGTCAAGGTGGAATTTTTCCTCATAAAGTTCTAGTGGCATGAATGGCCTATCACGCCCTGCATCATAAAAGCCATCAGAAAGATGGTCCTCGGTGCTGCAAACTGAGAAATCATTATATTTCCGAGACAAGTTTGAACTATCAGGACAGCATCTAGGATGTTTGGGCCGTCTCGGATTATCAAGGTTCCCATCAGGGTGCCTTTTGGGTTGACAAATACTTTTTGATGTATCTGAAGATGAACCTTCATCTTCCTCACCATAAACCTGTTGATTGGAGGCCGACGATGCATCAAACTCACAACAATCCTTTTCATCACTTTCATCTACTGTGCTAGAGTCTGGACTCACAGATGAGCAATTTCCTACAAAACGCTCCTTCGAGCTCACATCATGGCACACAATATTTTCACTTTGCACTTCCCTAGATAGTACATCTTGATCACCATCATCATCCAGATTGATAATGTCTGATGCACCTTCAGGATAAGATTCAGAAGCAAGAAGATCTTGGTTGCCTGGTTTGCTTTCTTCATCTTCCAGCATGTGTAACCGCTTGGAAGGATCAAGACCTTTCAACTTTCTGCTGTTGTTTAAGCGTTCTTGACGAGCTCTCTGCTGCAAACTGTACCCTTGCTTCCTCCACCTACCTGACCTCCGAGTTGCACAGCACCTACTGTTCGATGAATGAGCGAAAATTAAACTTGCTGAGCTATGATGAAAGCCTGTAAAAACATTCGGAGTATGATACAAATCACATACCTACATACATACATACACATATATATATAATAGAGAGAATCAAGGAGAGAGCATTGACTAACTAAAACTGACGACTAAATAAAGTACATGTGTAATTCCACAGCATTACCTCTGCGAAATAGACTTTCATTATTGCTCCCAAGGGGGGTTTCATATACATCCATTTCTACAGAGGAACAGGTAGAATCATCACCAAGTGTGTCCTTCCCATTTCCTTCTAAATTGCAGCATATCCATGAGGGTATTTGACAGAAAGTGAGAAGCTTGTTGTACTGAACCATAAAAGATCATGAAATAAACCACATTAGATTTTCATATCAGATATCACATAAAACAACTAAAGAAGGTTTATTCTAAAAGGAAGTTGAAACTACATATACAATTCAAAATAAAAGAAACCAAAAACCTAATTAACAAATAGGTGCATGTGGTCATTATTCTCTTCTACAAGCAAACCACATGATTTTGCATGTGAACTTATACACTGTTTGCAGAAGTCGAAACAAAATGAATTAAAAAAGTATGTGCACCATGGTTGTAAGAAACATGATAGCCTAAAACCTGTCCAAAGATAGTTTAAGTGGTTCGGCACAAAAAAGAATAAGCACAAAGCCATCATGAAGAAAGTAGCAGTAGAATATGAATTTCAGCAAGTTATTGAGGATAAGTTCGGAAATGAAATAAAATCTTGATCCAATGAATTAAACTTTGGAATGTCATTATTGTAAATTATAGATAGAAGAATACAAGCACTGAAAAAGGAATACTTGACTACAATAATCCTAGTTTGCGATTGTATGTAAGTACCTGAAGATTTAAATTCTTGAGGTTGTGCATCAAGTCAAGTTCAAGATATCCTAGTGATGTCAACCTATTATTGGACAGGTCCATTGTCTCCAACCTTTGCAAAGAGGACAAAGTCGAAGGCAATTCCACCAATTTATTATTAGCAACTTTTAATGATATCAAGGCACTTAAATTACTGATCTCAGCAGGCAAACTTTTTATCTTGTTGAATGAAAGATCTAGATATTCCAAAGTGTTTAAGCAGCCAATTTCTGGAGGGAGGTATCTGCAGTAAACACGCCATAAAGTGGATAAGTTAAAGTCCGTAACTATTTTTACATTCTATTGAAATGAAGAAACCATTAATTATGATGTAATAGAGGCCTAATTACCCAAATACATGAACATTGCTAACAATATTAATGATAATAAAAACCAAAATTTCACTC
The DNA here is from genome assembly GCA_963580275.1 of Crataegus laevigata. NCBI lineage: Eukaryota > Viridiplantae > Streptophyta > Magnoliopsida > Rosales > Rosaceae > Crataegus > Crataegus laevigata. Next base: position 16,946,176 of record OY756940.1, on the reverse strand, counting down.
AATAGCTAACCAAATAGAGATAATTAACAAGATTACCAGTTCCTTAAATTCAAGACCACAAGCAAACTCGCATCAGTGTTTTATCTGAAAGATCTACTATTAAATATGAATTTTTCTCAAATGATCCCTAATTACCTTTGACACATTTCATACTTCTTTTGCTCAAGGTCCATAAAAATATCATAAATGCAACAAATAATCTTGAGGATACCATGTTACCAGTACATTAAACTTGCATAGCAACACCTGTACTACATTTTGGATGTGCATCATTCTTTCCTAATATTAAGCTCTCAACGTAAATGCTCATTAGTTTTGATTTCTCTTCTTTATGTTACTTTTCCGAGTGTTTGTTAGCAGTTGCATATCAACAAGTTCATAGAAAAAGAATCGTATAGCCATCAGAATGTTGGAACATTGATCACATACAAAGTTGAAAACTTTATATAATCTCTTAAGAGAAAGACACGAAATGTCTAGGGGTAAAAACCTAAGTAATTAATGAAGTCATCTACTTCTTCATCTAGCATATGATCCTCGAACCTTGACCATTTAGGAGTTCAAGGCTCACTCACTACCTAAAGCACACAAATGCTGAAACCATTTAGGAGTTCAACTTCATGAGGGCTCGTCTTATACTAGGCAAAACCGCTCGAAAGTACAAACTTTGATAACATATGACCAATCTCACTGCCTATGCAGTCCACATCACTACACAAAAACTCGAATCAAAAGCATTCCAATGAAAAACACAGAAATCAGCGTTGTCTTTAAGCAGGAAAAAAAAAAAAAAAAAAAAAAAAAGCTTACCTTATAGAGAAGTGACAAACAGAGAGCTTGGTGAGGCACTTGAGCCGAGCAATCTCGCTCAATATCTGAAACCCCGAAGGCCTCAGCGGCACTTTGGAAAGCTCAAGCTCCTTCAAGCCAGTCAATTTATCCAACGGCAAGCCACCAAACTCCGGCGACGACATCCTCACTTGCAAGCATTCCAAGCTCTCAAACTCCATTGCCGCGGAAGGCGAAAATAAATTAATCTCATTCCCAAAGAACTTCAGCGTTCTCAACCTCTTGTGGGAGGCAATCGACTTCGGCAATAAATTAAACACGTTTTTATACAGATACAAAGCCCCGCCATCCTCAGAATTCTCCCTTATCGAAAAGTCCAAGCTTTTGCCGGAAATATCGACAACCCTCGAGTCGTCGTCATCGCCGTTGGCAGCGGCTCTGCCGTCTTCCTCTTCGACAGTCGGATTGGAGGCTTCAGTTTCTGATTGCTCTGGTTCCTTAGGGTTTTCGGGGGCAACTTCGTCAGAATTGGGGACTTGCATTGAAAATTGGAGCCGCAATTCGGGAGAAAAACCCGAATTTCTGAAGCAGGCAGGCTGAGAGATCTGTTTGGGAGGCGAGAAAATATAGGATTAATGGCATTGGACGAAAAATATGAATGTGAGGGAAAATCGAAAGAGGAGCGGGGAAGTAGACCGACCGCTCCTTTGTGAATAATTTAGAGAGAGAAAAAACCTAGTTAGTCCTCCACTGTAGTTTCCACGAAGCAAACGAACGTTTTGCGTCGGCGCACTGTTATATATCGTATAATATCAGTCCTATCACATATATCACATTAGCCCGCATCTGATATAACTGTCTACATTATCTAAATTAATCATAATTTAATTTAAATTAAAAATTATTTAATAAACCAATAAAATTAAATTTAAAATTAAATGGTGATTGTGGCATCAGATAAGTATCCTTCCTTCCCCGTTGCTTCTTCACCTGTTTCTTCTTCCACGCCATTTTTTTGCTTCAGCCCAGATTTTTTTCAGCAACCTCACCATTGATGGAAGTAGACGAAGTAATGGAGCTATACAATTATTTTGGTTCGAGATCCGGATCTTCAAAAAACAACCGGTTTCATCAAACCCATTAAATTTCGAAGAACACCCAGATCATGAAATCGAAGAAAACCCAGAAAACCCATCAAAGCTAGAGTTTTTACGGATTCCAACCAAGCATACTAGGTCCATGAGCAACGAGTTGAGCTCCAATACGAGCACGCCTCCACCGCTACGAACCCCTTCGACTTCATTCAGCGTTGATAAATTTGCAAACTTTCTGATGGCATGTTCATATCCTGCTAATATTTGTTGAAAGCTTTAAATTGGTTGCCGAATTGTGCGAGTTAGGACATTGAACTATGTGTGGCTAGATAGATTGTGATGAAGAAATGATTGGTTTTTGTGTTTGGGTAGGCTTTTCGATATTTTGGACTATCAAAGAAGGGGAGTTCAAGCGCATGATTTGCGATCGAAAGTGCAGGATGGGAAGGGTAAAGTTAAAAATTAAGAGGTTGGAGAATACAAATGGGCGTCAAGCAACTTGTGCTAAAGGGAAGAATGGCATCATGAAAAAGGCTAATGAATTATCTATACTGTGCGACATTGACATTGTCCTTCTCATGTTTTCACCGAATGGAAAACCTTCGTTGTGCAGTGGCAAACGCAGGTATGTATCTACAACTGTACATTCATTCTAATATAGTAACAAATTAAAGAATTTATAGCCTGTTTAGAGGATAGTATGTCAAGACGCGCACAAGGTATTTGTGTTTGCGTTTGAAAACTATTCAGGTTTATCAAGATTAAGCTTTTTAGTCACTTGAAGCAGTTGATTTGGGAGGATATGTTTAATGTATGAGGCACCTTAATTCATCAGTATGGAATGTAGAATTCTTAGATCAAGTGACCTACCTTAATGTTTTATACATTTTCCGTTAATTCTGAACAAGTCTGATTGTTCTATTCTTAAATGGAGATTAGTACGTATGACATTATTGGTAACGAAGGCTGTACATAACGATCATGCACTTGCATTTATGAAATCGTGCGTCGATGAACTTTTGTTTTGTGTGCATTCGCCTGTAAGAGTATAACCTTTCGCTGGGAATCAATCACCATTGTCATCAGTAACTTGGCCTTTTCTCTGTTCTTGTTGAGTTTAGTAGCATAGCAAAGTTTGCACAACTTACTCCCGAAAAAGAGCTAAAAGGTAATTTCTTCACCCAAAGAAACAATCATGTATTTGAATTTAAGTTTCAAAGTATCCTATTTAAATTTAATTTCTTTGGATTCTAACAGGAAATTGGAAAGCCTTGAAGTGATTCCCCTTTGATAACCTTGTATTTATTTATTAATGATGTTATTGTTCTCTTTTTTTTCCTTCTTTTTAGATATAACTTAGATACTACTACTGCTGTCTCTTACTCAATTTTCTGTTTTCTTGTTGAAAGTATAGGCACTGAAGAAAACATTCAAGAAGTTGGATCATGATGTTAATATACAAGAATTTTTGGGTACAAGGTACACAAGCTAACACACGGGGTTAAAATTTTATCAGAAGTCATGGAATTACAATTAATATGTTTTTCTTTTCTTTTTGTTTCAGTTCTCAAACGATTGAGGTAACAATGCAAACCCATATTTCCAGTGTGATATTTCACCATTCGAGTCTCTTGATCTTAACTTTTCATTGTTGCAGCTTTTTATATTCCTCTCACCCTGTCTCTCTCTCTCTCTCTGTCTCTCTCTTTTCTTCTCTCTCTCTCTCTCTCTCTCTCTCCCTCTCTCTCTCTCTCTCTCTCTCTCTCCCTCTATCTTTTCCACAGGACCTGAGTAACCAGTCTAGCTTATTGCAAACCCAACTTTTCGAAATAAAAAAGACACTAAGGTAAATACCTGAAAATTTGGGTTGGAGAGCCATATTTTACGTTTCATTAATTTATGTTCCATTGAAACTTTACTATGGTCTATGCACAAATGCTTTACCAATCTTGAATTCTGCAGCTGCTGGACTAGCCCTGATAAGATCAACAGTGTAGAACAGTTGGGGCGAATGGAAGATTCACTTAAGAGAATCGCTTAACCAGATTTGAACACATAAGGTATCCACTGCACCCAAGTGTAGGTTTCATATGAAGAAATTTAGTGTATATACCCACCCGATGTTAGAATTCTTGTGCTTGACAGGGTCGGCACTATGAAGTGTTCTTATTGTCTGGTTCAAAATTTTTAATTTTTTTTAAAGTTATCTAATTATTGTAATTGGCCTAGCTTTCCAATATTATATGCTACTGAAATGTTACCATTGATAATTAGAAGTTGCGGAAATGATGTACTGCCATAGACTGTCACAATTTATAATTTGATTACTTACTAATTTGGGAATGTATGTGAATAGTAGTGAGTATGACATCATTGGAGTTCTAGCAAGAAACATTGACAATTACATACAAATGAGGAGTGTATAATTTTATGAGTATCATTTCTCTGTAGTTTTCAAGTGACCTTGTGCTACTTTTAGTTTTGATGCTACTGCACCTCTTGATACTAATGCAATCCAATTTTCCATTGGCGGGAAAATTTACAAAAGCAGCAAATTATGTCGTTAGAATGCACTAGTCAGGTAAAGCATTGCTTCTTTTCAGTTTCGAGAAACTTTTTTAAGCTGTTATTTACTTACTGATATTCGTAAACATAATATCACCACAGAGTTGAAGCCGTTGGTTGATGCAAAAATAAAGCAGGTCCTCAGAGTTGACGACTTTGATTTGGAGGGTGTGTTGCCAGAAGGGTTTTTGGAGAGAATCATTCATGGGCTGCAAAGATTGGGAAAGAAGGATGATAGCAAAGATGAGAGTTTTGATGAGTCTGCAATTACAAGGCCATACCTTCCAAAAGCTTGGGATGTCAGGGAAAAGAGGAAGATAGAGAAGCCATTGATGAATTGGAGGTTTCCTGCATTGGATAATGATATTGACATGAAAGACAATCTCAAATGGTGGGCTCATACTATTGCTTCTGCCATTAGATGACGAACATTTTGGTTCTAAGATTTTTTGTACTTTTTTTCTGGTTTGGATTTTGCTTCAATTTTTAGACACTTTTTCTATACAATAGATTTACCAGGTCAATCAATATTGTTCTACAACTTGTAAATGTGAATAAAAAGTAGAAACATTTTCATGATCAGATTATGAATATTTGTGCCTAACTTCCTTAACATTCTTCTTGAGCTAAAAGCGTTGCTGCAGGATTGCAAGATTGAATCTTGGAAGAAATTGGTTTCTGGTTTATAGCTTTAGAAAACAGTGTTTTGATATAGGCATTTCGTTTTTCAATTTCGTTGATTATACATCTGCTCCTTTTAAGAATTTGATTAAACTCTGCTTTCAGTACAACAAGAATTAGAAGAGCAACATGTCTGCATACTGGCTACTGTTACAAAATATTTGAAATGCATTGAAATCTATGTTTAGAAGAAATAGGATCCAAATCTACAAAAAAACTCAAACTGCATAAAGAAATTTCTTTTATTTTTGCTTCCATTGCTTAGTTAAGCTCTTGGTCAACGTTTCTTTTTGAAGTAGAGCTATGCATATTGTACTTACTATAACCTCCATTCCAGTATGGATATTGTTGACCCTAAATAAAGAGGAAAAAAACCATAAGAACTACAGATAGAGCATTATACTATGTAATGTAAATAAATATTTGATTAATAACAACAAAAGAATTATAAGCAACCTCTCAATGCTTACCTGGACATAATTTCCATGCATAGTAGGATAACTTATATTTCCAATCTCAAACTCTTTGTACAACGGGTTTGGATGACCACCTTGACTGAGTCCCAATAACAAAGCCATGTTTTCCTACAATAGGTAATATTTATTCAATAGCTAACACAAAAGCAATTCAAAATCACTATCAATAGGACAAAATGCACAACTTACATTAGTATGGGGCAAAAATAGGATATTGGTTGGCAGGCATGCAAATTTGAACTCCTTGTGTAAGATAAGAATGCTAAATCCCAAAGAATAAAAGTAATTACAATTACAAAGAGTAAATATAGTAATTATAATGATAATGATTATTAACTAAGGAAAAAGATAACAAGAAGATCAATATACTTATCGCATACCTCCACAACGACATTACTCTCGTGTTGCAACTTTGTTATGACTTCTACCAGGAGGTGGACCATCAATATGGCATATTGCATCACTTTCTATGGATTTCTACAAAAGTCGCAAGTGAAACATGTTATGATTTATCAACTTATTAGTTATATAAAACAAATATGTTTGTTACTCGTGTTCCTTCCTCATCTGTATTGTCCTTACGAGATGTAATCTTTTCTGTCTTTTTTGTCTTCTTTTGATTACTTGCTCAGTCTTAGATTGTTTCCTTTTTTATGGTGGACGACCTTTACCTCTAGCTGACAATGGCATAAGTATACACTGACTTAGGTTAGGAAGAGGATCAGAGTTCATAGCAACATGTGACTGTGGTGTTGGTTGAGTGTTACTAGCCACTCTGTCATGTTTACATATTTGCTCCTTTAGTTTATGCATCCATCTCACCACAAGCATACACTTATCATCACAATCATTGGCTAATTCCTTAATGTCTTCAAAGGTTTTCAGCATCTTATCAGATCTTTATGCTTTAGGTATAGCAACCAAATTACTGTAATTTATCATAACCCTTGTGTGGCATCTTTTCACATCCTTCCTCCATCTCCAAATGATATACTTATCTGGCATAAAGTCAATGCCATGATGAACTAAAGCATAAAGAGCGTGTCTACATAATATACCTCTTAACCCAAACTTGCAGTAATTGCAATTAACTTCAATCTCACACTCATTAAACTGGACCTTGAAAATGACAGTCTTCTTTTTGTTCTCCTTGATCAGAATACGCTCAGCTATTTGTTACTCCAAAATTGCATTATCAATTTCAATTGAAACCCTATCACAATACATTATACTTGTCAATTCCTTTTGGAACTCCTTGAATTTTGAAATCGTGTAAATAGCTTGAACTTGCTTTTCCACTTCATAATAAGTTGCACAACGAACATTTAAAGAGAAAGAATTAGAATATGCAGAGGCCTCTTTTAGCACTTTATTCCTTAATGCATTCTCATATTGCTCCAGAAATTGTTTTAAAGTAGTCTTTGAGTTCATGTGGCCATCAAAAAATGCATTCATGCTCTCACTTCTTTGTCGTTGATATTCCAGTCCAAAATTTATTTTTCACATACACAGGCACTCAATGATGTCTCTCTGCATACAAGCTTCTTAACCATTTATGTGCTTACTTTTTAAAGTTATATTTTACAATCATCTCAGCCCAACATTCTTCAAAATCTTCAAGTCATTGAGTCATAAACAATGTTATCTAAGGAATAGCTCATGGACTCATATTCCTTATAAATTTTGAGCTTATCAGGTACCTTTTTCATTAAATGCCACAAGCAAAACCGATGTCGAGTATTAGGAAAAACAACTTCAATCACTTTTTTTTATAGCTTTGACTTGATCTATAATTATTCCACTTGGAGCATGACCAGACATACAAGCAAGCTAGGTCTTAAACAACCAAATAAAGGAGTCAATATCTTCTCTTGAAATCAATCCACATCCTAATAAAATTGATTGCCCATGATAATTAACTCCCACAAATGGAGGAAGTGGCATATTGTACTTATTAGTCAAGTACGTTGTGTCAAATGTTACAACATCACCGAATTCTTCATATGTTGTCCTACTCCTTGCATCTGCCCAAAATATATTTCTTAAATGACCATTTTTGTCTAAATCTACTGCATAGAAGAAATTTGCATTTTGAGCTTGCATGCTTACAAAGTAGTTTTGAACTGCAATGGCATCCTCTTCTCCAAGTCGTAAGCGCCTTACCTTTTCAATATAATTTCTACAGTCTTTTTCTAAACACTTCATTTGCTCATGCCCCCCAACTTCAACCACCACTGAATTATAACTGTTGTTGACCCTTATTCCGGCTTTATCATTCACTTCAAGCTTCTTTTTTTACAGAAGAACTAACTTCCCAAAAACACTTCCAATAACGAGTTTTTGTTGGACTCAACCCATGATTATGATCAAGCTTTACAGAATTCACTCGCCACTTCTCACCCAAGTATAAACATGCCCTTAGTTGAGCCTTGCAATCATTCTTTATACTTGGATATGGCTTAAGAGGATTACTTGAAGTATTTTTTGATGTATTTGATCGAGCACAACACATAGTAATATACCTCAATTTTCCATCATCTCCCTTCGTTGATGATCTCTTTATCACTGGAAATCTTGATTGTCTCCCATATTACCTGTAATATGTAGCCAATTGATCCGAGTTGTCAAAGATCATTCCAACTTGAGGCTCTTGGACCTTTTCTTCCACATTTGTTGTGTTTTCCATGTTAGTCCCATTATTTTCCACTGCATGAACCCCATTGCTTTCTACTTCACTGGCATCAAAAGTTGCTTCAATTAAATCTTCTTCTTCAATACTTTCATTAGAAGTTTCTATTGTATGAACCTCATCGCTTTCTGTTTCATTATAAGAACTCGCTTCAACTACATCATCTTATTAAGTAAATTCATTAGAAGAACTCCCTATTCAACATAAAACATAATTATACAAGTTTATATATTACACCATACTATTAATGTAAATACACTAGCCATATGTGCAAGTCTCTTAATTCTAGTGTATGCACTGCAATGGCTGAAAAAACAAACCCCACAACAAAATTAAGTGTTTTAGATAGAAAATTTAAATTATACAAAGACTGGAAAGTGAAAATTCCTTGTCATAGGAGTTTGATGGTGCATCGAATCGAGCAAAGAGAGTATGCGGAAAAATAAAACGAGGAGAAGTTTGTATGAGGTGAATACAAAATTCATGGAGCCTCTTCGTTGACAATCACTGGGGAGGGCATTGGATAAGCTAATTAACAACCTATAGGTATAGACTAATATCTCATAAGACATAGAAAAAATGTAACTTGCTTAAAATTATTATGCAGTAGAAATTATGCCAATAAATAATTAAAACAATTACCTTCATATATGGGGCTGCTAATAATCATCATGTGGTTAATGTCCTCCAATTTTTCCCCCAGTGTCATTTTTCTATGAACAAAAAGGTTTAGGAAAATAGTCCAATGAAGATCAACAGAAAGAAGAAGAATAAAACAGACTAAATTGACAAATAATGGTAAATGCTTACCAATATTCCAAATAGGGGAGAGTTGATAAATCTTTGCCGTATGAGAATTAGTTGAGATTGTGGTATCCACACTAACGTGAAAAAATCTAGGCTGAAACAAAAAAATGACGTGGAAGAAGAAACGGGTGAAGAAGCAATAGGAAAGGAAGGAGAAGACTCCTCGTATGCCACAATCACCATTTAATTCTAGATTTTTTTTATCATTGGTTTATTAAATGGTTTTTAATTTAAATTGAATTATAATTTAGATGATGTAGACAGCCACACCAGATGCCACATAATGTGGTATATTAATATGGTACAATGATGCTTTAAGAATCAATGAGTATCTATTGAAGTCGGAGACTAAACCTAAAAATAAAAAAGGTTGGGCTTAGAGTCCTAAATCTGGTAGAAATGGCTAAAGTGCATTCAGAAAGAATGTATAAGAGGTCAGAATTATACTCCGAGTGGGATTTTATTTTGGTCTCGTAGTAAATCATCACTATAAATAGAGAGGGCAATGCAACATTCAAAGCCTCTCTACATCAACACACAAATGCCCAGTGCAAACTCTCGCTCTACATGAATCCTCTCAAACCTCTTGAAAAATTTTACTTTATTGTTTTTCCTACCAACACATATTCAATTTGGATAAACAGCTCTGTGAAGGCAATCGGCGACATCTTCAGTTTGGATAACTAGCACTGGAGCTGTAGAGTCAGATTGCAACCTAGAAACACCTTCGGTTTGGATAAATAGCACTGCTTTTAGGTTAGTTGATTACCTATCCAAGTCTGGGTTCCTTAAGACCTTGTTGAAAGAGGACATCCCATTACCCTTTCGGCGAGTTAGGGTGTTACCAAATTGCTCAGTATTCGACACACTGAAAGCCAAATCTAATATTAAACTTCATAGTAACTAGCAGCTTTGTCTTTAGGCTCTAGAATCCGAAGGCCGAGACGTGTTCCTTCCTTGGTGCCGGTTGCAAAATTTAGAAGTCATCAATGTGCCTAACGTTACAACACTCATTCACTCCCCGGCCGAGCTCGGCCGACTAGTTGGCATGCCCCTCATTTAACCGAACGACGTAATTAGCTTATTAACTATTCGGCTTGCGCGCCACGTAGACTAAATAGTTTTTAGGGTCAACATATTGCATTTGTTTAGTGTTAAAATTAAACCAAACACATGACAATAAATTGTTGAAAGAAAGAGCTGGTGTCCCTAACATGGTGCGAAGCGGCCATGAATACAACATTTCCCTTAATTGCAGTCAATGAGAAGTCTTTTTAGTCACCTTCAATTGTGCCTTTTAAGTAGGCATGTCAATTTCTTGCACCCGTAGTCCGACATAAAAATAACATGTCCCGGGTCAACCCTCTAACGAGTCATGACCCCGGTGGTGAATCATATTATTGTGCAGTCATAGCCGACCCCAGTGGAGTGTTCATATCAGACACAAAGAAACCAGCCGGAGGACATGCGGTTGCCCATGCCGTAACAATCAGGCTGATGTCAGGAAAGGCAAAGGTGAACAGCGTCTGCAAGGTGTTCGATGCCCCAAACCTGCCCGAGGCTGAAGCAAGATCCTTCATACAGTTTACATAATTATTGCACTTTGAATTTTCTGATTGCCCTCATCATCATCTATAGTAGGAATATGGTCCTAAATCCGAGATGACGAAAAATTGCAGGAAATGCCTCATTCGTTCTCGTTGTTATTCTTGAAAGATAACTGCAGGAGGCACTGCAGATGCAAAGGACTGAAGTCGAAGGCCTTCTTTGACGCTTGAGGCAAGGAGAAGCAGGATCATTTTCAATTTCATGTTATCTATACAACTGTAATTTGGCTCAAAACTGCAATGATATGCAGAGTGTACAGGAGAGAAGGGGTCGCTCTGTCCTGTGCTCCAAGTGTATCTGAACTTTGTTAAGCAGAAACATAATGAAATAGCGACAAATGTTGGAGATTGATCTACTTGAATATCAAAACATCTGCTTCACTTTAACGTTCTTTCGTTGCACAATTCTTGTAGTATCTTTCAGCTTTTTCTTTCTCCCAAATCAACTCTGAATCTTTGGAGAAAAGATCAGATCCGAAAAGCACATACGAGACGATTACATTTAGAAAGTACTATTCGATATCAGAAAAAGCCTGCATCCAGTGCAGTATTATTTGATGTTCTATGCCAGAAGTTTTGACAGTAAGCCATTACATAATCACGTCTTTCAAATTTTCAATAACTAACCATACAAACTTTGGTAGCCAACTAGCCATATTAAGGCAAACGGAGTCATCAATATGGAAATACAATAGAGAAAAGTCAGATCAGAACTAATTCGAGGCCTACTTAATAGCAAAAGCCTTCTCAATGAAATTAGTAATGAACTTTAGTAATTTGTCGACCAGTTGGCAGCACTCCCGACTCTTGGGATGCCACTCGATTCCTTCTTAGTATCAGCATCGACCTTGAAATTTGCACCGCACATTTCACCTGAGCTATCCACCCGTGGCACGGCCTTCAACTCATTGTGGGGATGCTCGTAACTCCTCAAGCCTCCAGAGGAAGTGAAGAAACAACCTGAGAGAACAGTACCAGCATAGTTATTAGCAGTCTGCCTCTCATACCAATGATTCAAATTAACAGTTCACGCTAAGATCATAACAACAAAAAGGGAAAGCAATGCCATGTGAAACACGGAATGGAAGCAGGACAAAGGACCTAGATTATCCCAACGAGTAAGATAAGAAATCAGTTGCATATTTACATGTGAAGCAATTCCAAATTCCAATACACAAAACTACTAATTCCATACAACATTTGTGGCATTATACTCTTCCACGATTTATAGATCGCGGGAACATCATACAACACATAAAGCACACCAAGAAAATGCTAAACTTTTTGTCCTATCAGGCCTAATGCATTTGATAGTTATATAATACCTTTAGGAAATGGTGCAAAAGAATTCCCGCAGCCCTTTTTCACAACTTCTGAATCATCTGCAAGAACAAGATGGCCTTCAGAATCAGTTCCCCAGAAGAACGGAACATTCCCATCAGGATCCTGCATGAGAAAAGGAGTCGGCTCAACCACAAAACCAAAGAAAGAGACACAAGAACTTGAAAGTAAATAAACAAGGACACAGGCCGATTGAGGACATATCTAGGCACAGAGGTTTTACTTACAGCAGCTACAAACGCGGCCTTGGAAGCACTGTCAAAGAGAACAAATGCAAACTTCCCTTGGATATCTCTCACAACCTGGTCGGCAGGATAAGGACCTCGGTCTCTCAGAGTCCTGAAAGCTTCAATCACGATGATCACCTCATTGGCTGTTTTGTTCAATCCATATTGTTGCTTAAGAAGAGCAACATTCTCAATGTGGCCTTGGAACAGGCAGAAAATGTCATCCACAACCGCAAACAACCTAACAATATACAATGAAAATGTCAAACATTAAATTGAAGTGGTTACAGGACAAACAGAAAACCAAGAGCCATAACAATAGAAAATTTGGTTCCTTCTTTTTTTCGTGAGAATATTGAAACGAGAACAAAGTCAGAGTTAATTTCTCAATGCAATTCCAAAGCTACTGACCATTAACCACAACAAAATCATAAGAATCAACCTTCTGCACTACAAAACAATTAAAGAAAATGGCATTCAAATGAATGAGAAACAAAAATTCTATGATCTCACTCCAACAAATATATGAAATTATACTTAAATTACTAGGAGGATATTGCCAAAAAGTTAATCTGTATTTTTGTTCCAAATCTCCACCAAACAATCCATATGTTCTTTGTCATTATCAAGAAAAACAAAGGATTTACAGGAGGTGAAAACCATATCATCAAAATATATGAAGAAAAAAACTAGAATTGAATGCCAATCACACAATTTTTACAAATAAAGCCAAAATACAAATGATCAAACAAATTTTTTCCCCAAACTTAATGAAAACAATCTGGAACAGATTTAATCCAAACCAACGTTCTCCGATCATAAAAAACAATATCAATCTGTACAAAAACTAACACATACAAAAAGTCACAGAAAAAACCAAACGACCCACGAATCGTCAAGCCCAGATCAACCAAATACTACAAAAACATTAAAAAACAAAGAAATGGGCAATCATAATTTCTTCTTTTATTTAAGGGCAACTTCCATATTTATTTATCTTAACCCAAAAAAAGACCCACGAATCATCAAGTTCGGATTAACCAAAAACTACATAAACGAAATGGGCAGTCTTTAAAGGGTAGGCATCATCCATTTCACTAATTTTGACCGAAAAAGGCATGATTTTCCGATGGTATTGTACCTTGGAAGAAGAGGGTTCTGTTTGTCGAGAGAGTAGGCGATTACACCAGAAGAGCCAAGATTGACAGTGACGGAGGAAGGGTGCACAGAGGCAAACTGCCGCGCCAGAAACCCATCTTTCAGGGCGGAGGCTGATCCGGATTGAGGGCTCTGCAGCGCCTCGGGGCTTTTGGCGACCGATTTGTCGAACACTGCCAGCATTTTGTGGATCGCTGAGTTGATCGAAAAGAGTGGAACGCACAGAAATGGCTATCAAATGGATAAAAGCAGAGAGAACGTGTGTAGAGGGTGGTTAATTACGGGTTTAATATTATAAGCTTCAAGAGAGGAGCTTCCGTTTTCTAATATTGCCCTTACTGCGTTGTACAAATTACAGGTATTTCTGGGTATTTTGCCAGTAAAACTCGTTACTAATTTGGTTTTCATCAAAGTGGAAGATGCTATTTGGGGAAAATTTGGTTACAATTTTATCTAGTAAATGAGAAAGTAAATCTTTTTGAAATTATTACTAACAAACAGGTTTTGTAATAATTTACCAAAAAATGGTATTGTGACAATAATATAAAGGGCACTACTACATTCACCCATTTGTGTCTTATTTCCTCCTCTTATTTCTCTTTTCACTCATTGTTGTTGTTAAAATAATTTTACCTTCTAAATTTGAAACAAAAACTAGAAATAGAGAAAAAGGCTCAAATTCAACACCTACGTAGAGTCGGAACTCACTAGCTGACGGCAACCAAAATCACCACAGCACCCGCCGTCAACAACCCTTGTTCTCCTCCCCGCGGGCCAAATTATTTCTCCATTTCTCTTATTTTCTCTTCTGCTACCAAATCCATATATAAAAACCGTAAATATGAATACCTACGAGATTTCAAGCTTTTAGGGGGCGTTTGTTTGCCCTCACTGATGGGTACTGGACTAGACTGGACTAAGAGTTAGTCCAGTTCCATGTTTGTTCCTGACAAAGACTTAGTTTAATGAGACTAAGTCTCACTAGCCTAGACTAAATTAGAGACTAGCTGGTCTTAGTGAAACCCCTCAAAAACCATGAGACTAGCTAAGACTGTCCCCTTTCTCCTCCTCGCCTTGCTCCTCGACCACTCACATTCGAAAGCCATTGGACTAGATGTTTTTCATAATTAATTTTCATATAAAATACCAAATTGAACAAAAGATTGGAACGGACAAGAGAGAAAAAGATGGAGAAAAAGAGAGAGAGAATGTTGCGGTAAGGAAAGATTAGAGATATAAAAAAATAAGATAAAAATAAAATATTAATAATTATGAATTAAATTACATAATATTAGAGTTTGTTAATTATCTTGTTTGTTAGTCCGACACTGTACCAAACGCTTCACTAAGCTAGTTCAGCTTAGTCTAGTCTAAACCAGTATAGCTTAAACCTTGAAACTAATCCTGTCCAAAACAGTCTGATGCAACAAACGCGCTCTTAGAAACTATTGTCAAGAATGGATGCTCCTCACCGTATCCGTTGCAAATCTTTCCCGTCCATCAATCATAGAGATAAAGTTGATTTTGAAAGAAAGAGGGAAGTGACTTGAGAGAGAGAGAGACGGGGAAGAAAGAGATCAGAGATTTTGAGCTTTTTTTTTTTGTTTTTTTGTTTTGTTCTGTTCATATGACTTTTTGTTAGGGCTTAAAAGTTATTTAATAAGAGGTTAAATATATTATTAAAATTTTCAATAAAAAGTAGGTGCAATAAATAGGACATACGGATGATTTTAGCAGCACTCTATTCTAATAATTTAGTTGCTGCATATCAATGTTCATGAAGACTAATTTGTTTGTTAAAAAATTGGAAATTGGGGTTTTCAAACGATAGCTTTTATTAATAGGAATTGGGTTGGATGCATTCAAGTTGAATGTTTCCACTAAAAATGGAAAGATCACGTGAAAAAAATTCATATTAAAAGCGTTAAAGATAGGTATAACAATTTCTGATACGATTCCGTTAATTCGACACTAGTCGACACAAAATTAACAGATTATTGAGTCGACACGATAACGAATTGAGTCGTTATTAGGTAAGTCGATAAGCACTTGTTAAGATAACAGGTTGGTCTGGGTATACACGTGAGTAACTTGATACACGATAAGTGAAATATTAATTTATGTTGCAGTCATATTTAGAATAGGAATGTGATTGTGTAAATCCTAGTAGATATGAGAATGTATCTTATATTCCTATGAGGAGTAGATTACCTATTAAATGTTGCAATCCTAAAGGGAAATGTTTTCACATATCCTTCTACTATAAATAAAGGCACAATGGCGTGAATCAAGCAAACCTCACAATTAAATCAATCTCTCTTCTCTCTAATTGTGGTCGGCCCCCTCTCTCTCTAAACCCTAGATTATTCAATCAAATATGCTTACAACACGTTATCAGCACGCTCTTGCCAGAAGCTAAGAAATTGACGCATCGTAGGAGGAGGCTTTCATCCACAAAATTCAAAGGCTTATATTAGTTTTCTGCTAATTAGGTACACTTAAAATAAAAGAAGATATTTGAAACGTCCACGAACCATGAAAACATTTTCCATGATGCATGAACCCCTCTATGTTTATATTTTCCTTATGATATATATATATATATATATATATATATATATATATATTGTATATGTTCATTTATTTGTCAATATATATATTTGTTTCATGCATCACACAATTAAATTGTTATGTGGAATATGTGAGTCAATGTATAAAATTAAAAGCAATTTTAGGATTTCCTAAACTCTAAGGGATTTTGAAAAAAAAAAAGGGAATGGGATGTGGTGCAACATTCCACCGCACCATCACTGTGCATGCCACCACTAGGCATTGACCTGGGATCAATTTGGTGGGCCTGAAGCCCTAAACCCGTTTGCACCTTAAACATGTGGCATGCTGCTACTTCTAGGACTGAACCAAGCTTCGGCTTGGGTCCCATGTCGCACGAGCCTGTAGCCCTGACCCCGGCCTGCGTCCAATCCAGCCCAGTTGGCTGGGCTTCTCCTTTCCTGACCCACGGCCTTGTATTGCATCACGCCAGCCTTGCGGTTGGGCTTTCCCACGTAGAAACCAACAGGCCAGCTTTGCTGGACCTGACCCGTGACCCCCTCGGCTCAGATATGAAACCCAGTTGCGGCTGGGGTTTTATCCCACCGCCCTCCGCCCCCGGTGGCCTGCAGATCACACCCAAGGCCCTTTTGGGTCGTGCCTCTTACTCTAGGCACCCAACCCGAGCCCAAATATTTTTGGGGCATTTTTTTTCAACCCACATGCTATTATTTTAGCATTCTAAATAATTTTACTCATATGTTAATATTATTTTGCTTTTACAATCGACCCCGTATAGCCCGATTTATTGAATTAATTAAAAATGACCTGCAATTCATTAATCTGTTAATGAACCCAAAATTATTGACTTGAATATCACTTTTAGACATTAATGATTTAATAATTTATTTTTATACTTTGAACTGTAACATACTTTCGTAGTAACTAAGTTCTCACGCTTGAGTTCTCGAAGAACCTTAAATCCACTATATGTAAATTTGTATATTGCATTATGTGTTTCTTGCAGGAACATCTCATTATGAACTAATTGTTCATAAAATTAAATTGAACTTGTAGTTTCAAATTTAGTGTCTTTGAAACCCAAAGTTTTCTTTCAAAACATACCACATGAAACTTGTAGTTTTCATGCATAAATAAAACCAATACATGTCTAAAGAACCTGTATGTTTTACGATATATGTCTATGGCTTACCATATGACTATTCATGTTTTTCTCCCTCCATTTTAGGGACATGTCGAACTTGAACAAGCTCGATTTCTCTGCTCTAGAAGTCTCTAGAAGAAACTATTTGAAGTGGGTTCAAGACGTGAAGCTCCATCTAACTGCAAAGGGCATTAAAGCCACCATCGAGGCACCCGTCATCGGCAAAACTGTTGACGAAGCTCAGAAGGCTAATGCAATGATCTTCATTCAAAGACACATCCATGATGCATTGCAGACTGAATACCTCGCTGAGGAGGACCCATGCATCCTCTGGCTTGCTCTGGCCGACTGTTTCAATCACCAAAAAGACATATACTTGCCTGAAGCAAGACACGACTGGTAGCATCTTCTCTTCTAGGACTTTAAGTCCGTGAATGATTACAACTCTGAAGTTTGTAGAATCCGTTCATTGTTGAAATTCTGCAAAGTGGAACTAACCAAATTAGATCTTCTAGAGAAAACCTATTCAACCTTCTATGACACCAATATTGTTATGCAGCAACAATATAGGGCACATAAATTCACCAAGTTTTTAGATTTGTTCTCTGTTTTACTTATCGCTGAAAAGCAGAACCAACCTTTAATGAAGAATCATCAAGCTCGACCCACTAGCTCGAACGCCGCGCCTTAAGCGCATGCGACTAATTCTAGCAGCCATAAACGACGAAAGAATCATCGTGGTCATGGTAATGGGAGGCAAGCCCCACCACATGCCCAAGGTCAACAGAGTGCTGCACCTAAGGGAATAATTGCGACCCAACAACATCCACTACTCGCCTCTAAGGCCCAAAACTCAAGAACAAGGAAAAAGCTCTCGTTCAGCCTGTTTCTACTAAACTGGACATGTGCTACTGCTGTGGATCAAAGGATCATTGGTCACACATATGCCAAGCTTCCCCTACGGCTATTACCAAGTATCATTCCCGTCGTGAGTCTAACTTTGCAGCTGTGGATCATTTGAAAGATGCAACTACATCAATGGAGATATCGAATTTTCAAGAGGTGTCAGCTACTATGGATGAATAAATTAGATATGTTTTTAGGGTGTTAACCCCTAGTGGCCGAACCCACTAGGAGTGGTCGGCCCCTACCCCCTATTTTCTAAGTTTATGGTTTAATTTTGAACAATTTTTCTAAGTATTTGGAATAATTTGTTTGGTTTTGGTTTGTTTTGAATTATGGATTGTTATTTGAATGGATATTATTTTCTCGAATTGCTTAATTGAATGAATGGACTTATATTTATACATGTGACCAATTCAATCAATTTACTTCTAGGTATGTTTAGTGGGGAAGTTAGTTGTGCAGATAGTGTAACCACGCACACCATCTTGTGTGAACGACACTATTTTACTAACTTAATACTCAAGAAAGCTCATTTGACAACTCTCTCAGGCTAATCCAACCTAATTGAAGGATACGGAAAGACACGTATCATGTTGTCCAATGGTACTATCTTGACCATTAAGGAAGCACTCTATTCTCCACGTTTTGGAAGAACGTTGCTAAGTTTTAGAGACATTCAAGATAATCAATATCATATTGAAACCACTGAAGATCATGGTTCTGAATTTCTTTGTATCACTTCATACCAATATGGCCAGAAGTGTATTCACGAGAAGTTGGAACGTTTGCCGAGTAGGTTGTACATCACAACCATTCGCGGCATAGAAGCCCACAATGTGGCCGGCCCTATGCCTAAGTTCTAGGACACTTTGTTGCTTTAGCATGATCGTTTGGGACATCCTGGACGTGACATGATGCGCTGTATCCTCAAATCATCATAAGGGCATAAGTTACATCCTTGTGATGGACTCCAACCATGTAAAGCGTGTTCTGTAAGGAAGTTGAATACTCAACCCTCATATACAAAGATTATTCACGACCCCCTCTCCAAATTTCTTCAAAGGATTCAAGGGGACATTTATGGACCTATCCAACCAACCTGTGGACCATTTAAATATTTTATGGTGTTGATTGATGCATCGACATGATGGTCACGTGTTTTCTTGTTGTCCACATGCAACGCCGCATTTGCTAATTCCTACCTCAAATCATTAAGCTAAGGGCTCACCACCTTGATTATCCAATTAAGTCGATTCGACTGGATAATGCTGGAGAGTTTACGTCACAGACTTTTGACGATTATTGCATGTCAGTAGAGATTTATGTGGAACATCCTATGCCCTATGTTCACACCTAAAACGGCCTGGCAAAAGCTTTCATAAAGCGCCTTCAATTGATAGCTCGGACTTTGGTTATGAGAACCAAACTGCCGGTATCTGCCTGGGGCTATGCAATATTGCACGTAGCTATGTTGGTCCACCTGAGGCCCACCGCCACTCAACCATATTCACCGTTGCAGTTGGTCACTAGATAAGAGTCTGACGTCTCGTATTTACTGGTGTTTGGGTGCGCCATTTATGTGCTAATAACGTTGCCGCTACGTACAAAAATGGGTCCTCAGAGAAAAATGGGAATCTATGTCGGTTATGATTCGCCATCAATTGTTCAATACTTAGAACCCTTGACAGGAGATCACTTTACTGCACATTTTACGGATTGTCACTTTGATGAGACAATCTTCTCGGCGTTAGGGGGAGATAAGCATGCTAACATTTCCGTAGAATGCCGCGAATTATTGTGGTATGCTCCCACTATGTCGAATTTAGATCCCCGCATTGCTCAATCTAAAATTAAAGTGCGTCGAATTATAGATCTTCAGAGCATTACTCAAAGCATGCCGGATGCTTTTAATGATCTAGTAAAGGTGACAAGATCACATATACCCGCTGCAAACGTACCTGCAAGGATAGATGTACCCCGCGTACGTCAACAACCCACCTGGGAAGGCTGGACCGTCACCGAAGGTGGAGAGGCCGCACCCTCCATGTGGTAAGGTATATTGGCGGCTGGGCAATCATTTGCTTCGACCCTGAAGCGTGGCAGACCCCTTGGTTTAAAGGATTCACAACCTCGGAAGAGAAAAATAGTCCTAACTAGTAACCATAGTTTGAATCTGACCATCGCTCACTTATCTGTTCCAACGCATGAGGTTAGTCAAGATTACGGTGATGCTTCAAACGAAACATATCGGCCACCCAATGATCGGATCATATTTATATATATTTTTACATCAAATTCACTCATCTTTTCTTAGTTAGTTCGTTATATTTTGAGCTATTTACGTTATTTTTATGTTTTATAAGAATTTATCAAGCTAAGAAAATAAAAATAGAATAAGTGAAATTTTATGTAATAAATTCGTCAAAACTGTCTGTGTAGATCAGCTTTTAAATTAAATTAAAAAAATATATATAATAATAATAAGTCATGATGATGTTTGTCATGATGATGTTTGAAACATCATCATGATGGTTTTGTTTTGTAGAAGCAGAAAAATGATGGAGGAAGGCAGCGTGAGCTGCCAACCAAGTGGGAAAGAAACATAAAATAAAAAAAAGAAAATGGAAGGCAGCTGGAAATCAAGTGGGTTAAGGGGCAGATGCAAGAGGGAAAGGGAGATATAAAGAATTAAAGGAAGGAAAGGAGGGTAGAAAAGAGCTGCCTTTGGCAGCGGAGGAGAGGAGGGTGAACCTCGGGGCAGTCAAGACAGAAAACAACCAGGCGCCTTGGAGAGAGAAGTGAGTGAGGTGCCTCGGACAAAAAATAAAAAAAAAGAAAGAAGAGAAGGCTGCGCACGCAGCCAGAGAAAGTTGAAGGCCTCGGAGAGCTCGGGCTGCCATTGGGCAGCAAGGCGTGAAGGCAGCAAGGTGTGAAGGCAGAGGGCGCACAAAAACCAGAAGCCAATTGGAGAATAATAGGTGCTGACCAAAGCAAGCTTGGCGCGGTGCAGGGAATAACAGCAGCCAATTGAAAGGAAGGGCAGTCAGCCCTTTTGGCAGAAAGCACAGTGCACATGCAAATGCACATATCCTTTTACTACTTCCCAATTCGGTTTAATCCTCCAAACTCAGTTTTACTTTTATTTAATTTTTAAATAATGTGTAATTAATTTGTTTTGGCTAGAGGATAATTCAAAACCATGATTATATTTGTAATATGAATTGATACATTCAGTTGTGATTTAATTTGCTTAACTGCTTGATTAATAACTTATTTGTGTATGTCGATTAAGAATGCATACTTAATTTACATGCATGAATTTGATGCTAGAATATAAGTGAATTTCACCTAATAGTTATGAACTTATATTCATGAGTAGTGAAGGTTGCTAGTCACAATCGCGTTAAGTAAATTATTGGCAGGAGTATCATGTTTTTCATAGTTACGAATGCCTCGTCAGTATTTATAGTTTTCACAAAGTTTAATGATCTTTGATTGTATCTCTATTGTGCTTTTCACGTAGGGGACTTTTAGAGAATGTGTTGAATTGTTGTATGCTGTTCATCCAATTCAATAACTTAAGGAAAACTTGAAGATTAAAAAAGTGATGTTCACGGTTAATCTGGAGTATTGAGATTCACAACTTATTGAAGGAACAACTGAAAATCAATTTAGATTGCATTTGTGTCATGTGTGGAGAAGAACCCTCTAGCCAATCCGTCGCCTATCCATTCACTTTTATTTTATGTTTTTGTCAATTCTATAATTTATTTAGGTTTAAATTACTTCTCATCAAAACCAAACCCCCCCCCCCCAATTATTAAATTATATTATTTAATTAGATTTGATTGTTTTTAATCTTTTAATTCAATTTCCGTCCATTTCAATTCCTAGTGTTTATTTAATTTGGTTTCTTTATTTTGAGTCATTTTAGTGTGTTTCGAGTTATTAGAGTTTTTAGCCTAATTTTGTGTCCTTTAGTCTTGTTTAATATTTTTAAATTAATTTAGAGTAGATTAGCAATCCCTCCTAATCCCCGGCCTAGAACGATACCCTACTTACACCTATACTACAACTGTCAAAAAGAGGGTTAAATTTGTGCGGTTTTAAAATCCCGTCAAATTTTTGGCGCCGTTGCCGGGGATTAGCAACTTTGCTAATCCCTTTATTTTTGTTTGCCTTTATTTTTGTTTGTGTTTATTTTTATATTTGTGTTTATTTGTATATTTGTGTTTGTGTATTTTACTTTTGATATTTGATTTATTTTTCTTTCTTTAATTTTAGGTAAAATTGGAGTAAGACATGGCATTTGCAACCATTCAAGCTCAATTGGCGCAGCTCACTGCTCAATTGACTAATAATGCCGAACGGACGACAATGCCAAATGTCTCTACATTTGATGTGCCCTATAGGTAAGGATATCAAGCTCATCAAAGTCCTCAATTTTCTGCATATGAAGATGTTTGGGGATATCAAGGCTGTGATCAATCAAGGGGCAACATGTTTTCCAACGCTTGCAATTCGGATTGGAGAGGTTATTCAGATCAGATGTGGGATGAACCTCAGCAATTTCAACAAGGTGGATATTGGCAGCAAGACGAGTTCTATTCAAGACCTATGCAGCCACCACAGCATCCCCCACAACAATTCCAATCGAATTCAAGTATGCCCATAGATTATAATCAAATCCTTAATGAATTAAACTCTTTGGTGCAGGGGTCACAAAATCAAGCTAAGGAGACTCACCAAGGAGAATATTGGCAACTGTATGATGAGTTCTATACAACACCACCACAGCCTCCATCACAATCTGCCCAATTCAATTCAGGTACATCTGTGGATAATGATAATATTATTCAATTACTCATCTTTTTGAACCAGGAAGTAGAAAATCAAACCAAGGAGATGGGAGAATTGAATAATCAAATGGGGCAGATTGTGGAAGTCAAGGCACAGATTCAAGAGCAACGTGAACTCTTCAACTCCAACATGGAAAATTCAAAGGGAGACGTTGAAATCGATGAAGCCGGCACTTTGGAAAGTGATGTGGAGGATGAAGCTATCCTAGAACCATCCGATAACAGCCCAAACCTGGATGAATTGCCGCTGCAAGAAGAAGAGGAGGAGGACGACTTGGGCAGTTTAGAAGAATTCTTGTCTCAAACCCCTCAAGTCCCTATGTTTTCCAACTCTGGTAATGTTGTTCCAAATGCAATTCATTCTAACATTATTCCACCAACTGTCTCTTTTCCTTGCAGATTTTTGATACCAAATATCGAAGAAAGTGAAAAAGACATTGTGGAAGCTCTTCCAGAGATGCAAGGAGATATCCCAATTTTTGGTGCACCACAACAAATTCCCGATGAGGTTGAAACGTTCAAAGAACCTTGTGCACCAAGAAAAATGATTCAAGATATCAAAGTGGCTGGAAAATGCGAGGCTGTGCAGACAATCAAGGCCCAAGAAATTGAGTTTGATGACACGGGACAGGCCACAACCATCATAGTAAACCTGGCCCAGTTCAAAATCCCGGAAATATCCAAAGGCGTAGTTTTTATAATTGAGTTTGTGTCGGAGAAAGACAGTAAGCCATCTTCTCCAATTTTAATTTTAATTTTATTTTATACTAACATATTTCTGATTTTAATGATTCAGGCACCCACCCGAGAATTTAAACCATTGCCGAATCATTTCAAGTATCACCTCCCATTGAAAGATAAATTTCATGCTTTGGAGCCGATGGGAGTTTAAAGGAAAGAATCGTCCGGCTAAAGACGTTAAATCAAGCGCTTCTTGGGAGGCAACCCAAGCAACCAGATTTGCATTTCTTAACCCTCCTCTTTATTGCCTTTACTTTCATTTTGTTTTGTTTAGTTAGTTGTGTTATTTGGTTGATTTCTGTTTAGTTTGTGTTTAAATAAATTAAGGGCAATGTTTATTTTAAGTGCGGGTAAACAAAGTCTTTTTACATTAATTTACTTATTTTACATTGCTTAAAATAAACTTAAAAAAAAAAATTTAATAATAATAATATTATTATTAATATTAGTAATATATATATATATATATATATTTAAATAAACTTAAAAAAAAATTACAATAATGCGAAAAACTAATAGAATTCATTGGTCATTGGTTAGGTGATGCCTCAGAGGTCGACGGAGCTCCGGGAAGACGAAGAGCCAGAGTTGGGATCTCCGGAGCCGGAGCACTTGGCGCAACTCCAGAGGATGAAGGCAACATAAACCTCGGGAG
Source organism: Crataegus laevigata (assembly GCA_963580275.1). Lineage (NCBI taxonomy): Eukaryota > Viridiplantae > Streptophyta > Magnoliopsida > Rosales > Rosaceae > Crataegus > Crataegus laevigata. The sequence continues at coordinate 16,921,866 of OY756940.1, read as the reverse complement.
TAACGCCATGAACCTTTCATGATCACTCTGGATCCGACCGTCCGACTCCTGCAGCTGGTCCAGCTTCCTCTTCATGCTGGTCGAGTAACTAGTTGCAAGCATGTGCAACTCCTTGTTCTCGTGCCTGAGTCCTCTGACCTCTTGCCGAAGACTAGCCACCTCCGCCATCAGCGACTCCACCTGACGAGTTCGGGCAAGCAGGCGCTGGCCCATGTTTGAAACTGAGCCTGCACTTTGGACGCTGAGAGCCAGTGATTCCTGAACAGCCAGCTCGTCCGACCGCCTAGATAGCATCCTATTGTCCTTTGGGGTGAGCAGATTTCTGGCAATCACCGTAGCGGTGATTTCATTCCTCATCATTGTGTCCCCGACTGTAAGAGGACCATTGGGGGATATGAAGGATGGATTCCAAATGTTGTTCGGAGAAGACGAGTCATCGTCTTCCCCGACATTCAAGTTAAGGCGACGGTCGGAAGGGCAAGACATTTTTAGAGGGGGTTGAGGAAGAAAAGAGTTCGGAAAGATTAAGATTGCTGAAGCGGAAGAAGAGAGCGGAATGAGTAAGATTGCAGAAGTGCAGAAGAGAGTGTTTACAGGAGGGAGTTCAAGTGTGAGGTGGAGAAGAATTAGCGCCTCTATAAAAAGAAGCAAATCAAAGAGGCGCTCCTCAGAGATCGAAGCGGCGCTCCTCTCGCAAATCAAAGAGTGACGTTCCTTTCTCAAAAGTCGGAATTGCTCAGACATCACGAGGCGATCAGCTTTTCCAATTTTGTCGTGACTCGTCACGTGCAGCTTGGAGCTTTGCGAAAACCACGAGCCGAACCCGGATTTGAACCCCGGTTTTCAAAAGATCATCATTCCAGACGTGTCGTCACGCGTCACTGCATCGTCAGCTTTGCGGAAATTACGGACGGCTTTGTCAGAAAGCGCGTAACTGGTACTGTTCATCCATCCACCGGCTGCCGACAAATAGTGCGAGAATAGTTCCGGTTGTGAAGAAAAAATTCTATAAGTTCTACCTTCGCCTTCCACAGCAAAGGCACACCCTCTCCACCTCTCTTCCTTTCTTCATCTCCGAGAATGTATTCCCAAAGAAACCTTTCGAGTCACTCAGTGTTCTTCATCCCTTGGATCACCCCAGAAAACAAATCATCCAGAGCAAAAGTATTTCATATCAAAAAGGTTAAAAGCAAAAGTATCTCATATCATGCTTTCTCCTCACCTTCATCTGAGGAACGTGGAGAAAGTGAGATCTTGATTGCTTACCTAGTCTTGCTCTCGAGTACTCATCTCAGACCCCTCCCAGCCCACTTCAAAAATAAACCTGTGTTGAGGTGCTTCTTCAAAAGCAAAAGTACCTCACAGACGAAGCATGAGGAGTCTGAGTTGCTTCGAAGAGCAGATGAGTCTGGGTTGATCCAAGAGTTCAAGAAGATGCCACACCTGCGTGGAGACCAGACTACTTGAAGCATGTGGAGACAACGTGCTGATTCATCCTCAACTAAGCTGAGGATCACTTGCAAGAAGAAGGCACATCCAGTTCAAGATGAAAGTTGTGGAAAATCAACAATCATGACCAATGATCACCTATTAGTTCTATTTATTATCTTTTATTTTCATTTTCAATTTTTCGTTTGTAATTTTATACTTTTTCTTGCGTGCTTAACTGATTTATTTCTTTTCTTTGCAGGAACTTTTTGAATATTTCCACCCTTGAAGTTGATTGCAGAATTTTAGCTTGGGGGTCATCGCTTGAGTTTTCTGCAAATTAGGGAAGTTTTCAGTCCGTTGCTTTATTTTGTTTCTTATTATTTATTCATTTTATTTTTATTTGCATATTAATGTTTTCTGACATTGGGGACAATGTCTAGTTTAAGTGTGGGGGTATAAAGAGTATAAAAAATGACCAAATTGAAAATTTTTGTACCTTCGACTTTGAACTGGTTCATTTGTTTCCGTGTTTTTGCTTTTTGTTTTCTTAATTAGTTTTGTTTTATTTAATTTTTTCGAAATTTTTAAAAATCCAAAAATATTGTCCTGTTTTCCTAATTGTTTTGAATTAGATTTTTGTTAGTTTCCCGACCCAATGATATAACTAGATGAAATTTGAACCATGATTATCAAGAACTTAGTTAACATGTGTTGTATGAAATTCCTTATTCTCTTGTTAGTTTTGTACATGTTTGATCATCTTTGAAAAACCAAATGCACATAGCCTTGTTGATGTGAAACTAAAGCATGACTTAAAGCTTCATATGTGAATTTAGTAACCATATACATCCTATGTGAGTTTTTGAGCCTATTGAAAGTGTGTGCATTTTTCATACACTCCTATTCTTTCATGTGTGATGAACTTATGTGAGATACATCTCTAGAACTTGCGTAACGATCTTTTGAAATATTTGTCATTGATTGCATGAACTTGAAAATGATAGAGGCATTAGGTTCACCACCATGGCCCAAATAACCATATTTCCCAAAGAAAAAAAAAATGATATCATTAGATTGCCAATTTGAGCCCTATGTTGAGCCTTTTATTTCTTATCACCAGATATGTTGCCCTTATACCTCAAACATGTTTCCTTACCCTTTCCAAGCGAGCAATTTGAGACTGTCTTATGAGAAATGTTGTGAAGTACTTGGAAGGAGTTTGGCAAAAGAATAAGTGTGGGGGTATTTCATGTTTATATTTTAAAAAAAAAAAAGAGAAGAAAAGAGAAGAAAAGAAAAGAAAAAGAAAGATTGTATACGAAGAAAATAAAAAAAGTTTTTAAAGTTTCAGTTTAAGGGTGTGGTTGGAGGTGTTAAAAGAATCGTTGGAAAGTTTGAGTTCTTATAAATCTCAACAAAAGAATTGCTTGCAGTGTAACTTGGAACTTGTGCTTTCCTATTCTTTCGTTTCAATAGCCCTATCCCTAAGCCTCATTACATCCAATAAAAGTCCTCTTGATTTAAGTTTTGCAATTATGATTGTGGAGAAGTGATCTGTATGCAAGCTTATGGTAGAACTTTCACATTTGTTTCTTTGAGCGAAACACATTAAAACTAAACACATGTGTGATTGAGTGCATATCCCGTGAGAATGTTGCTAGTTTGCATATGATGATTTTAAAAATAAAAACTTGAAATTGCATTAGCATGGCTATCTCACACACTACACTTCAAGGATGATTTAAAGATTACTGCTAATATTTGAATAAGGAAGATGGACTTGGATTAGCTTGTTTGGTGTTAGCTATGGTTCTTGATGATTTATGTTCTCGAATGAAATTCTATGAGGGTCACATAGGGGGAAGCTAATGTTTTTCATGTTATTACTTTTTCTTGTTTTCTTTGTTTTGCTCGAGGACTAGCAAAAGCTAAGTGTGGGGGTATTTGATCGGATCATATTTATATATATTTTTACATCAAATTCACTTGTCTTTTCTTAGTTAGTTCGTTATATTTTGAGCTATTTACGTTATTTTTATGTTTTATAAGAATTTATCAAGCTAAGAAAATAAAAATAGAATAAGTGAAATTTTATGTAATAAATTCGTCAAAACTGTCTGTGTAGATCAGCTTTTAAATTAAATTAAAAAAATATATATAATAATAATAAGTCATGATGATGTTTGAAACATCATCATGATGGTTTTGTTTTGTAGAAGCAGAAAAATGATGGAGGAAGGCAGCGTGAGCTGCCAACCAAGTGGGAAAGAAACATAAAATAAAAAAAAGAAAATGGAAGGCAGCTGGAAATCAAGTGGGTTAAGGGGCAGATGCAAGAGGGAAAGGGAGATATAAAGAATTAAAGGAAGGAAAGGAGGGTAGAAAAGAGCTGCCTTTGGCAGCGGAGGAGAGGAGGGTGAGCCTCGGGGCAGTCAAGACAGAAAACAACCAGGCGCCTTGGAGAGAGAAGTGAGTGAGGTGCCTCGGACAAAAAATAAAAAAAAAGAAAGAAGAGAAGGCTGCGCACGCAGCCAGAGAAAGTTGAAGGCCTCGGAGAGCTCGGGCTGCCATTGGGCAGCAAGGTGTGAAGGCAGAGGGCGCACAAAAACCAGAAGCCAATTGGAGAATAATAGGTGTTGACCAAAGCAAGCTTGGCGCGGTGCAGGGAATAACAGCAACCAATTGAAAGGAAGGGCAGTCAGCCCTTTTGGCAGAAAGCACAGTGCACATGCAAATGCACATATCCTTTTACTACTTCCCAATTCGGTTTAATCCTCCAAACTCAGTTTTACTTTTATTTAATTTTTAAATAATGTGTAATTAATTTGTTTTGGCTAGAGGATAATTCAAAACCATGATTATATTTGTAATATGAATTGATACATTCAGTTGTGATTTAATTTGCTTAACTGCTTGATTAATAACTTATTTGTGTATGTCGATTAAGAATGCATACTTAATTTACATGCATGAATTTGATGCTAGAATATAAGTGAATTTCACCTAATAGTTATGAACTTATATTCATGAGTAGTGAAGGTTGCTAGTCACAATCGCGTTAAGTAAATTATTGGCAGGAGTATCATGTTTTTCATAGTTACGAATGCCTCGTCAGTATTTATAGTTTTCACAAAGTTTAATGATCTTTGATTGTATCTCTATTGTGCTTTTCACGTAGGGGACTTTTAGAGAATGTGTTGAATTGTTGTATGCTGTTCATCCAATTCAATAACTTAAGGAAAACTTGAAGATTAAAAAAGTGATGTTCACGGTTAATCTGGAGTATTGAGATTCACAACTTATTGAAGGAACAACTGAAAATCAATTTAGATTGCATTTGTGTCATGTGTGGAGAAGAACCCTCTAGCCAATCCGTCGCCTATCCATTCACTTTTATTTTATGTTTTTGTCAATTCTATAATTTATTTAGGTTTAAATTACTTCTCATCAAAACCAAAACCCCCCCCCCATTATTAAATTATATTATTTAATTAGATTTGATTGTTTTTAATTTTTTAATTCAATTTCCGTCCATTTCAATTCCTAGTGTTTATTTAATTTGGTTTCTTTATTTTGAGTCATTTTAGTGTGTTTCGAGTTATTAGAGTTTTTAGCCTAATTTTGTGTCCTTTAGTCTTGTTTAATATTTTTAAATTAATTTAGAGTAGATTAGCAATCCCTCCTAATCCCCGACCTAGAACGATACCCTACTTACACCTATACTACAACTGTCAAAAAGAGGGTTAAATTTGTGCGGTTTTAAAATCCCGTCACCCAAGAATTGCGAGATTTCGGTCCATTACGCAATATTAGATGAGGTTTGGAATAGGAATAAGATGATCCTTGATGATGCATTTTCGTATTTATTAACAATTGACACCATGCTTAGCGAGGACATTGAACCACATTCTGTCGATGAATGCCGACGTAGAACCGATTAGTCAAACTGGAAACAAGCAATCCAAGTCGAACTCAATTCGCTCGCGAAACGTAATGTGTTTGGAATCTATCGTTTCTACACCACTACGCGTGAAGCTCATTGGCTAGAAGTGGGTTTTCGTGAGGAAGCATAATGAGAAGAATAAAATAGTGCAATACAAAACACGCCTCGTGGCGCAAGGCTTCTCTCAGTACCCTATGATTGATTATGAGGAGACGTATTGCCCCGTAATGGACGTTATAACGTTCCGCTACCTAATCAGTTTGGTGGTTTTTGAAAAATTGAATATGCAGCTTATGGACGTGGTAACTGCGTATCTCTATAGGGATCTAGATATGGAAATATATATATGAAAGTTCCAAAAAGACTTCCATTGACTGATTCAAATAGTTCTAGACCACGTAACACTCTCTCAATTAGGTTGAGGAGGTCACTCTACGGATTGAAACAATGCATGCGGATGTGGTATAACCGTTTAAGTGAATATTTGAAAAGTCAGAGTTATGTGAACAATGAACTATGCCCATGCGTGTTCATAAAGAAGTCACATTTCAAATTTATAATTGTTGCAATTTATGTCGACGACATGAACCTCATCAGGATTCCCACATAGCTTGAGGAAATTGCTACACACTTGAAATCTGAATTTAAGATGAAGGATATTGGAAAAATTCGATACTGTCTCGACCTGGAGATAAAGCATTGTTCGGATGAAATCCTAGTACATCAATCGAACTATACCCAAAATGTGCATTGTTCAGATGGAATCCTAGTACATCAATCGAACTATACCCAAAATGTGTTATATTGTTTTAATGAGGATAAAGAGAAACCTTCAAGTACACCCATGGTTGTTCGGACTCTAGATGCTAAACAAGATCCCTTCTATCCAAAGGAGGATGAGGAAAAGATTTTGGAACCCAAAGTTCCCTAAGTGCAATTGGGGCTTTATTGTATTTGGCTTAGTGCACTAGACCCGACATCTCCTTCGTTGTTAATCTTTTGGCAAGATACAGCAATGTGCCCACACACAGACACTGGAATGGTGTTAAAGACATTTTCCGCTACCTTAAGGGTACAACGGATTTGGGCTTGTTCTACACTTGTGAATCACCGAGTGTTGCTACCCCCTATGGTCTTCGGATTGATTCTTGCCTTGTTGGTTATGCAGATGTTGGATCTCTGTTTGACCCACATAGAGCACGTTCTCAAATGGGTTATATCTTTACCATTGGAGACACAACTATATCTTGAAGGTTTACCAAGCAAACACTAGTTGTGACTTCGTCTAACCATGCTGAGATTCTCGCCCGACATGAAGCAACGCATGAATGCTTTTGGCTGAGAGAAGTTATGGAACATATTCGAAGCACTAGTGGTCTTACATCAGTCGTTGACCTTCCTATGACGATCTTTGAAGACAATGCAACATGTATCGAGCAATTGAAGAAGGGATACATTAAGGGAGACAACACCAAGCACATAGCGCCGAAGTTCTTTTACTCATACCAACAGTAGCAACATCAGAAAGCAAATCTGTTCCCAGGACAACCTAGCTGATCTCTTCACCAAGTCCTTGCCCAAGTCTACAATTCAAAAGCTCGTCCAAGGAATTGGTATGCGTAAATTATCTGAATTGAATCGCTTGTAATTCTCTTATTTAGAAGTTATTTCTAACTTAAGAGGAGTATCTAGAAGCATACTCACATGATCTTAATGTACTTTTTTTCCTATGATTAGGAACATTTTTCCCACTGGGTTTTTGCTACCTAACGAGGTTTTGATGAGGCACCCATCCTGGGATGATCATACTCCGTTGAGTTCACTATTTTCGTCCTATTCGACGTTTGTTTGAGTCATTATGCATACTTCTCACTTTTCTCCTTAGTCTATGGGGTTTTCCCCATGCCGTGGGTTTTACCATAGCGAGGTTTTGTGAGTTTTACTACAAATGTACACTTCAGTTAAATTTGAGACTTGTGATCACCCGTTGTGACGATGACTTCATCAACTATTCTACCTTATCTACTGAAGATCTGATGCGATGGTGCATTGAGTATTTACACACTCAAGGGGGAGTGTTGCAGTCATATTTATAATAGGAATGTGATTGTGTAAATCCTAGTAGATATGAGAATGTATCTTATATTCCTATTAGGAGTAAATTACCTAATTAAATGTTGTAATCCTAAAAGGAAAAGTTTTCACCTATCATTCTACTATAAATAAAGGCATAAGAGGGTGAATCAAACACACCTCACAATTAAATCAATCTCTCTTCTCTCTAATTGTGGCCAGCCCCCTCTCTCTTTAAACCTAGATTGTTCAATCAAATAGGCGTACAACAATTTAATAATTTTATACCCCTAAAAAACTATAATAATTATATAATCATATATATATATGTGTGTGTGTGTGTGTGTGTGTGTGTGTGTGTGTGTGTGTGTGTGTGTGTGTGTACACACATATTAAATTAAATTTAGAAAATTTGGAAAAAGGGGGTAATATATTTTTATATGGTATAGTGCTATTGTTTTATTTCTTTTCATAATTATTTTAGTAAACTTCTCATAATTTGAATGATTTATAATGTTTGGTTTTTCTATACTTATTTTATGCGGACTCTTGAAGGCAATAGATCAAATCAAAGTTCCAATACAATTTCCCTACTATGATCGATGAAAAATGAAGGATTTTGTAAAATGAATAACTTGCAAGCTTTGAGTTTGATTGACAAGGTTTTAACTTTTGAGAAAGGCTTCACAACCTTGAAAAGTCATTTTGCATATCCTTGCACATTTGATATTTTACAGTGGACTATTAGTGTGCTTTTTTTATTAGGCTCTTATTTTGAAGTGTAGATGTGGTACTTAACGACAAATGTGTTTTTATTTTTTGAAGTAATATTTATGTGGCAATGTGGTATGTGCAAATTTAAGAAAAAAAATATTTTTCATAACGGGTCATAACAGGTTAGGTCATTTTACCTGTTGGGTAATGTGACCCGACCTGTTAAGGACCCTTTAAGATAACGGGTATGACACGACATGACACGGCCCAAAGATAACACGTGTTACATAAAAATGACACGGAATATGGCAAACACGACCCGTTTTCAGGCCTAGTTAAAGGACCATATTAGAGTCATAAAAAATGAAAGATCGTATGGAGATTGTTGACTACACTAGGTTACATGTATTAAGTTTTTGTTTTTAGACAAATAATAGCATTAACTTTATTAAATGTTTGGAAGAGGAAATCAGTGGGAATCAAATCCATGCTAAAATGCATAATCATTATAGTCATCTGCAACAAATATTAAGTTATAACTTGTAAAGAAACATTAAGTTAACTAGGCTTTTGTTGTGGCTTATTTTAATCAGACATGGGAGAGAAGGGCACAGTAGAGAGATGTATTTGTAGGGTCCTACGCAGTACCTTTATTTATAGTAATAAAGAAGGGAAGAATCATTCTCCTCCAAGGAATACAAGTCCTAAATAGGGAAGAATAACTAGTATCAAATATAATATAGGATTTACACAATCATACTTAAATACAAAGTTTATAACACTCCCCATTAAGTGTGTAAACACCCAAGTAGATTCGGCATCATGTAGAGTTGAGGAAGTCAACTTGTCAGCACTGATTATGGGAACACGCTAGTCTCAAAGTAAAGTAGGAACTTGCATATAGAACTAAGTCTCACAAAAAAACCTAATGGCTATGGTAAAACTCGAGCAGGGACAAAATCCATAGTCTAAGGAAAAATGCGTGAGAAATACAAAGTCAAATAAAACGTCTACTGGACGTCATTAGGGATATATCAACCCAAGGTAAGTGCCTCGTCAAAACCTCGTTAGGTAACAAAAACCCAATGGGAAAAATGCTCCTAATCATAGGGAAAAATAGTACATTAAGATCAAACAAGTATACTTCAGGATACTCCCCCTGAGTTCCACATAATTCCAAAGAGAACTAACAAAGTTACAACTTAGAAAGTTTATGCATACCTATTCCTTGAACAAGCTTTTGAAACATCGCATTCGGTAGTGATTTGGTGAAGAGGTCAGCTAGATTATCTTGTGAACGGCTTTGCATGACTTCAATCTTCTAATGCTCTTGCTGTTGATGTGAGAAGAAGAATTTCAGCGCAATGTGCTTGGTGTTGTCTCTTTTGATGTGACTCTTCTTGAGTTGTTCGATGCATGCTGCGTTATCTTCATAGATTGTCGTCGAGACGTCAATGATAGGGTAAAGATTGTGTGAGTTTTGAATATGGCCCACAACCATTCTCAACCAGAAGCATTCCCAAGTTGCTTCATGTAAGGTGAGAATTTCAGTATGGTTAGACAAAGTGGCAACTGAGGTTTGTTTAATTGACCTCCAAGAGATTGCAGTGCCTTCAATGGTAAGGACATAACCTGTTTAAGAGTATGCCTTGTGCAGATTAGATAAGTATCATGTGTCGGCATGACCAACAAGGCGAGAATCGACTTAATATAAGGGGGTGCAACATCACTTGAGGATCCGTAGAGATAGAGCAGGCTTAGATCCGTAGTACCCTTAAGGTAACGGAAGATGTCTTTAACACTATCGAAATTTTGATCAATGCATTAAAGATTACAAGTGTAAACATCGAAATTTTGGTGAAATAAATTACAACCTCCATTCATTTCATCTACATCATCCACTTACTTCACCAACAAAAAAAAAGGATGGTAGTGATTCATTCTCAACAACAAAAATGGATGGTAGTGATTCATTCTCACCAACAAAAATGGATGGTGGTGATTCATTCTCACCAACAAAATAGATGGTAGTGATTCATTCTCACCAAAAAAAATGGATGGTGGTAATTCATTCTCACCAACAAAATGGATGGTAGTGATTCATTCTGAAGGCCTATAAATAGGCTTCTCCATCAAAAGATCAAGGGGCATTTTACATACATTTTCTCTACTCTCAAATTGGAAGAGAATTCAAGTCAAACCAAAGCCTTGAAGACTTAAAACTCTAAAGCTCTCAAGCAAATCCCGAAGGATCAAGAAAGCTATCTTTGTTCTTCGTCAAAATCTCCTTCAAGATCAAGCTCCCGACGCCCCTTGAAGAAAGTGTTCATCGTTCATCAACTGTTCATCCAAGATCAAGCCCCAATGGCCCTTGGATTAACCAAATTTGCAAACCAACATCTTACGGAGATCGAATCAGAGGACCAAATCACATAGAGATTGTAACCTAAACAAAATCATTAATACAAATATTATTTTTGTACACGTGTTCTTGTCTCGTTCGTTTCAGGAATTTTTGTGTTTACAAATTTGGCACACCCAGTGGGACAATCTCTACCTCTCATCTCTTTCAATATTCAAGAAAACCAAATCGCACCTCCAAAATCAATGGCATCAAGAAATGATCAAGCTGTTCCCGCCACCAAAGCAAAGAACAAGAACATCGTCGCTGCAAGTGGTGACATTTCGGGCATCATAACTCCAAGCAAGGCAAGAGCCCTCTTTACCGCGGCTCCTACCCCCGTATTAACTCTACCAAATGAACAAGAGCACCCGAGGCACAAGCCCGTGATCACTCTGGCCTCGCTAATGGCGCTAAGAGAGGAAAGCCAGGGGAAGTGCCCAGAGTCCTTACTTTCCGATGCCAACTCGAGCAGTAGCTCAGTTATGCAAGTCATGACCATCGGGGCAACTTTAATCGAGGATCAGCTGGCCCAAATGAAAGAAACAATTGCAATACTCACAAGGAATGCGGAAGAGAAAGACTTACAAATCACCGTACTTGTCAACTAATTAGAAGCGAAGAACAACGGGAAAATCGAACTAAAGGTCGATCTTGTAAAGAAGGAAGACGACGAGGATGAAGAACCTCTGACAGAGAAAGTCAAAGAGAAACCAGACCAAGTAGCGACGCTTATGAGATCTCTATCTATCCAACAGCTGCAAGAGATGATCGCCAGCACCATCAAGGCGCAGTACAAAGGGAGCTCACATACCTCCGTTTTGTACTCAAAGCCCTACTCCAAGAAGATTGACGCTTTGAAAATGCCGAGGGGTTATCAGTCGCCAAAATTCATGCAATTCGATGGGAAGGGAAACCCAAAGCAATATGTCGCCCATTTCATTGAAACCTGCAACAATGTTGGAACGGAGGGAGACCACCTCGTCAAGCAATTTGTGCGCTCACTAAAAGGTAATGCCTTTGACTGGTACACTGACCTCGAGCCCGAACTTATCAACAGTTGGGATCAGTTAGAAAAGGAATTCCTCAACCGTTTCTACAGCACTCCCCGCACCGTTAGCATGCTAGAGCTAACCAGTACAAAACAATGGAAGGACGAACCTGTTGTCGACTACATCAATAGATGGCGTTCATTAAGTCTGGATTGCAAAGATTGGCTTTCTGAAACCTCCGCCATTGAGATGTGCGTTTAAGGCATGCACTGGGGTTACATTACATACTCCAAGGCATAAAACTGAGAACATTTGAAAAGCTGGCAACTCGTTCCTACGATATGGAGCTAAGGATCGCCAATCATGCGAAGAAGGAGCTAATCACTGACTTTAAGAAGGATAAGGTGTTCGCCCCAAATGTAGACAAGAATGGGAAGAGACCCGCCAAGGAAACTTTTACTGTCAACACTACTCCCATCAAAACCTCCTCCACTCCCATCAAGACTTAATCTGCGCCCAGCAAGACCTCATCCGCCCATATCAAGATTTCTTCCAAGAACAAAGGAAATGAGGTGAAGAGAAGTGAGCCTCCTCACACCCAAGATAGGTATAAAAACACCTTAAGGGAGTTGGAGCAAAAGACGTACTCTTTTCCTAACTCAGACATGGATGCAATGTTAGACGACTTCCTAGAAAAGAAGGTGATTGAGTTACCGGAATGCAAGCGCCCTGAAGAGATGATTCGAGTTAATGATCCCAGGTACTGCAAATACCACCGTATCGTAAGTCATCCTGTTGGCAAATGCTTCATCCTTAAAGAGCTTATCATGAAGCTAGCGCAACAAGGGCGAATTGAACTCGACCTAGAAGGTACGGCCGCAACGCATACTACTACGATCGTGTTTGGATCCCTCGATCCCGTTCCTTTCAAAATGACGCATGACCGTTCCCTTCGATACTCAAGTCACACGGCACCTTCTGCATAACCATCGCTGGCGGCAAATGACCAAAACGTGTTTACTGATGATGAAGAAGGATGGACATTGGTAACCTACAAAAAGACAAGGAAGCCAAAATCACAAGTCACACAGCCAAAGGTGGAACAAGGAAGAAATCACCGTCGCCGCAACAATAGGAAGTCCAAGAGGAACGTAAGAATTGATAAGCCAACGTACGCTGGGGAACCCACAGAGCAAGAGCCACGTATTCCCATCTCCTTGCATGAGTACTTCCTAAAAGACTTCTTCCAACAGTGCACTACCGTTACCTGTCACATGGTTGAGGTAGAGATAGAAGAGCCCTCAAAAGGCAAAGCTGTCGCCACGGAGGAAGAGAAGACCATCATGCTCGAAGAAAGCCTGCCAATACACTTTAGCATCGAGGAAGCTCTACGATTGCCAAAGAATATGCAAAAAGTACTAGCATCAGTCTTGGTAAGTCCCGATGACCACGAAGTGCAAGGAAGCAAAGACGAAAGCTTGAAACTTCGGCTACATGAGCATGTTGCATGTTGTGCCACCCGGGATGCAATCTACTTCATCGATGAAGACTTGCTGTTGGGATCAAAACCTTACAACCGTCCTCTCTTCATCTCTGGGTATGTAAGGAAGCACAAAGTCAACTGCATGCTTGTGGATGGTGGATCAGCCATAAACATCATGCCAAAGTCAATAATGACCACAATCGGCATCAAGGTGGATGACCTATCCCTAAGCCGTCTACTAATCCAAGGTTTTAATCAAGGAGGGCAAAGAGCGATAGGTATGATCCGAGTGGAGATGGCCATTGGTGAACTTAAGTCAAGCACGATATTCGATGTGATTGATGCAAGAACCTCTTACAGCTTACTCTTAGGGAGGCCTTGGATCCACGAAAACGGAGTGGTGCCATCCACTCTTCACCAATGCTTAAAGTACTACCGAGAAGGAGTAAAGATAATACAAAGCGACACCAAGCCATTCACTGAAGCTGAATCACACTTTGCAGACGCCAAATTCTACATGGATGAAGCTATGGTGCCCGAAGCTCTTCCAAAAGAGATCAAATCCATTGGCAAAGCAGCACCTAAAAAGCAAGAATGACAAGTCATGCCCAAGAAGCAAGAAGGAAAAGATGTGCCATCTTTAAGCAAAAGTAACGATGAGCTCGCTAAACCTGCAACAACCAAATGGAGTAGGACGCCCTCAAAAGGACCAAACACACCTGTCTTCTAATACATCCCGATGTCGAAAAGAAAGAATGGTCAATCCCCATTCGAAATGGGAGCAAGCAAGGCCAACACACAGCAACACAAGGATGATGTAAAGTTGCTTAAGACAAATGCAGTTTTGCCTCTGACACAGCTAGGCAATGCTAAGGCTGCAAGATCACCACAAGGCTTCGTAAAAGCTCAGCCAAAAGGGGTGGAAACAAGCTTTCTTCCAACCAAGAGGACCGAAGAAGATTTTGATCCAAACGCCTACAAACTCATGTCAAAGGCTGAGTACAACTTCGCTTCCTCTTCAAATCCTGGAAAGAAAGTTGCAAACATCGTCAACAACAAAGAACGCGACCTCACCAAGACTCAAAAGAAGTTGAAGGAACATGGGTATGGAGTTAACAACAACAAAGGTGGGCTTGGCCTCACACCAGATGCACTTGTAAAGATTTCAAACAAAGTAAAAAACGCTAGTACCCAACACATTAGCGTGACCATTGAACAAGATCAATAGGAGCCTGAACCCACTCATCGAACATCAGTTTTCAATAGGATGAATCGCTCAAGACCGAGAATTTCAGCACTTAATCGCATTAGCGGTCAAAATCGAACCTCCATCTTCAAGAGGCTTAAAACACCAACATCCAAAAGCTCTGTTTTCGAAAGGTTGTCAAAACCTAAGAAACAAAGCAACACGGCTAGCTCGCCTTTACGACGGTCGGTTTTGGAGAGACTTGAAGACAACAAGAAGCCTTTTAGAAAGAGGGAGACAACGCCAAAAGAAGAAAAGGTCAACAGGCTAGCAGAAAAAGGCGATATTCGAAGCTCAATTCCTTCAAGGATGAAGCGCCAGACAATCTTGGAGGTTGACACAAATGGACCACTAAAAGTAAGAAGACGCACCATCATCCATACTGGACAATCCTCATGCCAACAAGCCCAAGAGGACGGCACTGAAAAGGAAGTCCAAGACATCTTCCCCATCACGATCCAAGAAGACAAAGAAGATGAAATCCCTAAGGAAAACGTCACTTCTGGCTCTTTCGACTCAAAGTCTTCACCTCGACCGCTAGGGGCATGCTCCAAGTCAAGCAAAAATGAAGGATAAACTCATATCACTCCAAAGAAATTACACATGAAGCCTACGTTGCATCCACAAATTCACCAGTTAGAAAAGGGGCAAGAAACCATTGTTAATACACTGTTAAGCCTAGATGAAGCTGAGATTGTCAACATAATCGAAGCTAATTTAATTCGAGAGGTCATGGACTCGTGACATAACTTAAATGTTGCCTTAAAAAGATCAGGGCAACTCCGCGCTTGCATAGAGTTTCGTAACTCAAAACAATACAACGCCCGAAAGGACGACACTGAAAAAGAAGTCCAAGATGTTTTCCGCATCACAATCCAAGAAGGCAAAGAAGACGAAATGCTTGAGGGAGATGTCACTGCTGCGCCACCACAGCTTGAAGATAGGGGGTAAGCCACGGTTGATGATATCAAGGAACTCAACTTAGGCACAAGCGAGGAACCAAAGCTTATCTTCGTAAGCGCACTATTAAGTACAGACGAGATAGAGGAGTATTACCAGCTGCTATTAGAGTACAAAGACGTCTTTGCTTGGACATACAAAGAAATGCCCGGCCTTGACCCTACCATCGATGTGCATCACCTTGTGGTCAAGCCTGGAACGCGACCGATAAAGCAAACTCCAAGACGTTATCAATCTGAGCTCATCCCACAAATTGAGGTCGAGATTGACAAGCTAATCGAAGCAGGCTTCATTCAAGAGGTGTAATACCCTAAGTGGATCTCCAACATCGTCATTGTCCTTAAGAAATCTAGACAAATACGTGTTTACGTAGACTTCTGAGACCTCAATGATGCTTGCCTGAATGACGACTTCCCCTTGCCGATCATTGAAATCATGGTGGGCGCGACCACTGGCCACGAAGCACTGTCATTCACAGATGGCTCTTCTGGATACAATCAAATTCGCATGGCTCTCGAAGATGAGGAATTAACAGCCTCCGCACTCCAAGAGGTATCTACTACTACAAGGTGATGCCATTTGGTCAGAAGAACGCTGGAGCTACATATCAATGCGCAATGCAAAAAATCTTCAATGACATGCTACATAAAAACATAGAATGTTACGTAGACGATGTGGTGGTCAAGACAAAGAAAAGATCAGATCACTTGAAGGATTTGCGAACAGTGTTCGAAAGGCTGTGAAAATACAACCTCAAGATGAACCCGTTAAAGTGTGCATTTGGTGTCATATCTGGAAAGTTCCTCGGCTTCATTGTCAAACACTGTGGCATTGAAGTGGACCAATCAAAGATCAAGGCCATTCAAAGCATGCCTGAGCCAAAAAACCTGCACGAGCTGAAAAGTCTACAAGGACGGCTAGCCTTCATTAGACGTTTCATCTCCGACCTCGCAGGGCGTTGTCAACCGTTCAATCGATTCATGAAGAATGATGTTCCATTTGTATGGGATGAAGCATGCCACAATGTTTTTGAAAGCATAAAAAAGTATTTATCAAGTCCACCTGTCCTGGGGGCACCCATGCCTAGAAAGCCGCTCATGTTGTACATCGCCGCTCAGGAAAGTTCAGTTGGAGCACTCTTGGCACAAAAAAATGAATCCCAGAAAGAAGGAGCGCTCTACTACCTCAGTCGAACTCTCACCGGCGCTGAGTTGAACTATTCCCCAATAGAAAAGATATGCCTCGCCTTGGTGTTCGTCATCCAGAAGCTCAGGCATTACATGTAGGCTTACACTATCCACCTAGTTGCTAAAGTTGACTCAGTGAAATACGTCATGTCCAAACCAGTCTTGACAGGGTTACTCGCTAAATGGGCGTTGCTTTTTAATCAGTATGAAATCATCTACGTCATCGCTAAAGCTGTCAAGGGACAAGCTCTAGCAGACTTCCTTGCTGATCATCCAATCCCAGCTGATTGGAAAATCTCAGACGACTTGCCTGACGAGGAGGTGTTCTACATCGACATCTACCTGACATGGACAATGTTCTTCGACGGATCCGTACGAGCAGACGGAGCGGGGGCATGAGTAGTATTCATGTCGCCACAAAGGAAAATACTACCTTACTCCTTCCAGCTAAGCGAATTATGCTCCAAAAACATCGCTAAGTACCAAGCACTTATCATTGGTCTCGAAATGGCGATCAACATGGAAATCACAGCCCTCGAGGTATATGGCGACTCTAAGCTTCTAATCAATCAACTCTTGACTGAATACGAAGTGAAGAAGGATGATCTCGTCCCATACTTTCGGCTGGCAACTCAACTGCTACAAAAGTTTGAGGCCGTGACACTAGAGCATGTGCCAAGGAAAGAGAATCAAATGGCAGACGCTCTAGCCAACCTAGCCTCGAGTATGACACTAAGAGAAGATGAAGCTGCAGACGTGCCGGTTTGCCAAAGATGGGTGATCCCGCTCGTCACTGAAATGCTACTGGATGATACAAATGTCATCTCAGTACTTCCAGTCGACGCTGAAGAATGGAGACAGCCGCTGATCAACTACTTGGAGCATAGAAAGCTTCCAGATGATCCTAGACACTACTCTGAAATACGTCGACGAGCACCTCGTTTTCTTTAGTACAAAGGAACACTCTATCGACGTTCTTTTGAAAGAGTACTTCTGAGATGCCTAGGTGAGGAAGATGCCAATCAAGCCATGGAAGAAGCACACTCAGGCGCCTGCGGGGCACATCAGTCTGGGCCAAAGCTACATTTCCAGCTCAAAAGAATGGGTTACTACTGGCTAAGCACGGTGAAGGATTGCCTGGAACACGCTAAAAGGTGCCAAGCCTGCCAATTCCATGCCAACTTCATACATCAACCACCTGAACCATTACACCCTACAGTTGCTTCATGGCCTTTTGATGCGTGGGGATTGGACGTCGTAGGGCCGATTGCACCAAAGTTATCTGCGGGAGAAGCTTACATCCTAGCTGCAACAAATTACTTCTCTAAGTGGGCTGAAGCCATACCCCTCAAGGAAGTCAAAAAGGAAACTGTCGTCCGTTTCATCAAGGAACATATCATCAACCGATATGGTGTGCCTCGCTACATCATCACTGACAATGGAAAACAGTTCTCCAATCGACTCGTGGACGAGCTCTGCGAGAAATACAAGTTTAAACAGCACAAGTTTTCCATATATCATGCTCCAGCCCATGGTCTTGTAGAAGAATTTAACAAAACATTGTAGAACCTTTTGAGGAAAGTGATCGGCCGAACAAAGAGAGACTAGCACGAAAGAATAAGCGAAGCACTTTGGGCATATAGGACGACACATAGGACTCCTACCCAAGCTACACCTTATTCTCTCGTATATGGTGTGGAAGCTGTTCTACCACTCGAAAGTCAAATCCCCTCACTAAGAATGGTTATACAAGAAGGCTTGACTGACGAAGAGAATGCAAAGTTGTGTCTCCAAGAGCTAGAAGCACTGGATGAGAGAAGGTTCGAAGCTAAGCAGCACTTGTAGTGTTATCAAGCATGACTGTCCAAGGCTTTCAACATGAAAGTTCGCCCTCGTTCTTTTCAAGTAGAAGATCTTGTCCTTGCATTGTGTAGGCCTATCATCACAACTCACAAAACAAAAAGCAAGTTCACATCAAAGTGGGATGGACCTTACGTAATACAAGAAGTTTACACCAACGGCGCCTACTTAATCATGATGGAAGACGGCTTGAGGATTGGCCCCATCAATGGTAGGTTCTTGAAGCGCTACTACCCCTAAAACAAATGATCCACGCTCATGGCCCGCAAGAGCATAAACTGTGTACGACAAAATCATCATCAAAATCATCATCAAAATCACCATATAAAAAAAAAATAAAAAAATCCATCATTCATTTAAACTACGTGATGACTTGATCCCTCTTTAATTGAGGGTACGTAGGCAACTTGAAACTTCAAAACTTCAAGTACAGTTACATCATCAACAAAAAAAAAACACAAACACTTTGAAGAATAAAGAGCAAATTCAAGAATGAAAATACTTTATTTCTTTAAAGGAAGAAGTCAGCTCTAAAGCCCTGTTACAAAAAAAAAATGGAAGACACTACTCGAAAGCTATGTCCCTAAAATTACGGATACGATCACCAAGAAGCTTAAACAAAACCGGATGATTGTCATGAACATGGTGCGAAGGGTTCAAGATAAGAATCCTCGACGAACACGCCCTTTTCTTTGTATTTGGTCGAACAGAGTCTACCACCTCGCAAGATACTTCAGAAGACCATGACTTGATATGCATGGAGTTGTCTTTTGCAGGTAGAGCAAGTGTCTTAGGGCCAGTCAGCGGCGCATAAAGCTTCAACGTCGTTCCACTATCTTCTGAATCGCCTTCATTTGCAAGAATAGTGATGGTGTTGCCCTTAAAGCACTTGAAAAATACCATGACCACAACGAAGAGTCAGCCATAAAACTTCAGCAGCACTCCAATGTCACTGCCGAGGGAAAGCTGTGACCAAAAGGCACTACACAGCAAAGCTCCGCTACAGTCTCTGGCACAACACCACACGGCAGCGCACCACCGAGGGAAAACTGGGATCCAAAGGCACTGCACAGCAAAACCCCGCTGCAGTCTTTTGCACAGCATCACACGGTGAAAAGTGACGCACTGCAATAAGCTCCAAGCAACAACAAGAGGCATTACACATCGAGGCCCCGCTGCAGTCTCTTGCACAGCTCCACACGGCAGCGCACCATCGAGGAAAAAAAAACTGTGATCAAAAGGCACTACACAGCGAAACCTCGTTGCAGTCTCTTGCACAAGCACTGGGCAGGCACAAGTACACCCACGTCCTGCTATCACATCTCTAAAAGCTTCATGAGGATTTCGGCATCATGCTCTGCCTTCTCCAAAAATTAAAGATTCTTGGCATCACAACAAAGAGATCCATCAGTTGGGGGGGCACACACGCATTGTGCATAAAAAAAATAGGCACATTATATATATATATATATATATATGTATGTATATGTAAACACACACCCACGGTGATGGACAGTCACCTGCAACATATATATATATATATATATATGAAATCAAAGTCGATAGCCACCTGCAACATATATATATATATATATATATATGAATGTACGTAACCCCATAATACTAAAATCGTCCTCAGCCTAAAACATACCTCAGAGTAAAGGCTACTGTTGTCGCGCCACGATGACACCTAATTGCAAGCTCCAGCACTTCATACGTGCACCACGAACTGCACTCCTTCGTCTTACGGCCTGCTTGCGGCTCGATGTATCTTCGCCACAACTGTTACCCGCCGTTGTTTCAAGACTTCAACTGGCTGCTACATGCATGCACTTCGACCCGCCGTTGTTGAAGGATCAGAGCTTAAAGAAATCAAAAAGCTCTTCCAGTTGCCTTCAATATAGAAGGTTATTAGACTCAGAGCACGGATGGGACAAATATATATGTGTGTATATATATATTAATATATATATATATATATATATATATATATATATATATATATATATATATATATACATGTGTACATTTCAAAATCATCCTCACCTTAAAAACGAGTAAGCCTCACAAAGTGAAGGCAGCGCGAAAGATCATAGACTTCTCTCTTTCTCCTCTGCAAGCAACTCACTCGTGACGACTCGTGCCTCGTCTCCATCGAAACCAAAGTCCCACAAACAGCACGAAGAGCTACAGAGGTTGAAGAGGAGGAAAACAACTAGCCCTTGTGGTTCAAACCTGTAGTCAGCAGCAGCGCAACATGAAATGACTATGGCTGAGCTTTCAGCAAATGACACATGGGCGACCGTGCAGTAACGGTGCAAGGCAGCAATGCAATGGCTGTCCAATCGTCACGTAGTGACGATTCAATCCCATATATATATATATATACATGTATATATGTGTACAGGAACCTTGAGAATCAAATGGAGTGCGGCGACTGTACAAGTAATAGTGCAGTGACTACGCAAGTTCGCATGCAGAAAAGGATACAGAGGAAGAATCCCATCAACTAATCCAGAAAATCAAATGGAGTGCGGCGACTGTACAAGTAATGGTGCGGTGACTGTGCGAATAATGGCGCAGTGGCTGTGCAAACAGTTATCCGCGTGCAGAAAAGAACGCAAGGAAGAATGGTGCGGTGACTGTACAAATAAAAATGGTGCAGAGAAAAATGCATTGCAGTAAAGAAGACCCTTACTCTCCACTTTGCTTCTCCGTTGAAGAAACATGCTCCTAGTTCCTCAAGAATGATTAATATATATATATATATATAAAATAAAAAATTGACAAAGAACATTTGGTGCGTCAGGCACCATCCATCAAAAAAAAAAGGCAAAGAAAAAGGGTGGTGGAGACAAAATAATTGAAAGGAAGATAGTAATGCGAGGATGGTGCATGACACCACCTTGGAAAAGTATGATTAAAAAAAAAGGGGAAGTAACACACCTTAGTGAAATATGTGTTTTAGCGCAATACACTGATTGAAATAAAGTCCATTTATTGATATCTCCGATAAATTACAAATTAAAAAAAAAAACAAAATGGAAAGGAAAAGAAAAGAAGAAAAGGGGAGTCTTCACAAATGTCACTTATGTGAAGCCTCAATACTTGAAGCCTCAGTACTCAGCGGAACCCTAGTAGTGGGAGGCACCAAAGATGGATTATTCAGGGCCTCAATACTTGGTCGAACTCCAGATGACGAAGGCAAAAAATGCCTCTCGAATACATCCACAAACTTCTGACGGTCACTTTGAATTCGACCTTCAGAGTCCAGCACCTGATCAAGCTTCCTCTTCATACCCGTCGAATAATTATTTACAAGCACATGCAACTCTTTATTCTCGCGCTTGAGCTGCCTGATCTCTTGACTGAGAGTTGCCACCTCGGCCATCAATGACTCAACTTGGCAAGCCCGAGCAAGTAGGTGTTGGCCCATATTTGACACAGAGCCTGCACACTGAACACTGAGAGCTAGGGAGTCTTGGACGGCCAACTCATCGGACCGTCTTGAAAGCAGCCTGTTATCTCAAGGGGTGAGGAGGTTCCTGGCTACTACTGTAGATGTTGTTGCATCCCTCATCACGGAGTCTCCAATCGTAAGAGGGCCATTAGAAGATAAGAAGGATGTGCACCATATATCACCCTGACGCGGCGTACCTATATCATTCCCAAGATTTGAATCGTTCCCAAGACTCAAATCTAAACAAATGTTAGATGAGCAAGCCATTGTCAGAAATGATAAAGGAGAAGGGCTGGATGGAGTAAGATCTCAGAAATATGACAAAGATAATTTTCACAGGCGGGAAATCTTCAAAGTGTATGTCTTGAATACAATCAATACCTCTATAAAAAGAGAAGCGACACAGCCACATGTTCAAAAGTCAAAAGCACACCACTCCCCAAATTTCAAAAGCCGGATTTTCCTGCCTAAAATCTGTCAACTCCTTTCAGACGCAATCTCAACTTTTTCAGATATTACGTGCAACTTTGTCAAAAATCTTTGACAAAGTCGAAAATGCGTGAAGTCCATTGTTTCAACCACCACACTTCTGCCGACAGGCGTAGGCGACAAGTCCACATCCGCGCACTATCTGCTGTTACACATTTTCCTATATAGGTCACCTCCATCCTCTATGGCGAGGCACACATCCAAAATGCCTATTCTTCTTCCTTGCCAAAGATGCTTCTGCAACCAAACCTTTGATGCGATAAATAAACTAACACACAAATTAAACCCTCTTGTTGTCAGATGTAGTATATATGCAAGTAGGGATCGTTCTAAACCGGGGATTAGGAGGGATTGCTAATCTATATAAAATGAACTTAGAAAACACTAAATAAAACTTTAAAAACACAAATCTAAAATCAAAACATTTAACTAGATTCAAATGATTCCAAATAAACTAGAATAACTTAAAATAAAAGTAATAAATAAACTAAAACAAAATCACGAATGAATTTAAAAGATTCAAGCTATGAAAATTAACCAACTCTATACTAAATTAACTCAAAGAACTCAAAAGAAATCAAATAAGGTAGATTCAAATCAAAAGACAAAAATTGAAAAAGGGGGATGTGATCTTGATGAGAATAACTTGAAAATAAACAAATTGAAAACTAGATAGAATTAAGCACAAAATATGGTTGTGTGAATGGATGATGGATTAGCTAGAGGGGTTTCCTCCACACATGATACACTTGTATATAAACCAATTTTTAGTTGTTCTTTCGATAACTTATGAAACTCAACACTCCAAGTTAATTAGGTCCGCTTAAATTAACCTTCAGATTTCCCTAGAATCATTGAATTGGATGAATATGCATCGCAACCAAATCATTCCTAACAAGTTCTTTATATGAACAGCATGATAAAGACACAAGTTAGAATCATTACGTTTGTTGGAAATCATAAGCATCGACAAGGCATTTGTAACTATGAAAAGCATGATACTCCTGCCAGGAATTCACTTAACACGATTGTGGATAGCAACCTTCACTACTCTTGAATATAAGTTCATAACGATTAGGTGAAATTCCCTTATATTCTAGCATCAAACTTATGCATGAAAACTAAGCGTGCACTCTTAATCAACATACATAAATAAGTTATCAATCAAATAGTTAAGCGAATTGAAATCACAAATTATTAAATCACAACCAAAAGTAATTAATTCATAATGCAAATGTAATCATGGCTTTGAATCCCCCCTAGCAAAGAGGGGGGGTTTAGTTCCTCATAATCATAAAACAAAGGTAAATAGATTTATACATTGAACATAAAAGAAAGAAAGCACCTAAACGCTCCAACGATCCTTGTTGAGTGACAAGCATATCCAAGCACTTTCCTTTCCTTCCTTTGATATGGCACAAGGAGTGGATGTGGTTTGAAGGTTTGGTTGTATGGAGGAGTGGATAGGGGGATGTATGGTGGTGTTTAGGATGGTTAAGGGGGGGTGGCACGGCTAGGATAGTTTATGGGCAGATTTTGTGGAGGAAAGAAAGGGTTTTGACTAGGATAGTTTAGGGTGTGTGAAAATGGAATTGTTGTGTGAATTGGTGAGTCTAAGCCTTGCTAGAAGGCTTATTTATAGGTGCACAAAGGTAAGGAGCCACTCAAGTGATTCTAATAAACAAATACAAAGCAAGAATTAATCATCAAAAACAGCTAGCACACATGCTTCATTGCAGAAATTTCATGATGAAACAACTTGCATTCATCCTCCTTGGTCCATGCCTTGGATTCCTCTTGGTCTCCTCATGATGAATCAACTAGAACACTTGCAAAACAACTAGCACACTTGTATTTCATGATTAAACAAGCTAGCACACTTGCAAAACATAATCATTCATCCATGCCGTGGGTCATCCTTGCAGCTGTCCGCCTATTCCTTCCCCATGTGCTCTCTTGACCTTCCTTTACTAAAATGCCCATAACTTCTTCTAGAAAAATGATCTTAACAATCCGCAAAATGCTCCAGAAAATAGACATCTGTAGCTTTCCAAGCATATAAGGCTCATTCTCTAGTTCAGTTTGGGCCGTTCGCAAATTGCTTCCAAAATGGGCTGATCCGCACAGGCAGTTTTGACCCATGTGCTCTCTTGACCTTCCCTTACTAAAATGCCCATAACTTCTTCTAGAAAAATGATCTTAACAATCCGCAAAATGCTCCAGAAAATAGACATCTGTAGCTTTCCAAGCATATAAGGCTCATTCTCTAGTTCATTTTGGGCCGTTCGCAAATTGCTTCCAAAATGGGCTGATCTGCACAGGCAGTTTTGACGAATTTGTTACATAAAATCTCACTTGTGCTATTTTTCTTTTATTTGCTTGACAAATCATATAAAACACAAAATCAAAGTAAATAGCTCAAAAATATAAGGAACTAACTAAGAAAAGACGAGAGAATTTGATGTAAAATATATATAAATATGAGCTTATCAACCTTGCAAACACACTCAGTTATCTTCCTCTCCGAGAGCACCCCTCCAATCAAGTCTCTCAAAAACTTCGAGAACACCCCTCCAATCAAGTCACTCAAAAAGCCCTAGAACACCCCTTCAATCAAGTTACTCAAAAAGATCAACTCATTCGCTTGGCCGAAAAACCCTTTCAATCAAAGAGTTTATACCAACGTCAAGATCTTATACCTTCTCATTCAAGAGCAAAAGTATTTCATATCATCAGGGTTAAGAGCAAGAGTATCTCATATCATGCCATCGCCCTATTCTTTCCTTCACCCTTGCTCTTGCCTGCAAGACAAAGAGAAAGAAAGCAATCAGTCGGAACCTGAAATCAAACTTTCGATCTGGAACAGACTGCCTAGAACCCCTTCCCTGATTGCTTACCTAGCGTCGCCCTCAAGTACTCATCTTCAACTGTTGATGTACTTCCAAGGAAGATACCACATCTGCCTGAAGAACAGATGAAGCAGTTGAAATTGATACATCGAAGCATGTAGAGACAAGCGCAACCAATATATGTGCTGGTTCATCCGCTACTTCTCCAGAAGTAAATGTATCTCATATCATCGGGGTCAAAAGCAAAGGTATCTCATATCATGCGTTTCCCCTGTCTTTTCCTTTGTCCTTGCTCTTACCTGTAAGACAAGGATAAAGAAAAGCAATATATCGAAACTTCTACTCAAACTTCCGCATGATGAGCCGCCGAGAAGTGATGTTCTGAATAACCATTCAAATGCAAGGTTTGCATTCAACTCCTGCATCAGAGGGCAAATACTGCAAGAGAAGATGTCAAACCTGCATGGGAAAAACTAGGGAGAATACCACTTCTGCAAGGGAAGTAGATAAGGCAAGTAAAATTGATACATCGAAGCACGTGGAGACAAGTGCAACCACTATATGTGCTGGTTCATCCGTTACTTCTCCAAAAGCAAACGTATCTCATATCATCAAGGTCGAAAGCAAAGGTATCCCATATCATGCTTTTCCCTTTTCTTTCCTTTACCATTGCTCTTACCTGCAAGATAGGGAGAAAGAGAGTAATCAGTCAGAACCTGAAATCAAGCGTCCGACCTGGAGCTGTTTGCTCGGAACCTTTGCCTGATTACTTACCTAGTATTGGTCTCGAGTACTCATCAGCATCTGCCTAGAGAACAGACAAGACGAGTGACAATGAAGCATCAATCTTGTGGATCATCAGTAAACGCAACAATTGCACGTGTTGATTCATCCCCTAACCCTCTTCAATATAAATTGGAAAGATTGAACAAAGAAACAGGCCATCACCTCCACCTCGTGCCTGCCTGCCAGGTGTTCAAATCCTGAAACCGCTTGTGGTCCTATCTAAATTCAAGATCAAGCCCCAACGACCCTTGAAGAAATCACAAGTCAGATTCAAGATCAAGTGTCCACCACCTTGGAATCAAATCCAGCTCCCGATAAAATGAGTAAGTTCGAACATTTGGAGGAAGTCTAGCAAAAAAAAACCCTCCAGCCCAGTTCAAGATCAAACCTGTGGAAAGCTACTTCTTCAAAAGCAAAAGTATCTCATATCATCAGAGTCTAAAGCAAGTAGCCGGCACTTGGAAGGAGAGCAATCGGTCTGCACTTGGAAAGATTGAACAGAGAAACAGACCATCAACTTCACCTCATGCCTGCCTGCCATGCAAAAGAAACAAGCAGAGAAGAATGCAGCATGGTGAGTTATAACAGATCACTATAGCATGAGCCCCATCCCTGTAGAATCATATAACCCAGTAGAAGGAGTCTGAGTTGAATCCAAGAGCTCGAGAAGCTTCAACAGCCTATCGCTAGCCCCGTCACCGAAGAGCAAAGCCTCGCCGTACAACTGCAGGTGCTGATTCATCCCCAACTAAGCTGAAGATCACTTGCCATACAAAGTTGCTCGTGGTCCCAGTTTCTTCAAGATCAAGCCACCAACGGCCTTTAAAGAAATCACAAGCCCGATTCAAGATCAAGTGTCCAACACCCTTGAATCAAATCCAGTTCAAGATGAAGTCTGTGGAAAGTCAACAGGCACAACAAATACAAGTGCCGATTCATCCCCAGCAAAGCTGAAGAAATTAATTCAAGATCAAGCCTCAATGGCCCTTGAAGAAACTTCCAAACTAATTCGAGAACAAGCCTCCACGGCTCTTGGATCAGCATCTACACTAAGGGACTTCAAAACGCATCTTCTACACATGACAAACACATGTATACGACGCGCCCTGAAGTGGGGGCATTTTTAGACATCGAAATTTCAATGAAATAAATGTTGATCAATGCATTAAAGATTACAACTGTAAACATCGAAATTTTGGTGAAATAAATTACAACCGCCATTCATTTCATCTACATCATCCATTTACTTCACCAACAAAAAATGGATGGTAGTGATTCATTCTCACCAACAAAAATGGATGGTAGTGATTCATGCTCACCAACAAAAATGGATGGTGGTGATTCATTCTCACCAACAAAATGGATGGTAGTGATTCATTCTCACCAACAAAAATGGATGATGGTGATTCATTCTCACCAACAAAATGGATGGTAGTGATTCATTCTCAAGGCCTATAAATAGGCTTCTCCATGAAAAGATCAAGGGGGGATTTTACATACATTTTCTCTACTCCCAAATTGGAAAAGAATTCACGTCAAACCAAAGCCTTGAAGACTCAAAACTCTAAAGCTCTCAAGCAAATCCCGAATGATCAAGAAAGCTCTCCTTGTTCTTCATCAAAATCTCCTTCAAGATCAAGCTCCCAACGCCCCTTGAAGAAAGTGTTCATCATTCATCAACCGTTCATCCAAGATCAAGCCCCGACGGCCCTTGGATCAACCAAATCTGCAAACCAACATCTTACGGAGATTGAATCAGAAGACCAAATCACATAAAGATTGTAACCCAAACAAAATCATTAATACAAATATTATTTTTGTACACGTGTTCTTGTCTCATTCGTTTCAGGAATTTTCATGTTTACAACTGTATCTTGCTAAAAGATTAACAGCGAAGGAGATGTCGGGTCTAATGCATTGAACTAAGTACAATAAAGCGCCTATCACACTTAGATAAAGAACTTCGAGCTCCAAAATCTCTTCTTCATCTTTCTTCAGACGGAAAGGATCAAGTTTTGCATCTAGCAATCGAACGACCATAAGAGTACTCGAAGGCTTTACTTTATCCTCGTTAAAGCGGCACAACACCTTCTAGATGTAGTTCGATTAATGTATTAAGAGTCCATGTAAAAGGTGCTCTATCTCGAGACCGAGACAGTATCGAGTCTTTCCTAAATCTTTCATCTCAAAGTCCGACTTAAGGTGCGCGACAGTTCTTGTGAGCTCTTTAGGAGTTCTGATGAGGTTCATGTCCTTGACATAAACTGCAACAACCGTAAAATCGGAATGTGACTTCTTAATGAACATGCAAGGGCATAGTTCGTTGTTCACATATCCTTGACTAGTCAAATACTCACTCAAACGGTTATACCACATTTTTCTGGATTGTTTCAAGCCATAGAGTGAACGCCTCAGTTGAATTGGGTTTGGAAATATTTGATCCAGTCAATGTAAGTCTTTCGGGAGCTTTCATATAAATTTTTGTATGAAGATCCTCATAGAGATACACAGTTACTACGTCTATTAGCTGCATACACAGTCTTTCGAAAACTAACAAACTAATAAGGTAGCAAAAAGTAATCACATTCATAACGGGTGAATAAGCTTCGTTATAGTTAATCTTAGGGCGTTGTGAGAAGCCTTGTGCAACAAGAGAAGCTTTACAATGTACAATTTCGTTTTTCTCGTTACGCTTCAGAACGAAAACCCACTTGTGCCCAATGGGCTTCACATATAGAGGAGTATGAGCTATAGGTCCAAACACTTTATGTTTCGCAAGCAAATCAAGTTTGACTTGGATTACTTGTTTCCAATTTAATCAATCAGTTCTACGTCGACATTCATCAATGGAACGGTGTTCAATGTCATCACTCAACATAATCTCAGTAGCTACTGCATATGTTAATGCATCATCGATAATCATCTCATTTCTAGACCAAACATCATCCAAGTTAGCATAATGGACCGAATTTTTACTATTCTCGAGAGGTGGATTCGTCTCTTCAAGGATGCTTCTGTAATATAGAATTTCTTCATGAGTTGGATGTAATGAGTATGCGACAATCAGATTCACTATAGGCTCAACATGGGCCTATGTTGTGTGTTTCCTCTTCTGGGGATGTGAATCTTTTGAACTAAGTGGTCTGCCACGCTTTTGTGTAGGACCAGAGGATTGGCTAGCCTCTAATGTATGTTGATCAGCCAAAGTGGTGTCTTAGGCCTCCAGGAGAGAAGTTTGTTGAACATTTGGTACATTCATCTTTGCAGGCACATTCGTAGCTGGAATATATAATCTTGTCATTCGTGTTAGATCTATGAAAACATATGGCATGCTCTGAGCTATGCTTTGAAGATATAATATGCACTGCACTTCAGTTTCAAACTGAGTAGTGTAGAGATCTAAATGAGATAAAGTGGGAGTCGTCCACGATAATTTATGTCGTTTCTCAGGAACGGTAACGTTTTTATCTCCCCTAACGACGAGAATATTATCTCATAGATGTGACAATCGACAAAACGAGTGGCAAAAAGATCACTTGTCAAAGGTTAAGTAACGAATAATTGAAGGAGAATCATATCCGACATAGATGTGATATGTCATGTTTGTATCTAGTAACGAACTGAAGGGCACTACATGGTTAATTTGCAACAGGCCTCAAATGGACCAACATGGCTGCGTGCAATATTACATGGATGTGATATGTCATGTTTGTATCTAGTAACGAACTGAAGGGCACTACATGGTTAATTTGCAATAGGCCTCAAATGGACCAACATGGCTGCGTGCAATATTGCATGGCCCTAAGTAGCGATCGAAAGCTTGGTACGTATGACCAACGATCGAGTAATCATTTGTAAGCGCTCAATGAATGCCTCTGCCAGGCCATTCTGGGAGTGAACATAGAGCATTGGATGTCCAACCTCAACCCTAATCGACATGCAATAATCATCAAAAGTTTTAGATGTGAATTCTCCAACATTTTCTAATCGAATAGATTTAATTGGATAATCATGGTGGTGAACCTTGAGCTTGATAACTTGAGCCAACAGTTTAGAAATGCAGCGTTCCTTGTGGACAACAAGCACATGTGTGACCAATGTGTAGAAGCGTCAACCAAAACCATAAAATATCTAAATGGTCTGCATGGAGGGTGAATCGGTCCACAAATGTTCCCCCTAAATTCTTTGTAGAAAAATATGAGGATTCGAACAAATCTTGTCATAAGAAAGTTTAATAATAAGCTTTCCCATAGAGCATATTTGACATGTGATTCCTTGAATGTAACTTAAGCTTCGGCTTAATGGATGTCCATGTGAAGATTTGAGGATACGGTGCATTGCTATTCTTCCAGGGTGTCCCAAATGATCATGCCAAAGTGTAATTTCGTGTGCTATCCCTGAGGTAGGGCCGACCACATAGTAGTTATCTATAAGGCTTATGGTTGTAATATATAGACTACTCGGGATACACTTCATCTTCTCTAAAATACATTTATGGCCATATTTGTAGGAAGTGATGCACATAAATTCAACTCCGTTTTCTACATAAGTTTCAGCGTAGTAATTATTACCTCTAATATCCTTGAAACTCAACAACGTTCTTCTGGAACGTGGAGAATAAAATGCCTCATTAACGGTCAAGATTGTACCATTGAACAACATTATACGTGCCTTACCGTATCCTTTGATCAGGTTGGATAGGCTTCAGAGGGTTGTTAGAGGTAAATTCTTAGGTATGAAGTTAGTGAAATAAATGCATTCACGTAAAATGGTGTGCGTGATTGCACTATCTGCTGGACAACTAACTTTCCAACTAGTCATACCTACAAATAAAAATTAATTTGAATCGGTCACATGCATAAAAGTTCTAAAAATAAATATCCATTCAAAATAATTTAATTATTCAAGGATGGTAATTAAAAAAATTGAATATCTAAAAACAAATCACCAATAAATAGTCCAAACATAAAGGAAAATTCTTCAAACTTCAACCAAAAAAACAAGGGAGGGTTCGGCCACTAGGTGGAATTCAGCCCCAAGGGTCTAAAATTCTATTAAAAATAGTTTATGTCAAAGATTCTAATCTTCCATAGGGGTAATAGCCTCCTAAAAGTCAAAAACCTCCATTTTGGTACTCTTCGTTTCATCCACTTGCATAAAGTTTGATTCAAACTTCTTATAATGAAAATGATATCCATCTACAATCTTATAGGGAGCATGGCAAACATAGGACCAATGGTCATTGGAACCACAGCGGTAGCACATGTCCGTATCCATGGTGTCAGGTGTTTTGCCCTTATTCTTGAAGTTCGGGGCATTGGGAGCCAGGTTAGGGCACTTCTTGGCTTAGTTTCCTCCCTTAGATGGACCTTGGCTCTGTTGACCTTGACGGGGTGGCTTTTGGCAGCCCCTACCATGCCTATGTTGGTGTTTTGGGCATTGATTTATGTTATAATGTGCTTCAGGCACAATAGTCGCTCTAGTAGGTCGAGCTTGATGATTTTTCATTAACAGCTGATTCTATTGTTCAACGAGAAGTAAACACTGAGATCAAATTCGAGAACTTAGTGAACTTCTGAGCCTTATATTGTTGCTGCAAGATAATATTGGTAACAGAGAAGATCAAATAGGTATTCTCCAGGAAATCCTGTTAAGTCAAGTTCTCATTACAGAACTTAAAAAGTGATCAGATTTGACAAATCCCTATCACAAAATAGTTTCTTTTAGAGACCTCTAAAGCGGTGAAGTCGAGTTTGTTCAAATTCAACATGTCCCTGTCACAAAATAAACGGACAAGAATGTGGTTAGTGTAATGGAGAAAAAAATCAATCCATTCACATAGGAGTAGAACATTCAGGTTCTAATAGACATGTATTAGTTTAAAGTTACATGAAAAAGCTTCGGGTTTTTCATGGGCGAAGTTTTTAAGAAAACTTTAGGTTTTCAAACAAGGCATGTTTCTAGAAACTTCAGGTTTTGAAAGAATTATGAAATTCAGGTTCATATGTTCCTGCAGACAAACACAAATATATATACAGAAATATGCAACAAGATCTTCAAGGTCTATAATAATAATTGAATTGATTATTTAGACTTTGGACCAAAATTAAAGTGTGAGTAAAAAATTATAAAACCCATAAGGCCTAAAAAATATAGGTAATTAAACTCGGGGCCCAAAAATATGGACCAAAGTCCACAAGTGGGCTGAGAAAATTTAGACCATGTAGCTCAGGAATTGGGCTGGGGTAAACAGATGTGGACTATAAGCCCAATATACTCGAGGCACAAATGGGCGTGGTTCGAGTGTGACACAGTGACAGTGACCAAAAGCTCGCAACCATTGTGGACAAAGACGCCATTAATGGCATCAGGTTATTCTAAGTTGCAAAGCCTAGAGCTTATGGCTCCATGGATTGGTTCACTTGGCTCGGCTCAGGGAGCCTGACGACTTGGCTTCCAGCCGTAGCACTTGGGGTTCCAACGAAACCCTAATATTTTTTTTTTCAATTTCCATATTATAATTCAATGCATATTCAACATATAATTCAATGCATGAGTAGATATTTGATGCAATTCATAGCAATATCAATCCACATAATTCAACAATTATGGATATAATGCATATAAAAGTTATGTAGAATTTAAAATTCAAAAATTGTAAAGTTGAGTCATGCATTATAGTGAATGTTCATGTAATCAGGGCTGCAAATATATCGAGATAAAAACCGTTGTTTTGGAAGAACCTGATTGTGTGATGATATTGATGAATCGGTTTGATGCATAAAGCTTCCACGTCAGATTCTTAATTGTAGCGGTAGAAGTGTGCTGACAACATGTTGTGGCTTATTTTAATCTGACAGGGAGAGAGGGGCGGTGCAGAGAGAGAGATGTGTTTGTAAGGTTGTGTAGAGGATGTGTTATTCCCCATACACAATGCCTTTATTTATAGTAATAAGGGAAGAAATAATCCTTCTCCTCCAAGGAATACAAGTCATAATATAGAAGAATAATTAGTATCAAATCTAATCTAGGATTTACACAATCATAAATACAATGTTTATAGTAGTTTTTATTTTATTTGATTTTATTACTTGCTTGTCATAAAAATGATATACAAATATAAGGAAATTTTCTTAGCACTGCTCTAATTTAATGGATAAATAAAAGCGACTGGTTCCAATTATTTTTAAAAAAAAACTAATGAAAAGGGATTGAACTTTAAGTTTTAACGATAAGGACCAAATAAAAGGTAAAGTGAATAGTATCAGGAGTGACTTTTAAGTGTAAAATTGTGGCTTTTCGTTAAAGTGAACTGTACCGGTACTTTTTCGTTAAATTTTCCTTATTTTTAAGGTAAATTAGTCTAGTTATGCGTAAAACAAATTAACATTCGGGATGTTTTGAATCTCAATGAGAAAAATTGTATTAGGTGGGGCTTTTTTTTTTAGGAAAACTAATGAAAATGGCTTGAAAACTTTGTGTTTTAACGATAAGGACAAAATAAAGAGTAAAGTGAATAGTACTAGTATTGACTTTTTAGTGTAAGAATGTGGTTTTTCGTTAAAGTGAACAGTACCAGGAGCTTTTCATTAAAGTTCCCTTTTTTTTTCCAAATAATTAGTCACATGTAACATTTGTTTTTGGTAAAGACCACGAACTGTCCCCACACTTAAAGGGTGGGTCTAATCTCTGCTCGAGGTTCGGCTTGCCTCTAGCCAAAAAGTGCTCTCAACTAGTTTCGAACTCCTAGAAACACACCAGGAAATCGCCAACTAACTGAAGGTGGCAATTTGTAAATTGGACCACATCTTGTGGTTAGTCACCTACAACTTGTGGTTAGTCATATAGGGCGCGTTTGTTGCACCGGACTGTCTTAGACTGAACTAGTTTTAGGGATTAAGCTGGACTGTCTTAGACTAGACTAGGCTGAACTAGCTTAGCGAAGCGTTTGGTGCAGTATCGAATTAAAAAGCAAGATAAAAATTAATTTCCTTCTCTTTTTTTTTTCCCAAAAAACAAATAACTATCTCTGTCTCTCCCTTTTCCTTGGTCAAACTATCTCTCCTTCTTTATCCTCCATCTTTTCCATTTTCCTTTCCCGTCCAACTCCTTTTTCCTCTTCTTCCCGATCACAAATATACACAGTTCACATGCAAACCAATTTTCCATCAAACCAAACAAAACCCATCACATGCCTCATCAATCCAACAAAATTCCCAAAAGAGAGTAAATGGACCACCAAGAGTAGGAGGCGGCAACGCCATCGAGCTTGAGGACGATCAGTAGCGTAAGGGTGCGTTTGGTACGCAGACGGGACGGGACGGGACAGGATGGGACGGGACGGGACGAAACGGGACGGGACGGGACAGGACGGGACGGATTTTGTAAATTTTGAAAAAGACAAGGGGCATTGTTGTCCTAAAATGTTAAAAATTTATGTCCCACATACGTGGAACAACCCCGTTCCAGGAGAGGGAGGTGGAACCAAAAATCATCCAAAACTTGTCCCGTGGAACGCCTCGTCCCACTTGTTTTAGGCGTACCAAACGCGGGACGGAACGCCTCGTCCCGTACCGTCCCGTCCCGTCCCACGTACCAAACGCGCCCTAAAGGAGATGATGAGGTTGTGGGCCACCAAGGCCTGCACGAACTTCAACACTCTTTGCCAGTTCATCATCACCGTAAAAGGACGTCGTCCGCTTTGAGAGTCGAGACTTCAGATTGTGAGAAACCTCAGAAGGAGGTTGTTGTTTCAATAGGCGCCATTAAAACGAAAGAGGCAAGAAATATTCTCTCTCATTCTTCTCTTCCGTCATTCGGGTTGACCCAGATGGCAAAAGATCCCAAATCATAGACCTAGATGCCAAAATGGTGCTAGGTTTTCAAGACGATGGAGATCGGCGACAACCGTTTCTGGTTTGGTCACTGGAGAAGGGGGGCTGATGCTGCTCATGTGGGTTCGCAGGACGCTGCTTGCAAACGAAGGAGACGGGACTAGCAATCCTGTTGTTTCTGGAGGGCATCGCTAAGACCTCCTAGTGAGGGATTTAGTTGATGTGAATCCTTCTTTGTGCCATTAAACTTAGTCCCGCCAGTGAACAAACACGGATTACACTAACTTTTAACCTAAGCCAGTCCAGTGAAAGCTAAAGAAGGCAAACAAACACCCCATAGAGTTTAAATTGATAGTTGAATCAACATGGCAAGAAATAAATTAAAAAGGCAAGTAGAGAAAGGTAAGAGGGACGGGTAGCCAACATCCTCTAAACATAATATTAAACCCCAAGCAAAACAAAGTCCAAACGGACAACCCAGACAAAAAATGAAACAAAAAACAAAACAGCTCGCAGCAGCTTGCACCACAACCGCCATCGAAGCATTGAAACGGGCTACCGTGCACCACCATCTCCAGCAAATACCAGAGATCTAGCCAACCAACGCCCCAAAAGTGATGGAAAATAAAGTGTCAAACATCCTCCATCCAGCACCAAATTGATCTGAGCCACAAATTGAAAGAAACCAGAGAGAGAGATCCCACCAATAACATTGCCAATAAAGGCATACACATGGAAGGTGATGGTGTGATCACCGGAGCCAGAGCTATACGCACCTTTTCAAGGGATCAGAACTTAGGGCAAAAGACGAGGCAGTTTGGGACAAAACAACGGGGGCCAATTGCGGGGCAACGAGCACACAGATCAAAAAGAAAAAGAAAAGGAGAAGCATGGAACGGCCACCGACCCTTGGCAAGGGTCAGCGACGGAAGAGGGGGGAAGAATTCGACAGCAAACTCTCACGAAGGGAGAGATTTAATTTGTTGTTAGATTAAACCTGTTTAGATAGGTTAACAAATGAACACAAACTTTGGAAATAAAAATTATAATAAACTTTGTATTTGGACCATATCAAAACCATTCTACAATCGGAGTGGAAATGTGAACTGGGACTCATATGAATATTTGTTCAGTTTTGTGTGTTCAAATAACATTATTTTTGATAAAAAGATTAGCTTCTAATGGACCTAATATATAAATAGGCATTTTTGAAGAACTCCCATATACCAACTAAAACCATGACATTTCAAAGTGTAGGTCAATGTATTTTGAAAACTACGAACCAAAATGGTACAAACTTTTCATAACTTGTTACACAGAAGACGTATTTGAAATAAATCT
This sequence comes from Crataegus laevigata, assembly GCA_963580275.1. Lineage (NCBI taxonomy): Eukaryota > Viridiplantae > Streptophyta > Magnoliopsida > Rosales > Rosaceae > Crataegus > Crataegus laevigata. Next base: position 16,885,817 of record OY756940.1, on the reverse strand, counting down.
ATGGGGTTCATCCTGTGTTAAAATAGACAATAACAAGAACCAAGCAGTTCAAACCCGATTGTATGCAACTGATTTGCTGAAAAGTTTGCGAATGTAAACGACTTGCAAAGCACTCGCTGCAGCCAGCGCGAGATACTCTGCCACTGTATACAACACAACCCGCCTCCTTGTGCTCTCATTTGCTGCGGCAGACACAAAAAAGCATGTGATCAGAATCATAAGATGGTGCCAGGTTCTAAAACATGATAGATCTACCGCATTATTTTGTTACTTAGTACTGAGACGAGCTAAAAAGAAGCAGGTTAATGATATGTGGGTAGCTACTGACAAATAGTTGTGAGAATCCGTTAACCATAATGTAGTTTTGCAACCCAATATGCCGCATGAACATGCCAGCAGTGAAACCATGGAATAAATTCATGACCCTCATTTTGCTGTTAATGAGAGTTTTTGACTTCATAAGATGTGAACACAATCAAAAAGTTGAATATCACAAAAGTACCTAAGCAGGTTAATGATAGATTAACGTTTTAAAATGTTCTCAATGATATGCTGCTAACATGTTTTCATACACTGATTTAAGACTTGAAACTTTTAGCTAACACACATGTTGAACCTATTGAGCAAAAATTCTTCAGTTTTGAACACTCAGTACATACTTATTCAGCACTTGATAATTCCAAGATAACCTTTTCAGTCCTATCAAAAATCACCCAGAAGACATTTGACTTAAAATTCAGGAAATACACAAATATCTCACAAAAGAGAGAGGATCCCGTTAACAAATAAGGCATAAACCTAACTGCCAGTAGGATACGCTGATATAGCACGACTCTATCATTGTTAACTTTCTTTGGTAGAGAGAGAAAGAAAGCTTACTATGACGATGTCGAACATCACGTGCTTTCAAGTACTTCTGCTCTAATGTAACTGACTCCAATGCTTCTCTAAGCTCAGCAATTTTAACATTTATTGGGTCTAGATGTTCTGCAACAAACCAACATCTAAAGGTTAAAAAAACCGAAGGACGGAGATACTATTGAAAGTCTCGAACATGTTACTGGGATCAACACACTTCAAGTAGCAATTCATAGTACTTGACATTCAAAGGCAAATGCTATTTTCTTTTTGGTTGTCAAGGCAACAAATTACTTCAAATTGCAGCACCACAATTGAAAACTGAAACGAAAATAACACAATGAAAACATATTGACAAAGCTTTTCACAAACCATCTTTGGCAATATTGTGCTCGTTGGGAATATGACCAACATGTATGTTGAAAGAAACAGTCTCTGGCGTTGAGTAAGGATTGTGAAAACAAAATTTGTACATTCCGCTTCTTGGGGCTTTAAACTCAAACTTATCACCAGATGTTCCCTTTGAAGTGTGCACCGTATTATCCCCAGGAGATGTCACCTGCACAAAATACCAACATCAGCCTTTTTTTTCATCATTGGAAAAGTTTACTTGCAAGAAAAAGCACCTAATGGCTACTGGTGCAGCCTATGCGACAAGTAGCATTCCATAACAAAACTCGTGGATGTTAAGAAAACAAAATTTCTACAATAGTAACAAAAGATGGACAGCCTTTCTTGGTCCATTTACAGAAAGACAGGTGCATGCCTTCAAGTGCTTAGTGATTCCTCTCAACCTACAAACTCTTAGAACAAGATATGGAAACTGCCTTCCAAAGACCAACATCACGAATAGTCTACTAATCAAACTCCAATCTAGCCAGATAAACCATTTCCTACGTTCTTAGGCAACACCCAACCAGCACTAAGCCATGGGAAAACAGAAGTGCATAGTTCCCAAGCTACAAAGTAGAGAATAAGCATGATTGAACTGACTCTTCTGAGTTCTTACAAACAAAAACCTGACACCTTTTTGTCCACCAATGTCAAAGTTTATTTATTTAAACAAGAACCTAAAGCCATTTTGCTTACAAGGAAACATGGGGCGACATAAATATTAAGTATACCCAACAGTGAAACATAGTATGATCAAAATTACTTGCAGCTGAAAACTAATAATTCTAATAACCAACATTAGGAATTTAGTAGGGCTAGGCCCCCAGATGATTCAAAGCACACTCCACATCTAAATTTAAAGTTAATAAACCAAAGCCTCACAACTATATGTGGACTGCAGTACTATTATAAATGTCCTATCTTGCTTATAGTTGAAATAAATCTAACATTACTTTGAAGGTTAGAACAAAAAAATTTGACATAAATTTTAACTCAAATGCCGCAATTCAAACTGAAATTTAACTTACCACTTTTATGAAATTACCACAGATTATCCCTACTAAGCACACCTGTAGGGATTACGACGTGTAACCATCTGCATTGTGATCCACGACTTCTATTGTTTTTGGAGAATTAGACTATAGCGATACAGGCAGACAGCCAGTGTAGCCCTAAATAGTCTTATCAGTTATCCATATTTTCCGATTCGGGGGTTGAAATTCGATACAATAAACCATGAATATCAAAGAATCTCCACAATTGGCTTTGGACTTACAAGCATCAAGATTGCAGCTTCAATTACCATATTCGTTCAAAAATCAACACTTTCAAAAAGTTATAACAAATTTTAATACCAAACAATTTTAAAACTACAATCTACACTCAGATCCCTTCCACACCAAACAAACCCCATCCCCCCCCCCCCCCCCCCCCCCGAAAATTAGTCCCTTCCATAAACACTAAAATCCCAATTTGGCTAAATTTCGATGCAATTGCGGTGTAGCGATAACAAAAACAGAAAAAAACAAAGAACTCACGATTAAATCGAGGCCGGGATGATCGGCGCCCCAGAAAATATCGTGATCGACGACCACGAAGTTGCCCGAAACGGTATCGCCTTCGTAAAGCACGTACTCGTACACGCATTCGACGTCGTTCACTGTCACCGATAGCGATGCGATCTTTCCGACGAAGCTCACCAAAAGAAGGCCAATCAGGGTCAAACCCCTCGCCCTTCCCTCCATTTTTTTTAAATTTTTTTAAATTGTCTTTTCTGTTTTCGGGTCTGAAAGATTCAAACTCCAAGACGACAGCTTGAAGTTGAAGAAGAAGCAGGAGGAGAGGGGACGGTGGTCTTTGTGTGGGTTTTCTCAAACCATCGGCTTTTCTGGTTTACTGACGTCCGTGAAACGCAGACTGATACGTGGCGTTCGACTATAAGTCCTTGACACGTCGCTCGTTCCAGGTAAGCAGACGAGCCAACTTAGTATTATTGGGCCTATTGGGTTGTCATTGTGGGATGGAACTTTTGGGCCTGTTTAGATGCTATTTCAATCCGCCTAATACTCATATCAAACAATGAGTTTAGATTGTGAAGGCGAGAAGGTCAAGGTAGGGTTTGATGGTTCCAACTCATCCAATTATTCCCTTCTTGTTTCTCTAGTGAAGTCGATCTCTGAAGAATAAAGAAGAATTAAAGTTGAAGAGGAAGAAAAACAGACTCATAAATTGCAGGAACAAGTTAAAGAGCTCATGAAAGAATTGCAACAGACCGAGTTGAAACTGTATGAATTGGAGTTTGATGTGATGGCGTTGAATGAGGTGATGGCTGCGGACAAGAAACAGAAGAGGATTGTGAAATCATTGGGGGAAGTTGGCAAGCCAACAAAAGCACTAGGGTGGCCGCTGCATTTGCCAAGCTGCTGATATCTGCGGGCGGTGTCATAACTGCGCTATGCTTCTTTGCATATTATGGAAGCAAAAATCGGGTAGGCATTTGTGACTAAACTGGTCAGCATCTCTTGCATTGTATAGCCATCCATAGGCCATGCATTGTTTTTCTGTACAAAAGTATAGCAGAGAGAGTTTGTACATAGATTTGGTCATAGTTTGGATCATATTTTCGTTATCTTTTGTTTCGAAATTGGTAATCTTGGTGTTTGTATTTCCACAAAAACTGGAGAAAAAATTATAGTAGTACATGCAATGTGAAGACTTGAAACAAATATAAAGCTTATATGTCTTTTGTTGTAAATAGTGGGAATGTATACCCACATGCCAACAATAACTTTCTCACATGCCTAACAGTGTTGTTTTTGTTTGTTGTATGGCAATCATTCACTTTATGTAAACTTATTACGGATGTTGCTCTATATAAAGAGCACTCCGTGTGATCAAAATACACAAGAAGAAAAGAAGTGAAAGATATAATATCAGTACCCTTTCATTTCTCTCTTTACCTGCAATCCTTTTGAGTTATATTTATGAAACTAAACAGTGTGATACTTTGCATCTGCTTCATTCTTGTACCTAGTAAAGGTTATCTCTCTAACTTTTGCCTATTTATAACATGTTATCAGCACGACTCTCTAACCTTAACCAGTTAAAGAAAACATGGAATAGGTGACCAAATTTTATGTGGTGCCCAAAAATTCATCCCATATTTTTTCTATATGTGACGAATTGTTCAGAGCGTCACGCATGACTAGTTTTTTAGGTATGAAATTTAAGAACACTTTGGTGATGATAAATACGTCACATATTCTAGAATGAAGTGACGAAAATCATAAGCGTCACTTAAAATTATTTTATATCTTTTAAGATTAAAAAGTGGTGACACAAATTTTTTGAAGTCCTTACTAAAAAATGGCGCCCTAACGAAGTATGATATGTAAGGAATTTTAAAAGGGTCACATATGTGTATTCTCGGTGACAAAAGTGATTCATCACTCTTCCAACAATAAATAAAATAAAAAATAAAAAAAGAAACATAGTAAAATATTAAACAAATTTGAGAAAGCCCATCTAAATTCTAAACCGTATCGTTCACTTTCCCTTTCTCTGTCTCTCAGACTTCTCTCGTCTCTCATCCCCGTGACCCAAGGCACCGACGCCTCTCTAAATCTTATTCTCTCTCTATCGCGACATTACTGGAATCTTCTAAGCCAAACGCTCAAACCCTCTCTCATCTATTCGTTGTCTATCACACTCCACGGTCAAAAACCCACTACTACAAAAGGGGATATCATTGGCGATATAAAACCGACAAGAAACACCAATTACTATCGGATTTTTGCCAAAAATAAGACATTAAATCGTGCAATGTCGGATAGAGGAACCGACACCAATACTACCATCACCAAAAGTATATTGACTTCTCTTAGCCCCCTTAATCCGCCACCAAGAAGCAAAGTAATATAAAATAAAAATGAACAATAGTGTCGCTTAAAAGCGACATTGGCTCTTACGTCGCTTATAATCGACACAAAAATTTGATATGATGGTGGTCAAAACCGACATTAAGTAACAAATAAACAATAAAAATATCACACTTATTGTCGGTTCAAACCAACATCACGTAAGTTAAATAAATAAAATAGTCGAGGTACTGTCAGTCGTCACCAACATTACCTAATATCTCGATAAATAAAATAATTATGATGCTGTCGTCCATAAGTGACACCAGATATATTTAAAATAATAAATTTTAATAAAGCTTCCTCAGTTTTTAGTTAATAATAATTACAAAAAATTATATAAAAATAATTTCAACTATATTTCATATATAGGCCAAGCAACCATTAACAAAAACTCATAACAAACATTTTATATTTCACAGAACATACAAAAACTCATCCATCATAACAAACATTAAATCTGACATTACAAATACAACGTACAAAAAAAGAGAAATAGAAGCTATAAATGCTAGCACAAGTGTCATACATATCCAACAAGAAAGTGAACCACATACACTACTCAGCAGAACCGGAGCCCGAATGTGACCCAGTTCCTTCCCTGGATCCTTTTTCTCTGTGACTATGTAACCGTTTGTATTTAAATTTATAAAATATATGTATAAAAATACTATATTTACTTAAAAACATGTTAATGCTAATATTTTTTTCTTTCTCCAAACTAGGTAATCAACCTGTTGAATCTTGCTTACTTGCACAATTGATCACCTACTTTGTTTCATATGGAGGTACATTCTTGTAACAATCAATAGTTTATTGAAAAAAATTATATTTTATTATTTTTTCCATATATGTTTGTCGCTTAAATTAAGTTTTTGCTAACCCTTCTCTTCTGAGGAACTGGTTATTACTGGCGTATATCTGCAATGTCTGCTTTTCACGTAGTCTTAATTCATGATTAACTACTTCCTTACCCATGAGTGGATTTAGTTGTACATCCAAAGGTATTATCAAAGATGTTGTAACCAAAATTGTTAAATCTATCTATCCAACATTCTTATTATTAGTTAGATAGGTTAAACAATTGTACAATTTATATTATCTTCTTCTCCTCAATCAAAGGATATTGGCAAAATATACCTATGATTAAAACATCTAGATTCATACTTTTGGATGTCCATCTTAAATCCTTGAATGAATAACTAGGTAGTTTACCATCTATTTACAACATGTGAAAAGAAGAAACTGTTTGTTTATATATTGGTAACAACCAGTTCATCTGAAGAGAAAACATGGACATGATGATGATGCCACAAAAAATCAAAGCACAAACAACTCACTGACTCATATCTCTGTATACCACAGACACTAAATAAGGCATATCTAATCAATCTCTGAACATTATTTGTTACTATTTTTACAATTAAAAAAAACTTGATTCACTTGGATCGCTTTCTACAACATGTTTCACATTTTCAGTTCATTGTAAATAAGGAAAACTAATGAAAAGGGCATGAAAACTTTGAGTTTTAACGATAAGGACAAAATAAAGGGTAAAGTGAATAGTACCAGGATTGACTTTTTAGTGTAAAAATGTGGTTTTTCGTTAAAGTGAACAGTACCGGGAGCTTTTCGTTAAAGTTCCCTTGTAAATAATGCTACTTGCTTTGGTTACTTTTTTGTTACATTTATATCCCTCTATATATTTTTTGGGGTGTGATATCCACACACCCCTTTTTACTTCTCTCACACCTTTTTAGATTTCGGCCGTCGGATCGGATGAATTGAAGAAGATCTAACGGATAGAAATTAATAGGGTGTGTGAGAAGTAAAAAGGAGTGTGTGGATAGCACACCCCTATTTTTTTCTGCATTGAAACACCTTTAAACCAATGTTGAACAGCGACGGCTCTTCTAAAACCCAACTTCTTACGTTGCCTGATCAAGATTTTGCCCTAATTTCCCATTGATAATTTCCTTTTTGTTTTGGTTATTTCCCATTTTTAACCAATAGGTCTTCCTACGAACTTGCTGTGTGATTAAAATCATGTGATTAAAATCTCTGACAATAAATTTGTGTCACTATTGACATTCTACATCTATCTCGCTTCCAAAAATAACAAGGTATGTTACCACTCCTCATTATGTGCATATCTGTGATGTCGAAAATTGTAACAAACATCCATTATGTCACCTGTATCCAGCTAAAAACCTGGAGTTATATAAAAACACAAAACTACACTATAATATAACAAATGAACATACTTTAACCAGCTCATTTCCACGTTCATTCGTTTAATTAAAATGTTGTTTCATAACAGGTTTGACCCCAATTTTTTCGTTGGGTTATAACAATGTGATTCTAGCTTGCACAAACTACGAGATATGCTTCAACCTATTCTTTAACCAACATTATAGAACCATGTTTTGTTGAAAAATTTGAATGTTCTGTGATGGAAAAGGTTATGATAAATTGCAAAGTAAAAATTCTATTATGAGTTCTTCAGCTGATTTGGGGCATGTTTCTTTACGATGTTAAATTTCATCTGGAAACAAATAGTGTTTAGAATATCCAAGTCATACAAAAAGTCTTTTAAATTGTTTTTTAACCAATCTATTGCCAACTTTTCCAACAAGTTTCTTATTTTATTTTCCATTATTTTGCAAAAAACCAAAGCCTTTCCGTGTTTGAGAGTTAATGTGTGCTTAAGAATTATTCTGTTTTGTTTAATCATTATGTTAAAATACTATATGTGGTTGCAAGTTTGAAAAATGTAGGGAGACAGATCAGTTATGAACAAATTTGCATGGTTCATCATAATGCTATATAAGTTAGGTTGCTGATTTGTTTTCTCATTTCTTCAGTGGTGATTTGTGTTTTCACTAACTTTCCATTCTTGGGTAATAAGTTTTTGTCAAGAGTTAATGTGTTCAGTTCTTTTTTTAAATTTTTTTTTGTTCTGTGTGGTTCTGTGTCATGTGATTAGAGGTTCCAAAAGAGAAACATTACTTCTTTTATTTGGTTAGAGGAGCGGGGAGGAAGTTCTGTTCAATTTTGGTTTTTCCAATGGCTTACGAAGAAATTATGTCACTATTAGTATTGCAGGTGCCTAGCTTGCAAAAATTACAATGTATGCTACAATCTATACTTCTTAGGTAGATTTGATTCAAATTGATAAATTTCGGTGAGAAAGAAACTTTTATCTTTTCTTTTAGATAAGAACTCTTAAAGACTTCAAATTTGTAAAAGATGTGAATATTAAAACAATGGCAATAGAACCACTTTTATCTTTTCTTTCAGTTAAGGACGCTTAGGATTTCAAATTTGTAAAAGATGTGAATATTAGAAAAATGGCAATAGAACTACCAATCCATATGATTGTAAACAAATTTCAAAATATTTCAAAATAATATTGCATATCATATATATTTAAAACTTTCCACATGTTTTGTATAGTTTTAAAATCCGCTGGCACCTTTGCTAGTAAAATATGGAAAGTTAGGTTTTTGTACTCTCTCTCTCTCTCTCTCTCTCTCTCTCTCGCCCCCATAAATCAAGAAAAAATAAATAAATCATATACTGCAAGTTGCTTCCAATAAATCAAGAAAAAAAAGTAAACAAATCATTGTATCTGGTGTCTGCACTGCAGAGTGGTGCCTTCCAGTTAGTTCTTCTCTTTTACATGTAAGCAGCAACCAGCAACCCAATTTTTCATTACAGAAGAACCTCTCTGGGTTCGATGAGAATGGAGGACAAGTCACAAATTCAAATCCCACTAGTTAAACTAGGTAGTCAGGGCTTGGAGGTGAGTAATTAAGGTTTTTTTTTTTTTTTTTGGTCGTCTCGCATTAGTTTCTGTCAAGTCAACTAATTACATAATCAAAGGCTAATTGCAGATGTAATCAAGTCAACTAATTACATAATCAATGGAAATTGGTCTTTATTTGTAGTGATTAATTAAGGAATTGGTTACTTATAAAAAAATAAAAAAAAACTTACTATTAACTCATTTCTCCTCATTGGGTTTTATTTTTTTCCTGCACTGCAGGTTTCTAGACTGGGTTATGGATGTGGGGGACTATCTGGGACATACAGTGGCAACAAAGCTCCGCTCTCTGATGAAGCTGGATGTACAATTATTAAGGAAGCATTTGATAGGGGCATCACCTTCTTTGATACTTCAGATCTTTACGGCCTTAATCATCACAACGAATTCTTGCTTGGAGCCGTAATATTCTTTCTTTATGTTTTTTTCTTTCCATATTTGAAAGAAAGATGATATTTGATGAGCTCTAGCACTAAGACATGCCATCTAAAAGCGATAGAAGTTTGTTAGAAAAATACTTAATTAGATCATTTACTCTTCTTGAATTTTTAGGCTTTGAAACAGCTTCCTAGAGAGAAAGTTCAATTGGCTACAAAATTTGGCATTGCCATGTCGGGAAACTATCAATTTCGGGTGAATGGGACCCCGCAATACGTGAGGTCATGCTGTGAAGCTAGTCTTCAACGGCTGGATGTCAGCTACATCGATCTCTACTATCAGCACCGCGTTGATGTTTCAGTGCCAATTGAGGATACTGTAAGCATCCAGAGACTTTTCGCCGTTCCATTTTCATCCCTTCTATCCAAATATCTTTATATGTTGATGGATATCTGTTTGGAACGAATTACTTTTTGGGAGGAAAGATGGGGGAGCTTAAGAAGCTGGTAAATGAAGGAAAAATCCGATACATTGGTCTATCAGAAGCTAGTGCTGACACAATAACTAGAGCTCATGCTGTTCATCCCATCACTGCTTTGCAAATGGAGTATTCTCTGTGGAGTCGTGAAATCGAAAATGAGATTATTCCCCTTTGCCGGTTTGTTACCTTTCACCTATCTGAGTTTTACAATGTCAAGTACCACAAGTTTATTTTCCTAGCTAGGTGAAGATTGATGTTTTCAAAATCTGAGTGAGGGGAGAAAAATAATATTCATCTGTATTTCATCTTACAGGAAACTTGGAATTGGGATAGTGTCATATAGTCCACTTGGTCGTGGATTCTTCGGTGGGAAGGCAATTGTAGAGAGCTTGCCTGAAGAGAGTTTGCTGGTATGTATGACTTCACTTGTATATAGAGATATAAACACACACACACACACACATATATATATATATAGAGAGAGAGAGAGAGAGAGAGAGCAACAAAAAAGATACACACACACACACATATAAACATAGGTTTGGGATACTTATTTTGTTAGAGCAATCAAATTTAACTCCGAACTCATATTATTGTGGTGGTGTCCCAGTATACACATCCGAGGTTCAATGGCGAGAATTTGGAAAAGAACAAACTACTGTATAGCAAATTTGCCAGCCTTGCTATAAAGCATGCCTGCACTGCTCCTCAATTAGCTCTAGCATGGCTTCTCCATCAGGACAATTATAATGTCCCAATCCCTGGTATGATTACATCTTAATTAGTACTCTTTCTCTTGAACATAATGTTGTTCTCTTACTCTTTGTTATTGATCATGGATTTTAAACACTACAGACATTTCAAGTTGTTAATCAAAATAATTAAAAAAAAAATACTTATTTTCGATTTTGATTATATGCAGGGACAACTCAAGTTAAGAACCTTGATATCAACATTGGATCGTTGAATGTGAAGCTTACGGATGAAGACTTGAAAGAAATTTCGGATGCTGTGCCCGTTGATGAAGTTGGTGGTGACCGAGAATTTGAACTTTTTGCAAAATATGTCTGGAACTATGCAAATACCCCATCAAAGTAATTAATCAAATTCTCTGTGCCATAAATGAAAAAGGTAATCAAATTTATCTTTCTGGTTTGCATAATTGCACTCGCACCAGTGGAGATGGATATCCCTCGGTCTCGCTTCTTCTTTTCGCGTTTCTTTTGTTTTTGGCAATTTTTCATGTCAGCTGCTTCATCTTCTTCAAGTAATGAACTTTTAACCTTGAGTGTATGATCTATATATCAATTGGTCATCGTTTGCTAGTTCTATTTGCATGCTAGCAATGATGTTAGTACTTCCTCTGTAAGCCAATCTCCTTGTCTTTTTATTTTTATTTTTTTTAATTTTTTGTAGAGACGGATTAGACAAGATTAGTCATTCGTCAACAATCGCATGCGAGACACCAACCCTCTCCTAAAGGAAAAAGGACCGTTGCACCCAGAAACCCTCCTACCGTCCCCATCACACCCCCCCCCCCCCCCCCCCCCCCCCGGGGGGAAGATTTTATTTTTCTAAAGTCAATCTATCTCCTTACGTTACGTCTCCTCTATGAAAGGTGGGGTTTTTCCTCTGAATATAATGCCCTTGCCGCTATGTTTCTTGTCAACCTACCCCATCCAAATCGAACTTTCTCTATCAAAATTTCATCTTAGGGATCTACACAAGCTTGAATGTGTTAATACGATGATCTTATGGTTAAGAACTGAACATAATTTGAATAGGAAAATCGATTTGGACTGAAGTTGAATGCATCATTGATCACTTGGATGATTTATACAATTCCACCTAACTGAGCATTTCAATGGTCAATGCTCTCACCGTTCGTTTCTCAGCTGTGGATTTGGATCCTCTCCTAAGCTCAAGGAGAGAATCTTCTTGACCAAGTATTTTGAGCCGTTGAATTTTTATCCAACGGATTACAAACAGAGAGTTTTTTTAAAGTTAAAATAATTTTAGCCGTTAAATGAAAATTCAACGGTCCACAATGTTTGGTCAGGAAGATCCTCTCATTGGGCTCAGGAGAGGATCCAAATCCCTCAGCAGTAGTTATGCAACAGCAGACCTGCAGTCGCCTCTTTTTAAGAAACAATGAAGTTGGTGAGAACTGAGAAGTAAACATGTTAGTGGCCAGAACACATGGACTAGGATCATTTTCCCTCTTATTTTTATTCTCTTCCCTCCCTTCTTTTCGCATTTTAATTTTGTTTTTCTCTTTTTATATAAAATTAATGTAATATGTTAACGTGATTTAACCGTAATCGTTTAAATAGAAAAAGAAAAAAGGAGAGAAAAAAAAAGTGTGAGAAAATCTTATTCCAAAACACATACGTGAGTTAGTTTATCATTTAAGAACAGTTGGAATTACTATTTTCATTACATTGTTTAATTAGTTTATTCAATAAGTGATACTTTCTTCTCTTTTCATCTCATTTTTTTTCTCTGTAAATGAATATTTTTGAAGGATTACCGATAACACAAATCATCGGATGAAGCATCATACATAATTTTCATGCCCCAGTTCTAGTCTAGACTTGTTATCTTCAATTCAGAACAATACCAAAGATTTCTCTACAAAAATTGGAGAACACAATATTCTTATGCATGTCTTTTAATCTTCAATATATTATGATAAATAAAATTAAAATAAAAATTGTAATAGAATATAAGTAATGCGAAAGAAAACGAGAGATAATTAGAATATTAAAATTAAATAATAAATGAAATGAATAATATATTAATCGACTAAAATTAAATGTGGATTTTACTCTTGATTTTAATCTCAAAGTCAAGTTTCGATTAAAATTACCGTATACTGGACCTCTTGCTCAACAGATCAAAGAGGTGTATGCCAAAAATATAAGATAAAAAAGAGAGCGAAGACCTTGAACAAATCTGACCTCAGAAATTACTGACTGCTACATAGTGGTGACTGCAGACGCCACGTCTCTCTTTCCACCATGTGTCGACAGAAAAATCCACGTGGCCAGTTAATAGTGGGAAAGGCAATTGAGTGATGTTGTGCCAAAATATCAACCGTTCATGAGCTTCCCCCACTTTGGCCATTGCACTATAAAACGCCACTCAAGGCATGCAAGATTAAAACATAAGAACTTCTTCTTCAAATTAATTAAGCATTCGAAAGTTTCCGATCTCCTCTCTGTTGATTTTTTGTTAGGTTTTTTTTAACAGTTCTACATATAATGGCTGCATCAGCTTCCATGCAATCACTTCTAGCGAACTCAGTGGTTTATGGAGCTGGAAAGAGCAGATCAGCGAGAGTCATCCACCTTGTTCCTGCTTTTAGGTACCGCCACATGGTCGTACGCTCAATGGCCGAGGTAATTATTAATTAAGTCTTCAACTAACATCTGAATACTATATTGTACAATATCCTGTTTAATCACGTACGTGGTTAATTTGATTAATCTTTTTTGATTTGCAGAATGGTCAGGATGAGCAACCGTCTTCTTCAATACCAGAGGCATCCAAAATCCCACCACCACCTCCTACACCTACTCCTTCTCCTCCTCGTCCCAAGAAGGTTAGCACTAAGTTTTCAGATGTGTTTGCATTCAGTGGGCCAGCTCCGGAGAGAATCAACGGCAGACTTGCAATGGTAGGGTTTGTTTCAGCTCTGGCAGTGGAACTGTCCAAGGGCCAGGATGTGTTTACTCAGATCTCCGACGGTGGAGTTTCGTTGTTCCTTGCCACTAGTATTTTGCTCTCAGTCGCATCCGTGATTCCTCTATTCAAGGGAGTCAGCGTGGAATCGAAATCAAACGGGCTTATGACGTCTGATGCCGAGCTCTGGAATGGAAGGTTCGCTATGTTAGGTTTGGTTGCTTTGGCCTTGACCGAGTATGTGAAGGGAGGGACTCTTGTTTGATCACGTCCTAAATAATACGGGTGTTATGTAACTTAATTATTCCTTGGCATAGCTTTCCACATGTGTAATTAGTGTTTACCAATTTTTATAATAATGTCAAATTTTCAGCCCATAGACATAATCTAATTGATAATACTAGAGACAGAAAATTTACAAATTTAATTATGTCACTAATAAAAATAAGAACGTTAATTGACACTTATTTTATAAATTAATTAGTAATAGTCATATTATTCGGCTTACAAATTTAATTTGAAATTTTAGTGTTTTTTATTTTTTTATTTTGACGTTGTATCATTGGGCACAAAGATAACTTTTCTATTTTGTTTAGATGAAAAAATTTAAAATTGTCAAGAAATTTTATAATGACGAAAATTAAAATTATATAAGTTTATTTTCTAGAATTTGTGATTTTTTGTTTGATTAATCTAAAAAAATAATGAAATTTGAAAAAGAATTTGTTACTTTAAACTCCCATAAAATTCAGAAATAACGTATATTTATATGAAATCTAAACTTGAAACTTAGAAATCTCAAAAAAAAATTTAAGCAAAAATTTAAATTTTATGTTTAGAAATTTAAACAAGAGAATTATTACATGGCAATTTATAAATGTTAACTTTTTAAACAAAATTTTAAGTTAATTTTCTTTATCTAACCATAATGTAAGGTTTTTGCTTTAATTTTAGGGAAATTAATTTTGGTAGAAATTTGTCTTTATAAAAAATCAAATTTGGATGAAAAAAGAAAAACACATATTTCCTATGAGTTTCAATATTACTTTTTCTTGACAAGTTAATTAATAGTGACTTTAACAAGTCCTACCATTATATGTTAAGCCAGTTTTCGTCAAAGAATCGTCAATAATATTGCTATTTTTGTGCGACTATTATATAGACCTAAAAATTATTGATCGGCATGGCAACAACACATGGGCATCTAAAGGGTACTACTGGTGTGAGCGTGACATTGACCTAACACTCAAAGAGACAGCTCATGGTCATGTACAGAGTACTGGTGTGATGTTGGTCTAATTGCCTTCTCTTTGTTATTATCATCAAAGTGGGTTGTGGAAAGTTTGAGTAATTGTGACGAGTTTTAGTATGTAGACAAGTTTTAGCGAAGGAAATAATGAGAAAATAATAACAATAGTTTCTCAATTTTAATTCAATTAGAATAATGGTTGTTCAGTTAAAAATTCATGACTATTGATTCTTTAACTCATCAAAATTTACAGTTATGATCATTTTCATTAACTTAGTTAGAATTATATCAAAATTAGTCATGTTGGAAGGACCATTGCTATAATTGGATTAAAATTGAGAGATCATTGCTCTAATTGGAGTAAGGTTAAGGGATCAATTCTCCAATTTGAGTTAAAGTTGAAGGACTATTGCTACAATTTTTCTCATTTCGTTTTCCACATTTGTCTCTTGATTCAGCCTCACGTGTGTGACATATGACTCATTTTGGCAGTAGTTCTAACAGAGTTGACAAAAATGACTATAGTTGCATATTTTAAAGAATTAAGAGACCAATGATTATGAATTTTTAGTTGAGAATCTATTATTCTAATTATATATATTAAAATTGAGAAATCATTGTTATATTTTGTAAAGCAAGTTTTGACTATATATACATTCGAGAATCCATTCCAATAATTTTTAGTCGGTACAGAAAGATAGAGTAGGAAGAGATCACATTGCGAAGGCTCAATGGTTATATGATTTGGCAGAAACTCGTTTACGAGCAATTTACAACGTACTAAGCCACGTAAATTATTTTATTTTTTTTTGGGTAAAAACGTAAATCACCAGTTTATAGAACACGGATTTGTTTTTTATTTATTAATATAACTTAAAATGAGAAAATAACCATGTCCTTCGTTTTTATCAATTATAATATATAAAATAGTACATTACGTGACTTGTGTTTTAGATATTTATAAAAATATTGAGAAACAATGAAAGATAAAAGAAAGGATAAATTACACTAAACCACCTTGAGTCACACCACAATCTCATACCTCATCTTTTAAACATTATAATGTCATACATCAACTTATGAATTCGGTGCAATGTCCTACCTCCATTAAAAAAAATCTGTTAAATTAGTTGTTAAGTGATGACGTGACAACAGTAGGTTTCACATTTGTGCTGACGTGCCACCCAACTTGTGCCACGTGGCCAAACAACTAATAAAAAAATATTTCATGATTAAAAATTATATTTTAAAATTTTTATTAAAAAATTAAAAAAAAAAATCCCTCACCTTCCTTCCCTTTCACATCTCTACTTGAGTCCCAGTTGTACCCACCCATCACCTTACTTCCCCCTCACCTCTCTTGTGGATGCAAATTTTTTCCTACTTGTTCTTGGACAAAATTGCACTTACAAAACAAATAGCACCTTAGGTTAAGGTCAAGAGCCTCACGCACCCACGATGAATGAGAGAGGCTTTGGCCGAAGAACCTCCGATGCCAAAGTTAGAATTTTGAGGGAAAAGTGTTTGGAGAATTTAGAGAATTTAGAATTTAGGTTTTGGAGAGACTGAGTGTGTTTATATAGGGGTGTGGCCAGCCTCTTTAGGAGGAGATGGACTGGCCACTTGGATGGGTTTTTGGGTGAGATTCATGATTTGTAGCTAATTAAATTAATTGAATAATAAATCAATTAATTAGCTAATTAATATAATTAAAAAGAATGATTTTGGGGTTACCTTGTGGAGAAGATTTGATGAGGATGGATGAAATAGGTTTTGAATAAATACCTATTTTGGGCACTTTTGACTTGATTGAACGATGATCGTCCACTACTTGCGCGTAAGAGTTCCGGTGCGCCTTAAGGGTAATTTTATTCATTTCACTCAAAAATTCATGTGTCACCTCTTAATTATTTTTTGCTCCAAAAATGCCCCCACACTTGTTGGGCTACTCGCAGAAAAAGGCAACAGGTGTAGAGATTTTTTGCTTTAGGAAACTTAGGATGGTTTCTTATTCTTGATGTAGATTCCCTATTTAATAGGAAATTAGATCCTTCTAGGAAATGGAAATAAATTTCTCTCAAAGCTTATTTAAGTCCATCTTAAGTGGATTATTAAATCAACTTTGGAGAGTAATTTATTCTACCCTACAAGAGAGAGAGAGAGTTTAGAGGATATTTGTTCCCCCCTTATCTAGCAATCTTCTACATCTTGCCCGTGCAAAGGACCGTCTTTTGTTGCTTTCTTCGTCTTCTCTGTGCCACACCGAGGTAAGAAAAATTTAATTTTTCTTGTCTTCTTCTTGGATAGTGCTGTCGCGGGGGAGCCATTAGGGTGGTGCGACACGTCGGCTGACAGGTGCTAGGAGTTGACTTGGTATGTGTTGGAAATATGCCCTGAAAGTCAATCTTTGGAAGAAACCTTTCAGGACATTGAATTGATGTATACAAATAACTCTTATACATCGGAAGGCAAAGATACTAACTAGGACTATCTCAATAAACGAGATATGTCCTAAATAGTGAATCCATGGACAATGGATAGATTGAAGAAGTAATCTAATGATGTTAGACTACAGAGACCTTCTTCACATAACCATCATGTCCAAAAGGTTCCTGGTCATAGGATTGTCGGAGGGATACTGACAATGCATAGATCAGTACATACTATGTCCCCTTCGAATAGAAGGATGGAAAGTCTCATCCCATTCGTGTTGAGACACTAAGACAAGTATGTAGGTGCTCATTGAGGGAATGAGTTCACTGAACACAATCGAACGAGAGTACTTGCATGGAGGTCTACTCACATGTCAAGCAAGTAACTCTAATAGTTGGAATAATGTAACTAATCCTTTGACCTGAGACATCATTGATGTCTAATGGCTAGGTCCTTGATCTTTGACCATGTCAAAAGGCATTCCATTTGGAGAGTCCACGGCATTCTTGGGATCAAGCTATCTAAACATGTAGGCATGTGAATGGTCAACAAGGGATCTCTAATCCTCGTTAGAGGAGGATACTCTAAGATATGATTCGGAAATCTTCGGCCGAAGTATTGAGCGTAGTTAAAAGGAAAGCGTTCCTATACGACTCATATGAATCATATAAGAACGTATAATCACATTAGGGGTTTGACATATTACATCCATACCCTAGTGATGTGATTAAGAGTATTGTATTGGAGAAGGATCGAATTGCATTGTAATTCCAACTGAATGGGTTCTCTGAATAACTTCTACATTAGCTTGGGTAGCCATGACATATGTTTAGATGTCACTCATGGCTTGTGAGTTCTTCTAGATGACTAAATGTAATCGTCAAAGAAGAACATGAATTAAAAGAAAGTTTTAATTCAACAAGTGATTGGATTAAATCAATTGGATCGATGCCAATCATCTCACTGCCTTGCTAGTTAGAACCTAAAAGATTGTTCACCAATACACTCTTGTAGTGAGTAATCAATGGATGATGGAAATAATTAATTGGATTAATTAGGTGTGGCGATTAATTTAGAAAGTCTAAAGAAATCATAAAAACGATAAAAGATCGTTTTGGACTTAAAGAAACGTTCGAGTTTAATTGGGCCCATTGGGCCTAAACCAATTGGGCTTTTATTTAAGCATTGGATGACTTAAAATAATAAAAGCCCAAAGCCCAAAACCCACACATAATGGCCGGCCACTTTGAGGAGGTGGGAGAAGTCAAATGTTGACTTGCTTCCTTTTGTCTATAAATACAACATTATAGACAAATATCTAACTAGGGTTTCATTTGTGTTCAAAAGACTTAGAGAAAAAGAAAAACATCTCTCTAAGGAGGCCGGCCACCTTAAGGGGGATTTTAGCTAATCATTTAATCTCCCCTTTAGGTTATTCTTTCATCCTTTCTCACTACACTAGTGGGTGAGGATCTTTAGAGGTTTTCTTCTTGAAAACTCTACGAGAACCTTGGAGCACTCATACATACAAAGTGGAGGAGGCAAGGAGGAAAGCTAGGCTCAAGGACTTTGAGGAGCAAAGATCTTGGAGGTGGTCCATCCTTGGTCTCAAGAGTAGATCAAGAGGTATAAATCTTCTCCTAAACTTTGTTCTTCAATAAAATAATTTGTGATGCATCTTACATAAACCTATGCATCTTGAAGAGGATTTAAAATGACTAGAATAATAAATTTAATTGTTAACATGCTTCCGCTATTTTGTATATATATAATGATTTGTATATGCATGCTAGTCACATGAAATCCCTAATGAAACTCATAATATCCTTCAAGTGGTATCAGAGCCAAAGGTTTATGTATTATGTGTCCTTTTGGATTTTATGCATATGGGTTTTAATTTTATGTTTTGAAAAATATGTTCTTCATTTAAAGTATGTTTATCTTTTGTTTTTCAAGTATTGAAAAATGTTAGTCAATAAGTTGAGAAAGATATGCATGTAAAAAGGTGTTTTATATGCATGAATGAAGAATGAGTTTAAAACAAAATTTTGGGGTTTTTGGGTCTTAGGGGGCACGGCAAGAATTGCCATTTTGCATGTGTTTGTGTTTTTTATTTTGAATCACACACACACTCTTTGGTGCTAGGGAAAAATGTTCTTGTCACTTTTGTTTTTGGTTTTGTGAAGAAATCACCAAGAATATGAAAATCTTGAAATAAAGTTCATGGTTTTGTTCTTGGTGTTCATGTTTTGATTTTGGTGAAAATGACTTTGTTTAAGCTTATAAAAATTGTTTTATGGATTTGGGTGATATATTAATCATCTTTATGTTTTCTTAATATAATTTTAATCCTAGATTTCTCTAGGATATTTTCATCAAAAACCTTGCAAAATATCCTTAAAGCAAAACCAAGTGACAAGCAAAATTTGATTTTTCTTACATGCATTGAATTAAAGCATGGTGGGTGAGACTTTGCTTCTCCCCACCATGATGGCCGGCCACCCTATGACAAAACCCACATGGGTGGGTTTTGTGTTTTTGATAAAAAATTGTTTTACTTTTGAGTATTTACACTTTGGCCCCTAACTTTTGCATATTTGCATTTAGGCCCCTACTATTTGGAAAAGTTAAAATATTTGATTTTAATTTTGTTTATAGTTTAAACTCATCATTTAATTATGCCCATATGCACTAAATCTAATTGTTTATGTTGCATTCCTATTTGATTATTTAATGTGATTAAGTAGTTAGAAAAGGGTGACTATGGACTTAAGCCTTAAACGATAATTGAGCTATATGATAAGGCGCTAAATTCAAATTGTTTGAACCATGGGAATGTGTTTTAATTACTGTTTTAATTGGACCTTATAATGTTTGACATTAATCTAGCTCTCCCTCTTAGTATATGTAATTTGTAGGAATTTGTACAAATCGGTTTGTAATTCTTATTACTTCTTAATCTTTTTTAGTTAGTGGATTCCCTCTAGTACTAGACTAGAGTTTCTTTAACTATTGGTAAGGAGACATATTTAAAAGAGGGTTTTGACATGAGACAAAAGATTAAATGGGTCCAATGCCCTAATTAGCAATGATTGATTGTCTTTCATTTCTAATGGCTCAATGAAAATGTTTTAATTGGATTGATAAGCACGTAATTAAATTGACACAATATCCCCGAGATCTTATTCAACAATGTTGGCTCGTTGTTGCAATAACCATTTAAGTCCATGGTCATCCAAGAGCCTAAGATAACTATAAAGTCCAAATTCAAAGGATTGCAAAATCATAGTAGTAGTAGTTACTTCCAATATTTGAAAAATTCGTTTTTTGATATTGATTTGTTTTTCTCAAAACAAATAGTGGGAGTATCATACGCTACTAAGCTATAATGAATTCAATTAGTAGTTATATGTATCTCCAATATTTTGAAAAATGTTTTGATATTGATTTGTTTTGTAAAAACGAATAGTGGAAATCACATATGCTACTAATTTCATTAAACTTTGGACTAATAGTTATAATAGGACACAATTTATTTGAATATGTTTAAATAAATAAAATTGATGAGACCTTAAAATCCCTCAACCAACATGCAATATTAAGTTGAAAGCGTAGAGGTGCTTTTGAACACTTCTTCGTGGCCTTCCACCATGGTAGCCTCCAATCGTTTATGACTTGTGCACCGCCTTCACCCTATCATGGGGGAGTGCAAAGTACATGCTTATAAGTCGGGAGGAGTCTATTTAAAAGGCATTTTGATGTGGTGAAAAATAGGCAACGAGTGTAGCCAACATCGTATCATCGTGAGGTTATACTTGGACCCCTATCTAAACCGGCATGGTGGGAATGAACTTAACTAAGAAGAAATGATGCCAACATCGTATCATCGTGAGGCATTCTTCTCTAGAGGCCAAATTGATGGGTAATCACAAAACGTTGTTGTGAATGGGTAAATGTACCCTCTCATTACTATTTTGCTATCCAACATCGTATCATCGTGAGGTGCGCATAGTAATAGTGAGCCTCCCATAACCCGCTAGGAGCTTTCTTTGAAACCTCCCGGATTCCATCATGGGGGATATGGAATTTGCCAAAAATGGTGGGTGATGTCATTCGGTTTAAAGACCCGAATCGTATGACTTAATCAACAATAAAACTAATTTATTTATTGTTTATGTATATAGATATGGTTGGAAGCACACTCGCGAAAATACTCGACAAACATTGCCTCGAGGGGCACAATTTCCCATCCTGGTTTCGTAATGTCAAGATTCTCCTAACGTTGGAGAAGATTGTTTACGTCCTAGACAAGGCCCCACCTCACATACCTCTTGAGCCTGATGCCTCTGAGGATGAACGTGCTAAGTATGACAAGCACGTTGAGGACGACACGCAAGCCAAATGCTATCTGTTGGCTTCCATGAATGAGGAGCTACAGAGACAGCATGAGGGCATGGACAGTGCATCCTCCATCATACTCCATCTTACGGAGTTATATGGTGAAGGGACGCGCAATCGTCGCTTCAGCACTGTCTGTGAACTTGTCAAGACCAAGATGGTCAAAGGGGCTCCAGTGCATCAACATGTACTGAAGATGATAGGATTCATAGAACAATTGGAGAGCCTTGGAACTCCACTTGACGGGGAATTGGCCCAGGACTTCATTTTGGCTTCTCTTTCTGATTCATTCTCGCAGTTCGTCATGAACTACAACATGAATAAGATGGATAGTACTTTCTCTGAGTTGCTAAACATGTTAGTGACTGCTGAGAAGACTATGAAGAAAGAGAACGTTGTAGGGACTTTTGCAGTAGTCTACAACAAGCCATCCTCTTCCACTCCTAAGCCGCAAGGCAAAGGAAAAGGGAAAGAGAAGAAGTCTACCACTCCTAAACCGAAAGGTGGAGTGAAGAAAAAGAAGGCGATGGAGCCCAAGGGGACTTGCCACCACTGTGGAAAGGAGGGGCATTGGAGGAGGAATTGCAGGTTCTACCTTGCAACTCTAAAGAACAAGCCAAAAGGTATGGTTTAATGTTCTTGTCTTCAATTCTAATTGTTAGATCTTCTAAATGTTTATATTTTGATATAACGTGCTAATCACTCGTATAATTGTATATAGGTGAAGGAGGCAAGTAGAAGAAGAACAAGCAAGGAAAGTGGAGAAGGGTTCGGCCACCATTGTTTTTGCTTACTACTTAGGAAGTTTTAATTTAGGCATTTAAAGAAAGTCTTTTGAAACTTTCTTATTTTTGTAAAGAACTTATAATGTGGCTTCATGTGATGTAAGACCACCATTAATGCCTAAATGAAGGCATTTAATTAGTCTCTAAATCTATAGAGCTAATTCTTTTTGTATTAAAACATTTTTGAATGTTTACATCATCACATCAATGTAATGTGATGTATGCCTTCTAAAATATATAATATTTCCTTTAAAGTAGTGTTATGAATTGAATATTGTCTTGTTGTATCCTTGTTGAGATACAAGACTTATATCACTTATTGTAATATGATAAACAAAACTTTAGACTTATCAATTATGGATAGACCTCATATGTTGGACATAGAAGGATACAATGAATCTTTAGATTTGGTTCCAAATGTCTACCTATGAGTTCTATATGAATTGACAAAAGTCTAGAGATTCCTTTCTTAATGAAAAGGGAAGATCACATTATGGTGATATAAGAAACAGGAAAAACGTTTCTTGTAAAGGTTATCACTTAAACCACAAACAAATCAAGATCACTCTTGATTCAAATTAATAGTTTTGAACAATTGATTGGGTATTCTTAAAAGTTGTTTTAGGATGTCAAGTATGTTAGTGATTAAACCAAGAATGAAGTGTCTAAATCAATAAAATGTTTAAAGACTTTAGTCACTTAAATAACAAGACATCATCTTAATGAAGATTGAGAGAAATAAGCTTGAAAGTTTTTTAAAGCTAATACACAATGTCCTCTACCCGTCTACTCCACGCTTATACAATTTTGAATGTATAAAGTAATTTCTCATTAAAGTCATGAGAAATAGTGGGAGGTGAGAAATTGGATATAAACTTGAATATGATTGTTTTATCGTTGTCTAAACAATGATAGTGCATGACTATTGTTGAGAGTTTGAAATTTTAATTGTTAAAAACTCAAGCTCTACAAACGTTTAAAATTCTATGTTGTGTGACATTTAAAGAATAGTCTTTAAATGTTGGTTTCGTCAACCTAGCATTAAATGGTTGTATGTTAGGAGTTGTCCATTATTCTCTTTTATGAGAACTAGCTAAATAACGAAGCCTATGGACAAATTTTGATGAAACAAAAGGAAATAGTTTTAAAATGAGTCACAACATATAGTTTGACAACAAGACAATCCAAATTCATCACCTTATGTAACTATAACGCTCTATGTAGTTTTGACTAAGAATTAAATCAACCACCTAGAAGGAATGGTTGAGTTTCTATATCCTTAGTAGAAGCCATGCTTTCACTAAGGACTTAGATAATTCTCATATGAGTACTTTAAAGTCTTAGTATGACTAAAGCTTAAATAATGGTGTATGACACCATATAATTTAAATGAATGATTCGTTTAAATAAACTTGTGTTAGCTAGGGTTGTTGATAGTCTCAAAATTGTTGAGACATCATTAATAAGCTAATGGATTTCAATGATTGTCAATAGATCCAAGACAAGTTAGTGGGAGCAATAAGCATTCAATCAAACAAAAAAAAATATATAAGTATTAAGTTTTGATTGAATACTTAGTTACAACAAGGCCAGTGGGAGTGATGTCATAATTTGAATAACAAGATATGAATGAAGTCTATTTGATAAACTTGATAAAACATAAATGTTACTCAAAGATGATAAATTTATGATACGCTCAATTTTGAAATAATGACTTGAAAAATTGAATGTGTCATAAAATCACAAAAGGGACACAAGTATGGACTTGTGAAATGATATCCAAAGGTGTAGAACCACAAAGGGTTGTCACTCTAAGATATCACTGTATCCCAGGATCAGAACCATAGCAACTGAATGAGTATTATTGCCTTTAAGAAAGGAACATCAGAGTGGGACTCTGGAAGCGTGTATTCACTTAGGTTATGGACCAAAGTGAAAAATAATCCATTTTTGTAAATGGAACTTCAATAATAGATGAAGTACTAATCATATAAATGAATTGATAGTATTGTACTACAATGGTCTCAAAGATTGGAGCAAAGTTTGTATAAAGTATACAAACGAAATATATGACGATATATTGTTTTAGAAACTGCTTCAAAACGTGTTTTGAATAGAAAGGGTTCTAATAGAACCAATGATTGAATCCAAACCATAAGGTCGTTAGTTGAAACACTACGACGTAATGAGGCGATAGCTCAAGCCATGGAATCAAGGTCTCATCAAAGTATTCGAACACAAGAAAGAGACATCGTCAAATGTTTTAAGGACATTTGATAAGTAAATCCCTTTTAGAGTTAAAAGGGGATTTTATACATAACCAAGTAAACCTACGAGCATAAGCTCACTCAACTAGCATGTATCAGATACACTAGTGATTGACTTTAGTGCAAGTGGGAGATTGTTGGAAATATGCCCTGAAAGTCAATCTTTGGAAGAAACCTTTCAGGACATTGAATTGATGTATACAAATAACTCTTATACATCGGAAGGCAAAGATACTAACTAGGACTATCTCAATAAACGAGATATGTCCTAAATAGTGAATCCATGGACAATGGATAGATTGAAGAAGTAATCTAATGATGTTAGACTACAGAGACCTTCTTCACATAACCATCATGTCCAAAAGGTTCCTGGTCATAGGATTGTCGGAGGGATACTGACAATGCATAGATCAGTACATACTATGTCCCCTTCGAATAGAAGGATGGAAAGTCTCATCCCATTCGTGTTGAGACACTAAGACAAGTATGTAGGTGCTCATTGAGGGAATGAGTTCACTGAACACAATCGAACGAGAGTACTTGCATGGAGGTCTACTCACATGTCAAGCAAGTAACTCTAATAGTTGGAATAATGTAACTAATCCTTTGACCTGAGACATCATTGATGTCTAATGGCTAGGTCCTTGATCTTTGACCATGTCAAAAGGCATTCCATTTGGAGAGTCCACGGCATTCTTGGGATCAAGCTATCTAAACATGTAGGCATGTGAATGGTCAACAAGGGATCTCTAATCCTCGTTAGAGGAGGATACTCTAAGATATGATTCGGAAATCTTCGGCCGAAGTATTGAGCGTAGTTAAAAGGAAAGCGTTCCTATACGACTCATATGAATCATATAAGAACGTATAATCACATTAGGGGTTTGACATATTACATCCATACCCTAGTGATGTGATTAAGAGTATTGTATTGGAGAAGGATCGAATTGCATTGTAATTCCAACTGAATGGGTTCTCTGAATAACTTCTACATTAGCTTGGGTAGCCATGACATATGTTTAGATGTCACTCATGGCTTGTGAGTTCTTCTAGATGACTAAATGTAATCGTCAAAGAAGAACATGAATTAAAAGAAAGTTTTAATTCAACAAGTGATTGGATTAAATCAATTGGATCGATGCCAATCATCTCACTGCCTTGCTAGTTAGAACCTAAAAGATTGTTCACCAATACACTCTTGTAGTGAGTAATCAATGGATGATGGAAATAATTAATTGGATTAATTAGGTGTGGCGATTAATTTAGAAAGTCTAAAGAAATCATAAAAACGATAAAAGATCGTTTTGGACTTAAAGAAACGTTCGAGTTTAATTGGGCCCATTGGGCCTAAACCAATTGGGCTTTTATTTAAGCATTGGATGACTTAAAATAATAAAAGCCCAAAGCCCAAAACCCACACATAATGGCCGGCCACTTTGAGGAGGTGGGAGAAGTCAAATGTTGACTTGCTTCCTTTTGTCTATAAATACAACATTATAGACAAATATCTAACTAGGGTTTCATTTGTGTTCAAAAGACTTAGAGAAAAAGAAAAACATCTCTCTAAGGAGGCCGGCCACCTTAAGGGGGATTTTAGCTAATCATTTAATCTCCCCTTTAGGTTATTCTTTCATCCTTTCTCACTACACTAGTGGGTGAGGATCTTTAGAGGTTTTCTTCTTGAAAACTCTAAGAGAACCTTGGAGCACTCATACATACAAAGTGGAGGAGGCAAGGAGGAAAGCTAGGCTCAAGGACTTTGAGGAGCAAAGATCTTGGAGGTGGTCCATCCTTGGTCTCAAGAGTAGATCAAGAGGTATAAATCTTCTCCTAAACTTTGTTCTTCAATAAAATAATTTGTGATGCATCTTACATAAACCTATGCATCTTGAAGGGGATTTAAAATGACTAGAATAATAAATTTAATTGTTAACATGCTTCCGCTATTTTGTATATATATAATGATTTGTATATGCATGCTAGTCACATGAAATCCCTAATGAAACTCATAATATCCTTCAGTATGGGCCGATAAGGTGTTATGGCAAAGACCACTGTTTGGGCTGCTCGGCTTGAGCCAAGGGCAGCTTGTGCGGCTGAGGCTGCAAATTGAGGCACTGGGGAGCAGTGCTAGGCGAGCTGCATTGCTCATGTCCTTTGGGCTCTTGGATCTAATGCGAGCCAGGCTCGTAATTGAGAGAAATGAGGAGGTTGTTGGCCTCATGGGCTGCCAGAATGCTAGGCATGCAGATCTTCTGCCTGCTAGTCCGAGATAAAAAAATGAGGGAAGATCCAGTATAGGTTGAGCTTCTCTGCTGAGTATCGTGAATGATGTTGGCTGCTTAGTCATCTTCGCTAGCAGAAAGGTGGGCAGCTTCCAAGAGAGGAGGTAAGGAGGATCAAGGAGGATGCATTGGCTCGTCTGATCGCTGTCGTAGAGCCTACTATGAATGAAGGTGGAAAGAAGTGATCTTCCCCACCTGCTCAAGAGATGTCGGTTGAGAAAAAACTGAAGACTTCCTTCGCTGCTCTTGAAGGTTCACTTGCTGCTGAAATGCCTGTGATTGACATGACTTTTTCCAATAGGAAGAAAAATAAAGATGCTAGATCGGAGCCTGTGGCACCTGCCATGTCGAGAATGGCTAGTATAATTACTAATAGGATTGCTCAGCGTAGAGGTCTTGTCATGCCCTCGGTGTTGAAGTCTGTACCAAGATGTTCGTTAGGAGCTAAGTCATGTTCACCTTTGGAGAGGCTTGCTATATTGAAGAGCGATAAAGTGGACTTTGTTGCTAAAATGGCGCCAAGGCCTACTCCTCTACTGCTGAGACTGATTTGCCTGCTAGGAAGAAAGAGACTGCTCGCGTGGGCAGTTGTGAGAAATCCACTAAGCCTGTTTTTGGGGAGACTGCTAAGATCTGTGCGCTTTTGAAACCAAATCTGTTTGAAGACATGGACACTTGTGCCAAGTTTGTTGATGGGGTTAGAGGGGTTATTTGCCCAAGTTCCTTTGCGAAGCATACGACCAAGTATATGAAGACTACCCTACTTGCCATGATAATGAAGGTGATTATTCTGGCAGCCGAGTATATATTCCTTGACCAAAAAGATACTAAGACTGCCAATGAGGTGGCAAAGGCTTAGGCAACTTAAGCTTATCCTTCTATCGAGAAAATCAAGAGGTTGGAATCTGAGCTCGTTACTTTGAAATGGTTTAATATCTCTACCCCAACTTTTTTGCAGCTTGAGAGCGCTCACCAAGTCGTTGACTTGAAGACTAGGCTTGACGCAATCCAACTTAAGTATGAAAGTGCAGAAAAGGAGATTGGATGTCACATACCTCATATTCAAGATCTTGAGCATACCGTTTCTTAGTTTTGTTTCGCTGCTTATGCAAAGGATGAAGAGTTGTTTGCTGCTTATAACCAAGTGATCCACTTCAAGAAGGTCGTTGATAGGCTTGAACCCCAAGTGTTGGAACTCCAAGGTGCACTGAAGATCAATGAAAGTTTGAAGAAAGAAGTAGATAAGTTGCGGCGCGTTCATGTTGGTTTTCTTGAGGAGATCGGGTAGCTGAAAGGTGAGAAGGCTGGGCTCGAGGCTCCACTTGTTCAGAGTCAGACCGATTTCTACAAGCTGGGTTATGTAGATCATCTCTTTGGTAGGCCGTCTGACTTCGAGTTTACTTGGAGAGACTTCGAACCCTTCTTTATTTCTTCAGAAGACTTGCTTGTCTTTACTTTTGAGGCCTTCATTGGTGAAGTAGTTAGAGATGTTGGTGCCTAGACTGAAGCAGCTGGGGGTGAAGCACCAGATGGTTTCACTGCTGAGAATTTCGCGACTGCTGAAGGTGTGGTGACCGAGTAGTCGTGGAGTGTCCAAGTTATTAAATAGTAGTCTTCTAAGTAATCTTTAGGATTTTCTTTGTTTCCCTCGTTGCTTTTTGCTTTACTTGAACTCATTCGAGCTTTGATAGTTGTTTATCAATTTTGCTAGAAAATTTAATAAACTTCATTCCTTCACTTTTCTCTATCTTCGCTTATTTTGTTCATGCCCTAACTTTTATACTTTATAGACCAGTGGCAGGCGTGTTATTTTTCTATAAGCAGACATGCCTGCGTAGCCAATGCATCCATAGGTGTTGGTGTAGAACTTTGCAAAGTTGTTAGCCATAGGGTCAGCAATCGAACGCCTTACTTACAGAAGCAAACAAGTTCGCATTTCTAATAGGCTGTTAACCTTGGCTTTTTCCAATTTCATAGGTTGCGTAGCAAGTATCACAACACTTTAGAACTTGGTGTAGGTCGATCCGTGCTTGGTAGAGGTGAAGCTTATCAACTACGTAGCATGTTGACAATGAATAAAGCTTTGTATATACACGTTAGATTTTTTAACCTTTCACAAGAATGTGCGGTTGTATAAGTTTAGCGTGATTTTACTACTCGAGGCAAGCCATAGACAGTCTTCTGGAAATCGTAGGCTACCTTAGTGCACTCGGTAGCAGCATTAGGGTTCCAAGGCAGCCGTTAGTAGGGCATACTGCGTAATATGCCCCCTTCGTTTCTGGGGCCCTGTTCCCCACGGATTAGGCCAAGTGACCCAAAATCCTTCAGCTAGCTAAGCCTTGAAAAAAGGCCATTGTGGCTACTTCTAGGAATCTTGGTTGAAGCCATCATGCATCTAGTTATACTAGGGTAGCCCAACTCATCCACATCTGGATATTCGGAGTGTAAAGTTTATCCTCCCACCTTAGAGAGTAAACTCATATAGGTGTCAAGGAATTGGTTTACCCTCTCGCACTGGAAAGCATGGTTGGTCTATCGGGAGGGGGGGCGCAATTCCTACGATGAGTCCCTAAAAAAAACGCGGTCTTCTTTTGAAGTGCAGGAGTGATCAGTTGTTATAAGCATACAGCCGAGCCAAATTGTAGATTACTTCTGAATTCCTTATTGAAAAATGAGTGAAAGGAACGAGAACTTAACTGTAAGATAGGAATTGGATAACAACTAGATCGTCCTCGACTTGCGAGGTGGTGCCCGTCGAGTTACTTGAATTTTCTGGCTTTGATGTAGCGAGAGGTCACACATGGTACTTCCTCAGATTGTAGGCGTTCCACTGTTTTTCGATCTCTTTGTCGTTCATGGTGGCAAAGGTGTAATTTCCTTTACCATATACTTTGTTGATCTTGTACGGACCTTCCCAGATATGATCCATCTTTTTGAAGCCTTTTCTACGGGCAGTGATGAAAGCTTTTCTTAGGACTAGACCTTTGGGCTAGAATTGCCAAATCTTGGCCTTTTTGTTATAGTTGGAAATGAGTTGTTGTTGGTAGGCTGCGATGTAGGTGATTGTCTGCTCTCTTTTCTCTTCTGCTAGATCTAAGCTTGTAGCCATCTCTTTACCGTTCTGCTCAATGCTTGGTAGTAGAGTGTTGATGCTTAGCATAATAATGTTGGAATGAATGACGGCTTCCAAACCAAATGCCAAATAGAAAGGAGTCTCACCGGTTGCTCATCCTTTAGTGGTGCGATGCGCCCATAGATAACCGGGGATATCGTATGGCCATTTCCCTTCTTGTCGGTGAGGGATGTCTTGAGGCAGTCGAGGATCGTCTTGTTAGATGCTTTGGCCTGCCCATTGTCGTGAGGATATCTCAGTATGGACATGTGCTACTTGATGCCATACTTTTGGAATAACTTCGCCAAATCTTTGACCATGAATTGCGGACCGTTGTCGGTGACAATAAACTGAGGGGTACCTACGGATCTAAAATCTAATGTGTGAATCTTTTGGATCGAATTACATAGTGTTGTGTGCACCACCATTGATCAAGCCTTGACTTCTAGTCAACATGTCCCGAATCGTTTATAAAACTAAAATTAGTATTAATAGAAGCATAGTGAGGATATGCGGGCTTAAAACGGTGAGTGACTTTAACATATGCTATATGGTGATTAGCCGATTCTTTATATTAATATCCTTTGTGGATATGACTTGGTTTTATTAAAGGTGTTTTCTGTTAAAATGTGATTCTTTTATAATTGGTCATCGATCTATTTTTATTAAATGTGAATTGATTCATGGATTGGTAATATTTGTGGAAAAAAGTGATTTGAATTGCATATTTAAATGTTTGTTAAATTGAGGGCTAGTAGAAGACCATAACCCTGCTTGGTTAATCCGCGATGGGGGGTCACTAGTGGTTCTGCTTGGTTAATCTGCGATGGGGGGTCATTAGTGTTCTGATTGGTTAATCCGCGATGGGGGACCATATTATTTATGGATCGTGCTTGGTTAATCCGTGATGGGCGATCCTTATGGCCATATGTACTTAGGGGTGGTCATGCTTGGTTAATATGCAATGGGTGATCACTGCCTAACAGTTCTGTAGGTGTGACTCTGCTTGGTTAATCTACGATGGAAGGCCACTACCTACTTGGTTATCTTGACGCTGCTTGGTTAATCCACGATAGGGGACCATACTATTTATGGATCATGCTTGGTTAATCCACGATGGGCAATCCTTATGGCCATACATACTTAGGAGTGGTCATGCTTGGTTAATCCACGATTGGTGATCACTGCCGAACAGATTCGTAGAAGTGACTCTACTTGGTTAATCTGTGATGGGGGGTCACTACCTACATGGTTACTCAGGGATGGCTCTGTTTGGTTAATCTGCTATGGGGGGGCACTTCCTGTTTGGTTACTTATGTAAGCTTCGGCCAAACTGGCGTCCTTCTAGCCCTGATTTTTAGTGTATTTATGAATGATGGTTTTGAGAATCTTTCATGTGAATTAGCAAAATCGTTGGATGTCTGGGTGACTCCTTCAGAGTTTTCAATGGCTTAACTATGATTGCATAAAAATATGTTTTTATATTCGAGGTTTATAAACAATGATTAATGGTCTTTCTTTTTATTGAATATCACATACTTGTATTATTGTCACTCACCCGAGCTTCGTAGTTTATCCGAGTTCTGGTTGGTCAGTGGACCATTCCCATGATGTAGGCACTGATTATACATGTGATAGATTTGGGTAGATTACGAGAAACCACTAGATATTTTGGATTTCGTTGAGTGGTTCGGAATCCTTGCTCTTGTTCATTTCCATAAGGTTAATCTAGAACCCTAGATTCGAGTGAATGAGAGTTTACCCACAAAAGACCTTGTGAATATTAATTAGATTCACCATGTTTAACTGCTTATAATTCAAGTAGGGAATTATGTAGAGTTCCTTAATTAAATCCGTGAAATGATATGTTTTCGCAATGATTGATTAACGTGGTGAAATGCTAAGTTTATGCCTCTTTGAGTCATGAATTGATTAATTGACGAGATTGTGGAATGACATTAGATATGATTATTATTATTATTATGATTATTTTAGTTGACCAGTGTGGCTTTAGAATAATATTGTGCTTCGTTGGTTGAATGATATGTTACATGTTGGGAATTGAGGTATCATGTTGAAAATAAAGTAAATTTTGGGATGATTGTGCGAGTGTAGTGAATGACGAACTATGAATGACTTGATCTCTATTTAGGGTACGTAAGCAGTCTAACGCGGAAGTTAGATGCAACCATAAAATAATCAAAAAATTACTATGCCTTTGAATCTTGATACATGCTTTATACATATCCCAGAAGCGGGGTATGTTGGATATACGGGTATTTGGTGATGTCACGTTTCGATCATGGACGCAGATCGAGATTAGGGCGTGACATAAGGCGTGCTCAACTGCTTCTGAGGCATCATTGGGTCGCTCTATTGCGTCGCCTAGGCTAGGCATAAAGGCACGGTAAGGAGTCGTGGAGCTGGGGCCATGTTACACGTAGCAGAAGATGCTCAACTGCAGATATCAGGCTGCTCTAAAGCTGAATTATGGAGCAAGGGTCGGCTGGGGCCGTGTGATGTCCAGTAGGAGGTAGTGTTCAACTGGTCGGTACATGTTGCTTTTATGTAGAATATTTTGGGGCGACGAGGATAAAACTTGCTTCCGAGTGTCCTTCTAGTGTTCTTTTGCCTTTGGCGTGCATTTTGAGCTGAGTTATTGCGTTCGTAAAAAAACTTTACACCGCCAGTGTATGCGCCTTTATCGTCGCGTATCTTGATTGGGCAGAATAATGCATCATGAGGATGACTACGTGCGTTTGAAGGTATAACTTGGGTTTCCTAGTTGCACCAACTGTCGCCAAAGTTAGCTTTTGAATTTGTAGTAGCTGGTTTCCACATCAATGAGAGCTTTTGAACTGTGTAATATAGGTAATTGAGCCCCTAGCTATTCTCATACGAGGGTAGAGCTTATTGCTACTTCAGATGCAGCTACTCATCCAATCAAACCTTGAATCTCTTTCAGAGTAGTGGAGGACTTCATATTCCAGATCGCTCGAATTTGGCTTGAATGTGTGAACCTCGTCCCAAAGTGCATGATTCTCTGCCATAGCGAAAGACTCTGCCATAGTTAGATCTTCTTTCATGATTAACTCTCCAAAGAGCAGGTGGTCTTCTGGGAGTCATTTTTGGAAAGCAGCTCTAGCTATCAAGTCTTTGCATCTGACTATCTTTGCCTTCTCCACTTTGAACCTCTTCATATAGTTGCAAAGCAAATCCTTTGGGTTCTTCTTGACATTGAACAAGTGGTAGGACTTTTTCTTGATTGAGCAATATGATGAATATTCTTTGATGAAAACTAAAGAAAATTCGTCGAAACTTCGAATGGATCATGATGGTAGGGTGTAGAACCAATCTTGTGCCTCGCCTTGTAGTGTGGTGGCAAATATCTTACATGTAAGATCGTCGTTGTTTCGATAAAGGACCATTATCCTTCAATATTGCTTCAAGTGCCTCTCCAGATCTCCATCTCTTTTGAAAGATGTGAAATGTGGCATGCTAAACTTGCGTGGAGGCTCTGCCAGTCGTAGTGCTTCATCGGCCACTTTATTGCGTTCAAAATCACGCAATCGCTTGTTTAAGACCCTCTATACCTCTTCCTGAATTTGTCTTTACTGGGGTAGCAGAGCTCTTGACTGGCCTTGGTATTGACCTGTTAGTCTAGGCTGTTCTTCTCTGTGATCGGTTCTTTTATGCCACTGTAGCGGTACATATGGTCCGTTCCTGGCAGGTGAGGGAATTCTTCACAGGCTTCCGATTGAACTTGAGCTGGAGTGACTGCTTCTCTCCGTTCGTCGTGCTGCCTACTCCGATGTAAGGTGGAAGATGCTACTTACAAGCTTAGCTGCAAATTAACACTTTGTCTGGAAGGTTACTCATGTTGACTATTGAAGTGTGGCCCCAATCGTCAATGTATACTCCTTTGTGGGCCTTGTTGAGAGTGTATGCTCATCCGCACGCGAAGACGGGAGTATACGCTATCTCAAGGGCCCAATCGGGAGTGTACGCTGCCCGAACGCTCAGTTCATGGTTGGTCGAATTGATGCTTGTCGGGACGCTACTGGAGAGGTTCTTCGTCTGCCTTTGTCCTACTTCGAGACACCTTGTATGGGGCACGTTGCATCTCGGTGTGCTGCAAGAGCTGATTGACCAAGGTCGTTTGCTGTACAAGGGTTCTCGTTAACTCGATGACTTGTCGAGACAAGTGTTGTTCTCCATTTGAGTTAGAAATGCTTGGAAGGAATGCGTCTTCTTGAGCAGTGGAAGTGTGGTAGACTCCGGGCGTGAGATTCGAGTTGGAAAATGTCAAATCCGCAGAGAAATGTGGTGAAAATGCCCCTTGTTCAATCGTAGGCCCAGAAATTTGAAGCCGAGATGATTGAACTAATCTTGGACTGATATAGGCTGCTTAGAAAGCCACGGGAGTAGGTTGGGCCACGGGAGCGGGCTGCTCCACGTATGATACTTGTGAGGCTCAAGCCTGTGTTCGGCTTAGCAATGCGTTGGGCTCAGGTTGGGTTTGGGCGGCTCGGGCTTGTTTGCCTTGGGCTTGGACTGACAATATTTGGATCTTGGCTTTGGTATCATGGGCCTTGTTAGTCGTGTCATGGACCTCGCCATGGGTGGCCACCGCGGTAGTTGCTATGTTGGAGCCTCATGGTGGTGGTACCGCTCCACTTATTGTCACGTTTAGCCTCATGGATCGTCATGGTCCCATATCTTGAACATTGGAATTTTCGTACGTTGAAATTTCCAAATTTCTAACCATTGTACTTTTCTTTTATGTTTTATCAAAGAATTTTTGCAAATAAAAAATTCTAAGAATAAGAACATACGAAAAATCTACAAATGGACAAGAAAATAGAAAACCTTGGATGCGAGAGTCTTCTATGAGTGTGTGACTCAACTCTCAATGAAAGCACCAATTTGTGGATGCAATTTTTTTCCTCCTTGTCCTTGGACAAAATTGCACCTACAAAACAAATATCACCTTAGGTCAAGGCCAAGAGCCTCATGGACCCACGATGAATGGGGGGCTTTGGCCGAAGAACCTCTGATACCAAAGTTAGAATTTTGAGGAAAAAATGTTTGGAGAATTTAGCGAGAGTGTAGAACTTAGGTTTTGGAGAGAATGAGTGTGTTTATATAGGGGTGTGGCCGGTCTCTTTGGGAGGAGATGGACCGGCCACTTGGATGACTTTTTGGGTGAGATTCATGATTTGTAGCTAATTAGTAAATTAATTGAATAATAAATCAATTAATTAGCTAATTAATATAATTAAAAAGAATGATTTGGGGGTTACCTTGTGGAGAAGATTTGATGAGGATTGATGAAATAGGTTTTGAATAAATACCTATTTTGGGCACTTTTGACTTGATTGAGGGATGATCGTCCACTGCTCGAGCGTAGGAGTTTCGGTGTGCCTCAAGGGTATTTTTGTCCTTTTTCACCCAAAAATCCACGTGTCGCCTCTTGATTATGTTTGGCTCCACTTCTCT
This sequence comes from Crataegus laevigata, assembly GCA_963580275.1. Taxonomy (NCBI): domain Eukaryota; kingdom Viridiplantae; phylum Streptophyta; class Magnoliopsida; order Rosales; family Rosaceae; genus Crataegus; species Crataegus laevigata. The sequence goes on along the minus strand of OY756940.1, from coordinate 16,850,252 downwards.
CTTGCCCTTTCTCTTTCTTAGCCCTACCCATTTATCTCTCTAGCCATATGCATACCCATGGAATCGAGGTTCCTATAATTTCGTTAATTTGCAAGGAGTTAGGGTTTTTGGGGGATGAGATTTGAATTGGATTTTGAGCTTCTACGATGGTAGGGATCAAGGTTGTACGAGAGGGTGGTGTCGACAAGCTCGGGCCGGTCGCCAAGAGGGTGGTGTCAACGGGCCCGTGGTCAAGTCGATTGTCTTTGGTTTTGAGGACAGAACTGGTTTGGGAGATGTCGGAGACGGTGGGTTGAATGACAGCGAGGACTTTAGGGTCAGAGAGGTGGGGCATCTAGGATGGGGACTGCTCGAGGGGATAGGCTTCGATGTGTATTTTGCAGAGGTCGGGAGGGAAAAAAGAAGAAGGAAAAACATGGGAAAAAAATGAAAAAAAATGAAAAAAGGGGAAAAAGAAGGGAAAATAAAGAAAAGAAAAAAATTGTTTAAATATTAGTCCATGTGTCAATCAGTAGGTTTTGCTCTTGCCATGTCAACAATTAACAAAAAAAAAATTGACAGATAAACTACGGATGTCTAATATTGCAACAAATTTGTAAGATGAGATATGAAATTGTAATGTTTAAAATATTAAGTATGAAATTATGGTGCGACCTAAAGTTGAAGTGGTTTAGCGTGGAAAATTAGGGGTGGTTCGGTATGGGATCCCATACTGAAACCCTTGTTCCGATTCCCAAACTGAAATTTTCGGGAATTCCAATTTCAATACCGATCCCAAACCAAATTTTCAGGAATCACAATTTTTGGTAATCCCAAAATAGTTTTGGGATTTCGGGACAAATCGGGAATCTAGAAATGGTTTTAGGCTTTTAGACTAAAATTTGACATATTATGCTTTTGGGCCAAAATTCAACCTTTTATATTGAAAAATTGATATACAGGCAGGCCCAATCTTCCAATTTGTTTGTACTAATCTGTGCACACAAATCTGCCAATCAAATGGCAAGGCCCAGTTAGTATTTGCCTATTTGTTTCTGCCTATTCAAAAGCAATCTGTCAATCTGAAACGTTAATATGTGCTTGAGTATACTAATACATCTATTTATAATCATGTCAGTCCCCAAAATTACGTCTAAAACGTTAATATATACTTGAGTAAACTTCTGTACATATATAATATAAATATTATAGATAGATGTAAAGTTTTCTCAAACAAATTGTAACTTATAATCTATCCATGTATTCATCTATCAATCTGTCATGTTTATTCTGCATCTATGAATCCATCTATCAATCTCCTGTGATTTAAAAATTCTGTATATGTTCCACTATATATCTTAGGGCTCCTTCCTGTATATGTTCCATCATCGATTTCCAGTGCTCCTTCAGTATTTCAATTTTCACTATTGTAGGTAGATTATGTTTCCCCTTAAAGATGTGCTCCTATATATTTAAAAATTAAATAATATATATATTTTTCGGTTCGGTTTGGGAATACAGAAATCCTAAAAACTTGAGACCAATTCCTGTACCGAATTTTTGGGATCGGTTCGGTATTGGATATCGAAATTTTCCGGAATTTCGGTTTGAGATTTTTGGAATTTTTTTCCAGCCCTATGGAAAATGGAGAAAATCTTGTTTGAGAAAAATGAAAAATCGTAAAAAGTAAACTACAAAAACAAAAATCAAGAATTAACAAAGGACTGTTGTTATGAGGTACAATTCTGTTAGTGATCATTCTAATTAACCGGATAAGAGGTCAAACATAATTAAAGGGAACATATATAGAACCAAATACAACATATCATACTACATTAGGACAACATGATAATTAAAAGAGGCTGGACTAGTAGAGATATATGGCTCAGCTCAGCTTACTGGAGATGTACGGCAGTACCAATCAATGTAATATAGAAATATGTCACATTAGCTCTCTCTTATCAAAATCCATGAAACAAAAAAAATCAAAGCTAAAAAAATGCTATATGACATCCCTTAGTTAAACGTTTACGTCTACAACTCGTTACATCGTAAAATTTGAACGTAATTCCTTCTGTTGTGCTTGCAACTTGTGCCTTGCTGCAAAATTACACTGAAAATATAAATAAATAAAAAAGAAAGAAGAAGACAGAAATTTAACGGGACCCCAGAATCCCAGCTGACTGAGACGATGTGGTTGTGCAGGGAGCCACGTCCCTACCCTAACATACCACCGATTATGCCCACAATGCTGTCGTTGCTATCAAACAAATGTAATTGAACGCAAGTGCAACTGACAGTATATGAATAAGCAAGCTAGCATCCAAGTATTTTGTATATAGTATATACGTACATAATCTCCAACTTTTTCTGACGAAAATGAAGCAAAAGATTCGTTGACAAGGGCAATTCTGTCTGCTCCTACAAATGTCCTCTAGCTAAAATTAAGCTTCCAAAGTGCTCCACGACAAAAACATAAAAAAAAATAATTTAAAAAGGCTTCAAAAGTGCTCGCGTGGCTCCATGAAACATCGGTCCTCCTTCTCAAAAGATCAAATAAAGTGAAGAGCATGTGACATTTAATTTGAATCACCTGGCCACTAGTAATGTAACGTTGTGGTCTGTAATTCAGCCACGTTTCTTATTTAACAAAGAGAAACTTACGTCTAACAAATTATATATATAGTAAATATCCTTTTCAATTTTTTAACATGATGAATTCTTCTCAATGTGATGAGTCATGAAAGGAGAGAGTGATCTTAGAATGCCAGTAACTTTGTGGTATGCGCGTCAGCCATGTCTCATTTCACACGGGAACGAGTTGTATACGATGCACTTTTGGAGTGATTTGACAAACTCTCCTCATGTGACGAGTCAGGAAAGGAGTGAGAAAGATGCAACACTTTTACTATGTTATTTCCTTTCCGTTTGGACAAACAACCGATTTGCCCATTATCACAGAGAAATCAAATCAGCAGCATGATGCCAAACTATACACCGATGACCGCTCAAGAGCTTCCCCCTTCCTACAAAAATAAGGTATCCATTTACGGTCTTTTGTGTGACATAGTTTGAAGCATGCTTGACTATTCTGAATAATAATAGTCATCGGATTATTAGTAATGGGATGTCAGTTTCTTTTTTGTTCAACAAATGGTTGGATGACCCAATATTTAGCTCTTCATTATCTTCGATCATTTCACTTATAGTTCTTCCTTGGGTTTCAAATGTTATTGTAGACAGTGAAATTTCGGTAAATAAAATGTTGACCGATGGTCAAAATTTCAACACTCATGTATTACATAAATTGTACACGTAGTGTGTGATTCGACGAAAATTCGAAAAGAGTTAGAAAAGCCGTCAAACATGACACGTGTCAACACCCGGCAGAGACGACTTATTTTATGTGGAATATTATATTCAAAATTAGGCATTGGGAAATTCTATAAATAGGAGGCCATTTCATACAAATTGAGAGGAATTCACACACACATTTTTTCTCTACTCCCAAATTGGAAGAGAATTCTCTTGAAGTTCGTTCTTCGTTCTTCGTTCATCGTTCTTCGAGATCAAGCCCCAACGGCCCTTGAAGAAACGCTCATCCATCTTCAAGAACAAGCCCAAAAGCCCTTGAAGATCCATTCATCGTTCATCCGTTCATCCGTTCTTCAAGATCAAGCCCCGACGGCCCTTGAAGCAACATTCATCCACCTTCCAAGATCAAGCCCCGACGGCCCTTGAATCCACACATCCATTCTTCAAGATCAAGCCCTGATGGCCCTTGAAGCAACATTCATCCACTTTCCAAGATCAAGCCCGACGGCCCTTGAATCCACACATCCATTCTTCAAGAATCAAGCCCAAAAGCCCCTTGAAATTCATCCATCGTTCATCGTTCATCGTTCTTCGTTCGTCGTTCGTCGTTCATCCATCTTCAAGAACAAGCCCAAAAGCCCTTGAAGATCCATTCATCGTTCATCCGTTCATCCGTTCTTCAAGAATCAAGCCCAAAAGGCACCTGAAGAAGTGTTCATCTGCCAAAATTCAAGATCAAGCCCAACGGCCCTTGAAGAAACTTCCCCTTATTCATCCAAGATCAAGCCTCGACGGCCCTTGGATCAAGCCCACAAATCAAAGTCTTACGAAGATAGAATCAGAGGAACAAAAAGAGATTGTAACCCAAAATCAATCAAATACAATATATTTTGTACACGTGTTCTTGTGTCTTTAGGAAATTTTCGTGTTTACAAATTTGGCACGCCCGGTGGGATAATCTCTACCTCTCATCTCTTTCTCCGTTCAAGATATCCAAAACACACTTCAAGCACAAATGGCTTCAAAAGAAGAACAAGTCATTGGCGCCACCTCCATTGAAGAACAGCTGATTCAGATGAAGGAGATGTTTGCGATGATGACGAAAACCCTCGAAGAAAAAGACTTGAAGATTGCTATGCTCGTGAGCAAATTGGGGGCACGGCATGATGAAGGATCCGGCTCTGGCTCCAAGAAAGGTGGCGACAAAGAAGAAGAGCCTCCGGTGGAGAAAGCTGAAGAAAAGTCGGAGCCAGACCAAGCAGCGGCGCTCATGGGATCTCTCTCCATCAAGCAGTTGCAGGAGATGATCACCAACACCGTCAAGGCACAGTACCAAAGGAGCTCAAATACCTCCGGGTTGTACTCAAAGCCTTACTCCAAGAAGATTGATGCCCTGAAGATGCCAAGGGGCTATTAACCACCCAAATTCATGCAATTCGATGGAATGGGAAACCCGAAACAGCACATCGCCCACTTTGTTGAAACTTGCAACAACACAGGAACTGAAGGGGACTACCTTGCCAAGCAGTTCGTGCGCTCGCTGAAAGGTAACGCATTTGATTGGTACACCGATCTCAAGCCCGAATCCATTGACAACTGGGAGCAATTGGAACGAGAATTCCTTAACCGCTTCTATAGCACCCGCCGCACAGTCAGCATGCTGGAGCTGACAAGCACAAAGTAGTGGAAAGATGAGCCAGTTGTGGACTACATCAACCGATGGCGCACCCTTAGCCTCGACTGCAAAGATAGACTCTTAGAGCGCTCTTCGATCGAGATGTGCATCCAAGGCATGCAATGGGGATTGCACTACATCCTCCAAGGCATCAAACCTCGAACCTTCGAAGAGCTAGCAACCCGCGCCCATGACATGGAGTTGAGCATCGCCAACCATGGAAAAAATGAGCCAACCACCAACTTCAAAGATAAAGTGTTTACCCTGAAGATGGACGAGACTGGGAAGAAGCCCGCCAAAGAAGCTTTTACCGTCAACATTGCCCCCGTCAAAATCTCGTCCAAGTACAAAACGAGGGAGATAAAAAAAGGAGAGCCTTCTCGCACCCAAGACAAGTACAAAAACACCTTGAGGGAGCTAGAGCAGAAGACGTATCCTTTTCCGGACTCCGACGTGGCAGCAATGCTGGAAGACTTGTTGGAGAAGAAGGTGATCGATTTACCCGAATGCCGATGGCCGGAAGAAATAAATCGCACCGACAACCCAAGGTACTGCAAGTACCACTGCTTCATCAATCATCCAACAGAAAAATGCTTCGTGTTGAAAGATCTCATCATGAGGCTGGCTCAGCAAGGAATCATCGAGCTGGATCTCGACGATGTAGTAAAGTCAAATTATACCACCGTCACTTCTGGCACATTTAATTCGAAGTCTTCATCGCCGCCGCTGGGGGCATGCTCCGAATCAAGTAAAGCTGAAGGATGGATTCATGTTGCTCCAAAGAAATGGCACATGAAGCCTACGCCTCCACCACAAGTCCACCAACCGGAAAGGGGGCAAACCAGCTTTTGCCAATCTCCAAAGCAACGGGAAATTGTTGAAGATGATGGAAATTCAACACAAAGATTGCCCATCCCCATCACGATGCGCGATTTCTTCCCGGAAGATTTCTTCAAACACCTGGTCAAAGCTCCTTGCTACAAAGATTGCGAGGAACGCTTCTCCAAAATGGCTTGACAAATCCGTGTGCTGCTCCTTGTCTACAAGAGCCTAAACTGCAAGACGGATGCTCCTTGTTCGCACGAGCCTAAACTGCATGAACAGATGCTCCTTGTCTGCAAGAGCCTAAACTGCAAGAGCCTAAACTGCAAGACGGATGCTCCTTGTTCGCACGAGCCTAAACTGCATGAACAGATGCTCCTGGTCTGCAAGAGCCTAAACTGCAAGACGGATGCTCCTTGTTCGCACGAGCCCAAACTGAATGGCACGACACTCCTAGTCTGCACGAGCATAAAAGGCAACACTAACGCTCCTGGTCTGCACGAGCATAAAAAGAAACACCAACGCTCCTGGCTTGCACGAGCATAAAAGGCGACACCAACGCTCCTCGTTCGCACGAGTCTAAAAGGCGACAACACAACGCTCCTTGCTTGCATGAGTTAAAACTGCAAACGGCACCAAAAGAAAATACAAAAAAAAAAATGCATGTACTTTGAGCTACATTATGACTTGATCTCTTCTTTGGAGGGGTACGTAGGTAGCTCGAATATTCAAACTTCGAGTTCAGTCACATCAAAATAAAAAATAATATTTTATTAGAAAAAGAAAAAAAAATACATACGTTTTATGTATTTAAAAAAAAAAAAGGGGTCGGCAAGCCCAAAATAGTGGTTTGAGATGTTCTTTGATGGTGAAGGCCCAACAACTTATGCTTTTCATTAAAGCTTGTTCTATGTCCTCCTATCCGTAAATATGGACCTATAAGCTCACAGATCTAGGCCCAGATCTCCATCACCATGCTCCAGCTACAAATCCATCCAAGGCGAGCCCAAATCTCTCATGGCGTCCCCAATTGAGCAAGGAGATATAGGATTCGACTGATTCCCAGCACAACCAAACCTCCATCGAATTCGAATCTCAAAACTCTCAGAGAGCTACTGAATTTCAAGACATGGAGAGCTCCAAACGCGTCTGACTCCCATCAACTCTGCTCGCGGCTTAGGGTCGCTGATGGCAGCAGCAGCTGCAGCGTCACCGTTCATCTTCTGCCAGATCGCCGAAAAAATCCACCTCGACCACTCTCAATCTCAACCATCGTCTCCGTCCTGTGGCTAGGAACTGGTAGATCTCACCAGAGCTCCAATGATATCGGGAAATCTCGAGACAGCTGCTCTTCTGCGTTCTCGCATCTCCCGTTGCGCCTTCTCCTCAACTTCACCAAGGCCGTCAGCATAAGTCGGAGGTCTCCCGAGAAGCCTTTCAAGATTCCCGACAAGCACCATGTTCTTGTGGTGGGCCCTATTTCTCATCGCCTTGACCACGTCAAATTTGAGTTTCCAACTGCTCTACCACTACCGGCAACGGCTGACACCCTTCAAAAAGTCATCGTCCTGGTGGTCCTGGCTGTGTGGTCGAGAACGAGCGCCAGAGGCTCTCTCGAATGGTCCATCCCTTCGACTCCGAAGAACATCAGACAGAGCATAATCTTCAGAAGGATAACGGCAGGGATGAAGGCCCACGAATCGGATTTGGAACGGGGGTCCGAGTCGGTGTCGGGAGATGAAAATTGAGGTCAACACAAGGATGATGGGGCTGGAAAAGAAGGAAACTGAGACTCTAATCACTTTCAAAGCACTATCCCTACTCTTTGCCTCGGTGGCCTTTGCAAACAACATCGTTATGCTCACAGAGAACAACCTCAAGAATGAGATCGAGATCATGCCGCTCTCGTCGAACTCCTACACTCCCTGGTGTGGTCACTATAAGAAGCTTGCACTGAAGTGTGGCTGAGCAAGCAAGGCAGCAACGAGCGAGCAGTCATCGTCCATTCTCTCATTCTCCACAGCAAATCTCCCTCCTCCGCAACGGCAGGCAGTGCAACGGTTGTGCTCGGTGGCTGTGCACAGTGGTGGAGCTTCGGTTGTGCTCCGTCCTCCTTTGCTGCTTCTTCATCACCACAACAAATCTCCTTCCTCCGCAACGGTAGGCGGTGCAACGGTTATGCTCGGTGGTTGTGCGCAGTGGAGGAGCTTCGGTTGTGCTCCGTCCTTCTTTGCTGTTTTTTCATCGCCACCTGCAAGCTTCCTCCACCAAAGCCTCCATGCTCCACCACAGCAGCTGCAGCTCCTCACCACCTTCATGATGGGCAGCCATGGATTCAGGGCTTCAAAGCGGACCTCCTTCGTCTCAGCCACCAACTTCAACAGCAACGGCAACTTCGTGGTGCAGGTGGTGGTGCTGCAGTGCATCGCTCTTGCCAAAAAATTGGCGAAGAACTTCGTGACCGCCGTCAAACGACTAGCCGGTCATGAAGCTTGACGCTTCGCTCCACCTCAAGCTCATCCGTCGTCTTCGTCCTTCCTGCAAATTCTTCACTTCATCGCCCAAATTTATACAGAAAAAATATAATAAAAAAAATGAAGTAGTGGAGCGAAATGGTGCTCGCACCACGTGAACAGAGAGAATGGAATATGGGTGCATCTGGCATCACGTTAAAAAAATGAATGAATGAATTTGGGTGGCTACCACCGAAAGCAATAAGAGGATATAATAAATAAATAAATAAAAGGGGTTTTGTGATGCTGTGTGTTACCACCAAGAAAAAAAAATTATGATAATGTCGTGTGTGTACATATATATAATGAAAAAAAAATAGCATTGAGAGAAATAAAAGTCCATTTTATTTATTTATCTGGAAAATTACACAAATTGGCACTCTACATGCCACAAAAAAAATCATCAAATCTACAAGGAAGGACTCTTCAGAGACGATCAGGTGGTGCCTCAACAGTCGACGGAGCTCCAGAAAGACGAAGCGCCAGAGTTGGATTCTCTGGAGCCTCAACACTTGGTGCAACTCCAGATGACGAAGGTAACATAAACCTCGGGAGTAACGCCATAAACCTTTGATGATCACTCTGAATCCGAACGTCCGACTCCTGCAGCTGGTCCAGCTTCCTCTTCATACTTGTTGAGTAACTAGTTGCGAGCATGTGCAACTCCTTATTCTCATTCCTGAGTCCTCTGACCTCTTGCCGAAGACTAGCCACCTCAGCCATCAGAGACTCAACCTGACGAGATCGTGCAAGAAGGCGTTGGCCCATGTTTGAGACTGAGCCTGCACACTGGACGCTGAGAGCCAGAGATTCCTGAACAGCCAGCTCGTCTGACCGCTTGGATAACATCCTATTGTCTCTTGGAGTAAGAAGATTTCTAGCAACCACCGTAACGGTTATATCGTTTCTCATCATTGAGTCCCCAACTGTAAAGGGACCATTGGGGGATATGAAGGACGGATGCCAAATGTTGTTTGGAGAAGACAAGTCATCATCTTCTCCGACATTCAAGTTAAGGCGACGGTCAGAAGGGCAAGACATTTTTCTGAAGGTGTTGAGAAAGAAGAGATCGGAAAGATTAAGATTTCAGAAAGAGAGTGTTTACGGCAATTCAGGTGTGCTGTGGAACAAAATTCGTGCCTCTATAAAAAGAAGAAATTGAAGAAGCACTACTCAGAAATCGAAGAGGCCCTCCTCAGATATCGAAGAGCCGTCCGCTCGCAAATCGAAGAGCCGGACTCCTTTCTCAAAAGCTGGACTCCTTTCTCAAAAGCCGGACCTTCTCAGAAACCACGAGCCGACCTCTAGATTTCAAAAGATCGACTTTTCCAGATTTGTCGTCACTCGTCACGTGCAACTTTCAGTTTGCGAAAATTACGGGCAGCTTTGTCAGAAAGCGCGTAATTTTTACTGTTCATCCATCCACCGGCTGCCGACAAAAGTAAGAGAATAGTTCCGGTTGTGAAGAAATCCCTATAAGTATCTACCTTCGCCTTCCATAGCAAGGGCACACTCACTCAACACATCTTCATCTCCGAGAATGTATTCCCAAAGAAACCTCTCGAGTTACTCAGTGTTCTTCATCCCTTGGAGCACCTCAGAAAACAAATCATCAAAAGCAAAAGTATTTCATATCATGAAGGTTAAAAGCAAAAGTATCTCATATCATGCTTTCTCCTCACCTTCATCTGAAGAACAAGGAGAAAGAGAGATCCTGATTGCTTACCTAGTCTTGCTCTCGAGTACTCATCTTCGAGCCCCTCCAGCCCAGTTCAAGAATAAACCTGTGGAGACATACTTCTTCAAAAGCAAAAGTATCTCACAGAAGATGAAGGAGGAGTCTCAGTTGCATCCAGATGAAGGAGGAGTCTGAGATGATCCAAGAACTCGAGGAGATGTAGAGCAAAAAGTATCCCATATCAGCAGAGTCGAAGGCAAAGATATCTTATGGCATGTTTTTCCTTTACCCTTGCTCTTGCCTGCAGAACAAAGAAAAAAAAAGCAATCAGTTGGCAGTTGGAAATATTGAACAAGGAAACAGACCAACACCTCTACCTCATGCGTGCCTGCCATGCAAAAGAAACAGAGCAGAGAATAAAGCAGCATAGGCCGTACAAATGCACGTGCTGAATCATCCTCAAATAAACCAAAGATCGTTTGCCATATGAAGTTGCTCGTGGTCCGATAACCTTCAAGATCAAGCCTCAACGGCCTTTGGAGAAATTAAAAGCCTGATTCAAGGTCAAGTGTTCACCACCCTTGAATCAACCTTCAAGATCAAGCCTCAACGACCCTTGGAGAAATCACAAGTCCGATTCAAGATCAGGTGTTCATCACCCTTGAATCAAAACCAGTCCAAGATGAAGCTGTGGAAAGTCAACAAGCACAACAAATACACGTGCCGATTCACCCCAGTAAAGTTGAATATAGTCTCAACCCAATTCCAGATCAAGCCTCAACGGCACTTGAAGGAGATCCTAGCCCAATCCAAGATCAAGCCTCGACGGCCCTTGGATTAACGTCTACATTAAGGGACTTCAAAACGCATCTTCTACACGTGACAAGCACATGTATACGACGCACTTTGAAGTGGGGGCATTTGTAGACAGTGAAATTTTGGTAAATAAAATGTTGACCGATGGTCAAAATTTCAACACTCATGTATTACATAAATTGTACACGTAGTGTGTGATTCGACGAAAATTCGAAAAGAGTTAGAAAAGCCGTCAAACAGGACACATGTCAACACCCGGCAGAGACGACTTATTTTATCTGGAATATTATATTCAAAATTAGGCCTTGGGAAATTCTATAAATAGGAGGCCATTTCATACAAATTGAGAGGAATTCACACACATTTTTTCTCTACTCCCAAATTGGAAGAGAATTCTCTTGAAGTTCGTTCATCGTTCTTCGTTCATCGTTCATCGTTCTTCGAGATCAAGCCCCAACGGCCCTTGAAGAAACGCTCATCCATCTTCAAGAACAAGCCCAAAAGCCCTTGAAGATCCATTCATCGTTCATCCGTTCTTCAAGATCAAGCCCCGACGGCCCTTGAAGCAACATTCATCCACCTTCCAAGATCAAGCCCCGACGGCCCTTGAATCCACACATCCATTCTTCAAGATCAAGCCCCGACGGCCCTTGAAGCAACATTCATCCACTTTCCAAGATCAAGCCCCGACGGCCCTTGAATCCACACATCCATTCTTCAAGAATCAAGCCCAAAAGCCCCTTGAAGTTCATCCATCGTTCATCGCTCATCGTTCTTCGTTCGTCGTTCATCCATCTTCAAGAACAAGCCCAAAAGCCCTTGAAGATCCATTCATCGTTCATCCGTTCATCCGTTCTTCAAGAATCAAGCCCAAAAGGCACCTGAAGAAGCGTTCATCCGCCAAAATTCAAGATCAAGCCCAACGGCCCTTGAAGAAACTTCCCCTTGTTCATCCAAGATCAAGCCTCGACGGCCCTTGGATCAGCCCACAAATCAAAGTCTTACGAAGATAGAATCAGAGGAACAAAAAGAGATTGTAACACAAAATCAATCAAATACAAATATATTTTGTACACGTGTTCTTGTGTCTTCAGGAAATTTTCGTGTTTACAGTTATTAAAGCTCAAAATTGGTCTTTGCTAGATTATTTTGTAAATTTATTCCTTTTTGTGGTGCAACAGATTTTATATTTACCTTTACCTTTAAATGTAGAGGATGATAAATTGATTTAGTTGCCAGCCCTCTCCTATTGGGAACTTTTCTTTTTCTTCTGGTTGTCATCTTACTCGAAGAAAACATAGCAACTATGATTGGGCTAAGGTTATTTGGCAACATTTTATTCCGCTTGACTATCTATTTTGGCTTGGCAACTTTTTTAATAATAATATTTCTAACGAGGGTGCATACAACAACTTAGTATTTCTTTGGCATTTATTTGTTGTTTAAGTCATAATTCTGAGGAATCTACTGTTCATTTTTCTTTGGATGTCGGCTATTTAGATAACTTTGGAGGTGGTTGGCATGTCAATTTGGTACCTCTTTGTCTTTTTCATATTCTTGGCTGTTTTTTTTTTTTTTTTATGTCTACGTATGTAAACCCTTTTCCTAACAGTTGATAATCTCTAGATTTTACAAGTCTTTCTACTATTTTGGCGATTTGTAAAGCTCGAAATAAGTTTTTTTTTATAGGGCCGCCCAATATATATTCGCTGTCTTTGCATGTCTATCAATTCAGAGGTTGTTCATAGTGGGAAGTTTATTCCTGGTTACTCTCTGGGTTTCGACACTTGTATCAATTCTTCTTTGAAGTTCCAATATAGCTCGCAAGGCGCCTACTATTATTCATGTGCTTTGGTCTTCTCCTCAGTTTTCTTGGATGAAACTTAATACATATGGTTTATCTAAAGGATATCCTAGTCCTACTGCTTGTAAAGATTTCCAGGGATTGCCATCTACATTGATGGACTTCAAAGTATAGTGACAAAGTACATTCATTATGCGAGGGACTTCAAAACGCAACTTCTATATGTGACAAGCACATGTATACACCATGCCTTGAAGTGGGGCCATTTGTAAACATCGAAATTCCAATGAAATAAATGTTCACCAACACATTAAATTTCGGCATGCCAAGACTTGCGTGCATGCGTCTCACAAAGCGTACACATGACATGTGACTCATCAAAACCGTACGATTCATCAAGAGGACACATGTCAACACTTGGCAGAAATAAATGGTTTGATTTTAATTTAAACTAAACAAATTAATTAATTTAAATTTAAATCAAATGAAAATGCCAAATTGGGAAGATTGATTTATTTGATTAAATCAAATATTAATTGATGGAGTGAAATTACAAATTAGGAACCAAGACACAAATTAAGTCTTGGTTCTTCCGTAGACAAAGCTTGGAGAGTCTATAAAGGCAAGGCTCCAAGACAAGGAAAGGGTCTAGAAAATCATTCTCCACTAGACCGTCAAGCCTCCAAACTCCCAAATTTCTAATCATTCAGAAGATTTAGAAAACTCTCTACGTTCTTCATCGAACCCCTGAAGAATCATCAAGCACCATTACATGTGCCGATTCTTCCATTGCTACAAGCCAAACTTTTGCGTCATCCGTTCATCCGAGATCATCAAGTCATCGCGATTCTTGGATCAACAATTCCCTACACACACATACTTTGTATTCCAGAGATCAAATCAAAGGATTCAAATTGTAACCCTAAACCTATATTAATACAATACATTTATTTTGTACACATGTTCTTGTTTTATTTGCTACATGAAATTTATGTTTACAGTACTAGAGACTAACTCATCCCTGCAATATCAATTGAATAAATGCTTAAAATTAGTTTTTTAAATTCAAGTGTATATTGTCACTTAATATTACAGTCTAGTGATATTCCTCTTCACTTGTAAGTAAGAGGTCTTAAGTTCAGTTCTCGCCACAGACGAATTTGAACTACATTATTGCTAATTTATTGTGAGGTTAAATCCATCTCTTATTTTTTAATGTAAATAATATTATTTGTTCACACAAAAAAAAACAAACAAACAAAACTCGAGTACACTGACTAAAAAAATAAAAAAAGGAAGCTACCCTGAGTGTGACTTTGTAGTTAGTGCGAGGAGCAACGTCTCTTGTACCATGGTACCAATTAAATATGAACAAGACCAAACGCATAAAGCTGTCCTAGCTATCAAACAAATGCAATTATGCAAAATGACCGTGAAAGAGTGTGCCACCAAGTTAGAGAAATGCTAGGACACTAACAATTGTGGACCAAAGTTGGATTAGGATTTTTGGGAATTCTGATTTTCGAGAACCTTTACTATTAGTTGTGCTTGGAAACAAATTATTTTTATAAATTATTTTGTTAAACTAATGCGGTAACCAGCTTGGATCGGAGGGGCATGTGTTAATGTTACTTTTTTTTCGTTTTGGTTAACGTGTTAGTGTTACTTTGGGACCAATTTAACAAAACAATTTAGAGGTTACTTGGGTCGGTATGCCTCGCTATTTCAGATCACAGGGGCATGTGTTCCTTTTTCTGATCTAAATACAAGTTTGATGCCACTTTAGTTAGGGGTGAATTTTTTTTGCTAAATTACTGTGCTAACCGAATTGTCAACCATATCATATCGTTTTTGTGTCAAATTTTTTGTGCCAATCAGTAATAATACGGTATTGTACCAAACCGAAATTCTATGGTACGGCATTGGTATTGGATATCATTACCACGGTATTACCGTACTGTACCAAAAAAATATAATTTATAAATCTCTGTGTTCCTTTTTCTAATCTAAAAACAAGTTTGATGCCACTTTAGTTAGACCAACTCCAATAGTGGGCTAAATGCCAAATTTCTCCCCAAATTCCCCCCCCCCCCAAACACTCTCCAACCCAACCTAAAACATTGGGCTAAAAGCCAAATGCTAAAACTGGGCCAAATACCCCCCAAATTCCCCCATGTGCAAGTGGACTCACTGGCAATTGGGCCAGTCTCGGCTCGTCCATGCTTCAACGCGCCCCACGCGTGCGCCTACAAGGGTTTCTCGATAGGGTGGGCCCCTCTATCAGGCCGTGTGTCGGCCACCCACTTGGGCTCCCAACATCTATAATTACATCCAAGGGCTGTGATTTAAGGACCGTTGGTTTATCCAACGGTCCAAATTCAAATTTCATTTTTTTATAATATGTTATTTTAAAATACATTGAATTCCAAAGGCTAAGATCGAATATTAAATCTAACGGTAAAAAAAAGATCTAACGGTCCAAATTTAAATCCAACAGCTAAAATTATTTAACTCAAAATTCACCAAAAAACTCTATAAATACCTATGTGTTTGTTCAAACATCCACACAAAACTCAATTTTCTCTTACAATTCTTCCAATTTATCTTTCTACCATTTCTTTCCATTTCCAAATTGTTCAACATGGCAAGAGAGCATATTAGAGGTCTTAATTGGACCTATGACGAAGATTGGTGAAAGTTGAAGGCTTGCTTAGTGAAAAATTTAGTGATTTTTCAATATTTATCAGAATTTAAAAAAAAATTAGATTAAAATGTTCATAAAATTAATTTACGATAGTCTACATATTTATTTTTAAAAAGTTAATTTAAGACAAAAATTATAACATCCACATCGCCCAGGGGAGATGATCATGTAAGCCTTATATGTATATTCTCATCTCTACCTATCACGAGCCCTGTTGGGAGCTCACTAGCTTTGGAGTTCATTGGAACTCCAAAGTTAAGCGATTTGCACGCGAGAGCAATCCCAGGATGGGTGACCCACTGGGAAGTTCTCGTGTGAGTTTCCAGAAACAAAACCGTGAGGGCGTGCTCAGGACCCAAAGCGGACAATATCGTGCAACAGTGGAGTCGAGCCCGGGTTGTGGTGGGGGCCCCGGTCCAGATGTGACAAAAATAGCCTAAGTTCATTTTTTAATAATCCTGGGCTAAAATTTTAGGTCAACATAGTTGGAGCAAAACAGTTGTTTTTAGGCTAAAAGTTAAATTTTTTAGGCTAAAATATTTGGCTTTTAGCCCAGCCATTGGAGATGGTCTTAGGGGTACGGTATTGGTATTCGATATCACTACCATAGTATTACCGTACTATACCAAAAATATAATTTATAAATAATGTAATATATATTTATAATATATGATATATGTGTATATTACTTTATCACCCTTAGCTTGCCTTTGAAGAAGTGTTTGGCCTTTGGAATTTGATAGACTGTTCTAAGATTTGTTCACACTTCAAATAAAATCTTGACCATTGATTTAATTTTACAAAACTCATAATTTATGATTTAAGAAGTAATAATAATATATTTTTATTTTTTGAAGTTTAGATCCATTTTCAATTTTCTTTTGGTTTGAAATGTTAACTTCTATTTTGATTGTAACCTTAATTTCCATCATGAATCTTGATTTATTATGTGTGTGAATTGTGAATGATGAATGATAGATAAATTTAGACTACAATATATGAGAAAAAGGTACGACAAAAAGTCTTGCCTTTTGAATTGAGTTGAAAAAAAATATATATATTTTGGCCCAAAATAAAGTTGTAGTTACCATTACCATACGATGCCAACCGAACTATTTGCCATACCGAAATTTTGTTACAGTAATGGTTATGATTTTTGCCAAACCGAAAGTTTGGTATTGTAATTGGGATGAGGATTTTGGTATGGTAACCATACCGAACTCACCCCTACACTTAATACTACGGTCTAGTAGTTTTTCTCTTCACTTGTAAGTTAGATGTCTTAGGTTTGATTCTCGCCAAAAGAAAATTTGAACCGCATTATTGCTAGCTTATTATGGATAATATCGTTTTGTCAAAAATAAAATAAAATAAAATAATCAGATCATAGAATTTACCAAATCTCATTTTCACTTATTTATATTTAAAAAAAAAAGTAATGCTAGGTAGATTATCTATTTAAATCATCATAATTTGTAAATCATATAACGTGATTATTGATGCTTGAAAAACCATATGACATTGTTGTTGATGATTAAATTATTACTTAAGTTTTGATTAACGTGTTTTTTTTATTGATGACATATCACATGATTTGCAAATTTGATTTAAAAAGTTGTTCTAACTAACATTACTAAAAAAGAAATGCTAGCAACATTTTTTTTTTTCGATTTTCTCCTTTTCATTTCTCATTCTCTAATGTTTCATGACGATCCTGTTAACTGATATATACACATCAGCAATGTTTTGGATACATGTAAGCATAAATGTTTACACATCAGCAAGGCAGTTAGGGTGTTTGTTAAGATTGTAGAAATATAAGGAAGTTAGTTGGTCGGTGGCTTATCTCTGAAGCAAATGATAATTGTTATAAATACTAATTTCTTTCTCTCTGTAATTCATTCAAGTAATACAATCTTTGGTTATTCATTTCCTTCATAAACACTCTGTGATTGTTCTTCTTTTTCTTCCTTTTGCTTCTTTACTGCAATTCATAGCTTAATGTTAATATGGTATCATCGTCGAAGGTCAATCCATGGTGATTTTCCATTTTTTTGCCGTGTGATTTGTTGTTTTTCTGTTTGTTTGGAGGACTTGCTGTTCATGGTGCAGTTTCTTGGTGATCAAATCATAGGGTTTCAACAGAGAAAAGGTGTGCACTATAGTTGTTTGATAATATGTGTTAGTGAGTATTTCTTTCTGAATTGATGAATTGCTTACGTATAAGGCTCATTACCATCATTTGTTTGAAATTGTGATGAACTATAAGGTGATAGTCATTTCTTGTTGATTTGTATTTACTTATTACTTCATTAAAAGCTTATTGTCGGAGTATGAAATCTTGATTGAAATCTGATTGCCATATTGTTGTTTAGTCATTTCTCTTCTTTGAAGGCCGATTGCCAAAGAAGGTTTTGTTTTATTAATTGAACCTTGGTGTGTTGAAACTTGTTTGTCGACGAAGTTTTGCTCTTAATTGTCAACTTGAAGAAGTCTTGTTAGGGTGTAATCTTGATATATGTGATTGTGAAGGTTTCTATTGACATTTCTTGATTGTGGCCGAAGAAGAATTTGGTAGTAGTAAGCATGATGTTTGATAGTACAGTGGAATCTGTGAAGATTGAATGACTTCTAGGAATGCTAACTGTGAAATTACAAGATGATAACTTTGTTAAATGGAGTTTTCAGTTTCAATCCATTCTGCGTGGATATGATTTGTTCGATTTCTTTACTGGTGATAATCTGTGTCCACCAAAATTTGTAATACATTCTGAAGCTAGAGTTACTAAGGAGGTTACTACTGCGTACAAGAATTGGGTGAAAAAGGATATGGCTTTACTTAGTTTGTTAATTGCTACATTTTCTGTTAATGCCATGGAGCATGTGATTGGGTGTAAAACATCACAAGAAGCATGGAGTACATTGCAAGATCGGTTTGCAACTATCTCAATCTCATAAATTAATCAGCTCGAAACTAAATGTCATACTGCACAAAAAAGAGGTGATTCTGTTGACAAGTTTTTGCTGAGATTGAAGGCTATACGCGATCAATTAATTTCAGCAAGTGAAAAGGTGTCAAAAAATGATCTTATTATTGCTGCATTAACTGGTTTGCCATAGGAGTTTGATATGATTAAAATAGTTATATTGGCAAGGGAAAATCCTATGTCTATAAAAGATTTCAGGGCTCAACTTCTTAGTGCTAAACTGATTATTAAGTCCAGGATTACATCTTCTCACAAATACAATGTCTGCAATGTATATGAATAGAGACAGGTCTAATGGTGACAGGTTCAATGGCTTCAATGGAATGTATCAGGTTAAGAGTTCTAACATGAGATCAAATAACTATCAAGAAGGTTTTAGCATGGATACATACCAAAGAAATGGAAATTATCAAGGTGAAAGCTCTGCCATAGGCGCAGCAAACAACTATCAAGGAGGCAATGGATTCATTAGGAACAATCAAAGGCCCTTCAATTCTCAGAATAATCGTGGGACATTCAATTCAAACAGAAACCCTAAGCCATATTTTGGTAACAAATACAAGGGCAATTGTGGCTTTTCTTCTGATTAAGGCAAGGGATCACAGTCTAGTGGTTCTAAAAATGGGTCTACTTGGCAGAGTTGGAATGGTAATACAAATTTCAGATCAGCTATTACACCTAAATGCCAAATTTGTTCTTGAAGAGGACATACTACTCTTAATTGTCATTTTAGAAGTTCAAATGGTTCAAATGTCAATCAATATCAGCTCTTGGTGTGCCAGATATATAGGGGAAAAAAAGATATGCTGCTTTAGACTAATATTATAGGAATAAATATGCTTATTAGGGAGGACCACCACCATCATCAACAATTATTGTAATGTCTGCTCAAGGTTCACATGGCTTTACTCAACAAGGAGATAATTCACAACCACATGGATTTTTTGCTGCTGATACATGGGTGTTGGACACTAGTGCCACACATCACATGATAGCCAATGTCAATTCTCTTAATCAAGTCACTGCTTATATGGGAGAAGAAAAGATAATAATAGGGAATGGTCAAGGTTTAGATGTGAAACATATTGGTTCAACCACATTACTTACTCCAGCAACTTTCTTATACTTGAAAAATGTTTTACATGTTCCCAATAATACTGTCAATCTGTTATCAGTGAAGAAATTGTGTCATGATAATGGATGATGGTTTATTTGTGAGGATTATGTGTTTTTCATACAGGACAAGGCAACCAATGTGATTATCTACCAAGGAATGAGTGATGGGGATCTCTTCACCATACCTATGACAGTGTTTTCAAGATCGAATTTGAGGAATGGAGAAGTAAATGAGTTATGAGCTGGTTTTCTGGGAAAGATGGCGAAGACTGCAATTTGGCACAAGAGATTGGGTCATCCCTCTGAAGAGATATTGACAGCTATATTAAAGTCAGCTAAAGTACCAGTTAGTATAGATTCTTCACAGTCAGTATGTTCATCATTTCCTGAGATATAAGGAAGTTATCTATTATAATGTTACAACTACGAAAATGATTCTTTCAAGACATGTGATTCATGATGAATCAATTTTTCCTTGCAAGCTTCATTCAAAGTCCACTACTACTAAAGATTAGCAAGTGCAATCTTCTATTCACAAGCCTATTGTCATTCAGGTTCCTTTACCAACTGTTGCAGTACCTTAGGATTCTCAGAGGGATAGTATTAGTAGCTACGAGCATAATGTGATTCATGGTGTGTCTATTTCAAATACCAGTTTTAATTTTGGAATGAGGTCAAGATCAGATGTATTAGCTTCCAGTACAGAAGACTTTTCACTGTCACGAGGTACATCATCAACTCAATGTCCTTATCCCATCACTCTTACACCTTTTGGCAGTTCACACATGTTGCATGTTCATAATGATACACAACTTGAGGTAATTCTCCCAATCTCTTCTCCTATATTATCTAATTCTGATGCTTCTGGAATTGCATCTACACATCTAATGCTTACTAGACTGAAGAGTGGGGTACTCACACAGAAAAGTTACAAAAGGTATTTAGCTACAATACCTAAACTACAGTCACTTCAACTAATTGAAGATACATTCTTTGGTAGGGGATTTTCTTTTCATGTGAGTAATAGTGATGCAGCAGAACCAACAACCTTCAGGAAGGCTGCTGCTATACCATAATGGCAAAGTGCAATGCAAGATGAGGATGACTCTTTTTGGGCTCAAGGAACTTGGGAATTAATACCACCTCCAGTTGATAGATCCATTATTATTAGCAAATGGGTGTACAAACTAAAAAAGAATCCTAATGGGACTATATCTCAGTATAAGCTAGGTTGCTTGCATAGGGGTTTTCACAAGAACAAGGTGTGGATTACTTAGAAACTTTCAGTCCTGTTGTGAGACACACAATAGTAAGAATATTACTAGCATTGGGAGTAATTAATCATTGGGAATTAAGGCAGTTAGACGTCAAAAATACCTTTTTGCATCGTGAATTACAAGAGGAGATTTACATGAAACAACCTCAAGGATTTGTACATATGGCTAAGCCATCATATGTTTGCAAGTTAATCAAGTCATTGTATGGTCTTAAGTAAGCTCCAAGAGCTTGGAACTCTAAGTTCACAAGTTAATTACGTGCAATGAGGTTTAAAGCATCTACTTCTGATCCCAATTTATTTGTTAAGCATAGTGATGGGGATGTTGTCATTTTATTGTTGTATGTGGATGACATCTGGATCTAATTCTTGCAAAGTACAAAAGGTTATCACATAATTATTTGAAGTTTTTTAGCTTAAAGATATGGGAAAGCTCACTTATTTTCTTGGTCTGCAAGTGAACTACAAATTGATTGGGCATATATGTGTCAATCAATCTAAGTACATAAAGGACTTGTTGCATAAAGCTGGTATAGAGTCCCGCAAACCAGCATCTACACCATGCAAGCCTCATGATCCTTTGTTGGTCACTAAAGGCACTTTGTTGACTAACCTAAGTTTGTATCGCAGCATTGTTGGCTCCCTGCAATATTTAACCCTTACAAGGCCAAATATTGCATAGTCAGGCAATTTTGTGTGTCAATTCATGGCTGCTCCCACAAAAGTACATTTTGGGGTAGTTAAAAGGATCTTGAGATTTCTAAAAAGAGCCATGCAAAATGGTGTAACATTTTCAGCTGATACAGAAGTGGGAATTACTGCATTTAGTGATTCTGATTGGGCTGCAGATTTGAACACCAAGAGGTCAGTCACGGGTTATGTGGTTTACATTGGCAACAATCCAGTCTTGTGGCAATCGAAGAAGCAGAATTCAATTTCAAGAAGCTCTACAGAAGCAGAGTTTAAAGCTTTAACTCATACTACAGCTGATGTAGCATGGAAAAGAAACATTTTGAAAGACATGGATGTTGTGATACCCTTTTCCACCTGTGATATATCGTGATAATAAATCTGCCATTGCTCTGAATGCAAATCTAGTTTTTCACTCCAAGATTAAACACCTCAACACGGACTATCACTTTGTCCGAGAGAGGGTTCGAAAGGGCTATCTTCAAGTCCAATATTTGCCTACAGATGAACAAATTGCAAATATATTAACAAAGGGATTACATAGTCCATCTTTCTTGAAGCATTCCTACAATCTCAAACTTGGGAACCCAGTTGAGATTGAGGGGGGATGTTAACTGATATATACACATCAACAGTGTTTTGGATACATGTCAGCATAAATGTTTACACATCAGTAAGGCAGTTAGGGTGTTTGTTAAGATTGTAGAAATATAAGGAAGTTAGTCGGTGGCTTATCTCTGAAGCAAGTGATAGTTCTATAAATACCGATTTCTTTCTCTCTGTAATTCATTCGAGTAATACAATCTTTGGTTATTCATTTCCTTCCTAAACACTATGTGAATGTTCTTCTTCTTCTTGTTTCTGCTTCTTTACTGCAATTCATAGCTTACTGTTAATAGATTTGAACCATTTATTTTCTAGATCACTCTTTATAAATATTTTTACAAAAAAAATTAACTAAATTCATAATCACGTTTGTTGGTTAAACAATAAAATTATGATAATATTAATTAAAATTTTAGATTTATTTCTGACTGATTAGATCATTAAACGATGACCATGAAAATATGATTTTCATTATTAAGTAACAATGCAAGAATTTAAAAATTATAAAGGACAAAGCAGAAAGAGAAGGCCATCGTTTAGTGTTCTTCTTATAAGGTGGAGATTGGTAACATCCCCTTATCAAATGCTTTGTGCTTTAAGTTCATATATGTTAACACATGTACTAGTACCCAGAAGTTAATCGTCGTATAAAACAGTAAGTAATTTCAAAAGGCATACATGCATACTGCAAAATAGAATTAAACTTGGCGCTGATTCATATTAATTGTGTGCTTGTGCATTGATAGGAACATATTTATGTGACTTTATTAGTTTGTTTCCTTGCATTTACTTAATTAGTTTCATCTTATTAGAATGTTTTAAGCTATTTTCGTGTGTTTGTAGGTTCTAAATAACAAAGTTAGCAAAGAAGTGCAATTTGGTGCAATTTGGAGCTATTTTGGGGTGAAATGGATTGCATGCATGGGGAGCATAAAAATGGATGGTTGTGATTCATTCTCACCAATAAAAATGGATGGTGGTGATTCATTCTCACCAACAAAATGGATGGTGGTGATTCATTCTCACCAACAAAATGGATGGATGGTGGTGATTCATTCTCACCAACAAAATGGATGGTAGTGATTCATTCTCAAAGCCTATAAATAGGCTTCTCCATCAAGGCCAAGGACACCAATTCACATCTACAGCACATTCCATAAACAACACAATTTCTGTCGCAAGTTTCCTTCTTCCTCCATCCATTTCCATCCACCTTTTTTCCTATCCATCCCCTACCACCCTTCCATACTCTCTCAACCTATCCAATCTCTGACACATCCCCTAGACCATCCAAACACCACACCTACCTTGGTGCCGCATGTTTGCAAGAAAGGAGGAGGACTTGGAGCTGTGCTAACCATTTAAGACGTTGGATTGTTGAAGCGTTCTAGGTGTCTTCTACTTTTGTTTATCATGTTTAAATTCAATTATAGTTGTTTAATTGCAAATATGTGGAACTAAATTCGTTTTGGCTAGAGGTTGATTCAAAGACATGAACATATTTGTAATATGAATTGATTACCTTCAGTTGTGAATTCAATTTGCTTAACTGCTTGATTTATAACTTATTCTTGTATGTCGATTAAGGATGCATACTTAGTTTGCATGCATGAATTTGATGCTAGAATATAAGGGAGTTTCACCTAATCGTTATGAACTTATATTCACAAGTAGTGGAGGTTGCTAGTCACAATCGCGTTAAGTGAATTCTTGGCAAGAGTATCATGCTGTTCATAGTTACGAATGCCTCGTCAATGCTTATAGTTTTCACAAAGCTTAATGATCTTTGATTGTATCTCTATTGTGCTGTTCACGTAAGGGACTTTTGAAGAATGTTTTGAATTGTTGTATGCGCTTTTCCGTCCAATTCAATAACTTAAGGAAAACTTGAAGGTTAAA
Organism: Crataegus laevigata; assembly: GCA_963580275.1. Taxonomy (NCBI): domain Eukaryota; kingdom Viridiplantae; phylum Streptophyta; class Magnoliopsida; order Rosales; family Rosaceae; genus Crataegus; species Crataegus laevigata. The sequence continues at coordinate 16,826,372 of OY756940.1, read as the reverse complement.
AAAAGTGTTGTTCACGGTTAATCTGGGGTGTTGAGATTCATGGTTTATTGAAAGAACAACTGAAAATTGGTTTGTATGCAAGTGTGTCATGTGTGGAGAGGAACCCTCTAGCTAGTCCATCATCCATTCAATTCGCCAAATCTGTCTTTTGAAACTATTTTTATAAAGTTTGTTTTGTTTTTACTTTAAATTCGTCAAAACCCAATCCCCCCCCCCTTTATATTTAGTGTCTTTTGGTTCTAATCTGTCCAATTTGGTTTGTTTTCGTTGTTTTTAGTTAAGTTAGAATATGTCCTAGTTTGTGTCTAGTTAGTTATTTGAGTCTAGTTGAGTGTCTTTTGCTTAGTTTGTGTTTTTTTTTAGTCTTGTTTAGTGTTTTAAAGTCAGTTTTGAGTAGATTAGCAATCCCTCCTAATCCCCAGCCTAGAACGATCCCTACTTACATCTTTACTACAATTGTCAACAAGAGAGTTTAATTTGAGTGTTGTTTACATCGCATCATGCATATAGCTACACTACACTAAAAATACTAGAAAAGTAAAAACCTTAAAAAATTAATGCGAGCAGAATTATTCTGGACTTGTTCATTGTGCTGTGTTTGGGGAGCCATGTCCCTCAGATCACCTACATGGACTAGACAACAGATAAATTGCCCACAAAGCTCTCCAAAACTATCAGAAAAATGCAAATGATGAGAGAGTAGTCATGACCCATGATGAACAAGCAAAGCAATATAACCATCCAACCTTTAATTTTCTTTCTGGCGAAAACGAATCAAAACCTCTGTTATGTCCTCTAGTTGAAACCTTGAACCTAGTACTCGGGGTCCCGTGAGGCATCAGTCGGTCCTCTTCCTCCCCTATTCAAAACTTTGAAAACCTTGAACAAATGTGACCTCAGAAATCACTGCCTAGTACATTGTGATGCATATTTGTGGCACGTCTCTCAAACCACTACGCGTGGACAAGAGAATCCATGTGGCACAATATTTACGGGAAAGACAAATTAATCAGAGACCTATTGTTAAAATATACACCGTTCATTTTGAATTTCCTACTCTCATACGTCTAATAAACTAAATCTGACCTCCTAATTCTGTACATATAGAGTATATCTATTAATTTATTCACTCTAACAATATTGAGCTTAAAGATACAACTAAAACGGCACAAAAAGTGGATACGCACACTAAGCACACAATAATAAGTATGTGTTAAGTGCTTGATAAAATGCCTCACTTAAAGTTGAAAAAATAGTTAGGGCCGCTCGTGCTCTATTTGGAATTTAATAATGACTTGTAGCCGCCATTGCTTAGTTAGACCCCTCATGAACGTTATTTCTAGCTTGGCCTCTTAAACGTGTTTGCACTATAATACCAACGTTGATGATCATGAACGTCTTATTACAATGTAGACGTAAGTTATCACTAGGGTACGTCATGATAATACACAACATATCTTAGTCACTTATGTCCTCCTATCCTAAAGTATAACAGTGTTACAACATGATTTTAACATTCAAGGTGTGAGCTACAAGATAGATAAGGTTACATATAATGTTGTAATTTAATTACACAAAATGACGTTAGTAGTACTTTAAACAATGTTCTAAAAGATGGTAGGCGCTAGTCGGGCGGCGAGGTGGGGCCTAGCACCTAGGTGGCTAGGCGGGGACTAGGTGGATTTAAGCAAGTCTGTTATATTTCATTTAAATAATTGTCTGTTTATACTTAAATATATATATATATATATATATATATATATATATATATATATATTTTCTTTATAAACTACAAAATAGAATGACATATATACTAGGAAGTATTGGAACATAATGAAAATATGGGGAACATGCATATAATGTGTATTCATTTAAGTATTCAACATTTCTCGTACAATTTATTAAAAACAAATAAAATGTAAAATGAAAGTTATTTATTTTCTGTCTAAGTGAGTCGCAACCTAGGCGGGTCTAGGTTGGTGCCTAGATGGTTTAGACGGGCGTCTCAGTAGGTCTAGGCATCCTTTCTTAATTTTCAAACGCCTAAGCATTAATCAAGGCAGTGGCCAACCGCCTAGCGGCGCTAGGCGGGGATTTTTAAAATAGTGACTATAAAAGCATTGACATTTACGTTCTAGACGCTATATTATACTGTAAATATAGGATATTATACTTGAACGTGCTTGCATTGCACTACAAACGTTCAAATTTAATAATACATTTGGAGGCATAAATTGACTGAATCCAATAGGAGAAGGACATGTGATCTTCACAATTATCTACCAAAGACCTTTGAGACTATTTGTGAGTTTTCTGTAGAAACTAGTCTGCATCTATTAGTTGGTATGGGATGAGATATATGAAAAGGGGTGCTAATACACCTATGCTGCTAGAAATAGGGGTGTTGATACACCCATGCTGCCAGCTTTCTTGTTTCCTTTTTCCATGGGATTCTCTATTAAGCCTAATCTTTAATTTGAGGAAGATTGACATGTTGACTGTTGTGCTAGCTACTTGCTTCACTCCCCTATATTAAGGTGTGATAGTTTCAAGGTTTACAGGGTTAGTAGGACTTGTCAATGTAGGGTTGCTTGTAACCTTCTACCTTATTATATATCCCCTCTTGTACATTCTTTCTATCTATGAAAAACACATTCAAACAAACTTAAAATCTCCACATGGTATCAAAGTAATGTCATCCCTGACCTGTCTTTACCCATTTTTTTCCGCTATTGTTCATCTTCAAGCTCCAGTTATTACTAAAGATAGTTCAGTAAACCTTGGGGGAGAAAACTCACAGAGTTCTCCCTCTTTTGTTCTAGATACTGAGATAAATACAAATCTGCGTTTACGCTCAGTTTTGTTGAATGAATTCAACTATATCTCATGGTCTAGAGCAGTTTCTCTTGCTCTCTGTGGAAGAGGAAAGCTAGGGTTAATCAATGGAGGAGTTGAAGCACCCAACTCTTCTACCCAAGCTTGCGAAGCATGGTTGTGCAAGGACCAACAAGTCATGTCAATGCTACTCAACTCAATGGAGAAACATATCGCTGAAATCTTCAGCTATTCCGAGTCCTCACACGATCTGTGAAAATCTGTGAAGGATATGAACGGGAATCAAAATAATTATGCACAAATGTTTCAGCTAAAGAGGGACATTGCTAGTCTTCAACAAGATGAAAAAACCTTTGCGCAGTGATAGATGTTTTTACCACACACAAATGTGTTAAAAACTCTTAGTTTACTTGCAAGGATGACAAGGATATTGTAGTATAAATGAATCTCACAAGGTCGTTCTCCACAAGGATTACTAAACAAATCGAAACAAATCAAACTCCAATTAATTATTGTAAAACAGAAAGTTGTGATGGTTGATTTTATGACCTACTTAAATTAAAACGAATTTAACTAATAAAATTAGACAATCTGCAATATTAAAATGAAGACAGAAAACAGTTTTGTAACAATTAAATTAAGAAAACACTAGGGATCCGCCGTCACCTTAACAATCTTATGTAGTTCTCCTAATTACTTATGATCCATACATGCATATTCCGAAGGTTAGGTATTCCTAATATATGCCTACTTGGACCCCCAACATAGAGCGTATATCAAACATGCAATCCGTCTGTGGTATTCAGATCAAATCTAAACGTGCATGACTCATTAAATTCTGTGAAACCTTTTGAAAAACCATGCAACCCTTAAGACGTGGTATTCATCCTAAGTGAACTTGCACATATTAATCACAAGAAGCATTCGTCAATTTCAGGGACCGACCTCCGACCAAAATTGCATCAAATTACTTTTCTAAACATCCTAATGGTGATCAAGCATCAAGACAGTTAGATAGTTTAACCCAGTGATTAATAATTCAAGAACCTGCATGCATATACTCATAAGAAAATTGGAGAAAAACTACATATTCATGCTAAGGCTCGTGGCCTCACCCTAGCAAGAAAGAATTAGTTACGCATATTCATAATAAAAATCATAAAATTCTTCATTAAATTAATAAAAGATCGAAAACACCTTGAATGGAAAAAGTCTCAAAATCTCTACGCTTAGCCAATTTTTCCTCCTCCTAAAACACACTGGGAAGAAGAAGATAAAAAAAACTACCAGAGCCCCCTACGGCTGGCCCCTTTAACCTAATTAAAAACCTACTAAAAACCAAGGTCTTCCAATCCAAATAGGAAACTCATTAACTAAAATAAAATAGGAAACAAAACCCTAAATTAAATGGTAAAATTCGTATGAAATCTGAACAGTCCCGTTTTGGACCCTTAAACTGCTCCAAAACCGGCCCATAATGGCTGGATTTAAGGTTTGAAATATTCTGAACATTTTTCCAGAAGGCCCCGAACCCATCAGAAGTCGTCTTGGGCTCCAAAAACGCCATTTAAACTCAGAAACGTCATTTTCCAGCATGCGCGCTGCTTCTTTATTCCATCGCCAGAAAATAACCGCTTGGTAGAAAAATCCCAAATTTTGATACGCATACGCCAAGTGACACACGAACGTCCTCCAACTTGAATCACTCCAAAATTCGTCCGTTTGACCATGTTTTTCTCTAGAGGAAGTCGAATGTCCTATATTGAAAATATAAATCAAAGTATCAAAATTCTACCAAAATAATTACCAAAACATACTAAGAATAGGGTAAAATATATAATATGAAATTGACTCATCAAAATACCCCCAAACTTAGCTTTTTGCTTGTCCTCAAGCAAAATAAAACTAGAAAACGAAAATAAAGCTAACAAACTATAAACTTAACTCAAACTAACTTGACACCTGGGAAGTCTCAAGACTATGTGGAATGAGTTAGATGTTTATCTACCTCACACCATTGATGTTGCAGTTCTTCTGAAAAGAGCTGAAGAAGACAAGATATATTAGTTACTTGCGAGTTTGAACTCGGACTATGAGGATCTCAGGAGTTATATTCTGATGAATGTCAAACTTTCTTCCTTCAAAACGGTGTGTGCCACGGTTCAACGTGAGGAAGCTCGAAAAAGGGTGATGAACTTGGAGAAGAATTCCAAGATTTCTAAGTCAAGAGTCTATGCTGCCAAACATAAAACCTCTGACAGAAAGCCTTATAAGGGTAAAAATTCACACTTAAAGTGCAGTTACTGTGACACTGGAGGTCACGTGGAGGAAAGGTGCTGGATTTTGCACCCCAAACTGAAACCTAAGTTTAACAAGGATCATGGAATGATTCCTTCAAGGCAGCTCCACATGGGCAGATACAAACCTCAGGATGTAGTGAATCATAGTTATACCTCATTTCCTGAGAGCATTTAGGACTTCACTTCAAATCATGTCTCGTTTATAAATGACTTTGCAATGTACATGCAAACCAAGGGACATAGAAAAGCTACAGAAAGCTCAAGGAGTATAACTGAAAATTCCACTGCACTACTAGGATAGTTCGCAGGTTTCCTTGCTGAAAATGAGAATATACCAAGAAGCAAAGCTCCATGTATTTTTAGTGCATTCTCAACTGCTCTTCACACTAGTATTGAACATGATTATTGGATTATTGACTCAGGAGCCACTGACCATATGACAAACAAAGTCTCAAATTTACACAGTTTTCAAACTTTGTCAAAACCCTCTCATGTGTCAATTGCTAATGGAAAAAAAAATGCCATGGTTTTGGGCGTGGGAAAAGTAAAGTTGCTTTCAAACAACCTTGAGTCTACTGCATTGTTTGTCCCTACTTTTCCTTTTCAACTTCTATCAATAGGAAAGATCACTAGAACCCTAAATTGTCTTGTCACTTTCTCACCAAGCAATGTTGTGTTATAGGATTCTCTCACCAAGAAGACGATTGGTGAAAGGTTCTTCCTGAATGGTCTTTATTATCTATGCAAGGAACCTCATCTAGTCAAAGCCTTCCAAGTTAATTCAATTCCTTCCAAAGACCAACAAATCTGGCATCAAAGATTAGCCCATCCATCAAAGACTATTTTGCTTAAACTCTTTCCCAAAATGTATCAATCATCTATAATTTGAAATACATGTCAGTTCTCAAAGTTTACTAGGCTCCCTTTTGGTTCCTCAATGTCTAGGGTTAGCAAACCTTTTGAACTTGTACACTCCGATGTTTGGGGTCCAACTATTGAATCGTTTGATGGATATAAATATTTTGTTATTTTTGTGGATGATTTTTCTAGAACAACAAGGCTATATATGTTAAAATCAAAAAAGGATGTCTTCACTATGTTCAAAGACTTTCATTAACTTGTCATAACTCAATTTCAGTCAACCATTCAGAACCTAAGAACATACAATGTCACTGAGTTCTTATCCAACAATATGAGTCAATATTTGAGCTCTCATGGTATTGTTCACCAGACAAGTTGTGTGGGAACCCAACAACAAAATGGGATCTCTGAAAGAAAGAACAGGGATTTACTTGAGAAGACTTGTGCATTGATGCTGCATATGGGCATACCAAAGAAATTTTGGTTACAAGACATTCTCACTGCAACCTATTTAATCAATAGATTGCCTAGTCGTGTTTTAGAGTTTAAGTCCCCTTATGAAACTCTTAAAGGAAGACATATAACTTTATCACATTTGAGAGTATTTGGTTGCACATGCTTTGTACATGTTCAAGCATTACACCGTGACAAACTGGATGCTAGTGCTACAAAGTGTGTTTTCATGGGATATTCATCCACCCAAAAAGGTTACAAATGTTTCCATCCTATTACTAACAAGATACTTGTGTCTAGGGATGTACGTTTTGAGGAAACAGTTACCTATTTCTCCAAGGAAGCTTCTCACTCCCGAGAGGGGGAGCTAATATGTGATTTATTCCCTTTACATGCGTGCATTGGTCAATCAGTGCACTTGGATTACGAAGCCACTAGAAATTATGAGCAAGCAGAGGTTATGAGTGAAAATCCTTACATGCCTTCTCAATCAAGAAATCTGGAGGATGGTGTTGAGTCTACTTAAGATGAAAGTCACGAAGAGGCTCCCACTTTACCTTCTACAAGGCGTAATCCTGTGCGTGCACGACAACCTCCAGCAAGGCTCCGAGACTATGTCACATTTGCTTCCAAACACCCCATCACTGAGGTGCTGAGTTATAATCATGTTCACCCCTATCATGCTACATTCCTGACTACAATCTTTCATCAAATTGAACCACGAACCTTTCAAGAGGCTCAACTAATTCCCAAGTGGAGAAATGCGATGAAGGATGAACTACATGCCTTGGAGAACAATCAAACATGGAGCATTGTGAAACTACCACCAAGGAAGAAGGCTATTGGGAATAGATGGATTTATAAAACAAAGTTCAAGGCTGATGGATCAATTGAACGTCACAAGGCTAGATTGGTTGCACGAGGTTTCACTCAAAGGTTTGGGGTAGACTACAAGGAGACTTTTGCTCCAGTAGCCAAAATGAACTCCGTTAAGGTTCTTCTTTCAGTGGATATGAATTGTGGCTGGCCATTGTACCAAATGGATGTAAAAAAATGTGTTCCTTCACGATGATTTACAAGAGGAAGTATATATACAACTTCCACCAGGTTCTCCTCAAGGTACAAATGATACGGTGTGTCGATTGCACAAAGTAATCTATGGTTTGAAACAATCTCCATGTGCATGGTATGCCAAGTTGAGTTCAGTGTTGGAAGCTGCTGGTTTTGTTCGAAGTAATGCGAACCCATCCTTGTTCACTTGTAAAGGATCATCTGGTATATTAGTGGTTCTCATTTATGTGGACGATCTCATCATCACAGGAAAAAATGAAGTTGAAATTAAAGCCCTCAATAAATCTCTCAATCATACATTTTCCATAAAGGACCTGGGAGACTAAAATACTTCATTGGCATTGAAATGGCAACATCTCAAAAGGGTTTGCTTTTAAATCAGTGTAAGTATGTTGTGGATCTTCTCACTGAGGCTGAATATCGTGCAATGGCATCGACTGCATGTGAGTTAATTTGGCTCAAATGGTTACTTTTAGACTTGGGATTCTATAGTTCTACTCCAATGTCATTCATGTATGACAATCAAGCAGCCATGTATATCGCTGCTAGCCCCGTGTTTCATGAACGGACCAAACATATTAAGGTGGAGTATCACTACATTAGGGAACAAGTTCAATCCTAAGTTATTCAAACCATTTATACTCGCAGTCATGATCAACTAGCAGATGTGTTCACAAAAGCACTTCCTTCAGTTCATCTTCAGCGCCTCCTTACCAAACTCGACTCAATCAATCTCCTCGATCCAACTTGAGGGGGAGTATTAGTCGGTATGGGATGAGATATAGGAAAATGGGTGCTAATACACCCAAGCTGCCAAAAATTGGGGTGCTGATACACCCATGTTGCCAACTTTCTTGTTTCCTTTTTCCATGGGGATTCTCTATTAAGCCTAATCCCTAATTTGAGGAAGATTGACATGTTGATTGCTATGTTAGCTACTTGTTGCGCTCCCCTATTTTAAGGTGTGATAGTTTTAGGGTTTACTAGGTTAGAAGGACTTGTCAAGGTAGGGTTACTTGTAACCTTCTACCTTATTATATATCACCTCTTGTACATTCTTTCTATCTATGAAAAACACATTCAAACAATCTTAAAATCTCCACAACATCACACTAGCACAACACAGAGGTCTGCCTGGTATGGCATACAGCCTCCTCTCTTAGCTACATGTGAGGGTTTACTGCTATAAATAGTCAAGTTCCAACAGAAAAATCGATAATTGCAACCTTACTACTCAGAATTCTCTTTGTTCTAGTTTCTCACAAACTATTCACTAACTTAGCCATCGGAGGCCCTTTGGTGAACACTTTCTCCTTTTTTATTGGGTATTCATTAATTAGACTAACGATGAGTCTTATTTTGTACGTCGAGTTTCATCAATTCAACCCTAAACGAAATTTAGATTTAACAATACCACTTTCTTTAATTAAAGAGTATTGTAGACTAACTCATCCCTATAATTTTGGTCGAATTAAATTTTTTTTAAGCTCGAGTATATTGACGAACTAAAAAAATCAAACAACAAACCAAACCCTGTGTGCGACATTGTAGTGTGTGAGGGGAGCCACGTCTTTTATACGTACCATGCACCTTGTATATATGGACAAGACCAAACGCACAAAACTCTCCTAGCAATCAAACAAATACAATTATGCTAAGTAACTCAGAGAGTGAACCACCAAGTACTCATCTAACATTTTTCTTGCGGACGAAACTAAATGAAGCATAAGGATCCGTTCTCTAGTGCAATTGTGTCTGTTATTGCTATACAGTGTCCCCTAGCTAAAAAGAGTCGTGGTACCGTGAGACATTGTTCCCTTGCTCAAAAGAACATTAAAATTTGAAAACCCTACAAATTAATGTGACCCCAGGATGGTCACTATTGGCTAATGTTGTCTGTTCTACAGCCATGCATGTACGTCGGCCTCTCATTCCGTCAAGAGAAGTATACTTCTTTTTATTCTCTTCTCTAGTCATATAATTAAAGCTACACAATGCGTTTTTCAAGTAAGAGTTTTTTTTTTTTTTTTTTTTTTTCTAACAGACGTGGTCAAGTGTCACTAGGAAAGTAAAAAAGTGATGAGGTGCCAAACTATACACCACTTAAAGAGCTTCCCCCATTAGGGCACCATTAGCTTATAAAAAGCAACCAGGGTGCTCAAACTTTGATATCAAGAAGTAAGAACAAATTACATCTTCAAATTTTTGTTAGTGTTTAACTAAGAACCAAAATACATATATATACAATGGCTGCATCAGCAACTTTCATGCATTCAACATTCCTAGCTAATTCCTTGGCTTATGGAGCGGAAAAGAATAAATTAGTTAGAATGAGCCACCTTGTTGCACCAACTGTGCACAGCTACCCTCAAATAAGGATATGCTCAATGGCCAAGGTAATTATTATGTTCTTCTGTCTTCTTCTTCATTTGGCTTATATATGTGCATCTTAAACTACACATAGTTATAAAATAATGATACTAATTACGCACTATGTCCGATTTATCATTTGTAGGATGGTCAGAAAAAGCAAACCATCTACAGTTACAGAGCATCAAAAAATTCACCACCACCACCTCCTACACCTTGTCCTTCTCTCGGCAAGGTATTGTTTTATTAAATTGTCTAGTGTTACTTGAATTGATCCATTATTTATTGCTTTGTCTTTTTTTTTTCTTTTTTTTTTTTGGTAAACTAGAAATACACTAAGGCACAGCCAAATTACAACAGGAAAGCCCACACAGAGCACTAACATAACCGACACTCAAAAAGACATGGAACAACCAAGTGATACAGAGTCACAGACCGACATCGGTAAACAACCTCATGTCACCCCGAATCACTCAAAGAGTGTGGCCATGGTAAGCCATCCTTGTTCAGAATATGAAGAATTGAAGATGGAGGTCTATCGACCCAAGTATAATTGCTCATCTCCGAGTTCTTCACAGAAACTAATCTATCTGCTACCATGTTGGTTGAACGGGGAACCCAAGACCAACTATGATGTTGGAAAGATGACTTCAACTGCATTGCTTTCCATAGCACTGGAAACGTTTCCCACCTGCCATTATAAATGGAAGTACATAAGCTAGATACCACTTATTTTGAATCTGACTCAATAATAATCTTTCTTAACTCCAAATGATTAGCTCGCTTACACCCTTCTAAAATCGTCTTTACCTCAGCCTCTTGCACTCCTGATGCCGTAACACTTTGTCTTCTGACAGCGATAAATCTTCCATCGGAACCTCTGATGATGGTGGCAATATAATTCCAACTAGCATCAACATTTACTTTCTACCATGAGCTATCAAGTGAAGACCAAACTAAGATAGATTGAGTATCACCATTCAAACCACTTTGATTTCTTTGCAGCTCCATGCAATCTGTTAGCAGCCTCTAAGAACGCTACATGACCACATCTAATCTAGTGGATTACCTGCAAAGGTGACACAATTTTCTGATTGAAAATAGCATTACATCATTCTTTCCAAATATTCCAACAAGTAAAAGATACTTGTAATAATATTCAGCCTTTCTCCTTTTTATTACCAAAATCAGCTTGAATTAAAGAAATTAACCAATTTTCAAAAGTATCAATTTCCATCTAATTCACCTTGTAATTAAGCTAGCCTCCAAACCAAACAAGTTCCACCCACGGACATCGTAGTAGCATATGCTACACCGATTCATCTTCCTTTTTCCAGATGGGACAAGTTGGAGAAACAACTACATGTCTTTTTTAAAGCTCCAATCTTGTTGCAAAAGCCCTATGAAGGATGCACCACATAAAGGATCTGATCTTTAGTGGGGCTTCCAACTTCCAAATATCTTTCCAAACTTGTTTGCTTATAGATGCAAGTAAAGAGGATCGAATATGCCGAATAGGAACCTCTCTACTATGTAACCAATTATAGCCAGATTTAACCGAATATATGCCTTCTTCTTAAAAGGCCTTATCAATCTATCATCACAAAAGGGATCTCTAATTTGTACTTCTTTTATCTGATCCATCTCCAATTGAGAAACGGAAAAGCTAATGGATTGAAGTTCCTATTCACGAGAGGATGGCCTAATTATAGATGCAATAGTTTGCTTCCAACTAATATTAGTAGGCTCCAAGGGATTAGGATGCCTATTAGGCAAAGAAGAAGCCCATCGATCCACCCAAAGTCTTATATCTCTCCCATTCATTACCTGCCAATGAGTACCTTGAAGAAGAATCTCGCTCCCTTCTAGTAAACTTACCCAGGTCCACGAGGCTCTACTTCCCTTCCTAGCCTCGAGAAATGAGGAATGCGGGAAGTATCTGGCTTTCACATCCTCTAAACTAACAGGAGCACTATCATTCAATACCACATGTGCCAGATACCTCTGACAACCCTTCTGCAACAATTTCTTAGCCCTCACGGCTGAAATAATGCCGTGCCTAACATTACTACGCTCGTCAGTAAATGTGACCACAGGTAACCCCGGCCGATGAAACGTGACTTTCTTCTCGTAGCAATCAATGTTGGCTCGATTATAATGTAGCCAATCAGTGCCCAAGATCACATCAAACTCAACAATATCCAGCGGAATAAGATTAGCGGGCATAATCACATCCTCAATCAACACGGGGCACCCTGGGTACATCCAACTGACCAGACATGTTTCCCCTCTAGGCATCGACACCTCTAGCTCAAATCCGAGGGGTGCAGACTCAGGTTGAGTCAATTGGGCAAATGAATAAGAAATGACCGAATGCGTAGCGCCAAAGTCTATCAACACTCTAGCGAAATGACCAAGTACATTTAACTTACCCATTATCAAATCAGGGTTACTCTGGGCGTCCTGCGCTGTGAGATTATGAATACGGCCCTGAGGCTGCTGTCGACCACCGCGACCTCTACTCGTCTGACCAGCTCGTCCAGGCACACCACGACTCGGGCCAGCAGGATTAGGCTGTCTAGATGATCCTGCGCTGCTCGCGTTAGCCTCTCCCTGCTGTGGCTGAACTCCCAGGTACCACTGCGATCCGCCGGCAGGATAAGGAGGATAAAGGGTATACCCTCCAGAATACGAAGTATAGCCACTCTGATAACCGCCTGAATAGTACGGATCTGGAGGGTATGGATATGGCGCAGCAGAGTAAGGGGCAACATCACCCTGATAATGATAGGTACTACCACGACTCGGCTGACCATATGCACCAGGAGGTGGAATCTGCTGAATAGGAACTGGGGGTGGTACCGCAGATGGTGGAGGTCTCGGTTGATTCTGCAGACAGTTCGCTGCTCGATGACCCATCTGTCCACACGTGAAGCATCCACGAACGCCCTGCCTGTACTCGCCAAAATGTCGACTGTTACACCTCCGGCAAAATGGTGCAGAAGAACCACCAGCATCTCGCTGCCTCTGAAAACGCTGGCCCCCAGTAAATCTACCTCATCTTCTCTGACCTGGGGAATTTACACCCCCACTCGAAGAACTCGAGCTAACACCACTTCTCTTGAAACTCTGGGTCTTCCGAGGCCCCTGTGATGCCACTCCTTTACCTTTGCCGTCTCGCCTCAGTTCCTCATTCCCTTCTTCTTTGTCGCTATCACTCGGCATGTTCTCTGAATCTTCTATCTGCACCAAAACTGCGTAGAAGTCATGATAGGTCTCGCAGTGCCTCGTAGTAGCCATCGTGCGCCATTTCTTTCGAGTGCCCAGCTTAAATCTCCGAAGCATCTCGGCCTGATTCTTAGCAATCTCAGGGTGGTAGCGAGAAAGATCAGTGAACTTTCTGTAGTACTCGTTTGCTGACATCTTTTTCTGCTTTAGACTCGTGAATTCTTGTTTCTTACGATCAAGGTACGCGTCTGGGATGAATCGCTTGTAAAATAACTGTTTGAACACCTCCCAGTCCTTGGCCTCTTCTGGTGGCATCCTATCCTCCAACTGTTCCCACCAGGTCACCGGTTCCTTTCCCATGAACCATGTAGTAGTCTCAACCCAAGTCCCTGCAGCTAGATTACCCTGACTGTGCATAACCTTAAAAGTCCGCTCTATCTGCAGAAACCAGCGCTCGACACCTTCGTGCCCCTCGTCACCCTCAAATCTCGATAACCTCAAATTATGCGCACTCTTAAGAGGGGTCATGTGGGAAGGACGAAGGGTAGACTGAATAGCATGAGCAATAGCATCTCCCAACTGAGAAAAGTCGGGAAAGCTAGGATCAACAGGTGAACGTAGTTCTCGGCGAGGCGGCATCGTTCTGACAGAAAACACCAAAATAATTAGAATATTCACAAGCTATACAGGACTGCCAAAACCTAGGCTCTGATACCAAACTGACACACCCCGACCCAAGGGTCGAAGCGTGATGGCCGTCACGTGCGAGTGACGTAGCCAAAGACGCTAGCGGAAGATAGTTATGCATGAAATGCAGCAGTGAAAGTCAAGTTGATAATATACATATGATACAGAGCCAATCCTAGGTGCAGTCACATAAGACAAAACGATACGTTTACAGAAGAAATCCTACATAAGAGGTGGTCTGTCAGAACTGCCTCGGTGCCTCGATAGTCGTCCACGTCGTCGCTACCTAGAACCTAGAGGGGCGCAAAACAGAAAACGTGAGTGGGCAAAAACAAATATTTTCCAAAACCATTTTATAAAATCCATGTATAACCCCTCACTGTAAATCAGTATAATTTTCCCAGAAAATAGTACGTATATAATTTATATACGAAAACCCGTCTAAGAATCAAAACTCATTATCAAACTCAAGAATAGGCCATGTCGATATACCAACTCAGAAAAATCATCATCATCAGGCAAGTAATGTAAATCTAGGGTGTCCCTAGTGTCATGTCAGCCAGAGTCACCTTTAGTGACCTGTACGGCTGAATCTATAGCTCATCCATCATACTCAATCACTATCAATCATTATCCTGCACACGAGTCGGAACCACCTATAGTGGTCTGTACGACAGGCTAGGTGTATAATATTACGCTCAGTGCTACGATCACGTGAAGGCTGTGCGACGAATCGCGGGTCACCTACGAGTCGAAACCACCTATAGTGGTCTGTACGACAGGTTAGGCACCTGCCTTGGATCCAAGGTGAGTGTACGGTGCATGAGGTGAACGATCACGTGAAGGCTAGGCCCTACTCTGGCGGAGCACAAACACCCGAGGTGTAGGTGATGAGCTAATCACAATCTATCATCATCTCAAACACTATCTATCATACTTACTTGACTTACCTGGCCGTCATCGGCGTCGGAGCGTAACAAGTGCAAACATAATCATATTTATAAAATGTAATTGGCATACGACATGGCGATTCAATTATAAAATCCATTCAATTCGTAAATCAATCAAACTACGTTTCTGGGAAAAACGTCAATTATATATATATACAGAAAACAAAAGCCCACTCACTGGTATGTCGACGGGTCGTATCCCCCGAGCCTAGAATGAATGCGCTCGTCCTCTGGGTACGTCTCACCTATATGTGAAACAACTGCAAAACCGTCATTAACAGCACATAACCGAACTGCGTAAATAACTTTTCATACGAAGGTCAATTTTGGTATATAAATATACCAACGCGACCTACACGACTTCACGATCGTCGTGATAATTTTAAAATAATTTTTTGCCACGGACAGACTCGCCCCCACGCGCGTCACGTGCTTCGCACGCGCAACCAAACCCTAACGGCGTCAGGAATATTCCGTTATCTTCTAACGGTTTTCGTTAGAGTTAACTGACGGCGTGGGGAATATTCCGTCAACTTTGACGGAATATTCTGTCACCCCTAACCTCCAGCTCCGGCGACCGTCGCCGGCGCCGGAAACTGGGTAAAAGTTCAAAACGTCCGTTCTAGCTCATTTTTAACCCAAAATTTACGAAATTTGTACCAAAATGCTCCAAATTCAACGTAGAACACATTTATACCTTCAAATTCTTCGAAAAACTCCTAGAAATTCCACGGGGAATTTCCTCCAAACTCGGCCACTCTCGAACCCGGTGATCCCGACGTCCAAATCGTGTAAACGAGGTACTCCGAGCTTCGTGAGAACTCCTAGAACGTCCATGTGATCTCTAAATTAATTAAAAACTTCAAAATAAAAAGTTCATGAACAGTATCTCCATGAAGTGCTCGAGTTTCCTAAGTTCTACGATGCCCCGAGCCAAACCAAGACTAGTAGGGTACTTACCAAGTCCCAAGGTACACAATTACATGATTTTTGGGGTCGATACGTGTCTTGTTCAAGTGTGGTGTGATTGTCCGTACACAACACAGTGAGGAAGGATGAGAGAGTTCGAGAGAGTTGTAGGAGAGAGAGAGAACCAGTGTACGTGTGTGCATGTGTGTGTGTGTTTGGTTATATAATATCAGCCCAATTTATTGGGCCCAATAGCTTAGGGCCCTATAGCCCAAAATCAAGCCCAAAAACACCCGTTCGCGCGTAGTCAAGGGCAAAATTGTCATTTCACGCCGAGAATATAGAAAACTCGGAACGGGATGTCACAATTTGCATATATAATTTATAAATTTAGTCTATTTAGCGTTACTCTTATTATAAATTATCTAGATCAAAGAATTTACCAATTCTCATTTTCACTTATTTATAAAAATAAAAAAACAAAAAAAGAAAAGAAAAAAGTAAACTGCTAATTTCCCCTTGAACTTTCGATTAGCTTTCGATTTCCCTCTAAATTTTTTAATTGGAAAATTAAAGACTTAAACTAATTTTTTTGGCCGATTTTCATACCGTTAGTTTTTCACAAATTTCATCCAAATTAACGTTAATTTTTATCACGTGCACACCACGTGACACTCCTTTGAGGACAAAAGCATTACTTCGCTAGACCTTCAGACACAGAAGCTATAGAATAACACATATTTGCATAGGTCGACATTTTAGAAATCTAGGGTTTTCATTTACATTAAAGAACAAAGCAACTGAAGTACCCTCACATGTTGTGCATATGCATTTTATTTAACAAAAATTTGGATGAAATAAATGAAAAATTAGTAGTAGGGGTGTAATCGGCAAAAAAAATTAGTTTGAGTACTTAGTTTTTCAATTAAAAAATTTAGCAGGGAAATCGAAAGTTCAGTAATGCTAGGGAAATCATCCATTTAAATCGAATTTTGTAAATCATATGATGTGGTTGTTGATGAATGAATTATTACTTAAATGTTGATTAACGTGCTTATTTTCTATTGTTGACATATCACATGGTGTGAAAATTTGGTCTACCTAACATTGGTCAAAAACGAAATGCTAACTACATTTTTTTTAGATTTTCTCATTTTCCTTTCTCATCCTCTAATGTTTCATAACGATCTGAATCATCTATTTTCTAGATCACTCTTTAAAGATAATTTTTTTACAAAAAAATTAACTAAATCCATAATCACGTTCTTTAGTTAAACAATGAAATTATGATATTGCTAATTAAATGGTTAGATGATTTCTATTTTTATATATATTTCTGACATAGCATATCATTAACAATGAATCCGGATCCTCTTTGTGAGGATCCCGGAGATCCATGAATCGTATCCGTTCATCGTACATATGCGGTTAGAAATCATTTTAAAAAAAATTTATTTAAACTTGAACACAAACAATACCTGACAAAAACTGACCGCATGATATACGATGAACAGACACTATTCACGGACTCCCAATATCCTTACAAAGAGGATTAAGAAAGGATCCTGCTGGATTAACGATGGCCGTGAAATTATTTTTTATTATTAAATAACAATGGAGGAATTTTAAAATTATAAGGTGAAGGTTGATAACATCCCCCTTTATCAAATGCTTTATGCTTCAAGCTCATATATGTTAACACATGTACTTGTATCCAAAAGTTAAACTAGCTCGTCGTATAAAACGGTAAATAGATTCAAAAACGCATACACGCATACTGCAATATAGAATTAAACTTGGTGCTAATTCATATTAATTGTGTACTTGTGCAGATAGCTACACTACACTGAAAATACTAGAAAAGTAAAAACCTAAAAAATTAAGGGGGGCAGAATTAATTCTTGACTTGTTCATTGTGCTGTGTTTAGGGAGCCACGTCCCTCAGATCACCATACATGGACTAGACAACAGATAAATTGCCCGCAAAGCTCTCCAAAACTATCAGACAAATGCAAATGATGAGAGAGTAGTCATGACCCACGATGAACAAGCAAAGCAATATGACCATCCAACCTTTTTCTTTTTGGCGAAAACGAATCAAAAGCCTCGTTGTCTAGTGCAACTGTGTCTGTTATTACATATGTCCTCTAGTTGAAACCTAGAAACTAGTACTCGTGGCCCCGTGAGGCATCAGTTGGCCGGTCCTCTTCCTCCCACATACAAACCTTTGAAAACCTTGAACAAATGTGACCTCAGAAATTAATGCCTGGTACGTTGTGGTGCATACTTCTGGCACGTCTCTCAAACCACCATGCGTGGACAAGAGAATCCACGTGGCACAATATATACCAGGAAGACAAATTAATCAGAGACCCGTTGCCAAAATATACACCGTTTATTTTGAATTTCCTGGTCTCATACGTCTAAGAAACTAAATTTGACCTCCTAGTTCTGAACATATAGATTATATCCATTAATTTATTCACTATAATAATATTGAGCCTAAAGATATAACCCTAAATATACAACGAGAATAGCACAAAAAGTGGAGATGTTCACTAAGCACCCAATAATAAGTATGGTAAAGTGCTCAATAAAATGCCTCACTTAAAGTTTGAAAAAAAAAAAGTTAGGGCCGCTCATGCTCTTTTGGAAATTTTATGAAGACCAGCATCCACCATTGCTTAGTTAGGCCCCTCATGAACGCTATTTCTAGCTTCGCCTCTTAAATGTTTTTGCAGTACAATCCAACATTGATGACCATGAACGTCTTATCACAATGTAGACGTAAGTTTTTACTAGGGTACGTCATGATAATACACAACTTCTTAGCCACTTATGTCCTATTCTAAAGTATAAAAATGTTACAACATGATATTAATATTCAAGGTGTGAGCTACAAAATAGATAATAAGATTACATAGAATGCTATAATTTAATTACACAAAATGACGTCAGTAATACTATAAAAAGGTTGACATTTACGTTTTGGACATTGTATTATACTGTAAATATAGAAAACCATACTTGAACGTGATTGCATTGCACTACAAACGTTAAAATTTAATAATATATTTGGAGGCACAAATTGACTAAATCCGATAGGAGAAGGACACATGATTTTTTAGCTCAATATGATAGTTTTACCTAGGCCTGGCAAACGTGTCGTTTTTGTCGTGTTCGTGTCGTTTTCGTGTAACACCTGTTATCTTCACGGGTCGTGTCGTGTCACACCTGTTATCTTAACGGGTCCTTAATAGGTCGTGTCACTTTACCCAACGGGTAAAGTGACCCGACCCGTTATGACCCGTTATGACCCGTTAAGAAAAATATATTTTTTTTAAAAAATTTGCACATACCACATATATTATTATATATTACTTCAAAACATTAAAACATTTGTCGTTTAAGTACTATATCTACACTCGAAAATAAGAACCTAATAAAAAAATAATACATACACTACTAATTTATTACAAATATTAAATGTACAAGGATATGCAAAATGAAAGAGTTTTTGTATAAATATTTTAAATTGAAGATCGAATTGATTCATTGTATTCATATAGGATCAAGGAGTGTATCTGTAAAAAATCATCAAAATCAGAGTTAAAATAACCGTTAAATCGTGATTTTTAGTTTATAACCGTCGAAAAACTTTGGCCCGTTACTTGATCTCTGAATGTTTGTTTTTTGTGATTTTTTGCTGATGTGATCTCGAAGCATATACATACAAGTTTGACGGTTGCGATCGTTGAAATTAGTTTTGGATAATTCGTATCCCATTAAAATGATAGATTCACTAACACTTAGAGTTTATTTATACTTTCATTAAGTATAACATAAGATTTTGTGGTATCCACTTGTATAAATATTTTAAATTGAAGATCGAATTCATTCATTGTATTCATATAGGATCAATGAGTGTATCTTTAAAAAATCATCAAAATCAGAGTTAAAATAACCGTTAAATCGTAATTTTTAGTTTATAACCGTAAAAAAACTTTGGCCTGTTACTTGATCTCTGAATGTTTGTTTTTTGTGATTTTTTGCTGATGTGATCTCGAAGCATATACATACAATTTTGACGGTTGCGATCGTTGAAATTAGTTTTGGATAATTCGTATCCCATTAAAACGATAGATTCACTAACACTTAGAGTTTATTTATACTTTCATTAAGTATAACATAAGATTTTGTGGTATCCACTTGTATAAATATTTTAAATTGAAGATCGAATTCATTCATTGTATTCATATAGGATCAAGGAGTGTATCTGTAAAAAATCATCAAAATCAGAGTTAAAATAACCGTTAAATCGTGATTTTTAGTTTATAACCGTCGAAAAATTTTGGCCCGTTACTTGACCTCTGAATGTTTTTTTTTTGTGATTTTTTGCTGATGTGATCTCGAAGCATATACATAAAAGTTTGACGGTTGCGATCGTTGAAATTAGTTTTGGATAATTCGTATCCCATTAAAACGATAGATTCACTAACACTTAGAGTTTATTTATACTTTCATTAAGTATAACATAAGATTTTGTGGTATCCACTTGTATAAATATTTTAAATTGAAGATCGAATTCATTCATTGTATTCATATAGGATCAAGGAGTGTATCTGTAAAAAATCATCAAAATCAGAGTTAAAATAACCGTTAAATCGTGATTTTTAGTTTATAACCGTCGAAAAACTTTGGCTCGTTACTTGACCTCTGAATGTTTGTCTTTTGTGATTTTTTGCTGATGTGATCTCGAAGCATATACATACAAGTTTGACGGTTGCGATCGTTGAAATTAGTTTTGGATAATTCGTATCCCATTAAAACGATAGATTCACTAACACTTAGAGTTTATTTATACTTTCATTAAGTATAACATAAGATTTTGTGGTATCCACTTGTATAAATATTTTAAATTGAAGATCGAATTCATTCATTGTATTCATATAGGATCAAGGAGTGTATCTGTAAAAAATCATCAAAATCAGAGTTAAAATAACCGTTAAATCGTGATTTTTAGTTTATAACCGTCGAAAAACTTTGGCCCGTTACTTGATCTCTGAATGTTTTTTTTTTGTGATTTTTTGCTGATGTGATCTCGAAGCATATACATACAAGTTTGACGGTTGCGATCGTTGAAATTAGTTTTGGATAATTCGTATCCCATCAAGTTTCAATGAATCAATTGTGTGTATTATGTGTTAGTGATGTGTGTGTGTGTGTGTGTATATATATATATTTATTAAGTAGATTTAAATACATTTATTTTGTACGTATAATTAAATTAACACGTGTTAATCATTATAAAAATAGTGGGATATGATATATGTGTGATAAAAAGTTAATAACTTAAAAAAAAAAATTCTCACCACTTTTTTTAATTTTCATTTTTCCCTCTCTTTTTTGTTTTCTTTTCAACTTTTCTTATAATTTTCACTTTTCCCTCCGGTAGCTTACCCATCTTTTCATAATTCCCTCTCCTTTTTATTTCATTTTCAACTTGTTTTATCATTTTCATTTTCCCTCCCTTTTTCTTCAAAAAGGGCGGCACTTTAAAGTTTAAATGAAATCAAAATGAATGGATTGTTTGTCCGATGGTTGGACTTGGATTGGAATATTGGATGCATCATGCATTGCTCATCGATTCATGCATATTATTAATTAATAATTATTATAGTTTTATAAAATTTAATATTTTGGATCATTAATATAGATGATTAATATTTTGGGGTATAATTATTATAGTTTATATAATTATTATAGATGATTAATATTTTGGGGTATAATTATTATAGTTTATATAATTATTATAATTATAATTATTATAGTTAAATTTTTTTGATTTATTTATTATAGTTAATTAACTTAATTTAATATATATATATATATATTATAGTTTTTAGGGGTATAAAATTGTTAAATTAATATATATAATTATACTAGTATTTTTTTTAGGGTTATAAAATTATGAAATTAATATTCTGCTTATCGTGTATCGTGTTACCCACGTGTATACCCGAATTTACCCGTTATCTTAACAGGTGCTATCGGGTTACCCGATAACGACCCGATTAGTTATCGTGTCGACCCGAACACCTGTTAATTTCGTGTCGTGTCGTGTCGTGTTATCGGGTCGTGTCAGAAATTGCCAGCCCTAGTTTTACCCTTGACATTGTGAGCAAAACACGTACCTCAAAGGGCTTGGCATCTTCCGACCCATAGGTACTGGCCTGGTTTTCGAGTCAATACATATCAAGATACCCTTTGGGCCATGATATCCCAATCCTGACACCATGCCATACCTGACCTAAGGTGGCAAGAAGCAAACGCTTCTGAGTCTCCCTTGAGTGTCCTGCGTTACATGGCAGTCATCTACCAAAGACCTTCGAGACTATTTGTGAGTAGTTTGTGGAGACTGGTTTGCATCCCACTAGCACAACCCAGAGGTCTGCCTAGTATGGCCTGCAGCCTACCCTCCTAGCTGCATGCGAGGGTTTACTCTTAGAAATAGTCATGTTCCAATAGGAGAACCAATAATCGCCACTTACTACTCAGAATTCTCTTTGTTCTAGTTTCTCTCAAACTATTCACTGACGTAGCCATCGAAGGCCTTTCGCGGACACCCTCCTTACTTCTTGGGTGCTTTTCAATTGGACTAACGGTGAGTCTTATTTTGTCGGTGAAATTTCGTCAATTTAACCTTGAACAAAATTTACATTTTACAATACCAATAAACTATTTTTTAATTAAAGAGTATTTTAGACTAACTCATCCCTATAGTTTTGGTTGAATTAATTTTTTTTTTTAAGCTCAAGTATATTGACGAACTAAAAAAATCAAACAACAAACCAACCCTGTGTGCGACGTTGTAGTGTGTGCGGGGAGCCACGTCTCTTATACGTACATAAGGACAAGACTAAACGCACACAGCTGTCCTAGCTATCAAACAAGTGCAATTATGCGAAGTGACCGAGAGAGTGAGCCACCAATTGCTCATCTAGCATGTTTGTTGCGGACGAAACTGAATGAAACATAAAGATCCGTTCTCTAGTGCAATTGTGTCTGCTATTGCTATACAGTGTCCCCTAGCTGAAAGGTGTCGTGGCCCCGTGAGACATCCTTCCCTTGCTCAAAAGATCATAAAACATTGAAGACCCGACAAATAAATGTGACACCAGGATGGTCACTACTGGCTAGATAGTAACGTTGTATGTTCTGCAGCCATACACGTACATCGGCCTCTCATTCCTTCAAGAGAAGTATACTTCTTAGTATTCGCTTCTCTTCATATGATTCCAGTTGTGTTTCAAGTAAGTTTTTTTTTTTTTTTTCTAAAACACGTGGTCAAGTGTCACTGAGAAAGTAAATAAGTGATGAGGTGCCAAACTATACACCGCTTAAAGAGCTTCCCCCACTACGGCACCATTACACTATAAAAAGCAACCAAGGTGCTCAAACTTTGATATCAAGAAGTAAGAACAAATTACATCTCCAAAAGCTTAGAGTTTGATCTTTTGTTTGTGTTTAATTCATATACAATGGCTGCTTCAGCAATTTCCATGCATTCAACACTCTTAGCTAATTCTTTGGCTTATGGAGTGGGAAAGAATAAATCAGTTAGAACGAGCCATCTTGTTGCACCAACTGTGCACATCTACCCTCAAATCAGGATATGCTCAATGGTTACGGTAATTATTCTATTAGGAAACTAGATATTAATCCTTTAAAAAGATTAGCTTTAGACTAAAACCTTAAGCAAGATTAAAAAAAACTAATTATAGTCCTTTGACTTATGTCCAAGTCATCATTTATATTTAATGTCAGAGTTAATTCCTTTTATGTAATTTTTTTTTCTTCCTATATTATCCTTGAGTGCATTACAATGTCTTATATTTATTTTATTGATAACTTTTCATTTTTATTGCTAACATAAATGATTCTCCCTAAAAATGAAACTTTTTGTCCAACCCAAAAAAATCATCTTCAACCGTGTGAGAAGAAAGGGCTAAGGCCACCATCCACATCTGATATTTTCTTCTTCTTATGCATCTAATAGTGCATGATTTACTTTTATCATTTTTTTCTAGTGTTGATGATTTATTTTGAGGTGTGATATCCACACACCCCTTTTTACTTCTCTCGCACTCTTTTAATTTTCTGTCGTCGGATCAGATGAATTGAAAAAGTTCAAATGACAGAAATTAACATGGGGTGTGGGAGAAGTAAAAAGGGATGTGTGGATAGCACACCCCTTTATTTTTACCTTCTCATACATCTAATCTACCGATTTTTTCTTTTGATGTTTATGTATCAATACTTTCGTACCTATATATATGTACATAAGTACCAACATTTTCGCACCGATACTTTCGTACCGATGCTAAAGTATCAATGCTTTCGTACCTATATGTATGTATGTACCTATGTGTACGTATGTACCAACACTTCCATAACTTTACTTCCGTACCTATGTGCACGTATCTACCTACACATATGTGCCGACCCTTATGCAATTCCTATATATAGACAATAAGAGTTGTTATACTTTTTTGTGATATATATATATATATATATATATATATATATATATATATATATATATTAAGGGTTATTATTTAATTCTTTAACCTATTGTTTTTGTAGTTGATTTTTCCATCTTCAACTTCTTAAGGTGACTAACCTAAAATTACTATAGACTTAATTTGTTTGTCAGCAAGTATAAATTAGTATAATTTACCTTAGTTGGATTTATCTTATTGACGAATGGTTTATTAACGGAATATATTTAAGCCTTAATTATAGAATAGGTTGACAATTTAAATGGCAAAGTTTGTAAATATGGTAGGTAATAGAGGTATCTTATAATATAACGTAGCGGTGAATATTAAAATAAGATTTTAAAACCCATTCAGGTTAAAATTTAAAAATTATTCTATTCTTCTATCTTCTTCTTCATTTTCCATATATATGCATCTTAAGTATATATTGTTATAAAATAATGATATTAATTACGCACTATGCCTGATTTATTTTTCATTTGTAGGATGGTCAGAAGAAGCAACCATCTACAGTTGCAAATGCATCAAAAAATCCACCACCACCACCTCCACCTCGTACACCTTCTAGCACAAAGTTTTCAGATTTGTTTGCATTCAGTGGGCCTGTGCCGGAGAGAATCAACGGCAGACTTGCAATGGTTGGATTCGTTTCAGCTCTAGCAGTGGAACTATACAATGGACAGGATGTGTTTGCTCAGATATCCAACGGCGGAGTCTCACTGTTCATTGGAACTAGTATTTTACTATCAGTGGCATCGTTGATTCCTTTATTTAAAGGAATCAGCGTGGAATCAAAATCAGATGGGATCATGACCTCAGATGCTGAGCTCATAAATGGAAGGTTTGCCATGTTAGGTCTCGTAGCATTGGCCTTCACTGAGTATGTGAAGGGCGGAACCCTAATTTAGGTCTTAATCATTATGTTAGAATGTTTTTGGGTTTAATACTTATTTTGTTTTTCACATGTATTAGTGTTTACAGATGTTTATAAGAATAATGTTACGTTTTGGTACCCCATAATCCAAACATACTCTTAATTTTAGCAAGCATAAATATAAGCTATTTAGAAGGAGAAGTCGTATCTAGGGGTGGGTTCAAAAAACCGAAAACCGAAAAAAACCAAAAACCAAACCGAACCGAGGCCGAAAAAAACCGAACCGGAAAAAAAACCGAACCGAAACTATCAAACCGAACCGAACCGAATCTGACCAGTTCGGTTTCGGTTTTTGAGGTTCGGAAACCGAACCGAACCGATATATATATTTAATAATTTTTTTCAATATTATAAATAGTTTAGTCATACAATCATAACAAAACATACATTGTTGCCAAGTTGGTTTCAGTGAACCTTTTCAAGGCCCAGCGCACGAGTTCGAACCTCCAGGATTTCAGAGAAGTTTTTTAATTTTTTTGGAGAAATCAACAAAACCCTTTAACCCTAGCCACCAGCAGCCACACCTTTTATATTTTTCATTCCCCTCTTCTCTCTCTCGTTCCCTGCCTCCAGTGTAACCCTAACCCAGTAACCCTCTTGCGCAGCCGAGCCTCATCTCTCTCTCGCTGGGTCTTCAACTACAATGGCTCTGTCTCTCTCAATCTCTCAGGCGACCCACGACGGCGCGACCCTTTTCCCTTATCCCTCTCCTCTGTACTCTGGACCCTCTCTCCTTCCTTCCCAGCTCCGCCGCTCTTCCGCTTCGTCTTCTTCCTTCACAGCGACCTGCAAGTGTCGCCGTCTCACTCGTCGTCACTGATTTGCTCTCAGTTTCTCACCTCCATGACCTGTGACCCGCGACCTCTTGCTATTTCGAGAGTCTCGACCCACTACTTCATTCCTTTGCAAGGTTAGTCTTATAATAATTTCTCTCATGTTTGTTCTACATATTTTGTTTTCAATTTGATGCGTTTTGCAGAATTTATTTTCAATTTCATGGGTTCTGTAGCTTTTCAATTTCATGGGTTTTGGTTTTGCAATTTGTTTTGGGTAACTTCAGTTATGAACACTATTAGTTGAGGTTTCATTGATTGTTGTGTCTTGTCGAACTCTTGTTTTTGTTGTTCAATAGGTTACCATTCAAAGGTTGGAAGCAAATGTTGATCCGAGGTATATACAAATGTTGTCGTTATTTTCTGTATTTGTTGGAGTTTTCTATTTTATGTTTCTGATTATTGATTTTGTTTTGTTGGAGAAATTTTGAAGAGAGGTAGAAGGCGGTGAAGAGGCAAATGTTAACTCCGAAGATAGAAGCTTCACGAACCTCTTAAGCAATAAGGATACTAATGAAAGCGTTTCAATTGTGAGTTTCTCACTTAAAGCTTCAAATTTCATACGTTTTTGTATTGAAAAGCTTTCATTTTGTTGTTATTGTGTTTCAAAACCACTACTTCTTTCCGTTGAGATGGTTGTAGGTTGGGCGGATAGGTGGTAGTAAAATTCATTTTTCTTCAATGTAAAGATCTTCTTTCAATTGTTTTGAAAATTTTCTTGTCAATTCAGATGAGGGAATTAATAGAACCACCCAAATTGTTGAGCTCAACCGCAGAGCATCTTTCGGATCGGACATTACATTGTCAAGTTCTGACAGCGGCTCTGGACTTGGTACTCAACAAGAACTTGGATCAAGAGACCTCAGTACAACATAAACCTGATATTTATGCCCAAACAAATATCTATGATGAGCATCAGCGGTCACAATGGGCATGGTGTGTGTGTGTTGTGTTGTATTTGTGTGTGCGTGGTGGGTGTGTTGTGTTGTGTTGAATAACCGAAAAAGGATGACTCTGAATGTAAACTTTCATATTTTCATTTTTTTTTTAAATTTTTTTTGGAGGAGGACAGAAAAAAAAACCCGAAAAAAACCGAAACCGAACCGAAAAAAAACCGAAAAAATTTGAACCGAACCGAAATTTCGGTTCGGTTTCGGTTTTGGGAAAAAACCGAACCGTTGAGAACCGAACCCAGCCCTAGTCGTATCTTGTAATCAAGAAAAAACAGCACCATCACCCAAATAATACATACATGCAATAACTTCGTAATAGACAACACTGGGGTGATAGTGCCCACTAAAATGGTGTGTCGGTTACAAGACAAACTTTCACCTAACCTCCACAGGTGCCTCGAAATTACCTTCATGGTAGGTACAAACGTATAAAGGGGGAGGATCTATGGATAAGAAAGAAATATTTTTTTTTGGAACCAGAAAATATTCATTACTCGTTTTGTCATTTGGGAAACAGTTTAGGGGGAGGATCTATCATCTATGGAATTTGGATATTCACTTCAAGAATGATTTTGTAGTTTTTAAAACAAAGAAATCGAATTTAAAAAAATAATAATAAATTGGTCCGGTTAAACGGTTTGTATAATTAGGAGTTATACGTAAGATATTATAAGCGGTTCAAAAATCCTTCAGACTGAATATACTAACTTTAACCGTTGATTTTTCATGTTGCTCAATATTAGTTATGGAAGAAAAATTGCCAAGGAAAAAACCAAACGGGGCCTTCAATTCGGGAAGATATATAATTCATTCATTGAAACTAAATGAGTACGCCAAACATTGAACTAAAAACGATAACAACATGATTTAAATTCACATAGTTTTCTGCAATGCCATAGCAAGGGTTACATCATCCCAACTGGCAGCAGTCGCTTCTTTCATCCATGGCCTTCATGGGATTGGCATGCTCTTCTTCTCTGCCGCGAACACTAGCTCCAACCGGACCGCTGTGTTTGGAGCGTTTGTTAGCATCGGCCATCAACAATGCAGCCCTCGCAGCAATCGCCGCCACAATTATTTCTTCCTCACGTTCACGTTCCAAATCATCTATGGTTGCACTTTTCTTTTTCTTTTTGCTCTTTCTTCCCTTCTTTTCTGTTACGCTTCTTCCCCTGTTATCCTCCATGATCAGCTCCACCTATGCATACTTGTTGCCATTATCCCTACTCAATTATTTCCTCAGATCCATCCAATCCCTCCTCCATCTTCATGTCCCTTATCTATCCACCACAAATCCGATCTCCTTTCTTTTCGATTTGGCTCCATCCTTCATCAATTTATCCCTATATTCGGTCTGCAGTCGCTGTTCACCATGGTCTGTCACGGTCCATCGAGAAGGCGTGTCGAGCTCCGATTTGCCTTCTCCTGGTCTGCCTTTATTGGCATTGTTGCTTGTGGGTTTTTCACAGGCTTCTTTGTTTTTTGCTTGGTGGCTGAGTTCGATGAGGGTTTCATTGATGGATCCTGGGGTCTTCCCTCCTCTCATCTCTGAGGTGTTGATTGAAAGGAATTTTGGCGTACGTTGGTGCACCTGGTTCCTACTGTTCATGCGGTGCTGCAGAGGCGGTTATAGCAGAGGGATAGGGTTCTCTTTTGGTGTGTCTGTGTTGTTGGGCTTTAGCCTTTGCTTCGGCCCTTTGTGTGTAGTTTCAGGTTCTTTTTTATGTTGTGTTTTTGGTTTAGCCTTTGCTTAGGCCCTTTGTGTTTATGGCCTCTTGTGTATTTTAGCTGTTTGTACTTTATTGGCATTTGCTCTCGTGTTATTTTTAGTTTACCAGAAAGAAAAAAGATCATCTGGTAGCATCTGCTTTATAATCATGCTCCTGCCCTTCCCATTGTAATCTTGAAAGATGGACTCCACTTCTTTACAACGAGCGTACAATATAATTTGAAAAGAAGGGGAATTCTATAAGAGTAAAGTGTAGCAACGATTCCTTAATTTTAACCAAATTGTTTAGTACTCGTATTTTGCTAACTAGATTAAAGCATTTGTGATTTTTGTACATCTTTTTTCTTCTCCTGCATTCTTTATTTTCATTCTCTTTTACTTTATTCAATCTAAAAATTAGAGTTTTTCTCCAGCATTCTATACTTCCATTCTTCTTAACTTTATTCAATCTAAAAATCAAAGATAAAACCGTAAAAGTCGTTTCCTATTAAAATAGAGAAAAACAAATAATTTTCCTCTGCATATAAACGTGACAAATAAGTTATTTTTCGTTACAAGTGTGCATTTGTCATGTCTCACTAATTCATAAATAAAAAAATATCGAGCTGGATTGCCACACCAACAATCAACTAGCATTACTTACCATTCCCTATCAAAGCACCTAACCCTCTCTCTCTCTCTCTCTCTCTCTCTCTCTCTCTTTTTGAGTCTGAGGACAGACAGGATTAGTGGGGCAGCAGATCTTGGGGAAGCTCCACTCTTTTTTTTTTTAATTATAATTTCAAATGTTGTTAAGCAATTAAAAAAACAAAAAGCCAGTCATCCCGTGAGATCCCCAGTTCCACCACATGTACCGCACAATTGCATCACGGACACACTCGGCAAAGCAGCCTGCCTTTCTTTCAAGCGGAAGCGGGAATATCTGTGCATTGCAAACTCAAATCCTTTTCTCCTGCCACCAATCCTCCATAGCTTCTCCTATTAGGGCACCATTACCTTATAAAAAGCAACCAGGGTGCTCAAACTTTGATATCAAGAAGTAAGAACAAATTACATCTTCAAAAGCTTAGAGTTTGATATTTTTGTTAGTGTTTAACTAAGAACCAAAATACATATATATACAATGGCTGCATCAGCAACTTTCATGCATTCAACATTCCTAGCTAATTCCTTGGCTTATGGAGCGGGAAAGAATAAATTAGTTAGAATGAGCCACCTTGTTGCACCAACTGTGCACAGCTACCCTCAAATAAGGATATGCTCAATGGCCAAGGTAATTATTATGTTCTTCTGTCTTCTTCTTCATTTGGCTTATATATGTGCATCTTGAACTACACGTAGTTATAAAATAATGATACTAATTACGCACTATGTCCGATTTATCATTTGTAGGATGGTCAGAAAAAGCAAACCATCTACAGTTACAGAGGCATCAAAAAATTCACCACCACCACCTCCTACACCTTGTCCTTCTCTCGGCAAGGTATTGTTTTATTAAATTGTCTAGTGTTACTTGAATTGATCCATTATTTATTGCTTTGTCTTTTTTTTTTTTTTTTTTTTTTTGGTAAACTAGAAATACACTAAGGCACAACCAAATTACAACAGGAAAGCCCACACAGAGCACTAACATAACCGACACTCAAAAAGACATGGAACAACCAAGTGATACAGAGTCACAGACCGACATCGGTAAACAACCTCATGTCACCCCGAATCACTCAAAGAGTGTGGCCATGGTAAGCCATCCTTGTTCAGAATATGAAGAATTGAAGATGGAGGTCTATCGACCCAAGTATAATTGCTCATCTCCGAGTTCTTCACAGAAACTAATCTATCTGCTACCATGTTGGTTGAACGGGGAACCCAAGACCAACTATGATGTTGGAAAGATGACTTCAACTGCATTGCTTTCCATAGCACTGGAAACGTTTCCCACCTGCCATTATAAATGGAAGTACATAAGCTAGATACCACTTATTTTGAATCTGACTCAATAATAATCTTTCTTAACTCCAAATGATTAGCTCGCTTACACCCTTCTAAAATCATCTTGACCTCAGCCTCTTGGACTCCCGATGCCGTAACAATTTGTCTTCTGACAGCGATAAATCTTCCATCAGAACCTCTGATGATGGTGGGAATATAATTCCAACTAGCATCAACATTTACTTTCTACCATGAGATATCAAGTGAAGACCAAACTAAGATAGTTTGAGTATCACCATTCAAGCCACTTTGATTTCCTTAAGACTTCCTTGGTTTCTCTACAACTCCATGCAATTTGTTAGTAGCCTCTAAGAACGCTACATGACCACATCTAATCTAGTGGATTACCTGCAAAGGTGACACAATTTTCTGATTGAAAATAGCATTACATCATTCTTTCCAAATATTCCAACAAGTAAAAGATACTTGTGATAATATTCAGCCTTTCTCCTTTTTATTACCAAAATCAGCTTGAATTAAAAAAATTAACCAATTTTCAACAGTATCAATTTCCACCTGATTCACCTTGTAATTAAGCTGGCATCCAAACCAA
The DNA here is from genome assembly GCA_963580275.1 of Crataegus laevigata. Lineage (NCBI taxonomy): Eukaryota > Viridiplantae > Streptophyta > Magnoliopsida > Rosales > Rosaceae > Crataegus > Crataegus laevigata. The sequence continues at coordinate 16,795,156 of OY756940.1, read as the reverse complement.
ACAAGTTCCACCCATGGACATCGTAGTAGCATATGCTCCACCGATTCATCTTCCTTTTTGCAGATGGGACAAGTTGGAGAAACAACTACATGTCTTTTTGAAAGGTCCAATCTTGTTGCAAAAGCCCTATGGAGGATGCACCACATAAAGGATCTGATCTTTGGTGAGGCTTCCAACTTCCAAATATGTTTCCAAACTTGTTTGCTTATAGATGCAAGTAAAGATGATCGAATATGCCGAATAGGAACCTCTCTACTATGTAACCAATTATAGCCAGATTTAACTGAATATGTGCCTTCTTCTTAAAAGGCCTTATCAATCTATCATCACAAGAAGGATCTCTAATTTGTACTTCTTTTATCTGATCCATCTCCAATTGAGAAACGGAAAAGCTAATGGATTGAAGATCCAATTCATGAGAGGATGGCCGAATTATAGATGCAATAGTTTGCTTCCAACTAATATTAGTAGGCTCCAAGGGATTAGGATGCCCATTAGGCAAAGAAGAAGCCCATCGATCCACCCAAAGTCTTATATCTCTCCCATTCATTACATGCCAATGAGTACCTCGAAGAAGAATCTCGCTCCCTTCTAGTAAACTTACCCAGGCCCACGAGGCTCTACTTCCCTTCCTAGACTCGAGAAATGAGGAATGCGGGAAGTATCTGGCTTTCATAAATCTAGTCCATAGAAAATTAGGCTTCATCACCACTCTCCAACACTACTTTGCCAACAACGCCACATTAAACTCTTGTAAATTCCTAAACCCCAACCCTCCCTCTTGCTTCAGCAAACTAATAACATCCTAGCTAACCCAATGAATTTTCTTGGCTTCATCGTTCTATTCCCACCAAAAATTAGCAAACAGAGAATCCATTTCATTGCAAAGATGTGCACAGAATTTAAAAATGTTCATTGGGTAAACAGGAACAACTTGTGCAACAGCTTTAATCAGAACTTCTTTACTTGCATTCGACAAAAAACAATGTATTCCACCCCTGAATCTTTTTCAAAACTCTATCTTTAATGTACCCCAAAGCTTGCCCCTGAATAGTTGGCAAACCCAAATAATTACCAGGATTATAACCAATTGGCATCTCAAGTATTTCCCCTATCTCTTCCATAACCACCCTCGGGGTATTCGCACTAAAATAAACACTTGGTTTATGTAAACTCACATTCTATCTTGAGGTAGCACAAATAAGTATTTAAGATTGAAACAATATTCCTACAATTTTGTTGATTAGCCTGGAGAAAAATCAGGGTATCATCTGCAAAGAACATATGCGAGATGCATGGACAACTTGAACCAATTTTAATACCATTAAGATGATTCAAATCCATAGGTTTTTGAATAAGCAAAGAGAGAACATCAATTACAAACGAAAATAGATAGGGAGACAGAGGATCCCCTTGACGAAGGTCGCGGGACAGTAGGAATTTATTGCCAGGTTTACCATTGATAACAATTGAGAAGTCTACAGTGATCACACACTTCATAATTAAACTCACCCATCTTCGATCAAACCCCATTTTGTACATAACCTCCACCAAGAAGTCCCATTCTACCATCATAGGCCTTATTCATATCCAACTTAATACCCAACTCAAATTTTCTTTTGGTCCTCCAGAGTTTCATGAAGTGAAAAATCTCATAGGCAATCAATACATTATCTTGAACTATTAAAAGTTGAACAAATATTACCTTACACATGCCAATTATGTATTTCCACATTTAAAAGTTTAAAACCAAGATAATGGGTCTTCATCAAAAGACCTACAGCAAGTTTGTCTGTCTAGAATATTTATCTAAAGCTAAAAATTAATCAAGAACAGTACAAGTGATATTTATCCAAAGCAGCCAACATGATCTTCTTCGGATCCTTTTGGTGAGGCTTCATAAATCGTGTTCATTCATTATACATCATATGCTCTATTTTTGTTAAGCACTATTTGTATTTAATTTTAAATAAAAATGTTTAGAATAATTTATGATTGCATGATGTATGATGAACGAATATGATTCAAGGATTTCTAAAATTCTCACAAAGAAGATCCGATGCAAATCCAGAAATTCCATATCAATATGTTTTTAAGGAACATGATCATCTCCGGTTCTACTTTGTAGGGATCCGGGATTCCCACATCCTAATCGTTCATCGTACATCGTGCAGTCAGTTTTCGTCAAGTACTATTTGTGTTTAATTTTAAATAAAAATAAATCAATTAACATTTGATTGCACAATGCACAATAAAAAAATAAAATATAAGAATCCCTAGGATCTCCACAATTTGAATCCAAATGGGATCCAAATCGTGTTGTTATTATGGCGTTCACACATGGATAATATGTGACATGCATCTCATAGCAGGGTTTTTTTTTTCAGGTTAGCGCAAAGTTTTTAGACTTGTTTGCATTCAGTGGGCCGGTGCCGGAGAGAATCAACGGCAAACTTGGAATGGTTGGGTTTGTTTTAGCTCTGGCGGTGGAACTATCCATGGGTCAGGATGTGTTTGCTCAGATATCCAATGGTGGAATCTAGTTGTTCCTTGGAACTAGTATTTTGCTATCAGTGGCATCATTGATTCCTTTAGTTAAAAGAGTCAACGTGGAGTCAAAATCAGATGGGATCACCTCAGATTCTGAGCTGATAAATGGAAGGTTGGCCATGTTAGGTCTCGTAGCTTTGGCCTTCACTGAGTATGTGACTGGCGGAGCCCTAGTTTAGGTCTTAAACATTTTGTTAGGATGCTTTTTGGCTTAATACTTTTTTTTGACATGTATTTAGTGTTTACACATGCTTATAAGAATAATGTTATGTTTTTGTACCAAATAATCCAAACATATTCTTAATTTTAGCAAGCATAGATATAATATATAAGCTATTTAGATGGAGAAAAAATATGTATCTTGTAATATAAAAAATTAAAGAATAGTTACATATTGAGATGATGGTGCCATTAAAAAGGTATCTCAGGTACAAATTTTCTCCTATTAGCATGAGTATGCCTAGAGCGGAAAGAAAAATTACTTAACTCCACATGTGCCACAAAATTACTTTCATAGTAAGCACAACACATATATAGAGGAGGAGCTATGCATATGAAAGAAATACATTTTTTTGGAACAAGAAAATATTCATTACTAACCGTAACCACAAATGTAAGTACAAATCCAAACTTAAAAACACATCCCCACATTTCTTAACGAAAACAATTCACAAGAATCAAATGAATGTTAGAGGGAAAACAGATGAAAAGAAAATACTTAGCAAGATGAAAAGAAAATACTTAGCAAGAGTATAGTACATCAATTACAGCTATTTTGTTTTCTGCTATCCAACTATTCTTTGCACTCTGCATTTCCTCTTTCCTTAATTTCGAGAAATACTACTTACTAATGGCATCAAGCTCGCTCTTTAGCGCATCATACCTATCTTTGTTCGCTAGAGACAATTCTGATGAAGGTTTCCATCCGGGTACAAGCTTCACAATCGAGTTATCAATTAGCACAGTAACGACAGAGACATCTTCATGTGAAAGATCAAGTTGCTCAACCATCTCTTAAGCAATTGAAATCACAGTATCAAAATCGAGATAGAACTTAAACCTGGTATTCATCACAATACCACATGTATCAGGGATGCACAAAGTTAAAGATACAATGTTATCGGGATTTTTCCCCGCTCTTAACCTGAACTCATTATTCTTAGAAAAACCATGTAACTCCGTCACTGACGAGTTAGATGCGGGCTCTGGCAAGTTCAACAACTTTTGTAGTTGTGAAAGATCACAGCTGGACTCCTTCAAGCTGTCAGTTGTAAGGATTGGATCTTTCAAGAGTTCCGCCGCAGACAGTCTCATAGAAGTTGGGACTCGACACTTCTCTATGAACTGCTTGATTTGAGGATTGTCTTGTTGGAAGCTAACCAGATTCTGGAGTCGAAGGGTCGAAGGCAACAAGGAGCCTATGAGCAAAGGGTGCCATCTGCATCGAAGAAGAAAGAAGAAGAAATGAAAGGTTGGCCTCCAACGGCTAGTTTTGGTTAAATGTGTGATTGAAAAATGTACACTCCAGATGTAAGGTGTTTTAATGTTTAAATTGTATAATCACCAACTCTTTTGTATAAAGTATGGGTGATTGAAATGCACCATACTCTTACACTTTTCACTATTTAATGAAGTATGGCTGCTGCATTTTCTGTGCACAACCTTTTGAAGTTGAAAACCACACTTCAATATAAATTTAATTCTCTGCCATTTCATCCCGAGAAAACCGATTCAACAAAAGACCAAAATCATCCGAAAACATACAAACTTTATCATGGCCTCAAATCTTAGTTTCTGATCTGAAAAACTTTCTAGGCATAATATGTGCAAGTTAAAACCTTTAGGAGCACCAACTTAGTGTCTTCAACAACAACAACCAACAAACAATTCTGAAAATGAAAGGATCAAACAACAGCTGTGAGCTAAAAGCTCTAATCTTTGATAGCGAGAATTATGATTTTTGGAGAATAAGAATGACAACCATTTTCAAATCCTATGATCTATGGGATATGGTTCAACACGGGTATGAACTACCTGAGATGGAGATCGATGCTCTAGAGCAGGATCTCACAGAAACACAACTCAAAACATTGAAGCAGAATCCAATAGGGGATGCTAGAGCACTTGGAATCATTCAAGGTGCTGTCTCAGACACCATTTTCCCGAGGATAGCAAATGAATAGATTGCAAATGGAGTTTGGGAAGTTTTATAGCAAGAGTATAGAGGAGACCCTAAAGTCGGAAAGGTAAAACTTCAGTCCCTTAGAAGAGATTTCGAGAAGAATGAGGGAAAATGAGCTGTTAAATGACTACTTCACTAGGCTGTTTGATGTTGTAAACAAGATGAAAACATATGGTGAGGAACTGCCTAATGAAAGAATTGTCCAGAAATTGTTAATTAGTTTGACTAAACCCTATGATTCAATAGTGAGTGTTATTGAAGAAACCAAAGACACTTAGACTCTCAGTGTGCAAGATGTGATGGCATCCTTAAGAGCTTTTGACCAAAGACTCGAGAGCATGCTGATTTTACACCTGAGAAAGCCTTTCAATCACTCAATGTTGGATCTGGTAGTCAAGCTAGTGCAAGCAATCAGAAACCACAGTGGAAGGGCAAGAACAAGAAATGGGAAGGAAAATGGTATCACAACTCTAGACCTAACCAAGGCAGCAACATTAATGCAGGTCCAAGAACCAAACAACAATGCAAACATTGTGACAAATTTCATCTTGGACAGTGTTGGTTCAAAGACAAGCCTAGGTGCCACAAATGCAACAGGTTTGGGCACATTATGAAAGACTGCAGATCAAAGAATGTGCAGCAAGTGAACTGTGTAAACCAAGTGGAAAAAAAAAAGCAAATGTGTTATGTGCTTTCAATGCAAAAATGGAGAAAAACAATGAAGTGTAGTACATTGATAGTGGCTGCAGCAACCACATGACTGCACATAAGTCATTACTCATTGACATTGACACAAACTTCACTGGAAAAGTGAAAATGGGAGATGGAAACATTGTCATGGCCACTAGAAAGAGGAACCCTGGTTATCAACACCAAGAAAGGAAGAAGATGCATAAGAGAGGTGATGCTAGTGCTAGGAATGGATGAAAACCTACTTAGTGTGGGTCAAATGATGGAGAATGGGTATTTCCTACTCTTTGGGGGAACTGTGGTTGAGATCTATGATGACAGATCCCTATCAAATTTGGTGACCAAAGTGGAAGTGAAAACATAAGCTTTTCACTTGTGTTGAAATACTTAGAAGAAGTGGCAAGGAAAACAAATGTGACAAGTTCTATGAAACTATAGCACAAGAGGTTTGGTCATTTAAACATGACAAGCCTAGAAAATCTACAAAAGTATGAAATGGTACAAGGGATACCTAAGATGGATCACTGCAATGAAACTTGTGAAGGATGTGCATTTGGGAAGCATCACAAGGATCCATTTGAAGTTGGAAAGGGTTGGAGGGCAACAAAACCACTTGAATTGATTCACACAGATGTGTATGGACCAATGAAAACAACAACAATCAGCGGAAACAGGTATTTCCTAACCTTCATTGATGACTACTCACGGATGTGTTGGGTATATTTCATGAGATTCAAGTCTGAGGTATTCACAATATTCAAAAAGTTCAAGGCAATGGTGAAATTGCAAAGTGGATACAAAATCAAAAGACTGAGAAGTGATAAAGGAGGTAAGTACACTTCAGATGAGTTTAATGCATTCTGTGAAGATGTGGGGTTGGAGAAGCAACTCACAGTGGCATATTCACCACAACAGAATGGGATTGCAGAAAGGAAGAATAGGACTATAGTTGAAATGGCTAAGTCTATGATGCATGAGAAGAACATGCCTTATACATTCTCGGGTGAAGCTGTGAACACCTCAATGTACCTATTGAATAGGTGCCCTACTAAAGCACTGGACAAGAAGACACTATTTGAAGTGTTCAATGAAGGAAGCCTTCAGTGAAGCACCTGAGAGTGTTTGGCTCAGTGTGCTACACTCTTATCCCTCATCAACTAAGGCATAAGTTGGAAAAATCAAGTAACAAGGGTGTTTTTGTAGGCTATGGTACCAGTGAGAAAGGGTACAGAGTTTATAATGTGTTAACTTAGAATATAATCCTATCAATGGATGTTATCTTTGATGAAGACTTAACATGGAACTGGGAAACAAGGGTAGAGGAAAATGATAGTGTCTCTCTACAACTTGACTTCAACAAAAGGCAAACAAGGGAGCCTATGGAGACCTCAGTTCAAGAAGAAGTCACAGATAATGGTGACATACAAGGGACTCCATAGCAAGCTACTATAAGTCCACAATCAAGTCAATCACAGATAACAACTCCAAGCTCAACTCTAGTGAGATTGAGAAACCTGGATGAGATTTATGCTACATGCAATTATTATGTAGTGGAACCAGAAACATATGAAGAAGCTGAGAAAGACAAAGCTTGGAAGAAAGCAATGAAGGAAGAGCTTGAAATGATAGAGAAGAATGACACTTGGGAACTTGTAAATTAACCAAGTGACAAGCCTGTGATTGGAGTGAAATAGGTGTACAAAGTAAAGCTCAATCTAGATGGTTCTATGCAGAAGAACAAAGCCAGGTTAGTAGCTAAAGGCTACTCACAGAAACCAGGTGTAAACTTCAATGAAACCTTTGCTCCAGTAGCAAGGTTAGACACCATAAGGACTTTGATAGCCCTAGCAGCCAAAAAGGGTTGGAAGTTACATCAATTAGATGTCAAATCCGTATTTCTAAATGGAGTGCTAGAAGAGGAGGTGTTTGTGGATCAACCTCAAGGGTTCACAAGTCAAGAGTTTCCAGATAAGGTGTACAAACTAAGGAAGGCTCTCTATGGCCTAAAGAAAGCTCCAAGAGCTTGGTATAGTGAGATAGATTCATATTTCACTTAGAAAGGATTTCAGAAAAGTCCTAGTGAAGCTACACTCTACACCAAGATAGAAAGCAACAACAAGACACTTAATGTCTCAATCTATGTGGATGATGTTGTCTACACTGGAAATGATGCTACAATGATTGAAGAGTTCAAAGAAGAAATGATGAAGAGGTATGAAATGACTATCCTAGGCCTCTTGCATCATTTTCTTGGCATTGGGGTAACTCAAGAGGCAAACAGCATCTTCATTCATCAAAGGAAGTATGCTGAAACCATGCTTGAAAAATTTGGTTTGAAGGGTTGCAAACCGGTCTCTACACCTCTAATTGCAAATGAGAAACTTAAAAATGATGATGGAAGTGAACCTGCAGATGCTAGTCTCTACAAGAGCATTTTGGCAGCCTATTGTACTTAACTGCAACAAGGCCAAATTTAATGTTCTCAGCAAGCCTACTTTCTAGGTTTATGTAGAATCCTAGCAAGATACATATGAGTACAACTAAAAAAGTGCTGAGATATGTGCAAGGAACACTAGATTATGGAATCAAGTATGAAATGGAGAAGTCAACTATCCTAATAGGATTTTGTGACAGTGACTGGGGTGGCAGTGAAGATGATATTAGAAGCACATCGGGCTATGCTTTCACCTTTGGTTCAGGGGTGTTTTCATGGGCCTCTGTGAAGCAACAAAGTGTTGCACTGTCCACAGCCGAGGCGGAGTATGTGAGTGCATCAGAAGCAATGGCTCAAGCTATTTGGCTAAGATCTATACTTAAAGATTTTGGTGAATTACAGGATGGTGCCACACCACTCTTGTGTGACAACACCTTTGCAATTGCCATGACCAAAAACCCAGTCTTCCATCAAAGAACAAAGCACATCAAGAGAAGATATCATTTCATCACAGAAGCATTGCAAGACAGTACAATCAAACTAATCTATTGCAGCACAGAAGATCAGATCGCAGACATATTCACCAAAGCACTACCGAAGGAAAGATTCAATTACCTAAGTGTTTTGCTCGGAATGACTCCCAGAAGCAGTTTAGAAGGGAGTGTTGGAAGCTAACCAGCTTCTAGAGTTGAGGAGTCGAAGGGTCCAAGGCAGCAAGGAGCCTTTGAGCAAAGGGTGCCATCTCGAAGAAGGAAGAATAAGAAATGAAGGGTTCGCCTCCAACGGCTAGTTTTGGTTAAATGTGTGAGTGACAAATGTACACTCCAGATTAGATCACTTAAATCCCAATGAAGGGCTAGGATTTAATCTGGAGAAGTAAGGTGTTTTAGTGTTTAAATATTGTATAATCACCAACTCTTTTGTACAAAGTATGGGTGATTAAAATGCACCATACTCTTACACTTTTCACTACTTAATGAAGTATGGCTGCTGCATTTTCTGTGCACAACCTTTTGAAGTTGAAAACCACACTCCAATATCAATTTAATTCTCTGCCATTCCATCCCAAGAAAACCGATTCAACAAAAGACCAAACTCATCCGAAAACATACAAACTTTATCATGTCTACTTTACTCAGGGAAGCAGGCTTTACACCAGAGGTGACCTTTTTATAAATTTGCGCCAGATTTTTACATTCACTATAAGGGTATTCACAAGTCACCATCTCTAGCATGCACATGCCAAAAGAATAGATGTCGACTAATTCATTGTATTCCTCGTCATAAAGCTCTGGAGCCATGAATTCAGGGGTGCCAATTATGCTATGAGCAGTAGGCTGCTGCATGACAATCGCCAATCCGAGATCTCCGATTTTAAGTTCTCCATTAAATCCATTGACAAATAGGTTGTCACACTTCAAATCTCTATGAATAATTGGAGGATTGTGAGAATGCAGATAGTCCAGACCTCGAAGAATCTGCCTAGCCCAATTCTTGATGGGTTTCATATCGACATTCTTATGCTTATTTCGGTACTGCCTCAAGCTCCCAGAAGTGAATAACTCTGTTACGTGTTGATGGTCATCTTCTTATCATCCACCCAAGAGTTATGGAACTGTACGATGTTTTGATGTTTCAGTGACTTCAGCAGATGAACCACCGAAACAATCTTTCCACTTTTTCTACTCCTTTGATATTCACTCGGCACCAAGCTACTTCGACTCCTTCGACTTCATCAAATGCTTTATATACAGTCTTGAATCATCCCCTCCCCAACACTTCGTCATACCGCAAGTATCTCCCAGTCGGATCTTTGTCCACAACGCCAGCATCTTCCAAACCACTACAGAAAACCATAACCTTAAATCTCCGTAAAGGAACAATCTTTTCTTTCGTTCCTCGGAGAAAAGACAAAAAGGTTTCTCAAAAACTCAATCGATCAAAGCTTCTTGTTCTCAACCCCAACCGGAAACAGCTTAAGACGGTGCATGCTCAAAAAACACCTCGCAAGCCACGGTGTAGGAATCAAACGCTGATCGAAGACGAAAACCGCATCCCATAAACTACATGTCCCTGAATTCTGTACCTGAATTTCGGCGGGTTCGCGGCGGAGCTCCACGATGTTAAAACTATCCGAGACTTAGACATGGCGCTATCTGCATCCCCAAAATCAAATGCTGAACCACGAAAGTCTCAAAAATATCTAGCCAAGAGGCAAACTACTTGATTCAAAACCCTAAGAATGCCCTAAAAACCAGAGACTGAATGACGGAGAGAGCGAGAGGGATTAGAGATGAAAACCTAGCGATTGGAATTGGTAGAGAGACCTGTTAATTAATTATGTAGGGTAGGGGGAAACATTATATAAAAAATTACATTTTAATCCTTAAAAATATATATTTTTTAATGTCTACATTTAGGCAACTAATTTTTTTATAATATATATTCCGAAAACAATTTTGTATGTTATTCATTTAGGTACATTAATACATTTGAATATTTTTGGTATATCCATCGATACAAACATATAGATACATTAATTGAATATAATGCATTTCGGTACGTACATTTTGGTACCCACATTTGAATATTGACTTTTAGGTACATTAATTCAATATACTATATTTCGGTACATACATTTCAATACGTACATTTTGGTACGTACATTTTGGTACATACATTTCGGTATTGACATTTAGGTACATTAATACATTTGAATATTTCGGTATACCCATCGATACAAACATATAGGTACATGAATTCAATATAATACATTTCGGTACGTACATTTTGGTATACACATTTGAGTATTGACTTTTAAGTACATTAATTCAATATATTATATTTCAATGTACATTTTGTTACATACATTTCGGTATTAATATTTAGGTATATTAATTCAATATAATACATTTCGATACATATATTTAGGTTCATTATAATATATTTGACACACCCCGACCCAGAAAGTCCACTAGGACACTGAAGTCGAGCTATGCTGGCCGACACCTGGAAGGTGACGAAGCCATAAAGTGTAGTGATGTGGAAAATGTGAATAAATTTAAACCTAAAAGTGTCTAAACATCAGAGTGTGCTCGTGAGCGGGAGCGAACCCATCTCACGCGTGACTTCAGAGCATATGCAAATACAGAAGAACGGGCAAGAATTATACCCTCAACTGTAGCCACCAGACCAGAGTTTCGCCAATAATCCTCGTCGATACGAACCTTAACAGCTAACCTGGAGGGGCGCAAAACAGAAAACGTGAGTGGGCAAAAACAAAACTTTTCAAAACCATTTCAAAAATCCGTATATAACCCCTCACTGTAAATCCAGTATACTTTCCCCAGAAAATAATACGTATATATACTCATATACGAAAACATCGTCCGAAAATCAAAACTCATCATCAAATCTCAGAAATAAGCCATGTCGATATACCAACTCAGAAGCAAACAATATCAGACAGGTGAGATCAATATGTATCAATATTATCATGTCAGCCGGAGTCACCTCTAGTGACCTGTACGGCTGAAACTATAGCTCATCAATCATAATCCATCACTATCAATCATTATCCTGCACACGAGTCGGAACCACCTTTAGTGGTCTGTACGACAGGCTAGGTGTATAATATTACGCTCAGTGCTACGATCACGTGAAGGCTGTGCGACGAATCGCGGGTCACCTACGAGTCGGAACCACCTATAGTGGTCTGTACGACAGGCTAGGCACCTGCCTTGGATCCAAGGTGAGCGTACGGTGCGTGAGGTGAACGATCACGTGAAGGCTAGGCCCTACTCTGGCGGAGCACAAACACCCGAGGTGCAGGTGATGAGCTAAATCACAATCCATCATCATCTCAACTACTAACTATCATACTCACCTGACTTACCTGGCCGTCCACAGCGCCGAAGCATAAAGAATGCAATCACAATCATAATAATGAAATGTAATTTGGCATACGACATGGCAATTCGATTCTAAAATCAATTCGATTCGCAAATCATTCATCAAGTTTCTGGGAAAAACGGCAGTTATACATATATATATATACTGAAAACAAAGCCCACTCACCTGGAGTCCACGCTACAGCCCCCTAGCACGACATCCCAAATGATCACCGCCTGTGAGAAAGTCCAATTTGGCCTCGAAGACCTCCAATTTCATCAAAACCCGCAAGAACCCTAAGTTTGGGTGTGTTCCAATTCGACCTCCAAACTTGCTCCAACGCCTCCACCAATGCTTGGGCTTTGTTCTAGGCCTCAAGAGGATGCTATGAGTGGTGGTAATTGAATGAAATTGTTTCGGGATTGGAGGAATTTGGAATATGGGTGTCGCGGCACCCATGGTGCAAAACCCCTAAATTTGCAACCTAATTCTCTCAAATTTGAAGTGAAAATGGTAGAAGGGATGATGATGAATGATTTCTAGGTCGTACCTTGACTTGATTCGCCGGAAAAACAAGTGACTTTTGGTCGGAAATTGAAGTAGAACCCAACCGATTCGAAATTGGGTACACGGGTCGCGGGATCCCCCGTACCTCCCCTTCTCTCCTTTTCCTCCCTTCTTTTCTTTCTGATTGGCTTTCATTTCTCTCTCCTCTTCTAACTGGGCAGCGCCCAACCCTCTTATCTCCTTTCTTTCAAATCCTCACCACACAACTTTAATTCTTTTTAATCTGGGCCGTCCATTTGGCCCTCCAATTTTCTGGAACTTTCCAAATAATTTCATAAAGTATCAATTTTGCCCTCAACTTCAAACGTTAATAACTTCCTCGTTATAGCTCCAAATTCGAATCCATTTGCGCCTACGCGTCCGTAGCGACGAGTACTATCAGAATATGCCAAGAAAACGAATCTTATGTGTCACTACGAGGCAGTCTACACCAATCGAAGTACGTGCCTCGAAGGGCATTTTCGTAAACTCACTTATTAAAATTATAAAAATCATTATTTTCAGGGACGGGTTGTAATAATATTTCAGTACAATCATGTAAGTACAAATATTTTGGTATAAAAAAGTCAATTTTATATATTTCGGCACAGTCATTTCTGTACACTTATGTATTTATATATTTTTGTATCACAAATTTCTTTTAATATTTTCTCATTTATGTTCATTTATAATTAAAGTACTAAATATGTGCATATTAATAAAATTAAAATTTAATGTGGAGAGATTAAATAAAAATACACATTAAATAACAAAAATGGAATATAAATTTGGATAAAAGTACACTTCAAGGGATTAAATTGAATATGTAATCTAGCACTAAATTTTTTTTAAATTTTAATCTTTTGCAATGACTAAACCCCTATTTTATATTGTAGTTTGATCAGGGTTTCTGGGAATTTCTATTTTTTAGGACGTCTACGTCTAGTGGTACTTCTACTTGTGCACCAAACTTATGGAGTTGGATTAGGGTTTTTGGGAATTCTGATTTTCGAGGACCTCTATTACTATGTACTTGGAAACAATTATTATTACTATAAGGATAATATTAGGGATACTAAATTTTGTAAACTAAATGATGTGGTTGTTGATAATTGGATTATTACTTAAGTGTTAATTATCATGCTTTTTTTATTTGTGACACATCATTTAATTTGCATATATAGTTTATAAATTTAATCTATTTAGCGTTACTCTTATTATAAATTATCTAAATCAAAGAATTTACCAATTCTCATTTTCACTTATTTATAAAAATAAAAAAATAAAAAAAGAAAAGAAAAAAGTAAACTGCTAAAATTTCCCCTTGAACTTTTGATTTCCCTCTAAATTTTTTAGATGGAAAATTAAAGACTTAAACTAATTTTTTTGGCCGATTTTCATACCGTTAGTTTTTCACAAATTCCATCCAAATTAACGTTAATTTTTATCATGTGCACACCACGTGACACTCCTTTGAGGACAAAAGCATTACTTCGCTAGACCTTCAAACACATAAACTATAGAATCACCCATATTTGCATAGGTCGACATTTTAGAAATCTAGAGTTTTCAATTACTTTAAAGAACAAAGCGACCAAAGTACCCTCACATGTTGTGCACATGCATTTTATTTAACAAAAATTTGGATGAAATAAATGAAAAATTAGTAGTAGGGGTGTAATCGGCAAAAAAAATTAGTTTGAGTACTTAGTTTTTCAATTAAAAAATTTAGCAGGGAAATCGAAAGTTCAGTAATGCTAGGGAAATCATCCATTAAAATCGTATTTTATAAATCATATGATGTGGTTGTTGATGAATGAATTATACTTAAATATTGATTAACGTGCTTATTTTCTATTGTTGACACATCACATGGTGTGAAAATTTGGTCTACCTAACATTGGTCAAAAACAAAATGCTAACTACATTTTTTTTAGATTTTCTCATTTTCCTTTCTTATCCTCTAATGTTTCATAACGATCTGAATCATCTATTTTCTAGATCACTCTTTAAAGATAATTTTTTTACAAAAAAATTAACTAAATCCATAATCACGTTCGCTAGTTAAACAATGAAATTATGATATTGCTAATTAAATGGTTAGATGATTTCTATTTTTATATATATTGCTAATTAAATGGTTAAATGATTTCTCTTTGTGAGGATCCCGGGGATCCATGAATCGTATCCGTTCATCATACATCTGCGGTTAGAAATCATTTTTAAAAAAAAAATATTTAAACTTGAACACAAACAATACCTGACAAAAACTGACCGCATGATGTACGATGAACAGACAACATTCACGGACTCCCGAGATCCTTACAAAGAGGATTAGGAGAGGATCCTGCTGGATTAACGATGGCCATGAAAATATTTTTTATTATTAAATAACAATGGAGGAATTTTAAAACTATAAGGTGAAGGTTGGTAACATCCCCTTTTATCAAATGCTTTATGCTTCAAGCTCATATATGTTAACACATGTACTTGTATCCAAAAGTTAAACTAGCTAGTCGTCGTATAAAACGGTAAATAGATTCAAAAACGCATACACGCATACTGCAATATAGAATTAAACTTGGTGCTAATTCATATTAATTGTGTACTTGTGCAGATAGCTACACTACACTGAAAATACTAGAAAAGTAAAAACCTAAAAAAATTAAGGGGGGCAGAATTAATTCTTGACTTGTTCATTGTGCTGTGTTTAGGGAGCCACGTCCCTCAGATCACCATACATGGACTAGACAACAGATAAATTGCCCGCAAAGCTCTCCAAAACTATCAGACAAATGCAAATGATGAGAGAGTAGTCATGACCCACGATGAACAAGCAAAGCAATATGACCATCCAACCTTTTTCTTTTTGGCGAAAACGAATCAAAAGCTTCGTTGTCTAGTGCAATTGTGTCTGTTATTACATATGTCCTCTAGTTGAAACCTAGAAACTAGAACTCGTGGCCCCGTGAGGCATCAGTTGGCCGGTCCTCTTCCTCCCACATACAAACCTTTTTGAACAAATGTGACCTCAGAAATTAATGCCTGGTACGTTGTGGTGCATACTTCTGGCACGTCTCTCAAACCACCATGCGTGGACAAGAGAATCCACGTGGCACAATATATCTAGGAAGACAAATTTATCAGAGACCTGTTGCCAAAATATACACCGTTTATTTTGAATTTTCTGGTCTCATACGTCTAAGAAACTAAATTTGACCTCCTAGTTCTGAACATATAGATTATATCCATTAATTTATTCACTATAATAATATTGAGCCTAAAGATATAACCCTAAATATACAACGAGAATAGCACAAAAAGTGGAGATGTACACTAAGCACCCAATAATAAGTATGGTAAAGTGCTTGGTAAAATGCCTCACTTAAAATTTGAAAAAAAAAAAGTTAGGGCAGCTCATGCTCTTTTGGAAATTTTATGAAGACCAGCATCCACCATTGCTTAGTTAGGCCCCTCCTGAACGCTATTTCTAGCTTCGCCTCTTAAATGTTTTTGCAGTACAATCCAACATTGATGACCATGAACGTCTTATCACAATGTAGACGTAAGTTTTTACTAGGGTACGTCATGATAATACACAACTTCTTAGCCACTTATGTCCTATTCTAAAGTATAACAATGTTACAACATGATATTAATATTCAAGGTGTGAGCTACAAAATAGATAATAAGATTACATAGAATGCTATAATTTAATTACACAAAATGACGTCAGTAATACTATAAAAAGGTTGACATTTACGTTTTGGACATTGTATTATACTGTAAATATAGAAAATTATACTTGAACGTAATTGCATTGCACTACAAACGTTAAAATTTAATAATACATTTGAAGGCACAAATTGACTAAATCCGATAGGAGAAGAACACATGATCTTTTAGCTCAATATGATAGTTTTACCCTTGACATTGTGAGCAAACCACCTCAAAGGGCTTGGCATCTTCCGACCCATAGGTACTGGCCTGGTTTTCGAGTCAATACATATCAAGATACCCTTTGGGCCATGATATCCCAACCCTGACACCATGCCATACCTGACCTAAGGTGGCAAGAAGCAAACTCTTCTGAGTCTCCCTTGAGTGTCCTGCGTTACAGGGCAGTTATCTACCAAAGACCTTCGAGACTATTTGTGAGTAGTTTGTGGAGACTGGTTTGCATCCCACTAGCACAACCCAGAGGTCTTCCTAGTATGGCCTGCAGCCTACCCTCCTAGCTGCATGCGAGGGTTTACTCTTATAAATAGTCATGTTCCAATAGGGGAACCGATAATCACCACTTACTACTCATAATTCTCTTTGTTCTAGTTTCTCTCAAACTATTCACTGACTTAGCCATCGAAGGCCTTTCGCGGACACCCTCCTTACTTCTTGGGTGCTTTTCAATTGGACTAACGGTGAGTCTTATTTTGTCAGTGAAATTTCATCAATTTAACCTTGAAAAAAATTTACATTTTACAATACCAATAAACTATTTTTTAATTAAAGAGTATTTTAGACTAACTCATCCCTATAGTTTTGGTTGAATTAATTTTTTTTTTAAAGCTCAAGTATATTGACGAACTAAAAAAATCAAACAACAAACCAACCCTGTGTGCGACGTTGTAGAGTGTGCGGGGAGCCACGTCTCTTATACGTACCATGCACCTAAGGACAAGACCAAACGCACACAGCTGTCCTAGCTATCAAACAAGTGCAATTATGCAAAGTGACCGAGAGAGTGAGGCACCAATTGCTCATTTAGCATGTTTGTTGCGGACGAAACTGAATGAAACATAAAGATCCGTTCTCTAGTGCAATTGTGTCTGCTATTGCTATACAGTGTCCCCTAGCTGAAAGGTGTCGTGGCCCCGTGAGACATCCTTCCCTTGCTCAAAAGATCATAAAACATTGAAGACCCGACAAATAAATGTGACACCAGGATGGTCACTACTGGCTAGATAGTAACGTTGTATGTTCTGCAGCCATACACGTACATCGGCCTCTCATTCCTTCAAGAGAAGTATACTTCTTAGTATTCGCTTCTCTTCATATGATTCCAGTTGTGTTTCAAGTAAGTTTTTTTTTTTTTTTCTAAAACACGTGGTCAAGTGTCACTGAGAAAGTAAATAAGTGATGAGGTGCCAAACTATACACCGCTTAAAGAGCTTCCCCCACTACGGCACCATTACACTATAAAAAGCAACCAAGGTGCTCAAACTTTGATATCAAGAAGTAAGAACAAATTACATCTCCAAAAGCTTAGAGTTTGATCTTTTGTTTGTGTTTAATTCATATACAATGGCTGCTTCAGCAATTTCCATGCATTCAACACTCTTAGCTAATTCTTTGGCTTATGGAGTGGGAAAGAATAAATCAGTTAGAACGAGCCATCTTGTTGCACCAACTGTGCACAGCTACCCTCAAATCAGGATATGCTCAATGGTTACGGTAATTATTCTATTAGGAAACTAGATATTAATCCTTTAAAAAGATTATCTTTAAACTAAAACCTTAATCAAGATAAAAAAAAAACTAATTATAGTCCTTTGATTTATGTCCAAGTCATCATTTATATTTAATGTCAGAGTTAATTCCTTTTATGTAATTTTTTTTTCTTCCTATATTATCCTTGAGTGCATTACAATGTCTTATATTTATTTTATTGATAACTTTTCATTTTTATTGCTAACATAAATGATTCTCCCTAAAAATGAAACTTTTTGTCCAACCCAAAAAAATTATCTTCAACCGTGTGAGAAGAAAGGGCTAAGGCCACCATCTACATCTGATATTTTCTTCTTCTTATGCATCTAATAGTGCATGATTTACTTTTATCATTTTTTTCTAGTGTTGATGATTTATTTTGGGGTGTGATATCCACACACTCCTTTTTACTTCTCTCACACTCTTTTAATTTTTTGTCGTCGGATCAGATGAATTGAAAAAGATCAAAGGACAGAAATTAACATGGGGTGTGGGAGAAATAAAAAGGGGTGTGTGGATAGCACACCCCTTTATTTTTACCTTCTCATACATCTAATCTACCGATTTTTTCTTTTGATGTTTATGTATCAATACTTTCGTACCTATATATATGTACATAAGTACCAACATTTTCGCACCGATACTTTCGTACCGATGCTAACGTATCAATACTTTCGTACCTATATGTATGTATGTACCTATGTGTACGTATGTACCAACACTTCCATACCTTTACTTCCGTACCAATGTACACGTATGTACCTACACATATGTACCGACACTTATGCAATTCCTATATATAGACAATAAGAGTTGTTATACTTTTTTGTGATATATATATATATATATATATATATATATATATATATATATTAAGGGTTATTATTTAATTCTTTAACCTATTGTTTTTGTAGTTGATTTTTCCATCTTCAACTTCTTAAGGTGACTAACCTAAAATTACTGTAGACTTAATTTATTTGTCAGCAAGTATAAATTAGTATAATTTACCTTAGTTGGATTTATCTTATTGACGAATGGTTTATTACATAATATAGTTAAGCCTTAATTATAGAATAGGTTGACAATTTAAATGGCAAAGTTTGTAAATATGGTAGGTAATAGAGGTATCTTATAATATAACGTAGCGGTGAATATTAAAATAAGATTTTAAAACCCATTCAGGTTAAAATTTAAAAATTATTCTATTCTTCTATCTTCTTCTTCATTTTCCATATATATATATATATATATGCATCTTAAGTATATATTGTTATAAAATAATGATATTAATTACGCACTATGCCTGATTTATTTTTCATTTGTAGGATGGTCAGAAGAAGCAACCATCTACAGTTGCAAATGCATCAAAAAATCCACCACCACCACCTCCACCTCGTACACCTTCTAGCACAAAGTTTTCAGATTTGTTTGCATTCAGTGGGCCTGTGCCGGAGAGAATCAACGGCAGACTTGCAATGGTTGGATTCGTTTCAACTCTAGCAGTGGAACTATACAATGGACAGGATGTGTTTGCTCAGATATCCAACGGTGGAGTCTCCCTGTTCATTGGAACTAGTATTTTACTATCAGTGGCATCGTTGATTCCTTTATTTAAAGGAATCAGTGTGGAATCAAAATCAGATGGGATCATGACCTCAGATGCTGAGCTCATAAATGGAAGGTTGGCCATGTTAGGTCTCGTAGCATTGGCCTTCACTGAGTATGTGAAGGGCGGAACCCTAATTTAGGTCTTAATCATTATGTTAGAATGTTTTTGGGTTTAATACTTATTTTGTTTTTCACATGTATTATTGTTTACAGATGTTTATAAGAATAATGTTACGTTTTGGTACCCCATAATCCAAACATACTCTTAATTTTAGCAAGCATAAATATAAGCTATTTAGAATACATACGTGCAATAACTTCGTAATAGACAACACTGGGGTGATAGTGCCCACTAAAATGGTGTGTCGGTTACAAGACAAACTTTCTCCTAACCTCCACAGGTGCCTCGAAATTACCTTCATGGTAGGTACAAACGTATAAAGGGGGAGGATCTATGGATAAGAAAGAAATATTTTTTTTGGAACCAGAAAATATTCATTACTCGTTTTGTCATTTGGGAAACAGTTTAGGGGGAGGATCTATCATCTATGGAATTTGGATATTCAATTCAAGAATGATTTTGTAGTTTTTAAAACAAAGAAATCGAATTTAAAAATAAATAAAAAATTGGTCCGGTTAAACGGTTTGTATAATTAGGAGTTATACGTAAGATATTATAAGCGGTTCAAAAATCCTTCAGACTGAATATACTTAACTTTAACCGTTGATTTTTCGTGTTGCTCAATATTAGTTATGGAAGAAAAATTGCCAAGGAAAAAACCAAACGGGGCCTTCAATTCGGGAAGATATATAATTCATTCATTGAAACTAAATGAGTACGCCAAACATTGAACTAAAAACGATAACAACATGATTTAAATTCACATAGTTTTCTGCAATGCCATAGCAAGGGTTACATCATCCCAACTGGCAGCAGTCGCTTCTTTCATCCATGGCCTTCATGGGATTGGCATGCTGACGGGGATTTATTACCGCACAAATTTAACCCTCTTTTTGACAGTTGTAGTATAGATGTAAGTAGGGTATCGTTCTAGGCCGGGGATTAGGAGGGATTGCTAAAACCTCTAAAATAATTTAAAAACGTAAAAACAAAGTTTAAAACACTAAACTAAAATAAAAACACTTAACTAAAATAACTCAAAATAAAACTAACAAATAAACTAAAACAAATCAAACGACTCAAAACAACTCAAGACTCTAGAAAATACAAACTAAACTAAAAACTCGAAACACACTTAAAATGACTCAAAATAATGAAAACAATTTAAAATAGACACTAGGAAATTAATTGGACGGAATTTAAATTAAAAGATTAAAAATAATAAAAATTAACTAAATATAATATTTTAATAATGGGGGGGGTTTGGTTTGGATGAAACGTAAATTAAACTTAACTAAATTATAAAATTGACAAAAACATAAAATAAATGTGAACGGAAAGGCGACGGATTGGCTAGAAGGTTTTTCTCCACACATGACACATATGCAATCTAAATTGATTTTCAGTTGTTCTTTCAATAAGTTGTGAATTTTCAATACTCCAGATTAACCGTGAACAGCACTTTTTTAATCTTCAAGTTTTCCTTATGTTATTAAATTGGATGAACAGCATACAACAATTCAAATCATTCTTCAAAAGTCCCCTACGTGAAAAGCACAATAGAGATACAATCAAAGATCATTAAACTTTGTGAAAACTATAAATACTGACGAGGCATTCGTAACTATGAAAAGCATGATACTCCTGCCAAGAATTTACTTAACGCGATTGTGGATAACAACCTTCACTACTCATGAATATAAGTTCATAACGATTAGGTGAAATTTACTTATATTCTAGCATCAAATTCATGCATGTAAATTAAGTATGCATTCTTAATCAACATACACAAATAAGTTATCAATCAAGCAGTTAAGCAGATTAAATCACAACTCAGAAATCACAACTGAAATTACCAATTCAAATTACAAATATAATCATGGTTTTGAATTATCCTCTAGCCAAAATAAATTAATTACACATTATTTAAAAATTAAAACAGAAATAAAAATAAGAGTTGGGAGGAATAAACCGAAATGGGGATGTTTCTGTGCTATGTGCAAGTTTGCACCGTGCCCTCTCAAAGTCCCTAATTCCTGCACGTTGACTGCTCTTTAATTTTCAAGGCAGCTTCGCTGCCTATTAATTTTCTTCTCTCTCGGTGCTGCTCAAGGCAGCTTCTTCTTTTCGCCACAGCAAAGGCAGCTCCCCCTAGGCGCTGCACCTCCTGATCCCGTGTAGCCGCTGCCCTTTGCGCTGCCTCTGTTGGCAGCTGTCTCTCCTCCTTCAAGGCTGCCTTCTGTTTCTGATTTGCACCGTGTGGTGCCTTCTGGCGCTGCCCAATTAGGCAGATTTGCCTCCTCGCACACTTTTCTCCCAGGCGCTGCCTTGGCAGCTTCAGTTTTTACCCCTTTGTTCCCGAGGCCTTCTCCCTGGCGCAAGCTTCTGAACTCCTTTGCTGCCCGTGGCTTCCGAGGAGCTCTCCAATTTCTTCCTCTAATTTGGCAGCCTCCAATTCTCCGAGGCCTTCTCCTCCTTTCGGTTATGGCCGCTTGACTGCCTTATTATCCCCCTTATCTCGGTGCTTAAGCTGCCTTAAGAAGGCAGACTTCCTCTTTGTTTCGCACTACGGGCAGCTCCCTTGGTGAGCTGCTTTGCTAAATGGGCGCCCCACAGCTGCCCTTTCATCATTTCTGTTTCTTTTCTTTTTCAAGCTGGCAGCTGCCAGCTTTCTTTCTTCACCTGCGTTTCATCATTTTGTTTCCACCGAAGGCTCACTCATTGCTTTCCATCATTTTATTCCTTCCACACACAACATATTATATTAATATAAATATATTAATATATAAATATATATATATATATATATATTATTTTTCATATAATAAGTTCTAGTCAATAGTTAAAACGAATTTATTACATAACACTTTACTTATTCTATTTTTATTTTCTTTTCTAGATAAATTCATAAAACATAAAAATAACGCAAATAGCTCAAAATATAACGAACTAACTAAGAAAAGACGAGTGAATTTGATATAAAAATATGTATAAATATGGTCCGATCAAATACCCCCACACTTAACTTTTGCTAGTCCTCGAGCAAAACAAAGAAAACAGAACAAGTAATAACATGAAAAACATTAGCTTCCCCTTATTTGACCCTCATAGAATTTCATTCGAAAACATAAATCATCAAGAACCAAAGCTAGCACAAAACAACTAATCCCAGTTCATCTTCCTTATTCAAATATTAGCAGTAATCTTTAAATCATCCTTGAAGTGTAGTGTGTGAGATAGCCATGCTAATGCAATTTCAAGTTTTCATTTTTAAAATCATCATATGCAAACTAGCAACCTTCTCACGGGATATGCACTCAATCACACATGTGTTTAGTTTTAATGTGTTTCGCTCAAAGAAACAAATGTGAAAGTTCTACCATAAGCTTGCATAAAAATCACTTCTCCACAATCATAATTGCAAAACTTAAATCAAGAGGACTTTTATTGGATGTAATGAGGCTTAGGGATAGGGCTATTGAAACGAAAGAATAGGAAAGCACAAGTTCCAAGCTACATTGCAAGCAATTCTTTTAGTTGAGATTTATAAGAACTCAAGTTCTCCAACGATTCTTCTAACACCTCCAACCACACCCTTAAACTGAAACTTTAGAAAAATTTTTATTTTCTTCGAATACAACCTTTCTTTTTTTCTTTTTCTTTTCTTCTCTTTTCTCATTTTTTTTTTTTTTAAAACAAACATGAAATACCCCCACACTTATTTTCTTGCCAAACTCATTCCAAGTACTTCACAAACATTTATCATAAGACAGTCTCAAATTGCTCGCTTGGAAAGGGTAAGGTAACATGTTTTGAGGTATAAGGGTAGACATATCTGGTGATAAGAAATAAAAGACTCAACAATACGGCTCAAACTGGCAATCTAATGATATCATTTTTCTTTGGGAAATAAGGTTATTTGGGCCATGGTGGTGAACCTAATGCATCTATCATTTTCAAGTTCATGCAATCAATGACAAATATTTCAAAAGATCGTTACGCAAGTTCTAGAGATGCATCTCACATAAGTTCATCACACATGAAAGAATAGGAGTGTATGAAAAATGCACACACTTTCAATAGGCTCAAAAACTCACATAGGATGTAAATGGTCACTAAATTCACATATGAAGCTTTAAGTCATGCTTTAGTTTCACATCAACAAGGCTATGTGCATTTGGTTTTTCAAAGATGATCAAACATGTACAATACTAACAAGAGAATAAGGAATTTCATACAACACATGTTAACTAAGTTCTTGATAATCATGGTTCAAATTTCATCCAATTATATCATTGGGTCGGGAAACTAACAAAAATCTAATTTAAAACCATAAGGAAAACAAGACAATATTTTTTGGATTTTTTTAAATTTTTTCGAAAAAAAAATTAAATAAAACAAAACTAATTAAGAAAACAAAAACAACAACATGGAAACAAATGAAACCAGTTCAAAGTCGAAGGTACAAAAATTTTCAATTTGGTCAATTTTTTATACTTGATACCCCCACACTTAAACTAGACATTGTCCCCAATGTCATAAAACAAAAATATGCAAATAAAAATAAAATAAATAAATAATACGAAACAAAATAAAGCAAAGGGACTGAAAACTTCTCTAATTTGCAGAAAACCAAGCGATGACCCCCAAGCGTAAATTTTGCAATCAACTTCAAGGGAGAAAATAACCAAACGTTCCTGCAAAGAAAAGAAATAAATCAGTTAAGCACGCAAGAAAATATAGAAAATGCAAACGAAAATATAAAAATTGAAAATAAAAGATAATGAAAAGAACTAATAGGCGGTCATTGGTCATGACTGTTTGATTTTCCACAGCTTTCATCTTGAACTGGATGGGCCTCCTCTCTGGCAAGTGCTCATCAGCTTAGTTGAGGATGAGTCAGCACGTTGTCTCCACATGCTTCAAGTAGTCCGGTCTCCACGCAGGTGTGGCATCTTCTTGAACTCTTGGATCAACCCAGACTCATCTGCTCTTGGGTGCACCTCAGACTCCTCCTGCTTCGTCTGTGAGGTACTTTTGTTTTTGAAGAAGTACCTCAACACAGGTTTATTTTTGAAGTGTGTTGGGAGGGGTCTGAGATGAGTACTCGAGAGCAAGACTAGGTAAGCAATCAGGATCTCACTTTCTCCACGTTCCTCAGATGAAGGAGAGGAGAAAGCATAATATGAGATACTTTTGCTTTTAACCTTTTTAATATGAAATACTTTTGCTCTGGAAGGTTTGTTTTCTGGGGTGATCCAAGGGATGAAGAACATTGAGTGACTCGAAAGGTTTCTTTGGGAAGACATTATCGGAGATGAAGAGAGGAAGAGAGGTTGAGAGGTGGAGAGGGTGTGAAGGTGTGCCTTTGATGTGGAAGGCGAAGGTCGAGACTTATAGAAAATTTTCTTCCTCAACCGGAACTATTCCCGCACTATTTGTCGGCAGCCGGTGATGGATGAACAGTACCCGTTACGCGCTTTCTGACAAAGCTTCCGTAATTTCCGCGAAGCTGACTGCGCATGCGACGAGTGACGACAAATTGGAATGATGATCCTTTGAAAACCGGGGTTCAAAACCGGGTGCGGCTCGTGGTTTTCGCAACGCTCCACGCTGCACGTGATGAGTCACGACAAACTGAAAAAGCTGAGCCACGTGATTGCTGAGTCAAGCCCAGCTTTTGAGAAAGGAAACGGCTCTTTTGAGACAGGACTCCGGCATTTGAGAAAGGAGCGTCCAGCTTTTCCGATTTGCGTGAGGACGCGTCTTCACCTCTGAGGAGCGGGCGCTTCTTCATTTTCTTCTTTTTATAGAGGCGCTAATTCTGCTCCACCTCACACTTGAACTCCCTCAAACACTTCCTTCTGAAAATACTCCCTTCTGTAAACACTCATAATCCTTCCGAACTCTTTTTGCACTTCTGCACTCTTAATCTTTCCGCTCTCTTCTTCCGCTTCAGCAATCTTAATCTTTCCGAACTCTTTTCTTCCTCAACCCCCTCTAAAAATGTCTTGCCCTTCCGACCGTCGCCTAAACTTGAATGTCGGGGAAGACGATGACTCGTCTTCTCCGAACAATATTTGGAATCCATCCTTCATATCCCCCAATGGTCCACTTACAGTCGGGGACACAATGATGAGGAATGAAATCACCGCTACGGTGATTGCCAGAAATCTGCTCACTCCAAGGGACAATAGGATGCTATCTAGGCGGTCGGACGAGCTGGCCGTTCAGGAATCTCTGGCCCTCAGCGTCCAAAGTGCAGGCTCAGTTTCAAACATGGGCCAGCGCCTGCTTGCAAGATCTCGTCAGGTGGAGTCGCTGATGGCGGAGGTGGCCAGTCTTCGGCAGGAGGTCAGAGGACTCAGGCACGAGAACAAGGAGTTGCACATGCTTGCAACTAGTTACTCGACCAGCATGAAGAGGAAGCTGGACCAGCTGCAGGAGTCGGACGGTCGGATTCAGAGCGATCATGATAGGTTCATGGCGCTACTCCCGAGGTTTATGTTGCCTTCGTCCTCTGGAGCAGCACCAAGTGTTCCGCCTCCGGAGATTCCAACTCTGGCTCTTCGACTTCCCGGGGCTCCTTCGACTTCTGAGGCGCCACCTAACCAATAGCCAATGATTGCTATTAGTTTTTCGTATTATTGTAAATTTTTTTTTTTTTTTTCAAGTTTATTTTAAGCAAAATAAAATAAATGTAAATTAATGTAAATTTTAATTTTAAATTTTTTTTTTTTTTAAAAGTTTATTTTAAGCAATATAAAATATGTAAATCAAAATATGTAAATTAATGTAAAAAGACTTTATTTATCCGCACTAAAAATAAACAAGGCCTTTAATTTATTTAAACACAAACTAAACAAAAGTCAACCAAATGACACAACTAACTAAACAAAACAAAATTTTCAAAATAAAGGTAATAAAGAGTAGGGTTAAGAAATGCAAATCTGGTTGCTTGGGTTGCCTCCCAAGAAGCGCTTGGTTTATCGTCTTTAGCCGGACGAATCTTTCCTTTAACCTCCCTACGGCTCCAAAGCATGGAATTTATCTTTCAATGGGAGGTGATACTTGAAATGATTCGGCAGTGGTTTAAATTCTCGAGTGGGTGCCTGAATCATTAAAATTAGAAATATGTTAGTATAAAATAAAAATAAAATTGGAATTGGAGAAAATGGCTTATTATATTTTTCCGAAACAAACTCAATAACAAAAACTACTCCCTTGAACGTTTCGGGGACTTTGCACTTGGCCAGATTGACGATGATGGTTGTGGCCTGTGCCGTGTCATCAATCTCAATTTCATGGGCCTTTGTTGCCTCATGCACAACCGCTTGGATGTATTCTTGATATGCCCCAGCCACTTCGATATCTTCAACCATCTTTCTTGGTGCACAAGGTTCTGGAACAGCTTCAGCAAAATCTGGAACTTGATTTATTGCACCAAGAATCGGGATATCACTTTGGATCTCAGGAAGAACTTCCACAATCTGCCCCATTTGATTATTCAATTCTCCCATCTCCTTGGTTTGATTTTCTACTTCCTGGTTCAAAGAGATGAGTAATTGAATAATATTATCATTGTTCACAGATGTACCTGAATTGAATTGGGCAGATTGTTGTGGTGGCTGTGGTGGCTCATATGGCCACTGATAGAACTCTTCCGATGACGGCAATTGTTCTTCTTTTTGCGAGCCCTGCGTCAAAGAAATTAGTCCTTCAAGAATTTCATTATAATTTACGGGCATACTTGAATTCGATTGGAATTGTTGTGGGGGAGGTTGTGGTGGCTGCATAGGTCTTGAATAGAACGCTTCTTGCTGCCAATATCCACTTTGTTGAAACTGCTGAGGTTCATCCCACATCTGATCTGAATAACCTCTCCAATCCGAATTGCAAGCGTTGGAATACATATTGCCCCTTGATTGGCTGTGGCTTTGATATCCCCAATCATCGTCATATGCCGAAAATTGAGGATACTGATGAGCTTGATATCCTTGCCCATAAGGCACATCAAGTGTAGGGACACTTGGCATTGAGGTCCGTTCGGCATTATGTGTCAATTGAGCAGTGAGCTGCGCCAATTGAGCTTGAATGGTTGCCATATCTTCATCCATTTTTTCCTAAAATTAAAGAACGAAAACTAAATCAAATATCAAAAATAAAATACACAAACACAAATATAAACATAAACACAAACAAACAAAACAAAAAAAATAAAATAAAATAAAATAAAATAAACACAAACAAAAAATAAAGGGATTAGCAAATTTACTAATCCCCGGCAACGGCGCCAAAAATTTGACGGGGATTTATTACCGCACAAATTTAACCCTCTTTTTGACAGTTGTAGTATAGATGTAAGTAGGGTATCGTTCTAGGCCGGGGATTAGGAGGGATTGCTAAAACCTCTAAAATAATTTAAAAACGTAAAAACAAAGTTTAAAACACTAAACTAAAATAAAAACACTTAACTAAAATAACTCAAAATAAAACTAACAAATAAACTAAAACAAATCAAACGACTCAAAACAACTCAAGACTCTAGAAAATACAAACTAAACTAAAAACTCGAAACACACTTAAAATGACTCAAAATAATGAAAACAATTTAAAATAGACACTAGGAAATTAATTGGACGGAATTTAAATTAAAAGATTAAAAATAATAAAAATTAACTAAATATAATATTTTAATAATGGGGGGGGGTTTGGTTTGGATGAAACGTAAATTAAACTTAACTAAATTATAAAATTGACAAAAACATAAAATAAATGTGAACGGAAAGGCGACGGATTGGCTAGAAGGTTTTTCTCCACACATGACACATATGCAATCTAAATTGATTTTCAGTTGTTCTTTCAATAAGTTGTGAATTTTCAATACTCCAGATTAACCGTGAACAGCACTTTTTTAATCTTCAAGTTTTCCTTATGTTATTAAATTGGATGAACAGCATACAACAATTCAAATCATTCTTCAAAAGTCCCCTACGTGAAAAGCACAATAGAGATACAATCAAAGATCATTAAACTTTGTGAAAACTATAAATACTGACGAGGCATTCGTAACTATGAAAAGCATGATACTCCTGCCAAGAATTTACTTAACGCGATTGTGGATAACAACCTTCACTACTCATGAATATAAGTTCATAACGATTAGGTGAAATTTACTTATATTCTAGCATCAAATTCATGCATGTAAATTAAGTATGCATTCTTAATCAACATACACAAATAAGTTATCAATCAAGCAGTTAAGCAGATTAAATCACAACTCAGAAATCACAACTGAAATTACCAATTCAAATTACAAATATAATCATGGTTTTGAATTATCCTCTAGCCAAAATAAATTAATTACACATTATTTAAAAATTAAAACAGAAATAAAAATAAGAGTTGGGAGGAATAAACCGAAATGGGGATGTTTCTGTGCTATGTGCAAGTTTGCACCGTGCCCTCTCAAAGTCCCTAATTCCTGCACGTTGACTGCTCTTTTTTTTTCAAGGCAGCTTCGCTGCCTATTAATTTTCTTCTCTCTCGGTGCTGCTCAAGGCAGCTTCTTCTTTTCGCCACAGCAAAGGCAGCTCCCCCTAGGCGCTGCACCTCCTGATCCCGTGTAGCCGCTGCCCTTTGCGCTGCCTCTGTTGGCAGCTGTCTCTCCTCCTTCAAGGCTGCCTTCTGTTTCTGATTTGCACCGTGTGGTGCCTTCTGGCGCTGCCCAATTAGGCAGATTTGCCTCCTCGCACACTTTTCTCCCAGGCGCTGCCTTGGCAGCTTCAGTTTTTACCCCTTTGTTCCCGAGGCCTTCTCCCTGGCGCAAGCTTCTGAACTCCTTTGCTGCCCGTGGCTTCCGAGGAGCTCTCCAATTTCTTCCTCTAATTTGGCAGCCTCCAATTCTCCGAGGCCTTCTCCTCCTTTCGGTTCTGGCAGCTTGACTGCCTTATTATCCCCCTTATCTCGGTGCTTAAGCTGCCTTAAGAAGGCAGACTTCCTCTTTGTTTCGCACTACGGGCAGCTCCCTTGGTGAGCTGCTTTGCTAAATGGGCGCCCCACAGCTGCCCTTTCATCATTTCTGTTTCTTTTCTTTTTCAAGCTGGCAGCTGCCAGCTTTCTTTCTTCACTTGCGTTTCATCATTTTGTTTCCACCGAAGGCTCACTCATTGCTTTCCATCATTTTATTCCTTCCACACACAACATATTATATTAATATAAATATATTAATATATAAATATAAATTTATATATATATATATTATTTTTCATGTAATAAGTTCTAGTCAATAGTTAAAACGAATTTATTACATAACACTTTACTTATTCTATTTTTATTTTCTTTTCTAGATAAATTCATAAAACATAAAAATAACGCAAATAGCTCAAAATATAACGAACTAACTAAGAAAAGACGAGTGAATTTGATATAAAAATATGTATAAATATGGTCCGATCACATGCTCTTCTTCTCTGCCGCGAACACTAGCTCCAACCGGACCGCTGTGTTTGGAGCGTTTGTTAGCATCGGCCATCAACAATGCAGCCCTCGCAGCAATCGCCGCCACAATTATTTCTTCCTCACGTTCACGTTCCAGATCATCTATGGTTGCACTTTTCTTTTTCTTTTTGCTCTTTCTTCCCTTCTTTTCTGTTACGCTTCTTCCCCTGCTATCCTCCATGATCAGCTCCACCTATGCATACTTGTTGCCATTATCCCTACTCAATTATTTCCTCAGATCCATCCAATCCCTCATCCATCTTCATGTCCCTTATCTATCCACCACAAATCCGATCTCCTTTCTTTTCGATTTGGCTCCATCCTTCATCAATTTATCCCTATATTCGGTCTGCAGTCGCTGTTCACATGGTCTGTCACGGTCCATCGAGAAGGCGTGTCGAGCTCCGATTTGCCTTCTCCTGGTCTACCTTTATTGGCAGTGTTGCTTGTGGGTTTCTCACAAGCTTCTTTGTTTTTCGTTCCTTGGTGGCTGAGTTCGGTGAGGGTTTCAATGATCGATCCTGGGGTCTTCCCTCCTCTCATCTCTGAGGTGTTGATAGAAAGGAATTTTGGCGTACGTTGGTGCACCTGGTTCCTACTGTTCATGCGGTGCTGCAGAGGCGGTTATAGCAGAGGGATAGGGTTCTCTTTTGGTGTGTGTGTGTTGTTGGGCTTTAGCCTTTGCTTCGACCCTTTGTGTGTAGTTTCAGGTTCTTTTTTATGATGTGTTTTTGGTTTAGCCTTTGCTTAGGCCCTTTTGTGTTTATGGCCTCTTGTGTATATTAGCTCTTTGTACTTTATTGGCATTTGCCCTCGTGTTATTTTCAGTTTACCAGAAAGAAAAAAGATCATCTAGTAGCATCTGCTTTATAATCATGCTCATGCCCTTCCCATTGTAATCCTGAAAGATGGACTCCACTTCTTTACAACGAGCGTACAATATAATTTGAAAATAAGGGGAATTCTATAAGAGTAAAGTGTAGCAACGGTTCCTCAATTTTAACCAAATTGTTTAGTACTCGTATTTTGCTAACTAGATTAAAGCATTTGTGATTTTTGCACATCTTTTTTCTTCTCCTGCATTCTTTATTTTCATTCTCTTTTACTTTATTCAATCTAAAAATTAGAGTTTTTCTCCAGTATTGTATACTTCCATTCTTCTTAACTTTATTCAATCTAAAAATCAAAGATAAAACCGTAAAAGTCGTTTCCTATTAAAATAGAGAAAAACAAATAATTTTCCTCTCCATATAAACGTGACAAATACGTTATTTTTCGTTACAAGTGTGCATTTGTCATGTCGCACTAATTCATAAAAAAAAATATCTAGCTGGAGTGCCACACCAACAATCAACTAGCATTACTTACCATTCCCTGTCAAAGCACCTAACCTTCTCTCTCTCTCTCTCTCTCTCTCTGAGTCTGAGGACAGACAGGATTAGTGGGGCAGCAGATCTTGGGCAAGCTCCACTCTTTTCTTTTTCTTTTTTAATTATAATTTCAAATGTTGTTAAGCAATTAAAAAAAACAAAAAAGCCAGTCGTCCCTTGAGATCCCCAATTCCACCACATGTACCGCACAATTGCATCACGAACACACTCGGCAAAGCGGCCTGCCTTTCTTTCAAGCGGAAACGGGAATGTCTGTGCACTGCAAACTCAAATCCTTCTCTCCTGCCATCGATCCTCCAGAGCTTCCCCCATTAGGGCACCATTACCTTATAAAAAGCAACCAAGGTGCTCAAACTTTGATATCAAGAAGTAAGAACAAATTACATCTTCAAAAGCTTAGAGTTTGATATTTTTGTTAGTGTTTAACTAAGAACTAAAATACATATATATACAATGGCTGCATCAGCAACTTTCATGCATTCAACATTCCTAGCTAATTCCTTGGCTTATGGAGCGGGAAAGAATAAATTAGTTAGAATGAGCCACCTTGTTGCACCAACTGTGCACAGCTACCCTCAAATAAGGATATGCTCAATGGCCAAGGTAATTATTATGTTCTTCTGTCTTCTTCTTCATTTGTCTTATATATGTGCATCTTAAACTACACATAGTTATAAAATAATCATACTAATTACGCACTATGTCCGATTTATCATTTGTAGGATGGTCAGAAAAAGCAAACCATCTACAGTTACAGAGGCATCAAAAAATTCACCACCACCACCTCATACACCTTGTCCTTCTCTCGGCAAGGTATTGTTTTATTAAATTGTCTAGTGTTACTTGAATTGATCCATTATTTACTGCTTTGTCTTTTTTTATTTTTTTATTTTTTTGGTAAACTAGAAATACACTAGGGCACAGCCAAATTACAACAGGAAAGCCCACACAGAGGACTAACATAACCGACACTCAAAAAGACACAGAACAACCAAGTGATACAGAGTCACAGACCGACATCGGTAAACAACCTCATGTCACCCCGAATCACTCAAAGAGTGTGGCCATGGTAAGCCGTCCATGTTCAGAATATGAACAATTGAAGATGGAGGTCTTTCGACCCAAGTATAATTGCTCATCTCCGAGTTCTTCACAGAAGCTAATCTGTCTACTACCATGTTGGTTGAACGGGGAACCCAAGACCATCTATGATGTTGGAAACATGACTTCAACTGCATTGCTTTCCATAGTGCTGGAAACGTTTCCCACCTGCCATTATAAATGGAAGTACATAAGCTAGATACCACTTATTTTGAATCTGACTCAATAATAATCTTTCTTAACTCCAAATGATTAGCTCGCTTACACCCTTCTAAAATCGTCTTTACCTCAGCCTCTTGCACTCCCGATGCCGTAACACTTTGTCTTCTAACAGCAATAAATCTTCCAGCGGAACCTCTGATGATGGTGGCAATATAATTCCAACTAGCATAACATTTACTTTCTACCATGAGATATCAAGTGAAGACCAAACTAAGATAGTTTGAGTATCACCATTCAAACCACTTTGATTTCCTTAAGACTTCCTCGGTTTCTCTGCAGCTCCATGCAAACTGTTAGTAGCCTCGAAGAACGCTGCATGACCACATTTAATCTAGTGGATTACCTGCAAAGGTGACACAATTTTCCGATTGAAAATAGCATTACATCATTCTTTCCAAATATTCCAACAAGTAAAAGATACTTGTGATAATATTCGGCTTTTCTCCTTTTTTTTATTACCAAAATCAGCTTGAATTAAAGAAATTAACCAATTTTCAAAAGTATCAATTTCCATCTTATTCACCTTGTAATTAAGTTGGCCTCCAAACCAGACAAGTTCCACCCATGGACATCGTAGTAGCATACGCTCCACCGATTCATCTTCCTTTTTGCAGATGGGACAAGTTGGAGAAACAACTACATGTCTTTTTGAATGGTCCAATCTTGTTGAAAAAGCCCTATGGAGGATGCGCCACATAAAGCATCTGATCTTTGGTGGGGCTTCCAACTTCCAAATATGTTTCCAAACTTGTTTGCTTATAGATGCAAGTAAAGAGAATCGACTATGCCGAATAGGAAACTCTCTACTATGTAACCAATTATAGCCAGATTTAACTGAATATGTGCCTTCTTCTCAAAAGGCCTTATCAATCTATCATCACAAGATGGATCTCTAATTTGTACTTCTTTTATCTGATCCATCTCCAATTGAGAGACGAAAAAGCTAATGGATTGAAGATCCTATTCATGAGAGGATGGCCAAATTATAGATGCAATAGTTTGGTTCCAACTAATATTAGTACGCTCCAAGGGATTAGGATGCCCATTAGGCAAAGAAGGAGCCCATCGATCCACCCAAAGTCTTATATCTCTCCCATTCATTACCTGCCAATGAGTACCTCGAAGAAGAATCTTGCTCCCTTCTAGTAAACTTGCCCAGACCCACGAGGCTCTACTTCCCTTCCTAGCCTCGAGAAATGAGGAATGCGGGAAGTATCTGGCTTTCATAAATCTAGCCCACAGAAAATTAGGCTCCATCAGCATTCTCCAACACTGCTTTGCCAACAACGCCACATTAAACTCTTGTAAATTCCTAAACCCCAACCATCCATCTCTCTTCGGCAAACTAATAACATCACAGCTAACCCAATGAATTTTCTT
This sequence comes from Crataegus laevigata, assembly GCA_963580275.1. NCBI lineage: Eukaryota > Viridiplantae > Streptophyta > Magnoliopsida > Rosales > Rosaceae > Crataegus > Crataegus laevigata. The sequence goes on along the minus strand of OY756940.1, from coordinate 16,761,053 downwards.
GGCTTCATCATTCTGTTCCCACCAAAAATTAGCAAACAGAGAATCCATTTCCTTGCAAAGATGTGCAGGGAATTTAAAAATGTTCATTGGGTAAACTGGAATAGCTTGTACAACAGCTTTAATCAGAACTTCTTTACCTGCATTCGACAAAAAAATTTATTCCACCCCTGAATCTTTTTCAACTCTATCTTTAATATACCCCAAAGCTTGCCCCTGAATAGTTGGCAAACCCAAATAATTACCAGGATTATAACCAATTGGCATCCCAAGTATTTCCCCCATCTCCTCCATAACCACCCTTGGGGTATTCGCACTAAAATAAACACTTGGTTTATGTAAACTCACATTCTATCCCGAGGCAACACAATAAGTATTTAAGATTGAAACAATATTCCTATAATTTTGTTGATTAGCCTGAAGAAAAATCAGGGTATCATCTGCAAAGAACATATGCGAGATGCATGGACAACTTGAACCAATTTTAATACCACTAAGATGATTCAAATCCACAGCTTTTTGAATAAGCAAAGAGAGAACATCACTTACAAACGAAAATAGATAGGGAGACAGAGGATCCCCTTGACGAAGGCCGCGGGACAGTAGGAATTTATTGTCAGGTTTACCATTGATAACAATTGAGAAGTCTACAGTGATCACACACTTCATAATTAAACTCACCCATCTCCGATCAAACCCCATTTTGTACATAACCTCCACCAAGAAGTCCTATTCTACCTGATCATAGGCCTTATTCATATCCAGCTTAATACCCAACTCAAATTTTCTTTTGGTCCTTCAGAGTTTCATGAAGTGAAAAATCTCATAGGCAATCAATACATTATCTTGAACTATTAAAAGTTGAACAAATATTACCTTACACATGCCAATTATGTATTTCCACATTTAAAAGTTTAAAACCAAGATAATGGGTCTTCATCAAAAGACCTACAGCAAGTTTGTCTGTCTAGAATATTTATCTAAAGCTAAAAATTAATCAAGAATAGTACAAGTGATATTTATCCAAAGCAGCCAACATGTTCTTTGGATCCTTTTGGTGAGGCTTCATAAATCGTGTCCATTCATTATACATCATATGGTCTATTTTTGTTAAGCATTATTTGTATTTAATTTTAAATAAAAATATTTAGAATAATTTCTGACCACATGATGTATGATGAACGAATATGATTCAAGGATTTCCAGAATTCTCACAAAGAAGATCCGATGAGGATCTAGATTCAAGAAATTCCATATCAATATGTTGTTAAGGAAGATGATCATCTCCGGTTCTACTTTGTGGGGATCCGGGATTCCCACATCCTAATCGTTCATCGTACATCGTGCAGTCAGTTTTCGTCAAGTACTATTTGTGTTTAATTTTAAATAAAAAAAAGTCAAATAACATTTAATCGCACAATACACAATAAATAACTAAAATATAATTATCCCTAGGATCTCCACAATTTGAATCCAAATGGGATCCAAATTGTGTTGTTATTATGGCGTTCACACATGGATAATATGTGACATGAATCTCAAAGCAGGGTTTTTTTTTCAGGTTAGCGCAAAGTTTTTAGACTTGTTTGTATTCAGTGGGCCGGTGTCGGAGAGAATCAACGGCACACTTGCAATGGTTGGGTTTGTTTCAGCTCTGGCGGTGGAACTATCCATGGGTCAGGATGTGTTTGCTCAGATATCCAACGGTGGAATCTTGTTGTTCCTTGGAACTAGTATTTTGCTATCAGTGGCATCATTGATTCCTTTAGTTAAAAGAGTCAACGTGGAGTCAAAATCAGATGGGATCACCTTAGATTCTGCGCTCATAAATGGAAGATTGGCCATGTTAGGTCTCGTAGCTTTGGCCTTCACTGAGTATGTGACTGGCGGAGCCCTAGTTTAGGTCTTAAACATTTTGTTAGGATGCTTTTTGGCTTAATACTTTTTCTTTTTACATGTATTTAGTGTTTACAGATGCTTATAAGAATAATGTTATGTTTTTGTACCAAATAATCCAAACATATTCTTAATTTTAGCAAGCATAGATATAATATATATATATATATATATATATATATATATATATATATATATATAAGCTATTTAGATGGAGAAAAAATATAGATCTTGTAATAAAAAAAAATTAAAGAATAGTTACATATTGAGATGATGGTGCCATTAAAATGGTATCTAAGGTACAAATTTTCTCCTATTAGCATGAGTATGCCTAGAGCGGAAAGAAAAATTACTTAACTCCACATGTGCCACAAAATTACTTTCATAGTAAGCACAACACATATATAGAGGAGGAGCTATGCATATGAAAGAAATACATTTTTTTGGAACAAGAAATATTCATTACTAACCGTAACCACAAATGTAAGTACAAATCCAAACTTAAAAACACATCCCCACATTTCTTAACGAAAACAATTCACAAGAATCAAATGAATGTTAGAGGGAAAACAGATAAAAAGAAAATACTTAGCAAGAGTATAGTACATCAATTACAGCTATTTTGTTTTCTGCTATCCAACTCTTCTTCGCACTCTGCATTTCCTCTTCCCTTAATTTCGAGAAATACTCCTTACCAATAGCATCAAGCTCGCTCTTTAGTGCATCATACCTATCTTTGTCTGCTAGAGATAATTCTGATGAAGGTTTCCATCCGGGTACAAGCTTCACAATCGAGTTATCAATTAGCACAGTAACGACAAAGACATCTTCATGTGAAAGATCAAGTTGCTCAACCATCTCCCAAGCAATTGAAATCACAATATCAAAATCGAGATAGAACTTAAACCTGATATTCCTCACAAGACCACATGTATCAGCGATGCGCAAAGTTAAAGACACAGTGTTATCGGGATTTTTCCCCGCTCTTAACCTGAACTCATTATTCTTAGAGAAACCATATAACTCCATCACTGACAAGTTAGATGCTGGCTCTGACAAGCTCAACAACTTTTGTAGTTGTGAAAGATCACAGCTGGACTCTTTCAAGTTGTCAGTTGCAAGGATTGGATCTTTCAAGATTTCCGCCGCAGACAGTCTCATAGAAGCTGGGACTAGACACTTCTCTATGAACTGCTTGATTTGAGGATTGTCTTGTTGGTGCACCTGGTTCCTACTGTTCATGCGGTGTTGCAGAGGCAGTTATAGCAGAGGGATAGGGTTCTCTTTTGGTGTGTCTGTGTTGTTGGGCTTTAGCCTTTGCTTCGGCCCTTTGTGTGTAGTTTCAGGTTCTTTTTTATGTTGTGTTTTTGGTTTAGCCTTTGCTTAGGCCCTTTGTGTTTATGGCCTCTTGTGTATATTAGCTCTTTGTACTTTATTGGCATTTGCCCTCGTGTTATTTTCAGTTTACTAGAAAGAAAAAAGATCATCTAGTAGCATCTGCTTTATAATCCTGCTCCTGCTCCTGCTCCTTCCCATTGTAATCCTGAAAGATGGACTCCACTTCTTTACAACGAGCGTACAATATAATTTGAAAAGAAGGGGAATTCTATAAGAGTAAAGTGTAGCAATGGTTCCTCAATTTTAACCAAATTGTTTAGTACTCGTATTTTGCTAACTAGATTAAAGCATTTGTGATTTTTGCACATCTTTTTTCTTCTCCTGCATTCTTTATTTTCATTCTCTTTTACTTTATTCAATCTAAAAATTAGAGTTTTTCTCCAGTATTCTATACTTCCATTCTTCTTAACTTTATTCAATCTAAAAATCAAAGATAAAACCGTAAAAGTCGTTTTCCTGTTAAAATAGAGAAAAACAAATCATTTTCCTCTTCATATAAACGTGACAAATACGTTATTTTTCGTTACAAGTGTGCATTTATCATGTCGCACTAATTCAAAAAAAAATATGGAGCTGGAGTGCCACACCAACAATCAACTAGCATTGCTTACCATTCCCTGTCAGAGCACCTAACCTTCTCTCTCTCTCTCTCTCTCTCTGAGTCTGAGGACAGACAGGATTAGTGGGGCAGCAGATCTTGGGGAAGCTCCACTCTTTTTTTTTTTAAATTATAATTTCAAATGTTGTTAAGCAATTATAAAAAAAAAAACCAAAAAGCCAGTCGTCCCTTGAAATCCTTCTCTCCTGCCATTGATCCTCCAGAGGCTCCCAATTTCCATTCCGTACGCTTCATCTGAAATTGCCCAGCTCCTGAATGACTCGCTATTAATAGCCTTTGAATGTGATTTTCTATTACTTTTTATTGAATTGTTAATAAAGGCTGACATCGCCTTTCCGCCATCATTTGGCTGAGAAATAGAGTTACGTTAATAGGAGTATAGATTCCATTGGAGATTTGGATTTTGGAATACATTTTCGTATTAAGAGGTACTAGTGTTGCAAACATATAAACAGAAAAGAATGAGAAGAATACATCTTTGCTACTATTTCACGTATTTACATATCCTCCGAAAAGCCTCGGCGTCTCTTTTGTGTATCGCATCTACGGATCAAGAAAGACTGCTTGCTTGGCCGACTCTCCGTTAACATGTTCGTTGGATTCCACTTCATAATCACTCTGTTTCTGCACAACACCAAATCATTGTTACTACAACGATAATCAAACATGCCGATGGAGAGAATGCTTAGAGAGGTTAGTCAACTAAAGGCAGTAAAACAAATCCATCTCGCTGTTGAAAATTTGCCCTTCTCACAATCTTTGCAAATCAAATTTCATGCATTCAAAATATACGCATATGAGGCTTGCAGGTATGTACATACTTCGGAAGGAGGATCAACTGTAAACAAATTTATGGATCGAGGGTTGAAACCGAGTGTGCTGAAAACACATGAAAGAAAACAGATGTCAGTTAAGAGATGACCCAAATATAACACCTTATAGGAAACTGTATTCAACCCGCACGAGATGCAAAATGGATAGTAAGATTCATAATTTAATCGATGAACATCTAACATGTTCAATATTTACACGGAAAGTCCTGCACTGTAAAAATTTGACAAATATACAACCTATTTCAAATAAGGACAGAAGAGGAAAAATGAGCACATTGTTGCTTTTTAATTGATTCTTCTATAAGGAGAGAATATAGTTTACCAGCGGGATAGAACTAGCTGCCACAGGTACGGAATAAAGAACTCCTCCGGATGACTCTCTTGTTCATATGTGAACCGCAACTGAGTGAACATCTGAGAAAACAAGATTTTCAGGAGTCAGGACTTATAAACAATCTCCAGGTAACTACCGCGCACTTAGGCCACGTTTTATTCAACAATGAAAATTTCTTTTTTCATTTCTTTTCCTTTTTTACCTTCATCCCTTCACCCCGCCATGATCTGCAATTAATTATTATGACTTGGAGTACTTTCTCTACTGACCATTCACCATCCGTATTCTGGGCATCCATGCGACTATTGAAAAAATCTAATACCTACAAAGCCAAACAAAAAGTACAATTCAAATACACTAAGAAAACATGGTCCAAGTAATCTCCAAAACTTGCCTATTTTATATAAAAACAGGATAAGCTACAAGTTCTTTAACATACAGTGTAGATGTTTTCAAGCAGCTCGCTGAAGCGTGGATGATTCCTGAAAGGCTGAAAAACCTCCTGCCTGTGCATTATTGCATATACAACCTGTCCATTACATACAGTGAGGAATATGGAAAACGGAAAAAATTATAAAGTGATGGCATTAATCATTTTATGTGAACAATATAACACTATCACAGACAGACCCCTGCTATTGTACATGAGAGTACCTCAGGATTTCGTGGCAGGGCATAAGTCAAAATTGCATTTAATATTTCAAGAACTAGTCTCAAGAAGTCGGTATATATATGCATCTCCGTTGACTGCAACAGGAAAAATTATAGCTCAGTCGACAAAAGAATGGGAAAGGGTGTCAATGATCAGTTAAGGAGTGTTGTCATTACTGTATCATCTGCAAGGCCATTTCCTTCAAATGAGTTGCCTTTGACAAATCGCATCTGATTATCTCGCATTTCTGCTAATTTGTTATACCTAAATCAAATATTACACCAAGAGAAATATTTTAAAAACTTTTAACAAAAACATCATGCCAGAAGTGCATGAAAGAATAACTTTGTAAACTACAAAACAAGTAGAAATGAAACATATAAAGCTCATGGAGAACACCATAGACATTAAAGGTCATACTTTCGAGAGAGCATATCAAAAAGGCTGACCAATCTCTGGGATGAATATGCACTCAAACGGTGGACATGAGGTGCCATGTTCGCTAAAGTTGCCAGACAAGTTGTATGGAGATAAACATCCTATTACAATGTAACAAACCAAACATGACAATTAGGCAAGTTACATAATCTTCAAAGAAATGATGCCCATGATCATACCACCCAAAAACTATTGTCATGACTTTGTTAAAGTATTTAAAAGCTTAATCTCGAGGACTTACATCCAACTGACATAAATATCAAGTCATATAAGCAATCTGACAATAACACTTGCAAGAAAATTCATGAAAGTTCACAGTGAAAATGGAAAGATGGATACCCGCAACTTCGATAGGTTATACTGCACTGTCCGTATCAGCGTAATGACCATTAAGGAACCAAGAGATGTTTGATGGAGGAGACGTTCTTTATACCAGGGTACACTAGGAAGTATCTGTTCACATGATAAATACATTAATAGGAGCCTAATGAATAAAAGTCTTGTGCTGGCTACCGCAAGTGATCCTTACCAATTTGTGAATGCTGGCATTAAAAGAAGAATCTTGACTAAGTATGAGAAGAATAATAAGCAACATGTAGATTTGATTAGATGTCCTCTTTGGAGCATTGTATAAAGCTTCCAGTATAGGCATCAACTGTCCATTTCAAAAACATATTAGCATCAAGTTTCATATCAATGTAGAAGCAAACTTGATGACGCAAGGCATTTACAAACAGAAATGGCTAGTCCAAATAGCATGAATCAGAATCGGTACATCACTACCTATGAAATATATCCAAAGACTAACACTCAAGGACATAAGGCGAAAAACAACATCATCTTAATAACTTTTTTTCATGACAAGATAAGCTTCTGTTCCATACCAGTGTATCCAAATCAGTTCGCACCAAGACATACTCCAGAAAGCCAGCATTCCCTTGCAACAAAGAGTAAAGCAAAAGAGCAGCAGCCTCATCAGCCAAGTACCTACAGAAACACAACAAAATTGTTAGGTGATACTCAAAAAACAAAAGGGTGAAACAAACTTGGAGCAAGGTTGAAATAAGGAATAGAGATTAAATCTGTTTGAATTAAGAGTTAGAGATTTTTTTTTCCCCTACCACTATAAATAAATAAATAAAACTAACTAACAAAATATTTGTTCACTCCCACACCACTAAGATCCTTTTAAACCCTAATTTGGTGTCTGCTGTATCACACTCAATTGTCATCAATCTTATTATCTACATAATAATGCAGACAAAGAATTAGCCTACACTTGATAAAATAGTAAACCAAATTTAAAATAAAAAGTATAAAAGAAAAGAGAGCCACTCACATCCCAAGAGCATCGAACAGAGACGCAAAAGGTAACCTCAAAACTGGACCAACATGTACATTACCCTCAGTATCTGCACGATCAACTGCAAGCAAGGAACATATCTACTTAAGTTATGTGAATATGCCTTCGAAATAAGATTACGTAAAGAGACAAACAAGAAAGCATCTTACATTCAACATCTGTTGCATGTTCCAAGGCCTTGCAGTAAGGGTTGTCAGAAAAATGCGTACTCCCTTTCAAAAGGGAATCTGAAGCAGTTGTATCATTACTTTTATCTGTAATTGGTTCAATGCCCTCAACGCATTTACGATAATGAATGAGAATAAGTAGCACATGGAGACTGCAGTCTGCCAACAGACTTCTTGAGCCTTCACCACTTGAACTGACAAGAAAGTTGAATGGCAATAACATGAAATTTGCTGCAAATCAAAAAATTGACGTCAACAGAGAGAAATTTAAGTTTTAATATTTCCCAACCGGTAAACAATCTTAATACAAGTAAACAGTAAGTTTTAATAAATCATCAAGGATACCGCCATACCAGCTGCAGAACCAACTCTTTGTAAAACACCAGGCTGACTTCCTTCAGAATATAAATGATAAGATGCACTATTTAGGGATATGGAAGGTCCTGAAATGTAACTGAGGAGCAGTCTACGGACAACCAAGAGAACCAAAGAACTTTCCTGAGTATTGAAGAAGTGGATTAAGATAATTGAAACAACAGGAAATTTGGATGAAACATAACGCAAGAGTTTCATCAAGTAACCTGAGACATTGCTGCATCGATGAATGGGTTCACATCTTCCGGTCCTGGAGATGGCCCCAAAAGAAGCTGAGTTGACATCGCAACCAGCATGAAGTTAAGCAGCTCCACATGAAGGAGGTATGTATCAGGACTTGTGACAAAGATGATACATAATCAGAAAAAATACAACATAATCTCAATGATAAGGAACAAGTGGGTGCTTGAGGATGTACCTTACATCTATTGACCCAATAAAGCTAAGCACACTATGCATAACAAATTCCTGAATATTTAAATCTGCAAAATTGATAAACAAAAATAACTATAGATTTATGTTGTGGTCAATATATCTTGTTTTAAAATCAAATGAAGCGGAACCCAGGTAATAAAGATAACTAAACCAAAAAAAGTAACAGAAACATAATTGAACTTGGAAAGATGATAGAGTAGAAAAGATAACCAAACCAAATAAAAGATGAAACATAAACTTAATTGGACTCGGAAAGATGGTAGAGAAGGAAGGCAAAAACTTCTTCCAAAGCTCAATGAAATCCTACATAATCCAGCTTCTCTAACCACCAACACCACCACCCGTGTTCTCTTCTCTTCTCTCTCTCTCTCTCTCTCTCTCTCTTCAAACCAAATAAAAGTTGAAACATAAATTTAATTGGACTCGGAAAGATGGTAGAGAAGGAAGGCAAAAACTTCTTCCAATGCTCATTGAAATCCTACATAATCCAGCTTCTCTAACCACCAACACCACCACCCGTGTTCTCTCTCTCTCTCTCTCTCTCTCTCTCTCTCTCTCTCTCTCTCTCTCTCTCTCCAGGGGAAAAAAGCATAAAATGTCTAAAACACTAACAACAATTAACCAATCTGCATAGAAGTAGGTTCTAGTTGATTTGCAAGACCATAGCTATCATCAGAATAGGAAAGAGAGTAAAACAACCCTTTCACCTACCAAGTCTCGTGACACAATGAATAAAAATTATGACGCAATTTAAGATGAACATTCAGATTTCGTGAAAATTTCATAAGAAAATCATAAAAAGGGGCCTTGATAGAATCTCATTCTTGGATTGATATTAATTATAGCCAACAGTATACAAGTGAAGTACCTTTTGTAATATCAGTTGGCATTGGTTCACTTTCATCAAGGGATAAATGCAACTCTTCAATCTTCTCATCCTTTGCATTTTCAATGAAGTACTTTAGAAAGATGGATGAGATGTACACTGCATTTACAGCCTTCATATAAACAATAGAAGGCGCACCAGAAGAGGTTGAAATCGATTCTTGCAAACACCGTGCCATGTGGATCAAAATCTTTGCAAGATGCCTGGTACAATAGTTGTTTTGTGCTGCAGATGAGGGAAAATGAGATATAGAAACTTAGAAAAATTATATATGTATATATAAAATATTTAACATTAAAACAAAGAGCCAGATAAGCACATGCATATAAACTAACAGATGGTCAACTGGAAATGCATTTAAAATGGATTCTCATGCGCATTTCTAGAACTTACAGGAATTATGGGTGCATGTTTGGTACGAACAGAGTCATCAATCTCAAGATTCAAGAAGCCATGACCAAATAATATCAAAACTTTACGTAACCCTTTTGGAAAAGAGGGAAGCTCAGCAACAAAATCATTCAATACCTAGCAGCAAATCACAATTTTTAAGATTTTGTGGAAATCTTAAACGGTCACACCTGAGGTCGTGTAATAAATTTGCAAATTTGCAATTATTGACAGGATTTGAATTCTACAAAATCTCAAGTCCCCACAAATGGGTTATGGGTTTGGATTCATTAGAGATCATTCTTTGGGCTGGGTTATTTAGAAAATACTTGAGAAAGTCAGCATTGTAGCTGATCTAAAATAAATACTAATAATTTAATCTACCCCAATATTTCTATATACACTCGGGCAGAAGTTTGGGCAATTCTCTACTTCGCTTACTAATGGATAGAAGGAGTGATTGGCTGTATTGCTAAATGCTATTGAACTGTAGCTAGATATTCCTTTGCGCAAAACTTTATAGCCCTTATCAGTATCTACTATGGAAGAGTGGAACAGATAGAAAGATTAAATGACTTGAAAATCAGGTTCCCAGAAAGAAAAAGAAATTAAATAAAATGAACAATCGCTTTTTTGACAACAGTCCTCCAGAATTCAACATATTAAAGACCATTGGTGATGGAGGAGCATTCAATAAATTAGTCTTTCTACTTTCTTATGTGTGAGGCACACTAACCTTGGAGTGATTCCAAGGTACCTTCGGTGTGATGCCAGAATTTTTCTAATTCTCTATTGGAGGGATCCCAATACACCTTCGATGTGATGCCAAAGGCGGAAGTGACTCAAGTGAGTCCGGATCTTCTTCTCTATTTCTACTGTCCTACATCAATTTGGCTGCTCTTAGTAACCCACATATAGTGTTTTTCTCAGTCCAAGGACCAGTCGAACAGAAAGCCTCTTGAGGAAAGATCCTATGGCCTTGGTGTACCACAAGCTCAGAATAAAGCAGTTAGGTAAGTGTAGGGAGTCTTTAAAGACCGAATCTTGAATCAAAAGGTATTTGTACACGAAGGTATTCATTGTATAAAAAATAAAAATTTCCACACAGCAAACAAGTTTTTCTCCACTGATTTCCGCCCCAAGATAGTTGCTTTTTTTTTAATTAATTATTGTTCTCTGTACAGTGGATTAAGTAATTCTGGGTCCATTGAAGGACAATTAACTGTCTTTAACAACGGTTTACACTCTAACAATGAAAGTCTGTTAACCTAAGTTGATCCTAATCCTTATTAGAACATTACTAATCAATATCCAAAACTACAAACCGACGTGGTCATGCTTCGAAATAATGCCAATGCCGCAGATAACTGAACCCTAATTACACTTTTGGCGCACAATTGATCAAAGAGAGCAATTTGTTATATAAAAACAGAGAGAGAGAGATTGACGAACCGAGAGTTTGGCAAGCTTGATGAACGCGGTCAGGCTGCCAGTGCAGATTGAGAGGGAGTTCGAGGAGTTTGTTCCAGAAATCAGAAGATATCGGAAACGACTCGTCGCCGATGAAGGAGCTAATCAGGTACTCCACCGTGTCGAGTGGGCGCGAGGCGGAGCTGCTGCTGCTGCCGCCCCATCGCGGCGTAGAAGGCACGGCTCCCATTACAAACAAAATGAAGAAGAGTCGTTTCGGATGCGCCGAGTGAAGTAATTGAACCGACGACGACTAGGATCAGAGGGGCGGCGAGGCGATCTCGGAGGTGCAAATGGCGGAGGTCGTCAAAGGGGACGACATTACAGAGAGGGTTTGAGGTTTGGATCTTCGGCGGAGATTGAAATCGAGATTTAAGGCGTTTGAAGCGGTGGAGAAGACGAAGGAGGAAGGGGATGCTTGAAAAGGAAGGTGCTGCTGTGCCTGTGCCAGTCTATGACTTTGGAGCAATTTTCGGTTTTAGAAAAACGACGTCCTAATTTCATATATTTTCATTTTTCATTGAACTCCCTTTTCTACCCTCCATAATCTAAATTTAATTTACAAATTTTTATCCCAAAAATATTTGTTACAATCGTCATTCCCGTAGAATATTTTCTAGTCAGAAAATACATTTAGATGTATATATATATATATATATATATATATATATATATTGGCGTCTACTTGTATTGGCTACTCCTTTTGTTTTGTTTTAGCCTTATCTATCCAACTCATTTAGTTTTGACATAAAAACATAAATAGATACGATCTCAAACTTTATTGTGAAAGGTAAGAAAATTAAAATCTCATGACTAATTTTAAAAACACTCCAAACTTGAAAATTGTAAAAGAATATTAGCCCAATAAAAATAAAAAACTTTAACGAAAAACTTATGAAAAACCACATTTTTACACTAAAAAATCAATCATGGTACTATTTACTTTACCCTTTATTTTGTCATTATCGTTAAAATTCAAAATTTTCAAGCCATTTTCATTAGTTTTCCTATAAAAGTATGTGTCGTACATATAGATGACCCACATAGGTATGAATAAGTTTTCATCTTGGTTTTCCCTCGGCATTTATACTATCTCATTATTTCCTTAAAGATAACAAGGACATAAACAAATTGAGAGACATTACTCTTTTTTTACTTAAATCTCTCTAAGAAAAGATAGGTTCTCTCAGTTTTGTCTATTTATAACAAATTGATCTTTTTTTCTTTTTGGAGAGGAATAAATCCAAATTGATCATTCAGTATTGTCTTGTTTTATTTTCCAAATAGGCTTTTGAGAAAAATTCAAATAAGTCCGAATTGAGAGATGTGTTATCTTGTTTTATTTTTCCAATAGGCTTTTCGAAGAAAATTCGAGCGGTCAAAAGTAATGGCATTTTAGTCATTCTACATATATAGCTTGGAAGGAAGACTTTTGACACCAAAATTGCTAATTCCATGTTTGAAGTGGGATATAAACCGTCGGCAAAGAACCACGTTACGGAGGGTTTTAGGCAGTATTTTATTCAAAAACCATGACTTCAATCAGTTGAAAATTCTCTCTTTACCAAAATTAAAGTTAAAATTTTAAGTCGTCAATCATTTTTCAGCAGTAGTGTACAATTCTCATATTAATTAATAGTTTTCTTTAATTAAGATTAAACTTTGATAGGGTGCACAACGTGGCACCAAATTAATGTGCTCCATGGGTAACCATGACCTATGACTTTAGGTGATCCAAGACTAAATCATATTTGACTTTATCAATAATCATTCGTACTTTTTTAACTTAAGCTTCATGGGTTTGATGGTAATTGACATGTATCACATTTACGAATTACAATTTTCTACATAGATTGTATATATAGAGCTGGAGTATACATGCGAGTTCCACTTTAAGATTGATCAAACTCATCATTTTAGTCCTTCATTTTCAAAATCAATCAATGTCATCCTAACATTCACTATCTCACATCAATTTGGTCATTCCGTCAACTATTCTGTTAGTTTGTATGTGGAATCCACAAATCCAATGAAATGGTGACACGTGGATTACACAAAATAAGAATTTTTATCGCAACATTGATCCAACTCCTCATTTTGGCCATTGAGTTTCAAAAATCGATAAATGTAGTCCATAACTTTCACTACCGCACATCAATTAGTCCTTGCATTAAAATTTCATCGATATTTTTCGTTTATGTGTTGATGTGGTCCCACTAATCCAATCATTTGGCTCCATATGGATGAACTATAAGAAACTAATTTTTTTAAGAGTGAACCAACGGACAAGTATATCGTGCTAACATTTTTCTCGCATCCCACAACCCCAATTGAAAGAAAAAAAAATTCAATCTAAATTCAATTCAAACTTGATAGGATTATAACCAACTAGAGAAAATGAGGAGTAGTTCAGGAGGCCAAGTAGTTTAATGGTGTCCTGGTGCCTTCCTTTTCTTTTTTAGCATAACCTAATGAAGATGACGATGACTTTTTTTTCTTTTAGTTTTGGTTTTTAGTTTCTTATTTTACTTTTAGTTTTAAATCTTAAAAAAAAATAGTTTCTTATAGTTAATCCACGTGGCGCCATATAATTGGATTAATGAGGCAAAAAATATTGATGAAACTTTAACAAAATGATTAAATTGATGTGCGGTATTGAAAGTTAGGGACCAAATTTATCAATTTTTGAAACTCAGAGACCAAAATGAGGAGTTGGATCAATGTTGCGATAAAAACCCTTATTTTGTGTAATCCACGTGTCACCATTTTATTGGATTTGTGGGTCCCATGTACAAACTATCAGAATAGTTGACGGAATCTTAACGAAATGACCAAATTGATGTGTGGTAGTGAATGTCAGGGACGACATTGATTGATTTTAAAAGTGAGGGACCAAAATGATGAGTTTTATCAATCTTATGGACCATTTGTGATAAAAACCCTAATTATTATTGGCAAGCTTGTTGTAACACATTTAGGTTGTCAAAGATTAGAAGTCTTTGAATATGTTGATCAAACCATCACGTGATATCACTAATTCACTTATTACAATATCATTAGACCACCTAATTGACATTCTATGGACCTGGGACATAAAATCAATGAAGCACATGTATGCACATTATAGTTTGAGTGCATTTATGACACCAAGTGACAGTCACATTGAAAAATAACTCATCAAAATAGTGTTTATTAGCTAACTCTAATCGCGAATGTAGACAACACGGTAACCATATAAAAGTGTAACAAAAAAGCACGGTAACCATATAAAAGTGTAACAAAAAACCATTTCATTTGTTAACGAACACTTCAAAGACGGATTCGACATGCTACTAATGGGTGATTTATTGTCAACAACTTAACTAGGAAGTTAGAAGTTTGATCACAAAAAACGTGTCATTTGATAATATTACATTCCTCAACATAAATAGGGTAATTATATTGATGGCTTGGACTTGTCTTGATGGTTATTGAGGAATGGTTTTATACCAATCATAATAGAGATGTGTTGGAAAATGTTGATGAAAGGGTAGGGATTGAGAGAGCCAAACCAGCGGGTAGGATGATGACATAGAGGGCAATCTAGGGTTTTCATTGAATGTGATTAAGATCAAGTTGGGGTGTCTGTCGGTGGCTGAGGATGAGCTTTCTAAGATAATGTCATGATAGGGCCTTGTTTAGGAAGAGTCTAGGAGACTTTGTTGTGTCATCGATGGACACTGCCGTTGGATTTCATTTGAATTTGAAGCTGCCAACGTCTTCTCACGACCCACCACCAACGGAAAACGAAATCTCAACCCCAAACAAATAAACAAAAGGAAAAGTTGGTCAGGCCAATTACAAAAGCTAATTTGCTTAATTAGTATTTTGGATTGTTTTGTTTAGTGCTTTTGGAAAGCATTTCAAGAGTATCTTTATTCAAGTTGCTTGTGCTTTTGGATTTTGATGGACCCGTAATATCTTTTTATTTATTTTCAAAATAGTGTAAAAATACATGCAAATTAAAATATCTTAAATCTATTGCAGTTTGAGACGTGCTAATAAACTTAATTAATCTTTCAACTTTTGATAATGTGTAGTATGTGTGACTATAGTTTACAAGCAAATATGAATATTTGTATGTGTCTAACTCCAAAAAGTTTTCTAATATTCAATTGCACCAAACACTGAAGATTGCTTCTTTTTCTTTCTTATTTTCAATAGTTACATAGTATATGCCGTATGGTATTGCCAACGTTTTGTTTCATACCCCAACTTTTTTCCAGAGACTTTTCACATCAAAGTAGTTGAGAACCACACTTTAGAGAAAAATACTACAAACTCAGTTTTTATTATTATTATTATTATTATTATTATTATTATTATTATTATAAGGCAACTTACTTTGTAACACTAAAAGAATGTCACAATTAAGAATCATTTATAGTATGACAATTGAAAAAAATGATGAGTTTAGTCTCCAAGTGAAACTCTTGTAAGTAAGAGGTTTTAGGTTCGATTCTCGACAAACACTAATTCGAATCAATTGCGAGGTTTATCTCGCTCTCTCACCCTCTTAGTACTATAGATTATATGCAAATGTATCCAAACTTATCGATGCCAGAGTGTTTTTTCTAATTGTTATTTCTTCAGTGCAAAAGTTATTTCCTCAAAAGTCTTTTGAAACCCTAGTCCGTCAATTCAAAGTAGATCTAGCCAAACATCCGTTGGAATTTGCAATTTAGTAGATGCATAACAAGACTAGAAGTACTGTAAGTGAAAATTCCCCTACTTGCAGAGCTAACAATTGTCAATGCTACTCGCCAAATATTAGCTTTGTTTGTTAGGTTGGAAGGTTGACGCAAAAATTGAAAATTCCAAATGGCCAAACAGCTGGGGATTCTCCAAACTCTGATAGTCTGATTTCAAACTAATTAACTAATTCTTCATAACTAACAGTCTCTAGATACCAGAACATCCCTCCACACAATCTCAAAGGTTTTTATATATTTTTGAAAGGATCATGGCATTCCCATGTCTGAGATCATCCAAGTTCAAGACCATTCACATGCACCACACTGCCACCCTCTAGGGCTCTGGGATGTGCCACCATTCACATTAAATGGCATGTATAAAGACTTATGGACCCCCGTGCCTGTTTTGTGTTCGTCCTCAAATTTCATGTGCTTATTCAAAAAGTATGCTACTACACCTAATATCTGAGTTTTGGCGAGAAATGGAGGAGGGCCTTGGTCATAGAGCCTCTCCAGTGGCAGAGGATGATCAGGGTCGCATTCGAAGACACAAAGCTTACTGAGTCTTGATCAAGATTTTTTTTTTTTTTTGTGCATAGTGCGGACCTGACCATCCTATACTTGTTACATTTTTCTGTTTACATTATATTATATTCGGTTGTCAACTTGTTATGAACATTTTCACTAATATATGAGTAGAAAATAAGATGGATGAGTGAGAGTAACACTGCCTTTGGCTTTTCTGATACATAAAATGTCCCGTGTGGAAAAAGGTTTTCGATCGCATGCAAAATGATGGCGTACAGACCCCAAGTAGGAAATGTGGTAAATTTGTCACTTGTGAATTATGTTTCCAAATTCCAGAGGCCATGCAGCAAAGGAAAAGATATGCATGTTGGACCTTGGGCCTCAACCGCTGGGTAATTGTCAGCCCAATAACGAATCACATTTTACACGATTTTAAATCGAGTTTTTGTTACAATGATTCTAAAATTGATATCTTTTCATTATAGTTTTGAATTTAAAAATCAATCAATGTCATTTTTGAAATTTAATGACATCAATTTAATTCTTTTGTTAAAATTCTGTTAATATGTTGAGATGTACATATGTGGACCCACACGTCCAGTTAAAGGAGGTCATGTGAATTAAAAATAATAAATAATCAAATGATATTTCCAACCGCCCTCGTCAGCGGCCATACCAAAACCCACCCCTCGCCCCCTCCCCTCCCCCTTTTTTCTTTCTTACTTTCTCCACTTGTAGCATTAATCTTACCTGATGTCTTAAGTTTGATTTTTATTTTCTTTGATATCGCGAGCATCAAAAACAGAAAGAAAAATGAAATATTGAGACTAGTTTCAAGTGGAACATGTTTACCTTAACGAAGAGAGAGAAGTATTCAAACTTGAGACTTTTTTTAATGTTGGAAAGACTAATATTAAGTTAGTATAATGTGAAACGTATATATATTAGGGTTGAAAGCAGATTTTACGTACACTACTACAATATTAGCTTTAGGTGTCGGACGATGGTGGCGGTTATTAAGCCATTCTGATGGATAAAAGATATTCGACACATAATTTATTTAGTGTCGGATAAAAGTTAATTTTTGTCGGATATATCCGACATAAATTCCTGGCGGATTTAATCGCCAAAAAATTATTATAACCCTCAGTGTTTTTGAATTCTTTTTTTTTAATATTTTAAACATATTCTGACGGTTTTTAAGTTAATGGTGGCGGTTATAACTGACAGAAATTGACTATTTTATTATTTTAAAGTGTTATATTGATTATAAATAAATAAACAAATGGTTTAAATATTATTTTTTTCACTCAAGGTCCCGTTACCTAATCTCTGAATTTTTTTTTGCGATCTTTTACACATGCTATCTCGGAATATATACAAACATATTTGACGATTGGATCGTTGAAACTAGTTTCGTATAATGCATATCCTATCAAATTGACAGATTTAACAAACACTTAAGAGTTAATGTTATATTTCCATTAAGTATAAAATTATCCACTAGTGTAAATATTTTAAATTGAAGATCGAATTTGTTCAATGCATTCTTATAATGTCGAGGAGTGTAACTGTAAAAAATCATCAAATTCGGAGCTAAAATAACCGTTAAATTGTGATTTTTCGTTTTATAACCCTCGAAAACTTTTGTTATGTTACCTAATCTCTGAATGTTTGTTTTTTGTGATTTTTTTAGGTATGCGATCTCGGAGTGTGTATAAACAAGTTTGACGGTTGGATCGTTGAAAAAAGTTTTGTAGGATGCATATCGCGTCAAGACAATAGATTAAACAAACACTTAGAATTAATATTATACTTCCATTAAGTATAAAAATCTAGTGTAAATATTTTAAATTGGAGATCAAAGTCGTTCAATGCATTCTTATAGGGTCGAGGAGTGTAGCTGTAAACCATCATCAAAATCGGAGCTAAAATAACTGTTAAATTGTGATTTTTCGTTTATAACCGTCGAAAACTTTTGTTATGTTACATAATCTCTGAATGTTTTTTTTTTTTGTGATTTTTTACGTATGCGATCTCGGAGTATGTACAAATAAGTTTGACGGTTGGATCGTTGAAAAAAGTTTCGTAGGATGCATATCGATCACGCCCTAACCATGTTTCCTAGACTATAGTCATAAACCTTGTTTATCAAATATATAATTATTGTGCCGTTCCTGGAACACAACTATGTAATATTACCATCTACGTCTACGCGACAGTGTCACGAACCCGGGAAAAATCACTCCCCTCGCGATAATGCCAGCTACACTCCTCATGAACATCATGTGCAACCTTATCGCTTTCAGCAGACAACTGCAGCATTTCTGTGTTTTCCAACTCAATTGTAGATGTTGCACCATAACATTTTCTGTCACTTAAAATAAATTAATTTTCCAACCCATATCTTTAACAGCCACACATGTATAATAATATGCTTCGTGATGTTAGGCTGTTGGTTCCCCAAGCTCTAAGAAAAGATCGAAACCATATAACTCACGCAATACAAGCGAAAATGGGTGGGGAGAAACGCTTTTATCCACTTGACCTACAAGTCCAAAATGTTTTGCATCGACTGTCATCTAACACCATAAGTAAACTAGCACAGTTACTGGAACTTGATAGGTTGTAGACCAAAAATATTGTTTCTAAAACCATACGTATTCTAACAGTTAATTAACACAAGGCAATCATTTTATAATGTGGGGAAACACTGAAACACGGCAGCCACCCTGGTGATGGCCCCCTTAAGGATGCAATTTAGATTTCGAGCTTTTACTCGTTTTCGTGAGACCACCATGCATGATGTATGACCCGCCTTCATCGAATGATTAATGACATATTGTACTGTAGGGAAAATAAAACGCACATGAATAACTGAATTTCTAGGGTCATGAGTGTCAATGATTGATCAGGAGAAATACATACCTTTGGTTTTCAAACACTAGCTGGAATATTACATCAGATTGTAGACGAGAAATGAATGGAAAGTAGTGATACAAGACAACCAGGAAATTCAAGAGATCCTAAAAGGAACCTAACAACAGGCAGCTGTTTGCAGTGGAACGGTGTAGCTTCTCAGTATTCATGTGTTCGCCTTCACTCGTCAATGCCAACTTAGAAACGAGCAAGTAACTTCAAGATTTCTTGATGATGAGGGTCTCAAACCCAAATCCTTGAAGAAAGTACGTGTATATATATATATATATATATATATATAAAAATATATAAGAAGTTCATCGTCTTCTTTACTTGGGACTGGGAACCAAGAAGCCAAGCTCCTCAATTAACACATCGACATCTTCCTCATCTTCTTCTTGAACACCAAGCAAACCATCAATATTCTCATTCAACAAGTCTTGCCAAAACCCCTTATCCAGGTCTTTTCCTCTACTCTCATGTTCCTCTTCTTTCTCTGTACATTCTTCCTCACCAAGGTCGTTTTGGCTTCCGTTTACACCCGGCATATCCATAGCAAATTGTTCCAACTCCGAAACTTCAAACTGATCAGAAATATTACCATATTCTTGCGGTTCAACTTTAACAAAATTCTCTCCTCCAACTTGGCCTAATTCATCCACCTCAACATTACTAGGGCCTTGCTCAATAGTCCTCCTTCTCTTCTTAGTAATCGCTTCCTCAAGTTCCTTCCTAAAGTCCTTCTGCTGCGACAATTGTTGTACAAAGTTGGGATTCTGCATTGCCTTTGCCAAGAAACTCAACATATGTTGCTGTTTCATTTCTGTCCTCTTCAGTCTATCTTCCATTCCTTGGATGTAAACTCTAGTAGCTTGCTGTTGCTGTCTAAGCTTCACTAGTTCCCCCATTAGTACCTGTTTATCGCGCCTCAACTGATCGATCTCTACGTCCAATCCAAACCTTCCAACTTCAACACAAGAGTCGAAAGTTTTTTGTGAAGACTGAGGAAGATGGGTTGCCTTCCTCCGCCTGATATTCTTTAAAAGATGCTTTTGCCCTCTGAGAAACGCTTCATTAGCAAACTCCCATCTATCTGTATCAACCTTCCTAAATCCCTACATTAAGTAATCAAAGAATTACTTCATGACCACAACATCCGTGTGAAGCTTTAGATCCGACACATCCAAGGGAAAAGAAAGCAAAAAAAAAAAATCAAACAAACTCAGAAGCAAAAGCAGCTCCCTTTGTAATAGTATCATTCGTATTTTATACATTAATTGGTTTCTGCACTTTCTCTTTTGAAGCCATTTAACAAACAATATGTCCACATTAAGTAACCCCATTCAACAAACACACAAAAAGGACACAATTAACAAATAAAAATGACATTTTCTAGCTGTTTCAAGAGCATGAACGCATAAAGTAGTCAGATCTAGAGAACCCCACAAATATGTATACAATATAAAAATAAAAATAAATTCATCTAAGCAATACTTTAATCTAATTTAAACTCCGAGAAGGAAAATTCGAGCTTGAATGCAAAAGAAGAGTACACGGTTATAATCAACATGGCTACACTCGGGCTCAGGTTTGCAAGCTTTGCAATATTCAAATAAAAAGGGATACAAGAGAGTGATATATACTTACATAGGTGTTGAGCTGCCTGACAAAGCTGGAGAAGTTGTTATGCTTGAAATATCTGGGGAGAAGACTCATGGCAAAGCTATTGGGATCCAAAACAACAAAGCTGTTGTTGTCTCTGCTCCATGAAACTATGTGATTGGTTGATGGGTCGTCAACGATGTCATAAGTTTTGGTGAGAAATGGAGGAGGGCCTTGGTCATAGAGCCTCTCCATTGGTAGAGGATGATCAGCGACCGCACTCGAAGACGAAAAGCTTACTGGGTCTTGATCAAGATTCATTTTTTGGTATGTATAGTAACTTTAGTTACTAATTACTGATCTGGGTTGCTGTCTTTTGTTCTTTTCTTTTTTTTTATGAACAAAAAAGTGAACTTTCTGGTGGCAATGGAGACTGGAGTGTTTGTTCAAATGGGTGAAATATTATTATAACAAAGAAATATTAGTATAGTAAACTTTGAAAAAAAAATACAGAGAAATGGTTGAGAGAGAGAGAGAGAGAGAGAGCTGGTTGCTATGGAGACGAAGAAGCCCAAGAGACTGGGAGCTTAAGAAACAAGAAGGCAGCTGGGTTTGTTGGTTTTAAGACAAGGGGCAACTTGGAGAGTTGGGAGTTGGGGGTACCCAACAATTTATAAATAGGGCATAGTAGTGCCCTTTTGCTTTTTTCCCATTTCTTCCCCTTTTCTTTTTTCTTTTTGGCCAGACAAAGATTTGTTGGATTGGATGAAGAACAATGATAGATGTCATACTTGACCTCTTTTGATTTTTTTTCTTTTTTTTTGCCAATTTTTTTCCTCACTCATGAAATGACCACTAATGTTATACAGTGAGTAGGGATGCAAGTAAAGGAGGATTTAACCGGCAAGGATTCGGATCCAAAAGGAAGCGATATCAAGAACTTAGTTAAGTTCGATTTTCCTTTTTCTTGCTATAATAAAAGATTTGAATCGAATTTATTTTATTTAGCTCAAACGAATTGGAGTTTGAATACACTCAAGCTCAATGCTTGAAATTTTTTTTTGGCTTAGTTGTAATAATCACGTACCGCTCAACTCAAAAGTCAAAAATTAAACTTGACAAATATTTATTTTTTGTCTTATATTTATTATAATATGGTCAAAAATCATTTTTCATCATATAATCTAATAACATAAAGTTATAGATTAGTTTTATTTTCATATGAATGTATGGTTTAGATTCAACATACTCTATAATTAGCTATTGATGAGTTTTGTGGAGAATTTCAAGACAAAAAAAATTGAACTACTAGCTCAAACTTAACCCAAAACCTTTTTCAGATTGATGATATAACGACACAAACTCAATCATCTGAAAATATTTCAGACCCTGAACCTAACTTGCTCCTACGTATTACTTTAATCACTCCAGTAACTTTCAACCGTCCTCTCTTTGTGCCATTGTAGGGGATCAAATTTCAAGTTGGATTACTATTTGTGAACTTCACTTTATAAAGAATACATTATCTAGAGCATTTTCAATGAAAAATGGCAGTCATAATTTAGGATATTTAATCCGCCCCAAGTGCTAATGTTCTTTCCCCTTTGGGAAAGCCATTTGGCACATCAGATTTTATCATAGTCAATGATAAAGAAAGTGGCACGGAGCAAGCATTTAAATAAGGCTTATCAATTAGTTTGCCTCCCACAACTAGTTTTGTCTTACTTTGCCATTTGCAGTTGTTATTTTCGTTTCATTTAGTTTTTTCGTCTCATTTAGTTTTAGTTCACCATATTATTATCCGTTCTAACAAATAGACATTAAAATAAAGGTTAGGAAGATAGTATAATAATTTTTTTGGACTATGAGAGTCATGGGTTAGGAGAGAAGCAAATAATGAATTGTGTTTCAAAATTTAATTTAAGCTACTCATTGAATTTCAACGACTAGCTACAGCTAGAACCAATCGGCAAAAAAAAAAAATCATCTGCAAGAGAGATATACAGTGGTTTAAATTAGAGTTGTCAAAATTGAACTGAAATTGTTTTAGCGGGCAGGTTGGCAAAAAATTATGCCAAAAATGAAATGTTTTGTACTATCCTTAAATTTAATCTATTAACGAACTGGACAAAAATTGAGTAAATTAAAATTAAATGGGTCAAAAAGGACAATTTTAAAAAATGAGACAAATATTAGTTTTAGGGGACAAATTAATGAATAAACCTTTAAATAACAGAAAAGTTTTCAAATAATAGTATGATTGTATTTTATGAATTTAAAATTAGAAGGTTGGAGAAGAAGCTGTGGGATTTATCATGATAAAATTATATTTGTGGATTTGATTTCGTTGGTCCTCCTATTTTACCAATAAAAAATGGGAGTTTGGAAGGTTCTCCAAGTGGGTATTTTGGTATAACCCTATTACTGGAACCGACTGTACACGCATACATGAACACTATTTTAGAGTAAAATTAAAGAAGATTACCGACAAGCGAGATCACAACAAATCCATCACTAGCAATCGAGGTCACTTCAAAGTCACCGCTAACAGACGAAACATTCAGTTAGTTTTGATGAGTGAACTTAAGCATAATTTTAGAGCAAAACTCATGAAGTACAAAAACAGCCGACGTGTAAATTGTAATTGGGTTGATAAGATGGTGAAGGATTCATTGCAACTTGGAATTTCTGTTGCTCTAAGTTGAAAAATTATTCACGTAAAAGTGAAAACACAATAAATAAATAGATTAGGAGACCAATTGTGATTAAACAAGTGCTTAAAAGAAGTAATATTTTAAAACAAGTGCTTAAAAGAAGTAATATTTTAAGGGGCTATAAGATGAGTGTAGAACTGCATGGAATATAGACGACAGAAATATAATTTCAAAAAGTAGATTAGGGGGTCCATTATCTAACTTTAATTAGAATCAAATTTGGTCTTGAATTATTGCACCAGGATCCGGTAACCCTAATGTGATATCCGGTTCTTTGTCATCGTCTAATCTCACAAGAAATACGAACACTCGGAAACTGCTAGACAGAAACAAAACAAAAAACAAAAAACAAAAAGAAAGCTTTTGTTGTCTTGGGCTTTTTGGGCTAGGCGGCCAAGAACCACTCAAAGTGACAAGTTTTCCTGGTCAACCATCACAGTAATATTATCAATTTATTATATTGTGAGTCTATAACGTATCAATTTATCATCCACCTTTATTGCACGTGAACTAATAACACTACGCAACAATTTGACCATCACACGAAAAAGTTTCTCCATCATCGAAAACATTGAAACCCACAACGCAAGTATATGTCATAGCTTCCAAATCTGAATGAGGTGATAGGCTGAACCAGAAACAAAAAGGAGCCAACACCTACTTCTGGCATGCCAGGGACGAAGGCCTACGCTGGAACCATAAACACACACAATATAACGCAACACAACTGAATAATTATTAAATGTTTACAGAGTTATGTACCATACATAAAGAACATCAGGTAAGATACTCGGAATTTATTCGAGTTTACGGAAAGGCCAGCACTACTACAACACAACTTAACAAGCATCTCACACAACACTCTAAAGCCACAAGTTATACATCCCAGACAATACAAGCATGTGCATCTTTTTCATAGCCAATACCGTATTTCATTATTTGTAAACCCCACATTTAGAAGCAAACGCCATATTCTATGCCGCAGCGTTAACTGCATGGTCACCAGTTTCCTTGTGCACAAAAGCTTTAAGATACTCCTCCCTGCAAGGAAGGTCCCTTTTGTGAGAAGACTCAAAAGCCTATCGGGCATTCTATTGCATGCATGAATGGAAGTAGGTAAGTCCAAAATGTAGAGAAAGACAGAACCATACCTTGCAGGAAGATGATCATGAGGACGGTTAAAGGGGGTCCAAACTGGATCGCCAATAAATAGACGCATTGCCTGCATTAAACATATGTTTTTTAGAACATCCTTAAGGTTCATAGATTAAGCACTATAAGCTAAATTGTGACTTCTTAATTGACACTGCACCACAGACACAGACGTAAAAACAGTAATGCCTGGCATCTCGAAGGCACATGAAATCATTATTCTCGTCTACATTACAATTAATGCACTTTGGTGAACGAGTCCATCAAATGCCATATCAAGTGCTGATGTCTACCTTAGTGTTATGTGACAGTGCTTCAACTACTTGGTGTCTTTTGTCACAAGTTCACTGGGAAATCACGATGACAAAGTACACACCAATGAATGATAGGGAGGCATAAGATGAGACAAGATTTTGCTTTCTTACAAAAGAAAAAAAATTGAAGCAAATAATGGAATATCACATCCAGAACCCTCATCATCGTCCCATAAATAATATGCTTTTAAAAATAGTCAGTGCCACAAAATGTATAAGTATGTCTTCATACAAGCGTAATGAGACTCCACTTAACTGGAGAAAAGAGAGAAGGGGAAAAAAAACAAAAAGTGGTCGTTAGAACATTTTGGCGCTATGAACTAATACCTTTATGTAGTTGTTTGTGTCCAAAGTGAATCGGTGATAAATTCCAGCAGGCAAAACAATCATTCCCCCCTTTTTCAGCCATACGCGAATCCAACGTTCATCTCGGTCCCTAACATCAAAATAACCTTCACAAAAAAGTACACAATCATTAATCAGAAGAGGTGAGTAAAGAAGGGATAACATACTGCGATAAAGCATAACTAATCCTACCACTTCCATCCACAGCATATCGGATTTCCTCATCAGTGTGAAGATGTTCCTCAAAGAAATTTTTTATCTTCTCCTCATAATTAGGAAGCTTTTCAGGGCAAACCTCACAGAAGTCCTACAAGAGGAAAACATTATCCAGTTAAATATACCGTAAAACCATGCAGAAAGAGTTATTGTGAATTTCCATATTCACAGTTCACATAATCTGGCCTATAAACTGTAAGGGGAAAAAGGCTGAAAACATTCCAAAGCGTGCATTCAAAAAAGGGTCCACATTTCTAATAGTCGAAAGAAACAATCATTTTCACAAGATACTGGTGAATTGTGATCAATGGACAAAACTTGACATTGTTGTGAATCAGTGCCTTGACATAATGAACTAAAGAGTTTAGGTACATGACAAAATGAAATTAAAAATATAGAAAAGAAAAACATAAGTTAGTGTGACAAACCATGTAGGAGTAACCACGTTCTTCACGAATCGTCTTCAACTCCTCATCTGTTTCATAGTTATCAGCATCTAGACGCCAGCTGAGCACTCCAAGCTCTGCAAGATAAACATAATTGCTCCCAGGAAGTTAAATACTGGGCCAATTATCATCATCCTTATTGTCCCAACCAACTGGAATCAAACTACGTTTTACATTATAAACAGTATATCCTGCGAAACCTAAGTTTTATAAATCTTTTTGCACTCTTCCCAGATTAGTCTCCGCATGCTTGGTATTTTACCTTTTACATTAACTAGTATCATTTGGTTAAAAATGCATCTACTGGTCTGCTTCGTATAAATTACTAACACCTAAGCCTAGTTCATCTTATTTCATCAATTACAGATGTTGCTCTCAAGGTTTCTATAATACATTGATTTTTAAAATCTAAAACAAGCATTATCTGTTAAACACATATTTGTTTCCCAAAAAAATGCTTACCAGAAAGTTGGTCTAGGGATACAAATTCCTTGGGCTCCTTGTGATGGGGGAGCCTCTGGTCTTCATCACTATCATCCATGTACCATGCTTGGATGACTTCTTCTCTAGGATCCTGCATATGTCAACATTATGAGAACGATATCCTGATCACAAAAATGCATGTTTTTTCTTTTCCCTCTTTATTCCTACAAACAGAATAACATTGAATGTAGCGTAGAAAACCCCAAGATTCAGTACCATTGAACCGAAAAAGTGTCTTAACTCCCAAAAACATCTGAACCTAATGTGTATCCTCTCTGTTTAATTCTTTGACAATCACATTTCCAACCCTTTTAATCACTATTTTTACAATCAAAACAAACCCATTGGCGGGGTCACTGCCATAGCCAAAAAAAATTGTACCTAGCTGCCCTTCCATTTACTTCAATTCAACAAAATTACTTTCAAGCAATATCTTAATTCCCACAACTTATCACACAAAGATAATAGGTAATAACTCAAAATTCAATACAATCTACTACTGGAATCACCTTAATCGCCCATTAATCCAATCCAAACACATAAACAACAGAAAATTAAGCTTGAATCTTTGACCAAGAAAATATAATTAAACCAAAATCCAGAAACACAACAGAAAATTAATCAGAAAATCTCACTTAGGAGGGGTGTATTCAATTGAAAATTTGAGAGTCCATAGATTTTTATAGAGTTTAATTAATTTGTAGAAATTCCATATAAAATTTTGATTCAATTCTCTCGAAATCTCACTAAGAGATGTGAGATTTGTAGATGCTTAAAATATAGTACAAAATCTCTTCAATTCCATCTAATTCCTCGACTTTCTCAAATTATTTAAAATCAATTTTAAATTCTTTAAAATCCTAACTGAATACACCAGATTAATAGGTAATAACTCCCAAGAAAATATCATTAAACCAAAACCCACAAAGACAGAAAATTATTCAGAAAATCTGACTTAAACAATTAATCATCGGTTCAGTTTGCAGTAAGAAAATTATCCGGGAAAAAGATAGCTCCTTTTTTTTTTCCGGGAAACAAGAAAGCTCGAGGAGAGAGATAATTGGGATTTGGAGCGTACCCTTTGGGAGGCAACCATTGCTGCTGCTGATGTTGCTCTGCGTTTTGGCTGTCGATACGATTCCGGAACAATCTGGAGTGGCTTCGAGGCCACGCGTGGTATGTCAATGAAGCTCGGGTGATGAGTGGAAATGACGAAAATACCCATCCGATGTTTACGCATACAGGTACAGCAATTTTGCGCCTTGTCCGGATTAATTGAATTTGACAATTTGTTAGGCCGCGTCGTCGTTTTGACGTTTCAAAGATTTCAACATTTACCGGTAGAGGCGCATAAGGCATGAGTAGTCTTAGGTCTATGCCGACTTGAGAAAATAGGACTTGGATCCTCTCCGGATCCCCTCCATGGGAATTCCGGGAATCAAGCCACAAGGGCCGTTCATCAAAAATCGTGCGGCTAAAATTAAATGATTTTTATATTTTTAAAAATAAAACAGTTTCGTTTTGCGTAAAAAGCATTTAATTGTAACCGCACGATTTTTTATGAATGACCTATGTGGCTTGATCCCTAGAATCCCCATGAAAGGGGATCTGGAGAGGATCCAAGTCCAAGAAAATAAGATTAGTAAGTATTGCACCTATTTTGATTGCTCTGCGTCCCTTCTCAACATCTCTAAACAAATTCAATCATTATCTTTTTTTTCATCCAACAGATCTCATCCCAAATCAAATATAATATTTCTAGTTATGGGTGGTTCGGTATGGGATCTTATACCGAAACCCTTGTTCCGATTCTCAAATCGAAATTTTCGAGAATTTCAATTTCCATACCGATCCCAAACCAAATTTTCGGAAAACCCTCGGGACAAATCGGGAATCCCAAAATGGTTTTGGACTTTTGGACTATAATTTGACATATTATGCTTTTGGGCTAAAATTCAACATTTTATATTGAAAATTTGACATATAGGTAAGCTCGATCTGCCAATTTGTTTCTACTAATCTGTGCACACAACTATGTCAATCAAATGGCAAGGCCCAATTAGTATCTGCCTATTTGTTTGTGTCTATTCAAAAGCAATCTGCATATTCAAAAGGAATTTGCCAAATCTGAAACGTTAATATATGCTTGAGTAAACTAGTATATCTATCTATAATCATGTCAGGCCCCAAAATTACGTCTAAAACGTTAATATATGCTTGAGTAAATTTTTGTACAAATATAATATAAATATTATAGATAGATGTAAAGTTTTCTCAAGCAAATTGTAACTTATAATCTATCCATGTGTCCATCTATCAATCTCTCGTGTTTTATTCTGCATCTATGTATCCATCTATCAATCTCATGTGATTTAAAAGTTCTGCATATGTTCCACTATCTATCTTAGGGCTCCTTCGTGTATATGTTTCATCATCAATTTCCAGTGCTCATCCAGTATTTCAATTTTCACTATTGTAGGTAGATGATGTTCCCCTTAAAGATATGCTCCTACATATTTAAAACTTAAATAATATATATATTGGTTTGGTTTGGGAATATCGAAATCCAGAAAACTTGAGACCAATTCCCGTACCGAAATTTCGGGATTGGTTCGGTATTGGATACCGAAATTTTCGAGAATTTCGGTTTGGGATTTTTTCAGTTTGGTTTCGGGAATTTTTCGGTTCGGTTTGGAACTTTTGGAATTTTTTTTTCAGCCCTATTTCTAGTACTCATCATTCACTTTTAATTGAAAAAATCGTCTTTCACTTTTAATTTAGCCATTTCAAATTTCAAAATTATTGAACAAAGAACGATAAGGTTGTAAAACCCTGTTATTATCTATAAGGTTTGCAAATTTTTTAGTAATTCTCTCTATTGAGTTTAATAACTTTTTCAATAGTATGGATAACATCATGCAACAGCGTCGAGAATAATTTTGATTACTATGAATAGATAAAAATTATCTATGCATATGTAAATTTTGACCACTTAAGTATTTGAATATATATTATGATGTTTTGCTTTAGTGATTTTATAAATATTAATCCTTTTTTTTCTTCTTCTATACTTGTGTGAGGCCCCTTCTCACATGAAGTTCTAGTTCCACCACTGTCGGCTTTGATATGTTTAGCAAAATGTGGACGACATTGAATGATTCTTAATACGAGAGACAAGATAGATGAGAAGTTTGGTAAACATCAAAGACAATTTGTGATGAAAGTCCTATTCTTGTAGGTACATAATACTACCATCTATACATGAAGCTACAATTGCACGTGTTATCCAAAACATTGATACATAATATTCTACGTATTATACATGTGTGAGTGACATTACTTATATACCCTTTTTAGATTACATGTGCTAAAATTTAAATGAAATAACAGCACCGAGTGATAATTTTTCAGATACACTAAAATTTTACTCATCTCTCATTGAAAAATCGAATTGGCATAAGTCCAAGGCTTGTTTTTAGCCATGACAGCTGAACTCTTAGCAAAATCTCACTTTATTCCTTATACTTTGTTTTGTTGTGTCTTATTTTAGCACTTTTCTTTAACTCCGTTGCATAAACCATTAATTTGCTAATGTAGCATGTACATTCTAATAATTTTACTCATTAGAATAAATACAATAATATAAAGAATAAAGTGTAATAATAAAACAAAATTTCAACCACAACTACCACCTCCCCACCCCGCGCCACCCCCCCCCCCCCCCCCCCCCCCAAAAAAAACATTTTGTGCACATTAAGTTGTTCGAGTATCACTTTCAAATCACCAACACAAAAAGGTAAAGAACTTGTAGGGGGAATTCGATATTTTGTGAATTTCGTATGTGTTAGTAAATCAAAATAACACCAATAACCAAGCGTTAGTACAGGCAAAGAAGGCTGGGAATCAAAATAATTCCAATTCGCATTTCATGTAAGCACCCGTGCCAAAGGAGCTTAGTATCCCAAAAATAGTTAATTAGAAACTCATGTTACAGGTACCAAATACATGCTCTGTTTGAGAAATAAGCAACGTGGTCAAATGACATCTTATAAGCCATAGGGAACTAGATTGAAGCTCTGCCCAAAGAGGCTCTTTAAAGTGGAAACCTAAAAACTGCAGAGTAAGCCGGAAAATAATACATTTTTCCGATGCACCAACTGAGCCGCGATTTTTCTGCAACTTTAGTTGGCTAGCTTATAAACAAAGTGACGGTAAATTACATAGAACTCTTCTTCATGGCTACAAAACGTTGAAGGAGAGAGTCTCCTTCGACTTGTACAATAAGCTCTCGGCACAGAGAATGGTACCGCATACACTAATTACATACATAGGGAGTTAAAAAGGAAATTGCTGCTTGCAGCTCTACACCTCGACCCTAATAACATGGACAAAGAAGAAAAATCCCGAGGATGAAAATATGATCCTACAAATTACAAAACTGATCAAAGTCATACCAGTCCAAACTGAGAATCCTCCTCCTGATAGGCTAAAGTCTGGAAAAACTTCGTGGTCGCAGAACAGCCCAATCATACAAAATCGCAGGTCCCTGGTTAAATTAGTTTCTTCTTACCCATCCTGTCAGGTATGTCACAGCGCTAACTTAAGGTGAGGGGTCCTCAACCATATCCCAACTCTTTATGACCTCGAAATTGTCAAGTCCGGCGTTCCAGGATATCTGCATAACAGCCAGCCCGGGAAAAACAAAACAAAACCAAACAACCTGTAAATATGTTATAATCCAAAAGATTGTCACATAAGATCATCTGTTTCTGACTTCAATACTTCAAATACCATCACATAACAGAATTCGGCATCCAACCTACCTGATAAGTCAATTTATGTTTGGTCGCAAAACTATAAAGGATAAATTCGCAAAGAATTATGAATATGAATATCAAATGTCATAGAATATACAAAGGAGGAACTTTATGGCTCACCCTTCTCGTTTAGGTCAACAGGAAGACAGCGGAACTTTGGCTGATTTTCAGCTGTCTGTAGCAGCCCAGGTTGGGGTGGAGAGCTTGTGCCATACTGGCTTGAATTACCATTTGAGGTATGTGTCCTGAGTTGACGATTCAAGTAAACCTCCAAGCTAGTATTCGATCCAATAGTTTTCTTAATCTTTAATTTTTCCCTAGTAGAAACATGAGCCAAAAAAATGGAGGAAATGAATGGAACTTAGGAGTTTTAATATGCAACAGATGATTTTAGTAGTAGTAAATAATAGTTTCTACCCGTACGTACCTATCTTTTCGCTTTTCACGGTATCTCTGCAACGAGACTTTTCTGTTTGCCTGACCCTCTGCATCTTAAGAATTACCACCGAATGTTTCAAGGAAAAGAAACTAGTAAATTTAATACAGCAAACAGCAAAGCTTCTTTAACTGGTTAAGCCTCTAAGACCTTTTCATCAGAATCCAATAGCAAACAAAGGAGTCATGTTAAGGTAGTGACTGCAGCATAAGCAATGGGAAAGGAAAGTGACAGACTGACAGTGAGCAGTATCAGTAGTGAACGTACATTTATGGTGCGTTTGGATGACGAACTGTAAAAATTCATGGAACTTGGGCTAAATTTGTTAGGATAGCACTACAAAAATCAGATAGACGGAGTTGAAAATGACCAGACGCAATACATTTGGGAACTTTCAGGTGTCATTGAAAGTCCTTTGTTTAGCATCTTTGTAATGTTTTAGTAGTAGCTTTGTGTGATTGAGTAGTTCATTGGTAGTGAGTGCATTTTTTTAGTCTAACTTTCCTTCGTAAATTAAAGTTCCTTATTCGAACTTAGCATGAGAGATAAGTCTCTCAAAGGAGCAAGTGACAGATGGAGTTAGAGATGTTACAACAAAACAGTTAACAGTAGCAGTTTCTTTTCTTTGGCCTGAGGTGACAGCAAAATTGATTGTTATTTGAATCTTGTGATACTAGTGTAAATGCATTAACCCTCCACTAAAATACTTCTGCGAAAATAATACATCTTAAAGTTACCCCACTTCTGCAAACTAGCATCACCAACTATGGTTTCAGTGTTATATTTTGCTTTACAGGTTTATGAAATAATTAAATTTCCTCCCAAATACTCCTAAGGGAAACATACACAGTGAGGAGAGGGGAAAAAAGGAAAACAAAATCTAATTAGCAGTTTTACATATAAGAAAATATGACCTTCCACATACTCAGTGAAACTAATGTATGGTTAGCATCTATAAAGATTTATATCTTTTTTTTTCTTTTTAATCTAGGATATTGAAATGCGTAGCCTTGGAAACCACATGACTTGCAACAATAAGTATATTTCTGTTTAAGAACTGCACACTTTTCACCCAGTTAAGTCATAGGAGATAAAATTTTGCAAATCACACAAGCAACTTCTGTAGTGATACACAAATACTGAACTTACCAGCATCACGAGTGTTGTTCCCTTTCTCCCAGAACTGCTGTGTATATTCACCGATCTTTTCTGTAAAGTTACCTGAAACTATCAATTAATTAGCTATTGATCCATTGAAATCAATTAAATAACCAACAGAACCTCAAAAGCTATAATCCTCTACCATAGGTGTTTCGACATTGTTGACTATCAAGGTCTCTATCTATCAGAAACTACAACAGCAAAAATCCTTTCTCTGTGACTCCTAATTAATTGAGACACAAAACTGAACAAAGATCTAAGCTATGTTTAGTGCGGCACCCGTAGATTAAGGAAGTTGATTAGAAAATTCTTGTTTCAGCAAGCTCAATTTTGGAGGAATTTAAAAAAATTAAATTTAGTGAAATCACATTGTTCCATGAATGAAAGAAGGCAATGCTTAGAACCATACCTTGGATCTCATTTCCATTCACTATGTGCAGTTTTAACTAAATGTCAATTACACGGCTAACTACATTCCAACTAATGTAGAAAGAATGTAAGCTAAGAAATCCTTCTGCGGAAATACCTGTTTGCATTGCCTGAGAAATTGTTGCACAAGGAAGGAAAAGGCCATCTTTATCGCCTGTAGTCTGAAATTGGCAATGTAAGGATCTTGATGCTGCAGCACCACCACCAAATTGATTGTCCAAAAGCAAATGGTTGGGCCCTGCTGCAAGGTGCAGGATTGCCCGTGCCTGCAAATCCATATATCCCTGCATTGGAAGGCTTATCTCAAGGTCTCCATTCAAATGGAAAGCTTCATTTACCTTATCAGGTGGCACTCCATCATATACATTCACCTTGCCGCTGTAGAAAATTGTCATTTTCCTAAATGATGCATCAGTTGTACAATGAATTCTGCGACCACAATTTCAAATGCTTTCCTTTAGAACCATAGTATAAATATATCACATGATTGATTGCATACAATGTTCTCACCACCCCCTACACATTCATCTTAATTATAAACATACTTTCCAATCTTTCAGCAGAAACAGCAAATTATTTGCATCATTTGAAATAGTTAATGACAAAGTTTTATAATCAAGAAATTGCAGTAATATGTTCTACAAAACAAAGTAATCTACTTTGGCTTCATATCTATCTTAAGGAACACAGAGAATATGCACCCTAACCTCAACGTCACTTCAGTTAAACCTTTAATACGTATGTAATCAACTCAAGCATAAGCCATGACCCATGGAGAAAAGATAAGCCTGCCACAAATTGGTAAACACAGTGCCACCTTTATTATCATGTGGGGCTTCTTTAACACCTATTCGGGCAACGCATGAAAACGAGAATCCACTTCAAAATCTCTTCCACAAACCCATTTCCCCTTCAATCTACTAAGCTCAAAGGACCATACTAGACTCGATATGGATTCCCGAAGGCAAAGCCTACATTATGACGCCAAAGTCTACTAATTTGAGGAATTTTTATCCTGAAAATTGCTTCAATTAGCTAAATTAGCATACTTCACTACCACATTGTGCTTAACATACTCGAACTACACCAATCAGTAAGATTCAGCTTATGTCCGTGTATTATAGCAAGTCAACAGAGAGTTTTGAAGAAGATCAACCTGGGACTGATGGTCGCGGTATCCGCATAGACCGGCGGGTCCTCGGGAGCTGGTTTGGGCGGTTCATTTCTCGGATGCGGCGCCAATTCGTCAGCGGACACCGAAGCCTGGACATCGGGGCTCGCTTCCTTAGCTGAATCAGCGGAATTCGAAGCCGCCTGTACACAGAAAACTTGCAATCAAACAAGTGGTAAACATAAGGGAAAAGATTACTGTAATTTTCTCTCCCGTTTTTTATTTCTCGGGAAACAAACAAATACGAAAGTACTGACGCGCTGGGTGGTGGCGGTGGTCGTATGAGGCAAAACGACAATCTTTCTGAGAGCTCCAGCGCCGGAATCGTCGTTGGGCTCCAGCAGCGCCTTGAGCGAAATAACCTGCTGGATCGCCTGCGATTTGTTCCAGGAGGGCCGCCGCATTCCTGTACGGACACGTGGTCACCACATTTTAAAAAATTTGCCGGAAAAAAAAGGCGAATTCCTCGTCGTTTAATTAATTAATTTCGACAATAAAACATAGTGTGAGGAGTGCGCTGTCCCGTGATTTTAGGCGAACCGGAAAACATGGCGATGGGGGGCGGAGGGGCAAAAGTGGAAATTAGCGAAAAGAGAGGAGAAAGGGAGGACCTTTTTCTTTGAGGTATTTGCGACAGTCTTCGCGGGTGAGCTGGGAAATGTCATCCTCGGTGAGCTGATTGAGGGGCTTCTCGAGAATAGAGCGAAACGTCGTCGTGGGGGCGTTCATGGCAGGAATTTCTCCGCCGGAGGAGGTCTAGGACTAGGAGCGCGATCTGGGCGGGAGGGTAATTTCGCGGGAGTTGGGAGGGCGAACTGGGGGCAAAAGGGCAAAGGGCAAAGTGTAAGAGTGGGGAGTGAGCAGCAGGCGCGGCGTCTCATACAAGTCATAAGTCGTGTGGTGACGAGTTAAGCGCTTTTGTGGGGGAAGGGGATTTTCGGAAGCTGCGTTTCACCCTAGACTGCCACGTAATTCTTTGTCCGAATGATTCTAGACTAAATTCTTTACTGGTAAGTGTGAGGTTTTTTATTTGATTCTCACCAAAGACAAATTTGAACTACATTATTTAATATTTTTTTTATCACAAAATCAACTTCCATTGTACTGCTTAGTACTACGGTCTAATAATATTCCTCTTTACTGGTAAGTAAGAGGTTCAGCCCATTGTAAGGCTTAGCCCACTCCCCCACTCTCTTACTGTAAATAATATCGTTTGTTAAAAAAAAAAAAACTTTCATTATGATAAAAACTAGTAAACAAGTGTGAAATCATGTTCCTGGATTTCACTATTGTAAACTACGTATTTGTATTAACGCGATTTTATATTATGTTCATGAATTTATATTAAATTTAGATTTTAATTAAACTAATTACAAATTTTGAATTTTGGTTAGTAATTATTAAAAATATGTGGACTTTACAAGGTCACACTAAGTATAATTGGATAGAGCTCGATCCTACAAGTGCATAGGTGAAAATCGTTCGCAAATCGGAGTTGAAACAAAGAAATTAAAGATGTTTTAGTTGTCTAAAAAAATAAAAAATAATAAAAATTAGAAGCTGCTAGATGGCAGCAGGAGAGAGGGGAAAAATGAGAGATGCAGGAATGAAAAGGAGGGAGAGTGACCAATCAGAAGGGAGGAAAGGAAGGAAATGAGGGAACCGGACCCTCTCTTCGACCTGGCCATATCTCTCTATTCTGGCCACCGTTGACGACGGGACTGGTGTCATGTCAATCCTCACTTCGAACCCAGTCAATCATTCCTTCAATTTCACCCAAAAACTAACGTGATTTGGCCCCATTTCACTATTAATAATGTTGGTGTAGCTGGGGTTCCTTGGCAACGATCTGCCATTTCTGAAACCAACTCCATCGACCACCACCCCCAATAGACTCTTCTCAATCTCAAGAACAAGACCCATGCTTTGTTGAGACGTCGGAGTACGTTTTGAGGTTGA
Organism: Crataegus laevigata; assembly: GCA_963580275.1. Taxonomy (NCBI): domain Eukaryota; kingdom Viridiplantae; phylum Streptophyta; class Magnoliopsida; order Rosales; family Rosaceae; genus Crataegus; species Crataegus laevigata. Next base: position 16,724,375 of record OY756940.1, on the reverse strand, counting down.
ATCGAGAACACCCACTTCTAGGATTTTTTACGGATCGATGTCAATTTCAGGTGTTTCCCGGCCGAATTGAATTGCGGCCCAGGTATGAAAGTTATTCCCCTTGATGAGCTCTACATTTATATAAAATTTAATAATTTTTGGAGTTAGTTTGAAAATTAGGTTTCCGTTCGCCGGAAATCGCCATATGTGACATCCATTTGATGAAATCTCGTCGTTTGAAAATATTTTCGTTAGAAGCCGCCACTTGATCATTATAACAATAGACAATCTGACCATTAGATCATTACAAAACTTAATATATTATTATATGTAATATTTGATGACCTTAGGAACTTATGGATTGGAAATCCAGTGGGCGGATCTTCCTGATTGATCTACTAGGGTTGATTTTGATCAAAATGTTCTTGATCATTCTTGAATACTAAAATTAGTATTACTAGAGACTAAATAGGGCTTAGTGAGCCTATAATAGTTAGTGAGCTATCCTAGATAATATATACCTCAGTTTATGTGTATGGGACGCCTTATTGTGATGTAGATGTGTATTTATCTTTTTAATAATATGAATGACATGTAAGGTAACTATTATGACAATGTGAGCCTAGAATCTTATTAGAAGTATTCCGTAGAACTTGTATGCTTGTGTGACATGTTAGTTAGTGGTCATGAAAAATTGATACTGCAGGCAATTACGTTGTAAATCATAAGGGTTGAGATAGGGGTAAGGAGGTTGTGTGTTGGTCTAACTACACACTGTTGCAATGGTACATGGATGGTCCTGCTTGGTATATCCACGATGAGGGACCATATGTAATTCAGGGGTAATCGTGCTTGGTATATATGCAATAAGTGATCATCGCCTGCACGATTAGACTGGTTTTGCTTGGTTTATCCGCAATAAAGGACCATACGCATTCTAGGGGTGATCATGCTTGGTATATCCGTGATGGGTGATCACTACATACACGATTTGATTATGCCTATGGTTTTGCTTGGTATATCCGCAGTGGGGTACCATACGCATTCTAGGGATAATGAGGATTAGTTGTGCTTCGTACATTTCAACAGGCAACCATATTTTAGTTAGATTCAGTTGAGTAGTCCGGAATCCCTACTCTTGCTCATTTCCATAAGGTTAGTCCGACCCTAGATTCGAGTGAATAAGAATTGCTCACATTAGACGTTGTGTTTATAAATTAGATTTATTATGTTATTACTTGGAATCCAGATGGGGAATTATGTAGAATTCCTTTATTAAATTTCGTGAATTGATAAGTGATCTTATTGATTGATTAACGTAGTTAAATGTTAATATTGTGCATCTTTGATTCATGGGATTGATTAATTAGAGTGATTGTGGAATGATGTTGGATATGAATTTTATTACTATGATCAGATTCGTTGACCAATGTGGCTAGAGAATAATATTGCGCTACGTTGGTTATTCTTTGAGATGTTGCATGCTATAAATTGTGGTATTATTTTGAAACATAGTGATTCATAAGATGGATGAAATGGAAATCTTGATTGTCATGTGGGTTTGTTATGTAGCTCGGAATCTAGTAATTCATGCTTGTCAAGTCCTAATAATTGATTGAAGAATGTTATGCCTTCCTGTTAAAACGCATTGGGATAAATGTCTGAGTTTAGTGAATGGTGAACTACAAATAACTTAATCCCTTCTTAGGGTACGTAGGCAGTCTAACGTTAAGGTTAGATGTAGCCATGAAATAAAAGAAAATGAATGTGTGGTTAAATCATTGATTGTGTTTTTGTCTTGTCTTGGAGGTGAGACATGATAGATAAATAGGAATGTGGTGACATCACGTGTCAATCTTGGTCGTATGTCAGGATCGGGGCATGACAATAAGGCCTAAAAAGGATCGGATAAACAAAGGCTCAAACAAAATAAGAGTATCAACCCAAAATACAACGAAAGACCCACACAAGCTTAGACCCGAAGGCAGCAGAAAACAAACAATAAAAAACCCTATTCTCTAACAGCAAAGACCACATTGCCATAGCCGGCACATCTTCGGAGAAAGCCAAACTCCGAACCGAGAAAGTAGACACTAAATCCAAGTATCATATGGGTAGAGAATGAGGCTAAGGGGTATGTAAAATACCCAACACTTGGCCTCGATGGCGATTTGGCTAGAGCTAGCATTTTGGACCCAACCCGACCCGTTAATATTAGTATTTGGGTGGATGCTTAACGGGTCGGGTCGTAACGGGTGAACCCGTTAAACAACTCGTTAAATAATGGGTCACTTTGGGTCAACCCGTTAAATCCGTTAACACCTATTAGCATCCGTTAGTTGAGGATGTTTTAGTAATTTCAATAAAGTCTTAACAACAAAAAATAAACTCTATATAAAAAAAATTGTTAATGGGTGAAACGGATCCGGTTTGGGTGACCCGTTATCTTAACGGGTCGGGTTCAGGTGACCCGTTATCTTAACAGGTCGGATTGAACCCGACCTAAACCTTATAAACCCCACCCGTTTACAGGTCTAGATCCAACATAGGCATGCTTATTGGGGGAGGGGAAGTGAAAGAGGGAAGTAGATTTCGTATCTTATTTCTGTTCGGAGCCCGCCTATTCGAGTACATGATGGGATGGGGATGAAGTATCACAACCAAGGATGAGGGCGAACAAAAAGTTAAAAGACAGAAAACAGAAAAAGTAGGCAAAAGATGATGGATAAGGGGCATGAAGCCCAAATCTGAGACAAGCTCATGGGATATTTGAGACCCAGTTCAGGGAAAACTAAGATAAACTCAGAGAGAACCAGGAATAAAACGAAAGAAGAAGACTGTAAAAAGGAGAGGAAGAGATGGATGCAGTGAGGGAAATGGAGCAGAGGAAGTGAGAGGGGAGGAAAAATAGGAAAAAGGCAAATGAGGGAATGAGGAGGGAATGAGAAGATTGGAAGAGGGAATGAGAGGATTGGAAATAGGAGGAAGTAATAGGTTGCTGCCTACCCGAGCAAGAGCAAGGGCCGGCGACTGAAAATTGAAGCGGGAGAAGAGACTCTGGATCTGGAATTTTAGAGAGAAACAAGGCGAGAGAGAAAACGCGTTTAATAATATGAAATTATACAAATCTTTCTAAACCCTAAAATTTGGGCAGCTTGAGTTTTTCTTTTGTTGCTAGCTAGTGTTAAATGTGAATACATAAGAGAGGGAAGCCCTAACCCTAATATAAATATTTAAGGATTAAGTGGTGGTTTTGGGGTTAATGCTATTTTAGAAGGAGAAACATTTCAATGTGTTTGGAACGCAACCCAGAATGTTAAGTGTTATAATATAATTTTGTTAAAATTATATTTTTAAATTTTGAAGTAATTATTTCCGACACATTGAAAAACCTTTCCTGTTAAAGGGCTCAAGGATCATATTAGTGAGGGGAGGGGGGATTTTGTTTTACTCCCCAATCCCAAATGGGAGGATAGTATCATTACTACCCATCTCCTTTTGTTATGGAAAAGGTCGGTTCTAGGTCTAGGGTGTGATTTATCAATAACTTGTTTTTGTAAGGACTTGTGGGCAAATAGAAGACAAAGGTGATTTCCATGCCACGAACACAGGTAATATAATACACAATTATTTTAAGAAGAGTATTTGTAGTTGTATGTCTCGCTAGGTCCTTAGGATTAGATTGGTAAAGAAAGATATTCAAGTATATTGAACATAGAGATGAATGATTTTTTATTTCTTTCCAAAACACCGCAACCAAAGATTTGATACCAATTGAATGTGCAATGATGTGAATGTTGTCTCACATTTAAAAGATCAGAAATTTTGCAAGGGTTACAAAGAGTTAGGTTACTTTTTTTATTATCAATTAGTTTTAATAAGAAACTTCAATTGCTTTCATAGCAGTAGAGCAAGTTGACTTGCGTCTGAAATATAATGGCATGACCATGCGTGGGCCACACACGAGCTGTTGTGTAGGATGTAAAGTATTGTTCAACATTGAAATACGTAATAAATAAACCTTTTCAAAGTTTAAAAGAAGCTAAACTACTTCAATATGAACCTTTTGAAGGAATTTAAAATTGTTGCAAAGTAATTGTATGTATGTAGCTTTTTAATCTAGTGTAAGCCACAGTTCGTGTACAATATGCAGTCAATGCCTAGTGATTCAAATGAACTTACTTTATCCTGTGTCCCATCCATCTTAGCTTAAGAAACATATGAGCAAAGCTGTGAAACCATTTCCTTAAACACGTTTAGTGGGTGGGTAAGGAATTGTTAAACTTTGAGTGAGGGAGCCAATTGCTAATATATCTCAGTAAACAAAGCTTTAATTCAAGGGTTTTGATCACCTGCACTGCCAGAATATTTATGCAACTCGAGAGGATTGATTTTTAAATTTTTCAAGACCACTCAATTCATTTCTTGAATGTAATATTCCTTGAGGACGAACATGAAACATCTATAGCAAAACCAAGGCAACACATCAAACACACACACACACACACACACACACACACACACACACACATATATATATATGGTCGAAGCAGCTATATACACGCACACATTGCAGCAGAAACCAAAAATAGGGCAGCTCGGGCAAGAGACCAACATATATGTGTGTATATATATAGCAGCATACCCAGTACATATATAGATACAGGCAACAATCAGGATTAGCTGAATTAGGTGTTGAAGAAGTTAGTTAATTAGCAATGTTATGTTGGTTTTGGTTAGAGGTGGATGTAATTAGTATTGTAATTATCTCTCATCTCTTGATCATAATTATTTGACATCAAGAAACTGCATGCATACATTATATATAAGCAATAATTCGTAACAAATTTCGTCCATACTGAAGAAAACAAATTTACAGAGGCCTCTTTTGATATATTTATAAATAAAAAAGATTCTGAAAATTATAAATTCATTTGAAATTCAACACCAAACAACCCCTGAATCATTAATTCTGTACTCTTCACACCCCAGCATTGCAAAAGTTCTCATGCAGCGAGGATATATACATCTCATAGTCGGTATAAGAGAGGAAACACAAGTGCAAGCAATCATCAATGGCGATTCTTTTTTTTATTTTAATTTCGAAATATCCCAAAGCAGTGAAGTGTCCCTTTCTCAATTTATATATTGTACGTGCAGTATCTACATTGTGTAATCAGAAGGGTTGCTTCCTGCAACACCCAACTATTTGATAGACTAACCACCAAGGAATGATTGGGACGAATTTCAGGCCCATATTTCACACAATACATCATGTGTTCGATTCCTGGCGTTGTTTAATTACAAAATTGATGGCCAAGAGAAAGCTGAAATATCTCTGTGAGCCTTTTTGGTTCCCAAAAGGGTGCGTTTGGTACGCAGACGGGACGGGACGGAATGGGACGGGACGGAACGAGACGGAACAGAACAGGACGGGACGGATGTTGTAAATTTTGAAAAAGACAAGGGGCATTGTTGTCCTAAAATGTTAAAAATTTCTGTCCCACAGACGTGGAACAACCCCGTTCCATGGGGGGAGGTGGAACCAAAAATCATCCAAAACTTGTCCCGTGGAACGCATCGTCCCACTCGTTTTAGGGGTACCAAACGCGGGACGGAACGCCTCGTCCCGTCCCGTCCCGTCCCGTCCCGCGTACCAAACGCACCCAAAAGGGTGGACTGCCATGACTAAACACCTAATTGATCCCTTTTTGTATGAAAAAAAAAAAAAAAAAAACACTATTTGTTAGACTATATCTACTCCTAGTACTACTGTTTAAACGTTAACCTAGGCCCTCACCAACCCATAATAATTCAAGGGCCCAACAGGACTTGTAGGCCTCCCTAGTTTCTTTAGTCCGCAGTAACCTCCAAAAGTTAATATTAACAGGTAATTCCCAAAAAAAGGAGATTATACTTACACACTCAAAATTACTTCTTTACATTTTTAAAATATTTTTATTAAGTGTTAATGGTGTGTAAAAAATATTAAAATATTAAAAACTTATGAGAAAAATAATTTGAAATGTGTGAATATAATTTCTCTTCCTAAAATAACGTTGCTCCACTCCTTATAATTAACGGTAATTTTTTTTTTTACAAATTGTGATGATGTGAATCGATATGCTTGGTCAAATTTGGAGAAAACTTCGGTACGGACATTCCGGCCAAAAACAGAAGATCCTCATGTATCATAGTCTCACACACACCCATGGGCACGGCTCAAGAGCATTCCGTGTTTAAGCTATACTCAACCATGTCATTTGCAAGCCAACTCTTACAAAAACATAAAAATTTCCAGTGTTTTTGTCTCACATAATACCATAATTTTAAATCATTCAAAATTTGCCGTGATAAAAAAGCTTATCGAAATTCATCTCGTGAAGTTGATAAATTTTCAAATGGGTGACGTTGTGAGTGCCTGACATAACATTGATCAAAGGAACCCCGGTGAATTGCTTTGTTCAACAAAAACAAGCGAGGCGGTAAATTATGAGTAGGATTTTTTATCCTTCTAATTTCTCTATCATTTCATGTTCTTTTATTTGAACGATCACGGTTAAGTCACGTCAATATCTTATATTTATTTATTTTTATAAAAATAATAAAACAAAAAATAATGTGTGAGAAAAAAAGTATAAAAGGGAATGAGAATAAAAAAGTAAATAATTTTACTCCGGCAAATTATTCCGAGCCCTCCCTCCCCAATGTAGCTAGTATTTTTGCCTTAAGCGCAACCAAACCCAGAACCCATCAAATCACTGAGCCAGATTCACCGACCTTACAACCCTTCCTCTCGTAGCTGCTAAGACACCTGGCTGAGCCGTGGCCCGCACTTACAAAAAGATCGTGGGGTTTCATTTAATATAGCAACTCATCTTTCAGTCAACTTTTTTGACAGAGAGTGTGTTGAGTTTCTAATTAGAGTTCGAAATTACTCTATTTTTATTATTGTAAAGTTTTCATTTTTTTTAATAATAATATGTCCCATTTATTTTATATTTATTAAGAAAGTTAAAGTTTAATTATAAAACTAATTAGTAATATAAGAATTAACTCAACTTATTCATAAGTTATTGTAAAGTCTCTTATTTCATTAATACGAACTTATTCTCAACACGTTTTTTCATGTGTGGTGAATTTTTAACATAACATGCGGACAACACAATGAGAGGATAAAGAGCTTGTGTAACCGTTTGACTTCATACGAAAAACAACATATTCTGATACCATAGAAAAATTTAAAATGACATCAAAAAGTTAGTTATTACTTGTAAACTTAAGCAAAATCCATCATATTATAGAATTCATAACATTTTTTCCCCATACCACAGCAAATATGTATTATTATCATTTTATTAAAAAAGAAAGTCTATGTCAACAAAAATGTGTCGCTGTGGACCCTGCCTCTGTACAAATATGGGTCCCCCCGCGAATTTAATAGGCCTACCATGTTAGAAATTGGAATAGAAAGACGGGGAGAGAGAGAGGTAGCAATAATGGTGGTGGTGTGCATGGGAGGGGCATTAGGGTTCAGCCTTGACTCAGATGTTCCGTGTTCGTCCCGTACGGGACAGCATCCCTTCCCACTCTCCTCCACACGGGTGGCCTCACCCATTTACCCCAAAACCCACGTACTTTTCCAAATATCACATTTTTGCCACCCTCGCTTGTTGCTCGAGACTTGATCCATGACCAACAACATTGATGTGTCGCTCAACTTGCATCTTATCAAATGTATAACATAATAAGTATAATAACTTTACCACGAAAGCATTGGAGACATTAAAAGTGGAACAATTCAATATAAATTATATTTAATTTTGTCATTTCTTATATGTCAAAAATTTTGTATTCTTCAACGTACTCTCTCGTATGAGACCACCATGCAATGTACCACATGTACAGTTAGTTTTGGATTGGTCATTTAAGAAAAAAATAAATGGCAAAGTCATACAATTTCGCATTGGACCACTACTAATCACACCGAAATTGTTTCATAACTTGCATGAGTTTTTGTATTTATCAAAAAGCCTTCCGTTTCTTGTATCCTTCAACATGTAATATCACGCTCACAAATAGAAGAATTGTGTGTTAGGAGTTGTATCTAGATGAGTTCCAATTTTTTGGGGCTGTTTGGCAGTGCATCAAGCCACTCGGTCAAGCTGTTAGGCCATCTCCAACCGATGGCTGGCCAGAGGGCTCGTTTTAGCCCTCTGGCCCTCCAAGATTCTTCAAGATATTAATATTTTAATGAACAGTGCAGGGCCATATTTGCCTCCGTCTCCAACCGAGGGCCAAAGGGCCATAGGGCCAAACATAATTTATTATTTAAAAACTACAACTTAAATTCAACCGAGGCCCAAAGTTTCATGTTACTTAATTTAATTTAATGTGGTATAATGGCCTAGGAAGTTATAGGAAAAAATAGAATTAAAACAAATATGAAACAAATTTTGTAAAATAGAAGTTATATGAAAAAAAATATTAATCAAATTTTATGAAATATAAGTTATAGGAAAAAAAATGAAACAAATTTTGTGAAATAAAAGTTATAGGAAAAAAATAGAATTTAAAAAAAATATGAAACAATTTTTGTAAAATAGAAGTTATATGAAAAAAAATATTAATCAAATTTTGTGAAATATAAGTTATAGGAAAAAAATGGAATTTAAAAAAAAATATGAAACAAATTTTGTGAAATAGAAGTTATAGGAAATTCAAACTATTAGCCGTTGAATTAAAAAAAATTCAAACTATTAGTGTCGGTTACAACCGACACTAATAGTAATTCAAAAAAAAAATTTGCCTTGCATTCTTATTACTGTCGGTTATAACCGACAGTATTAATAAAACATTTATTAATGATGTCGGTTACAACCGACAGCAGTAAGAAAATAATAAAAAAAAAATAGCCAGCCCGGGGCTGGCTGGCCGAAAGCAGCCAGCCCTCCAGCCCTCTCCGATCCCGTGGGGCCCTCCCAGATTCCAGAGCCCTCTGACCTAGCCCTCGTTGGAGACGGTTTTAGGGCCATTTTCGGCCCTCTGGCCCTCTGGACCCTTCGGTTGGAGATGGCCTTATGTTCAAGTTTTTATTTCTACATACCCTTCCACTATCTCAATGGCATTGTAGTGAATATGACTCTTAACTATGACTCTTATCGTCTCCATGACAATCATGCAGGCCTTACAAGGGTCCCGGCACCCTCCACCCTTTAGCCAAACAATAAACAAATCCAAATAAATCTCTCGCTCTCCGTAATCTTCTCTCTTTGATCTTTTGGGGACTGGGTTTCTGACTCAGACCATCCCTCCCCACACGCTCACAAGTGAAAACTGCAAAAACAATAAAAGCATCTCGCCCTCCTTCCCTCCCTACCTGAATTTTCAATCTCCCTACTCACTCTTTGTTTGCATCATCATATAAAACCCTCTCCCAGTTAGGAGATAGCCCAGTTGCTAACCTGCGGACCTCCACCCCAGGCGATGGGGGTACTGCGCCACCGCCACCGCCACCGCCACCGTTATGTAAGGCTATCAACTGTAATCACGGCCTTCACTTTTCTCTTGTTCACCTCAGCCTCATCAGCGGTAACCAGTCAAACCCAACTCGGTAAGCCACTCAGCACACCATCAAAACAACTAATTGCTAACCTCCATTTGTGTTTTGACTCGTTCAGTGGTGACTCAGTTCTGTTCAGCTTGAGCTCGTGATGGTGAATTGATTTTTTTCAGGTGGTGGGCATCATCATCAAGGTGAAGGTGGGCCAGCACTGGAGCGAGTCGTGATCCACCAGAAGAGTCGACTGGGTTCATCGCCACCGAGTTGCAGATCCAAGTGCGGGAGGTGCTCGCCGTGTAAGGCAGTGCACGTCCCCATCCAACCAGGTGTCTCTATACCTCTCGAGTACTACCCCGAAGCTTGGCGCTGCAAGTGTGGCAACCATCTCTTCATGCCCTAGTAGATTAATTAAATTAAAACCTTTTGTAAGTTAATTTAATTTAATTACACTAGTAGTATATATAGTAGAGTCCAATTTCATTAGCTTTTAAAATTCTGGACAGTGTAATTGTTGTTGTTGGTAATCCCCTTTTCCCCAGTATTTGGTCACTGACTGCATATACTGGTTATTATTTTTTGCTAAACGTGGGGAACAAGTGAAGTGTTGGGAATGTAACATTTATATTTTTGCTTTTCTTATTAAGTTTGCATTAATGCAAGTTAAATTCTTATGGGACAGACTTAAAGTCGAGGGCATGTAATTAATTGATTACATCATGTATGACACGTGCCTTTTATTTTCTAATATAAGTTAAAAACATAATTGATACGTCACCTTTTAAAGACCCTTTTTTGTAATATATTTTCATTTATTATAACACGCAGTGTATTATTTTGTGTTTATATTTAGAATACAATGAAAAATCTGTCAATATTGTAAGCTTATTTTTATTTCTCTCTCAAGTCTAAAGTAGAGATATTTCAGTGTGCCTAAAACAAAGACACATACGCCTTTATATATACACAAGTGAAGGTACACTTAACAAAAAACTTCTCTATCTTGTACAATAACATATGGTAGACCACTCTGTTTTCTGGGTACATTTAAAAATATCTCCTCCCCATGGATAAAAGGGTTTTTTTTTTCTTTTTCGAAAAGCTCCGAGTTCTCTCTCTCTCTTTTTTTTCTTTAAATTTGTTTTGTTGTGTGTAAGATTTTTTAGTATGCTCCAGAGTAAATGATAGAATGACTAAATAGGCAAAGTTTTAAAGCATAGAATAGCCCAGATATTAATAGAATTTTGCTGAAATACATTTGAATATATACGGGGTTTACAGCTGGGCCCTTTTCACATATTGCAAAAGTTTGATTTTAGGTAGTGAAAATTGGAAAAAAAGAGGAGTTACAGTAGTACTCAGCTTTATTGTGTTTTGTTTGTCTGTTTGTTTTCGTTTTGGAGGGGGGTTTTATTGTTTTTCCTCTATGGAGTGTTTAATTATTATTTTGCTATTTAAGTAGATGGGTTTCCCTCCTCAACGCTTCTTACTGCGGCTGCATGTTTACTGAACGTGATTGCAACGCCTGAAATTTGAATAGTACCGAGATTGTTTTGATAGAGCAATAAATTATTAATTTTTATTTTTGCTTGTAGAACAGCAAGGGGGAACTATTGTTTTCGTATTCCGACGACTATTTAACGTTTAATTTACTGATGCTTTTCTTTTAAAGGTCGAAAGAAGTCCGAATTCAAAACTCTTTTTTTTTTTTTGTTAAAATAAAAATTGTAGGGGCATATGAATCAGACATGGGTTTCCATTGCACCATATGATGAAGCTTGTTTATTAGAGACAATTGCATGGGAAGGAGAGCAACTGATGAGCAGGAATATTGTGACATGAGATATTAAAATGTTTGAGACACTGTTTGTTTGTTGAACATGTCACAGACTCAGCAGTTACTGCATTAATTTGCTCACCAAACTGTGTCCATCAAATAATTTGGGGTTTTTTTTTTTCAATTTAGTTGATTGTCTTACGAGTTGAGATCGTCTTTTTCTTCAATTCAATGCTTCTTAGATTCAAATTATCTTTTTTCCCATACATTAGTTTAGAGAAAAAAACGATTGTTTGTATTAGAAATAAAACTACAACCCCGGCCTTCTCTAAACCTCATTGGCATTTTAGCAATTCAACATTTATCAATTCATTAAATCTGACAAATTTAGTATCACTAACATTATTAATTGTTTATATCATTTCAAAATCCATATCTATGGACACTAATAACATGACCGATGATGTTTGTGGATATATATTGAGCCCCGAGCGCCATGCTCATATACATAACACAGTACCCAAATTGCCTTTCGGTTTCTGTGTATAAAGACTGGTATATATGTCTCCTTATCTGTCCAGGGGATATGCATACGACAGCATGAGCGTAAAATCGTTTTCTTCTCCGTGCCTGCATATTGATTTTGTTACCAAATTACGTTGTCTTCACTCGCACTCCATATATGGACTAAAAATAAATCAAATTACTCCCTTGGAAGTTATAGATATATTGGTTGTTGTTACTTGTTCCACTTTCATGCCTTGGTCGTCTTTGGCCAAGCGGGTCAACCGTAATTTGTTAATTGCAGAGCCTGCAGATCTCCACAGCTACTGCTTCTGCTTCACATGTGTGCGTGTCCTCTGGGTCTCTGCCACGTATGCATTGCCAAATTTTCAATATTTTTCTGAGAAGTAATAATTTTCCCGATCCCATGCGCCCATGCATGGCTATACCAGCCTATAGGTCTTTCTGGATAAATAGAAAAATAAATTGTTGATGATTATCCCATTGTTGCATGCATGTTTGCGTTGTATAGTTGACTTGATGTTTAGTAACATCTCATCAATTTTCCGTTTTGTCAATTTTAAAAAACTAAATAAAATATGATCTCAAACTTCTTTCCGGGTATCAGTGCAATGGGTTCTAGGGGCTTTTCTGACCAATGGCTTTTTTTGTTCTTTCTGTTTTTGAACTTTAATCCTGTATGAAGATTAAAATTAAAAAAAAAAATTGGTATTAGATTGAATATTAATTTTAATTCTTAATGTGCATTTTATTAATACACAAATTTTAATTTATTTTTTTGACCATAAAAGAGTTTTTTAATTTATTAATTTTATTTAACATTCTTCAAACTTGAAAGACTCAATTAATGTACCTAAATGTTTGTATTGAAATATATTATATTTGAACTAATATATTTAAATGTTAGTACCGAAATGTATGTACATAAATATATGCTGTAACATCCCACATCGCACAGGGAAGAGGATCATGTAAGCCTTAAATGTATATTCTCATCTCTACCTAGCACGAGGCCTTTTGGGAGCTTACTGGCTTCGGGTTCCATCGGAACTCCGAAGTTAAGCAAGTTCCCATGAGAGCAATCCCATGATGGGTGACCCACTAGAAAGTTCTCGTGTGAGTTCCCAGAAACAAAACCGTAAGGGCGTGGTCGAGGCCCAAAGCGAACAATATTGTGTTAAGGTGGAGTCGAGCCCGGGTTGTGGTGAGGGCCCAGGTCGGGATGTGACAATTTGGTATCAGAGCCAATACCTGGCCAGAAGTGTGCCAACGAGGACGTCCAGCCCCTAAGGGGGTGGATTGTAACATCCCACATCGCCCAAGGGAGAGGATCCTGTAAGCCTTAAATGTATATTCTCATCTCTACCTAGCGAGAGGCCTTTTGGGAGCTCACTGGCTTCGGGTTCCATCAGAACTCCGAAGTTAAGCAAGTTGGCGCGAGAGCAATCCCATGATGGGTGACCCACTGGGAAGTTCTCGTGTGAGTTCCTAGAAACAAAACCGTGAAGGCGTGGTCGGGGCCCAAAGCAGACAATATCACGCTACGGTGGAGTCGAGCCCGAGTTTTGGTGGGGGCCCGGGTCGGGATGCGACATACGCACCAAAATGTATTAATATTAAATTCATGTACCTAAATGTGTGTACCGAAATGTTAGTACCGAAATGTATTATATTGAATTAATGTGCCTAAATGTTTGTATCGAAATGTATGTACCGAAATATATTATAATGAATTTAATATACCTAAATGAAGAAGATAAAGTACATCGAAATATATTGTATAACAAAAATTAGTTTATCTAAATGTTCACAACAAAATATATTATGATGAATGAAATGAAAATAAAAATTATAATGAAATAAAATTAATCCATTAAAAATTAGAAAGAAAAAGATTAAAAAATTAAAAAATTAAAAAATAATTAATAAATGAGGTTATTAATGTATCAAGAGACTAAAATTAGATTTTGATCTTGCTCATGGTTTTTATCTAAAAGTCATATTTGCCAAGGATTAAAATGAAGTTTTTTTTCTTTTTTGGGGTGACGGGTGGCAATGTTTCTTCCTAGGGTTGCATGTAGGTCCTGCAGTTCCTCAATGTATTATTTCATACGAGATTTTATCGTTGGAGAATTCAAGAATTTTACATCGGAAAATCAATAAAATTAAGTGGTTAACCTTTTAATTCGATCAAAAGATTTTAAAGTAAAACTCTTACATCTACATTGTAACTTGTAGGCAGATAGTACGATCCAAGTTATCGATATGCCTAGTTTTAGGCAATATCCATATATATTTTTAATTATTCACAGGATAAACAAAAAAAGCGAGTTTATTATTAGTATTTATATTTTAGCTGGATTAGGTGAGACATTTTGACAAAGAGGACGGGGAGGTAGGATGGTGGCTCCAAACTATACATTCAAATTAGCCAAAAGGCCTACGGCTACTAGTCTGGTCTATCAACTCTGAGAACAGTGAGGTCCCGTCAGTTTGCCCATTCCCACGCACATGATGTATTATTATTCACTTTCTTTTGTTTGTTTGGGTTTCTGCGGCAGCAGCAGAGAGAGAGAGAGGTATATTACCTTTCACATACTCAATTTTATTTATCAAACAATCTTTTTAAATTTCAATAGTTGAATTAAATGAATTAAATAAAATTTGATAAAAAATAAGCAAGAATTTATAAAATATAAAATTAGATGTGTAAATGATATTTTTTTTCTTAATAATATATAGTATTAAATACTACTGCTTTTGTGACAGCTCGTCCCAGAATATTATTTATCGTCGATGTGAAAGACGAAAATACCTGTGGGCGTTGAGATGTGTTGTGTGTGACATGCTTTTAGGAGGGGACCAATATGTTAAATTCCTAAGTTTTTGGACCTATTTGGAAGTTAGAAATTTTTTTTTGTCTTGTTTGGTTGCGTTTGAACCACACACACACACCCACATCATCCACTCCCGTGTACCTTCTCTCTCCTCCCTCACGGATCTCTCCCATTTTCAGTACAAACCGTACGGACAAGCACCAAACCCTCTCAAACCTTGTAGATTAAAGGTTTTAAGATCACCATTTTACTCCTGAGGTTCATACAAGTTGAATGATACTATTTTTAGGTAAGAACTCATTCGAAAACTCGTGAAAACCCTAACTCGATTTATGTCACTATTCATGCAATCGTAAAATCGTGTGTTTTTGGGGATTTCAAGCTCACAGGGAGCTTTAGGAGGTCCTCATAAGGCTCGGAGTGGTTCGTTGGAAGAATTTGGACGTCGGGATAACAAGTTTCAAGTTTTGCCGGTCTTTCTCGAATTTCTCCAGCGAGATCCCGTGACTTTTGGAGCTTGAAAGTGGTAAGAACTTGTTCCTTATGTTGTAAGCTTCAATTTGGTACAAGTTTCATGAAATTTGGTTGAAAAATGAATGAGATATTGAAGTTTTTTAGTTTTCCAACTTTTCGGCCACGGCGACGGTCGCCGGAGTTCCAAGGTAGAAGACGACGGAATATTCTATCAAGTTTGACGGAATATTCTAACGCCGTCAGTTAGATGTAACAGATTCTATTAGAGTTTAACAGAATATTCCTAACGGTGGTTAAGGATTCCCTGCGCATGGCGGCACTTGTTGCCGTGCACTTGCCAACGTGTGGCAGCGCGTGGGGCACTGGAAATATTTTTCTAAAAATTTGTGGTTGTTTGTGAGGTTGTGTCGATCATGTTGGTATATCCAAATACCAAATTTGAGCATTGTATGAGAAGTTATTAGTGAGTCTTGCTTATGTGCCTTAAATAATGTTTATTTAGTTATTTCGCATATAGGTGAGACCTATCCCGAGGACGAGCGCCAGCAATCGAGGCTCGGGGGCTACAAACCTTCGCTTATCAATGAGTGGGCTTTGGGTTTTCCGTATATACCTATATACTTGCTATTTTTCCCATAAATCGCTTTTAAAATGAAAGTATATTGAAAAAATCCATGCATATGAATTAACTATTAGTACATGAATTGGTATATGATGCATATATGTGAATTGGTACTGTGGACGCTCAGGTGAGTACCAGGTGAGTTATAATTGGTTGATGTGAATTTATGATTATGATGTGATATATTAAGAGTTCATAAACCTGCACCCCGGTGTTAATGCTTCCGCCCAGAGTTAGGGCTTCCGCCCAAAGTTACGGCTTCCGCCTAGAGTTTGGGCATAGTCCTTCACATGATGTTCACCTCCCACACCATATGCTCACCTTGGATCTAAGTTAGGTGCACAGGTTTGTCATACATACCACTATAGGTGGTTTCTACTCGTAGGTGACCCGCAATTATTCGCACAGTCTTCACGTGAACGTAGCACTTGAGCATATTTATTTTACACCTAGCCTTGTTGTACAGATCACTTAGGGTGGCTCCGAATCGTGTGCAGGAATATTTGATATGATTGAGATTGATTATAAGCTATAGACTCAGCCGATGGCTGATTTGATATCTGGTTGCGCAGCGTAGTACGCATTTATGGTTGGGCTAAATCTTTTAAGGTGGGGAATTGTTGCAAATATGTACGTTGGTGAGAATTCTGAAGGTGAATTAGGACGCACAGATATGTTCCAAGGACTATAGCTCTGTTTTGAAATTCACTCTCCCCCCACAGCGATGTCGATGTGGTATGCTTTCGAAGCTCTTATTTAATTAATATTTGTATAGCTAACTGATAAATCAAGAAATATAGTTTCAGATCGTGAATTAGAGGTTTGGATCAATGTTGAGAAAAACAGCTTTGCTTAATTGTTTGTTTTCAGGTCATGCTTTCTATGATATTGGGGATGTCTCAGCACCAGAAAGGCAGTGTACGGACACTTTATCTCAGATGTTACCAGACCTTGAAAATGCTCTTGCGGAGAAGAAGATGCCCAAAGAGAATTGGCCCTAATTTAATAGATTTAACCGTGACCGATAACCCTTAATCATCTCTAATCACTCTTCCAATTTTATCAATTTCAAAATTTTGTCAAAAATATTTTGAACTTTAATTCTGTTCAAATTTTGTTGTTGATTACGTGCCTGCAATGGGCAATATACAGTATTCCAATTCAGAACATGGCTGGATAACTTTCGAGAGAAATTATGAGAGCAATTAGTTTCTCATTGTTGTTTAATTTTTGTTTATGGGTTTAATCTTTATTTTTGTTGCTGGGTTTTACGAGATCAATGTGTGCATGCGCAGATGTCTATATTTGGAGATGTATGCATCTTTCATTGCATATAAAAGTATCAATGGTTGTAAATTTGTAATCATGTGTGCTTCTATGTTAAGGGATGATATGAAATCGTAGGATATCTAATTGACAATTTGACATATCAGGAACAGCTTCGGAACGAGAAACGGCTGTGCACAACATATCAGGAACGGCTTCGGAACAAGAAATTTTCTCTTCAGAGAGATCTGTTTCTCAAACGGTACCTCGTGATTATGGCTTCTTGAGATGTATGTGACCGTACTGACGCATCTTTCTTAACAGATGCATATAACATATATATAAAATCTATAGTGCATGATGGGTATTTGAAAATCTTCATTAGCTTTCAATTGTTTAAAAGAACAAAACGGCATTGGATAACCACTCATGTCACACTGATATTGGCCTATAATTTAATAGATTATACAAGGTTTGTATTGGCCTCTAATTTTATAAACTGAACACAAGTACTGTCACTATTTCGTAAACTAAACATTAACTATTTCTTAAACGGAATACTAGTACTATCACTAGTTCGTAAACTAAACACTGACTATTTTTAAAACCGAACACTAATACTACCACTATTTTGTAAACTAAACATTGACTATTTATCAAACGAACAATAGTACTATCACTGTTTTGTAAATTAAACACTGACTATTTCTTAAACGGAACACTAGTACTATCACTATTTCGTAAACTAAACATTGACTATTTATCAAACGAACAATAGTACTATCACTATTTTGTAAACTAAACACTGACTATTTATCAAACGAACACCAGTATTATCATTGTTTAATAAACTAAACACTGACTATTTCTTAAACAGAACACTAGTACTATCACTGTTTCTTAAACTAAACATTGACTATTTATCAAACGAACAATAGTATTATCACTGTTTCGTAAACTAAACACTGACTATTTATCAATCGAACACTAGTACAATCACTGTTTCGTAAACTAAATACTGACTATTTCTTAAACAGAACACTAGTACTATCACTGTTTCTTAAACTAAACATTGACTATTTATCAAACGAACAATAGTACAATCACTGTTTTGTACTAAACGTCAACTATTTCTTAAACGGAACACTAGTACTATCACTGTTTTGTAAACTAAACATTGACTATTTATCAAACGAACACTAGCACTATCATTGTTTCGTAAAACAAAACACTGACTATTTATTAAACAGAACACTAGTACTATCACTGTTTCGTAATCTAAACACTGATTATTTCAACCGACTGAAGTTGGAAGAAATCGCAAGGTGAGAGGAAGCTCGTTCGTTGGAGGAGGTAGGCACCTTTTGAATAACAAACCTATTAATAAATACTACATTTGATGCATTATAATACTATATTTGTTATATATAAATTATACTATATATTATATGTATTATTTGGGTTCATTTTCATAAATAGTCAATTTCAAAAATAGTGTACCCGTATTCAGGTTTCATAAATAGTCAGTTTCAGAAATAGTGTACTTGTACTTAGTTTCATAAATAGTGTAGTTAGTTCTCGAAATTGTGTACCCGTGTTTAGTTAGTGTACCCATGTTTAGTTTTATAAATAGTCAGTTTCAGAAATAGTGTACTCGTGTTTAGTTTTATAAATAGTCAATTTCAGAAATAGTGTACTCGTGTTCAGTTTCATAAATAGTTAGTGTACACATGTTTCATAAATAGTTAGTGTACACATGTTTTGTACGTCTTTTTTCTTCTTTCGCATTCTATATTTTCATTCTCTTTTACTTTATTCAATCTAAATATTAGAATTCTTCTCCTGCATTCTATACTTTCATTCTTTTTAACTTTATTTAATCTAAAAGTAAAAAATAAAATCATAAAAGTAATTTTCCGATTAAAATGGAGAAAACCAAATCATCTTCCTATTCAAACGAACATGACAAATGCGTTATTTTCTATTACAAGTGTGCATTTGTCATGTCGCACTAATTCATAAAATAACTAGCAAACAACTAGCATGCTTACCATTCCCTGTCAAAGCACCTAACCTTCTCTTTCTCTAGGTGAGTCTAAGAACAGACAGGAATAATGGGCAGCAGATATTGGAAGCTCCACTCTTCTTTTCCTAGTTATAATTTTAAATGCTGTAAAGCAGTTAAGGAAAAAATAAAAAGACAATCATCCATCTCCTCTTACTAAAAATCTGGTTGTCTCTTCCATGATCCCCAATTCCACCACAACCACTACACAATGGTGTCACAAACACACTCGGCAAAGAGGCATAGGCAAAACGGCATTACTGAAAATCTGGTTGTCTTCTTTGAGCCTGCCGAATCTACAAAACCTCATTGTGTCTGCGAACCGTTTGACCGACGAAAAACCTAGGCCTTTTTCAATTTTCCTCGTAACGTTTTCGCTCAAAACCCGGGTCTATACGGGTCGTGTAGAGCTTTAAGGGTTCATCAAACGACCCGACCTGACCCAAATCTGACGCAACCATTGCGTCTTCTGTAATTCCTGTTGCTAACCCAACCATCATAGCATCGTTGCCGAGTTCATTGCCTGCGAACGCCGAACAAATCGGGAAGGCAAAACTGAGAAGATCGTGTACTGGTCGAGCCCCTACTCTGGCCAACCCGTGTTCAAGCGTGGTCTGATTGTGTCCTTTGAAGGAGTGAAGCGTTTCAAGCTCAAGGACTTGCTTAGCGGAATTGGTTGATGAAATTGGTTTTTCGTTAGGGGCAAGAATTGGAATTTTTTTTTTAATTTTCGTGTTGGATTTTTAACTTAGTCAATGTGTGTTCAATATTTGTGGGACCTCATATTATTAATTTTGTCCTTATGATTAAATAATAGTTTAAGGTGGTTTTTGGTTAATTTAAACTTAGTACAAGCCATTTTCATTAAAACTCTCTTAATTAAATTTTCTTAAACTTTAAAAATAAAAAACGCGTACCATTTTTTAATAAAGCCAAATAAAAACGTGAGCATATATGATAGCATTAAGTATTAAAACAGTTTGTCTAGATAAATGTTAACCAAAAAACAAAAACTTTAGAATAATGCTAGGAAGATCTTAAAAAAAAAACAAACTAAATGATATATCATCGATAATAAATAAGACGTTAATCAACATTTAAATAATAATTCAATTATTAAGAACTACATTATTTAATTTACAAAATTTGATCTCTTTAAAATTATCTATAATGTTAATACCAATCTAATTTCTACCGCAAAAGAAACATTTGTAGAAGCTAGGGTTGTCTTCTATTTTTTCTTTCTTTCAATATATCGATAATTTTACACTAGATAGAGAAAGAGTTCAGCTAAGCCAAAAATTAGGCAACTTAATTTAGTATTGAATTCGTTATCTACGACATTCAAACATAAAACTTTTTATTTTTAAATGAAAAAGAATATTACTAGATCGTAGTACTGTTTAGCTTATCATCTATGTTAAAATAAGAACAAAGAGCAAAGAGAGAGTGGGCACATTCGTTGTCTTTTTCTCAAATGGGTTGAACCAAGCGAAGGTGGACACATGTTTTTACCTGCTATTAGCAGGTTCACCGGCTTTTCCTCCTCCAATATGGAAAATTTCTGCAGCCGTTAGATTGCACACGCATGCAGAATCCAAGTCGTCCATTCATTGTACAATCTAGTGGTAAGTATAACTGAAGATTTTTCGGGGAGAGAGAAAGTGAAGTGATATGCTGATTTGACATAAAATGGTCTATTTAACATCGATCTTATCTACTTCAATAAAATTTGTCCGAATGAATTATAAGGGAGTAAGTTCACTGTCTTTTCACACCCATTTATAAAGGATCAGGATACTGTCCGAGCAAGTAGAGAGAATTCTTCCGGCCAGGGTCATGAGACTGTTTAAGTTTTATTTAACGGTTATAAATAAAAAATTCTTTTAAAAGTTATAATAAGTATAGCCGTTAGATAAAAATTAAATAGCCAATGGATCTGGTCAAGAGAATCTTGATCCATATATAAACAATAGAAATTGATAAGCGATATATAAGAAGTAAAAAATAGTATGTGAATATCACACAACTCTCACATAAGCACACTTTACCATTTACTATTTCAACAGTAAATTTTCATTTCTCTTCTCCATATATCATCAAAACATTTCCATCCCACGTCTATTTCTACCCCACGTCTCTCTTCTTAACTGCACATAACCCTACCCTGAGATGCTTGTGCACCCATTTGAGCGTAGTTTGATCATTTCACTCTTTAAAATAATTAAAAAAATAAAAAAATCAAACAAATTCTTTATAAAAAAAGAAAGAAAAAGAAAAAAAAAGAAAGGCAGGGGCACAAACGGTTGGGTATGGAAAACTGATTGTATTTGATGGATATTTGTATAGAATGTGAAAAAAACAGACTATAGGGAAAATTGACTGTAAAAAGGGCTACATTTTTGCTTACTACACTATTTGGTAATGTTTATCATTTTATTTATTGTTACAGGATGAGTGAGCTTAAATTTTGAAATTTGTTATCTCTTCACTTGTAAGTGAGAAATTTTAGGTTCGATTTTAACCAAAGACGAATTTCAACCACTTTATTTCTAACTCATTGTGAGGTTTAGCACACCCTCTTCACTTAGTGTAGATAATATCATTTGTTCCAAAAAATTTTTTGAGATTTATTTTTATTTACTACACAAATTCTAAAATTTAAACTTATCTAACAATATTAAATATGGTGGCTGTACATCACTATTATTTGAGAGTAGAGAACAAAAATATTGTTTAAAAAATAATCTTAGTTCTTGTCTATAAACTGGGCTGAAAAGACACGCACACCCTCATATATATTTTTAAATGTTTGTGATTATATTATCTTCTATATATAAAGAGAACACAAAAGTGAATTGTATTTTTGGTGTCACAAGCTATAACAAAAATATTTGGATAAAAATACCTCTCAAACAAAAAACTTCAAAAGCAACCCAATATAATACATCAAATAATGCAGGGGTATTTTTGTCATTTTAATATTATTTTTTAATAATTAGTTTTTTGTACAGTTTTTTTGTTTTATTTTTAAAATTAGTACCTTACAATAAGATAGAAATAATGTGATTCCATCAACTGTTTATTAAATATTATCTTCTCTATTTTTAAACACGTTCAAAACATCTTAAGAGCCGTGTAATGCCGGTTATAAAAAAGATTTTTCGCACGCGGATAATAATGTGATTAAATTAGTTGTCAAATAATTTTTTTTTAACAAACGATATTATCTACACTAAGGGGAATGAGTGAGCTTAGCCTCACAATGGACTAGTAATAATGTGATTCAATCAGTTGTTTATTTCTTTATTCTTAATGTAAATTTTATAGAGATCGATTTTATTATGTGGATTCATCTGCTTTAATTGTTTTATGAGGTGTTTTATTAGCATGATCTAAGAGTATTCATTTACTTCAAATATTTGACTTTCCTTTTGTCAATTTACGCATATAAATACATTTAAAACGTGTAAATCGTGTGTAGCACGTCGTTATTCAAAAAATGTCTTCTGCACGTGCTTGAGCGTGTGCATAAAGGCTAGTTTTTAAAAATACATTTTACGCTCTCTTTTCCACTCACCACACTCGTGGAAGGCTAGTTTTTATAAATACATTTTACGTTCTCTCTTTTCCACTCACACATCATGTGTATTTTGTTAGTGCTTGTAAACACGGAAAATTCCTGAAACAAGAACACGTGTCGTACAAAATAATATTTGTATTTTTGATGAATTTTGGGTTACAATCTCTTTATGATTTATCCTCTGATTCTATCTTCGTAAGATATGGATTTGTTGATGGGCTGTTGATCCAAAGGGCCGTTGAGGCTTGATTCTTAGGATGAACAGTGGTGCGGATTCGTTGATGTTGTGTTGATCCGATGGGCCGTTGGGGCTTGATTCTTGGGATGAACAATGGTGTGGATTTGTTGATGTTGTGTTGATCCGAAGGGCCGTTGGGGCTTGATCTTAGGATGAACGAGGATGATCTTCAAGGATTTGACGATGAACGTTGATGTTGTGTTGATCTGAAGGGCCATTGGGGCTTGATTCTTGGGATGAACAATGGTGTGGATTTGTTGATGTTGTGTTGATCTGTAGGGCCGTTGGGTCTTGATCTTAGGATGAACGAAGATGATCTTCAGGGATTTGATGATGAACGTTGATGTTGTGTTGATCCGAAGGGCCGTTGGGGCTTGATCTCAAAGAACGATGAACGAAGATCAAAGAACGATGGTAGAACCTGGTGAACCGGGCGTACGAACTTCAAGAGAATTCTCTTCCAATTTGGGAGTAGAGAAATGTGTTTGTGAATTGGTGTTGAATGACCTCTATTTATAGAATTCCAAAACTTTATTTTTTGGATTTAAATAATCAGATGAAATAAGTTGTTTCTGCCAGGTGTTGACACGTGTCCTATTTGATGGCTTTTCTGACTCTTTTCGATTTGTGGTCGAGTCATACGCTATGTGTAAAATTTATGTGACACGTGAGCGTTGAAATTTTAATTATTGGTCAACATTTATTTTATCGAAATTTTAATGTCTACAAATGCCCCCACTTCAAGGTGCGTCGCATACATGTCTTTGTCACGTGCAGAAGATGCGTTTTGAAGTCTGAAGACGTCGATCCAAGAGCCGTTGAGGCTTGATCTTGGATTGGGCTGGAACTTTCTCCAACTTTGCTGGGGACGACTCGACACGTGTATTTGTTGTACTTGTTGGCTTTCCACATGCTTGATCTTGAACTGGTTTTGATTCAAGAGTGTTGGACACTTGAACTTGAATCGAGATTGTGATTTCAAATTCTAGGGTCGTTGAGGCTTGATCTTGAAGGTTGACTCAAGGGTGTTGGACACTTGATCTTAAATCGGATTTGTGATTTCTCCAAGGGCCGTTGAGGCTTGATCTTAAAGGTTGTCGGACCACGAGCGGCTTCATATGGCAAGCGATCTTCGGTTTAGTTGAGGATGAATCAACATGTGCAGTTGTACGGCCCATGCTGCATTATTCTCTGCTTTGTTTCTTTTGCATGGCAGGCAGGCATAAGGTAGAGGTGTTGGTCTGTTTCTCTGTTAAATCTTTCCAAGTGCCGACCGATCGCCCTATTTCTCATTGTCCCGTAGGCAAGAGCAAGGGTAAAGGAAAAACATGCCATGAGATATCTTTGCCTTCGACTCTGCTGATATGAGATATTTTTTCTTTTGAAGAAGTATCTTTCCACATGTTTATTCTTGAACTGGGCTGGAGGGTTTTCTTCTGCTAGACTTGCCAAAAGTCTAAGCTTTCCCATTTATCTGGAGTTGAAGTTGATCCAAGGGTGGTGAACACTTGATCTTGAATCAGACTTGTGATTCCTTCAAGGGTCGTTGGTGGCTTGATCTTGAAGGTTGTCGGACTATGAACGGCTTCATATGGCAAGCGATCTTCGCGAGCTGACTCAAGAATTTAAGAATCAAAACAAGTCCATCAAATCTAGAGTACGTCAGATCTTGATGATATGAAATACTTTTGCTTTTGAAGAAGTAGCAGACGGCCCGGCACATGTTTCGTCGTGCTTGTTTCTATATGCTTTAATGTATCATTTTCCCAAGCAAATGATTAACCTTAACACTCCCTCTTAATGCTTTGCTGCTTCACTCCCAAAAGTTCTCTTAGGTAGATGAATCTGTCCTTTGGTACTGCCTTGGTCAAGATATCAGCAACTTGATCTTCTATCCTGCAATAGACCACATCCACTTCCTTGTCTTCCACGGCACCTCTGATGTAGTGATGCTTTAGAGCAATATGCTTTGATTTGCCATGACAAACAGGATTCTTGCTCATGGCAATAGCTGACTTGTTGTCACAAAAGATATGAGTTTTTGATTCTTGTTTCTCACCAAAATCTTGCATAATTATTCTCAGCCACACTGCTTGAGAACTTGCAATTTAAGCCGACACATACTCAGCCTCTACCATTGATAGTGCAACTGATTTCTGCTTCTTAGATGCCCAAGAGAATACACCAGTCCCTAGTGTAAAAGTATAGCCAGATGTGCTCTTCAAGTTATCCACTCTAACTCCCCAAAGTCAAGTGTACCTTGTATGTATCTTAGGATCCTCTTTGCACTTTCATAGTGAATGTAAGTAGGCTTGTGCATAAATCTAGACAACAAGCTTGCAACATACATAATATCGGGTCTAGTAAATGTCACATACAACAAACTTCCAA
Organism: Crataegus laevigata; assembly: GCA_963580275.1. Classification (NCBI taxonomy): domain Eukaryota; kingdom Viridiplantae; phylum Streptophyta; class Magnoliopsida; order Rosales; family Rosaceae; genus Crataegus; species Crataegus laevigata. Next base: position 16,699,059 of record OY756940.1, on the reverse strand, counting down.
CTAGGCTTCTATACACAAATTCATCAGCATCACCACTACCATCTTCTCTTTGAAACTTTTCATTCACAACTAAAGGTGTTGCAACAGGCTTGCAACCAACCATTTTGAATTTTTCTAGAAGCGTTTTTGCATATTTCTTTTGAGTAATAAAGATACCATCATTTGATTGAATGATACTAATTCCCAAAAAATAATGCAACATGCCTAGATCACTCATCTCATATTCTTGAAATTCAAGATCATCTTATCACTACTTCCAGTATAAACCAAATCATCAACATATAAGGAAATGATAAGGATATCTGAAATACCTTCGTTTTTGACATAGAGGGCAGGTCCATTCTCACTTCTTTGAAATTCTTTTTCATTGAAATATGAGTCGATCTCTCCATACCATGCTCTCGGAGCTTGTTTCAGGCCATAAAGTGCCTTCTTAAGCTTGTACACCTTGTGCTCTTGTTCTCTAAGATCCTTTAGGTTGATCAACAAACACCTGTTCTTTTAGGACTCCATTTAGGAAAGCGGACTTGATGTCAAGTTGGAGTAGAAACTACCCATTCTGAGCAGCTATAGAAATAGGGCCTCTGATTGTTTCATGCCTAGCTACTGGTGCAAAGGTTTCTTAGAAGTCAATCCCCAGTTTCTGAGAACAACCCTTTGCTACCAATCTAGCTTTGTTCCTTTAAACGGAACCATCTTGATTGAGTTTAGTCTTATAAATCCACTTCACTCCAATGATGAAGTTGTCACAAGGTATGTCCACTAGTTCCTATTGATAGGAGTATATTTATACAACTTAGTTAGCTTGTTTCCTTGCATTTAGATTGTTAGTCCTTAGTTATTTTAGTATTTTAAGCTATTTTCGTGTGTTTGTAGGTCCAAATGACAAAGTATGCAAGAAAGTGCAATTTGGAGCATTTTTGGGCATTGGATGGTTAGCTTATGCTTGGAGCCAAGTGGATGGATGAAATTGAAGATTAAGGGATCCTCTCCTTTCCTATTTTCTGACCCAAAAACACATCACACCCACTTCACCTACAACATCCACTTATTTCACCTACAACATCCACTTATTCCACCTACAACATCAACTCACTTCACCTACAACATCCACTTACTTCACCAAGAAATTTTGTGGTGGTGATTCATTTTCAAAATCTATAAATAGGCTTCTCCATCACAAGACCAATTGACATCTACAACACATTCCATAAACAACATAATTTATGCCGCAAGTTTCCTTCTTCCTCCATCCATTTCCATCCACCTCTTTTCCTATCCATCCCCTACCACCCTTCCATACTCTCTCAACCTATTCAATCTCTGCCACATCCCCTAGACCATCCAAACACCACACCCACCTTGGTGCCGCATGTTTGCAAGAAAGGATGAGGACTTGGAGCTGTGCTAACCATTCAAGACGTTGGATTGCTAGAGCGTTCTAGGTGTCTTTTGCTTTTGTTTATCATGTTTAAATTCAATTATAGTTGTTTAATTGCAAATATGTGAAACTAAATTCGTTTTGGCTAGAGGTTGATTCAAAGCCATGAACATATTTGTAATATGAATTGATTACCTTTAGTTGTGATTTCATGAGTTGTGAATTCAAGCTTGATTTATAACTTATTCTTGTATGTCGATTAAGGATGCATACTTAGTTTGCATGCATGAATTTGATGCTAGAATATAAGGGAGTTTCACCTAATCGTTATGAACTTATATTCACAAGTAGTGGAGGTTGCTAGTCACAATCGAGTTAAGTGAATTCTTGGCAAGAGTATCATGCTGTTCATAGTTACGAATGCCTCGTCAATGCTTATAGTTTTCACAAAACTTAATGATCTTTGATTGTATCTCTATTGTACTGTTCACGTAGGGGACTTTTGAAGAATGTTTTGAATTGTTGTATGCGCTTTTCCGTCTAATTCAATAACTTAAGGAAAACTTGAAGGTTAAAAAAATGTTGTTCACAGTTAATCTGGAGTGTTGAGATTCATGGTTTATTGAAAGAACAACTAAAAATTGGTTTGTATGCAAGTGTGTCATGTGTGGAGAAGAACCCTCTAGCTAGTCCATCTATCCATCAATTCACTTAGTTTTATGTCTTTGTTTAGAATCTGCAAGTTATTTACTTTGTCTTTTAATTTTTGTCAAAAGCCAATCCCCCATCTTTAAGTTATATTAATTTAGCTAGAATATGTTTAGATTTGTGTTTAGTTAGTCTTTTGAGTTTATTTTCGTCCAAATCAGTCCCTAGTGTCTAATTTGGGTCAATTTGATTGTTTTGAGTTGATTTGAGTCAATCTAGTTTGTTTTGAGTAATTAAAGTTTAATCTAGTTTGTTTTGAGTCATTAAAATTTAGTTAAGTGTCTTTAGCTTAGTTTTGTGTGTTTTGAGTCTTGTTTACTGTTTTTAAGTCAGTTTAGAGTAGATTAGCAATCCCTCCTAATCCCCGGCCTAGAACGATCCCTACTTGAATATATACTACAACTGTCAACAAGAGGGTTTAATTTGTGTGTTGTTTACATCGCATTACCTATGTCTTGTTTTTCACAATGACATTGATTTCCTCTTGCATTGTAGCCTTCCATGTCTTTTCTTTCACCGCATCATCAAAGTTTTTTGGTTCTACAACATAGAAATTGCAGCTTTCATAGACTTCATTTAAGCTCCTTAACCGAACCGACGTTGAACTTGGACTCGAAGGTGTGGGAGAGTGAACTTGAGGACTATTTTTAGATGACAAATGTGGAATTTCCAGCTTAATTTCCTCTTCATTTGACTGATTTTCTTCTTCAATTCTGATTAGTGCAGATTCCTCTCAGATGGTTGCTTGATTCCAATCCCACGAAGATTTCTTACTAAAGAGAACATCTCTACAAACCACAATTTTCTTCTTTTTTAAGTTGTAGAGTCTGTACCCTTTTGTGTGTGAAGCATAACCTACGAAAATGCATCTTTCATTTGACTCATCAAGTTTTTGTCTTAGTTCTTTCAAAACATAAGCAAAACAAATTGACCCAAACACTCTCAAGTAATTAACTGAAGGTTTTATTCCACTCCATGCCTCAAATGGTGTCTTGCCTTCAACCGCCACTGTCGGATGCCTATTCATCAAGTAGACCATTGTATTAACTGCGTCACCCCACAAATATTGAGGCATTTCCTTGTCATGAAACATTGCCTTAGCCATTTCGACTATGATTCCGTTTTTTCGCTTAGTTACTCCATTTTGTTTTGGAGTGTAGCTGACAGTAAGCTGTCTTTCCAAGCCAATATCTTGACAAAACTTATCAAATTATGTGGATGTGTACTCTCTTCCTCTGTCACTTCTAAGAACTTTGATTAGATAACCAGATTGTCGCTCAACCATAGCTTGAAACTTCTTGAAGATTGAGAACACTTTTTATTTCTGTCTTAGAAAGTATACCCAAGTCATCCTGGAATAATCATCCACGAAGATTAGGAAATACTTGTTTTCCACTTGAGTAGAGGTCTTCATGGGTCCCTAAACATTTGTATGAATCAATTCCAATAGAGCTTTTGCTTTCTAAGCTTTACCATGTGGAAATGAATCTCTATGATGTTTCCCAAGTGCACACCCTTCACAGATTTCTTCATTTTCTTGGATACTCGGCAACCCAAGCACCATTTCTTTTTCTTGTAGCTTCTTGAGACTTTGAAAATTTAAGTGGCCAAGCCTTTTATGCCATAGCTTTGAATCTTCTTGCGCTTCCATCTTGAATGCAGATTGAGTTGCATACTCAATTGTGAAAGGAAAACTTCTACTCTTCCTCATCTCAATCTTAGCCAAGAGTTGTTTGCGATTCCTCCCATCATATATCTTGCAAGTTTTGTCTCCAAAATACAAGTAGTAGCCATGCTCAATGAGTTGTCCAAGACTTAGCAAATTTTGCTTCAAATCAGGAACTAACATGACATTCTTCATGAACATCTTTCCATTCTTCATATGCATGGCAATATTACCTCTTCCTAATGTATCGACTAGCTGCCCATTTCCCATCTTCACTCGGGTTAGGTCTATAGTGTCAATATTATGGATAATGTTCTTGTTCGCCATCATATGATTGCTACAACCGTTATCCACAAACCAAACTTTAGCTTCTTCTTGGACGATTGTATCATGACCAATATAAAACATATTGGTCTCTTCACCTTCTGCTTTGGTGTAGTGAGCTAGCTGATTATCTTTGTGAGTACAATCCTTTTGCATATGCCCGAGTCTGCTACACTTGTGGCATTTCACTTTTCCCTTGAACCAACATTCACCGGAATAAGCTTTGTCAAAAATTTTGCACGTCGAAACATACGAACTCTTCTCAACCTTTTTTTTCTCTTCAAAATTACCCTTTCCATCCCACGCTTTGTTTTTGCCTTTCCAATTCTTGTTGGACTTGGCTTTGCTTTGACTTGACCTAGCTTCAGTTTTTGGATTCACTGTAAGTGTTTGGAAAGCATTTTCTACATCATTGTTGTCATGCTTAGATAGTCTTTGAGCAAAACCTTTGAGTGAACCAATCAATTCTTCAACACTCAAAGTTGACAAATCCTTAGTCTCCTCTATGATTGAAACTATGTTGTCACACTTTCTTGGCAAGCTAATTAGATACTTCTGAACTATTCTCTCATCAGACAAGGTTTCGCCATAATTTTTCATTTGATTAATAATCTCAGACGCTCTACTCAAGTAATTATCTAGCAATTCATCATCTTTCATTCTTATGTACTCAAAATCTCTTCTCAAAGATTGGAGTTTGACTGCCCTTACCTTAGTAAAGCTTCAATAGACTTTCTCCAGCACATCCCAAGCTAACTTGGCATCTGTCTCATTAGAAATTCTCTGAAAAATTTCATCTGAGATAGCATTTTGGATGACCCCAAGAGCTTTTGCATCTCTCTTGATGTTTTCCTTCAGTTCCCTTGTTTGAGCCTCTGTCAAAACCACAGTACTTAGAGGTACCACATAGCCATATTCAATCAAGCTCCACAAATCATGAGATACAAAAATTGTTCTCAACTTTGTCCTCCAGAAGTCATAATTCAATCCACTGAAGATAGGAGTTCGAATCTCTCCACTGCTACTTGAACCAGCCATGAATTTGAAAATTTTGATTATAGGGTTTCACTTGGAATTTTCCCCTTTTTGAGAATAAAAAAAGGCCCCACTCTTTTATCAAATTGGCTATGATACCATGTTGGTATTCAGACCATCTTCATCATTAATAAAACTTGAATTAAAATGAGAAAGATGGAAATCTTTAAGAGGCAGTAACAGCAACTTGCTGCAGAAAACAGAGGGTAGAGAGGATACGGGAAAAACAGTCCAAAGAGATAAAAAAAATTTCTCTATTTGATTTCAGCACATGGGACATCTAATAAGGCATTTAGACAGCCATTTTACAAAAGATCTAAGCCATACATGTGGCAATAAATTAGAGACCCAAAACATTTAAAAAGATTAACTTTAAAGCAAAGGATTAACTTTAACAATAACAAAGCGCTCCGATACCCACAACAAGCCAGCCGGTGTTAATCTATTTCAGCAAAAGACCTATAACATGAAGTAAATAAATAAAATACATAAATAAGTACTCAATGATGAATATTAAAGGCAAACAGACAAACTAAAGGCTAAAAATGTCTATATCATCAGCCTTTGCTATATATATAAAAGACCAAAGTTTTCTTGGCATGTCGTAGTGGATTGGATTGTACAAAATTGTCCTTAGTATTATCGTACATTTGGTATCGTCAACGCAGTTTTTGAATATAAATGAAGAGAAGAGGGATTGAGCAATCAGCAGCTCTATAACTAACGAAAAGAAAAAGTTTCATATCAAGAAGTTGGATTAAGCACATATGTTAGTTATCATAAAGAATACGACTCATAAATTGTACTCCATCGACTAAGGAAAACACGAATGCCTATTTGATATCTTGGCTATAGTGTTGTAACCCACTATCAACTTTTGCAATACATATGAAAGTAACATGTAGTCCTGCGGGTGTAGACTATTGAATTTGAGCGCTTCCGAATGTAAATACAAGTATCAAGTATGAAGGTTTTAATATACCCTATGAATTCCTAACATTCCGCAGCGCAAAGTTTGATCCTTAGATACTTTTTCAGGTTTTCAATGTTCCTAAAAGCAAACAATGCACGTCAGGTTTAATGTTGTACTCTGTGTGTGCGCGCGCACGCGCGTGTGAAGATCTTTAACTAAGCATAAAGAAAAAAAGTTTAAAAACCCATTAAAAAAATTTTAAAAAAAATTGACCAAGAGAAGTTCAACAGCTCCACAGTTAACACAACATAACAAGTTGAAACGGAAATTAATAAACCAATTGAAGCATAAATTGCAATGCTCAAACAAAAACTAGAGAAATTCAAAAGGAAAAAAGAAGAAATTACTAATATATAATCAGAACATACTAAGAACAGGACCAACTGAACGATTAGAGTCTGTGAGAGAGACCAGAAATGGAGAGAAGTGGCTGCCACTCCCACAAGGTTTGCCGCAACCATTTCTGTTCCCTCCACGACTGCTCCTACTACAAAATCCAGAAACATTGTAATTGTAATCACGGCTTCAAACGGTACAAGTATTACTAAAATCCAACAGAAGCATATATACCACATTGCAAATGCCAACAACTGAAGACTGAAAAATGTCACGATACATTCATGGACCATATCACAAACATTATCAACTCGTAGCATGATTTCCCATTTTATTTGTTTTGGGAACGCATATGACTCTTGATACCAACAAACAACAAATTTCTTTCAACGTAACTGGGAAGACACGCATCAGATGTTCTCAACTGCTGGATAGCTCTAAGCCAAACACGAAGACGATGCAGAGATATCACTTTCATACCCACAAAAACCATATCACCAAAACCACAACAGAGAAACAGCAGTTAAGAGGATTAATGAAAACGGTCTGGTTAAAATAATGTCTATCCAGACACACAACTAAAAACACACACAGAATCATAGAGTTAAGAGTTCAAAAATTATATTACCTTAATTTAGGAGGACATGAGATGATGGTGGTTGATTTCGATTCGCAGGATGATGGTGGTAGTGCTCTCAACGGCGATGATGGGGAGGTCGCAGTTGGAATGTTTGCGAGGAGACAGTGGTGTGTTGGTTGGTGATGGTGGTCGCAACTCACAAGTTGCCAGAGAGAGGGAGACGAAGACCGTGTCGAGGGCTATCAAGTCCGAGGAGAATTGGTGATGGCTGCTGTTGAGGTTGTAAAGAAAAAATGCTGACTATCTATATCGATTTCAAGATGCAAACCATTTTTGGGACTTATAGAATAATGGGTTGGGCCTTAAGAAATATAAATTCATTTAAGTTATTGTTAGAGATCCATCTAAACAAATTTTTACCCAATCGGCACACACTCGTTGTGTGGCACCTAGTCTCCATCAAGTCTCGATTTTATTGAATAAGATTTTGAGTTCGAATTTCATGTAGGGGCTTATAAATTTGTTTGTTATAAGCACTTAATTTTGCATTTGAGGTTTCGAGTTCAATTCTCCATCTCCCACAATATTGCTTTATATAAATAAAAAATTTGAATCTCATGGACCACAATTATTTGACAAAAAATAAAATTAAGCTCAATTGCATAACCATAATTATTTGGTGTATCAATATGCAGTGTTACTTTTATTTAATATAAGGAATGTCCTATTTTAAACTACTCTAAATTGCGGGAAGGAAAATTCAAACTTGAGTGCATATAAGGGAGTACGTCCACTCCAACTAACATGACTACATCTGCTCGAGTCTCGGCATCACTTTGAAACTCAAATAGCTAAATGCAATTAATTGTAGGATCCTTATCACATTTGTAATGAAGCAAGTAACATATCTACAATGCATCTAAAATCACAAAAGAAATTTGACACTTTGAAGCTCTATTGGCGAAGTCTCAACCCCTTCTCTTATAGCCAATAGGTGGCTACTATCACCTTCTAAATAAGCTTTTATGAAGGCAACCACAACCCCTCCAACAAACCTCCTCATGGGCTCCCTAGACTTCCCATTTTTGCACAAACAATACGTAGCTTTCCCTCTAATCCCTTTGGTCTCATCATCTAGCATGTCAAGATGGCCATAATCCTTTGCCACAAAATAACAGGCCGGTTTCCGGCATTCGTTGAAGAAGTCCTCATGGTTAACACCCTTTGGAGCACAAGGAGGGAATAGAGGGTTCTTTTTCACTTCACCCAAACCCGAACCGATCACCATCACCGCCATGTCGAGATCAAATGAATGAGGAGCATAGGTTAGCACTGGCGGAGGAGTTTGTTTCCCTTTGTCCATTCCATCAACTGGGTCAATGCCTATCAGGGCTGAAAACTTTAAGCTGGTGCCAGTTTCTTCTTTCCCTAAAGCTAGTGCAAATGAAACCTTGCCTCCGCGGCTATGGCCGGCGAGTGCTAGCTTGCTTAGATTTGCCTGAACATTGTGTGGAAGCAAGGGTTGAAGTCCATTAGATAACCAGTTTGTTATTGCAGTTGTGGACTTGATCTCATCTGTTGTGTCTGGTCCAGCTATGGTATATAACTGTCAAACACAGAGAACGATTAATTGTCAATAAAACAGAATTAAATGCATACTAAAAAATTATAACATGTTAATAGCGTAACTGTTACACAAGATGACAATCACACTCAAAGTATAAGTTATTTCTAATTTCTCTTAATGTGAACAATGAGAAAAAGATAGTAATTGAGATCCTAGCATGTCTGACAAAGGATCGAGCCACTTGGGTGTATTTAGTTCATACAAATGTGCCAATCAAAACATGCCACATGAAAGACGCCAAACCCCTTTAATGCCATAACTTGTCTAGTACTGAAAGATATTTTTTTGCTTTGGTTCCTTGAAATCTTGGTCCTAATAATAAGAGCAATTTATATAAAACGAATTTATTCAATTCAATATTATATTGCTTTGTGGAAAAAATTTGTACAAAACAACACAATACTAAACAAAAAATACCAATTAACGATAACCTATTGTATATAAGTCACTCTACCAACAAGACAGCCACAGCCGAAGCCACTAGTGTGTGTGACATACATCATTTGTCATGCAGTCTAAGGCAACTATTGACGGTGGGTGGCACAAGTGGCTAATAACATTGACAGTGACATACACCATTTATCTTGCAGACTAAGGCAGCTACTGACAGTGAATAGCTAAGTGATTAACAATATTTATCCTTGCATCCGAGATTTAGGAAGAGTGTTGAAAGTGTGCAAAATATTTTTAGAGGCTCAAAACTTTTTGATCCTCCTATATATTACATAATAAATTTGCTCATAAACAAAAATTTAACTGAAAAGAAAAATCATCATCATATAATTTTATCTATAATAATTGATGAAGGTGTAAAAATCATTACCCAACCAATACCGATTGTATCACTAAAACAAGTCCATCAACAAGTAGCTAGTAAAATGCAAATCCCAAAAAGATAATCGGAAATAATGGGAATTAATTAGTATGCTAATAAAACTTATCCCACAAGACTAAAATTGAGTAGCATTGAATTGACCATAAAAAAAACTATGATTTGTGTAATTTTACTGTTTGATGAGAGAGAGAGAGAGAGAGAGAGAAACCTGAGGGGCAATGACAATGAAGCCATGAGAAGCGATGTGGTTGATAAGCTGAGAGTAGAAAGAGTTGGAGAGAAGGTAACCATGGAGGAGCAGCAACACTGGGAACTCTCCAGCAGCTTCACAAGGCATGCCAATCAATATTGGTTTTGGAGGCGGTGGATTAGTAGGAGGAGAAGTTGACGACGACGACGACGATGACTTGGTTTTGCTGCTGCATGCACTCCTCTCTGCTGCTTCAACTCTCTGGAGGACAACTTTGTAAGTTCCAATCTCAAAAACATTTGTACCAGAGATGGCAATCGAAGAAGAAGAAGCGGAGGAGGACATGGCTGTCACTGGGAGAGCATCCAACTTTTTGTGTGCAGAAGCTGTACGATAATGGCATCAATTTATAACCACACATGTGACAAACGTAAGGACAAATGCTAATGGGACCTTAAAAGGGGTTCAGTTTTGTGACCGCAGATATATTTGACACTGAAGTTGGACTCTTGTACATTTCATATTTGGGTGCACTCTAAGGGTGCGTTTGTTGCACCGGACTGTCTCGGACTGGACTAGTGTCAGGGACTAAGCTGTACTGGCTTAGACTAGACTAAGCTGGACTAGCTTAGTGAAGCGTTTGGTGCAGTGTCGGACTAACAAGCAGGATAATTAACAAACTCTAATATTATATTATTTAATCCATAATTATTAATATTTTATTTTTATCCTTTTTTTTATCCCTCTAATCCTTTCTTACCCCCCATTCTCTCCCTCTTTTTCTCCATCTTTTTCTCTCTTGCCTGTTCCAATCTATTCTTCAATTTGGTATTTTATATGAAAATTGGTTGTGAAAAACATCTAGTCCAATGGCTTTCGAATGTGAGTGGTCGAGGAGCAAGGCGAGGAGGAGAAAGGGACAGTCTTAGCTAGTCTCATGGTTTTTGAGGGGTCTCGCTAAGACCAGCTAGTCTCTGATTTAGTCCAGGCTAGTGAGACTTAGTCTCATTAAACCTAGTCCCTGTCAGGAACAAACATGGGACTGGACTAACCTTTAGTCCAGTCCAGTCCAGTACCCTTTAGTGAGGGCAAACAAACGCCCCCTTAAGGACTAGGCTCTAAGGAATTTTGTTTGGGCTCAAATTTATGGTGGGTAATGTTGGCCTTTGATTTTCAATTCAACATCATATAACAAACTTATTTAAATTAAGCAAACGATAAATACATGTCTTTTTTAGCTTCTCACACAATCTATTCAAGAATGTATATAGTTTCTATTTGATTTATTTAATTTGATGACAAAAATGAAAAGGGATGTGATCCAAATGATAATTAAATTTAAATGATGTCAACAGAATTCATATAGGAAAATTTTATTCAAAACTTATGTTATATCTCTCTATAAGCATTTCAACATCTACGCCTATCGGATCAAATAAAGTCTTTTTACTCCTCTTTAAACACTCTTGCATACTTATTTCTTTAATTTTTCCTTCATCTTATGTTCGTACTAAGCGATAACATCTAATTCATAGAAGTATGAAATGCAAACCTAGAAAGTGAAACAATGACCACTACAAAATCTCTCCACTAAGATTGACCAAGCTCTTATCTACATTTGTAAAAAATAAAAAATAAATAAGTGTATAATTTTATTAGAAAATCAAGAGGGCATACAATCTTTCAAGAGAACGTCTTGAATAATATCAGAAAGCTCCTCGAACTACCAAAGATCAAAATATGAAAATAAGGCCAACTTGGCCAATCTATGTGCAACTATATTTGGGTTTCAACAAACATGAGAAGCAGCCAAATTGGGTAAACAACTAAATTTTTGTATGGATTATTTCATCTTACATTTGTACTAAGCGATAACATCTAATTCGTAGAAGTATGAATGCAAACCTAGAAAGTGAAACAATGACCACTACAAAATATCTCACACAATTCAGTAAGATTGACCAAGCTCTTATCCACATTTGTTATAAATTATTTATATATAAAAAAGTGTATAATTCTATTAGAAAATCAAAAGGGCATACAATCGTCTAAGAGAGTGTCTTGAATAATATCAAGAGGCTCCTCGAACCAACAAGAATCAAAATATGAAAATAAGGCCAACTTGGCCAATCCATGTACCACTATATTGACATTTCGGCGAACATGACAAACACGAGAATCAACTAAATTGGGTAAGCAAATCCTTATGTCTTCAACCATTAAATTTAATAAGCAACTAAATTTTCGCATGGATTATTTCGATGGACAATAATAATATTGCACCCTTCCCATTTGTGGTCTTCAATAGCCAATAATAATAATTACCTTTACGTGTGAAATAAAATACAAACAATGCGCGTGTTTAATAACACCACGCGTAACCTTCATTTATTAATTTCACATTAAGAAAATTACAATTTAGTCAAAGTATGCAAAGCCTTAAAAGCAATTCACTTTTACATTTCATGGTAAAAACGCGTAACGCTTCCACCTTGTCCTTTGTTCATACAACACTCGCAATAAACACGTATTCTTCTTACCCCCACATTCTTATTACCACTAATAACAATTTACCGCCCCTAATTTTACCCATATATACCTCCAAAATCTCCCCTATTTTCCCTCGCGTTCCCACGCTCTCTCTCCTTTCAAACAACACAAACAATACCTTCGTCTTGCTCTGTCTCTTCGCCTTCGACGAAACCCTAGCGATTCGATTCCACCATCGTCTGTGAACCCGTGACGTCGTCAATGGCTCTACCGTTCGGGAAGAGTGGTGACGTGGAAGCGGGGCAGAATAGGCAACTTTACCCGAATCAGATGGAGACCCCTCAGCTCCGGTGGGCGTTCATTCGGAAGGTTTACATGATCGTCGCTTTTCAGCTACTTCTCACCGTCGGTGTTGCCTCTGCCGTTGTCTCCATCCCCTCCATTCCCGGCTTCGTCAGATCCGTGTCCGGCACCGTCACGTTCGTTTTCATTATGGTGTCCACCGTTGGAGGTAATTAATGAACTCCCATGATCGTGACAGTTGATGATCATTATTTGTGCATTTTTAATTTTCTTTAGTTTTGTGGATGTTGCTAATTGTGTTTTAATTGGTGCAGTTGCGATTGGGTTGTACTTTTACCACAAGAAGCATCCGTGGAATTATGTGCTTCTTACTCTCTTTACAATTTTACTTGCGGTTACGGTGGGATTCGCTTGTTCCTTCAAAGCAGGTATTAAACTATTTATCTGCGTTTCTGTTAATTGTATTCGTACCATATTATGCTCTTGGAACATCAATGAATTTGGCACTTGATAGATTAAATTTAGACATGACATGCAAACGGTTCATTTCAACTATTCGTCTTTGAAATTTTGTTTGAATGTGTAGTCCAAATTAACGATTTTTTTTATGACATATCGTGTCAAATGTTACGATAGGAATCGTCTCTAACATTTCTATTTTCATGCATTTCATTTTTAATCTATGGTATTCTTTGTGGCCACCTTTTTCAAATCATTGATGCAACTATATTTTTTCAGCTTTTGGGTGATATGTTACGTTGTTAGACTGTGAGTTGGCATATTAGAACAATTTACTTGACAGGTTAAATTGATTGATTCCAACATGACATGCGAAAACATGCGAAGCTGTTTGACAAGAAAATTTTCCTATAACAATCCTCTTGCCAAACGGTTAATCTAGGATTATCACATAACATTCTTCTTGCCAAATGATTAATCTAGGATTATCAATCACATGAATTTTTTTTGAATTGATAACACATCAAACAATTAAATATCCCGTTTAAATAATATCTGTTCATTACTGATTTATTTTGGGTCGCCGGTTTAGGTTGTGTATTCGACTGAGAATCTTTAATTGTATTTAACTGCACATTGCTGTCAAGTTGCATCTCTTTGAGTTTTGATTCGTCATATGGTAATCTGAAGTATGTATAACTTTGGTGCCAACAGGGAAGAGCGTTCTTCTAGCTGTGATTCTGACTGCTACGGTTGTGGTCGCCTTAACTCTATACACATTCTGGGCAGTGAAGAGAGGCGCGGACTTCAGCTTCCTCGGGCCATTTTTGTTCGCTGCAACCCTCATGCTTTTGATGTTTGGTCTCATCCAGGTAACCAAAGCCTTCTTAAACCTTACTGTATGCATGCATGTCTTTCCTGCTTAATTTCACCTCGTTTAATTGGATTGCCTTGCGTTGCTTCTCATATTTCATTCGATAAATACTCTTGCTTACAACTGTGTATACAATCACTCTCTCGCAAAAAAACATGTCGCATGTCAATACGCGACAAATTTGGCCAGGAAAAGATTGGACAATGCTGACTAACAGAACTTTTATGTCTCAACATATTTGTCACTTGATCTGTACACTACATTTTTGCATTGAAAAAACCGACAATGCTATCTGTAATGGTTGAGGACAGTTGTAATTAAGAACTTCCTCTTAGCCAAATCATGATCTTAAATTTATCTTCCGGAATGTACATACAGAAATAGATTGGCGAAAATGCTTAATAGCTCAACTTTTGTTTCCCAAACCCATGTACCACCTGAAGTACGCTATTGCATAGGAAAACTGACACCGTGCATGCCATCAGCAATAATCATATATGACGTTTGTTGTTAAGATCTCTTGTTATCCAAACCCTTAGTTATGGTCCTATCTTTTTGGTCCGTTTTGGAATGAACACACAGATATTGTTGCCTCTGGGGCCGTTTTCAAGGATGGTGTATTCTGCAATCGGAGCTCTCCTATGCTGTGCCTATATTGTGTACGACACTGACAATCTGATAAAGAGGCTCAGCTACGATGAATACATATTCGGTGCACTCTCCATATACATTGATATCGTCCAACTCTTCTTGTTTCTGCTCTCTTTGATCAGCGGTGGTAAGTAAATATTGACGACCAGCAACTAGAGCGTAATCAGAGCAGGGAGGCCTCATTTACTCATCTCATCATACGAAGATGAATTTTTTCTATGATGGTTTCGTGTATAACAACTGTATTCACCCATTTTTGCTGCAATAGCTTGATCTACAGCAGGATTGACTTTGTGATATTTATATGTTTTGAACCATTCACAGAAGGATATTTACATATTTATTTTTGAGCTTGGATCTCTTCCGCCATTGAGGGCAATGGCGGTATAAGGATCGCAAAGTAGGATGAGGTGGGCTACCGGCTTAGACAATAAAAAGAGTTTGGGGTGAGGGCTAAGACAAATTGGGCTGGGTTTGGAGTGCGTTCAACCCTCCAAGTTGTTCTGCCCCGATTTTTGTAAGAAACAAGGCCTTGTTTGGTGGCACTTAATTCAATATGATAAATTTTAATATGTAGAAAGCAACACATTTGAACTTGGAAATTGACGTTAGAGATATCCGAATCACAAATGCATAATTTCTATTTGCACGATCCTTTCACATATCTCTTTCCATTTAACAATCATCAGAGCCCATTCACTTTCAAATTGTCAATGGATTAAAATAAATATCATGAAAGCTATGTATACATCTCTTTCTTCGTAGGCCGCCATTTGCCTTGTTCATAACGTTTGTTTTCTCTTTTCTCACATTCAATCCAGTTCAGTTTTGGCATAATCCATTAATTTAAAATAACTAATTTAAATAAAATGGTTTTGTTCTTGAGTTTCTTTCTTTTCTTCAGCTAATTTGTTGGTATCATAGAAATCACATGCTCTTGCTTATTAAATTTATTGTCTGAATTCCATCATAAAAACTCTCACAAATGATTTTGACATTTATACCTGTCCAGGCAAGTGCTTTCGTAAAAATTTCTTTTTCTATAAGACGCAACTCTAAACTATTAAAAAGAAATTCAATCCTGAATGTAAGAGACCGGCACTTTACCCAGGCCAACTGACGCAGTCTATATATGCAATCATCCTAAATTGTTTTCTTCAACTCAAATTTGTAAAGTGCTTTTTTTTACGTCAATTAAATGGTAAAAGAGCATCATCGTCACAATAATTCTCATTTAATGATTATAATATAATAATATTAAATACAAAAAAATTTAAAATTTAAACTGTCCAAAATATTTAAAACGGTGCTAACCCTCACGATGACTTAAACTTGCAAGTAAGCAATCATCTTCTACATTAATTTATTTGGAACATTCTCTGACAACACTGCCTCTTATTCTCCTTCTAGCTAATTAAACATTTCTTAATCCCTCTCACCACTTTAATCCAGACACCACTTCTTGATTGGTGTGTAAGTCAAATCGAAGCCATTGGTTGTGTGTGGTGAATCAAAAAAATAAATTATGAAGACCGTTAGATTAAATTTATGCAGCTCAAATTGTTTGAATGAGATGTTTTAGACACTAATGTTTGAAGCGAATCCAATTCTAAAGATTAAAACACCAAAGACAATCATGGATTGCACAACCTAGAAGAATAAAACTTTAACCTAAATCCAAAAACCTCAGCAAGGGTCAACAAAGCACAAAACCCACATTAATAAACAAATTAACAAATCAGGACAATGTTTCTGTCTTCCATATATCTTGTTCTTTACTCAAACTGAGATTCTTTTACTTCTTTTTTGACTGCCTCAGTCCAAGATCCTCCTTTTCTTTCCTTATTAACACGTCACTAGAAAATCACATGCTCTTGGTCCAATCTCTTTCTCTTCCATTAAAAATTCAAGAAAAGGATCCAAAATACATAAAAAAAATTATATATAAATATTTCAGAATACTAAAAGACCAATTGGGATTAACTTTTACCTTTAATAACCTTTTTACAATAGACTAAACTCACAGTAAATATCACAGCCAGAAGTTTACCAAAATATCCTATTCCCAAGCCCTCAATCTCCCAAATTTTACCCTCACAACATGTATAGGTGAAAACCCCATCTAGATCCTATGTCTATTGTGCCTCTCTGCAACAATGCTGAGGAGCCTCGACACGCCCAGAGTCCAAATGTCGTACTCCCTCTGGTTCCGGCACTCGAACTCCACAACTCCGCGCATAACAGTCTTGAGCCCAAAGTAACGCCGGTGCTCGCCCCCCTGGAGCAGGTGGCGACCGGGCCAAGCCGGCATGTCCTTGATCACTTCCAGCACCACATCTGTAAAATTCAAAAGCAGAAAAGAGAAGAAACAAAAAATTAAAGAGAAGCACTTTTGATCCTTTGCCACTGAAGTGTTTATAGCTTTTGCGAATCCCCAGATGGAACGAACAAATAATTAGCCAAAGACAAAAGCAGTCACTCACTCTTTTTCTTTTTTGTGATGGTCCCAGCAACATGCCTGCTCTTCATCTTCAGCATAACCTGCACAAAAAGAAGCTCCCTGAAAATTAAAGAGAGACAAAAAGAGAAAAGAGGAAGGGGTTGGATCCACTTGTTTCGTCATTCTTCTCTACTTTGCTGTTTAAACTTTTATCCCATCCAGTTTACATTCACGACCAAAAGTTCTATTGATGCCCTCATTATTGGCCCTACCCTGTAAGAAATAGGAAACTAATCGATAGACGTTGTGCAAGAAATTTTACCTGACCCGTTCGATGGATATAAACAGAGACGATTTTCCAATGAAGATCACCTGGCATTCAGCACAGCAAAGATAAAAGAGACTCAGAATTAGATTCGACCTCAAGAAATCATCAGACAGATGTACCAAGTAAATTCAAATTTTCGCTCGCAACTAGGAAGTGAGAAGCAATGTCGAAATAGACATAATTATTCTAGAGTCCATCCATTCGCTCGAGATCAAAGAAACTTTACCATCTTCCAAGGTCCTCCCATGTAAACATTCTTACATGTCATAACTCAATTTTGGTCATGCCACTATATGATTGCAAACATTTTAAAAACAAAAAATAGTATCAAATGAATCAAACTGAAATTCACCTCCGCGGGTGCGCTTGAGGAGCTCACAACCCTTTGCAAGCAATTCTCTACTGCAGATGCCGAGAAAATTCTCTTCAGGGGCAAGCTCACCACTGAAACTACTGTTGGAATTACCGTTGCTTCCATTACCCACTACTCCTGAGCCTTTCTCAACAGGAATAACTGCAGCTATATTCCACACTTCCTTCAACGCCCTCGCCTTCAAGGTTGCTGCACCGCGTAAGGCTACACTCCCACACCACAAACCTCAAGGGCATTAGAGTCCATAAGATATAAAAGAAAACACTTTAATTGCAGTCATACCGCTTGCAGGACCAAACTAAGGTTCTGTACCTGTTGCTGCTGCAGCAGTTAAGGTCATGATATCGCCAGCAGACCGGACGTTCACGGCAGAGCTGACAACCGTAGCAAGGTGTTCCCGCTCAGCTCCCATGGCCTCAGCCGCCTCCACACACTGGGCAGCAACCAAAGTGGCAGCAGAGGCCACAGCCATGTCAGTCTTCGCCATATGCTCATCTTTCCCCGACCCAGATGAGGCGGCAGTGGCGGCAGCAATGGCGGCGATGGCAGAAGCCACCCCAGCAACAGAAACAGCAGCATGAAGCTGAGCATTCAGGGCTCTAGCCTCCTCTTTCTTCTTCTCCCTCCTATCCTTAAGCCACCTGCCCACCGTCTTACCACCGGCAGACACGGAGGCGCCGCTAGGAGTGGTGGCTCTGAATTGGGTGTTGTGGTGGTTGTTAGAGCGTCCGTACTGCATCATGTCAAAACCCATTGTCAATTGTGATTTGGGTTTTTTTTATGGAAAAGGCCTTATTTGTGTATAAATTCACTGAAATGTGAAACCGCCCAAGAACAGATGGGTGCGGTGAGTAAATAGTAAAAACCAATAGCACACCCACTTCCTCTGCAAGTAGTGCCACTGTCGGTTCATTACTTTTTACAGAAACAGATTTTTGGGTCACACCCACCGTGTGTGTTTAGTAACCAATCACTCTGGGGGAACCAGAACTCAATCATCATCATAACCGTGGTTAGTTCTGCAAATAGAAAGAAATCCGGGACTCTCTGCAAATATCGAAATTACCACCAATCTAATTAATTTTAGTGAAGAACACCGAAAATATGCAGATTTACGAGATGGGTTTTCTGGATTAGACGAACTTTTTGCATAGGAAAGAGCGAGAGAACAAGGATTTGGTAATCTACTGGGTCGGATAATTAAAGGGCCCTTCGATAGCGGGAAAGCTGGGGACTTTGTTCGACCGGGCCAGAGTGAGTCAGACTCAGTAATTACTCGTGCTCTGTACCCCGGACAGACTTAGCACACTACCCATGCGGTTGGTATATATTTCGGCAACCGCGAACGGTGGTTGCCGGCAAAGATTACAAAATTCAAATAAATACAAAACCGAGTTTACAGACCTTAACATCGTCGATTTCGGAGGGGGAGACAGGCGGGCTGTCGGTCAAGGAACCGTTGAGAGGACCACTGCTGTGCGACAGCCTGCCGGATGTTCGTGGAGAAACCTCTTGCTGCAAAGATTAAAATTTAAAAAAAATGATACAAATAAAAATTAATTAAATAAATAAAATGACTCGGGGCAGTTTCTATTTACATGATGAAGAACCAAGCAGAAGCCTAGAAATGGAAACTTGAAACTTGAAAGAAAATGGTCAAAATTTGAGACCAAAACAAGAACGTGGCAATAAACCGACCCAACCCAAAGACAAACACAAATACAAATACAAAGGAAAGAACCAAACAAAAACTGAGACACGAGAGAGCTAAAAAACAAGACCATAAAGCAATACAAAAACAAAATAAAACGAGAAACTAAGACTAAAACTTCTCCAAACAAATTTGTAGAGAATCAAACACGGTCAACCCAAATTTTTTTAAAATCCCACAATTTGTCTACACATTGCAAAGCTAAAATCTTTACTAAGCTTACCGACTGTGACATGATACGCTCCATCACGAGCTGAGAGGTCTCGGAAGAAGCAAAAGAAAATGGGTTGCCAGAAAAAGTGGCGCTCTCGTCTATCTCCCCGGCAAGGTCCTCTGGTATGGGACCACCGCCACCGCCATTGACGGCAGAGCTGAGGTTGAGGTTTGTGAGTTGGGTCTGGCCAGGGGGTGGGGCCAAGGCTTTGGAGACTTCGAGAGCTGAGACGCTCCAAGAGCGGGAGAGGAACTCCATGGGCTCGCGGGGAGTCTCCGGTGGCCGGAACACGGCGGCCTGTACCGGGTCCATTTGAGGTGGGGGTGTTTAGCGTGATGTGGGTGGTGGTAGTAAATGAACCGGCTCGGAGGAAAGGGAGTGGAATGTTAAGAGTGAGAGTTTCTCCAGTGAAGGGGAAGGTCGCCAGCTTTATAGAGAGAGAAACGCACAAAGCAAGCGGCCGTATAGAGGATTGGATTTTAGTAAAATAAAATTAAAATAATGGACGAGAAGTTTTGTTGGCAAAAAATAAATATAAAAATTTGATTATGTGATGTGAAAATATATATTTGGAAGAATTACGAGGGAGGATCCGAATAATATTCTAACTTTGACAAAAAATTTATATATATATATATATATATATATATATATTCTAACAAGAAATATGTTGTGACGGACTAGTATGCAACTTGTACATTTGTGACAAATTTATTTAAAACTTCTGTGGTAAGAGTACCAGCAACACGAAACTTGTATGCGTTACTAACAATGTCACAGTCTTTGATTAGAATGGAATTTAGTAGATGAGGTGTCGATTCTTTTTTGTTAAAATTAGTTTTTTTTTTCAAATATGTTTAACATCGTAAATACATAATAGGGCTAGTAAAGTATATCAATGCACAATACCTTAGGGATAAATAAGTGTTGGAACAAATGTAAGACAATGACATAGGATTACAATGAGAATCCGTCGATTTTTGTAATATAACATGAGCTAAAAATAAGATAATAAGTATTTAGGATATATGTGTAGCCGGCACAATATTGAGGTTTGCGTATCACTCTTTTTTTTCTTTTTCTTTTTTGAGCTTACAACATTTTACATTCTTAAAGTTTGAAGTGGTTTTCAAAATGGCTTATGAGGTTTCAATCCACTCACATAGCACCATGAGGTTTTAAAATAATATCAATTAATTTGTACATTCTGTCAGTTTGAAATCGTCTAATATTCCATGATGAGTGCTTTTTTATAACTTGTTAGCACATAAACGAGTCTAATGCTCATCGATTCATCAATTTAATAAAGGACAATCATATATTTAGAAGACATAAATCGAAACAATTTTAAAGTTCGTGATGCATATGAGAATATTGAAACTACAATACCCGTTTAAAAAAGGACTCCACAAGTGTAGGGTTAAGGATTTAGTCCCACTCTTCCTTACCTCATATGTTGAAAATAATAGTGGAATATTCAAAGATTAGTTGAAATTAGTTACTGATGTTGAAAACGGTAAATGAACAAATATTGCGAAAAAATGTTAGAAAACATTGCAGTGAAAGTCTTCCGGTACGATCATACGGCTTGAGGTTGAAACGTGTATGGATTTCTATGGGTCGATCCGGTAGTATTGCTTTAGCAGTTGTGCTCTGCGTTTCTCTCTCCGAGGGAACATGTGTGGGAGTTCATTTTCTTAATTTGGAATTAAATTAATGACAAGTTGATCATCAAACACCGTCCGGGAGAACGTCCCAATTTACGGGGTACGCACTTTTTTTTCAATTTTTTTTATACATTTATCTCAATTTTCGGTTGTCAAAGTGAATGAATTCAAAAAAAATCAAAAGACAAAAATTAACTAGAGATGTGTGAGAAGTAAAAATGAGTGTGTAGATAACACACTCTTAAAGAATTAAACATTCTCTATCTAATAAAAAATTTTGATGCCTCATTATAAATAAATAAATAGAAAGTTAACGTTGAAGAATTTGGAAATTTTCACCACTATTCCTATTTACTGAGAGATCTTAAATTCGTATTTTGAAAATTTGGGATGCTGGTAGAAAAGATTTGGAGGTCCATTTAATTTGTAAATTTGGTTTAACAATTTGGTCACCATGCGTTATCTATTTCTTATTACTATTTTGAAACAGTAATTAATTTGATTTATCTTAACTATGCTATTATCCCAATAGTCAGGGTCTTACTCTTCAAATTCTCCCTTCTCCCTTAGTGTACTTTAAATTAGATATATTGCTTGTATAAAAAAAATTGTCGCTTAGTAGTTAGTACTATGGTCTAGTAGTAATCATCTTCACTTGTAAGTGAGAGGTTTTGCATTTGATTCTCGCCAAATGCAAATCTGATCCACAGGTTGTTAGTTCATTATGAGGTTAAGCCCCCTCCCCTTAGTGTAAATAAAATCATTTGTTCAAATAATAATAATAATAATAATTTGATTTTAAAAAAAAAAGACTTTAGATTCAGTCCCTAATCACTAGCACTCTTTACCTAAAACCTTAATGGTATTCAATTTTTTATCAAAGCCCCTTAACTTGGAAAACCTCATTATATCAATATTAATATGTATTTTTCTATATGTTTCACATTTATGAGATTTATAATCCCATATTGTGTGTGTGTATATATATGGCATATAAATCCTAGATTTAAAGTCCCTCATTATATATATATATATACATTGTCAAATAGTAGATATCATTAAAGACGAATTGAAATGTTTACATCAGAAGCCAGAACAATAAATAACCATTTTGGCTCATAATAATCCCAAACATGTACATAATATGAAACAGCTACAATAAAAGGTTTTCAAAAAAAATTATTGAATAAATGAATATAAACAATGTAATAATATGAAAATCATAAATAGCAAAAGAATGTATTCATAGTGTTAGAAAATTGTAAATAAACTATATAGTAATGTACCCAAAAATTCATATGGATACATTATTTTGATTGAAATTTTATTGTACCAAAATCTAAAAATAAAATTTTATTAATTTGAATACTTTAACTGAAAAACAAAATATTAAATTTTAGTATTAATTTCTCCCTATAATCTTACAAAGATTGATAATTCGTCTTACACTTATCAGATTTTTTAGTTTTTCACAAAATAAAATGTTTTATTTTATATTTTTAAATAAGGGTACATTTGAAATTGAAAAAGAGGTACATTTATAGATTTCACATTAAAAAATTGGGTTCATTTTACATTGAAAAAGGGTACATTTACAAAAAAAAAAAAAAAAAAAAGGGTACATTTTACATGTAAAGAAGTGGTACATTTATAAAGTAGAATTGGCACATTATGGATAAATTATGGGTACTAATAAAAAAAATTTAAAAAACTAGACTACAAATAAATCTTTTAAAGAAAAGGGCACAAAAAGAAATTAATATCTAGGTACAACTTCAAACTAAAAAGAAATTTAGTGCAAATTTAAAAAAGGGTTGCAAATTAACATCGGGTACAAACTAAAAATAAAAATATATGATACAAATGACATACCCCGACCCTGGAGGGTCGAAGCATGCTGGTCATCACTATGAAGTGACGTAACCATAGGGGTAAGTGATGGAAAAAAAATGAGTAAGTTAAAAACAAACTAGAATTAAGTTCAAATAAAGATGGTGATAGAGTGCACAAACGTGGGACTGGGAAGTTGCTCATGAGTTCCCAGAAACAAAACTGTGAGGGCGTGGTCAAGGTCCAAAGTGGACAATATCGTGCTACGGTGGTGGAGCGGGCCCGGGAAGTGATCCGCCCCGGGGCAGGATGTGACAACAAAGTATAGCCATAAATATAAATATACCAAATGTAATGTTTCTAATACTAAATTTATATATTTTAGAAATTTAATTTAATTATGCTAATATGTAAATATTTTATTATTGAAATAATGACATTCATTAATGTAACATCCCGTCCCGATTTTACATATTATCGACGTGAAA
This sequence comes from Crataegus laevigata, assembly GCA_963580275.1. Lineage (NCBI taxonomy): Eukaryota > Viridiplantae > Streptophyta > Magnoliopsida > Rosales > Rosaceae > Crataegus > Crataegus laevigata. Next base: position 16,675,576 of record OY756940.1, on the reverse strand, counting down.
TGACGATGTTACCCTCGATTTATACGCTAGCGGGTGTGGTTGTGGTTTTATTTTGGGCTATGGGTGTCCTAAACCTTAGCCCAATGGACTTGGGCTGTTGGTGATGGTCTGATAACTTATTAAACACACACACACGCCATGCACACACGTGCACAGCTTCTGTTTCTGATTTTCTGCTTCTCTCTCGAACTCTCTCCTTCTTCCTCGCCTATTTTCGTACGGACATATACATATACCTCGATCGCAGCACAGATCGAAGCTCATGTAAACATATTTGTGATCTTTGGACTGTGGTGAGTTTATATATACTAATTTTAGGTTCGAAAACCTTCGAAAATATAGTAAAACCGTGAGTTAGAAATTGGGTACTGTTCATGAACTTCTTGTTGTGAGGGTTTTAATCAATTTGGAGATCACCACAGGTCCTAAAACTTGTCCACGAGCCTTGGAGACCTTTGTTGGAAGGATTTGGACACCGGGATCGTGTAGAACCAAAGAGGTTGGTTTTGGAGGAATTTCCCGACGAAATTCTAGCTATTTTTGAGGTTTTTGAAGGTATAGACTTGTTCTCCTCTTAATTTAGAGCATGTAGGAAGGAAAATGGGTTTAAAAGGTTGAAAAATGAGGTAGATATGGCAGTTTGAAAATCTGCCCAGAAATCGGTCGCCGGAAAAACCAGTCCGGCGAGTCCAAGAAAGAAGACGTGCGTGGGGGTGCGTGGACCCGTGGCCTCCCTGATGCGTGGGGGCGCGTGGGCCACCCAAAAAATATTCTAAAAATTTCTACGTGTTCGTGACGTTGTGTAGGTCGCGTTGGTATATTCGTATACCAAAATTGACCTTCGTATGAGAAGTTATTTCTGTAGTTCGGTTATGTGTATTAAATAACGGTTTTACAGTTGTTTCACATATAGGTGAGACGTATCCAGAGGACGAGCGCATCCACGCTAGGCTCGGGGGATACGACCTGTTGACTTACTAGTGAGTGGGCTTTTGTTTTCAATATATATATATATAACTGCCGTTTTTCCCAGAAACTTGATTTGAATGATTTGCGAATTGAATTGATTTTATAATCGAATTGCCATGTCGTATGCCAAATTATATTTTAGCATTATGATTATGATTGCATTGATTATGCTTCAGCGCCGTGGACGCCAGGTAAGTTAGGTAAGTATAATGGTTAATGATAGCGATGATGATGAGATTGTGATATAGCTCATTTACCTGCACCTCGGGTGTTTGTGCTCCGCCAGAGTAGGACCTAGCCTTCACGTGATCGTTCACCTCCCGCACTGTACGTTCACCTTGGATCCAAGGCAGGTGCTAGCCTGTCGTACAGACTATTATAGGTGGTTCCGACTCGTAGGTGACCCGTGATTCGTCGCACAGCCTTCACGTGATCGTAGCACTGAGCATAATATTATACACCTAGCCTGTCGTACAAACCACTATAGGTGGTTCCGACTCGTGTACAGAATAGTAGTTTAGGAGCTATAGATTCAGCCGTACAGGTCACTAGAGGTGACTCCGGCTGACATGACATTAGTGATGCATATTGATTTATATCTCACCTGCTTGTTGTTGGTTGTTTTGAGCTGGTATATTGACATGGCTTACTTCTGAGATTTGATGTTGAGTTTTGATTTCTGGACGATGTTTTCGTATAAGAGTATATATATGTATTATTTTTTGGGAAACTATAAGGGATTTACAGCGAGGGGTTATATACGAATTTTGTGAAATGGTTTTGGAAAGTATTTGTTTTTGCCCACTCACGTTTTCTGTTTTGCGCCCCTCCAGGTTCTAGGTAGTGGTGACATTGGCGGCTATCGAGGCAACCAAGGCAGTTCTGACAAACCATTATCCATGTAGGATTTCTTCCGTTACCTTAGCGTTTGTTTAAATTGGACTGCACCTAGGATGGCTCTGTGATACTTAGATGTTTCACTTCCACTTTACTTTACTCTTTACTATATGTAAATTATTGTCTTTGACTTTTATTTCTGCATTCATTCATATATGTTCTTCTGCTGACGCTTTTGGCTACGTCACTTCCACGTGATGGCCAGCACGCTTCGATCTTAGAATCGGGGTGTGTCAATTAAAACCTAAGGACCTTAATAAAAAAAATTACAAAGAACTTAGGTTTTAATTAATAGAATAGAAGAAAAAAAAGAGGATGAAAACCTAATTTCTCATTTAAGGAACATGTATGATGAGAGACATTAGAACAAAGAGGGGCTGGCAATTGGAGCCCTAGAGGGACCCCAAGGTAGACCCAGCGAATTGTATCCATCTGGAGAAATAAATGAAATGGGAGCTATAGACATGCAGTTGCAGAGATGGAGAATTGATGAGGAAGGAACCTGGGATATGGGGAAGGCTAGGCTATCACCCATTCAATTGGTGAAGGTGATCAATCCTTGGCAGTCGCACGTTGAACTCATTGAATTTGGGATTTCTATGGTACTTCGGAGCATAAGATATTTGAGACTTTTTAACTGTTAGATATTTTGTTAAAAATACAAAAATTAAGATTTAGTGGCTAAAATTTTAGAAATATAGGATTGAGTTTAGAATACTGGGGAGTATCGTACAACTTTTGAAATGACCAAATTTGTTTCCATTGGCTTTATTTTTGGTATATTCTTTAAAGATCAGTTCAAGTTTCAGATTCAGTTTGTACTATTATTATTCAACCATTTTACAGAACTGGAATTTTCACAGCACCGGAAACTCCAGAAGGTAAATATCAATCTCAACAACTTGATCAGAAATGTACTTTCCAATTCCTATTCAATATTTTTTTACCAAAAAAAATAAAATCCTATTCCATATTCATACTCATACCCACCTGTACCAATCCATGCATATTTGTATGGGTTCAAATCAATGACTGTTCAGCATCATAAAACCTGAAAGTGTAGGTACGTATTCAACTATACACTTCCACACATCAAGCGATTCAGATTTGAGTTTAAACTTTATGGACGAGAGAGCTATGAAAAACGAATCCAGGTCATTGAAAAGTTTGCATAACAGCTTATCCACAAAAAAATTATAATTTATTTATGCATGAAATATTAATCACGTTAATTTCTATACTTTCACAATCCATGATTCAATTCAATCAGCTCATTCCAAGTAAAACAAGAATTGAATTGTAGAGCTAGAATTATTGAACTGACCCGTATCTGAATTGTACTATGGAGTAAAACAACTGATGAGATAGATATATGCAATTATGCATATATATATATATATATATATATATATATATATATATATATATTATGTATATGGTACTGACTTGAGGGATTTGGCTTGCCTCAGCCTTCAACGGCAAAGAATGATACTCTTCCAGTAAATGTTGGGTCCCAGTTTCTGATCAGTCCCCTCCCTGTTCTCAGCTATCGTTTGCTGCATGAACAGAAGGAATTTCAATTTTCCAGTTGTATATCTGCTAAAAAAGTAGGACCTCTTTTTTTTTTTTTTTTTCACTCTTCCACCAAGTTTCTTTAATTTCATTCCACTAGTTTACCCTAAAATCGAAATACTTTGATCTCAGCCAAAAGCCGAGAAAGGTAGAAGAACAATGAAGCGCTTTAGGTTACCTTCGCAACCACGCTTCATATGTATACTTCATGTTTCGTCTCATCATCTGCATTATATTTCATTTTGTTTAATAATTTTTCTATGTTTATATGGAAGTTAATGGTGTTTTACAACAGATTTGGGGTAGGGAGGTAAGTTAAACTTTAATAAAGTTATCGTAACGAGACCGAATGTGTAAAAAATGGTTAGAGATGTAACACAACATTAGTCAGCTTCGTAATTCTACTACATAAACACAAACCATTATATTTAATTCAAAACTACGTGTTAAGTGCTTATAGAGTGAGATATAGACAATTATGCACATATGTGTGAGTGACTGATTGTCATCCGTTAATTCGTTGTGAAATCAATATTATTCTAATGAATTTCCGATACGTCAAACACTAATTGTCGCTGATGCTCGGTAAAAATAGCATTTATTGATGGATTGATTTACTAACACTTGTTCGATCACAAATACGTAAGTTCTGTTCGAAATAAACTCAATTCATGTCTTCATGCATTCGCGTGGAACTTGATTTTTGTACTCATGAGTTGACCAAAACCCAGGAATTCTATATTTAGGGGTGGGCACTTAGAACCGAAAACCGAAATCAAAACACAAATTAAATCGAACCGCACCGAATGGTTTGGTTTTGCGGTTTTAAAATGGTTTCGGTTTTGAAACCGAACCGCAACATAGAAAAATGTTTGGTTTCAGTTTTGGCTTTTGAAAACCGCACCGAAACTGAACTGCACCGCAAATATTAATAAACATTTAATTAAATGTCCATATTAGATTTCATGTTTTAATTGGTCGTTTGTTAGAATCCATACACTTAGTATGGGCTCAACCACACTATAATATCATCATTCATCACTTTCTTTCGTTCATTAACTTGAAGGACCTTTGTTATTTTATACCATCACACACACATATATATACAAGGGTGGACTAATTTTGTTATCAAGAGTCGAACAATGATCTATTGAAGTCCACTCATTTGAAGCATGATATCACATATTATAGTATGAAAGTTTCGCTCACGTTTAATGAATTCAAATTTATTCAACTTGTTTTTTGAAAAACATTGTAAGAGACACCCTTTTGTTGCACAAACATGTTTTAACATCATAACTGCATGCAACATACTAATTGTTTACATAACAAATGTCTTTTTCTATTACTATTGGGAAATGCTTATTAATATGTTAAATTGCAAATTGTACATTTTTTTCTTAAAAACCAAACCGAAACCATTTGAAACCGCACCAAACCGAACCAAACAGTTTGGTTTCATTTCGGTTTTGACTTCAAAACCACACCAAACCAAATCGCTAAAACTTGCTGTTTTGGTTTTGGTTTCACTCAAAACCGCACCAAACCAAACTGCGCCCACCCCTATCTCTATCCTTGTTTCTCAATAGATTAGACGTTTACTCCTCCTTCCTTTTGCTGAACGGTGTTCCATAAGCATGACTTTCTATTGTCTATAGTAATATTCCTTAAGGTACCGTTTGGTATGCAGACGGGACGGGACATAACGGAAGGGGAGGGAACAGGATGGGACGGAACGGAGAGGGAGCAAACATGCCCTCGGATGGAAACGAGGAGGAAGAAGAAGGAGATGGAGAGGTTATAATTTTGTATTCCACTAATGTGGAACGAGTCGTTCCAGGGGGTGAGGCGGAACGAAAATTCACCAAGAACTTGTCCCGTGGAACAGCGCGTTCCACTGGTTTTAGGCGCACCAAACGTGGGACGGAATGCCTCGTCCCATTCCGTTCCGTTCCGTCGCACATACCAAACGGTACTTAATATTTGCCAGTCGCGTAAATATTTCCACATCATACATACATACATACATGATCCATCCATCTCACGGGGGACCATCCCGCTCCCACATAGATGATGCCACGTGGGATCAGAATTGGTTTGAAAAATAGTTCTGTTCATCCCCCAACCAACAAAGCCCACAGGCCTTGGCTCACTTAAGAGAGACAAATGTGTAAGAGATCATCAGTCTCTGACAAAACGGAAGAGAGATGGTTTCTATTAGTTTAATCTTTCTTGGCAGCTTCTCTCTGGGATTTTGTTGCTCCTTGTGCTAAAACGGGGCGTGTTGGCGTGCCTGGCTAACGTCATCATCTCCCTCTTCTGATTTCATCTTCTTTCTCTCCACAGACCAAAAGCTGAAAAATATAAAGCAAAAAAAGCAGGGTTTGCCGGCTTTTGCCTTTTTCTGTTTTATATTTTTGTATCTTGTTGAATGTTCCATTTTGTGAAGAAAGATGTTCACTGTTGCGTAATATTTTGATTTAACAATATAATTTTATAAACAAAATTAGGAGTCTTTTGATATGGGTCCAAAGTCATTAAAAATTAGACATATTTCAAAAGTCAAAAGTCACTAAAAATTATACCCCTTTCAAAAAATGAGCTATAAAATTATACCTATTTCAAATTATCCCATAAAATTATATATATAATAATACATTACTTAACTGAGATCCTACGATAACGGTGATTTCATTTTATATAAGTTAACTATCTTGATTGTGTTTTTTCATTTTCCAATATTACTCCTTTTTATGTTTGTGAACTTAATTTTTTGTCACACTTGTGATCTTCTCCTTGTAGTGCTATCTTACACTTTAATGTGGAAACTGTGGAAAAGGGTAGTGCTGTATGGTCAAATATATGGGCTGTGTTTCGAAATGCTCGGAATGTTCGTGCTTTGTTTATCTGATTGGTAACACTTTACTGCTAAGTATGTTCCTTTAAGGACTAATGAGAAAGACAGTGTTCAGATTCAAACAAGTTTATGGATGTTTGTGCGGGGGCTAAATAATCATCATGTGCGCAATATGAGGTTTACTATCTTTAGAAATCGCGAGAGCAATAGCGCCTAAAGAAACATATAGTTATATTAGCTAAATTAGATTTATATTTGATTATATTATGTGATGTTCTTTTCGAAGAAATGTCATTTGAAATTCAATAAAATGACTATTTTTTCATTCAAAAACAAAAGATGAACATAAAAGAAGAAGGCGTTTTTAAACTTTAATCCTTGAAGAAGATTAAAATTTAATAAAAACCTAGTGTTAGATTGGATATTGATTTTAGTCCTCTCATGTATGCTTAATTCAAATTTATATTTTTTTTTGTTTTAATATTTAATAGATATCTTATTTAATGTCATTACATTAAAATTATTTATTATTATACACATTTTAATTTATTATATTTATTTTACTTCCTCTAATTAGTGTACCCAAACGTTCATATCATAATATATTTTACTGAATTAGTGTAACGAAATGTCCGTACCTAAATATATTGTAGTGAATTAGTGACACATAAGAAAATATGCAAAAACATAAGTGTACTGAAAAGTTCCGTACCTAAATATATGATACTAAACTATTGTACCGAAATGTTGGTACCTAAATATATTATAATACACTAGAGTACCGAAATGTCCGTTCCTAAACATATTATACTAACCTAGCGTACTAAAATGTTCGTACCTATATATATTGTAATGAATTAGTGGTACATAAGAAAATATGCAAAAACATATGTAACGAAAAATCTTTACGAAATTTTTTCTTATATAAGATACTTACCATAATGAGAATTAAAATTTATAATATTTTCATAAAATTTAATTTATGAACACCATAAAATTATAAATAAATGAAAAAGAAACATTTAATATGATGTCATTAAATAGGGTCTAGGGATTTAAATTATTTTTTAATCTTATATAAGACATTTTTCTAAACTTCATCTTATTTAAGGATTAAAATTTAGTTTTCTAAAAGAAGAAAATGAAAATGTAAAAATCGCTATCCATAATCTATCTAATTAATTGTTGAGATTGACAAACCGTTGAATTAGAGAAGATTTTCTTTTACCACACCAAGTTCAAAAGTGAGAGTTAACGCCAGTTAAGTTTTTGGTGGTGGTGGTGGTGGTGGTGGGGGTGGTGTTTTCCCACCGCTTTTGGTGTTCACATAAAGTTTTGCTTGCAAAAAACTATGAAAGTCTGGACAGCTGAATGCAACTATTTATATATATATATATATATAGAGTAAATTGTAGTTATGGTCCATTAACTTTAATTCAATTGGAGCAATGGTCCCTCAACTAAAAATCCATTACCATTGGTCCCTCAACTTATCAAAACGTGCAACTATGGTCCTTCAACTAAAAATCCATTACCATTGGTCCATCAACTTTAATTCAATTGGAGAAATGGTCCCTTAACTTTAACCCAATTATAGCAATGATCCTTCTAATATAACTCATTTTGACAAAAATTTTGACATAGTTGATGAAAAAAACCATAATTATACACTTTGATGAGTTGAGAGACCCTAATTGTATAAATGGTCATTCCAACATAGCTTATTTTGACAAAATTTTAACAAAATTGATGAAAAGGACTATAGCTACACATTTTAATAAGTTGAGGGACCAATGGTAATGGATTTTTAGTTGAGGGACCATTGCTCCAATTTGATTAAAGTTGAGGGACCATTTGTACAATTTACTCATATATATATATATATATATATATATATATAGCTCATTACAGTAGCGATCGTATTGGGTGCATAGCCACCAACAGAGTATAATACAACAGATATATATATATATAATCAAACCAAACAGGTGAGTGAAATAATTGCTTGATCTGAGCTCTTCTGGTATTATGTGTTTTCTTGGGTTGGTAAATAATTAAAATTATATTGATGGCCAATTCATTACTACTATATGCTGGAAAAAGAAGTTGTGCCATGGATAGCTTTAAGAGTGAGTCATCATCAGTATTCTTCTTTTTGACATCAGTATTCTTCCTTTTTTTTTTTTTTTTTTGTCAAAGGGCAAACTTTATTAAATTGTAATAGAAATGTTTACATCTTCAGTAAGAACATTAAATAAAAAATTTAGACCAATAACATTCTAACGGAAAGCATCTCCATGTGAGGCAACATATGAGGCTGCAAAATTATTAGCGTGGAAGTCATCAGTATTCAATAGTATGTTTGCTAATGGAAACCCTAGTAATTAATTAGCGTGGTAATTATTAGCTACTAAATTATAATAACACCTTGATGAGATGGTATAGAGAATGCTTATATTCTAATGACTTCGGTAATTAAGATTTAGGGTAAATTACAAAAAACTACCTCAACTATTAGGTCGTTAACAGTTTCATACCTCATCTTTAAAAAAGTTTCAATGTCATACATTTACTTACGAATTTGTTTCAATGTCATACCTCTCGTCAGTCTGCCATCAGTTTATTAGTTAAATGCTGACGTGGTGTCACATCCCAGCCCGGGCGCAGCCACCTCCCGAGCTTGCTCCACCCGAAGCCAGTGAACTCCCAAAAGGCCTCGTGCTAGGTAGGGATGAGAATATACATTTAAGGATCACTCCCTGGGCGATGTGGGATGTCACAATCCACCTCTCTTAGAGGTCCGACGTCCTCGTCGGCACACTTCCGGCCAGGGATGGGCTCTGATACCAATTGTCACATCTCGGCCAGGGCGCAGCCACCTCCTAGGCCCGCTCCACCACAATAGCATGATATTGTCCGCTTTGGACCCCGACCACGCCCTCACGGTTTTGTTTCTAGGAACTCACGAGCAACTTCCCAGGAGGTCACCCATCCTGGGATTGCTCTAGCCCCCTTCTCGCTTAACTTCGGAGTTCCTACGGAACCCGAAGCTAGTGAGCTCCCAAAAGGCCTCGTACTAGGTAGGGATGGGAATATACATTTAAGAATCACTTCCTGGGCGATGTGGGATGTCACACATGGCGTGTGACGTGGCACACTTTATATTAAAAAACTAAAAAAATAGTATTAAAAACTAAAAAAATATTAAAATATTAATTTATTTATTAAAAAAAAAACACCATCAGTACTCCATCCCCCACTTTTTCTCCTTCCTTCTTCCCAGATCACCATTCTTGCAACCCAAAAAAAAAAAAACCATTAGTTTTGTCCACCCCATTCCCTCCCCCCCCCCCGGACCTTTTCTTATCTTCTCCCCCACAAGTCTGTGCTAATGGCGTTTTTTTTTTCCTTTTTCCTTCTTTTTCTTCCTTTCTTTTTTCTTCTTTTTCTTCTTCTTCTTTGTTTCTGGGCTGCAGGCGGTAAGGTTATTTTTTATTTTATTTTTATTTTTTTCAAATTGGGATATGGGGAAGAAGGGTGGGTAGCGTCGTGGGTGGGGGTAGGGGCGTGGGGGCGCGGGGTGGGTGGTGCAGGTGTGCTTATAGTTTTTTTTTTCTTTCTTTTTCTCTTCGGGTTGCATGTGGAATGGTGATGGGGAAGAAGGAAGGAGAAGGCGGGGGACGCGGGGGATAGGGGGTCTGATAGGTTTTTATTATTTTTTAATTTTTAAATAAATAAATTAATTTTTTAATAATTTTTTAGTTTTTAATATTATTTTATTAGTTTTTTAATATAAAGTGTGCCACGTCACACGCCACGTCAGCATTTAACTGATAAACTGACGGCAGACTGACGGGAGGTATGACATTGAAACTTTTTAAAGATGAGGTATGAAACTGTTAACGACCCAATAATTGAGGTAGTTTTTTGTAATTTACCCTAAGATTTATAATATAGAAACATAAGACACCATCCAATTTCCTTCCTAGCAATTTCGTGAGAGTGTGTGTGGCTTTGTGCACAGATGGTAAACAACCAAAACCCTAAATGTGTATTCCTCAATTAAGTCATAATTACCCCTTCAACATGCTTAAACTTTACTAAACACCTCTGCTCGATCTCTAAAATTTGCTTTATTTAAATATGTCTTTATGATTATATGATATGGATGTGTTTGAGATGCCAAAAGAAACGGGATCTTATGAGTATGTGGTACATCAATTTTTTTTATCCCAGAGTCATACCTAATGTGTAAATTTTGTGATAGTCTCATACATCTGTTAGTCAAACTGTTAGTTCTCCCGTTAAGTGATGATGTGGCACCCATGTGAACAATGACTGGCCGCCATGTGTCATTAAAAATATTAAAATAATTATTTAAATAAAAATAATATTAAAAAGAAGGAGAAGAAGAAGAAGAAAAAGAAAAAAAACCCGAACCCCGAAGAAGAAAGAGGAGGAAGAAGAAGAAGGAGAAGAAGAAGAAGAAGAAGGAGAAGAAGAAGAAGAAAAAGAAAAAAAAAACCCGAACCCCGAAGAAGAAGGAGGAGGAGGAGGAGGAGGAGAAGAAGAAGGAGGAGGAAGAAAAAGCAGAAGAAGAAGGAGGAGAAGAAGAAGAAAAAGAAGAAAAAGAAGAAGAAGAAGAAGAAAAAAAAAACTGAACCCAGAAAGAAAGAAGGAGGAGGAAGAAGAAGGAAGAATAAAGAGAAAGAGGAGGATGAAGAGGAGGAGGAGGAGGGGAAGAAGAAGAAGAAAAAAAACACGAACCCAGAAAAGAAGAGGAAGAAGAAGGAGGAGGAGAAGAAGAAGAAGGAGGGGGAGGGGAAGAAGAAGAAGAAGAAGAAGAAAAAAAAACTCGAACCTAGAAAAGAAGAGGAAGAAGAATGAAAAGAAGAAGAAGAGGAGGAAGATGAGGAGGAGGAGGGGAAGAAGAAGAAGAAAAAAAAATGAACCCAGAAAAGAAGAGGAAGAAGAAGGAAGAAGAAGGATAAGAAGAAGAAGGTTAAGAAGAAGAAGGTGGAGGAAGAAGAAGGAGAATGAGGAGGAAGAAGAAAAGAAAAAAATCTGGGCGTGCAGAGAAGGGAGCGTGGGGGGGGGGGAGGGGGAAGAAAAGAAGGTTTGTTTTCTATTTATTTAAATAATTATTTTAATATTTTAATGACACATGGGGCCCAGTCATTGTCCACATGGGCGCCACATCATCACTTAACGGGAAAACTAACAGTTTGACTAACGGATATATGAGACTGTCCCAAAATTTACACTTTAGGTATGACTCTGGGATGAAAAAAAAATTGATGTACTAAATGTTGAAACCCACCAAACATTAGGGTAGTAAATAGAGATATACCCTTTAACCAAAAGTCAATTAAAAACTTTACTATTAAGTCATATATCAATGACATATTTTTGTTTTGAACTTAATCAATGATATATATATTTATTAAACAGGCATAGGTCAATGATGAATGCTACATAGGCTTTAAGTCATTATATAGTTATAATTTGACTATTTTATCCTTCTCTCTTTCTCTCTCTTTATAAATGTCATATGAGCTTAAGTTATTATAAATACGGATTTAGATCCTCTACGGATCAATTTTGTGGATATCCTCTGAACCGATGGGTGTCATCCATTGATATAAACCCAACAACCATAATCTCTTATCTTTCCTCGTTTCCACTAACTCTTCTCTTTCTCCCTCACTTCGAAGCTCTGAACCTCGAACCACCAACTCTCCAAATTCCAAATTAAATTCAACCCCACCTCTAAATCAGCCCCAACACCGCCATAACCCACCCAACCCACAACCACCAATTGTAGGTCTCTCACCTTACCCTCTAAAAAATCAGCCTCCCACATCCCTCAATTGCAAGTCCCTTAACCTTAAAGTCTCAGCTGATGTTAATGAAACAACAAAAAGTGGGGTCGTGCAAACCAATGTATTTTCATTGCAGAGATCTTTTTCATAACTATGGAAGAATTATAGAAAGAGAAATCTCAAAGATGAAAAAGAAGAAAGAGATGACAAATAAAAAGCTAAAACAGTAAGAGATAACGAAAAAAATAAATCAGACTTACAATACAAATGACCTATAATTGAATTTGGGGTTTGTTGACAACGATGGGGTGTGGTGGTACGAAGGAGAAATAGAAGTTAAGGGGAAAGAGGGGTGGAGGAAGAGGCTTTGACTCTTGGATTTCTATTCTTATATATGGAACTGATCTTAAGGGGATCTTAATCCTATAAATAGTTAGAACATGTATATTATATATATATATATATATATATATATATATATATATATATATATCTCTCTCTCTCTCTCTCTCTCTCGCCCTTCGTTTACATGAAGGAGTCCACTAAACTAAAAAAAGAAAAGAAAAATGAACCAGCAAACGGACACAGCATTGCAGTGCCCAAATCTGAATGTATAAATAAAATAAAATAAATAAAAAAACAGAACTAGAAACGGACACTGCATTATAGTGTCTAAATCTAAATGTAAAAAACAAAATCAAGAAAAAATGAACACTACATTATAATGTTTGAAACTAAATGTAAAAATAGGAGTCACATGAAGTGTGAGGTGTAGGAGACTTGTGAGTGATGAAAAAATAGAACTAGGAAATTGATACTCCAACGCAACGTCTGAATCCAAAAGTGAAAAACTGAACAAGAAATAGACACTGCGTTGCAGTAAACGGACACTACATTGAGTTATGGAAAAAATGAAACTAGTAAATGGACACTGGACGCAGTGTTTGAATCCAAATGTAAAAAACACAATCAGGAAACAGACACTGCGTTGCAATGTTTGATCCATATTGCCTTATTCTAAATATAAAACTATGGAAACTGGAATGTTAGTTGAAGTGGATGCCAGTTCTAGTGGCATATTTTGTAATTTTTGTTTATTTTAAATGCATTTAAGTATCACAATACATGCTTGACCTATTTATAATTAACATAAATATTATTAATCTATTGTTGGTATTGTAACTTTTTATTGATTTTTTAGAAAATCACCCTTTATCTTATGAGTATGTATTATTCTTATGACATGAGTAACTACATGATGCGAGAGATATATACATAATTATATACACAACTTGTGACTTTGAAGAATCTTTTGTATACATACAACATTTTGCCTATATATATATATATATTGAATACCCTTGGTTAATATACAATGTATGCAATGTTGGAGCTAGCATGGGTCATTAGTTGACTATAAACAATTTGAAAAACCCTATGTATAGTTGTGTGCACAGTGTATTTGACCCTATAAACAGCTAGGACAACCTAAATTATAACCTCCTTCTACTTCTTATTCTTCTATTTTTTTTATCATCCATGTCTTGTTGACTATGTTTACATAAACCTTCATCAAACGCTGGTAAGAATTGAAATTTTTTGTACCTGATGCTCAATGAGATGGTCTAATGAAGATTTTTTTGGGTCAAAAATGGTCTCGTTATTTGAAAATCTTGGCTGTGTAACTGAATGCATGCATGAGGTTAAACGTTTCACCAATTTTGTGTTTGTTTTTCGTGTTATGTAATCAATAAGAAAGTTCTAGCACATCGGTAGTAGATAACCTGACATTCGTGTCGTGTTTTTCGTATTCATGTCGTTTTCGTGACATACCCCATACCTTAATGGGTCGTGTCGTATAACACCCGTTAAAGTAAATGGGTAATATGACTTGATCTTAAATCGACTCGTTAATATTATCAGGTAATATGACCCGTGCATGAGGTTGGAAGTTTCACTAATTTTGTATTTGTTCTTCGTGTTATGTAATCAATAGGAAAGTTCTAGCACATCGGTAGTAGATAACCTGGCATTTGTGTCATGTTTTTCATGTTTGTATCATTTTCGTGATAGATCCTATACCTTAACGAACGGGTCATGTTGTGTAACACCCGTTAAAGTAAACGGGTAATATGACTTGACCCGAAATCGACTCGTTAATATTATCAGGTAATATGACCTGACCCTTTACTTGTTAAGGAAAACATAATACTAAATTTGTAAATGTATATCACATTGTCACATAAATATTACTTCAAAACATAAAAGCCACATTTGCCTTTTAAGTATTACATACCCTAAAATAAAAATCTAATAAAAAATGTGACGACCAGTCCCTAATTTTCTATATAATTTTCCCTCCAAGTGTGTAAATTGACATTTCTGTCCTTGTTGGCAAAGTGACGTGGATGTCTTATTCAGTATTTATTTTATTTTTCCTAGTAACGTCATTAAATATTACTTGTCGTTACAAATGCGTGAGCGCGAGTTAGACGCGAATTGGAGTTGTAACAAAAAAAGTTATGCTCAGTTAAAGTATGTTAACAGCGGGTAGAATTGTACACACACGCGTGTTAATTTTTCAGTGCTAGAAACATTATTTTTGATAAGGGGACAAATTTCGTAACTTGAAAGGTGTACCAAACCTTGCCATTTTCTTCTTTTAAAAATTGTCGCGTGTGCCTTCAAATCCCTCACATTCACTTATTTTCCCCTATAACCCTCTCAACCAATCAAAACCTTTCCTCACTTCTGTCCCCCAGTCAGAACAGACTCATCATTTCTCTCTCTCTCTCTCTCTCTCTCTCTCTCTCTCTCTCTCTCTCTCTCCTGCCCGAGCTCATTTCCTCTGCAAACTCATACAACACCATCATACTTCGCATATTGAGCTCACAAACTCCATCATTGTATTTCTCTCGAACTCACGAACCCGGTCTTACCCACATATCAAGAAGTGGACGAGTAACTCGCCAACTCGGAAGCTTCGACTCGGACGAGTTTGCTTTGACATGAACTTGGCCGAGTTACGATGTTTTGAAGGTTGTGGAAGCCCCTAGTCAACTTCCCGAGATTCCTAGTAAATGTTTGAAGAAGAACCAACGCGTAGAATCATAATTTTGAGGTGACGAGTTTAGGTCTGAACCTTTCAAGTCTTTTTTCAAGCCATTTCTCATCTATTTTTGGACTTCCAAAAGGTACAAACTTGTTCTTCTATTCTCCAACTTCACTTCCATATAAATTTCATCGAAAATGGTTGAGAAATGAAGAAGATATGCGATTTTGAAATTTTCCCAAAAAACATGCGAAGTTTTCCAATTCCATGCGAAACCAGACGGCGACAAACGACAAAGGTCCACCAGAATATTCCTTACGTCTGTTAGCCATTGACCTGTGCGTGGGGGCGCGTGTTGCCGTGGGCTAGCAAGCGCGTGAGGGTGCATCTGGGCAACTTGAGATGTACAGGTCTGTGACGTCAAATAAGTGTTTTCGTATATTTAAACCTTTCTTTTGAGAAAACTATGGGGAGTTTTTCCTAGCTTTTAGTGTATGTGCTAATTAATTAATTATTATTAGTTGTTTCGCATATAGGGGAGACTTATCATGAGGACATACGAGGACAAGTGAGGTTAGGGGGCTACGATCCATTGATGTGTCAGTGAGTGGGCATTTGTTTTCGCGCGCGCGCGCGTGTATATATATATATATATATGTATATATATATATATATATATATATATACTTTATAGTTTCCACAAATGCTTTTGAATTGATTTATGCATATCATGCCATGATTACGTAATGTTATAAGAAATGTTGCACTGTTGTGAAATGCCAAAATAATCCTATAGGATACGCAAGTAAGTTTATTGTCAGGTAAGTTTATTTTGTTGATTAGAATTATTGAATCATTATGGCATGCTTATATTCATGTAGTTGTTCATCATTGCTGCACCTCGGTGTTAGTGCTCGCCCCAGGCCAGGCCAATCTTTCATGTGTTGTTCACCTCTGCACCATATGCTTGCCTTGGATCCAAGTAGGTGCTAGTCCTGTCATACAGGTCGCATTAGGCGACTCTGACTCGTATATGACCACGATTAGTGCCAGTCTTCACGTGATTGTAGCATTATAGTGTATATTATGATTACACCTAATCTTGTCGTACAGGTCGCATTAGGCGACTTCGACTCACGTGCTAGCATAGATGAGCATTAGGCCAATCGTATAGGTCGCAATAGGCGACTCCGACTTGTGTGCTACAATAGATTAATTGAATGCCTAATTTTATTTATATTACTATTGAGATATTGTGACGTGGTATATTTATGGATTTACTGTTGATTTGCATTTGATTTCATACCTATACGTAGTATGTTTTTCTGAAAACTATACAGGTTTTACAGCGAGGGGTTAATATGTTAAGAAAAAAATGGTTTTTTTATAAACTTTTGTTTTTGTCCACTCACCTTTATGTTTTTTGCCCCTTCAGGTCCTAGATAGCTGAATTACTCTATGACGTACGAGGTTTAGCCAGAGATTTTGACTTATCCTCGTTTAAATGTAAGGATTGTTTTCGTTGTGTATTAAGTACTTAACTAGTTTCGACTGCACTATTTGTCATCTATGCTCTGAATATTTGTATTCTATGGGTTCTACCCACTACTGTGCACTCACTTTTTAAGTTGAAATAAGTTCTAGTTTTGGTTTTTATTTAGTGACATTTTTACATCATTCACACTATGGTTACATCACCTTCAGGTGACGGCCAGCATGCCTCGACTCCAGTCAAGGTGTGTCAAAAAAAAATTAGTACATTACTACAAAATACCAAATGTTCAAGGATATGCAAAATGAAAGGAGTTGCATTTCAAGGTTTATGAATCCTCGCACGTTTTTTACAATAAAACCCTTCAATTTTCATCAAACCAAGAGAAATGATATTGGTTTATTTTGAACTCCTTTAAAAATACACGAGGATTTGTATGGTTTTAAAAATTCAAATGACAATGTACTCATCCTCTAAGTGTAGAGGACGTGATCACGAGCGTTTACATTTTTTTTTCTTCACATTTTTTGCACTTGTAATTAATTATTATATTTTTAAATGTATTTGGTATTTTTAAGTTATGTGGATGCAAAACAATTAACACCTTTGGTCAAGGCCAAAAGCCTCACGCGCCCACGATGAATTTAGAGAGAAAAAGTGTTCAGAGAATTTTTGGGAGTTTTGCAAGAGTATGAACTTAGCTTTTGGTGAGAATGGAGCCAATATATATAGCTATGGCTGGTCCTCCTTGGAGAAGGAGTGGCCGGCCCTTTATGCACATTTTGGGTGTTATTTGGTGATTTTATTAGCAATTAATATATTAATTAGGAATAAATATATTAATTGGCCAATTTATCACAATAAAAGGAATGTTTTTGGGAGGTTATAGCTAATTTGTTTAGCTAAAAGAGGGGAAATAAAAGGAAATGGCTGGTTCCCTTTGGATAGTGGGTAACTGGCCTTTAGGGTATTTTTTGGTGATTTAATTGGTTGATTAATGAATTAATTAGGTATTGGAGTAATTACTTAAAATAAGGATGGATGAGATAATTTGGAATTGGTTACCTATTTTGGGCACTTTGGACTTGGTTGACGGATGATTCTCCACTGGTCGTGCGTAGGAATCCTAGTATGCCTCAAGGGTATTTTCGTCCTCTTTTATCCAAAAATCTACGTGTCGCCTAGTGAATATTTTTTACTCCACAAGTTACTTGATATTTTTTATTTTT
The DNA here is from genome assembly GCA_963580275.1 of Crataegus laevigata. Lineage (NCBI taxonomy): Eukaryota > Viridiplantae > Streptophyta > Magnoliopsida > Rosales > Rosaceae > Crataegus > Crataegus laevigata. The sequence goes on along the minus strand of OY756940.1, from coordinate 16,657,686 downwards.
AATGTGTTTTATAATTTTTTTAATCTCACTCTTTGCCTATAGTATACTATATAGATAAATAAAACTTAAATTTTTAAAATTTGTATAGAATAGTAATACAATACATAATTTAATGTACAATATATACATATACACTATGACTATTGTATTTTATAGTAAGTTTTTAAATAGTTTAAAAAATTAAAATCATAAAAACAACTTTTTTCTTAACTTGTCGAAACGGATACCCACATGTCACTCTCGTGTAAACCTGTTAAGCACTCATTATTAACTGGTTCTTATCGTGTGACCCGATTAGTTATCCTGTTGGCCTAAAACTTATTATTTGTGTCGTTTACATGTCGTGTAAGAAATTATCAGGTCTAAGTAGATTCTGCGACTCATAGCTCCAATAGTAAATGTGGACAACAATATGAGTCTCCCCCTTTCCATATTTGTTGAATAACAAAAAAAAAAAAAAAATTGATGGGAAACTAACCTCCTATTTTCTTTATAAATGAGCTATCCATGAAGTCTTGGCAAACAACAGTCGTTATCTTAGGGTGTTATTTTATCCATCTCACTGTATGCTCGGCTATTAGTTATAATAAATGTTCGCCATTGATCGATACAGCTCCAATATTGTATTACGTCTGCACTTAATTATCTGAGACTTAATAGTCAAAGAAAATTACAACAAAAATTGATAGTTGAAAGAGTTGGGCAGGCTTGCCTAAACCATACACGTTTGGCTGGCTTAGATAACAGTACCATTCTCCTACACTTGGAGGACATGCAGGGGAACCGAGACTGGTACATAGAGAGAGAGTGGGAGATTTTCACTCTTGTGTTGCTTTCAATTGAATCTTTCTAATTCAAGTCACCAAGGAATAATGGAATCATTAATTGGTATTTAGCCATGTTTGCAGAAAATAGCCACACAAATCTTGCATTACGCATATTATCTTAATTTAATTAATTAAAAACATAATTAGTTATTTAGTTAAGAGAAGAGTTTGGCTCCTTAAGGTTGATGAGGAGTTTCTCCTCATAATACTTCGTGGCATATTCACAGAATTTAGTATTTATGATAGAACTGTTATATTATAAATAATTACGTAAATATCATTTTTTCAAAAATTAATTAAAACTAAGATCATTTAGTAAATCAATTGTGGAAATTAAATAAAAGATTCATAATGTTTTTAGCGAATCCGTTAATTTGTGTTTATATTGTCACATCCCGGCCCGGGTGGGACCATTTCTCGGCCCCGTTCCACCACCGTAGCACGATATTGTCTGCTTTGGGCCCCGACCACGCCCTCACGGTTTTATTTTTGGGAACTCACGAGCAACTTCCCAGTGGGTCACCAATCATGGGAGTGCTCTAGCCCATTTCTCGCTTAACTTCGAAGTTCCTACGGAACCAGTGAGTTCCCAAAAGGCCTCGTGCTAGGTAGGGATGAGAATATACATTTAAGGATCACTCCCCTTGGCGATGTGGGATGTCACAATCCACCCCCCTTAGGGGCCCGACGTCCTTGTCGGCACACCATAGCCAGGGTTAGGCTCTGATACCAATTGTCACATCCCGGCTCGGGTGGGACCACTTCTCGGGCCCGTTCCACCACCGTAGCACAATATTGTCCGCTTTGGACCCCGACCACGACCTCACAGTTTTATTTTTGGGAACTCACGAGCAACTTCTCAGTGGTTCACCCATCATGGGAGTGCTTTAGCCCATTTCTCGCTTAACTTCGGAGTTCCTACGGAACCCGAAGCCAGTGAGCTCCTAAAAAGCCTCGTGCTAGGTAGGGATGAGAATATACATTTAAGGATCACTCCCCTGGGCGATGTGGGATGTCACATATATAGTTCAATGACCAAGCAATATTATCGAAAAAATGACTAAACGAAATTGATTTTAATTATTTTTTAATGTAAAATATACATTTGCATAATAATTTATAGTAAATACGAGTTACAATTATAAGTAGGAAATATTATAAATAAGTCATAAGAAATTTAGAGGATTTTTTGCTCCATCTTTGAGAAGTCTAAGGGCTAGTTTGGTATTGATGTACTTTGAAAAAAAAAAGCTGCTTCTGCTGTACTGTAAGAATTAGCAGCTATGAAATTAAGTAACAGAATGTCTGGTAAACTTTTTTATAAAAGTGCTTTTGAAAAAAAAAACAGTATTATAGTGTTTGGTAAACTTTTATGTAAAACAGATGTGAAAAAAGTCAATTTTTTAAAGCTCGATTTTGCAACTTCTTGTTTTTGGCTTTTTTCATCCAAAATTATAAAAAAAACTGAAGTTAATTATTTACCAAATACATCAACTTTTTTTCAAAATCACCTCAATACTAAATCTGCGCTAAGCTTTCTCTTTAGTTGAAGAGATTAAAAGAGGTGAGTTGGATTGTCGGGGACATACGGGATCTCATTTTCATCATTAAAATTCATATATACTACGTGTCCATCTGATGGCCCTATATTTGGGTGAAAGAACGTAGCTAGCTAGCTAGGTCTATTTCATTAATACAATATCACAGGTAGCTTCGGATTACTCCCTTTTCATGAACTTCCACTTCAAACTTGCAGTTGCTGTATAAGGTCAGGACGAAGCATTAGCAGCCCCTTTACATGTGATTAGTGTTAGGTTTAGTCGCGCACTTCGTGTGTTAGTGATGGTAATTGTGGATGCATGTGTATTTCCAAGTCTTATGATGCTATAGCTTTTCAATGATGTTTTTTTTGTATACTATTCAGCAACGTAAAATATTAATTTTAATTTGAATATGTAATTATATTTATAATGTAACAATATATATATATATATATATATATATATATATATATATATATATATATAAGTGTCGCAAGAAAATATTTTTAGCTGTTCTTAAGCAGCTGTAAAGTTCTTTCTTTGGTTTTGTTCTAATTTTTGTTGGGTGAAAAATGTATTCATATGAAAGGTTTGTTCTACCTTCCGTCCCACCTCATAAATAGCCTCACTATCTTGTTTTGCTTATTGGTGATGATTATTGAAATGCAATCTTGATGCTCGGAAATAAATTTGTAAACATTTTGATAGAATTTTAGAGTTGGTTTGGAAATGCTTTTAAGATTACTAAAACAATTTTTAGAAAACATTTTTGAGTTTTAAAAACTCTTCTTGGAAGAAGTGCCAGTAATGTGGTTCTTTTAGAAAGCACCTCAAGTATTTTTTTAAAATTTACTTACATTTTTACTAAATATTAGATTCTAAAAACATTTTCATTAAAAATATTTTTAATTATTTTAAAAGCATTTTCAAACGAATCATTAATTTTTCCTTACATCTGCACAAGATTAAGATATGCTTTAAATATTCGACGTTATGGCATGGTGTGATGGGACATGAATATTACTCAATGGAAGGAGATGATTTTATGGAAAGATTAAAACCCACCACCAACTTACAAGAGAGTGCTCTATGCCTGGATGACAAGGACTCGTATAGGGTAGTGAAACCCCCAATATCTATATCATTGATCGTCGTCACACGACACGAGCATCCCTAAACGCTTTCAACTTCAAATTCATTGGTTATCACCAAGGTATTAAATATCGATAATATCGGAAATATCGATAGTTCAGAAACACGGAAATATCGACGGAAATATCGGGATAATATCGATATCGATAAAAATAATATGGAAACCACGGAAATTGTAAGAAAAAGTTGGAAATTTTTATTGAAACTTTGCAAGATGTTTATTTAGTCAATTATCTATTAGTTTATCACAAAAAATTAGAAGGAAATGCATTGCATGATGGATTTAACTGATTTAAGTTGATTATATAGCGAGCTGGCAAATATTGTGAGTGTATAAAATATGTAGTAATTAATGAAAGAAGTTTAAACACCCCATATTTATATATTATTCTTCTCCCTATTTTCGAGTATTTCAGTTTAGTAAATGATTTTAAATTTCGAAGACGAAATTCTTTTAAGAGAGGTAAATTGTTATACCCACCCTCAATTTAAATTATATTTTTCACTAAATTTGAGTTTATTTTACTTTTAAAATTATTTTTTAATCTTAATAGGTGTGCCACGGGGCCCACCTTTATTTGTTATTCCCCGGTCCAAAGCTCCAAGCCTATCTCCCTCACACTCTCTTCTCTTCCCCGAGGCAAACACCCTCCCTCACACTCTCTTCTCTCCCTTCCTTCTCTCATTATTTTACTTTTAAAATTATTTTTTAGTCTTAATAGGTGTGCCACGGGGCCCACCTTTATTTGTTATTCCCCGGTCCAAAGCTCCAAGCCTATCTCTCTCACACTCTCTTCTCTTCCCCGAGGCAAACACCCTCCCTCACATTCTCTTCTCTCCCTTCCTTCTCTCTAGTTTCTGACTTCTGAGCCTCCCTTCTCCAGATCTCCCACACGCCACACCCACACAACACACGCACAGACCTCCCTCCCTCGCCTTCCTCCTCGTCGCGATCTTCCCGGAGCCCGTCACGTCACCATGTCCGCCGTCACCTCTATATCTCTACCCCTCTTCCGTCTTCTCCCCTACCATCGGAGTCTCCTCTCCGCCGCCTACATCATAAATCTCCGTCGCCGTCGCCTACCATCGGAGTCTCAACCCCTGCCTCTCCAACTCTCCGTCGCCGTCGCCTTCACCATCACCGTTTCATTTTCAAGAGAAATATCGATAATATCGCAAATATCGCGATATTATCGATATTTTCGATATTTCTCCGATAATTTGTCGAAAACCTTATGGATATGTGTTTAAATATCGATCTCTGCAAAAACCGATAATATCGGCGATATTTCGCCGATATTATCGGCATTTTAGTCCATGGTTATCACCACCAACCACCTTCTGATAGTAATAGTAGTCAACAAACCTTCTCACCAATCATATTCTGATTTCACTGATTTGGGAGGGAGCACAATTGAAGTTAAAATAGTTTTAGAAAATTAATATACTTTGTAAGTGTTTCTGTGGAGTTGGGGTAAGTTGGATATTCTTGTTTATTATTTATTAAATTGTCGAGTAAGCAAGAATATTAGTTCTTCAATTCAATTCTGATGGTTTATTTTTAGTGCTACTAAGTAGTTCGGATTGTTTAAAAAAAATTTGGGAGTTGAGTTACTCTTTCTAGCCAATTAGTTTTAGATAATTTTCTCCATATTATCAAAGTAGATCAACATACATATGAAGTCTAACAATCATAGTATTGCCACGTGCTAGAAGACTTGTGAAGATGTAAAGGTAAAGTCGGCACCCCCCGCAATAGAACTATATGGTTATCAGGAGATTGACATATGAATTACTAAGTTGTCAATTGTCACATCGTTTATTTATTGAATCTGCTTAGCAGAAAATTGGTATATGCCATTATGTAATCATGGCACCTTGGCCCAGAAGAAACGAATGGAAATGTGATTAAATAAGAGGCCAACCTCCACGCGAAAGATTTTTCAAAGTAGCCGGTACACGGGGTAGTACACCACTTGTCATTATATAAATAGTGAGATATGTGTTAAAAAATTAATAATTTAAAAAATAAAATTTCCCACTACTCCTATTAAAACACATAGTATATCACTTGCATTTATGTCACTAATTAAAAATTTCTCCCTCCCCGCCATTTGCTAATTATTCCATTCTCTTTTTCCTCAAGTAGAACTTAGTTGGCTAGTGGGAGCCTTACGCCCCCCACAAAACCAATTCAATTTGCTAATGATGAAGTTTGGGCTTTTAAGGGGATCAAGCTATGTGCACTTCCTATAGGTTCGTTCACAATGATTCTTTTCTTCTAATAGAACTTTTAGCCTAATTTTCCAATCATGATATATGCCGCATCGGTGGGACTTGGTTTGCTTTGATGACATGCAAGCAAGTGATTTTCGAACTTTTTATTTTTTAATTGTCACCACTGTTTTTTAATATTAAAATATATTAAATCAAAATAAAAAACACAAAGATGAGTGAAAAAAAATTTGAAAGTGTGAAATCAATACTCTTACAATAAATCCCATAATTTTATTTTTTCAATTTTAGTTGTGAATCTTAAATAAAAAGGGCAGAGCAAGCCACAAAATTTCCCATTGGACGACAGACATGATTGACAACGTTTGCAGCAGAAAAAATAGACTGTTGGACATGACATAAACCACCAGTTTTTGTAGATCCAATTTCCAAAGGCCACCACCACCCACAGCAGAATCCAAAGATATGAGTCTCACAATTTTCACTGATACAAGGACGAGGAGGAGGGGGAGGCGTTAACACTAACACTCACTTTAAGGCCATGAAAATAATCTAAAAACAACAAGGGAAAGCTTGGTGAGTCGGGAAAGTGGAGAGGACAGGACCAAAAGCCGAGAAATATTGAAAACGCAGAAGCCAAGATATCAAGGGGGATGTCAACATGTCAAGGTCGAACCCATAATTCACACGACATTCCAAGAAAAAAGAAAAACGAGTGAGAAGAGGACTGTCACTCCTACTCAGTAGCTAGGTAAGCTGACTGCTAGTTCAGATGGAAGTGAAGTGTTTAATATTATATGATTTTTGTGGTTGCTCTGGCTCGAAACCCTACACTGTGGCATAAAGGGCCACTTGACGATGGTGGTGGCTCAGATGGTGGGCCGTACGCCTCCGGTTGAGAGAGGCTTTTGTACATTTGAGGATAATGAGGTGATGCGGCTGAGACAGCTGCCGAGATTTTGAAAGATTTAGTGGGGGATGGAATGGCTTAGATTTAGGGTGGTTTTTATACGTTGTTTTTGTATAGGCTTGTAAGTCTGCTAACTTTTTCAAGGGATTTGATGAGGGACTGATTGCTCAACTTTGAGCAAGTGTGAATTGAGGCGTGGTGGTCATATCCAACATAAAGTCTGCAGTAAAGCAAGAAATATTACTACTGCCTATAAAACAAAAGTTTAGGATGTTCAAGTTGCACTAATGGTTCTTATGATTTATCTGAATTTTCATTTACATGTTACATGTTGCATTTTCAGGCGAGCAATACCTTTTCGGTTGTACAGAATTGGGGGTTTTCATGCCAAATTCATGATTTTCAAGCTTAGTTTTGATTCGTAAGAACTAATTTAGACATACAATATTGCAGGAATTTCAAAGCTTGTAACTTACGTATAGTTTTCAAGTCGTGTAAAAAATCTGAGAATTAACAAAAACAAATCAAAATGGATTATACTAAAAAGATGAAATCGGAACGGAACTACAAGAAGGAAAATCTTAGGCAAATGACTTCCTTGATCCTTTATGCAACTTGGGCTTCTTAATTTCTTGTAGTCTATGGTCTTATAGGTTTGGTATGGACTCTATGGACTATGGATTGTGAAAAAGAAAAGGAAAGGGGATCATTACTTTCCTTTCCCTTTGTTTGCATTATAACAAGGAAAAGTAAATCTAGTTGCGTCAAAAAGTACAAGTTTTAGATCTCAATTCTCAGTGAGTCAATGACTAATTGTGAAGGGGGAATACTTGAAATTTTACCTCCCAACCTTCCTTATCATTACACCATCTCTAACCCTGGCCTATAACCTAGTTTTTCCCTTCAATTCCCCTCTCTCCCCCACATAAAATCCAACCCAATCCAAGTAAAAAATTGGACCTAAAACCTCAAACAAAGCCATAAATAGCCCAGGATTTAGCCCATAAAATGGTGTGGGCACCCCTAGCGGGACCTCACCCACATGGGCACGTCCCCATGATTTATTCAATCTAACGGTTGAGATCGAATATAATTAAATCTAATAGTAAAAAAAAAGATGTAATGACCTAAATTTAAATCCAACGGCTAATTATTTAACTCAAAATTCACCCAAATTTAGTGATTTTTTTTAATATTTATCGGAATCTAAATATTTTTAGATTAAAATGTTCATAAAATTAAATTAGGATAGTGTACATAATTTTTTTTTTAAATTTACTTAAAAGAAAAAAAATTAACCTAAATTTATTCTTCAATAATTTCCGGCTAAAAAATTTAGGTCATAACGGTTGGAGCAGAAAAACTGTTTCTGGGCTAAATTTTTTAGATTTTAGGCCAAGAGTTGGAGACGGTCTTAGTGAGGCAGTCTATAAAATCTTATTATTCCTTATCTGTCTTAAGCCCTTCTTTCTACCACATCTTGACCTAGAATAAAAATATAGTTGAGACAAGCCTTCCACCTTAGATGGACACAAAACTATTTCCTTTACTTATTCTTAGTAAGATTCTAATTAAACTGTCACTTAGGGTACTTGTCCACTAGACACATCCTTCACTTCCCTCTTAGAGTGCTTCTTCTATCTTTCTTGATTTACTATAATTGAGTCTTTGGAGTACTTTGAGATTATATTCCGCGTTGAGGATTTGTGCTTGTGGTCTAGGTTGAATATTACAGACCAACGAATCTTGGGCCTCCATCTAATGATGTTGCAAGGTCATATCTTTTTCCAATTCCCAACTAAAGTTCTTTCTAGAAAACACTTACGCTCAAAAGTGCTTCGAGTAACTACGCTCATATTGGAAGTAGTAATTTTTAGGGTAAATTACAAAAAACTACCTCAACTATTAGTGTCACGACACTTTCATACCTCATCTTTAAAACGTGACAATGTCATACCGCATCTTACGAATTTGTGACAATGTCATACCTCCGTCAATTTTTCTGTTAGTTTTTCTGTTAAGTGCTGACGTGACAAGATATGGGGACCACTCACTAATACAGCTGGATTAAAAAATAATTAAATATATTTTTATTAATTAAAAATTAAAAAATTTAAATTTTTTTATTTTTATATTAAATCTCTCTCTCTTAAATTTTTTTAATTTTTTTAATTTTTAATTATTAAAAATATATTTAATTATTTTTTAATCCAACTGTATTAGTGAGTGGTCCCCATATCTTGCCACGTCAGCACTTAACAGAAAAACTAACAGAAAAATTGACGGAGGTATGACATTGTCACAAATTCGTAAGATGCAGTATGACATTGTCACGTTTTAAAGATGAGGTATGAAAGTGTCGTGACACCAATAGTTGAGGTAGTTTTTTGTCATTTACCCTAATTTTTAATAAACATGCAAATGCTTCCTAAAAGGGCAACTAAAGTGCTTTCTGGAAGGACTTCTTTCAAAAAATATTTGAAGAGATTTTGAACATAAACACTTTTGACCTATGATGTCAAGTCAGTACTTAAGATGGGCGTACTGTCGACAAAAAGAAACAAACGTTACTTGGGCCTTAGTCTTCATGCCTGGAATGACAAGGGAAGCAGACCCAGAGAAAGAAAAGTAGGAACAGAGAACAAATAGAACATGGTGAACAAGGTTACTAGAGCATTATTATGTACAAATCAACCAAAAATCCTCTTCACTCTTTCTGTTGGTGAAAAGCAAGTATAGGAATGTGATGAGCACCTCCGTGAATATATGGCAGCTTGCTCATCGCACAGGAAAATATACGTGCAAATGTGAGAGTTAACGAAAGGTGGCAGCGTGATATCAAATAAATACTGCAGTGATCAACCATGTATTCAAAGATGTGCAAAAAATAGCCTGGAACAACTCATTTTATTTCCAATGAACCATAGCAGCAAACATCATCAGAATCACCAATGCAACAGAGTTCACTTGGACCATCGAGCTAGCTGCAAACGAGTTAAAAGGCAGAACAGACGGAATAAACATGTGATCATCAATATGAACACAAACAGCTATTATAATCGAATTGATGTTACTTGGGAGGTCCGCATCCAACTGAAATTAAAGTGGAGTAAACTATACAAATGTCAAATTCATGTTCGAATATGCTGTTTGCCAATGTTTTTAATCAAAATTATCTTTTCAGAAAACCAGTTTGTAAATACATCAGCAGAAAAACAGGATCCAGAAATGTTGCTTTCTTTAAGAAAATTGTCGTTCTAAGGTTTTGGTATGTCCTAAATTTGAGATTTATTGTATTGAATCATAGTTCTAATACAAATACCTTGACGCAATTACCACCATTCAGTCAAAAAATAAGTGTTGATATGGTAATTGAGTTTCTTTTGAGAACTAGGTAATTGAGTTTCTAAGCTGACCTTGATTCTTACCATTGTCAGATGATGCTGGTCGTGAAGCAGTAGATTTATTCGAAATTGAAATCCCAAGGTTTGCACAGTTCATTCCAATTGCACCTTAACACATGAAATAAAATTTAATCAGATACCGTCTGCATGATTGTTCATCATCATCAATATTAAAAATTTTCTAGGCATGTGCTCTTACATTCTTCAAAGCAAGGGAAAGTAGTGACATCGAGAAGATTATAGTAACCCTCAGCACATTCGCAGTTGTATGTGAATTTTGATGTCTTGTTGCACGAGCCGCCTCCACAATACATCCAAAAGCAAGCTATAACACCAAAATCACAAAATGTATGAATGGATGCTAGGAATAAACTAAAACACATGCAGTGCTAGTGCTAGAGATGGTATAATAGGTAAGAGTTGAACAGTTAATACGATCAAAGATTGATGACTTATTGGCTTTGATCGCATTATCTGAAAAAGGGGCTGGAGCTTTTGTGCAGGAAAAATCCAGATTACCTACAAACACCCAAAAAACATTAGCTTCATCGTGTCAATGATTTTATTAGCAAGTATCCAGGAAACAAAAGAAACAATTATAGAAAGACAAGGACATATATCGACCAATTAGAAAGTATTCAGGTAACAAAAGAAACAATTATCGGAAGACAAGGACATACATCGATCAATTAAAAGGAAGAATTATGATCCCAATCTTTGACTTATAGGTAGGACATCCAAATCTCATCTCCAAAAACCTTTTACCATAACTGTACTCCAAGGAAAGATCAGCTTGTGATTAACATGCGCTACCAAATTGAATTAAATGCGCATTTTTCACCCAACAGTTTTCACCTTTCGGCCTGCGCTGCCTGTCGTGGCTAGATACATTTTGACTTCATTATACCCCATCTGTGTTTCTGTTCTGGTGTGTAAATCTCTAACTAGGTATCTTGCTCTGTTTTCCCTACAACCGGAGGTGGTATCTTGTATTCATCTCTTAACATTTTCATTTCCCGGTTGTAGACCTCTAAGCTACTTTTTATAAATCAGCGGGGAGGGAAATTCGAACTTGGAACCTATTCCAAGTTCTAACATTGGCAACAGAAGTACCACTATACTAAAAGCTAGTTGGGTGACCTCTATACTACTTTATCCTGCCATGCCATCTACAGAAAGCATGTATTTCCTTCCTGTCACATTCACATTAAGTAGCAGTGATCAACTAGCACAAACATTTTCCAAGCCAAATTAATAGGATCCTTCAACCGCCTAATATTACTTTTTATAAAATAAAGGGTAATCAGTTACCACCAAACCATATCCCATGACCAAACATCTCTAAGACTATAATCACCAACCAAACTAACAGTCTAATTCTATTAAAAAAACAATAATTTTCTGTATCAAGATTTTCTCTGTCTCAAGAAATAAGAGCTATTCAAATTGTTTGAATTCAACAACAAATTTTGAAAGATATTACTACACAAAATCCATAACCTACTTAAATAATTTTACAAGGGGGAGAGAGAGAGGACTTGCAATTGGGAATGACGCAAGGGAGGAATTTGAAGTGATCAGTGTGGTTAGAAGAAGTCTGCTTCCACCCAGGATCACATTCACATTCAAAAAAGAAAGTGCTATTGCTTGAAGGCTTGCAAGTTCCTTTTCCACATTCCACTTCTTTACACACGTCATCTGCCATCACAAGAAATTCACCATTTTTCAATAAACTTAAAAATCAAAGAAACCCATGAAACAAAACCCAAAATTACTGAAAACTGATAATATTTAGAGGGAAGTGAAATGAAACAAACCCAAGACTGGCGAGAAGATAGGAGCCAGTAGGTTGCCTAATGGATCAGCAGTGACTGGTTGAAGAACAAGGATGGAAAATATGACAAGCAGTGCAAAGACAAAGGTGGAAGAAGAAGCCATATCTGACAAGTGCTTACACAGGGACAGAACTGATTAAGCTAATGAGATGGTATGGAGGGAGAGAGAAGTGGACGGACGGTGATGTAAAAGCTCCGTGATCGAATTGACTTTGTCATGGACTTTTCAATTTGGCAGGTTAGGGTCCTGCAGTTAACATTGCAGACGCGTCGGAGCCAATAAAGAGGTTTACACTTTACATGGGCATCTTGGGTAGTTGGCAGTAGGGGTTTGGATCCTCTGCAGTACTTTTCTCTAAATTTCGTTCACTGTTAATTATACTGGTATGCAATCATTCATTATGCATTGTATTTTTATTGTCAAGTTTCCAACATATCGGAACTTTACAATCTTTCAACAGGTTCTTCCTCCTTAATTGTATTGGGGACATGTTAGCTTACATTACATGTTATAGCCATATGAATGAATGAAGATGTGAAAGATTGGGTAAAGGGATAAAACAACACTCTTATGTTAGTAGAGTACTTTTATTTTTCACGTATCTCATACTTAAAATTTATGAGACTCACATAATTAATACATTTATTTAAGTGTGAATAAACGTAAAATTGAGAATCATACTCATTCATTCTAAATCTCATACATAGTAAACTAACATGTTGTTACATGTTGGGTTGATTTTGGTTTTCATTTTGTTTTTTTGTTTTTGGCTTGTCTTATATTTGATTGGCATATGGAATGAAAATTTCAAATCGTTGGAAATGCACATTTATCTGGTGAGTCTGCTTCCAATAAAAAGAAAAATGTGGGAGGTCCTATGTTCGATGCTCCGAGCTGGTGAGTTTGTTTGACTGTGGCCACAGGCAATGTGAATTCCCCATAGCCTCTTTGGGTCCAAAATGAGTTAATAAACGTAATTTGCCACTAGTTGCTTTTTTATTTTTATAATTTTTTTAAAGGAAAAAGAAGTGCACATTCATCTTTGAAATATACGCCCACTGTTAAAGAAGCTATGTTACTTATACCTTATATCAATCCTCAATGGCTTTCCCGACCACCTAATTCTTATAGCGTCTACCACCAAATTCCAAACTCTAAATTCACACAAGGATTTGGTGGAAACTCAAAATGATGGTGATATTTGAGTGCATCCATCTGTACGCTACTAAAGCTTAGTGCAATGTTTCTAAGCTTAGTACAAGTAGAGAAATATTCAACATCGAACATGTGGTGCTACTTGTAATGATCTCATGTTATAACGCCGTTTGTATCCGGTTTTGCGCCATCGGCCCGAGTAATCAAAATCGTTGAATGAGCAAAGACGTTGAATGGAGAGCTATTAAGATAATTTTGTTACTGTTGAGCAATAATATTATGATTTTTAATCGTACTAATTATCTTTTAAAAATGAATTATCTTAACATTATATTATATGAGATAAATGAAATGCAAACTCGATCTTTAATCCGAAAGCAGTGCGGTTCAATGTGATTTGGGATTCTTAGCGTTTAGGTGTGTGGACTGGAGCATTAGAGCCTTATATGAAGAGTCCCTATACATGGTTTTATATTTATTTAAATTACATGTCATTATTGTATTTTTTTAAATTAAAATGGTAATTATTGAATTCCAAAAAGATCCTTTTAGGCTCATATTTCTTGTACGTGACATTTTTTGTTGGGAGTGGTTTCTGGTTTGTTGAATTTGAGAATGTAGATTTCTTCCCCTACATTGATTTTTTTTATCTCCCAATTTTGAATTTTGAATGGACTTATCCAATTCAATTAGTGGTTGTTTTCACAATTTTATCTTGTTATTGTGTGAGATAATATAAGAGAACATATATCCTCTTGGTTTTGGGAAAAAAAAAATCATAAGAATGTGGTCAAATTATGCAAGTCCACTCTCGAAGTATTAGAGGTAAACATGCAGATCTTGAGAAAAAATGGTGGTGGACTAATTGACAAACTCTTGGATGTTGAAAATGCTGGTGGGTAATGAATGCCCACAGTGCAGTGTTGAAAATGCTGGTGAGTAATGAATGCATAATGAATGCCCACAGTTTGTATTGTTGGATGTTGTAAATGTCAAATTGTAATGATACGAGTTGCTCTATAAATAGCGCACTCGGCTGCAATCAAAAGTAAGAAGAGAATATAGAAAACAAAAGGAAAGAATTCTCAATAACATCATCCATCCCTCCCTCTTTTACTTGCCATCTTTTGTGCTATAATTATTGTGTGATATTTTACCTCTGCTTCGCTCCACTCACTATAAAGGTTATCTCTCCAACTTTTACATTTTTTATAACACGTTATCAGCACGAGTCTCTAAATATAATCATGTCTCATTTACATCCACCGAAAGAAACCATTCTCTCATTTCTCTCCAAACGAACGAAAAAAAAAATGTTTCTTCTAAGGTTTTTCCTGTTCATCTTCTTCATCTGCCTCAACTGCGCAGTATACCCTAGCGACGAACTGTTTGCTCTATGCCTGCTTATAGTTCTCCAACTAGCGGTTACATACCTCTTTGATTTCTTGTTTGGTTTAGAGATTGATTATTAACCTAGTGTTTATGTTAATTTTACTGCAATACAAGATGGTGCGGTACAATCGCCCATCTTGAACTGCAAAATTAACACTACTGTGATCCAAGATGGTGCGGTTTCATCGCCTATCTTGGACTGCAAATATATTTTTACTGCAAGCTTTAGGTGGAGCGGCATAATCGCCCACCCTACCCTGCATATTTAATTTTTACTTGCTGTTTAATTTCATTGCAATTTTAGGTGGAGCGGTATAATCGCCCACCTCTGCTTTGCGTATTTCAATTTATTTGCTACTTGAGTGGTGCGGAATCATCGCCCAATTCTATGTTAGGAGAGTGGTGCGGTACAATCGCCCTCCTCATTCATCTGGAAAATCTCGAGCCAGAAGTTTCGAGTGCTTATCATTTTGGCCTGAAGATCAAAATGAAAGAAATTTGTAAGAACCAGAAGTTCTAACACTATATTCCTCCAGGAATACATATTATTGCAAGTTCTTACACATCTCATTTTCTTTCAGAAAAGAAAATGGCGAACTTGGCGAAGCTTGAATATGCTGCCCTGGACATTATCGGGAAAAATTACCTTACCTGGGTACTGGATACCAAGATTCATCTGGAAGCTGGGAATCTTGGAGATACCATCAAGGAAGAGAGTAGCTCATCCTCTCAAGATCGGGCGAAAGCCATGATCTTTATTCGCCGACATCTTGATGAGGCACTAAAAAGCGAGTACTTAACGGTTAAAGATCCGTTAGCTCTTTGGAATGCCTTGAGAAACAGATACAATCACCAGACAACGGTGATTCTTCCAAGAGCTCGCTATGAGTGGACTCATTTAAGGATCCAGGATTTCAAATTAGTGGCAGAGTACAATTCTGCGTTGTTCAGGATTACCTCTCAGATGAAGCTTTGTGGGGATACTATTACTGAGGAAATGTTGCTGGAAAAGACTTTCAGCACATTTCATGCCTCTATCGTACTCCTGCAGCAGCAGTATAGAGCGCGAGGCTAAACTGAGTACAACCAGCTGATATTTGTGCTCTTGGTAGCTGAACAGAACAATGAGCTACTGATAAAAAACCATAATTCCCGACTTACTGGATCTGCACCATTCCCAGAAGTGAATGCTGGTTCTCTCGAAATGAACGCCACATTCTCTGGTGCCGATAATCATAAACGAGGACGTGGCAACAAGCGAGGTCGATGGAACAGGAAAGTCAAGAACCATGGGGGTCAGTTTCACAACTAGGTTACGAGGCATAATTCAGGCCCAAGTTTTAAAAATGTGAATCGCCACAAAGGCAAGGCTCACATGAACAATGCCTCTAAGAACTCTGATGGAGCTTGCCAGAGGTGTGGTGGCAATGGGCATTGGGCACGTACCTGTCGTACGCCAAAACATCTGGTGGATCCGTATCAAGCCTCCCTCAAGGAGAAGGGTGTCGAGACTAATTTCCTCGACCAGGCTAGACCAATAGATATACTTGATCCACTGTTTGACTTATCAGGGCAGTTGGACACAACCCACCTAGATGTTTCAGACTTCATTGTGGAAAGAGGGAATGAAGTTTACCGGTCCGATTAAGTCATTTGTGTTTAATGTACTTTTATTATGCTGAACTTGTAGTGACATTTCAGATTCAATAAAAGTAGCATGTAAATTTCCTGTTATAACTTGATTCTGATTTCCTTACTCAGAAAACATGGATAAAAACTATGGTTATTCTCAGAACATGAAAAATGGCGGAGATATTTGTCTTGCAGACAGCGCAACCACACTTACGATACTTCGTGATCGAAAGTATTTCACAAGCTTAATGTTTACAAGAGTAGGGGTAACAACAATATCAGGACCTTCAGATGTAATTGAAGGCTCAGGGAAAGCCCAGATTGTGTTACCAAATGGAACAATATTGTCCATACAGAATGCGTTGTACGCAACTCGATCTACTCGAAACTTGTTAAGTTTCAAAGACATACGTTTAAATGGATACCACATTGAAACCAAAAGTGCAGAAAATGTGGAGTATCTATGCATTACCTCCGATGATACCCAGAAGCGTATATTGGAGAAGTTGCGTAGTTTGTCAAGTGGATTGTATTATACATACATAAGGACAATTGAATCACATACTGTCATAAACCAGAAGTTCATTGATTCAAAGGTTTACATGCTTTGGCATGACCGTCTGGGTCACCCAGGATCCACCATGATGCGTAGGATCATAACCAACTCTAATGGACATCCATTATTGAGCAGAGATATTGCTATCTCAAATGATAACCCTTGTAAGGCTTGTTCTCAAGGAAAGTTGGTAATTAGACCATCACAATTAAAGGTTGATGCTGAATCCCCATCATTTCTGCAAAGAATTCAAGGGGATATTTGTGGACCTATTCAACCATCTTGTGGACCATTTCGATATTTTATGGTTTTGGTTGATGCATCTACTAAATGGTCACATGTTTGTCTCTTGTCTACTCGGAATGTAGATTTTGCGAGACTTCTTGCTCAGATAATTAAGTTGCGAGCACAGTTCCCAGATTATCCTATTAAGTCAATCCGACTTGATAATGCTGGTGAATTTACGTCTCAAACTTTTGATGATTACTGCATGACATTGGGCATTGATGTTGAACATCATGTTCCTCATGTCCATACTCAAAATGGCTTAGCAGAAGCATTGATCAAGCGGCTTCAGTTAATAGCTCGCACTCTGCTTATGAAAACCAAATTGCCAGTCTCTATCTGGGGACATGCCATTTTACATGCTGCATCATTGGTTCGATTGAGACCTATAGCCAACCACCAATACTCTTCAGTGCAACTCGTGTTTGGGCATCAGCCAAACATTTCACATTTACGAGTTTTTGGTTGTGCTGTGTATGTGCCTATTGCACCACCACAACGTACTAAAATGGGACCTCAGCGTAGACTGGGAATTTATGTGGGTTTTGATTCACCATCTATCATCAGATATTTGGAACCCCTGACAGGTGATATGTTTACAGCACGTTTTGCTGATTGTCACTTTAATGAGACAATATTCCCGTCGTTAGGGGGAGAAAAGACCGTTCCAGAAGAACGGAAAAAGCTGACATGGGTTGTTCCCACCTTGTCTCATTTTGATCCTAGAAGCATTCAATGTGAAAATGAAGTGAAAAGGATCGTTCATCTTCAAAGTATTGCTAATCAAATGCCAGATGCATTTAATGATGTTATGAAAGTGACAAAATCACATATACCAGCTGCAAATGCACCTGCAAGAATTGATGTCCCTGTTGGACAAAATAAAGTGGCAGCGAATAACTCATCTGGTGCGCGCCTGAAGCGTGGTAGACCACCAGGTTCAAAAGATTCAGCCCCTCAAAAGAGAAAGGCAAAGGCACAGCTGAATCCAAATGAAATCATTCATGAAGAGAGCATGAATGACAAATCCACAATTCATGATTCTGGACTTCCAGAAAAAGAAAATGTCCCTGAAGAGACAGAAGTACATGAAAGCAAAGAAATCTCCATAAATTATGCTTGTACTAATGAATTGTGGGATCGAAATGAAATAATCATTGACGATATGTTCACATTTGCAGTAGCCACTGAAATCATCTTAAGTGATGATCTTGAGCCCCGCTCTGTTGATGAATGTAAACAGAGACAGGATTGGCCTAAGTGGAAAGATGCAATCCAGGCAGAATTAAATTCCTTGGAAAGGCGAAGTGTTTTTGGACCAATAGTCCAAACCCCACCTGATGTAAACCCTGTGGGTTACAAATGGGTATTCATAAGGAAACGCAATGAGAAAAACGAGATTACAAGATATAAAGCACGACTCGTTGCACAAGGTTTTTCACAAAGACCTGGAATTGATTATGAAGAGACATACTCTCCTGTAATGGACGCAATTATGTTCCGTTACTTAATAAGTTTAGTGGTTTCAGAAAAGCTTGACATGCGACTCATGGATGTCATCACTGCGTATCTATATGGAGAATTAGATACTGACATATACATGAAAGTCCCAGAAGGACTTAAGTTGCCTGAAACAAGTAAGAAACCACGAGGTATACTCTCGATCAAATTATGGCGATCATTGTATGGGCTGAAACAATCTGGACGAATGTGGTATAATCGTCTCAGTGAGTATTTGATCAAAGAAGGATACATCAACAATGTCATTTGCCCTTGTGTGTTCATTAAGAAATCCAATTCTGGATTTGCTATAGTGGCAGTATATGTTGATGATATGAATCTAGTTGGAACTCCTGAAGAGCTCAATAAAACTGCTGAATATCTGAAAAGCGAATTTGAAATGAAAGACCTTGGAAAAACAAAATATTGTCTCGGCCTGCAGATCGAGCATTGTGCTAATGGAATTTTAGTCCACCAATCAGCTTACATTGAAAAAATCCTGAAGCGATTTGGCATGGACAAGGCTCATCCACTCAGCACGCCAATGGTCGTTCGTTCTTTGGACGTTAAGAAAGATCTATTCCGTCCAAAAGAAGATGATGAACTGGTCCTTGGTCCAGAAGTACCATATCTGAGTGTAATAGGTGCTTTATTGTATCTAGCACAATGTACTAGACCAGATATAGCTTTTTCAGTTAACCTATTGGCAAGGTATAGCTCTGCTCCAACAATTCGTCATTGGAAGGGTATCAAAGATGTATTGCGATACCTTCGTGGGACAACAGACATGGGTCTCTTCTACTCAAAGAACTCCACAAATGACCAGGTCCTTGTTGGATATGCAGATGCTGGTTTCCTTTCTGATCCGCATAAAGCCCGCTCACAAACTGGATATGTGTTCAAGAATGGAGATACAGCAATCTCATGGCGCTCAACGAAGCAAACATTAGTTGGTACATCTTCAAATCATTCAGAAATACTTGCTTTACATGAAGCAAGTCGTGAATGTTCTTGGTTAAGATCAATGATTCATCATATTAGGAATTCACGTGGTCTAACTTCGAAGACAGACAATCCAACTGTCATCTATGAAGATAATGCAGCGTGTGTTGCCCAAATGAAGGAAAGATTCATCAAGGGCGATAAAACTAAACACATATCTCCAAAGTTTTTCAGTGCACATGAGCTTCAGAAGGCTAAAGTTATTGAAGTCAGACAAATTCGTTCCAATGAAAATCTGGCAGACTTGTTCACCAAGTCCCTACCAAAGTGCACGTTTCAGAAGTTAGTGCAAAGTATCGGATTACGTCGACTTACCAAACAGCTAAGTTTGGAGAATGCGGAATCACGGGGAGATACATCTCAGGGGGAGCATCCATGATACATGCATGTTGTACTCTTTTTCCTTCGATTAGGATTTTTCCCACTGGGTTTTTCCTATCAAGGTTTTAACGAGGCAACATATGCATATTTAACACTATATCAACAATCCAGGAAAAGTTGTACTCTTTTTCCATCGCTATGGTTTTTTCCCACTGGGTTTTTCCAAGCAAGGTTTTAACGAGGCAACTAATGTTGATATGTGGGCATCCAAGGGGGAGTGTTGAAAATGCTGGTGGGTAATGAATGCCCACAGTGCAGTGTTGAAAATGCTGGTGAGTAATGAATGCATAATGAATGCCCACAGTTTGTATTGTTGGATGTTGTAAATGTCAAATTGTAATGGTACGAGTTGCTCTATAAATAGAGCACTCGGCTGCAATCAAAAGTAAGAAGAGAATATAGAAAACAAAAGGAAAGAATTCTCAATAACATCATCCATCCCTCCCTCTTTTACTTGCCATCTTTTGTGCTATAATTATTGTGTGATATTTTACCTCTACTTCGCTCCACTCACTATAAAGGTTATCTCTCCAACTTTTACATTTTTTATAACATTGGAGGACTTGTCCGAACAATGCATTCTTTTTAGGTGCCTGGTACATTTATGTTTAATTTTAATGAAGTTAGAGGTGATTGTGTACATGATTTGGTTTAAGACTTGCTGTTCCATCACTATTCATTTTTTTCATTTTTTTTCCTTCACTTTTTATGCTTTTAGTGAACAATACAGTTTTTAGGGGTTTTCAATTTTAAGTATGAAAAAGTATAATATTGAACAACATAATGTTAAGATTATGCAATGTTTTCATTGATATTTTTTTAGCAGGTACAGTGAGATGTGGTTAAATGTTGCCGAGTCATTCAATTCCAATTGGTAGAAAGCATAGGAGTTAAGTAGATGGTGGTGGTGAATGCGGAGAGACGTATTGCTGTATAGAAATGAAACTCTTATTTATGTCTTAAAACGGAAAACCAGTTGGATAAGTGAAGGAAAATTTGTGAAAAAACAAGTTCATTTGAGCAACATCAACAACATGCAATTAACAATTAAAGGCGGAATCATGTTATATCCACTAAAAAACAAAACTTAACCCATGAAATTCAAAGCCTAGTAGATAGGTGAACAAAGACTCAACTCAAGAACAAAGTGAGTTGAGAAATCTTATACCTTTGTTGATTCCTCTTTGCATAAGCAAAGGCTAATCACCCAAGGAGAGGGCCTTCATTCCTTGCTTCTTAGCTCCATGGATTTCTTGGAGGATGATGGTTGAAAGGATTCTCCAAGTTCCCAAAATAGAGAACCTCTAAGTATCCACACCAAGGAGAGCATTGATGAGGAGATGAGTGACCTAGGAAGATTTAGATGCTAGTAAAATCTTCCTAGGGTGGCCGGCCTCTTAGAGAACAAAGAGAGCTTTGTGTTCTCATCTTTTCTCTAAAAGAAACTCTAATGATGAAATGTTATAAAGTTGCCTTTATATCACCTCGCAATGTAGTGGCAAACTTGCAATTAAAGCAAGTTCACTACCCTTTCTCTATATGGCCGGTTTTCCCATGCCTTTTGGCTGTTTTGGGCTTCTTGAATTTTGGTTGTTAAGTTGTCATACAACTTAAGCTAATGGGCTTGACGATTCGAAACCCAATTTGGGCTTTAAGGCCCAAAACTAACTCAAGGTTTAAAACGCACTTATTCGTTTGATTAATTAACATATTAATTAATCATAGCCATAAATAATTAAACCATTTAATTATTCTTACTCATCTCTGTTGTTTCTTCAATCTATACCTTACTCGGTGTACGATCCATTAGGTTCCTTTTAGCGAGGCAGTGGGCGATTAGAACTCTTTCAAATCGATTGTGAATTGAAACTTACTTTCAATTCTCCCTTTAGTGATTATAAACCTTGAGGGCTTCCACAAACCATGAGTGACACCTAGCAATATGTCATGGCTACCCAAACTAATCAGAAGAGGTGGAGAACCTATTCAGTTTAGGATTACAATGAAATACGATCTTTCTCTAATACAATACTCTTGACCACATTGTTTGGTTTGATAGTTTATTCATGTCTACTATCCAATGTGATTCATTTACTTATATGATTACCTTGAATGTGATTTGGAATGACTTCCCAAATCTCATTCATACTCTGGCCAGAGATTCTTAATCATATCATAGAATATTCTCCCTCAAACGGTTTGAAGGTTAGAGATCCCTTGTTGCGCATTCACTTGCCTTCATGGCTAAGTGGCTTAACCCCAACTATGTCGTGGACACCCTTTTACAGAGTGGCTTTGAAATAGTCAAACATCAAAGACCTAACCACAAGACAACTATGATGCCTCAAGTTAAAGGACTACTTTGCATTATCCCAACCATGAGTTCTTATGTGACATGAGTATGAGAACTCCTCGTTGATCGTGTTCAGTGAACTCATTCTCTATTGAGCACCTACATGCTTGTCTTGGTGTCAGTCACACCAATGACTCGAGACCAGTCACTCTCCCTGAGAAAAGGCATAGCACGTACTGATCTTAATGGACTGTTAATGCCCAATTGGCAATCCTATGATCAGGAACGTTTAGGATATGTATACGAAAGAGAATGGTCTCATGAATCTAACTTCTTTAGATTACATTCTCCTAATTACATATTCCTTGGACTTATCGTTTAAACATATAACATTTATATGAGACAGGTTTAAACAATAATCTCCGCCCTTTATGTATATTAAACTAGATTAGCTTAATATGTGAAATGTCCGTAAAGTATCATCATATGATTGGCTTTTAGGGCACATTTCCAACAATAAGTTATTGTAGGTGGGAAGACATTGGCACATTAGCTAGTCAAGCCAGTTTGTATTTACATGGTGATAATTCGGTGATGGTGGACTTGAAAAATTGGTATTGATCATGTCGTCATTGGTATATTAAAGGTTTTTCTTGCTCCCAAGCAGTTGTAGATTAAAGCAATTTTTGGTAATAAGTCATTATGTTTTTACTTGGAGCGATGTGCACCTTACATACCAATTGTCATCGAAAGTGTACTTATGTACCAAATGATTTGTATTTCAATTTACATAACGTTAAAAGATTCACATTATATAACATTTCATCAATCAAGTACATACAGATAATAAAACTAATATGTACCAAACATCTGGTACGTTATAAATAAATCTTATTCATGAACCATACAATTATTGTGTCAAATTAACATGAATTAATGTACCAGTTAGTTGGTAGTTTAATACCAAATGATCATTACTCGTCGAAATAATGTAGAAAGACATACCAAATGGTTGGTACGTTTCAAACGCACATTGTATAACGTTTCATCAGACAGGTACGTTTCAAAACATAAATTTTAAATACCAAACGTTTGGTATGTTCTAAATTAATATTATTTCATGGGCCAAACGATCAATATGTGTCAACATAACATTAATTAACGTACCAGTTAGTTGGTAGTTTAATACCAAATGATCATTACTTGTCGAAATAAAGTACAGACATGCCAAACAATAGGTACGTCTCAAATTATAATTGTATAACATTTCATCAGAAGGATATGTTTCAAAAATAAAAACTTTACGTACCAAATTTGAATTGTATAACGTTTCATTAGAAGGATATGTTTCAAAAATAAAAACTTTACGTACCAAACGTCTGGTACGTTTTAAATTCATATTATTTCATGAACCAACGATCAATATGTGTAAACATAAGATTCACCAAAGTTCCAAACTCTTGGTACGTTACAAATTTGGTACGAAAAGAGGGTGTTTAAAACTTACAGTACGTTGAGTTCGGTAAAACAATTCATTGATGATTTTGTATTTGATCTTAGGGGTGTTGAGTTCAGTAGCTTATCGTTGTTGACAATCTTGATTAATAGCCTAGATGAACACTAGTGAATTCTAATTTTAGAAAATTGTTTTCCAAATCGACATATTAAATGAGGAACTAGTGAACTATTGTAATTCAAATCTTTAAATTAACAAGATTAATATCTTTAAGTTCAAATCCTTCTTTCTCCTTATCTTGAACAATTAGTATTCTTCTCGAATTAAAACTCTGAGACATTTTTGAAGCAAAGATATTCATTAAGCAAATTAAAATTCATACAAACTGAGACATTAGTTAGCAAGAATCTAGGAACCTCCTTTCTTTTGGCATGAAAAAACTGGATACCAAAATCTGATTTGTTAAATGGCTATGCGGGTCATGTAATTTAGGGACATCAAAATGGGTAAATTAAGATACACATTACACGAAAATTATAGAAAAATATTTAATCAAATTCTTAAAATAAACATATGTTTAGTCTAAGAAGCCTAAAACGAGGGGGCTATTATCCGTCAAGTCAACATGTGTTTTTTATCCGAAGATGTTTCATGTACTTGACTTGGGACTTTTTTATCCGAAGATGTTTCATGTACTTGACTTGGGACATGTGCGTGAAGTCTACATTGAAGTCTACATCCATCTGTTGGCCGTGGGATGATATGACTCTGCTTGCTTTGAAATAATTTTCGTAGGAATATTATTGGGTAAATTACAAAAAACTATCTCAACTATTGGGGTCACGACACTTTCATATCTCATCTTTAAAAAGTGACAATGTCATACCTCATCTTTCGAATTTAGTCCAATGTTATACCTTCCGTTAACCTGACCGTTAATTTGTCAGTTAAATGCTGACGTGACTTGATCCAGGCCCGACTTTTTATTAAAAAATTATAATAAAGAAAAGTAAAAAAAAAAAAAAAAAAAAAAAAAAAGACCCTGTTCATCCCTTTTCCACCCCCCCTTCACTGTCTCTCCCTCTTCTCCCCCCATCTCCATCCCTTCCCCTTTTCCCCTGCAACCCAGAAGGCAAAAAAAAAAAAAAAACCTGTTCGTCCCTTCCCCACTCGCCTCCCCGTCTCTCCCTCTTCTCCCCCCATCTTCATCCCTTCCCTTTTTCCCCTGCAACCCAGAAGGCAAAAAAAAAAAACTTGTTCGTCACTTCCCCCCTCCCCTCCCTGTCTCTCCCTCTTCTCCCCCCATCTTCATCCCATCCCCTTTTCCCCCGCAACCCAGAAGGCAAAAAAAAAAAAAAAAAAAAAAAAAGAAGGCCAAAACCTCTTCGTCCCTTCCCTCTTCCCCTCCCTAGCTCTCCCTCTTCTCCCCCCATCTTCGTCCCTTCCGCTTTTCCCGAAAAAAATAAAGAAAAAAAAGCCCAAACTTCCCCTTCCCTTTCCCCTCATCCTCTCCTCTCTTCTACCCAGTTCGCCTTCGCCGGGGTAGACAGGATCTGAGTTTTTTTTTTTTTTTTTTTTTTTCTGGGTTACAGGTGGGGGAGAAGATGGGGTTTTTGGGGGGGGGGGGGGTGGTGGGGTGGGGAGGGGGAAGACAAACTGAGGGTGGGCGCAGTGGGGAAGACAAATTGTTTTTTTTTCTTCTCTTTTTTCTGGGTTGTAGGTAGGGGGAAGAAGGGAAGAAGATGAAGATGGGTGAGGAGAGAGAGTGGGGTGGGGGGTGGGGGGAAGGGACGAAAGGTTTTGATTTTTTGTTTTTTGTTTTTGGTTTTTTTTACTTTTTTTTGTTATTTTAATATTTAAAATATATTAAATGATTTTTTTTATTTTTTTTAATTTTTTAATAGAAAGTGGGGTCTGAATCCAGCCACGTCAGCATTTAACTGACAAATTAACAGCCAGGCTAACAGAGGTATAACATTAGACCAAATTCGAAAGATGAGGTATGACATTGTCACGTTTTAAAGATGAGGTAAGAAAGTGTCGTGACACCAATAGTTGAGATAGTTTTTTGTCATTTACCCAATATTATTTAGGGTTGTGCTATCCACACACCATTTTTTACTTCTCACACACCCTTGTTAATTTCTGTCCGTTAGATATTCTTCAATTTATCTGATCCGACGGCCCAAATTAAAAAAGGTGTGGGAGCAGTAAAAAGCGGTGTGTGGATATCACACCCCTATTATTTAATGACAGATTGGGCACTTACGTGAATGAGGATATTTTTTTGGATTCTCCTTGTGAAAATTTTAAAGATTCTCAAATCGTGTGTGTACATCGTATATTGTGTGGTTAGAAATCATTTTCAACACGTTTATTTAAAATTAAATATAAACAGTAACTGACGAAAACTGATCGCATAATATACGATGAATAGACACGATGTGAGGATTTCCGGGATCTTCGCAAAGAAGATCCGAAAAGCATCCTTATTACTCACCAGTCACGGCAGCAACTTCATAGTGTTTATCAAAGTAAGTTAGCATTATATATACCTCCTCCAACACTTAAAGATCTTTAACTCAACACACAAATCTGTCCTACAAAATTCTCATTCTACATGAAATATTCTCAAAAGTTTGAGAAAAAATTGACATCCTAACTTCGCCAACGCACCTTTAGTTGGAATAAGTAGCATTATGGAGGCAACCGGTGACACCTTCAGTTTGGATAAATAGCAGTAGGTCAGCTTCGGGTTTGGTTGATTACCTATCTAAGTCTCTGTCAACAAGGAGTTTCTGAGTTCTTGTTGGAAGAGGTCATACCATTAGCTTCTTGGTGAGTTGGGGTGTTACTAGGCTACCTAGAGTTCGGCACATTGAAATCCAAGCCTTTTTATGATTGGATATTATAAAGTACACTTCAAATTTTGGCATTTTGATGGCCGAACCACGGTCACAATCAAGGCACCTATCTCTTTTGAATATTTGTGTCTTCGGCGCACTTATATTCTCACGAATATAGTTGAGGCGACTAAACCCGGTGCAAGAGATCCTGAGCTTCATAGTGAATTAAGCAACCTTATTTTCAGGTTCTAGAACCCAAAGGCCGATACATATTTCTTCCTCCACCGCAGTTACCCAGATATAGAAGTCGATAGCGCATTCACCACCACCAAATTCATTTTACTCACTCACCGAGCTCAATCGTCGAGTTGGCACGCCCTGCATTAAATCAAAAGATGTAGTTAGCTCATTAACTATTCGGTTTGTGCACTACATAGGGTAAGTAGTTTCTAAGGTCAACAAACGCATATATACCGATTAACGCATTATTATGTGAGAATGATAATCTTTCATATATAATTTTGTGCGTCCTACATATTATACATATTATTTGTGAGTAGCAAACTTTTTTTTTTTTTGGAAAAAACAATATTATCTACACTAAGGGGTAAGCGAGTAGGCTAAGTCTCACAATGAGCTAGTAATAATGTGGTTCAAATTTGCATGTAGCGAGAATCAAACTTAAGATCTCTCACTTACAAATGAAGAGAAATATCACTAGACCGTAATATTAAGTAGCACCTTACAACAATTAGAATCTAGTAGATAATGTGTGTTGTGCCGTTGTACAGGTATCCATTTCAAATTAAGAGAAATGCTGACATAAATAATGTGATAGCTTTACCTTAGAAACCATAAAATTTAAATTTGAAGGGGATGGTTGGGTGTTCGTCCGTCGTTCATTTGGCGGTCTCTAGTATGGGGAGAAGAGTTATTGTTGAGGGGATTACGATGTCGTATTGGTAATGGGATTGCCGTGTCCGTCTATGGCGACCCTTGGATTCCAAGACTAATGAATTTCAAAATATGTTCACTACCTACTTTGCCGAGCTATTTTCGAGTTTTTGATCTAACTAATGGATGCGGGGAGTGGCAGGAAGAGATATTGTATTCGGCATTTTGGCATGAGGAAGCCGAGGCCATCGTGCAAATTCCTTTGGAAACTCAACAAGGTGTAGACCGACTCATTTGGCATTATGAGAAACACGGTCGATTCGCAGTTAAAAGTGGGTACTCTCTTGCTCGGTTAATAAAGGAGCGTGAACAAGGAATGGTGGAAGGGTCTATTGGCAAAGACAAAATGTATGGCGCAATATATGGGCTCTAGCAGTGCCAAAAAAGATCAAGTCTTTGATGTGGAGAGCTATATTTAATTTCGTTCCAAGCAATCAGGTTCTTTAAAAAACAAAAACAAAAATTAGTTTCCTCATCTTTGTGCCGTGTGTGTGGGGAGGCAGCAGAGACCTTGCTGCACGCCGTCTGGAAATGTAGCAGAGCAAAGGAAATTTGGAGCTCTACAGGTTGGGCGGATGTTCATGGCGAATGGAAACCGATGGAGTTTAAAGACTTATGGATCACCGTAATTCTATCAGGTAAAAGAGAAGATCGTAACTACTTTGCTATGTTGGTGTGGAGTATTTGGACAGCGAGGTATGAGGATTCATTTGACGGGAAGAAGTGGAGTGATCATGCCATCCGGAGTCAAGCAAGGGATCTTCTTCTTGAATTGCAAATAGTCACGATAAAGTGCGGGGTGATGTGGCTATGGAGGATCGGAGATGGAAGCATCCACCAGGGGGTGTTTTCAAAGTTAATGCTGATGGTGCAAAATCTTTGAGGGGTGTGAATAGAGGCGTAAGAGCTGTTATTAGAAATGAAGATAGGGCATTCATGGAGGTTGTGCGACACAACTATATGGCTTCTTCGATGCATTAACTGTTGGCTTCTTCTCCAAGGCCTATCCTCCAATCACTTTTTAGAAGGGACAAAGCCTTATAAAGTGAAGAAATCTTTTGGGAATGACCAACGTGGGACAAGAAAATTTCAACTCAAACTCAAAATTTCCAACATTAACAATGGAATTGCTTGCAGCAAAGGAGGGCTTAGTGTTTGCATATGATGTGGGATTCACCTCTATTATATTGGAAATAGATTCCAAAAGTGCAGTGGATTTAATTATTGCAAATGGTGTTCGTTTTGATAAGGATGGTAGCATATTGGAGGAGATTGACACCCTGAAGAAGAGGTTCACTTACTTTTCATGCCAGTGGCAAATGCGCGAAAGAAATAAGGTTGCTCATGAGTTAGCAAAATTTGGACTTTATACTAAATGATTTCATACATGGATGGGAGAGGAGCCAAATTGCTTGCTCCTCTCTTGGAAGTAATTTGGAGAATAATAATTGAATGTAACTGGAGAGTAATTTGGTGAAGTACTTTTTTGTCCCTCTTCTCCGGAGATTTTTAATGAGGCTTCCCTTGCTCCCTCAAGTCTTTTGCACTAGTTACTTTTACTGAAATAAAAATTCAGTTTCTGATAATAAAAAAAATAAAATTGAAGGCTTGTGTGGCATATTTATCTTTTGATAAATTTTGTTCTTCACCTGATGCCTCAAATTTAGACTATTATTTATTTTTCATAACTGTAATTAGTATTTTTAAAACAAAAGATAATACTGAAAATTATAAAAAGCATTTATTGCTCTTTAAATATAGATTTGAAGTTGTTGTCAAATTTGACAGCAGCTTCCCTGCTGTAATTTCATGTCATGCCATATAAGAATTGACAATTCGGTTGAAAAACACCATTATTTTCTTCTTTTACGTTATTGCTGATGTAAAGTTTTTGAAAATCTCCTTTGAATATGCACTTAACTTATTAATCCCCCAACAAACACTTAAGAACATTACTTTTTTTTTTTATAATTTCTTTAACCATGTAGTAATTATCTCATGTCCTTGTAATAAATTTGATTTGGTGATCTTGTAGGGTGTTAAATTTTAACACGACAAAATGAAATATTCTTTTTTGGATGAAAATAATTAGGCTTATTATATTAACACTCTACATATTGTTGAATAAACATCTCATACTTAATACACCCCACATTTATTTTTTTAAATTTAAAATTATCTTAATACATCCCACATACTTTCCTATAATACCCCTCACACTACATTCTCAACATACACCTTAAATTTTTTGTATACACCCCATATTTTCTATACACTCTACATTTTTCAAATCTTATAACACTCATTTTTAATTTTCATGGATTGAATTTAGCTACCCCGCTGTTCCCATTTTCTATACATTTGTTGTTTCATTTTCCATCTTGTCCATTTTGTTGTATTTAATATCATATGTTGTTGCATCTCCATATTCGACATCACATACCACTCTTTCCTTTAACAGAAACACTGTCCACTCAACCGCATTTACAAAATCTGACATGCAACAAGACAGTACTTTAGCTACTTACTAATAGATTTATGGGTAAAAGACATTTTACTACCCTGATGTTTGGTGGTTTTCAACATTTAGTACATCAATTTTTTTTCATCCCAGAGTCATACCTAAAGTGTAAATTTTGGGACAGTCTCATACATCCGTTAGTCAAACTGTTAGTTCTCCCGTTAAGTGATGACGTGGCGCCCTGATTGAGTGCCACGTGTCATTAAAAAATATTTAAATAAAAAAATATTAAAAAAATTAGTATTTAAATAAAAAAAATTTAAAAAAAAATTTTAATTTTTTTTTCTTCTTCTCCCCTAATAAGAAGAAGGAAGAAGAGAAGAAAAAAGAAAAAAAAATTCGAAATCTGGGCAACAGAAGAAGAAGACGAAGGAAGAGGGAAGAAGAAGAGGGAAGAAGAAAAAGGAAGAAGAAGAAGAAGAAGAAAAGAAAAAAAAAAAAAAAGGAAAAACCGAAATCTGGGCAGCAGAAGAAGAAGATGAAGGAAGAGGGAAGAAGAAGAGGAAGGAAGAAGAAGGAAGAAGAAGAGGAAGGAAAAAAAGAAAGAAAAGGAAAATCGAAATCTGGGCAGCAGAAGAAGAAGAGGAAGGAAGAGGGAAGAAGAAGAGGGAAGAAGAAAAAGGAAGAAGAAGGAAGAAGAAAAGAAAAAGAAAAAAAAAAGAAGGAAAAACCGAAATCTGGGCAGCAGAAGAAGAAGAGGAAGGAAGAGGGAAGAAGAAGAGGAAGGAAGAAAAAGGAAGAAGAAGGAAGAAGAAGGAGAAGAAAAAAAAAGAAAAGGAAAACCGAAATCTGGGCAGCAGAAGAAGAAGAGGAAGGAAGAGGGAAGAAGAAGAGGGAAGAAGAAAAAGGAAGAAGAAGGAAGAAGAAGGAGAAGAAAAAAAAAAGAAAAGGAAAACCGAAATCTGGGCAGCAGAAGAAGAAGAGGAAGGAAGAGGGAAGAAGAAGAGGGAAGAAGAAAAAGGAAGAAGAAGAAGAAGAAAAGAAAAAAAAAAAAGAAAAGGAAAAACCGAAATCTGGGCAGCAGAAGAAGAAGAGGAAGGAAGAGGGAAGAAGAAGAGGAAAGAAGAAAAAGGAAGAAAAAGGAAGAAGAAGAAGAAGAAAAGAAAAAAAAAAAAGAAGGAAAAACCGAAATCTGGGCAGCAGAAGAAGAAGAGGAAGGAAGAGGGAAGAAGAAGAGGGAAGAAGAAAAAGGAAGAAGAAGGAAGAAGAAAAAGAAGAAGAAAAGAAAAAAAAAGAAAAAAAAGAAATCTGGGCAGCAGAAGACGAAGGGAAAGGAAGAGGGAAGAAGAAAAAGGAAGAAGAAGGAGGAAGAGGGGAGAAGAAGAATTTTTTATTTATTTTTTATTATTATTTAAATATTTTTTTATTTAAATACTAATTTTTTAATAATTTTTTATTTAAATATTTTTAATGACACGTGGCACTCAATCAGAGTGACACGTCATCACTTAACGGGAGAACTAACAGTTTGACTAACGGATGTATGAAACTGTCCCAAAATTTACACTTTAGGTATGACTCTGAGATGAAAAAAAATTGATGTACTAAATGTTGAAAACCACCAAACATCAGGGTAGTAAAATGTCTTTTACCCTAGATTTATTAACGAAAACTTCAAAGCTCCAACTAAACATTGCTTAAATCCAGTATTTCTGCCTCATAAATCATACATGGTAGATTAAAATTACCTAAGTGTGTGTTCAAATTATGTCTTCTTCGAAATGTTTGTTCAGATTATGTCTTCCTCGAAGTGTTTGTTCACCCTTTTTCTTTGTTCAGATTACTTATGCTTTAATCAGTAATGATTTTAATTTTAAGAAATTTTCTTTGATTATGAATGTTATTGTGGTATGCGTATCCAAACCTATTCCTTGTGTTAGGATTAATATTTGAACATTGAATTTAAATGAAGAAAGGCCCAAGGATGCCAGATAAAGGGGACTTGCCCAAAGCCCAGCACGAAGCCCAGAAGCCAATTTAAGACCTCTCAGCCAAGAAACATGCCATGTGTCCATTGTGGAAGTGATAAGTGATGGAGACCAACCTACTACCAGTTAAAAAGCACTTTTTAGTAGCGCTCAAGTAAAAAGCTGATGACTCACTACCATCCAAGTGCTTTCGGGCAAACATCCAAGTTACAGGAGTCGGGCTAATTTGCCTATCAAAGGAAGAAGAGGCCATAAGGACGAGGACACTTAACCAATCAAACAAACAAGCTTACAAACTCTGCTCTTAAGCAAGATTTGCAACCAAAAGTTGTAATCAGCCCAGATCTCAGATCTTTTAGCAATAAGTCTCCTTAGAAAGCATATATTTCTCTAGTTTAAAGCTCTGCTACTTCTGTAGTATTGATTCCTTCGTGTAAACTTATTTATCACCCATCACTTTTCAAGCATACAACCCTTGTAAATTCAAAGGGAAATGACTGGAAAAAGTTCAACCTTGCTGGACAAGGTGATATCTTACTCGAAACTCTTTGTTTGTCTTCTAAATTAGTAGATCTATCACTTTCTGTATTTTCCAGTATGTATTCAAATCATTTCCACTTGTTTTCTACTTTAAGAATCCCATTTGTATCTAGATCTAGTCACCTTTATGGATCCTCTTTCATTTAAAACCAATTTGGAACCAAACAAATGACTTAAGAGTTCTAGACACCCTTCCTTCAAGCATACAAGATCATGAACTAAAAGTCCTTGATCACAAGGCAAGAAAAGAACTTAATATGGACTTAACCCATTTATGACAATCCTTTGCTAACAAGAAGTCCGAGTAACTTGGAGCACAAGTAATCGACTTAAACACACTTGTTGTACATCTACTATACTGAGATAGTAGTGGCAAGCCTCGTACCTAGTTAGTTTTGATTGGGAGCCTCAAGGCCTATACCTAAGGCCCCACAAAGGTACCAAACAAACTTTGTTCTCTTCTTGCAGTAGACAAGCAAGCAAGAGCCCGACAACCAGATACAAACATCCAATGTGCCAATCCTTTGAGGAGCTGTGTTGAGGTTCGAAGGTCCTTCTTTAAGAGAAATCATCACCTGAAAATAGTTTTGGCACGCTAAGTGGGACACTAGAAGTCTTGTATGCCAAGAAAAAGAAGAAAGGAACAAACTTTCAGGTGGAGTACAAAGTACGAGCCACTTCAGGATTTACTAAGGTAAAAAATTACAGATCATCTAGAAGATCTTCTTTCCCTGAGAGGATCAGCTATACTGGAAAGCCCGACTTTATATGAGAAGTCATAGGAAAAGTGACCAATGAAGACTTGAAAGCCACCATGGTGCAACTACTAAAAAGTATGGAAAAGATTTATTTGGAGACTAGGGGAGAAGTAAGCAGGCTTTGTTCTTTAACAGGAAGTTTGCAGAGAAGACTAGATCTGGAGTTTTCTACCCTGAGAAATGGTCGTGAAGATGTGGTGAGACAACCAAGCCCTATGGAGGAACCGGTTATTCCCTCATTTCCTTTACTTAAGGAAAAGAAGGATATGAGAAAGAAGAAAGAAGGACTTGAGATCAGCCAGCCAGTGTTGGAAGAAATCCTAGAAGCAGAGTTGATTGATCCACTACTATTCTCACTGGATAGTAGGGGGCAAAGCAGGCAAGAAAGAAATAAGTAAGTGATGCCTTAATTAATCAGAGAGTCCAGTGAAAAAGGTGAGCCTGCCAAGGCAAACAAGCCCCCTCCCTATAGGCTACCACTGTGGCTAATAAAGGATGAGGGACCAGATGGAGACAACCTGAACCAAGGAAGGAAACTCTCTCTGGTAATGATCGTAGCACGAAGTGGGAGCTTCCTTATACCTCACATAACAATGTTGCTAACCAACAACTCAGATGAGTTAGCCGAGCTCAGGAGAATGGTGGTCAAGAATGCTCAACCTCAAGCTCGCCTGCTGTTCAGAATCACCTACCAGAAGCTATACCCTGAGTATATCGATGAGCATAATCCTTTTCCACTCAACTTCAGGGTGCCCGCATTCCCAACTTTTAGTGGAAAAGATGGCATTGTGTCATCTAGAGATCACATTTTCAAGTTTTCCAACCATTGTGTGGCATTCAAAGACAATCTTAATTATAAGTTGAGATTGTTTGGGAACTCGTTGGTGGGTCTAGCATCTTAGTGGTCCTTACTTTTGCCCCATAATTCTATTGCCAACTGGGGGCAAATGAAGATGGCTTTTCACAATCAATTTTATAGGGTTGCGCTTGATATGTCTATCAAAGATCTAGTAGAGGTGAAGCAATATGAACATGAGTCTACAAAAGACGATGTGCAGTTCCCTACCAAGAATGAGGTGTCACTTTCCTATCAATCATGCTCAACTCTTATCCATTGCTCAGGAGGCATTGAGGCTTCCTTTGAGGAAAAAGTTTTACGATGTGCATTTTAATGAGTTGCAAGAGTTAGTGATTGCTGCTACAAAGTACGAGAAGCTGTTGCTTGAAGAACAGCAAGTTAAGTCTAAGGCTCATCATTTCTACAAAAATAAAACTGCAATTCACCAAGTAGAGTTTGAGGGAGCTGAGCCAGAGCAAATTGATGGCCATGGAAGAGAATGGATTGACATGTGTGCAGCATAGATGACTATGCCTTTCAAACCTTTAATAGTGAAAGGGTTAGTTCAACCTGTCAAAGATCAGAAAGTCGTGATGAATGATGGAGGTTTTGTTCCTATGAAACCCCCAAAATACTAGAGTTATTCTTTTGATTTGACCAAGGCCTCAGAAATCTACGAAGAGTTAGTGTGGGCAAGAGTGATTGTTCCCGACAACACCAAAAAATGCCTAAGCCAGAAGAGTTAAGGGGAAAGAAGTATTGCAAGCTGCACTATACCTTCAACCACTCTATAACCACCGGCCAATATGATGATTGATACAGATCCTTTCCTAGAA
This sequence comes from Crataegus laevigata, assembly GCA_963580275.1. Taxonomy (NCBI): domain Eukaryota; kingdom Viridiplantae; phylum Streptophyta; class Magnoliopsida; order Rosales; family Rosaceae; genus Crataegus; species Crataegus laevigata. The sequence continues at coordinate 16,622,908 of OY756940.1, read as the reverse complement.
GCCCTAGTAAACATTTTCAACTTGACTTGGGCTAAAAAAGGAAAAGGAAAAGCCACTTGAAAGTGAAAGCATAAAGGAGGCAAGTAGACAGACCTACAAAGGGAACTATTAAGTTGCCTGAGAAGTACCAGCATCATGAGCCATTATTGATCAAGAATTGATCAGGATAAAGGAGAAAGAGGAACAAGAATCTCGCAGAAGTATCATGCAGACAATTGAAAAAGTGACCTCTAGAGATTCCCAACCAAAGGGTTTATCAGAGGTATTCAAAAATCACGAAGCCTCTGAAGAGGTGGAGGTCAAAGAAGCTAAAATACCAAAATGGGTGGATGTAAAGCCTCCTCAGCCAAGATATGTCGGTGAAGATGTCAGAAGAAAGGAAAAGATAGCAAATCCAGTCACGAAAAAGAATCCTGCTCGACTCGAGCAAAAATGGTATGTGGTTGGAAATGATGGAAGACTTGTCAAAGAAATGGGAGCTTCTATGATCAGGAAGGTCCATAGGCAGCATAAAGCCCATATGAACTCACTAAAAATCCCTGCTACATCTGAAACGTCTGAAAATGAGAAGTTTGAGAAAGTACATTGTGGAGGAAGAAATCAACTTCACTGGAGAAGCAAGAATGAGGTAGAGAAAGCCAATAGCAAGACTGATGGGGGAAGGAGATTATGTGCCACAAAACCCTCATCCTGGGAAGTACAGAATCCTGAGGAGAGCTCAAGAGGACATCATAATGATGCCAACACCAAGGTGGAGCCCGAAGCCAATATGTTTTGGAACTATCTCGCTTGAGAGATGATTGCCCCCACCGTTGTTGGTTGATACTCTTTGTGAAGTTCTAGAACAAATACCAAACATTGGTATAACTCGGGATGAGAGGTTGCTCGAGTTAATGTTGCTAGAAAAAGCATAGGCCTGGTTAGATGAATTCATGGACCACATTAGGGGCAAGAAAGAAGATTTACCTGGACCTAGCAACTTCTACGTAAACATGACATATGTTTTATCTGCCATGTTCTGCGCCAAACCTGATCAACCTGCCACGGTAAAGGGTGATTACTTGGCAGCATAACCTATTATGGCACATGTTAGTGTTGAAGAAGCAGGAAAATAGGAGTCGGGTAGAATAGGTTTGCCCGAACTCACAAAGAAAGAGCCCGAGATAGTATACTTGGACAGAATGGTCTTCAGTCGCCCGAGCTTGACCCTAGCCAACCATCTCAAGCCTATATATGTAACTGCTCATCTAGAGGGGGTACCCTTCAATAGGGTTTTGATTGATGGAGGAGCTGCGGTCAATATGTTACCATATAAGCAAATGAAAAGGGTGTGCAGAAATGAGGAAGATCTCATCTTCATGGATCTAACAATTTCCAGTTTCTTTGGAGCCATCATTAGAACTCATGGGATATTGCAGTTGGAAGTTAACTTGGGGTCCAAGAAAATCATGTTAGCTTTCTTCGTGGTGGACTGTAACTCCACTTATGAACTGGAAGAGATTGGATCTACCACAGCCTCTCCGTGCTCTCCACCTTGCATCAACAAGTGGTTGTCTACCATAAGGAAGGGACTAAATGACCAGAATTTTGGGAAATGTTGGAGGCCGAATCACGACCATTCCTTCCCATAGCCAATGTTGCTGAAGCTAGTTTCTACAACCATAGTATGGGGATTCTCAAATGCTTAAGATCTGATGAGAACGGCCGCCCGATTAGGTGACGACCCAAAAGGGAAGAATGAGATAGACCCCATATTGTCCCAACTCCCCAACACCATTAATGTCAAAAAAAAGGAGAAATGACCAAATGGTTGCAGTCAGGTCTTTAATCAAAAGATTGTTGGTGTATGGGAGATAGAGGAAACAAGAAAGGGAAAGCTCGGCCAGAGAAGAAGAGAAATGGAAGGGAGAAACTTCAAACAGCTAGAACAAAAAAGAAATAGCGTTTTTTGGGAAGAAGTTGGAAGCAGCCATACAAATGGCTGAGTGTGTATATGACTTAAATTGGCTAGAGAGTTTGCCCGAGAATCTATAATTGGTTGAATTTTTATTTGTTGAACCCAACAAGCCACCCTCAGAAGTACAAGACCCCTTAGAACCATTGATTTGGGAACTGAGAAGGACCCAAGTCCTATCCAGTTCAGTGGCTTGTTAGAAGCTGAAGATCAGGCAAGGATAGTCAGTCTTCTGCATGAGTTTAAAGACTGTTTTGCTAGGCATTACACTAAAATGCCAGATTTAGATTCAACCTTAGTAGAACACAGAATGCCTATCAAGAAGGTATATAAACCTGTCTAGCAAACACCACGAATGATGTTAAAAGTGATCGAAGAGATTGAAAGGCTAGTGAACGTTGGATTTATTAGGCCTGCCAAATATGTTGAGTGGTTGGCCAACATTGTACTTATATTAAAAGCTATAACTAAAGCAGTACGGTGTTGTGTTGACTATAGAAACATTAATGGAGCCACACCTAAAGATGAATACCCCATGTCCATGACTGACCTGTCTATAGATGCAGTTGCAAAACACAAAGTTCTATATTTCATGGATGGAAATACTCGGTATAATAAAATAAAAATGGCTAAAGAGGATATACATAAAAACAACTTTTAGATGCCTAGGCCATGTATGAGCATATGAATACTTGGTAATGCCATTCGGGCTAAAAAATGCTGGAGCAACTTATCAAAGAGCAATGAATGCCATTTTTCATGATTTGATTGGCCAAAAGATGGAAGTACACATTGATGACATCGTGGTGAAGTCCAAAACTGAAGAACATCACTTGGTAGACCTCAGGCAAGCCTTGACGAGAATGAAGATCTATAAGTTGAAGATGAATCCAAAGAGATGTACTTTTGGGGTAAGAGTGGGCAACTTTTTAGGTTTCTTTGTTCATCAGGAGGAGTAGAGGTGGGCAAAAACAAAGCTCGGATAATAATGGAGTCACCTTCTCCCACCAACAAGGTACAATTACAAAGGCTGCTAGGCAAAATCAACTTCTTTAGGAGATTAATTATTAACTTGGCGAGCAAGATTTAACCGCTGACACATCTGTTAAGATTGAAAGCTAAAGAAGAGTTCGAGTGGGGACCACCACATCAAAAAGCTTTCGACAGCATAAAAGCTTACTTGGCCTCTCCACCAGTGCTTATGCCAGCTCGGAGAGGAAAACCTTTAAAGCTTTACATTTCTACCTCTGAAAAGTCAATGGGAAGCTTGTGCTCAAAACAATGAAGGTGGACAAGAGCAAACAATATACTACCGTAGTAGAATCTTTACTGAGGTAGAAACGAGATATACTCCGGTGGAGAAACTTTGTTTAGCCTTGTACTTCACTGCCTACAAGTTAAGGCATTACATGTTGCCTTGTCATATCCATATTATTGCTAAGACAAATGTGATCAAGTACATGTTGTCAAAGCCACTGTTGACTGGAAGGATTGGAAAATGGATTCTAGCACTATCAGAGTTTAGTTTTAAATATGTGTCCCAAAGAGCGGTTAAGGGGCAAGTAATTGCAAACTTCTTGGCTGAACACCAAGAGTCTCAGGATGAGATTATCAACATCCCAGGAACTCTGGAAGTGGCCAGTGTGTGGATCTCACTAAGCAAAGTCTTTTCGTGCAAGGAAATGTGGATCTAGCAAGAGATAAAAATAATAACTAGCTTTTAGATCACTCATTGGAGACTATAATTTGATGGTTTTTGCACTTAGAATGCTGCTGAAGTTGGGATTGTCATCATTGATCCCAAAAGTATTCATCATTAGTATTCATTCTTCTTGGATTATCAAGAAACTACCAACAATCGGGCAGAGTATGAGGCACTGATAATTGGCCTAGAAATCTTAATAGAGTTGGGGGTAACTGAAGTTGAAGTGTTTGGTGATTCAGAGTTGGTGATCAATTAGTTAAATGAAGAATACAAGTGCAGACATATCACCATGGTAGGTTACTATTTCGCATCAATGCAGCTGTTAAGCTATTGAGGCACTGAGGTATCAGTCAACCACATCTCTAGATAATCAAATTCAATTTTCAATTAGATGGCACAATTGACCTTTGGAGCATAAGTCCAAAAAAGGAAGTTTGGAATGGATATAGAAGTTCAGAAAAGAAATCTCTCTTTTATCTTTGAAAGAGGATTCAGCCTGGATGTGATGACTAAAGAAATAGAAACTGAAAACTGAAGAACACCTATAATTAAGTATTTGAATGATCCATCATTCCCCATAAGTAAGAGACATAGACAATAAGCAGCTAAGTACGTCTTGTGGGATAAATCTATGTTAAGAAAGACCCCGGATGAACTTCTATTGAAGTGCTTAGGCCAAGAAGAATAAATGAGGTGGTTGATGAGGAGGTATGGTTATTTCTAGCCCAAGATGGAGAAAGACTGCAAAGCTTATGCCCAATGGTGTGAAGAATGCCAAAGACATGGGCCTCTCCAACATGTGCCCTCAGTACCTTTGAACCCTATGGTCAAACCTTGGCCTTTCAGAGGATGGGCGATGAATTTCATTGGGCAAATCAACCTAGCTTCTAGCAAAAGGCACATGTTCATAATAGTGGCAACAGATTACTTCACCAAGTGGGTAGAAGCTTCAGTTGTGAAGACTATTACTTCAACTGTTGTCAAGAAGTTCATTGAAACCAAGATCTTACATTACATAGACATGGGGTGCTTGAGACAATTGTTACAGATCGCGGGCCATCTTTTCTTTCAAAGGAAGTAAAGGAATTTGCAAGTAAGTTCAAGATAAAGATAATTCAGTCTAGTCCTTACTATCCTCAATCAAATGATTAAGTTGAAGCTGGCAACAAGGTCTTGGTGAACATTATCAAAATAATGGTGGCGGATAGTCCAGAGAAGTGGCAGGAGAAGTTAAGAGACACTTTGTGGGCTTACAGAACTTCCAAGAGGACAGGAACTGGAACAACTCCTTATGGTCTAACCTTTGGGCAAGATGTTGTGCTTCCTATGGAGATTAATGTGATTTCTGTCAGAATTCAGAACTAGTTCGGGCTACACAGTGAGGAGTACATTGAGGCTATATGTTAGGGAATTGAAGATCTAGATGTGACCCGAATTAAGCTCTAAACAAAATTCAAGAAGGAAAGAGGGCTGTTGCCTGAGCTTACAACAAAAAAGTGAAGTTGAAAACCTTCAAGAAATGAGACTTAGTATGGAAGGCAATCTTGCCTTTGGGAGCTTAAGTTAGAGGCTTTCGGAAGTAGAGTCCTACTTGGGAAGGCCTTTTCATTATTCACCAAGCACTAGATAAAGGAAGGTATTACTTGGCATATTTGGAGGGAAACTTGCAAACACATCCAATTAATGTTAAGTTTCTGAAAAAATATCACCTAACATTGTGGGATGTTAGGGATTGTTACATTGAAGAAGTTTAAACATTTTGAGGGATCTAAAGTCAACTTATATCTTCACCACAGTCGATTTGCAAAAAAAAAAAGGAAATACAAGTTAAAATGAATTGAATAAGTCATTTTCATTTCATTAAATGATGAAGTTACATGAAAATCAGTTCAATAGTTTTACATCATTGATTATGGCAACTATCCTAGAATGGTATGTCTACATGATAGTAAAGATTCTACTCGGTTCCTCCAAAGCATTAAAATTTCTTTGCATCTATGCTTAGAAAATCATACGCTGATCCTGAAGTTGTTAAGGCTCTAAAGGGCGCTATGAGTACTTTAAATTTATTTTGATTTTCTCGAACTCCTTATCAAGATCGGGCAACGAGGTGGTAACTGAAATGGATACAAAAGAAGGGGCATGGACTGAGGCTGAGGACCATTGCCAGAAGGCGACTGTCACTTTCACGTGTAAACCTGACATTTGAATCAATAAGAAGCTGATGGATGCTTTGACACTTGAGGATAAGAAGGTTTGGGTTGATAGTAGTCCTACCAAAATCTTTGACATTGATCTTAAAACCGGCAAGGTCTTGGTAGTTGATCCCGAAGCATACACCTGTGATGATGAAGTGATCAAGAAGGCATAAGCTATAAGGAAATCTGGGTTTGTGTATATCAGTGCAAGGGAATCCTCAACGATAGGTAGATCACTTAGAGGATAAGATACTTGACTCAGCCATAAATGTGTTTGGGGTATACCAATTCTCTTTGGGCATGTTGGTCTCTATTGCAATTGGGACCTGAGATGTCCATACAGGCCCCAAAGAGTGCACTCATCCCTCCTTGAAGAAAAGTTTGGTGTGTAAGCTTGCCTGAAAAAGATGAAGGTCGTTGAGCAAGCGCGCATAGTGGTGATGCCCTTGCCAATCTAATAAGAAGGTTGGGCTTGAGCAGTTGTAGGAGCCATTAGATGGGTTTGGAAGAAAATAAGGAGAAGATGGGCAATCGAGATTAAGAGGCAGGAATTGATAATGCTGAGAAAATTCTGGAAATCTGAAGGTTCAAAGTTGTTGAGGTATTTGGCCGAGGAGTTAAGTGAGGATTATATAGTGAACAATTAATTAACAATGGAATTCGTGGGTTAGTGCAAAGGTCTCGTTAATCAATGGTTGTCTTAAATGGTGTAAGTACCAAGTAAAGGCATGCGACATCTATTTAATCATTATTAGCATCTCGGGTTGCAGACTCAACAATGATTAAAGTGGGTACTGTTTGGGTTAATATTTGAACATTAGACTTAAATGAAGAAAGGCCTAATGATGCCAGTTAAAAGGGACTTGCCCGAAGCCCAGCACAAAGCCCAGAAGCCAATTGAAGACCTCTTAGCCAAAGAACATGCCACGTTCCATTGTGAAAGTGACAAGTGATGGAGACCAACCTACTACCAGCCAAAAAGCACTTTCCAGTGGCACTCAAGTAAAAAGCCGATGACTCACTACCCTCAAAGTGCTTTTGGGTAAACATCCAAGTTACAACAGTTAGGCTAATCTGCCTATAGAAGGAAGAAGAGGCCCTAGAGACAAGGACACTCGACCAAAACAAACAAACTTACAAACTCCACTCTCAAGCCATAGTTGCAACCAAAAGCTGTAATCAACCCAAATCTCATATCTTTTAGCAATAAGTTTCCTTAGAAAGCCTATCTTTCTCTAGTTTAAAGCTTTGCTACTTTTGCAATATTGATTCCCTCGTGTAAACTAGTTTACCACCCATCACTTTTCAAGCATATAACCCTTGTAAATTCAAACATAAGCGACTGCAAGAAATTCAACCTTGCTAGACAAGGTGAAATCTTACCTGAAACTCTTTGTTTGTCTTCTAAATTAGTAGATCTATCACTTTCTATATTTTCCAGCATGTATTCAAATCATTTTCACTTGTTTTCTACTTTAAGAATCCCATTTGTCTGGTCACTTTTATGGATCATCTTTCATTTAAAACCAATCTGGAACCAAATAAATGACTTGAGGGGTTCTGGACACCATTTCTTTAAGCATACAAGATCATGAACTAAAAGTCCTTGATCATAAGGCAAGAAAAGAACTTAACATGGACTTAACCCATCCATGACAATCCTTTGATAACAAGAAGTCCAAGTAACTTGGGGCGCAAGTAATCGACTTAAACACATTTGTTCTACATCTACTATACTGAGATAGTAGTGGCACGCCTCGCACCTAGTTAGTTTTGATTGCGAGTATCAAGGCCTATAATTAAGGCCTCACAAAGGCACCTTTTAAAATTAACTTTGTCTTCTTCTTGCAGCAGACAAGCATGCAAGAGTCTGACTACCAGATACAAACATTCAATGTGCCAATCCTTTGGGGAGCTGTGCTGAGGTTCGGAGGTCCTTCTCCAAGAGAAATGTTCGCCCGAACACCTTATTTCCAAATCCACCGGTTGTACTTGAGTACATTCCCTTCTAATGGATACCAAAATTTGCTATCGTATGAGAACCGAAAGATAGAAAGAGCTTATAGCAGTTTTAGAATAATAGATGCTTCTGCTAAAAAGAATGGTGACTATGAGGAACCTAACAGGAAAAAAGTAATCCCTAAAAGATAAGAAGTCTTACCTCATGTGAAGCTTCTGAAACATCGATTTTATGTTCCATTCTTCAAACATAATTTTTCTCAATCAACATATTTGTAGTTTCTTTGGTTAGGATTGTTCAACAATATGATTGGAGGATTTTGATAGTTGAAGAAGATAAATAATACTTTAAAAGTCATGTGGGGTATATTTAAAATTTTTTTTTTTTTTTAAACCTAATAAGGTCGAAACTGTCATTGCATAGTAACATACGTAAGTCATTTAATATTAAATTTTAATGTGGGATGCATTCAACATTATGTGAGGTTCTAATATAATAAGCCAATAACTATAATTAAACTGGAGTAAATTATCAAGCTATCAACTATTTATTGATTTAGTGATATTTTTCTTATCAATATTTCAAATTCAAATTCTTTGCAATCTCGCATAGAAATCTATGCACAGTGCCTTCATGATTTTTGTTGTTCAATTGATTATCAAATCAAATCCATCTCCTTCTTTCTATTATCGCCAGAAAAAGGCCAAATTTAGGTTAATCTCACATGTTGCCATATTTGATATAATCTCTCACCCTCTCTTAATTCCTCTGTGATGCTGTCACCCATTTTTGATGCCGTTACTCACAACCCACTTTGAAACTAGCGTGACAGTTCGTACAACCTGATAAACTGCCTAACCCACCCATATATTCACAATTTGGGCGACTTGTTCTTTCTTGTCTGTCAGCTGACAATGGTTTTAAGAAACTAGAACCCGATTACCTTGGATCGGTTAACGGCAGGCCTGGCCCAGGCCCAGTGCCACCAGGGCAACTGTTCGTGACCCAAGATTGAGAGGGGCACCAAAAAATAAAAATCCACATAACTAGGTATTAAAAAAAAAATTATCTAGAGCCCAAATTGAACGACCTAGTTTTTCTACACATAACCCGTTTCTTAAGTTGAACGGCCCATGTTTTGGGTCATTAACAAAAACAAAAAAAAAACATAAGAGAGACCACTTTTCCCTAATTAACCCTAACATATCCTCTTTTTTTTTTTTTTTTTTTTTTTTTTTTTTTTTTTTTCTAGATCCCCACCCCACTTTGTTCAACTTTCCCCACTGCCTTGCTTGCCATCTCTGTCTTTTCCCCCCATCCATTGGCTGCAAGTGCAGCAATTTCTCTCAAAACTCACTCACTACATGCTGTGCGCTGTAGTTTCCAAGTTCCAAGTAGGCAAGCCCGGCAAGTCCAGAGGTCCTTCTCATTCAGTGCATTCACCAACCCTTTTAAATTTTGAGGTAAACTAATTTTTAATTTGAATTATTAATTCATAATTTAATATAAAATTTTGCCTGTGACATAGAATTATATGATAATTGATGTATAGAATTGTTGTTGATGAATTGAATTATTTGATTTCATTTCAAACCCAATTTTTAGGTTCAATTTTATCATTTTTTTTATATGTTAGACTATGTGTTAGTGCTTTTATAACATATAATAGATGTTAGGGTTTTTATAATATATAATATGTGTTGGAATGATAATTTTGATAGGAAAATTTTGTTATATCATGTGTACGTAATTTTTGCAAACAAACTTTCGAAGCCATGTCTTTTAGGAAATAACTCTTTGGTAATATGAAACGGAAAAAAAAGGCAAAGGATAACGAAATTAGTAAAAGTTTAAGAGGATCTCTTAATAAATTGTTTTCTACAAAGAATGAGTCGGTTGATATGGCAAGTTCATGTCTTAAAGCAAATTTTTTTTGGAGCATGTCAATGCATATATACAGTGTTTTCCAACTCTACAAAGCTTTGGAATATTTTGCTTGAACATATTGATGGTTTAATTTTGAAGTCATTGTCAACTACTCGATGGGAAAGTCACATTGAAAGTGTTAAAACAATTAAATCCCAAGTAGACCATGTAAGAAATGCTTTGTTTAAGTTGGTGGAATTTACTAAGAATTCCCAATTGAATAGGGATGTAGAATGTTTTGCATCTGGAGAACTTTCAGGTTTTGATTTTGTATTAAGTTTGGTTATTTGGTATGGCATTTTGTTGAAGATTAACATGGTGAACACAAAATTACAATCTGAAGACATGCGTCTTGATGTTGCTATAAAGGCATTGGAAGCACTTGTTACGTTTTTTGAAAATTACAGAGAAACTTGTTTTGCTTTTGCCATGGAATGATGCTAAAGAAATTGCATTTGATTCATAAATTGATCATGTTTTTCAAACTAAACATCATAGACCTAGAAAAAGACATCATGATGAAGTTGATGGTAATGAGAGAGAACATCAGTCTGCTAAAGAATCATTTAGAACATATTATTTTCTTGTTATCGTGGATATTGCTCTTTCTCAATTGAAACATAGGTTTGAATAGTTAAAGGCTTTTGAATCTATTTTTGGCTTATTGTTTGATGCACCAAAGTTAAGTTCATTGGATAATCAAGAGCTAAAAGAAAAATGTATGAATCTTCAAGCACATTTGTATGTTTCAAATTACAGGTTTTACAAATGATGTTACCTGAAGAAGTATTTCTCTCTAATAACCCTTTGACATCTATGGAAATAGCAAACTTTGTAAATGAAGTTTTTCAAAATTGAAATTATTAAAATCTTACTTGCGGACCATTATTGTGGAGCCTAAAATAATACCAAAAATTCTAGAGGCGACACGTGGACTTTTATTCAAGAAAGACAAGATTGACCTCAATAAATGGGCAAGCTTCTAAGATGCTCCAACGCGCAGCTCATATCCCTAGAGGACTTAGAACCTGAATATAACTGCCCACAGCTCACCTGCCATTGGCAAGGAATTAAAGATAAGATTAATTACCCAAATCAGATCTTTAATACATTCATATTTGAAAAATGACTCCAATCAAGTAAGTAATCCTAATTTATTTAAATTAGGAAAATTACACCATTATCTCAAGATATTATTTCTTATTTAACATCTTGGGAATAATTAGAGAATATCTCTCCATTAAACACTATGGCCGGCCCTATCCCTATAAATACCCCATATTCTACCAAATTTGGAGAGCTTTTGCAAACCTAAAAAAGTCCTAAACACTTTACTCTCTCAGAGAAACTAACTTAAGCATCAGAGATCCGTTAACCTAACTCCCTCACCTCATGGGCGTGTGAGACTTAGGTCTTTGATTAAAGGTGTTGATTGTTTTGCAGGTGCATTTTCATCAAGACTGGAGACGGCAAAAATTTACGTCGACAAATTTTTGCTTTCATTGAGAGCTGATTCAAAATACTTGAAGAGGCCTCTCGCATTTGTTTATTGAATTTTCTTTTACGTTGAATTTCTCACACTTCTTATCAATTAATATTTTCTATAAAAGTTTCTTGATCAATCTCTGGAGAAAGGATACAATAGTAAGAAATTTAGAAACTACGACGAACATAACCCCGTACGTGCAAGAATTTGGATCAAAGAGTGGAGACGAGAACATAGCCCCACGAAGGAGATCATCAAGGCTTAATGCGACGGCAAGATGAGCTCTACTGCCATATAGCCGCACCACCACCATTGCCATGACCCAGCAGCCGCGATAAGGCCACCAGGCCACAACCTAAGCCTCAACAATGTTGCCCTTGCAGCACACTGACCAAAACCCTAGGCAGGAGGCTCAAGTCCATTTCCAAGCCCATGGGCAAGAGGTCTAAAACTTGGTAGCTGCCATAGCAAACCTTAGGCAAGAGGCCTAACCCTCTACAGCAGCAGGCATCACTGCACAGTAGGCCCAAAAATGAGCCCATAACGTTGTTGCTGCTACCAGCCAAGTAGCTCAATTTGATCAAGCCTAAGCCACCCAGCCAGTAGGCCATGATGTGGCAGTCCAACGGCCAGGAGGACCCACGGTCGTGCAAGCCTAAGGCTAGCAGGCGCTGGCCCAACGCGCCCAGCGACTCATTCTGGCCATGCAACCCGTGGTCCGTCCATTCCAAGGCCACCTACGGCGATCCAGATCCTGACCATCGATCCCGTGATCAACTCATGATTATTTTCACCATATTTTTCTACAAGACTGCCCGCTTTGAGCTCAAGCTTTGTACCAGTAGACCACTATACTTCCACTATACATGGAGTTGCCCATCTTCTAGACTCTTTCAATCCGAATGGTGAGCACCACCTGCTCCAGCAGGTCACCAATTTGACGAGCGCCCTCACGCAGTAGACTACTTTGGTGAACTAACTTTTTGAGCACATTGTGATGCAGCGCACCCTAGACGAGGTGTCTTGAAGAAGGACAATGGAAGAAGAACGTGACACATTCTAGCGACGTCTTGGGAAAGAGCAGATCAGGCCACCACGAACCATGCGTTCGGGTAGTGTGCGCTCTCGTTTGGACCCTCGAGGAAAAATCTTTTCTTGCCAAAATGCATAGAGAATAGTTCATTTATGACTTGGTTCACGAGTCATTGTGCATTCGAGGTTGGGTCTACACTCCGACGAGCACTCCACACTAGGCTAGGCCCATAAGGAGATCATCCTACTAGGCAATGGAGTAGGCAACCGCACGAGACCCAGAGGAGAACACCGGATCAGTCTAGTTCAAGTTCCACTGGAATCCCCCGCCAAGAGCTACGGCGAGCAGCACAGGGCGAACCACGTGCATCACAATCGCGGCATAGACTATCAGGACTTATCGAAGAGCAACATAGACCAGCAGGTCAACACCGAGAGTAGCTGGAGGCTCTGTTGCCCCACTAGGTGCAAATCCAGGAGGAAGTACAAAGGTTCATAGTAGAGTAGCTACGCAAATTCTGGCGCATTAACAATACCGATGATTCCCTTCGAAGAGACATGGCCAACTTGAACAGCTCACCTTTTACAGATGAGATCGAGCAGACGAAACCACCGCGGAAGTTCAACCCACCACATTTCAGCTTGTTCAAAGGAGATGAAGATCTGGACAGGCACTTGATGCACTACCGAAGTGCCATGACCCTCCATGCCAACAATAACACTCTCATGTGCAAGATCTTTGCCATGACGCTCCAAGGCAAGGCGCAAGACTTGTTCCATACCCTGTCGTCACGCTTAATCTAGAACTTCAGCGAACTTTCCTTGTTTTTCACTAAGGAATATTCGTCCTACCGATGGATTAAAAAGAAGTCTGACCACCTCTTCAACATGAAGAATGACTCAAATGAGTCACTCTGCACACACGTCAAGAGGTTTAAGGTGGAGAAAAAAAGAAGGTTGTCGGATGCGACGACAGCATCGCATGCTCAGCTTTTCGAAAGAGGCTTCCAACAGAACACCTATTTTTCAGAGCATTGATTATGAGCGAGAACCTGTCCCTGGCAAACTCTTATGCTTTGCCATAAAAACATTATCTCTCTCTAGGATGAGGAGAAGCTCTCCCAGAAGCTGGTTGTTCAACCGCACAAAGACGCGGAACCGACTCAAAAGAAGGCAAGCGATAAACCGCTAAACAAAAGTAAGTCAGGAAACAAACGCAAAGACCAGTCCCCAGGAAAGGGAGGCACAGTGTCCAAGACGTACACCAAGTTCTCAGTCTCAATTAGCTAGATCATTCGCAACTTCAAGGACAAGCCATAATTCAAGCCGTCGCCACTTTTAAGGGGCAACATTTCTAAGATGGACCAGACCATGTATTGTGCATTCCACAGAAGATCTGGGCACACAACCGATGATTGCACCACATGGAGGAGATACCTTGAGCAGCTCATGAAGGAAGGCAAGTGCGACCAGTATGTCGACAAGCCAGCTGGCCGGCCAAGGCAAGAAGCAGATGCTGATGTCGAGGCCCCAGCCAAGATTATCCGAATCAATGGAATCTTTGCCGAATCTTAGCACCAAGAGGCCACCAAAAAATCCAAAAAGAGGAAGATTCAGTAGGTGAGATTGGTTAATCAGGTTCAAGCCATAGATGATGTACCTAGACCAATCGTCAGCTTCACTGAGCAAGACACTGATGGAGTAGACTTTCCCCATGACTACGCCTTGGTGATTTCTGCACAACTGGCCCATGCCATCGTTGACAAAATTATGGTGGATAACAGCAGTGCAGTCAACCTCTTACAATTATTAATTATCTAGAAGATAGGCCTGGAAAGCACGATCCAACAAAAAGTAGAGGTCTTGACCGGATTCAACGGACTCACTTCAACTGCTATTGGCACTATCATACTCAACGTAACTAGCCCACTAATTGTCTTATCGTAGACCTTCATGATCGTTAATAACCCATTTCCCCATAATGGGATATTCGGTCGAACTTGGCTAGTGAAGATTGGAATTGTGACCTTGATCGAGTTCCAGAAAATTTGATTTCACATCCTGAGAAGAGTAGTTGGAGAGATTAAAGGTGATCAGGCCATGTCTCGGAAGAAGAATCAGGATGTAAATCCAGAGAGGACGCCGAAAACATTATTCTTGACCCCCACCAATCGAAAAAGATGGTTATAACTAACTTACGTCTAAGCTCGACAGAGAAGGAAGAACTCACGGCTTTCCTTAGAGAAAACCGTGACGTCTTCACATGGTCACCCTCTGAAATTCCCGGTATTGATCTAGCGATAGCTTGTCATAAGCGGCATGTTGATCCCGCTGCCAAATCTGTAATCCAGAAAATGTGATATTTCACACCCAAGCGAGTACATTGAGGAAGTGGTGCACTCAGCATGGCTGGCTAACATCGTGCTAGTGATGAAAAAAGAAAAGGGAAAATGGAGAGTATGCATGGATTACACCGACCTCAACAAGGCATGCCCTAAAGATAACTACCCGGTTTCCCAAATCGACCTCCTCGTCGACTCAACATCCAGGAACCAGCTGCTCAGCTTCTTGGACGCGTACTTAGGCTATAATCAGATTGCCATGCACATCCTTTACAAAGAGAAGACCACATTCGTGATTAAGCGAGGCACATATTGCTTCAAAGTCATGCCTTTTGGTCTCAAGAATGCATGAGCAACTTACTAACGACTCGTAAACACGATGTTCAAGAAGTAGATTGGAGTCACCATGGAAGTCTACGTTGAAGACATCATGGTGAAAGCTAAGCAGTGGTCAAATCATATTTGTAACTTGCCTGAGACTTTCGACATCCTCCGAAAGTACAATATGAAGCTCAACCCAGCCAAGTGCACTTTTGCGTATTCTCAAGCTGATTTTTAGGGTACCTTGTAACCCAACAAAGAATCAAGGCTTATCCAAGGCAGATCAGAGCAGTTATGGACATGAAATCTCCTATGATTCTATAGGAGATCCAAGGTCTAACCAGACGAACAGCTGCACTCAATCGTTTCCTTTCATGATCCACCAATCGATGCAAGTCATTCTTCAAAGGCAATAAAAAGACGCAGAAGGATAAGTGGGACGATGAGTGTGAGAAAGCATTTCAGAACCTGTCGTAATACCTGACATCACCTCCACTACTATCCAAGCTGAAAGCAGTGGAGAACCTATACATGAATTTGGCGGTATCAGAAGTAGCAGTAAGCTCTGCGCTTATACGAGAAGAGCTGGAGGCCTAACTGCCTATATTCTATATATCCAAAACTCTCCTCAATGCCGAAACCAGATACCTGAAGATTGAAAAACTAATTTTGCCACTAGCTGCAGCTCGAAAGCTCAGACCTTACTTTCAAGGGCATCTGGTCATCGTCATGACCCAATACCCATTGCGATCAGTTTTGCATTGCTAGACGTTTCTCAATGAGTGATGAAAGCTAGACGTTTCTCAATGAGTGATGAAGTAGACATTGAAACTTGGCTAATACGGCTTAGGATACCAACCTCACACGTCAATAAAAGCCCAGGCATTGGCAGACTTCATAGCAAAATTTATCCCAAGCTTAAAGGATGCAGCAACTCAGCCTGAAAATGCCACGAAGGCAGCCGAGTACGCCATAATCGTACCAGCCCCACTTGCTGGAGATTTCTAGCACTTATAAGTTAATGGATCATCTAACCACTAAGGATCGAAAGTAGGCCTAGTTCTTACTACCCGAGACTGTTCAATGCTCGAGCAGGTGATCACTCTAAGCTTCAAGGCGTCAAACAACGAAGTAGAGTATGAAGCCCTACTAGCAGGTCTCTGATTGACGAAAGGCTCGCGATCTATTCTGATTCCTAGCTAATCACTAACCAAACTTCAGGGGAGTACGCATCAAAGCATCCAAGGATGGCTCAATAGCTTGATAAGGTACAAGAGCAGCAGATAGTGACGTTCTAAGTGTACACACTCACTCAGGTTTCATGAGCAGAAAATGCCCATGCGGACGCACTAGCAAGCCCAGGTTCGGCACTAGACCATCAGCTCAGAAGCTCAATCCCAGTCGAGTACCTGAAAAAGCTAAGCATAGATGAGGAACTAGCAAGTGAAGTGGCGCAAATCAACACAATCCTAAGTTGGCAAGATCCCATTATCGACTACATAGTCAATGGAACACTCCCCGTAGATAGACTAGAGTCCAGGAAGCTCCAAACAAAAGCAGCACGCTACTACATGTGGAACGACATGCACGTTCGAAGATCCTTCTCAGGACCACATGGAGCCTATCGTCTCCCAACGACTTGAAGATTTTTAGCTCAATCCACAAAGGTGTTTCTGGAAACCACTTTAGAGGCCGCTACATGGCGCAAAAAGCTCTTAACGCTGGCTATTACTGGCCAACTATGCATCAAGATGCCAATGGGTATGTACAATGGTGCAACAGCTGCCAGTGCTTCAAGCATATGCCCGCACTACTTGCCAGTGAACTCCACCCGCAGACAAGCCCTTAGCCATTCATGTAGTGGACGATTAACTTGGTAGGACCTATGCCAACAGCCACTTGGGGCAGAGGCATGATGATCGTAGCGACCGACTACTTCACAAAATAGGTTGACATCGAACATCATCTGGAAGAACATCATCTGCCGCTTCAGTATCCCACACTCTATCGACATTGATAATAGTTCGCAGTTCGTGGGCAAAGACTTGGCCAAAGTTTTTTGAAAAATATGGCGTCAAGCTGCACATGTTCATGCCTCGATATCTGCAGGGCAATGGCCAAGCCAAGGCGTTCATGAAGACCATCCTCGACTGCCTTAAGAAAACCATATCAGACAAGAAGGGCAACTGGCCAGACGAGCTCCTCGGTGTTTTATGGGCATACCGCACTACTAAAAAATGAGCAACTGGTGAAACTCTATTCTTCCTGGCGTATGGTTCAGAGGACATCATTTATCCCAACGTCATCGTGCTAAGCATCAACACTATACTGCCGAATTTAAAGCAGAATGAGAAAGAGATGGCCACTAACTTAGACCTGGCAGAGGAAGAGCGCGAAAAGGTTATCACTCGTATTACAACTTATCAATAATAGCTCATCTCTAACTACAACAAGATGGCAAAAATCTGGCAGTTCTAGTTAGGTGACTTAGTCCTTAGAAAAACCTTCATCACTGTTTGACTGAAAGGCTCGAAAAAGATGGCTCCCATTTGGAAAGGTCCGTACAAGATCAGTCGAGTAGGCGGAAGGGGCAGCTACACCATTACCACTATGAACGATAAAGAAATCGACAAGCAGTGGAATGTCTACAACTTGAGAAAGTACTACGTGTGACCTCCCACCATTCCTTGGACCCTATTCAAGATGAAAAAGTTTGAAGACTCAAGTAGCTCGATGGACAAGACCTCGCATGCCGAGGATTATCAGTTGTTATCACATTATTGCCTATGAGCAAAGTTAATAAAGGCCTTTATTCTCAATGAAAATTGAAAGAATTATTCGTAAGCCTGGGCCAAATGCATAAACAAACTAACCAATTCATGTGACAAGCAAAAGACACCCGCTGCCCTGCATACATAGTGCAAGACACATTCTACCTTACATACATGGTGTAAGACGCCCGCTGCTCTGCAGACATGGCATAAGATGCCCGCTGCCCTGCAGAAATGGCGTAACCACCCCTATAAGAAGCAGAAGATGCCATCTGCTCGTTCAGACACGACGTATCTAGAATATCCATATGTGGATGGGTGGTATGACTGCTCAGTTTCCCCTGATGTCAACGACTACCTGAGCTGGATGACTCCCAAAATTGGCCAAAATAGTTTTTCCACTAGAATAGACTTTGGCAATTGAATAATTCAATTCCGTGGGATCCCGGGTCACTAACCGAAAGAGACACTAAGTGCAAGACCCTGCCTATGAAACATGTCCCGTGACAAGATGGTCCATCCTTGACGTGCAAATCTTTATGAAGTGGCTTGATATTAAAGTGTTGCAATACTAGTTAAGTGACCTGCGGGATCAAAGTTACGACTCAGAAGGATATGGTCTCTAAGGAGCAACTTCGCCTACACTTCACGCTAAAAAATGCCTCCGAGAGCCAAGGATGACGCCTGAAGTAGTTACACATGTCGTTTACTTCTGTAAGTAAAACGCCTGGCCGATGGCCCAACGGTTAAAAGCCCAGGGCAACGCGTAAGACAAGACTTACACCTACTATAACTACGTGGAATTGCCTGCTTACTTACAAGTAGCACTTCCGGCCGATGGTCTATAGTTTAAGTTTTGCTGGGACAAAGTCAAGTGTCACGACTTATAGTAGTTATACGGACCTCCTCTGCTTCTTATGAGAAACATGAGTCCGGCCGATGACTCTATAAATTAAAAATATCGCATTATGCCCTGGGAGGGCCAAAGCTTAAAAAGCCACTAAAGTCGAGTGTCACGAATTACAGCAGCTACGCGGACCTCCTTTGCTTCCTATGAGAAGCATGAGTCCGGTCGATGACTCTATAAGTTAAAAAACTTGCATTATGCCTCGAGAGGGCCAAAGCTCAAGAAGCCACTAAAGTCGAGTGTCACGACTATAGTAGCTACGCGGACCTCCTCTACTTCTTACGACAAGCATGAGTTCGGCTGACTGCTTTATAAGTTAAAAATCTCGCAACATGCCCCGAGAGGGCCAAGGCTCAAGAAGCCACTAAAGTCGAGTGTCACGATTATATTAGCAACGCGGATCTTCTTTGCTTCCTACGAGAAGCATGAGTTCGGCTGACGGCTCTACAAGTTAAAAATCTCGCATTTTTCTTCTTGTAGGTAAAGCTCTAGAAGCCTCAAAGACAAAACTAAAATCGAAGTGGCAACGTGGGATCGACTACTTTATTGAGGTAGCTCGCCCAACCAACCGCCCTAGGATAAAGTTTTGCAAAAAAACATGGCGAAATAGAAGGATGAAGCCAAACAAGGAAAGTTGTTTATTAAATTTCTAGCAAATTGATAAACTGACTCAAAGGCCAACAAAGTTCAAGCAAAGCAGAATGAAAAGGAAAAGAAGAAAACTCCTAATTCTAAGCAAAAAGACTACTCATTGGCAGCTTGCACAACCACCGATTCCTCAACTACCACTTCTTCAGTAGCCGTGCTGCTCCTAGCAACCAAAGCGTCCATCAGCTCATCCTCAACCGCCCCTGCCTGGACTGCACATTCAGCTGCTCTACCAAAGGCAGCCTCAAATGAGAAATCAAGTAGATCAACTGGAGAAATGGAAAAAGTCTCGAAGTTCTTTTCGAAAAACTCATAATCCGATGGCCTGCCCTGAAAATGGTCTACATAGCCAAGCTTGTGGAAATCGGCATGACAAGAAGCAAGCGCCACTTTGTGACCAGCCTTTTCATTCTTTAGCTACACATTCTCCTCAATAAGCCCAGTGTGAGCACCCTACAGCTCATCCAGTTCATTTTTCAAGTTTTTGCTAACAGACAGTGCATCTTGGAGATCCACTTCCTTGGACTCAAGTTTACTGGCAATCTCCTTGAGACGAGACGCTTCAACATGCATGAAGATAAGTTTTTCATCCTTGGCAAAACAAGTAGCTTGTAGCTCTGAATTGACATGCTTAAGGTCATCGACCACTGGAGAAACACGACTGACTTCCTTCTCTGCAACTTTTAACATCACCTAAGTCGCACTAAGCCTAGCATTCAAATGGGCGACCTCTTGATGAACGATCTCTAACTCCAAAGAAGTGAGGGCGGAGGCATCAGACCCCTTCAAAATGGCGAGTTCAGATTCGTGCTTCTTGATCTTTTTAGCAGCCGACCGAAGTTGAGCCACCAATCCCAGTTCGACCTCCTTAGCACACTTGACAACATACTGATCAACGCACATAAACTCAATTGTCATGATTAAACTCTTATACATTGTAACAATCAAGAAGGACCTTATCAAGTAGGCAGGACGATTTGTAAAAGAATCTGAGCGGATGACAACTTTCCTGACACTGTCTACGAACTTGGCTCATGCATCAACGTCCTTAAGCAGGTCAGCCTTCAGCAGTGCACAAACTTTGGGAAATTCTTTAGCCTCGAACTCGGTAGATTTCTCACAACTGCCCGTGGGAGCAGATTTTCCCTTCTCAGCAGACGAGTCAGTCACGGCAGAAAGAGAAACAGGCCCATACCCCATTTTAGCAGCAGAATCCACCTTCTCACTCTTCATAACGGCGAGCCTTTTAGAAGCAGAACCAGACTTAGTTCTCGATGAACGCTTCGATACAAATTTAGACACTAGAGACGTCACCGAATCTTTTAGTTGGGCAAGTTTCTTAGTGATGGATGTGGTCACCTTCGGAGCAGCAGGTTTCACAAGCTCAGGCTCAACGGTCTTCTTTGCCCCCTTAGGGGAAGTTAGATCAATAACAAGCTTCTTGACGGCAGATGAGCTCCCACAAGCAGCAGAAGAAGTCATTGGCTTCTTCTCGGCCAAAGACTCACAAACAGGTGAAGAAGATCTCTTCTTTCCACCCTCATTGGCAGCAGACTCTACAACAGCTATCGGGCAAGCCAATGCCTCATCCTTTATCCACTTTATCTATTCCTTCGGAGGCAGGCCACTTTTCTCACGTCGAAGAGGGCTGAGCAGCCAGCGCCATTCACAGTACTCAACAGGAATGCCTAAGGCAACGTGTACTTTCTTCATATTTGCCAAAGTCCATAGAGTTGAGCTAAACTTCGAATCTACACAAAGTAAGAAAAACGATCAATAAATTGAAGTCATGGAGCAGCTAAACAAAAATTCAAGCAAGACAAGAATGAAGCAGTTCACTTACCACTCATAAAGGTAGTCGGGACACACAGCTCGGGAGAAGAGTCAGACTCCCACTCTCTACTCACCTCTAAGGTGTTTCTCGCGCACTCGTGATCACCTTTGCTAGAAGCATCGAGCAGCCTATGGCGAGACCTCAGCTGCCCTACACTTTCTTTATGGCCGATCTCAAAGAAGTACCATAACTCATTAATGGTTATTCCAAGATCAAAGAACCTACTCAAGTTTGAGAACCCCACAATTGCACGAACTACATTTGGGGAGCATTGAGCAGAAGCGCATTTCATGTAGCAGATCACCTCCTGAAAAAGACGGGGTATGGGAAAAGTGAATCCCTCTCATTTTCT
Organism: Crataegus laevigata; assembly: GCA_963580275.1. NCBI lineage: Eukaryota > Viridiplantae > Streptophyta > Magnoliopsida > Rosales > Rosaceae > Crataegus > Crataegus laevigata. The sequence goes on along the minus strand of OY756940.1, from coordinate 16,601,472 downwards.
CATCCAATTTCTAGCAGGCCCAAGCCTAGCAGCGCGCCCTGCGCCCTCGACCCATGCCGAACCGTCACTTAGCCCACACTAGCCGTGTGCTGGGCCTAGCCTAGGCCACTAGCACCTCGACCCCAGCCGAGCCGACCGTACCGCACCACCAATCAGCCCCGAGGCTCATTTGTCGTGTGTCAACCACACCTACAGCCCCTTTCGAGTCACTTTTTCAAGTCCCAAGACTCCCAAAAAATTCAAGAAAAAGAAAATTCAAATTTTTCTTACCTTGGTGCGGCATAGAAAAGAAGAACAACAACGAGGAACGATTCTTTGCAAAGACAAGAAAAGAATAACGCTAGGGGAAGGGGAAGAAAAAAAATATCCTCTAGCTTCTCTTCCTTGTAGGAATAAAAATTGTTCTCCAAATTTATTTAATCCCCTGCTTAAGGCAGAATTAAATTGGTATTGAGGGCAGTTGGTTTCCTTTTGCTAGAAGAAGTCTATCTCCAAATCAAGAAAGAATATCAAGTTCAAATTGGAAAACAATTCTATAAACCCAAGCAGCTTGGGATTTCTAAACCTACTGCCCTTTTCATGCGCACAACACAATAGGTGTAGGGGCATTGTGGAGCCTAAAATAATCTCAAAAATTCTAGAGGCGACACGTAGACTTTCATTCAAGAGAGACAAGATTGCCCTCAATAAATGGCAGGCTTCTCAAATGCTCCCAAGCGTAGCTCACATTCCTGGAGGACTTAGCAACTGAATATAACTGCCCACAACTCACCTTCCCTTGGCAACGAATTAAAGATAAGGATTAATTACCCAAATCCTATCTTTAATACATTCCTATTTGAAGAATGACTCCAATCAAGTAAGTAATCTTAATTTATTTAAATTAAGATAATTACACCATTATCTCAAGATAGTATTTCCTATTTAATATCTTGGGAATAATTAGAGAATATCTCTCCATTAAACACTATGGCCGACCCTATCCCTATAAATACCTCATATTCTACCAAATTTGGAGAGCATTTGCAATCCTAAAAAAGCCCTAAACACTTTACTCTCTCAGAGAAACTAACTTAGGCATCAGAGATTCGTTGACCTAACCCCCCTTCCCCACCTCGTGGGCTCGTGAGGCTTAGGTTTTTTTTTATCAAAGGTGTTGATTGTTTTGCAAGTGCATTTTTGTCAAGACCGAAGACGGCGGAAATTTGCATCAACAACTATGACTCAAGATAGGCTAAATGGATTAGCAATCTTATGTATTGAAAAGGATGAGATTGAAGACTTGGAGTATGATGATATAATTGATGATTTTGCTTCAAGAAATTCCAAAAGACAATTCCTTAAAGGTTGAAATTTCAAGGAGCTTTGCTAGGAGTGGTTGTATATGATTGTACTTTTGATTGTCGGGGTTTAGGTATTATGTCCCCCATTGTATATTTTCTCAAGTAATATAATTTGGGCATGAGGCCCTAGCCCTCCAGCTTTGACTGGGTTCCAGCCCTCATTAAAAAAAATTTAAACATATGTTTACGTATTAAAAAAAGGGCACATTTTGAGCGTTCGCACTGGGCACTAAAAAACTTAGGACCGACCCTGGTCAACGGGTAAGGGCTTAACCCGCACCGCTCCAACTGATGTCCAAGACTTGAACCGTTTTACAATATTATTTAGGGTAAATTACACTTTACCACCTCAGGTTTGAGGTATATTGCAACCTCATACAACATCTTCAAAACATTTCACTTTCATACCTCAAGTACTATTTTATTTCAATATAATACATCTGTTACATTTTCCATCTATTGATCCGTTAAAAGCTAACGTTGTTGCCAAATTTGTGCCACGTGGCAAAAAGTTTTTTTTTTTTGTAAAATTTAATTAAAAAAAACCTAAAAATCCAGAACCCCACCCTATCTTCCCAAGCCTCGCAACCACCTCCATCTCCTCCACTCTCTTCACCTTCCCTCCTATTCAAAAACCCACCCCATCCCACCCCACCCCACCTCACCCCCCCTAACCCCCCACCCCACCCCCTTTCTCCCTTCTCTCATTTGCAACCCCACCAACCCTTCTCTCCTCTGCAACTCGCACCCACCCTTTTCTCATCTGCAACCCCACCCACCCTTAGATAGGAAGGAAGGTGAAGAGAGTGGAGGAGATGGAGGTGGTTGGGAGGCTCGGGAGGGAGAATAGGGGCTTGGGGGGGGGGGGTTGCAGGGGAGGTGGCGGTGGGGTTCTATGTTTTCATGTTTTTATTTTTATTTTTTAAATTAAATTTTAAAAAAAATTGCCACGTTGCACAAATTTGGCATTCACGTCAGCTTTTAATAGATCAATGGATGGAAAATGTAACGGATATATTATATTGAAATAAAAGAGTAATTGAGGTATGAAAGTGAAATGTTTTGAAAATATTGTATGAGGTTGTAATAGACCTCAAACCTGAGGTGGGAAAATGCAATTTACCCTTTTATTTATGTTTCGTTCAACCTATATAGCTTAGAAAACGAAATGACTCATGAATTTTTTTTTATTTACTCAATTAGTAAATTAATACAACTAAACATTTATTTGGACCCAATGCACAACTAAATCTCATAAAAATGAATTGTTCTTTTTTAAGTTTCATTCAAATATTATTCTTGTGAAAGTCCATCCAAATAAAAAACCTTCGGTAATGACTTCAAAGATGACCAGAATTGGTATTAGTTATGCCATTTGTGGTCTATGTTTCACATGATTTTTCATTTATTTAAGTTGTACACGCGGACAGAAGAACTACGTTATCTTGAGCGGATACACTCTACCAATTCCGGTCATTTTTCTCATAGTTTAAATTAGTTTAAAGCATATTCAAGAATGCATATGCACAAGTTCGGTCTGTTGGGTATCTTGTAAAAAACATCAAGCTCAATGTCCATCTAATACAGTTTGTATTGCAATGGGTTCGGCCTTACCAGGCACTAGTTAATTTGGTTGGCAATAATTTTGGAACAAACGATATTATCTATACTAGAGGGGTGAACTTAACCTCACAATGGGTGAACAATAATGTGATTCATACTCGCCTTTGGCGAGAAATGAACTTGAGACCTCTTACTTACAAGTGAAGAGAAATACAATTAGATCATAATACTAAGTGGTGGGTTGACAATGTTTTTAACTCACAAGAAAAAGGATCAAACACAGCTTCGGATGCAAAAGCAAATACTCCTTAGATTTGAGCTACAAGCTACTTGAACCATATTTCACGGATACGGTCTTTCACCATCCAAATCTTGTATTAGTACTGCCGAATCGATTCGGTGGCAATTCGATGGTAAATTCGGCTTATTCTCTCAAATTTCTCTCTCGAATAGGTGACGGTGGCTCTGAAAGTGGAAATTGTGGAAGTAATGGGAATTGGAAAGGGATTTATGAGAATTGAGAGAGGGAGTGTGTTGATGTGGGCCCCAATTTGAAAATTTTGTTTTATTTAATATTTGTTATTTTCAAATATTTATAATGATAACATGTTTTTTTAGTTTTTTATGCTCAAACAGATATTCATGAAAATATTTTATACTAAAATACAACATTGGTTTTATAAATGTGAAAATATTTATATTATAAAAACATTTTTATTATTTTTTATTAAACCAACTAAGTAAATTAATTCTTTTTGACGAATTTTTATCTTTTGATGATAATAACTATACAATATAATTGTAAAATGTATAATTATAATATTTTTATAAAAAAAATTAATTTATATTTCTTAACAAATTAAGAACGAATCTAACTGAAAACCGTACTGTCTATGGCTACTCTCTGACAAATGATATTTTATGTTACTACCGAATTCCGTAGGTGCGTTTGGTACGCAGACGGGACGGGACGGGACGGGACGGAACAGGACGGGACGGATGTTGTAAATTTTGAAAAAAACAAGGGTCATTGTTGTCCTAAAATGTTAAAAATTTCTGTCCCACAGACGTGGAACAACCCCGTTCCATGGGGGGGGAGGTGGAACCAAAAATCATCCAAAACTTGTCCCGTGGAACGCCTCGTCCCACTCGTTTTAGGCGTACCAAACGCGGGACGGAACGCCTCGTCCCGTCCCGTCCCACGTACCAAACGCATATCTGAACCAAACTGCGAACTCGAATCGTACTCATATCTGGCAATTATGACTTGAACAAAAGGAAACCATCAAACTAGTAAATTTACCACAGAGGTAGAGTTACAATATGCTTTGGTACAATGATCCAAGAATGTGAACTGCGCAGTCGATTCCCCTTGGTATCCCTGAAATTTAAGAGCAACGAACAGGGGTCCTGCAGTAAGGGCAATCCGGATGGACGTGAAGCCATGGAAGAAGGCAATTGGAGTGGAACTTGTGGGCACATCTGAGATCCACGGCCTGTTTTTCTGCCTCAAAATCTTCCAAACAAATACCACAAGCCCCTCTCCTTCCTTTTGATTTCCAATTCTGCTGATTCTCAGAGAGAATAAGCCCCGTGACCTCCCCAGTCCCCAACGGTTTTGAATTTGAACTTGCAGTACCTTTTCTACTACTATGATAAATTGGTTATATGTTCAATAAAAAATGTGGTAAATTATTAATTACACAGAATTTAAAAAGAAAAGAAAATAATTTTCGTGTACTCATTTTCTCATTTTGCACTCCCTTTTTTATTTTCCTTTCAATTATATCCTATAAGTTTTATAAATAAGCATGAGTGTATATTAAGAGAAAATACGCGTGATATGCATTTTGTGCTCTCTTATGTCCTCTTGCGCTTGTATAGCTTTCTTAGTGAGACTTGAATTGAATAAAACAAAAGAAAATTAAAGAACATAAACAATATAATAAGTGCAAAAGAAGAAAAAGGGGTGTGGAAATCGTGCGAAAAATAAGAAGAGGGAGAACCTTGGGGAGGGTTTGTTATAGCCAAGCTTTTTCTCTAACCTCCTGCGGGCTTTATGAGCTGCATCATTCAAATCTATGGAGCTCACTTGATTCACCGATGGCTCCAGCCATTCCCTCGGAGGTGGTTCTCTGTAATTAGCATAAGCTTCGTGACGTTGGGTCCGTTTTCTTCTTCTAGGAGGAAGATCTACCCCAGGGAACCTCCCAAGTCCTGCCATTTTTATCAATTATTTTGTGAAAAGAATATGAAAAACACACCACAGAGGGTCAATCTAATTCGGGCACGTCAGGGGGGCTGGGTGCAGTGGCGAAGCCAGGAATTGACGGGGGGAGGGGCGAAGTTAAAAGAGTGCAAGGTTCAAAAGAATAGCAACAACCAAATAATGGCATGATGTGGTCTGTAGGTTGACAAGGATCATTTTAGAGATAGTGTCTACGAATTGCTTCACGATAATTAGGATAATCAAACATTCGACGTCTATGTACAAGGTCTACAGGAAGATTGACCAATATTTTATCTAACTCAGTGGCCTCACTTTGTTGTAAACTACTCGGAATATTCGAAGAAAGACTTTTTGGAATATTTGAAGGAGGAGGAGGACTAATCGGAATATTTGAAGGAGAAGAACTACCCAAAATGTTTGAAGGAGGATTTAAGCATTATTTCTTAAAATATCGTTCCATTATGTAACTGTAAAATGGAAAGAAAAAAGGAATTCTTAGACTTTTAATCCTAGAGTAGATTATACTAATATGCATAATAACTAATCCAACCAACAATTCAATTAATCAATATCAATAAGCATACATTTCAATAAATAAAAATTCAATTCAACTAATCATATGAATAATTGTATACATTATGTAATAATTCAATTAATTAATCAATAATCAAGAATTCAAATTTTAATTTTTACCCTAAAAAATAATTTCATAATTTCATCTCATTAATCATAGAATCATACCAATAATCAATAACAAATAACCATATTAGTGCACTACCATATGATTCTATACCAATTAAACAAAAATTCGTGTTAAATAATCAATTAGGATTAGGGATTATAAATTTAAGAACGAAAAAATTTATCTAAAGAGTGGAGAATGGCTGGAAACTGGCTGCTGGAGAATGGCTGGAGTGGCTGGATGGAATGGCTGGAGTGGCGCAACAGCAAAAAGCCAATGGGATGAACACCCCTTGCTGGGAATTTGGGGGGCAAAGCTCTGCTGCTTTGCTCTCTGATTGGCAGAGAGTTAGAAAAAGAAAGGGCTTTAGACTTAGTTAGAGAGAGACTGAGGGAATGGGGGACACGTGGTCCTCCCTTATATTTTATTTTATTTTTAAAAACATATACGAAACGGTGTCGTTTCATTGGTGGATGTTAAAAAAAAAAAAGGGTAATCAGCTGCTGCGCGCAGCAGCAGAACGCCAGAACCAGATCACCGGAGAACGGAGGGGCTGAACCAGCCCTCCAGTTGTGTTTTTCGGCGAGGGGAGTGGCGGCCGCCACTCCTTGCCCTCACGTGGCTTCGCCACTAGCTGGGTGTGCATGTTTTAACATGGAAAGAAGGTTAGAGGAGGTTTTCTGGAAGCTGTGCTTACTTATGCAGGCAGAGACAGATGTCAAGCAGATGACTTTTCCCTTGGTTATTAGTTTCTGGTAGACCTGGCATTCGTGTCGTGTTTCTCGTGTTCGTGTCATACCCGATAGCTTAACGGATCATGTTGTATAACACCCATTAAAATAAACGGATAATATGACCTGACCTGAAATTAACCCGTTAATACTATCATATAATATTACCTGACCCATTATCTGATAAAAAAATATATTCTTACATAAACAATTAGAGTAAGAGCCATGATTTGTGTAAGTAGAAAGCAAAACACAACATGAGAAATTTTCAAAAAAAAAAACCAAAAAAACAAAGAAAAAAAAGCAACATGAGAATATAAAAACAAGGCTAACAACTTCTTATGACAGAAATCTTAGTAAATGAGTGCAAACAATAGTCTCGAATCAGTAAATTGAACATGCTTCCACACACAGTGTATTGCAAACCAGAAAAAAAAAAAGTAGAGAGAATTAAGCCAGGACCGTGATTCAAAATAACAAGAACTATGATGAACAATTAACCCATCTTGGTGACCGGACCTCCTAAACAAAAAAGAAGAATTCTATACACACACGCCATGCTCAACCCATATACACTATAAGTGGAAAAACTCTAGTGCTCAGAGGACACAATGGCAGACAGGGATTCATCATAATTCAACAACGTAGTAACATGATTTGGAATTTTATAGGAAAACTTAGATAGTTTCTTCTTCGTTTCTTTTCACCGCTTTTGAGCTTTGCATTTCAAAAACATTTGACTACCGTAATCAACCTAGATATCTAGGGTCCGAACATAATCTATCAAAATACGATTGAACACTTGTGCGTAAAAGCAAAAACTATACTTTCAACGTTGAGAGCAAAGTCGATGCTACTTTTGTTGCTACTGCAGATCTTCAACGTTGAGGACGACCGACCCTATTTGCTTCTCTATTGATCTCGCCGGGTGATTTTCAATTGGGCTGTGGTATTTGAGTTTTCTTCTAACGGTGAAAAACTCGAGACGAGCTTAGTGGGATGGGTGAAGCAAGGAAGATGAAGCAGATGGAAGGGGCAAAGTGAGGAAGATGTGGAGATGCAAAGACGTTGAGATTTCGTCCCACTACGATTGTTGCTGCGGAATATGGTTGTGAAAGATTCCGTCCCACTACGACTGCGGCTGCGGAATATGGTTGTGAAATGTGATGAGATTATAGAAGATTAGGTTTTTTTGGGATTAGATGGTGAAAATATTGAAAAAGGGAGGGGTATTTTTGTCCAAACAAATATAATAATATAAGTGAAATAGAATCCAATTGTAAAGATTTAATCTCACATAAATGAGATTAAATCTATGGCTATTGTTTAAGTAAGGTTTTTTAATTAATGTAGAAATTTGAAAATATAAAAAATATATACAAATGCTCGTAATGAAAAGCTTTACAATTTTCATGAAAGACTCAACTCCGAAATACGCCACTATAATCACATAAATTATATCTAAATTTAACTGTTGATTGTCGTTTATATTTACGCTCCATTCTTCTCACCAAATTTTGTTTTTTTTCGGATTTTCTTTTTTGAAAACATGATCTCTTATAAGATGCAAAAAGATGAACTGTTCGGATCGTTGATATTACGTTCAGAGTTTTACCATTAGTGAAAATATAGCTCGAAGTTTATAAAGTCTCTAGAAACTATATAACATCAACTTATATTTTAGTTAACCATAAATGTCGGAATGTCATATCAACAATCTGAACCGTTCATTTTTTACATCAACTTAAAGATCACTTTACAAAAAAGAAAATCTAAAAAATGAAATTCGATGAGTAGAATAAAGCGTAAACAACAATAGATAGTTAAATTTAAATCTAAGGTTTATGGATTATGGTGTCAAATTTCAGAGTTGGCCCCTTAACGAAAGTTGTAAAGCTTGTCATTATGAGTGGTTATATATATATATATTACATTTTTCACACTTCTACAATAATAATTATTAATTTTGCACTCAAATAAAAAATACTATTCATGAGATTTGGAGGATTTTAAAAATCTAAATGACCATGTAACAATTGTTTAACGTAGATGATGCAATTACGAGCGTTTATATATACTTTCACATTTTTCAGACTTATACATTAATGATTATGAATTTTATTTATTTTAAACTCCCTTAAAATTACTATTCATGAGGGTTTGTATGGTTTTAAAAATTCAAACGACGATATACCCATCCTCAAAGTGTAGAGGATGCAATTACAAGTGTTTGCAATTTTTTTTCACATTTTTCGCACTTGTAAATTAATTATTATAGTTTTTTTTAATGTGTTTGGTATTTTAAATTACTTGATATTTTTATTTTTAATGTGTTTTTTAATTTTTTAAATCTCACTTTTTGCCTATAGTATACTATAAAATAAATAAATAAATTTAAATTTTTAAAATTTATATAGAATAATAATACAATAATAATTAATAAACAATATATACATATCCATTATATCTATTGTATTTTATAGTAATTGTTTTAATAGTTTAAAAAATTAAAATCATCAAAATAACTTTTTTCTTATCGTGTTGAAACAGGTTACCCGCGTGTCATTATTGTGTAAACCTGTTACGGACCCATTATTATCGGGTTCTTATCGTGTGACCCGATAACGATCCGATTAGTTATCGTGTTGACCCAAAACCCGTTATTTTTGTGTCGTTTACATGTCGTGTAAGAAATTGCCAAGTCTAGTTTATGGCAATGTTAATTGAATGAGGATTATCTAATTACGTCCATTTATCGTACATTTTAGATCATAAATTATTGTAATTTTTTGTTATTTAAAATTGAATATAAATAGTACTCAATAAAAATTGGTCGCATAATGTACGATAAACAGACATGATTAGAAGATTTTCAAAATCCTCACAAAGAGAATCCAGAGAAGATCCTTGTTCATGTTAATTAGGCATTATGGACATATTAGAGTTGTGAGAAATCAAGATGTTGGGTATATATAAAGATAAATACTTTAATCATTCTATAAGCCTTGCAAAGTTAACCTTTTTTTTTTTTTTTAAGATAGCATTTTTGTTTTTATTATGTTACTTAAATTTTGTGTTGAAGTTCTTTTATCCTCTCTAGAATTATATAATAAAGAGTAATGTTAGGGAGATTAAATTTGTAAACTAAATGATATGAAAGAGGATAATTGGATTATTACTTAAACGTTGATAAACGTGCTCATATTCTATTGGTGATATATAATTTAATTTGTAATTTTTTTTCTACAAATTTAATCTGCTTAGGATTACTCTATATTAAATGTTGATTACTTGAAGAAGCGATTAGTAGCCTACTTTTATAAAGTTGAGATTGGAGGAATGTGTTGAACTTGGTTGACGTGGAATTCATTAATGGTGAATGTAGTGTAGGGTGTTTTTCGGATGGAATAGATGAGAAATAACATTTTCAATTTCCATTCCAAAATTTTAGAATCGCTTCAGATTATTTTTTGCATCTTCAGAAATTTTGGAATTGGAGTAATCTAAAAAATTTCAAAACATAATTCAGAAATTCGCATATTTTATAAGTTTTTTTAACATTCTCTAATTTTGTTAGTCATGCAATTTATTGCTCCTTTTTAATATTTGATATATGCTTATGTATATATTCAATCAATTTTGTGGTATATTTATTGATTCTGAAAATTTAGGGCATGTTTAATAACATTTTTGCAAAACAATTTTAAGAAATATTTTGGTAAAATAAAAACAAAAAATATATATGATTTTGTATGTTATGATTTGAGAATGCATCAGGTAGTTTAATCCGTAAATGATTTTTTTTAGAATGAAAACATTGAAAATGCATCTGGTACCAATATTTAAAATATCATTATATATATTCGTGTTCCATAGTAATTGTGCTAGTGGTAGTAGAGATGGTGGTTAAAATGAGAGTGGTGTTAGGAGCAATGGTGGTGACAATGTTGTGGGTAATGGGGCAGAAAATGTAGTGATGGTAGTGGCGGCGATGGTGGTGGTGGTGATGGTTATGGTGGTTGGGGTAATGACACTATATTAATATGGCGGCGGAGGGGTAGGTGGCGGCAATCATGGTGAGACGGTGGCAGTAGTGTCAATTATGGCCATGGTGGAGATGATGGAACTGGTGGTAGCCATAGTGGCGAGCGTGATGACAATGGATAATATGGTGGTGTTACTGGTGGCGGTGGTGTTGGTTATTGCCATGTTGGGACGGTGGAGCTGATGGTGACCATGGTGGCAAGGGTGATGACAGTAGATAATATGATGGTGTTAGTTATGGCGTAGGTGGTTGTGTTTCGGTTATGGCGATGATGAGACGGTGGAGGTGGTGGCCATGGTGGCAGGGGTGATGATGGTGAGGATATGGTGGTGGCGGTGATAATGGTGGGAGGTGGTAGTGTCAAAGATGGTTACGGTGGTGGTGATGATGGAGAGATGATAAAGAATGTTGTGGTGATGGTGATGACAATGGTGGCATACATGAATTTAATTTTTTAACCCTTTAACCTTGTTTTATGATATATTCTATTATTTATTATTTTGAAAACTTTTCTTGAAAAGCAAAGGAAACATCAATTTGATGTTCTACAAAACTTAGGCTAAATATTGTTTTCTGTATTTTACGTTTTTTGAGTTATTTTCACAAAACAACTTGTCAAACGCATTTTTCATCCTTTTGTGTTACTGCAAAACGAAAGCTGCTTAACAAAACGTTAACAAACGGTTAACAATTTGCTTGAGATAAAGTGATCATGAAACTTGGACCAATGTAGCTTACATCTCATACTGTTTATTGACAATAATTCATAAACGGGCCCTTATATATAGTGTTACACAATAACCTTGCCCAAAAGATTTATTGTGGCCGAATTAGAAAGGTATCTGCCTTCGGTTTCAAAGAAGTTGGGCCGTGCTCAGCCTATTCGAATATCCCAGACAGGCTTAACAAGTATGAGAGTCCACACTGTGGATTTTGGCTTGGAGTAGTATAAATTTGAAAAATTAAATTTGAACGAAACACTTTTTATACTGTTCATTTTTAACGAAAAATCATATTTTTAGTTTTTTTTGTACTATTCACTACACCTTTATTTGCCATCTTTTTTTAATTAAAACTAAGTGCCATCTTTTTTTTATTAAAACTAAAAAAAATTTGAACTTTTCGTTAGTTTTCCTTTTAAAAGAACTTTTCATTAGTTTTTCTTTTAAAAAAACTATCGTTACATGCATATCTCAACTTTTTCCTCCATGAAATTTTTTATTCCCCGATAAATTGCAAATGTGAATTTGCTATGGTTTTGCACAAAAAAATTCTGAGATGGCGATCTTTATAGGCCAGTGCCGATGTATAGGCTTCTAGCTAGCCTAGGTGTGCCAAAATTAGAGAAGAATGCCCTAGTTTTGCCCTAACTTCGACTCAAAAAAAAAAAAAGGGGATATCCACACACTTTTTTAGTTTTCAGTCATTAAATCGGATAAATTGAAGAAGATCAATAGATAAAAATTAATAAGGAGTGTGTGTGAAGTAAAAGAAAGTGTATTGATAGCACACCCTACTGCCGTAGCTTTGGGCTTTGGGCTCTGGGCTCTTTTGGCAGGACAACAAACCTTGGTCATTGACCACATACAAGTTGCATCCATTTTTTTTTTTTTTTTGTCTTTCACAAAATACAGTGTTACTGAAAGAGAGAGATAAAGAAGATTGCATGCAATGCATGTTACCGGACATGCAAGTTTTTCTCCGAATTTAAGTAGACCCCTACTAACCTGATTCCGATCGGATAAGTCTGTGGCTGATCCCTATTTTTGGAGTGATAGGGTTGTTGGCTGCCTCTTGAGTTAAACATTGGAAGAAAAACAATATACATGCCACTAAAGAAGAAAGCCGACACGATCCAAGACCATCGGTGATGCACAGAACAATGGAAGGTGTTGAGTTCACCTTGACAAAAACGTTTAAACACCTTGTTAATGCGTGGTCCCGGCCAAATTTTTTGGGTGAAGAAATAATGTATATTGATTGCAAAAAGGAGTACAACTAAGTGGGAGTAACTTACTTCGTGTCACAAGTAATTAGTCGAGTCATATTACACACATTACTCAAATTGCGACTGCCAAAGCAACTTATCCTTTCACCCCGCTCAAAGTAGTTAGAAGGAGCCTAGCCCCTATAGAATGGCCTTCATCCCCCTATGAACACAAGCCAATAAAATCAATTAATTATTAATTAGTAAGTTGGTTCCCCAATTAGCTCAACCTCGTGGCACAGAAATTTTTTTTGAAGTAATTTGCTGAAATTAATATCTCCTAAATTTTTTTAGGACAACGATATATTTTACACTATGAAAAATGACGAGTTTGGCTAAGCCACACAATGGGCAACCTAATTTTGGTATCGAACTTGTGGATTTTTGGTATCGAATTTGCTATCCACGAGATTCGAACCTAGGACATCTCACTTACAAGTGAAGAAGAATACCACCGTAGTGCTGAGCGGCAATATCTCCTAAATTTGTAGTGTTGAGTGGGAATATCTCCTAAATTCATACTTGACTTTCGATTTTAAGAAGAAAAAAAAGGAGGAGAGGGGTTGTGTATTCAATTTTATTAAGAGGCATGTGCACACCACATGAGCGTATATGGTACTTAGCCAAGACAACAACCCCATTTACTACCAAATTGTCTCATACCTAGAACATTAAAGATAATATCCTACCAAATTGTCTCATAGCAGATCGAGAAAATGTGTCATCAATATGCTAAAAGTACATTTAGCTATTAATTAAGTTTTCAACTTCATTTGGAGGGGTTTGATTAAGAATTAATTATCAAATGGTCTTATCTCTTTGTGCGTGCAGTGATATCCTTTAGCTGCATTGAAACTGAGGAAACGACCAAAATGAGCAATTAGGTTAATTGCTAGATGAAGCAACCAAAACCTTAAGCATGTGCAAAAAGGACGCTCAAGCACGTACAGACAAAAAAGAGAAAAATGATCTAATTTTTATTCTACAAAAGCATGATCACATTTCACATGCATGTTTAACACCCCACAATCTTATGAAGACACCCCACACTTAAAATTTGTCACGTGAACTTTCTCTTTTACCCCTATTTGATTTAAGGTGAGAAAAAGAAAATCCAACCATCTAATTATTTGCCGGCAGACAACCAGCTCACAGCCATCCACTTACCATGGCACCACATTCTCTAAAGTTGATCTTCTTGTTCGTATGAATTCTCTGTAATTGATATCTGGCATCAATTGTCAAGATAGCTAGTGCTTGTTGATTTGATGTATGCTTCTGCACTTCCAATTTCATTTATAGTTGCACGTTTCTACAATTCTCTGCGAGTATAAAGCCTCTAGAATTTGGGGATTGACATTGCTTAATTGAAGTGAAGGACTATTACATTCTTTTTTATTTTCTTTGGAAATGAGGTTGGTGAGTTTGGGTGTTGGGACTCATGGTGTATGGAGAGAATGAGAGAGGTCGGAGATGCGATGCTAATGGGGTTTAGGGATGGGAACTCGTGGAATGGAGATGTTTGGTGTTTCTTTTTGTTTTTGGGGTGGGGTGGCTTCAGAAATATAAGGGACACAATTGGAATTTTTGAGGAATTTTTTGGATGTGGGGTGGATTCATAACATTGTGGGGTGTGTATAAAATAACCCGTATTATTATTACCATGAATTACAGAATGTTATTAGAGATATGTATTTCTACTCTCTCCACATGGAGAGGTTGTGGTTGAAAAAACTAAAAACATAGAAATCAATACTGGCCCCCATCTAATAGATCTTCTGAATCAAAACTTAGATATATTAAAATCCAAATTGCAAAAAGAAAAAAAAGGAATACAATATTATATAATGTTCATACATACCTCACTCCAATAATATCCCTTTCAAATGTATTTATTGTCATGTTCCATGAGGTTGTAATTGGTCTGCACTGATGATACTGAATTATCTACCAGTGATTTGGTTGCAAAAGCTTTTCTTTTATTTAATTTTTCTGAATCATAACAAATTTCCAATTCAGGAGCAATCATGAAGCGTCCTACATATGATTTTTTTTGGTCTGAAATTATAGTTTAATTGAAATTTAATCCCTTTCTGATGATGTATTCTAATTAGTGTTTTTATGAGTTTGGAAGGATCATGGAAGGCTGTTTCCATGAAGCAAACACATAGTCAAAGGAATCATATAATTAAACACATACCATGTGCAGTGCCAACTAATTGATTTATTGTTTAGTGAAAAAAAATTGATTTATTAGTGTGGATATATATATATATATATATATATATATATATATATATATATATATATATATATATATATATATATATATATATATATATATATATAAATTGCTTAAGGGGAGGGATCTCTATTTTTTCAAAAAAATGGGGTCACGCTCCTTACCATTGGATTTAACTTTAATGAAATTGTGTGGTTGAGATTGTGTGGCCTATGTTTTAATCTCAACCACACAATTTCATTAAAGCTAATCTAACGGTGGGGAGCGTGTCCCCCTTTTTTTTTGAAAAAATGGGGATCCCTCCTCTTAAGCTCCTTGTATATATATATAGTAGAAACTATCCATGATTATGATAAAGTTTGTTTGTTTGGTGTATTTGGTTGATAGTTTGGATTAGTTTCTTAGGGTTAGAATGGCAGAGGATGGAGAGAATTTTTGGAGAGGTTTCTGACGACTTCAAAAGGCTGTGTAGAATGCATCAGCCATTACTTCATTAAGTAGGTGAAAGTTTGTAGGGTATGGTGCATTGCCATGACCCATACTTGTTTAGAGAGAGTGATTGACAAGAGACTTAACAACCATTTCAACCTTACTACCCCAGATTGCATCCTAACCCTTAATTTGGGTTTTAAGTGATTTAATCTGGAGTGTACACTTGTCACTCACACACTCACACATACATTTAAATTGAAAACTAGCTGTTGGAGGCTAAAACCCTTCACTTCTTCTTTCTTCTTCGGTGCAGAATCAGTTTGACATTTCTTTTTTCTTCTTTGATGCAGAATCAGTTTGACAACAATGCTCGGGAGCTTCTTGCTGCCTTCGATCCCTCGACTCCAGGAGCTGTTTAGCTTCCAACAGATTAGTAATAAGTTGGGAACAAAACACTTTCATGTACAAACCACCAATTCCTCAAGAAGCTGGACTATCCCTCTTTCTGTTTGATGATTTTAATTACTTACTTGGATATATTTTAGTTTTGACTGCAAACTTGATATATAGTTCCATTAGCATTTATTTTAAGTTGAGTTGCTTTATTAAAAATGGAGAATGCAACTCATTCCCAGCAATCCCCTCATGTAATTGAATCTCTCCTTCGGTAATGCTTTTGTGAAAATGTCTGCGATCTGATCTTCTGTGCTGCAATATATTAGCTTGATTGTGTTGTCTTGCAATGCTTATTTGATGGAATGATATCTTCTTTTGATGTGCTTTGTTCTCTGATGAAATACTGGGTTTTTTGTCATGGCAATTGCAGAGAGGTGTACTCTCCTCCCCTATCACTTCTTAGTCTTTTGATTTAGTATCCACTTTTCAATTCCACCATTGCCTTGAATTTCTAGAATGTTATGAATACTTCAGAGTTGAACCTCATGAAATACACCCAACACATGCGTGAGTAGTCATCAATGAAGGTTAGGAAATACATGTTTCCACTAATTGTTGTTGTTTGCATTGGTCCACACACATCTGTGTGAATCAGTTCGAGTGGCTTTATTGCCCTCCAAGCTTTTCCAGCTTCAAATGGATCTCTGTGGTGCTTGCCAAACACACACCCTTCACAAATTTCACTGCGTTGATCTAACTTTGGTATACCTTGTACCATTTCATGCTTTTGCAGATTTTCTAGACTTGTCATGTTTAAGTGACCAAGCCTCTTGTGCCATAGCTTCATTGAACCTGTCACACTTGTTTTCCTTGCCGCCTTTTTTAGGTACTTCAACATAAGTGGAAAGCTTCTATTTTTCAATTCCATTCACGTCACCAAGTTTGATAAGGACATGTCATCATAAATTTTGACCACAGTTCCCCAAAGAGTCAGAAATAGCCATGCTCCATCATTTGACCCACACTAAGTAGATTCTCATCCAATCCAGGCACTAGCATCACCTCCCTTATGCATCTTCTTCCTTTCTTGGTGTTAATGACCAAAGTTCCTCTTCCAGTGGCTTTGACAATGTTTCCATCTCCCATTTTCACTTTTCTAGTGAAGTTTGTGTCAACATCAATGAGTAATGACTCATATGCAGTTATGTGGTTGCTGCAGCCACTGTCAATGTACCACACTTCATTTTTTTTCCTCCACATTTGCTTCTTCTTCAACTTGGTTTGCACAGTTCACTTGTTGCACATTTCTTGACTTGCAGTCTTTCATAATGTGCCCGAACTTGTTACATTTATGACATCTAGATTTTTCCTTGAACCAACATTCCCCAAGATGGAATTTGTCACAGTGTTTGCATTGTTGCTTGGTTCTTGAACCTTCATTTGAGTTGCTGCCTTGGTTAGGTCTAGGGTTTTGATACCCCTTTCCTTCCCATTTCTTGTTTTTGCCTTTCCACTGTGATTTTGGTTTGCTTGCACTAGCTTGACTACTAGATCCAACAGAGAGTGGTTAGAATGATTTCTCAATTGTAGAATCAGCATGCCTCTCGAGTCTTTGGTCAAAAGATCTTAAGGATGTTGTCACATCTTGCACACTAAGGGTTTCAGTGTCTTTGGTTTCTTCAATAACACTCACTATTGAATCATAGGGTTTAGTCAAACTAATTAATAGTTTTTGGACAATTCTTTCATTAGGCAGTTCCTCATCATATGTTCTCATCTTGTTTACAACATCAAATAGCCTAGTAAAGTAACTTTTCAACAGCTTATTTTCCCTCATTCTTGTATACTTGAAATCTTTTCTAAGGGATTGAAGTTTTACCTTTCTGACTTTAGTGTCTCCTCTATACTCTTGCTGTAAAACTTCCCAAGCTCCCTTTGCACTTTCTTCATTTGCTATCCTCGGGAAAATGGTGTCTGAGACAGCACCTTGGATGATTCCAAGTGCTCTAGCATCCTTCATCTGGTTCTGCTTCAGTGTTTTGAGTTGTGTTTCTGTCAGGTCCTCCTCTAGAGCATCCACCTCCATCTCAGGTAGTTCATACTCGTGTTGAACCATATCCCATATATCATAGGACCTGAAAATGGTTGTCATTTTTATTCTCCAAAAATCATAGTTCTCCCCATCAAAGACTGGAGCTTTTAGCTCACTGCTGCTGGATCCCTTCATTTACAGGATTGTTTGTTGATTGTTGTTATTGAGGACACTACGTTGGTGCTCCCAAAGATCTCAACTTGCACAGATTATGTCTAGAAAGTTGTAAGATCAGTAACAAAGCTCTGAGGCTGTGATAAAGTTTATTTGTTTGATGTATTTGGTTGATATAGTTTGGATTAGTTTCTTAGGGTTAGAATGGCAGAGGATGGAGAGAATTTTTAGAGAGGTTTCTGACGGCTTCAAAAGGCTGTGTAGAATGCATTAGCCATTACTTCATTAAGTAGGTGAAAGTTTGTAGGGTATGGTGCATTGCCATGACCCATACTTGTTTAGAGAGAGTGATTGACAAGAGACTTAACAACCATTTCAACCTTACTACCCCAGATTGCATCCTAACCCTTAATTTGGGTTTTAAGTGACTTAATCTAGAGTGTACACTTGTCACTCACACACTCACACATACATTTAAATTGAAAACTAGCCGTTGGAGGCTAAAACCCTTCACTTCTTCTTTCTTCTTCGGTGCAGAATCAGTTTGACATTTCTTCTTTCTTCTTCGATGCAGAATCAGTTTGACAGCAATGCTCGGGAGCTTCTTGCTGCCTTCAATCCCTCGACTCCAGGAGCTGTTTAGCGTCCAACAGATTAGTAATAAGTTGGGAACAAAACACTTTCATGTACAAACCACCAATTCCTCAAGAAGCTAGACTATCCCTCTTTCTGTTTGATGATTGTAATTACTTACTTGGATATATTTTAGTTTTGACTGAAAACTTGATATATAATTCCATTAGCATTTATTTTAAGGTGAGTTGCTTTATTAAAAATGGAGAATGCAACTCATTCAGTTACAAATATTGGTTGGTAGGCATATTCCAGTCAAGGATGTATGTATATTCATATTTATTATTCCCAAGTGGATATATGAATATATACACCTTGGTTATAGATTGTTCATTGTTACAGATATTTCATCACAGTCACCTGGTAATTGAATTAAATTAGAAGAAGAAAAAACAATGGTACAACTTTGTACTATTGGATTTGGAAAATGTACGTTCGAGGAAATGAAACAGTGAAAACTTGTAATTGGCTAAATGACTAAAAAAAAGTAGTAAGCTTATTAGGTCTAAACCGTCAAACAGCTCAATAGTAGTTTGGTTTCCTTCTTCCCGGACCCCTCTGAGGCCCCTGCTATCAGGAATAAACATGGGCTGGCATATATAACATGGAAAGATGCCATGATACATTTAATCGTGATTCACATTAACCTAACCCTTCTCGCACACTCTCTGTCACTAATCAAAGACCCTACAATACAGTCTCAGTATATATATCAAGCATAAAGGCTGTAGGACCATACTTGGTGGATGGTTTTGGAATCAAAATATAACCTTCACTGTCGCAGATTCGCAGCTCCATTTCCACTTGGGATCGACCAAAAGAAAAAACGTAGTAAAAACTCCTACTCCAACCCCAACAGCTGGGATTTTGCATGAGCACGTGAAGAACCAGAGCCTCCTTAACTCGCAATACTTGTATGTGGAACCCACATCCCCCATAAGGCCTTATCAAATTTATTTATAAAATCCGAAACCCACTCATGGACCCCCAGTGGGCAAATCCTCCACCCCTTTAACAAAACAAATCAGTATCTTACAAGGATGCGCCTGTGCTTGACCTATATTTTCACATGGTTTCTGATCCCATTCTGTATATCTTATTACCTTGAATATACGTAATACATTATATATGGGAAGAGATTTACGTATCTTTTCCTTGTTATATATGCGAAGTGTTTACTTTTTATTTTTAAATTGAATAAATAATATATATATATATATATATATATGTGTGTGTGGTTAATGACGTAGATAAATAGTGTGCATGTATTATTTCACTATATTATATGTAAAAGAAAAACTAATAAGACCACAATGTTAGTTGTATAATATGCAGCGGATAAAATGTCTACAAGTGAATATTGAAATAAAATTTCTTATGGTGATATTAAAATAAAATTTACCTAAAGGACAAAAAGAATTAGTAGCTTATAATTTATCATAATTCAGAAGTGAAGGGCAATTAATCTCCCCTATTAGTATATATTCCATGTAGCTAATTGGGCAGATCAATCCCAAGCAGTCTAAAAAAATAAAAGTTGATACAAGAAAAATGTCACTCTCTAGGAAGTTACATACTTCAACAGAAAAGGAATAATGAAACATAAGACCAGGCTGTTAAAGAAGATTAGCAATTAACTGGCGTCTTCTAACTACAAAGCTGAAAGCTACATATCAAAGAAGAGATCTATCTGATCTGCCTATAATTTGTCATCTGTTGCTTTCTTCTTTCTACTTTGTTGGTCAATCAATGGCAGCTTAGAAGAACAAGAGCTAACAGAGATGGGGAAGACAGGCAAATGGCTTAAAAGCATTTTGAAAGGGAAGAAAGACAAGGAAAAAGACCCCACAAATCAAAATTGTTCTGTTGCAAGTCATGAAAATCCCACCACTCCAATCTCCAATTCTTCACAGACAACGCCGAAAGAGAAGAAGAGATGGAGTTTTCGAAGATCATCAGCCACAGCAGCATCAGCAGCTGGTCCAAAGGACTCCAATTGTGCAGATGCAGTGCCCACCACACCACCACCAATGCACATGACCACATTGGAGTCTGAGAATTATGAGCAGAAAAAGCACGCCATGGCTATGGCGGCAGCTACTGCCGCGGTTGCTGATGCGGCGGTGGCTGCTGCGCAAGCAGCAGCTGCTGTGATGCGGCTAACGGCAGCTGCCAACGAGAAGGCCGGTGCAAGTGAAGAAGCAGCTGCAATAAAAATTCAATCCGTCTTCCGTTCATATTTGGTATGCAACTGTTGAATTCCCTATTGGTATTGAGAATTTAAATCCCATATTGCGGATTCTAGAATTCTTGGACTCTGCATTTATTTCCAACTGGTTTTGCTTTGGATGCTCTGACTCTTTAACGTTATATAAAACTGTCACAAAAATGAAACGAGTACTATTGTATTGGCGTTTGTTGCAGGCAAGAAAAGCACTGTGTGCATTGAAAGGACTAGTGAAGTTGCAGGCACTGGTAAGGGGTCACCTGGTGAGAAAACAGGCCAAAGCTACTCTAAGGTGCATGCAGGCATTGGTGACGGCTCAGGCTCGAGCTCGGGCTCAGAGGATCCGGATGGTCGAAGACGAAAATAATGTCAATCCTAGACATTCCACCCCCAGAAGATCTTTGCAGGAAAATCGGTCCAGGCATACGTATAACGTAAGTTCGACAATCCAGCTAAATTCTCTTTGTTTTGTTTTATTTTTACTGTTTTATGATACAAAGGATAGAATCAGAACCTCAAGTGCAGGGATACATGCTCTTAACCGACTGATTTTTGTTTCGAATTATAGTATTGTTTCTCTTATTCATTGCATAAATTTCTCAGTAGACCAATGTCGTGCAATGTGGTTGTGTAAATGTAGGAAATTGACAGAGGAATGGAAGAAAACATTAAGATTGTGGAGATGGATCTTGGTGAATCAAAGGGAATTTTGAAGAGCAGAAATAGCAGCTATTCAAATCACTCACTAACAGAAAAAACAGAACAACATAGATTTTCCACTCAGTATGCACCAAATCAAGCATACTCAAACCAAGAAACCTACCACCAGGTCTCCCCGGCTCCATCAGTGCTGACTGATAGGAGCCCGAGAGCCTGCGGTGCACATTTTGAGAACTCTTTTGGCACAGCGCAAAGCAGCCCTCAGTGCTGTTCTGCCATGTCCAAAATTGACCCCTCAAGAGCTCCATTCGCTTTCCCCAGGCCGGATTACGGAGAGCCCTTGTCCTATGACTACCCATTCTTCCCAAATTACATGGCCAACACACAATCTTCAAAGGCAAAAGCCCGGTCTCAGAGTGCACCGAAGCAAAGGCCTATTGATACAGTTGAGAGGCCTCCAAGCCGTCCGCGGAGGATGTCAATGGAGGGAAGGAACATCCCAAGGGCTATGAGGATGCAGAGGTCATCTTCCCATGTGAGTTCAACTGCTCAGAATTATCAGTACCCTTGGTATATGAAGCTGGATAGGTCCACAGTTTCACTCAAAGAAAGTGAGTGTGGCTCCAGCAGTACAGTGCTCACAAACACCAACTACTGCAGATCTCTTGTTGCATATGATGTGAGTATTGCTCAACCTAAAATCATATAGTACTTGATCAATCTTCAAATTTAATATGTAATCAGGTTTAAACAATTTTTGGGTTTTGCAGGCACATTGAAATAGGTACTAACAAATCATCCATTCCCAAAATGATGCTTTACCCAAAGCATAACAATGCATAGTGTAATTAGGAGAATGCAAACTCCAATAGGGAATGGACAAACACGGTGAAGAACTCCCTCTAGGTGGCGCAAATGACACCATTTTATTTATTATTCCTTTCTTTTATTTTCTTTCGATTCGTGCCTCATTGCAAGGAGAAAATCTTGTATGTCGTCTTATATACACCTGGTGACAAGGTATAATCTCTCCGTTGTAAGATTGTGTATTGTATTTTGTTCCTTTCTTGTGTAGTGTCACATTTTGCATTTGATGTTTGTAGAAACTGTGGCTAAATGTATTGCTGAAGTTAAATGTTCAGAACTTAACAGCAGCAAAATGTAATTGGATTGTAATCTGTTCATAGAGAAATTCAGAACGCATGATTTTCCTAGACCAAGTCTAACTCATTTGATAATTCAATTGCATGCATCAATTCTATTAAGACGTCCGAGGAAATATGAATACAAAAATTTAACAGTGTAAAATTTGAGGGTTCAATTAAAATACTTTATTCGCTCGTATAGTTTATAACAATTAAATAACTAACCAATTTTCGTTTTGATTGATTTTTTACAAAAATAAATTTCATAATTTGGAAGATAAACTTATATTGCAAGATATGCAAGAAATTGAAAAAGAAAGAAATTATAAAGTCATCTCCAATGAAAGGCTGCAGGGCTCAATGTAGTCCACTTTTGTCAAAAACTCATCTCAAGTGGTGAGCTAATTAAAATCTTGAAAAGAGACTCCCATGCTAAGGGATTGATAGGCAAGTCAAATGTAGCCCACTTTGAAGCTTCGGACCCCCATTGTTTATGGGCCCGTGCCTGTCTGCGACTGATATAAGGGCTGCAATGATTAGGTGTGGCGCAACCCATCGTAAAATAATGAAACATCATATCTGAACAGTTGATTTGGAGAAATTATGACAACTAACATCAGCGAGCATATTTTTAAACGTTCTTAAAAAGCCGTAGTTTGATGTTTTAAACAAAATATATATATATATATATATATATATATATATATATATATATATATATATCAGGCAGCTTAAGATGAGGAATTTCTCTTTTTTCAAAAAAAATAGGGATACGTTCCCCACCGTTAGATTGACTTTAATGAAATTGTGTGGTTGAGATTGTGTGGCTTGTGTTTTAATCTCAATCACACAATTTCATTAAAGCCAATCTAACGGTGGGGAGCGTGTCCCCATTTAAAAAAAAATAAAAATCTCTCCCCTTAAGCAATTCCTATATATATATAAACACCTACATCTTCAAACTAACTACACACATTATTAGGACACAAACAAACAAATATATATATATATATATATATATATACACACACACACACTATATATGTGCAAATAACAGTTTAATTAATATAAATAATATATAATAGTTTATGTGTCACATCTCAAACTCAGCTCTACTCACACAAGAACTTTCTAGTGAGTCACCAATCTTGGAATTGCTCTTGCTCGAACTGGCTTAATTTTAGAGTTCCTACGAATTCTGAAGTTAGTAAGCTCTCTAAAGGCCTTATGCGATATGGAAAGGAGTATGTACATATAAAGTACGTTACTCTATTTCCGTTGATCGATGTGAGATGTTACACTATGTGTGAGGGATGTACCATAATGTTTTTTAATATGCTAAAAAGAGAAAATATAGCCCATGCATCATTGAAGATGAAAATTTATAATGAAACTAATTATTTAAAAATTATAATTTTTAGTGTGCTATAAATAGAGGCTAAATTTAGGACAAACATTAGAGATGACCTAAAGTGAAGACTTGAATAAGAAATGAATAATAAGGTGGTGTCAACCTGAACTAATGGTGACCCATACTTCAATTATTTTTTTTTATTTTTATAAAACTATATGACAAGTTGTTCCCTTCATTAATCACTCTCGTATCTGTTCATGAGAATATGAGACAAGTATATGGTATATTACATGACTTGTCGAATATCTCACAAGTCGTGAAAGCAACCAGATCCTTTTTTTTTTATATGAAATTTAAATTTAAAATTTTTCACCTTTAATTAAAAAAAGAATGTAACTAAATCGTATTATTTAGCGGTAAAGCAAATTGTAATTCATCTTTTTCTTCCCTTTGCTATGGTTTTACTTGAAAGATGGAATGCCTATTTCCTTAACCAAACCCTTCTCTTTCTAACTCCATCGCACATTATACATGTCTCATACTTTTCTTTCTTCGATTCCTCTTTATAAGTCAACAAAGTTTAACTTCGATAAATTATTATTCATGATTGTAAAAGCATGACATGTTGATGTGGTGCTACATGTCCATTAAATTATAACGCAAATATAATTATTATGTTCAAGTTCTAAATAATCAACCACACATACATGCTAGTATTATAATTTAAATAATCAACCACACATACATTCTCGTATATATAGCCTCGTTTTATTAGTCATCTGATGACAAGGTTTCATGATCACTCACATTTGAATTTTATATCAGAGTTTGCGATTAAAATATTATAAGCACATTCATTTATGTTTACCTTTAGTATCAAATTTAAAAATGAGCGACCATGCATTTTTTTCGTCACCTAGTGACTAGAGAAATCTTTTTTAGTAAACAAATCTTTTTCTATCAAATGATCAAATGTGGCTTCAATGCTACATGTGTTTTAGCCGTTAGATTTGATTTTCACAGATGTTTAGATCTTATATTTTTGATCCCCGCCACGCATTCATCTATTATTCAATGCCACATTACTGAAGAAATTTCTCAAATTGTCATATATTTTTACATAAGAAGCGCAAGGGTACACAAGTTGTTTTACTTGAGATGGGCATCCTCATTGTTTTTTGCTTGCTACTTTTTCTTTTTGGAACATTTGTGTTCTTGTTTGGGCTTTGCCTTTCCACAGTTGAACTGATGTAGTGGATAACAGACAGCGTGGACAATGCCTTGCTCAGGTGCCTGGTTTGTAACTGGATAAGACTTGCTTTTGGGTTGTATCAATTTAATTTTACGTGCAGTATAGGAGAAAATTTCACATTATCATGAATTAGCGTAGAACATCGCTTATATCAAAAAGCAAACAATATAGCGTTGTTAAATTCTTTTGGGGCAATTTGTTTAAAGTCACAAAATATTTTATCATTAGAATTGAGTCGATCAATATTTTGTAGAATTGAGTCGATCAATATTTTGTGCTTTAAGGAGAGGTCAATAAAGAGAAAATTTATTAAGTGGTATTGACTTTAGTTGTAGAGGAAAATAGTTTTTATTGACTTTAAGCTTAAGAGTAGAATCGTAACTTTGTACTATGGTCTAGTGATATTCATCTTAACTTGTTAGTGAGATGTCTTAGATTTGATTCTCACCAAAAGAAAATTCAAACCAAATTATTATAGCTAGCTCATTTTGAAGTTTAGTGTATCGAATGCATTAAAAAAAGAATTGAATTGTTTCAATTGAAATGAAATGAATATTAACCCTTGTCGATATGTAAACCTATTTATTAACTTAAATTCAACTTTCTAATATTTCTTTTGAGCAACTGTGGGCTAGATAAATAACAGAACTTAATACAAAAGCAACTTTGGGCTAGATAATTAACAAAAATTAATACAATTTTTTTGGGTCCAAAAGCCTTTATTTGCTACAGCCCAATACTTGCTTCCGCTCTTCAACAACATTGGTGGAATATAGGTGAGATTATTTTGTTACAAAGGCATGGAGCATTTGGCAATATATAGAATATACAGACAGAATGACATAAATAATGTGGACTTAAGTTTTTGGTTTAAATTCAGACAACAATTCAATTTTTAGGGGTGATTTCATGTGACAGGATTTTTAATTCAACGTTGTAAAATGACAATTCTGCCCTCACGGGAATCTTGTACGTGTGTGTATGTTGGTGTGAAGACCAATTATTTGTGGTCCTTAATAATTGAAACCAATGAGATTTTTATATCCTTTATTTGTGATAGGTGACTTTGGTCCACACAAACCCATCCTCTCTCACCTCTCTCCCGTGCCTCTCTCATCACTTTCAGACTCTCTCTTTCTCCTCTCTCGAGTTCACTCTCTCTCTCTCCTCTCTCGAGTTCACTCTCTCTCTCTCCTCTCTCGAGTTCACACTCTCTCTCTACCTTATATGTACGGACGACCACTAAAACCCATCAAAACTTCACAGATCGTAGACCCCAAGACCATATTCATACTCCTGAGGTCCTTGGGAACGCAGTGGTGCCATTTTCAGGTAAGAACTATGTCGTTTTCACGTTGAAACCTCGAGCACCGATTTTGGCACTGTTCATGAACTTTTTGTTGGTTGATTTTTAGAACAATCGAAGCTCACAGGGAGCTTTGTTAGGATCTCTAGAGGCTCGGAGACGTTCGTTGGAAGTGTTTTGACGTCGGGATCGCGTGGTACGAAGGTGGCCGGTTTTCATGATTTTCCCGACGAGATCTCCGAGGCTTTTTGAGGTTTTTGAAGGTGTAATCCTCTTCCCCTCGTAATTTAGAGCATGTAGGAAGAAAAATGGGTTAAAATGGTGTAGAAACGAGGGAGAAAAACCAAGTTGCAGGTTTCCCAGCGCCGTCGAGATTTTCCGGCGAGCTGGAGGTAGAAGACGACACGGGCCGCGCGTGGGGGGCGCGTAGCACCGTGCCCTGGCAGGCGCGTGGGGGCGCGTGGGCCCGAGAAAAATTAATTTAAAAATATGTTGACGTCGAGTAGGTCGCGTTGGTATATTCGTATGCCAAAATTGAGCTATGTATGAGAAGTTATTTCCGTAGTTGTGTATATGTGCTTAAATAACGTATTTTTAGTAATTTCTCATATAGGTGAGACTTATTCCGAGGATGAGCGTAGCCAGGCTAGACGTGGGGGCTACGACCCGGCGACCTATCAGTGAGTGGGCAACTATTTTTCTGTATAACCTATATATATATAATGATTTTCCCAGAATCAGCTTTTAAATGAAAAGTACGTTTTTATCGCCATGCATATAACTTAATATTGATGCGCGAGTATTCATACATACATTTCATGCATATGTTGGTGCCGAGGACGCCGGGTAAGTACTAGGTAGGTACATACATTGTTGAGGAAGAACAAACAATATACGATGAGATATGATGTGATATGTTAGCTCATAAACCTGCACATATTGTTAGTGCTCACTCCCAGAGTTAGGGGCACAGTCTTTCACGTGTCGTTCACCTCCCGCACCGCATGCTCACCTTGGATCCAAGTTAGGTGCACAGTCTTATCGTATAGACCACCTTTGAGTGGGTTCGACTTGTAGGTGACCCGCGTTCATTCGCACAGTCTTCACGTGATTGTAGCATTAGAGCATTTTTATATTGATACAGTGATGTGATGATGACCTCATGAGGATATTGATGTATGTGCAGTGTATATATATGATGAGATTGAGATGTTATGAGCTATATGTACAGTCGAGGGCTGAGTTGATATCTAGTAGCGATATGGTTATTGAAATGCATCGCATGGCATGGCTTATGAGATTTAGATTGGCATTGAAACGCATTGCATGACATATTATGAGATACGTTTGATAATGTTTTATGCTGAGAAAGTTTGTGATATATATGTACGTATTATTTTCTGGGAAACTATACAGGTTTTACGGTGAGGGGCTATACTTTTGAGAAAAGAATGATTTTGAAAAGATTTTTTTGCTGACCCACTCAATTTTGTTTTTCGCCCCTCCAGGTTCTAGATAGCTAGAGTACCCGTGGTGGCTAGCGAGGACCTTTCGGCAGTTTTGACAGACTCATTATTATGTAGGACACCCGTTGGTGTATTCGAACTTATTTATTCATGCTTGACTACACTTTGACTTAGTACGCTCTGGTTCTGTATAAGTACTATATTATCACTCTAGCACACTATCTTATCTAGGTTGCTAGTAGTTTGGTTTTAATTAGTTCGTACTTCGTTAATGATCCTTGCTTCCGCACTGTGCACTTGGCTACGTCACACTCAAGTGACGGCCAGCACGCCCTACTTTCGGGTCGGGGTGTGTCATTTCAAATTAGTCTTAACCTTTAAAAAAAAATTCTAAATAATTACCCAACATTTTGAAAAGTGTTAGGTTCACTGTCATTTAGTGATGATGTCGACAATTTTTAAAGTGGGTTTTTACTCTTAAGTCGTTTATAGAGCTTTGGATTTTCAAATTGAAGCAGTTTAGTTAAGAAATTTTATGGCTTAAATTGGCTTAAAGAAGTCGATTTGAGAAATTAGAGCTCATAAAACAACGATTAGTAGAGACCAACTTTAGTATTTGTCTACCTCATCAGTTAATGCTATAAACGTCACCACTTAATTTTGTAAAGTCATCAGTTAACACAAGTTACCTAACGAATCTCTAAGTTTTAAAACGTTCGGTAGTTATTTGAAATGTTTTACAAGATTGAGACTAATTTGAAATTAGCTCAAAAGGTTGAATAGTTATATGTACTTAACCCTAATTTTTTCTACAAATATAAATAGTTGTAGCCTAAAACGTGGAGCTGAATCCCATGAGCTTGTCGGAAAAAGCATTCGGCATTCCCTGAAGCTGAACAATGTTCTGCTTTAACCTAAAACCCAATGTTCTAAAAAGTCTTGCCTAAGGCCGCTTAGGCCTTGCCTAGGCGCTAGAGTTGACCACTACCATGATTAATCCATAAGCGTTAAAAAAAATAAGAAAGGGTGCCTAGGTAGGTCTAGGGGTTCGTTTTGCCCTCCTAGACTCGCCTAGGCATCTTAGGTTGCGACTCTCACTTTGACAGTAAATATGTAACTTTTATTTTACATTTTATTTTTTCAATAAATTGCAAGAGACTTGTTGAATACTTGGGTGAACACTCAGTATATGATTGTTTCTCATGTTTTAAATATGTTTTGGTGCTTTATAAATTATATGCCTTTTACAATTTTTATATTTTAATACAATTACATATTTTTTATAAGTATAAATAGATATTTATTTATATTTATATAATAAGTTTAGTTAAAATTTAAAAGAAAAAAAGCCTAAACCTCTGCCGAGACGCCTAGGCATTAGATTCATGTCTACCACTCGACTAGTGCCTCTTAAGGCCTTGCTAAAAGCTGAAACTGAATTCCAGGAGCTTGTCGGAAAAAAAATAATCGGTATTGCTCCCTAAGCTGAACAGTGTTCTCTTCTTATCTACATACATTCATGGACACTATCGCCTATACAGTGTCTACAAGCATCGTCAAGACCCAGAGATATTCTTATCTGCACTCATTACTGCTATAAGCTAATAAATGTCAACTCTAGCTAAGATTGGTTGTCAAGGTTTTGGACAAGGGACAACTTGATTTGATTTGAGCTCTCGTACATTATTTTGTCATTTATTTTGCTTGGAATATTATTGCTTATATTTTTACTGTTCGATGACGGCCATCAACAAACATTTGTCTGTCTTTGTTCTGTTTGATCCACTGATACAGTTGAACGCAAATGTTTTATGTTGGTCAAGTCTTAACTTATAGATTGTATTGATGCATCCTTGTGTTTATACGTTATTAAACGATGAAATGAGATGGAAGTTTTCACAAAAAATCATTGTTTGTTTGAGCTTAAATCAAACTATAAAGATCACCTTGAAAATCTATCTTGATTATGTAAGACTAGCTCTACCATACCACACATTTGGTTTTGTAATATTTTATAGGGTGACTTTGGATGTGGTCCCTATTTATTAAAGTTCTTTGACTGAAACCTTGTTGGTTTTCAATTTTTTTTATTGAAGTCCCTAAAATTAATGCAATAATGCATTTCTATGTAAGTTATTATAATTTTAAATTAAAATTTGATATTTGTAGTTAACTACTTATATTAATGAGATTTTAAATAAAATCCAAGATTTGTGGGATTAAAAATATTTTAAAAAATAAAATATAATTATATATATATATAAGTATAATTTATCTTAATGACATGATTTGTCACTAACATAAATTATTGGTACATTTTACATAAAACCTATTGTGACAGCCCATCCCGAAATCTTTTTATCGATAGCGTGGAAATGACGTTTTTACCCCTTAAGCGTCCAGTGACTGTGTATGTGTGATTGGGCTAAGTATTTGGCCAATTAGGATTGGTCCTACGTATTTGGACCCAATTGGAACTAGGTCTTGTAGTTGGTTTTGTTTGGTTGTGATTGGGTGAGAACTGAAAACACACACACACACACACGTAACCTCTCTCTCTCATCCTCTCTCCCTTTCTCGAAAATTCATCCATTTATGTACACTCGTACAGACGACCTTGCATCCCACATTTCTAGACACGTATCAGAGCTACAAACATCTTCATCATCCTTCTTGCAACCTTGTGAACCCAACTATACCTTTGGTTGAATGTGAGGCCTTTGAAAACTCTGGGAACCGTGAGCTCCAATGAAGGGTATTGTTCATGCACTTCTGATTGTGGATGTTTTAGCAAGTTTTAAGGTCAAAGGAAGCTCTTAAACGTCTTCACAAAGCTCGGGGAGTAACTTTGGAGCGTTTTGGACATTGGAATACTCGAGATCATCGAGTTGCAGTCTTGGCCAATTTTCATGGAGTTTTTTCCGGCGAGCTTCCGGAAAAGTTAAGCCCTAAAAGTGGTACAAATCTCTTCTCCTCGTCTTAAGCTTTATTTTGATATAAAAATCGTGGAATTTGGTGTAGAAATGAGTGAGTTATGAAGTTTGGAAGAATTTCCCAGTTAAGTGACTCCGGCTGGCATATTGTTATTGCTGGCATATTGTGGCTATTGGTTTATCTCACCTAATTTATATATTTCTTAGTTGGATATTTTGACATGGCATATTTCCGACATGGCATATTCTGGATTTACCACTTTCTAGTATGATTTGAGATTTGAGTACGTACAATATTTCCTGGGAAAGTATACAGGTTTTACAATGAGGGGTTATTACTTTTGATATTGAAATGGTTTTGAAAAGCTTTATTTTTGCCCACTCACGTTTTCTGTTTGACGCCCCTCCAGGTTTTAGGTAGAAGTGACTGTTGGTGGCTAATGAGGATCTGACGGTAGTTCTGACAGAACATCATCAATGTAGGACTTTCTATGGGTATTGTTTAATTAGTACTTGTTCGTGCTGGACTGCACCTAGGTTGCTTATGCTCTGGTGTTGTGTATTGTTCTTCAGTTCTCATCACTTTTACTCACTTGTCTATCTAGTGTAAATTAATTAGCTCGGTTTTCATTCACTCACCTTTTCACTTCAGCACTTCCGCATCGTGCACTTGGCTACGTCACCCTCACGTGACGGCCAGCACGCCCTGATTTTGGGTTGGGGTGCGTCACC
The DNA here is from genome assembly GCA_963580275.1 of Crataegus laevigata. Lineage (NCBI taxonomy): Eukaryota > Viridiplantae > Streptophyta > Magnoliopsida > Rosales > Rosaceae > Crataegus > Crataegus laevigata. The sequence goes on along the minus strand of OY756940.1, from coordinate 16,569,907 downwards.
TATGATTTGTCATTACTTATATTATTGACATTTTACATACAAAAAATGGGTAATTTTTATACGTTATATTTTACATACAAAAAGTTGGTACCTTTTATCCAAAAAAGTGGTACGTTTTATAGAAAAGAATGGGTACATTTTGTCTAAAAATTAATGGGTACATTTTATATAAAAAAACAATTGGTACATTTTAGATTAAAATAAATAAATAGTCTTACATTAGAAAACAGGTACATTTTACATAAAAAAGGGTACTTACAAAAAAAAATAGTACATTTTACTTATAACAAAGTGGTACATTTTAAAAAACAAATGGGTACATTATTAGCAAATTATTGGTGCAAATAAAAGGTTTAAAAAATGAGTACAAATAAAAGTTTGAAAAATATGGACACAAAAAGAAATTAATATATATATACACAAACTAAAACTAAAAAGAAAATTGGTACAATTTTTTTTAAAAAAAGGGTTGCAAATTAAAATGGGTACAAAGTAAAAATAAAAATATATGATACAAAATTAAGCCATATATATCAAATGTAACATTTCTAAAATTAAATAAATATATTTAAAAATAAAATTTAATTATCTTGACATGGAAAATATTTTATTATTGAAATAATTAATAACATTTATTAAAACCGAGTGACCTTGATGAAAAATTGAAAAGGAATAAAATTTTATTCAATAAAGTTGAAAAGAAAAGGGATGAGAACTTAATTTTTCATATTTTATAATATCTTTCCCCTTCTATATTAAAGGAATGATAGATTTTGATATTTAAACTCAAAAGTCAATTACTTCTAAAGCCAAAAACTTAAATTCATTAAAATGAAAACTTCCAAGGGAAAGGACAAATTAAGCTAGCTCCATGCACATGCACGTAGTTAAGAGTAGTTAACTTTGAGTTAAAATCATGTTTTCTATCCTATTTACTCTCTCCCTCAATATTGCTTATATAAACAAAGTATTACCTTCCACAGAAAGAAACACTGAAGTATATCGATTTTGTTATCTTAACTTTGGTACTTGTCGATCGACCAAAAATAATACATTGTCGACCGAAAAAGTAATACATTAGAGCATCTTTATCCATTAGTGGAGGGCAACCGCAATGAAATTGTCTTTATTACTATTCAATTCAAACAATAATTGTGTTTGTGCAAGTTCACTCATTTAAAAAGAGGAAGGGCAAAGACAAAAGCAATTACTATTAACAAATATATATATATATATATATATATATATATATACATATATATATATATATATATTAATGTTTTTTCCTGCTATCTCCACATGTCATTATCGTCTTAGATTTTTGTTTAATTATAAATGTTTAGTTTGCAAGCGTGTTGAACTTTGTAAAAAAATTAAAATGTGAACTTTGTAAGCTTTTTGAAAATTTTAAATAAAATTTTTGGTTTTTTTTTTTTTTTGTATTTTTGGCGTTAGATTAATACTGACAATTAAAATGTTCAATTCTTTGAAATCAGAGGCTCATAAAGTGCGCTGAGAAAGTTTCAATTTTTTTAACAGTTGGAAATCAACTGCTGTAGTCGCGTGAAATTAGAGCCGTTTGGCTCAGTGGCTTCTCGTGGGGTAGGCCCTCCTTGTCTGCTGCAGACATCGGCGTGACGTCACCTCTCCAAGGCCCTGGCTAGAGTTGGGCAGGGAAACTAATAGGGCTGCTGCCTTTTGCCCAACTGCCTCCCATTTTTTCCACCGTCCGAGCACCATTTTTAAGTCCAAAGGCAATTGAAATTTGAACCCAATGGCCCTTGCAATTGGGTTTTCGTTAGAGATGCTCTTATTTAGAGTGATGCTATCTACACGTATATTTTTATTTCTCATTTTTTTTTTAATTTTTGACTATTGAAATGAATGAAGAAGATCAATAAAAAAAATAACAGTAGTGTGTAAGAAGTAAAAATAGTAAATGAATAACATTGCCCCATTCTTGATACTTTATTGATAGCTTTAGCTACGTGATGCTGTTAAGTACTTAAAATATTATACAAAAATCATTTTTATAGCATACAATGAGTGCATCTATATTTATATTATTTATTAACAAAATTCTTTTTATCAATCAAAAGAGAGTGAAACGATGATTTGATCCTCTATTCACAACTCAATAAAAATATCAAAAAGATCATGGCATGTCAATCAAAGCATCCTACCCAACTCTATCTCTACCCCATCTCTCTGTTTCTCAATCCCATGTTCTCTTTCCTCTCCCTCATAAATGAAAAAAAAATTCAATAAAAACCAAATTAATCCACATTTCTCTCCTCAATTGCTCTAATAAAATATCAATAAAATAAAATAAAATTTCACACACATGCAGTGTGTGGCCATTTTCTAGTATGAATTTATTTTTTAAAATGGAATCGATTATATAATGCGAACTTTAACGAAAAATTTCTAGTACTGTTCACTTTAACGAAAAATCACATTTTTATACAAAAAAGTCAATCCTTGTACTATTCACTTTACCTTTTATTTTGTTCTTATTATTAAAAGTCAAAGTTTTTAAGTCATTTTCATTAGTTTTTCTTTATATAATCACCCTTAGCGCTCTTGTGCTCTTCACAATCATCGACACTACATTGAACTTCAACGATTCAAACTGTTTATTTTTTAAGTTGCATCTCATAGATCATTTTTACAAAATATTAGCCAAATAAAAAATATTTGAGACATTTATTTGAATTCAAAGAAATGGAGAACACTTTTTTCTATAAGAAATAATTAAATTTCACCATGATAATTATATAGGCAAATTGTTTCGAATTGAATTAATTTTTTGCATGAATGATCTATGAATCGAGATTTACAAAATAGACAGTTTAGACCATTGAAGTTCAATGTAAAGTGAGCCCCACAACTAATCCCCATTATTTTGAAAAAATTAGAGATATCTTCTCTTAAAGTCTAGCATTCATGTATATGTCCATTTACGAAGCACCACTAGAAGTCTAGCATTTGAAGTAAAATCATGGGAATCAACCTCAAAGCAACATATGTCCATATATCCATCGATCTGCAGTGCTATTCATGGGTCTGAGAGAGCAGAGATTCACAACTAGTGAAATCTCCATAACAGACTGTTAAAAGTGTCGTTTATCCTTTGTTTTCTTTTGTCAACCCAATCAAAATAAAAGAAAAAAGGCACATGGTAGCGGCTGTACTAATAAGATTCTATGTTTCCATGCATTCATTAGAGAGTCCACCTTCTCTTCAATAATTCAAAAAAAGTCCACCATATATATGCATGCTCAGCCTGCAATGCATTCCCCATCTCTGCTTTTGCATATCTCTGTTGCAATTACGGATGTTATGATGGCTGTGCTTGTACTCTCCCAGAATTTAACGTTAAACTTTAAACCCTTCGATTTGATCGCTATAATAATACTTTGTTAAATGTGTGAACGGGTGTGTGAGGAACGTAGAAAAACAAAGAGAGCATATTATAGTCCATGAAGGTTGGTTTGGAACATTGAGGTCACGTCTTGTGTGTCTGTCAAATCAAGTCAGAGAGAATGTGTTAGATAAAACAGCTTAGGGTTTCTCAAAGCTGAGATAAGAAAGAAATATTTCTTCTTGTTCTTTTTTTTTTTCCTTCTGACATAAGGTTTAGTTACATATATATGTATATCATGCATGATACAATTTTACCATATTGTGAATGTAGACTACAAATTAGGTAATAATTCACTTGACGTAGTCACATTTTTAGTCTCGCTATATGAAAATATCTTATGTTGTCAGAAAATTCCAACATTACCACTGATATAATCACCCACATCTTTTTTTGTTGGCAAACATCTATGATCATCTTCATTTAGATTTCTATAAAACCAAAGAAAGTAAAGTATTCAATTTGGTGACCATCATTTTCCTCTACCAAAAGTTACAAGAGAATGTCAATATATATCTCTTCTCTCACTAGTTGGAGGCTGGGGCGTGCAGTAAATGGCATATCCAAGTCACAATTTTGAGCTAATATGAAGCCTGCAGGATGGTCATGGACTATGATATCTAGCTAACCCTACTGACTATGATATCTAGCTACCCCTACTGAAATGGAATGGCTTTTCCAACATAATAACTTGTATTATTACTAACATATGTACATATATTTTGGGGATCACAGCAGAAATGTGACACATATAAGAGATCCCCAGGTCTGACTTGGTAGAGGTCGACAACATTTTAGGGAGCTGTGAGAGAATGACAAGGACAAAAGGATGGCAGCAGCATGTGAATAATTTGGCATATGCTCTGTGTCCATCACTAGCTTTTGTCTTCCCTTTTAGCACATCGCAGTTTGCTCCGCTCACTATTTCTCTTGGACATTTGTCTGTGCTTTACTTTAGTCATATACTATTTCTCAACTAAATCATGCATCCTTAAACAAAACTGATCATACCATGTATTATAAAATACTAAATATCAATAATACAAAGCACTTTGGAGGAATCTTTGGGGTTTTTGAATTTTAATCCTTCAATAAGATTAAAATTTTAAAAAAAAACCTGGTGTTAGATTGAATATTGATTTTTAGTCCCTAATGTGTCCTTAATTCAAAATAATTAATGTGTATTTTATTTAATATCTTCCATTAAATATTTAAATTTATTAATACACAAATTTTAATTTATTTTTTGACCAAAAAAGAGTTTTTTCATACGTGAAAGACTCAATTAATGTACCTAAATGCTAGTACCGAAATATATTATATTGAACTAATATATTTAAATGTTAGTACCGAAATGTATGCACCTAAATATATGCACCGAAATGTATTAATATTAAATTAATGTACCTAAATGTGTGTACTGAAATGTATGCACCGAAATATATGTACCTAAATATATGCACCGAAATGTGTGTACATAAATATATGCACCGAAATGTATGTATTTAAATATATGCACTGAAATGTATGTATCTAAATATATGCACTGAAATGTATTAATATTAAATTAATGTACCTAATGTGTGTACCGAAATGTATGCACCGAAATGTTAGTACCGAAATGTATGTTGCTAAATGTGTGTACCGAAATGTGTGCACCGAAATGTATGCACCAAAATGTGTGTACCTAAATGTATTATAATGAATTTAATATACCTAAATGAAGAAGTTACAGTCAAGGTATTAAATATCCATAATATCCCGATATTTCCATCGAAATTTCCGTGTTTTTGGAATACAGATATTTCCGATGTCATCGAAATTTCCGTGTTTTTTAAATTTCTATATTTAAAAAAACACCAAGGGAATTCGAACCCCTCCCATTTTACTCCTTCAACACCTTGACCACCATATCACTTATGTTTTTGTGAAAATATGCTAAAATATTTATATATTTTCTACACTCACAATGTTTGCCAGCTCGCTATATAATCAACTCAAATCAATTAAATCCATCATGCAATGCATTTCCTTCCAATTTTTTGTGATAAACTAATAGATAATTGACTAAATAAATATCCTGCAAAGTTTCAATAAAAATTTCCAAGTTTTTCTTACAATTTCCGTGGTTTTTATTCAATTTTTATCGATATCGATAATATCCCGATATTTCCATCGAAATTTCCATGTTTTTGGACTATCGATATTTCCGATATCATCGATATTTAATACCTTGGTTACAGTACATCGAAATATATTGTATAAAAAAATTAGTTTATCTAAATGTTCACAACAAAAATATATTACAATGAATGAAATGAAAATAAAAATTATAATGAAATAAAATTATACATTAAAAATTAAAAAGAAAAAGATAAATAATTAAAAAAAATCAAAATATAATTAATAAATGAGGTTATTAATGTATCAAGGGACAAAAATTAGATTTTGATCTTACTCATAGTTTTAATCAAAAAGTAATCTTTGCTAAGGATTAAAATGAAGTTTTCTATATTATAAAATACTAAATATCAATAATACAAAGCACTTTGGAGGAATCTTCATGTTCCTACAATGTGGCATGTTTTGCATTATTTGGAAACAAATTAAGCGTTATTTAATTTGCAGAACTTTCTAGGTCCAATATAAATTTAGGGTTTGATTGGCTAGTATTAAGGATCAAGTTAATCTGTTGTAAACACAAATTTTCCTGGGACATAAATAACATATGTACTAAGTAATAATTGTATTAATATAATTTAGGGTTACAATCTATGTTTAGAAGGTTTTGATTCTCTAATTCGATCTCCAGGGTTGTAGAGTGGGTGTGTAGGATTGTTGATCCAAGGATTGCGATGACTTGATTTTGGATGAACGGATGCCACAAGGGTTTGGCTTGTGGCGATAGAAGAGCCGGCATGTATATATAGTAGTACTTGATGATTCTTCATGGGTGTGACAAAGAACGCAGAGGGCTTTCTGAGTCTCCTGAGTGTTTGAGAGTGTTTGGGGTTTGAGACTTTGAGCGTCTGGATGTGAGAATGAATTTCAGACTCCTTTCTTTGTCTTGGAGCCTTGCACCTATAGGCTTTCCAAGCCTTGCCTACAGCTAGATTTGATCTTGATTGTGGACTTGATTGATTGACAAAAGAACCAAGATTTGACTTATGGCTTGGTTTGTGATTTGACTCCATCAATTAATATTTGATTTAATCAAATAAATAAATCAAATCAATCAATCTTCCCCAATTTGGCATTTTTAATTATTTAAATTTGAATTAATTAATTAGTTTAATTTAAATTTAAATCAAATAATTCATTTCCGTTAAGTGTTGATACGTGTCTTCTTGATGACTCGTCCGGTTTTGATGAGTCACATGTTATGTGTTCTATTTGTGAGACATATGACGCATGCCCCATAAGCCCTGGCACATCAAAATTATAATGTGACGATGAACATTTATTTCACTAAAAAAATTTATGTCTATAGGAACATAAGCATTAATTTTTTAAAATAATTTATGCACTCTTTTTTCTTTCTTCGAAGAATTAAATTACATAAACAAAGAAGAAGTACTGAAGGAAAAACTGGAGGGGTGTGAAATGCACTGCCCTTAATTGTCCTCCCCTCGTTGTCCTCCCAAAAGTTCTCGAGGAATCAAAGAGAGGGACTATATGTATGGATGCATGCCTTCCAGTGACTACTTATAGGTCTTTCTACAGCGAGCAACCAGCTGATCCGCAAAAAATCCTCCCCTTGCAATATTATTGCATGTCCCGCACTTGGGATAAGAGACTAGCTATCTATGGCTACTCTAATACCTTGAAAGTTGACGCAATGAGGTCACTCTACCACCTCAATTTAACAAATGTGGTTGGCGTTAATTTGTGGCTCAACATCAATATCAATATGTATGATACTTATCAATAAAATTAAGATCATATTGCCTAGACTTATTGTAAATTATCAATAAAATTAAATTCATATTGCCTAGACTCATTGTAAATCAACATCCGGAAGACATAATTGCATAGGGCCCTTCTCTATCATCCTTTCAAGCAAATAATTCATTTGGTGACGAACAAAACAGTGCTTCGCACAACTGAATAGGAAGCAACTCAGTTATTGATAATTTGACATGAATTCTCATGATCTCTTAGTAACTTGTGTCACATATTGCTTTCAGAATTCTCTTTGTGGTTCAATTTGGGCTTGAAATAATAGCTTGGACAGAGAATGAGCTAACCGGAGTTGAAAAACCATAATCCTCGACCCAGTAATGATCCATCAAGCAAGTGGGCTTTCAGCCCAAGAGAGGACTGATTCGATCGAGTCCTCATGGGAGTAGCATCGTAAATGCATTAAGTTTAGAAGTGGCTCGGTCGATTCCTTAGTGGATAAAATTGCCAAGGATCAGGGTGAAATCCATTTAGATGCGAATTATTTTAAGGATCATAATTCATTCTTGATTAGAAAAAGATGAACTAATCGCATAAAGGGACTTAGTTCAGAATCTTGGTTTGAATCAAAGAGGCCGAAATTGGATAAAGGTGAGTTTCAGATAAGGAAGGGATAAAGGGGGATAAAGAAAGAATATTTAGGTAAATGTCGAGCGACAAAGTCCTATCAAGACTTTACCTCGACAAACCTATTTATTCTCCTAGTGTTCTAAAAACTGGTCTAGGAGGCAGGGTTCCGTGGCGATTTTAAGCAAAATGTTCACTAAAATTGGAGAGGGACTACGTGGTCTAGGGGTGGTAGGGTGCACGCTAGGCGGTTCGAGAAAAACTTAGGAGCTCTCATGGTGGCACCGATGGCTACGCAAAGGAAACCAAGAAGCTCTTACGGTGGTTGTGAAAGCTAAATCGCGATGGCGGCCAAAGCTGAAATGCTGTAACAATGTTTGATTCTTGGTGCCGAAATGCTGTAACAATGTTTGATTCTTGGTGGAGGTGGAGAGAAGGAGGATGACAAGAGAAGCATGAAACTGGTTGAGAAGAAGAGAAAAGTGGGCAAGGCACGAAAGAGGAAGAAGAGAAAAATTAACTTTGAAAACCCTAAACCCAAACAATGTAGTATTAGTTGATCCATTTAAATGAGAAGGGGCGTTCCAACCTTTTCTTCTTTTCTTTTTTATTTTTTTATTTTTTTATGAACAAACGATATTATTAACACTAAGGGAGAGGAGGTGGGCTTAGCTTCACAATGAGCTAGCAATAATGTGGTTTGAATTCGTCTTTGATGAGTAAGACCTCTCACTTACAAATAAATAGAAATAGATCGTAGTACTAAGTGGCTTTTCTTTTCTTCTTTGTTTTGTTGTTTTTCACATTTGTTTGACTTTTTTTTTTCTCTTTTCTTTTTCCATTTGTTTACTTTTGTCTTTTTTTTACTTTATTTTTCACACTAATCATCTTAACATAAATACCAAATATATCATTATTATATTTAAATTATATATATATATATACACACACACTAGCCTCTTGCCACACACATACGCGTGTGCCAATTCGCCTTTTTATATTAAATTATGTCTTTTAATTTTTTTTAAATAACTATTTTATATTTTTATTAAAAAAATATTTAGAAAAATAAAAGAAGTAAAACCATGAAACCAACTAACATGGGAGTTTTTTTAATTAAATTTTTAAATTTAAAATTCATTCAAAATTAAAATGTGGTGAATTAATTTAAATTCTTATGGTTCGATTGTAATTTTTAGAATTTTTGAAGGACAATTTTTGGTATTTTGAATGTTTCACCTTTTTATCATTCTCACTTTATATATATAGATAGAAGATACACACACTTATATTTTAAATAACATTACATATACATTTATTTAAGTCCCCCTAGGCTCCGCCTAAGCTCCTAGGCATTAGGCCTCAACTAGCCACCCGATTAGCGCCTAGCATTTTTTAGAACTTTGAGTTCTGCAACATGAAAAGCCCATTCAATTCAACAAACAACTCAAACGCTCTAAGCAAAAACTTTCTCACACCCCTGAGAATAACACTAACTATAATAACCCTCTCGTCAACACATCTTCAGTTTGGATAAGAAAACAACACTGTGTCAACAACCGGCAACACCTTCAGTTTAGATAATTAAGTAAACAACACTAACGTTGTAGAATTAAGCAGCATAAGGGCACCTTCAATTTGAACAAGTAAACAACATTGTTCCTTGGTTGATTGATTAACTACCCAAGTCTCGGCAGGTGAAGAATTCTTATTTTTTTTCAAAGAGGTCACTTCATTAGCTTTCTAGCGAAGTGAGGTGTTACTCAGGTTACTTCATGTTTGACACATTGAAAGAAGAACCTTTTATTGAACTTCGCAGTAAGAGGCAACCTTGTCTTCAGGTTTCAAAACCCAAGGTAGAGACGCGTTCCATATTAACTAATGTAACTAACTTCCTTATCATTATCTTCTTAACCACATTTTTACACTTCACTATCAGATCCTCTTTGTAGGGATTCGGGGATCAATCAATCGTGTCCGTTCATTGTACATCGTGCGGCCAGTTTTCGTTAGGTACTATTTATATTTAATTTTAAATTAAAATTTTAAAATAATTTCTAACTGCACAATGTACGATGAATCGACACAATTGATTAATCCTCTAGATCCCCACAAAAAGGATCCATAGAGGATCATATTCCTTATATGGCATTCTTATCTTTAGTCTGTTTACTAAGTTGGATGTTGAGCTGGATGCCAAACTGTCAGTCAACACCTTCTTTAACCGTAGCCACTCAAGTGCAGAAGTTAGCAGCACATTCGACACGACCATCACCATCTCTATTCTACTCGCCCGATCGAGTTTGGTCGCGAGTTGGCACGCCCACTTTCATAAGAAAAACGTAGTTAGCTCATAATACTAGGCCTGCAACCATGTAAACTTTGTAATTTTTAGGGTCAACAGGTTCTTTTTAACTAGAGGTAGGCAAATAGGTAGAGGAACTGCGGGTCAGAGCGGGTAGTCTAGTTTCAAGATGGGGCGAGGAGGGTGGGGCGGGGAGGGGCAGCGACATTTAAAGGGTGGGGCGGGGAGGGGCAGTGTCATTTAAAAGGCGGGCCGAGTCCACATATTTAGAAAAACGAAGCCCCAGACCGACCCTATAATACCCTGAAAATTTTAAATATATGAATTGAATATTCAAAATTATGAATATGTGAAAAGAATCGAGAATTCATATTAATTCATTTGAGTTTATTTTTAAATTAAACTAGTTAAGAAGTCTGAACTTCATAAATTAATTATCTAAAATCTGTAGACCTTTTCATGTCACAATTTAAATTTTTGAGTAGAGTCGATCTCACGAGCGGGTAGACAAAAACCGTTCGTCAAACGGAATTATAATGAATAAAATAAAAACTAACAAAAGCATGGGAAAAATAGTTAGTTTGCCACAATTTTGGAAGGTCACAAGTTGTGTTTTGGATGGAAATATATTAAGGAAGGAAGAAGGAGAAAGGAGGAAGAGGAAAGAAAAAAAAAAGGGAATGGGAGGAAGCTGCTTGATGGCAGTGAATGGGAGGAGAAATGGAGGGCGTAGGCTGCCCAACTAGGAAAAAATAAATAAATAATAAAAAGGGGATGGAAATGCTATCCTAGGGCAACACGGAGGGAGAAAAAGGGATACCCAATCAGGAGGGAGATCAGGGAGAGAAATGAGGGAGGTGAGAAGCACCAAATCCAGATCATTTCCCTTTAACTCGGTCCCCGACCCGACCCTCGCCATTTCTACAAATTCCGATGGGTTTTCCATTCATTTTCCGGCAAACTACATCATCTAACCACCTGGAAAATATTCCCAAATGTTCCTTTTTCCATTTACACCCCAAATTTGACGAAAACTGGGTTTAAAACAGTGAAACCCGCATGGTGGGTGCGACGGGCTCATGAAGAAATTCATCAAATTCTAAAGTGTTTTCCTCCAATTACCACCACCATTAGACTCCTCTTGAGGCCTAGAACAAAGGCCATGCACTGGTTGGGGTGTCGGAGTTGTTTTGGAGTTGAATCAAGAACACCCAATTTCTAGGGTTCCAACGGGGTAAGGCGGTATCGATCGATTTCTCCGTCCCATTCATGGAGGGTACCCTGAGCCCTTACTCTACCATTATTATAGGGGTATGGGATGAAGGAGTCTCTATTGCGAATCATATAGCAATTTAGCTGTTACTGTACTGAACTTTTAGGTGAGGTGATAAGGGTTACCTTTGAATAGTTAAGATGGGCTGGAAGGACTCGTCCAGATTGGACTTGGCCACATGTATGAAAGTTATTCCACTCATTGATATTTACAACCATGTAAAATTTGGTAATTTTTAGAAATAGTTGAATTTTTTGACGAGTCAGGCGGCTGCGGCGATGAGTGTGGCGGCGCACGGCCAGGGAGCCGACATTTTATTTTTTATGCTGATTCGTTATTCTAATTATGCTTTTGAGACCTAACTGCGGTGGTTTGAATATTAACATGATTGTGGTATATGTTGGATTAAATGAATATATTTGGATTGGGTTTGAATTTTGGAAATGTGAAGTACGAATGACTTTATCCCTGTTTAGGGTACGTAGGCAGTCTAACAAGACGTTAGATGCAGCAATACAATAAGTTTTGTATTTATAAAAACTTTAGTTATAAATTGTGTGAATGTTTAATAAATTTAAGTAGGAAATTATATACTTCTGGTAATTGGAAATTGAGTTTGATCTCTTGTTATGATTTACATGTGAGATGAAGGAATTTATTTGGAGATTTGTGATTAATGCTAGTGAACTAAGTTCGTATATAAATTAGATGGTTTCGTATATAAAGATGTGGATAGTTTTGGAAGTAATTAAAGCATGAAAAATTGAAAGAATGTGACTACTGGTAATAAACTAAATAAGAGTTTAGTTGGGCCTATCACCGATAACTATTTACCGAAAATAAATTATTTCGGGGTCATGGTGTTACAAATCTGTTTCTAATTATAACGAACAGCCGAGATTGAATGATAACCTATCATTCAATCTCAACCATTAATTTCTACCCTAGTCATTTTCCGAGTCTAGGTTCCAGATTAGTCACTCCAAGTCCACCTCTCCGTCCCTCGACTTCAACTCTCAATTCAGTCGTCTTCCTTCATTACCTCCTTGATGACAATGTTTAGCCTCACCTCAATTTAGTCGTCATCCATCCAGCCATTCTCTTTGACGACATCCCAGAGAACCCAGGTCCCAGAACCAACCACGACAGCTCGATTCTCTCATCTTCGACAATGCCACCGTCGTCGCGACCACCATCACCCATCACCACTGTTGAGGACACTGCTACCAACCATCATCCCTCTAAAATTTAGATCATTTTGGATTAAAGTTTTCTTATTTATGTGAATTTCTGGTGTAGGGATTTTAGGGTTTTTAAATTAGAATTTGTAGATTGATAATTAACCTATCTAGCATGAGCACATTCATATACTTGCGTACGCACAATCCATATGATGTACTTTTAGAAGATACTGAAAGCTGTAAATCATAGAAAAATCTTCTTAGTTGTGGTTTGTCTTTCTAGCTATTTTATTACTGGACAGGTGACATATTTTTGTATTCATTGCTCAACAAGTTTGCAAAGTTGCTCTTATCCCAGGGGAGACTAAAGTGTGCCAGTATATAACACTCACAAAGAGGATTTTCTTGATTGATTACCCTGGAGTTGTCTATCAAAGTGGTGATTTTGAAACATATATTGTACTGAAGGGCGTGGTATGCTTCTTCTGTTTTTCCTTGTGTTGCTCCTGATAGTGAATTTTAATGCTTTGTTGTTCTCATTGATCTTTTAAGTGTTGACTGTAAGCAATAATTTGGGTGTATCGTTTTATAAGTATTGATTTGCTACCAATATTGTCTTTAAATTGCTTGTTGGTGAAATTTGCTTCTGGTTTATAGATAAGTCAGCAATAGATGTAGTCCAAGTAAACAATAACAGTCATATGAGCTACACCAGAAGTTACGACTGGTGGTAATATTAATTTGTGTCTATACTTTTACCAACTTCCCACGATTATTAACCATCTCTAATGCTTGTTTATATACTAAAGTATTATCAAATAATATACATATATATTATATAATAAAAATATTATTAGTACTTCAAAATAGTTATAACACATTCCTCCCTTTATTAGGGTTTTTCACTAGAGTGCAAAGTGACTTTTTTAGAGCGTGAATAACATCTCCCTCTCTACATAGAGCATTTGTTTCTGATGCTTGTGCAGTAATTGTGGCAACCACATAAGTGAATTCCTCTCTATACATGCACATATACATATACATGGATGTTACTTGTTGCATGCGATGCCGTATTGTGTATCTCCCTGTTGTACTTTCTTTACCTTTGTCCAAGTTATATTTTAGATTGGTTCGATAGTAAAATCTTCATGCTATACTTGTTTAACCACTTTAACATTTATGTTTCCTTGTTCTCTGCGGTCTCGGAGCCTGCGCTTAATGTTTGCCTAAAAATGTAATATTATGCTCATCATATGGTAAATGATTTGGGTCTATTTTGCTAGGTACGTGCCACAAATTTGCAGGATGCTACAGAACATATAGGAGAAGTTTTGAAACGAGTTAAGAAGATCCACCTAAAAAGAGCATATAAGATAGAAAACTAATATGCATTTTGTGTTTGTGTGGAATTTTGATGTTTATGTCCTATTCCTAATGGTGTATTATGTGGCCTTTTATTCATTATTTTCTTTCTCATCTCATTCAGATTGCAATCAATTTTTTATTGTCTATGTACTTTGTCATTTTTTTTCTTTTTGACATAAATCCTGCAAATGGAACATATATTCTCAAAGAGTGACATGTAACTGTATTTTAATGGTCCTATGTTCTCAAGGAGGATGATAATGACTTCCTGCTTGAATATTGTTTTCTTTTTTCTCAAGATGGAACAAAAAATAATGGGCAAATATATGCTCCTATTAGTTGATTTGAAAGCAGTAGGTATATAAAATGGAGAAATATGTGTAGTTGTCTACATAATACCTTATCTGTTACAATACATAATCTTATAATAATTTGTGGTAATTTCATGAAATTGGTGTGCATTTTTTTCTCTTTATTTGATTAATGAATATACTTCCATTATTTATTTTTTACAAATTTCAACATAATGTCTCATACTCAAAGTACCCCTAGTACTAATGTAGCATCATCTACGGCTACATTACCATGTCCTCTACAACCAACACAACGAGTATAGTCAAAATCATCAATGCCTCCCCCCAAAAAAGAAAAACACCACATATTCCAAAGACAAACAGCCAACTATAATAGCTTCACTAGAGAAATCTTCTTCTACGAGATCTTGGGTTTGGGATCATGTCACTAAGTGTACCGTCTTGGAACTACAAGAAGTAGAAAAAGATTGAAAGAAAAAGATGGTGGAGGTACAAGCATTGAAGGCTAAGTGTAACCATTGTAACACCCTTTTTGCATGTGATACTAGTGGGGGTGGAACTAGTACTTACATTAAACATATCAATAAACATTGCAAGATGTATAAACCAACTAATGAGTTGCAAAAGGTTCTAGGCAATTCTGGGCCTTCTAGGGATGTTAAAAGCATGCTTGTTGCTAAAGTGTGGAGCCAAGAAGAAAGTATGGAATGTATTGTTGAGTGTATTGTGATTGACAAGGTACCTTTTAGTGTTGTGGAGAGTGAGGAGTTTAGGCGGATGATGTGCAAAGTCCAGCTTAGATTGCATGTTCCATCTCAAAGAACTATTGTGAAGGAGTTATTCAATATGTATGATGCCATGAAAGATCAGTTAAAAAAGGAGATACATAAGCATAGAGTTAGTTTGATTACTGATACATGGACAAGTGTGCAAAATTTGAACTACATGATGCTAACCGCTCATTTTGTGGATGATGAATGGAATATGCACAAAAAGATTTTAAACTTTTGTTTGATTTCAAGTCATGAAGGCAAAGAAATAGGGAAGTTGATTGAGCAATGTTTGGTTGAGTGAGAGATTGAAAAGGTGATGTGTATCTCACTTGACAATGCATCAGCTAATAAGGTGGCAATTGAATATGTTGTTCGTAAAATGCAGAAATGGCCTAATAGTAAAATTATTATGAATGGCAAGTTTATGCATGTGAGGTGCTTAGCTCATATTGTCAACTTGGTAGTGAAAGATGGATTGAAAAGATTAGATACAAGTGTGGATGCTCTTAGAAATGTTGTGTGGTTTGGGAAATCAAGTTCCCGATGGTTTAGTTACTTCAAGAAATGTGTAGAGAATGAGAAGTTGGATAGTAGGGGTTTAGTTGTTATGGATGTGCTTACTAGGTGAAATAGCACATACATGATGCTAGAATCTTGCTTGAAGTTTAAAAAGGCATTCGAAAGGATGTCTGAAGATGATGAAGCCAATTGTACTCGAGCTGTTTTAGGGAAAAGCTACTTAATGATGAAGGAGAAGAAGTGGTGAGTATAAGTAAGGTTGGACCACCTAAGGAGGAAGATTGGGATGGTGCAGAAGTGTTTGTTGAATTTTTTATGGTCTTCCATCTTATTACTTTGAAAGTTAGTGCAAGTAAGTATCACACATCTAATACAGTTATTCATGATGTCATTGATGTGGAGAACGAGATTGAAAAGCTTTTTTACCTGAATATATGCAAACTGGAGGAATTGTACAGTTGGTGCTACGTGATATGGCAATGAGCATGAGGGCCAAATATCAAAAGTATTTTGGTTCAATTGAGGCTCTTAATCAAATATTTGTAGTTGCCCTTGTCTTAGATCGAAGGTTCAAATTGAAGCACTACATGCACTTATGTAAAAAGCAATTACAACTTCCTGAAGAAAAGATTCAACAGAAAAGCAATGCAGTGAAGACATTGTTGAAGGCAATGTGTGATGAATATGTTCAACAAGTTTTCAGTTCACAAACACAATAAAAGGGTAAAGAAGAATTAGTTGTTGACACTAATTCTTCGAGGGTTAAACAATTACCTTCTAGTGCATCAATAGAATATCCAATAATATTTAGTCAAATGATGGATGATTTGGAGAAGGAACTAGAAGACACTAAAGATATTGCGCTTGCACATGAGGTGGATAGGCATCTTCTTGACATGCTAGAGAAAGTAACACATAGTCAATCATTTGACATTTTGAAATGGTGGAAGTTGAAAGGGAGGAGCGCATATCCCACACTTGTTTTGATAGTGAAAGATGTGTTGCCAGTTTAAGTGTCAAGAGTTGCTAGTGAGAGTGCATTTAGTGCATGAAAGAGAGTAATTGAACCCTTTAGATCACCTCTCATTCCTCAAACAGTGGAGTCATTGATATGCCCCCAAAACTAGTTAAGAAGTGAACAAATTAGCAACATTGAGTATGAAGTAAGTCCGACCGAACTTGAATTTTATCAAGAGTGTGAAGAAGGTAATTATTTTGTTTTGTACAGTTTGATTTATATTAATTGTTGTCTTCTATTCACTTACAATTAACGTGCTTTGTTTTTTTTTTTTTTTGTAGAATATAAAAGAAGAAAAGAAAATACTATATCTACAAGTTCAGCCCTCTCACCAAGTATTCCTAAAATTGAAGCCTCAAACAACTCGAAAGAATAAAAGAAAAGGAATTATGGTAATATTTTAAACTCAAATGAATAAACTTTAAATTTCAATGATTCAATGAGGACAATATGATATTGGACATTAAAAATGTCATGTTTATATTCTATTTTTCCTTACAGATTCAATGAGGAATGTTGTTGGAACTTGGACATTGGATGTGATTTCAAATGTTAATTTGGATTTTATTGCGGATGTCATATTTATGTTATTTTGGATTTGGGAATTTAGATGCATCGGACTCCCATATGTTATTTTGTATGTTGATTTAATGTATCGAACGATGTTGGACGATGTAATGTTGTATTTTGGATGTAATGTTAATCTATGGACTTAGATGTTGGATTTTGTAATGTTAATCTCTGTATGGTTTGAATCTGTGCAACTATGCTGCTGCAAAAATTCATTTTTTTTTTAGAAAAAAAAAAATAGAGGACCCGTGGACCCAGCCCAAATCGGTTCATTTTAAACGAATCGGGTTAGGTCTGGTTCATGTATTAAAATTGGTTGTCCCCGACCCAACCTGTTCCCAGCCCTACTTCTAACCTAGCAATTGCATTTTCTGCTCTAACTGTAATTTGTCCTAATCCAAATAATTATTAAATAAGAATTGATTTGTAGTTTGTTTTTTTAACAATTTTTTCTGGACAAAAAGAATTCGTATATCTATTACACAAACAAATCATTTTTTTTCTTAGGGCGTTATAAAATAGGGGCTCTCTAAAATATGAGCTTGGAACATGTAAGAAATATATTTTGTATATTATAGAGATATAGGCTATGGAGGCATATGTCATAATATTTTCTTGTATCCAAAAATGATCACAAAAAGTGGCCACCGACTATATTCAGGAGCAGTGATAACAAAACTTGTCCTCTCTTCATCCTTAACGATCTGCCACCAAATTTGGTTATGCATTAACATCACACTTGAAAATGTCATCATGCACTGCTATTTTACAAATTCTTCCATAATTGTGGTTTTTATATATGGGCAATATTAGAGAGACCAAATTTTTAAATCAAATTTTGTAAATCAAATAATGTGGATGTTGATGATTGGATTATTACTTAAGTATTGATTAACGTACTTATTCCTATTACATATCATTTGGTTTGCAAATTTAATTTAATATTTTTGTCTCCCTAATATTATTCTTTATATATTTGAATGCATGATGACCTTTTAAAAGTACTAATAGCATTAAATTAGTAATTTTTTTCTCTAACTCCACATTATCATCATTAAAGTTGATTGCATAATAATGGTGATTTCATTAGTATTTAGGATAATGCTAAGGAAACTTAACTTTTAAACCAAATGATGTGTCACCAATAGGAAATAAGCACGTTAATTGACACTTAATTAATAATTCAATCATCAACAACCACATCATTCAGTTTAAAATTTTGGTCTTCATAAAGCCATCTCCAACCAAAAGGTCCAGAAGGCCAGAGGACTGAAAATAGCTCGAAAACCGTCTCCAACCAAGGGCTAGGCCAAGGACTCTTGGGTCCCACGAGACAAAAAAGGGCCAAAAGGCTAACCGGCTGGCCCAATCTAGCTAGCCAACTAGCCTTGAGTGGGGCCAGATTTTGAATGCAACGGTAACATACTGATGTCATGCTGACATCTGCTAGCCGTTACATTTGATTTTTTTTTTTACAATTTTTTTTAATTTAAAAATTCTATTTTTCCCAATAACTTCCTAAGCCATTAAACAATATTAAATAACATTAAGTAACATGAAACAACATTAAACAACATTAAATAACATAAAAAAACATTTAACAATATGAAACTTAAACAACATTTTTAAAAACATTTAACAACATAAAACTTAAACACCTACTCCATACTTCTTTTGGCCCAAAGATGTGCAACAAGATCTTGTTGTAGGTACTTGTTTGAGGCACGAGTACGTATCATCATATAACGCCTCATGTACTCATTTAAAGAGATATTACCAATTCTTGGATTCAAAGGCAAATTAGGTCCATCATATATTTTTGCACGATCCCTTCTTGACCTATTTAGATCATTTCTGTCGTCATCGGACTCTCCATCAATATACCCATCTTGCTCATCCTCCACAATCATGTTGTGTAATATGATGCAAGACATCGTGATGGAGTCCAAATTTTCTCGACTCCACCCTCTTGCCGATTCCTTGATGATCTTCTACCGTATTTGTAGAATACTGAAAACTCTCTTAACATCTTTCCATTATGCCTCTTGGTGTAAGGTAAACCACTTTTTGGTGTCACTCGTAGGGTTTGGAATTCCTTGGACAAGTGTCGCCCACTTTGAGTATATGTCATCTGCCAAGTAATACCCTATATTGTACTGACGGCTGTTGATGTAGTAGTCAAGTTGAGGTGATTTACCTTCCGTCAGGTTATTGAAGATGGGTGAATGCCCAATAACTATAATGTCATTTTGGGATATAGGGACTCTAAAGAAAGCATGTCAGATCCATGTGTCATACGAGGCAACCGCCTTTAACACAATAGTTGGCTTTCTCGACCTTCCACTAAAGCCTCATTGCCATCTGGTGGGACAGTTCTTCCAATTCCAATGCATGCAA
The DNA here is from genome assembly GCA_963580275.1 of Crataegus laevigata. Taxonomy (NCBI): domain Eukaryota; kingdom Viridiplantae; phylum Streptophyta; class Magnoliopsida; order Rosales; family Rosaceae; genus Crataegus; species Crataegus laevigata. The sequence goes on along the minus strand of OY756940.1, from coordinate 16,550,241 downwards.
TATAATGACCCTATCATGCCTGGAAAGCCACGATCTTTGGCTTTACGAATGAGCCGATCCAGATCTTCTTGATGTGGCTCACGAAAGTAAAGCTGAATAATTGTGTCACAAAATTCACCAAGAGTATCAAGGCATATAGACTCAGACATACCCCATATTGTGTTGCCCACTTTAGGTAGATGCCATATGCCAAATAATACCCTATATTGTATTAACGACCGTTGATGTAGTAGTCAAGTTGAGGTGATTTACCTTATGTTAGGTTATTGAAGAGGGGTAAACGCCCAAACACTGTAATGTCATTTTTTGGTTCTAGGGACTCCAAAGAAAGCATGACAGATCCATGAGTCATACGAGGCAATCGCCTCTAACACAATAGTTGGCTTTCTCGACCTTCCGCTAAAGCCTCATTGCCATACGGTGGGACATTTCTTCCAATTCCAATGCATGTAGTCTAATAACCCTATTATGCCCAGAAAGCCACGGACTTCAGCTTTGCGAATGAGCCGATCCAGATCTTCTTGATGTGGCTCACAAAGGTACTCCTCTATGTAAAGCTAAACAATTGTGTCACAGAATTCACCAAGAGTATCAAGGCATGTAGACTCAGACATACCATCTGTATCATCAATCGCATCAACTGGGGAGGCATAGGCCATCATTAAGAGTGCAATAGTAACCTTCTGATGAGGTGAAAAACTAGGGTGGCCTGCTCTGTCCAGCTTCTGTCGAAAGTATGGATTAACCTGCTGGACATCATGAAGTAAACACTCAAACACATGACGCCTCATCTAGAAGCGACATTTGAAATCATCTCATGTGTACACCGAGTTGGGGTTGAAGTAGTTGTTCATCAGATTGGCATGCGTCATCACTCTGTTTCGTGGTTTGTAAGAGCGACCAGCAACAGAGCCACCCCATTGAGGTTGTTCCTTAGTTGGCTGACGCATTATGACTGCAGCCATGGCTGCCACATATTGTGTGTTGCACCATGCTTCATCTTCTTTATTAGACTCCTCATCTTCTCGTCTCATCTACGCCCATTTTTCTTCTAATTCGGAATTGGATGAAAACCCTAGTTGGAATCTAAAGAGGATCCAAAGTTGGAATTCATTGCAAACTTGAATTGAAAGAGATTGAATCTGAAGGTATGTGAATTATAGCCCAATATCCACCCTATTGTAGCTGATGTCAGCGTGACGCTAGCTAGCAATGGCTAGCTGACGTCAATTACCGTTAGATTTGAATTTTTTTTCGGCCAAAATTAAAAAAAAAATTATTAAAAAATTCTCATTTTTTCCTATAAATTTAAGTTATTGTAGTTTTTAAATTTCATTTGTAGTTTTTAAATTTAAGCGGTAGTTTTTAAATTTAAGCTGTTATAGTTTTTAAATTTAAATAATAAATTATTCTTAGCCCTATGACCATTTGGCCCCTTGGTTGGAGATGTTTTTTTGTCACAGGGCTATGTTTGGCCTACGGCCTCTGACCTTTCTGTTAGAGATTGTAAGAAATATGGCCCTGTCTGTTCATTAAAATATTAATTTCTTGGAGTTGGTGGGCTATAGGGCCAAAGAGAGCCATCTGGCCCTCCTTCAGTTGGAGATGGCCTAACATTACCATGTATTTAATCAGTACCTTAGGTTAGTCTACATTTAGAAGACAGAAAATTCTACGGTACAAATAAAGAGTATTGGTACCCTTTAATCAAACTACATTATAATTGTCAAAGTTTATTATTCAACTAGGTTAGAATGATATTATGTATTAAATGTTTGATTACAAATAGACGTAAGTTGCTAATAGTGGACGTCATGGAATTATCTATTCTCTCGCCACCACTTTTGTACTCTCTATCTTCAAGTTTATTAGTATTATAACATCACGTTAACACTCAATTTCTCAATTAGAAAAAAAGTAAGGTTACCTATAATTTGCCAAAGTTTACAATGCAAAATTACATAAGAATAGTTATTATTGTAACAAGGTTGAATAATTACATAAGAATAGTAAGGTTATAGCTAATATCGCATATTGATATAGTTATTATTGTAATAAGGTTGAATTTTACGTTGTAGACGTCATATTACACGATTTAACATGAGGATGTAAGTACATTACAAAAACACCGCTGGATTGACTTAACCCTTTTCATGTGGTTTGATGTTTTAATAAAAGATGGTTTAGGGAATGGACGCTCCCGATAATCAGAACACTTTGCTAAATGACAAAGGATGACGAAGAAGGTAGAAGGAAAGACTAGTTAAAGAGCCATCCTTAAAAAACGGACATCAGGGGATTTTGTTAGTCGACAATGAAATGTGTCCAGGAGAGAGAGAGAGAGAGAGAGAGAGAGAGAGAGAGAGAGAGAGAGAGAGAGAGAGAGAGAGAGAGAGAGAGAGAGAGAGAGATGTGAACAAGAGGTTTCTTCTGGGGAGGTTCTTAACTTGTGATGTCTTCATATGGGAGTCAAGAACCCTTAATCCGCCATCCTTAAAAACGTACATATGTGGATTTTGTTAGTTGGTTGATAATGAAATGGAGGGGGAGAGAGAGAGAGAGAGAAAGAGAGAGATGGGAACAATAGGTTTCTTCTGGGGTAGTTCTTAGCTTGTGATGTCTTCATATGGGAGTCAGAACCATTATCCCTCTTATAAAACCTATATTACGATGAGTGGGAACTAATTTCAACGATGTTCAATGAAATATGCTAAATAAAGTTACCTCTATTCTAAGTTGTTCATCTTACTTTTTGTATGTTTTCAATCATGTGATGAGCATGTTTGAATCATGCTGCATTTATCTCTTTTATAATGCAGTTAAGCCTTCCTTGCCCGTCTTTGCAAATTCAATAGAATAATCAATAAATCAGATCAATTATTAACTGTTCTTTGTGTGATCCATGGTGTCATCAACTTATGCAACTCTTATGTGGCCATTTTATATGTATGATTAATTAAGGTCAAACATTGCTAATTATATAGGAATCATTATATATTATTGTTGTTGTTTCTGGATTCCTGCACGCGGAGATCTTTGATTCCTACCCATTTGACACAAGTTAACAATTTGATTCTATTTAAAAAGCAAATAAAGGACTTAGAGAGGTAGAAGAAATCAGACTAATCTAGAATTGATAACTAATAAGGTAGTGGATTTTACTATTACTGTTGGATATGCTAAATAAAGTTCACCTTAAGAAGGTCCACTAATGCAATGGGAAGACATAAGCATAACTTGTTGATCAACAATCATTCTGATTGATCTGTAAAGTGGAAATATACATAACAGTGGTTTATTACCAACTCTTTTGTAATTAATTGTCTAATAGTGTAAATAAGCTCTTGTTTATGCTCGTAACTTATATACATATATATATATATATATGTGTGTGTGTGTGTGTGTATAATTATATATTCATCAACATCAGTGAGATAATGCTTCTGTTACCAAGAAATTAATGTTTTAGGATGACATGCAGGATAGCAAATTGGGAGTGTGAGCTAATACCTCCCATACATAATTAACTACGGAAATAGATATGTTAGTAGCATCTTTATTATAGGGCTAAATGAAAATGTGACTCGTCTCATAAGACTATTAGAGCCCTTTTGGCTACCATTTTGTTTAAAAATTTTACTTTGTGTTATAGATATGTGGAAAGTATAAAGGGGAAATGATGAATTAAATGGTGAAAGATAAAATTATAAACGAAATGATTGTCAAACAGATTCTAAAAAGTAATCAAACAGGTCTTAATTTGCACTGGAGAGTTGTATATATGTGAAGGAGAATTGGATGTGGAAATCAACATTATTCTTTCTTGCCATGATTAATGGGTAATGGAGAAGAAAAGAAAAAGGGGAATGTTTTCGTCCATCCTCTAGCTTTTTATAGATATGTCAAACAAACTCTACTGTTTAGGAGTGTGGCCTCCTTCACATTAACTCCCCTCCACTCGAGATCATACACATCAAGTTAAGTTGTGAGGAACCTATCTAGTCACAATGGATCTCCATATAAAAGTGATCATTCTTGGAAGAAAAAAAAAAGGAAAAAAAAAAGGAGAGAATAAAATCAAAATGTTTTGAAAATTTCTCGGTTATAAAACTTTTATCAAGTCAAACCAATGTACCATCAAATAGTAACAATGTTAAACGAAAAAATTAAAAGGAAAACTTTGAATGCGGTTCTTAGTTATTAATGTTCTTTAATTGAAATTTTGTTGATTTTCAGTTTTAATATTTCATCAAAGTCCCTGACATTAATATAATAATATATTTCTATGTAGGTTATTAAAGTTTTGGGTAAATTACAAAAAACTACCTCAACTATTGGTGTCAAGACACTTTCATACCTGATCTTTTATAAGTGACAATGTCATACCTCATCTTACAAATTTGTGACAATGTCATACCTTCTGTTAGTTTGGCGTCAATTTTTCAGTTAAACGCTGACGTGGCTTGATTTGGGGCCCATTTTCTATTAAAAACAAAAAAAAATCATTTAATATTTTTTTTAAATATTAAAAAGTAAAAATTAAAAAAAAAAGAAAAAAAAAGGGGGCATTCGTCCCCGCTCTTCCTCGCGCCCCCGCGCGCTCGGAGCAACCCAGTTCTCCCTCTTTTTTTTCTTTTTTTTTTCCTTTCTTCTTCTTCTTCTTCTTCTTCTTCTTCTTCTTCTTCTTCTCTGTCCGCACAGAGGAACCCAGATTGGGGGTTTTTTTTTTTTTGCCCTTTCTCCTTCTTCCTCTTCTTCCTCCTCCTCCTTCTTCCTCTTCTTCACTGTCCGCACAGAGCAACCCAGATTTGGGTTTTTTTTTTCCCTTTCTCCTTCTTCCTCTTCTTCCTCCTCCTCCTCCTTCTTCCTCTTCTTCTTTGTCCGCACGGAGCAACTCAAATTTGGGTTTTTTTTTCCCTTTCTCCTTCTTCCTCTTCTTCTTCCTCCTCCTTCTTCCTTCTTCCTCTTCTTCTCTGTCCGCGCGGAGCAACCCAGATTTGGGTTCTTTTTTGTTTGTTTGTTTTCCTTTCTTCTTCTTCCTCCTCCTCCTCCTCCTCCTCCTCCTTCCTCTTCTTCCTTTTTCATCTTCTTTCTGCAGGAAGATGGGAAGATAAAAAGAGAGAGAGAGGAGGGGGGTTGGGGTTGACTGACATAGTTTTTTTTTTTTACTTTTTTTATTATTTTTTTAAAATATTATTAAAAAAAATTTAGTTTTTAATAATAATTTACTAATTTTTTAATAAAAAGTGGGTCCCGAATTAAGCCACGTTAGCATTTAACTGAAAAAATTCACGGCCAAGTAACGGAAGGTATGAAATTGTCACAAATTCGTAAGATGAGATATGACATTGTCACTTTTAAAAGATCAGGTATGAAAGTGTCGTGACACCAATAGGTGAGGTAGTTTTTTGTCATTTACTCTAAAGTTTTCAAATAAAAAAATTAAAATTTGTAGTTGTTTATATTAATAAGATTTTGAATCAAACTCATAATTTGTGGAAATAAAAATATTAAAAGATAAATATACTCTCCAAGTCTCCAGTATATTGTCACTATATATAAATATACTCTCCAATGTGACGACCTATCCTTAATTTTCCTATGTAATTTCTCTCCGAGCATGTGAAATGACTATTATGCCCTAGTGGCAAATGACATGGACGTGTTTAATTCCTCTTTATTTATTTTCTCGTTTCTGTATTTAAATTGTACCCGTTGTTGCGAGTGTACATGGAATTTTACCAGGGTAGGAACGTTTTTATGGATAGATTTTGATTTCCTTTTATTGTAGGAAATCCAAAACCCTATCCCTAGTATCTTTTAAATCCACCCGGGTACCCCCCATTATTTTCCTCACTCACCAATCACTTCAAGTGACTCACCAATCCTCTCAACCACCAATTAGAAAAGCAGAAAAAAATGGTTTTTTTTTTTTTTCTCTCTCTCTCTCTCTCTCCCGTATACTCCCTTCCTCTGCAACCTCCATGAACGAGCACCAAAGCTCGTAGATCGAGCTTAAAAACCTCACCATTGCATTCCTCTCACCTTCACGAGTTCAACCATACCAACCAAACACATTTTAGACGAGTTTCAACCCGTTAACTCAGAAGTTCTGAACTTGGGCAAACTGAGTTCGATGTGTTTTCGAACGAGTTTGGATGTTTTGAAGCTTGGGTAAGCTTCTACACAACCCTTTGAGGCTCTTACAACAATTTGGAGGAAGTTTGGAAGTGAAATGATCGAGTTTTGAAAACTCACTTTCAACCGAATCTTTCGAGGTATTTTTTGGCAACCTCTGTCCACTTTTTAGACTCCAAACATGCATAACGTGATTCTACTCTTCATGAGCTTCAAATCCATATAAAGTAGGTTGAAAATGGATGAGAAATGAAGAAGTTATGCTCGTTTGCAAATTTTCCAGAAAACTAGCAAACTCGAGTTGCAGACAACGGCGGATTGCGGCGACCGGCGAGGCTCGCTGGAAAAGGTGACGAAATATTCCACCAAAGTTGACGGATTATTTTGACTGCGTCAGGTAACGCCGTTAACTTCTATTAAGTTTTAACAGAATATTCCATAGAATATTCCTCACGGAGTCAGGTTAACTGACGGTAATGGCCTGCGCGTGGGGGCGCATTTGGCCGTGCCATTGCCAGTGCATGAGGGCGTGCAAGGTCTAAAATATCCATAATATCCCGATATTTCCATCAAAATTTTCGTATTTTTGGACTACCGATATTTCTGATGTCATTGATATTTCTATCGAAATTTACGTGTTTTTTTAATTTCTATATTTAAAAAAACACTAAGGATATTTGAACCCCTCCCATTTTACTTCTTCAACACCTTGACCACCATATCACTTATGTTTTTGTGAAAATATGCTAAAATATTTACATATTTTCTACAATCACAATGTTTGCCAGCTCGCTATATAATCAACTTAAATCAGTTAAATCCATCATGCAATGCATTTCCTTCCAATTTTTTTGTGATAAACTAATAGATAATTGACTAAATAAACATCCTGCAAAGTTTCAATAAAAAATTCCAAGTTTTTCTTACAATTTCCGTGGTTTTTATTCAATTTTTATCGATATCGATAATATCCCGATATTTCCATCGAAATTTCCGTGTTTTTGGATTACCGATATTTCCGATATCATCGATATTTAAAACCTTGAGGGCGTCTGAGTGGTCCAAAATTTATTCAAAAAATATGGGGATGTTCGTGACGTCGAGTAGGTCACATTCATATATTTAAACGCTAGGTTGAGCAAACTATAGGGGTTTTATGTAGGTTTCCGTTTATGTGCTTTAATTAATTCGAAAATAGTTATTTCACATATAGGGAAAACATATCCAGAGGACGTACGAGGCCAGGATAGGCTCGGGGGCTATGACCAGACGATGTACTTGTGAGTGGGCAGTTTATTTTATACCTATACATATTTATAGTTTCCAGAAATGCATATTTACTTCACTTTACGTCTATATTGCCAAGTATTTGATATTGTGATATGAAATGTGATAAATGCTGCCATATGGTTGGGATATTATTGTCATGACATTCATACATATGTGTATATGCTTCTCTTGCTGCACCCCATTGTTGGTACTTCGCCCAGGGCCAAGGCCAGTCTTTCACATGTATGTTCATATCTGCACCGTTCGCTCACCTTGGATCCAAGTTTAGGTGCCAGTCGTGTTGTACAGATTGCATTAGGCAGTTCCGACTTGTATGTGACCGTGCTTAGCACTAGTCTTCATGTGATTGTAGTACTAGAGTGTATTATTACACCCAGTCTTGTCGTACAGGTTGCTTTAGGCAACTCCGACTCGTGTGCTAGCTTAGATGATGAGCAAACTGTTTATATCTGATTATCACATGATTATATTACTGTGGCATTGATCTTATCATAACTCGGCATATTCTCATATATATATATATTGGCTATAGTATTGTGGATACATACTTACTTACGTTGTATGTTCTTCTTTAAGGAAACTATACTTGCTTTACGGCGAGGGGTTAGTATATTCAAAAATAAAGGTTTTCGTATAAGCATTGTTTTGATGACCCACTCAACTTTGTTTTTCGCCCTTCCAGGACCTAGATAGCAGTTCTTCGTGGCACTCGAGGAACCTTGGTTGTTCTAACTTTACCTTCGGTTTAGATGTATGAACTTATCACTGTTGTGTAATCAGTGTACTTTAACTGCTTGACTACTCTTCGGTAGTCGTACTGTCTTTTAAGCTCTGGATAACTGTAGTGGGTTACTCCCATGATTGCACACTCTATCACTATTTAATTTTAATTAGTTCTAGTTTAGTTTAAAATTGTTCACTTTTTACATCACTTACCCCTATGGTTACATCACCTCACAGTGATGGCCTATATTGTCACTACACACACACACACACACACACACACATATATATAAACATGGGTACATTCATCAAAATTAACCCAAAAATTATTGTACCAAAACATGGGTACATTCTTCAAAACCTCACAAAAACAATAATAGATGTTAGGCTTAATAACATTGTAGTTTCGTCAATTAAACTTGACATAGATACATTCTCAAATCAACGAAAAAGAATGTATTCATATAAGTTTAAAAATGGATTAGAAAAAAAAATTAATGGATTTTATATAAACAAAAGTGGGTACATTTTACATATAACAAATTAGTATATTTAAGAATGGGTACATATAAGATTAAAAAACTTAAGAATTATATGAATAGGTACATTTAAGATTTAAAAATTGAAAATATTTTTGTAAAATATTAATGGGTACAAACTTATTTTATTTATATTTATTTATATTTTGAAAATGTTTTGAATTGAAAATTAATTAGGAGTTTAATAAAGGTGTGGGTATTAAAATCCTAAATCAATTACTGATTTTTATTTAAAAAATTATGTAACTAACACGCAAATTCATTAATACATCATGGTAGAAACTTTGGTCAAAATCTGAAAATTAATAAGGTTGTAGTCAATGAACATTAGTAGTTAGGGACCGTATACTTATTTTTTTTATTTTAGCAATATTTGAATTGAAAATTAATTAGGAGTTTAATAAGGGTTGAGTATTAAAACTCTAAATCGATTACTAATTTTTATTTTAAAATTATGTAACTGATATGTAAATTCATTAATATATACATTAATGCTAGCGACTTTGATCAAAATCAGAAAACTTATAAGGTTTCAATCAAAGAACATTAGTAATTAAGGACATGATACTAATTTTTCCTAAAATAAATGGGTGTAAATAAAATTTCTCAAGAGAATGTTACACGAACTACATGTGTCTTGTCATGTTAATTTTTTCTCAAGCTTATTAACAAGTATAAACAACTATAATCTAAACTACATTAATAAAACTCTATTTGTCAACCAAAAGAGGATAAAAAGATAGTTTTGTCTTTTACCACAAAACAAAATCATGGGCAGTAAAATAAATTCACATAAACTAAATTTTACAGTTTTTTTTCAAAGCCTCACCTAAAAGGGTGATCTTAACATCTTCTAATTTAAAAAAAAAAAATATATATATATATATATATATATATATATATAAGAAAAATTCTCTCTCTAATCCACATTCCTTTTTTCTCCCTTTCTCTTTCCCATTATAAAATAAAAATAAAATTTACTTTCACACACAAAGTTGTATTAATAATAATGATATATCCACATTTTAAAAAGTGTATGTAACTACATTGAAGTAAAAGATGGAGTACCAATAACGTTATGCCTTGTTGCTGCTACTTAATTAGACGGTTAGGGACTCGGATCATAACCGGAACTTTCGTTGCGGAGCCTTCAGACCAATTTGATCATGACCTTCGATGGATATCCTACGGCAGTATTTAATTTTTATTTTTTAATGGGTTTCACATGAAGGTATACAATACAAATTTGTAGCCACAGAGGACCCATATCTAACCTACAGAAAGGATAACACACACAAGAATTAAACCTTGCAAATTGTTGATTTACTACAATGGCATCACTAGGAAAAGACTACACCGGCCTATGATGGTATTGTAGTCATCAGCAAAGAAAAACTGCCATGAGTTATCTGCAACAAATATCGAATTTCCTCCTCATAGTCTTTTATCATGCGCACACTTGAACTCTGAACAACAACCGCTGCTCAAAAATCCAAGTTTGAGTGGTAAGTCATAAGAGTTAGGGCTCTGTTAAAAAGAGCAAAAAGAAGACCGGAAAAAATATAGAGGAAGAGAGCTGGGGAAGAGCCTAAGAGGAATTGCCGTCCACATAAAGCGGAAGGCAATGGTCGGTATCCTAGGTTTTATTTTCTCTGCTTTTCTCGTCAACGGGACATTCAACGGCTAGGGTTTGTTTTATATATTCCACTGATATTTAGTTGCGAACTTGTGATATCAGCAAGTTGGACGGTTTGACCTGTTTAATTATACAGTGGACATGTGGTCCGGCTTCCAAATCCACGTTGTTCCTCATCCTAAAATTAGAAAGTTGACCGCACTCCTACAAGATTAGGTCAGAGTCTCATAGACACTTGTCAACAAGATAATGGTGAGGATATATTTTAGGTATACACCAACCTTTCTCCTTTGTTTCATCTTTCGGAATAAAAATGAAATCAATTTGTTTTTCTATACTTTCTTTACTAAAATTTCATGCACCTTGTAAATGGGTCTATAGGAATGACGGATCCTTCAATCACGAACGTTAAATCAAAGGTGAATGGTCAAGATTAATTTAAATTTTTTTTCTTTTTATTCTTTACCAAACGACTCCCGTCTTCTTTTCCCTCTTCCTGTCAACCTCACCACCTTCTTTCCCCTTTTTCATTTCTTAATTTTTGATTATTTCGTTAAGAAACAAAAAAGGCTTTCCATTTACAAGGAATCTTCATGATAGCTAGAGCCCTCCTGTGTAATAATTGAGGAATTGGTAATACCAAGTGTATGGTGAATGGTCACCTGACTATGGTGAAGTATGTTGAAATAATATTCCCTTACAAACATGGATGCATGCACTCTGCATTTTTTTTCTGCTAAAAGTATATGCCAAAATAGAGAGAGCAAATAACGGAAAGGGTTCGTCATCTCATCTTTATCCATTGCTCTACTTTAATCTCCACCATGCATATAAAAAATTGCAATTGTTGAATTGTTCTGTTTAAGTTCTTCTTTTTTAATTCACTAGTCTTGGATTCAAATCATTCTTCTTCTCTTTAATGTAAATTAGTGTAGAATATCGCTTGTAATAAAATAATTAGTAATTAGTGTTCCTACGTACCATTCGTTGAAATAAAAATCCAACCTCTTTTTCTTTATGTTTCCCTTCAAGGTAGCACTGCTAGTTTAAAATATTTTAATATTGGGTAGGTAATATCCAAACATCCCAAACATTCTCTAAAGTATCAAAATTGGTGGGCGTCGTTTGGCAAAAAAACTTCTTAATTATTCAACTAAGAGCTGGTTCAGATTTACTTTAAAATAATTAAAAGTGTTTTTAGTGAAATATTTTGTAAACCAATTCTTAATAAAAATTAAAGTAGATACCATTGTTCTAAAAATCGGCCTAGACGATGGATAACCGATGCAATTTAGGCCAAAACGTGCATAAAAATCGGGTAAAGGCGGTCGCCTAGACAAGTTAGGCGGTGTCTAGGCAGTTCTATTGTTTTTAAGTTTTTTTTTAAATTAACTTAAAGGGTTTTCTGGATAACCTCTACTTAAAAAAAACAAATCCTAGATTATGAATTAGTGAATTTTCAATTGTGGTTTTTGGGTTTTGCTTACTTTTACTGCATTAGTCTATGATGATGGCAATGCCATGATGATCTAAGTTTTAACTTTTAACTTTTCCAAATTCTCAATACAAGTATAATTTTTATTTTTAAGAGTGTAAGTAGGCATATGTTATATAATAAACTTAATTAAATCCACCTAATCTGCCTAGCCGTTCTAGCCCACTGCCCGACTAGCACCTAACTTCTTTTAGAACTTTGGTAGATACTGAAAAAGCACTTTTAAGTGCTTCCTTTAGTGCTTCTTCCAAAACCCAAAATTAATTTTACCAAAATTACCTTTAGTCATTTTAAAAGCACTTCTTAATGAGCCATAAATAAAAGTTAACACAGCTACTAACAACTAGATATTTCCTATTCTGGCCATAACTTAGGACCATACGATCTTAATAATAGCGACTTGAAACAATATCATAATGGGACTAAAAATATTATTGTATTATAAATTTTGCAGATCTTCTCTAAATCTAGGGCCTCAATTTACAGGTACTCCATCACCTTTAAAACAATTTCAAATTCGTGGTGAGTTTGGTACGCGCCTCACGTGCGGTGCTCAGTTCCTCGTAAGGAGGGTTTCCGTCAAGGTTAAGGTTTCTGATTCGGTACTCGTCCAATCTAGCTTCTAACTGGCACTGTGTGCTTGGGGCTTTGGTCGAAGAAGTGGTAGGGACGCGAACGGAGGCAGGTTTTTTGAACGGTGGGTTTGTGGTTTCCCGGTTCTCCTGGATTTGTACCAGCGACGATGGTTTGTTTGGATCCTCTGCTGCGTTAGCCTGGAAAGCACAAGTGAGTGAACGACGATCTACCACTGGGGCTCCCGAGAGGCGACGTCCCGATGTACTCGACCTCCCGTATCTGGATCTACAGGTAAATCTTCCTTCCTGTATATCGATTGTAAGGTGATAGAAGGTCTGGAGACCGAGTATAGGAGATTAGCCTCTTCCTTTCTATTAATTATGCTGGTGAATCTGAGATTGTGGTGGAAATTGTGACCTAGTGGATTTGCGTGTGCGCTGGGCTTTCGGTGGTTTGAGATATGCGCACAGAGTCAGCGGCGTGGCTCTGTGTGTTGACTGGGGAAGGAGCTGCTCCTATTTACATCTTGACTGATAGTGTGGACCTTAGAGTGCTCTCGGAGGAGTCTGGAAGTAGGGAATATGGAGGAATTGGGCACAAAGTTTGGGTCAAAACTCAGATTGTCTAAGAAAGAGCTCGGTGGAATTAGCATTGATAGGAAAGATGTTGAAGGTGCTATGTTGGGTTTCCAATACACTATGATTGCAGAAGTTCTGACCACCAAAGAGGTGAAATGAGAGATTTTCATAGATTGTTTTATGTCACTATGGAGAGGGCGGGAAGGGGTCTCCATCCGAGACATTGGTGATCGAAGATTTCTGGTTATATTTGCTGGGCAAAGGGACGTGATGAGAGTCTTAGATGTAGATCAGCCTTGGTTCTACAAAAATGACTTGGTCATGGTGGCTGATAGAACAGAGAAAGGGCTAAACAGGTGGACACCACACTCTCTAGGATTTCTATGGATCCAACTGCATAATGTACCGGTTTTTAGCATGACACAGGCAGTGGCGAAATCTATTGGGGGTCTTATTGATGTGGTCCGAAAAATGGATAAGTCGGGGAGTCGTGACTGTATTGGCAAATTCCTTCAAGTTAAAGTAAGATTCAATGTTCGTGAGCCCCTTATGTGAGAGACGTTCGTTAACTTCCTGGATGAAGGCAAGATCTGGGTGGATTTCAAGTATGAAGCTCTTCCTAGATATTGCCTAAAATGCGGAATGTTAGGGCATGCAACAAATGTCTGTAAAGACCTAATAGGTGATGAAAGCGGGGAGGAGAGTACGGAAGGGAACGCTGAGGAGATGTTGGCCTTCTGTGGTTTAGATGCTGAAACGGATCTGAGAGGCAACCCTTTGGGCTCCTCTTCTAGGAGCAGAGGGTCCTTAGGATCCAATGCAAGTCGTGAAATATCTGGTCAGATAAGAGAGGAACCAAGCAACGATAGGGAAGGAGGACGGCAATCGGGTAGGTCTTCCACGGCTTCCGGGATGGGGGGAATCACTCGGGAGAGGGGCTCTGCCTCCGCTACTGCGAGCGACTGTACCGACAAGTGGGAAGATGAAGTAAACGATACCGCTACATCGCCAAGTAAACCTAGATGGTCATCGAATAAAGGAGAGCGTGGAGTGTCGATGTTGGCAAACAAAATTTGACATCAAAAGCAAGAAGAAGAAGAGGTACACAAAGCCAGATAATGTGTTTTTGACGCAGGATTAATAGGTCCGGGAGGAGTCTTTGGCCCGGGAGCTGAACATGTGGCTCTTCTTGAACTACATGAGGTGGGTGTATACTCGAATGTGAAGAGACCACTCTCTGGGGTTAGTCAGAGCTTTGATTTAAACTCTATACCACCCACAACTGATGGACCCGGTGGTCTATTAGGAGCCAAGGATATGGAAGCAAGTGGAACTGCTCAAAGGGAAGACACTCCGATACTAGCCAATTTATCGGATGAAAACCCTTTCGAACTAGCACCCATCATTGAGGTTATTTCGAAGGATCAGAAAGGGAAGAAGCGGAAGATCCAAGATGTTGAGGGCGCGGCATCATGCGTTAGTGTGGAACAAAAAAAAAACCAGATCGAGGAAGAACACAGTTAGTGAGGCAGAAGAGACCAGCCTTGAGGGGTCTCCCAAGTATCCATGAAGATAATGGTTTGGAATTGTCAGGGTATCGGGGGTGACCTGATAGTTGACAATCTGCTGGAGCAAAATCGGCTCCATACCCCCGACATAGTGGCATTGCTGGAAACTAAAAACAAGAGCAAGCGCTATGTGTATCTTAAAAGAAGACTGGGTATGATGTATATGCAAGTTGTGGAACCTAAAGGAATTGGTGGCAGGTTATGTCTGTTTTGGAGGGAGGCCTCCTTGATTTCTGTGGTGAAGTCAGAGGAGTTTGTTATCGAAGCTAGAATCTGGGACGGTAGCAAAAACTGTCACTGGCGTCTTTACATTATTTATGCCAGTATCGACGATAAAAAGAGGAAAGAACAGTGGGCGTGCCTGAGTAGAAGATTGGAGAATGCCAATGAACGCAGCCTTCTCATCGGAGACTTCAATGACATTTTAAGTAACGAAGAGAAAGTTGAAGGTAATTACCGTTCGGCTACCAGCTTGAGAGACTTTAGGAAATTCGTGGCCTCAAATTCTCTCACTGACCTGTGATTTGTGGGTTATCCCTTCACTTTGAGGAACAAACAGGAGGCTATGCCGATACAGCAGAGGCTAGACCGTGGTCTGTCTACCATAGACTGGCACAATGAGTACCTGGACTCTTCAGTCAGTCACATCGTGCTTGAATGGTCTGATCACTATTTACTTCTTCTATCCACCGAGAAGAGGGCAACTCATAATGGAAGACCTTTCTCGTATGATGCACGGTGGAGTAAGCTGTAACAATGTCGTGACCTGGTCAAGGATGATTGGAAGGACAGCTTCGGCGGATCCCATGCCTTTAGATTTTGCGAAAAACTACAAAAGCTGAGCAAAAGGCTGAAAACCTGGTATGGAGGACAAGGCAGAAATTCTAAAAAGGCTATTAAGAGACTGCAAGTGGAGATTAGAGCTGCTTATCAGACAAACAATTGTGATTTTGGGAAGGTCAAAAATCTGGAATGTGATATGAAGGTGGCACATAACAACGAAGATGAGTATTGGAAAGCTAAGTCTAGGGTTCAATGGTTAAAATGGGGAGACAAGAACACGAAATTCTTCCATGCCCAAACCTTGAAAAGAAGAAGATCCAACGTAATTGGTGGTCTGGGGGACTCGGACGGGAAGTGGCAGGACAGTGACGATAGAATTTGTGCAATTTCCTATTTTTCTGTATTGTTTAATTCCGAGGTCCCCTGCCAGTCTGAGCTAATTGAGCATGGTATGCTGTCCCGGGTTAGTGAGGAAGATAACTTAATCCTTACGGCCCCAGTCTCGGATGGTGAGATTGAAACGGCAGCATTCCAGATTCCTGCTACGAGAGCTCCGAGACCTGACGGATACCCGAGATGTTTTTACCAAGACCACTGGGCTACTGTGGGCCCCGACGTGGTGAAAACTATCAAGGCATTTTGGCATTCTGGAAGGCTTCTGAGGAAGATAAATCACACTAACCTTGTCCTGATCCCTAAAGTCAAATGCCCCAAAACAATGTCGCAGTTCAGACCAATCGCCTTATGCAACGTTATTTACAAGATCCTAGCTAAAGTCCTCGCTAACCGCCTCAAACTGGTGATCCCTAAGGTGATAAATGATAACCAATCTGCCTTCATTTCGGGTAAGCATATTCAGGATCAAATACTAGTGGTTCATGAAATCTTACACTCGCTACTTCATCAAAAGAAAGGGGATCTTGCTGGGATAGCCATTAAGTTAGACATGGCAAAAGCGTACGATCGAGTGGAATGGGGTTTCTTACTGTAAATGATGGATAAAATGGGTTTTGCTCCGGTTTTTTGCAGGTGGATTAAGGAGTGTATTTCCTCTACTTCCTTTAGCATTCTGATGAATGGTAATCCAACCGGTTGCATCACCCCGATAAGAGGTCTGAGACAGGGAGATCCATTATCCCCCTATCTCTTCCTCATTTGTACTGAGGCTTTCTCAATGCTGATCAGAAATGGCTTGGAAACGAGTGCTCTCCATGGGTACCTAGTCACACCTAATGGTGAACTAATCTCCCATCTTTTTTTCGTCGACGACTCTGTTCT
Source organism: Crataegus laevigata (assembly GCA_963580275.1). Lineage (NCBI taxonomy): Eukaryota > Viridiplantae > Streptophyta > Magnoliopsida > Rosales > Rosaceae > Crataegus > Crataegus laevigata. Next base: position 16,533,637 of record OY756940.1, on the reverse strand, counting down.
CTTTGGTAATGCAACGGTGGAAGAGGCCCACGGTATAGTGAAGGTGTTGGATTCTTATGCCAAAGGTTCAGGGCAGATGGTAAATTTATCTAAAAGCTCAGTTTTCTTTGGCTCTCAGACTAAAAAAAAGCCAGGAATAGAATTGAGGAAACTATGGGCATTCAGAGCTCGAAAGGGTTCGGGAAGTATCTTGGACTACAAGCCGACTTTGGACACTCGAAAAAAGTTGTCTTTGAGGAGGTTCGTGACAGAATTGAGACACGCACGGCTAGATGGGCGAAGCAATTTTTGTCTCAAGCAGGGAATGAGGTTTTAGTCAAAGCAGTTGCCATGGCTTTACCGAATTACGCTATAAGCTGCTTTAAATTGCCTATTAGTGTCTGCCGTGACATGGAAAAGGCTATCCGTAATTATTGGTGGAGAGGCACGGAGCAAAAAAAAGGAATGCATTAGATTTCTTGGGAAAAGCTTATGCAGCAAAAGAGGAATGGCGGTCTGGGCTTTCGTGACATACATTGTTTCAATCTGGCTTTCCTTGCTAAGATTGGATGGCGTTTGGTCCAACATCCTGGATCCCTTCTGGCCACCGTGTTGAGAGAAAAATATTTCCCAGGAAGTTCCTTTTTGAAAGCCCATAAAGGGATGGGTACCTCCTCGGGGTGGAAAGGCATATTTGACGCACGTAAAGTGCTAGTGAACGGATTAAGATGGCGTGTTGGCAATGGGCGCAGCATAAACTTGAGAGAGGATCCTTGGTTCCCAAAACCTTCTACTTTCAAGGTCATGCCAAGGGAGAATTTACAAGGTACTATGGTTAGTGACCTGATCAACCCCGAATTATGCACCTGGCAGACTGATATGATAATTGATGGCTTCAATCAGGATGATGTGACCCCAATATTAAGCATTCCCCTGAGTAAATTTGGAGTCTGCGATATGTTGGTATGGCATTACAATACAAACGGAGACTACTCTGTCAAGTCTGGCTATGGAGTGGCTGTAAGATTAATGGAGAACGGAGAACTCGGGAAAAAAAGGTCGTGGTATGCCTAGCGAAAGATCAAAGAACTCCATCGAGTGGAACACGGTATGGAAGTTGAACATTCCTAACAAAATCAAAATCTTTGTTTGGAAGTCCTGTAATCATGCATTGGCTGTCAGACAGAATCTCCAAAGACGGAATATGAGGGTTGATAATGTTTGTGGTGTGTGCAACATGATAGATGAAACCGAGAATCACCTATTTTTTCTTTGTGACCTCAGCCACAAATTTTGGTTCTGCTCTCCCCTTCATTTGGACTCCCATATCTTGGCGGGTCAAGACTTCTTTCCGAGCTGGAAAGCCTTCTGCAAGCGGGTCCAGGGCAAGAACAATGCCGAGGAGATTATGCAGGAATTTGCCTTTGGTTTATGGAGGTTGTGGGAAAATAGGAATGAAACTGTATTCAACGGTATTTCATGCCAACCCTTGGAGATTGTGGATATTTGGAGTAAATCTGTCCATGAATTCAGAGAAGCTACCGCCTCTGTGTCCGAGGGGATGGCTGTTGTGGCGGGGAATCTTAGACCCAAGCATGGCAGCATGAAGCCCCAATGGATGAAGCCTGCTTTCAGAATCATGAAAGTGAACACGGATGCTGCTTGGTGCAAACACACTTCGAAGATGGGAGTGGGATGGGTCTGCCGAGATTTTGCAGGAGTTCTACACGCGGCAAGAGGTTCAAGTGTTGGAAGATCCCAATCTGCTGTTGTTGCCGAGGCACATGCAATTAGGGAGGCTTTGTACGCCTGTATTGCTAACTAGTATGATAATGTAGTTATTGAATCTGATGCTAAGCTGATCATACAAATGCTTAGGAAGGAACTACCTTTTGATTTTAGCCTTGAGTGCATCCTTGGTGATATTGAGATTCTAGCTCGACGTTTGGGAGCGGTTACGTTCTCTTTCGTTCCTAGAGAGAGCAACCTTGCTGCCCACTCGGTGGCCAAGTACACTCTTAAAGAAGGCCTTCCTTATGTTTGGGACTATATTGGTCCAGAATTCTTGTTTAACATTCTTGTTAAAGATGTAAACATTACTATTCGTATTTAATATATCCTGCCTTGGTTTAAAAAAAAAATTACAGGTACTCCAGAAAGCTAACACATGAGAAGAGCTTGATTGCCTCCAACCCAATGAGAGTGGAGCAAGTGCCCTACATGGTACTTACCACGCTGCTAGTGATGAACTGGTACAATTTGCCAATGTTTTTGTTATAGGTGGTAGATTTGTTCATTAAACAAATAATATGTGTGAAGATATTAAACAACCTTCTTTAAATTTAGATATAGGTCAACTTTTTAACAAAGAAAAATTTGAAAAACTCTAATTTACCGAAAGAAAAAAAAGAAAAGGATGTCTCCGGGTCTATTATGTAGGGATCTTCATATCTCAGCCGTTTATCGTGTATCATGCGGTTAATTTTTGTCAGGTACTATTTGTGTTCAATTTAAAATAATAAAAGTTAAATGATTTCTGACCGCATGATACACAATAAACGGCTGAGATGTAAAGATCCTTAGGATCCCCACATAATGAATCTAAAGAGAATCATTTTCCAGAAGAAAAAAAATATCAAACTTGAGTGAAAGGATACACATCGTGAGATATATATAGACTCTGCCACTCATCACTCCTTAAACCCTAACAAATAAAAGGAATCCTGATAAAGGAGAAATTTTTTATTGTGACCGAAATATGGGGGTACATTATGTGTTTTTATATAAGTGGTGAGAAATTTTATTCTTTAATTTATTAACTTTTAATTAACACATATCTCATAATTTATATAGTGATACGTGATATACTACCTCGTATACTGGTCACATTGAAAAATCTCTCCCGATAATGATGAAGTCAATGGACTTACACGATTTATGTGCTACGTGGGAGTCCTAGTGTGGGTCTCACAAGGCACTCAAAGATTCTTTCCCGACATCTACCCTTCCTTCCCTCCCTATCTCTGTGTCAGTCCGCCACCTTATATAATACCCCAGTTCACCATGTGTGTCATTACCAGAGCTAATTAAAGCATTTTAAGCACCAATTGCCTCCAATAGCTATCTGGCAAAGCCATATTTCCTTCACTACCTAGCATGCAAACCATATCGCACCAAATCAATACAACCCAGCCAGCCCATAAACCCTAAACAAACTTACTTACGTACCATTCCTACAATTAGCAGGATCAACCAAACTTGCTCAGCTAGCTGCTTAGTTAATCTTCACTTAATTAGCTGCCTCTCGTTATCCTCCTCAAGTGTTCTCTTTCCTGAGGTGAAATGGGCAACGCAGATTACGAGTGCCCACGCCGTGTCAAAATTCCTCCTTCCAAGCCATTTTTCATGGCTCTGAAATCATCTCTGAAAGAAACTTTCTTTCCCGATGACCCTTTCAGGCAATTTAAGAACCAAACCACCTCTAGAAAACTTGTTCTAGGATTGCAGCACTTTGTGCCAATCCTCGAATGGGCTCCTCGCTACACTTTTGACTTCTTCAAATCTGATCTCATTGCTGGAATCACCATTGCCAGTCTTGCAGTTCCTCAAGGGATCAGCTATGCAAATCTAGCAAACTTGCCCCCAATTATTGGCCTATGTAAGTACCCAAAAAATTATGTGTAATCAAACAATTTCATCTTACACCAAACTTACGTTGTCAAAGTGTGAATCTGGTCAGTTATGCATTCAAGTAAGAACAAACAAGATCAATGCACTAGTTTCATAGTAACAACAAAACTTTATGGTGGAATCGTGTTCGGAAAAATCTCATTTTTTTTTTTTTTGGGAAAAATGAAGCAGATTCGAGCTTTGTGCCTCCATTGGTGTATGCCATGCTTGGAAGCTCAAAGGATTTAGCAGTAGGTACTGTGGCGGTTGCATCCCTTCTCATATCTTCCATGTTGGGGAAGGTTGTTAGCCCTACTGAGAACCCTAAGCTCTACTTTCAGTTGGCTCTCACCTCTACCTTCTTTGCTGGAGCTTTCCAGGCTTCTCTTGGCTTCTTAAGGTATGTAATTTAATTTTCTGACAATTTATACTTTGTAACAAAGTTTTGATATAAACAAATGAAAAAACAATCAAGAAGCAACCCGTCTGAAACGATGTTTGTATATACGTATATGGGTAATTGCAGACTTGGGTTTGTCGTCGACTTTCTCTCTCATGCAACAATAGTTGGCTTCATGGGTGGAGCAGCCACTGTTGTATGTCTCCAGCAGCTTAAAGGGGTACTAGGGTTGATTCATTTCACTCATGAGACAGATGTTATATCTGTCATGAAATCTATCTTTTCTCAAGTGCACAAGGTATAAAGTTCTCTTGTTAACCTAATCTATTAATTTCTAGCTAATGCTTTATTACTTGCACAAATTTTGGCAATTTTTTTACATATGCCTTTTTGGACATTATTAATTAGGGAGTTTTAACAAAATACTCCCGGTACTATTCACTTTTAACGAAAAACCATATTTAAACATTTTCCTTGTACTATTCACTACACCTTTATTTGTCATTTTTCATTAAAACTAAAGTTTTTTTGGACTTTTCATTAGTTTTCATCATTAATTAATAGGGTAAACTACCAATTTAGTCTCTGAATTATCACCTCAGTGAAAATTAGGGCCCTAAACTATTTTTTTTCAGAAAAATTAATCCCTGAATTATAAAAATCTACCAATTACATCAATAATATTATATTTGAAGCTACTATATTCATTTTTCTGTCAATTTAAGTCGCGTTACTTGCATGTGATACACATTGGAGAGTAGATTGGTAGTTTTTCATAAATAAATAGTGTATGAAGTTAACTTTGGAGAAGAAATTGGTAGTTTTTCAAACGAAATAGTGTAAGTTAACTTTTGAGGGCAAATTAGACATTAAATTATCTATATGAAATGTTAATCACTTATAGACAAGAAAATAACGGTATTACACTTTAAAGTGTGTCAAGTAACTTAAGTTGACAAAAAATTGGATAAAATAGCTTTGAATATAAATAGTAAGGATGAAATTAGCAATTTCTAATGAATTTAGGGACTTATTTTATCAAAAAAATAATTCAGGGACCTAAATTTTATCGAGGTGATAGTTCAAGGACTAAATCAGCACTTCACCCTAATTAATATCATATAATGAATGTAAATTATGTTGCAGTGGAGGTGGGAAACTGCTGTGCTGGGATGCTGTTTCCTCTTCTTTCTATTGCTCACAAGATACTTAGTAAGTATATACACCACGTACCTTTCTGAGATACATACAATCCATTATTCAAAGCATTATTTCTTTGTTTATAATTGATCATTTTCTCTAAACTTGAAGAAGATTAAGGAATTATTTCCATGTACTTTTCATGCATGTCGTTTACTGGCTTACTGCCAAAACATAATTAAGACGTCACCAACAGTACCAACGCTAGTTATATATAGTTACTTCGGTTTCTTCATGAAACATGCATGTCATCAACTCCATCGATCTTAAGTTGAAAAAAGGTTTCTGGAACCGGAAGAACGTCGTCAAAACATGATATATTCTTGTTGTGAAGTGATATATATGTACTCTCTTTTCCCAATGCTATATATTATGTGACCTCTTCGGACACACAACATCTAGAAGTTAAAAATTCATATACATAATATTCTTTTCTTAGATTGTTTACACATTATAAGAGTAGGGATGACAACGGTTCGATTTAGGGATGGAAATGTTATATCCATCCTCATAACCACAAAAATTAATCATACCCATTGGGTAACGGATTCCCTCGGTTAACGGTTCTCATATTCGTCAATACAAAAAATATATTTGTTCAATTGACGCATGATAATTTAGTAAATATTAATTTCGTCATTAAATATTTGATGTATAAAATGATTTAATGAATGGATCTTGTGAAGCATAAAAATTAAAGCTAAACATTGATAATGTTGGCTGATCTTTGATATCTCCCGTAAGTACTATTGGTTTGGATTCTCATAGATTTTGATTCATATAAAAACTTTTTAACTTGCCCACAAAATGCAACTCACACAGTACAACTTTTGTATTCTCAAGGTAATGAATTCAATAAATAATATATATATATATATATATATATATTATAATACAATTATATTATATATAATTATATTATATATAATTCGGTTCGAATTCGGGGACAGATACGGATTGGAGACCCTATAACTATATCCAAAACCATAACCAAATATTATTCACAGTTCTATACCCAAATCCAATCCATTTGAACAGTTATCCACGATTATCGATTTTAGTGGTTAGAATTGTCATCGCTACATAAGAGACTTATATTGACATATTTATAACGGGTGGATTGCCCAGATGGATAAGACATCTTTTTCAACTCAGTTGGATTCAAGTTCAAATCATTTTCCTCCTCTTAATCTTGATGATCCTTCGTTATAATAAAAATACTATTAACATATTGTGAACAACACATTCTAAAACAATCGATACTTAATTACCGGTACATATTCACAGTTTAATAAACATAATCATAATAAGTTCCTTAAAAGGATATAGCCATGCATATACATGAGATGCGAATAGATTTTGACGTCCTAAACTTTGGATTTAAGAATATTTTTTTATTGTGACGGGTACACCACATGTATTAATAGAAGTGGTGGAAAATTTTATTTTTTAAGTTATTAACTTTTTAGTATACATATCCCACTATTTGTATAGTGACACATGACGTACCACTCCGTGTACCGGTCACAAAATATCTTACTTCTCTCCTCTCTTGTCTCTTAAAAGGATAACCCACTGCTGTTTCAATCCAGTTTTCTCACAAATGTCCATTAATTCAACTTATAAATCACTTCAAACACTATATGTACGATTAAAAGACGCTAAATTTTTGTAAACTAAGAAAATACTTTGAATACCTCAATGCCTGGGGTTGATTCGCTGGAGAAATCGTGACTTTTCAGAAATATTTTCTACACTGTTCCCATTCTCTCTGCTTCGATGTTAAATTTTGGTTTTTTATTTTTTTTAGTGGGGTGTAAAGATACATTTACGTATGAATTAGGCTTCTGAGAGTAGTTTAGGTAGTATGTTTGGGTTTAAAAAAATATTAATCGTTTAATTAAAATTAATAAAAGTGTAGGAAGTAAGTTGGGTGTAAAGGCTATATAGGTTCAAATAAATTTTTTTACTAGTCACCATGTCTCAGTTTAAATTAACAAAATAGAATATCTTAGAATGGTATAATATTTCCCTCCATGCATGGCCCATGACTAGTTAATTCTTGCCTTACATTGAGATTAAAATGGCTATCTTTTTTGTACCCAAAAGAAAATTGCTGTTTTTATCAGTTTTTGTATTAATGGTGATGCTTGTGACAATTAGAGCAAGAGAAAACCGGCCTTCTTTTGGATAAACGCAATGATGCCACTGTGCTCTGTGATCTTGGGAAGCCTTCTGGTTTTCCTAACCCATGCTGAAAAACATGGCGTTCTAGTAGTAAGCATCTCACTCTCTCTCCAGCATATATGCAATATATATCACATAATAATTACTTTTTATTTAATTAATTTGGTAAGATATGTTAGTTAACTTAATTAGACCCTTTGTTTTTGCAGATTGGACACCTTAAAAAAGGGTTGAACCCGCCATCCGTGTCTGACTTGGCTTTCGGGTCGCCATATCTTTCAACAGCCATTAAAACTGGGATCGTCACTGGTGTCATCGGCCTTGCTGTAGGTCCCTGCGTTCCTCAGTATTTGCTTAGCACACAATGTATATAATGAAGGCTTTAGGCTAACATTGCTAGATTACTGATGGTGGATGTGCAGGAAGGAGTAGCTGTCGGAAGAAGTTTTGCTGCGTTTAAAAACTACCACATTGACGGTAACAAAGAAATGATCGCTTTCGGGATGATGAACATTGCAGGCTCTTGCACTTCTTGCTACTTGACCGCCGGTACATACCCTTTTCATGGCCATACCTAGCGTTCAATATATATGTAACGAGAAATGCGCTCTTTTTTGCATGAATGTCCGTTCATATTCAAAATCTGACAATATGAGCATACGTCTAACAATACAAATCTACCTAGAGGGCATTGCTTTATACATAACAGTCTTTAATCAAGCACATGTACAGTTATCTAGTAGTTTTTGTCAGATTCACTAATCATATCTAATGGCTGCAATTACTTGCAGGACCGTTTTCGCGAACTGCGGTGAACTTCAATGCAGGATGCAAAACTGCAGTCTCCAACATTGTAATGGCGACTGCAGTGATGTTCACACTGTTGTTTTTTACGCCATTGTTCCATTACACTCCACTTGTGGTGCTCTCCGCCATTATAATGGCTGCCATGCTTGGCCTCATCGATTACGAAGCCGTCATCCATCTCTGGAAAGTAGACAAGGTGGACTGCATTGTGTGCCTGGGTGCATACTTTGGTGTTGTCTTTGGCAGTGTTGAGATTGGCCTAGTCATTGCAGTAAGTAGAGAGTGTAGGAAGGGTTTTCTTTCTTGTGTCACAAGAAAATTTTACTTTTTAGACATTTCTGGATACATATGTAACGTTTATGTATATTAGCAGGTTACAGTTTCACTGCTAAGGGTTCTGCTATTCGTGGCGAGGCCAAGGACTTTCGCTTTAGGCAACATTCCAAACTCGTCGATTTATAGAAGCATTGATCAGTACCCGGTTGCGAACAATATTCCAGGAGTTCTTATTCTTCAAATTGATACACCGATCTACTTTGCTAATGCAAATTATTTAAGGGAAAGGTACATAAAATACTCGCAAGTTTGATATCGATATATGCAAACCATGTAGCCAGCGTGATAAGAGTTTTAATCTATGCTCAAAATCTGGTTCACAGGATCTCAAGATGGATATATGAGGAGGAAGACAAGATAAAATCTTCTGGAGAAACAAGCTTACACTATGTTATACTAGACACTGGCGGTAAGTGACCAATCTGCAACATTCACAAATTAACATGTACGATCTGTGGCGTTAAGCTTTATTACGAGTCTAATGCTAAAATTAAAATCAAATTACAGCAGTTGGAAGCATCGATACGAGCGGGATCACCATGCTTGAAGAGGTCCAGAAAAATGTTGATAGAAAGGGTCTCAAGGTATGATATTATGGTAGACTAGTTCTGTTTGATAAAGTTCATATTCTTGTTTGATCATGTGCTTATGTTTTGTTCTTTCTTCTGATCTATCAGCTTGTAATAGCAAACCCCCGAAGTGAGGTGATCAAGAAGCTCGAGAAGTCCAAGTTCATCGAGAAAATCGGTCAGGAATGGATCTATCTTACAGTGGCAGAGGCTGTATCGGCGTGTAACTTCATGCTACACACCTGCAAACCAAATCTAGGAGAAATAGACGGAAACAGACACGATGACAGTGTCTAATCTACGATGATCAATCAAACGAATGAAAGTTTTAGGATATGTGTGGCGGTGGCTTTAACAAAAGAAAAGATAATCTCTATATGTATATAACATGAATGATCCACAAGTTGGAGGAAGGAGGGTTTCCTAGCAGATGGGGACATAGCTAGGGTGCTAATAAGTATTAAGCTTATTATTATAGTTAATATACACATAATTAAGAGATTATGAAGAATGCAGATGATGCTCAAGGCCAGGCTTCTATATTAAACCAAGCCTGAAAGCCCTGTGTGCAGATCGTTTAACGGTGTAATATTCCCTTATCAATGAAGCATAATATTCAGCATCTGAGGTAGTTTTACACTAACACCAACTTGACGGAGACTTTACAACATTCTGGTTGTAAATCTCACACAAGATAACACAGTAAATTGTACGCTTCTCAAAAAACACAGCAGTTTGTCAAGTTCAAGCCATACAATCTGGAGGGAAACTAAAACGAACTATGAATAATCTGCGCTGTTATTCATCCAAGGAAATAAAAGCATCACTGTCAAGCAGCCTTAGGGTAAAACCATAAAGAAGAGTCGTGACTAGTGCTCATGAATAATATAAGGACCATACATAGAGCACGCAGGGCAGCAAAGATGCACAAAAACCTATTCAACAGTTACATTGCTATTTGGACAATTACAAATAAACTTAGTTCTGTAGGACCTAATTTCAAATTTTCGGTTTCACCGCAGAAGCAGCAGATAGAGAAATATTGGAAACAACCCAACTTAATTCAAGGGCCAAACTACTCCTTACACTGGAAAAACAGGCTAACAACTTCACAGTAAGGGGTCTCTCAGTAAAAACCAATCACTCAAAACAAGAAGGCCTGAAAATTTTAGAAAGAGACAAAACCTTGAGTAAATGCATGTTATGATTATGGAAAGCACCTTCCTGCAAATATCCAGGGACAAAGGAAACCTTGCAAACTGAGTAAAGGCAAAAGACTGTCACCAGTGCTGTCCGTTCTCTAGAATACACAATATCTCGCTATAATGGGCCTGAGACTTTCCTCCAACAAAATGCAAATAAAGGAACTTATGAATCGGACTGTTTGAAAAGGCGCGGAATCAATTCATGGGCACCGATATCTAAATCCTCCGGATCCCTGAAAGAAACACTGACATTAGATTACTTAGCTCCAAAACACTACCGTTGATGTGATCAAATATTCTAACAGAAAGGTTTTGTACAATAGGTTAGTTGGACATTATTATAGTAAATATTAAGTGAGTAACCACACTGAGGCTTCTTCCCTGAAATTTTCCTACAAGCATCCTGAAACTTATGTAGATTAAAATATAAAAAAACAAAAACCCACTTCCCACTATTATTTCCATATCCATATGTTCAAACTTTCCGGTTCTTTATTCTCTTGAAAGCAAAAAGGACAATACTTAATGGGTTTGCACATTGAAGAAAGAGAGTAACATTAGAACTCCAAGGTGATAAAAAAAGATATATAACCTTAAGCTTTAATTTCGTACCCACTTCAAGGTGGTACGAAATGCAACCACCAAATATAACCTAAGTTCTGATGAAGCACGTGACGGGTGATGGAACTTCAGAATTTGCAATACATTCTTGGTATTTTAAATAATAAATTAAAAGTCATCCATACTTGAGCTTGTATTTAGTTACAAATTAACACTTCCTCAGGAACAGATTGTGTGTATGTGCATGTCACAGAGAGAGAGACAGAGAGAGAGAGAGAGAGAGAGAGAGAGAGAGAGAGAGAGAGAGAGAGAGACCTGCACAATGTCTGGCCCAGTTCACTAGAACTAGAAATAAACCACAGCTTCCGCAGGAAAGGGGTCTCAAATTGCACAAAGAAACCATCATGTTGCCCGTGTTTCCATTTCCTCGATCCTTGACCTTTCCAAACCTGTGCAAAGTATTTGATCATTAAAACCTTTTATTGAATCAGTCAATACTCCGCCCTCAATTTAGATCACCTACGAACAAAAGTTGGATTTAGCAAATTGGAACCAGAGAAAGCTAGTGACATCTGAAATAGACCAATCAACTACTTTCTTTTCTCTGAGACATACCAGGTATAAATGCTTAACCTTCCATAAACACTATGCAATCATCATGCACGAGTCTTTTACGCACTTGAGGCACAACTTCAAGTCTTGAACCCATGTCAGAGGTCAAACCTCCAAAAAGTAATTAAAACACTTCTAGTCTCGCACACACACAGAAGTACACCGCATGCAAAGATACAGAGACTTAGGCACATGTAACACACACATGTGACACAATAATGTTAAATGCCCATTAAATGCCTTCCTTTTTCATTTGAGAAGAAAATGCTCATTAATTCCTTAACTATAACTAACTGAAGAAGGTAACAATCGAAAGTGCATGACAGATACTCCATGACACATTGCAAAAACATGTGTGAGCACCTTTTTCTTGGGCCTTTGCAAGCACCCAAATTCAAATTGAAACATCAATACATGTGCATTTTAAGAATTGCCCACGTGTTTATCATCTAAAATAAGTTCTCCATCGTGTTACACGACGAACCTTAATAATTGTCTTCCTAATAGAATAAGATTAAGATTTATAGTTGTAAATACAAATGACGTGAAATGTACCTGTGGATAAGACATGATACTTTTGGGAGTCACCAAGCAAGCTGCTCTGGAGAAAGAATCCTCAGCATACTGCCTAAGAAATGAAAAACAACTGCCATGTGTATGCGGCGATTCAAAAGCCTGGAATAAGGGCAAGTATTGATTAGTTATACAAAAAACTCACCTGTTAGTGTACGGATAACAGTAGCAGAGAATGATGGCTCACGCTCGAAAAGAATATACTTAATGCAATAAATTGTTTTATCGTAACATAAAAAAGGGGTCATATGACCAAAAATGCTGAAAAATAACATTTTCAACCAATCAGAAAAGGGATATTTTGAAAAAAAATGAAAGCTCTAAATTTAATACCTTATCAATATTCACAACTGGAGCATATTTCTCGGTGTCTGTTTTTTCCTTATCTAGGAGAAAATAAACTCTAGCCTCCACTTTTGAAGTTTCATGCCATGATTTTACAGCTGACTCCATTGTCTCAACAAGGAAAGAAAACATTTCTTCCCAACATTCTTCAGATCCACGCTTCCCAGACTGGAAAGAGAAAGAGTGACTTAATTATTAGGACTGATTGAAACAATCCAAGCCCAGGTGATCTTAAGTCTTTATATAAGCTTCTGGAACTCATGTGTTAAACCTTCAGGGCGCTAAGAAAGTTTCTATATATAATATGAAAATCTGCAAGTCACACCATTCAGGTGAAGAAAGATAAAGCAGACAGAAACAAGAATAACGTATTTAAATGACTGCAATTATATTTCTTACTCGTGCACAAAGATACTAGAAGGCATCAAAATGAGAATAATAATGAGCAACATTTTCTGAAAATCATGAATCCTTGATAAATACACTCACCATTTCAGATTTCAGTTTATCTAAATGCCTCACCATATCAACATTGGATCTCATTTTCTCCACCACTTCTGCACGTTTTTTATCTCTCGCCAACTGAGAAATCCTTTTTATCTTTCTTGATACTTCTGTGCTTTGCGAGTTATATTCCAAAGATGTTTGGAAAGCAGCCAAAGCCTACAATATGCGTTGAACAGAAGGATATCAGCAGCAGAAAACCAATATCATGTGGTCTAGTCCAGAAGGCCAAAAAAAGGGGAAGATTGAAAGAACTTCTAGACATACATCATCATAGTGTTCCATGGCCTCTAATACGCAACCTTTCCTGAAATATCCCTGAAGATGCATAAAAAATATTCTTTTAAAGGAAGAAATTTTAAAAAAAAAATCAAGACTTTTGGCTTTCTAAAAGTACAAGCTTGTTGAAGCAAGATAGAATTTTAGAAAGGAAAAAAATAAAACAACAGTACCTTCTCCCACTGGGGGTTCAATTTAATTGTTGTCTCTGCATCAGCAAGGGCTTTGCTAAGCTTAACCAATTGAAGAAATGCTGCAGCACGGTTGCTGGCCAACAATGGACCATTAAAATGAAAGAAGATGCATCAGTAAATGTTAATTGTTTATTACTACTACGCTATTTCATATGGAAAACTTCAACGTTTTCATTAACATCCCATAAACAACAGAAACAATCCTAGCTTATAAACAAAATAATGAAGATATACATAAAGAAAGTCGACCAATTATCATTAAGTAATTATGAAAGCAGCAGGCGACTGACCTATTCAGAAACCAGTCCTAACTTACCTAAAATTTCTCTAGCATCTTTCACAGATCAGCCCTTTGTTTTAACAAATAGTATGCATGTGGTAGCACTTTAAGCAGGAACAATACATAGTAGACCATGAGACAAACTATAGCATTTGACATAACGGAGCAGGTTTTCTCTTCACATTTACTTGGAAATAAAGAAGGCATAGTCACAATTCAACATCACAAATGTGGTACCAAAGTATTTTTCCCCAACAAGGTTTCGTTTTCACATTTATATCGCATTTTTATTCCTAATGGCCTTGCTTTCTTCTATAAATTCCAAATTTCATAAGATCTCAGAATACTTTTCGTCACAATAAGTGAAACGTTGACTGAAACATAAAATTCTTTAACGGAACAATCCAGAATTTTTTAATGCCGCCCAAGACAGGTTACATGAGGATCATCTCATCTTAAATCACTTAAAAAAAATTCATCTACCATAATGGTTATGCAGATATTTTCGCTTACAAAGTCTATATCTTGTCTACGAAAGTGCCTGAATTTTTACTAGTAATATACGAAAGGAATTCATTTGCATCTAAATACTATAACTTTTGTTAATCAAAATAGCAAACAACAAACAAGTATATCAACCCCGAAGTAACTTCGGAGTTCATACAAATTACAAATGCCGAGGGAGTTCAAAAGGGCAAACATAAACAACATGAACAATAGAAATTCATCTGATTTTCTGCATAAACAAGGCACACAACTTCCAATTGCTACAAGGGGTGTGATATCCACACACCCCATTTTACTTCTCACACACTTTTTAAATTTTCGACCGTTAAATCAAATGAATTGAAGAAGATCAACAGACAGAAATTATCAAGGGTGTGTTAGAAGTAAAATGGGGTGTGTGGATAGCACATTCCTTCCTACAATTATTAAAATCATTCCATTAACAAAAATATTCAGCAAAAAAATTCAAATTCAACAAAAACCCATGTGAAGAAGTCAAGTAACTACATAACCAACCAATCAAAATTGCATTTTGATTATTATATATCAAAATCAAAAGTACAAAATCCCAACAAAAAAAATTTAAAAAAAAAGGGAAATTTGAGGTGGTTAATGTACCTATAGAGAGTGGGGTTATTGGGGTCTTGCTTGATGGCCTGAGTGTAGAGTGCAGCTGCTTTGAGGTAGTTCCCCGCTTTGAACTGCTCATTTCCTTTATCTTTCAGAGACTCAGCTCCTCCACCTCCTGCCAATGCGCCCACCCCACCTGATCCTCCCCCCTCTGCTTCCACCATTCCTATATGCTTCTACTGACAGTCACTGCTCAGTACCTCACTAGGGTTTATGATTCACTGCAAGTAAAGCTCCTGTCTCCTGCGATTAAACCTCCGCTTTCCTTCCCAAAACCGTGATTCCGAGCGATGTTTTCACGTTCACCTGGACTTCAAAAGTGAAAATGGGTCGGGCTGTTTTGTCTGACTTGGGTTTTAAACCGATTTATGTGTAATTGGTTCCAAAGGATTTTCGAGTTAAAAGGGCTCGGCCCAAAGATATTACACTTTCGGAGTAGTTGTTTGTACACCCAAGTTTTGTTTCTGAACACCCATTAATTTTAAGATAAATTATAAAAAACTACCTTAATTATTGGGTCGTTAATAGTTTCACTTTAAAAAGTTTCAATATCATACATTTGCTTACGAATTTGTTGCAATGTCATACCTTCCGTCAGTTCCTCAGTTAAATGCTGACGTGACGTGTGATGTGGAACACTTTATATTAAAACACTAACAAAATAATATTAAAAACTTGAAAAATAATTATTTAATATTTTTAAATATTAAAATATTAATTAATTAATCAAAAAATAAATAAACCATCAGCGCCACACCCTGTCCCCCACTCATTCTCATTCTTTCTTCCCAGATCACCATTCCTACAACCCAAAAAAAAACAAAAAAACAAACCATCCATCAGTTTCGTCCACCCCATTCCTCCCCCCAAGGCCCATTCTTCTGTTCTCCCCCTCTATAATCTCTCTGCAACCCCAGAAAAGAAAGGGAAAAAAATTGTCTTCCCCCCTCATCATCCTCCTCCTCTTTTATCCCTCACTTCATCTTCTTCCCCATGTAACCCAAAAAAGAAAGGTAAAAAAAAAAACCCTAATTCGGCTTCGTGAAGAGGGTGGGTGTGGAGGGAGGAAGGAACCAGGGTTTTTTTTTTTTTTTTTCAGGTTGCAAGAAGGGGTTTCGGGGGAAGAAGATGAACATGGGGGATGCAGAAGGGGGAGGAGAAGGTGGGTGCGAGTGCCGGGGAACTAGGTTTTTTTTTTTTTAAGAATTGGGATCTGAGGAATAAGGAATGAGAAAGGGGGGATATGGGGTGGGTAGCAGTGTGGGGGGGGTAGGGGTAGGTGTAGGGGCGTGGGGTGGGGGGTCTGTGATTATGGTGTTTTTTTTTTCTTTTCAAGAATTAGGATCGGGGAAGAAGGAAGGATAAAAGGGGGTAAGGGGTGGGTAACGGCCTGGTTGGGGGGGGAAGGGGGGTAAGAGTAGGGACGTGGGGTGGGGAGTCTGTGCTCATGGTGTAATAATTTTTTTTTCCATTCTTCCTTCTTCTTCTTCATTTCTTCTTTCTTCTTCTTTCTTTTTGGGTTGCAGACGGTGAGGGGTTTTTTTTATTTTTTATTTTATAATTATTATTATTTTAATATTTAAAAAATATTAAATGATTTTTTTTAGTTTTTAATATTATTTTATTAGTTTTTTAATATAAAATGTGCCACGTCAGCATTTAACTGAGAAACTGACAGAAGACTAACGGAAGGTATGACATTACAACAAATTCATAAGTAAAGGTATGACATTGAAACTTTTTAAAGATGATGTATTAAACTGTTAACGACCTAATAGTTGAGGTAGATTTTTATAATTTACCCTTAATTTTATTTAAAAGAAAAGGACCCTTGTACCCATACATGGGCTTGGTGGTTTTTTTAAGGAAAACATTTTTTTTTCTCTTTGGACAACTGTAAGTTTTACCATAAAGAACGTGGTAACCATGCAGTCACATGTAATCTGTAGAAAAAAGAATTATGCCATTAACAAAAATTGTTAAATTAAATTATGTAGTGTAGTGTATATACACTTTTTTTTGGCAGCCACACTTTTTAGTTGGACTAGAACTCGAACACTATAAACAAACCTTGAATTTAGCACTATTTTGGACCCATTCACTCTTTTTTTTCTTTTTTTCTTTTTTTTTTTGAAGAAAGTACGATATTCATTGAACATTGAAATGCGTAAAAATCGAGGATAGGGTGCCTAATAGTGAGCCTCAATAAAAATCGTGATAGGGCTTTCAACCCAAACGAAGGGGAAAAGAATGTCCCGCACCAATTTACTACTAATACTATCCTCTAATAATAAATCAGAGATTACATATGGGGGTTCCTCGAACCAAGATACAGGATGATCTAAACTGAGACTAAATCGCTCAAGGCAGTGTGCCACCTTATTTGTCTCTTTTCTACCAAACGAGATCTTCCAATAGTTGAACTCTTGTAGTATCTTCCTGGTATCAGCAAACAAACGTCTGTAGTACCCATTATCTGCTCTACTCGCATTCTGAATTGCGAACGTTACCATCAGCGCATCCCTTTCTACTTGAACTTGGGCCGTGTTCCACCTGTGCAGAAATAAAGCTGATGCCCTAGCAGCAACAGCCTCCACATGTAATGCAGACTACACCCGCGATTCCCTACCACCATGTGCAGCTAGAAAGCCCCATGCCATGTCACGGACAACCAAACCATACCCACCAATTAAGCCCTTAGTGTCTCATGTTGCATCAAAGTTACATTTTATCCACCCAAGGGCAGGAGGTTGCCACCAAATTAAACGCAAAGTGGGAAGTTAGAGTGCAGCAACACACCATTTTCTATACTTCGCCAGCCATGTTTGAGCTTTAATTAGGGTATCTAACGGAGAAATATCGATACCAATCCAAAGAAATTCATTACGCACCTTCCAGATACTCCAAACTAATATAAATAGTAGTTCAAAGCTATCTTTAGAGACTGCATGGGCCATAACTTCCAGCCAACCTTCACATCCAGCAAAAGAATATATGCCTAAGGGTGCGTTTGGTACGTGGGACGGGACGAGGCGTTCCGTCCCGCGTTTGGTACGCCTAAAACGAGTGGAACGAGGCGTTCCACGGGACAAGTTTTGGATGATTTTTGGTTCCACCTCCCCCCCATGGAACGGGGTTGTTCCACGTCTGTGGGACAGAAATTTTTAACATTTTAGGACAACAATGCCTCTTGTCTTTTTCAAAATTTACAACATCCGTCCCGTCCTGTTCCGTCCCGTCCCGTCTGCGTACCAAACGCACCCTAAGGGACTTCCAAACCACACAGCTGCAGCTCGGGAACACTTTGGTAAGGCATGTTCAACCGTCTCCTCATCTTGACCACAAAAGCCGCAGGTACCCTCGGGAAGAACTCGTCTCTGCTTAAGATTTACATTAGAAGGCAACACATTCATGAAACTCCGCCGACACATATTTTCACTTTCCCCAGAACTTTGGCCCTCCACAGTGCCTTCCAGAAAAATTTTGTGTTCTCATTAACCATGGAACCCAAGGGGTCCTCACCACCCATCCCTGAACATGATCTTGCCACAAAATACGCACTTTTAGTCATAAATACCCCGTTTGGTTCTTTAGCCCAAAATCAAAGAGTCTGCGGGATGAAATAAACTTAAAGGTATGCTCAAAATGAGATCCACTTCTTCTTCCACAAACCATTGACGCACTAACTGCGAATTCCATCGAACCCCATCATCATCCACCATTAAAGATCTTACCATAAGAAAAGGGTGCACCCCCGTTGGCAAAGGACTGCGAACATGGTAAAAGTTATCCCATGAAAGCCAACTACCTCCCCAGATGCAAATTTGTAAGCCATCTCCCAGTCTCAATCCCCCCCCCCGAACAATAACTATGCGAGAAGCCGCCACACTACACCAGCTATAAGAAGAATTAGGCTTAACAGACGCCGTCAAGAACTCAATAAATGGATAATTCTGAGCTTTGAAAATTCGAGCAACAAGAGAATGAGGTTGTTGTAACATGCGCCACCCTTGTTTTGCCAGAAGAGCAAGATTGAAGGCATACAAATCCTTAAAACCCAAACCGCCTTCAACCTCTGGTTTGCACAACTTCTGCCACTTCACCCAGTGAATTTTGCTCTTACCTGGTTTTCTTCCCCACCAAAATTGTGCCACCATTTGATTGAGTTCATCACGGAAAGATTTTGGTAGTAAGAAAGTCTGCATCGTATACAATAGTACTGCCTGAGCCACAATATTAATTAAAATTTCCTTACCTGCACTACTGAGTAAAGAACCATGTCAACCATTCAACTTTTTCCATAATCGATCTTTAATATACGCAAATGTACTCTTCTTAGATTGCCCGATAAACACCGGAAGCCCAAGATAACGATCATGGTAATCCACTCGTGACATCCCTAAATAATCGGCTAGTAATTGGCCATCCATCTCCGTGAGATTCTGACTGAACGCCACACTACTTTTGGACAAATTTACTGTTTGCCCTGAAGCCCTTTCATACATGCCAAGTAATTCCTTCAACTGCAAACATTCCTGAACAGAACTCCTTGCAAATATGAAACTATCATCTGCAAAGAGTAAATGATTAACACTAGGTGCTCCGTTACAAACTTTAACCCCCTGAATTCGGCCTTGAGTTTCCCAAGAATCAAATAAAGCTAATAAACCTTCCACAGATAACACAAACAAGAATAGCGACAAATGATCACCTTGGCGAATGCCCCGCTTCGGATGAACTAACCCCACCGGCTCCCCATTCAATTTAAACGAATAAGAAACCGTGGAAACATACATCATTATCTAGTGTATCCATTCATCAGCAAAACCCAACTTCTTCATTATCTGTTCTAAAAAATTTCATTCAATGCGATCATAGGCCTTACTGATATCCAACTTCAACGCCATCACACCGTTCCACCCATTGTTCTTTCGATACATATAATGCGCAATTTTCGAAGCTACCAAACAATTATCAGATATCAACCTACCCGGTATAAACGCACTTTGTGATGGTGAGATAATATCCGTGAAAATAGGTTTCAACCTATTAGAAATCACCTTAGAGCAAATCTTATAAATCACGTTACAAAGACTGATCGACCTAAGATGAGTCAGTTCCGTTGGGTCAATTTTCTTCGGAATCAAAGTGACATTGGTATAATTAATCTTTCTAAGAATATGACCTGGCGAGAGAACATGTCTTACCCCATCACACACATCTTGTCTGACCGTATCCCAGTGCTTTTGATAGAATCCTGGTGACATACCATACCATCAAGTCCCGGAGATTTAGTCAGATGCATTTGAAATAATGCGTCCTTGATTTCCTCGTTCAAAACTGGTCTCAAGAGCTTTTGATTCATCTCTGTTGATACCCTGAGAGTAACCACCTTCAAAATGTCTGACACGTCCACCAATCCCTGAGAGTCAAATAAGTTAGAAAAATAATCTATGATTACCTTTTCCATACCCCTCTTATCATCATGCCACACTCCGTCGTCATTGAATAAACCCAGTAAAGCATTTCTTCATTGTCTTTTAGTAGCCTTTTGATGGAAAAATTTTGTGTTTCGATCCCCCATTTTAAGCCAATTTTCTTTTGATCTATGCCTCCAAAATGCTTCCTCATGTGCCAGCAAAGCTTGCAGTCAGGTATTTAACTCGTGCTGTTGGGCGATGGTTGTATCATTAAAGGGTCTTCCAAATAAAGCATTCAATTTATCTTCCGTTTCTAAAATTTCTCTCGGAATTGAACGCTTTGTTGATTCTACCCAATTTATTAATTGTAATCTTGTGGCCTTAATTTTTTTCGTGACTTGAAACATGGGAGATCCAAGAACCTCTGCCGCCCACCCCTGCTGCACCGCAGCTCCACAACCTTCTTCCACGGACCACCTTTCTTCATACCGGAACAATTTCTTGAATCTCCGCTGAGTTTTAGGCACCTATTCCAATCAGATGAATTAGGCTTCAAGTGGGAAATTTGGTACCCTGAGAACATATCCATCCATTCTTAAGTCGCAACAGCTCTGTCTAACTACACTTTTATTCCCCCACACCTTGTAGTAACCGAAGTAAATTTATTGCCAACAAACCCAAGATCTTGTAGCTAACAAGTAGTTAAGGCATTACGAAATCCTTCCATTTGGCGTTCATTACGAATATCACCACCCTCTTGCTCATGGGAAAATAAAGTTTTAGTAAAATCTCTCATACAACACCACGGCATGTTCGAATTATTTTTCAACTGTTGAAGCAAACTCTAAGACCTATGCCTCTCCGCTTCCACCGAAAAGCCATAGAACAATGTAAGCCTCCAATGATGAACATCCCCTAGACCACCTACCTCCAAATCAATGTGATTAGAAGAATACGATCTTAACATCAGATTAGCATCCTCCCTCCACATAGCACACAAACCGCCTGACCTTCCCGAACTCGGAACATTAAATAAAAAATCAAATTTCAATTGTGACTTTAACTTCTCCATATGCTCCTTCAAGTTTTTTGTTTTGCACAGAAAAATCACCATGGGATCTTTAAAGAGAATTAATCTCTTAAGTGCCTGAATTGCCCGAAGGTTCCCAAGCCCTCGGCAATTCCAGCTTATACAACTCATTGGACTTGGCGGGGCTGAACTCCGTCAGCCTCCGCCATTGTGAAATATGTTGAAGAATTCGCACGCCTCTTAGTAGCTGGAAGCAGCCCTATTTCCTTTTTTTTCCCGACAACCCCTTTTTCCTAACTCTGGTAAAATAAGACATTTAGTTTTGGAACTTCTAAACTTGTGCCTACGCATGACCTTTCCTTCCGAATGACTCTCAGAGTCGATTAATATCGGGGAGTCCTCCCGTTCCCATGGTTGACCGCCACCTTCACCATTTGTCAATGAAAATACAATAGACTTTTCTCCCATCCCCTAAAGCACTTGACCTGGTTTAACCACACTCCCATTAGGCACAATTTCAGTCCCAAACAGATGTAGTGATTGCATTGACTGTGAATCCACATTCTCCCTAATAGCTTCCAGATTGTTTGTGCCTTGTCGATCCTGTCCCATCGGCAAAAAAGGTACCAATGCCAGATTACTCATCTCGTTATCCTCAATGTCCATAGCCTCATTCAGTTTCAGTAAAGACTCTTGTCGAAGTCCCCGTGTCTTTGGTTCTACCAAAGCACCCCCACATTGATCTATGGGTTCCT
The DNA here is from genome assembly GCA_963580275.1 of Crataegus laevigata. Taxonomy (NCBI): domain Eukaryota; kingdom Viridiplantae; phylum Streptophyta; class Magnoliopsida; order Rosales; family Rosaceae; genus Crataegus; species Crataegus laevigata. The sequence goes on along the minus strand of OY756940.1, from coordinate 16,511,595 downwards.
CCATCTCTTCTATAGGCGGAGCCCGCATTACCCAACCACCACTAGTGTGTAAACCAAAATGTTTCCCCATCGGTCTTCTATAATCCTTCTCGAACATATCCAACTGGAACCACATTCCATACGATTTTGCCTTATCGTCCAATTGATGTCCTTTATAACACTCGCATTGTTCTTCAACATGGTCCATCATTCCACAAAGAAAGCATATGAGTGGTAATTTCTCATACCTAGCATCAACTTGCAGCAGCCTCCCTTCCAATTGGATATTAACAAACCTGCGCAACGGTTTTTGCACATTGAGTCACACTCGTACTCGAAGAATACTACCAAACTGTTCATCCTTGCGACTTTGATCTGTCAGAATATATGTACCTAGTAAATCCCCCAGAAACTTCCCCATTTGTTTGGTCATATAACACAGAGGCAGGCCCTTGAATTGTACCTAAAATTCCTGATGATGGAGTGGAATCTGAGCCAGGTACGCTAAAGTATCCCCTTTTCCAAGCACCAACAAGTATTGCTTATTATACAATCAAGGTACTCCACGTAGAATGGTATTACGTTCCTACATGGAATTGAAGCCAAAAGCAAAACGATCATCCTCCAAATCTGTGACAATTACGTTTGCCTTTGGCCGCCAGAGGTTTTGCATTTGTCGTTTAAATCCTTCCTTATTTACCGGTTTAGTGGATAAAACCTTGCCTACAAGGAAAACTCTTGAAGATTTCAACATAACCGTCTCCATCTTCTCCACAAATCTTCTTGCAAACTTATCCATCAAATCTTCCATAACTGTAAAACTTTGCATAACCAAATCCCACGTACACACGCTAATCCTAACATACCACTTGATTCCTTTACAAATCCTTCCTTACACCATGAATGAAGCAAGAAGCGGAAAAAAGCCGCACCCTTCTACGTCGCCGCTTTGGTCGTCAGCCAGAAAAATCTCACACAACCGCTCTCCTAGGGTTCGTGTAACAACCCACTTCAAAATTAAGTACAAGTTACGAAAATACCCTTGTGTGGGTATTGTACCCAAGCCACTTTCTTTTCTTTCCTCTTTTTTCCCCAAACCTGTAAGTTATCCTTCCTCCTCCATTTTCTGAAAACAGAGTTCTCGACAGTTCCACGAGCCCCCGTGAGCTCTCATTTCCCTTCATCCATTTCTCTTACAATCGAACCCCAAAACTTTAGGTTTTCAAATCCCTAAGACCTCAAGAACCCAATTTGGTGCTTGCATGCACCATCGAATCGTTGTGAACAATTTTACTCTTTAGCACCGAGAGAGAGAATCTCCCTATTCTCTTAATCTAGTTGAAAATCAACCTGCAAAACCTTCGAATTCGAGTCTCTAGGACCTGAGGTAGTCACTGATAACCTTGCATGCGTCGTTTGTGAATGCTCTTCGTGATCCGCCATTTTTCCCGAGAGCTTCGAGCTCTGAAATTCTAATCTCAGGTAAGGACATTCTATTTTCTTTGGATCTTTGAGAATATTTGTTGGTGTTGTGTTGTTTTGTGTTGAATCAAGAGCTAAACCCTACTGTTCCAACATGCATGCACTCCATTTTCTTTTTCCAGAACCCATCAAGAATTCCGGCGAACTTCGGGACGAATTCAAGGCCAGTCTCAACTCCTTCCGAGTTTATTGGCGGTAAAAATTCTGCTCCCTTCACTCTCAGCGTCATTTTGGTGATTTAATCTCATACTTTTACTTGGTTTTAAGTTCGAGTTGGAATCGGGAGAACTTCCCGGTGTGAAATCCAGTGTTCTTCTTTGACTGGGTCCGGTGACCCACGGGTTATCCGGGTCGACTTGACCCGCATGCCATAAGTCCAGATTTTTAACCCACTTACCAAGTTTATAACCCAAATGGGTAGCCCAGATTTTTCTAATAACCCATCCAATTTATTTGGGTATTTTAATTTTAGGCCCTAAAACTTAATTTGGACAGGCCCAAGTCAAATTGGGTTATTAACTAATACCCAACTTAATAACTAAATCCCTTAACCCAGTTTTGGACATTGGGCTTGGCAGCCACTAGCCCAGCCCGTGTTCCCTTAATTCTTTGGACTCGAGCCCAATTAAATTAAATTTAATTTTATTGGGTGTTTAGGTGCAACTGTGGGAAGTGATTCAGTACATCCTAATTCGGGCGGCTCTCTGAGAGCGGAGTATCTGTGAGTGGACCTCTTCTAAAATTACCATGATTTTTATGATTTAATTGCATAATTGAAAAGCATGCCTTACGAGTTTATGAATTGATTTTATGTTAAGCATATTACTGAAATGTTGAATATCGTCTCATTATTTTGTGAGGAATTAATTGTTGGCCTATATTGAGTTATATTTTGATATATCGTATTTTCTATAAAAACCATGAACTAGTACACTATCTAATGGATGACGATAGGATGCTAGAACATGTTTTAGAAACCCCTATTTATAGTATAGACGATGGATGACTCTATACTATGAAGTTGTTATTTTTAGAGGCGTAACTATTTGTGCGTACCTAGTGGACACTATGCCGCCTGGGGCGAGAATCTGGTGTTGGCAGTTAGGCCGGGAGAAATAATCCCTAACGAAAGGCTGAGGGGCACGGAGACAGGCATTGGGCCGGGAGAGAGTTATCTCTGGCTACGGGCACAAAGACTTAGGTGCAGGCATTGGGCCGGAAGTATATTATTATTCAGTGATCTTACTAGCAGCACACCGCGCTTATGAGACGACTTGTGAGACGATTCATGCTTCGGTTTTACGCGATGTTTTTCCCGCGATATATCTCGTGAAATGTTTATGGCATGCTAATGTTTTCAGCAGAACTATCGTTTATCATGCTAATAATTTTCATTATATACATACAACCGTGGGGGTTAGTATGTTCATAATTATTTTCATACTATGTATGTATATAAACTTGGTCCACTCACCCTTGTTTTGCGCCCCCTTCAGGATTTAGATTCGAGGTACATGATCCCAGCGTCAAGACAAGTTTGCTCAGCTATTCTCGAGTTCACTCCACATGGGTATTATTCCATTGTTCGTATATTTTCCTAAAACTTCTTTTATGTTATTCTTAGAAATATATGCTCTAAACTCATTCCTTAAATGTATATTCCTTATGTTCATAAGTCTTATTTATCCCTTATTTTCAGCAATTGCTCTCAATAAATGGCTTTCGTCACCCTCGGGTGTCGGCCAGCACGTGCCTTTACTGGTATTCGGGGAATACCGGGATCGGGGTGTGTCAGTTCGAGAGGAAACCTTAGAGAGCCTTTTGGACCCATTCACTCTTGAATATATTTTGTTTCCAATCTCATAAAATTTGTTCGGGTAAACTGCAGTTTGACCCCATAGACTATCACTCCAGTTGAAATTGCTCCACTTAATTAATTGTTTGATAATTAACCTCTTAAATTATTTAAAATCAGTCAATTAATCCCTTGCCATTAAATTTCGTCCACTATTTCGTCAAATTCAAGGGCAAATTAATATTTTTATCATCAATTATTACTTGTCAGTTATAACCACCATTAAAATAATGACACGTGGACACAAAATAATTCAAAAACTTATAGCATAATAAAAAACATAAAGAAACCAAACGTTTACATAACGGATCATTTTACATTGTCATTACACATTATTACGTGTCCACATGTCATAATTTTATTGGTGGTTATAAGTGACATGTAAGAATTGATGTTAAAAATATAATTTGACCTTGAATTTGATAGAATAATGGACGAAATCTAACAACAAGAGTTTAATTGGCTTATTTCAAATAGTGCAGAGAGTTAATTTGCCAAAAAATAATAATTCAGAGTGTCAAATGACAATTTACCCGATTTCTTTTGAGATGTGTGGCAAATTAGGGTTTTAGTCTTGGGCTTTTTCTTAAAAAGTCCAGACTTTAGAGCCCACGTGTTATATTTGAAAACTTATGGGCCGAACAAAACCTGAGTCCATCTCAGTAAAGGCAAGATTTATCGCATTTATATAAACAGAGAGAGTGTTAGGGTTTTGTGTTTCACAAAGACAAGGGTCTGCTTCTCTCGGCCGCTTTCCTCCTTGCCCTCGTCTCTCTGCAGAGCTCTAGAGCTCCTCCAGGTTTTCACCCATGGCCGTCGGGTACTCATTCTCTCTCTCTCTCTCTCTACAGGCACTGACATATTTCTGCACTTGAATTTCTCGATCAGTGACTGACACATTAACCTTTGTTATTACACAGCAAGAATAAGAGGATTTCCAAGTCGAAGAAAGGAGGAAAGAAGAAAGCGTAAGCTTATTTTTTTACATATATACATACACACTGATTTATATAGATCTGGGATTTTTTCAGTTTTGTTCTTATTTGTCATTTTGTATGATTTGCTAATTATGTGATAATCCCACTTATTTATTAATTAATTTGTATTTGTGAAACGAAAATATAGGGTTGATCCGTTTGCCAAGAAGGATTGGTATGACATCAAGGCCCCGAAACTGTTCAACAACCCGAATGTGGGAAAAACTCTCGTCTCCCGTACTCAGGGTACCAAGGTATTGATGTTATCTATCAATCTTTGTTTTTTCTTTCCGTTTTAGATTTAGTTTTTTGGAATACCATATTAAGTAGGGTGAAAGCTGTTGTGGAATCAGTTTATTTTGCTATTCTTTTGACGAAATAGATTAGCGGGTAGGGGTTTTTATTGGACTCCTGTTACTGTTGAATCATGCATTTGTTGTGTTCTTATGGATTGCAAATGTTGTGAAATTATCGTGTTTAAGTATTTTCTGTTTTCTGGAAGGCTGGTATTTAGAGTGTTGTTTTTGTGTTTGCAGTATTAAGTTTATTTTGGGAAATGGTTTATGCATACTGTGTTCTCCTTCTGCACTATGTTTATTTCTATCCAAATGCCATAAATAAACTTGAGTGCGGAGGGGTAGAGCAGTGAGGTGCCAAAATCATTTGTTTATGTTAATGTTGAGAAGAATGACTGTTAAACCTGTTACATTTTGCATTATCTATTTAGAAATTTCCTTGCATCAGTAATTATTATACAAAACTTTCAAATGTATACTTCGCATGTTCGAAAGAATTGTTGAGCATTAGCAAGTTTTTTCCCACATGATAACAGACTTAAGTATATATTTAAATTGTCAGTGCATGCTTTTAACAAGTTTCTTGGTTTTAACAGATTGCTTCCGAAGGACTCAAGCATAGAGTCTTTGAGGTATCACTCGCTGACCTTCAGGGTGATGAGGAGCATGCTTACAGAAAGATGCGGTTGAGAGCTGAAGATGTCCAAGGGAAGACTGTTCTTACTAATTTCTGGGTATGCTGGAATTATTTACGTTCATATGTTTTTTGGTATCATTTTTATGATTTCTTATGAACCTGTGCTCATTTATTTTTGAATTATTCAGGGAATGAATTTCACCACTGACAAGCTTAGGTCTTTGGTGCGCAAATGGCAAACGTTGATTGAAGCTCATGTGGATGTGAAGACCACTGACAACTATACTCTAAGGATGTTCTGCATTGGCTTCACCAAGAGACGACCAAATCAGGTCAAGAGAACCTGCTATGCACAGTCTAGCCAAGTCAGACAGGTAATGTATACCTTAATTTGGAAATTCTCCGATGCACTTTTTTCTGCACTAGTGGGCGGTGTTAACCGTTCACACATGAAAAAAATATGCGGGTGAACAGACCTCTACCTTACTAATTTGCATGATGCATTTGAATTTACCATGAATTTTGTCTATGTTCTTATGCATGGTAGTGTTTGCTTTTGATGCCAAAATGCCTACATTTATTGTCAGATTCGCCGTAAGATGAGCGAGATCATGATTGCCCAGGCAACATCAAGTGATCTTAAGGGCTTGGTCAACAAGTTCATTGCTGAGAGCATTGGTAAAGAGATTGAGAAGGCAACAATGAGCATCTATCCATTGCAAAATGTCTTCATCAGGAAGGTCAAGATCTTGAAGGCACCCAAGTTTGATCTCACCAAGCTCATGGAGGTAAACCCTTTTTTCTCTTGAAAATGTATTATTTATTTTTCTACTTGGAATATTATATATAGTTAATGATGAACCGTGGTCATAGTACTTCTGAGAGCCCTTGAGCTTGTTTATCATGTATATGGTTCTTCATATTGTGGCCGGATGCTAAACCTCAGTGAAATGGATTTTGTGTAACTAGGTTTATGGTGGTGAAGATGTTGGTGTGAAGGTGGAGAGGCCTGCCGAAGAAGCAGCGCCTGAGGTGCAGCAAGAAATCATTGGTGCTTAAGTGCTGCCTCTGTTATTTCCGTTTTAGTATTTGTTCAATTTATGTTGTGAACTTAAGGAGACCACCTGCTGCTTGTTTTGTTCTAGCTTTTTGAGAGGATGAAAGTTGCTAGACCGAAATTTTGTGCCTTTAATCTAAATACTAAACTTTAATATATTTCAGCCCAGATGAGATTTTGAGTCCTGCTTTTTACATCCTCAATTCTATTATTTACCTCACATAGATCGGTACTCAAATTGTCTACCCCGACTGTGACGGTTTGAGGCGCTGCCGCGATGCCTAAGCTCATAAGTTTTGCGGGGGCAACGCTTTCGTGGCAGGTGCAATTAGAGGTGCGATATGGATCGGAAACTGGTGCAAAGATAAATTTTTTTTGGGATAATCCGATTCCGATAGACAAAGCCCAATGAATCTGAAATGTTCGAAATGCAACAGTTCTCAAAAAGTTATATGCAAATTGAGAGCATCTATCCCTCTCTGGCTGTTTCGAAATCCGATCAATATCCAACTGCATCCATTTTTCCCAATATTGGAAGCATACATTCAACACAGCCTGCATTCCGAAAGTTACTGAAACATGGTAAGTTTAAAAAAGAAGAAGAGTAAATTGTAACATTAGTCCTTCAATTTTAACTTAATTGGAGCAATGATCCTTCAACTAAAAATTCATTAGTGTTAGTCTGTCAATTCATCAAAACATGAAGCTATGATCATTATCGTCAACTCTGTTAGAACTCTGTCAAAATAAGTCACGTGCCATGCACGTGAGGTTAAATCAATGAGCAAATATGGAAAATCAAGAAAAGTTGTATCAATAGTCCCTCAACTTTAATTCAACTGGAGAAATGGTTCCTCAACTTTAACCCAATTGGAGCAATAGTTCCTCAACTTTAACCTAATTGTAGCAATGATCCTTCCAACCTAACTCATTTTGACAGAATTCTGACGCAGAAAATAACAATAACTACACATTTTAATGAGTTGATGGACCAATTGTAATGGATTTTTAGTTGAGGGATCATTGCTCCAATTTGATTAAAGTTGAAGGACCATTGCTACAATTTACTCAAAAAGACCACTTAGTATTACGATCTAGTGGTATTCCTCATCACTTGTAAGTAGAAGGTCTTAGTTCGATTCTCGCTAAAGGCGAATTTGAATCACATTATTGCTAGTCCATTGTGAGGCTAAGAGCAGCTCTGGCGTGAGCAATAGCCTTGTGGACTAGCTGCAAATCCAATCCAATTACCTTACAAAGCGACGCCAGCCCATTCGGGCTATTGGGTTGAGAGGGAGCCTGTGACAACCCGTTCCGAATTATTATATATTTTTCTCCTCGAGTGTGTAAAGTGACGATATTGCCCTCGTTGGCTTAGTGATGTGGACGTACATATTTAGTTTCAAATTAATTTTCTCACTAGCGTAATTAAATCGTACTCGACGTCACGAGTGCGTTGACGTGAGTTAGGGTAGAATCAGATTCGTAACGAAAAAGTATGCGTAAATGGGAATAGTTGTATTGTTTTTCTTTTTGGAATGGTGATCCATGATCATACAATATTCACCAATCAATTTGGTTCCTACAACCTCTAGCCCAATTAGATTTTGGGTATTATTTTTGTAGGGCCACTTAGCATAACTCTCGCCCTCTCTCACGGTAGCCCAATCAAGGCCACGATATTTTCTTTTCTGGTCAATCCCATGACCACACACACACACACACACACACACACACACACACACACACACACACGTGTATACCATCACCTTCTCTTCCCTCTCTCTCGACCCTTCTCATTTCTTCCTCGTCCGTACACCGTGACATCCATACACCCAACCATCATCAAACTCTCATGGATCGAGTTTTTAGAACCCACCATCACTCTTCTCGTGACTCCACGAGTCTAACCGTATCCTTGGTTCATCGAATGGATGTCAACGATGTGAGAAACCAAAGCTCTGGCAAGGAGCCCAGTTTGCTCCGACGCGATCGCGGTTGATATACAAGTTTTGAGGCTCGAGTTGGGCTCTGTGTAACTTCCCTAGCATTTTAGACTAGTTTTGGAGAAGTTTGCACATCGGAATAAGCACGTTCGTGGGATTTGAGAGTTGGCCGATTTTTCCAAAGGATTTTCCGGCCGTTTTTCATAGGATTTTGGACTCCTAATAGAATCTGACAAGTATAAACGATGGTGGACAACGGCTCTAGCGAGGTCCATCGAAGAAGAAGATTAATATTTCGTCAAAGTTGACGAAATATTCTAACAGCGTCAGGTGAGACGTACCTTGACGACGAGTGTGGATTGGCGAGGCTAAAGGGCTACGATCCTGCTACTTATCAGTGAGTGGGCTTTTGTTATATATATATATATATATATATATATATATATATATATATATATATATATATATATATATATATATATATATATAAATGAACTTATGCTTTGAATGCTATGTCATGAATGCGTTATTTTCTTAGTATTGCATTAACGTAGTTATGCATTGTGTTGAATGATGCTACGGAGGCTCAAGTAAGCCTCAAGTGAGAATACTATGATGGTATTGGTTGCATTGTATATTGTTATTGTTATGCATACATGCATTTAAAGCTTATTATCCTACACCCCAGTGTTAGTGCTCCCGCTTGAGGCCAGGGCACAACCTTCACGTGATTGTTCACCTCCCACACCGCACACTTACCTTGGATCCAAGTTTGGTGCCAGCCTGTTGTATAGACCACAATAGGCGGTTCCGACTCATAGGTGATTGGCGATCTATCGCACAACTTTCACGTGATTGTAGCACTTGAGCGTACTTATTTACACCCAGCATGTCGTACAGGTCACATTAGGTGATTCTGACTCATGTGCAGGCGTAGGTTGATGAGCTATAGGTCCAGCCATACAAGTCACATTAGGTGACTCTGACTGGCATACTATTTCATATCGACTTTTCACTTGGCTTACATATTTTAGTGCTAAACTTTATGACATGGCATACCTATGTTTTCACTGGTTCTGAGCATTGTTTTTATATACGTATGTATTATTACTTTCTGGAAACTATACAGGTTTTACAGTTAGGGGTTAGTATGTTCAGAAAGATAACTGTGTTTTCAAAAGCTTTGTTTTTGCCCACTCACGTTTTCTATTTTGCGCTTCTCCAAGTCCTAGTTAGTTGTTCGTGTTTGTGGCTCACGAGGACTCTCCGACGGTTCTGACGATCTTCTAAATGATGTAGGAATTCCTTCTGGCTTGTATAATTAGTACTTAATCAGCTTGACTGCACTTGGCTTTGAACACTTTCACACACTTATATACATATTTCTAATGTAAATTAGTTATTTTTTGTTTTTATTTACTCACATTTTCATACTATTATAACTTTTGTTGCGCACTTAGCTACGTCACCCTCACGTGACAGTTAGCATGCCTCAACTCTGGTCGGGGTGTGTCAGTTTGGTATCAAAGCTTAGGTTTGGCAGTCCTGTGTCCTTTGTATGTTTTCTAATCATTGTGATCTCTTATGTCAGAACCATGCCGCCTCGTAGAGAGCCACGTACTTCCTCTGAGTCTGGATTTCTTGATTTTAGTCAGTTAGTGAAACAATTGCACATGCCATATAGTCCTCACTTCGTCCTCCTCATAGGGCTACTCTTGAAATTGTATTTCACCTCCAAATTAATAATTTCTTGGGTAATAAAGGAGTTGAGAAAGCTTTGATGTGGTGCAATCATCTTGAGAAGACTTTTCGAGTCATGCAGCTTCAAGGAACGCTTACAAGTGACAAATGGGTCGAGACAGCCATTTGGTTTTTACATTGTGAGGCTGCATCTTAGTGGATTCAAGAATCCCAGCCATTGTCAGTTGAAGATGCAAAAAATCGGGAGGTGTTTACATAGAAGTTTCGGACCAAATTTATTCCACCAGAGTATCTAGATCACGAGAAGGACGAATTCTCGAATTTAAAGCAAGGGAATATGTCAACTACAGATTATCATCGTAAATTCATCGATTTATCCTGCTACTATCCAGAAATTGCTGCTAGTTTAGCGGAGATGCTCAGACGATTTAAAAAGGGTACTCGCAAGAAGTTGCGCTCTATGGCAACATCGACTCCCTGTTACACTTACCAAGAGTTTTTCGAGCTAATGCTCCAGATGATATTGATGAAAAGGAAGAAAAATGTAATAATAATAGAAAATAATAATAATAAAGATAAAGGGCAGTCATCGCATGGTCCTCGCAAAACACAGAGTTTTAAACGAAGTGGTACTAGTTTTGGCTCATCCAGTGGGGGTTCGAGTTCTACTGTGCCGCGGAGGGGTAACCGGTCCTCAGGAGGTTCCCGTTTTCAGAGGCAGAGAGATTTTAACAGTTTTAGTGCTCCATTTTATCGAAGCTGCAATAACTGCCATTTTGGGGATTGTAGACAAGGTAGAGGTGGATTTTTTATTTGTGGTCACACAAAACATTGGGCTAACCAGTGCTCGTAGAATCAGCAGAAACCCCAGCCACTTACCTTACCACTAGTAGTTCCCCTTCACCAAATTCCACGACTTAGTGGTTATACCTCGACAGGTTATGGTGGTGTATACCACTATTATGGGGACGTAGCTCCATATTCTGGATGACCATACTAGTATCCAACTGATCCATCTTATCAAGGGGTTATCCACCATATCAAGGAGGTTATATGCCATATGCACTGTATCTGGGTGGTGGACCACAGTGGTATTCTGGAGGGCAGTCTCATAACGTTGAGGTTGCTTCTAGCAGTGCCGAATCGATGAGGCAGCCTAATCAGCCCAGTCAGGGACGAGGTATGCAGAGACATAAAAATCAAGGCAACAGAGGTCGTGGAGGCCGTCAGTAGACGCAGGGCCGTGTCCACCACATTACACTACAGGATGCTCAAAGTAATTCTGATCTGATTATGTGTACGTTGAACATTCTTGGTCATTTTGCTAGAGTATTAATTGATTCAAGTGCCACACACTCTGTTATTTCTCATACGTTTGCTCAAAAGACCCAACCTTACCCCACACTTCTCGGGTATAAGTTAAAGTTTTCGATGCATAGAGGTGAGACATGTTATGTTAGCTGTGCATATCAAGGATGTCCTGTTTTGGTAGAAGATGTCGTCATGCCAACTAATCTCATTCCACTAGATATTGTTGATTTCGATGTCTTTCTAGGCATGGATTGGTTACACTATAATCGTGCTCAGTTGGATTGTTACCAGAAGATAGTTACCTTCCATCGGCCAGCCTTGCCTATGGTTACTTTTGTGGGCGAGCGTAGTAGACTGAGACATGGTGTTATTTCGTCTATGAGGGCGAAATGGCTATTGAGGAAAAGTTGTCAGGGTTATCTGGCTCATGTGGCGTTGAACGAGGATACTTTTACCCGTGTGAATGATGTATGGGTAGTTAGGTATTTTCCTGATGTTTTTCTTGATGATTTACCTAGACTATCGCCAGATCAAGAAGTGGAATTCATGATTGATTTAATCCCAAGTACAAAACCTATTTCCTTAACCCCTTATTGAATGACTCCTGCTGAATTAAGGGAATTGAAAACCCAGTTGCAAGAATTAGTTGATAAGGATTTTATCCAGCCGAGAACTTCTCAATAGGGAGCTCCAATTTTATTTGTACGAAAGAAAGACAGGAATTTGAGGTTGTGTGTTGATTATCGGCAGTTGAATCGGGTAACGATTAAAAACCGTTATCCGTTGCCGCGTATTGATGATCTTTTTTATCAGCTTCGAGGTGCCTGTGTTTTTTCCAAGATAAATTTGAGGTCTGGGTATTTCCAATTGAAAATCAAGAGTGCGGATGTTCCGAAGATAACATTTCGGACTCAATATGGCCATACCTCGACAAGTTTGTCATAGTTTTCATTAATGATATTTTGGTGTATTCTAAATCTAAAGCAGATCATACTAGACATCTTACTCTGGTCCTGAAGAAATTAAGGGAACATCAGTTTTATGCTAAACTTTGTAAATGCCAATTCTGGCTAGATCAAGTGTCATTCCTGGGACATGTGATATCAGCCAAGGGTATTACCCTTAGAAAGTAGATGTAGTGGAGAATAGGGAGCAGCCACAGACCGTCACAGAAGTACAGAGTTTCCTCGGCGTAACAGGTTATTATCGGTGTTTTGTGAAAGATTTTTCAGCCATAGCTTTCCCACTGACGAGATTGACCAAGAAGGGAGTTAATTTTGAATGGGATGATGATTGTGAGCGAAGTTTTCAGCAGCTGAAGTATTGTCTTACTCATGCACCTATTTTAGCACTTCCAGATGACAGTGGTAACTTCGAGATTTATAATGATGCTTCTTGGAATGGCTTGGGTTGTGTGTTAATGCAGCATGGCAAGGTAATCATGTATGCCTCGCAACAGTTGAAGCCCCATAAGATGAATTATCCCACGCACGATATCGAGTTAGCAGTCATTGTTTTCGCCTTGAAGATTTGGAGGCATTATCTGTATGGGGAAAAGTGTCAGATTTTCACAGACCATAAAAGCCTCAAGTACATTTTCACCCAAAATGATCTTAACCTTCGACAGCAGAAGTGGATAGAATTGCTCAGTGATTATGACTACACGATTGAGTATCACCCTGGTCGTGTGAACACGATGGTAAATGCACTTTGCAGGAAATTAAGTGGCCGACTTAATGCTTTGCAAGCTTGTCGTATCCCTCTCCTCACAGAAGTTAGAGGTGGAAGATCAGGAAGAAACTTTACTTGCCAGTTTCTAGGTCAGATCAATTTGGATAAATCGTGTGCTCGAAGCTCAAGCGAAGGATCCGAAATCCCATGAGCTAATTCAGGCAGTGTCCAGAGGAAATAAGACTTAGGATTCAAAGACCTAATGGCATGATCATGTAGGGAGATCGGATGTATGTGCCGAATATAGCAGAATTAAAGAAGGAAATACTTGATGAAGTACATATTTCGACTTATGCGATGCATCCTAGGTGTACCAAGATGTATCACATCATTCAACCTTTCTATTACTAGCCTGGCATGAAAAGAGAGATTGTTGAATATGTGAGTCGTTGTGTTGTTTGTCAGTAAGTCAAGGTAGAGAGGAAGAAACCTTTTGGGTTATTACAGGCACTTCCTGTACCTCGGTGGAAATGTGAGGATATTACCATGGATTTCGTGTACAAGCTTTCTCGTGCGCGAAATGGTTATGATGGTATTTAGGTGATAGTTGATCAACTTACTAAGTCAACACACTTCCTGCCTGCTAAGGAGAATTATTCTTTGAGTCGATTAGCTGAACTTTTCATCTCGGAGATTGTCAAGTATCATGGTGTTCCCATTAGTATCATTTCTGATCGGGATCCCAGGTTTACTTCTAAGTTTTGGGTGACTTTCCAGGAAGCTCTTGGTTTGAGATTGCTTTACAGCACGGCTTATCACCCACATACGGACGGGCAATATGAGAGAACTGTTCATATGCTAAAAGATATGATGAGATCCTTAGTGTTGCAGCTTAGAGATCCTTGGCATAAGCGTTTGGCTTTGATTGAGTTTGCTTATAATAACAGTTATCATTCTAGCATTGGCATGTCACATTTTGAGACGCTTTATGGTAAACCTTGCCATACTCCTCTATGTTGGTCTGAAGTCAGCGAGAGAGTGTTAGTGGGCCCTGAGATTATGGATGAGACTACACAGAATATTCAGGTGATAAAGTTAACCTGAAAGCGGCCCAGGATCGACAGAAGAGTATCACCGATAAACATGCTACTGACAGAGTATATAAAGTTGGAGATTATGTATTTTTGAAGTTATCTCTATGGAATGGCGTGGTACGGTTCAATAAGAAAGGTAAGTTAAGTCCTTGATATATTGGACCATATCAGATTACCGAGCGAGTTGGTAAAGTTGCCTAAAGACTTGAGCTACCTCCAAAGTTATCAAAGGTACATGACGCTTTTCATATGTCTATGCTTCGCCATTATGTCTCTGATCCGTCGCACATGAACCCTCCCCAACCACTGAAGATTAACTTAGACTTGACTTACGACGAGAAACCGGTGACGATTTTGGATTGGAAAGATAAGGTTCTCAGGAACAAGACTGTGCGTATTGTAAAAGTCTTGTGAAGGAACTACTCAATCGAGGAAGCCACCAGGGAAACTGACGATCATATGCAAGCCTGTCGTACAGACCACAATAAGTGGTTCCGACTCGTAAGTGGCCCGCGATCTATCGCACAGCTTTCAAGTGATCGTAGCACTTGAGCGTACTTATTTACACCCAGCTTGTTGTACAGGTCACATTAGGTGACTTCGACTCATGTGCAGGCGTAGGTTGATAAGCAATAAGTCCAGCCGTACAGGTCAGATTAGGTGACTCCGGCTAGCATACAATTTCATATCGATTTTTCACTTGGCTTACATATTTTAGTGCTGAACTTTATGACATGGCATACCTCTATTTTCACTGCTTCTGAGCATTGTTTTTATATACGTACGTATTATTATTTTCTAGGAACTATACAGGTTTTACAGTGAGGAGTTAGTATGTTTAGAAAGATAACTGTGTTTTCCAAAGCTTTGTTTTTGCCCACTCACGTTTTCTGTTTTGCGCTTCTCCATGTCCTAGTTAGTTGTTTGTGTCTGTGGCTCACAAGGACTCTCCGGCGGTTCTAACGATCTTCTAAATAATGTAGGAATTCCTTCCGGCTTGTATAATTAGTACTTAATTAGCTTGACTGCACCGTTGATACCTATGCTCTGAGACACTTGTGTCTTGGCTTTGAACACTTTCACACACTTATATACATATTTCTATTGTAAATTAGTTAGTTTTGGTTTTTATTTACTCACATTTTCATACTATTATCACTTATGTTGCGCACTTGGCTACGTCACCCTTACATGACGGCCAACATGCCTCGACTCTGGTCGGGGTGTGTTAGAGCCCGTGGGAGAGGTCAGGTGGAAGTCTAATGCCCGAGTGCCTGAGGGGGGAGTGATGCAACGCTGACATCAGAAGGATGTCAACCACGTTCTAAAAAACTTTGTGTCAAGCACGTGGCCAACAAGCGTGCGTGGAGGCGCATCTTGGACACATTTTTCAGGCACTGGGACTCACGTGTCAGCCCCACTCAATTATTATAGAATCTGGACCGTTTGATCCAAATCAACAGTCCAGGTTTTTTTTCGTCTTAAAAAAACTAAAATAAACTAGAAATATTACGGTTAGCCATGTGTCACATTCCCACCTTACACCACATTTCAATATTTTCAACGATTTTAAACAAGTAAGGATATGTCGTGCTACAAAATTGGTTAAAAATCTTATCGAAATCTATCCACAAAAATTATACTCTTAGATAATAACACGTGATGTGACGAGATTAGTTAAAAATCCTATTTGAAATGTAAAATAAAATTATTTTTTTATTTTTTTATAAAATAAAAAATCCTAATGTTTTATTGCCTATTGTCATGGCTTTATTTTTTATTTTTTAGTACATAAATATTTTTACACTAAGAGGAGGGGGAGTTCGACTAAGTCACACAATAGGCAACCTAATTTAGCATCGAATTTTCCATCCACAAGATTCAAACCTAAGACCTCTCACTTGTAAGCAAAAAGAAATATCACAAAACCGTAGTATTAAATGGCTATTTAGTTTAGAGGTAGAGATGAAAAGACAATTACTGTTTAATAAAGACAGTTACTATACACTTGGGGGTTTTCAATTGCCTATTGCCATGGAGAGCCATTACACACTGAAACGGCTCTAAGACCATCCCTCTTTCTCTTGGTGTACATAATATCATTTGTTCAAAAAATAAATGTGGCTTGTACCAAATTGAGTTTCCTAAATAATAACGAGCTAGTTTCAATGGTTACTGGGAGTAGATAATACGAAGGAAGCAGCTTATTTTGATTAGAACAAGCCTATTTTACACAGAATCTGAGGTAATACACTTGTGTTTTCGCTAACTAATCCGAGAAATGATTCGCTAAACACAACATTAAGATCATTTAACGAAATAAAACATGCTTCCCTCTTAAGTGAATACTGCCTCAATCTCCCTTCGTGGACGGTCTCATGCAGCCACACACACAACCCTTCCTGCGCCTCTCGCTGCTTCTGCCGCTGTAAATAAAATCCCTCAGGAGAACGCCTGTTCTGCTCACGTAAAATCCGTGCCTCCCTTTCTTTTTATTCTCATCCTCCAGTTTGAGCAAAATGTAGTGAATGTTCTGCAACTCAAACTGCAGCCTTCCGATCTTCTCTGACCCTTTACTTGCCTCTTCGACTACTCTCTCTCTGCGGACATTTCCAGCCTCCTCCAACTCTATGGAAGTCTGCTCGTCCAAAGACGGAGACTCCTCAATGTTCTTTTTCAGTTGATCATTAGTTTCCACTAGCTGCACAACAGCAGACTCAACTTCAAGTAAGTGTCTTTTGACTGTTTCATATTCAATGCTGTTGGCCCTTTTACCCTTCTTGCTTGTCTCCATCTTCTTATCCAAATCCCGAGCAATTGTCTGCAGACTAGTCAGTTTCTGGGCATCAGAAGCCAGTCTCTCCAAGATTTTTTCCTTCTTGCCTTCATGACATGGCCTTCGAAAGGACGCTTCCAGCTTCTCAATTCCCCACTCCTTCTCAGCCTGAACTTCTGAAGAAAAATTCTGAATCATCTGCTCAGAATCTGTAAACTGATGGCTGGGGGTAACATCTTCCATGCGTGCAGATGCCTGATTTTCTTTCTCACTGGCAACCGGATCCTGGTGACAGTATTGTTCGGCAGTTTCCCATAACTCAAGCATCTGATCATCAGCCCCACCAGTACCTCTCCAGTTTCTTCCATACGATGATAAATCAGAAACATGATCAAGCGGAATGTCTTTCATCAAAGTCCCATTAGCAGATTTTGTCTTCTGCAACTTGAGATCTTCACATTTACTGCCTTTTTCTTGAAGTACGGCACCTTTTGATTGCAACTCCTCAATCTCAACAGACGAGTTGCTGTTTTTTGTACTTTCCTGAGTTGAAAGGCTTTCAATTTCTTCCACCATTGCCTTTTCAAAGGCTTCCATCGCAAGCCTTTCCGTCTCTTCCACAAACGTCTTTTCAACTTCTTTGATCATAGTTTGCACTTCTGCCAATTCCGAAATTCCGTCGTGTGCCAATGGGCTTTGATCATCTGTGGAATCTTCACAGTTCTTATCATATAGATGATTTGGCAGTTTCACATCCTAGAGGCACAAACATGATAATTAGTGGAAAGAAAAAAAGCAGAAGCTAGCAATGGTGATAGCTAGAGTAGTCCAATAAGACACAAACATGGTAATTAAGTATCAAGTTTTAACATTAAACTTCAATTATCCACGCAAACCAAGCTGCAAACTTGTGATCTACATCTGTTTCTGTTAGGAAGGTCTTCACTAGAACAAGAATGTTTTACGTTTAGCGTTAAATTTCAGTTATAAACAGGACACTTGGGATTAGAATTAAATCGAACTTTCATGTGTACTTATGATAGCAGTTAATAAATACACATTTTCTCCATGCCAGAAACACAGACAGACACTTCTATGTTATTGAAAACTCGGGGTTAGGCTGTCAAAACCAAAAATGAGTCGACTCTACCTAGCTCAGACTTAATTGCTGAATCATCACTATCATCAATGTTTCTAAAGAGAGAATATATTACCTTATATTGTTGATTTCTTGCTACAAGAAGCTTCGATCTAAGTACGGCATTGTGCTGAAGAGATGCTACATTCTCTCTCAATGAGGCTACGGCAGGAACGTATGCAGACAACCGACCGATCAGTCCTCCAACTTCGCCTTCCAAAGAGCTAACTCTTTCTTTCATTTGTTCGACCTCCACAGATTTCGCAGCACTTTCATCTTTAAGACTCTCACAAACATCAGTGAGCTCATGAACCGTATTTTCAAGAAAAGCTTCGCGGAGAGCAGAAACTTGAAGATCAAAATAGAATGTCGCAGCCTCAGCCTCCCAGAGTTCAAAGTCATTGCTTCTCTCTTGCAGCTCGGAACTCAAATACTCCTCTCTCGTTCTATGTTCTTCAATTACTTCACTTAAGATACCCACTTCATTCGCCAGAGTTTCATTTGCTTCACGAAGGCTCTCGATTTCATCTTTCTGATTTGAGTTATCTTTGGATAGTTCTAGAATCTGCTTCTCACAATTCTCCCTCAGTCGCTTTGAATCTTCATGTTCCATCCTCATTTCCTGAACAGTTCTGCATAATTCCACATTCAAGTTCTCGGCCTTTCTAAGCTTCTCTTCTACTTCTGAGAGCTCCATGGTTTTCTGCTTCAGAGAATCCTTTCCAGCTAAAATTTGATGGTTCAGCTGATCTTTCGAGTCCCTGGCTTCATGCAGTTCCTTGTGCAACAATTGAACTGTCTCATTCAGATGTAGATTTTCTACTTCTTTTTCAATTACGTTACACAAGATTTGGTTCTTCAGAATTTCGTTTGCCTCACAAAGGCTATTGATTTCCTTTTTCTGATTTGTGCTATCTTCAGATAGTTCAAAAATCTCCTTCTCACAATTTTCTCGCACTAGATTTGATTCTTTAATTTCCATCTTCAGTTCCTGAACTGTTCTGCACAATTCAACATTCAAAACTTCTGTCTTTTTAAGCTCCTCTTCTGCCTCCGAGAGCTCCAAGGTTTTCTGTTTCAGAGAATCGTTTCCAACTAAAACTTGACGGCTTAGTTCACCATTTAAATACTTGGCTTCACACAGTTCCTTGTCCAACAATTGGACCGTCTCATTCAGATGCAGGTTTTCTACTTCTTTCATCACTAAATTCCCCCCCAATGTTCCAACAGCCTCTTTGAGGTCGTTGTTAATTACAAATTGACTGTTGAGATCTTTAGCAAGTGCTTTTAGTTCCGCAGCTTTCTCAATTGTGAAGCTCTCTAAAACCAACGAGAGGGTGCTGAAAGCTAGTGCTTCGTGGAAATTAACACTATTATCCTCTTCAAGCATTTGCTTTTCTTCTTTGAGGTCCAAAAGTTCCTTAAGCAAAGATCTCTTCTCTTCAAGCACCTTGGAATTTTCTTCCCGCAGAACCACATAAGCATACTCCAAATTTGCCAGCTTAGGTTGAAGAGTTAACAATTCAGCCTCTAATATTTCCTCCTTTTGCTCTTTCTCCGTCACTTCCAATCTCAACTCCCTTGTCATCTCTAGAAGGTCATGCTTCTCATTTTGTAGCGTAGAACAATGGTTTATCACGACCTCATACTCCTGCTCAAAGAATTGTTTTTCCGTCTCTGTCTCTTCACCCTCTGATCTCAACTGCCCAAGTACAGTTAAGAGCACTGACTTCTCAACAAGTAACTGCTGTTCCTCATCCTTGCTCCGTAACAAAGAAGTTTTCAAGTCCTTGACAGTATTCAAAATGTGCAGCACATTTACTTTCCCTGGTTCAGTCTTATCGTCATGCCTATCTGGTTCAATCTGTAGAGCCCTGAGGACTTGACGAACACCCAACCTCAACTTGTCGATTTCTTCCACCAAGAATTGTTCTTCCACCTGTAGTTCGAGATTTTCACTCTCCAACTCTGAGATCAGCTTACTAGAAAACTTGGATTTCTCAACATGTCTCTGACACTCGATGAATAATGACAAATTCTTCTCTTCCAGATCTTCTATAAACTTC
This sequence comes from Crataegus laevigata, assembly GCA_963580275.1. Taxonomy (NCBI): domain Eukaryota; kingdom Viridiplantae; phylum Streptophyta; class Magnoliopsida; order Rosales; family Rosaceae; genus Crataegus; species Crataegus laevigata. Next base: position 16,491,609 of record OY756940.1, on the reverse strand, counting down.
TGAAGGATAAAGATCTCGATCTGGGCATTTAAAGCTTTATCTAGTTCTTCTTCAAATTCTTTCTTTCCCAGCCTTCTTTCTTCCTGCATGAGGTGGACATTGTTTTCCAAACCTGCCAATCGGGCCTCACTTGACCGTATATAACTTGCACGCTCTCGTTTTTCTGCATGGAGGGAACCCCGTAGTTCTTCTACTGCACTAAGTGTGGAGCCCTTCTCCTTCCCCAAGTTGGAATATTTCTTCTCTAATTTTGTAAGGCGCTTTTCCAGGTTTCGCAGTCTCTCCTCAACATCTTTCAACTGAAATACCAGGGTGCCTCTCTCATTAAGAAGATTGGACTTCTCATTATTGAGAGACTGGCACAACTCTTCTAAGCTGTTTGATCTTGCTCTAAACCGTTCAAGCTCAATGTTTGCAACAGAGAGGGAATTGTCCAGCAAGGTGTTCCTCTCAAAAAGCGCCTGCATATTCTGAGTGATAACTTGTAACTGTGAAAGCAGGAGAGCCTTCTCAGCCACAAGAGTGGATTTTTCTCCCTGGAGAAACTGGCAAGACGCTTGCAATTCTTTGACCTTCTCTCTCAAACCCTCCAACTCAGCGTTCAACCCCAACAGCGAGCTCCCCATAAAATCATTCTCCTTTGAAAGTTTACCCGTATCCTTCAACTTCTCATAAAGAAGTTCTCTCTCTTCTTTCCCCCTTGTGCATATATCTTCCAGCTTCGATTTTTCATTCTGCAAGTCTTTCACAGATGATTCAAAGCATTCAGGATTTAAACCAGCCGACTCCACCTGCTTCACCATAGCTTGATATCTTCTATTTAATCCCTTAATTTCCTCCTCCAAATGTAAAATATGCTGCTGGAGCGCATTGCTTTGGTCTGATTTTACCGCAACCTCCTGTTCAAGTTTTTCTTTGATCTCTTTGATGTTGAAGATTTCATCTTGCAGATTCTTTATGGAGACAGTGCAAGAAAAATTCAATTCACTTAGGCTCTTATTTTCCTCCTTTGCCCGTTGGACATCATCCTTCATACCCTGTTCGCGTATCTCCAAGTCCTTCAACATTTGAAGCCCATTTTTGAACTCCAGTGCTAAAGCTTTCTGTTCCTCCTGGGATTGAGAATGCAACTTCTGTAGAGCTTGAAGAGTCGCTTCAGCTTGCACAAACTGTGAGTGCTCCTCTTCCATCAAAATGTGAAGTTTCTCCATCTGGTCATTCTTCTCTGAAAGTTCTTGATCCTTAGTTGTAATCTTCTTCAGCAGACTGTCCGCCTCTAACCGCAGACAGTGATTTGATCTCTCCAAGAGTACACATTGTTCTTCGGCACTCTTTAATTTTGCGGAGCCTATCAAAACTTCGCTATTTAGTCGTTTGGCATCTGCTTGAGCCTTAGAAAATTCGCTTTCCATTTTAGCTATTGTATCCATGCACTGCTTGTATAGAAGAGCTGCAGCTTCTTTCCCTTCCTCCAGTGTAGCCAGAGATTCCTTCAAATATTTGACTTCACCTTGAGCTCTTTCAATTTGTTCATTAAGCATTCTGACATTTTCCTCAGAGACGGAGATTTTCGTCTCCAAAGCAGATATCTTCTCAAGACATTGCTTGTACTGAAGTAAACAATCTTCCTTTTCAGCCTCTAGTTTAGAAAGTTCTTGCTTGAGACTTTGAGCTTCAGTTTCTGCTTTAACAGCCCGCTCGTTAAGTCCTTTTGCATCCCTTTGGGTAAAAGATAACTTGCTCTCCAGGCTAGATATCCTTTCCAAACATCGATTGTACTGCAGAAGACCAGCATCCCTCTCCGCTTCTAATTCCACCAGAGCTTCCTTCAATATTTTAGTTTCAATATCAGCTTTGCTTGCTCGTTCGTCAAGCCCTCCAATAGCCTTTTGTGCATCATCTAGTTCTCTCCCCAGTTTAGACAACTTCTCCAAACTCTGCTCGTAGTGAAGAAGGACTGCGTCTTTTTCAGATTGTATCTCATCTAGAGCTTTCTTTAAGGATTGAACTTCAGTTTCTGCTATAGCAGCACGTTCAGATTGAGAAAGAACCTGGGTCTTGAGACTCTGGTTCTCACTCGTTAACTGAGAAAACCCATTTTGGAAATTTTGTTTGAAATCTTCCGCTTCATGAAAATTTAATCCTTGTCCCATCATTCCCTCTGCAACCTTTGAACTATTTGGCACTTCTCCTGGAGTGAACATCTCAATGAACTGCTTAAGACCACCTCTTCTGCTTAGTCCAGAGTCAGAGTCTGCTGAGTTTCCTCCTTTCCTTTTCAAAGCTTGTGAATTGATGGACGAGAGGCCCAATGCATCCTTATGCAAGTCATCATGGTCAAATAAGGCACAAACTGGATGTGGCATTTCTGGTGTATGAGGTTCGACGTCTGGCCCGGAAGAGCCTGAGGACGATTCATCAGCCAATACATAAGGTACTTGGTTGGGAAATGCTTCTGCCATGGTTCGATGAGCCTGGCGCAGCTCCACAGTTGCATGATCGTACCTCTCTGCTAATGCACGATAAGCTCGATAGAACTCCTCCACCAGTTTCATGAGCTCCGGGCGTTTCTTGTAGTACATTTCTGCCCTCCTTGCAAAAGAATCTGCATCTTCTTCAATGAGCTTGATCATTGCTTTGACTTTGGCATCCATATCTGCATAATAAGATTTAGGGTCAATTACAAATGTAGCCCGAAAATCCAAGGATATACATATGCAAAAACACACTCAATTGCACATGTTGCGGAGAAAGAGAGAAATTTCCAAGTACATTCATTTCTTTATCACTGACCTGAATTTTTTTTTTTTAAACATATTTCATATGCTGGAAATTACATCATGCTAATATCATAGATCATGAAACTTGAGATCCGCCATAATTTGTTTATGTTCATTCTTCATCTAGTTTCATGCTCAAATGAATGTGAATGTTATTGATCATAGTTTTACAGAAAAGTAACAGGACATGAGAGTCTTATACTGTCCTTTGTTGGCAAAGCAAATGCTAACCAGGTCTGAACACGACTGGCCATGCGAAGTGGTTTTCAGTATTTAGTTTTAGTTCTATCTACTCTCCTCCCTCGGTTACCATATCTCTTCCGTCCTTTCATCTCCATCTAAATACAAAATTGTTAAGAAATGGACTCAGCTTTTAAAAAATTAACATCCAAAAGAGAAGAATATAAGCAACTGGCTTGCTTAACATCTTTATGTTGCCATTACCACAAAAATGCTGTGTCTTATTGGTATGACTTGCCATCACACATAAGTAGCAGCTATATGCCTAGTGCACATACAACTGATAGCTTATATCTGCATCTGAAAAAACAAATTTCAATCCAAGTCCTACTAAACGGATAAATTTTACAGAAAAATATCAAGACCTGTAAGATTCTCCTGAAGCCATTTTGAGTTCTTTGGAATGTGACTATCCCACCACCAAGAATATAATCGTCTGGACTCAGAATGTAACATGGTTGCCATGACTCCGGCGCAGCACAACAACAGAACTTGTTTTGAGTTGGGAAAGGCCAGAATATCAGTTCAAGAAACTTCCACCCCTCAATATTCCAGATGAAGATTTGCAGTTCTCTCTCTCTCTCCTTCCACCTGTGCACCAAAATCATCAAAGAAAATATAGTCGTCGGAATGGCATAAGGTTCACACCAGCAAGAAGATATCAAGACAAAACAAACAATACGAAATTGCATCCTGCCTCCTCTATTAGACAGATAACAATCGATCCAAGGAAATAAGTAACCACTAAGGAAGAAAACAGCATTGAAAACAAAAACAACGTGGAAAATTGAAGTTCTCTTCAATATATGAGAAATAAAAAAATCTTTTAAGTGCTACAAATTGGAAAAACACAAAAACCAGGCATCCATAAATTTACCCAATAAAACCCAGTACACGGCAGCTTTTTTTAATTTTATAAAATTCATAAAACAGGAAGCCAAACAGCACAAGCAGCTTTTTTTTAATTTGCATAAGCTCAGTACACAGTAGCTCTTTCTAATTATACAAAATTCATAAAACAAGAAGCCAAACTAAAACACATACCACCTCAATGATCAAATACAGGAAAGAGTTTATGAGAAAATAAACACACGAAAGATGGGAGATAATGCAAATCACTTCCAAACAACAGCAGAGATAGATTAAAATTAAAAAAAAGTTGACCTTTCCCCCTCTTTTATTAATCACAAGATCAAGAGCTAACCAGTAGATTGACGGATGGCAGGTGCTGGGGCTTCCAATCAGCAAGTGAACCTACAAATCAGCAAGTGAACCTACAAATCAAAGGAACATCATAAATGCATTAGTTTTGAGCAGATGGGTCTTCATAAAAACTGCAAAAGCTTCAACCTTTATGAACCCAGAAGATTAAAAACTTACTCAGTGAATGATTTCAGAGGTGGGTTCCGATAGAACATCAAAATCTCTCATTAAAACATCACCATTCACATTAGAAACCAATGGGAAAAATCAATGAGTTTTTCAATTAAGCAGCTATGATTGGAAAACTCCAGCTGCATACATTACAGTTTCACCCCATTCTCTCTCTCTTAAACAGAACACTCTCTCACTACACTTCTCTATGTATTGGGTTTTGTGCAGTATATTTGACAGATTTGGAACGAGACTGTTTGATGACGCTGAAACTGTAAAGGCGAGAAAAAAGAATGAGGAAGTAAAAAAAGTACCAAAAACTGTTATTCTTTAAAACAATTAATGAAAAAGGTTTGAAAATTTTGAATTTAAAAAATAAAAAATAAAATAATTAATATTATAATTGATTTTTTAATATTAAAATATAATTTTTTGTTAAAATAAACCGTATCAAAAGATTTTTTTTTAAATTTCTTTATTTTTTTTCTTATCTTGGAAAACACTATTCTAATTCAAAAAATGGAAGTGACGTTACTCCGAGAGTTTTGCTGTCGTTTGTCGCTTTGCCCTACTTTTTGAAAGATTTTCTGACTTTTGTTATAGTTTTTCACTTTAAGATAAATCAAATTATTAATCTAACCCTGCTTAACATCTCCATAATGTTCTCTTTTGGGGTTTGCAAAATATTTTCTGTTCTTTTTTATAGTTTTGATAATCTTTCTTGTGGCATCATTGAAGTGCTCGTGCAATTTACTTTTGTTGTCTTCTGTTGTAATTTTATGTTTTTGATCGTAAGATCCCACTAATTCAATGACAGATTATAGTGATTTAAATCTCTCAGATTTCTCTCATGTGACCACATGAATCTAAATTTATTCTCATTCCATGGATATGGCTCTACTAATTATAGTAGTTATACTACTTTAGGAAACCAAATAAAATAAAATCAATATTTTGTAATTATTGTCTAGTAAACCTCACACGTATTACTATCTGCATTGAATTAGTGGGATGCTCCTTCCTAGCTTCCATAAAGAATGGAACAAGATTGCAACCGTCTAAACTTTCGAGAGTAAAATTCTTTCTCCTCTCATTTCTTATTTTTAATTTCACATTTTCTTTTGTACCCTTCCCTTATACTTTGTTTTTTTATCTTATTGTCTCTTAAAAAATATCAATATAAAATGTTGACGTAATTTAATTATAATCGTTCAAATAATAAAATTAAAAAATTAAAAGGAAGAGAGAATCCTCTTTTCTAAAAAAAACTCTCAGTATGCAAACACCACAGACTAGCCCACAGTTTCGTTTCTTATATAAAATTATTGGAATTTAAATTGTGGATGATATCCGTCACCTTTTTTTTTCAGGGGGGCCGTCGCTTTTCATGGTGGACCGGTGGGACTGGACGGTGGGGCCTTGGCCAACCCTTGTCGTTCATCCTTCCTACAACTCTACAGCTACAGCATAACCCTACAGAGGAGGCATTAGCCCCTTTCGAGAAACATATATAAGTTGGAGATCATCAAATCGTGTATGTTCATCGTGGATGCAATCAAAAATTATTTTAAATACTTTTATTTAAAATTAAATATTAATAGTATTTGACGAAAACTGACCGTACGATGTACGATAAACACACATGATTTGAGAATCTCTAGTATCCTCATTCCATATATATATATATACCCTAAATATTATTCCATCATCCCTCCTTTAAGTGTAATAAGCTAATAACACAACAACCATTTTAGTTTGTTGTGTTGAATTCATAAAATTTTATCTTTATATAACAATATATATGAGAAATGCTGCTGGAAATTAAATCACAGCACTTGATTTTTTTTTTTTTTTTTTTTTTTGGTATCATTTTTGTGTTTTTCATCTTCACTTCCTATATTACATATAATTTCATAGTTGAAATGACAATACGCTCACTTGCACTCTTTTTTTGCAACAACATAAGATGTATGAATCAATTATTAGACGAGAGATTATTCAAATTGTATAATAAAATGTCTGTGATGGAACACAACCATCAACAGTTTCTAGCATTACAAAGAAAGTAAGTAGCATGATAGCAAATGCTGACCCACCATAATGCTAAAATGGAAAGGAAAATCGTGATGATTGCGGGGGTAGGAAGAAAATGAAGTACTACTTATGAGTGCAGAAGTTGTCCATTTGTACTACATTAATTATAAGTTACATCTTTAAATGGTGTTTGGCTGGTAATCACAGTGATGCACACTTATATCTGAGTGTGCGAATGTAGCTAGGTTTACCTAATGATCCTGCGAATACGTCACATAGAAAGACTTCAATTTCAAATGATGCTTTTTTGTAAAGGAAAACTAATTAAAAGTGCTTGAAAACTTTAAGTTTTAACGATAAGGACAAAATAAAGGGTAAAGTGAATAGTACTATGATTGACTTTTTAGTGTAAAAATGTGGTTTTTCGTTAAAGTGAACAGCACCAGGAGCTTTTAGTTAAAGTTCCCTTTTTGTAATGGTAAAAAACAATAATGTTTATAAACTCTTATATGAGTTCAATCTCCATCCATTCCTTTTCTCCCAACATTTAGCAATTATCGTTTGCCCAAAAAAGAAACGAGAGAGAGAGAGAGAGAGAGAGAGAGAGAGACTTCGATCACTTTGATAATTCATTTCCGGGTCCATATATACGATCGAGATCGCATGCATTGGTGATGTACCAGTGAAGAACCCTAACCCTAATTATGCATGGTGGGCATGGTCATGGTCGTCATGGACCACGTTGATAGTGCTAGCTAGGCCTTTTGATAATTCTTGAATTAAAATGGTGTGGTCCGTACTAGTAGGAGACTGGTGATGAAGATTATTGTTTAATAAAAAGAAAGTCGTCCCACTCCTAAAAAAAGTCTTTGCCTCAACAATATCCTTTGTGGTTGTGGGTCAGATTAACTGGTTAATTCAACAGTAGTGTACTTAATTCAAAAGTTCCTTCTGATGAAAACCTAGATCCTGTTAGCATGCCATACATATAGCAATGTTATGAACATTTAGACCACATCTACAGCAGCAACGTTTGAATATTGATCGAGCACATATAATCAATTAATAAAGTATTATGAACCATTTGGTCCCACAATATTTGCAATTACCAGACATAATGACATATATTCAACTTTCAAACATTATAGTCAAAGTTATCTCGAGGGAAAAAAAATAGTGAAGCCATATATAATTTCTTGATGCATTACGGGTTTAAGAACTACGGAGGGAAAACTACAAGTGTCTCGCGTCGAAAAACTGACTACTCGTAAAAGGGTATATTGAATGACAGTTCTATATTTTAATTTGTACGGAAAATTTAGACATAAAAACCCTATATATATTTGGAGGTTCATAGATCCTTATATGACCCTTTTGGTCTTATTTGAAGCGATATAATGGCTTAATCTGGATAGAAGGTGTGTATATTACTCAAATCATGTTGGAGTTTTGGAGCTTATAACACTTCCTTAGACGGCTTCTATTGATTTAGACAGTGAGCATTATCCCTATTCACCTTACTTGTCCTCCTCTTTCAATTTTGATGTTACTACCCACCAAATTTAAGCTACAATGCTTTGAAGGCACTAGAGCTGTCGGTCACCGACTAATATGATGTGCCCCTCCCTCCCCTCTCTCATGTATATATATATATGTATATGTTAGGATCTAGAGACACAATTTTTATACACATTTTTTACACCAATTTTATAAAAGAAAAACTAATGAAAATAGCTTGAAATTTTTTAGTTTTAACAATAAAGACAAAATAAAGGATAAAGTGAATAGTATCATAATTGACTTTTTAGTGTAAAAATGTGGGTTTTCATTAAAGTGAACAGTACCGAGAACTTTTCATTGAAGTTCCCTTTTATAAAACCCACTTCATAACCAACCCTCTATATGAGTACATCATTTATAAATAATTTTTTTTCAAAAACATTAGACAAATCCAAAACGATTAAAACATTCATTTATAATGAAGAAAATAGACGAATATGGTTCTATAAAGAAACACTAAATTTAATCCAACGGTCATATGCTTTTGCTATTTTGGATTTGAGTTTTTTAGTAGACATAATCTTTTAGGAAATATCTAAAAAATAGATGGCTCAAGTCGTTAAAATACATTACAGAGTAAGTCTCACAAAGACATGTATCAAAATGTATGTTAAAAGCGTGTCTCCAAACTTGCGGATCCTAACCCCTATATATATAAAAATGCTATTCTTATCACATTTTCTATGCGATATTTATACCACCTCTCCAATAGAGATAAGATTCATATGTATTATTGAGTCATACTTTTATTAGAAATGTAGTACAAATGTGATAAGAATAGCCTTAATTTTGTGGAATTTGGCAATGTAAAATCTCATATATGACCTCTCTTAAATCACGCTACCAACACAGACTCTCCACCAACCAACTAAAAAGAATCGTCTTACAAATCTAGAAAAGCAACGTGTGGGGTGGGGGGATGGATGGAGAAATAATAGTGGATTTGCAAATGGACCTCAACCGAAAACGAAACATGATCATGTTCGAGATTTTGTTTTTGTGTTTTAGCGAATGGAACAGTAAGCTGGCCAGCTATGGCACCCCATGTTCGCCTTCACTGTTGGGTAAACGTCACTCTCCATGCTCTCACTCATGTGCGACCATTTGTGACATCTCAACTTCACAACAAAGTCACCATTCGCATTCAAATTGGTACAAGATATGAGGCCTAAAGAGAGAAAAATGCGAGAATCGAACTCTTTATGATCAATTTCAATACTCTAGCACTGAGACCGTTTACGAGCTCCTGTTGTTTCTATACGTGCAAGTCAGTAGCTAAATAAGTTGGTGTAGTTTGGTCTGCTACTAACAAAAGGGATGATGTGCACAATCACACATCCATGAAGTACAACAATAACTTATAGTTTATAAATGGTCTATTACTGATTGCACCGATTTCTTCTTTGTGTTCCTCATCTAAGGAACATATGTGGTTAGGTTGGTGATGTCGCTCCATGATTTGAATATTATAATAAACTGGAGGCTAATTGCTATATTAAATCACATACAAAATTAAGAAATAATTCATGCAATTACGTATCAAAGTAATGCATGCACATGAGTTACCAACGTTAAATAAACATGACATAATGAATTAGAAAAACTTACGGTAGAGGCAAGTGTTGGACACTATGTCCTTATTAAGACAAGTTTACGCCGCACTATAGTGCTGATGGTTGATCGGCGCTTGTCTCCCAAGATACAACGACCGTATTCTTGTAATAGTAGCACTCCAAATCACAAGGCTCCATGAATCACGATTGTGTTGAAAACTTTCTTATATGGACTCAATGAGACTCTCTAATATTAGTGCACTCTATGTATGATTACACAAACAATGTAAAGTTATTTTATGTTTATAGGGGCTTCCCTATTTATAGAATTTGAGATATCTCTTTGGAAAACATGTGACCATTCATGAAGAGTCAAAAGCTACATCTCTTCATTATGATACACATATTTCTACCAAAAAAAACATCACTTTTAATTTCCATTCAATTAATTAATTTAATATAATAAAAATAATATGAAATTTTCCAACAAATTGTGGCTGAGACCATTATACCCTAAGCAAATTATTGTTTGTAAGTTCGAAAGATGTAATGGTAGAGAGAATAATAGACTAAGGAGATCCAAATACCCATTTTTTAAAAGTCAACATTGATGTAGTATAGAATGTGTTCAGCAAATGATTATGGCCCTTTGGAGATCATGGTTTTGTTTTTCCTTTTGGACGTGATGATTACGAGCACAACTATTCATTTCTCATTTAGGATGGTGGTTGCTCTTTTTGTCAACTTTGATGATTGTGTAAGAATTCAAATGTACGGCATACCGTGCTAGATGTGCCCCACAATTTAACGGTGGCATATGCGCTAAAGAATAGAAGAACACTAAACAAATAAATTTAAACCACGTTACTACATACAAGACAAGGTATACGGCACACTGATGTGATCTGAGTTGTGCAGGTGCATATTTCACTAAGCTTTCGTGAGCTTGAAGGGAAAATCATATTCAAAGAGGAAATATGCCAGGCCATATTTAACCAATGCACATGTGAAATGGAAACCAAATTATAGCATGGTCTATGAAAGTTAGCAGATAAAAATGGTAAGGCTGGAAACAAAAGGGGTAAAAGAAGAAACTGGAGACTGAAATTCCATATTATACAACCAAGAGAGTAGGGATACCTTATTATTATTATTATACAAGTACAGCAGAAAAGAAAAGAAAAAAGAAACTAACTGAAATGGCATACAGAACTAAACTTAATATCTTTTGAGTACAAGGTATAGTATAAGATTTAGCTTAGCGAAATTCCAACCATCTCAATGCTGGGGGGTGAGGGACGGGAACGAAGGAATGGACTGCAAAATTAGTTTCCTACCCGCCCTTCGACCAGGTGATGGCCCAAATTCATTATTGGGAGGAGACACCCTCTTGCCATTTGGAGAAGCAGTCTTGATGCCAGTGCTAGGAGACCCCTCTCCTTGAAGAATCTCTGGCATTTCATCCTCCGGAACTGCTTGGTTATGTCCCTCTAACTTGGATTCAGGGCGCAGAATATTTGGTTTTCCGAGTTTCTGGATTGTGATTGTATATAATCCGGAAGACGATCCAATGTTAAAAGTAGAAGATCTTGGCGGTTTGTTCTTTGACGAAAACGGCAGTGAGAATTGTCTGGAACATAAAAGAATTGTTAAACATCTAATAGCAATGATACATTAACTGCTCAACCAACAAATAGTTTTAAGAATTAAACCTGGAAAGCCGTAATGGCGTTGAGGGAAGAGCAGAATCCTGGCGCTGCTCTTCATTTTTCTGTTGATGTTTTTCAGCCATACTCTTGTCGCATGCTTCTGTTTCTTCTTCGTCTGCATCAGTTTCTGTTCCTACAAAAGATCCTGAATTGCAAAAGAATAAGAAACAAATTTAAAGATAATTAGCAAGCACACTTGAAGGACGTCGGGTTCAGATGGGAAAGCAGATAAAAAGAAATCCACGAAGAAGTAATTAAGTCGAGCATGGCACGTCACTCACCATCCTTTCTACCAAATGCGTTTTTACAGCCTTCACATCTGCAGCTAATGGAGCATCCAACACCGCCCTTTTAAAAAAAAAACCAAGAGTAAATAACATTTAAATAGGATATTACAAGCAAACAAGATAGCTGACGGTGAACCTGATAGCATTCACAGTATTTTTTCAGGCAGCTTGATTTCTTGCAGTTGCAACCTCTTTTATGCCGTGCAGAAGCTGGGGTCTTGCTGGACTCCTCCTGCAAGTGAAAGCAACTTTTACTGGTTAAATCTCTGTTCAACCTGCAAACAGAGCATAGAATATTGGATTCATTTTCTAACCCCATATTCAGGAACAGGATCAGCGGTCCTGATCACTTTCGGAGCAAATGCAAGTGGGTTGCGAGACTCAATCTGTTTACGAGTTGCAAGAACAGTATCTTCATGAATAGGCTTGTTGAAGCATTCTTGACATGAACATGGCTCTATGCAGTAGACACCAGCAGCAAAGCATTCACAGTAACTGCACGAACAGTATCAGAAGTCAAATTGTAGACTCAAGGACCAGTGCAAGAGGTAAACAGAATCAAAGAACATCAACAGTTTATCCGCCTCAGGAGATTATGCAGGAGGTAACTCCTCTACATGTAGAACGTGTAACAACCACCAGTTTTAAAGCTTTTTCATATCAAAGGACAATGTTGATTGAGATAATTGGATGCAATTCTAAAGTGAGCGAAATGAAATTCCTAAGCCAATATATATCCGACTGAATATTCAAACATTCAACAAAAGCTGTCTTAATGCAAGTGACAAAAGTTTTAGGCTTCACTAAAAGGGAGATGAACCTACAGTTTCAGACACTTCGATTTTTTACAGTTGCAACGTTTGCAAGAAGACTCAATTTCTCCAGCTTGTTCGAACTTGCGCCTGCACATCCAATCAGAATTATAAGATGTCAGATAAAAGTAAAAAAATCTAACCAATCACACGAAAATGAAAACGAACATGACATAATAATTTAATGAAGAATAAACGGTCAACAGCACATGCCTCTTCTTTTTGGGGCTATTCTGGTTAAACTCTTCATTAGCTAAAAATGCAGGTTCTTGGGAAGCATCTTGCAGCAGCTGAACGCCATTTTCGGTGCCATCCATGTCCCTTTCAGAAGAAGCCGAAGAGAAAGATTCATGACCAGGTCCTTGACCATCTGTGGGGGAATGAGCAGAGGCAGCAAGGTTGGGTAAACTTAGTTGTCTACCATAGGCCATATTTTCACGCTTAATGGTTTTGTAGTCTTTTGAGGTTGTTGCAAGAGCATTTAGGTGCAAACCAATTCCAGGTAAGATGCACCGGGCGGATTCACCACCAGGTTTCACTGGAACCAGTTGCTTATCATTTGTAGTGATTTTTTCATCAGATTGAGATAACATAGAACTAGAATTTGGAACATTGTCTAAACTCTTCCTGCGAGCTCCTGCCATCTCAAAATCCAGACAGCGCCTTCGCAAGCCACGATGCAAATTTAAACCAGGCTAATGCACAAAGAGAGAAAATAGTATTAGCACAACCAAATAAGTAAAATAAATAAGGTAAGGGCAACAACTCATAACAAAGTAGTCAAGAATCTTTGGAATCGGCATTATTAGGAGGCATAGTGAATGCTTTACCTTACAATTGAACTGATCTTCTTTCTCGATTTGATTGCTAACCATACAACTATTCAAATGGTCCTGCATCAGTTCTGTATCTTCCGGCTGACTAGCTTCTCCGTATTGAGAGGAAGGATCTTCAGTTTCAAGTTGTTCTCCGGAACCAACTGTATCAAGGACTAGCACGTTTTGCTCATCATTCATGTCATTCTGTGAGAGTCGAGGCATAAGAGAATTACAAAATCTTGTAACGGAGTCCAGAGGATTCTGCATTATCCCCCTAAAGGCCTCTGAGGCATTGGGGGAATCGAAAATTAATAGGTCGGTAGCATCAGAGATCAAACTCTCCCAATCACAGCCTGTCCCTTCTCTTCTTTGGCCACTCTGGCATATGTTCTGTAGATGTGCTTCACCATCAGATGAACCATTTTCAGAGGTCTTTTGAGCATATGGAACGAGTGGAGCTGACAAGCCAGCCGCTTCTGACTCACAACCTGCCTCAGTACCACAAGAAGTTGTTGCATCACATTCAGGGCTACCACAGTCATATTTCAAATTTCGTGGCAGCTGAATCACAAACTCTGAGTGCTCACTAGGTGGTTCCGCAGAAGCTTCTCCTACAGAATCCCCCGGAACACAATTCTCATGCAGCTCCTCTGCGTTAATATAGAGTTCAGCCGCATCTTCATTCACAGAGACTTTGTTACCGCTTTCCAGAGAGGACTCAGGTTTTGACGGATCTGAAGGGTTATGCCTGAAAGAAATGCAGGAATAATTTACCACGCAAAATAGGTAAAAATAAAAAATAAATAAAAATAAATAAAAATACAGCAGTCAATTACCTCCTCAGGAACCTGGATTCCTTGTGAGAACTGACGTGGGGTGAAGTGAAAACGGAAGGAAGGGAAGCGAAACTGAGGGAGCTGAACGTCTGAGTAATGTGCACAGACTTAACCGGCTTTATAGGAGAAAGACTATTGATATAGTTAAAGACTGGAGAATCCTGCACTTATGAAAAACAAAAAACTCTTACAGGATCAAAAAACTACACACACACACACACCGATCATAACATAAATATGGGTCGTGTACTCCGGGTATACACATTCTCGGATGTTATGGCCAAATCCTGAACGAGATGAACTCTCCTACGAAAACACATATTTCTTCCTTCGCACTTTAAGCCCGGTCTAAAATACAGAAATTATACACAACTAATAATATAATATCTAAAAAATTGCACTAGCAAAAGAAAAGAAGATCCACATATTACATATAAATCACAATCAAGCAAAAATTGACCACGAAATCTGGGAAAATGAATGTCAACAAAACTAAGTATATGAAAATTTTCATGAAAACCTATAAATCAAATCTGTTAATAACTTTACTGAAACGTCTGCCTCACCAAATTATGGCTTTATGACCTCAAGTCTGCTGGAGAATGTGATTATCATCTTATAACAAATAATTAAGTAACAAGTGACTCACAAAGTTCCTCAAGAAAACAAATAGCTCAAGGAAAAGAAAAAAAAAGCTTAGCAATGCATTCAATCTAAAATAATAGAAAAGAAACTTCGAATTTAATTCCCTCACCTTCTGCAAACCATCCCAAATTGAGTTTTTTTTCCAAAGAAAATCATTTCTCATGAAGCCAAATTGTGACAACTGACCATAAAATTGAGGTCATTTTTGAGATCCAAATCATAAATTTCTGTAATCCCACATAAAGCAGACACTTTTCCAAAATAAAAGCAGAAAATAAAATGAGAAAACTGACAATGAATTATCAGCTGAAAATCAAACATCAACCCACATGCAGTGATGCAGGGCAACTGCAACCCATGAAACTAAAATGGGAAAAACAAAACCAAAAAAATCCTTGGTCAACTTTCTCAAGAAATTCGCCAGCCTTAGAAACACAGAGGAGACAACCTCAAAAACCCAGTTCTGAAAACAACCTTAAAAATTCAGAATTAAAAAATTAAAAAATTAAAAACAAAATGGGCACAAAGCCTGACCTCAAATTTGGCCCTAGGGGTGCCGATCTGGTTCCTCTCGGGGGTGTCCATTTCCAGAGAGCCAGCTCCACCGCATGCCACCACTACCTCAGCCACTCCATCAGCCCACAACCACCGCTACTCTCTCTCTCTCTCTCTCTCTACGTTATGGTGCTGAATTTGGTCTCCTTCCCTCTAAAGCCCGAACTGTAAAAAAAAGGAAGAAATGGCGAGGTGGGTCTGCTGGAATTTGGAAAATAGGTCTAGGATTTTCAAGAAGCGGGAAGGCGGGAGAGTTTGGAAACGAGCAGAGCCATGGATTTTTCTTGTGGGGATAACTTTGACCCTACCACCACCACCACCCCAAGGGCCCACTGCTCTCAACAGCTGTATCTATCTATGTATATATGTTTGTGTAATTTTCTCACTACCAGTCTACCACCCACCCAACCCAACACCACCCAGCTTTTAAAAAAAGGTAACGTACATGGATTTTCTCAAATCTTTCTTTCTTTCAGTTTCTCTCTCTCTCTCTCACTCCTCACTCACTCACTCTCTCACTTCCTTCTTCACCCTTCTTTGGTCTGTGGCACTTTGGGTCTTCGGCTTTTAATATTAATAATGCTGCTTTGATTTGCATTCTTTTCACTACTTGACCTTGTAAACTGTAGTACTTGTGCTTTGAGTCATTGACTATTTTGCCACTCTTCATCTAAATTAAAATAAAAAAATAAAAAACTAGTTTTGGCCTTTTGGAATCACCCATTGTGGTGCCAATAGAATTACTTTTATCTTCTTACATTTTTTACATGTTAATGCACAGAAGAGTATCATAGATCTATCTGCATGTGAGTGTTCTTCTTAAGGGAAATGTACATTTCCAATTCAACATTACATTTTCATTTTTGTGTAAATTGTATCTTCTTTACAAGGTTAGAACCGTCACTTTAACATCTAATACAGGATTAAAAGTGTCTATGCACTACCTGACACGTAGTTAAAATCAATAGATTTGACATTACAATCTATGTTCGACTTCTCAAATATTATTATTAATTAGCCAGATACATGTCGTATCCTAACGTAAATTGTTTGGATTAGCAGAATCAACTCTCAGGATATTAAGATCCCGAGGTAAATCAATAAAATGGGACCTGGATCCTCTCCTGAGCCCAAGGAGAGGATCCTCCTGACCAAGGATCCAAGGTCGTTGGATGAAAATCCAACGGCTACAAACAGGGGGGTCCATTTAAAGTTATAATAATTATAGCCGTTGGATTTTCATCCAAAGATCTTGGATCTTTGGTCAGGAGGATCCTCTCTTTGGGCTCAGAAGAGGATCCGGGTCCAATAAAATGGACCCTGCACATATTATTTGGAATTTTGAAGCTTATTTTATTTTTTAAGTTTTTTATTTTATTTTTGGATAAGATGTATTATTCAAACATCATAATATAGTACAAAAGACATCCAAACAAGACTAGAATGTAGTGGCAAGTACCTCGACTAGATTGTTCAAAAACTCAAAAATTGTGGTGGCCAAATACCACTTATTTAGAAAGAAAAATATGTATACAACATATTTAGCAAGGATTCATCGCACATGTCTTCATTTACAAAATAGATTTCACTTCGTTAGAATTTTAATGTTTGTTTTAAGACCAAAAGGAAATCATGCACTACATCTTACGTTAGCTATGTAATATGTATATGGGAGATTATATTCACACACCCCAAATTACTTCTCCCACACCTTTTTAATTTTTTAATATTTTTATATCAAGTGTTAGTGGTGTGTATAAAATATTAAAAAATTAAAAAGGTGTGAGAAAAGTAATTTGGGGTGTGTGAATATAATCTCTCTATGTATATTACCAAAAATGATAAACGTAATTAGGGATGATGATTACGATATATAAACATTTACGCGCCCTCAATTAAGTTAATAAACAACAAGGCAATTTAGAAATGTAACGCCCTAAAATCTTATGGTGCTTCTAATTTGTATGAAAATTAATTTGTAAATAAATAAATGCATATATAAAAACCGTTGCATGATAAAACTTAGGCTAAACTGTCAATTTGCCCCCTAAACTATCACTTAACTTTCGATTTCCCCCTTAAACTTTTTAATTGGAAAATTATGGACTTAAACTATATTTTTTGGCCAATTTCCCCCCTATCGTTAGTTTTTCATAGATTTCATCCAAATTAACATTAACTCTTATCACGTGTACACCATGTGACTCTCCTTTGTTGACACACCCCGACCCGGAATGTCCACTTGGACTCCAGATCGAGCTGTGATGGCCGACACTTGTACGGTGACAAAGCCATAAAGTGTAGTGATGTGGAAAATGTGAATAATTTTAAACCTAAAGTGTCTAATCAAGAGAGTGTGCAGGTGAGCGAGATTGAACCCTATTCACACGTGATGTTAGAGCATAAGACAGTATAGTAAACAGGATGAGAGTTATACCACTGAAGGTAACCATCTCCTGAGATTTGCCAGAATCCTTGTATGTACGCAAGCACAGCTACTAAGCCTGGAGGGGGCGAAAAACAAAGTTGAGTGGGTCAGTAAAACAATGCTTATTCGAAAACCTTTATTTTTTAAAATACTAACCCCTCGCCCGTAAAACAAGTATAGTTTCCTTAAAACATACTACGTAAGTATGTAAACGATAATATGATAGCAATATAGCCAGAAGTATGCCAAGTCAATGATATAGCAATGTCACAGTAGTATAATCATAGACCATCAGACCGCTCTCGCCCAGGGGGTCACCCATCAGACCGCTCTCGCCCAAACTCTCTGAACTTCGGAATTCTTATGGGATCCGAAGCCAGTGAGTTCCCAAAATGCGTCTTGTTATAAGGAGGTGATCATGTACATAGAGGATTTTCTCCCTTGGGTGATGTGGGATCTTACGTACCCATTATGGATTTAGTTTAACAATAATTATGCTACCGAACACAAGAGAACATCAATGTAAGGCGTTAGATATTTTGTTGGCCTTTCCAATGTTCCACTTCAAAGGGTTCACCAAACCCTCTTGTCTCATAGAGCATGTGTATATTGTCATCACTATCACGTTTCGTATAATAAATTTTTTCGCAGTCTCTCGTTGGAGCAAGTTTTTTCTATATGAATGAGTGCATGTGTTTAAACTTCTCTCACAGATGTATGATCATGGATAATGCTGCTAGTAATTACCTAATATAACGAAGTAGGATTCTCTCATCTCCAAATCTTATTCCCTCATCTCGCACTTTCCTTTTTGTCTTTCTCTTTCTATAGAGAAGTTAACACAAAATGTTGACATAACTTAATCGTAACCGTTCAAATAAGAAAATATTGAAGGAGAATGGAATTTAGATGAGAGAGAATCCTACTCCTAATATAACAGCCCAATCTATTTATTTTGTTGCTAAGATGCCTGGTTTGATGTCACTTAATATTACGGTTTAGTGGTATTTCTTTTCACTTATAAGTGAAAGGTTTTATATCCGATTCTCACCAAAGGTAAATTTAAAATACGTTATTACTAGTCCATTGTGAGACATAGTATACCCTCTAACTCTTAGTATAAATAATATCGTTTATTAAAAAAAATACCTGATTTTGTGGACGAACCTCAAAATTTGCCCATTTCGGAGCCAAGTAAAGAATAAACATTGACAATCGTGACTCAATGTGTAAGGTGTGATCAAAGTACCATCATAAACTTTTATATTAATGTTACACCTGCAAGTAAGGTATCAAAATTAACTAAACTGTAAATAGATGCGGCTCGTAAGTATTGATAATTCCATGTTCACAGTTGGACTCTATAACACTTTTACAAAGTTTGGTATAATGGTATTTACTGTGTGTCCTTTATTAGGGCATGTGGTCCCATAAAAAAATAAAGGCGTAGTGTCACGTGATTCACCCCCACAAATTTTGGTTTTATATAACCTATGCAGAAAATCAAAATAAATATAAAAAATAAATAAATAAAAAAGAAGCTTATAATTTGCTCTTTCCCAACTCCCCACATTCCCTGAGGGCGGAAGTTCATGCGAAATCATAGTGTCGACTACATGCGTACTTTAATTTGCCACACCACACAAATTCTGCATCTGCATCTGCATTCTGCAATATAAGTTGGTCTTGTTTTATTATTATTAACTTTATTTTTTTCTTAATTATTGACTGACAAGCAAATTAGTAAATTAGTAATTGGATAAGCGCATTAGTAGGTATACTTGTGATTAATTATTTGAAGTTTGATGACCGGTTGTGATTTAGATTTGAGTAATCTTGGAGCCCTGTTAGGGCTTTAGCAGTGAGTGTCAGATTGTGGGTTGTTAGGGTTGACCAAAATACTAAGGATTTTAATTAAGTAAGATTAAGATGCTCTTGTAATCCGCAAGTGACCAGAAGAAACTTCAGAAAAGATAATAAAAATTAAAGTAATGAATCTAATGATTCATGCAAATGTGAATCAATACAAATTACGTGTGGCTAATTTATCTATTTATTTATTTTCTGTAAATGAGATCTTGTGGAAATGGGTCAGTCAGAAACTGTTTTGTTTTTCTTTGTGTTGTGTTGCACTAGGAAGTTTCTTTTGTTGACAAATATGTACTGCCATTTGCCTATTCTTTTTATAAAATAAAAAAACCATAAATACGAATACTAGGTAAAAGTCAGTATTTTATTTTTATTTTTGTAGGTATGTTAATGTGGGGTGAATGTGTATGTTATCCTACCATATAGATGGCTTGTGGTCATCCTTTTCCCACTTATCTTTAGTCTATACATTGATCACTATTTCTTCGTGCTACAAGTTTTTTTCAGCTCAAATCACCGTTTTATAAAGTTACGTATTCCTTTTTGTAGTCATGAATCGATAATTGATCTCTTGCCTTTTTTTTGCTAGAAGTTTTGTTTTTCACTTTTGACTCGATGCTGAGAGGAAGGGAGGATTTTAGCATTAAATGTAGATATAAGTGTTCTACCATTAAAACTATAAGCATTTGCTTTCGCTTGAAAGCTTAAAACCTAAAAAATTTGGATCTAGAGTCTGGGCTGCCTAAGCCAAATTACAAAAGTAAACTTTGTTAGAAAATTAGCTTTTATGGCTTATGAGATCAATGTTTGTTTTTTATTTTTCATTTTAAGGTTATTTTTCTTACAACGTTGATGCATGTCTCTAGTTAGCCACCAACGAAGTCAAACAACCTCGAGCATGGGTTTGGTTCACTTGTGTCCACAATTGTTTGGAGTGGCCCAAAAAAAGTCTAAGACACTAGTGTGGTACTGGTATGTAACAAAGACCCTTACCAGAAGTTAAGTTCAAATAAATAGAGATTACAAAGGAAAAGATATAGGGATTCAACTAGTATAAATAGAGGCTTTAGACAGAAGGAGAGTGTTGGAAAATATTAAGGGTAAATTACATAAAACTACCTCAACTATTAGGTCAACCATAGTTTCATATCCCATCTTTAAAACATTTTAATGTCATACCTTATCTTGCGAATTTGTTATAATGTCATGCCTCCGTCAGTTTGTCTGTCAATTCCTCTGTTAAATGCTGACGTGGCTTGAGGCGGGGGCCATTCCCTGACCCAACTAGATTAAAATTTTAATTAAATATTAAAAAATAAAAATAAAATAAAATCATTTAAATATTTTTATAAAAAAAAAGGTGAAACCCATCACCCTCACCCTTATTCCCAGTTCAACCTAGACATCGACCTCACCCATCTCTGGTCAACCCAACCCTTTCTCCGCCACCTCTTCGACTCCCTCTGCCTTTGTTCCCTTCCTCCCCTTCCTTGCCAAACTATCCACAACAGTCATTTGAACATGAAAAATATAATTTTACATAAACTTCCAGCTCTCTCTATCACCCTCCTCTTTCCAACCTCTATTACTGTTGCTAGATTACTTGCAGGTTAGAGAAATGGAGGTGAGAGTTTGAACCCATCAACTCCATCCCTCTTTCCCTTTTCTCCCTCCTAATCTCGCCGTGCTAGACCCCTCTTTCAACCTAGTATGTGGCAAAATTTCACCATATCTCTGCCTCTCACGAGCTCAAACCTGACCCGATCCCCCTTATCTTCCCCAGTTTCCAACTTGAGATCCAAACGGAGCCATTGGGAAATTTATAGGTCGTGAGTAGAGGTATTGGACCAGCTTGAGAGAGAATTTTTGGGGTCTTTAATTTGGGGCTTTTCCTGGTACGTCATGAGCTTTATGGGTCAGATCTTCCTGTCAACGAACAACTCATCGGCATAGCTCATCTTTCTATTCAAGAACAACTCAGTGATATTGAGTCACAGCGATTTTGAGGTTCTGAGTGTACTGGGCGAGTTGGAGAATATTTTTAGTTATTGATCTGGAACTTGGTGGCGAGGATAGTGCAAGGAAGATGAGGATAGCAAGGAGGAGGTTTACACAACGAGATCAGCTTTAGAATTTTCAACTAAAAAGTGATTAATTTGGTAAGATTTGTGTAAAATGGTTGTGATTGTGGCATATAGGGCTTTGGATGAAGTCCAGGTAAGAGAGGAGAGGGCAAGGTTGATGTCCTCGAGTGGGCTGGGGAAGAAGGGTGATGGTGATGGGTTTGTAGGGGGTGGGTCTCATTTTTAAAATAAAAATATTTAAATGATTTATTTTTTTAATATTTAATTCATTTTTAATTTAATTGGGTCAGGGAGTAGGCCCCGCCTCAAAGTCATGTCAGCATTTAACAGAGGAATTGACAGACAAATTAACGGATGTATGATATTGCGTTTATGAATAAGAATGTCACTAAACTATACCATAGTACTAAGTGACAACTAAGAGAGGACGGTTGAGATATCTAAACAATTATGTTTATTTAAAAATAATTACGTTTATGAATACTTGCGGTCCAATGAGTCATTGCTATATCAAGCGTAGTATTGGTCTGATGCACAGTTTTCTTATTGTGTTCCGAGTCTTCTGACTTCTCTGTGTGCTTCCCAAGTCCTCAATATATTCTTTTAGGCTATTTTTACTTGGGGTGAATCCAATAAGAAATAAAGAAATTTGCAAAAATATTACTTGACTTTTGTGTGTGCTTTTATCATAAGTTTCCCGATTTCTGTCAAGATAAAATAATGAACTAATTAACCTAATATGCATATATCTGCTATAAAAAATAAAAAAAAATTTAGGACGGGTCCACGATCATTATGATCCAAAAGTGGCCTTGTTACTGCTTGTATTAGAGAGGCTGTATAAATGTAGTATGAAAAATGTGTTAAGAGTAAATATATGCCAGCAATTTAGATTTGTTTTTGTGTGAGAATCTATCATAGATTTTAAATATCTGTGAATTAAGAAAGTAACGAAAAAAGTTTCACACTTCTACACAGAAAACTTCCCTTCACATGTCTTCTTAAATTGCTCCAGATTTGGTTAACATAAAGATCAACATCTTTCTTATAATGCATCATGCAGGTATCAGTATAAAATCCAGAGCACAAACTGGATTTTCAACATTCAACCTTCTCTCATCGCAATGACGAGAAAAAAGAACTCTTCAAATCTCAATGCTAATAACATCAAGACCACATCCTACTACAATTTCATGCCAACGAAAGCTGAAGAGGATGAGGCAAGGGCCAGCAATTGCGAGCATCAAGTAAGAAGAACTAGTGTGCAAATCAGAGAGCTTTCACCGCAGCCAATAATATTGGAATCAAGCGATAATTTAAGAATGCCATCGCAAACGAAAGATTTTCGTAATTTTCTTCCTTCTTAGAAGTTGAAGAGTATGAATGTTGGTCTTTTCCATGTTCAGCTAGCGGAGTTGAATTTTATTTTTAGTTTTATATAATTTGAGTTTCATGGATATTGGAATGTTTTCTATTATTTGAATAAAAGTACTATTTTATGTTTTGTGTTTATTTAATAATGAAACTTGACTAGAATTATCAATAATAAAGAGGTGAGTTTTATTGGCACTCTTAAAAAAATTATCCTATACATATGCTTATTGCTTAATGAGAGGACTTCTAGTTGATACCATATTGTGTTCTCTTAGAATTCTTAATTTGAGGAGTGCAATTTGCTATATTGAGTTGCGAACAACACCACCAAAAAGAATTATCCTATACCTATACGCTAATATATTACTTATATAGATTGTTGGGAAATTGTATAATGGTGGGTCCTTTTTTTTTTTTTCCCAAGTCTTGAAAGATGTTCGACGAGGTACTTGTAACTTAATTAGTCACGAGCATCAAGTAATAAGCAAGTAAGGGCCAACAATTGCAAACCTCTTAATTTTTTGATCCAACATACAAAGTCACGCTGCCTTCAACGTGACTTTGTACTATTAAATTGAGATGTTATTATAGCGGTGAACTCGTTTCATAGAAGTAGCTCTCCTTGAGCCCAATGAAAACCATTCGAATTCTTAGTCTCATCCTCACTTGTATAGTTTATTGTTTAGTGAGATAATTGTAACTTAATTGATCAGGAATATTACCATTGCACTTGCCGATATCGAGTATGATCTCCCCTTCTTGTTCGAAAAAAAGGGGTCCCAAAAGAAGTATGTAATAGTTGTATATAAATTGTTAGCTTTGTTATTCAATAAATTATATGCCCCATTATACATTTTATTACAAGTACAAGTAAATGTAAGAAGTCGTGGATTCTCTTGGCAGAATTGAGTCTTCCTTATTAAATCATTGGGTCAATTCTTTAAATCATTCTTCCCCTTTTCATTGTAACTTTAAATAGTAATATTGTTTGTAATAAAAAAAAAGAGTAAAAATGACTAGCCTATCGTGAGGTTAAACTCACTTATTCCTTTTAGTGTAAATAATATCGTCTGTTTAAAATAAAAAGTAATTTTTTTTTCCTATGGCTATTTTAATTAAATTTATTTAATTAAACTTGCCAATTAATCTTAGAACTAATAATTTTATATACAACAATATTTTACCCTAAAAACTAAACATTAAAGCATATCAAATTCGTTATTTATGGGTTTTGAATCTAAGACTTCTGTCAAATTACAAGTGAAGATAAATATTACTATGTTATAGCACTACTGGCATCAATATAAGAATGTAATATGATATATATTTTATCAGGTCATATTTAGATAACTAAACGTCTTTCGATTTTGTAAGATGATCTTTTAGTAATAACTTAAAAGATGCTTGGTTCAAGTTATTAAAAATATTATAGAGCGAGCCTAGACGAGTAGTTTTTGTATGTGAGGGATGTCACATCTCGGCCCGGGGTCCACCACATCCTGGGTCTGACCTCCGCCGTAGCACGATATTGTCCGCTTTGAGCCCCGACAACGCCCACACGGTTTTATTTTTGGGAACTCACGAGCAACTTCCCAGTGGGTCACCTATTATGGGAGTGCTCTCAAGCGCCACTCACTTAACTTCGGAGTTCCGAAACCAGTGAGTTCCCAAAAGGCCTTGTGCTAATTGGAGGTGGGAATACACATATAAGGCTTACAGGATCCTCTCCTTTGGGCGATGTGGGATGTTACAATCCACCCCCCCCTTAGGGGCCCGACGTCCTCTTCGGCACACTTTCGGCCAGGGAGTGGCTCTGACACCAAATTGTCACATCCCGGCCCGGGATCCACCACATCCTGGGCCCGACCACCGTCGTAGCATGATATTGTCCGCTTTGGGCCCCGACCATGCCCTCACAGTTTTGTTTATGGGAACTCACGAGCAACTTCCTAGTGGGTCACCCATCATGAGAATGTTCTCGAGCACTACTCGCTTAACTTCGGAGTTCTGATGAACTCCAAAACCAGTGAGCTCCCAAAAGGCCTCGTGCTAATTGGATGTGGGAATATACATATAAGGCTTACAAGATCCTCTCCCCTTGGCGATGTGGGATGTTACAAGGGATATTGGGTTTTATATGTGGATGTAAAAAGTTGGGATGATACAAATTTATATTTTAATGTTTTGATCCAATAGATAATCTCATGTTGAAGTCTTTCGACATGACATTCTGTTTTTAAATCGGAATGATACTATACTGGAACTCTTAGTCTCACCCTCACTTGTATAGTGTATTGTTTTAGTTGTTAAATACGTACCCTCATACATGCAACTAATTCATTAACAAAATAAAATAAAAATACTACTCATATCACATTTGTACTAATAGAGGTGCAGTCCACTTGTATTTGTAGGCTTTACTTGTATTAGAGGTGGTACAAATGTGATATGAACATTGTGATAAGTGTAAATATTTGCGAACAATTTAAATTCATTTTTGTATGAGAATCCATCACAGATCATAAATATCTGAAAACAGTAAAAGTAACGAAAAAGTTTTATACGTTTACACACAAAACTTCCCTTTACATGTCTTCTTGAAATTGCTCCAGATTTGATAAACATAGAGATTAACAACTTTTTATAACGCACTGTGCATGTATCATTATAAAATTCATACCACAATCTGGATTTTCAACATTCAACCTTCTCTCATCGCAATGACAGGAAATAAGAGGAACCCTAATAACATCAAGACCACATCCTACTACAATTTATGCCAACGAAAGCTGAAGAGGATGAGGCAAGGGCCAACAATCGCGAGGATCAAGTAAGAAGAACTCGTGTGAAAATCAGAGAGCTTTCACCGCAGCCAATAATATTAGAATCAAGCCATCCACATAACCTAAGAATGCTATGACAAACAAAGGAGCTTCTTCCTTCTTAGAAGTTGAAGAGTATGAGCGTTGGTCTTTTCCACGTTCAGCTAGTTATTTTTAGTTTTATATAATTTGACTTTCATGGATATATTGGAATATTTTCTGTTAGGGGTGTGATATCCACACTTCCCTTTTTATTTCTCTCACACCTTTTTGGATTTCGGCCGTTGAATTGGATGAATTGACGAAGATCTAACGGACAAAAAGTAATATGGGTGTGTGAGAAGTAAAAAGGGGTGTGTGGATAACACACCCCTTTCTGTTATATGAATAAAAGTACTATTTTATGTTATGTGTTTATTTAATTAATGAAACTTGGCAATAATTATCAATAAAAAGAAGAGGAGTGTTATTGCCACTGTTAAAAAGAGGTAAATTATCAATTTAGTTCTTGAATGATCACTATTAAGTGAAAATTAGGTCTCTAAACTATTTTTTTTCTTAAAAAAAAATAGTCATTCAATTATAAAAATATGCCAATTACATCATTAATATTATATTCGAAGTTATTATATTCAATTTTTCATCAATTTGAGTCATATTACTTACATGTGATACACATTGGAATGTAGATTGATATTTTTTATAAAGAAATAGTGTATGGAGTTAATATTGGAGGGTAAATTAGATGTTAGATTCGCAATCTAAATGAAATGTTATGGGTTTACAAGCGAGAAAATGACGGTACACTTTAAAGTTTGTCAAGTGACTTCGGTTGACTAAATTGACATTTCACCTTAAAGAAAATTATCATACATGCTTATTACTTAATGTGAGGAGTGCTAGTTGACCTTATAATTTCTTAGTATTCGAATCGCTTCAAATTCTTAATAAGAGGAGTGCAATTTGACTATTTTGAGTTGCCATAACACCACCCAAAAAGAATTATCTAATATATACAGATACGCTAATTACTTAAATAAATTTTTGGGATAAATTGTTTTTATGATGGTGTGTTCTTTTTCTTTCCTAAGTCCTGGAAGATGTTTGACGAGTTACTTGTAACTTAATTGGTTACGGGCATCAAGTTATAAGCATGCGAGGCCAACAATAGCAAACATCATGTTTTGATCCAATATACAAAGTCATGTTGAAGTGTCTTTCAACATGACATTGTATTATAAATTGAGATGTTATTATAGCAGTGAACTCGCTAGATATTAGCAGCATTCCTTGAGCCCAACTAAAGCCATCCGAACTCTTAGTCTCATCCTCACTTTTATAATGTATTGTTTTAATTGTTAAAATATAAACCCGAGTAATGCTATTTTTACCATCTAAATACACAATTCCGCCTCTTAGTACTTTGCTCTAGTAGTATTCATCTTTACTTGTAAGTGAGAGATTTTAGGTTTGATTTTGATAGTTTTTTTTGGAAGTTGATGAAACCTTATTGTTCACGTTTAATATCCTTGCCGTTGCCTCCTTTTTCCTCTCCTCTCTCCACCGTCATCTTGCTTTTCCGGCAGCTGATGCTGCCCCTTCCCTTCCATCGGCAATTGATGGTGATTATTCTTTTTTTTGTCTCTAAATTCAAGTTTTCAATTTTAATGCGTTTAATTACGCCTTCTAGCCAAATTTTGGATTTCTTTGCGTTTTTAATCTCATCGGCATTGAAGATACATAGGAAAAAAAATGTTGTATACAATATTTCTCTTCTACTTGTGGAATGTTACCAAAGGAAGAAGGCTGATTACAAATACCAATCATAGACAACAACTCTTTTTTTCAATCCTTCGTGGAATTGTAGTTTGTAACGTCATAAAATTTTCTAATCCTCAAGGAATGAAAATTTTCCTGACATATTGCAAAAGCTTTTGGCTTGGACTTTCAGCTATCATCTGTTTGATCACCAAAAACCATATCGGGTGGAGTCTGCGACGAAGGGTAGATGACAAGGAAGGATTAAAATTATTGACATTTAAGCATAAAGGAAAAACAAAATTATTTTATTTTTATCTGACAGACATTTTACGGGAAATGATTAAAATAATTGACGTGGACAAATTTAAAAATCAGTCCTATTAATTTTAAATTTCAAAACTAAAATGAGAAGTTGTG
Source organism: Crataegus laevigata (assembly GCA_963580275.1). Lineage (NCBI taxonomy): Eukaryota > Viridiplantae > Streptophyta > Magnoliopsida > Rosales > Rosaceae > Crataegus > Crataegus laevigata. The sequence continues at coordinate 16,463,651 of OY756940.1, read as the reverse complement.
ATAATTATAGAATTTATCTGTTCTAAAAAAGTCAGAATTTTTCTGTTTTGAATTGTTATCTTTTTGTTGCCACCTTTCCAGCATCCGTATATGTACCTCTTTTCCATTTTATTTTCCTTAAATTTTGAAACAGTCTCTCCCTCCTCCAAAGCCGTACATTAGGCAAACGCGCGCATCTCTCTCGCTCCTCCCTCTTTCTCTCTCTAAAATTCTCCTCCACTGGCTTCTGCCTTTTGGGGTGTGGCTGCCTGTTCTAGTTTTTGGTTAGTCCTCTCCGAAATCTCATCTGCAAAGGAAAAACCAAACAAAAACAATAGAACAACCCATTAGCCCCGAACCTCCCGAAAACACTCCAAAAACGTTGTCTTTCTGTATTGTTAAATTTCTATTCCCTTTACTTTTTTTTTCTCCAGCGAATGACTTTGTCTTTCTTCGATTCTCTAGTGTGTTCAAGGTCAACCTTTTCATCTTTCTCTATAAATTATTCATCTTTCTCTATAAATTATTCATCTTTTGGGGTTGATTGGGACTTTTTGCATGCGTGAAATTCTTCTGGTGCTTGTCCATGGGTTTGGTTTGTACCTGAAGAGTTTGTTTGTTTGAATTTTTTTTCTATCCAGCTGTGGAAATTGAGTCGTTTTCTTGAAGTTTATTGCCATTCTTTTGTTCGATTAATTTTTTGGGGAAAAAAAAAGAAAGTGTTTGGTGAGAGGTACTTCGGATTTTGAAGATTGTTTTGTTTGTTTTAATTTATGTGGATATAAAAGAAAGGGAGCTGGTGTTGATTTTTCTCATTGGTGCATAGTTACCAACATTGGAGCCAATTGGGTTGTTGTGATTGAGTTTCAATTGGATTAGATATTTCTATTTTGTTTGTTGAATCTAAGGATATTTGTGTTTGGGAAATCGATTTGTTAACCTAAGAAGGCTTTTTGAATTTATTTGTTTTGAACATTTGTCATTGATGGGATTCATCCAAATCTGGCAAAGATGATGATGGCGAAAATTTTTAAGCTTTGTTGATCATGTCTTCCTAAGACAACAGTTTAACACAGATTTGTTTCCAGGATTTGCTGGTTTTCTTTTTATTGTTTTTGGTTGTTTCGATTACCGTTTGGCAGTTGGTGTTTCGTGTTTTGGTTGTTCTGCATTGACTGTTAGTAATGGATTCAAGGACAAATGAGAATGTTGAAGCTGCAGATGTACCAAACATGGTGGATCACCAGAAAGATAATATGAATTCAAAACTTAGGAGTGCAGGGAGTATGAGTTTCAAAGAGGTGGAACCAAAAATTAATGGCACAGGAAGTATTAGTAGCAAAGAGATGATCTTCCGAGCAGATAAAATCGATTTGAAGAACTTAGATATACAGCTTGAGAAACATTTGAGCCGGGTTTGGTCTAGAAACATTGAGAGTACCAGGCCTAAGGAAGAATGGGAGATTGATTTAGATAAATTGGAAATAAGATATATTGTAGCTCGAGGGACCTATGGTACCGTATTCAGGGGCACCTATGATGACCAAGATGTTGCAGGTAATCACTAATAATCCATTTCCATTGTAATTTGATTTGTTCGGTCTCGTATTGTATTTTGATTTTGATTGCAATTGAGTTGCCAACTTGTTGTTGAATGCATCTTCTCTATGTATCTTGGGTGTTAATTTGGGATCTCATTACTAGTTTCATTTTGGATTGGAATATAACGATAATGATGTAATATTAGCATTTGAATAGTGGTGTGTTATGTTAAAGCACTAATTTGGAATATATCTCGTTTTTCGGCATAATTGATTGCATGTTCCATGTTTACATTTGAGGTGTGATATGTAAGTGTTACATATTATTCATGGTATGCATGTAATTTATCAGAGATATTCACCTTATCTGTTCTTGACATAGTGATGTACTAGAAGTTTGTGATTGACGACCATTCATAATTCTGATATGACTGCAGCAACTCTCAAATATTATGAATTGAATTTATAGTTTTTGGCTTCTGTTACTGAAAGTACCATTGTATGTATAGTTAATTCTGTGTTGATGTTTTATCGGATTTTCTTTGTGTGAATATGTGCATAAATCGTGTTGTTTCACTCTGTTTCCGCTAAATATTTATCAGTCATATAAGTAGGTGTTGAAACTTGTATCTGTTATCTTGGATGATTCCGACAATGTAAACTTAGGGGTACAACTTCATATTTGAATGATCTCAACTGGTAATAGTTTATAATGAATGTGTTAATTAGTATAATGTTAGACAAGCCTTGAAATTAGTAGTTCAAAAGAAAAAAAAAAAAACTTGTGGATGCCAGTAAATTAATAATGGATATATTATTTTGGTTATTTAAAAAAGGGTAGGATGGAAGAGCTTAATTTGTGTAGAGCTAAATGTCATACTTTTGGGATTTTCTATTGTGGCATGAGAACTTTTTATATAGTTCTAAAATCTGCGAAGTATTGTGTCTATGAACTATTGATATTGGGATTTGTTTGGTTTGTCTTATCTGGAATCCAGTGGAGTTTTGGTCATTTTTCATGGTGGTCTCCTAGCATTATGAATGAATATTGGCATTTTGACATTATAACAGCGTGCGATTTAAATTTGGACTAGTAAACTGATGTCATATAAGAGCAACAACATTATTTGCCGCTTTGTTTGCATGCATATCGAAGTCTAATTGCAACCACATGCTATATATTATAGTGAAGCTGTTGGACTGGGGGGAGGATGGCTATGCCATAGGTGCTGAAACTGCTGCTCTGCGGGCATCATTTCAAAAAGAAGTTGCTGTCTGGCACAAGCTTGACCATCCTAATGTTACCAAAGTACAAACCCGCTTTTCTTTTTATCTTGTATCCAGTTTTGAAATCTGCATTTTAATATTAAAGAAATTGTCGGCTGTGGAGTGATTATTTTCATCTTGTGCTGGTGATCTTGATAGTTATTTTAGTAAACGATTCGGTAAAATAGTAATGTCCTAGTTCCTTAATGTGGTTCTTTGTTTGTCATAATCCTTTGGGTTTTAACAATACTCTCCTCTCCTCCCTCCCTTCTTTTATCACAGTTCATTGGAGCTTCAATGGGAACTTCAGATCTTAAAATTCCTACAAAAAGCTCTTCAAGTGATGGTGTAGATTCACATCCTGCTAGAGCGTGTTGTGTTGTTGTGGAATATCTCGCTGGTGGGACACTAAAGCAATTCTTGATAAGAAACAGGCAAAAGAAACTTGCCTTTAAGGTTGTGATCCAACTTGCTTTGGACCTCTCTAGAGGGTGAGTTCGATTGTTCTCTACATTTCTGTGCTGTATACTTTTCTAGTAAAATTCTTATTGATCAGGGTTTTTAACCATTCCCATTGTAGTCTTAGCTATCTGCATTCTCAAAAGATCGTACACCGTGATGTCAAAACAGAGAATATGCTACTTGATACTCGCATAAACCTTAAAATAGCTGATTTTGGTGTTGCTCGTGTTGAAGCTCAAAATCCAAGAGACATGACTGGTGAAACTGGTACCCTTGGATACATGGCTCCAGAGGTATTACCCCTTGTTAATATCTTCGTATGTTTTTTTACTCTTAAAAGCTAACTCTTTGTTGTGCTCTATGAACTTGGAATATAAGAACAAAAAGAAAAGAGAAATACGACTAACCTCACTACAACACCTATAATTATGCTTTGTTTTTAAATGCATATTTTGGTTTGCTTTTGGACTTCAAAAATGGATGGAAATAACATGCGACCTTCATGTGTGAGCAAGCATGTGCCCTTCATGTGAAAAAAGCCTAAACCACGTGCCAAAACCTTACCCACAATTTTCTAAAGCGACCAAACTGCCATAAGCCTGTTGTGGGCAAATGCAAAGGTAACCGGGCTCAAGAAAATGGTATGGAGAAAAGCTATAACATGGTCTTAACATCTGTATTGAAATGTTGGGGATTGCTTGTTATAGCTAGTATTCACAGAGTTGAAGATAGTATTACAAGGCCACCTTCCTTTTACTTTTGCCCGGAGTAATCACCACTTATTTGTACTCACTACTACTACTTCATCACACCTTATGACCCCTTACTCTTAACCCACCAAATTTGCAATTGAAGTCGATGAAGACGGAGCCTCAAATGAGGATTTTTTTTTAACATCCAAACTTGATTACAAAATCAGTCTTTCCCAATCACCTTCCTTGGCATTCTTGCAATGCTCAGGCATCAAGACTCAACAAGAAATACTTTGAGGTTGAGTTTGATAACCTTTTATTGAGCACACAAGCAGCACCACTAAGCATTTAAGAACCAGTCATAAGACCTTTTCTTATTATTAAAGATAAGCTTGACTAATTATGTTGAATCGAGCTTTAGATGAAAGAGAAAGAAGGGGAAGGTGAAAGGATTTAATTGAAGAGTTGTGGATTGTAGGATCATAATTGTGGATACTGAAGTCTTTGTTGCTGATGGTACAGATTGAGGAGTCCAGGTTCTTGCCTGGACCAATACTTGGCACATGAAGGGCCAACCTTTTAAGAAAGGTGTTAGAGAGTTGGATAGAGAAAGAATGCATTATGGCTATGATATCAAGAAAATGGGATGTGTGCTAGTTGAGGGGTATAAGGCGAGTTTAGTAAAAAATGGTCTAACTATTAAGTGTAGAATTAGAAGTTATCATTTGAAACAAGCAAGGTTCTAAAAGGCGTTAGTCGGGCGGTGGACATGACCTAGCGCCTAGGCATCTAGATGGGCCTAGGTAGTTTTTTAATTTTAATTAAATTTATCATATAATATATGAATGTCTACTTCTACTTAAAAAAATACATAGTTGTATTAGGATACATAAATTTTGTATTGGGATACATAAATTATGAAATAGAATGACATATAGATTATAAAGTATTAGAACATATTGAAAACATGGAGAATAAGAATATAATGAGTGTTCATCTAAAGTATTCAGCAAGTCTCTTACAATTCATTGAAAAAGTAAAATGCAAAATGAAAGTTAACTATTTTTTGTCTAAGTGAGAGTCGCGGCCTATGCAGGTTTAGGCAGGTTATGAGGGCGCTAGAAGGGTCTAGGCGCTTTTTCTTAATTTTCAAATGCCTATGGATTAATAGGACCGGTGGCCAGCCAACGCTAGGCATGCGTTTTTAGAACAGTGAGAAGGAGCCTAAAGTTATGGGGCTTAATTGCATTGTGTTCCTCCTTGATGAGGTGAAACTATCATTTGTGCTCTTAGTTGCTAAGAATATGTACATAATTTTTCTCCTTTTTTATGTTGGGCTTGAAATGAATGTCAATGAACTAAAATGAACTTATCATATTCTTTCCTCGCTTTACATTCTCATTGCATATCTGAACACGCAATTTAGTATAGTAGCTCATGTGGTAGCATGTAGGGTTATCGGTGGTAAATCATTAAGCTGACAAGATATTTATGTAGGTTCTGGATGGTAAGCCTTATAATAGAAGATGTGATGTCTATAGCTTTGGCATATGCTTATGGGAAATTTATTGCTGTGACATGCCCTACCCGGATCTTAGCTTTGTTGATGTATCATCTGCAGTTGTTCGGCAGGTCAGTTTGTTCTCTAATAGATATATCTCCTTTACCTCATGTAAATACAAGGACATAGAGTTTACTTTTCTGTTTGCTGGTTTAGTCTGAATGATCTTTGGTTGTCTTGGTAAAGATTTTAATTTTTGTGTCCTGTTGAAGATTTGACATCTAACTTTTTATGGGCATTTTATCGTGCATATTTTATGGTTTTGTTATCAGAACCTACGACCAGAAATCCCCAAATGTTGTCCAAGTTCTTTGGCAAACATCATGCGCAAGTGTTGGGATGGAAATGCAGACAAGCGTCCTGAAATGGGTGAGGTGGTGAAAATGTTGGAAGTAATTGATACAAGCAAAGGCGGCGGAATGATACCTGAAGACCGTTCTCCGGGCTGTTTCTGTTTTGCTCCCACTCGCGGGCCATGAGCTTATTACCCTTTATTTGTACCAGCCACCAAAGGAAATTGATTGGGCTGTTTTCTTGCCAGAAAGATGATAAAAAGGAGGATGGTAATGTTTTCACAGATATGCGGTCGCAGATTTTCCCCTTAGCGTTGCAAACTTGTTTCTTAATTGAATGAACAGAGGTTTATGAAATTTTCATCAATCTCTATTCCAGCTTGTGTTTGTGATGTGGTTCTGTTACGATATTGGGACGTGCCATATCAAATGGTCCAAGGTGGTTACAGTTGAGAGCTTTTGGCGTTCGTGCATTTGAGAATAAATTGATCAAACTTGGGATCGAACGCGTGCTGTACAAGGAAAAAAAGAGCCGAGGTAATCGTTGCTTAGGAACTAACCAGGATTGACTGACAGATCAATAAGCTCCTCAAAAAGCAAGTTGAATAGCTTATTAAAATGTATTTTGGGTTGGTTTTGAAGGAATTTAAAAAGTGAGGAAATTTGAGAAATTTCGTTATGTATTTTAATTATTCATAAATCTCACCCTTTCTATTGAGATTTTAAGAAATTTCACTCAAAACTTACATATAATGTCTACGAATCATTGAAAACTTCATCAAACCCTCAAGTAAGTGCACCCCTTCGTTGATTTACTCCTTAGTTGATTTTATTTTGGTCAGATACTTTCATAATTGATCGATAAGGAAGATATGTGGAGAATTTTGAAAACTAACCGTTTTATTAATGCAATTAAGATTTTGGTCTCGTTTTTTAAATTTTAAAATAAGGTGGTTTGTTAGCTCAATTAAAAGTATTTTCACGCCCTGACTTGCGAATAAAGACTATTCATGAGTTAGGGTGTGAGTTATATTTTGGCTATATAAATTATACTTATATTAAATGGAGCTTTTATGAAAAGGGCTTGGATTAAGTTTATTTTAATAAAAAACCATGTTATAACTTTATTTAATGAAAAAGAATTAAATATTAATGAAAAATCCTTAAATTTTAATAAAAATGACAACAAACTTAAATTTTAATGAAAAGGACACAATTTTAATATTAAAAACAAAAAGACCTGACGCGCTGGATCCGCATGTCCATCACAGACATTGTTTATAAAATTGAACACTGTTTATGAAACTGAATACTATTTATGAAACTAAACATTATTTATGAAACTGAACGGTATTACACTGTTTATTAGTCTAGTTTCATAAATAGTGTCTAGTTCTTGGTCCACTTTCATAAATAATGCCTAATTTTTTATCATGTTTTATAAATAGTGATTAGTTATTGGGTTTATTTTCATAAATACTATATAGTAATTCGTACAGTTTCATCAACAGTGTCTATTTCTTGGTCTAGTTTTATCAATAGTATCTAATTATCGATCACTTTCATAAATAGTGCCTAATTATTTATCATGTTTCATAAATAGTATCTAGTTCTTGGTCCAGTTTCATAAATAGTATTTGTAAGATAAAAAAATAATGTGAATTAAATCAATAAAGTCAAATACAAAATATCCATCAAACTGAACACAGATGGTTTCAACTCCATATTTTATTTTATTACTGATTAGAAAGTTTAGGAATCATAGACGATTTTCGAAATTTGAAGATGGTAACCAATTATGTCTTCCAGGGGCACATTCATGTTCTTGGGAGACTGGGAGTAATAAGATGCCAAGTCCCATGACCATGAGGATTCAAAATTGCCATCGCGAATACCTTGCTCTTCATCGGAATATTCTTCATCGCTTGGGGTTTCAAATACGAAACTCGAAGTCATTGGTCCATTTTCATCCCAACTCGATATCGGCTGGAAAATACAGGGTAGCTTTTTTATTTTGCAAAAACCATTTTGAAATATCATAATTAACGTACCCATCGCTACCAATTAAACAGTTTGTGATTACAAACAAGCGATTATAAAAGCGGAAGAGATCTGGGGTCATCGTATCAGTGGTTGTTGTCCAGGTGAGTTTTGTCATGTGTATCAGCAGTAAGCCTGCTGATAAGGGGCGTGTTCCTTGCACGCATTTTTAGTTAACTTTTTTTTTGTTTTTTGTTTTATTCATTCTATTGTCGTTATTATTAAATAAAGTTTCATGATTATTTTTTTGTTAAAATTTAAAGTTTTGAAGTTCTTGTCATTAGTTTTTCTTATATAGGACTCAGTTGAGAAACACTGTTCATATAGTGTTTTGACGAAAATACCCTTATTTTCTTCTTCATATCCCATTCTTTTTTATGCTTGAAACCCATATTGTCCACGTGTTGACCATCGTGGATGGCTCTGCTTCGAGTTCAAATTCTCCAACGACCTGCTCGCCTTCCCTCTCTCAGAAACTTCGACTTCTCTCTCCTTCTCTTTCCTGCCCAAATCCTCCTCCAAAATCAATTCTGCTTCTTGGTAGGATTATGCATGAACCTAGCCAATAAGCTTGCTGCAAACATGATATTTGGCCTAGTTGCTGTTAAGTATAGCAAACTCCCCACCATTTGTCTATACAAAGTCTCATATGCCAGTTCACTTCCATCTACTTTTGAAAGTCCGTCATTTATAGCCAAGGTTGTTGCAACAGGTTTGCAATCTCTGATTCCAAACTTCTCGAGCAAAGTCTTTGCATATTTTTTTGGTGCAAGAAAATGTAAGTGTCTGTCTACAATAATCCAAGACCAAGAAAGTGATGAAGCAATCCTAGGTCAGTCATCTCATATTGTCTCATCATCTCACTTTTAAACTTAACCATCATTTCCTTTGAGCTTTCTGTGTAGATAATATCTACATATAGTGACACAATGAGAATGCCACTGTGAGATGTTTTGGTATACAATGTAGCTTCACTTAGACTTCTGTGGAATCCAGCCTTTGTAAAATAAGAGTTTATCTCTTCATACTAAGCTCTTGGAGCTTGCTTCAAGCCATATAAAGCATTTTAAGTCTATACACTTTATCTTCCTTTCCTCGTATCACAAAACCAGATGGTTGGTCTACATACACCTCTTCATTCAACACTCCATTAGAAATGCTAACTTTACATCCAACTGAATAATTTCCAATCCTTCTGTGCAGCAAGGGCCACCAAGGTTCTTACAGTGTCAAGTCTAGCCACTGGAGCAAAAGTCTCATTAAAATCGATTCCAGGCTTCTGGGAATAGCTTTTTGTAACTAGCTTGCTTTGTTCTTCTGCACAGAACCATCTAGATTCAATTTTGTTTTATAGACCAATTTAACTTTAATGATTGGTTTATCAAATGGTCTATCAACAAGCTCCCAAGTGTTGTTCTTCTCAATCATGGTTATTTCATCTTCCATAGCTTTCTGCCATGATTCATCCTTGGCAGTTTCTTCAAAATTTTCTGGTTCTATAATGCACAGATTACACTTCTTATACACTTCTGTAATATTTTTGTATTTGAGATGAGTGTGATCAATATCCTGTGGACCTGTCATTCTTCCTTGATCACAGATCTTAGTGCTTGAACTTGGCACTACATTGTCTTCACTTACTTCACACTGTGTTTCAGGACCACAAGAGCTCTCTTCATGCCCTTGTTCTTCTTCTGGCACTTCATTGATCTGAATACTCACTCTTCTTTCCTTTTGTGCATTCCAATCCCAACATGTATCTTCATTGAATACAACATCTATGGAAACAATCACTTTCCCAGATTCAATGTCATATAGTTGATATCCCTTCTCACAACTACCATACCCCAAGAAAATACACCTCTTGCTTGCCAAATCCAATTTTTGTCTTCGTTGAGTTGGCATATGAGCATAACACAATGAACCAAACACCTTTAGATGCTTAATTCCTGGTTTTCTCCCACTGTAAGCTTCAAAAGGTGTTTTCTTATTCAAAGCTTTGGTTGGACATCTATTCAGGATATACACAGAGGTATTGACTGCCTCAGCCCAAAATTCAAGAGGAATCTTTTTCTCAACCATGAGACGCTTAGCCATTTCCATAATGATTATGTTCTTTCTCTCTGCCACACCATTTTGCTGTAGTGTGTATGAAGTGGTGAGTTGTCTTTCCATGCCTACATCTTCACAGAATCTGTTAAACTCCATTAAAGTGTATTCTCCTCCTCGATCACTCCTAAGCTTCTTCAACTTATAACCACTTTGTAATTCCACAGTGGCTTTGAATCTTTTAAACACACCAAGGACTTCAGATTTGTGTCTTAAGAAATAAATCCAACACATCCTTGTGCAGTCATCTATAAAGGTGAGAAAATATCTATTCCTAGCTTTTGTAGTTGTCTGTATTGGGCCACAGATGTCACTGTGTATAAGCTCTAGAGGAGTTGATGCCTTAGTAGTAGCTTCCCTTGGAAATGCCTCCCTACATTGTTTACCAAGAGCACAACCTTCACACAATCCTTTAGTTGCTTTGATTTCTGGTAACCTTACCACTATTTCTTGTTCCTGCATCAACTTCAAACTGCTCATGTTCAAATGCCCCAATCTTCTATACCATATAGCAGTGAAAGAACATACACTTGTCTTAAAGCAATGTGTATTCCAGACTGCAATTTCATTGGAAAACTTATATTTCCTTTCATTAGTACTCTTGCAACCATGTTGGAATATGAACTATCATCATAGATTTCCACCTTGTGATCTCCAAACACTAAGTAATAACCATGCTCAATCATTTGACCCACACTAAGCAAGTTTTCTTTCAGTCCAGGCACAAACATAACTTCCTTGATGTATCTCTTCCCTACTTTTGTTTCAACCACAAGGCTCCATTTACCAGTCACTTCAACAAGCTGTCCAGTACCTATTTCAACCCTTGTAGTCACATTCTTGTCAATATCAACAAGTAGATCCTCCCTTCTAGTCATATGATTACTACACCCACTATCTACATACCATACATTATCACATGCTTTTACACTAGTATTAGTTTGATTACTAGCATAAAACATAGTGGGTGTAGATTCTACCTGAGTGGCATAATTGAGCTGTTGCACTGATTTCTTGCTGTTGCACTCCCTTGCAATGTGACCAAACTTGTCACAGTTATAACATTATGGCTTGCCTTTGAATCGACAATCACCAAAATGCAGCTTGTCACAATGCTTACAAGGATTTCTAGCACCATATGTAGGTCTGTTATCTCACTTCTTACCTTTTGCCTTCCAATTCTTATGGTACTTAGCACTTTGATTTCTAGTGAATTTAGCTGGTTTGGGATTCACACTAAGACTAGAAAATGCTCTCTCAGTTTTGTTTTCAGAATGCCTATCTAGCCTTAACTCAAAACTCTTAAAGGAGGCTACCACTTCTTGAACCTCAATCACATCCAAATCCTTCGAATGCTGAATAACAGAACAAGTAGAGTCATAAGCTGATGGCAAACTAATTAATAACTTTTGAACAACTCTCTCTCAATAATTCCTCTCCATAGCTCCGCATTTGATTTATCAAATCAAACAATTTTGTAAGGTAAATAGAAAGTGATTCATCATATCTCATTCTTGTATATTCAAACTCCATACGAAGACCTTGCAATTTAACACTTCTAACCTGTTTATCACCATGGTATTATTGCTGCAGAATGTCCCATGCACCTTTTTAGGTTTCTTTATGAGAAATTCTAGGGAATATCTCGTTTGAAACAGCTCCCTGAATCACACCCAGAGCTTTAACATCCTTCATGAGTACCTCTGCGAGGGTCATCCTCCCAGCACCACTTGATTCTTCTTTGTCTTTCTTCTTTGTGTCAGATTCATCAGCTTTCTTCAAATCCGAGCCTTTGAACCCTTTCTCAACCAGATCCCACAACCCGTAAGACTTGAAAATGGTCTTCATCTTAATACTCCAGAACTCATAGTTATCATCGTTGAAAATCAGTGCTCTCACCTCACTACTACCTGATCCTGCCATGTTAGACTCAGATCACAATCGACTTGAGCTCAATTTCGAGTTTCTTGGTAGCTCATTCACAAATCCAAACGCCCATTATTAGTTGATCCAACCTGACTCTGAGGCCATGTTAGCATACAGACAGTTATCTTGTACGTAAGCTTCAAATCAACGATCAATGGAGCTGAATATTAAAGATTTCTAAGAGAGAGAGAGAGAGAGATTTTGAGAAAGAGAGAGCGAGAGCTTGAAGAAGAAGCAAATAAGCTGATTGCTTTCATTCACACGCACATTGTGCACATGTAATCGTTGGAAATGGAATATTATCTCATTACATCACTCAAATCTAACCCTTCATTCATTTATCCTATAAGATAATGACACCTTGCATAAACTATTATTTACTCTAAGATTACATCTTAGCTACACACTTGGACTGTGATCCAAGGGCTGACATTCAAACTGAGTTCTACATTACAACATTTCAGCATATACACTTATAAACCAACAAAACAAATGTGTGTGCTAAGAGAAGAAATGTTGGATTGTCTGCAAAGCATTGAACCAAAGAGAGGAATAAAATATGTGTAAGTATGCTTGTTTATTCAAGTACGAACTTTTTTACTTGATTGCAAGAATGGGATTTCCAATTGGCATTAACCGAGTGTTGACTGGACAGCATATCCAGGTTCAGTTAAACTTAACTCCCTATCATGAGTAGCAGTCTAACCAAATACATAGGCGTGGGATGAGAGCTCGGCTTTCTTTATGGAATCATCGCTGCCACCCAAAAAATGTAAGTGTTGAACTTTAATTACTGTTATTGGAGGGAGGTAAAGCTGCTATTTTTCTCTGCAAAGTGTTGAATTTTTTTATTTGGGGTTCAATTTTTTTGTGTTTTTTTCTCTCTGTTGGGAATCTTGGTATTATTGCAAGTTGTTGAATTGGAGTATTGTTAGCTTGAATTTTGCTTCAAATTGTAGTAATTGTCATACAAGTTTACATTTTCGTGTGAAATTGGAGGGAGTTTCGGTTTTGGATGAGAGTTTAGAATATTTATGAGAGGGTTGTGTTGTGGGGTCTCTATGCTAGCAACTTATCCTACTCTACACTTTCAAAAATTGCAGGGTGGATTCTCTACTCTTGTTTTCAAAGCCACAACAGTAGAAAGTATCTAGGAACACACAAGAAATTTATCCTCTCAAACACAAAGTAAATTGGCAAGCTACACAACAAGCAAATTGCCAACAAAACCGCAACAAGTAAATGAAAATCCAGCACAAATTCCACATGAAATTGGATGCTCTAATCAACATATCAGATTACAATCGGAAACAATCACTTCCACCATCACCGAAAACATGAGATTACAGGTTTTTGAACTGATGTGATTTGGGGTTACAAATTAAGAAGGAACCTTGCCAAATAATCATATGCGAGTAGGTGAAAGAGTTCATAAAAAGATAATGAAAATTTAGAATCTATGTTTAGTGGAGATATTGTGTAGTATTGCAAAGGAAGTAAAGAATGAAACTTAGATCCTTATTTGTGTTTGATATCTTTGGTATTGTATAGTTAGTGCCAATCTACCTAAAAGGTTTAAATAATACTATAGTAATGTTGTATAGAAATGGTATTGTCATATGTAATTTTTGTGGCTAAAATTGTGGAAAGAGAAATCCCATTTGTTGATCAACAAACTTTTGTTTATTAAACGAATAATATGAACATGTTTTGTTTGCATGATAAACCTAAAGTCACTCGATGACAATTTGTTTTGTACTTGTAGCAGTCTATTATTTGATTAATGTATCCTGCATCAGTTCACCTGTATCATTTTCTGCAAGACTAATGGATATGCACATCTTTGAGAGGATAAGCACTCATCTCTCTCTCTCTCTCTCTCTCTCTCTCTCTCTCTCTCTCTCTCCACACACTTCACTCTTACATCATCTCTTTCTCATCATCTCATTGTCTGACTGTCTGTTAACAATTCATAACCAAGGGTGTGGTGATATGCACGTTAGCAGGAACAGATGGTGCACATGGAGTGGTTCTTGTGAGAGCTTAATTAGCCACCACGTCATCTATGCTCTTGTTCGCCGTGACTGCCACTGGTGACTCGGACTGGCCATAGTAAAAAACCTCACATTGAGACTAGCTTACATGCCAAAATATAATTCTTGTATACATAAACATTGTGTGTGTGTGTGTATATATATATATATCTATCTATCTATATCTATACATATATATATATATGGCCTTTAAGGGGAGGGATCCCCATTTTTTCAAAAAAATAGGGACACTCTTCCTACCGTTAGATTGTCTTTAATGAAATTGTGTGGTTGAGATTAAAACACAAGCCACATAATCTCAACCACACAATTTCATTAAAGTTAAATTCAACGGTAGAGAGCGTGTCCCCATTTAAAAAAAAATGGTGATCCCCCCTTAAAGGCTTCATATATATATATATATATATATATATATATATTTTTTTTTTTTTTAATTTTTAATTTATATATATTTTAAATACGTGTTATTACAAATATTTATCTATGCACCTTCAAGTTCGTTCTCCCTCTCCCAATATTACTTATACAAAAGAGAACATAAAGCCATTCAAGACCCTCTTGGAGTCTATCTATGCCTGAATGCTCTCAAAGATGCTCGAATCCACTTGAGTGGTTAATGTTCTAAAAGTATTGCACAAAAATGGTAAATAATGTTGTCATACCAAAAATTTGGTATAACAATTGATAAGAAATTTTAGTACAATTACCGTATCAAACAAGTCATACCTAAAATAGAAGAGAATGATCAAAAGTATAGAACAAAATAATATAATTTAGAACCCAAGCTACATCTAGTGTTTGCAAGCAACTTATGGCTGCTCTACATAGTACATAGTATTTGAGCTTTGGTTTGGAATGGATCAAAAGGAGTGGGCAATAAGGAGCTCTTTATGAGGATCTTGGGGATCCTCCAATCATATCCGTTTATCGTATATTGTGCGGTCAGAAATTATTGCAAATTTTTTTATTTAAAATTAAATATAAACAGTACTTGACGAAAATTGGTCATACGATGTATGATGAATGAATGTGATAGGAGGATCTCTGGGATCCTCACAAAGAGGATCTGAAGAGGATCCTCAATCATACTCATTGTGGATGCAAATTTCTTCCTCCTTGATCTTGGACAAAATTGCACCTACAAAACAAATCAAACCTTAGGTCAAGGCCAAAAGCCTCACAGGCTCACGATGAATGGGGGGAGGGGGGAACTTTGGCCGAAGAACCTCTGATGCCAAAGTTAGAATTTTCAGGGAAAAGTGTTTGGAGAATTTCGTAGAATATTGCAAGAGAATTTGAAGTGAACTTTGAGGAGAATAATGGGGTTTAAATAGGAGAGTGGCCAACCTCTTTGGGTGAGAAAGGACCGTCCACCTAGCCTTGTTTAGGGGCTAGGTTCTTGATGTGTGTTAATTTGGGAGTTATGGAATAATTACCTAACCAATTAGCTAATTAATAGAATAATTACCTAATTGATTAGCTAATCAATATAATAAAAAGGGAAAATTTGGGAGTTACCTTGTGGAGAAGATTGGATGAAATAAGTTTTGAATTGTTACCTATTTTTGGCACTTTTGACTTGATTGAGGGATGATTGTCCATTGCTCGCGTGTAGGAATTCTAGTGTGCCTCGAGGTAATTTTGTCATTTTTACCCAAAAATCCACGTGTCATCTCTTGATTATTTTTGGCTCCACAAATGCCCCCACACCTGCTGGGCTGCTCGTAGGAAATGGCAGCAGGTGTAGAGATCTTCTTGCTCTAGGAAACTTAGGACTGCTTCCTATTTTGATGTAGATTCCCTCTTTAATATGAAATTAGATCTTTCTAGGAAAGGGAAATTTATTTCTCTCAAAGCCTATTTAAGTCCACCTTAAGTGGGTTGTTAAATCAACTTTGAAGAGCGATTTATTGTACCCTACAAGAGAGAGAAAGCTTAGAGGATATTTGTTCCCCCTCATTTAACAATCTTCTACATTTTGCCCGTGCAAAAGATCATCTTTTGTTGCTTGCTTTGTCTTCTCCACGCTGCACCAATGGAAGAAGAATTTAATTTTCCTTGTCTTCTTCTTGAATGGTGCTGTCACGGGGTAGCCGTCGGGGTGGTGCGACACTTCAGCTGGTAAGGGCCAAGAGTCGGCTTGTCATGGGTGGCAAGGGCCATTGCTTGTGCTGCTCGGCTTGATTGAAGCCAAGGATTGGCTTGGCATGGGCTGAGGAATTGGCGTGGCATGAGCAATAGTTTGGGCTGCCACGTCTGGGCTACCTGCCAAAAAATGAGGAAATTGCTTGAGTTTTTCTTTCTCAGCTGCCGTAGATAGAGCATTCAAGGATAGAGCTGCCAAGATCGGAGCTGCTGAAGATGAAGTGTAGGATGAGTGAAATGTTGAGTGCAAAAGTGGTTGCTGCCCCTTGACCATTTGCTTCCTAGTTGATCTTCAAGCATTCGATCTTCTGAGCTATGTGGCCTTCTCGCACTGGAGAGCTTACCCATATGGGTGTCGAGGGTATTAGTTTACCTTCTTGCATTGGAGAGCAATTAGTTTATCCTCTCGTACTGGAGAGCATACCCATATGGGTGTCAGGGAATTGGTTTACCCTCTTGCATTGGAAAGCAATTAATTTATCATCTCACACTGGATAGCAGAACCATACCATATGGGTGTCAGGGAATTAGTTTACCTTATCGCACTGAAGAGCAATTAGTTTATCCTCTTGCATTGGAGAACAGACCCAAATGGGTGTCGGGGGATTAGTTTACCCTTTCGCACTGGAGAGTAATTAGTTTATCCTCTCGCATTGGAGAACTTACACATATGGGTGTCGGGGAATTGGTTTACCCTCTTGCACTGGAGAGCAATTAGTTTATCCTTTCGCACTAGAGAGCAGACCCAAATGGGTGTTGGGGAAATGATTTACCCTCTCTCACTAGAGAGCAATTAGTTTATCCTCTCGCATTGGAGAGCAGACCCGAATGGGTTTTGAGTAGTTGAGCCAGGCCTATGAATAACTTCTTGAATCTTCATTGAGAATAAAGATATAAATCAACTGTGCTGGAAGGTAGAAAACTACATAACAAACTGAATAATCATCGGCTTGCGAGGCCTTGTTCGTCGAGTTGCTTGAGGCTTCGAACATATTTGGAAAAGCCATAACGAGGTTTAGGGGGTGATGGAGACTTCCCCTACTTGTGTAGGCCATTTCGTTGACCTATCAAGATACTCATTGCACCTGCCCTCATTTGCCAGCTTCTCAAGGTACTGCTTCCACTTTAGGCAGCTGTTGGTAGTGTGACCCGGTTTTTGATTGAATGCGCAATACTTTGTATGATCCAGCCTAGTAAGACTGCCTTTCATGGGTGGTGGCATTTTGAACCAAGGTTCGTTCTTGAGCTTGCGGAGAATTTGGCCGATTGGAATTGTGAACTTAGTGAATGTTTCGGGTGTTGAGTCTTCTCTGGTCAGGGAACGTTCCATGTGCTTCTTTTTCGACTCATTTTTGTTAGACTGCTTGGCCTCGCCCCATAGTGCATGCTTTTCTACCAAAGCATAAGAAGTTGCTAAGGTCAGTTTTTCTCCCATGATAAGTTTTCCTAATAAAGGATGTTCGGTGGGAAGCCCATTTCTGAATGCTGCCGTTGCTATGTCCTCACTGCAGCCTATAATATTGATCTTCTCTACATTGAACGTCTTGACATAGTCGCGAATTATCTCCCAAGGGTCTTTTATGATGCTGAAGAGATGGTTGGATGTCCTTTTGATTGAGCGGTTAGACGAATACTCCTTAGTGAAAATTAAGGAAAGTTCGTTGAAACTTTGGATCGATTGCGGCGATAGGGTGTGAAACTAGTCTTGCACCTCGCCTTGTAGAGTTGTGGAAAAAATTGTACATAAGCGCGTCGTCATTTCTGAAAAGGATCATGGTACTGTGGTAGTGCTTGAGATGTCGATCCGCATCTTCGTCTCCCTTGTACGGAGTGAAGTGAGGCATAGTGAACTCGCGAGGTGGATCTGTCCAATTGATCTCATCCGTAAAAGGTGACATGCTTATGTTGGTCATGTCTCGTCGAAGCGCATCGTCAGCAGTCTCATTGCGCTGGAAATTAAGTAATCGTTTAGTCAGGAGCCTATCAATTTTTTTCTTGAATTTTCCTTAGTGGAACATTCGGCTGCCCCCGAACGTGACCTATTGGTCTAGGCCACTCTTCCCTATGCTCGACCCGTCTATACTGACTGCGGTGCATGTGGCACGTTTCTAGTAAGCGAGCAAGCTGTTTACAAGCTACCGGCTGAACTTGAGTCAGATTGAGCAATTGCTTCTCTCCATTTGCCATGCAGCCTGCTCCGATGTAAGGTGGAGAAAGCTCTTTGCGAGCCTAATTATGAATGAACACTTCACCTAGAAGGTTGTTTGCGTTGATAATAGCAGTGTGGCCTCAACCGTGAACGTATGCTCATCCGTGGGCTTGTTTGGGAGTGCACACTCCTCCGTGCTCTAAGACAAGAGTATACGCTATCCCTAGGACCCAAGCGAGAGCATAAGCTGCTAGAACGCTTTAGATCGTGGCTGGTTGAGGGGCTGCTTACCGGGACGCTGCTGGTGAGGTTCTTCGTCTACCCTTGTCCTATTTTGGGACACCTCGTCAAGGGCACGTTGCATCTCGGTGCGCTGTAAGAGTTAATTCACCAAGGTCGTCTGCTGTGCGAGGGCACTCGTCAACTCTATAACTTGTCGAGATAAGAGTTGTTCTCCATTTAGGTTGGAAGAGCTTGTACAAAATGGGTCTTCTTGAGTAGCAGAAATGTCAAATTCGCGAAGAAATGTGGTGAAAATGCCCTCGGTTCGATCGTAGGTCCTGAAACTTGGAGTCGAGAAGGTTATGCTACTCTTGGGCCGACTTAGGTTGTTTGGAATGCCACGAGAGCAGGCTGGGCTGCAGGAATAGGCTGCTCAGCTTGTGGCGCACGTGGGTGCGAGGCTTGGGCTTGGGCTCGTGCAAACTTGGATGACACGGCTTGGGCTTGGGCCTGTGCAAACTTGGATGGCATAGCTTGGGTCGTGGTAGTGGTGCCATGGACCTTGCCGTGGGTGGTTGTCGTGGTGGCCACCGCGGGGGTTGCCATGGTGGAGCCTCGTTGCGGTGGTGCCTCTCACATTTAGCCTCGTGGATCGCATCGGTCCTATTTCTTGAATATTGGAATTATCACTTGTGAAATTTTCTAAATTTCTAGCCATTTTATTTCTCTTTTACGTTTTATCAAAGAATCTTTGCAAATAAAAAATTCTAATAATAAGAACGTACGAAAAATATACAAATGGACAAGAAACTAGAGAAAACCCTTTTATGCGAGAGTCTTCTACGAGTGTGTGACTTTTCTGTCAATGAAAACACCAATTTGTGGATGCAAATTTCTTCCTCCTTGATCTTGGATAAAATTGCACCTACAAAACAAATCACACCTTAGGTCAAGGCCAAAAGCCTCACGCGCCCACGATGAATTGGGGGGGGGGGAGGAGCTTTGGTCGAAGAACTTTTGATGCCAAAGTTAGAATTTTACGGGAAGAGTGTTTGGAGAATTTTGTAGAATTTTGCAAGAGAATTCGAAGTGAATTTTGAGGAGAATAATGGGGTTTAAATAGGAGAGTGGCCGGCCTCTTTGGGTGAGAGAGGACCGGCCACCTAGCTTTGTTTGTGGGCTAGGTTCTTGATGTGTGTTAATTTGGAAGTTATGGAATAATTACCTAATTAATAGAATAATTACCTAATTGATTAGCTAATCAATATAATAAAAAGGGAAAATTTGAGAGTTACCTTGTGGAGAAGATTGGATGAAATATGTTTTGAATTGTTACCTTTTTTTGGCACTTTTGACTTGATTGAGGGATGATTGTCCATTGCTCGCGCATAGGAATTCCAGTGTGCCTTAAGAGTAATTTTGTCATTTTTACTAAAAAATTCACGTGTCGTCTCTTGATTAATTTTGGCTTCACACTCATAGTTCTAAAAGCAAAGAATTGGACGCAATAGGGATACCAAACAGACTAATTAGTTTTCCTTAACAAGTAGCATGGCAAGATTTCACATGCCAATGCTTGAAATGATGGGTTTTCAAATGAAAGATTTCGACCAAAAAAAATATATGCATGTGAGATTCTAGTATGAATTTGCACGTCTATCCATTAGATAATGACTTATATGATATAAATATATTGTCACGGTGACGTTTGGCATTAATCAAATAAATTAAAGACACAAGTTTTTGTTTACATCTCTTTATTTCATTGACACGGAACACTACTTAATAGCGTATCCGTTCCCTGTAAACCGTTCGCCATCCATCTAGGTTAGTTGGAGTTGGATTACATGCGTCTTTGAAGAGCTCCAAATGACCCAGAAGAAATCTCTCCTCAACACCTCTTATTGTCACACAGTTGCCATATAAATATGAGTGGAGTTATGTCGTGCTTTGGACATAGGTTCGGTGTAAAAATAACTCTGCTCTCGGTGAATAAGTGAAAATAAAAATAAAAGCTAGGAAATGAAATACAAGGTTGAAAATAAACTCTACTGTTACAATGACGACTCCAAATCTTTACAGGGATACATAAAATAATAAAAAATTTATCTTGGTCTTCTAACATATAAAGGGCGAGTGAAACAATAGCTCGTCTACCCTCTTTAGTTTTATTTTTCAACCCTGTATTTTGGTTGTCGTTTTTATTATTATTTTTACTTACACACCGGGTACGAAGTTACTTCTTCACCGACCCCAATTCCGACGGTTACAAGTTA
The DNA here is from genome assembly GCA_963580275.1 of Crataegus laevigata. Lineage (NCBI taxonomy): Eukaryota > Viridiplantae > Streptophyta > Magnoliopsida > Rosales > Rosaceae > Crataegus > Crataegus laevigata. Next base: position 16,442,936 of record OY756940.1, on the reverse strand, counting down.
CTAGTCGGACGAATATAGTAATGGATCATGAGGAGGATTCTCACTTCACTTGTCTCCTGCAGTGTCGCTTTCTTGATTCCTGTAGGTACCAAATGTCCTTGTAATGCCTGAGGCACAAATGCACAGCAGTTACGCATTACCACGTTTTATGACTTTTTCATCCATCTCTATTCCAGCTTGAGTCGGCCCGTCGATTCATTGAATTCGGCCACCACACAAATTGATCTGTTTAGTAAAATCTGGTTCGGTCATGAGTTGAACTGGTTCCCAAATATTGAACAGTTGGTAAATCCGAAACGAACCAAACCTTTTACATTCGGATGTTACATGATTTTTTATTTTATTTTATAAAATACCCTTTTATCTTGATAATGTCGGCAATGCCACAAAAACTTGATAACAAGATAATCTCTATAGCTGATATGATATGACGTCCTTTAATTTGCATAATCCATTATTATATGGATTCAAAAGGAGTAGTGGTTACGGATCAGGATCCTCTCTTGAGCAAATAGAGAGTATTTTTTTGACCAGAACCAGGCCTATCAGGCCGTTTAAATTTTATCCAACGGTTACAAACAAGGAACCCCTCTAAAAGTTATAATAATTATAGGCGTTGGATAAAAATTGAACGGCCAGATGGGCCTGGTCAGGAGGATCCTCTCCATCTGCTCAGGAGAGAATCCTAATCCTAGTGGTGACACCACTTGCACCAAGTTAAATCATCGTCATTCTCCATATAAATTATAATGCAGCCTCTACCACTTTACCTTCACCTTATCTATTACTCTCACCCATGAAGAATGTGGACGTTAAATGGACTGTATGCATGCATAGAAACTGGAAATAATATGGGGACGCGTCACCTTCAATGTCATCTTGGTGGTGAAAAAGTTGTTAATTAAACTTTTGTGATGAGGCATGCTAGCAATTGAGGTCTAAACCCAAACTTTTGTTGGTATTTCAAAAACAAACTCACGTGACTATTAAATGAGGGGTCAAATTTGTCATTTCAATTTAAATTACATTATTGTACAAATATAATAGTGTAGGAGGCAAACAACTGTAGAAATTGCAGAAAGTTCAACTCCATCGATTGGATTGCCTTCAACGGTATCATCCAATGACCTCTGCAACATCATCTAACTCTACTAATAATCTTGGCGATGAAAAAGCACCCTACCTTGCAAAAGATATAATGGAGTGGAGGGAATTGATTTTATTTTGTGAGAAAATAGATTATTTGTCTACTTTGTGGAAGACATATTTTTAGTGACTTTTTGTTATGATGAACCATATTGTATTTTGGACGACATACTTTTGTCTTTTTTTTTTTTGGACATGCTTTTGTTGTTAGTGTGGAAAACATATTATGTTATGAGAAATGATGAAGTTGGTCCTTCGTTTGTAAAATGGTTGATGTAAGCTTATCTCCCCTTTTCACTTGTTTCAATTTTCTTCATGTACTGAAATTAGATGTCAACTTTTTAACTCACAAGAAGAACAAGCGTATGTCATAACTCATCCATTAATATCAAGCTTATACCTAAGTCATACTAGATGTTCATGGCATAAGAGATAATTTAAATTAAAATGACGAATTTGACCCTTCATGTGATAGTCACGTGAGTTTGTTTAATAGACTTGAGTTTGGACCTCAATTGCTAGCAGAGTTCACAATGAGAGTTTAATTAACAACTTTTTCACAACAAGAGTGACTTTGAAAGTGATTTATCACCCCATGGGACAAAAATAAAAAAAAATAAAAAATGGCCAAATAATATTGTCCAATGCCCCCTGAAACTTTTATCTTTAATTATTATAGAAAATTTGAAATAATGATTCCCAAATTTGTTTGTGCGCAAAATATAGAGGGAATAATTGACCAAAAAAACATAAGGAAATGTTAAGGAGACTATCTCTAAAGTGAGACTCTTTATAAACTTTTTGACATCTCATGTTTTGTTAAAATGTTGTTACTGTACTAGACATTAAATTGTGAAGCCACAAATAATTTATAAAAAATCCATAAAAGTCACTTTAGGAGAAAAAATATTAAGGGAATATGTTAATTAACAAGTGAGTTCGAAATCCCAAATTCTTCTGTCAGCTGGTGATTAGACCTTTGAATTTGGTGGACTGCCACTCGATAGTGGATATCAACAACAATTATGGAGAAAAAGAATATCAACAACAATTATGGAGAAAAAGAATATCAACAACAATTTTTAAAAGAAGGAATCGAGTAAGTGGTAGTCTTATTAATTTGAATAAATCGACAATAACATCACTTTATGTACGTACTAATAAAATAAGTATTTTTATCAACGAGTAAGTAATAATTCGATTATCAATTTTTATGTTATTTTGTTTATAAATTTAATTTCTTTAACATTACACATTGTTGGAGTTGTGTGATTTGGTACAAGTTAAAGGGATGATGTGCAAAATCACATATCGAAAAGGTACAAGAATCCGGATCTTTGCCGGGTCCTCTTTGTGAGAATCCTGAAGATACGTAAATCGTGTTCATTTATCATACATGTTGCTGTCAGAAATCATTTTAAATATTTTTATTTAAAATTAAACACAAACAATATTTGACAAAAACTGATCGCACAATATACGATAAATAAACACAATTCATAAATTCCTAAGATCCTCATCAAAGAATCGAGAGACAAACCTGTTGAAAAGTACTACAATAATATACACTTTAAATTTTGTGCTTCATCACCTTCAAAAAATAAAAAATTGTGCTGCATCTCTACTTGTTTTCATATAAGGCAGATTGTCTGTCCTCTTTTTACCGTGCCCTTCCTATCCCCTCCTATTTGTGAGGTCACGGTTAAGCCACGTCAACATTTTATATTGATTTTTTTATAGAGATAATAAGAGAAAAAGTAATAGGAATATAAAATGTTAACGTGGCTTAACAGTGACTGCACAAATAGAAGGGGATGGGAAGGGCACAATAACAGGAGAGCAAACAATCTGCCTCCGTTTTCATATATGTCACGTTTATATGATGTGCAAGATGATATAAATTCATTTCCAGTTTTGAGCTTGATGTGGATTGCTTTAAGACCAACCCACTTAGTTTCTTGTAGGAACATAATATTTATCATTCTCTTCACCATAACTTCCACTACTAAGGGTCTTCGCCTAAGTCGGTCAAAGACAGAATATATGGAATGCAAGTTCAGTGCAACTGAGTGCAATTGAAGGCCCAATTGCGTTAGGGGTGAGGATTGGAGACTAGGAAGTACCAAAGAGCGACCGTTTTCGCTACTTAGGATCTATCATGCAAAAGAGCGGAGATTTAGATGGAGACCTCAACCATAGAATACAAGCTGGTTGGATGAAGTGGAAGAGTGCATCTGACATGTTGTGTGATCGCCGTATGCCACTAAAGCTCAAGGGAAAATTTTATAGGACGTCAATAAAGCCGGCGTTGATGTATGGTACGGAATGTTGGGCGGTGAAGCACCAACACATACATAAAATGGGTGTAGCGGTGATGAGAATGCTTTGTTGGATGTGTGGGCACACAAGAAAGGACAAGATTAGGAATGAGGATATCCGAGGTAAAGTAGGAGTAGCCGAAATTGAAGGAAAGATGAGAGAAAATCGGTTACGGTGGTTTGGACATGTGTAACGAAGGCCTACTGACGATCCGGTTAGAAGATGCGACTACGAGACAGATGTTCAGGGCCGAAGGGGTAGAGGAAGACCTAGGAAGTGGAAGAGACTCTAAGAAAAGACTTAGAGTATTTGGATCTAATGGACGACATGACACGGGACCGAGCGCAATGACGTTCTAGGATTCATATAGCCGACCCCACTTAGTGGGAAAAGGCTTTGCTATTGTTTGTTGTTGTTGAGCTTGATCTGGATTAAGTTGTTTAGTCGACGGGTCAAATTTTGAAAACTCATAAAAGTGGGGTTATTTTGATAGCCAGTTGATTTTTAATCTCTACTTTTATATTTTTATGCTTAAGATATGAAGAAATGAGAGATAAAGAAAATTGGAAGAATTATGGTGGAAGAGATGGAGGAAAAATATATAAGAATAGCTTAAAACTAAAACCAAAATCAAAAGGTTTTGAATTTATTTTCATTGTTAAGATTTTTTTTTTACTCATTGTTCTTTCATAATTAAAAAAATCACAATCCATAAACCAAAGACTAAAACCCATGGTTATCAAACAGACATGCATCTTGACTTTAACTTTTAGTGACACATCCCGACCCAGAATGTCCACTTGGATCCCAAATCGAGCTGTGCTGGCCGACACCTAGACGGTGATGAAGCCACAAAGTGTAATGATGTGGAAAATGAGAAGTAATTTAAACCTAAAAGTGCCTAGCAAAGAGAGTGTACTGGTGAGCGGGATTAAACCTTATTCACACGTGATGTCAGAGCATAAGACAACATAGTAAACAAGATGAGAGTTATACCATTGAAGGTAACCATCTCCTGAGATTTTGCCAGAATCCTCGTTTATACGTAAGCACATCTACTAAACCTGGAGGGGCGAAAAACAAAGTTGAGTGGGTCAGGAAAACAATGTTTATACAAAAACCTTTATTTTTGAATATACTAACCCCTCGTTGTAAAACAAGTATAGTTTCCTTAAAACATACTATGTAAGGATGTCGCAATAATACGATAGCAATATAACTAAAAATATGCCAAGTAACGATATATCAATGCCATAATAATGTAATCATGTGATAAACAATATAATGAAGTACTCATCCATCTAAGCTGACACACGAGTTCGAGCAGATAATATTTGACACGAACAGGACTGGGTGTAATCAATACGCTCAAGTACTACGATCACATGAAGACTGGTGCAGAAGTACATCACATACAAGTCGGACTGCTTAATGCAATCTACCTGATAGGACTGGCACCTAACCTGGATCCAAGATGAGCAAACGGTGCGATGTGAACATACACGTGAAGGACTGGCCCTGGCCCTAGGGCAAGTACTAACATCGGTGTAGCAAGATGAGTATGTATACAAATATGTACAAATGCCATGACAGTAATATCCCAACCATTTAGCAGCATTTATCACAATTTATCTCACAATATCAAGTACTTGGCAATATAGGCGTAAAATGAAGTAAGTATGCATTTATGGGAACTATAATATGTATAGGTATAAAATAAACTGCCCACTCATAGATACACAGTCGAAACGAAGCCTCCCAACATGGCTTAACCCCGTATGTCCTCGAGATACGTTTCCCTATACGTGAAATTACTAATTAACTTAGTTTGATAACATATAAACGGAAACTTAAATAAAACCTTTGTATATTGCCTAAACATAGGGCTTGAATATATGAAATCGATCTACTTAACGTCATTGACCCACACGTGTCGACCACACGCCGGCCGGAGGCCGAAAGCGCTGTCACGCTCCGCCACAAGTGGCTGCACTGGAAGCCACGCGTTGCACGCGCCGGTGGCCCACGTGAGTCCATGCGCGCCTACGCATCTGCGAGTACAGTCGTACTCGCCTTCTTCACGAATCCTGCCATTTTTTACAGTTTTTTATCCAACTTTCAGAGCTCGAAACGAGCTCATATCTCAACCAAAATCCGTGATTCAAAAACTAAAATAAAGTTAGGAATGCAGAGAATGGATCTACATTCACAGAAAGTTCATATGTGGTCTGAAAGTGGTCAAATGGCCACGGTCAACTTTTCCTAGAAATATGGGAATTTCTTCCCAACTTTCAAGGTGAATTTCTAACTTGATAGTTACTCAAACTTAGTGATTCAAAAGCCATTTTGAAGTTAGGAACGTAGCGAACAAATGTATACCTATTAGAAGTCCAGTTGTGGTCGAGGTTGATCGAAAAATTTCACTGAAAATGACCAAATGGTCACGGGTCTTGGCTGGAAACTGAGCAATCCCCCCCTTGAGCTTTATGTGCTAACACATTCATTCAAAACATGAACATGAGATCAATACCAGCCCATAAGAATGAAATGAAGGTTCTAGGGGTTTCTCGAGGCTTACCTAAGCCGTGAACGACGAGAACTCGTCGGAATAGCTCGGGAACCATGGTGGTTTCCACGGTGTAGGGAAAGAGAAGGGAGGATGGTCCTCTGCCATGTTTGGTTTCGAGAAGAAGGGCTCTCGAGGATGGTGAGGCCACCAGAGAATAAACCACGATGGTGGTTCAGTGTGCATATGTGTATGTGTGTAAGTTTGTAGAAAATAAGAGAGATATCTCTTGGTTTACAAAGAGAACAGAAGAAGAGAGAGAGAGAGAGAGAGAGAGAGAGAGAAAAGCAAGGGTTTCTGATTGGTGCCAAAAGTGAGGGAGAGGATGTGAGTGGTGGAGAGGGAAAGAAGGAAAAGTAAAAGTTGATTGGTGGATGGGTGTAGGGAGACACGAATCCCCTTTTTAAGGAATGTGATTGGATTTTCATATTTTGTACAAGTTTCAATGTATAAAATCTATCTCCTTACAGTGCCCCAAGCACTGATAAATTTGTACGCGTGTGTACAAAATACTCGTAACCAACGTACTTTAACGGAGCATAACTTTCTCATTACAGATCCTATTCGAGTCTAACATGCGCCCATGTGTTTGTAGTGGCGAGTACTATGAGGATACATTAAAAGAATAATTCATACGCCTCTCTTGATGATAGTCAAAGTCCTTGCCTCTAGGGCATTTTCGTAAATTCACGCTTTTAAATTCATAAAAACATAAAATTAGGGACAGGTCGTCACATTTAGTTTTCAAAAGAATGTAAATGTTATCAAACAAGTTTAAACGGAAAATAGTGAACAAATAAGTTTTTTTTTTGTCAAACGATAGATTTTGTTAGATTAAATATTAAATTAGTCACCGACGAAGTTTGAGTCCACGCTGTTATGCAATGACTCAACACCTTTTCACCGCTGTGATAAGGGCCACTTGCTAAACAAATAAGTTTTGGTTTTTTGTCTAAATAAAAACCAAAGCTAGAAAATTAAAATTAAAAAGTAAAAGTTGAAATGATTATCAAAGGAGAAGAAATATTTGAGAAATTGTAAGTATCGAATGGCCTAGAGCCTAGAAAACTTGTCCAGTTCAATCATATTCATAAAAGACCCCCCGTTATGGATCACACCTTCCATGCGCTCCAATGAAACACAATTACTTGCACATTAGATATTTGTTTGGTATAAATTTCAGACAGGAACCACGTACGTGGGCGGTAGTGCTTGCTTCCTTCACATTTCAGTAAGAAATTTCAACGCGAAATATGACTTTGATGGTTGGTGATAAGAACAAATGTTAACGTTCTTAGTTTTTGGGTTGTCCTTTGGCAACCCCATACGCATTTGGCCATATAGTGCCTATTCCTTATTTTGGGGGAAATATCACAATGTACGTTAGAGTTGATTAATTAGTGTGTTAATTGGAATGTGTCTGAATTTAATTATACATTTATTACTTTTTAGTGTATGCCTTTGTTGATTACACCTTGTTGGTCCCTTAGCATAAATCTAAAAAAACATATTGTTATTAGAATGCGATCTAAATCATTGAAAATTGGTTTGTCTTAAATCCGCAGTTGGAAAATAAGTCTAACAAAACATATATTGCCATCAAACTGCAACTTAAATCCTTCTAGTCGATTTTGGCTCAAATACGCAGTTGGAACAGTCTAACGGGAAAAAAAAAACTATTTTTTCATTGGTATTTTGTTACCAATTTGATAATTATGCATGATCTCAATCTTATTTTGTAAATTTTATTGTTTTAATTAAGGCAATCCACTCACATCCCATATTCTCCATTTTCTACTGTAGCCTTTAGTTTCTATCACGCTACCCTTGATCCTTGTTCCTTTATTATTGGAATACCACAGAGTCACGGTTGTAAGGTCAGATACAAAATAAAATAAAACAATGTAAACATTAGAACGAATATCATAAATGTTTTTACACACAAAAAATGTTTTTAAGCAACAAGGGGGTATAGTTGTAAATCCACATCATCGTCTTCCCTCTACAAAATGCTTCAACTTCAGGGAGGTGGCCACGTCCATTACTCAAGAACACGCTTCAGTTACAAAAACAGAAATACACAGAGACCTTCTGCTACCCCTAGAACTATGGGTTTAGGAAGCGAGGAAGCGTCGTCGTTCCTGTCTGATTTCCTGGAAAAGTGTGGCGGCTATGCTGTCCTTGACGGCGGTTTTGCTACGGAGCTTGAACGGCATGGAGCTGACCTCAACGACCCTCTTTGGAGCGCCAAATGCCTTATCACTTCCCCTCACCTTGTTAGAAGGGTAAGTACGGCACTACTTCATCTGTTATTCGATCGGTTACGCTTAATTGTTATCTTTTTGTTTTATATTTTGCTTTAAAGACTTTCGATTTCCTTTTTTTGTTTTGTTTTGACGATTTTGTTTGATTTATTCAATTTAAACTAAACATGTAAATCGAAGTGCATGCGAAAAAGAAGAGTGCGAAATTTTTTTCATAATTTAATTAACACATAAAAGAAAAAAATGAAAGAAATGAGAAGGAAATGGTCAATATTCATTTTATATATGCAAAATTCTGTGTCTTTGCTTATTTTTTGTGTGTACATATTCTTGGGAGCATAATTAAAGTGAACTATGTATTGTTGGTGATGTGTGTTTGATATATCAAAGCCCTTTGTTATTTACTAAGAGCAAGAAGAGCATATTTTGGTCTTCTGAATGCAGAATGACATTTTTTGGATAAGTTAGAGTAATTTCTTGATTCTTAAAAATAATAAAATAGATATTTAGTAAGTGAACCACGTCAGCTTCTGACAGCAACGTGGCGAACCACAAAACATTTCGGCTCATCTTCTGGTGAACTCACGCCGTGATTTTCTGGACGCCTGCACAACAATGAATAAAAAAAACATTGGTGCGCAAGGAAACCTATGAACTTTCTGTCTAAATAACAGTAGAGACATGGGCAGTTGCTTAGAAGGGCTAGGCGAGTGTCAAGATGAACTGGGTGGACATCTAAGGAGTTTTAGACGTCTTTTTTTAATTTTTTAACACTTGGAAGTTAATCGGAACAGCGATCAGCCGTTTAGCGTCACCTAAGTGAGAATTTTTAAAACAGATCGTCATACTTCAATTAATTAGGTTCTTATTCTGGTATGGGAATTTTTAGAACAGCTCTTCATACTTTAATTAATTAGGTTCTTATTCTGGTATTACACCTTAATTTTTAGTTTTTAGACCAAAACTTGAGTTTGTGTCATTACACCTTAGTTTATTGATTATGCACCAAAACTTAATCTCGTGTTCTAGCGTCATGGTATTGTCATCATACTTCTCGTGGACTAAAACTTACCTTTAATAAGTTCAACACTCTTCTGTTTCTATATCCCTCGTCATGTAATTGCGTAAGTTTTAGGACTCGTGTCATACTTTGGACAGAGTCTCACATCATCACCGCGTCGTGTTTTAAACTTGTACACTTGCTAAATACAACAAAGAAGAAAAATTAAAACATAACCTCAATTGTTTGTTTTCATCTTTTAACTTGGTTGGGAAAAAAATATAGGTACACTTGGACTACCTTGATGCCGGTGCAAACATCATACTAACCGCATCTTATCAGGTATTTAATTTTGTTCATCCTTCCCACCACATGATCTCAACGTATATAGGTTGTGTTTTTATTTTTTAAATTAATTAAAGTTTGAGGAGTTATAATTTATCTTTGATACAGGCCACCATTCAGGGTTTTGAGGCCAAAGGTTTCTCTAAGGAAGAAGCCAAAGATTTGCTCAGGAAAAGTGTTGAAATTGCAATTGAGGCGCGTGAAATTTACTATGATAAGTTTCAATCAAGACGTCCAGTTCTAGTTGCAGCATCTATTGGCAGCTATGGCGCTTACTTGGCTGATGGTTCCGAATATAGGTAACTAGTGAACTCATTTTCCACTCATTGACACAAATATATTACTAAGGTGACTAGTGATAACTTTCTGATCAATGGTAAATAATTAGAACTCTGCCTGCAGTTTCTTCATGTACATTGTGTATATGAGCATTAATGATCTTGATTTTAGGTTCATTTTCTTTGGCTTGATTATTCTGTTTTCCTTCGCAGTGGGAACTATGGAGATGTGATAACTGTAGAAACATTGAAGGATTTCCACAGGGAAAGGGTACAGATTCTCGCCAATTCTGGTGCTGATCTGATCGCATTTGAGACGATTCCAAATAAGATAGAAGCAAAGGTAACTGATATTTCCCTTGAGGCAATCGGACAAATTACTTTTATTTAGTTACAATTCATTGAATCAACTCATATTCTGTTGGCATCAGCAGTTCCAGTCTGGATTTTGGCTAAATATTCCTTGCTTAAATGTGATGCAGGCATATGCTGAGCTTCTTGATGAAGAAGGAATAGAAATTCCAGCCTGGTTTTCCTTCGCTTCGAAGGATGGAATCAATGTGGTCAGCGGGGATTCCATGTTAGAATGTGCCTCCATTGCAGATTCATGCAAGAACGTTGTTGCTGTTGGAGTCAACTGCACGCCTCCTAGATTTATCTACGGACTAGTTTCATCTATTCAGAATGTATAATCTTCGATCAAGTTATGAGTAGTTAAAAGTACTTAATTAACCCATAAAACCATCTTATATAATGTTCCTTACCTATCTACTTGGCAGGTTACAAATAAACCAATAGTGATATACCCTAACAGTGGTGAGACTTATGATGGTCAGACCAAGCAATGGGTGGTGAGTTTCCCTTCCATATATGTTGTTACTTTCCATATTCTACCCTCCTAAAATAAAATTTCTTTGCTTTGCTTTCAAATGGCATTGTATATATATGTCACGTAGGCATCAATCCGACCATATAAGGTTACTATTCACAAAAAATACTTATGTTACTAGATCGTGAATCTGCAACATGAGTCATGTTAATTCTTGCTTGAACGCATAATCCAAATTATAATCTTCCAACATAATCACTTGTTTGACAAGATAAGTCTGACAATAGAACATTATGAAAGAGAAACACATGATTTTCAAAATATGAAACCTTAGATCTTAAACTGTTAATCCACTCTCGTTATCCCTCCCAAATAAAATATGTTTTTCTTTTCTTTCAAATTAATGGTATAATTTCTATTAAATTAATTAGCATGCATATGTCATAAATTAGGCAATAAGCATCAATCTAGAGTTGTGTTATGTGGAAAATACTTATATTGTGAGACTGAGCACGTCGGACAATAGAACATTACGTACCCTACCTTTTACAACATCTACGCACCTAAAAACATCAGCGGAGCTAACGTTTGTTAAAAGTTATGAAATCTTGATGCTAAATTAATCCATGGATGTGATATGACAGTGTTGATATCTAAAGTGGTGTTGAAATTTTTTGAATGGAACTTGTCGATTGCAGAAATCGACTGGTGTGGTCGATGAAGAGTTTGCAGACATAGCCATAGACAAGTGGCGTGAGGCTGGGGCTTCTCTATTTGGAGGCTGCTGCAGGACTACTCCAAATACCATCAGAGCCATATCTAAAGCTCTCTCCAACAAGTCTTCTTCCATCGTTAACGATGATGCTTAACCGAGTTCTCAGAAACTGGTGTGTAAATATTTCTAATCCGCGCTAAGAATAAAAAGCTTTGTATCATTTTTCTTTGCTTTTTTTGCAACTCTGAGGAAGTAGTAAAAATATCACCATGGCGAGTGTGTTCCAGAACAAGTGAATAAAAGCGCTTGTTATGGTGAGGTTTTTCCAAAATAACAGTGTGTACTAATTTCAAGGGCAGAATTTTCTGGCACTCTTTGAGGTTTTGGGTCCCTACTCTGTCGCATTCTTACATGTTTCGAAAATTATTTTATACCGGCGTCTGCTGTGGTTAGTAACTGTTCAATGTTTTAGTCCAAGGAACAAGGAAATCTTTAAAAAGAATGATACAGAAATGTAACACGCACATGTTACAACTAAGTTTCTCTGTCATGGATCCAATGCAAATCTCAAGTGTCTCTCCCGTGATGGTGACCGCCTGTGTGAGGTTGTTCCTTCCTTCTTCCGGCTTTCCTTTCAGCCGGCGGCCTTGCTCTGGCCAGGGTCGGTGGCAGCCACTTCTTTTTGTGGCGGTCTATTACTGTCTTTCCCCTGCTCTCCTTTCCGACCTGCATGGCCATTCCACCCCACACGCCGTTGATCCTGCTCAACTATCTATTTCAGATCAACTCTTTTCTTTTCTCTATCCCATGTTCTCCCTCCATCTTCACATCCCTCTGCAATTCTGTTCTCTGTTTTCTCCCGCTTCGTCCTCTTTTGACTTCGCTCCATGCTTCATCGATTTCTTCCCATTCGGTATGCCATCACTTTTGACCGCGATTTTTGGGGTCCATAGGGAAGGTGTGTAGGGTTTTGGTGTTCACACTGGCTTGGGTGTTCGCACTACCACCTTCTCTGGGATATCTTTGTTGGCAGTGTTGATTGTGGATATCTCACTGGTTTCTTTGATTTCTTCTACTTGGTGGATGCGATCGGAGAGGGATTCTTTGCTGCATGATGGAGTCTTCCTTCCTTCCATCTTTGAGGCGTTGTTTGGTTCAATTTCTGGCGTTCTTTGGGTCGATGCTTCGTGCTGTTCGTGAGGTGTTGCAGCTGCGGTAATAGTAGAAGGCTAGGGTTTTCTTTTGGTTTGCTTCTGTTTTTGGGCCTAATCTCCTACTTGAACCTTTGTTGTTACGTTTGGTTGGTACCCTTTTGCTTTGTGTAATTGGTTTGGGCCATTGTTGTGTAATAGTTATGTTGGTAATAAAATATTTTACCTTTGCTTCTAAAAGAAAAAATCACAAAACCAACAATTTATCTCTTCTCGACTTAAAAGCTAGTCAGCGGCCCAATAATATCTTGTATTATTGTACTGAACAAAACGTAAGAATATGCCCATTTATGAATGTTATGCAATTTTAAATGTCTGACAATTCTTGACACGACCCGATAACCGAGTAAATTACAAAAAATTACTCCGATTCTAATCCGATCAACTAGGGTAGGGTCCTGTCTTTAAGATTCAAAAAAGAAAAGAGTTCCAAACCTTTATGCATTCGCCTTTGTATAAGTGCTGCGTACAAGTTCCGGCTAGGATAATTGCGAAAGAAACGATCTAACCGTCAAACTGTTTGTATATACTTCGAGATAGCATACGCCAAAAATTGCAAAAAAAAAAAAAACATTCAGAGATCAAGTAACGGGACAAAACTTTTCAACGGTTATAAATGAAAAATCACGATTTAACGGTTATTTTAACTCCGATTTTGATGATTTTTTTACAGCTACACTCCTTAACCATATATGAATACAATGAATGAACTTGATCTTCAATTTAAAATATTTACACGAGTGGATACCACAAAATCTTATGTTATACATAATGAAAGTATGAATAAACTCTTAAGTGTTAGTAAATATGTTGTTTTGATGGGATACGCATTCTACGAAACTAGTTTCAATGATCTAATAGTCAAACATGTTTGTATATACTTCGAGATCGCATACGAAAAAAATTGCAAAAAACAAACATTCAGAGATCAAGTAATGGGACAAAACTTTTCGACGGTTATCAACGAAAAATCACAATTTAACGGTTATTTTAACTCCGATTTTGATGATTTTTTTTCAGCTACACTCCTTGACCCTATATGAATACAATGAATGAACTCGATCTTCAATTTAAAATATTTACACTACTGGATACCACAAAATCTTATGTTATACTTAATCAAAATATGAATAAACTCTTAAGTGTTAGTGAATCTATTGTTTCGATGAGATATACATTTTACGAAACTAGTTTCAACGATCTAGCTATCAAACATGTTTGTATATACTTCGAGATCTCATACGCCAAAAATTGCAAAAAATAAACATTCAGAGATCAATTAACGAGACAAAACTTTTCAATGGTTATAAACAAAAAATCATGATTTAACGATTATTTTAACTCCAATTTTGATGATTTTTTTACAGCTACAGTCTTTGATCATATATGAATACAATAAACTAATTTGATCATCAATTTAAAACATTTACACAAGTGGATACCACAAAATCTTATGTCATGATGATCAAAGAAAATTGAGGATTTTGTAAAAGGAATAACTTGCAAGCTTTGAGTTCCATTGGCAATGTTTAAACTTTTGAGAAAGGCTTCACAACCTTGAAAACAAAAACTCTTTCAGTTTGCATATCCTTGCACATTTAAGATTTTGTAATAGACTAGTAGTGTATGAATGTTTGTTTATTAGGCTCTTATTTTCGAGTATAGATGTAGTACTTAAACGACAAATGTGTTTTAATGTTTTCAAGTAATATTTATGTGACAATGTGTGGTTTGTGCAAATTTAAGAAAAAAAATATATTTTTCTTAACGGGTCATAACAGGTCGGGTCACTTTACCTGTTGGGTAAAGTGACCCGAACTGTTAAGGACCCGTTAAGATAACGGGTGTGACATGACATGATCCGTTAAGAAAACAGGTGTTACACGAAAACGACACGAACACGATAGACACGACCTGTTTGTCAGGCCTCTTCAATATCGTCAAAGGAATGAACCTTTTTGCAACTTAAATTCCTTCATACTAAGATCTCAACTTTACAATGGTTAAATTTATTAGTATAAGTTCAGTTTTGGGAATAATCTTCACAGCTATTTTTATTTTTAGCCAATAAATTGAATAAGTGAAATGATATAACATATAAGATTAAACAATAATGTGAAAGAGGCGAAAACAGAATGTGTGTTCATCATTTTTTTTTATTAAAAAACTTCAAAAGAGTAATATTTTTGTTGAAATGTAAGCTATATTGCAGACTTAAAGGTTCGAAGGCAAAACCAAAAGGCACTTAAAAGCTGCAACGGCTAGTTTTTAGGTTGTAAATGTAACAGCTAGTTTTGTGAATGAATGAAGCATAGGATTCTAGTTTTTAAAGAACAGATGTAAGGCTAGGATTAGAACTAGTGTAGGGCTATGATTCATACATCCAGCTGCCATTTGAAGGACTTGTACTATATGCAATACCTGTAGATAAGAAGAAAGAATGTTTTTTTGAAAAAATACAATGAATGAAATCTTAGTGCTTCTACCATGTTTTGCAGTCATTGAAATTCTCTGAAAAATTCCTTTTTGTTCTTCCTTAGCTTTTGTTCTCAATCATTCCCAAAATATCCAATTTCTAACAATGTTCTCTTAATTTTAAGAAATAATCATTAATATTAAGTAAAAAAAAAATCTCCCGTTAACTGGGAAAACCTACAAAACAACTATGACGGAGTCCAATATGATTCAGAGTTTGATCCCAACGCAAAAGGAAATAATTGAAACATTTCCGTTAAGTTAGTTGGCAGTTGGTGCAAAGTACAAACACAAAATAGAGCAAGTCCCGCCACTATGGCTGCGACGCTTCAACTGAGCCCTCTGGCCTCCGCCACCCCAAGCTTTGCAACTCCTCCCACCCAAAAGGAACCCAAAACCACAGCCATGGAAACTTCCCTAAGTGGGTGGGTCACTCAGAAAGTTCAAAACCATGAACGAAGTAAAGCAACTCCACTATCACTTCACCAACATCGGTCATGGCAACTGACCCTCCACTGTCACCAAGCTGATTTCCACATGCGCCCAACTGGGCACCTCCGAAAGCTTGGATTATGCCCGAAAAGTCTTCGACTGGTTCCTTAGAGACCAAGAAACAAAGGGTATTTTGTTCATGTGCAATTCTCTGATAAGGGGTTATGAGAGTGCTGGGGTTGGTGATGAGGCGATTCTGTCTTATGTCCAGATGTCGGTGAAGTGTATTTTGCCTGATAAGTTCACGTTTCCATTCTCACTGAGCGCTTGCTCGAAGGCTGTGGCTTTTTGTGAAGGGTTCAGCTCCATAGACCGCTTGTGAAGATGGGGTTTAAGGAAGATGCGTTTATCAAGAATTCATTGACGCAAGGTGTTTGAGTCTGAGAGAAATACCATGTCGTGGACTAGCTTGATTTGTGGTTATGCTAGGAGGAACTTGCTGAAAAAGGCTGTTTCTTTGTTTTTTGAGATGGTAACAACATGTGTTCATGGCCGGTCTTGAGATTTTTGAGGCCTGGGGTAATACCAAAAAAAGTGCCCTAGTATAACTCTACGTCAGAAAAAACAAATCAATTGTTTTAGTGTTTATATTTTGATAGGAACATATTTATGTGATTTTATTAGTTTGTTTCCTTGCATTTACTTAATTAGTTTCATCTTATTAGAATGTTTTAAGCTATTTTCGTGTGTTTGTAGGTTCTAATAACAAAGTTAGCAAAGAAGTGCATTTTGGTGCAATTTGGAGCTGTTTTGGGGTGGAATGGATTGCATGCATAGGGATGGACGTTTTGGTGCATGAAAGAGCTTCAAACATATGCTAAAATATGGACATACTTCACCTACAACATCCACCCACTTCACCTACAACATCCACCTACTTTACCTACAACATCCACCCACTTCACCAAGAAATTTTGTGGTGGTGATTCATTTTCAAAGTTTATAAATAGGCTTGTCCATCACAAGACAAAGGGGGAATTCGCACAACACATTCACAATACAATTTCTGCCACAAGTCTTCTCTCTTCCTCCATCCATTCCATCCACCTCTCTTCCTATCCATCCCCTATCACCCTTCCATATTCTCTAAACCTATTCAACCCCTTTGCCGCACTAGCCATCAACCATCATCACCATCCCTTGTGCCGCAGCTTTACAAAGGAAGAATGAGAGGATTACCTTGGAGCCGTGCCTAGCCATTCAAGACGTTGGATTGTTGGAGCATTTCTAGGTGTAATCTATCTTTGTTTTAAATGTTTAAATTTGATTATCTTTGTTTAATTGCGACTATGAGGAAATAAATTCGCCTTGGCTAGTGGTTGATTCAATACCATGAATATGTTTGCAATATGAATTGATTACCTTCAGTTGTAATTTCATAAATTGTGAATGCAATTTGCTTAACTGTTTGATTGATAACTTATTCTTGTATGTTGATTAAGGATGCATACTTAGTTTGCATGCATGAATTTGATGCTAGAATATAAGGGAGTTTCACGTAATCGTTATGAGCTTATATTCACAAGTAGTAGAGGTTGCTAGTCACAATCGCGTTAAGTGAATTCTTGGCAGGAGTATCATGCTTTTCATAGTTACGAATGCCTCGTCAATGCTTATAGTTTTCACAAAGCTTAATGATCTTTGATTGTATCTCTATTGTGCTGTTCACGTAGGGGACTTTTAAAGAATGTTTTGAATTGTTGTATGCGCTTTCCCGTCCAATTCAATAACTTTAGGAAAACTTGAAGGTTAAAAAAGTGCTGTCACAGTTAACTTGGGGTGTTGAGTTTCATAGTTTATCGAAAGAACAATTGAAAATTGATTTGTATGCAATTGTGTCATGTGTGGAGAAGAATCCTCTAGCTAGTCCATCTATCCATCAATTCACTTAGTTTTATGTCTTTGTTTAGAATCTGCAAGTTATTTACCTTGTCTTTTAATTTTCGTCAAAAACCAATCCCCCATCTTTAAGTTATATTAATTTAGCTAGAATTTGTCCTAATTTGTGTTTAGTTAGTTCCTTGAGTCTATATTCGTTTAAATCCATCCCTAGTATCTGTTTTTATTCAATTTGCTAGTTTTGTGTTGTTTGGACTATTCTAGTGTGTTTTAAGTTATTATAGTTTAGCTTTCTGTTTTAGAGTTTTGTTTTGTGTTTTTTTTCTTGTTTAATATTTTTAAGTCAGTTAGGTGCATTAGCAATGCCTCCTAATCCCCGGTCTAGAACGATACCCTACTTACATCTTTACTACAATTGTCAAAAAGAGGGTTTAATTTGTGTGTTGTTTACAACGCATCAAATTTTTGGCGCCGTTGCCGGGGATTAGCAAATTTGCTAATCCCTTTGTTTCTGTTTATGTTTATGTTTATGTTTGTGTTTGTGTCTTTTACTTTTGATATTTGATTTAGTTTTCTTTCTTTGATTTTAGGTACAAATGGAGTAAGACATGGCACTTGCGACCATTCAAGCTCAATTGGCGCATCTCACTTCTCAATTGACTCATAATGCCGAAAGGACCACAATGCCAAGTGTCCCTACATTTGATGTGCCCTATGGGTAAGGATATCAAACTCATCAATGTCCTCAATTTTCTGCAAATGAAGATGTTTGGGGATATCAAGGCCATAGCCAATCAAGGGGCAACATGTTTTCCAACGCTTACAATTCGGATTGGAGAGATTATTCAGATTATATGTGAGGAGAACCTCAACAAGTTCAACAAAGTGGATATTGGCAGCAAGATGAAGCGTTCTATTCAAGACCTATGCAGCCACCACAGCCTCTCCCACAACAATTCCAATCGAATTCAAGTATGCCCATGAGTTATAATGAAATTCTTGATGGACTAATTTCTTTGACGCAGGGCTCACAAAAAGAAGAACAATTGCAGCCATCGGAGGAGTTCTATCAATGGCCATATGAACCATCACAGCCACCACAACAATCTGCCCAATTCAATTCAGGTACATCTATGGATAATGATATGTTTAAGAAGTTACTCACCTCTTTGAACCAGGAAGTAGAAAATCGAAACAAGGAGATCCAAAATAAAGCCAACAAGGTGGATGAATTGGAGAATCAAGTTGGGCAGATTATGGAGTTCATGGCACAGATTCAAGATCAAAGTGAACTCTCCAACTCTAACATTGCAAATTCAAAGGGAGAAGTTGAAATCGATGAAGCCATCACTTTGGAAAGTGATATGGAGGATGAAGCTGTCTGAGAACCATCCAAACATAGCCCAAACATGGATGAATTGCTGCTGCAAGAAGAAGATGAGGATGATGACATCTGCAGTTTAGAAGAACTCTTGCCGCAAGCTCCTCAAGTCCCTCCCTATGTCGTCCAACTCAGGTGATGAGGTTCTAAATTCAATTCATTCTAACCCCATTCCACCAAATGTCCATTTTCCTCACAGGTTTTTGATTCCAAATATTGAAGAGTGTGAAAAAGACATTGTGGAAGCTCTTCTAAAGGTGCAAAGTGATATCCCAATTCTTGGTGCACCAAAACAAGTTCCCGATGGTGTTGAAACGTTCAAAGAACCTTGCACACCAAGAAGAGGGATTCAAGAGAATGTAGTGGCTGGAGAATATCAAGAATACATCAAAGAGGCTGTGTATGAGACAATCAAGCCCAAAGAAGTTGAATTTGATGACAAGGGACAAGTCACAATCATCACATGCAATCTGGCTAAGTTCAAAGTCCCTGACACTTTTGAAGATGTGGTGTTTGTCATTGAGTTTGAATGAGCAAGTAAGCCATCTTCTCAAATTTCAATTTTACCTCTATTAGAACTTAGACCGTTGTCGGATCATTTCAAGTACCACCGTCCATTCAAGGATAAACCCATGCATTTGAATAAAGAAGGGAGGCCTAGGAATCGCCCACAATCAGATTTGCATTCCTAAACCCTTCTCTTTCCTGCATTTATTTTGCCATGTTTAGTTAATTGTGTTGTTTCTTTGATTTGTGTGAGTTTAAATTTAAAACATTGAGGGCAATGTTTAGTTTAAGTGTGGGGGAGGATAAATAAGATTTTGATTTTCGTGGACGTTTTTACATTGATTTTTTTTTTTTGGAAAGGATAAAAGTTTTTACATTGATTTTGATTTTCGTGGACGTTTTTACATTGATTTTTTTTGAAATGATAACATGCTTCAAAAAAAAAAAATCAAATAAAAAAAAATTAAAAGCAAAAATATTTTACAATAATGTGTGAACTAATAGCATTCATTGGTCAGGTGGTGCCTCAGCAATCGACGAAGCTCCAGAAAGACGAAGCGCCAGAGTTTGATCTTTCGGAGCCTCAATACTTGGTGCAACTCCAGATAACGAAGGCAACAGATGCCTCTGGAGTAACGTCACAAACCTTTGGTGATCACTCTAAATCCGAACTTCGGACTCCTGCAGCTGGTCAAGCTTTTTTTTCTTCATATTTGTTGAGTAACTAGTTGCGAGCATGTGCAACTCCTTATACTCGTGCCTGAGTCCTCTGACATCTTGCCGAAGACTAGCCACCTCAGCCATCAGAGACTCAACCTGACGAGATCGTGCAAGAAGGCGTTGGCCCATGTTTGAGACTGAGCCTGCACACTGGACGCTAAGCGCCAGAGAGTCCTGAACAGCGAGCTCGTCGGACCGCTTGGAAAGCAACCGATTGTCTTTTGGAGTGAGAAGGTTTCTAGAAACCACCGTAGCAGTTGTATCGTTCTTCATCATAGAGTCCCCAACTGTAAGAGGACCATTGGGGGATAAGAAGGACGGATGCCAAATGTTGTTTGGAGAAGACAAGTCATCATCTTCCCCGACATTCAAATTAAGGCGACGGTCAGAGGGGCAAGACATTTTTCGAAGGTGTTGAGAAAGAAGAGATCAGACAGATTAAGATTTGAGAAGTGCAAGAAGGGAGTTTTTACAGGAGGTAATTCAAGTGTGATGTGGAACAAAATTAGTGCCTCTATAAAAAGAAGAAATCGAAGAGGCACTACTCAGAAATCGAAGAGGCGCCTGCTCGTAAACCAAAGAGGTGCCTACTCGCAAATCGAAAAGACGCTCATCTCTCAAAAGCCGGGCCTGCTCAGAAACCACGAGCCGACCCCCAGATTTCAAAAGATCAACTTTTCTAGACTTGTCGTCACCTGTCACATGCACCCTCAACTTTGCGGGAATTACGGATAACTTTGTTAGAAAGCGCGTAAACCTTACTGTTCAATCATCCACCGGCTGCCGACAAGAGTAAAAGAATAGTACCGGTTGTGAAGAAATTCCTATAAGTGTCTACCTTCGCCCTCCATAGCAAAGGCAGACTTACTCAACACTTCTTCATCTCCGAGAATGTATTCCCAAAGAAACCTCTCGAGTTACTCAGTGTTCCTCATCCCCTTGTGCACCTCTGCAAACAAGTCATCAAGAGCAAAAGTATTTCATATCATGAAGGTTAAAAGCAAAAGTATCTCATATCATGCTTTCTCCTCACCTTCATCTAAAGAACAGGGAGAAAGAGAGATCCTGATTCCTTACCTAGTCTTGCTCTCGAGTACTCATCTTCGAGCCCCTCCAGCCCAATTCAAAAATAAACCTGTGGAGAGATACTTCTTCAAAAGCAAAAGTATCTCATAGAAGATGCAGGAGGAGTTTGAGTTGATCCAAGAACTCGAGAAGATGCCACACCTGCATGGAGACTTGATTACTTGAAGCATGTGGAGACAACGTGCTGATTCATCCTCAACTAAGCTAAGGATCACTTGCAAGTAAAAAGCTCCCCAACCCAGTTCAAGAATCAACCTGTGGAAAGATACTTCTTCGAAAGCTGTGGAAAGTCCCATCCAGTTCAAGATCAAAGCTGTGGAAAATCAACAAGCGACCAAAGATCATCTACCACATGAAGCTAAGTTGTTTCTCACTATTTCTAAGTGTTTTTAAGCTGTTTTGGTGTGTTTTATTGTGTTTGAAGTTATTATACGAAAATGACATAAAAATTTGAAAAATGTTTTGAAAAACCCAAAAAGAATTATTTTAGAGTTGTTTTTGTGTGTTTGTGTCTTAGGTACCTTCGAACACAATCATGAGGATTTGGTTTTTAATTGCCTGACTGTTAAAGAAAGTTATAAACATGGATGGAAGTTTGATATGCTCTTGGTTTATGCTTAGTTGTAGTTGTTGTTTATGAATTTAAATTTGATCACAAAAGGATAAAATTAGTTTTTGTAACATGCTTGAAGGAAGGAACTCAAACTAATGCTACATCCCTGTGAGACTTGAGCTTATACCTTCTTTGGAGAGTTATTAATCTTGATGTTTTTGTTTTCTAAAGTCGTTGCATGATCTCATTATTCTTTGCTTGGTTGCTACTTAGAAGGCGTTTTATCATCTTAGTTCCAAATACTAGAACCCATATCCGTTTCATTCAAAGCATGACATTGAATTGCATAACCATATCAAGATGAAGTTGTTTAGTGAACCACCACATCCAAAAAACCTTACCTTCCATGTTTCTTATGTTTTGTAGGTTTATCCCTTTTGAGCCTTGTTTAGCCTATGTTCTTTGTTAACCACATTAACCTTACCTAGCCTAGTGTAGGACTGTTCATACCCTTGTTCTTAAAGGATAGTGAAGCATGACTTAAAATGAATTCCTTTTGATCTACACTATGCAGAAAAACAAGTGTGGGGGGAGGGATTGGTGATTTTGAGCTCAATTGTACGTTTTGTGTTTCAAAAAAAAAAATGAAGAAGAGAAAAACGTGTCAAAAGAAAGAAAGAAAGAAAGAAAAAGAGTTTGAAAAGAAGTGAAAATGAGTTCAAAAATGTTGATTGTTGAAGAAAAGGGTCCAAAAGTTTGAATTTGACCCTAAGTGTTGCATGAATCTCCCCTTGTGTTCAAAGTTGAGTTTGCATTCGAAAGTGAATTCTAAGTGTCAATCTCATTACTTTGCTTATAATTGCTTTAAGAACCTTTGTTTTTCCATATCCTTTCTTTGTTAGCCAATACCCTTAGCCCCGTTACAACCCTTTGACTTCTATCTTGGTTGTTGTGTGTTCAATATGGTGTCCCTGGTTCTCGCATCTAAGTAGTAGCATTCCGTTCATGAGATCATATTCATATATTCACTTATAACTCCAGAAAAGTGCTTTCTTTGTTAAAACATATGTGAGTTTTAGTTTTCATGTGTACATCAATCTTTTCACATATACCTAGTGTAGGGAGTGTAGTTTGAAAATCTGAGTGAAAAATGAGTGCATATCTAGTAAGGAATTGAGGGAATTCTCTAAGGCATGTTACTACATTCAAAATGTTGTTTTAATCGATTAAAAGAGAACTAGTAAATGGTGACTGTGGTTAAGTGTATGCTTAAGGATATTGATGGCCAAAATCTGTGCAAGTAATGATTTTTATCATTTGCATTGGAAATCCCTGAGGTAACGTTGGAAGGTTTAGATTGTGTTTTGTTTCTTTTTGTTTCTTTGTTTTGCTAGAGGACTAGCAAAAGCTAAGTGTGGGGGAGTTTGATAGGAACATATTTATGTGATTTTATTAGTTTGTTTCCTTGCATTTACTTAATTAGTTTCATCTTATTAGAATGTTTTAAGCTATTTTCGTGTGTTTGTAGGTTCTAATAACAAAGTTAGCAAAGAAGTGCATTTTGGTGCAATTTGGAGCTGTTTTGGGGTGGAATGGATTGCATGCATAGGGATGGACGTTTTGGTGCATGAAAGGGCTTCAAACATATGCTAAAATATGGACATACTTCACCTACAACATCCACCCACTTCACCAAGAAATTTTGTGGTGGTGATTCATTTTCAAAGTCTATAAATAGGCTTGTCCATCACAAGACAAAGGGGGAATTCACACAACACAGTCACAACATAATTTCTGCCACAAGTCTTCTCTCTTCCTCCATCTATTCCATCCACCTCTTTTCCTATCCATCCCCTATCACCCTTCCATATTCTCTAAAACTATTCAGCCCCTTTGCCGCACCAGCCATCAACCATCATCACCATCCCTTGTGCCGCAGCTTTACAAAGGAAGAAGGAGAGGTTTCTCCCATAAAGGGGTATCTGACAGTAGGCTTCTCAACCATCCTGCTTCTTCGCTTGTTGTAGCTAACTCTATTAATTCTGATTCCATAGTAGATTGAGCCAAGATAGTCTGTTTCTTAGACTTCCATGACACAGCCCTTCCACTAATACTAAAAATTTATCCATTAGTGGCTTTAGAATCATCTGAAAGAGTATTCCAATCAGCGTCATTGTAACCTTCTAGGACAGCGGGAAACTTCTCATAGTGTAATTTGAAATTCATCGTCCTTTTAAGGTATCTCATAAGCTTCTCTATAGCATGCCAATGCTCCAAACTGGGCTAGTAAACCTGCATAAGACTCCTACAACATAAGATATATCAGGCCTAGTGTAATCAGTAGCATAATGAAGGCTACCAATAATACTCGCATACTCAGATTGTTTAATACTGTCATTAGTATTCTTGAACAATTTTACACTAGGATCATAAGGAGTACATGCTAGTTTACAATCAAAATAATTTATACTTTCTTAAAAAAATTTCTATGTAGTGAGATTGATCTAAACAAAACCCATGTTCGGACCTAGCTATTTTCAAACCAAGTATTACGCTAGCTTCACCCAAGTCTTTCATATCAAAATTAGCACATAACAAAGATTTGACATTATTCACAACATGAATATTCGAACCAAAAATCAGCAAATCATCCACATATAGGCATATTATAGTGCATATATTACTTTCAAACTAATAATAAATGCATTTGTCATCTTCATTTATTTTAAAACCATTCGAAATAACCAAACTATCAAATTTTGCATGCCATTGTTTAGGAGCCTGTTTCAATCCATAAAGTGACTTATCTAACTTGCAAACTTTATTTTCTTGTCCTGGAATAATAAAACCCTTTGGTTGATCCATATATATTTCTTCCTCTAATTCACCATTTAAGAAAGTTGTTTTAACATCCATTTGGTACACAACAAGATCATGAATAGAAGCTAAAGCAAACAATATACAAATATATGTTATTCTAGTCACAGATGAATAAGTATCAAAGAAATCAATATTTTCTCTTTGTCTATAGCCTTTAGAAACAAGTCAGGCTTTAAAATTTTCAACTGAACCGTCAGGTTTTAATTTTCTTTTAAGAATCCATTTGCAAACTATTGTTTTACAGCCAGGTGGAAGATCCACCAAATGCCAAGTTTGATTTGACTCTAGGGAGTCCATTTCATCATTTATAGCTTTGTGCCACAAATCTGCATCTAAAGAAGTTAAAGCTTATTGAATTGTATTAGGATTTTCTTGTAAGTTATATACATGAAAATCAAGCCCAAAATCTTTAGCTATTCGAGCTCTTTTACTTTTCCTAGGTTCTCCGAATACAGTCAAGCTATGAGGTAAGAGTTAAAGGACTTAGAAGAAGCTCGGCTTGATGCTTACAACTTATTGGTGGCACAAAAGAAGATTGCCGAGCGAGCATACAATCAGCGAGTTAAACAGAAGATGTTCGGCGAAGAAGAATTGGTTTGGCAAACGGTGTTGCCAGTAGGAATTAAAGACCCTAGGTTCGGCAAATGGTCGCCCAATTGGGAAGGGTCGTTTGTTATTCACATGGTTCTTGGCAAGGGGGCATATCATTTCAAGGATTAGATTGGTTTAGTTCACAAATTGCTAATCAATGGAAAGTTTTTAAAGAAATACTATCCAACAACTTAGGAAATGCGAGAATAAAAGTGTTTTACTTCATTAAAATGTAAAGATTACAAATAAAGAAAGAAAACAGCCTACATGATTACATTCCTAAGGGGTCGAAGGGAGATAAGCTGCGAGAGCAGCCTTAAGTTCCAGCCATTTCACTTCGCCCAGCGTGACTTCGGCCTGGCATATCCTTCTCTCTGATTTCAACTGCACAATTTGCTTCGCACCGGCTGCAAGCTCGGTTAACTTGGCCTTGTTCGACTCAAAATTCGTCTCAAGAGCAGAAGCAACGACCGACCTTCGACGTTGGAGCTTTGCAATCTGGTCATCAAAGGTTGCCAGTTGCGACTTCTGCTCCTTTATTATCTTAAGTTCTGGTTGAATGCCTTCCTGAGTGACCTCTGCAGCTTTTAGGTCGTTTTCTGCTCGAAGAACCCTCTCGAAAATGGGAAAGAATTCTCAAGTTTTCTCTAGGACATAAGACAATTGAACAATGGTTTCATTGTCCAATTAACCTTCAAAAGCAAGAGCGTTCAGGCATTCGCCAACAGAGTCGAGACAGTTGCGCTTTAAGACTTCCGAGGCCGAAAGAGAAATGAGGTTTTGCAGCTGGGCTAAAGCAGGGGATTCAGCAGCTGTAAGGGCAGGCTTGGTCGAGGTAGCAGAAGGACCGGCCACGCCAGAAGTAATAGAAAGCAGGGCGTCGAGCTCGGCCTACCAAGAGGGCTGCACATAAAGAGTTGATTAGGGCAAATGTCAAACACGAAGGGTTAAGGTTAAAGAATATTAAACATGACGAGAAACGACTTCGACTATATCTGCTAGCTCGTTGCTCGGGCCTAAAGAGTTTAATGGTCGAGCCTAGTGCTTAAGACTTTCCTTTAATTCACGCGCCTGATGAAGGTTATCTATGTTCAATGGCCATTGAAGTGGCCAGGAGATATAGATAACGCCTTTCGGCGCATAGAATTTTCGGTGGTATGAGGAAATATGCACCTGACATTAATATTTTCTTGATTCAGAACCCTAAGGCAGAAGATGGGCAGAAAATGGAGAAGCGATAGAAGCTTACAAAGGTCGTAGTGGCTTCTTGAGGTGGGATCACAAAGCCCTTATCTTGCGGATTGACTTGGATTTCCTTGGCCGCTGGAGGAGGATTGAGATAAGGAGGCCGATGACGACTCTCAATGGAGTCTCATTGCTCTCATCATCCTAAAAACATAAGTTATTAGTATTGGTAAGTTCAGTATAAAAAGTAGGAAGATTTACCAGTGACATGGGTATACCTCTTCCAAAATAACCGATTCTGGATGTTTGGGGCAAGACTTCCTAGCTGGAGAAACTACCTTCTCCAAAACGGGCGCAGCGGATGCCCCATGTGCTTTTGGATTCTCGGCTTGAAGGGCAGTCACCGGCTCGACCACGACCTGTGGAACAGGTCGAATGGTGAGGGCTGGCCCAACAGTGCGGATTTTGATTCCTGGTGAGGGTTGGTGATGCATGGAGGAACCGCATCCCTAAAGAGTGGTCCAAGAATCTGGTAGGTGACACTCATGTCGTTCTTGAAGTGCAGAGTCTTGATGGACAATCGGTCGATGGTGTTCTTGCACTTGTTGCATTCTTTAGAAAGCTGGGAGATGAAGTGGGCCATTGGAGAAATCTGTAAGTTTTTGGAGAGAAATTTAAAAGGATTTATGGCAGGAAGCTTGAAGGAGTTCTGGGTTTTTAGAGAGCAAGGTAGAAGGAAATTCAAAAATTCTAAAAGCGTAAGAGTGCGATTGAAAGATGACTGGGTATTTATAGATGTTTTGGTGGGAATATCAAACATTTGATTTTCAAAATTGAGATAAAATCAACCAGGAAAGGCGCCAATCATTACGAATATTTGAGGGAATCTAGGCGAAAAGACTAAACATCTTGCAAGTTGAAAGTGCACGGTTGCGTGTGGCGGCAAGCAATGATGGAGAAACGCTTCAGTGACCACGCGTTTCGAGAGACATCTTTAGGGCTGCTGAGTGAGCTAGGGTGTCGCCACGTGGCAGAGTTTAGAAATAGGCAATCGTGCTTCATAAATGTGCATGCTTAAAAAGTTTTGAGGTGATTAAACTGTTTTTTCTTTTTCAAGGCCAATGCTCGACCAATAATTGGAAGTCGACGACCTCAGAAACGAGGGGGCAATGTTTGGGCCCAAAATAATGATTTGGGCCGAGTAAGAAGTGTTTCTCGGCCCAGAGGCTTAGTTTGAAAGATGCCGTAGGAAATCCGGTTTATGGGCCGACTAACTAGGGTCGGCTAAGTCCTATTAGGAAAATGAGTCATCCAGATAAAGATAAAAGGATGGAGTCCTATTGTTAAATGGATAAGGAAATAAGGTCCTAGTGCAATAAGAAGTCTCACCGAGACTGAGATACGAGGACTTGAAGAGACGTGGCCAGATAGAAAGCTAGGTTCAAAATCCTGGTGGAAGTAGGAGTGGCTGAGATAAGGTTGGATTAGGGTGACGAATCCTGATGTGGATGAAGTTCCAATTTGATCAAAGGGAAAAGACTACTATAAATACAGATGCAATGGCAACGGAAAAGAGACTCAACACACAAATATGCCATGCGTAAACTTTCGCTCTATGCAGAACCTCTTAACATCCTTTAGATTTTTATTTTCTTTTTTTGCCTTCACATCTTCAGTTTGGATAAATAGCACTATGAAGGCAACCGGTGACATCTTCAATTTGGATAAACAGCACTGCTACCGTAGAAGCAGCCGACCTCGGAGCACCTTCAGTTTGGATAAACATCACAGCGTCGAGGCCAACTGGTTATCTATCCAAGTCTCGATCGACAAGGGTTTTCGGATCTCTGTCGATAAAGGTCATCTCACTAGCCTTCTTGGCGAAGTGAGGTGTTACTGATTGTTAGGCTCGGCGCGTCAAACGCCGAGTTGTTTTATGATCGCATACTCACAAGTGAAGTTTAGAGTTCGGCATTCGGACGGCCGAACCACATTTACTATCAAGACTTATGTCCGCTTTGAGTATCTATGCCTTTATACTTTGGTGTCAATTCGGCGTGAGTTTACTCTGACGAATACTGTCATAGTAACCGAAGCCAGTGACGACGACTTGTGAAATTCGTAATTAGTAACCTTGTCTTCAGGTTTGAGAATCCAGAGGCTGAGACATGTTTCTTCCTCAGTCGCAATCGCAGGACATAGAAGTCACCCGTGCGCATCAACGCAGCACATCAGCATATTTTTACTCCCCGGTTGAGCTCAGCCGACGAGTTGGCACGCCCTGCACACATTTGAATGACATAGTTAGCTTATTAATTACTTGACATGCGTGCTGTGTAGGCTAAGTAGTTTTTAGAGTCAATAGGAGGCTGCTCAGAAAAATTGAACAGCAAGAAACCTCAGTCCTCATGAAACAGCATGATAACAAAGTCCATCAAGAGTAAGCATATCCGCATACAAGGAAGACATTTGAGGAACCAATGCATAGTAAAAAAAGTGTGAGGTGCAACCATCCACTTCGACTTCGCTAATGATAAAAGGCCTTGACTCTTATCACGAGTGACCTTTCGGTGGTCGCTTCTCCCTCTAGGATTGGAGAATTTTTTTTTGTGGTGACAGAAACACACACCTGAGCAAGACATGTGACGTTTCCAGCCAATTAAATTTTCATAGGTGGATTTTGTCGTTTGCTCACTAATGCATAGTTTGAAAAGCTGAAAGGTCAGAAACAAAAGGATGCCCTTTTAATTATTACATCCTCTGTTACACTGCCATCCATGTCTCGAAAATTGAGGGAAGTTGTACAGACTCAAATAATTCCTTCTTATCTTTCTGTGAAAAAAACAACAATTCCCTCATTTTTTCTGTTTGTTGAAATAAAAACCTTAAAGTTGGAAAGTTTTCTCATACTTCCTTGCCGTTAACCTCATCGGAACAAAGCTACTGCCATTTTTTTTCTCTTCAAATTATGGATGGAGAGTCAAATTCAAATGTAGGTATTTGATTTTTCCTTTTAATAAGATGTATGTGTGAACTCTTAAACATTTATATTTGCTGAATGTTATTTTTTTTAGTTACATAAGATCAACAACATGTCAGAGCTATTTTGCATGACTCTAGGACACTGCTTTTCTGTTCTTGGCCATGATATTATTTTTTTATAAAATCTGATTATTGTTGATCGATATTCTATGAAATTTTTGGCCTATAATAAGGTAAAAATGATCTTGAATAATCCAATCATTGATGTCAAAAGCGATGAAAAAAATACTGAAAGCGATACTCGAGAAAAAAAAACTCCGCCTATTGTAAATCTTGAAGAGAGTTCTGATGAAGATTTGTATGGAAAAGTTGTGAAAAATGAGCAAGAAACTTATGATCTCTATAATGAGTATACTGCAAGCATTGGCTTTAGCATTCAAAAGAGGCAAAGAAGATATGACAAAAATGGAGATCTCACAACACTTAATTTTTGTTGTTCAAAAGAAGGTTTTCGACAAGGTAGGGACCCTTGTGAAGAGAACAAGACTAAGAATTGGATGAGAGAACAGGATGCCAAGCCAAAATTCAATTTTTACTAGAAGATAATGTGTGGAAAGTCTTTACCTTTGATCCTGAACACAACCATGAACTTGCAATGCCAGATGAAAGACAGTTTTTACGATCAATATTAAAGTTTCAGTAGCTCATATGGGTGTGATTAAAACCATAGTAATGCAGGTATAAGAACTACAAATATGTACTCATATTTAGCAGAAGAAGTTGGTGGGTCTCAAAATGTTGTGATTAAAACCATGCTTTCTTGTTGTATGCCAGACTTGTTATCATAAATTTGAAGCTCTAGAATTTTACATTAGAATATATAAATTGGAAGTTTGCAATTTGACATTAGAATACATGTGACTTGAAAATGGTTAAATTTGATTTTGGATAAAAAAAATAAGATGGTACAAGAAGTTTAGATTAAAAATGTGATTGAGATGTTTATCCAAATACGAAAAGAGCACTAGTTCTTTTCGTTTTCCTTCTTATTTTGATCAAGTTAAAAATGTGATTGAGATGTTTATCCAAATACGAAAAGAGCACTAGTTCTTTTCGTTTTCCTTCTTATTTTGATCAAATTAAAAATATGATTGAGATGTTTATCCAAATACCTACAACTGGATAACATGTATCATCTAGCAAGCAACCAATGTTTTCTTTGAACCCAATTTATATATGCTTTAGAACTCCATCGCACAAACTCAATTAAAGACCAAGATAACGACAACTCCCAAACAAAGTATTTTAAAAAAAATAAAAATAAAAAACAAAGAATTTTAACAAAAAATAAAAAACTTTTCAAATCATCCGAAAAGAGAGCAAGAAATTACTTCATCAATGGAATCCATATATTGCACGGCCCCTCCACAGGGACAATTAAAAACAACTGAAATTTTCACGTAAAACCCAAATTCTACATCTAAGACAAGGAAATTGAAACCCCAAAAAACTAAAGCTAAACTAATCAAGGTACAAAGGCTTCCATAGGTTTAGGGGTGAAGAAGGACAAGGAATTGTGAAAAGCCTTGAGCTTTAGTTTCCCTGACGAAAATTGTTCTGATGGGTCCAGCTTTGCTTTCGCCGTGGCACCACTAGTACTTGGGGTTGTGGGTTGTGGAAACAATGTGATTCAGTAGAAGAGATGGAAGAGTTATTTTCCTTTTCCAGCAGAGCAATTTTCTTCCTTTTTCTCTCCTTCATACGATAAGGATAAGAAAGAAGATGGACTTCAAATTGTTGGCAGTCTTGTTGTGATGAGTCTAAGTCTCCATCCATAATTTGGAAAAACAAAAAAAAAACAAAAAAAACAAAAAAAAATTGTCAGTCTAAGTCTCCATCCATAATTTGGTAAAAAAAATTGTCAATAGCCCTGTTATGATCACCTGACAGCAAGCAAAGTGTGAAAAAAACTTTCAATTGTTTGAGACTTCCTCCAAAATGTGCTTAATGGTAGTCTAACGGACGATATAACAGAGTAGTCAAACTGGATTAGTAACTGGCCTTTCTCTCCCTCGTGAGAGACTTTCTCTCTATCTGAGTGTCCATTCTTACCGATTGTGTGAGTGTACCCAATCTCGACAAATTCTAGGGCCACATTCCTTAGCTATGGCTGAGGGCGATGGCAATGCTTTCTTCCTGCCCTTTGTCTCCACTTTTCTTCCTTGATTTTGCTTTTTCCCCTGCTCCCCACCTCGATTTGGCTTGTCCCTCACACCAAAAACGAGCGTTCATCATCTTTGACCATCTCCACTTTGATTTGGAATTACTGTTTATCGTGATTTGTTGTGGCTCATTGGGAGAGTGTGTAAAGCTCTGGTGTTATCACCAGCTCGGGTGTTCACAATAACACCATTTTCTCTCTGGTTGCTGCCTTTGTTGGCAGCGTTGCTCGGGTATTGGCACGGGCTTCTTCCACGCTGTGACTGGTTTTTTCCTTTGTGACTGCGTTTGGAAAGTTGCTCGCGGTTGGTTGATGCAATTGGACAGGCGATCATCGATTGGAGGCGTGAAAGCTTGCAGATCGTGTTGGTTCATTGTAGCAGAGGCAATGGAAGCAAAATACTAGGGTTTCTTTTGCTAGTTTCTAGTTTGGGCCTGAATTCATTTTTAGGCTCTTTTTTGTTTAACTTTGTTGGTCAAATTTCGCTTGTACTTATTTGACTTTGCATCTTTGTTATGTAAACTTGGGCTGTTGGTAATGGAAATGTTTACCTTGTACCAAAAAAAGGGAAGATATAACAAACTTAAAAAGGCATCCTTATTATAAATAGGCAAGAGTTAGAGAGATAACCTTTGCTAGGGACAGGAGCGAAGCAAGTACAAACTATCACACTGTAACTTTAGTAGCTATAACACAAAAGGATGGCAGATAAAGAGAGATGGATATTGATATTATTTCTTTGATTCTTTCTTTCGCAGTGTGTTTTGATAACAAACGGAGTGCTCTATTTATAGAGTAACTCTCGTGACATACAAATGAGAAAATCATTACTTCTTTTGACAATATCACAACTCCACTATTAATTCACTATTCTAAAGTCTTCACTAATGTGTGGGCATTCATTCATCCACCAATCCATCAATTTTACAACACTCCCCCTTGGATGCCCACATATCAACATTCTCATTAAAACCTTGCTCGAAAAAAACCCAGTGGAAAAAAACCATAGTGAAGAAAAAAGAAAACAACTTTACCTGGATTTTTGATATAGTGTTAAGTATGCTTATATTGCCTCGTTAAAACCTTGATAGGAAAAACCCAGTGGGAAAAATCCTAGTCGAAGGAAAAATAGTACAACATGCATGTATCATGGATGCTTCCCCTGATATGTATCTCTCCCTGATTCCATATTCTTCAAATTTAGCTGATTGGTAAGCCCACATAATTTGATACTCTGCACTAGCTTCTGAAATGTGCACTTTGGTAGAGGTTTGCTGAACACTTCTACGAGATTTTCATTGGAACAGATTTGTCTGACTTCAATAACTTTAGCCTTCTGAAGCTCATGTGCACTAAAAAAACTTTGGAGATATGTATTTAGTCTTATCGCCCTTGATGAATCCTTCCTTCATTTAGGCAAACACAGGCTGCATTATCTTCATGGATGACAGTTGGGTTGCCTGTCTTTAAAGTTAGATCACATGAATTTTGGATGTGATGGATCATTGATCTTAGCCAAGAACATTCACGACTTGCTTCATATAAAGTAAGTATTTCTAAGTGATTGAAAGATGTAACAACTAGTGTTTGCTTTGTTGAGCGCCATGAGATTGTTGTATCTCCCTTTGTGAACACATATCTAGTTTGTGAGAAGGCTTTATGCGGATTAGAGAGAAAACCAGCATCTGCATATCAAACAAGTATCTGGTCATTTGTGGATTTCTCTATGTAGAAGAAACCCATGTCTGTTGTCCCACAAAGGTATCACAAAACATCTTTGACTTCTTTCCAATGATGAATTGTTGGAGCTATACCTTGCTAAAAAGTTAACTGAAAAAGCTATATCTGGTCTAGTACATTGTGCTAAATACAATAAAGCACCTATTGCACTCCGATATGGTACTTCTAGAACAAGGCCCATTTCATCATCTTCTTTTGGACGGAAATGATCTTTCTTAATGTCCAAAGAATGAACGACCATTGGCGTGCTGAGTGGATAAGCCTTGTCCATGCCAAATCGCTTCAGGATTTTTTCAATGTAAGCTGATTGATAGACTAAAATTCTATTAGCACAATGCTCAATCTGCAGGCCGAGACAATATTTTGTTTTTCCAAGGTCTTTCATTTCAAATTTGCTTTTCAGATATTCAGCAATTTTATGGAGCTCTTCAAGGGTTCTAACTAGGTTCATATCATCGACATATACTGCCACTGTAGCAAATCCAGAATTGGATTTCTTAATGAACACACAAGGGCAAATAACATTGTTGATATACCATTATTTTATCAAATACTCACTGAGACGATTATACCACATTCGTCCAGATTGTTTCAGCCCATACAATGATCGCCTTAATTTGATTGAGAGCATACCTCGTGGTTTGTTAGTTGTTTCAGGCAACTTAAGTCCTTTTAGGACCTTCATGTATATGTCAGTATCTAATTCTCCATATAGATACACAGTGATGACATCTATAAGTCGCATGTCAAGTTTTTCTGAAACCACTAAACTTATTAAGTAACATAACGTAATTACGTCAATTACAAGAGAGTATGTTTCCTCATAATGAATTCCAGATCTTTGTGAAAAGTCTTGTGCAACGAGTCGTGCTTTATATCTTGCAATCTCGTTTTTCTCATTGCGCTTTCTTGTGAATACCCATTTGTAACCCACGGGGTTTACATTAGGCGGAGTTTGGGCTACCGGTCCAAAAACACTTCGCCTTTCCAAGGAATTTATGTGGGTTTTATGGGGTAATCTGGGTACTGTGCTCGCAACTTAATTATTTGAGCAAGAAGTCTCGCAAAAGCTACATTTCAAGTAGACAAGAGACAAACATGTGACCATCGGGTAGATGCATCAACCAAAACCATAAAATATCGAAATGGTCTACAAGATGGTTGAATAGGCCCACAAATATCCCCTTGAATTCTTTGCAAAAATGATGGGGATTCAACATCAACCTTTAATTATGATGGTCTAATCACCAACTTCCCTTGAGAACAAGCTTTGCAAGGGTTATCATTTGAGATAGCAATGTCTCTGCTCAATAATGGATGTCTATTAGAGTTGGTAATGATCCTAAGCATCATGGTGGATCCTGGATGACCCAGACGATCATGCCAAAGCATGTAAACCTTTGAATCAATGAACTTCTGGTTCATGGCAGTATGTGATTCAATTGTCTTTATGTATGTATAATATAATCCACTTGACAATCAACGCAACTTCTCCAATATACGCTTCAGGGTATCATTGGAGGTAATGCATAAATACTCCACATTTTCTGCACTTTTCATTTCAATGTGGTATCCATCTAAACATATGTCTTTAAAACTCAATTTATTTTGAGTAGATCGAGTAGCATACAACGCATTTTGTATGGATAATATTTTTCCAATTGGTAACATAATCTGGGCTTTCCCTAAGCCTTCAATTACATCTGATTGGCCTGGTATTATTGTTACCCTTACTTTTGTAAGCATCAAGCTTAAGAAATACTTTCGATCTCGAAGTATTGTATGCGTAGTTGCACTGTCTGCAAGACAAATATCTCCGCCATTTCTCTTGTTTTGAGAATAACCATAGTTTTTATCCATACTTTCTAATTAAAGTGGATCAACGTTTGAAACAACTTATTTATAATAAAAGGAAATTTAAATGCCACTTTTATTAAATTGAAATGAAAGTTTTAAACTACAAGTTCAGAATAAAAATACATCAAACATAAATGATTCAATTGGACCGATACACTTCATTCCCTCTTTCCACAATGAAGTCCGAGACATCTAGGTGGGTTGTGTTTAACTGCCCTGATAAATCGCACACTGGATCAGGTATATCCATTGGTTTAGCCTGGTCGAGGAAATTAGTCTCGACACCCTTCTCCTTGAGGGAGGCTTGATATAGATCCACCAGATGTTTCGGGATACGACAGGTACCCGCCCAGTGCCCATTGCCACCACATCTATGGTAAACTCCTTCAGAGTTTCTAGGAGCATTGTTCATATAAGCTTTGCCTTTGTGGCGATTTCCATTTTAAAGCTCAGGCTTGAATTATGCTTTGAAGCTCGAGCCCGAATTATGCCTTTCCCATTCCACCAGCTTCACTTGTGACCACGTCCTCGTTTATGATTATTACCACCAGAGAATGTGGCATTCACTTCGAGGGAAGTAGCATGCAATTCTGGGAATGGTGCAAATCCAGTAGGTCGGGACTGATAATTTTTCACCAGGAGCTCATTGTTTTGTTCAACTACCTGGAGCATAAATATCAGCTGGTTGTATTCAATGAAGCCTCACTCTCTATACTACTGCTGCAAAAGCACGTTGGAGGCATGAAAGGTGTTGAATGTCTTTTTTTCTAGCATATCTTCCTCAGTAGTGGTTTCCCCACAGAGCTTCATCTGAGAGCTAATTCTGAACATCGTAGAATTGTACTCAGCCACTGACTTGAAATCTTGGATCCTTAGGTGAGTCCACTCATAACGAGCCATTGGAAGAATCACCGTTTTCTGGTGATTGCATTTGTTTCTCAATGCATTCTAGAGAGCTAACGAATCTTCAACCGTTAAGTACTCGCTCTTTAGTCCTTCATCAAGGTGGCAACGAATAAAGATCATGGCCTTCGCCCGATCTTGAGATGATGCACTGTTTTCTTCCTTAATGGTTTCTCCAAGATTCCCTGCCTCCAAATGGATCTTGGTATCTCCTACCCAAGTAAGGTAGCTCTTTCCAGTAATGTCCAAGGTAACAAAATTAAGCTTTGCCAAGTTCACCATTTTCTTTTCTGAAAGAAAAATGAGATGTGTAAGAATTTGCAACAATATATATTTATGGAGGAATATAGTGCTACAACTTTTGGTTCTTACAAATTTTTCATTTTGATCTTCAGGCCAAAATGATAAGCACTCGAAACTTCAGGCTCAAGATTTACATGATTAATGAGGAGGACGATTGTACCTCACCATTCTCATTGAACAACATAGGATGAGCGATTATTTCGTACCACTCAAACAACAGGAAAATTTAAATATGTAGAGCAGGGTGGAAGATTATACCGTACCACCTAAAATTGCAGTAAAATTAAATCTGCAGCTAAAGTTGGGCGATTGTATCGCACCATCTTTGATCACAGTGAAATTAAATTTGCAGTTCAAGATGGGCGATTGTACCACACCATCTTTGATTGCAGAAAATTTGACATAGATAAACACTGAATTAGTAATAAGGAACTACTCCAAACAAGAAATCAAAGATATAAGTAATTGTTAAATTGAGAACGAGAAGCAGGCATGGTGCTAGCAGTTCATCAAAAGGGTACATTTGCAAGTGCGGTAGAGGAAAAAGAAGAACATGAAAATCCTTGGAGGAAACATTTTTTTTCTTTTTTCTTTTTCTCAGTGAAGGAAGATGGGAACTAGTTAAGGTTAGAGAGTTGTGCTGATAACATGTAATAAATAGGTAAAAGTTAGAGAGATAACCTTTGCTAGGGACAGGAGCGAAGCAGGTACAAAATAGCACACTATAACTTTAGTAGCTATAACACAAAAGGATGGCAAATAAAGAGAGGGAGGGATATTGATATTATTTCTTTGATTCTTTCTTTCGCAGTGTGTTTTGATAATAGACAGAGTGTTCTATT
This sequence comes from Crataegus laevigata, assembly GCA_963580275.1. NCBI lineage: Eukaryota > Viridiplantae > Streptophyta > Magnoliopsida > Rosales > Rosaceae > Crataegus > Crataegus laevigata. Next base: position 16,405,706 of record OY756940.1, on the reverse strand, counting down.
TATAAAGCAACTCCTGTGATATACAAATGAGAAAATCATTACTCCTTTTGACAATATCACAACTCCACTATTAATTCACTATTCTAAAGTCTTCACTAATGTGTGGGCATTCATTCATCCATCAATTTTTCAACAATCCTTTTGTTTTTGACTTTTTTGCTTTTTAAGGCATGCTTATGTGAGCAAATGACAAAATTCATCTGTCAAAATTTAATTGGTTGGGAACACCACTACCTTGCTGTGGTGTGTGTTCCCGTCACCCCCAAAAATTTCTCCTCAAAATGAAGGCCTACTGAATTCAGTTGTGATCAACATTTTTTGTTTTCAGGATCTTAATAACCGACGTTCTAAAGCTTGATTGTTACCGTCCATTATTTGTTTTTTGGTTACTGACAATTACAGCCACTTTAGTAGGAAATCAAAGTGTGGAAAATAAAGTTTTTATTTCATCAGGATACAAAAAAAAGATACCAAACCTACAAAATTCAACAAACATTTTACATGACAAAATTAACAAGCATCATAAAACAGTCCTAAATGCCTTTCACGATTTGCTTCTTAACTGGGGAAAGATGGCATCAACGGAGGCATGGTGCATCGGATCTGAGAGCCACAGATTTGTTACGTGATGATGAGATGAGGTGTGCCGGTGGACTTCTTCAACGAGCCTGATGGTGGCTTCAGCTTTACGCGGATGAATGATGGTATCCAAGGACCTGTATTCCTCCTCACTGCCAATCCTCAACTGGTCCCACTGTTTTAGGAGAAGATTGGTGAGGTAATGCAAGAGTTGTCCATACAACTGCTTATTGCCTAAACCCGTCCATGAGGTAAATGGAATAACAGAGCCACGGTTTGATGGGATCGGGATCTGCTTCATGTAGTCCTGATACATCTCTGCCCTTCGGGTCAAAGCACCTACAATTTAAAACAGGTGTAGACGATAGCAATATATGCACGAGCGCTAGATTCTTGAAGGCTATTAAGGATCACTTCAGTAGCCAGCCACTACAGCACAATATAAGGAAAAACAAAACTTTCTGGCCAATGAGCCTTTTGGGTAATAAAATGGCAAAATATTAATCCATTTACTGGAACAAACAGCACTGCATAACTTGGATCAAAATATTTACAGATGAATAACTTCTTGATGGAATTAGTGTCACTGTAATCTAAACGTGATACGGGTGCATAATGTTCCAGCTATTCAAGGCTGATAATAAGCATCTATGACCATAACTTCCTCGAAACTTGAATTTAAGATATTTTGAGAGAGCATGTTTAAAGTGCTAGCAATTTCGACTGGACTTCATACTTCTTTATAGTTAGAAAAAATGTACCAGTAAATCTTAAATGACAGTGCCTACGAATTCGGCATAGATCGGTTCACCAGTTTCAGCAAAACAAGGCTCCAAAAGCTTGACTGCACATACCTTCCGGTGTTATTTCTCTGACAGGTTGATCAAATGTGATATTACTGTCTGACTGCTTCCTATCGCACTCATTAACGGATTCCATCTCTGTGTCCGGGGAAGAAGAGTCATCTGATGAAATAACATCCACCTGCTCTTCCCAGGGAGCTGCCCTCTTCATAGTATGTGGACTGTAAACCTGCATACAACATCACTCACTCAGCATTCTCATGGATTACAAACTAAAGAGCTAGCTGAAATAAAATAAAACGGGAAAAAGTCAAGCTCCCAAAGGAACCATCAGTTAATTTCTGCAGCACGCACCACCCACCACCATAAAGCCTCATTTCTATAAATAAGCTACACGGAAGGTTTGCAGAGAAAACTACAGATTCCAGCGGCGGCATTGAAACATAACCATCATATCATCGGGTTTTTTCTCTAATCTTCAAATACAAAGAGTAAAAAACAATGGCGTCCCGATGAAACTAGATGCATAACAATACATGCTGCTAAATTCAAAATCATGGCTGCCCAACCACGGGGTAACAACTGTCCCAAAAAATTTCCTATTCCTAATTCCCAAAGGCAAGAACTAAAACCTAAACAGATAAATTAGGACATGATCTATGGATAAAAGGCATGCAATAATCTGGCAGAGTCTAAAGCTAATCTAATCTGGACTACCAAAGTCATGAACTATTAATTTTCTATCTTTTCAATTTCTATAGAGCACCCATTTTCTTTCTGCGAATGGGTCTTACAAATTTCCACTCGGCTCTATCAATTTTGTTAGAATTAACTATTCTGCGGAGCATTGTTGCAGTGCATTTCAGCAGCCCATTTGCCTAATTAGTTTGCAATTATATGGTATTTTAAAATAGTTCAAAAATTAACTCACACATTATCCACAAACACCTGATTCTTCAAAATTTTCTAAAAATGGGGAACTGAATCACCGAATTTTCTTAATTAAAGAAAGAAAAAAAAATCAGTTTTCTTTTTGGCCAAATTCGAAGACCCAACGAAGAAGTAAGTGAATTTTCTTAGGAGGGTGGGGTGGGGTGAGAGAGAGGGAGAGACAAAGAGAGCGCAGGGGGGTTTGACCTCTAAACAGCAAGGCAAAAATGGATTTTTGTGGTGATGCCAACTGTTTTCAGTCAGTTTTACCAATTCGGTCTAATTTGAAATACAAATGTACCGCAGAGGAGACTAGGGCACATGCTCAATCACCATATGGGCCAACGACTCCCATTTTTATTTTTTTTAAAAAGGAATTAGTTGTATGATTCACCCAAATTTTAACAATTCGAACCGTATATTATATAAGTCTTAGTTTACAGGCATCCTTGTAAACATTCAATTTAATTCGAAATCATTTGCTTATTTAATTGTCATTATAAAAGTATTTGTCTATTTAAAAAAAAAATGACGACTCGGATCGTTGAAGTTTGACATAGCGTAGGTCCGATAATTAATCCTCATTTTTTCAAAAAATGGGAATACTTTCCTTTAAAGTCTCTAATGTGTGGGATTCACTGCTGAACCAACAACAACAATGATTGACAATCACTTTTTCGTGCTTAGCATGAATAATCAATAGTTACAAAAGTAGCATGAATAATCAATAGTTACAAAGGCTGACAATCACTTTTGTATAATTAGCGTGCATTTTAGCATTGGACCCTTCTATTCAAATTATTTTTGTTTTGTTTCAAACTTTAACCCTTTTTTCATTTTTAAAAAGAAATGTGACTCGCATCACATTTTCAGTATGTACCAAGGTATAAAATATCGATGATATCGGAAATATTGGTAGTCCAGAAACACAGAAATATCGACGGAAATATCGGGATAATATCGATATCGATAACAATAATATGGAAACCACGGAAATTGTAAGAAAAAGTTGGAAATTTTTATTGAAACTTTGCAGGATGTTTATTTAGTCAATTATCTATTAGTTTATCACAAAAAATTGGAAGGAAATGCATTGCATGATGGATTTAACTGATTTAAGTTGATTATATAGCGAGCTGGCAAACATTGTGAGTGTAGAAAATATGTAGTAATTAATGAAAGAAGTTTAAACACACCATAATCATTTATATATAATGAATTAGTACAATATTTTACACTTTATACATTGCATGGTAAGATACATGAGTGACTTAGTACCACATAGAGTTCCTAGGTTTTGAATGAAACCGCTATTATTTTTGTCCATGGTCAAAAAGTAACTGACACAGGTGACCCCTCCTCCCACACACACACACACACATCACTATTATTTTTGTCCATAGTCTGAAAGTAATTGACACTGAGGTGACCCTCCCCCCACCCCACACACACACACGCACGCACAGAAAGATCACACACGCACACAACACACAGCACACGCACACAGACATCACACACACGCAGACCATACTCTATATATCTCTCTCTCGATCCTTCTTCTTTCTTCTCTCCCTTCTCCATTGTTCCGCACACACACACACACAGAGATCTGTCGATCTCTCTTCTCCCTTCTCTCACACCCTTCTCTCTCTCTGGATCCTTCTTCTCTCTTCTCTCCCTTCTCCATTGTTCCGCACATACACACACAGAGATCTGTCGATCTCTCTTCTCCCTTCTCCCACAGCCTTCTCTCTCTCGATCCTTCTCTCTTCTCTCCCTTCTCCATTCTCCCACACACACCCACACAGATCTTCTCAAATCTCTTCTCGATATCTCTCTCGAAACTCTCTTCTCGATCTCCCTCTCCGAGACCCACATACACACATGCACACCATCACACCTGCAGCCTGCTCGTCTTTGAAACCCCTTCTCGTCTCTGCAACTCGGCGAACGCAGGAACTCCGCCGATTTCTGGTTAGGTAAGCTTCGGAGAAATCGTGTTTTTGCAACCTCAGTCTCTCTCTCTGTTCTAGATTGAAGTTATATGTGAAATTTAATTTCAAAATCGTGTTTTTGCAAGGTTTTTGGGACGAAATCGGCTCGGGAATAGGCACACCCATCTCCGGCGAGGCCGTGGGTGTCGACGATCTTTCCGAACACCTCCGTCCGTTTCACGGCAAACAGATGTTACAAAAACCCTTATCTCGTCTTCTATTTCATTTTTATACCTACATCGGAGTCTAGGGTGTGCTTTTACAGTCGGCCGGAACTGTAGAAGCTCTGGCGTTCTTCTCCGATTCGAACTTTTCCACGATATAGTGATATTTCAACGAAAACTCATGGATAATCATTAAAATATCGGTATGTCAAAAAACCGATATTATCGGCGATATTTCGCCGATAATATCGGCATTTCGTTCCTTACTATGTACAATAATAATCAACTAGTAAGATTCATTCATGAAAACATGAAAATGATGGTTTTAGCGTGTGGGTTCAACGGTAACAAATAACAATGATTGACTGTCACTTAGGCGTACTTAGTGTGCATAAGAGACAAATGTTAGCATTTTACTCTTATGTTGTACATAGCAAGTTCAAAACTGTTTCTCTTTTGTTCCTAATTTTAACATTTTTTTCCTTTTATTTAAAAAGAAACTGGGTGTTTCTCTTTTGTTCCTAAATTTAACATTTTTTTCCTTTTATTTAAAAAGAAACTGGGTGCTTGAAAATCCCAACAGGATCCTCTCCGTATCCTTTTGGTGAAGATCCTGAGAATACGTAAATTGCCCGTTCATCGTATTGAAGGAAATTTTTTGTCCTAGCTAAGAACATGTGAGAACATTTGAACATATATGCAAACTAATAACACTTTAAAGTAGGCATGCATTAAAAAACAATTCCAAAAACCCATGACTTTCAAAGCCTAGAGAATGGTGAACCATAAGACTCTTTAACAACATTAAAGAGAAGGAAGGATTTCAGATTCATTACCCTTGAAGCTCATCCTTGTTTACACAAGGGATTCACCCAAGTGGAGGGCCTTCAAGTCACCTCCTAGCTCCTTGGATCTTCCTTGTGATTTTCTTCTTTGTAGATGCTCCTTTGCTCCTTGAGGATATGAGGAAAGGATCTCCAAGAACACCAAAGATTTGGTGTCTCTAAGTCTCCACACCAAGGATGTAGTGTGAAGAGAAGATGGATGACTTAGAGAGTTTTTTATGCTAGTAAAAACCCCCTAAGTGGCCGGCCTCTATGGAGAAAAAGAGAGAAAATGTTTCTCCTCTTTGCCTCAAGAAAACCCTAGTGAGAGAATGGCTATAAAATTGCTTTTATACCACCTCACATGTGAGTGGCAAACTTGCAATTAACCCAAATTTGCTACCCCTTCACCCTAGGCCGGTTTTGACTTTGTTTTTGAGTTAATTTCCATTTAGTTTTTAGTTGTCACACAACCTAAACTCAATGGGCCTTGTGGACCAAAAACCTTTTTGGGCCCCGAAACCCAAAACCAACTTAAAAGCCCAATACGAACCTTTCGTATAATTAATTAACTAATTAATTAATCTTGACCATTCTCAATTAAACCATTTAATTGCTTACCCATCTCTTTTATATCTTCACATTCATCCTTACTCGGTGTACGATCCATTAGGTTCCATTTAGCGAGGTAGTGGGCGATTGTTACTCTTAACGATCGATTGTGAAATGAAACTACATTTCAATTCTCCCTTTGTTGAAGATTAGTGTTTGCTAATCCTCAGGGCTTCCACAAACCATGAGTGACACCTAGCAGTATGTCATGGCTATCCAAGCTAAGTAGAAGTGGTTGGAGAACCTATCCAGTTACAACTACAATGCAATACGGTCCTTCTCTAATACAATACTCTTGATCACATTGTTTAAGTGATAGTTTGTTTCATGTCTACTATCCAATGTGATACTTCTCTATATGATTCAATTGAATATGATTTGGAATAAACTTCCTAAGTCATATTCGTATGTTTTGGCCAAAGACTCTCGAATCATATCTCAGAGTATTCTCCTTCCACCATGGAAGGTTAGAGATCCCTTGTTATGCATTCATATGCCTACATGACTAGATAGCTTGACCTCAACAATGTCGTGGACACTCTCGATGGAATGCCTTTGACATGATCAAAGATCAAGGACCTAACCATTAGACATCTATGATGCCTCAGGTCAAAGGACTACTTTGCATATTACAACTTACGAGTTCTCACATGACATGTATGTTCGAACTCTCTTTTGATCGTAGTTCAGTGTACTCAATTACCTTTTGAGCAGTTATGTGTTTGTCTCAGTGTCCAACACTAAATGACTTGAGACCAGTCATACTCACGCTTGAGTTAACATAACACATACTAACCTTAGCAGATTGTCAATGCCCAATTGGCAATCCTATGGCTAGGAACGTTTCAGGAATGAACATAAGAGAAAGGTCTCGTTAATCCAACTCACTTAGATCACTTCTCTCTTAGATTAAATATATTCCTTGGATTCCCTTATTGCTTAAACACATAATACAATAAATAGTGATTAACAATAAGCTTTGCCCTCTATTAAACATATTATAGTTTAACACAATAAATATCCCAAAAGCTATTACATCTAATGAGTGGCTTTGTGGGCATACTTCCAACAATCTCCCACTTGCACTCAAAGCCGCCTTCCCATGTATCTAATACTCATCTTTTCCATATGGCGGTCAAGTTGGATTTGAGACATTGGCTTCGTTAGTGGATCTGCTACGTTATCGGCTGAGGCAACTTTGAGGATGTTGACTTTCCCCTCGACAGCATATCTTCTAATGATATTAAAGCGTCTGTCAAAATGCTTGTTCTTTTGATGAGCCCTGGGTTCCTTGGCTTGAGCTATCGCCCCACTATTATCACAGTACAAAGTTACTGGTGATGTAATGGTTGGAACCACTCTAAGTTCAGTAATGAACTTCTTCATCCAGAACGCTTCTTTGCCGGCTTCAGCTGCAGCGACATATTCAGCCTCTGTTGTGGAATCAGCAATTACATCTTGTTTCTTGCTTTTACAGCTGACAGCCCCACCATTCAGAGTGAACACATATCCGGAGTTGGAACTTCTATCGTCGACGTCAGATTGGAAATCTACGTCTGTATAGGCTTCCACTCGCAACTCTGTCGCTCCTCCATAAACAAGGAACATATCCTTAGTTCTTCTTAAGTACTTAAGGACCGTCTTGACAGCTGCCCAGTGTTCTGATCCTGGGTTAGATTGACATCGACTAGTAATGCTCACAGCATATGCGATATCAGGCCTTGTGCATATCATGGCATACATGAGACTTCCTATGGCGGAAGCATAAGGAATCCTGCTCATCTGCCGAATTTCTTCAGGAGTTTTCGGTCCCATGGATTTTGAAAGGTGAATTCCATGTCTCACAGGAAGAAGACCTTTCTTTGATTATTCCATATAGAACCTACTTAGCACCTTGTCTATGTACAAAGATTGGGATAATCCAATTAATTTTCTGGATCTATCATGATAAAGCTTTATCCCAAGCACATAAGATGCATCTCCCAAATCTTTCATGTGGAAGGTTTTGAACAACCACACTTTTACAGAAGAAAGTATTGCAGTGTCATTCCCGAATAGTAATATGTCATCTACATATAACACTAAGAATATAACTGCATCCCCAACGACCTTTTGATAAACACAATTGTCGTCTTCATTTTAAGTAAAACCAAACGTTTTGATTTCAGTGTCAAAACGAATATTCCAGCTCCTGGAGGCTTGCTTAAGTCCATAAATGGATATCTGAAGCTTGCATACCTTAGTCTTTTCAGACTTGGACACGAAACTTTCGGGTTGAGTCATATAGAGCTCTTCCTCTAGGTAGCCATTCAGAAAGGCCGGCTTCACGTCTATTTGCCATATCTCATAATCATGGTATGTAGCTATAGCAAGCAAAATCTGAATGGACTTAATCATAGCTACAGGTGAGAAGGTTTCTTCATAGTCAATCCCTTCTCGTTGCCAGTAACCCTTGGCTACTAGTCTAGCCTTATAAGTCTCCACGTTCCCATCAGCGCCTATCTTCCTCTTGAAGACCCATTTGTTTCCAACAGGTACTATACCTTCTGGAGGGTCTACTAGAGTCCAAACCTGATTTTGATACATGGAATCCATCTCGGATTTCATGGCCTCTTGCCATCTCTTAGAATCAATGTCGGACATTGCTTCAGTGTAGTCTCTAGGGTTCTCCTTTGTGTCATTGTCACCTAGGAGGTGCAATTCCCCAAAGTCATTATCCAAGCCATACCTCTTAGGTGGCTTGCTGACCCGTTCAGATCTACGTGGAGCTAGGGGTTCAGGAACAGGGTTGTCAACTTGTCGAGTGCTTGTTTGTGGTTCATCATTAATCTCATTAATTTCCATTGTTTTACTTGTAGTTCCTTTAAGAACAAATTCGTCCTCTAGAAACTTATCAGTTCTGGCGACAAAGACTTTCTGGTCGTCAGGATGGTAGAACTCATATCCCATAGTTTCTCTAGGATATCCCACAAAATAGCACCTAACTGATCTCGCTTCAAACTTAGTAGCTTCAAGCTTCTTAACATATGCTTCACAACCCCAAATCTTAATATGATTAAGACTTGGCTTTCTTCCATGCCATATCTCATAGGGCGTTTGTGAAACTGATTTGGAAGGTACTCTATTAAGCAAGTAAGCTGCTGTATATAGAGCGTATCCCCAGAACGTTACTGGTAGATCAGCGGAATTCATCATAGAATGAACCATGTTCATCAAGGTTCAGTTTCTCCTTTCAGAAACTCCATTAAGTTGTGGAGTTCTTGGTGGAGTCCAATGTGATATTATTCCACACTCTTTGAGATAATCTAGGAACTCGTTACTTAGATACTCTCCCCCTCGATCTGATCTTAGGATCTTTATCTGTTTCCCAGTTTGCTTCTCAACTTCATTCTTGAACTCTTTGAACTTTTCAAAAGATTCTGACTTGTACTTCATAAGATACACGTAGCCAAACCGAGAGTGTTCGTCGGTGAATGTGATATAGTAGGAGAAACCTCATTTCGACGTAGTAGACATAGGTCCACATACGTCAGTGTGGATTAACCCTAGAATCTCTGTGGCACGCTCTCCCTTCCCAGTGAATGGAGATTTGGTCATCTTGCCTTTCAAGCAACACTCACAAGTACCCATTTGGTCATTACCTAACGGGCGGAAATACCCGTCTTTCGACATCTTGCGAATCTTATCAAGGTTCACATGTCCAAGTTTAAGATGCCACATCTTCTCTTGGTTAACTTCTTCTCTAGCCCTTTTGGGTTTTGAGGTATTCCCGCTTTCAATACAGTGCATCCCACTACTTGTCTCTAGGTGAAAAAGTCCCTCTATCATATTACCATAAGAGATAATACGACTGTTCAAGGATAAAGTGCAACTCATTTTGTCAAACAATACTGAGTGCCCATCTCGTAAAAGCATAGAGATGGAAATCAAATTCTTTATACATGGAGGAAAATATAAACAATTTTTAAGTTCCAAGACTTCCCCAGAGGGTAGTTTAAGCATGTAGGTGCCTATTACTTTTGCAGAGATTTTAGTGCCATTCCCAACTCGCACAATCATCTCCCCATTGCGCAGTGTTTTGCTCCCCGTTAGTCCCTGCAACGAATTGCAGATATGTTGACTAGTGCCTGAATCGAATATCCAAGAATTGGAGCTTACTGTAAAAGCACTTTCTATGACAGAAATAGTCCCTTCAAAAGTTCGTGTCATAAGGCTCGCAATGCGCACCCTGTATTTCTTCTTCCAACGATCATCCTTTCCACAATGAAATCCGAGAGTTATGTTGAACTCTTAGTGGGGTATAGGAGGCTCACCATTACTAAGCCCACCTCACAATGATATGATGTTGGTTAGCAAAAATAATGATGAGAGAATAATGCTTTAGTCATTTACAACTCTTGTAATTACCCATCTAGTTTGGCCTATAGAGAATGATGCCTCACAATGATATGATGTTGGCACCATTGCACTTAGTTAAGTTATTCCCACCATGCTAGTTCGTGTAGGGGTTCAAGAATAGCCTCACAATGATATGATGTTAGCCATCCTTGTTGCCTACCTCACCACATCATGTATGTTCATATGGACTCCTCCTTTAGGTAAGCACATACTTTGAACTTCCCCATGATATGGTGAAGTCGGTGTATGAGTCAGAAACGATTGGAGTCCACCACGATGGAAGGCCTACGAAGAGATGTTCAAAGCATCTCTCGCTTATCAACTTAATATTCGTTTTGTTGAGGGAGTAGTCTTGGGCTACATCAATTTCATTTTAATCTTATTAAAAGGACTTGGGATGATTATGAACCGTTTGATTTGATCCAACACGAGCCTTGTGTTGGACCTTGGGTCTAAGGTAGGTAGTTGTTGATTTTAGTTACGCGTTTAATCTAATTAAACCGTCATTTCCTATTGGGCGTTGGACCCAACTATTCCAATTTGCATACAAATAAACAAAAAGGAATACATGAAATAAAGAGAAGGGCTTATGCCCTTTTACAACACATTGGAAGGACTTATGTCCTTTTACAACACATTTGAATTAATCAAATTACATTCAAATCTAAGCTACTTAACCCAAACATTCATAATGTAAAGCGGCCAATCACATAGCTCAATTATCGAGGCATTTGGTTCATAATCACCCTTTTTCTTAATCAATCACATTAACTAAGAAAGCAACTTAAACAATTGGTTTTCAGATTCATAGAATTGATTTAAATGGAACTAAATGAAATGAAAATCCAATTCTCATTAAAGAGACAAAACAATTTTGTTCTCATCACAATTTGGGCCGAACAAAGCAATGACCACAACTATTGGGCTACAATGCTAAAACATAAACTTTTGGGGTCACTTTGTAAGAACACAAGAGTCCACAACTTCATGTAATTACAACTAGAACCCAAAAATTTCAACAATTATAAAAACTTCATTAAAGGAGCAAAACAATTTGTCCTTTAATGATTTTGGGCCTTTACGTAAAAAACGTAAACTTTCAGGTCAAAGTGCAAATACACAAAAGTATCAAAACTTTATGTAATTGCATAAAAGACCCAAAACTACCCTACATTATAGAGTGGCTGGTTTTGGTAGTGAAAAAGGGGGGTTGGTTTTGGTGAAAATTCAAATTTTCAAAGTGTGTGGAAAAAGGTGATAGGTAGGTGTAGAAAAGGTGATTGGTATGGGTGTTGATTGAAAAAGTACAAATCATGTCATACCATCCATCACAATAAAATCACATCAATCACCATAAACAAAACTTTATTAAAAACAACAAACACTTTGAATCAAAACACCAAACCTTTTAGTTCTTGGTAAGAACATCAAGAACATTGAAGAACACACATGAAAACTCATAAAAGCTCCATGAATGTTTTCACACAATAAAAATCAAATTTTCACTACTCAAAAGAGGGTTAACATCCTAGGGCACTTAGGGGTTCCAAAAGTCACTTTAAAACATTTTTAACAAGACAAACATGAACCCAAAAAATCCACCCTTTGGATTTGGCAGAATTTCCCCACATACATGGCACCAAATTTTAGTTCCAATATTCATGCTTAAATGAACTACATCTACAACATTTGAGATGCTAAATTTTCAAGCAAAATTTATATTCAAAAGCAAGAACAAAGCTTATAACATTTACAACATTTAAATCATAAATCATGAAAAACACAAAACCCAAAAGGATTCACCATACTCTAGACCTAGGCTCTTGATACCACTTGAAGGAAAAATTTTGTCCTAGCTAAGAACATGTGAGAACATTTGAACACATATGCAAACTAATAACACTTTAAAGTAGGCATGCATTCAAAAACAATTCTAAAACCCATGACTTTCAAAGCCTAGAGAATGGTGAACCATAAGACTCTTTAACAACATTAAAGAGAAGGAAGGATTTGAGATTCATTACCCTTGAAGCTCATCCTTGTTTACACAAGGGATTAACCCAAGTGGAGGGCCTTCAAGTCACCTCCTAGCTCCTTGGATCTTCCTTGTGATTTTCTTCTTTGTAGATGCTCCTTTGCTCCTTGAGGATATGAGGAAAGGATCTCCAAGAACACCAAAGATTTGGTGTCTCTAAGTCTCCACACCAAGGATGTAGTGTGAAGAGAAGATGGATGACTTAGAGAGTTTTTTATGCTAGTAAAAACCCCCTAAGTGGCCGGCCTCTATGGAGAAAAAGAGAGAAAATGTTTCTCCTATTTGCCTCAAGAAAACCCTAGTGAGAGAATGGCTATAAAATTGCTTTTATACCACCTCACATGTGAGTGGCAAACTTGCAATTAACCCAAGTTTGCTACCCCTTCACCCTAGGCCGGTTTTGGCTTTGTTTTTGGGTTAATTTCCATTTAGTTTTTAGTTGTCACACAACCTAAACTCAATGGGCCTTGTGGCCCAAAAACCCTTTTGGGCCCCGAAACCCAAAACCAACTTAAAAGCCCAATACGAACCTTTCGTATAATTAATTAACTAATTAATTAATCTTGACCATTCTCAATTAAACCATTTAATTGCTTATCCATCTCTATATCTTCACATTCATCCTTACTCGGTGTACGATCCATTAGGTTCCATTTAGCGAAGCAGTGGGCGATTGTTACTCTTAACGATCGATTGTGAATTGAAACTACATTTCAATTCTCCCTTTGTTGAAGATTAGTGTTTGCTAATCCTCAGGGCTTCCACAAACCATGAGTGACACCTAGCAGTATGTCATGGCTATCCAAGCTAAGTAGAAGTGGTTGGGGAACCTATCCAGTTACAACTACAATGCAATACAGTCCTTCTCTAATACAATACTCTTGATCACATTGTTTAAGTGATAGTTTGTTTCATGTCTACTATCCAATGTGATACTTCTCTATATGATTCAATTGAATATGATTTGGAATAAACTTCCTAAGTCATATTCGTATGTTTTGGCCAAAGACTCTCGAATCATATCTTAGAGTATTCTCCTTCCACCATGGAAGGTTAGAGATCCCTTGTGCATTCATATGCCTACATGACTAGATAGCTTGACCCCAACAATGTCGTGGACACTCTCGATGGAATGCCTTTGACATGATCAAAGATCAAGGACCTAACCATTAGACATCTATGATGCCTCAGGTCAAACGACTACTTTGCATATTGCAACTTACGAGTTCTCACATGACATGTATGTTCGAACTCTCTTTTGATCATAGTTCAGTGTACTCACTTACCTTTTGAGCAGTTATGTGTTTGTCTCAGTGTCCAACACTAAATGACCTGAGACCAGTCATACTCACGCTTGAGTTAACATAACACATACTAATCTTAGCGGATTGTCAATGCCCAATTGAGAATCCTATGGCAAGGAACTTTTCAGGAATGAACATAAGAGAAAGGTCTCGTTAATCCAACTCACTTAGATCACTTCTATCTTAGATTAAATACATTCCTTGGATTCCCTTATTGCTTAAACACATAATACAATAAATAGTGATTAACAATAAGCTTTGCCCTCTATTAAACATATTATAGTTTAACACAATAAGTATTCCAAAAGCTATTACATCAAATGAGTGGCTTTGTGGGCATACTTCCAACACGTATATCGTGCAGTCAGTTTTTGTCAAGTACTGTTTGTATTTAATTTTAAATAAAAATATTTAAAACGATTTTTTATCGCATAATGTATAATGAATGGATATGATTCACGAATCTTTAAAATGCTAAAAAAGATCCAGTGAAAATCCGAATTCTTGAAAATCAGCTCCTCTAAAAGAAATTTAATCTACACTAGAAATCTAGAACCCCAAACACTCTGAAATATTGTTCATTAGCACAGTGCTCTTTCTGTTTTACCCCTGCTAAGTTTGCACTATTACGTTTGGGTAAATTACAAAAAAAACTACCTCAACTTTTGGTGTCGTGACACTTTCATACCTCATCTTTTAATATTGACAATGTTATACCTCATCTTACGAATTTGTGCCAATGTTATACATTCCATTAGCTTGGCATTAATTTCTCAGTTAAATGCTAACGTGGCTTGATTTAGGGTTTATTAAAAAAAAAAATCATTTAATATTTTTTAAATATTAAAATAATAAAGAAAAGTTAAAAATTAAAAATAAAATAAAAAATAAAAACCAAACACTTTGTTCGTCCCCTTTCCGCCCCCCCCCCCCTTCTCTCTCTTCTCCCCATCTTCATCTTTCTTCCCCCTTCCTGCAACTGCAACCCAGAAAAAAGAAGAGAAAAAAAAATCAATTTGTCTTCCCCCCTCCCCTCTTCTCCTTGCACCCACTTTCCGTACCCAACCTCTTCTCCCCGCACCCACTCTTCGTACCCAACCTCCCCACCTTCACACCCACTACCTGCAACCCAAAAACAAAAACAAACAAAAAAAAAACCTAGATCCCGTTGAGGTGGAATCGAAAAACCTTTGGCAAGCCGATTCCAAAGGTTGAGAACCTAGGCGCGGAGAAAATAGGAGGAATGGGTGGGGAAGGAAGAGGGTGGGGGTACGAATGAACTGGGTTTCCTTTTTCTTTTTTTTTTCTTCTCTCTTATTCTTCTGCAGATTTTTGGGGGTGGGGGCGGTCATGAACGAACTAGGTAGGGACGACTGACAAGAGGGTTTTTTTTTTTTTAAATTTACTTTTTTAATTTTTTTAATATTTAAAAAATATTAAAAAATTTATTATTATTTTTTAATAATAATTTTTTAATAGAAAATGGGTCCTAAATCAAGCCACGTTAGCATTTAACGAAAAAAATTCATGGCCAAGTAACGGAAGCTATAATACTGACACAAATTCGTAAGATGAGGTATAACATTGTCAATTTTAAAAGATGAGGTATGAAAATGTCGACACCAATAGTTAAGATAATTTTTTGTCTTTTCCCATTACGTTTTTACATGGACGAAAAAGCCCCGCACTCATCTCTTTTTTCCACCTGATTTCTTCCTCCCTGGCCATCGTTTCCAATTAAAAATCTTGTGCGACTTCTCCTCACCAAGCAGCCATTCTGCTCCAGATCTTTCAAATTGAAGTTCCTCTCCTTCAACCTTTGCAGTTTGGATTTCACATCAATAGCATCTCCCTATAACCTAAGAGCTTTGTTCGGATTCAAGCTTTCCGACGGTAATTGGACGATTCCTCCGACGCACGCCGTCAAGGTTAGTCTGAAATGATTCATACCTTATTGAACTATTGCATGTCAGAATCGGCTTCAATTCTCAAGATCAGTGGTGACACAAATGGCATATGAAGCAAGGCTCTTGTTAAAATTAAAATTGCTTCGGGACGGTTCGGTTTCTGCTTTAAGCCGTCCCTCCATATTCCAATCTCACCAACCGAGCACTGGCGCCTCCCTCAAAATGCTTCGAAGCTTCCAAAACCCCAATCTCTACTCCATTTCCAAAACTCACATCAAACTCCCACATTACTTCTTATCCAATCACCTATGCACCACAACCGAGCCGACTCAAGTCCCCGAATCACCTGACCTTCCGAACTGGGTCAAATTCTTGGACACCAAGCACCCAGAAGCCGCAGGTTCAGACGAAGATTTTGTCATCCCTTCACTTGCCAATTGGGTCGAAGCCCCGATGCTCACAGACCCCAGAAAAGCCGTCAAGCTCCCGGTTGTCGAAATCGCGGATACCAACATAGACATAATTAGTAGAGTTTTGAAAAACCAGCACCTGTCGCCGGAAAATGTAGCTGAAGCTCTAAGTGGGATTGTTTTGGATCTGTCAAACGGTTTGGTGGAACGGGTTTTGAGGAGGTTTAGCAATGAATGGGTTCCGGCTTTCGGGTTTTTCACTTGGGCAAAAACGCAAACAGGTTATAGGCATGCGCCAGAGGTGTACAATTTTATGGTTGACATCTTGGGGAAGGCCGAGAAGTTTGACATTATGTGGGATTTGGTTATAGAAATGGACCAAATTGGAGAAAGTTATGTTAGTTTGGATACGATGAGTAAGGTGATGAGGAGGCTTGCTAGGGCTGGTAGGTACAAGGAGGCAATCGATGCATTTCGAGGAATCGAGCGATTTGGAGTGAACAAAGATGTATTGTCTCTGAACGCTCTGATGGGTGCATTGGTGAAGGAGCGAAGCGTTGAGCTTGCCCACGAAGTTTTCTTGGAGTTTAAGGAATCTATACCTTTGAATGTTAGTACTTTCAATGTTTTGATACATGGGTGGTGCAAATACAGGAACTTGGACATTGCTAGGAAGACAATGGAGGAGATGGAGAAGCACAGGTTTAAACCCGATGTTTTCTCGTACACCTCTTTGATTGAATCTTATTGTAACGACAAGGATTTTCGCAAAGTTGCTGAAGTTCTTGGCGAGATGAAGGACAAGGGTTGTGAGCCAAATGCCGTGACTTATACCATCATAATGCATGCTTTAGGGAAGGCAAGGGAGATAACTAAAGCTTTGGAGATTTACGAGAAGATGAAAATGAGTGGCTGTATTCCGGATACTTCATTTTACAGCTCGTTGATTTTCCTCCTTGGTAAAGCCGGTCGACTCAAGGATGTTCAGGAAATAGTTGAGGACATGGAAAAGCAAGGTATAAAGCTGGACGTTTTGGCATATAATACCTTGATTAATATAGCGTCTACGCATTCACAGGAAGAGGCTGCTCTCAAATGGCTCAAGAAAATGGAGGAGGATTCATGCAAGCCGGATCTCAAGACCTATGCTCCGCTGTTGAAGTTGTTCTGCAGAAAGAAAAGGATGAGGGTGCTCTGCTTTTTGTTAGATCACATGTTTAAGAATGACATTGGCATTGAAGGTGGAACTTATGCACTCTTGGTACGTGGGCTGTGTATGAACGGTAAACTTGCAACCGCTTGCTCCTTCTTTGAGGAGATGGTATTGAAGGGTTTTGCTCCGAAGGACAGCACATACAGTATGTTGATAAAGGAATTGGAGGGGAAGAGTATGCAGAAAGAGAAGAAACATGTTGAGAGGTTGATGTTGCAGGGAAGAGGGCCAGAGATAATAGGCAACGATTCCGCAGTGCCTAATGTTGAAGAGAGTAATGCACAAGGTCATGTGTTTGTGTGATGTAAGCAATTTAACGGCCTGGAGGTGCCCTCAAGAATTTAAGCGAACTTAACAGGTTGATCTGAGCCACTTAAAAGACAATGTATTCAAACTTCATTTAGAGCTTAGCGGTAACAAAGACATATTTATTTGATGTAAAGCAATTGAGAGCATTTTGTTTTTGCAGAGTTAGTCTTGTGATTTTATGCTCAATTAATCTTAAAACCGTGTTTGGTGAGAATTTCCTTGTAATTTCACCATAAAACTGAAAAAAAAAAAAAAAATTAGAGAGAGATCCGCTGTGAACTTGTATCCATCAATTGAATTGCCACTATTGTCATCCATGTTGCATACATGCAAGAATAATCCAATGATTTGATCTCCTTTGCTACATAATTACAAAATTAAACTGCTTTTCAGGCTGTTAAAAATTAAAAAGTAGAGAACTTTTCTTCAAAGATTGGAGCTTAGTGATTTGTCCGAGAAGTTGACGCATGAATGGTTCAACTGACTACCGACGAGAAGGAATGGACACACTTAAAGACGATAAATCTCACAAGTACGGTCTGGCTTTCCGAGATAATAGTGAAGTTGAGGGAGTACGTGAGGCTAATCTCTTGCTTCTCGGCTTCTGCCATCCTAACCTCTCCAGAAAGTCTTCGATCAACCTAAAATTTCGAATTAGAACAAATTAGAGATCCTGAGCAGTTGAAGACTGAAAAACCAAGGCCAGTTACAAGTGAACTCACATGCTGCAGATGGACTTCTGTGTAGATGCAAGCTCGCGGTCTGGAAATGATTCCTCCATTCGGAAACTCAACCAAACGTATAGATCCAAAACCTTCAATTTTGGCACCAACAGAAAACTGATCAGAAGCTCGCCTCACAGAAAACTTATATCTTTTGGTTCCGAGTCTTACTATTGAACAAATAGTACAGATGAGGATACCTTCAGGTAAAGTGAGAATTAAAATGAATCCCACAACTGCATCTTACGGGCTAGAATTTAGTAATTTCCATCGACTGGGGGTGAACATTCCACTGGTGAAATTTGGAAATTCAAACCCCATTTGTCTCACAAAATTGGCAATCAAAACAAACTATATTACCTTGTGAATGGATTCAAGCTCCTTGAGTGCAGCTTCCGTTTTTGGCACCTTAAGTGACCCTGGCGTGAATATTTCCCGGAGCCGAACAATGCCCTTCTGTGCATAATTTTGTGCAAACTATAAAAGGACAGAATGGTTATAATGGTTTCCGATAAAGAACAAACAATTCACAACACTCGTGAACAGTATTACAATGTTACCTGCGTAAGACCCTGGGATGAAATTTCGTCATCCATGTCAACTGGGCTGCAAATCGCAATGATGAATAAATCTGAATCCGAAAGAGTTACAAAAATCTACCAATCATACATGGCAAACTAAATTTTACAAAGGCAAACTCGGGCAAAAGTTTTTACCTTATGCAGAAAAGGTACTTATCATGCAACCCAAGAGGCAACGCATCGATAACAGCAGCAACTTTCTGATCAAAGTGAAGGTGGAAGCAACAGAGGGAGGAAAAAAAACAAATTACCAAAGTTAGTTGTCGTACATGATTGTCAAGAAGAAATATAGCATTGAGGTTGACAGGCATACCAATACTTCTTCACAGTCAGCAATAAAATAATTGTCCGATAATTTGGCATTCTCTAAAAAATGTTCCTGTCATCACGTAGGAGAAGAAAATGATATGTAAATATATATATATATATATATAACAAGAGGATTAAAATTCAGTTAAATAGACCGTCAAACAATTAAATTAATTCTTCATTAGATGATAATTTTAGTTTTGTTTGAAGTTGTCATAAACTCATAGCAAACACAAAATGAGCAGTTTTGGATTCAACTCGAAATGTATCACCTAAAAAGTTCATATCCACTTAGATAGACCGCACCATTCTGAAATCATCTATATCTGTGGGTTCAACGAGCAGCCAGAACCAAATTGCTATTGGTGTGAAGCACAACTGAAATTTAATCACAGAATAGCTCTATAATTTCCCATGTGCCTCACCCACCACCACTGAGCCCCCGTTGGTTGTATGCAAGCATTAAAAGATAGAACATACAGCAATATAGAAATGATCAAATGAAACCAACCAGAATTTGGTAGAGGCCGCATTCTGGGTGTAAACGTGAATACATATACATAAGATCGAAGGTAGGAAATAATCCAGCACTCTGCAGTATAACAACCGCACCCAATTAGAAGACAAGTAACACCATACTAAACCACAAACTGACATCTAGAAGTGGATGCAATGAACATTTTCATTATAGTATAATCACCTCAAGAGTCGGAGATGGGGATTCTAGCGATGAATGAAGCAAGGACAAATCATCTGCATATAAACAAGTCACTTCACCAACAGGAAATTTTGATCCATACCTGCCGGCTCTTCCTGCAATAAAAACCATGTCTGTCCTTGTATACGGAATTCATCATTTCAAGGTAAGAGAATAACAAGTTACCATTTGCACCAAATAACTATAAGTTAGTGCACGTTACAAAGTTTACAGCATAACACACAACAGCAACTTTATGAACTACAGATACACCACAATGAAATGGAAAGCTATAATTTTAGTTCTTATTATTAGGCTAAGGTATCCTCCCATTTATGAAGTATTTCTGGCGATAGCTAAGAGAGAGACAGTAAGGTGTTCGAGCAAATCAGGGATTCTTAAATGCAGGGGAAATGAATGATCCGCAGACCTCATGAGTCGACTTAAAACGATAAGGATAGAGCAAAATAGCACTCAAGCTCCATTATCTCTTTTAATGACAATCTACTTGCAAATAGGCTCCTAGCAATAGCATCAGGGTAAAATTCGAATATCAGCTATATACTTAGAAGTCTAACGTATATGCAGCATAACTTAGCCAAAGAAAAGAGTACCTGCAATTTGTTTGACCTCTGGTACAGTGAGCTCCCGCATCTCAAAACCATCAAATTTCATCATTGTTGAGAATATGATCCGTGAAATGTTCAGATTTAGACCCATCCCAATGGCATCACTAGCCACAAGAACATCAAACTCACTGCTTGCATCATTAAACATGGTTGCCTGCAGTCCTAAAGGGTGTATTAACTCAGAAAATGTGATGATCACAAGAGGTTGAAACTATAAATCAATAATCACGACCACAAATCCACAACTCGTTAGAAATCTGCATTTTACTTTTTCACATACAAATAAGTGTAGCATGACAGTAAAAAAACTTCTGACTAAAGCAAAACCAATTGCAGCATGGCAAGATGAGCTTTAAAAACACAGGAAGGAACTAATACCTGTCTTGTTCGAGTCTCCGGTGGAAGCGAACCATAAACAACCGAACAAAGATGCTTTCCCACAGTTTCAATTTCTTTCTAGCAATACGATAGACGATACAAATTCACTTTGAGAAGTTAGTACAACATAATATGGTCAGTAAATAGAATCAAGGAAGAAAAAGAGCATCAACAGAAGTTGAAACAGCATCAGAACTAAAACATCAAAATGATTTCCTTTCTGCATGCTGAGAAATAAAATTGAATGTTAATATATCAGGGAGTGTGATCTGTTCAGACTATAGGATTGACACTGTTGAGAATAAAATGGTGATTTATTAACCAATGACCATTTTGAACTCAAGATTGTCCTTTAAGTCCCAATTTCTTTCAAGTGTCTCTTCCCAGCCCCATCTCCCATGTACCTCAAAGTAGAGAATCTTCTCACTATCAAGATTCAGAAAAGCTTATTCTGAGATCAATTTTTCTCATCCAACCAACAAACATAAGTCATGCGTCTCGTACAAATATACCCAGTCAATCAGTCTTACAAAATCTATCCTTTAGGTTAACCCAGCCTGTTAGAAACTTGGATGTTGCAACTTTTTCCCCCCTCCAGCAAAGATCTTATAAGTTATATCTGATCTAAGTTCTAGAAACTCTTCTTGTCTACCTAAATATAGCTACGCATGAAGCATACCTAGAAAGTTTAAAAGCTCATACCATATTGGCATATTCATACCGTAAGAAAATGGACCTCTGGGAAAAATGTTGAAAAGATATCTTGATAAACATAAACTGCACACACACGCACCTATACATTTCATGGAATACCAAAACAAATACAAGAAACTGCCAATCACTACCTTTAATTTGTATATTTTATGGCGTGAAAAGGTTACAATGCAATCGCCTGTCCTTATATTAGAAAAAGAGCCGAGAGGAACCTTCATTGGAACTAGAGGCGAAAGTCTCTCATAGAAGTGAACCTAAAGCAAGGCCAAAAACAAGAATACTATGAGGAACAAAAACAATAACATGAGACACAAAAAGCAGATCGGCATAGCAATACTGAACGCATAAGGCTCATAAAAGCACTTAACCAATACAATATCATTCTAAAGTCAAAACATGAAAATTTCAGATAAATTTATTATGTTCACCCTATACTTTGTTGAATAATCTAAGGAAAACATGTAGACATTCTCAAAATTTCTCGGAATAACATTCAGATTCTTTTGTTCCCTTACTCTTATGCATACAACCGAATTTTATAAGCGGGAAACCAGAATCCAGAATAAATAATATTTGGGATCAGTAAATACAGTAGATATATTACTGAATCAAAGTGAAATGAACTTACATATGGATACAATTTGAGATCAGTAATTACTAAATACATAAAACTTAATTAACAGTTCAAATGTATAAACTCCATGCACAAAGAAAAACAATCAGTAACAGAGAATTATTTAGCATCCTTAGCACTCTAGTCCAAGAATAACTAGATTACTAAACAAGAAAAACCTTGAGCCAATCTAGCTGCAAAAATATCCTATTACCTCAACATGATCACCAGTCACTTTTAATATTTCCTGAATAAGAGGAACAGAAGCTGGATCTCCACAAAGGTGAAGTTCATCGGCAGATATTCCTAATAGAGCTCGTGTGAAGGAAAAGCCCCTCGTCTTACAACTCAACATCTGGTCCAAAAGAAGGAACATTAACTTATTAATATACATAAAGCAATGTTCAGGACAATAGTATTTCGCTATGTGGCAGACCTCTATTAGATGGTAGTATTTCGCTATGTTCAGGACAATAGTATTTTTCACTAGTCCTTATACCTCAATAATTATGCATTTCCAGTTTCCCACTAAACACAACAATCTCAATTTAAATAACACAAACTGATCTTTAAAATCATTCTGATATATGGTAGGAAGCAAATCCCTAGAGTCCACATAAATAAAACCAACATGCCTGAATTTCATCAACAACGGCACAATGGTAGCTGGAAGTTACATCAGCCATTTCAACTGTCACAGCCTTGTGTTTTGCACCATCAACCTCGTCTCTCTCTTGTCCTGTAATAAGATCACAAGGAACTTTTGCCTTGTTCAACCGTTTTGCAACCTCCCAAGCCAACAATCTCAGAGGACCACAGTATATTCCTGTAGGGAAGGAAACAGACCGAACTATGTTCACGGGTGTGTTTGCATTATTATAGCAGTTTCCAATTAATAACTAGGTAAACTATATAATCAATACACTGCAAGTTTAGCACTCAAAACATACCAGATGAACTTGATTCCAGTCGCTTCAGAGCATTGTACGTCTTACCACTATTCGTGGGACCCATGTGCAGGATAACCTTGCGCTGCTTACTTCGAGCTTTTGGATACCAGGTATGAGGAGAACTGGAACATGACCATATTCAATTATGAGGATAAAACTAAAGGATGTTAGATATGCATGAAAGTAAATTTAACAATAAAAATAGAATATAACGGGGAAAATGATTCATCGTTGGATCCTAATTCTAAGCTTTGAGCTACAGCTGTATGTAAACTCAAGCATTGCCTCCATATATCCACATAATGTACAAAATGACGGACCCAAAATTACAGAGATCCACTAAAAGATTGCGAACTCACATTATATAAAGTCCTAAAATTTTCATCCCGCATACTACAAACTACATTATTAAACAATGACTGTTTAAAGTAGCCAAATTAACCAACAAAATCTAAAATGAAATATTTCTAAGGTGAAAACACAAAAGAAATAGAAAAAAGAGCAAATCATCTAGAAGAATAGAATACTACGCAAGAGAATTGGAAATTGGTAGTTATACTTTGATTCTTACAAGTCTTACATAATTTACAATTGCATATCCAAGGAAAAACTAGTTTCAATCTTCAATAGTTGTGGGAACAAATTTCTTACGTCAGGTCAGTAAAATCAAACTGTGTTGTACCATTGGAGCTGCTATACTGTTTTGTTTTATCAACAACATTAACCAAAGCCGCAACCTTCAATTCCAAGTGCAGACAAGAGGGCTGCACATTACCTGCTAGACCTGTGGAATTGGAACAATAAGAAAAAACATCAAACATCAAACTACTTGTTGTGACCGTCAGATGATTGACTCAAAAATTAGTCCATCCAGAACTTTTGCTAAAATAAGCAAATACCAAGAATCTGTACAGATACTATTGTAAAAACATGTTGGCTATAACAGCTACCCACATTAAAAAGTTTGGATCACAAACATTTTTGGTCTATTGAAAAGGTAAACAACAGCTATCTCCCTTTCTCTTCAACTCTCCCCACTCTTCTGGAGAGAAAGAGAAGTATGGCAAATGAGAAAGTGAGGTTCTGACCTCCTTTCTCTCAATCCAAACAAGGATTGCACACACCTCTATCAATGGTAAAAAGATAAAATTGGACTTAAAAGCAATATCTGAACCTATTAGAATAAGCCATATGATTGAACTTGATTTTAATGTTTCACTTTCCCTCGTTGTTTAACAAAGTTGGTAAAGCAAAACTGCTAAAGTTTCCAGTAAGTACTCCACACGAGAATTGGAGAATGTGGATACGTATAAATGTTCCAATTTACGCAGTAAGTTCAAAACATTTGGAAATATTAACATGTGAAACAAACTACAAATGGTAAATGATGTATCCCTCCTATTGCAAACTATGCAAGTATATTATTGGTACAATTAACATGATCAGATCACCAAGTCAAATGGTTTCATTAGCCTCATGAATGCAGGGGTTAGAAATTTCTCAAATTACTCGAATGAACGATAACGTTTAAAAATGAGAACCTTTTTCTAGGCTAACATATCTCAATTCAGATTGAATGCTGAATGCAAAGTTCAATACTTGTGGTCAGTTTAATCCCACTACAATCAAATTTCTATACCTGCATTTATCCTAAAAGAAGAACATTTCAAAACCATGGAAAACAAGAGAAAACAACTTCTTATAGCTTGCCTTTTCCCCACCATTTTCTCAGCAGCCAAACACCTTATATGAGCAAAACCAACAAACTGAAACAAAAAATAATAACATATTCTTGCAAAAAAAAAAGTGGGTTTGGAAGAACATACCCTGAAGAGTGCGAGAAACGCCCACAAATGAAATTCTTCGGGAGAGTAACAACGATGCCGCCATTGTTTCTGGGTTGAGAATTGGGATTCTTGCCAAAACAAAAGAAACTGATGCCAAAAACGCTTCTGTTATTGCTGTTGTTATTGCGTTTGTGAGAATTGTCAAACAAAAACTAGAAGAGACGCAACAATAGAAAAAGTCATGATTTGGTTCTTGTCTCTCGAACACTCAAGGTGCCAAAAACTCATATCTTCGGCTTCGCTGCGGGACTTGGCTGTACTCACACAATTCTCCGTTTTGGTCCTAAAGTTAGAAATTTGTATTGGAATTGGCTATTAAATTACTAACGCTACAAACCCTCTTTGTCATTGATGATGACTGGAATTTGGAGGTGTACCCAACGATGGAAATAGATTTTTTTTTTGATCTCTTCCTTCAAAGCCCATAGATCAAGTAATCCGGACCTTTAAAATTTGATCCAACAATTAATAATTATTATAACTTTTAAATTTTTTTACTAACTTCTCTGTTTTTATCTATTGGATCATAATTTAAAGGCCATGATCACTTGATCCATGGGCTTTGAAGGAAGAGATTAGAAGAGGATCTCTTTCCCCTAGTGATTCACGGTTGAAATGCAAGCATCCTTTTAGACATCTTGGGTTAGGCATAGTTCGATATAGATAACGAATTAAATGATCTATTTAAGGTATAATTAAGAACGTTATGCTTGTTTACAGAAATATTTTCACTTAATTTCTCAAAACTCAAGTTGTGTAGTGTCTCGCTTACTTCTATTATCCAAGTCCGTTGAAACCATTTAAAAAGCACAAGTAGGATCCATTGTCGTTAAGATGTGCATCACGTTTCTTCAAAAAAAATTGTTAAGAGTTTTGTTTTTCTTATTTTGCAAGAGAATTTTCAGGTTTTTTATTTTTATTTATTTTACCAGCCATTCACATTGGTAAGAACCATTCTGTGTATGTCGTGTGCCCGTACTTTGCTTATAATATCACCCGTCTAATTTCAATAAACGACATAAACAACCCCCGCAAATTCCCTCCCCAATTTTGCAAACGCACAAAGCCTAACGATCCAACATGGCCCAAATGACAAAAGATATGAAGGGGCTTGGATATATTGGACACCCACTAAACGATCTTCTAAATGCACCCAATTGTTTACTGTATCTAGAACTCAATATATGTGACGACTTGTAGCTCTAGTGGTGGTGAGCATTTGCCCAATTCCTCCTCTAACCTCCCTTGTCAGTTGTCGCAAAATAAACAGAACAAATCGGATGTTCTCCAAGTGACAATTGACGAGAGCATTATAAGGCAGGGAGCAGAACATTCCGGCCACCGGTCAATTTCTTTCTCTTCTTTCGATTTTTTCAATTAACGGACGAAGTGCATTTAAGGGAAATTTGAAATTTTAAGAAGAATTTTTTTTTTGGGGATTGAGGGTAATGATCAAATCCTTGTGAGGTACCGTTTGGTACGTGGGACGGGACGGAACGGAACGGGACGAGACGTTCCGTCCCATGTTTGGTACGCCTAAAATAGGTGGAACGAGGTGTTCCACGGGACGAGTTTTGGGTGAATTTTCGTTCCGCCTCACACCCCTGGAATGACTTGTTCCACATTAGTGGAACACAAAATTATAACATTTCCATCTCCTTCTTCTTCCTCCTCGTTTCCATCCAAGGGCATCTTTGCTCATTCTCCATTCCGTCTCTGAGGGCACAAGGAAATCCCTGGAAAGAGGATGAACAAACTGGCCCATTACTTAGCTGAATGGTTTGTAGAGAGAGTCCACTTCATCTCTAGGTGGGCTGCAAGAGTCCACATTCCACCCCATTGGAAATGAGCTCATTTCTTTGGTTTTGCAGTATCTTTAGGTACCCCGGCCGGTATGTTGTTGGATAAGAGAAATGATTTTTGCATCCTCATGTTTATTATTTTTTTTCTTTCACTTAATTCTCATTTAAAGGTCATAAGTAAACTAGGAGGGGTAGAAGATAAAAATGTGTGCATAAATCACTTTTCCTTCGTTAATGTGCCTTTTGGGTAAAACTTAGTCTCATGTGTTGTGCTGACCTTTGTTGTCGCAATTACAGGACCATCCTAGTGTTCCATGTTTCTACATCAACCATAACAAATATTTAATTTGCTTTTAAATCGAAATATTTTTTTTGCCAAATTATACCATAAATGAAATATGCCCCTCCTCTCCTCTCCACAGGACCATAGATATAATTATATGTAGGGCTTTTATCACAAATGGTCTTTTAAGTTTTGACAAGTCATCAGTTTGGTCATTTATGTTTTAAACTCATCAATTCCATCATTTATCTTTGAGAAAACATATCAATTTTGTCCTTGCTGTTAGATTTTGTTAAAAATTATGGGCGAAATTAGGTTATCATCCCTCTTTTTGATATTCCATTGATTAAAAACCTTATTCATTTTCAATTTTTTATCAAGGTCCTTAGGTTTTAATAAACGTCATTAATTATTTTAATAATAAAATATTTTTTTTATTTCTAAATATATTCATTTAGTTTTAGAAATGTTACATTTGATATATTTATATTTATGGCTAAATTTTTTATCATATTTATTTTATGTTTTAAACTATATTAGTAGTTATTTTTTAAAATATTTTAATAATTATGTGGGTACATTATTTTCTTGCTATAATTTTGTGAAGAACAATATTTCTATAATATTTAACTTTAAGTATTTATTATATTTTAAAAATACTATTTGAATATTTCATATATAATTTCGGGGAAATTAAATGCATAAATGCATGAGTTAAATATTTTAACTGATGTTAAGGACCTCGATCAAAATATTTAAACAAACAAGATTTTAGTCTAACAATTAAGTTGATTAGAAACCAGAACCAAAATGATCCAAAATTATATTACCTTGCTTACGTGACATATATATGTGACCCTGATAATCAATGACATATATATGGGTATGATGACCCGTTCCTAATTTTACATTTTATTAATTTTAAAAGCGTGAATTTACGAAAATGCTCTTAGAGGCGGGAACCTTGACTTCCATTGACCATTGTCTAGAGAAACGTATGACTTATTCTTTTAGCGTATCCACGTAGTACTCGTCACTACAAATGTGTGGACGTGAGTTAGACCCAAATCGGATTTATAACGAAAAAATTACGCTCCGTTAAAGTACGTTAGTTACGAATATTTTTGTACACGCGCGTACAAATTTATCAGTGTTTGAAACATTGAAAAGAGGCATATTTTCTCATTGAAAATTGTACAAAATCTTAAAATCCTTCCCTATTCCTCAAAAAAAGGATCCATGTCCCCTATCTCATCCACCAATCAAACCTTGCTTTTCCTTGAATACTTCCTCACCACATAATCAATTGTTTTCCCTCTCTCACCCATCCAATCAGAAATGTTCTCATTTCTGTCCCACCAATCACCGATCACAACTCAAACCTCACTCTCTTTCCCCGAAGGTCTCTCTTTCACCTTCTCTTTGCAACTCTCTCATTTCCTCTACACGCACAGAGAGCTCTAAGAACCCAAACACAAAGAGTTGTTGCTCCATTTGGTTAGCAAACATCCAGGAACCACCACCACACTGTTCACTCATCATCTTCCTTCCCTTGCATGGCACAGTAGCTGTGCATCCATTTCCGACAACATATCAACGTCTCCGGTGAAGGTAAGCTTCAAGACTCCTTTGATCTTCCTTTCCTGTAGTTTATATTACCTGGTTGATGATTAAAATGGCTTTAGTGAAGGTGTTAACACGGAAAACAACTTGAGGTACAAATTTCCAGAAATCTAGAAACTTCAAAGCGTGGTCATTTAGCCACTTTCTAGCCATTTTTCCGGGCAACCTCATGCTCCATCAAGCCTTTCAAGGGTATGAGTCTCTTCTCTACATTCCTAGCTTTAATTTGGTTTTTGTAGAATTGAATTTGGTTGAGAATTGAACTCATTAAGAGATCGGGAAGTTGGACTTTCAACCTGCAAAAACGTAGGAATTTGTGAAAAAGGAGAGTGCAATTGTACTCGTAGGCGCGTGGGCACATGTGGCTTTCAGTGCAGCCACTTGTGGTGGCGTGTGACGGCGCGTCCAGCCTCTGGCTAGCCTGTGGTCAACATGTGTGGGTCTGTGACGTCGAGTAGATCGATTTCGTATATTTAAACCTTATGTTTGACTAATTTATTGAGGTTTTATTTAAGTTTCTGTTCATGTGTTATTAAACTAAGTTAATTAGTAATTTCATGTATAGGGGAACGTATCCTGATGACGTACGGGATTAAGCTAGGCTAGGAGGCTTCGTTTTGACTACATATCTGTGATGGGCAGTTTATTTTATAATCTATGCATATTTATAGTTTCCATACATGCGTATTTACTTCATGTACGCCTATATTGCCAAGTATTCGATATTGTGATAATAAATGTGATAAATGATGATGTATGGTTGGGATATTACTG
Source organism: Crataegus laevigata (assembly GCA_963580275.1). Classification (NCBI taxonomy): domain Eukaryota; kingdom Viridiplantae; phylum Streptophyta; class Magnoliopsida; order Rosales; family Rosaceae; genus Crataegus; species Crataegus laevigata. The sequence goes on along the minus strand of OY756940.1, from coordinate 16,376,302 downwards.
TCATGACATTCATACATATCTGTACATGCTCATCTTGCTGCACCGGTGTTAGTACTCGCCCCAGGGCCAAGGCCAGTCCTTCACGTGTATATTCACATCGCACCGTTCGCTCCCTTGGATCCAAATTAGGTGCCAATCATGTCGAGTAGATTGCATTAAGCAATCCGACTTGTATGTGACCGTGCTTTTTGCACCGGTCTTCACGTGATCGTAGTACTAGAGCGTATTGATTACACCCAGTCCTGTTCGTGTTAGATATTGTCTGCTTGAACTCATGTGTCAGCTTAGATGGATGAATACTTCATTATATGATTTATCACATGATTATATTACTATGGCATTGATTATATCGTGAACTGGCGCATATATTATCATTTACATTTGGTTATAGTATTGTAGATACGCACATGCTTACATTGCTTATTCTTCTTAAAGGAAACTATACTTGTTTTACGGCGAGGGGTTAGTATATTAAAAAATAAAGGTTTTCGTATAAGCATTGTTTTGCTGACCCACTCAACTTTGTTTTTCGCCCCTCCAGGTTTAATAGCTATGCTTACGTGTATATGAGGATTTTGGAAAATCTCAGGAGATGGTTACCTTTAGTGGTATAACCCTCATCTTATTTACTATGTTGTCTTATCCTCTGACATCACGTGTGAATATGGTTCAATCCCGTTCACCTGCACACTCTCTTGATTAGGCACTTTTAGGTTTAAATTTATTAGCATTCTTCTTCCACTACACTACACTTTATGGCTTCGTCACCCTCCAGGTGTCGGCTAGCACAACTCGATTCGGAGTCCAAGTGGACTTTCCGGGTCAGGGTGTGTCATGGGACCTCGATAATCAATCACATTACACCATGTGTATTGTGTAAAAAAATAATTTTAAATGGGATTTTTAAATTTTGAAAAGCCAATTAAAGAAAACTGAAATAAAAAACCAAGGCCCTTTTCCTCATCTATTTTCACTTCCTCTCTGTTATCTCCTTCCCTACTGTCTTCCAATTTGTTTGTCTTATTATAAACAACCAAAGCCCAGCGGCTAGTATTTTTTCATTTAAGTTTGTTTAAATCTCATTTTTTTCATTTAAGTTTGACCCTTCATTCGAAGAGAAGGAGATAGCAGAGCCGAAGTGAGAGAGATGAGGGATGGCCCGGCCCGGGTGGGGGAGATGGCTGGCCGTTGGGGTTTTTTATATTATTTTATTTCCTTTTTTCTTAATTGTTTTTCAAAAATTTAAATCACTTATAAAAATTAACATTTTATATAACACGTGTGGCGTATTATAACTGGTTATGGGATTTTCATGTATGTGCCATGTAAGCAAATTAACATAATCTAACAGCAAAGACGAAAATGATGTGCTTCTCCAAAGATGAATGATGGAATTGATGAGTTCGAAACATAACTGACTTAAGTGATGACTTGTCAAAATATAAAAAGCTATTTGTGATAGAAAAATTCATATTAAATCTAATGGCTAAGAAGGAGTGTAATGTTTTGACAAATATTTTTACACCCCTTCTTAGCCTTTAGATTTAATAATATTCAATGGTCTTGATTAAGAGTAATGTCAAAAATTTTAAACCTTAAGTGACATGGATGATAACGTGCATGGATTATAATTAATAAATAAATATTTATATTAAATGAATAAGAATCAACTAGTAGAATAAAACTCAAAAGCAAAAAAAAAAATCAAAACAACGTTGAAATCCAAGAATAGGGATTGACCAAGAACGTAAGAAGGAGGAGAGAAAATCCATTGTCTTCACTACATGTTGATTTGATTTGATTGATACAAAATTAAGAAACACACAAAGCGTATCGAACTATCACTCAATCTTTTGGATCATTTTGTTTGGTAAACAAAACTAAACCTGAAACCCTAATTCTTCGTTCTTGGTATCTTTGAGTGGTAAACTAGAATGTGGAATCCCTCATTGGCCAAGCGTGATAACAATCTGAACTAGTGGTAAACATATCTCCTGGTAAATCATCATAACACGTGGGTTTCTAGAGTAAAGAGATCAGGAAAAAAAAAAGACCAGGAGAAGATCCATATGCGGCAGAGCAATTGAGGTCTCTTACCCTCCCCCTAACTTTGAAGTTCGAAAGCTTATGGCTCTTGCTTTTTTTTTTCTTCCAGTTTTTATTATTTTTAGTTTTATTTATTATTTATAGTATATGCCCACACATAAAGTGTGTGAATTTTTTTACTTTGGTTGTTAAAACTGAAGGAGAGAGGAAGAGAGTGAGAGAGAACATGGGAGTGAGGAGGGAGGGAGAGAGGTTTTTTTTAAAAAAAAAAAAAATTAGAGATGATAAAATTACATGTACGTGAGATTTTAAAAAATGCAAAATTTTGTTTTGTAAAATTGAGTTACTGTCCTTAACTTTTTTATTGTGTTAGAATACAAATATGTCTTTTCATCATCTTTTGGTTCACAAAGAGGATTTCGTTAATGTAGTTTTAGATAATATTAATTATAATCCACGTCATTTAATGTTGAAAAACCTTCACATTACTTTTAATCAAGATCTTTGGATGTTATGAAATTTAATTGTCACATCCCAGACCGGCTCTGCCGTAGCACGATATTGTCCGCTTTGGGCCCCAACCACGCCCTCATGGTTTTGTTTCTGGGAACTCACACGAAAACTTCCCAGTGGGTCACCCATCTTGGGGTTGCTCTCTCCCGAACTCGCTTAGCATCGGACCGAAGCTAGTGAGATCCCAAAAGGCTTAGTGCTATACAGAGGGGAGCACATATAAGGCACATCACCCCCTCTCCATTGGTCGATGTGAGATGTCACATTCCACCCTCCTTAGGGGCCCGACGTCCTCGTCGGCACACTCGCACCACACGACAAAGTGGCTCTGATACCATTCTGTCACATCCCAAACCGGCTCTACTGTAGCACGATATTGTCCGCTTTGGGCCCCGACCACACCCTCACGGTTTTTTTCTAGGGAACTCACATGAGAACTTCCCAGTGGGTCACCCATCCTGGGATTACTCTCGCCCAAACTCGCTTAACGCTTAGTGAGCTCCCAAAAGGCCTCGTGCTATAAGGAGGGGAGAATGTACATATAAGGCACATCACCCCCTCTCCGTTGGTCGATGTGGAATGTCACACTAATGGCTAAAGAGAAGTGTAAAAATATTTGTCAAAATATTTGTCCCTTGATCTTATCCCTATATATATATATATTTCAATTTCATGACCTAAACGCAGAGCCTACCGTATACCAATCTATTAGCGTTGGGCTATGTCATATTGAATGGATTTGGATCCCATCAGGATGCAAATGGTGAGGATCCTAAAGATCCGCATATCTTAGCCATTCATTGTACATCGTGTGGTCACAAATTATTTAAATATTTTTATTTAAAATTAAACACAAATAGTACCTGACGAAAACTGACCGTACGATGTACGATGAACAGTTAGGATGTGAGAATTCCTAGAATTCCCACAAGGAGGATCTAGAGAGGATCCTCATCCAATAGTGAATGCTCATGTTAGGGAGCTCATGGGATGACAATTGAAATGGTCAGAACCTCATGATTTGATATGCATTGTGGAGGAGGAAGAGATGACTAACACAAATGTCAATTTTATGTTCAAATTTACTCAACATTATTAATACTAATGGATTAGTCCAATTTCGTTATACTATTTTGAGGCTTAAACTAAATGCGATATTTCTCTGGTTAGGTGTGCGATTTGAAGCCTAAGTTGAAATCGCACACTAAACCAAGTTATATGGTACCTATTTTTCATAATTTGTTAGTTTGTGTCACATATTTGCCTTTGATAACATTATTTTTAGAGGAAAAATGCTTCAAACCTTATTATTTTAAACGAAAAATTCAAGCTTACTTAATGGAAGAAGTGCTCTAAAAGAATTTTGTAACTTTGAATAAATTAGAGTATTACAAGTGAAATAGTGGATAGAAGAGAGATTTTTTTTTCTTCAATGAGTTATTGATATTAGGGATGAAGTATGTCTGATTTAGATAGGGTACGGTTAATAATCAAAGGGGTGTGCTATCCACACACTCATTTTTACTTCTCACACACCCCTGTTAATTTCTGTCCGTTAGATCTTCTTCAATTTATCCGATTCGACGGCCGAAATTCAAAAATGTGTGGGAGAAGTAAAAAGGGGTGTAACCAAAGTCAATTACTGCAGACCTATAAAATGTGATTAAAGTACAGCCAAGTCCTCCACTCTATAATATTGGCATGCACATTATGAATTACTAGCCTTGATGCACGCACGTGTAGCAAGCTGTGAATAAATAATCTTAGATCATGCTAAAATAAAGCCCTCATAAATCAATTTAAAAAGCTGAATTCACATAATAAAATTAGTCTCTATAGAATTTACATTAAGAATAGAGAAAATAATATTTACTAAACAATTGATTGAATCACATTATTACTAGCCCATATTAAGGCTAATCTCACCCCCTCTCCTTAGTGTAGATAATATCGTTTGTTAAAATAAAAATTATTTGATAACTAATTTAATCACATTATTATCCACATGCAAAAGACCTTTTTTTATAACCTACATTACACGCCTGTTAAGATGTTTTGAACGTGTTTAAAAATAGAGAAAATAATATTTAATAAACAAGTGATTGAATCACATTATTGTTAACCCATTATGAGGTTAAGCCCACTCCCTCCCCCTTAGCATAAATAATATTGTTTGTTAAAAAAAAATCATTTGACAACTAATTTAATCACATTATTATTCATGAAAGACTCTTTTTATAACCGGTATTACATGCATTTTAAGATGAATACTATTCATCTAGAAAATAATATTTAACAAACTATTGATTGAATCACATTAATGCTAGCCCATTGTAAGACTAAGCTCCCCCTCCCTCTTAGTGTAGATAATATTGTTTGTTTAAAAAAAAAATCATTTGACAACTAATTTAATCACATTATTATTCGCGTGCGAAAGACTTTTTTTTTATAACCAGCATTACACGCCTCTTAAGATATTTTGAACGTGTTAAAAATTAGAGAAAACAATATTTAATAAACAACTAATTGAATCGCATTATTACTAGTCTATTATGAGACAAAGCTCACCCCTCCCCCTTGGTATAGATAATATTGTTTATTAAAAAAAAATCATTTGACAACTAATTTAAGTATTCAAAACAGCACAACAAAATTAAGTATTCAAAAATTACTATTCAATGACGAAAATGCCACTGCCTTATTTGATGCATTATTTTGGAGTGTCTTTGAAGTTTTTTTGTCTTGGGGGCATTTTTGTCCAAATATTTTCATAGATTAGGTCAAATGATTTTTTTTCTGTTCAAAACCCTAAAGACAGTGGTTCTTTATATAAATATAATTTGGAGTGCGTAGTCTGGACGATGCCCTAGTTCTTGACATAAATCTCGTGGAAGGTATACCTACTTACCAATCAGGATACAGTTGCAGAATAATGAACAATCGGATCTGGGAATGTACAAAAGGAACAACCGAATTTTTTCTCGTAAACCCAAAAGGAAACTGTGGAAAACTGGGGAGAGAAAGAGAAAGAAGAACAATATCGCAAAGATAGTCCAGAATAATTATCCAATTATTCATGGACGTGAAGTAATATAATAATTGCCAAAAGAATTTCATGTTTCCAATATGCATAGTTAAGAGTAAAAGTAACAAGTAAAGAAAAAACGAACAGAAGTTCTGATATTCCTCCATGTACATTAATTCTCATGTGTATGTTTAATACAAACCTTTTGCATGCATGGAATATCCCCTCAAGTACATATAGTAAGTTCATATGTATAATATATACATACACTATATACATATATTATATATACAAAGATATATATATATATATCTACTTTTATATATCTTGTTTTTTTTCTTTTATCAACTACCATCGTGAGTGATATTTAAACTATTGTCAGTAATAAATAGTTTGAAGAACGGTCTGATGATCATGATCAAGGAGTAAAATCTCTAACATCATCACTGCACAACAATGTTAATATTCATAATCATTTCAATATTTGTGAGATTTACGTGCACACATTTGGAGGATGATGAATATGAGTTTGTACGGAATGTGTAGTGAAAGAGTTTTGTGCACTTCAAACGTAAGAAAATGATTAATCTTTATGATGGATCCTACACTTTGTGGGTAAGAGGCAGAGATCCTGATTCAAAATCTTAATGCACTAGGGCAAACGTAAAAAAGAATTTCTCCTGAATGGATTATTTACTTGTTAAACTACTAGCAAATTTTGGAAATATTTTTGCTCACCATTCTTAAGTGGTGGTGAATGATGATGCTCATTACCTCTTTAATGGTTGTTAGACAAGTTTAAATTTGAAATTTTTGTAATAGATAATTTAACTAAACTCATCTATATAATCAATGAAGCGATGATAGCATCACCATCCAATGAATATTCCATTTGGTTCTCATACCTCATCCCCAAAATACAAAAAATAAGGGAATTTTCATGAAAAAGGCTTGAGAAAACTTTATTTTAATAAAAAACCATGCTATAACTTTATTTAATTAAAAAGACTTAACATTTAATGAAAACCCCTTAAATTTTAATAAAAATGACAAAAGAACTTAAATTTTAATGAAAAAAAACATAATTTTAATATTTAAAAAAAATCTGACACACACACAAACTGTTTATGAAACTTTCTACATTGTTTATGAAACTTACGACACTGTTTATGAAATTTACTACACTGTTTATGAAAACTTACGACACTATTTATGAAACTTACTACACTTTTTATGAAAATACAATCAGAGTTAGCAACCATTTAGAACCTGTGATTAATCAGAATTTAATTGAAAAGGGCAAGGTTGATTCTCTTCTAGGATGAAACAACAGCAAACACAAACCCACATGGTCAGCTGCAGAACGTTCATGGGTGTCCCTCTCACAATCACTACTTCAAAACATTCCCATGGCACGTAAACACCAGATTCAAGAATCATTTTCTTTATTATTCATATTCCATGGCTCAAGTTTTTGAGACCACCAAGCAATATTCCTGCAATCTCAAGAACAATCCAAACTTCTATTATTTGGGGTTCCGAACTGACCATGGTTCCTGCTGCTGCTCATCATCAAAACATATCCAACCAACAACAACACAATCTCTACGGCGTTTATGGTGGTTACGGTGCCAATTACACGGCGGAGATCAGCAGTTTCGATCTTATGAGTACTAGTCAAGTTGTAGAAGAAGGTTATGAGTATAACTATTATTGCAATAATATTGTTACTGAATCTGATCAGCATCATCATCATCATCATCTAGCGGGAATTGATCCAATGGCCGAGGATGAGTTGAGAACTAACAGAGTAAACGAAGCGGGTTCGAGTTCTAAAGATGCTCCGGAAGATAACGAAACATGGCTCCAATTGACTACAGGCGGCGGCAAGATTTGAAGTCTTTTTCACTAATTTTTCTAAAAAAAGAATATATATATATATATATATATATATATATATATATATATATATATATAAACAAGAAAAACAAATTAGTGTAATTCCTTTTTCTTGTTTTTGATGATAGTGTAATTAAATTCCTTTTTTCAAGGGATGATAAACGTATGCGAGAGGTCTACATCTAATGGTTATATAGATAATATATAATATTTGGTACAAACACAGAGGTGAGATGAAGTTTTGATTCTGTGGTGAGAGAATCTGCCAAAGATAATGACATGTGAGAAAGCTTTGTCACATTTTGAAAACAAAGAACAAAACCGTGTCTTAAAAACGGATACAAATCTCATGAAAGAAAAAGAAGGAAGAGGAATGGGCAAAAACAAATCTATGAAGAATCTTGGAAGAAAAATCAATTGTTGCATACCTTTGACTGCCTCGTAAATCTTCATTATTTAGCCTCAGATTCAAGGGCATGGCAAGGCGGGTGATTTGGGAAACATAAAAGAAGAAAGAAAAAGCAGCAGTACCAAATCTTCTCTCGAGTTTCTTTATGTTTTATTGACCTATTTTTATGAATCTTATTTTATTCGGATAACGCAAATTTTCCCATAGTCATACGATATTGTGAACATCTATTTTTAATCTTTACTCTTTAGAAGATAAGTAATCATATATGTTATATTCCATTTTTTAATCATGTTGGAACTTTAAGGTTAGTTTTATATCACCATTTCTTTTGACTAAGTAGTAATTATGTCTAATACCATATGTTACTTTGTACTACGTGTGAATATTATAAATATTGAAAGCATATTGTAGATTTCACAATGAATCTGAGCACATCAACGATAAAAAATAAAAAACCAAAGCCTGTTGCAAAAGATTATTTAATTTTCCTTGGAAATAATTGGGGATTTTGCCTTAAATAGAAATGTCTTCATTTATCATGAATAACATCAGAGTGGATGGTGCTAATTGAAATATAATCAAATTATCACTTCTTTTTTTTTTCATCAGTTGCTTTCAGTGGCACTATGGAAGGGATTTGCCAAGGGTCTATGGCCACTCCCTATGCTCTCATAGTCAATGAGTGGGACTAATTAGATGCAATCAACTCCCACATACCGTTCCTTTTTTTTCCTTTCAAAATCAAGGATTCATGATGCCTTGTCTGAATCCATGAACGTGGTGTTCCCTAGATACCACTTCATGAACTGCTTGTGTTCTATAGATGCATCGATCAACATTTTGATTTTAAGGAGTAGTGCAGGACCTTTTCATTGCAATTTGGATGTCATATACAACCTATTTTCCTTCATATATATATATATATATATCATCTTGTCAACCATACAAACAAAGAAAAATTGGGCAAACTGATCAATCAAATCATGGCTGTCAAAATGATTAAAAAAAAGGAAACTTTAACGAAAAACTCCCGGTACTGTTCACGTTAACGAAAAACCACATTTTTACACTAAAAAGTCAATCCTGGCACTATTCACTTTACCCTTTATTTTGTCCTTATCATTAAAACTCAAAGTTTTCAAGCCCTTTTCATTAATTTTTCTTAAAAAAAACTGCTAAAACAATTATAAAATTACAAAAATGCCCTCTATATATATCGAGACATCAATTGCTTATTGTTATGGCGTCAATAAATCATCGCTGTGGAATATGACACACTTACACTTTCCACAATAATTTAGGTGAGTTTGATTCCTAGATATAGGAATCAGGCACATTAAGTTTGTTTGTTCCTATAAGACAAGGTTTATTTTATTTTATATTTTGGAAAAGACGCTGAACTTTTTATGTTCCTATTAAGGCAGTTTCTACAGTAGTTTGAGTTTAGCGCCATATAGCAACAAGGCAGCGACAGATCATCGTTGGTTAATCGGGGAAGTCGAGGGCAATTAGGTGAAGCGAAGCTTGGTCACTTTGATTCGGCCTTGCACTTACCAAATGAGGCGAAGAAGCTGGATTCCAGATTTTAGCTTCCATCAACTAACAGAAACCATACTAGACGAAGCGGAGGAGGAAAAATAAGTTTCTTCTATGGAGAGAACTCTAAGGCCATCTCCAACCGAAGGGTCCAGAGGGCCAGAGGGCCGAAAATGGCCCTAAAACCGTCTCCAACCGAGGGCTAGGCCAGAGGGCTCTGGAATCTGGGAGGGCCCCACGGGATCGGAGAGGGCTGGCTATTTTTTTATTTATTATTTTCTTACTGCTGTCGGTTGTAACCGACAGAATTAATAAAGGTTTTATTAATACTGTCGGTTATAACCGACAGTAATAAGAATGCAAGGCAAATTTTTTTTTGAATTACTATTAGTGTCGGTTGTAACCGACACTAATAGTTTGAATTTTTTTTAATTCAACGGCTAGTAGTTTGAATTTCCTATAACTTCTATTTCACAAAATTTGTTTCATATTTTTTTTTAAATTCCATTTTTTCCTATAACTTATATTTCACAAAATTTGATTAATATTTTTTTTCATATAACTTCTATTTTACAAAATTTGTTTCATATTTTTTTTAAATTCTATTTTTTTTCCTATAACTTCTATTTCACAAAATTTGTTTCATTTTTTTTCCTATAACTTATATTTCACAAAATTTGATTAATATTTTTTTTCATATAACTTCTATTTTACAAAATTTGTTTCATATTTTTTTTAATTCTATTTTTTTCCTATAACTTCCTAGGCCATTATACCACATTAAATTAAATTAAGTAACATGAAACTTTGGCCCTCGGTTGAATTTAAGTTGTAGTTTTTAAATAATAAATTATGTTTGGCCCTATGGTCCTTTGGCCCTCGGTTGGAGACGGTTTTTTGTGATAGGGCTAAAACGAGCCCTCTGGCCCTCTGGCCCTCGGTTGGAGACGGAGGCAAATATGGCCCTGCACTGTTCATTAAAATATTAATATCTTGAAGAATCTTGGAGGGCCAGAGGGCTAAAACGAGCCCTCTAGCCAGCCATCGGTTGGAGATGGCCTAAGGATTTCGAAAATCTCGTCTGTGCAACCTCCTGGAACCCCAATAACACATATGAAGACCCGCATACGAACCGTTTAGCTTTTAGATCCCAATTTAAGAATCATCAATTTTTTTTCCAGAATTGGAAATCATTCAATTTATAAATCCCCATTATAAAATTCACAAAACTAAAAAAATTTATTGACCAATTCAATTCTCGAACATTAAAGTGTTCATTGCAAATATTGTGCTCGTTTATTTGTTGTATTGTAGTTGTTAGATGACTAAATAGTTCTTTATTTCATTGATATCATGCGATTGTCTACGATGCTCTAGAATATGTGATACTTCAGGTGTTTTGACCATGAAGTCTTTGTTTAATTTTTTTTAATAAACGATATTATCTACACTAATGAGGAGGGGGTAGGCTTAGCCTCACAATGGGCTAGCAATAATGTGGTTCAAACTCACATTTGGTAAATATCGATCCTAAGATCTCTCACTTAGAGCAAGTCCAGCGGGGAGGGCTGCTCGGGGGACAGTGGACCAAATAGGGCCACATAGCCCATGTAGGACAATCTAGCGTGGGCAGCCTGAGGGACAGTGGAGCCCCGAGGGATAGGCCCAGTGGGTCTGACGCCAGGGATGACGTCATCCTAGTGTCAGCCCAATTTAAAAAAAAAATTTGTCAGGCGCGTGCCCCTTACCCCTGCGTGGGGGTGTGTCAGCCGACAGCTTTTCAGAAAATTGGGCCCGCGCCCAGTCTGCCAAAGTTACCGTTGAGAAGCCACGTGGCTTTCCACGGTCTGTTCGATCTCAACGGCTCTTTAAATTGGACCATCCAATTTGCAACGGTAATAAAAATAAAAAAAAATCTTATTTAATATTCAACCGTTGGATTCTGCTTTATAAATTTTAAAAAATAAAAAATAGTTTTAAAATTCAGAAATGTTACCGTTGTGACACGTGGCACAATTTGGAGTGTTGGAATTCAATTTTTTTTTTAAAATCCAATGGCAAAGATTAATTATTTGAATAAAAAATTTAAAAATTGTAAAAAACGAATAAAAATCCAAAATTTTTTTTTTTTTATAAATTTTTAATTTTCTATAAATACCTTGTCATTATCATCTACCTTACACCACAATTCCATATTTTCTCAACTACTTTGAACCACATTCCTATCTTTCTCTCAAAGTTTGAATCCAAATTTTTTTCAAACAAAATGACTACTACTGCAGGTATGAATTGGACGCTTCTTGAAGATGTTGCGTTGTGTGCAAGCTGGGTTAAAATTACTCATGATTTGCTTTCGGGTAATGAGATGCAGTTGCGAGAAATGTGGAGTCTTATTCATACCGCTTATCTTGAGAAAATAGGTGGGCAAAGAACCAAAGATTCGCTATCCAATCGTTGGAAATTACTTAATACATCATTTAGTACGTGGAGAGACGCCTTGACACACGCTAGTTCTAATCTTCGAAGTGGGGAAATGTTAGCAGATTAGGTAACAATATATTATTTATTTGTTCGTATTATTTAATTGTTAGCTACTTTCATTATAATTATTTGTTTGTATTATTTATTTGTTAGCTACTTTCATTATAATTATTTGTTTGTTATCTATTTTCGTTATAATTATTTGTTCGTATTATTTATTTGTTACCTATTTTCATTATAATTATTTCTTTGTATAATTTATTTGTTAGCTACTTTCATTATAATTATTTGTTTGTATTATTTATTTGTTGCCTATTTTCGTTATAATTATTTGTTGGTATTATTTATTTGTTACCTATTTTCATTATAATTATTTGTTTGTATTATTTATTTGTTACCTATTTTCATTATAATTATTTATTCTCCCGCATTGTATAGGAACTTCAAGCACAAGCTTGGTATGGTGCCAAAACCAAAAGCAAAAACAAAACATTCACCTGGTTTGAATGTTGGAATATTGTCAAAGATTGTCATAAATTCAGAGTTGTGTCTGTCGGTCCAGAAGTTTTCATGAACAACACCCTTCTACACTCTACACCCGAGGATGCCTCGCATGATCATGATGAAGATAATGCAGAAGAAGTGCCTGAAACGCCCCCCGTTGAACAAGCGTCGGGGTCGACCCGTTTTCCAATTAGGCCTCAAGGTAAGAAGGCTTCAAAGAGAAAAGGTAATGCTTCAAAGAATGATTATGCAAAGTATATGGAAGAACTTGCCCGCCAAGGTGAATTGACTTTGGCCCGGGAAATGGCTAAATTTGAGGCTGATAAAGCTAGAGAGGATGCAAAAGCTGCAGCTCTTGAGAAAAATTTGCAGTTGATGAGAGAGAAAGAGAACTACTTCGGCAAGAAAGGGAACATAAAAGACAAGAAAGAGAAGCCCAATGAGATCGTGACATTATGAAGGAGCCTTTAGAAGGCAAGTCTCCGAACTCCAAATATTTTTGGAAGTCGGAGAAAGCGGACGTGGTGCAAAGGAGGCGTGCAAGAGAAGCGAGAAAAGCGAGAGCAAGATGAGATGGTCCTAGCACGACAAGAGAAGATCATCCTAGCACCACAAATTGGTTATGTGATGATTATCCATACACGAACCCATAATTTTCCAATCAATTCGGGTTGTAATTTCTAATTTATTGAATAGTGTACTTTATGTTGTTTCCAATTTATTGAATTTAGTACTTTATTTAAACCAAGAGTATATTTATTTAATTTGGTAATTTATTGGATTTAGAACTTTATGTTGTTTCCAATTTAATGAATTTAGTACTTTATTCAAAACACATTTAAAACACACCAAATAAAATAACATAAACATACCAAAAAAAACACACCAAATAAAATAACATCAACATACCAAATAAAAACAAACACGAAATAAAATTACATCAACATACCAAAATTACATTTCAACTCACTAAATGAACTAAAAAAACACACCACATAAAATAAATAAATAAACACACCAAATAAAAACAAACACTAACGAACTTAAGTATCTTCAACACCCCTCAATTTCCACTGGTGTTCTATCAAGGGCTGATTTGATACCTGACATTTGTTCTTAGTCATTGAATTACGATTGGCATCCAGTGGAGATACTTTGGCATGGCATATATGTTTTCATGGCAGGATTTTGAGATATTTATGTATATGAATATATGTTTTATTTCTGGGAAACTATACAGGTTTTACGAAGAGAGGTTATAACTTTTGAGAAATGAATGATTTTCAAAAGCTTTTTTTTGCCCACTCATGCTTTTTTTTTTCTGCCCCTCCAGGTTCTAGGTAGTGTTCCTTGGTGGCTACGAGGTTTCCAACAGAAGTTCTGACAAACCACTCCCTATGTAGGACACCCTTTGGTGTTATTTGAACTTATTACTTTTCTGCTTGACTGCACTTAGTTTATTTATGCTCTGGTTATGTAAACACTATTAATTCTCGCATTAGCACGCTACCTTAGCTTGGATTGCTAGTCGTTTGGTTTTAATTCGTTCGTATTCCTCTTATTAATCTTGCTTCCGCACTGTGCACATGATTACGTCACGCTCACGTGATGGCCAGCATGCCTTGATTTAGGTCGGGGTGTGTCACCAGCTTTCCCCCTCAACTTTTAACAATTTAACCCACTAATACTATCGTTTGTAAAAAAAAAAATTCAATCTAACCACACTCTTAAAAACACTATAAAAGAAAAACCAAAAAGCTATTTGATTAATGTTTAGATCAACAATTTAATAACATAACGTGCTTAATTGTGCGAGGAAATATTTCTTATGAAAATTGTTACAATTTTGCATCATTTATTTGCACACAACCAACCAAATTTATGGACAAGGAGACATTCTCTACTAGCTAGCATCCTTTTCTCTTGTTATAATGGCGCATATTTGATGAGTATGCATGTCCAAATTTCCCTTTTCATCATGTCCTCATTGAATCAAACTAATATTATTTTTGTTAGATACCATTTCATGAAATTCTTCGTCAATTGTCAAGGTTGTCAAACTGTGGAAGAATGGAATATGTTTACAATCCTAGTAGGGTCACTTGTCGAGTTTTTGTTTTTCCCTTTAGATCTCCAATTGCAAGGGATGGCCCCATTGTCCTTTGTCTTTGATATAATCCCTCTCACTTTCACAAGTTACTTTGCACTATTCAATCTTCACTTTTTTCTTGTTATTGCTTCAAATCATTTCATAAGACCCACATTAACCTAAGCAAACCAACACAATAACCATGTAGTCCTAAAATCCATACAAAAGCAAAAGCACACAATTTACCAACCACTTCATCAAGGTTAAATGATTTAATGCTGATTAGATGACCTCGATGAACAAAATGGAAGTCCACTCGTTATTACATGTTTTAAAACTTGGCAGGACGCGTACAGTGACATATTTAGAAAAATCTAGATATTGTTTTGGGTGGAGCCTAGAAATATAGGTATTTTTCAACAAAAACTCTCCCATTAAGTTTAAGGCTAGTGAAGAAGTCTTAAGTTCGAATCTCTTGGAGACGAATTCGATACCAAATTAGGTTGCTCATTGTGTGATTTAGCCGAACTCTCTCTCCTCTAAGTGTAAAATATATCGTTGTACTAAGAAAAAGGGTTTCATTTTCTCACAAAAGAACAGGAATTTGCTGAAAATTTTCTTTGAATGATGCCTCTACGTAAACACACAAATATTGATGAGACTTAAAAGTGAGTTAAATTTGGTGGCTATTGCTCATATCAAGCATTAGATTTATTTTTCAACAAAGATTTACTATCAGCTGAAAACTGACAAATAATTTATGTCCAATGTCAAATTTTTCTTGATTTTGACGATGTGGTCATTTGTTTATTTTTCTAGACAGATTTTTTATATGACTTTCACATTACTACATGGCACAACAATTTAACACATGTAACCGGTGTATTTATTTACTGTTGATTTACCTTTAGATTTGGAAAGTACCAACAAAGAGGGATAAACAACCTAACTAAAATTATTAGCCGTGAAGCTTAGTCACTATTGTAAGTGCTCCAGCTCCTCCCCTCCCCTTGTAGGAATGTTGGCTCTTAAAGCACAATAATATGAACTTCAAAGGAAACAATGCATTCGTATGCAAGTTCCAATCTTGCATATCTATTTGGGAATTGGGACGAATTGGTCATCACAAAAACTGAATTTAGGTAGTGGGGGCTAATGAAGTGACTAAGGTTTTCCATTTGGAATGTGAGTGGATGTGATTTTATACCATTGTGGTACCCCCAACAACAATTATTCCGCCGTTTCCTCGCTATATTTTGTCTAGTAACATAAAAAGAAAACCCTTAATCACAATCATGAGGATCTGCAAGGACTAAAACAATTATAAGAGACAGCCTTGCTCTTTGCCTTTGGAGGTTTATGGAGTCATGGGTATTAAGAGTTTAATAACCAATTAAGACCTCGAACTTTGAGAGCCTGTAAACCAAAAAGGGTGAGAAGACCTTCTTTTGTTCAAACATGGCTCGTTGAACGGCCATGAAGAGCTAGAGCTTGGCGTGGGCGGCGGCGGGCACATCAAACTAGAAGTAGGACAATTTGTGTGACCACATTTGTTGTAAATCTCTATTTATAAAATACTTAGTGTAACCAATCACTAATGTCATTTTAAATTTACTATAGTACTATAGTATAATTCACATGTTTAATCATAATGAGAGAGTCTCTTCTTTCTTTATACCAGGTTGAAAGCTCTAACCAGTTTTTCTGGCGATGCTCACTAAATGTTCCTTGTATCCTTGCGCCTTTTCTACTTCATTTTTTTTCCAAATGAAGAAAAATTAGGCGAGATTAACTCTTCGACAATAATCGCGTGCGAGAGATGGCCTTTTCTACTTCATTCTTAATAAATAGAGTACTTTTTTCAAAACTTTCTATGCTTTCTACTTCATTCTTATAGTTCCATCTATTCCATATTTTAGATACCACCTTTGCAAATACAATTCTAAAAATTGATTGTTTGGCTTTTATCTCAATGTAAATGAATCCATAGATGGCATTTTGATTTGAATGAGTACAATAATGACCCGCACACACAATTTAAGTTTAAAAATACAGATGAGGATTTTGTTCAAAAAAATAAATAGAGATGAGGATAAAAATCAAAGCGTCTAAATCAAAAATTAAAAAAATCAAAAATTAAAAAAATCATAAATACTTTATGTTATTCATGTGTCTGGTTTGCTAAGTTTATTAGTGGAGATCATTTCTTGGTAACATGTTGATATGCTTGGTGTAAAGATCTGTTGAAGATCTTATTTGTAACTTGTTTCTTAAGAAGAAAAAAAACATATGGGTCCAAAATTTATTTTCCGTCACAAAATAAATTTAGTATTCTTGACTATAAAATAGAGTTTTTAACATTTATAAATCTAATAAGAATTAGGAAGCACATTTCATGTGGAAAGCTCCCTATGCAAAGGAAAAACAAAGCAACAAATATTACTTGGAAAACTCACCAACCTTCATATGTTGGTACCTGCTAAAGAATTAAAAAGGGAACCCCAACACCTTAAGTTTGGGACACCTGCATATGTTTCCAAGTACACAAAGCCTAGATTGAGCCAAGAAACCCTCCAAATTGCCCAAAAGCATTCCCCCAACCCAACATCCACAATCATTTGATCTATAATAACATAGAGAACCACACATAACACATACACATCGCTCAAAAATTAAAGCTTAGAACTTTGGGAGAAAAAAAAAAACCCTAAAAGGGCAAGAAATGAAGTTGTTGAGGAGATTCTTCACAACCCAACAATTTCACAAAACCCAAAAAAACCCATGTAGGAATAATATCATTTTTTTTTGTCAATACACTATTTCTTCAACCCCAAACATTCTTTGCCAGCAAAAGAAGAAAAAAATAAAAATAAAACAAAATAAAACAAAGAAAGAAAAGCAGCAGAAAACAAATATAGTACTAGTACGAGTACCACAATTGCAGATGCATATAACATTCCCTTTATCTTTTTTTCCATCTTTAACTGCTTTTACTTTGATGGGTAGACCAAAATGGTGCAGAAGGATACAGCTATCCCTCTCCCTCTAGGGTTATACTGTACGGACTAAAATTCTTTCTCCATTTTCTTTTCATCTTCTTCCATTCATTTTTCTTACATTTTCTATTTTATTTTATTTTCATTTATAAAAAAATTAATATAAAATTTTGACGGAAGTTAATAATAATCGATCAAATTGAAAGGGAGAAATGAGAATCCTACTCTATTACATGTACATGTCTGAATTTCTAAACATGGCCTTCACTTTGCTGACCGCGGGCAGCCTTTCCTCTGCTGACCCGGTCGTTTCTGATCACAAGTTTAAAGCTAAACGACATGCCCGTTGCCCCATTATGTTGGGCCTGCCTTGAGCTTTGGGGTTAAATATTTCTTAATGAAAATTAAATCTCTCTCTCCTCTTGCACTTTATACTGTTCAAATTCGATACTTTGCTGTTGTTACCAAGAACGAGGCCCTTTGGTTCAAAGGGAGAGAAGGGGACTCTCTTCTCTCTCTCTCTCTCTCTCTCTCTCTCTCTCTCCATGTCTGCCGCATTGTCTTGTTCTAAATTCAGAATCTCATCTCACTTCCACGCATTAAAGCGTTCTCTCTCTCTCTCTCTCTCTCTCTCTCTCTCTCTCTCTCTCTCTCACCAGTCTTTGAGCCTTCTTATTGTTCTGGATTTTGCTTCTTTGAGCCTACACCATTGAGTGTGTATAATAGCACAACACCAACAAAACAAGAAAACCCATTTGTTATTGACCAAAAATAAGAAAACCCATTAGTTGTTTGCTCTCTTTCTTCCAATATTTGCAGATTAGTGGATTGTTTTTAGAGTTTTAGGATTGAAGAAGTGAGCTTTTTCATATTTGGGGAAGGGGAGAACAAACCCTGAAGCTGTATGAAGTAATAGTCAAACAATGAGAGATGAGAATTCCAAGAAAAGCAAGGTTTTTTTTCACTTTCTAATTCTGCTGGAAAAAGCAGTTATTTTCCTGGAAATATATAATGAGTTTGTATATGTTTTGATTTCTGGGAATTGTCTGCTGATTCTTTGTTTATTGTTTGGTGAAGCTCTCATGGTCAAAGAAAATGGTCAGAAAGTGGTTCAACATCAAGAGCAAAAATGAAGACTTTCAGGCAGATGATGTTGACTACGGAGGTCCAAATCCTTATTATTTCTGTTTTCTTTCCCAATGATTATTTCATATGATTGGTTATTGCAATTATTATATAAATTTTGGGGGGTTTTGGCGACATAATCTTAATTTAAGTACAGAAAATCGATTGAAATAATAGCTTTGGATAATTGGAGTTTTTGTCTCACCAATGCCTCTGTTCTGTTTTGTATTCCTATTCTGTTGCTGCATAATTGTCCCATCTGTTTTGGCCTATATATGAAAATTTTAAATCCTTTTGCATTGTTGACCTCTCTTTCAGATTTATATTTTTTTATTTCAACTTAAAATTAAAGCATTTCCAATAATTTTGTTCTTCAGGAGGTGATCAGGTTGAATACAGGACTAGTTTCTCAGAGAAGGAACCATGCACTATTAAGAAAAGCAAGACAGAGAAGTTTAGCAAGAACACGGAGCGGGTTCGTCGGCGAAAAATGAATCTCGACCATCCTCGAATCATAGATGTAGAGAACCATAGGTAAAATGTCTATGTATCTTCTTTCACAGTGTTGTTCTTATAAAGTATATTGTATCTCTAATGTGTTGTTTACAAGTTTTATTTTGTGTTTGTTTTAAATTGGGGCAGCATTTTTGTTGCTACATGGAATGTGGCCGGAAGATCTCCCCCGAGTAATTTGAAACTGGATGATTGGCTTCATGCCTCACCTCCTGCGGATATTTATGTTCTTGGGTATGATTTCGCTGTTTTTATCTTATCGTCTTTTGGAACAGACTCTAATTATTGGCATGTTGCTCCTATATACATTATACTTCTCTCTTTCAGGTTTCAAGAGATAGTTCCTCTAAATGCTGGTAATATTCTGGGGGCAGAAGACAATGGCCCTGCCAAGAAATGGTTGGCTCTCATTCGGAAGACCTTAAACAATCTTCCCGGGACCAGTGGGGGTGGCGGGTGCTATACACCATCTCCCATCCCACAGCCAATTGTAGAACTAAATGCAGATTTTGAGGGATCAACTAGGCAGAAGAGCTCATCTTTCTTCCAACGCCGATCATTTCAAGCAACGCACAGCTGGAGAACGGAGAATGACCCTTCAACCTCACAACCTCGACTTGATCGAAGGTTCAGTGTTTGTGATCGGGTGATCTTTGGTCACAGGCAAAGTGACTATGGTCCCAGGCCAAGTGATTATGGTCACAGGCCAAGTGACTGTGATCCCAATTTCAAATGGGGTCATAGGCCAAGTGACTATTCAAGGCCGAGTGACTACTCAAGGCCAAGTGACTACTCTAGGCCGAGTGACTATTCTAGGTGGGCATCGTCTGATGATGATAACGGACCAGGCGATTCACCAAGTACTGTTTTATTCTCACCAATGTCCTATGGCGGATCTGCATCCAATGATGGATACAGAATGCCGGGGCATTCGAGGTACAACTTAGTCGCAAGCAAGCAAATGGTTGGCATATTTCTCACAGTATGGGTCAGGAGTGAACTAAGGGATTATGTTAAAGACATGAAAGTATCATGTGTTGGAAGAGGATTAATGGGTTATCTTGGAAATAAGGTACTGAATCACTTATTTCTGGTTGTTTTGATTCTTTTTTATGGATTTTTCAATCATAATTAACATAGATAATTTTTTGTTTGCATTTCCAGGGATCCATATCAGTGAGCATGTCTTTGCACGATACGACCTTTTGCTTTGTTTGTACTCATTTAACCTCCGGACAGAAGGAGGGTGATGAACTAAGAAGGAATTCTGATGTCTTGGAGATCCTTCGGAAGACTAGGTTTCCAAAAGTTAATGGCTCTGGCGCTCTGAAATCCCCAGAAACAATCCTGGAGCATGAGTAATTTTTTACCTTAGCAACCATTGATTGCATAGTTTCGTTATAGGCGTTCAGCAGCTGGTATATGCCACTTATTCTAATGATGTTTTTTCTTGACTTCTTATCTAGTCGAGTTATTTGGCTTGGGGATCTAAATTATCGAATTTCCCTCTCTTACCGCTCTGCTAAAGCGTTAGTTGAGATGCAAAACTGGAGGGCCTTGTTAGAGAATGACCAGGCAAGTTTCAATTCATACTTATATCTGTTTCTTCTCTCTGTTTTAAAATCCTTGCTTCCATTCTTAGTATTTTTTTTTAACAAAACCATTCTTACTACTTCAATAGGCAATTGACATTAGTTTTTGCAACAGTTACGGATAGAGCAGAAACGTGGTCGTGTTTTTGCAGGCTGGAATGAGGGGAAGATTTATTTTCCACCAACTTACAAGTATTCGACAAATTCAGACAGATATGCAGGGGATGATATGCACCCAAAGGAGAAACGTCGAACACCTGCTTGGTAAGACAATCTTCCCTACTTTATGCATGAAATAAAATGGAAGATGAAGTGTATATTGAATAAAAATGGATTTGTTATCTAAAATCTTGAAGTGCCGATTTATTAACTATTCATCTGTGAAGGTGTGACCGAATATTGTGGCATGGAGAAGGTCTCCAACAATTATCGTATGTCCGTGGGGAATCTAGGTTCTCAGATCACAGGCCAGTTTATGGCGTATTTTGGGCTGAGGTTGAATCAAGCCAGAAGCGGTTGACGAAAAGCATGAGTTATTCTAGTTCCAGGATAGATGTTGAGGAGCTTCTTCCATATTCACATGGATATACCGAGCTAAACTTTTTCTGAAGGATGAGGGAACAATGATGACCCGCATCGGTCCTGCATTCTGGTATGCTTTCTCTTTCTCTTGTTTGTTCTGTGCGTGTCATGCCTGGATACAAAAATCACATGGTCGTCTGAGTGTATGTCTCACTTGCAGGTTTTTTTTAGTTAAATAATTTAATTGTTACCAAGGGTTCCCAATACCTGTTGAATAAGGGATCCTTCTAAATTCTCTTGAATTCTTGACAACACATCCAGCCGTTAAATTCAGCAATGTATATCATACGTTGAGAAATATCGTTTGAAGTTCCAACTTTTCTTTTGGTACGGATTCAACTCTTTTTTCACCATAGTTTCATATGTCACACTCGAATATTTCGCCCATCAGACGGTTCAATACGTAGATCTTTATCCTGTTGAATATACCTAAAAATGAAAACTCATGCAATGAGAGGAATAATGCCTCTTTAGTAAACCTGAAAGTGTCCAAATTTTTGCATTCTCCTTTTTTCTTCACAAGTATATATCTCTTGCTTATTTCTTGTTCTTATTTAGAATTTGGTCCCCAGTTGCAGTTGCAGGCGGGAATCACTTTGAAGAACATATCCATGTAGGGTTGATAGAGACACTCCCTTAGCCCAAAAATCGAAAAAGGTTAGTCTTCTTTTCTTTTGTTGACCTTTTTTCTTGCTTTTTCTGTACATCCTTGAAGGGTTGGTTTGTCTAATTTGACCTTTTACTTTCTCTTACCAGGTGCTAATTTTGCAATTTTGATCAGTTAACTCCACACATCAACAGAAAATTGTACAGTAACTACAGTTGGTTTCATAACTTGGTAGCAGTAAAAAAAAAAAAACAGTTTCTGCGGTCAGATTATTTGGTCATCCAGTTAATCAGGTACTATAGTTGTGTTAAAAAGTGTTTTTACTTCTGTTCTTACAGTAAATAATAATTAAATTTCCCTTAAGCTTACTTTTTTGAAATTTTGTCTTGCAGGATAACCTCGGCCAATCAAAACTCGTCAAGTGGAAAAGATTATGTTTTTCTTTTAATTTTTCATGATTCTTTATTTGTTTAGGAATTAGGAAATATATGATGACTGAATGAAAGTGAAAAGGTTAAAAATAATGATTTGCTTACATCCTTTTTGTTATAAATGCAAAGAAAATAGAAAGAACAACAATGGTGTTTTATGATTAAATTCCACAAGCCTCCTGTTCTGACTGTTGTGGCAATTTGATTTATACTGAAAAGTTACTGTAAGTGCTTTTACTTTTAACTATGTGGTTTAATGCAGACTGGGGAAAGCATGAGTCAGTTTTTACAGGTTTGGCAGGTAAAATGGATGAGCAGCCTTGATTCGGAAACTGATCTCTCTATCTTTTGTAGTGGGGATGAATTTCCACATTTGTCTTTACCAGTTTTCACTAAACTGTCATGATTACACATTCTAGTAAGGATCACTTGGTAATTTTAAGTGGAGAAACGAGTAAACTACATAATGCCAAAAACAAAAATGTGCATGCGCGCCGCGCGGGTTTGATCTTCTTGGCATGCATTTGAACCCCACCCAAGAAACCAAAAAAGAAAAGAGTAGAAAAGAAAATTCTATTAAAATGTGAAGAGGATTGAAGAAAGAAAAATGCGCAATTAACTTTGAAAATAATCAGCTACTTATATATAAGGAGTTTTGTCCTTATAAATATGTTGATCAGGGTTTGAAATGTAGATATATAGAAGCTTTTCCTTTTTTATTTTAATTCAGTATATGTGTTTTGAAAAATTTAGTTAAAACCAAGCGTAATAACGTTTTAAGATTCATACAAACGACTCCATTTGATAGAATAAAACTTAATTGTTATCGTATATGAGTCATTTTTCGATTTGCAATCCCTTTTAACTATAAAGAGTCCAGCAATGCTTGTAAGAGCAGAGCTAGCACAGAATAAAAAGAATATTGATATAAGTAAATAAAAAGAATAATGATGAATATTTATTTACTAAAGTGAGAGCAGAGCTAGCACAGAATAAAGGAGGTTTCTGGGGTTGATAGATATCTGGGTCTTGGTAATTATTTTACTGAAAAAGTTAGTGTACTTCCTGCTCAAGGAATTGACAACCAAACCAAAATTTACAGGCTTGGCAGTTTATGTCGAAAAGTCATGATTTAAAAATTCTTTTCTCCATCTATCAGCACCCCTTCTGTATGTTGCTGCTCAGTGTCCGAAACACAACAACCAGAAGCACCAAAAGCAAACAAGCAGCAGCAGAACATGGCTTGTCTTTTTATTTTTTCGTAAGTCTCAAAATTGGAACATTTTACCACCAAAACTGGAAAACCACCCGCCCACACCCCCCACCCCCATCTTCTTGGTGAGAATTCTTAACAAGGATGGTCTTCCTTGCCCTCTGTCAATGTAGTTTTGCTGTGCTTTGTGGGATGACGCTTCTATCATTTGTGGCCGCGCTTGTCTTAATCCCGTGGTTTGTTTGCTTGATCTTACGCTTTGTCAGCCTTCGTTGGCTCTCCTTGTACTTCCTGGCTCTTGCCTAGATTAATTCCAATTTCTGTTAAAAAAAAAAAAAAAAACTAAAAACCCTACTTTAAATTTGTTCATCAAATTAAAATTATTAGATTCATTAGTCTTGTAAATTACTCCGTTACAATTTTTGTTAGTTTGCTAATGTGGCGTGCACGTATAACCCCCACATTTGGTAGTGGTAAAGAAGTTGAGTTTAGTATCACTTAAACCACCACCACTACGATTTATACCAGATAGCACAGGCATTCTGCAGTCACAAACCGTAACACTAGGAGCTGCCGGACCACCTTATGACACAGAACCATGCACTGTCTAAATGAATTTTTGACTTACCTTCTTTTTGCAATAGTGAACAAATTTTGGTTATGTTTGAAAATGGGGAAATTTCAACATGTTACCAATGTATACACTTTTGTGTCTGTCAATGTTATAAGAGATGTAGACGCACTCAGTGACGCTTAATATTTTGTATTGGAAATGGATAAACAAGTGCTAGCTATTCATTATAATAATTAAATCCTGATGGCGGTACTTTAAAGAACAAAGCAGCCACACCATAAGATTTGGGCAAACACGAGTAATTCTCAAGCAACCCTTTGAAATTAGCTCATTCACCAATAAAGCTTAAAAGATTGTACAGATCCAGTGGATATTTACTACATACATATAACCAAAGCAATGTTGATGTTCAATCCAAAGCGGTAGGGTTTCAAAATATTTGAAGTGGAGCTGGAAATTTGGAAGAGAGTATAACAAATCCACATTTAACTGTATACATCCATCATATAATTAAATAGAAATAAACAAATTCCCATCTAAATTGCCACAAAAAACGATTAGTAAAGTGGCAGATTTCCCTTGATTAATGAAAATTGTAGCTTATTAAGCATCTTAATTTCTGTTTCTGAAGAAACAGATTGACAATTAACATGCCAAGTTACCAAAAGATTTGTTAGAACAGCTTTTCCTACTACACTATAGTCTACATTGCCAGCTGACTGCAAAAATTCCAAAGCACCTTCTCCTTCTGCATTACAAAATTGAACTTTCATTGCTTTGCTGCATTTGAATTGCCTAAAAATGCCAGCCATTTTGCTTTACGCTCTGCATCAATTTTTTTGTTGAACCTGTATCCAACGCCATCTGATCGTCTCGGCATTTAAGTGAGCAAAATGCAGTTAGGCATCTGCATCATCAAAATTTCAAATCAAATGTTAATGTAAGTTTAAAACCCCGTCGTTTCGATGCATCTAACAAACAAAGGGAAAAGTGCAACATCTCAGAAAGTTGCTAAAAATGCATAATATCCAGGTGTCAAAACGTGAGTCATTAAAAATAAGTACGTAAATATATTGTAAATATTAGGAGTCCTTTATTAGGAATGATTAATTGTTGTGTCCTTTATTGGTTATTGTTGTCATATAGAACAAGGATTGTATTTGTATATATTTCAAGGAAGTAATACAATGAAAATCAGCCTGTAAAATTCTATTTGGTATCAAGAGCCAAGAATGCTGTAACCCTAGTTTTTCCGCTATGCTCAGTCCATTGTTTTTTTTTTTCTGCAATTCTCCTCGCAGAGATCAGTGCAGCAGTGTGTGTGTGTGTGTGTGTGTTATATTGCTGCGTGTGCAGCAGTGTGTGTGTGTGTGATATTGCTGCATGTGTAGCAGTGTGGTGGGTCATCAGTGTCGACTTTGCTATTTTTTGGGTAAAGCAGAATGGCATCGGAGGAAGGCAGTGGCGTGTTGAAGTTGGAGGGCAGGGTTCGTAACCCAACCACTAATCCAGTTTTTACTAAACACCGTGAAACTAAATGGGTTTTAGAGACGCACATCGTTGAACGCGGTAGGAAGGACTTTGTGACTGGGAGTACCAAGGAGCCGGTTGAGGATAGTGCTGAGTATGAGACGTGGGAGATAGGGAATGCAATAGTAAAAAGGTGGTTAATTAATTCCATGGAACCTGCTATCATGGGATTTTTTTAGGGAGATTATATTCACACATCCCAAATTACTTCTCCCACACCCTTTTAATTTTTTAATATTTTTCTATCAAGTGTTAGTGTTGTGTAGAAAATATTAAAAAATTAAAAAGGTGTGAGAGAAGTAATTTGGGGTGTGTGAATATAATCTCTTTTTTTTATTCACCTGCATACTGCTAAGGAAGTTTGGGAAGAGGTGGCTCGGACCTATTATGATCAAGGTTCTAAAAAACGATAGTCGCTAGTCGGGCAGTGGACTAGCATCTAGCGCCTAGGCGGATTTACATAAATTTACACTATACATTATAAAATATGAGTATATGTGTATAATTTTAGGACTTTTTTTTTTCTAATTTTATACAAAGAATATTGAGCCTAGTTTGTTTTTTCTTTGAACAAATTAGTGAGCCACAAAATGGACCAACTTGAAAGAAAAGCCATTTTTTTCAATTAAACCGACATAATTTCTACAACATTTCTCGGTTTCTCCAATGCTAGTCCCAATTAACCATCACTTGTTTAGTGGCTCTAGGCTTGCATTTATTATCAAATGATCTCCTCATCTTTCTCTCTGCAGAGAGACCCCCTTCTCTCTCTTTAGGTATGCCTTTCTTTTCCTCCCATTTTCAGTTTGTATTTCGACTCTCTATTTCTTCTTTCTCTCTCTATCTCTATCTCTCTCACTCTCTCTCTTTATCTCTCTCTCTCTTCTCTTCAATAGAACGGATGGATCTCTTCAACAGATTCATATCTCTCTCTGCAGTAAAATCTTTCTTTTCCTCCCATTTTTCAGTTTGTATTTAGACTCCCTCTCTTCTCTTCAACAGAACGGACGGATCTCTTCAACAGATCCCTTTCTCTCTCTGCAGTAAAACGTAACGGCCGGATTATGTTCATCCATGTATATTCTCAATCTACTTGGGTTCATCAATTGATGTTAGGTGCAAGAGCGCAGGTTTGAAGATTTGGGTTGTGGGTGATGGATAGTGTAGATGCGAGGGGAGATTTGCAAAGCATCGACTGCCACCTAGACCGCTACCTAGCAGCACCTAGGCCGCCTTGAGCGCCTAAAGACGCCTAGGTGGCCGCCTAAATCCTTCCCGCCTTACCCAAACGATTTAGCCCAAATCGGATCGGGACTCCATCGCCGAGCGCCTAGGCTGATTTTTAGAACACTGATTATGATGGTTCGAATATTTCTCAAATTTATGAATTGAAGGTTAAACCTTTTAGACTCTGTCAAGAGGGCCGGCCAGTTGGTGTGTATTATGCTGATCTTAAGTCTGTTTGGCAGGAGTTAGATCAAAAGAGACCAATCAAGATAGAGTGTGTTGTGGATCTCAAGACCCTTCGAGAAGAAATTCAAATTGATCATGTGTATGTTTTTTTGGAGGGTTTGGATGATGTCTTTGATAAAGTACATAGTGATATTCTACGTACTCAACCCTTACCATATGTTGAGAAGGTGTTTTCTGTTGTTCGACATGAAGCACAACGACATGCCACTATGATGGGTGTAAGTAACAATCAAGGAGAGCTGCTGTCCATGGCCATGATCTCTCGGCCAGCTGGTGCTTCTCATCCTAATAATCCTTCTAATCAATCTTTAAATTCTCGTCCCTTCAACCGAGAAAATAAAGATGATTTGAAGTGTACTTTCTGTGGACAAACCCGTCATGCTGAGGATACGTGCTCTAGTAAGCATGGGGTGCTTGATTGGTTTCCAGAATTGAAGAAAAAACTACGTGCAAAAGAGCGCTGAAGTATCATACACTGAGAAATATCAGTTGGAGTTCCAACTTTTGAATAAGGGATCATTCTAAACACCATGAAACTAAATCGACCGAATTATCCTCTTTGGTCCAAGGTTTTAGAGATGCACATTGCTGGACGCGGTAGGAAGGGCTTTGTGACTGGGAGTACCAAGGAGCTGGCTGAGGATAGTGCTAAGTATGATAGGTGGGAGATAGGGAATACAATAGTAAAATGGTGGTTAATTAATTCCATGGAAACTATTATCATGGGATTTTTTATTCACCTGTATACTGCTAAGGAAGTTTGGGAAGAGGCGGCTCAGACCTATTATGATCAAGGTTCTAAAAAACGCTAGGCGCTAGTCGGGCGGTGGACTAGCGCCTAGCGCCTAGGCGGATTTATATAAATTTACACTATATATCATAAAATATGAGTATATGTGTATAATTTTACGACGTTTTTTTTCTTCTAATTTTATACAAAGAATATTGAGCCTAGTTTGGTTTTTCTTTGAACAAATTAGTGAGCCACAAAATGGACCCAACTTGAAAGAAAAGCCTTTTTTTTCAATTAAATCGACATCTTTTGTATAGCCTTTCTCGGTTTCTCCAATGCTAGTGGTAATCAACCATCACTTGCTTAATGGCTCTAGGCTTGCATTTATTATCAACATATCTCTTCCTCTTTCTCTCTTTGCAGAGAGATTCCTTTCTCTCTCTCTTTAGGTATGCCTTTCTTTTCCTCATATTTTCAGTTTGTATTTCAATTCCCTCTCTTTTTTTCTTTCTCTCTCTCTCTCTCTCTCTCTCTCTCTCTCTCTCTCTCTCTCTTCAACAGAATGGACAGATCTCTTCAACTTTCTCTATCTCTCTTTCTCTTCTCTTCAACAGAACGGACGGATCTCTTCAACAGATCTCATCCTCTCTCTACAGTAAAATCTTTCTTTTCCTCACATTTTCAATTTGTATTTCGACTCTCTCTCTTCTCTTTAACAGAACGGATGGATCTCTTCAACAGATCCCCTTATTTCTCTGCAGTAAAACCCAACGGCCAGATTATGTTCATCCATGTATATTCTCAATCTACTTGGGTTCATCGATTGATGTTGGGTGTAATAGTGCATGTTTGAAGATTTGGGTTGTGGATGGTGTATCGTGCAAATGCGAGAAGAGATTTGCAGAGTATCTACCGCCGCCTAGACTGCTGCCTAGCACTGCCAAGGCACCTTGAGCACCTAAAGATGCCTAGGCGGCCGCCTAAATCCTTCCCACCTTACCCAAACGATTTAGCCCAAATCGGATCGGGACTCCACCGCCGAGCGCCTAGGCCAATTTTTGAACACTGATTATAATGGTTCGGATATTTCTCAAATTTATGAATTGAAGGTTAAATCTTTCAAATTCCGTCAAGAGGGCTGGCCAGTTGGTGTGTATTATGATGATCTCAAGTCCGTTTGGCAGGAGTTAGATCAAAGGAGACCAATCAAGATGGAGTGTGTTGTTGATCTCAATACCCTTCGAGAAAAAATTCAAATTGATCGTGTGTATGTTTTTTTGGCGGGTTTGGATGATGTCTTTGATAAAGTACGTAGTGATATTCTACGTACTCAACCCTTACTATATGTTGAGGAGGTGTTTTTTGTTGTTCGGCATGAAGCACAACGACATGCCACTATGATGGGTGGAAGTAACAATCAAGGAGGGCTGCCATCTATGGTCATGATCTCTCGGCCAGCTGGTGATTCTCGTCCTAATAATCCTTTTAATCAATTTTTAAATTCTCGTCCCTTCAACCGAGAAAATAAAGATGATTTGAAGTGTACTTTCTGTGGACAAACCCGTCATGCTGAGGATACGTGCTCTACTAAGCATGGGGTGCCTGATTGGTTTCCAGAATTGAAGAAAAAACTGTGTGCAAAAGAGCGTGGAAGTGCGGGCAATAATGGAGGCCGCGCCTCCCTAGCTACTTCTTCACCGAAGGCTAAGGAGGCCAAGCCTACTTCTCATGACCTGAGTCAAACTTAGTTGGCTCGTTTTCCACCGCAGGTATTGTAGGGCATGGTCTTTTGGCCTCCGATATTGAGCATCGTACAAGTTGGATTCTAGACTCTGGTGCGACGGATCATATGACATATGATAAAAATATGTTTCAATGTATGACAACATCTTACAGGGAATATATTGCCACCACCAATGGTACCCATGCCCCTATTGTTGGTGCTGGCATTATGTAACTCACGGCTTCTCTCCGTTTACAGCAATGTTTACTTGTTCCATCTTTATCACATCATTTACTTTCCATACCACATGTTACTGAACAATTGGATTATGTTGTTCTAATGTATCCGTCCTTTTGTCTAATTGAGGATATTCAGACCAAGGAGATAATTGGGTGTGGCACTAAGAGAGAGGGATTGTACTATGTGGATGATGTCGTTCCTGGCAGAGCTCATGCAGTACGAGTGCTCCGTGATAGTAATCTACAAGAAGTATGGTTATTGCATCGTCGATTAGGGCATGCATCCTTTCAATATTTAATGCATATGTTGCCTAGTTTATTTAGTGGAATAAATGAATCAGACTTACATTGTGAAGTATGTATTCTTGCTAAAAGCCATCGTGCTTCGTTTCTTCCTAGTATGAATAAAAGACATTTTCTGTTTGATCTTGTGCATTCTGATGTTTAGGGGCCTTATCCAGTTACTACTTCTTCCGGAATTCGGTGGTTTGTTACATTTGTTGATGATTGTACTCGTATGACATGGCTTTATGTGTTGAAAAATAAAAGTGATGTTAGTGCCATATTTCGGTCCTTTGCTTAGATGATTCAGACACAATATTCTTCTGTTATCAAGGCTCTTCGTTTTGATAATGGTGGAGAATACATCAATTTTGAGTTGTCGAAGTTTCTACGTGATCAAGGGGTTCTCTATGAAACCACATGTCCGCATACTCCACAACGAAATGGAGTTGCAGAGCGTAAAAATTGCCACATTTTGGAAACAGCCCATGCCTTGCTTATTGGGGCCTCAGTTCCTCAGTGTTTTTGGCCTAAAGCGGTTACTTATGCGGTTAGTTTTCAAACACCTCTTCAAGTCCTCACACAACATGCTCCAATGGTGTCCAGTAATACTCTCACCCATCGAGTCTTTGGTTGTGTGGCTTATGTTCATATTCAGAAAATACATCGTAGTAAATTGGATCCGTGTGCACTATGGTGTGTCTTTCTGGGTTTCTCTCCTCACCAAAAGAGGTATAAGTGTTACCATCCTGTAACCCGACATATGTATGTAACCATGTATGTGACCTTTGAAACGGAATATTTCTACACTTTTGTACCTTCCACTTTAGATCACCAGGGGAAGAACACTGTTGATAATCTAAGTTGGTTGGATCTAGAGGGAGATGTGATTATTGAACAGTGTAGGACCTGGAATTGTTGGTGTCGAGTGTCCAGTAGGTACTGAGTGTATTGACAACTAGGATGATGTTGGTGATTTGAGGATGAATCTGACCGAACCCATAATAGAGTCTCGGCCAGCTACTGCTGAGGAATGTCTTGTTATTCAGCAGTCCCTTGCCGAGCCCACTACACTGCCCTTGCCGAGCCCAATACACCATCTCCCTCTAGTTTTGACGTACCGCTCAATACATCTTCTTTGAATATGCATGAGGTAAGTATCGTAAATGATTGTGTAACTAATCCAAGTAATAATGTGAGTACTTATAAATTGCCTCCGAGAGAAAATCAAGGTGTGCCTTTTAATAAGTTTTCCCCTGAAGGAAATGTGAAGTATCCGATAGCCAATTATGTATCATGCAACAAGCTTGCACTAGAATGTCAGACCTTGGTGAGTAATATGGAGTCTATTCAAGTACCAACTCGAGTGGAGGAAGCTCTAAAAGATTCAAAGTGGGCAAAAGCAATGGAGGAGGAGATGTTGTATTACAGAAAAATAATACTTGGGAGGTGATGATGCTACATGCAAGAAAAAAGACAGTGGGATGCCGATGAGTTTTTACAGTTAAATATAAGGTTGATGGAACGGTAGACAGCTACCAAGTAAGGTTGGTGGCTAAGCGGTATACTCAAACATATGGGGTGGATTAGCAAGAGACTTTCTCTCCAGTTGCCAAGATGAATACGGTATGTGTTCTTATCTCTTTAGCTGCAAATATGGACTGGCCATTGAAACAATTCGATGTGAAGAATGCGTTTCTCCATGGGAATTTGGAGGAAGAAGTATATATGGATTTTCCTCCTGGATATAGCAATGGTGGGGATACCAGAGTATGTCGGTTGTGTAAGTCACTTTATGGGCTTAAGCAATTGCCTCGTGCATGGTTTGATAGATTTACTCAAGTGATGAAAAGGAATGGATATCGTCAGAGTCATTCTGATCATACTTTATGTAGATGAAATGATTACAATTGGAGATGATGTTGATGAAATGTCCAAGTTGCAAGGAAACATTGCGGCCGAATTTGAAATGAAGGATTTAGGAGATTTGAAATATTTTCTGGGAGTTGAAGTTGCTCGCTTGTCTAAAGGTATCTTCTTGTCTCAATGTAATTATGTACTGGATTTATTAAAAGAGACTGGTATGTTGGGATGTAAGCCGGTAGAGACTCCTATTGTTGAGAAGCATCATTTGTGTTTGAATCCAAGTCAGAAACCAGTTGACAAAGGCTGATATCAGAGACTTGTAGGGAGACTGATTTATTTGGCTCATACTCATTATGATATTGCCTATGTTATCAGTGTTGTGAGTCAGTTCATGCATCATATGGCTGCTGTTATGCGTATCTTGGCATACTTGAAGTCGGCACCTGAAAAAAGGAGTGTATGGGAAACACATGCATTTGAGAATTGAAGGGTTTTTACTGATGCAGATTGGGCAGGTGATGTAACTAATAAACAGTCTACTTCTAGGTACTTTACCTTCGTTGGAGGAAAATTGGTGACATGGCGAAGTAAAAAGCAGAAGGTGGTGTCACGGTCTTCAGCTAAGGCCGAATATAGAGGAATGGCTCAAGGAATTTGTGAAATCCTTTGGCTACGAAAGCTTCTTTTGGGACTTGGGTTTAAACCGAAGGAGGTCATGAAGTTGTATTGTGACAGCAAGTTAGCAAGAGATATAGCTGATAATCATGTGCAGCATGATAGAACGAAGCATGTGGAGGTGGATCGGCATTTTATTAAAAAGAAGCTTGAAACGAAGATTGTATCAACACTGTTTGTGAATTTAGAGGAGCAACTTGCAGGTGTTCTTACTCATGCAGGTGTTCTTACTCATGCAGTGTGTGGTCGAAAGTTCGGTGACTCACTTATCAAGTTGGGCATGTGTGATATTTATGCACCAACTTGAGGGGGAGTGTAAACATGAGTCATTAAAAATAAGTATGTAAATATATTGTAAATATTAGGAGTCATTTATTAGGAAGGATTAATTGTTGTGTCCTTTATTGGTTATTGTTTCCATATAGAACAAGGATTGTATTTGTATATATTTCAAGGAAGTAATACAATGAAAATCATCCTGTAAAATTCTATTTCTATTACTAATCAGTCAAAAACAAATTTCCATACCTAATTTCTTAATTATATATACTATTGGCTGGCAAGAAAATTTATACACAAGTTATAGTAATGCTAAGTGAATCACATTATTTGTTTATCACACACCACCATTAAAGATGCGACCTACTTGTATTTCGCGATAATAATAACTTGTATTGATATACATTATATTTGAAGAATAACTTATAAAATAGAATTAGACTAAAGACGGATATAAATATTAACAGTTTTTGGGCGAACTAAATCAATATTTTAAATTATATTTGCATGAAAATCGAATTAGAATAAAGAAATAGAAACAAAGTTAAGAAAATACTTGATACGTACGTACCCATACATGTAAACCTCTTTATCTTGCCTGAGTTTCTTCTTGCACAAGGAACAATATTTAAGAAAAGCCCTAAACCCTTCATCAGGCGGCTTCTTAGGTACGAAGCCATTCGTCTCCCCAATTGGCGAATTCAACGTAAAGATACTTCGTCGAGGCTGAGGCAGAGGCTGTTGCTCCAGCTATTTGATATTTGGTCTCCAAGGCTGTATTGTCGATGAGGGGACAATACGAGACCGTTTTGACGCCAATATTGGTTGCAACTGGGTTCTGGGTTTTGCGAAGAATAGTGGTTGAAGAACAAAAGAATCGGATTTTAATACTTTTGGAAGCCGAAGTCCTTGGGAGTAGGGTTTAGGGTATAATGCTCAAGATGCAAGCTCTTTACTTTTAGAGCTTCAGAGCTAGCAAACTAGAATTAGGGTTTTGGCATGAAGAGGAAGAAAAGTGTAAGAAAGAGGTGGAGTTGTGTGTGAACAGGTTTTCTCTTTTATCAATTTTCAATTTCTGTAATTTGGGTTTTGCTTGCAGGAATTCAAAATTCCATTGAAGCTCTGATTAACCATACACCTAAGGACGTGATAGTTTACGGAGTTTGGACTTGTCTAATAATCAATATGCAGGTTCATTCCAATAGAGGTTGGGAAGTTGGATAGTCTAACTAAATGGGACGTTTCTAATAACATCAAGGATAGTAGGACACCATCCCTGACGCCCTTTCCCGCACGAGCACAGCTTCCTGCGTCAACCCAGTATTTGCCCAGCAGGCCCCATGGTCAACTTTCTTGCCCCACTTTCAGCAACAGCAGGCCTCCTCTTAATGTGCATCCAAGACCAATGATGCTGCACACTACTAGAAATTACCACTTTGCCGACAAAATTAGTTTGT
Organism: Crataegus laevigata; assembly: GCA_963580275.1. NCBI lineage: Eukaryota > Viridiplantae > Streptophyta > Magnoliopsida > Rosales > Rosaceae > Crataegus > Crataegus laevigata. The sequence continues at coordinate 16,341,907 of OY756940.1, read as the reverse complement.
CGGCAAAAGTCAACATTCGTCGGCAAAGAGCTTTTCCCAACAAAAAATTTTGTCGGCAATTTTGTCGCGAAAAGCATGTCGCGCAAGATCTTTCTCGACGAAACTTGATATTTCGTTGGCTCATTTTTAAGGCGACAAAGCTCAGCCGTCAAACTATGCCTGTCACCAAAACAACATTGCGACAAAATATTTTGTCGGCACACGTTTTGTCGCGATGAAGTTATTTGTCAGCTTAGTGATCTTGTCGCGATGAAACATTTTGTCGGTTGAGTAATCTTATCGCGACAAAATGGTTTTTCGGCTACAAAGTCTTATGCCAACAAACTAGTTTGTCGACTCAAATTACTTGTATAGACAAAATAATTGGTCGGTTGAATCATTTGTGAACAAAGACATTTGTCGGCTAATATTTTTTTTTTATTCGCATTTTGTTTTTCTAATAATATTTTAACCATCACAAACAAGCAAGCTCAAGAGATCGAGAGGGGATTGTGAATGAAGAATTAATATAGGAACAACACAAAAATTCATGTAATATAAACTAATGTAAGGTTCACAATTCGGTTTAGTTACAAAATACAAAAATATCTATATTTTCATTTCGACATTACTATAATATAGATAAAATATCCTTAAGTATCATCATTCTCTCTATAGTCCTCATCACGCTGATATGCTGCATCACGAAATCGGGAAAGGGTGAGGATCATCATAAAACATTCCAGTATCAAACAACTGTAGAAGAAAGACAAATTAAAAAACTTGATTAGCAAGCGTTAAGGGTGCTAAATATCATTGACATTAAGGAAATGCAAGGCCACACTAGAGTATCCTAATTCATCACTGTTTATAATCTTTATCAGTGTAAACAAGAAGATATAGACATCTACTAATCAAGTTAATCCTCAAATATCAAAATCACCTGGCAAGAATGATCCTCACACTGCCCCAGCACCATCGTTCATAATTCTCATAGTTCCTTTACCCTCCAACAAAACCCAGGCAGTTCATAGATAACATATAAAGGGACATCCGAAACAACAAACCAAACCAGTTTCATAGACTATTTATATCTCAACAAGATTTAAAAGTGAACATAAAACCACTTCTAGATAATAGTTTGTAGAAATCACCAAAACCCATAATGTTCATTTCCTTTGCACGCCCAAATATCATTCTACTGGGTAAACATCATAAAAATTCAAATATTTGGAGCATAGTTTAATGACATACCGGAAGCACTTCTCTCACAACTCCAGTAGTTTCCTCTCCAGAATTGCGTACATTGACCAATATGTCTGGGAGGAACCACGGTCCTTCACTGTCCCCACCTGCTAGAAGATGTAAGATTAGAACTCTAGCAAAGCCAATAACTTACATATAAACATGTGTGTGATAAATATATTCACAAACATGGGAATCTTTCATTCCCGTACCCCAAGATTGGTCATACGAATTACATTTCCAAACAACCCATTTTGCAAACCAAGCGAGGACATAGGAATATTATTTTTTTTCAACATTTGTCCAAGCTCAAAATAAATAGGCCACTTCCTGATTCGGACTGACACCTTTAGGCACTAAAAAAATCACAGGCAATCAAAATTTAGGGAACGTTTGATAACATTTTGTTTTTAGCGTTCTTAGTACAACATGAAGACATTTGCGAATTATCACAGATGATCTTGCAATTGCTTACTTATAGAAAGGATAAATGCGATTGAATCAAAGCAAATACAGTTCTTGCATTTTCCAATAAAAACATGGAAAACGAATACAAAAACAAACAAACAAGTTAGCAAACTAATGAAGTAAGGAAACTGCATATACAAAATGACGAAATTATTTAGTTGAAAACACAATGAACAAACTAAATACTAACTTACTAATAATCCAGATCACTATCGTCATCAGTAGTACTGCTTGAACTATCAGCACCATGCGTACTATGTTCCTCATTGCTTATGTAGTCATCGGTATCTGTCCTACTTTCTTCATTATAATTGTAAACGAAATCATTTTCATCAATTCTAGGAAGAGCCCCAAGATCTATAGTTATGGAGTCAATCTCAACCGCAACTGGAGGAACATTTTGCAAGCAGTACGGAGTCAGAGTTTCATCATTGTGTTGTACCTATGCCGTATTGGGAATGTCTGATGAAGAGTTCTCTTGGTATGTCACATCATCATCACTACTATCACCCTCAGAGTCCCCCTTTTCCGGAATATCCCATACATTTCTATGTTGAATTCTTTGAATTACTTTCCAACCAGCACCTGCCTTAGGATCAGCCACATAAAACACTTGCTTCGCTTGAGAAGCAAGAATATAAGGATCATTATCATACCACCGAGTGTTTGTGTTGACTGATATTAAGTGATAGTCGCGCTTTATACTCCCTCGTCTAGAAGGGTCTGTATTGAACCAGTGGCACTTAAGTAACACCACTTTATACCCCTGCCTATATAACAATTGAATGACACTAGTCAACTTTCCATAAAATTCTAATTCTCCAGTATCCACATCTCCAGGCACATACACCCCACTATTCTGGGTGATTAATCTATCATCTCGTTGGGCAACTACAAACTTAACCCCATTCACAACACAACCTTGATATGTTTCAGCTCGTACAACACCTCTTGCTAACTCAAACAACTCATCATTATATAAAGGTGACTTTTCATTTCCCAAGCTCCTCATCTAGTAATATGATAGATAGTGTTATGCACAAATTATTTAAAAATAATGCAACACATTACAATTACTACAAACTTTGACTTACATGTTCACGAAACCAAGAAGGAAACTTATCTTTGTGTCTTTGCGCCACATTTGAACTACTCTCACGCTTTATTATTTCCTCATGCTCCCTGCTTAATAAGTCAAATAAATAAAAAATAAAAAATAAAAAATAAAACTACTTAAAAGTAAATATAGAAGATGTCACCTACTCAAGGAATGGTGTCACTTCGTCACAATTGTTGAATATAAACCATTCAGCTATCTTCATGTCCGCACTATTGAATTCAACACTTGAACTACCCATAAACGGTTTTGCAATTTGGGCAAATACAGAAAGCTTCTCTTGTCGCACACCACCGTCAGTATTCCGTTCACGTCGATTAAAAGAACTTTCAACATTACGGAGATACATTCCACAAAAAGTGAGGGATTCATTTGAAAGGTATCCCGCTGTAATAGATCCCTCAGGACGTGCTTTGTTCCGCACATAGCGTTTAAACTTTCCCAATAGTCTGCAAAGAAATTAAAGTGTTACAATTTAAATTTACAATTTCATAAGAACAATGAGATTAAATGGGAGAATAATATTGCTACCTTTCTATAGGGTACATCCACCGAAAATTAACAGGCCCAGCAAGTATTGCTTCATCTACTAAGTGGATCATGACGTGAATCATTACATCAAAGAATGCAGGAGGAAATATTTGTTCAAGCTTGCACAATATGTACACAATATTTTCTTTCAGCCTTTCCAAGTCTACCACACGTAACGTTTTGGCACATATTTGCTGAAAAAAGCTCGATAATTCAACAATTGGTTCAACCACATTTTCCGGCAAAAATTTTTGAATACCCACAGGAATAAGTCGCTGCAATAACACGTGGCAATCATGACTCTTTAGTCCGGAAATTTTTTTCTCACCGACTTTCACATTTCGAGATATACTGGCTGCATATCCATCTGGGTACTTTATCGATTTCAAAAACTCAAGGAATTCTGTTTGGAACTTTGGTACCATTGTATAAAACGGGTGACCCTTATTCCACTTACTCCCATCCCACTCTAACCACAAATTTTCTTTTATGCCCAAATTCATCAAATCCTTGCGAGCTTTGTGCGTGTCTTTAGATTTTCCTTCTAGGTCCAGTATTGTTCCAACAACACTATCAGAAACATTCTTCTCGATGTGCATCACATCTAAGTTATGCCTGATTTTCAACTTTGACCAATACTCCAACTCAAAGAACACACTCTTTTTGGACCAATTTCGATGCTCAGGCGTCCTCTTCATTTTCTTGTCTGGATTGTTCTCGTGTTTACCCATCTGACCAAAATTTATATTAGCAACTTGTGCTAAAATCTCTTCCCCTGAGAACTCCCGAGGTCTAGCACGATATTCAGTTCTCCCATCAAAAGAGTCTTTGTTATCCCGCCATGCATGATCCCAAGGTAACCACCGTCGATGTCCCATGTAACAAATCTTGTCACTGAACCTTTCTGATGTTCCATCCTCGTTACAAACAGGGCATGCATTATAGCCCTTCGTGCTCCATCCTGATAAATTTGCGTAAGCTGGAAAATCATTTATTGTCCACATCAATGCAGCACGTAAGTTAAACACAGAATTAGTAGCCTTATCATAGGTCGGCACACCATTTTCCCATAATTCTTTCAGCTCGTCAATTAACGGCCGTAAATACACATCGATTTCTCTTCCAGGTGCTTTATCACCTGGAATTAGCAATGTCATAATGGAAAATTCTTTTTTCATGCATCTCCAAGGCGGCAAATTATATGGAACAACCACCACAGGCCACATGCTATAAGGTTTACTCATATTATTGAATGGATTAAATCCATCTGTGGCAAGGCCTAACCTTACATTCCGAGAGTCTGCTGCAAAGTCAGGGTACATATTGTCAAACTCTTTCCATGCAGTTCCGTCAGCAGGATGTCGCATGACATCATCATCAACCCTCCTTTCCTTATGCCACCTCATATCATTGGCTGTGTGTATCGACATGTACAGCCGTTGCAATCTTGGCTTAAGTGGAAAATATCGTAGCACTTTTCGCGGAATCTTCTGCTTCTTGTCCGGAGAACTCTTATGATACCAAGGCTCATTACAAACAGGACACTGATCCAACCCTTCATTTTCTTTGTAAAACAACACACAATCATACTTGCAGGCATGAATTTTCTCACACCCTAACCCTAAATCTTTCAAAATCTTATCTGCTTCATAATATGATGGAGGCAAAACATTATCTTTCGGAAGCATCCGTTTGAAAAGTGCCATGAAATAATCATAGCATGTGTTGGACATTCCAAACATGACCTTGCCATGCATGAACTCCACAATTGCCGTTAGTATAGAGAAAGTTTCACACCCAGGGTACAATTCTCGTTGAGCTTGTTTTAATAATCTCTCAAATTTTTCATGTTCTTCTCTAGGCATGTTGGACTCATCCACTTCCACATTATCATTGCTGATTGTGTTATCATCCTCTTCCAACACATTGTTTTGAATAACATGCACGTGTGGATGAAGATCGTTGATTACATTCATTACATGATCATTATCACTTCCTATTTCATTAATAGGTCGCGACACTGGTTGGGGGTTTGAAGAACTTGAAACAGTTCTCAATCGTTCCCCATGATGAGTCCATGTAGTATAATTGTATGACATTCCATATCTACCCAAATCTTGCTGAATTTCTCTCAATGACTTCAATCTACAATTATTACAATTCTGGCATGGGCACTTAGTATAACCCTCAGCGTTGACATATTTGCTTGCAGTTTTCAAAAATTCTGAAATCCCATTTAAATATTCCCTACTCACTCGATTCGGATTTCGTATCCATTCCCTATCCATGGCATAGAAAGTATCTACTCCCTGTTTACATGTTTACAAATTTAGTTTTACATGCAAGATTCATTAGGACCAGCAATCAAACAATGATTAAGATAGGATGTGGGTGACGGTGCAACAACATACCTTACCAAAGAAAGCAGCTAGCCTAGAATATAATCAGGTTCTTCTGTAAATAAGCCCAGCCTTGTAACCACCCTGTGTATAGGAAAATTGAACAAATTTAGAGAGAGATATATATATATAATCCATAGTTATACTCAAATGTTGCAATTTACAGTCCAATTCCATCAACAAATGTTGCAATTAACGGTCCAATTCCATCAACAAATGTATATCTTTAAGGAATGACCTATGAGATATACATTTGGATTTCCAAAATATGACTCGTAAACCCATAAAGTGGGATGATGTTCTCATTACCCATATTAATTAAAAAATATGTCTTTCGGGCACTTTTATTTCAATTCAAGGGCCATATAGTTTCGTATTTTTTTAAATTATAAGATGTACAGTTGGATTTTCGACATATATTGAAGCTTTTTTCAATTCAAGCTTCAATTCAAGGGTATGTATTGAAGCTTTAGAGATGTTATTACTAGCTGTCGTAGTGCATGTATTGAAGATTTAGAGATGTTATATGTACAACAGTTCTCTACGGAAGGAGTTCACTAAGTGTAAACGAAGTTAAACAAAAGATAAAAGGAGGAAAGTTAAGTTCTTATGAATACATATTGACTCTCTCAAAGGGTTGTAGGAATTTAATTAGTAATTATTCTATACGTACAAGTACATATTTGGTTGAAGAGAAGTAATCAATGGATATAGGAGGGTATGGAATAACATGATTTGGTTCAATCCAATCAGAAATTGCGAATAAAAATGATCAACAAGAACAGTATTTTGAGTATAAAAAAAAGACGTATGAAATTTCAAATTCCATACCAAGTGAATACCCGGAGTGAGAACGAAGAAGCACAAGAGTGGAAAAACGAGAATATTCAATCGGCATAGGCAGTTTCACCAGAGTGGAAAGACGTATGACTTGTTTTGTTTGATGAGGGTAAACTTGTCAATTAAATGTGGATAATGGACCGACTTTGGTTCTTGAGAAGCCATGGTTGTACTGGGTAATTTTGCAGGGAGGTCTCCTACTGGGGATATAAACCCTAACATTTACTCGACAAGCATGGACACTATTTACTGCCCCCAAAATAACAATCAGCTCAAAAGTTCAATTGAGAAGTGGATTTAAAAAGAAGAGCACGATTTCTAAGGCAAAATAACATACAGATTAAATCCCAATTCAGAAAAATCATGGTCCGATTCAGAAAAATGCGAAACGCGGGAGCTTACCTGGAAACGGTCTGAACAGAATCTGGAATTGTCCAACTCGTAATCATGGCGGCGCTTCTTACAAACAGACAGCAGAGAGAGGGGAAGAAGTTCACGGTTGAGGGTTTTGGCGTGGGCGGACGAGCAGAAGAACGAACGAACGAACGAACGAAGGAACGGAGGCTTTTTGATAGTTCTATATGTACGTTTTTATAATAATGCCCTCGAACATATCTCGAGCTGGATTATTTGACGAGGGTACTTTTGTCCATCTGCTTTAGTTTAGTGGGAAAGGGGGAATTTGACGCGAGAGGGGTTGTGTTGGTGGTTTAAACTTTGAAGGGCAATAACTTTGCTCTCGGGTGTCCGATTTGGGTGATTTTTTTTTTAATCCGCCTAACTTTTCGAGACTAATAAGGGGGTAGGGTTCCGTAGGAGCCCCAGCCTCCTAAAACTTAAAAAAAAACGCTTTTTTGTGCTCTAAAATCGACTTTTAAGTCGACTGCGCACATCGATTGGCAATTTTTTGAACGCTTACAGGACATTTATTTCCCCATACGACATCAGATTTGCGCACTGTCGGTTGCGTTGGACTCCTTTCGACCTCCCGGAGGCCCCTGTGCTCTTAGATTTTTCCAATTCTTAGCAGATTGGCACAATTTTATCAAAATACCAAAATTACCCTTTCGGGTCAACCGAGCGGCATATTTTTAGAAATATGTAAAAGACAGAGGATCCGAGAGGTTGATACAAATGTAACACAACAAACAAAACGGCCATTGAAGGTCTTATAAAGTTGTCACGAATTACTAATGTATGACATTCTTAAGTTGTGTCATGAAGTTGTCATGAATTACCAATGTATAACGTTTTGAGTAACAGGCTCGTCTATTACTCAACTCAACCACTATTTTATACCATATGACGAACTATGAACTCGTAGTAACTTGCACTTTCAGAAAAATACTTTAAATTTCACTCAAATACTAAAGCAAAATTGTTGATATTAACCAAAAATTCATATTTTACATCTTCCGCTACAATATTTTCAGTTTTTTTAAATTTAAAACATAAAATAAGAGCAACCTTATTAAGTAATAAAAGAAGTCATCACGTGACAACCTTATAAAACCAGTACACACCTCAATTGACAACATAAGATAAGAGCAACCTTATTAAGTAACAATTTCGACAACCTTATAAAACCAGTACACACCTCAATTGACTTGGAACAAGGCAGAGAGGATTGAAAGGTTTATAATATCCTCTGGGACTTCACAACGTACAACAACTTGAATTTAAATCATAACATCAATAAATCCAATTCTAGCAATTTGATTAATAGACATTTGAAATAATACATACAATTTCTTTGTCTCTCTATATATCTCTCTCTCTCTGTTACATGGTATCTTTCGCCTGAAAAGCTTCGGCTTGACGGTTTCTCGATCTTGTTCTTCTGCTTCTGCTCAATATTCTGCATCAACGATCTGTTTTTCTTCTTCTTGGGATCTTGATTGCTCTCTGTGTTGTCGACTGGGTGCATCTTTCTGTCTACACACCAAGTGTTTGTTATAATTCCTCTGTGAAATTTTTCGTCCGGGTTTCTTTCCGAGAGTCTGCAATGGTGACTTCTGCTCAATTGCAGATCATTCAATCTCCAATTACGTCTCTCATATCAACAGTCTCTTCCTCTGTGACTGTCAAATTGGATGATTCCAATTATCTCACTTGGAATTTTCAGATCGAATTGCTTCTTGAAGGTCATGGTCTTATGGGTTTTGTGGATGGCACTCATATATGTCATGCTCGATTCAATGTACCTATTTATGGGGATTCGTCTGTTTCTTCAAGTGATGTATCATCTTCGACTGAAAGGGATGAATTCAATATTTGGAAAATGCACGATCGGGCATTGATGCAATTACACTGCTACAATCTCAGACTTGGCAAACCTCCACTCTGAGCTTGAGGGAGGATGATAACTATAATATGTACATGTGTGTGAGGTGTGTGAGTTAGTTAAATTGGTTGAGACTTTATGGTGTAAGATTGTGAAAGTGTCAACATCTTAAGAGTCTTATGTTAGCTTGATCACTAAGCAATATAGATAGATATATACACAATGTAATCTGTGTTACAATGTTGTTGAATGAAATAATACATACATTTTCTTTCTCTCTCTATATCTCTCTCTTTCTCTCTGTTTACACCAATCACCCAACCAACTACATTATCCTCTGTGGGACTTCACAACGTTCGACAACTTGTCATTAAATCATAACAGTAATAAATCCAAATCTAGCAATTTGATTAATATACATTTGAATGAAGAAATAGTCATTAATGACTTGCAATATTATCTGTATTCACTTAACCTTTGCTGCAATCCCAGCATGGTTTTATATGAGTTTACGTACATGTATGTAAGAAAGCAAAATCATATTTATGCAATAAACAATACAATACAAGTGGCAGAAAACTATGATTATCTCCTGTGAAGTATTCCTTTTGTCTTAGAGAGATCATGCCATTATTCCTTTCAGGCTGTACTGCTTAGTGGGATTGATCATTTGTTATCTTCATCAGCCTTCCAGGTTGTACAGGATCATGCAGTATCCTTTCCTAGTGGGATCGATCATTGTTATCTTCATCATGGGATCGATCATTGTTACTGTTATCTTCATCATTGAATTCGACAACTTTCGACATTTGGGATGGAGCATTTCATTAATAGAAAGAAATAAATCATAACTGCACCAATCCAAATCTAGCAGTACCAAATAATTCATAAGTAGATTATACAAATCCTGGAAAGGTCTATAATTTATATAAACATAGCACTACCAATCACCTAGCTAAGTAGATTAGAACATAAGCATACGCGCCTGAAAACATAAATAAACTATACTAAAGCATCCTTATTCATTCTCATTGTAGTTCTCATCATGAGCTACATGTTGATCAGGTTGTGTTTCCGGTGGTATTATCAATGATGGAGGTTCCCATCCAGGAACACGCGCTGCCAGGTCTATCATAGAGTGCTGCCATGTTTGCATCATAACTGCAAGAGTTTGTTCGGCTGCTGCACGAGCTGCATCAGCTGCTTGTCGAGCAGCTCTTTCCTCTGCCAATTCCTCCTCCAACTGATGTGCTCTCAGTGACGTCCGAGAAGTTGATCCACCAAGCTCACGAACTCGGCCATCACCCAAACCGCGTATCTGCTTACCAGGCTTAACACCCAGTACATCATTAAGGATATGAAGACCAACATCTTGATCAGGTACTGCTATCTCATCCAAGGGAGTATCCTCCGGATAATCCTTTGCTAATTCATTAAGATAATCCTCTTTCCTAGCAAGCATCTCATCCTTTTTTTTCAAATGAAAAACAGATTAGAACTTCGTCCAGAATTTATAGCTTCTTTTATTATGCAAAACTAAAACAATATACAATTTTAGACTTACAAATTTGGACTTGGCAGTCTCATTGGTCCAGTTTTTGTTCTTCCCGGCATAAGCAATCTCAAAGGTATCAATCTCAGGGAATTTGGAACCCGCCTGCCATTTATTAGTTTAGGTTCAAAGATAGTAATTATCAATATATAAGATCAACTATAAATGGCAGAAATTAAGTAGTCATAAAAATGGATCATGCTAGCAATTGGATTCTTAAAAAACAAAACCTTATATTCAGTCAAAAGTCATTATCCCTCAAACCCAAAAGGTGTACGCCAAATTCTAATTTGCTAGAAACATAGCGTTAAAACATTCATTACTTAACCTGTGTACACTCCTCCACTATGTAGGCAAGTGGGCGTGAACCGGCGTGATGCTCATACTTCTTTTGGGCTCGATTTTTTTTGTTAGCCTCTGATTGTTTCTATATTTCACAACACAATAACAGTTTCTTAGCTAGTGCCATATACTTAACAAAAAATTATGACTAAATGCATGCGTGAATCAACTAAAACAATACCAAAAACTTCTCTGACTGAAAATGTTTGCATAAAAACTCCCACTGTCCAGGTTCCCCAGGTCTTGATTCCATCTCTATTGGAGGATTGGCCAACGCCTCCTCAGCCGATGCCCACTCTAAAAAGTATGCATGTAACTCATACTTGAACTCCTTGTATCGTCTAGACATGAGTCTATCAACATAGTCATAATGTTCTTTAATATTGGTGTCCAAGTCGAAGTTCACCTAAGATAGTTAAAAACGAGTTGTGATTTTATTCCAATAAATTCAAACCAAAACTAAAACAAAATACATTATGTTTCTAAAGTAAAATTCAATTCATTATAGAGGTTATTATAAAGTATATGTCTTAAATTAGTGGTTCTACTCACAGTGATCTCCGAGACAAGGTCTGACTTTGACTCATCAGACATTCTTTTCCAATATGCCGTGTTCATTGGGCAGTGTTGGCGAACAATAGCCCCCGTATCATGTGCCAACAAGCTATGAACAGCTTTATTAGTTGCTCGCCTATGCACTGGGTCTATAACAACCTTGATCTTTGCTTGAGTAATACGAACAATACGATTGGTTTTAACCAACCGACATGCCCCACGCACTGGTCTTTCATCTGGTAAGTTTGGTACAGAACCATTAACACCTACAATGAAAAAGTGAAAATGCATTAACACAATATGTGATGCTTCGAACCATTTGCCAACCATTTTGTCAACCATTCTTCTGCAACAAAAAGTTCACTACTTTCTGTCAACCATTCTTTAAGAAGTGGGGAGTTATGAGAAAGGAAGAATTATGCAAATAAGTCAGTAGGACCCTAATTGCCATCAAACCATTTGTATTAAGTTTCGTTCTATTCTAGTTGCAAGGAAGCCCATACATGATCAAGGAGAATAACACAACCACACGGTGGGTGCAGAAAGAACAAGATTGTTCATGACATTGTTCATCCTGATATATAACATTAGTAGTTATGAATTTCTTACTCCCGTGTCGACGACGAACTGCACTCCTCTTTCTAGTAGGTGCTTCAGTAGGTAAATCATTATGAGTATCCTCAAGCTGGGATCCTGCTGCACCCCGATGTTCATAAGAAGTTTCCCTAGTATCAATTACGGGTTGGGATTGAGTGCGATGAAGAGAGGTCCCGCTAGCACCACTTATGGTCTGGGAACGAGTGCAGGGCGAAGAAGGTATGGTGGTTTCCCGCCAAGGTCGTGGAGGATCAATGTTTCTTGGCTCTAGCTGAGGAGCATCGCTTCCGGTCGCACCACCCATAGAATGAGATTGTGTGCGAGAAAGATAAGTCTGCCTCAAAATATCAAGCTTATTCCTCTCTTGATGAAAAGTAGGAGGAGCAGCTCCGATAGCAGATGTAGACCGTGACTGCGATGGCAGAGGTGGGATTCTTGTTGACACAAGAGGTCGTTTCCTTTTTTGGCTAATCATTGGCATCTACAAAATAAAAAACAAAGTTAAATGTAAATACATATATGCAGTGCATTAGAACCAAACTGTAATTAAGCAAGATATTGAATAGTTTGGTTATGTCCTCACCGTTAAACCTGGTTGCTTGTGGCTGTTGCTTCTGCAAAATTATGGAGACGATTGTGAAAGCGAGAGAGATGATGAAGGCAAAGACGTGAATGAGAATCAGTTAAGAGTGCAATAACTCTAATATATAAACCTATGGATTTAGAGTCGTCAAAATTGTTTCTGAGCGGGAAAGACCCTGCCAAGTTGTGATAAATAGAAATTCTTATGAAACTGAAATCTGATGGCACGAGCAAAGAATATGGGAGGGAAATCATGAGGCACGGCGATGTGAACCGACAATTGAGGGATGTGAATCGAATAGAAATATATTATGGGAGGGGGAGGGAGATCATGAGGCGACGGGGCTGGGAACCGACAATTGGGGGATGTGAACCGACTAGAAATATATTATGGGAGGGAGATCATGATGCGGCAAGATAGGATTAGGCGGCAAAATAGGAAGGAGATCATGGAATAGGATTAGGCGGCAAATTATATGTTATGTTTTTAAAAACTTTGAAACCTCAATTGTATTCGCACTGGCTAAAGCTAACACACTGACACAGCACCATATATATCATGATTATGAGAGTAGTCAAATCTCCAGGTTTCAGTGCCAAAGAAACTCTTCTTAATCAATTTCAGTGCCAAAGAAACTCTTCTTCATCAACAGTGAAGTAGGAGGAAGATCAGAGTAGACTATCACAATAGCTGCTGTGGAGTACTTTCAATATGAAGTTTTTTAACAGGCCATAAGCATATTTAAATACCAGTCTTGAATAATCCTGATGGAGAGACCAGAGATCAAATAATATTATTTCTGTACTAGGGCATCTTGCATGCATTGATGAAAACCCCTCATGTAGAATTATTATCACTTTCCCGACGAAAAATTTGTTGCCTCACATCGTCGGCTAATATTTCAATAAAGCGGGAAAAGTTCCCGCCAAAGTTTACCCGTCAAAACAAAATTCGTCGGGGCATCGAATTTACGCCTACCAAATGATCGTGGGCTAACGTTCGAATTTTGACGGCTAAGATAGGCGTTGTAAATTCGTTCTGGCATGAGTATTTAGCCGACAAATTAGAATTTTCGTCGAGAAAGGACTCTTGTACCGACAAATTTTTGCTTTGTCGGCTTATAATTGGTCGGCAAAATTATAATTTCTAGTAGTGAGGCCACACAAGCCGGATGCCCTCCTTGCTCATTTGGATCCACACCTTTTCCCACCTTTAGTTGGCACTCACACTTTACACCCACATGATCCAAATTATTATTTTGATACCAGTGCCACTCATCATATGACTAGACAATCATTCATCTTTTCTGCTTCTCAACCTTACAATGGTCCAACCCAGGTTTATTTGGATAATAGTGATGTCACGAATGTTACTCATACCGATACCTTTTCTCTCACTCTTGGTCCTACTAAATTTCATCTTCATAATGTCTTTCTTATTCCTGAACTTCGAAATCTTCTCTATGTTGCTCCCTTTACTGATGAAAATTTTGGCTTTTAATTTTGTGTTTTTGCACCTACTTTCTATCAAATTTATAACCTACGTAATGATTTCTTGCTTTTTCAATGCCCCAGTAAGGATGGGTTTCATCCTCTATCCTTATTGTGTTCTGTCTCCAATGTCCCCCACGCCTTTGCCGCCATTTCTCATTCACTTGGCACCAAAAACTCGGTTATCCCTTATTGTCAGTTAGACCTGGTATTCGTGTTGTGTTTCTCGTGTTCGTGTCGTTTTCTTGTCATATCCAATAGCTTAACGGGTCATGTCGTGTAACACCCGTTAAAATAAACGGATAATATGACCCAACCCGAAATCGACCCGTTAATATGACCCGACCCGTTACCCGTTAAGAAAAATATATTTTAAATCAGTAAATAATGAAAATGAAAAACATAATTTGACCCAAAAAATATAAAATTTGACACTAAATTAGTATATACATATCACATTGTCACATAAATACTACTTTAAAACATTAATAAATAAAACATTTTTCTTTCAAGTTTACATACCCCAAAATAAGAGTCTAATGAAAAAACATTAGTGCATACTACAAAGTACAAATGTTCAAAGATATGCAAAATGAAGAGAGTTGTGTTTCAAGATTGAGGAACCTTGCACCTTTTTTTTTATAATAAAGCCCTTCAAGTTTCATCAATCACGAAGGGAAATGGTATTGGAACTTATTGACGATGTTTTCACTGAGGTTTTCCATAATCCATAAACTATAGATTTAAATTTAACCGTTGATTGTCGTTTACATTTACGCTCCATTCTTCTCACCAAATTTTTTTTTTTTGGAATTTCTTTTTTACAAACATGATCTCTTAGAGGATGCAGGAAGATGAACGGTTTGGATCGTTGATATTACGATGAGAGTTTTACCATCAGTGAAAATATAGCTCGAAGTCTATAAAGTCTCTAGAAACTATATAACATAAACTCATATTTTAGTTAACCGTAAATTTCAGAATGTTATATCAACGATCTAAACCGTTCATTTTTCTACATCCGTTAAAAGATCACTTTTCAAAAAAGAAAATCTAAAAAATGAAATTTGGTGAGTAGAATAAAGTGTAAACGACAATGGATAGTTAAATTTAAATCTATAGTTTATGGATTATGGTGTCAGATTTCGAAGTTGACCCCCTCATGAAAGTTGTAAAACTTGTCATTACGAGTGATTGTATGTATATATATATATATATTACATTTTTTTACACTTCTACAATATTATTAATTTTGCACTACAAAAACATTATTCATGAGATTTGGAAGGCTTTAAAAATCTAAACGACCATGTAACCATCGTCTAAGCATAGAGGATGCAACCATGAACATTTATATAGCTTCTTACACACCCCTTGTTAATTTCTATCCGTTGATTTTCTTTAATTCATCCGATCCGACGGTAGAAAATTAGAAGGGTGTGTGAAAAGTAAAATGGGCTGTGTGAATATCACACCCCTTTATATATATGTTTTCATATTTTTCAGACTTATACATTAATGATTATGAATTTTATTTATTTTGAACTCCCTTAAAAATACATGAGGGTTTGTATGGTTTTAAAAAAATTATGTACCCACCTTTAAAGCGTAGAGGATGCGATTACGAGCGTATGCATATTTTTTTTTCACATTTTTCGTACTTGTAAATTAATTATTATAAATATTTAAATGTATTTGGTATTTTTGTAGGTAGATGATGTCCTCCTTAAAGATGTGCTCCTATATATTTAAAAATTAAATAATATATATTTTTTGGTTCAATTTGAGAATACAGAAATCCTAAAAACTTGAGACCGATTCTCGTACTGAAATTTCGGGATCGGTTAGGTATTGGATACCAAAATTTTCAGGAATTTCGGTTTAGGATTTTTGAGATTTTTTTTTTTAGCCATAACCACGTGTATGGTGTGACCTTTACCCTCCACCCTTAGTCCCTATCTCTTCTATCAGTCAAGAGACAGTGAAAACCGAAAACTTTTATTCTTTTTTATTCTTTTCTTTTTTATTCTTTTTTACGAAAAGAAGTCGTAACAGCTAAGAAAGTTGTGATGCACAGAGAAAGAGAGTCGAAGCGGTTGAATTTCTTTTTGAGAAACCTCCACTCCGCCTAAACTGCAGCCTAGACCGCCGAAGAGCGCCTAACAGCTCCTCAATTTTCTTACCGATTTAGACCTAATCGCATCGGCACCAACAGGCCCAACACCTAGGCAGCTGCCTAGGCCATTTTTTAGAACACTTCTAGAAACATGCCTTGTTTGAAAACCTAAAGTTTTCCTTAAAAACATCACCCATGAAAACCCGAAGTTTTTTTCATGCAAATTTATATCAATACATGTCTATTAGAACTTGAATGTTCTACTCCTATATGAATGGATTTATTTTTTCTCTATTACACTAACCACATCTTGTCCATCTATTTTTTTATAGGAACATGTCGAATTTGAACAAATTTGACTTTACCGTTTTGGAGGTCTTTGGAAGGAACTACCTTAAGTGGGTCTAAGATGTGAAGCTCCACCTTACTGCAAATAATTTGCATCCTGCCATTGAAGATAAGACAGACAACCTAGTTAGCGAAGCTGAGAAAGCCACTACCATGATCTTCATTCGAAGACATATTCATGATGCACTGCAAACCAAGTATCTTGTTGAGAAGGATCCACGAGGACTATGGGTTGTTTTGGTTGCTTGCTTTGATCACCAAAAAGGACATTTACTTGCCTAAAGTAAGACATGACTAGCAGCATTTAAGCTTCCAAGACTTCAAGTCTATGAATGAATATAATTCTGAAGTTTGTCGAATCCGATCATTTCTCAAGCTTTGTAACGAAACTTTGACTGAAGAAGATCTCCTGCAGCAACAATATAAAGCTCAACAGTTCACTAAGTTTTCAGATTTGATCTCGATTTTACTTTTGTTTTGAAAAGCAGAATCAGCTGTTGATAAATAATCATTAAGCTCGACCTACTGGGGTGACTATTGTGTTTGAAGCACACTATAACACGAACCAACGCCCAAAACACAAAAAGAGGCGTGGTACCCTGACAAGGTTAACAGAGCCAAAGCCTGTCTAAAGGAGGAAACAAAGCCCAAAAGCGCGTTAACCTTGTTCCCAAGGCCCCAAAATTCAAGAATAACGGTAAAGCACCAGAAATCATGGATGCGGATATGTGCTATCGCTGTGGTTCAAAGGACCATTGATCTCGTGTTTGTTGAACTCCCCAGAATGTGGCAGCTGAATATCATTCTTGTTGTAAGAAGTTTGAATTAAAGTCTATGCAAGTGGACGAACCAGAAAGTATCAAGATGGAGGTTTCTGACTTTCAAGAGGCTGTTACACCTATAGAAGATTAGAATCTTAGACATAAACTATTGTTCTGGTTGAAATTTAGACATTGGGGTCGAATTCCACCTAATGGCCGAACCGCTCTTGTGTTTTTTGTTCAATTTTGAATAATTTCCCTTTATGTTTAGATTATTTGTCGGTGATTTGTTTTTTGGATATTAAGTTTTAGTTAATTACCATCCTTGAATACTTAAAATTATTTTGAATGGATATTTATTTTTAGAACTTTTATGCATATGACTGATTCAAATTAATTTTCATTCTAGGTATGACTAGTGGAGAAGTTATTTGTCTGGCAGATAGTGCAACCATGCACACCATTTTACGTGAACGTATCTATTTCACTAACTTCATACCTTAAAATGCACCTTTGATAACCCTCTCAGGCTTATCTAACCTGATTAAAGGATACGGTAAGGCACATATAATGTTGTCCAATGGTACAATTTTGACCATTGATGAAGCACTTTATTCTCCACATTGAAACCTATAGAAAATAGAGTGTATCTCAAGTGGTTTGTGTACTACGACCATACGCCCTGTAGAAAGCCACTCTGTCGCCAGCCTTACCTCTGGGACCACGCACTAAATTACACTTTGGCATGATCGTGTGGGACACCCTGGACAAACAACAATGCGCCGTATCTACAAATCATCACACGAGCATCTACTAACCCGAAGTTTAGGTTTGATTCAAGGAATCCCATGTCAAACCCGTTCTATGGGAAAACTTGTAATTAAGCCTTATTATGACAAGATTCATTTGAATCTTCCTATTTTTCTACAAAGGATTCAGGGGAACATTTGTGGACAAATTCACCCTCCATGTGAGATATTTTATTATTTTGGTTGACACTTCAACACGTTGATCATACATGTGCTTGTTGTCAGCAAGGAACGCTGCATTCTCTAAATAGTTGGCTTAGGTTAGCAAGGTCAGGGCTCACCACCCTAATTATCTGATCAAATCTTTTCGATTGGATAATGCTAGAGAATTCATATCTAAAACTTTTGATGACTATTGCATGTCGGTTGGGTTTGAAGTTGGACATCTAGTACCCCATATTCACCTAGAACGGCCTGGCAGAGGCATTCATTAAGTGCTTACAAATGTTTGCTCGATGCCAATGAATGGATGCGGCCTTTGGAGCCGCAGGTTTCACAAGCTTAGGCTCGACATACTTTTTTGTCCCTCTTGGAGAAGTCAAGTCAATGACAAGCTTCTTAGTAGCTGACAAACTCTCACGAGCAGCAGAAGAAGTCTTTGGCTTTTTCCTGGCTGAATGCTCACATGCAAGTGAAGAAGATCTTTTCTTTCCACCCTCATTAGCAGCAGGCTTTACAGCAGCGATTGGGCGAGCTGACGCATTGTCCTTTATCTGTTTTATCTCTTCATTCGGAGGCATGCCACCTTTATCCCAATGAAGAGAGCTGAGCAGCCTGCACCAGTTACGGTACTCGGCAGGAATACCCAAGGCGATATGCATTTTCTTCATATCTACCAAAGTTCTTGGAGTTGAGCCAAACTATGAATCTACACAAAGTAAGAAAGACGATCAATAAATTGAGGTCATAGGGTAGCTCAGCAAAAATTCAAGCAGGACAAGAATGAAATAGTTCACTCACCACTGATAAAGGTAGTCGGGACACGCAGTTCAAAAGAAGAGTCATACTTCCACTCTGTGCTCACCTCCAAGGTATCTCTCACCCCACTCATGGTCACCTTTGCAAGAAGCATCAAGCAGCCTATGACGAGACCTCAACTGCCCCACAGCTTCCTTGTGGCGGATCTCAAAGAAGTACCTGAACTCAATTATGGTCAAACCAAGATAAAAAAAACCTGCTCAAAATCCCACCATCGCACTAACAGCATTTGGAGAGCACTGAGTAGGTGCGCATTTCATGGAGCAGATCACTTCCTAGAAAACACGCGGCATGGGAAATGTAAATCCCAACACAAAGTAATACAGGTGGAATTTGATGGCCCTCTTCCTAGCAATGGCACCATCGCCGCATGGTTCATGCCTACTGTTATATTTTACTTGCTTCATGTGAACCCTTGACGGAATCGCATACTTGTACGCCTCAAGAAAATCCTGAAATAGCTCTTTGAAATTGATCTTGACACGCACAGCCTTGAAATAGCCCACATTGCCTGAAAAACCACCTTGATGGTACAAGGGTGGAGGATATTTGTCACTCTTGCGATTAGAAGAAGAGATCTCAAAGTTTTTGCACAAAGCATAAAGAAAAATATTTAAAAGGCAGCTCGCCAGAAGATATATTTATGAAAATATCCCAAGCCCAGCGCCCCCGCGCGAGGCCTCATGGCCCACACATTGCCTGACAGCTGCATAGGCCCATGCTCAGCAACGCACCCATTAGGCATCGTGGCCCACTGCCTAGTCCAATAGAAAGAAGGGGCCAGTGCCCTGCACCTCTCACCTTCTTCGCTACACTCTAGAAAGGCTCAAGGCCTCTCGGCCCGGTCTTCCTCTCTCTCTCTCTCTCTCGCGCCAACCACAGCTGACCCAAGTCTGGTCTACCATGATTGACCCATACCAAGCTCACCTAGATGGGCTAGAGCCTCACGGCTCACCCAGTCCAGTGCCGTAGCGCACCACCGACTGCACCGTGACATCCTTGCCATGCGTTTCTCACCTCATCGACCTCTGTCGAGCCAATTTTTCAAGACCCAAGACTCCTAAAAATTCAAATAGAGGAAAATTCAAAATTTTCTTACCTTGATGCGGCACGAAGAAGAAGAACAACAACGAAAGACGATTCTTTGCAAGGGCAAGAGAAAAATGACGCTAGGGGAGGGGGAAGAAAAAATTTCTCTTAGCTAGAACAAGTCTATCTCCAAATCAAGAAAGAAGATCAAGTTCAAATTGGAAAACAATTCTACAAGCCTAAGTAGCTTGGGATACACATATTGCCTTTTTCCTACGTGCAACCCCGTAGGTGTGAGGGCATTTGTGGAGCCTAAAATAATCCCAAAAATTCTAGAGGCGACACGTGGACTTTTATCCAAGAAAGACAAGATTGCCCTCAAATAAATGGGCAGGCGTCTCAGATACTCCCATGCACAGCTCACACCCCTGAAGGTCTCAGCAGTTGAATATGACTGCCCATAACTCACTTGCCCTAGGTAAGGATTTAAAGATAAGGATTAATTTTCCAAATCCTATTTTTAATACATTCTCAATTAAATATTGACTCCAATCAAGTAAGTAATCCCAAATAGGGATAATTACACCATTATCTCAAGATATTACTTCCTATTTAATATCTTGAGAATATTTCTCCACAAACACCTTGGTCAATAGGATGCCGCCATGTGTAGGGCAAAACCCTAACACTATAGCCGGCCCTATCTCTATGTATACCCCATATTCTACTAAATTTTCAGAGCTTTGCTGCTCCTAAAAAGCCCTAAACACCTTACTCTCTCAGAGAAACTGACTTAGGCATCGGAGATCTATTAGCCTAACCCCTCTTCACCTCATGGGCGCATGAGGCTTAGGTCTTTGATCAAAGGTGTTGATTATTTTATAAGTGAATTTTCGTTAAGACTGAAGACGACGGAAATTTGCATTGACAAATATCACTTGCATCAAGTATTCCAATAATAATAAGATTTTTCCTGTTAATGTTTTAGGAACGATTTTGTTCAAATTAAAGCAATAAACTTTTTTGGCCTTTGCCCTGCCTACCCCAATCAAGACTTTTTATCAATTTGTGTATCAATTTGTGTTAGTTTCGCCACAGCAGAAGTCACCATTTCTGAAGACTCAGCAGCACCCTTTTGGCTTTTTCTATCACCACGAAAAATAATCCGTCAATATCCAAATTATGGATGAGCATCGCCGCGTCCACCAACCCACTTCCGAATTCTTGTCTATATTAAAATGCCACAACAAAAAAACAAACCTTGTTCTCTCCGTAAAGTCTCACACTTCCTCACCATTTTCTCCACATACATCCACGATTTCTGAAACCATATATTTGTCCTCATTTCGCACCCATGTGAAGATCAAGTTTGGACAAATCGCCTCGGATACCCTGCCGTTTGAATTTCAAAAACTTGACACGTCAAGATTTCGCCATCGACACTAGTCACCTTGCATGTAATGTGTATGGACAAATGTACAAATTTTACATGCACACTTGCTCAACCTTTAATCTTGTATAAAAACACAAACCCTTTAAACCATTCTTCCCATAGAAGCATAAAATTAAAGAAATTTAGCAACCATGGTGATCAATTCCAACGCTTGGCTTCCTTTCTTGTTGTTGGTGTCTTCTCTTTTCCTTGCTTTCTCTGTGTCTTCCACTCTTGGTCTAGATAAAGACCAGTAATGTCAACAAGAATGTATGGACTTCCAAAGCGCTCCGCGTGTTTGGCCCAATGCAAGAATATGGAGCCCTGGTAGGGTCCTCCGGTTGCTGGCGAGCTGGTGTGGTACAGCTAATCTCATGGTCAGGAATGCCAGTAGGAGTGAGAGAAGCAGGGAACTCGGGTCCCGCGGAACATTGTCAAAGGCAGTGCATCCAGCAACGTCAGTTCGAGCAGCGCCACGAACAATGCCAACAGATCATTCAGTCGTCGGAGATATGCCAGAAGATTTGCCGCCAGCAAATTGAGGGAGGACAAGGTGGGGATTTAGAAAGTTATGTTTCTAACCATCATGAGCTGCAGCAGTGTCAGCAGCGTTGTCAGTTGCAGCGCGGCCAAAGGCAGCACAAGTGTATGCAAGAATGCCAGCAGCGTGGCCAAAAGTAGCATCAGTGTCTGCAAGAGTGCCAAGATCAAATTAGGCAACAAGGACAACAACAATATGAGCAACAGAAATGTCAGCAGCGTTGCCAGTCGCAGCGCTGCCAAAAGCAGCACGAGTGTATGCAAGAATGCCAAGATCAAATGAGGCAACAGGGACAGCAGCAATGTCAGCAGCGTTGCCAATCGCAGCGTGGCCAAAAGCAGCATCAGTGTCTGCAAGAGTGCCAAGATCAAATGAGGTAACAAGGACAACAACAATATGAGCAACAACAATGTCAGCAGAGTTGGCAGTTGCAGCGCTGCCTAAAGTAGCACGGGTGTATGCAAGAATGCCAAGATCAAATGAGGCAATAGGTGTTAACTACATTGCAAAAGATGAAGAATTGGTACAAAGGAAAATGAAGATGATAGAGAGAAAACCAGAAAGATTGTATTGATTGAATGGAGAAAATGTATACAAATGAACTTAATGAAATAATAGCTATACAATCCCTTATATAGCCATATATCTCAATTACAATAATGCCCTTCTAACTATACTAACAAACTCCACTACTGAAATATTGTCGTGTGGCATTTCTGTTATTACTCCCCCTCAAACTAAACTTGGAGCATCCAAGTGAAGTTTGAACTAGCCAAGTATTTAAGACTGATCTGGAATTGCGAGAGCAAGATATTTGCCATGCTTCAAGAATTAACCTGCTGCAAACAAGAAAGCACCCATTGACACCTTTGTAACTGCTGACCAAAACCTCTACTCACCCCATTATCATCAAACAAGACTACAACTGTTGCCGTTGGTGAAGCCATGAGAAAGCCACAAGTACAATCCAACTTTATCATTAACATACCCAACATATCAGATTTTCGACTTTGAACTGAGAAGCCATAGTAACACACTCACTATACATGCAAATTATCCCTCCTAAATATTTACAGAGACTAGCACCAAATCAATCAAGGAGAATGACATTCCAAGAAACAAAATCAACAAAGGAGAATGACACTCCAAGGAATCAAATCAACCAAAGAGAATGATACTCCTTATAGCTTCCTAAATCTTCCTAGATACCAAAATTAACCAAGGAGAATGACACTCCAAGAAACCAAATCAACCAAGGAGAATGACACTCCTTATAGCTTCCTAAATCTTCCCAGATACCAAAATTAACCAAGGAGAATGACACTCTAAGAAACCAACATTATAGGCTATTATAAGCTTCTGAACAATTCAAACCCAATAAAGAGACAGTAGAATTTCAGTGAGGCAGAGAGACATAATTGGACGCCATAAAAATTGCACAGTTCATGGTTCGAAAATCCAACAAACCGAAATGAAGTCCATGACAAACACTGATCTTGAAGCAATGAAGAATCTTGAACCCAAATAGCAGAAACAACTTGAAGAGCCCAGAAAAGACGAACAAGAAAGATGAATAGAGTGTAGCGCACATTTTCTTACTGAAACATTTAATCAAATAGATTATATGCACTGTGAATACCAAAAATTAAGAACCTAATAAGAACTTCAATCTTGACCCAAGAACGTTGAGAGAGAAATCCAGAAGTGTCCCATCGATCTAAGACAGAATAAGGAACCTCACAATCTTCTCGAGCAAAGGGGAATGATGCGCATCAAGCACCAAGCTTGGTGGAAAGAAAGAAAAAAAAATTGTCACAGACTTTAAACCCTTATGATATCCCACAATTCACAAGCTTTCAAGAACATGCAGCCTTGCAAGCCTAAGAAGCCATCACAAGCTTCAACGAATCTCAGTTCTTTATCTGCACCGCCAAGACCGATTCGCCCGGCGACAAGGCTATCGTCCACAAGACCATCTGCATCCCCTTTTCTTCTTCGACACGATCGCCATCAATCCTACGTCCTTCATAACCCTAGCTTTTCCCGGAATCCACGCCATCAAAATCCATCGCTCTACAATCGACGCAATCAAGGCCATCGACCTCGACCAATCCTCGACTCCCCAAAAAACAATCAACGAGAACAATCGTAGAAAAATCAACCCAAGAACAAGTGCGGAAGCACAGAAAATCTAATGGAAATTTTGGAAAAAAACTAACCTAGAAACAGATGAAAAATAATGGGAAATGGAACCACCAGAATCCATGGCATGAGCCTGGTGGCTCTGATACCATGTTAACTACATTGCAAAAGATGAAGAATTGGTACAAAGGAAAATGAAGATGATAGAGAGAAAACCAGAAAGATTGTATTGATTGAATGGAGAAAATGTATACAAATGAACTTAATGAAATAATAGCTATACAATCCCTTATATAGCCATATATCTCAATTACAATAATGGCCTTCTAACTATACTAACAAACTCCACTATTGAAATATTGTTGTGTGGCATTTCTGTTATTAACAAGGACAACGGCAATGTCAACAGTGTTGCCAATCATAGCATGACCAAAAGCAGCATCAGAATCTTCAAGAGTGCCAAGATCAAATGAGGCAACAAGGACAGTAGCAGCAAGAAGGCAACACAGGAAGAGTTCATCAGAACCCACATGGACAAAGATAAGATGAGCAGATGATGGGGGGGTCAGAGGAACAATCCCTTCTACTTCCCATCACAGATGTTTCAGTCACGGTTCCAGTCTAATGAAGGAAGTCTTCATGTGCTTGAGAGTTTCAGAAATAGTGAGCTTCTTCGCGGCATTAAGAACTATCGCTTGGCCATCTTTGAGGCAATGCCGAACACTTTTGTTCTCCCACACCATTGTGATGCTGAAAAGGTTATGAATGATGAAGCAATGAAGCAATGAGATTGGCTCTCATTAGTTTGTTGTTAGCTACATTAATAGATGAAGCAATGAAGTATGTTGTAGGGTGTAGAACAGCTTTTGAGGCTTGGTCCAATCTCATTGAAAGATATGCCTCAGTTTCTAAGTCTCGAGTGAATCATTTAAAGACTGAGTTGCATACGATTCAGAAGGGTATGGATAGTATTGATAAGTATTTGATGCGGTTGAAAAATATTAGGGATCAGTTAACTGCTACAGGGGGAAGTAATAACTGAGAATGATGTCATGATTGCTGGTTTGGCTGGTTTACAGAAGAAGTATGTTGTTATTCGAACTGTAATATTGGCTAGGGAGTCTTCTATTTCTCTAAGGGAATTTCGTGCTCAACTAGTGGGTGCTGAGAAGGAAATTGAAAGAGACATGAATTTGTTGTCTCGAGTCTATCTGCTCTTTATGTTCAAAGTGCTAGTTCAAGTACTATTACTGGCTCGTCTGGTTCGAATATGTACAGTCAAGGGTCTTTATCTGGTGCATCTTCTTCTCATCCTCAAGGACATAATCACATTCTTACTATCACATGGGGAGTTATTATACAACAACTGTATGGTTCATCTATTCCTTCATATGTTGGTTCTTATGAGCCTCAGGCATTTTATCCAGGTACTTTGTTACCTCAAGTTCCACGTCCTGGTATTAAATCTTTTAGCTATGGGCTTGTAGGTCACTCAAATTCTGGAAATCAACAGGGTGGTAGGTCTCAGTTTTCTGCAAATGGGTACATGTCTTCTAATGGGGGTCAATACAGAGGTAATGGAAGTGCTTACAAGAATAATAATGGTTTTAGAAGAAGGGGGTCCAATAAAGGTAACTCTTACTACTCTGGTGGATTGAGACAAGCTAATAATGGGAATAGTTCTTGGACAAGCAATACTGAAATGCGAACATTTGTTGCCATTGAATGCCAAATCTGTAATAAGAAGGGTCACACAGCTGCTAATTGTTTCCACAAGAATGCAAATACTTCTGCTACTGGTTTTGTAGTTGAGTGTCAGATTTGTGGTAAGCGAGGAAATTCTGCACTGGATTGTTTCCATAGAGGAAATTACTCTTATAAAGGACAGCCACCATCATCATCATTATCAGCTATGAATGCACAATAGGCACCTCAATTTGTTCCTTAAGACTCCTGGATTGTAGATTATGGTGCCTCCCATTATATGACTCCTGATATATCTATTTTGACTTAAGTTGCTCCTTTCCAAGGATATGAGAAAATCACCATTGGTAATGGTTCCAGCTTATCAAGTCAAAATACTAGTTCAACTATAATTCAAACTGATCATCATTCTCTTAGTTTTAACAAAGTTCTTTATGTCCCACATATTGCGAGGAGTCTTTTTTCAGTTAAACAATTGTGTGCAGATAATCACAGTTGGTTTATATGTGATGTATCCAATTTTTATGTGCAGGATAATAGGACAAGGGAGGTAGTATATCATGGAAAGAGTTAGCCCGAAGAACTGTTTCATATACCTGGGGTTCACAAGTCCAGAGGTGTACAATCTGTTACAAATGATCTTGTTGCTTGTTTGGGAAATATGGTGAAATCCAGTGTTTGGCATCAACGGTTGGGGCATCCTGCTCATGATGTTTTGTCTGTAATGTTGAAATAGTCTAGAGTGATACATAGTTTAGATGATAAGCATACTACTTGTACTTCTTGTATTCAAGGGAAGATGTCTAGAATTCCATTTCTGGTTAAACATGATAGATGTTTTGTTCATTTTGAGAAGGTTCATACTGATATTTAGGGTCCATCTCCTGTAAAATCCTTAGAAGGATATCGATACTATATACTTTTTGTGGATGAATATACCATATTTGCTTGGATCTTTCCTATGTGCAATAAATCTAATGTGTATGCAATCTTTGTTAAGTTCTACAATTTGGTCATACTTAATTTGGACTGAAAATCAAGGGGCTTCAAACAGTTGGTGGAGGTGAATATACTAACAAGTGTTTTACATCTTTTTTGGCTACTAAAGGGATTATGCAGTTTATTTCTTGTCCCTACACTCCTCAACATAATGGGATATCTGAGTGAAAACACATACACATAGTAGAGACTGCACTGACTCTTCTCAATGCTGCTGGTTTATCAACTGAGTTTTGGTATTTTGCTTGTGCTCATGCAGTGTTTCTCATCAATAACATGCCATGTAAAAGTCTGTTTTTTCAATCTCTATATATGTTGTTAAATGACAAGGTTCCTGAGTTACAATCCTTGAAAAAATTTGGGACAGCAGTGTTTCCTTGGATAAAGCCATATAATGACAATAAGCTCTAGTTCAGATCTAAAATGTGTATTTTCTTAGGCTATGCCATGGGATACAAGGGAGTCATATGTTATGATATGCACAGGAAGAAGTGTATTATTTCAAGGCATGTAATTTTTGAAGAATCAGTGTTTCCTGCAACATTGGATTTATCTTATAGAAATGGTCAATCTGTGTCTGATAGTTCTCAATCCTCACATATTGTTGTCCCAGTTCCAATACCAGTTTCTCATAATCCAAATAGTACAGTACCACATTCAACTGCAATCTCTTCACCTAGTTCTGTACCATCACTAAATGGTACATCACCTATTCACACTGCAGAACAGCATGTACCACAGTATTCCAATTCTTCTTCTTTATCAACATCAGCAAACAGTCCTACTTTTTCCTCTTCTAGCGATTCATCTCCTTTGCTTCCTGTTTTCCATCCAGCACAACTTCAGGTAGTCCTCCCAGTTCCTGAGTCATCATCTGGGTCTGATTCTCCTCATGTTCCAATGCATCATCATAGGCCACATCATATTCAAACTCGATTACAAACATGAGCAATTTCTGGGAAAAATTATGCAGCTTATCTTACTACAATTCCTGAGTTGAATTCATTACAGCTTATGGACAATTGTTTTAGTGCAATTTGTTGTGATACATTTTTTGGTGGATTTTCATTTATAGCTGATATCCAAGGAGTTGAGGAACCAAAAACATTTCGAGTTGCATCAACCAAACCTGAGTGGCAGTTAGCTATGCAAGACGAGTATAATGCCTTACAAACTCAGGGAATATGGGTTTTGGTTCCACCTCCATCTCACAGAACTATAATTGGAAGCAAATGGGTATATAAGATCAAGAAGAACCCTGATGGCTCCATTTCGAGATATAAAGCGAGGTTAGTTTCACAAGGCTATACATAAAAGCAAGGCTTAGATTATTTAGAAACATTCAGTCCGGTTATAAGACACACTTCAGTACGGATCATTCTATCTCTTGCTATTCAATATGGATGGAATCTGAGACAGTTGGATGTCAAGAACGCATTTTTACATGGTGATCTTGAGGAAGAGATATATATGATGCAACCTCAAGGCTTTGTGAATCCTTCGTGTCCAGATTATGTGTGTAAGCTTGTTAAGTCTCTCTATGGGCTAAAACAAGCCCCGAGAGCATGGAATTCGAAATTCACAAGCTATCTTCCATCTCTGGGGTTCAAAACGTCTCTGTCTGATACTAGTTTGTTTGTGAAAGTTGATGAAGGTGATATTTTTCTCCTTTTACTGTACGTTGATGATATAATACTCACAGGGTCTAATCCTGACAAAATTCAAGCAGTTGTTCAAGATCTTGCAATAGTTTTATATCTCAAGGATATGGGTAGATTAACCTTTTTCCTTGGTTTACACATTCAATACAATGAAGATGGCTCACTGATTATCAATCAGTCTAAATATGCAAAAAAGTTATTGAAGAAAGCAGGACTGGAGACTTGTAACACACCATCCAAACTTCACACACAGTTATTTGACAAAGAAGGTACTCCTCTCTAAGATCTTAGCTACTATAGAATTCTGGTAGGGGCTCTTCAATATCTAACTTTTACTAGGCCTGATATTGCCCATGTTGTTAACATGGCATGCCAGTACATAACTGTTCCAACTGATCTTCATATGCATCTTGTCAAGCGTATCTTGAGATACCTAAAAGGCACACTGGACTGTGGATTACATTATCAAAAGAGTGCAGCATTCAATCTTACAGCCTATTTTGACTCAGATTGGGCTGCGGATATTAATACTCGAAGATCGATTACTGGATTTGTGATTTACTTGGGGTGTAATCCTATATCCTGGCAGTCTAAAAAACAGTCTACGGTCTCACGCAGCTCCACAGAAGCTGAATATAAAGCCTTAGCACACTCTGCTACTGATCTATTTTGGATTTGATCATTATTGAAAGACATGAATTGGGTTCTTCTAGTTCCTCCAGTGTTACATTGTGACAATTTGAGTGCCATAGCATTAAGCTCCAATCCAGTTTTTCATTCTAAGATCATACATCTTGACACTGATTATCAGTTTGTCCGAGAGAAAGTGCAAAGAGGTGATCTTGTTGTTCAATATATACCAACTGAGGATCAAGTAGCAGATGTGTTTACCAAAGGTCTCCACAATCCAGTCTTCTTGTGACACTGCAGAAATCTTAGTCTTGGACTTTCAGACCAGCTTCAAGACTATGGTTAATTCAAACTTCTCTTGGTTGTTCCAAGCTCAGTTTGAGGGGGGAGTAATAACTGATATAACTATAATGACATTTGGCATTGTTGTAATGGAAGAGTTGGTTAATACAGTTGTGGTTAGTTGTGAAGGTTAGAAGGGTATTGTAGTAATTGTGCATGTAATGGTTTGGCTATATAAGAGATTGTAGCCTTTACTGTAAGTAGTGTGTTGTAATTCATTCAATCAATAGAATTAGCTTTTCTTTCCTTTATTTCCTTTCTTTCGTTCGTAAGTCTATATTACTTAATAATCATAAGCTCTAATATCTTCATATTTTCTTTACTCTGTGATTTCAGGACAATGTATCTGTACTCTTCTGATGAAAGATAGAAATGAGTCCTTCAACATGGAACATGGAGATGTGATTAGAGTTCCTGCAGGGGCTACTACCTAGTTAATTAACAATAACAATGATGAACCTTTTCAAATTGCAAAGCGCATCCGCTCTGTTAACAGTCCTGGCCGATTTGAGGTTACCAATCATCACTTCGCTTCATCAATATTGGTTTTCATCTTTTATTTTTATTTTTATATTTTTCAGCTATTAATTACCCACAAACCCATTTAAATTTCCACACAAAAACTTGAATTTTGTTCTAGTTAATATTTGGGGTTGGCTATTAAAAACAGTGCCCAACTTTTTGTAGGAATTCTTCCCTGCTGGTTCTGGAAATCCCGAGTCATACTTCAGCGTTTTCAGCAATGACATTCTTGAATCTGCCTTCAATGTAAGTTACAAATCTTAATTTTTGTTCTATACCCTTTATTTGATTTCATTTGTTCACCTAAATTAGTTAGGCTCTAATTAACAACTATTAACTATTTTATCAGACCCCAAGAGAGCAACTAAAGCAAGGCTTTAGACTACAAATGGGCCAACAAGGGGGCCAAGGCATAGTCATGAGAGCCTCAAAGGAGCAACTTGAGGCCTTGAGTCAACGTTCTTCTTCAGCCAGGTATGAAAGACGCCGACAGTCTCAGGGTCCGTTCAATATGAGACAACAAACACTTGTGCACTCCAACTATGGCCAGTTCTTTGAGGCTCGCCCTGAAGAATTCAATCAATTCCTGGACATGGATGTCTCAGTCAGTTGCATTGAGATGAACCAAGTAATGCTAATGCAAACATATATCACAAAACAAATTAATTAAAGGGAAATCAATTGATGATGAAAATACAAATCTTCTATTACTGAAATGATCAATTTTTGAGATTTCATTATTATGCCATCAATATTTGATCGACAACATATTCTTGGATCATTTCAGCAATTGGAATTTGAAAATTTTTCCTTTCAGCCAATTTTCTTTAATTTACTCCAATAGGCAAGGCATAAACCTGCCTTAATGTAATTTTATTGTATACTAATTTTGATTAGTACCTGTGGCTATTGAAATTCTAATCAAATTTTTGCAGCAAACTATGACGGTGCCACATTTTAATTCAAAAGCTACATTCTTGAAGTACGTTGTGGAAGGAAATGTACGCGTCGAAATGGCGTGCCCCCACTTGGCAAGCCAAATGCAAGGCGAAGAGATCATGGAACAACAAGAGTAGGGAAAACACAGTGGAAGGTTCACGAAGGTCACTGCTCAGCTGTCACCTGGTGATGCTTTCGTTGTCCCAGCTGGTCATCATGTTGCCTTTGTTGCCCAGAACAACAATGGCAACCAAAACCAGAACATCCGAATCCTAGGATTCGAACTCAATGCCCAAAACAACATGAGAAACTTCCTTGCAGGTAGACTAATCAAGCCAGAAACAGTATTACTGCTAATTAATTACAATTTTTAACTAATCGGGTGTGTTTAATTGTACAATTTTTTATAGAACGATATTATATTGAGGGGTGTGGGGATTTCAACATGAAACCTCCTACTTACTAGCTAAACCAGTACTAGTAGCTTGTAATTTTAACGAGATATCTTTGTATATATGTCAAGTATATATCAAATTGTCCTCGACAAATAAGGGAGAAATAACTTTAAAGTTAAGATTTCACCGTAAAACAAATGTTATGTATAACTAATAGTTTTATATGTAATCTGGATTGTTGTAAATGCAGGGCAAAAGGATAACATAATGCAGCAGATGGATAGGGAGGCTAAGCAGCTAGCATTTGGGCAAGAGATGGAAATAATCTTTGGCGAACGACAGGAATCTTACTTTGTGCCAACTAAGAAGGGAAGAGGGAGAAGCCATCCGTTGTCTTCAACTTTGGAATTTGCTAGCGTAATCTAATTAACTTGGTTAATTAAGATATCTAAGTAATATTAGTAGGGAAGAAATATGAATGGAGAGAGAGACTAATGTGTCTAAGTACTACGTCATATGGGACGTAATAATAAAAGTAGTGTAAGCAGAGAGCAGTAGTAGCACTGGTCGGCTGTGCTGGAATACTTTTGAATTAGGGCTCATGTAGAGTGAGCTTTTTGTGTGTGTAAAGGCTTAAACAGTTCTAGCTTTGTGCCATTTAAAAAGCTAAATGAGTTCTTATTTCTCTTTGAGTTATGTAAATGAAATTGCTAAGTAGTTTAGGGTATTGATCTCACGCTTTGTTCTTCTCCGTTTTTGTCAAGTTTTATTTATTCTCTGTTTTTGCTCGTGTTTTTGTTTGTTGATTCTTTTTATTTATCCACTTAAAAAGAGAATTGTAGGAAGAAAAGAGAATGAGTAAATTACTACATTAAACTGATTCATTACATGTTGACATGTGGTTTTTAAGCTTGTAGTGCAAATACTACATCATCAAAATCATTTGTGGTTTTTAAGCTTGTAGTGCAAACACTGTTTTCAAAATTCCTGCTAGTCACCATCTCGATCAATGCTTAGGTGTTTGAAAATTAAGAAATGGAGCCTAGACCGTCTAGGTGACACCTGCCTAAGTTGCAACTCACTTAGACAAAAAACTAATAACTTTTATTTTTGCAAAAAATTGCAAGAGACTAGTTGAATACTTAAATGAACACACATTATGTGCTTGTTCCTTATATTTTCATTATGTTCCAATACTTCATAATATATATGTCATTCTATTTTATAGTTTATGATGAAATTATATATATATTTTAAGTATAAACAGATACTTATTTACACGAAATATAATAGATTTACTTAAATTCGTCTAATCTGCCTAGGCGCTAGACCCCAATCCACCACCTACCTAGTGCCTAGCGTCATTTAGAATCTTGAGTGCAAATACTGCAACAACAATAACAAAGCCTTTTCCCACTAAGTGGGGTCGGCTATATGAATCCTAGAACGCCATTGTGCTCGGTCTTGTGTCATGTCATCCGTTAAATCCAAATACTCTAAGTCTTTTCTTAGTGTCTCTTCCAAAGTCTTCCTAGGTCTTCCTCTACCCCTTCGGCCCTGGACCTCTGTCCCGTAGTCGCATCTTCTAACCGGAGCGTTAGTAGGCCTTCGTTGCACATGTCCAAACCACCGTAGCCGATTTTATCTCATCTTTCCTTCAGTTTCGACTACTCCTACTTTACCTCGGATATCCTCATTCCTAATCTTATACTTTCGTGTGTGCCCACACATCCAACGAAGCATGCTCATCTCTGCTACACCCATTTTATGTACATGTTGGTGCTTCACCGCCCAACATTCCGTACCATACAACAACACCGGCCTTATTGCCGTCCTATAAAATTTTTCCTTGAGCTTTAGTGGCATACGGCGATCACACAACACGCCAGATGCACTCTTCCACTTCATCCATCCAGCATGTATTCTATGGTTAAGGTCTTCATCTAAATCTCCCTTCTTTTTGCAGGATAGATCCTAGGTAGCGAAAGCAGTCGCTCTTTGGTATTTCCTGGTATTTCCTTGAGTGCAAATACTACATCATCAAAATCATTTGTGAGAAGTCAAGAGGTCATCTTCGAATGAGATGTCAAATTTCAAACAATTTAAGTTTGAAGACGTATGTTCTACTTTGATTTTTTTTTTTTTAAATTTTGTTTCGCACCTGAAATGTCAATTTAAACTATTATGTATTGCATTACTTATGTTGTATAATTGTAATAAGCATTTTTAGAACAAAAAAATGATAATAAAAAGTGTAAAAAAACATTTATTAATCGCTAAAAAAATGATTTTAAATTGATGTCAAATTTGACAACAACTACCTTTAGTGTCAATCTACGTCATGCCACGTAGGAATTGAGATTTCGGTTGGAAAACACTAAAACTGTGTTCTTTTACTATTATTGCTAATGTGGGTTTTTTAAAGCCTCATTTGGAGATGCTCTAGGCCTCCAATTCCATCATCATAAACTATTGATGATGTATGTAGTGGTATCTTCTATATACTATATTTTTCCCTCGTCGCATAGTGATGTTAAGATTGTGTTTTAGAATGTAACGCTGGTTACTAATTCTGCTCCATTAATGGTAGCATCTGCACCTCTTTGTATTTGGTCTTCCACTAGTCTTGATCATGTAAAGATCACTGAGAGAGGTGATATAATTTTTACTACCTATGAAAATAGAGTTAAAAATAAAAGTACTTGCAAGAGAATAAGGTTATTATAGTATAAACAGCTTTATGAAAGTTATCTACAATAACTGATATGAATAACTTATATTTAAAACCAATTCTTAATTAACTATTTAACACAAGATTTTAAAAAGATTTGAAATTGTGAATTTGAAAGTACAGACAAAAAGTAAAATAATTGAAACTAATTTTAGTAAAGCTCGACAGCAAAAGGAAAAGAAAATAGTTTGGAAAAATCAAATGTAAAGGTATTAGATTTTTGCCGTCACCATTAACAATCCTATATAATCCTATCAATTATTTATGAGTTAACACATGCAATTTTGAAGGTTAGGCTCATGATGTTGGAGGTAGAATGTATATGTAACATGCAATCCGTGTGTAATGTTCAGATCAAATATGAAAATGAAAGACTCATTAAGTATTGTGAAAACCTTTTAAAAAGCCATGCAACCCTTAAGAGTGTGATGTTCGCCTTAAGTGAAATTACAATTATCAATCACAAAAAGTTCTACTCAATTTCATGTTGATGTTTCAACATAAGTTGCATCAAATTACATACCTAAACATCCTAATGGTAGCTTAGCATTAAGACATATAGATGGTTTAAAGACGATGATTAATAATTCAAAGTATGCATGCATAATTTTATAAGTAAACCAATAAGAAACTATATACATATTTATGCTAAGGCTCGTAGCCTCGCCCTAACGAACTAGAATTAGTTACACATATTCATAATTGAAAAACAAAATATTATTAGAAGAAAGAAAGATAGAAAGCACCATTGTAAAATATGTTGAAATTGGTCCAAAATCCTGCAACCGAGTTGAACAATGCAATATCACGTCTAAAACTTAGTATAATACTTAGCTAAGTATTTATAATGTGCATAAATTAAAGTCCTACCTAAGTTAGGTCTTTTAATAAAAACTAGGAAACAATATAAAATAAGACAGCTGTAAAAATACATTCTTATTCTAATATAAAGAATCTGATCAGCCAAGAATCCCCACATTATATGACCATATCAGCATCAAATCAGGCCCAAAATGTGGCATTAAAAAATTCTAAACATCCGAAATGGAAAAATCCCGTCGAAGCCAACTGCAAGAAGAATGTCAGAGCAATGTGGAAGCAAGCACTTGTTAGGAGCAAGTTGAAGGGGTAGTTTGCGAATTATAAACAACAAAGTGTTTGGTGTTATTCTGATCATCGCAAACAACATTAGTGAGCAATGCCACAGCGTTGCAAATCGGAACAGTGCAATCAACAATATGTCGAGCGAATAAAGCCGCGAGAACGATATTGCCAGCAACGTTGCCAGAGACATGGACAATACATTTAACATCAACAACAATGCCAAAGGACGTCTCCAAAAACCTCTCCTCTCAACTTGAGTAGTTCATTTGTGCATTTATAATAGTTGAATTTTGAAGTTCTTGATAATTTAAAATTAGGGAAACACCCCAAAATGGGACAATTTATTAATCTTGGGACAAAAATAGGACAAACAGACCATGCACACCATGCACACAATCAAAATTACTAAAATACCCACATATAAATACAAAAAAATCAGAAGCCCCATTACATCACTTTTCTCATTTGGAAGAAAGGGATGTCGAGAGAGCTCTGGGTTTCTAGGTTGAGCTTAGATTTATGAGCTTTGATTTCAAAGAGAGGGAAGTCCAAAGAACGATGAGAAGAGTGAACTGGGTTTTGGGTTGACCTCATACCTCTAATTTCGAACAAAGGGATGCGAGAGAGGTGAAAAGAGTAAGTTGGGTTTTGTACCATATTTTATGTTTTGGCCAAAATATTCTAGTTTTTTGGGCGACTGAAGCTTCGGTAGGCATAATAAGGTAGGGTTTTTAGTTCCAAGTTCCTTCATCATTGATTTATGGAATAAATGAGTTGTTTGTAAGATGAATTAAAACTTAGAAGTTAAATTAAGGTTTGTGTTTCATGTTGGGGCCTATGGGTTGTGGAATAAATTTTAGGTTTTGATGTGCTACAAAACTGAGATGGAACGATTTATGGTTCAAGTGTCCAATTGCATAAATTTGTGAAATTTTTTCCATAATGTGCTTATGGTGTGCATGGCTACATCTTAATATGAGAAGCGGGAATATTCACTAGTTATGATGCACGTATGTTGTGCCCCGAAAATTAGCGAGTATGATCACAACCTAGTTGGCCTCGGTGAAAAACTAAATTAAGAAAAAGTTTAGAGGACATTAAGGATCACGTGTGTCTATGAATTAACAAAAATGAGTAACATGTTTTCCACGTGCACAGTTAAGCGGCGATTGATATATGAAACAAGACTTTTCAAACTG
Organism: Crataegus laevigata; assembly: GCA_963580275.1. Classification (NCBI taxonomy): domain Eukaryota; kingdom Viridiplantae; phylum Streptophyta; class Magnoliopsida; order Rosales; family Rosaceae; genus Crataegus; species Crataegus laevigata. Next base: position 16,305,543 of record OY756940.1, on the reverse strand, counting down.
GCATTGTAAAATTATGTTTTAATTGTAGCCACTATGCAAATAGGTTGTCGTTAAAGTTTCTTATTAATGCGACAAGAAGCTCGTTACTCGATCTCCAGTTTTGTGCATATCATGTGCATGTACTATACATATGATGTGCATGTGGTGTGCATATAGTGTATATGGACAAGTGATGACACCATTTTCTTGATTTCGAAGAGAGACTTGTGAGCTTTGGGTTTTTGGGTTGGCTCAGATTTGTGAGCATATCACGTACACATTGTGTACATACAGTTAGCAAATCTTGAAAAATTCATCCAACAAACACACCAGCATTGAATGACTAGGCTTTGTTCCCACCATCAATGCGAGCCAGTAGTGGTGGTCTCGAGCCTCGATTGTTTGCCGTATTGCCAGAAAATGGCTGGAAAACTCGCGGCATGCTTGAGTTTCGATCCCAATGATCGAGGATGAGATTCGTGACAAGGCTATGTGTTTTGGACTCGTGAGGACGAGATGGAAATGGTGGTAGCTTCGATATAGACAGTGTTGGTTGGAACGACTATGCATCGTGTATGCACAGTGAGAAAGTGAGAGAAGAGAGAAGTAGGGAGAGAGAAAGAGAGAATCAGAAAATGGGAAGAATTACCCATTTATATATGAGGGCAATTAAGTCATTTCAAGGTGTAAGAAAAATCACATTTATGTCTGATTGTTGTGCATGTCGTGTGCATATTTGAAATATCCTATATATGTCCTAAGATTAAGGAATTGTCCTATTTCTGGGTATTTCCCTTACAAATATCTCATCCAAATGTATATTTATGATGTCAAGATTCTGAGTATAACCAGTGATCATGTGTGAGCCGGGCGAAAAAGAAACTTTTTTTTTGACTTAGTTTTATATCTCGGCAAATTAAGACATGTTTGGTATCGTATTAAAAAAAAATCATAGCTTTTTTTTTGTAACTTTTCTTAAAAACATCTTTTAAGTACATTTTTCTTTAAGATCCAAAAACTTGTTTGGTCTAAGATTTAAAAGTGTTTTTAAATTTTAATATTTAAAAAAAAACACCTTATATCAACTCCATGTCAATTCAAGAAATGCTAAATTCAATTGGATAGACATAAAGATCCAAAGAAAGGGTCAAAGGAGGAGGAGATGAGAGAGGGGAGAGAGAAATGTGAGAGAGTATCGGAGGGGATGTGAGAGAAAGAAAGGAGAGAAAGGACCAGATCAAGATAGAAGAGAGAAAGTAGTGGGTTTGGAGTTTAAAAACACTAAAAACTCAATTTTGTGTTTTCTAGAAGTATGCTACTTTTAAAATTAGTTTTTATTTCAGTTTTTTAAAACACTACTATCAAATAAGTATTCGGGTTTGGAGTTTAAAAACACTAAAAACTCACTTTTGTGTTTTCTAGAAGTATGCTACTTGAGTTCAATTTTTTAAAATAGTACTATCAAATAAGTATTCAAAAGTAAAAAATTTAAAAATTGTTTTTTAGTCTAAATTTTTTTTTGAATTCAAATAGAGTACCAAACATTCCCCTTACATTTTTTGATGTAGTGCAAGACGATAAATATGATCCCTATATTAAACACGCTTGGTGGTTTCTCATCTTTTTATTAAAGCACGTTTTTATTAGGTGCTTTAGTAACTATAATATTAGTATTGAGTATCTATCTTACCAATGTTAATTTCTCTACTTAAAGGACTCCATATGTACATTTACAAGAGACTTGATAAATTAAAAATTGTATCTATTTTGCAGTATCTTGATTAATTAAAAATTGTATCTATTTTGCAATATCGAACTGAATGTTTTTATTTCTCCCTAAAATCAAGTATTTGGATTGGTCGTGAGCATGAATTCACGATTAGTGACATCGAACAAACTCCATTGCTCTTAATTGAGTAATTCTCAAGTTATCTATGCCCGCCTCTTCGAGACCTTTAACCTTTCCTAGCTACATCACTTCATAAACACAAAACTAACATACAATTTGCATGAAATTGGATGGAATCAAAAGATAAGATACAAACTTAACCTCTTTGACATTCCAATATTCTAAAATACTTTACGAAATTGGGGATTTGAGATTTGTGGATAAAAACTATGAAACATAGAACTAAATAAGGAGATCTTGAATTTAATACAATCTCGATCGATGAGAAACTGCATACATACATCGTGTATGTGGTGTTTGTCTATGAGTTGTAGCCTTTCTTTCTTCTTATATATTTTAGTTGGCGGCTTTTGTTTCTTATTATTGGTGTCTTGCCAATATACACATCCCTATATATGAATGTTGTTATTTGGACTATGTTTGCTAAATAAAAACTAGTCTTATAGGCATAGCTAGGTAGGGTATACCTTTACTGGAGGGGTGGTTAACAAGGAGTAATTTTTTAGTATATTCGAACACCGATCTTTATACCGTGTTAAAAAAAAAATCTACTTTTACTACACTTATAGTACTTATTTAATAGAAATGAGATCTATATGTATTGGTTGACTCTACTTTTACTAGAGTTGGTACAAATGTGATATACAAAATGTAGTAAGTGTAGTATTACTCCATATCGTTATTATTCTTTCCAAATTTTATAATTGGAATCGTTCAATATCTTTCTTAATTTAAACACCATTCCTAAAAAAATCATTCATATCGGAGATTTTTCGTCATCCAAATGTATGATAAAAAACGATGATATAAGTGTTCATATAACCTATTTATGACAAGGCGTCCATTTTTTAGATGGCTATTCAATCTCCAATATGAATGATTTAATGTTGAAATTATCTTTAAATAAAGATTAAAAAAATGAAACAGTTCCATTTATAAAATTTACAGAGAAAAGATATATTATTCGCAAGAATAAGTTATGTGCGTTCCGATGATAAATAGTATCCGTGTGGAAATTACTCTCTCCTTCAAACTAACCTCTGCAACCAATTCGTCCATAATTTCCAGATTCGACCACACGTACGAAATGGTCTTCCCAAGTTTGGAAGCGATGTCCCGGTCCCAAATATGTTTACAGGACTCGTCGATTTGTCACCTTTAACACCAGTCACCTTGCATGTAATGTGCATGGCCAAGTGTACGCATTCCGATGATAAGTATTATCTGTGGACATTACTATCCCCTTCAAGCTAACCTCTGCAACCAATTCGTCCATATTTTCCAGATTCGACCACGTAAGAAATGATCTTCCCAAGTTTGGACGCGGTGTCCCGGTCCCAAATATGTTTACAAGGCACGTCGATTTTGTCACCTTTAACACTAGTCACCTTGCATGTAATGTGCAGCGCCAAGTGTACGCATGCATGTTTAGCCCCAACTTCTATAAATACCTCAAACCCTCTGCTATTCTTCCCACAGCAAAAAATAAAAATAAAAAAAATCCTTTTTGATATAGTTCAATACATAGTAACTGAGAAAGCAGCCATGGTGTTCATCGCCAAACCTAAGTTTCCTTTGTTGTTTTTGTTCCTCTCCACTCTTGTCCTCGCCAACTCTTTGTCTCCCACTCTTGCTTCTCGTAACCAGGGGAAGCAGCAGCAATATCGGCAGCAGTGCCAGCAGCTTTGCCAGGGCCAGGGACGGCAGTGCCAGGAGCAGTGCGAAGAGCAGCTGAGGCAGCTAGATCGGTGCCAAGAACAGTGCCGGATGCAGGGGCAACCGCAACACCAATGCCAACAGATGTGTAGGCAGCAGCTTGAACAAGGGCAGGGATTTGATAGTAATCAGGGGAAGCAGCAACAATATAGGCAGCAGTGCCAACAGCGTTGCCAGGGCCAGGGACGGCAGTGCCAGGAGCAGTGCGAAGAGCAGCTGAGGCAGCTAGACCAGTGCCAAGAACAGTGCCGGATGCAGGGGCAGCCGCAACACCAATGCCAACAGAGGTGTAGGCAGCAGCTTGAACAATGGCAGGGATTTGATAGTAATCAGGGGAAGCAGCAACAATATAGGCAGCAGTGCCAACAGCGTTGCCAGGGCCAGGGACGGCAGTGCCAGGAGCAGTGCGAAGAGCAGCTGAGGCAGCTAGACCAGTGCCAAGAACAGTGCCGGATGCAGGGGCAGCCGCAACACCAATGCCAACAGATGTGTAGGCAGCAGCTTGAACAATGGCAGGGATTTAATAGTAATCAGGGGAAGCAGCAGCAATATAGGCAGCAGTGCCAGCAGCGTTGCCAGGGCCAGGGACGGCAGTGCCAGGAGCAGTGCGAAGAGGAGCTGAGGCAGCTAGATCGGTGCCAAGAACAGTGCCGGATGCAGGGGCAACCGCAACACCAATGCCAACGGATGTGTAGGCAGCAGCTTGAACAAGGGCAGGGATTTAATAGTAATCAGGGGAAGCAGCAGCAATATAGGCAGCAGTGCCAGCAGCGTTGCCAGGGCCAGGGACGGCAGTGCCAGGAGCAGTGCGAAGAGCAGCTGAGGCAGCTAGATCAGTGCCAAGAACAGTGCCGGATGCAGGGGCAACGACAACGTCAATGCCAACAGATGTGTAGGCAGCAGCTTGAACAAGGGCAGGGCATAAAAATGGTGGTCAACTATCCAGTCATCTAAAATTGCATGTATAGAAGCATGCAGTAGTTAGGCTTTGCTAGAGTTTAAAAAGTACTACTACTACTAGTAGCTCATGTAGAGTGAGCGTTAACTTTGTATGTGAAATAAAGAGCTCTAGCTTTCGGCCGTATAAATAAATAAAAATGAGTAGTTTTATAATTCCGTTTATGTTTATTCATGCATTTGAGCCTGGATACTGTCAGTTCCAATATCAGTCTATAACTCTATCAATTACAGGCCCTAAAAGACGAAACACATACTCCTACCATGATTCATGCATCCTACATTTTCCAATATTCAGTGCTACTGGTTTTAGTTATCAAATATAACGTACCATAATAATTTGGTATCTTATCAAATTCATCATCTACAAACTATCTAAAATTTAGTGAAAGAAATCCTCATGTCGAATCTGAAACTTGGAGATAAAAGTATTCCAGTCAGGGTCGCTTCCCCCATGTTAGTTAATGTTAAGTTAAATACTCAGCATTATGATACGGTATATACCATAACTAACCATAAGAACAATCTTTACCCGTCCTAGTGATATCGGCCATATACGTTAATGTTAGTGTCATACTATCATATACATAATGCATGCATCCGTTAAACATTAACTTTAGGGCTAATTATATTTCATAATCTTCAAATTCGTGGTGATTTTTCAAATGGACGATGAAGTTTCAATTTTTAAAATTCATGCGCCCGTTAAACATTATTTTTAGGGCTAATTTCTATCTTTTGTTGAATTGATTGTTTAATCTCTCATTAAATTGATGACAATGGAGCATATGACCATTACATAGGCTAGCGTGTAAGCCACAATTCATCACATTGCCCAAAAAAATGATCAATTCAATGAAATATGATATGTTTAAAGAGATAAAACATATAAATTGATACCATTTTTGAAACATGCAATGTGAGAAACTTAAAAATTCGTGATCCATATAAAAATTATATCAAACTTGAAAAGAGTAAATTGTCGCCGTACGTATAGGTCCGTCCTTGTTCTTCTACCATGCATGTGATGAGATCAAGTGAGACAAAATTAATGTCTCCAATCTCAATTTATCCAATTCAGAAAACACGTCAATTTGATTTTGTCTTGTATGACACTGGTCACCTTGCATGTAATGTCCATAGACAAATGTACATGCATGCATGCTCAAAGCTTGAGCTGGCTAGCAAGCTTCCATAAATACCTGATCAAGTGCTATCTGCAGCTATCTTTAATTACCATTTAAGTTAATTAAGATCGAACAATTAACATGATGTTCATGATCAAGGCTAGGCTTCCTTTGTTGTTGATGCTGTTTTTCTTCACTCTTTTCCTCTCTGCGGCATCATACATGATGTCCGAGCTGGCTCGATGTCATCAACGCTGTGAGAGGCAAGTCGACCCAAGGCAACAGCTACGATGTCAAATATGTGTTTGCGGCAACATGCGCAATACCTGGAGTGCCTGCAACATTGCCTACGGAGTAGTACTACTCATCCATCACCAAAGCTATGCCAACAGATTTGTGCCCACCAATTGCAACGCTGTATGTAGGTACTCGAGTAGTTCATATTTAAGTGAGCTGTATCAGCGGACATGAAAGAGCTCTAGTTTTCTGTTTAGAAAATGAGTAACACTATTCTTACCACAATTTTATACCACATTTCTTTACCATCTTAGGTGGCAAATGAGTTGAACAAGCAACATTATTTAATTTCAATCTTTTTAAATGATGATTGTGATATACGAGGAGTCTCCTTCTTCCACCTAAGATTATTTATGTGGCTTGTCTAACTCATCTGCCATCTAAGATGGTAAAGAAATGTGGTATAAATTGTGGTAAGAATAACATTACTCCATAATTAAATAACGAGACTGAGTTCAATGTTTTGAGTTATTGGAAGACCTAATGATACTTATGACGAGTTATAATATTGTGATTAATTTGATTGTTGACTTCTCATTACAAAATACCTACAAAAAAAATGAGTATTACCAATAATTAGAGCGGTTATTACCAATTTGTGAGGCGTGTTATTTAGACGAGGGTGCTACCAATTTTGTTATCGATGGCAACGGTTCAGTTTGGGGATATAAATGTTATATCCATCTCCATAATTACGAAAATTAATCATATTCACCACCGCAAATTAACCATGGGAGATTATCCATAATCATACTCACCAAGTAACAAATTATCTATCGGTTAACGGTTATATCCATGTTTGTCAATACAAAAAATATATTCGTTCAATTAACGCACTATAATTTAGTATATACTAATTTTGTCAATAAATATCCACGTCCAATCATAAAAAAATAAATAAAAGAAATATACATATTTTTGGAGTTGTTCATGATAAGCCAAATATGATAAAAATTAAAGCATTGAATTTAAAACATTGATGATGTTGTTTGATCTTTGTTATCTCTCCTAAGCACCATTGAATTCTCATTGAGTTAGATTCAAAACTTTTGAACTTTTCTACAAAATGCAACTCACATAATGCAATTTTTGTATTCTCAAGGTAATGGGTTAGTGAATAATATACTATTATATTATATATTATACATATTATTTGGGTCGGATTCGGAGAGAGATATGGATTGAGGACCCCTATAAGCATATCTAAAACCATAAACCAAATACCATTCACGGTTTTTCCCCATACCCAAACTGTACCTAAATTTTTATACCAAAATCCGTTCCACTTTGGCAGTTATCCTTGCTTATCGAGCTTAATGGTTTAAATTGTCATCCCTACTCCTTTCACTTTTTTTCATTGTTTTTTTTTATAATTGTGCAATGTTGATTGATAATTGATAGGATTTTGACCACCAGGGACAAAAACTCTTAAAAATACTTACAAGAGTACAGGGTAGTTGTACTATAAACAGCTCAAGTAAAGTCGTTTCCACATGAATTGAATGAATAATTTGTATTTAAAACCAACTCTTAATTAGTTATTTAAAACAAAATTTGAAAAATATTTATTTTAGAATTTAAAATAATAAAAACGAATTTAAATGAAAGACAATTAAATAAATCAACTAGAAAACAATTTAAAGAAACACTAGGGTTCCTCCGTCACTTTTCCAATCACTTATGAATTACCCATGCATATTTTGAAGGTTAGGTTTTCCTAATATATATTCTACTTGGAACCCTCAACATAGAACGTATATCTAACATGCAATCCGTCTGGACGTTCGGATCAAATATGAACATGAAAAACTCATTAAGTTTTATGAAAACCCCTTGAAAAATCATGCAACCCTTAGACGTCGTGTTCATCCTAAGTGACAATTATTAACCACGAGAAGCCAGCACCAATTTCAAGGAATTTTCCGACCAAAATTGCATGAAATTACTTTTCTAAATATCTTAATGGTCGCGAATCACTAAGATAATTAGATAGTTTGAAACGGTGATTAATAATTCAAAACATGCATGCATAATATCATAAATAAATTGAAAAGAAACTACATATTGTTGCTAAGGCTCAAGGCTTTGTCCTAGCAAAAGAAACTAGTTACGAACAATCATAAAACAAAATATTATTGAGATAAGGATAGAAAACACCTAGAAAATAAACTTGAATCTTCAATCCAAAATAGTGTATGTGTTCTCCTCCTCCCCTTTTTGTAACCCTAATGGCTAAATAACTTTATTTATAGTACTAGAGTGCTAGAAATGCTTTGCTTTGGGAGAATAAAGTAGCGAATCTAGCTCTAGTCTTTCATTTTTCTCTATTGCAGTTGTCAGAATTTAATAAGGCTAAGTCTCGGTCTGTTTCACGTCCCCTACAGGTGTTGATGCATTGGAATCCCCCTCTGGCGGGACGGGTGAAAATCAATGTGGATGGTTCCTTCCTTTCTGGGTTGAATGTGGGCGGTGTTAGTGGGGTATTTCGTGACAAAGCAGGTAGCTATGCTGGAGGTTTTGTTTGCCTAATACCCTCTGCATCGTGTTCCACTATGGTTGAATTCCTAGAAGTCCGTGAGGGAATTCACTGGGCAATGGAAAGGAAGTTGGATTGTATTATTGTAGAATGTGATTCTTTGCAGGTGGTTCAATATGTTGTCAACCAATTCTAGGGGTCCTCCCTCATGGATCTCCTAGCTGATGATATTCGTGTTAGTTTAGATTCTTTTGTGGAATCACATGTTTGTTTTGTGCGTCGTTCGACGAATGCTGTGGCACATGGTATGGCCATATTGGTTGTGTCTCTCTCTATTGAATCTTGTTGGTTTGAGGAGCCTCCAGATCAGATTGTGGAGGCCCTCTTTGATGGAGTTTGAGTTTTTCTTTTGATTCAATAAAAACTATCATTTAATATAAAATAAAAAACTAGAAAACATAATAAAATAATAAAATAGAAAATAAAAGGTTTTCTATTTGAACTACAATTCGGACTTCTCAGAAAATTAGACGTTTGACCGATCAAATCAACTCTAATTTGATCCCAACAGGTCTTTTTTGAAAGCTTAAGACGTCCCCTACAAATCCCCAGAAGGAATCTTCCTCAAAATATGTCATCTTGACCTCTAAAATACCTAAAATGTCCAAAAATATCAATCTGAAAAAGCTGCGCACTGGGCCTTAATTTCATTGCCATGATCAAAAGACTTGGTAGAAAAATCTAAACTTTGATATAATCATCTTGAAAGAACCACGAACATCCCCCAATTGGAATCACTCTAAAATTCATCCGTTTGATTACTTTTCGCTCAAGAGGAATTCAAATGTCCTACGTTAGAAATATAATTCAAAGTATCAAAATCTTACCAGAATGGAGGTGTGTGGTTCTTCCTTCTCGATGTTTCAACTTGCTTCCATCTCGCTCTGCTCTCACCGAATCACTTCCGTCAAATCTTTCTCTTGCAGCAACCACAAGCTCTCTTTCGCAGAATTGACGAAACAAACTCGACTCTCTTTCAAAACTCAGGTCGAGTCCTCGACTTCTCTTTCAAAACTTAGCTCGAGTCCTTGGATAAAACTCATCTTCTTCCCTGATTTTGATGGGTTTTCATTCTGCATCAAATTTTGATAAAAATTGTGAAATTTGGGATGTGGGTATTGATGGGGTCGATAGGGTTATTTTCCTTCCTACCCTCTTCGCCTATTTAAAATCTCCACCATGTTCTTCCACCACTACTACCAGCAGCACCGGTTCCCCACCCCACAGTCCTTCTCCAAATGCCTCAAGCCTCGATTGCTCTCTGACTCTCTGGCCTCTTGGTAATCCACGACTTGAATTAATTGACTATTTTTCTCAATTTTATTTACTTTTTTGTTGAATCTGGGGTTTTTTTTTTCAGTGATCAAATATCTGGATTTGTTTTGGTTTGTGAGATTTGTGTTTTGAATCGATTAGATTTTTTTATTGCATTTGTTTTTGTGGTTTTTATTTTGTGGTGAAAGTTATTGGTTCGATACGCTTCCGTGGTCAATTTGATTTGTATTATTAGTTTGATTGATAAGGATTGTGATGGATTTGATGCTTCATATGTGTTGATCAATTTGAAGATCCCCATTTTGTTTTACTAATCTATACGTTTTGAGAATATATACTGCTTTCAGTATTGTTGTTTCATCTTAGGATCGTGTCTGGTAATTTATATGGCTCATTGTTTCTTAACAGTCCCTTGAAACCAATGAAGGATCAGTATAAACTTTTTTTTTTTTTTGTTCCTGATTTATGGTTAGAGTTTGGCATGGTTTTAATTCTAACTTTGGGGGTTGGTTTAGTTAAAAATATTTGGTTTGTGTGTAGCTAAGTTACAAGATATGGGAGAGATGATAGTGGAAATCCTTTCGATTGTGCTAGGCCTTTCTTTCTCTCTCCAGATTTTTTTCTTTATTGTTGAATGATTTCATATTCTCTGCACACATTGAGATTGTTTCGTAGATACATAACTCTTTTTTTTTCATGTTGTGTTAGCTTTGCACTTTTGGCCAACGTTTTGATTATGAAATGAAAGATTATGCCTTGGTCCAATTAGTTTTTGAATTCGATCATTTTATGTAGACACTGTTGCAAGAAAAAGTTGGAAAGGCAACATAATTGGAAAATAGGGTTATCACGATCACCCTATAAACAGAGGAGTGTGCATTTGACGTAACTTTCGAGGGTCTGGAGATTGGAGTTAGAAATGAGCATCATAGTGAGTTCTACTCGAAGTTTACTTTGTTGCAGTTTATGGGTCTACCCTACTAAATACAAAAAAGACCGTGTTTTCTTTGCTAACAAGGTAAACAAATTAGCTTTTGTTGGACTGTGCTGCTTTAAAGCTCTAAATTGGTGTTATCAGTGAAGATGCCTTCTGTGATGCTTTGGGGACTTTATTGATTCAAGTATTCACTTGGTTTTTTATTTTCTTACAATTTTTCATTTGAAAAAAAAAAATGCTTCATTTGTATGCATTCTATGATGCTATTGAGGTTTACAATTTTTTTATTTTTCTTTAGGTAATATTTTCTTTTTACTGCATATTGTATCTTCTGTTTGGGAATGCCTCTGCTTTTTTTTACTTGCTGATAATACTAAATACGAAAAAGACCGTGTTTTCTTTGCTAACAAGGGAAACAAATTAGCTTTTGTTGGACTGTGCTGCTTTAAAGCTCTAAATTGGTGCTATCAGTGAAGATGCCTTCTGTGCTGCTTTGGGGACTTTATTGATTCAAGTATTCACTTGGTTTTTTATTTTCATACAAGTTTTCATTTGAAAAAAAAAAAATGCTTCATTTGTATGCATTCTATGATGCTACTGAGGTTTGCAATTTTTTTTATTTCTTGGTTTTTATTTTTCCTTAGGTAATATTTTCTTTTTACTGCATATTGTATCTTTTGTTTGGGAATGCCTCTGTTTTTTTTTTTTTTTTACTTGCTGAGAATACCTCTATCAAAAGGGCCTTTCTTTGTTTCATCCTATCATTTTCCTTATTTTCTATGTCCAACTATGAAGCATCATTTTATTTTTATTGATATAAAGATATTTTCTTTCTCTAATTATGCCTACGTCAACTCTTTTTAATTTAAATGCACTGATTTAGCACTCACATTTATCTAATAGAGCAGATGAAAAAAGACTAAAACATGGATTATATATTTAGCTAACTGATCCTCTTCGGTTCGAACGGTTTAGGTTGTGATGGTACAAATCATATGCTTATTGATTATAAAGGAGATTAATGTCTAAGTAATTGATTTATAAAAAAATAATGTTGTGTATTTTTGTTGCTAAATCTTTTCTTTTTCGTTTCGTTTTCTTCTTTTATTTTGTTGCTAAGAAATCTGTGTTGTTTATGTAACCACAGTGGTTTCAGCAATTCTCAGAGTTCCAACCAAACCCGTTGTATATTTCGGGAAAGTCTTAGCTGGAGTTTACATAATTACAGCATTACACTAGATGCATATGTATATATGTATCTATTGGATTTAACTTTTGGTCTGTAATAATGTGCTGCATTTTCTACATATATGTATAGGTATTAAAAATAGAACAAAAGAGAAATGCAATGACATACTTCTAATTTCATCCTCATTAATTATCTTAATTGGTGTTTACATAATTACAGCATTACACTAATTGCATGCGTATATATGTATCTATTCGATTTAACTTCTAGTTTGTAACAATGTGCTGCATTTTATACATATATGTATAGGTATTAAAAATGGAGCAAAAGAGAAATTTGATGACATACTTCTAATTCCATCCTCATTAATTGTCTTAGTAATTATCAAGAATTGAGTGACATGTTTCTCATTGTTTTTTTATGTTACAGATCTACAAATGATGATGAAAGCTTTTCATCATTGGTCTTTCGAGAAACAGAGACATGCATATAAAAGATGTAATTGCCTAGAGCCTTTGTTTTAGGTGAAGCATGTCATCAAAGAGAGTAGTCAATTAACAGTTGCCAATTGATATTAGGTCTTAAATATAATTTTGGCTTTCAATTTTTTTTACAGAGTTTTATTTTTATGTAAGATGGGTGAAATATATATATGTATATTGTAATATTACTTTGATTTGCAGATATGTCATTGCATCAATACTAGATATATTTTCAGTTTAAACAACATCCTATATATTTTCATACTGAATGTCATGTGGGTAACCTCAAATAGATATGTCAAACATTTTTTCTTTCTAATTTGTTGTAGTGTTTCCATTTGTTGGTGCAGAGCTCCACAATTGGCTAGCGTGAATCTTGGTATCATCATAATGCATGCAATGTTCAGGGATCCATAAGAGTCTTGGGGTACATATATCAAAGGTATAATTTTCGGTTATGAAAAACTTCAAATTTATTTTATTATTTGTATGGTACTCAATTCCATATTTTATGCGTTATGCTAATGAGTTTCGTTTCTATTTTTCCTGCATTATTCTAATGAGTTTTAGTTCCTAGGTAAAGTTTCCACCTTCTTTTCTTCAAGAAAATAACAAAGATACTAAATTTATTCTAATGGTCACGTGGGTCCTCGCCGGCGATGTCGGGAGACTTGAGTAGGTCGAGTCCCAAAAACCGAAAGGCGGAGGTTCTTCATCGTGGTGTCGACGGAGGGGATGGACCCTCGAATTTCTTGGTGAGACCACCACTGCCGGAGGCGGAGGAGTCGGCGATGGAGGATATGGACTCGAGAGGGAGTGGAGATGTCGATTCTGGAGGCTGGTAGAGTACCCAGTTATGATGATGGGTGTCTTGATCAATTCCTAGGATGGGTAGAAGAAGCTTGACCGTGTCCTTGCCGAACGGAGATTTGAAGATCTTGATTGCTGACAAGGATTTGACAAATATCACTCGAAGCGTTCAGAGTGCCAAGGGTCCAACCATGAACGATTGATAACTCGACGACGGGCCTGGGTGGATCTGTGGATGGTCCTACTAAAGTTTGTGTATAGTTGGGCCTGGGTGGATCCGGTTTCGGACAAGGGGCCAGCGCTGGCGAAGACGTCCGATCTTGGCAGAGATACAGTCGCAGAGTTCTAAGAGTGTACTTGTGCAGCTTCCATGGCGTACATAACCTGAAGCAAGCTGCTGTCTTGTTGTCAGAGACGAACAGAAGGAGGCCAGGTGAAGGTCATGAAGCTTACGTGCAAGATCTTCAAAACCCAGTTCCCACTTCGACCGTCCAACTCCTTAGTCGCGCTCTGGAGGTGGTTAATGCCTTGGATCGAGAAATATGTATTTGATTAGGTCAGAGACACGTACTACTGCATTGCATGACTTTTGTTCTGCTTGGGCCGAGAACAAGTGAGGATGGGCTCTCGGTTTTGGGCTTTGAACCTTTGTAGCGTTCATCGAGGGTTCTTATCTTAAACTCTTCGCACCATGTTCATGACAACCATCCAGCTTTGTTCGAGCTTCTTAGCGATCGTATCTGTAACGGAGCCGTGGCTTGGAGTGGCACAATGTCGACTACTGGAGGAGCCTCCTTTGTTGAGTTTTATTGGGAATAGCTTGAAGATGTCTTGAGCCGCTCCAAAGATGTGCTTACCAAGACGGGCCTTTATCACGCTGTATACACATCTTTGTTCAGTTATGATCATCATCCTTCCGTCATTCGTGCATTCTTCGAGCATTGGTGTTCAGCAACCAACACACTTCACACAGCTCGAGGGGAGATGTCGCTCTCACTTAGGGATCTTCACAAGATAGGAGGCTTGCCGATTCAGGGAAAATTTTATGACGAAGTTGTTCCTAGCGTGGAGGAGTTTTTTTGTCGCAACAGTCGAAGATTGCCTGCGAGTTGTCGCTATTTGTCGCTATTTGTTTTGGGCATATCACAAGTTTTTCCAAGAGGCCCCGGGTAAGTCAGGTGTGAAGATTTCTTCATGGATCCGATTTTGGTATCGGGGCGCCATGAAGTACAAGAGGCCTTTGAAGAAAAGTGGTCGTAACAAGACAACCAGGCCTAAAGGAGACTCGGATCCATCAGGTGTCATTGGTCCAGCCGGGCGCCGTACCTCTGCCGAGTCGAAGGCGTTTGAGGATCTTGACGTGGCGCCAGAGCACTTGGAAGAATCTTACTTAGTTGCTTTCTTAGCTTGTTGACTTTGTAAGTTAGTTTTCCCAAAAGAAGATGTCAACTTTGTCCGTCCCAGAGTCTTCAAAGTAGCTAGCAAGATGGTCGTAGGCGAATTTTTTAGCTTCGCTGTTCCAGTCTTAGCTAATATTTACAACGACTTAAGTTTTGTTTCGAATTCGGCAAACACTGAAGACCGTGACGCAGTACTTCTTTACCACTATGTGTATGGCTGGTTGGGTGAGTACTTTGGCACTCATTTTTCTTCGTCAACTTTAGACAAATCGAGGCCTTCTTCACCGACTTCAGTCAAGTTGGGGCCTCTAATGACGAAATATTCTAGCGTTCTTTCTGCGAAGAGTCTTGATGATTCGCAAGTGCAAGCATTGTTTAGCAGTTGTGAAGGCTTGAGGATGGATCGCTTGGCAATAGTTGGTTTGGCGCGGCAAGACCTCATGGATGATTTGCATCTTCGCTTCTCAGACATGTCTTATTTCATAATTCTTCACTCGGGGTATGTTTCTTTGCGGCAAGAAGGCCGATGTATCATTCAGCCATATAATCCCCATCGTTTTAGCAGGTAGTTTGGTTTTGTCCAAAACGTGCCGGGTAAGCTGAAGGAGAGAGACCAATCAAGATCCTTGCAAGCCGTGTATATTCATTGGGAGTCTTGTACCCGTGCATGCACAAATGCTTCTATCACCCTGCCGGCCAAAGACGAGTTCAAGAATAACCAAGTGACCCGTCCTTATGTAAGTTGGTGGTCGAGGGTACATTATGAGGATTTGTGGATGACAAGTGATACCAATTTTTCCCATTCTCGCCATGAAGCGTTGAAAAAGTTGTTCTGCAGTTTTTACGCAGCTGGTACCTTTTGATTGCGCGAGTGCTTCCCCTTTGCAGGATAGACCTGTGGTCCCAGCCTGTCCACGCTTGTGTTTGCCTTCTTCTCGTTTGGATGTTTCTGAAGAAGCAGGTGACGAAGTTGATTCGCACGAAGACGGACTTGTTTTGCGGTAGCGCTAACAAGTTTTAAGCAAGCGACTATTTGAAATTGCTCAGGTTGACAACGATGTTAATTTTCGTCATAAGAAGAGGGAAGTGTTCAAGCCCCCTCAATCCGATGGCCGTATGTCATTTGAGGAAGATGTATGTATTCCTCTTCTTTCCATGATTTCTTCTTCTTTCATTATTTTAGCTTTCGTTTCGAACACCTTTCTTTGTCTTCTTTAGGTCGTGCCTTCTACGCTGTTTGGAGGCAATCTACTTACAGATGAGGAAATAGGGGATCCGCCTGGTGCAGAGCTTGTTCAAAGTCCGCCGAACTTCCCAAGTTTGCCGTGCATAAGTGAAGGCGTGCAAGCGTTCGTCGTGCGCCCAACACTTTTGCCAGCTAGTTCTGAGATTTCTTTAAGAGGGCCGAACCTTAGCGGTACCGAGCAACTCATCTGCCGCATTAACCTTCGTGTGGCCATGGACATCAAGAGCCATATTGAGAGCAGGATTTCAAAGTGCCCGTTGGAAGACCTTACGTTGCTCAGAAAGGATTTGTTGAAGCTTGTTTCTGCAATTGACAACCTTAACGTTGATTCTTCATCCTTGAGGATCAAGGTTGCCGAACTTATGGCCGCCTCGACTGAGTATTCTTCCTTGCGTGCCATTTCTTTGGAGAAATTGAGTCCGGATGTTAGAGCTCAACAACTTGCAACAATAGACTCTTCGCTAGCCCGAGTTCGATCTTCTCAGCAAACCGTTTTGGGAGATTATCAGATTACAGAAACTTCTTTAGCTTCCGTCCGAGCGCGTCTCAATGCATTGATACGAGAGCGAGAGCAGTTGGAGATCGAAACATTTCATCTTGAAGGAGCGCTCGCAGAGCAGAAAACTACACTTTCTCAGTACTAAGAAGAGATTTCTTGCTTAAAGCAGGAAAATGGCACGGTTATGGAATCGCCTATTTTGTCTCCTACTGATGTAGAGACTTTGAAGACTTTGGAAGGCTTACTCGAGGATCGCCTCCGTAATTTTAGGGACATGACCCTCGAATAGTGTCTTTCCTTTCTAAGCTATGTTTCTAAAACTACGGAGGCGATCCTCGAGTAAGCCTTCCAAAGTCTTCAAAGTCTCTACTTCAGTAGGAGACAAAATAGGCGATTCCATAACCGTGCCCTTTTCTTGCTCTAAGCGAGAAATCTCTTCTTCGTACTGAGAAAGTGTAGTTTTCTGCTCTGCGAGCGCTCCTTCAAGATGAGATGTTTCGATCTCCAACTGCTCTCGCTCTCATATTAATGCATCGAGATGCGCTCGGACGGAAGCTAAAGAAGTTTCTGTAATCTGATAATCTCCCAAAGCGGTTTGCTGAGAAGATCAGACTCGGGCTAGCGAAGAGTCTATTGTTGCAAGTTGTTGAGCTCTAACATCCGGACTCAATTTCTCCAAAGAAATGGCACGCAAGGAAGAATACTCAGTCGAGGCGGCCATAAGTTCGGCAACCTTGATCCTCAAGGATGAAAAATCAACGTTAAGGTTGTCAATTGTAGAAACAAGCTTCAACAAATCCTCTCTGAGCAACGTAAGGTCTTCCAACGGGCACTTTGAAATCCTGCTCTCAATATGGCTCTTGATGTCCATGGTCGCACAAAGGTTGATGCGGAGGATGAGTTGCTCGGTACCGCTAAGGTTCGGCCCTCTAAAAGAAATCTCAGAACTAGCTGGCAAAAGTGTTGGGCGCACGACGAACGCTTGCACACATTCACCTATGCACGACAAACTTGGGAAGTTCGGCGGACTTTGAACAAGCTCTGCACCAGGCGGATCCCCGATTTCCTCGTCTGTAGGTAGATTGCCTCCAAATAACGTAGAAGGCACGACCTAAAGAAGACAAAGAAAGGTGTTAGAAACGAAAGCTAAAATAATGAAAGAAAAAGAAATCATGGAAGGAAGAGGAATACATACATCTTTCTCAAATGACATACGGCCATCAGATTGAGGGGGCCTGAACACTTCCCTCTTCTTATGACGAAAATTAACATCGTTGTCAACCTGAGCAACTTCAAATAGTCGCTTGCTTAAAACTTGTTGGCGCTGTCGCAAAACAAGTCCGTCTTCATGCGAATCAACTTCGTCACCTGCTTCTTCAGAAACATCCAAATGAGAAGAAGGCAAACACAAGCGTGGACGGGCTGGGACCACAGGTCTATCCTGCAAAGGGGAAGCACTCGCGCAATCAAAAGGTACTAGCTGCGTAGAAATTGCAGAACAACTTTCTTTCGACGGTTCATGGCGAGAATGGGGAAAATTGGTATCACTTGCCATCCTCATAATGTACCCTCGACCACCAACTCACATAAGGACGGGTCACTGGGTTATTCTTGAACTCGTCTTTGGCCGACAGGGTGATAGAAGCATTTGTGCATGCACGGGTACAAGACTCCCAATGAATATACACGGCTTGCAAGGATCTTGATTGGTCTCTCTCCTTCAGCTTACCTGGCACGTTTTGGACAAAACCAAACTGCCTGCTAAAACAATGGGGATTATATGGCTGAATGATACATCGACCTTCTTGCCGCAAAAGAAACATACCCCGAGCGAAGACTTATGAAATAAGACAGGTCTGAGAAGCGAAGATGCGAATCATCCATGAGGTCTTGCCGCGCCAAACCAACTTATGCCAAGCGATCCATCCTCAAGCCTTCACAACTGCTAAACAATGCTTGCGCCTGCGAATCATCAAGACTCTTCGCAGAAAGAATGCTAGAATACTTCGTCATTAGAGGCCGCAACTTGACTGAAGGCCCCGATTTGTCTAAAGTTGACGAAGAAAAATGAGTGCCAAAGTACTCACCCAACCAGCCATACACATAGTGGTAAGGAAGTACCGTGTCACGGTCTTCAGTGCTTGCCGAATTCGAAACAAAACTTAAGCCGTTGTAAATACTAGCTAAGACCGGAACAACGAGGCTAAAAGATTCGCCTACGGCCATCTTGCTAGCAACTTTGAAGACTCTGGGACGGACAAAGTTGACATCGTCTTTTGGGAAAACGAACTTACAAAGCCACAAGCTAAGAAAGCGGCTAAGTAAGATTCTTCCAAGTGCTCTGGCGCTCGACTCGGCAGAGGTACGGCGCCCGGCTGGACTAATGACACCTGATGGATCCGAGTCTCCTTTAGGCCTGGTTGTCTTGTTACGACCACTTTTCTTCGAAGGCCTCTTGTACTTCATGGCGCCCCGATACCAAAATCGGATCCATGAAGAAATCTTCACGCCTGACTTACCCAGGGCCTCTTGGAAAAACTTGTGATATGCCCAAAGTGAGAGCGACATCTCTCCTTGAGCTGTGTGAAGTGTGTTGGTCGCTGAACACCAATGCTCGAAGAATGCACGAATGACGGAAGGATGGCGATCATAACTGAACAAATATGTGTATACAGTGTGATAAAGGCCCCTCTTGGTAAGCACATCTTTGGAGCGGCTCAAGACATCTTCAAGCCATTCCCAATAAAACTCAACAAATGAGGCTCCTCCAGTAGTCGACAGGGTGCCACTCCAAGCCACGGCTCCGTTACGGATACGATCGCTAAGAAGCTCGAACAAAGCTGGATGGTTGTCATGAACATGGTGCGAAGAGTTTAAGATAAGAAATCTCGATGAACGCGCCCTCTTCTTTGTATTTGGTCGAATAGAGTCTACCACCTCCCAAGATACTTCAGAAGACCTTGACTTAATATGCATGGAGTTGTCTTTTGCGGGAAGAACGAGCGCCTTAGGACCAGTCAGCGGGGCGTGAAGCTTCAACGTCGTTCCACTATCTTGCGAATCGCCTTCCCTTGCAAGAATGGTGATGGTGTTGCTATTAAAGCACTTGAAAAATTCCATGACCGCAACAAAGAGTCAGCCAGAAGACCACTGCAGTCTCTGGCACAGCACCACACGGCAGCGCACCACCGAGGGAACACTATGATCCAAAGGCACTACACAGCAAAACCCCATTGCAGTATCTGGTACACCCGCGTCCCGCTACCGCGGCTCTAAAAGCTTCGTGAAGATCCTGGGGTCAAGATCTGCCTTCTCAAAAGAAAATTAAAGATTGCTAGCATCACAACAAAGAGATCCATCAGTGGAGGGGCACACACGCATTATGCATAAAAAAAAAGGAAAAAAAAGAAAGAGATATGCATGAAATTATTACAGCTGCATCTATATATATAACCAGTCCATCCATCCTTCCAGGCCCATTCCACCCATTCTCTGCTACAAATGTTCAAAGCCTAAAACCGAGAGCCCATCCTTACTTGTTCTCAGCCCAAGCAGAACAAAAGTCACGCAATGCAGCAGTACAACGTGTCTCTAACCTAATCAAATACATATTTCTCGATCCAAGGCGTTAACCACCTCCAGAGCGAGACCAATGAGTCGGACGGTCGAAGTGGGAACTGGGTTTTGAAGATCTTGCACGTAAGCTCAATGACCTTCACCTGGCCTCCTTCGGTTCGTCTCTGACAACAAGGCAGCAGCTTGCTTCAGGTTATATACGCCATGGAAGCTGCACAAGTACACTCTTAGAACTCTACGACTGTATCTCTGCCAAGATCGGACGTCTTCGCCAGCGCTGCCCCTTGTCCGAAACCGGATCTACCCAAGCCCGTCGTCGAGTTATCAATCGTTCATGGTTGGACCCTTGGCACTCTGAACGCTTCGAGTGATATTTGTCAAATCCTTGTCAGTAATCAAGATCTTCAAATCTCCATTCAGCAAGGACACGGTCGAGCTGCTTCTCCCCCTCCCAGGAATTGATCAAGATACCCATCATCATAACTAGGTACTCTACCAGCCTCCATAATCGACATCTCCACTCCCTCTCAAGTCCATATCCTCCATTTCCTCAGCCAGAAACCCTATTTCAATTAAAAAAGTCTGCACCAACATCAAAATCTTATGCTTCTTTCCTGCAAGAGAAAAAGTATTTCATATCATTAGGGTTGAGAGTAAGAGTATCTCATATCATGCAAATTGCCCTGTTCTTTCCCTAGCCCTTGCTCTCGCCTGCAAGACGAGGAGAAAGAAAGCAATCAGTTGGAACCTGAAATCAGACTTCTGGTCTGGAACTAACTGCCTGGAACTCCTTCCCTGATTGCTTACCTAGCCTTGCTCTCGAATACTCATCTTCAACATCTTGTGCTTCCAAAGAAGATACCGCATATGCAAGGAGAATAGATGAAGCAGGTGAAATTGATACATCGAAGCATGTGGAGACAAACGCAACCAATATATGTGCCGGTTCATTCACTACTTCTTCAAAAGCAAAAGTATCTCATATCATCGAGGTCGAAAGCAAAGGTATCTCATATCATGCTTTTCCCCTGTCATTTCCTTTGTCCTCGCTCTTGCCTACAAGACAAGGATGAAGAAAAGCAATATGTCAGAACTTCCACTCGAACTTCCGCGTGATACATCAAGCTCGTGGAGAATCAACAAGTATGACAACTGCAGGTGTTGATTCGTCCCCAACTAAACTAAAGATCACTTACCATACCAAGTTGCTTGTGGTCCAGTTTCTTCAAGATCAAGCCACTGACAGCCCTTGAAGAAATCACAAGCCCGATTCAAGATCAAGTGTCCAACACCCTTGAATCAAATCTAGTTCAAGATTAAGTCTGTGGAAAATCAAAAGATTGGAAGAAACCAGAAGATCTTCCAGCCGAATTCAAGATCAAGCCTTGACGGCCCTTGATCGACGTCTACATCAAGGGACTTCAAAACGCATCTTCTACACGTGACAAGCACATGTATACGACGCGCCTTGAAGTGGGGGCATTTGTAGACATTGAAATTTCGGTGAAATAAATATTAACAAATGCATTAAAATTACATTTGTAGACATTAAAATTTTGGTGAAATAAATGTCGACCATTGCATTAAAATTACAACATAGACCCGTTTCACCTACATCATACACTTACTTCACCAACAAACAAAAATGGATGGTGGTGATTCATTCTCACCAACAAAAATGGACGGTGGTGATTCATTCTCACCAACAAAGATGGACGGTAGTGATTCATTCTCACCAACAAAAATGGACGGTAATGATTCATTCTCACCAACAAAACGGATGGTAGTGATTCATTCTCAAGGCCTATAAATAGGCTGCTCCATCAAAAGATCAAGGGGGGAATTTTTGACATACATTTTCTCGACTCTAAAATTGGAAGAGAATTCACGTCAAACAAAAGCCTTGAAATACTCAAAACTCCAAAGTTCTCAAGCAAACCCCGAAGGATCAAGAAAGCTCTCTTCGTTCTTCGTCAAAATCTGCTTCAAGATCAAGCGCCCGACGCCCCTTGAAGAAGTGTTCATCGTTCACTAACCGTCCATCCAAGATCAAGCCCCGACGGCCCTTGGACCAATCGCAAATCCGCAAACCAACATCTTACGGAGATCGAATCGGAGGATCAAATCACATAGAGATTGTAACCCAAACAAAGTCATTAACACAAATATTATTTTTTGTACACGTGTTCTTGTCTGGTTTGTTTTAGGAAATTTTCG
Source organism: Crataegus laevigata (assembly GCA_963580275.1). Classification (NCBI taxonomy): domain Eukaryota; kingdom Viridiplantae; phylum Streptophyta; class Magnoliopsida; order Rosales; family Rosaceae; genus Crataegus; species Crataegus laevigata. The sequence goes on along the minus strand of OY756940.1, from coordinate 16,283,391 downwards.
TGTTTACACACGTGTGCAAAAAATAATATTTGTATTAATGACTTTGTTTAGGTTACGGATTTGTGATTGGTCCAAGGGCCGTCAGGGCTTGATCTTGGATGGACGGTTAGTGAACGATGAACACTTCTTCAAGGGGCGTCGGGCGCTTGATCTTGAAGCAGATTTTGACGAAGAACGAAGAGAGCTTTCTTGATCCTTCGGGGTTTGCTTGAGAACTTTGGAGTTTTGAGTATTTCAAGGCTTTTGTTTGACGTGAATTCTCTTCCAATTTTAGAGTCGAGAAAATGTATGTCAAAAATTCCCCCCTTGATCTTTTGATGGAGCAGTTTATTTATAGGCCTTGAGAACGAATCACTACCATCCGTTTTGTTGGTGATAATGAATCATCACCGTCCATTTTTGTTGGTGAGAATGAATCACTACCATCCATTTTGTTGGTGAGAATGAATCACCACCGTCCATTTTTGTTTGTTGGTGAAGTAAGTGTATGATGTAGGTGAAACGGGTGGATGTTGTAATTTTAATGCAATGGTCGACATTTATTTCACCAAAATTTTAATGTCTACAAATGTAATTTTAATGCATTTGTTAATATTTATTTTACCGAAATTTCAATGTCTACAATTACTTCCAAGAAGGCAAGATCAACATATGGCATGTCACAACGATATATTATCCACAAACAAGTGGTAAAATTGTACCCATCACATTAGGCAAGTTTCAATCTTTTTTACTTCCATTTTAACACATTTCTTATTAACATTTCATACTAAATTTTGAATAAACTTTATTTAAATGTTTACTTTCAGAATTTCACAAGTTGAATTACCACCTCAATAATAAGAAAAAATACATTTGATCTCTGGTTACAAGGTGACTTCACCGCTCCCTCCACCGTACCCTCTCTCCCGAAACTCAATTTTGAACTTTTTATGCTTTTTTTTTTTGAATCATTGGCTAACTGTTTTTATTATCTTTTGTAGTTGTATTCACAACTCTTCAAGAGAGTACAACGGTTTTCCTTTGGAAACACCTCAAACTAGGAACAAGTCTGGTATCCATTTACATTCAGTGCATATAACACTTGAAAAGGCTAATGATGTTTTTCAACATTGTTTAGCCTGCACCAAGCTTAGTTTGAATGGTATACTCTCAATACAACATTTGTAATTTATGCAGTTATCATTGGTCCAAGTTTTTGAATAAACAATTATCTTTTCGCACTTTGAAAAAATAGATTTTTTTTTTTTTTGATATCTAAATTTGTTCAACTCATGATAAGGTTACGCATAAATTGCATTGCCATTCATATTTATATGTTTTTCACTCAAGCATTATTTATGAAAATTGAAGCTGTAAAATATTTCATATGATTTTCAATCCCGCAGCATCGTCTGGGTACAAATTTCTAAGTAATACTAAGATTAGGGTAAAATATATAGTAAAATATTGATTCATCAATAATCATAACCATTTACTTTCTAAGTTACTCTTTAAAAGATTCTCTAAAAAAATCAACAAAACTTTCAATTAATATAGTCACAATTTCAGTGTTTAATTGAAAACATTATTTATCTATTTATTGAATAATTGTTAAATGACTAAAGGATTAATTTTTTTCTAGAAATGATTTTTAAAGAGTGATCTGAAAGTATTATGTTTGCATAATCTTGTAACATTATATATAGCTAGGGTGAGAAGATTGAACTGTTGAAAGAATGTCCTATGAATTGCTAGAATATCCCTCTACTTAATATTAGAAAATTGAAAACGTACCTAATCACTAAAAGTGTTTAACCTTGATCTTGTTAAAAAAAATTCTTTGATGGCATTCTTCTATTAAAGTAAACTGCTTTTTCCCCCCTCTTCCCCACCAATATCGAATGTAACGTTTTAACAGTCTCATATGCCAAAGGCTCTCTACAACACTACTAAAATTCATCTACTCTCTCACTCACGTGAGGTGAGGATCAAGAAGTGGCACACGCCAATGACTTTAGCAGAGAGTTAAGAAACTAGTTGATGTGAAAATTAACTTGACACTCAAATTAAACCCTATGGATGACAATTGTAGTATATAAGCAAGTAGGGATCGTTCTGGACCGGAGATTAACTAGGGATGCTAACCAATGTGAAACTGACGCAAAAACGTAAAAACAAAGTATAAAACACTAAACTAGACTCAAAGAATGCAAAACTAAAGTTTAAAACACTAAAACAAACCAAAAGACTCAAAACAGCACAGAAACACTCAAAACTGCCTTAAAACCACTTTCTGGGCAGTTTTGAACACAAACACCAATTTGGACGAAAATAAGTTATAACTTGACTCAAGACACTTAAAAACACAAACTAAGTTGATTTCTAACTAATCTAACACTTCAAAGTAAATGGGGGATTGATTTTGACGAAATTGAATTTAAAACAGAAACTTGTAAACAAACTTCAAAGTAAACAGATTGTGATGAAATTGAATGATGAGAAACTAGTTAGAGGGGTCCTTATCCACACATGAACATATGCATACAATTTGATTCCCAGTTATGATTTCAACAAACAATGAATGACAATGCTCCAAGTTAATTAGGTCCGCTTAAATTAACTTTTAGATTTCCCTAGATTCATTGAATTGGACGGAATACGCATCACAACCAAATTATTCTTCATCAAACTCCCTAACTATGGAATACGCATGATAGAGACATTCAACAAAGATCATTAAGTTCAATGGAAATCATAAACATCGACTAGGCATTCATAACTATGGAATACGCATGTTAATCCAACCTAGGGTTTACTAAACACAATCGTGACTAGCGACCTTTACTACTCATGAATATAAGTTCATAACGATTAGGTGCAATTCCCTTATATCCTAGCATCGAATTTATGCATGCAAATTAAGTGTTGACCCTTAACCCACATACATAAACAAGTTCTTAATAAAAACAGAAAAGTAAACCACATCCACAATTCACAAAATCATAACTGGGGTAAATCAAATCATAATAAACATATGTCCATGGCTTCAAATTCGCCTCTAACTAAAAAGAAATTAATTCCACATGTCTAACATAATTGAAAAGCAAATTAAATTAAACATGAAACAGAAACAAGAGAAGAAAGAACTCAAAAACGCTCCAGCCCTTCAATGGCAGATTTCGAACCCCCTTGACTGGCTAGGCACGGCACAAGACTCCTTTTCTCCTTCCTTGCAAGCAAACACGCACAAATCTTCAAGAAATCTCCCAAAGATTTGCGGCACAAACTCTCAAAACTCTCTGAAATATGTGTGAATGGGTGCGGCTGAATGTATGAATGTGTATAGGGGGTGGTGAATTCGGCCAACTCTTAAAACACATATATATAGGTATGCAAAACCCTCAGAATTAGGTCTAGGGTTTAAAAGGGTGCGGCACAATGTGTAAATCCAAAGGGTGCGGCACAATGTGTAAATCCAAAGGTTTTATGGACCAATTAAATCAGAAAAGGTTTTGCACAACCCAAATCCACAAGGAAAAGGCCTAATTAAATCAGAAACCCAAAGGGAAAAGGGATAGAGGCGCCAGATTTTTAGGGGTTCTAGAAACAAAGTGTTTTGTGGCAGAAATTGGGACTTCTAGAAGGATTTGGGGCGCCACTTTTATAGGGGATTCTAGAAAGAGTGTTATTTAGCTGATTTCTAGAAGAACAAGGCCTAAAAACATGCAACACCAATGTAGGAACAGATAAGAGCTTCTAGAAAGGTTTCTAAGTGATTTAAATCAGAAATTAACTCCCCCTTGCAGCTGGAATTAAGTTAGGATAGGATTAGGATAAGATACGACAAGATAAGATAAGGATAAGGTTGGTTAAGATAAGATAAGATAAGGTTGTTTGGATAATGTTTTGGATAATTCTCCTTCTTTTGAGCTGATTCCTTATCTTCAATGATTAGAATTGATTTCTCCAACTTTGAAACACATTCCTAACTCCATTTGAACTCCAAATTCGTCCATCTTCTTGCCCATTGCTTGTGTTATCCATTCCAAGCTCATATTTGCTCCAAAATGCTCCAAAATGCATCTTTTTACCAACTTTGCTTTTCGGACCTAAAAACACAGGAAAATGACTTTAAACACTATAATAAGCAACAAATAGCTAAGTAAATGCAAGAAAACACACTAACTAAGTAGCATAAATATGTTCCTATCACTAGTCACCTTGCATGCAATGTGCAGCCAAATTTACAATATGCATGCACGCTCAGCTTCTCTAGCTATGGGCATTTGAAGAATGCTCTGTCGACGTTATATGTTCTTGAGTAATTAGCCACCATGGTGATCTTCAGAGCTAGGCAGCTCCCTTTGTTTTTGTTTCTGATTAATTTCAACTCTTTAGGCTCGTTTGGTGGGTAGTATTGGATTAGATTGGATAACTTACAGATTCAATGCATGTTGAAACAAGAAATGTTGAAAGTAGATGATAGATGAGAGATGAAGGAAACTTCTCTCTTCTAGCTAATCATTATCAAAGTGAAGGGTTTCTTTGTGCCTAATTCGTCTTTTACCTTCAAATTTCAAAAAACTGAGAGTTGTTTCTTGTTTCAATCTTCAACATATATTGAGTTTAATGGTTTATCTAGTTGAAGTTGTTAAAGAAAGGGTTAAGTTTTTCCAAAAATCTTTTATATGTACTCTGCTTGTACGTTAAAAATGCAGGCTAGGAGGACAACCTATATTAAGATCCGCTCCGGATCATTTTTATCTGGATCTACCAGATCAACCAATATCTGCCGTTCAAAACAGATCATCTAGCTAAAAAATTTCAATTTAATTTATTTATTTTTCCCTTTTCTCTTTTCTTTTATTCCTTCGTCTATCTCCATTTACATCCAACCCATCACCGCACATCTCCATTTTCCAATACAAATATCTTAAAGATGATCAATAATAGCAACAACCAATCCCACTAAATAAGGTTAGCTGTATGAATATTAGAATGTCATTGTGCTCGGTTTTACGCAAAGTCTTCTGTTAATTCCAAGTACTCCATATATTTCCTTAAATTTCTCTTTCCAAGTCTTCCTAAGTCTTCATCTACCCCTTTTGCTCTGAGCATCCATTTCATAGTCGCATCTTCTAACCGTTGTATATGTAGGTCTTTGGTTCACATGTCCAAACCACCTTAACCGATTTTCCCTCATCTTATCTTCAATTGTGACAACTCCTACTTTATCTCGGATATATTTGTTCTTAGTCCTACCTTTTTTTGTGTGTCCACACATCCAACAAAGCATTCTCAACTCTGCTAGACTCATTTTTTGCACATTTTGTTCTTTGACTTATCAACATTCCATGTTAAAGCATTGTTGGCCTTATTGTCGTCCTATAAAAGTTTTCCTTAAGCTTTAGTGACATAAGACGATCGCACAACACACTTAATGCACTTTTCCACTTTAACCATCCAACTTGTATTTTATTGTTGAGGTCTCCATCTAAATTTCACTCTTTTGCTAGCACCATATAACCAAGTAGGCAATGACCCCTAATGCGGATTAACCAAGTAGGATCATATGCATGGATCATGATGTGGTCCCCTAATGCTGATTAACCAAGTAGGACCACCCATGAGCACTAATGCGATGTAAAACAACACAAAAATTAAACCCTCTTTTTGACAATTGTAGTATAGATGTAAATAGGGATCGTTCTAGGCCAGGGATTAGGAGGGATTGCTAATCTACTCTAAACTAACTTAAAAACACTAAATAAGACTAAAAAACACAAAACTAGGCAAAAGACACTTAACTAAACTCTAATAACTCAAAACACACTAGAATGACTCAAACTAGACAATAGGGACTGATTTGGACAAAAATAGACTCAAGAAACTAACTAAACACAAATTAGGACATATTCTAACTAAATTGACACTACTTAATGATGGGGGGTTTGGTTTGCACGAAAATTGAAACTAAAACTAAACAAACTTGCAGAATTAAACAAAGACATAAAATTAAGGTGAATGGATGGGTGATGGACTAGCTAGAGGGTTCTTCTCCACACATGACACACTTGCATACAAACCAATTTTCAGTTGTTCTTTCAATAAACCATGAATCTCAACACCCCAGATTAACCGTGAACAACACTTTTTTAACCTTCAAGTTTTCCTTAAGTTATTGAATTGGACGGAAAAGCGCATACAACAATTCAAAACATTCTTCAAAAGTCCCCTACGTGAACAGCACAATAGAGATACAATCAAAGATCATTAAGCTTTGTGAAAACTATAAGCATTGACGAGGCATTCGTAACTATGAACAACATGATACTCTTGCCAAGAATTCACTTAATGCGATTGTGACTAGCAACCTCCACTACTTGTGAATATAAGTTCATAACGATTAAGTGAAACTCCCTTATATTCTAGCATCAAATTCATGCATGCAAAGTATGCATCCTTAATCGACATACAAGAATAAGTTATAAATCAAGCAGTTAAGCAAATTGAATTCACAACTTATGAAATCACAACTGAAGGTAATCAATTCATATTACAAATATGTTCATGGCTTTGAATCAACCTCTAGCCAAAACGAATTTAGTTCCACATATTTGCAATTAAACAACTATAATTGAATTTAAACATGATAAACAAAAGTAAAAGACACCTAGAATGCTCCAGCAATCCAACGTCTTAAATGGTTAGCACAGCTCCAAATCCTCCTCCTTTCTTGCAAACATGCGGCACCAAGGTGGGTGTGGTGCTTGGATGGTCTAGGGGATGTGGTAGAGATTGGATAGGTTGAGAGAGTATGGAAATGTGGTAGGGGATGGATAGGAAAAGAGGTGGATGGAAATGGATGGAGTAAGAAGGAAACTTGCGGCAGAAATTGTGTTGTTTATGGAATGTGTTGTAGATGTGAATTGGTCTTTGGCCTTGATGGAGAAGCCTATTTATAGATTTTGAAAATGAATCACCACCACAAAATTTCTTGGTGAAGTGGGTGTGGATGTTGTAGGTGAAGTGAGTGTGGATGTTGTAGGTGAAATAAGTGGATGTTGTAGGTGAAGTGGGTGTGGATGTTGTAGGTGAAGTGAGTGGATGTTGTAGGTGAAGTGAGTGTGGATGTTGTAGGTGGAATAAGTGAGTGTGATGTGTTTTTGGGTCAGAAAATAGGAAAGGAGAGGATCCCTTAATCTTCAAATTCATCCATCCACTTGGCTCCAAACATAAGTTAAACATCCAATGCCCAAAAATGCTCCAAAATGCTCCAAATTGCACTTTCTTGCATACTTTGTCATTTGGACTTACAAACACACGAAAATAGCTTAAAATACTAAAATAACTAAGGACTAACAATCTAAATGCAAGGAAACAAGCTAACTAAGTTGTATAAATATACTCCTATCATCCTCATATGGAAAAGAAAGAAGTTGTTGTTGAACTTTCAAAGTCTTACTGAAACTTGAAGGCCATTGTTTGTCTGGAGTTCCTTGCTGGTCGTTGATAGACTAGAATTTTTCTATAGCAACGGTTTCTTGGATAAAATAAATTCTATTCACCAACACTGCGGCATTCATGTTTCTGCTCGGAAAAAAAAAAGAACCCTTTGTATTATTTAGAAGAAAATCACATCATGAGGAAAAAAGCAAGTCACAATGGAAAAAGAAAGAAGAAAGAAAAAGTCTCGTTCATCATGTAGGTTTGGCTGCAAGTTTCAAGGTTGAAACATAAAAAAAAAAGGGATTTGATCTTTTCCTACAATATAAAAGGCCTGCTTGTCCGCAAGTTTCAAGGTTTAAACATTAAAAAAGGAGATTTGATCTTTTCCTGCAATATGAAAAGTCCGCACCCCATCTCATCAATACCAAAAAAATGGGAATTGACAAAACAAAGAAAAAAAATGTTTCACATAAAGGACAAAAGAAAGGAAGAAAAGTAGAAGAAAAAAAAATGAAAAAACGAATGACAAAGCAAGGAAGAAAGAAATAGTGTTGTCCATCACGTGGGTGTTACAGCACGCTTTGGTGGTGAAGTAAAAAAGAAAAAGATGTCTTCTTACAATTACAAAAGCCCCAGCAATAGGATACTTAAAATAAGTATTGGCCCATACATCTCGCGTGGGACTTAGAGTCCCACTTTCAACTTAAGGAAGATAACAAATCCTATCCCACTTTGTAAGATACACCTTCCTTGGAAAAGAGGAGACGTAGGTCAAATTGGAAAGTTCAAAGGAGATGTGGGTCGACTTAAAGAAAACTTGCTGTCAGAGACTCCAAATCGTCCAAAATCCTGTGTCACATGAGGTTGAAAGTTCAAAGGAGCAAAAATATAAAAAGGGGGTGTGAATATTGATCTGCACCTCACATGGAGAGCAAAAGAGAGAAAATGTGCATTGACACTCAAACGGGTATAAGACTGTTCTCTGCCGCTCAAGCGTGGGTGAGACTGGGTTCTACCGCTCCAGCGGTGTTCTCTGCCGCTCAAGCGGTGATCTTTGCCACTCAAGCGAGGGTCCAACCTTCATGCTTTCAAAATCCTATTTCAATTAGGATTATCCGAAGGTATCCGGCAAGGAAAAGAAAAAGATGGGGTTCACTATAGATAAAATACTCCCCAAATAAAATAGGAATGTTGCTTCGCATGGAGAAAGAAGAAAATCTCAAATGGCACGAAGCCACATCAAAGTTCAAATGGCATGAAGCCGTATCAAATCCCAAAAGGCACAAAGCTGAAGAAAATCTCAAATGGCATGAAGCCGTATCAAATATCAAACGGCACGAAGCTACAAGAAGACTCAAATGACATGAAGCCACACCCTTGACTCCTCGCCTGCAAGAGCCTAAACTGCATAAGGCATCACATGCTCCAATTGACTCAAGGTATTTGCTTGCAAGAGCCTAAACTGCATAAAGCATTAAAAGCTCCAATGGCTTAAAGTCCTCGCCCGCATGAGCTAAAACTGCACAAGGCATTAAACCCCAATAAATACCAATTCAAGGAACTACGAGTGACTTGATCCCTCAACGAGGGTACGTAGGCAATCTAAGGCTTTACTCAGATGCAGTCACAAAATCAAATAAACCCCAAACCCCCAAGTTACGATTTGTCCATATTAGAATCAAAAGGGTATTCCTTTCCCTATAGACGTTGTAATTAATAGGCGCGTAGCCTAGAATGGGTCGAACTCGAAATTAATAAAACCCTCTTCGAAAAAATGAACGAGGGTGAAATTATGTCGAGTAAATTACTTGTTTACATGTTATGTACAATTTTTTTTGCTCAACAAATATAGTCATTGAAAATAGGTATCGCAAATCAATATGATCATTCTGCCACAATTCTGTAAAAAATATTTGTTATATGCTGATGTGGGTTTAATAATTAATTTAAAAAGTTGTCTAAATACCTTTTTACACAATGAATTTTTTTTTTCTTATAGTAGGGGTTACTCCAAATAGAGCTCCCTTTCATAAATTCTCAAAGGCACAAGCCTTAACCAAGGCCTAAGATGAGGTGTGGAAATAGTTTTTAACCAACAATGGATGCACCTCGATTATAACCTCATTATCTCAAGGCAGACCTCATCATTCTTTGCATCACCAGACCACTAGGGAAACACTGAACAAGCTCTCCAAGATTAAGGTTGTGAGGATGTTGATTGCCGAAATGTTAACGGTGATGTCTCATAAGTCTTTGTCAATGGGCCAAGCTGTCTCCAAAGGGGATCTTGATCCAGGTTCAATTCAATTAAAAGTGTCGAAGTGTGTAAAGATGAGTGTTTTGAGAATTTTTTTAAATTTTTTTTTATAGAGAATAGAGAGCAAATGAGGTATAGAAATGTGGACTGAGATTGAAGGTGATTACAGGACTGGGTGACACACCCCGACCTAAATCGAGACATGTTGGCCGTCACGTGAGCGTGACGTAACCATGTGCATAGTGCGAAAGCAAGATTAATAAGAGGAAATACGAACGATTTAAAAGCAAGCAACTAGCAGTCCAAACGAAGATAACGTGCTAGTGCGAGAATTAAGTGTGATTACACAATCAAAGCATAAATAGTCTAATGCAGTCAAGAAGTAAAGTACTAAATTCAAATAACACTGAAGGGTGTCCTACATGAGGGATGGTCTGTCAGAACTTCCGCTAGTATCCTCGTATGCCACCAAGGAACACGACCTATAATCTGGAGGGGCGAAAAACAGAAAGCGTGAGTGGGCAAAAACAAAGCTTTTCAAACCATTTCATTTCTCAAAAGTTATAATCCCTTTCCGTAAAATTTGTATAATTTCCCAGAAATAAAGTATATACTCATATACAAATATATATATATATATATATATATATATATATGTATATCTTAAAACCATGCCAGGAAAATATGCCATGCCAAAGTATCTCAACTGAATGTCAATCGTAATTCGGTGAGTATGAATGAATGCTAGGTAATCAAATCAGCCCTTGGCTGAATCTATAGCTCATAATCAATCTCAATCAAATCATATCCTGCACACAAATCAACACCACCTCTAGTGGTGTACACAACATAACTGAATATAGAATAAATATGCTCTAGTGCTACAATCACGTGAAGACTGTGCGAATAATCATGGGTCACCTACGAGTCGAACCCACTTATAGTGGTCTATACGACAAGACTGTACACCTAACTTGGATCCAAGGCGAGCATACGGTGCGGGAGGTGAACATCACGTGAAGGACTGTGCCCTAACTCTGGGCGGGAGCACTAATATCAAGGTGTGGATTTATTAGCTCTTAACACATCACATATTTTCATAACTTAACTCTATGAACTTACCTGGCACTTACCTATGCGTCCGTAGCACCAATCATAAATATATGCAACAATTAACACATAAATAAAATAAGTAGATACTTTGCATGGCATTTCAAATCGTATAATCATTCAAATTCATTTTCTGGGAAAAGCAGTAAGTATATAGGTATATATGAAAAACCAAAAGCCCACTCACTGATATGTAGCCTGGTCGTAACCCTCGCGCCTAGCCTGGCTACGCTCGTCCTCCAGATAGGTCTCGCCTATATGAGAAGCAACTATAAAAACGTTATTTTAAAGCACATAAACGAAACTCGGAAATAACTTCTCATACATAGCTCAATTTTGGTATTTGAATAAATCAACGTGATCTACATAACCTCAGGAACATCCCCATATTTTTAGAAAAAAATTCTGACTACCCACGCGCTGCCACGCTTCATCCAAGGCACGCCCAAGCGCGCCCCCACTCGCGGCCACGTGCCAAGCACACTGACGGTAACCCTAACAGTGTTGGGGAATATTCCGTCAAGATACCAAGCATATACCGTTAAAAACTAATGGCGTCACCTAGCGCCTTTAGCATATTCTGTCAAAACTGACGGAATATGATCTCGTCTTCTCCAGCGAGTCGCCAGATGCCGGTGACTTAGCCAGTTTCTGGAAAAAACATTCAAATCACTATATCTTCTTTGTTTCTTCACCAAATTTCATGAAATTTTCACCAAAATGAAGCTTATAACATGTAGAACACAATCTTACTAATTTCAAGCTCCAATGCTCATGGGATCTTGCCTGAGAACCCTCGAAAGTCCGACCATAACCTTAAACTCGCATAACTCGATATTTCGACGTCCAAAAACCTCCAATGAACCACTCCGAGCCTCGTGAGGACCTCCTTAAGCTCCTTGTGAGCTTGAAATTTCCAAAAACACAAGATTTTACGTTTGCATGAACAGTACCCCAAATCGAGGTTAGGGTTTCAAGAGGTTTTCGAAGGTTTTCTTACCAGGAAATGGTACCAATGGGTTCCTGGGCTTGCAAGGAGTCCAAAAACATCATTCACGACCTCGATCCGTGATGATATGAAGGGTTTTAAGGGTTGTCCGTACAAGAGAGAAGAAGAGAGAGAGTGTGTGTTTTGTGGTCCACAAGCCACCAACCAACCACAACCAAAAATATCTTTCTTCCTATTGGGTCCAAATAATTAGGATTTAAGATAATTGACCCATAGATAAAGATTAAACCACACAACACAATTAAACGTCCAAGGGTATTTTAGTCATTTCACGTCATCGATGCAAAAATTCCGAGATGGGTTGTGACACTGGGATTTTGGGTTGACAATTTTTTTTACTAACTATTAAATTATTAAACCTATTTGTAATTTTTTTTAATTTAATTAGACTTGTGTATATGTGTTACATCAACACATAACAAAAATTTTGACAAAATTATGACGAAATGACTACATTGATTTGAGACACTTACTTGAGAGACTACATCGATCAATTTTCAATTTCAGGGACCATTTTGATGTCGGGGTCAATTTTAGAGACCATTTTTTATGTCATGGGTCAATTTCAAGGACCATTTGTGAGAAGGAAAAAAAAAGACTTATGGAATCTATTTATGTGCCACATTAGCATTTAACAGTAAAATTGTGACAGATAGACCACATTGATTTACGACACCTATTTTTAGGGACTACATTGATTGATTTTCAATTTGATGGACCATCTTAATTGTGATGGTCAATTTCAGAGATTATTTATGATAAAAACCCAATAAATAAGTGTGACTAGCTGATAAGTTACCATAAAAATAAGAATGACGGCTCATGTTCTGTAGTGCATTGGTTTCATCAAATATTTTAGCACGAGGTAGATGTTGTAGAACTTGGCCGTTACGTATTCTTCGTCTCTTTCCATTTCTTGCGATATATGAAATTATTATGTTATATCGTTTCAGGTTTTTGTTTGTAAGTAGTCTCCTATGGGGTTATATTTCATTTCAGGGGTCTTTCTTCTAAAAGTGGTCTGGAGCTATTCGGTTTGGTTGTAGAGGTTTAAGGGCAGTTTGGGAAAAAGTGGGTGTTGAAAGCATGCTAGATAAATTACAGTTGATGAACGAATCAGACAATAAATATCTTTCATGAAAAAAATTACCTGGTAAAATATCTCTGATAGATTGTGCAGGATTTTTCTCATTAATTAGTGTTTAAAATTACGTACTTTACATTAATATGGGGCGGATCTTCTCATTGGTGGTTTACTTATAAAAACCCACCAAAGTAGCACCAATTCAATAAGCAATGTCCTTCCTTCTTCCTTCCAATCCTGATCTTTCTAGTTGCTGGACTGTCGCAAAGCATAGAAATGGCCAAGTTCTATGCTTTCTGCTACTTGCTTCTGGTCCTTCTCCTATTCACCTCAGGTATTTGTGTACTTTTTTGTTTTACTTTTATCAGTAATAAACATGATTATAGATGAATGAGAGAACATAATTTGTATTATCAATGGATCCTCATTGATCATAGATCATAATTAATCAACTTTATAAATATTCTATTATATCATATATAATGCTCTCCTGATACGCTAAAAACTAATGACCTGGGTTTGATTCTAATTCATAGGTTTGCCTGTTTTATATCTAATATATCATTCGCACCTATGTATAAGTTGTGCAATATTAATTCGTTATTGTTTATATATTTTGGCTCAATTAATTAAGTTTAATTTGTTTCATTTAAATGGAGTAGTGAATGCCAAGGTCTGTAGACTAGCTACTATTGGTGGTGGTTGTCCCGACGTTAACGAGTGCAACTTGACATGCAGTCCTTGTTACCGGAATGTTGGGCGTGTCACCTCCTACTGTGACCCCGGTGGTGAAGGATTTCCATTTGGTTCATGTGTTTGCGTCATGTCCGATGGTGCTCCCTGCAATCCTAGAGATCCACCAAAGTGCCCGAACTGGCCTCGATCGGTTGCTGCTACTGCTACTAATTTCACAGCAAATTATAATTAAATATAAGCCAAGCATATTAGTTTAATCAATGTAATATTGAATAAAAGTAAAGCTTGTCCAAATTGCTATTGATCTTTACTATTTATGCTTGAAAGTAATGCTAGGTAGACTAAATTTGCAAATTAAATTATGTGTCACCAATAAGAAATAAGGAAATACTCCAAAATGGGACAATTTCTTAATCTTAGGGCAAAAAATATGACATTTCGAAAATGTACACAGCATGTAGAACAATTGGATAAAAATAAGATTTTTTCTACACCTTGAAATGACGAAATTGTCCTCCCATATAAATGGGTTATTCAGAAATTTCAGCTTTCATTTCTCATTTTGTAAAGAGAGAAATAGAGAGGAGAGAGAGAAAGAAAGAAAGAAAACTCTTGCCCAATTCCAATTTGAAGAACCCTAATCCACCTATCTTAATCCAAAAGCTCTCTCTAACCCACCCATCTTCTTCATCCAAGCTCTCTCTCTCTCTCTCTCTCTCTCTCTCTCTCTCTCTCTCTCTCTCTCTCTCTCTCTCTCTCTCTCTCTCTCTCTCTCTCTCTCTCTCCATTTCGTATATGCACAAGAGCTCTCTCTCTCTAACCCACCTATCTTCTTTGATTTTTACCTTTTCATTTGTAGGTTTTGTGAGTTGGGTTTGCTTAATTTTGCTTTTTAATTGATGAATTTTTGGAGTTAAAGTAATTGGTTGAGAGATTATATTCAAACACCCCAAATTACTTCTCTCATACCCTTTTAATCTTTTAATATTTTCTACACACCACTAACACGATAGAAAAATATTTAAAAATTACAAGGGTGTGGGAGAAGTAATTTGGGGTGTGTGAATATAATCTCCTTAATTGGTTCCGTTGTGTAGTACCTTTTGATCATATTTTCCCTCGACAGTGTGCTGCCGTGTGGTATTGTGCAAGAGGTTACACCGGGACCTCGTTGTGTAATGCTTCTTGGTCACAACTTTCCTTGGAGGTGACGTTGCCGTGCACATCGACTCTGCCGCTTGCCGTTGCTGTTTGGTGCTTTGTGGCTAGTCTATTTCTGTCGTTGTGACTTTGTCATTGTCGTCCTTCAACGCTCACAAGATTTTCTCTCGCATGTCTTTTGCTCATCTTTGTAACAAGTTTTGTACCCGAATCCTTCCTTCAAGGAAATGAAGTATTTGCATTGATGATATGACTGTACTTGAAGTTTTGAAGTTCCAAGTTGCCTACGTACCCTTCCAACGAAAGGGATTAAGTCAAAACGTAGTTCAAAGGAGTGACGATTTTTTTTTTTATTATTTTTTTTATATTTTTTTTTATTGATGATTTCACCATACACAGTTTATGCTCTTGTGGGCCAGGAGCGTGGTTCATTCTCACGCGTAGTACCGCTTCAAGAACTTGCCGTTTATGGGGCCAATCCTCAAGCCATCTTCTTCCACAATCGTGTAAGCACCGTTTGTGTAGACTTCTTGTACCACGTAAGGTCAATCCCACTTTGAGGTGAATTTGCTTCTCGTTTTGTGTGTTGTGATGATAGGCCTATGTAATGCAAGGACGAGGTCCCCTACTTGAAATGACCTTGGGCGAACTTTCTTGTTGAAGGCTTTCGACAATCGTGCTCGGTAACACTCCAAATGCTGCTGAGCCTCAAGCCTCTTATCATCTAGAGCTTCTAACTCTTGAAGACGTAACTTTGCATTTTCTTCGTTGGTGAGTCCTTCTTGTATAGCCATCCTCAGCGAGGGAATTTGGCTTTCTAGTGGCAAAACCGCCTCTACGCCATACACGAGCGAATATGGTGTAGCTTGAGTAGGCGTACGGTATGTCGTCTTGTATGCCCAAAGCGCTTCGCTCATTCTTTCGTGCCAGTCTTTCTTGCTCCTACCAACGACTTTTCTCAACAGGTTGCATAGAGTTTTGTTGAATGCTTCTGCGAGACCATTAGCTGGGGCATGATACATGGAAGACTTATGCTGTTTGAATTTGTATTTCTCACAGAGTTCGTCCATAAGTCGGTTGGAGAATTGCTTTCCATTGTCTGTAATGATATAGCAAGGCACACCATATCGGTGGATGATATGCTCCTTAATAAAATGGACGACAGTTTCTTTCTTGACTTCCCTCAGGAGTATGGCTTCAGCCCATTTAGAGAAGTAGTCTGTTGCAGCTAGGATAAGCTTCTCCCGCAAATGACTTTGGTACGATCGGTCCCACGACGTCTGATCGGATCATATTTCTATATATTTTTATATCAAATTCACTCGTCTTTTCTTAGTTAGTTCGTTATATTTTGAGTTATTTACGTTATTTTTATGTTTTATGAATTTATCAAGCAAAGAAAATAAAAATAGAATAAGTGAAGTGTTAAGTATTAATTTCATCTAAACTATCTTGTCTGTTGAATTATACTTATCATTTGGAAAATAATATATATATATATATATATATTTATATATTTATATTTATTTATATATATATATTT
This sequence comes from Crataegus laevigata, assembly GCA_963580275.1. Taxonomy (NCBI): domain Eukaryota; kingdom Viridiplantae; phylum Streptophyta; class Magnoliopsida; order Rosales; family Rosaceae; genus Crataegus; species Crataegus laevigata. Next base: position 16,267,100 of record OY756940.1, on the reverse strand, counting down.
ATATATTTAAATTTATTAATATATTTATATATTTATATATTAAAATATGTGTGAGTGATGCTTTCGGTGGAAAGCCAAAGAAGAAACAGGCAGAAATCATGATGGAAGGCAGTGGAGTGGAAAGCAGAAAATAATGATGAGGAATAATTAGCAAGAGTGAGGGCAAGAAAGCAGAGGGGAAGGATCCAAGGATACGGAGAAGCTTAAGGAGAAGCCTCGGGGCTTTAGGGGCGCTGGGCTTTGAAGGAGCCAATTTTGAGCTTGCGCCTTGGGGCAGCTGGCAAGAATAAAACAGGAAACGTGGGAGAGGGCGCCCAAGGCAGTCAGGCGGAAGCTAATCTGAAGCTGCCATTTGGCAAGCACCGGGGAGAACAAAAGCAGCAGGCAGCTTGTGATAGGAGGCTGCTTGGTTGAACGAGACCGAGGGAGAAGCTGCCCTTCTGTTTTTCAGAAGGCAGCGCACCAACCCAGAGGTGAGGCAAGGCAGTCAAGGCACTGCAGCGGGAGAGACACAGAGTGCACACAAACTGCACAGTGGCACGGTGGAGAAAATCCTCACACCCTATTTTGGTTTAATCCCTCCAAACTCACATTTTAATTTCTGTTTTAATTTATGAATAATGTGTAATTAATTTATATTGGCTACAGGTGACGGGATTTTAAAACCGCACAAATTTAACCCTCTTTTTGACAGATGTAGTATAGATGTAAGTAGGGTATCGTTCTAGGCCGGGGATTAGGAGGGATTGCTAATCTACTCTAAATTAATTTAAAAATATTAAACAAGACTCAAAAATACAAAACTAGGTTAAAAACTCGAAACACACTAAAAATGACTCAAAATAATAAAAACAATTTAAAATAAAAACTAGGAAATTAATTAGACGGAATTTAAATTAAAAGATTAAAAATAATAAAAATTAACTAAATAATAATATTTTAATAATGGGGGGGATTGATTTTTGAAGAAACGTAAATTAAACTTAAATAAATTACAAAATTGACAAAAACATAAAATAAAAGTGAAAGGATGGACGACGGATTGGCTAGAGGGTTTTTCTCCACACATGACACAAATGTAATCTAAATTGACCTTCAGTTGTTCTTCCAATAAGTTGTTAATCCCAACGCCCCAAATTAACCGTGAATTGCACTAGTTAACTTTCAGATTTTCCTAAAGTCATTAGATTGGATGATTGCATACGACAACCCAAAACATTCCCCACAAGTTCCCTACATGAATTGCATAATAGAGATACAAGCGAGAATCATTAAGTTCTATGAAAACCATAAGCATTGACGAGGCACTTATTACTATGAATTGCATGAAACTTATGCCAAGAATTTACTTAACGCGATTGTGACTAGCAACCTTCACTACTCATGAATATAAGTTCATAACGATTAGGTGAAATTCACTTATATTCTAGCATCAAATTCATGCATGTAAATTAAGTTTGCATTCTTAATCAACAAACATAAATAAGTTATTAATCAAACAGTTAAGCAAATTAAATCACAACTCAGAAATCACAATTGAAGTTATCAATTCAAATTACAAATATATCATGGTTTTGAATTAACCTCTAGCCAAAATAAATTAATTACACATTATTTAGAAATTAAAAACAGAAATAAAAACATAAGTTTGGAGGAGATAAACCAAATTGAGGATGTGCAAGGATCTGTGAAAGATGGGTGCTGCCTGTTTGACTCGAACTGCCCAGCTGCCTTCTGATTTCCTGGCTGCCAAGTGGCAGCACCGTGGCATGCTTCTGTTTCTTTCTCGCTGGCAGCTCCAGCACTCCCTTCTGACCCGCAGCTTTTCGAAGCTTGCCTTTCTTCTATCTCAATTCGCTGCCTTATGGCAGCTCAATTCACGCAGCCAAATGGCAGCGTCCCCTTCCGTCTGCCTCTCTGCTTTTATTTATTTGATTGTCCCTCCAATGGCCAATTTTCCCCGAGGAGCCTATCCTCCTATTTTCTTCCCGAGAGCTTGATTGGCCGCCAGCTGCAAAGCAGCTTTTTTCTCTCCCCCTCCTCTAAAACTCTCCAGCTTATCCTGCCTATTATTCTCTCCCAAAGTTCCCTTTCATGATTAATCTCCTTGGATCCTCCCAGCCCGAGGCTTTTACGCCTCCTCCAATGCACGCCAGCTAATGGCAGCCCTCTGAGATGCCACCTTTTTTTGACTTTTAAAATGCTGCCATTATTCCCTTAGTGCTCCACCGAAAGCATCTGTAATCACACCATAATAATTAAAATAATATAAATATAAATATATGTAAATATATAAATATATATATATATATATAAATATATATATATATATATGTTTTATTTTCTAAATGATAAGTATAATTCAACAGACAAGATAGTTTAAATGAATTAATTACTTAACACTTCATTTATTCTATTTTTATTTTCTTTTCTAGATAAATATATAAAACATAAAAATAACGTAAATAGCTTAAAAAAATAACGAACTAACTAAGAAAAGACGAGTGAATTTGATGTAAAAATATGTATAAATATGATCCGATCAACAGGTTAATTCAAAACCATGATTATATTTGTAATTTGAATTGATTACCTTCAGTTGTGATTTAATTTGCTTAACTGCTTGATTGATAACTTATTTGCGTATGTTAATTAAGGATGCATACTTAATTTACATGCATGAATTTGATGCTAGAATATAAGTGAATTTCACCTAATCGTTATGAACTTATATTCATGAGTAGTGAAGGTTGTTATCCACAATCGCGTTAAGTAAATTCTTGGCAGGAGTATCATGCTTTTCATAGTTACGAATGCCTCGTCAGTATTTATAGTTTTCACAAAGTTTAATGATCTTTGATTGTATCTCTATTGTGCTTTTCACGTAGGGGACTTTTAGAGAATGTGTTGAATTGTTGTATGCTGTTCATCCAATTTAACAACATAAGGAAAACTTGAAGATTAAAAAAGTGTTGTTCACGGTTAATCTGGAGTATTGAAATTTACAATTTATTGAAAGAACAACTGAAAATCAATTTAGGTTGCATATGTGTCATGTGTGGAGAAGAACCCTCTAGCCAGTCCGTCGCCCATCCGTTCACTTTAATTTTATGTTTTTGTCAATTCTGTAATTTATTTAAGTTTAATTTACGTTTCGTAAAAAACCAATTCCCCCCATTATTAAAATATTATTATTTAGTTAATTTTTATTATTTTTAATCTTTTAATTTAATTTCCGTCCAATTAATTTCCTAGTTTTTATTTTAAATTGTTTTCATTATTTTGAGTCATTTTTAGTGTGTTTCGAGTTTTTAGCTTAGTTTGTATTTTCTAGAGTCTTGAGTTGTTTTGAGTCTTTTGATTTGTTTTAGTTTATTTGTTAGTCTTATTTTGAGTTATTTTAGTTAAGTGTTTTTATTTTAGTTTAGTGTTTTAAACTTTGTTTTTACGTTTTTAAATTATTTTAGAGGTTTTAGCAAGCCCTCCTAATCCCCGGCCTAGAACGATACCCTACTTACATCTATACTACATCTGTCAAAAAGAGGGTTAAATTTGTGCGGTTTAAAATCCCGTCAACGTCCAACCCCCATGCGTCGAACGGCCATGAAGCAACTGTAGGGTGCAATGGTTCAGGTGGTTGATGTATGAAGTTGGCATGGAATTGGCAGGCTTGGCACTTTTTGGCGTATTCCATGCAATCCCTCACCATGCTTGGCCAGTAGTAACCCATTCTTTTAAGCTGGAAATGTAGTTTTGGCCCCAACTGATGTGCCCCACATATACCTGAATGTGCTTCTTCCATGGCTTGACTGGCTTCTTCTTCACCTAGGCATCTCAGAAGTACTCATTCGAAAGAGCGTCGATAAAGTGTTCCCTTATAGTAGAGGAAGCGATGTGCTCGTCGACGTATTTCAGAGTGGTGTCTGGGATCGTTGGGAAGCCTTCCTTGTTCCAAGTAGTCAATCAACGGCTGTCTCGATTCTTCAGTGTCGACTAGGAGTACTGAGATGACGTTTGTGTCATTTAGCAGTATTTCAGTGGCATGTGGAATTACCCATATTTGGCAAACTGGCATGTTTGCGACTTCTTCTTCTCCTAGTGTCATAGAGGCTAGGTTGGCGAGAGCATATGCCATTTGATTCTCTTTTCTTGGCACATGTTCTAGTGTCACCATCTCGAACTTTTGTAGCAGCTGAGTTGCCAGTCGGAAGTAGGGGACAAGATCATCTTTCCTCACCTCGTACTCGGTCAAGAGTTGATTGATTATGAGCTTGGAGTCGCCATATACCTCAAGGGCTGTGATTCCTATATTGGTTGCCATTTGGAGGCCGATGATCAATGCTTGGTACTCAGCGACGTTGTTAGAGCATAGTTCGCTTAGTTGGAAGGCATAAGGCAGTATTTGCCTTTGTGGTGACATGAATATCACTCATGCCCCCGCTCCATCTGTTCGTACGGATCCATCGAAGAACATCGTCCATGTTGGGAAGATGTCGATGTGAAACACCTCATCGTCAGGCAAGTCGTCTAAGATTTCCCAATCGGCTGGGATCGGGTGATCGGCGAGGAAGTCTGCCAGTGCTTGTCCTTTAACGGCTTTAGCTGGAACGTAGATGATCTCGTGTTGATTGAGAAGCAACGCCCATTTAGCTAGTCGCCCTGTCAGAACTAGCTTGGACATGACGTATTTAACCGGGTCAGCTCTAGCAACCAAGTGGATGGTGTAAGCTTACATGTAATGCCTGAGCTTCTGGATGGCGAACACCAAAGCGAGGCACATCTTTTCTATTGGGGAATAGTTTAACTCAGCACCGGTAAGATTTCGACTGAGGTAGTAGAGCGCTCATTCTTTCTGGGATTCATTTTCTTGTCCCAAGAGTGCCCCAACTGAACTTTCCTGAGCGGCGATGTATAATATGAGCGGCTTTCCAGGTGTGGGTGCCCCCAGGACAGGTGGACTTGACAAATATTTTTTTATGCTTTCAAAAGCATTGCGGCATGCTTTATCCCATACAAATGGAACATCATTCTTCATGAGTCGACTGAATGGTTGACAGCGCCCTGCGAGGTTGGAGATGAAACGCCTGATGAAGGCTAGCCGTCCTTGTAGACTTTTCAGCTCGTGCAGGTTTCTCGGCTCAGGCATGCTTTGGATGGCCTTGATTTTTGATTGATCTACTTCAATGCCGCGGTGTTTGACAATGAAGCCGAGGAACTTTCCTGATGTGACGCCAAAATGCACATTTCAACGGGTTCATCTTGAGGTTGTATTTTCGCAGCCTTTCGAACACTGATCGCAAGTCTTTCAAGTGATCTGATCTCTTTTTCGTCTTGACCACTACATCGTCTACGTAACATTCTACATTTTTATGTAGCATGTCATTGAAGATTTTCTGCATTGCGCGCTGATACGCAGCTCCGGCGTTCTTCAGACCAAACGACATTACCTTGTAGCAGTAGATACCTTTTGGAGTGCGAAAGGCTGTTAGTTCCTTATCTTTGAGAGCCATGCGAATTTGATTGTATCCCGAATAACCGTCCATGAACAATAGTGCTTCGTGGCCAGTGGTTGGGTCCACCATGATTTCAATGATCGGCAAGGGGAAGTCGTCTTTCGGGCAAGCATCATTGAGGTCTTGGAAATCTACACAAACACGTATTTGTCCAGATTTCTTAAGGACAATGACGATGTTGGAGATCCACTTAGGGTATTGCACCTCTCGAATGAAGCCTGCTTCGATTAGCTTGTCAATCTCGACCTCAATTTGTGGGATGAGCTCAGATCGATAACGTCTTGGAGTTTGCTTTATCGGTCGCGATCCATGCTTGACCGCAAGGTGATGCACAGCGATGGTAGGGTCAAGGCAGGGCATTTCTTTGTATGTCTAAGCGAAGACGTCTTTATACTCTAACAGCAGTTGGTAATACTCCTCTGCCTCGTCTGTACTTAGCAGTGCGCTTACGAAGATAGGCTTTGGTTCCTCGCTTGTGCCTAAGTTGAGTTCTTTGAGATCATCAACCGTGGCTTGCCCCCCCGTCCTCGAGTTGTGGTGGTGCAACAGTGACATCTTCCTCAATGATCTCATCTTCTTTGTCTTCTTGGACTGTGATGTGGAAGACGTCTTGGACTTCCTCTTCAGTGCCGTCCTTTTGGGCTTGCTGGCATGAGGTTTGTCCGGTATGGATGATGGTGCGCCTTCTTACTTTTAGTGGTCCATTTGTGTCAATCTCCAAGATTGCTTGACGCTTCATCCTTGAAGGAATTGAACTCCGAATATCGCCTTTTTCTGCTAGCCTGTCGGGCTTTTCTTCTTTTGGCGCTGTCTCTTTCTTTCTAGAAGGCTTTTTGTTGTCTTCCAGTCTCCCGGAAACCGACCGTTGCAAAGGCGAGCTAGCCGTGTTGCCTTGTTTCTTAGGTTTTGACAACCTTTTAACAGTAGAGCTTTGGGATGTTGCCGTTTCAAGCCTCTCGAAGACGGAGGTTCGACTTTGACCACCAATGCGATGGAGTGCGGATATTCTAGGTTTTGGATGATTCATCCTTTTGAAAACCGATATCCGATGGGAGGTTTTAAGGTCTTCTTGATTTTGTACGACGCTCACGCTGATGTGCTGAGCGCTAGCACTTTTTGCTTTGTTTGAAATCTTCACAGGTGCATTTGGTGTGAAGCCGACCCCGGCTTTGCCGTTGTTAACTCCATAACCATGTTCTTTCAGCCTTTTTTGAGTCTCGGTGAGGCCACGTTCTTCGTTGTTGACAATGTCTGGACCCTTCTTTCTGGGACTCGAAGACGGAATGAAGGCGTACCCAGCCTTTGACATGAGTTTGTAGGCATTTGGATCAAAACCTTCTTCGGTCCTCCTTGTTGGGAGAAAGCTCGGTTCTATTTCTTTTGGCAGAGCTTTTATCAAGCATTGTGGTGATCTTGCAATCTTAGTCTCACCTAGCTGTGTTAGAGGTAAAAATGCGTTTGTCTTGAGCGATTCTACATCACCTCCGCGCTGCTGCATGCTAGCTTCGCCTGTCCCTGTTTCGAATGGGGATTGACCATTCTTTCTTTTCGACATGGGGATGTATCGGAAGACTGGTATGTCCGGTCCTTTTGAGGGCGTCCCGCTCCCTTTGGTTATTGCAGTTTTAGCAGTCTTATCATCGTTTTTGCTTGAATATGGTACGACTTCTCTGTCCTGCCTCTTGGGCACGGCTTGCCATTCCTGCCTCTTGAGTGTTGCTTTGCCCGTAGACTTGATTTCTTTTGGGAGAGCTTCGGGCACCATGTCTTTCTCCATGTAGAACTTGGCGTCTGCAAAGTGTGCTTCAGCTTCGATGAATGGCTTGGCATCTCCTTGGATCACCTTTACTTCTTCTCGGTAGAATTTTATGCATTGGTAGAGGGTGGACGGTACTACTCCATTCTCATGGATCCAAGGTCTTCCTAAGAGTAGGTTGTATGAAGTTCTTGCCTCAATCACATGGAATATGGTGCTTGAGTTGAGTTCACCAATGGTCATCTCCACCCTGATCATGCCTATTGCCTTTTGTCCTCCTTGGTTAAAACCCTGGATTAGCAAACGGCTGGTGGACAGCTCATCCATTTTGATGCCGATCGTGGTCATTATTGACTTTAGCATGATATTTATGGCCGATCCACCGTCCACAAGCATGCGGCTGACTTTGTGCTTCCTTACGTACCCTGATACGAAGAGATGACGGTTGTGAGGCTTGGATCCTAGCAGCAAGTCTTCGTCATTGAAGTGGATTGTATCACGGGGGACACAACACGTGGTATACTCGTGTGGCTGAAGCCCTAAGCCTTTGTCTTTGCTTTCTTGCGCCTTGTGGTCGTCGGGACTTATCAAGGTCGCGGCTAGTTCTTTTTCCATCTCTTTGGGTGATCATGGTGCCTCCATGATGTTAGAGTGTGCCAGCAAGCTTTCCTTGGGTATGAGGGTACTGTCTTCCTTGGTTGTGATAGCTTTGCCCTTTGAGGATTCTTCCCCCTCTATTTCGACAATGTGACATGCAGCGATAGTGCACTGTTGGAAGAAGTCATTTGGGAAGTACTCGTGCAAAGAGATAGGAATACGTGGTTTCTGCTCCATAGGCTCATCAGCGTATGTTGGTTTAGCGGCAATCGCGTTTCTTTTAGGTTTCCTATTATTGCGGCGACGATGCCTTCTCCCTTCTTTCACTTTTGGCCTTATGACTTGTGATTTTGGCTTCCTTGTTTTTTTGTAGGTCACCAATGTCCACCCTCCTTCATCATCGGTAAGCGCATTTAGGTCATCTACTCCCAGCGATGGTTGGGCGGACGGGGCCGTGTGATCGGAGCCTTAATGGGTATGGTCATGTGTTACTTGAAGAGGAACGGGATCGAATGAGCCAAACACGATTGTAGTGGTATACGTTGCGGCTGTGGCTTCTAGATCGAGTTCAATTCGACCTTGTTGCGCTAGCTTCATGATTAGCTCCTTAAAGACGAAGCATTTGCCGACTGGATGACTTACAATACGGTGGTACTTGCAGTACCTGAGATCGTTAACTCGATTCATTTCTTCGTGGCGTTTGCATTCCGGCAACTCAATCACCTTCTTTTCCAGCAAGTCATCTAACATTGCATCCATGTCCGAGTCAGGGAAAGGATATATCTTTTGCTCTAACTCCCTTAAGGTGTTTTTGTACCTGTCTTGGGTGTGCGGAAGCCCATTTTTCTTCACCTCATTCCCTTTGTTCTTGGAAGAAATCTTGATAGGGGCGGATGAGGTCTTGCTGGGAGTGGCGGAGGTCTTGATGGGAGTAGCGTTGACAGTAAATGCTTCCTTAGCGGGCCTCTTCCCGGTCTTGTCTATATTTGGGGCGAACACCTTATCCTTCTTAAAGTCAGTGATCAGCTCCTCAAATGTTCTTGGTTTTATGCCTTGGAGGATGTAATGTAACCCCCAGTGCATGCCTTGAACACACATCTCAATGGCGGAGGTTTTAGAAAGTCGATCTTTGCAATCCAGACTTAATGAACGCCATCTGTTGATGTAGTCGACAACCGGTTCGTCTTTCCATTGCTTAGTACTTGTTAGTTCTAGCATGCTAACGGTGCGGCGAGTGCTGTAGAAGCGGTTAAGGAATTCCCTTTCTAACTGATCCTAGCTGTTGATAGACTCGGGCTCGAGGTCGGTGTACCAGTCAAAGGCGTTCCCCTTCAACGAGCGCACAAACTGTTTAACAAGGTAGTCTCCTTCTTTTCCAGCATTGTTGCAGGTTTTAATGAAGTGGGCGACATGTTGCTTAGGGTTTCCCTTTCCATCGAATTGCATGAATTTTGGCAGTTGGTATCCTCTCGGCATCTTCAAAGCGTCAATCTTCCTGGAGTAGGGTTTTGAGTATAACGCGGAGTCATGTGAGCTTCCTTCATACTGCGCCTTTATGGTGTTGGTGATCATCTCCTGCAATTGTTGGATAGAGAAAGATCCTATGAGCGCCGCCGCTTTGTCCGGCTTCTGCCATTCTTCAGCCTTCCCCGCTGGAGGCTCCTCTCCTTCATCAGCTTATTTTGTTGGGTCAACTTTTAGGTTGACTTTCACGTCTTGTGCCTCTAGTTGGCTGGCGAGCGCGGCGATTTGCAAATCTTTTTCTTCCACAGTTCGTGCGAGTTTCGCGATCGCTTCATTCATTTGAGCCAGCTGCTATTCGATCGAAGTCGCTCCTGTGGTCATGACTTACATAGTCGTGCTGCCGCTCGAGTCGGCATCGGAAAACAGAGACTCGGAGTACTTCCCCAGGCTTTTCTCCCTTGGCGCCTTCAGCGAGGCTAGGGTGATCACAGGTTCGTGCCTTGAGTGTTTTTGTTTCTCCAGCAAAGTTGATGCGGGGGTGGAAGATGCGGCCAAGAAAGCTCTTGCCTTGCTTCGAGTTATGACCTCCGAAATGCCCCCTCCTGCAGCGAGTGCGGTCTTGTTCTTCGCCTTGGGTGCGGGAACAACTTGATCTTTTCTTGTTGCCATTGATTTTGGAGGTGTGCTTTTGGTTCTCTTGAGCGGAGAGAGAGATGAGAGGTAGAGATTGTCCCACTGGGCGTGCCAAATTTGTAAACACGAAAATTTCCTGAAGACACAAGAACACGTGTACAAAATATTTTTGTTATTTGATGAATTTTTTGGGTTACAATCTCTATTTGTTCCTCTGATTCTATCTCCGTGAGATATGGATTTGTTGATGAATCGTTGATCCAAAGGGTCGTTTGGGGGGGCTTGATTCTTGGGATAAACTGTTCTTCAAGGGGGGCCGTTGGGCTTGATCTTGAAGTTTGGCGGATGAACGATGAATGACGGACGGATCTTCAGGAGCCGTTGGGGCTTGATTCTGAAGTTGGATGAACGTTTGAATGATAAACGATGGATGAACTTCAAGGGGCTTTTGGGCTTGATTCTTGAAGAATGGATGTGAGTTGCTTCAAGGGCCGTCGGGGCATGATCTTGGAAGGTGGATGAATGTTGCTTCAAGGGCCGTCGGGGCTTGATCTTGAAGAATGATGGATGAACTTCAAGGATTTAACGATGAACGTTGATGTTGTGGATCCAAATGAGTCGTTGGGGCTTGATCTTAGGATGAAGGAGGATGATCTTCGGGGATTTGACGATGAATGTTGATGTTGTGGATCCAAAGGGCCGTTGGGGCTTGGTCTTTAGGATGGATGAGCGTTTCTTCAAGGGCCGTTGGGGCTTGATCTCGAAGAACGATGAACGAAGAACGAAAAACGAACTTCAAGAGAATTTTCTTCCAATTTGGGAGTAGAGAAATGTCTTTGTGAATTGGTGTCTGAAAATGAATGGAATGGCTTCCTATTTATAGAATTCCAAAACTTGATTTTTGGATTTAAATAATCAGATGAAATAAATCGTTTCTGCCAGGTGTTGACACGTGTCCTGTTTGACGGCTTTTCTAACTCTTTTCGAATTTTCGTCGAATCACACACTATGTGTACAATTTATGTAATACATGAGCGTTAACATTTTGACCATCGGTCAACATTTTATTTACCAAAATTGCACTGTCTACAGTATGCTCCACAAAGCTTGCACGATATCACTAAAAAAACTTATTAGGAAAGTAATTGAGGGATCGAGCAAGTGTTCCGCTACATTAAGTGTTCTAAAAGCTTCGGGGAACATGATATTAACCGAAGCACCTGTGTCTACAAAGATTTGTCGCACATCAAAATTTGCTATGTGAGCCTCCACAATCAGTGGGTCATTGTGAAGGTATATGATGCCACTTTCCTCCTTAGGGTAGAAACATATTAGATCCTAATTAGGCTTTTGATATTTGCCTCCTCTGATGCCTTCCACATGAAGCACTTGGTGGCCAGGCCTCAAAGTTCGTTCGTTCTTTTTCATGGCCCTATTGGAAGATTCAAAGATGGGTAGAATATATCACGTTCACTTGGTGTTGGTTATGGTTATCCTTTGGAGGGTGAAGAAAGAATTGATCAATTTTTCCTTCGCATGCCAGAGCTTCAATATGGTTATGAAGGGTGATACTTTTTTCGTTGTCATGGCCGTTATATTTGTGGTAGCAGCAAAACACGCTAGTCTTCTTTATGGACTTATAATCTAGTTATACTGGGGTAAATAACTGCGCATATGGCATTTAAGGGTGTGTATGTTTTATACCTTGAGGTAAATGACATGTCTTGACCTGTACTTGGCCCACTGCATTGACTGTTTGAGGGCGGGCATTATCGTAGCAATACCCCTGGTTATCGCGATAGTATCCTTTACTTTTCTTAATAAAATGAGACTATTGATGATGGAAACCTTTCTTCTTGCCTTGAGATTGATATGCATGTTGTCCTGACAAAGCGTTAGCTAAGGCAGGGTGAGATGCTACAGCTGTTTGGAAGGTTGAAGTCTTCTCACTTGGTTGGATCTGGCTCCCACTTCCCACTTGTTGATAAAGAATAGTTGTGGTTGTAAGCATGTGCCATCACCTCAGAGTAAGTCTTCCAAAAGTTTGCATTGATCATGTACTTGAAGAAACAGTCACGTAGGCCTGCCGTAAAGGCCTTGAGGGCTGTCTTTGAGGAGCCAAAAATAAACAAAATGCGACACGTGAATTTTTGGGTGAAGATGACAAATTTACCCTCGAGGCATACCGGGTTTCCTACACGTAAGCAGTGGAGAATCATCCATCAACCAAATCAGGAGTACCCAAAAGAGGTAACAATTCAAAAATCATCTCATCAAATCCCTTCTACAAGGTAACTTCCAAAACCTATTTTATTCCATATATTTTCTACGTCATTTTTCCTTTTTTAGCTAATCAATTAGCTACTTATTTTAATCATGCCATAACTCCCCAAATAATTTCTTTCAAAATATGTTAATTAGTCCATTAATAGATTTATTGCCTAATTAACCTATTAATGGCTAATTAACCACAATTTACACCCAAAAATACCTAAATGGCCGGTCCTTATTCTCCTAATAGGGCCGGCTATATCCCTATAAATAGCTCTCCATTCTCTCCCACAAAGAACTTGGAACTCTTGCTAAAATTCTCTAGAATTCACACTCTTTTTCTCTCTAAATTCTACCTTTGGCATCGGAGGTTCTTCGGCCAAAGCTCCCCCCCCAATTCATCGTGGGCGCGTGAGGCTCTTGGCCTTGACCTAAGGTGTTAATTGTTTTGTAGGTGCAATTTTGTCCAGAAGAAAGCGGCGGAAATTTGCATCCACAAATTGGTGCTTTCATTGAGAGTTGAAGATCCATACTCGTAGAAAACTCTTGCATAAAAAGGTTTTTCGCTATTTTCTAGTCCATTTGAATATTTTTCATACGTTTTTATTATTAGAATTTTTTAATTTGCAAAGATTCTTTGATAAAACGTGAAAGAAAAATATAATGGCTAGAAATTTAGAAAATTCCACAAGTGAAATTTCTAATACTCAAGAAACAAGACCACGGCGATCCACGAGGCTAAACGAGGTCATAGGTGCGGTGGCACCACCACGAAGTTCCACCATGGCAACCACCCGCAGTGAGATCCATGGCACCACCATCATGGCCCAAGCTATGCCATCTAAGCTTGCACGAGCCCGAGCCCAAACCATGCACTCGCATGCATCACGCACTAAGCAACCTGCTCCTGCTGAACAGCCCACTATCGAGGCCCATCCTGCTCTTGAGGCCCAGCCTGCTCACGTGGCCCAGCCTGCTCTCGCGGCCCAACCTACTACTGAGACCCAGTTTGCTCACGCGGCCCAGCCTACTCTCGCGGCCCAGCCTGCTCCTCTGGCTTCCCAAGCAACCCAAGTTGGCTTAAAAGTAGCACAACTGTCCCGACTCTAAGTTTCGGGACCCACGATCGAATCAGGGGCATTTTCCCCACATTTCTCCGCAGATTTGACATTTCCCAACTCAAATCTCGTGCCCAGGGTCTACCACACTTCCACTGCTCAAAGAGATACATTCCTTCCAAGCTCTTCTAACCCAAATGAAGAACAACACTTGTCTTGACAAGTCATAGAGTTAACGAGCACCCTCGCACAGCAGACGACTTTGGTGAACCAGCTCTTGCAACACACCAAGATGCAACGTGTCCTAGGTAAGGTGTCCCGAAGTAGGACAAGGGCAGACGAAGAACCTCTCTAGCAGCGTCCCGAAAAGCAGCCACTCGACCGGCCAAGAACCGAGCATTCGGGTAGTGTACACTCTCGATTGGGCCTTTGAGATAGCATATACTCCTGTCTTAGCGCGCGGATGAGCGTGTACTCTCGACTAGGCCCACAGACGAACATAGTTTCACAGTTGGGGTCACACTCCGATAGTCAACATGAGCAACATTCTAGACGAAGTGTTCATTAGCAGTTAAGCTCGTAAGGAGCATCCTCAACCTCACATTAGAGTAGACAGCATGACGAACAGAGAGAAGCAATCACTCAATTCGGCTCAAGTTCAACCAGCAACTTGCGAAGAATTCCCTCGCCTGCCAAAAATGAACCACATGCACCGCCACCACAGCATAGATGAACCAAACATATTGAAGAGCGGCCTAGACCAGCAGGTCAAGAACGGGGACAGCCAAGAGCTCCATTACCCCAACAAAGGAAAATTTAGGAAGAGGTAGAACGACTCTTGACCTAGCAATTTTGCAATTTTTGACACAACGAGGTCACCGACGCGGCACTACGACGAGACATGACTAACATAAGCAGGTCACTCTTAACGGATGAGATTGAGCAGGCAGAGCCTCCACGCGAGTTCAGCATGCCGCATTTCACATTCTTCAAAGGGTGAGAAGACTCGGAGAGACACTTAAAGCACTACCAAGAGCAATGATTCTCTATCAAAACAACAAAGATCTCATGTGCAAGATATTTGCCACCATTATACAATGCGAGGCGCAAGATTGGTTTTACACCCTGCCGCCACAATCTATCCGAAATTTTGATGAACTTTCTTTGGTTTTCACCAACGAATATTCATCCTATCGCTTGATCAAGAAGAAATCCGACCATTTATTCAACATCAAGAAGAACCCAAAGAAGTCGCTTCACGACTATGTGAAGAGGTTTAAAGCAGAGAATGCATGGATAGTCGAATTCAACGACTTGATAGCTAGAGCAGCCTTCAAAAAAGAACTTCCAGCAGACCACCCATTGTTCAGAGAATTGATCATGAAAGAAGATCTAACCCTAGTAGACTCCTTCGTTCTAGCATAGAAACACGCACTTTGGGATAAAACTCGGCGAGCAGATAAAGCACCCGAGTAGCCTTAAAAAGAAGTAACGGTAAAGAAGGAGGACGGAAAGCAGTTGAACAACCAAAACAAGTAAGGGGTCAAGCGTATGGACCGATCCTCGACTAGAAGAGGCCCGACGACCAATAACTACTCTAAGTTCTTGATCCTAACCCCACCAAATACACATTCGGAGTATCTTCAGGCAAAGTTTTAGGGTACATAGTAACCCAACGAGGAATCGAAGCACATCCCACACAAATTCGAGTGATCCTAGAGATGAAATCTCCCACTACCTTGAAGGAGATCCAAAGCTTGACCAGACGAGCAGCTGCCCTCAACCACTTTCTTTCGTGATCCATCAATTGATGCAAGCCTTTTTTTCAAGGCCATCAAGAAGGCACAACGAGACAAATGAGATGAAGAGTGCGAAAGAGCTTTCCAAGACTGGAAGAAGTATCACACATTATCTCCCTTACTATCCAAGCCAGGAACAGCGAATGACTTATACATTTACTTGGTAGTCTCAGAAGTAGCGATAAGCTCTATCATCATACGAGGAGAATTGAGGGCTCGACTGTGTGTATTTCACAGTTCAAAAGCTCTCCTCAATGCTTCCAGAAATTCAATAGCTAGGTTTGGCAATAGTTGTTACAACCCCGAAGCTCAAGTTTTACCTTCAGACGCAAGCAGTCATCCTTAAGACGCAAGCAGTCATCCTTATGACGCACTATTTTGCCCAATCTAGACGCTCAACAATAAAGGCGTAGAAGCTAGCAGATGCAAAGTTTTTTTGCCAAACGCAACAATTCGGCCCAAAAAGCACACCAACGGTAGACGAACACTAGAAGGACACACTCAAAAACAAGCTTTATCTTTGTCGCCCTAAAAGATTCTATCGGTGATAGAACACCATCTTCTACTACGTGTCACACGGCCCCAGCCGATCCTTGATCTATAATTCAACTCTAGAATGGCCCAATACTGGAAGTTGAGTATCTCCTACTACGTGTTACGTGGTCCAACTCTACGGCTCCCTACCGCGCACTCACGGCGACGCAACAGAGCGGCCCAACAAGCCGAGCACACCCTAGCCGCACCTACTCCACTCGATGAAGACGTTTGGCCTTTGCATATCGACGGCGCATCCAACAAGACGGTCCTCGACTGCTTCAAGAAATCCCTCACCAACAAGAAGGGAAAATGACAAGACGAAATCCCCAGATGTCTATGGGCATATCACACCACCAAAAAATTAGTAATTGGTGAGACTCATTTCTCTTTGGCATTTAGCTCAAAAGCAATCATTCATCCTAATGTCATCAAGCCAAGTATCACTGCTCTACTACCAAGCATCGAGTAGAACAGTAAGGAGATGGCCACAAGTTTAGATCTGGTAGAGAAGAAGTGCAAGCAGACTATCACTAGCATCACAGCCTACCAGCAGCAGTTCTAACCAGAAGATCTGGTCTCAAGGAAAACCTTCATCACTGCTTGTAGATAAGGCTCCAAAAAGATAGATCCTATCTGGGAAGGTCCGTACAAAATCAGCAAACTAGGCGGCAATAGTAATTACACCCACGCCACCATGAAACAACAAAAAGATCAAAAAATAGTGGAACACATATAGTCTAAGAAAGTACCATGTAAGACCTCTTACTACATCAAAGCCCGAAAACTGAAGCAGCTCAACGGGCACTACCTCGCAAGCCGAGAACTATCCAGTTTTTATGTAGTCTTTTACAACTAAGTTATTCGTTTGTTTCGCTCATTTTTTCAATGAAGAATTCAGAAGTAATTTGCAACTTGGCTTAACTACATGCCTACAACAACTGATCATACCTGCACTTCAGAAGAAGATTGCGCCATTCTTAAGGACTTATCGTAAGAATTGCACCCCTAGAGGGACCAACCATGCTCTCCAAAGCAGGAGGATAAACTCCACACTCTGAATATCCAGATGTGGATGAGCCGGGCTGCCCTAGTATAACTAGAAGCACGATGGCTTACGCCGAGATTCCTAGAAGTAGCCAGAATGGTCTTTTTCAAGGCCTAGCTAACTGAAGGATTTTGGGACTCTTGGCCTAATGATCGGGAAATCGGGCCCTAGAGACAGAGGGGGCACATTACGCAGTACGCCTTAAAGATGGCTGCCCTGGAACCCTAAAGCTACTACCGAGTGCACTAAGGTAGCCTATGGTTTCTAAAAGACTGCCTACGGCTTACCCGTCGAGCAATAAAGCCATGCTAAACTTATACAACCGCACATTCTTGTGAAAGGTTAAACAAGCTAGTGTGCATATACGAAACTTTATCCACTGCCGACATGCTACGTAGTTGGTAAGCTTCACATCTGCCAAATGCGGAACAATCTACTCCAATTCCTAAAGTGTTGTGATACTTACTATGTAACCTAAGGAATTGGAGAAAGCCAAGGTTAACAGCCTAGTGGTCACGCAGACTTGCCTGCTTCTGTAAGTAAGGCATCCGGCTGCCGACCTTATGGCTAACAACTTTGCCAAGTTCTACACCAACACCTACGGCTGCATCTGCTATGCGGGCTTGTCTGCTTATAGAAAAGTAGCACACCTGCCACTGGTCTATAAAGTCTAAAGGTTAGGGCATGAACAAAAGAAGCAAAAATGAAGAAAAGCGAAGGAAGTATGTTTATAAACAACTAGCAAAGGCCGAAGAAGTTCAAGTAAAACAATAGCTACAAGGAAAAACAAAGAACATCCTAAATGCTGTTTAGAATACTAAACTTTAGCAGCTTGGACATCCCATGACTACGTGGTCACCACACCTTCAACAACCGCGACGCTCTTAGTAGCGACATCATCCAGCGTTTCACCCCCCCGCTGCTCTAGCCTGGGCACCAGCATCTTCGGCTACTTCACCAATGGAGGCCTCAAAAGTAAAGACAAGTAAGTCTTTAGAAGAAATAGAGAAGGTTCCGAAGTCTCTCCTAGAAAACTCGAAGTCAGATGACCTACCAAAGAGAAGATCTACATAACCCAGCTTGTAAAAATCGACCTCACTCTAAACAAGTAGAGCCTCGAGCCTAGCCTTCTCACCTTTCAGCTGCCCGATCTCCTCGAGTAGACCAACATAAACGCGCTGCAACTCATCCACTTATTTCTTCAAACTTTCATTGATCTTTATTGCTCCTTAGAGTTCCAACACTTGGGGTTCAAGCCTATCAACAACCTTCTTGAAGTGGATCACTTGGTTATAAACAACACTTGGGGTTCAAGCCTATCAACAAAGCTAAAAAAAGGTCATGCTCAAGATCTTGAATCTGAGGTATATGACATCTGATCTTCTTCTCTGCATTTTCATACTCAAAGTTGGATCACGTCAAGATTAGTCTTCAAGTCAACGACCTCTTGGTGAGCGTTCTCAAGCAGCAGAGAAGTGGGGGCAGAGATATTAGACCCCTTCAAAGTAACGAGCTTAGATTCTAACCTCTTGATATTCTCGGCAAAAGAATCAGCTGCCACAGCCTTTGCCACCTCCTTGGCAGCCTTGGTATCTTCTTGATCAAGGAACATAGACTTGGCTGCCAGAATCTCTATTTTTTGCATCATGGCCAGCAGAGTAGTCCTCTTATACTAGGTCATATACTTCGCAAAGGAACTCGGGTCAACAAACCCTTTGATGTCGACTCCTGGCCCCTACCAGCCGATGTGCCCCACCACTCCGACGGCTACCTCACGACAGCACTATCCAAGAATAAGACACATCGGTGCAGCACGGAGAAGACGAAGAAAGCAACGAAAGACGGTCCTTTGCATGGGCAAGATGTAGAAGATTGTTACATGAGGGGGAACAAATATCCTCTAAGCTCTCTCTCTCTTGTAGAGTAGAATAAATTGCTCTTCAAAGTTAATTTAATAACCCACTTAAGGTGGACTTAAATAGGTTTTGAGAGAAATTTATTTCCCTTTCCTAGAAGAATCTAATTTCTATTAAAGAGGGATTTTACATCAAAATAGGAAGCAGTCTTAAATTTCCTAAAGCAAGAAGATCTCTACACCTGCTGCCCTTTCCTACGAGCAGCCCAACATGTGTAGGGGCATTTATGGAACCAAAAATAAACAAAAGGCAACACGTGGATTTTTAGGTGAAGATGACAAATCTACCCTCGAGGCATACCGGGTTTCCTACACGTGAGCAGTGGAGAATCATCCATCAACAAAATCAGGAGTACCCAAAAAAGGTAACAATTCAAAAATCATCTCATCAAATCCCTTCTACAAGGTAACTCCCAAAACCTATTTCATTCCATATATTTTCTACCTCATTTTTCCTTTCTTAGCTAATCAATTAGCTAATTATTTTAATCATTCCATAACTCCCCAAATAATTTCTTTCAAAATATGTTAATTAGTCCATTAATAGATTTATTGCCTAATTAACCTATTAATGGCTAATTAACCACAATTTACACCCAAAAAAAAACCTAAATGGCCGGTCCCTATTCTCTTAATAGGGCCGGCCATATCCCTATAAATAGCTATCCAATCTCTCCCAAAAAGAACTTGGAACTCTTGCTAAAATTCTCTAGAATTCACAAACACTTTTTCTTTTTAAATTCTAACTTTGGCATCGGAGGTTCTTCGGCCAAAGCCCCCTCCATTTATCGTGGGTGCGTGAGACTCTTGGCCTTGACCTAAGGTGTTAATTGTTTTGTAGGTGCAATTTTTTCCAAGAAGAAAGCGGCAAAAATTTGCATCCACAGTCTTGTCATCTGCCTCAGCGCAGCGAGAGTACTCATGGCTGAAGCGACCAGCGTACTTACGTAGTGACTCATCTGCCTTTTGGTGAACAATGTACAAGTCATTTGTAGAGTTTAAGCAATCAGTCTGGAAAATGTGTTAAAAGACAAATAGTTTCCTCAACTCCTTAAATGAATCTACCGTCTCAGGTGAAATACAGCAATACTAGTTTAAAGCTCAGCCAAAGAGGGTGGATGGCTAGAAAAGACATCATTCTTCATCAGTATGCATCTGGTATGCCATGGTGGACTCAAAGAGGTTAAGGTGTTCAATCGAATCTTCTCTTCCAGTATACAGTTGAAAGCCGAGCTTCTGCTTTGTCTTTGCTTGGAGATGTGTGTCAATGATCCTCCTTGCAAGAGAGCCAAGCCTAGGTTGGTTCCAATCAGGTATCTCAACCTAACGTTCAACCTTCAACTTGTTTACTTCCTCAATGAGCTGTAGGACAAAGGGGTTCTGAGTGGAGTCATGTACTACTGGAGCCTTCTTCCGTAAGTTTCCATCATCTCTTGGAAGTAAGGAAGTTTAATTAAGGGCATTTGGTTTTTCCTTGGACTCACCGTACTGGCTTCTAGGGCGTGTTTGTCAAACGACCTCTAATCCCCTATACCCTCGTGTTCCTCTAGGACCTGTTGCTCTTTCCCTAGGTTAATAGCTGGTCTGGGCCATGGTAAAGGCTCTTTTAGAAACCCTTGGGTCATTAATCTTTGAGCTTATATGGATGGGGTTCTCTCGGCGTTGCCTCATGAAGTCTCGATAGTCGCGATAAACAGCTTTCGATCATTCAACTCCCTCTGTAAGGAGGTGTCTTCCTTCACTTCTCTTGTTTCAGGTCAATGTGGCTGGGTTAAGAGAAATCTCATGTTGATCAACACGTTGATGAGTAGTTTGTTCCTCATCAGAAAAAATCCATGTTGAAGGCCGATGACCCTCCGTGTTAGGTGGCACCTAGGTGATGGTTGACGTCTACATGAGCAATAGGCTCGTGTGATCGAGTATGGCTAGCCTCATAGAGCATCTCAAAAAGCTTCTCATATTGCTCCTAGAGGATCTCATTCTTCATCGTTATCTTGTTGTTTTGAGCCTCCAGCTCCTCAACTTTAGCTTGAAAATCAAACTTTTTTTGTTCTTTCCTTCGCTGCCTCACAATATGCACAATGTGATTATCGTTTTGTGTGTTGTGGCTTCCTTCGCTCCCTATATTGGAGAGGGGTGCCTAGTCAAAAGAGAGTGTACAAATGGTGGTGGAAACTAGATTAACAAAGCTGAAGAAGGTAGGAATAAGTGTGTTTCCTATAGACGACGCCAAATGTTGATGCACAAAATTGGTTAGGACTTTGGTACAACAGAAAGTGTTAAGTTTGTGACCTTCGCTCGATTCCTCTAGTCACTGGTGAGGATAAGTATGTAAAGAAATAGAGACAGGGAAGCAAACACAAGATGTATGTGGCTCACCCAAATTGGCAACGTCCACGGAGTAGAGGAGTTCTCATTAATAGTGAAGGGTTTACACAAGTACATAGGTTCAGGCTATCCTTTAGTAAGTTCTAGTGAATAGTTTAGTACAAATGACATTAGAAATTATTGTGGGAGAATGATCTCTATTTATATAAGATAGTTTTTAGCATTATTCTGACATTGACACGTTGTGATTAGCCTTTGATGTTGACATGCGTCAAGCTGTGATTGGCCTCTAACATTGACATATGTCACGTTGTGATTGTCCTCCTAGTTGGAAGGAAGCTCCTGTGGGTCCTTGACGGTATAACGTTGACCAGTGCCTAGTAGTTTCAAGATTAGTCAAGTATGGTACAAATAACTTCAATCATTTTTTATTTAGAAAGAAAAGAACACTTATGAGGAGTGCAACAATGAGATTTTAGGAGTGTCAATAACAGTTTCCATATTAAATTTCAATTCTAATTATTAATGAATTTCAGAAATAAAGTCGTTACAGGCTTATGACACTCCAAAAAGGTGCAAGTGCAACTTCTTTTTTATGTTTTTATAAGGGACCATTTGATAATCATTTCGTTTTAAAAATAAAAATAAAAAATAAAAGTGAAAACTCAATCCAATTCCAAAAACTCAAAAAGTAGTTTTCAATTTTCAAAAAAGTGAAAATTGAAAACGAAATGATTATCAAACGACCTCTAACAATGTGCAAGATGACATTTTTAAATGCTAATAACAACTTTTTTTTACAAAAATAGAAATATATTAAAACATTATGGAAGGTTATCTATTCTAATTAATGATTAGGTATCCACTGGTAGAGCTTATAGTTCTATAAAAACTACCTTTCCCCGCAGCTTTCCATCCATATTTGGCCCCTCTTTATTCATTTGCTGGAAAAAAAATTGGGGAAGGCAATCTTTACCACCTTCTTTCACTTGCTTTTGGTCATGGTTGTTTTCTGTTCAGGTTTTGTTCTTAAGTTCTTATTAATATGGGTAAAGTACACAAAACTACCTCAACTATTGGTGTCACGACACTATCATATCTCATCTTTTAAAATTGACAATGTCACACCTCATCTTTAGAATTTCCTCCAATGTTATATCTCTGTTAGCTTATCTGTGAATTTCTCAGTTAAATGTTGACGTAGCTTGATTCGGGCCTAGTTCCTCATCCAGATGGATTCCAAGTGGCACCACACCCAATGTTTTCCCGCCAAATGGCATCCATGTCAAAAAATATATTTGATTTTTTTTTTTTTTTTTTTGGTAATTTGAATTTCAAATTTTGAAATTTGAAATTCATTTTCCCGCCAAAAAGTGAAAAACATGTGAAATAAGACCAAACTACTCATCATTTCTAAGAGAAATATGAAATAAGACCAAATTAAGCATAAAACCTGCTTAATCATCCAGAAATTCATAAACATATTCAAAAAACTAACAGAATTCATCTAACATCTCCAACCAACATTACAAAAACTACTGAATTCATAAAAACCTGCTATATCATGCATTCAATTCATAAAAGACCTATTGGATGCATAAAACATGTTCTAACTTTACAATTCCTTAACAAAAAACAACCTTCTGTGCAAAAAAAAAAAAACATGGCTGGATTGGTTAGTATTTCTGTGTTTGGTGCCTTTAGATGATTCAGTTATTGGCTTGCTTGGTCTTTCTCTGCTTGGTGCTTATAGGTGATTCAACTACTAATTATGATGCCTAAATCCAAAGTTCATTTAGAGAACAAGCAAGCTTTTTAACTAACCCAAATGTTTTACAACTAAGGAAATGGTTAAGTTTTTACCTTTGTTTTCCTTGTCCTCTTTTTAGGTGTAGTTTGTCCTTAAGCAGATATGGATGCCTACAAAGCAATTTAAAGGATGAAGAGTCTAATATAATGTTAAAGGATTTAAAAAACCATATGAAGTAGAAAATGTTACCTGTTTCTTCCTTGGAGGAAGAAGTCTATAATGGGTTCTTGCATTATGACCTTCCTTTTTGCATATGGTACATTTCAAAGGGCCTTACCATTTGCCTCCTAGCTTAAATGGTTGAGGAAGACCTTGAGGATTATTGGTTAGGTTTGCAAGAGTTTGTTCACCCTCATTGTCCCTCTCAACAGCTTACTTGTTTCTCTTCCTTCTCGGCCTTCTAGGTTGCCTTGTATATGTAGGAGGCAATATTAGTGGGTTTTTTTGTTTCCTCCCATAAAGACATCCCATTCACCGACATTACTAAATGAGAATACACTTCTAAGTACCGTGCCTTTGAATAATAATCATCGACATAGTCCTCCGGTTTTTCTCTCTTGAAATTTATGGCTGATATTGCATGGTTGCATGGGATTCCTGTCAAGGCATACTTCTTCACGAACAAGTCTTCTCAACCAAGTCAACAACATATTGCTCCCCCTTCCAGCATCAACTTGAAATGTAGCGCCCCCTGACCATTGTGCAATGCACTTGCCACTTTGAATTTTGGCTTCCTCCAACTTCTTCTTGATTTTAGGACAGAGATCTCCAACTTTGTTCACCATTATATCCTTTCTCATCTGATTTATCTTCATCAAGAGTGTGAATAAGGAGCAGCAAGGTGACAATTGGTTTTTATCTCGGTACAAGTATGACAGCATTGAAACTTTCACAAAGATTGTTCAGCAACATGTCACACTTGGGATATATTTGAAAATGGGACTTGCTCTAATGATGTGCAGGCTTTTTCACCAACCAATTGTAGCCTTTTCATCGAGCTTCTTCATGTGCTCTATTGCTTTTTTGAAGTCGGGAACTGTTGTTGTTCTGGCTATTGACCATAAAGCATCTTTCAATGTTTTCCCTTTGAATAGATTTATGAAGTTGGTATACAAATGCCTCACACAAAATCTGTGGTAGGAATTAGGGATGACTTTTTGAAAGGCTAGAATTAACCCTTTTTGCTGATCACTGATAAATGTCCATCCCCTTGATTGACAATCCCAACATCAACAACCAATAACTTTATGAACCAAATCCAACTGGACTTATTCTCCATTTCTACAACTACATACGCTATAACGCATGTTTCATTATTTAGGTCAGTGCCAACAACACAAAGTAGCTAACCTCCATATGCACTCTTTAAATGGCACCCATCTAATCCTATTAATGGTCTGCACCCTGACTTAAACCCCTTCTTTGCAAGCTCCCAAGTACATATATATAGTTTGGAACCTCCATCTATCTAACTTCACCTTCACTGTGCTTCCAGGGTTAGTTTTCTTCACTTCTTCTGCAAAGTCCCATAACTTTGTGTATTACTCTGTATGTTTTCCCTCAATGATCTTCAATGCCCTATCTAAATCCATGTAAGCCTTCCTCTTCGTACAACCGTAATTCCACTCTGATTCGACAGTTGCTAAAAAGGAATCCACAGGCCATATGTGATTCAGTTTTATCTTGTCTATGTAAAAATCAATTAGCAAAAGGGACTTCATGTTCTTAATTACCCCCAAGTTCTCCCACATGTGTGTTCATCAAGTATGGTCTTGATCTGTATGTTGTTCATCAAGTATGGTCTTCAACTTCTCATTCCTAGGAAAATGGATTTCTCCATATCTATACACTAGGGAGTACATGATGACAGCTCACTTAAATTACACATGATCCCTAAAAACAAGTCTGAGTGTAAGAGTGGGATTCTTCATGTCTGTTTTCTCATTAAACTTTGGAAATCGCTCATGTTTTTTGCCTCCTTCATCATTTGAAGAGTGTACACTCTTAAAAGCATCATAGTTATAGTCTGGATCATCAACCACATATTGTTCCACATTTGCAGTATCAAATTCTTCTTCCCTTTGTTCTTCTTCCTTTTGCTCAGATTGCCTTGCACTTACACTTCTTTTCTTAGAATCCCTTTAGTCTGTTTGCTCAGAGTTCCTTTTTTTTTTTCTGTGTTCAGATTCCATTTCTTCCACAATACCATCAAACTTTGAAAACATTGGGTTATCAACATCACTCCCATATTCACTCTCTTCAAACTCACTAACATCTTCTTCAACATTCCCTTCCAAACTAATAAGTACATTAAAGAATACTTTAGCATCCCCCTCGCCTACATCCCTCTCTCCCACATCCCCTGCTTCTACCTCAATATCCCATTCTTCTACCTCAGCCACAGATTTCCCCTTACTCTCTTCTAGCCCTTCACTATTTTTCTCTTTGTAACCATTCTTAGAATCAACATTTATCTCTCCTACCTCAGTCACACATGTTTGCATTACTTGAGATGTGCAACAATCATCCACTTATGGCCCTTCAATAGCTAGCAAGCTACTATATCTTATTGGTTTAAGTGATGTTGGCCCAACATCCCCCTTTGAACTACTTATCTCCTCAATAACCAATTTACTTGGACCACTGACTTCCATGAACTTTAGAAACTGTTGCTCTTGGGTTACGGCTTCTTCTGTCGTCAATTCTTCGATGTACATCTCAATCACTTTATCTTTTGGAACACAATTGCACGTTGATTGAACATCAGAATCACTTTGAATCGGCTTCAAACCATTGGAAAGGTCCATGTTGGGAATCTTGTAATAATAGTTCATAAACCGCTCACTGTATCTAAATGCCTCCACCATATCATCTATCACTGGCAGTGACATGAGGTCTTTATCACAGCTATCCGTATATGTCACTTTCCCCCCAACGTAGCTATCATAACTTATCTCCCCACCATGATGCAATTCAATAGAGAATAGTTCTAGATATACTGAAATTCACAAAAACAAACCCTAATTAAAAGCCAACAACAAATAGAAGCAATAGCATTTTAACCTAACAAACCATTCTATATGCAACTAATGTAAAACATTCTATATGCAAGTAATTGCATTTTAAAAGCCAACAACAAAAACCAATGCACAACATTCTATGTGCAGTTGCAACAAATCACAATTATATGCAAACAGCCAAAGCACATTAACCATTTCTCAACAAGAATAGACAAAGCAATAAAGCAACAAACCACCTTATCTTCACAAGAATAAACAAAGCAACAAACCGATTATCCAACAACTCAATAACCATTTCGAATTAAGAAAGCATAAACCACCTTTTTAAACAAGAATAAACAATGATACAAGAATAAACAAAACCCACATTCAACCCATTCCAACACCCTAGGAACCATTTCGAATTAACAAAGCATAAATCCACCTTTTCAAACAAGAATAAACAATGCTACAAGAATAAACAAAACCCACATTCAACCCATTCCAACACCCCAGGAACAATTTCAAATTAACAAAGCATAAATCCACATTTTTTCAAACAAGAATAAACAAAACCCACATTCAACCCATTCCAACACCTCAGGTGCCATTTGATTTCACAAAGATGAATCCATCTTTTCAAACAAGAATAAACAACCACAGTCAACCCATTCCAAAAAAATAAGTCCACTATGCATTTGGAATCATCAAAAGCACAAAAAAAAAAAACTTATAATAGGTATGCGTCGTTTTGTCGGGATCCTCAAGCATGTACCACCCCATGTTGAATCCTTCAATTTTCTCCGAAGCCAATGGAACCCAGATGAAACCCCCTTCCAACACCAACGAAGTTAAGGAAGCGAGTCGACAAGATGATTTGGGTTTTTCAATGCATTTCTAATCTGAATGTTCGAGATTTGGATTCGCAAGAACTAGGGTTAGGGTTCTTGTTTTTCTGGAATTGGGAATGGAATTAGATCGACAGGATTTGGGTGTACCGAGGGGAAAACCCATTAGATAGGCACACTTTACAATGTTCCTTTACTTTTGTTTTCAAATTTTAATTTAAATTAATTTTTTAATTTTAATGGAATATCCACATGTCGTCCTGTGAGAAAGCCACGTGTATTAGGAATCTTAGCTGGATGCCATTTGGCAGGAAAACATTGGGTGTGGTGCCGCGTGGAATCTATCTAGGCCCAGATCAAGCTACGTCAGCATTTAATTGAGAAATTCATGGACAAGCTAACAGAGGTATAACATTGAACCAAATTCTAAAGATGAGGTATGACATTGTCAATTTTAAAAAATGAAGTATGATAGTGTCGTGACACCAATAGTTGAGGTAATTTTTTGTCATTTACCTTAATATTTGTAAGAACTTGCTCACTTATTTACTAAGAAAATCAAACTATATATGTAATTATTTGCCTTGGTGCTTACTAAAAGTGCAATGAAAATGCTGGTGCCTAAAGTGGAAGCAAAAGACTGCGAGATCTCTTGGAGTGGTGGTGGATGCCCAGATTCAAAAAAGTGCCTCGAAATATGCTGCACATGCTATGTTGATATCGGAAAGGTTGTGGGGCGGTGTTACCAAGATTTTGCGCCATTTTGGAGTTGTATTTGTAGCTTCAGCAAGGGTGCACCATGTCCACCATTTGATGGTCATCATCCCTCTCAATTGCAAAATGTTTTAAGTAGTAATCACACAAATAATGTCAATAAAACTGTTTGAGTTAATATTTGAACAAGGGACTTAAGTGAAGAGAAGCCTAAAGATGCTAGGTTGAAAAGTATTTGTTCGAAGCCCAGCACAAAGCCCAGAGGCAACCTGAAGGCCTTCTCAACTAAATATAAACCACTTGCTTGCCTATGGAAGTGACAAATGATGAAAACCAACTTGCTACTAGCCAAAAAGCACTTTCTAGTGGCATTCAAGTAAAAAACTACTGACTCACCACCCTCTCATTATTTCTGGGCAAGAGGAAAAGTTGTAACAGTCAGGCTGACCTACCTATAAAAGGAAGAAAATGCCCCAGAGAAAAGGACACTCAACCAATTAAACAAACAAACTTACAAACTCTGCTCTCAAAACCAACCAAAAAGCTGTAGTCAGCCCAGATCTTCGATCTTTTAGCCATAGTCTCATCCCTCCTCAAAGAAAAGTTCAGTATACAGACCTGCTAGAGGGCGATGAAGGCCGTTGAGAAAACAACGCATGGTGAAAACTGAAAAAGGAATCGATATTAAGAAGTGAGAACCGAGAGTGGAAGGAGTTTATAGAGATTGCGAAGTGATTGAAGATTCTAAGAATTCTAGAAGTTTGGAGGATTAAAAGTTACTAAGGTACTTACCCAAAGAATTTGAATATGGATTATAAAATAAGCAGTTAACGTTTGAAATCGTGGGTTAGTGCAAAGGTCACAATAACAAATGGTTGCTGTTAAATGGTGCGAGTTTCGAGAGTAGACATGCAACGGCTATTTAATCATTAACTTGAAGGCCTCGTTTAGCAGCTCGAATTGTACTAACTATTTCTGTCAGATAGGATAAATAGCTACCGGATAATACTGACTAAGTTAGACGGGCATTTGGTGCAGTATCAAACTAATGATCGTATTATTTATACCGTGTTTGGTATTGAACCAGATAAGAAAAGGAAAGAAAAAAAATTGACAAATCTTTGTTTGTTTGTAGGGATCAGAGATGTAACGGCAGAGAAGAATGAGGGAGACCCGGTAGCCATAAGAAGATGCAGGGAGAAAAGAGTCTTGTTCTGGGTGGTTGGATGGAACCTGGTGATGGTGGTGGTTCATGGTGGCCGGTGGAGGAATTCGGTTTTGGGATTTGTGGGAAAGAGGGGGAAGAACCGAGGGAGGGAAAACGAAGAAGGAGATGTTCATCTCAGTCGACGCCCGCGTTGGTCACTGACAACCAATCACCATGAGCACCACCATAATCGCGGCCATTCAGACTCCTTTCTTCTTAGTACCTCACTGTCATAGACCTTTTTCCATTTATGTGATGGACTCTAAACCAAATAGAACCTCCCCCTCCCTAAAGTTGTGATGCTCAGTGGCCAAACGGTCAACCATATCTCTGTCGGGGGTCAATAGAGAGGGTACACAGTCGGTTTCAGTTGACTGTGTGGTGGTGGGTGGTGGAATCAATGGGCTCTTCATCGTTCAAGTGCTGGCTACCAAGCACGACGACGCTGTCCCGAATGTCATAGTCACAGAGGCCAGGGATTAGGTGGAAGACAACATCATCATCATCGAGAAGAACAACTATGGATGTAAATTTCTTCCTCCTTGATCTTGGACAAAAATGCACCTACAAAATATATCACACCTTTGGTTAAGGCCAAAAGCCTCATGCGCCCATGATGAATGTGGGGCTTTGGCCGAAGAACCTCCAATGCCAAAGTTAGAGTTTTTAGGGAAGAATGTTTGGAGAATTTTTTAGAATTTTGCAAGAGACTTCGAAGTAGATTTTAAAGAGAATGGAGAGCTATTTATAAGGATATGGTGTGGTATTTTTGGGGTGTAATTTGTAGTTAATTATCAATTAATAGATTAATTAGGTAATAAATCTATTAATTGACTAATTAACATAATTTAAAAGAAATAATTTGGGAGTTATGTAATAATTAGCTAATCAATATAATAAAAAGGGAAGATTTTGGGAATTTACCTTGTGGAGAGTATTGGATGAGGATAGATGAGATATATTTTGAATTGTTACCTATTTTGGGCATTTTCACTTGGTTGAGGGATAATTGCCTGCTGCTCACGCGTAGAAATCCTGATATGCCTCTAGGGTATTTTTGTCCTCTTTTATTAAAAAAAATCCACGTGTCACCTTGTGATTATTTTTGGCTCCACAAATGCCCCCACATTTGCTGGGCTGCTCGTAGGAAAGAGTAGTAGGTGTAGAAATCTTCTTGCTCTATGAAACTTAGGACTGCTTCTTATTTTGATGTAGATTCCCTCTTTAATATGAAATTAGATCCTTTTAGGGAAGGGAAATAAATTTCTCTAAAAGCCTATTTAAATCCACCTTAAGTGGGTTGTTAAATCAACTTTAGAGATTGATTTATTCTACCCAACAAGAGAGAGAAAACTTAGAGGATATTTGTTCCCTCTCCCCCTGGCAATCTTCTACACTTGCCCGTGCAAATGACCGTCTTTCGTTGTTTACTTTGTCTTCTCCGTGCCACACCGAAATAAGAAAAATTTGATTCTTCTTGGGTGGTGTTGCCACGGGGCAATCGTCAAGGTGATGCGGCACGTCGGTTGGCAGGGGCCAAGAGTTAGCTTGGCATGGGCCAATGATGTGATGTAGCAAGGGCCATTGCTTGTGCAGCTTAGCTTGATTGAAGCCAATGATTGGTTCGGCATGGGCCGAGGAAGTGGCATGGCATGGGCAATTGTTTGGGCTGCCACGTCTAGGCTACCTGCCAAAAATGAAGAAGCTGCTTGAGTTTGATTTCTTAGCTGCTGTAGATGGAGCTGCTGAAGATGAAGTGTCGGATGAGTGAACTATTGAGTGCAAAAGTGGCTGCTGCCCCCTGACCATTTGCTGCCTAGTTGATCTTCAAGCATTCGATCTTTTGAGCTATGTGGCCTTCTTGCACTGGAGAGTTTACCCAGATGGATGTCGGGGAATTAGTTTACCATCTCGCACTGGAGAGCTAACCCATATGGGTGTCGGGGAATTGGTTTACCCTCTCGCACTGGAGAGCAATTAGTTTATCCTCTTGCATTGGAGAGCAAACCCATATGGGTGTCAGAGAATTGGTTTACCCCCTCGCACTAGAGAGCAGTTAGTTTATCATCTCACATTAGATAACTTACCCATATGGGTGTCGAGGAATTGGTTAACCTTCTCGCACTGTAGAGCAATTAGTTTATCCTTTCGCACTAGAGAGCTTACCTATATGGGTGTTAGGGAATTGGTTTACCCTCTTGGACTAGAGAGCAATTGGTTTATCCTCTCGCACTGGAAAACATACCCAGAAAGGGTTTTGACCAGTTGTTGTAGACAGTAGTTAAGCTAAGCTTATAAATAACTTCTTGAATCTCATTAAGAATAAAGAAATAAATCAACTATGCTGGAGTTTAGAAACTGAATAACAAATTGGATAATCCTCGGCTCGCGAGGCCTTGTTTGTCAAGCTTCTTGAGACTTCAAACTTATTTGGAAAAGCCCTAACGAGGTTCAAGAGTTAATGGAAACTTTCCCTACTTGTGTAGGCCGTTTTGTTGACTTGTCAAGATATTCGTTGCACCGGCCCTCATTTGTCAGCTTCTCAAAGTACTACTTCCACTTCAGGTAACCGTTGGTAGTGTGGGCTGGTCCTTGATGGAATGCGTAATACTTTGTATAATCCAGCTCGGTAAGATCGCCTTTCATGGGTGGTGGCAGTTCAAACCAAGGTTCGTTCTTGAGCTTACGGAAAATTTGGTCGATTAGAACTGTGAACTTGGTGAATGTTACGGCTGCTGAGTCTTCTCTGGTCGGAGAACGTTCCATGTGCTTCTTTTCTGACTCGTTTTTGTTAGACTGCTTGGCTTCGTCCCATAGTGCATGTTTTTTCGCCAAAGCATACGAAGCTGCTAGGGTCAATTCTTCTTCCATGATCAATTTTCTGAATAAAAAGTGTTCAGTGGGAAGCCTATTTCTGAATGCTGCCGTTGCTATGTCCTCATTGTAACCAACAATCTTGGCCTTCTCCCATTAGAACCTTTTGACATAATTGCGAATTGTCTCCCAATGGTCTTTTATGATGCTAAAGAGATGGTCGGATGTTCTCTTGATTGAGCGGTTAGACGAATACTCCTTAGTGAAAACAAAGGAAAGTTCGTTGAAACTCCGAATCGACTGCGGCGGTAAAGTGTGAAACCAGTCTTGCACCTCGCCTTCTAGAGTTGTGGCAAAAATTTTGCACATCAGCGCATCATTGTTCCTATAGAGGATCATGGTATTGCAGTAGTGCTTCAAATGTCGATCCGGATCTTCGCCTCCCTTGTAGAGAGTGAAGTGATGCATAGTGAACCTGCGAGGTGGATCTGTTCACTCGATCTCATTCGTGAATGGTGACATGCTTATGTTGGTCATGTTTCATCGAAGCGCATCGTCAACAACCTCGTCATGCTGGAAATTGCGCAATCGTTCAATTAAGAGCCTCTCAACTTTTTCCTGAATTTACCTCTACTAGAGCAGTGGAACTTTCGGCTGCCCAGTCATGTCATGTGGGTTTGGGCCATTCTTCCCTATGCTCGGCTCGTTTATGTCGCAGCTGCTGTGCATGTGGCACATTCCTAGCAGGTGAACGAGCTACTAGTAGGCTGCCGATTGAACTTGAGTCGGACTGAGTGACTGCTTCTCCCTGTCTGCCGTGCTGCCTACTCCGATGTGAGGTGAGAATGCTCCTTGCAAGCCTAGTTGTGAATGAGCACTTAGCCTGGAAGTTAGTCCATGTTGATAACTGGAGTGAGGCCTCAACCATGAATGTATGCTCGTCCGTGAGCTTGATCGAGAATGCACGTTCCTCCACGCGCTAAGACGAGAGTATACGTTATACCAAAGACCCAGGCGAGAGCGTAAATTGCTAGAAAGCTTGGATAGTGTTTAGTTGAGGGGCTGCTTAACGGGATGCTGCTAGAAAGGTTCATCTGCCTTTGTCCTACTTTGGGACTCCTAGTCCGGGGCATGTTGCATCTCGGTGTGCTGTAAGAGTTGATTCACCAAGGTCGTCTGTTGTGCTAAGGTGCTCATTAACTCTACTTGTCGAGACAAGTGTTGTTCACCATTTGGATTAAAAGAGCTTGGAAAAAATGGACCTCCTTGAGCAGTGGAAGGGTGGTAGACTCTAGGCGCGAGATTTAAGTTAGGAAATGTCAAACCCGCGGAGAAATA
The DNA here is from genome assembly GCA_963580275.1 of Crataegus laevigata. Lineage (NCBI taxonomy): Eukaryota > Viridiplantae > Streptophyta > Magnoliopsida > Rosales > Rosaceae > Crataegus > Crataegus laevigata. The sequence continues at coordinate 16,234,454 of OY756940.1, read as the reverse complement.
GGGTGAAAATGCCCCCAGTTCAATCGTAGGTCTTGAAACTTAAAGCCAGGATAATCTTGGGCCAATTTGGGCTGCTTGGAAGGCCACCGCAGCAAGCTGGGCCGAGAGAGAAGGCTAGGCTGCATGAGAGGGCGGGGCCTCCAGAGTAGGCAGCTAGACGTGTGGCGCACATGGGTACGAGGCTTAGGCTCAGCTTGGCAACGAATTGGGCTTGTGTTGGGCTTTGAGTGACATGGTTTGGGCCGTGGCTTTGGTGTCATAGACCTTGCAGCAGATGGTTGCCGTGGTGGCCAGCGCGGTGGTTGTCATGGTGAAGCCTCGTAGCGATGATGCCGCTCTACCTATGATCACATGTAGGCTTGTGGATCGTCGCGACCCCATTTCTTGAATATTGGAATTTTCACTTCTGGAATTTTCTAAATTTCTAGCCATTGTATTTCTCTTTTACATTTTATCAAAGAATCATTGCAAATAAAAAATTCTAATAATAAGAACGTACGAAACATATAAAAATGGACAAGAAAATAGAGAAAAATCTTTTATGCGAGAGTCTTCTATGAGTGTGTGACTTTTCTCTCAATGAAAGCACCAATTTGTGGATGCAAATTTCTTTCTCTTTGTTCTTGGACAAAAATGCACCTACAACATAAATCACACATTTGGTCAAGGCCAAAAGCCTCACGCGTCCACAATGAATAGGGGCTTTGGCCGAAGAACCTCCGATGCCAAAGTTAGAGTTTTGAGGGAAGAATGTTTGGAGAATTTTGTAGAATTTTGCAAGAGACTTCGAAGTAGTTTTTGAAGAGAATAGAGAGCTATTTATAGGGATATGGTGTGGTATTTTTGGGGTGTAATTTTTAGTTAATTATCAATTAATAGATTAAGGGGTGTGCTATTCACACACTCCAAATTACTTCTCACACACCCCTTGTTAATTTCTGTCCGTTGAACTTCTTCAATTCATCCGATCCGACGGCCGAAAATTAGAAGGGTGTGTGAGAAGTAAAATGGGGTGTGTGGATATCACACCCCTAGATTAATTAGGTAATAAATCTATGAATTGACTAATTAACATAATTTAAAAGAAATAATTTGGGAGTTGTGGAATAATTAGCTAATCAATATAATAAAAAGGGAAGATTTTGAGAATTTACCTTGTGTAGAATATTGAATGAGGATGGATGAGATTTATTTTGAATTGTTACCTATTTTGGGCATTTTTCATTTGGTTGAGGAATAATTGCCCGCTGCTCGCGCGTAGAAATCTCAATATGCCTCAAGGGTATTTTTGTCATCTTCTATCAAAAAATCTACGTATTGCCTTGTGATTATTTTTTGCTACACAACGGCTATCCTGGAGTAGAGACAGTGGCTGCGTCTGGAGAGGAAGGAGAGAGAGCCCGACTAAATTGTACCGTGGTTTTGGAGAGGATAAACAAGTGGGTGTTTCTCGTATAAAGACCGGATTGTTTAATCTGGTGGCTATTTAATACAAATAGACACCAAATACCGTACTCCATATTATTAGTACTATCCGGTGTCTTATACGGTGTGCCAAAAGGAACCTAAGAGATCGTATTCGTGTTTAGTCCAATTATTTCTTTCATTATCGTAAAAGTCCCAAGAATAAAATATGTGCTATATACAATTCTATTTACAAAACCAAAGGGAAATAAAAACATACATATATCAATCACATAAATAAAAGATCACAAAATGAATAAACAAAACAAGTGTTAACGCTTTACGCAATAGCAAGAAACAATCATACCTATACACTAGAATATATGTTTGATTCTCATCAATTCTCCTCTTTCTTATTCACTAATTATTTAATCCATTAATACTATCATTCTACTTAAAAAATTGCAGTTATCATTTCTCATAAGAATGCTACAAATCCTAATGTGGTCTTTGACAAATAAAAATCAGTTTGAAAGAAAGAAAAAACAGTCCGGGCCCAACTTGTAGAGAAATTTTTTATAATGACAGGAATACGGTTATAAACTATTTTATGTAAGTAGTGAAAATTTTTATTTTTTAAGTTATTAAATTTTTAAAACATATATTTCATTATCGTGGTCCCGAATTCTCTCGTAATGTCCCCAAATATTAACACAAAAAATAAAAAGTAAATATAACTCCAATTTTGTAGCGCAAAAGGCACAGAACAACAGTGCTTCCCAGCTCCAAAGCAATCAAAATCCCAGAGATCGAACCTCCAAAACCCACCAGATCAACAAGCAATGGAGTCCATCTTCGGCTTGGTAGGCGATGGCTTTGCCGTCGTGGCGGCGGACACTTCAGCTGTGCATAGCATACTGGTGCACAAGTCCAACGAGGACAAGATCATGGTGCTCGACTCCCACAAGCTTGTCGCCGCCAGCGGCGAGCCCGGCGACAGGTTCAAAATCTTTTCTTTCTAGTTTTTGGGTTTGATTGTCGATCACTGTGGTCTGGAATCTGATTGAATTTTTTTTTTTTTTTGAAATATTTTGAGGAAATTAGGGTTCAGTTTACGGAGTACATACAGAAGAACGTGGCTTTGTACCAGTTCCGGAATGGGATTCCGTTGACCACCGCTGCTGCTGCTAATTTCACCCGCAGCGAGCTCGCCACTGCCTTGCGAAAGGTATGGGCTTTTTCTTGATACGTTAGATATAATTTGTGGTTTCATTGTTTGGTTGATTGGATTTTTGCCCCGCATTAGGGATCTGGTGTTAAGGTTAATGGTCTTATTAAGGTTTTTGTTGAGGTATGATAACTTTGGTTTAGTTAGAATGAAGCAGTGTAGAAATTAACTACATGAAGTGGGCTTCAAGCCGAAAAAAGATTAACAATGTCAGTCGGGTAAATATTTAATATTGTGCACATTGTTTTGGTTTGAACAAATGAAGTTGTAATGTTCTTTTGAGTAAGTCTGTTTGGTTCCTGACCTTATACCTTGACTAAATCCCTCAATGGTATGCTTTAATAGACAGCCCCATATAAGTTAATTTAGTGATTTAAAGTTGTATTGCAAAGTTAAGTGATCAGAGACTGAAAGATTGAATTTGTGTATCAAATAATCTGGTAGGGATGAATGCAGGTTCTGTAGATGCTAGTTATATGTCGCTTACAATCTGGGTTGACAAGAGTTATGACTCTAATTAGGCGTACTAAGGAAATCTAATTTTGATCTAAATTTTGTTTTAGATGTGTATAACTTGCGTATTATGTTTCTACGAAATCCAAACTTCCTGAATGTATCTAAGAAACCAAATTTGAAAGTTAGTTAACTAGTAAAACATTTTAATAGAAATGAGGCCGCTTGGTAAGTTTCCTAGACACATGTTTGAGCTTCAAAGTGTTGTCTGAAAGTTTGCAAGCTAACTTATCTCTTTTTATTTCAGTTTTCATTTTTATTGAAGTCTTTGTCTTATATGTTTATGCCACCATAGTATAACATAATTTCTAACATAGCATGTGTTTAACATTGGATGCACAATTTTCTGCCCCATTTGTGCCTTTGAGGCATTTATGGGCTTCCTTCTTGTGTGGTCTGATTAGATATTTCCAGATTTTTGTTCTATCTTCAAACCAAAAACCATTCACTCAAATATTCTGATAGCCTAAGTTTACTCTTCCCCAAATTTTGTTGATAGCCGCCTTTAGCTTAATCGCCAGGGCACCTAAAATTATGGAGTAGTTGCTGCCCTAAATTCCAGAATCAATAATAAAATTCTAGTGACTTCTTGTCATCAAGTCCAACCCTAGTAGTCTTCAGAGTATCCTACCAATCCTCTTCCTATTTGTATTTATACATTAAACCTCATTTTGAATTACTGCTTAAACGTATGAATTCAAACAATACGGCATCTACATTCAAGAACACTCTCATGGATGTTTGTACCTTTTCATCAAATGCTTGGAACGTTGAGGGCAAATGTGGCAAGTCCCAAGTAATTACGTTTGCTTCTCATTTTTGAGGCTGTTCCTAGGCGAAAGAATTATTGAGGAAAAAGTGAATATGCTTAAATGGTATTCCTAAAATTTTATGCAGTCAACTTGTGTTCCTCATGCTGGCTTCACCAGTGCTATAGGCACTACCCGTTCACTTCTCATGGGTATGGTTCAAAGTAATATGGCTCTAACCTGAAATAAGGGGGGTTGTGCTTAAAATCTCAAGGGGGATTATATTGTGCTATGATTTTCCTTTTGAGTTGCAAAATTTTTCTTTATCCGCTTTAAATTTTCATGTGCGAAAAACAAAAAACCATGTACAGTTAATTTATTTTCTTGTTCACCAAGAAGAAAACTGCCGAGTTTAGAGGAATGTTTTTAACTTCAGAGAGAGTTAAGTTGTTACGAATGAGTGGCAGATGCTGGGATTGTATCTAGCGTATTTATTTAGTAAATAGAGTTAAAAAGTTGATACTTGATGTATAATTTTTTTCTTCTGGTTTTTAAAAATTTGATTTTGCAGAATCCGTACATGGTGAACATCTTGATGGCTGGTTTTGACAAGGAGGCGGGGGCATCCCTTTACTACATCGATTACATTGCCTCTCTTCACAAGGTTGAGAAGGGAGCCTTCGGATATGGATCGTACTTTGCGCTCTCACTGATGGACAGGCACTACCACAGTGGCATGTCCGTGGAGGAAGCAATTGACTTGGTTGACAAGTGCATCATCGAGATCCGGTCAAGACTAGTGGTGGCTCCCCCAAACTTTGTGATCAAGATTGTTGACAAGGACGGGGCAAGGGAGTATGCATGGCGGGAGTCCATCAGAGATATGAACGCTGCTGCTGCATGATCGATCCCTTCAAAGTATCACCAGACTCGTGTTTTTGTTACTTTTAAACGCTTGTTGGCTACATTTGACTATGCTCGAGTAAGTGAATTTGAATGCTCACAGCAGCTCCCTTGTTGTTTAAACAACCACACTTGCATTTACCCTCGTGTCAAAGGAACCAACATTTATCGTTTGGAAGTCTCAAATCTTTCAAGAAGATTAATTCCAAACCCTAAAACTATATTTTCATAAATCTTTCGAGAAAAGTAAATAGCAACTGTTGTGTTTAAAGTTTTCTGTATAGTAATGTGTGGTTTGTGGCAGGGTCATTTTAGCATTTCCATTTTATATTTTATGCAAGCAAAATTTGTATGAAAGCATCATATAAAATTGAAAAGAAAAAAAAAACAATTGATATTGCTCATTGCTTTTAGGGAACTTTAACGAAAAGCTTCCGGTACTGTTCACTTTAACGAAAAACCACATTTTTACATTAAAAAGTCAATCCTGGTACTATTCACTTTACCCTTTATTTTGTCCTTATCGTTAAAACTCAAAGTTTTCAAGTCCTTTTCATTAGTTTCCTCTTATAGCAAAAGAGATACCGAATCCCGCGGGCCTCTCAGTCCACCCACAAAACTTGCATCAAAGTAGAAGTTGTGGAACTAGATATTTATATCACCATCCGATTTGATTTGTACGACTTGACTTGGAAAAAATGAGTTTTGACAGGACAGGACGGGAAGCCGCTATTGGGCACCAGTGGAATCCAATGACCAACTGTTAAATTTTTCGCTCCGTAGGGGAATGGGTCACAAAGTAACCATTTTAGTGATAATGGGGAAGCTTAAGAAGATTAATCCCAAAATGAAAATGCCACTTAAGTAATCACGAATCATTAGTGCAGGTTAATTTGTTTTGTTGTTTGTCATCATAAGCTACTTTCTTTGTTTTTTTATCCAGACTCAATGTAACTGATGCATTGAATATATTATGTTTCAGCGTATCCAATATATCAAAATTTTGGCTATTAAATTTGGTCAATAAATTCTCAATCAATAATCTAATAGAAAAAAATTTAGCATATAGAAAATCTTCAAACGATAACGCTGGGGACTTAAATGAAACACGTTTGCTGTCACGCAAAGTTATCATCAAATAATGTATTGTCACGTGAAAATATTTCTTCAAGCGCAGTGCATTATTGGACAAAAAAGTCACAATGATGGTGAAACCGTCTAATGTAAATCAGTGGACAATGTGGGTCATAAGTAATCATTTTTTAGTAAACTTAATGAGGAAGTTTAGGAGGATTAGTACTTGGTTTTTTCCGTGACCTCTCACTCTCTCACTCTCACTTCCGTGCACACTTGTTTCCAGGTTCCAACCATTTTTTCTCTTTTCTCGGCTCAAAATTGGATGGAACTGCATTGAACCCTTTTCCAGATTCTCCGTTTCTCTCTCAAAAATCTAATCTTTTGGGTTGTTTTCGTTTGATCGGCGGTGGGTTCTGGGCAATCATCTCTCTCGTTGGCCGCCTCCTCATATCTCTTCACAGGTTCGTCTCTTAACCAAATTCCTCATCTTTTTCTTTTTCTTTTTTAATCTTATTTTTAATGATTTCTGCCAGATTCTGTTTAATTTATGTCGAATTTTGGACTTTAATTAGCGTATGGGTTTTGGATATTGATGTCCGATTTTATTGATTTTGTTGGTAATTTGTATTCTGTGTTTTCTCTGATTGTGGTTGTGCTGGTTTTTGTTGGTGGAGCTTGTATGCCATTGTTCATTGCCCCCCTTTTCCCCACTTTTTTGCTTCAATGTAGGTTTACTAACGGACGTTTGAGAACCATTTCGTTTTCAGTTTTTGTTTACACCTTTTTACTAAACAAATTTTCAACGAAAACCAAAACCCGAATGCTACTTATGTGAATTTTCAAATTTTGGTTTTCGGTTTCCAATAAACTAAAAACAATTACTTTGTAGTGAATTGGAGTTGTGGTAGTTCTCATTTATCTACCTGTAATGTAGTTTCCTATTTGAAACTCACAGTCTGTTGTTCTTGTCAGTCTGTGTTTGGTGATGGATTCAGTTGGTGATAAGTGGGATGATGAAGAACGCTCTGTAATCGGAGACAAGGGAGAAATCCGATACATAGATTTCGATCATGATAAATCGGTGCGTAATTACAATCCTAATGAAGAGGGTCCAATTATTGTTTCAGTTCCATTCCCTTTTGTGGATGGAAAGCAAGGTGGAAAGCCTCAATCAGTAGTTGTAGGAGAAACAGCTGTGGATAAGATAACTCTGAAGAACACCACCACTGATCCAGTGGAGTGGGGTGTTACAATTTATGCGTCGAATCCAGAGGACTCATTCAAGCTTTCTCTGATGGAACCTCCAACTGCTGACTCTGATTTGGAAACCATCCAAGCCTTCCTTGAGTGTACTTCCCTGGAGGACAGGGTGCTGCATCCAGGAGATACTCTGACTGTATGGCTATCATGCAAACCCAAGGAAATTGGAGTGCACACCTCAATTGTGCATTTTGATCTTGAGGCGGACGTGATTGAACGTGTTGTCTTTCTATTGGCAGAAGATAAGATATCCCAGTCTTTAGCCTCTACAAGGCCATACACAAGAGGCATTAAAAAGAAACCTCTTAATGTGGAATCTCATCATGGGTCTGTACGTCCGAGTAGAAAAACATATCGAATGTACAGAAATAGGCTTCCTCGATACGACATTCCAAAGGACATCAGAAGCTTGATTGAGAGTGGGCAGATTCCATCTGTTGTGACTGAAGGTCTTACAAGAGGGAACTATCAACATTTCTTCAAAAATTTACTCATCATGGAGGAAATAGCACTAGAGGTAAGCTCTTCATTTTGAAACAACACTTTATGAAGTTGTTTGTGATTTGTGCTTAATGTTGTGATTGCTTCAGGAAAGCATGAGAAGTTATGATATGGAAGGCGTTCCTTTGAGGAAGAGGGGACAGCAATATTTGTCCCTTGAAGTGCCAGGGCTTGCTGAGAGAAGGCCTTCACTTGTTCAAGGGGATTATGTTTTTGCCAAGCTTGAGTATGAAGATGAGAGAAGCCTTCCATATAAGGTTGTTTCCTAAACCAAAAACTTATCTTCAAGACCAAACCTCCAATCCGTTACTAAATTCTATGATTGTTAATATTTAGTATGATGAATTGCGTGGCTATTCAAATTATTTACGTAATCATCTATCTATTTGTAAATGCTTAGTTCTACCAAGGTACATTTAATAATTGTTTCATGTTCTTAAAGTTGCCATCTAGAGTGATTTTTGGCCAAACCAAATCATTGAAATGTTTAGCGTCTGGCAGAAGTTGATCATTCATGACTTGTCCTAAACCAATTGGTGGGTTCATCCATGAAGAAAGAGAATTTCATCCATGCATATGCCTTGTGTTTCATAAGCTGTTGGCTAATTCATGTGTTTGGGAATTTTTAGTCGTTGCTAAAATGTTTCCTTGTTATTTTAATATCCAGAATATGTAGCTTATCTTTCAAAATATTTAATGTGTTCTGTTCAGGGTCATATCTACCGTGTCGAGGCTGATGATGTTTACTTAAAGTTTGCCCCAGAATTTCATTCACATCATAGAGACGGTAACCTTTATAAGGTACAATTCACATATAATCGAATCAACATGAGAAGGTTATATCAAGCTGTTGATGCTACAGAAGATTTAGATGTAGGGTTCCTTTTTCCATCTGAGTCCACTCAAAGAAGGATGATTAAAGCCATGCGAATGGTGCCTATATCGTGTACCCTTAATGAGGAGCAGAGGCGCTCGGTTGAGATGATCCTTGGCTGCAAAGGAGGGCCACCTTATGTAATTTACGGCCCTCCTGGAACAGGTAAGACTATGACATTAGTTGAAACAATCCTGCAACTCTACACAACCCGGAAGAGAAGTCGAATCCTTGTTTGTGCTCCTTCAAATAGTGCAGCAGACCACATTCTGGAGAAACTGCTCAATGCAAATGCTGATATTGTAGTTCAAGAGTTTGATATATTGAGGCTCAATGCATCTACCCGCCCTTATGATGATGTCAAGCCCGACCTTATTGACTACTGCTTCTATGATGATGATGCCTTCACCTGTCCTGAACTCAATGCCCTCTTGAGCTATCGGATCATCATATGCACCTATACAAGTGCCTCCTTGATTTATGCAGAAGGTGTCCGTCGAGGCTACTTCTCTCATATTATCTTGGACGAGGCAGGCCAAGCTTCAGAACCAGAGAACATGATCCCGATATCGAGTCTCTATAAACAGAATACAGTAGTTGTTCTTGCTGGTGACCCGATGCAATTAGGTCCAATCATAAACTCCAGAGAAGCAGAAACCTTTGGTTTGGGGAAATCATACTTAGAGAGGATGTACGAATGTGATTTTTATAAAAATGGGGACAGAAATTATGTAACAAAGTTGGTTAAAAACTATCGATCTCACCCGGAAATTTTGCATCTCCCTAATGAGCTGTTCTATGGACGAGAGTTGATTGCTTGCAAGGATGAGTCAGTTTCCTTCATGGCAAGGGTGGACCTTCTTCCTAACAAGGATTTCCCTGTTCTTTTCTTTGGCATCCAAGGTTGTGATGAGAGGGAAGGGTGTAATCCATCATGGTTTAATCGAACTGAGGCAAGTAAGGTAGTAGAGATCACTAAGCGATTGACCGCACGAAGGAATTTGAGCGAGGAAGATATTGGGATCATAACACCTTATCGGCAGCAAGTGCTAAAACTGAAGAAAGCTTTCGAGAATGAGAACATGCCTAATATCAAGATTGGAAGTGTTGAGCAATTCCAGGGACAAGAGAGGCAAGTTATCATAATATCAACTGTCCGATCAACAATCAAACACAATGAGTTTGACAAAACGTACTGCTTGGGATTTTTGAGCAACCCGAAAAGGTTTAATGTGGCTATTACTCGTGCTAAAGCTTTGCTAATTGTAATTGGTAACCCACACATCATCACCAAGGTATGTTCCTTTCCTCTTACAGCAGTTTACATGACGTTATCTTTCGACACTGGTGTGTGTGCGCGCATGCGCAATCCTAGGATTATTGTCTTATGATTTCAGTTGATTGGTTTTGGCAGGACCGGAACTGGAACAAGCTGCTTTGGCGTTGTGCTGACAACTCATCCTATCAGGGTTGTAGTCCCCCTGAGAGACAGGAAGATGATGAAGACACATCTTTCTCTATAGATGATGGGCAGCCGGAAGAATTCTTGCAAACAGAAGTCCCCCAGCCTGCTGGGGTTGGTGAAGCTGAATGGTCTGATTGGAACATATAAAATGGAACAGAAGTTTATTTTGTTCATATACTATGAATCCATCGATGCTAGCCAGAACTATAATTTCCTTTTTAACTTTTTTATTTTATTTTACATCCCATGAATCTACGGCACTATTCCAGCATGTCCTGTGATGCCAGTTTCAAGTAATACTGCATTTAGTTCGTTGTGTCTGTGTGAAAGACGAAAGTTGATTTTATAAGTTGTGCAGATGAAACGTACATGGTGAATTTCATTACATTTCATTGCTCAACTATCACAGGTTGTCATCTCAAAATTAGGCAGAAATTTATATGTGAATGTACAAAATTAAGTTGTGCAATGAGAGTGCCACATGTGTGTCTGTGATGAAGAGGAATAGGGAGAAAGGAGAGAGAGGGATAGGGAATTGACCAATCAGGAAGATGGAAGGGAGGAGATGGGAGAAAAGAAAGAAAAGGAGAAGCGAGTTGACCCAAATAACCCATCGGACTACTTTTCGTCGGTTTTCCGGTAAGACAAACCTCGCCATCACCCTCAAATCAATCAGCCTATTCCCCTTTTCCATTTCCACCCAAATTTTATCGTGAAAGTAATGTTGACCACCACCACCAAACCACTTCTCCTGAGGCTAAGAGCAAGAGGCCAAAAAATTTTAGGGGCGGTGGTGTTGCAGATTGGTCGAAATGAAGAACACTCAAATTATAGGGTTATGGCGAGTTTGATGGAAATTGGAGCTTTTCCCGGCCAAATTTCTAGGGTTGTGGCAGGTTCGATGAAAATTTCTCCCCTTATTAGGATCTACTTGCCTATAAAATTTGGTAATTTTTGGAAATAGTTACATTTTTCGATGAGTCGGGGCGGCCGACTACCACTTACAGTGGCGCGTGGCCATTGGGCCGCCGATACTATTTTACACTAAATTGATATTTTGATCTCATATTTGACGCCCGTAGTATGTAATTTGATTCTTGTGAACCTAGTTTCATTAAGGTGCATTACTTGATTATTATTTGACTTGACAATCCAACTGTTGGATCATCACCAAACTTATACTATTTTACGCTAAATTGATATCTTGATCTCATATTTGACGCCCGTAGTATGTGATATGGTGAACCTAGTTTCATTAAGGTGCATTACTTGATTATTATTTGACTTGAGGATCCGACTGTTGGATCATCACCAAACTTTAATGCATTATAGAACGTAATATTTGAGGATATTAGGGATTGACGGATCGAAAATCCAACTTACAGATCTTTCCAAATTGGATTTCTAAGTTTGTAAAATAAATTGTTGACCGTCACCTAATCCTAGAAATTGGCGGAGATCCTACCGTTGGATTGCGATGAGAATTTAGTATGTCATTCTATAAGCATAATGCGGACCTTTGGAAGTTACAGATCCAAAATCCGATGGGTATATCTTTCGGATCGAATTATGTAGGATTGTGGACCCTACCGTTGATCGAGAGTTGACTTTTGGTCAACATGGCTTGTAACGTTCTGAATATTAAATTTAGTACTGCGGGATACTAAGTGAAGTCTTTTGGGCCTAGATTGGTTACATAGTGACTCGAATTTATGTGATATGGTTGTTACCTTGATTTCTTACATTAATATCGTTTGTGAATATGAAATGGTTATATAAATGTGATTTTTTTTATATATATATTTAGCCATGAAATGATTGAATTTGATTTATGGTGGTTAATAGAATATTAATTAACCATGATTTTATTGGGCCTATCATCGTGAATAGTTTTTGTACAAAATTTCTGAGGCGTTATAGTACCCATTTGGTGTGATTCGATTGTGAAAGCTAATGTTGAATATTTCTGTTACTAGAATATTTTTGAAAATGGATAAAAGAATGAATGGTGAACTACGAAGGGTTTGATCCCGCTCAAGGGTATATAGGCAGTCTAATAGGGGTTAGATGCAACTCTAAATAATCAAGAATTAATCTTTTGTTGAGAAGTTGTTTTAATAGAAGAAATTTGGAAATTAAATTGATAATTTAATGGTATGTTTTGGTAATTAAAATATGGATATAGCTTTGTGAGGAATTAAGGAATTGAAGTAAAGAATCATGATTAATGGTAGTAAATTATACAAGTGTTTAAATTGGGCCTATCATCGGAATTATTTTCCTAAAAATAAGTATTTCGGGGGCGGGGCGTTACAATGCATGCATAATATCATAAGTAAATTGAAAAAAACTACATATTCTTACTAAGGCTCAAGGCTTCGCCCTAGCACAAGAAACTAGTTATGAACAATCATAAAACAAAATATTATTAAGAACAAAGATAGAAAACACCTAGAAAATAAACTTGAAACGTCAATCCAAAATAGTCATGGGTTCTCCTCTTTTCCTTCTCCTAATGGCTAAAAAGCCTTATTTATACTACTACAAAATAAAATCCTTACTAGAAAATGTCTTCTAAAAAGTAGGAAACATAAAAGAATAACAAAACTAGGAAATAAAAGGTTTCATATTTAAACTGAAATTTAGACTTCCTAGAAAATCCATCTTTTAACTGACCCAATCAACTTCGATTTGGTCCCAAAAGGTCTCTTTTGAAAGCTGAAGATGTCCCTTACAAATTTTCGAAGGAATCTTGCTCAAAATATACCATCTTGACCTTGAAAATGCCCAAAATGTCTAAAAAAAGGTCAATCTGGAAAAGCTGTGCGCTGTGTCCTTATTTCATTGCCACAGTCAAACGACTAAGTAGAAAAATCTGAAACTTTGATAAACATCTTGAAAGACACGAGAACATCCTCCAATTAGAATAACTCCAAAATTCATTCGTTTGATCACTTTTTGCTCCAAAGAAAGTCGAATGTCCTACGTCGAAAATATATAACAAAGTGTCAAAGTTTTACCCAAATAACCAACAAACTATAATTAAGAATAGCGTAAAATATATAGTATAATATCAATTCATCACTGAACAAGAAAATGATATAGAAGCCTCAAATTAATCCTTATTCGAAAAAAAATTAAAGATAATACAATGCTTTACAAGCTTGAAGAGCAAATGGCAGTGCATGAACCTTCGTCATGTCCTCTCTGTTTGATTTCCACTTGGGAGTTGGGACTATCGTCGTCGGTTTTGGTTACTCGTGGGCCTGTGGCAGATGTGCTTCTATTGTAACTTTGTCAGTGCTGATTGAGTTCATGGATCCTACAGTACTTCAACCGGAGCCAACAGGACTGCTCCCAGATCAATTGTAGAAGAAGATTGAGATGGCACAATTATACCTGAACAGTGAGTTAAAGGAGGTACGGATATGTTACACTTTGATAATGGCAATGACAGTGAGATGCCGGCAAAAAGGCAGTGATGGCCGGATGGGGAGGATTCTGCTGTCAGAGCACAAACATTCATACCCAGCTTGGAGTATTTGATTAAGGGCAGTGCAACAAGTTTCAGCATCATCCATGGAAATAAACCCAACATTGCTGGGTTTCCAGCAACGCTCAAGGTCTACACCCAGCATGGAGCAACCAGAAAGTCGAAATCCATGACGGCCTGTAGAAAACCAATCCACTCAGATCCTTGATTTTCCATTGAATCAAAGTATCACTTGTGTCTTTTTTTTGCATGTTTAGTAACTTCAACTGACATTTTATGCCTTATTTCGATTTTTTCGTTTCACTTTAGAAATGTTGCTCTTTTGATGCATTTGGTAGTTTACAGCATTCCAAGCGTTTTGATAACAAAACTATGCAGTGAAATTTTGCAGATAACCACGTCATGGTTACAAATTCGAATTACGAATCCAAATATCTACTCAAAGTCGACAGATAGAAACCAAAATCATTTTTCATTACGGGCAAGCAATAACCTAATGAGTCATTTCATCAAACACTTCAATCCTCCCTCCACACAAAACTCGAAGAATTTCAGAATCAATTGCATCTCTGCGCAAAATTGAGTGTTTGACCCCAACATTCTTGCATCCAGGGTGGAGTGAGTAGTGAAGTGATCGATGCAACGTTTCACGAAGAAAGAAAATTGTGTCAGCCATTCGTACGAGTCTTGAAGTAATTTGCTGAAACTGAATTTGTCAGAGGTCCCAAATTAAAATGAAACAAATATATATTTTCACTGATTCTATCAATAACCACCTAAATATGGTTTACAATGATCTGAAGTAATGAAATACAATAACCACACTCAATTATAAATAATATTTCTCAAACAATGTACGAAAAATGTGTAGAGGCAAACATATACAATCAGCCTAGAAAAACTTCATAGCCAGAATGCCGGATGCCAATAGCAGAAGGGAAGGCGAGTAAGAGAGTGTGGCAGCCGAAGGAGTCAGAACCGGGCGGCTCCCAGCACTGGCGTTTGGGGCTGCAGAACCCCCTGTTGTAGATGGCGGAGTTAAATCTGGTGTGTTGTCGGATTCCGGTGACTCAGCAGATGAGGTGGGTGCTGGGACAGAGGAAGCTGCTTAACAGAAAACATGTTACGAGGCAATCAATATCAAGAACCATCGCCATTTCGAGCGCTTTTAGCATTAAACAGCTTCGATGAAAATGTACTAATGTAAGAAGTTACCTGTTGGAGCAGATGATGAAGCTCCTGGAGAAAGAGTTGGCGACAGGGGGCTAGGACCTGCCAAATTCAGTTAGACAGCATCAGTTCACCAACTAACAACCATACAGTATAAGAAAATGTTCACTCGTCAGACAGCCCGACATGTTATGATATTAGATTGTCAATATCAATTATAATCGTAACATAACATGTTCGACCGACTGACAAGGAACATTAACCTAATATTACAATACTTCAGATTAAAATGGTACCTGGAGCTGGAATAGGTGCACGAGCGGCTGCACATTGATCATATATTCGTGTTAGTATTCATATTGAAAAGTACACATAATTAATCATGTTTATAATACTGAAAAACCATGTCAAAATAACAAAAGTTTCACACTAACCTGAGCATTGGAGAGGGACACCGGGGAGGTTGCAGGCACGAGGAAGAGAGATGGCTAGAGTCCGGTTGATTGGCAACTGGAAGGGAACGCTTCCGGTCCCAAGGAGGCACAAACAGTCCCTGCTAGTACTTGTGATGGATTTTAGCGAATTGCAGCAGTCTGCGGTTGGTGATGTACCATTGGCGCTGCTGTTAGTGAGAAAACTCATGCAAGGGGAAAAGCTAGCAATCGTGTTGGCAGTACAAGGGGTACCAACTTGCGCGGAGACTGGCAGAGCCAGGACAAGAGCCACTGCCATTGCCATAACTAGGCGGGGAAACGACACGAAAATCTCCATAGTATCTGAATCTTTTGGTGGAACTTGGAAGGAAATCTGTGGTTTTGTAGGAGTTGGAAATGCGTACAAATTTATGATGAATTCTGAGTTGTTTGAGTTGCGTTTGGAAGTGAGAAGGGTAAGAGAATTTATACATGAAGGGAAGTGGGGGGAAGAAGAAAAGGTGAATTCGCTGAGTTGGTTTTTGGAGCTCAACTACCTTAACGAACGTATGTGGAAAAAATAGGGTGTTTTGTAACTTTTGTTAGAGGTGGGGTTAGCGTTACGTGACAGATTTATGCAGCATCTTTTGATTTGCATTTTCGCTGACTTTGGTGAGTAAGAAACGTCCAACCCTGGTTTTTATTATGTGGCTTCATATGGTTGGTTCATGTCATTTGTTTAGAATCATACTAATAGGAACATAAAGAATGAAAATGTGACCAAAATGAAGTAACAAAGAGTGAAAAAGGAGAGATTCTTCCGTGTATCCGGTGGTTAGTTAATGTGTTCTATTTTACATAGTCATATGACTTGGTCATTATTTTTTTTCTAATTCAATCGTATGATGTGTGAGATAAACAGATGTTGATAAATCAGTTACATTCAAGATTTTATCTCAATTTCGATCGTTGTTATCTGACTTCTCTAATACGAGGACTCCTAAAATTGAGAACCAAAAACTTAATTATAATGCTTCTTGTACACTATTAGGAATTAGCAAAAGAATTGTGTACAAGAAGCATTATCGTTAAGTTTCCAAAAACCTAAAGATAATGTTCGAGTTGTCAAATTTTTCAGTAAGCATTATCGTTAAGAATTGTGTACACTATTAGGAATTAGCAAAAGAATTGCAGTAAACTGATTCCGTATAATTTGCTCTCCAAACTTAGGGCTTCAATAATCATTTGACAACTCGAACAGTTTGCTGACCAACATGGAAATACAAGATACGAGTAGTTCACCATACCTCATCTCAAGAACAGGTGTTAAAACATTCCTCATTGTTCACAATCATAAGCTCAAGTCAACTTTCCTTCTTCTAGAAACTACCAAGAATATCGTCGTTGGCAAACAAATCGTGTGCATTATTCTGAAAAGAAAAGAACGGTAACCTTCTCCCCAAAATCTCTTCCAACATACATAGCGTCTAGGAATACAAGTTGTGCTTTAACAAGTTTCTGTTTGAAGGGCTTGTTATCTTAACTCTTAATTTTTTTTATTTTGTCATAGATTTTGTTAAATTATATGTTAGATTAGCCACCGACAAAGTTTGAACTCACGATATTATACAAGGGCTCAATTCCTTTTCACCACTCTGGTAAATGACTACTAGCATTTTAACTCTTAAATTTGAGGTGGTGTTTAGGGTAACTCTTAATATTCTTCCTTCCTCACTCCCTTAATATTATTATTCGTAGCAAGAAATAAAAGATAAAGTAGTCTATAAGGTTTTTTGAAGCTCGTTTGGTGCTTATTAAATTGTAAGAAAGCTAATAAAAAACGTTGGAAAACTTTAAGTTTTAATAATAAAGACAAAATAAAAGGTAAAGTAAATAGTACTGTGATTAACCTTTAATGATAAAGACAAAATAAATGGTAAAGTGAACAGTACTATAATTGACTTTTTAATATAAAAGTGTTTTTTCGTTAAAGTAAACAGTACCATGAGTTTTTCGTTAAAATTTCCTTAAATTGTATTTAATAACTCATAATTTAAGGTCTAATTGAACGTAGTAGTAAATAACTTTTCACTCAACATACTATTTCTTTAAGTTGTTCAAAATGGAATTAAAAAAACATTTCTTCATTCAACATACTTTAAATAAAATGAGTCATTTAATCCAATCATAAACACGATGCGACCCGTTTTTAGAATCTAAAATGTTTCAAGTTGGGATCCAATCTATGCCAAAAACAATAGAAGTTGGTAACCCAAAAACTGACCTTCATACTATTCCATAGCCAGCTAAGCCATACAACAATTGACAATATAATAAATCTCAACTTCTACCAAATGAAGAACCCATTGTGACATAATACAAGTAGGAATAGTTAGGTTACCAATTAATCCAACATTTTTGTCCTCTTTCATCTCCCCCCCACTACAAAAAGTCACATATCACAACTTCCCAATCACTTCTCACACAAATCCAAACAACTTTTATTCCAAATTTCCAATGGCACGAAAGTTTGAGATGTCTCTAGTCCTTGTCCTAGTGGCCATGTTCTTGGCAAGGGCAGCAGCTCAGTCCAGTTGCACAAATGTGATCATCAGCATGTCACCCTGCCTCAGTTACATCACTGGAAACTCCTCAACCCCTGCTTCCGGATGCTGCTCGCAGCTAGCTAGCGTTGTCGCTTCCTCCCCACAGTGCTTGTGTGAGGTTCTTAACGGCGGTGGATCATCTCTGGGGGTCAACGTGAATCGGACTCAGGCTTTGGCATTGCCTGGTGCTTGCAATGTCCAGACTCCACCACTTAGCCAGTGTAACGGTAAGCCTGCATAGCTCAATGTCTTGTGTCGGCGATTAGAATGAATGATCTTTTGCCTCTCCACCCTATTTGTTTATTGGTTTTGGGTGGATGCTCACATTCTAATGATCAGTCTTAATCTTCTTCTTCTAATAACTTGTATACCGTTATATTTTACGCAGCCGGTTCTCCAGCTGACTCTCCAACAGGAGCAGCAGACTCTCCAAATAGTCCTTCAGGTACACAAAAGTGTTCATATGATACTTTTAGCTGCGAATGAATCTTTAGAAATTTTAATCCTCTGCTCCACCTAAAAGGTTGACACTATTGGTCATATTATGCAGGAAACGGATCAAAGAATGTACCAGCGACTCAAGGTGGCACATCGGACGGAAACTCCATCAAGATGTCTACTACGACTCAACTCTTTCTTCTCTTGGCTGCAGCATACGCTATCTTCACAATGTGCTGATTTTTCTTCTGTTGGCCAAACATTTCGAGTTACACATAATACTGCTTGTGATTGTTCACGTATTCGATTATTATTTTGATTCAGTTGTTAGATTATTGATATATTGCTTGTGACCTCAGAGAGGTTGATATAGTTTTTGTATTTTATTTTTGTTAGATATGGTTTTTGTACTGTTGAAAGAGGCAATCCAGCTCTCTTCCTCTTTTTGTTATAATAAATTTTTTCTGGCTTTTGAGTGACAAAATTATCAATTGATTAGAAATATGATAATAAACATCAATCACAATATACAACTTCGTGTAGAAAACTTACACTTATTGTACCACAAGCTTTCCAATCTCCGTCCTCCCGAATAGCCACATTGCAATTCTTGTGCAAAGGTTCATCTCCCTACGAGCGGGTGGAGATGTAGGACCAGTATTAACTTCCGCCTAGTTTGCAAATATGCAGACATCCTACCCTCAGATGAATCTCAACAGTGTCCGTCTAGTGTCTCGCTGTTCCTCAGTCAGTTTTAGATTCCATCTTCGAGTATCTATCCTCGGTCATTCTCCTTGCCAACCCTGGATATTCAGCCAAGCATCTCCATGGACTCTTAGATTGATATAGTCCCGTCACTCAGAAAAAATGTAATGTTACACTATCCTAAAATATCCTCAATTTTTTTATAGCAAAACTTAAAAGTTAAAGGACCACAAAAGTGCAAGCCGCACCAACGTGACTGTTGTAATCTCTTTCTTCCGCAACTTGATGCATATCAAGAATGTGATCTTGACCGCACAAATTCTTCTAATCTGTCCCACACCTCCAATGCCGCAGCTCTATCTTGATGTCGTTTATTTTTGCTAATCTGCACATTTAGAACACAGCTCAATATCCTTCGAGAACAGAACAAACAAATAACAAACATAAGTGACAATGATTTCAATTACAAAACCAAGGCCCTAACCAGCTCAAGATGGTGAAAGAACTCTTACTGAGATGATCTTCACATTCCACTGCTTCACAATCTTTGCCGACTCCACGCTATCATCTTCGAACCGCATGAAAAAGCCCATAACTGCAATACAATCAAACAGATACAAAACAACCCAACATCATATCAGCTACACATACAATGAAGTTTCAAAAGCCACATAAAACAAAGTCAGAAAGCTAAATCTCAACGAACCAGAAAACTATTTTTCAATGCAATTAAAACCTCAGAACTGAAAATTTCCAAATCTTTATCGTGGTGATTGAATATCTCGAAAACTACTGTTATACTTTGATGTTATGGATTCAATCTAGTTATCTCATACTCAAGATTTGATGGACTCACTTTGATCCTCAAATTCTCGAGCATTCTTCTAGCCTCCTCAACGTAGCTACTTTTTCATTAAATTCGAGAGAAGGTTTCATTATGAATTTGCTTGCTAAGGAGTTGCAGACTTCATGGTTTGATTATGCAGCAGGTACGTCACTGTGGTATCTCATCGAGATGCGTGTTTTACTTTCGAGTTTTTGGGAAGCCTTCTTGAAGGCTTTGTGTAGTAAGTTTTGTCACCGACTACATTTTACCCTCAGATTAACAACTAGTCTGAACGATTTACCCGGACCTTTTATGGCATGTTGTGTTTATCTGCTCTTTAGTGGTAGCATAATTGTATTAGACACTTATTTTTGTTAGAATTGCTTGTAACTGTGGTTACAATTTTTTGTCTTGGTTGCGTCATTGTGAGACGTATTTTGGAGATTCCTTGCTTAGCACTTGTTGATAGAGGAGTTTTACAAGCAAGTGTTCAATTGTGAGAGTTCACAATATAGAATTGTTTTATTGCTGTTGTTGCCCAATGGGGTATTGCATGAGCGTGGTAAAGACTTGATCAGATGTTGTTAGTGTATTTCCCAATGGGGGCATGATGGTAATATTGCACCCTCGGAATTTGTTACTTATCATGACAACAGTAAGTTGTCGATATCACGGGCTACAGACTGTAATATCAATAACTTATTCGTTGAATTTGTTAAGCAAGTAAATATGTAGATCCTTTTTACGATAGTACTTGCTTATATGTTTGTTGTATTTACCTATTTATTACTTGGGCTTGACCCAAGGATATTACATACTTTTGAGTATACAACGCTCAGAAGCGTAGTAGATAAATCCTATGTTCAGTTTTACTATTAGTACAACTACTCTAACTTTATGTTGTTATATGTATATATTTTCGACGGGACGTTTGTTTTTGTGAAAACTATTATACTATAGTATTGTATTGAAGAAGAAGGAAAGTATGAGTTGGAGGCATGAAAAAGAATTAATGCAATCTGAATCATGATGGAGCGGCATTTTTCTTTTTTGTACAACCACTCTTACTTGATTTTTTTGTCATGTACTTATATTTTATTCTTCCCTATCTTTGAGTTTTGAAACGCAAATGATTTTAAATTTCGGGGATGAAATTTTCTTAAGGGGGGTAGATTGTGACAACCTGTCCCTAATTTTACATTATTATTAATTTTAAAAGCATGAATTTATGAAAATGTCCTAGAGGCAAGGACTTTGACTTCCGTTTATCATTGCCTAGAGAAACATGTGACTTATTCTTTTAACGTATTTGTGTAGTACTCGTTGGTACTTGTTGACCATCGCGAGTCCGGATTATAACGGTATAGTTACGGACGTTTGAATTTGGTTATTTATGTTTTAGTTTGTAAATTAATTTAACTCCTTCAAGGAAGAAGCCCAATCAGATATTAGGCACAAATAAAGGGGACCAATCATCTACAAGGACAAGTGATCAATCAAAAATCAGAAAAGAAGAAGAAGAAAAAAAAAAAAAAAAAGGGAGAAAGCTTCCAGCTTTCCAATGCATCACCCACCGCGACAACCCATTTTCCAAGGCTGATTCCGGCCAACTCCTGTGGAGTTTTTTGACACCACCACCACCGTATTGAAGCTCTCATTCCCCTC
This sequence comes from Crataegus laevigata, assembly GCA_963580275.1. NCBI lineage: Eukaryota > Viridiplantae > Streptophyta > Magnoliopsida > Rosales > Rosaceae > Crataegus > Crataegus laevigata. Next base: position 16,213,164 of record OY756940.1, on the reverse strand, counting down.
TACAAAAGCCACCCAAGAACCACCTTAATTAACCACGGTATATGGCGGCTTGAGGCCACAAAACTTGATGAAAATCAACAGTGCTTCGGCCACTCTTTTCAATTTTTCGACGAATCGGCAAAGTGATAGCCGATGCCAACACTTAGGCTTTGTAGCCCATCATCCTAGGAACAAATCCCGACCAACCTTGACCCCGTTGGACCACCGTAGACAATGAATCAACACCAAGAAATTTTAGGCACCCGCCGGCTTTGTGAGCAAAATTAACCATCTTCCGTCCACTTTTGGCCTTGGCCATAGGTATGAAAGTTGTTCCTCTCTTTGAGATCTTCATTTCTATGGAATTTGAGAATTTTTAGAAATAGTGAAATTTTACGACGAACCATGGCGGCCAGCCACCATGCGCGGTAGCGCGTGGGCCGAGACCCTGCCTAACCATCTTAGGCTAATTTTGAAGCCCTGATTCCATATTTGACATCCTTTTAGTGAAATTACAATGTTTTAATGTAGTTTCATAGTTGCCCACCTAGTTGGCCGTCACGGGGTCCTTGCATAAATTGATGATCCGACCTTAGATCGTCACCAACCCTTACTACTTTATAGTACGTAATATTTGAGGACCATAGGAACTTACGGATCAGGAATCCAACATACAGATCTTCCCGAATTGAATTTGTAAGTTTGTAAAATAAAACGTCGGCCGCCACTTAATTTTAGAAATTGGTGGAAATCTGGCCGTTGGATCGTTCCGAAACTTTAGGATTTTGTTCTAGAAGTATAATATGGATCTATGGAAGTTGCGGATCGGAAATTCGAGATACAAATCTTCTGGATCGAATTACGTAGGGTTGTGGACCCTACTGCCGACCTTTGACCGATGGTTGACTTTTGGTTTCAAATCATTCTAGAACGTCCTTGGGAATGTGTTTTACGTAAGTTACGCGTTCTATTGATAAGAATCCTGAGACGTGATTTGATATTTGTTCTAGACGTCGATCGTTCGAGACGCCTTGATATTTGTGCTAGGGAGTTATAGCGCGGACTCAAGGTGAGTGGGCAGTTTATTTTATACCTATATAGATTTATAGTTTCCATAAATGTGCATTTACTTCATTTTACGCTTATATTGCCAAGAATTTGATATTGTGATATAAGTTGTGATAAATGTTGCTAAATGGTTGAGATATTACTGTCATGACATTCATACATAATTATACATGCTCCTCTTGCTGCACCGGTGTTAGTACTCACCCCAGGGCCAGGGCCAGTCCTGCACGTGTATGTTCACATCGCTCCCTTGGATCCAAGTTAGGTGCCAGTCCTGTCAGGCAAATTGCATTAGGTAATCTAACTTATATGTGATCGTGCTTATGCACTAGCCTTTATGTGATCGTAGTACTAGAGCGTATTGATTACACCCAATCCTGTTCGTGTCAGAGATTATTTGTTCGAACTCGTGCATTAGCTTAGATGGATGAGCACTTACTTATACTTGTTTATCACATGTTTATTACTGTGGTATTGATATATCATGACTTGGCATATTTCTGGTTATAATTATGTTGTATTATTGTTTACATACTTACGTAGTATGTTTTAAGGAAACTACACTAGTTTTACGACGAGGGGTTAGTATGTTCGAAAATAAAGGTTTTCTTACAAGCGTTGTTTTGTTGACTCACTCAACTTTGTTTTCCCAGGATGGGTGACCAACTAGGAAGTTCTCATGTGAGTTCCCAGAAATAAAACCGTGAGAGCGTGGCCAGGGCCCAAAACGGACAATATCGTGCTACGGTGGAGCCGGTCTGGGACATGACAGAATGGTATTAGAGCCACTCCATGTGACACGCCCCGACCCGATATTCCCCGAACATCAGGATAGGCACGTGCTGGTCGACACCCGAGGGTGACGTAAGCCATTTATTGAATACAAGAGTAATGATTAGGAGAAGATATGCATAGATAATCGTCAAAATTTTTAAAGGAAATAAACAACGTTAAGAAAGTGGCTAGAGTGTACAGAGCATGTTCTAATTAGATATTACAAAAAGAAAAACTATTACAAGATATCACACAAGGGGAACGACACACAGTTACTAGCAGGGGAATGCCTTGCACGTTGCGTCGCAGTCCTCGTTCCTAAGACCTGAATGATGGCGCAAAACAAGGGTGAGTGGATCAAATTCATATACATACATAGTACGAAAATAATTATGAACATACTAACCCCCAAGTTTTATATATATAATGAAAACTACAAGCATAATAAGTGATAGCTTTTCAGAAAACTCTAGCATGCCGTAAAACAATTCATAAATCAATGCATAAGATCATCACATAAATCATTCTCGCAGAGTCAACTCAGGAAGCAGTTCACAAATCATCATATAGCTATAGTGTACTACTAGTGAGTTTACTGAATAATAATACTCCCAGCCCAATGCCTGCACCTAAGTCTCTGTGCCCATAGCCAGAGATAGCTTCTTCCCGGCCCAATGTATGTCTCCGTGTCCCTCAGCCTTTCGCTAGGGATTATTTCTCTCGGCCTAACTGCCAACACCAAATCCTCACCCCAGGCGGCATAGTGTCCACTAGGTACTCACAAAAGATAATACATTTCTAAAACTCAACTTCATAGTATAGAGTCATCCATCATCTATACTATAAATAGGTGTTCGAAAAACATGTTCTAAGTATCATATCATCATCCATCAGATATTCTACAAGAACATGGTTTTTATATAGAAAATGCGATATTTAAAATAAGCTCAATATAGGCTATAATCAATTCACAATATATAATATCCAAAACATAATCAAATAATTATGCTTCCTGTAAAACGTTATCCAAATCATAAATCTACAAGGCATGCTATTAATATGTGAAATTCTATAATTAAATCATGCAATTTTTTAAAGGATCCACTCACAGATACTCCGTAGCAACAGAGTTGTGCGGAAAAGGATTAAGGATTTCCCCACTAGCAACTTCACCTAAGCACAAAAATGTACAGTTAAACAAATTACCTAACTATATAATTTCAAGAAATGGAAATGGATTTTGGGTTTGGATCCGGATTAAGGTTTAGGTTAAAATAGGGTTAGGACCTATTGGGTTTTGGGTTTTAAAAGGGTTAGGGTGAAAAGGGATGGTTTCGGCCTAAACCCAAACCCACACAAGCATACATACACACGGCAGTACACACATACATACTCAACACACACACACACGGCACATGCAAGGCACGGCCCGCATACAAATCTGCACACACACACATTAAGAACTGAGCGGGCTGGGGTATTAAGTTGGTCCAAAACGGGTTTAGCACACCCGAGTCGAATCTCGTGCTAAAACTTACCAATAACAACAAAATCTTTCAACCATCGAGCTAAATATCAACCTAAGACAGAGAGAGAGAGAGAGAGAAGTCCCGAGGCTTACCTATAGACGAAACAATGAGAAACTTGCTGGAGTTTGTCCTTCCACTATTGCTGTGAACTGGAACAGAGAGATTGAGGTGCATGCAAGGGTTATGATTCGAATAAATGGTTCAAAACCTTATCTCAGTTATCACAGAGACAAAAAGGAAGAGACTAGGTGCTCTATGACAACCACCAACTTCAAACTCGACGGCATTTCGCCAGAGTTCATCGTCGGGGCTGGGTCCCTAGCAAGCACAGAGAAAAGTAGAGGTCAGCACTCTCGAGTTTTGCCATAAAACCAACACCACAGAGTGAAGAACATCATCAATAAACCCAGAAATTCAAGAATGGATTAATGGTCTCACCTGGGTTTGAGGTTGAGAGTTTAAAACTCTCGGCTTCAATGGTGTCAAGGTCCTCACTGTAGCGATCTCAAATGCAAGACCACCATTGTGGTCCTTGCATCCCACAAACTTCGAAAACTTAGGAAATAAAGTTTAATTTATGAAGATAGGTGGGAGAGTGAGAGCTCTCTTCTTTCGGTGTTAGAGAGATAGTGAGTTCGAGATAAAGAGAATTGAGAGAGAGAGAGAGAGAGAGAGTTGATGACAGAGTGTAGGAGAAAGGAAGATGGGTCACGGAAACAATTTCACACAACTTGGGCCGGGTTTTTGGGCCTAAACAAAATGTGAAAAATCTTGGGCCTTAAGTTAGCACCCAAAAGAGCTGGGCCCAAAGGGAATTGGGTTATTTTGGGTTAAGGATGTTAAACCCTGGCCGGAAGTGTGCCGACGAGGAAGTTGGGCCCCCAATAGGGATGGATTGTAAGATCCCACATTGCCCAGGGGTGAGGATTCTGTAAGCCTTATATGTACATATCCCCTCCCTATAGCAATGAGGCCTTTTGGGAGCTCACTGGCCTTGGAGTTCATCAGAACTCTGAAGTTAAGCGAGTTTGGGCGAGTGTGTTCCCAGGATAGGTGACCCACTGGGAAGTTCTTGTGTGAGTTCCCAGAAACAAAACCCTAAGGGCGTGGCCAAGGCTCGAGCGGACAATATCGTGCTACAGCTGAGCCGGTCTGGGACATGACACAATATCATATAGTTTGTAGAAACTTAATAAACATCAAACAATAGTTTCACTAACCATAAAACTTTGAACATAATATCAACGATCCAAACCGTTCATCTTCTTACATCCTCTAATAGATAATGTTTTCAAAAAAGAAAATCTAAAAAAGCAAAATTTGAAGAGAAAAATGATGCGTAAATGTAAACAACAATCAACGGTTAAATTTTGATCTATGATTTATATGATTATAGTGGCGAATTTCGAAGTTAAGCTCTTCACGAAAGTTGTAAAGCTTGTCATTACGAGCGTTTAAATATTTTTTCTATATTTTTTACACTTATACTTTAATTAAAAAACTATTAAAGACTTAAATAACAGCCATAAAATAAATAAGAGTAAATCTATACTGCTGGATTCTATTTCACATATATACTTATTTAGTATTATGTCTTTGATTTGATTATTTATTGGTTTAAAATATCTTTTCCTTAACGGGTAACGGGTTGGGTCATATTACATGTTAATATTATCGAGTCAATTATAGGTCGGTCATTTTACCCGTTTATTTTAACGGGTGATACACGACACAATCCGTTAAGATATCATGTATGACACGAAAAAGACACGAACATGAAAAACACGACACGAATGCCAGGTCTACCCTTCTATCTCTTTTTTTTCACATTTTTTAATTTTGTCTTCTTTTTTTTTATTATAAAAAATTAATACAAGATGTTGACGTAATTTAACTGACACACCCCGACTCGAAATATCGAGGCATGCTGGCCGTCACGTGAGGGTGACGTAGCCAAAACGCAGTGCGGAAGAACAAATATGAATGAAGTGCAGAAGTAAAACCAAGCAAGATAATTTACAATACGATATAAGTGTAAGTGAGTGCTAAAGTGGAAATATAACAACACAACCTCAAAATGCAAATCCTAGGCGCATTCCAGATTAAACAAACACTAAAAGATAACTGAAGAAATCCTACATGGATGGTGTTCTGTCAGAATAGCCTGGATGCCTCGTTTGTTGCCGACGTCACCACTACCTAAAACCTGGAGGGGCGCAAAACAGAAAACGTGAATGGGCAAAAACAAATCCTTTCCAAAACTGTTTCATAAAACAATATAGTAACCCCTCACTGTAAAACAAGTATAGTTTCCCAGAAAATATCGTATACACTCGTATACGAAAATCATGCTAGAAGTAATAAACTCAAATATCGAAATCCAGAAGTACGCCATGTCGAAGTACCCAAATCAAATGGAAATAACATCAAGCAGGTGAGATAAATCATAATATGCCATCAATAATACCACGTCAGTCGGAGTCACCTAATGTGACCTGTACGGCTGAATCTATAACTCCTCAACTAAATCCTGCACACGAGTTGGAACCACCTATAGTGGTCTGTACAACAGGCTAGGTGTATAATATTACGCTCAGTGCTACGATCACGTGAAGGCTGTGCGACGAATCGCGGGTCACCTACGAGTCGGAACCACCTATAGTGGTCTGTACAACAGGCTGACACTTGCCTTGGATCCAAAGTGAGCGTACGGTGCGGGAGGTGAGCTATATCACAATCTTGTCATCATCACTATCACTAACAAGCATACTCACCTGACTTACCTGAGCGCCTACGATGCCAAAACACAACCAGCACAATCATAATCATAATATAAAGGATATTCGACATGGCATTTCAATCATATAATCAATTGATTCTAAAATCATTTAAAACAAAGTTTCTAGGAAAAACGTCAATCATATATATATTGAAAACAAAAGCCCACTCACTGATAAGTAGCCGGGTCGTATCCCCCGAGTCTGGCGTGGTTACGCTCGTCCTCTGGATACGTCTCACCTATATGCGAAACAACTATAAAACCGTCAATTATACGCACATAATCGAACTTAGGTAATAACTTCTCATACATTGCTCAATTTGGGTGTTTGAATATACCAACATGCTCTACTCGATCCCACGAACACCCCCATATTTTTAGACGCACGGACGACATAGTTAACGTCGTCAGGGAATATTCTGCGAAATATTTCGTTAAATCCTAACGGAATCAGTTAACTTTAACTGACGCCGTTAGAATATTCCGTCAGACTTGACGGATTATTCTCTGTCCCTAACCTCAGTTCGCCGGAGACCGGTGCTGGCGCCACTACTATCGCCGGAAAACTGGGAAAACTTCGAACTCACTTTTCTCGCTTAATAATTTTATGAAATTTATACCAAAATGAAGCTTAGTATGAGTAGAACACATCCTTACCACTTTGAGGATCAAAACTCGCCGGAGAAAATCCATGAAAATTGGCCAAATTCGAAACTCGTGATCTCGATGTCCAAAACGTGCAAACGAGGTACTCCGAGCTTCGTGAGGATGTCTAGAGTCTCCCTGTGATCTTAGAATTCCATGAAAACTTCACGATTAAAAATTGGTGAATAGTACCTTAATCGGGATTCTCTAGTTCCTAGGGTTTTGCTATGTTTCGAACCAAACCAAGGGTGCCACTACACTTACCAAGTCTTTAGGAGTCCAAAGGTGCCAACAAATCCTTTGATCCGTGCCATGATCAAGTATGGATGTTAGTCCGTACGAAAAACAGGAAAGGGAAGATAGAAGAGAGTTCGAAGGCAGAAACAGATGCACGTGCATGTGATGTGTGCGTGTGTCTGTTTTAAACCAACCAAAAAAATCATACAAACCAAGTCCTATTGGGCCAAAGAGAATAAGACACCCAATGGGTCCAAATATGGCCCAAACACACACATTCACATACGGGTCGAGGATAAAAACGTCATTCTACGTTGATAATATTTAAATTCGGAACGGGATGTTACATTAACTGTCACTATTCAAATAGAAGGAGAGAAAAGAAGAAGAAAGAAAAAAGGGGTGAGAATCCTACTTTCTTGTGGAATGGGTTCCCTCGCATTTATAGGGCTTCTCTGTAAAGTGGATTTGTACATTGGGCTTTGACATATGGTGGTGCTGTGAATTTTGTCTAGCCCACAATGTAAAAAAGTAAGCAATAGTTATTGTGTCATAAATGAGGGATTTTTTTTTAAAGAAAAACTAATGAAAAAAATTTAATTTTTTTTTAGTTTTAACGATAAAGATAAAATAAAGTGTAAAGTAAATAGTACTATGATTGACTTTTTAGTGTAAAAATATGATTTTTCGTTAAAATGAACATCACCAAGAGTTTTTCGTTAAAGTTTCCTTTTTTTAGTGTATTCGGAAGACAGTAGATACATTATCTATTATAATATAAGTGGAAAGCCACTTAAAAATAGGGCTAAAACCTCGGAACATAAAGAGTGTGGCTAAAACATCAGACCATAAAGAGTGTGGCTTAAACCTCAGACCATGAAGAGAGGGAATTAAGCGACGAATACAATCCAGGCCACTGGCGAGTAAGCGGATAAAGAAACTCCCACTTACGTTATTCATTTACTGACTTTAAGTTTTCTTTAATAGTTCAGACTATTCAGAAGTACGAAAAATGAACAATCAAAGTAAAATTGAGGAAATGGTTATGATATCTACACACCTCATTTTATTTCTCATACACCTTTTTAATTTTTGGCCGTCAGATCAAATGAATTGAATAAGATCAACGGACATAAATTATCAAGAGGTGTGAGAAATAAAATAGAGTGTGTGGATAGCACACCCCTTGAGAAAATTCTATTTTCTTTTCATTTTCCAATAGATAAAAAACCCGACTACCCAGTGTCCAAACTACTAAAGACAAGCCCCATGACTTGGGGCACTAATTCAAGCTCTGATCCATCATTTTCCCGGACAAACTTGTCATTTTATTTAGGCTTTTGCAAAAATAATGAGCACTGCCTCTTCATTAAAATTAGGTTAAAAGCCATTTGGCCTTCACTTAGGTGAAAACTCGGTGCTTATGAACAAGCACAAATACAAATCAAATTACGCAGCCTTTAGCAAGCTGATGTAAAATCAAGCCCAAACAGAAGCAAACAAGAACTCGCGTTAGGGCCGGCTCCAAGGGTGTGCAAGTGATGTCACCACATAGGGTCCCCAAACGGTAATGGCCCTTAATTTTTCAATTTTTTTAAATTTGCAATTTTTAAGACCTCTAAATCACTTCTGCACACAAGACCCCGCGATTACTATTTATGTAGAAGAATACGTTGTCAATCCGGGTTTCCACACGCAAGAGAGAATTTATGAGGTAGTCACTTATCATAGAATACCAAACCAAAGACATTATTTTTCCTTTATTAAATTTTTTATTTTAATTTTCAAAGAAAGCCGATCCAACATGCAAATACAATACATTAAAACTGTATATTTCACCGGGATTCTTAATTATTTGCATGCTCCTGAACAAGATCTACACGGTCACAGTATGAATAGATTCCATTGTGATCGAAAGTTAGTTCAACTGCTTACCACACAAGTCAGAAGAACGGTCAAATGGTGTGCCCTATACCGATTAACAGCCAGAATCTGATCATCTAAACTTCATCAGTTCAACGTTTTTGATTTAAAGTAAAACGATACCAACTTGGAGGAAATATTCTACCAAAGTTTTAGACTTCCAGGTACAATATACCATCACTATCTGAAGCAATAGTTATGTCATAATTTAATATATGTAGGGACGGTATCGTACATTTATTTTCAAATATGCTTTCTATTTTCTTTCGTTTCTTTGACTCACAAATTCTACATAGTAAATATATAATTGCGTTATGCATGAACATATATATATATATATATATATAGGTAAATATAAATGTAGGGAGTTCATGCATCATGGTCGTTGAAAATATCAAACAGGGATTTTAGGAGAACCTGATTGGTAAAAAACATTGAGCTTTTGAATTTGCAGTTGACCTATTTAACTGAACAACTAAAGGGCAGAGAGAGAGGAGGTGCCGCGACAAGAGGGAGGAGAGAGAGTTTACATTTTAAGGTGTATTTTTCTCACACCATTGTGTTTTTATTTATAGTAGTAGCGAATGTAAATTTTTACTTCAATATGATTACAATAATATCTAAAGATATTATATGATAGAATCCCACAAGCATATCCCAACGTATAATAGGATTTACACGAACACATTCTTAAACCATTAGGACTGCTACACATCTTAATTTTTATAATTTTTTTTAAATCATGATAGAATATATTGGAATTCCTAAAAACTTTTATAAACTCCCTTAAAGTTCTAATTGGATTTTGATCAAATCTTTTAAAATTCAGATTAAATGCCCTTAGTTTTTTTTAAACTCCATGTAATTCCTTTCCTTTTAAATCCTTTAAAATAGAAATTGAGTACACACCTTAAAAATTTAAGAAACACCAACTATAATACGTGGAATATTACGGTCCACTGAAACCTGGAGGTTTCATGATCTATAACACGAGATCAAAATTTCTGCACCTAAATTTGGTGTGGTCTCCTTATAGCCCCAATAAGTGATTGACACGTAATTATTATCTTAACTTTTCTAAATTTTGTTGTTATGAATTTAATATGTGTCAATCACTTATTTGGGTCACAGAGAGGCTACACCAAATTTGAGTGCAGAAGATTTGATCTCCTACAACACAACCACTTATATTTCTTAGTCAGTTAGGATTTATATTGCTTTGGTCTACGCAGTTTGAAATTGGGTCTTTTTTCTTTTTCTTTTGTCAATGTTGATTGTTCTGTCTTGCCAGATCACCGCCAACTAATTAAATGATATAGAGTGGCTTTTACAACAAAGTAATTAAAAGTCTACGCTAGCTTGCATGTCAACTATTGTATGCAGGAAGCGAATAGAACAGTACACCTGCAGGGGTTCTCGACTACCATTATATATAGAGCGAGTCTTGCCTTCAAGACAAACAAACAAACCAAGAGGCAAAAAGAAGCATCCCAATAACATTAGGTAGACATGGGAATGAGCAAGGTTCTTGTGGTAGGTGGCACTGGGTACGTAGGACGAAGGATTGTTAAGGCAAGCCTAGCCCTAGGTCACCCAACCTATGTCCTTCAAAGGCCAGAGATTGGCCTTGACATTGAGAAGCTGCAGATGCTCTTGTCCTTCAAGAAGCAAGGGGCTCACCTTGTGGAGGGCTCCTTTTCTGATCTCCAAAGCCTTGTTCGTGCTGTCAAGCTTGTTGATGTTGTCATTTGTACCATGTCCGGGGTGCATTTTAGGAGTCACAACATTTTGTTGCAGCTCAAGCTTGTTCAAGCTATCAAGGAAGCTGGAAATGTTAAGGTATGTGTATATTCTTTCCATCTTCAGTCATCAATTAGTTACTGAATTAGTAGTATTTATTTGTCCACTTTGTATAAAAAAGAACAGTGTAACTTTAATTATCTAATGACATGGTAACTATATATGACCTCATATTTTTGAAATTAGCAAATAAAAGTTCAGAACGAACACAACTATTTATGAACAAATCACCGCACCAAAAGTTTGGATTTAAAAAAGTGGGATTTGATTGGATGTTTTATAGCACACATCACACAGCATGCAGGAGTTACAAGTCTAGAGTAAAACCACACTAGTCGTGTGCTGTGTTCAACATGAATGGTGAACGAACAAAATTCACAATTTTAGGTAAACAGCTTTATGTTCTTGGGGTATGCGATCCACACACTTTTTTTTTACTTCTCACACAACTCTTATGAACTTCTATCATTTAATTTTCATCAATTTTTCTGAACCGAGGACCAAAAATTAAAAAGATATATAAGAAGGAAAAAATAGTGTATCACACCCATGTTCTTTCCCTTTAATAAAGGTCCTTTCCTCACCCGAGGAGAACCCATTTATATTCATTAAGAATAAGCTTTTAATGAGCTTTTCTGTGTCAGGTAGAATTGGGCAAATGTTCAATATATTTAGCCGGTTATTTATTATTTAATAGTGATGATATGATATCCGGTGTTACTCTTTGTTTATTATAATGAGAAATGTTAAAGGAAACTTTTTTAAAAGTTGAACTCTCTATGGATTCTATGTAATAATCATGTTTTGGCACAATTTTGTGTCAATATTATAAAATATTATGTCAAAAATATGATGTGACGGAAAATTCTATTTTAAAAGAGTCTCTTTAGCATTTATCTAATATCATCAACCATATTGATAATGCAAATGATGGGTTCTCCCGGCAACTTTCCCCTTCAACTCACTGCGTCTTGGGCTTAACACCCTCCCCTTAGTATAGATAGGTGTAAAATATGCTTGTAATAGAAAAGAAATCATATTGTTATTGTAGGAGTCTTGAATTATGTACTTTTCTCTTCCTTCCCTTGATTTTCTGTGCAGCGTTTCTTGCCATCAGAGTTCGGTCTAGACCCAGCACGTATGGGACATGCACTTGAACCGGGAAGAGTCACATTTGATGAGAAAATGGTAGTGAGAAAGGCAATACAAGATGCTATAATCCCCTTCACTTATGTATGTGGTGCTGCCTTTGGGGGTTATTTTGCGGGTAACCTTTCGCAGATGGGGACTGTCCTTCCTCCAAGGGAGAAAGTGCTTATTTATGGAGATGGTAACTCTAAAGGTACACATATATTTCTACATTAATTACTAGGGTAAAGTACAAAAAACTACCTTAATTATTGGTGTCACGACACTTTCATACCTCATTTTTTAAAATTGACAATGGCATACCTCATCTTACGAATTTGTGCCATTGTCATACCTCCGTCAAATTTTCTATTAATTTCTCAGTTAAATGCTGACGTGGCTTGATTTGGGACCCACTTTCTATTAAAAATTATTAAAAACTAAAAAAAAATCATTTAATATTTTTAAATATTAAAAAAATAATAAAAATTTCAAAAAAAAAAAACCAAACAAAACTTCCCCCTGCCCGCCCTCTCTCTTCTCCCCCATCTTCATCTCCCTTCCTCTTCTTCCTACCTGCTGCAACCCAGAAAAAAGGAAAAAAAAAACACACACAAAACAAAACTGTGTCCCTTTCCCCCCTCCCGCGCCCTCTCTCTTCTCCCTCATCTTCATCTTCTTTCCTCTTCTTCCCCCTATCTGCTACAACCCAGAAAAAAAAAAAAACCAATTGTCTTCCCCTGCACCCACCCTCCACACCCACTCTCTTCTACACACCCCACTCCTTAAATCCACACCCATTCCCCCTATTTTCTCCACTCGCGGAATCGGCCTGGCGAACGGGATCTGGGTTTTTTTTTAATTTTTAAAATTGGTTGCAGGTGGTGGGTGTGGAGGGTTTAGGAAAGATAAGAGGGGGGAAGAAAGGGATGAGTTGCAGGGAAGGGGGGTCGGGGAAGCTGAAGATAGGTTTTTGTGGTTTTTTTTTTCTGGGTTGCAACAGATAGGGGGCAGAAGAGGAAAGAAGATGAAGATGGGGGAGAAGAGAGAGGGCGCGCGGGGGGGGGGGGTTTTTTTTCTTTTTTCTGGGTTGCAGCAGGTAGGAAGAAGAGGAAGGGAGGTGAAGATGGGGGAGGAGAGAGGGCGTATTTTTTATTTTTTATATTTTTTATAACGTTTCTTTATTATTTTAATATATAAAAAATATTAAATGATTTTTAACTGAAAAATTAACACAAATTTGACGGAGGTATGACATTGACACAAATTCGTAAAATGAAGTATGACATTGTCATTTTAAAAAGTTGAGGTATGAAAGTGCGTGAGACCAATAGTTGAGGTAGTTTTTTGTACTTTACCCTAATTACTATTTTTGATTGGTTTAATTTAAACAACGTGCGTAGAACTAATCGACTTTGTTGATGATCTCCATGGTTTGTACAGTCACTCTTATGGATGAAGATGACATCGCGATATACACGATCAAGACGATAGATGATCCACGAACATTGAACAAAACATTGTACCTTCGTCCACCTGAAAACGTACTCTCTCAGAAGCAATTGGTCGAAATGTGGGAAAACCTTCACGGAAAAAAACTAGAAAAGATCACCATTTCTAAACAAGACTTTCTTGCTTCTATGAAAGGTATTTAATCATTTGAAATCAGTTGTGTTCAAGAAAATTACTAACTTATATTCATTAGTAAATTAATGGCTCTAGGTTACCCCCAGTTAACTGCATTTATATATATGTGGTTAATCCTGTTGATCAACCAACTCCTTGTCGATCAATTAAGGATTAACTGACACCAATTAGTGCTAAGAATTCAGATTTTAACTCTCGGATTGTGTGATGTACAAAATCCATTGTTTAAAATGTAACATAAGCTTTAAGCTTAAATTTCACACCTTAAAGTAGGCAACCATGTAATCATATAGAAAACTCAAAAAAAAAAAAAAATGATAGAAACAAATTAAAGTGGGGTACTTTCAGTTCTCAAATTATAGGATGTTAATCTGTTGCCACGGGGATCAATCAACATTCATATATAGCTACTTGTGGTTAGTCAGCATTAGAGAGTTACATATCTTATCAAGTTTTGATTTTGATCTCGATCTGAAATATTATACTTCAGGTATGGACTATGCAGGCCAGGTAGGAGTGGGGCATTTTTATCACATGTTCTATGAAGGCGATCTGACAAACTTTGGAATCGAGGGAGAAGGAGTAGAAGAAGCGTCAAAGCTTTACCCAGAAGTGAAATATACACGCATGGATGAATACTTAAAATTATATGCATGAAATCAATCCAATGTATTTAATCCATCTATGCACTTTTGTGCATGTTACACAACATATTAGCGTATGTTCAATTAATACGAGCGTGCATATATGCTGCTAGTGATAGGGAACCTTACTACATGTGTGTCTGTGTGTGTGTTATATGAAATCGGAAGGCATTAGCCAGCCCTATACCAAGGTTGTATTGTTGCACCAAAGCCATAATATATCAAATATTACAAACATTTCAGTAACATATATCAGAAAGAACATTACTTGCATTTTTTTGGGTACAAATACATCAAGTTTGCCAATCTGTAGAAAGAAGACTGAAAATCACCATGTCCCTACTTCTTCCCTTCAAGATAAAATACTTTCTCAACACACCTTCTCTCTGAAACCCTACCTTCTCAAGCACCCTTTGTGATCCCACATTGTCCACGTCAACAAGAGCTTCGAGTCTATCCAAATGTGCCCACTCTTTGAATATAGCATCAGCCACCAATTTCACAGCATGGGTTGCAATTCCCTTGCCCCAGTACTTGGACCCCAAAACATATCCAAGTTCGCCTCTGCACCGATTATTGCCCGAGAAAGGGGTCACGGAAATGGAACCGATTGGCATGTTGTCAAGGCAGATTGCCCTTAACCAAGGGTGTGGGATGACAACATCCTTGATATAGTTTAGGGCTTCTTCTTTGGAAGCATAAGGTTCCCAAGTGCAGAAAACTGGGACTTTCTCATCTGTGGCCCACACCATGAAATCATCAATATCATCGAGATCCAACGGCCTCAGGGTGATCTTGGACAACTCAATCTTGCTGCCTTCTCTTCCATTTGACATAGCAGAACTTCCCACTGTATGAACGATTTTCAATATTTTCACTTTTGAATATATGAAAATATATTATGTCGGAAGTTGTAACGGCCTGTGGAGTTTATATATATGCACAAAAAGTGAAAGCACAAGAAGTTGCCTAGAAGGCTGAATTATAATTGAGTTGGGTCCAAATGGGTTCCTTGCGTCGGTCAATTACTTGGAGGTGAAGCAAGAAGTAAATGGATATGAGTGATCAGCAAGACTTAGAAAAACTGCTACAAATAGTATGGGAGCATTCGGCCGCCTTGGTTGACCAACTGCCAAGGCACCACTAGGAAGTTTCCATGAGAATAAAAAACTCCGGAAAAAAAGAAGGGGGGGATTCACAAATGGATGCTCTGCTTCCTTTCGATCTTTAATTGCTTAATGTGTTGAACAAAAATGTACATTTATTTAAGGAATGATTGAGAAGAGTGACTTCATTTCACTTAGTGATCGATTTAAACTTCGTGTTTATGATTGAGGCCGTTCATATTATTAATCTCTTTGTAAAATATCATTTTTACAGAAAATAAATTACAACTAAGGTTGTTTAGAAATTTCATTGTAGTAAATAGATATTGATGGTTCTTAATGCTTTTATTGAATTCGTCCATCTATTGTTACATAGTTTGATAACTAAACAATCTCATATTTTGTTAATTTTTTGCACAAATGATATTTACAAAGTGCTTTATAATATGTTCTGATCACAAACATGAAGTTCTATAAATCGGTTACGTAGTGAATTGAGGAGGAACTCCGCATCTATTGAGGAACCAGCTTATTTACTTTTTATTACTATGTCGCCCTTGGGCAACTGGACTAATTGGTTATGTTTTTTGTGAAAGAACTGTCAACTGAATGACTATGTTAGTATGTTTGGTACGACTGCGTTTGAAATTTGGGTGTAAGAGAGAGACACACACAATGTCTTAAGGAACTAGCCTGCTATTCACACATTTATATTTCCCGCACACTCTTGTTGATTTTTTGTTATTGCTTTTCTTTAATTCATTCGATCTGTTCCGCAAAAAAATTGACAGAAATGTGTGAAAAGTTAAAATGGGTGTATGGGATACGGATGGCACTACCCACAACATCTGCAACATGAAAATAATTTTAACATCGACTAAAAAAAGGAACTCTGGCCTTTCTCTTAATTTGAGATGAGATTCTCCAAACTTTTGCTGAGTGAAATGCAATGTTAAGAGACAATAACGGTCTTACCATAGTAGTAGTGGTGGTTATATGACTTGCAGAATGGAAAGGTTGAGGTTCAGAGGAGTTTGGTAAGAGCGTTGGGTACTAAGCATTTTATTTGGTTTATATATGTACAATGATATTTTACTCTACGAGATGTAAATTAAGCTAAGTCACACAATAAGTCAGTCATAATTAAGTAAATGACTCAATACAAATATTATATGTTATCTTCATGCATCCATATGGTTTGAACTGAAACTTTTATTACCTACAAATAAAAAATAATACTATTAAACTATAGTAATAAAGCATCTTCTGTTTTGAATTGAAAGAATAGCATGTCACAATTTGTGAATGGTTGGTTTACGTACCATCAGTGAACATTTCACACTTTCTTTTGTTGTCAACATCCAAATAAATACCGAAACCTATAAAATTTAAAAACATAAAAACATTTTATATATTTGTTATGGAAATTTGCTATCCAATCAATATACAAACTAGAAAACTCATCACAATTGATTATTTTTAGTACCATCTCTTGTAAACATCACAAATGGAAATGGAAAACAAATCTTTGGAAATCACACTACGTCCTTATAGGCTCTCAGACGCTGAGGACTTCTTGAAGTATGCTGGGGATGAAAAGGTAACACAATTCACTCGTTGGAACACCTTCAAATCCAAGGAGGAAGCACTTTCCTACATCAAGGACGTTTGTATTCCTCACCCTTATTGCAGATCCATCTGCATCAATGACTGTTCGATCGGAATGGTCTTCATCAAGCCACAAGGTGGTGATGACAAGTGTCGAGCGGAGATCGGGTATGTGATAGCAGCCGAGTACTGGGGACAAGGCATAGCAATCAGAGCTGTGAAGATGGCCGTCACTGAAGGGTTTAAAGAGTTCACTGATTTGGTTAGAATGCAAGCTTTGGTTTTGATAGAGAACAAAGCCTCCCAGAGAGTCTTGGAGAAACTTGGTTTCCACGTGGAAGGTCTCTTGAGGGAGTATACTATTCACAAAGGTACAGTTAAAGATGTTTTCATGTATAGTCTTCTATCCACTGATCTTATGCCTTGAAGCTGACCATTTTATTTCTGTAAATCTGGATTTAAACCAGTTGAAAAAAAATACTTTTACTATATTTATTGCTGGGCAATTTATTAAGTGGGAACTTTTCTGTTACATGATAAGTTTAATAATAAGTATCATTTAATTAAAACATAAGCGAGTGTGACATCTTACCAATTTTTTTCTTTTTTTATCTAATAATTGACTAGTTGCAGATGGTGATGTTTGTGACCAATTTGTCTACTAGTAGTACTACTAGGCAAGTTCATTGAATCCAAATCTATTATTTGAACGGATTTTGGATCACACGTAATCGTATGACCAAGGTATAAAATATCTATAATATCTCGATATTTTCATCGAAATTTTTGTTTTTTTTTGGACTGCCGATATTTCCGATGTCATCAATATTTCCATTGAAATTTCTACGTTTTTTAAATTTCTATATTTAAAAAAACACCGAGGGGATTCGAACCCCTCCCATTTTACTCCTTCAACACATTGACCACCATATCACTTATGTTTTTGTGAAAATATGCTAAAATATTTACATATTTTCTACACTCACAATGTTTGTCAGCTCGCTATATAATCAACTTAAATCAGTTAAATCCAGCATGCAATACATTTCCTTCCAATTGTTTGTGATAAACTAATAGATAATTGACTAAATAAACATCCTGTAAAGTTTTAATAAAAATTTCCAAGTTTTTCTTACAATTTTTGTGGTTTTTATTCAATTTTTATCAATATCGATAATATTTCGATATTTCCATCGAAATTTTCGTGTTTTTAGACTACCGATATTTTCGATATCATCGACTGACTACTCCCCTATTTATACATCCAATTGAGCTTGGAACCATCTCAAGCTTCCTGAAAGTTATGGAGTCCTCGAGAATTTCATTGCGTCCTTTCAAAGTCTCCGATGCTGACGACTTCCTGAAATGGGCGAGTGATGACAAAGTGACGCGCTATCTGAGATGGAACACCATAACCTCTAGGGAAGAAGCCTTGGCATACATTGAGAAGGTTGCCATACCACACCCATGGCGCCAGTCCATATGTCTTGATGACCATTCGATTGGATATGTATCGGTCAAGCCCGAACTGGGTGATGACAGGTGTAGAGCCCATGTTAGCTATGCCGTGTCTGCAGAATACTGGGGACAAGGGATTGCCAAACAGGCACTGAGGATGGCCATGTCTAGAGTGTTCAAAGAGTTCCCATGTTTGGTGATGGTTGAGGCTTTGGTGGAGGTTGAGAATAAGGGTTCCCAAATGGTTTTAGAGAAAGTTGGGTTTGTGAAAGAATGTTTGTTAAGGAAGTATGGTTATTGTAAAGGTGAGATTAGGGTGCGTTTGGTACGCAGACGGGACGGGACGGGACGGAACGGGACGGGACGGGACGGAACAGGACGGGACAGATGTTGTAAATTTTGAAAAAGACAAGGGGCATTGTTGTCCTAAAATGTTAAAAATTTCTGTCCCACAGACGTGGAACAACCCCGTTCCATGGGGGGGAGGTGGAACCAAAAATCATCCAAAACTTGTCCCATGGAACGCCTCGTTCCACTCGTTTTAGGCGTACCAAACGCGGGACGGAACGCCTCGTCCCGTCCCGTCCCGCGTACCAAACGCACCCTTAGAGACATGTTTATCTACAACTTCTTATCAACTGATAAGATTATGTGATTCATCTGTTCAAATTTTCTTAGAACATCTCTTAATGGTTTGGTTTCTTACTTTGAGGAACACTGTGTTACATTAAGAATCTTCTTGCATTTATTGTGATGAATCAAACTAATAACTGAATCAACCTCCTGAAAAACAACGACCAACTAACTGAATCAACCCATATTAAGTGTAGTGATAAATGACCAACCATACCCTTTTTTAGTTAGAAAAAAAAAAAAAAAAAAACTTGTGGCTCGAGTGGTTAACAATTTTCAGCTTAGCAGCCAAGGTCCTATGTTCAAATCATCCATCTTTCAATATCAGTTGTAGTTGTATAATACATATCTGTTAAATATATTATTATCATAAAATTTATAATTGGTGAGGGAATAAATGAAGTGTTAATATAATTTTATAAGTTAAAGGACAGGCTTTGATTTCTTTCGTGATACGTACGACTGAGTGTTTTGAAATATCGACGATTAAATTTTATATATGGTAATGTAATCGATACTGGCAATGGTTATATCTTGCATGAAACCCGTTCTACTGAGTGAGACGTTGCATTTCATCCAGACCTTAACATACGACGAATTTCCTTGAGATATTAATGGATCTTTTTACAAGACTGAATCATGGAAGTTATCATCCCAATTCATATGCAGCATAGTACGGCCGGTTATTACTGGGCTTAGATCCCCATTTAAAGAAAGGCGAGTCTTATAACATTTTGTTAAGCCCAACTCATGACCAAATGTAAGTTTTCAGGATGATAACATCAATCAGATGCTAATGAAGTCTGATTCAACTGAAATTGTTGTGTCTAATCTCCCATGTGGAAGTGGTACCACTTAGGTCATCCATTATTGCCTTTCCTTTTACGATATTTGTCTTGAATCTTGATGCTGATCGATGCCCGCAACATATGCCAAGAGATTGATTGCTCCATTGAGGAAGGCCATGATAAGTGGTTTTGATCTGACTTGGCCGGGGAAATGGTCCCCAACTTGCATCTGAACTACAATGCTCTAAATACGAGTTCTAGTAATTATAAGTAATGCTATAGCAATACAACACAGTTACAAAACTTGAGTAAATATACCATTACAACACACTAATATCGTACTAAGATTGTTGGAAAAAACATAAGTGTAATATTGCTATGAATTAGTGTCGGAAATATATGAAATAAATCATGCAAATAATGCGTTGAAATAACTGAATAATTAAACAAAAACAAGGGTTAGAAAAACTTGAAAATTTGAGTCGAGATAAGCATTTAATACTCTGATACTTATACCCAATGCACGTGAAAGAATTGCAAGAAAACACAACTTGATAGTATGCGATACTATATATTACGCCCCACACCGTGTTTTTGTTACAGAACAAACCCCAAACAGCACAAAAGAAAGTAAATGCATAAGGGATTGAGATGGTCCACATCTCCTCGGAATTTCAAGGATGCCCATTGTTTAAGTCATCTTAGGGTCCCTATCAATCTTTTGTCACCGAAGATGTTCTTGTTTGCCTAATAATTTCTCTCTTTTTCCTTTTCTTTTTTCAAAGGAACAAAAAACATTTGATAAAAGTAAAATCTTTTCTCCATCTTTCCTTCTTATTACAAGTTTACGCGCATCTTTCCCTTCCCCATTCCACTTTCCTTTTTCTTTATCTACTCAATTTCTTCTTTATTTGGAATGAATTTTATCCCCACGTATTAAGCTTTATGTAGCCATCGGACGCATAATTATTAAGTTGGAATCCTTCAAGGCACAAATCCGAAATTAGGTTGGAAGCTTTTAGTTCAGAATTAAGTTGGTTTTTCTTTCTTTTCATCGTGAATTTAATCATCTTAATCTTTGCCAAAATGCATTACATTTTACTATTTATTTATTTATGGGTTTGTTGGGTTTAATGTTGCATCTTGGACAAGTCTACTTAATTTCAAATGCGACCTTGTAGTTGTAGATAAAAAAAGGACTGCTAAACATACGAGTCTATCACGGGAAAAACTTGTGTAGCATCGAATATTTATAAAAATACGGTGAATAATTAATCATCGTGTACGTAAATGTTCCAAAATTAGTTACTTAATTATTCTATATGAAGGCTTTTCCAATAGGACATGGATGGATAAGATAAGCTAATAATACAAGGATCATTGTCAAATATGCACAAAATACATGTATTATTCGCGAAAAATAATTAAAAGAAACTCGGAGATGAAAATTTTACTTACAAACCAATGTTTTTAGGTAAAACTAATTTGAACCATTTTTAAATCCTAATTATGAGCTCATTAAGAGCATTTTTACCCCCATCCAGTTGTACGGAGGATTGGATAATTCAAACCACTAAAACCAACAAAATGAGCTCTACGCTAGACATATCAGTCAGGCTATCCAGTGGGCCCGACACCCATGGACCGAGCACTCAGGCCATTTCATCCCGCCTCAGTGCATTTAGCGTTAAGCTGACGTTAGTCATGTTATATAACTTTTTTTACGCTAGATTCCTCCCCTTCTGATGACCCATCAATTGGGTCGATGTTCCTTCCAACTGAAGACAATCCTCAGATGAACCAAGCTCTGGAAACTCAAATACGACCCCGAATTCCTCCCCCTCCGACAACCCATCAGACGAGTCGTTGTTCTTTCCAACTGAAGACAACGAGCTGTTGCAAGATTCCTCTTACTCAAGACAACAATCTTGAGCAAATCTTTACTCTTTGACGATTCGTCGATTGGGATCAAGGCGTCTCTTGGATGAATTGGGTGACTAAAATTTATGTGGTTGGTGTGGTGTGGGAAAACAAAGGAGGGGCAAAGAAGACACGGGGATAGAAAGGGGGAGAGAGTGGGACACTTGGGAGGTTTCTAGAAAGAGGAGGACCTTTAGAAAAGAAGATACTTTTAGTTTTTTTTTTAATTTTTTAAATAAATTTTTAATACTAATTGTCGGGGCAATTTACTATTTGAGATGGAGAAGCGCTCGAATATTCACTCTGGCAATAATTGCATTACACAATTGATGGGGGAATTATGCCTTAGTGGGACGAATTTGCCCTAATACGAGATGCAAAATACTATGAAATGGGCATTTAATATCTTTTCGTGCTGCAAAATTCCTCAATAGCGAAATGTAATTATCTATCTTTGCCGGAAGATGTAAATAAAACTTAAATATGTATTTATTTTTACGTCTTTTGGTGATTAGTCGCACTAAGTAATTAGAGAAAATTAAATTGGATATCAAATTTACAAACCTCCTATTGGACTATTGGAGTAGAACTTTCACTTACATCTACTAGAAATATGAAATGGAATGTAAACATGATTTTTGCATCTCAAATTTGCATTTCCTCATTGAAGATGCCCTCAGAATGCATGAAGCTTACCTTGAGTGTTAATAATGCTTCCAGCAATAATTATAAGAGAAGTAGAAATAAATGAAAGATTTTCTTTAATATGTGATTTTTTTTTTCAATACTACATAGTATTAAATAATATAGAAATGCATGACTGGGTTTGAAAATATAAAATCTAAAGAAATTTTCCAAATTTAACAATTAAAACAACTTTGACAGCAAATGCTACATAACATTGAAGTCACACCTTGCACAATGTAAGTCAGTTGATACTCATATCTTACAACTATCGCACAAACCCGATATGAAATTGAAATTCTGTTTGTATATATATAACTAGGCTGGCAAACGGGTTGTGTCTGTCGTGTTCGTGTCGTTTTCATGTAACACTTGTTATCTTAATGGGTCGTGTCATGTCACACCCGTTATCTTAACGGGTCCTTAACAGGTTGGGACGGGTAAAGTCACCCGACATGTTATGATCCATTAAGAATTTTTTTTTTAATTTGCATATACCACACATTACCACATAAGTATTACTTCAACACGTTAAAACATTTGTCGTTTAAGTACTATATCTATACTCGAAAATAAGAGCCTAATAAAAAAATAATACATACACTACTAATCTATTACAAATATTAAATGTGCAAAGATATGCAAAATGAAAGAGTTTTTGTTTTCAAGGTTGTAACTCTTTCTCAAAAGTTTAAACCTCAATTTACATCGATCATCATGAAATTGTATTGGAACTTTGGCTTGATGAGATTGTATTGATCATCATGAAATTGTATTGGAACTTCGCCAACATCATGAAATTGTAGGGCGTACTAATTTAGTCAAAATGAAGATCGAATTCATTCATTGTATTCATATAGGGTCAAGGTGTGTAACTGTAAAAAATCATCAAAATTGGAATTAAAATAACCTTTAAATCGTGATTTCTCGTTTATAACCGTCGAAAAGTTTTGTCCTGTTACTTGATCTCTGAATGTTTGTTTTTTGTGATTTTTTGCTGATGTAATTTCGAAGCATATACAAACAAGTTTAACGGTTGGGATCGTTGAAATTAGTTTCGGAGAATTCATATCCCATTAAAACG
This sequence comes from Crataegus laevigata, assembly GCA_963580275.1. NCBI lineage: Eukaryota > Viridiplantae > Streptophyta > Magnoliopsida > Rosales > Rosaceae > Crataegus > Crataegus laevigata. The sequence continues at coordinate 16,189,730 of OY756940.1, read as the reverse complement.
ATAGACTCACCAACACTTAGAGTTCATTTATACTTTCGTTATGTATAACATAAGATTTTGTGGTATCTACTTGTGTAAATATTTTAAATTGAAGATCGAATTCATTCATTGTATTCATATAGGGTCAAGAAGTGTAGCTGTAAAAAATCATCAAAATCGAAGTTAAAATAACCATTAAATCGTGATTTTTCGTTTATAATCGTCGAAAAGCTTTGTCTCGTTACTTGATTTCTGAATGTTTGTTTTTTGTGATTTTTTTTCTTATGTGATCTCGAAGAATATACAAACAAGTTTGATGGTTGGGATCATTGAAATTAGTTTCAGAGAATTCGTATCCCATTAAAACGATAGATTCACTGACACTTAGAGTTTATTTATACTTTCATTAAGTATAACATAAGATTTTATTGTATCCACTTGTGTAAATATTTTAAATTGGAGATCGAATTCATTCATTGTATTCATATAGGGCTAAGGAGTGTACCTGTAAAAAATCATCAAAATCAGAGTTAAAATAACCGTTAAATCGTGATTTTTCGTTTATAACCGTCGAAAAGCTTTGTCCCGTTATTTGATCTCTGAATGTTTGTTTTTTGTGATTTTTTACTGATGCGATCTCGAAGCATATACAAAAACGTTTGACGGTTGGGATTGTTGAAATTAGTTTCGGAGAATTCGTATCCCATTAAAACAATAGATTCACTAACACTTAAAGAGTTTATTTATACTTTCATTAATTATAACATAAGATTTTATAGTATCCACTTGTGTAAATATTTTAAATTGAAGATCAAATTCATTCATTGTATTCATATAGGGTCAAGGAGTGTACCTGTAAAAAATTATCAAAATCGGAGTCAAAATAACCGTTAAATCGTGATTTTTCGTTTTTAACCGTCGACAAGCTTTGTCCCGTTACTTGATCTCTGAATGTTTATTTTTTTTTTGTGATTTTTTGCTGATGTGATCTCGAAGCATATACAAACAAGTTTGACGGCTGAGATTGTTGAAATTAGTTTCGGAGAATTTGTATCCCATTAAAACAATAGATTCACTAACACTTAGAGTTTATTTATACTTTCATTAAGTATGACATAAGATTTTGTGGTATCCACTTGTGTAAATATTTTAAATTGAAGATCGAATGCATTTATTGTATTCATATAGGGTCAAGGAGTGTAGCTGTAAAAAAATCATCAAAATCAGAGTTAAAATGACCGTAAAATCGTGATTTTTCAATTATAACCGTCGAAAAACTTTGTCTCGTTACTTGATCTCTGAATGTTTGTTTTTTTGTGATTTTTTGTTGATGCGATCTCGAAGCATATACAAACAAGTTTGACGGTTGGGATAGTTGAAATTAGTTTCGGAGAATTCATATCCCATTAAAACGATAGATTCACTAACACTTTAAGAGTTTATTTATACTTTCATTAATTATAACATAAGATTTTATGGTATCCACTTGTTTAAATATTTTAAATTGAAGATTGAATTCATTAATTATATTTATATCGGGTCAAGGAGTGTAGCTGTAAAAAATCATCAAAATCGGAGTTAAAATAATCGTTTAATCGTGATTTTTCGTTTATAACCGTCGAAAAGCTTTGTCTCGTTACTTGATCTCTGAATGTTGTTTTTTTGTGATTTTTTGCTGATATGATCGCGAAGCATATACAAACAAGTTTGACGGTTGGGATTGTTGAAATTAGTTTTGGAGAATTCGTATCCCATTAAAACGGTAAATTCACTAACACTTAGAGTTTATTTATACTTTCATTAAGTATACCATAAGATTTTGTGGTATCCACTTGTGTAAATATTTTAAATTGAAGATCGAATTCATTCATTGTATTCATATAGGGTCAATGAGTGTACCTGTAAAAAATCATCAAAATTGGAGTTAATATAACCGTTAAATCGTGATTTTTCGTTTATAACCGTCGAAAAGCTTTGTCCCGTTACCTGATCTCAACGTTTGTCTTTTGTGATTTTTTTGCTTGTGATCTCGAAGCATATACAAACAAGTTTGACGGTTGAGATCGTTGAAATTAGTTTCGGAGAATTCGTATCCCATCAAGTTCAATGGTATATATATATATATATAGGAATTGCTTAAGGGGAGGGATTCCCATTTTTTTCAAAAAATGGGGACACGCTCCCTACCGTTGGATTTAACTTTAATGAAATTGTGTGGTTGAGATTGTGTGGCCTGTGTTTTAATCTCAACCACACAATTTCATTAAAACCAATCGAATGGTGGGGAGTGTGTCCCCATTTTTTTGAAAAAAAATGGAAATCCCTCCCCTTAAACTGCCTGTATATATATATATATATATATATATATATATATAGGAAGCCTTTAAGGGGAGGGATCCCCATATATATATATACATTTATTAAGTAAATTTAAATCTATTTATTTTGTACGTATAATTAATCAGTACACAGAGTAGTATATCACGTCACGTGTCATTATAAAAATAGTGGGATATGTCATATGCGTGATAAAAAGTTAATAACTTAAACAAAACAAAAAAAATTCTCACCACTTCTATTAATTTTCATTTTTTCTCTCTCTTTTTTGTTTCATTTTCAACTTTTCTTATAATTTTCACTTTTCCTTCCGGTAGCCTATCCATCTTTCCCTAATTCCCTCTCTTTCTTATTTCCTTTTCAACTTGTCCTATCATTTTCATTTTGCCTCCCTTTTTCTTCAAAAAGGGCGGCACTGGGAATGAAATGGAATCAAATCCATGGATGTGGGTGAGTCGTACAGGTCACTATAAGTGACTTCGACTCACGTGCTAGCACCTGATTGATGTGATATGATTGATGAAATATGTGCTAGCATCTGATTGATGAGATATGCGCTAGCACCTGATTGATGTGATATGATATGATTGATGAGATATGCGCTGGCACTTGATTGATGTGATATGATGGATGAGATATGGATAAGTCGTATAGGTCACTATAGGTGACTACGACTGTCATTCATTTATGTTGATTTATTTCATCTTATTTACATGGTTGTTGCTGAGATACTCGACATGGTATATTTTGGTTTTCCATTCTTCAGCATGGTTGTTATGAACCTAAGTATTGGTATTCTCTAGGGAATTACACAGATTTCAATGAGGGGTTATTGTATTGCTAAAAAGAAAGATGTTTTCGAAGTTTTATTTTGTCTACTCACATGTCTGTTTTGTGCCCCTTTAGGTTTTAGCTGATGAGGTTCGTATCAACGAGGATTCTTAGCAAGTCTCAAGATTGGTGGCTACTTCTAGGGGTATAATTCTTACCTGCTCTACTATACTTTACTTATGCTCTGAAGTCATGTGTAAGATGGGTTTGCTCCCGCTCACGAGCACACTCTGGTGTTTAGGCACTTTTAGGTTTAAATTTATTCACTTTTTCCACGTCACTACACTTTATGGCTTCATTACCTTCCAGGTGCCGGCCAGCACAGCTCGACTTTGGAGTCCTAATGGACACTCTGGGTCGGGGTGTTTCATAGGTGTGTGCCCTACTAAATAGGCAGACTGACTAAATTAATTTGGCGACTATTTAATACAGAAGGACACCAAACGATTGGGTCCATATTATTAGTCTTGTCTGATCCCTTATACGACCTACCAAACGAGGCCTTAGTGGAGAGGGTGGGCCCCCAATTGGTTGATTTTCCATGTGGCATTGAAGTTGTGCCACCTACTGCTTCTACTAATTTGATTTTAGGGTTTTAGTAAAGGAATCTGTCTATATCTTCAGACCCATATGGCTAATGCAATATACATACAAATAAAAATTAGAAACCATAAAAAAAAATATTTTGGACTGGAAAACCAAAAATGAATCATTTTATTTTATTTTGTTTTGGTAAATACATGCATGATTTTAGATTTTATCGTTTTTTGGTTGAAACATGTGAGACGAGTGTTGGAGATATATCAACAATCTGTGATAAACTTAATTGTGCTAATAAATAATAAATGCGGATATATGTATTAACAATGTATGAACAATGAAATAAAATTATACAGAAATAGTAAGATCGAGGCTTGCGTACTGCATTGTCCTTGAAATAGAAATTCCGTCCCTACTCAGTGCTTATAGTTCTACGGACGTCTGTTTCACCAGGATTCAACTATCTAAGTTAGAATTCTAGCACCGGAAAACTAGACTTCTGGAAAATTTCTTTGTGGTACTCTGAGTGTGCTTGGTATATAAGGATTGATGATTTTCAGTGTATTGAATGATATGCATATGCGTATATTTATAGTGAGCATATGTCTGTTCGCAACAAACATGTTTTTGGGATGCGACTTTGGGATGCGACTGTTCAACGCAAGGGGTGTTTTGCTCCATTTGTGTCTCTGATATTTTCATACGTTCTCAGACTTCATCTGAAAAGATGAGTCTGTTCATATAAAAAATATAATTAAATTCGAAATTAATTAAAAAGAATTAATTAAAGAATTTAATTTTTAGAGTTCCAAGGCCCATCTTTTGAAAATTAATTATATATTAATTAGCACACCCCACGTGTGAGCCCAATTTTAGTCTCCAATGTCCATCACTCCAATCACTTTTTATAAGGGACAAAGCCTTAAAAAGTGATGAAACCTTTTAGGAATGGTCAATGTGGGACAATGAAATTTCTACTCAAAATCTCAAAATTTCTAACAACGAGGACATTATTTTTTGCTCTTTACCAAACGAGACTTTTCCAAAGAGAAAGGGAAAGGGGGATAAAACCCCAAGAGTTGAGTTGATCGTACGATTCCTTTGCAAATATGTACATTAATTATTGTTGTATAAGTAGGGGAGCCAGCGTGAGATCATTGATTGTCTATGATCTAACAGCTTAAAAAAATTTATGTTGTGTATTGTATTTGATCCTATTAACAGCTTCGGCAAACTAAACTACCTCATTCTCCTACTTTTTTTAATTTTTTTTATCATCATGTCTTCCTTTTCTCGTTTCTTGTTTGTGCGCATCAAGTACTAGATGAAAAACCTTAGTTGACAAACATTGACAGTCTTCCACATTACTTTACAATTTCCCGTAGTCACTTTTGACAAGTCTCGACATATGTATCATAATAGTTGTTGACATATATTGACATAAGCCTTCAACAGATGTTGGTAAGAATCAATATGTTCCTACCAGGTTCTCAACAAAATAGTCATGTGAAGTTTTTTTGGTCGAAATCATGATCCTATTATTTGAAATTCTAGCTCCGCTATTATGTCGTATACATAATGTACCCACGTAATATAATATCTCTGCCCTTCTTCACTTCTATATGTAGAGGTCAATATTTACATTCTATTTATTTATTTTTTTCTCTGATTAGCTTCTTGTGTCTCATCAGTAATTATCTGAACATTTCAATCGCAAATCTTGACATTTAGTAGACTGACTTAATTCCCTGCTTTGATCACTTACTCGAAAATTTTCCTGGGTGGTGTCTCATCTTCACCTTATCAAATTAACCTTTTTCCATGGGATAATATTTATATATATGGACACCCTGAGCTAGGTGGCCCTCCATATGTCATCATTTCATCAAATTAAATCATCCACAAAGATGCCGAGGTGAATGCAAACAATAGGGGACTAAATCGATGTGGGTCACTTCGTTGAACAATTATTACACAATCCACTCCACTCTACGGACGATCATATATATATTCAGGACTCGAGCTAGCAGTGCAGTGCACTTCTTACGTACTAATACTAATGAGTTCTATAACACCAGTACTATATTATTATGACTTTGTATGTCAATGTTATGTGAATGTTTACACATATTTCTGTATGGACAATGATTGTGTCTCCCTACAAGGGTACTTACTTGTCCCCTTACTAACGATTAACAAACTTTTATCATTCGAACATTATTCATTTTCATAATGATCGTGATCATTTAAAGATCGCTTTTCGTAGGCGTTTGCCTTCGATTCAATCGGTGGGTCGAATTGATTATGGAAACATGAGTTTAATTAGTCGATTTATTAGTGAACAAAGAAAAATATTAACTAGACAGATGAATAGGTTGACCTTAAAACAACAACGATATATGCAAAACATTATTCCATTTGGAAATTTTTTAGTCATTCACATGTATAAAACAAAATATGTGATTCATCATGAGGATGCTAAAACTGTTGATTGATTTAATACATATGGATGACTAAACAATCTCCAAATTGTATTATCCAGGAGATGATGTCTAGATAAAGAGAATAAGCAGTTCCAATTATGATGTTCCAACAATAAAAGTTCGTTAATCTTAAGTGGAGAGGACAAGTAAGGTCTCTTATGGGGGGACAAAAGCATTATCCTTGTTGTATACAATACAACACAATAACAATATGTGTCATATAAATTCCTCTTTACACACACACACACACACACACACACACATATATATTGAACCTTGTTGAGTAGGACAAGACAGTTCCACCATTAGGCAATCTCCAACCGATCCGGCCAGATGCCAGAGGCTAAAAATAGCCAGAAATGACACGAAAATCGTCTCTAACTGAGGGCTAGGACAAATGGCTCGTGGGCCTCACCAGACCGAAAAAGAAAAAAATGGCTAACCAGCTTGCCCAACCCAGCCAGCCCTGGGCAACATGCTGACATCAGCTAGCCGTTATATTTGAAATTTTCTTTTTTACAGTTTTTTTAATACAAAATTTTTGTAAAAATCTTTAAAATTTCTATTTTTTTCCTATAACTTCCTAAACCATTAAACAACATTAAATAACATTAAGTAACATGAAACAACTGTAGACAGTGAAATTTCGGTAAATAAAATATTGACCGATGGTCAAAGTTTCAACACTCTGTATTACATAAATTGTACACGTAGTGTGTGATTCGACGAAAATTCGAAAAGAGTCCGAAAAGCTGTTAAACAGGACACATGTCAACACTTGGCAGAGACGGCTTATTTCATCTGTGATATTATATTCAAAATTAGGCCTTGGAAAATTCTATAAATAGAAGCCAAATTCATTCATTTCAATTCACCAATTCACAAATACATTTCTCTACTCCCAAATTGGAAGAGAATTCTCTGGAAGTTCGTTCTTCGTTCATCGTTCATCGTTCTTCGAGATCAAGCTCCAACGGCCCTTGAAGAAACGTTCATCCACCTTTGAGATCAAGCCCAACGGCCCTTGAAGGAACTTCGCCAAAACCTTTGAAGAATCAACAAGCACCTTGGTCACGTGCCGATTCTTAATCCAAGATCAAGCCCCGACGGCCCTCGGATCAACACAACTGTTCTTCAAGATCAAAAGCCCTTGAAGATCCATTCATCGTTCATCCATTCATCCACCTTCAAGATCAAGCCCCGACGGCCCTTGAAGCAACATTCATCCATCTTCCAAGATCAAGCCCCGACGGCCCCTGGAATCCACACATCCATTCTTCAAGAATCAAGCCCAAAAGCCCCTTGAAGTTCATCCATCGTTCATCGTTCATCGTTCATCGTTCTTCATTCATCCATCTTCTTCAAGATCAAGCCCCGACGGCCCTTGAAGCAACATTCATCCACCCTCCAAGATCAAGCCTCGACGGCCCCTGGAATCTATACATCCATTCTTCAAGAATCAAGCCCAAAAGCCCCCTTGAAGATCATCCAATCATTCATCGTTCATCGTTCATCATCAAACCTCTGAAGAACATCACTGTCCATCCAAGGATCAAGCTCCAAAACAGCCCCTTCGGATCAACACATCATCAACAAATCCGCATCACTGTTCATCCAAGGATCAAGCCCAGCGGCCCTTTGGATCAACAACCCATCAACAAAATCAATATCTCACGGAGATCGAATCAGAGGACCAAATCAAATAGAGATTGTAACCCCAAACAAATTCATTAATACAAATATTATTTTGTACACGTGTTCTGTTCTTGTTCCTATCAGGAAATTTTCGTGTTTACAAATTTGGCACGCCCAGTGGGACAATCTCTACCTCTCATCTCTTTCTCCGTTCAAGAAATCTAAAGCACACTTCAAACACAATGGCTTCAGGCAAGGAACAAGTCATCGGCGCCACCTCCATCGAAGAACAGCTGATTCAGATGAAGGAGATGTTTGCAATGATGAGGAAAACCCTTGAAGAAAAAGATTTGAAGATTGCTATGCTCGTGAACAAATTGGGGGCAAGGCATGATGAAGGATCCGGCTCCAGCCCTAAGAAAGGTGGTGATGAAGAAGAAGAGCCTCCATTGGAGAAAGTTAAAGAAAACCCAAAGCCAGACCAAGCAGCGGCATTCATGGGATCTCTCTCCATCAAGCAGTTGCAGGAGATGATCACCAACACCGTCAAGGCACAGTACCAATGCAGCTCAAATACCTCCGAGTTGTACTCAAAGCCTTACTCCAAAAAGATTGATGCCCTGAAGATGCCAAGGGGCTATCAACCACCCAAGTTCATGCAGTTCGATGGAAGGGGGAACCCAAAACAGCACATCGCCCACTTCGTTGAAACTTGCAACAATGCGGGCACTGAAGGGGACTACCTTGCCAAGCAGTTCGTGCGCTCACTGAAAAGTAACGCCTTCGATTGGTACACCGATCTTGAGCCCGAATCCATTGACAGCTGGGATCAGCTTGAAAGGGAATTCCTCAACCGCTTCTACAGCACCCGCCGCACAGTCAGCATGCTGGAGCTGACAAGCACAAAGCAATGGAAAGATGAGCCAGTTGTGGACTACATCAACCGATGGCGCACCCTTAGCCTCGACTGCAAAGATAGACTCTTATAGCGCTCTTCGATCGAGATGTGCATCCAAGGCATGCAATGGGGATTGCACTACATCCTCCAAGGCATCAAACCGCGGACCTTCGAAGAGCTAGCAACCCGCGCCCATGACATGGAGTTAAGCATCGCCAACCATGGAAGAAGGGAGCCAACCACCAACTTCAAAGAGAAAGTGTTTGCTCCGAAGGTGGACGAGACTGGGAAGAAGCCCGCTAAGGAAGCTTTTACCATTAGCACCGCCCCTACCAAAATCTCATCAGCGCCCGTCAAAATCCCGTCCAAGTATAAAACAAGGGAGATAAAGAAAGGAGAGCCTTCTAGCACCCAAGACAAGTACAAAATCACCTTGAGGGAACTAGAGCAGAAGATATATCCTTTTCCGGACTCCGACGTGGCCGCAATGCTGGATGACCTATTGGAGAAGAAGGTGATCGATTTACCCGAATGCCGATGGCCGGAAGAAATAAATCGCACCGACAACCCAAGGTACTGTAAGTACCACCGCTTCATCAGTCATCCGACGGGAAAATGCTTCGTGCTAAAAGATCTCATCGTAAGGCTGGCCCAGCAAGGGATCATCGAGCTGGATCTCGACGATGTGGTAAAGTCAAATTATACCACCGTCACTTCCAGAACAAAGTCTCCATCGCTACCATTGGGGGCATACTCCGAATCAAGCAAAGCCGAAGGATGGATTCATGTTGCTCCAAAGAAATGGCACATGAAGCCTACGCCTCCACCACAAGTCCACCAAACGGAAAGGGGGCAAAGCAGCTTTTGCCAATCTCCAAAGCAACGGGAAATTGTTGAAGATGATGGAAATTCAACACAAAGATCGCCTATCCCCATCACGATGCGCGATTTCCTCCCGGAAGATTTCTTCAAACACCCAGTCAAAGCTCCTTGCTACAAAGATTGCGAGGAACGCTTCTCCAAAATGGCTTGACAAATCCATGTGATGCTCCTTGTCTGCAAGAGCCTAAACTGCAAGACACCATGCTCCTTGTCTGCATGAGCTGAAACTGCAAGACACCCTGCTCCTTGTTCGCACGAGCCTAAACTGCATGAACGGATGCTCCTTGTCTGCATGAGCTAAAACTGCAAAACACCAACGCTCCTCGTTCGCACGAGTCTAAAAGGCGACAACAAGAGGCTCTTTGCCTGCACGAGTTAAAATTGCAAACGGCACCAAAAGAAAATACAAAAAAATATGCATGTATTTGAACTACGTTTTGACTTGATCCCTTTCGTTGGAAGGGTACGTAAGCATCTCAAATATTCAAATGTTTGAGTTCAGTCACGTCAAAACAAAAAAAAATAAAATAATGTTTTATTAGAAAAAAAAAAATACATATGTTTTATGTGTTTGAAAAAAAAAAAAAAAAAAAAAGATAAAAAGAATACATATGTTTATGTATTTAAAAAAAATTTATTACAATTTTATATATATATGTGTGTGTGTGTGTATATATCTTTCTACAATTGCTTCAGCCCACATTGGTTTCGGCCTAAAAAGCCAGGCCCAAGCCCGGCTCCCAGAGCCCAATCTCTCTGCAAGTCAAAGACTGTTGCACACCAAGGTCTAGGCCCATCTCCCTCTGTGCTCAAATCAGGCCCAATGGGGAAACCCTAACCGCTTCTGATGCCTTCAATCTAGCTGGGGTCGATGAGGTTTCCTTTAAATTGCATTCAAAGCTTTTGAAAGAATAACGGGTAAGGAGAAGCAAACTGCGACCATCATCGTCCCAAAGTACCCAAAAGCTCGGGTCCGAACTGAAGGAGCACATGCAGTACCGTGTAGATCATCCCAAAACTTCAGCGAGGGCAGCAGCAGCTTCAAGAGCTTATCAACACTTGGTTCGTTTGGGAAGATGGGTGGCCGTGGCTCAGGAAGGATTATTGCCGAGAATGCATGGGTTAACCAGCCTTGACGACTGTCAGATTCGTTGCTGTCATACAAGTGAAGGAGAGAAGGATCCAAGGAGCAGCTATGCCAAATCGCAGTCGTACGCCATCTGAGAAGCTCAAGCAGCTCGTCATCTCCATCATTGACGATCTGCAAGGTCACGAGAAAGATTTCTTCCCCTTCATCTCAACCCAGAAGCCCAAGGCAAAATCGTGAGCCCGTCAAATCTCGGCCCAGTACGAAGGCTGATGAAGAAGCCCAAGCTTCTCGATTCTAAACCCTCAAATCCACTAAAGCATCAACTGGATCAGATCCGGAAGCAGGCAGACGATCATCGAACGCTAAACCTAGCGTGTGAGAGCTATGCGTGGAAGCTGAGACTCGAGAATTCGAAGTTGGTTCAGTTGAACAGCTTCGAGAAGAAAAATCTGAAGCAAAGACTCTTCGGCATGGAGGATATGGCGGCGGATTCGAACGATGCGATACTCAAAGCAATTGAGGGAATCACCTTATTCTTCCTCTTCTCAGGAAAGGGAGCATTTTTACCTTCTCGACCTTGTTTGTCAGCCTGTGTATCAGCATGACAATTTTCCGTTTTGTCCACCATATGCAAGGATATGTCCTGGAGCTGATCTAACCAGATCCCCACGCTGGCGTCCTTGACCTGCCTTTGCTCAACATCTTCGAGAATAGCTTGAATAGCTCTGAGATTGCCAGCAAATTCTTCAACATCTCTCTTGGCAACTTAACGGGGAAACACTTGACAAACACAACCAGTTGCAGCCAGTGGCCCGCTCGCCGTGAATTGCCCCAAACAGCTGTAGCAACCTCGCCCGGTCTCTCTGCCATCACTCCCAATTCGCACCAAGGGCTCCTCCAATCTCAGAGATCTGAAGTTTCTCGCTCTAATCGATTCTAAGAAGCTCTGCATCGGAATCAATGGCGGTGGTGATTGAGAGCTCCGTTTTGGGCACTTCTGATCCTCGGTCTCCCGAAGTCCATCGAAGAACCCATCATCTGTTTCCTTCCAGATCCGTGCCAAACCAAACAGAAGTTCACCAAAATGGCATAGCCTGATCCTAAGCAATTTTCAGAGGAAGCTCGGGGTGTGGAGCTGCAGCATCGGCAGCTGGCAAATTTGAGTAGGTATTGATGTGATGGAAATGAGAGGCTTGCAAAAACATGGTCAGTTTCAGAGACATGTACCACGTCCTCACCGCCGTTGTGCCCAGAAGAGTCGAAGCACCAAATCTAAATCCTCCGAGAGCGCACCAATGGCAGGCTCAGCCATGGTGTTGGATTCGAAGCCCTTACTGGAGCCACCGGCTTCGATCCCCTCCTTCGTCCTCACTCCACCTAAACCCCACCTGCTACACTTGCACCCTTGCCGTGCTTCATCTCTGTCCTCCTCCGCCTCAAACTCCAGCTCTCCGTCCGTCTTCATCATTCCTGCAAATTTCTCAGCCAAGCATCCTAATTTATACAGAAAAAATATAATAAAAAATGAGATAGTGGAGCAAGATGTGCGGGCACCACGTTAAAAAAAATATAAATAAAAAATGATGGAGGTGGATAGCCACCGTGTGCAGAAAGAAAGAAAAAAATTTGTAAAGAAAGCTAGTGGCGCCGAAAGCAAATAAGAAAGTATAAATTTTTGATGTGGTGTGCGCGCGCGCAAGTTGTCAAAGATTTACCTTTGGCTGAAAGTAACACACGGAAATAATGGAAATGGGGATGTCTTACATAAAAGCAGAAGATGGTAAAAAAAAAAAAAAAAAAAAAAAGAAAAGGAATTTTCCTTTGGTGAAGGGAAGAGACCAGATTGAAAAGAGTGGACAGAAAGCAAAAAAAAATGCATTGAGAGAAATAAAGTCCGTTTTATTTATTTCTCTGGAAAATTACACAAATTGGCACTCTACATGCCACAAAAAAAAATTTACAAAGAAATGTGCAAACAAGCGAGGACTCTTCAAAGACGGTCACGGAGGTGCCTCAGAAGTCGACGGAGCTCCGGGAAGACGAAGAGCCAGAGTTGGAATCTCCGGAGCCGGAACACTTGGTGCAACTCCAGATGACGAAGGCAACATAAACCTCGGGAGTAACGCCATGAACCTTTCATGATCGCTCTGAATCCGACCGTCTGACTCCTGCAGCTGGTCCAGCTTCCTCTTCATGCTGGTCGAGTAACTAGTTGCAAGCAGGTGCAACTCCTTGTTCTCATGCCTGAGACTTCTAACTTCTTGCCGGAGACTAGCCACCTCAGCCATCAGCGACTCCACTTGACGAGACCGGGCAAGCAGGCGCTGGCCCATGTTTGAAACTGTGCCTGCACACTGGACACTGAGAGCAAGAGATTCCTGAACAGCCAGCTCGTCTGACCGCCTGGAAAGCATCCTATTGTCCCTTGGAGTGAGGAGATTTCGAGCAACCACCGTAGCGGTTATTTCATTCCTCATCATTGTGTCCCCAACTGTAAGAGGACCGTTGGGGGATATGAAGGACGGACGCCAAATTAAGGCGACGGTCAGAAGGGCAAGACATTTTCAGAATGTGTTAAGAAAGAAGAGATCAGAAAGATTAAGATTACAGAAGTTCAAGAAAAGTGTTTACAGGAGGGAGTTCAAGCGTGAGGTGAAACAAAAAAATTCGCACCTCTATAAAAAGAAGAAAAATGAAGAAGCGCTCCTCTCACAAATCAAAGAATGACGCTCCTTTCTCGAAGGCCGAAGTCCTGTCTCAAAAGAGCCGTTCCTCTATCAAAAGCTGGGCTTGACACATAAATCACGTGGCATCAGCTTTTCCAGTTTGTCATCACTCGTCACATGCGTCGCATGCAGCTTGGAGCGTTGCGAAAACCACGAGCCGAACCCGGATTTGAACCCCGGTTTTCAAAAAAAACATCATCATTCCAGACGTATCGTCACTCGTCGCATGCGCAGTCAGCTTCGCAGAAATCACGGACGGCTTTGTCAGAAAGCGCGTGACGGGTACTGTTCATCCATCACCGGCTGCCGACAAATAGTGCGGGAATAGTTCCGGTTGAGGAAGAAAAAATTTCTATAAGTCTCGACCTTCGCCTTCCACATCAAAGGCACACCTTCACACCCTCTCAACCTCCCAACCTCTCAACCTCTCTTCATCTCTGAGAATGTATTCTCAAAGAAACCTTTCGAGTCACTCAGTGTTCTTCATCCCTTGGAACACCCTAGAAAACAAATCATCCAAAGCAAAAATATTTCATATTAAAAAGGTTAAAAGCAAAAGTATCTCATATTACGCTTTCTCCTCACTTTCATCTGAAGAACATGGAGAAAGTGAGATCCTGATTGCTTACCTAGTCTTGCTCTCGAGTACTCATCTCAGACCCCTCCCAACCCACTTCAAAAATAAACCTGTGTAGAGGTGCTTCTTCAAAAGCAAAAGTACCTCACAGACGAAGCAGCAGGAGTCTGAGTTGCATCCAGATGAAGGCAGAGTCTGAGATGATCCAAGAGTTCAAGAAGATGCCACACCTGCGTGGAGACCGGACTACTTGAAGCATGTGGAGACAACGTGCTAATTCATCCTCAACTGAGCTGAGGGTCGCTTGCAAGTAAAAAGGCTCCCAAACCCAGTTCAAAAATCTACTTGTACTTCTTCAAAAGCCAAAGTATCTCATATCAGCAGGGTCGAAGGCAAAGATATCTCATGGCATGCTTTTCCTTTACCCTTGCTCTTGCCTACGGGACAAAGAGAAAGAGAGCGATCAGCCGCCACTTGGAGTCAAGCTTCCGATCTGGGACTGATTGTCTGGAAACCTTCCCTGATTGCTTACCTAGCATTGCTCTCGAGCAGTCATCTTCAACTAATGTTGGAAGCTGGAAAACATGATGAGTTGCTGAGAAGTGATGTTCTGATGCTTTCATGGGAATTTTTGCAGCATAACTAATCTCCACATTGAATGTTTTGGAGCGGCATCTCCAATTACTTTCATGGGAATTTTTGCATTAGAGAAAAATACTGCAAAAGAAGATGCCAGACCTGCATGAAGATCCGAACTACTTGAAGCATGTAGAGACAACGTGCTGAATCAACCTTCAAGACCAAGCCGCGACGGCCCCTTGGAGAAATCAAAAGCCCGATTCAAGATCAGGTGTTCATCACCCTTGAATCAAAACCAGTTCAAGATGAAAGCTGTGGAAAAATCACAAAACCCGATTCAAGATCAAGTGTCCAACACCCTTGAATCAACCTTCAAAGATCAAGCCTCAACGGCCTTTGAAGAAATCAAGACCCGATTCAAGATCAAGTGTTCACCACCCTTGAATCAACCTCCAAGATCAAGCCACCAACGGCCCTTGGAGAAAATCAAGACCCGATTCAAGATCAAGTGTCCAACACCCCTGAATCAACCTTCAAGATCAAGCCTCAACGGTCCTTGAAGAAATCACAAAACCGATTCAAGATCAGGTGTCCATCACCCTTGAATCAAAACCAGTTCAAGATGAAAGCTGTGGAAAGTCAACAAGAAAAACAAATACACGTGCCGATTCACCCCAGTAAAGTTGAATATAGTCTCAGCCTAATCCAAGATCAAGCCTCGACGGCCCTCGGATCGACATCTACAGTGAGGAAACTTCAAAACGCACCCTCTACACGTGACAAGCACATGTATGCAGCGCGCCTTGAAGTGGGGGCATTTGTAGACAGTGAAATTTCGGTAAATAAAATATTGACCGATGGTCAAAGTTTCAACACTCATGTATTACATAAATTGTACACGTAGTGTGTGATTCGACGAAAATTCGAAAAGAGTCCGAAAAGCTGTTAAACAGGACACATGTCAACACTTGGCAGAGACGGCTTATTTCATCTGTGATATTATATTCAAAATTAGGCCTTGGAAAATTCTATAAATAGAAGCCAAATTCATTCATTTCAATTCACCAATTCACAAATACATTTCTCTACTCCCAAATTGGAAGAGAATTCTCTGGAAGTTCGTTCTTCGTTCTTCGTTCTTCGTTCATCGTTCATCGTTCTTCGAGATCAAGCTCCAACGGCCCTTGAAGAAACGTTCATCCACCTTTGAGATCAAGCCCAACGGCCCTTGAAGGAACTTCGCCAAAACCTTTGAAGAATCAACAAGCACCTTGGTCACGTGCCGATTCTTAATCCAAGATCAAGCCCCGACGGCCCTCGGATCAACACAACTGTTCTTCAAGATCAAAAGCCCTTGAAGATCCATTCATCGTTCATCCGTTCATCCACCTTCAAGATCAAGCCCCGACGGCCCTTGAAGCAACATTCATCCATCTTCCAAGATCAAGCCCCGACGGCCCCTGGAATCCACACATCCATTCTTCAAGAATCAAGCCCAAAAGCCCCTTGAAGTTCATCCATCGTTCATCGTTCATTCTTCATCGTTCTTCATTCATCCATCTTCTTCAAGATCAAGCCCCGACGGCCCTTGAAGCAACATTCATCCACCCTCCAAGATCAAGCCTCGACGGCCCCTGGAATCTATACATCCATTCTTCAAGAATCAAGCCCAAAAGCCCCCTTGAAGATCATCCAATCATTCATCGTTCATCGTTCATCATCAAACCTCTGAAGAACATCACTGTCCATCCAAGGATCAAGCTCCAAAACAGCCCCTTCGGATCAACACATCATCAACAAATCCGCATCACTGTTCATCCAAGGATCAAGCCCAGCGGCCCTTTGGATCAACAACCCATCAACAAAATCAATATCTCACGGAGATCGAATCAGAGGACCAAATCAAATAGAGATTGTAACCCCAAACAAATTCATTAATACAAATATTATTTTGTACACGTGTTCTGTTCTTGTTCCTATCAGGAAATTTTCGTGTTTACAACAACATTAAACAATATTAAATAATATTAAATAACATTAAACAACATAAAAATCATTTAACAACATGAAACTTAAACAACATTTTTAAAAACATTTAACAACATAAAACATGTTGTAGGTACTTGTTTGTGGCACGAGAACATATCATTCTATAGTGCCTCATGTACTCATTTAAAGAGATATTACTAGTTCTTGGATTCAAAGGCAAATTAGGCCATCATATATTTTTGCACAAGCCCTTCTTGACCTATTTGGATCCTCTTGGTCATCATCAAACTCTCTATCAATATACCCATCTCGCTCATCTTCCACAATCATGTTGTGTAACATGATGCAAGACATCATGATAGAGTCCAAATTTTCTCGACTCCACGTCTTGCTTATTTCTTGATGATCTTCCACCGTACTTGTAGAATACTGAAAGCTCTCTCAACATCTTTTCAGTATGCCTTTTGGTGTAAGGTGAACTACTTTTCGGCGTCATTCGCAGGGTTTGGAATTGCTTGGACAAGTGTTGCCCACTTTGGGTAGATGCCATCTGTCAAGTAACACCCCATATTGTACTGACGGTCGTTGATGTAGTAGTCAAGTTGAGGTGATTTACCTTCCGTCAGGTTATTGAAGAGGGATGAACGCCCAAGAACTGTAATGTCCTTTTGGGATCCAAGGACTCCAAAAAAAGCATGCTTAATCCATGTGTAATACGAGGCAACCGTTTCTAACACAATAGTTAGCTTTCTCGACCTTCCACTAAAGCCTCATTGCCATCCAGGGGGACAGTTCTTCCAATTCCAATGCATGCAATCTAATGACCCTATCATGCCCGGAAATCCACAGTCTTCCGCTTTGCGAAGGAGGCGATCCAGATCTTCTTGATTTGGCTCACGAAGGTACTCCTCTTTGTAAAGCTGAACAATTGTGTCACATAATTCACCAAGAGTATCAAGGCATGTAGACTCGAACATACCATATGTATCATTCATCGAATCGACTGGGGAGGCATAAGAAAGCATTCGGAGTACAATAGTAACCTTCTGATGAAGTGAGAAACCAGGGTGGCTTGCTCTGTCCAGCTTCTTTTGAAAGTATAGATTGACCTGCTGAACATCATTAAGTAAACGCTCGAAGACATGACGCCTTATTCGGAAGTGACGCCTGAAATCCTCTTCTGTGTACACCGAGTTGGGGTTGAAGTTGTTGCTCATCAGATTGGCATGCGTCATCGCTCTGTTTCGTGGTTTGTAAGAGTGACCAGCAATAGAGCCACCCCACTGAGGTTGTTCCTCAGTTGGCTGACACGCCATGACCGCAGTTATGGCTGCCACATATTGTGTGCTGCACCTCGCTTCATCTTCTTCATCAGACTCCTCATTTTCTCATCTCAACTGCGCCCATTTTTCTTCCAATTTAGAATTGGATACGGACCCCCAGTTGGAATCTGAAGAGGATCCAAAGTTGGAATTCATTGCAAACTTGAATTGAAAGAGATTGAATCTGAAGGTGTGTGAATTATAACCCAATACCCACCTTATTTATGGACATTGGATCAGTTAAATCTGAAGGTGTGTGAAACTAATGGCTGGCTGACGTCAGTTATCGTTGGATTTGAATTTTTTTTTTTCGGCCAAAATTTTCATTTTTTTCCTATAAATTTAAGTTGTTGTAGTTCTTAAATTTACTTTGCAATTTTAAAATTTAAGTTGTAGTTTTAAAATTTAAATAATAAATTATGTTTGGTCATATGGCCATTTGGCCCTCGGTTGGAGATGTTTTTGTCACAGGGCTATGTTTGGCCTATGGGCCTCTGGCCCCTCGGTTGAAATATGGCCTTGCACTATTCATTAAAATATTAATTTCTTGGAGGGCTATAGGGCTAAACCGAGCCCTCCAAGAAATTAATATTTTAATAATCAGTGCAAGGTCATATTTCTTACCATCTCCAACCGGGGGCCAAAGGGCCATATGGCTCGTTTTAGCTCTGTCACAAAAAAACTATCTCTAACCGAGGACCAAATTGCCATATCGCTCGTTTTAGCTCTGTCACATAAAACTATCTCCAACCGAGGGCCAAAGTGCCATAAGGCCAAACATAATTGATTATTTAAATTTAAAAATTACAACAACTTAAATTTAAAAACTACAACTTATATTTAAAAACTACAACTTAAATTTGAAGTCCATAATCAACATCATCTTAATCATCCGCCATTGTAGGAGTGTAGTCGGAGGTAAACAACTATCGTTGGGTCATAATTTCCCTCTTTTCCCTATCAAAATAGGCTTTACTCATTGGAGTGTAATCCGAAGTGCCCCTTTGCATATTCTTGTCATCAATCTCTTATTGTATTTGTTTGCCCGTTCTTCATGCCTACAATTCCTTTCTTCCGCGGCAAAGGCATTTTGCTCCGCCATTAATCTCAATGAGGCCACCACTTCTAGTTGAGCAGCGTAATCATCATTTGTCTTACTCTTTTCCTTTAACCTTTGGGCCTGGTTTCGTCCCATAGCCCTAGGTATGGAACCTTCACCCGAAGACAGATTTTCTATCCTTGTTTCTTGAATGGTAGGAGATCCATCTGCATCCACATCTACAATTGAGGATGAATATCCGAACAATGGTGTAGGATCTACTCTATGTTGAGGTGGATCTTCAAATAACACCCACTCTTTACAAATTTCCCAACAACCGTGAAACTGAAAGGGTTTCGAGCTGCCCTCCATATACAATTCCTGCTCTTGGAGTACCTAGAAAATATAATTACAAAAATTAAAGGAAATTAATTTATGAAATTAAATGTAATATAATTACAAAAAGTAAAGGAAATTAATTTATGAAATTAAATATAATATAATTAATTGTTAAAAATAAATTGTGAAAACACTTACTTCGTCATAGCAAATGGCACCGCTTTCATGTCTACTTGCGGTTGCTAATAGTGCTTGATGCCATTTATTCAAACTTGGATGAAGATGTTTCTTCCATCTTGAAGAACAACTCTTGTGGTTTTAGGTATTCGGTGGAGTGGTGCCTTTGTAAAACTCATAGTATTTTGTGGACGCACGAGTCCAAACACCTTTACTTGTTTGAGAACTCTCACTCACACTATTGTAACATCCCACATCGACCAACGAAGAGGGGGTGATGTGCCTTATATGTACATGCCCACCTCTATATAGTATGAGGCCTTTTGGGTACTCACTGGCTGGAAACTTCGAAGTTAAGCGAGTTCGGGCGAGAGCAATCCCAAGATGGGTGACCCACTGGGCCACTGGGAAGTTCTCATGTGAGTTCCTAGAAACAAAATCGTGAGGGCATGGCCTAAAGTGGACAATATCGTGCTACGACAGAGCTGGTCTAGGATGTGACAAAATGGTATCAAAGTCACTACTTGGCTGGAAGTGTGCTGACGAGAACGTCGGGTCCCCTAAGGGAGGTGAATTGTAACATCCCACATCGACCAACAGAGAGGGGGTGATGTGCCTTATATGTACATGCCCACCTTTATATAGTATGAGGCCTTTTGGGGACTCACTATCTTCAAATTCCATGAGAACTTCAAAGTTAAGCGAGTTTGGGCGAGAACAATCCCAGGACAGGTGACCCACCGGGAAGTTCTCGTGTGAGTTCCCATAAACAAAATCATGATGGTGTGATCGGGGCCTAAAGCGGACAATATCGTGCTACGGCAGAGTCGAGACTGGGATGTGACACTATCTTCTGAGACCCATCTATAAGCCCTGCAAAGAGCTTCATTTTCTTTTTGGGTCCAAGCCTTACCTTTCATTGCAGATGAGGCCATTTGAAAATTATTCAAAAAATTGAAAGAAAGATTATTGGAAGAGGAAAATATGAGAATTGAAATGGTGCAAGAATGGTGAAAATTATGTGAGAAATGTGGTAGGAAGGCTTAAGTATTTATAGGAAAAAAATGAGATTTTTTTTTAACTTTAAAAAAATTTGGCAAAAAAAAAAAATTCAAATCCAACGGTAACTGACGTCAGCTAACCATTGGGATTCAAAATGTGGCCCGCCTCGGGTCTGGCTAGCTGGCTACTTTGGGCCAACCGGTTGGCCCTGTGGCCCTTTTTTGTCTAGTGGGACCCACGAGCCCTTTGGCCTAACCCTCGGTTGAAGACTGTTTTCGAGCTATTTTCAGCCCTCTGAACCCTTTGGTCGGAGATGACCTTTAAACTTAGGAAAAAAACCCCCTCCCTAACAAGGGAGAGCGACTTGACTGGCCGCGGGAGCTGGCATCCTATCTCCACTTAAATTTCGACAAGTAGCAGACCAGTTTGACCCTTTACTTTCTTCCATTGCTCTTCTCCGTTTTCTCTTCCAGTCCAAATCTCGACGGCATTCCGTCCATTCTCGGCAGACCAGTTTGTCAAAAACACGATTAAACTTCTCAAGAATCAAATAAATCTGACCATAAGTCCCTAACTAAGGTTACTTCGTGAAAGGACGTTTGAGGTATGTAACCCAAAATGGAAAAAATGTTGAATAACTGTGCTTTTAGTTGGCCACTAAGTAAGGTTTGTTGTAAATAAGGTGGATGGCCACACATCACATGCAAATTCATTGTTCATTCACATGCAAATTTGTCTAAAGCTTTGTCTATAAAATGGATGAGAATGAGTAGATAATGAGGTGATGAATTCACGGAAGACAGAAGAAAGAAAGGAAGAGAGATAAGAGAGGAAGAAGAGAGGAAATAATATAGAGAGTTATCTTTGTACTCCTACTATTCCAAATTATAATAAAAGCACTATTGCTGCTCCGAGGATGTACTCCAGTCACACTGACTGTAGAGGAACCTCGTAAATTTTGTGTCTTGCTTATTTATTCCACTGCACACAATGTCGATTTTACAACACGTTATCAGCACGAAAAGCTCTCGTGTCAGTGGAAAGCACAACGCCACAAATCTTGTTCACCTATGTCGTCTGGAATCTCACAGATAAGAAAATCTTTTCATTTCATCTTAAAATATTTGTACTACTGATTTTCTTGAAGCAAATATGTATATGTTGTTGTATAAGTGTATATCATCATTTGCAGCAGCAAAATGGTACGGACTCAAAATTCGTAGAAAATCTAATAGCCAAGGAAACATCCTCGGAACTCCAACTTGCGGAACTCGGATTGAACAATTTTCTTCTTAAAAGTTGTCCGTCCGCCCAGTATCTACAACATATCAAAATCTCAGAAAATTTTAACGGTGAGATCGTCACAGATGTCTGAAATACCAAACCAGTTTCCAATTTCCGTAGAAAACTGGACAGCCATCTTATGAGTACCAAAACTCCATTTTCCGTAGCTCAGATCGAAACCGTTTCTTCACGAAAGTTGTTTGGTATCCTCTTATCCATATCATACTAAATTTTGAGCTAAATCTAACGGTTTAATCTTCTTATAAGTGGCAGACAAAGAAAAGGTTTTGGAATGGTGAGTTGCACCATTTGAAAAGAAAAGAAAATTGATGGAAACTTAATCATCACCCTTTTCTATTATTGCTTTATTTATGTGAATGGTGTTGGTTTAAAATCCATTCACAAGTTTTATTTACTTTAAAGCAATTTATTTATCATGGACGGTTTTACCGCCTACTGCTTTAAGTTTTGATTTATGTGAATGGTGTTGGTTTAAAATCCATTCACAAGTTTTATTTACTTTAAAGCAATTTATTTACCATGAACGGTTTTACCGCCTACTGCTTTAAGTTTTGATTTATGTGAATGGTGTTGGTTTAAAATCCATTCACAAGTTTTATTTACTTTAAAGCAATTTATTTACCATGGACGGTTTTACCGCCTACTGCTTTAAGTTTTGATTTATGTGGATGGTGCTGAATCAAAGCCCTTGTCACAAGCTTTATTTACTTAAAAGCAATTTATTTACCATGGTTGGAATTATTGCCTATTACTTTAATTTACTTATTGTACTTCTTTTGTTACGATGAGTATAACAAGGACCCGAAGTTCCTTGATCAGATTAGAACCTGCAGTTTCTTGATCCTAATCATATAAAAATGATTGGACCAGAAGTTCCATCATGCAAAAAGATTGGGCATGAAGATCCTTGATCCTCAGAGATCAGACATGAAGTTCCTTGATGAGTACTTTAAGTTTGAAGAGCCGAAGTGCCACAACTTAATTGTAATAAAAGCCATGAGAGTACCAATTCATAGGCAATTAAATAAAGACCAGAAGTTCCTTGATGTATGTAAATGATAATATAATACATGTTTGCTGGAGAGCTTACATCTCGAAGTTTTGATGATTATTGCATAACATTGGGCATTGATATTGAACATCATGTTCCTCATGTCCGTACTCAAAATGGTTTAGCAGAAGCATTTATTAAGCGGATGAAATTGATTACCCGTGCTCTGCTCATGAAAACGAAATTGCCAAATTTTCTACATGGGGACATGCCATGTTACATGATACATTATTAACTTGGTTGAGACATGTTGCCAACCACTAATACTTCTCAGTATAACTCGTGTTTGGGCACTAACTAAACATTACACATTTACGAGTTTTTGATTATGTTATCTATGTGCCTGTTGCACTGATACAACGTACTGAAAAGAGGCATAAAAGCAAACTAAGAATTTATGTTTGATTTAATTCATCATTTATCATTCAATACTAAGAACCTTTGACTGGGTATATATTTACCGCATGGTTTGCGGACTATGATTTTGATAAGACAGTTTTCCCGCCATTAGGGGGAGAAAATAACATCGATCCAGAAGAATGATGAGAAAATATCATTCCAGAAGAATGATGCGAAAAGATCGTTCTAGAAGAACGAAGAGAATTTGTCTTATTTTGATTCACGAAGCAATCAATGAGAAAATGAAGTAAGAATAATTGAATGATGTAACGAAAGTGATGAAATCACATATATTTGCTGCAAATGTGCCTACAAGAATTGATGTCCCTATTAGACAAAATAATGTGGCAGCAAATGATTTATCTGTTGCACGCCTGAAGCGTGGCAAACCCTTAGACTCAAAAGGTTCAGTCATTCGAAAGAAGAAGAATATGGCACTACTGAACTATTGCATTCCCGAAGCATAACTGTTGCATGCCGGAAGCATGACAGTTGTCGCATGGATACACGTCCCAGAAAGGACAATCCGCGGACATGGGAATTTTGATGTCTCATGCATGACGCATGATAGACGTATAGACTCCAATAACTCAACTCCCGAAAGTGGAGATTAAAATCCAAGCTCTATAACGCTCAAGAAGAGGTTATGATCCGCATTCTCTAAATTATGACTATCCTGGAAGAGATAGTGTAATTCCCTTAAAGAGGCAATGGATATCCAAAGAAATGAAAAGCTTTTTATGCATGCGCATGCACATGAAATATGGGATCACAAATTGATGATAACCAATGGTAAATTTGGTTTTTATAAGTAGCTACTAAATTTCATCAATAAGCTGTGTTGATAATGAGTTACGTTCTTTTGTTCGTTGACGAAAGGAAAAATTATTGGCCAAAAATGGAGAAAGGCAATTCCATTACAATCTTGTAAGAACGTGGAAAAATGGATCTATATATTTGAATATAATACAAATAGCCAAAAGATGTTGAACCAAAGAGGTTACATATGGGCATTTGTAATACAGTGAAATACACTCACATGATATGACACAAGGTTGTAAACGAGTTCATATGAATGGAGAATTATATACGAAGGGTTGTGAGTCGCCCACATCATATCTCTATAAGTAAATCCTTCAAGTATACATAGGAGCAAATTGCTCTGCATAAATTCCAAAAGAAAATGTGTCATGAAGTGTAGAAAATCTCTGAAGGATTCAGATTGCTTGAAGTAAGTCCTAGAAGGATAAAGCATAAATTATGTACTCAGTACCAATAGATGGTATAAATTGCCTTAGTGAGTACTATCATTATGATATTGTTGCAACATACTAAAATCTATTGCAAGAGTCAATGACATTAAATTAGAACTCCTGAAGAGTTGATGATATTAAATTGGGACTCCTGAAGAGTTAAGAAAGATTATAAAGTGTTGAGAGAAATATTGTCTTGAACTGTAGAATCAAACAATATGCCAACACGAATCATATCCATGATATTTATGATATTAAAGAATCATATGGATTGAAGATTATGAGTTGAATACTCAAATGATTTAGACACTAAGAATGATCATTTATCTTCGAGAGGGTAAATATAAATTGATATTTGATCCAGAAGTACCACATCTTAGTGAAGAATATGCTTTATTGTATTTGGCACAATACACTGAATGAAATAAAGCTTATTTATTGATATCTCAAGTGTGCTTTGGAAAACAATTAACGCCTTCATAAAAAGAAAAGGCAATGAGGCCTGTTGTTCAGAAATCAAAGAGCTTCTCGTTCAGAAATCGAAGAGGCACTACCTTTTTCAAAAGTCGGATTTTCTGGATCAAAATTGTCAGCACTGTTCACACGTGATCTCAGCTTTGCAGGAGTCACGGACAAAATCAGAAAGGCTTGACATCTCTTTCCAAACCCCGAAAGTCAGACCGCTTGTTTAAAGATCGAAGTTTGTCGCCACCCTTCACGTGCTGTCTCAGCTTTGCAGAAGTCACAGACGGGTCTAAAAATGCGTGAATCTTACTGTTCCAATCCCAACAGTTGCTGACAAGAGTAAATGAACAACATCACTACTGGCTATTGAGAAATTCCTATATATGTCAACCTCTATCCTCTATGGCAAGGCATACCTGAAAAATAGCCAACTCTTCCTATCCAAGAATGCATCTTCAACAAAGCATCTCGAAATACTCAGTTTTCTTTCTCTCTTAGAATACCTCTTCAAACAAGTCACACCAGAGCAAGAGTATCTCATATCATCAGGGTCGAAAGCAAAAGTATCTCATATCATGCAATCTCCATGTTCTTTCCTTTGCCCTTGCTCTTACCTACTAAGACGAGGATAAAGAAAGTAATATGTCGGAACCTCTACTCAAAATTCCGCTGCCAAGCATGATGAGTCGCTGAGAAGTGATGTTCTGAAGGACCATCTAAATGTAAGGTTTGCATTCAACTCCTGCATCAGAGGGCAAATACTACAAGAGAAGATGCCACATATGCATGGAGAAAAATCAGGGAAAATACCACTTCTGAAAGGGGAGCAAGTAAGGCAAATGAAAATGATACATCGATACTCGTGGAGAATCAACAAGCGCAACAAAAACGTGCTGATTCATCCCCGACAAAGCCGAAGATCACTTGCTACATGAAGTTCCTCATGATCCAATCTCATTCAAGATCAAGCTTCGACGGCCCTTGAAGAAATCACAAGTCCGATTCAAGATCAAGTGTCCACCACCCTTGAATCAAATTCAGTTCTAGATAAAATGAGTAAATTTAGACCTTTGGAGGAAGTCTAGCAGAAGGCCCTCCAGCCCAGTTCAAGAACAAGCCTGTGGAAAGTTTACTACCAGTAAAGCACCTCTGTTAGCAACTCTTCTCACTAAGAGACTGAAGCAGAATGATCAACAATCAGCCTAAATGATTTGAAATCAGGGGGAGATACTCATCACGGGAGCATCAAAAAACAGATCAAGATTTTAACAAGTCAATCGAAAATTTATGGCCATCCAAGGGGGAGTGTTGTAAATAAGGTGGATGGCCACACATCACATGCAAATTCATTGTTCATTCACATGCAAATTTGTCTAAAGCTTTGTCTATAAAATGGATGAGAATGAGTAGATAATGAGGTGATCATTTGAGGATCTGTAGGGATAGAACAAGCCCAACTCCGTAGTACCCTTAATGTAACGAAACATGTCTTTCACGCCAGTCCAGTGTTTGCGTGTAGGTTCATTACTGTATCTTGCCAAAAGATTAATAGCGGAGGAGATGTTGAGTCTAGTGTATTGAGCTAAGTATAATAAAGCGCCTATCGCACTTAAATAAGGAACTTCAAGCTCTAAAATCTCTTCATCTTCCTCCTTCAAACGAAAAGGATCTCATTTTGCATCTACCGAACAAACGACCACAGGAGTACTAGAAGGCTTCGCTTTATCCTCATTAAAACGACGCAACACCTTCTGGGTGTAGTTCGATTGATGTACTAGGATTCCATCCGAACAATGCTCTATCTCGAGACTGACACAGTATCGAGTCTTACCTAGATCTTTTATCTCAAATTCTGACTTCAGGTGCGCAGCAGTTCTCGCGAGCTCTTCAGGAGTTCCGATGAGATTCATGTCATCGACATGTACTGCAACAATTCCAAATCCGGAATGTGACTTCTTAATGAACACACAAGGGCATATTTCGTTGTTCACAAATCCCTGACTAGTCAAATACTTACTTAGACAGTTATACCACATTCTTTCGAATTGTTTCAAACCGTAGAGTGAACGCCTCAGCCAAATTGAGAGCGTGTTCCAAGGTTTGGAAATATTTGAACCAATCAATGTAAGTCCTTCAGGAAGTTTCATGTAAATTTTCATATCAAGATCTCCATAGAGATAAGCGGTTAATACATCCATCAGCTGCATTCTCAGTTTTTCAAAAACTACTAAACTGATAAGGTAGCTAAAAGTAATCACATCCATAACGGGTGAATAAGTTTCGTCATAGTCAATCCTGGGGCGTTGTGAGAAGCTTTGTGCAACAAGACAAGCTTTCTAACGCACAATCTCTTTCTTCTCATTACGTTTCCGAACGAAAGCCCATTGTAGCCAACAGGCTTCACATATGGAGAAGTATGAGCTACGGGTCCAAACACCTTAGGTTTCGCAAACGAATCGAGTTCGACTTGGATTGCGTGTTTCTAGTTTGACTAATCAGTTCCATGTTGACATTCATCAACGGAACGCGGTTTAATCTCATCGCTCAACATGATCTCAGTAACTACTGCAAATGCTAATGCATCGTTGACAATCATCTCATTTCTCCGCCACACATCATATAAGCTAGCATAATAGACCGAAATATCATGATTCTTAGGAGGAGGATTCGCCTCTTCAAGGACGCTTCCATAATATAGAATTTCCTCATGAGTTAGATAGAATGAGTAAACGATAGTCGGATTCACGGTAGGCTCTTCAGGACCTTGTGGCGTTGATTTCCTCTTTTGAGGGTGTGAATCCTTTGAGCCAATGGGTCTGCCATGTTTTTGTGTAAGGGCAGATGATTGGCTTGGTGAAAACATCTCGCATGCTCTGAGCTATGCTCTGGAGATCTAATATGCGATGCACTTCAGTTTCAGACTGAGCGGTGTGGGGATCTAAATGAGACAAAACGGGAGTCATCCACGATAATTCGGGTCATTCATCAGGAACGTTGACATTCTTATCTCCCCTAAAAACGGGAAGACTGTCTCATAGAAATGACAATCAGCAAAATGAGCGGTAAATAGACCCCCTATCAAAGGTTCTAAGTAATGAATAATCGAAGGAGAATCATATCCGACATAGATTCTTATCTTTCGCTGATGCCTTATTTTTGTACGTAAGGGCGGCGAGATCGGCGCATATACTGCATATCCAAAAATACGTAGATGCGATATGTCGTGTTCATATCCGGTAACCAACTGAAGGGCACTAAATGGTTGTGTCAATACAGGCCTCAGGCGGAGCAACTTTACTGCGTACAATATTGCATGGCCCTAAGTAGTGATCGGGAACTTGGTATGTATGACCAACGATCGAGCAATCATTTGTAAGCACTTAATGAAAGCATTTGCCAGGTCATTCTGGGTGTTAATATGAGGTACTGGATGTTCAAATTTAACCCCAACTGACATGCAATAGTCATAAAAAAATTTAGATGTGAATTCTCTAGCATTATCCAATCGAATAGATTTGGTCGGATAATCAGGGTGGTGAGCCCTAAGCTTGATAGCTTGAGCCAACAGTTTGGAGAATCCAGCGTTCCTTATGGACAACAAGCACACATGTGACCAACGTGTGGATGCATCAACCAAAACCATAAATATATAAATGGTCTGCAGGGAGGGTGAATCGGTCCACAAATGTCCCCCTAAATCAGTTGTAGAAAAATAGGACGATTCGAACGAATCTTGTCATAAGAAGGCTTAGTAATAAACTTTCCCATATAACATGTTTGACATGTGATTCCTTGGATCGAACCTAAACTTTGGGTTAGTGGATGCCGTGTGATGATTTGAGGATACGGCTCATCACTATTCATCTAGAATGTCCCCAACGGTCATGCCAAAGTGTAACTTTGTGCGCGGTCCCAGTAGTAGGGACAGCCACATAGTGGCATTCTATGGGGCGTATGGTCGTAGTATACAAACCACTCGAGATACACTCTATCTTCTCTAGAATAGGCTTCTGGCCATATTCGTAAGAAGTTATGCACAGAAATTCAACTCTATTTTTTATGTGGGTTTCAGCGTGGTAATTGTTATCTCAAATATCCTTGAAACTTAGTAATGTTCTTTTGAAAAGTGGAGAATAGAGTGCCTCATCAATGATCTAGATTCTACCATGGGACAACATTATGCGTGCTTTACTATATCCTTTTATCAAGTTTGATGGGCCTGAAAGGGTTGTCAGAGGTGTATTCTTAGATATGAAGTTAGTGAAATAGATGCGTTCACGCAAAACGATGTGCGTGGTTGCACTGTCTACCAGACAACTAACTTTCCCACTAGTCATACCTAGAATGAAAAATTAATTTGAATCGGTCACATGCATAAAAGTTCTTAAAACAAATATCAATTCAAAATAATTTCATTTATTCAAGGATGGTAATTAATTAAAACTTAATATCCAAAAACAAATCACTAATCAATTATCCAAACATAAAGGAAAATTGTTCAAAAATCAACCAAAAACAAGGGAGGGGTTTGGCAACTTAGTGTAATTTGGCTCTAGTTGTCTTATTTTAACTAAAAAATAAGTCTATGTCTAACATTCTAATCTTCCAAATGGGTAGTATCCTCTTGAAAATCAAAAACCTCTATCTTTGTAGTCTCCGATTCGTCTATTTGCATGAAGTTTGATTCAGACTTTTTACGACGAGAATGATATTCATCTACAACCTTCTTGGGAGCGCGGCAAACATGAGACCAATGGTCATTTGAACCACAGTGATAGCACATATTTGATTCCATGGTTTCAGGTGCTTTGCCTTTTTTCTTGAAGTTTGGGGCCTTGGGAGCGAGGTTTGAGCGCTTCGGGGCTTTGTTTCCTCCCTTGGATGGGCCTTAACTCTGTTAACCTTAGTGGGATGGCTTCTGGCTGCCCCTACCATACCTCTTTTGACATTTTGGGTGCTAGTTAGTGCTATAATGTACTTCAGGCATAACAGTAGCCCCAGTAGGTCGAGCTTGATGATTTTTCATCAACAACTGGTTCTGCTTTTCGGCAAGAAGTAAAATAGAGATCAAATTCGAGAACTTAGTGAACTTCTGAGCTCTATATTGTTGCTGCATGACAATATTAGAAGCAGAGAAGGTCGAATAGGTATTCTCCAAGAGATCAACTTCAGTCAAAGTTTCATTGCAAAACTTGAGAAGTGATCGGATTCGACAAACTTCATAATTATATTCATTCACAGACTTAAAGTCTTAGAAGCGTAAGTGCTGCCAGTCATGTCTTATTTTAGGCAAGAATATGTTCTTTTGGTGATCAAAACGATTAGCCAAAGTGACCCATAATGCACATGGATCATCCTCAACAAGATACTCAAGTTGCAGAGCATTATGGATATGTCTTTGAATGAAGATCATAACACTGGCTTTTTCAGCTTCGCCAATAGGCTTGTTTGTTGCTTCTTTAATAGCAAGACACAAGTTATTTGCGATGAGGTGGAGCTTCACATCTTGAACCCACTTGAGGTAGTTCCTTCTAGAGACCTCCAAAGCAATGAAGTCAAGTTTGTTCAAATTCAACGTGCTCCTATCACAAAATAGATGGACAAGATGTGGTTAGTGTAATGGAGAAAAATCAATCCATTCACATAAGAGTAGAACATACAAGTTCTAATAGACATGTATTGGTTTAATTTTGCATGAAAAAACTTCAGGTTTTCATGGGTGATATTTTTAAGTGAAAACTTCAAGTTTTCAAATAAGGCATGTTTATAAGAAACTTCGGGTTTCAAAATAATTATGAACTTCCGGTTCATATATTCCTGCAATCAAACGCAAATATATATATGCAAAAATAGAATTTTTAGGTTTATAATTATAATTGAATTAATTTATTTGGGCTTCGGGCCAAATTGAAGTATGGGTGAAAAAAATATAAAACCCAAATTATTTAAAAACATTAAATAATTAAAGCTCGGGGCCTAAAAATATAGGCCAAAGCCTACGGGTGGCTTGAGCAATTATGGTCCGTGTGTCCTAAGCCCCAAAATTGGGCTAGGAGTCTCGGGTAGGTTGCAGGTAGACTCGAAAAAAAAAAGATTAATTTCTTTCTTTTTTTTCTTCGTCAGCCCAAGACAATGGGTGAGGGAATGGGTTCAAGTAGCAAGCCCAAAATTATGGGCGGGATCCAAATTGGCTCGTGCAGGGGCAGTGATCTGGTGCGGCGCAAGCAGTGAAATCGGGTTTTAGTGTATGTGTTGCAGGCTGGGAGCTTAGATTGCAATTGGTCTCTAGTGAGTTTTAAACAGAACACCAAAGGCTAAAGGGCTGGTGGTGGGACCATGTGTAGCCGGTTAGAACCGGAAAAAAAAAAAAAAAAAAAAACACCCCAGCACTTGCTAGGAAGGATCGCCGAAGCGCCGCCACTGCTAGTGGCCGTGTTCTAGTTGGTTTCTCAAAGCTTCTAGCACCGTGGGTTTTCTAAAGAGGAGGAGAGCTGTAAGCTCTCGGCTTGGCATGGGGACCCCACCTGCAGAATGGTGGTCACGGGTTCGAAAGAACCCTAGGTTCCCAAATTCGACTTTTTTTTTGTATATATAATTGAATTAAAAACATATTCAATTTGATGCATATGCAAAACAATATTTTCAATACATGTACATATGTTTGATTTAATTCATGTCAAATATCAAATTCACATAATTCAACAATTATGATTATGATGCATACACAATTTATGTAGAATCTAAAATACGTAAAACTTAAAGTTGGGTCATGCATCATAGTGAATGTTCATGCTATCAGGGCTACAAAAATATCGAGATAAAAACCGTTGTTTTGAAAGAACTTGATTGCATGATGATATGGATGAACTGATTTGATGCAGAAAAATTCTTCAACATTAGATTCATAAGTGCAGCAGTAGGAGAGTGACGATAACATATTGTAGCCTATTTTATCTAACAATATTAAGGGTGGCCGGCGGCAAGGATAAGGGAGAGAGATGTGTTTGTAGAATTGTAGGGGAATATATGTGTGTTGTTATCCCTCCTACATTGTGCCTTTATTTATAGTAAAAGAGGAGATGAGATATTCCTTCTTCCCTAAGGAATACAAGATACAATAGGAAAGGATAACTAGAATCAAATCTAATCTAGGATTTACACAATCACACCTAAACTAGGAATGTTTACAACAATCTACACATTCTTCCCTAACTCAAGTAACAAATATATGAATGTATATTATACCTAAAAGTGAGATATGAAACCTAACTAAAAGGTAGAAAAAAAACATAATATACCTACAAGCAAGACACATTAATCTGAGACATGTTGATTTTGATTATAAAAAAGAATTTGTCATATAGGTAGATAAATACAATTAACATGTGATATAGGTTGATTATCTAAATTGAAAGTAAAATCTATAAATGTAGTTTAAAGCAGAAAGAAGAACAAGAAATAACAAATAAATAAATAAAAAGAAATAATCAAAGAGATAATTAGGAAGAAGTTTGATTTTTATAATAAATCTTATTATTGAAGAGATAATTATTGATAATTAAATAATTAAATTTAAGGAATTGGACTTATTTTAATAAACTGGACTATTCGTACTATTGGTGACACACCCCAACCCGAAAGTGCGCGTGTTGGCCATCACGTGAGCGTGATGTAACCATGTGCACAGTGCGGAAGCAAGATTAATAATAGGAATTCGAACAAATTAAAACCAAGCCACTATCAACCTAATTAAGATAGTGTGCCAGAGCGAGAATTTATAGTGCTTATACAGAACCAGAGCATACTAAGTCAAATGCAATCAAGCAGGAATAATAAGTTCGAATAACACCAAAGGGTGTCCTACATAAATGAATTATGTTAGAACGTCCGATAAGATCCTCGTATGCCACCAACGAACACTAGCTACCTAGAACCTAGAGGGGCGAAAAACAAAGTTGAGTGGGCCAGCAAAACAAATCTTTTCAAAATCATTCTTTTCTCAAAAGTTATAACCCTTCTCCGTAAAACCTGTATAATTTCCCAGAAATAAGGTATATACTGATATATATAAATCTCGAAATCATGCTGGAAATATGTATGTATGCCATGCCAAAAAATCACAACTGACCTCTAATCGTAACTCTATGAATGTGATTGAATGCCAGGTAATCAACTCAGCCCTCGGCCGTATGTATAGCTCATAATCATTCTTAATAATCAATTTAGCCCTCGGCTGTATGTATAGCTCATAATCAATCTCATCATATCATGTATATATCCTGCACACAAATCAATACCACCTCTAGTGGTTTGCACAACATCACTGTATAAAGAATAAATATGCTCTAGTGCTACAATCACGTGAAGACTGTGCGAAGGATTCGCGGGTCACGTACGAGTCGAACCTACTTATAATGGTCTATACGACAGGACTGTGCACCTAACTTGGATCCAAGGCGAGCATGCGGTACGGGAGGTGAACATCACGTGAAAGACTATGCCACTAATTCTGGGCGGGAGCACTAATATCAAGGTGCAGGTGTATGAGATCTCAACACATCTCATCATTCACATCACATCATTTCATTCTCATTATAGCTCGTAAATAAACTTACCTGACATTTACCTGTGCGTCTGCAACACCATCATAATTATATGCAATCACTAATGCATAAATAAAATAAATAGATACTTTGCATGGCATTTCAAAATGTATAATCATTTAAGTTCATTTTTTGGGAAAAATAGCAGTATATAGGTATACACGAAAAATAACTACCTTCTCGCTAGTAAGTAGTCGGGTCGTAGCCCCCACGCCTATCCTGGCTACGATCGCCCCCGGGATATGTCTCACCTATATGAGAATTTACTGAAATAACGTTATTTAAGCACATAAACGGAACTTCGGAAATAACTTCTCATACATAGCTCAATTTTGGTATTTGAATATACCAACGTGACTTACACAACCTCACGAATATCGTGATATTTTTAAAATAATTTTTTCTGGCCTCACACGCTAGGGAGGGCACAGCCTCACGTGCCCCCCACACGCATCATCTTCAACCTCCAGACGCCGGAAAATTTTGCCGGCGCCAGATTCTGGGCAGACGTGCAAATGCCTTTTTCTCCCTCGTTTTTGCACCATTTTCTACGAAATTTTCACCAAAACGTCACAAATCACGAGAGGAAGAAGGTTATACCTCTTTGAAGCTCCAAATCCCTCGAAATCTCATCAGAAAAATTCTACCAAAACCGGCCACCTTCGAACCTCGTGATCCCGACGTCAAATTCGAGCCAACGAAGCACCACGAGCTTCGTGGGAACCTCCTAGAGCTCGTTGTGAGCTTGGATTGTCCTAAAACACAACCATTTAAAATTTTGTGAACAATGCTCCACTCGGAGCTAGGTTATTCCACGTGAAAACGATGGAGTTCATTCTTGAAATTGGTACCTTTGAACTTACCACACCACGAGGAACACGATGGTGCCCTCAAACTCCTCGATCTGCAAAGTTTAGTGTGAGTTTGGGTGTCATTCGTACGTGAGGGAAGAGATAGAGTGAGAGTTCGAGAGAAAGAGAGAGTCTGAGGGTTAGTGAGAGAGACACACGGGGTGAGAGGAGAGAGAGAGGATGTTGGTTTGTGTGTGTGGTCTAAAAGCCACCAATCATAAAACATAATTTCCTTAGTTCCCATTGGTCCCAAAACTTTGGGATATCGTATAATTGAACCAAACCTTAGTGCAAAATACAAACGTACACCCCACGCTCAAGGGCAATTCAGTAATTTCACATTAATGATATGAAAAATTCGGGACGGGCTGTCACAATTGG
This sequence comes from Crataegus laevigata, assembly GCA_963580275.1. Classification (NCBI taxonomy): domain Eukaryota; kingdom Viridiplantae; phylum Streptophyta; class Magnoliopsida; order Rosales; family Rosaceae; genus Crataegus; species Crataegus laevigata. Next base: position 16,154,997 of record OY756940.1, on the reverse strand, counting down.
CTTAAAAAATTGGATTTATATCAAGTTTCCCATATATATATATATATATATATATATATATTAAACTAAATTAAAAAAATTTGGAAAATGAGGTAATATATTTTAATATGGTATAATACTATTATTTTATTTCTTTTCATAATTATTTTGGTAAACTTCTCTTTTATTTGGCATATCCTTACACTTTTGATATTTTTATAGGAGACTATTAGTGTATTAGTGCTTTTTTTATTAGGCTCTTATTTTGGAGTGTAGATGTAGTACTTAACGACAAATGTGTTTTTATGTTATGAAGTAATATTTATATGGTAATGTGGTATGTGCAAATTTAAGAAGAAAAAAAAGTTTTTCTTAACAGGTCATTTTAGCTGTTTGGTAAGGCGACCCGACCTGTTAAGGACTTGTTAAGATAACGGTTGTGGCACAACACGACCCATTAAGATAACAGGTGTTACATAAAAACGACAAGAAACACCGCAAACACGACCCGTTTGCTAGGCCTACTTGGAAGTGAGAGGTCTTAGGTTCGATTCTCGCCAAAGGTGAATTTTGAACAACATTATTGCTAGCCCATTATGAGGCTAAGTCCATCTCCTCCCCGCAGATAATATTGTTTGTTCAAAAAAAAAAAACAATTTTGTTCCTCTATGAAATATAAAAAATAAAAAATAAAACTTGGTTTCTTTCCAAAATAGTCTTATAATTTGGATGTGTGTGTAATTGTTTCTAAATAATCCATCAAATAAGAGATGTCATTTACCACAATTTAATAAAAATAAACTGATGTGGATAATCAATGAATTGACCTAACACAACATAGTGAATAAAACATAATGAATTACAAAATTCGAATTATAATAAATTTACTCTTCTTTTCCTAGTTTGAGTGGGCACAAAAGAAAAAAAAATCCAAATGTCTTGTGCAAAATTTTATTTAAAACAACAAATTTCGTTTGACAAAAAAAACAATAAATTTCGTTGTTAAATATTTATATGATATCATCCTTGTGCTTTTAATTTAAAAAAAATCTAGTTGACATGTTCTGTTACTTAGAAGGCTTAAGTTTGTTTGAATAACAAGTTATCATCAGTTAATTCATGCACTGCTCATTTGAAAGATAAGAACTTCATTGTTTGATTGTATTTTTATTTGTACGTACTCCTATATTCCGTAGTAATTTTTATTTATCATTTTACAATTGTTCGAGTGAACCTTAATCCTGTTGTGGATATAAATACATAATACAAACTTGCCATTCAACAGAGGAAATAAGTCGACGACGTATACATAACCAATATGAGGATGAATTATTGTGGTAGGAAGGGGTAGCACTGGGAGAATGACTTGACTGCAAGTTTGCAACTGAAATTAATACCACTACGTAGTATCCAAACCATAGGCTCTTAGTGTAACCATAATAATTCATAAGGGATATGAATTATGATGGCTACACTACGTAATACCACTACTTAACCATAATAATTCATAAGGGATATGAGTGCATGTATAATCTATGCCAAAAGTGATATTCACGTTGTATGTAAGTTTTCTCTCTAACCATAGGCTCTTAGTGCTTATTTGGTTTTTAAGGGAATTTTTTTCTTAGAAAGAGGTAAATTAAAATGTCCAATACTAAGCATAGATTTAGCACTGAGTTGTATGAAGAATAAACTGTTGATTTGGTTTGTAGATTATTACTCGGTTAGAAATTAAGTCCAGAAACTATATTTTCAAAAGAAAAAAAGTCATTGAGAGATTGAGCCAAATCCTCATTTTGGTCTATGGAGTTGCAAAACAGAAGGATTACAATGATGCGCAACAGTGCAAGTTGGAAACTACATTGATCAATTTTGAAACTCGAAGACCAAAATGAAGAACTGGGTGGATCATTTGAGTGATAACAAAGGACAAAACGAATAAGGAGAGTTCATTAGAGTGATATATCAACTAAAAGAACGCATAGAGGTGCTATCCCATAATCCATTCCATACATAGGCCTAGGCCTAGATGCATGCCATTGAAAGTATATAGAACATTTGCAGCGCTTTAGCAGTTGATTGGTAGTTAATTAGTAGTGTTGTTATAGTACATTTATAACAATTAATTTAAAAGCATTTTATGTCTTTAAAAGTCCTTATCGATCCAAACATAATACAATCTTTGATTCCTTTGTTTCTTTTATGAAAAAAAGATCAGCTCAAGGCTTCGTCACGACAATTTATTGTTGGAGGCCGAGAAGACTTATATAGACTTTTCAACCTCTTCTGGCCACCATTTGTGATTCACTATCATCAGAAATCAATCCAAGAACATGCCTTGTAAAATATGGGCTTGGAATTCATCCCCTACCACTGGGCCACCTTGTGATGATTGACAATCTTTGATTCCTTCGTTATATCAAGTCTATACCAGTATACCTTGCTTTATATATACAATTATTACCGCTGTAATTTAGTGTATTGCTAATTAAGCACCGGTGTGCGCGCTTTATTACAAATGAAGGAAGTTGAGGTTCCACCATAAGGTTAATTGGTAATATTGTGACACCCAACTTACTTATAAACTCTTGTAGTGTTTCTCATTTCACCAATGTGGAACCCTTTAACCTTCACGTGTAGCAAAAAATAATCTCAAAAATTCTGGAGGCGATACATTGACTTTTAGCCAAGAAAGACAAGATTGCCTTATTAAATGAGTAGGGCATCCCATGTGCAGTTCATCATCCTAGGACATGCAGGCAGCGGACTACGACTGCTGAATGCTCCCTGCTTGTGGCAAGAAAAAATCAAGGGCATTGAAGATAAGATTAATTACTAAATCCTATTTTTAATACATTCCTAATTGAAAACAAACTTTTTAAAGTAAGTAATCTCAATCACATTTATTTTGGGATATTGTAACACCACTGTCCCAGAGATCAATTAGCGTGCATTTTCGTCAAGACTAAAAACGGTGAAAATTTGCATCAATACTTCACACCCTCACAATATATATAGAAGTGAAAGTCAAATCAATCCTTCCTAATCTGAATGATTAACATAAAAAAAAAAAAAAAAAAAAAACTGTTCTTAAGGAACTGCCCCCAAGTGCTGTTATGATATAAATAATCTTTTCTTTAATCATTTCTTGTGGACCCTTATTATCATTAACAAATTCACCCAGAGATGTGGTTGGCCTTTGCCTTCGATTTATTTATGGCTAATTTGAAGATTTGATCATTTGCCTATATAATGTTCTCTTAAGATTTGACCATTAAACAATGTTCTGGCATATATAATCTTATCTTAAGATTTGATCATTTGCCTAAACTTAGTAAGAAAGGGTAATTTAGACTACTTATTCTCAGTATTTTATTTTATAGTGATTTCATTTTTCATGTGTATCGTGAAGCTGATTTAGTATTAGATATTTTTATGAACAAAAACTATTCGTCCTTTTGCAAGGACGGAGTTAGGATTCTTTTATCAGGTGGGCTAACATTTTTATTTATTTATATTGCATAAATTAAATTCCATAAGGAGACTCCAAAAAATGATCAAACAAGATATTATTGTTGTACAATTAATAAGAAAAAGAACTAGAAAGCAATTTAAAAGGCGACACGTGGAGCCAAAAATAATCATAAGGCGACACGTGGATCTTTGGGGTATAAAAGGACAAAAATACCCTTAAGGCACATTGGGATTCCTACACGCGAGCAGGGGGCAATTATCTCTCAACCAAGTCAAAAGTGCCCAAAATGGGTAACAATTCAAAACCTATTTCATCCATCCTCATCAAATCCTCTCCACAAGGTAACTCCCAAATCTTTCCCTTTTTATTATATTAAGGGTAAATTACACAAAACTACCTCAATTATTGGTCTCACGACACTATCATACCTCATCTTTTGAAATTATCAATGTCATACCTCATCTTTAGAATTTGGTCCAATGTTATACCTTTCGTTAGCCTGGCCGTGAATTTGTCAGCTAATCCTGACGTGGCTTGATCCTAAGCACACTTTCTATTAAAAAATTAAAAAAACTAAAAAAAACTAAAAAAAAAATCATTTAATATTTTTAAATATTAAAATAATAAAGAAAAGTTAAAATAAAAATAAAAAAGCAAAACCTCAATTCGACCCTTCCCCCATTTCTCTTCTCCCTCATCTTCATCTTCTTCCCCCTACCTGCAACCTAGAAGAAAAAAAAAACCAGATTGTCTTCCCTCCTCCCCACCCCATCTTCTCCCCCACCTAAGCCCAACCTGCAACCAAGAAATTAAAAAAAAAAAAACCATATTCATCTTTCCCGACCCTCCCCTTCCCTGCAACCCCTTTCTTCCCCTTTCCCATCTTCCCCAAACCTTTTGCACCCACCCTCTGCATTTACTTTTCTTTATTATTTTAATATTTTAAAAAATATTAAATGATTTTTTTTAGTTTTTTTTATGAAAGTGGGCTCTGGATTAAGCCATGTCAGCATTTAACTGATAAATTCACGGCCAGGCTAACAGAAGGTATAACATTAGACCAAATTCTAAGGATGAGGTATGACATTGTCAATTTTAAAACATGAGGTATGATAGTGTCGTGAGACCAATAATTGAGGTATTTTTTGTCATTTACCCTTATATTAATTAGCTAATCAATTAGACAATTATTCTATTACTTGGCTAATTAATTAGTTAATTACTTAATTATACCCAATTAAACACAAATCAAGAACCTAGCCCGCAAAGAGAGCCAAGTGGCCGGTCCTTTCACCCAAGGAGGTCGGCCACTCCCCTATAAAAACCCTCTCATCCTCTCCAAAACTCACTTCCAATTTGGCATTGGAGGTTCTTCAGCCAAAGCTCCCCCTCCCCCCACCCCCAATTCATTGTGGGCGCATGAGGCTCTTGGCCTTGACCTAAGGTGTGATTTGTTTTATAGGTGCAATTTTGTCCAAGATCAAGGAGGAAGAAATTTGCACCCACAATATATATATATATATATATAACATTGAACTCAATTGGGTAAAAGAAGTTTGTTGTATTATTAATGGCATTGAGCTTTTCAATGTGAACATAAGTGGGCTAACGGTGACTAAACTAAATTAGTTTTTTTTTAATCAAAAAGTTACATGAGGTAAAATGGATTAGACCATCTCCAACCCTTAGCTTAAAACTTAAAAATTTTAGTCCAGAAAATTTAGGTTTTAACCCATAACCAACTTTTCTGCTCCAACTCTTTTAGCCTAAAATTTTAGCCTTATATTATTAAAGAATGAATTTAGATTTTTTTTTTAAATTAACTTTAAAAAAAAATTATGTAGACTATTCTAAATGACACACCCCGATCCTAAAATCGAAGCGTGCTGGCCATCACGTGGAAGTGACGTAGCCAAAAGCATCAGCGGAAGAACATATATGAATGAAGTGTAGAAATAAAAGTCAAAGACGATAATTTACATATAGTAAAGAGTAAAGTAAAGTGAAAGTGAAACAACTAAGTATCACAGAGCCATCCTAGGTACGGTCCAATTTAAACAAACGCTAAGGTAACTGAAGAAATCCTACATGGATAGTGGTCTGTCAGAACTGCCTTAGTTGCCTCGATAGCCGCCAACGTCACCGCTACCTAGAACCTGGAGGGGCGCAAAACAGAAAACGTGAGTGGGTAAAAACAAATACTTTCCAAAACCATTTCACAGAATCCGTATATAACCCCTCCCTGTAAATCCCGTATAGTTTCCCAGAAAATAATACTCATATATACTCATATACGAAAACATCGTCCAGAAATCAAAACTCAACATCAAATCTCAGAAGTAAGCCATGTCGATATACCAGCTCAAAACAACCAACATCAAGTAGGTGAGATATAAATCAATATGCAGCACTAATGTCATGTCAGCCGGAGTCACCTCTAGTGACCTGTACGGCTGAATCTATAGCTCCTCAACTACTATCCTGCACACGAGTCGAAACCACCTATAGTGGTCTGTACGACAGGCTAGGTGTATAATAGTACGCTCAGTGCTACGATCACGTGAAGGCTGTGCGACGAATCGCGGGTCACCTACGAGTCGGAACCACCTATAGTGGTCTGTACGACAGGCTAGCACCTGCCTTGGGTCCAAGGTGAGCGTACGGTGTGAGAGGTGAACGATCACGTGAAGGCTAGGCCCTACTCTGGCGGAGTACAAACACCCGAGGTGCAGGTAAATGAGCTATATCGTAATCTCATCATCATTGCTATCATTAACCATTACACTTACCTGACTTACCTGGCGTCCACGGTGCTAAAGCATAATCAATGCAATCACAATCATAATGCTAAAATATAATTTGGCATACGACATGGCAATTCGATTATAAAATCAATTCAATTTGCAAATCATTCAAATCAAGTTTCTGGGAAAACGGCAGTTTTATATATATATATATATATATATATATATATATATATATACTGAAAACAAAAGCCCACTCACTGGTAAGTCGACATGTCGTATCCCCCGAGCCTAGCGTGGCTGCGCTCGTTGTTTGGATACGTCTCACCTATATGTGAAACAACTGTAAAACTGTTATTTAATGCACATAGCCGAACTACGAAAATAATTTCTCATACGAAGGTCAATTTTGGTATACGAATATACCAACGTGACCTACATGACGTCACGGACGTCGACATATTTTTAGAAAAATTCCCCACGCGTCGGGGAGGCCACGAGTCCACGCGCCCCTACGCGTGTCTTCTTCCTTGGACTCGTCGAACTGGTTTTTCTGACGGCCGGTTTCTGGGCAAGTTTTCAAACTGCCATTTCTCACTTATTTTCCAACCTTTTTAACCCATTTTTCTTCCTACGTGCTCTAATTTAAGAGGAGAACAAGTCTATACCTTCAAATATCTCGAAAAACGACTAAAATCGCGTAGGAAATTCTCTCCAAAATCGGCCAACTCGAACCCACCTATTCCGACATGTAAGTCGTGCAAACGAGGTACTCCGAGCCTCGTGAGGATGGTCTAAGACTAGTAGTGATCTCCAAATCCTATCGTCCTGAAATAAAAGTATGTGAACAGTACTCAAGTTTTAGCTCATATGTTCGATTTGATTTTGAGGGTTTTCGAACCTAAAACTAGTATAGATAAGTTTACCAGAGTCTAAAGGTAACAACTAAACTCACCTGAGCTTTGATCCGTGCCTCCATCAAGGTTGGTCGTGTGTCCATACGAAAACAAGCAAGAAAGAAGGAGAGAGAGAGAGAGTAGGAGAGAAAGAGAAGCATAAATTGATGCACGTGAGTGCATGGTGTGCGTGTGTGTGGGTTTTATAAATTATCAGACCATTACCAACAGCCCAAGTCCATTGGGCTAAGGTTTAGGACACCCATAGCCCAAAATAAAACCACAACCACACCCGCTAGCGTATAAATCGAGGGTAACATCGTCATTTCGCGTCTATAATATGTAAAAATCGGGACGGGATGTTACACTAAATTAATTTTATGAAAATTTTAACTTAAAAATATTTAAATTCCAATAAATATTGAAAAATCACTTAATCAATACATGAAACTTAATACAAACGACAATTATAAACCACATAAACTTAACACAATCGATAATTCATAAACTAAACAAACTTAATAATGATATCCACCATCTTGACTTGGTGGTGGACTTGGGATATAGCCTTGAGATGAACCATCATCTTGAAATATTCTCCTTGTGGCAGGCCTTCGCAAAATTTCCTTTTGCTTATTACGCAAGAACTTCTTCCTCTTTGGAGTGTATTTGTTGAGGCCTTCCATCATGAAATTACTTTCGAACCTTTCTTGCTTCCTATCCCTTTTGTGCGTAATGGCCAAATGCATTCAGGCTGCTTCTTCCTCCCGAGAGCTATGACTTTCAGTCAATTTTGCAAATCCGGAAGCAATTTGTGCACTAATCAGATCTTGGAACTTCCCTTTTCTCTGTACTTCATTTTGCTTATCTCTTCCGGGGAACTTGCAAAAGAAGAAGTTGGGGTTAACAAATAGACACATTCATTGTCATCATTTGTCTGTGCGGCTTCACTATGAAATAATCTTCCCCATTGTTGGTCTGCATCGATTCCCCACCTTGGACAAACCTTGAAGACATTCCAAGCATGATGCAACTTAAAAGCTTGATTTTTTGGTGTAGTTCTTGTCTTGTAAATTGTCATTACTTTGTCACCCTATGCAAGAATATACATAAAAACAATTAGTTGCAAAATAATATTATCTACATGGCAAATAAAACATCAACAAAGAAACTCTCAACTTCTGCAGCGCTCCTTCCATTAGCCATGTCAACCATGGCTTTCTCCAAGCTTCCCTTACATAAAGTGCACGTTTTGTTGATAACCTTCCACCGACCGTAAACACCACCACCTTCCCTTCGGCCGACGTTTGAGTTTTCATTGAACTTATCTACGATTTTACTCCACAAAACCTTTTTCTTTTGATTCGTGCCAACGGCACCATCTTCGCTTATAGAAACCCATGCCAAGCATTAAGCAACATCTTCCTCAAAGGTCCAATTATGCTCTTTTGCCATCTTGAAAATTTTGGAAATTGGAAGATATGGTAGAAAAAAAAATTGGAAGAATTGTTGGAGAAAAATGAGTTTTGTGTGGGTGTTGGAAAAATACATAGGTATTTATAGAGTTTTTGGGTGAATTATATTTTTTTTATAATTATTTTAGATGTTGGATTTAAATTTGGACCATTAGATCTTTTTTTTGTTAGATTTGATTATATTTGATCTCAGCCGTTGGATTCAATAAATATATAAATAAAAAACTAATTTTTTTAATGTAGGCCGTTAGATTAACCAATAGCCTGTTGAGCTCAATCGTTGGATTAAAAAGAGCCGTTGGCTCTCTGGCCAAGTGGCCGACATGCCCACGTCAGTGGGGCCATGTCAGTCTCTGCCTTGGCACGTCACTCGCTTGCGCGTGTCTCTTGGGGTTGTTTGGCGCTCAAGCGCCTAGTTTCACTCGCGCTTGTGGGGCACACACCATTTTCTGGGCTAAATCCTGGCCGGTTTCTAGCTTTTTTTTTCTTTTTCAGATTTTAGGTTTTAAGCCCAAATTAGAACTAGGGTTAGAATGGATTTTTTTTGGGGGGGGGGGGGGGGAATATAAGGGAAATTATAAGTTTTAGGCCATGGGTTGGAGTTAGTCTTAGAGTATAAAACTTTTCTGGCCTAGTACCCAGCGTAGCCCTTTACCTAGCTTTGTCGTTGGCTGTTTGTTTAATGGCTCGTTTACTTAACCATAATCAAAATAAAGGAATTGAATTCAAGAGGAATTGGAACAAGGATGAATCAAAATTAGATTTTTGTTGAAGCTATTTACTTAAATGTTTTGGAATCGGAGTAAAAAATGAAACATAATTCATATAAGTTGTTTCCTAATTCACCTAAATCGGAATAGAAATCAGTACAATTACTAAAATTCCCTTATTCTTTTTTGTTTTACTCCTTCCCATATTTATTTTTTATAATTTTTTAATTAATTACTTTTATTAATTTGATTAAAGTGAAGAGTTAAAATGTCATTATTTACATACGCCTTCATCTATCATCCTTAGCAGGAGATGATAACTACTCCTTCCCCTTTTCCACTCGCATCTTTCCCACTCACCCTACCCCATAACCCCCACCCCTTCTCCCTTCCAAGTATTTCAATTTTGAGATTTTCTAAGCTTTGAGAGATTGCTTCACCAGATATGTGGGTTTATTATTTGGGGTTTAGGGGATAAATTCTTGAATCCAATTTGAGAGAAATGTGGCTAGATTTTGTGAGGTAGTGGCAGGGGAGTAAGGCATGGCTTCACAGCGACGTGGAAGGTGAGGTGCAGACAATGGAGGTGAGGTGCAAGGAGTATGGTTTGTTGGGTTGAATGGTAGCCGAGCCCCAAATCGAAATTGTTCGACACGACAATGCATATGGGTACAGAGAGGGATCTAGGCACTATGAGTGTTAGCGAGTCATCTGGATCATTTTGTGACGATTCGCCGAATCTGATAGAGGAAGGCGTGGAGGATTTTGAGGTAGTGGAGCGAGATGAGGCAGTGGAGGAGTAGAGAGTTGCTAGAGAGGATGTCAAAGGACAACAAGAAGATAGAAAGGAGTACTAAAGGTGAAGGTGAAAGGGTGCTTTGGGAAGAAATATTTGATTCTGGATAGAGGCTTTTCCCTGGAATCCAAATACTATCTTCGTCCAAGTAATCCAAGTCCATCGATATCAGGAATTGAAATCCTAATTTGTCATGGGGCTTGCAGTACTGTGCATTCCTCTTGAGTTGGTAAAAGAATGAATAATCATGTATGGGGAATACTCATATTCCGTCATTTGCTTTCCCCATATGTAAACGCGCCATAAGTGTTGATGAGATCAGGAATGGTTCAAAGATGTTAGTACTCGATTATTGGTGAGAAATTTAGGGGTGTGATATCCACACACCCCATTTTACTTATCACATACCCTTCTAATTTTCGGCCATCAAATCGAATGAATTAAAGAAGATCAACGGACAGAAATTAACAAGGGTGTGTGAGAAGTAATTTGGGGTGTGCACACCTTGAAATTTAATGTTGTCTTATGTATCAAAACCCTTTGTCGAGATTATTCACTTTCTATTTGTTAAGAAATTAGTTCGTTTCATCATGTTGTGAAGCTGATTTCGTATTAGATATTATAAAACATGTCATATTTTTTCTTGCTCGAATTTGAGAAATTTCCTTTCTAAGGACATTCTTCAACATTCCGAACAAAAGTTATGAGGATTCGTTGTTTGCGTAAGTGTCGGCACAAGCAATCGCCGCACTTTTTAGTGTGGGCTGGAGATGGATCTTGCAATTCTTGAGCAATTTGTGTGCCCCAATTATCCTAAGTTTTCTCTGGGGTGGATTAGCTTTTATAGTTGTCCAAATTAATCACTTAACTTTGAATGTGGAAAATATAGAAACCTAATAACTTCTATTTTTTTTAGAACAATACCTTTCACTTAGAAGAAAATTTTCACATAGTGATAAGTACTCATTAACCTAAGCAGCATCATTACAAAGGGGCCCTCTGGCCTCGTTATGCCCCCATTTAATGTAGCAAGTAAAGGTAAAACTTTCTTCTTCTTTTTTCCTTTTTTCTTTTAGTGAACTTATTTTTAATGGTCAATAATATTTATCAATGTAGTCATAAACTAAGAAATTACAAAAATAAATAATACATGATGAGGTGTAGGCCCGTATGCGTGGGTCCCTTGACGGGTCAGAAATCGAGACTCTCTAACTGGAGTTAAGTGGGACCTGTATTGAGTTAGCTCAAGAGTCGGGACAATTCGGCTTTTCATTATACATTCACAACTCCACAGAACCGCCCATGAATTTCCCACACCTTTACAACCAAGATATTTTTCCTTATTATTTGACACAATCTGACACATCACTTGTCAAAAATATTTATTCTTACATGTTGGTCTTATGCGTGTTTCGTTCTTCTCTACTAGAATTTAATTATATATATATATATATATATATATATATATATATATAAACATAATATTGTAACCCAATTGTCACAGTACTTGGATTAGTTTCTTTCAAAAAGCAATTTTAAGAGCGTTATGATGTCATAGTGTTACGTTTTAAAACACGATTGATCATTTTGACTTTAATTATAAAGATAAAAGTGAAATAGTAACATTACATGATTTGCGAGGAATGGTTAGAGCTCAACGTAAGCCGAGAGGAGCTGGAAAGTAAGAGCTGGTGAGTGTGGGTCAATCCTTCGCGCGTCGCGTCGCTGATGCTCAAAATTCCACTAGTAAAAATAAACCAATAATGTATGAAGTGGACTGTAGAGTGCGAGAGAGTGATGAGTAATTGTACGCTGAAAAAAAAAAAAACCGCCATCGATTTGATGGATCCATCTATACCTGGACAGAGCCCGGTGGGCAGTTTTAGCAAACCCACTGATTCTCATGCACACCCACACGCTTCTTTATATTCACCCCCACCAACCCATAAATCCAACGAGATCTCTCTCTCTCTCTCTCTCTCTCTCTCACTTCCCTTTCTCTCTGCAACTCCACTTCGATGTTTCAGGTTGATGATGGGAAACTGATTTAGTGCGGAAATAAAGAGAGGAGAGAGAAAAATATAGAGAGAGAAAGAAGACGCATAAATCACAGTTCATGTGACGGGCTAGCTACTCCTTTTGTTTCATATATTATTCGTCTGTCTTTTTAATTTCTAATCCTGGTTTTCTTCTCGTTTGCTTCCAAATTCTGAATCATTTCTTCTGATGAAAAAAACCACTTTTGCTGAACCAAAAATACCAACAAAAATATAAAAAAGACATAAAAAGCTGAGTAGCACCAACAAAAGAAGGAGCAAAAATACAAGCTTTCTTTGTTTTCTGATGCGGTGATGCATGCACGTCTTGTCCTTGGAGTTATGGAGGTCACAGAGTTGTGGCAGCAGAGAGAGAGAGAATCGTTTCATGGAATCGTTTCTGCAATTTCTGGTTTCTGGGTTTTTTCATCTGCCATTCTCTAACACCGCAGAGCTTAAAAGTCTGCAACTTTCTGACATTTTCTAGAGCTTCAAAGCTTGTGAGTAATTTACTGGGTAAAAATCTGATTCAAGTTTTAATTTTGGGTGCATTTAGTAGTTATTTTTCTTTTTTTGCTGTGGGATTTTATTTTTATAGGATTTTTCAAGAACCAGAGCAAGCAAGCGAGCGAGCTCCAATGGCGGAAAACGGCTCTCTTCTCTCTCCCAGAGAAAAACACACAAAACTCACTTCCTCTTTCTTCACGAATCCGAGATTGTTCACCAGCTTCACCTCAAAAGCCGTCTCTGAATCCGACGCCGTAATGAGCCCAACCTCCATCCTCGAAACGAAACCGTTTCTGGGCCTCCGAAACCCCTTCTGGTCCGAATCGAACACCCCCAGAACCCCGGAACCCGAATCCAGACGCATCCACTGGGACAAATTGGACTCCAAAGGCATCGGCCTCGCCATCGTCGACGCCCTCAACGAATCCGACCCGAAACCGTCAAATTCCAAAACCCGAATGGTGATTTTCGGGTCGCAGCTCAAGATCCAAATCCCTCCCCTGCAACCCTCCGTTTTCTCCCCTACCCGATCACCGAAATCTCCGGCGGATTTCGGCACCAAGACGGAGAATTCTCATCTGGGTTCTTTCTCCTCCGTCTTGTTTCAGTCGCCGGAGAAGAAATCGCTGTTCGAATCCGCTTGCTCCGGGCTCGAGACGAAGAATTCGACCGGGGTTTTCACGAGCTGTCTCTCTGTCAGTGAAATGGAGCTCTCTGAGGATTACACGTGTGTGATTTCCCATGGGCCGAACCCGAAAACCACGCACATCTTCGACAATTGCATCGTGGAGAGCTCCGATGGCGTCCCGGAGTTTTCTCCCGGCAGGAAGTCAAACGGGTCAAGCTCTCTGTCTGAGAGTTTTCTCAGCTTCTGTGACAATTGCAAGAAGAATCTTGGCCACGGCAAAGATATTTTCATGTACAGGTTGGTCCAATTTTTTTCCTTATTATTTTTTCGGCACTCTATCGAGAAACCGGGTTAAAACGATTATTTTTCAAATCTCAATCGTAGTAGTAAATTAGTAATCGGTGTTCATTATCCGATGCATGATTACCATGTTTGTAATCTTTAATCGCCCCGGTGCTAATATTTGACGAGTACGTTATCAATTTTATTTTTTATTCTTCAAAACAATTTGAATTTGATTTCTAATCATTTTTTAATTCTTTTTTTTTTCTTTTGAAATTTATTATATGATTCATATTTGTTGAGTTAATAACTTAATAGTATTTTCTTGCCAATTACATGAATCTCTCTCTCTCTCTCTCTCTCTCTCTCTCTATATATATATATATATTCTTGGATCATGGTTGCTATCTGTACAATTATTTATGATTAGAATCTTATATTATACTGACTTGTACCTTAAACTCGAATCATTAATTGATATTACAATACAATTATGGATAGGTAACTACTACTCATATTAGGAGAGGATTACAGATCCATATTATGCAGGGTATCTTCCACTATAAAATAAAATAAAATAAACCCATCTACTCCCTTTCAACCAACTAATCAATTTTCTCCGTTTTATATTCGCTTCAATCATTCAAGTGCATTTCATTTTGGTATTCCACAGAAAAAAGGCTTCTGCGGCTGAAAAAAAAAGGGAGCAATTGCTGCTGAAAAATCAATAACAAATAGACGTGTGTTTGAATAATTGAAATTGAAGACTATCGCTGGACACTTGTACATATGTGATTGGGTTCCAACAACATTTCATCTTCTCGCAGCAGCGAAATATGGTTCTTTAATATAAAAGTCGATATTTTAATCTAAATTACGAGAAAAGTAGCTCGAATTTGGTTTCAAAGACACACAACCTGCTCTAACATGGGTGCAGAGGGAGCACTCTGCATTAGCAAACTTGGCTACGCGGAGTTTTGTGTTATTTAAGCATTCGTTGAAATTGTGTTTTGCAGGGGTGAGAAGGCATTCTGCAGCCGTGAGTGCCGTTACCAGAAGATGTTGTTGGAGGAGGGAGTGGATAAACTGGAAGCTTGAGAAGCTGATTGTAATGTGCATGGACCGTGGAAATTGTTCCTGACACTTGACTGAAAAAGCTTCAACAGACAGCGGAAGAGGGTACCTTTTTTTTCTTCTATTTTTTTGGAGCTAAATAATAGGGAAGGAAGGATAGTGATTTGTGTCATGAATATAGTCCATGAATTGAAGATACATGTGAGACAACGTTGTAGTTGAATTTTCTGGGAGAATGTATCTCTTTTCTTTTTTGCAATTTGCTTTCTGCTTCCCCTCCTTGTAGAGTTGCAGAGGGAATGAAATCAAAGGCTGAGTTTTGTTGGATTGTTAAATATATAATTGTCGTTGGATTTTCTGTAATGTTGCTCGTTTAAGCACCGATTGTCGAAAAGCACTTTATAATAAACATTTCATTAAGTAGATTCTTTTTTTTTTCATAAACAATATTTGTTTCTACACACGGTCACTTACTCCTTTTTTTTATTAATCTTTTTCTTTTTTGATTAGATTATTGTGGTAGCTTTGATTAGCCCACAAATGGAAGAGTGCAAGTGCATACTTTAAGGAAAAGGTTAATGTGACTGATTTCAAGGGAATAATTCTCTGTAAAACTCACTTATTTTAGAGTACCAAATTTCAAAGCATAACAATAAGACACCAGACAACCACCTTTCTTGGTAACACTTTTTTATTTATTTGCAAAATAGTCTTGATTTTAGTCACTTTTCTTATCAAATTGAAGTTGTGTTGTCCAAATCATGACAATTGCTTCACATTTCTTAACAAACAACATTAATTTGTATAAACCTAAAAGTAGAAATAATGGTGGCTTTTAGCCAAAAGACTATGGTATTTAAAATTGATAAAAATAGTGTTTGAGATTGTCCATCTTCAATCATTTTGGTTATTTTGTGAAAAATCTCCTTTAAATTGAAAATACCAAAAGTTCAAGTTGAAAAGTTGGTTAAACAAAAACGCTCTCAATTTAGCGGAGATTTTTCATGGAATGATTAAATAATTGACGGTAGACAATTTTATTGACAACTTCTATCGATTTTAAATCGCAGAGACCAAAGTGATGAGACATGCCAATTTAAGAGACCAGTTTGGCCAAAAAGCCAAATAATGTTAAATAGCAAGTAAAGCTAGAGCACACCTATAAATGGAAGATTTTAAAGAGGATTCTCCAATCACATTCGTTCATCGTGCATCGGGCCAGTTTTCGTCAGGTACTCTTTATATTCAATTTTAAATAAAAAAATTTACAATGATTTCTAACTGCACAATGTACGATGAACGAATGTAATTTGAGGATCCCTAAAATCTTCACAAAGAAGATCCGACGAAAATCATCTTTCGATCTTAAACATCCTTTCATCACACGATATAAGCACTAAGTAATGCTTATGATTCCGTGTTTGTGTTTTTAGCGCTTAGGTCGTTTTTATATTTCAAACTATGTTGTTTCACACTTTTGTTTTGAACAATACTTTAAATTCTCAAAAAATAAACTCGTAATGCTTAATCCACAAATCCAACAAGGACACGATATGTCCTCTTGGACATGTTTACTATGTGGAAAAAAAATTAAAAATAAATAAAGGAGGAAAGAAGAAATAAAGATGATCTTATTTATTTATAAACTTATTAAAGTGGTCTCTCTTATAGAAGCAGGTAGGATATGGATGTGGGCGTATTATATTCCATATTTTAATCTCGAGATTCTCTACCAAAACAAGTCTACAATAAATAGAGTAAATTGTAGCTATGGTCCCTTAACTTTAACTCAATTGGAGCAATGGTCCCTCAACTAAAAATTCATTACCATTGGTCCCTCAACTTATCAAAACGTGCAGCTATGGTCCCTTAACTAAAAATCCATTACCATTGGTACCTCAACTTTAATTCAATTGGAGAAATGGTCCCTTAACTTTAACCCAATTGTAGCAATGGTCCTTCCAATATAACTCATTTTGACAAAAAATTTGACATAATTGACAAAAAGAACCATAATTATACACTTTGATGAGTTGAGAGACCCTAATTGTATAAATGGTCATTCCAACATAGCTTATTTTGACAAAATTTTGACAAAATTTATGCAAAGGACTATAGCTACACATTTTAATAAGTTGAGGGACCAATGGTAATGGATTTTTAGTTGAGGGATCATTGCTCCAATTTGATTAAAGATGAGGGACCATTTGTACAATTTACTCTAATAAATAAATATAACTGAAAATATGAGTTTAGTCCATAGAATTTAATTTTACCCATAAAAAACCCAACATGTTTTTTTTACTAAAAAAAACCCAGTGACTAGGATCCACGTAAGCGAATTCATTAATTACATTTTACATAATTCGGATGCCGAAAATACCCCTATTGTATGTTTGTTTTATAAAATTAATTACATGCAAATTATATGGAGAGAGCTAATGAATTTGAGAAATAAAAAATAATAAATCAAAAGATATTAATGTACGAAATTATGGAGATGAATGCACAAAGGATTATGCTATAGCCATATTAGATTCAGTATTTTCATCATTTATTCTTGAAAACTTTGGACTTTTTTTTTATGTGCAAAACAATTTACCTACCAAATTACAGTCCTTGTGTAATACAATATCATTTGTAACAAGGATGCAAATTATTTGTATATACCAAACATATATATAATAACGCATGGATATTAATTTACCTACATTTAAATTAATTTAACGCATTGATATTAGTTTACCTACAACAATTTACCTACATTTACCTACATAATAGTGCACCTACTATTAAAAATTTAAAATGTTAGATTGCTTAAAAAAAAGAAAAATAATATACCCAGAATGTAAAATACATGAAAAATAATTTACCTACATAATAACAAACCCATATATGCAAAATACATGCAAACTAATTTACCTTATAAATTCATTGTTTAAGTTTTAAAAGAAACAATGTTTCTACTAGTTTTTTTTTCCAAAAATAAAGTACCTATTATTTAATTTTTACGAAAATTGTTTACCTATTGTGTAATTTAAAAAAAAAATTACATATTGTTTTTTTTTTTATGAAAATAATGTAACTATTGTTTAGTTTTTACAAGAAACAATGTATCTACTAGTTTATTTTTACCTTTTTTTTTAATTTTCACAAGTTAATGTATCCACTTTTTTCAATAGAATGTATATTGAACTAATTAGATTTGGATTAGGCGATTTCACATAAAAGAAGAAAATAACTTTTTTTAATTAAAAGAAAAAAAAAGTAAACTAATTGAATGTTGTTGACAAACAAAAGACAATAAATTAAAAGTCTACAAAAAAAACCGTAACAGCCATATTAATGTTGGTGGCATGGTGTTGTAAATAAATTTAAATGTATGGACATCTTTTATCTTACATGGCATCAAATTCAAAATTTGGGTTTTATTTAGATGTTTTAATATGGGTGGGTTTATGTCTAAAGTTCAACAGTTTCAACGGTTGTGTATTGAAAACGAGAGTGGAGCCAATTTTGCTTGCACCATCACTCATCACATCTCCAACTCGAACCAATACTTTATACATTATATAATAAGTCAGATAAAACGAGAGTGACATTTCACACAAAAACAAAATTTATTAACATGTTATTGACAATGGACTAATAGCAAACGACTCGAAAAAAGAAGAGATCGAAACTTACACGTCCTATCTCTATAAGAAATAGAAACTTGCATGTAAAGGGTGCTATACTTTCCTTCCTGCAACATTTTTTTTACCCTGTGAGGGAGGTCGGTATATTCATTTTTACCACATACAAAAGTAGGGATAAAAACACTTAAAAATACTTGCAAGAGAATAAGGTAGTCGTAATATAGTAACTCAAGCAAGGTCGTTTTTCACAGGGATTAAATGAATAGTTTGTATTTAAACTAATTCTTAATTAACTATTTTAAAACAAGATTTGGAAAATAGTGATTTTGAAATTTTAAATAATAAAAACGAATTTAATAAAAGCAACTAAATAAATTGACAAAGATAAACTAAAGGACATAGTTTTGAAAATAAAGTTAAAAGCCAAGAGTTCCGTCGTCCCTTTAACAATCCTATGTAAATTTACCAATTACTTATGAATTTCTACATAAATGCTTTGAAGGTTAGGTTTTCCTAATACATATTTTCCTCGTGATATTCAAGCGAAAACGTATATCTAACATGCAACCCGTCTATGATATTCAGATTAAATATGAACATGCAAGACTCATTAAGCTTTGTGAAAACTCTTTGAAAAACTATGCAACCCTTAAGAGCGTGATGTTCGCCTTAAGTGAACTTACAATTATTAACCACAAGAAGCAATACTCAATCCTCCGATGATATTCTGACCGAATTGCATCCAATTACTTGTCTAAAAACCCTAATTGTCGTGAATCACTAAGACAATTAGATAGTTTAATCGCGATGATTAATAATTCAAAGCAAGCGTGCATCCATTCATAAGCAAATTAATAAAAATTACATATTCATGCAAAGGCTCAAGGCTTCGCCCTAGCAAACGAAAATTAGTTACGAACAACCATAAACAAAATATTAAAAATAAGGATAGAAAACACCTTAAAGTAGAAAATCTCCAAGAACCCTAGCAAAGTTCTCTGTCTCCAAAATTGTATAAAAGAAAGCCTTTTCATGGCCTAGGGCCGGCTAAACCTTTTAAATCCCCCTAAAAACCATCGCACAAACCCTAAAACGGGTCCTTTATTCCAACTAGGAAACTAAGAATAATAATAAAATAGCTTTGAAAATAAAATCCTAATTAAACTAGGAGAATCTGTACATAAACTGTCCATCCACGTTTTAGCCTCAGATATCCTCCAAATCTGGCCCATAATAGCTTGTTTTGAAGATCAGGACGTTTTGAACATATCTCCAGAAGGCCACAACCCCATCCGAGGTTATCTCAGGCTCC
This sequence comes from Crataegus laevigata, assembly GCA_963580275.1. Taxonomy (NCBI): domain Eukaryota; kingdom Viridiplantae; phylum Streptophyta; class Magnoliopsida; order Rosales; family Rosaceae; genus Crataegus; species Crataegus laevigata. The sequence continues at coordinate 16,135,445 of OY756940.1, read as the reverse complement.
AAAAACACAATTCAAGCTCAGAACGTCACTTTTTCAACATTGCGCATTGCTCATTTATTTTATTGCCAGAAAATCATCGCTTGGTAGAAAAATTTGATATTTTGATACGATCAAGCTAAGTGACTCACGAACGTCCTCCAACTAGAATTACTCCAAAATTCATCCATTTGACCATGTTTTGCTCCAGAGGAAGTCGAAAGTCCTATATTGGAAATTCAATTCAAAGTACCAAAATTCTTCAAAAATATTAACCAAAATATGCTAAGAATAAGGTTAAATATATAATATAAAATCTACTCATCAAGCCTTAAGGGTAATTGAACTTACGAACTATCATAATGCTAAAAACATTAACTTAACATCCCTCACTTTTTAATCTACCCTAGACTTGTTACTAATAACTAATTAGGTTCGTTATCATATTCGTTGTTTTCGATGACATGAAAGTATCCATTTGGAACTCAGCTCTCAAGGACAGATTCGACCAACACAAGTTTCTGGCTTACGTCTAAGGCTTTAAACCCCCAAATCATGGGCAGAGCCACCCACAAGGCTAAGGCGGACTGTAGCCCGGTGAGGTTTTTTTGTAAGTGTAGTGCTATTTACACACTTATTTTTATTTCTCACACATCTCTCTCAGCTTTCAACCTTCGAATTGAATGAATTGATGATGATCAATGACAAAAAATTAATAAGAATGTGTGAATTTACCATCCTTCTTCAAACTCATACTTTAATGATTTATGTTAATGCATGTAGCCTATATAGCCCACTCATTCTAATACAGGTTATTATTTCACTTATATTTAGTAGATGATAGGTAATAAATAAACTTTTTATGCTACAAGTAATAAATTAGTTTTATCCTCCCTCCCCCCTTCTATCCTATTCGTTAAAGAAAAACACCATTTACCTTATGCAATTTAGCCTCTGTACTTCTTACTCAAGAAAAGAAAAATAATTTTCTTTTGGTTCACAATTAAATCCATATCTCCGCAATTCCTTACTTTTCGTTGCAATTTTCTAATGAATGAAACATTTGATACGTTCTTAATCACTTTATTTATTTATTCTTGGTTTATTTAGCAGGTTAATTATTTATATGGCCCTTGAAGTTGTCGGTTAGAGTTATGATTTCAAGTATTATTTATATTCTATTGTTGTTCTTTTATATTGATTAAAAAAATAAACATATAGTTTTATGGTACTGTTGACTACAAAAATCACCTAGCCTACGTGGCGCGCAACCCTAGTAACTAGTAGACTAACTATGTCCTTCAAATGTGTGCGGGGCATGCCAACTCGTCGGCCGGGCTCGGCCGAGGAGTAAAATGTCTTGATGCTGTGTGGATGCGCACGGCTGACTTCTGTGTCTTGCAACTGCGACCGAGAAAGGAACACGTCTCGGCCTTTGGGTCCTCAAGCTTGAAGACAAGGTTACCAATTACAAAGTTCACGGCTCGTCGTCGTCCGATTCGGCAATAGTCACCGTATTTGTGAAGGTAAAACCACGCTGAATCGATACTAGAGTATAGGGGCACAAATACTCAAAGCGGATAAAGGTCTTGATAATGAACGTGGTTCGGCCGTCCAAGTGCCGAACTTTGAAACCCACTTGTGAATATGCGATCATAAAATAACTCGGCGTTGAGGCACCGAGCCTAAGTATCAGTAACACCTCACTTCGCCGAGATGGCTGATGAGATGACCTCTGTCGACGGGGATTCGAAAACCCTTGTCGGCCGAGGCTTGGATAGATAACTAGTCGACCCTGTCGCAGTGCTGTTTATCCAAACTGAAGGTGCTTCACAGACGGCTGGTTCTACGACAACAATGTTGTTTATCCAAACTGAAGATGTTTACCAGTTGCCTTCACAGTGCTGTTTATCCAAACTAAAGATGTGAAGGCGAAAAAGAAAATAAAAATCTCAAGGGTGTTGAGAGGTTTCGCGTAGAGCAAGAAATTACGCAGGGCAGATTTGTGTGTTGAGTTCGAGATCTTTTGAATGTTGTCATTGCCTTTGTATTTATAGGAGCCGAATCCTCCTTTGATCGAATCATAATTCTACTTGGACTGGGACTCCTTATCCCAATCAGACTTTACCTCGCCCACTCCTCCTTCCGCTAGGACTCTTAACCTATCCCTTCTGGCCATGTTCTCTGTTTTCGTGTCCTGGCCTCGCCGAGACTCCTAATCGCACTGGGACTCTGTTCGTCTTACGGATGGCTTTTACTTTCTTTATCTTTATCTAGACGAATCCTTTTCCTACTGGGACTCGGCCGACCCATTCAGTCGGCCCACAAACCGACTAACCCACAGCATTTCTGTCTAGGCCGATAAATACTTCACGCTCGGCCCAAACTGTCATTTTGGGCACAAACTGTCATTTTGAGCCCAAACCCTCGCTTCTGAGGTCGTCTGCCTTGGCCGAACCCCGGCCTTGAAGGAGCGGAACCAACTCTTACCTCGAAACCGTTGATTATAGGCACGACCGATGATCTTCAACCCTATTAAATGATTGCCATGCGGCGACACCCTAACACTCTCAGCAACCCTAATGATGTGGCTACTGAACCCAGAATGCGAGAATTCCTTCAATCTTACCTAGAAACTCAAAACCCTTTCCAATGGCCTCTTTCATCTCTAAGATCACCGACGAATGCGAGAAGTGCAAGAGTATCATTGATAAATTTTCCATCAAAATCATGCGCTTTGAGAGCGACATAAACATCACCCATCAAATCCTTGGGCCACTCTTCAGGGAGACTACCCCTCCATCCATCACTGAGCTGTGCAGGGACCCTTGCTGCGAGGGGTCGACTGGTCCAAGTGGGATTTGGCCAAGCCTCAAGGCTTCTGGCCCTCGCCTATAGCGACCTGGGCAATCTAGGTAGCCCGCATGTTAACGCACTTTGGCGACCAGTGGAAAAACTCGGCATCTATGATGCCATCAGACTGTCCTCTATGGAAATTTCCATGGACAAAAAGCTCCTCATGTCAGCTCTCAGCCTTTGGTGCTCTGCCACCAACACGATGGTTCTTCCAGTTGGCTCTGTTGGCCCCACCGTTCTCGACATCTCTGCCATTCTGGGGACCCTCATCTGGCACCCCAATTGATGCTGCCCTCTCTAGGCATTTGTCGAGGCTGGATCTGAAGGCCTGGTTCGAACTTCGGGCTGTCGAATCCCTGAAGGAGGAGGAAAAAGACACCTCAAAGGAAGAAGTTCAGAAATGGTTCAAGAACTTCTTCAACTACAACACCCTCTACTACCACTTCGCTGGTCAAAGGGAAGACGTGCCACGAAATGGAGAACATGAGGCCTTCCTTTTCTACTAGTACAACAAATTCATTTGTTGTGCCAAGTTAAACAAATGCTTGATCGAGATTATGCCAGTGGCCGAACCCCTGCCGAGTGGTCTCCCCCTGGCACTTAGCCGGGCCATACTCGCCAATCTATTTCGCTGCTTGGCCGAGACGACCACTACCAAGATTGATCCCCAGCAGAGTGGGCCCATCTGGCTTTTTCAACTCTGGCTACAGGTCTACTTCGCCACGCTTAGGCCGGACATGCCCGCCTTCCAACCTGCCGAAACGCTCGGCCTTCAGCTGGCCTCTTGACCAGCACCACCTCACTGGGCCGAAGAAATCTTCAAATTCTTCTTCAGCCTTAGCGCCTTGTCCGACGACGAATTCCTAATTTGCCGTCGTCAAGACTACCCTGCCTCAATCTAACTCTCATTAACGACATGGGATGCAGAGGTGGATCTTAACCTTCGCCGACACTAGGGATCATTTGTGCTGTCACGCGATCTTCCCCTTGGCTGTGATGCTCGCCGAGCAAGTTGGGAGGTTTACCACCCCCACTTCACCACCCGGCAGCTCGGCTATGTCCAGGGTACCCCGGTGCCTTTCCTTTCTTCACGCTCCCTTCTCAGCTGAAAACATCTTTCCGGCTTTCTCAAAAAGGATTTTAAATCCGCTGAGAATGATTTCTAAGAGCGGTGCAAGAAATTTCTTTTTCGGCCGACTGTCCCCGAGGCCCTTTGCACCGACACCTTTGGTGACTGGTGGGAGGCCTATACAAAACACTTTTTCGGCACGTCGATTAAAGATGTTGTCACTAAACTCTTTGGTGACAGACCTAGGAAGGTCGCCATCATCACAAAAGGCGCGACTCAAGGTACATTTCTTAAGGCCTTCTTTTTACAATTTAGCCTCGTCTAGGGCTATCTAACTTTATTTCATTTGTCTCTTTTTAGGCGGTCATGTGCTCCAGCCGGCAGACGTCGCTACGACGGTCATGGCTAAGAAGAATAAGACCACTTCTCTCTAAAAAACTATCGCGGCTGCTGTGGCTAACCCGCCGAGCAAATGGCCGCATCAAGAGGTCGAGGCAGCTGGCGAGTCTCATCGTTCTTCAAAACGTGCCAAGAATCTGGCGACGAAATGGGACCGGGAGACTCTCGTCACTTCCAGCCAGCTGCCCCAAGTATCAAGATTGGCACTGCCCCAGCCTCGTCTGTAGTTTGTCCTGCCCCCCAGGCCGTACCAATGAGTGCTCTGCAATTCGAGTCCCTTGTAGTCCAGGGGACCTCTGCTGCGCCCATCCTGGAGGTAACCCCCTTGGTCGCCAAGTCTCCCCCCCCAAGCATCCAAAATAATCGTCGGCCGTCTTGGAAGAGGAAGAGGTTTGAATATCTACTGCTTTAATTGACATTTTGATCCCAGTACTAAACGACCTTTTTCTTAGGACGATAACGTGACTTCGCTTACGAGCCGTCCTCGACCTTCTTCCCCAAGTCCACCTTCAACGACAGAAAACCTCCCAACCAATCCTCATGTGGCCGACAAGGGGAAGAAGGTCGTTGCCGAGCCCGAAGCGCTGGCGACATCGACGGTCCCTCTACTGGGTGATGGTTTTGCCATCCCTACTCTGGAAACCGCCCCGACCACTGTAAGTTCCCTTCACTCATCTTTTCCTTAGGTTCTCGACCCTCTAGCTTGGATTATACTTTTTATGTTCTTATGTTCAGCCATCCTGGCAAGGGCTCAACTAAAGCTGTTGACAAGGGCTTTATTGAGACATTGACTAGTTTAGCCTCCCTTTCAACTTGAAGCTCGGAGTGCCTTCCAAATAAGCCGAGCTATATCAAGCTCCACAGAGATTGTTGCTTCTTCTTTAGAGAGCAGTTTAGACTCATCTGACATCCATCCCCTCTAGCCCAGCTAACACAAGAAAGCTCTGATCGTCATCAACTGTGATTTTAATTTTAATTTTTTCATTTGTGAGGTCGGCAAGGAACCAGGCATGGCAATGATGGCATACCATGTATAGAAATTTTTCTCAAGTGTTTGGTTTCAAACTTTTAACTGAGATGCATATACTTTTGTATTGTCTGATCTGATGAGAGCTTAATTGCGGCCACAACCTCTGCTGGATTAACTCCTTCAAAAGGTTTCCCAATTCATACAAAGCTTGTAGCCGGTAAGACACTACTGAATGAAATCGCTTTTGGAATGTCTAAAAACGCTTTCAGAAGAACTTTGATTATATATTTTGCTTCTGGATTTAATATTGTATTATATATTTTGCTTCCATGTTTTGTACTGACAGATGATTAATTTGATTCTTCATGTGTTTCTTAAATAAAAGTGCTTCATTAAAAGTGCTTCCCCAAATGCTTGCATCAAACTTAAATAGAATTATGCACCTCGTATCAACTTTACTATCGACGGAGCTAGCTGTGCAGGCAGCTTCTCCATTGAAACAAGTCGAGGGAATCATTACTTTCAGACATTACATATCACACATTCAAGTTGTTTTCCAATGGAGGTGCAATTGCAAGCACAATGGCTTCACTTCACATACCAATTCGAAAACAATAAAGCCAACCGTTTCCCACAATCATCAAAACACGAAAATAAAGCAACATCATTTGTATTTACAAATCTATTTACAAATAAAGTTCGACGCCAATGAACTAGCCATCACAAAGGTGACTAACTGACCTCAAGCTCCTCGTCAAGCATGTGCAATCGAAACAACATGAGGGACTTTTTCGTTGTCGAAGGGCAAGCTCACATACTCCCTAGCAAACTCCTCTGCAATTTCCATGGCAAGCTCACCATTCACAGCCTGGCAACACATATACAACACCGTATTCGTAGCGGCATTGTAGAGCATCAGCAGCACGAGAGAAGTCGCAGTCACCACAATTTGCACTGCAAACGCTTAGCTCTTCCACCCATCAGTATCCCCCTTCAAATCCAATGCCGAAACCCAACTACAAAACCCGAAAACCACCATGAAAAACATCAGCAAGCACAATGCCACCTTTGTCATTCCCTTTATCAAATTCGCACTTCGAGTCAAGGATTCAAACCCCTATTTTGATTCCAGCACAACAACCACACCTATTTCTCCCAAAATAAATCCAATGGGTGTAAAAATAAATCTACATATTGAATTGGGTTTATGGGGGTATATTAGGTATTCAATTTGGGTTTAAAGAGATATTAATAGTTTAGTTAAAAATTAAATGGGTGCAAAGAGTAAGTTGGGTGTATAAATAGGTTAAATGAGTTTAAATAAAATTTCCCTTAAAAAAATGCAAATGAGGCAGAACATTACTTTTACCCAAGGTTTTAAAAAATGCTAAGCACTAGTCGGGCAGCAAGTAGGAGCCTAGCGCCTAGGCAGATTTATGTAAATTTATATATATTGTAAATAAGTGCCTATTTATACCCATAAAAACTATACTTGTATGAATAATAAAAGAATGACAAAATACAAAAAAAGAAGTAGAATAATACACAAAGTATATGCATACATAAAGTTCAATATTTAAAAAACAGTAAGCATATAATCATAATGAGGAGGATTCTTGGACGATAGACTAAATTCTTCTTGTTCATGATTTTTGCACTGGATTGGACATAGACTAAATTATATTAACCTTGTTATATCTAGTTTATTTCTTTTCTTTGTATGTATCCCCTCAAAAGTGCTCTAATTCGTTTCACTATTGGATGAACTTGTGGTAAATCCATCATTTGCAAATTAGGTACACCATTTCTGTAAGTATACCATCATGAAACCAAAAAAGAATAAATCACACAATTAATAATAAATAAAAAAACCCGTCTAGAACCGCCTAGCTCCAGACTGATTTTTCGAAACGATTTGCACTAAATTGCGGCGGGCCTTCACTGCCTAGAACCTAAGGGCCCCTTAGGCCGATTTTTAGAACACTATTTTTTACCTATTTCCAAGGATTGAAGTAAAAATTATATAAATTAAATTGGGCCTGGATCCGGTACTTTTTATTGTCGCTGAGTCAAGTTGGCACAAAGGCACTTTGTTTGGGCCATGGGCTGATCTACTGAAGCACTCGTGGCGCCAAGCAAAAGCCGAACGTGCCCATTTGTTGGCCAGAAACACCTAAAACGATAGGGGTACTTACGTCATTCCATTATCCAGATACAGAAATGTTTAGATTTATCACCCGGAAGAAAAAGCGTGCAAGTACACTTTTGGAATTAAATAATTTTCAAATGGAGTCACGAACTTTTTGTGCAATCTCAATCTTGCCCTCGGGAAATCCAATTTTGTCCTGGGCCTCCTTCACTCCACCTCCTCCACAACTCTTCGCCCCTCGGATCCGCCGGAAACCGTGCACTCTCGTATCCAGCGCCCACAGAAGAACTCGCCTCCGAAGCAGAGCCCGCCGGAAGCTTCCTCCCGAGAACGACATGTCAGTCGCCGTCCCGATACCATCGTCCCCTCGCCGGCTCGACTTGGACCACGAGTCGTTCCTCGATTCCAGGATTAGTATGTCTCTATTTCCGTTTATTGAAACGTTACAGTAATTATTCTGCAGTCAAAATGTAATTATGAATATCTAAGCAAGTTGTTACAATTGGGTTTTAGCAAAATGTGATAAAGATTGAAGCTTTACTTAGTTTTGGTTCAATGCGATAAGGTGCAGGAGAAAGGGATGTGTTGATAACTGATAGGGAAAAAGAGGAAAGCATGCCTTCTCCAAGCAAGACCAAACATAGAACGAGCACTGTGAAATTTTTTGGGGTCGAATTGTGCCCTGACAATGTGGCCGTTGCCATGGTGTATTTTGTTCAAGGTGTTCTAGGCCTTGCAAGGCTTGCTATCAGTTTTTATTTAAAAGACGATTTGCATCTCGACCCGGCTGAGGTACATTTACATTCACAGTTTTTCGTTATTTTTCCGGACTGGTTTGCTTTACATTTTTTTTGTAGCTGTAGTTGTTAAAAGTGGCATGCTTGATTAACTGTGAGCTTAAATTGATGTTGTTATGCACTGATCGGTACAGAATTTTACTATGAGGATTCCGAATAATATGAAAAAGGTGTTAACAGGGTTACGGATAATGGGATTCTAGCTTTGATAGGTGTGAATTGCTTGTCTTTGGTGTTTGTAGTCTTGGTTTCTGACAAATTTATATGTGTTTGACTAGACAGCTGTGATTACCGGCTTTTCTGCGTTGCCATGGCTGATCAAACCTATATACGGTTTTATTAGGTGTGAGTCTACTTGCCATGTCTATTTGGTATCTCTCAGTTACTGTATTGCGCTATTGTTGTTTGTGAACAGTTTTTTGGGTCCTTGCAGCGATTCTGTGCCACTATTTGGTTATCGAAGAAGGTCATACTTGATTTTGTCAGGGCTTCTTGGTGCAGTGTCATGGAGTTTGATGGCCACTGTTGTTGATAACAAATTCAGTGTTGCTTTCTGCATAATTCTTGGATCTCTATCTGTTGCCTTTTCAGATGTGGTAAGTATCTATTATATATTCTGTTTGAATGGTATGGAAGGTATATCTTGTTATGTGTCACAATATGTGCCTAACTTAGGTTTCAGCCAGAATTTGAAGTTGACTTGGTTCTCAGCCAGAATTTGATTTAGACCATTTATTTAGATTGTTTTCGACATGGAAAATCCTCTTAAAAAATCAAATTTGTATGAATTAAAGTGTATCTTAACATTGTATATGCTTCAAACGATGAGATGTGTTTACTTAAGTAATTAATTTTGAACTTATCAGATCAAATACATAATACCTGTAGAGATATTATGAAATAAAAAATCAAAATGATCCCTAAGAGAGTTTATATGAGGAGATTCTGATCCTCAGTTCTCTCCTTTGAGATTACAAATAAGAGAACATTGAAAAATTGGGGGTTAAAAAGCCCTAAAATGATTCCAGAGGAAGAAAGAGTCAAGACTCACGAGTGTCTGGTTTAATTTTAGGGAAAAACTTAAGCCTACTTGTTTGCATTATTTAGAAAGGTTCAGCTTAAGAATCCAGATCCTCTGGTATGAAATGATGAATTGCCTCCTTTTTTGTTCAGTTTCTTCATTCTGTAACATACTTTGTAAACCATGTCAAAACTAAGTATGTTTTAGGTTGTCGATTCCATGGTTGTGGAGAGGGCTCGTGGTGAGTCACAAAGCATGTCAGGTTCTCTTCAGTCTTTGTGTTGGGGATCTTCTGCTTTTGGTGGAATTGTGAGTTCCTATTTTAGCGGCTCCTTGGTGGATGCTTACGGTGTAAGGTACACAAAGTTTACTTTTCAGAATGTAGGGTCCTATTGCTGATAATCATCTGATGTGGTCTTTTGTTTGTTTTTCAAATTGTTGATGTTTCAGGTTTGTTTTTGGTCTCACGGCTTTGCTGCCACTGATGACATCTGCAGTTTCTATTCTTGTGAATGAGCAGCCTGTGATTGGTGCCTCAAAGGGGCCAAATTTTCCTCTGCCTGGTCATAACTTGCTTGATAGCTGGAAACAGAATGTTCTTCAGTTATGGAATGCTGTTAGGCAACCCAATGTATTTTTTCCCACGTTATTTATTTTCCTGTGGCAGGCAACCCCTCACTCAGAGTCTGCAATGTTTTACTTCACGTACGTGGAATTTATGAGCATGATCATTATCCTTTACTTTGTAAAAGCTACAGGTGTTCATGGCCGCTTTCAATTAGTTTCAGTAAATGTTTCCAATCTTAACTATGGCTTTTCTATTTCCTTGGTTTTCAGCACAAATAAACTTGGTTTTACCCCAGAGTTCTTAGGACGTGTCAAGCTTGTTACCTCTGTAGCATCATTGCTTGGGGTTGGACTGTATAATGGATTTTTGAAAACTGTTCCGTTGCGGAAGACTTTTGTAGTAACAACTGTTTTTGGTTCAGCTATTGGGTTGACTCAGGTTTGTGATACGAGTTATTTTCTTAAAACTCCCTGACTTAACTGTGTCAAATGAAATTCAGATGTAATTATTATTGATCTTATGTCTCAGGTTCTCCTTGTAACTGGATTAAACCGAAAATTCGGGATAAGCGATGAGTGGTTTTCAATTGGGGATTCTTTGGTCATAACAGTTCTCAGTCAGGTACACTATTAAAACAGGTGTATTGGTTGCTGTACCCTGTAATTTGTTAAAAGAATGTAGTTCCTTGGATGCATGCATTCTGAGTGTGCCTTGAAAATTTAGTCAAATGCAGCTTCAAACCTTTCTTAGAAATAGATAAACCGATAAATTTAACTGATGAAATTACTCTTCAAAAAACTAAGCTCGCAACTTTTATTCATGGTTCTGTTGTTGTAACAATGTTTCGTTTTTGATATTTCGAATCTAATTGTACCACATGCATGAGAGGAAATATATCTATTGCTTGTGCACAGAACTGATTCTGTGAACGGCTGTACTACAAAACTAATTCCTAATTTTCGTTGCAGGCTTCTTTCATGCCTGTTCTTGTGCTGGCTGCTAGATTGTGCCCGGAAGGAGTGGAAGCAACACTTTTCGCAACCCTCATGTCCATTTCAAATGCTGGGAGTGTTCTTGGGGGGCTGATGGGTGCTGGTCTGACCCAACTCTTGGGTGTAACCAAGGACCAATATGATAACTTGTCCCTTTTGATCATCATCTGCAATCTCAGCTCCTTGTTGCCTTTACCACTCCTTGGCCTCCTTCCACGGGATCATCCTGATGCAAACCTGGAGGAGAGTGAATCAGATATTGAGATGAAATCTAGTTGAGTTTTGGTTGTTTGCCCCTACGGTAGGGGCCCTACCTCATCCAGTCAGTGGTTTGGGGCATTCCCCTTTGATGTGTTCCTTGATCCCTAAGCTAACTTGTAAGTTTTTGCCTCATACCGTAGCGTACACATCAACAAGAGAAAACAATAGGGTTTTGTAAATATCATATGCTATGTGTATGAAATGAATTGATAGCATCCTTAGCCTTATTTTTCTGTCATTGATTCATCGGGTTGAATAAATCAAGGAAGAATCGAGGGATGAAAAGTACGGTGTGCAAAATAGAGAAAAATGGCATGCGAAAACCATTTAAACTAATATATTATCCTAATCATGAATCATTTTTCTATTATTCACAGCAAAACTAACAAAAAACTGGGCTGTTCCTGAGATTTGGCTAATCTAGTCCTCAACTAATACCGCAGTTTAAGCCATGTGGGTCTGCAGTGGTTCGGGCAGCACATGACTAACTAATTAGACTGGACTCTATCATGTCTTATGTCTGAAAAAAATTAGTAAATGGTAATCCTGAGCATATTAAATCGGACAACATACCAACACATAACAGCGGACAAATTCTTTTCTGGAGGGGTAAGACTTCATATGTGTAGGCTCCGTTCCACAGGAGATTTTCTCTTGCAGTCGGTGACATCACGTGGCAATAACATAATAATAGTTTACTATTTATAGACTACAATTATCTATGTCATCGGTGATGCTATTAAAATAATTTATTGGTTTCAAGAATTTCTCTTTTGCTGTTATGCAGTAAGTTCTGTGAAATAACAACAGTGCTCTTAAACAAAACAACATTATTCAAAAGGGAACTTGTCATTAGCACTCCAAAAATCTCATTCTACACTTCTCACAAGTGTATTTTTCTTTCTAATTATAAAAAGTTTAAAGTACCAAATGAAATTTTTAGAGTGCTAATAACAATTTCCTATTCGAAAAGGTACATTATTGGTATCTTCTAAAACAACCATCATGATGAGAATACCTAGGTGGAATGGGTTCATTGCACTCAACCGAGGAGTTCAAAGCCTCTAAGTAATACAAGGTCATGCAGGCAAAGTACATAGTGATATATTATTTATTACAGACACTATAGTGACGATGAACTCATTCAGTATAAATTTGTATCCATTATAATGGGTTACAATGAGATACTATAGTAACGATGAACCCATTCAGTATAAATCTATATCCATCATAATGATTTACAATAATTTTAAGTCTGAATGATTTACAGTCGCATATATTATCAGATTTATTATTACACTTAAACCAATATTTAATTGGATAATGATGGATCTGTCTGCATTTTTAAAACCTGATTTAGAAAACACTAGCTTTTTATGTTTTCTCCATATATGAGGATTGGTACGTGTGGGCTGTTTTATTTTTATTTTACAGCATAGATATATATACACACACATATACACATATATTTGGAAGTGATTGGTTTTGTGATTCTTCGCGGCTCATGCATATCATCAGACAGCATGGCTAGCATCCCAAAAAGCCTTCCATATGAAAGAGATATGATGATGGATTGGAGGTTTCAAATGGAAAGAGATTATCTTCGTATCTCTTCTTCCAAAGCTCATAGATCAAGTGATCTGGACTTTTAAAATTGAATCAAATAGCAAAAAATTATTATAACTTTGAAATTTTTTTAATAATTTCTCTGTTTCTCAATAATTGTGACTAATTAAATCATAAACCATAAAATGCCAGAAATACCGGATATATACTAATGTACTAAAAAAAAAACCATGTCCACCGTAATAATGTACTGGAAAAAATAAAAAAAAAACCCCCGCGGCTAAATAAAATCACGAGAAAAAAACCTAGCCGTCCGTCTTTGCTTTTAACGTTGAAGTTCGCAGCAATTTTTGTTGATCTCTTCTTTTTTCTATTTTTTTTTTTGGTTGTAGTCTCTCTTTCGCTTTATCGAGGAGAGCCTTCTGTTTATGGTTATGGTCGCCTTCTTGCTTTGTCGAGAAGAGATTTTGTAGTTGTGGTTGTGATTGTGATTTGTTCAATCTTGAGTTCTAGAGTGTTAACTACATTGTAAAAGATGAAGAATTGGTAGAGGAAGAGAAAGATGATAGAGAGAAACAAGAGAGATTCTAGAGAGAGAGTTTTAGAGAGAGAAATATGATTTGTATTAACTGAAAAATGAAGAATATACAATATGTTTTTATAAGAAAAAACCTAACAACTGTAATCAAATACTAACAAACTTACTAACTGTATTGCTAACTATATTTCTAACTGTATTGCTGACTTGTACCCTTAATACTCTCCCTCAATCTCAACTGGGAAAACCCAGTTTGAGATTGGAAGAAGTGAGACATAGTAGCACTGAAACTGTAGATTTAGGAAAACCACCATTAGATTGATACCCAAAAATCTGTCCACATGTAGCACTTTGACTAGAGTCACCACTTTGGATTAGCCTGCTGCAAATAAGAAAGACAAGACCTGATTATCCTTCAATCTGCTGGAAAAACTAGACCTGCTTTCACACAGGTTTTTTATTTTAAATAACGATCTTTCTTCCTTTGATCAACAGATAGATTCTCTAACACCATCTGACAGAAGCAACTATTCAAACACCATCATAGTGAATACTAACTTCAAAACCACTTCAACAGCAAGCCATGCAGAAAACGTGCCAAACAACCATCTCCAGTACAACAAGATGCCCTTCCACTCCAAATATATTCACTAACTCCCTCCAAATTCCAGCCTGTGAAAGTGACTGTCCACACCAAATATGACACCCATTTTTTCCAAATATATTCACTGCCTCACTGCAACGTACAGACCAAGAGCTTAGAAAAAGAATTATGTTGCACACATCCAAAAGTCTAATATTCCTCTGCCTTTTGCAGGAACTTCAATCAAAGAACAGCCTCTTATAAAGTTGTAACACACCCTCATGCCGGTTATAACAATTTCTTGTTGGATTACCTTTCGTGGGATTTACCGTCAACAATCTCATTCAACTTGGCTTCGGCCTTTAATATTTACAAAACAAAAAAAAAACAGAAAATTAACAAACTATAGTGTGGCATCGGCCTTAACTATAGCACCACAGGATCGCCCTTTGTAGATTTTACCAAAAAAACTTCTTTGAACAATGGCATCGGCCTTCACAATTTCAACAACTGAAAATCAAAATCTATGTAGGATTACCCTTCGTGGGATTTACCTACTCAAAACACGGGATTACCCTTCGTGGGATTTACCGTAAACAACTTCTTCTAACTTCATCATATAACCAGACTTACTGTAGATTCATGCTAACAACTGAGTTGGTTAGACTATGAAATTATAGGTTGAGATAAGAAAATATACTACACAAACACGATATAAATGAATTGTAAAAGATGAAGAATTGGTAGAGGAATAGGAAGATGATAGAGAGAAACAAGAGAGATTGTAGAGAGAGAGTTTTAGAGAGAGAAATATGATTTGTATTAACTGAAAAATGAAGAATATACAATTTGTTGTTATAAGAGAAAACCTAACAACTCTAATCAAATACTAACAAACTCACTAACTGTATTGCAAACTATATTTCTAACTGTATTGTTGACTTGTACCCTTAATATAGAGAGGCAATTGTTATCCAAATATGAGGTGGTGGTGTTTGTGGCTTGTGCGCTCGGTAAAGAACTATCAGAGGAAAACTTGATATTTTTTGGAGGAGACTCATAGCATCACTTTTTTTGCCAATAATTGCGAAATCATCAGAGATTGGTGCGGTCTTTTCCTTGTGGAACCTCTTGAGCATGGAATGTTTTAGTCCTCGTGACTAGGGTTTAGGACTAAGGGTCCTCCATGAGTGAAGAATCGTATTCTATTTTTGATGTGTTTATAATTGTAGGTGTAGACATTGTAAAATTTGGTGAACCAAATACTCGCCACCAAATTAACGTTTTGACTTGCTAGGCTTCTATGGCACGCACCGTGTCCATGGGTTGCAATTTTTACACATAGCATGCGATTCATCAATATTGAACGAGTCATCAAAAAGTGATTTGCGTTGACGTTTGGTAAACAATTACCACATTAAGTTGATGGTCGAAACAATTGCGAAATTATATTTTAAATTGACTTTGATATAAATCATGTCAATTAAATTATTTGGTTAATTTACCAATATTTACTCGGTTAAATTATTTGATTAATCAAGATTATTTGATTAAATCAAATTGGACTCCAATCAAATTCTTCCATTCGTAGGATTAGTCAAGTCATTTGATTAAAGGGTTTTTATCACAAATGGTCTCTGAAATTGACTATCACTATCGAGATGGTTCCTGAAATTAAAAATCAATCGATGAGGTCCCTGAAAATAGGTGTCGTAAATCAATGTAGTCCTTCTATCACAATTATGTTAAGTGATGATGTGGCACATAAATGGGCCCCAAAAGATTTACGGGTTTTTATCACAAATGGTCCTTGAAATTGACTCACACCATCAATATGATCCCTGAAATTGAAAATCAATCAATGTAGTTCTAGAAAATAGGTGTTGCCTATCAATATGATTTTTCTGCCACTATTTTGTAAATTTTTTTGTTATGTGATGATGTTGGTTTAATAATTAATTAAAAAAAAATTGTCTAAATACCTTTTTGCACAATGAATTTTTTTTTCTTATAGTAGGGCCTACTCCGGAGAGAGATTTCTTTCATAAATTCTCAAAGGCACAAGGCTTAACCAAGGCCTAAGAGGGGGTGTGGAAATATTTTTTCAACTAACAATAGATGCACTTGGTTATAACTTCATTATCCCAAGGCAGACCTTGTTGTTCTTTGCATCACCAGACTATCATGTAAGTGTTGAACAAGCTCTCGAAGATTAAGGTTGTGAATATGTTGATCGCCTAAATGTTAACAGTAATGTCCCATTTTCCAATGGGCCAAGTCGTCACCAAAGGTGATCTCGATCCAAGTTCAATCCGGTGAAGGGTGTTGAACTGTGTAAAGATGCGTGTATTGGTATTTTTTTTAAGAGAATAGATAATGAAGGAGGTAGAGAAATGTGGACTGGGATCGGAGGTGACTGCAAGACTGGATTTTTGGGATGACAATTTTTTTATTAGCTATTAAATTATTAAGCCCATTTGTAATTTTTTTTAAATTTAATTAGACTTGTGTGACCCATTTATGTGTCACATCAACACACAACAGAATTTTTGACAAAATTGTGACAGAATGACTACTTTAATCAATTTTTAATTTCAGGGACCATTTTAATGTTGCTGGTTAATTTCAGAGACCATTTTGACGTCATCAGCACTTAACAGAATTGTAACGAAAGGACCACATTGATTTGCGACATCTATTTTCAGAGACTACATTGATTAATTTTCAATTTCAGGGACCATCTTGATAGTGAGGGTCAATTTCAGGAACCATTTGTGATAAAATCCTTGATTAAATCAAATTTGACACCAATCAAGTCTGAATCAAGCTAATACCAAATGAAGTTCTTTCACCTGGTTTACCAAATTATTTGATTTGGTTCAAATCAAATACCAAATCAAGTCCAAGTCAAGCTTTGGTTCTTTTATCAACCAAATTATTTGGTCAAATTATCAAGTTAATTGATTTAGTTCAAATAATGCCAAATCAAATTCAAATCAAGCTTTAATCAAGACAATTCACGGAGACAACAATAAAGCATTCTCTCACTAAATGGGGTTGGCTATATGAATCCTAAAAAACCATTGTGCTCGATTTTGTGTCATGGCTTCAGTTAGATCCAAGTACTAAGTCTTTTCTTAGAGTCTTTTCCAAAATCTTCCTCTACCCCTTCGGCCTTGGGCCTCTATCCCGTAGTCGCATCTTCTAACCGGAGCGTCAGTAGGCCTTCGTTGCACATGTCCAAACCACCGTAACTGATTTTCTATCATCTTTCCTTCAATTTCGGCTACTTCTACTTTACCTCGAATATCCTCATTCCTAATCTTATCATTTCTCATGTGCCCACACATCTAACGAAGCATCCTCATCTCCGTTACACCCATTTTATGTACGTGTTGATGCTTCACTGCCCAACATTTTGTGCTATACAGCATTGCCGGCCTTTTTCACAGAGACAAACTCAATAAATAAAGGGCCAACAAATGAATTGATTCAATGAAAAGAATCATTGAAAGACATATAAATATGAGGCTCCAAGAGAAAGAAGTGGACTTTGAGACACACGACAAACTCAAATGACTCGATAGAACTCTTTGCATTTTTATCACGCTAGTGGAGAATCAACAAGCATAAAGTTTGGCTGATAGTGCCACCACGCACACCATATTGCATGAGAAACACTATTTTACTATCTTCGTACCTGAAAATGCACCTCTGACAACCTTCTCAGGCTCATCCAACCTGATAAAATGTGTTGGGCTGGCACTAACACTGAGAGATAAAAGCCAGGGGAGCAAATGCGATTAGATACCCCAATAGTCCTAGCCATAAACGATGGATACGCACGTGCCAATTCATCCACCATCAAAGTTGAAGATCACCTATCACGTGATACTACTTGGGGTCCCGATTTGTTCAAGATCAAGCATCGACAACTCTTAAAGAAATCACAAGCCTTATTCAAGATCAAGTGTTCACCACCCCTGAATCAAATTCGACTTCAAAAGAAGGGGAAGCAAGTCCAAACTTTTGGAGAAAACCAGAATACTCTTTGGCCAAAAGAAAACACCAAAAGCCCAAACACTCATGTTCTACATCAATCTCGTGGAGAATGAACAAGATCAACTAATACACATGCTGGTTCATCCACACAAAAATTGAAGACCACCTACCACGTGAAAATGCTCGTGGTCCTATTTTGTTCAAGATCAACCATCGACGGACCTTGAATAAATCTCTTCCCGATTTAAGATTAAGTGCTTGCCACCTTTGGATTAAATCTGAACACTAGAGATAAGAGGAATATTCTTTTAAATATAAACTACATAGATTGTAACCTTAAACATTCATGTAATACAAATATTATTCTGTATACGTGTTCTTGTTTTATTGATTATAAAAAATTTCGTGTTTACAGTAAAATTGTAACTTGTTTACATGTATAGTCTTTTGAATATTCTAAGAAATAGGTTTATTCTTAATGAAATTTCTTTCGCCCAAATAAAACAATGTACTGCAAAAGACTCACAGGTTCATAACCAATGTTCAGCCCACAGTTATTGCTCCTGGGTTTTCTTTCTCAAATTTTTATTTCCTTATGAATCAATCATTGATCATAATTTGTCCTCTTTTAATCCTTATGAATTGTACTAAAGGTTATTTATTATCTTGTTTTATAAAATAGGAAAATGCAGGGAAATATAATGCTATTAAATTATAGAAAAATACATGTGAAGTGCTGCACCCAAGACCAAGGTTATACAATAATTAAAAATAATTATGACTATATAATGGATAAGTATGAAGATGTATGGATGGCCTATGCATTTGGATTGTTCCCATAAAATGGAAGGATAAGAAGTAGGTTGTTTGGCCTAAAACCAGAGCTGCAAGTGCCCTTACCAGAAAATGCAATTGCCAAATGATTGATTTGATTAGGCGTTGGCTGAGTGGAAGACAAGAATTCTAGATATAATGCATGTGAATGCCATGTGAAGCAAATTAACTTTTCACACACACACACACACACACTTCATATGATAATTGGAAACCAAACAAGAACCATGTGATTCATTGACCTCAGAACAGTATATAGGCATATATAATCCCTAATTAAGTAGGAATATTTATGCACAAAAAGTTAATACACTTTTTAAAATAATGTATTAAGGGTATCTAAACCCCAATACAAATGACATTATTAAGGATATGCCTAAAGATAAACAAGACAAATTGATCAAGGTAAAACATCCTCCACTCCTGAGTGGCTTGTCTACTTTCTTAAGCTAACACTTAGCCGAGAAGCCATAACTTATATTAGGATATCAATACTAAAATGAAACCTTATGAAGAATCTAGGCCAGCATTCTTGTATATTAATTGATGAAGTGCTCGTAGAACCGCATATAAAAAAGTTTCCTAATTTAGGGATCTTTTGGTTTGAAAAATAAAATCAATGGACCGATCAGAATACACAATATAATCTTCAGTCATGCCTTCATAACTCCAAATATATACTCGATTTTGTCACAGTACCCTATGTCAACCACTTCCTTCAACTCTTTTTCAAAGTTAAGGAATATTGTTTGATGACATATTATTAAAATCAATCCTATATTCGTAAAAATAAAAATGATTTTTCTGGTCATTGGCAAGAAAAAGAGAACTTAATTCAAGCAAATGCTCCTAAGCAACACTTAGTTTGAGTGAATGCTCTTAGTCATTAGCTTCAGTCACTCCACATATTTGTTATTACCTAATTAAACCATATAAAGGTCACATTCAACTAATCTGAAACTCATGAATGAAGTGATCAATTGGTCACGTATATAGAGAAAGTGTCTGTTATAATCCAAATGCTCTGTGTGTGTGTGTCCCCACTAGTTCCTTCCTGCTCAAGGAACAGTTGCAGGATTTTGGTATTTGGGTCATATCATCCGATCAACACCACACAATAATACTAGTTGCAATTGGAAAAGCTACGGGCCACTAGAATTGCCGGACATCTACCAGACAAGTACTCAAACGTCCGGTTTCATGACTAGGACTAGTCTTTATATGGCCACGGTTTTAGGGCAACTGAAGCTCTTCATTTGGGCAACCCCACATGCTTGGCCGTGGCTTGCCCATGCACCTTCGGTTAGTAGGACCATGGGTCCATGGGACCTATTATATATATAGGCAGAGAATACTTGGCTCTATATTGAATGCAGTCATTTTCTTCCACAGTTTGGCGCAAATATTGTACTTAGTTATTTCTTTTAGTTGACTTACCACATATAACACTCTAATTGTGAATTCACAATTGTAATTTACAAGGTTACGTCAAATATGGACGAATAGTTACTCTCTCTTGTACCTATGCACATGTCCGAATGAACGCTAGTGAAAGACGTAATATAAAAATTCAGATAAGTCATGTATAACGTATTCATCATTTGAAAGATAAGACGTAAACGTACATGTCATCGAGATTGTGATCATTTTACTGTAGAAATGTACAAGTCAAATTTTACTAGTTGTGAGGTTCCCCTTTATAATTAAAACATGTGCATATTCTAGCCTTCTAATTTGGTTTATGCTTTTTTTTTAACAAATGATATTATCTATACTAACAGAGAGGGGATGGGCTTAACCTCACAATGAACTAGCAATAATGTGATTCAAATTCGCTTTTGGCAAGAATCGAACCTAAGACCTTTCACTTACAAATGAAGATGAATACCACTACATCATAATACTAAGTGACAATTTATGTTATTAGCTAGCTTAGCTATATGAAAACCCATTTGGCTCACCATTCAAATCTTTAGTTGCGTAGAGGTTCAGTTTGCTTATTGCTAACATTGCTAAATTAAGATGCATTAATCCATGATTAGCGTTTCATCATGATTTTGTCAATTCAGTACAACAGTCTTTTGCATGTGATTAGTAATTCAGTATGGATAAGGATTAAGGGTAGAATATGTAAACTTGCAAGCATGACTTGGTTCTTGGAGAGGTTATGTCATGCAATCAAGTTTTGTTTATCGACGTTACTGTCTTAGAAACGTTTGTCATACTATTTTTCACTCAAATTTATGTAATGACGAACTATTTGCTTCAATTTTTCATACTGGTATGTATCACTAAAATTCTGGATGATCATGTATTAAAAAATGCACTATCTATCAAATGAACGATTGTGATGTGGTGAGATGGTGATATAAGAGAATTTCTCATATTCTTGTGAGGGCAAATGAAACTAGCACCTAGGTTAGCTGAGCATTCCCTCTAAGGTCACTCACATTTTTCACCTTGTATAATTTGAGACCCGTATCATTTGTGTTAACCAAGAGAGAAGAATGCAAGTTTTTACAGAGAGAGAAAATCTTTAGAGAGAGAGAGAGAAAGAGAAAAGATTCTTTGTATTATATTTTTCTTACTGAATAAGTAATCTTACAAGATATTTATAGAGAACACAATACTGTAATTAATCTAACTACCTAGCTAATCTTATGCCAAGTGTCACAATCTCATACACATACATAATATCTCTATCATCCCCCCTCAAACTCATGCTTGGATGATCCTAGCATGAGATTGTTACAATGTGTATGAAATAAAGGAGCACTTAACCCCTTAGTTAAAATATCTGCAAATTGTTCCTTAGAAGAAACAAACTGAACAGTAAGCTAATTTTTTGCAACGCGTTCACGAACAAAGTGAACATCAACTTCTATGTGCTTGGTTCATTGATGTTGAACTGGATTGAATGATAAAGCAATAGCGGACAGATTATCACAAAACAAAACTGGAATAGAAGGTATTGTAATATGTAGAAAGCTAAATATTTGCTTGATCCAATCAAGTTCTACAGCCGCGGAAGACAAAGCTCTGTATTCTGCCTCTGTGGATGATTTGGAGACAATTTGTTGCTTCTTGGAAGACCAAGAAATGAGATTACAACCTAGGTACACAACTAATCCAGTTGTGGATCTCCGATCATTGAGATCCCCTGCCCAATCTGCATCACTAAAGGCTTTAATATCTAAATTAGAACTGGAATAAGACAACCCATATGTCATGGTATCTTTAAGATACCTAAGAACTCTTTTTACTGCAATAAAGTGGGAAACCATAGGACACTGCATAAACTGACACACCTGATGAACAAAGAAGGCAATATCGGGTCTAGTAACGGTTAAGTACTGCAGAGCACCCACAACACTCCTACAAAGAGTGGGATTGTTGTACGGTTCACCATCATCCTTAAGGAGCCAATTATAGGGAAGACAAGGTGTATCACATGGCTTAGAATCAACCATCTATGTTTTAACCAACAGATCATTAATATACTTTTGCTGTGAGAGAAATAACCCGGTTGCAATTTGAGAGATTTGAATTCCCAAAAAATAGTGCAAGGGACCAAGGTCTTTGATATCAAATTTAGAATTCAAGGACTGAATAACCTGTTGAATAGCCATAGAATCATTCCCAGTGATGATAATATCATCCACATAGAGCAACAAAATAACCAATGTAGAGCCAACAACCTTCACAAACTATGAAGAATCAAAATACGTAGTTTTGAACCCCAACTGAAGAAGAAATGCAGTGAATCTCTCATTCTAGGCTCTGGGAACTTGTTTCGAACCGTAGTGAGACTTATGGAGTTTGCAAACCAAATCAGGATATACAGAATCTTCAAAGCTAGGTTGCACCATATAAACTTCATCTTGCAAAATGCTATGTAAAAACGCATTTTTTACATCCAACAGCCGAAGAGACCATTTGAAATGAGCAGCTAACACCAACATTATTCTCACGGTTATGGGTTTAACAACAGGACTGAAAGTCTCAGTATAATCAATCCCAGGTTCTTGACTAAACCCTTTAGCGACCAACCGAGCCTTATGTCTAGCTATAATACCATCAGAATGTTTCTTAATCTTGAACACCCATTTATAGCCTACCAAATTCTTATATTTTTTTTGGCAAATACACCAAACTCCAAGTCTTCTGAGTATGAAGTGCATCAATCTCTTCTTTCATGGCATTCAACTAAACTGGACATGTAAGAGCAGACTTGTGAGAGGTAGGTTCAACCAGAGAAGGATCTGTGACAGTAGATGACTATAAAGCTGAGAGAAATGCTTTCCTTTTGACAATCCCACTTTTGCTCCTTGTTTGCATAAGGTATGGGTTCATAGGTGGAACTAGTACTATGACTGGAAGAGTCTCGGGACAATGGACATGTGCCACAGGGATCTCAGAACTGTTATTGGCTGCAACAATAATGGACTGAGATAGAACAGGTAAATCAGGACTAGATAAGGTTGACAGTGGAGATGGTATGGAAGAAGACACAGGTAAGGTGGAAGACAGTGAAGAAGAAAGAGACTGTGTAACATGTGGAGAAGAATGAGATGGTACAGATATAGAGGAAACAGCCAAGTTATTGGATGTAACTTGGGAAAGACACAGATGATATGGGCAATGAAACACTATCACTATGTGAAGAAACCTGTTTTGATGCTGTCAATAAGTCTGTAAAAGGAAACTCTTGTTCACAGAAAAATACATGCCTTGATACATATATTCTCTGTCTAGCTACCTCATAACACAAAAAACCTTTGTACTTGGAAGCATACGCTAAAAAGACACACTTAGTAGTCTTGGGTTGAAATTTGGTGCTATTGTAAGGTTGAAGAAAAGGATAACAAGCACACCCAAAAAAATTCGAGTGGAGAAAGAACCGGAACACTCCCATATAGTAGTTCAAAATGAGACTTATGTAATAATAATGGAGTAGGCATTCAATTTATAAGGAGCTGTTTGACAAGCAAAACTCCATAAATGAGAAGGAATATGAGCATTTTGAAGTAAAGTAATGGTAGTTTCAATTATATGCCTATGTTTTCTCTCGGCCAATCCATTTTGTTCTAGGGTATATGGACATGATTTTTGATGAAAAATGCCTTTCTCAACTAGAAAAGATTGAAACTTATTACTACAATACTCCCATCCCCCATCACTTTGTAAAATCTTCACATTAGTAGAAAACTGATTCAACACATAGGCATAAAAAAGCAATAAAGGTGGCACAAAGATCTGATTTATTGATAAGTGGGAAAATCCACGTGTATCTAGTACATTCATTGATAAAAGTAACATAGTATTGGTATCCATCAACTGATGTACAGGGTGCAGGACCCCAAAGATCATTGTGCACCACCTCAAATGGAATGACAGACTTATTGACAGATGTTTGAAAAGGCAGTTTACAGAATTTTCCTTCTAAGCAGCTTTGACACACAATAGGAACAGAATCTTTGGCACATGTAATGTTTGACTTATGCAACATCAAAGAAACAATGGAATTAGAAAGATGACCTAATCGACTATGCTATATAGTAGAGTTGACAAGTTGTCCAAGAAAAGCTTTAGCTTGTAACTTTGTCTGAGGGACACCAATAGAGGTAGTCGCTAAGGACTGGATAGGGTAAATACCATTACTGCAGAGCCCTCGGAATAGAATCCTCCCTGTGGCTTTGTCCTGTATCCAGAAGGAAAAAGCATTAAAGATAAGATAACAATTATTATCTAGACAAATCTTGTGAATAAAGAGTAAATTCTGTGAAAGTTTAGGAAAAAATAACACAGAATTTAACTTGATAAGTTGCATAGAATTTAACACAGTACTACCAATATGAGACACTTTCAAACCTTCACCATTAGCTGTTTGAATTGTTTCATTAAATGGATATGGTGAAGCCAATGACAAGTTGTTCAAGTCTGCTATCATGTGGTTGGTTGCTCCTGAATCAGTAAGCCAAACCTAAGGAGCAGCCTGTGCTGTAGAAGGTTGTGATGGTGGATTAATCACAGTATGCATAGCTTGCATTGATGGTTGTGATTGGTATGACTGCACAGTATAAGCAGGACCAAACTCTGGGAAGAAGAGCTATATTGATGTCCAGGATGAAAACCAAATTATTGTCCAATATAATTCGGGCCGTTCTCATTATAAAAACAAAACCAGGTTGCATGATTAGTTTTACCACAGATGTGACATTGAGATCTGCTATAGGGTGTGGAGCCGCAAAATGGTGATGTATGACCGTCACTATTACATAATTGACATGTAACAAATGAGGGAGCAAAAGGTTCATAAGTAGGATGTGGAGCTTGTCCAAGTACTCCTGGAGCTAAAGTGGGAAAAACATGAGTTTGAGGTTGAGAAAATGATCTGGGATTAAAGTTTCTGGAACCTTGATGAAACTTTTCCTTGCCTTTGTTTTTATACTGATTGAAATGCTTAAACCCCCTTTGAACAAAGTGAGACTATCCAGAAGCATTAGAAAAAGACTGAGAATGTCCTTTAGGTGGCTGAGAGGAATTGGTAGCAAACAATGCAGCAAGGAATAATGCAGGTGTACTAGAATCAACAATGGCCTCTTCTGCAAGTAGTTGAGACCGGAATTCTTTGAGAGAGATAACTTGCCCTCTATTGCGAATAACCGTTCAAAGAGTATTATACTCAGAAGGCAACATATTCAAAGCCAAAATCACTATATCTTCATCAGCAAAAGAAACACCAGCAGCAGTGAGATAATCCCTTGTAACTTTGATCCTTTATAGATACTGAGCCACAATATCAGTGCCTTTCTTAATGTTCTGTAAGTTGGACTTCATTTGAAAAATACTAGTTCGAGAAACAGTAGAGAATTGCTCCCTTAACCGAGCCAAAAGATCTCGAGAACTAGTACTACCGATAGCACATGACATAGCTATTGGAGACAAAGTGGTAGTAATCAACTGCATAAGAGCCCTATCATGCATCATCCAGATCAAATACTCATCAGAATCAACAGAAAAGGATGAATCTGACATATCCACACTAGAATCACCAGAGGGAGATACACATCGAGCAGGACAAGGGACGGAGCCATCAACAAATCCCACGATACCATTGCTTTCAAGTAATAATTGCATTTGAAATTGCCAATTAAGATAATTGAAATCATCCAATTTAACATTCACCGAAGTAGGAAGCGATGAAATAAGGGCAGTAATCGGAGACTGAAGCAATTGCAATTGACTAGCAGTAACCATGATGGAAGAAAACAAGTCACAGAATCATGAAGAAAGAAAGATACCTCTCAGCGGTGAAAGCACAAACACTCGGAGTGTAAGAACACAGAAGACGACGAGAGAGTTTCGAGTAGAAATTGCAGAACGCCAAAACCCTAGAATCTTGAAAAAGAAGAAGACAAGAAAAAACACAGCACAATTCAGTTGTGACACTACACAATTCAGCTGTGGCACTGCAATGTTGCAATGATCGAAGATAATAGCGGAAGCTTATGAAGGATCGAAGAGGTGGTAGCCATGGCGACGAGTGATACCATGTTAACCAAGAGAGAAGAACGCAAATTTTTACAGAGATAGAAAATATTTAGAGAGAGAGAGAGAGAGATAAAAGATTCTTTGTGTTATATTTTTCTTACTGAGTAAGTAATCTTACAAGATATTTATAGAGAACACAATACTGTAACTAATCTAACTACCTAGCTAATCTTATGCCAAGTGTCACAATCTCATACACATACATAATATCTCTATCAATTTAGCTGTTATAGTTTATGAAACTAACCAAAAACAATCTCAAAGCTACAGATTACATTATTAATCCCTTCATTTTTATACTCTTGAAGAATTTGACATTATAGAAAGTCTCAAAAAAAATATTTGTTCTTTATATGATTTTTGTGGTTCCACGTGACGTTTATATGATGCTCATATAGTAAATTATGTACTCACCAGGAGCTAGACGAGAAAAAGAGTGTTTGCCTCCATAATTTGACAACCAAATGAGTAATTATATATTGAGTAATGATTTCGTAACTTTATAGTTGCTTTTGTCGATATTTTTTCAAGAAAATGAAAATTTCATCAACTCCATATACCAAAAAGAGTGGAGAAATTTAGAAATATAACCATTTTAAAGATCACGTATTGAAATATTACCTACATTTTTTATCACTTGTAAAACGAACCAAAATAGATGTTCAAGAGACTAAATTGCCCTAGAACTAAAACTTTCTCTTCAGCAACGTCTGATTATCTTTCACAGTCACGGGACTGAATCATCAGCAATATTTGTGGAGATATCAGAGTCGTTGCTTCACGATTCCAACGACAAAATGAAGGTCGTTGAGTCCGACAACGACGACCGAGTCTTCGAATGGAGGGACCAGATCACCGTCAGAGGGTTGGGATTATCCCCTCCTTAAACGTCCTGCTCAGATTCTTCTTCGTCAAGTCATGGATTGGATTCTTGGGCGTCAAGTCATGGACGGACCGGGATTATCCCCCTTTACCATGCATGAGAACAACTTCAACCAAACCTGCATCGTTGCCTTGCTATGGCCTCGCTTTTAGCAGTAAACCTAATTAGTTTTGTTCCGCTCTTCACTAATTAGTATTAGATCATTGATTTCCTGATTAGCTAGTTCTTATCTCTTATTCTTCTTTTTGTTAGTTAATTTGATGTTAGTCATGGAAATTTGGTGTTTCTCCTCTCTAAACCCCTCATCTTCATTTTAATTATGAATGGAATAGAGATAACAGAGCAATGCTGGTGGTTCAACCATGGGAATGAGGTTAAAACAATCTTAGCATCGCTTAATTCCTTTTGTAATTTATAATTGATCATGTCATCGCAATTGACCAATTATTATCCACTACGTGGATGAGTTAGTGAATCCTAAAGCCAAATCAAGTCCACATTACTCGACGTGACAAAAATCTAGTCTACCATACAAGTGATGGGCATGCCAAGGACGTACCTTGAAAGCCACCAGAATACGACGTGAACAAATCTTGATCATATATTGCTTCCTTCTCAGTGATGACATGACACAGTGGCATTGCATCACAAACCCAAGAAAAAAAATTAAAATTAAAAATAAATTGTTGACAAAGATTTGCAGTGCAATTGGCCAATGAGCATGTCAACAAACATCACAAATGCTATACTTAACAATATCTTTAGGTGGGATTTGTTGGAGGAACACAACCGCATTTGTAAACTTTGGAAAATGATCATTACCTTCTCTCTTGAAGAAACAAAACAAAACCACAAAAAAAAAAAAAAAAAAAAGGAAAAGGGAATTTGAATAATTGCAATAATGGCTGCATAGTGATCAAGAGTGATCAAGTTTCATGTCATGATCACATCCAATTCTGATGACCAAAGGATGAAGGTAAATTTTTGTCATGAATACTGAAAAATATTAGGAACAAGATAGAAAGAGAGGAGGTCCGGCTCTAATGCTATACGTCTTACTCATTAATACGAATTTTATGCAAACTCTAACTGTTGCAAGAACCATTAGAACCATATATGTATGATTTAGATTTTATGCAAACTCTAACTATTGCAAGATCTATTTATACTATGAATTTTTTGAGTAACTTGTTGTATGATATGTACGTTTATCATAAAGTATGATAGGACCTATATAAAATATAGTAGGAGGTTTACTCATTGGTGCGAGGACAAAGTCTTTTACTAGGGGATACCATGTATCACAATTAGGGCTAGGCATAGGGCGGGCCGAGCCAAACCCAATTTTGAAGGGACCGGACAAGACCTGGATTTAAAATAAATGTATTGGACTAGGACAGGTATAACATATTTTAATACAGGAACGAGACCTAATCCACCCTGGTTGAAACGGGCTAGTTCAGGCCAGGTCCACGGGTCTTATTTTAATATTTTTTTATACAATTCAATCGGCACCGCCACTCAAGGTTGTCTCCTCTCATGCCTACCTCACCATTAGATCCAAACCTACCAAACCCAATTCCAAATTGCCACCCACAATGAGATTCGACGCTGCCCAACTTAGATATGTCTTTTCTCCTTCTCAAATCTTTAATAAGAAGCATGAAATTGAATTATATGCACTAAATATATGAAGTTAGACAGAGAGATACTAGAGCAACAGAGGAGACGAGGGCGTAGGCGGCGCAGAGAGCGTAGAAGATGTCGTCTTGCCGCTGGGATGACTCATTAATGGATGACTCATTGATCTCGTTCCACTAGTTGAAGAACATCAAGACGACTTCCATGGGCGCAGAGCTCAATAATAGCAGTGGCATTCTCGTCATTTAGAGAATGAGCTCATTCGAGAGCTCAAGAAGCTCAGTGAGCGAGCCAAGGTCAAAACACTTGAGAAGCGGAGAGTAGAAGAAACTCAACTCGTCATTGCATTGGAGAATCGACGAAATCGTAGAATCGAGAAGATATGTGGTGCATACGAATGATGATGGTGGGGAGAGAGAATCGAGTTCGAGGTCTGATGATGATAGTGGCAGCGTATGGAGATGGGACGGTGAGACCGAGTTAGGATGAGAGATCCAGGTTTGAGACTCTGAGTGAAATGAGATGAGTCAGGAGAAGACCAAGAGATCAAGAAGACTAGGATGAGGAAAAAATAGCTAAGCCGAGGGCTCGTTACCTCCTATTTTAAGATTCGCCCCGCCCTGTTAATTTCGTCTACCCGAACTGCCCCGCCTCGTTTTGTGTTTAGAAAATTTGGACCAGCCCCGAACCTGAATTGCTGCCCCTACCAGCAGTTCCTATACCCGTTTGCCCACCCCTAATCACAACAGGCTAGGTGAGACCACTAACATAGATCTCACTCTTTTTTTATAACTAAAACAAACAAATAAACTACAAGGTGAATTCTTTTGGGATCTATACCGGCCTTACATTATATAACACTTTACGAGCCACATTACGTAGAAAATTGCAAAAACCAAATACATGAATTTTGAATGTAGCTAATAACCTTAATTTGCAAGGTTTTTCTACTACTATGTTAGCTTCACGAAACTCATGTTATACCTGTTGAACAAAAAATTTCCTAGCAATCTTCAAATATCAGATATCGTTGAAAGTGGTCTTCAAGTAGGTGGATAATTTGATTTTAACAAATGGATTAAAACTTGTGAATCTCCTTTAGTACGACGGAAGAAATTTCTAACTTTGTTGCTCAAAACTTTTGGTGAGAGGGTCACAAAACTCTTGATGGTAATATGATGCTAAAATTTTTCGTGGCTGTCGCGTAGAGATGATGTCTTATATTGTTGTAAGAGAGAATCGTTGTGAAAGTACTTTTTCATGCGAAAGTCTTATCCAAAATATCACCTCATCGGAGTAGAAGGCCGTATGCATGCAGTGATCATAAACCCTAATAATGCACATCTTCATCAATCATTGGCCATTGAACCGTCCATGGTCTCTTGGTCAACAAAACATTGATGTTGGCCTCATTGCTATATAGTAAGCTCTAAATTCACACATGAAAGTCAGATGGTCAGCAGTCAACACGTTCATGAAACCAAGATAACCAAACAAACTTCCAAAATTAAGAATCCCAAGCCTCACTCGTCAGCCAAAAGTTTAGAGCCAAGTGTAGCCACATCCAATACAAGCCAATTATTCCAACTCTAGAGAAATTTTTTATTATAACAGGAACACAAGTAGTACATCATATGTTTTAATAGAAGTGGTTAGGAAATTTTATTTTTTGAGTTATTAATTTTTTAGCACATATATTCCACTAATTATATAGTAATACGTGGTGTATCATCCCGTGTATCGATCACATTGAAAAATCTCCCCTCGTTTCAACCAAAAGTAACTGTCACTAAAACCACCAAAAAGTTGCCAACATATTTCACAAAACCAAGAATTTGAGAGAGAGAGAGAGAGAGAGAGAAGTTGAGGTAGGAGCAAGGTCCAAAATATCCATAATATCCCGATATTTCTATCGAAATTTCCGTGTTTTTGGACTACCGATATTTCCGATGTCATCGATATTTCCATCGAAATTTTCGTGTTTTTTAAATTTCTATATTTAAAAAAAACACCAAGGGGATTCGAACCCCTCCCATTTTACTCATTCAACACCTTGACCACCATATCACTTATGTTTTTGTGAAAATATGCTAAATATTTACATATTTTCTACACTCACAATGTTTGCCAGCTCGCTATATAATCAACTTAAATCAGTTAAATCCATCATGCAATGCATTTCCCTCCAATTTTTTGTGATAAACTAATAGATAATTGACTAAATAAACATCCTGCAAAGTTTCAAT
Organism: Crataegus laevigata; assembly: GCA_963580275.1. NCBI lineage: Eukaryota > Viridiplantae > Streptophyta > Magnoliopsida > Rosales > Rosaceae > Crataegus > Crataegus laevigata. The sequence continues at coordinate 16,104,540 of OY756940.1, read as the reverse complement.
AAAAATTTCCAAGTTTTTCTTACAATTTTCATGGTTTTTATTCAATTTTTATCGATATCAATAATATCCCGATATTTCCATCGAAATTTCCAATATCATCGATATTTAATAGCTTGGGTAGGAGTAGGACCATAAAATTAAAGAAAAACTAATGGAAAAAAGTTTGAAAGTTTTAAGTTTTAATAATAAGGACAAAATAAAAGGTAAATTAAATAGTACCATAATTAACTTTTTAGTGTAAAAATGTGGTTTTCCGTTAAAGTGAACAGTACCGGGAGTTTTTCGTTAAAGTTCTCTAAATTAATTGATAATATAGAGATTAATTTAAGGAAAACTAACGAAAATGGCTTGAAAACTTTCTTTTTCACGAAAAACCACTTTTAAAGGTATAGTGAATAGTGACAGTTAAAGGTAAAAAAATGGTTTTTCGTTAAAAGTAAACAGTACCGGAGGTGTTTTATTAAACCTCCTATTAATTTAATGGGATTTGTTATTAGCACTCCAAAATTCTCATTTAGCACTCTAAACTTTCTATATTTAGAAAGAAAAATACATTTGTGAGGAGTGTCAAATGAGATTTTTAGAGTGCCAATAATAGTTCCCAGTTTAATTACTTATAAGTATATGTAAGGAATTTTTTTTTTTTTTTGAAGTGGTATTGATACCTTCAATAGGCTCTCTTGTGTGTGGCAAGTTTTCAAGTTTAGCACGTAGACAACAGAAATCAAGTGATGTGGAGCAGCACTTGTGATCGTTGAGCTTCACACACGAGACGACATACTCTAATACCATAAAAAAAGTTGAGATTTCATCATAAAATTACTTAAAAATATAAGAAATAACTCAACTATTTATAAATACATACAAGGTCTACTTTTTCTTTGATATGAAATTTGTACTCTGGATAGAGTGATGTAAGTTACTACCCCAAAACCTACAAACATTGTTTATTTCTGTTTTGGGGGGGGGGGGGGGTGGAGATAAGAAATAAGTATTTGAATATGATAGATAGGCCAGCTCCGAGGGAAAGAGATCATCTTGGGATCTATTTTCACCTAATCCATTTAATTTGGAATCCGGGTTGTTGAAATTTGATTCAACGGTTGCAAATAGAGGGTTTTTTTTTAAAATAATAATAACTTTAACCGTTGAATTAAATTTCAACAATTCAGATCCCATCAGATTCCAGAGTAAGTGGATTAGGTGGAAAGAGATCTGGAGTCCTACCACCCTTGTCCCGTTTCCCGCTGCCCCATGTTCCTTAGAACATGGAGGAAATTATGGCAGTTTTCCCTACCCTGGCCTTATAAGAGCTCTCTCTCTCTCTCTCTCTCTCTCTCTCTCTCTCATCTCCTAAATTCCTAATAACCAATGGACAGAGAAAACCCCAACCATAAAAGCTCTCATACATTAAACACTTCTCAGTTTTCTGAAGCAACCAAGTGAGCAACACAATCACCACGTCTCAAGAGAGAAAACAAATGCGAAGAAAACCCACTTTCTACCCCATCATTGCAATCCAATCCAACAAATAAAAATATCTCACTTTTCTCTTCAATCCCTTCACAATTTATCAGAGCAGAAAACAAAAGAGGAAGAAAAAAAAAACATATGGAGATTGAGATGGTTAGGTGTGACTGCTGTGGACTAAAAGAAGATTGCACACAAGACTACATCGCACAAGTGAAGGCAAAATTTGATGGGAAATGGCTGTGTGGGTTGTGCTCAGAAGCAGTGAGGGATGAGGTTGGCAAAGGCAGCAATCAGCCATTTGGCATGGAGGAAGCTGTGAGGGCACACATGTCATTTTGTGGTAAATTTAAATCCAACCCTGCAGTTAGAGTGGCAGATGGGATGAGGCAGATGCTTAGGAGAAGGTCAGACCTGTCATCTTCTTCTTCATCACCAAAAAAGTACACAAGATCAGCAAGCACCCAAGTGGGTGATTCATCTTCTTTCGCATTGTACTAATTGCAACCAGAATTCTTGGGTTGGAATAATTGATATATATGAAGGTAGTGGAATTTCATGGCTCTTAGTTATGTCTCTCACTCAATCTAATTAGTCTTGTACAGTACAGGGAAGGTTTAATCATGGAGGTTTATTCCCAGTTTTGCTTTATTTACGTTTGATATGGAATATGTTTTACTTTTCTTTCCTTGGTTAGATAGACAAAATTGACAGGGGATATCTTAACTTTAACGTTAAATTTTTTTAAATTCATGAGATACGTAATAAAAATTATCTTCCTTCTTTTCCTGTAATAAAATATTTTCTACAAAGTTGTAGTTGTGAGTTAGATTCGTTAGGAGTGTCTGTGCCTCTTTACATTTGAGTTTGAATTATGATATTGGTCGCTGAAGTAATGTATTCATTGATACTTTTTGTACTTGTTGTTCCTAATAATGTAACTCTTGAAAAAAATAACACTTTGTATAGAAAGCTTTACAATATTTAAATCCATTACGTTCTTTGCCCCCATTTTAATTGCTTTTCTTAAAGCATAAGTCAAGTGATATTCTTTTGATGAGTTAAAAGTTTTCTTCTATAAATTTACCAGTGAATTTTCATTCACTATGTACAAGAAAGCTTGTTTACCTTGCCATGTCAAACTGCTAATATATATGCTTCAAGTGTATACCATCCCAAAAGGAAAAAACAAGATGTATTTGGAAATAATATTGCAGAATGATTGGGATCGATATTTGTTAAACCAAATGGCAAATACTAAAGAACAGCATATCTGGTGCTCCCATTGTAATATTGTATAACTTAATTGCAATAATTATGGGTCAACTTCCCACTCCACTAGAAAGGAACTAATGAATAAGACTCGACATGTATTACCTAATGCAGGACTTTTCCCTCTATAATATTCAGTGGTTGTGGAAGAGAATTTCAACCATCTTTTATCATCGAGAGTACCTTAATGTTGCTAAGGCTACACTTGGCACGTATGAATTCCATTAGGAGTCATTCCTTGATTGCAAATACATACAAGAAGCCATCTCAAAACATGCTATGATCAATTTTCACGAGCATCAATCCAATTAATAGTCATTGATCAACCATTTAAATAGAACATATATAATCCGTCCGCTATAACCTCTCATGAGGAAGAATTGTATGGGACGTTACGCTGATTAGGACGATGAATACTATATGAACAATGGTGGCATGCACGTATGTAACATATATGATGAAACGGTATATATTTCTGTAAAATGTACATGTTAATAAAGAATCTTAAGTCATATGATCTAATCAATCTAGTCTCTTGAGACATACTATGGTTAATTGTGGCACTATTATATTTGTTTTTGTGCTTATTCAAGTGCGACAATCTGATTGCATTTTTATTCACTTGTAAGTGAGAGGTCTTAGCTTCGAATCTCGTAGATAGCGAATTTGATACTAAATTAGGTTGCTCATAATGTGACTTAGCCGAACTCTCCCTCTCCTTAATGTAAAAATATATCGTTGTACTAAAAAAAGTACCAAATTTTTAGAGTTTTTATACTCCAAATGCACTACTTTTTTTTCTCATTTCCTTTCACTTCCGATCTTTCTTTGCTAGGTCTCTTTCTCTATCTCTATCTTTCTCTCTCCCTTCATGATATGATTCTCACTCTCATTTCTTTCTCTCTCATCTCTTCCGAATACCACACTCCCTTTTCTCTCCCAATCATTGCTCTCTCTCCTCCTTCTGTCTCACCTCCCTCTCCTCCGACCCTCTATGGATTTCTTTGTCTGTCCAATTAAATTTAGTAATAATTTCTGAATCCATGATGAGTTGTTGTAGGGTTTTTTCTTTTCTTTTTAATTATTAAAATATAGAAATTATTTTGAATCTCATACCAAATAAGTTTTTAAATTTTAAAAAAAGTTGTTATTAAAAAATGTTTTTAAAAAATATTTTGAAAAAATTGTGAAATTTTTTAATACAATACCAAAGAAGCCTTTAATTTTTTAAACAATTTGTGGAAATAGCACCTACTTTTTGGAGGATGAACGAAAACCTAGGTAGCAAATATGCACCTTTGTTGTTTTCCTCAATTTATTAAATGGGTTTATAAATAGAATATAGGGATGCCTCTCTCCCCATGGTATATGTGAAACACACAACGACGTGTACAGTTACACGCATGTGTATATGGTACCAATTAACCATTGATTTAGTGACGCTTCTCTTTGTAATATTGCGATTGATATTGGGCTTGTTTTTATAGGCATTTTTTTTTTCCAACTCGCGATCACTAAGCAGCTGTGTTGTTACTAGACTTTCTTTGACTAATGCTCAATTAAAAAACCATCTCTTCGATGCTTGAGTTAAACTTAATGAATTTGAATTCAAGAGTTCGAGTTTCTTAAGACCATCTTTAATGGTGGGCTAAAAGCCAAATTACTTTCCAAAATTTCCCCCAAACTCACTCCAATGCAAGGGGAAAATTCAGGCTAAATGCTAAATGCTAAACCAAAGCCAGATTCCTTCCAGAATTTAGCCCATAAATCGGTGTGGGCTCCACCAAACCGAGTGAAAATATTTATCGAAATTAAAAAAAAAATTATTAAAATGTTCATAAAATTTATTTACAACAATCTACATATTTATTTTTATTTTTAATTTAATTTAAGAAAAAATAGCCTAAGATTATTCTTTAATAATCTTATGCTAAAATTTTAGGCTTGAAACAGTTGGAGTAGAAAAACTGTTTTTGGGCTAAAAACTAAATTTTTCGAGCTAAAATATTTGGTTTTTAGCCCAACCATTGGAGATGGTCTAACAGAGAAATCTTCTCAAGGTTAAAGGTCGTGTTATTATATATTAGTAGGGTTGAACTTGAAAATGATTTTATTAGAGTATGTGAGGTGTGTTGTGATTGGTTAGTTTGAGACCCATTATCCCACTCATCAATTGATTAGCCGTTAGAATTTGGGAGACGTTGTGACATCCCACATCGCCCAGGGAGTGATCCTTAAATGTATATTCTCATCCCTACCTAGCACGAGGCCTTTTGGGAGCTCACTGGCTTCGGGTTTCGTAGGAACTCCGAAGTTAAGCGAGAAGGGGGCTAGAGCACTTCCATGATGGGTGACCCACTGGGAAGTTGCTCGTGAGTTCCTAGAAACAAAACCGTGAAGGCGTGGTCGGGGCCCAAAGCGGACAATATCGTGCTACAGTGGTGGAACGGGCTCGGGAAGTGGTTTTGCCCCGGGCCGAGATGTGACAGACGTGATAAGTGTTTTCCATTAAAAGTCCTGAATCAGAGTTATTTAGTACTTTAGTCTAGTCTAGTGGTATTTCTCTTTACTTGTAAGTTAAAGGTTTTGATTCGATTCTCGCCAAAGTTGAGTTTGAACCACATTATTGCTAGTTCATTATGAGGCTAAGTTCACCTCTACCATTAACGTAGATAATGTCGTTTGTTAAAAATAAAAAATAAAAGTCCTAAATTGAAAAGGCTCTTAAGATCACGTAGAGATTTGTTACCCGATCACTGGATTCAAAAACAACTCCCACCAGATCATGCCACATATGACCGTTGGGAATTAGAATTTTAAAAACCACATCTTTCCCCACACGGCATAGTTGTGAACGCTTCAAGGACCATGTCCACAAACCAAAGCCTCTCTCCTAAACCCCGAAACGCTCAAGCAGCCATGAAATCCGCCCTCTCATCGTCGCCGTCGATGACAACGATATCATCCTCAGTAAAATCGAGCACCACCACCGCCATGGACGACGACAGATCTGAAAACCGCGACAGCTGCTACTACCCAGGATGCCGGAAAGATGCCAACTGCAACTGCGAAATGTGCTTGGCCAGCATCAATGCCACTCTGGATCTCATGCCTTTCAGCGTCCAGAAAAGCCCGCTCACCAAATTCTCATCTTCAAGGCCGAAGAACAACCCAAGTGTCGAACGCACTCCCATCTCTTTCGATGCTTCGATTTTGTCCACACCCACGTCGGGCTCTCCTCCGATTCCTGTGTCTAGGGAGCTTAAACCAGCTGCAAGATTGAAATCGAAGAAGAAGACTAAGAAGATGGAGAGAAAATGGGGTTTTGGGTGTGAGTTTTGGAGATTGATTTTGGGTTCAAGCTTGGTTTATGTGGCGATGTGCGGGTTTTCTAAGATGGTTTCGGGTGCCTTGAAACCTATTCTGTCTCCGGAGATGGTGAGAAATATTAGTGAAAAATCTTGGGTTGTGGATGATATGAATGGCAGGCTGAGGTTCTTGCAGAAAGAGATGCAGGGTCTTGTTCCTCGGAGGGTTTCGAATTGCAGCTATTCTAGTTCTACATGGGACATTAGTCAGGTACTTAGTAATCAAACTTCTGCTTTACAAGTTTAATCAGCAATTCAGCATTGTTCAGTGATAAACGTGAAATGTCTGTTCCAAAATTCACAAACTTGTTAATGATGTTAGGATGGTTTGCTTCTAAGCTCACATTGCACATTGTATAAATCTGCAATTGAGGAGGTACGGATATGGGGATGGCCTTTGCAGACCGCCGGGTTGCTCACGAGTGGGTTTTCTTCCCGGTCTTTCACAATCTTATCCGGCAGAGTCACAGAGGTAAAGCTGAAAACGTTTTTACTAGATTATGTTTGTGTTGAATGGTCAGCCTTGAGATGCTTCTGAGTTTTGTGTCATGATGTACAAACATATGCTATTTTCTTACCGCATTGTTGTTGTTGACAAGTGGTCGGATGGAAAGGTGGGTAGCTATGTGATTCAGAAGCCAAACATTTCCTGGGTGCAGAGAAGTTGGGGTGCCTCAGCTGTGCAGCTAGATCCCAATACATGGATTCTTGAGTACCGGTGGAGCGCGATATGTGATAACCAAAGATTGGTTTCAGCAGCACTAGCCTTTTTGAAGAATATGATCTCAAGAATGCTTGGAAAGATGCAGCAGAAATTTTGGCTCTTATCTACTTTTGGCAACAACCAGTACCTTGAAACTAGTGCAAATTACAATATCGAAATTCCAACCTAAAGGGCTCAGCGGACATCATCGGAGGTGCAATGTTCTCTCCCAGCAGATATCCGGACCTCATATCCTGTTAGAAGCTTCGAAAAAATGTCCCCTTGTTATGTTGTATTGTGGAACCGGTTGAGCTTAATTGTTAATCTGATCTCGAACTGTATATGCTCCCTAATGGTGTAATGTAATCGGGAAGTTGTTGCTGTCCTGATTATGATTAACAAGCAACAAACTAGGTTCTGTTTGGCGTTAGGAATCCAGGTAGATAGTAACTCAAACTGTCCTAAATGAAAAAGCTTCTTTCGCGTTTTAGCTAACGAAATATCTTTTTCAACACGACTAGCACCTGAAGAGTTTTTACCTCCGAAAATACTGCATTTGACCTGCAAATTTTCAGATAATACAATTCGTGGGAAGTGTCGGTAAATATTAGAGGCCACGTAAGCGTTAATCAATCAAAAGTTAGTCATAAGCAAGAACATTAGACCAGATCATTGGGATAGTTTTCTGATTGATTGAATTGAGCGAATTTCGCGTTCACGTTTTAGCAAGTAGAATGAGATTTAATCTCAAACGGAGAATAGAGTTTACCAATAGTCCTTACAAGAAGAAAAGTAAAACCATGTTTGTAGTGGTGAAACGCTGAAACCTAGTCCTATCTCTGACAATAATCTCTCTCTCGTACACCATTGAAGCCAAGTTCATCGAAGTATGCGAGTATTTGCATATCCGGAGATTCTTATCTATGCGAATGCTCCAACCTTGCTTCTTGCTTATCAAACCTTTCTTCCTCTTCTTTGTTTTGCATAAACGTTTGATAATGCCACACGGGCACCATCATCATCTGATTCTAGCTCAAGAAGCTGTCTTGCAGCATACTCTCCTAATTCATTCTCACCGTGAATCTGACAAGCACCCCAATTTCAGTCACCAAATTCCTCGAAACCCTAATCACCCATTAGTTGCTAACCTTGCTGTACCAAATATGTGTTGTGTATATATGCAGGTAAAACTGACGCCTGAAGAAGCTAAGATTCTTCGTACTTGCAAGTCCAAAGCTGTCAGGGAGTTTACATTCGGAGGTCTTGCTGCTGCCAGTGCCACTGTTGCCTGGACAGGTCTCTCTCTCGTTTGGCAATTTTCTTGTTCAGGGTTCCTGTGTGTTTTGTGAATTTTTATGGCATTTGATAAGGGTCTCTTGCATTCTGACTCATCTATTTCTTATCGTAGGTGAACTGTGGTGTTGATGCAATGGTTGACCCCTTTGATTGCGTGTTTGGTAATACAAGCGAGGAGATTCTTCTTCCAAGTACCTCTAGCACTGTCAATCCCCCAAAAGTACAGACTCGTAAACATACAAGATCTCACCGTAGGCGTCATATGCACCATGAGGAAGACGTACATAAAATGCAACATATGTAACAGTGAGTTGAATGTGGTTTAGCATGGGAGAATATCAAGGGGGAGAGCTTAAGGGAAGTACAAATAGCTCTTTCAATTGCCTTGTGCTTGTTAGACCTCCAAGAAGAGAGCGTATCGGTCTCAATTTACCACAGTATCAGGCAAGTTACTGTCATTTACTTTTCACCGCTGTGTAATTATTGATGAATCAATGTTTAAGTTCCATTTGGGCTCGTTATGCATTTGAAGATGCAGAGTGCTCCTTCAATGAGCAACAATCATAGGCGGTTTTTTTTTTTTTTTTAATACAAGCAATATTAAAACAAGTGGTTAGTTTGGATATGCACGTATTATTTTTCCCGTTTTATCATTCGGTTGGAAAGACCTTTTTTTTTTTTCCAAAAACGAAAGAAGCTCCACAAGATTACACAACCCAGTTTGTTTCAGATTAAGATTTTCACGTTTGGATTGCGGACAGACCTTTTTTTTTTTTTTTCGGTTTAAAAAAGGTCTGTCCGCAATCCAAACGTGAAAATCTTAATCTGAAAGCTAGCAAGCAGATTTTGGAATTTTATGGTCACCAAATGTCCCCAATTAGGAAAAATCACCCTCTAATCTTTGGATTAATTTCAAAGATATTAAAAAAATTACGAGGAAAAAAATAGAAAACAAATCTATAGGTGGTGCTGGTTTAGAGTAGTTTCAATAGACAATGGTTGTTTGTCACCGAGCACCCCGTGTATCGCTATATGAAAACTACAGCAAGCACTGTCTCTATCTGCACTTAATCCAAAATTTTGTAGGGATAATAAATTAAAATTATTTTGTTTTAGTTGGTCACTCCTTCTGCGAAGGGTCGGGGAACCTTCATTCTCTGTCTTTATAGTTTATACAATGCGAATAGTTTTGCTCACCGCCTCTTTTTTTTTTTTTTTTTTAAGAGTTTAAATTTTGAAATTTGTATAAAAAATGGACTAAATTAGACTAATCTTAAACGACATTAATTACACTAGCGAGCATCGTTTTAAGCTGGTGAGCAAAAATTTAAGTTGTACAACTAGATAGAATATGCACACATCTAAAATTTCTTGTATATTCCAAATTCTGTGATAACAAAGCTCATGCAAAGTCGACTGATGTTAGTTTTGTAAAATGCCATATTAGACAAGGGTGGTGGAGGAATGTAACTTCAAAGTAGTTGCCAATGAGTATAGGAGACGCAATGTCCCCTTCTTTTTTGGGTAACGGAATGTCCCTTTCTTCCTTCCTCTTAGAAAGTTTAGAAATATGAAAATGACTTTGTCGAGAGCATTTTCATGGCACAAATATACAGCCATCGTGATCATGTGCTCATGATGCAATATCATGTATAAGTTTTTCTTCACAATCCGTTATATCATTAGCACGGGATGTCACAGCGATAATGTACTCATTCCATGTCAGTTATTTTTCCTCTTTTGGCGAATTCCTATTTTGCTCCTCAACCTAGAAATATTAGCAAGTAGACCTGTAAACGGGTCGGGTTTATCGGGTTTGGGTCGGGTTGAACCCGACTCGTTAAGCTAACGGGTCATCCGAACCCAACCCGTTAAGTTAATGGGTCACCCGAACCCGACCCGTTTCACCCGTTAAGACCCGTTAGACCCGTTAACAATTTTTTTTTTTTTGCATATAATTTATTTTTTGTTATTAAGACTTTATTGAAATTACTAAAACATCATCAACTAACGGGTGCTAACGGGTGTTAACGGGTCTAACGGGTTGACCCAAAGTGACCCGTAATTTAACGGGTTGTTAACAGGTTCACCCGTTAGCGACCCGACCCGTTAAGCATCCACCCAAATACTAATATTAACGGGTTGGGTCGGGTCGGGTTAACGAGTCGGGTCAAAAATGCCACCTCTATTAGCAAGCAGTTATTTCCATGTGTTATTCTTCTCACAAGGACATGTCCTTGCGCGTTCATCACTTGTTCGCCACCTCCCAAAACACGTTGACAAAGTTGTCATATCATATAATAAAAGAAAAACTAATGAAAAGGACTTGAAAACTTTGAGTTTTAACGATAAGGACAAAATAAAGGATAAAGTGAATAGTACCAGAATTGACTTTTTAGTGTAAAAATGTGGTTTTTCGTTAAAGTGAACAGTACCGGGAGCTTTTCGTTAAAGTTCCCTATAATAAAACGAAAACAAATTTCAAAACGACAACCTCAATTGTGTCACGAGACATGAGCTTGGAAGGTGACTTACAATTACTATGAAATTTCACCCTATGTATCTCTAATATTATATAACTACATAAAGAATAACCTTTTTTTCTTCTTGTCCTGTAAGATTTCTTTGACACCTAAAAAGCTATAAACACAAATAATAAAAGAGCGTAATTGATACGCGTGTGGTAAGAGACTAGTATAGTTAAAAGCTTGATTATTAAACTATTTTTGTAGAACCACAGTATAATGGTACAGTAATTTGGATGAATTTTAGGCCCGCCTTCCAAATGGCAAGTCATGTGTTGTATTTCTAACGCTGACAAACCGTACGATGGTAATCAAAAGGAACTGAAATGTCTCAATAAATTTTTTCGAACACCGAAAATGTGAACCCGCGTAACAAAATGAAAAAGAAAACTACTTTTGTAGTCTTCATTTTGGATGGTCCAAAAAATTAAAATATGGCCAAAATTGTAATTATAGTAAAGTCCAAGGATGAAACCCAAACCATCTTGCCTTTTATATATTCTGCTGTGATTCTTCCTATGGCCTCACTAACCACTATGCTTACCCAGAAAGGGAGCTTTCCTTAACGCCTTCTTGAAATTGCAGCCAACATTTCTTTGGTTCTCCCCAATTTCTAAATTATCAGAAAGAAAATGGGAAAATTCAATTCAATCCAATCCAATTTCTAGGGTTATGACATTTTCCCAAAAAAATACCCAAATCAATTTTCCCACCAGTCTTTTATGATTCCTTCTTTTGGTAAAAACAACCCAATCAGGATTTTGATTCCCACCCAAGATTTGCCTGCCTTTTTCACAAGAAGGGCATCTTTCATCTTTCTATTAATCTTGTCGCAATCCCTCTATTTCTTCTGCAGCTCCACCACCTCAGCCACCGCCGCCCCAGCAGCTGCCACTGAAGCCGCCAACCATGAAGGTCCACCCCATGCCCAGGAAGCGCAACATCACCGTCCAATACAGATCAAGAAACCCACTTTCTGAAGCGCAGGCACTTTTGGGTCTCACCCATAAGAAGCTCCGCCGTCTCCCCCATGTCTTCAGCCGGATCCTGGAGCTCCCCTTTCGGTCCGACGCTGACGTTCTGGTCCAGGAGAATCCCGATTGCTTCCGATTCGTCGCCGAAGCCGATAATATCGGCGACGGCGTGAGGGCCCACACCATCGAAATCCATCCCGGGGTGACCAAAATCGTGGTTCGGGAAAGTGGGTCGGCGGAATTGACTTTGGACGAGCTGGAACTAGACATGTGGAGGTTTCGGCTGCCGGAATCGACTCGACCCGAGTTGGCCAGCGCGGTTTTCGTGGACGGGGAGCTTATCGTGACGGTGCCGAAGGATGTGGGAGTGGAGAATGCGGACGGTGGTGATGGTGGCGGAGACGTTTGGGGTGGTGGCGACGGGAACGGGGGTGGGGGTTTCAGAGGAGGTATGGGTAACCGCCTTGTGATTGTACAGTAATTATCTCTGTTTTTTTTAAAACCTTTTTTTACTTCTTTGGGCTATAGTTTTAGTTGTTCCAATTAAGTTGGATTTAGCTTTGCAACTGAGCTTTTGAGGCTGTTGTTGTTGGTGGAACTAGTTGTTTTATGCTGCTCTTCTTGTTGAACGAAAGAAACGTTGGTTTTAGCAATGATGATGCAATTGTGTATTGGATTGGTCTTTTAGATTTAGGTTATCGGTATTGCTTTTGCATGCCGTGTTTCCGCCGTTGCAATTTTCACACTCCCTTTTACTCCTTTTGACACTGCTGTCCTTGTTTCCGTTCCTTGATTCTCGTTTGATTTATTAATCCTAGTACTAAGACTAAGAGAGTGCAGGAGCGAAAAGGGGAGTGCGAAAATCCCTTCCCTTTTTTCGGCTCATCATATTGGTTGTACGATTAGTTGTAGTTCATTATTTAGGCAGACAGGGCTTTTGTGCACATCCCTTCTCTCTTCTCTCTTCTCTTTTCGTTGTTCTCGCTTGGCTGTTTGCTTTCCCCTAGGATTATGTAAATGCTGTGTGTAAGAAGGCACACAAAACAAACTTGTGAGTGTTGCAAACTTAATATCAAACCCTCTTTTCGTGATCGAAAGATTATTCCACCCTTTTCATTGTTTTGACTGGAATTCAATTTATGCGGGGTTTAGTTTCTTCGACCTGTTTCTGGAGATTCTGCAATTCAATTTTCTGCATTCTTGATTAAGCCATGTCAACATCAAGATGTTGACGACTTCTTCACACGGAAAACCCTTTCGATCTGCCTTTATTCCAATGCCAAGAGCCAATTACTTTTACTTGATGGTTAAGAATATATGCTTTCTGGCCCACTGAGCCTACTACTCCTAGTCAACCTAAAGCATTTCTAATCTGGGCTGCAGTGGTTTGCATTACTTTTCACTTTTAGCAATCAAATGAACATCTCTCCGCTTTTCTGATGATTATTTTGTGATGTGCTCTCCCATTTTCCTGACGATCATCGGCTGAGTAGTGTTGATGAGTTGCGTAGAAGGTTCTTTATGTCGAATTTTCATTGCATCTGATTCTCCCGCTTGATATGCTACCGCCCTTTTCTTCCATGCTTCTTTATCTCCTCCATGCCAAGCCTCAGTTAGTATGGATTGGGCATAATATGGTTGGATTTGCTTGCTGAGGTTTTCCCTGAATGTGAACAGAAGTGATTCTTTTACGCGATGCCTCGGTCGGAGATTGAAAACTGGGCTGTGGTTTTAGCTTCATTCTTCTGAAAGCTGCATGGCTTCTGCATTGTGTGATATGTTTGCCCAATTATTCCCACTTCCGCATCATATTCACCCACGATGGAAGAAGATGCAGAATCACATTTTTACTGTCTCCTCAAGTAAATATACAGCTGTTACTGAGGCCACATTCGTCATTTCCTTCATTAATTTATGAAGCCACTCAGTTGCACGAGGACTCTAAATTGTAACTTCACACCCTCTCACAGAAGATGCGTGCCTCTTTTAAGAGCAGCTCCACCGTTCTCTTTAGTCCGATGGACCAGCCCTTCCACCAACCCAATAGCCAGAGCTGCAAGCTCCAGACCATGGGGGCGTGTGGATGAAAGGGGGCTCAAGCGAGAGGCCCGGCTCCAATTGGTGGCTCGAGTGCCTATGGGCCAAGTGATGCAAGGGTGACGTCAGCCACGATTTAAAAAAAATTTGCGTCAGACGCATGCACTTCAAGTGCGCGTGGGGGCGCGTCACCGACAACTTTTCAGTCAGTAGGGCCCACGTGCAGGGGTCTCAAATGTTACCGTTGGTGGGCCACGTGGCGCATTGTAGTCTGTTGGATTTCAGCGGTCAATTTTTCAGGACCGTTTCAAACCTTTCGCAATATCAGCCGTTTGATTTGAGATCAATAGTCCACGTTATAGCCTTTAAAAATTAAAAATAAATAAATAAATAACATTAAAAAATTCTAAAATGTTATCGTTGTGCCATGTGGCATAATCTGGAGGGTTGGATTTCAAAATATTTTTTAATCCAACGACATAAATTAATTAAGTTAATAAGTATGTAAAAAATTAATAAAAATTTTGAAAAATTATAAATTAAAAAAAATTGATTTTACTTTTCTATAAATACCTTCTCATTATCTTCTACCTTACACCACAATTTCATATTTTCTCAAATACTTTCAACCACATTCCTATCTTTCTCTCAAAGTTTCAATCAAATTGTTTTCCAACAAAATGACTAATGATGCAGGTACGAATTAGACACTTATTGAAGATGTTTTATTGTGTTCTAGCTGGGTTGAAGTTACTCATGATCCGATTATGAGTAATGAGATGTAGTTGTGAGAAATGTAAAGTCCTATTCATACCAATTATCTTGAGAAAATTGGTGGGAAAAGAACCAAAGAATCGATGTCCAGTCATTAGAGAATACTCAGCCAATCGTTTAGTATGTGGAGAGTCTTATTCCCGCCTTACGCTGACCGAATATTTTTTTTTTTCGATTACTACAAAGTTTAGGAAAAGAGGAGAATCGGTATGGATCAAACCTGTCCCATGGTAAACAAACATAATTAACTTCCGCCACTATAGTAAGCTAGACGCCGTCTACCTTTTAACTGACTAGTTGGGAATAAACAAGTAATTTGCAAAAAATATAGCTTGAGCGAGATCAGGTTCTAAGAATTTTGGTAGCACAAACCCACGATTGATAACTATTTTAATTTTCAGTTTTTGTATAAATCGGAAAACCAAATAAGCAAGCATAACCAAACCATTTTACAAACTTGAAAGGTCCATTTCATTCCGAAGAAACTATATTTGTGCATTGTGCACACATTGTACAGGAAATGAAAATGCCTACATCTGCAACCAACCTATTCACACCAACGAAGAGCAGCAGCACTCCAGCTCCAAAGTGTTCTCTAGTTGCCAAAATTTCCGATTCCCCAGTCAGGCGAACCGCCTTCACAAACATAAAAGGAAAAAAAAACGCACAGTCGGGGAAATTGGGAGGTTGAGAGCACACTTGCCTGATGCTTCAAACAGACTAGAATCTGCGACGACCTTTCTCATGCACCGTTTCGTCAAACAACGCAATCACTGCAAGAAGGTGCAGATTCTTTGGGAGCTCATAGGATACAATTCACAACATAAGAGGGTTCCTTGAAAGTCCTTCAACGGGCTCTTCATACCTTTCTTCTGCCAGTAGGCACGGGCTGATTCTACCAGATGCCCTCGTGCTTACAAACCACACACAAAAATGTGACAGCACGATTGCACAAAAATCTAATGCGCAATCGGTTCAAACCATAAAGAAGCCAGTTCAATACCAAAGTTGATGAAACAACAAAATTAAACGATCATAATCCAGTAAGGTTTACTTCAATCCTCAATTGCCAAACTGAAGTGCTCCTTCAGGACAGCTCTAGAAGTCTTTCCAAGTCCGTTGGCCACTTCTTCCATATCCTTAAGCTTTTTTACTTCGCTTTTAATCTGCTTCACTCTGCTCATTACAGTACTCAGTAAAGCATCCGAGTCAGTTGACGCGTGCTGTACCAAATCAGACTTCTCCTTCTCAAGTTGCTGATACAGACTACAGAGATAGTTCTTCTGTGCATTAAGGCATTCCTCCGCCATTTTAAATTCAGTTTCCTGTGACCTTCTTAGTGCATGGAGAACCTGATCAATCTCTTCCTCAAGTTTTTGAGCTTCCGTTCGATAATAAAATTGTGAGCCCCTGACATCCAAGGGTTCTTGGAAGCCAGTAAGTTCCATGACAGTATCTCCATGATGAGAGACATCTGTATGCAAATGAAAAAAATTTAGAGAGAGGGAGAGAGAGAGAGAGATGAAACCTTGTGCAAATTAACTAATTATATTTTTTTACGGAAAACTAACGAAAAAAACTTGATAACTATGAGTTTTAACGATAAGGACAAAATAAAGGGTAAAGTGAATAGTACAAGGATTGACTTTTTAGTATAAAAATGTGGTTTTTCGTTAAAGAAAACAGTGCCTGGAGTTTTTCGTTAAAGTTTCCTATTTTTTATACAGCATCCAAAAAGTTGCAAGTAATTATCATAACATAATTACTTAATTTTGGAGAAGGAAGATTACCAGTGGAGATGGTCGAAAAATTGTCTCCCTCTTTCCAAATATCTTCAAGATTAGTCCCACATTTGAGCTGCTTAAAATAGAAATGTTATATTGCCGGTATTTTAGGAAGTGTAAGTGTGGGAGTCTAACTACTGTAAAGCTACTATATTTACCTTTTCAATGGCTATTTCAATACGTTTCAGCAGGTCCTTTGCACTGGTTTTCTGTGAACCACGCAAAATGCAGATACCAAAATTTAAAATCTTCTCAACATCATCTCGAGAATCAAGAGATTCGCAAGCAAGTAAAAGCCTTGTGACATGTGAAACCAAATCTGTTTTTTCATCACAGCGCCGGCAATAGTATTCAGAATCCAAGCCAATGCTTCCTCCTACAGTGCCAGCCATGTAACATCGCAGAGCACAATCAATGTGGGCAGCATGCCCACATATGCTACCATCATGCATCAATGCTTCGCATCGAATGTAATCATAACCTGCACAGGACGAGTTTACAGACTTGCAACAAAGAATGCAACAGCAATCACGGCAGAATTTAGGTTCAGTGCAGCAAATATCACACTCCATTACTGCTAAAGCTGGGCCTTCTGCTTGTTCCAACAGACTGCTGCACTTCTTATTTCCGGCTTTACAACGCTCAGTATCAGACATGTAATCAGGTTCTGCACACTCTTCGGGGGGTAGAACACGTGACACATGCTTCAGCTTCGCACTACCTGCATAAATTCCACATGAAAGTAATGCTATTGGTTCTCCAATAAGTTGAGAAGTGAAAAACATATTGATGCATAGTAAACTAAATTAGTAAATTCTTGAACATGGATTTTATTTTTTATTTGTGAAAAGCTTTAAAACCAAAATGAGATATATTGTTATGACAGCTTGAATTTGATGATGTATACACTTTGCTCGACGTTTGCTATACATAAAAATTTCAAGAATCTTATAAAGACGGGGAGAAAAGATCATGATAAAAAAATAATAATAATAATAAATAAATAAAAACACACAACTCGGTTTGGATTGTAGATAGAAAATGAAACTTTAACGTATAGGAATGTTGATCAGAATCTGACGGCATTTAAATACCCCACTATTTTTTTTTTCCAAAATTGACACCATTAGTTCAGTCATTCACTACAGTAAATACATATTAGAAAATAAACAACCAAACACACGTGTCTTGAAGACAAGTCAAGAAATAAGAGCTTAGGCACCAATCTCGAAGATAAATTGCTCTGGATCAAATCACCAACAAAAGATAATGAAAAGGAAAAGAAAACACAGGTACACAAACACCAGATCATTTCAAAGACAGACAAGGATATTATCATTTTATTTATATAAAGATGCCCTAAAGATATAAAAGCACAAAAGTTGAGAAAATAGAAAATAAAAATCAAATTTGCTTACGGCTGACCATTTGTCAATGCTGACTGGTGTGCAGGGATCCTCCAGGAGAATTTTGTAAAAAAGTCATCAAGATTTAAACCAGGAAATGTTGCTTTGATATATCGTTCAACTGCAAGCTTGCTTGCAAAACCATATTTCCTACGAGTTGAATGTTCACGATTGCGAAGACGCTTTGGAAGATAGAGATACCTATCCAGAAAGTGTCCGGCAGCAGAAACTCTCTTCCCCACCTTCCAGCGCCAATTATCACCAGGATTAGGCCAATTCACAGGAGCATAAGGCAAACCTTCCCCAGACTCATCAGGTAAAACTGGATTACAAACAAAACCATTTTCATTTGTCTCTGGTGTCCTATCACTTTCAGCATCAAAATCGATCTCCATGATTCCTGTATCAGCTGACATGTGGGTGAAGGTCGTGTACTTTCAAGCAATTGAAGAGTATGATAACCTACGAACCAACATTATTTTTTCTAGTTACAAAGTAACACAATGCAAAAACAACGACCAGAGCACATGCCAATGATTCATTTTATTCTTAGAAATAAACTCTTTGATATTCTAACTACATGATATCTACGGTGTTGCAATATCAATAATTCTTTGAAATCCAGACAAGTATCCAACTTAATCCAACTTTCAGCCTCCACGAATGGATAGACCATAGTTAAGTCATCAGTATGAGTAATTATGCCGTCTATCATAGTATTTGACTTAGAATTGTAAAAGATTGTAATTTCACATCTATATGTAGGCACTAGGCAAAGATTTCATTCCGCTTATTTCAAACAATGTAAATTTTGAGCAAAGTTTGTTTGAAACTGATTTTATATTTGAATCTTCCACTATCTATTCAACAACTGCCAGAAGCCCAAAAGATTAAGCTATCAGCGGCGGCAAGCCAAGCCTAGGTCAGAAGTGGCCATGCCCCAAACCCATTTATTACTATCGTTATTGTATCTTGGGTGGGTGGTTTCAATCAGTTCGGGTTTTTATTTTTATTTTTTAACAATACAGTCACAGCTTCCAATGGAGGCCTAGGCAACACAAAAAAGGACATGGAAATGCATATGCAAATTCTGACTTGCTGACAGTGAGACATACACCGTAAATAATACACTAATCAGAATCAGATTACTATGCCTATACGCAAGAATACCTAAAGCCTTAATCGATTGAGACAAATTAGGAACGAAGAAGGAAAAGACAAAAAAGAAAAAGAATTAGGAGATGAACTTTTTAATAGGAGAATGTTGCAATGCATTCATGGAAGAAGGAAAGGACGAAAAAAAAAAGGAGATGAAGGAGCCAAAATTAACTTGAAATATCAATCCTTGTTATATATGCAGACAATGGGTACATCAGAGAGATGAACAATATGCAAAACCCCAATAATTAGATGAGAATAAACAACAAAAAGTAATGATAGGATTAGATCTTGTACGTCGGAAGAATGTTTGTACCTAAGAGAGATTAGGGTTTCGGATTCCAGAAAGTCAGCTCGTCGCTGTAACAACAAATCAAATTCACAGAAAATCAGCTAAACAAATTGAAATAGATAAACTATTAAATTATGAAAAAGACAATGGGTTCAGAGAAACCATTTGCGGAAATGGAGGCCAAGAAAGGTAAAAGGAAGATCAAAAGGAAAAAAAAAGAAGACAAAAGATGCAAACCCCTTGGAAAACCCTCGAACCAACGAGAGAGGGTCACTGTGGGCGTACAGATCGGATTGAGTTGCAGCGGAAAAGCTACGGTGGTCACCGGAAATAGGCGGAGAGGGAGAGGGAGAGGGAGAGGGAGAGAGCAAATTTCTGAAAATTGGGGTATTAGGGTAATTAGCAAGAAATGGGCAACTTGTGATTATCCAAAAAGAAGGGGTAATGCCTATTTATAGTGTTTTTACGGGCCGAGTTGGCCCGCACTGAGTCAAGCTGAGTTGGGCCGAGTTGGCCCGTGCCGAGTCAAGCTAAGTTGGGCCGAGTTTACACAAACAAGTATGACGTATCAAAAGATGAATGGATAGATTCCTTTACATAAGCACAAGTCTTGGTTGGCTTAGGCACTTCGAGTGAGTTGGACCAAGTTTACACAAATGGGTCACGTAGAGAGCAAATTTCGTTCCAAGGTAGATTGACAAAATCACACTTGCAAAATAAGAACATTATTAGCCTAATTAACGAACATCCAAGAAAAAAGGGACAGTGTCCACTAAGGGCCTCTGAGACCTAAGTCAGAAATAGTTTGACTAAATATTCATATGCAATGACTATAGTTCTCATTTGAAAGTTTTGTCAAACTTAAGGGGAGTATCCAGAAGTAGGGGTGGATTTGGTACGGTTACATCACCCAAATCTCCGTACCGATTACCATGCCAAACTTTTGGTAGGGAAAAATCTGCTACCATCATCATACCAAACTTTCGGTATACCTAATTTCGGTATGCCAATTAATTTGGTTAACATGGTATGGTATTGATAATTGCCACTTTGTTTTGAGCTATTCTTTTTGGGCCAAAAGTTGGTTTTTATTTTCAACCCAATTCAAGGCCCACATGTTTTTTGTTCAGTTTTATGCCTTTATCTCATATATTGTAGCATAAATTCAAGAATCATCATCTATCATTTGTCATCTACAATTCACACAAGTTGTACTTTGATAGATGGACTCGCAGATAAAGATAACCCAAGTTGATGAAAGAGAAGATGAGGTGGACTGCGAAGAGAGAATCGCTAGAAACGGAGATGAAGTCGCCGTCAAGATGAGAGAAAGATGAAGTTGCGAGACGGCTAGAAAGCTTAGGTTTTTCTATCGAGGAAACAAATAGGGGTCTGAGAATGAGAGAAGAGAACCAGAAGATGATACCTAATTCACTAAGAAAAGAAATGAAATATACATAATACAATAATAATTATTATTATTAATTACATAAATAATTATATATACTAGAAGAAACCCGTGGATGTTCCATGTAATCAATATTCCAAGTGCAGACAAACAACTCTACCAAAGAAAAAGAAAGTCATATATTTGGATTGAATGAATAATCTTAGACCATGCTAGAGCCTAGAAGAAATCAGTGGATATTCCACGTAATAGTGAGACACTAATTATAAAAAAAAGTAATAAAAAAATATTTTTTTATAACAAAATTACTCCTGCATTATCTTATGCATTCTTTTCGACTGGTTTTGAACTTTTTTATTTGGGGGCATTTGTGTCCCGTTATTTTTTGTGAAGCCCGAGACCCCAAATGGATTGCTGGCATTCTTTTCTACTCATTGAGATCTTCATTAGGCCCCTGAAAAGGTAGATTGTAAGGTCCCACATCGCCCAGGAGAAATGATCATCTATGCCTTATATGTACATGCCCATCTTTTCCTAGTAAGACGCGTTTTGGGAACTCACTGGCTTCGGATCCCACAAGAACTCCAAAGTTAAGCGAGTTTGGGCTAGAGCAGTCCCAAGATGGGTGACCTCATGAGAAGGCCTAATAACCCAATAATAAAACCGTGAGGGCCAGACCCAAAGAGGATAATATCTTGCTATGTAGACTGGGATGTGACAGCCGGTCATCGTAGTCTAAACTTGCCGAAAACTGGAAAATTTTCAAATGCTTATATTTACTTCATTTCTTAACAAAAAACCATGAAATTTATATGAATGTAAAGTTTTTGAGGAGTAAAACACATCGTACCTATTAGAAGTCCAAACTCCAACGAAAAACGGTCGAAAAATTCCTTGGAAAATCCGGCCAAACCTGCAAATTCTTGAACTCGACTATTCTGACGTCAACCCCACCTCCAATCAACTCTAAGGGTGCGTTTGGTACGCAGACGGGACGGGACGGAACGGAACGAGACGAGACGGAACAGGACGGGACGGATGTTGTAAATTTTGAAAAAGACAAGGGGCATTGTTGTCCTAAAATGTTAAAAATTTCTGTCCCACAGACGTGGAACAACCCCGTTCCATGGGGGGGAGGTGGAACCAAAAATCATCCAAAACTTGTCCCGTGGAACGTCTCGTCCCACTCGTTTTAGGCGTACCAAACGCGGGACGGAACGCCTCGTCCCGTCCCGTCCCGTCCCGTCCCGCGTACCAAACGCACCCTAAGGTCCTAGAAGAGTTGTATAGAGACCATCCAGAGTCTCAAAACCTTGTAAATCGTTCGTGATCGTGCCGGAGGATGATGGTGGTTTCTAAAAGTTCGATCAGTGTGAGTTTGATGATGGTTGTGAGTTGAGGTGTCTCGGGTGTACGAGGGGAAAAGGAAGAATGATCGAGAATGAGGGAGAGAAGGGTGTACATGTGTGTATGTGTGTGTGATTGGGCAGAGGAAGAAAATAATTTTTTTTGATTGGCCCAAAAATAATAGACCCAAAAATCTGATTAAGCTAATAGGAACCTATATAATTTGGTTCGTAATTTACCCATTTACGCACTTTAATAATCGTAACTTTCTTGCTACGCCCCCAATTCGAGTCTAACTCGCGTCAATGCACTCGTGACGTCGAGTACAATTTAATTATGATAACAAAAATAATAATTAAAAACTGCATATGTACATCCACGTCACCAAGCCAACGAGGGCATATTCGTCACAACCCTAGCCGAAAGTGTGCCGACGAGGACGTCGAGGCTTTAAGGGGAGTGGATTTTAGTGTCCCACATCGCCCAGGGGAGAGGATCCTCTATGCCTTATATGTACATGCCCACTTCTCTATAGAAAGACGCGTTTTGGGAACTCACTAGTTTTGAATCCCATAAGAACTCCGAAGTTAAGCAAGTTTGGGCGAGAGCAATCCTAAGATGAGTGACTCCTTAGAAAGGTCCAAGAACAAAACCATGCGGGCCGAGCCTAAAACGAACAATATCTTGCTATGCAGACTGGGATGTGACATTGAGGATTGCATAAATGTAATGTTCTAAAGACAGAATTTCGCCCCTACTCTTGTACTTGTAGTTCGGTAGGCATCCATCTCCTAGATTCAACAATCTATAATCCGAAGTCAAAACACTTCAATCTTCGAACTCTAGCGAACTTTATATATTCCATTTAGGGTCTCGGGCTAAAGATTAATTTGACAAACTAAGAATGTGAGAAACAAAGTGGGGAAACCTTATTTCTCAAGAGTAAAAATTTACTCTAATTTGTTCTCATTTAATACCAATGGTTTAATGGATTTATATAGAATCCAATTGCTATTAATTAAATAAATGTAACTTTTCATCCATAAGTATACATCATTTCACAAGGGAATGCACCTAAATAACATAACATTTCTAAGAAATATGGTTAACACCATTTTCTTTCAATTATTATACAATATTTCATATTATAATTTATAATTTCCAATAATTCCCATATGGATGAAAAATTAGGAAAGAGTTTGAGAGTACAGGTAGATAAGAGATGCATCAGGAGAGGTGTCTTTTGGACTTGAACCTATCCTAGTGAATACTTATCAGATTTACTTAGTGACGCAGTGGATGTGGAAGAACTTGAATTGTTCACATTAGTAGTAAACCGAGACAATAAGCAACACACATCACTTATCCTAATATATTATGGTTCATACGGTTGTGGTCATTTTGGTCTTGAACAAATTCCAGATTCATAAGAGCTTTAGAGAATTTAACTATCTCATTCTCATAGAAGCGACTCACTTCTACTCTCACATAGGTGACTACTGACTAAAAATAGTCTATTCTACTCCTCTTATTTATAAGATATCATTATCATTAAGTATAAATATACACCCTAAAACTTCTGCAGACAATACATTTATTCCACCATAGGAATAAGGTATGTAGTGTGTTAACTTCTTTGAATCATGCCCATCTAGTTTGCCTATTGAACTTAGACCATGGGATCTCAAATCAACTAAGTTAGGTCTCCGCCCGACTAATTCATTAGTTATGTTGCCTTTAACCTCATTCCTCTCGATGATCAACTTACTCTCTAATCTAACCTTGAATAATTGGATCCACTACTAGGTTGACTTAATGGTGTACGCAATCAATCTTATGAAATTATATTTCATATGAGAGTAGCTGTTTTCCAATGTTAAGTCCTTGAAACATAGATTAGGACTTATTCAATTATTTGCTAACACTTGGAAGTAGACTTCCCCCACATTTAAGGTATTTGTAAGATGGTCTCTAACTTTGCTATACCTTAAACAATTACTCATTACAAGATATGACATCTTGAATGTCGTTCAACTAGCAAATTACTTTTAACCAACCCCCACAGTTCTTTCATAATTGTGGTTGCTTTTAATGGTATTGCTCAGTTGATCATTTTTCATACTTTAACAAGTAGGAAGCAATGAAGACTATATCTTTCATATAATTGGGGCCTTAATGCCTTACTAGCCATCTTTGGAAAAGCACTTATTGGCATTCATCCTTTAGCTTATAAGCTTTCAAAATTGTCACCGGTCTCAAAAACCCCACACAGGAATGTTATCTCCCTTTTTGCCTCGGCCCCCCACAATTCAATCATCATCTTTCCAATACAATCTTAATTAATTCATCTCAAAAAAAATTTGGGTTTCTCAAATAACTAATACTCTTGACTTATGGCAATACTCGACTTGTAGTTGTCATAAAATAACTTGTCTTGAAAGAAGTAGTAGGCCATAATCATTCTTGGCACTACAAAGCTACATCTTTGTGATTTATGGCACCACGTTCTATAGTGCCTTCTCATTCAAATGATGCCAAATGGTGCATCCTTTTAACAACCTCGAACACCATTTGGTGATAGACATAAGCCATATCATTAAGTTCTTTAGCCCCAAAGTCCAAATGGATTACATTTTGCCTCTTTCTGATTATTAGGTTTCCTCAATAAAAACCGATCATTAATCCTTCTTAGTGCCAAATCACAAAAAGTAGATATTACCGCAAAAAATAAAAATAAAAATAAAAAAATAAAAAAAACCCATTCTTTACAATATAAACAACTTTTCCACCAACTGGTATGAGAATGCACAAGAAAATTCATTATGAACTGTTGGTGGTTTCTAAATTCCTCAATGAGTGAAGACGTCTCACATATTTTTCAGGAATTTTCAAGATTGAACAACAGATGTCATTCCCTTCTGCAAAAGGAACTTTATGCACTAATTGGGCATGATTCCCAGTACTAAATTAACATCAAGAGTAAATTACATTTTACCCCCTCAGTTTTGGGGTCAATTTCAATTCTTTACAACATCTTTAAAACATTTCAATTTCATACATTTACTTATCATTTTATTTCAATTTCATACATCCATTAAAAAAATCTATTAAGTTAACCGTTAAGTAATGACATGGCAAATAAGGGGTCCCATTTGTGCCACATGGCTGCCACATTTGTGCAACGTGGCTAAACACTTAATAAAATATTAAAATAATTAATTAAAGCAAAGTATTAAAAAAAACCCAAACCCAAATCGTCTTCCTCACCTCCTTCTCCCCACCCAAGCCCACCCCCAAATCACATTCATTATCTCTCTAATCCCTAAACCTAGAAACCTATCTTCACATTCCCCTCGTGCCTTCTTCCCTACAAAATCAGATTTTCAAATCGATATCCAAAGTTGACTCATCCTACTCGAATACCAGTTCTAGTGGTGGCGATGGATTCAGTAGGCAGAGTCCAAGAGCTCAACTGGCGCGACTACAAAGAAGTCGTCTGTGTCCGCATTGGGGGCGGCAGAGCCGGTAGCTTTGGTGTCTCCCATTCTAGCGTCGTCACTAGGGTTGAATAGGATAAAGGCGAGATCGGGGCCGTTGCCACAGAAGATCCTTTTTGGGTTTATAGAAAGGTGGTTTGGCTATTGGGAGATTGAGGCTTGCATAAATGCAATGTTCTAAAGACAGAATTTCGCCTCTACTCTTGTTCTTGTAATTCGGTACGCGTCCGTCTCCTAGGATTTAACAATCTATAATTTGAAGTCGAAGCACTTCAATCTTTAGACTCTGGCGAACTTTATATATTCCGTACTCTCAAGACACAACTCAAAATTTGACAAATTAAAAATAAAAGAAATAAAGTGGGGAGACCTTATTTCTCAAGAGTAAAGATTAACTCTAATTTTCTATCATTTAATACCAATGGTTTCATGGGTTTATATAGAATCCAATTTCTACTTATGAAAGAGATGTAACTTTTCATCTATAAGTATACATCATTTCACAAGGAAATGCACCTAAATAACATAACATTTCTAAGAAATATGGTTAAGACTATTTTTCATTCAATTATTAAAATTATATATTACAATATTTCATATTATAATATATAATTTCCAACACTTCTCAGTTTTCTCCTTAGTCTATGAGTTTGTTTCCCATCTTAAGTTTTATCGAAGCGAGGTTTTGTGAGTTTTATCTTTTATGCATTATTTCGTTGATTTGAAACTCGCATTCGCCCATTTTGCCGACAACTTCATCAACTGAACTTACTTCATAGCTGAAGACTTGATGCTCTATTTACTTGAGTATTTACACACTCAAGAGGGAGTGTTACAGTGCTAATAGTTTAGGAATATGATCATGTAAATCTTATATTATCTTGTTATATCCTTGTGAGATTCTACCATATCTTATCTTTAGATATTATCCTATTAGAATTGTAATCCTATTAGGGTAACGAATTAACCTTCTCTACTACTATAAATAAAGGCATAACATGGTGAGAAGATACACCTCAGTATTCACTCATTTTTCTCTGGTTGCCGCACCCTCTCTCAATCTCCCTATAATTCTTTAGTCAAATAGGCCTACAACACACCTAGCATTTTTCATTGACTTAATATTGAAAGGTTAATTTCCCTTAATCCTCTTTAATTTTTTTAATTAATTTCTCTCTATATTGACTTGATATTGGAATGTTAATTTTAACATGGATAAAAAGCATTTAGCGCCTCAAAAAATTTACTTTATGTGAGTCCCTTCCTCACGTAATTTTCAAACTCCGTAAGTGAAGGTCTTTTTTTCGTGCTCGATGGTTTCTCCACGTGGTTTCTTTCGAGTAAGGTTTTTTCTGAGATCCCATCTCACCACATATGCTCTGTTTATTAAACTTGGTATTCGTGTCATGTCTTCCGTGTTAGTGTCATTTTCATGACATACCCGATATCTTAACGAGTCGTGTCGTGTAACACCTGTTAAAGTAAACGGGTAATATGACCCGACCCGAAATTGACCTGTTAATATTATCAAGTAATATGACCCGACCTATTATCCATTAAAAAATTATATTTTAAAATAAATAATGCAAATGAAAAACATAATTTGATCCAATAAAATGGAAAACATAACACTAAATTAGTATATACATACCATATTGTCACATAAATATTACTTCAAAACAAAGACAAAAAACATTTGTCTTTCAAGTTATTGACCCTAAAAACTACCAAACTTACGTGGTGTGCAGGCCGAGTAACTAATGAGCTAACTATATCCTTCAATTGTGCGTGGAGCGTGCCAACTCGTCGGTCGAGCTCGGCTGGGGAGTAGAATGTATTGCGTGGCATTGGGCACGCTGCTGACTTCTCTATCTTGCGACTACGGCCGAGGAAGGAACACGTTTTGGCCTTTGGGTTCTAAAGCCTGAAGACAAGGCTGCTAGTTCTATGAAGTTCACAAATTGTCGGTGCTCGTTCGGTCATAGTAATTATATTCGTGAAAGTATAAGCACGTTGAACCAGCTTTAGACTATACAGGCATAAATACTCAAAAGAAATAAAGGTCATAATCGTGAATGTGGTTCCACCGTCAAAATGTCGAACTCTAAAACTTACTTGTGAGTATCAAATCATAAATTAACTCAATGTTCAATGTGTCGAGCCCAGTAATCTGTAACACTCCACTTCGCCGAGAAAGCTAATGAGATGACCTCTGCCAATAAAGATCTAAAAATCCTTTTTGACCAATACTTGGATAAATAATTAGTCGACCTCGACACAGTGCTGTTTATCCAAACTGAAGATGTCACTGGTTGCCTTCACAATGCTATTTATTCAAACTGAAGATGTGCTAGCGGAAATAGAAAATAAAAATCTCAAGGTTGTTAAGAGATTTTGCGTAGAGTGAGAGTTTGCGCAGGGCAGTTTATGTGTTGAATTGGAGAAATTTGAATAATGCATTCTTCTCTCTATTTATAGCAGCAACCCTCTCATAGTCGAGCTAAATCACACATAGAGTAGGACTCCTTAACTTAATCTGACTAGGTATCGGCCAATCCAAACCTATTTAGGACTTTGAACCAACCTTCTTATCAAGCCAAATTCATTCCCCGATTCTACGCATCTTCATCCTATTAAGACTCATTATTATACTAGGACTCGACTTACCCTATCAATCCGTCTCACACTAGGACTTGGCTATTCTTAATTGGACGCCCCATAATGATTCTTAGAAGCAAACTAGTAGGCCAAGAACAACTTCAGACTCGACCCAAATTAATATTTTGAGCCCAAACTTTGCCCCCTCACTTCTGAGGTCATCGGCCTTCAATCCTAGGTCCAGAGTTGGTCTTAAAGAAGCAAAATCGACCCTTAGCATACCTCTAAGAGGCACTGAAATGCCTCGAATATCCTAACCATGCGCATTTATGAACCACGATCACACGTTCCTAACTCTTCTAAATGCCCTGCCATGTAGCGACTCCTCAGTTCATCTATCAGCCTTTAATAATGACCCTTGAAACATGGGACCACCGAAACATCTCTTCACCATTAAATCCACTGTCACATGCAAACGTGCATCCTCAAACCATGAAACCCTCGGTCCCTTCACCTTTATTTCTAAACTCTCTGATGAGTGCACCAAGTGCCGGGACTTCATTGACCGAAATGCTATCAAAACTATATGATTTGAAGGTGACTAGAGCGCTTCCCACAAAATCCTGGGGCCACTTTTCAAACATGACATCCTAACGTCTATCACCAACATCCTCAAGGCTCACTACTTGGCACCCTTGCTACAAAGATATGACTGGTCGAAGTGGGATTTGACCAAGCCTTAGGGAGCCTAGCCTTCGACCACTGCAACCTGGACAGCTTGGGTTGAGCAGATGGAGAAGTTTTTCAGCATAGAATGGAAAACTCTCGGCATTTATGATGCCATTAAGCTCTCGACCATCGAGATTGCCATAGACAAAGAACTTCTCATGGCAGCTCTAAATTTTTGGTGCTCAGCCACCAATACTATGGTCCTGTCCCTCGGCCTTATTGGCCCTACTATTCTTGACATATCGGTCATCCTTAGAACTTCCCCTTCTGGTCTTCCAATTGACGTCGCCTTTTCTGGGTGCCCATCCAACCTAGACCTCAAATCACTCTTCGACATACGTGCTGTCGAGACGCTGAGAAAGGAAGACCAAGAGCCCTTAAAAGAAGAAATTCAGAAGCTGCACAAGAACTTCTTCAACTACAACACTCTCATCCTTCACTTTGCTGGCTGAGGGGAAGAAAACCTACTAAAGGGGGAGCACGAAGTCTTCTTATTCTAGTGGTACAACAAATTTATTTTTTGTACCAAGTTGAATAAATGCCTGATTGAGAACATGCCAGTGGTGACATGCCCCGATCCCGATGTCTTGAGGACATTGGGATGGTCACGTGCTGGTCGACACCCAAGGGGTGGCAAAAGCCATTTAGAATGCATGAGAACGAGAAATAAATAAAGCTTAAGAATTTAATGGTAATAAATATGCATTTAAGGAATGTGTTCAGAGCATACAACTTATTTGGAACACTAAAAAGAAATAATATAAAATTGAATGACCAAAAGAAGTGAGTCCCACACCGATAGTACTCAAAGATGCCGATGCGGAAGTGCCTTGACACCGGGATTGTATGCCTCGATTCTAAGTCCTAAATGGGGTGCAAAACAAATATGAGTGGACCAATTTGATATACATATAATAAAATAGTTATCAACATACTAACCCTAAGTTTTATTAAAACACACACACACACACACACACACACACACATATATATATATATATCATGGTAAACATAGGTTTTCCAAAACCTAGCATGCCGTGCAATATCTCAAAATCATAACTCGTACATATACATAGTCGCTAGTGAATGTCCCATAATCCCTCCAGGCCCTATGCCATCTCTCTGTCTCTGAGCATATAGTCAGAGGAAATATCCCTCCAAGCCCTATGCCATATCCCCGTCTCTGTGCTAATAGCCAGAGAAAAACCACTTCAGGCCCTATGCCAACACCATAACTGTCGCCCGAGACGGACCGAAATCTATCCCTTCGTCCCGTAGCAGAATAGGGACCACTAGGTAAGTACAAAACCAGTGAACATATATAAATTTGAAAAGCAACTTCATAGTATAAAGTCATCCATCATCTATACTATAAAGAGGTGTTCGAAACGTATTCTAAATATCATATCATCCAGCAGATATTATATAAAGAATACGGATTATAAGAAAATACTAATAATTCAAAATAGCCTCAGTAAGCACGATATCTCATAAAACATTTCATAAAACATCATCATTAAATCATGTTTTTTATGTATGCATTTCTACCATCAAAACATGCATTTTTAGAAGGGGTCCACTCACAGTACTTTGCTGTCGAAAGCCGCGCTGCTAGCGAACATATAAATGCCACAATATATGCACATAAGCACATAAAGGGTCCCACTTAGTCAAACTCTATTCAAACAAATTTATTTGGGAAAACAGACTTCAAAAACAAGTCCAGGACGTTGAAATTAGCCTAAGAGGGGTCTCGAACAAAACCCAAAAAGTCAACTCGAAAAGTCAACATTGACCGGTCAAAGTCAACACTGACCGTTGACTTGGTCAACGGTCAGATCGGGTTAGTCAACACGGGTCAAAAGGGTCAAACCCAGTTTAGGGTTAGGGTTAGGTAATTGGGTTGGGTCCTTAAGGGTTTAGGGTTTAAGAGAAAAAGGTTTAGGGCCCTAGTTCAAAATGCCCAAAGGCTTTAAGCCTAAGGGTTTTTGGGTTTTAAGAAGGACGGGCCAAAGGCCCTGATTTGAAATGGCCCAAGGGCCTTTTACATTAAAACAATAAATAAAATAAAAATAAAAACTGGAATGGGTTTTGGGTTAGGCTCAGTAGGAAAATCCCAAAGGCCTAAGTGACAAAGGGTTAAGGGTTTAGGCTAAAAGGGTTTGGGCTGCCCGGGTTTTGGGCTTGGCAAGATGGCCCAAAGAGCCTAAGTTGGATGGGTCGCCAGACCCAAGGAAGAAAAAGGCTGGAATTCGGCCGGAAAACTACACAAACTTTAAACGTCCATAACTTTGTCAATACTCGACGAAATCAAGTGATTCAAAAAACAAAAGTTGTAGTTCTCGAAGAGACGAAGAGAATGGTACCTTGCACAATGTCTAACTCGCCATGGTTTGGTTGAAAAACGCCTCGAAAGCCGTCAGACTCGACGAAAACTAGGTAAGATTCAAATGAGTATAACTTCTTCAATACTCAACAAAATTAGGTGAAACAAAAAGGAAAGTTGTAGTACTCGACAAGACAAAGAGATTGATACCTTGAACACTGGCCAAATCGCCGTGGTTTGGCCAGAAATTGGCTCGAAAGTTGTCAGTTTCTCGCCGAAAATATGGGGAAGTATCCCCGAAGTGTTTCTTCGTGGCTTGACATCCAAAACACAACCACATGGTCAGAAAAGAACTATCGGGATGAAAAGAGAAACCTTTGGAGTGTTTTGAGGCTTACCCAAAATGGACGGACAAAGAGCTCGCTGAAGTTTCTCTATGCTCCACAGAGACAAAGAGAGAGAGAGAGAGAGAGAGAGAGAGATAGAGAGAGAGCTAGGGTGGTGATGATGGTGATGTTGTCATCGTTGCTGAGGTATGGGCATGGGTGTGTGTGTGTGTGTTTGCTTCTCGAGGAAAATAGGAGAGAGTTGCAGAGAGTTTTTGGGAGAGACAAAGAAGAGAGAAAGGTGAATGAGATAGAGATGAGTTCACGGGGAAGGGAACCGAAGGAAAAAAAATCAGGGGGTGGGCCCCTTGGGCTAACCAATTAAGACAAAAAAAATCATTTTTAAAAGGAAAAATATCCCCAAACTTAGTGAAAATACCAAAATACCCTTTTGTTCCATAAAATTTGACACGGGTTATTTCAAGTGGCCGAGGCCCTGGCCAGTGGTCACACTCTGGCACTTAGTTCGGTCGTCATTTTCAACCACACCCGCTGCCCGGCCGAGGCGACCATTAACAAAATTGACCTACACCAGAACGACCCACTCTGAGTTTTCGAGCTCTGGCTGCAAGTCTACTTTGCCAACCTCAGGCCAAACATCCCCAACTTCCAGTCCTCTGAAACGCTCGGCCTCCAGTTAGCCTCTAGACTGGCTTCTCCTCACCTGGCCTAAGAAGTCTTCAAATACTTCTTCGACCTAAAAGACCTTTCTGACAACGAATTTCTAATATACCGTCGTCAAGATTACCTTTCTTCCATCAGGCTTCCATCCTTAGCATAGGATGAGACCGAAGATGCTGATCTTCGATAAAGCTGGGGGTCGTTCGTGTTAACTCGCGACCTTCCCTTTGGCTGTGACGCTTAGCGGACGAGCTGAGAAATCTACCATCCCCATTTTACTGCTCGGCTACCTCCAAGGCTGCCCGATGCCTCTACTCACCTCCCACTCTTTTCTAAGCTAAGGACGCCTCTCTGGTTCTTTAGAGAAAGAATGCAAAGAGGCCAAACGAGAATTTCAAGAAAGGTGCAAGAAATTTCGCCTTCGGCCGAACGTCCCTGAAACTCTCAGCACTGGCACCTTCGTTAACTGGTAGGAAGTATATATCAAGACTTCTTTGGTACACCGATCGAAGATGTTGTCAAAAAGTTTTTTGGCGACTGACCAAAGAAAGCTCATGCTCGATAATCCAAAGAGATAACCCAAGGTATATGTATACGCCCACCCTCTTCCTCTAACCATTCATTCAAAACTTTATTAACTCAACTTCCATTTTTCAGGCAACCAAATGCTAAAGTAGGCAGATGTGGTAGCCATGGTTGTGGCCAAGAAAAAAATTGCCCACTCATCGAAGATAATTAAGACTGTTTTGTCGACCCCGTTGAGCAAACGGCCTTGTCCAGAGGCTGAGACGGTAAGTGAAGCTCTCCATCCCACAAAACACGTCAAGAAGTTGGCAAAAAAAGGAGAACGAAAGATTCATGTCATCTCCAACTAGACCACATGAGCAACTGCTCTTAATGTCTCTCATCTTGCTCTTGCTGTCCAGGCCTCGACGGACGTGCAGCCAAATCCTACAACCAATCAAGCATCTGAAGTTAGTCTTATCCCTCAAGTTGTAGTTGAACCAATCATTGCTCCACTAGTCAATGAACCTGCAGCTCCAGGGCCGGCCGTTGCTCTTGTCTTGGAGAATGTGACCCTCTCGGCCAAGAAAAATCTCGCTCTAAATTCAAAAAAAAAAAAAAAAAAAAACAATGATCGTTCTGGAGGGAGGGGTATGATTATGTTGTTGACAACTCTCTTTTCTCCTAATTGGATTCCCAGGTACTAAAGAAACAACTTTTATTTCAAGACGACGAGAGTGAGGAAATTTCATTGGCGAGTCGCCATCGACCAGCTAAACTCTCATCCATTAATCCTCAACCAATGGTCGAGGAGGCTCGTTAGTTGATCCTTCTACAGCCGAGATAAACGCGGGTCGTGGAAAGACACCTTTTGCTAAGCTTGAAGCGACGGCGTAAACTCCAGTTTATCTACAAGATCACGACCTCGGCATTCCCCCCCCCCCCCAAAGCTACCTCGTTATTTGTAAGGATCCTCATTGTTTTCCTTTTGTTAATCTCCTTAAAAACTACCAAGCCTACATGGCGTGCAAGCCGAGTAACTAATGAGCTAACTACATCATTCAATTGTGCGTATGGCGTGCCAACTTGTCGGTCGAGTTCCGCCGGGAAGTAGAATATGTTGCATGGCGTTGGGCACGCTGTTGACTTCTCGATCTTGCAACTGCTGCCAAGGAAAAAACATGTCTCGGCCTTCGGGTTCTAACGCCCAAAGACAAGGCTGCTAGTTCTGCCAAGTTCACAAATCGTCGGCGCCGAGTTCAATCACTGTGATTATATTTGTGAAAGTATAAGCATGTCAAACTAGCTCGAGACTATACATGCACAAATACTCGAAAGAAATGAAGGTCTTAACTGTAAATGTGGTAAAGCCATCAAAGTGCCGACTCTAAAACTTACTTGTGAGTATCTAATCATAAATCAGCTCAGCGTTCAATGTGCCGAGCCAGTAATCTGTAACATCCCACTTCGATAAGAAAGCTAATGAGATGACCTCTACCAATAAAGATCCAAAAATCCTTCTTGATCGAGACTTGGATAAATAACCAGTCGATCGCGACACAGTACTGTTTATCCAAACTGAAGGTGCTCCAATGTCGACTGATTCTACGGCAACAATGCTGTTTATCCAAACTGAAGATGTGTTGGCGAAAAAAGAAAATAAAAATCTCAAGGTTTTTGAGAGGTTTCGCGTAGAGCAAGAGTTTGCGCAGGGCAGTTTGTGTGTTGAATTGGAGGAATTTGAATAATGCACTCCTCTCTCTATTTATAGCAGCAACCCTCTCATAGCCGAGCTAAAATTGCACTGGAATTAGGACTCATCAACCTAATCTAACTAGGTCTTGGCCAATCCTAATCCATTTAGGTCTTTGAACCAACCTTCTTATCAGGCCAAATTCATTCTCCGATTCTACGAATCCTCATCCTATTGAGACTCCTTATTGTACTAGGGCTCGACTAACCCCATCAATCCATCTCACACTAGGACTCGACTGTTCTTAATTGGACGGCCCATAATGATTCTTAGAAGCAAACTACTAGGCCGAGAACAACTCCAGACTCAACCCAAATTAATATTTTGGGCCCGAACACAAGTATTACATACCCTAAAATAAGAGCCTAATGAAAAAAATATTAGTACTACAAAATACCAAATATTCAAGGATATGCAAAATGAAGGGAGTTGCATTTCAATGTTAAGGAACCTTGCACGTTTTTGACAATAAAACCCTTCAATTTTCATCAATTACCAAGGAAAATGATATTGGAACTTTGGCTTGATATATTGTCTTTAAGAGTTATATTGATGATGTTTTTATTAAGGTTTTCCACATTAGCACTCTCTTCCACATAAACTAAGCATCAAAAACTAAACATTGTAACCATTGTCTAAGCGTAGATGTTGCAATCAAGAGCATTTATACATGCTTTCACATTTTTAGATTTGTACATTAATGATTATAAATTTTATTTATTTTGAACTTCCTTAAAAATACTATTCATGAGGGTTTGTATGGTTTTAAAAATTCAAACGATGATGTACCCATCCTCAAAGCGCAGGGGATGCGATCATGAGTGTTTGCATATAAATAGAACTTAAATTTTTTTAATTTGTATAGTATACTATAAAAATAAATAGAACTTAAATTTTTTTAATTTGTATAAAATAATAATATAATAATACAATAATACATGTTTAATACACAATATATACATATCTACTATAGCTATTGTATATTATAGTTTTTTTAGTAGCTTTAAAAATTAAAATCATCAAAATAACTTTTATTCTTAACGTGTCGAAACGGGTTACTCGCGTGTCACTTTCGTGTAAACTTGTTAAGGACTGTTCTTATTTTGTGACCCGATTAGTTATCGTCTTGACCCGAAACCCGTTATTTTCATACCGTTTACGTATCGTGTAAGAAATTGTCAGATCTACTGTTTATGTGTTTCTTTACGTTTGATTGTCGAGTAAAATCCAATTATACCCTAAAAAACATTTTTAAAAAAAAAATACAAAGTGCATAAATGACACTCGATCTTTTTCTAATTTTTTGTGATTACCATATGAACTAAACTTTTTAACAATTAGCAGCCTTAACTTTACACCACCAAATTGTATAAGGTATAAAGTTATGGGAAGCCATTTGTGCAATTTTTTCTTAAAAGATGAACAAACTAATCGTTGTGAGATTTTTGTTTTCAATACAAATCCTTGTGGGAATGAGGTGGTGCTAGCACATGGTGAGACAAAAATGCAAAAACATATGGTATAATATTACCTAAATTGTCACTCAATACTATTACCCAAATTAATTACCAGTGTGCAATTTGGTAACAAATTGGATTTGCTAATATCTAATGGTTCCAATGCAAGTATTCGTCATTTACAATCATCAATTGTTCTTTGATAAAACAACAACAATAACAAAGTTTTTCTCATTAAGTGAGGCCGAAATGTAAATTCTAAAACGCCACTAGGTTCAGTTTTGCCAACTACTGGGTCAATTAATTGCAGAAAAAGTATGATGATTAAAAAAAAACTGCACCAAATATTTATGTATGGACAAGATTTAAGTCTAATTAGATACAAATGGCAATGGTAAAAACTAATCACATCCCAAATGATGATCATGAATATACAGGAACATCCATTAATTAATTTTAATCTAGGGTTATATCAACATTAATCAAAGCTTATACATTCTAATTAACTAGTGTAATTGTTTATAAATCATATGAGAGAGTAGTATTATAGATGTACACGTATGATTCATATATACCTCCTCGATTCCTCAATGTCGAAAGAGAGTAGCGTACGTTCGTGGAGAAAATTTTCTACATCGATATCTTTAACGTACCGTGGCACTGCACATCAACATGTTATAATATATACGAGGACGTTCTCTTGCCAAATAAAGGTGATTGTTAATGATGAAGTTATAAGTGGTGAATTGAAATAAAGTTAAACAGAACAACGTACCTTTAGAAGAAAACCAAGAGAGCATATCGGCAGAGAGTTGTTGAGCTTTGTGGGTGGAGTCTCGGCCACCCCACTGGTTCTGGAAAGCCATTTCCGGGGCATTGGCCATTCCATTGCGACAGAACCGCTGAAATGCCCCCTCGCATATGATCATGGTCAAAGAACCTGTCTGCGGTAGACGATTATGAAGCTGATATCACACGTCCACCGTTGATGGATTCCATGGCATTAGGTACTAAGCTGTCGCCACCTTGTGCGACCGAAATGCCCTAACGAAACTCTCTCTCTCTCTCTCTCTCTCTCTCTCTCTCTCTCTCTCTCTCAATGTCTCGGCGTGGAAGATGATCAAGGAGTGCAAATAGAGAAAAAGAGGAAGAGAGTGGTAATTGATTTTGAGAGAGAGCACGAAATGTGTGGAGTGAATAGACAGAGAAAGAGAAACTCGGTATAAGTGTGTGAGATGTCGGAAACAGAACAACTTAATTAGTTGGCTATTTTGTCTCAATATTTGGTGAGCATATTATTCACATGGATTCTTCATGTGTGATGCTTTGTAATAATAGAGCTTAATTATTAAGTTGATTTTTATTTAAATAAGGAAACATGTTTATTTTGCCTGATTAAAAAATGACACGTGTTTCTTGAATTTAAAATTTTAAATAACATATGCATTAGTTTTTAGAACAATAAAACATGTGTTGGTGATTTTGTTAGAGAGCTAATATTGAACCAAATCTTGTCCTGCAATCAAGAACACTCCTTTGAGAACACTATCTTTAAATCACATCCTAGCAGTGGCAGTGCAATAAAAGGCGATGCAGACCTCAATTGCTTGCGATGCAAGAAATGCGGATCGAGCCAAGAACATAAGCCACAACTCATAGAATCGACTGGTCGAAATGATACAACATATTTGACGTTATAGATTATAGAGAGATATTTATAGAGAGATAGCTGACCACATGTGTGTAAGGAGGAAGGACAAGAAGAAACAGTACCACTCCAAATAGCCTTGGCAAACGAACAATGCAAAATGATCTACATCTTCATCATGCAAAAAGACACATAAAGGATCCATAGACAGAGTGAATTGTCAAATACGGTCTTTCGTTCTAAGTCTTCCGCTAGCAAATAATTGTTGAGTTACAATAATCAACAAAGAATCCAAAAGAAAATCTTGAGCTTCTTCCAACCAAAGTTTCTTTGCATCAAGAGACGTTCTGAATTGAGCTAAACGATAATTGTTTTTTTTAAAAGAAGTGATTTTCACACTATTTTTTAACTTCTCACTCTTTTATTTATGACCATCAGACTAAATAAATCAGACAAAATCAACGGCCAGACTTATATAGGTAAGAGGCTAAAAAAAGTATGTGAACATCACTTCCCAATTTAAAAAAAAAAAGAGATGAATCGCCAACTTTTGTCATAACAACGGTCCTACCTGATGAGCCAACATGCCAATTGTGCTATGTTCATGTAAATTGATATTAAAAAGTTGAGATAAAGATAGTGGCCGTAGTAGCATTACTATTGTCTACAAGATAGCCGTGTGTAGAATTTTTTTTAAAAATGGTTAGAACAATTTTAAATTATCACCAATAATCTCTACACGAGCAACGACCATCTCTAAAGCGATGAAACCGATTGTTATCTCTCACAATAATTTCTCTGCCTACAATTCCAGAAATGAACTTGATTGCACCATGGCAATCCCCACAGATCCTAAGGTTCTTTGTGATCCTTATAGGCACCCCGGGAGGGAGGGATATGAGTCCAAACGCTAGCGCAATCTTCTCGCTGTGGTACCAAACTTCCGACACTTTCTCTTCTTCCTCTATATCAAACAGCGCAAAATTGGTGTCGGCAATATAGCCAGCTTCGTCCATTTTCCTCCTTAACTCACTTAGCATTGCCTGAATCTCCAAATTCCTTTCGTGGGAGGTGTCTTTTGCTCGGAAGACGTGGACTGCATTCTTGACTGCGATCCAACTATAGCCCGCACCCTTTTTGATCCCGACATCTTTCATTTCCTTTCTCACAAGCGTTGCTTCTTCCCACCTGCATTGAGAATTGCCAAACAGAAATCAGTTTGTTTAAACGCCACAAAGCGTGTAGGATTCTAGATAGCAACACTACAATGGGATATTTACCTGCCGGCAGCTGCAAACATGTTAGAAAGCACCACGTGGTTGCCAGAGTCTTTAGGATCGAGCTCAAATAACTTGTCAGCTGCAATCTTCCCCAATTCTGGATTCCTATACATTTTACAAGCCCCAAGAAGTGCCCCCCAAATGGAAATCGTTGGACGAATTGGCATCTTTGTAATAAACTCGTAAGCTCGCTCTATCATCCCAGCTCGCCCTAACAAGTCCACAACACATGCATAATGCTCTGCCCCTGGTTCAATTCCATACTTTGCTTTCATTGACTCAAAGATCTGCATCCCCATTTGCACAGCCCCTGCCCTACTACATGCCGATAATACACACACCAATGTTACATAATTTGGTTTAAACTCGTGACTTCGGGTGCACATTTCCTTGAACAATGACAAAGCCATATCGGCAAGCCCTTGATGTGCGTATGCACCTACCATTGCGTTCCAAGTGATCAAGTTCCTCGAAGGCATCTCATCAAAGGCCCGCTTGGCATCTCCTATGCAGCCACATTTTCCATACATGTCAACAAGTGCACTCCCAACAAATACATTTCCCTCCACGCACGCCTTCACTGCAACCGAGTGAACTGACCTACCCTGTTCAAGCCACGCAACCCCAGCACAAGCACTTAGAACACTCGAAACCATGAAGTCAGTCGGCTTGACCCCTTCTTTCATCGCCCGTAAAAAGAACTCGCATGCCTCCTCCTCCTCATCATTCTGCACGCATGCAGCCACCATAGAGCACCAAGAAACATCATTCCGCTGACCAATTCCATCAAAAACGGTCATTGAACACCCGACCTCCCGGCACTTCCCATAAAAGTCAATAAGCCCATTTAAAACCGACACATCTTTGCCAAACCCACATCGCATCACAAACCCATGTAACTGTTTCCCGAGCTCCAGACTCGATGTATCCGAACATGCATTGAGAAACGCACAGAACGTAATCGAATTAGGCTCCCCACCCGCCCGCAGAAACTCAATAAACTTGTAAACCGCATTTAGCGGCCGCCCGTCAAGCACCGCATTCGAAATGTACGCATTCCACGTCGCAAGGTTTCTCTCAGGAATTTCATCAAACATATTCCGAGCCTCGTCTCGGAGACCCGTCTTGCAGTACATGTCAAAAGCACTGCACCCAACAAAGACATCGCATACCTGCCCGGCCTTGACAGCGAGCGCGTGAAGCTGTTTTCCGGTGACAGGCAACCGCAGCAAACCCGAGGCCTTGAAGGCACAAGGGAAGGTGAAATCGTTGGGCTGGATAGACTCGCGGCGCATGTTAGAGAAGTGGAGGATAGCGGAGGCGAAATGGCCGTTTTGGACAGAACCAGCGATGAGGGAGGTCCACGTGACGACTGAGCGAGATGGGCTGAGTCGGAGGACGAGTTGGGCTGAGTCGGGGAGGTCGAGTTTGGAGTACATGTTGACGAGATGGTTGGAGAGGAAGGAGGGGAGAGACGCTCCGAGGGTTCTGATCATGTGGGCATGCGCCGCCCGGCCGAGCAGAGGGGAGTGCGTCGACACGGCGGATTCGACCAGGGAGGCGAGCGTGTTGGGAGCGAGGAATGGCATTGTTAGTAATTAGGGTCATGATTGAGGGGTAGGGAGGGAAGTTAGGAGTGCATCAGGAGCTTTTGTGAAATTTCTTCCCTGGGATTGTTTGTGAACTATGGCGGTCTGTTGTTATACTAGTACTTTGCTCAACCAACATTTACACGTTGTAAATTACAATGCTTTGGCTACGTTTTAACTTGAATATTACTTGGGTACTCAAAAAATGGATAGAAATTCTTATTCAAAATTATTTTTTTGTCGTTTTATAGAACTTTATGTTTTTATAAATTAATATATGAAGCACGTATTTGCAAAAAATTATTAAAATTAAGTTCGTTTAGTTTGTTTTTTATTTATTTATAAAAACAGATGAATAGAATTAATAAAAACATTACAAACTATCTATATATTTATTATAATAGTTTGACTAAACGACTTTAATTTTAATTCATTTTTTTTAGACAAACTCTTTACATAGTAATTCATAATTTGAACAGTTGTAATAACATAATAAAACTCTAAAACTCTGAAATTCGAACAAAAATGTAGCCCGTAATCACAATCAAGGTATTAAATATCGATGATATCGGAAATATCGCTGGTCCAAAAACACGGAAATTTCGATGGAAATATCGGGATATTATCGATATCGATAAAAATTGAATAAAAACCATGGAAATTGTAAGAAAAACTTAGAAATTTTTATTGAAACTTTGCAGGATGTTTATTTAGTCAATTATCTATTAGTTTATCACAAAAAATTGTAAGCAAATGCATTGAATGATGGATTTAACAGATTTAAGTTGATTATATAGCGAGTTGGCAAACATTGTGAGTATAGAAAATATGTAAATATTTTAGCATATTTTCATAAAAACACAAGTGATATGGTGGTCAAGGTGTGGAAGGAGTAAAATGGGAGGGGTTCGAATCCCGTTGGTGTTTTTTTAAATATAGAAATTAAAAAACACGGAAATTTCGATGGAAATATCGGTAGTCCAAAAACACGAAAATTTCGATGAAAATATCAGAATATTATGGATATTTTATACCTTGATCACAATTCACAAAGCAATGACGTTTCACGACCCTTGTATGAGAGCAACTCCAATGTAGGAGCCCTCCCCAGACAATACACTATTCAATCCACCCAGTGAACAGTAACTGCCCTTAATGAACAGTGTATTCCCCTGGCAATTGCCTTTTGCATCTCCACCCGTGCACTTGAATAGCCCTGGCAATTGGCAATAAAATATTAGTATTTTTTTATTTATAAAATAATACTGTAAACACGAAAATTTCTTGAAGGAACAAGAACAGAACACGTGTACAAAATAATATTTGTATTAATGAATTTGTTTGGGGTTACAATCTCTATTTGATTTGGTCCTCTGATTCGATCTCCGTGAGATATTGATTTGTGGATTTGATGGGCTATTGATCCGAAGAGCCGTTGGGGGCTTGATTCTTTGGATAAACTGTTCTTCAAGGGCCGTTGGGCTTGATCTTGAAGTTTGGCGGATGAACGCTTCTTCAGGTGCCTTTTGGGCTTGATTCTTGAAGAACGATGAACGTTGAATGACGGATGGATCTTCAGGGGCTGTTGGGGCTTGATTCTGAAGTTGGATGATTTGTTGATCCAGAGGCCGTTGGGGCTTGATTCTGGAAGATGGATGAATGACGAACGAAGAACGATGAACGATGAACGATGAACGATGGATGAACTTCAAGAGGCTTTTGGGCTTAATTCTTGAAGAATGGATGTGTGGATCCAAGGGCCGTCGGGGCTTGATCTTGGAAGGTGAATGTATGTTGCTTCAAGGGCCGTTGGGGCTTGATCTTGAAGGTGGATGATCGGATGAACGATGAATGGATCTTCAAGGGCTTTTGATCTTGAAGAACAGTTGTGTTGATCCAAGGGCCGTCGGGGCTTGATCTTGGATTAAGAATCGGCACGTGACCAAGGTGCTTATTGATTCTTCAAAGGTTTTGGCGAAGTTTCTTCAAGGGCCGTTTGGGCTTGATCTCAAAGGTGGATGAACGTTTCTTCAAGGGCCGTTGGGGCTTGATCTCGAAGAACGATGAACGAAGAACGAAGAACGAACTTCCAGAGAATTCTCTTCCAATTTGGGAGTAGAGAAAAATGTGTGTGAATTGGTTATGAATTGGTGAATTGAAATGAATGAAATTGGCTTATATTTATAGAATTTTCCAAAGCCTAATTTTGAATATAATATCCCAGATGAAATAAGTCGTCTCTGCCAGGTGTTGACACGTGTCCTGTTTGACAGCTTTTCAGACTCTTTTTGAATTTTCGTCGAATCACACACTATGTGTACAATTTATGTAATACATGAGCGTTAACATTTTGACCATCGGTCAACATTTTATTTATCGAAATTTCACTGTCTACAAATGCCCCCACTTCAAGGCGCGCTGCATACATGTGCTTGTCACGTGTAGAGGGTGCGTTTTGAAGTTTCCTTACTGTAGACGTCGATCCAAGGGCCGTCGAGGCTTGATCTTGGATTGGGCTGGGATCTCTTTCAAGTGCCGTCGAGGCTTGATCTTGAATTGGGTTGAGACTATATTCAACTTTACTGGGGTGAATCGGCACGTGTATTTGTTGTGCTTGTTGACTTTCCACAGGCTTCATCTTGAACTGGTTTTGATTCAAGGGTGTTGGACACTTGATCTTGAATCAGGTTTTGTGATTTCTCCAAGGGCCGTTGCGGCTTGATCTTGAAGGTTGATTCAAGGGTGACGGACACTTGATCTTGAATTGGGTTTTGTGATTTTTCCACAGCTTTCATCTTGAACTGGTTTTGATTCAAGGGTGATGAACACCTGATCTTGAATCGGGCTTTTGATTTCTCCAAGGGCCGTTGAGGCTTGATCTTGAAGGTTGATTCAAGGGTGTTGGACACTTGATCTTGAATCGGGTCTTGATTTCTCCAAGGGCCGTTGAGGCTTGATCTTGAAGTTTGGCGGATGAACGCTTCTTCACATGGCAAGTGATCTTTGCAAGCTGACTCAGGAATTTGAGGGTCAAAACAAGTTCATCACCTCCAGAGTACGTCAGATCTTTGATGATATGAAATACTTTTGCTTTTGAAGAAGTA
Source organism: Crataegus laevigata (assembly GCA_963580275.1). Classification (NCBI taxonomy): domain Eukaryota; kingdom Viridiplantae; phylum Streptophyta; class Magnoliopsida; order Rosales; family Rosaceae; genus Crataegus; species Crataegus laevigata. The sequence goes on along the minus strand of OY756940.1, from coordinate 16,061,234 downwards.
GCTTTCCACAGGTATATTCTTGAACTGGGTTTGGGAGCCTTTTTACTTGCAAGCGATCCTCAGCTTAGTTGAGGATGAATCAGCACGTTGTCTCCACATGCTTCAAGTACTCCGGTCTCCATGCAGATGTGCATCTTCTTGTACTCTTGGATCATCTCTGACTCCGTCTTCATCTGGATGCAACTCAGACTCATCCTGCTTCGTCTGTGAGGTACTTTCGCTTTTGAAGAAGCACCTCTACACAGGTTTATTTTTGAAGTGGGTTGGGAGGGGTCTGAGATGAGTACTCGAGAGCAAGACTAGGTAAGCAATCAGGATCTCACTTTCTCCACGTTCCTCAGATGAAGGTGAGGAGAAAGCATGATATGAGATACTTTTGCTTTTAACCTTTTTGATATGAAATACTTTTGCTCTGGATGATTTGTTTTCTAGGGTGATCCAAGGGATGAAGAACACTGAGTGACTCGAAAGGTTTCTTTGGGAATACATTCTCGGAGATGAAGAAGGTTGAGAGGGTGTGCCTTTGCTGTGGAAGGCGAAGGTAGAACTTATAGAAATTTTTTTTCACAACCGGAACTATTCCCTCACTATTTGTCGGCAGCCGGTGGATGGATGAACAGTACCAGTTACGCGCTTTCTGACAAGCTGTCCGTAATTTCCGCAAGGCTGACGGTGCGTGCGACGAGTGACGACACGTCTGGACAAATTGATCTTTTGAAAACCGGGGTTCAAATCCGGGTTCGGCTCGTGGTTTTCGCAAAGCTCCAAGCTGCATGTGACGAGTGACGAAACAATTGGAAAAGCTGAACGCCTCGTGATGCTGAGCAATCCCGACTTTTGAGAAAGGAGTTCGGCCTTCGAGAAAGGAGCGTCTAGCTTTGATTTCTGAGGAGCGCCTCTTTGATCTCTGAGGAGCGGGCGCTTCTTCGATTTGCTTCTTTTTATAGAGGCATGAATTTTGTTTCACCTCACACTTGAACTCCCTTCTGAAAGCACTCTCTTCTTGCACTTCTGTAATCTTAATCTTTCTGATCTCTTCTTTCTTAGCACATTCTGAAAATGTCTTGCCCTTCCGACCGTCGCCTTAACTTGAATGTCGGAGAAGATGATGATTTGTCTTCTCCAGACAACATTTGGCGTCTGTCCTTCATATCCCCCAATGGTCCTCTTACAGTCGGGGACTCAATGATGAGAAACGAAATAACCGCTACGATGGTTGCTCGAAATCTCCTCACTCCAAGGGACACTAGGTTGCTATCCAGGCGGTCTGACGAGTTGGCTGTTCAGGACTCACTGGCTCTCAGCGTCCAGTGTGCAGGCTTAGTTTCAAACATGGGCCAACGCCTTCTTGCACGCTCTCGTCAGGTTGAGTCACTGATGGCGGAGGTGGCTAGTCTTCGGCAAGAGGTCAGAGGACTCAGGCACGAGAATCGGGAGTTGCACATGCTTGCAACTAGTTACTCGACAAGCATGAAGAGGAAGCTGGACCAGCTGCAGGAGTCGGACGGTCGGATTCAGAGTGATCATGAAAGGTTTATGGCGTTACTCCCGAGGTTTATGTTACCTTCGTCATCTGGAGTTGCACCAAGCGTTCCGGCTCCGGAGATTCCAACTCTGGCTCTTCGTCTTTCCGGAGCTCCGTCGACTTCTGAGGCACCGTCTTCTGAGGCACCACCTGACCGTCTTTGAAGAGTCCCTGCTTATAGATTTTTTTTTTTGTGGCATGTAGAGTGCCAATTTGTGTAATTTTCCAGAGAAAAAAAAATAAAAAAATAGACTTTTATTGCTTTTCTCTTTTTTTTTTTTTTTTTTCAACCTTCGGTGCTACATGGACATAATATATATATATATGCGTACACACACCACATCATGACCCTATCATATATATTTTTTTTTATCCCTTGCTTTCGGTGGTGCTCACCCACTCCACCAAATTTTTTATGTATATATATATATATATATATATATATATATATATTTTATTTTTTTTTCATGTGGATGGATCCACCATCTTCTTTTCCTTTTGCTTTCACATGGTGCCAGGCTGCACCGAAGGCATCATATATTTTTTTATTATATTTCCTTTTCTTTATATTGATTTGCTGGGTGATAGATAAATTATAGGGTCGTTGCAGATGTTTCCATCGATGGAGAAGCTCGTAATGGAAGAGAGGAGCTGGAGGACTCGGGTCCATCTTGGGAGCATGCTGCTTGTTGTAGATGATGGCGGCGCCGAGTCTCCTGGCTGGGTTGATGCCAGTTCCGGTGACGGGGATGGTGACCAAGTGCACCAAGAACACGGCGAACTCTATTGGCAACGGAGCTAAAATCAGAACGTGGGAGTCTCTGGCGCTACGTTTAGCGTCAGTGGCGGAGAAAACGGTGTAGACGAGGACAAAGGTACCAATGAGAGTTGGTACCATCGCCCAGCATCTCGAAGGTGGAGCTCTTCTCGAACCCCTTCACGACGGCGGCACCGGCGATAGCTCTGAGGGTCTGCATAACTATGTAGAACACCGCCTTGGTCAGCGAAAGCTTCCTGGCAAAAAACAGCCCGAAAGTCACCGCCGGGTTTATGTGACCACTGGAGATGCCGGCGGTGCTGTAGACGAGGGCGAAGATGGTCCCGCCAAAAACCCAAGCGATGCCCTGAATCCCGACCGTTGTGCACTTGGACTTGGATTAGACGACGCCTATCACCGTTAAGATTGTGATGTAGAGGAACAGTAAAGTGGCGATGAACTCGGCGATCCTGGCCCTGTAGAACGACCATGACGTCAGCTCACCGGGCTTGAACAGTGGAGCCGGCAGTGGCTCTTTGTAGTCTTTCCCTTCGTCCTGGGTTTGAGCCGTCGTTCCGATCGGCTGCCTCTCAGAGAACTTGTTCGCCAGCCTAACATCCTTTTTCCTCTTTAAACTGTGCTGGCTTGTAGTCTTTCTTAAACTATTCCTTTTCTAAGATCTCAGGATTTGTTATTCGTGTTACAGGGTTTGGATCAAGTATGCTCTGTATCATTTTTTTTTTTTTTGCCCCTGATGAAAACCATGCTAGACCTGAAAATTCAGCTTCGCAGATTTTTTTGTACAGCACTATAAGACTTCGTTCATCAAAGGGCAGGTAACCAGCCATGAGTACAAAGAGAACGACCCCGCAAGACCAAATATCAGCTGATGTGCCGTCATAACCTTTATTGTTTAACACCTAAGGAGCAACATAATTTGGAGTCCCACAGGCAGTATGAAGCAGCCCATCTTCCCACACTTGCTGTTCAAACTTACTGAGTCTAAAATCTGAAATTTTAAGCACTCCATATGAATCTAGAAGAAGATTTTCGGGCTTCAAATCACGATGGTAGACGCCTCTACTATGGCAGTAATCCATAGCATCAATGAGCTGCTGGAAATATCTCCTGACTTCATCCTCCTTCAATCTCCCTTTACAGACCCAATCAAACTATTAAACTTGTCATTGCCTTCCAGAATGATGCGGACATCTCTATGCAACACACGAATTTCTGTGAAATGTTTAGCTTCCAATGCAAATGGATCAGTGGCAACTTCAACAGACGATGCTGTCGAAGCTAGAATCATTTGAGCAGAAGTTAAAGGGGCTCGAGTGGCTAAAAATGGGCCACCGGAGTGCAGCCTTTGGGACCTTTGGGCTTGGGCCGTCGGCATTTGAAAGATAGTGTCGTAGCACGAGAGGTGGGCCTATGTTGTAATTGCGGATGGTTTTAAGTATTTGTGAGACTTGGGCCAAGTGAGGATGGGTTTGGTGGTCAGACGGGATTTTTGCCCTCAATACAACATTTCAGCCCACTAATTTGGGCTTGCCGACATATATATTTTTTTTTTCAACATTATTTTTTTTGCTTTTGATGTGACTGAACTCAAACATTTGAATATTTGAGATGCCTACGTACCCTTCCAACGAAAGGGATCAAGTTAAAACGTAGTTCAAAGTACATGCATATTTTTTTTGTATTTTCTTTTGGTGCCGTTTGCAATTTTAACTCGTGCAGGCAAGGAGCGTCTTGTTGTCGCCTTTTAGACTCGTGCGAATGAGGAGCGTTGGTGTCGCCTTTTATGCTCGTGCAAGCCAGGAGCCTTGATGTTGCCTTTTATGCTCGTGCAAACCAGGAGCGCTGGTGTCGCCTTTTATGCTCGTGCAGACGAGGAGCATCCGTTCATGCAGTTTAGGCTCGTGCGAACAAGGAGCATGGTGTCTTGCAGTTTCAGCTCATGCAGACAAGGAGCTTGGCACATGGATTTGTCAAGCTATTTTGGAGAAACGTTCCTCGCAATCTTTGTAGCAAGGAGCTTTGACCGGGTGTTTGAAGAAATCTTCCGGGAGGAAATCGCGCATCGTGATGGGGATAGGCGATCTTTGTGTTGAATTTCCATCATCTTCAACCATTTCCCGTTGCTTTGGAGATTGGCAAAAGCTGCTTTGCCCCCTTTCCGGTTGGTGGACTTGTGGTGGAGGCGTAGGCTTCATGTGCCATTTCTTTGGAGCAACATGAATCCATCCTTTAGCTTTGCTTGATTCAGAGCATGCCCCCAGCGGTGGTGATGAAGACTTCGAATCAAATGTTCCGGAAGTGACGGTAGTATAATTCGTCTTTACCACATCGTCGAGATCCAGCTCGATGATCCCTTGCTGGGCCAGCCTTACGATGAGATCTTTCAGCACGAAGCATTTTTCTGTTGGATGGCTGACGAAGCGGTGGTACTTACAGTACCTTGGGTTCTCGGTGCGATTTATTTCTTCCGGCCATTGGCATTCGGGTAAATCGATCACCTTCTTCTCCAATAGGTCATCCAGCATTGCGGCCACGTCGGAGTCCGGAAAAGGATATATCTTCTGCTCTAGTTCCCTCAAGGTGTTTTTGTACTTGTCTTGGGTGCTAGAAGGCTCTCCTTTCTTTATCTCCCTTGTTTTATACTTGGACGGGATTTTGACGGGTACAGATGAGATTTTGACAGGGACGGTGTTAATGGTAAAAGCTTCCTTAGCGGGCTTCTTCCCAGTCTCGTCCACCTTCGGAGCAAACACTTTCTCTTTGAAGTTGGTGGTTGGCTCCCTTCTTCCATGGTTGGCGATGCTTAACTCCATGTCATGGGCGCGGGTTGCTAGCTCTTCGAAGGTCCGCGGTTTGATGCCTTGGAGGATGTAGTGCAATCCCCATTGCATGCCTTGGATGCACATCTCGATCGAAGAGCGCTCTAAGAGTCTATCTTTGCAGTCGAGGCTAAGGGTGCGCCATCGGTTGATGTAGTCAACAACTGGCTCATCCTTCCACTTCTTTGTGCTTGTCAGCTCCAGCATGCTGACTGTGCAGCGGGTGCTGTAGAAGCGGTTGAGGAATTCTCGCTCCAACTGTTCCCAGCTGTCAATGGATTCGGGCTCAAGATCGGTGTACCAATCGAAGGCGTTACTTTTCAGTGAGCGCACGAACTGCTTGGCAAGGTAGTCCCCTTCAGTGCCCGCATTGTTGCAAGTTTCAACGAAGTGGACGATGTGCTGTTTCGGGTTCCCCCTTCCATCGAACTGCATGAATTTGGGTGGTTGATATCCCCTTGGCATCTTCAGGGCATCAATCTTTTTAGAGTAAGGCTTGGACTACAACTCGGAGGTATTTGAGTTCCCTTGGTACTGTGCCTTGACTGTGTTGGCGATCATCTCTTGCAACTGCTTGATTGAGAGAGATCCCATGAGCGGCGCTGCTTGGTCTGGTTCTGGTTTTTCTTCAAACTTCTCCACTGAAGGCTCTTCATCTTCGTCACCACCCCGGATCCTTCATCCTGCCTTGCCCCCAATTTGCTCACGAGCATAGCAATCTTCAAGTCTTTTTCTTCTAGGGTTTTCGTCATCATCGCAAGCATCTCCTTCATCTGAATCAGCTGTTCTTCGATGGAGGTGGCGCCAATGACTTGTCCTTCTTTTGAAGCCATTTGTGCTTGAAGTGTGTTTTGGATATCTTGAACGGACAAAGAGATGAGAGGTAGAGATTATCCCACCGGGCGTGCCAAATTTGTAAACACGAAAATTTCTTGAAGGAACAAGAACAGAACACGTGTACAAAATAATATTTGTATTAATGAATTTGTTTGGGGTTACAATCTCTATTTGATTTGGTCCTCTGATTCGATCTCCGTGAGATATTGATTTGTGGATTTGATGGGCTATTGATCCGAAGGGCCGTTGGGGGCTTGATTCTTTGGATAAACTGTTCTTCAAGGGCCGTTGGGCTTGATCTTGAAGTTTGGCGGATGAACGCTTCTTCAGGTGCCTTTTGGGCTTGATTCTTGAAGAACGATGAATGTTGAATGACGGATGGATCTTCAGGGGCTGTTGGGGCTTGATTCTGAAGTTGGATGATTTGTTGATCCAGAGGCCGTTGGGGCTTGATTCTGGAAGATGGATGAATGACGAACGAAGAACGATGAACGATGAACGATGAACGATGGATGAACTTCAAGAGGCTTTTGGGCTTGATTCTTGAAGAATGGATGTGTGGATCCAAGGGCCGTCGGGGCTTGATCTTGGAAGGTGAATGTATGTTGCTTCAAGGGCTGTCGGGGTTTGATCTTGAAGGTGGATGATCGGATGAACGATGAATGGATCTTCAAGGGCTTTTGATCTTGAAGAACAGTTGTGTTGATCCAAGGGCCGTCGGGGCTTGATCTTGGATTAAGAATCGGCACGTGACCAAGGTGCTTGTTGATTCTTCAAAGGTTTTGGCGAAGTTTCTTCAAGGGCCGTTTGGGCTTGATCTCAAAGGTGGATGAACGTTTCTTCAAGGGCCGTTGGGGCTTGATCTCGAAGAACGATGAACGAAGAACGAAGAACGAAGAACGAACTTCCAGAGAATTCTCTTCCAATTTGGGAGTAGAGAAAAATGTGTGTGAATTGGTTATGAATTGGTGAATTGAAATGAATGAAATTGGCTTATATTTATAGAATTTTCCAAAGCCTAATTTTGAATATAATATCCCAGATGAAATAAGTCGTCTCTGCCAGGTGTTGACACGTGTCCTGTTTGACAACTTTTCGGACTCTTTTTGAATTTTCGTCGAATCACACACTATGTGTACAATTTATGTAATACATGAGCGTTAACATTTTGACCATCGGTCAACATTTTATTTATCGAAATTTCACTGTCTACAAATACATAATAATTTTATTTGTAATTTTAGATAATATTTTTAATTGTTCTCGTTGCGCCACGTGTCATTATCCGAAAAGCCAATAGCAATAAAATATTTGGATTTTTTTATTTATAAAAAAAATTCAAAATAATTTTATTTGTAATTTTGGATTTCTGATAAAATTTGTAACCAATCACGTCGTGCCCAATTCGATTATAATCTTTGAGAATAGATTTCTACCAGATTTTTAACGAATGATGGCATGCCACGTGTCATTATCTAAAAGGACAATTATTGGTGAGAGATTTCTGATAAGATTTGTAACCAATCATGTCGTGCCACGTGTCACAATCCGATTACAATCTTTGAGGATAGATTTTCACCAGAATTTTAACCAATGACGGCATGCCACGTGGCATTATCTACAACCTAATCCTTGCCCAAATCCTCCATATAATCCACCCTACATCCTCAGAAATCTCACACCAATTTTCTCAAGATCTCTATCATTATTCATAGTTTCTGCTTCCTTCTTCACCAAAATCTCTGTCATTATTCATAATTTCTGCTTCCTTCTTCACCAATGTCTTCTTCTTCTTCAAAGATGATGTGGGAAATCGATCAAGAAGAGAAAGAATTGTTTAACCAATCAGAAGGAATGTTTAATGCCGGGGATTGGGCCCAAAATGAGATGAAAGAGGATGATGAGCGTAGACGGACAGATGACGAATCAAGAATGACACGTGCCTCACATTCCCATCGAGTCGTCCAAGTTGTGGCTCAGATCTGCAGGCCCAACCGTGCTGTAAACATTAATAGAAACAGGCAACGAGGTCAGGAGAAAGAAATGGCGGCAGTAGCAACAGGAGTGAGCCTCAACCACATTTCCAGAGAATCCTCCGACGTACGGCGTCTCGCCGATTTCTACAAAGAGGTCCTTCACCCTTCCTAATTTAATTCCCTATTCCGATTCTTATAATTACATCACTTTAACAAGCTAATTAGCAATTAGTTAATCTAATTAATTTTGATTTTACGATCGTTGTAGATATTTGGGCTCGAGGAGATTGAGAGCCCAAACTTCGGGGAGTTCAAGGTGATATGGCTCAAGGCGCCTGGGAATTTCGCTCTCCACCTGATCGAAAGAAACCCTAGTTTTAACCTTCCGGAAGGACCATGGAGCGCTACGTCACCGGTTGCTGACCCGAGCCACCTCCCCAGAGGCCACCACATCTGCTTCAATGTCTCCAATTTCCAGTCTTTTGTGAAAACCCTCAAGGTATAAAACTATGAATCCATTTTTAAATTTACCCTTATGGGATTTTTATGATTTGAATTGAATTTGTGATTGCTGCCCTGTTGGTTTTGATTTGGAGGTGAAAAAGATTTGTGCTTTGTGGAGTTTGATTGTTACAGTGAAAAGTGAAAGTTTTTATGGATCTTTTTTTTTGTTTTTTTTGCAAAGACGATATTCTAAACTACTCAAATTTATGAATACCGCTGCCAACTGGCCCGATCTACTTGTGTGAACCTTTATGGAATTGAGTCTTGAAATATGAAATCAAATCTTAGGCTAGATGAGGCATTTGTTATGTACGATATGAGCTCTCGCTTTTATTTGCTAACTATTTTTTCACCCAAGTTTTGCTTCACTTCCCTTATACGGTCTATGTTCTTCGTTTCCTCTATATATACATGTTCGTATAACTGTGAACTGATAGTAGTATGAACTTAGGTATGTACTAAGATGCGGAACAGAACATGAATGACATAGCTGAAGATTCAATGCAATGGAAAAGCTTCAAAACAAACTCACATGCATAAATTTTGGGTGAAAGAAGAACCAAAAACGCAACCCTTGACCTTTCTAGACCAAATGAGAGAGTGGGAGACGACTAGATAAGTTATCCTCACGACGTACAAAATTGTTTTTTGATTGGTTCTGTTTAGCTTGTTTTGTTGGGGTAAGAAGTTTGGAAGCTTTAAGAAGTAGAATTTGATTGGGGCGGTTTTCTTCCCCTTAAAAACAAAGTTGGTTTCTAAAACAGGCTTAAATAAGTTGGGGCGTTTGTTTAGAAGGGGCAACGACAAAGGTTTAAAGGCTTTGTATGTATGTTTGTTTTCATTTAATTTATTGTTTGTTCTCATTTAATTTATTTATTTTATCAACCTTTCTTTGATGCGAATTTGATGAACAAATTTGGTTGTGCAGGAAAAGGGAATCCAGACGTTTGAGAAGTCCTTACCAGATGGTAAGGTGAAGCAAGTCTTCTTCTTTGATCCAGATGGTAAGCCTTTCTAATCATATTGTTGATATATGTTGTGTTCAAGATTGCAACTTAAGCAAGAGCCATTTATCTTGAGTTAAAGGTGTTAGAATTTTGGATAAGCATGCGGGGATTACTGGGATTACTCATCGCTTATGAACAAAATGACAGGATCAATATGATAATGTTGAGAAACTAAGTGAAAAATTGAACACAGTATTGAATGGCATGCCCTATTTTGAAGATGGAAGATCATTTGCCGACAAACACAGAGAATCTTCTCTCAGATGTATACTGATTATGCACTATGGGTTTCAATCAGCTTTCCCATTGCTATGCTATTTGTAGAGAAGAAGATTTGTCGTTCCTTTCCTTTCAGTTTCTCAATCATGCTTTGTTGTGCAGGCAATGGATTGGAGGCTGCAGGTCAATGAACTGCACGGCAACACCGAAGCCTGCTCCGAAAGGTCAAGTAGAATGATCCGAAGCAATTGATCAGTAAAATGTCGTCCATACAATAAATAGTACTGATCAGTTTCGTTTATGCAGCTGTACCTCAAGTGGTATTGTATTTATGATCTTAAATATGTTGTATGCTTTTATGCTTGACATCAATTGCCATCGTAGCGGATCATGAACCAGTACGGATCGCGTAATATATGATGGTCGAATGCTTAGGCTTGATAGAAGTCAAATTCAGAGCTTGTTACCATGCGACACTTGAAGTCGAAAATTTTCGAGTCGTAAAAAGATACTTAACATGACATTTTTGCAAAACAGTCCCCTCCCATCTGGTATTCTTGCATCACAAGCAATGTCTGCATTGCCTTATGCTACACTGCCAGGACGTGGTTGGAACTTGGAAGAGTGTTTTCGCAGTGCTCGTGTGTGTAGACAAGGGTTTTAAAAGAACACTACTTTCTAATGGATAAGTGAAATTTTTCGGAAAAAGTCTCTGTTATGCTCGTCTCAAGGGCACTTTTTCCTCTGTTATACCTGCACCACTAGGGTTGGGGTAACTAAATCCTAAACGGGGGTTCTGATGCAAGAGCAAATGCTGTTAATAATTTGAACACCGATTTTTAATTAATTGAGGTGGCGCTCGTAACAACGTGAACTGCAAATTCTCTACATTTGAAGGGTACTAGGATGCGTTATCTAACACCAGTTCTTGGCTCCATGAGTAAATAGTAAAAGCTTGAACTACAACCTTTGAAAGGATACTAGCATTAGCGTCCGGTATCAGTTCGAACATTCGATGGAGTGACGAGGGTCCTGAGCCGATAAGTGTTGGCAACCTCTGTAGCGACAAGTGTCGGCAGATTAACTCCAAGTGTCCTGGCCTTTATCTCGACACGTGTCTTAAAATCCACGTGTCAATAACTTTCCACAAATTATATATAACCTATATAAGGTCTGCCGTTCTTCCCTATCATCTACACGTACGTATAGAACTAGTCAGAACCACCAAAACCGGTGAAATAACGTCGTAATTCATCACAAATACTGATAAAAATGAGCCAGGGGCAGCCACGGAGGCCTCGGGAGGACGAGGCGCAGCCGATCAAGTACGGCGACGTTTTCTCCGTCTCAGGGCAACTTGCTGACAAGCCCATTGCACCGCAAGATGCTAACATGATGCAGACCGCTGAGACCATGATTTTCGGGCAGACCCAGAAGGGCGGTCCGGCCGCTGTCATGCAGTCGGCCGCCAGCCGGAACGAAAGAGCCGGTCTCGTCCGCCATGACCAGGCTACTGATGTTGCTGTAAGTGAAGGTGTCACTGTTACCGAGACTGATGTCCCCGGCAGCCGCATCATCACTGAATCAGTTGGTGGACAGGTTCCCAACCTGCTATCTCATTTTCCTGATCACTTTTAACAATCCAAAGCTCGATTCAATTAACAATCCAACTCACTTTTAATATGTTAATTATGACTAATATATACGTTATATTTCTTCATACGGATTGTTACGTCTAATATTATCGTGTATATATATACATATTATGTATTCTAATATTATCGTATATATTATGTTATTATCATACATTAAATGTTATCAGGCTGTAAATCTAAACTATTAATTAGTATTATTCAGTACTAATTTAACATGTATGTTGTAGGGTTGAATTGATCATTCTGCCATTTGTATTACTAGTATAGTTACGTCCAACACATAATGTATGCCATGCTGTTATGGATGTAAAAGAGGTGGGTGACCCTTTTTCTTGTGTGTTTGGATGTGGTTAGGTGGTTCGGCAGTATGTGCAGCCTACCCCGGTGGCGCGGGCAACTGCGGTGGGGTTCATGCAGCAGAACTCAATCACCATAGGAGAAGCACTGGAAGCCTCGGCCCAAACAGCAGGTGACAGGCCAATTGATCAAAGCGATGCTGCGGCCATTCAGGCAGCTGAGGTGAGAGCGACAGGAAGCAATGTGATAAGCCCGGGTGGGCTGGCCGCCATGGCTCAATCCGCTGCAGCGTACAATGCTGGGACTGAGAGGGAGCAGGACAAGATCAAGCTCACTGATGTATTGTCGGTAATTAACTCGACCATTAGGCATATGGATATTGTGTGGCTTTATGTACTTATTCAATATGGTCAGGAAGGCGTTTGATGTGAAGTAGTTTTTATTGCGTGGCTGAAGGGTGCAACTGCGAAGCTGCCCGCGGACAAAGCCGCGACGAGGCAAGATGCTGAAGGAGTTGTGAGCGCTGAGCTGCGAAACATTCCGGGCATGGGAACCCGTCCCGGTGGAGTGGCAGCGTCGGTGATGGCGGCTGCTAGGCTGAATGAGAATATAAACATGTGACATGCGGCTGTTCATGCTTTCTGGTAAACTGAATAGGTGTTGTAATCAACAATATTCTGTAAATTAGTTAGCAGTTTTAAGCCACGTATCCATATGAAATAGTATGTAAACGTGTGCGCCATGGCTGTGTATTCGCGGTAAAATACCAAGCTGTGTTGTGCTTTGTATGTCAGTGCGTTCTTCTTATATGATATGTAAATATATCTTTAACCAGTTTAAGTCATGTTCCACATACCTATATGAAGGTTGCATCTTTAATTCTTTAATTATGTTCTCCGTTCTCCACTTCTCTCTCGTCCGTTTTGTGTAGACGGGTAGGATTATGTTAGATTTTTGGACCGGACTGCTGCTACTTATTATTGGGCTGTTTCTGGAAAATAAAACGTTTGGACTGGGCTAGCCTACACTACCCAATGCCTTGGTTTGTTCTTATTTTAGGGGGAGCATGGCATCTCATGCTGTAAACAACTTGAGTTTGGTATTACATTTTTCACCAAAAGCAAAGTGAAGCAATAAAAAGGTGTTTTGGTAAAACAAATGTTCTGCTTTGGCTCTCAAATATTAGCTGGATTGCTTTTAAAAGTTTTTTATTATTAAAAAGCGGAATTGAGTTTTCATGAATATTTTTTATTTTTGTAACAGGCTCATTGATTTTACAAATTGTCATTATTTATTCTTTCAGATATATTTTATTTTTTGAAGTAAAAAGCGATTACAATCATCTACCACTATAAATAATCTTCTCCATTGTTGGTCCGCATTGGTTCCCCACCTTGGACAATTCTTGAGAACGTGCCAAGCATGTTGCAACTCAAAAACTTGATTTTTTTGGTGTTACTCTTGTCTTGTAAATTTCTATTGCTTTGTCACCCTATGCAAAAAATACATAAAAACAATTAGTTGCAAAATAATATTATGTACATGACAAATAAAATATCAAGAAAAAAAACTCACAATTTATGCGACACTCCTTCCACTAGCCATGCCAATCACAGCTCTCTCCAAGCTTCCCTTCCATAAAGTGCATGCTTTGTTGATAGTCTTCCACCGATTGTAAACACCACCACCATCCCTCCCGCCGCCGTTGCAATTTTCATGAAACTTTTCAATAATTTTATCCCACAAACCTTTTTATTTTGATTCGTGCCAACTACATCATCCTTGCTAGCAAAAATCCATGCCAAGCATAAAGCAACATTTTCCTCACAAGTCCAATTACAACCTCTAATATGATCTCTTGCCATGTTGAACAATTTGGAAATGGAAAGAAATGGTAGAAAGAAAAATTGGAAGAATTGTAGGAGAAAATTGAGTTTTGTGTGGATGTTTAAACAAATACATAGGTATTTATAGAGTTTTTGGATGAATTTTGAGTTAAATAATTTTTTTAAATTATTTTAGCCGTTAGATTTAAATTTGGGCCGGTAGATCTTTTTTTTTACCGTTAGATTTGATTATATTCGATCTTAGCCGTTGGATTCAATGTATTTTAAAATTACATTTTAAAAAAAAAAACAAAATTTGAATCTCCAACGGTCCGTAAAGCCTAGTCGTAAAATGCAGAAAAGAGCCGTTGTGCTCTAGTTGGTGGTCGACAGGGGCCCTGACAGTGGGCCCCCTTATCGAGCACTGGAGCCAAAAGGTCCGCGTGGGGTGGGCGGGCCGAGAGTGGGCTGGGCTTGGGCGAGTCCACGCGCAGCTGGGCTAATTTCTTTTGGGGAGGGGGGTTTGGTATTTGGTTTTTGTTTGGCATTTGGCTTTTAGCCCAAAGATTTAGCTTGAGTTGGGTTGGGTTTAGGAGGGGAATAAATGAGGAAATTTGGCAAATAGCCTAGGGTTGGGTTTACTCTAAAGAAGGTTACTACCACCACTGTTGTTGTCACCCCCTACACAACCACCACCACAACTACAATTGCCACTACCATCGTTGGCGCTATTACCACCACTATCACTGTAAACATAACAACCACCATTGGTGCCATAACCACAACTGCAATTGTGATCCTCGCCATTGTCGCTACTCCTACAACTATTGCACCTCTATCGGCTTAACCACCAAACCCTTTTATTGACACCATCAGCACTACCATCACACCATTACCTAGCCACCGTTGGTATTGTTGTCCTCCACACTTTCAAATTTCCATTTACGCCCTTACATGCAATTATATCATTTTTACATTTATTTATCAAACGCTTTTTCATATTTAGAATACTTTTAAATTTACATTAATCGATCCCTCAACTGCTTTATTTTTAGTTAATTATTCTTAAAGTACAGCATAACCAATTTTTAAAATAAGTACAACAATTCTAAACTATACCTAAGAGTCACTCTTTAAATTTCAACTGTTCACTGTTTAAATATTGAAAAAGTAATAAAATTTGAGGTGGACTCTTAAGTAGGTTATGTTTGAATTGTTATATAAAATATTTAAAATTTGTTAAAATAGAGAGAGTTTTGGATTTTTTTAACATTATTTAAAATCTCTTTCGAGATGATGTATCTTTTGCCCACTGCAAAGTTTCCCAACATGTAAGGAGGTGTATCTTTTGCCCTGGCATCTCGAGTTTAAACTCTTTTCTTCAATGTGTGTTAGTGTAGAATATCGCTAGTACTAATAAAGGTGGTGCTCTCCACACATTCTTTTTACTTTCCGCACATCTCCTGTTGATCTCTATCATTTAATATTTGTAATAAGTTTGCTGCAACAATTATATATTGAAAGGGATGTGGAAATATCACCACTAAAAAAAACATTATCATGCACCATTAGACTTAGACCTGACAGTTTCTTACACGACACGGTGACATGACACGAAAACGTCACGAAAATAACGGGTTTCGGGTCAACACGATAACTAATCGGGTAATTATCAGGTGACCCGTTAAGAGCACGTTAATAACGGGTTCTTAACAGGTATACACGTGGGTAACCCGTTTCGACCCGTTAAGAAAAATAAATTATAATTTTAAAGTTTAATTACTAAAAAAATTATTATAAAATACAATAGCCATATTGTATATTAAATACAATTTTTTGTATTATTATTCTATATAAGTTTAAAAAAATTAAGTTTTATTCATTCATTTATTTTTATTATGAGAGTTTCATATTATTATTAATAGGATAAATTTTACTTAACATGTTGTCCAAAATTAAAATCAACTAGTATAGTATTAGTATAGGCAATAAGACATCCCTACAAGCATGAAAAATGTGAAAGAATAAATAAACACTCGTGATTCATCATTCTCTACGAGTAGATAATGATTACACTTAGATTATTGGTTAGAATTTAAAACCCTCCAAACTGTCATGAATAATGTTTTTTATTTTGAGTGTAAAAGTAATAAAATTAATAATAATTATTGTAGAAGTGTAAGAAATGTAAAAAAAATATATATATATACAATCACTCGTAGTGGCAAGCTTTACAACTTTCGTGAAGGGGTCAACTTCGAAATCCGACACTATAATCCATAAACCTTAAATTTGTATTTAACCGTCAATTGTCATTTGGGGTTTATTCTTTATATTAAATTTCATTTTTAAAATTTTCTTTTTTGAAAACATAATCTTCTGGGGGATGTAGAAAGATGAATGGTTCAAATCTTTGATATCACGTTCTGATATTTACGGATAATTGAAATATGAGTCGATGTTGTATAGTTTGTAGAGACTTTATAAACACCAAGTAATATTTTCACTAACAATAAAACTCTGAACATAATATCAACAATCCGAACCGTTCATCTTCCTATATCCTCTAATAGATCATGTTTTCAAAAATGAAAATCTGAAAAAACAAAATTTGGTGAGAAAAATGAAGTATAAATGTAAACAACAATCGACGATTAAATTTTGATATATGTTTTATATGATTATAGCGGCACATTTCAAAGTTAAACCCTTCATGAAAGTTGTGAAGCTTGTCATTACGAGTGTTTATATATATTTTTCTGTATTTTTCACACTTCTACATTAATTAAAAAACTATTAAAGACTTTACTTAAACAATAGCCATAGAATAAATGAGAAGAGAGTCCTAATGTAGAAAGCCTCACTGAAAATATCATCAATATAACTCTTGAAGACAATATATCAAGCCAAAGTTCCAATATCATTTCCCATGGTGATTGATGAAAATTGAAGAGTTTGATTGTAAGAAAATGTGTAAGGTTCCAAACATTGAAACATAACTCCCTTAATTTTGTAAATCTTTTGAACATTTGATATTTTGTAATGTTCTAATGTTTATTTTATTTTATTTTTATTATGCTTTTATTTCGGGTATGTAATAATGTAAATATGTAATACTTGAAAGACAAATGTGTTTTTATGTTTTGAATGTGATAATATGGTATGTATATACTTATTTAATATTATGTTTTTCATTTGATTATTTATTGGTTTAAAATATATTTTCCTTAACGGGTAATGGGTCGGGTCATATTACCTGTTAATATTATCGGGTCGATTTTAGGTCGGGTTATTTTACCTGTTTATTTTAACGAGTGTTACACGACACGACCCGTTAAGATATCGGGTATGAAACGAAAACGACACGAACACGGAAAACACGACACAAATGCCAGGTCTAATTAGACTCTTTCAAACATCAAATTGACGTGAATATAAACTAGCTAGTTTACACAATTAAGTGGTTTTTATTCTACGACCCTTGTATAGTTTGCATCTATATACCAATTAAGTAGTCCCGATATCCCTATGCTTAGTAATCACCCTCTAATAATGGACTGCATGCACAATGATCCTCTCCCAAGCAAGGACAATAATTCATACGGATGTAGGGTGGGGGCAATGGCGCGGTTATGTTTCCACGAATAAAGAATAATCCAAAACGGTAACAGTAGGCCTGGGAGTTGGTGTGGTTTCCTGGAAGAGGAAAAGCATGCACGTACTTACAGGACTGAGACCCACAAGTACCTACTCTCATGCGTAACTGCGCAGTGACATGCATCATGCAACAAATAATAATATGCAGGTCACGGAGACCTGTGCAGTGCAGTACTATTTGTGTTCTCGATTGTGCGCACATATATGCTTTCTTAAAGCATTGTTTGCGTTACTTCATTGGCAATGATATGATATGACGGATGACTTTTTTTTTTTTTTTTGCAGTAAAACAATCAAATCATTGGCAGAGAATTTGGTTTTATAATTGCAAGGTGGAGCTGTTATGGTTGGTGTCATACACAGGAACACATTTTTGCTCTGTGTAACTTGGTTTGCATTATTCGTGTCTTTTCTCTTAGACCTCGTGATTTAAGGAAAATTGTGATCATTTACTGTTTGATTTCAAATCTCCATCGTTGGATTAAGATTAAACAATTTGTGATCACAATTCTTAGACCATGTGTTGAATTATAAGTCTACAAGCTGATTAGTATTAGGAAATAATATGAGATTAACTGCGTATTCACTTGTGCAAGATTGCCAAGTGTGAAGTGTCTATGTGCAAAGGCCATGAGTGCCATGTGGATATTAGTTTGTTGTTTTTCTTTTTACATTACTTGTTAGATGAGTGGTTGAGATCAAAAGATTGTGAGAGAAAGGATCCAACTATTCCTAACAGTAATATTCCCTCACTCACTACTTGTGTGAGTGTGAGAGAACAAAATCTAATAGAAGGAATTCCAATCGCACCTGTGTGATTTACAGAGAGTGAAGCACCATTTCTTATTTTTTTTCTTCTATGTGTAATTCTTCTCTTCTTGCTTCTTCGAATTCATTGGTAGCTGCAGATCAGTGGTTAGATTTATGCTAACATGGCCTCAGAGCCAGGTTTCGATTAGAACTGGGCGTACACTGTGAATTCGAACATCATAGACGTTGGTTGCTTCTGGGTTTCTCAGGGTCTGGTGAAGTTCGCCAGAGGTTGCTGTGATCTAAGAACTACGTGTTTCTGAGCTCACACAAACTCACGATGGCCGGAGCTGGGAGTGCTAAAGTTCGGACTCCGATCTTCTCAGGTGAAAATTATGAATTCTGGAGAATCAAAATGGTCACCATTTTCAAGTCATATGGGCTGTAGAATTTGGTGGAAAAAGGGGTTATGCTTCTCGATTCGAAGAAGAAGAAAAAGAAGACTGGAGAAGACACAGACTCTGATGAAGGAGATGATGAACAAATCGCTGCGATCTTCATGAAAGACGCGAAAGCTCTAGGAATTATCCAAAATGTTGTTTCTGATTAGATCTTCCCTCGGATTGCAAATGCAGATTCAGCTAAAGCAGCGTGGGATCTGTTGTATGGGGAATACCATGGAGGTGATCAGGTAAGATCTGTGAAACTCCAAAATCTTACAAGAGAATTTGAATACACTAGAATGCGTTGATGAATCCTTGTCCGGGTATCTTACTCGCTTAAATGATCTGATTAATCAAATGAAAACGTTTGGAGAAACTCTTTCAAATGAGAGATTAGTTCAGAAGGTGTTAATTAGTCTCACTAAGATGTATGATCCTATATGCTTAGTGATAGAAAACACAAAGAGTTTGGAGTATGTGGAATTGCAAGAGGTTATTGCCATACTGAAAAGTCAAGAACAAAGGTTTGATTTACATTCTTCTGATGTGACTGAAAGGGCATTTTCTTCCCTTACTGTGAATTCAAAGGGACAGGGTCGAAATTATACCCAGTCTAGTACATTTAAGCCACAAAAGAATTGGAATCACAAGGGTAAGAAGTGGGACTCAAAACCTAAGTTTCAGCAAAAGTCTTTTACTAATGTTGCACAGAATAGCTCTCCCTCTCAAATTATGGGTCAAGAAGGTGTAAAACCTCAATGCAAAGTGTGCTCCAAGTTTCATTATGGTGAATGTAGATATAAGGAGAAATCCAAGTGTCACAACTGTGATAGATTCGGACATTGGGCCAGAGAATGTACTGTTGGAAAACCTATTCAAAAGGCAAACTGTGCAAGTCAAATGGAGGTGACAGGAAATCTATTATATGCAAATTATGTTGCTGCTGAGACCAAGGTTAATGGGGATTGGTATATGGATAGTGGCTGCAGTAATCATATGACAGGGAATGTCGATCTTCTTGTTGATGTGAAGACTAATGTTGCAGGAAAGGTGCAAATACCAACAGGTGTGTTGGTAAATGTGATTGGAATAGGTTCACTAGCCATTGAAACTAACAGAGGGAGAAAATACATCGGAGAGGTTATGTACCTACCTGGTTTAAAGGAGAACCGGCTTAGTGTTAGGCAAATGGATGAGCATGGATACTATCTTGTGTTTGGTGGAAGAATGTGCAATGTTTATGACGGTCCCTCTCTTGACTGCCAAATTATAAGTGTGAAAATGAAGGGAAATAGGTGATATCCTTTATCTCTAATGCCAGACAAACAATTTGTACTGAAAACCAGTTTTGCTCATTGTGCAAGAACTTGGCACAGAAGACTAAGACATTTAAACTTTGGTGGAATTAAACAATTGAAGGATAAGAACATGGTCCATGGTCTACCATACCTAGAGGAGTTCGATGGAGTCTGTGAAGGCTGTCAGTATGGTAAGCAGCATAGAGAGAGTTTTCCTAGTGGAAAAGCACAAAGAGCTAGTGCTCCACTTGAATTGGTTCATGTTGACTTGTGTGGGCCAACGAGAACTGAGTTTACAGGAGGAAACAAGTATTTCATGTTACTTGTAGATGATGCAACTAGAATGATTTGGGTGTACTTCCTTAAATTCAAATCTGAAGATATCACTTGTTTCAAGAAGTTCAAGGCCATGACAGAGCTACAATGTGGTCTAAAGGTAAAATGCTTGAGAAGTGATAGAGGAGGGAAATTCATATCCACTGAATTCAAACCAATTCTGTGACACAGAGGGCATTCAAAGGCAACTGTCTTTCTCATACACTCCACAACAAAATGGAGTTGTTGAGAGGAAAAATAGAACAGTGGTTGAAATGGCCAAGTCTATGCTTCATGACAAAGGAATGCCTTACTATCTGTGGGCAGAGGCTGTGCACACTGCAGTCTACATCTTAAACAGATGTCCCACTAAATCTCTTGATAACACAACACCTTTTGAAGCCTACAGTAAAAGGAAACCAGGTATTGCCCATCTGAAGGTCTTTGGCTCAGTTTGTTATGCTCACACTCCATCTGAGCTAGGACACAAACTAGAACCCAAAAGTACAAAATGGGTCTTTGTTGGATATGCAAAGTGTGAGAAAGGGTACATAGTGTTTAACCCAATCTCTAAAAGACTTATTCTATCAAGAGATGTTGTGTTCGATGAAAACTCAGTTTGGGATTGGCAAGGAAGCACATAAACATATATATCATTGCCTATTCATGATTTGGACTCTGGTGATACATCAAGAAGCAAGAGTACAGAGAAAGACATTCAAGTCTCAAGTGATTTGTCATCTGGCATGTTGGGAGATGCTACAAGTGGTATAGATGATGCACATGTCACTTCTCAGCCAAGTGCAGGTGTGAGTGACACTCAAGCATTTGACCATACTCCATTAAAATGGAGAAAGCTAGATGATGTACTTGCTCAGTGCAATCTGTGCATAATAGAACCAGAGAAATATGAAGATTCTGCAAAGGATGAGTCTTGGATGGAAGCTATGAAGGATGAGTTCTCCATGATTGAAAAGAATGCAACCTGGGAGTTAGTAGACAGACCAACTAACAAGCCTATAATTGGAGTTAAATGGGTGTTTAAAACTAAACTCAATCTTGATGGAACTGTGCAAAAGAATAAAGCAAGACTTGTTGCAAAGGGACATGCCCAGAAACTAGGAATAGACTATAATGAGACATTTGCTCCTGTTGCTAGGTTGGATACAATTCAAACTCTCATTGCCTTGGCTGCACAAAAGAGTTGGAAACTCTATCAACTTGATGTCAAATCTACTTTTCTGAATGGTGTTCTGGAAGAGGAAGTTTATGTGGAGCAGCCTGATGGTTTTGTGGTTAAAGGGGAAGAAGACAGAGTATATAAACTTCACAAAGCCTTGTATGGCCTAAAACAGGCACCAAGGGCCTGGTATGGAGAAATTGATACATACTTCTCACAGTGTGGTTTTAAAAGAAGCTTGAGTGAACCAACATTGTACATCAAAGCAGAAGAGAAAGACATTCTGATTATGTCTATCTATGTGGATGACATAATCTATACTGGGAGTAACAAGCTAATGTTGGAAGAATTCAAGGAAGACATGAAGAGTAAGTATGAGATGACTGATTTGGGTCTTCTCCACCATTTCCTTGGAATGGGAATAATTCAGACAAACTCAAGCATTTTCATCCACCAAAAGAAATATGCAAGCTCCTTATTAGACAAATTTGGTCTGAAAGAGTGCAAATTTGTGCTTACTCCACTTGTGGCAACCGAGAAGTTAACTAAAGATGATGGGAGTGGTACAGCAAGTAAAGAGTTATACAGAAGTATGGTGGGAAGCCTTTTATATCTCACTGCAACCAGGCCTGATATTATGTATGCATCCAGTCTGTTAGCCAGATTTATGCACTGTCCTACCAGTAAACATGTTGGAACTACTAAAAGGGTGCTAAGGTATATTAAGGGCACTCTAGATTATGGTCTGGAGAATGTGAAGGGTAAGAACTCAATGTTAATTGGTTTTTGTGACAGTGATTGGAGTGGATCAGTTGAGGACAACAAGAGTACTTCTGGTTATGCCTTCTCTTTTGGCAGTAGAGTATTCTCTTGGGCATCTGTGAAACAGAATTGTGTGGCCCTTTCCACTGCAGAGGCAGAGAACATTAGTGCTTCTGAAGCTACTACTCAAGCCATTTGGCTTAGATTTGTACTCGAAGACTTTGGTGAGTTCCAAACTGAACCAACTCCAGTGCATTGTGACAACACCTCAGCAATTGCAATCACCAAGAACTCTGTGTTTCATCAGAAGACCAAACACATTAACAGAAGGTGTCATTTCATCAAGGATGCACTGAAGGATGGCATCATTGACCTGGTGTACTATCCAACTAAACAGTAACTAGCTGATATCTTCACAAAATCTCTACCCAAAGATCGGTTCAATTGTCTCAGGAGCATGCTTGGAGTGAAATCAGCTCAAGACTTAAAGGGGAGTGTTGAATTATAAGTCTACAAGCTGATTAGTATTAGGAAATAATATGAGATTAACTGTGTATTCACTTGTGCAAGATTGCCAAGTGTGAAGTGTCTATGTGCAAAGGCCATGAGTGCCATGTGGATATTAGTTTGTTGTTTTTCTTTTTACATTACTTGTTAGATGAGTGGTTGAGATCAAAAGATTGTGAGAGAAAGGATCCAACTATTCCTAACAGTAATATTCCCTCACTCACTACTTGTGTGAGTGTGAGAGAACAAAATCTAATAAAAGGAATTCCAATCGCACCTCTGTGATTTACAGAGAGTGAAGCACCATTTCTTATATTTTCTTCTCTGTGTAATTCTTCTATTCTTGCTTCTTCGAATTCATTGGTAGCTGCAGATCAGTGGTTAAATTTATGCTAACACCATGGGATGAGTTTAGGAGAACTGGACTCCCTTTTAAGAATCAATGGCTTGTTTTTTTGGGATAGATCTGTGTGTGATATGCCTAAATGCTTAACTCAAACCTTGCTAGATACAAAATTTCCACAATTAGGATGTACATTCTTGGTCTATGTGAGATATGCCATATGGCCGCTTGGTTTTTACATAGTTTGGCTGTTCCATTCCATTTTCTATGTTAAATGTTGCAATTGGGATGTGCATGCATGAAGTGAAATGATTGGATGCCAACGATCCGATGTTATTACTAAAAGCTGATGTGATGATCAAACCACATGGAGCTCCAGGCCCTCCATTTGGAGCTGCATCATCAGCAGCAAGATGCTTTGAATGGAAGTGAGGAGCGCCACTGTAACTTTTTGTTCACAGTTAATCAGATATGGTAGACCGGAAGTGACTTTTTCAAAGTGGGCATAGAAAGTTCACGAAAAGCCAAGAAAAAGTTTTCCATTTTCAAGCAGGGGTTAAAACCATATTAGGTCTGCAACTTTGCAAGGATAAAAAGACGTTCAATGTTGGACTAAAAGTCATGAAAATGATTAGTTCCTCTCTCTCAATCTTCCTACCAAGAATTAATATTTACTTTTCTTGCAAGTAAAATTGTAAATTGAAATATGGAAAAGATTTTTTTTTTTTTTTTCGAATGATTTGAGAATACAAGTCATCATGTGGTATTTTATGTCACGTGTTATAATAAGAATGAATAATATGACTGAGATGTCCCGCTTTGAGGATATATTAATAAAATAAATTATAGTGTTATAATTTGAGTTGAATAGTAACATTACGTGAGTGTAGCTATACTAAAAAGTTGCTCAATGAAACAAACCAAAGTACTACTTCTAGAATTTTTTTGCATAAATATTGGATTTTGCATCAGTCCCATTATAGTAGATAAAATTGTATACAAGTAATCTTATTGTTATTGTTAAAAGTTTAATATTTCTAGAAGTACTGTATACTAATTTCTAATTAAGGATGGTTGTGAGAGCTTGAAATTAAGATAGATTTGAAATTGATTAATTAACCCTCATAACTATTAATTAGTAAGCTTTTCTTTTCTTTGTTATAATTTGCTTGGCATCCCCATCCCACACCAAACATTCCGTACAACAAAGAACGAGTAGCGAATAGTAGTCTCCTAATAGTATTTCTTAAAACTAGTGCTATTTCAACCAATACCTAATATGCCAAAAAAGAACTGAAATCTAAGTGTATCCCACTTTAGCAGTAGACTTTGCTTGAACATGAGTTTTAATGTAAATTTATAGCTAGCATCCATAAATGTATTGACAAAAATAAAGGAATTGCTAAGTAAAGTAGGGGTCATCCACTTTGTATGTAAAACAATTAACAAGAAGATGAATCTTGTTGAAGTCAATCTTTATGCTTCCTAATTGAATGTGATCACGGACATTTCATGTTGTGGATGAACATAGATTGTAGACTTTCCCAAACAGGTTATCGTATAAATCTTGTACTAATAAATTAATTAACATATATAATCTGAGTTAATATACAATTATACATGAAAGCTTGGTTAAGTCGTTTATAAGAGTGGCTGGTCCTCACCATTGATACATTGGACATTAAGCTACGCGCTTGTGTACACTATAGCGCTTCTTATATATAGGGGCTTTCATCCAACAAAAAGGAGCGAAGTTTTTCTTGCCATCCTAAAAGTAGAAATATTAAAACTAGAGTAATGCTAATTGCACACAAACTAATCACACTGCTAACTATATTTTTAATACAGATAAATTTCATAACAACAATATATAGAGCTTATTTTTTATTCGAGAGATAGATATAGATGAGTTAAAATGTGATCAATTTTATATGACTCGTAACAATTAATGTTGTTATAAATATAATATTGTATGAAGAAATAGAACAAAACAAAGAGAGAACCCTTCTTGTTTGGTCGGACCAACAATTAAAGAGAGAACAAAACATTAAAAAATCTCACGATTCTCACCTCCCTTCTCTCCATGTCCTTTCGGACTTTTGCAGTGCTCTCTCTCTCTCTCCCCAAATAAAAGCCAACTTATCATTCCACCGTTTATTTTATCTCCAACTCTCATTCAGCTAACCCATATTCCATAACTCACAACAATAACCAGCACACCCTCCTCCCTCTCTCTCAAAAACCATGTCTAAAATCCTATGTAAGAACTTCCACTGCTTCCCTAATTTCATCAAATGCCTACCCACAATGCAAGCTCCACGGGATCAAGCCTCAAACGAACTAGACCACCAAAACCAGCCACCACGTCCCTCTACCACCACATGTACATCTCTCATCATCAAGAACTTCAACTCCCTCTACCATGACTTCAACTTGATGAACTCATCATCAGATCACTCAACCTTCAAATCCCTCACAGCCGCCTCCTCCTCCGCCGACGATCACTTCTACTACTCCGACGACGATTCAGACGCCGACCAGTACTCCCCTCCAGATTTCGCCACCATCTTCACCTCTGAACGCTTCTTCTTCTCCTCCCCGGGACAATCCAACGCCATCGTCGAGTCTCCAGACACCACCACAAAACCCAAGTCTTCTCAGAAAAGAATGTTGGTCACCAAAGGCGTTCGCGTTTCCAAGTATTCCTCAAACCCTTACATGGATTTTCGGTGTTCGATGGAGGAAATGCTCGAAGCGAATCGAGATCATATATCGGCAGGTGATCATGTTCATGCTACAAGCGATGACATGGAGTATTTGCATGAGCTTCTCTTGTGCTACCTCTCGCTCAACCCGAAACACGCGCACAAGGACATTATCAGTGCCTTCACCGACCTTGTCATCGGCCTACTGTGTGCTGAAGATTCACCAGCACCTGCACCAGCTTCAGCGGCTGATATGACCGTGAAAAAAAGGCCGGAAACTCATTAGTTAGTGGCGACGCGACTAACATTTGGTGGCGGTTAGCGTAACGGTTCGAAAAAGAGAAAAAAGACAAAGAAAGATAAGTCGTTTGTCTTGGCTCTTCTCTTTCAATGGATATTCATGTTTATGTATGAGGACAAAGAAAATACGTATTTTGATGATCACAAAACCAAGGAAGGCGTGGGATATGTTGAGGTCTCGAGATGTATGTTTATACATTTTTCTTGTAGTATTTGTTGATTGTGTTGCGTAAAAAATTGTTTTTAGGTTTAACAATGTACCTTTTTTGTGGTTGAATGTTTGTCATCGGCAATGGTATGTGGTTGAATGTTTGTCATCAGCAATGGTAATTGGTGGCAAGAAAGTATGGATTACTATTCTTGGCTCTTTGTGGACCTCTGGTGGTCCTGCTAACTTATTAAGTCCTTGCAAAGAAGGCGAGCTCGCCTAACTATTTCTTAATTCAAGGTAGAAAGGAAATGAATAATCTCATTATCTAAAATAAATAAATTATCTAAAGTAAATAAAGTTTAATCTAAATAAAGAATTTGGTATCTTCTACCACCCCTAAAACATGCATGAATGAGATGAAATACGGAACAATGCTGCCAAAGGAAAAGTGATACATGCGTAGCCAATTAGGGTGACTATATATCTTTCTATTCAACACACAACCCATATTCCGTAACCCACCTTACTTTTGTAACGTTTTTTTATCGATGCAGATTGTAGACTATTTACCTTACACATCCTCACACGCCCTTTGCATGTGATAAATTTTCAAGCTAAACATGTAGACAATATAAATTGAGTGGCGTAATGTGGCCGTTGGGCTTCATATGTGGGCTAATCTGTTCTGATATTGATCATAGAAGAAAGTCGAGGTTACATCCTAAAACTAATTAACAATATGAATAGTAGCCAAACTTACTTTTAAGTACTTGCAAAATTTCTCCTTTTACAGACGTGAGATTCTTTAACATTCACATTCTCACATGAATTACTTGAATTCAACCTAAATTATAACGAGATAGAACTGAACCCAAACATTAAGTAAATTAAACATTTGCGTGTTGGAATTGATCACGTCTTGACATGAAACAAACGTGGTTTGCTAATAAATGCTTATGATAATTGATAAACAATTAAATCTGGTAAGAATAATGTTATTTTGACACATAAAATTTAACTCTCACCTCTTTTATTGAGGGATCCCTCAATAATTAAACACTCCACATTACATTTGTCTCA
The DNA here is from genome assembly GCA_963580275.1 of Crataegus laevigata. Classification (NCBI taxonomy): domain Eukaryota; kingdom Viridiplantae; phylum Streptophyta; class Magnoliopsida; order Rosales; family Rosaceae; genus Crataegus; species Crataegus laevigata. The sequence continues at coordinate 16,034,300 of OY756940.1, read as the reverse complement.
ATTTTATATATCCAAATAAAATTATTAATTTACTAAACACCAATGATTTTAACGCAATACATAAGTTGAGTTAGGATTGACTAGTATTTTACAAGAACGATGACCACTCGTTTCTCACCCTTCTAGCCAACCATTGAACAAAAGAATAAAGATTTATCCATAGTAACTTTTAGCAAACTTTTACTCCAAATTAAGGTGATTAAGATAACAAGACTATATTTTGGTTAAGAAGATAACGAAATTTGCATAGGCTTTGAACATCAGTTACATATGGAGCATACTCAAAGCTCTTTTAAAATGAAGAAAAAGATATGCATGCAGCCAAGAAAGATGCATGCTTTGATTAGAAACTTGGAGGGATCGATCATGCATGAAATGATATGTGTGTGTGTGTGTGTATTGTATTGTGGCTAAATCCAAACGAAATTAATCTTTAAAAGTAAGGTCGGCTCTGTAATCTGTGTACAAATCACTTAGCAGAGGTATTGAGCAACCCAAAGTTACAAGTGGTAAAACAAGATTAATTTGATCAGTAATACTATTTATATCATGTTTTTATATTACATTTATATATCACTTTAGGTGGTATCTAACGTAAACAGTCTCATTATTTGAAAAATTTGCAAAACTCAAGCAAATGAAGGAGAAAGACTCCTCGTATACCACAATCATCATTTAATTAATTAATTTTTCTTAATTATTAATTTATTAAATAATGAAGTAAATTTAAAAATCTGATTAATTCAAATAATGTGAATGCCCACATCAAATGTCACCTAACATGATATAAAAATATGATATAAAAATATAGTATGAATACATTACTCGTGGTTATACTGTTTTTTTATGCATAATCGAGAGAAATGGGGGGACAAAGTAAAAAGAATCCAAAAAAAGTAGACCCCAACAGCTACAACAAAAGAAGGAATTATTGCTTTCTTATTTTATACTGTACACCAATTCATAGAGTTGGTTGGTTTAGGTAAGGTTAACACCAGACCATTTGTCCTTAAGTGTGATCTGCATTATTTTAAGACGGAAATTGTCTGGCTTCTTAGATGTAAGATCATTCAATAACGATATGATATTATTTTCTCTACAAATATTGTAATTAGAACCATTTTTTTTTATTATCATTTATAAATTATTTCTAGAAAAATCCATTTAAATTTGAAGGCCATTTAATCATTCATACGAATAAAAAAAATTATGGCTTATCATGAAAACATAATTTGTCCAACACATCGATTAAATAAACAACCTTCAAATTGAAAAAACTTTTATAAGTATGATTACTAAATGATGTTAAAAAGAATGAACAGACTATATAATACGCATAAAATTTATGTGGGTTATTAGATCTCTTAATTTCATATTTCTAGCATGGACATTAGGTTGTGGCCCTTGTGGGTGGAGATGAACAGAACTGAAACTTTTGAAAAGTAAACTGAATAATGCTGGATGAAAAATGATTCCAAATGGCAAATGCACAAGCTGGAGAGATAGGCATAAGCGAGTAGGCCAAATTATATACACTCATTTAGGAGAATCTTGAAAACTGTCTAGCTATGGTGTTCTTTTTACTTTTTCAGAAAAGAAAACAAAAAGGTTTGTTTAATTATTTGGAAAATTTTCAAAAAGATGACCGAGATCAAGATTCTCTGTGATAATATTAAGAAGTCATGCTTATAATTAACAATTGGGGAATTAGACATGAGTATCTATGCTGAGCTTAGATATGATAAAAAGTTGAGAACCATATGCGTACACACATAAAAAAACTATTAAAATCAAAATGCCAATGTTTTAGCTTTCAAAACAGCTTCAAATCACGTCCCCAATAACCAAAACTTTATACTTTCATGATGGAAAAAATTGAAGTAGAGGTATGACTTCAAAATCAATTGGCATGATGGATAAAGTCCTTCCAAGAAATTTGGAAAAAAAGAGAAGGGAGAATCAAATGATGTCGTAAGACTTTTGCTCTTAGATATCATAAAGAATATGTTGATGCAAAAAATCAATGACCTGATGTTCCATCATAAAACCAATTGATAATATAAGAGTATAGCTCAACTTCTTATCAACTCTTACATGGTTTGGTCCCTCATCGATGTGAGACTTTATCCTCACATTTTACAGGTTGAAGGGAATAACTTCAATTTTCTTCACATTTTTAGGCGCGGGTGCTCACATGTATGGTATCAAGTTTGAGAAACTTATCTTGAAGTGCATATTTAATAATCCTTTTTGTTATATTTGTTGACTTGTATTAGGATTCCTACAATTGTGGGATTCCTACCATATTTGGTTTCCTAGTTTAGGATGTAATTATTCTTTCCTTTATTTTGATAGGATTGTATATGATTGTACAAGGTTCTATATATACCTTTGTTTGAGATGAAGTACAATATCATTGAAAAGCATTCTTTCTTCTTGGCACCAGAGCTGGGTTAGAAAAGGAAAACATCGAACCCTAACTGTTTTTTCCTGCCGTGTCCCTAATCAATTGTAGCGAGCAACTTAGAGTTGTTGCTGCCCGTGTTCCTGATCGATTGCAATGAGCAACTGTGAAGTTGTTGCTGCCCATGTTTTGTTAGTCTGTCCGAATTGTTCCAAAGTCCCATCAACATTGCAGGTTTTCGGCCCAGTTTTTATTAGTCAATTACCAAGTTCCAAAATCCCATCAACGCTGCAGGTTTTAGGCTATACCGACAGCAAGAAAGATGGCTGAAGAAAAGGGGGCCGATTCTCAAATTGTTTCAGTGGCTACTCCAATTATGGTGCAATCAGAGAATTCAAGCTTTAATATTGGTATGGTTTTGGACGAAAAGAACTATGATTTATGGGCTCCTCTCATTCAAATCCATACTGCTGGAAAGAAGAAGATGGGATATCTTCGTGGGTCTATCAAGGCACCTAACGAAGATGATCCTAAATATGATGATTGGTTCTCTAAAGATCAAAAAATTAAGAGTTGGCTTTTGTCTTCAATGAAGCCTGAGATTATGAAACGGTACGTTCGGTTGTCTACATTGAAGGAAATTTGGGACTCCCTTAAGGCAGCATACTTTGATGAGAATGACGAGGCTAGAATTTATTCGTTGAATCAGAAGGCATCATGTCTTCGTCAGAATGGCCGACCTTCGGCTACCTATTTTGGGGAGCTAATTGAGATTTTCTAAGAATTGGATCACTTTAATAAGTAGTATCCATGGAGTGTGAAAACGACATAAAAGTGTTTCAAAAATCCACTGAAAGACAACGAGTCTATGCGTTTCTTAGTGTTCTCGATGATGGGTTTGATCAAGTGTGTGAAGAAGTGTTACGGAAGGATCCCCCACTTGGCCTTCAGGCTTCTTATGCATATTTTCATCGAGAAGCCGATCGGAATGAAGCAATGAAGACAGAGTTTGACAAAAGTGAACCTGCTGCCATGGCAGCAAAGGCTCGTGGATCATCTTCTGGGTTGAACCGAGAAGGGTCACAAAAGTGGCCAGGACAAACTCGGCCTAGCCAAACAAGCTGGGATCGTCTCCAAGGTAAGTGCCCACACTATGGCATGACAAGACATTCCAAGAGTTGCTGTTTTGAGCTGATTGGATACCTCGAGAATTAGGATAAGACCCGTGATCCTCAGTGCAACAAATCTCGAGCCTCCGTTGCAGAAACAAAAAATGATTCAGACCGGATAGCGGACAAGGCATCTGCCATGATTGCTGCGGCAGGTAGTGATGGTAAGGCACTAAGTTCTTTTACTTCTGTTATGAATAATACATGGATAATTGATTCCAGAGCTACTAAACATATGACTTGTGATTCTAGACATGTTCCATCACTAAAAATATCCACACAAACCGAGGTAAATGTTGTTAATGGTAATGTCATTTCTGTTATTAGGGAAGGCACTGTTTCCCTTTCCGATACCATGAAACTTGACATTGTTCTTGTGGTTCCCTCTCTAAATTATAATTTTTTGTCTATTGCTCAAATAACCATTGCCTTACATTGTTTGGTTATTTTTTGGCCCTATTTTTGTGTGTTTTAAGGGCATCTGGACGCAAAAGACGATTGGTTATGGTATTAGAAGAGAAAAACTTTATTATTTGGAGTTGACCACCAGTAGTTCTAATTTGCTGACTTAAGCTCTTTCCGTTGATGATTCTCAAAGGGATACTAATAAAGTGTCGGACATCTGGATGTGGCACGGGTGCCTTGAGAATGCCTCCTTTAGTTATATTTCCCAGTTTGTTTGTCAAGACTGATGTTTCTCAGTTTAAGTGTGATGTTTGTGAAATGGCTAAGAGCCATCGAACCTCATTTCCTCCCAGTTTCAATAAAAGTACCGTTCCACATTCTAATGTATGGGGATTGTAAAAAATAGCTACTCTTGGTGGTGCTCATTGGTTTGTTACTTTTATTGACGATTGTACTAGAATGACTTGGGTTATTTTGTTAAAGTCGAAAAGCGAAGTTAGTTCGGCCTTTCAAAGGTTCCATAAACTGGTTGTTGTGCAATATAACAGGAATATCCGGGTTCTTAGAAGTGACAATGGTGGTGAATATGTTAATATGGAACTTCATTTCTTCTTGGAACTGCAAGGTATTGTTCATCAGACCACGTGCCTATATACTCCTCAATGGAATGGGGTTGCAGAACGCAAAAATAGACACTTGTTAGAAATGGTTTGTGCTTCACTCATTGCAGCACATCTGCCTCTACATTATTGGGGAGATGCACTTACGTCCGCAGCCTATCTTATTAATTGTCTTCCTTCTCGTACTATCAACTTCTATACACCATTTTAGGCTCTCACAACTCAAACTAGCAGTCCACCGACTCCCAATCTTCCCCAAAGGGTCTTGGGGTGTGCTGCTTTTGTTCACCTCCATCCCCCTTAACGGCATAATAAACTTGAGCCTCAAGCCATTCGTTGTGTTATTTTGGGTTATGCTACTACCCAGAAAGGATATCGTTGTTATCATCCTTTGAGTAAAAACAAAATTGTTTATTACTTAGGATGTGATTTTCCATGAGAATGGAATGTTTTTTGAATCCTCCACGTCCTCACTTTAAGGGGAGTACCAAAATAGTGAAGTTCTGACCCGAGATAATAATGAAGTTTTGAACTTTGATTACTCTCCCGTGGCTAGAAACGAGTTGCATGAAGAGTAACCATTGCAGTTATCACGCCTAGAGTACACGGCACCTAGAGAAGGGCAGAAACCCACCTGTTATGGTGATCAGCCCATGACATCTGAGGACGGGCAGCAGCTCGTGTGCTTTGGTCATCAGCCCACTGAGCAGCTCACTGAGGAGCAGCAAACATTACAAGAAGAAGAGCAATCCACGGGTCACACGGGGTTTGGGCTTAATGATGAGCTGCAGCCCACTATTTGCAATAGAACCGAGCAGCACCTACAACAATTGTCACGAGATTTTCCTCCCGATGTTATATCAGGTATAAGTATGAACTTTCTTCTGTTAATTCCCATAATCAATCGTCTCCTACATAGGATGCACCTTCACTCCGTCGCCTTCTAGAGCATATTAATCGAGGTATTCCCAAACCCACTTATGAGGCAGATTCTAAGTGAAAACACAAGTATTCCATAAGTGAGCCATATTTCAATTCAAGAGTGAGATACCCATTAAACCCTTATGTGTCTACCTGTCACCTATCAGAATCAAATAAGTCATTTGTATATCAATTATCTACCGTATCTATTCCTAACAGTGTGCATGAGACCTTAGCAGATTCTCCCTGGAAAGATGCAATGAACGAGGAATTGAGATCGTGGAAGAAGAATGCTACCTAGGAAATAACTGACTTGCCAACCGGAAAGAAATATGTGGGATGCAAATGGGTTTATACAGTGAAATACAAAGCAGATGGAATGGTAGATCGCTTTAAAGCAAGATTGGTTGCAAAGGGGTATACATAGAAATATGGCATCGACTACACTGATACTTTCGCACCAGTGGCAAAGATCAATACAATTCGTGTTCTGCTGTCCTTAGCAGCAAATCTAGATTGGCCTTTACAACAGTTCGATGTAAAAAATGCATTCCTCCATAGAGATCTAACTAAGGAGATTTACAGGGACTTTCTACCAGGGTAGAGCGATCCTGACATAAACAAAAGGTATATAGGCTCAAGAAATCATTGTATGGGTTGAAGCAGTCTTTAAGAGCCTGGTTTGGTAGATTTACCAAGTTCATAAGAGCATTCGGATATGGTGGTTACTAGTAACGATCCTGTTGAGCAAGCAAACTTGAAAAAATATTTTTCCACATAATTTGAAATGAAAGATCTTGGTTCTTTGAAATATTTCCTTGGGATTGAAGTGTCGAGGTGTAAGTCCGGGATATTTCTATCACAAAGGAAGTATGTTATTGACCTGTTGAAAGAAATCAGTATGACAGCATGCAAGTCAGTGTCTACTCTGTTGGCCGAATGAATGAAGTTGTGTATCTATTAGAACCAAGTACCGATTGATAAAGGGAGGTATCAAAGGTTAGTAGGAAGATTGATGTACTTGGCTCACACTAGGCCAAATCTTGCTCATGCCTCAAGTGTAATTAATCAATATATGCACAATCCAGGAGAACAACATATGAGTGCAGTTATGAGAATATTGAGTTACTAAAAGGAAGCCCTGGTAAAAGAATTTTATTTTTAAAAAAAAAGGCATTTCAGAATTGAGTGCTATACGGATGCTGACTGGGCATGATCAATAGATGATAGGCGCTCGACATCCGAGTATTTTACCTTTGTTGGGAGAAATCTAGTAACGTGGAGAAGGAAGAAGCATAATGTTGTATCAAGATCAAGCGCAGAAGCCGAATTTAGAGGTATGGCACTTGGTATTTGTGAACTCTTATGGCTTAAGTTTCTGTTACAAGATGTGTGGGTCAAACATGGTCTGCCGATGAAGTTATTTTGTGACAATAAAGCTGCTCGTGATATTACTCATAATCTAGTGCAACATGATAGGACCAAGCATGTAACAGCCCGTCCATAAAAATTATGATTTTTTATAATTTTAATAAGTGAATTTACGAAAATACCCTTTAAACCAAGTGCGTTGACCTTTGTTGACTACTGTGTCGTGTCATGTAAGATTCATTTCTTGGCATATCTTTGTATTACTCGTCACTACGGGCGCGTGGGCGTAGACGGAATTCAATTTAGAGTTATAACGAAGGAGATATTGACGTTTAAAGTTAGGGACAAGATGGTAAATTGTGTATTTTCTAGAAAACCTCAGATTTTTGGGGAGGGCCACATGTATGGCCCATATTAAAAGAAACTGAAATGAATGGTGCGAATGGGAAAGAAATGAGGAACAAGGGAAATGAGTGGAGGAATAAGGAGAGGAAAGAGAAGGAATAGGCCAATCAGAAAATGAGGAAATGAAAGAAAGAAGGGAAGAAAGGAAGGAAGGGAAAATGGGTACCCTTCGACCCATGACCTGACCCGGTTTTCTCAAGCAATTCCGGTGGTTTTTCGTGGATTTTCGAGTGATTTGCTTCTCCTAAACATCTAGAAAACTTTCCCCATCGTTCCATCACTTCATTCTACCCCAAAATAGGAAGAAATGGAGGTTGAAATTGGGATACCCGCACCCACGGTGTGAAGAACCTGTGTCTTTGATTCCCCCAATTTTGAAGCAATTGCATCAAATTGATACCACAATTTAAGCCCAAACAAGTTTAGGGGCGTTGGAGTTACTTTGGAGGTCGAGTTGGAGCACACCCACAATAGGGTTCCAACAGGTTTTGATGAAATTGAAGCCTTTCTAGGCCAAATTGGCCTTAGTTACAGGTATGAAAGTTGTTCTACTCATCGAGACCTTCATTTCTGCAAAATTTGAGAATATTTGGAGACAGTTGATTTTTCCGGCGAGTCGGGGAGGCCGACCGCCACTCACGGCGGCGGGTGGCTAGAAGGCTGCCAATGCTATTTTTAGGTTCTATTAGATGCCTTGAGTTCAGTTTTGAGAATGGATTGACGTAGATTGATCGTTAGAACCGAGATCTGCTACGATACGCTAATAGGTCATTGTATGAATCGATGATTCAACCGTTGGATCATCACCAAACTTTAATAGGTTGTTATTCATAATATTTGAGGAATGTAGGAACTTACAGATCAAAAATCTGATGTACGGATCTTTCTGAATTGGATTTGTAAGATCATAAAATAAAATGTTAACCGCCACTTGGTTTTGGCAATTGGCGGAGATCCGACCATTGGATCATTCCAAAACTTTAGTACGTTATTTTAGAAGCATAATGTGGATCCGTGGAAGTTACGGATCTGAAATCTGTGCTACGAATCTTCCGGATCGAGTTACATAAGGTTGTGGATCATACCATTGATCTTTGACCGACAGTTGACTTTTGGTCAATGGGTCTTAAATCATTCTAGAACATCCTTGGGGATGTGTTTTATGTAAGTTACATGTTATATTGATAAAAATTCTGAGACGTTATTTGATAATTGTTCTAGGCAACGAGGGTTTGTGACGCCTTGATTTTCGGGCTAAAGAATTGTAACGTGGACATCAATGGATCTTTTCCCTCTTATCATATAGATATGTGATTGAATGTTTCCACAAATACTTTTAAATTGAACTAAAAATTTTATGCCACGTCATATATTTTTATATGTTATAAGGTACTATGAGATGGTTGAGTTAGATAATTTCACGATGTATCCATATGCGTATTACCTACAAATAATTATTGTGAACTACGATTGACTTGATCCCTGCTTAAGGTACGTAGGCAGTCTAACGAGACGTTAGATGCAGCCATACAATAAATGAGATTAAATAATCAAGATAAAAGCTTTGTTTGGAAAATCGAGCAATGTGAAAGAATCTGGTAAAAAATGTGAGATTTAAACCTATGATTTGGTGATTTTAATGTTAGTTATAAATCATTGTATGAGGAAACGAGAAATTGTGGTTTTACGTTTTATAAATGCTATGCCATAATTAGTTTACATTTTGGTACGTGATTTAGTACAACATTGCACAGTGTTGTGCGCCAATGCGGAGGCCAAGGTAAGTTTAGGTGAGTATATAATGTTGGTATGATCGAATGGTAATTAGTGATGAATGGATTTGAGTAGGATTCATTGTTCTGCACCCCGGTGTTAATGTTCTACCCGAGGCCAGGGCTTAGCCTTCACGTGATCGTTCACCTCTCGCACCTTACGCTCACCTTGGATTCCAAGGTAGGTGTCAGCCTGTCATACAGACCACTTTAGGTGGTTCCAACTCGTAGGTGACTTGCGATACTTCGCACAGCCTCCATGTCATCGTAGCACTTGAGCGTACTCGTTTACACTCAGCCAGTCGTACAGACCACTTTAGGTGGTTTGAACTCGTGTGCAGGACTTGACTGATGAGTTATGGATGAGTTGTACAGGTCACTATGGGTGACTATGACTTATGTGCTAGCCTTTATTGATGAGATATGGATTAGTTGTACAGGTCACTATAGGTGACTCTGATTTATGTGCTGGCATTGATTAATGAGATATGGATGAGTTGTACAGGTCACCATAGGTGACTCTGACTTATGTGCTAGCCTTTATTGATGAGATATGGATGAGTTGTACCGGTCACTATAGGTGACTCTGACTTATGTGCTAGCCTTTATTGATGAGATATGGATGGGTTGTACGGGTCACTATAGGTGACTCTGATTTATGTGCTAGCATTGATTGATGAGATATGGATGAGTCGTACATGTCACTATAGGTGACTCTAGCTGACATTCATTTTATATTGAGTTATTCATCTTGTTTATATGGTTGTTACTGAGATAATTCGACATGGCATACCTTGGTTTTTACCATTCTTCAGTATGATTTTTATATACATATGTATTGTTATTTTTTTTGGAGAATTATACGGATTTCAATGAGGGGTTATTGCATTTCTAAAAAGAAAGATGTTTTCAAAGCTTTGTTTTGCCACTCACATGTTCTGTTTTGTGCCCCTCCAGGTTTTAGTTACCGAATGTTCGTCTCAACGAGGATTTTTGGCAAATCTCAGAATTGGTGGTTACCTCTGAGGGTATATTTCTTACCCACTTTACTGTACTTTACTTATACTCTGATGTCACGTGTAAGATGAGTTCACGCCCGCTCACCAGCGCACTTTGATATTTAGGCACTATTAGGTTTAAATTTATTCACATTTTCTACATCACCATATTTTATGGCTTCGTCATCTTCCAGGTGTCGGCCATCACAGCTTGATTCGGAGTCCTAGTGGACATTTCGGGTCGGGGTGTGTCAAAGCATGTAGAGGTTGACATGTTCTTTATTAAAAAGAGGCTAGATAGCAAAGTAATTGAGGTTCCTCCCATAGGAACGGACGACCAAGTAGCAGATATTCTCACTAAGGCGATTTATAGTGACAAGTTCTCAAGGTTTCTAAACAAGTTGGGCATGTGCAACATCTATGCACCAACTTGAGGGGGAGTGTTGGCTTGTATTAGGATTCCTACAATTGTGGGATTCCTACCATATTTGGTTTCCTAGTTTAGGATGTAATTATTCTTTCCTATATTCTGATAGGATTGTATATGATTGTATAAGGTTGTATATATACCTTTTTTTGAGATGAAATACAATATCATTGAAAAACTTTCTTTCTCCTATATTTACTTTTCATATCTTTTCATTGGATACATTTTTTGTGTCATAGATTAAATGGAATAGAGATGATATAGTGGTAGTCATATAAACAAATATTTCTTTCATATTTTAGTTGATATATTTGTAACATCCCACATCGCCCAGGGGAGAGGATCATGTAAGCCTTATATGTACATTCCCACCTCCAATTAGCACGAGGCCTTTTGGGAGCTCACTGGCTTTGGAGTTTATCGGAACTCCGAAGTTAAGCGAGTTCACGCGAGAGCACTCCCATGATGGGTGACCCACTAGGAAGTTCTCGTGTGAGTTCCCAGAAACAAAACCGTGAGGCCGTGGTCGGGGCCCAAAGCGGACAATATTGTGCTACGACGGAGGTCGAGCTGGGGATGTGTCAATTTGGTATCAGAGCCACTCCTTGGACGGAAGTGTGCCGACGAGGACGTCGGGGCCCTAAGGGGGGTGGATTGTAACATCCCACATCGCCCAGGGTAAAAGATCCTGTAAACCTTATATGTATATTCCCATCTCTATCTAGCATAAGGCCTTTTGGGAGCTCACTGGTTTCGAGTTCCATCGGAACTCTAAAGTTAAGCGAGTAGCGCGTGATAGCCCTCCCATGATGGGTGACCCACTGGAAAGTTTTCGTGTGAGTTCCCAAAAACAAAACTGTGAGGGCGTGGTCGAGGCCCAAAGCGGACAATATCGTGCTACGGTGGAGTCGAGCTCAAGGTGTGGTGGTGGCCCAGGCCGGAATGTGACATATTTGTGTGTACAATATTTATTTTGTGGTTTCATCACGTAATAAGTGTTGTAAACTAAATAAAATATATTTTAGTTATCGAGCATATTATTGAGGGGATCCAACTTATCTATGAGTAATGGATCAATGAATCAAGTGATAAGAAAGAAATAGAGGTCGGTCAAGAAGTTGGATTATCTCTTATAATTACTAGTAGTCATTAACTTTTTTTTAGGATATAGTAGTTTTTTTTGTTTTTTGTTTTTAAACAAACGACATTATCTACGTTAAGAGAAAGAAAATATAATAGTTATTAACAAAATGGCAGACTACAAACTTGGAGAAACAGCCAAATAATATATGTAGAAGTACAGGATATATATCTCATCTTGACAATCAAATAATGCAAAATAATGCAATATCAGGAGAACAGGAATAGTGTTGGGAGGATTGTCGGGTTATGGATGACCATATATGAATCAACTTAACATTGATTTTCTTGGACCTAGATATCTTTGCCAGGTACCCTATAATTTGGATTAAGTGTCTAAACTCCACACATGCAGTATACCTGTATACGTATAACAGTATATATATCTAAAGATTGCTTAAGGGGAGGGATTTCTATTTTTTCTTTTTAATTGAGGACACGCTCCCCACCATTGAATTTAATTTTAATGAAATTGTGTGGTTGAGATTGTGTGGCCTGTGTTTTAATCTCAACCACACAATTTTATTAAAGCCAATTCCACGGTGGTGTGTTCCCATTTTTTTGAAAAAATGGAAATTTCTCCCCTTAAGCAATCTGTATATATGTATATATGTCCTTGTCCGTATGTATAGGGGCGGATCCATATAGGGACCAAGGTGGTCCTAGGACCACCCGGATGCCAGAAAAATGACTATGAAGATCCTTTGGGGACCCTCCAAATATTTCAATCGGGAGTACAGATTCACACCTAGGAATTTTTTTTGGTTAAATGACATGGTTATGAATGGACCGTGGTACAATCAAAATTCTGGTGCAGTGCATCTATGGAGGAGGTAGAGAAGTTGCAGCTTTCCCACGAGGAAGAAAGCTGAAACTCCCTTTTTTTCTTCTGCTACATGGGCCTACCATTGCTACTAAAATATTACTTTTCAAAAGCACTTTCTCATCTACTATTCTATTTCTTATTATTTTATTTTTAATTTTTCTAATCTCTATTTGGTTTATTGTTTTGATTAAATCTTTATTAGTTGAAATGGTCAAAGGTGCAGTTTTTATTGTGAATTCTATTTTACGTGCTAAGAATCCCGTATTTTGTAAATCACATCTAAATTAGTTTTTTCATAGAAATAAGATTTACTTGAATTGTATACTCTATCTCTACTAATACAATAATACTACATGATCTTAATAGGAACCATTACCTTTATTTCTATTTAACAAGAGAAAAACGTTTTTTTTCTTTTTCCCTGAAATTGTGAAAAGTTAAGTATTTACATTTTTTTTAACAATCGATATTATCTACACTAAAAAGGGGAGATGGTGGGCTTAACCTCACAATGAGCTAGCAATAATGTAGTTCAAATTCGCCATTGGCGAGAATCGAACTTCAAACCTCTCACTTCCAAGTGAAGAGGAATACCACTAGAACGTAGTACTAAGTGGCAAGTATTTACAAATTAGAAGAAATGATTTTATTCATGATGACCTAACTTTGTTTTTACCATGATTATGAATGAAAAATATTAATATTTAGTTTTTGTAAGTTTATCGTTTATTTCTTTTTTTGGATGTTTTACATTGGGTGGTTAGGACCACTCAATGTGAAAATCTTGGATCCGCCACTGCGTATGTATATATATATATATATATATATATATATATATATATATAAACTTTATAGCAAGCATTCTGCTCCAGTGTTCGTAAAGCGACATATGTTATTACTCACATATATACCACACGTATATATTACATATTTTTATCCATATGTGTAACTCAAAATGTGAAATCATATAGGTGATATAAGATGAATATACGTGTTATATATGGGCAATAATCTATCCCGCTCCATGAACATTAGAGCAAATCCCCTTCAAAAGGAGTAACTATATATATTTGTAGTTGTACAGAAACACTCCAATGCGGGTAGAGGTATAGTGCAGTAGTTTGAATTACACTCAATGGCACTGCCACGGAAAGAGGAGAGAGAGGGAGGGACTGTTGGAGGCTATGCCAATGGAGCCAGGAGGATCCTATCCGAATTCTCCTTACGAGGATTTTGAAAATTTTTAAATTGTGTTTGTTTATTATATATCGTGCGGTCAGTTTTTGTCAAATACTATTTATATTTAATTTAAATTAAAAGTATTTAAAATAATTTCTGACCGCACAATGTACGATTAACGGACACGATTTGAGGATCTCTAGGATCTTTACAAAGAGGATTCGGAGAGGATTCTCATTCCCAATGGAGGATGCTCTTCCATTCACATACGAGTGAGGATTCTCGCCGGACTCTCTTTGTGAGGATTTGGGAATCCTCCAATCATATCCGTCAATCGAACATTATGCGGCCAGTTTTTGTCAGATATTATTTATATTCAATTTTAAATAATAAAATTTACAATAATATTTAACCACACAATGCACGAAAACAAATGTGATTGGAGAATTCTCAAAATTCACAAAAAAAAAGATCTAATGAGGATTCTCCTGGATCAAATACAGCAACAAATCTGACAAAGTTTGCTTCATACCAGATGGAGGCGATTCTTCTGTCTAATCATATACATATATACTTTTCCTGTTTTGGGTCTGATGGAAATATTTACAGCTCCTGCAGTTTCATGAGTTTAATCGTACTTGCATTTCCTCGGGAATGGAACAGAAATTTTTTGTCATTTCTTCTGTTGGCCATGCACATATTCTTGTGCTCTTGTTTGCACGCGTGAAGACACTTCTCACATTGCATATATGCTACTGTATCAGATCGTAGTCGGCACAAGCGTTTGTAAATGTTAAAAAAAAAGCTGTAGAGCGATTAAACTTGACGAGCGCGCGCAGTACCTGTTTCCACTCGTTACAAGCATACGAATATTTTAATAATTTTACATACTTGTCTCAGACTTGTGATAAAATTAATACGCAATTTGAATAGGTGTACAATTTCTAACAAGCCCTTGCACAATTTGGTTATTCTCTTATGTGAGACTTTACCCTTCACATCTCACAGTTCCGACAACTATTATTACTAACTTTTGAATCTTGAAAATACAAATAATTTTCGAGAGTGCATGATTAGAAGATTATAGTTGAACTTATTTGGTCTTATTGATTGTTGTTCGGTGTTTCACCTTTAAAATAAAATTTCAAAATCCATTCTCATCAAAAGTATTTCTTAATGGATAAAACACGTCGAGTAGCGTAACCTGTTATCTTAACTAGTCGAATTCGGGTTCAAACAATCGATTTATGCGATGCGACGTGTTAAGATAAGGAGCGAAGACGAATACAATAAACACAAGTCATTTCACATCGACTTCCATGTATGCACTCAAAAAGTGTGTGCCTAAATCCAAAGTTTGGCCCTAGAAGTTAAGCTTAACCGGTTACAACAGAAAAAACTGAATTCTGGGCTCCAAAACTGAGCCCAAGTTCGACCCAACCCAGTAAACAAGCACCCATGATGGACCCCGCAAACAAAAATTTGCTAGTAAAAAAAAAAAAAAACCCTAAAATCCACCACCAACCAAATTCCAAATTCATTCTGACCAGTTAACACCACCCAGAAACACCAAAACATGGCTCTACGCGTGTTCGTACAGTTCCCGGTTACCTCCCCCTTCCCGCCACCCACAAAATCCGGTAGCCTAAACTCACCCGTACGGTTGAAACCGCCATGTGCCGGTAGCCACTCAATCCCCCTATCCCAACCCAGACGACCCCTAACACAGAAGAACAGAAGACAATCATTTCTCAGAGCCGTCGACGAAAGCCAGACGAATTCCGAGTCGGGCGCGGAATCGGTGAGTACCCAAGACAAAGAGTCGGCCGTGGAAGGAGAGTCGGCAGCGAGTCAACCCGTCGAGTTGAGCGAGTTGGGGAAGGAGATCAAGGCAGCGATGCAGAAGAGGAAGGAGGAGAAAGAGGGGGACTTTTTGAGCGGAGTGGCGGAGGAAGTTAGGGAGATCGAGTGGCCGGCGTTCGCTAAGGTGTTGGGAACCACCGGGGTGGTGCTCGGCGTTATTGCCGGCTCCAGCGTCGTTTTGCTCACTGTCAATGCCGTTTTGGCTGAGTTCTCCGATCAGGTTTTTGCCGGGAGAGGGGTTCAGGATTTTTTCAGCTGAGACTGAGACTGAGAGAGAAGTGGTAATGTTGGGCTTCTGGGCCCACTGTCATACCCGGCCCGGCCCATATGTGTTGTGTTGTCTTCCTGGAAGAGACACTGTACATCATGTAATGGAGACTCATTTCTCTGTGTTTCATACAATGACGGGATTGAATTTATTTATTTTCAAAGTACAAGCAATATTACTACTCCGAGCTATACTAAAAGGAAGGAAAATTTGATTTCCGAATGCGGTGTGTTAAACCAAGTAGCTAACATAAAACTTCGCTAAGATTATGGAGATAAAAATCAATACTTTATCCTTCAAAATTTGGGGGTTAACTTTACGAATTTGTGTTTTTCCCCTGAAATTTTTACCAATTAAAGAAAAACGTAATTAAATAGGGTACAAATACAATCATATTTCAGTACAATAGTTGTAACTTGTTAACTATTCTACTACCCTGATCAACCAAAACCCCAAAAACTCTAGCACTTGCTACACTTAAAAACACACTACATTTAAAAGGTTCGAGATGATGAAACAAAGGTCGAAGAACAATAGAAATGGAGACTTATCGTTCATTCACTTCCGCCAGCAGGGCCGACCAGGACTCCTTGAGCAGTCCCTTCTTTCCGAGTGCTATCATCCTTCTCCTCACCCTGCTCCTTCCGTATCCTGATCTTGTACTTAGCCTCAAAATCAGAGATTTCCTTTTTCTTCTTTTCCAATGCCTCATTCAGCCTAGCAATAACCTCCTCAATCCCCTCTTTGTTGCGCTGCACAGCAGGCAGAACCTCCTTGATGGTTCTCTCCACCAGAACACCTCCGATCATCCGGTAGCATCGCCTGGATGGATCGAGTGGCTGGATGGCATTGATGACCAACGAGTGCTCGCTCGCTTCCATCTCTAGCTCAGTGATTTTCGAGTAAATTTGGTTGAGTTCAGACCTCATAGCAGCAAACTTATTTGCGACTGCTTGTTCATTTACATATTCCTTCTGATCTTCAGCTTTACTAGTGGCCATGGTTCTCTACAAATGATGGAGCAAACAGTATTCAAGAATAGGAAGAATCCGCATAAACATAAATTCGCTACCTAAGAAAGATCACAACAAAAAGGCATACAGTATATTGCATTTAGTAGAAACCGTATAGCTTCTGCTTCCTGGTTCTTGCAATGTAAGCAATTTATTTTAAAAAGGGATAGTGCTATTCACACACCCACTTTACTTCTCACACACCCTTGTTAACTTTTGGCCATTGATCTTCTTCAATTCATTCAATCTGATGACCCAAAATTCAAAGAAGGGTGTGTGAGAAGTAAAAATGGATGTGTGGATAGCACTACCCTAAAAAAACAAACACAATTTTGCAGCTGCATCAACCATTAGTCATAGACAAAGTTCATATGCTCCTTGGAGCAAACTCGCATTATTTCATTTAGGGAAAAAAATCAAACTTAAAGCTTGTTGCAACCAGGTAACAATTTTTCAACATGATAGACAACAAACAAGTTCATCTAATATGAGTTTATTCATTCCCCAACAAAAAATGAAAAGGAAAAAGAGCTTTATTCTAGTTGTAACTATAATTGGTGTGACTATGATACTATCCCCTCCCCAACTAAGGATGAAAAATGTCTAGCACACTTGCACTACATAAACACATAGGTAAAATCTGTTATCAACTTATCGTAAAATCTGTTATCTACTATGTTTGAATATGTCCTCCGGTAACAACTCAACTAGAAATTCGAGTCTTCTAATGAGTCATCTTTAACCCTAAAGTATCTTGAACTGGAATTTGAAGATGTATGTAATAACCACAATAAAAAATGTTCCAAAAATAATTGATTCAAGGTAATTTATTAACAAACAGTTCTTTACTAAATCTAAAAGCATCAAGATTACTAATCTATTCCTATATCTCTACCTAGATCAAAATGAAACTGGAATAGGTTAAAACTTTAGTTTCATCTTGAAGAATAAGTTTCCCCATCCCTGTCCTATGATTTTTCTTCAACACACTAAGACCACCTATTCATACTACCTATTCATACTGAAATTGACACAGCGTGAGATATTAAACAGGGAAATCCAACGAAAACCCTAAGCTAAATCCACTAGAAATCTGGATTCCATCAGAAATACAGCGAAAATGTCACCAACATGGTGTCTGAATGCGGTTTTCATATTCTACACAAGCTCAGAAAACATATGTATGCATTGGTTGTTGAATATCTTTAAAATTCAAGAACTTGACGAAATTTTATGATTTCGATTGGATTATTTGTTATAAATTCACATAAAATAGCTTAGCTTAGTACCAACTTCCCAATATTTACATGTTTCATGCGAAAAATGTTGTTTCTTGGTCTACTTTATGCAGTTTCAGGAAGACGAGTCCGTAATCGGAGTTCGAATCGAATAAAACAAGAAAAACTTCAGCTATTTCTGCAGATACAGATGAGTGATGAACATCTTAATATTCCAAATTAAACAGAAAAACGCAGCTACACAAGTACCCAAACACTCCCTTTTCTCCGTGCTCTTGGCGCAGTTAAACACAAGCAGTTATTAATTTTGATCAAATTTACAGAAATCAGTCTAATCAGAGGTTTCGAAACCCTATGATCGTACTTCAAATGAAAGAAGACGAAGTTAACATCCATGGCGAAGGAAGCGTACCTGACCGGTGGCGCGGAGGAACCGTTGAGAAGACGGAAGGAGCGACGGTGGCTCCGAGGACTATAGAGAGAGTGGCAGCGACGAAGGAAGCGAATGACAAAGCTGCTCAACCGTCGTTTGACACGGCGCGTATATTACTTTGCTTTTGTGGCGGAATTACACAAATACCCTGTGTAGTTTACTAAATTTCACTGTCATCCTTTGATTGTTGCATTTTCATTCCTCTTCTTGTTCATTCCAGTTAGCACCATTAGTCCGAGAAATTTTTTATGAGCAACCGTGAGCGCTAAGTCACCAAGGTATATATTTATAAGTATTAACTGAAAAATAAACTAACGATTAAAATTTCAGTAGAATAATAACGTTATGTAGTCGTGTTTCGAGTCAACAGAAAAATCACTCACTCAGTCCAATTCTTCAAATAAGAAAAGACTTGATTCATAGAGGATATATTTTCATGTCTCTATAGCTCTCACCAGGATTTGAGCGTCACGGAGGATATCCTAGTTGAATATTAGAGTGCGCGACGAACAAGATTACAAAACTAATAAGAATATTATTGAACAAAGTTAGAATGCCGGAACAGCTACAAAACCCTAAGAGACTACATCGTGAATGACTTTATTCTCAACTGAATAACAAGCATGCTATTTATAATAAACTAACCATAATCCTAAAATGTAAGAAATCAAAACCCTAATGCTAATGGGCTAAGCCCAGAAAACCAAACATTCAAATAAACCAAAATATTAATATTTTCCAACACCCCCCCCCCCCCGTCAAACTCATGACGGTATATGACATGGGTTTGCAAACAAGCAGATGCGGACTGGCTCCGTTAGGCGGACTGGCAGGCATGCAAACTTAACTTGACTTGACTGGCGAACTGATTCTTGTTTACTTGACTTGACTTAATTCTTGATTCTTGCTGGCAAACTGATTCTGGTTTAAACTGGCTAGTATTTAGAGTATGGAAAGAACCCCTCACTAAACGGATGAGATTTTCATATCTCAATTCTAGCAACGAAAAAACAAACACAAATACTATCACTCGAGTGGTCACAACTCCAAACACTTGAATGACGGTCACAAAACAATTTCAAACAAGCCAACAACTAGTGGGCCTTGGACTTTAAACCAAAAAAGACCAAACAACCTATTTTTTCTTATGCCCGTGTGGGCCTCAAAACCTCCACCATTTTCTCTTTCCTTTTCTTGTTTCTTCTTTTTGTGCGTTCCTTTTATTTATTTATTTTTATCTCTTTCTTCCTCTTTCTTCTTTTTGTGCATTTTTTTCCTTTTTTTCTTGTGCCTTCAAACAGCACGTCTTCTTTCTCTTCCTTTTTTTTTCCTATATCCATCTTCCATTCTCTTCTGTGCAACTGCAAACTAGTGTAGCAATCATCAAAATGCATTGAAACTTCAGTGGAAACGTCGGACCAACAAAAAAAAACATCAAGATTTCAAACTAGCAGCGGCTACGATGGCAGATTTTTGGGTTCGAGTAGCAAAGCAATTAGATGGTGGTGCTTGGATGATTCAAGCAACAATAGCAAATCATCAGATCCAGGTTCGTGATTCGTCAAACCGGATCGTCTAGGTGGGGGTGCAGATGCAGTTACATGGATGCGGCGGTGTGAGTGCAGAAACAAGGTCCATATTCAAATGGGTTGGACTACAACAACGTGGGGCAACAACGGCTACAAATCTAGGTGCGGATGTGGATGCAAGCGGGTTCGATTAGGGTGCGACATCAGTGAGTCATGCAGGCGAGGTGGGGCTGGTCGAACTGGTGCAGATGCAGTGGATCTTGTACTGGTGCAGGAGTGGTCCAAGCGGGCCTGGATGCGGTGATGCTGCGGTGGGGTTATGGCAGTTCCAACTTTTTTTTAATTTTTTTAACAAACTAAACCAACGACAATTTAAACAACGAACAAGACAAACAAACAAACTGATACGAATCAAAGGCAGATTAAATCCCGAAGGATCAAACTTACTCTGATACCAAGTTGAATATCAGAGTGCGCGACGAACAAGATTACAAAACTAATAGGAATATTATTGAACAAAATGAGAATGCCGAAATGGCTACAAAAGTGATCGGATCATATTTTTATATATTTTTATATCAAATTCACTCGTCTTTTCTTAGTTAGTTCGTTATATTTTGAGCTATTTACGTTGATTTTGTGTTTTATAAGAATTTATCAAGCAAAGAAAATAAAAATAGAATAAGTGATGTGTTAAGTAATAAATTCGTCTAACCTTCTTACTTGTTGAATTAGACTTATTATCTGGAAAATAATATATTTATATATATATATATATTTATTTATATATATATTTATATATATATATATATATATTTAATGATATAATGGATGTGGAGTGGTAAACAGAATGATTGAAGGAGTTGGTGAAGGCAGCGGAAATGGGTGCCAGATAAAAGATGCCAATAAAGCAGCTTAATTCAATAAGGGCCGGGGAATAATTGCTTGAGTCGGTGAGAGCATAAGATAATCATCAAAGGGCAGTCGGTGGCTGCCAGGAAAAAAGAAAAGAACAAAAGCAGAAATAAAAGAGGGGAGTCAAAGCAGGGCCTTATGAGGTCTCGGGAGTTTGAGAGAAACTGTGCTGCCATTTGGCAGCAGAAAACCAAGAAAGAAAGGCAGTCTTACGGAGGGAATTTCAGGGAGGCGCCTCGGGCCTTGGCAGCTTGTGAGAAAATACAAAAAAAAAAAGAGCGCAGAGATTTTGAGGGCATCTGAGACGTAAGCTGCTTTGGCAGCTGAGGAAGGGAAGGTGTGACTGCCATTTGGCAGCAGAGGAGAAGCTGACGTGGCCAGTGAAGGCCTCGGTGCAAGCTGGCAGCAAGTAAAATCAAGTAGGCAGCACGGATCAAATGGTGGCACTGCAAGTTTGAGCCGGCACCAAGAAGCAAATCACGAAGCACAGTGGCAAACCGAAGAGCACAGAAAATCCTAATTCACTCTTTTGGTTTAATCCTCCAACTCATTTTAATTTATGTTTTTAATTTATAAATATGTGTAATTAATTTTATTTTGGCTAGAGGATAATTCAAAACCATGATTATATTTGTAATATGAATTGATTACCTTCAGTTGTGATTTTTGAGTTGTGATTCAATTTGCTTAACTGCTTGATAGATAACTTATTTGTGTATGTCGATTAAGGATGCATACTTAGTTTGCATGCATGAATTTGATGCTAGAATATAAGTGAATTTCACCTAATCGTTATGAACTTATATTCATGAGTAGTGGAGGTTGCTAGTCACAATCGCGTTAAGTAAATTCTTGGCAGGAGTATCATGCTTTTCATAGTTACGAATGCCTCGTCAGTATTTATAGTTTTCACAAAATTTAATGATCTTTGATTGTATCTCTATTGTGCTTTTCACGTAGGGACTTTTAGAGAATGTGTTGAATTGTTGTATGCTGTTCATCCAATTCAATAACTTAAGGAAAACTTGAAGATTAAAAAAGTGTTGTTCACGGTTAATCTGGAGTATTGAGATTTACAACTTATTGAAAGAACAACTGAAGGTCAATTTAGAGAAAAACCCTCTAGCCAGTCCATCACCTATCCATTCACTTTTATTTTATGTTTTTGTCAATTTTGTAATTTATTTAAGTTTCGTCCAAACCAAACCCCCCATTATTAAATTATATTATTTAGTTAGTTTTTATTATTTTTAATCTTTTAATTTGATTTCCGTCCATTTTAGTTCCTAGTGTTTATTTAATTTGTTTTCTTTGTTTTGAGTCATTTTAGTGTGTTTTGAATTATTAGAGTTTTTAGCCTAATTTTGTGTTCTTGAGTCTTGTTTAATATTTTTAAATTAATTTAGAGTAGATTAGCAATCCCTCCTAATCCCCTGCCTAGAACGATACCCTACTTACATCTATACTACATCTGTCAAAAAGAGGGTTAAATTTGTGCGGTTTAAAACCCCGTCAAAAAGAGAGTATCTTCAATGTCCTACATGCTTCACCAACACTATCAATGTAGTAATCATCAACAATCAATTCAAGAACTTTTACCATGGATGAGAACATGGAAATCAAATTGAGCAATACACCATAATATGAGTTCCAATATGCATCACCAGCATGTTTGAGACTAGTTTCTTAGTTCATGCCTCTCTCCGTTAGAAAATCATTTCCAAAAGCTTCCTTAAGCTCTTTATGGAGTTGCTCTCCAAGTGCATCACGACGGTGACACAATGTTCCAACAAGATTAACTGCACTAATTACATATGTGAAAAAAAATGGCTATTTCAGCATTCTTCTTTGCCACTGCAACAAGACATATTGCAAAATAATGAACATAAAATGCACAAGGTTGTTTACTCAGAATCTTTGTTTTAAGGTCATTGAACTCTTCTTTCATGTTACTAGTTCTATCATAACTTTGTCCACGGAGCTTGGAAAAACTCAATTTGTTGAAAGAAAAGAATAAGTCAATGGTCTCCTTCAGATTACTTGAAGTGATGTCGCCAACATGTTGGACTCCCACAAACCTTTCAATTACTTCCCCTTTCTTGTCGACATAGCGCAAAACAATTACAATTTGATCCAACGTAAAAAAATCACGAGATTCACCCACCAATATAGAAAAGAATCTATCTTTTACGTCACTGATGATAGCATCGATGGTTTCAATGGCATATGTATTGACAAGATTCTTTTGACCTGAGGGAGCTAATAAGTTGAGATTCACCGGAGCATTTTCCAACACAACCGGCTTAACTTTCTCATTGTGATCGGCAATAAATTGGAAGAGCTCCAAATAATTCCTCCTATTGCTTGAAGTGACTATCACAATAATCAAAGAAATAAAGATCTTGTCGCAAAAAAAAACTTAATGCAATTGATTGAGACATTTAAGCAAGTGTCATAAGCCATATGATCTTGGTCTGACTGATTGATAACGACATTCTTTTGATTCACTAGATTCACATCCGCTTCATACTACGAACTTGAACTACCCAAATTATCTAAAGTAACCGTTGATCATTTTTGCTTATAATATCGTTCCATAATTCTACACATGTCAATTGATAAAAAAAAAACTCATATCAAATTAATGAAAGACACACTCCTTAGCACTTAACCAAAATAACAGCACAAACCAATTAATCAAATCACAAAACCCATAATAATTAATAAAAATGAAACTCATAATTAATTAATCTAACTAGCAAGCAAAAACTCAACGATCCCACTCCATATACAGAGAAGATACATTCAGTCCAAAAGTGAAATTTGAAACTGAGGATGTGAAGGAAACATCCAAGAAGATGAAAGCAAGCGTACCTGATTGACTGCTGCCGCAAAAACAAACTCTTGATAGGAATGGTGGAGGGAGACGGTGGCTCTGTCTACTGTACTAATACTGTAGGGTCGCAGCGATGCGGGAAGTGAAGGATGTGGTGAGGAGAATGTCTTTGTGGAGTGTGGGTGGACTCTAAACCCTAAACTCGTGCGGGTTGGAACTTGGAAGGCGAGCCCAAAGCTCATCCACCTTCACAATTTGTTAAACATTTTCAATCTCTTTTTACCCAATAAATCACATTAATTGTTATTTTAAAATCTAAACCACACTAAACAAATCACATTAATTCTTCTTTTACAAAACAAAATTCTTTTTTTAAAATACGTATATGAAAATTATCTATCCGTTAACAAAGTATTAACAAAATATTTTTTGTCAACCAAAATATATTAAGAAGATTATTTAATCTTCCATCATACAGACTAATTATAAACAGTAATGTAATTTTACAAAATTAATTTTTTATTATTTAAATTTCAGCTAAATGTGAATTTAGCATATTGCTGCCAACTACCTTTATCCAATAAACAATGTTGGATCGGTGGGCATTGATCTATATAGGACTTTGACTAGGTCATGTCCTGGCCTATTCACTATAATCATATACGGGCTGAGAACCCACTTCCACTTTGGATTGGAATTTCCATATCAAGCTTGCTCGCATCCAAATCTGCTGTGGAACCAAGGTCGCCGATTCAGAGGCGTATCGCACCATTGCATATAGCTTTGGACGATCCTCATCTACAGCGGGCCAAAGAGATTATTGCTGTAGGGTGATCCGAGCAGATCCCACTTGTGCTTCAGTTCGAGTTTTTTTGGGAGATTTGGAGAACCTGACAAATATGGAAAACGGCTAAAGTACCTTCTCCCACATGATTTTGGTTTAAATCAGAATTATCTAGAACAGCCTAATCCGACGGAAACTTTGTCTTCCAATCTCTCCATCATTGATTCCGTTCATGAATTAAAGGAAGAATTGGAGTGCGAGGCCGATGATGACCCTGTTCGATCACCGGGCGGGTCGAGTGAGAAGAATCTAGTAGATCAATGGTTGAGATGGACGGAGGCTCTAAGCATGGATTCGGCCCAATTGTCAGACAGTGAAGTGGAAAAACTCTCATCACAATCTTCAGATGCAGGTGGGGAGATTGATGTTTCTTCACAAGATGAAAAAGAAAACTCCGATGATTTTGACTTATCCTGTGTGGACCTCCACAACCTCTTCACAAATACAAATTTGGAACCAATGACAACACTGAAGGAGGCTTATCTTCACGAGGAGCAGTCTGTTACCAAGGAAACAAGAAAAAACAAGAAAATGTTAAAGTACAGTAGAAGGAAAAAATTGGCTGGCGTATCAGTCAAACGTGAGGCACAACATCTAAATTCCAAATTTATGTCAAAGATGAAGGTTTCTTTAATTCTTCTAAAAGGGTCTCTATTCCAAGAAACGAAGAATGGGAAAGTCAGAGGATGTAAGAGAGATGGTGGTATCAAGGGAGACAACAAACTTCACAGGGGCATTATCAGTTTTAATGAAGATAATTAGCTGGAATGTTAGAGGATTGGGAAGTAGACGGAAGAGGCTAACATTGAAACAGCAATTCCGACGTTTACAGCCCGACATCATTATATTACAACAAACTAAGAAAACATCGATTGACAGGAGACTTGTGGCTACCGTGTGGGGAAGCAGATTTAAAGAGTGGATTTTTGCCCCTGCTAAAGGAAGCTTTGGGGGCATAGCTGTTATCTGGAACACAAAACACATTTCAGTAACTGAATCTTTGGTCGGCGCTTTCTCTGCATCTATAAAAATTAAGGCTCCCAACGGGTTTGAGTGGTGGTTATCTAGCATCTATGGCCCATGCAAAAATAGAAAGCATACAGAGTTTTGGGAAGAACTAGCTGGACTTTACGGCATGTGCGGACCAAGATGGTGTGTAGGAGGAGATTTTAATGTGGTCAGATTCATAAATGAGAAATCAAATGGGGGGAGGTTGACTAAAAGCATGAGGAACTTTAATGATTTCATTCGAGAAACAGAACTCAAGGATTTGGAATTGCTCCATGCTCAATTTACCTGGTCAAATCTTAGAGAAGAACCCGTGTGCCAGAGGTTAGACAGATTTTTGTGCTCTATAGGATGCGAGGATATCTTTCCTGAGGCAAGACAAATGGCTTTGGCAAGGGTCATCTCCGACCATTGTCCAATCCAGCTATACACCAACAAAGTTAAATAGGGGCCATGTCCTTTTAGATTCGAAAACATGTGGCTTCAAGATCTAGAATTTTGGAACAAATTCAAGTTCTGGTGGCAATTGGAGAAAGTGGAGGGATAAGAGGGCTATAAATTTATGATCAAGTTAAAAGCCATGCAAAAAAAAGGTGCAAAGCTGGAGTAAGGAGAGCTTCGGTGAAATTGGAAAAGTCCTTAAAGAAGCGGAAGCAAGCATAGAGGAGTTAGATATGAGAGATGGGATGGAAGGCTTAGACATTGAAGCCAGAAGAAAAAGGGAAAAACTCCTATTCTTTGTGGGAGATTTGGCTGTTAAGGAAGAAGTGAAGTGGAGGCAGAGAAGTAAAGTGGAATGGGCAAAGGAAGGGGATGGTAATACTAAATTTTTTCATCGAGTTGCAAACGGGAGAAGGAAGAGAAACTATATAGAAATGTTGGATCCGGATAGTGGGGGAATAATAGAGGATGCAAAAGAGATTGAAGAACATATTGTCAACTTCTTCAAATCCTTGTTTAGTAGTAATGATGAGGCATGTTGGGGTTTAGAAGGCATCAATTGGGCCCCATTAAGCGACCTTGAGGCAATTTGGCTTGAGAGGCATTTTGAGGAAGCAGAAGTTCAAAGAGCAATTTTTGATTGTGGAAAGGATAAATCGCCAGGACCAGATGGCTTTTCCATGCAAATGTTCCAACATTGCAGGGATATTTTGAATGAGGATATAATGAAGATCATGGAGGAATTCTTCGAGAAAGGGATAATAAATGCGGTGACGAACGAAACTTTTATTTGCCTAATCCCGAATAAGTCAGACTCCTTGAAGGTGACGGACTATAGGCCCTTAAGTTTAGTAACTGGACTGTATAAAATTATAGCGAAAACATTGGCTTCAAGATTGAAGGAGGTTTTGGTTACCACAGTCTCTCTGGATCAAGGAGCGTTTGTTAAGGGCCGACAAATTTTGGATGTTGTCCTTATTGCAAATGAAGTGGTAGAAGAGGTGAGGCAGAAAAAAAAAAGGAGGGATTGGTGCTCAAGATCGATTTTGAAAAAGCGTATGATCATGTTGAGTGGAGATTTTTGGATGAAGTACTACAAAGAAAAGGCTTTGGCAATAGATGGAGGAAATGGATGCAAGGATGCTTAAGTTATGCAAACTTTTTCGTTTTGATCAACAGGAGGCCTAAGGGTAAATTTCAAGCTTCAAGAGGATTGAGACAAGGCGACCCACTGTCACCCTTTCTTTTTACCTTAGTAGTCGATGTATTGAGTAGGTTAATGGAGAAGGCTCAAGAAAATAATCTTATAAAAGGTTTGTGTATCGAGCAAGAAAAGGTGGAGATTTCTCATCTTCAATTTGCAGACGACACCATATTCTTCTTGACGGAAGATGAGGAAGTTTGGAACAATCTACTACAAGTGCTCAATTTATTCTGTTTGGTCTCAAGATTGAAAATCAACAAAGCTATGTGTTATTTGGCAGGAATAAATTCAGAGAGTGAGAAATTAAATAGGATGCCAGATTCTTGGGGTTGCGAGGTGCGTTGTTGGCCTATAAAGTATTTGGGACTTCCCTTTGGGGGTAGGCCAAGAGCACTTAAGTTTTGGGATCCAGTGGTAGAAACAATGGAAAGAAGACTTCAAAGTTGGAAGAAGGCTTTCCTATCCAGAGGAGGTAGATTAACTCTAATTCAATCAGTTTTGGGAAGTTTGCCAATCTATTGTATGTCCTTGTTCAAAATTCCTTGAGGGGTAATTGGACATCTAGAAAAATTAATGAAAGGGTTTCTTTGGGAAGGCGTGAAGGAAGGTAAGAAAACCCACCTGGTAAAATGGGAGTTAGTTACTAAAAATAAAGAGGAATGACGTCTAGGAGTGGGGAATTTGAGGAATCAGAACGAAGCATTACTAGCTAAGTGGTTGTGGAGGTTCCCAAAGGAACCTCATTCTCTATGGCGCAAGTTGATAAGAAGCAAGTGTGGGCTACATGATAATGGATGGAATGCAATTCCTCTAATGAGGGGTTCAAGTCGTAGTTCATGGAAAGACATATCGAGTGGTTCTCATCAGTTTCTTAGCTGTTGCAAGTTTGAGGTAGGCAACGGAGAGAGGGTGAGGTTTTGAGAGAATGGGTGGTTAGCAGAGGGACCGTTGAAAGTGTAATTTCCTAGATTATTCCTACTATTGAGGATGCACAATCATAACATTTCGAGTTTCGTGGAATTTACTTCAAATTCCTTGACTTGGAACTTTGACTTCAGGAGAAATCTGAATGAGATAAAGATAGAAGAGGCGGCTAGATTATTACAGAAAGTGGAAGAGGTTCACTTGTCTCTATCAAGAACTGATAACAAAAGGTTGAATATGGAATCATCAGGTTTGTTCACATGCAAATCCTATCGTTCATTCCTGAGTAACAATGGGATTGTGCAATATTTTCCACCCTATTCACAGATTTGGAAATCTAAAGTTCCTCCGAAGGTTAAAATTCTTGTCTGGCTTGTGGCCAATGGGAATCTCAACACTTGCGACATAATTCAAAGGAGAAACCCTTTCATGTATTTATCCCCCACATTGGTGCAGTTTGTGCAAAGCTAGGGAGGAGAGTGTGATGCGTTGTAAAATACACACAAATTAAACCCTCTTTTTGACAATTGTAGTAAAGATGTAAGTAGGGTATCGTTCTAGACCGGGGATTAGGAGGGATTGCTAATGCACCTAACTGACTTAAAAATATTAAACAAGACTCAAAAACACAAAATAAAACTCTAAAACAGAAAGCTAAACTATAATAACTTAAAACACACTAGAATAGTCAAAACAACACAAAACTAGCAAATTGAATAAAAACAGATACTACGGATGGATTTAAACGAATTTGGGATTACAAAGACTCAAAATACTCAAAAGACATCAAATTGTACAGATTATAACTAAAAATAAAAATACTCCTATCAGAGTGTAAATCACATTTTTCTTCATTGTTCTTACTCGATCCAACTGTGGTGGAAACTGCTTCAGGAGGTTAAAGTTAGTTGGGTCATTCCTAAAGGCTGCTTCGAGCTACTAAGTACCAATTTCAAGGCACTTGGAAAAGGGAGAAAACCCAAAGCTTTGTGGGGTTGTCTGGTCTCGGCAATTTTTTGGAACATATGGCTGGAGCGCAATAAAAGAATTTTTGAGGACTATACTAGAGTGGGGTTAGAAGTACTTTGGGGGAGAGTAAAATATTGGGCAGCCCTATGGACTTCGGTCTCAAAAGAGTTTAATAACTACTCTCTTTCTCAATTACTGTGAGATTTGTTAGCAGCAATTAAGTGAGGTAGGTCTAGAAATGGCTGCGGTAGCCAAATCCTATTGGGATTTTTCTTACTAATGTAGCTGGTGGATTTCTTATCCACTTATGTGTATTTCTCTCTTTTTTAATAAAATTATTTCTTCTAAAAAAAAAAAAATTTAAAAAAAAATAATATCTCTCCTCACTCCACTCCCATGTTCTGTCTCTCTCACCTTCTCATTTTAGAAACAAAAGTAAAAATAATGTGGTGCGTGAGCATATGCTAGTAAAAACAAATAAAACGTATTAGTGATTTTTTAAGAGAAAAACTAAATTTTAAAAATGAAAGGGAAAGAAAAGGCTCGGTTAAAAGGTGAAAACTCGAAACTACCCCAATAGACTCCTTCCATTTGTTCAACCTGTTGCACTTCCCCTCTTTCGAACCCATGCAAATCCGCCACAACTGAAGGTAATCAATTCATATTACAAATATGTTCATGGCTTTGAATCAACCTCTAGCCAAAACGAATTTAGTTCCACATATTTGCTATTAAACAACTATAATTGAATTTAAACATGATAAACAAAAGTAGAAGACACCTAGAACGCTCCAACAATCCAACGTCTTGAATGGTTAGCACAGCTCCAAGTCCTCCTCCTTTCTTGCAAACATGCGGCACCAATGTGGGTGTGGTGTTTGGATGGTCTAGGGAATGGGGCAGAGATTGGATAGGTTGAGAGAGTATGGAAGGGTGGTTGGGGATGGATAGGAAAAAAGGTGGATGGAAATGGATGGAGGAAGAAGGAAACTTGCGGCAGAAATTGTGTTGTTTATGGAATGTGTTGTAGATGTGAATTAAGTGAGTGTGATGTGTTTTTGGGTCAGAAAATAGGAAAGGAGAGGATCCCTTAATCTTCAATTTCATCCATCCACTTGGCTCCAAGCATAAACTAACCATCCAATGCCCAAAAATGCTCTAAAATGCTCCAAATTGCACTTTCTTGCATACTTTGTCATTTGGACCTACAAACACACAAAAATAGCTTAAAATACTAAAATAACTAAGGACTAACAATCTAAATGCAAGGAAACAAGCTTACTAAGTTGTATAAATATACTCCTATCAAATACCCCCACACTTAGCTTTTTGCTAGTCCTCGAGCAAAACAAAACAAACAAAAGAGACAAAACACAATCTAGACCTTCCAACATTTGCCTTAGGGATTTCCAATGGACATGACATATTAAAAATCATCACTTACACATATTTTGGTCATCCATGCCCTTAAGCATATACTTAATCACAGTCATAATTTACTAGCTCGCATTTAATCAATTAAAACAACATTTTGAATGTAGTAACATGCCTTAGAGAATTCCCTCAATTCCTTACCAGATAAACACTCTATTTTCACTTAGATTTTCTGAGTACACTCCCTACACTAGGTATATGTGAGAAGATTGATGTAAACATGAAAAATAGTACTCACATATGTTATAACAAGGAAAGCATTTTTTTGAAGTTATTAATGCACATATGAATATGATCTCATGAACAGAATGCTACTACTTAGATGCGAGAACCAGGGACACCATATGCTCATACCAATCCCAAACTCCACATATTGAACACACAACAACCAGGATAGAAGTCAAAGGGTTGTAACGGGACTAAGGGTATTGGCTAACAAAGAAAGGATATGGAAAAACAAAGGTTCTTAAAGAAATAGTAAGCAAAGTAATGAGATTGACACTTAGAATTCACTTTCGAATGCAAACTCAACTTTGAACAAAAAAGGGAGATTTACACATTTTAGGGCCAGATTTCAAACTTTTGGACCCTTTCTTCAACAATCAACACTTTTGAACTCAATCTTATTTCTTTTCTAACTCTTTTTTTTTTCTTTCATTCTTTTCAGACGTTTTTCTCTTTTTTTTTCTTTTCTTTTGAAAACCAAAACGTACAATTGAACTTAAAACAAATAATCCCTCCCCCACACTTGATTTTCTGCATACTGTAGATCAAAAGGAATTCATTCTAAGTCATGCTTCACTATCCTTTAAAAACAAGGGTATGGACAGTCTTACACTAGGCTAGGTAAGGTTAATGGGGTTAACAAAGAACATAGGCTAAACAAGGCTCAAAAAGGGTTAAACCTACAAAACATATGACAAAGGGGTACGGCTATTTGACTTTAGTTCACTAAACAACTTCATCTTGTTATGTGTTATGCAATTCAATGTCACGCTTTGAATGAAATGGATATGATTTCTAGTATTTGGAACTAAGATGATAAAACGCCTTCTAAGTAGCAACCGAGCAAAGAATAATGAGATCATGCAATTACTTTAGAAAACAAAAGCATCAAGATTAATAACTCTCCAAAGAAGGTATAAGCTCAAGTCTCACAGGGATGTAGCATTAGTTTGAGTTCCTTCCTTCAAGCATGTTACAAAAACTGATTTTATCCTTTTATGATCAAATTTGAATTCATAAACAACAACTACAACTAAGCATAAACCAAGAGCATATCAAACTTCCATCCATGTTCATAACTTTCTTTAACAGTCATGCAATTAAAAACCAAATCCTCATCATTGTGTTGGAAGGTACCTAAGACACAAACACACAAAAACAACTCTTTTTGGCATTTTTCAAAACTTTTTTCAATTTTTTTTTAAAATTTTCGTATAATAACTTCAAACACAATAAAACACACCAAAATAGCTTAAAAACACTTAGAAATAGTGAGAAACAACTTAGCTTCATGTGGTAGATGATCTTTGGTCGCTTGTTGATTTTCCACAGCTTTGATCTTGAACTGAATGAGACTTTCCACAGCTTTCGAAGAAGTATCTTTCCACAGGTTAATTCTTGAACTGGGTTGGGGAGCTTTTTACTTGCAAGTGATCCTCAGCTTAGTTGAGGATGAATCAGCACGTTGTCTCCACATGCTTCAAGTAATAAGGTCTCCATGCAGGTGTGGCCTCTTCTCGAGTTCTTGGATCAACTCAGACTCCTCCTGCATCTTCTATGAGATACTTTTGCTTTTGAAGAAGTATCTCTCCACAGGTTTATTTTTGAATTAGGCTGGAGAGGCTCGAAGATGAGTACTCGAGAGCAAGACTAGGTAAGCAATCAGGATCTCTCTTTCTCCCTGTTCTTTAGATGAAGGTGAGGAGAAAGCATGATATGAGATACTTTTGCTTTTAACCTTCATGATATGAAATACTTTTGCTCTTGATGACTTGTTTGCAGAGGTACACCAGGGGATGAGGAACACTGAGTAACTCGAGAGGTTTCTTTGGGAATACATTCTCGGAGATGAAGAAGTGTTGAGTAAGTCTGCCTTTGCTATGGAGAGCGAAGGTAGACACTTATAGGAATTTCTTCACAACCGGTACTATTCTCTTACTTTTGTCGGCAGCCGGTGGATGATTGAACAGTAAGGTTTACGCGCTTTATGACAAAGTTACCCGTAATTCCCGCAAAGCTGAGGGTGCATGTGACAGGTGGGGACAAGTCTGGAAAAGTTGATCTTTTGAAATCCGGGGGTCGGCTAGTAGTTTCTGAGCAGGTCCGGCTTTTGAGAAAGGAGTCCGATTTTTTAGAAAGAAGCGTCTCTTCGATTTGCGAGCGGGCGCCTCTTCGATTTCTGAGTAGTGCCTCTTCGATTTCTGAGTAGTGCCTCTTCGATTTCTTCTTTTTATAGAGGCACTAATTTTGTTCCACAGCACACTTGAATTACCTCTTGTAAAAACTCCCATCTTGCACTTCTGAAATCTTAATCTGTTCAATCTCTTCTTTCTCAACACCTCCGAAAAATGTCTTGCCCCTCTGACCGTCGCCTTAACTTGAATGTCGGGGAAGATGGTGACTTGTCTTCTCCAAACAACATTTGGCATCCGTCATTCTTATCCCCCAATGGTCCTCTTACAGTTGGGGACTTTATGATGAAGAACGATACAACTGCTACAGTGGTTGCTAGAAACCTTCTCATTCCAAGAGACAATAGGTTGCTTTCCAAGCGGTCAGTCGAGCTCGCTGTTTAGGACTCTCTGGCGCTTAGCATCCAGTGTGCAGGCTCAGTCTCAAATATGGGTCAACGCCTTCTTGCACGATCTCGTCAGGTTGAGTCTTTGATGGCTGAGGTGGCTAGTCTTCGGCAAGAGGTCAGAGGACTTAGGCACGAGAATAAGGAGTTGCACATGATCGCAACTAGTTACTCAACAAGTATGAAGAGAAAGCTTGACCAGCTGCAGGAGTTCGAAGTGCGGATTCAGAGTGATCATCAAAGGTTTGTGGCGTTACTGCAGAGGCATCTGTTGCCTTCGTCATTTGGAGTTGCACCAAGTGTTAAGGCTCCGGAAGTTCAAACTCTGGCGCTTCGTCTTTTTGGAGCTCCGTCGACTGCTGAGGCACCACCTGACCAATGAAGGCTATTAGTTTACACATTATTGTAAAATATTTTTGCTTTTATTTTTATTTTTTATTTTTTTAAAGCAATGTAAAATATGTAAATCAATGTAAAAAGACTTTGTTTACCCTCCCCCACACTTAAACTAAACATTGCCCTCAATGTTTTAAACATAGGTTCACACTTAAGCAAACAAACAATTAGTGAACTAAGCAAGGCAAGATAAATGTAGTAAAGAGAAGGGTTTAGGAGTGCAAATCTGGTTTGTTCAACAATTCCAAAGTCTCCCTTCGTTGAATGCTTGGGTTGCCTCCCAAGAAGCACTTGTTTTAACGTCTTGCAGCTGGACGAGACTTTCCATTAAACTCCCCTAGGTTCTACGGCATGGAATTTATCTTCGAATGAGAGGTGGTTTAAATTCAAGAGTGGGTGCCTGAATCATTAAAATCAGTATGTTAGTAGAAAACAAAATTAAAATTGGAGAAGATGGCTTACTTGTTTTCTACGACAAAAACTCAAGGACGAACACTACATCTTCAAAAGTTTCAGGGACTTTGAACTTGGCCAGATTTACTATGATGGTTGTGGCTTGTCCCGTGTCATCAAACTCAACTTCTTTGGCATTGGTTGTCTCAACTACATCTTCTTTGATGCATTCAACATATTCTCCAGCCACTTCATTATCTTGAGTCTTTCTTCTTGGTGTACAACTCTCTTCAAACAATTCAACACAATCTGGAACTTGATTTGGTACACCAAGAATTAGGATCTCACTTTGCACCTTTGGAAGAGCTTCCGCAATGTCTTTTTCACTCTTATTGGTATTTGGAATAAAAAACCTGCGAGGAAAAGGGACATTTGGTGGAATAATGTTACAATGAATTGAAATTGGAACAACATTACTGGAGTTGGACATCATAAGGACTTGAGGGGCTTGCAGCAAGAGTTCTTCTAAACTGCCCATGTCGTCCTCCTCATCTTCTTCTTGCAGCAGCAATTCATCCACGTTTTGGTTATGTTTGAACGGTTCCGGGACAACTTCATCTTCCATATCACTTCCCAAAGTGATAGCTTCATGGATTTCAAAATCTCCCATTGAATTTGCAATGTTTGAATTAGAGCGTTCACTTTGTTCTTGAATCTGTGCCATGAACTCCACAATCTGCCCAACTTGCTTCTCCAATTCATCCACTCTTTTGACTCGGTCTTGCATCTCCTTGTTTTGATTTTCTACTCCCTGTGTCAAAGAGGTGATTAATTGAATAATATTATTATTATCCACCGACGATCCTGAAATTGGTTGGGAAGATTGTGGTGGAGGCTGTGGTGGTGCATATGGCCTTTGATAGAACTCATCCGATGGCTGCAATTGTTCTTTTTGTGAGCCCTGCGTCAAAGAGATTAGTCCTTCAAGAATTTCATTATAACTCATGGGCATACTTGAATTCGATTGGAATTGTTGTGGGGGAGGTTGTGGTGGCTGCATAGATCTTGCATAGAACTCCTCTTCTTGCTGCCAATTGAGCTTGAATGGTCGCAAGTGCCATGTCTTGCTCCATTTGTACCTAAAATCAAAGAAAGAAAACTAAATCAAATATCAAAAGTAAAAGACACAAACACAAACATAAACAGAAACAGAAACAAAGGGATTAGCAAATTTGCTAATCCCCGGCAACGGCGCCAAAAATTTGATGCGTTGTAAACAACACACAAATTAAACCCTCTTTTTGACAATTGTAGTAAAGATGTAAGTAGGGTATCGTTCTAGACCGGGGATTAGGAGGGATTGCTAATGCACCTAACTGACTTAAAAATATTAAACAAGACTAAAAAATACAAAACAAAACTCTAAAACAGAAAGCTAAACTATAATAACTTAAAACACACTAGAATAGTCAAAACAACACAAAACTAGCAAATTGAATAAAAACATATACTAGGGATGGATTTAAACGAATTTGAGATTACAAAGACTCAAAATACTCAAAAGACATCAAATTGTACAGATTATAACTAAAGAATACAACTTAACAATGGGGGGGTTTGGTTTTGGACGAATTTAAACAAAAACTAAGTAAACTTTGTAAAACAGATTTTAAGACAGATTTGAGTAAATCAATGGATGAATGGATGGCTAGAGGGTTTTTCTCCACACATGACACACTTGCATACAAACCAATTTTCAGTTATTCTTTCAATAAACCATGAATCTCAACACCCCAGATTAACCGTGAACAACACTTTTTTAACCTTCAAGTTTTCCTTAAGTTATTGAATTGGACGGAAAAGCGCATACAACAATTCAAAACATTCTTCAAAAGTCCTCTACGTGAACAGCACAATAGAGATACAATCAAAGATCATTAAGCTTTGTGAAAACTATAAGCATTGACGAGGCATTCGTAACTATGAACAGCGTGATACTCTTGCCAAGAATTAACTTAACGCGATTGTGACTAGCAACCTCCACTACTTGTGAATATAAGTTCATAACGATTAGGTGAAACTCTCTTATATTCTAGCATCAAATTCATGCATGCAAACTAAGTATGCATCCTTAATCGACATACAAGAATAAGTTATAAATCAAGCAGTTAAGCAAATTGAATTCACAACTCATGAAATCACAACTGAAGGTAATCAATTCATATTACAAATATGTTCATGGCTTTGAATCAACCTCTAGCCAAAACGAATTTAGTTCCACATATTTGCAATTAAACAACTATAATTGAATTTAAACATGATAAACAAAAGTAGAAGACACCTAGAACGCTCCAACAATCCAACGTCTTGAATGGTTAGCACAGCTCCAAGTCCTCCTCCTTTCTTGCAAACATGCGGCACCAATGTGGGTGTGGTGTTTGGATGGTCTAGGGGACTAGGGGATGTGGCAGAGATTGGATAGGTTGAGAGAGTATGGAAGGGTGGTAGGGGATGGATAGGAAAAGAGGTGGATGGAAATGGATGGAGGAAGAAGGAAACTTGTGGCAGAAATTGTGTTGTTTATGGAATGTGTTGTAGATGTGAATTAAGTGAGTGTGATGTGTTTTTGGGTCAGAAAATAGGAAAGGAGAGGATCCCTTAATCTTCAATTTCATCCATCCACTTGGCTCCAAGCATAAGCTAACCATCCAATGCCCAAAAATGCTCCAAATTGCACTTTCTTGCATACTTTGTCATTTGGACCTACAAACACACGAAAATAGCTTAAAATACTAAAATAACTAAGGACTAACAATCTAAATGCAAGGAAACAAGCTAACTAAGTTGTATAAATATACTCCTATCAGAGTGTAAATCACATTTTTCTTCATTGTTCTTACTCGATCCAACTGTGGTGGAAACTGCTTCAGGAGGTTAAAGTTAGTTGGGTCATTCCTAAAGGCTGCTTCGAGCTACTAAGTACCAATTTCAAGGCACTTGGAAAAGGGAGAAAACCCAAAGCTTTGTGGGGTTGTCTGGTCTCGGCAATTTTTTGGAACATATGGCTAGAGCGCAACAAAAGAATTTTTGAGGACTATACTAGAGTGGGGGTAGAAGTACTTTGGGGGAGAGTAAAATATTGGGCATCCCTATGGACTTCGGTCTCAAAAGAGTTTAATAATTACTCTCTTTCTCAATTACTGTGGGATTTGTTAGCAACAGTTAAGTGAGGTAGGTCTAGAAAAGGCTGCGGTAGCCAAATCCTATTGGGATTTTTCTTACTAATGTAGCTGGTGGATTCCTTATCCACTTATGTGTATTTCTCTTTTTTTTAATAAAATTATTTCTTCTCAAAAAAAAAATTAAAATATAAAAAACAAAAAACAAAATATCTCTCCTCACTCCACTCCCATGTTCTCTCTCACCTTCTCATTTTAGAAACAAAAGTAAAAATAATGTGGTGCGTGAGCATATGCTAGTAAAAACAAATAAAACGTATTAGTGATTTTTTAAGAGAAAAACTAAATTTTAAAAATGAAAGGGAAAGAAAAGGCTCGGTTAAAAGGTGAAAACTCGAAACTACCCCAGTAGACTCCTTCCATTTGTTCAACCTGTTGCACTTCCCCTCTTTCGAACCCACGCAAATCCGCCACACCTCCTCTCCTCCCTTCTTCTCACTCAATTATCGTGCTCCCGTATAGCTTCGAAACTCTACAAGTTCAAGCGCTCAATCGCCATTGCCGCCATCCAAATCCGGAGTCCGCTACTCAATTGTTGTTAAATTTCTGAACGATTTACCAAATCAAACAAATTCCAGTCCAAGTTTGCAAAACAGAGCTTATAGATATTTGAGATTGCGAAGGAAGCTCCGCCGACGCTTGCCGCCAAACAAACCCGATACAATTCATAAGGTATCGGTTTCTTTCTAAATATTGATTTTTTTTTTCTTCAGTTAATATCGATTATTTAATTTTGTTATTGCTGATTAGGGTTTTTGCAGTTTTCATATGTTCATGTAAAAATCGTATTCTGTTTATTTTTCGAAATTAAGTGAAATTCAGAATTTGATGCATTTTCCTTCGTTATGTTATCACTTTGCCAAACACACGGGATATTTTGAACTTAATACTTTACAATGTACTTGGGTTTTTGGAAAGTTATATCGGTTGTTTATGTGGTTTGATTTCTTTGATTTTTGATATTTCAGAACAGTTTAGTGTGTTGCAAATGGAAGTGGAGTATGATCGAGATGACTCTCCAATGAGGGAGCACCGGGATGAGGGAACAAATGAGGATTTAGACGAGAATGGGGCTGACAAATCAAGCAGGCACCGGAGCAAGGATAGGAAGAAGAGTAGCCGAGGGGAAGAGAAGGATGCCAGAAGTAAAGACCGAGAGCAGTCGAGGAGTGATGTTGTGAAGGAAAGAGAGAAAGAATCTAAAGATTTGGAAAGGGATCGAGTATATGGCAGGGAAAGGAGAAAGGATGATAGAGATGACCGGTATAAGGATAAGAGTAGAGATAATAAGGTGAAAGAGAAAGATTATGATCGAGAGAATCATAGAGAAAAGGAGCATGATAGGGGGAAAGATAGAAAGGACAGAGGGAAGGAAAAAGAGCGGGAGAAGGAGAGAGAGGCAGAGAAGGATAGTGATCGAGGACGAGAGAAAGAGAGGGGGAATAGGGATAAGGACAGGGAAAGGGAAAAGGAAAGGGACCGGGCAAAAGAAAAGGAAAGAGAAAAAGAAAGAGAAAAACATAAAGATCGAGAGAAAGGGAGGGAAAGCTATAAAGACACTGATAAGGAGAGGGTGAAAGACAAGTACAGGGAAAAAGAGAGGGAGGTGGATCAAGATAAGGATAAATCAAGAGACAGAGGAAGCAGGAGAAGCGTTGAAAGAGATGATAAATTGAAGCTAAATGGTGATGATAACAGGGATAAAGACATTCTTAAGCAAGGGAAAGTTTCCCATAATGTTGAGGATGAACGGCATGTTGATGGCTTATCAAGTGGAACACATCTATCAGCATCGGAGCTTGAGGAACGCATCTTGAAGTAAGTACAGCTTTATTTATGTTCTCTTTATGCCATATTTGATTTATGTTATCAACCTATTTTATCTTTTGAATTCCGCTTCATATCCCATTTTGCATTAAGCATTATTGCATCTCATTGTTCTTTATTGGGAACTGAAGAAGTTGGATTTTGGTGTATTCAAAGGAATCATATAAAGTGATCTTATGGGCAACCTGAACTTGTCTGTGATATACAATATGCATAATATTCTTGGGCTATGTGCTTCGAAGTTAATAGTAACCAGAATGAAATATGCAAAAGCATACTGAGTGTTAAAAAAAAAAAAAGTTGAATCAACATCTCCCAAAGGATGAAAACAATTCATTCTTATCCATTTGGTTTATTGTGTCAAAGTAAATGGCATCATTTGAAGAGAAATATGATTGTAGTATGTTAGCAATGTTCTCTTTGAACCAACTATCAATTAATTATTGACAAATTTGCTTGGTATACTATGTCTTGTGATTTTATGCCGGTAGGTATTCGTTATCCTGATATTGCTTGCAATTTACTGAGGAGTGACTTTATTCTTCACACAACCTCAGTTATAACTATGGTTGTACAGTTTGCTGAGGAGTTATTTGTGCTTGACACAATTGTGGTTACACTATGGCTGTTTGGATATATATATATATGTATATTTATTTTTTTTGCATTCTTTTTTCTGGATTTGCTGCGTTTTATTTTGAATGTGGCCAAGGTTCTACTAGGCACTAGTCGGTTGACAGCTAGGCATCTACATGAGGCCTAGGCCTTTTTTTTAAATTTTTTTTATTAAATTAATTATATAAATTATAATTAAGTATGTACTTATACTTAAATAAATACATAACTGTATTGGGATACATAAGTTGCAAAATAGAATGACATATAGATTTTAAGTATTAGAACATATTGAAAGCATGGGAAGAAGCATATAATGAGTGTTTATCCAAGTATTCAACAAGTTTCTTACAATTTATTGAAGAAAAAAAAATGCAAAATGAAAGTTATCTATTTTTTGTCTAAGTGAGA
The DNA here is from genome assembly GCA_963580275.1 of Crataegus laevigata. Taxonomy (NCBI): domain Eukaryota; kingdom Viridiplantae; phylum Streptophyta; class Magnoliopsida; order Rosales; family Rosaceae; genus Crataegus; species Crataegus laevigata. The sequence goes on along the minus strand of OY756940.1, from coordinate 15,994,060 downwards.
GTCGCGACTTAGGCAGGCTAGGCGTCCATTTTTAATTTTCAAACGCCTAGTGTTTAATCAGGGAGGTGGTCAGCCCCCTAGAGTGGGTTTGTTCTTTCTGAATTTTTCGAAGTTCAATTATATGGGGTCTACTAAAATCTAATTTGAACACTCAAGGATCATAACATTCTAAGTATTCAACAAGTTTCTTACAATTTATTGAAGAAAAAAAAATGCAAAATGAAAGTTATCTATTTTTTGTCTAAGTGAGAGTCGCGACTTAGGCAGGCTAGGCGTCCATTTTTAATTTTCAAACGCCTAGTGTTTAATCAGGGAGGTGGTCAGCCCCCTAGAGTGGGTTTGTTCTTTCTGAATTTTTCAAAGTTCAATTATATGGGGTCTACTAAAATCTAATTTGAACACTCAAGGATCATAACATTCTAGCAGATGGTGGCAATACAATTATATTTAGTTGTATACATAGATGTAAGTAAGCACTTATTTTAAGGACATTGCCATGTGTAACATGTCTATATTTCTTTGCATCATGCTACAAATCAGTTATATTGGGTTTGCTTTTTTCTCAGGACGAAGGAAGAGAGATTAAAGAAGAAAACAGAAGATGTTCCTGAGGTTTTAGCATGGGTTAGTAGGAGTCGTAAGATTGAGGAGAAAAGGGATGCAGAAAAGCAGAAAGCTTTACAGCTTTCTAAGATTTTTGAGGAACAGGTCAGTTTGATAGTGTTTCTTTTGTATTGTGTTGACAGCTTCTTGATTTTATAACTACCATTCATATAATTTTAATTTCTCAGGACAATATTGGTCAAGGAGAAAGTGAAGATGAGGAGACAACCCTGGATCCCACTCGTAAGATTCCTTCTCACTTGAGATATTTTTTTTTTTAATATTTCGTAATAGAAGCTAAGGGTCTTTGGGACATCAACAGGAATTTGAATTTAGTTATCTTTTCATTTTATATTTGAGAACATAAGGTATGTGGCGCTATGATTAAGGTAGAATGCATATTTTATGTTAGAACTTGTAGAGTTGGGAATTTGTATTACACCTGAGCACGAAATAAAAAGTTCATCAACCTTGAGGACTTGTGTCTGTATGCCTCATTGTCTCTAGAGGTTTGATTCAGTATTCTAACAATATGCACCTGCTCTTGATATATGGTTTCTATATCTTTAACTGTGACCCAACAGTTGCAAGTTGTGGAGTCTAATATTGTTGATAGTACTTTTAGAGTTTGGTTCACATTTTCAGTTGACGTGTCAATACTGTCTGAATGACTTAGTTACGATCTATGATGCTTTTTTTTTTCTGGGTTTATTGGTTTTTTTATATCACCTTACTCTGAATACCTGTTTACAGATGATCTAGCTGGTGTTAAAGTTCTTCATGGCCTTGACAAAGTAATGGAAGGCGGGGCAGTTGTTTTAACACTCAAAGATCAGAACATTCTAGCGGATGGTGACATTAATGAAGGTAAAGAAGTTTTGAGTTACTTTCTTTTTCTCACGGCCCACAGCCTCTTGTAGGCATGCCATGGATGTTTTAATTTTATACTGTTTAATAGAGGTTTTTGTTTCAATGTAACAGACATTGATGTGCTTGAGAATGTGGAAATTGGAGAGCAGAAGCAGCGAGACGATGCTTACAAGGCAGCAAAGAAGAAAAGGGGGGTTTATGTCGATAAGTATGTTAACCATAATTATAAAGTGTGATAAAAATTTTGATTTGCCAAAAGCAACTTAATTATTGGGTGACATTGTCTATTCTGACCATCTACTATAATCTGGAATTTTTTTCACATCTCATTGCCTACACTGGTTGGTATTAACTATATGTATTATGGTGCATCAGGTTTAATGACGACCCTGGTGCTGAGAAGAAAATGCTTCCACAGTATGATGATCCAACCCCAGATGAGGTGAATATATTATTATCTCCCCTACATTTTACCTTACAAACCAGTGTTTTTCCTTGTTCATGTACATTTGTTTGAAACATTGAGCATGGAACATGGTTTTAATATGTTAATTTATGTTTATTTTCAGGGGTTAACTTTAGATGAAAGAGGACGCTTTACTGGCGAAGCAGAAAAGAAACTTGAAGAGGTACTATTTTCTTTCTCATCATAATTTGTGAGCGGTAATAAAAAGGAGGATAGGATTTCAGGGCATGTGCTGCAGTGAATTGAAATGGTGTTCTAATAGGTGTTGCTTTCATTGCTTTCTTTTTTCTTTGCCCTTTTTTTTCATTTTTTATTCCCTATCTTTTGAGCTGTGATCATTTGAAGTTTGTAGTGCAATCTTACTGCTTTTAGATAAGGGCAAAGAAATAAAAAAGAAATTGAAAAGACTAACAGTGGCTTTACTTCTTTCTGCTAGCTACGTAAGAGGATACAGGGTGTTCCCACGAAGGACCGCTTCGAAGATCTCAACATGTCTGGGAAGATCTCATCTGATTTCTATACTCAAGATGAAATGCTTCAGTTTAAAAAACCTAAGAAAAAGAAATCCTTGCGGAAGAGGGAGAAGCTAGACTTAGATACCCTTGAAGCAGAAGCAGTATCTGCAGGGTTGGGTGTTGAAGACCTTGGTTCTAGGAATGATTCAAAGAGGCGGGCCAGTAAAGAGGAGCAAGAAAGATTGGAAGCTGAAAGGAGAAATAGTGCATACCAGCTGGCTTATGCTAGAGCAGATGAGGCATCTAAATCGTTGCGACTGGAACAAACTCTTTCTGTTAAACGAGAGGAAGATGAAAATCCTGTCTTCGCAGATGATGACGATGATCTGTATAAATCCTTAGAGAAAGCAAGGAAGTTGGCTCTTAAAAAGAAAGAGGAGGAAAAAACTGTATCTGGTCCACAAGCGATTGCTCTCCTTGCCACCACCACTGCCAGCAGTCAGTCTGCAGATGATCAAATCCCCTCAACTGGAGAGTCACAGGATAACAAGGTTGTATTCACTGAGATGGAAGAGTTTGTCTGGGGCCTTCAGCTTGATGAAGGTATCTTCTATCTTTGTGTTTTTGCTTTTATTAATCAACCTTAGGGTATTGTTTAATTGATTTTCTATTGGCTGAGCGTGGGAGTGCTTCCCTTTCCCAGCTTAGACATCTATTGACCATCTTCCTATTCCACCAAATTCCGGATCGTTAATTATCAATGTCCCATGGAGGGGTATAATGTTGCTCCTGCTGTTTTTTACATGCCAATTAGATCTTTGTTTTTCTGCTTTCAATTTGTTTAATGGTGTGTCAAATTATGGGCCTTCTGCAAGCTTTACAATGTTATTCTCAAGGAGGTTTTGATTATAACCTTCTAAACTTGTGGAAATTTTTTATTGTCCTGCCGCTACATCACAGTTTCATCTATAATTAGAAAATGACTTTTATCCTTTGTTGTACTTTTTCAGAATCCCACAAGCCTGAAAGTGAAGATGTTTTTATGCAAGAAGATGAACCTGAAGTTCCCCATGAAGAAAAAATGGATGAACCTGGTGGATGGACTGAAGTTAATGATATGGATGAAGACAAACAGCCTGATAATGAGGATAAGGAGGAGATAGTTCCTGATGAAACAATTCATGAAGTTGCGGTTGGGAAGGGCTTATCAGGTGTACTGAGGCTGCTTAAAGATCGAGGAACCCTTAAAGAAGGTATTGACTGGGGTGGCAGAAACATGGACAAGAAAAAGAGCAAACTTTTTGGTATTGTAGATGATGATGAGGAGCAGCCAAAGGAGACCCATACATCATGTCAAAAAAAGGATGAACTAAGGGATACTCGTTCATCCTCTTCCAGCCATCAAAGGGATACTCGTGCACCTAAAGTCTATCAGGAAAAGGATATTCGCATTGAGAGAACTGATGAATTCGGCAGAACTGTAAGTACATCTGTTCAGTTCCTTTACAGTTAATTGTTTTTATGGTTTGGCATTGTTTCACTGCGGTGAATCTGGTCATAAGAGTTATATTAGCCTTGGTCAATTCATAATTTTTTTATGCCTTTTACGCGGGCTCAATTTTAGGTTTGGATGTGTAGTTTTTAAAAGCTGTGTAGTAGGGTTAGTGACATTCAATTTAAATATTCCTGTGCTTATTCTACAAAGAAGTTGTGTTTGGAAAGCTGTGGTGCATGCATTATTTTGTATGTTTTTATCTTTGCTTCATCAGTGATCAAGTAGTTTTATTATTATGCGCTGCTAAAGTATTTCCTTGTTTTCTCCAGTTGACGCCCAAGGAAGCCTTTAGGATACTTTCTCATAAGTTCCATGGGAAGGGGCCTGGAAAGATGAAGCAAGAAAAGCGCATGAAGCAATACCAGGAAGAACTAAAATTGAAGCAGATGAAGAGTTCAGATACACCATCACTGTCTGCGGAGAGGATGAGGGACACTCAAGCTCGCTTGCAGACACCATATCTCGTCCTCAGTGGCCATGTTAAACCAGGGTATGCTTTTCAATCATTTCATTCATTCAGCTCAGATTTTTGTTTTTGGTTTTGAATTAATTATTGCTAGTTTCAGTAGGATTTGACTATGACAGCTCCAAACAAGAAAATCAGTATAGTGAGTAGGCTTGGAGTTGGTACATGTGAGATATTCATACATTAAAACGGTGCTTTACAACTTTAAGAAATGATTCAATTAATTCTCTAAATTTTTACACTTATGTGAATGTCTTAATTTAAAGAATTGAATAAGAAATATGAGCTGTGCTTCCGTGCTTTATCCTTTCTGTCTGTATTCAACATTAGAATTCCCAATTGATTTACCCTTTTCCCCCTTTGTTCTCATGTTTCCAGGCAAACTAGCGATCCTAGAAGTGGTTTTGCAACGGTTGAGAGGGATCTCCCAGGGGGCTTGACACCCATGCTTGGTGACAGAAAGGTGAGTGAACTCGTACAGTTCTTTGCCCACGTTTCTTGATCTTGATCTATATAAAATGCTTCTATGTGATATATTACATACTGTATTGTCTTGCGTGCGGCAGGTGCTGATAGTTTGTAGTAAATATTGATTCATTCATTTGCGACGTTCTTTTCTCTCCCCTTTTATCCATTCATTTCCATAGAACGAATAATTCTGTATTTTATTTTTTTCAGGTTGAACATTTCCTAGGGATAAAGCGCAAAGCTGAGCCTGAAAGTTCAGACACACCAAAGAGGCCTAAAACTTGAAGTTCACTTTGGTTGAATTCTGGAGTTGACCTTCAACATTTTCAGTTTCGTCCGCTATTTGTTCGCTACTACTGACCGTACATAAAACTTATATTTTTGACAGAGCCGTGGAGAGAATTTTCGAGGTAGGCTCTGATGGTTTCGACAGTATTAAAGAGATGTTATTTTCTGTTCTGAGAATATACATAAAACTATTTTTTCCTCGAACAGGGTGTTGTATGTGCCGTCCAAGGATTTCATTTGATCTGAGGTGTGACTGCACCTTTGGAGTTTAGACGAGAATATAATCGTGGGTTGGAGGCTTTTCTACTATGCATCAATTTATGCGATGAATTGTTCAATTGGACTGCTAGATTTACTTGTCTTAGATGACGACGAAAAATTATCGTATTTTACAGGAGAAAAATTAACACTCGAGTCCTCCGGTCCTTCAAATACTTGATCTTGATTTGTTTGAGTGCGACGAGAGCATCTTGCATGTTAATCCTCTCTTCCGGCAGTTCTGCAGAACACGCTAGAACCAATCTCATGGCGGATGATACGCAATCTCTCCTGCTCCCAAGTAAATCAGCATCCGCGATTTCAACGAATGCATCGTTTGAAAGCAAGCAGTGAACCTGCAATCCATTGCTTTAGACTCCTTTCCCCAACAAACATCTCATCCATTGGCTTCCGTTTTGTGAACGTCTCCATCAGTACAATGCCAAAACTACACACATCCCCTCTTGTTGAAACAATTCCATCCATCCTGAACTCTGCATAATTTAATTTACGTGAATTTAGGGTGCGTTTGGTATGCGGGACGGGACGGGACGGGACGAAGCGTTCCGTCCCGTGTTTGGTAAGCTTAAAACGAGTGGGACGAGGCGTTCCACGGGACAAGTTTTTGATGATTTTTGGTTCCACCTCTCCCCCTGGAACGGGGTTGTTCCACGTCTGTCGGACAGAAATTTTTAACATTTTAGGACAAAAATGCCCCTTGTCTTTTTCAAAATTTACAACATCCGTCCCGTCCTGTTCCGTCCCGTTCCGTCCCGTCCCGTCTGCGTACCAAACGCACCCTTAGTGGTCAATAATACTACTTGTTAACAGTTGACACTCTAATATAAGCGGGCCCCTTCAAGCTGTAAATTGAAAACCTTTACACCAACATTTCTCCCATCAGAAATTGTACCTTTATATACAGTGTCAAGTAAGTTACTTTCGTTGAATCCGTTTGTCGCCCTCACAAGTTCTGCGCGTGAAAGTCTTTGCCAAAGAAGTTGAGATAGCAAGGTAGTCTCTGTTGCAACTTCCGCTTTCTTTTTCCTGCGTTGTATCAACATTGATGCAGAGGCCACCAGGAGCATTGCTGATACGATCCCTGGAATAATATATTTCAAGTTGGATGTACTAGCTTTCTTTGAGTTCCGGTTAAGCGTGCTGTTCTTGCATCGTGGAACATGGAGTCGGGCTTCACCAGAGAGCGCACCATTTGAGACATATGACAGCACAGAGAAGTTTTGGAATGGTCCGCCACTTGGAATTTCTCCTTCGAGTCTGTTGAAGGACAAATTTAGATGCTTGAGGTGCGAGAGTACTTCCAGAGACTTTGGAATCACTCCGGACAGATTATTTTTGGATAGATCGACGGATTCCAGGCTTACCAAGTCGCCAAATGAGCTCGGAATAGCACTTCTAAATTATTAGATTCCAATGAAAGATCAACCAAATCTTAAAGGCCCCCAATGCTGCCTGGTAAACCACCTGATAAATGGTTATTTGATACATCGAGAGAGATCACAACTTTTAGTTTTCCGATATCTTCCGAGAGAGATCCGTTCAGAAAATTGAATGACAAGTTTAGGTACAAGATATACTCAAGTCCCCAGAAGGTAGACGGTATTGTGGAAGTCAACAAATTGGACCCTAACGACAGACGTCTTAGAGCTCGGGCGAGGCTACTTAAGCAAGAAGGCATCGAACCAGAGAGTTGATTACCATCCAAGACTAATTCAGCTAGGTTTTCTAGTTGACAAAGTTCAAATGGGATTCCTCCTTCAAACTGGTTGCTACTCAAAAACAAACCTTGGAGACTCCCTAGTTTTCCCACAGAAGTTGGAATCAACCCACCCAATTTAATGTTTCTCAAATCTAAGACTAACAAGCTGCTCAAGTAGCCGATATCATTGGGAATGTTACCCCGCATGTTGCAGTTGCTTAAAGCAAGATAATGAATCGATGCAGAGAAATTCCGAAAGGAAACAGGAAGTGTGGCATTCAATGGATTGCCGCCCAAGAATAACGTCTTCAGTTTTCTAAGATTAACCAAACAAGAAAGAATGTTTAGTTCTGGAGTTGAAGTGTCAACCGTCAAATTGTTTCTGTATAAGCTGAGGTACTCAGGTTTCTGTATTACCTCCTACATAAAGTTCTTGTAGGTTTGGAACACCGAGACCAATATCTGCTGGGAGACTACCGGAGAGATGATTCTCAGTAAGGTCAATTGCTGTCATCATGGACATATTGAAGATTGCGGATGGGCTGGGACCGCTTAGATTATCAACTCCGACAGTCAAAACCTGTAAGTTTTGAAGATTACCAATTTCATCTGGTATAGTACCTGTCAAATTGTTGAAGCCAAAATAAATCTTGGTTATTTGAGTCAAGTTCCCAATACTTTTGGGTATGCCGCCATTGAAATTGTTGAAATCGAGTCTTAAGATGGATTAACTCTTTGCATTGCCATAACTTGGATGGAAGTGGTCCATCAAACTGGTTGTGACCCAAAAGCAACCGCTGAATGCTAGAAAGATGCAAACATACATTGTCCGGAATACTACCAGTCAAGCTGTTTCCTGCTAGAGCCAAGAGAGTCAAGAAAGACATGTTGAAGATGGCCGCTGGAACAGGCCCCGTCAGGGCATTGGCTTGCACGTACAGCCTCTTCAGCTTCTCGCTAATTAGAGTTTATTTTGGGGTTTAATTTTCTGATATATATTGTATAAGATTGATTTACAAGGAAAGAAACACCAAATAATATCTATCCTAATTATATCCTGATTACAAGAGCCCAAACAGGTAACTAAGCTAATTACAAATGTCAACTCTCCAACATTCCCTCTCAAGTTGGTGCATAAATGTCGTTCATGCCCAACTTGACGAGAGAGTTGTAAAATGTTTGACTGGCAACAACTTTAGTTAAGATGTCCACTAATTGATTCTCTGACTTTACGAACAGGAATTGAATAATATTCCCATCCAACTTCTCCTTAATGAAGTGTCTGTCAACTTCCACATGTTTCATGTGATCATGTTGGATTGGGTTATGTGAGATATCAATCGCTGCTTTATTGTCACAAAACTAATTCTAAGGCGACATTAAAGGACACCTAAGTTCTGCGAGTAATCTCCGAAGCCATAATAATTCAATTGATAAAGCAACCATTTTCCGTTTCTTACTCCGCCAAGTCACTAAATTCGCCCTCCCCCCCACACACACAAATGTAAAGTAACCAGATGTGGACCGTCGATCAGTAATATTCCCTGCCCAATCTGCATCGGTATAACCTTTTATCCGGCAATGACCATTCTTGAAAAACATGATGCCTCTACCCAGGGAGGACTTTAGGTATCATAGAAAGCATTCAACCACACCCATACGCGTATCACTCGAGGAATGCATAAATTGACTAACAACACTTACTACATATGTAATATTAGGCCTGGTATGAGATAAATAAATTAACCTCCCAACTAACCTTTGATAACGATCTCGGTTGGTGAGAACTTGATCAAGGTGCACAGCAAGATGGTGATTTTGGACTATAGGGGTGTCAACTGGTTTACAATCAAGCATTCTGGTTTCAGCTAACAAGTCGAAAACATATTTTCTTTGAGATAGAAATATACCCTATTTAGATCGAGCTACTTCTATACCTAAGAAGTATTTCAATCCACCAAGTTCTTTCATCTCGAACTCAGTTGCTAAGTAATCTTTCAGCTTTGAGATTTCCTCTTTATCATCACTCGTAACAATCATATCATCCACATAAATAATAAGTGCTGTCAATTTACCCATTCGACGTTTCAAGAAAAGTGTATGATCGGAATTACTCTGCCTAAAACCATACTTCCTCATAGCAGTCCAGAATCTACCAAACCATGCCCAAGGTGATTGTTTCAATCCATACAATGCCTTATTCAATTTACACACCATTTCGAGTTGTGAAACCGATGCATAACTAGGTTGAATATCCATATACACTTCTTCTTTAAGATTAACATGTAAGAAAGCATTTTTCACATCAAATTGTTGTAATGGCCAATTCAAGTTAGCCACCAACGAAAGTAGCACTCTTAATGTATTAATCTTTGCTACTACAGGAAACGTTTCTGTATAATCAACACCATACGTTTAAGTGTATCCCTTGGCCACCAATCGTGCTTTGTATCGTTCAATCGACCCATTACCTTTGTACTTGATGGTGTACACCCATTAACATCCCACTCTTTTCTTTCCTCGGGGTAGTGGAACTAAATCCCATGCTTGATTTTTCTTAAGTGCATCCATTTCTTTCTCCATTACCTTGGTCCATCGATTATCAGATAGTGCCTCATTTAATGAACTTGGTGTGCTATCATTGGATATTTGTTGTATAAAAGCTTTACCGGGTTCTGATAATTTATGTAATGACACATAGTTGATAATGGGATATTTAGAGCCTGTCGTTGTTTCTGGTGAATATCGATTGGGTGGCTTTCCCCGGTTATGCCTGAAAGGTAACTGATAATTCAGAACATTAGATACATCAATAGGGATAGTAGATCGTACCTCAGGAATATTATCTAGAGTATGGTCATCTGGTGGTACTATATTTTGAGACGAGGGGGAGTAATATCTGTAGAAGTCTCAAGATCGGCAAGTGGTTGCACTGATGCCGTGGGTGAGGATGGCACTGCCGTGCCTGCTGTTGGTTCTGTGGGCAGCGATGCTGCTTCTATTGGCTGGGCTAGCAGCATAGCCACTGCGGGCTCGGCTATTGGCTCGCCTAATAGTGGCAGCAAAAGTTCAGTGGTAGCAACCATGGTCCAAACCTGCTCGTCATGCAATGTCTCCCCCTAAAGAGGAGGGTTGGAAGAAGCCGAAGAGTAATACATCTCAAACTTGGAAAAAGTAACATCCATGGTAGTATACATCCGACATGAGGGATGGTGGTAGCAACGGTACCCTTTCTGATGTAGTCAATACCTTATAAAAACGCAACGAAAAGCACATGGGTCAAGTTTTGTCCGTTGATTTTTATGTAGATGAACAAAGGCAACACATCCAAAAACACATAGTGGGAGCACCAAAATGGACAGTAGAGGCACGAATGTAGCAAGGACTTGCAAAGGTGTAAGAAAATTCAATACTTTGGATAACATCCGGTTAATAAGGTAAGTGGCAGTCTAAAGAGCAACATCCCAAGATGAGCAGGGAACATCCACCCCAATCAATAGCGATCAAGCCGTTTCTAATAGATGGCAATTTTTGCGCTTAGCCACCCCATTTTGTTGAGGATTCTGAGGACAAGTAGTCTTGTGGAGGATTCCGTGATTAGTTAAATAATGTGTAAAATCATTATTAACATATTCATCGCCATTATCAGAACGCAAAATCAGGATTTTAGTAGAAAAATGTGTCTAAACCATGGTGTGGAATGTCTTGAACGCCAGAAACACATCACTTTTATGTTAAACAGGTATAACCATGTCATCGTGTGCAATTATCCATGAAAGTTACAAACCACCTAATACCAGATGAAGTAGTAATCTGCAATGGTCCCCAAACATCTGAATGAACAAGACCAAAAGGAATAGCACTTTTATTAGAATTCAATGGATAAGAACATGATGACTCTTGGCAAGTACGCAAGTGTTACATTTAAAGTCTGAAACCAAACAACCAACAAATAAATCTGAAAACATATGTTGTAAATAACTGAAAGACGGATGACCCAAACGGTGGTGCCATAACCATATCTGACGTTGTTTGTGATCAATGGCTCTGTGAGCGAGATTAACCCGTTTTGTACTGACATCGTCCACAAAATAGAGATCCCTCATCTTAGTACCATGACCAATTATCTCATTCGTGAGAATATCCTAAATAAGACAAAACTTCAGATACAATAGTACACAACAGTTCAATTGCTCAGTAGCTTGGCCAAGAGACATTAGTTTATGCTTTAGTGAAGGCACAAGTAGTGTATGCGGCAAAGAAAGAGTAGGCATAAGGTGTACAGTGCCAGCGCCAGTTATCGGTGAGGTGACACCATTCGCATTAGTAATATTTCTTCGAAGTGGAACAATATCACAAGCTAAATCAGTGGGGTCATATGTTATATGGTCTGTGGCACCAGAGTCAATGATCCAACCGGACTGAGTATCACAATTATTCATATTAAAAGCATAACTACAGTTACCTGAGGACTTCAGAAACATGTCTGAAGAACTCAAAATAGGAGGAGGATTCATAGTAAGGTCGGTTAGGGTAGTAGTGTTTAGTATAGGGGTAGGATCAATTAGGATGAGGTTGTTTCTACCGTGGAGTGGTGGTAGGTTCTCCATGGGAGGGTCGAGTTTGCTTGAGGGAACGGGTAGAGTAGAAATCCTACGATCTCTGCTCTGATACCATGCTAATTAGAGTTTATTTTGGGGTTTAATTTTCTAATATTATACCAAGGAGGGAAATAGATATTGTACAAGATTAATTTACAAGGAAAGAAACACCAAATAATATCTTTCCTAATTACATCCCGATTACAAGTAGCCAAACAGGTAACTAAGCTAATTACAAAAGTCAACTCTCCAACATATAGATCCAATCTCGTTTTGGGATTTCTAATTACAAAAAAAAAGTGTGCAGAAATCAGTTCCCTGATTCAATAGCATAACAAAAAGTCGAGTGCATTGTACATATCTTTGAAGTTGTTGAAGTCTAGGCGTATATCCTTAAGCATTGTTAAATATCCTATTTCTCTTGGTATGCTACCTGTTATGTGTGCCACCAAAAGAAGCAACAAAAATAAACAACCAAATCTTACAGATAAATGTTAAACATCTAACAAGATACTAAAATTTGGAATCGTTATCTCGTCTGTAAAATTGTCTTCACGCACTTCTACCTAGTGTAAAAGTTAGAGTGTCAATAACAACTCCTTTAAATTTAATGATCGATCAACAATAGGTACTAGTTAGCTGGTTATATCTCAAATTAATTGCTTGTAGTGCATACAGGTTGAAGATAATAGCAAGAATGGAACCGGAAAACTGATTGCCATACAAATTGAAGATTTGAAGTTTGGGTAAGGACCCGAACCACAAAGGAATGGTTCCCATAAAATTGTTGAATCCAAAGTTAACCAACTTCAACTGGTGCAAACGAGCCAATTCCTGGGGGAAGGTTGTAAGAATATGAGCATTGGTATGAGTTTGTATTTAGTTGTTGAATTCAAGATCTAATAGGAAGTCTTATTGGGAATGAATCCGTGTTGTTTTGGAATACTTGAGGAACAAAAATGCTAAACCACTGTTGGATTGGAATCGGTTTTCTATATGGATTTTAATAGGGCAATCCTTATAGAATTTGGCTAGGATTATGTTGTATATATAGTGACCTCTGCTCTCACAGCTCGTACATTCTATCTTTGGACTAAGACCTATTATTAGTTAAGAGCTTTGATTACTGAAGAGATGAGAAGGTTCACTGCAGAATGATTGCAGAAATTGGACATGGCAGCTTCTTTGAGTTCATTTACAAGTATAGTTCTTATCTGTGCATTGGCTGATGAGTTATGTGATTGTGTTTTGATTATTGTAGTTTGTATTGCTTGATCTCAGTATTATGTTTTGCTAACATGTGGTATCAGAGTGTTGATTATAAGTTTATGAGTTCTCTGATGAAAACCAACTGGTTCAAAAGCATAACTAATATTTAAGAAAATAATATACCTTTTGTTGCAGGATTGCGGAATCGAACACGGGTTTTGGTATAAAGTTTTTGCAAATAACGACAAAATTGATTAAAATATAACTATCGGATTTTTAAAAGAATGTTACTGTTGGATTTTCTTCAAACCCATTGGTAAGGTTTCTTTCCAATTTGGGGCTTTTCTATTAAGAACATCTTTTACCAAAACATGCTCCTGGGTTATGATTTCGTCAATTTTGCAACTGATATGATCGTTTCGAATGATTATTCCACTACGCTATTTCAAAATTCAATATGTGCAGGTATGCTCGACAAACTGAAAAGTTTAATCCTTGTTTATTTAATGTTCTGATGCATAAATTGGTCGAAGGTTTTTGTTAGATCTTAAAAGATAAAGTTCTGATAACAAAATCTATATGGATCAAATCTCAGTAATCTTAGACCATGAGTACTTGATCATGATCGCATATGCAGCTATCTTGTGATCTGCAAATTCTAATACATATTTATGTCTTTTGTTGAACAATGGATAATGGTTAGTATGCATGAGACATCTATTGGTTGTCTGTTGTTGCATATCTCACTATGGATTTGCTAAGTTTAATAAGTTAGTTTTTCTATGTATGCTTATCACCTATAAGTTGCTAAGTCTATATGTATGATTAATTGATGCGAGTTGTGATGTGTAAAACTGCAAAAGGAAATCAGGAACCTAACGATTCATGTTTGTGATTTCATCTATAGTATCTGCAATATCATTGAAGACTTTGAACTTGAGCAATATCCCAATTCTCACCGGAGGAAGTAATTACAAGAAGTGGAGACGCGACATTGGATTGCTACTGACTATCAATAGTATGACATTGCCATTGATACTCCAAAACCAATAGTGACATATCAGAGTACCAAAGCAGAGAAAGCAGATCATGAAAGGTGGATGAGAGCCAACAAGGCACTTTCAATCCTGAAAAGTTGCATGTTTGATACAGTTTGTGAGGGCATCATGAAACATGAATCAACTGCTGAATATTTGAGTGCAATTGAGAAGAAATTCAAGGAATCTCAGAAGGCTGAAATAAGTCAATACATGGCCTTACTAACTACCTATAAGATTGATAGTATTGGTTCCATTCGAGACCACATAATGAAGATGACCAATGCGGCTGAGAATTTGAACTCGTTAGATGTCAATATTGGAGAAAAATAGTTGGTTTTCATGATTCTCCAAGCTCTCCCAATCAAATATTCTCAACTGAAGGTCTCTTATAACACACAAAACAAGAGTTGGGATATAGATTATGTAACATCCCATGTCGCCCAATGGAGAGGATACTGTAAGCCTTATATGTATATTCCCATCTCTACCTAACACGAGGCCTTTTGGGAGCTTATTGGCTTCGGGTTTCGTAGGAACTCCAAAGTCAAACGAGTTCCCGCAGGAGCAATCCTAGGATGGGTGACCTATTGGGAAGTTCTCATACGAGTTCCCAAAAACAAAACCATGAGGGGTGGTCAGGGCCCAAAGCGGACAATATCGTGCTACGATGGAGTTGGTCCAGATTATGGTGGGGGCTCAGGCCGGGATGTGACAATTTAGTATCAGAGCCACTCTCTGGCCAGAAGTGTGCTGACGAGGACGTCGGGCCCCTAAAGAGGGTGGATTGTAACATCCCACATCGCCCAGGGGAGAGGATCATGTAAGTCTTATATGTATATTCCCATCTTTACCTAGGACGAGGCCTTTTGGGAGCTCACTGGCTTCGGGTTCTGTAGGAACTCCAAAGTTAAGCGAGTTTGGGTTAGAGCAATTCCAGGATGGGTGACCTTCTTGGAAGTTGCTCGTGAGTTCCCAGAAACAAAACCGTGAGGGTGTGGTTGGGGCCCAAAGCGGACAATATCATGCTATGGTGAAGTCGGGTCCGGGTTGTGGTGGGGCCCGGGCTGGGATGTGACAGATGAGCTCACTGCACAATGTGTTCAAAAGGAAACTCAAAAAAAGCAAGAAAAAGGCAAAGATGTTGAGACTGTGAATTTTGTGCAAGGAGGAAAGGGGAAGAAGTTCATAAATGTTAGAAACACCTCAGGTAAATTCTCTAAATCTTTTAAGAATCATGATAAGTATGATGGATCTGCTAAAGTATTTGAATCTTCTAAAGGATCTAACAATCTTAAACTTAAAACTAAAAACATTGCTAAACTCAAGTGTTTTTTTCTGCAAAATTTGAGGTCATTTAAGAAAGGAATTTGAATGTTTAAGGATTATGATCTAATGGGAAAGAAATAGTTAATGTCTCTGTTGAGTCAAACTTGGTTGAAGTCCCTTTTGATTCTTGGTGGTTTGACACCGGTTGCACAATGCGCATAACTAATTCATTGCATGGTTTTGAAAAACATAAGGAATGTGTTTTCAACTATTTTAATGTTTTTGTTAGGGAAAGGACAAAAGTTGTAGTTGAAGCTGTTGGAAAAGTAAAATTGAAATTGTCTTCTGGTTTTGTTTTGGAATTAAATGATGTACTTTATGTGCTAAAAATGAGAAGAAATTTGATTTTAGCCTCTAAACTTGTGAAAAATGTTTTTCATTTTTAGGCGATGATGAGTATTTAAATTGTTTTCAAAAGAATTGTTTTGACTCTATTTTAGGAACTGCAATTTTTATTGAAAATTTGTGGCAATTAGAGTGCACTGTGGTTTTAAATGAACATTATGTTTTAAATACAAACACTAAAAGGATGCTAAACACTGACACTTCTTACATTTTTTGGCACAAAAGACTTGGGCAAATTTCAAAGGACAAAATTTCAAAATTATCAAAATTAAACTTGACCCCACAACTTGACTTTTCTAATGCAATTGATTGTGTTGATTGTGCAAAGGAAAATTAACTAACTTTTGAAATTTTGAAGCCAAAATAAGTCAAAGTTTACTTGAAATCATTCTTACAGATGTTTGTGGTCCTTTTCCAATAAAAGTTATCTGTGCAAACAGTTACTTTGTCAATTTTATTGATGAGTTTTCAAGGTTTGGTTACACCTTTCTCATAAGTGAAAAGTCAGCTGTCCTTAGATGCTTCAAAATCTTTAAGACTGAGGCAGAAAAACAATTGAGTAAAACCATTAAGATTGTTAGATTAGATAGGGAAGGAGAATATTTTGGCAGGTACACAAAGGATGGACAACAAAAGGGTTCCTTTACTCTCTACCTTGAGGAGCAATGCATTATGGCTCCATACACAACTCTCGGCACACCCCCAGCAAAATGGAGTATCAAAAAGAAGAACACATGACTTTAATTGGAATGGTGAGGAGTATGATGTTAAGATCCAAGCTACTATAGGGAGAAGCACTTAAAACTGCAAACTACATACTTAACAGGGTCCTGAGCAAGTCTGTGCCAACAACACCTGTTGAGATTTGGTATGGAAGGGTGCCTAGTTTTGGACATTTTGTTATTTTTTTATTTTGTCGGGTATTCAGAAAGATCAAAAGGGTTTAAGTTCTATTCTCCACAAGCTCACACTAGAATCAAGGAAACTTACAATGCAAGATTCCTTGAAGATCAAGATGTATCAGACATCACCATTGAAAACTTCATCTTTGAAGAAATTGAACAGTTGCATACAGCATCACCTTTAAATGAATCATGTCCGGCTTTAGTTCTTCCCCAATCTAAGAATCAAAATGTTGAACAAGAGTGTCAAGAAGAATGTAATACCCTGAAAATTTAAATATATGAATTATATATTCATAATTATGAATATGTGGGAAAAATTGAAAATAAATCGATTTATGATTATGAAGAATTTAATCGAGAACTTTTAAAGTTTTGTTTTCGAAAATTATGATAGTCTACGTATTTGTATTATTGAGCTTTTATATGATTTTTTCGAGAATTTATAATAATTTGTGTGAGTTTAGTTTTAAATTAAACTAGTTACGAGGTTTAAAGTTTGGAAATTAACTATTTAAAATCTGTAGACCTTTCAAGGTCATAATTTATATTTTAAATAGAGCTCAATCTCACAAACGCGTAGGCGTAAACTGTTCGTGAAATAGAGTTATAACGAAGAAGTTATTAACGTTTAAAGTCATGGAAATTTTGGTAATTTTATTTCCATTTAGAAGGCTCCAGAAAATCTGGAGCAATGAGTTGTGCCACGTGTGTGGCTGTTATGAAAGGAAAAATAAATGATGGACAACTGTGATTAAAAGAAAAGAATAGAAAGGAGAGAAGGGGGAAAGAATCAAGGGAGGATGGCCAATGGGGGTAGAGAGCAAGGAGAGGAAAGGAAAGAGGGGAGAAAGAGGGAACCCTTTGACCCGGTTATACCCACGACCTAACCCGGTCGGATCTTTTGATTCGGGCCACCTTAGATGATGGGAAGGGTGTCAAATTGATCCTTACTTCAAACCCAATCGTTCCCTCCTCCTATTACACCCCAAAAATAATAGATTTGACCTTGAGATTAGGAAAAACGCTTTGGTGAGTGCGGCGGCCATTGCTCGAGATTGTTTCCATCCAATTACTACCACCATTAGATTTCTCTTAAGGCCTGGAACAAAGCCCATGCATTGGTTGGGGCGTCGGAGTTGTTTTGGAGTCAAATCAAGAACACTAAAAAACAAGGGTTTCTGGAGGTTCGTGGCCAATTTGAGGTGTTTCTCGGCCAAATTGGACTTGACTGCAGGTATGAAACTTGCTCCATTCATTGAGATCTACATCCCTGTAAAGTTTAATAATTTTTTGAAATAGTTGAGATTTTCCGGCGATTAGGAGCGGCCAACCGCCACCGGTGGCGGTGCATAGCCAGTGAGCCGACACCGTATTTTTAAGCTAATTTTGATGTTCTAAAACCAAATTTGATAAGCATTTGGTGTGATTCACTTGTTTGAAACTAGTTGGTGATTGTTAGTCAATTGTAGGAATTTCGGAGTTTAAGTAAATTTGTGAATTACGAAAGGCTTGATCCCGCTAAAGGGTACATAGGTAGTCTAACAGCATTAGAGGTAGCCTTAAATATTCGAAAATTAATCTTTTGTTGAGAAGTTTTTTTTATAAAAGTAATTTGGGGAAAGGAAATTGATAATTTAATTGAATGTTTGGTAATTAAAAACATGGATAGTTTTGTAAGAATTAAATTGTTTGAATTTTGAAATGTGATTCAAGGTAAGAAATTAAATATGATTCTAATGGAAGTTGATCTAGGAAAGAGTAGGGTGATAAAATGAGAATAAAATACTTTTGGAATGAGAATAAATTATAAGTATTTAGTATGGGTGGAATTAAGGTTTTTTTTTAATAAAAAAAATTGTGTTTAAAGGTAGTAAGGTAAACGTGAATGTTGATTTGGGCCTATCACCTATATTAGACCCGAAAAAAAACTATTCAGGGCGGGGCGTTGCAAAGAACTTGATCAAATAGAAAACCAACATGGTGCTACTCACATGGAGACTAATAGATTTGCAAGCTGTAGAACCTATAGATCAACAAGTTGATATGCAAGTTCAAAATGAAACCAGAAAATCCACAAGGATGAGAAAATCTGCAATTGCAAGTGATTTCCTTTGTTATCTTCAAGAATCTAATTATAACATTGGAGACATTGATGATCCGATCACCTACTCAGATGCTATGAAGAGTTCGCAGTCAGTCTTATGGAATAATGTTATAAAAGAGGAGCTAGAATCAATGTTCAAAAATCAGGTTTGGTCATTGGTGAAGCCAAAGTCTCATGTCAAGCCTATAGGGTATAATGGGTATATAAAACCAAAAGAAATGCATGTGGACAGATTGAGAGGTACAAATCACGGTTAGTAGCTAAATGGTTCATTCAAAGAGAGGGTATTGACTATAATGATACTTTTTCACCTGTGTCTTCAAAAGATTCAACGAGGACCATTATGGCCATAACTGCACATTTTGACTTAGAATTACATCAAATAGATGTAAAGACAGCCTTTCTAAATGGTGATCTCTAAGAAGATATCTATATGGTGCAGCCCACTGGATTTGTTGAAAGGGAAAAGGAGCATATGGTTTGCAAATTGAATAAGTCGATATATGGCCTCAAATAAGCTTCAAGGCAATGGTATCTTAAATTTGATCAAGTGGTTACATCACATGGTTTTATTGAAAATAAGCTAGATGACTGCATCTATCTAAAGTTCAGTGGATCAAATTTTATAATTTTGGTGTTATATGTTGGTGATATCTTGCTTGCCAGCTCAAGTATTCATATTTTAAAGGAAATCAAGTCCATGCTTAGCGCAAATTTTGAGATGAAGGACCTTGGTGAAGAACATTTTGTGTTGGGGATTGATCACAAGAGACAAAAACAGAAAGTTGCTAGGACTATCACAGAAAAGATACATTGAAAAGGTTCTAACTAGATTTAATATGGAGAATTGCAATGAATGCCAAGTACTTGTGAACAAAGGTGATCGACTTTCTAAAGATCAGAGTCCCAAAACTGAGCTTGAAGTCAAGAGTTGTAGGAATATTGGGTAGATTTCAATCAAATTCAAAAGAAGCCCATTAAAATGCTACCAAGAAAGTTCTACGATATTTTCAAAGAACTAAAAGCTGCTTGTGTATGGTAAATATAAAAGACTTGAAATTTCTGGATACACTGATTTTGATTTGGCAGAAGATTTAGACAAGAGGAAATCAACTGGTGGTTATGTTTTCTTACTTGAGGGAGGTGCAATCTCATGGAAAGGTGTTAAACAAACTATCATTGCAACTTCGACTATGGAGGCAGAATTTGTGGCGTGTTTTGAGGGTATGAAACAAGATGTGTGGTTGAAGAATTTTGTGTCAGAACTTAAAGTTGTAAGATCAATACATAAACCTTTGAGGATGTACAGTGATAATAGCTCTGCAATCTTCTTTGCAAAGAATAACAAGAGAACTTCTGCATCAAGACTGATGGATGTTAAATTTCTTAAAGTCAGAGAGAAAGTTAACGAAGGAACCATTGATGTGCAACATTTGAATACAAGCATGATGGTCGCAGATCCTTTTACCAAGGCACTGCCAGTTAGAATATTTAAGCTACAAGTTTCTCGGATTGGGATACTTGGAAATTTTAATCAGTGGGAGTGATCTTAGGTGAAGATTTGAAGACAGCCATTGGAGCATGTGACTTTGCTGATGATGCTGCTGTTGTTATGGTTCTAATAAAGCTAAGCTATTCAGGTTTCTTTTGGCTAGTTTTATTGTTAGCTAGATTAATTTTTCTTTTAAGGTTCAATCTTTCCAAAATGTCATGATTGATTGATCTGAGAAATAAATCATTGAAACTTAATTCAGTTTGTGATTTGACTCAGACAATTGGTTGAATTAAAGTTATTTCGTTAGTCTTAATGAATTTTTATTTTGATATTTATACTATCTGTGTTAAATAGTGAGAGTAGACACTTTGAGGTTTGCTGGTATCAATTTTGATCATAATGTTATAAATGCAGATTGGATATATGTGATCTTAGAAATAGCAACTGCATAATTCAGTATGGTTGTGAATTCTTCGGTTCTATATTTTGAAATGCATAGCTAGATTGTTTATGATGCGTACTCAAAAGACTTAGTGATCACCCTATTATAAGACTTGAATGAACTGAGTTGCAGATTTCATACTTGCTTAGGTGGGGGAATGTAAAAATATGAGCATTGGTATGAGTTTGTATTTAGTTGTTGAATTCAAGATCTAATATGAAGTCTTATTGGGAATGGATTTGTAATCCGTGTTGTTCTGGCATACTTGAGGAACGAAGATACTAAACCATTGTTGGATTGGAATCGGTTTTCTATATGGATTTTAATAGGGGAATCTTCATAGAATTTGGCTAGGATTATGTTGTATGACACGCTCCAATCCCGATGTCTTGGGGACATTGGAATGGTCAGATGCTGGCCGACACCCGATCCCACATCGCCCAGTGGAGAGGATCATGTAAGCCTTATATGTATATTCTCATCTCTACCTAGCACGAGGCCTTTTTGGAGGTCACTAGCTTCGAGTTCCGTTGGAACTCTGACATTAAGCGAGTAGCACGAGAGCATTCCCATGATGGGTGACCCATTGGGAAGTTCTCGTGTGAGTTCCTAGAAACAAAACCATGAGGGTAACCCAATAGGAAGTTCTCATGTGAGTTCCCAAAAACAAAACCGTGAGGGTATGATAGGGGCCCAAAGCGGACAATATCGTGCTATGGTGGAGTCGAGCCTGAGTTGTGGTAGGGGCCTGGGCCGGGATGTGACAATTTGGTATCAGAGGCAATCCATAGACGGAAGTGTGCCGACGAGGACGTCGGGCCCCTAAGGGGGGTGAATTGTAACATCCCACATCGCCCAAGGGAGAGGATCCTGTAAGCCTTATATGTATATTCCCATCTCTACCTAGCACGAGGTTTTTTGAGAGCTCACTAGCTTCAGAGTTCGTCGTAACTCCGACGTTAAGCGAGTAGCGTGCGAGAGTAATCCCAAAATGGGTGACCTCCGTGTGAAGTTGCTCGTGACTTCCCAGAAACAAAACCGTGAGGGCGTGGTCCAGGCTTGTTCCACGAGAACTTTCCAATGGGTCACCCATCATGGGAGTGCTCTCGCGCGCTACTCGCTTAACGTCGGAGTTCCAACGGAACCCGAAGCTAGTAAGCTCCCAAAAGGCCTCATGCTAAGTAGAGATGGGAATATACATATAAAGCTTACAGGATCCTCTTCCTTGAGCGATGCGAGATATTACAATCCACCCCCTTAGGGGCCCGACGTTCTCGTCGGCACACTTCCGGCCAGGGATTGGCTTTGATACCAAATTTCATATGAGAAATTGCCTTTCTCAAATGGTGCCCTGTCAATTTCATATGAGAAATTTTGCTCCTCTCCAAATCATACTAGGCAACTGATGGTGTTTTTACGCGGCAAAATCTGGGCCGATTAGTCTCCAATATGGAGATCGAACGGTGCATAGGTTTTCAACTTTTAAAATTAAAATAAAATACAAAATGGACGTTTAAAAATATATTTAGAAAAAAAAAAATCAACATTTTTTTTAGCTTAAATTATTTAATTATGCATTAAAAATTAATGTGAATTGTAATTGTCTGGAAAACTCTTAAACGGGTGAAGTAACACTACAAAATTGTATAGAGAACCAGCCAAAACTCTTTAACGGGGCTCAAAGGTTAAATGGTCATGTTTTCACGTAAGAAAAACACTACCAGATTATGTTAGTTTTAACTTAAGAAGCGAGACAATTCGGATGCACAGGTTAAAACTTGAAGCAGCTAGAAACAGAGGAATCAGCTCAGGGCTCGAAAGTCATACTTTCGGCTTCCCGTCTCACGGACTCAAACAAGACAGAGGAGAGATATCTCTCCCCAAAGCTTGGAAAAATCACCTACATTGCATAGATGTGTATTAGCAGTTGAGCAGAATGCTGATACATGGTCTATGTAACTGAATGGGAGTGATCCAACTTACAACAATGAGCTTTCCAGCATTTTCTGGTCTCTTTGCAATTTTTATTGCAGCGGCGGCAGCAGCGCCAGATGATATTCCCACCTGGAACAGATAATCAGACACTTGTAATTCAATACAGAGGCTGCAATACGGTGATTCATCCTAGATATGGCAGAAATTCGAATGTGATGGCTCGATATCAAAGATATTAGCCCACTACTAGTTGTTTGTAGGTTAAGAACTTACAAGCAAACCCTCCTTATGTGCGAGAAGCTTTGCTGTTTCAATTGCTTCATCACTCGATATCTGCAACACATGACAGATTTAGTACACGGGCAGCAGTCATAGGCTAAATAGCTGTTAGAAACAAACTAACAAGCTGTGTGTTTTCCCAAGTTCTTTGCAGAGAGTACAAGGAATTCCAAATGAAAAATCAATGGCTGTGTTTACACCAGCTCACAGAAATTGTTAGCCATTCATACACTCGTCCATCAAAACACTATCAAAGACAATATATCCGGCTTGACTGCTGTTTCCATAACTGATTGTTTCGCAAATAATAATATAACGATTTATGAAAAATGTCATGCACTTGAGTGATTAAGATCAATTAAGTAAAAAACCTTTGAGCCTTACTTGAACAACTTCATCGATGATATTGACTTCCAAAACACCCGGGATAAAACCAGCTCCTATTCCTTGGATCTTGTGGGGACCTTTACATTAGAAGGAGCACAATAATTAACATCAACAACGTGCAAGCGAAAACTAGAATTGACCGTTATGTACAATGTTATAAACTTAAACGCTAAGTGTGATTTAATTTACGCCATGTATGGTAGAATTGGGTTTTAGGAAGAATTTTCACTCGAACAAACTTTGTAGTTAATAAATCAGAAGCCAACTAAAGTTGAAAGCCTGAAGCTACAGAAAATAAGTCTTAAAACATTCTCAGTAACAGAAGCAAAAGATTCATTCTACTGAAGTAGTAACCGAGTGTCCCTCAACGAAACTCCTCTCTATGCTACCAGTCACATCTGAGATCAGTACTCCAACTGTTTATTACAGCCCTATCTCCATCAGAAACCAAATTACATTCGCAAGGCCGAAAATCTTACATGAAATTACGAACAAAATTTTCTCTAAACTAGTGAAAAGGTCAATAAATAGATTGCAGAGGCCAGATTATACAAGGAATATAACTATTCTCAGAGCAGCAATGCATTATAACTCACCAGGCTTTCCTCCAGTTAGGACTGGACTTTCAACCGGTTCCACACCATACAGCTAACATTAAGAAAGAAAAAGGAACACAATAAGACCAAGTAAAAGAGCATAAAAAACATGAAGAAAGTACAGCCTATTGTTCAGGTCTTCTTCAAAAGAAGTTCATAAACAAATTTACCAAAGAACTTTTCATATTAAACATTAAAATGTGAGCTGACCTTTATGTCAGGGTTCTTCTCCTTTAGAAACTTCCCTGCACCTGTTATAGTTCCACCTGTACCTATCCCAGATACAAAAGCATCTACTTTCCCTCCCGAACCTTCCCAAATCTCTGGTCCAGTGGTTTCATAATGTACCTACAGTAACAAAAATCAAATTACATTTTCCAAGCACAATATACCTTTTGTTTTTCTGCGAGTTGTGCCAGCTTCATAAGCTGTAGAATTGATTGAGTAGATACCTTAGGGTTGGCAGGATTTTCAAACTGCTGAAGAATGTAGGCATTAGGTGTCTTTGCCAGTATCTCTTCAGCCTTTTGAACAGCCCCTTTCATGCCCTTTGCAGGATCTGTGAGAACCAACTCAGCTCCAAAAGCTCGGAGGATGATTCTTCTTTCAAGACTCATTGAAGCAGGCATTGTAATGATAAGTCTGTAATGCTTAGCTGCTGCCATGAAGGCTAATCCTATCCCAGTATTACCACTTGTTGGCTCGATGAGGACACTCTTCAGAAACACCATCCAACCAAAAGTCAGATTCAATGAAGATCAGTCAGCTCACAATATTGGTGAAACCAATATTTTTATTAGTTTTATGATATGTAGACTATTATTAAATGTTTGAAATTTTTGCTCACACTTCTAATGCAAAAAATCCTCTCTAATTACACAGTCCACTCATGTTTTCAGCTGAAACATCTCACGAGAAAAGTGTAGTTGCATCTTCTTCATCATTTGAAATCGAAATAAAACGCCTGCTAGTGGAGAGACCAAGAATAGTATATGGGGAAGGCAGTTGCATCCTCTCTTTCATGCCCAAGTTCTTCACAATACAACAGTCCTAGCAGCAAGTTTCCCTATCAAATAACTAACCTGTCCAGGTGTGATAAGGCCCTTCGCCTCAGCATCTGCAATCATACTATAACCAATCCTGCATTGTTTTTCAATAATTAGGAAACCATAACAGAAATTATAGCAAAAGGAAAATAGTTTCAGGTACTGTTGCCGCGGAACCAGCAAGCATAACAAGAAAATGACCAAGCAGTAAGCCATACAACTAAAAGCCTATATACCTGTCTTTTACACTGGAGCAGGGTTCCATCATTTCCAATTTGGCAGTGATACGAGCAACACAACCTTCCACGACATGGTTCAGATACACCAACGGGGTTTTTCCAATTAACTATACACAATGAATGAAACAGACATTTTCAGCATCATAAACATAAACAAACCATTCAAAACACCATACTCTTGTACACATAAAACTCCGGATATTCGACAACTTACTTCAGTAACATCTTTGGCGATGCCGGCCTTCTCAACTGCCATTTTGCTTCTTTTTGCAGATTACTGCAACCAAAAACACACCCGGTACTTCAAATTTATTCCTGACCACAACTAGAATAAATTTTAATTCTTCTGGAATAAAAAAGTATTAATTAAAAAATTAAGACAGAAAAATCGAACACAATCATTTAGCAAAAATAAGGAAACGGCCAACTGCTAAGTTATCAATTGGCAATAAAGCTTTAAGAATTGAATACAAGATTAAAGAGTATTTTCTTGAATATGTTTCAATTAACTTTCATTAATGATTTCATAATCTGGTTATGATCAGGATTAGTGGGTTTTATCGCTATTTTTCAAAACCCCATAATTTTTAATGAGTTTAATTTGCAGAACGATAGCGTAACTCATCTGTGGATGTGATCAGTGAAACAAAAACAGCTCTTAATCTGTGTATATGATTAACACTTAATTAAGAGATACGTACTGCGAATTTCACCTTTTGAGACTGAAAGATGATCACCGCCACACAGCTGATGAGCACGCCTTGTGAAGAAGAAGATCAAGAAGCAATGAAGCTACCAGAAATCATATATATTTAGTTCATAAATATGACGTCATAAATACGATTATCTTTTCATTGGGTTTTATGTCCAATAAATATGACTCCGTGTATTAATTTACGCCAAGTACTACAATGTATACAGGGTTATATAAACCCTTGTTTGGTAGAATTTTATCATAATTAAATACCGAGTATTTGAATAACCTGCACAATCAACATCCAAAAAAAAAATTCACATAATCAGAGGGCAAAGTTAAAAAACAAACGCCTAAGATTAATAATAATAATAAATTAGAAACCGTTTGATAATCACTTCGTTTTTCAATTTTTTCTTTTAACTGATAACTCGTTTGTTAATTACTTTCAATTTTTTAAAAAATAAAAATTAAAAGCTAGCTTGCTTTGTTTCAAATTTTGACTTTTGATTTTCTGTTTAAAAAATAGTTATCAAACAGTGCTAAATCAAAGAGATTTTCTAAGCATAAGGTATTTAAGTAGCATTCCGCATGACATACTACATGTAGAACACTCTCTTGAATACCGATCACTTGCCCTTAACCACATTAAAACTTGTGGTTTGGAAACCAAATAAAAACTTTGATTTGCTTGCAAACCCATATTAGCCCATGCCTCATAAATAAACCACAAAAACATCCAAAACCTTATCTTTTCCACACCATAAACAATACAACACTTCGCATTGCCACAGAAACTTCCCCTCATTTCCCACCTCAGAACCCAACACACTATGGCTACTCTCCACCTCACTCCCTCCCCTTCTCTCACCCTCCCAAAACAAGTACACACAACCACCAATCTCTCCGCTTCATTCCAGCTCAATCTCCGGCCGCGCCACCGCCACCGGTCACGGCGGTCCTACTCCTGCACCGTCCGATCCTATAAGGTGGTGGTGGAACACGAGGGTCAGTCTACCGAGCTGGAGGTGGAGCCTGATGAGACCATACTGGGAAAGGCATTGGACTCCGGCCTCTCTGTGCCGCATGACTGCAAGCTCGGCGTGTGCATGACTTGCCCTGCCAAGCTTCTCGCCGGCACGGTCGATCAGAGTGAAGGAATGCTGAGTGATGATGTGGTGGAAGGCGGGTACACATTGTTGTGCGTGTCGTACCCGAAGTCGGATTGTCATATTAGGACAATCCCGGAGGATGAGCTGCTCTCACTGCAATTAGCAACTGCTAATGACTGAAAATTTTCGGATTTTGGCGACTGGGGAGTTGACCCATGTTTGTACTGAGTTGTGGGTTGTTCAATACAAGTAATTTCTGCTTTGTTTTATCACTTAAAATCGTTTGATATCTTATGCTCCCAGTTAATGATTGTTTAAAGCTTACGAATGACTACGCCATTCATTTTTGGCAAGGCAATATTCTAAACTACTTTAACCTACCAGGGATTCGAACACTAATGCAAAGAGTGGGCACCCTGCCAGTGACCGATTGACTGGCCTAACCGTCAAATGCACTAGGCCAATGGGAGCAAATAAGCAATCAACTTAGGCATATACATGAAGGGATCCTAGAAGTAATTGGATTTAACGTAATCACGGAATTCAGACCGCTGTTAAATGAACTAATTTCTCCAGCTCCATTCAAAAAATTTCAATATGGCATAGTGCATATACAATGCAGAAAGAGAGAGAATTGATCATTATTTATACATTACAGAGAAGAAAAACTTACACTAATCGTTCCACAAGAGTAAATTTGTTTAAACAATGCTAGGGAATTAAGGGACTGCAGTCCACTCGATGAATTCCTCTCGTGCCGTGGTTGGCTGCGCAAATAAAAGAGGGGTGAACACCTAGTACCTTAAATGGTTACACCATCATGGTGGTTGCTGCAAGTCCTCATCTCTCAGCAAAGGAGGACAGGACAGTCCCCTCTCCTAGCTCGAACGAAAGTAGTTTCCAATGTGAGAGTTTTTTGTTGTTGAAATTGTCTCAACCAGCTTCCTAAGCTGCATATGAGGAACTACGTTTCTTCCTGTTTATTTGCTTCAACTTCACATTCACAGTAATCCCACTATCAATGATAGACTGAAGCACAATTTGAAGCTTACCCTCCAATTTATCCCCTTTCCTAGGCGTGTACATCATGGATATCAGCATCCAATGCCCTCTGCGCGATAATTTCCCCCACAGCAGCACAAGCAGCTGCATTCCTAGTCGAACCAAGGTCAAACTTCATGTCCTTTGATATGGAATGTGCCACAACAACAACCTTACTGGTCACTCGGTGAATGATGCACGCACGAACAGAAGCCTTTGATATGAAAATGTCCAGGCAAAATGGCTCATGGAAAGGACCCGTTAGCTGATTATAGGTCGGACTCCTCAGCTTCTTCTTCCCAACAGAAGTAGTGTCTAATTCATCAAGCGGAGAATTGTTCACAATTCTAGATTGTTTCTCGCTTCTGGAGGGCAAGTCAAGACTTGGGTTGTCTCTTTTGCTGTCCTTTAACTCATTATCCTTCCTTTTACTTTCCTTTGGATCATCCGTTTGCTTAGAAGACTTCTTCCTGCAATGGAAGTCAAAATTATACTCCTCGAACTGTTTGGAATCGTGGTCAAGTTTAAAGAACAGATGGCCACGAATTCTCATGTTGTCAATGTCATCAAAGTCCGGGTCATGTTCAACAGGTACTGAGCAAGTATCAATTGGCTCATCAACCACTTCATCCAATAACGAAGTTGAGTCCAATGCAGAACCCTGCATTCCTCCCCCTGCCAATGCCAAACCGGATGAAACTTGCCACGCCTCATGATCAACAAGCTCAATATCATATCTGTCTGAATGAGGTTTAGAATGGTCGGAGGGGAACAAAGGAGAAAGATGAAAGCTACTAAAGTAATTGGCAACTTTCCAGGAATGATCTGCTACAGGAATTATGGTTGTGGTGGTCGGCTTGCAGCAAAAGTTACGAGCAGCCCTTGAAAGGAAATGCGGAGATAGTGCCGAAGCAAATGCGATTCCTCTCCTTGAGAACATTATATTAAAGAGTAATACTGCTGTATCTCGATTTGAGCAAGAGAGTTCTCTAAGGAGCAATTCATCAAACAGTTGGTAGGCGATTACTGCTATACCTCGTTTGGCACCCGTCTCATGCTAGTTTTCCCCACAGCTCGTCCTACCCAGCTGCCATGAAGCTCTCTCTCTGTCTGAAAACTGGTCACTTGGTTGGTTGGTCAATCCTAGGGGCTAGGACGCAGGTCTTATGGAGGGATACGCCATTAAATGTATCGTGTTCAAACCTAGGCAAATGCAATTTACAAGGAAAGGCGGCATTGGTTAATGCAATTTATAAGGCGGCATCAATGATCAATCTGATCAAACTGCCCGATTTGAATTGTAGGGCCGGTTTTAGTCTGGTTTGAACTTTTGACCAAACAAAAAGTCGGTCTCTATTGAACTAAATTGTAATTAATTATTTGGTTATGATTTTGGCTTTTGCAAACTCACCTAAATTAAATTGAACCTATCACTCTTGTATTTTATATTAGCCTTCTGCCGCATGCGTACAATTATTTGATTACCATTTTGATTTTTGCAAACTCACCTAAATTAAGTTGAATCGGTCACCTAAATTATTTGGTTACGATTTAGTATAAAAATGTGATTTTTCGTTAACATGAACAGTACATAAAACTTTTTATTAAAGTTCCATTAGGAAAAACTAATGAAAGGAGTTTTAAAACTTTGAGTTTTAACCAAAATAACAAAATAAAGAGTAAAATAAATAGTACCGGAAGATTTTTCGTTAAAATGTTTTTTTTTTACGTTTTAAATTTTATAACTGAATTCTATTTTGTTTAAAAAAATATTCAAAGAAAAAGAAGCCCACCATAACCACCCACCATGTGGTGGGTTTTTGTTTTTTGTTGTTTTTAATGTATAATTTTCATTCAGAATTCAAATGGTCTTGAATTATTATTTTGTCTCTTATTAATTAAATTGTCTTTTTCAAAAGCTTTAAAAAGAGAGAGGGGCGTTTTGAAAGTTTTATCCGTCTCACCTTATATATAGATTAGTGTTTATATAATTTTATTTTAGACATGTAATCTTTTTTATCAGCTAATAACTAAGTGCTTTAAATTTGAAAGTCGATGCAACATAAAATTATTGAGTCGTAACAATATTAGTTACCATAAGTTTGATGGCATGTTGCAATTTAGGAAGCTTTGTTACCCAAAAAATAAAAAGAAAATATGCAGCAGATAATGAACATTTTCTGATTATATTTGGTTAAAAAGTTAAAAAGATGAAAACGAAAAATTAATTAAAGCATGTTTAGTACTCTACTTAAATTTAACTTTTTAAATTTAAAAACAATTTTAAACCTTAAAAACTTGTTTGATAAAATTATTTTAAAAAGCTAAACTCAAAAATATAATCTATTCTCTAAAAAATAAAAAGTAAATTTAATTTTAAAAACTCTCATTTCTTTTGTGTCTCTCCTCCCTTCACTCCAAATCCCTCTCTTTTCTTCTTTCTCTCATTTTTTTTTAAGACTTAAAACTTGAAAATTATTTTTGAAACAGTCCTTAGGTTTTGGCGTAAAGGTTCACGCTGAAGAGGAATACTGGCAGCAGCCTTTAGCTCACATGCGGCGCTTTCTTACCCGACACTGTCCGATACACCGCGGAGAACCATAGACACGGAGAGAGAGAGAGAGAGCGCGCGCCGTAGAGAACCTTATAATCGAATCCGGGTCATCGCCGGATCCTTGCGGATCCGTAAATAGTACATCATCGTGCAATTAAAAATTATTTTAAATATTTTTAATTCAAATTAAACACAAACAAACAGTACTTGACAAAAACAACTCACCAACATGATCCTGAGAGAATCCCGTTGGCATATAATCCCCTGACATGTGCGGTCTCAACAGATACAGGCCCTCGAAAAAAGAAGATTTGAGACGGCCATAGAGAACCATAGACGGGGAGGAGAGACAGAGCCATAGAGAACAACATAGAGATGCATTAAATAGTCTTTCTACAACTAAACTGAAGAAGAGTTGGTGCCGTGGGTCGATGTTTTAAGTCATCCTAACAACTTTTTCACAATGACCTACTACTACTACAGTTTGATCAACATTAGAAATACAACTTCTCACCGTGACGAAGCAAGAAGCATGACGAAATATCATGATTAATACACACATCGCTACCATGAAAACGGTTAGTGATTACAAACAAGCCCATTATAAAAGCGGATGAGATCTCGGGTCATCGTATCAGTGCTTACCGTCTTCATATGAGGTTTGTCATGTCTATCGGTAGTAAGCCGGCTGATAAGCTGGTACCATACCATTGCCATAGGCCCCATATGCGGGATAGTTCATCGGAGGGCCAGGGTATGATCCGGCATGAGGAGGAGGGGGTGCTGCTTCCAGTGAGTATGCATAAGGGGTTGGTGGGCTTCTGCTACCATACAGGGTGGGTGGGGAATGGTACGGTGAGAACCCAGCAGGATACTGGCCATGGGAAGGAGACCTGACAAATGTAGGAGGTGTAGGGAAAGAAGACACATATGCATTCGTCAAGCGTCCAGCCTTGGCCGGAGGCATGGGACCGCCATTGTTAGCTCGTACTCGTTTGTTGGCTGGGACTACAACTGGCCTTTTCTTCTCTGGTTTCACCTTCTCTAGCTGTTCAAGGCACTTCTTGAGGTCTTCTGGAGGAAATTCTGCCTCAAGGTTATAATCTTCAATGCATTTGATGACAGCCCGGAGTGCTGACAGCTCTTTGCGTCCAGCTAGGTTCTGCATACGAAGAGTTCAGTGATCAAAGTGCAGTTTTTTCTATAGGTTTAGTTTCTCCTACAAATGAGGGCAGCAAACTAAAGTTCATGCACTTTTAGGGGCATCTTTCCGAAGAAATCAGAACCCAAACAAGGATGTTTATGACTGCACAATGCCTCATCATGAAGATAAGGCCACACCAAATACTCAAGCGAACTTACGTTCATTTCTATATGAACTGCCTGCAATTATTGGTGAGAAAACAAAAATTCTAATTGCATCTTGACTACTTAATTGATGCATAAACTGGAAATCATATTCCACCCATATAGAAGAGTTATTGTCCCAAAACTTGTCAAACTACATACATGTTCCAACAATAAGATGAAACCGAAATGGATAAGAACTGTGGGAAAGAAATATGATCATGTTCACATGTAATAATTAGTAAAGGGTAAGATGTTAATATCATGCATATCTTGTAGATGGCTGTCATTCTCTCCATTAGAGGAGAGAGTTTTTTTGCGAGGGCGGGGGAGTTCCCTCTTCTACTTTATACACAAACAAAAAGGCATAAGTTCCCTTCCCTTTTCTTTCTTCTCTCTCTCTCTCTCCTCTCAATCATTTGAGAAAGGGGGAGTGGGAAAAGGGAAATTTTAAGGAAATGACGGAGAGTTACCGCAGCTCGCCCAGCGTTATTGGGATCTTCCAAAATAGAAGCTGCAGATTTCTTAGCATCCTTCAGAAAAGCTTTCAGTAGAGGAACAGGAGGAAACTTGTGCACAAGTCCAACCTCATAGGTGAAATGCACTGCATCAAGCTGCTGTCCCCTGCTGATCAATTCTTCAATCATATCTGCACACATTGTAACAACCTCCAAACATTAAAAATTGGAGAATGGTGCCCTCTTTATTGTACATATAAAGAACCATATCAAAACATTCACAACTAACACAGATGACAATATGGAAGGAAAAAGCAAATCTTTACCAAACTACTACAAGGTCCATGAGATACCATCGTAATGTTAAACATTGAAGTTCTACCATCCACAATTTCTTATTTCAAAGAAAGGTCAGAGGTTCGAATTAAAAAATGTTTGGGATATAGGCAGTCCAACATACAGTGTATGAGTTTTGTTTCTTATAGAAAAATGTGATATATAAAAGAAACACATACCGCAGTAATATCCGATTTATAAGGTAAACAACACATTGGGAACAGCTGAAGAGTAATGCCGATAATACGAATAATTAGTGAACAATTCTACAATTTATCATTGGAAAGAGTAGACATTTCGACATGGAAGCCGCTGTCGGGGAAATAACATGACCTATAAATTACACGTCTCACTCAAAATTTACTAACCACATAGAAAAATCACCACTTCATCATCCTACATATATACAGCTTATAAAGTAACACATTTTCCATGAACTATAAGCAACACCAAGCAATGGCAAAAGAACTGCATCCAAAATGTTACAATTACAAATAACAACAATAAAAGAAAGGAACAAGTTAGCATTAGGGAACGCACCCGGCATTTGCTTGGCGAGGCCAAGCGAAACAGCGAGCTTCGGCATCTGCTTGCGCCAGGCTGAGCTAACCACAAGCTTTCTGTACAAATCAACATCCTCCTCCTTCACAATCCCGAAAGTCACCAAATGCTGCAGGAACGCGTGCACATCAGGAGTCTTCACGTACTTTATGCCACCTCTCTCCTCCAAGCTCGCCTTCCAGGTCTCGGATATCTCAGTGGCGCGTTGCTTCACGCTCCGCGTCACCAGAAGCCTCTTTCTCCCGATCTTCGGATCCATTATCACCGGAATCAGTGACTCCAGCAACAGAACGCAGGCCCAGCCCAAATCGTTTCCCCTATCGCTCCTCTCCACTCTCTTATCCACCGGAAACACCTCCGATATCGCCTCCAGCACGAACTTCGCCGGATCGACACAATCGCCCAAAGCCAGAGGCATCTGCGACCTCATAGCCTCCAATTCCTTCTTCCTCGACGTCACGAACCTCCAGAACCCTCCAGAATCCATCTTCAAGCACAACGACTTGAGATTTATCAGCAACCCCTCGCCGTCGTCCACCTCCCCGTACTCGTCGTCGCTGCGGGCTCTCTTCAACACCTTGAGCGCCGCCTCCTTGCTCTTCTCGACCTTGCCAAGCGCGACTTCGAAGATGTCCCTGATCGAGACCTCGCGCTGCTCGAGCTCGTCGAGCGAGGCCTTGGTCTCGTGCTCGAGGGTCTGGATTTTGAGCTTGATGGCCTCGGATTTCTTCAGGAGCTTCTGCTCGAGGGACGAGAAGTGGTCGTTGAGCTCCTTCCAGAGGAGAGTGCAGCTGGTCATGAGAGAGGTCTGCCTCTGGAACTCGTCGAAATTCGGCGGAGTCAACTCAGTCAACTCGCCGGGATCGGGGATCGACCCCATGATCGTCGTACGGTGCAGTCAGCGGCCAAAGGGGAACAAGATATGGTAGAGAGAGAAAGGAGAAACCCTAGAATTCGGAGGTAGAGAGAGAGAGAGAGAGAGAGAGAGAAAAAAGCAAAAGCGTGAGCGGTGAGCTTAAGCTAAAAAAGCGAAGACAGCCGGTGGACAGGAGAAAGAAGAAGACATTGCGCTGACGTGGGTGGAGGAAGGGTTGACACGTGTGGAGGCGTCTCGAAATGGTGGCTAGAATGCGCTGGTGGCGGGAGGGGAGGGTGCGCAGGATAAGGGAAATGGTAAGTGGGAGTAGGAGGGGAGGATGACGTAGGATAAGGGGGTGTTTGGATAAGGGTATTGTGCTTTCCCGGAAATCGAAGCTGGGAGAGGCGGTGTGGGGGTGGGGCAGGCCCACTGAGAGCACCACATGGGAATAGGAAGGGGATTGCTTGTCAGATAAAGTGCCGGATTATGTAGTCATGCATCTACGGTTCAAAAAATTTTGTGTGCTTCGATTATTCGGTTCTTTGCATTTAAACAAAAATCCAATGCTTAAAACGTATTTAGAGTCTTCAATACTTCCATCATCATGTCTAAGCAAAAGGAAGTTTGTTAGGGTACATCATTTACGTGATATATTTATTATTCGATGGTCAAATATGATAATAGTTTTTTTAGAAAACTTCATATTTCTTGTAACCTTTTTTCTTAAGAAAAAACTCTAGCTGTCACCCCATAGTCGTCAGCCTCTGATTATGGCTAGGGGCTAGTGGCAATCTCTTCATCTCCCCTCTCTTCTCCTCATCTCTCCCTCTCTTCTTCCTTCTTGCTCTAATTTTAGCTTTTCCTTTTCAATTCTGTCTTTGATTTTGTGAGCTTGGTCTCTTTCCTTCCTTGTGCTTGTCCCCCACCTTTCCTTTCTACCTCACCCCCTAGTATTCCACCCGCATCCCATCCTGGGCTCCGATCGGTGTGCGCCAAAGAAAATGGTGCCAGATCCATCCCCCCTGCTCACTTCCCTTCCCTAGCGCGTTCGCACAGACTCTGCAAAGGAATGTTGTTGGAGGTGGAGACATCCACCATGGCTACAACAATGAGTGTTGCATCGAGTCTTTCTCCTCTTTCAATTCTTTATTTTTTAATTGCTCTCTAGGGTTCTCTAGGAAAGCAGCGGCAGGAAAGTTGCTTACGGCGTATGGCACCGTAATTATCTGGTTTCGGTGCTCGTAGTATTAGCCACACGGTTGGCGCTTATTGCATATGAGCTAAGGGTAGCAGACTATTATTCCTATCGAGGGTTCCATGGTGTGCTTGGTGTTTGTCCACCGTGGGCGGTGGCAACTGCAACAGAGAAGTCAGGGATGGTTGGGTCGATCGGCTAGGGTCGGGGGTTGGAGCAAGATAATTAAAATATTATGGGCGCATATTTTCCAGTTGTACCAGATTTGAATAATGTATTGGGCTTTGTAGAGATGCTATTTGTCCCACTAGCTATCTCTCATTTTCATGAGCCACTACTTTTCCGGTTTTCAGGCGACCAGTCATGTGGTGGTTTTTTTGTTAGATTTCACTTTGTATTTTGCATGTGTTCTGTCATTTTGATTCTATGTGGAGTGCACCTATTTGAAGGCTTTCAACGGGTGGTTCAAGTTGGTTTTGCAGCGTGTGGAAAGGACTATGGAAGCCATGGTCACTAGCTTTGCCGCACAGTTGACGCTCACAGCACAGCAATGGATATAAGCTACATGTTTGGTGGGTGGAAAATTCCCCTGATTTGATTAGGGATACCTTGTTATTTGCTTTTTATTGACATTTGAGGATAGGTCCTTGTTTGTGCGGGACACTCTTTCATTAGACAAGGTTGAAAGCTTCGGCAAGGTTTTATTGAGGCCTAGTATGCACGTTATCCTCAGTTTGTTGTCAGTTTGTACTTGTTCTGCGTTGTTAGAATTGAATATCTAATATCGTCTTTCTCTCAAAAAAATAAAAACTTCATTTTAATCTTTGGTAAATATGACTTTTAGTTTTAGATTAAAACCACGAATAAGATCAAAATTTAATTTTAGTCCATTGATACATTAATAACCTCGTTTATTAATTATATTTTAATTTTTTAATTATTTATCTTTTTCTTCTTAATTTTTAATATAATAATTTATATCATTATAATTTTCATTTTTCATTTCATTTATCATAATATATTTTGTTGTAAACATTTAGATAAATTAATTTTTGTTATACAATATATTTCAATGTACTTTGTCTTCTTCATTTAGGTACATTAAATTTATTATAATACATTTCGGTGCATACATTTAGGTACACACATTTCGGTACATACATTTCGATACTAACATTTCGGTACACAAATTTAGGTACATTAATTTAATATAACACATTTCAGTGCATATATTTCGATACATACATTTCGGTACTAACATTTAGGTACATTAGTTCAATATAATACATTTCGGTACTAATATTTAGATACACTAATTGAGTCTTTTAAGTTTGAAGAATGTTAAATAAAATTAACGAATAAAAAAGCTCTTTTTTGGTCAAAAGATCAATTAAAATTTGTATATTAATAAATTTAAATATTTAATGGAAGACATTAAATAAAATGCATATGAATTATTTTGAATTAAGGACATATCAAGGGATTATAGTCAATATGTAATCTGGCACTAAGTTTATTTTAAATTTCAATATTCTTAAAGGATTAGAGTTAAAAACATTGAATAATTACATTTTAAAGTTATGTATTTAAATATTAAGTATAGGAGAACTTTAACGAAAAGCTCCCAATACTGTTCACTTTAACGAAAAATCACATTTTTACACTAAAAAGTCAATCATGATACTATTCATTTTACCCCTTGTTTTGTTATTTTCGTTAAAAGTCAAAGTTTTCAAGTCATTTTTATTAGTTTTCCCTAAGTATAGTACTTATTCTTGTATCATTAACTAGTACTTGAATTTAGAGTTTGTTTCTGTATTTCCGACAAATGTGCTCTATTGATTCCTCCATGAAACTGTTTGTTAATTTGATTACATGGAAGGACATAAGATGTATAACGTAACTCACAAAATTCAAACCATAGTTTAGCTTTGATGCATAAACTAGTTTAGATTTTTTTAGATTTCATGAACATATATTCAAAATTAGATATGAGAGACCCATGAGTGTACCACATTGTTGTACTAACAAAAAAAAAAGGTTAATCTCAGTTTACTATCCTGAAGTTTCTTGGTTTTCAACATTTGGTACATAAAGTTTTTTTTGTCCCAGTCTGGTATCTAAAGTTTTAATTATGGGACATTTTCATACATCCGTTAAGTTTTCCGTTAGAATTTCTGTTAACTAATTATGTGGCATCAACGTGAACAATAACTAAACGCCACGTGTCAATATGGGGCCACTTCAATATTAAAATAAAAAAAAATAAATAAAAAAAAAAAAAGTCACCCGACTTCTACCTCCCCCAACGCCCTCCCTTCCTTCTTTCTCTGCAATCCACACCCTATCTTCTCTCATGTGCAATCCCCATTCACCCTCCCTTCTCTCCTACCCACCCTCCCTCCTTTCTCTCCCATCCACCCTCCATCCCTTCTCTAAATCTGGACCTAACCACATATCTCCCACTTCATATGTGGCAAGCTTCAACCAATCACAAGTTCAGAAGTCTTTGAGAAGCGGTGGTGTGATCTCGGCAAGGGGCGAGGGAAAGATTGTTGATCCGTGAAGACCCCTTGGGTCAGTCTCTCTGGTGGCTAGGGTTAAGGTTCCGCTTGAAAGGAAAGCGATCGCGAATAAAGTGGAAGCCGAGATCGGTACCGCCGTTGTCGTCGAGGATAGCTAGTGGAGACGATGAGTTCCGGCCCATTGCAAGCACTTAATATTTTTCTTTTACCCTTTGCAAAAACCCTAATCCCCAAAATATGAGGAACACAAATTCAAAATTCAGGAATTTATCCAAATTAGGGATTTGGGTCAACTGGGTTTCAGAAATTGGATGGGTTTCTTGTTGGGTTAGGTGTGTGGGGAAGGTGGGTATGGGTTGCAGATGAGAGAAAGGAGGGAAGAGGTGTGGATTGCAGAAGAGAGAAGGGAGGGAGAGGGTGCAGGGGATGAGGGACGAGTGGGTTTTTTTTTTTTTTTTTGTATTTTTTTTTTAAATTTGTAATATTAAAGTGGGCCCATATTGACACGTAGTGATCAGTTATTGTTCATGTGGGCGACACGTCATCAGTTAACAAAAGTTCTAACGAAAAACTTAACGGATGTATGAAAATGTTCCAGAATTATAACTTTAGGTACCAGACCGGGAAAAAAACTCTATGTACCAAATGATGAAAACCAAAAAACTTTAAAGTAATAAACTGAGATTAACCAAAAATAAATAAAATTATAGAAGTAAACAGTAGAAACTAAAGTGAATGTTCAATAACAGGTTCTAAAATAACTTTTTTTTTCTATCAACGTTAAATTGAACAATGAAAATTCTAGAGTACCTCAATTTACAATATACTTTATTAACTTTAACAAATAAATGTGCAATGAAGGATTAAAAAAAAATTAAAACATTCAATCAAAGTCACTTCAAACACAATGTATACGTTGACGTAGAGTAGAATTAGTTGAACCAAACCATCCATACTGGTCATAAGCATACATACAAAATAGAAAATAGGAAATTTTACATTATTCGTCCTTTAGTGTGTCAGGCATTTCATTTTCGTCCTTGTAATGCAATTTTTATCTTTTCCAAATTCGTTTTTATGCTCGCTTTGCACCGTTGGTAGCCCCAAACAAAAGCTACACAAAGTTACAAATATTTTATCCTACGCACCAGGTCGTGTGCATGAATGACACATGACTCAATTCAATCTAATAACATCATAACGATATTCTAACAATTCAACGACTGTGACGACACTGACATGAACTGTGCATGACCTGATTTTATTGTTGTTGTTATAGTGATATTATGAGGTCAAATAGTTATTGTCATGACATCAAATTATTGTTATTGACAATGTTGTTATGGGATCACTAAATTGAGCATATGTAGCCATTGTGACGTCTTGTATTACTAATGTTGCATCAAACATTACAATAGCATATGCACGTGTTATTTTAGTTGATTTGGCCTAATATCAGTACATAATGTTACTACTTTACGAGTGTATATTTTAGAAGGTCTTTTATAAGTAGTCCTTGAAAAATTCCTATAATATCAAGATAGTCTCTAAAATTAACTAATAGTATCAAGATAGTCTTAGAAAATGAAAATCATTTCATGTAATACTTGAATATGGATGCCGCAAATTAATGTGATGCGTTTGTTAAAATTCTGCCACAATTTTTTTTAGTATGTTAATGTGCCACACATACTCATTAAGCAGTGCAACATAGTGAAACATAAAAGAATTAATATGAATATAATAACCAAAAAAATTATAAAAATATAAAGTAAAAGAAAAGAAAAAAAGACCATCATTGATTCAACTGCAGAACCATTATATACGATGAACAGACATGATTGGAAGATCTTTGGAATCGTCACAAAGAGGATCGGGAGAGGATCTCATTCCTGACATTGTTGTTGTCAATCCTTCCCCCTCTCATCCTCACCACGACCGCACCAACCAATCCCAACTTGTTTCCCTTCAACCCAACAACCAACTCATCCCAATCTCCGGTTGATAGTGACACCAATACAGCTACAATCGCCAGTCCCCCATCGCATACCCTAATCCCAACTTTGAGACAACAAGCCAATCTGTGAATGGAAAAGTTTTGATACAAGCTGGGATGACGTCTTTGGCTTAGTCATTGCAGCAATGGCCTTTGGAGGACGATTATCTCCCTTTGCCTCGACTCTTTCTCCTTGGTACGAATTGAGTCTTCCTCATCGCGAAAGTAAATGCAACTTTTAATTTTTTTTTATATAATCATTTTGAATCTAGTTTTTAATAATTTTAAAAATTAAATTGTTAAAAAAAAATTACTCATCCATCAACCGCTGCATTATGCGGTTTGCAAAAGACATCTAATAATTTACTCTCTATCGTTGTAGGGCTATTTGATTAACCGGTCTTTAGGGTTTAGAGAGAGAAGGGCCGGCGACAATAAGAGAGAGGAAAGAGTGATTTAATTGTGAGATGTGTTTGTATCACCCTATTGTGCCTTTATTTATAGTACTAAGATAGGTAAAAAAATTTCCCTTTAGGATTACAACATTTAATAGGTAATAGGAATATAAGATACATTCCCATATCTACTAGGATTTACACAATCACGTTCCTATTCTAATATATGACTGCAACATTCCCTCTTGAGTGTGTAAATACTCAACAAACCATCGCATTAGATCTTCAGCAAATAAGGTAAAATAGTTGATGAAGTCATCGGAACAACGGGTGAACGCAATTCTCAAATTTAAGGAAGTACGCATTTGTAGTAAAACTCACAAAACCTCGTTATGGTAAACCCCAAGGGTATGGGTACACCCATACACTAAGGAGAAAAGTGAGAAGTATGCATAATGTCTAAAATAAACGTCAAACAAGACGAAAGTAGTGAACTCAAAGGAGTATGATCATCCCAGGATAGGTGCCTCATTAAAACCTCGTTAGGTAACAAAAACCTAGTGGGGAAAATGCTCCTAATTGTAGGAAAAAAGTACATTAAGATTAAGTGAGTATGCTTCTAGATACTCCCCATGAGTTAGACATAACTTCTAAATACGAGAACTACAAGCGATTGAACTCAAATAACTTACGCATACCGATTCTTTGGACGAACTTCTAAAAAGTAGACTTGGGCAATGACTTGGTGAAGAGATCGGCCAGGTTGTCTTAGGAACGGATTTGCTTGACTTCAATGTTATGATGCTATTACTACTGGTGTGAGTAAAAGAACTTCGACGCTATGTGCTTGGTGTTGTCTCCCTTGATGTATCCCCTCTTTAACTGCTCGATACATGCTGCATTGTCTTCAAAGATTGTCGTAGAAATGTCAACGACTGATGTAAAGCCATTAGTGCTTCAAATATGTTCCATAAGTTCTCTAAGCCAAAAGTATGGTTCAACGAAGTGGCAACTAGCATTTTCTTGGTAGACCTCCAAGATACAGCAGTGTCTCTAACGGTAAAAACATAGCTCGTTTGAGAACGTGCCTTATGTGGGTTAGATAGATACCTAGCATCTGCGTAACTAATAAGGCGAGAATCAATCCGAGGACCATAGGGGGCGGCAACACTAGAAGATTCGCGAGTATAGAACAAGCCCAAATCTGTCCTACCCTTAAGGTAGCGAAAAATGTCTTTAACACCATTTCAGTGCCTGCGTGTGGGCGCATTGCTGTATCTTGCCAAAAGATTAACAGCGAAGGAGATGTCGGGTCCAGTGCATTGAGCCAAGTATAATAAAGCCTCAATTGCACTTAGGTAAGGAACTTCGGGTTCCAAAATCTCTTCTTCATCCTCATTCGGACGAAAGGGATCTCATTTAGCATCTAGAGTCCGAACAACTATGGATGTACTTGAAGGCTTTGCTTTATCCTCATTAAAACACTGCAACACTTTTTGGGTGTAGTTCGATTAATGTACTAGGATTCCATTAGAACAATGCTCGATCTCTAGGCTAAGACAATATCGAGCTTTCCCAAGATCTTTCATCTTAAATTCTAATTTCAAGTGTGTAACAATGTCCTCAAGCTCTGTGAGGGTCCAGATGAGGTTTATGTCATCGACACGAACTACAATGATTGCAAATTCAGAATGTGACTTCTTTATGAACACGTATGGGCATAATTCGTCGTTCATATAACCCTGACTTGGCAAATATTCATTTAGAAGGTTATACCACATCCACACGGATTGTTTCAATATGTAGAGTGACATCCTCAACTTAATTGAGAGAGTGTTCCGTGGTCTAGAGTTATTTAAACCAGTTGATGAAAGTCCTTCTGGAACTTTCATGTATATTTCCATATCTAGATCCTCATAGAGATACGCGGTTACCACATCCATAAGTTGCATATTCAGTTTTTCAGAAACCACCAAACTGATTAGGCAGCAGAACGTTATAACGTCCATTACGAGGGAATACGTCTCCTCGTAATCAATCCTAGGGCACTGAGAGAAGCCTTGCGTTATGAGGCTTGCTATGTATCGCACTATTTCATTCTTTTCATTACACTTCCTTACTAAAACCCACTTATAGCCAACCAGCTTCACGCGTGGTGGTGTAGGAATAATAGGTCCAAACACTTTATGTTTTGCGAGCGAATCAAGTTCGACCTGGATTACTTGTTTCCATTTTAACCAATCAGTTTTAAGTCGGCATTCATTGACGGAACGTGGTTGAATGTCATTACTAAGCATGATGCCAGTAGCTACTGAGTACACAAATGCATCGTTGACGATCATCCCATTCCTATTCCAAACCTCATCCAATACTGCATAGTGGACCGAAATCTCACGATTCTCGGGAGGCAGGCATGTTTCATCTGAAGCATCATCGTAATCTAGAATAACCTTATGCGTTGAAATGAATAAGTGAGCGATGGTCGGATTCAAACTAAGGTCACTAGTTGGTGCCATTTTTCTCTTTTGGGGTTGTGAATCCTTTGAACCAAGGGGTCTACCACGCTTCAAGGTCGGAGCAAATGATTGGCTAGCCGCCAATGTACTTTGCCGCATGGAAGATGCTGCTTCCCCACATTTGAGGACGGCCCGACCTTTCTAGGCAGGTTGTGGATGTACACGGGGTATATCTATCCTTG
Organism: Crataegus laevigata; assembly: GCA_963580275.1. NCBI lineage: Eukaryota > Viridiplantae > Streptophyta > Magnoliopsida > Rosales > Rosaceae > Crataegus > Crataegus laevigata. The sequence goes on along the minus strand of OY756940.1, from coordinate 15,951,191 downwards.
CATGTGCGTTTGCAATAGATATATGTGATCTTATCACCTTTGCCAGATCATTAAAAGCATCTGGCATGCTTTGAGCAATGCTCTGAAGATCTATAATTCGTCACACCTCAGTTTCAGACTGGGCAGTGTGGGGATCTAAATGAGATATAGTGGGAGCATACCACGACAACTCACGACAGCCTACGGGAACGGTAACATGCTTATCTCCTCCTAACGACAGAAAGACTATCTCATCAAAGTGACAATCCGTAAAACGTGCGGTAAAGAGATCTCCTGTCAAGGGTTCTAAGTAGCGAACAATTGATGATGAATCATAATCGACATAGATTCCCATTTTTCTCTGATGAACCATTTTGGTACGTAGTGGTAGCTATTGGCACATAAATGGCACACGCAAACACCCGTAAATGCGAGACGTCAGGCTTGTATCCAGTGACCAACTATAACGGTGAATGTGGTTGAGTAGCAGTGGGCCTTAGGCGGACCAACATAGCTGCATGCAATATTGCATAACCCCAGGCAAATATCGGCAGTTTGGTTCTCATAACCAAAGTCCAAGCTATCAATTAAAGGTGCTTTATGAAAGCTTCTGCCAGGCCGTTTTGGGTGTGAACATGGGATATAGGATGTTCCACATCAATCCCTACTGACATGCAATAATCGTTAAAAGTCTGTGACGTAAACTCTTAAGCGTTATCCAGTTGTATCGACTTAATCGGATAATCAGGGTGGTGAGCCCTTAGCTTAATGATTTGAGCTAGGAGTTTAGCAAACGCAACACTGCGCATGGACAACAGGCAAACATGTGACCATTGTTTCGATGCATCAACCAACACCATAAAGTATCTAAATGGTCTGCATATTGGTTGGATAAGTCCACAAATGTCCCTTTGAATCCTCTGAAGAAACTTAGGGGGGGTGGTGAATGATCTTTATATATGAGGGTTGAGTATTCAACTTCCCTAAAGTACACGCTTTGCATGGCGGGAGTCCAACATAGGGAGGCAACTAATGCCCATGAGATGATTTGAGGATACGGCGCATCATGTCACGTCTAGGATGTCCCAGAAGGTCATGTCAAAGTAACAAAGTGTCCTGGAACTCAGACATAGAGCCGGCCACACTATGGGCTTCTATGCTGCAAATGGTTATGATGTACAACCTACTCGGTAGATGTTCCAACTTCTTGTGAATACACTTCTGGCCATATTCGTACAAAGTGGTACAAAGAAATTTAGAACCATTATCTTCAGTGGTTTTAATATGATATTGACTATCTCGAATATCTCTAAAACTCAACAATGTTCTTCCGGAACGTGGAGAATAGAGTGCCTCCTTAATAGTTAAGATAGTACTATTGAACAACATGATACGGGTTTTTCCTTATCCTTCAATCAGGTTGGATTGGCCTGAGAGACTTGTCAAAAGAGTTTTCTTGAGTATTAAGATAGTAAAATAGTGTCGTTCACCCAAGATGGTGTGCGTGGTTGCACTATCTGCCAGACAACTAACTTCTCCACTAGATATACCTAGAAATAAATTGATTGAATTGGTCACATGCATAAATATAAGTCCATTCATTCAATTAAGCAATTTGAGAAAATAATATCCATTCAAAATAACAATCCATAATTCAAAACAAACCAAAACCAAACAAATTATTCCAAATACTTAGAAAAATTGTTCAAAATTAAACCATAAACCTAGAAAAATAAGGGGGGAAGGATTGGCCACTAGGGGTAAACACCCTAAAAACATGTCTAATTTATTCATCCATAAGAGCTGACACCTCTTGAAATCTGATATCTCCATTGATATAGTAGCATCTTCCGAATGATCCACATGTGCAAGGTTAGATGCACGACTGGAATGATACTTTACAATAGCCTCGGGGTAAGCTTGGCATAAGCATGACCAATAATCCCTTGATCCACAACGGTATCACATGTCCAGTTCTATAGAAGCAGGCTAAATAGGAGCTTTGCCCTTCTTCTTGAAGTTTGGGGCCTTAAAGGTAAGTGGTGGACGCTGCATGGTCACATTTCATCCCTTAAGTGCGGCACTCTATTGACCTTGGGCCCATGGTTAGGCTTGCCGCCCATTGTCACCACCATGACAGTTCTTTCGTCATTTGTGGCTGCTAGAATTAGTTGCATACGCTTCAGGCACGGCGTTCGAGCCAGTGGGTCGAGCTTGATGATTTTCATCAAAAGTTAGTTCTACTTTTAGCGAAAAGTAAAATAAAGGTTAAATCTGAAAACTTGGTGAATTTGTGTGCCTTATATTGTTGCTGCAGGACAATATTAGTGGCATGGAAGGTCGAATAGATCTTCTCTAGGAGGTCTGATTTGGTTAGTTCTACTTTGCAGAATTTCAACTGTGAACGGATTCAAACTTCAGAGTTATATTCATTCACATACTTAAAGTCTTGGAAGTAAAGGTGCTGCTAGTCGTGTCTTGCTTCAGGTAAGTATATGTCTTTCTGGTGATCGAAGCAGTCAGCCAGAGTAAGCCAGAGGGTGCGTGGGTCCTCCTCAGCAAGGTCCTCTGTCTGCAGTGCATCATGGATGTGTCTTTGAATAAAGATCATTATAGTAGCCTTCTAAGCTTCGTCAACAGGTTTGTTGTCGATATGTGCCTTAATGATGGCTCTAATACCTTTTGCAATCAGATGGAGCTTCACGTCTTAAACCCACTTCAGATAGTTTCTTCTGGATACTTTTAGAGTGGAGAAATCTAGCTTGCTCGAGTTTAACATGTCCTTAAAATGAAGGGAAAAAAACGTGATTAGTCATATGGTAAGCCATAAACATATATCGTAGAACATACAGGTTCTATAGACATGTATTGGTTTAATTTATGCATGAAAACTACAGGTTTCATGTGGTATGTTTTGAATGACAACTTCAAGTTTCAAAGGAACTAAATTTGAAACTATAGGTTCAATTTAGTTTTTATGAACGATTAGTTCATAAGGAGAGGTTCCTGCAAGAAACACATAATGCAATATACTAATTTAAATATAGTGGGTTTGAGTTTCTTCGGGAACTCAAGTGTGAGAGATTCATTACTACGAAAGTATGTCAACAGTTCAAAGTATAAAAAAAAATTATTGAATCATTAATGTCCAAAAGTGATCTTCAGGTCAATAATTTTGGATTCATTATCAGATTAATGGACTGCAAGTTACTTTTAATTAATTTAATAAATCGAGAACAAACAGGGTTGATCGTAGAAGAAAAATAAGACTAAAATAATAGCATTGGGTCGAAAATACCATAGCCCAAAAATTTGGGCTGGGTGCCGTGAGCAAAAGAGCTTGAGTTTGGTACAGCTGCTAAAACAGCCCTCGGGGTGGTCTTCAGGCCATGGGCCAAGTCTGGGAGCCCAGTAGTAACGGCTACTGGCGTTTGGGCCAGGGAGTTGGGCACTAGAGCAGGCCTAACAAAATGCTGGCCTGGGGTTCGCATGGGTAGCCCAACCGAGGCTGGGTCCAGGTCGGGGCAGGCTTCAATCCAGCAAACAAAGTTGCGAGGAACGGGTCGGGGTGCGTGACATAGCCCCAATAGGGTATGGGTTGTTACAGGTAGGCTCAAACCATGGGACAACGGGGCAAGAAAAGGCTGCAGGTTTTCTTGGATGGGTTTACGGGACTTCTGGCCTTAGAAATTTAAGCAGACTAAAGGCCTGGGTTGTCTAGGTTAGTGCAGCAAGCCCAAAAGGTGCTGCTGTGTGGTCCACTTGTCTGGGCTTCAGGCCAACGGTGGTCCATGGTGTCACGGTGGGTGTTGCGGTGGCGGTGCCGCATAGTGCCCAAGAATTTTAAAATGTTTTTCGACATAGGTAGTGTTTTACAAACCCTAGATTTGATTCTAATTTATTTTATATACATTGACTCATAAATTCCACATAGCAAATATAATTGCATAATGCATGAAACAAATATATATATATATATATATATATATATATATATATATATATATATATATATATCGTGAGGAAAATATAAACATAGAGGGGTTCATGCATCATGGGGAATGCTTTCATGCTTCGTGGACGTTTCCAATATCTTCTTTTATTTTAAGCATACCTGATTAGCAGAAAACAAATATAAGCCTTTGAATTTTGTGGATAATAGCCTCCTCCTATGATCCGTCAATTCCTCAGCTTCTAGCAAGAGCGTGCTGATAACGTGTTGTAGGTCTATTTAATTGAACGATCTTTCGGGTTTAGAGAGAAAGGGGATCAACGGCAATTAGAGAGATGAGAGAGTGATTTAATTGTGAGGTGTGTTTGTATCACCCCATTGTGCCTTTATTTATAGTAGTATGATAGGTAAAAACATTTCTCTTTAAGATTACAACATTTAGTAAGAAATCAACTCTTAATAAGAATATAAGATACATTCTCATATATATTAGAATTTACACAATCACATTCTTAATCTAAATATGACTGCAACATCTATATCATTTTCCTTAGTTTTTATTTTTATTTTTATATAGTTTTCAATAATTTATCCATTGCAATACTTAATAGAGAGTTTTATTTTTTATTTTTTATTTTTTATAAAATTATAATAGAATGATCACCATATTAATTTGCGATATTCATATTCAAAATCTGGGCGCCGGCCGGTCTTTCGACCGGATATCCCCCTAAAAACCGTACGTGCGGGTCTCCCCGCATGCGGCTCACGCCATTCGAGGTGGCCCAGCCCAGCATTCATTCGCAAATCCTGTAGTGAAATTGAGACTGCTCGACCTCGGAAGCCAATTCGCGTGTAGGCAGCACTGTCTGTCGTACCGTTGACTCTCTCCCATTTGGGTTCCTAAAAATCATATTATTTTGAATATGAATATCGCAAATTAATATGGTGATCTATTTTTATTTTTAGGAACCCTCTTAATAATATGAGATAATTTAGGGATACAAACTCTATTTTAGAATAAACAAAGTGCCGTAAAGTGCGTGTAAATTAGTTGTATAACTAACACACAGACAAAGGCTTCCATGAATCGGGCTTTTGCAATTGGGTGGAGCAGAGGAACTTCACCATTTTTGTGTCACGTGTCACGCGATTAACTGATTATTGGGTGCATTGATTACGTGACACTGAAGTGCATGGCAAATGTTGAGCACAAGCTCTTTAAGCAAAAAGATCTCTATTTTTTTTTTCAAAATATGGGAATTAGGTATAGAGCCCAATCCACATCGAACTTTAACGATCCAAATTGTCTATTTTATAAGTTTCAATTCATAAATCATTCTTACAAAAATTCAACTTAATCCTAAATCATTTACCTATTTAATTATCAAGATAAAATTTCATTATTTATTATATAACAAAGTATTCGTTAATTTTTCTAAACATAATTAGATGTCTTAAATATTTCCGATTTGACTGATATTTTGCAAAGATGATCCATGAGATGCAACTTAAAAAAATAGACGATTTAGACCATTAAAGTTCAATGTGGTGTGAACCCCATAACTAATCCCCATTTTTATAAAAAAATAAATAAAATGGAAATCACTTTCTTTAAAGGCTTCCATGTTGAGCAATCATACAACCAACATCTTGCCGTTAAACACTTACTATTCACCAAATAAAAGTTACTAAGCAATTATTGGCTGTCATACAAGTTCATCTCAGAAACCATATAATACAAGCGCTAGTAATAAACCCTTTTGCTACACTGAATGAATTCTCTTGTTCTATATCCCAACACACCAAGAGCTGTAACAGGAAAAAACTCCGTCCACGAATGATCGGCAGGCATCCGAAGTGGCTTCACGCCTCGGCCTTGCGACATTAGAGAATGCTGCTCATATATTATGTAGAGCTTCCATCACCTACGATGCCATGAGACGGGATGGCTGAACCCAAACAAGGAAACGAAAAGGCCTTGAGGTTGATGATCATATGGTGTTAAAAGTAATAAATGGCATATATTAAAACGTACATCAATACCTTGAATGTCAACACGAATCTACTTGGATGATTTGTATTCCCTAAGGCTTTCGATCACGGCCTTCTTTCTTGTGTCGAAATCAACTTTGTCAAGATCATAAGCAGTTCCAAGATAGCCATATAGGATCCTCTTCTTCTCCCGCGTCTTTTCGTCAAACTTCACAAGGTTTGGATTGTTATCATCATCCCTACTGCCCAGCGTTGGGGGCTGTACACGAGCCCAGCCCCTGCGCCCATGATTTTCCTTCTCAAAGAACTCTGCCATTCGAATGGCATCCTTAAGGCCTGCTCCGTCACCGGAAAACTTAACCAGAGTCATACCCAAATGACCATCTCTACCGTATAAGGATTTCGACTTCCCACTTCCAAATCCAAGATCTGTTTACCAGAAATTCCATGAGAAAACATGCAACTTGTCAAATGGACCTAATCAATCCACATGAAATGTCATGATAATGGCTGCCAACAGCCATCAAAGTGCTTAAACAACCCCCTATATCCCTATCGTTAAGAACCATTAAGAAAACGGCTTTGTTGATGAACATCAAACCAATGTCAAAATGTTCCAACACGATCCAACGTTAACATACCATATATACTTGTGACTCGATGAACCCAAGTTACCAAACATATAGAAAAACAGTGTAGAGTCTCAAATGCTAATAAACCATAGTAACAACAATATGACAGACTGCAAATATCGATTGTAACATACATAAGCATGAAAGATCCAGTAAAAGAGTGATAAACTATAAAAAATCCAACAAAAAAACAGTATTATATGTTAATGGCACACCGCCTTTTCACCCAGCCTTTCCTCGACTTGGTTCCAAACCCAGCTGTATCACCTCAAACTCTCCTAAATATAATGTAGTATGCGACAACGTAACTTCTTCATATCCCCTGAAAAGTAAACTATAAATACAAACTTGTGTACATGTATCACAAGGAATCAACTCTCTGCCAGGCTAAGGTCACCATCCTAATCCTATACAACTGCCATCATGTTGCACTTGACTAAAAAGCTAAGCACAGGGCACAAACAGGAATCTTATGTTATGCAGCAGAAGTTAGAGAGTGGGAAAGAAACTGCCTAAGTAGCAACCAAGCCTATTAAACAAGCAAAAGACATTATCAAAAGTTTAAAATCTAACGTCAGAGTTATCCTTTTGAGTTTATCTAGGTTCTATCTATGAAAGATCTACGAGAACATTGATCATTATGCCATACAGTGCCCTTGTTGGTTGTCTCAGTTCAGTGAGAGATCTATCCAATTTGCCACTTTTGGCTGAACTGGATTAAGTTCAAGTGCATGGACCTGGAGGATCCGAAGTTTATCATGTAGGATAAAATATGTGCCAAAAAGAAGGGAAAAAAGATGTCATAAGAGGTCCAAACCCACTTAAAGCCACTGGTTTTCAATTTGGTTGCAGGTTTAGGTGAGGGACAAAAAGTTCTGACAATAGACACAAGCATTCTTCCCCTTCAAGATCACCAAACACGAGACAATACCCAACCTGTCGAAAGTATCGACAGAAAATTTAAGACAAATTGACAGAGATTGCAATTCAGATGCAGCCAAGACATTAGCAAGCTACAACTAGCTACTGTAGCCTTTAGAATTCTTTGTTCTTGATAATCTTTGATACTGAAGCCCAAGATCCCGGTAATCCTAACCCAGATTCCCTCATTCTTAACCAGCACTAAGAGCATTTGTACAGGTATGAAGAAAAACAAGCCTGTGTGTCGGTATTATTACATTCACCACACAATTTAAAATGAATAAACCTAATCAAACAAGAAGGTTTGTAAAAAAAATGTAACTATAAAAAGTAAGTAAAACATTCTAGCTCAACTGAGATAAATTAATAAAATTCGGTCTCAACTGGATCACAGAGGTTAATTATTGCATGTCCCAAGTCACATATCACATAATTAGGAACTGTTCTGTTTAAAGTAAAAGCAAAAGAATGGTTAACAATGTCAAACTGGTCCAAGAAAAAAGGCAGGAGGCGGTAGCAGACTGAAAAAGGGTGATATAGGACTTAAAACTTAGACCACAACAATAAAAAGATACACAATACTACTATCATAAAGAAGAGTACAAACCATAGGCGGAACCATTAAAAGTGAAGAATGAGATTCAACTAATCAAAATTCCTCCCCGGTGATTAAAGGGCAATGCAATAATAACAAAGTGCATGAACTAGGAAACCCTGCATTAGGATTAGTTTGTCACCTGCTCATCTCAACCATACTTTAATTGCCACATAGAGAACACAAGTGTTGCACATAAAAGAGGATTATATGGAACAACTAATCTCCACATGTCATATAATCCCTGCAAACTACAGTTGTAAATGCATCTATATTTTCCATCAAGCTCAACCTAAAGCCATTCCAGTATGATCAAGAAGTTCAGATAAAGTATATAAAACAAAAGAAATATCTATTATGATGGGAGGTACTAATACCTCACAAGGACCAGCTAGACCTTCCTTTCCACGCTCAATCAAATTAACTGTAAAGGGTGACAGGAAACTAAAGGTACAAGCACGCATGGCTTTTCTTTTCACCTCACCTCCCAGTAAGCCCTATGAATATCCTTACGAGATACTATGGCTTATTCTATGCCAAATTATTTAACCTTAATTCTCCAGGAGGTGGATAACCTAGGAGTAATATTCTATGGAATAGGCATGCGGCATGCTGCATGCTGCATGCTGTATCTAAGAAAGGGTTGACTCTATCCAATATAGATGTCAATCTATTAAAATGGTCTCCGAGTATACTATATGCATTTACAGACTAAGGGCTCACAGCTAAAATAGGACGTATACAGAGCACTTACTTGACCCGGGACCAACCTCTCCAAAGAACATTCTGATAGAAAAAATCACAAAGAGTGACACATATGAACTATGAAGGAGTATACCTCTAATATTACTATCCATTGCTTTATTGCCCAAACCCTCCATGCGGCCATCTTTACTCTTTCCCGTAACAGTATTATGAATTATCACCACAGGTGGCCACATAATCAGATCATCCACATTTGCTGCTGCTGCTTCGGCAGAAAGAAACTGGTATGCCTTTGAGTTATCAGGAGCCTTCAAGTAGTCCCAACCCATGAGAACACACAAAGCCTTGTGGAACCCCAGGTGATCCACACACAAGTCAGCACTGTCAGAGTTGTAACTGTGCATGATGAGACTATGCATATCTGGAAAATCTTTAGAGGACCTGAAATAATGCATATCAAGGGAATTGAACAATGTATTTCAGGTTTACCTCTTAGATAGCATTAATGCCCTACAATTTCGAACTCAAAAGGGCAATGAAGAAGATGCATTTACCAAGGCTATTCATGTGAGCTGATATCATTATATCATCATGTGTAAAGAAAGATGCATTTTCTTAGTTTCATAAAATGATATCACTTAGATATTTTCACTTAATGTAAGACCCTGACACAAGGTAAATAATTTATAATGAAAAAGGATAATTTTGTAAGATTGGGGTATACACAAAAATAACTGTGTAACCACAACGCTGATAGGTAACAATATGATTGGACAGAGAACCGTAGCGCTATCCATCAGAAAATAACACATAAGAAGCCAAAAATTGCATCATTGTAGCTAATGCACACTTGATTCTCTAACAGGGCTAGTGGCACTTAATTTCCACAACTAATGCAGAAATTTCAAGGGGAAAAGGAAACAACAAATATCAGCATCAACATCAAAATAGCATCCTGAAATTCTCGTGTAATCTTTACGTAAGCAAAGTTGGCCTCTAAACCTTTGCACAAAACTTAGGTTACAGTAAACTCTATCAAACAAACTAGGTCAACTGAGTCACACACACCTGTAACGGGTATTCGATTCAATCAATACAAAGTAATATTCTAGGCCTTTGCATTCATATTTTTTCAACCTACAATATTTTGTCTGTTTGTCTCATACACAAAGAAAATCCTAGTGTTCTAGTAAATGAATGATGAGGAATGATCCATGTGATTGTGGTCTAGGTTTGAAAATTACACGGAACAAAAAAGATAGAGGTAGTAGTACTTGAAGAGAATCAATCAGAAGAGGTTCTTGTAAAGTTCACACAAGAAACATAAATGCAAAGCTAACAGCAAGAAAACCAAATTTATTAAGGGAGATAGTAAAAAAGATGACACCCAACAAACTCCTTTTTGACTCACATACAAGACAGAACTTGGATGTCAGCAAGGGCATCAACCAATCTGAACCAGTCAGTAGCAAAATGTAGAGAGGTATCTGATTCTTTAGAGTGGGGAAACAGAAAGGAGATGTATGCATATGAAATCCTTATCAATAAATTAGCTCAAAATGCATAAGGGAAGTTATGGTCTGCACTGTGTAACCAATCCCAGTCCACTATATCTACTAACCAACAAAAAAACAGAAGCAGAGCAAACCAGAATAGAAAATGGAACCAAATGACATCTAGTAAACCACATGTCACAAACAAGTATTAAATAGCAATTATATTTCATCCTCACATTTGCTTTGCTCCCATCAATCACAAAACTAGATCACTGAAAAGCAACAAGTTCTTCTCAAAAAGAGAAAGCAAAGATAGACACTTGGGGACAAAAAATCTACCAGGTACTTATAAGCCTGATGATGTAGGAAACTAAATAATAAAGTAACAATGTAACCCATAGCTCCTCAGTAATGATGCAGAATATTCTTAATTCTATAACAAACAGGAAAGTAAATGCTAATATCGTAGATATTATTGTGCATCATCTGAGACCAGAGAAAAAACAGATAGTATTGGATATTTACATATGGATTCATCCTGGAATGGCAAGCATACCAGTTTTACACCAATGCTGTGTGAATACAGTTCAAAATATAAGCTCTTATTAACCACCGAAATCCTCCTAAACAACAAGCACATGTGCATGAGCTTCCTTGTATAAATATTCTCACAAGGAACAAAATGGGTTCCAACAATTCCAAAATACAAAAACAAAGATTCAATCAAACAAATTCAGCCTCTCGACTAGAACAGCTCAATAAAGAAATAGCTAGTGCCCATTTTGCAACAAGTTAGACAGCACTGGTAACAATCTAAAAGAACTGTACAGACACAACCAACTCTCTTATGAGAACAAAGCATGGATCAAATAGAATGCCCACACACTATCAATTGCACGAATAGTCCTGGATCTATGCTTGGATGGACTGAGACTTGCCCAAGTCAAATATATTTCTTAAAGGCCATCTGAATCTTAGCCTGACCTGACAACAGTCAGTAACACCAAAAGAAAACCTCATCTCAATCAGCTTTAGGCTAAACCAACCAGGTCGTTTGAGCTACCATCCAACTAATACTCCTAAAACCTACAAATCATCACAGCCATATATGTCCGAACCTGTAGGAATAATGAGCAACCACCTTCACTATAAAGTGTAAACAAATATCAGATAATATGGGCATACATACTTACACTGATAGTAAGGTCGTATGTAAATATCAACTCTTTCATACACAATAAATAAAGGATCGATGATTCTCCAAACAATGTCGGGGTAGATTTCTATAGGGAAATCCAAAAAAAAAGCATAACATGCAAAGAAAACAAACTTTAGGAGCCCCTCATTCTCAACTCTCTGTTGGCACTTTCAAGGAGGTAATAAACTATTTAATCTGTAAACAGAAAATATACAGCACCTCTTACACATCAATAAAAGAACCCACTGATACTCCAAACTTCGTTGGAGCATAGATCCCTAAAGAAATCTGGGAAAAGCCTAAAGCAATAAGACTCTTCCTAATCCGAAACACACATTTAGAATTCCCACAGCACAGTAATGAAATATGTATAATGTTCCTACGAATCATTCATGATTCTTTCACATATGCAAGCAACTTCTTAGTATTCTCACAAACCTACTTATCAGTTTAAAGGATATTGAACAAGATTTTTTTACTTTGCGTTGGATGGCTAGCATCAGGTCACCATCAAATGCCACCACAACAATATACTTACCAACTCTATATGAATTTACATAGAAAAGAAGCATCAGATGTGTATGTACACAAATCTTAACTAATAATTATCAATAAAGATAGCTGATGAACTAAAAATTCAACACAGAAACGCATTAAAGCTTCTAACTAGTCGACATTACATCCGTTGAATTCTTTGACATGGCCTTGCAGCCTTCAAAGTCAATTAAGCACACTTTGCGATAATGTTCACTTGATAGTTGATACATAGAATTGCAGCCCTCAAAGAATAGATTCTACAATTAACTTTCAGTTCCATGCAGGGGCAAAAAAACAAAGACATATGAAAGAATCTCCTTGGAGATACACTATAAACATAAGCTACCATTCAACAAGCTGTTGCTTAGCGAGCAATATGCTAGTTTCACAAACCTACAATGAACTCTCGTACAAAACAAGTACAACCATTGTAATCAGAGAAAGGGAGGGAAAACGATTCTCTCTTTCAAGAAGATAACCAGTCTTCATTATCCACCAAATGTGAAATGACTTTTCCCTGAAGCCCAATACAGAGCACACCACGAAGCACATATCCTCATGCAAGCATGTCTTAGACATTAGGTGGGAGGTACTATATCCTAGCGGAAGATAAATTACACGCAAAAGAAGAGTAAAACATTTATGAGGACCAACATGGCTATCCTTCAACTTCACCAAATAGCTAATACCAAATTACCAATATATAGTGCCAACAACAACAACAAAGGCAACATAATCAGCAAACGCTACTTGCATTTGAAAACTAACTCTACATGTATATATAACTTATATCTCTTTAGACAAATTCTCACTCCTAACTCCTAAGTAGATCATGTTTGACCTCTCTGTGAGTTAGACAATAGTCACAATACTTACAAACTATGCTATTAGTCCAATAGTCACAATACTTACAAACTATGCTATTAGTCCATTACTTTATCAGCCATCCTATCTTTTAAAACAAGGAAGCTCCTTCTTCCCACCATACTCCTTCAAAATGAATGCATAGTAAGCACCGAATCTAAGTTCTAACTTACGAACCAAGAAATTCCTAAAACTCCAAAAAGATTTCTTGCTCCCATTCAATACAAATAACTCATAAATGCTGCTAGTTGGGTAGTGATGGCTTATTATGGCAAAGGGGAAGAACGTAAATGAAATGGTTGAAAAGCTAGAATAGTTCGGGTCCTAAATATAAACCAACGACACCCAAATCAACAACAATACCAATACCAACTACGAACATAATCGAAGAACAGAAATATAGATAAAGCAATTAATTTGCACAAGACCTGGCACAAGCAAGGCAATGCAGACGGCCATGCTTCCCATCCTCCAAGTAAGTCTTCCTCTGCTGCGTATTCTCATGAATCAGCTTCACAAAGTTAAGAAACGCCTTCTTCAACGCAATTTGATCAACTTGAAGATGCTTCAGACCCACATTCTCACCTCCGCCTCCTCCACCTTGCCTAAACCCCACACTTTCATGACCACCACCACCACCAACCCTCATGTACTTGGTAGCTCTCCCCTCATTGCCGCCCGCTTCCCGCCGAAACGGACTACTCGATCCCGGCAAAAACTCTCCCCGACCTCCTCCTCCGGGACCCCCCGGAAACCCATTTGGATTCCCATACTGCATAGATTGCTGCCGACGCATCGCCAATTCTTCTGCTTTATCCCTGTGCTCCTCTTCTTCAGCGCACTTCCTCTTACCGGGCCCTTCTGCAGGCCCACGCCCGTCGAGCCCGAGAGAATTCCAGTAATCCGGCCCACCTGGTCCACCGGGACCGAATGGCATGAACCGGCCAGGCGGGTTAATGGGCGGAGGGAAGTCTTGATAATCTGGCGGGAGAGCGAAGTAAGATCGAACACTACCGTCGGCAAGAACAAAAGTCCGGCGCTCGAGCATGTGGAAATCGTATACCGGGGGAGGTGGTGGGCCGAAAGAAGCCGGGTCGGAGAAGGGGAAGGGAGCAGCTCTGGGAGAGGGGCCTGGCGGGTTTTTGGGATGGGCGGGGCTGGGTTTCGGGGATGGACCGGGTTTAGTCTTGGAGGATTTGGGGTCGGGTGGGTTTTTGATTTTGTTGGTGGTGGTGGTGGGGGTGGCGGTGGCGTTGGGGTAGGATTCCCAGCGAGATTTGCGGCTGGAGGCGGAGGAAGAAGAAGATGGCTTGTGGAGTGGTGGGCCCTTGGGAGGGGGACCTCCGGCCATTCTGGAGGTAGGGATTTGTCTGAAAGCGGGAGAGAAAGAGGAACGAGGAGGAAGATGCTTGCTGGGAGTTTTACATGTTTTTGTTTCTACGGAAAGGCCATTGTAGGTAGCAAGGATTTTTTACTCTTTTCTTTTCTTTTTCTTTTTTCTTTTAATTTCAAAGCAATAAAGTTACAAACTCTGGCCTTTTTAGTGAGCGATGGCCGTTAAAAAGGGGAAAATATTCGATTCAAATCGGAAAGATTGACAGTTGAAATTTAATTTAACAACAAATATGAGTACTTTAAAAATTTTAATAATTGTAATCGTTGAATTAAATTTTAATTGTCCGAATTCCAAATAAGAATTTGGATTCCTTTCCATTCAAATCGAGCTCGCACCAATATTTTATTTTATTTTATTGTTAGAGGATTCAAAGTTCCGAATGTGGATCGTCTTTGTAAGGATCCTCTCCGGATCTTCTGTATGAGGATCTCAAGAATCCTTAATTCGTGTATATTCATCGCACATCGTGCAACCAGTTTTTGTTAGGTACTTACTGTTCATGCTTAATTTTAAATAAAAGTATTTAAAATAATTTTTGACTGCACAATGTATGATGAACAGACACGATTCGAGCATTCCCAATCCGGAAATGATCCTCATTCCAAAATTCCAAGTGAACAAAATTTCGTTGTAAAAAAATGTTGAGATTTTGCATGACAACATGAATTCAAATTCAGTCAGTGGCTAATATAACATCAAATCTTACAAAAACTATTGCCTGGAGAACATAAAAAAAAATTTTCAAGCCCCCAAATACTGAGTTGATTCAGACTTGAGACCCAAGTCTAAAGCTGAGTTCGGAACAAGGTCCGAATATCAAACCGGGTCTAGGTCCCAGAATCGGTACAATTCAGGATCTGGAACCAGGATGCCAGAGTAACTTCAAGACCCAAACGAAGGACCGCCGATAGAAATTCGAACATACAGTTGAGATTTTAGAATATCAACATAATGTATGGAATTGAATTCCATCGCATACCATACCATCCTCAAACACAAAGATCAAGCAGTCTATAGGAATATAATTAAAAGACAGCTAGACATACTGCTATTAATCCATCAAAACTGAAGTAGATTGAGGCTAATCACTAGAAGGTATTCTAAAAAGTAACACAAAATTCGCAACATGACATCCGGAACAGGCAGTAAAGTTCTTCAACGCTTCTTGGAGACACCAACAGTCTTTCCCCTGCGGCCAGTGGTCTTGGTGTGCTGTCCACGTACACGAAGGCCCCAGTAGTGTCGAAGACCACGGTGATTCCTGCATATCAAGAAAGATATATCAGTCATACTCCTAAGCAGTCTTCAAAATTATAGACGTTCATCACAACAGATCATATGCATACACAGACACCAAGAAAAACTCAAAGTACAATCAGATAGACAAACACTGTCATATCACATGGATACACAAGATACTGTTCAATGTGTTGACATGTAAATATGGGAATCAAGAGCTTCAACCGGGCTTATTGGTAAAAAAATCAAGAGAAAAGCTTCACAAGCCAGATGATGGACTACTAGAGAAACGGATTGGGTAGAGGGTGTGAATGGCTGTAAGCCACCGACAAATAAAGTGTCAACAATTTGAGTCGATCACAATGCAGCCATAATGTACAATTTGACATCTACCCAATTAACTAATCACAGTGCAAAAATCAATGCTTATACTTTGTAATTCCAACACATTTCTTGCTCCGAAAGATTATGCATGAGTCTAGAAATAAGTTGAAGCTGTTACTATGATCTAGGACAAATGGATAACACTATGTAGAAAAAATGTAAACTACTGAGCTATATTTCCAACCAATCGTATGGCATATTAAAATCTTTAGCAGCATAGACATACATTACTTAAAACAATTAAAATGACCAGCAGTGCAATCAGTTAAAAGAAATGCATAACAATAGAACTGGTACAGTACAACTATCAAAACAATGATATACCAATTACCGAACAATAATAATATCAGAAAAACATAACAATGATATGACCAGTGCTGAACAAAATGAAGAAAACTGACTAGAAAACCAGACCTGATCTTCTTCAAACGCTCAAGGTCATCCCTGAGCTTCATGTCCAAAGCATTGGAGACCACCTGGGAGTATTTACCGTCCTTGTAGTCTTTCTTTCTGTTCAAGAACCAGTCAGGGATCTTGAACTGGCGGGGGTTTGCCACGATAGTCATCAGGTTGTCGAGCTCAGCAGCAGATAGTTCACCAGCCCTGCAATGTGGCCCAATCAGACCCACGCAAACCAAATCATGATAGTTTGCACTCAACAGTAAACTAGCTTGCCACATGATCATGCAATAAGATGAACATGAAAAACAAAAGGGGGACTGCAATTCGTGCCCACATCACTGGTAACTGGTGCACGGGTGGTTTACTGGGATAACAAACTAAACATTGCATTTGCAAATAAATCACCTCATATTTTGCAATTCAAAACAAACATTCAACCCGATTTATAAGAGATGGAAATAAAAGCATTCATTCCAGCTACAAAGTTAAGTTAAATCAAGTGGGATTACTTAACTTTAATAATTCCTATTAACCTAAACTTGAAAAATAAAATAAATCCCATCTCAATTTCTGAATCCGCTAATAAAATAGAGCTGGAAAATGAAAATTTTAATCGAAATAAATAGATCTATGACTATTTTTCAGAAAATAAATAATCAAAACAATTAAAAAAACGAACCTTTTGTTCATGTCGACATCAGCCTTCTTGCAGACGATGTTGGCGAAACGTCTGCCGATACCCTTAATGGAGGTAAGCGCAAACATGATCTTCTGCTTGCCATCCACGTTGGTATTCAGCACACGCAGAATATGCTGGAACTCCTCATTTGCGACGAGAGACTGCAAAACAAGGAAAACCGAATTAAGAGTGAAAGATTGAAGACGAAGGGAATCGTCGAAGCGAGTGGATCGGATCGGAGCGGGTTGACTCACCATGGCTGCGGCCTTACGGTTTGGCGGCTCTTTGCTCTCTGTGACTCCGCGTGCGAGTGTGTGAGTGTGGGCGCGCCGGGTGAGAGGGGGCTAGCGAGGAAGATGATGGTTTTTAAAGGATCAGATTTCAGCGAGTTCGTAATGCCTAGAACCCTAGATGGTGATTATACGCTACGGCGTACCCCTTCGTGCACTCCTTAGTGATGATTTTGTAGCCGTCGATTTATTATACTTTGCTGATATAAACATTTGAGACCTTCAACTAGGGCGGGGCACAGGCCGGGCCCAAATTTGAAGGAACTGGATCCTACCCGTTTTAAAATGTAACGGGCTGGATAGAGGGATTTTGAGTTTGAGAACCGAACCTAACTTGGCCTGTTTCAAATGGGCCAATTCGGGGACAGATTCACGGGTCCAATTACTTTTTGTTTTTTTGGTTTTTTTTGTTGGGACTGACAGTGGGCTGTTTTTTTTTTATTATTACCAACAACACATGTACATTTACATGAGAGGCCCACAGACAATATAACCCAATGAAACCAAGCCCAACAGAAAAAACCTTAACAACCTGCACTGCATCCTTAGCCACTGCTGCCATCGGATGGACCACCAAACTCGAACCAGTGGCCTGAAATCAAAGCCAAATCAAGCCCCCAAAGTCAATAAAAAGAAGACTTCAACAAGTCCAGCCAGATCTTTTACAACATGATTTTCCAAAGCTAAACTAAAATAAAAACCAAAACCAATTAAATCCAGAAAATTTTGAAATTATATCCCTAAATTCAGTAACCCAGAAATTTCAAAAATCCTAATTCATAAGTCCTAAATCGCTGAACTCAAAAACCAGATAATTCAAAAACCCTAATTTAGAAATTACCTTAATTTAAGAGAATATGATATAATATTTCGAATCGTAGGATGATGGTGGTGTTTTCGACAGCGGTAATGGGTGCTCACGTTTGGGGGGAGAAGATGGCGATGGTGGTGTTCACAAGAGGAATAGACTCAAGTGTGAGAGGGGACTGAGAATCAAAAGGGACAAGAGTCATTCTGGACTCTAGGAGAGAGAGATCGAAAGGGAGGACTCTGGGAGTGGGAGAGTGTTCGAAAAGATGTGATGTGTGAGATTTGAGTGTGTGTGCGTGTGTGTGTGTGTGAGATTTATTGGATAAGGTTCGGGTCGGGGGCCCGTGACTTCAGAAAATTAGATTCGGCTCGCCCCTATGTTTACTTGGACCTTACCCGTTCCGCCTCGTTTTGAATATAAAATAATATAGACACGCCCCGAACCGTTAATACCCGCAGGCCCAAGGCCCGTTTTCCCACCCCTACCTTCAACAACAATTTTAATATTTTTACAATCTCATTTCATAGTTTTTGGGAAAATTAATGAAAAGTTCTCAATTTAATCTTTAGGACAAAAGATTTCAAAATACTGATCTTACCTTTTAAAATATTTAGATAGCTTGATCCTTGTAAAAAGCAGAAGACAAAATCTATCAGTCACAAAAGACGTTTAAGAAGACAAGTAAGTTCACATAGTTCTCATCAAAACAAATGCAAAAGAAGAAAGTAAAGATAGCCACAAAAGAAGGAAACCATTTGTAGCTGTCTTTAAAACATTTATGTGTGTCTTTGCTTTGGCAGAGTCGAGCCCGGGTTGGGATGTGACATCTTACGTGGATAACCACATCATTTAAATTAATCAAAATTTAATTTAAATAAAAAACATTTAATAAACCAATAATTAAAAAAAAAAGCTAAAATTAAATGGTGATTGTAGCATACGAGGAGTCTTCTCATTCATTTCCCGTTTCTTCTTCCACGCCATTTTTTTCACCCTAATTTTTTTTCACGTTAGTGTGGACTACCACCCTCTTTTAACCCATCCCTCCTCTGCCTCCCAACCATTCTCACTTAACTTGTAATTGCATGGCAGTGAGCTTCTTGAGGTACGAGGTGTCCGTCCTCTGTCCAGCCAAGCCGGCCCTGAGGTCCCTCTCTGAACTAAACCAATTAGAATTCTTCCAAGTAAAATGTGCATAGAAGAATGAGTAGTTGGAATCCTAATGCTTTAAATGAAAATATACCCAATTAGGTAACAATAAGTTCATAAAGTACAATGCGAGCATCATTCACCGTAAACGAAATCATCAGATTAACCCCATTGCTGCATCCTTCTCAAAATCATCAGAAAACTGAAAAGTTTTTAAGATGCCTATACTCTGCCTTGAGACACTTAAGTTTGGCCACTAGATCATCATATTCCGGGAGCTTGGGGTGGACATGGCTGGAGCAAGGAGACGGTTCCCTGCGCCATTTTATGTTGTGAAAGAAGAAACGGGAGAAGAAGCAGGATTGAACGGGGAAGAAAAGAGAAGACTTCTCGTATGCCATAAATACCATTTAATTTCAGTTTTTTTTTTTAATTATTGGTTTATTAAATGTTTTTAATTTAAATTAAATTCTGATTAATTTAAATGATGTGGTTATCCACAGCAGATGTCACCTAGGGTGGTATATAAATGTGGTATAAAAATATAGTAAGAATAGCATTAGTGATAATTGAATGAAAAATAATGTTGACCATATTTCTTAGAAATGTTATGTTATTTAGGTGCATTCCCTTATCAAATGATGTATACTTAAAGATGAAAAGTTACATCTTTTTAACAAGAAATACTTGGGTTGTATATAAACCCATGAAACCTTTATCATTAAGAATAGAAAATTATAGTTAATTTTTACTCTTGAGAAATAGGGTTTTCCCACTTTGTTTCTCTCATTATCCGTTTGTCAAATTCTGAGCCATGTCTTGAGAGTACAAAATATATGAAGTTCGTCAGAGTTTGAAAATTGAAGTGCTTTGACTTTGGATTATAGATTGTTAAATCCTGGGAGATGAATGTCAACCGAACTACAAACACAAGAGTAGGGGCAAAATTCTGTCTTTAGACATTGCATTTATGCAAGTCTCAATCTCCAAGTTTGTTAGTATTTCTTATTTTCTCTCTAGTTGTTCACACTAATCTCATATACTATTAATTTTGTGATTTTCTTTATGATTATTATCATTAGAATTATATTGTTATAATTTTCATATTTTTAATATTGCTCCAACAAGAGAGAAATATCCTGACCCTTAGTTTGTTTGATATGGGGTAGTGGGGAAAGACTAATAAGATATGGGGTAGTGGGGATAGACTATTAAGGACCATATGATTTAAAACAAATAGTTCAAATCTCCGAAGTAGTCTACTCCCAAACACAGAAATTCGAAAAAGATCTCAAATATTGTGTTTCCATACGTCCATACCATGTGTGTAGCACGATGGTTCTTGCGATTTATTATTCCTTATATCCAACGTATAAAGGAGGGTAACTTGTTCTCCAATTTATGTCTGAACCAGGATTTGAAATCACAATACACCAGTTCATTAATTTCTCACTCACAAAAGCTCACTCAAAATCTCTCTCCTTTAATTTATTACAAATACACAATGAAGAAACAAGAAAGCAGCAGGCAGCGCTAGCTCAACAGTCAACACTCTCTCCCCCAAAAGCCTACCCAAATCATCTTTTCTCTCTTCTTGTTTCGGTTTTTTGCTTCACTTTCCTTTCTCTCAAGTTCTCACCTTTCTTTGTTTTTGCTTAAAATTACACTCCTTTTTTTTGTTTTTCTCACAAACCATCTTTTTTACTTGTTTTTTCTCAGAAGTTCTCACCTTTCTTTGTTTTTGCTCACAAATTGCTCTCCTTTTTATGTTTTTGCTCACTAACTCTCTGTTTTTCTTGGTTTTTTCTTACAAATTCTCTGCTTCTCTTTGTTTTTGCTCACAAATTCCTCTCTTTTTTCTTTGTGTTGCTCACAAATTCTTTCCTCTTTTTTTTTGTTGCTGAAGGCTCTCTCCTTTTCATTGTTGTTCCTCAGAGGTCCTCTCCTTTTCATTTGTTTTTGCAGACTAATATTTCCTGTTTTCTTTTATTTTCCTGTTTGTTATATCTTCTTCTCTAAACTTCTGCTTCTAATCTTCTGTTTCTGCATCCAAATTCCGGTTTCTGCTTTGAAACTCCGGTGACTAGCTTTGTATCTTTCGGAATCATCAGGTGAGGCGTATTCCAACTTATTTTTTTTTATCTTGTTTTGGTTAATTATTTAGTTCTTGGGTTTTGCTTAAGAGTTGAGGTTATCTTGTTTGTTCAATGCATTAGGGTTTATGCCTTTTTGAATTTACATTTCTTACATAAAGTTCCCTCCTTTTCTTTGTATTTGCAAAAGACTCGTCTTCTTTTCTAAAGCTTCTAGTCCAAAGCTTTCTCCTTTCACTGGTTTTTGGCTGACAAACTTCTCCTCTCTTTTTTTTTTTTTTTTTTTTTTCTTTTTTTCGCTCAGAAGCTCTCTCCTTCTCGACAATGGCGTCTGCTTCCCACACTGCCAGCGAACTGCCTCTGCTCGATACCATGGACAGCATTGTTGCCAATATAGCCAAGATGTATGGTGAGTTGGTCAGATAAGACATCAACAGTGCGGCGGCCGCTGAAATTGAGAACCAAATCGGAGGAAGTGATTTTGTTCCCAAGGTCGTCACCTTCACTGGTGTCATTGGCCACTATGCCAATGCCGGAAGAACGAATGATGCTTTCAAAGTGTTCCTTTTTATGCTAGCAATTGATGTAATCCCCAATCACTACACCTATACCTTGATCATCAAGGCACTTGCTGCTTGCGCCCCCACCAACCCCAATTTCAGGCATTTTATTGGGTTTGCGAAGAAGTACTTTATGGAGATGTTGGACAAGGGATTGCAGCCAACTCCTGGCAGCTACATTGCTTTGTTTGAGAAAATTGATAAGGCCAGAGACAGAGAGGCATTTGTAGGGCCGATTAAGGGGAAGGGTTTCGTGCCTCTTTCGGATGAACACATGGCTGTGAAGGATCATGAAATTCCATATACCACCAACGGCGCTGCTGAAGCTGCTATTCATCAAGGGAAGGTATTTGAAATTGCAACCAAAGACACTAGTGACAAGGAAATGAAAAAAAACTTTTGAAAAGATGGACCAGGATTGGATTATGGAAGAAGCCATGTGTATGTACGATGGTTTGATACGGGACTGCCTGGGTGATCTAGCCAATAAGATCTTCAAAAATACCAACATTATGGGCATACTTCCTGACGTGGCCATCCATACTGTCGTGATTGATGCCTACACCAATGCCAGGAAGGCTAAGGGTGCTCTCAAGGCTTGCAAGTACATGTTGGCCAATGGTGTTGATCCCAATCCGTACACTTATAGCGTACTCACCAAGGCACTGGCTGCTGATCCAGATTTCATTTCGGATGCCATGAAATACTTTCTTGAGATGCTGGACAAGGGAATAATACCGAATGGTGATACTTGAGAAGCTGTGTCCAAGGAGAAAGATAGTAAAAGGGAAAAGAAAGAATACATGGAGTTCGCTGAGGCTGTGATAACAAAGGGATTAAATATCTTCAAGACGAAAGATAGTAAGTAAAGCCTTTTGTGGAGTATAGGTTTTTTTTTTTCAATGCTAATTGATCTCCAGTTTTTAACATGCCTTTCTGTAATCTGATTCCGTGCACTCATTTGAATTACATTACTGTATCAGGCAAAGAGAACGCCGCTCTAGACTTGCAAGAAATCTTGCTCATGTTAGAATGTGGGATCCCCATTAAGGCGAAATCGTTCAATATGATAATCAAGTGGCTCGCTTTTGTAAAACCCACCCCCTCTGCTGTTAAATATGCCAAGAAATACTTTCTAGAAATGCTTGATAAAGGAATGCAGCCTGAATCATTTACACACACACACTCGTGATGGAGGCTATTGCCTGCCAGTCGGACAGTAAGGTGAAGGTCATGGAGGAGGCCAGAGAGTTTCTTGAGCAGATTAAAGATAAGGGGCATGTGCTTGACAACCTGAATTTTTTTTAGTTCCACGAGCACCTCGAAGAGGCAATTGATACATTCAGAATGTACGAATATTCTACCAGAACCAGTGACGAGGGGATGCAACAAATCTTCCTCAAGTGGCGCACCAATAAAGACAACGTCATGAAATATGGAACTGATATATTCAAAGGTTTGGTAGATGATGGCTATAAGAATGAGGCCATAGAGCTCCTTCAACTCTGTAGCGCTCCGCTTTCTAAGAAAAACTCCAATGCAGAAGTCAATGTCTGTAAATCATCAATATCATCCATTTTTCACATATATTAGCCCTAAAAGAATCTACAAACACGCGAAAAGGATCAAATAAGCCGTGTTTGTTTGCAGTTTTGGTTGACATTCGCTGCTTCGAAACAAAAAGAAACTTTGCAGGATGATACATTTTGTATACGTACCACTGATGATTCATGATCACAGACACCAGCACGTTTCATTCTGATTTTGTTTAATTTTGGAGTTTGTTCAAATTTGGTGCCGGTAGATGTTATGCCGGGTGGCGAAAGGTTGATTGAAAAAGAATTGAAGTAACCTTGCAAACCAGGATATAACTGATTGTGGGCTTGTTTGGACGTGCTTTTAAAATTACTGAAAATACTTTTAGAGAAAATGTTTTTTGGTTCTAACAGCACTTAAAGTGTTTTTCCAAAATTTAGGTGCATTTTTACTAAGAATTGGTTTCAAAAATATTTTTACCAAAAACACTTTCAGTCATTTCAAAACATATCCAGACGAGCTCTATGTTGATGGAAAGATTAGCAATTGTTACACTGGCTTCAAGGCTTCAAGCATCTCGTGCGCATCGACGTTGGCTCTATCGTTTGTTTTTTTTTTTTTTTGGTTCTTGGTAGATTTATGGAATTAAAATTGGTTCGTTCTCGGTAAATTGTTGGTAACGGCTCTTTCCTTCATTGAAGACCATAGATAGACTGGTCTTTCTAATCTTTATGCCTGCTCTTCCTCTCTTTTTCTTTTGTTTGTTGTTCCATTCCTAATTTTGATGGAGAATTTGAGTTCCTAAATTCATAGCGTGTTACAAGCAAGTCCCGTGACTTAGCTTGATGAAAAATTGGTTGCATAAAATAGTTTCGAATCTAATAGTAGGATACGGTTAGTTTCAAATGAGTGATTTTTTTTTCTTTTCGAAAATCATAATTTAGAAACTTCTTTTCACTCAAATAACAATTTAGTGACTAACTCGGTAGTTACTCTTTAATGTTGAAAGAAATTTGTTGATAAAGTGGTTAAAACTTAATATTATATACCCCTACATTTTAGGGTGTTCAAACAAGTATTCACCCCGCGCGTGGTGGAGGGTCAAAAAATTTGTCACGTAAATAAAGAAATCTACAAAAAGTTTCAATACCATATATTTGTTCAAGAAAAAGAATGAGAAAAAGAAATCTAATTTATTCTCTCCTCAAAATGAAATTAAAGTAATATTAAAAAAGAAATAGATTTATTTTCAACAACAATACAACCGAGTGTTTACATAAATGAACTTGCCCCACTAATGGGACTCTCAGCCCTTAAAAAAAGACCAGATTCGTTTAAATGAGCTACAACTAATTGTGACAGGCCTAGTACGGTTGCCTGTAGGCTGCAGTCGGAATACTGATCTGTTAACATCACCTATATCCATAGAAAACAAATCATCCATCATTTCCTTATTTGTTATGCTTCTCATTTCCCATTACATTTTCATAGAAGACAAATGGATGGTTTATTCCATGAACTCTTATATATCAAAAGCCTTGGTTTTGTTCCTACATAGAATCAACAACACGGAAAAGTTTATTGCGATTATAATGTCACATATACAACAATGATCTGCCATGTAGACATAGACCAACAACGCGGCATCCATCCCCTCATCGTATGCTTGAAGGAACTGAAGAAATATGAAGCATCAAGCTCGTGACAAGACGCCTTTTGAACTGCGCATAATAGACTCCAGAAAGTGAAGATTTGAGTTTCATATACCAAAGAGTAAATAACATTGACCAAAATGGTTGATTAACCAAGGGGCAATTAAAAGAATTCATGGAAGAAACCATCCATTCAAAGACCATTATTCATTTTCAATTGAGATAAGTTCATTCAAACCTTGGCACAGTCCCCAGGCGACGTGGGTCAGATTCTGTTGCTTGTCTGAGAGCCCTTGCAAATGCTTTGAAGGTTGCCTCAATGATATGGTGAGAATTTCTTCCAGCAAGCTGTGCCCAAAAAAGAAGAAAACTGTCAGAAACAAGAAACTGGAGCTATTTGAAAACCATTACACCCTGCTAGTTCATGAATCAATAAAATCATAAATGGTGTAGTTACTGACATGTATAGAATTAGAAGCATAAAAATTCAACAAATTAACATTAAATAACATGTCCGTTTCATACTGCAGTCTACGCAAAAATGAAAAGAAATTCATGCACAATGAGAGATGGCAATCAGTCATTGAAGTTCACTTCTAGTCTGTGAACACACAATATTTTGATGATTGAAGATTTTTAGGAAGCTCTGTATGTTACCTGCCGGATGTGGAGTGTCATACCAGAAGTATTCACCAAAGACTGGAAAAAATGTTCCACCAGCTGTGAAAAGGACAGTTCAAACAACAATTAGTAAATTGGAACACCTAGTATCTTCCAAAAGTAAATAGAAAGAAAAGTTCTCATGTAGCTCCCTCCAGTAACATATATTAAACCAATATCTCCAGCAATGCTTTACAGATGGATAACATATGCAGGGGAATTTGAAGCCCAGGTTTTCGAGTAAAATACCTGAGTGTCATATGTGCCGACCCTCTCTGTTGGTATTTGGAGATCATAACTCAGATGTGGTCGTCCAGATAAATCCTGAATAAAACCTCCAGTTAACCAAATACTTCTTACTTTTTGGAGTAAACAAGGACAGCTGAACCTTAAGTAAATAACTCAGTATACGACCACTAGACAACTATCCCTCTTAAATAAATAGCACTCCGATACTACTGCTAACCAGTGCAAAAGTCACCTCTTTTATTTGAAATTAAATTATCATGATCAAACACAACCCTTAGGATAATCTTTATTCGGTTTCGTCATATAATAAATCCTTATCCGGAAATAACCAAAATCTCCAGAGGGATCATTTATGGGCTATGAAGCCATGAGTTTATGACTTTGTAATGCATACGTTACTTTGAAATAAATTTGTCCTCAAGCATTCAAATGAATCCAAAAGTTCATCTTAAGATTTTAACACATTTTTGGCAAATATCACTAAATAATCTAAAAGAAATGATGGCATAGAACATACCAGTGAGACATGTATGAGTGCTTCATCAAGTGGTGCAGAGAAGTCACCAAACCTGTAGATTCCTTTTCTATCACCAAGTGCTTGAAGCAAAGCCTGCACACCAAGCAAAATTAGCTTAATCCGCTGCCTACTCTGAGACAGAGAGGAATCCAAAAAGTGAAGCTGGAAGACAATAGATTCCAAAGGAAACATCAAAATGCCTGCTTTCTACCGTACCGTTCCTATAGCAAGAGCAACATCTTCATTTGTGTGATGATCATCAATGTGAATGTCACCAGTAGCCTTTACATGCACATCCAGCAACCCGTGCGAGGCGAGTTGCTGAAATAAACAAATAAACGCAACAATTAAGCAATGCACCATACACAAAATCACATGAAACAAAAACTTTAAGCACCCAACTTTCTTCTCTAAACAGAAGGGCAATATAGTCTTCTTAAGCCTAACACTGGGTTTCGGATATCTGAAACTACTTTTTCTACGAACAAAATCAATCCATCACACTATCAATATCAATGCCTTATACCAAAGATTGAATTTTGAGCTACAATTTCAAAGAGCTAAGAGAAAAGATTACTGACATCCAACATATGATCAAGAAACGGAATCCCAGTACTGGAATCAGCGATTCCAGTGCCGTCCAGGCTGATCTTGACCGAAACATTGGTCTCCTTAGTCACCCTCTTGACCTCCCCAATTCGAGCCCCTGCAAAAATTGCACCAGCAATTAGGAACTCCATTTAATTTTAAAACCCAGTTCAGCGATGGAACCCAGTTCAGCGATGGGGATTAGTATTAGGGTGAAGGTTTACCTGAGTTAACTGGGATAGGGGTACCGGTCATAGTGGAGCCGTTGTTTTCGGCCAGGGAGGCGCGCGGCGGAGCTGTTCTCTGAGAGTCCATGGCTTTGAGCTTCAAGAGCTGGTTTGATTTTAGTGAAGAAAGTAATGGGCGGTGAGACGGCGGAGCGGGTGTGAGATTCGGACGAGAAACCGAGAAGCTCACCAGCGGTTTTAGTGGCGGAGGCGAAACGGTTGGAATACTGGGTGGCGCCGAGAGTAATAGCTCCATTTTGTGAAACCGAAATCACTCTTTTTGTTGGGAGACTTTTTGAAGGGTAAACAAGCGTATTGAAAAGAAAAAGAAAATAAAATAAAATATATATATATATATATATATATATACAGAGAGCTTAAGGGAATGGATTTTCATTTTTTTTTTAAATTGGGGACACGCTCTCCACCATTAGATTGACTTCAATGAAATTGTGTGGTTGAGATTAAAACATAGAACACACAATTTCATTAAAGTTAAATTCAACGGTGGAGAGCGTGTCCCTATATATATATATATTGTTGCAGTCATATTTAGAATAGGAATTTGATTATGTAAATCCTAGTAGATATGAGAATATATCTTATATTTCTATTAGGAGTAGATTACCTATTAAATGTTGTAATTCTAAAGAAAATGATTTTTGCCTATCCTACTACTATAAATAAAAGCACAATGGGGTGAATCAAACACACCTCACAATTAAATCAATCTCCCTTCTCTCTAATCATAGCCGCCCTCTCTCTCTAAACCCTAAATCGCTCAATCAAATAGGCTACAATATGTTATCAGCACGCTCTTGCCAGAAGCTAAGGAATTGACGCATCGTAGGAGGAGACATTCATCCACCAAATTCAAAAGCTTATATTCGTTTTCTGGTAATCAGGTACGCTTAAAATAAAAAAAAAGATATTTGAAACGTCCACGAAGTATGAAAACATTTCCCATGATGCATGAACCCCTCTATGTTTATATTTTCCTTACGATATATTATATATATATATATATTTGTTTCATGCATCGCACAATTAAATTGTTGTGTGGAATATGTGAGTCAATGTATAAAATTAAATAGAAGCATATTAGGGTTTGTAGAACCTAACAATTTTGAAAATTTTGGGAATTTGGGCACCACCCTTGCGGCACAAACTGGGCGGCAGCCCTCTGGGCTTTGCTGCATTCTCATGGATCTTGACAGCAGCTTTGCTGCTAGCAGAAGGACAACACAAGGCTTTCAGCCTGGTTTGGTTGACCCAGGCCCGCAGCCCACATTCATCAAGGAAACATGAAACTTTCCTTTTGGACCTTCCCTCTGCCCTCAGCCCATGCCAGCAAGCTGTCATGCTTGCTGAGCCCTTGTCCCATGCGCCACTAGACTGCATGCAGCAAGCCCATGTTGCTTGTTGGGTTATCCTTGCGACCCAAGATGATGTCAGCCTTTGCGGCTGGCTTCCTGCCATCTGTGCCTAAACCAAAGCCAGCCTTTTTGCATTAGGCTTTGCGTGCATCCCTAACCTGCTTCTTGAAGCCCAATTTGATGGGTCTGAAGCATGTTGCCGTGCCTTCCCCTCAGCCCAAACATAAAACCCAGCTGCGGCTGGGGTTTTATCCCACCCCCGTGGCTTGCAGATCACACCCAAGGTCTTTTTAGGTCATGCCTCTTACTCTAGGCACCCACTTAAGCCCAAATATTTTTTGGGGCTCTATTTTTGATCCAATAATATTATTTAATATTATATAGCTTCTAAAATCGATCCCGCATGACCCGATTTATTGAATTAATTCAAATTGACCTGCAGTTCATTAATCTAATAATGAATCCAAAATTATTGACATGAAGATCACTTTTGGACATTAACGATTTAATAATTTATTTTTATACTTTGAACCATTACATACTTTCGTAGTAACGAAGTTCTCACACTTGAGTTCCCAAAGAACCTCAAATCCATTATATGTAAATTTTTATATTGCATTCTATGCTTTTTGCAGGGACCCTCATTATGAACTAATTGTTCATAAAACTAAATTGAACATGTAGTTTCAAATTTAGTGCCTTTGAAACCCAAAGTTTTCATTCAAAACATACCACATGAAACCTGTAGTTTTCATGCATAAATTAAACCAATACATGTCTAAAGAACCTATATATTCTACGATATATGTCTATGGCTTACCATATGACTACTCACATTTATCTCCCTCTGTTTTAGGGACATGTCGAACTTGAACAAGCTCAATTTCTCCGCTCTAGAAGTCTCTGGAAGAAACTATCTAAAGTGGGTTCAAGACATGAAGCTCCATCTAACTACAAAGGGCATTAGAGCCACCATTGAGGCACCCGTCACCGGTAAAACTGTTGATGAAGCTCAGAAGGCTAATGCAATGATCTTCATTTGAAGACACATCCATGATGCACTCCAGACCAAGTACCTCACTGAGGAGGACCCATGCACCCTCTAGCTCACTCCGGCCGACCGTTTCGATCACCAGAAAGGCATATACTTGCCTGAAGCAAGACACCACTGGCAACATCTTCGCTTCCAAGAGTTTAAGTTCGTGAATGAATACAACTATGAAGTTTGTAGAATCCGTTCATTGTTGAAATTCTGCAAAGTGGAACTAACTGAATCAGATCTCTTGGAAAAGACCTATTCGACCTTCCATGCCACCAATATTGTCTTGCAGCAACAATATAGGGTACAAAAATTCACCAATTTTTTTAATTTGATCTCTATTTTACTTCTCGCTGAAAAGCAGAACCCGCTTTTGATGAAGAATCATCAAGCTCGATTGACTGGCTCAAACGACTTGCCTGAAGCGCATGCGACTTATTCTAGTAGCCATAAACAACGAAAGAATCGTCGTGGTCATGGTAATGGGCGGCAAGCCCACCACGGGCTTGAGGTTAACAGAGTGTCGCACCTAAGGGAAGAATTGTGACCCAACAACATCCACCACTTGCCCCTAAGGCCCCAAACTTCAAGAACAAGGGCAAAGCTCCCATTCAGCCTGTTTCTACTTAACTGAACATGTGCTACCACTGTGGATCAAATGATCATTGGTCACGCGTATGTCGAGCTTCT
This sequence comes from Crataegus laevigata, assembly GCA_963580275.1. Lineage (NCBI taxonomy): Eukaryota > Viridiplantae > Streptophyta > Magnoliopsida > Rosales > Rosaceae > Crataegus > Crataegus laevigata. Next base: position 15,920,780 of record OY756940.1, on the reverse strand, counting down.
CCTGAGGCTATTACCAAGTATCATTCCCGTCGTGAGTCTAACTTTGCAGCTGTGGATCATCTGGGAAATACAAGTACATCTATGGAGATATCATATTTTTAGGAGGCATCAGCTCCTATGGACGAATAAATTAGACATATTTTTTTTAGGGTGTTTACCCCTAGTGGCCGAACCCACTAGGTGTGGCCGGCCCCTACCCCCTATTTTCTAGGTTTATGGTTTAATTTTTTGAACAATTTTTCTAAGTATTTGCAATAATTTGTTTGGTTTTGGTTTGTTTTGAATTATGGATTGTTATTTGAATGGATATTATTTTCTCGAATTTCTTAATTGAATGAATGGACTTATATTTATATGTGACCAATTCAATCAATATATTTCTAGGTATGTCTAGTGGGGAAGTTAGTTGTCTTACAGATAGTGCAACCACGCACACCATCTTGCGTGACCGACACTATTTTACTAACTTAGTACCCAAGAAAGCTCATTTGACAACTCTTTTAGGCCTATCCAACTTGATTGAAGGATACGGAAAGGCGCGTATCATGTTGTCCAATGGTACTATCTTGACCATTAAGGAGGCACTCTATTCTCCACGTTTCGAAAGAACGTTGCTGAGTTTTAGAGGCATTCAAGATAATCAATATCATATTGAAACCACTGAATATCATGGTTCTGAATTTCTTTGTATCACTTCGTACGAATATGGCCAGAAGCGTATTCACGAGAAGCTGGAACGTTTGCCAAGGTTGTACATCACAACCATTCGCGACATAGAAGCCCACAGTGTGGCCGGCCCTATGCCTAAGTTCCAGGACACTTCATTGCTTTGGCATGACCGTTTGGGACATCCTGGACGTGACATGATGTGCCGTATCCTCAAATCATCACACGGGCATAAGTTACATCCCTATGTTGGACTCTCGCCATGCAAAGCGTGTTCTTTAGGGAAGTCGAATACTCAACCCTCATATACAAATATTATTCACGACCCCCTAAATTTCTTCAGAGGATTCAAGGGGACATTTGTGGACCTATCCAACCAACCTGCAGACCATTTAAATATTTTATAGTGTTGGTTGATGCATCGACACGATGGTCATATGTTTGCTTGTTGTCCATACACAACATTGCATTTTCTAAACTTCTAGCTCAAATCATTAAGCTAAAGGCTCACCACCCTGATTATCCAATTAAATCGATTCGACTGGATAACGCTGGAGAGTTTACGTCACAGACTTTTGACGATTATTGCATGTCAGTAGGGATTGATGTGGAACATCTTATACCCCATGTTCACACCCAAAACGACCTGGCAGAAGCTTTCATAAAGCTCCTTTAATTGATAGCTCGAACTTTGGTTATGAGAACTAAACTGCCGATATCTGCCTAGGCTATGCAATATTGCACGCAACTATGTTGGTCCGCCTGAGGCCCACTGCTACTCAACCACATTCACCGTTACAGTTGGTCGCTGGATACAAGCCTGGCGTTTTGCATTTACGGGTGTTTGGGTGCGCCATTTATGTGCCAATAGCGCCGCCGCCACGTACCAAAATGGGTCCTCAGAGAAAAATGGGAATCTATGTTAGTTATGATTCGCCATCAATTGTTTGATACTTAGAACCCTTGACAGGAGATCTCGTTACCACACGTTTTGCGAATTGTCACTTTAATGAGACAGTTTTCTCGTCGTTAAGGGGAGATAAGCATGCTAACGTTCCTGTAGAATGCCGTGAATTGTCGTGGTATGCTCCTACTATGTATCATTTAGATCCTCGCACTGCTCAGTCTAAAACTGAAGTGCATCGAATTATAAATCTTTCAGAGCATTGCTTAAAGCATGCCGGATGCTTTTAATGATCTAGCAAAGGTGACGAGATTACATATACCCGCTGCAAACACACCTGCAAGGATAGATGTACCCTGCGTACGTCAACAACCCACTTGGGAAGGGAACCAATTGGTCAAGCTGGAAACAAGCCATCCAGGTCGAACTCGATTCGCTCGCGAAACGTAAAGTGTTTGGACCTATCGTTCCTACACCACCACGCGTGAAGTCCGTTGGCTTCAAGTGGGCTTTCATGAGGAAGCGTAATCAGAAGAATGAAATAGCAGGATACAAAGCACACCTCGTATCTCAAGGCTTCTCTCAACACCCTGGGATTGATTACGAGGAGACGTATTCCCCCCGTAATGGACGTTATAATGTTCTGCTACCTAATCAGTTTGGTAGCTTCTGAAAAACTGAATATGCAACTTATGGACATGGTAACCACGTATCTCTATGGGGATCTAGATACAGAAATATACATGAAAGTTCCAGAATGACTTCCATTGACTGGTTCAAATAGTTCTAGACCACGGAACACCCTCTCAATTAGGTTGAGGAGGTCACTCTATGGATTTGAACAATCTGGGCGGATGTGGTATAACCGTTTGAGTGAATATTTGACAAGTCAGGGTTATGTGAAAAACAAACTATGCTCATGCATGTTCATAAAGAAGTCACATTCCAGATTTGCAATCGTTGCAGTTTATGTTGACGACATTAACCTCATCGGGACTCCTGCAGAGTTTGAGAAAATTGCTGCACACTTGAAATCGAAATTTGAGATGAAGGATTTTGGAAAAACTCGATACTGTCTCGGTTTAGAGATCGAGCATTGTTCGGATGGAATCCTAGTACATCAATCGAACTACACCCAAAAAGTGTTGCGTCATTTTAATAAGGATAAAGCGAAGTCTTTGAGTACACCAATGGTCGTTTGGACTCTAGATGCTAAACGAGATCCATTCCGTTCAAAGGAGGATGAGGAAGAGATTTTGGAACCCGAAGTTCCTTACCTGAGTGCAATTGGGGCTTTATTATACTTGGCTCAGTACATTAGACCCGACATATCCTTCGTTATTAATCTTTTGCCAAGATACAACAATTTGCCCACACACAGGCACTGGAATGGTGTTAAAGACATTTTTCGCTATCTCAAATGTACAATGGATTTGGGCTTGTTCTATACCCACGAATCTCTGAGTGTTGCCGCCCCCTATGGTTACCGGGTTGATTATCCCCCTATGTCTTTACCATTGGAGACACCGCTATATCTTGGAGGTCTACCAAGTAAACGCTAGTTGCTACTTCGTCGAACCATGCTGAGATTCTCGCCCTACACGAAGTAACGTGTGAATGCATTTAGCTGAGAGAAGTTATGGAACATATTCAAAGTTCTAGTGGTCTTACATTAATCGTTGACTTTCCTGCGACGATCTTTGAAGACAATGCAACATGTATCGAGTAGTTGAAGAAGGGATACATCAAGGGAGACAACACCAAGCACATAGCACCGAAGTTCTTTTACTCACACCAGCAGCAGCAAATCTGTTCCCAAGACAACATGGCTGATCTCTTCACCAAGTCATTGCCCAAGTCTACTTTTCAGAAGCTCGTCCAAGGAATCGGTATGCGTAAATTATCTGAGTTGAATCGCTTGTAGTTCTTTCATTTAGAAGTTATGTCTAACTCAGGGGGAGTATCCAAAATCATACTCACATGATCTTAATGTATTCTTTTTCCTACGATTAAGAGCATTTTTTCCACTGGATTTTTGCTAGCTAACGAGGTTTTGATGAAGCACCCATCCTGGGATGATCATACTCCGTTGAGTTCACTGCTTTCGTCCTATTTGACGTTTGTTTTAGACATTATGCATATTTCTCACTTTTCTCCTTAGTCTATGGGTTTTTCCCTATGCCTTGGGTTTTACCATAGCAAGGTTTTGTGAGTTTTACTACAAATGCATACTTCACTTAAATTTGAGACTTGCGCTCACCCGTTGTGCCGATGACTTCATCAACTATTCTACCTTATTTGCTGAAGATCTGATGCGATGGTGCGTTAAGTATTTACACACTCAAGGGGGAGTGTTGCAGTCATATTTAGAATAGGAATGTGATTGTGTAAATCCTAGTAGATATGAGAATGTATCTTATATTCCTATTAGGAGTAGATTACCTATTAAATGTTGTAATCCAAAAGGAAAAAGTTTTTGCCTACCCTACTACTATAAATAAAGGCACAATGGGGTGAATCAAACACACCTCACAATTAAATCAATCTCCCTTCTCTCTAATCATAGCCGGCCCTCTCTCTCTCTCTCTCTCTAAACCATAGATCGCTCAATCAAATAGGCCTACAACACACACACACATATATATATATATATATAAAAGATAAAGAAAAGGAAATTTTTTTTGAACTCAAATAATCTCTTTCTACACTCAGCTTACTCTTTACACCCATATTATTTTTTACTAAACTATAAATATCTCCTTAAACTCAAATTTATTACCTAAACTACACTCACAAACTCAAAAAAAAAAAATTTGATCAAACAACATTTTTATTTGAAAATGATGGTTCAACTTGTAATAATCTAGTAACAAGATGTTTAGTTCTGTTGAAACCCCTAAAACTGTGTCTCCAATAATAAAGGATCCAAGGGAAGTAGGAACTTCACTTGTAGAATACTAGCTAGAGGTGCATGATGAAATGACTAAGGGCTAGTTTGGTATTGCTGTGCTTTGAAAAAAAGCTGCTGTGAGAATAAGTGGCTGTGCTGTGAGAATAAGCGGCTGTAAAATAAATCAGCTGAGTGTTTGGTAAACATTTTTGTAAAAGTGCTTTTGGAAAAAAAAAGCAGTCTGATAGTGGGTCTTTTCATTAAAGGAGCACTGTAGCTCCGTATGCTTTGAAAAAAAGCCAGTTTTCCAAAGCTACAAATAGGTGCTTCAGCTTTTTCCTTTGATTTCAGCTTATTCTCACAGCAGCTTCCAAAATAAGCCCTTTTTTTTAGTTTACCAAACACCTAAAACTCTTACAGCTTTTTTTCATGGGTGCTTTTTTTTTTAAGCACCTCACTCCCAAACTAGGGCTAAGTCAATGAATGTTGTTCTTGCAAAGGCGAAGGATATCTGGCCAATTGTACAATCAGGATTTGCGAATGAAGTACCAAGGAATATCTCATATATAATTTGAATACGCTATTAAAGGGATCATCACGCCTGCTTTGCATGTGTTGATTGAAAACCTGGCAATGGGGCTAAGTTGTTTTGAGAAGGTTTCACATAAAATAAAGGTGAATTGTTATAGTGAGGCTGAGGCACTGAATGATCTTAAGCTGCCATAGAGGCACACCCAGGACTATTATAAGCATATTATCGGTCATCTGTTATTCTTTAGATTGATATGCAGATACTTTTCAAATAATTACCATTTTAACAAAATAAATTTGGTTTCGTTGAAAACTGTTTCATTATATGTAATTTTCTATTTGAAGTTTTAGAGAAAATTAGAATGTTGCAAGTAATTATTGACTGCATCAAATTTACGAAAACAAAACTTGAATAAATCGATTTATAGCTTAGTTGGAGGATTTAAAACTTCAAAATCGTGATCCATTGGTCAACAAAAGCTTGTTTTTCTCTATAATGAGAGCGTCTTAGGGTTTTAGGTCAGAATGAACAGAGAATAAAGGCTATATGACGGTAGAGTTTGATTATTGGGTGGGTTTATTGATAAATTTTAGTTTTATTGTTAATTTGATCTTGTACTTGATGATAATTATGCAATAGGTTAAAGAAGACAATTCACATTCAAATAAAATTTCCCTAAAGAAAATAGACGCAGTTTAATGGTAATTTCATGCCTGTGTGCTTATGTCTCCATGGCCAATAGTGATTTTAGATTTTTAGAACTCATTTGAAAGTACTTCTAAAATAGCTAAAAGTAATTTTGGAACCTATTCTTAGTTGTCAATGAATCCTAGAAAAGCATTTCACATAATTGCTTCTACTAGAAAGCACTTTAAGTGCTTTTGGAACCCAAAGTCATTTTCTCTAAAAACGCTTTCAGTCAGTCATTTTAAAAACACTTCCAAACGAGTCTATAATCTTAACAAAAAAACATATTTGCTAATACTCATTAAAAATGCTTTCGGATTCTCCAAAAGCACTCTTTAGGCCATTAAAACACACTTGAATTCAGTAAAAAACTAGTTCATTTGGATTGATTTTATATGGAACACATGTTCATAACTGTTATTTTAATTTTTTTTTTTATCAAACATAATCATATTACAATCCATATATGATGTATGTATTACACTTCAAGTTCAAAGTTCAAACCATATCACCGGACATAATGTTTTTCCACCTCCTCGAAATCATGACTGCAATTCCCACAACTCTGAACCTTCGCCTAGTCAAAACTTGCCCGTCTTCCACATCTCTGAACCTTCCGTTAATTAAACCGCACCGCTCCTCTTCTTCAACCTCGGCCCTTTGATATCTCTGCCGACGCCTGAGCTGGCCGCGAAGTACCCGATAGAGGTAAGGGACTACGCCGGTGTATACGTCATTTGCCTCCCTCTGCATTCCTAACTCTACTCAAATCTGAATAGGGAAATACTGTTTCATTCAGTTGCATGCTTGTAAGCATTTTATATGAGCTCAACTCTCAAGGCAGAGGGACATTCATGCACGCACGTCTCGTCCCCCCGTATAAATAATGGACAACAAGCCGGCGGTTTGCCTGTTGGCTTGCAACAGACTTTCTAATTATATATATCGACACAGCCGGATGCGCGAACCCCACATCTAGCGACTGATCACAGGTGGGGTCCTGCAGTGCATCAACAGCTGATAGCCGCCCTTGAGAGCACGGCGGCCATTGCTAGCGCAACTCCGAATCAAATTGCAAAAGATGACATAAGTAATAAAGAGAGCTCATATAATATTCCACAACATGCCTAACAAAGCAGGTAGTTTGAGGTACAGTGTAGACCCAGTTTGACAACAAACATTAATTAAAACCGCCTTGACTAATACAAGAGAAACTAAATAAACAAAACTTGAACAGTTTAAAGAAATAGAAACAACCATATTCACAGAAAAGAGTGCTTGTATCATCCTACGAGCAATGAAATTTTTTCGTCCAATAAATCTACAGATCCGATGAGTTCTTCACATTTCATGGAAATGGACGGGAACAACTCCTTTCCATAGCAGATCACCTTCCTCCTCTTCAATCAATTTTTGAATGAGAAGCTCATCTCAGCTAAGAAGCTAACAATACAGAAACTCGGTGCTTCCAAACAACTGGCAACCATAACAGCGGCTGAGGTGTGTTGTCAATCTTGCACCGGTGCTAGGAACAAAGGTTAAACTGACAGGACAGAATCTGCTGAGTAATCTTCTGAAACCACCTACGCCACACCATGAGCTGACATCGGAGAAAGCCCCAACCTCTCACATCAAGCAGATCCAGAGGGCACACACAATGAAGCAGCATCAGTATATTACAGGACATTCAAGGTGGCGTTTGACAGCAGCACCTTCAATTGACTTAATTGTACATGATACTGTCCTAGATGCAACAACGCACATCTTGAAACTTCCAAGGATAAAAAATAATCTTGAAGTCCACTTAAAAGTTGAACTAGAACCTTAAAACCATAGTAAAACAAGGCAAAGGGCTATCAAATTCCTTGTAGTTGTAATCAATTCTGCTTATTCACACAATCCAAGTCAGGGCATCGCCTTTACCTCCAATGCCCTGCAAAATTGTGAACATATGAGAGATTCCCGCATTGAGAGATATTTGTGGATAGGCATACAGAACTCAGCAAAGATTTCTTAGATATATCAAACAGAACCATTCCCCGAATCAGCCTTGGAACCATCACTAGATGCTTGAGGAATGCTCTTTTCACACTGCCTTGCATCAGATGCAACTTTTGAAGCCACATACGATTCGTTTTTAGCCTCACTATCAAGTTGAATATTCAAATCACAATTACTGGGCAAGGAACTCTCATTAGCACCACGGAAACTGGAATCTTGATTTCCATTAACTTCCTCCGCAGGGTTCTCGGCAAAAGTTTCTCCTGAAGAAGGAATAGGCTGAAGACAGGAAGCATCAACATTCTCTTCATGGGAATCATCCAGCACTGGTTTGTCTTCTATTGCTGGAGCCTCACCAGGACCCTGAGAGGTAGACTGCATTTTATCTTCGACAGGAGAATCCAGCGCTGGCTCATCTTCTACCACCGAAGCCTCACCAGGGCCCTGAGAGGTAGACTGAGTTTTATCTTCAACAGGAGAATCCAGCACTGGCTCATCTCCTGTTGATGTCTCGTGGGTTGTATCAACAGGGCATTCCTTGTCCAAAGTAGATCCAGGTAATTCGGCCCCAAAAAGAGAGTCAGAAGATACACTCCTCTCAGTGGAATCTAAATTTTTAAGTCCATCAGAACCATCTAAAGAACCACTCATCACAGGAGTATCATTTAAGGAGACACTGAGACATCGAGAACCAGAAACCATAGCAGTACCTTCATCAAATGTTTCATTAATGTGTGGCAAACTGGTTTCATCAGATCCACGAGGATCAATACTAGCAGGTGAACCACTATCTGATTTGATTCCGCTCCCATGCTTTATTAAATCTTTGCCTTTGCATTTTAATTGCTTTATGCCTGTTGCAAGGGAAAACACAGGGAAAAGGAAAATCAATGTCAGAGAACAGGCTAATATTGTGATTAAGGAAGAGCAAAATACAAGTTTAAAAGAAAACCTGGATCTGCTGTCACGTTCCCCTCATTTCCTTGATGCACTAGCAACTTCTGTAGCATGTCTATACCAGGGAAAACTAGCATATTCATTGACCTCATTTCTTGCTTGAATGATTCCTCAACAGGAATAAAACCAAAAACTTCTGTCCATGTATGCATGAGTTCAGCAATTGCAGGGATAACCAATTTCTCAACCTTGAGAGAGCATAGAGCCTTCAAAATAGAGATAACAAGACCAATCAAAAGCCATTTACAAAACACAGCAGGCAAGACCACAACGAGAGCCGGAATCATTTTGAATATTGTTTTGGGAAAGTAAAATTACAGAAAGAGCATGGCTCACATAGCTTACCGATTCAATGGCACAAAAAAGCCGACGGCACATCCCTTGTCGCCTATATATGTGGCGAGTTCCTATGTATGGCATCTCTGCTAACCTTGTACCATGAAACCTAACCAGAAGCAGATTAGATATTTTAGAAGAATTTGTTTTCGTGATAAACCGAAAAGCTAACCATAGATTGCCATAACCAATTTGGGGTTATATAACCCATGGCCCATGACTTTGGAGAAACTGAAATGAAGGATGAACTGGGGCAATCCAATAATCAATAGAAGTAAAAAAGCAAACACGCAGCCTAAGAAAATGAAAAAAAAAATGAATATTTTACAACAAAGATACAAAAAGCTATCAAATATGAGAATATACCTGATTGATGCAGCAGAAATTATTTCATCGCCTCTCTCTAAAATAGCAGTGTAGAAGCCACTGTAGTTCAGTCGATTGAAGTTTGATCTAAGAAGAAAATGGGCCAAAACAACTCATTAGCCAAAAATACAACAGCTTATCTTACACGCAAAAAAATCATCTAAACAGCGTACTTGTACCGAGTTTGCAATTTTTAATTAATCTTGGAAAGCCAGCACATTACTATTTGTAAATGTAACACAACACAAAATACACAGACATTTATCCTGTATTTCAAAAACTAAAGACCCCCACATTCAACCTGGTGTGTCAAGGTCCAGAAAAGATAACCAGGTCTTATTCACGAAAATTACATAGTTGAAAAGAAAACTTTCTCAACTGTCAACTAAATCAACAACAATGGAGATCAGCACTTACCCACAATTATAAAGAACATTATGAATTAAATTGATGCCGCTCCTCCTGTCAACAATAGGCAAAAAGCATTCATCCATAACAGTCAAAGCAACAGCAAGCTTAGAATTGCATTCGATCCTCTGCGGGAACCCTTCATCTTCATCAGTTCTATGAACAAGTGTCCATGAAAATCCTGCTTCTAGTTCATGTTTGACCCCAAGATACTTCTTCAAATTCTCAAAGAGCTAAAGAAAAACAAAATTAAAGTTAAACAGTGCATTAAAAAGAGAGAACAAAAGTTACAAGAGGTTGCATGGGAAGAAAAATGTCATTAGTACATCAATCTAAAACATATGATATTTTGTTAAGGAAAAAGGTCATAACAGGAAAATAATAACATGATTATTTCACAAACGATTTACCAACATTTACAGTTTTATAACACTTCATAACTTGACATTTAGGTAATTGATAAAAAAAAATTTAACACTTTGCTTAATTAAAAAAAATGCCTTCATGATTCACGAGGATGAAAATGTCAATATCCATGGAAATACTGATCATTCGTATCTGTCGAAACATTGACATTGATGGAAACATCGGTAACAAAAATAAGGAGAAATTTCTTTAAAATATGAAAGTTGTGAATAAACTTTAAGATAGATGAAGCATCAATTTCATGGTCATCAAATCCCCAGTTATTGAAAAGCAAGAACATTTCAAATCTAAAACACGGTAACCAGACATCAAGAAACATTCATTTTCTTCCTCTCTGTTTTCTACTTTCGTACTTCTTCCTCTACTTCTGTTCACACTGGATGTGGTAATTGGGTTTCTAGGGGCAAACCAAAAGCTACCCTTGATCTTTCTACAGCTTCGGCTGATGGAAATATCATTGACATTTCCACCAAAAAATCCATCTTCCTCACATCTTTGAGCCCGAAATCAAACTAAGATTATACATGTTCCATAGGAATTTGGACAGAACTTTAGGGATCAACCCCTCAAACCCCCGAAATCCTGATAAATCAATTTTGTCATCCTTGGTGGACGACATTTTGTCTTGTGACTTGATGTTTGCATAGAGGTTATATTTTACATCCATTTAATCCTCAAGAGTAGAACTGCGGCTGCTATAGAGATGAAAAGGAATCTCTCTCGGGCAATTAATGCTGGCCAGGGATAAATGGGAGAGGGTTTGGCCAATGGCAATAACAATAACAAAGAGTAATAATGCTTGATATTTTTCAAGGTGACAAACCACATGTATTGTGGTTAACTACCTATTACGTGACCGACCTACATATATGGGAAGGCGTGTGATAACTGAAACAAAATTTGGCCGGAAATTATTAGCAATTAAGGCATTACCCCAACTGGACATTATTAGTTTATAATTTCATATCCTAAGAACTTTGATACTTACAGTCACACCTCATGCGCATACATATCAAGTAAATAAAATTTCTGAAACCACAAATGAAGTGATACCTCTCTGCATTTCTGCCCACAGAATGAAGAGTCTAAACTAGGAGAATCAGCAGGACTACCATCCATCTCCTGACAACATGATATGTGACCTGCAAAAGCAGAAAATCATATTTCAAGCAGTGCATCTGAAAGCAGTGGAAAGAAGTAAAAAAACCATATGTGCAGATGCCAAGAATTTCAAAAGCAAGGAAACAAATGATGAGTACATTTTTTCCCACAGATGCTGCAAGTGAGCAGTGCATCAACAGTTGCATCATCCTCTTCAACAACATTCTCATTTGCTAACCCACAACATTTGCATGTACAATTTGGACAGTGCCAATCACCTGGAGGAAGCATCTGCAATGAGAAAAAAAGTTTTAATACCTAATCATGAGTATACAATCAGAATGAAATTATTTTGCAAGTTCACAAAACTAGAAAGGAAAAAAAATTGACAAATACTAACAGTCTTAGCTCACATTTAGAGTAAACTGGATCAAATTTGTAACCACAACTTTCCGAGCCAAAACACATCTAAATATATCACAAAAAAAATGATTGCAGAAAATGGACTGTTGAAAATATACAGCGCCAACATATGCTGCACTCTGCAGAAAAATAACGCGACATACCCGTATATTCAAGCAGCTCTGATGAAATGTTGATGGACAGCTATCGCAACAGATCAAATCCCCGCCATCCCCACAGATGCCACAAGTATCATCATCTGGATCGTCACCATCGACTTCTACGGAGTGGAAGCCAATGCGTTCAGTAACTTTTTGTCTATTCCATGCATCTAACTGACACTGCAGAAGGGAAACGCCAGAGTCCAAACATATATTTTGAAATGGCTGGCGCAACTTACTTCCTGCATGAATTTCAAATTTTGAAGTTGTGAGGATTTTACTACAGCAACCGCAGTGAATTCCATCTCTTGTAATCCACCCCTCCAGCATTACTTTAGTCCTTCGGCGATTCATATACTGCACCTTTTGGCTCAATTGAACAGTTCCTGAGTCAATCAGCCAGGAAAGCAATGTCCGTTTCCCAGTATATGGAACAAAGCCATCACTTTCCGAGTTGACCCCATAATTAGAACCACGAACCAACAAAGTACACCTTCCAAGCTTTCTACTTTTCCTTTCATGTGGCATACGCGAACTTGATCCTGAAGACGGTTTTTCAATACTTTCGTGTGGATGATTTGAGTTCACATTGGCCAAACCATTTTCACTCATTTTACCCTTGAACGACTTACCACCCTGCTTTAAGTAGGTGCTTAGTTTCTCCTCATAACTAACACTATCCATGCTCTCTGGATCACGCTTGATACTTGTGGATCTTTTCATACGGACTCCTCTCACATTCTCACCCTCAGCATCAGCCCTTTGCTTCCTTTTCATTTCTTTCTCAATCTTCTTTCGTGTTTTCCTTGTTAATTGGCTGAGTACATCATCAGTTATAGGCTGAACCCCACTAGGTTTAGCCTCATTTTCCTCCTCATTCAATTGCTTTTGAAGCGCATCATAAGCCTTAATAATGGACCAGTAAGCTGTACCTGCTGGGTTAATGTACACAGCATCTAGATAGTCTCTGTTCCTTCTAGGCCTATAATCTATTGTCCAGCCTGCACTCAGAAGCATCTCTCGTATTCGTTCACGTAGTTTTTGCTTTTCCGTGCCACTACCACGTTTAACTTTACCTTCTTTGATTCTGGATGGAGGAGTCTTTTCACATGATGGAGCACCTTCATCTTTGCAAACCACCCTCTTCACAGGTTTAGAGGCTTCCACACTCTTTGGTCCTAGTTTCAATGATGTATCACTATCCTCTGAATCCCAGTCGGAGCCATTACTGTTCAAAGAAGGCAATGATTTTCGCACATTCGGATGGTTTTTCACTGTCCTAATCACTGAAACTGGTTTCTCGAGAAGCTTTGGTTCAGAGTAAAATGGAGGGATAATAGCACTTTTCGCAATATTGTCACTCAGAGCCTTTCTATTTTCTTCAGATTTGCGAAAATTATAGTTCTCCAGTGGCCCACCTGCATTATTTTTCTTCTTCACCATGACCTTCAAAACACCATTTTTACCCTGTAGCCTAATGGATTCCTCTGATTGACCTGTGAACTTGTCTCTCAGTAAGGGCAGCTGAGCTCCATCCCTATTCATCTCAAACCTACCCCTGTCAGTATGATCTCGGTTCAAGCTAGTCGTCCTGTCAAAGTACGAATTCTTCCTCTTGTCAACTACATGTCTTCTTGAACCACTTTCAAATTCCCTCTTAATGCCACTTAGTGGCACAGGAATCGCTCCTGAAAACCTTCTCCCCCCAAACTCACCTACCCCATCATTGAACCGTTTCCTTCTCGAAATCTCTGCATCATACTCATCAAATTCATACACCTCCAACTTACTTCTCTTTCCACCACTCTCATCCAAATAACTTTTACCAATCATGCCATCCTCGCTACGCCTAACCGGATCAAATCTCTCCCGCTTTTGACCAAATTCACTGTCTTCAGCAATGCCCTTATCTACAGCTCTTAAACCATTGGAAACCCGTATAATAGTTTCAGGTTCCACCTTTCTACGAGGAGGTATCTCTATCTCATCACTAGACCCCGAATCGCTCAAGACCAACCTCGACCTCTTCTTGTCCTTGGGTTTAAAAACCTTCCGAGCACTCGAAGAACCAACAGCACCACTCAACCCCTCAGGTTTCTTCCTCACAATTAAGCAACCTGAAGAATTTTTCTTCACCAGAACCCCAGAAGGGCCAACAGATCTCACACCTTCGTCCATCTACATCAACCGCCCGAAACCAAAAAACCCTAATTTTCAAAACCCGCCCTTGAATTCATCCCAAACCAAGCAAAATCCGACACAGAAACCCTAATTCTCTCACAGCAAAAATCCCCTAATCAAAACCCACCAGATCTGGACCAAAATATCCTAAATGCTTATACTTTAATCTCACAAATCCCAAAAACGACACCGTCCAATTGAAAGGGCAAAGGAAGATTTCACGAAAATCTTACCTCGCCGGAGAGCCTGGAACTCCGCCGATTGAAGACGTCCGATCGCCGTGGCAATTCTCCGAATGAGAGAGAGAGGGGAAGGGGCGGACGACGAGAGAGAAGGGGCTGGGTTTGGATTGTAAATATATGCAATTGCCACTTTGTAAATTCCAAAATCACAGCCTTTCTTCCCTGTGTTTATTTTTATATTTCCATTTTTTCTCCTTTTATTTTTTCACCTTTTTCTGCAGATTTTGCATTTATGCGTTTACATTAATTTTCCCAGATTTCCCTCCAAATCTTCACACGAGTCCCTGGCGCAACTGCATGAACGGTGCATGATGCGTCCGCGTCGGATGAATCTACAGCGTCTGTGGGTCGGGCAAATGACGTGGCGGGATTGGAGTGGGAGCGGGACACGGGATCGGAAGCTGTTTTTACAGTTTGATGGCGTTGAAATTCTTGCGATCGTATTTGTTAGGTTTATCAACCTCGTTTTTTGACCTGGGAACTAAAATACGATGTCCACCAATGTCGTATATGCTGTTTAGAGAGAGAAAATTAAATAAAACTTTTAACGTGCGTTCCACGCGCGAAAGAGAGAGGGGATCTTTGCATGGATTCTGCTATTGAATAAAAAATTAATTGCTAAATTACATAATATTCTTCAAGTTTGAAATCTATTATGACCTTATACAATATTTTTAAAACATTTTGTTTTCATACTTCACGTACTATTTTATTTCAAAATAATACATCTGTTACATTTTCCATCCATTGATCCGTTAAACGCTGACACGGCTGTCACATTTGTGTCACGTGGCTGCCAAATGTGTGCCACTTGACAAATTTTTTTTTTAATTTAAAAAAAAAACCTAAATCTTCAACAACAAAAAAAACTTAGAAAACCCAAACCCCATCACCCCACCCCCTCCCCTTCGGCCCCCCGGGAAACCCTATTCCCTTCATCGTCCCTCCCTGCAACCCAAATCCAAAACCACTCACACCCATCCTCTTCCGCACCCATCCTCCACCTCCTCCGCGCACCCATCCTTCATCACCTCCTCTGCCTCTTCTGTGGATCTCATCTTCTGCCTCCCTCTGCAGCAGTTAAGTCGCTTGGCTTTCTGCCTCTAGACCTTCCTCTGCATCCCTCTGCCCGACCCCTACTACTCCTACTCTTGCTCCGACTCCGATGACTCATCCACCACCGTCGATTACGATGACTATTACTACGATCCCTACTCTAATTGATTCCCTTCTACTTCTTCGATTGTCTTCTCCTTTGTCGGCGCCCCATGTACAGTAATTTTCTAATATCATTTTTGCAATTTCTTTTATCTCAATTGTTTTGTTTTCGTTTCTGGAATGTTGGGTTTGTGCCGATTTGCTTGATCATTGACTTTTAATCTTCTTGTAGAATGATGGGTTAAGTTCGTGATTTCTTTGCATTGATGAATTGGGTTGTTCAAGATTGTTCTTTTTCCCCCAATAGGTGTGGATTTAAGGAGTGGGGTGTGTAGAAGAGGGAAAAGGGTGGGTGCGGAAGAGGGCATGGAGGATGGGTGTGGTGGGTTTGGGGAAGATGGGAGGGGGAAGAAAGGGGTGGGTTGCAAGGAAGGGGGTCGGGGAAGATTAAGATGGGGTTTTTTTTTTCTTCTTCTTCTTCTTCTTCTGGGTTACAGGTCAGGTAGGTGGGTGGGGGAGGGAGGGAAGACAAAGTAAGGGTTGCTTTTGTTTTTGTTTTTGTTTTTTTTTTAATTTAGAAGATTTAGATTTTTTTTAAAATTTATTTTTTTTTGCCACGTGGCATACATTTGTCAACCACGTGGCACAAATGTGGCAACCACGTCAGCGATTAACAGTTCAATGGATGGAAAATGTAACGGAGGTATTATTTTGAAATAAAATAGTACGTGAGATATGAAAGTGAAATATTTTAAAGATGTTGTATGGGGTTTTAATAGACCTCAAACCTGATGAGGTATTATGTAATTTACCCAAATTTAAAATAAACAAATAAATAATCTTATATATAAAGCCGGGGACAGGGACCCAATCCCACTGGATCTTCATTCTTCTTCATTTTTCTCTGTAGTTTTTCTTCTGCTTCCTCATCTCCTTCAAAAAAAATTCTTCAATAATCATTTCTTCTTCAATTCTGAGTCTTCTTCTTCACTCTTTTTGTTTGTATATGCGAAACTTTAGAACGACGAGTTGTTGACGACTATTACGACATTGTCAACAACTAGCTCCGAGAAAGTCACGAAGTCGACTTTGGGCTGACGCTGACTCAGGGGAAGCATGACGCCGACTTAGGGGAAGCACGATGCTGACTCCGAGGAAGCCACGACGACTACTCGGCCTTTACAGAATATGGATCCAGAGGATCCGGTGGGATTGGGTCCGGAGATGATCATTTCCCTATAAAACCAACACAGGTGAATAATGCTTTTGGATAATGCATCCCAAAAATAATGCATCAAATAAGACATGGGGCATTTTCATCATTTTAACAGTGTTTTTTTAATAATTAAATTTTTATTCTTTTTAATAAAATAAAAAAATTAGTACCTCACAATAGGTTAGCAATAATGTGATTCAATTTCTCTATTTTTAAACACGTTCAAAATATCTTAAGAGACGTGTAATGCCGGTTATTAAAAAGGTTTTTCGCACGTGGATATTAATGTGCTTAAATTAGTTGTCAAATGATTGTGTTTTTTTATAACAAAACGATATTATCTACACTAAGGGAGAGAGAGTGGGCTTAGCCTCACAATGGGCTAGCAATAATGTGATTCAATCAGTTGTTTATTAAATATTATTTTCTCTATTTTTAAACACATTCAAAACATCTTAAGAGGTGTGTAATGTCAATTATAAAAAAGGTATTTCGCACGTAAATAATAATGTGATTAAATTAGTTGTCAAATGATTTTTTTTTTACAAACGATATTATCTACACTAAGGAGGAGGGCATGGGCTTAGCCTCACAATGAGCTAGCAATAATGTGATTCAATCAATTTTTTATTAAATATTATTTTCTCAATTCTTAATGTAAATTCTATAGAAATTGATTTTATTATGTGAATTTAGCTGCTTTAATTAGTCTATGAGGAGTTTCTTCTAGCATGATCTAATATTATTAATTTACTTCAAATATTTGACTTTCCTTTTGTCAATTTACGCATATAAATACATTTAAAACGTGTAATTTGCACGTAGCATGTTGTGATTCAAAAAATGCCTTCTGCACATGCTTACGCGCGTGCATGAAGGATAGTTAAAAGGAATGAGAAAATAGTGCATGGGGCGGAGCTTTCTAGGCTAAGGCCAACTTTAAGAGCAACTTCATCCTTGAAAATAAAGTTGGGCAAGAGTTTATTCAATCCATTCAAGTAAATAGTAATTGATTGTAATGAATAGTAACGGTCATCGCCTTCTGCACCAAACTGAATAGCCTAGTCAATTTGTATTAAATATTTTTTTATAAAATAATAAAAAATAATTTTATTTTTAATTTTGGATAGGATTTTTATTCAACCTTGTCATGCCACATGTCTTTATCCGAAAGTACATTTTTTATGTAAGATGGTTTATGTATTTATATAAAAAAATCGTTTTATTTTTTCTGTATTTTTAAACTTTTTTTTTTGTTAAGTTAATTAATCTGGACCATTAGATTTCAAAAAGGTTGAAATCCAATAGCCTAAAAGCGGACACGTGGCTAATGGTAACTTCATTTGACATTTTCAATCTTTTTTTTTATTTTTTATAATCTGGCATGCACACCCACGCGTGTGTGTTTCCCACGTGCCAGCCGCAAACGAATTTCCCTCACACGGCTGACATCATGTGGGCTAGTTTCTTGCTCAGTCCATTTTGTGTTGGGCTTAAAGCTAGCCTCCACTTTAGGCCAGCTAAGGCCATCTCCAACCGACCCAGCAAAAAGGTCATAGGCCAAAATATAGCCCGTTTTAACACAACAACTGTAACGCCCCGACCCAAAATTTTTATTTAGGAAAATAATTTCGGTGATAGGCCAAAAATTAAACTCTTGTTTAAATTTTCTACCATTGTTCACAATTCATTATTTAAATTTCTTAATCACTCACAAAATTTATAATCCAAATTTACTTACTAAAAACATAAGATTTAAGTTTTGAATAATTCACCAAAGTTTCATTTCTTCAATCAAATTCCCAACAAAAGAATAATCTCACCTATTTAACGCTGCATCTAACCCCTGTTAAACTGCCTACGTACCCTTGATACGAGATCAAGCCTTTTGTAGTTCACCCTTCATTCTTTTGTCCATTTTCTAAATCACAATTACTAAACATGGATTGATGGTTAACAACAAAAATAGCAATTCAATAGAAAACACGTTTAATAAACAAGTATAACTCAATATGGTGCCACTAATACATAAATCGAGACACACGTCATCACGATGAGCTCATTAAGCTCATGAAATCCCAACACTCTAAGATAAATTGCCACATCCCAGTTCGCATAGTAAGATATTGTCCACTTTGGACCATACCCTCACAGATTTGTTCTCGAGCTCCACCCAAAATGCATATCACTTTAGGGATTTGGGCATGTACATGTAAGGCACATCACCTCATCTCCCCGCATTTTGGGTGGAAGCCCAAGAACAAATCCATGAGGGCGTGGCCCAAAGCGGACAATATCTTACTATAAGGAGGTGGCATGTACATATAAGGAACATCAGCTACTCTCTCCAGGGCGATGTGAAATCTTACAGTCCACCCCCTTAGGGGCCCGACGTCCTCGTCAGGACACTTCCTACAGGAGAATGGCTTCTGATACTAAATTGTCACATCCCAGTTTGCATACTAAGATATTGTTCGCTTTGGGCCACGCCCTCACAGATTTGTTCTTGGGCTTCCACCCAAAACTCGTCTCCCTATAGGGAGGTAGGCATGTACATATAAGGCAAATCACCTCCTCTCCCCCGTGCGATGTGGGATTTTACATAAACGGCATGCTAGAACTGGGTTTAGTTGACTAAAAGTCAACCGTCGATCAAGATCTAGGATAGGGTCCACAACCCTAGAAATCTAAACCTGAAGATATGTCTATCAGTTTTATGATCCATAACTTCTCAACATCCACATTATGCTTCTAGAACAACATACTAGAATTTCATTTCAATCCAACGGTCGGATCATCGATTCATATAATGTCCAAGTAGCGGTTTTTATCAAAACTATGTTCATACGATGAGATTTTGTCAATCGAACATCATATATGAAATCAGGGTATCCAAATTAGTCTAGGAATGACAGGGGAGCCTCAACCCACGTGTTACCGCACGTAGCGGTTGGCTACCCTGAATCGCAGGAAGACTCAAATATTTCAAAAAATTATCAAATTTTACATAAATGAAGATCTTAATGAGTAGAGCAAGTTTTATACATGTGGAAAAGTCCAATTTGGCTGGGAAAAGCCCGAATTCCCCTCGAAATAGATAGAACTAGAAATAGGTAGCTTCAATCTGTCACCTTCAGTGCTCCACCGCCCCTATAATTGTTTGCGCTGTGTTTCAGGCCTCAAGAAGATGTTATAAGTGGTGGTGATCAAAGGAATTTTTTTTAAAAAAATGGGAGAATCAATGGCAAGAACCCCCGCACCCACCAGTGCAATTTTTCTCGATTTCAAAACCGAATATCTTTCATTTTGGAGTGTAATAGGAAAAGTAAACGGTGGGGAATGTTTTCCTGTTGGTTATATGACGTGGTTCGCCGGAAAAACCGACAAAAAACCATCGAAATTGGTTGTGGAAACCAGGTCGGGTCACCGGTCAAAGGGGGTTCGAGTTCCCCTTCTCATTTCTTCTCTCATTTTCCCTCCCTTCTCCCCTTCCTGATTGGTTCGTCTGGCTCCTCTTTTTTTCCCTTTCTTTTCCATCACATTCATTCATCTACTCCCTTTTTCTTCTATTCCTTTCATCCCAACCACACACGTGGCACATCTCATTGCTCTAGATTTTCTGGAGCCTTCTAAATTGAGGTAAAATTACCAAAATGTCCTTATATTAAATGTTAATAACTCATTCGTTATAGCTCCGTTTCACGAACGATTTTCGCCTATGCACTCGTAGGACCAAGCTCTATCCATATTTATCAAGAAATAATTTAAAATATATGAATATAAAATACGTCCTCGTATAATTGCGTTAAACCAACTATGGCGTTTTCGTTATCTTCTACTTAACAAAAACTTATACAACATAAAAAAATAGTAAAATATGGAAACGGAATTTCACATTTTTTCCATTCGAAATTTCATAACCATAAATCGATTTATTTTTTATTTTCTCCACATATTCATAATTATGAATATCAAATTCATATACTTCAATTTTTTATTTTATTTTCAGGATATTACATTCGACCCCCATTAAAATAAATCTCGTCCTTGAGATTTCAATCATTGGGCCAGGATAAGGTATTTAAAACCAATCTACAGTACCGTCAATATTGAATGAAATCAAAATCTTATTCTATGATTTCATTCATGTCCTCACGTGAACCAAACTAACCATAGTAATAAATAGCCATAAAATATGCGTGCGTCATCAATTATGTCCGCAATATTGAATCCAAACAATGACAACTAAACCAACCAACCAAAAACATTACATGTGCTACACACCTGGGTAAACTTTATCAGAGTGACACAATGGCTAGGTTAAAGTTATTTCCTTCATTCTTCACCACTATATATTAAACCAATCATAGCCTCGGTTTGTGATTCCATTTCCGTTCGTAAAATGACACACCCCGACCCAAAATGCCCATTTAGACTTTGAATCGAGCTGTGTTGGCCGACACCTGAAAGGTGACGAAGCCATAAAGTGTAGTGTAGTGGAAAATGTGAATAAATTTATAGAAAACTTCATTTTAGTCCTTAGCAAAGATTACTTTTTGATTAAAACCATGAGTAAGATCAAAATCTAATTTTAGTCCCTTGATACATTAATAACCTCATTTATTAATTATATTTTTATTTTTTAATTATTTATCTTTTTCTTTTCTAATTTCTAATGTATTTATTTTATTTCATTATAATTTTTATTTTCATTTCATTCATTGTAATATATTTTTGTTGTGAACATTTAGATAAACTAATTTTTGTTATACAATATATTTCGATGTACTGTAACTTCTTCATTTAGGTATATTAAATTCATTATAATACATTTCGGTGCATACATTTAGGTATACACATTTTGGTACTAACATTTCGGTGCATACATTTAGGTAGATACATTTCGGTACTAACATTTCGGTGCATACATTTCGGTACACACATTTAGGTACATTAATTTAATATTAATACATTTCAGTGCATATATTTAGGTACATACATTTCGGTGCATATATTTAGATACATACATTTCGGTGCATATATTTAGGTACACACATTTCGGTGCATACATTTCAGTATACACATTTAGGTACATTAATTTAATATTAATACATTTCGGTACTAACATTTAAATATATTAGTTTAATATAATATATTTCGGTACTAACATTTAGGTACATTAATTGAGTCTTTCAAGTTTGAAGAATGTTAAATAAAATTAATAAATTAAAAAACTCTTCTTTTGGTCAAAAAATAAATTAAAATTTGTGTATTAATAAATTTAAATATTTAATGGGAGATATTAAATAAAATACACATTAATTATTTTTGAATTAAGGACACATTAGGGACTAAAAATCAATATTCAATCTAACACCAGGTTTTTTTTTAAATTTTAATATTCTTGAAGGATTAAAGTTCAAAAACCCCATAAATTTAAACCTTAAAGTGCCTAAAATATAAGACTGCGATGTGAGCGAGAATGAACCCACGAACCCATTTCACACGTGATGTTGGAGTGTAAGTAAAGTACAGTATAATGGATTGAGAATCATACCATCGAAGGTAATCTCCAATACCAAGATATGCCACAAATCCTCGTCAATAAGAAAACTCAACTATTAAAACCTGGAAGGGCGAAAAATAAGGGTGAGTGGGCTTGAAACGAGACGAATAGATTGGTACCTTTCCCGACGGCTAACTCGCCGTGGATTAGTTGAAAAATGGTCTGGAAGGTCACGGGTTCACTGGAAACTGGGCAAACTTTAAATTGTTATAACTTTCTCATTTTTCAACCAAATTAAACGATCTAAACATGAAAATTTATCTACATAACATGAGGAATCCAATTATGGTGCTTAGAGGTCTCACCTTGGCCAGAATATACAAGAAATTGACCTGCAAAGTGATGGCTCAAATGGAGGTTCTTAATTTGTTTGATCCCAAGGTAAACTCGAGTATCCAACAAATGAAACAGGTTCCTGGGACGATGGTGAACACAGTGAGGATGTCTACAAGGTCTAATTTGCTGGAAAAGAAATGGTGGTGGATGATGGTGTGTCTCAGTGAAGAAGAATGAATGAGAGGGAGAGTAATGGGAAAAATAAGAAGAAGAGGAAAAGAAGAATCCAATAAAATGGAGACCAATCTATGGGTCCCACGAGGCAGAAAACAAATTTCACATGTATTAAATTGTCAATTTACCAAAATGCCCTTAACGTTTAAAGGTTCGTAGAATCATTGTTATAATTCCAAATTACATTCTGTTTGCGCCCACACGTTCGTCTCGACGAGTACTTTCCAAATATATAAAGATAAGTTGAAAAATACATAGGGATCAAATGCATCGTAAATATAAAAGCATCAAAACTAAGAATATGAATATGATATACGAGATACATAATTTTAAATAGTGAAATCTAGGGATGGGATTTCACATCCTTCCCCCTTTATAAAAATTTTGTCCTCCAAATTTCCATTGTCATCCTTCAAAGTAAAAGATGCACTAACTCTGGCCATGCTAAGAACCTTCCTGCTATGTCGTAGCGTCACTACTCTGAGCTCCAACTCCCTGCTGACTGACTTTAGGCCGTCGACCTCTCTGCAGAATAGACCTCTGCTAACTTGAGCCTAAAGGTGCTCCCAATTATGTACTCTGAACTGAAAGTGCACTTGGACCATCAATATTGGGTGTCACTGTGCTCGTATCAATACCTACTGCCTCCAGGCACTAGCTCATGAAATGAATAACCTGACCATACTAAAAACATATCAAGGTCACATCTCTGCATAGACCGCTATGTCGACGTTCGCAATGTGAGCAAACTCAAGATATAGTTACTTGAGACTGCGTCTGTGATCCTCCCTAGAAGAACTATAGAGTCCACTCCTACGAAAGCGACTGTGATGACTCTGCGCGTAAAACGATGAGTATCTCTCCCAAAAGTAGTTGGAGAGTCACCCCGTTCAAATCCATCATGTCTTCTGTGAGTAAAGCCATAAGATCCACCAAATGTAAATTCAACGCATCGTCGGGCCTCACCCGAAAATGTATTAAATGTCTGAGCCTCTGACTGGGTTCTCTTCTTCCGATCCCCACTCGCACGTACATCAAGCTCCTCATTAATCTTTGCAGTGCGTGCACGGTCAATGGCCTGAGCATAAGATGTCAATCCCTAAACCGATAATAGATTTCAAATACTCGGCTTAAATCCTCTAATTATCTTCTACGTCTTCCTCTCTTCAAAGAGAGGCTGTGAAAAACGATATAATCTGGTAAAGCGAGCCACATAATCAACAATTGTATCCGTGCCCTGCTCCATAGTAGCGAACTCTGCCTTAAGCTCGTCTCGAAAAGACTTAGAGAAGTACTGCTCGTAAAATGCCGTCTGGAAATGATCGATTCACCGGCTGCCAATACAGGACGAGTGATCTGCCACCACTCGTAATCCTCTTCGGTCAACATATCCGCAGCAAGATTTGCTGGCTCCTTAAACGAACAACGTAAGACGGTGAAAATCTTGGTAATTTGATTAATCCAAAACTCAGCCACCCACGGAGCAATAGAGCCATCGAATGAAGATGGCTTGTGAGTGCGAAACTCTCTATACAAAGACTTCATACTAGTAAAAGTCGCACGAATGTGAGCTTGCATAAGCTGAGCCAAATCCTTAATTGCTTGAAAAGCATCATCGGGTCCACCATAATCGTGACTAGCCCTCTGATCAATATCAAGTGCTACATCATCATCGGGAACATCATCCCCAATCGACTGGTAAACCATGTGGAGTCGTCATCGTACATTTGAAGAATAAAAGGATTTTGTGTAAGCAAATAAATAAGACTTGGGACAAACCCACACTGCTTATGTAAAGGTCTAGCTACCCATAACCTACCAAAGGTTTCCTCATTATAAGGTAAAGGTATAGGTATTTAATACCTAAGCTCTGATACCACCAAAAGTTGTCACGCCCTGATCCCAAGATATACCCAAAATCGACATGTGACAGTAGACTGTAGGGAGATGCTAGGAAATACAAACTGAAATACTGAACTGAAAAATAACAATAATCACATATTTTTAAGAAAAAGTATAGGGGTAACCTAACACTCCAAGCCCTCTGAACTTAGTCTGCTACCCTAAAGCTCCTCATATCTACTGAAACTGCACAATCACCCCTACACCATGAGAATGGTGCACCAGGCAACAACAACCCGAATAAGTTGTGAAGCTCATGTGAGTGACAATAATTCTACGTGTGCGATACTATTCAAAACCAACCATCAATTTAGTTTATAATACTATTCAAAACTAACCATCGATTCAGTTTATAAACGTCAAATATAAAATTATATTTTATGAAATCATGATCAAGTCATTGAAAATTCTAATGGAGTCACCCAGACATCCAACGGCTCATCTGAAACAAGTCACAAAAGCTCACAACCATAAACTCATACAACATAATGAAAAGTAGGGCTAAAGTGACACAGTTTAGCCAAAGCCTACATCTGTAAAGCTATCTCAATCTAAACTCAATCTGAAAAATCAAGAAAGCAATTAATCAGGTTCTGGGCTTCTCAACGGAACCATAATACCAAACAGGATTCCGGACCACTTAACGGAATCCAACCAAGATACAATTCTGGACCACTCAATGAAATCGTTGAGTAGAATGGATATCAGACCACTCAACGAAGTCCAAGCTGGATACGATTTCGGACCACTCAAGGGAATTGAAGATCACGAGGGATTCCGGACCTCTCAACGGAATCCAGATAAAGCAGCGAATCGTACCACTCAACGGAACCTCAGCGGAAACCCAATTCCGGATCACTCAATGGAACCTAGTGGAAGGCCAACAACCATAATGTACAACGGCTCAAAGAAACGAGACAAGGTACAAGTTACTCAATTTACTAAAGCTTAACTAAGTGAAACAAGGTACAAATACTAAATTTAGAATGAATCAACGAAGCGGGAAATGAAACAATATCAAAGCAACAAATCCCCATCACAACGGTTAATGGTTCACTACTAGCCCTCACATTTCATCACAACATGCCAATCATACAAATTAAACCATATTTCAAAATATACACGTCAAATCTCATTTCATAAACATAAATCAATGGATAAGTATTAAAAATAACAATTCAATAGAAAACATATTTATAAAACCAAGTCATATCCACACAGGATAACAATTACGAAAATAGAGTAATCACCAATATCACATATATTAAAGTCACTCACCTGGAGCCCGCACTACCAATTCCTAGCTCGAATATCGAGGCGTCACGAACAATCGTCCCCTAGAACAAATATCAAATCACGCCTCAGAATTTATCGATAGAACACGTAATTGTAGCTTATACATGTCATCTAGGACATTCTATAATGATTTGGGATCCATTAATCAAAAGTCAACTATCGATCAAAGATCAACCGTCGGGTCCACAACCCTAGAAATTCAATCCGGAAGATCCACACATCAGATTTCGGATTTGTAACTTCCTAAAGTTCTCATTATACTCATAGAATGACATACTAAAATTTCATTGTGATCCGATAGTCGGATCTCCTCCAATCACAAATTCAAGTGGCTATCAATTAGTCGATCAACTATGAAACTACATTAAAACATTAGAATTTCAATAAACGGATGTCAAAAATGGATTCAGAACGTCGAATTACCTTAAAGAGTCAATGCATGGCATATTCCAAAGAATATTCCTCTTCTTCAACCTCTCCTCCATTCCCCAGATTCTACAGATTTTGCAGATTTTCTAGCAATCTTTAGAACTCCATATCTAACTCATTTCTCAACCAAATTCGATCCATAATATACTAAAACGAAGCTAGAGAAGTGTAGAACAAGATTATACCTGCTTGGAGTCCAAATGGTGGTCAGAGGTGGCCGAAAAATAGTTGGAAAGACAGATGTCCACAGGAAAACTGGTAACTCGTCGAAATTTCTGGGCAAACCTTAAACGTCCATAACTTTGTCAATACTCAAAGAAATCAAGTGATTCAAAAACGAAAATCATAGCTTGGAACGAGAAAAATAGATTGGTACGTTTCCCATCGACTAACTCGTCATGGATTAGCCGAAAAATGGTCTAGAATGTCACGGGTTCGCTGAAAACTGGGCAAACTTCAAATCATTACAACTTTCTCCTTTTTCAACCAAATTAAGCGATCCAAACATGAAAATTTATCTACAGAACATGAGGAATCCAATTATGGTGCTTAGAGGTCTCATCTTGGCCAGAATATATGAGAAATTGACTTGCAAAATGACGACTCAAATGGAGGTTCTTGATTTGTTTAATCCTGAGGTAAACTTGAGTATCCAACACATGAAATAGGTTCCTGGGATGATGGTGAACACAGTGAGGATGTCTGCAATGTCCAATTTGCTGGAAAAGAAATAGTGGTGGATGATGGCGTGTCTCGGTGAAGAAGAGTGAATGAGTGAGAGAGTAACGAGAGAAAGAAGAAGAAAACGAAAAGAAGAATCCAGAAAAATGGGGACCAATATGTAGGTCTCATATGGCAGACAACAAATTTCACATGTGTTTAATTATCAATTTACCAAAATGCCCTCGATGTTTAAAGGTTCGTAGAATCTTTGTTATAACTCCAAATTACATTCTGTTTAGGTCCGCGTGTTTGTCTCGACGAGTATTATCCAAATATATAAAGGTAAGTGGAAGAATACGTAGGGATCAAATACGCCGTAAATATAAAAGCGTCGAAACTAAGAATACGAATATAATATACGAGATACATAATTTTAAATAGTGAATTCCAGGGATGGGATTTCACAATGGTTCCATTATTTTTGACCTAGTTGGGTCGCATGTTTTGGGTGAGGGATCCATGATCCCGTGCTTCACTCTTCTCTCCCTTCCCCTCATTTCTTCTTTTTCTGATTTGTCTTTCTCTCTTCTCTTTCTCCCTGATTGGGCAGCCTTTCTTCCTATCCTCTCATTAGCTAAATAGATATTAGCATTTAAAGCCAAACCATTAGAAATGGCTAATCAAATATCGAAAATTCTGGCCAAAATCATTGGAATTTCAAATCACAATTACTCACCATCATAGGTAAAACAACAATTTCATCACCTTTTTCTTTTATCCAAATCAGTGACTGGTAGACTGGAAAAGATTGTAATATACCTGGTCAATACACATCACACATTTTTATCACTTCAGTAATTCATTCTCGCAACTCACATATGGAGCTTCTCCCTGGAAACATTGGGTCTTTGTGCCCACTAATCCATTTCTCACATTTCACAAGTCTTTTTACCTATTCCAACATTTCTCCACATTCCATGGGTCTTTTCACCCGAATCAACATCCACGGCCTTTTTTGCCCAATTCAACATCCACGAACTTTTTCGCCTAATTCAACATCCACGAGTTTTTTTTCGCCCAATTCAACATCCATGGGCTTTTTTCACCCAATTCAACATGTCTCAATTACACAGGTATAATATGACATTTCCATCTACTTGAAACAATTTCACAATCATCTTAACATTCAAAATTTTCATAATGCATATCATAACATCAGCTCAATTTAAGATTAATCCGAAACTTTAAATCAAACGCTCATCTTAGAGCTATGCATAAAATATGACATTTAAAAAAAAATTCTACTCCTACTCAATTCAATTCACTTCACTTCATAGTGATTCACAATATAGGCATTTCACATAAATTCATCATTAGTAAAAAAACTTATGAAATAGTGCAATATCAATGCAATTCACAATTTACATCCACAACCATCAATAATATCTCACATTGTAAGGTAAGATCATTTGTTCTGATACCATTTGTAACTCCACGACCCAAAAATTTTATTTTCGAAAATAATTTCGGTGATAGGCCAAAAATTAAACTCTTGTTTAAATTTTCTACCATTATTCACAATTCTTTATTTAAACTTCTTAATCACTCACAAAATCTATAACCAAATTTACTTACTAAAAATATAAGATTTAATTTTTGAATAATTCACCAAAGTTTCATTTCTTCAAACAAATTCCCAAAAAAAGATTAATCTCACCTATTTAAGGCTGCATCTAACCCCTGTTAGAATGCCTACGTACCTTTGATACGGGATCAAACCTTTCGTAGTTCACCCTTCATTCTTTTATCTATTTTCTAAATCACAATTACTAAACATAGATTGATGGCTAATAATAAAAATAGCAATTTAATAGAAAACATTTTTAATAAACAAGTATAACTCAATATGGTGCCACTAATACATAAATTGAGACACACGTCATCATGATGAGCTCATTAAGCTCCATGAAATCCCAACAACACTTTAAGATAAACGGCACGCTAGAACTCATTTTAGTTGACTAAAAAGTCAACTATTGATTAAGATCGAGGATAAGGTCCACAACCCTAGAAATCTAAACCGGAAGACCTACCTATCAGATTTATGTTCCATAAATTCTCAACATCGACATTATGCTTCTAGAACAACATACTCAAATTTCATTACAATCCAAAGGTCGAATCGTCAATTCATATAATGTCCAAGTAATGGTCTTTATCAAAACTATAGTCATACAATGAGATTTTGTCAATTGAACATCATATATGAAATTAGGGTAATCCAAATTAGTCTAGGAAGGATAGGGGAGCCTCAGCCCACGCGTCACCGCACGCTGCAGCTGGCCGCCCCGAGTTGCCAAAAAATTCAACTATTTCAAAAAATTACCAAATTTCACAAAAATGAAGATCTCAATGAGTAAAGCAAGTTTTATACCTATGGCCAAGTCCAATTTTGCCTGGAAAAGCTCTAATTCCCTTCAAACACACCGAAAACCCTAAAAATGGGTGGCTTCAATTCGTCACCTCCGGTGCTCCGCCGCCCCTATAATTATTTGGGCTTTGTTCCAGGCTTCAAGAGGATGTTATAGGTGGTGGTGATTGAAGGAAATTGTTTCAAAAATGGGAAGATCGACAACAAGAACCCATGCACCCACCGATGCGTTTTGTTCCCGATTTCAAAACCAAATATCTTTGATTTTGGGGTGTAATAGGAAGAAGGAATGGTGGGGAATGTTTTCCCGTTGGTTATATGACATGGTTTGCCAAAAAAGCGGATGAAAAAACCATTAGAATTGGTTGTGGAAACCGGGTCGGGTCATGGGTCGAATAGGGTCCGAGTTCCCATCCTTCCCTTTTCTCTCATTTCCCTTCCCTTCTCATTTTCCTGATTGGTTCCTCTGCCTCCTCTTTTTTTTTTCTTTTCTTTTCCATCACAGCCGTTCATCTACCCCTTTTTCTTCTATTCCTTTTATCCCAGCCACACACGTGGCACATCTCATAGCTCCAGATTTTCTGGAGCCTTCTAAATTGAGGTAAAATTACCAAAATGTCCCTAAGTTTAAACATTAATAACTCATTTGTTATAGCTCCGTTTCACGAACGGTTTTTGCCTACGCGCTCATAGGACCAAGCTCTATCAAATTTATCAAGAAACAATTTAAAATATATGAGTATAAAATACGTCCTCGTATAATTACGTTAAACCAACTAGGGCATTTTTGTTATCTTCTACTTAATGAAAAATTATATGACATAAAATAATAATTAAATTTGGAAGCGGAATTTCACATTTTTCCCATTTGAAATTTCATAACCATACATCGATTTATTTTTTATTTTCTCCACATATTCATAAACTTAATTTTTTTTTTTTTTTAGGATATTACAAAAACCGTCTCCAACCGAGGGCCTGACCAAAAGGCTTGTGGGCCATATCAGGCCATAAACCAGCCACAAGGCCAGTGGGCTTGCCAAAGGAAGCCAACCAGCCAACCCGATTTCGGTAGGCCAGTCCATTTGCTGTTGTTGGTGTTGTGGGTCCTGTTCTTGTTAGGTTGTGTCACTCTCCCATCATGCCTTATTTGTAGTACGCAAACTTGCAATATTTTGTTTATGAGGTACTATTATTTTATTTGTTTTTAATTTTATCCTTCATCAATCCACAAAATCTAGTACCATTTTTATGTGATACTATTAGGCTATTTCTAACCAAAAGAAGGCCAAAGAGCCATGTTTAGCCTTATAGCCCTGCAAGAAATTATTTTTTTAATGAATAGTGTCAGGCCATATTTTATTCCATTTCCAACCGAAGGGGCAAAAGGGCCATTGGCCAAAATATAGCCCTTTGAAGAAAAACCATCTCCAACCGAAGGGTCTACTTTTTAGCATCCTTAATAATTTATTATTTTAATAGAATTAATATGGTTAATTGAATTAAGCTACCATATTAAATAAAAAATAAATTATACCAAAAGATAAGAAGAAATAAAATAAATTATCGTGGTAGAATGGGTAAATACTTTTTATATTAAAAGATAAGAAGCAATAAATAAATTAAATCGAAAAAAATATTAAAAGAAAATAGAAGGATAGACCCGCTCCAAATGCAGATTGCAAATAAAATTTCCTAAAATTAAATAATAGTACCTCATAAAAATGGTATCGGATTTTGTGGATTGATGAAGGATAAAATTAAAAATAAATAAATAATAGTACCTCATAAAAAAAAATATTGCAAGTATGCGTACTACAAATAAGGCATGCAGGGAGAGTGACGCAACCTAACCAGAGCGGGACCCACAACACCAACAACACAAAGTAGACTAGGCTACCCAAATCGGGCTGACTGGCTGGCTTCCTTTGGCCAACCCGCTGGCCTTGTGGCCTGACCCTTGGTTGGAGACGATTTTCGTGTCAAAACGGGCTATATTTTAGCCTATGACCTTTTAGCCAGGTTGGTTGGAGATGACTTTATTTTATTTGTTTTTAATTTCAGGAAATTTTATTTGTAATCCGCATTTGGAGCAGGTGACACACCTTGATCTGGAATGTCCACTAGGACTCCGAATTGAGCTGTGCTAACCGACACCTGGAAGGTGACGAAGCCATAAAGTGTAATGATGTGAAAAATGTGAATAAATTTAAACCTAATAGTGCCTAAATACCAGAGTGTGCTAGTGAGCGGGTATGCACCCATTTCACACGTGTCGTCAAAGCATAAGTAAAGTACAGTAGTGTGAGTAAGGATCATACCCTCAGAGGTAGCCACCTATACTGAGATTCACCAAGAATCCTCGTCGATACAAACTTTCAGCAGCTAAAACCTGGAGGGGCGCAGAACAGAAAATGTGAGTGGGCAAAAATAAAGCTTTTGAAAACACATTTCTCTTTTCAAATATAATAACCCCTCACCGTAAAACCCGTATAATTTCCTAGAAAATAATACTACATACGTATATGGAAATCGTTCTCAAATGTAGTGGAAACCAAGTATATGCCATGTCTAGTCTCAACCAATATAAAAATACAAGCCAGATGATACTAAATCGATGTGAATGGTATGTTAGCTGGAGTCACCTAACGTGACTTGTACGGTTGAATCTATAGCTCATAATCTATTCCTGCACGCAAGTGGGAACCACCTAATGTGGTTTGTATGACAGGGCTAGGTGTAAATATGTATGCTCAAGTGCTACGATCACGTGAAGGCTATGCGAATAATCGCGGGTCACCTACGAGTCGGAACCACCTAATGTGGTCTGTACGACAGGGATGTGCACTAAACTTGGATCCAAGGTGAGCGTTCGGTGCGGGAGGTGAACATTATGTGAAGGACTGTGCCCTAACCACGAGTTGGAGCACTAACACCGAGGTGCAGGATAATGAGCTCTAAATAAAACCCAAACATAACCATACACACTATAATCATTATCAACATACTGTACTCACCTGTAGCTTACCTGGGCCTCCGCAGTATCAATGAACATTAAGCATTTCTAAACTAATGCATATACTAAAATATAATGTAATTGACATGGCATTTAAATCACATTTCATTTAAAGCAATTTATGGGAAAAACGTATGTCATGTATACATATATATAGAAAACCAAAAGCCCACTCACTTGGAGTTCACGCTACAACTCTCTAGCTCAATCCACAAAGGCGTTTGTGGAAACCACTCCAGAGGCCGATCCTTAGTACAGATGGCTCTTAACACATGCTACCACTGTCCTACCATACACCAAGATGCTAAGTAGTTAGTACAAAAGTGCGACCGTTGCCAATGCTACAAGCAAAGAAGCAAGTTTATTAAATTTTCTAGCAAATTTGATAAATAACTAGCAAAGACCGAAGGAGTACAAGCAAAGCAAAAAGCAATGAGGAAAACAAAGATAATCTTAAAGACTACCTAGAAGATTATTCTTTAGTAGCTTGGACACTCCAGCCTGGGCACCAACATCTCCGGCTACTTCACCAATGGAAGCCTCAAAAGTAAAGGCAAACAAGTTTTCCAGAGAAATAGAGAAGGTGTCAAAGTCTTTCCCAGCAAACTCAAAAGATGATCTACATATCTCAACTTGTAGAAACGGAGCCTCAAGCCTAGCCTTCTCACCTTTTAGTTGCCCGATCTCCTCGAGCAAACCAACACGGACGCGCTGTAACTCATCCACTTATTTCTTCAAACTTTTATTGAACTTCAATGCACCTTGCAGTTCCAACACTTGGGGTTCAAGCCTGTCAACAACCTTCTTGACGTGGATTACTTGGTTATAAGTAACAATCAACTCTTCATCCTTTGCACAAGCAGCGAAATGAAGATCAGAAATGGCACACTCAAGATCTTAAATATAAGAAGAATAAGCTTTGGCTGCCACAGTCTTTCCCACCTCCTTGGTAGCCTTGGTATCCATTTGGTCGAGAATCATAAACTCGACTGCTAGAATAGTCGTCTTCTACATTATGGAAAGTAGGGTAGTCTTCCTATACTCGGTTGTATGCTTCGCAACTCAAAAGTGCACAGATCTCTGCAGCCTCCCCGTAAACAGGCTTAGTAGATTTCTCACAACTGCCCACGCGAGCAATCTCTTTTTTCCCAGCAAGCGATTCAATATCAGCAGCACAAGGAGTGGGCCTTGGTGCGACTTCAGCAACAGAGTCCACCTTATTGCTTTTCATAATAGCAAGCCTCTCCAAAGGTGAACCGGACTTAGCTCCAACGGACGTCTTAGTATAGACTTCGGCACTAGGGACATGACATAACCTTTACGCTGAGCAACACTATCAGCAATCAAACTAGCCATCTTTGGGTGGCATGGCAAACATCACTGGCTCAAATCTAGCAGCCTCATCTTTCATCCCCTTGGAAAAAGTTAAGTCAATCACAAGCCTGGAGGTAGCCGGCGAACCCTCGCGAGCAGCAGAAAAAGTTTTTGGTTTTTTCTCAACCGGTATCTCTTGAGCAGACGGGGAAGATCTATTTTCCCATATTCACTTACATTGGGATCCACAACAGCGATTAGACGAGCTAATGCATCCGCCTTAATCCTATTCATCTCCTTCTTGGGAGCAGCCCACATTTTTTTGGCAAAGAAGACTAAGCAACCAATGCCATTCACTGCGCCCTAGCGCCATAATCCGGGACCCCAACCGCACAAGCTGGCCTTGACTTTAGTCAAGCCAAACAGCCTAAAGCAATGGTCCCAACCATAACACTTCTCGGCCCATGCAGAGCCGACTCCAGGCCCCTGCCAGCCAACGTGTCGCACAACCCCGATGGCTGCCCCGTGACAACACTATCTAAGAAGAAGACAAGATAAATTAAATTGTTCTTACATTGGTGCTACATGGAGAAGACGAAGAAAGCAACGAAAGACGGTCCTTTTCACAGGTAAGATGTAAAAGATTGCTAGAGGATGGGGAACAAAGTTGATTTAATAACCTACTTAAGGTGGACTTAAATAGGCTTTGAGAGAAATTTATTTCCCTTTCCTAGAAGGATCTAATTTCTTATTAAAGAGGGAATCTACATCAAAATAGGAAGCAGTCCTAAGTTTCCTAAAGCAAGAAGATATCTACACCTGCTGCACTTTTCTGGGAGTAGCCGAACATGTGTGGGGGCATTTGTGGAGCCAAAAATATTCACAAGGGCGACATGTGAATTTTTGGATATAAGAGGACAAAATTACCCTCAAAGCACACTAGATTTCCTACGTGGGAGCAATGGACAATCATCCTTCAAACAAGCCAAAACTGCCCAAAAGAGGTAACCAATTCCAAATTATCTCATCCATCCTCATCTTAGGTAATTACTTCATAACCTTCAAAACCTTCCATATAAATTAGATTAATTAGGCTAATTAATCCATTAATCACCAAATTAATCACAATTTCACACAAAAAACCTCTAAGGGCCGGCCACCTCCATTCCCTATACATAAATGACCTTATTTCTTCTAAAAAGGTAAGTCCACACTCTTGCAAAGCTCCCAAAAATTCTCTAAACACTTTTTCTCTCTAAATTCTAACTTTGGCATCAGAGCTTCTTCGGCCAAAGCCCCCCCCCCCACCAATTCATCGTGGGCGCGTGAGGCTCTTGGTCTTGACCAAAGGTGTTAATTGTTTTGTAGGTGTAATTTTGTCCAAGAAGAAAGCGGCAAAAATTTGCATCCACATCCACCGCTTATCTTTCCTTCCCTTCAATCTCAGCCACATACGTGGCTTTCTAGATTTAGCTTCAAAAACTTGGAGCCTTCCAAATTTTAATTAATTGACCATTTTGTCCCTTGACTTTAAACGTTAATAATTTCTTCGTTATAGCTCCAAATTTGATTCCGCTTACGCCCATGCGTTCGTAGCGACGAGTACTACCCGAATACGCCAAGAAGACAGATTTTACGTGTCACGAATAGGTGGTCAACAAAAGCCAACGTATTTGCCTAGAAGGGCATTTTTGTAAATTCACTTATTAAAATTATAAAAACTATAATTTTTTGGAACGGGTTGTTACAATCTACCCACCTTAAAAAAATTTCATCCCTGAAATTTAAAACCATTTGCTAGACAAAGGTAGTGAAAAAAAAACAATAGAAAAATAAATAAATACGTGAAGGAGATATCAAGTTAGAAAGGCTGGATAAAAGAGAATGTCATTCCGTTGCGATCAGATTGCAATTATTCCTCTTTCATGCCTCCAAGCTCATACTTTCCTTCTCCTTCAGTACAATACTTCAATATAAAATCCTTTATGAAAACATCAAGTCAAAAATAAATATGTAAAAACATGACGTCAAAATACGCATAAATAAATAATAATGTAAGGTTAAAGTAATTGTATTGAAATAAAAAACTGAACATATAAAGAGATTTCACCTATGCTCTCGTAAACTCATTGTCGTCTCGACAAGCAAGTAAGGAATTCCCGAGGGTGCAATATTAAAATCTTGCCCCTCATTAGGAAATACACATACATTGCCTGCACCAAGCCTTGATCGTGCTCACGCAATACCTTCTCAGGCAACATCGTCAATATCATAAAAATTTTCCATGTCACAACCTCGATCATTCAAATACCTATTCACATACTCTTCTGTAAATCACATACTACGCATAAATATTTATACCACTTCTCAAACAATGCCATGCTCATAACCAGGAATGTAATTGCAATTACACATTACTCTAATAAGGGTAAATGTCTAGCAATCATGTACTGTGCATAAGATCTCCATATATCGGTTCCAATGGTATCATAGCTAAGCCAAAATTGTAACCGTAGTTACAAGCAACTAAAATAAAGATAATGGTATGTTACCGTAACACGATATTGTCTGCTTTGGGCCCCGCCCATGCCCTTACGGTTGTGTTTCTGGGAACTCACACGAGAATTTCCCAATAGGTCACCCATCTTGGGATTGCTCTCGCGCGAACTCGCTTAACTTCAGAGTTCCTACGGAATCTGAAGCTAGTGAGCTCCCAAAAAGCCCCGTGCTAATTGGAGGTGGGAATGTACATATAAGGCTTACATGATCTTCACCCTTAGGCGATGTGGGATCTTACAATTCACCCCCTTTAGGGGCCCAACGTCCTCGTCGGCACACTTCTGGCCAAGGAATGGCTCTGATACCAAATTGTCACATCCCAGCCCGGGCCCCTACCATATTCTGAGCTCGACTCAACCGTAGCACGATATTGTCCGCTTTGGGCCCCGACCACACCCTCACGGTAGGGGTGGGTTCAAAAAACTGAAAACTGAAAAAAAAAAAAAAGCAAAAATTGAACCTGTCCGAGCCGAAAAAAATCGAACCAAAACTATCAAACCAAACCAAACCGAATCTGGCCAGTTCGATTTCGATTTTTAAGGTTCAAAAATTGAACTAAATCGAACCGAACCAATATATATATTTAATGATTGGTTTCTTATAAATAGTTTAGTCATACAATCATAACTAAAAAGAACTTATTGCTAAGTTGGTTTTAGTAAAACTTTTCAAGCTAGAGCACATGGGTTCGAACCCTCATGCCTTAAGGATTTTGGAGAACATTTTTTATTTTTTTGAGAAATCAACAAAACCCTTTAAAGTTTAACCCTAGCCACTGTAGTAGCAGCCACACCTCACATTTTCTAGTTTTCATTCATTTCTTCTCTCTCTCGTTCCCTGCCTCCAAACTCTCTCCATGTCCATGCCTCCAATTTATCCATGCTTCTCCATAACCTGCATCATTCTTTATATTCCAAGCTTCGTATTTGTGAGACCCTCCATATCCATGCCGCCAATTTCTCCTTTCTTCTTGATTCTTCTCCATAACCCGCATCTTCCTTTCTATTCCAAGTGCTGCGATGATCATGGCTTGACAATCCCTTTCCTATTCCGCCGCGGACATCACTGTTGCAATGAGAGATATAAATGCAATGGGCTTATGGTGCATATAATGGATAATAAAATTGAATGCAATGGGAGATATGAAATGGTTCTTGACCACTCACATGATTGCCCACTGTTGTAGCCTTTGGAAATCACCAATACTGTAATCTCTCCCTTCCACTTCCCAGATGACTTACGTAATGTTACCTTTCCATGTCGATCCTTCATGTTTGTGAGAAACTTCGTACCTTTCCTGGAACAAACTTCCACGACCATCTATTTCCATGACAGTAATTATTTGTTCAATTGCATATTTGTATTGCAGCTTTATTCGATTTTTGTGTTGTGGGTTTGTTAGTTATTTGAATTTTAGATGAATAAATGTAATTATTGCTGTGAGTTGTGGATTAAGATAGTATTTTGATGGATTATGTGCTTGTGTTGTTCTTGAGTTGTGGATTAAGTCGCCGGAGCTTGCTTTGACAGCAGCAAAGGAACTAAGTGGCTAGGGTTTTCAGTTTCCTTCTTTCTTTTTCGGGCTCAACCCTTGGGTTGGGTTGTTGTGCTGGCCCATTTTTTTTTTTGTTTGTGTTTAGTTGTGGGCTTTTGTTATGAATGTAAGTTTACCTTTTATAAAAAAAATTAAAAACAAAAAACAAAAAAGCGAAACCGGGCCGAAACCTAACCGAACCAAAACTGAACCGGTTTCAAACCGAACCCAGCCCTACCTCACGATTTTGTTTCTAGGAACTCACACGAGAACTTTCCAGTGGGTCACCCATCCTGGGATTGCTCTCATGCGAACTCGCTTAACTTCGAAGTTCCTACGGAATCCGAAGCCAGTGAGCTCCCAAAAGGTCTCGTGCTAATTGGAGGTGGGAATGTACATATAAGGCTTACAGGATCCTCACCTCTGGGCGATGTGGGATCGTACATCAGGTCTATCCTTCTTTCTTTTTTTTCAATATATTTTTTTATTTAATTTAATTGATTTCTTCTTATCTTTTGGTATAATTTATTCATTTTATTTAATATCGTAGTTTAATTCAATTAACCATATTAATTCTATTAAAATAATAAATTATTGAGGAGGCTAAAAAATAACCCCCATCGATTGGAGATAATTTTTTGTCAAAGGGCTATGTTTTGGCATATGGTCATTTGGCCCCCCTCGGTTGGAGATGATATAAAATATGGTCTGACACTGTTCATTGAAAAATAATTTCTTGCAGGGCTATAGGGCTAAACATGGCCCTTTGGCTTTCTTTCGGTTAGAGATGGCCTAATTGGTTGGGGTGGAGTGGATTTTTGGGGGGTTAGGGGGAAAAATGGGCTATTTCCCAACTCATTTGTTAGGGGTGAACTTGCTCTATCGGAGTGAGGTAAAGGTTTAAAAGTTAAACAAATGGTCTGATTTGTCTAGAAATTCATCTTCAACCTATGGTTGACTATAATTCTATAGAACCCACAAGGCTATTATTTGGCCAAAGAGGCATCAGGCTGGCCAAATGTAGCCCATCTCTTAACCTCTTTTTTGGGGCCTAGTTCCTCAGTTTTAATAATTGATTTAAATTCAACGGCTAGATTTGAAAACGTCAAATGGTAGTTTAATTACATTAACCCATAAAATTTAAAGGATAAACTTAAAACTAATAAATTATTAAGAAGCTATGTTTAGTCCATTCAGTTGGAGATGGTATATGAGTATGGTCTGATAATATTCATTTTAAAATAACTTTTTACAGGGCTTGTGGTATTCCTCTTCACTTGAAAGTGAAAGGTCTTAGATTCGAATCTCGTGAATAGCAAATTCGATATCAAATTAGGCTACTCATTGTGTAGTTTAGCCAAACTCCCTTCCCCTTGTTGTAAAAATATCAATATACTAAATTTTTTTTTTACAGGACTAAAATTTTGAATGAGATCGTGGTTGGCCTTTTCGGTGTGACGGCCTAAGCTTCTCTCAGCTTTTGTTCTAGGCCTTGTTTGGGTAAAAGAACTAAGAAGTTGCAGGCATTTTGTTGTTTTATTTTTATTTTTTATGTTGGTGATTGATTGGCATCATAAAGGTGTTTTTTTTATATTTTATATATATTTAATTTATTTATTTATTTACATCTTAACAGTTGAAATTTGACTAAATCTCAACCTTTTTATTTTATTTTTAATCAACTGGAACGCCGAGGTCTTTGGATCATAATCATTCACGTTTCATCCAAGCTTGATTTTCATATTTTAGATTATTTTTTAAGCCTAGTTTTTGTTGGAAAATTAGTTATTATTTTATTAATATTTATGGTTTTCTAATGGTTAAAGATATTAGAGTTTTTTGCTCGTCAAGGATTAGGGTTTTGCTTTAGTTTTCACTATATATAGTAGTGATTGTATTAGTTTATTTTATTAAGTCATTCACAATGTAGCCTCTTGGAGTTTTGTAGCCGTTTTGTCATTCTCGTTTATTTAATAATATTCTATTTTATAGTCTTGTTCCGTTGCGCATTATGATATTCAACTTGGAGTTTTGTAGCCGTTTTGTCATTCTCGTTTTGTCATTCTCCTTTGGGATTTAATCTGCTTTTGTTCGTATTATCTGTTTGATATCGTTAGGCTTTTATTTTAAATCGAAAAAAAAAATTGTGATGTCCTGAGTCCCGCCACCGTAACCACGTCACACCAAAGCTGATGCCTAAAGTTTGAAGATTAGCTAGCCTGCCCTCGCATCTTTCTGAACTACACCCACTATCGTTTCCTCATCAGATCACCACCACGTTGCCATTGGAAACACCCGCTGCAAATTCGACTGAATATGCACATCGCCTACTTGAACCACCGCGCCACCATCTTCTCAAACCCATTGCTGCATTCACCATCTTCTACATCCACCATCGCTGCTGCTTGACAACCACTTGTTTAACGAAGCCCAGACTCGAGAAAAAAACAACTCGGATCAAGTTCGTCTTTAATATGACCTAACGACCGCTGATGTACCTTGCCCGCGGCTGCTACTCTGCATTGCTTTTGCTATCCGCACCCAAGTCTATACCCACTACTATCTTCCATGTATTGGACCCCTTGGCTTAACGAAACTATTGTTGCTCCTGCACCCATCATCCATGTTGCACTAAAGGAGAAGGAATGCTTCAGTTGGTTTAGAAATAAAAACAAAGAAAGAGGAAAAAACAAAGGAAAAGGAGAAAAAATTTGGGCCACTAATTGTCTTTGAGGCCCAGATGGAGGGCATAAGAAAGTTGTTTGTTGGCCTTGTATTGATTGATTTGGATTCAGAATGAAGTTTGCTTGCCTATCACTCGAGTGCTTGAACTTATGACCACTCGAGTGATAAGGTTTGTTTTTGTTCATTCGTTGTTGCAGTAAAAATTTAGGAATCTCATCTGTTTACCCCCAATGTTTGGTTGCTGGAATTTGTTGCTTGTTAGAATTGGTTGTTCACTTGAATTGCTCGCTTGAATCGTTTGCCTTGTCTTGTCCACCTAACGGAGCTTGCATCCGCATCTGCTTGTTGGCAAACTCATGTCGTATATCGCCATGACTTTGACCGGGGGGGGGTGTTGGAAAATTAGTTATTATTTTATTATTGTTTATGGTTTTCTTGTGGGCCAAGGATATTAGAGCTTCTTGCCCGTCAAGGGTTAGGGTTTTGCATTAGTTTTCACTATATATGGTAATGATTGTATTAGTTTATTTTATTAAGTCATTCACAATGTAGCATCTTGAAGTTTTGTAGCCGTTTCGGCATTCTCGTTTATTTAATAATATTCTATTTTGTAGTCTTGTTTCGTCGTGCACTCTGATATTCAACTGTTTTGCCATCATTGTATGAGGATGAGGATGTTTCATATTGGAAACTCTTCTAAAAATGAAAGAGATGTACTAATAACCTATGAATTCATATCAAAATCCTTCCAAATAAACTCTATTTAAATGATAGCTATCCTCCTCTTTGTATTTCTATATATAAATAATAAAAAATCAACCGTACTCGTCATCACTAGTAATCACTGAATTATTAGCCCCGTGATTCTTTCCATTTTCGTAATGGTTTGAACAATTGAACCCAACATGCTACGCTTTTTTGTTTTGGTCACTATTCTAAAAATCTCTGCCTCGCGCCTCCTAGGCCCCGCTTAGACGCTAGGCGGCTGATCACCGCTCCGATTAATGTCTAGGTGTTTGAAAATTAAGAAAGGGTACCCAAACCTATTGAGGCGTCCACCTAGACTGCCTAGCCCACCCAGACTTACCTAGGTTGCAACTCACTTAGACAGAAAATAGATAACTTTCATTTTGAATTTTATTTTTTTTCAATTAATTGTAAGAGACTTGTTGAATACTTAAATGAACACACATTATAGGCTTGTTCCCCATGTTTTCATTATGTTCCAATACTTAGTAATATATATGTCATTCTATTTTGTAGTTTATGATGAAATTATATATAGTTTAAGTATAAACAGACACTTATTTACATGAAATATAATAGATTTACTTAAATCTGCCTAGTCCACCTAGGCGGGAGGCCCCAGTCTGCTGCCCGACTAGCGCCTAGCATATTTTAAAACCTTGGTTTTCGTTCACATGTGTTAGTGATGGAAGGAAAAATGCATGGGGAAAAAAAAGAGAAATGAAGAGTGAATGAAGGATGGTGAGAAAGATGAGAAGAAATGTACAAGAAAATGCACACAAAAAATAAAAAAACCAAATACAACTTTAAGTTTCACTTTCAAGATTTTGTTCTCAATTTTTCTAGTTTATTATCCTCTCTCGCCCATCACTCTTCTTAATCTCTCATTTCTCTCACGTACTTTCACTTATCCAAACACACAAAAAATTAAAACCAAAAGCTAAAAATAAAATGGTTATCAAACAGATGCTCAATTAGTAAAGGGTGTTTTGGGGTTGAGTGTGTAGGTATAGTTAAAGGGTAATATTATCCACACACATCTTTTAACCTCTCGTCCACCCGCTATTATTTTTTGTCATTTGGTCTTCTTCAATTATTTTGCCCTAGTTAAAACTTCCCTTTATTACAGACCAACCTCATGAGACGTTTTTGCTGCACTACTTTTAGGGGTGGCTACAACTCAATTTTTTTTTTTTTTGAACAAACGATGTGGGCAAGCTTCACAATTGACTACAACTCGATTTTAGTTGTACTCAATTCTTCTCGTAGAGTTGAGTATTATCTTTTAAAAGTTGTTCAAATCAGCTCATTAAATTTATTCGTATTCTTGAGCTCACATCCAATCAATATTTTCTATAATTTTGTGTCGTTATATCCTAACTCCTATTTCCACTTGACTAAACTGAAGGCTGACTATATCAAAATTAGGCCACCAACTCCAACTTGAATGTTGAAAAATTTGGCTCGATAGTGCCAGTTTCTGGTAAATTTACCAGTAGTTGATGTAGCTTAGCTTCCCTTCTGTTGGCCACCAGCATCGACGCCTCGTCTGCCTTTCACACACCAAATAAGTGAAACAAAAAAACCTGTTGTGGAGATTGAAAAGAAATATCTAAGGCCACGTTTTTTTTTTTTTTGAGTCAAATTATAAATTTGTTGAATTAGATATTATATTAAGGAGCTGACAGGGTTCAAACCACATTGTTGTGCAATGACAACACTTTTCTCTATCACTGTGGTAGAAAGCCACTTGTATATCTAAGGCCACGTTTGTTTGGTGGAAACTACAATATGGAATAAGAGAAAACAATTCTCAAAATAATTCGGCAAGCAAGCCTGTATTATTTGGTGTGAACCCGAAAGCGGTTAACAACTCATGAGAGAGCATTTTGTATTCCTTACCCGAAGTAGTTAGGAGCATTTAACCCATGCTTTGGAGCCCTTAGTTCGATTGCCCCTCCCTCAATAGCTTCTCTTGTATAGAACAACAGAAATATATGCAGGCAACTTATCAACTATGAAAACATGGTATACAAGACCGCAATTACAAAACCTGGAAAACTTGAAATAATTACACCAAAGAGTTGAGAAGAATTTTGGTCACATTAGGAATGGTTTATGCTCTCTTATTCACAAGTTCATCTCACTTATTGCTTGCCCTATCGAGAGCTTAAACATTTTAGAGTACAGAGAGGAGAAGAGCATTTCAATTCAATTTCCATGGCTTCTTCAAGTTGGTACAATTTCTACATTTGATTTAAAATTTTATATAGTTTGAATGTGATTCAGTTACTTGAGTAGATTGCGGAACTATGAATTTAGTTATGGAT
Source organism: Crataegus laevigata (assembly GCA_963580275.1). Lineage (NCBI taxonomy): Eukaryota > Viridiplantae > Streptophyta > Magnoliopsida > Rosales > Rosaceae > Crataegus > Crataegus laevigata. The sequence goes on along the minus strand of OY756940.1, from coordinate 15,877,164 downwards.
TACACATAGATCATGATGCATTGCCAGTGGAAACACTATCCTAAATTGAGCAATATAATTGAATCCTTGAGTATTTTTTTCATAGATTAATTGTCAAAATACTAATGAAAAAAAAAGAAAGAAAAGCTCGTGGTCGTACATTTGTTCAAATACTAAACACTTGTATCCTCAAGAACAGAAATCGGAGGGATGAAATAGTAGAGAACAGACTGATATATCGCTCGAATGTTTCTTAGTTCCAGGTTTTTTAGTCTGCCATAGTCGGTCGAGACCACTGTTAGCATGTCCCTAACAAAGAGGACAAAATATCAGACACAGACCTAATGGACTCGCAACGTGCAAATGTCTACAAAGTATAACTTGAAGTGTATATACAAATTAGATAAACACATAAAACTGACACATAACGATCAAGTGAATTTCTACGGTGGGAACTAGGAGTTTGAATTGATCCCATGTTGTTGGTGGCTTTTTATAAATGCCATGTTTTAATTACATGCCTGGAAACCATAATATTGGTATTAAGTATCTATCCTACTAATGTATTCTAACCTCTCTATTGAAAGGACCTCATATGTATGTTTAAGGGAGACTTGAATGAATTAAAATATATTGCTTTGTGCAACTGAAGAGAGCATTTTTCTTCTCAAATCAAGCATTTGGCTTGGTTGTATGAGTGAATCCATGATTAGCAACTTCCAGCTAGCTCCGTTGCCCTCGGTTGAGCGATTTCCAAGTCATCTATCCATCGTCTCTCTATAAGCTCTTGGTTTCTCTATAAGCTCCATAATTGTACAACACGTTATCAGCATGCTCTTGACGCTGCGCTAAAGAGAATTTGATCTTCAATTAGAGGAGTATTACGTTTTAATCATTCTTTTTATGATTAATTAATTATTTTATTGAATTGATCTACATGCTATTGATTCAAGTTAATTTCTCTTTGTTGAATGTGATACAACCATTGAAGATGCAATTTCGACTTTCCGAGAAGGATCTACAAATTCAAAGGCTTTTGTTGTTTTCTGCCAATCAAGTACGCTTAAAATAAAGGAAGATATTTGAGACGACCATGAAGCATGAAAACATTCCCCATGATGCATGAACCCCCAAAATTTATATTTTCCTTTCAACATATATATATATATATATATATATATATATATATATATATATATATATATATATATATATGTTTCATATATTTATCAATATATACATACGTTTCATGCATTATGCAATTTTTACTAGTCAAAGAATTGAAAGAAAACAAAAGCAATTTTGGTTTTTTTTACAAACCCTAGAATTCGAAAAAAGGAAATTTAAATTTGGGAAATCTACGGCTAAGTCGGGGCCTGGAGGCACCACGCTGACCTCACCTTAAGCTTGAGGCTTGGATGCTGGAACCATGAGCCAGCAACCTTTTTGGGCTTGTTACATGTGTGTGAGAACCAGACATGCGCCTGGGCTCCTTACTGAAGGCCTGCAACTTTTGGCCCACATACCAGCAATTTTTTTTCGTTGGGCCTATCACACTCTAGCTCGCGCCAAGACCAAGGCAGCGCAGTTGGGCTTTTCTTGCACACTCGATCCACACCTAGCTAAGGTTGAGGTGTCTTTCCCGTACAGCCTTTTTGGGCTTGTTTTCCTCTACTACAAGCCTACAACTTGGGTGCTTTTATGGGCTGTTGTGCAGCCGTATTAGGTAACCCAAGCCTGTAGCTTGCTACAGGGTTGTACCTCACACAACCAGCCTACACATGTTGGGCTGTAATTTTTTTTCGAACCCAATGTCCTGTTTTTGGCATTTTCGCTTCATAACCATACCCAAATAATTGTTGGACGTTTTTGGTTAAAGCCACACTAGGCTATATTTTCCTAATTATTTGGCCCGAAGTCATTATTTTGCTTCTACGATCAACCCCGAATGGTCCTGATATATTAAATTAATTAAAAGTGACATGTAGTCCATTAATCTAATAATTAATCCAAAGTTATAGACCTGAAGATCACTTTTGGACATTAACGATTTAATATTTTATTTCTTTTCTTTGAACCGTTGACTCACTTTTGAAGTCCTTAAGCACTCACACTTGAGTTCCCAAAGCAACTTAAATCCACTACACTTAAATCAGCATATTGCATTATGTGTTCTTGCAGGAACCTCTCATTTATGAACTAAACGTTCATAAAATAAATTGAACATGTAGTTTCAAATTTAGTGCCTTTGAAACTCGAAGTTTTCATAAAACAATACACCCATGAAAATCTGAAACTTTTCATGAAAACCATGTCTTAGAACTTGAATGTTCTAACTTTGATGATTATGGATGATTCATTCCCATAGCACCAATCACATTCTTGTTCCCTCTATTCAGTGGACTGTCGAACCATCACAAGTTCAATTTTTCTGACTTGGACATTTCTAATAGAAACCACTTTATGTAGGGTACAAGAAGTGAATCTCCACTTGATTATCAAGAAGCTGAGAAACCATTGTAGCCAACAATGGCATGGAAGAGCTGAATAAGCCTCTGCCATGATCTTGATTCGAAGACTTATGCCCAAAGCATTTTAAACGGAAGTACCTCCCGAACAAGGATTCCATGGCTCTTTGGTTTGCTTCTACGAACCGTTTGATCACGCCAGATATTGCTTGAAGCACACCATGATTATGTCAATGAATGAGTACAATTCTGAAGTTTATAAATTTGATCGAATTTTGACTGAAGAATACTTTTCTCGTCCTTCCTTGTTTCTAACTCGTTCTTGAAGCAACAATGTAGAAAGCAGAAGTTTACCATATTCCTAGATCTGATTACTACCACAAACATAAGAGAAAGGTATGAACCCAACTTCGGTTAGAGTTTACCGAATGGTATAAACCTAGCTCGGCTGAAGTCTGCTGCACGACTTAACCCAATTCGGTCACAGCCTACCGAACGGTGATGCTCTGCTTCAACAGGGATGCACCGAAAGGCATGCTCTACTTCGGTAGAGGTGTACCGAATTGTACTTCTCTGCTCCGACAGAGGCCTACCGAAGAGACCCTTCCAGCTTCGGCCAGAGCCTACCAAATCCAATTTTGGGTCTGTCTTTCACATTCCAATTTTGAGTTTATTTTTACAACATATGGTAGAATTAGGCCTGCCAAGGTGTGGCATCATGCCCGAAGCATGATCCTTGGCACCTAAGACCTAAAGCTTCAAGAATAAGGGATAATATTTCTGAACCTCAACCATATATAATCTATTTCCATCTTGATGGAATAGATAATTGGTTATGCACCTATTCGTGCCCCTACCAATGTTGTTGAGGAGTACCATTCTAGTAGTCAATATGTGAGACTAATTTTGCTTCACCAAACACCTTTGAAAGAGTAGAATTTTGACATGGATAACCGTGTTGGCTGAATCCCCTTAGTAAACCATTTACTTTGTGAACATTTTTCTATGTTCTTAGATTCATGTTTGGTGTTTGTTTTACTTATGGATAATCTTATTGATATTGTCCTCAAATATGAGTTAATTAAATCATGTTTCTTGTATACATGTGATCGAATTCAATTAAACATGTGATTTGGTAGGAATGTGGGAAAGTTAGTTGTCTGGATGAATGTGATACTATGCACACTAACTTTACACCTAAATCACATTTCTAGCAATGACTTCAGGTTTATCCAATTTGATTAAGACCATTGGCATGCTCCTCGTTGTATGAATGGTACTGAATTACCATTTAAGAGACCTTATATTCTCACTGTTTTGGGTTTTTAAGGATATTCAAGATGACAATGATCATAAATGAAACCACTGAAGAAAATAAAGCTGCATATCATTGCACCACCTCTAAAAATGAGCCTGAAGCTTTAATTTGGGGCCAATAGGTTGTCTCCCAACTAAGAACACACCACATGTGGCCAACCTGGAGCCTGATGATTGAATAATTTACTTACTTTCGCATAACCTTTTGGGACACTTAGGTTGAACAATAATGCTACAACGTATCTCCTCACTCGAAGTAAAGATCTTTTACCTATAAACACACTTTGCCAAGCCTGTTCATTAGGGAAATTGATTTTCTAAATCATCCCTCGCAAAGATACGAAATGACCTTCTTTTCACACTAGATTCAAAGGAATATATGTAGACTGATCCAACCAAAATGCGGACCATATAAATACTTATGATTTTGGTTGATGAATCGACAAACTAGTCACATGTTTGTCCACACACATTGCTGCTAAACCCCCAGGCCGATTAAGGGTTCACCACCTTTATCATGCCCTAATCCCGATATACGTCCAAGATTGACTCGTGATGTCACTAAATACCTGTATCTCTAACATACCCCACCTCTAGGATAGGTACAAGGCATAGATCAAGATTCGAAAGCATAGTACTTTTTCAATTATTTTATGGCTGCATCTAACTTCCTCGCTAGACTGCCTACATACCCTAAATAGGGATCAAGCCATTTGTAGTTCGTCATTCACTACACTCGAACAATCATCCCATAATTCATTTTATTTTTAGCATGATACATCCGTCCCTAGCATGTAACATATCATTCAACCAACAAAGCACAATATTATCCTCAAGCCTCACCGGTCAACTAAACTAATCATAATAATGACAATCATATCCAATGTGGAATCAATTCATGACTCAAAGATGCATAATCTTAGCATTTAACTACATTAATCAATCAATGCTAAAACATATCATTTTATGAATTTAATTAAGGAACTCAACATAATTCTTTACTTGAATTATAAGTAATTAAACATGATGAATCTAATTAATATTCACATGGGGGTAATTCCCATTCACCTAAATCTAGGGTTCTAGATTAACCTTATGGAAATGAACAAGAGCAATGATTCCGGACCACTCAATGGAATCCAAAATATTTAGTGGTTTCTCGTAATCTACCAAAATCTATCACATGTATAATCAGTGCCAACATTATGGGAATGGTGCACTGGCCAACTAGAAGTCGAATAAACTGTGAAGCTTTGGTGAGTGACAATAATACAAGTATGTGATATTCAATTAAAAAAAGGTCATCGATCACAGTTTATAAACCTAAAAGATAAGTTCGTAATTATGAAAACATAGTCAAGTCTCTAACAACTCTGAAGGAGTCACCTAGACATCCAACAACTTTTCCCTTTCAAATCACCAAGATTCTCGGACGCCAGTTCGGCCGAAGCCTACGTAAGTAACCAAACAGGAAATGGCCCCCTATCGTGAATTAACCAAGCAGAGCCACCCCTACAGTAATGAAGTGGGCAGTGACCCCCTATCGTGGATTAACTAAGCAAAGTCACTCATACGTATCTGTTAGGCAGTGATCACCTATCGCGGATTATCCAAGCATGATCACCCCTAAGTGTGTGTCTGCATGGCCATACCAAAGATATAAGGATCGCCTATCACAGATTAACCAAGCACGATCCATAGAAAATATGGTCCCCTATTGCAGATTAACCAAGCAGGACCATTAGTGACCCCCTATCGCGGATTAACCAAGTAGGGTCATGGTCTCCTACTAGCCCTCAATTTAACAACCATTTCAATATGTAATTCAAATCATTTTTTCACAAATATTACCAATCCATGAATCAATTCACATTTAATAAAAATAGATTGATGGCCAATTATAAAATATTCACATTTGAACAGAAAACACATTTATAAAACCAAGTCATATCCACAAAGGATTTAATATAAAGAACCGGGTAATCACCATATCACATGTATTAAAATCACTCACCAAGATAGGTCTGCAAAGCCTCACTGAACCTCTATTAATACTAATTTTAGTTTTATAAACGATTCGAGACATGTTGACCAAAAGTCAACTCTCGATCAACTGTGGTGCCACGACCCTATGTAATTTAATCCAGAAGATCTGCAAATCGAATTTCAAATCTGTAACTTCCAAAGACCCACATTATGCTTCTAAAACAACACATTAAAATTTCATTATGATCCAACGGTCGGATCTCCGCCAATTGCCAAATTAAGAGGCGGTCAACAATTAACTTTACTAACCTAGAAATCCAGTTTGGGAAGATCCGTTCATTAGTTTCTTGATCTGCCAGTTCTAGCTATCCTCAAATATTACATTCTATAACATATTAAAGTTTAGTGACGATCCAACGGTCAAATCGTTGACTCAAATTTTGATCAAGTGATGCACCATAATGAAACTAAGTTCAAACAATCAAACCCCTTCATACAGATATGAATTAAGAAATCAGAGCATCTAATTGGACTTAGAAAAATATCGTTGGCCCACTAGCCACACGCCACTGCCCCGACTCGTCGAAAAATTTAACTATTTCTAAAAATTACCAAATTTTACAGACAAGTAGATCTTAGTGAGTGGAGCAAGTTTCATATCTGTGGCCAAGTCCAATTTGGTCAGGCAAAGCTCTAGTTTCCCTCGAACCTGCCGAAAAATCTAGAAATGGGTGTTCCTCAATTCATTGCCAAAACAAACTCAGATTGCCTCATCCAATGCTTGGGCTTTACTCCAGGGCTTGAGAGGAGTCTATTGGTGGTGATGATTAGGGATGGCAACGGGGCGGATTGGGTTCGGATGTGCCATCCCCAAACCCGAACCCGTTTATTTTCCCCAAACCCGAACCCGTAGAATCCCCGAACGGGTTTTCCCCATAACCGAACCCGTCGGGTGATGGATTTTTGATCGGGGAACGGTTTTCCCCATTATGATATTTATATATTTATTTATATTATTAACTCAATGAAGAATATTAAAAAAAAAGATATTTAATAAATTGCTATTATTAATACAATTGATACAATGCATCTAATAAGTAACATTAAAAATTTATATTACTAAGAAAACATTTACACTCTTAAAAATTATAAGCATATAATTCCTATTATTAATGATATAAAAGTAAATAATTAATTTCATATTTAATAATGCATGATTATTAACAACCCATTTTCATATAATAAATATTTATATTTTATTTATTTATTGATGAAATGGTTCGGTTTCGGGTATGGGTTTGGGGTGGATACTCCAATAACCATAATCGAACCCGAAACCGAAAAATTTACCCGACGGTTACCCATACCCGTAAAATACCCGAGATTTTATACCCGAAACCGAACCGTTCGGATCGGTTACTTGCGGGGATCGGATTTGACGGGTTAAATTGCCATCCCTAGTGATGATCAATGGTAATAGTTGTCGGAATCATCGTAACATGAGAAAACTCGCCGAAAAACCCTAGGTACTTTGTGGCTTCAACCTGAAAAATGGAAATGAAAATGGAAATATAACACCATAGGGATGTAGGACTCGTCAAGAGCTTTCATGGACACCAAGATCACCCAAAACGGAAGTCGGATGAAGGAGATATGGCCAGGTCAAAAATGGTGGTTCGCAGGTCAAAAATGACCCAACTCGGGTCTCTCTCTTTTCCCCTCCTTGCTCTCCCTTTTGATTGGCTCCCATTCTCTCATTTTCTCTCCCGCATCTCACCATTTCCCTTTGTCTTGCTGCCATATGGTAGCATCCAATCCATTTTTTTATATCCCTTACTTAATTTCAGACTTTGTAACTATATTGCCAAAATTCTAAAATTAACGAATTCAAAATAAAGTTAAGAAAAACACAGAAACAAAACATGAATTTAAATAATGAAATACGTAATTAATTAATGAAATTCCAGGTATGGGATTTCACAACAAATATGTAGATTATAACAGTGAAATCCAGGAACGAGATTTCACAACCATATTTATCCCATAAAGTCCTGGAGATTGGATAATGCCAAAAGCATTCCTCTAATCTTGCTAAAGTGACGAGATCATATACTAGCTGAAAACATTCCTGCAAGGATAAACGTACTTAATGGACGTCGAGTCAACATCCCTGGAGGGTGTGCCGCCCCTGTTGGACGGTTTGGACACCCTTGTTGGATGGTTTGATACACTGATGGATAGCCAATCAATCTGTCTTGGCCTGGAGCATGATAGATCACTCGGTTCATAGGATTCATTTCCTTAGAAGAGGAAGACACAGCACAAAATGAATCTATACTTGATCGTTATCTCAAATCATTTCCATCTCATGAGATTAATCTGAATTACTCCAAGACTTAAAGTTCTTGGTACAGTATACTAGTTTGGGTGAGCTAAATGGAATTGAAATGAGATTACCATTGATGATGTTTTCACTTATATGGTAGCTACCGACATAAATGACAAGCGACGATATCGAGCCGTGTTCCATTGATTAAGTGACAACGTAGAACTGATTGGACAACTGAAATTACAATCCAGGTCAAATTCCTTACCAAAGTGTGTTTTGAACCTATCATTCCTACACTGCCCAAGGTAACCATGTTGTGTTACAAGTGGGAAAAGACGCGTAATGAGATGAATAAAATAATGTGATATGATGCACACCTTATGGTGCAAGGTTTCTCTCAAACATCTTGTGATTGATAACAGCATTATGAAATGTGATTAGTGTTTCTCCATGGGGATAGTAATATGGAGATTTTCATGTAAGTTCCCAAATAATTACATGAATTGGTTCAAATAGTTCCAAACCATGGAACCCCCTCTGAACTTGTTTGAGGCGTTCACTTATGGAATGAAACAATTTGGCAGATATGGTATACCCGTCTAAGTAATTATTCAATCAGTCAGGTACTGAATGAATGCCCTTGCATGTTAAACTATGAAGTCTTATTCTGAATTGCTAGAGTTACAGTTTATGTCGTTAACACGTATCTCACTAAGACTCTAGAAAAGCTTGAGAAAACTGTCTTGCACCTGAAGACAGAATTTGAGATGAAGGATCTTAGGAAAACTCGTTTATGCCTTGACCTGAAGTTCAAGCGTTGTTCTAATGGTAACTTGGTCTTCCATTCGAAATACACCCCGAATGTGTTACCTTCGAGTATACCTATAATCGTCCATAGGTTACATGCAAATGAGACTCTTAAAGAGGTTATGGAATCCGAAATTTCATATCTGAGTTCAACTTCGTGCTTCGTTGTACTTAACTCATTGTATTAGACATGACATCTCCTTCGTTGTTGATCTATTAGTAAAGGTGCAGCACTGCACCTACACAAAACCACTGAATTAGTATTAAAGATGTACCTTGAAGGTACTACAAATTTGGGCAAATCTAAACGCATCTCGAGCATATCCAACCCCCCTGATTGTTGGAATGATGGCTGCCTTATTTATTATGCTGATGTAGGTTACTTATCAAACCCGCACAAGTCAAAATCCTAAAATAGTTATGTCTTTACCGTTAAGGGATATAGCAATATCTCGGAGGTCCACGATATGACCTTAGTTACGAAACCTTCGAATCATTTCAAGACTCACCTCACTTCACTATGCCATAAGTGAGACATGGTTAGAAGTTCTTGTTGAGCATATTTGAAGTACTTGTTGTGTTTTCATCCATCGTTGAGTCCCAACAACGATCCATGAAGATTATGCCGCATGTATCCACCCAACTAAGACTTGATACATCAACGAAGACAACGCCAAGACATATTGTGTCTACATCTACATCAACAAAACATCAGGAGATTGAAGTCATGCAAGCTAATCCTAGACAACCTTGTCGACCTCTACACAATGTCACTACCGAAGTCAACCTTCCAAAAGCTTGTTCGAGGAATTGGTATGCCTAACTATTTATATGTAATGCTTGTAGTTCTCATTTGGAAGTTTTGTCAAACTCAGGGGGAGTATTCAGAAGTATACTTACTTGATCTTAGTGTACTATTTTTCCCTACGATTAAGAGCATTTTTCCTACTGTGGTTTTGCTACCTAACTAGATTTTAACGAGGCACCCATCATAGGCTAATCATACCATTGTGAGCTCTTCTACTTGTGTCCAGAAGATGTATAGTTTTGACTTAAAGCAACTTCTCATTTTTCTCCTTAGTCTATGGGTTTTCTCCCACCTTGGGTTTTACCATAGCGAGGTTTTGTGAGTTTTACCTTTTTATGCATTCTTTCGTTAATTTGAGACTCGCATTCGTTCATTGTGCTGACGACTTTATCAAATGAACTTACTTCATCATTGAAGACCTGATGAGCCATTTACTTGAGTAGTTACACACTAAATAGGGAGTGTTGCAGTCTTATTAGAATATGAATGTGATTGTTCAATAAATTATGCCTACAACAGTTAGTACCTTATTAATCACCAGTTAATATTTACTATATAGGCTCTCCTCCAAGAGAAAACTTGGCTTTTCAAGGATTAAGGATAACTCTTCTTAAAACACCTTGTGGTCTCTATTCACAGTATTTCGTGTTTATGATCGGAAATGTTCATAAATTACTATTTAAACATCATCTCCAAAAAAATCAATTCAACTAAGATCATTTAGTCATTAAATTGTTTAAAATTAGATGGACAGATTTGGTAAAAGTATTACGAGTCTTCTAACTATATACTACAATTAATTAACTAAACAATCTTAGTTTTAATTTGGGTAAAGTACAAAAAACTACCTCAACTATTGGTGTCACAACACTTTCATACCTCATCTTTTAAAATTGACAATATCATACTTTATCTTACGAATTTGTGCCAATGTCAAATCTTCATCAGTTTTTCTGTTACTTTTTCTGTTAAATGCTGATGTGGCTAGAGACGGGACCAATTTTTTATTAACAAATTAATTAAATATTAAAAATTAAAAAACAAAAAACAAAAAACCAAAAAAAAACCCATCAACCCGTGTCCCCCCCCCCCCCCCCCAAAACCCAGATCCCCTTCTCTGAGTTCTCTCCCACCTAACCCTCTCTCTTAAAGAAGGGGATCTGGGTTTTTGGGGAGAGGGGACATGGGTTGATGGTTTTTTTTTTTAATTTTTTAATATTTAATTATTTTTTTAATAAAAAAATGGGTCCCGTCTCTGGCCACGTCAACATTTAACAAAAAAACTAATGGATGTCTAACATTGGCACAAATTCGTAAGATGAGGTATGACATTGTCAATTTTAAAAGATCAAGTATAAAAGTGTCGTGACACCAATAGTTAAGGTATTTTTTTGTACTTTACCCTTTTAATTTTTTTTTTTGCAGAGATAATCTTTACAAAGTAGTTATAATATGAACAAAATATTTTGAGGAAGAACTTCTCCTTAACATTAAGGAGCCAAACTCTCCTCCTCCTTTCGTCCTATCTGGTTTGGTATTGATGTGCTTTGAAAAAAAAACTGCTTCTGCTGTGCTGTGAGAATAAGCAACTGTGAAATAAAGCAGCAGAGTGTTTGGTAAACTTTTTTGTAAAAGTGCTTTTGAAAAAAAAGAGTAGTATTATAATATTTGGTAAACTTTAATGTAAAACAGATGTGAAAAAAAAAGCCAGTTTTTCAAAGCTGGGTTTTGCAGCTTCTTGTTTTTGGCTTTTTTTACCCAAAACTGTGAAAAAAAAGCTGAAGCTGAATGTTTACCAAACACAAAAAACTTGCAAGTTTTTTTTATATCAACTTTTTTTCAGAATCACCTCAATACCAAACCAGGACTAAGATATAAGTTGGTGATGTCTTGACTCTTTATCCTTTTTTTTTTAAATAACAGAGAGGCAATTTCAATAAAATAGGGGCTAAATACTAAGAGTTTGGATGAGCACATCAACCCCAAATACTGTAGGGTTCATGCCTTAAACATTAACAATAATAATAAACACAAAGGCATAAATAATAAGGAAAAATTAACGTAATATCGGGGCTTGTGGGAGTGGGGCACTTTCTCCCCATATCCCATTCGTGTGCCAAATAGTGTTACAATTTTTTCCACTCTTATTTTGAGTAAACATCTTAACAACCGACCAAAAAAAAGTTGGTATTAGGTTATAAGGTAAGTAGCAGGAATGATTAATTTTTACCATTTGGTTGTATTAATAAAGATGATATATTGATCATATATATTGACGACACAACGATAATATACACAAATCTAATTATTTATACAACCAAATGTTAAAAAGTGATCACTCCTCTAATATTTTGGAAAGTTCTTTACCTGCATAACAAAGAGATTTTAGACTTGGCTAAAGAGATTTTAGACTTGGCTAAAGAGATTTTAGAGATGCCTCTTCCAATTGGTGAGGACAAGGACATATTAATTTGGAAAGTATCTACATTTGGAGTCTTTTTGTTCTCTGATGGCTATGAAATTGTTCGTCATCGATTTCTTGTTAAGAGTTGAGCTTCCATTATTTGGTGTCCTTTCATTCCACCTCGCTATACTATTTTAATTTGGAAGATTCTTTTCAAAAAGCTCTCAACGGAGGATTAACTTCAGCGACGGGGCATTCCATTGGTTCCAATATGTCAACTATGCTACAAGAATTTTGAACCTATTGAGCACTTATTTTTTTTTAGTTGTGAATTTGCACAACATGCTAGGTGTTGGCTAGCTACCCAAATTGGCACAATTCTTCCACTTACGGGTTCCTTCTCAGATTTATTGCTTGCTTTTGTGTCAAAGTAGTTTTCTCCACAACTTTGTAATGTCTGGCTAACTTTAGGGTTTTTCTTGCTAATGGCTATTTGGAAGATGTGTAACAAAGTGAGGTTTGAAAGTAAGCCCCCTTCATTCTCACGCCTTTGCCGTTCCATTTCGGCCTAGATTAGGCAGGTTGGAGTTTTCATCCCTGGTCAGGTACGAGGTATTTTGGATAAGCAACTTTTAGTCTCTCTTGGAATTTCAAATGAGTTTTGTAAAGCCCCTTCTATAGTCTTTGTTCTTTGGCATCCCCCTCCATTTTCTTGGGTCAAAGTGAATACTGATGGCCTTGTTAAAGGTAACTCGGGTCATGCGACTTATGGTGGGGTTTTCTGAGATTCTATGGGTTATTTTCTTGGTGGTTTCTCCCTAAGCTTAGGGCATCGTACTTCATTTTATACAAAGCTTCATGTTGTCATCCTTACTGTAAAGTTAGCTCACGCGCAGGGTTGGAAAAATTTATGGCTAGAAAGTGACTTTTCTAGCGTGATATCTTGTTTTGCTTTTGGATTTTTTTTCTCCTCCTTATCACTCTAGACACTTTGGAAAAATTGTATTTTTCTATGGCAAATCATGATATTCTGTTGCTTTAATACATTTCGAGAATGGAATGCAGTTGCTGACAAATTAGCTAATTTAGGGCTTCTCTCATCTTCACTTGTTTGGCATGCCACTCCTCCTATAGAGATTCTTCATATTCTGCACTCAAATTTCTTGGGCATGCCACCCTACAAGTTTCTCCCCTTCTTGATGTGTGATTTTCTTTTTTACCTAAATCTTTTTTTATTTTCCTTTTCATTTTGCAGTTTGTGTTGCACGTTCTTACCTTTTAGGTTTATAGAGGGGTTTGGGTTCCACCCAATCTTTTTCTTGTATTTTCTTTTTCAAGAGAGGTAAGGTCTATGTCCCCCCCCCCCTCCTTTTTTCTCTTTTTTTTTTTTGCCTATAAGGAATAAGGTTTATGTCCCTTTTGACTATATATAACTTCTTTGGGTAAATTAAAAAAAAAAAACCTCAACTATTGGTGTCACAACACTTTCATACCTAATTTTTTAAAATTGACAATGTCATACCTCATTTTACGAATTTGTACCAATGTTATACCTTCTGTTAGCTTGGTGTCAATTTCTCAGTTAAATACTGACATGGTTTGATCCGGGATCCACTTTCTATTAAAAATTTAATAAAATGTTATTAAAAACTAAAAAAAAATTATTTAATAATTTTTAAATATTAAAATAATAATAAAAAGTAAAATATATATATATATATAATATTTATTAAAAAATATATATATATAATAAAAAAAACCTCACGTCCCCTTCCCCAACCCTCTTCTCTCTCTTATCCCCCATTCTAGAGCCCTTCCTGCAACCCAGAAAAAAAAAAACTAATTTGTCTTCTCCCCTCCCCCTCCTCGTCCCCCAAAACTCGCAATTTTCCCTGACCCCTCTTCCTTTCTTCCCCCATCCCGTCTTCCCTAAACCCGCACCCACTACCTGCAACCCAAAAAAAAAAATCCAGGAAAAAACCAAAATCCCATTGAGGTGGAATCAGAAAACCTTCGTGATGGGGTGGGAGTGGTGGATTTGGGGTTGGCAGGGGGTTGGGTTTTTGGGGGGAAGGAACTGAGTTTGGTTGGTTTTTTTCTTTTTTCTTCTTCCTCCTCCTTTTTGGGTTGCAGGGGGTTGGATTTGTTGGGGGAGGGGAGGGGAGGGGGGTGCGATGAACTGCATTTGGTTTTTTTTTTTCTTTTCCTTCTTCTTCTTTCTGGGTTGCATTTTTTTTCTTCTTCTTCTTCTTCGGGTGGGGGTGTTGATGGGTTTTCAATATTTTTTTTTTTGAAGATTAAGCAAGAAGATGAAGATGGGGAGAAGATCTTCTTCTTCTTCTTCTTCTTCTTCTTCTTCTTTGGGTGGGTGTTTGGGGGGGTTGATGGGTTTTCAAATTTTTTTTTGGTTGAAGATTAAGCTGGAAGATGAAGATAGGGGGTGGGGAAGAAGGGACAAACTGAGGGGTTTTTTTTTTGTTTTTTAAACTTTTGTTTTAATATTTAAAAAATATTAAATAAATTTTTTTTAGTTTTTAATAATATTTTTTTTAATAAAAAGTGGGCCCCGAATTAAGCCACGTCAGCATTTAACTGAAAAGTAAACGGCCAACTAATGAAAGGTATAACATTGGACCAAATTCTAAAGATAAAGTATGACATTGTCAATTTTAAAAGATGAGGTATGAAAGTATCGTGACAGCAATAATTGAAGTAATTTTTTGTACTTTACCCAACTTCTTTTTTTCACATCAATAAATTTTATTCGTACGTCGAGGTTAAAAAAATAAAAAATAAAAAAAACATGCATAACAATGGTTCTAATAGTGCGCTTGTGTGGTTAACGTCACCGACTCTGAAATTCTGACATTGTTTTCTCGATCACCAGTTGGTGTGGAAAAGTCATTGATGTTTAAATGGGAAAGTGGGGAGGTTAGGGGCTGACGAGGATGACAAGAGCTGGCCATATACTCAATGCGTGGTGGTGGTGGTGTTGTTGGTGATCAATGATTTCTTTTTTGTACGGTTAAGCTTTACTTTTCATGATTTATTTTCTTTTCTTGTCTTCTGATGGAGTGATACTCAACCCACTCAACATGGGAAGGTTGTTTTGAGAAGCACTTTTAAAAGAGTGATGAGAAATGGAATCTGTCTACGTGTGAAAGTGCTTATTGTACAATCACTTTTTTCTAAAGCTCGTAAGGTAGAAAGCCGTTTCAAAGTTTTCATGCTGCACGCGGGGGGATAGATATGCAATCATGCAAACATTGGTTACCAAAGTGAAACAAAAGCCTGATACACTCAACGTTTTTAATAATGCATCATTGTGCTCTGGATTATTGTTTACTTATTATTCTTCGATTTATTGCTTCATGAGTTTTTCATGGTTGGGCAAGATTAGAGACGTTCAAGCACTGATTTTTAAGAGAAGGTCGGAAGTATTCCCTACCACAATACCTAGTTTCTAAAATAACTAGTTCCAACATTTTTACTGGCATTTTGTCGACACCTTACTTCAATGACACGTGTCCTCAAAGAGTACGTTAATGTAGTGTGAGGCAATTTCAAGGATACTACAAAATGGCAAACATGGGCAATAGCCTTTGCTTGCCCTAGTGTACATCCACTATTGAATACTAAAATTGCACATAGAGAGTTGTTACTGTTTTTCATATTTAACCTCAACGTAACTTTGAAATAGTCCTTGAATATGGTTACGACCAATAGTCATTTGGTGTAGTGATACCCGATTTGGAGGAAATGTTCATCCTCAAATATCATAGCACAAATTGACAACTTGGTGAGGCCAAAATTCACATGGCGCTGCAGTGAGGTCCATGATATTTAAACCAGTGGAGCTATATAGTACTCTCAGCTGGACCATTCTACTTTTGTTCTGTAAAACCAGCAACCAACCTACAGTCATCTTAAAGTGGTATTTTTTAGGAGCTTTTACCTTATGTAAAGAAGAAAAAGAAAGGGAAGGTTGGGTGGAGGAAAAGGAAGTAGATCATTAACAACAGACAAAATTGTAGCGGTTGCCTGTTGGTACACTGACCTAGTATTCCTCTAGGTGCTATACTAAGTTATATACATTGTTGTCTCATTTTAGGCGGCTTAAGCTTTTGTAATCTAATATCATCGAAATCAGAAACGAGGTAAAATTCCTCTAGTGGTCGTCTAACATTCTTGACATTTTGTGGTACTGGGAGTAAGTATTGGGAACTTGTCTCAATGACGAGATGAACTTGCATGTCACGAAGTGTTTTCATTTGTAAAGGCATTCTATAGACCAGAAAGAAATGTATCAACTAATTTACTCCCATCACTGATTCACTATCATCTGCAGTCATCATAAATCACATTAACTCTTATCTCCTTCCTTCAGAGACATGAGACACAAATTCATGTAATCAAGCCTTGTTATTTTCATGTTAGTGGGTAATGTACATTGATTCAATTTTTTTACCTGGAATTGTTTCATCTGAGAACAAAACCTACAAGCTGTAAATTACATCTCTGCTTGTACAAGTAATATCCATCACATTCGTTTTTCGTATCGGTGAAAAGAGGCAGCTGCTAGTATTATTTGAGGGTGCGGTGTAAACCTGGTGACAGAAATAGAGAAGTTGGCAGGCCCCTAAACATCTATAGCATCGACTGGTAGAGAAGTTGCCCGGTGAAGAGAGTGTGGAAGCAATGCACCAATGTAGAAACTCTTTGCAGTGATGATTTGTTCAGGACTGTAAGCCCCATCAAATGCCTCGTGATTTTGGACACCAGGGCTTGCCAAATGTTTCTTTTCAGCATCCACTGGAAAATATGTGAAATGCTTGCCCGAGGAAAAGGATTTCAAGGAAGGTTTTTTGTTTTCTTTCGTCCTCTGGGGCGAAGCCAAGGACATTGAAGCTCCATTTGTCTCCCTGTTCTCTGAGTGATTTGAATTTGGAATTAGGCTTGAAGCTTTCGGTCTAGCTCCAAGCTGTTGGTCCCTAATCTCCCTCAACTGCATTTGATACGTTGCTTTGAGCCATCGTAGTTCTTGGCGAAGCTCATTCTCATAATCATCTAGCCGATCAGAAGTGGCTGAAAGTTTCTCTGAGATAGAATTTCTTGCTTTCGAATCACTCTGATTGTCCATCATTATAATTCTCTCTTCCTTTCCAAAGTTTGTTACATCCAATGTTTCATGATTTTCGTTGCATTGGATATCACTCGAATCTCCTGAACCATGTGAGCTTAATTCCGGTCCTTCTCTTTGAGCCCAGATATCAGCATAGTGCAAGCCATCAGAATGGTTTGATGCTCTATGTGCACCTGTAAGACTACGCTCTGCGCCTTCAACTTGGTATGTAATCTCTTCGAAACGTCCATGGACAGCAGCTGATCCGTGTTTTGAGCACTGAAGAACTTGGAGGTGCTTGACACCTGGAATATCCGGCGATGCATAATCCAAAATGGAACCATACGAAGCACAATTTTGACAAAAACTTGCATTATTGCAATGGGGAATTTCTTCTATGCCACGTCCCTTAATCCACTCCGGTACCAAGGTAGTAATTTCACCATCAATCATCTCTGCTATTTTTGTAACATCTTGGTCTGTAATATCAAGCTCAGAAACCATCTCTCTGGCAACACTCAATGCCGTGTCATTCTCGGTATCAAAAGGGAAATAGATGTTTCGGATGCGGCCTGCAGAGAAAAGGAACGTTTAGTTTCATTTCAGAATTTTACAGGACATAACAGCACATGTATGCGGTTAGACTGAGACTTTTACCTTCTTTATCTGCAATTCTGAGCCTTAAAAAGATGCCATCGTCTTCTTTCCGCCTCCCTTTGATTGTGAGGTCAACATCTCCAAAATGCTCATCCTCTTGACAAGCGAAGAGATCAATTTCGCTCAATCCATAATCAATCGGATTGTAGTCCAAATCATTTTCTGTTTCGCAACCAAGATAATTGCCATGCCCGTTGCTCAAAGAGCTGTTACTTTGATGAAGTGAAGAGTGAGGTTGTCTTAAGAGAGGCCCTATTTCATACATATCTCTTTGATACTCTATTGGCCTTAAAGTGTATCCGTAGTCATCATCCTGGAGAAAAGGGTCTCTCAAAAGCTCCCTAGCAGAAAGCCTACGAGAGACGGTCACTAAGCATTTCTCAACAAAACGCCGCACCTCAGGATCCTTCACCTTGTATAGGGCTTCTGGCTTTTTCCCCTATATAAAAAATTAAATACATAAATCATTTGGAAGAAACAAAAACCAACCGGAAAAGTAACTTGAGAGTTCAGAGTTCCTACAGTGATAACTTTCTTATAGATTTGAGCAGGATGAGTGCATTCGCTATATGGATATTCAAAGGTAACCATCTCCAAGATGCACATGCCAAAAGAATAAATGTCAACCAACTCATTGTATTCCTCTTCGTAAACCTCTGGAGCCATGAACTCCGGTGTTCCTGAGCAAGCAGAAAGAAACCAAAGGAAAAGAGAGAAACAAGACAAAGATGAGATGAGATGATCTCAAAGAGCAAAAACTCTATTGAATTAGTTCATGTGAGAAAAACAAATATCCGGAAGTTCGTTATGAACAATGCCATATGCTTGAAGAACCTCAAATTGTCAAGCAATTCTAGATATTCTAATCACTGAAAAGACATTCAAGCACCTGGAAATGACTTACCAACACAACAATCAGCGTGGGATTTACGGAGGACAGCAGCGAGGCCAAGATCACCAATCTTGACCTCACCTTGGTTTCCATTGATGAAAATGTTGTCACACTTGAGATCTCTGTGGATCACAGGAGGGTCATGGCTGTGAAGATAGAAAAGCCCTTTCAAAATCTGCCTGCACCAATGCTTCACTGCCCTGATATTAACCCTCTTGTGCTTTAGCCTATACCTACACACAAAAACCAATAAAATAAAAAATAAAAAATAAAAAAACCCCACATTGAATTTACAGTCTCGGACCAGAAAGCAAAGGGTGAAACTGAAACTTACTGCCTGAGAGTACCAGAAGTAAACATCTCAGTAACAAAGTTGATATTTCTGTTGGTAGTATCAACCCAAGAGGAGTAAAACTTCATGATATTGCTGTGTTTCAAGGTCTTGAGTAGATGAATTTCGCGGTATAGCCTCTCGAGATCCTCAGGGTTTCTCAGAAAATCATAAAGCTTCACCTGATTCCATGCCACTTCAGTCCCTTCATACTCATCAAAGGCCCTATATCTACAAAAACCAACACAAATTATGAACAAAAATACATTTTTTTACACAAATTCAAACTTGGGCGTTAATTTGAAAATGGTTTTGAATTTAACCACATAAAAATATATACTTGTACATAAATTCAAAAGGGTTTTGACTGAACAAACCACTTAAAAATTCAAACTTCTGCAGTATTTTGAGAGGGGTTTTAATTAAACCACATAAAAAGTCAAACTTATGCATTAATTTGAAAAGGGTATTGAAACCATACACTGTTTTTGAAGCTCCTTTGCCAAGAACTTCATTGTACTGCCAAAAAAAAAACAATACAGCAAACTTGGAGTTAAAAACAAAATTATAAACTAACCCAAATAGCAAAAAGGCATGAAAATTGAAAACAAATTAGAGGAAAGGAGAAGAGGAGCTTACTCTTCCATATCTTCCAGTAGGATCAACCTCTACAAACTCAGAGAAATCTTCTTCAGAAGCCGTAACACCATTCATTCCTTTTTTCTTTTTACCTATTAATATCTCTATGTTAAATTGTTTCCTCTCACCATATATATCAAATGTTTCTTGTTATCTCAATCAATACACAGTCACAGAGAGAGAGAGAGAGAGAGAGAGAGAGAGAGAGAGAGAGAGAGAGAGAGATGAATCATCCAATGCTAATGGAGGCTGATATGGTAATGAATATTAATAATAAAATGGAGGAAAGAAGAGGAAAGCAGAGATCATTGAAGAGCCCATCAGGAGGAGGACAAAGATAATCGCCAACTACAACAAACAACTACTCGGAAACAATAGGCCCCAAAACCACAGAACCTGCCAAAACAAAGAAAACCCATCTCCCTTTCACCTTCCTGTCTTTCTCTATCTCTTCACGAGCTGCAGTTAAAACATTTAAACCAACTACTTGCACGACATGGACCAACCAACCAAGCTTCCTAACTTTTAATTTTTATCTGCTTTTCTTTAACGTATATATTATGGAAGCGATATCTAAAAACCAAACAATTTTTTCTTATTCTGCATACATTTATTTATTTTTTATTTTAAATAATTTCTTAAAAATAAACAGTACTAAGAGTGATTTATTAAAAACTTTTCGTTAAAGTTCTTACCTCCATATGTTTCAACTTTGTTGTGAGCATTTTGCTCACCGCATTTTACCACTGCATTAACTAATGTTAGATAAGTATTAGTTTTGAAATTTGTGTAGCATATAAATTAAACCACAATCATCAAAACTGTGCCACAACTTCATGGTGGTGATAAAAAAAATATCCAATACCTCAAAATAGTTTATTAATTTTTAGCCTTTAAATTGGGAGTGTTGACGAAACACTCCTACTTTTAACGAAAAATTACATTTTTACATTTTTCTAGTACTATTCACTATACTTTTATTTGTCATTTTTCATTAAAACTAAAAAAAAATTATAGACTTTTCGTTAGTTTTTATTTTATTTTTATATGTTGGTTTCACATGTATTAAAGAATGTGTCAATAAATGTGTTAGTTTTTTTTTGTCTACATATCCGCTTTGGCCGAAAGTAAATAAAAATTTACAAGAAGAGACAAATAGTGTGACAACATGTCCCTGAATTATTTTATATATATATATATATATTTTCTCCCCGAGTGTATAAAGTGACTGATATGTCCTCGTTGGCTTAGTCACGTGGATGTATATATGCAGTTTTAAATTAATTTCTCTGCTATCGTAATTAAATCATACTCGACGTCACGAGCGCGTTGACGTGATTTAGGGCCGAATCGGAGTCGTAACGAAAAAGTTTCGATTATTTGAACACGTAAATGAGTAGAAATATATTCTTGGGTTGACTATACCTTATCCACTAATCATTTTAGTACCTATTACTCCTACATCTCCCTCTCTTTCTCACGGTAGCCCAATTGGAAAATGATATTTTCTGATGCTGCCCAATCAGGCACACACACGTGCACCCTCACAATTTCTCTAATCTCTCTTGAGTCTTCTTCTCTCTTCTTATCTCCCGTGCACCTGAGACCCCCTACACTCACACCCATCATCAAAACAGCACAGATTGACCCTACTAAGACTACTATCGTAGTTCCATTGACTCCACAAACCCATTCATACCACTTCTGTTGCGGGTTGACGAGATTTAACTCGGGAAGCATAAGCTCCAACGAGAAGCAAGTTTGCTCCGACGTGATTGTGGACATTTCACAAGGTTTTAAGGCTCGAGGAAGCTTCTAATCAACTTTATAGGGACCCTAGACTAGGTTTAGGGTGGAGTTAACGTCGGGGTAGGCTAGTTTGAAGAGTTGCAGAGTTGGCCAGAACTTTCGAAGGTTTTTTCGATCGTTTTCTGTTGGAATTGGACCTCTAATAGGTACGAATGTGTTCTACTCTTCAAGACATTCAAATCCATATAAATTTCATGAATTTTGGTTGAAAAATGAAGTAGATATAAAGCTTTGAAAATTTTCCAGTTTCCGGTAGGTTCAGGCAACATCGAACGGTAGAGTCTAGCGAGGTCTACTGGAGAAGAAGGAGAATATTCTGTCAAAGTTGACGGAATATTCCTAACGGTGTCAGGTACCTTCAGTTAGATTTAACAGAATATTCCATTGAACTGACGAAATATTCCTAACGGCATTAATCACACGCACTGCACATGACTACGCGTGGCTGGCGCATGTGACGTCCAAAACTTTTTCTAAAAATATGGGGGTGTTCGTGTTGTCGAGTAGATCACGTTGGTGTATTCAAACACCCTATTTGAGCAACGAATGAGAAGTTATTTCTAGATTTTATTTATGTGCTATCGAATTAATGTAAAATTAGTTGTTTCGCATATAGGTGACACGTACCCTGAGGACAAGCTTGGATTAGCAAGGCTAGGGTATATATATATATATATAAACACACACTTTATGATTCCCAGAAACCATTTTTAAATGAACTTATGTTTTGAATGCCATGTCGTGAATGCATTATATTTTTAGTATTGCATTATTATAGTTATGCATTATATTAAATGATATTGCCGAGGCTTAGGTAAGCGTTAGGTGAATTAGTAAATGAATGATTGGTTACATTGCATTGTTATGTATAGATGCATTAGAGCTTATCATGTTGCACACCTGTGTTAGTGCTCCCGCTCGAGGCTAGGGCACAGCTTTCACGTGATTGTTCACCTCCAGCACCGCACGCTTACCTTGGATCCAAGTTAGGTGCTAGCCTGTCGTACAGACCATAATAGGTAGTTCCGACTCATAGTGACTCGCGATCTATCACACAGCTTTCACCCGATCGTAGCACTTGAGCGTACTTATTTACACACAACCTGTCGTACAGGTCACGTTAGGTGACTCCGACTCGTGTGCAGGCATAGGTCGATGAGCTATAGGTCCAGTCGTATAGGTCACGTTAGGTGACCCTGGCTGGCATACTATTTTATATTGACTTTTCACCTGGCTTACATATTTTAGCAATGGACGTTATGACATGGCATACTTTTGTTTTCACTAATTCTGAGCATTGTATATTATACGTACGTATTATTATTTTTAGGAACTATACGGGTTTTAAAGTGAGGGGTTAGTATGTTCAGAAAGAGAAATATGTTTTCAAAAGCTTTGTTTTTGCCCACTCACGTTTTCTATGTTGCGCCCCTCAAAGTCCTAGCCAGCTGAACCTCTCTGTGACTCACGAGGCCTCTCCGGCGGTTCTAATGGTCTTCTAAATAAATGTAGGGATCTTCTCCATGTCCTATATAATTAGTACATAGTTTGCTAGACTGCACTTTATGATACCTATGCTATGCGTACTTGTAATTTGGTCTTGATCACTTCCACACACTTATATATATATTATCTCTAGTTTAAATAGGTTTTAGTTTTGGTTTTTAATTATTCACATTTTTTTGTTATCACTGTCACTTCTGTTGCGCACTTGACTACATCACCCTCACGTGATGGCTAGCATGCCTCGATTTCGGTTGGGGTGTGTCAAATAGTGTGTGAAAGTTTCATCTATTATATACATAATTGATTTATAATTATGTAAATGTGCTGTTTTATGGTTTTGTGGTACAAATGAGAATGTGGAACATTTTCATTTCGGGGAAAGTTTTAAATTTAAATCACGAACATCTTGTGAAAGACTTTATAGTTGGAAAATGGTGGGTGTGATGAGGACTCGAGTCTGGTCCTACAGAAAACTTCATACCATGCTTTTTTTTCCTTGTTCATCTTATATTAGCTTGTTCTATTTTATCGACCTATTTGACAATATTTTAGAATGACTAAAATTGTTTATCTGGCTAAAAAAACGCATTTGGGTAGTTGGTAGAAAATGTTCTGAGTTATAAAAGTACTTTTAAGAATCACATGAACCTTTTTATAAACATTTTGTTATATTTCAAATACCGCTTATACAATAAGCACTTGTAAACAAAAGTACTTTTAGACAAGCCATGTACATTAGGCTCGATTTGAAAAACAGAGGTTAAACAGGGTATGAAAAACAAACTCCTCCTATCTCTTGTATTTTGTTGTACCTTTCGGGTATTATATTTATTTTCCTTTTCTTTTGTAATGACATTGAATATGGGTTTTAATCTACGCTCAATCATACAGTTCTCTTTCCAACTCTTCCATCGTCCTTTTCTTTTGTAATGACATTGAATATGGGTTTTAATCTACGCTCAATCATACAGTTCTCTTTCCAACTCTTCCATTGTCTTGGTTGTTAACTTCGAATAGGTTCAAACTGAACTTCAAATTGTAGCCCAAACTGAAATCAAGTTAATAACCAAGCAAAAATTTTATGGTTCTCTAACTATATTCCTAACCTTTTAACAGCTTAAGATTGAACAATTAAAAAGTCTGAAATATCTTATACTCCAAAGCACAAGCATGTAGAAACCTCACCATTGTTTGGCATGTGATTTATATGATAAAAAGTCGATGCGTCTATACTTTTGTGTCAAAGCCTGCAGTGAATGAATATTGGTCCCCATGCAATGCTGGTCCTGCGTGCCAAATATTGTTAGGTGCATGATACCATCTATATAACAGAAGCCACCGTTCGCAAAACTAATAAGTCTACACAAAAAACTAACCAGAGCATATAATTGAGTAAACGTTCCGTGCATGTACTGCTGCGGGCAAGAGGAGCAAAGACTGGAGATGCACATGCATGGGAGTCCTACATATTCAACCAAATTCAAGACTAATTATGGCTTAGCTTTTGTGTTGTAATCATATTTAATTTTGGTGTTTTTGAGCGCGTGTCAATAAAAATGACATTTTAGATTCATATTTTCTTGTGGTAGATTTGTATTGTGAAGTTTTCAACTCATAAATGATGCATATATACATGAACTTAGTTAAGTTGGTTAGAGCAGTATCTTCGCTCCTTTATACTTAAGTTTGAATATTTCTTCCTAGAATTTAGATGAATTGAGTCTAAAATATTACTTATATAAAGAAAAACGCAAAATTTATTTCACACGAGTCGCATAATACAATATGAAATTGAAAAGTGAAATATGAGTTAGGAGATTATGTTAGTGGAGACTTAACCTAATAAATTCTTAGCTCTTTGTGTAAGTTACACACTTATTTTTATGTTTTAAATTTAAATAAATTTAGTTTGTGAAATTTTATTTGTACCCAACTATTCTCTTTCTACACCCAATTTTAATATTTTTACACCTAAAGTCTCAATTTTATCCTTACAAAAAAGTGCAGCACTACTAAAAAAATTTATTATGTTTTGGTTATTAACTTTGTAAATACTATCCGTTTAATTCCTTTTAAATTTGTGAGATGTCTCTTCTCACATGAAATACGAACTCCGCCACTGATGAATATGTGTTGGAATCACATTTGACGTAACTTTTGTTAGCAGAGAAGATGGCGAAGCTAAAGTTGAAAGGGAGTTCGACCAAAAAAAAAAGTTGAGAGGGAGTCACATGGTGGTTGTTTGGGTGGTGGCGCGATGTCTGGTGGGGGATGGGTTTTCAGCAGTTGTGTTAAAATTGGGTGTAAAAAGATTATTATGTGTTACGGTAAAATGGGAATATAAATAATAATTTTTTGTTAATGTATGAAAATAGCACCCGTGATTGCTGTCCCTCGTCTGGTTTGTTGATGATATGTTCGTTTTTGGTCCTCGATAATATAAACCTACATGATTTGCCAAAGGTAGAACAACAGGTTGAAGTTCTCTATTATGATCTTTGTTGTATTAAGTGTACGCTTGTTTCCTTGATTTTAGACACAGTATTTATATCTTTTCTATTTGTCTCATCAACCATTTTGTAATGTTTGTTTGGTTCTTTTAATAAATTTATAATCTGAGGAGGAGCAGATGTATTTATTTTTAAGTGTAAGTGAAAAGAACAAGAACATAAAAAGTTTGAATAAAACATTGACACGCATTGCATCGCAGACAGGATAATTTGTTTCGATTCTCACTTGGTGATTTGTGATACGATTTTATAAAACCCCAGATGTTTTGTTTTTTGTTTTTTGTTTTTTTTCATCACTAGATTAAGTAGAAAGTACATATAGTTCTTAATTAATAATCGTGAGTCATGCTGGTTTTTGTTTTGTGTTTTATGGTCGAAACGAATCATGCTGTAGGCCTGCAGCAGATTGGCATCTGTGTTGAATTGTTAATGTCATAGTACCAAGCGCCAAGGGGGAACACCACTCCTTTACAAAATTGGATGTTGAGAGTGTTGGAGAAATATCAACAATCAATGATAATTTGTATATGCTAATAATTATAAATGCGAATATATGAATGAACAGTATACTAACAACGAAATAAAATTATACAGAAACAGTAAAGATCGAGGCTTGCGTACCGCAATGTCCTTGAAATAGAAATTTCATCCCGACTCCGTGCTTGTAGTTCTACGGACGTCTGCTCCACCAGGATTCAACGATCTAAGTTTAGAATTCCAGCACCGGAAAACTAGACTTCTGGCGAATTTATTTGTGGTACTCTCAGTAAGAATGTTATGGATTGTAGAAAAAGGTTTATGTTTTCTGTGTACTTAATGCCTAGCAAATGAATGTATATATAAAGTGATTATGCATGTTCGCAACAGGTATGGAGAAGAGATGCATCTGTTGGAAGACATCTTCTCTGAGGGGTTGCTATGCTCTGGCGTTTTTCTGAACTCTTCAGACTTCATCTGAAAGGATGAGTCTTTTGGGTTTAAATTAAATAAATAATTAAATTCGAAATTAATTAAATCTGAAAATAATTAATTAAAAATAATTTAATTACTAGAGCCCAATCTTTTAATTAATTAGCACACCCCAAAGCCCAACCCCAAGGGTGAGCCCAATTTTCTTCTCTAAGGCATATCCTCCAATTACTTTTTATAAAGGATAAAGCCTTATAAAGTGAAGAAAGCTTTTGGGAATGGCCAATGTGGGACAATGAAATTTCAACTCAAACTCAAAATTTCCAACAATACCCCACATTTGACTTGAAATTTCATTCAAACTTCAACAATGACCCCACATTTGAATGCAAATGTAAATGCAAATGTATGACTAGGCTGTCTAAAACTGAGAGAGAATAGACATGATATGCATCGGGTGAAGGGTCTTTTGGACTTGAACTTACCCTAGTGAAAACATATCAGGTTTACTTGGTGACGCAGTGGATGTGGAAGATCTTGAACTGTTCACCGCAGTAATAAACCGAGACAATATGCTACACACATATCATGTCTGCCACACGTCAATTCATACGGTTGTGTTCATTTTGGCCCTGAACAGATCCTAGATTTCGTAGGAGCTTTAGAGAATTTAGCCATTTCAATTCTCATAAATGTGGCCCCATTTACTCCGATTTCATTGTGCCGGATTACTTGTATATCTACTAAGCCTACTTACTGCATAAGCTAAGTCAGGCCTAGCATCAAAAGGAGTTGCAATAGGTTTGTAGTCAAATTGACCAAACCTTCGTAATATTTTTTCTGCATAATAAGATTGTGTAAGGACATACCCTTCACCATTTCTCTTAATTTGAATTCCTAAAATGAAATCGGCTTGACCTAAGTCTTTCATGTCAAAATTTGAATTCAACATTTTCTTTGTTTTGTTGATGACATCTTTATCGCTTCCCATGATGAGCATATCATCCACATATAAACAAACAATAACACAAGTTTTATCACTACTCTTAATGTAGACACATTTATCAGATTCATTTATTTTGAACCCATGTGTCAACAAAGTATGATCAAATTTCTCATGCCATTGTTTTGATGCTTGTTTAAGTCCATATAATGACTTAACTAGTTTGCACACTTTGTTTTCTTGTCTTTTAAGCACGAACCCTTTAGGTTGTTCCATGTATATTTCTTCATCTAGTTCTCCATTTAAAAATGTTGTTTTTACATCCATTTGATGTATGTCAAAGTTGTATACAGCCGCAATCGCTATTAATGTCCTAATGGACGTTATGCGAGAAACTGGAGAATAGGTGTCGAAATAATCCAACCCTTCTTTTTGGCGATAACCTTTGGCTACTAAACGTGCCTTGAACTTGTCAATGGTTCCATCCGCCTTAAGTTTCTTCTTGAAAATCCATTTATGACCAATTGGTTTACTACCGGGAGGTAGATCAACCAATTCCCATGTGTTATTTTCCATAATGGATTCCATTTCACTTTTAATTGCTTCTTTCCGTAAAGGAGCCTCAGAAGAAGACATTGCTTCTTTAAAAGTTCTAGGTTCATTCTCGAACAAGTAAGCAATGAAATATGGTCCAAAGTTTTTAGAAACTTTGGTCCTTTTTCCTCTTCTTGGTTTCACATCATTTTATGGGACACCAGAAGAAGAGGCTTCATCATGACTATGATCATGAACTCTTTTTGTATTAGGAGTAGATTCCTTTTCTTTGTAAGGAAATATATCCTCAAAGAATTCTGCATACGCCGATTCTATAGTGTTAACATGTATATCAGAAATTGAAGATTTGACCACAAGAAACCTATAAGCAGCACTATTGTTTGCATAACCAATGAATACACAATCAATAGTCTTAGGTCCTAGTTTCATTCTTTTTGGTAACGGAACTTGCACCTTTGCTAAGCAACCCCACACTTTGAGAGTTTTATAAGTGGGTTTATGTCATTTCCCTAGTTCATAAGGTGACTCGTCAATCTTCTTTAGAGGAACCTTATTTAATATGGTATTTGCAGTAAGTAAAGCTTCACCCCACAAGCTGTGTGGAAGCCCATAACTATTTAACATGAAATTAATCATATCTTTGAATGTTCTATTTTTTCTTTCAGCAACACCATTTTGTTGTGGCGTGTATGGAGCCGTTGTTTGATGAACAATTCCATGTTGTGCACAAAAATCTGAGAAGGCAGTAGACTCATACTCTCCTCCTCTATCGGATCTAAGTGCTTTGATTTTTCTCTCAAGTTGATTTTCAACTTCGGCTTTATATGTCTTAAACATATTCAAAGCTTCGTCCTTACTATGAATCAAATAAACATAGCAATACTTACTGCAATCATCAATAAAAGTGACATAATAATTCTTTCCTCCACGAGTTGGTGTGGATTTAAAGTCACAAAGATCACTATGAATTAATCCAAGTAATTCATTTGATCTTTCCAAAATTGACATTCTCGTTTGCCTAGCAAATTTTGATTCAATACATGTTTCACACTTATGATTAAAATCAATTTTGAATTTAGGTAATAAATCTAAATTAACCATTCTTTGCATGGATCGGAAATTAACATGTCCTAATCTAGCATGCCAAATATTAGAAGACTCAACGATATAAGTAGAAGCATTTATTTTATTAGCATCATCAATGGCAGTTACATTGAGTTTCACAGGGCCATCAGCCAAATATCCCTTTCCAACAAACATCCCACCCTTGGTAAGTACAAATTTGTTGGATTCCATTACAAGTTTAAAGCCCTTAGTAATCAGAGTAGGTCCAGAAACCAAGTTCCTCTTTATTTCAGGAACATGCAGCACATTCAGCAAGGTGAGACTCTTTCCAGATGTGAATTTGAGTATCACTTTGCCTTTGTCCACCACCGCAGATGAGGCAGAATTGCCCATATATAGCTTTTCTCCAAGGGCAGCAGGATGGTATTCTGTGAACAAGTTTATGTCAGCGCAGATGTGCTTGGTAGCACCAGTATCCATAAGCCATTCACTCATATTCGAGACCATGTTGACCTCGGACACAACATCAGCCAATTCTTCATCGGTGATTGCCATGTTAGCATGGTTGTTGTTGTTGTTTCCGTGGCCATGATTTCCATCCTTGAGATGATAACAATCTTGTGCCTTGTGACCAGATTTGCCACACACATAGCAGGCGCCCTTGATCTTCTTTAGATTCTTGCCTTTAGAAGCAAGGGCAGATTGCACAAACTGCTTTGGTTTTATAGCCTTATTCTTCTTTGGCGGAGGCTTGGCCTTGGAGGTTCCTCCCTCAACATAATTTGCATTGGCTTCAATGGCAACAAACCCTCCAGAACGGTCTGCCTTTCTGTGGTCTTCTTCCACTCTTAGCCTCAGAATCAAATCCTCCATATTCATCTCACGACGTTTGTGCTTGAGATAAATTTTGAAGTCATTCCAGGAAGTTGGCAATTTTTCGATTATCGCCCCAACTTGGAAATGCTCATTGATCTCGCATCCCTCGGAGTGCAATTCATAGATCAACTTCTGGATTTCTTCGACCTGGGAGACAACCGATTTGGAATCTAACATTGTATATTTGAGAAACTTACCGATAACAAATTTCTTTGAACCGGCATCATCAATCTTATACTTTTTCTCCAGGGATTCCCAAAACTCCTTCGCTATCTTGCACAGAGAATAAATGTCGTAGAGATTATAATCCGAATATAGTTTCTGCAACAAAACTCAAAATGATTCCAAGCTTCTATTGCCATGACAGTCTCTTTCGCCATTGGATTCTCAATGGACTGCGAAACTTCTTCCTTGACAACATGAGCGAGGTTCATGGTTGTCAGGAAAAACAACATTTCTGTTGCCATCTCTTGAAGTCTAGCCCTTTGAACTTCTCAGGCTTTTCAAAGTATTTTGGCACAACGCCATTCACATTCATGGATGATTGTTGATCCATTTTCTGTTTCAAGATTGTTGGAGAAATATCAACAATCAATGATAATTTGTATATGCTAATAATTATAAATGCGAATATGTGAATGAACAGTGTACTAACAACGAAATAAAATTATACAAAAACAGTTTAGATCAAGGTTTGCGTACCGCAATGTCCTTGAAACAGAAATTTCGTCCCTACTCTGTGCTTGTAGTTCTACGGACGTCTGCTCCACCATGATTCAACGATCTAAGTTTAGAATTCCAGCACCGGAAAACTAGACTTCTGGCGAATTTTTTAGTGGTACTCTCAGTAAGAATGCTATGAATTGTAGAAGAAGGTTTATATTTTCTGTGATCTTAATGCCTAGCAAATGAATGTATATATAAAGTGATTATGCATGTTCGCAACAGGTATGGAGAAGAGATGCATCTATTGGAAGACATCTTCTCTAAGGGGTTGCTATGCTCTGGCGTTTTTCTGAACTCTTCAGACTTCATCTGAAATGATAAGTCTGTTAGGTTTAAATTAAATAAATAATTAAATTAGAAATTAATTAAAAATAATTAATTAAATCTAAAAATAATTTAATTATAATTAATTATATATATTAATTAGCACACCCCAAAGCCCAACCCCAATGGTGAGCCTAATTTTCTTCTCCAAGGCCTATCCTCCAATTATTTTCTATAAGGGACAAAGCCTTATAAAGTGAAGAAAGCTTTTGGGAATGGTCAATGTGGGACAAGGAAATTTCAACTCAAACTCAAAATTTCCAACAGAGAATAACTAATCAACTAGTTAAATCCTTTCCCAAACAACCACTCAATATTACAATCTTGTGGTATTCCTCTTCATTGATAAGTGAGAGGTCTTATGTTCAATTTTCACCAAAGACAAATTTAAACTACATTATTGCTAGCTCCTTGCGAACTCGCTCCTCCACCCCTTAGACCTATTCCAACCGTTGGAGTAAAACTCAAATTTTAGGTTCTAAACTTACCTTAACTTGTTCCAACCCTTGGGGCAAATATGAGTTTTAATCCAAAACTTATTTCTGGGAAAAATTTAAGTCAGGATTCTCACTAGGTTAGTGGGGCTGGGCCACCATATATGTGTATTATTTTTTTTGTTTTAAATTTATAAATTCATTGAATCCAACTACTAAGATTTAATATGATCAAATCCAACGGTAAAAAAAAAAAAGCTTACATGTTAAAATGGTCCTTGTGTTTTAGTCATTGGGTCAATTTAGTCCTTATGTTTTGAATTTGGCTAATTTGGTCATTGTGTTTATCTCCGTTAGCCAATTAAGGACATTTCCATCTAATTTTTGTAAAAAAAATATTATAAAAAAGAAAACTAATAAAAATGGCTTCAAAACTTTGAACTTTAACCAAAAACCATCATATAACTTTATTTAATGATAAAGACAAGAGAAAAAAAAAAAAAAAAATAAACCTAACTAAGGCGCGTGTAAGAAGCACGCCACCCAATCCTTCACCAGCATAAACATTTCAGATCAAAGGCTACAAATCTTCCTACTGGAATTCCACGTATTCTCCAGTGACTATCTTTCAAATTGACATGCCCGACCCTGATATCCTCCAAACAACAGGGTAGGCACATGTTGGCCGATACCCGAACGTGATGAAGCTACACTAACATGCATGAGAAGTAACGAACATAATTAAAACTTGTAAATTTAAATGTAATGATTATGCACTTAAGGAACGTGTTCAGAGCATACAACTAATTTAAGACACTAAAAATGAATGATATTAAATTGAATGAACAAGGAATGGGTCCTACACCGAGAGGACTCAAAGATGCCGATACGGGAGTGCTTTGACGCCGGGATTGTACGCCTCGATTCTAAGTCATGGGGGGGCACAAAACAAAACATGAGTGGACCAAGTTGATATAAAAAATACTAAAACAATAACTCTTCAAACGTAGTAACCCCCAAGTTTAGAAAACTCATATAATATAATAAGTAGTAGGTTTTTCGAAAACCCTAGCATGCCATAAAACCTTTTACAAAACATATATCGTAGATAATGTGCTTAGTAGTGGTATCATAATCGCCCGTAAGCAGGACCATTGCCCATAGGCAAGACCATTCGCCCGTAAGCAGTACCATTCATCCGTAAGCAGTATCATTCACCCGTAGGTAGTATCATTCGCCTGTAGGCAAGACCATTTGTTCGTAGGCAGTATCAATTGCCCATAGGCAGGACCACTAAATAGGCACATAATAACATTAACTTAATATTTCTAATATATATATATATATATATATATATATATATATATATATATATATATATATATATATATATATCAATCTCAAATTGAAGTTAGGTAACTAAAACGTCATATATATCAATCTCAAATTGAAGTTAGGTAACTAAAACGTCATATCATAAAACCACGTTCATAAGTAGGTATATGGTCATCCATCATATATACCACAAAGAACGTTAAATCGATAAAACATGATAACTCATAAAGCATGAAACCAATTTACTCAAAAATGTTTCATAAAACGTAGCCATAAAATCATGGTTTTCATGTATGCATTTCTAATAGTAAAATCATGCATTTTAGAAGTGGTCCACTCACTTTACACAGTTAGCGAAGAGCCGCGCAAATAATGGTGGATGGAAATGCCACTAACAAACGCACCTAAGCTCATAAAGAGACCAATTAATAAAACTATACTAAAACGATTGAATTTCAGGAAACAGACGTCATAAACGGATTTAGGACGTCGAAAAACATAAAAGGGGACCTTGGGGACCTCCACACGCCGCAACGAGGCGACGGCCCGAACGACCACGCACCACTGCACGCGCCACCATGCGCCAAGTTAGGTCGTCGGAAAGTTGGCTGGAAAAGTTGTACGCCACACGTCGGCTAAGGTAGACGCCCACTCATAGGCCCACACGCTGATTGGGTTCTGAGATCTAGTCTGGGTCGGGTCAGGTTAGATCTGGGTCGAGTTCTTGGTTGGGCTTGGTTTCTGGGCTTGGGTGATTGGGTTTGGGCTTTGGGGCTTGGGCCAAAGGCTTGGGGTTTGGGTTTTGAGCTGGTTCAATTTGGGTTGGGCTTGGTTGCATGGACTAAGGTTTGGGCCAGGTAGTAGTTGGGTATGTATCTGGGTTTAGGGTAATCGGGTCGGGTCGACCCGATTTCAAGCCATAGGTTTAGCCAGAATCTGGGCAACCCTTTCCGAGCTATGTTCGAGCTTATTTCTTCACCATTTTTAATGATTCAAAAGTCAAAATAAAGCTTAGGATGAGAGGAAGAGATTCATACTAATTTGGGGTCGTGTGGTGGCTGGAGTTGGCCGAAAAACAACTTGCAAGTCTCAGGTTCTCGCCAAAAATTTGAAAAAGTCTTCCAGAGGTGTTTTCTGCAACTAACCAGTGAAAACAACTTAAAACCTACTTTAATCTAACCCTCAAACACAACCCACAAGATTCTAGGGCTTACCTACGTCGAGGGTTCGTCGGAGAATGAAATGCACAATGGTGTAGCCACGGCGCAACAAGATACGGAGAGGTTAAGAGAGTCATTCATTCCAGGCTTGTGGAACTCGCATGGAGGGGAAAGAATGATGGTGATTGTGCGTGCATGAGTGAGCTCAAAGATGATGGAGGGTTTGTAGAGAATAGAGGGTGCTTGGGGAGGTAAGAGAGAATGAGAAAAAGTGGGAAAAGTGAAGGGAGAGTGGGCTGGGGAACAAGAGAACAAGGGTGGGCCTCACTGTCACACCAACCAATCCCATAAAAGACAAAACAAGAAAATATATCCCTTGGGTGTGAAATTACCATTCTACTTCTGCATTTCTGAAAATCATAAAACTTTGGGACGAGTTGTTACACAAATGGTTTGATTACTCTCTTTCACCAACTTTCCCTAAACTTATCAACCGTAAACTCTCTTTCACCAATGATTTGATTAAATTACATAATTTATGGTGTCTGCCTCTCCTTTGATTGAAAAACCTAAAAGCCTCATTTCATTGCTTTTGCAGGTGGTTTTTTTTGTTTCTCCCAATTCTTACAAATTAGATGCTTGATTCTAAATGTAAACACCAACTATTTTAATCAAAATTTTGAAAAATGATTTTTCCAAATTCTTGACAAGAGATAGGATTCCTATAATTACTCTTTTGCTCTTTCCAACATTTTTATGAAATAAAAAATTATTAGGAAGATTGAAACCGCCATGAAACCCATAAAATCCTAACTAACACAAGCAACGCTACTTCTCTCTCTCTGATTCATGTCTATCCTCACTAGAGATGGTTTGTGGTGGATAGGGTGTCTGGGAATCGGAGGTGATCAATAGGTGGTGGATAGGATCGTGGGGGAAGAGTTGAGGGTTGTGTAGGGTGGTAAGTGGTGGTGTTCACTAAGAACCATTTGGTAGAGGTGACGGTAGACCTGGCAATTTCTGACACGACACGATGACACGACACGAAAACGACACGAAAATAACGGGTTTCGGGTCGACACGATAACTAATCGGGTCATTATCGGGTAACCCGTTAAGAACCCGTTAATAACGGGTCCTTAACAGGTTTACACGAGAGTGACACGCGGGTAACCTGTTTTGACACGAAAAGCAAAAAAGTTATTTTGATGATTTTAATTTTTTTTAATTACTAAAAAAAAAACTTACTATAAAATACAATAAATATAGTGGATATATATATATATATATATATATATATATATATATATATTGTTCATTAATTATTATTGTATTATTATTCTAAATAAATTTTAAAATTTTAAGTTTTATTTATTTATTTTATAAAATATTATGAGCAAAGAGTGAGATTAAAAAATTATAAAACACATTAAAAATAAAAAGATCAAGTAATTTAAAAAATACCAAATACATTTAAATATTTAAAATAATTAATTTACAAGTGCAAAAAATGTGAAAAAAATATGCAAGCACTCTTAATCGCATCCTCTACGCTTTAAAGGTGCGTACATGAATTTTAAAACTATATAAACCCTCAAGTATTTTTAAGGTAGTTCAAAATAAATAAAATTCATAATCATTAATGTATAAGTATGAAAAATGTGAAAGCATATATGAAGGGGTGTGATATTCACACACCCCATTTTACTTTTCACACACCCTTCTAATTTTCGACCGTCGGATCAGATGAATTGAAGAAAATCAACAAATAGAAATTAACAAGGGGTGTGCAAGAAGTAAAATGGGGTGTGTGGATAGCACACCCCTATATAAATGCTCATGATTGCATCCTCTACCCTTAAACAATCGTTACATGGTCGTTTAGATTTTTAAAACCCTCCAAATCTCATGAATAATGTTTTTTTTTAGTGAAAAATTAATAATATTGTAGAAGTGAAAAATTAATAAGATTTTTAAAAAAAACTGCACATACCACACATTGCCACATAAATATTACTTCAAAACATTAAAACATTTGTCGTTTAAGTATAACATCTACACCCGAAAATAATACTTTTATTAAGTATATAACATAAAATTTTGTGATATCCACATCCACTAGTGTAAATATTTTAAATTGAAGATCGAATTCATTCATTGTATTCATATAGGGTCAAGGAGTGTATCTGTAAAAAATCATCAAAATCGGAGTTAAAATAACCGTTAAATCGTGATTTTTTGTTTATAACTGTCAAAAAACTTTGTCCCGTTACTTGATCTCTGAATGTTTTTTTTTTGTGATTTTTTGCTGATGTGATCTCGAAACATATACAAACAAGTTTGACGGTTGTGATCGTTGAAATTAGTTTCGGATAATTCGTATCCCATCAAAACGATAGATTGACTAACACTTAAGAGTTTATTTATACTTTCATTAAGTATAACATAAGATTTTGTGGTATCCACTTGTGTAAATATTTTAAATTGAAGATCGAACTCATTCATTGTATTCATATAGGGTCAAGGAGTGTATCTGTAAAAAATCATCAAAATCAGAGTTAAAATAACCGTTAAATCGTGATTTTTTGTTTACAATCGTCGAAAAGTTTTGTCCCGTTACTTGATCTCTGAATGTTTGTTTTTTGTGATTTTTTGCTGATGTGATCTCGAAACAAATACAAACAAGTTTGACGGTTGTGATCATTGAAATTAGTTTCGGATAATTCGTATCCCATCAAAACGATAGATTGACTAACACTTAAGAGTTTATTTATACTTTCATTAAGTTTAACATAAGATTTTGTGGTATCCACTTTTGTAAATATTTTAAATTGAAGATCGAATTCATTCATTGTATTCATATAGGGTTAAGGAGTGTATCTGTAAAAAATCATCAAAATCGGAGTTAAAATAACCGTTAAATCGTGATTTTTTGTTTATAACCGTCGAAAAGCTTTTTCCCGTTACTTGATCTATGAATGTTTGTTTTTTGTGATTTTTTGCTGATGTGATCTTGAAACATATACAAACAAGTTTGACGGTTGTGATCGTTGAAATTAGTTTCGGATAATTCGTATCCCATCAAAACGATAGATTAACTAACACTTAAGAGTTTATTTATACTTTCATTAAGTATAACATAAGATTTTGTGGTATCTACTTGTGTAAATATTTTAAATTAAAGATCGAATTCATTCATTGTAATCATATAGGGTCAAGGAGTGTAGCTGTATAAAATCATCAAAATCAGAGTTAAAATTACCGTTAAATCGTGATTTTTTGTTTATAACCGTCGAAAAGTTTAGTCCTGTTACTTGATCTCTGAATGTTTGTTTTTTGTGATTTTTTGCTGATGTGATCTCGAAATATATACAAACAAGTTTGACGGTTGTGATCATTGAAATTAGTTTCAGAGAATTCGTATCCCATCAAAACGATAGATTGACTAACACTTAAGAGTTTATTTATACTTTCATTAAGTATAACTCTCTTCATTTTGCATATCTTTGAACATTTGTATTTTGTAGTTTGCACTAATGTTTTTTCATTAGACTCTTATTTTGGGGTATGTAAACTTGAAAGAAAAATGTTTTATTTATTTATTTATTAATGTTTTGAATTAGTATTTATGTGACAATATGGTATGTATATACTAATTTAGTATTATGTTTTACATTTTTTAGGGTCAAATTATGTTTTTCATTTTCATTATTTATTGATTTAAAAAATATTTTTCTTAACGGGTAACGGGTCGGGTCATATTACCTGATAATATTAACGGGTCGATTTCGGATTGGGTCATATTACCCGTTTATTTTAACGGGTGTTACACGACATGACCCGTTAAGCTATCGGGTATGACACGAAAACGACACGAACACGAGAAACACGACACGAATGCCAGGTCTAGGTGACGGGTATCTTATCCACCACCATCATCACCATCATGAATGTGGTTGTTGCTCAGGGATTTAGCGAAACTAGAGAAGGCACTATTTTTAAAACTAAACAAAAAAGCTGGACTAAGAGACACTATTTATGAAATTGGACCAAGAAAGATACACTATTTATGAAGCTGGACCAAGAAAGATACACTATTTATGAAACTGGACTAAGAAAGATACACTATTTATGAAAGTGGACCAAAAAAGATATACTATTTATGAAACTAGACTAAGAATGACACATTATTTATGAAACTGTATCCATTACTATACACTATTTATAAAATAAGACCTAATAAATAGATACTATTTATGAAAGTGAACTAAGAACTAGACACTATTTATGAATTTGGACGAATAAATAGTGTAGTACCGTTCAATTTCATAAATAGTATAGTACTGTTCAGTTTCATAAATAATGATCAATTTCATAAATAGTATCAGTTTCATAAATAGTGTAGTATCGTTAAGTTTCATAAACAGTGTCCACGTGTCAGGTTTTTTTTTTAAATTTATATTAAATTTAAGTTTTTTGTCCTCTTTATTAAAATTTAAGGGGTTTTCATTAAAATTTAAGTTTTTTTTTTCCATTAAATAAAGTTATAGCATGGTTTTTTTTATTAAAATAAACTTAACCCAAACCCTTTCCATGAAAGCTACCTTTATAAAATTATAATTTATTTGACTTAAAATATTTTAAAATGAAATAAAAATAAAAATAAAAATTATTTTCCTCCCAACTCCTTGACCTCCTCCCTAAAATTACCTCCTATCTTTTCTATATTCACAACTTTAATCATTTTTTAGATTAAAAGTTTGATCGTTTATGTGTTATTTCTCATTGATTTGCATTTTTTTGTAAAGAGAAAAGGTAATTATATCTCATACACTTTTCTTATGAATTTTTAAAAGAAATTGGATGAAATGTCCTTAACTGGCAAATAGAGACAAACATGGGGAATAAATTAGCCAAATCAAAAATACGGGGACTAAATTGGCCATATGGCCATAACACACAGAACATTTTGACAATTAAGCCTTAAAAAAAATTCTAACGGTCCAAATTTAAATCCAACGGCTCAAGTAATTAAAAAAAAATTCTTTGCTCAAGTAATTTAAAAAAAAATTCTTTTATCTGTTTCATATTCTTTCATATTGTTTCAACGAGTTTCATGGTGTAGGTTTAGTAATTTTCAATATTTCGTAGTTAAAATTTTTAGATTTTAACCCAAGAGTTAGAGATGGTTTTAGACTTTTAGTGTAGATAATATGTTTGTTAAAAAAAATCTTTAAAAACCAATAAGTTAGGAACATGTAGGTCCATAAATAAATTGACCACAGGCAGCCCTAAGCAGTCCTTTTGAAGTAGCAGCCCTGCTTTTGAAGTAGCAGCCCTAAGCAGTCCTTTTGAAGTAGCAGCCCGCGGTCTTCGGTCAGCCCAGCTATAGTAATTCATCTAACAACCCAAAATGTGAAGCCTACGGCGTAGTGGAAGCCGGTCCAATATGATCAAACCAGATGACACTTCACTACCGTTTTAGTTTGGTTTAGGTCAAGACATGCATGTGACGTGTGACAATACCTGTATGCGCTTGTTCTTTTACCAAAACGGCATCACGTACAGCATCAACCTTGATTGGTCCGCTTGAACAGAACGCAGCCACTAGTGTGGTGACTCTCTCTGGTCCTTTTCTCCTCTTTACTATTTTGTGAATTATATGCCTTTTTTAAAAAAAAATTGTAGAGGAATATTCCTTC
This sequence comes from Crataegus laevigata, assembly GCA_963580275.1. Lineage (NCBI taxonomy): Eukaryota > Viridiplantae > Streptophyta > Magnoliopsida > Rosales > Rosaceae > Crataegus > Crataegus laevigata. The sequence continues at coordinate 15,837,571 of OY756940.1, read as the reverse complement.
TGCAAAAATAGTCCCGTAGTTATTGGGTAGTTGAAAGATGGTGTCTGTGGTAAAAATTAAAAAAAAAAAAAGAATTTAAGCTTTGGGAAATTTGTTAGAATTTAGGACCAAAATTGAAAATATGAACTTTTATGTGCTAACAATTAACAGACAATTGACGAAATTTTTAAATGTAGGCTTAAATCGTAATAGACTTCACCACACATGCATAAATTCTAATTTTTTTCTATCACGAGAGTTATCTTCTAACTATAATATCACCACGAGAACTGATAATCCAACTAGACCTAAAAGTAAAACTGACCACAATATTTACCTGCTCTCCCAAATGAATGAGTTATGACACGTAGTAAAAAAATTTATTGAAATATTTGAGTTGGATTGTCACTTGCTCTTTGAAGGGTAAAAGGTGAAAGGTAAAAGGTAAAAAGCAAAACTTTATATATGATGTGCCCGACACTGTTGCAGTTCATACTTCCGTTCTTTACTCTTCCTCTATATTCGGTCTATTCTCCTCCTCCAAATTCCGAAACCAAAATTCAGAGAAACAAGGAAATGGAAAACGCCACTGTCATCTCCGGCGACAAGCCCACCGTGATGGTGACCAACGACGACGGAATTGAAGGGCCAGGACTTCTCGCTCTCGTCCAAGTCCTCGTCTCCACCCATCGCTACAACGTTCTCGTCTGTGCCCCCGACTCGTACGTAAAAGAAAAGAATTAAACATTTAAATGCTCTTCAGTCTTCACTTCCTCCAATCAAAATCCAACCCTTCATTTTTGCTGGTGCAAAATTCGTATGCATTTGCAGGGAGAAGTCAGCTGTGAGTCACTGCATCACATGGCGCCATCCGATTGCTGCGAAGAAAGTGCATATCGATGGAGCAACAGCTTATGCTGTTTCTGGTATGAGAATTTCAAAACCCCAGAATGTTTTTTCCAGTTTTTTTACAAAAATGATTACTACCCTATTCACCAGAAAGGTAATAAGTAAAAAAGCTTTGTTCTTGATCAACTCTGTTTGCAGGATCTCCAGCTGATTGTGCTTCTTTGGGTGTTTCCAAAACGCTTTTTCCTACAATTCCTGACCTGGTAAATATTTTTTACTTCTGTACTGTTTCCTTTGATCACATTTCTTATATGGGGTTTTGCTGATTGTTAATTACATGTGTTACTGTTTATACACCCAGGTAATCAGTGGCATAAACATGGGCAGCAACTGCGGTTATCACATGTTAGTAATGTTTTGTTTTCTATTTCCTGTCGATAATTAATTAGTTATCATTTACGTGACATGACATGACTTCTAATTATATACTGTTATTAAAGATAACAAGTGTCGAATTACTACGAAAGAAAGTGAGAAGGATTAAGAGGTCCAACATTTAACTTCGTCTCAAAATTCTCACAACTAAACACAAAGATATGTGTAAGTGGCACAAGCTTTGGCCAATGAAACTGAAATGGTTATCTTTTAATTGTTGAAACCCAATATAGTTTCATACCAACTATTTGCTTTCGAAAAGATTTGGGTATCCAAAAGATGTTATCATGTTAGGGTGAGGAAACGAGAATGGTTTTATTCCAAACACAACGTCTTACACAGATATAATCTTTTTCCAAAAAGTTATGAAGATCTATTTTATTCATGAAATAAAAAAAAAATCCATTAAGTTTTGTTTTCGAGAGTGGCCTACGAATCCAGTTGTTGCTAAAAATTTCAAAGTGCTAGATTTTCTTGCTTCTTTCAGCCCATAACATTAGTAACAGAGTTCTTTATTGTAACTGTAGTGTTTACTCTGGAACGGTGGCTGGTGCTCGTGAAGCCTTTTTCAATGGTGTGCCTGCAATATCTATATCATATGATTGGTAAGTATGCTGGTTTGATGGTTTATTTGCTTGATGAACAATTTTTCCTCTGCACATGAAGGAATGATGATTCTCAATGAACATTTCAAATTTTTAGGGCCGGTACTTAGTTTCTCTAGTAATTTTATTCTTTCCTTTTTTACTATGATAAAAAGCAAATTCTTTTGTGTTTTTTACCTATTTTAATCTCCTGTATGACGACATTGAGTACTGGCCTACAGGGATGGACGTAAGAGCAATATTAATGACTTCACACTTGCTGCTGAGGCTTGCTTACCCATCATAAATGGAGTACTCGTGGAATTAAGAAACAAAACCTATCCTCAAAGATGTTTCTTGAATGTAGATCTGCCATGTAATGTTGCTAATCATAAGGTAAATTTCGGGATGCATGCTGTGTTTCTGTAATATTCAGTATAGCAACCCTCGTCAAATGCAGTTTCTCCTTAACATCTGCATTTGCCAACTTGCACCCTGACTCCTCTGTCCTTTCTCGTTTCCAATGTGCTTGTATTGAGTCATACCATACTGCACTAGACAAAGCTCAATGATAGGCAAAGTGGTATTTGTGCTTGAACATACTTATCCAGGCTATTTCACTACAGACAGAAGTAATTTGTATCAGTAGCTTTTCTTTCTTTCCTTTCCTTCTTTGTCGTTCGTTTTCTTTTCCTCTGACTCCCTTTCAATGCAAGATTTGTAGGCAGTTTGTTTGTTGTTGTATGCTTTAATGAGTGTTACTGGATTGCACTTAAGTTTGGTTTTGTCTTAGGGTATGTTTGGGTGAGGACATCCAAATTCCAAGGCATTTAGGCAAAATGAAGAAGAAATGGATCACAGAAAGTTAGATAGGTGGAGTTATACGTCCTCATGAGCATTTCAAAGGTCTGTGATAGAGATTTGTGAATTACTCCTTCCAAGTAGTCATTTGCAAATTCCTCTATCATGCCTTTTGTAATGCTAATGTGGTGCATGTCTAATCCCTCCTGTCAAATTTTTGTGATCCATTTCTTCATGACTATGCCTAAATCTCTTGGAATTTCGAAGTTCCTCAACCAAACATACCCTTAGTGAGATGGATGCTGCTTCCAGTTTTATGACAGGAGCATTATCCTTTATATTATGCATTGATTTTAACATATGGCTTTACAATATTGTTCTCTTCTTCTCTTGTGACTTAATAGGGGTATAAGCTGACTAAGCAAGGTAAAAGTATAATAAAAATGGGGTGGAGGCAAGTTACTTCTGACTCGGAAGGCGGTAAAATGTTGTCAACAATGGTAAATTCAACTGTGTCAGCTGAAATTGCTACATCAACCACGCCAGCTGACAATCTTTATTTCGCGAGAGAAGTGGGTCCTTTTCTCTTTCTTTTGCTTTACTGTATTCTAGGCTGTTTCCCTTTTCCATTGCTTTTGTTTTATTTTAAATAAAACTTGATTAGTTGTTTACCTCCTTATCATTTCTTCCTTAGAAACATAATAATTGGCTTCTTGTTAGTTCTCTTGGTTAGGTCATTGAATGAGAAATCTTGAATCCAAACTAATGAAGGAATTAGATAATCAAGCAGTGCAGTCTTTGGTGTCTTTTTGTTGGTGCTAGTCTGAGTTCTTCTTTAGAAACTAGTCTAGAAGTACACCATCTAGAACTTTGGGTTTTCTCCATCTTTCATACAGAAAACTATCACTTCCTTGAAGAAAGTTACTTTGAGAGTTTTGAAAAAGTGGCCATGGGGCTCTTGGCGCTCTTGTAATTGTATATTTGGTTGAAACAACTTTCTGTTAATCTGATCCTTTTTAGAGTACACCAATGTGGGGTGGTTGACGAACACATTTGATGCTTCTGTTTTTCCTATAAAAGGAACTGCAACTCTTGAATTGAGGTATCTTCAAGTACCAGCAAATACAGGGGGAGAAGGGTGGTCAGGGGCCATATTTATAAAACTCAAATTTAAGCATTGAATGATAAATTTGGTGTTAAAGTTGTAGTATTTGAAACTGTTTAGTGCTAAATGCTGGGTTATCGAGCTGAAATTTGAAGTGCTGTAAATTTAGAACTGACTTAAGTACAATTTTTTGGTTAATAATTGAAAATAGTTCGAGTAAGGGAAAGCTGATGCTAATTGCTTACGACTAAATAGAAAGGCTGATAATTTGGTGGTTGTGGTCTTGGTGGTGGAAGGTGGTGCTGCCAACTACTGATGGTAGACGCATGTATTTGGCTATGTCTGAACATGAGGTGGTAACGATGGTGACAATACTGGTATTAGTGGCAGTTGTTGCCAAAAGTATAGTAAGGAGGGAAATGATGGTAATGTTGAAAAACACATCCACTAGACTTTGTTCTTTAATGTAACCAACGACAATAGACTAAACTAGCAAATATAGAAAAACTTAGAAACACACAAGAATTATATTGGTTTGGTAGAACTTTTACTTACGTCCAGTTGTGATTTCTCTAGGTAGAGAAATCACCGCTTCTTTGATTAATAATAGAGATTACAGAACTTTTGCAAACCCTAGAACTAATCTCAAAACTCTCGGCTGTCTCTGGCTGTTTTTCTCTCTAAAAATTAAGCCTTGCCGCACCCTATTTATAGGCATAGGGTAGGCTTACATGTCCCAAGGCTGATTGAATTCCTATTTTTAAGTGGACTAGGAAATTACACTTATCCAAATCTAAATAGACTTCTAGAAATCCAAACTTAAATTGAATAAGGAAAACTGAAATTCTTTCCTAATCCCTCTAGGACAAGAATCGGTATACCTCTAATTTTCCTAAAACAATCCTAAACCAATTAGGACATATTTGATGAGCCAAAATCCTAACAATCGCCACCTTGGTGAGTCAAACAAAGTCTTGATCATTGCACCCCAGAGTATTTTTAAACCTTCTTGAAGCAGCTCTGGAAATCTTCAAGAGTCTTCACCTTGGCAATCTTCTTCTTGCCTCATTGCACCTCAAGTGAGGAGGTGCTCCACTTTAATCAATCAACGAGATTGATCAAGTTCAAGCATTGCTTGAACTTCTTGGCAGGCACTATCTTTGTAAAGAAATCTGCGGCATTGTCATCCGTATGAATCTTTTCAATCCAAATTTCCACTCCACTCAATCTCTAATTCTGTGATACCTTGCTTCAATGTGCTCTGATCTTCCAGAAAAAAAACTTGATTCTTTGCCAAGTGAATGGCACTTTGACTATCACACTTCAGCTTCACACAATCTTGAGTGATTCCCATTTGACTTACCAAGCCACTAAGTCAAATCGCCTCATTTATAGCTTTAGTCAATGCAATATACTCTGCCTTTGTGTTCGACAAAGTTATAATTGGTTGCAGTAGTGCCCTTCAACTGATTGGTCCTCCTGCGCATGTAAACAAATAACCAGAAGTTGACCTTCTCTTGTCTAAGTCCCCTACATAATCAACATCCACATATCCTAACACCTTGTACTTTTTGCCTCTCAAACATAATCCTTTGTCGCCAAGAACTCTTCAAATAACGTAAAATCCAGTTGACTGCATCCCAATGTTACTTTCCTGGATTTGCCATGTATTTGAAAATGACACTGATTGCTCAAGCTATGTCGAGACGTGTGCATACCATTGCATACATGAGGTAGCCCACGACATTAGCATAAGCACCTTCTTCATTACTTGTTGCTCTTCCTCGGACTTAGGACGTTGTTGCCCACTTAACCTAAAATGAGCGGCCAAAGGATTCGAAACTACCTTTGCTTCTTGCATGTTGAACTTCTCAAGAACCTTCTGAATATACTTGACTTGTGATATTCAAATCTTTCCAGCGGTCCTATCTCTCTGAATTTCCATGCCAAGGATCTTCTGTGCAACACCTAGATCCTTCATATCGAACTCATTGCTCAACATCTTTCTCAAGTCTTGAATTCTAGACTTGTCTTGACAAGCAATTAGCATGTCATCCACATATTGCAATATGATCATCCCATCTTGGAACACACGATAGTACACGCAACAGTCATATAAACATCTTCTAAAATTAATTTTCATCATGAATGAATCAAACCTCTTGTACCATTGTCTTGGAGATTGTTTCATGCCATACAGGGACTTCCTTAGCTGACATAATAGGTTCTTTTTCCCATATTCAACAAACCCTTCGGTTGAGCCATGAAAATCGTCTCCTCTAGATCCCCATGAAGAAACACTGTCTTCACATCCATCTGCTCAATCTCTATGTCATGCTAAGCTGCCATTGCTAAAAGCAATCTGATAGAAGTAGCTTGACTATAGGTGAAAATATCTCATCATTATCCACCCCTTCCTTTTGTGAGTACCCCTTAGCCACGAGCGTCACTTTGAATCTCACGGCATCTTGTTCATGTAGTCCTTCCTTTTTCCTAAATACCCATTTGCATCCAACTAGCTTTCTGTCTTTGGCCTTAGGAACCAACTCCCAAACAGAGTTCTTATCAAGAGCATAATTAACTTCGTCTTGGTCAAACCCAAATCTGTCAGGTTTCTTCATGTTCTGATTAGGTTTGTCCAGTGCTTTGTATCTCTAGAATGCAGCTAGATTGTTGGTTGGAGTTTGAACCCTTTGGGATGTCTGGCGGATTGGAATGCCTTCAATGTCTTGTTTCTTGCTCCACCTGATTCCTAACTAGTAAACGATGTTGATGCTCTTATTCTTCCTCAAAACCATCAGATTCAGCCTTTTGGTTGATTTGCTACACCTGAGCTTCTTCATCTGAACTGATAAATGGAATCTTTGTTGCTTCAATTTCAGCATCATGTGTCTTCTCCCTACTGCTCTCGACTTTATTCAGAGGCATGGTTGTCTCATCAAAAATAACATCTTGATTGACAACCTTTTGCATGTTGTTGAAATCCCAAAGCTTGAAACCCTTAACTCATTTCTCAAAACCTAAGAATATGCAATGTGTAGACTTCAGTTTGAGTTTGGACCTTTCATCACTTGGAATATGTGCATAAGCACTACAGTCGAACACCCTGAGCTTGGAATAGTCCACCGGCTTCTCAGACCATACCTCTTCTGCACTGTTAAAACCGAGAACTGTAGATGGTGATATGTTAATCAAATAACTTGCATGATTAACGGTCTCTGCCCAAAAACTATTAGGCAATCCTGCATGAAATCGCATGCTCCTCTCTCTCTCTCTCTCTCCGTAAGAGTTTTGTTCATCCTCTCAACGGCTCCATTTTGTTGAGGATTCTTCCTTATTGTGAAGTGCCTTATGATACCTCCTGCTTGCAGTAATCGATAAACTCATTACTTGTATATTCACCTCTATTGTCACATCTCAGGTACTTGATCTTTCTTCCAGTTTGATTCTCGGTTTTTGTTTTCCATTCCTTAAACTTTGCAAAAACCTCGAATTTTTGCTTCATGAAATAAACCCAAACCTTCCTAGAAAAAACATCCATGAAAGTAACAAAATACCTGGCTCCACCATTTGATTTAGTTGGTCCAGGGCCCTAGACATCTGGGTGAATATAGCTGAATTGCTCCTTGCTTCGGTTATCTGCACCTCTACTTGCGAATGATACCTTTGTTTGCTTCCCGAGAACACAGTATTCACAAAAGTTTAGGTTGCATGATAACACGCCTTCCAACAGGCCTTGCTTGTATAATTCTTGCAACCCCTTCTGGCTTATGTGCCCGAGCCTATGATGCCAGAGTTCAGTCTTGTCTTCTATACCCTAATTTACAGAAACAGCTGCTCCCCCGACTATAGTGGTCCCAATTAACTTGTACAACTTATTAGGTTGTAGGTCACCCCGCACTACCACTAGCAATCCTTTGGTTACCTTAAGTCTTCCTTTTTTAGACTTGTACCCATAACCGGCCTCATCTAAAGTACCCAAGAAAATCAAATTCTTTCTTAGTCTAGGGACATACCTAACGTTCCCCAAAGCTCGTATCATCCCATCGAACACTCTAATTCGAACAGTGCCGATTCCTACTATAGGACATGAAGAATCGTCCCCCATTAAGACTTCTCCGCTACTAACTTCCTTGTATGTATCGAACCATTCTCTTACTGCACACATATGAAACATGCATCCGGTATCCAAAATCTAATTTGTGAAAGCCTTAAAGCCCGATGTTATTGAAAGAAGCTCCCTGTCACTCTCATGCTCAGTGGCTGCACTAGCTGAACCTGAGCTTCCCTCCATCTTGGCTTTCTTCTCTTTCCAAATCTTGCAGTTCCTCTTCCAATGATCAGCTGAACCACATTTGAAGCAACCTTCCTTCTTTTCCTTTTTCTTCTTGGATTTTGACCTACCTCTGTTGCCGTTTTTCTCTTTCTTTGTCTTTTTCCGCCCCCTCTCCTTGCTTTGGCATAAAGGCCTTGAGAGCTTTAAGTTATATCATCCAGTTTAGCATATGACTGAAGAGCTTGAATTGCGTCTTCAAGCTTCTCATTCAAGCTTCAAAGACTCTTTTCCAAACATTAGAGTGGTTCGAAAGTGCTTGAAAGACGAAGGTAGAGACCTAAGCAAGATGATAGCTATATCATCATCTTTGTAAGTTTCTTCAACCTTCTGAAGATTAGCTATGCAATTCTAGAACCTACATACGTGATCTTCAATATCACCTCCTTCTTCTAGTCTAAGCCCAAATAGTTCATCCTTTAGAAAAAGTTTATTGGATACAGTTTTGCCCATATAAACATTATCCAACTTGTCCCATGCTTCCTGGGCAGTCATCTTTTCGGTGATGTGTGACCGAACTGATCTTGTGAGATGGATCTCGATGGAACTCTTGGCCTTCTTAAGAACCTTAGTCCATGTTGCTTCTGTCATGTTTGCCGGCTTCTCACCATTGAGTGCATCATCCAAATCCTACTATATCATTACGTTCTTCATCATCCTTTGCCAGTCCGTGAAGTCATCCTTGCCGTCAAAAGGCTTTAATGCAGGTCCTAGATCCGCATTCATCTTCCCTTTTGACATCGTAGAACACCTTGATCCTAGCTCTTGATACAAATTGTTGAAAAACATGCCCACTAGACCTTGTTCTTTAATGTAACCAACAACAATAGACTAAACTAGCAAATATAGAAAAGCTGAGAAACACACAAGAATTATACTGGTTCGGCAGAACTTTTGCCTACGTTCAGTTGTGATTTCTCTACCGCTCCTTTGATTAATAATAGAGATTACAGAACTTTTGCAAACCCTAGAACTAATCTCAAAACTCTCGGTTGTCTCTGGCTATTTTTCTCTCTAAAAATTAATCTTTGCCACACCCTATTTATAGGCATAGGGTAGGCTTACATGTCCCAAGACTGATTGAATTCCTATTTCTAAGTGGGCGAGGAAATTACACTAACCCAAATCCAAATAGACTTCTAGAAATCCAAACCTAAATTGAATAAGGAAAACTGAAATTTTTTTCTAATCCCTCTAGGACAAGAATCGGTATACCTCTAATTTTCCTAAAACAATCCTAAACCAATTAGGACATATTTGACGAGCCAAAATCCTAACAGGTAATAACGTATAGGGTTTAAACAGCATTCAGTTCAAGGTTTATTAAGATTTTGGATGATGGAAGTAAGGATGATAAAACTTGCATTCTTTAATATTTTTCATTCCACAACGTGCAATACTTTCTGAGATATTTTCGCGTGTTTGATTTCCTTTCTTTCGTGCTTTTGATTGTGGTTGACTTGAGTGAATGAGTTGCACAAATCTGATGCTTTTGATTTCCTTTCTTTCGTACTTTCTTTCGTGCTATTTTTCATTTCAGGGTAATCTAGTTCCAATTTTGCAGGTAAGGGGTGCCCAAGTTGATGAGGATGATAATGATCACCGCTTTCTACAAGAAGGATATGTGCGTGTCTTTTTAGTTTCTGCAGACGTATCTTTGTAGTTTGCATGACCATACACTAACACAATACTCCCGATTTCATCAGATTACTGTCACTCCTCTTGGTGCCACCTCTAATGCTGAGATAGACTGCCAGACCTACTTAAAAGAGTGGCTTCCAACCGTAGTTGAGTGCCCCACTCCATCGGCTTTATAAAGCTATTAAACCACCTGGTTAGTATAACACAGTAAAGTCTTCATAAGTTGTTTGATATTCTTTTATCTTTGTTAATCTTGAACCTTAGAATTTTATGTACTGTGATCAGACCTGGTCTTTGCACCGCTTTGACGAATTAGTATAAAAGTGTTATATACATTTAAGTGCCTGAAATTAATTCGATGCCAATTGAGTCTTCGTGTCACTAAAACGCTTGCAAAGTTCCTCAGATTCAGTTTTAGTAATCACACAAGTCACTGTTACGTAGTATTTTAACTATTCTGAAAGGAAATACTCATATTTGCAGGATTTCTGAAGGAAATTTTCATGCTCACGCACAGATCATGTAATTTTCTGGATGATTGGCTGCTACGGCGCTACCCTGAATTCAGATCAACGGTGTTTTCAGTTGTACTCTTGACATTATTTGGAAACGTCATTAAGGATTCTTATGAACTTGTTATTGTAATGATAGTTGGGAACCCCTAATTTATGAAGAATTACCGCCATTCTATGAAATAATTTGGTAGCAAGTCTCCTCATGACTATCATATTTAATTTTTTGTAAGGAATGGGGACACTTTAGCTCATGATAAATTGGTTACAGCTGAAACTTTCTCACCTCCGTTAAGTTGCTTAGAAGTAAGAACAAAGTCAACGACCATGCTAACTGAGATTGGTGCCAAAAGCCTGAAACTCATCCTTCTGTTAGCTTATGACAAGAAAAAAAGCAACCTAATTAACACAAGTTTCGAAGGGAAGTGACTTTTGCATGTTCCTTTTTTCATCGCCCACACCCCTTCTTATTTATGGTATTTAGGTTGAATAAACATAAAAAGAATTGAGGGATATAAACACAAAAGGGTACCCATAAGGAAAAAAGAAGGGTAGGAATCATTTCTATTTCCGTATTGCCAGTCTTCGGGGAAAAAGAGATTGATACCCCATTCGACGTTGGGGGTGGTCGGGGTTGACCAAAATCGACAAAAAATTACTTAAATTCGCAGACTAGTTAGGAGCTCGACATAAATCTATAGCTTTCGACCTTGCGCGATTTCGTAGATTATTTTTAATTTTCAGTTTTTTATTTTGTAAATAAAAAACCGAAAACCCGAAAAGCCAAATTTTAAAGACTCAAGAAATGAGTTTTCAGTTTTTATTTTTAAATTAGAAGTAGTTATGAAACAAGTTTTAAGTTTTTAATTAAAAATGATATTATTATCGAATGATCATAAAGTTGTCCACATATTGGTCAAAATCTTTTAACTCTTATATTCTATTATTTCGATCACTTTGCAAGGGATCCACGACATCGCAAATTTCAAATATAAAACTATACATCAATGTTCCTCACTACTTTTTTTCTAGAATCAGCAAGTCAATAAATCACAGTATTAAAGAATGCTTGACATTTTTGTGCAATCATAAACTACTTTACTGATTTGATATTTTTAGTTTCTAAAAAATGTAAGACGTGTAAATCATGTAGGTTGTCCCATCCATTCGTTGATGGACAAACTGAAGAAACAAAAAGAGCCACCTCAACCACTGGAAATAGACAAAACAACAACAAAACAAAAAAAAAAAGAAAAAAACACATGAAAGAAACAGAAAACAACTAAAAAGAACTGCCCTTTGATTAATTTGTGGTAAACTGCATATCTGATTGTAATATTTTGCTGCTTTCACGTATGAAATATGTCGTTTCGTTTCAGAAAAGCATATTGCATATCTGATTATGTAGAAGAAAGATTCATTCAGCTTTGAAGCCATTCAAAAACTCCTAAACCTCACAAGAAAGGCAAAATATTTTAATGCATTGCATTTACAGGTAACTGAAAAAACCAAAAAAAACAAAACAAAAAAAAAACTGGAGAAAGACCATTTACATGTACCCCAGTATAAAAAAATGTGTATATACACACATATGTATATAAATAGAATGTATACTTGGCAGCACGAAATCACTCTCACTCGTATACGGAGAAAAATGGAGCCTTCATATGAATTCATGCTTTCGGTGGTGGTAAAGAAGGCGTGGTATGTGTATGTGTATGGGCCTCCACTAGTATTGACCACAGGACATGCACATCCTCGCAGGGGCAGGATTTTACATCCTCATACAGAATGTAAATCCCTCTTCCTGCTACAAACAACCACAAAGAGATCCAAATATTAGTAATCGCAATAGATTGTAGATGTTAAAAAGGCTTGTGTATGCGTGCGCAACAGTTTCAAGAAGACGTTGATATTGTGCAGAAGACTCAAAAGTGGAGGGAAATGCTGGTTGTGTGCATGAACATGAAACTAGAACGCGTAGTTGAGTGTGCAGAAGGATGGAGAAAATGTAAGGGTTGGAGAGAGTGATGAGAACTTACTTTTCTTCGGACCGGAATGGAGGCGAAACCACATCTTCTTAAGAGGAGAGAAGAGGGAGTGCAGCCACCCCATTTGCAGAGGAGGGTGTGAGGCGCATGTAGGTGAAACCAAATGAAAAGAACAAAAATAAACAAAAAGAGACAAAGAAACGGAATGAGAGAAATGAAATGTAGGTGTTGCTTAGAGAAAGGGTGAAGTTTTTTAAAGTCACTGTTTTCTAAGACAATTTTTACTTTCATTCCCTTTGCAATGCAGGCCAATCACGCGTATCACATGTTGCTCTTGGTGCCATGTCTTTGTCAAACCCTCCCCCTTTTATATCTTATAACGCAAGGAGCCACTCAGCCACCCTCACCAATCACATTTGCTTTTCTACACACTTCTACACAGAGCTCTCTCTCTCTCTCTCTCTCTCTCTCTCTCTCTCTCTCTCTCGTGAATTGAGTTCCTTATGCCTCAAGCCACATTTTTTGATTCCCGCATACTCCTTTTCGACTTTTCACTTTTTGCACTCTGTTTTTTTTTTTTTTAATTCTCCTTTGATTTATTTAATCCAAAAGCTAAAACTAAACAGAAGTATGCATAAAAAATAAAATTAAGTGTACGGAAATCAGTTCCCTTCTCTTACCTTTTTAGGTCACTTCTTGCGTTTTAAGTAAACCCCCAAGCTTCTCATTGGACTCGTGTACAAGGTCTCTGTCTTCAGTACCTCCACCTGTCCCATACTTCAATTTGGTTGCCTTAGAAGTGTCTCAGACCATGGTTTCCTAGCTGACTCATCAACTCTTTGGCTCCATATGACTCATCAACCCTTTGGTTCCATATGACTCATCAACCCTTTGGTTCCATGCCATTCTTAATTTGCTTTTGATTAGTCCTAATTTTCTAATTAGGGAAATGACCTTCATGATTGAATAGCACATTCTTCAAACTAATAAATAGGAAGCAGAAAATATAATCTCCTCCTCTCATAGGTGAGAAATGGCTAAGTAATTTGCCTCATTCACATTCAGGTCATGAATGTTTGGAATCCATATTATGTAATGAGACATTGCTTTTTTAAAGAAAAAAGTAAATAAAAGTTATAAAACCGCTTATGGTCTAATTTTTAGGCAATAACTGAGTTGGGGCCCACTATAAAGTAAACTTCAGCTACTTAGCACATTAACTTCTTCTATTCACTCGATTCTTTCCAAGATGATTTCAGTCTAGCCCAATCACAGAAGTACCATTTTCTGCTGACCACTCCAAAACTCTTTCCCAGCTGCTAGTCTTCAGAAGTTGCTGCATTGGGCTTTTTTATTTTATCAAGTCGTTGGGCCTTATGCCCATAATCACTAAACTGGCTCCTATAATAGGCCTACAGTAAGCCCAACACTTCTTTTGAAATACAGTACTTGTTTTGCTACTTTTATTTTTGTAAAATAAAAATATATTTAAAAAAAATGAAAAGAAAAAAGAAGCTATTCAAAACAAGCAGCATAAGCCGCAGCCACCAGAAACAAACAACGTTGCATCAAGCAATAGCAGCAACAGGAGGAAAGTACAAAACCCCCAAGAGTAGGGGCAACAAATGGGGACATTCCATTCTCGCAAAATAGTGGTTTTCCTGCTTTAGTATATGCTTATCGTAAGTCTTAAATTCCGCTTATGTAATTTGATTTGTAAAGAAATACGATATGGTGGAGGATCCCTAATTCTAAATACAATGAGCTAATTATAATAATTTGGTATAAAACTCGTCATCCACGAAAATTGACTTTGAAACCTCCGTAGTACAATAACATGATTCGTGAAGAATCTCGTTTTTTTTTTTTTTTTTGCTAGACAAATATTTCTATTTGTGCTTGGTAATAAGAAACGCAAAATATATACATAGTTTACTTTTCCACTATGAAGTAGGTAGTGTATGTGCCATAACAATTTTTAAGGAAAGTTCAGGTTCTACTCTGAATTAATTAGGAATATGGGCATAAGAGTTTACCTGTTTATACGGATATGTGAGATATGTTATACCTTTTATGTAAGACATTTCTTCACGTATGACGAATATAACACATAAATAACACTAATTCGATATGGTGGAGCATTTGTGATCGTTAAGCTTTGTATGTGAGCTAACCAGACTTAGATACTATGAAGGTAATTGAAGTTTAACAATGAAACCAACTGATAGTATGAAGAGAAACTCAATTTCTTATATGTACATACAATACTTCGTAAAGTTTGTCCTTGTGATCTTGAAACCGGATCAATCCTCTGGCCCAAGGCAAAAGCTCAGCTGATAGAACCATTACAATCGTCTGCAAGACTGACTGAGAGATCGTCTACAGTACAAGGATTTCCAATAATTATCGATTTTCACACAGGGTTTCATTCATTTCATCCAAAATCCAGAAATAAAGATGCTCCATCTCCACTCCCAAAGTTTAACCTCCCCAAATCTCATACAAGTTACAAGATGATGTAATTTATTTTTACCATTTAGAGATGCTCGCCATGTGATTGGAAATGATTTGCAATATTTACGATAATGCATACTTGATTCATGGGCTTCTCACTTCTGCGTGGTAAAAAAAGTAATACAAACATGAGTAAAAGAGCTAGTATGTGAAATAATTAAAAGGCATGTTATTTGTAGCAAATACGAATTAACTATCTCGGACTGGACTAGCTTTAAGAATTAAGTTGAACTAACTTGACTTAGATTAAGCAAAATAAGAATAGTGAAGTATTTGGTATAATGCCAAACTATATCATGGACTACAATATTTTTTTGGCTCAAAAAATTAATTTTAATTTTCTTTTATTTTATTATTTCTCTCTTTAGCCGTTGCACCCCTCACTCAACAAAATGCCATACAAACACCGAACTTCAAAATGTTCATATTTTACAGGGCAGGTGATCGAAAGGTTGATTTTGATAACTCCAAGCCTAAACGAAACAAATGAGATGATCCATTAAGGCATTAACACACAACCCAGCTCAGTTGGTAAAACATCAATCAATTCAATATTCATGTGCAAAATCTTTGATTAATTTACACTGAACAAATTGTTTTGGTCTTGTAACATCACTAGAGGAAAAAATACAACCTTCAAAAGGAAATCACACCTAAGCAACTACTTCAAAATTTGCTAGGAACAATTCATCTTTATCACAGTTCTTTCTTCAAGTCTTTAATCTTGTAAATTGCAGATACGTCGATTGGTGGATCATGTCGTGCTCTTTTTACTCTTCTTCTTCCTTGAAGCAAAGCTGCTTGGTCCAATTTCTATGGACATTCTTTTCGTCCTGCAAAGCATGAGAACAATAATTGAGTACTTTCAGCAGAACAGCGTGTGGCGCTGGTTGTAACAAAATAGAGACTAGAGAGAAAACAGGGGATCTTACGATTTCTTCCACAAATATAAGGGTCCAACAAAAATTAAGAAGCATCATACCACTTGGAGAGCTCTTCTAACTTTTAGTCGCCATCTTCAAATGCACCATTTGCAACAAAAGATACAATGAAATTCAAGGCTAGTTGAAAGATCCAAACCAACAATAACATATGCAAAATACGAAATGTTGGATCAACATTATACTTTTGTTGTTCACAACTAAAGACATACCAGCTCCATCAATATCACCATCCTCGTTCTCTGACTCCGAACCAGAACCCCACCTGTCACCTCCCTTGTCAAAGTCCCAATGTTGTCCCACTGGAGGCATCCAAGAGTCAGTTTCAATGGTACCTTGAGCATGTGAAAGATAGCACCAGCCAACCTTCGGTTTAGCGGGAATTGTCTCCACTTATGCAGGTCCCAAAAACTCACATAGAAATAGTGGCGGAGCCATCCACAAGGCTAAGGTGGGCTGTAGCCCAGGGAGGTTTTCACACATTCATTTTTATTTTTCACACATATCTCTTAATTTTCAACTGTCGAATAAAATGAATTGAAGATGATCAATGACAAAAAATTAATAAGAATGTGTTGGAGGTAAAAATGAGTGTGTGAATAACATTATTCTTTTGTAAACTCATGCTTATACCCCACTCAGTTTCAATACAAGTTATTATTTAATGTATAATTTAATAGAAGATAGGTAATAAATAATAATTTTTATGCTAAAAATTATAAATTAGTTCTATCTCATATCCCCCTTCATCGTATTTGTAAAAGAAAAGGACCATTTAGTCTATGTGTTTCTTACCAAGAAAAGAAAAATAATTTTTTTTAAATCCACAATTAAATCCCTATCTTCGCAATTCCTTACTTTCCGTTGCAATTTTCCAATGAAATCACCTTTGGTACGTTCCTAATCTCTCTATTTACTTGTTCTTGATTTAATTACTAGGTTAATTATTTATATGGTTCTTGAATTTATCGGCTAGGTTATGATTTTGAGAATAATTTATATTCTATTATTGTTCTTTTATATTGATTATTATATAATTTTATATAAGCAAAAAACTATATAAAATTATGGTACTAATTTTAGCTAGCCCACCCAAAAAAATAATCCTGGCTAGCGAAGACAATATACTCAATACATATTTGACAAAAAAAAAATACAAAAAAAAAAAGATTGGGAAAAAAATGTTGGACATAACAAAGTATATATGAAACTTGTAGTTTGATCATATAAAAAAATGGGGGTACATTGGTATCATGATTGTACGCATTATTTGGACCTTATGAAGTGATAAAACAATAAACTAGCAATAGTAAATGAGAAGTGGAAGATAATCCAGGGATGCCTTATGTAATTATTCAACTCTCCCCACACTATTTGCTCAACTTCGTCCCATGTTTTTGCCGCCTCGAGTTCGTCCCAGATGCTAAAAATAACACTCCCAATACATTCTATTTGTGCAGAATACAGTAGCACCTACACAGACGAAACCATCCAAAATAAATTCAACCACCGTCATTGTTTGGACAACATTTTGCACCGAAGTGGATAAAACATAAACATCAATGCTTGACAGAACAATGACCAACTAACTACACTGATACAAAACATGAAGAGAGATTGGATGTAAGAGCTTAAAATATAAGATTGGATTTGTAAATTTGACTGCTCATATTCAGAATGTCATTTTCCTTTTTAAACCAATAGATAGCAAAGGGGCTGGAAAATTCACTCAATTGATGGCAAAAAGGTAGATCAAAGAACCGAACATCGACATCATAACTGATTTTGATTTCTTCAAATTAAAAGAAGGTATATCTAAGCATAACAACTCCCCCATCGCATTTCTTCTATAACTTGGAATCAAAACTTGAAGCTAGAATATGAGAAATCAATCAGAACCCAGTAACAATTTCATAGATTTCAAACCCAACACAACAAATCGATCAAAACCCAGTAATAATTTCACGATTTACAAAACAAAATCAAAGAAATAGATCGTCGGATTTGGAATTTACCAGACTAGGAGCAAGACGAGGACGAGCAGGAGGAGGACCAGCGAGGAGAACGATCGATGAGGACCAGCAAGGAGGACGATCGAGGAGGACGACCAAGAATCACAAGCGAGCAACACTCTCGAAGACGGGCAGCAATCATGTGATACTAGTCTGTGTTAACCGAGTCGTCGGAGTTGGATCCAATGTCGTTGGCTGCAGGATGATTGAGTTGTTGAGTTTGTTGTTGTTGACGATGAAAATTGGGCTTCTTGATCTGAACTACATCTTCGTCCACATCGTCGCACTTCAACGTCGACGATTGAGACGCGATGGAATAGGAAGTGGCGAATCAGACGGGAAATTGCTAGGAACTAACTGTAGAGGAGTGGCGGCAGGGGATGAGAACTTGTCGAGGAACTGCTCGACATCCCCCTTTGAGAAGTTGTTAAGGGCGGCTTGCGGAGAGGATGAAGCCCGACTAATTATCCCGAGCTTTTGGGGTGTTTTAATAGTCTGGTGTCAACTAGATAAAATTTGATGGACCGAATAATTAAACGAGTGCTTATTTAGTACGAGTGCGCACCAAATAACTGCTTCTGTATAATGAATTCTATCCGACATGTTATCCGGCATGCCAAATGAGGTCTATGTCTAACAAACATTGGATTACAGTAATAAGTAGTCTAATCCAATCCAATAAAATTTAGTGAGCCCAAACAAACACATCCTTAGTTTCTTGCGTTTATTAAAATATGGGGTAAATCTTAATTTATTATCCTCAAGTTTTGTGGTTTTCAACATTTAGTACATGAAGGTTTTTTCGTCCCAGAGTCATACCTAAAGTGTTAATTTTAAGACAGTTTCATACATTCATTAGTCTGGCTGTTAAGTCTTCCATTAATTGATGACGTGGTGCCCATGTGGACAATAATTAGGCACCACGTGTCAATAAAGGTCTCACATGGACATTAAAAATTAAAAAAAATTAAAAATTAAACATTAAAAAATTAAAGAATTACAAAAAGGTCTTTTTCCCCAAACCCCCGACCCCCTCCATTTTTCCTCCCTTATCTCCTCTGCACCTACCCAACCTCTGCAAATCCATCCTTCCCTCTCTATATTTGACTCCACCTACTCAACCCTTGTCTTCTTCGACGGCCCCGTCAGCTCGAATGAGTGATGATCGACCATGCGCGGTGATACTCTCAGATCTCGGGGTGGAGATCTTAAAGCTACAAGGGTGACGATACTCCCAGATCTCGGGGCGGAGATTTTGATTCCACTGTGCGAGGTGATCGACATCGCCTTTTCCTTGGTCCAGTGGATGTACTTTTCGCAGGTTAAGCTTTCCCCAGAAGGCTCGAGTCGTCCTTGAAACTCAGCAAGAGGCCAGAGTCGCCGCTGCCTGCCAAGCAGGAAGTACTTCTCTGCGTGCTGCTTGGGAACTGGAGTTGGTCTAATTTGTTGAGGTTGACGGCGTCGTGGTGGTTAAGGTTGAAATTGAGGGTGGCGGTGAGGGTATGGAAATGGGTAGGGGGACACGGGGAAGACGAAGGGGTTCTGAGCTTCTTCTTTTTTTATACTTTTATTTAATTAATTAATTTAATATTTTTTTAATTTTTAATATTCACCTTGGACCTTTATTGACACGTGGTGCCCAGTCATTATCCACATGGGCGTCACGTCATTAGTTAACGGAAGACTTAACAACTAGACTAACAGATGTGTGAAATTGTCCCAAAATTAACACTTTAAATATGACTCTAGGACAAAAAAACCTTCATGTACTAAATGTTGAAAATCACGAAACTTGAGGGTAATAAATTGAGATTTACCCTAAAATATGTGTACAAAGATGAACATAAAACACTGGTTTAATTTGCACTTTGTGAGTAGAAAGACCAAATATAAATTTGGTTCTTGGGTGCAAAGATTAAAACAAAAACAATTATACCTCAAATATAGGTGCGTTTGTTGCACTGGACTATCTTGGACTGGACTAGCTTCAGAGACTAAGCTGGACTGACTTGTCTCAGACTAAGCAGGACAAAAATAGTGAAGTGTTTGGTTCAGTACCTGACTAAACTACAGACTAATTTTTTTTCAAAACCCACAATTATTTTATTATTATTTTTAATTCATTTTTAAATTATAAAAACAATAAAGTAAGTATTATATAAATTACAAAAAACTACCTTAACTATTGGTGTTACGACACTTTCATATCTCATTTTTTAAAGTTGACAATGTCATACCTCATCTTACGAATTTGTGCCAATGTTATACCTTCCGTTAATTGGCCGTGAATTTTTCAGTTAAATGCTAACGTGGCTTGATTCGGGACTCACTTTTTATTAAAAAATTAAAAAATTATTATTAAAAACTAAAAAAAATCATATAATATTTTTTAAATATTAAAATAATAAAGAAAAGTTTAAAATAAAATTAAAAAAAAAACTGATCGTCCCGTTCCCCCCTTTCTTTCTTCTCTCTCTTCTCCCCCATTTATTCTTCCCCTTTCTGGAAACCCAAAAAACAAAAGAACAAAAAAATAAAAAATAAAAAAACTAATTCGTCCCGTTCCCCCCCCCCCTTTTCTTTCTTCTCTCTTCTCCCCCATTTCTTCTTCCCCTTTCTAGAAACCCAGAAAACAGAAGAACATAAAAAAAAGAAAAAAAAACAAATGCATTTTGTCTTCCCCCCTCCCCGCACCCACACTCTTCCCTCCACACCCATTCCCCCTTTTCTCTGCGCCCAGTTCTCCACTCTCGGAATCGGGGATCTGGGTGTTTTTTTTTTGTTTTTTTTTCTCGGTTGCAGAAGGGGGAAGGTGAGAGGGGGAGAAGATGAAATGGGGGAGAAGAGGGGGGAGGGGGGAAGACAAAATGCATTTGTTTTTTTTTTTTTTTTTGTTCTTCTGTTTTCTGGGTTTCTAGAAAGGGGAAGAAGAAATGGGGGAGAAGAGAGAGAAGAAAGAAAGGGGGGGGAACGGGATGAATCAGTTTGTTTTTTTTTTTTTTTTTTGTTCTTCTATTTTCTGGGTTTCCAGAAAGGGGAAGAAGAAATGGGGGAGAAGAAAGAGAAGAAAGAAGGGGGGAACGGGACGATCAGTTTATTTTATTTTATTTTACTTTTATTTTATTATTTTAATATTAAAAAAATATTATATGATTTTTTTTAGTTTTTAATAATATTTTATTAATTTTTTAATAAAAAGTGGGTCTCGGATCAAGCCACATCAGTATTTAACTGAAAAATTTACGGCCAATTAACGGAAGGTATAACATTGTCACAAATTCGTAAGATGAGGTATGACATTGTCAACTTTAAAAAATGAGGTATGAAAGTGTTATGACACCAATACTTGAGGTAGTTTTTTGTCATTTACTCTATAAAATATCTTCTGCCATTATTTTTTAGAAGCTGAGGGATTACTCTCGAAGCAGCTACTTCCCCTTTTCTCTCTCAGTACAATTGGTCCCCTTTCCCTCTCTCTCACGACTTTGCAGACAACACAACTCACCCTCTTCACTTTCTCTCACATCTTCACTTCCTATTTCTCCTTCTTAGTGTAGAGGTATCGGTGCTTATCCCACTCGTCGTCAACAAAAGCTCCCCCTCTCACAGCCAAACTAATGAACAAGTCACACAATCAACAAAACCCATGGCGTGATTTGGATTTTGGTGCTACTAGAACGACTGATGTGCAACTCATGAAATGATTGGGTTTCAAACGCAACAATTTTATATATTTTTTTTTTGTTTTTTGTTTCGAATTTTGGGTTGGATTTTTGAAAATGGGTTTTGAATTTTGGGTTGTTTCGAATTCTAGGTTGAATTATTGGTTTCAAATTCTACTATTTGGTTTTGAAAATGGGTGAGCAAGTGAGGAAGAAATAGATGGGAGAGGCGAAGTGGGGAGATACAAAGCGGAGTTGATTGGTCTTAATAGTCCGCCCAATTTTGGGGGTTCTCGCTAATCAAACACAGGATTACACAAACACTTAATCTAGTCCAGTCTAGTCCTACTTAGTGAGGGCAAACAAACGCCTAACGTGTTATGATTTGTACCTACAACTTTTGGAGTGCTTGGGTAATTTTACAGGAGGAAATTGTTTGTGGGTTCTAGTTGGGTTTGTATACAATAGTGAGCAGTGCAGATTTAGATGTTCAAATTTGAAAATTATATTAACTGACATATTTGGTGTGCGTGATTTAAATTTGAGACAATTTTGAGGTTAATTAGGAGTTTGATAATCTGGAGATCTTAGTGGCATGGCTAGTAATTTAAGGTACATAAGTCGCTAAGATGAGTTATGATAATGTGATAAATAGAGGAATTTTTTTTACTACATCGATATATTTACACTGGTAGAGGAGGAATTTGGTTAAGCCATACAATGAGCAGTCTAATTTGGTATCGAACTCGCCATCTACGAGATTTGAACTTAAGACCTCTCACTTTTAACTGTAGTACTGAGTGACCAATAAATAGAGGACTTGAATCAAAGTTTTGAACTAAATAAGGCATGAGTTTCTATTATATGATCACGAGAGACTGAAAATTAAGTGTCTTTATAATCATTTTAATTCTTAACTCTTTATGTATTTATTTTTTGAAATAAAACGATAGTAATTTTATTTGAACGTGTAAGCTTGTAATGTGTTTATTAATAAGCTCATATGGTATATGAAAAAGCTGTAGATTTTTCTTCAAATTCGTAATTGAATAAATTAAAATAAAATAAAATTAAAAAAAATAAAAAACTAGAAGAACTAGTTGATTCGATTCACTTGCTTTCCTTTATTCCGATTTCTCTCTAGCACTGTACTTATTCATGTTAAGTACACATGTCAACAACAATTTATTAATTTACCTCTCCACCTTATGCATAAATTCGTTTCCTCCATCTCAATATCACTTGTAAAAAGCGCACACGCAACAACATGAAGAAATATTGAGACATTGGAGTCAAATCATCTAAATGTTACAAGTTCCTTTTTGTCTAATCACACCAATTCATCAGACCAATTGAAAAGGTTGATAAGTTAACTTACTATCATTACCAAATTCACTTTTACTTAAATTGTTGTCTCAATTCAACCATATCCTTACATGATTTCAGTTTAACGGTAGTTTTACTATTCTCCATGTCAATTCAACAACATATTAGCCAATGGATTCTATAGAACATGATATCATATGAGAGAATGTTGATGAAATGAAAATTTGAATTTGCCGCATGAATTAACTTGTTCGGTTGTAAGTTTCCTTGATTGCCCTAATCAATGTAACACTTTTCATGGAAATTAATCGAATATTAATATATTTTTCATTCCATTAACGTCAAGTCGACTTATCAAATTTTAAATCATTTAAAAAAAATCTCATTATTTCAAGTTTTAAGAATTTATTTGCCTGTTGCTATTTGGTACTACGGTTTAATGATATTTATTTTCACTTACAACTTATAAGTGAAATGTCTTGTTAGTTGTAACGCTGTAGTGTAATAGTATTCATCTTCATTTACCAATGATAGGTCTTAAATTCAATCTCATGATGAATGATGAGTTCGAAGTTTAATTGTTTCACCTTCATTACTTTCACCCTCATGTTGAATGTTTTATCTTCACTAAATCGTTATCCTAGTATAAAAAATTCATAAGTAAATTACTTCTCTTTACATCATTGAAAATTGAATACTAACAGTATAGTTTTAGAATCTTGTTCTATAAAAAAATGGATGAAGAGATTCTTATTAAAATCCATTCGGAGTCGAAAAACTATATCGAATATTAGTGAATACGATGCATGCCAGCAAGTTGCACACACACATTAATAATAAAATAAAATAAAATAAAAAGTTGGATTTGTAGAAAGAAAACAATTTCTAATTTTGTGTATGAAATTATGAATCATAACACATCAGTCGTCAACTAAATAGTACAAATAAATTACACACAAAAACTTGTTGCATCCTGTAATTTTTTAATTATCGATCTTCGCAGTTAATACTATGAGGGTTCTGATCCACTTAGGGTTGTATCTACTTCTCCTCGATATTTCTTTCGTTATTTATTTTGGGTATGATCAAATCTCCAGAAGGGTGGTGTAGAAACAAAGGTGTCATGACAAACTAGGCAGTATTGGTATATAAAAATGTCTTGTTCTCAATGGAAGAGTCATTGCGATGAAGTCGCAAATTAGGACAAAGGGTCCCAACTACCATGTGAAATTGCTGCAGAGAGTCCATTATATGATATAATTATGTGTTTTGTGGTCAACAATTAAAATAGCAGCTGAGATAGGAACCCACAAATGGCTAGCTAATGGTTCCTTTCAAGGATTTCAAGACAGAAAAATCGCCGAGTTGTGCCACCAAGGTCTACCGATAAGATGCATCATGCATTGGCCATACCACTTCACACTTCCATCAGCTTTTGGCCATATTTTAACTTTCACAAACGTCACTTACATTCAAACAACACAGTAGTCGCTAGTTGGTTGATTTTTTTTTTCTTAGAGTAGGAGAGGAGTAGGACAGATATCACTTACTACGTAGTCAAAGTGGAGTTCAGTAAAAAAACTAATTTTGGTTTTGAATTTGAATTTTTGAGAAAAACTCTATCCCATATTGACCCCATCATGACATTCTCGCACGTAGTGAAATTGTTTATGTATACCCAAACAAAACTGATGTTACGTTTACTTTCACTTTCTTCAACAGTCGATTTTGATTTTGATTTTACTCCAATATCATACCGCACCGAACCATGCCCACCCCTAACTATTAGGCAAGATCGACGACACCCCTTGAGAAGAAAACCAGAATCAAATTACAAAAATATATTTAAACGTACAAATACACGTGTATATATATATGCCCAATGCATCCACTGTTCTTTTCGAGCTAGGGTATACACTTGCCATGAACAGTTGATATCCGTACCCGGCCACCGGTTGAAAAAGGATAAATTGTTTTGTTCGTGCAGATTGCTATCGATCTGGAGACTTGGTTTAGTTTCATCGAGACCAAGTCACAAAGCTGCTTGCAACTTCTACTCCAATAAGTTAGAAAAGTAAGGACAAACAAACAAGGGCCTACCCCCACCCGTCGATATTCGGCAAATTGCCTAGGCCCTTCCTTCCCCAGTATTTTTAGGAGACAAATTGTACACCTTTTCACCCCGTTTCTCGTTTTATGTGAATATTTGGGTTATATGAATATTTAGGGAGAGAGTACGAACCAGAGAGGAAAGCAGTAAGATTATATATAATTTTTTGAATTTAAAACGTAATGATTATTTTATATCATAATGCTTTGGACCTCAGGTTTAAAGGACTTGGGTGCATTCTGTTGCACATTGTGTCTTTTATTTATTTATATTTCTAGAAGGAAATAATGTTTTGTGACCAAAAAAGGAGGAAATAACGTGAGACGTTGGTGTTTCAAAATTTGAATCACAAAAAAGGGTTAGGTGTGAAATGGTCGAATTGGCTCAATAGATAATATACTAGGAGACCACTTTAATTAGTAAACTAGGGCCGCGTGGGAGGGGTTTGAAGCAACAACATCATATTCCTTTGATCCCCACCGACATAATATCATGCCCAACTATAACAGGTATCAAAATCATAAGCATGCAGACAATATATTGTTTATCTTTTTTGAGAAAATATATAAATTAATTAAAAAAATATTATAAATAGAAAGGGAAAGAGAGTTGGGTAAAGTGTGTGAAAAGAATCTCTCGCACATTTGAACATGGACAAACGAAACAAATCTTTCACTAAACACTAGCTTTGTTACATTATTTTAATTATCACGATAAAGCTTACAACTTCATCTTTGAAAACCCCAAATTACAAGCCTAAATTGCGTTTGATTGAGATTTAACTAAACTTATAGGTATTTGCCCAACCCTAACTTTGTACGTTCTTTTAGTTAAACGACGAGCAATGGCTTTTACATATGGAGCCCAACGATCTTCTCTCTTTGTGCGTGTGTTAGACAAATCTGTCCATAATTATATGATTCTTAATCTCGTGAGCATACATGGAGAAATACTATGTTAAATAGTTGACATGTTATGCTGCTAATATCATAATTAAAGATGGTTGATTAGGAAGAATTACCGACTGAATATGCATACACTTCCAGCAATATAATATGTGAGTACTGGAAGACTTATAAGGACTAGGTTTATTCTCCGTATTATCGCTAATTAGGTTTGGGATTGAGACCTCGTCTGCTTTCATCATATACTAGATATTTTTTGTTGGACATATGATGTTGTTTGTATTTGACCTAATCAAACAATAGTAATTTGTAAGTTAACATCATAATGTAATAATAATTTATAATTTAACAACATAACTATTAGATGGTCGGTGAGTATAAAAAGACAAGGGTAATGTTTCCTAACCTAGCAACGTTCTTCTGAAAAACATTGGTGAGAAAAGTTGGTAACTATAGGTGGAATATATAAGGAGGCATGCACATAGCATCAATTTTTAAGCTCCTTTTGACTTCTTTCATTCGAAACCGGGCAAGCGGCTAACTTAGTAATCACCACTACTTCTAGAGGAGATCGGAGCTTGCTATTTGCATAAAGAAACAAAGTACAACACAATTTAAAATTGAGGGAGGACAAGTGAATAATTAATTATTGAAAAGCGATCAAGGGGTTTGATTAAGGACTTGGACACGTGAAGAATGTCGGCGACAATGTGGGTATCTATATATATATATATGCAATTGCCAAGTGTGAAGAGAAAAAAAATCTCCGCCGTAACAACAACGGACTTGGATATTGTATGATATTTATGGACTTCATGGGACTAAGTGTTTTGTGTTAATATGTGCATATTTATGTTCTTTGTTTGCTCACAACATTGTTCCGGAAATTGTGGTGTAGATCAGCATATGTAGTATCATAATTCATGGACAATGCATAGTGATTCTTCCTTACATTTCTAATCGATCTACGTACTCGTAGCAATAGCATAGATTAATTAACCAAAACAAATATATATTCTTGTTAGACGATATGACATGTTATGTTGTCTGGTTATATATGCATGATTGTTTGATTTTGAGTTATAGTCTCTCTTCTTTTATGTATGATGAAAACAACTACTAATCAACCTGTAAGTCGTAATCAGTTTGATTGATTTAGGCCAAATAACAAAAAACGAAACAGGAAATGCGAGAGGATTTATTTGGCCATATCCGATCGATATTGTCTGCCACCTTCGATCGATCTCAACATCCAAATTCATATTCAACACTCTAATTTTGATCCATAAATATCACAACACATACACACACACACACACCCACACACATATTACTGGTTTTTGGTTGATTTACCTCTAATTCTTAGCATGGTACGAAAGCAAGCTATCAACGTGATTACTCTAATTCTCACCATGCACTTTTACTTTACTCGATATCAATTATCCATGTGTAAATGCGGTTGAAAAGTACGTATCCCACATAAGAAATGTAAACCCTCCATCTGTTGTCATGATGATGTTGGAGTCACGTCATGAGGTAAGATCTGGTATTCCTTTTTACCCACTTACTGTAAATCAGCATTTGCCAAAAAAAAAAAAAAAATCAGCAACAAACGTACTACGATCGATTTTGGTTAAGAAAAGGGAGAGCAACTTAATGTTTCATCGATTTGGGTAAGGACGTGACTAACATGATTAAGGCCTTCTGGCACTCGGGCAAGCTTCTAAAGAAACTAAACCACACCAATCTAGTTCTTATTCCAAAAGTGTCGTGCCCAAAAAATTTGAAGCAATACCGACCTATTGCTTTATGCAATGTCAACTATAAGGTTCTAACAAAGGTTTTAACGAACCGTTTGAAGAAAGTCATGCCGAAGGTGATATGTGATAATCAATTGGCTTTTGTGGTGGGAAAGCAAATACAGGACAACATCTTTGTTGTGCATGAGATCCTTCACTAACTCATGCATTAGACTAAGGAGGAACAAGCGGGTATGGCAATAAAACTGGATATGGCGAAGGCTTACGATCGAGTGGAATGAGACTTCCTTCTAGCCATGATGGATAAATTGGGTTTTGACCCCTTGTTTTGCAGTTGGATCAAAGAATGCATCTCCTAAGTGTTCTTCAGTATCTTAATAAATGGGAACCCAATTGGGTACATCCTGCCGCCGAAGGGGCTACGACAAGCTGACTTCAGTCATTCCAAGAAAGCTGTGCTCGAGGAGGTTCATGAACGAATCAAATCCCTTATGGCGGGCTGGGGGGAATAGTTCCTTTCTCAGGCGGGGAAGGAAATTCGTATTAAGGCAGTGGCCATGGCAATGCTTAACCATGCTATGGGGTGCTTTAAACTACCCATCGGTGTGTGCAAAGACATTGAGAAAGCTGTCAGGAATTATTGGTGAAGGGGGAACGGATGCAGGAAGGGTGTTCATTGGGTTGCCTAAGAGTGTCTGTGATCGCAAAAACGCAATGATGGATTGGGTTTCAAGGACATTCAGTGTTTCAACCTCGTCCTCCTGGCTAAAATTGGATGGAGAATTATTATTAGACTGGATTCCATTTTGGCTAATATTTTGAGAGACAAATACTTCCCCGGCAAGACGTTTAGGGAAGCCTGCGGTGGAAAGGGAACATCTTGGGGTTGGAAGGGTATTTTTGAAGCACGAAAGGTGCTAGATAACGGTATCAGATATCGGGTAGGTGATGAAACCTGCATCAATGTCCGGGAAGACCCGTGGTTTCCAAAACCCTCAATGTTCAAGGCACGGATGTGTGAAGGCCTGCAAGCAAAACTGGTTAGTGATCTTATTGAGCTAGTCTCGGTCTCGTGGAGGATTGACATTATTACTACAAGTTTCTATAAGGAGGATGTGGCCTCGATTCTCAGCATCCCTTAAGTAGAAGCGGGCAAAGCGATAGACTGGTTTGGCACCACTCAAAGAACAGGGCGTATACTGTTAGAACGGGATACGAGGTTGCGCTAGGGCTTATGAAGAATGGCGATCTGGGAAGGAAAGGGCGTGGAACGCCGAGCTCTAACTTAAACCTCAACTAGGTCTGGAACAAGATATGGATCCTGAAGGTCCCTAACAAAATGAAATTCTTTGTTTGGAAGTGTTGCAATAATGCATTGGTTGTCCAAAGAAATTTGAAAATGAGACATATGCGAGTCGACAATGTTTGTCAGGTGTGCAAGCAGTTTGATGAGTCTAAGAACCACATTT
Organism: Crataegus laevigata; assembly: GCA_963580275.1. Classification (NCBI taxonomy): domain Eukaryota; kingdom Viridiplantae; phylum Streptophyta; class Magnoliopsida; order Rosales; family Rosaceae; genus Crataegus; species Crataegus laevigata. Next base: position 15,808,642 of record OY756940.1, on the reverse strand, counting down.
TCTTTCGATGTGAAATCAGTCATATTTTCTGGTTTTGCTCCCCTCTTCAGCTTAATTCCTTTGAGCTGGAAGGGCCCAACTTCCTTGCTACTTGGGTGACATTCTGCAACCGGGTCAAGGGAAAGGCTAATGAACGTGAACTGTTACAAGAATTTGTGTTTGGGCTCTGGCGCATCTGGAAAAACAGAAATGAGATGGTGTTCAAGGGTGAGCATCGACAACCTCTAAAAATCTTGGAGTTATGGAAATGAAATCTCTGTGAATTTTGGGAAGCGGGTGTACAACGAGCTATGGGTGTCAAGCCTTATGATGCCAAGACCGCCTCAACACCAGTTAGACTGAGTGAGCAGTGGCAGAAACCGGGATTCGGGTCTATAAAGGTCAACACTGATGCCGCTTGGTGTAAAGAGACTCTGGGTGCGGGTGTAAGCTGGGTTCTTCTGGACTTTGCAGGTTTATTGCAAGCTGGGGGGCTCGGATGGCCTTTTATGCCACAGTGCAGCTGCGGCTGAGGCCACTGCAGTTCGTGATGCCCTTGAATTTTGTGTTAGGCAAGGATTCAATAATGTGATTGTTGAGTCTGACGCCAAGCTCCTCATACAAATGATCAGAAAAGAGATTACCCTTGATTTCAGCTTGTATTTCATTCTTGGTGACATCGAGACTCTAGCGCTTGGCCTGGAGTCGGTGACTTTCGAATTCGTGTCTCGGGAAAGTAACCGTGTGGCTTACTCGGTGGCTAAGCATGTTTTTCAGGAGGGTATGAGTTTTGCTTAGTATTGTATTGGGCCTAAGTTCCTGTTTAATATTATGGCTAAGGATGTAAAACTCTCTATTCGTCTACAATATTTCTACCTTCTGTTAAAAAAATGTAAAACTGGGAAAATAACAGTAAATTAGATTTGCCTTTGATTTTTATACGAAGATACTGTGTGTAAGTTTGTATGGTAAATTACACAAAACTACCTCAACTATGGGTCGAACGACACTATCATACCTCATCTTTTAAAAATGATAATGTCATACCTCATCTTACGAATTTGTGACAATGTCAGACCTCCGTCAGTATTTCTGTTAATTTTTCCATTAAATGCTGATGTGGCCAGATACGAGACCCACTTACTAATCCAACTGGATTAAAAAATAATTAAATATATTTTTAATAATTAAATATTAAAAAATTTTAATTGCCTAAGGATGTGGGCCTTCCTTTCTTCCACCCGCACCAACCCTTTTCTCTCTTTTCTCTTTATCCTCTCCCTCATCTCTCTCCCAATATAACTCCCTTTTCTCTCTACAACCATCGGCACCAAAGCCAACGTCCACCAACTCACCATCTTTCTCATTCCCATTCCCATGGGGTCCCATGCGTAATAGTGCACGAGCTGGCAAAGAGGCGGCAAGGTTAGAAGCCCGAGGTGGCAACAACAGGTCGCAGCGAAATGCACAGAGGGAATTGAGGGTTTGAGAAAGGGAGTTGAATGATGGGCCTGGAAGGTGGAAAGAGAATGAGAGGGCAGTATGGATCTTGGAGGAGAAGAGTAACAATGAGAGGGATTGGGTTGAGAGAAGGTAGGAGGGTGATGGGTGTGTAGGAAGGGAAGGGGATCTGGGTGTGGGTTTGGTTTTTTTGTTTTTTTGTTTTTTTTGTTTTGGTGTGGGATCTGGGTGTGGGCTTGGTTTTTTTGTTTTTTTTGTTTTTTTGTTTTGGTGTGGGATCTGGGTGTGGGCTTGGTTTTTTTTATTTCTTCAGTGAGGTGGTGAAGATGAAGGAAGAGATGCGGCAGTGGGGTGGTGAAGGAAGGTTGGGTATGGAGGGACTAGGGGAAAGATAGGTCGGGTTGAGAGGTGGTGGTGAAGGAATGACGAGTGTGAGTGAGGAGAGGGAAAGATGAGGGAAACCGCATCCCAGAAATATGAGAGAGAGAGAGAGAGTGTGTGTGTGTGTGTGTGTGGAGAAAGGTTAGGGGACGGGGAAATGGTTTGGTGGTTGTTGAAGAGAAGAAGAAAAAAGGTTGGTGGGGGTGGAGGAAAGGGAAGGCTGGATCCCTTAGGCCTTTTTTTTTTAGTTTTTAAATTTTTAAAATTTTTTTGAATATTTAATTATTAAAAAAATATTTAATTATTTTTTAATCCAGTTAGATTAGTGAGTGGGCCCTGTTTATAGCCACGTCAGCATTTAACAGAAAAACTGACAGAGGTCTGACATTGTCACAAATTCGTAAGATGAGCTATGACATTGTCATTTTAAAAGATGAGGTATGATATTGTTGTTCGACCCATAGTTGAGGTAGTGTTGCATAATTTACCTAAGTTTGTAACATGCAGGCATGGGACTCGCATATACCCTCTAATCTAAATTGTTGTGTTCATGTATATATCCCACAGTATCCGATCACGTGTTGAAATTTTTGGCTACTATCATCAAACCCTATACCACGAGAGATTTTTCAATGTAACCGAATCACACGATGATATATTACCTGTCATTATATAAATGATAGAATATATGTGTTAAAAAGTTAATAACTTAAAAAAAAAAACTTTTTACGACTTATATAAAAAGAAATGATATACCACATGTATTTCAACTACAATAAAAAATTTATCCAAAACCACCCCATCCCACGTTGCTCTAAAAAAGTATCATCATTACAAACCCTCGATTATTAATTTACCAGAACAAAACTGGTTTCTTCGTGCAATAATTACATCCAGTACCACTGCATGCAGCCTTTTTACTCCATACAAAGTCACTGTGCCAATCATCACATTCAGTGTTAGTGCATATGAATCATGCATGCACCTATGGTCCTCATTCTCTACCATAAGAATAAGTGCTATGATCCAAGGGATGGAGTCTTCTGATCCTCCATATTATCTGTTGCATCAAATTATCTACCTGATTTTTGCCATCATGTGACGAAGCTAACGTATAACAAGAAAAATAGACATAATTGTATACAAAAAGTAATATTAAAAAAATATATTTGTACAAGGATGTTCATGTGCATTTAAGAAAAAAACTGAAGATTCTCTGCCTTTGTACTCATCTTTCCTTCTCTTCTACTTGAACGGTTACAGTTAAGTCACGTCACGTCAATATCTTATATTGATTTTTTTTAGAGACAAAATATGAAATGAGGGGAGGGAAGAGGATGGAGATAGGAAGGACGAAAATCCTACTCCTTGAAGAAAATGAATTTCACTTTGTTTATTCGGCTCTCAGTTTAAATCCTCCCTCTTTCCAAGAATGAATCTTATCAGTTGGTCGTTACTTTGCATACTAAGACACGTGATGTGAGTGACATTTTTTTTTAAAAAGAAAACAAAATATTAAAAATAGGAGCAAAAGAACAAAAAATTTGAATTATATAACGGAAGGGTAAAATACTAACATTTGTCTCTCATGCACACTAAGTACGCAAAAAGTTGTTAGTCATTGTTATCGTTGAACTGTTAAAATCACCCCATTCTATGAACGAATCTTACCAGTTAATTGATATTGTACATACTGAAAAATGTGAGGTGAGTGATTTTTTCGTTTAAAAAGGAAATAAAATAGTTAAATTAGAAAGAAAGAAAAAAAACAACAATTTTGAATTCTACATTAATAGAAGGGCAAAGTGCTAATCTTTGTCCTCCCATGCATGCGAATTACGCAAAAGTGATAATCAACTATTGTTACCGTTGGTTGTTCACACTAAAAACGCTATTATTACCTTTGGTTCAGCAGTGGATCCCATACATATAACTATATAAGTGATGGACTCTTAATCTTAACATTAAAATTTAAATGACATATACTTACTACATTGTCTAACATAAATGAGTGACCATCAAGCAACATGTCAGTGTCCAAATCACACAGTAATGAGAGAGATGTCATCCTGAAATGTATGGGGGAGTGCCATTAAAACTGACTCCATAAACAGCCAACTCTTGAGCCTTAGCCAACCAAGTAGGCAGCCATACTTTTCTGATAAAGAAACACAGGAACAAACAGAGAAAGGTCGGGATCAGGGTAAAATTGGAAAGTAATAAAAGCAACTAAAAGGTAATTGGTGGGCGATGGGCTTGGGCCTGGACCAGCCGACGTTTTCCGTTACGAATCACTTTCGGACCCATCATTGCAAAAACTCAAATAAATATTTACAATAGCATTGACCAAAAACCGAGCAGTTGACGCAGATGGAACTTTACTTTAATTCAAAGAAGCCCTCTTATAGTAACGGCGTAATGAGCTGTCGTTTTGCTATATATAACGCCCTCTCTGCCCCCCTTTCCTATTCAACGTTATAACCCTCTCAGTTTTCAAGTTTCAACATCGTTTCCCTCTCATTATCTCATATTTCTCTCTCTCTCTCTCTCTCTCTCTCTCTCTCTCTCTCTCTCCTGAGTGAACATTTTAATGGTTGCGTAAATTTGAAGACCGGTATAAACGTCTGAGCGTTTTGGTGGAATTTAGTTGGTTTTTTTTATTTCATCACTGGTCCGGAATCTTGAAATGGGGAAGAAAGATCACCACCCGAGAGATGAACAGAGCAAAGGAAATGCAAGAGTGGAAGCAGTTCTTCAGCTTCTGAGAAAACAAGCCCCACTCACAGTTAAACAGGTTTGGATTCTCACGTCAACTTTCAGATCTCCATTTTTAACTTCATGGGTTTTCTTAAAATTTCAATCTTTTTAGTTGGTTTTCTTATTTTCAAACTTTAATTTAAATGTGTTTTGTCTGTTTTAATAATTTTTTATGGAAAATGGGTCTCATTTTCTTGTTTTTGCAGGTTAAGTTTTGCAACACAGCTTGTGTGGAGAGGTTTTTGAAAGCAAAAGGAGATAGTGTTAAGAAGGCAGCCAAGCAACTTAGGGCTTGCCTTTCATGGAGACAGAATATTGGCACTGGTACGTAAAAACCCAGGTTTTCAATTTTCTTCTCACTCTCTCTCTCTCTCTCTCTCTCTCTAGTTATCTCCTTTTTAAGTGCATGTTGGCTTCTCTTTTTGTTTTGTGGTTTAGCCAAAGAATCTTGCTTTTTCCACAACTTTGAATTAAACGTTAAAGTGTAAACCCAACTCCCACTAATGATTAATCTCACTTCTTTCCCTAATTTTTTTTTTTCCAACCACTAAAAAAGGAGAAAAAAATAAAGTTGAAATCTGTTTTGATTATTTATTTTAATTTTTCCTGTTTATGACACACACAGAGAACTTGATAGCAGATGAGTTCTCAGCTGAGCTCGCTGAAGGTGTTGCCTACGTGTCTGGCCATGATGAAGAATCCAGACCTGTTGTGGTAAATTACCATTTCACTCCCTTCTTCTTCTTTTTTTCCGTTTTAATCTTTTGTTTTTGTATTTTTAACCTCACGCTTTTGTTCTTTTTTATTTTCCACAGATTTTCCGGATTAAACAAGATTACCAGAAGTTCCATTCACAAAAACTGTGAGTAAAACAAACTCCAGAAAGCCTTTTTAATTAATATTTCCTTATATTTTTGAAATTATTTATTCTTCATGCAACCTTTTTTACTTCTGAAATTAATTTGCCATTTTTGTAAATTTAAGGTTCACTCGCTTGTTGGTATTCACGCTGGAGGTGGCGATTCAGTCCATGCCCAAAAACGTAGAGCAGTTCGTCCTCCTTTTCGACGCAAGTAAGCCCTCCCACTCCCAATTCCCAAACTTACCCTTCATAAATCCAACGAACACACCCTAATCCCCAAGGTCAATTTAGTCATTCAAAATAGGCACTGCACGATATGGTTGGAACAGCGTAGTTAATGAGAGACCGGGCACGCAGCTACATCGGAGAAGCTAAGATATCATCAGAAATTGTCCGGAGTGCCCCTCAGGTGTCACGGTCTAACCCTCTTTAGCGGTCCAGGAATGTAGGGGCATTGTAGGGAATTGGAGTCCTTCCGAGAATTCGTCAATTCCAATACAGCTTGCTTTTGAATAGTTTTTTTGATCCTGTGGCAGAAGTACCCAGGATTCTACTTTTACGCCACCAGACACTAATCACTTTTTACTCTTTTAATCACCAATTAAAGTACATGATTTTGAATTTAATTGTTGACTAAATTAAATTTTAATGCGGTAAATTTGCAGGTTTTTTTAGGTCGGCTTCTGCTTTTATGAACTTGCTGGTGGCCGGACTGAAAACTGTGGCGGAGTACTACCCAGGACGACTCTTCAAAGCATTTGTAATCGACCCTCCTACAATGTTCTCATATCTTTGGAAGGTAACAAATTAATTAAATTTTCAAAAATTAAATTAACCTAACCTATATAAATTTAATTATCTAGCTCATTGGGTTGGTGTTGGTGGTAAAAAAGTCCAATGTTACTGTATTTGTTTTGACCACTTGTGACCTATGTGTGGCGCTTTTGGGTACAAAATCAAAAACCTACCCATAATTCTTATCCTTATCAAGTTTAGGTCACATCCATGTGCTGGGTTTCCCAGAATTCAAAAAAAAAAAACAAGTCAATATAGCTATCGTGGCCTCCTGATTGCTTGCTTGGGTTCAAATTATGCCACAATTATTGCTTGTTTGCTTTCGCAGAATATAATATACCTATCAACAGTTTAAAACACCCATCTTATTTTAACACATACATACGTTTAGTGTCAATACATATTTGATTGATAAATTTGGTTTAACAACTTAAATTGAGTTAGTGATTACATATATGTTGACAATAAGTGTCTATAAATACTTAAAAAATATTATTTTAACATTGCTACTAGATCAAACTTTAGGTAAAGCAGTATCACCATAACATTTGTACACTTTAACGGGTAGCTTAAAGAACGGGATCTTAGACAGCCGTGCGGTTAGCTGTTATGTTACATTTGGCTTCTAAGTCTTTTCTCTGCGTTACCATTAATGTGCGTCGGTGTTCAGTTTTTGGAGTGATCGAGTTTGTATTTAAATTTTTACTAGTTAATTTATATGACAACAAGGTAAAAGTAAAAAAAGGTGAATGTCTTGAGTGTGACCATTCTTGCTTAATGGGATTGTACTTTGTAGGGTGTTCGACCGTTCGTTGAGCTATCAACGGCTACGATGATGGTATCATCTCTAGACTTTGAGGAGTCGTTGGATTTCAGTCACTTCTCAAATTACCCGCGAGCCTCGTCCCTCCGATTCGACCCCGCCTCAATCAAATCAACGGCCAAGGTCGGCTCTTGCTCATCGTCTCGTTTCTCCTTCACTGTCGCTCAGCATCAGTTCGACTCTCTCAAGCCTTGGTACCTCAGCCTCACAGACACGTCAGCATCCAAAGTAGGCCCCACCACGCCCTCCCCCCTGGGACCCGCGCTCATCTCTCCGCTAAACGCCCGGTCCTTCTCCTTCGCATCCCCCGCCGCCAGAACACCACGTGGAACAATCCACGGCTACGGCAACTCCGCTGCCATGAGAAAAAGCCTGTTCCCGTCGACCCCACTCCCCCAACGATGCTCCGGCAGCGAGGCCAGCAGAACCCCTCACCACAACCAGCCGCCGCGGACCCCACGCCCCTCGTTCCTCCAATCGCCGGCCACGTTCTTCCGCAGGGAGAGCCACGCCAGCAGGACGGAGAAGTCCCGGGAGTCCTTCGCGCCGTTCTTGAAGTTCTATAGGAGGCCGTACGACGAGATGATCTACAGGTCAAAGATGCGGCCGCCACTGGGCGGACTCATCTCCATCGTCTCTCCCCACATCAGACGCCGCCACGTATCCGTATCACAACGGTTCTGAACCCAGAGAAGGGGAAGAGAAGTACATAGATTTTGTTAAATTAACAAGGAGTCTCCTTTGACGCGAGCAGTAATAATTGATAAATTATTTCACAAAGAATCGGATCATTTCTACCAAATTCACCTATTACTTAATTTGGTTTCTTGAAATTTAATTTAATGGTTAAATTTATTATAACTTTTAAAGAGATTCTTTATTTATAACCGTTGAATCGAATTTAAAGGGTTTGGATTAATTGATTGGGTGAATTTGGTAGAAGTGATCCGGATAGGATTCCTTTTTTTTCGCAAAGTCCAACTCTCCTCGTGCATTAAAGTACTGAGACGACGACGTACTAGGCAAGGTGTGAGAGATTGTGCACTACTGTCTAATGTTGAAATGTGTAGGGGTTTTAATTTTAATTTTTCACAAAGTCTAAGTTTTTAGGGTTTCGAAGGGCAACAAAGCTTGGGAACAAGATAGCGTGGTCGACACGGTGAAAACTGCATTGGAACCCATATGCTGTAAAACAAGGAAGAAAAAAAAAGAAGTCATCAAGTGATTAGGAACAAAAAAAAAACTTTGTTTATTTCATTTCAAACTTTGATATATATAAATGTATTTATATATTATATTTTTTGGTGTTGTGGAATCTTTTGGGTGTTGAATTTTGTTGTATTAATTTTGGAGTCTTGTTCTTGTATGATTTGGTAATTAATATTTTTTTGTTTTTGTTTTTGTTTTTGTTTTTGGGGTCTCAAACTCTTTATATTATACTTAACGTGAGCAGAAATTGTAGGAATATGTGTCGGGTTTTGTTGTTTTAAGAAGTCAAAGTGTGGTGGCTATATGCCTACATTTGTTTTTATTTTCATTTCAAGCAAAGTCGTATACTTTTTTGATAATATATCTGTATGCAAGTGGTGATGTGAGTGTGGAGGGAGTGAGTGGAGTTTTGGGAATGTAATTGGACTTTGTAAACAGGGTGATTAAGGAGTACCTTTTTAAACAGAGATTGCATTTTACAGTAGCAAAAAACGGAGTAGATATAGGACAATCGTAGTGACCATGTATTCATTACATCATTGTGAATCTCTTATATATTTTACTATTGTCTCTTTTTTCTCTCTAGAATACGAGGGCCTTATACGGTAAGTAAATAGTTCTTACTTCTTACGAGGGTGCTATCATCTTACTTTTGTTACAATAGAACAAGATACTTGCTAGAAGAGGCTCGTTTAGTTTTTCAGCAAAGAAGCGAATCATGTAAAGATTTATAACTTTAGAATCGTAAGGTGATAATTTATAAAATGCAGGGGCTAAGTATTTTCTTGTGGTTTTGATTTATTGTGTGTACATGCATATTTGGGTTGGGGGCGCGGTTTTGTCGAGTACCAATTGTCCTCAGGAGGTACCGGCGTTCGATTCCACAGGAGACGACGTTAGAGTGTGGGAGTCCATCTGTTTGGAACTTATATGGCTTTTTCCAGTACACTGTATTTTACTGAGATCGGTTTCCACTGTTGAGATTTGCAGGTCGATTCACACATGATTTCGTATGGATTTACTGCTACAGAATATAAACTAGAGGAGTTAGTTTTGGGGAATTGTTGTTTTCTGAAATTTTTTAGAAGCTGACATCTGGCAATCATCGTTTATATGTTTGAACTTATTATATGAAGACAAATTTGTACTGCTGCTGTTGAAGGTTTGGAGTTTAAACTATGCAGTTTTTTGGAGTTTGATTGTGTCCCTTTCATTCACCTTTGTGAGCATTTTGGATTTACGTGGACAGACTTGTCATATGCAGTACGTAACACTGACTTTCTTTAGGGCAGTTTGAGTTTAAATATTAAGTGCTGCGGTTTTTTTTTATTCAAACTATATCTACTCTTAATTAATCTAAACTCTCTAAGAGGGAGAGCCGAAATTAGGTGCAATGAAGGAGAACGTTGTTAAGCAACTTGGCTAAATCCAACAAAGTAGTTTTTAGCAAAGATACGACCTAATCTAAAATGTTTGTGACCTAAACAAAGCTAATCGGTAAAACCAAGTAGTTCAAGCTAAAAGAAAAACAACTACATCTGCTTTGTTTGAAAAATACAAATGTTAATACTTAACGTGAATTTTGTCATGCAGAGTTGAGCGATTACACAATAGTTAATAAGATTCATGTACTCTCTCTATCCAGATGAGTTTGATCTCTCCTATATTAGTCAAAAGTAGGAACCTTTGATCTGAACTCAATCAACCTTTCAAATTTAAGAATATATCGATCATACTATTCTAATTTGTAGTTAATGGACTTTCCTATTACACTAATGCATTCAAACCAAACAAAAATTGCAAACTAAAGCCATTACATGTACAACTGGCAACTATTTTTGTCAATTTTTTTTTATATTTGAAATAGGTAAAAGCGTCTTCAGACTTAGCACTGCAGTTTCTATTTTGCATTTATGAGGATTTAGACTGTGCATCGCAATTTGTACATCATTGTAGTTAAATTCGTCACATATTAGAACGAGAAGAACTATTTGGCATTCAGAAAGGGAATGTAATTTCAGCACTCAAAAATCTTTCCCCAAAATTCACGTCTATCATTCTAGACTTCCAATGGCCCTTTAGGTTATGGGGTCGTGCTCCCCGTACCTGTTTCTTTCAATTTGAGGAAGCAAGCCAAATGGGCCTTAACACCCGTGTACAACTCAACTTGATCAAACCAAATACATGTCTGGTTTCTCTCAATGAGTTCTCTAACTCCGGCATACCACTGTGAGTTCCGTTCCTAACTCCGGCATACCGCTGTGAGTTCTCTCCAAACTCCGACATACTGCTGTGGGTTTTTCCAACTCCACCATTTCAAGGTTGTGAGTTTTCAAACAACCGCTAATCACATGCTTCTCGGTTCCATGTCCCGACTGGGAGCCTATATGATTCGATTAAAGTATGAAGGGTTAAGGATTTTCTGCCACAAGTGCGGCCGATTGAGACACTGTAGTGGCTGCCAAAGGCCGACAACACTCACTCAGTCTAGCGAAAATAGGTATTCCCTTACGCTCAGAGCGGAAGCATCATCACGGGCAAATTCTTCACTGTTTGAAAAAAGAGGAGAGAGGGTGGCGCCAAGAGCAAATGAGCACCACTGGCGGGGAAAATGGGAGGGGGACGGTGGTTTTTACGGCCTACTGGACTCGGAACAGGATATTCAGGTGAACCGATTTTCTGTAAGGCAAAAGGACAAAGAATATGCCAAAGCACATGCCACGATGACTACAACCTCTGAATCCACTGTTGGGCTTTATGAGGACTCGGCAGAGTGGGTCTCCTTTGACCGTGACAAGAGGACGATTGATATGGACAAGGCAATTTTGGATGCAGAACAACGGACCACGGCTCGATTGGATAAATGGGCCAGATTATGCCCACATGTGGCACCCAGATAGCTATGGGACTCAATTTACAAATGGTACCCTTACTATTGCTGTAAATGAGCTATCACTGTAAACGCTACTGGGCTTCTAAAGACTGCGGAGGAGGTGAGATCCAGCCCAGCAAAATTTACCATAATGGATTGTTTCCCACCAAATACAAGACGAGCCGAAATTTAGAATGCGAGCCTACTCCTTGCGACTCAATATATTCAGGAGGCAAACGGAGGAGTTACAACACGAGAGAACTTAGACTGCTCAGCCTGGCCCACGGGTGTGATTAAAAAAGGGAAGAGAGATGCTGGGGAGGCTCACCACCAGCAAAAAAAAACAAAAAAAAGATCTAAATCCAAAGTGTGGACGCCCCATCCACATTTCAAATCTGACGAGAAGAAACTCGAAATCCAGAGGCGAAGGACGAGGTGGCAAAACGCAAGCACGCACTCACCATGGAATACTGGATGATGAACAGGAACTACGAGATGTGGTCATTAGCCCATCAAAAGAACTGGAGAAGGCAGATGAAAGAGGTTTGCTTGGAAGGAAAAAGGGTATTGTTCGAATGTCATCGGCAGAGGCTGGCGGAGCTCAGCCCCACCGACAGCCATGAACATGTTAGTATGGAACAGCCGAGGGCTTAGGAACCCTCGGAAAGTTTAGGCTTTGCAGGATATTATCCAGCAGAAAGGTCCCCATTTGGTCTTCCTTTGTGAAACCAAATGTAATGTTGCTGTTTTAAAGATCGTGAAGTTGAAGCTAGGATTCAAAAATGGTTTTGGCGTGACCTCTCAAGGGAAATCTGGGGGTTTTACGTTATTTTGGGCAAATGGTATCAACCTGAGGATATTATCTTCCACAGATCGGTATATTGACTCAGACATTGGAGTAATTGGGGATGATAAACACTGACGCTTTTCTGGATTCTATAGGCACCCGGTAACGGCAGAACGTAGGGGATCTTGGGAACTCATACGTAGACTTGCGGCTGCTAGCACCCTGCCATGGATTATTAGTGGGGATTTTAATGAACTACTCGGTGTACATGAGAAGGAAGAAGGTCCTACCAGGCCCATCAACCAGATTCTAGCTTTTAGGGAAGTAGTGAGTGATTGCCGGCTTCAGGATTTGGGATTCCACGGTAACCCATTTACATAGATCACTACTAGATGAGGGGCATAAAGGAACGTCTCGACCGTGCTTTAGCAACGCCTGAGTGGAAAGAATTGTTCAACACGATACGAGTAACCCATTTAGACCCAAGTAAATCGGACCACGTCCCACTCCTAATTGATGCAGAGGCTATACAATCTTCAAGATGGCAGACTTCTCGATCATTTCGTTTTGAAAACTCCTAGGCGGACCACGAAGAGTGTGGAGATTGTTCGTGATGCGTGGAATCAGTTAGTGGTAAGAGTCCCTATGTTTCGTTTGGTACAAAAGATAAAGGCAACAAGAATGGCTCTTATCAAATGGCAACAATCGACTTTCAAGGGTAGATAGCAGAAAATGCATATGCTACAGCAGAAATTGGGACTCATCCTTGCTTAACCACTCACAGATGGGGCTATTACTGAGAGATAACCACTCATCTTTAATTGTTGTTGGAGCTGGGTCTCAAGTCACCAACACTGCAGAATAATTGGTATGTTGTTGGCTTTTTACACTAAAGCTACCAAGCATGGTTGAGTCACCAAGAAGTGATGGACCATCCAGGGGCAAATGTTGTGCACCCCTTCTACTGTGCAAGAGACTGAAGCAGAAAGATCAACGATGAGCCCGTAGAAGTCCAAAGGGAGAAAATCGGTGGCTGACTGAGTGAATGAAAGACCAAAGTTCAATGATGGGAATCCTACTCACAGCCTCAACGAACACTATCAATTTATATCATTCACATGATGTACAAAAGGTAATCCAAATTTTAAAAATTACTAATTGATTACAAGTTACAAAGATGCCGCACGGATTGAAGTTTCAGTCAGACTATCCATAGACTTGGCACTACTTAATTGTTGCATGCCTGAAGCATGACAGTCGCTGTATGGATTCAAGTTCCAAAATGATAATCCATGGACACGACAATTTTAATGTATCTCATGCCTGAAGCATGATCAATGTGTAGGTTCCAATGATTCAACACCCATAAATGGAGATTAAAAATCCAAGCTCTATAATGCTCTAGAGATTATGATCCAAATTCTCAAACAATTCATCTAATAAGATATTACTGTCCTAAAAGAGACAATGTAAAGCCCCTAAAGAGGTAAGGATATCCAAAGTAATGAAATGCTTATAAATATGCATGCGCATGCACTTGAGGATTATAGGATCACGAATTGATGATTACCAATGTTAATTTTGATTTTACAGTAGCTACTAAATTCATCAATGAGCTGTGTTGATACTGAGCCACGCTCTTTTGTTCGTCGACAAGAAGTAAAATTATTGGCGAAAATGGTGAAAGGCAATTCCATTACAATTTATTAAGAACGTGGAAAAATGGACCTATAGTGCAAATCACCAAATGATGTTGAACCCATAAGGTTACATATGGACATTTGTAATACAATGAACTACACTCACATGATATGACACAATGTCCTAGTTGAAACCTAAAATTGTGATATGGTCCTGTAAACATGATTTGCCATTGTGAAACTTGTTCATTTAAATTGAGAATTATATATTACACGAAGCCTTATGAAATGATTGAAGCATATCTCCATAAGTAAATCCTTGATGTATATATGGAAGCAAGTTGCTCTATATAAATTCCAAATGAGAATGTGTCATGAAGTGTAGGAAATCCCCGAAGGATTCAGATTGCTTGAAGAAAGCCCTGGAAGGGTAAAGCATAAATTATGTACTCAATACCAACATATGGTATAAATTGCCTTAGTGAGTACTACTATCATTATAATATTTTTGCAACATACTAAATCTCTTGCAAGGGTTGATAATATTAGAATGTGACTCATGAAGAGTCTAGAAAGATTATAAAGCATTAAAAGGAATATTGTTTCGAGCTGCAGATCAAACAATATGCCAACACAAATCTTATCCAAAATGTTTATGGTATTAAAAAATCATATGGATTGAAGATTATGAGTAGAATACTCAAATGATTAACCAATATTTATACACTAAGAAAGATCATTCATCCTCGTGAAGAAAATGATGAATTGATATTTAGTTCAGGAGTACCATATCTTAGTGAAGTTTGTGCTTTAATGTATTTAGCACAATACATTGAATTAGATGTTACACTTAATGTGGAGCATGATATCAACAAATGGGTATTCCAATGAAATAAAGTTTATCTTTTGCTAACTCTAGGAAATTTTAGATATGTGCTTATTCTATTCCAAAGAACTCACTAATAGCCATGGTCTTATTAGGCAAGCAAAAATTTGAATATCTCTCTAGCCTGTATACAAATCGCTCTAAAAAAGATTTGTATTTACATATGGAAATAGATTGATTCTACAACGATCAAGAAAGCAACAGTCATTGCCACATTTTCATATCTCTCAGAAATACCGAAGTTTGGTTAAAACCTGTGGCCATTAAAATTTGGAGCACATGTGAACCACCTTCAGAAGCAAACACTCCAACTATCATGAATGGTATCAAATTACATCAAAATAGTAATAAGTCAGATTAAAGAATTCAAAATCAGGAGGAGATACTCATTAGTGGGAGCATCCAAAACATATCAATGTTTTAACGAGGCAACCAAAATTGAAGTATGGTCTTCCAAGGGGGATTGCTATAATATAATATATGGATGGCCCACATGAATAGTTTATTACTATTCATCCAAAGAAAAATTAGATGAATTATTATTCATATGAAGAAAAACGGATGGGTTAATATTCATGCACATTATTTTACTATTCATTTGAGGAAAGTTTGTAAACTGAATAGTGTTATTATAGTAATCTTGTGCCTATAAGATGAGAGCATACATAGGAAGGAAGAAGTGAGAGAAGAAGAAGAAAGAGATGAGAGAAAAACATACAGATGAAAGAAAGAGGAGTTATGGAGGAAAGGAAAAGGAGAGAGGAGAGGAAGAAGAGAAAGAAGAGAGATACAGAATAAAATACGAGTGAGCTGGGCTAGAGAGGAGAGAAAATAATGAGAGTTATTTTGTACTTCTATTATTTCACATAATGAAATAAAGTACTATTGCTGCTCTGAGAACGTAGGCACACTTGCCGAACCTCGTAAATATTATGTCTTATTTACTTTATATTCCAGTGCACACATACCGTTGACTTTACAACACCATGTTATTAAGGAAAAAGGTAATTTTACAATTGGCACAATGTACATCAATTGTATACTGACAATTGCACAACAATTCTACAGTGCAATACCCACAAGCACAACAATACCATTGAACGAAACCAATCTCTTGATGCTATGTCAAATTATCAGAGAGACAGACAAAAAACTTACTTCTAATTACACTAATATTATCTCTAAGTTGTTAATTATCATCTGCACAATTCGACAATTGTGAGGTTTTATTACAAAAAACCTCAATATTAGCTGGCGTACTATTTGGATAATTAAATTGTTCTTTTTCTTTGTCTCTGCCCGAGGTGGGATATTTCAACACACTTCCTCACTCGGGACCCAATTAGTGAATCACACGTAGGAGATTCACACATCGACAACCACATGGAGTTAAGGGAACTCAGCCAACACGCGGGATCAAGGGACCACAATCATGTGACAGTACGGAGCCAGCCGCTCCCTGGCTCTGATGCCAAAAAAAAAATACGTCTAATACTTTGTTATTTTTTTCATCCTCTAGGGCTTACAATATATAGACACACATTGCAAACAACTAGAGTGAGTGACCCAAAGTCATCTAGGATTAAGGGCATTGAAAATAAGGACATTGTGTTATGGTACACAATGGGTTGTCATCATTCTCCTTGCTCTTAATGCAAGAAAGATACCCCAAAAAAGGTTGGGAGAAGCTGAGAATGGAAGGCTAAGAAATTTTAATTCAGCCGTTGAAGACACCCCTGTATATAGGTCATTCTGTATTCTTGTTTGGGATTGTTTTGTAAGAAGCACTGCACGTTCCCTATAATTTTGTTAATTGTTTTCGTTTTGTAAGAACCACATTTTTCTAAAAGTGTTTTTATTAAAAGCAAGTTGAAATTTGATTGTAAGAAGTTTCTCGTTCAAGTGCTAATTAAGAACGTCTATCCTTGCACCGAAGGCGTGTGGTCAATTTTTCCTTCCACATGATTTAAGTTATTTAATACAATATCACTATTATTGTTAAATCTTTATGGGCGTTTACACACGTATTCTTCAACTTGTAGCATGTGACATTTAAGAAAATACAGTTGTAACTGCAAAGACAGATGTGTAAAATGATGGCTCATGGTGCCCTTCACTTAATTATTAAAGACTCTAAAGCAAAGCAAAGAAAAGCAGTTAGAATTAAATATGCTTGCTCCGAGTGCAAGGCAAATGACTAGTGAAATGCAAGAAAAGTGTGAGTTGTCCAATTAAAGTCAGGGTAACCCTCGATATAATTGCTCCTTTTGTATTGTGTAATCCCAAACAGTTAGATATCCAGAACCAAATCTACACAAATTGACCCCTTTATCAGGAATTTGCAAAGCAAAATTCATGACTGCCTTATTTATACCCCTAGTTTTGATCCTACAATGCTGCTTCACAGCTACCTCATCCCACCCCCTAGACCCTCTAACCCCAACTGAGATCAACAAAGCTAGGCTCACAATTCAGAAGTCTCACATTGGAAGTCTTCCTAACCTCACCTTTCATTTTGTTGACACTGAAGAGCCAGAGAAAGCTGATGTCCTCATATGGTTATCTTCAAGCAATCAAAAAAGGTCCACCCCTCCCCGCCAGGCCAAGGTGGTGGCTCGAGCCGGTGGTCAGACCCACGAGCTCATTGTGGACTTGGCCACCGGCTCTGTAATATCTGATCATGTCCACACAGGTCATGGAAACCCTCCTCTCACCTTTGCCGAGCTTTTCCAAGCTAGTAAGCTTCCTCTCAGTCACTCCAAATTCATAAACTCAATTTCAGCAAGGGGATTGAATTTATCTGAAGTTTCATGCCTACCCTTTTCAATTGGATGGTATGGGGAAGAAATTAGCAAGAGAGCTGTGAAAGTCCAATGCTTCTACAGAGGAGGGTCGGTCAATGTTTTTACAAGGCCTATTGAGGGAATAACAATGCTAGTGGACCTTGATTTGATGAAAATTACAGTGTACGCTGATAGGTTCAGAGCCCCTTTGCCCAAAGCTCAAGGAACTGACTTCCAAACCCCAAAAGAAAATTCCAATTCTACCCCTTGCAACAAAACCAAAAGTGGCTTCGTCATCTCAGGCCACAAGATCAAATGGGAAAATTGGGATTTTCACGTTGGGTTCAATGCTAGGGCAGGAATTGTGATCTCTACAGCTTCTGTATTCGACTCCAGGAAGAAGAAGTACAGGAGTGTGCTGTACAGAGGACACGTGTCGGAGACGTTTGTGCCATATATGGATCCTACAAGTGAATGGTATTTTAGGACATTTATGGACATTGGTGAATTTGGGTTTGGGAGATCAGCTGATAGTTTGCAGCCTCTGATTGATTGCCCGGAAAATGCAGAATATATTGATGGGTTTATGGCTGGGGCTGATGGTAAGCCACAAAAGGTAGAAAGGGCCATTTGCATCTTTGAGAGGTACTCGGGTGATGTTGCAATGAGACATACTGAAATTAACGTTCCAGGCAAATTGGTAAGGGTTTGGGGTTTTGAGTTTGAATATTAACCTGCATGTGTACAAGGAACAATAAAAGGTGTACGTGTAATTTGAAGTGGCTGATTTTGTAGATAACAAGTGGGCAGCAGGACAAGAGTTTGGTGGTTAGAATGGTGGCTACTGTTGGCAACTATGATTACGTTCTGGACTGGGAATTCCGGAAAAGTGGCACAATCAAAGTTGGGGTAAGTTTCTTTTGTTTCCCTCTTTCTTTTTCTCCTGTATAAAGATAAATGATCTTAACAAGTTGAAGCCGCAAAACCTTGAATGGATACTGCCGCAAAACTCACTTCTGTGTGACCAGAACACGAGATATTACACCACGTGTCACTGTACAAATAGTGAAATATGCGTGTTAAAAAATCAACTTTGAATTATCCACTTTGTTGCCAGGTGGGTTTAACAGGTGTCTTGGAGGTAAAGGCAACTTCATACACAAGCAACGACCAAATAACGAACAACGTTTACGGAACCTTGGTATCAGAAAACACCGTCGCCATTAACCACGACCACTTCCTCACATATATGCTAGATCTAGACGTCGATGGTAACGCCAACTCCTTTGTCAAGGCCAAGTTCCAAACGGCAAGAGCAAGTACCGTTAACCCAACATCACCAAGAAAGAGTTACTGGAAGGTCGTTAGGGAAACCGTCAGGACTGAAGCCGAGGCGAGAATTCGGCTCGGCTTGGAGCCTGCCGAGTTATTAATTGTGAACCCTAATGGTAAGACTAGGCTTGGAAATCAGGTTGGTTACCGGCTGATTACAGGACAGCCGGTAACTTCTCTTCTGGCTGATGATGATTACCCACAGATTAGGGCTTCTTACACCAAGTATCAAGTTTGGGTGACTGCCTATAATAAGTCGGAGAAGTGGGCAGGAGGATTCTATGCTGATAGGAGCCATGGAGATGATGGCTTAGCTGTTTGGAGCGAGAGGTACCTTTCTTCTTTCACCTCCCTTTATTTTAATCTTTTGCTCTCTCGGGTAACTAGTAAAGAGGTCATGCAAATTTTTGTAAAGAAAATGATAAGGTCAGTCACTCACAGCGTGCAAACGAATTTTAATTTACTTATGATGTCTCTTGAGATGCATCAGTTATCGAAAATTGCTCAATCTCCGTCGTACCAAAGCTCATGTATATACGTCCGTGCTGTGTAGTGTTGATTTTGCATTAAACTTGATTTAACAGGAAACATTTTCATATGCAGGAATAGAGGTATTGAAAACAAAGATATAGTATTGTGGTACACAGTGGGATTTCATCACATTCCATACCAAGAAGATTTCCCAGCTATGGCCACCCTTCATGGCGGATTCGAGCTACGCCCTGCAAATTTCTTGGAATCCAACCCATTGCTCTAACAAAGCTGCATGCCCTTGTGAACGGAAGTTCTTAGTTATGACAGAAATACCTATAACATCATTCTTCAAAAGTGTAATTAATTCTTAAGTTAATTAATCAAGGTTTGTTGTGAAAGGGACAAAGTGTGGTATACATAAGTTGGGTTGCTTCACTTCTCTGCATAGTAAAAGTTTGTGTTCAAAAATCTGGACTGACTGGTGGCTGGGAAGGATTTTAGTAAATCACATCTGCAGAGATTAGTTTGACTCCTTTTAAGTTTGTAAAACTGAAGGATAATGCAATCATTGTGTATGAACTTCTGAAGGAGGACCTTCTCCATTGTACAAGTTAGCCTTCTGGCCTTTAATGCAACGCAAATTTTGAGAGTTGACACAACATTAATTCTCCACCCTGACATCAAACACCGTCTCCACGATATAACTGCCCTCAAACTTCATAAGAACAGCTGCAAACCTATGGGTGGATAGAAAATAAAAATTTGAAAGCGGAGTAGGTAGGTGACTGTCCGTGACTGATGGAACTTGGAACTTGTCAGACTTCCATAACAATAAACAACGTACATGGCCTTACCATGATTTGAAACTACGTGCCTCGGCGATACTCCAATTGCTTTGTATTCTCTAGTAATACCTATCATAAAAACCCCAGATTAAAATTCCAATAGAGATGGCAATACTGCAACAAGAAATGAAGCAAACTCTCATTGAGCAACGAGCACTGTCCAAATACAGACGCCACATATCAAGGCACAACTTATCACTGCAGGGACGGGCGGAAAAATAGAGCAAAAAAGTGCTTACTTCTCGAATATATGTTGCAACTGCCTTGCAGCCCTCAATTGCAAGTTGCATTACGTTTTCAAAAATGTCCAATGGTAATTTAGCATCCATCTGCATCAACAATCATCACGAATAAGTGGTTTACAAAAGGCGCTACAAAGAAGACAATGCAGATGCCAACTAACACAACAATTGTAACTTAACATTGTGAGAACAGACTGAGAAACAAATATGACAATTACCTGAAGAAGAGTCACTTTGTCCAACTTTGGCATAATGCCTAAAGTGACATCAGCGCCTCCAGCACTATCTTCTACATAGTTTAAATCTGCCAAACCAGCAACAATAAGCTCACTTGAATATTACAATGGCCTTACAGGACCCGTGCACGCATAAGATAATGTAAAAGTTTACCAAGTAGAGGTGTGCTATTAAGGTAGCCGGCACTACAGGAAGTAACAAGGTCATGCATTGGAATTCCAGCATCTGAAAGGGCCAGGGTTGCAGCATTGATACATGCAGATCTAGTACCTGCCAAAGATAAAATAAATAAAATAATCAAACTCAAGGATAGATCTTTCCGTTCTTCAATTAAAACAGTGAAGCAACCTGTTCAAATCCAAAAGTGTTTGCTAAATAGTAAATAGTTAACATTCTAACCAATACACATATAACAGGGACAATCATGGTACTTGTGAACAGTGAACACTATCGATCACGTCTCTATTTCCATACGATGCAACAACAGCAATAACTATTAATGAACTGCCTGCAGCATAGGTTGACCCTCAAACACGAACTACCTCAACGGTAGTTAAAAAACAGAAACAAACTAACAGCTTTAAATTCAAATACAAGTGGTTACATACATGAAATGAATTGAGGAGGCTTCATTTTTCAGAAAATAAGCCTGGATCTACAAATATCTTGACTGAAACAGGACCAAACATTCACACACACGAAGGAAACATATCATATAGGACCTATGGCTGCAAAAAGACATCGGAATTTACCTCCATCTGCTTGGAGAACTTGCACAAAAATATCAATCTGCAATAAACAGATACAAGGCTCAGAAAAGAACAAACTAGACATTCATCGAAGAAAAGTTCCCAAGATGCATCAGTAGAACCTGAGTCCGAGGCATTAAATGTGTCATAATGCATGCTTCCATGGTTTGCCGAATAACAAGAGAAATCTCCGTGGATCGTCTGGAGAGCATCAAAGATACACATTTTAATGCTATAGTTTAATTTAGTTATGGATACAACACTCTTATGTTGAATTTATATTGATTATGATCAAAAGCATTTATGTATGAATATGAAATAGAATAGAATATATCACCTATCACCCTTTGGTTTCCTCATGCGATCTCCAGTACTAAAATTTGCCATGGTGTACTCACATCGCACCTAAACCAATTGCAAACGACATTACATTTACAAACATTACCAATGCCTGTCAGGTTTATCATACTAACCACAACATAGATAAGTTTAACACACAGAGACTTAGATGAGAACTATTACCAGTGCCCTGTCATTCATCTGTTGGCTCCTATTTTGGACCTAGAAAACAAAAGTATATTAACAGATTGAATGAATTAAAATTGAAAATTGTACAAGACCTTTTAAATAATAATGAGTGCCATGCACAAGATCATTAAAATTTTAGCTCGAAATTATAGAATAAAGAGAAAGTGTTAGCTAACCTCTCGGGGGCCATACACTGCAGCAATGACTTTGGTGTTCCCCATCTCAAACACAGCAGAACTGAAATTCGATATGAAAGATCATTTTTTTTATTTAATTACAAAGATTAGAAAAGAAGAATC
This sequence comes from Crataegus laevigata, assembly GCA_963580275.1. Taxonomy (NCBI): domain Eukaryota; kingdom Viridiplantae; phylum Streptophyta; class Magnoliopsida; order Rosales; family Rosaceae; genus Crataegus; species Crataegus laevigata. The sequence continues at coordinate 15,786,701 of OY756940.1, read as the reverse complement.
AAGGCTTTAGTAATTCAAACCCGTCAGCTTTGTCCACAACACCAATCTCTCCTCGAATTTGTCTCATCTGGGATCAAAGAAAAAATATTTAGTTCATAAATATAATTGAAAACTTATAACGATTATGATTGAAGATGGAAAAATACTTCCATGGGCCGCCGACCATCTAAGCGAAGACCTTCTGGGCTCACGTACTCCATCTGTTAGAACTTCGTAACAACCAACTTAGGAAACCCCATAGATAGCAAGAACAAATAGTAGCTAAAGTAACCACTGTCTAAAATTTAAATGCCATGACAACCAAACTGCAAAGTTCCATAAATTAATGCATAATGGCTTTGTTTCAGCCACACTATGGCTATTCTATATCATGGTTCATGCCTATACTTATCAAAAAATTAGACAAACAAGACGGAAGTAAATCACGAAAAAAAAAACACTTCACTAACTAAAGGGAAGTAATTCAAATAAAAGAAACCGTTATCTTTTAATCATGAAAACCCATCACGAAAGGACCACCTTTTATCTTTAAATCATTGGAACCCATTTCCTAATGACTCTCAAATGCAGAATAAAACCCACAATAATGTTAATCTGTTAATGGCATTTCCATTCGAGGCTCATCTCAATTGTCCCATGTCTGTGACACATAATGCAAATATTAAAAATTTAAAAATCTAAAACATAATAAATCAGCAACATTCCCATATAGTTAATCTAAACCCTACTCAAAACCCACAATTCCAATTCCTCTGATTTAAACTCAAGATTGTACTGCGTAGGCCTCCAAGACACACACAACCAAACCCACCGGCTTCCCTCATGGCTCTCACCCCAAAACCCCAATAGAAAGAAAGAAAAAAAAGCAACATATTGAACAAGGTTTTAAACTTCCATAAAAATTAAAGAAAAATAAAAATAAAAAAGCGAGAAATTAGTCAAATTACAAAACTTAAGCGAGTTTAGGCAGAGAGTGAAGAGGGTACGTGAAATTGCAATGGGTTTCAGAAAGAAAAAAAAATTTAAAAAGGAGTGATTTTTCATTGAAAAAAAGCGAAATTTCTCAATATTATAAGCTTAGTTAAATCCAAAATAGTAAAATTAAGATAGAAAAAGGAAATTAAAGAAAGCGGGAATACCTGGGTGAGAAGAACAACTGCAGATTTTACAAGGAGGAGTTTAGATTCAGAATACAGCGAAGGGTTTACAGAGTGCCGCCTGGGGTTTTACAAGGGTGGAAGCATTGGGCTGAAACCTGGGCCTATTTTTAAAAGGTTGGGCTCTTTTTTATTCGGGTCAAAAAATGTCTAACAGTCTTAAGGTCTGTTTACGTACTTAGAATCACAATATGAATAAACAGAGATTAACCTGAACTGGGTCAAGAGGTGATTTCGAAACGATACGATTGGAAATAATGTTTCTATTTTTTATTTAAAATTTTAAAAATCAGATTGGATTGAATCATACTTATCAAATTTGAAAATTTTGAATTTTCAGAATCAAAGTAATTCGGGAATTTTGAAACATAATTCATGATTTTATAGGTTTTTTATTATTCTCAAACTTTTTTGTACATGCTATTGAATCATAATTATCAATTTTGAAATTTTTTGAAATTTTTGGAGTCAAAGTAATTCAGAAATTTTGAAACATAATTCAGGATTTTATAGGTTTTTAAATATTCTCAAACTTATCAGAGTAGGTTCGGAACATTTCAAAAAAATTCAGAATTCTCGAAATCCCTATATGCATTCCAATTTCCATTCTAAATTTTCAAAAAAAATATTCAAATTTGAAATTTTTACAGTCATCGTTCCAACTTGCACCCTAATTAATCGGGTCATGACAAAATTAGAGTGAGCATGAAACGAAAAACAAAGCACCCTCTTTGAAATATTTAATATCATGAATCGAAATAAGGAAAAAGCTAAAACAATGAGTTTATTAACAACTAATTAGACTACCGAAATACCCTTTCCATTTTACTTTTCATCATTAAAAATTGTTAGCATAATTTGGTTTGAAAAGTTTATTCTCGTTCCCTTTTAAGAATAAATCCCACATTAACGGGAGGATGGACGGACCTTGCATGAGCTTATAAGTAAGTTAGGCTATTCCTTATATTGTTAATTGGTTTTATGATGGAACCTCAACTTTCTTCATGGTATCAGAACATGTTGTCTCACATTTGAAGCTTAACGGCCACACATGTTCTACATCACCCAATTTATGTTGTCCACGTGTTTGGCTTGAAAATCCGCCACATGAGAGGGGGCGTTTTGAGAATAAATCCCACATTAATGGGAGGAGGAACCTTGCACGTGTACTCACATATTGCCAATTGGTTTTATACCAGAATCCCAACTTTCTTCATTATAGTGGAACCTCAACTTTCTTCATAATATTAGAGTTAGGTTGTCCCACGTCTGAAGCCAAACAACCACATGTGCTCCACCTCACCCCATTTTGTTATCCAAATGCTAGGCTTGAAACTTCGCCACACGTGAGGAAGAGTATTGAGAATAATCCTATATTAATGGGAGGAGAGACTTTGCATGGAGTTATAAGTAAGTTGGGCTACTCCCCATATTGCTAATTGATTATATAGTGGAACCTCCACTTTCTTCATTCCCCATTCTCCCATCCCAACTCTCCCTGATGAATGTCATTCCTCCAAAACTAGGAATCGAGTTCTCATTTTATGCGAAACCCATGCATATTATGATATCCCCTTAAGTTAGTAAACAAGAGGATAATTTGGAATGGGAATTATTTTCATTCCACACATTCTTTATTAATAAACATGCCCCCAATCAGTGGCAGTGTGACGACCCGTCCCTAAATTTCTATGTAATTTTCTCCCCGAGTGTGTAAAATGACGTTTATGTCCTTTTTGGCATAAGTAGAACCTGACATAGACATAGTTATTCGGCTTTAAATTATTTTTCTTGTTATTGTAATTGATTAGTACACATTATTACGGACGCATGAGCGCGAACTAGACCTGAATCGGGTTTGTAAAAAAGTTATGCTTGGTTAAAATGCGTTAACAGCGAGTAGAATTGTACACGCGTGTTTTCTAATTTATCAATGTAGAAACATTGTTTTTGATAGGGAGACGGATTTTCTTGCGTACTTTAACTGTGCAAAATATGAAAACCTTATCCCTCTTTCTTTTTAAATTTGATCCATGCCCTCAAATCCCTCATCACCAATCAGATTTTTTTTTCCTTCTTCTCAACCAATCAGAATTCTCTCTCTTTCTCTCATCTTCTATTTCTCTTTCCTTCACCAAAGTTCTCTTCTATGAGACAAGTGAGAACCACTTTTAAACTCCATAGATCGGACCTCAAATCACCACCATCATACTCCTCTTATCCTCACGAACCCAACCATACAAACCGATTCTCAAATGGACGAGTTTTGACTCGACAACTTAGAAGCTCCGACTCGTACGAGTTTGCTCCAATGTGATCCCGACCGAGTTACAATGTTTTGAAGGTTGTGGAAGCACCTAGTCAACTCCCTGAGGTCCCTAGCCTAAGCTTGAAGTTGAGCCAACGTGTAAACACGCGGCTTTGGAAAGTTGGAGTTATGTTCAAACCTTTCAAGCTATTTTCAGTCAATTTTCATTCACTTTTTGGACTTTTAAAAGGAACAAACTTGTTCTACTCCTCTCAAGCTTCATTTCCATATAAAGTACGTCGAAAATGGTTGAGAAATAAAGAAAATATGAAGTTTTGAAAATTTTCCAGAAAACCGGCGACTTTTCCCAATTTCTGGTGAACCATATGACGGCGCCGGCTCTGGCGGATGTCGGCGGGGGTCCACTAGAGAAGAAAGAGAATATTCCGTCAAAGTTGACGGAATATTCAGACGTCGTTAAGGTAATGCCGTTAACTTAAACATAATATTCCATCAACTCTAAGGGAATATTCCGTCTGGAGTTTGTCAAGCGCGTGGCCGTGTTCTGGTGGCATGTGACGGCAAGTGAGGGTGTGTCCAGCCTTCGGCCGACGAGTGCTTGACACTTACGGGTCCATGATGTCGAGTAGAATATTTTGGGATATTTAAACCCTCCGTTTAAGCAAACTATGTGGGTTTTTCCTAGCCTTTTAGTGTATGTGTTAGTTAACTAATTATTATTAGTTGTTTTGTATATAGGGGAGGCTTACCCTGATGATGTATGTTGACAAGCGAGGATAAGGGGCTACGATTCATCAATGTATCGGTGAGTGGGCATTTGTTTTCAAATATATATTTATATACTTTATAGTTTCCACAAATGCTTTTGAATTGATTTATGCATATCATGCCATGATTAAATACCGTTATAAGAAATGTTGTACTGTGATGAAATGTTAAAATAATCCTATGGGATGCGCATGTAAGTTATTATGTTGACTAGCATTATTGAATCGTTATGCCATGCTTATATTTATGTAGTATGCTCATCATTGTTGCACCCTGGTGTTAGTGCTCGCCCAAGGCCAGAGCCAGTCTTTCACATATATGTTCACCTTCGCACCAAACACTCGCCTTGAATCTAAGTAGGTGCCAGTCCTGTCGTATAGGTTGGATTAGGCAACTCCGACTCATAGAAGACCATGAATAGCGCCAGTCTTCACGTGATTGCAGCACTATAGCGTATATTATGATTACACCCAGTCTTATCGTACAGGTTGCATTACGCAACTCCGACTTGTGTGTTAACATAGGTTGATGAGCGTCAGTTCAGTTGTACAGGTCTCATTAGGCAACTCCGACTTGTGTGCTAGAATAGATTGTTGAGCACTTGACTTTAATTATATTACTGTTGAGATTTTGTGATGTGGCATACTCTGGACTTACTGTTAGTTTGCTTTTGATTTTCTTATGCCACTGTTGAGGTATTATGATTTATTGCGTTTCTTGAATTATTGTTGAATTACCTTTGATTTTCATACTTATACGTAGTATGATTTTTCTGGAAACTATACTTGTTTTACAACGAAGGGTTAGTATGTTCAGAAAATAAATGTATTTAATAAACCCTTGTTTTTGCCCACTCACACCTTCTGTTTTTCGCCCCACCAGGTCCTAGATAGCTGAATTATCCTGTGGCGTACGAGGAATATTTGGCGATTCTGACATATTCCTAAATTAATGTAGGAACTGTTTCTGGTTATGTATTAAGTACGTAACTAGTTTTGACTGCACACTCTTTTGTCATTTATACTCTGAATATTGTATTCTATGGGTTCTACCCACTACTACACACTCACTTTATTAGTTTTAAATAAGTTCTAGTTTCAGTTTTATTTTTTTTCACATTTTCACATCACTTACACTTTTGGTTACGTCACCTTCAGGTGACGGCCAGCATGCCTTGACTCCGGTTGGGGTGTGTTAGGCAGATTCAAGATTCTAACATTGGGTAGTCCCAATATAAACACTCCCAAACTAATTAAACAACAATAACATTGAAAAATTTAACGATAAACTACAAACTTTTCATTCATAGTTTTTGAACAAACAACATTATAAACTACAAAGACTAAATTAGTCCAAAATATCAATTATAAAGTCAAATCATATAATATATTATGAAATTAAATTTTCCATGCAATGCACATTGATTTTAACATAGTATATGGTTTAGGCTAAAATAGAAAACTTACTAAAATTCAGAAATTTAGGGGATTAGGTGGTGGTGGAGACTAAGAAAAGTGAACTAGGTGGTGGTCGTGGAGAAGAGACAAGTGATGGCGTGGAGCAGCTAGTGGTGCCTGGGGATTAGTTGGGTGAGGTTATAGGAAAAACGGAATTTGTCACATCCCAGCCCGGGGTCCACCACATCCCGGGCTCGACCTCCGCCGTAGCACGATATTGTCTGCTTTGGGCCTTGACCATACCCTCACGGTTTTGTTTCTGGAAAGTTCTCATGTGATGGGATCTAACAATCCATCCCCCTTTAGAGGCTCGACATCCTCGTCGGCACACCACGGCCAGGGGAGTGATCCTTTTATGTATATTCCCATCTCTACCTAGCACAAGGCCTTTTGGAAGCTCACTGGCTTCGGAGTTCATCGGAACTCCGAAGTTAAGCGAGTAGCGTGCGAGAGCACTTCTATGATGGGTGACCCACTGGGAAGTTCTCGTGTGAGTTCCCAGAAACAAAATCGTGAGGGAGTGGTCGGGGCCCAGAGCGGACAATATCGTGCTATGGTGGAGTCGAACCCGGGATGTGGTGGTGGCCCGGGCCGAGATGTGACAAAATTGGAATTGAGAATTACCAAAGGGTAATACTAAAGTGATCAAACTTTTAAGTCAAATTGTGTATAACAAATGATGCGGTTGTTGATGATTGAATTATTAATTAAGTGTCGATTAGCTTGCTTATTTCTTATTAGTGATGCATCATTCGGCTTGCAATTTTGGTTTAAAATTTTGGTCTCCCTAGCATTATCAATAATGCAATTAGGAGAAGTGAATGCAAAATGGGGGTGATAATAAAAAGGGTCTCTCTCACGTGGCATAATAAAAAGACTTGCTTTTAATTAATCTATTTGAATTGACTTGGGCTCAAAATGAAGTCGTTTTGGCCAAGTCTTTTACAAAACAAAATATCTTCTTCTCATTTGTTAATCATTTGCAAAACATGTGGCCGGTGACTACCGATGCACTCTTCTCTTCCACCACATGCCCAAATTTAGATGATCCAGAGGTCCTCACACCATTTATCCAGGCTTTCGGGTGGCTCCAGAACCACCTAGGTCCCTTAATGCATCCACCAGCGCCCCCAACAATGTAGAACCCTACCCTAGGTTGTGATACAATCTTTCTAAAAAATCACCACTAATTTCAACACTAAAAAAAGTACCTCCTGAAAAAAAAAAACACCTAAGAAATATGAGAACATTTGATAACCTTTTAGTTTTTAGTTTTTGGCTTTTACATTTTGTATTGTGATATGAGAAGAATGGTGGGAGAGAAGGACAAACAAATGAAAAAGAAAATACTGAAAGTGAAAACAACTTAAAAGATGTTGTAGGCCTATTTGACTGAACAATCTAAAGGTTTAGAGAGAGAGGGGGCCGGCAACAATTAGAGAGAGGAGAGAGTGATTTAATTGTGAGGTGTGTTTGATTCACCCAATTGTGTCTTTATTTATAGTAGTAGGATAGGCAAAAACCTTTCCTTTTAGAATTACAACATTTAATAGTTAATCAACTCCTAATAGGAATATAAGATATATTCTCATATCTACTAAGATTTACACAATCACATTCTCATTCTAAATATGACTGCAACAAAAGAGTTTTTGTTTTTAATTTTCATTTTCTATGTATTTTCTTATATTCCTTACACATTTTTTCTACATCTTTCCCTCCATCTTTCTCCACTCTTCTAAAGTTCTCATTTCTTCTATGTCCCCGTTATTTCAAACAATATAATAAAAACTATAAAATAAAAACAAAATGATTATTCAACTGGACCCTAAACATTAAATTGCCTGCAAAATATTAGGTAAAATAAAATACATACCTTACACTAAAATAAAATAGTTGTTTTAGTGATTCTACAATTTCTAATTGCTGAACTAACCAATTTAAGGATGTTCCAATCAAGATTTCAACTTGACCATTTTAACCAATTGTCTAATAAAATATTAGGCAAAGATTACACATCAAATGCAGTAGTATGCTATGCTACAAGCCACAAACAATACTTATCTTTGAAAATTTGGACATTTCAACTTTTATCAATTTCACTTTATTGTACGTGTGGTGAGTTATTCTGGTAGTTAGAATTTTCTTTTTTTTATTTCAATTTGTTTTGAATTCAAGCTCTTATCTGTCCATTCATATAAATTATCACTTGCAAAAAAAAAAAAATCACTTCATTAGGTTTTTCATCTTGCTCTTTTTGGTTTTCCTAAAAATATTGGGCTTCTACGAGGTTTGACTCGCTCTTCTCTTCCATTCCTTGTTTGAAGAGTCAAGAGGTCTATATATTCTACTTCAAATTAAGAGAAATGTTAAGGAGACTCTATATGGATTTTCTGCCGACTTATATTTTTGACACAATATTTTATAATGTTAGCTTGAGAATTAACGTTAAAATTATGAGGTGATATGGAATCTATAAAGAATCTAACTTTGAGAAAGTCTCTTTAGTATTTCTCTCTATTTAATTAACCTAATAATGACAGACACATATATAGATACAATTACGAATGCATTAGAAAGTTTCCTAGATTTATCAATAACACAAGGTGGATTCGTAGATTTATGATTCGCATGGGAAAAAGACTCATCTAGCTTTGTAGTTTCCAAATTTCACTCCTATCTTCATTTAGCTATAGAGAAATGTTAAGGAGACTCAAAAGTGAGACTCGTTATAGACTCTTTGTCACCTAATTTTCTTTATACAATTTTTATAATGTTGACAAAGAAATCAAAGTTAAACTATGAGGTGACAAGGAATCCATGAAGAGTCTCACTTTAAGAGAGTCTTCTTAGTATTTCTCCATAGCTAGATAGGAGTTGGTGTCTGCGTTTGAGTGGGATAATATTGTTTAGGATAATTCTCAATTCGTATCAAGTATTCAAGGATTCTTTGGAAAAGTTTCTGTAGACAGCATTTATGCTCATTTGTATTAAAAAAAAAGGGTAACAAACAGTTTGCTACCCTCATGTTTGGTGGTTTTCAACATTTAGTACATCAAATTTTTTTCATCCCAGAGTCATACCTAAAGTGTAAATTTTGGGACAGTCTCATACATCTGTTAGTCAAACTGTTAGTTCTACCGTTAAGTGATGATGTGGGCGCCACGTGTCATTAAAAAAATATTTAAATAATTATTTAAATAAAAATAATATTAAAAAAAAAACCCACCCTGCAAAGAAGAAGAAGAAGAAGAAGAAGAAAAAGAAGGAGGAGGAAGAAGAAGGAGGATGAGGAGGAAGAAGGAAGAAGAAGGAGAAGGAGGAGGAAGAGGAGGAAGAAGAAGAAAAAAAGAAAAAAAAAAAGAATCTAGGTTTGGGGCGCCGGGGGGGAGAAGGGTTTTTTTTATTTTATTTTTTATTTATTAATATTATTTTTATTTAAATAATTATTTTAATATTTTTTAATGACACGTGGCGCCTAGTCATTGTCCACATGGGCGCCACGGCATCACTTAACGGGAGAACTAACAGTTTGACTAACAGATATATGAGACTATCCCAAAATTTACACTTTAGGTATGACTCTGGGATGAAAAAAATTGATGTACTAAATGTTGAAAACCACCAAACATTACGGTAGTAAACACAAATATACCCTAAAAAAATATTTAGAAATACTTTATGATCATTAGAATATTGATATGTGCTTCTTCAAAATGTGTTTTTACGATTCAAAAAGACTTTTAAATTTTTTATCAAAGGGCATCTTTCTTGTCAGAAAATGTAACCATTTATGAGATCTTCTTTGATTAAAAAAAATGGTAAATGACAAAAAACTACCTCAACTATTTGTGTCACGACACTTTCACACCTCGTCTTTTAAAATTGACAATGTCATACCTCATTTTACGAATTTGTGCCAATATCAGACCTCTGTCAGACCTCTGTCAGTTTTTATGTTAATTTCTCTATTAAGTGTTGACGTGGCTAGAGGCGGGACCTATTTTTTATTAAAAAATTAATTAAATTTTAAAAATTAAAAAAAAACAAAAAAAAACCCATAAATTCTTCTCTCTCTCTTCTCTTTCTCTCTCACCCAACCCTCTCTCTCCTCTCTCTTCTCTCTTTCCCTGCAAGGCTGCAACCTCCATCCCTAAAATCCCAAAACCCAGAAACCTTTCCTACCCGTCCCCCCCAACTGTTACACCTCACCCCCAAATATATGTATAATTTCGTAAGTTCCTTAACATTTTATCGAAACTTCAATTTAGTCCCTTATCTTAACCGAATTTGGACCCTCTATCTTGATTCTCAAAATTCCCTCAAGCTGTTATGTGGCAGTACCCCAGCACTCCCTTTCCTTTCCTCACCCCGAGATCTCTCTCTCAACTCTCACTTTCTACACTTTTTCTCTCTGCACTCACTCATTCCTCTCAAAACCCTCTCACTCTCGCACCCATCGACTCACACCCGAGAGCAGCCACACCACCTTCCCGATGATGACAACATCATCATCGTCACCAGCTAAACCTCGTATTTCTCTCTTCTTCTCACGGCACAGCTAGGACAGTGGAACCCCAAAAACACTTCGGCGAGTTCCTCGTTGTTTCGTCAATATGTAAGCCTCGAGATTTTTCTCTCTCTCTCTCTCTCTCTCTCTCTCTCTCTCTTAGGCTGATGTTTAGCTCGATTGTTGAGAGATTTTATTTTTGTTGGCAAGAATTAGCACGAGATCGGGTCGGGTGTGCTAAACCCAGTTTCCGGCAAACCGTGGGTGTGTGAACTCAAGTCCGACAATCTCCGGCCTTTTCACGACTAATCAAAGGTAACAACCTATTCTCCTCGTCTCACTCTTCAATTTGCTACATAGATCGCATCACTAGGTTGTTGTTGCGGCGTTGACTGGAGCTAAGAAGCTCCAGCCTCCTTCCTCAGTGAGATAAAGCAAACCAGGCCTTCACACCATTCAGAAACCCCCACGGGCCTTAGCCCATTTTAGACCAACCCAATACCCTGGCCCGCACACTTTTTATTGTTAGCTATTTCATTTTTTAAAAAACTAAAAGGCCTTCGAGCCATGCTCTTTAAAGCCTTTAGATGTTGGCCCAACTCAAAACCCATTTTCTTTTATTTAATTTGTTTAAATCAAATAGAGCCCCATGGGTCATTTTCTGATAAGGGCTTTAAGCCCAATCTCTAAACTTTTGGGCTTTAGAACCCAAGCCCTAATCTGGACTAAGCCCAAAGCTCAAACCCGTTCGACCTGTTGATCGACCCGGACTTGAACCTGTTGACCGTTGACCAGTCTGACCGTTGACTTTGACTTTCGGGTTGACTTTTTTGATTTCGTTCGGGACCTCTTTTAGGCTAATTTCGATGTCCTGAACCCGTTTCCGACGTCTGTTTTCCCAAATTAAGTCATTTGAGTAGAGTTTGACTAAATGTACCCTTTATGTGCTTAGGGGCAATTATCTGTGGCATTTCCTTCTTCGCTAGATGGCGTGGCTTTTCAACGGCAAAGTATCTGTAAGTGCATCCCTTCTAAAATTTGCATGATTTTATGTTAAGCATGTTTATTGAAATGTTGATTATTGTCTCGTTATTTTATAAGGAATTAATTGTTGGCCTATATTGAGCTATATTTTAATATATCGTATTTTCTATAAAAACCATGAATTGGTAGACTATCTGATGGATGACGATAGGATGCTAGAGCATGTTTTCGAAACCCCTCTTTATAGTATAGACGATGGTTAACGTTATACTATAAAGTGGTTATATTTGAGAGACATAACTATTTGTGCGTACCTAGTGGACATTATGCCGCCTGGATCTGATGTTGGCAATTAGGTCGGGAGAAATAATCCCTAGCTACGGGCTGAGGGACACGGAGCAGGTATTGGGCCGGGAGTTGGTAATCTTTGGCTACGAGCGCAGAGACCGCGGTGCTGGCATAGGGCTGGGAGTTATATTTATTCAGTGATCTTACTGGCAGCACACCGAGCTTACGAGACGATCTGTGAGACGATTGATGTTTTGATTTCCGCGATACGTCTTTTGAGATATTTTTGGCATGCTAGGGTTTTCAGTAAACCTATTACTTATTATGCTAGTAGTTTTCTTTATATAAACTGTGGGGGTTAGTATCTTGATAACTATTTTATTATTATTGTATATATCAACTTGGTCCACTAACCTTTGTTTTGCGCCCCCTTCAGAACTTAAAATCAAGGCATACAATCCTAGCGTCAAGGTATCTCTGCATCGGCATCTTCGAGTCCTCTCGGTGTAGGACCCACTCTTTTGTTCATTCAATTTTTTTATATTAATTCTTTTAGTTTTCTAGATTTGATGTGCGCTTTGAACACGTTCCTTAAATGCTTATTCTTTATTCTTTTATATTTATAAGTCTTAATTATCCCTTATTTTCAGCAGTTGCACTCAATAAATGACTTTTGTCACCCTCGGGTGTAGGCCAGCACGTGTCTTTCCTGGTATTCGGGGAATATTGGGATCGGGGCGTTTCAGATTGGTATCAGAGCCTGGTTTGTTCAGAGCATACTTAGGATCTTCTTTTACTCTAGTAGTATGTTGGTTTTGACGTCATTTGGATGTCACGACTTCCGAATTTGGTGCCATTCGGTGCAGTGGTGCAAACCTTTCTCTGTTTGAATTGTCACATTCTGGTTGAAATACAAGAAACTCAGGGTCGGGATTGTGCCTCATCGGTGACGTGTTTGAGTTATTGGACGACTTTCAACATCAAATCGATATTCTGCAGTGTGTTTTAGAAATCTCAGTTTACGAAAGTCTGGTCAAGATCAGCTGTAAATCCGGAATGGCGATGTAACTCTGCAACATGCGTTCCCCAGGAATGGTGGGCATAGTCATATCATAGTGGCAACTACTTGAGATATTCGAAGTGCGTGTTAGAGAAAGCGGCAAGCGTTAGTTGTTATGAAGTTTAGTAAGTGGTCCTTGGTAGGATCGAATCATTGTTCTCGGACTCATTTTCGCTATAGAATTCTTGTGGATCCTTAGAACACTTCTCGGAGATTATTTTATCGATAACGTTCTTGCTTACTTCAACGACGAAGTCAAGTTCCTTAACCTTTAACCGTTAGTTTTACACCAAATTCTTCAAGCGTTGACTTCGTATAGATTAACTGCTTTTCTTGGGGACTCCTCGATAACAGACGTTGTTCTCACCAATTTCCAAATGGAGTTGCGATTCTTGTTGTTGTTGTAGTTGGATTTGGGTGATGAAGATTCAGTCTTGTTTGGATAAATAGACTTCTTGACTTTCACCTAGGTCTGATACTAGGCGGTTAATCCTAGCTCCTTATCCATGTACTTTTTGGTAGTGGTGAACTTAGCCTCTTGCTTGTAGCCCAACTGATCAGTGCTCTTGTCCATTAACTGTTCAGCCTTGTAATTTTCAGTGTAATGGTTTGAGGCGTCACCATATTCATCATTGTACGAAGATTGAGCTTTACTCTGAATTTCTCTGGACTCATTGAGCTTTGGTTTGCTAAAAAGCATTATTTTAAGGTAGTCAATCACGTCACTACATGCATACACAAGCTGCTTCATATCTTTCTTCTTCGTCATTCTGTTGATTCAAAGGTTCTATGTTTAATTTATGAATTTTGAAATAGCTCTCACAAAGTTTTGTGAATCTCGAAATGCTTTTGGCCTCGTCAAATCTTATTAGCAGTTCTTAACTATTCTTGAGCCTAGATCTATTTCCTTTTTTGGCTAAGAAACCAGTCAACCTTACTGTGATGATTAACCAAATAATCATAAAAAGTGACTTCCATTTCTGCATCTTCACCTTCCTTCGCTTGTTTGATTCTCAATTCGACGGAAGTGTGCACCTCATTCTTATCAATTCAGACAAGAATGATAGAAGCATAACCTTTTCACAAGCATCCCAGACTTACTAAAGAGAGTTCCACGTGGGTGTGAGGTTTAAGCCGTCGTTTGGTATGAGACTGGTGAAGATTGTAGTGCAGGTGATCAGCAAATGGCATCACTATTCTCATGTTGAAATGAATGACTACCACTCATTATCCTGCCGCAATTCATCAACATCATATCATACTCTAGTGGTTCTTTTCTAACGATATGTAGATAAGTTCGGTCGCCCAATTATTTTCTGGGTTTCTTTCTCCCAACCCTAATACATCTTTTATGTACCTCTTTTGATACTAAATTCCATCTCGAATTCTGAGTCTGGTTTTAAACGAACTATCTAGACCTTGTTGGATGAGTTGTGTGCACTCGTATTGTGGTTTCAACACATCTAGAAATTTCACTTCTCTCGAATGGTGTGTGCTTTCTCATCAAGTTTTCAGGTTGATCACTTGCGAGTCCTTTCCACCAACATTGATCTTGTTTGACTAGAAATCTGCAACTAAGCAAAAATGAAAAGGTGGATTGAGCACTACAACAATTCCCAAGAAATACTGCTTGTCGAGGAGGATGACTTCTCGTTTTCTGCTTACTGGGTTCGAGCTTTCGAGTCTACTACTAACATGGTAGCCACTCATCTTGAATTCCAAGGTATAGTTTTCAAATGAGTTCTTTGTTGGCACAACATTGGAGTAGTTGGTCACATTTGGCAGAATTGAGGAGGAAAGGATGCTTGATGCCATATAGAGTTTCTACAACAATAGTTCTTATTTTGTTGGGTACGACACTGTTTACGACATGGTACGAGAGTTTTCTACAGGCAACACTGGTTGGCAGAGGAGTACTGTAAATTGGTATTCGGATGATCGAATTTACGACGTGTGAAATTGTGCACCCTTAGGAAATCACTACTTGCCTATTGAGACAACGAATGTGTGATCGATATCGCGAGCAGCTGACTGTTGTATCGATAACTTATTCGTTGGTTTCGTTAAGCAAGTGGGCAAGAAGACCCGTCTTCAGCAGTTGTTGCGAATTTGCTGTTGTTAGGGATCGACCCAAAAACACATCTCTTTCTCGTAGTACGTGACGTTTCGTATGCCTAGGTGAAACCCACTTTCATTTTCAATTTTGGATTTTTCAGTATAAGTATTTTAATTCCCTTACTTTAGTTGTTCGTTTTTGACGTTATAAATGTTTTGGGGAAAGTTTTTCTGTTTTCAGTATTAATTTTAGTACGAGTTTTCGACCTATATGTTAGTACATATCTATTTTTGACGTTATTGTACTTTATGTACTTACTTTTGACCTTAAGCTATTTTGTGTTTTTGACTTTATATCTTTATAAAGTATGTTTCTACTTTTACGCTGATGGAGAAGAGAGTAAGAGTTTGGAGGCATGATAGAGGATTTTGCAACCTGCTCGCGACAGTGTGGCATATTCTCTTTGATGCACCCACTTTGACTTGATTTCTCTTTATACATATATTCTTCTTCCTATTTTCTAATGTTTCATTTTAGTATGTGACTTTAAATTTCGGGGACAAATTTTTATAAGGGGGTAGATTGTTACACCTCACCCCAAAATATAAGTACAATTTCGTATGTTCCTTAACATTTTATCGAAACTTCAATTTAGTCCCCTATCTTAACCGAATATGGACCCTCTATCTTGATTCTCAAAGTCCCTCAAGCTGCCACGTGGTAGCACCCCAACACTCTCTTTCTTTTCCTTACCCCGAGACCTCTCTCTCAGCTCTCACTTTTTACACTCTCTCTCTCTGCACTCACTCATTCCTCTCGAAACCCTCTCACTCTCGCACCCATCGACCAACACCCGAGAACACCCACACCACCTTCCGACGACGATAGCATCATCATTGTCATCAGCTAAACCTCATCTTTCTCTCTCATTCTCTCGGCGCAGCTAGGACAGTGGAACCCCGAAAACACTCTGGCGAGTTCCTCGTTGTTTCGTCGATAGGTAAGCCTCGAGACTTCTCTCTCTGTGTCTTAGGTTGATGTTTAGCTCGATTGTTGAGAGATTTTATTGTTGTTGGCAAGAATTAGCACGAGATTGGCTAGGGTGTGCTAAACCCAGTTTCCGGCGAACCGTGGGTGTGCGAACTCAAGTTCGACCATCTCCGGCCTTTTCACGACTAATCGAAGGTAAAAACCTCTTCTCCTCGTCTCACTCTTCAATTTGATGCCTAGATAGCATCACTAGGTTGCTGTTGCGGCGTTGACCGGAGATAAAAAGCTCCAGCCTCATTCCCCGGTGAGATAAAGCAAACCAGGCCTTCAGACCATTCAGAAACCACCATGGGCCTTAGCCCGTTTTGGACCAACCCAATACCCTGGCCCACACACTTTTTATTTTTAGCTATTTCATTTTTTGAAAACCCAAAAGGCCTTCGGGCCATGTTCTTTAGAGCCTCTAGCTGTTGGCCCAACCCAAAACTCATTTTCTTTTATTTAATTTGTTTAAATCAAATAGGGCCCCTTGGGCCATTTTTTGTGAAGGGCTTTAAGCCCAATCTCTAAACTTTTGGGCTTTAGAACCCAATCCCCAATCTGGACTAAGCCTAAAGCCCAAACTCGTTTGACTCGTTGACCGACCTTGACTCGGACCTGTTGACTGTTGACTTTGACTTTTCGGGTTGACTTTTCTGATTTCGTCCGGGACCCTTTTTAGGCTAATTTCAATGTCCTGAACCCGTTTCCGACGTTCGTTTTCCCAAATTAAGTCGTTTGAGTAGAGTTTGACTAAATGTACCCTTTATGTGCTTATAGGCAATTATCTGTGGCGTTTCCTTCTTCGCTAGGTGGCGTGACTTTTCGACGGCAGAGTATCTGTAAGTAGACTGTTTCTAAAATTTGCATAATTTTATAGTTTATTTGCATAAATGAAATGAATGCCTTACGAGTTTATGAACTGATTTTATGTTAAGCATGTTTATTGAAATGTTGATTATCGTCTTGTGATTTTGTAAGGGATTAATTGTTGGTCTATATTTAGCTATATTTTAATATATCGTATTTTCAATAAAAACCATGAACTGGTAGACTATCTGATGGATGACGATAGGATGCTAGAACATGTTTTCGAAACTCTTCTTTATAGTATAGACGATGGATGACTTTATACTATGAAGTGGTTATATTTGAGAGGCGTAACTATTTGTGCGTACCTAGTGGACACTATGCCGCCTGGGGCGAGGATCTGGTGTTGGCAGTTAGGCCGGGAGAAATAATCCCTAGCTACGGGCTGAGGGACACGAAGCATGCATTGGGCCGGGAGTTGGTAATCTTTGGCTACATGCGCAGAGACCACGATGCTGGCATAGGGCTGGGAGTTATACTTATCAGTGATCTTACTGGAAGCACACCTCGCTTACAAGACGATCTGTGAGACGATTGATGCTTTGATTTCCGCGATGTTTTTCGGCGATATGTCTTTTGAGATGTTTTTGGCATGCTAGGGTTTTCAATAAACCTATCACTTATTATGCTAGTAGTTTTCTTTATATAAACTGTGGGGGTTAGTATCTTGATAACTATTTTATTATTATTGTATATATCAACTTGGTCCACTTACCTTTGTTTTGCGCCTCATTCAGGACTTAAAATCAAGGCATACAATCACGGCATCAAGGTATCTTTGCATCGGCATCTTCGAGTCCTCTCGGTGTAAGACCCACTCATTTATTCATTCAATTTTTTTATATTAATTATTTTAGTTTTCTAGATTAGATGTGCGCTCTGAACACGTTCCTTAAATGCTTATTCTTTATTCTTTTATATTTATAAGTCTTAATTATCCCTTATTTTCAACATTTGCACTCAATAAATGACATTCGTCACCCTCGGGTGTCGGCCATCATGTGCCTTTCCTGGTATTCGGGGAATATTGGGATCTGGGCGTGTCACCTACCTTCCTCTCTAATCCCACCGATGACAACCCTACCTCTGTCGTTGACTCCAGGGATGACAACCACGACCCCCAATCACCTCCAAACCCTAACTCTAGCCACAACCTCCATAACAACATTCCATTCTCCTCATCGCCCCCAGAGTCCGCCCCTCCGGCAATCAGCGGCTGAGGCTTGTGTGGGTGTTTTGTGCGGAAAGCCCTAGATTCAGTGCGGTAGGGAGGGATTAGGGAGCTGTGCGGTGTGGTGTGGTGTTTTTTGAGGGCGACGAAAGGCGAAGACTTTGGCCGGCGTGTGGCCGAGGGAGATCTTAGGGGTGGCGTTTGGGATTTAGAAATTAGGGTTGCAAGGTGTGTCTGCCCATGTGATTGGGTTGTTTTTTATGCCGCAAGAACCATTGCCTTGGGATCGGAAAGACTTCTTCAAGGAGAGGAAGCACGAGAGGTCGGAGTCCCTTGCCTCTGTGGCAAGATGGAGGGACTTGCCGCATCATGCACCTCGCGACTTCAATCGTTGGGCTTCCGGCGATTTTTGCAAACCGCCATGTATTTATGTGTTCTTTGTATTCAATAATCTCCCTTTTACCTTTGTTTCTCTTTTGTATATCTCGAATTAAAATTATTGGCACCAGATATATTACTGGGGGAGAGAAGAGAGAGAGATAAGAGAGGGTTGGGCGAGAGAGAAGGGGATCTGGGTTGTTTTGGGGAGAAGGGACACGGGTTATGGGTTTTTTTTTTAATTTTTTAAATTCTTTAATATTTAATTAATTTTTTAATAAAAAATGGGTCTTGTCTCTAGTCACGTCAGCACCTAACGGAGAAATTAACAGAAATTTTGACGGAGGTATGACATTGTCAATTTCAAAAGATGAGGTATGAAAGTGTCGCGACACTAATAGTTGAGGTAGTTTTTTTGTAATTTACCCTAAAAAAACTCATAAATATTTCAAAAAAGCATCTTTCTTGTTTTATTCCTCTCCAAAATGAAATGATCAAATGCAAGACATAAAATTTTATACCCATATTTTATATGTGAGTATGTACATCAAAATCAAAACTCAAACGTTATATTTTTATCATTGGAATGAAGTTTTTTCTGTTTGTCATGACATTCACCTTAGACTCAAACAATTTTTGAAATTCAAATTTATAACTTTAGTTACTTAAAAAAAAAAAAGACAACTTTTAATTTGACTCAAAAGTTATATATGATGGGGAGGGGGAATACTATATTTTGATTGGGTCCAAACTTCACATTTAAGTTAACTTTCCGGTTGAATGGAGATGAGGAAGGAAAGCATACTAGCTACAACAAAACAAAGACATGAGACACCTTAGTGTATTGCCTTGTGATGACATGATTCATTATGGGACATGAAGAAGAACATCATTTTATGTGCAGCAAGGCAAGTAAACAAGAAATCTATAAAATCATGTCATTTGATTTGCTGGGTGACAAAGCTTAGGCCAGTGCAATAATGATTTTAACAGGTCATGAGGAGGGGGAAGGAAGGAAGTTAAAGATTAGGGGAACACAATATTATCCTTGGGACCTTTGAGTTGGAGCTTGAGGCCTTTGAGGTCATCATAACCTTTCTAAAACAAGAGTTTGGCGAATCCATCATCACCCCCAAACCGAAACACACTGCAAGTAACATGCATGATTTCCTTGGTTTTCATAGCTGGCCTGCATCAAATAGAACGCCACTACTTCTCCAATACTCGCCTTCTCACTCACCTATGCCCTCCTCCACCATAGTAATTCTGTGGGCACATAGAGTTTTATCTTCTTCTTCTTTTCATTTGTTACTTATATTTAATTTTTCACGCATCATTCTGATGCCAATCTTACGCCACCAAATTGACACTTTGGACCCCGTTAATTAGACCCACTAATTGTTGCATGGATTGGATAATGCCTTGACATGCTATAGCAAAACAAAGCATATGACATGTGGAGTGATTTTTATGTGTAAATTTGACTACCACTGTCACTTCAAATTTTAATTGGAGATAAACATTTTTTTATTTGGTTGGATAGGGGTTAATAGCTCAAACAAAATTAAACAATAATAAGAGCACGTCCACCTGTTTTAGGAGGGCAAGGAAATGTAAATTGCCTTTTAAAAAGTGACTGTTGTGCAAGTCTACCCGTTTGGGTAAGAGCGATTGTTATTCACAAATATTTTTATTTTTTATGCCTTGTAAGTGTGTTTAAGTATGAACTTTGTAAGTTTGTTCTTTGAAAAAAAAACTTCATTTTCAACTCCGATAATTTAATTTTAAATACAAAGCATAGCATATCCTTATAAACAAGCATAATTAATTAAAAATAAAAGGCAAATGGAGAAGATGGTTGGATATTTATATAATAAAAAAACAAAACTTAAAAAAAATATTTTTTTTTTTAATGATTAGATTAATCTTGACTATTTGATTTTTATTATTATTATTATTGAATTCGACGGTCTAGAATGTGCCAGGTAGCATAACAATAATTTTAATGGTAAAACTATTGTATGTCCAATGGTCTGGATCATCAGGTTGTTGAAATCCAAAGGCTCGCATCTACCACGTTTGTCGGCAGTTGAATTTTAGTCGCGGGGCCCACAACAACAAAAGTTGTTGATCCACTCGCCCAATCCACATGCCAGACTAAAAAAAGCATGTAGTTAACGTCATGCTGATATCAGCCTCGTTCACCAATGCAAGCTTGGGCTCGAATTTCTCAGGCTTTTGGCTAAGCATATGTTGGCCCATCAATTGCCCTTCACAAAACGGACCGATGAAAGTGAGTTTTTGGGCTAAAGGGCAATTTGGCAACCCTTGTTGCGTTTTGGGTTACGGCATCTAAAACCGATCTTTGCAAATAAAACCTATTCGAACAAAGAAGAGGATTATCAAACTAGATCTAATGCAAGACTACAGTTTGTTTAACTATCAACAAAAAATTCATTTTTTTAGCAAATATGTAGCTTTTGAGAATGAATCTCACATTAATGAGAGGATAGATGTTGCATGGGCTTATAAGTAAGTTTGGCTACTTTCTATATTATCAATTGATTTTATGACGAAATCTTAATTTTCTTCAGTTCACGTTACCATAATCTTACAAGCAACGCTAAACAAGTAAAAATACTAGCTAGAACCTAGAAGATAATTTTTACGTACGGTGGGTATGGGGTTGAAGTCAAATACTTTCTGTTTGGGGGAGAGAGAATTTATGCGTTAATGGTGAGAGTTATGATGAGTGCGCCTGCCACAGCACGCCCTCTAAATCTTTTGAAGCAAAGAGAATGTTATGATGGTTTCCAGTGCACGCTCCTCTCTCTCTCTCTCTGCTTCTCTCTCCTTCAGTTCCAACCAAGATTTGCACACATTCTCGAAGAAAATAACATAACCAGAATTTTCGCTTCTTGTCACCTCCTCCATCATCATCTTTTATCCTTTTCCCCCTCCCCTCCCTCCTCCAATACCTTTTTTTTTTCATTTCTTAAATAACATTATCATACGTATAAGTCAATTAGTTAAGATAGTGTGTCTGTCTTATTACACACGAATTCAAAGTTTTCGTTTATAAAATGAGTTGTTTATAATATCATTTAAATACAAAATAAAATTAATACTATCATTATCATACATGCAATGACGACTCATTAACATGTGCATATATAATAGTATAATACGTTAGCAACATGTCAGAGCATATTGCGTAGTCCCAAGGGAAATACTTGCATGCCTAAAATCTCAATCACCTGTGATGAAGAACTGAGAAATGATAAAGAGACTCTCTCACAAGTAGATTTTTTGCTAACATTTATTTTTTTACACAATATTTTATAATATTAATATGAGAATCAACGTTAAATGGTAAAATGACAGATAATTCATAAAGAATATCTTAGAATTTCTTAAAAACAATTGATGATACTGTTTACCTACAAGATACTAAACCCATGCAACAAAAATCTAAAATTGGTCCCATTTTTTCCATTACTTCCCGAATTCCAATGAAGATATCTTCGGGCTGCATGCTTTTGTGTCTGTTCTCAAGCACAGCCACTTCAACAGATTTCCCTTCTTCTTTTTCAATTTTTTAAAAATCTTTTTTTGGCCATCATTTCTCTAGTTTTTAATCCAACCCTAAATCATGGTACCTTTCGATTTGGCTGCCACCTTTTTCCTTCTTATATTGTGACAACCCTCCTCACTTCTACATCACTTACCTCCCTCTCCCTCTCTCTCTCTCTTTCTCTCTCTCTCTCTCTCAGTACACACACACACACAGAGACTTGTTTAGTTTGGTGAAGTATTTTTGGATAGCCAGGTCAGAAAAATGGGTGATATTTCGTATTCCAATGGAACCAACAACGGGAATGGGAATGGGAATGGGAATGTTAATGTGAATGGAAATGGAGTGAATGGCAAGGGCCATTCAGTGCTGAATGGATACAGGAAGAGCTGTTGGTATGAGGAAGAAATTGAAGAGAATTTGAGATGGAGCTTTGCTCTTAATAGGTACATATTAACTGTCGCCATCTTTTACTATCTGCAGTGAACTCAGTTTTCAAAAATGTTTTCAGCTCTTTTTGCGCGCTGTAATTTTTTTATTTCTCACACCCTTGTTAATTTTTGTTTATTGATTTTTTTTTCAATTCATTCAATTTGATGGCTAAAAATTAAAAAGGTGTGTGATAAGTAAAATGAGGTATGTGAATATCACACCCATTTTTTTACTACCCATGCTTTTTTGTTTTGTTTATTTGTTGGTTTCTCATTTCATCTAATTATACAACTAATTACTTCACAGTCAATCTCATGCGTTATCAACTTCTGACTTAGTGGTTTCTCATTTTGATTGTAAATTTATGAGAATTTCCCTAGACAAAATCATTAGGAAATTTTCACCATTTCTTCTACAGTCTTCGTTGTCCCCCTTTAGTTTTTACGTAGATTTGGTAATACATTTTCTGAATTATTTTATAATCTTAGTGTCAAAACTCCTACGTTAGAAAAATAAAAGAATTCTTAAAAGTGAGACACCCTTTTTTACCCCCAAATATCATGGTCATGTAAAGGTCAGACAAGACAATAATGTTAGTGTTCCAACCATAAAGTTTAGTGTCATGATTTCTTTAATTAATTAATTTTGGGTTGCAGTATATTGCATACAGGAGCAACTCCATTTCAAGACATTGCATTGCTAGACACAAAGCCATTTGGAAAGGTTTTGATCAATCCTACTATTAATTAAGTAAAGTAATCAATTATAACAAACTGCAGCAAATGACTAATTAATTCAATTTTCTCTTATGTATTTTGCAGGCTTTAGTAATTGATGGAAAGCTTCAAAGCGCTGAGACGGATGAATTTATCTACCACGAATGTCTTGTCCACCCACCACTTCTCCATCATCCAAAGTACTTAAACTCTCTTTTCCATATCAAAAAAACAGGAGGCAGATTGTCTGCCCTCCTGGTATGGCTTTTCCTATGTCTTTCTATTTGTACGGTCACGGTTAAATCACGTTAATATTTTATATTCATATTACTTTATGTCTTATTATCTCTATAAAAAAATCAACATAAAATGTTGATGTGGCTTAACCGTGACCGCACAAAATAGGAGGGCATGAGAAGGGCAACAAAATAGGAAGGCAGACAATCTGCCTCTCAACAAAATTTTCTCTACTGCCGACAAGGTTTATATACGTATGTATACATTGGATGTTAAGAGCAGCATTGTTAATAACTCTGTAATTAATGTCAATTTCAGTCCAAAGAGCATCTTCATCATGGGAGGAGGTGAAGGCTCAACTGCAAGAGAACTTCTGAGGCACAGGACTGTGGAGAAGGTTGTCATGTGTGACATTGATGAGGTATATTTCTCTCTATAAGTCACATTTGTCTAGTTTTTGAGCTGCTTTTACCAAAAGCTGCTTTTCTTGTTGTTTGAAAAAGACAAAACTGAGGATTAGTCGTGGCACCCAAAAAAAAAAAAAATTCAATTTTTCCAAATCACTGTTTTGAGTTTTATCAGCAGTAATGTTATTCATACCATATTTTTGTACTACATTTTCATACCACCTTTGATGTGAATAGCCACATCATTTGAATTAATCAGGTTTTTCAATTTAGTTCATTATTTAATAAACTAATAATTAAGAAAAACTAGTTAATTAAATGATAATTGTGGTATATGAGGAGTCTTTCTCCTTTCTTTTTTTGGATTTTGCAAATTTTTCAAATGATGTTGATGTTCACATCAAATGTCACCTAAGGTAATATAGAAATGTAGTATAACAATATAGTATGAATAACATTACTCCTTTTAGCTGGCTTACAAGTTACAACACATTGCACGTAATGTAAAAAATTTCACTACAAGTTGCAATACCAATGCAGGAGGTGGTAGAGTTCTGCAAGTCATATTTGACTGTAAACAATGAAGCTTTCTGTGATCCAAGACTGGAGCTCATCATCAATGATGCCAGGTTATATTCAGCATATATATGTTTGTGTGTGTGTCTCAATGATGACGGGTTTATAACTTTATTGATATAGCATCCAACAATTGTTAAGGGACAAACATAGTGTGCAGATAATTTATGTGCTTGTATAATATTTACAAACTGCTTTCACTATTTTAATTCTAATATAGTTGTCACTAATTGTGTGTGTTGCAGGGCTGAGCTAGAACACAGAGAAGAGCAGTACAATGTGATCATTGGTGACCTAGCAGACCCAATAGAAGGAGGCCCATGTTATAAACTCTACACCAAATCCTTCTATGAGTTTACTGTCAAACCAAGACTCACCAAGGAAGGCATTTTTGTCACACAGGTATCTTAACCATACTTAGGCGTGCAATCACCCACAAAAACAGAACCCTAATGACAGAATTAACCGCTTCTCTCTTTTTTTCATACATGCAGGCAGGTCCTGCTGGAATTTTCAGCCACACAGAAGTATTCTCCTGCATTTACAATACTTTGAGGCAGGTCTTCAAATGTAAGTGACCTTGATTAAGAAAATGATTTATCTCTAATTTTTTTTTGTTTTGTTTTAATGCTAAGTAGCCAAACAAAACTGATTGCATTGCTGACCATATCTCTAATAAAGGTGGACCTAATCATTGTATATCTGCAGATGTTGTGCCTTATTCAGCTCATATTCCTTCTTATGCTGATACTTGGGGATGGATCATGGTACAAAATCTAGCACCTCATAATAAAATCATTGTTCTTAATTAATTACTTGTATAAGTGACAACATTTTGTATTTTTAATGGACAATAAGGAGGCTAAGTAATTGTTTAAAATAACAGGCTTCGGATACCCCTTTTGAGCTTAGTGCCGATGAACTAGACCTCAGAATTAAACAAAGGATCACAGGGGAGAACAGATATCTAGATGGAAAAACATTTTCATCAGCTTCTACCTTGAGCAAAGCTGTTCGGAAATCGTAAGTCGGGTGCCTAATATGTTGATTTTCCTCTTGATTTAAGCAGCTACTTATTTAAGCCAGGATTATGGGTTGTTTGCAGGATGGTCAACGAGACTCATGTGTATACAGAAGGAACGGCAAGGTTCATATATGGCCATGGCCATGGGAGTGCCTACAAACTCAATTAAGCTTCAAGAAATGGAAGAGTGAAGAACCACTACCAAAATCTAGCACTTAGAAACATGTGAGTGCTGGACCAAAAAAAGAAAAAGAAACATGAGAGTGCAAGTGGAAGGCAACCTTCTGTCTTTTTTTTTTTCAGCTGCATTTTCCTTTTTTTTTTTGTGTAGTAACTTAAAAAAAACTATGATATAAATCTTTGTTTGTGCCCTTCTTGAGATGTCTATGGATTATGGGAATTTATATGAATATGAAAATGGCGATGCAACTACTTTATAAGACTAAATTAAAACCTCATAAGATGAGCGGTTTTTTATTTTTAAACTTTATCAATTTGAAGAGTAATGTTCTCTTGTCAGACTGTATATGCATAATAATTTATATAATTTTATATAAACATATTTAGATTCACAATTTGACAAGGAAACTTCTCAGGTACTTTTTTTTTCAAATTAAAACTTCTCATGTAGTTATATAATCTGCCATGAAATTATTTTACACAATTTGAAACGTTAACATAATTTCAAATTTTACCTAGGAAATAAAAGTGAAAAACCTTCGGCTGATTTTGTGCTCAATTTGGAAAAATCCAAATTAGGCGTGCAGCCCATTTGAGTTTTCTAGTGTTCTGAGAAGCCCATTTGTCTAAGGCTACGAAACCAATTATGTGTCAACTTGATGTGGTAAAACTCAATCCCAAACTGATGATATGATCCATGTGTTTTTTTTTAATTTTTTTTTAACAATCAATATTATCTACCTTAAGAGATGGGGGCGTGGGCGAAACCTCATAATGAGTTAGTAATAATGTGGTTCGAATTTTCTTTAGGCGAGAATCAAACCTAAGACTTCTTACTTATAAGTTAAGAGGAATAACACTAGAGACCGTAATACTAAGTAGACGAAATGATCCATATGAAGTTCCTTTGTTTTGCTTTCTAATAAACTTTGGTAGGTTTGATGCTTGAGGTCTTTACCTCTAGCTCATGCCTATACCAGATTTTTAAACAAAAAGTCCCAGATTAAAAAAGAAAAAAAAAGTCTTCTACTCGAGCAAACATTGAATTTGAGGCATTACAAGTCCAATATTTTTCACGTTTTCAAGAAGAACACCATTCATCTAATAGATTTTTATCACATTGTATCTTTCCTTACAATAGAGTTTCTTTCTCTACTCAAGCAGAAACAAGAAGCATACAAGTGATGCTAGTCAACAACACTCAACAAGTATTACTCAATGCATTAGCAATCAGAATTAACATGAGCGCGTAGATGAATAACGGTTGCACATCCGTCGTGCTCAATAGGTTGATCTATACAAATTATAAAGTTCCAATTATCATCTTTAACGAGTATTATTCAATGCAATAATTAGCAGTAAGAATGAGCTAAAGCGCATATATGACTAACATTTGCACATCCTTGTTACTCAAGAGAGAGACGATGTGAAAGTGAAGCATCTCATGTTTGCATTTTGTTGGCCTGTGAGGAGTCAGATGTCACTTTCCTTTTCTCCAACCAATTATCGAATTAAACGTTGGGCTGAGTAATTTGTTTATCTTTTGTGTTGTGTTAATTTATTGAAATAATGGAATTTAGTTGAGGTGATGATCGATGCTGCATCATGCACTGTGGTCGGTTCCACAACCCATCACCCTCATCATTCGCAAGGATCATGACTCGTGAAACAGACCGCGGTATCATTTCCCTATTAAACTAATTAATTGCCTACTTTTTTTGGTTGTTTGTTATTGGTGTTTGGTGAGTAAATATCAGATGCTCCTGTTTTTTTTTTCCTCCATATCGAGTTTTCCCGATTACGATCATTTTTATTGTCAACTCATAATTTTCATTCTTTATTCGAATATGTGAATGTAGAACATAATATGTGAATGTAGAACATACTTCACTACTTGAGTTTATAGTATTACTTCCCATATGATTAAGAACGTCTATTCATGTATTCAAAGGAATATGTTTGATTCTTCCCTTAAGAAATAGTGTGTCAAAATAAATAATACGAGTTTGTTTCTATTGAGGATCATAATTCTCAATTGAGAAAATGAGAAATCTTGTATGTGTTCATAAGTAATTTGAATTACTTTCCATATTGTCAATTAATTTTATGGTGGAACCTCAAATTTCTTTATGATATCAGAGCAAGTCGTCCCACGTTTGAAGCCTAACGACCACATTTGCTCCAGGTCACTTAATTGTGTTGTCCACATATTTGGTTTGAAAATTTGTCACACAAAGTGTAATGAGAGTATTAATTAATCTCGCATTCAAAAAGAAAGGACTTTGCATGTATTTATATATAATCTAAGCTACTTTTTATATATTACCAATTAATTTTGTAGGGAAATCTCAATTTTTTTTTCGGTTTCCTTGATAGTGTTGTACATTAGTCTTTTTAAGAAAGGAAAAATTCAAAGTTTTTGAAGTGACACCCATTCTCTTATATTTCTATTCAAGACTTGGGAGATAATATTTTATCATGAGAGTAAGAAGCCCTACCGCTAGTTTATTATGGTCTGAACACTAAAAAGAAATCAAGGAAAAAGTCCCTACCGTCTATTGTTTAAAACGGCATCCAAAGTTTTTTTTTTTTAACGAGGGTCCAAAACATGAACAAGGTCCTTTAGCGTAGGAACCTTGAAAGACATCAGATTAAAGATTCTAGTAGTTAAATTTATGCCTTTTATTTTCTGAATGAAAATAAATTCTATGCTAAATTGATCAGGAAAGCCTATTTTCTCACACACACATATATATTCAATATACTTTCTAAATATTCTCCATTTCAAGACTGTAGGGATTTATTATCTACAGTCGTAAAATGTAGAAATGAGGAGGAATGCGTAAACGAAAACCCTTTCAAACTTTACCAAGGAAAACACAGTGAAAAAGCATGCATGGAGACAAGGAATTTGAACAGTTCTACGTTTTACCTAATTTTGCATCCAATAATTGGACGCCTATAAATATTAACAAAAAACATGCATGGATCACATGGAACTTGGACAAATCAGTAGCGTGTGTTAAATTGGTTAACCCAAGGATGCTTCGGCCGCTGGCTTTAGATAAGACTGACTCCCACCAATAGGTTCTGCAATAAACAACCTGCCTTCTTTTCCACATGCGTGGATGAAGTTTCCAAGCGAGATATTCTTAGACACGTACACAGTGTTATACAAAGTTACTTGAATGTCCTTCTGTTCATATTGTTAATTAAGGTTTTCATCTCGGACTAGGGATGGGCAAATACCCATTGGTTATGGATAACCGCGATTATCCGCCCATTTAAATTAAACGGTTATGGTTATGGGTAACCGTTTAGATAAATAAATGGTTATGGGTATAACCGTTTACCCGCTAAATTTAAATGAGCGGTTATGGGTATTAACCACGGTTATAAACGGGTAACCATTTATCTATTTATTTTATATATGTAAAACTAACACAAACCATATTCCCTATCGGACAAAACTTAGATCAATGCTATTGACTATAGTGCATGATTTCTGTAGCTAATATACTATAGTTTTCTTTAACCACTTTAAATTTCATGGTCCATTATATATATTATGTTAATACTTTAGCTAATATACTATAGTTTTCTTTAACCACTTTAAATTTCTTTGTCCATTATATATATTATGTTAATACTTTACATTCCGAGTTAAATAACCCAACAATACTGTCTTTTAACAGTTTTCGTAACCTAAGAATATTTAGCAAATTTTATATTACCTTCATTGTTAACAGTTAAAAGTATCATCCGTAAACTATTATTTCAATTATTGGAATGATATAAGGACTTAAAAAAATTAAAATGCAGAAATGTATGATGAATGTACCTATAGCGGTGTTAAAAAACAAAATTATGACAATTTTTTCTTTTTTAATTTTCAAGTTGTTAAAAAAACATTTAGATAGGTGAAAAATGAGTAAATGGTAAAAAAGAAAGGATAAACGGGTTAAAAAAATGATAAATGGGTAAATGGGTATTAAACGGTTACGGTTAAATGGGTACGCGGTTATGGGTATGGTTAACCGTTTATAAACGGTTATGGGTATGGGTATAACCGTTTAGACAATTATCCAATGGGTAAACGGTTATGAATAAATAACTGCGATTACCCGCCCGCCATAACCGTTGCCCATTCCTATCTCGGACGATAAAGTAAATCTTCTTTCCATATAGACCGTTAAATGAATTCTGATTTGGTTGAACTTTTATTTTTAATTTTTTAATTTTTATAGAGTTGATATTTAAAGTGGTGATTTAGAAAGTAGACGATTTTGATCATCAAATCAATATTGCATGATGAGAAGGAGAGCCTAATTGTAAAACGAAAAGATTCAAGTGAGAAGATTGCTACCATTCCTCTTTTTGGATTGCGGAAAAAGAATTGTACTTCATACATTAAAATGTATTAAGACTCAAGTTATTCATTAAAGATACAATTAGAATATCAAGTTTGGTGACACCGAAATGTATGTAAGCTCAAATGATTCATTGGCGTAACATGATCTTAAAAGTTTCTTTTAGTTTAAGATAGTCGAAGCAATTGAGATCATCGTATCATAATCACAAGAGGAATGTTTAGTACTTTATTTCTCTTGCAAAAAAAAAAAAAAAGTTTAATAGTATGTTTACAAATAGGAATGAGCAAAATATCCACGGGTATGGGTAATCTTGTTACCCGCTCATTTAAAGTTCACGATTACCGTTATGAGTAACTGTTTAGACAAACAAACGGTTATAACCTTTTACCTGTAAAATTTAAATGGATGATTATGGATATTACTCGTAGTTACAACGACTATCCATTTACTCGTTTATTCTAATATATGTAAAATTAAAAAAAATTAAAAACCCTAAATTGTTCAATCTCAGTGTCTTGTGAGAGAAAATAAGTGCTTATCACAGTAGGTGCTTCTTTTGGCCCGCATGTTCCATTTTCAAAAGTGTTCGAGAGTGCAGAGGGGAGCAAGTATTAGAGGATGGAAGGAAGGAACCAGTGCAGCTCCAGCCTTCAAAAAGTATGACAAATCTTTATTTTTAAAATTTTTAAGTTGTCAAAAAAAGACGGTTGAAAAAAAAAGGATAAATGGACAAGAAAATAGATAAATGGGTTGAAAAACGGTTAAACGTGTATATGATTATGATTAAATGTGTACGCGGTTATGCGTATGGTTAACCGTTTATAAACGGTCATAGGTATAGGTATAACCATTTAGGTAATTACTTAATGGATAAGCGGTTATAAGTAGGGGTGAAATTTTTTACCACATTACCATACCTACCGTATTACCAACCGTACCATATCAAAGTTGTGCCAAAAAATTTGTACCACTGGTAATGGTACGGTATTTGTACCATACCATACTGTTTTGGTACGATACTGGTACTCAAAACTAGTACCGGTGGTATACCATACCTACTGGTTACCAATATTATTAATATTATATTATATATTTATTCATGTGTGTGTGTGTGTATATATATATATAATTATATATTATGTATTATGTAATATTATATTATGCCGTTTGACACTTTGACTCATTTATCCTATTTCTAAAATCTCCACAAACCAAACATTCTTAGTCTTTCACTCTGGTCCCTACTCGACACATTAGAAACCTAGGGCTTGTTCCACCGTCGAATCTCTGTCATCGATTCATCTTCGTTTCTCGTTTCCGGCGACTTTGTCTTCCAAGTGAGGGCACAACATATGCATTGGGTATTACCACCTTGGACTGTGGGTTCAAATCAACAAGCTAGTCGTCGAGCACAACTATGGATATTTACATTTTTGTGGTTTGCTGTCTTACGTTTCTGGTTCATTTGAGTCTCAGCATGCTATAGAAATCTTGTCTTATGATTTATTAAGTTTTTACCACTTTGACATACAATAGTAAAAAATCTTGAATTAGGTTAAATTGTGTATATATTTCTAGGCTTTGAATTAGGTTAGGAAAATATTAGATTTTAGGCAAACTAAGTGGCGTAAAACAAAGTGGTAATTACCATTGGCATACCATACAAACCAAACTATTTGGTATATCGATATTCGGTATACCAAAAGTTTAGTACGGTAATGGTAATAGATTTTGTCGTACCAAATATTTGGTATGGTAATCGGTACGGAAATTTTGGTACGGTAATGTACCAAAACTGCCCCTAGCTATAAGGATATAAACAAAAACGGTTATAGATAAATAACCACGGATACTCGCTTGCCATGACCGCTGTCCATCCCTATTTACAAAGTGATGAATGGCGAGGGCAATTTTGTCAACATAAGTTTCTCCGACTTTACTGGGTATCCCCGACGCGTCGGCACCAGACGCGGTGGTCTGAGTCAGCAACAGTCTTCATCCATGTCATACTTTCTAATTCTATCCACATCCATACCATTATTCTTTTTCTTTTTCAAGTAAATAAATAATTAAAATCATCCTATCAGCACCGCCCACGTGTCCCTGGCAACCTTTCCCTTCCTCTCTGCGTCCTATAAATACCTTTGCCTCCCTCTCCTTCAAAGCGCTCTCATTGCATCTCGCTTCATTTCGTGACTTAAAACATTTTTACGGTTTTTAAACGACTTGAGGTACAAACTTTCTTAAAATTTGATTTCAGCTCTCGTCTCTCTCAGCATCTCATGGATTCTCTCAGTTCCTCTTCTCCTTTTGATTCTATCATTTTCGGTACGTATTAATTGATAATCATCTTGTTTTTGAAGCTCTTAATCAATCTTTAACGACCATAATCACTATCGCTTAATTTGTTTAATTTGCACGCCACAGATTTGGACGACACTCTGTACTCTTCCGACCTTGGACTCGGTGAAGCTTGCAAGAAGAACATCGATGGTGCGAAAAAGAAATAACAAAATCAATAATTCAAATTTCATTAAACTCATAGTTTAATTTTTATCTTTGGTTGCAGATTTTCTCGTTGAAAAATGTGGATTCGTGGTGAGCAAGGCCTCCAGCCTCCGCGTTGAGCTTTTCAAAAAATACGGCAGCTCCCTCGCTGGCTTACGAGTAATTCATCATTAGTCTCTCTTTTTTTTCTTTTCACTGCACGTAATTTTAAAGAAGGAATTTCTGAAATATATTGTTTTGGCTTCTGTTTGTAGGCGTTAGGATACGACATCGACGCCGACGATTACCACGGCGTCGTGCACGGAAGGCTGCCGTACGATCGGATCAAACCCGACTCTCAGCTCCGAAACCTGCTCCGCAGCATCGCCCAGAGAAAAATTGTAAGCTTAAAATCCACAAAACCGTAATTTGTGTGGAATTATTCTATCGTTTTGTTTGAAAAAAATCACGAAAATTTACAAAGTTTGAAAAATAAAATGGCGGAGAATGAATTGATGTTGCAGATATTTACTAATTCCGACCGGAAGCACGCGGTGAAGGTGTTGGAACGTCTGGGAGTGAAGGAGTGCTTCGATCAGATCATATGTTTCGAGACGATGAACCCGAACCTGCCGAGTTCGACTCGGCCGGACGAGTTCCCGGTGGTCCTGAAGCCGTCCATAGAGGCCATGGAGATCGCGCTTCGGGCCGCGGATGTCGATCCTCGCCGCACGGTAAGGCAGCGTTTGGGGTGGTTCATTTGTTGCGTGATAATATTGAACGCTATGAAGTTGTTGGGATTATTTTGACAACGCGGTTTTGCTTTCTTGCAGCTGTTTCTCGATGACAACGTGCGTAACGTCGCTGCGGGGAAGGCTGTTGGTCTTCGCACCGTTTTGGTAATTAAATAATTTTTATATTTTCTGTTTCTATAATTTTTTTTTTGTTGGTTGTGTAAATATTGTTATAATATTTGGGCTTTGATCCCCGCTCATCATTTTAAATTTTTATGACTAGAATTTTCTTCTGCATATGAAAGCACGACCCTTCAAAAATTACTCGAAATAACTATCTTTAAGTTTTAATTACTGAAATGATTATTTTTTTAATCCTAATTGCCGAAATGGTAAGCTGTCAATATTTGATTGCTATTAAATTGATAACCTTCATAGGCAATCACTTTGTTAAAAAATATTATGAACAGTTTACTTTCGACCATTTCAGCAGACATTCTCCCAAAAAAGCACTTAATAACATGGGATAGTCGCAATATGGTCCAAGGTAATTACCAAAAATGTGGTTGGGAAAGCAAAAACGAATACAAAGATAAAGATTCCAATTTTTCTTTCTTTAGAAAATGATATGAAATGATGCTTGACCTAATTGTCTTATAACCTAGTGAACGGTACCGTTTTAAAGTTGAAACGTGTCACAAGTTTAATTAAATTGTGACTCAAGACACGGAAGCTCGAGCTCTTTAGAACATTACTCATAAAGTCAATGTCCTAATCAAGCCATCGTCTTAGATCGTCTTAGCTAAGAATGTTGTATTTGATAAAATAACGTGTTTAAATTGTTTGGCAAGAAAAATGCTCCCAAACTGGTGTACTATAAAATTTTCTTAAAATGGTCACCTTAGTACTAATTTATATCTTCTTGTGTTTGGTCAAATTGTATAATATTGTAAGGTTTTCTTGTAATGGTCACTTAATTAGGTAGTAATTGTATCTTGGCTTGTGAATTTAGGTTGGAAAGACCGTGAAAAGCAAAGAAGCAGATTACTTATTAGAGAACGTGCACAACATGGCACAAGTAATAACGGAAGTATGGGTAGGAGGAGGTGGCGGAAAGGATGGTAGTAACCAACGGATCAGCCGCACCAGAAGCGACATCGATCGCGATTCCGTCCTCACCGCCACAGCTGTCGGAGCTTGACGGAGTTGACTCACTCATCCACCTTTCCAGATGTTTTTGCTGCTGGCTTTGGTTGGATTTGGGTTAGCCTGTTATGCTTGGGATAGGCTTTTGTGCATATTTATCTCAATTATGTCTCAAGATGTGCATAATATGTCAATTATGTATCAGTATGGTTGTGCATATGAGCATATCCTTACGTATATATTTCCAAATCCAAAGTGTACCAATATACCAATAAATAATAGTTCTTTTAAGCAAAAAAAAATTGATGCGAGTGCTGGATTGCGTTGTATCACTTATTGATTAGAGCGGCTTTCTTTATCTTTTCTTTTTATTTTTTTATTTTTTTATTTTTTTGTATTCCAATTTATTGAGCCTCGAGTTTTCTGTCCTTAATGAAGTAATATCACTTATTATTATTATTATTATTTTGAATTTTAAAATAAAAATGTTTGTGATTCGATCGACAGTTTGTAGTGGCAATTTTATAATATGAGTTGATGTTTAGTAATTGAAATTATGTGTAAGCTTGCATTAGACATTTTGTAGTTTGTACTGGCTATAATGGTGTGTATTAGGCTATTCACCGATGGCTGGCCAGATGACTCGTTTTATCCCTCTGACCCTTCAAGATATTAATATTTTAACGAACAATATATGACCATATTTGCCTCCATCTCCAACGGAAGGCCAATGGGCCATAAGGCTCGTTTTAACCCTGTCACAAAAAACCGTCTCCAACCGAGGACCAAAGGACCATAGGGTCAAACATAATTTATTATTTAAATTTAAAAACTACAACAACTTAAATTTAAAAACAACAACTTAAATTTCAAAACGACAAATTAAATTTAAAAACAACATTAACTTAAATTTAAAAACTACAACAACTTAAATTTAATATCCTTAATCAACATCATCTTCATTATCCGCCATTGTAGGAGTATAGTCAGAGGTAAACAACTGCCGCCAAGTCATAATTTTTTTTTCTATCAAAATAGGCCTTACTCATTGGAGTATAATTCGAAGTGTTCATTTCCATATTCTTATCATCCATCTCTTCTTGTATTTGTTTGGCCCGTTCTTCATGCCTACACTTCCTTTCTTCCGCCTCAAGGGCATTTTGCTCCGCCATTAATTGCAATGAGACTGCCACTTCATGTTGAGCGGCGTAATCATCATTTGCCTTACCCTTTTCCTTCAACCTTCGGGTCTTGTTTCGTCCCATAGCCCTAGGTAAAACACCTTCGCCCAAAGACGGATTTTCTACCCTTGTTTGTTGAATGATAGGAGATCCATCTTCATCCATATCTATAGCTGGGGATGCAATTCTGAACACCAGGGTAGGACCTGCTCTATGTTGAGGTGGATCTTCAAATAACACTCACCCTTTACAAATTTTCCAACAACCGTGAAACTGAAAGGGTTTTGAGCTGCCCTCCACATACAATTCCTCCGCTTGGCGTACCTAGAAAATATAATTACAAAAATTAAAGGAAATTAATTCATGAAATTAAATGTAATATAATTACAAAATTAAAGAAAATTAATTTATGAAATTAAATGTAATATAATTAAACATTTAAAATATACTGTGAAAACGCTAACTTCGTCGTAGTAATTGGCACCGCTTTCATGTCTACTTGCGGCTGCTAACAGTGCTTGATACCATTTATTCAAACTTGGATGAAGATGTTTCTTCCATCTTGAAGAACAACTCTTGTGGTTTCGGGTATTCGGTGGAATGGTGCCTTCATAGAACTCTTTTTTGGACACACGAGTCCAAATACCTTCACTTGTTTGAGAAATCCCCATCACACTATCTTCTGAGACCCATCTATAAGCTCTGCAAAGAGCTTCATCTTCTTTTTGGGTCCAAGCCCTACCTTTCATTGCAGATGAGGCCATTTGAAAATTATTGAAAAAATTGAAGGAAATATTATTGGAATAGGTAAGAAAATATAATGTAAAGAATTGAAATAGAATGAAGTGAGATAGTATGCAAGGGTGAAAATTATGTGAGAAATGGTGTAGGAATGACTTAAGTATTTATAGAAAAAAAAGGTTTAAATTCATATAATTTTTTTTTGAATACAATGGCTAGCTGACGTTAGCTAGCCGTTGTATTAATTTTTTTTCATACAATTTGTGTCGGTTATAACTGACACGATTGCAATTAATCAAAATTATTCATGTTTAGCCGTTGTATTCAAATGACTATTCGTGTCGGTTTTAACTGACACTATTGCAATAATCAAAATTATTCTTGTCAGTTATATCTGATAGGAAATCTGACACATTTAAACAAAATTATGCCCAGCTTGGGGCTGGCTGGAAGGGGCCAACCCTCTGGCCCTTTGGCCCTTTTAGATTCCGTGAGGCCCATGAGCCCTCTTGCCTAGCCCTCAATTGAAGACGATTTTCAGACTATTTTCGGCCCTCTGGCCCTCGTGACCATTCAGTTGGAGACTTGCAACATCGAGCTTGCCCTTATTATAATTTTTGATCATAGTGATTGGATTCGCCACTATTATTATAAAGAAAAACATATATATTTGAAAATGTTACTGTCATAATAATATTAATTTGGGTCTGTCACATCAAATACTTTTTTATGTTAATAAAAAAACAAAAATAAAGTATTATATGTATAAGTTTGTATAAGTAAAGTAGCTTTTTCCCGAATGATGCAATGAAGTCACTTTTTTTTTAATTATTTTTTTATATTTGTTTTTGTTTATTACATCTTGAAAGCTAAGGCTAACTTTTAAATATAACTTTTTTTGAAGAAACGTTAAACTATAATTGAAGAATATACTTGACACACTCCGATTCGGAATGTCCATTTGGACTCCAAATTGAGCTGTGTTAGCCAATAGCAGGAGAGTGATGAAGCTATAAAGTGTAGTGATGTGGAAAATGTGAATATATTTAAACCTTAAAGTGCCTAAATATAAGAGTGTGCTTCTCAGTGGGAATGAACCAATTTCACACGTGATGTTAGAGCATAAGTAAAGTACAGTAAAGTAGGATGAGAATTATACTATCAAAGGTAACCACCTATACCAAGATTTGCCAAAAAACCTCGTCGACACCAAAGCTTAGCACTACAACCTTGAGGGGCAAAAAACAAAGGTGGGTGGACCTAAAAATAAAGTTTTATAAAAATCTTTTTTGAAAACATTATAACCCATCGCCGTAAAACAAGTATAGTTTCCAAAATATATATACTACGTATAGTATGAAAATACTTACTGCAGCCTGCAATATCTTAAGAATTCAATACGTCATAAAATTCGTAAATAGGCATATAACTTCCAGCAATCGCAATATCTCGCATAAATAAACGTATCACATTGAGTGCTCATCGACATATGGCTGACACACGAGTTCATGCAGAGATATTCTAACATGAACATGACTGAGTGCAATAATGATTTACGCTATAGTATTACAATAACGTGAAGACTGGCGCTATGCTCAACACATACGAGTCTTAATCGCCTATAACAATCTAGGACAGGACTGGCACCTACAATGGAAGCGTACGGTGCGATGTGAACATACACATGAAAGATTGGCCTTGACCCGAGTGAGTACTAACACCAGTGTAGCACACGATGAGCAGATAACTTAAATAGCATCATACAATGGTAAATCGATAATTCACGTCACCATAGTACCATTCAGGACCATATATATAATTAAGGCATCAATAATAATACACATACCTGTACATCTCGTAAGACATAGTACAATTTCATAATTTCTATCAACGCACTAAATCTTATAAACGTTAAGCTAATCTAGGCGTAACGTAGCAAATTCTTTATGAAATATTGTTTGGGCCCAAAATATTAGTTTGGGCCGAGTTAGGGGTTGTTCTTAGCCTGGTAGTATGTTTCTAGAAGCCTCGTGGGTTGTCCGGTTATTATGGGCCACCCAGGTGAGAACGGCCGAGTCCTAGTGTGAAACAAATTGATGAGATGAGTCGAAGTCCTAGTACAATTGGGAGTCTTAATAGGATGAGGATGCTGAGATTCGAGAAATGAATGTGGCCTGATAGAGAGGCTGTTTTAAAGTCCTAATAAAGGTAGGATTAGCTGAAATCGAGTTGGATTAGGTTAAGGAGTCCGAGTCCAAGGGTAGTTTTAGTTTGGCCAGAAAGAGA
This sequence comes from Crataegus laevigata, assembly GCA_963580275.1. Classification (NCBI taxonomy): domain Eukaryota; kingdom Viridiplantae; phylum Streptophyta; class Magnoliopsida; order Rosales; family Rosaceae; genus Crataegus; species Crataegus laevigata. The sequence goes on along the minus strand of OY756940.1, from coordinate 15,748,610 downwards.
CCTGCTACTATAAATAGAGAGGGGTGCATCAATCCAGCTCCCTCCAATTCAACACAAACTACCTTGCGCAAATTCTCGCTCTACGCAAAACCTCTCAACAACCTTGAGATTTTCATTTTCTTTTTCCGCCAACACATCTTTAGTTTGGATAAACAACATTATGAAAGCAACCTGTGACATCTTCAGTTTGGATAAACAACACTATTGCCGTAGAACTAGCCGATCTCGAAGTACCTTCAGTTTGGATAAACAACATTGCGTCGAGGCCGACTGGTTGTCTATCCAAGTCTCGGTCGAGAAGGATTTTCGAGTCCTTATTGGCAGAGGTCATCTTATTAGCCTTCTCGGCGAAGTGAAGTGTTACAGATTATTAGGCTCGGCACATTGAACGTCAAGATTTTATGATTGGATACTCATAAGTTCCGACGACCGAACTACATTTACGATTAAGATGCATATTTGCTTTAAGTATTTGTGCCTATATAGTCTGGTGTCGATTCGGTGTGCTTATATTCTTACGAATATAATCACCATGACCAAATCCGGCACCGACGATTTATGAACTTCGCAAAACTAGCAGCCTTGTCTTCAGGATTTAGAACCTAAAGGCCGAGACAAGTTTATTCCTCAGCCGCAGTCGCAAGATTGAGAAGTCAGCAGCCGTAGTTGGCTTATTAATTACTTAGCATGCGCGCTATGTAGGCTTAATAGTTTTTAGGGTTAACATTTTGGCATGCCCAGTGGGACCCAATGCTAAAGCTACGAAGTTCATGCCTGTTGAAATATAGTCAGTGAAAAAGAAAACAATCATGGGAAAATCAACTGCTGCACCTACAGCCCAGAACCCAAGGCTAGAAGGCTTGTCACATGCACATATTACTATTGCCGTGATGGTCGAAACACTAAGCGCGACACGTCGAGAAAAGGAAGTTAGTCTCGGCGAGCCGCATCATGATGCATGAGTCCTCATCAAAGCAACAAAAGGAAACTTTATTGAAGGAATATTGAAGGATTGTGACGAACATGGGGGCGAAGCCTCTGATCCACCAACTAGGTCGTTTTTTCGAAGATGACTTGAGGAACAATCTCGGTAGTTTGAGCAAATGTTTAGCCGAGAAATAAAAGGGATACCAGAGGAAGTACGCAGTTACAGCACCATGCATACTAGATTGCTCGAGGTCCTGGTTAATAATACCCAAAATATAGGACTTGCTGATCGGTCTAGACAATCTATTCTGAAGAATAATCTGATACCAGCATCAACGACCGAGACAGGATTTGCTTTGTTTAGAATGATTGATTTGGAAAAAAAAGTGGATCAAACAACAAGACGAACGAATTCGACCAAGAAGCGGAAATGCCTTCTGTCGATTTAGTTGAGGTCTAGAAAATGATCAATTCAGCCTTGAAAAAGAGGCCGAAATTCTTAAAATTCATCCATCCATACCAAGCTTATGTAGAGAAGTTCGAATACCCTAAAGGCTTCAAGATCCTAGACTTCAGCCTTTTTGTTAGCGAGTCGTCCCTGTCTTTATTAGAATATGTGGCTTGATTCACTGCGCAATGTGGAGATGTTAATAGTGACTTCCATAAACTGCGGCTATTCAACCTTTCGCTAACAGGTTCAGCATTCACATGGTACATCAACCTCGCACCTAATTCCATCCAAAGTTAGGAAGAACTGGTCGAATAATTCCATGAACAATTCTATTGGCCAGGGATGGAAATGTTAGTTTCATCATTGGCTAGGATGGCTCAGGAATCTGATGAGTCCCCGATGAAATATTTAACGAGGTTCAAGTCAACCAGAAATTAGTGTTGAGTGCCTCTCCTTGAAGTCGAATTCGTCAGAATCGCTCTGAACGGCTTGGATGTTGAATATAAAAAGAAATTCTTAGGGGAAAACTTTCGAGATATGTACCAACTCGCCCAATACTTCGAACAAGATGATTATTTGCTCCAAGGGGAAAAGATCTCAAAGTCTCCACCTCAGGGAACGATTTACAAGAACCCCACGGTTAGTTATGCATCGACTGAAGGCGAAGATTCCCAATATGCCAGTGTGGATGCGGCTGAGATAGTAATAGATAAACCGTACATATGCAATGCGTTGGCTCAGATGAACTCCAAGGATACCAAAACCCGCTTAGCCTCTGAAGAAATAATTAAATCGAAAGTTTACACTTTCGATATCACTTAGACCGAGGCAATTTTTGACCAGTTGTTGCTAGTAAAGATCATCAAACTTCGACTAGGCCATAACATTCCTAAAGCCGAAGAGCTTAAGTACCACAACTCGAATAAGCATACCACAAACAACTGTGTAGTGTTTCGTGATGCTATTCAGAGCTGGATTGTTAAAGGCAAGCTAAAGTTCCCTGAAAAACAGATGGTTGTCGACACTGATCCCTTCCCCTCGACGACAATTGGTATGGTAGATGCTCATTTGCCGAAGAGCAAAGGGAAAGGGAAGGTTGAGTTCCTTCCAATACAACATGTCCTAAAGCAGAACTCTTAATCGCGACTAAAGATTGATTATTTTCAAACGAACCACCTATAGAGTTTTCGGGACTGGCCATAATTGAATCTATGTCAGACTCCAGCACAGAAGAAGCTGATGGACCGATGGTTTTGTGTAGCCGTTTTAAAGCACGCGTCGTCTTGACCGAGCCAAAGGAGAAACCCCCTCAAGCTTCAACACCACGATAGCCATCCACGGCCTTGACGACACCTCTAAAGGTACTCAGCCCAGGTCAGCGCTAGAAGGTGTTCAATAGGCTCGGCTCTTAAATAGGAACTAATGGTTCATCCTCGGCCAGCCGGTGTCTTGACTTCGATATGCCTTTTTACAATGAGGATTATTATTCATGCAACTTTAGCGGCTCTAGCTCATCGACGAAACAAAAGACCTTCAAGCGGCCTGAACCATGCAACCAACGATGGTACAGTTACAATTCTTCCATCAGTGTATATACTGCATTATCCAAATCTCAGAAACACCAACGCCAGGGAATAGACTACATGGCTCAACGGCAGACAACATATGCTACTTCGACTACCAAATGGCAGCCGAAAGAAGCAGCAGGAAGTAGAAATGATTGACAACCTTTGGCAATCATGGCCGAATTACTTCAAGGAAAAAAGGTAATTGATCGTGACTTTAAAACTACCATTGAAGAGTCCGAGAAGTGCATTAAACTCCTCATTCAGCCTAGGGAGATGAGAGTTTGTTTTGATCATTTAAAAAAAAGAAACTGAAAGCAAACTTCCCCCATTACCTCCACAAGAGCAGTTAATAAAAGTTTGACAGAATCTACACCCTCCATTCCTCGACGAATCCTTTGAGTACATACAGGAATTTCATAAGACACATTCTACCAATGACTTGTACGACCTACCTGAGGCGTGTCAGAAAGCCCTCGACCTAGCACTAACTTGCCCTGATGCTGAACAGATTATCCAGAAAACCACTAATCCAACGATGAAGGCCAGGTTCCAGCATATACGTGAAGCTCGAGTCCTTGACTTCGAGGTCGACCCATACACTGACATAGACACCGCCGAGCTCCTCTTCTTTCTTAAAGACCTTCAATATTTGAGATAACATTTTGAAGTCTTCTTAATCATATCTCTTTTCGACCTCACGACCGTTGAGAAAGAGCGCGTGGCACGTTTAGACGTTTACCTGGACACAAGGGACTCCCGCATCTCATATGAAGATCGGGCCCGTAAAGCGCTGCAGAGACAAGATCAAACCCCCACAGCGAGCGAGCATGAGGACGACAACCAGAATGAAATACTTCGAGTTGAATCATCACAAGAGTAAGTACTTGCTGAGGCAGAAGATGACCAGGTCGAGGATGTTTAAAAGATTGATACTGCACTCAATAGCCCCGAAGACAACAACCAATATCCAATGGGTCGATCAGTCTTCGAGAATATAGAAATCAGTATGGTCCATGTTCTACCTGCTGAATTTCAACCAACCTCGTCCTAACCAAATTTCTTGGATAGGGACGTGGTTGCCGAGGAAGCCACACAAGTCGATTTTGTCACCATTGAAGATGATACGCAAGTGAGCAAAGACGACAACTTAAAACAGCTCTTACCGAACTATTTCCCCACTATTCTTTGGTTAATCTTCAACATCTGAAGCCGTTGCATGTCACAACTCACATTGAAGGTTACTCAATCTCTAAATTTTTTTATCAATTATGGGGTGATGATCAATATCATACCCGTATCCGTCATGAAGGCACTACGACGATCTAATGACGAACTCATTCCATCAAGAACCATGAGTAGCTTTGTCGGCAACAAGTCCCAGACCAAAGGGGTGCTTCATTTGGAGGTAAGCATTGCTGGTCATAATCACATGACCACGTTCTTTATAGTCGACTCTAAGAACGAGTATAATGCATTGCTCGGTCGAGATTAGATCCATTAAACAAACTACATCCTCTCTTCATTAGATCAGGTTCTTATCTTTTGGGACAGCAAATTAGTTGTGGTTCATCCGGTCGACAATCAACCATTTAAAGCCAATATGATTCAGACATGGTATTACGATGATCACGTCGGCTATATTACCTTACAGAGGATAAACGAGGAAGGACGGCTGACTCGAATTTTAGTACAAAAAGCCATCAAAGTAGGTGCCGAGAATGTACATCAGGATTCGGTGAGACTTGGGTTGGCCGATCTAATCACCGACACCAATGTCTGAAGCTAAACAGGAAAGACACGGGCCGCGATTTCATCTACCATGGAATGACTGCTGGCCCACTGGTATGCTATTTCTAAACAACCGAATTCAGGCATAAACTTAGTGAATTTCTGGCAGAATGAGACAACGGCCTAGTACTATCACTAGACAAAGTTCAGGCTGCACTAGCCGAGCTCGAGGATAGTCAACCTCAAGTCAAAGACCCTTTAAAGAAAATAAATGTTGGAATAGCCGAAGACCCACGACCTTTGTTTATTAGTGCTTTGTTACCCCAACATGTAAAAACTGAGCTTTGTAATTTGCTTAAAGAATTTAAAGATTGTTTTGCTTAGAGTTACCATAAGATGCCTGGTTTAGATCAAACGCTAGTTTAGCATGAATTATGCATCAAACTTGGGTGTAAACCATTTCGCCAACCACCTCGATGATTCTCAACTGAAGTACAACTCGGTATAAAAGACGAACTTGTTCGACTTTTAAAAGCCGGGTTTATTCAGACAGCTCGATACATCAAATGGTTTGTGAACATCGTCCCAGTTTTGAAGAAAAATGTTGATTTACGTATCTGTATTGATTTTTGAAATTTGAATCTAGCAACTCTTAAAGATGAATATCCTATGTCGATTTCAGATTTGTTAATCAACGTAGCATCGAACCACGAGATCTTATCATTTATGGATGGACATGCTGGTTATAACTAGATTTTCGTTGCCTGGGGGCACTTGGCACGTATGAATAGGTTGTCATGCCGTTCGGCCTCACGAATGCCGGCGCCACATACCAACGAGCTATGAATACTATATTCCAAGATTTGATTAGTACCACTGTCGAAGTCTGCATTGACGATGTTGTAATGAAATTAAGATGTCGTCAGATACACTTGGATGATCTTCGATAGGCTTTCCTACATATGCGCCAACACAACCTTAAAATGAATCCTGCCAAATGTGCTTTCGGCGTGTCAGCCGGCAATTTTTTAGGATTCCTCGTGCATTATCGTGGTATTGAGGTGGACGAAAACAAGGCCCAAGCAATCAACAATGCTCCATCCCCGACGACCAAGAAGCAACTGCAGTCGCTGCTTGGCAAGATTAATTTTCTTTGCCGATTCATTGGTAATTCGATAGAAAAAATGAGAGCCTTCTCCACGCTTTTGAACTAAAGGATTCTGACACCTTCGAATGGCGCACGGAACACCAAGAGGCATTTACACATATCAAGGTTTCTCTCACGACCCCACATGTCCTCGTCCCGCCACGACGTGGCAAACCTTTCAAACTGTACATCTCGACGGTTGAGGAATCCATCGGATGCCTTCTTGCACAAGATAATGACATTGGGCGAAAGCATGCCATTTTCTATCTTAGTCGGAATCTCCACGCACCTGAGATTAACTATTCCATTGTCGAGAAGCTCTGCTTAACCTTATTTTTCACTGCATCAAAACTAAAGCATTACATGCTCTTGTCGGTCACTCAAGTCACCGCTCAGACTGACGTCATTCACTACATGCTCACTCGACCAATAGTAAAAGGCCGAATTAGGAAGTGGACAATGGCACTGTCCGAATTCAGTTTGCAATATGTGCCCTAGAAAGCTATTAGAGGCCAAGCGTTGGCCGATTTCTTGGCTCAACACCTCTCTCCATATGGTTTTGGGGGCACTGATGTCGAGATTGGCATAGTGGAAACGCGGGATAATTACTGGATAATGTACTTTGATGGCTCTATTATTTTGGCCTCGGCAGGTGTTGGGATTGTCATTCAATCCCTAGATCGCAACCACTGGTATTTTTCTCTCAGGCTTGATTTTGATTTTACAAATAATCAAGCCAAATATGAAGCCCTTATCATCGGGCTTCACGTCCTTCACAACTTACGGGTGACCCGTGTCCTCGTCCTTGGTGATTTAGAACTTGTAATTAACCAACTCAACGAAACTTTTAGTTGCATGAGTTGTAGTGTAATGCCTTATCACATGGCTGCTAGTTATCTGGCTGAGTTATTCGATGGTATCACATTCAAACACATCTCCCGAGTTTGAAATACCGATGTAGACGAATTGGCTCAGAAAGCCTCCAGAGCACAACTCATGGAGGGTGAGATAGGCCGGACGGTACCGGTAGGACGACAATCGCACCCGGCTCTGGTTAATTAACAAGTTTTTTGGCTGAGTCATGTGATCTGAACAAGAGTCATGTCTCTACCGTCGCTGTTGGAACGAACGAGGCGTTACCAGATGATTGGAGAAGGTCGATCATGTAATACCTCGATAACCCTGTGGCAAACACAAACACAACCACAAGAGTTCATGCAACGAACTACATAAAGTACCAAACCAAATTGTGTCGAAAGGGTGACGACGGTCTATTATTATTATGCCTTGGCCCAGAAGAGGTTGCTCAAGCAATTTTAAAGGTTCAAAAAGGAATTTATGGGGCTCATCAGTCTGGATGATAAATGCGGTGGTTGCTTCGCCGACATGGCTATTTATGGCTGAGTATATTGAATGACTACATTAAGTTCACATGAGGATGTGTACAATGTCAAATTTATGAGCCTATATAGAAAGTCCCAGCCGAACCGCTTTATTCGATCACCAAATTGTGGCCGTTCAGAGGATGGGCCATGGACTTAATCGGTAGAATTGCACCATCTTCCTGGTCAGAAAAGCATGCATAGATACTCGTCAAAACGGACTACTTCACCAAATGGGTCGAGGCAAAGTCATATGCCGAGTTGACGTCTAAAGAAGTTTGTAATTTTGTAGAAGAAAACATCGTGACTAGATTCGGCGTACTAGAAACAATCATAACAGATAATGGTATGATCTTTACATCCGAAAAGCTTAAAGAGTATACAGCAAACCTAAAAATTCGACTCGAGCAGTCTAAGCTGTATTGCCCGTAGGCGAATGGACAGGCTGAAGCACGTAATAAAGTTTTGATCGGTATACTCGAAAAAATGGTAAAAGATAGGCTGAGTTTGTGGCATCTGAAGTTAAACAAAGAGTTATGGGCCTATTGAACTTCACTCTGATCAGCCACCGGTACGACTCCATACTCGTTTACCTATGGATAAACCGTAATGTTACCGGTCGAGCTAAGTATAAATTTGTTGTGAGTGATTGAACAAAGTAGTTTGTTCAATGCCGAGTATGATCAGGCCATGAGACAAGAGTTAGAAGACTTGGGGGAAGTTTGGCTTGATGCTTATAATTTATTGGTGGCATAGGAAACGATTGCCAAGCGAGCTTAGAATCAACGAGTCAGACAAAAAATATTCGGTGATGGAGAGTTAGTTCGGCGAACTGTGCTACCCGTGGGAATTAAAGATCCCAGGTTCGTCGTTCACAAAGTTCTCGGCAAAGGGGCATACTACTTCAAGGATTGGACTGGTTTAATTCACAAGTTGCCAATCAACGAGAAATTTTTAAAGAAATATTATCCAATTGCATGGGAAATGAGAGAATAAAGGCGCGTTTCATTAAATTTACAAAAGATACAAGTGACAAGAAATTAAAGCAGCCTACAGACATACAAAAGCCTAAGGGGTTGAAGGAAGGAAGGTTTCAAGAGCGGCTTTCAATTCTAGCCACCTCATTTCACTTATTGTAACTTCGGCCTGTCACATCTTTTTATCAAGTTTCATTTGTTCGATCCACTTCCTGCCAGCTGCGAACTCTGTCAGCCGAGCCTTGTTCGAGTCAAAATCTTTCTCGAGTTCAGAAGCAACGATCGACCTCTGATGTTGGAGTTCCGCGGTTTGATGATCAAGATAGGCCAATCGTTTCTTTTTCACTTTTATCACCTCAAGCTCTGGTCAAATTTCTTATTAAGCAACCATTGCGGCCTTCAGGTCATCCTTTGCTCGAAAAGCCCTCTCAAAAATTGTAAAATATTCTTGATTTCTCTCCAAGATCGATGACAAGTGAACAATGGACTCATTGTTCAGTTAACCCCCAGGAGCAAGGATGTTCAGACATTCTCCTACGGAGTCAAGGCTTTTATGCTCTAGGACTTATGAAGTCGAAAGTAAGTAGGTGGGCACTTGGTCGATGAAGGTTATCTATGTTCGATGGCTACTGAGGTGGCCAAGAGATATAGATAACGCCCTTCTGCGCATAGAATTTTCGATGAAATGAGTAAGTGGTCACCTGGCATTTAGTATCTTCTTGGTTTAGAATTCTAAGGCAGAAAATTGACCAAAGGAAAATAATAAGGATACTTACAAAGGCCGAAGTAGCTTCTTGAGGTTGAATGCCAAAGTCTTGGTCTTGCAGATGAATTGGTGTCTCCGCAGTCGCTTCAGGCTCAACAATAGGCCTTTTTCCACGATGGGCTACAAGTAGAGGTGGCATTTTTGACCCGACCCGTTAACCCGACCCGTTAATATTAGTATTTGGGTGGATGCTTAACGGGTTGGGTCGCTAATGGGTGAACCCGTTAACAACCCGTTAAATAATGGGTCACTTTGGGTCAACCCGTTAGACCCGTTAACACCCGTTAGCACCCGTTAGTTGAGGATGTTTTAGTAATTTTAATAAAATCTTAACAATAAAAAATAAACTCTATGCAAAAAAAAAAAAAATAATTTGTTAACGGGTCTTAACGGGTGAAACGGGTGACCCGTTAACTTAACGGGTTGGGTTCGGGTGACCCGTTAACTTAACGGGTCGGGTTCTGGTGACCCATTAGCTTAACGGGTCGGGTTCAACCCGACCCAAACCCGATAAATCCGACCCGTTTACAGGTATAGCTACAAGGGGATCAACATAGTCAGCCGCCTCAACCACAGGTAGAGGATTAGTGGAAGAGGGTTTGGTTAGTCGAGGGCGACTCGATAGGGGGATTCCTTCGCTGTCGTCGTCCTGAAATAAGAGTTGTTAGTATATGGAATCTGGTCGAAGGATAAGAATTACCAGCAACATAATCATACCTCTTCATCTAGAACAACCATTGGTTTTGTTTTTGGATTTGGGGGGCGATTGTTCTCGGCCAAGGTGGTCGTTTCCTCTAAGATAAGAGTTGTGTGTTGCCCTGAAGCTGCTGGTTCCTTGATTACCGGAGCAATGGTTGGTTCAACCACGACTTCTTAGACGAGACGAACTTCAGATGCTTGACCGGTGGGAGGGTTTGGTTGCACATCCATTGAGGCTTGAACGGCAGGATTGCGATGAGATTCACTAGAAACACTTGTTTCTGTGGTTTAGCTTGAGATGAAATGAATCTCCCGCTCCCTATTTTCCACTAATTTTTTGACGCACTTTTTGGGCTGAGGAGTGTTGCCAGTCGTCTTGACCTCTGGGCAAGAATATGTGCTCGACAAGATCTGCGAAGTGATCGTAGTTTTCTTCAGCGAGATGGCAAGTTTTTTCTTGGCCACAGCCATAGCTACCGCGTCCACATGATTGCCTGGAAAAGCTAAAATCAAATCATAAAAGAGTTTGAACAAATGGCCAGAGTGAAATGATAAGTTGCAAACAAATACCTTGGGCCGTTTTCTTGGATTTTGGGGCAGGAGCCTTCTTTGAACGGTCGCTGAAATCTTCATGGCAGCATCTTCGATGGGTGTGCCAAAGAAGTCTTGAGTATACATGGCTCACCAATTAACAAAGGTAGCTGTGTTGAGAGTTTCAGGGACGTTTAGCCGAAGGCAAAATTTTTTGCACTTCTCCTAAAATTCTTGCTCGGCATCCATACATTCTCTCTCTAAAGAGCCAGAGAGGCATCCTCGGCTGAGGAGAGAATGAGAGGTGAGTAGAGGCATTAGGCAGCCTTGGAGGTGACCAAATTGACATGAGGTGAATTAGGGTTGGTAGATTTCCCAGCTTGCACACTTAACATCACAGTCAAGATGAAGGTCACGAGTTAGTACGAACGCCCCCAATTTTTGTGAAGATTGGCGTCTTTGGCTTCACTCCATGCTAAGGATGAAAGTTTGACGAAAATGAGGTACTCTTGATGACGGCATATCAAAAACTTGTCGTCAGAAATGTCTTATAGGCCGAAGAAGTATTTGAAAATTTCTTTGGCCGAGTGAGGATGAGCGGGTCTAGAGCCTAGTTGAAGACCTAGTGCCTCGGAGGACTTGAAGCTGGGGACTTCTGGTTTGAGGGTGGCAAAATAGACCTGCAACTAGAGTTAGAAAACCAAGAGAGGGGAGTTCTAATGTGGGTCAATCTTGTTGACCGTCGTCTAAGCTAGGCAGTGCATAAGGTTGGCAAAGATAGTTGAACTAAGAGCCAAGGTGTGACCACTGGCTAAAGCTTTGGCGACCGCCATGTTTTCGACCAAACACTTATTCGACTTGGTACAACAAATAAATTTGTTATACTAGTAAAATAAGAAGGCTTTGTGTTCTCCCTTCTTAAGGGTTTCTTCACCTCAGCCAGCAAAGTGTTGGATGAGAGTGTTGTAGTTGAAGATGTTCTTGTGCAGCTTCTAAACTTCTTCTTTTGAGGGTTCTTGGTTTTTCTTCCTCAGCGACTCGACAATGCGTTCGTCGAAGAGTGATCTGAGGTCAAGGTTGGTGTGGTATCCAGAAAGGGCGACGTCGATTGAAAGGCCTTAAGGGGAAGTCCCGAGGATGGCCGAGATATTGAGAATAGTAGTGCCAACGGGGCCAAAAGGGAGGACCATAGTGTTAGTGGCCAAACAGAAAAAACCTAGAGCTACTATGAGAAGTTCTTTGTCCATAGCAATCTTGATGGTCGAGAGCTTAATGGCATCGTGAATGCCAAGTGCTTTCCATTCTCTGCTGAAAAACTTCTTCATCCGTACGACCCAAGCTACCCAGGCTGCAATAGTCGAAGGCCAAGCTCCTTGAGGTTTGGTCAAACCCCACTTCAACCAGTCATACCCTTAGAATAAGGTTGCTACTCAATGGTCTTTAAGGAGGTTTGTGATGCACGCTAGGACGTCATCCTTAAAAATTGGCATTAGTATCTGGTGAGAAGCTCTTAAATCACCTTCAAATCGAAGAGTTTTGATGGCGTTTCGGTCGATGAAGTCCCGGCACTTGGCACATTCATCAGAAAGTTTAGAAATAAAGGTGTTGGAAGCCATTGTTAAGGATTCTGGAAGTTTTCTGGGGTTGAAAGATTTTTTGGGTTGAGAATGAGCTCTAGGTTGAAGGTTGTTTTACATTTTGGGGCAAATGGCAAGAGGTTTGAGAATTCTGAAAGCGTGAAGGTTGAAGGAAGAAATTTGAGTATTTATAGGGGTTTTGGGAAGAAGACCAATTGTTTGGTTTTTGAAAAGAATGGGGAAAATTGGTTGGACGATTTTGTAATCATGATGGATATTCAGGGAATCTAGTTAAGGACCGAGAAAATCGTGGATTAAGGGTGCATGTTTGCATGTGGCGGCATATTTTAATAATGAAGGAATGATTAGATGACTTAGCAGTTCGTGATTCAAGGTGGTGCAGTTATGTGTAATGGCAGGATTAATGATGAAGAGGTGTTTGGCATCTGCACGTTTCAAATGTCATCATTAAGGAACAAACAAGTAGGGAATTACCACGTGGCAGGATATTAAAGGAACCAGGAAAGTGTGACCGTGTCTCATAAATGCTTATGGATGGGTTATTAGAAGCGTTTCAGTGTTTTTAGAGGTATCAGAGTTAATTTCGCTTCTTCAAGGGCGAGGCTTGGTCTAGGAATGAAAGCCAAGGACCTCAGAAGCGAGGGGGTAATGTTTGGGCCCAAAATATTGGTTTGGGCCGAGCTAAGGGTTGTTTTCTACTCGGTAGTATGTTTCTTGAAGCCTTGTGGGGCGTCTGGTTGTTATAGGCTACCCAGGTGACAAAGGCCGAGTCCTAGTGTGAAACGGATTGATGAGATGAGTCGAAGTCCTAGTACAATTAGGAGCCTCAATAGGATGAGGATGCTGAGATTCAAGAATTGAATGTGGCCTGATAGAGAGGCTGGTTCAAAGTCCTAATAAAGGTAGGATTGGCCGAAACCGAGTTGGATCAGGTTAAGAAGTCCTAGTCCAAGGGTAGTTCTAGTTTGGCCAGAATGAGAATTGCTGCTATAAATAGAGAGAAGGGTGCATCAATCCAGTCTCCTCTAATTCTACACAAACTGCCTTGCATAAACTCTCGCTCTGCGGAAAACCTCTAAATAACCTTGAGATTTTTATTTTCTTTTTTCGTCAACACATCTTCAGTTTGGATAAATAGCACTGTGAAGGCAACTGATGACATGTTCAGTTTGGATAAACAGAACTATTTACGTTGAACTACCCGATCTCGAAGCGCCTTCAGTTTGGATAAACAGCACTACGTCTCGGTCGACTAGTTGTCTATCCAAATCTCGGTCGAGAAGGATTTTCGAGTTCTTATTGGCAGAAGTCATCTCATTAGCCTTCTTGGTGAAGTGAGGTGTTACAGATTATTAGGCTCGGCACATTGAATGCCGAGATTTTATGATTGGGTACTCACAAGTGGGATTTAGAGTTCGACATTCTGATGGCCGAACTACATTTTTTATTAAGAAGTATATTTGCTTTGAGTATTTGTGCCCATATAGTCTAGTGTAGATTCGGTGTGCTTATATTCTTACGAATATAATCACCGTGACCGAATCCGGCACTGACGATTTGTGAACTTTGCAAAACTAGCAGCCTTGTCTTTAGGCTCTAGAACCTAAAGGCCGAGACGAGTTCCTTCCTCAGCCGCAGTCGCAAGATCGAGAAGTCAACAGCTCGCTCAACGCCACACAACATATTTTACTCCCAGGCCGAGCTCAGTCGACGAGTTGGCACGCTCATTACATAACTGAAAGATGTAGTTGGCTCATTAGTTACTCGGCATGCGTGCCCCGCAGACTTAGTAGTTTTTAGGGTCAACAAATATATAAACAGAAACTAACAAATATACGTACTACATAAAAGATAAGACCCACTCATAGTTACTTGCGATGTCATATATGTTCAAAATAGGAAGCTGGAGTCTCCGATAGTAATTGCACCTAAGCATAATATTGGGATGCATTAGTAAAAATCAACTAAAACAACTAAATTTAGGAAAACGGAGTGCGGATTTGGAATCAAAGCATCAAGATATGCTAAGATGGGTCATGGACAAACTTTTTAAAAAGTCAACGAGAAAGTCAACAGTCAACGTGAAAAAGTTAACCAAGAAACCTTGGCAGTTAACTACGCCAAAACTTAGGAATTTCACTAAATTGATGCCGAAAACGAACTCGGGACGTCGAAATTAGTCTAAGAGGGTTTTCGAGAAAATTTAAAAAAAGTCAACAAAAGTTAACTAATGGTCAACAGTTAACTTTAATAGAATATTCCCTTCAATCTCTGAGTTGATCCGGGTCGAATTCGGCCCATGAATCTGGGTTTGGATCCTTTTTTTTTTTTTTCTTCTTTTCTGGTTGGTTGCCGCTACAACCGTCGAAATCTAGGAATGAGATAGCCGAGATAAATCCCAGCTCCAACTAACTAAAATCTTCACCAAACCTAGCCTTGTAATATACCAAATCAGAGATCAAGGACCAAGGATTCAAATTATACCATGGTGATCAAGGACCAAGGATTCAAATTATACCATGGTTTCCTCTGCCGTGGCCGAATTTCTCCAGAAAATGGCTCAAAAGCCGTCAGATTCCTTGCTTGAAAAATGAGGAAACCTCTGAATTTAATTATTGTGCCAAATCATTGCCAAAACACTTGTATAAAGAATCAATCATCGCTAAAATGAAACAAGGAAAGCAAAATGTATGGTTTAGACCCTTACCTTGGTCAGATTCGTCATGTCGTTGCCAAAATCCTCTCGAATTCGAATGCAGCTCAACTCCCAAACCAAGTGCCAAAGGAGAGAATTAACAAGAGGTTGAAAGAGAGAAGGAACCCAGGTGGTGGCTTGGTGGAGCTCGCCGGAGACGACCACGAGAGATGGTGGTCCGGTATCGTCGTTATTGTTGTAGAGGGAGGAGGTAGCTGAGATAGATAAGTGAAGAGACAGAGTTGAGTGGTGGGGGGAGGTGAGGTGGCAACTAGAGATTGGGTGAGTAAAAAGAGAGAAATCCAGACTTCTAGGAGAATAGGAAACAAGACAGGGCAGGAGTGGGGTGTAGGCCCCACGTGGCCCACAAAACAACAAAAAATATCTCTGAACATGAAATTACTAATTTACCCTTAGTATTCAGTGTTTCATCAAAATTTTAACTGTAACTCTGATTTCAATTCTGTTTACGCCTACGCATTCATACCATCAAGTACATCGAGGATACGGTAAAATAGTAGCTAGTACATGTCATGAAAAGATGGTCAACGAAATTCAACAATCTCTCCTCGAAGGGCATTTTTGTATTTTTACACAAATAATTTCATCCCCAAAATTTAAAATAACTTGCTACTCGTAAAAATACTCAAGGTAGTAAGAAAATATATATAAAGAAGAAATCAAACTAGAGCAATTACATAAAAGAGAATGCCATTCTGTCGCGATTGGATTGCAATGATTTCTCTTTTATGCCTCCAAACTCAAACTTTCATTCTCCTTCAATATAATACTTTTATAGAAACATAATTCAAAATTATACACACACACACACAAAATAACATAACGTCAAAAATACATATGTAATAATGTAAAAATTAAGATAGTTTTATTGAAATCAAAACTGAACATAGAAATGATTTTCACCTACGCACTCGTAGCGTCACGTAATCCGAAGATATGCATGTAGCATCTTTGGGTCAAGTCCAAACAATAAATAAATAACTAAATGAAGAAATAAAAATACTAACGTTGACGGGCCTACTTATCAACTTACTTAATGAACCCAACAAATAAGTTATCGATATTACGATCTACAACCCGTAATACCAACAACACACTGTTGTCTCGATGAGCAAGTAGTAAATTTTTGAGGGTGTAATATTACCATCATGCCCCCTATTGGGAAATACACATTACATTGTCTGGTCAAAGCCTCTACCATGCTCACGTACTACCCTTTTGGACGACATCGTTAATAGTACACAAGTTCCTATATCATAATCTTAATACTCGAATACTTGTTCTCAACACTCTTCTGTCAATCATGTACAGTTCATAAAAATCTCTATACAACACCTCAAATGGTACCATAACCAATTAAAATAATAACTATCATTGTACACAACACAAACAGAGATAGGTGTCTATAATAACCATGCTAAGACTGCAAAACAGACAAGAGCAATATGTTCTTCAATAAGGTAGACACGTAACCAAGGTTGACTGGAATGCCTTTCTACACAAAGAGGTGAATATGGAATCACAGTCAGAGTAGATGCCGATCGAAAAGCCATAAAATCTGAAAAGTTTAAGAATGAGAAATTTTATTAAGTGGTAAAAATGTAGTCCTTCTGGGCCAATGGAAAGTAAGCTGACTTGTCAAGTCGATTGATAATCACCAAAACATTATCATAATTTCCACATGTACAAGATACCTCGTACCGAGAACTTTATGGTGATATTTCCCCATCTCCATTTGGATATAGGAAAGTGATTATAACCACTCGAACGACTTCTTGATGATTCCTAAATAACGTCAAACCGATACTCGTGCATTCCAACTGGAATGGAATAGGAAAGGCTGAAAGTGTGTAAGGGTAGATGTCTTTTGTTGTAGTATTCAATAATTTCGTTTGCACAACTAGGATAATACATGATAATGCAATGGTAGACATTGATTTGGTTTTTCTATTGCCATTATCAGAAATCTAGTTCATTTCAAATGAAGATGCATTTTAGAGTTCTAAGGTTAGTAAAGATTTTGGACATGTTCCTCCATAGAAAGTGTCATCCGATTTTTAAGTAAAGATGATAACTGTTGACTCTAGATCATGAGTAAGATGGTTCATTTCGTATGGTTCCAACCTTTCGGAAACATAAGCGATACCTCTTCATTTCGTACTGTTCGACATTATCGCTGTTATTTAAAAGTATACGAATATGGTTTGAAAATAGACAACACCTCAGTTGTCACAACTTTAATCATATTCCATGTCTCAACTACATTTTTCTTCGACCAACTTGGGAAGAAAACGCTACAGCTGAAAAGTCGCTAACAAACTGCCGATAAAATCAATTGCCAAGGATATTTCGTAGTTCACAATAATTTGTGGGAATGTCACACTTCTTTAACTACAACCTTTTGGAAGAAACGAAAAGAATATCGTTTGTTGAGATCACGTCTCCTAAAAGTACCACTTTTATCCAAACTAACATTTGAGGAATTTGGTATAAAGCTGACTGCCGATGTTTAGAGAATTTGATCTCATTGCTGAAGTAGGTGAGAAAATCATTAGTAAAACTACTATGAATTCATCAAGCTATGGAAGAAAACTCAGGCTCACAAAGTTGGTCGGAGAAACCATAAACTCAAAGTATGGGTAAATGATTTTTAATTGTCACCCCATCGAGTTGCTAAAATCTAGGTATGATCCTAAGGTTCAGTCTTTCGCCTTCGCAGATAGGTTTGAGGTTCCCTAGGTAAAGTGTTTGGTTTCTAGTTAAGAAAATTTCCTAATTAGTAAACTTTCGTAACTATGTTTTCTCAAAGTTGAATGAGTTGTTTGATAAAATGTAAGGAAGATAAGGGTGGTATTAGAAAGATGGATCGATGATGTACTCTACTTCCCGTTTTGGTGGTATGCCAAGTAAAAATTTTGGGAAATGACGCCAGAGATATGCGTCCTCAAAACATACAATACTACTTCATTTCATTTCGCCACGCACTAAGGCACTCACAACTTTCTCAATACTCCAATCGCTCTTATAGCTGAAATTAACTCGTGCTTCAATTCTAATATTTGTCAATAAATGTGGCCACAAGAATGACTGGTCAAGAATGTTCAGGTTACCTAACTGGGTAATACTTTTAACATAATTATGAATTTACTATCCCAATACAATGCTTACTCTTAAATTTACTCGATTTTAAAATCTTTCGCTCATGTAGTGACTGTTAATCAGTCTATCAGTCGCACCGCTAATTAACGTATATATTATATTTTGATATTGTTTGTTACCCTACAACTGTGAATCAACGTTCTGGCACAAAGGTATCACTCCCAGATACTAGTACATGTGTCCGGTATCAGAAATCATACATTCTGAATACTAGTTGACAACTTTTGGACATCTGACAATATCATCAATTAGGAATGCCACCGTAAGCTGGTTACAGGTTAAAGACTGCTCAGGTAGATGGTTTCGGATGATTGGTAAGAAACTGATCATGTGATGTGGTTTCGTTGATTCTATGAGAAATTGATTACTGCTTTTGGAATTTATGCTACCTGAAGGTATAACAACTTATACTCACATGCCTATACTCATCGAAATGACGAGTACAACATCAAAAGGAAATATAGGAACTAGTGTTGGTTGGAATGTCCTAAGGCCAGAAAAAGGAATTTGCTAATCATCTACTTTAGAACGGACTTAAACGGAAGTTGATCTTCCTCCTGCAAATCTGGAATTATCACTAGCGTGTGTGAAAAGATTAGTGCTATTGAGGACCAAAATTGGCTGTCCCCAGATGTTCTTTTGTCGAGTTCTACCTTTTTAACACCAGGCTGTCACTTAAGACATTTTTGGAATCTCGACGAAAGTAAACTTCGTATGAATTCTGATAGATGGCATATGAACAGATGCTGCCAAGGAATCAAAACTATTATTGGTTTCCTAACTTGAAAGGGTAGGTAAAGATGACGAGATAATAGTAGTGGGATTGATGAGTAAAGTCTTTGATGGTACACAATTAATGACACAATAGCCCTGCTTCAGGGCCACAACTCATCTCCGAATCAGGATTTTCGTTCGCAGTAAGGTTCCTTGTTTAAAGTCTATAGGTGGTCGCCGAAATGTTCTTCTAGAATATCAATAAGTCGTCTAAAGTGCCCAAAACTTAAGGAAAAGCTAACACATTTTTCATAATTGATGAGGTGGCAAGATTCGACACTTAGGTTCAAGAACCAAGAATGCTTACATCATGCCTGTGATGAACACAATACGGCTCAAACCTATACTCTGATACCAAACTGACACACCCCGACCCGAAATGCCCACTTGGACTCTGAATTGAGCTGTGATGGCCGACACCATGAGGGTGACGAAGCCATAAAGTGTAGTGATGTGGAAAATGTGAATAAATTTAAGGGAACTTTAACGAAAAGCTCCCGGTACTGTTCACTTTAACGAAAAGCCACACTTTTATACTAAAAAGTCAATCCTGATACTATTCACTTTATCCTTTATTTTGTCCTTATCGTTAAATCTCAAAATTTTCAAGTCCTTTTCATTAGTTTTCCTTAAATTTAAACCTTAAACTGCCTAAATGTAAGAGTGCTCTTGTGATCTGGAATGAACCCATTTTACACGTGATGTCAGAGCATAAGTAAAGTAAAGTACAGTACAGTACAGTATAATGAGAATTATACCATCAAAGGTAACCACTTATACTTGGATTTGCCAAGAATCCTCGTCAACACAAAAGCTCAGCACAACAACTTGGATGGGCAAAAAATAAGGCTGAGTGGGCCTAAAAATAAAGTTTTATAAAAACCTTTTTGAAAACATTATAACCCCTCGTTGTAAAACAAGTATAGTTTCCAAAATATATATACTACATATAGTATGAAAATACTTACCGTAGCCTGCAACATCTCAAGAATTCAATACGTCACAAAATTCATAAATAGGCATATAACTTCCAGCAATCGCAATATCTTGCATAAATAAACATATCACATCGGGTACTCATCGACATATGATGACACACGAGTTCATGCAGAGGTATTCTAACATAAACATGACTGGGTGTATTAATGATTTATGCTATAGTACTACAATCACATGAAGACTAGTGCTATTCACATCAAATACGAGTCCTAATTGCCTATAGCAATCTAGTATAGGACTGGCACATACACTAGAAGCGTACGATGCAATGTGAACATACACGTGAAAGACTAGTCCTGGCCCAAGCGAGTACTAACACTAGTGTAGCACACGATGAGCAGATAACGTAAATAGAATCATACAACAGTAAATCGATAATTCACATCACCATAATACCATTCATGACCATAAATATAATTAAGGCATCAATAATAATATGCATACTTGTACATCCCGTAGGACGTAGCATAATTTCATAATTTCTATCAACGTGCTAATTCTTATCAATGTTAAGCTAATCTAGGAGTATCGTAGCAAATTCTTTATGAAATATATAAATGGAAACTAACAAATACATATACTACATAAAAGAAAAGACCCACTCGCAGTTACTTGTAATGTTACATCCGTTCAAGCTAGGATGTTGGGACCCATTAGTAAAAATTAACTAAAATGATTAAATTTGGGGAAACAGAATGCGGAATTGGAATCAGAGTGTCGAGATACGCTAAGAAGGATCCTAGGTAAATTTTGTAAAAAGTCAACGAGAAAGTTATCGGTCAACCTTAAAAAGTCAACTGAGACACCCTGGTGGTCAACTACATCAAAACTTTAGAATTTCACTAAATTGATGCCGAAAATAGACTTAGGGTGTCGAAATTAGCCTAAGAGGGTTTTCAAGAAAATTTCAAAAAAGTCAACTAACAGTCAACAGTTAACTTTAACAGAATATTCCTTCCTTAGAAGGAATATTTTCTTAAAGTTAATAGAATATTCCAAAAGGAATAATCCCTTCAATCTTTGAGTGGATCCAGGTTGGTCTTGCAGATCCGGTTCGTATCCAACCCACGAATCCTGGTTTGGATCAATTTTTTTTTTTATCATTCTTTTTTTTCTCCGGCCAGTTGTCGTTGCAACCTCCGGAATTTGGGAATGAGATGGCCAGGATAAATCACGGCTCTGACTAGCTAAAAACTTCATTAAACCTAGCCATGTAATATACCCAATCGAACATCAAGGAACAAGGATTCGAACTATACCATTGGTTTCCTTGACCGTGGCCGGATTTCGCGGGAAAAGAGCTCAAAAGTCGCTGAATTCCTCGTCGAAAAACTGGGGAGACTTCCAAGTTAATTATTGTGCCAAATTATTGCCAAAACACACATAAAGGAGTTAATCACTTTTAAAATGAAATGAGGAAAGCAAAATATACAGTCGGATTCGTCATGTCGTCACTGGAATCCTATTGGATTCGAATGGAGCTTAGCTAGTGGCTTAGTGGAGCTCGTCGAGACGACTGCGAGAGATGGTCTGGTGTCGTTGCAGACGGAGGAGGGAGCTAAGAGAGAGAGTTGAGTGGTGATGAGAGGTGAGGTGGCAACAAGAGATTGGGTGAGTAAAGAGAGAGAGAGAAAGAAAGACCCAGAGTTTTTGGAGAATGGGATACGAGACAGGGCATGAGTGAGGTGTGGGCCCCACGTGGCTCACAAAACAACACAAAATATCTCTAAACATGAAATTACTAATTTGCCCTCAATATTCTGTGTTTCGTAAAATTTAATCATAACTCTGATTTCAATTCCGCTTGCGCCTACACATTTGTACCATTAAGTACTTATAGGATACAGTAAAACAGTAGCTTGTACACATCATGAAAAGACGGTCAACGAAAGTCAACAATCTCTCCTCAAAAGGTATTTTTGTAATTTTACATTTTAAAATTAATATAGCCGTAAATTCCCTAATTTTTCGAGCACAATACAACCCATCCCAGATTCACTACCTTTTTTCCTTTTCTAGGCTTTAAGATTACATATTCAGATTCTTCATTGTTTATTAAGCAAGTTGGGATTGATGTTGTAGTAATGCTTTTGTATGTTAATGATATAATTATCATTGCTACTGATGTGGCATTCAATAGGTTTTTAACTCTCTTACTATTGAGTTTGATTGTGGAGCAAAAAATAATCAAGAAAAATATGAAGGCAACACATGGATTCTCAAGTAAAAAGACAAAATTACCCTCAAGGCATATCAGAGCTCCTAAGCGCAAGTAGCAAACAATCATGACTTAATCAAGGTCAAAAGTGATCAAAATAGGTATTTATTCAAAACTTATTTCATCCATCCTTATCAAATCCACCCCACAAGGTAACCTCCAAAATATTTATTCAAAATAGGATTAATTTCCTAATTAATTAATTAATTTCCTAATTGATTGCAAGATATTATGTAATATCTTGCAATTACACCCAAAAACCACCAAATGTGGCCGGTTCCTATCACCACCAAATGTGGCCAGTTCCCATCTCTCCCAAAAGGGCTGACAACACCCTTATAAATACCACCTCATTTCTCCAAAAACCTAATTCCAACCCTTTTGCTAAATTCTCCAAATTTCTCTAAACACTTTCCCTCAAATTTCAACTTCGGCATCAGAGGTTCTTCGACCAAAGCCCCTCATTCATTGTGGGTGCATGAGGCTCTTGGCCTTGACCTAAGGTGTTAATTGTTTTATAGGTGCAATTTTGTCTAAGAAGAAGAAGGCAAAAATTTGCACCCACAAATCGGTGCTTTCAATGAGAGCTTGAGTCATACACTCATATTCAAGATTTTTCGTTTTCTTGTTCATTTGTAGATTTTTTTCGTATGTTCTTATTCTTGGAATTTTTATTTCTAAAAATTATTTGATAAAATGTAAAAGAAAAGTACAATGGCAAGAGATTCAGAAACCACAACGAACGGAAATTCCAACATTTAAGAATTAGGACCGCGGCGATCTACAAGGCTCAACACAACGATGAGTGGAATGACACCACCCTCACGAGGCACCACCGTAGCAACCACCATGGTGGCTACCTTTGGCATAACCCACGGCACCGAGGCCACGGTTGATGTGATATGAAATAGCATACAAACTTAAACCCTATAGATGTAGTATATGTAAGTAGGGATCGTACTAGGCCGGGGATTAAAAGGGATGCTAATCTACACAAACCAGACTCTAAAACACCCAACTAGACTCTAGATTACTCAAAACAAGCTAAACTGACTTAAAACACACAAACTAAGTTCCTATGACTCAAAACTAACACTAGTGGGTGATTTGGACGAAAATTAAACTAAGAAGACTTGAAATACTATAGGGGAATTGATTTTGATGAATTTAAAACTTAAACAAACGAACTTGTAAAATAAACTTAAAAGACACGAAATTAGGGTGAATGAATGGGTGAAAGGCTAGCTAGAGGGTCATTCTTCACACATGACATATATGCAACACAAATCAATTTCCAGTTATTATTCCTATAAACCATGAATGACAATGCCCCAAGTTAACCATGAACAACACTAATTAACCATCAGATTTTCCTAAAGTCATTGAATTGGACTCAGCGATGCATCCAAATTATTCTTATCAAGTTCCCTATATGAACGGCATGATAGTGATACATATCAAAGATCATTAAGTTCTATAAAAATCATAAGCATTGACGTGACATTCGTGACTATGAACAGCATGACACTCCTGCCAGGAATTTACTTAACGTGATCGTGACTAGCAACCTCCATTACTTGTAAATATAAGTTTGTAACTATTAGGTGAAACTCCCTTATATTTTAGCATCAAATTCATGCATGCAAACTAAGTAGGCCTCCTTAATCAACATACAAGAATAAGTTTTCAATCAAACAGTTAAGCAAATTGCATTCACGATTTATGAAATAATAACTGGATGTAATCAACTCATGTCACATATATGTTCATGGCTTCGAATTCTCCCTTAGCTAAAACGAGTTTAGTTCCTCATGTTCGCAATTAAACAAAGACAAATAAATTTAAACATTGAAAACAAAGATAGAATACACCTAGAAACGCTCTAACAATCCAACGTCTTGAATAGCATGCACGGCTCCAGATGGCTCATTCTTCTCATTCCTTGCAAAGATGCGGCACAAATGGGACTTTCTGAGTTAAGGCTCTTAGGCATAATGGTTATGATTGTGGTGAGGGTGGTATGAAATATGCGGCAGAATGATGTATTTATAGGCTGAAACACACGACACAAGGTAGCATAGGCAAAGGATTTCAACACTTCAATCCCACAAGGAAAAGGCCATCTAGAAGTCAGAAACCAAAGAGAATAGGAATAGGGATGTGGCTTCTAGAAAGGCAAACCTAAAGGGACCAGTCGCCACCTTTGTAGGACAAGGGATAGAGCTTCTAGAATGCTTAAGGGAATGTGGCACTCTTTTAGGCTTCTAGAAGGGATATGTGCGACAGGTTTCTAAGGAATGAATTGACCTTTTAGTAACAAGTTTTAGGTGTCCTAACCTGAAAAGAATTCCCTCCTTGCAGCTGGAATTAAGGTGAAATAGGATTAAGATATGATAAGATTGGATAAGGTTTGGATAAGATAAGGATAAGATAAGGTTGTTTGGATAATGTTTCCTTATTTTGAGCTGATTCCTTATTTTCCAAGTCTTGAATTAATTTCTTCAACTCTTTAGCACATTCCTAGCCTCTCTTGAACTTCAAATTTGTCCATCCACCTTGCTTCATGCATGTGTTATCCATTCCAAGCCCAAAATTGCTCTAAAATGCTCCAAATTGCACTTGCTTGCCAACTTTGTCATTTGGATCTACAAACACAGCAACTAAGTAAGTAAATGCAAAGAAACAAGCTAACTAAGTCGCATAAATATGCTCCTATCAACGGTCCAAGCCGTGCCACTTCAAGCTTCAAGCGCCCAAGCCCTAGTCGAGTTGTCCCAAGCCATCCAAGCCTAAGTCGAGCCGACCCGAGCCGCCCAAACCCAACGTGAGCCCAATGCATTGCCAAGCCAAACCTTGGCCTCACACCCACGTGCGCCACATGCCAAGCAACCTACTCTCGTGGCCCAACATGTTCCCACAGTCTAACCTACTATCGTGGCCTTTCAAGCAGTTTTCATCGGTCCAAGACTAGTTCTACTGTTTCAACTTCAAATTTCTAGGACTACGATTGAACCGGGGGCATTTCACCACATTTCTCCACAGATTTGACATTCCCCAATTCGAATCTCGCGCCTAGAGTCTACCACGATTCCACTACTTAAGAAGATGCCTTCCTTCTAAGCTCTACCAATTTGAATGGTGAACAACACTTGTCTTCACAAGTTATAGAGTTGACAAACGCTCTTGCACAACAGACGGCCTTGGTAAATCAACTCTTATAGCTCATCGAGATCCAACGTGCCCTAGATGAGGTGTCCTGAAATAGGACAAGGGCAGACAAAGAACCTTTCTAGTTGCGTCCTGGCAAGTAGCCACTCAACCAACCATGAATCGAGTATTCGAGTAGTGTACACTCCTGATTGGGCCCCCGAGATAGCGTATATTCACATTTTAGCACGCGAATGAGCGTACACTAGACTAGTCGACAGATGAGAATACACTCACGGTTAGGGCCACACTCCGATAATCAACATAAGCAGCCTTATAGGTGAAGCATTCATTCGCGGTTAGGCCCGCAAGTAGCATCTTTCACATCACATTGGAGTAAGCAGCACGACGGACGAAGAGAAGTAGCCAATCAATCCAACTCAAGTTCAACTTGCAGCTTGTGCCAAGCACGTAGAAGAGTAGCTTAGATTGTGCCAAGCACGTAGAAGAGTAGCTTAGACTGGCAAGTCAAGACTGGGGGCAGCCGAGAGCTCCGATACCCCCAACAAAGACAGATTTAGGAAGAGGTAAAGAGACTCTTAAACGAACGATTGTGCAATTTCTAACGCAACAAAGTCACCGATGAAGCACTACGACGAGACATGACCAAAATAAGCAGGCCACCCTTCACGAACGAGATTGAGCAGGCAGAGCCTCCACGTAAGTTTAGCATGCCATAGTTCACATCTTTCAAATGAGATGAAGATTCGGATAGGCACTTAAAGCACGATGGTCCTTTATTAAAATAATGATGTTATATGTAAGATATTCGCCACCACCTTACAAGGCAAGGCGCAAGATTGGTTTCACACCCTGCCGCCACGATCCATTCAGAGTTTTGATGATATTTCCTTGGTTTTCACAAAGCACACTCATATTACCGCTCGATCAAGAAAAAGTCTTACCATTTGTTCAATGTGAAGAAGAATCCAAATGAGTTGCTCTGCGACTACGTGAAGAGGTTCAAAGCTGAGAATGTGAAGATAGTCGAATGCGACGACTTAATACAAGTGTAGCCTTCCAAAAAGGACTCACTCATAGCAGACCACCCGTTGTTTGGAGAATTGATCATGAAAGAATACCTAACTCTGGTAGACTCTTTTGCTTTGGCAGAGAAGCTTGCTTTTTGGGACAAGGCTCGGTGAGCCGACAAAGCAACCAAGTAGCCTCGAAAAGAGTTAGTAGTGGCTCAAATGAAGGAGGATGGGAAGCAGTACAACAAAAGAAGACATGAGGCCAAGCGTAGAGACCGACCCACGACCAAAGAAGGCCCGACAACTAAGAACTACTCTAAGTTCTCCATCCCGATCCACCAAATCCTTTGCGACATCAAGAGCAAGCCATGGTTCAAGTTGCCAAAATAATCAAAGGGAGATACTTCCAAGTTAGATCACACCAAGTACTGCGCATTCCACCGAGGTCTCGGTTACACAACCGACGATTGCTATTCTTGGCAAAACTTAGAAGCTCGTGAAGGAAGGCAAGGTCGACAGATACTTTAACAAGTCAGTTGCATAGCCTAGAAGGAACGCAGACACCAACGAATTATCTCCTGCAATGGGATTCTAAGGAGACATTGGCTAATAAAGCTAGATGCCGTCACTTCTGTCAAGTATCAAAAAATTGGTTTCCGCATCCCAGAATGAGGAGTTGAAGAAATCAAGTCTAACCAGGCCACATCTCGATGATGCACTGTACAAGTATTGGAGGAATCAAAGAAGAAGACCTTTACCCCCGTAGAGGCTAGTGAGGTCTGAAAGGACAAAGAAGCTACCCAATAGCAATTACAAAAAGTGGATCAAGAAAATGGTGCTCAAGTACACGAGATATGATAGAAACCTAAAGAAGAAGCTGAGAACATCATTCTTGATCCTTAGTAGCCAGAAAAGACAGCTAGAAGCGGCACACGTCTAAGCCCAACTGAGAAGGAAGAACTCACAACTTTTTGAAGGAAAATCGTGACGTCTTTACATGGTCACCATCCGACATGCTCGGCATTGATCCCGAGATAACTTGCCACAAGCTACACGTCGACCCTGATGCCAAATTTGTGATCTAAAAAAAATGCATTTTGCACCCAAATGAGTGACGATCATCAAAGCAAAAATTGACAAGCCACTGGAGGCCAGATTTATAGAAGAGGTAGCACACTCAGCATGGCTTACCAACGTTGTGCTAGTAAAGAAAAAAGAGAAGGGCAAATGGAAGGTTTGCGTAGACTACATCGACCTCAACAAAGCATGCCCAAAAGATCCTTATCCGCTTCCCCGAATCGATCTATTAGTAGATTTGACTTCTGGGAACTAGCTACTCAGCTTCTTAGATGCATACTCTGGCTACAACAAAATAGCCATATACGAGCCTGATAAGGAGAAAATCGTGTTCATGATTGAGCGAGGCACCTACTGCTACAAGGTCATGCTTTTTGGCCTTAAGAACGTGGGATCTACTTACCAAAGGTTAGTAAACATGATGTTCAAAAAGTAAATTGGAGTAAGCATGAAAGTCTATGTCGACGACATCATGATGAAGGGCAAGCAGTGGTCAAACCACATTGGCAACCTAGCGGAAACTTTCAACATCCTTAGAAAGTACAAGATGAAGCTCAATCCCGCTAAATGCACTTTTGAAGTATCTTCAAGCAGATTTTACGGTACTTAGTAACCCAACGAGGAGTCGAAGAACATCCCAAGCAAATCTGAGCGATCTTAAAGATGAAATCTCCAACTACCTTGAAGGAGATCTAAAGCTTAACTGGACGAGCAGTCGCCCTCAACCACTTTCTCTCACAGTCCACCTATCGATACAAACCCTTTTTCAAGGCCATCAAGATGGCACAACGAGACAAATGGGATGATGAGTGCAAAAAAGCCTTCTAAGATCTGAAGAAGTATCTTACATCACTTCCCTTATTATCCAAGCCATAAGCAGTGGAAGACTTATACATATACCTAGCAGTCTCTGAAGTAACAGTGAGCTCTGCCCTCATATGAGAAGAGCTAGGGGCCCAACTGCTGGTATTCTGCACTTCTAAAGCTCTTCT
Source organism: Crataegus laevigata (assembly GCA_963580275.1). Classification (NCBI taxonomy): domain Eukaryota; kingdom Viridiplantae; phylum Streptophyta; class Magnoliopsida; order Rosales; family Rosaceae; genus Crataegus; species Crataegus laevigata. The sequence continues at coordinate 15,720,720 of OY756940.1, read as the reverse complement.
CGGTACAGAAACTAGATACCCGAAGATCGAAAAATTAATTTTGGCGCTAGTTGTTGATACTCGGAAGCTCAGGCCATACTTTCAAGCCCATACAGTCATTATCATGACTCAATATCCTTTACCAATCAATCCTACATGGTCTGGACGGTTCTCAACGAGTGATGAAATGGGTGTTGGAACTTGGCCAATACGGTTTAGTTTTCTAACCTTGCATAACTATAAAGGCCTAAGCCTTGGCAGGCCCATACAGTCATTATCATGACTCAATATCCTTTACTAATCAATCCTACATGGTCTGGACGCTTCTCAACGAGTGATGAAATGGGTGTTGGAACTTGGCCAATAAGGTTTAGTTTTCTAACCCTGCACAACTATAAAGGCCCAAGCCTTGGCAGACTTCATAGTGAAATTCACACCTAGCCTAGGCAACGCAATAAAGTGGCCTAACGACGCCTCGAAAGCAGTCGAGCACACCTTAGTTGCACCTGATCCCCCTAATGAAGATTTCTGGCATTTGCATGTCGACGACGCATCTAACTATAAAGGCTCGAGAGTAGATGTGGTCTTTGTCACCCTAGACAGTTCAATGCTCGAGCAGCCGATCACTATGCACTTCAAAGCATCCAACAACGAAGTAGAACACGATACCCTATTAGCAAGCCTCTGAATGGCAAAAGACTTGGCGGTGAAGAAACTCACAATTCATTCTGATTCCCAACTAATCACCAGCCAGACTACTAGGGAGTACATGCAAAACATTCGAGGATGACACAATACCTTAAGAAGGTACACAAGCAATTCGCAGGCAGACAACGCCTATGCGAACGCACTAGCCGACCTAAGCTCTGCCCTCGACCACCAATTCAACGCTTTATTCCAGTTGAGTATCTAGACAAGCTAAGCATAGAGGTAGAGTCAGCAACCGAAGTGTCATAGGTTAGTATAACTCCCAACTAGCAAAGTTTTATTATAGACTACTTGGTCAATGGAACACTCTCCATGGAAATGTTAGAGTCTAGAAAGCTCCAAATGAAGGCAGCACGCTACTACATATGGAACGACATTTTCGGTTGAGGATCCTACATCATACCACATCTCCGCTGCCTAGCGCCTCTCGACAACCTAAAGGTTCTAAGCTCAACCCATGAAGGCATTTTTGGAAATCACTTTGGAGGCCGATCCTTAACACAAAAAGCTCTTAACGCAGACTACTACTGGTCTACCATGCATTAAGATGTTAAGGAGTTAGTGCAATAGTACGACCACTGACACCGCTGTATAGGGGTGGGCACTTGAAACCGAAAACCGAAACCGAAACACGAACCAAATCGAACCGCACCGAATGGTTCGGTTTTGCGGTTTTGAAACGGTTGCGGTTTTGAAACCGAACCGCATTGTAGGAAACGGTTTGGTTTTGGTTTTAGCTTTTGAAAACCGCACCGAAACCGAAACCGCACCTTAAATTAGATGTCCTATTTTAATTAGTTGTTTGTTAGAATCCATACATTTAGTATGTACATGTCATAATAATGATTATTTTTTCCAAATTATATCCCTCATCAAGCTTGGCATCTCAATGTTTCTTTACAGGAAAAGATGAAAATTTTATTTACTAGTAAAAGCACTTCAGAACCCTAATTTACAAGTTCATAATGATAGCCTATATAATAGACTAATAAAAAATACAAATGAAAAAAAAAAGAAACAATGAGCATCAAATAAGAGTAGTCATTGTAGGAAAGATACAAAGACCAAATCTCTAATAAAATAATAAGTTGTAACACTCCATTTGGGTACTTTTTCCTGCTCACAAAGTCTATCATATGTGCAATTAGCTAGCTAGAGTAAAGAAAAGAATTCTCATGTGGGTTGTTTAATTAATGTATTGTGTGGAAAATGAGACTGTGTTATGTGTAGATAAGTATAAATTTTAAATTGTATATATTTTTTCAAAAACCAAACCGAAACCGTTTGAAACCGCACCGAACGGAACCAAACAGTTTGGTTTCATTTTGATTTTGGCTTCAAAACCGCACCGAACCGCACCGCAAAAAGTTGCGGTTTTGGTTGTGGTTTCACTCAAAACCGCACCAAACCAAACCGTGCCCACCCCTACCGCTGTAAACCAGTACCAGCATTGCCTGCTTGCGAACTACACCCACAGACGAGTCCCTGGCTGTTTGTGCAGTGGGCAATTGACTTGGTAGGGCTAATGCTGCCCGCTATTGAGAGCAAAGGCATAACGATCGTGACAACCGATTACTTCACCAAATGAGTAGAAGCAAAGCCTATGACAACCACAACTCAGACGGACATAAAGTGCTTCATATGGAGGAATATCATTTACCGATATGGCATTCCTCAATCCATCATCACCGACAATGGCCCGCAGTTCATGGGCAAAGCTTTGGTGAAGTTCTTCCAAAAGTATGACATCAAGCAGCATATGTCCACGCCGAGATATCCTTAAGGTAATAGGCAGGCCGAAGCATCCAATAAGACGATCTTCATTGCCTCAAGAAATTCCTTTTTAACAAGAAGGGAAAATGGCCAGACGAACTCCCCGGATGTCTATGGGCATATCGTACCACCAAAAGATAAGCAATAGGTGAAACTCATTTCTCTTTAGCATTTGATTTAGAAGCAATCATTCATCCTAATGTCATCGTGCCAAGTATCAATACTCTACTACCAAGCATTGAGCAAAACAGTAAGGAGATGACCACAAGCTTAGATTTGACAGAGGAGAAGCGTAAGCAGACCATCACTCGCATCGCAGCCTACCAACAACAGCTCATCTCCAACTACAACAAAAAGGCCAATATCCTGCAGTTCCAACCCAAAGATCTAGTCCTAAGAAAAGCCTTCATCACTGCCCGCAAAAAAAGCTTCAAAAAGATGGATCGCATCTGGGAACGTCTGTATAAGATCATTAAAGTAGACGGTAAAGGTAATTACACCCTCACCACCATGAACAATAGAGAGATCGAAAAGCAGTGGAATGCCTACAATCTAAGAAAGTACCATGTATGACCTCCTGCTTCATCAAAGCTCAAAGAACTCGAACAGCTCAACAGGCACCACCTCGCAAGCCGAGAACTATCCAGTTGTTATGCAGTCTCTACTTTACGGCTAAGTTTTTGTTCGCTTCACTCATTTTTCAATTACGAATTCAAAAGTAATCTACAACTTAGCTCGACTATATGTCTACAACAACTTATCACTCATGCACTTCAAAAGAAGATCACACCATTCTTAGGGACTCATCGCAGGAATTGCACTTTATGAAGGACCAACCATGTTCTCCAGTGTGAGAGGGTAAACTAATTCCCCGACACCCATATAGATCTACTCTCCAAAGAGGGGGGATAAACTCTACACTCCAAATATTTAGATTTGGATGAGCTGAGCTGCCCTAATATAACTAGATGCATAATAGCTTACGTTGGGATTCCTAGAAGTAGCCACAATGATCTTTTTCAAGGCTTAGCTAACTGAAGGATTTTGGGTCTCTTCACCTAATTTGCAGGGAACCGGGCACTAGAGACGGAGGAGGCACATAACATAGTACACCCTATAGATGGCTACCCTGGAACCCTAAAGCTGCTACCGAGTACACTAAGGTAGCCTACGGTTTCCAGAAGACTATTTATGGCTTGTCTTTCGAGTAGTAAGCCACGCTAAACTTATACAACTCCACGTTTTGTGAGTGGTTAAACAAGTTAGCGCACGTATACAAAGCTTTATCCATTGTTGACATGCTACGTAGTTGATGGGCTTCATTTTTGCTAAAGTACGGAATGATCTACACTAAGTCCTAAAGTATTGTGATATTTACTATGCAACCTATAGAATTGAAGAAAGCCAAGGTTAAACAACCTAGTGGTTATGCGGACTTGTCTGTTTCTGCAAGTAAAGCATCCGGCTGCCAACCCTATGGCTAACAACTTTGAAAAGTTCTACACCAACACTTATGGTTGCATAAGCTACACGGGCCTGTCTACTTATAGAAAAGTAACACACCTGCCACTGGTCTATAAAGTCTAAAGGTTAGGGCATGAACAAAAGAAGCGAAGATGGAAAAAAAATGAAGTAAGTAAGTTTATTAAATTTTCTAGCAAAATTGAGAAACGACTAGTAAAGACTGAAGGAGTTCAAGCAAAGTAAAAAGCAACAAGTAAAATAAAGAAAATCCTAAAGGCTACCTAGAAGACTACTCTTCAGGAACTTAGACATCCAACGACTACTTGATCTCCACACCTTCACCATCCAACGCTTCACCCCCAACTGCCCCAGCCTGGGCACCAACCTCTCCGACTACTTCACCAATAGAAGCCTTAAAAGTATATGTTAGCAAGTCTTCTGGAGAAATAGAGAATGTCTCAAAGTCTTTACCAAAAAACTCAAAGTCTGACGGTCGCTCAAAGAGATGGTCTACATAACCCAGCTTGTAGAAATTAGCTTGACTCTGAGTAAATGAAGCCTCGAACCCAACCTTCTAACCTTTCAATTGTTCATTCTCCTTGAGCAGACAAGCACGGACCTGTTTCAGCTTTTCCACTTCCTTCTTCAGACTGTTGTTCATCATCAAAGCATATTGGAGTTCTTACACTTGAGGCTCAAGCTTATCGAAGATCTTCTTAAAATGGATCACTCGGTGCAAGCAGCAATCAATTCTTTATCCTTTGCGTAAGCAGCGGAGCGGAGGTTAAAGACGGCACACTCAAAGTCTTAAATCTGAGGTATGTAACACCCAATCTCCTTCTCTGCACTTTCATACTTTACTTGGATCGCGTCAAGCCTAGTCTTCAAATCCACGATCTTTTGGCAAGCAGTCTTAAGCTGCAGAGAATTGAGGGTAGAGATATTAGACCCCTTCAAAGCAGCAAGCTCAAATTCTAACTTCTTGACTTTCTCAGCCGATGAGTAAGCTTCGGTTGCCACAGTTTTTGCCACTTCCTTGGCAGCCTTGGTATTCTCTTGATCAAGGAACATAAACTCGATTAGTAGAATCATCAATTTTCTGCATCATAGCCAGCAGAGCAGTCCTTCTATACTCGGTTATATGTTTTGCAAAGGAATTCGGGCCAACAACCCCTTTAAGGCCATCAACAAACTTGGCATACACATCCACGTCCTCGAGTAGATTTGGACTCGAAAGCGCATAAATCTCAGCAGCTTCCCCAGAAACAGACTTGGTGAATTTTTTACAACTGCCCGCACGAGCAATCTCATTCTTCTCAGCAAACGAATCAGTCTCAGTAGCAGAAAGAATAGGTTTTGGTGCCACTTTAGCAGGCAAAGGCACCTAGTCACTCTTCATAGTAGCAAGCCTCTCTAAAGGTGAACCAGACTTAGCCCCAAACGAACGTTTTAACATAAATTTCGGCACTGGGAGCATGGTTGAACTTCTACGTTGAGCAATTCCATCAGTAAGCAAACTAGCCACCTTTGAAATCACAGATGTCACCAGTACATATCTAGTAGCCTCATTCTTCTCACCTTTGGAAGAAGCCAAGTTAATCACAAGCTTGGGGGCAGCCAGTGAACCCTCATGAGTAGCGGAAGAAGTCTTTGGCTTTTTCTCAGCCGGCATCTCTTGAGCAGACGAGGAAGGTCTCTTTTTCCCACCTTCACTTACAGCGGGCTGTACAACGGCAATCGGAAGAGCTAATGGCTCTGCCTTGATCCGCTTTATCTCCTCTCTTGGGAGCAACCCACCTTTCTCTCGACGAAAATGACTAAGTAGCCAACGCCATTCACGATACTCAGAAAGGATACCTAGAGCGACATGCATTTTCTTTATGTCTGGAAAGCTTTAGGAGTTGAGCCAAATTCTGAATCTACAAAAGCAGCAGGAGACAATGATAAAATTAGAAAGCAACTTAGCATAAATACAAAGCAGTCGAGAAATTAAACAGCCTACTTATAGGATATGAAGACTTTTGGAACACGCAGCTCAGGGGAAGAATCAGACTCTCATTTTCCACTTATCTCCAAAGTCTCTTTGGCCCAGTCATGATCTCTCTTGCTTGAATGATCGAATAATCTATGGCTAGATCGCAGTTGTCCAACTTCCTCAATGTGGCCTGTGTCATAGAAGTACCAAAATTCATTGACAGTTAGATCTAAGTCAAAGAATTGGCTTAGATTAAGGAATCCCACAATCACACAAACTGTATTCGGAGAGCATTGAGCAAGAGCACACTTCGTGGAGCAGAGCACTTTATAGAATAAACACGGCATGGGAAAAGTAAATCCCAACACAAAATAGTATAGGTGGGACTTGATGGCTCTCCAAGCCCCACAGCATGGCTCTACCATTCTTGACGAGGATCACTCACACCCCTAATAGAATGGCGTGCCTATATGCCTCGAGAAAGTCCCTGAACGAGTCATCGGAGCCAATTTTGAAGTGAGCAGCCTTAAAGTAGCCTACCTTTCTCAAAGAACTACCTTAACGACACAATGGCGGCACACCATCATCACTCTTGTGGGCTGAGGAAGACATGCTTGAAGAAATTCTACAAAGACTCGAAGAAAATTCGTTAGATGGTTGCTTGAAAAAAAAAATATCTCCTCAAGCCAGGTCTTTTGGCCCAAGATAGTAGTAAGGGGACAGGGCATCCCAGCATACGCCTCAGCCTAACAACTCTCGGCCTTTCTCTCTCCTCTTACAAGCACGAACCCAAGCCTAGCGAAAAAAAAATGAAGCACATCTCAACCGAAGACAGTTCAGACGAGTCAAGCCTAGCGGCTCGCAGCCCATTCTCTCTCCCTTCAAGCACGGGCCCGGCCCTCCTCGACCCAGACCACTGTACCAGGACCAATGGTGACTGGCTACCCATGGTAGCCCTGCTGTGGCCTCATCCCACCAACTTTTGCATATCCTCAACCTCTGTCGCGCCAAATTTCAAGCCCTGAGGCTCCCAAAAATCAAGAAGACAAGGAAAATTAATTTTTCCTTACCTTGGTGCGGCGTGAAGATGAAGAAAGCAACGAAAGACAATCATTTTACACGGGCAAGTGTAGAAGATTGCTCAGGGAGGAGGAACAAATATCCTCTAGCTTTCTCTCTCTTGAAAGGTAGAATACATTGCTCTCCAAAGTTGATTTAATAATCTATTTAAGGTAGACTTAAATAAACTTTGGGAGAAATTTATTTCCCTTTCCTAGGAAAATCTAATTTCCAATTAAAGAGGGAATCTACATCAAAATAAGAAACAATCCTATGTTTCCTAAAGCAAGAAGATCTCTACACCTGCTGCCTTTTCCTGCGAGCAGTCCAACAGGTGTGGGGGCATTTGTGGAGCAAAAAATAATCAAGAAAAATATGGAGGCGACACGTGGATTCTTGTGTTAAAAAGACAAATTTACCCTCAAGGCATATCAGAGCTCCTTCGCGTAAGCAACGGACAATCATGATTCAATCAAGGTCAAAAGTGATCAAAATATGTATTTATTCAAAACCTATTTCATCCATCCTCATCAAGTCCACACCACAAGGTAACCTCCAAAATATTTATTCAAAATAGGATTAATTACCTAAATTAATTGATTAATTTCCTAATTAATTAATTAATTTCCTAATTGATTGCAAGATATTATTTTGACATAATATCTTGCAATTACACCCAAAAACCACCAAATGTGGCTGGTTCCCATCTCTCCCAAAGGGGCCGGCCACACAAATACCACCTCATTTCTCTAAAAACCTAATTCCAACTCTCTTGCTAAATTCTCCAAATTTCTCTAAACGCTTTTCCCTCAAATTCTAACTTTGGCATCAGAGGTTCTTTAGCCATAGCCCTCCTCCCTCAAATTTATTGTGGGCACGTGAGGCTCTTGGTCTTGACCTAAGGTGTTAATTATTTTGTATGTGCAATTTTGTCCAAGAAGAAGAAGGCAGAAATTTGCATCCACATTGATATCAAAGATTTGGGCTCTTTGCATTATTTTTTCATTAAGATTTCTAGGACAACAAATGGTTTGTTTTTGTGACATGATATGTTATATAAAATTAAAATGCTTAAATCCATGCCTTGTCCATGCCTTCTTCATAACAGACTTCTCAAAGATGACAATGTTCTCTATACTAATTCTATTGCTTATAGAAGTATAGTGGGAGCTTTGTAGTATCTTACTTTCATAAAGGCCGGCATTGCTTTCTTTGCGCATCAAGTTTGTAAATTTATGCAAAATTCTATGGGTTCTCATTTCACTTTTGTAGAAAAATACTCAAAAAGGCACTCTGTCATTTGGTATTACATATTCAAAAGGGGTTATCTTTAAAGGCCTTTAGTGATGCTGATTGGGCATGAGACCTTAATGATAAAAGGTCAACAACTAGTTTTGTAGTTTTATTAGGCTCCAATCTCATTTGCTAGTCTTCTAAGAAATAATGAACTTTGTCTTGGTCATCCATAGAGGCAGAGTGTAGAGTCATGTCTACTACTTTTACGAGTCCACGACATTTTTAGTCTAGCGCATTGTAGCTGTAGTTTTACGAACTCAAGTCACAGAAGTACAGAGCCTCTCTCTCTTCTGAAGCTGACTAAAAATGTCGTGGACTCGTGGTTAATAGAACAATGTTCACTCTGTTCTCTTCATATATGCCTCAGAAATCCTGTTCTTTTCTCTCGTCTCTCTTCAGCTTCCCTATGTTGTTTTCTTTTTGAGATAAAACAGTCAGACCCCAAACAAAGATAATTCTTCAGCGGATGATGATGAGATCTGCCTGCTGCTCCTCCTTTCATGTTTCTTAGGTTTTGTTTTGCTTGATTGGTGTGCGATTCTCAACGAATTAGTCCGAACCATCGATTGATTTTGTTGGCTGGTTTTCAAATTTTATCATTTCTACAACCAACAAAACCAATCAAGAAATGTTAATCCAACAAAACCAGCCAACAAATTAATGATTAATTTACTAAATTGGATTAATAGTTCATTTGTAGGCTAAATTAACTATTCGGAAATGTTAATAAGGTAATCTAGAAAAATGACAGAGTGGGTTAACGGAAATGCTAATTTTAGGCTTAAATTCTAACGGAACTTCACCATGAGGGTTTAAATCCGAATTTTTTAACCGCGGAGATTTTCTTCCGATTACCCTATCAGGCTATCACTACGGAAACTATTAATCCAATTTAGCCAAGAAAAGTAATACAGAAAGAATCGTTCATCTCCTCCTTGCCTTCTCTCGACTGCTAAACTATTCTTCTTCTGCTTAGTTCATCATTTTTCCTTCTTGGTTTATAGAATGAGCACTTATCAAATGATAAGAGGATGAAATTCAAACCATAGCCAAGAATCAAACAATTGGGTTTCCATGAATTGAATTAAATTGCGACCATACCAGTTTGACAAATAGTCTAGTGGTAAGTCGATCAATTTAAAGTGGCCGCTAAAAGCTTCAAAGTTTCAGTTGAGGAACCTAAACAACTAATAAAGTAAATAAACTATTTAAGCAAAGTGACTGTACAAATATAAAACACACAAAATTCTTACCTGCATTTATGGATGGCAAAATTAGAAGAACCCCCTTCAACATAACACGTTTTACTTCAACTACTGTCCCTACTAATCTATGGTAAAAATATCTCATATAAACGAAAAAACATATTAACCCAAATCATGTTTCTGAGGTTGCATTTTAATGAAATCAAATTACAAGAAACACAAAATATAATCGCATTGCCATCATGATTATTAATACATTGCAAATTACACAAATCAATATTATCATCATATGTCATAGACTTGCTTGCCGGTGAACTTGACCTCAATCGGGCTGAGATTCTTCCCAATCGACCTGAAGTTCTGGCCAACCCCTTGGCGCCCAGGGTTCACCTTCTCAGGGTACACACCATCCTTGGGGTGCAAGTATTGGACCTCCCCGTTAGGGAAAACCCTGTAAAACTGGTACTTAATCTTGTACTTGGACCTAAGCCTAGTTCCAAGAGCCAAGCACTGCTCTTTCCTGGCCAGTTTCAGCAAGTTAGGACCCTCCCTCATGATGGCAGCTCCGCCAGTCGGCATCTCAAATATCTGCTCCTTTGGTGATTCCCATGTGATCACGTAAAACTCTTCCTCCTGCGCTTTCCTCAACAGCCCGCCAGTGCTGCCACCGAAGATCGGTGAGGGTGTTGTTGGGTCCAGCTCGGGTGGGGTGAAGCCTACCGGAGCCTCCTTTGTGGGGGTCACGGTTTTTTCCTCAGCGGAGGCATTGATCGTCATCGTTCTTGCGGTGGAGAGCTTGAGTGGCTTGAGGGCCATGAAGGAGGAGGAGACTGATTGCTTCCATGGGGCGGTTGTACGGTCGGCGGTGGTCTTTGGGGCTGAGGGAGTTGGGGTGAAGAGGCTGGCTTGTGTTGCCATGGCCATGAGGAACTAGAGAGGGGAAGGAGAGAGAGAGAGTTGTGGTTGGTTTGTGTTGTGTTGTGTGGTAGTATAATTTTTTTGAGGGGTTTATGGGGTTATGGAGATTTTGATTGGGAGTTTGTAAGGATATGAGGTGGGTGGTGAGGATTTGGTTTGGATAAGGTGATATGGGATCGACCAATAAGAACATGATTCTGATACGTTGCCCTACCTGTGACTCAGGGCTCATCTTTGCTTTTGTTTCTTCTTTGCATACGTTAATTAGTTCTGGTCAACTCGTAAATCCATATGGAGAAACTGAGGGCAGTTTGGGATTGCAGTGTTTTTTAAAAATTGCTTCTAATGTGTTTTAAGAATAGTCAGTTGTAAAATAAAGCAGATGACCATTTGGTTAACTGTATTTTAAAATTGTTGTGGTAAGAAACGCAGTGTAAAAGCGTTTGGTAAATTTTAATGTAAAAGTAATATAATTGTGTACAATGACAAAAATGAACATAGTAGTAGGAGCTGGGAAGACGACAATAGTGGTGGGGACAATGGTGGTAATGGTGGTGATAGTAGCAATGGTGGAGGTATGGTGATGGTGTTAATAGTGGGATGTGGTGGTTGGGCTATAGAGGTAACAATGGTGCTAGAGGGGGTGGTAGTGCAAGTGGTGGCGGTTGTGGTTGTAGTGGCAGTGGTGGTTGTGGTGGCGATATAGTGGTGGTGCTAGTAGTGAGATGTGGTGGTTGGGGTGTGTAGAAGTATCAATGGTGTTAGAGGCGGTGGGAGCATTGGAGGTGGTGGTGGTTGTGGTGGCAGTGGTGGCGGTAATGATGGTGGTGACAGTGATGGTATGGTGGTGGCAACAATGGTGGTTGTAACGGCATTGATAATGTAAGGTTGTTAGTGTTTGTAATGGTAGGTCATAACTGATAAACCTAATAATCCTATGTGTAATCCAAGTCAGCAATCTGAAGCCAAATGGTTGCACAAGTCAGCAATCCATATGCCTGCAGTTTGAATACATGATTCCCGCTCACCAAGTGAAAGTCATAGTTTGGATAACTCCGTGTTTCAAACCATTACATTCGCCAAAAAAAGTTACTATAGGCATGCCCGATCGATGGAAGGTAACAATTTTTAGGTGGCAATTCAACATGGCACGATTGTAATCTAACTAATCCATGCCCAAGATAACATCAAAATCAATGATGTCCAAGGGGACAATATTAGCTAGCATTACAACATCCTCGATAAAAACGAGACATCCTCGATACTCCCAACTAACATAACAAGTTTCACCCCTAGACATCGAGAACTCCAACTCATAACCGAGGGGAATAAGGTGAGGTTGAGTCTTTTGAGCAAACATATGGAAAATAATTGAAGGAGCAGCACCCGAGTCAATTAATATTCTAGCAAAATGGCCAAGAACATTCAACGTACCCACGATCAAATCGGGTTTACTTTGAGCATCTTGCAAGGTAATGTTGTTGACGCGTCTCTGTGATTGATGCCTGCCTCCACAACCCTTATTAGCCTGGTTACTGCGTCCTTGATTGCCTCGCCCCTGATTTGTTTGATTAGGCTGCCTGGTTGAACTGCCACTACTAGAATCTACATCAAGATTCTGATATTGCCCTTTAGCATACCACTGTGCTTTGTCGCCCTGATACAGTGTATAACCCCCTGGTACTACGAATAGCCACCTTGGTAATAAAGATCAGGTGTGTACTGATATGCTTCTCCTGGATACTGGGATCAGTGTTCTAAAAAACGCCCTAGGCGACGCCTAGGTGCTGGGTGGCTAGCAACCGAGGCGTTTTTGGACAAATCGGGCGGAAAAATCGGATTGGGCCTAGGCGGTCTAGGCGGTCCTAGGAGGTTTTTTTTTATATTTTTTTTATTTTATTAATTGTGTGCTTTTTTCTTTTTTGGTTTCATGGTGGTATACTTATGGAAATGGTGTATCTAATTTGCAAATGATGGATTTACTACAAGTTCATCTAATACTTATGGAAATAGTGTACCTAATTTGTATTTTATCATTATTTTATTATCCATACAAGTATAGTTTTTTTTTACGTGTCAATATGCACTTACTTACAAGATATACAAGAAATTTACCTAAATCTGCCTAGGCACTAGGCGCTACCCCCCCCCCCCCCCCCCCCGCGACTAGCGCCTAGCATTTTTTAGAACCTTGACTGGGATACATCACCCTGGTAGTGGTAAACACCACCATAACCTATCTGCTAATAGGTACCAGGTCCTTGAATCTACTGGAGATGAATTGCATGTGGTAGGGTGAGAGGTTGAGGCTTCTGATTATGAGGGCATTGAGTAGCTTTGTGCCCCACCTGGCCGCATGTGTAGCATCTAGTACTTCCCCTCTTACATTCCCCGGAATGACAATTATTGCACCTATGGCAAAACTAAGCACCAGAATTACTAGGGTTCCTCTGATTTTGAAAACGGGAACTGCATGTTAATCTACCGCCCTTTCGAGGCGTATTGGAACTTAAACCACCGTTCAATTATCCAGAACTATTACCACTTCTTTTGAAATTATGATTCTTTCGAGGGCCAAATGATGACTACCCCCTATTATTATTCCTCTGAGCATTATTATTATCCTACTCATCATCATCATCATCATCATCATTATCAGGGCCATTCTCGGAGTCTTCAACACGAAGTAGAACTTCAAAGAATTCTTGGTAGGTAGAACATAGAGTAAAAGTTGCCAAAGAACGCAGTTGCTTACGAGTCCCCTTCTTGAAATAACAGAGCATCTATCTGGGATTCCCAACAATCTTAGGACAATAGTGGGATAAGTCAACATCTTACCTTGCTTCAACTCTGAGAATTCATCTCACTTTTGATCCTTATACTTTAGAGGTGTGAATCTAGCCTCAAATAGGCATCTGAAAACATCCCAATCCACGGCCTCTTGAGCAGACAACGGGCGTGACTCCAAAGCCCACCATGATTCTGCTCCCAGATGAAAGAACTAAGTCATTATCTTGACCCATCTCTCTGCCGGAAGGTTTCCCTGTCGCTGCATAACGCGGAAAGTCTTTTCAACATGGTCGATCCAAACCTCAGATTTCTCGGGTCCCTCGTTTCCAAAGAAATTATTTATCTGATGGGATACTGTTTCCAAGGTAGTCCTCTGGGGAAAAAGAAGTGTGGACTGAATGGCGCTGGCAATGGCCTCACCGAGTTAACCAAAGTCGGGAAAATTAGTCTCATAAGGGACAGACATAAGAGATCAAAAATTTATTTAGGCCTATATAACATACGAGGAATGCAAGACTGCCAAAACCTATACTCTGATACCAAACTGACACACCTCGACTGGAGTCAAGGTATGCTGGTCGTCACCCAGATGTGACGTAACCAAAAAGAAAAGTGAAGTATAAAAAACTATGGGTAAATTCAAACCAAACTAATAATTATTTAAGCTAAGGTAGAAAGTGTGCAGTAATAGGAAGAACACATAAAGCACAAATGTTCAAAGTATAGATGACATAAGCGGTGCAGTCGAAACTAATTAAAGTACTTAATACACAACTGTGAAAGTTCCTACACTTATTTAGAGGTATGTCAGAATCGTCGGGTATTCCTTGTACACCACAGAGTAATTCAGCTATCAAGGACCTAGAGGGGCAAAAAATAGAAGGGTAAGTGGGCAAAACAAAGGTTTATAAAACACATTTATTTTCAGAACATACTAACCCTTTGTCGTAAAACCTGTATAGTTTCCAAAAAATCATACTACATATAAGTATGAAAACAACTGTAAATCAACAGTAAATCTAGAAATATGCCAAATCATAAATTTCTCAATAGTAGCATAATAAAATCAGCTGCTCATCAATCTATGCTAACACACGAGTTCATGCAGATAATTTATGACATGAACAAGACTGAGTGTAATCATAATATACACTCTAGTACTACAATCACGTGAAGACTAGCACCTACAATGGATCCAAATTGAGCGTACAGTGCGGTGTGCACATACATGTGAAAGACTGGCCCTAACTCAAGCTAGTACCAACACCGGTGCAGCAAACTATGATTCGATAATTCACATCAACATAAAAATAACAGATAAAATATTAAATATGGCCGTAATTAGAATCCCATAAAGGTACGCATACATGTGCATCCCGTAGGATTTATGATAACTTCGTAATTTTCCATTATTTTGCTAATTATTATAAGCATTAGTCTAAGCTAGGCATACGTAGTAAAAAAAATTCAATGTATAAATGGAAACTAACAAATATGTATATACTATATAAAAGAAAAGACCCACTCACTGATATGTCGATGGATCGTAGCCTCCTAGCCGTGCTTGTCCTCGTACATCCTCGCGGTAGTTTTCACCTATATGCAACACAACTATACTAATTAATTAATTAGGACATATACTAAAAGGCTAGGAAAACCCCCCATAATTTGCTCAAACGGAGGGTTTAAATATACCAAAACATTCTACTCGACGTCACGGACCCGTACATGTCAAGCACTCGACGGCCACATGCACGCCCACGCACAAGTCAGAAGCTGACAAACTTAAGGGAATATTCCGTCAGACTTAATAGCATATTCCGCTAACAGTAACGGCTTAAGAATATTCTGTTAAGTTTAACCGAATATTTGGTTTTCTTCTTCGGTGGACCTCCGCCGCCGTCTGGTTCGTCAGAAACTGGGAAAGGTCGCCAGTTTTCTAGAAATTTTTCAAACCTTCATATCTTGCTCATTTCTCAACCATTTTCAACGTGCTTTATATGGAAATGAAGCCGAAGAAGAGTGGAACAAGATCCAAAAGTCTAAAAATGGACAGAAAATGGCTTGAAAAAGCCTCGAAAGGTATGGACTTATTTTCTTTGCCTCGAAACCGTGCGTTTCCACGTCAACTCGACTTCAAACTTAGGCTATTAACTTAAGGTAGTTGTGTGTAGGCTTCCAAACGTCCCAAAAGCTTGTAACTTAGCTAGGAACAAGTCGGGGAAAAACTCGCCCGAATCGGAGCTTCCGAGTTGGGTGTTCAAAACTCAACCATTTCATGATCGGTTTGTACAGTTGGGTTTGTGAGGATAAGAGGATTGTGATGGTGGTGGTTGCAAGCTCGATCTATGAGATTTTTTTGTATGTTCCTTCTTGTTGCAGAGAAGAGAAAGTTACAGTGAAGGAGAGAGAGAAAAGGTGAGTTTTGATTGGATAGAAAGAAGAAAAATCTGATTGGGTGCAAAAGTACAGGGAAAAAAATTGATTGGTGGTGAGTGAAGATAGGGCACGGGACAAGTTCTAAAAAATAAAATGATAAGGTTTGGTACAAATTTCAGATTACACAAAATTCGTCCCCTTATCAAAAATAGTGTTTCTAACACTGGATAATTAACTCATACAATTCTACCTGTTGTTAACATACTTTAAATAAACGTAACGTTTTCGTTTCAAGTCCATTTCGAGCCTAACTCGCGCTCAAGTGTTTGTAACAACGAGTACTATTTAATTACGATAATGAGAAAAATAATTTAGAGTCGAATAACTATGTCCACGTCACTTTGCTAACAAGGGCATAAATGTCAATTTATACACTCGGGGAGAAAATTAGGGACGGATCGTCACATTTATGGTGAAAAAAGCAATACCAAACGGGGCTAAATATTGTGTTTTTGTATCCTTTTTTTTCTTTTGATTTTGAGATGAAATGATAGCGGTAACATTATAGTGATTTTAAGATGAAACAGTAGTGGTTTTGTTATTATATTAAGAATTGGTACAAATACCAAAGAGGATATTTGAGATAACTTTCACGAAATTCTCAATTCAAAAAAACTTGAACACAACCTAAAATGCGAACTTGGCCAAACTAGCTAGTTGTCATTGTACTAGTGGATTTGAGAGCGAGATAGGATTGGGAATAAGCAGCATAATGCATCCAAGTCTTGAAATCATCCACACTCAAACTTAAATGACTGAGATGGTACTCCAAAGGCAAAGAAACTCCATTCCTAATGAAAAGGTCAAGCACTTTACGAATTAGCATCTGAGAACTTATGCACTCAAAATCTTGAATATAAGAAACATACAGACACTCTTTGACAATGAACAGCGTCAACTCCAAAGAGGAACTGACAACGAACCAACTAGTGTTCATACCAACATAAAAAGTTTGTGCACAACACCTTCTCAAAGATACCGATTCCAGCAAAGTAGACCCAAGAGGAGCCAATAACAAACCAACATAAAATTAAAATTTCATTAAGAAAGGCTCATAAATAACCTCACTAAGGTGGCACTTGATGGAAATACTAAGGCGTAAAATATGCAACAATCCGTGAGAAGATAAGGGAGGGGTTTCCACGAACCCCAAGCTAGAGCAAGGGGCCTGTGACTATGAAGTTTGTAGATTTAGTGTTTGGTGAGAAGAAATAGAGAGAGGAGAAAATGAAACCAAGTGCAGAGATTAACTGTTATCACTTGAGTTGAGCCCACAACTTGCATATTTTTATACTTGAAAAAAGATACCTAGGTTTAGGTTTGTTTTGGAGGATTTTGGTGAACTTCAAACTGAGGTAACTCCTTCGAATTGTGACAACACTTCCGCAATTGTCATCACCACGAATCCCACATTTCACCGGAAAAACCAAGCATATTAACCGAAGGTAGCATTTCATCAACGAAGTACTGCATAAAGGAATAATTGA
Source organism: Crataegus laevigata (assembly GCA_963580275.1). NCBI lineage: Eukaryota > Viridiplantae > Streptophyta > Magnoliopsida > Rosales > Rosaceae > Crataegus > Crataegus laevigata. Next base: position 15,703,627 of record OY756940.1, on the reverse strand, counting down.
CTTGATTTACTGTCCGACAAAGGAGCAGCTACCAGACATATTCACCAAGGCATTGTCAAGGGATCAGTTCAACAAGCTCAGAGAGTTACTTGGAGTGAATTCAGTTCACAATTTAAAAGGGAGTGTTGAATTGTAAATTGGTGAATTTCTTTCTTTACTCCTAAGAAATGTGATGTGTAGTGTACTAGCTGATTGGCTCACTCATTACACACTGAATGAAGGAAATAGTGCAGAGTCATATTCTTTGCACATTCCTGCAATTCTGAAATCTGTGAAATCATCTTCTTTTTCTTCTCTTCGATTTCCTTCTGTTTTAACCTCCAAACAAGAATCAAATAACAGTTCCTATATTCTAACACGATCCTGGAAAAGAATATGAGAATTACAAACATCCTTTTTGGTAGTCTTTCACTCCTGTTGTCCGATGTTACACTATAATTACTTAAAAACCATTCATCTAGTTTACAGACCAAAAGGGTTCAGATTGAGACACCGTTGGGAATTCCTTTTCCAGTCAGTCCACCCTCTCTACTCTTGTCTGATGTGTTAGGGTGGAGCAAGGTATAAGGCACGTCTACAGGCGCAACTCTGTTCTTCAATCTATTATCCTTGTTCCTTCCATCGATTCTCTTTTCGATGTCCATTAGCTTCTCTCCGAATCTTGCAAATGCTGCTAGTGCTACAGCATCTGAAGTCCACTCAGGAGTATCGTTTTGCCCAAGATAAACCTCATCAGTCGAATGTCGTGATAAAATCTCTATCAGAGATACACCAAGGAGAGTTTGGAACTGAGCTGTAATTGTTTTAAGGAAAGCTGTGTCAGGGGAGGACACAAGCTCATAATATTCAGCAGTGCCTGGCTCAGGCATGAAACGTCGGCTTACAGTTGGGCGGTTAGGGAGGTAGCCAGCGTAAGAGTATTGCCCGAAATTGACCGCTGCATGGAGGGCAGAAGCCACCCATATGATTATGGTACATGATTCGATAAGTTCAGCTCTTGTCTGCATCTTAGGCCACCATGGTTCATTCTTCTTGTCACCGTGGCCTATATTGCGGAGCTCTGTCCACCAGTTCTGGAGTTCAGAATCACCTTGGACCACATCGTCCGATTGGTAGTACAAAGTGCAGTATTCATTAACCCAAGTTTCAATCGCCGACCAAATTTCTAGCCCATCAACAGCAAACGGGTAGTCTTCAATCAGAAGTCTCAGGCCACGAGGACAAGTCGTATCTGGAACTGCCATTCCTCTGAAATCGAACAGAAGCAAAATGACATTCAGTTTGATGGAAGTTTGAACATTATTATTTTCAATTTGGGTTTTCTGGCTTACCTCTTGAGCAAGTCAGCAGGTAATGCATGCTCGGTAAATACCCAGCTCATATAAATAACAGCCGAAATTTCCATGGAGAATCGACCTGGAAAGACTGTTTTCTCGAGCACCCCACCGTCATTGATGAGGATTTGCCTGGCCAGGGCATTTATGTTCATTGTGTCCCGGAAGTGCGGATGCAAAAGCTTATGTATCGGATGAAGCACACTCAACTGTCTATTTGTTGCAATCACAAATGGCTCTATCACAGCATGTGTGTTTAACCTGCAAATAATATATTGGAAACAAATGAAGCATCATCAGCAGTACCTCTTCAACAGTGAGGCCATTCATGTTGCCTTTTATGTGCTCTTCTCATATCGAACTGTTCTGATTCCCATATACTTTAGGGTCTAGCTTACTGACTGGGGGAAACTCCTGCAGTTAGAATTTCGACGGTTATTTGAACAAACTTAGAACGTATCCTTATCATTATAATAGTCAAATGAACTAGGGAAACTTGTATTTTACTTTGAGGCGGGTTATGTTAACAGGGTTCACTCCTGCTAGCATTTCTCGTCCAAATTCTTCATCTGTCCTCCATGCAGACCTATCTTCTGCATTTTATTAATAAATCGTTGCAATTTAGTATGATAGTATGTTCAAAGTTCAAGGAATTTAGCATATCTAATACCAGTCACTGGGGAAAGACTTGTATGTACTTTTAATCACATCAGGCATTGGAAACTGGAGAAATGGCTCGCCATCTGAGCGAATCAGTTCCTTGAGCAGCTCCCAAGGGATGCGCTCCCTTATTTTCTTCAGTGTAGGCCCATTTGGTAACTTGATACCTCCCTCGTAGAGATTAACTACGTCGTCAAAGGTGTCCAACTCATTGATAGTTTTATCACACAAAGACTTAAGTTCTGGAAGCAATATTTGAACTAGGGATTTCAAGCCATAGGCAAGAAAATCGGAAAACTTCACGTGGCCAAACCGCTCGTCTCTTGGAACATATATGTGTAGACTTAGAAGTGGCAGTCTGCTCTCGGAACTTAGTCAGGACTTGATTAGCAAAATGAACCATTTAGGTTACTGACCGGTTTTAGTTGTTTTTCGACCAGTTCTTCCTCTTCTTGGATATGGATACTCGTACGACCCACCAAGTATAGGGCGGGCATATTTTGGACCCCTGTCTGGACTCCCTAAATCATTGTAGTAAGCATAGTCATAGACTCTGTCCCACTCCTTTAGCTCGCCTTATCCACTCCCCCGGAGATTGGCGAGTTCTTCTTCCCTGTAAGGGTGTAGCAGCTCAGGTGTTTGAGATGGCAGGTAGGCCTAAACAAAAACATGAAGTTTTCAGTCAGTGCAGTCTCATCAGTACCTTGGCTAAAGTTATAGCTTTTTAGTTGCATTTCTGCGTGTCATTGGTTACAGATTTCAGCAGGGAAGTGATTCGGCACGCCCCTTTCTCTTCTTGCACACTCTTATTCATTTGGTGGATCATAGGAGAAGTAAAGAATAAAAATCGATAAGAGTGCGAGAAAATCATTTTTCTTTCAGTAAACTAGAGAGACCAATTTGCTGGAACTCACGAAAATTGTTGAATGGAACTAGATATATAAAATTTTATAATTAATGTTGTACACTTGTATTTTATATTTATAAATAAAAACTTTACTTGTCAAAGACTCAAAATACCAAAAGAAAATCTAGAAAAAAATTAAATCTATCATGATATTTTTAACTACAAGTGCCAATCCAGCTGGAAAAGTAGTGGATTGTGATATTTCCACTTTAGGCCAGTTAAGCTTCATATTATAGAGATTAAAAGGATCAATCATGACAAATCTGACCACATGAATCAGATAAGAACAGATGCTAAAACCAATTGACCAAGTCGCTAAACCTTCATTTGCTTGTCATTTAATCAAGAATAATAAAGCATGCTGTCATTTAATCAAGAATAATAAAGCATGCTGCATGAGCTCCAAGATCCAGATTTCTTCTATTCTTAAATTAAAAAAAAATTAAAAAAATACAAGTGAAAAATGTTTCTCCCTATTGCGTGTTATATTTTGGCATTATGTTAATTAACCAGACTGAATGTATACCTTGTTGGGGAAAAATATCCGATTGTACTTGTAACGATGTGCTGGGTATACCCAGGAATTGCATACAAAATGGAGTTGACCGTGCTCGGGAACGTCTTCTAATGTTATTGTCTTGAGGTAGAATTGTCTATGGTGATGGTTTCGGATCAGCAAAGCCCCGGGAACTCCATGGGACTCATCCCAATCCAAGGAAATGGTGAAGCTAGTTTCTCCGGCCGACAACGATGTAATGGTTGAAGCCCATTTCTCCAAGTAAGCAACCTTTCCAAGCTTCCCTCTTGATTTCAATCCATTTGCTGCACATGAATAAGAATTTATGTCAATTTCAGCTCTGTTAAAATTTTAATATAGTAATTATCTTCTTCAACATCTATAACTTTTGACTTTGTATCCAGTTATGCAGGTTCCAAATAAAAGTAAAACCATGAGTTCCAAAACTTGAACAAAAGAATTTTAGCAAACTAAAAAACACCTTCCCGACTATAAATTTTATACAAAAGCACGTCAAGAGATCAACTGGGGAGGAATACCTCTCATTCGTAATTATCTACTTGTCATGCAATAAATGATTCGCAGTTGTGAAATTCTTTTGTGTCCTCCCCAATTACCCAGTAAGTGGAACTTTTTTTCTTCTAAAGTATCAGATTTGATATATTTTTCTCAAATGTAATGTTAGTTTATTTAGAGCTTACGTGTGAAAAACTCAAAGCATTTTAGTGAGTGAATTGTTAATTCGATTCAACTGAAGGAAGAGAGACTGACCTGCTGGTTCAGGATGAGTGGCACTAATGAGCTGCATGGAAACACCTTCGCCCAAGAGCTCATGGATTCTATCAACGAACGAAGCTTTGAGGTCGTTGAAGTCCAACACATTCTTCTTCATCAACACAACTTTTCCTCTGATTCTGTTGCTCCCACTCACCATGTAATCTGGCTTCTCGTGGTGGTTGTCCTTCTCCTTGTCCTTCAAACAACATGCTTCCATCACTCTACTCACCGCTGTTGTTGAACTTGGACAGAACCCACCCATCAGAAAAAAGGTCAAAATCACAGAAAGATGGATGAGAATGTGGGAATCGCGTAATCCTTTCCTCCTTTTGAAGGAGGGTTTATTAATGATTTTTTTCTTTTTCTTTTTCTTTTTTTCTTTTTCTTTTTTTCTTTTTCTTTTTTTTTTTTATTACTTTTATTGACAACTCACAGTGGGATCCTAGTGGAACTTCTAATATCTCTCCCCTTACTAGTGGACAATTAAAGGACTGGATTCCATCTTGGCAAACCCAATCGCTGTGTATTTATTTAATAAAGTGCATACAATTGTATATGTTACATGACGTAAATGTATCGTTTTATTATACCAACGTCATAATTAGAATATTTTATTATTTTTATCTCATATGAAGATCATCTTTAAAAAAACATTTGTTCGATTTAGACAAGATAACAGTTAATCATGAAGATAACACTTGTTACTATTACACAGATTCATACGTACATAAGCAAAGATGGAGGGAGTTAAGGCCCAGTGGGGGCACATTAATCATTTTTTTTTTTTTTGCTTGGCAGATTATTCAATTAATCATATTAAAATAGTGAAAATCATCTTTTAGTTTTTAAATGCCCTTCCTTCTTGTATATTTTTCTCACGCACTAATGTCTAAATCTTGTTGGGTTGCATGAATTTGGTTAATTAGTACAAATGAGCATTAGATTGTCAATACAACAATTAAAGACAAAATTAGACAATAGAGTAATAAAAGGGAACTTTAACGAAAAACTCTTGGTATTGTTCACTTTAACGAAAAATCACATTTTTACACTATAAAGTCAATCATGGTACTATTCACTTTACCCTTTATTTTGTCTTTATCATTAAAACTTAAAGTTTTCAAGTCATTTTCATTAGTTTTCCTGTAATAAAATTAGGCAATTTGTAATTAATTTTTACAGCATTTGTTAAAGAACTAGCTCTATTTGTCCAAAAAAAGAGCTCAAATTTTTTAACGTGCCCCCTCTTAGTTAAATTTCTGGCTTCGTCCCTGTACATAAGACTGATTTAGTTTAGTAAATGATGTTAAAATAACCATCTAGTTGAACTATATTTGGTAAATTACATGATGGGGGTGATTAATGGTTAAATTCATTCTTTAAATCATTAAATAAACAATCTAACCATTAACTGTCACATCATGTGGTCTATAAAATATAATAAAAAAAATATGATGTCCTTAGCATTTTCCTTGATTGAATGATAAAAAAAATAAAGAAAATAACTTGGTATAGTCACGTCCTAATGTAAAGAGTAATAACTCTTATTATCTTTGTTTATTACAGTATAATAATTTTATTTGAAATCATTTGGCAATAATATTAATATATATATATATATATATATATGTTGGTGTATATTTTATGTATTCTCTCGTCTTGGTCCGAATATATTTTAGGAAATTTTAACGAAAAACTCTTGGTACTGTTTATTTTAACGAAAAACTACATTTTTACACTAAAAAATCAATTTTGGCAGTATTCAATTTACCCTTTATTTTATTATTATCGTTAAAACTCAAAATTTTCAAACTTTTTTCATTAATTTTTCTTATATTTTATGAATTATGTGTGTCAAGTGTATATCCTTTTATCGGATTTGGATCCGAGGATCAAGCCACAAAGACCGTTCAACAAAAATCGTGTGACTACAATTAAATGATTTTTACGCAAAACAAGACTGTTTTATTTTTAAAAATATAAAAATCATTTAATTGTGACCGCATGATTTTTTTATAAACAATTCTTGTGGCTTGATTCTCAGAATTTCCCGAGAGGGAATCCGGAGAGAATCTAAATCCCCTTTTATCTCATGTGCACCTTTCACATTCATGTGTGACGTGTCCTCTTGGATGTTGCATGAACAGAAAATTTTTTTTTTTTGGTTTGATGTGCTTTGTTGATGGATGCTTCCTAGCGGTCTTGTACGATGGTCTATATTTACTAATTAATGTGATTGCTAGAAATTCTAATTATTCTATGACACAATAATTTTAGGGTTGTGCTATCCACACACCCTTTTTTACTTCTCACACACCTCTATTACTTTCTGTTCGTTAGATCTTCTTCAGTTCATCCGATTCGACGACCGAAATCCAAAAAAGTGTGAGAGAAGTAAAAAAGAGTGTGTGGATATCACACTCCTAATTTTATATGGAATGTGGTTTGTCGTCAAATGTCACAGTATATGAACCAGATTGGTTTGATCATTGACAAGTAACATTTTTTATCATTGACCTAGTCGTTGGACCATGTGATCTCGATTGTGGAATTTAATCTGCCAGGATTCTTTTTCTTGGGATCCTAAGAATTTTTTGATTTCACCCGTTTATTGTACATTATACGATTAGAAATTATTTTTAAATTTTAAATTTTAAATTAAATATAAATAATACTTAACAAAAATTGATCATATAATATATGATAAACAGATAAGATTACGTGATTCTTAGGATTTCCTAGAAAAAGAATCATTTCCTTTAATATGTGATCTTGTATTGAGTTGGATGTGTTCGTATGTTTTCAGAAATTATTTATGTACTAAAACTCAAAGAAAACATTACTGTTTATTAACAGTAGAGTGACGAAAATGCCCTACAAAATTTTCATTCTCTGCGTTTTCTCTCAACATGTCTACATTGAAAAGACAATTAGGCCTTTGATGTCTGTCATCGCCTTGTTCTCTTCGTGCTTTTGTTGCTTTTCACTCCTTTTGGTCGAATAGCCTCCCCATTATTTGTGGTTCTCTACTTTTCCAGTCGTTTGGTCCAATGGCGGAGCCAGGATTTTACGTAAGGAGGGGCCTCACATAAATGTCAAAAATATAAAACAAATGGATTGATAAGAGAGTAGAATACATACTTGAATTGTCAGTTAATTAAATTTTTTGAGACGTTAAATGCTTTTTTTATGTTGAAATTAATAAGTCAATATAGAGAGTGATTAATAAAAAATTAGGGAGAATTTAGAGAACAAAATATATGAAATTTTATAAATTTAGTAAAAAATTAGAGGGAACAGAGAGATTTATAAACCTTAATATTGTTGTGGGTTGGAATTTGGAGGAGAAATATATGAAATTTCACGAAGGAGAGGAGGAAAAATCAAAATTTATTATTCTTCGGTTGGACAATATGAAAAAATATTTTTTTATAAAACTAAGTCAGATTTTACATTTTAATTTTTAGAGTTGATTTGTTTATAAAATAAGATGTTAAATTTAGTTTTAAGATGAGTGCAATTGGAATTGAAAAGATATAGAGACCTCTTACTTTAATTATTGGTTAATAGAATTTAAGAATTTTGTGTAAACTAAAAATAAATATTACTTTTACCAAAAAATTAAAATTATAATACAAATTATTTAGAAAGGATGACAAAGTGAGGGTAGGCCTATGCCTATCCAAGGCTAATGGTGCCTCCGCCACTGGTTTGGTCCCTCTTGCTATCTTCCCTCTTCGTCCCGCTCAGTCTCAAACTGGATAGTTTTCCAGTGAGTTCTTCGAATCTCACATCTGGGACTTTTTTTTTTCAAAGTGTATGGATTGTGTTTTGTTCAACTTTTAAATTTTAGAAACTCTTAATTTTTCTGGGTTCAATTTTAAATCAGATTCTGTTATGGATTGTTATCAACTATTGAATTGATTTCGGAGTTTTCGTTTGATGAGAGGAATAGGGATTTTTTTTAGGTGAAACTTTTAATCGGTGATATTTTTAGTTAGGCTATGTTGTGGGTTTTTGGCGAATTTCTAGTTTGTACTAATTTTTCAAAGTAGTAATTGTCATATATATATATATATATATATATATATATATATATATATATATATATATTTCTTTCTATGCCCTATCTTCCTTGTTCTTGTTTGGGTAGCAGGTCTAGGAGAAGACTTAGGGCTAGTTTGGTATTGCTGTGCTTTGAAAAAAAGCTGCTGTGAGAATAAGCGGCTGTGCTGTGAGAATAAGCGGCTGTGAAATAAATCAGCTGAGTGTTTGGTAAACATTTTTGTAAAAGTGCTTTTGAAAAAAAAAAGAGTCTGATAGTAGGTTTTTTCATTAAAGGAGCACTGTAGCTCCGTGTGCTTTGAAAAAAAAGCCAGTTTTCCAAAGCTACAAATAGGTGCTTCAGCTTTTTCCTTTGATTTCAGCTTATTCTCACAGCAGCTTCCAAAATAAGCCATTTTTTTTAGTTTACCAAACACCTAAAACTTTTACAGCTTTTTTTCATAGGTGCTTTTTTTTTAAGCACCTCACTCCCAAACTAGGGCTTAGGGGTGGTTTAGGAGTGAAGTGCTTAAAAAAAAAGCACCCATAAAAAAAACTGTGAGAGTTTTAGGTGTTTGGTAAACTAAAAAAAAAAGGCTTATTTTGGAAGCTGCTGTGAGAATAAGCTGAAATAAAAAAAGTTTACCAAACACTCTGCTGGCTTTATTTCACAGCCGCTTATTCTCACAGCAGCTTTTTTTCAAAGCACAGCAATACCAAACTAGCCCTTACATGAACTAAGAAATGAGAGGACGTTTTTCCCAAAAAAAAAAAAAATACGAGAGGACGTCAAAATAGTATTGTTTGTAATCCATCATATGATTATGAGAAAAACTTAAAACACGTATTGAAAACAGAAAGAGAAACAAATCAAAAACTTGGCGTAGGTATTGTTTGAAGAAAAATTGGTTAATTCACTACAAGAAAAAACAAACTTCATGGTGGGTTTTGTTTATTAATTAGTATGTTTTTCCATCCTTCTACATTTTTTATGTCACTGACTTTACAAACAAGTAACCAGTGAGGATTCGTTGCACTAGTTAGAACATTTGGAATAAAAAAAGTAATGTTAGGAAAACTAAATTTGTAAAATAAATGATGTGTCACCAATAGAAATAACCACGTTTATTAACACTTAAGTAATAAACCAATCATCAACTTACAAGTCGTTTAGTTTCTAAAACTAAGTATATAAATTAGTCTCTCTAGCATTACTCGAAGAAAAAACATGCTTATCATGGTGAGCATTAAGCGATAACCCTATCTTATGCTTGAATTCATCACATCTTATATGGTCTCACAATGTGTTAACTAGATGAGACCCCAAAAAGGGCAAAGGCCTAAAGAAGACCTTTCTTATCTTACTAATTTATATATTTTATTTTCATGAACTAGTGTCAGAAGGAAGAGTAGTTTTTTAGTGTTTTAAAGAGTAGAGTTTTTTAGGGTTTAAGTGAATCTTTGTGGTTTCTTACAATTCACAAATTAACAATACCGGCAATTTCTCTATTGACAATCAAGCACGACCTCGCAGATTATTTTCTTGACAACCAAGCATAACCATTAGTCTTCTGAAATGAACTGGCTTAATCAATTACTGTAGAATTCGGACTTCAACATTTTACATCCATGCCAGAAGAAGTAAGGTTTTCAATTTTTGTTTTACTGTTGTTGTTTTTCTCCTGTTTCCTTTTCTTCAATCCAATCAAGCCATTAGCTTAGGTTCATAACTTTAATTAAGCTGAAATGCAGATGAAATTACAGAATAACTACTGGCCATGATACTATACTGTGTGATGCTTAAGTTCAGAAATCATAGTTACGTTTCCCCATCTGACAAAAGAAAAAAACCCTAGAAAATTCATATGGTGTTTAAGATTTACATGGATATTTGGAACTTTCTTCTTTTCTTTGGCTGTTAGATTTTTTATTTAGTACAACCCACAAAAAGTAAGAACAGAAAGAAGTATACAGAAAGCAAAACTTAATTAGTTAATTTAGTTGGTATCTTGTCCTGCTCTGTGAACAAGCCCATGGACGGAGTCAATGAAGGTTTACTGGGAGCATATGCCCATACTCAAGTGATTTGTTTGTTAAGTTACTGACTACAATTATATAATACACACGTGTTATCTTTGAAGAAAATATAGGTATTTAATGTCCAACATATATTCATACTGCATATACTTCATATCAATTATTATATGAGCAAAAGTGCTATTGTTCTGTCATTCAAACCGAAAAACCTCTCTCCCGCGTAATCATATATTAATATTTTTCTTATTACGCTGTCATTTTCCACTACTACACTGAAATTTTTGTTACATTGAAATTGTGATACATCATCATTTGAAATCATCTCTATTATCATATTAGGTATAAGCTATATTGTAATAAGGTTTTCTTAGTTGATTTTCGAGTTACTCCACTAAAAGAAATTTCTAGTTTCATCCCTGAACAAGCCAACTTATGCATCTTTCCTGAAGATAGGGATCATGCATTCAAATTCAATAGTTTTTGGCTCAAGTTTAGGGATCTTTTTACCTTTTTAAGACTAGCTCCGATTCCAAGTTTATATATTAATTTGAATAAACTATTTACAGTTTGTACTTATCAGTTGCCTATAAGTTTTGAGCGCCCATGGAATTGACGTTGAACCTCTTAAGCAGCTTCCAATTTATTGTTTGTATTACAAATATTGAACAAGCCTGCAGAAGGCAAAATCCAATGCGGCTAAAACCGAAGAACGCCTGAAGAAACCTTTTTCTTCTAAAACAGACTAAGTATGGAATTATAAATCTATGACACGTGAATTTTTTGTTAATATTGATATTGTACTCTAGGTCGATGACATAACAATTATGTTGTTCACTCGTTATAATGCGTGAATTAGTAATGTACAAAATGATCATCACACAAAAAAATTTCTCTAGTTGTCGGTCGAGATGCACTAGTATAATTACAAACTTTAGATATCTTGCAGGCAATTTGAACATTAATTAAAAGAAATTCATACAGTCAAATCGCGCAAGTATATACCAAATTTGATCATGAAGTTATAGTAAGGTCAATAATTTGCTTATGCCCTCCTTTCCTTGTTGGCCACGGAAGGAATCGATGCAAAGTGGAATACAAGATAACAAAAATGAAGAAACTTGAAAAGCAACCGAAAAAGCTTCAGGAAAGCTTTAGCAAATCTCTCCCTTCTACCGAAAGAGAGCAAGTGCGCTCCCCACTTGAATTGAAACCACCCCCACCTCAAAAGGAGGAGGGAAAAGAGAGAATTAATGGTTTTCTTGGAAACATTTTCGCGTGTTTAACGTTTCTTCTTTTTCTTGGACATATTAGTAATTTAGTATTGGTTAACGAATATAATGAGATCAGTTTTAAGATTTTGGAGGTTCTGTGTGGAGAAAAATTGTGGCCTCGTTGCATAGATACTAGATTTTTTATTTTCATGACACTACTACAAAAGGGTCTTATTGTGTCAGTGGTTGGTGTCGCTTTTATAAAACATAGTGGCGCTTAAGACATTCCGACACCTAGTTTACAAGGTGTCATAATTATTGTCGCTTATAACCGACATAAAATGTTAATGTCACTTATAACCGACATAGATTTTAATATTTTTTTTAACAGAGGTGTCACTTTTAACCGACATAATGTTAGCGTCGGTTAAAAGAAGACTGATGTCGCTTTTTTCCGACACTAATGATAGTTTTTAAATATTTTCAAAGCCATTGTCGGTTGTAGCCGTCATAAGTTTTAATTTTTATTAAATATTTTGAAACCCGGTGTCGATTAAAAGCAACGTAAAGTGACTTGGGAAGAGAAATTCAATCAGTCACTTGGGAAGGGGGCCGTCAGTCCGCAGTTAGTGTGTCAGATGTGCTGTCGTTTTTAACCAACGCTGAATCCATTTAAACCGACGCTGCGTGTATTTAATAAAGTGTGTCAGAATATAGTGTCATTTATAACCGACACCAATTTTCATTAAATCGAAATTACAAAATTTTAAACCCCTCATCCAAAATTTTCACACGAAATCACAAAATTTCAAACTTCCGGCGATTCCTCTACTCTCCAAATCATAAATAAATACCCCTCAAACCCTCCCCATTTTCCATCCAATCCAAATCAAAATCTCTCCAATTTTCCCGAAAAACAAACACTTCCCAAACCCTTCAGTCTTCCAGTTTCATCTTCCCAAATGGCTCGTACCAAGGAGACTGCTCGTAAGTCCACTGGAGGTAAGGCACCAAGGAAGCAGCTGGCAACTAAGGCTGCTCGAAAACCTGCTCCCGCAATCGGAAAAGTGAAGAAGCCTCACCGATTCAGGCCAGGAATTATTGCCCTGAGGGAGATCAGGAAGTACCAGAAGAGCACTGAGCTCTTGATTCGCAAGCTGCCATTCCAGAGGCTGGCGCGAGAGACCGCACAGGACTTCAAGACTGATCTGAGGTTCCAGAGCAGCGCGGTGTTTACGTTCTAAAAGGCAGCAGAGGCGTACTTGGTGGGGCTATTTAAGGACACCAATTTGTGTGCCATTCATGCCAAGAGGGTCACAATTATGCCCAAGGACATCCAGCTTGCTCGTAGGATTAGGGGCGAAATGGCTTAAGAAATCCCCAAATCTTAGGGTTTCGAATTTCAGCAGAATGTAGTAGGGTTTTTATGATTTGTAATGGATTTTGGAAATTGATATGTAAAGTTGAGATCTTGGCAATGGCAGATGAGTTTTTGTATGTTATTTGTGATATAAAATGTTTATTATTATTAATTAATTTAGATTTTTTTTATTATTTTAACTGTTGATGTCGGTTAGGATCGACAGTAGGTTTGATATTTTAATTCTTTAATTGTTGCTTGATGTCGCTTAGAACCGCCATCATGTCAAAACGTAACAACGCTTTTAACCGACATAATGTTGGATGTCGCTTTTAAGCGACGCTATTGTTCTTTTTTATTTTATATTACTTTGCTTCTTGGTGGCGGATTAAAGGCAGATAAGCGATGCCAATACCCTTTTGTGACGGTAGTATTGGCGTCGGTTCCACTATGCGACATTGCATGATTTAATGTCGGATTTTTACCAAAAATCCGACAATAATGGTGTTTTTTGTCGGTTTTATAGCGCCACTGATATCCTCTTTTGTAGTAGTGTGACACCAAACGGTAAAATTCAATAGAAATTCATAATCAATTAAATTAAATAGTAATTTAGAGAAATTAAAAGTTTTGATTGTTTTTTCAAGCAAATCTACATTCGTAGCATTTTCCACACAATTCATTCTAGAGGTGATTCTAAACAATCTAGAATTATATTTGGAAACTAGTTTGAAATAATTAGTGACACATCCCGATCCGGAATGTCCACATGGACACCCAAATCACGATGTGATGGCCGACACCTAGAAGGTGACAAAGCCATAAAGTGTAATGATGTGGAAAATGTGAATAAATTAAAACCTAAAAGTGACTAATTTAGAATGCGCATGTGAGCGAGATTGAGCCCATATCACACAAGTGATGTCAGAGCATAGATAAATTACAGTAAAAGAAGAGTAAGGACATTTATACTGAAAAGAGAAATCTCCTACATGATAGCTTTTACCAACAATCCTTGTCGTCACAAAACCTCTGCCACTAAAATCGTAGATGGGCAAAAAAACAAGGGTGAGTGGGCCTGAAAATAAAGTTTTGTAAAACCTTTTCGAAAAGTGTAACCCCTCGCTATAAAACAAGTATATGGATTCCCAAAAATATTATAATAATTGTATGTAATAGGTACCCTACATCAGAAGTGAGTCAAAGATGTAGGGTACAACAACAAGGTATCTCAACATCAAATCTCAAACTATTATTACAAGAAATCAATGCTCATTAATTTATGTAGGCACACATGTCCACTGCAGAGATATTCAAACAATGGAACAGGCTGGGTGTAGGTTTTACATTCTAGTACTACATCACGTGAACTGCGCTAGATGCATCACATACGAGTCCAAAACATCACACAAAAGGACAGGCTGGCACCTAACTCTGGATACAAATTGAATGTAAACGGTGCATGTGAACTACACGTGGAGCTAGTCATTGGCCCAGGACAATACAAATAGCTAAGAGACACTGTGCAAACATGTAATAATGAGTAGATAAAACGCCAGGATGTCATGCCACAAGTTTATGCTCACAAATAATATTAAAAACATAAAGTGTACGAAAAGTTTATTTGTAAAGCTAAACATGGCATGCCACATCATAATATATAAAAGTAGTTGTTGGGAAAATCACACATATATACTTAAAAATAAAAGACCCACTCACAGGTACATGCATGTCGTAACCATTCAAGCTAGGAAAGTCGATGTCTTCGATAGTAATTGCACCTAAGCATAATATTGGGTCTCGTTAGTAAAACTCAACTAAAACAATTTAATTTGGAAAAACGGATGGCAAATTTGGAATCAGCGCATCGAAATTTTCTCAGAAATCCTCCTAGGCTAATTTCGACACCCCGAATTTGTTTTTGACATGTATATAGTGAAATTATAAAGTTTTAACGTGGTTGACTGCCAGGGGTGTTTCGGTTTTGAGTTGACCGTTGACTTTTTACAAAATTTGCCCAGACCCCTCTTAGAGTATTTTGACGCGCCAGTCAAATTTTGTAAAAGTCAACGGTCAACCCTAAAAATCAACCGAGATGCCCCGGCGATCAACTACGTTATAACTTTAGAATTTCACTAAATAGATGTCAAAAACTGATTCGGGGCGTCAAAATTAGCCTAGGAGGGTTTTGGAGAAAATTTCGACACGCTAATTCTGAATCTGCCATCCGTTTTTCCAAATTAAATCCTTTTAGTTGAGTTTTACTAATGGGACCCAATTTTATGTTTAGGTGCAATTACTATCGAAACTTTGGCTTTCCTAGTTTGAATGGTTACGACATGCATGTACCTGTGAGTGGGTCTTTTGTTTTTACGTATGTGTGTGTGTGTGTGTGTGTGATTTTCCCAACAACTGATTTTATATATTATGATGTGACATGCTATGTTTAGCTTTACAAATTGACTTTTTGTATAATTTATGCTTTTAATATTATTTGTGAGCATAAACTTATGGCACGACATCCTTACATTTTATCTGCTCATTATTACATGTTTTCATGGTGTCTTTTAGCTATTTGTACTGTCCTGGGCCAAGGACTAGCTTCATGTGTAGTTCACATACACCGTTTACATTATCTTTGGATCCATAGTTAGGTGTCAGCCTGTCCTTTTGTGTGATGTTTTGGACTCGTATGTGATACAACTAGCTCAGCTCACGTGATATAGTACTAGAATGTAAAACCTACACCCAACTTGTTCCATTGTCTGAATATCTCTGCAGTGGACTTGTATGCCTACATAAATTAATGAGCATTGATTTCTTGTAATAACAGTTTGAGATTTAATGTTGTGATACCTTATTGTTGTACTATACATCTTTGACTCACTTTTGCTGCAGGGTACTTATTACATACTATTATTATAACATTTTTGGGAATACATATACTTGTTTTACAGTGAGGGGTTACACTTTTCAAAAAGGTTTTACAAAACTTTATTTTAAAGCCAGCTCACCCTTGTTTTTCGCCCCTCTAGAATTTTAGTGGCAGATGTTTCATGACGACGAGGATTGTTGGTAAAAATTGTCATGTAGGAGACTTCTCTTTTCGGTATAAATGTCCTTACTCTTCTTTTACTGTAATTTATCTATATTATGACATCACTTGTGTAATATGGGTGTTCAGGTGGACATTTCGGATCGGAGTGTGTCAATTAATTTGTAGGTGCTAAGTTATAATGAAGTCTTGCGAGAATAGTTGTTTTTTTTATATCCAAACTAGAACATTAAGTTCACATTTGGGATTTAATACCCTCATTTATTTTTACATAGATTTCAAATTTTGGTTTGTTTAGTAAGAATAAAGTAATGGTGTAGATTTGGTCCTGAATTATTACACGAGTGAAAGTAAAAATTTTAAAGAAAAAAAGTCCTTAAATTTATTAAAAATGCTAATTTCTCCATATTATAAGATTCGTAACTATTGTTTTAAATTTTTTGTCAATTTAAGCCACATCACTGCATATGGCACTTTATTGCAGTGACGAAAAACAATCATACTTATGCACTTTAATGACTAACAATTTAATCCACTAACACTATCGTTTATAAAAAAATAAAAATAAAAAATCACATAACTTGCATGTGATACACTTTAAATAGTAAATTGCCTAGCATAAAGAAAACAAGGCAATGTGAGATTTGGGTTGAGCTAGGTTTGTAACAGAAAACACCAATGCAGGCCCGTAAATGAAGCAGGCATACCAAAATCTATAGGCCTTGGCTTATACATCACCGCAAAATTAAACTCAATGCAAGCTCCCAGTACCCGCCGAAGATAATTAAACAATGTTATGTCCATCTATGCAGGTTTCAGACGTAAATGAATTATTAATTAATTTTTTCACAACATAACACCACGATCTTAGTTTTGTTTCATAAGAAAATCTGAGCGTTCAATAATATTAATACTAAATAGAAAATACACAAAAAATATTCATACAGATTCGGAGAAGTGTTGTTTTGCATGATTACAATTTACACACGCTGCTTCATAATAATTGGCAGTCGTGCATCCAACCAGCTGTGACAGTTTACTACTGTTCTCAATTTTAATATTTTAATTTATAACAAATCAATATATTCTATCCAAAAATATATAAGTAGTGTAATGTAATCTGTAGGGAGAAACAAAAAATTAAAGGTCTCATCTGTGAATAAGAAAATGTTGTATCGCCTTGTGATTGGTGAACCAAAAAGCAAGGAATAGTGGAAGTGTGGACCTCAGTTCTTATTAGAGCTGGTCAATAATTTAGGTCACCCTGTCCCATGCACACCTACCACTTAAGATTATTTTAAGTGAAAATACACATTTATATTTACGGATTAAGGATCAAATACTGTGGCATAGAGACTTCAGTTTTGTTTTTATTGTTTCCCTAATCTGTTTGTCTCTGATCTCTCTCTAACGCCATTTCTTTGACCCCGTCTTTAAGCTTCATCTTGATCGCATGACTGCCGAAGGGGCAACGCACGCCATCACCGATACGAAGAGTAACAATTAAGAAAGCCACATCTATCCACTGGTTGAGTTAAAAAAGAATTTTCTTCTATCTTTTAACCTCCGTTCAATGATTTTCTTTTGCAATTAAAATATTATTTCAGTTAACATTTATTGTCTGATAAATACTTATTACGTGTCAAAAAAAATGAATCACTCATCTAATAAGTGCTCTATGTAATAATTGGTGACAAGCGAATATCTCCCCTCTTAAGGATCAAATAAGAACATAAGTTTACAGATCAAACATAAAAGAAAAAAGGTTGATATAATTAACGAATTATCTCGTTTCTTTTCTTTTGAATTGTATACCTTTAGGCCAATAGTTGGTTGATAGTAGTTTTTAACAACTTGTGCTGTAAAGAAGCATAAATCTTTACGTGCCTATCTGTTATTAGCCATAGTCTACAAGCATTATTCGTGCAAACATCTCTAGATCCTAATGGTCCTGAAAATAACAAGGATATAACCTCCAAACACAACAAGATGGGATATTCTTTTAGCCAAGGCATCTTTATCTCTTGCTTCTAAAACCTACAAGATCCGACGTCTTCAATAGGGTCAAGTTTTCATTAACTAATCTGTCCTTACGTGGAGAAGGAGAGGGGAAGAGAAGATGGAAATTATTAGTAAATTAAAGACATTTTACTTGGGTTTTTTGTTAGAATAATTAAAGGTTAGAAAGTTTGACAAAAATTCAATTCGTGCCTCTTAAATTAGCTACTTTTCAAAATTTTCTGAAAAATTAAAATCGGTAAATAATGCAATTAGTATCCACCATCTCTATCAACATGAAGATCTTTCAAGATCACGCATCCGATTTTAAGGCTGATTAAACGAATTCTATATGATTGTGGTGCAAGAGGGTCAAGTACAAGTCTATTGCTAAAAAATTATATTTGACCTTTTCTGTGATAACTTGTAATCTTGAAGTTTGTTTTGTATCAATGGTGCATGATGTTATCTAGTAAGTTGGCCTTTTAGCAGTATTTTTACATTTGACCCTCTTGCACACTAATTTAGAGGAAGAAAAATTTTGAATCCCGAATGTATAGGTCGAAACTCAATTCTCTATTCACTAGAATATTCGAAACAATTATGATGATTTGTGTATCATGACACTGTGACAAACTGAGGTAATACTCACCAATTAAACGCCTCCTTATACTTAACTTTCAAAGTTTATGGGGTAATGAAGGATCCATCATCCAAATGCATTCTTATGACGCTGAAAGATCAATAGAAAGAAGTTTCGTTGACGACATTAAAAGTTAAAACATCCTTGTAATGTACTAAATACTCATGAGGGGCAACCTAGTACCAATACTATGTAAGCTACTACCAACCTAATAAAAAAAAGACACAAAAAAAAGCTTCAATTCTTTCACCAAATTTAAGGGAGTTTGCATCCATATTTGACACACCCCGATCGGAATCGAGGCATGCTGCCCGTCACGTGAGGGTGACGTAGTCATGTGCGCAGTGCGGGAGTGATATAAAAATATGGGTAAATAAAAACCAAACTAACTAATTTACAATAGATAGATATATAAGGGTGTGAAAGTATTTAAAGTAGTGATACAAGTACTTAGAGCGTAGGCATCCTAAGTGCAATCCAACAAACTAAGTATTAATTATACAGGACATGAAAGAAATCCCTACATTTATTTAAGAAGCTGTCACAACTGCCGTGGAGTCCTCGTGAGCCACCAATACAAACACCTAGCTAGAACATAGAGAGGGCTCAAAACAGAAAACGTGAGTGGGCAAAAACAAAGTTTTTGAAAACATATTTCTCTTTCTAAACATAATAACCCCTCACCGTAAAACCCGTATAATTTCTCAGAAAATAATAATACATACGTATATAGAAATCATGCTCAAAGGTAGTGGAAATCCAAATATATGCCATGTCAAATATCTCAGTAATGTCATGTGTAAGCCAGGTGATATAAATCAGTGTAATGTGATATGTCAGTTGGAGTCACCTAACATGACCTGTACAGCTAAACCTATAGCTCATAAACCAATTTCGGAACCACCTAATGTGGTCTATACGACAGGCTGGGTGTAAATAGGTACGCTCAGTGCTACGATCGCATGAAAGCTATGTGAAGTATCGCGGGTCACCTACGAGTCAAAACCACCTAGGGTGGTCTGTACGACAGGCTGGCACCTGCCTTGGATCTAATGTGAGCGTGCGGTGTGGCAGGTGAACGATCACGTGAAGGCTAGCCCCTGAACTCGGGTGGGAGCACTAATACTGGGGTGCAGGATAATGAGCTCAAAATGTATCCGCACATAACCATACACAATACAACCACTATTATCACAAAGTACTCACCTGTCACTTACCTGGGCCTTCACAGCATCAATGCAATATTATGCATAGCTATACTAATGCATATACTAAAATGTAACGCCAGTATGACATGGCATTTAAAACGTAACTTTATTTAAAACAGTTTTTGGGAAACGTAGAGCATATATACGTATATATAGAAAACAAAAACCCACTCACTGATAGGTAGCAAGGTCGTAGCCCCCAAGTCTCGCCTGGCCATGCTCGTCCTTAGGATACGTCCAACCTATATGCGAAACAACTAATTTAACGTTAATTCGAAAGTACATAACCAAAACTATGTAATAACTTCTCATACGTTGCTTAATTGGGGTGAGTGAGTATACCAACGTGACCTACTCAACACCACGAACATCCCCATATTTTTAGAAAAAACTTTATGATGTCCCACATGCCCTCACGCACAGGCTAAGGCACTACGACACGTGCCGGATACGCGTAGGCACGTGTCTGGCACGCTGACGGAAATCCTAACGCCGTTAGGGAATATTCCGTTAAATAATAGAATATTTCGTTAAAGTTACCTGACGCCGTCAGTATATTCCGTCAAAGTTGACGGAATATTCCCCTTCATTCTCCGGTGGTTCGCTAGAATCCACCACCAGCAGCCACTGCATCACCAGTTTCTGGAAAATCTTAAAACCTCAATATCTTCTTCATTTCAACACCAAAATTCACGAATTTTATATGGAATTGAAGCTCTTAACTAGGAGAACATAACCTTACCTCTTAAAGGTCCTAAAACTGACGGGAAATGGTCGGAAAAATCCTTCGGTATTCCGGCTAAGTCTGCAACTCTATAAACCTGGGTGTCCCGACGTCCAAATCACTCCAAAATTAACCTAGGGTCCCTATTTAGTTGATTAGGAACCACCTTGAGCCTTAAAGCCTTGTAAAACCTCGACGATCACGTCAGAGTAAATTCGACTCCTCATCGGAGTTTTGAAATCTCGGAGTTCTCGAGGTCCTTACTTTGAACAAATAGTATAAATGGGATTGTGAGCTTGCAAGGAACACAATGGAGGTCCTTAAAGGTTCGATCTGTGGTGTTTAGATGATGTTTGTGAGGTGGAGGTTGCGGTTATACGGACGGGAAAGAAATTTCGAGAAGAGAAGAGAGAGAAGGGTTTGGATGTGTGTATGTGTGTGTACTTGGTCACGGGTTGGCGAAAGAAAAAGAAATCTCAGACCCTAATTGGGCTATCGTGAGGGAAAAGAGGAAAGAGGGATAATGAGATAATCATGTGGCTCAAAGGAAATGCACTCAACCCAAAATCTGATTGGGCTCCAATAAGGTAGGATCTAAAATGATTGGTAGACAAAAATAAATATAATCCACCCAATCTCACCCTTAAATCGTCGTAATATTTTTGTTAGGAATCCGATTCGGCCTTAACTTGCGTCGACGCGCTCGTGACGTCGAGCACGATTTAATTACGTTAGCAAGAAAAATAGTTTAAAACTATATACATACATCCATGTCACTAAGCCTCGAGGGCATTATTGTCACTTTACACATTCGGGGAGAAAATATATGATGATTCGGGACGTGTCGTCACATATTAATCGATCATCGAACTAGGAAGAAAATCAAAGATATAATAAGAAAAAGATTGAGATTTTTTGTTTTTGGCAAAACATAATAAGAATAAACTTATCTAGACGAGAGAAAGTGGGAGCCGAAATTGAGATATTTTCTTTTAAATATAGAATGTTTAGAGTCATTTTTTTTCACAAAAGTACAATAAATTTATCTCAACTATGAGGAGATAACTGTTTATTAAAACATTAAAAATTACATTATACACTATTCACAAATGTATTTCCTTTTAAATATAGAATGTTTGGATTGCACAATAAGAATATTGGACTCCCAATAATAATTCTATTTTTATTAAAACATTACTACTTTAAACTATACCAAGAGGCTTGAGGATTTAAACTTAAAACCAAAACATCGTATCAACCCACTATTTGTCACAAACGAAATACATGTCGTATGATACAAGTGAAAAGACACAAAAATATATATTATTTCTTCTACTTATATAATGGCATGTCATGTGAAATAATCTCTCTACACATTGGCCTCATAATTAAAACATTGAGAAAGACTCTTTCATAAACTTGCTGTTAACTTGTGTTTTTAATAGGGGTGGGCACTTGAAACCGAAAACCGAAACCGAAACACGAACCAAATCGAACCGCACCGAATGGTTCGGTTTTGCGGTTTTGAAACGGTTGCGGTTTTGAAACCGAACCGCATTGTAGGAAGCGGTTTGGTTTTTGTTTTGGCTTTTGAAAACCGCACCGAAACCGAAACCACACCTTAAATTAGATGTCCTATTTTAATTAGTTGTTTGTTAGAATCTATACATTTAGTATGTACATGTCATAATAATGAAAATTATTTTTTCCAAATTATATCCCTCATCAAGCTTGGCATCTCAATGTTTCTTTACAGGAAAAGATGAAAATTTTATTTACTAGTAAAAGCACCTCAAAACCCTAATTTACAAGTTCATAATGATAGCCTATATAAAAGACTAATAAAAAATGCAAATGAAAAAAAAAAAGAAACAATGAGCATCAAATAAGAGTAGTCATTGTAGGAAAGATACAAAGACCAAATCTCTAATCAAATAATAAGCTATAACACTCCATTTGGGTACTTTTTCCTGCTCAGAGAGTCTATCATATGTGCAATTAGCTAGCTAGAGTAAAGAAAAGAATTCTCATGTGGGTTGTTTAATTAATGTATTGTGTGAAAAATGAGACTGTGTTATGTGTAGATAAGTACAAATTTTAAATTGTATATATTTTTTCAAAAACCAAACCGAAACCGTTTGAAACCGCACCGAACCGAACCAAACGGTTTGGTTTCATTTTGATTTTGGCTTCAAAACCGCACCGAACCGCACCGCAAAAAGTTGCGGTTTTGATTGTGGTTTCACTCAAAACCACACCAAACCAAACCGTGCCCACCCCTAGTTTTTAACACAATTCTGCACAAATATTATTAAATATTATAAATAAAATAAGGTGACTGAGAGTTTATAAAATTTGACTTCGTGAGAGAGATTGTTTTAGAATTTATCTTAAAACAGTAGACACCGAAACGTGTGGGTCTTCGTAGAGATTAGAGGCGGAGTTCGAGGAGGAGGAGGAGGATACGATACGAAAGGGATATAAAAGCTCCACTTCGGGACTTCACGCAAACTGCTGGGGTCGTTTCTCTCCGTCTCTCCTCCCTCTCTCTATTTTGGAGAAGGATCCTTCTTAGATCTGAAACTTTGATTCAACTGTTCGATCCAGTTTTAAAATTTCCCAGTACTTTTCGATTCACTGCAATCTCCGATTCTCTTAAAACCCTTTTTTTTTCTTTTTTTTTCTTTTTTTTTAAGATCAGAGAAGATTATCGCAAAGCACACATGGAAATTTCATAGTATTATTTCCATATATAAAGGAGGGAGCTTTTGATTGGGGCAGTGAGAGCCTACTCGAATGGAGTCCCCTAAGCGAGAAAATGCTTCTTCTTCTTCTTCTTCTTCTTCTTCTTCCTCTCAACTCACAGACGCTTCGATCTCAGGCAAGTGATTCAGTTTATCTAATTTCCTCATTCAGTATTTTATTTTGTTATTTTTCTGTAATTTCTGGCCCTCCAAATCGAGAACCCAGAATTTATTTTATGTTTGGAGTTTGTGTTTATTAATTTATTGAATTGAAACTTTTGATATGTTAGAAAGAAGTAGACTTCTAGGTTTAGTAGTGGAATTTGAATTAGGACGATGATTGGACTATTAAGTGGATTGCAAATAGAAAGCAAAAAAAAAAGAATTGTAACATTTGAGGCCAAAAGGGTCTGAAGCAAACAATTCTATTAAGCGAAATAGGGTCTAAGATATGAAGATTGATCTCGGAAACTATCCGATTACTGGATTTGAAATAAATGGGAATCCTTTTTATGCTTATCATGAATTGACAAACTGCAATTCTATCGTTTTCCGACTTAACGGGCTTTATGAATGTGTTTAGTTTAGTAGGATTATGAGTAGAAGGATATGATAGAGTTTAGATTATTCAAATTGTTTGGTAAAGTCTTTCCTGTCATGTTCTAGTTAAAAAGCCTCCATCTGAGATGTAGTAGGCACCGAAGTATCCACCTCCGTGGTCATTCAACTTGTATACTTGCTCTTGCGAATCTTACAGTAGCTATCTCTCTTTCTTATAAATATTGTGACTTTCATTTTCACTTTTGATATGCATAACTTAATCTGTTCAAACTATTTTTCCCACCTCTTTTCTCTTGTGTTAATACTTCGTCACCAAAGTTTCAATATCAGTTGAGATTAGTCGTAAGTTAGTAACTATGATTAGAAAGTAAATGAATTCAATTATGCATCACCACTCTCTAAAGGAAGCTGTAGACCCTATCAGTCTTCTCTCACTGATTAAGTTGCATTATGTTTCAGGGCTCCATGAGAAGCATCAAGAGGAACTAGATAACTTGACACTAACATCACAACCTTTCAGAACATTGAAGTTTTTCATATTGGCTGTAATTCAGTATGTTAAGCGTTTAATATCATATTTGTTGGCAAGAGGTGGGTGGCTTGTGCTTTCTAGTATTGTGCTATCGTCTCTTGGAGTTCTTCTAATTACCATTGATGGTCCTCATGAAAAGGTATATATTTACTTGTAGATTATCTTAGTGATATCACATTTTGCAGCAAGTTATGTTCTTATAGATGAATCAGAGGTTTTCTCGCTGAAATTTTGTTCATTTATTATAGGAACTGTTATATATGGTAAATAGATTCTAACCTTGGGTCAACTAAACCCTTTTGTAGCTTCTTGATTGCGTCATAACAAGTCACGACCTTTTCAGAGGGCTCTGTGTTTTGATGCCCTTGCATAAAGGATACTTATTCTTATGAACCAACTTCAAATCTCTACCTCCATCTTTGTTAGCTGTATATTATTTTGGATAGGACTGCTTTAAGAATGCTGACACTTAATAAATATATCAAGGCAGTGACCAATCTTTAACGCGTTTACTTTGTGTGGTGCGGATGTTAATTTTTAGATGCATATTGTTTGTACCCTCCTGATGGTTAACCATGATATTACATACTGTGTTATCATTTATCTTAGTTGTTTTGTTTAAATGCTTCTTGGGAATTATGAATACAAGTTGTTGCCATATTTCTGCAGCATCTTGAGGAACTCGTTAAATATTTCCAGTTTGGTTTATGGTGGGTGGCCCTTGGAATTGCATCTTCGATTGGTCTTGGTAAGCAACATGACAAAATCCTTGTTCCTATATCAGAATTTCTGATGGTGCAAGTAACTTAAACTCGGGAAAAGGATGCTCTGGTTGTCAATTGCCATGCTTTTCATATGTTGAATTTTTAACTACTTAGCAACATCTTTCCTGGTGTGCATTGACGTAGCCTACCTGATATATGAAGACTTTTGCTTATTTTTCCTTCAGGATCTGGTTTGCACACGTTTGTCCTATATCTGGGCCCCCATATTGCATTCTTTACATTAAAGGCAATGCAGTGTGGTCGGGTTGATCTAAAGAGTGCCCCCTATGATACAATACAGCTAAAACAAGGCCCTTCATGGCTTGGGAAGAACTGCTCTGACTTTGGACCACCCTTGTTTCCATCATTACATGGTTTGCGGGTTCCACTTGGCAGCATATTACCACAGGTCCAGTTAGAGGCTGTTTTATGGGGTCTTGGGACTGCAATTGGAGAGCTTCCTCCGTATTTTATCTCAAGAGCAGGTGAGCAGAACAAACCGTAGGTTGATAAACTCACATACAACTAATATTTGTGCTAAGTATTTACTCCCAAGGGCAGGTATGCAGAGCCATTAGCATACAAGCAAAATGGATAGGAGGAGGGAGGAGACCTTTCATCCAATGATCTACGTTATTTATATATTTGATTTTGATCTTCTTTTGGTTTATTTCTTCTTGTAGCAAGCGTGTCTGGTAACAAAGTTGCTCTGGAAGAATTGGATGACCCCTCAGATGAAGGAACAGGATTCATAGCTACTTGTCTAAACCCAATCAAGCGCTGGCTTCTTTCACACTCTCAGCAGTTGAACTTCTTTACGATCCTAGTACTTGCTTCGGTTAGTTTGAACATCATTACTAGAATACCATTACCAGAAAATATAACATTTAGTTTCATCCAAGTGAGCTTTTATGCTTTTCCAAGTTAGCTTCTATTTCTTCTCAAAAAAAAAAAAAAAAAAAAAATTGAAATCTATTATTTTCCCTTCATTACAGAGAATTCTTATTCAATATTACACGAACAGATATGCTAACTGAACAATGAATTTTGGATTTCTATTACCATACATTAGTTTTACTAGTTCACGTTAGTCTTTAAAATCCAACTTTTAAGTCTTGAGATTTCTAAATTATGTTACGCATTAAAGCTGGTGTTCATATATACTTGTACTGCTGGACTTCGTGTTTGATCACAGAAAGCATTACTAGTTGACTTGTTATGCTTATCATAAAACTGTTTTCATTACTATTTTCATTGTAACCTGCCAGTTAACCAGGATACTTTTCAGGTGCCAAATCCTCTTTTTGACCTGGCTGGCATTATGTGTGGACAATTTGGTATTCCATTTTGGAAGTTTTTCCTTGCAACAGTGATTGGAAAGGCAATTATTAAAACTCATCTACAGGTTTGTAAAGTTCCTTTTGGTATGTTTTTGGTTTCACTTACACAAAATATTTTTAGTTTTCACTTTTGGTATATACTTTGGCAACCAGATGTTACGTATTGGCTTCTGTTTAATGGTGGTGGTTTGCTTATTTTCTATATATGCAGACAGTTTTCATCATCTCAGTTTGCAACAATCAACTTCTTAATTGGATAGAGAATGAATTGATTTGGGTTTTCAGTCTCATTCCCGGTTTTGCTGCTGTCCTTCCTAACCTCATTGCGAAAATTGATGCGGCAAAGGAAAAGTATCTCACAGCTTCTTCTTCGTCAAATATTAAGGTAACTCTACTGATTGCTACATTGGCTTTTAACTTCTATGTTGTCGGTTTTGATCTCAGGTGCGGGTTTATTTCAATTTGTCTAATTCAAAATCCTTAGCAGGTGAATACGTGGGACTTCTCATTTGCCTCAATTTGGAACTCTTTGGTATGGCTTATGCTGTTGAATTTCTTTGTCAAGATCGTTAATGCAACTGCTCAGAGGTATCTGAAGAAACAGCAGGAAATGGAGGTTGCTTTGTTGTCAAAGAAGTCATAGAATACCAGTCACAAAATGTTGGGCCATGCACCTTAAAATGGTGGTACTGCTCTTTTTTCCTTGTTGTCCTTTTCTTTTCTCCTACTGGGTTTGACAAGTAGAAGTAATAGAAATTGCTAGATACAGCTCTTTCGGACTCCCCAAAATGTTCCCTGCGTGTCCTGGTTAGAAAGCTTTTATAGGATAACAAATGGAACGGAGAGCTTTAGAATGTGTAATTTTGGTGGGGGGGGGGGGGGGAGGGGGAGCATTATTTGGGGTGTTTATTACACCCCCTTCGTCAACTAAATGTTGAAATTACAAATTGGAATGTTATTCTTTGCAATGCAGTGCAAGACAACGCTTATAAAACATTTCGGTGATAATCTCCTCTCTCTCTCTCTCTCTCTCTCTCTCTCTCTCGTTTCTTTGACACATGACACGTCTGGATCACCATTGAATGCCTTCTCTGCTACTTGCCTTTGCTATTTTAGCAATGTACTCTTTCCCCCTTTTTTTGCAACGATATGAAGATTTCATTGATTTTTTTTTTCATCCGAAGATATATTCACGATAAGGGTGGAGGAATAAATTGGTATTGAAGATTTGAATTTAAGACTTTTTACTTACAAATGAAAAAATGTCACCAAACCGTAGTAATAAGTGGTAGAAAGATTTTATTGATTAAATACGAACAGTTACATTCGTGTCCGTTCATTGTACCTCGCCAGATCCTTTTCCAGCATCTTCCACCAAATGAATGAACATTCTTTATTTTAATCACATCTAAAACATTGTTCTGCCCAAAACATAAGCTGCTATGTAGCATGTGCCGCTTTGTTGCACTCTCTAGGAGTAAACTGGAAAACCACATGGCTTAAATTGCCGCAGAGGTGTTGATATATTGAACAATACCTTCCACAGCCGTGTCTATCGTCGTCCCCGTCCTCAGCATGTCGATCGAGTTCGATTCGATCTCAATTTTGTACAGGGAAGCTTGTACTACGTCTCTTCCGCTAAAGACACATTGAAGATGAACACCTCTGCATTGGGGTTTCACACCGATCCATTCTAGTGCATCCGAATACAAATGATCCATCTTATGTTTGTCTTAAGTGGACGAACTTCCCTCACTAATGACTATATAATATGAATGAAAAAAATTTCGGCCCAATTGGACCATCAGTCCATGGTAATTGAAATATAGTCTCTGTAATAAAAAATAAAAATAAAAATATGTCTGTTAGGTTTTGGGTTCAAAAATTAAAAGTTTCATCAACTTTCCGTCAATTGTTAACACGCGAGCCACACATGTGAGTCTAAAACGGAATTCTCCGTTAGCACACGAGGCTCACATGTGAGGCTAACTTTATCTTTTTAGCCTCACAATTTAGAATCACTTGCTAACAATTAATTGAGAGTTGACGAACTTTTAATTTTGGGCTTAAATCCTAACAGATTTTATCACAAAAATTTATATCTTAATTTTATACAACAAAGATTATCATTTGACTACTTTGTCACCCCATGAACTATTAATTCAATTAAGCCTAAAATCTCCATATTTTACTATGAAAGCGTTCCAGTCAGCGTAGTTATTAAAGTTTGTGTCCACGTTCCCAAGATCACGGTTTGATTCTCATCCAAGCCATATTCAAACCCATTTAGTATTCTATGGAAGCAAGTAGTAGTGGATTATAATAAGTTGCTACTACCGTCGGTTGTCATATAAAAGCCTAATAAACATATACTAGTTATACATATTTAAACACACCCAAAAAAAAAAAATATATATATATATATATATTATATTCTATCTCTTGGCAAACTAGTAGATTAAGACATAATATATCGACAAAAAAAAAAAGAAGAAAGATTTAAGATATAATATAATTAACATACACAACTACACCACAAGTGTTGCACCCAGATCATAGTATATAGTATTTGGCATCCCACTTGGCATGAATATTGAATTGCCACAAACAACGTCCCCAATGACATTATACAGAGAGAGAGAGAGAGAGAGAGAGAGAGAGAGAGAGAGAGAGAGAGGAGGATGGGTTTAATATAAAGTATGATTTAGAATATAGAATCGAGAGGGTTTGGTGGTAAGTTTGTCATGGAACACCAATATTGAACCTGTAGCAGATCAGCAGATCCAATGTATTATTCTCCTGGACAGCATAACCAAGTTCATCCATCTGTAAAACCATTTCTTAAGATAACTAACGTAGCAAAAGACTTAAATGGACAAATGTCTAAAAATAGGGTGAAAATATAAAAAGAGAGAGAACTTTGTAACTCCTTTTAGACTAACCTCAAACTTCGATTGTGTAAAATGTAATTAGCTCTTTGTTTTCAGACCCAAAGTTTAAACGTCTTAACTTTAAGGTTTAACTCATTTGAGACTACAAATGCTTGTTACTGTTTGTTGTTGAAGGTTAGGGGTTTTTTTTTTGTGTTTTGCTTTCTTGTCTGTTGTTGGGCTTTGCCTGTGTGAGCTTCTCATGATGTTTTGAGTTGCTGCTCTTTTTTTGTTTGGATTTTTTATGTTGTGTGTAATTTTCTCTCATTTTATGAAATTTTCGTTTTTTGACAAAAATAAAAAAAATAAAAAAAAACCACCTAAGTAAGAATAAAAAAAGGTCATACTAGGGAGACCAAATTTGTAACCCAAATGATGTGTCACCAATAAAAAACATATACGTTAAACCGACACTTAATTAATAATCCAATCATCTACAACTATATCATTTGGTTTATAAATTTGATTTTAAAAATTTAGTCTATCTATCATTACTCATAAAAAAAATCCAGCTATAATAAAAATATAGTTATAATATGGCCAAACCTTGCATGCATTAGTATATTATGATAACAAATTTGGGTGTAGAAGATTTGAACACACAAAGAAATAGGTATTTTGGCATCTAAATATAAATTGTGTTTTTCTTAAAAAAAAATTGTTATAGACATCCTAAAATTTTTATTTTGCACTCTAAACTTTTTATATTTAGAAAAAGATAGACTTATGAAGAGTGCAAAATAAAAATTTTAAAATGCCAATAATTATTCTTTTTAAAAATTTATGAATTATTTTGGGTGAAGTGGGGTACAAATAAATGAAATCTTTAGAGCAACTCCAGCGTGGGCTGGTGCGTGGGGGACGGGGGACGAAATAAGGCCAGATAGCCTGAGCTCCGGACTTGTGAGGAATTGCCAGCCCGAGAGCCCGAGTGAATGTGACATCAAGACGACGTCAGTCATAATATAAAATTAATAAAAATATAAAATATTAATAAAAAATTTTAAAAAATAATAAAAAATGTAAAACTCTGGCTTTGAACTCAACGGCTCTCGCGCGGAGTTCGTTGCTGGTGGGTGGAGCAGGGAGAAATCTTGGGGCATAGAGCAGTGGGTGGGTTTTTTAGCCACAACGGGTGGAACTCGGTGGTTGAGGCGGCGTGGCATGGCGTTAGGGTCCTTGCATGGTTGCAGAACGGGGACCACAAGGTGGTTGCGGAAGTGGCTGAGATATGTGGGCTCGAAATTTGGGAGAAATCATGGCCTTGGAGTGGTGACCGTGAGAAGAAGTTGGTGAAGGGAGATGAGATTGCTGTGAAGATTAAGGAATTGATGGAGAGTGAAGATCTGATAGTGAAAGCAGAGAGAGAGAGAGCTGCTGAGCTTGAAAATGAAAGAAAAAAAAACACCCAGATTTTGGAATGGTGCGCGTTGGCACCATGTGAAAAGAAGAAAAAATAATAACAATAAAAAAAAGGTTTTGGCATGGTGCATCGCCATGTGAAAAAAACAAAGATTTTGGAATGGTGTGCTCCACCATTTTAAAAGAAAAAATAAAAATAAGAAAATTTAATAGAAAGTGATATAACAAGACCGATTAAAAATCTTCTTCGAAATTACAAATAAAATTATTATGTATTATTTTATAAATAAAAAAATACTAATATTTTATTGTCAATTGCTAGGACTATTCAGTGCAGATGTATAGATGCAAAAGATCATTGCTAAAAGAATGCACTGTTCATTAAAGACCGTTACTATTCACTGAGTGGATTAAATAGTGAATAGCCTGAGAGGGAGAGCTCTCACGTTGGAACTGCTATTTGAAGATGGATTTGACCAGATTCCCAACGCCAATTATTTAACAAGACCAATTGACCCACGCTGGAACTGCTCTTAGAAGATGGATTTGACCAGATTCCCAACGCCAATTATTTAACAAGACCAATTGACAAATATAAGATTAGTATTATATTTTATTATGTACTAAAAAAAACTTATATCTCTTTATTCTTTATTACTTGTTTTTTCTTCCAAAATAGTTTATTACTTGTATAAACAAATTGTTTAAGGTTCCCAAAGTTGAACAGTGCGAATATATCGAAGGCATTCACAATCAAAGTATTAAATATCGATGATATTGGAAATATCGGTAGTCCAAAAATACGAAAATTTCGATGGAAATATCGGGATATTATCGATATCGATAAAAATTGAATAAAAACAACGGAAATTGTACGAAAAACTTAGAAATTTTTATTGAAACTTTGCAGGATGTTTATTTAGTCAATTATGTGACATCCCGTCCCAAGTTTTATAATACGTTGAAGTGAAATGACGAAATTGCCCTTACCTACGTGTGAACGGATGTGTTTAGGGTTGAATTTGGGCTTTGGGTGTCCTAAATACTAAGCCCAAAAGTTTGGGCTGATAAGTATACACGTGTGCTTGCACATGCACACGCCCACGTACACAAATCTTTTCTGTTTCTTTCTTTCTTCCTTATCTCTCTCTCTTTCTCAAACTCTCTCTCACTTTCTCTCTCGACTCTCATGTACGGACGAACACACACAACCACCTCGAACTTGATCGAAGCCTAAGGTAAGCCTAACCTTACTCTCTGAGACTCCCTGAACATATATATATATATAAGTTGTAGGCTGGGAAACCCTAGGAATCATCTCAAAACCGTGACTTAAACTCGAGGCACTATTCATCAAGTTTTGTTTTGGATTGTTTTAGGTGAAACTAAGATCACCACAAGCTTTAAAACCTTCCCACGAGGCTCGGAGTACCTCGTTTGCAAGGTTTGGACGTCGGAGTTGGTAGTTTCGAAGTTCACCGACTTTGGAGAATTTTCCCAACGATTTTCTCGTGGTTTTTCGAAGGATTTGAAGGTACAAATGTGTTCTACATTGAATTTGGAGCATTTTGGTATAAATTTCATGAATTTTGGATCAAAAATGAGCTAGAACGGACGTTTGGAAGTTTTGGCTGGAATCGGTCGCCGTCGCCGGCGCCGGCGACGGTCGCCGGAAAAACCAGTCCGGCCGGCGATCTGAGGTAGGGGGTGACGGAATATTCCGTCAAAGTTGACGGAATATTCCAACGCCGTTAACTGACGCCGTTAGAAGTTAACGGAATATTCCTCGGCGTGCACAGCACGTGACAGCGCGTGGGGGCGCGTCTGTCCGTGCAATTCCTGGCGCGTGGGGGCGCGTGCCACTTCCAAAAATTATTTTAAAAATATCACGACGATCGTGTAGGTCGCGTTGGTATATTCAAATACCAAAATTGACCTTCGTATGAAAAGTTATTTACGTAGGTCGTTTATGTGCTGTTAATGACGGTTTTACGATTAATTCACGTATAGGTGAGACGTATCCAGCGGACGAGCGCAGTCGCTCTAGGCTCGGGGGATACGACCCGTCGACATATCAGTGAGTGGGCTTTGTTTTCAGTATATATATATGCATGACGTTTTTCCCAGAAACGTACATTGATTGATTTACGAATTGATTGGATTTGATAAATAGATTGCCATGTCGCATGCCTACTATAGTGTATAAATATGATTATGATTGCATTTATTATGCACTGACGCCGAGGACGGCCAGATAAGTCAGGTAAGTACTGTGGTAGTGCTTGAAATGATGATAGATTGTGATTTAGCTAATCACCTGCACCTCGGGTGTTCGTGCTCCGCCAGAGTAGGGCCTAGCCTTCACGTGATCGTTCACCTCACGCACCGTACGCTCACCTTGGATCCAAGGCAGGTGCCTAGCCTGTCGTACAGACCACAATAGGTGGTTCCGACTCGTTGGTGACCCGCGATTCGTCGCACAGCCTTCACGTGATCGTAGCACAGGGCGTAATATTATACACCTAGCCTGTCGTACAGACCACAATAGGTGGTTCCGACTCGTGTGCAGGATGATGATGATTGATAGGGATTGAGTATGTTTGATGAGCTATAGATTCAGCCGTACAGGTCATTAGAGGTGACTCCGGCTGATAGAACACTAGGGACATCCTAGTTTTATATTACTTGCCTGATAATGATATCGATGTCTGAGTTAGTATATCGACATGGCCTATTATTACGTTTTGATAACGAGATTTGATGTTAAGACGAGTTTTCGTATATAAGTTTATATACGTACTATTTTCTGGGAAAATTATACTGATTTACAGCGAGGGGTTATTTATAGAATTATGAAATGGTTTTGGAAAACTTTGTTTTTGCCCACTCACCTTTTATGTTTTGCGCCCCTCCAGGTTCTAGATAGCTTGAATTCCGAGTTGGGCACATCGAGGATCCTTCGGCCTTTCTGACAGATTCGACATATGTAGGCATCGAAAGTGTAAATAACTCTTTTACTTATGCTTGACTGCACTCGACCTAGTACGCTCTGAATATGTATAAGTATTGAATTATTTCTAGCACATATCCTTATTTAGGTTGTTAGATTTCGATCTTAATAAATTCGTACTACGTCATCGATCTTCGCTTCCGCACAGCGCACATGGCTACGTCGCACTCACGTGGCGGCCAGCATGCCCCACTTTCGGGTCGGGGTGTGTCAACTTGGTATCAGAGGCCTAGGTTGCAGTCTTGCATATTTTGTGGAGTTTCTAATGACTTGATGTCTTCTGTCAGAACTATGCCGCCTCGTAGAGAGCTATATTGTTCAAATGAACTTAGTTTCCCTATATAGCTAAGTTGGGGGGAAACTATCGTTAGTATTGATCAGTCTGTAATTCGCCTGTCCAGCGAACTCGTTGGAGTCAGAGTATAATCTAAAGTTGCTTACCTTTAGGGGTAATAATGGCCATGAAGGGTTTTGAGCGTTGGCTCGATTAGATTGAGAATACTTAGGCTGATGTAGAGCCAGGGAAGTTTTTCGGACGACAAATGGATAGAGACCACTGTTTGGTGTTTGGACGCAGAGTTGGCATCATAATGAGAATAGGAAACTTACGGGTGAAAGCCGAGGAGATTACAGACTGATAGAATTTTAAACGGTCATTCTATAAGAGATTCATATTCCAGCATACCAGACCGTAAGACGTAAGAGTTAGCGGATTCGAAACAAGAAAAGTTATCTTGTAACGAGTACTAAAGGAAGTTACTAAATTGTCTCGTTATGACTTAGAAATTGCTACTATTTCAGTTGAGATGCTTAAATGCTTAAAACTGGATATTAGGAAGAAATGGCGTTCGATGGCGACCATTTATCCTTATAATCCTTATAATGCTTATCGAGAAATTCTACGAGACTTTGTTGAGGATTGCGAACTCTGAGGATGTGTCTGGTAATAGTGAGAAAGAAGAAGGAAAAGATAGTAATTCGAATAAGGATAAGAATAAAGGAATTGGGTAATCGTCTCAGAGACTTCGCTAGATTCAGGATTTTAAGAGATACGAAACCAGTTCTAGTTTTTCTAGCGAAGGTTTTAGCTCCACAGGTCATAGAGGACTTGTTAGATCTCTCAAAGGTTTCAGATTCCAGAGGCAAGGGAATTCTGATAGTGGAAATTCACCTTTGTGTCGTATGTGCAACGATTGACGTTCTAGAGTACATCGAAGAGGTAATGGTAGGTGTTATACCTATGGTCAGGACATGGGCGTAATTCTCAAGGACGAGGAGTTCACGCCAATAGAGTTAGAAGAAGACAGCAAGCCCGGGAATATGTTAACTACGTATCGCTACATGATGCTCAGGATCATTCAGACTTGATTATGGTACGCTAAACAATTTGGTTACTTACTATAAGTGACTCTGACTAATATGCTAGCATAGATGGTTGAGCCAGAGAATCAGCCGTACAGGTCATTCTAGTTGACTCCGGCTGATATATTTCTTATTATGGATGATATTGCCTAGAAAGTAGTAAATAAGACAAAATAGTAATATTACATCCTCGAGAGTTATTGCTTACTTATCGAGACAACGATGATTTATCAGTATTGCGGGCTGCAGACCGTAATATTAATAACTTATTCGTGGATTCATTAAGCAAGTAAACCGGTAGGTTATCCTATGTTAGTATCATACTTAATTAGAATGCTCAGTAATAATAGAGTATGTATTGTGTCAGTTAATTTTATTCCATTAAATTGTGGATTTTGATATTATTCTAGATATAGTTTATTTGCGTTAAATCATGACAAGATGGATTGCTAAAGGAAACCAGTTACTTTCCATCGAGTTGATTGATCAGAGGTTACTTTGGTGGGCATGCAAAGTGGATTGAGTCAGCCGTTAGTTATGCTGTGAGAGCAAAGAGATTGTTTTCGAAAGGCTGTCAAAAAATACTTAGCTCATGTGGTGCTAAATGACGTTGCTTAGAGTAGTGTGAAGGATGCTAAAGGGGTTAGACTTTTCTTGATGTCTTCCCTGAGAAATTACCTGGATTGCCTTCAGACGGAGATGTGGAGTTCACTATTGATTTGTTGCCAGGTATAAATTTTATGTTAGAGATTGGTTCATGATGAGTTAAATGAATTGGAAATTCAGTTGAGAGAATTGGTTGATAAAAGTTTATTCAACCTAGTACAACCTTTGGAGGAGCCTCAGTTCGTTGGTGAGAAGGAAAATGGACTTTAAAACCATCCATTGATTATAGACAAGGAAATCGGGTAACGATTGAGAACTGTTATCCATTGTGGTGTACTGATGTTTATTTAATCAGCTCGGAGGTATTTGTGTGTATTCCAAGATTGACTTGAAGTATGGTTATTACCAATCGAAGTTTAGTAGTGAAGATGTCCCTAAAACCGTTTTAGGACTTGTTATGGTCACTATGAGTTCTTGTGATACTATTTAGATTGGCGAATACACCAATAGTTTTTGAGGGGTTGATGAATAAGGTATTTCAGTAGTATTTGGACAGATTCGCTATTGTCCTCATTGATGACATTCTAGTGTATTCTA
Organism: Crataegus laevigata; assembly: GCA_963580275.1. Taxonomy (NCBI): domain Eukaryota; kingdom Viridiplantae; phylum Streptophyta; class Magnoliopsida; order Rosales; family Rosaceae; genus Crataegus; species Crataegus laevigata. The sequence continues at coordinate 15,667,344 of OY756940.1, read as the reverse complement.
AGTTAAAAGAAGATCATGTTCAACATCTTTCGTTGGTGTTGAAGAGATTGAGGGAGCATCGATTGTATGCCAAGTTCAGCAAGTGCCAGTTTTGGCTGAACGAAGTAGCATTTTTGGGTCATGTCGTTTCAACTCAGGGTAGAGTGGATGCTATATACGCGAGCCGTGCTCCTTTGTTAGCCGAATTGAGGTCGACCGAAGTACGTGAGCAGATGTATTGTTTGTCAGCAGGTTAAAGCCGAGAGGAAGAAACCGTTCGGACGAATGCAACCGCTTCCCGTTCCTTAGTGGAAATGGGAGAACATCACCATGAATTTCGTCTACAAGTTACCCCGTACACTGAATAGTTACGACGGTGTTTGGGTAATAGTTGATCGGCTTACGAAATCTGCACACTTCATTCCGGTTCGAGAGAAGTTTTCTCTACGACGATTAGCTGAGCTTTTCGTATCGAAGATAGTCAAGTATCATGGCGTGCCAGTCAGCATTATCTCAGATCGAGATCCGAGATTCACATCCAAGTTCTGGACGGCATTCCAGGAAGCCCTCGGCACGAGGTTACTGTATAGTACGGCTTATCATCCACAGACGGACGGACAGTCCGAGAGGACCATTCAGACGCTTGAGGATATGTTACGATCTTCCGTACTACAGTTTAGTGATGCATGGCATCTACGCTTGGATCTGATGGAGTTCGCGTACAACAACAGTTATCATTCGAGCATCGGAATGTCACCATTCGAAGCGTTGTACGGTCGAGCTTGTCGTACGCCCCTGTGTTGGTCAGAGGTCGGCGAGAGGGTACTTGAGGGCCCAGAGATAGTTGCCGAGACGACTCAGAATATCCAGGTAATCAAGTCTAACTTGAAAGTGGCCCAGGATCGCCAGAATAGCTTAGCCGATAGACATGCCACAGATCGGGTTTACGAGGTAGGCGATTGGGTGTTTCTGAAGTTGTCGCCGTGGAAAGGAGTTGTACGGTTCGGTAAGAAGGGGAAGTTAAGTCCTAGGTATATCGGACCATACCTAATCACCGAGCGGATAGGTGAAGTGGCATATAGACTCGAGTTACCTCCAGAGCTATCCAGAGTTCATAACGTGTTTCACGTTTCGATGCTACGTCATTACGTTGCTGATCCGTCTCACGTTCTACCTCCGCAGCAGTTAGAAGTTAGTCCTGATTTGACGTACGAGGAGGAGCCGGTGACTATCCTAGACTGGAAGGATAAGGTGCTACGGAACAAGACGGTTCGGTTAGTAAAGGTGTTGTGGCGAAACCATTCGGTTGAGGAAGCTACTTGGAAGTTAGAGGAGCGGATGAGAGTTATGTATCCGCGCTTATTCTATGTGTATTAGTGTTTGCTTGTGTTATGTAAATTTCGGGGACGAAATTTTATTAAGGAGGGTAGGTTGTGACATCCCGTCCCAAGTTTTATAATACGTTGAAGTGAAATGACGAAATTGCCCTTACCTACGTGTGAACGAATGTGTTTAGGGTTGAATTTGGGCTTTGGGTGTCCTAAATACTAAGCCCAAAAGTTTGGGCTGATAAGTATACACGTGTGCTTGCACATGCACACGCCCACGTACACAAATCTTTTCTGTTTCTTTCTTTCTTCCTTATCTCTCTCTCTTTCTCAAACTCTCTCTCACTTTCTCTCTCGACTCTCATGTACGGACGAACACACACAACCACCTCGAACTTGATCGAAGCCTAAGGTAAGCCTAACCTTACTCTCTGAGACTCCCTGAACATATATATATATATAAGTTGTAGGCTGGGAAACCCTAGGAATCATCTCAAAACCGTGACTTAAACTCGAGGCACTATTCATCAAGTTTTGTTTTGGATTGTTTTAGGTGAAACTAAGATCACCACAAGCTTTAAAACCTTCCCACGAGGCTCGGAGTACCTCGTTTGCAAGGTTTGGACGTCGGAGTTGGTAGTTTCGAAGTTCACCGACTTTGGAGAATTTTCCCAACGATTTTCTCGTGGTTTTTCGAAGGATTTGAAGGTACAAATGTGTTCTACATTGAATTTGGAGCATTTTGGTATAAATTTCATGAATTTTGGATCAAAAATGAGCTAGAACGGACGTTTGGAAGTTTTGGCTGGAATCGGTCGCCGTCGCCGGCGCCGGCGACGGTCGCCGGAAAAACCAGTCCGGCCGGCGATCTGAGGTAGGGGGTGACGGAATATTCCGTCAAAGTTGACGGAATATTCCAACGCCGTTAACTGACGCCGTTAGAAGTTAACGGAATATTCCTCGGCGTGCACAGCACGTGACAGCGCTTGGGGGCGCGTCTGTCCGTGCAATTCCTGGCGCGTGGGGGCGCGTGCCACTTCCAAAAATTATTTTAAAAATATCACGACGATCGTGTAGGTCGCGTTGGTATATTCAAATACCAAAATTGACCTTCGTATGAAAAGTTATTTACGTAGGTCGTTTATGTGCTGTTAATGACGGTTTTACGATTAATTCACGTATAGGTGAGACGTATCCAGCGGACGAGCGCAGTCGCTCTAGGCTCGGGGGATACGACCCGTCGACATATCAGTGAGTGGGCTTTGTTTTCAGTATATATATATGCATGACGTTTTTCCCAGAAACGTACATTGATTGATTTACGAATTGATTGGATTTGATAAATAGATTGCCATGTCGCATGCCTACTATAGTGTATAAATATGATTATGATTGCATTTATTATGCACTGACGCCGAGGACGGCCAGATAAGTCAGGTAAGTACTGTGGTAGTGCTTGAAATGATGATAGATTGTGATTTAGCTAATCACCTGCACCTCGGGTGTTCGTGCTCCGCCAGAGTAGGGCCTAGCCTTCACGTGATCGTTCACCTCACGCACCGTACGCTCACCTTGGATCCAAGGCAGGTGCCTAGCCTGTCGTACAGACCACAATAGGTGGTTCCGACTCGTTGGTGACCCGCGATTCGTCGCACAGCCTTCACGTGATCGTAGCACAGGGCGTAATATTATACACCTAGCCTGTCGTACAGACCACAATAGGTGGTTCCGACTCGTGTGCAGGATGATGATGATTGATAGGGATTGAGTATGTTTGATGAGCTATAGATTCAGCCGTACAGGTCATTAGAGGTGACTCCGGCTGATAGAACACTAGGGACATCCTAGTTTTATATTACTTGCCTGATAATGATATCGATGTCTGAGTTAGTATATCGACATGGCCTATTATTACGTTTTGATAACGAGATTTGATGTTAAGACGAGTTTTCGTATATAAGTTTATATACGTACTATTTTCTGGGAAAATTATACTGATTTACAGCGAGGGGTTATTTATAGAATTATGAAATGGTTTTGGAAAACTTTGTTTTTGCCCACTCACCTTTTATGTTTTGCGCCCCTCCAGGTTCTAGATAGCTTGAATTCCGAGTTGGGCACATCGAGGATCCTTCGGCCTTTCTGACAGATTCGACATATGTAGGCATCGAAAGTGTAAATAACTCTTTTACTTATGCTTGACTGCACTCGACCTAGTACGCTCTGAATATGTATAAGTATTGAATTATTTCTAGCACATATCCTTATTTAGGTTGTTAGATTTCGATCTTAATAAATTCGTACTACGTCATCGATCTTCGCTTCCGCACAGCGCACATGGCTACGTCGCACTCACGTGGCGGCCAGCATGCCCCACTTTCGGGTCGGGGTGTGTCAATTATCTATTAGTTTATCAAAAAAATTGGAAGGAAATGCATTTCATGATGGATTTAACTAATTTAAGTTGATTATATAGCGAGCTGGCAAACATTGTGAGTGTAGAAAATATGTAAATATTTTAGCATATTTTCACAAAAACATAAGTGATATGGTGGTCAAGGTGTTGAAAGAGTAAAATGGGAGGGGTTTGAATCCCCTTGGTGTTTTTTTAAATATAGAAATTTAAAAAAACACGGAAATTTCGATGGAAATATTGATGACATCGAAAATATCGGTAGTCCAAAAACACGAAAATTTCGATGAAAATATCGAAATATTATGGATATTTTAAACCTTGTTCACAATGCATAATGCGGATGATTCATGGATCCTTTTGATTCTTTAGAATATCTTAAATATATTTTTGTTTGAATACAAATATACAATACAATACATGTCACAAAAATATAAAGAAATGCGTCGAACTGTGTAGAGCTCTATAATTTATATCATTTCCCAGCTTCACAACAAGTGAATGGATAACGTATTAAACAAACTCAGATCATTGTTTAACTGATTTTTATATTACAATTTAGTTTTAATTTTCTTCACTTTTTAGTGAATTTTTTTTAAAATTCAAATATTATAAATGGACGAATTCGATATCATTTATCCTCATCCTAGTGGTGAAGATCGGCTATAAAATGATTTCGTATAAACATAATTGCTTACACGTACGCTATATGTATTAATAAAACCGTGAACATTTTGTAATAAAAAAATTGTGGACATCTTAGTTTAAGTGATTAAGCATAATAGTCTCAAAATTTTAATATTTTTTTTGTCAGACGATAAATTTGTTAAATTAGATGTTAGATTAGGAAGCTGAAATAGATCAAACTCACGCCGTGGTACAAGAATAATACTCCTCTCCACAACTATAGAGAAGACCACTTGCTCAAAATTTAATATTTAATTGTAATTAAATGGGAAGAAGAGTAAAACAAAAGGGCCAAAACCTGCGTGGAGAATTCTCTTGTTTACTCCATGTGTTTAATCATTTTATGTGTCGCCAAAGTCCACAGAATTCCCAATTTTTTCTAGCGTAACTTTTTGGACTTTAGATATAGCAGCCTTCATGTGGTGTAATTTGAGTTCTGATATGTGCCAAGTCATGAGTTTATCCAATTCAAAATATCTTAGCCACACCACTAAGTGGTTGTTGCTAATCTGTAGTAGGCCGCTATATATATCGTATTTAAAATTTTGACAGACAAAAGTAATCTCAAATGAATTCGTGATTCACATCACGCTTACCGCAAACAAAGCTTGTTCCAACATTTTTATGCTCAAAGTATGAACAACTCTCAACTGAGACGCGTTCATTACTCGATCCACAATCGTGTTGAAGAAACTCAGATCCAAACGCGATCATATAAAACTTTTCTTGGCTGGCCTATAAGACACAAAACAGATTTCGAGCTTAACAACAAACTAGGGTAAAAGATAAAACCACCCCACCATGAAAATGCAGTAATGCCCTTGGACAAATTACTAATGTTTTTATAGACAAAATTAAGTTAAATTGGTGAGTTGGCCGACCGAGTGTCACATCAAACAAGCTATTGAAATGTTTATTTCAACGCTTACTGAGTAGTAAATACCATGCCAGTAGTACTCTCACAACATACCCAACTTTAGATTACTGACTGAATGCTAAACCGACAGGGCTTTCACCGCAACCCGCAAGTAGAAACAAACGTGGTCCTACCGGCACCACCGAGAAATCTACCAGCACCGCCGTGGCAATTGGTTTCTTGGAGTAGGTCCCGCCGAGTGAATGGTGGGAGTCGGGTGGTTGGCATTGAATTTGGCATTGTCCTTTTGTCCTTGATGGGATTTTTTCCCCCCTTTATTTAAGCTTTTTAATTATGTACACATGCGTGATGAATATTTCATAAGCTAGGTTTGTCTGGTGATATTTTTGGACGGGACTGAGTGAGTGTGAGGCTGAGATTAATACTGACAAGGCCTACTGGGTGAATTACCTAATTTTTGTGACATTGCTGTCTCAGTTACTCAATCTGCAAAATTTCCTGGGTCCCAAGCAAGCATTTTCTTTGCAATTCTGGGTCCTCCTTTAATTTGCGCAGTTGGAAATAAAACGGATGGACTTGTGTTAGTTGGACACACAAAACTTACTAACACGTTCTGATACAGGAGTGAATTTATGATTTGATTTTAATTTGAGGTAATTAATTTAGTTAACCTCATGATTAAATCAAATTTTTACTTTAATGAGTTAACCCTAATGGATGAAATTTGATCAATTAAGGATAGCTTTTCCCTTTCTGAATTTGACTTGAGTTGTTTGATAAAGCTTCTCAGATGATGATATGTGTCGTTTCAGGTTGCTTGCTTTGTCTTGGTCTACATATTAGCATCATACTCATAAGTTAGACATGTCAACTTTGATTAATCAAATAGTTAAATTTTAAATAATTTACGACTGAAAATAATTTCGATGTTTACAATTGTATTCAAATATATCTATGAATAAAACTTGGTGAAGAAGTGCTTCGTCTCCAAAGAACCGTGCAACAAAGTAAAAGTACATAGATAGTGATTCTAGTTGGTATCATTATTATGGTACTCTAGCTTTTTTTTGTTTGTTAAATAACTCTAGCTATATTATACATTGAGTACCACCACAGCAACCATAAGTGGGTGATACGTACACAATCAAAGTGAAACATGCATGATGTTGCTTTATCATATTAAAAATATAAAAAAAAATCAGTTTCAATCTCCCTACCCCTTCGTTGAATAGTTTATGGGTTAAGATTTCATTCCCTTTCCTTCTCAGTAATGAATTTCTCTCTCTCTCTCTCTCTCTCTCTCTCTCTCTCTACAAGAATATAAGAAGAAGAAAAATGGGCAGTAAAGTGGAAAGTTATTCCTTTGGTCCAGATATTGACTTTAAGAATGCGGCCAATGAGATTCTAATGTGACTTATATGGAATAAGTTTACATTTAAATTAATATTTTGATCTAATAATATAATGCCACGTGTAAATTTTTGTTCACGTAACATTACTGACACACCCCGACTCAAGAGTAGGGCGTGCTGGTCGTCACATGAGAGTGATATAGGCATAAGCACAACGCGGAAGCCAAAATTAATAAGAGGAATACGAATAATTTAAAACCACGCAACTAGCAGCCCTAACTCCAAGATAACGTGCTAGTGCGATATTAAGAGTGCAATACACAACCAAAGCATAAGTAGCCTAAGTGCAGTCTGATAGGACAAAAGTTAATTATACAACACTCAAAGGTGAACCTACAAGTGTGAATTCTGTCAGAACCTCCGGATATCCTCGTAAGCCACCAACAACAATTGCTACCTAGAACTTGGAGGGGCGAAAAGCAGAAAGCGTGAGCGGGCAAAAACAAAACTTTTCAAAATCATTAATTTCTCAAAAGTTCTAACCCCTCGCCGTAAAACCTGTATAATTTCCCAAAAATAAAGTATATACTCATATATATATATATATATATATATATATATCTCAAAATCACACTTAGCAATAGTGATAATCAAATGTATGCCAGGAGTATGTCATGCCAAAGTATCTCAACGAAATGCCATAAGTAACCTAGTGAATAAATATGAATGCAGGTATCAAATCAGCCCTCGGCTGAATCTATAGCTCATAATCAATCTCAACCATATCAAATATCCAGCACACAAATCAGCACCACCTCTAGTGGTCTGCACAACATAACTGAGTGTAAAATAAATATTCTCTAGTGCTACGATCACGTGAAGACTGTACGAATAATCGTGGGCCACCTACGAGTCGAACCCACTTATAGTGGTCTATACGACAGGATTGTGCACCTAACTTGGATCCAAGGTGAGCATATGGTGAGGGAGGCGAACATCACGTGAAGGACTGTGCCCTAACTCTGGGCAAGAGCACTAACACTGGGGTGCAGGTTTATGAGCTCTCAACACATCACATTATTTTCATAACTTTACTTTATGAGCTTACTTGACGCTTACCTGTGCGTCCGCATCACCCATCATAATTATATGCAACCAATTATGCATAAATAAAATAGGCAAGATACTTTGCATGACATCACAAAACATATAATCATTAATTTCATTTTCTAGGAAAAATAGCAAGTATATAGGTATATACAGAAAACCAAAAGCCCACTCACTGATATGTAGCCGGATCGTAACCCCCGTGCCTAGCCTGGCTATGCTCGTCCTCCGGATAGGTCTCGCCTATATGAGAAACAACTATAAAAATGTTATTTAAAGCACATAAACGAGACTCGCAATTAACTTCTCATACATAACTCAATTTTGGTATTTGAATATACCAACGTGATCTACACAACCTCATGAAAATCCCTATATTGTAAAAATATTTTTCCGATGCCCCACGCGCAGGCACGTGCCTGGTACACTGACGGTGTCAGTTAACGCCATTAGGAATATTCCGTCAAATCCCAGCATATTTCGTTAAATATCTAACGGCGTCACCTAACGCCGTTAGCATATTCCGTCAAAACTGACGGAATATACCCTTTCTTCCCTGACGAGAAGCCGGTTTCTGGAAATTTTTTAGAACCTTATATCATCTTCATTTTTGCACCAAACTTCATAAAACTTAAACCATTTTGAAGCTCTTACAAAAACAAACAAAACCATACCTGATTCAAGCCTTGAAACCGCTGGAATCTCGCCGGAAAAAGCTTCGATATTCCGGCCAAATCGGAAATCCCTCGATCTCGACTTTCCGACGTCTAATTTCTTCCAATGAACCACTCCGAGCCTTGTGAGGACCTCCTTAAGTTCCATGTGAGCTTGAAATTCCCAAAAACACACGTTTTTACAATTGCATAAATAGTACCTCAAATCGGGGTTAGGGTTATCATGAAATTTTGAAGGATTTCTTACCTGAAAATAGAACTACTCAACTCGAAACACCACGAGGAACACAATGGAGTTCTTTAAACCTTCGATCTGCAACGTTTGTAAGGGTTTTGATGTTTGTTCGTACAACTTGTACCGAAATTGGAGGTGGTCAGAGAGAGAGACAGAGAAACAGAGAGATAGAGAGAAAGCACGGGAGGGTGAGAGAGAAAAGGTTTTGGGTGTGTGTGTGGTCCTCACACTAACACCTCACCAAAACCACAACCACAACCAAACAAAATGTCTAAGTCCCAAAATAATCCAAATTAAACTAGGGTAACTAAATAAAACCCTAGTATTCACAATCCCTGAAACGCTCAAGGGAAATTCATCATTTCACATCAACGAGATAATATATATAAAATAATAATAATAATAATAATAATAATAATATTAGGGACAGGCTGTGACAATCTACCCACCTTAAAAAAATTTCGTCCCGAAATTTCATACCACAAATACAACCACTAGTATCCATAAAACAATCGTGGACACATCTCTCTCATTCGATCTTCTGTCTCCCAAGTAGCTTCTTCCACTGAGTGGTTTCTCCACAAGACTTTCACCATGCGCACATTCTTATTCCTCAGAACCTTATCTTTCTAATCCAATATCGTCACTGGCTCCTCGTCATAGGTTAAATCCGGATTAATTTCCAATGGTTGAAGAGGTAACACATGTGATGGATATGAGACATAATGTCAAAGCTTCGAAACATGAAACACATCATGCACTTTAGACAACTTTGACGGCAACTCAAGTCTGTAAGCCACTTCATCGACTCTCTCGGTGATCTGATACGGTCCGATGTACCTAGGACTTAGCTTGCCTTTCTTCCCAAACCGTATAACACTCTTCCACACTAATAGCTTCAAAAATACCCAATCACCTACATTATACACTCGGTCAGTAGCATGCCTGTCTGCTAAACTTTTTTGGCGATCCTGGGCCGCTTTCAGGTTAGACTTAATAACCTGAACATTCTAAGTAGTCTCCTCTACTATCTCAAGGCCCTTTAAAACTCTTTCACCAACTTCTGACCAATACAAAGGTGTACGAAAAGGCCTGCCATAAAGTGCCTCAAATGGTGCCATACCAATACTTGAGTGGTAGCTGTTATTGTACGCGAACTCCATCAAATCCAACCGCTGATGCCAAGCGTCACTAAAATGCAATACTGAAGATCACAGCATATCCTCCAAAGTCTGAATAGTCCTCTCAGATTGTCCATTTGTTTGAGGATGATATGCCGTACTATAATGTAATCTCGCACTAAGAGCTTCTTGGAATGCTACCCAGAACTTAGAAGTGAATCTAGGATCATGATCCGAGATAATACTAACTGGAACTCCATAGTACTTCACAATCTTCGATATGAATAATTCAGCTAATCGACTTAAAGAATACTTCTCCGTCACAGGAATAAAATGTGCAGACTAAGTAAGCCGATCAACAATCACCCAATCTCCATCATAGCCATTTTGTGTACGAGGAAGCTTATACACAAAATTCATAGTAATATTTTTCCATTTCCTTTGTGGAACGGGAAGTGGCTGCATCAATCCAAATGGATTCTTCCTTTCAGCTTTAACCTGTTAACAAATGGTACACCTACTCACATACTCGACAATCTATCTTTTCATACCCGGCCAATAATAAAATGGTTGAATGGTATGATACATCTTTGTGCTTCCGGGATGCATTGCATAAGCTGAAATATGTGTTTCATCCAAGATAGCCTTCTTCAACTCTACATTGTCAGGTACGTATATCCTACCTTCCTGCATGAGCATGCCGTCTGATTCTCTGATTCGTAGATCTTTCTTTTTCCTTTCATTTCTTAACCGAATTAGCTCTTGAGTTTCTTCATCATTAATCTGGGCCTTGAGTATTCTATCAATTAAGATTGGCCTGACTTGGAAACTGGCAAGCAAGGCTTCTTCTCGATCTTCTACTTTGGGATTTTCTATCTTTAACTTCACTCCAGTTGATCTCAGCTCTGCAAGACGAGGAACACGGCTCGCGTAAAAAGCATTAACTCTGCCCTGAGATTTCCTACTAAGAGCGTTAGCCACCACATTTACACGACCCGGGCGATACTCTATCGTGCAATCATAGTCGCTCAACAACTCTATCCACCTTCGCTGACGAAGCTTAGATCTTTCTGAGTGAACAAGTACTGAAGACTCTTGTGATCCGAGAAGATCCTACATTTCTCACCATAAAGATAATGTCTCCAAATCTTTAAAGAAAAAATAATGGCCACTAATTCCAGGTCATGAGTAGGATAATTCATCTCATGAGGCTTTAACTTACGCAAAGCGTAAGCAATTACCCAACCATGCTGCATCAAAACACATCCCAGGCCATTCAAGGAAGCATCGCTATAAATCTCGAAGTTAACACTATCATCAAGTAGAACTAAAACAGGAGCATGAGTGAGATAATACTTCAATTGCTGGAAACTCTGCTCACAATTATTATCCAACTCAAACTTAACATCATTTCTGGTCAACCTCATCAGTGGTAAAGCCATGACTGAAAAATCTTTAACAAACTGTCGATAATAACCTGCTGAGCCAAGGAAACTCTGTACCTCGGTGACGGTTTGTGGCTGCTCCTAATTCTCCACAGCTGCTATCTTCTGAGGGTCTACCTGGTTACCTTGAGCTGATACAACATGCCTCGAGAATGCTACTTGATCTAACCAGAATTGACATTTGCTGAACTTAGCATACAATCGATGTTCCCTTAACTTTTTTAACATCAGAATGAGATGTCGAACATGCTTTGCTTTAGACTTAGAATACACCATAATGTCATCAATAAAGACAATGACAAATCTATCCAAATATTGTTGAAATACTTTATTCATCAAACCCATAAAAGCTGATGGTGTATTAGTTAATCCGAACGGCATCACGAGAAACTCATAATGATCATAACGAGTCCTAAAAGATGTTTTAAGGACATCTTCACTCTTAATTTTCAATTGATAGTAGCCAGACCTCAGATCAATTTTAGAAAATACACAGGCACCTCGAAGTTGATAAAAAAGATCGTCTATACGCGGCAACGGATAACGGTTTTTAATCGTTACCCGATTCAATTGCCTGTAATCAATGCATAGCCTCAAAGTACCGTATTTCTTCCGAACAAATAAGACTGGAGCTCCCCAAGGTGAAGTACTAGGCCGAATGAAACCTTTATCAAGTAACTCCTGTAATTAGATCTTCAATTCTTTTAATTCAGCAGGAGCCATACGATAAGGAGTTAAGGAGATATGATCAGTACCTGGTAGTAAATCAATGGCAAACTCCACATCACGATCTGGTGGCAATCTAGGCAAATCATCAGGGAAGACGTCAGGAAAATGTCTGACCACCCGAACATTCTCCACGCTAACAAGAGTATCATCATTTAATACAACAAGAGCCAAGTATCCTTGACAACCTTTCTTTAATAACTTTTTGGCTCTCACAGCTGAAATAACTCCATGCCTAACCCCACTACGCTCTCCAACAAATGTAACCTCAGGTAATCCAAGACGATGGAAAGTCACTGTTTTCCTATAACAATCAATATTGGCACAATTGTAATGCAACCAATCTGTGTCTAAAATAACATTAAAATCAAAAATGTCTAACGGAGTGAGGTTCGCTGGCATAACCATATCCTCCACTAATACAGGACAACTTGGATATACATAATCTACATAACATCTCTCCCCTCTAGGCATGGCAAACTCTAACTCAAACCCAAGGGGTGAAGATTAAGGTTGTGTCAATTGGGCAAACGTATGAGAAATTACAGAATGTGTAGCACCACAATCAATCAACACTTTAGCATAATGACCAAGAATATTTAACGCACCCAAGATTAAGTCAGGATTGTTCTGAGCATCATGCAGGGAAATGTTATGGATACGTCCTTGAGCCTGCTATCTTCCTTCTCGACCTCTGTTGGCATAAACTCCTCGTCCCTGCAAACTACGTCCCTGACATGACTGGCTAGGCTGTCTCGATGTCTTAATGCCACTAGTAGTAACATTAACCTGCTAGGGCTGTCCTCCAGAATGCCACTGTGACCCGCTAGCTAAATACTGCTGATGAGGTATATATCCTCCCGAATACTGACCATAGCCACCTTGTTGATAAGGATCTTAAGGGTACTGATACTGCCCTGAATAATAAGGAACCGGATCCCTCTGATAATGGTAAGCACCACCACGACCCGCCTGAGCATAACTACTCGGTCCTGAAAACTGCCGGGTCGATGTTGGCGGTGGTAAAGGAGGCTGCTGAGGCCTTTGCTGGTTTTGAGGACAATACTTAGCCAGATGTCCCACTTGACCACAGGTATAACACCCATTACTACCTCGTCGATACTCTCCAAAATGTCGATTATTGCACTTACGGCATAAGAAGCACTACCCCTTCTAGAATTTCCATGTCTCTGAAATCTGGAACCTCCTTAAAATTTCCCACTTCTTCTCTGACCAGTAGAACTAAAACCTCTGTTGGAAGAACTAGAACTAGCCCCACTTCGCTTAAAACTTTGAGTCTGGCGAGGTCTCTGAGATGATTGACATTTACCCTTATTATCCCTCTTCTGATTTCCATCTTTTACTTTTTCTTCCTCATTCTCACTGGGCATATTCTCTGAGTCCTCAATCCTTAACAAAATCTCATAGAACTCCTGATAAGTGTCACGGGGATAGATAGTCGCCATAGAACGCCACTTCTTCTTAGTACCCAATTTGAAATAACGAAGCATCTCAACCGGATTAGCAGCAACTTTCGGATCATAACGAGACAAATCAGTGAACCTCCTGTAATACTCATTAGCAGTCAACTTCCCCTGTTTTAGACTCGTGAACTCCTGCTTCTTACGATCCAAATATGCTGGAGGTATGAATCTCTTATAAAATGATCGTTTAAAATTCTCCCAGTTTGCAATCTCCTCGGGCGTCCACCCATAAGTTTCCTATCTCCACCAGGATGTAGGTTCTTCGCCCAAAAACCAAAAAGTGGTCTCTACCCACTTATCCTCGGGAAGACTCCCCTGACTCTGCATCACACGAAACGTCTTCTCAAGCTGATTGAGCCAACGCTCAGACCCTTCATGACCCTCATTACCCGCAAAAGTAGGCAACTTTAGATTGTACACTGACTCCAGAGGAGTCTGCTGAGGAGGGCGGATTACAGGCTGAATGGCACTAGCAATAGCTTCCCCTAACTGAGCAATATTAAGGAAACTAGGCTCGTCAGAAAGACGTGGCTCTCTACGAGGCGGCATAGTTCTGACAAAAGACACCAAATCATTAGAAAATTCATAAGATAAGCAAGAATGCAACCTAATACTTTGATACCAAACTGACACACCCCGACCCGTGAGTAGGGCATGGCCGTCACGTGAAAGTGACGCAGCCATAAGCACAGTGCAAAAGCCAAAATTAATAAGAGGAATACGAATAATTTAAAACCACGCAACTAGCAGCCCTAACTCCAAGATAACGTGCTAGTGCAATATTAAGAGTGAAATACACAACCAGAGCACAAGTAGCCTAAGTGCAGTCCGATAGGACGAAAGTTAATTATACAACACTCAAAGGTGAACCTACAAGTGTGAATTCTGTCAGAACCTCTGGATATCCTCGTAAGCCAACAACAATTGCTACCTAGAACCTGGAGGGGCGAAAAATAAAAAACTTGAGTGGGCAAAAACAAAGCTTTTCAAAATCATTTCATTTCTCAAAAGTTCTAACCCATCGCCGTAAAACCTGTATAATTTCCTAGAAATAAAGTATATACTCATATATATATATATATCTCAAAATCATGCTTAGCAATAGTGATAATCAAATGTATGCTAGGAGTATGCCATGCCAAAGTATCTCAACGAAATGCCATAAGTAACCCAATGAATAAATATGAATGCCAGGTAGCAAATCAGCCCTCAGCTGAATCTATAGCTCATAATCAATCTCAACCATATCAAATATCCTGCACACAAATTAGCACCACCTCTAGTGGTCTACACAACATAATTGAGTGTAAAATAAATATGCTTTAGTACTACGATCACGTGAAGACTGTGTGAATAATCGCGGGCCACCTACGAGTCGAACCCATTTATAGTGGTTTATACGACAGGACTGTGCACCTAACTTGGATCAAAGGTGAGCATATGGTGCGGGAGGTGAACATCACATGAAGGACTGTGCCCTAACTCTGGGCGAGAGCACTAACACCGAGGTGCAGGTTTATGAGCTCTCAACACATCACATCATTTTCATAACTTTACTTTATGAACTTACCTGGCGCTTACCTGTGCGTCCGCAACACCCGTCATAATTATATGCAACCAATTATGCATAATAAAATAGGCAAGATACTTTGCATGGCATCACAAAACATATAATCAATAAATTTCATTTTTAGGGAAATATAGCAAATATATAAGTATATACGGAAAACCAAAAGCCCACTCACTGATATGTTGCCGGGCCATAACCCCTGTGCCTAGCCTGGCTACGCTGCTCCTCCGGATAGGTCTCGCCTATATGAGAAACAACTATAAAAGCGTTATTTAAAGCACATAAACGAGACTCGCAATTAACTTCTCATACATAGCTCAATTTTGGTATTTGAATATACCAACATGATCTACATAACCTCAGAAACATCCCCATATTTTAAAAATATTTTTCCGACACCCCACGCGCCGCCACGCGCTGGCCAAGGCACAACCAGACGCACCCCCCATGCACAGGTACGTGCCTAGCACACTGACGGCGTCAGTTAATGCCGTCAGGAATATTCCATTAAATCCCAGCATATTTTGTTAAATATCTAATGGCGTCACCTAACGCCGTTAGTATATTCCGTCAAAACTAACAGAATATAACCTTTCTTCCCCGACGATACGCCGGACGCCAGTGATTGTTCGCCGGTTTCTAGAAAAATTTAAGAACCTTATATCTTCTTCGTTTTTGCACCAAACTTCATGAAACTTAAACCATTTTGAAGCTCTTACGAAAACGAACAAAACCATACCTGATTCAAGCCTTGAAACTGCAGGAATCTCGCCGGAAAAAGCTTCGATATTCTGGCCAAATTGGAAATCTCTCGATCTCGACTTTCCGACGTCTAATTTCTTCCAACGAACCACTCCGAGCCTTGTGAGGACCTCCTTAAGCTCCTTGTGAGCTTGAAATTCCCAAAAACACACGTTTTTACGATTGCATAAATAGTACCTCAAATCGGGGTTAGGGTTTTCACGAGATTTCGAAGGATTTCTTACCTGAAAATAGAACTACTCGACTCATAACACCACGAGGAACACAATGGAGTTCTTTAAACCTTCAATCTGCAACGTTTGTAAGGGTTTTGATGTTTGTCCGTACAACTTGTACGGAAATGGGAGGTGGTCTGAGAGAGAGAGAGAGAGAGAGAGAGAGAGCACGGGAGGGTGACAGAGAAAAGGTTTTGGGTGTGTGTGTGTGGTCCTCACACTAACACCTCACCAAAACCACAACTACAACCATACAAAATGTCTAAGTCCCAAAATAATCCAAATTAAACTAGGGTAACTAAATAAAACCCTAGTATTCACAATCCTTGAAACGCTCAAGGGCAATTCATCATTTCACATCAACGAGATAACATATAAAATAATAATAATAATAATAATAATAATAATAATAATAATAATAATATTATTATTATTATTATTATTATTATTAGGGACGGGCTGTGACATTACACTCTTAAACTAAAATGTCACGATAATAGTGAACTCGTTCTATGTAATTTTTTTTGCTACATCCTCCACAAACTTTGAGATTGACAACAAGATTTCATTGATCTTCATCACCGATTCATCAATGACCCAAAAACAAAGACCAAGCAATTCTTATAGGTAGGTCTAATCTAAGGTTAAATAAAGTTCATCGATTATAATCAACTCAATTTTGAATCAGCAAGTACCAAATTAGTGAGGCAGGGTGTTTTGGTTGAAGATCATGAGGGTTTTCAAGTTTCAAACTCGAGTTTGTAGTATGAAACCTCTATGTTTTAGGGGTCAAAATCCCAGCTCATTAGTATTAAACGTTGACAAAATGTTGCATGCTTCATGTTGATTTTGGTTTAACAAAAAAAATTATCTGATGGACATGGGACCCCAGCGGCAGCAACAGCAACAGCAACACCAATGTGGGGATGGGATGGGAGGGAAACAGGTAACAAATTTTAAAATGGTGGGTTCATCATTTCTTATGCCTGAAACTAACCCAATACGGATGCATACTCCATAACCCTATGATTACTGTGGTTAATGGATTGTGCGAGGCGGCTCAAATTGGGAGATTAGTCTGGCTAATTTTTTATTCAATTTTTGTTGCGGAGTGTTAAAGTAAGCCCTTAGTGCAGTGGCACTATAGCCAAGTGAATGCCCACCTCGTCAAAGGTTTTAATCCCCCACCCCTCAATTCCTAATTAATGGCAAAAAAAAAAAAAAAAAAAAAAAAAGAGTAAGCCTATAATTAAGAAGGAAAAAAATGTGATTTTTACAAAAAAAAAAAAAAGGAAAAAAAAGGTGGAGGTTTATGGGATAAACTGGTTTAGCTAGGGTATGTTGGATGGAATATCATTGGATTGATTTTATTTTTTCTCCTTTTTATTTTTATATTGGATGGACTAGATTGCTGGAATATCGTTCTATGATTGGTGTAGCGAGAGATCCCTACTATCCAAAGCCAACCTTATAACATTATATTCACTGAAATTAGAAGCAGTTTATTTATCTAATTAAATAACGAAAGTTCACAATTTTATGAACTAACCATCCTATTCGCGATTAGTTTAATAACAATCCAGATTCAGGTGACTAGTCAGATAACTTTGGAATTCAAGTAGGGGAAATCAGGCAAATCTTTACGGAACTTGGTTTGCTTAAATTTCGCAAAGTGCTATATAATTGTTGGTCGATTAATCTTGTTCGGTGTTACTTGGATATATGTATATCATTGCTAATTAACTGGATTTTTTTTATGTTGATTGTGAAATTATTATTGGTTGAGAATATACTGTGGTCTATGTAAACGATGAAATGAAACTATTTGTACATCATCACTCATATGTGAGAAGTATTATTTATTTATTTTAACCTTGTAAATATTTTTTAATTATTATTTTTATTTTAAATCATGTTCGGAATTCGAGATTTTCTACCAACTTGAGAGTCCGGGGCGTGAAAAAGCAATGGAGCTAAATTCAATCCTGCATACATGTGGTATCGAATCCAAGCTAAGTTCAATCCTGGAGCTAAATTAAAATGCTCGGACTTCTAATGATATTCTCATCTCCATATTATTATTTGCACTTTTTTTTACAGAATGAATAATGTAATTTAAAGTAATGTAAACTATGGAAAGCCGAATTCAAATTTGAGATATATAACACACTACTCCTATTTAATGTAGTTACGTTCACGTTTGCAATCATCTTATACTATTTTGTTTTTTCTATTAGAAATGATTGCAAGATTACTAACATTAATAACATCTCATTTTAACTAAATTATTAGAAAATCTTCAATCAACATTACATCGACGTCACTTTTATAACTACCATTTTCATCTTATCTTAACAAATTTCAGGTGGTTTGAGAATTGACTAAATCCCTTATGATTAATTAGGTATTTGCTTGATGGGATCTAACAGATTATTACGTCAACACCAACTAAGTAAGCAGTTTCATTTTAATTAAAATGTCGTAAATTAAAGAACAATAAAATGAATAGTTAAGTATATAACGTTAGGTCAATTACCTAACTTTGAGAGGGGGAGGTTAGGGTTTATTTGTTTTCAAGGGATATGTATTCTCTCTCCTCCTATTTTCCTTCCTCTCCCTCCGTTACTATTTGATTGGTCAAGATTAAGTCATATTATCATTTTGTTTTACATTCTCTGTAGAGAAAAAAAAGAAAAAGAAAGAGAATCCATCTCCGGTTTCAAGTGCAAAGAAAATAGATTCTAGGTAATTTACATTTTACACTATCAGGATTTGGATTAATTGTAACTTTATAGAACATCCTTAAAATATTCAAATCTCACATATTTCTTGTTCTTTAATTTGAATTACATATATCCATTAAAAATATGTTAAGTCAACTATTAAGTGATGACGATGGGATCTACATTTTAGTGACATCTATGAGGCCAAATTGAACTCTTCTGAAGTGTAGTAAAACAAACCACAGATACCTCTCTCTGAGGCTCTCACAAGCTAATTTACTTGAAAAAATCAAAATTAAAACATCATTTCCAAGCTATTTAGTAATATAATTTAATAATATAATTTTTTACTTATAAACGAGAAATAATATAAATAAAATGTTTAAGTTCGATAGTGAATTTTCTGGTCCCCATGAAGACAAAAGTGAAAAAAACATAAAAAGTAATGTTAACACGTGTGTGAGACTGACAATGCAGGCAGGAGCCTGTGACGCTCCAAGGGGCTTCTGGGACGGAAGGGTAGGACCCCAACCGCCCTAGCTGTTCTCTTGTGGGACCCTTAACAAGGGTAAAAGTGGAAAGTCAAACGCAAATCTGCTGGTCCTGGATGAGCCGCGTGGATGGAGGGATACTTGCCTTCAGCCATCGCTTAATTAAATAGACGATAAAGAGGCGCGCCCCGCCCTTTTCAACAACAACCAACTTTTGTCAAAGGCTAGTGGTTGTCGTAAGTCGTAACCATTTGGGCCCCACCATATAATATCAGTTCCAATCATTCTGCTTTGCAAGCAAATTAGGGTCCGATTGTACAATTTGAATTTCGATTGTAATTTAGAGAAATAGTTGGCAAAAGACGCAAGAAGCCAAATTGTGGTGGTGTTTGTTCATTTATCCACTTCACATCACACGAGAGCACAATCATCTGTCATACTTTTATCGCCAAACATTAAGAGCCACAATCTCCTCCTCCTCAAAGCCGTAAAGCAATATTGTATCGAGGAATAAAGGTAAAGTGGACCATACAAAATTAGGGCACAAAAGGCCCAGTCAATAAAAACACCATCTTGTGACACAATTTAAATAAAAATAATTTCCCAAAGGGTTTTTACCATTATATGCCACATTACCACCCTCTTTCACATAAAATATATATGTCAAAAGTTCTACTGCCCTTTCTGGAAATTTCGACCTCCCAAAAACAAAGGAGAAAAGGAAAATCTCTGTTACCATCCTCCCTCCTTTGCCATTCTTCCCGCTTTCTGCCCCAACAAAAGATCCCTACTTTTCCTTCAATTTCCCATCCTATCCTTCCTCATCAAACCAATCAAATTTAATTAGACTTTCACCATCAACCCTGTCAGATTGTACACACAAAAACTACTCCTTTCAATAGGACAACTTTACCCCCTACTTGCCTATACTTTCATCCCAAAATTGTGGGTTCAAATTCCATTCCACCCTTGGACCTTCCTGGTGTTTTGCGCTTGCTTCTTCTTCCACTTCCTTCTTATGCTGCCAGAGGTGGTATGCCAATTCTCGTTTCCTTGGGCAAGAATCAAGCTTTTCCCTTCATTAGTACACAATCCCCGCCACCAAAACTGATTTCAGCTTCCTTTTCCAGTTTTCCATCTGTCGATTTTATGGAGGTTGCAATGTTGCGCCGAGGGATAACTCTTCTACTCACCGGCGGGTTGTTTCTTCTGTTCTGCCGGTTTTACCTGGACCACAGTAGGAACAGCGTGTACATAAGAGAAGCCTGCCGGTACAAGCTGGTGTGGCCCGGAGGATTGTGCTGCAGCAAACTGAGCATGCATAAGAGCCTGCGAGGATAAGTTACCGCCTTTCATGTTGTTGGCAGCTGCAGCCGCTGCCGCCTTTGCAGGATCATTGGTGCTCGTATTAGAATGCGTAACGGGAGGGCCGAGTGACAACATCCCACTAGAGGAAGTCCCAGATGAGCCTTGTGACTGCTGCTGTTGCTCGGGTCGGCGTCTTGGACCATGGTAATACCCACTTGAAGGAGATTGAGTAGAGGTGTTACTATTGGGATGTGAAGCTTGGGGCTGCATGTAGGTATTAGAGAAGAACAACTGCGCTTGCTGAAGCAATTGCTTAGATAACTGTTGTTGCTGGTGCTGGTGCTGATGTTGTTGCTGTTGATGCAATTGTGGCTTAGTACCAGCGCTCGAAGACGTAATATGGGCGTGGCCTAGGATCGAAGGGACATTCCTCCCGCCAACAGGAGACGACTTCTGACTGGGCACTGTTGGTGAGTTCTTGGCCTGCTGAGATGGCAAAGACGATACTTGGCTCCTGGGGCTTCCACCAGCACTCTTAGCCATTGATGAGGTTGTGGTTGTGGGCGAACCAACCATTACTGGAGGAGATGGAGACTGATTGCTACTGGCAGGCTGTAACCCTTGAGATTGGGTTGAAGCCTTCGTGCTGGCAGCAAATGAAATCTGTGTGTGGCTTTGTTGTGTCCGCCCGTGCTTCTGAGGGAGGTTTTTGAGGGACGATGAGGTTGACGAGGCCAGAGATGATGAAGGAACTTGGGAAGTGGTTGTCCTTGAAGAATTCTTCCACTGTGGAGATTGAGCTGGACTGGTGCTGCTTTGGACAAGGTTTTGGGGGAATGAAGATAAAGCATTAGGAAATTTTGCAGGGAGGTGATCAGAGTACACGCTGCCATTACTCGTCGTTGGCGTTTTGTTTCGAGCTACAGCCGCAGAAAATTGCTGCTTATGAAGCTGATTCATCTGCTGCTGCTGCTGATTCCGCATTTGTTGCTGGGGTGCCGGTGCATTTGCAGGGATGACAGCAGCTGGCATAGCAGAACTGGACGATCGGACAGCAGTAGAGGTGAGGTTAACAGCTCTTGCTGAACTATCAATCACATTGTTGCCCGGTATTGTCGAACCAGATGTATCAGTGATATCTGGCCTGGAAAAAGCAATGGAGTGTCCAACAGTTGATGAAGCTTTCCCAGCCATGGCCTTTCTTTCCTCTTCCACATTAGAGGAATCCCCTCCTCCGGTTTTCCCTTCTTCTGGAACACGATAATTCTTCTTCTGTTGTGCAGCTTGCGCAGCCATGTACTGATGATAGTTGTGCCTAGTAACATCTGGAAGGCTCTGGAGAAATGCATGATTCATCGATGTTAGGTCAATGCCAGGAGCAGCGGTAGCACCATTTAAGGAAGCAAAAGACATGGCGAAAGTTTGGGATGCTTCAACCCCAGCCTTTGAACCCTGTAGCTGCTGCTGCTTCTTTTCACTACCACTTGCACCTGTTGCACCGCTGACACTTCCAATTGAAGGAGGTGTCATCAAAGCAAAGTTTGGCGGGTGCATTGGCATTGCAAAATTCTGACCATAAATACTCATGTTCGCATGAGAGCCACGACTATCAGCAGTTGACGGGCTGTCTTCGCCACCCATTTCAGGTTCAAGTTGACGCGAAGCATGCAGGTTCTGCGGTTGCTGCTGTCGCTGCTGCTGCTGCAGCTGTATTGCTTGCGAAGGTTGGTTTTTTGAGGCAGGAAAGCCTTGCAAGCTCCCGCTGCTGCCATTGACAACACTTGGATGTGGTCTCTGCTGCTGATTTTGCAAATGCTTCTGGGACGACGACAAACCACTTGAAATAGTAGTGTTTGGATGACCTTGTTGACTTTGCTGTGATTGAGACGGCGGTGGTTGTTGTTGCTGCTGCTGCTGTTGTAGTTGAGAAGGATGGAGCATTTGAGAAGAATAGAAAGACCCGTTAAAATAAGGCATTGCTTGAGCATGGGGTCCTCTGTAGGCTGGCTGAGCACCTACATGAGCTGGCATTGGAAATGGATATGCGTTGTTCTGCAAAATTGCCAAATACTGGGGTTCATTTCCAGCCATATTTGGGTAGTTGAAACTCATTGCTGGAGCTGCAGCAGCGGTTGCAGCTGTCGCATTCAATGAAGATGAGGTAGGTGCACCGGACAAAGCCGCACCAGCAGCATTAGGAGACTTCACAGACCCTGGTCGAACAGCAGCAGCTGCCTGCTGCTGGCTCAATGGGAAAATGAAAGCAGGACCATGCTGAAATTTTCAATAAAGAAAACGTATCAATATTCAAACCCCCGCGACAATACCATTCAACAAATGCAACAAATAGTATCAAAACAAGGAACGTACCAAGATATTACTGGGTGCCCCGGGAGGTAGACCTTGCTGGAGCATGATTTGCTTTCTCTGCGCAGCATCCACAAGGTTTGCTGCTTGTGAAGTTTTGTCCTTCGCAGATTGAGCAGGAAACATAGAAATCCCCTGCCCCTTGTCCTGTGCAGGATTCACCCCTCTACCTGGAATATTGCCAAGCAATTCTGGAGGTAATACATTGGGATTGCTGTGCTTGGCTCCCCCATACAGAGATCCCGAACCAGCTGCTACCGGCCAGAAAGGATTCATCCTCGACATTTGCTGGTGATAGAATATATTCCTCGCAATGTAGCAATGGGTTGCGCACCTCTTTGGCCGAGGTTGATTAAAAAGCAAATGCGGCGGCTGCACCAGTTGAAAATTCCATTAGAAAACAAAATCACAACAGAGAGCTCCACATAGTTTCAAGAGGAGCAAAAAACAAAAAAAAAAAAATTAGAAGTTCATAAAATGACAGAAAATGACATACTTGTATCGGAGCTGAAGAAACGGTGCTCCCATCCATGGATACAACTCCTGGTAAAGGCGCCATATATCTGCTGATGAGAACACATCCATTTCCCCAAAATAAGTATTATTTAAAAACCAATGAACAAGGCCAATAACAAGAAAAAAAATGGCAAAATAACAGAAGCATACCCCATTGGAGGAAGCCCGCCCGGCCAACCTGCCACAGATATCGGCAAAGGTACAGAGCCCGATTGCACTGAAGAATCAGAAGACCAAATCACTATATGAGCGACCCAAATGAGAGGTGGAGGAGAGAGAGAGAGAAGAGAGAGACAGACTAAATTACCAATTTTCTCAGTGTTATGCTTAGCACCATTTTGGGGCAGCTTGTTTCCACTAAAACTATCAGTCTTCTCCAAGTCAAGTTGCAGATCAAAATTCCTTTCTTTCGCACCAACAATGGAAGAAGTGTGCCTTTTCAAATCAGCTGCTTCTGCTTCTTCCACGGCTGCTTTTGGCTTCTCAGTTTCCAAATTTGCAGGCTGCACTTCTTCATTGTTGCCAATTTTCAGAGCTTTGCTGTCATCTTCTCTGCTTACAGCTTTTAATTCCTGCTAACCCAAAGTGACACACATTAAATAAAGAATCTTCAAAAACCAAAACCCATAATATGCAAATGGAAGAGGTGGTCCCCACTCACCGTTTCTGCATCTACGACCGTAGCCTCAGGATCTACGGAGATAAAATCAACTTCACCGTCCCTTTCTGGAGGAGCCTATATTTATATAGGCATCAACAACCAAAAAATTCCAATATTACTAATTTATCTTTTAAAAAGAGAAAAATATCAAGGAAAAAAAATGAAAATTTGATGAAGCTCACCATCAGATCTATCTGGAACTTTTCTTCTCGGTGGTTTTCAACCTCTGGGATTGTTGAATTCCTGGAGAAAAAAAAAACCATGAACGAACAGGAAATTAGAAAAAAAAAATTTAAAAATCGAAGAAATCGAAAAAAATGAAGGGTTTTTTTTTTTTTTTTTTATTGAAGAAAAAAAAATCAATCTTTGATGCTCACGGTTTGGTCAGTGTGATTCCTTCACATTTATCATCCAATCTGAGGCCAGTAGGTTCCTTCTTGGGAGATTGAGGTTCCTCCTTGCTCGTTTTAACATTTCGACTCTCCGATTCATCGTTCACTGACCTTGACTTTGACACCGCGTTGCTCTCCGGCCTAATTGACTCCGGCTGAGCCTCCAACGATGCCGGAACAGCTTGAGAATGGGGCAAATCATACGAAGACCCGCCATTTTCAGCTGCAGATCCTGGGTTTTTTTCCAAATTCGGACCGAAAATCTCAACCTTAGCAGGCTGATCAGCCACCACTTTGGCCGTAGAAGAAACGGGACTGTTTTGAACCGCCGGGTTCTCGTCGTCATACTTCACGGGTCGCGGTCTTTTCCTCTTGGGTGCTGCGGATTCGAACCAAAGACACCAAATTTCCATCAGTCACGATAAAAACAAAGAACCCAGCTCTGTTTGCTCACCGAAAAACCAAGCGATTCAATCCCTTTTCTCAGTCTCTCAGCAACCAAACGGAGCATTTGGGGTACCCAAAAAGAAATGAACAAAACCCAGAGCTCCGTGAGCTTAAAATACCCACCGACGGCGGACATGGAAGTGACAGAGGAGCTAGAATTCTGAGGGAAAGGCGACGTCAACTGAGGAACCACACACGGCGAGTTCGAGATCGGCGACGAAACTCTTGATTTGGCGTCACTGGTAGATTTGTTGTTGGCTTCTCTGGATTCGAACTTAATCGAATCGGTGGTGGTAACTTCTTGCTTCGTCGGCCCCTGCGGCTGCCTATTCATCCCGTACAACACCTCCGCGATCTCTATTTCTATCTCATCCTGATTAGACGACGCCGTCTTGGTCGACAACGATATATTCTGCGGCCGAAGTTTGGGTCCGTTTGGTTTCTGCAACAAAAAAAGCCACTATATGTTAGAAATGAAAACAAGCAAAAAAGCAGAGAAATGAATTGAATTTGATGGAATTGAAGGCCCACCAGCCTCTTCCGGACCACCGAGGCGTGAGAAGAAGAAGGCGAAGTCGGAGCCGGGCCAGCCATCAACGACGCGCTTGGCCGAGCTGGCGATGTCGAAGCCTGGCGGTGAATTTGGTCTCCGACAACACCGCAACTTGAAGGCCATTCGTTAGACCTCTTCGTCGACGCTGAAAAACAACCCCAAAAAAAAAAAAAATTCAGAATCCCGGAATCCATAATATTCACACAACTAGCTTTTTTCCATTGAATCACTTGATTTCTTCTCTACCTGACCGTGCTTTTCGGGGCACCAAAACGCCAATCATCTCGTCGGTGACCTTCAAAGTCGTGAGCGGCCTGAAATGCTTGTTGCTATTAAGATTATGAACCGGCGAGAAGCTCTTCCGGTGATTTAACATCGACGACGACAGAGATGCCGTTGACGATGGGTGGTTCGGCGGAAGCATCCGAATTGACGACCCACCGCCGCCGACCACACCTCCGTCGTCTTCGTCCTCGTCTTCGTCGTTCACACTCTCCTCGGAACTATCATCGCCGCCGTCTTCTCTATTGCTTCCGTGCATCAACCTGTCGCCCCTCCGCCTCTTGCTCCGGTTCAACCGATCCCTATCGCGGTCTCGGTCCCGGTCCCTCTCTCGATCCCGATCTCGATCCTTCTTCCGATCTCTGAGTCTCGACGTCTCTTGTAACTCCACCGGACCATCGTCCTCTGCAAAAACCAAAATATCGGAAGCAAAAACAACCATCAAAACGAATCGAAAGACCAGCAGCTGGGTATTGTTAAAAGGGCTTAGATCTGTTAGGAGCCGCACCTGGAGAGTCTCTGAGGCTGCTACTTCTGTGTCTCCGCCGTGACAGGCCATTTGGGGCCGCCATAACTGTCCTTCTCGCATCTCTATTCCTATCCATATCTAATAAAATTACCTACCAACAAATCAACTACATACAGGTCTCTAATCCCATCTCTCATCACCGGAAATCCATCATAATTCGCCGGATTATTTAGTCAAACCCACCGGATTTGCATGCTCCGAGCTCCCAACCCCGTCAACGATCTCCTCTCTCACAAAGCTATTCCCACACCCAAATATCGCAAGCTTTGCTTATCTTCTTCCACCTCTCACTCTCTCGCTCCCTTTCCCCTCTCTTTACCTCTTTCTATTCCCAACTCTCTCTTCTTTTTATGCTCTCTATCAGTCTATCTCATCTCATCCTCTTTTTTAAAGAAATTTTTAAGTTGCGACGAAAACACAATAGTGATGAAAAAATTTAGTCCATCTCATTTTATTTTTTTTTATATATTTTTACGTAAGTAATGAAATTTTTTAATTTTTTAATTATTAACTTTTTAATTTTTAAATTATTAACTTTTTAACATACATATCACACTATTTATATTAAGACACATAGACAGCGACACTGGAAAATCTCTCGTATTTTTAGATATTTCACTCAGAGCGAAACCACACCAAGGCCTCGTCGACAGCCACGATACACCTATTGCATCGCATCCTCCCATCTCAGCCCTACATTCCGCGACACAGCCTGCGGTTCATTTCCACCACACCGACATGGCAAAATCCTCGCCGTCCATACCCTGACCCCACTTTTTCTGTCTGTACCGCCACGTGTCAGCATTTTAAATTTTCTTCCTACCCAAGCTTCCATGTTTACTCACGTACTTTTATAATATAAAAATTATTAAACAAATCAATAAATACCGATAATTAATGAATATCAATAAGATAATCTTTTTTAATTATTTTATTCTCCTATAAAAACAAAGAGCACTGTTTTCCACGAATCCACAATCGGGGTAAATATTAAAAAAATAAAACCAAGAAATTATCCTAAGCGACGTCGTTAACCAGTTATTCCCGGTCACAGAGACCTCGGTAAAAGCAACTTGACAATCAAAAGGAAACTGCATGACCGCAGATGATATTGTTCCAACCGGTCAAATTTATCATTTCCGGTCCCACGTTTTTTGTTTTTCCATTTTTCGCCCTTTCTGTATATTTTTGTTTAATTAATTCCGAATGATGGCAAAAATCTAAAATAATTTCCGCAAATTGGCAACAGTTGTCCCACCTAAATGGAGCCAGATGGGCATTCCACGGTCCAGATGTCGCCGTTACCAGTAACGCAAAGTTTCCTCGCCGTCGGATCGCTTTCATACGTGGCGATATGTTAATTAATAAACTCAAAACCCAGATTCATCCTAGCTGGCACCAAACTAAAAGAGCTCGTGCGTGTCGATCAGCGCGCCTGATTTGGACCGTACGATCCAGCCATCCGACGGTGGATACAGAAGCAGGAGCGAGGGAAGGAAACTCGAGTCACGGTCACGGAACTTCAGAAAAGTGTGGGTCCCACGTTGGCTGCCGATCTAGAAATTATTTCCTCGCGTTGGCCTATTGTCACGTTCGTGGGATATGGCAGCCTAGTGTGACGTGTACTGGGTCCACCATTATAAAAGTAGAATAATATTAAAATATTTTTTCCTATTTTTTCACTCGGTCAAATTTTACAGCGCGGTTAAAAAAATTAAAAATATATAAATAAAAGGTGGATAAAAACTGCTCTTTTCCAGCTCTGACTCTACGCGCCTATGGCGGAGTTCACAGTCAATTACCCAGATACAGCTTTTCACTCGTGGCAGAGTCGTCTGCTCTACGTGTCCCCATACTATTTTGACACGTTACCTTTAATCTGCTCGCCTCGGATCTCGCTATTGGCTACTTTTCTACGCTCAAAAGATAGTAAAGATATTTTTGCTCTGAGGCCCTCCGATATTCTCACATGGCTGTCACATTCGTTTCAAGTGGCCGTTTAAAGTCATAAGACACAGTTGGGTGGGTTAATTAGGAATTAGATCCCCTCCTGAGCATTAGGTGGGGATCCTCCTCATCAATAAGTGTGAGCCGTTTGATAAAAATCTAACGGCTATAATTATTATAACTTTAAAAGGACTCTCCTGTTTGCAACCGTTGGATTTTCATCCAATGGTCCACACTTGTTGATGAGGAGGATCCCCACCTAATGCTCAGGAGGGGATCCAATTCCGGTTAATTAATGCTGCACAAAAATCAAAATTAGTATAATATGAGGAAGAGGGACAAAGTGTAGCCACGTCAGACTTGACCCCGCCAAAAATTGCCGAAAACTTGTATTGAATTTAAAACTAAAAGTGGGAGAGACTCGCCTAAACATTTGTAACGTCAAAAATACAAGTATATAGCTATAATAAGTAAGTTTAAAAAATACTTGCACTGAGAAAAAAAATTGAAAAGAAAAGTGGGTCTCGCCCAAGCATTCGTACGTCACGTATTCCGAAAATAGGTGTGTGTCTTTGGGTCGAGCCCTAACCATAACTAATCAGTAACAACTACTGTAGGCGGATCTACATGCCCACTTGCTTGACGAACCCAACGAACCCATAATATCGACAACACATTGTTGTCTTGATAAACAAGTAGTAATTTCCCAAGGGTTCAAAATTACCATTTTGTCTAACTCCAAGGTGACATCATCACAAAATACATCGTTTTCCATATCGTAATTTGATCATTCGAATACCAGTTCGCAATACTCTTATGTATAACCAGTGTTGCCTATAGAATCTATCATACCAAGTCCCAAATAGTGTCATACTTAAACCGAAAATAAAAATTGTCGTCCTAAACCAACTCTGAAAGAGATCGATGCAAATTCTAACCATGCTGAAACCACATAACACATAAACACAACATGTCCTCCAAGGTCTAGATAGCTCGTTCAGACTATCCAACAGTCTGAGAATGAAACACGGTACCGTACAATAACTTACTACCCATGGCCTTCAAGAAAACTTCACTAGACTTAGGCGTGAAACGCGCATCACGATGAGGTACAATAGTGACGTCACACCCTAACCAAACAATGTGAAACACACAACCTAAGTGAGCTAATTCATTGAAAATTTTCTCTTAGATTCAGCGAAAGGCTATGTCGATGAAGCTAAAAGAACACTCAAGTATTTAAGGGTCAAAACAAGTCCAACAATCTAAAGTACAAGGTAACTAAAGTGAATGCGTAACTATGATGCAAGAACACATGTGAGTACCAAACTTTATTTTTTTGATGGCAAGTCAAGATGGTTGAGTGCGGACTCGACTTGACTGGTAGTCTAAAGTAATCAGATAGGCGGGAACTCAGACTTTTCTCATTCCAATATTCACAACAACTTGTTACAACAATAAGCTTAAGGATATTCGATCACCAATGGTAATGATTCGCTTGATAAGGTGTTAATAGGTGATTGAATGACTGATGGTCTCAGCTAAAACTTTCGGACCTGAGTGGTCTTCCTGAATAGTCTATCTGCTTTAGAAATGATACGAAGTGTTGTAGGGTAACCACGAACCCAAAGTTGATTAGAATGCCTTCCAGTACTAAAAGGTGAATCTGGGATCACAATCGAAATTAATGTAAATTAAGACATCAGTCTAACGAAGTCTAGAATGAAGAATTATGCCGAGCGGTCGAAAATGTAGTCTTCACGGACTGGTAGATAAAATACTGAGTGAGTTGACCAACAAGTACCGAAGCATCATCATATACTCCACATGTACAAGGTGGTTTGTATAGAAACTTTATGGTGACACTTACCCGCTTCCATTCGTATCCCCAGTGGGTCCTCGACAACCCAAGAAGGATAACCATGTAAATTTCTCTCCACCTCCAAACAGAAATAGAAAGAAATTAAGATAAGCCCGATGGCTTCCATCTCACCGCTTCCACTTACCAGTGAATCAGACACATACTCACATATTCAGCGATATCCCATTCATACAATACCAGTAATAAGCGGACGAAAATTGTGGTACAATTTAATACTGCCAACATGCATGGCATACGCTAAAATGTGAGCCTCATCAAGAATTTTCCTTTTTCACATATTCCTTACCCTTAGACAAGAACAATTCATTTCTTGTCAACAGAGTTCCAACTCCCAAGACTTTCAAATCATGTCTCATGTCATCCGACACTTACTTCTTCAAACACACATATTACTGATCAAATTCTTGGGCTTCCTACCCGAAATCTACTAATGCATGTTTGACTTAGAAGTGAACCGACAATACTCACCGTGGATCGGACGCCAAAGTAAAGCCAATTCCTTGAAGATACTGATACCTAAAGGCGACGAAGCCATATTAGAATGCATGAGAACTAGAAGGAAATAACTAACATAAATAAAACTTGGTAAATTTAACTATAATGAATATGCAATTGTGGAACGTGTTCAAAGTATACAACTAAATTAGAACATTGAAGAAGGAAAAACTACTCAAATGTATGAACAAGGGAAAGGGTCTTACACCGAGAGGACTCGAAGATACTGATACAAAAGTGCCTTGATGCCAGGATGATATGCCTCGATTCTAAGTCCTGAGGGGGCACAAAAAAAATGAGTGGACCTAGTTGATACATAAGTAATACTAAAACGGTTATTCATCAACGTACTAGCCCCTCAGGTTTATGAAAACTCAATAGCATAATATGTAATAAGTTTTCCTAAAACCCTAACATGCCATAAAACTTCATAAAACATATATTATATAGAGTGTGCTTTGTAATGGTATCAAAATTGCCTAAAGGCCCTACATCACCTGACCAAAACCATATATAAATATTTTTCGGTCGAAGCCACCTACAAATGCCCGGCTGAAGCCATATACCAAACGCCCGGCCGAAGCCGTATACCAAACGCCTAGTCGAAGCCATATAAATATCATCCGCCATAGGCATATAATATGACTAACCACTAGGTAAGCACAGAAAATCGTGAACATAATCTTTCCAAAACATATCTCATCGAAGCTCAATCGCTTAAACATCATATTATAAAATCATAAGAGCGTTCTAGCTCAAATCATCATCATAAACCAAATTCATAAGTAAATATAAGAGTAAATGACAAAAAACTACCTCAACTATTGGTGTCACGACACTTTCATACCTCATCTTTTTATAATGACAATGTCATACATCATCTTAAGAATTTGTGCCAATGTTACCTCCGTCAATTTTTCTATTAATTTTTCTGTTAAGTGCTGACGTGGCTAGAGGCGGGACCCACTCACTAATCCAACTAGATTAAAAAATTATTAAATATATTATTAATATTTAAAAATTTAAAAATTATTTTTTTTTATATTAAATATCTCTCTCTCTCCCCCTCTCTCTCTTCTCTGCATCCCCAGAACCCATTCCTATCTTCCCCCTTCCCATTCCCTGCAACCCCCCACCCCTTCCCCACCCACGCCAACATCTCCCTCTCTCTCAGCTCACTCCCTCTTTCTCCCCCTCTCTCTTGCACAGACTCTCCCTCTCTCCCCGATCTACACTCATGCACCTATTTACACACCCACACCCATCGACGACGGTACCAAAATCATCACTGGCGTCAACCCTCTGTCCCTTTGTTTTTTGTGAAGCTCTGGGGCACCCAGAGGACACCCAACCCAGGTCCGGCGAGCCATGGGTGTGCGAGCCCAAGTCCCGGGTGGACCGTACCCGACAACTCCGACATGGAATTTGGATATGGGCGGGTAGACGAGGGTCTGGCCGGACTTGACGAAGGAGGGGAGAAGCTGGAGGACGGTGAGGTTGGACTACTTGGCTATTGATTTGGCCTCAGAAGCTTCGATTACGAATTTGGGTTGGTCCATTTCGGGGAGAGGGGGTGGGCAGCAGAGAATGAAGAGGTGGGTCTTTGGGGGGAAATGTTGGTGTGGGTGGGGGGTTGTAGGGAAGGGGAAGGGATCTGGGCTTTGGATTTTGGGTTACAGTGAAGGGGAATGGGAAGGGGTTGGGGGGGATGGTGTATGGTTTTTTTTTTTTTTTTTTTAAGGGTAAAGTATTTTTTTTTTAATAATTTATTAATTTATTAATAGAAAATGGGTCCCAAGTATAATTTTTTAATATTTAATTAATTTTTTAATAGAAAATGGGTCCCAGATCAAGCCACGTTAGCATTTAACTGAAAAATTCACGGCCAAAATAACGGAAGGTATAACATTGGACCAAATTCATAAGATGCGGTATGACATTGTCATTTTTAAAAGATGAGGTATGAAAGTATCGTCAGGCCAATAATTGAGGTAGTTTTTTTGTAATTTACCCTATATATAATCATACTATTTCAAAGAATGTAAATTTGATAAAGCATGATATTTCATAAAGTGTAAATCCAATTTACTCATAAACGTTTCATAAAATGTAGTTATAAATTCATGTTTTTCATGTATGCATTTCTAATAGTAAAATCATGCATTTTAGAAGGGGTCCACTAATAGATACTTCGCCGTCGCAGAGCCATGCAAACTAGAGAAGACGGAATCGCCACAAACAATTGCACCTAAGCAAATAAAGATACCAATTAATAAAACTATACTAAAACGATTGAATTTGGAAAAAAGGACGTCAAAAACGGATTTAGGACGTCGAAAAACCATAAAGGGGACCTCCGTACCCTCACGCGCCGTCGCACGCGCCAAGTAGGGGTCACCGAAAAGTTGGTCGGAAGAGCCGCCGGCGCTGCCATGGTCACCGTCATAGATAGAGGTAGAGCATAGTAACTCTGGTTGAGGCGCATGGACCAAGACAGGCACCCATGCGCAAGCCCACGCGTAAACCCACACGCCGACTGGTTTAGGATCCAACCAAGTCGAGTGAGATCTGGTTCTAGGTTAGGCCGATTTCTAGGTTTAGGCCGCACGGTTTAGGCTGGGTTTTAACCTGGATTTTGGATCTAAGTTTAAGGGTTTAGGCCGGGTTGACCCGGTTTCAGGCCACAGGTTGGGCGGATTCTGGGCAACATTTCAAACGCTCATAACTTATTCGATAGTCAACCAAATTGAGTGATTTAAAAATGAAATTTGTAGTTCTTAATAAGATGAAGATGATGGTACCATGTACGACAGCTAACTCGTTGTGGTTTGGCCAGAAAACGTCTCGAATTGGCAGTGCTCGCCAAAAAAAGGGAAAATCTACTCTGAGCTATTTTCTGCGTTTAACACATAGGTGCAACTTAAAACAAGCTTTGATCTAACCCTAAAACATATCCCAAGGGTTTTTAGAAGCTTACCTATTTCGGAAAATCCCCAAATCACATTGAAGTTCGTTGGGGAAAATGATGAACAGTGGCACCGCCACTGTTGGGGTTCCACAAAGGTTTGCCTGGGGAGGTCTCTACGTCTAGTGGGAAGGGTTGTTATTATTGTTGAGCTCGGGGAGTGAGTCACGGGAAATTGGAGAGAAGAAGAGAGAGTGGGCTGGGGGACCAAAAAGGAAAATGGGCCTCACCAGGCACACCAAAGAAGATCCAAAAGCAACCATTTCAAAATATCTTTCAACCCTAATGAAATTACCAATTTGCTATTTCATTCCAAAATTCGTAAAATTATTTGGGATGGGTCGTTACAGTGGAACATAGATAGTTCGGAGAGAGGTAAGCTGTCCATGGAATTTCTGATTGAGAGCATCAGGTACGACACTTGCGTAACCAAGATGGTACTCAAAATTGCAATCAAAATCACCTGTGAGTTCCATCCACCTCTTCTATCTTAAACACAACTATTTTTATGGGAAAACACATTACAACTTCTTTGGTTACAAATGATGCAACACTCCTTGCTGTAGAGGAAACATCACCAGATTTTACAACAAGAGAGATTGTTACCAGTTTTAGGTCATAAATAAGATAATGTTTTCTGTGAGGTCCAAGATGTCTAGGAGCATAAGCGATAACCTTCCCATACTTCATCAGAACAACCCCAAACATGACAAGGACGCCAAAACAAAAGATTTTAAAACTCACCACTAAAGTCAAGAAAAGCAAGGACGGAAGCATGAGTAAGAAGATGTTCCAAACAACCAATGAGTTCTGTTTTCAACCTTCGTCCCACATAGATTTCTACCAAGAAAGGGTGCCATTAGGTTTTCAAGTAAGACTGTAACCTTTGGCTCAAGATCATAGATAGGATGGTTCACTACATGCCGTTCAAAGCGTCAAGATGAACTTGTATTACTCGGTCATGCTTTATCAGATTGCAGCCAAACATTTAATAACATTTCACTGTAGAATTCAAAATTCATCAATGTCATCGAAAAGTGTAAGAACAAAGATCAAGCGAGACAATACCTAGTTGTCAAAGACTTCGTTCACCTTCAACAGCTTAAACAAAATTGACTGGTTTCTTAGCCAAAAAGGAAATAGGGCTATGCTTAAAGAACCATTAAGAATTGTCGAGATATAGTGACAAGACCAAAGATATTTCCTATTTCACAACACTATGTGTGGATTTCAATTTCCAACTGTCGTACCCTTTTTGAAAATTGATAAAAATAGTGTTTGTTACAAAAGTGTCTCCCAAGAAAAGTATCTAGTCTAAACAAAAAAATGTTTGACGAATTTGGTGTACAACAGACTGTCGATGTGTGGTGAACTTGACCTCGTCGTTGGAGTAAGTAAGAAGGTTATCGATAGAACAATCGCCGAGAATTGTTCGAGGGTCTACACAAATTTTCTCAGTGAGATCAAGTATAAGAACAATGATTCGGTCCCACCAAACTAACACTAACTAAACTTTGCAACAATTAGCGCTTACTCGCTTTCTCCAACATGTACTTCGAATATTTTGAGCAATTTCCAAAGGAACGCTATTCCAAAGGAACGCATGTTGCAAAGTATCGGTCCAATGTTGAAAGTCATCCAACAATCCATTTCGTCATCGATAAGGCATAATCTCGACACGAATTCTTGTACTTCAAAGAGACTGTGACAAATCAGACAGAAAATTTGCATAACTACGCAGAAAGGCACCAAATCTAGAAGTCGTGACATCAAAATGATGTCAAGACCAACACACTACTATAGTAACAGAAGATCCTAAGTATTCTTTGAACAAACCATGCTATGATACCAAATTGACACGCCTGACCCTGAAATCATCTAAACACCAAGGTAGGGACATGCTGGCTGACACCCGAAGGTGATGAAGCCATACTAACATGCATGTGAACAATGAAGAAAGAACGAACATAAATAAAAACTCGTAAATTTAACTATAGTGGATATGCAATTATGGAACATGTTTAGAGCATACAACTAATCCAGAACATTTAAAAAGGAGTATTGCACAAGTATACGAACAAAGGAAATGGTCTTACACCGAGAGAGCTCAAAAATATTGATGCGGGAGTGCCTTAACACCGAAAGTAGGTGGTCGTCATAGTCAAAAAGTGGTGATGAGGGTATGTTGTTGTTATCGTGCATGTGTGTGTATGGGCGTTGGTCACCAGAGAGGAGAGAACACATAGAGTCAAGACGAGAGGGAGAGAGATATAGTTGTGAGAGAATTTAAAGGGTGAGTACCTGGGGAGAATGAGAGAATGAGAGGGATTGGGCAGGGGGCAAAACCAAAAAGGGTGGGCCTCTTTAGGCACACCAATTAAGACCAAAAGCAACATTTCAAAATATATTTCCACCACAGTGAATTACCAAATTGCTCTTTCGTTTGGTAATGTTCGGGACGGGTCTTTATAGAAAAAAGTTGCGTACATGCAACATTAATGTTAGATTTTAGTAATTCACAAAATATGTTAGATTATTTTGAGCATACTTTAAATGATTTAGTTTTTGATTATTTTTAGTCATGGAAAGTTCAAAATTCAGAACAACATCAAGTAGCTAAAACATATTTTAATATATTAGGTTTTGTTACTTTAATTAAATAAGAATTTTTAGATCATAATAGGTTAGATGGTAGAAGCGAACAAGAACAAATAAAAGCTATTAGAAATTTAGAACAATTACAAATTTGTGATTTACAGTGCACAACTGAGTTTACTTCAGATTTCTTTAAATATTTAAGAAGAACATGTAGAATTAGTGATATTAATTTATTAGATACTTATATAACAAAAATAAAAGGACTAATTGGTGTAAAGATTTGGAATGAATGGCAGAAGCATCCAAAGAAAATGATATTGCAATAGGACCTAGAATTCAACATGTATATGATATACTTAGACAAGAGTGTAGCCAAATAAAAACTAAGAGACAAATTAGGAAACAATTTTATATGAGTTGTAAAAATATAGATTTACCACAACAATATGGTTGTCATAAGAAAAATAAGCATAAGAAAATATACAAAAAGAAATGTAAGTCATACAAGCCATACAAACAACATAAGAATTTTTTAGCATAAGACCTTTAAGAATATATAGGAAAAGAAAATATATTCCAAAAGAATTTAATAAAAGAAGTAATAGACCTTGGATTAGAAAATATAAAGCACCAAAAGATAAGAGTAGTTGTAAATGTTATTTATGTGGAGAGATTGGACATATTAGTCCAAAATTAGGTAAATAGCTGAGAGATGAAGTACATTTAATGGAGTTGTGACACACCCTGACCCGGGATGTCCACTAAGACTCCGAATCGAGCTGTGCTGGCCGACACGTAAGTGGGGTGAGCGAGAATGAACCCATCTCACACGTGATGGCAGAGCATAAGTACAACAGTAAAATAGGGTGAGAATTATATCATTGATGGTAATTCTCTGCACCAAGGTTTGCCAATAATCATTAATGGTACGAAAACTCTACTACAAGAACTGGAGGGGCGAAAAAACAAGGGTGAGTGGGCCTGAAAATAAAGTTTTGATAAAAACCTTTTGAAAGCATTATAACCCCTTGCTATAAAACCTGTATAGTTTCTAGAAAATCACACTACGTATAAGTATGAAATCAAATGCATGCCAACAGTAAATCCATAAGTATGCCACAACAGAATATCTCAACAGTGATATATATATATATGATCATGTGCTCAAAAATCTATACTAACATGTCAGTTAGAGTCACCTAATGTGACCTGTATGACTGCACCTATCGCTCATTAGTCATATGCTAACACACGAGTCGGAGTCACCTAATGTGACCTGTATGACAAGCTATGTATAATAATAAACGCTCTATTGCTACGATCATGTGAAGCTAGCGCTATACGCTGGTCACCTATGACTCAGAACTGCCTAATGCAGTCTGTATGACAAGCTAGCACCTACTTGGATTCAAGGCAAGCATGTGGTGCGAGAGGTGAACATATCACTTACTTGGATCCAAGGCGACCGTGCGTTGCGGGAGGTGAACATACACGTGAAAGCTGGCCCCGGCCTTGGGCGGGAGCACTAACACCGAGGTTTAGCAATGATGAGCACTAAATGAACATATGCATGGCAACATAATCCAACCATGTCAATCAACAACATAACCTTACCTGAACTTACATACGCATCCCGTAGGATCATTTTGGCATTTCACAACAGTGCAACATTTCTTATAACAATATTTAATCATGGCATAATATGCATAAATCAATTCAAAAGCATTTGTGGAAACTACTAAACATATATATATATATATACACTATAAAAAGGAAAAGACCTACTCACCTAGAGTCCACACTACAACTCACTAGCACAAATATTGAGGCATCACGAACAATCGTTACCTAGAACAAATATCAAATCACATCTCAGAATTCTTATTGATAGAACATGGAACTTACGTAAAACATATCCCCAAGGACGTTCTAGAATAATTTGAAACCCATTGACCAAAAGTCAACCGTCGGTCAAAGGTCGACGATAAGGTCCACAACTCTACGTAACCTGATCTGGAAGATCCGTAACTCAAATTTCCGATCTATAACTTCCTAAGAGTTTTAATAAACTTCTAAAACAACATCCTAAAGTTTCGGAATGATCCAACTGTCGAATCTCCGTCAATTGCTAAAATTGAGTGGCAGCCAACGTTTTATTTTACAAACTTACAAATCTAATTCGGGAAGATCCATACGACAGATTCCCAATCTGTAAGTTCCCAATATCCTCAAATATTACTTACTATAATATATTAAGCTTTGGTGACGATTTAACGGTTGGATCATCGATTCATATAAGGATCAAGTGGCGGTCTCTATCAAAACTATGTTCAAACGATGAGATTTCATCAATCGGACTTCACATATGGAATTGGGGTGTCTAATTTAGCCTAGAAAGGTCAGGTGGAGTCTCGACCCACGCGCCGCCGCACACGGCTGTCGGCCGCCCCAGCTCTCCAGAAGATTTCAATATTTCTAAAAATTCTCAAATTTTGCAGAAATGAAGATCTCAACGAGTAAAACAAGTTTTATACATGTGGCCAAGTCCAATTTGGCCGGGAAAAGCTTCAAATTGCCACAAACCCACCGGAACCCCAGAATTGGGTCTTGTTAATGGGTCCAAGAGGAGTTGATTAAGGGTGGTAGTGGGTGGTGAAACTAACCAAAATGGAGGAATTGTCGTCGAGCACCTCCGGTGCTCCAATGGAGTTCCTCGTGAAATTGGAGGTTTGCAGAGATGGCAAGTGGGAAGTCACTGAGTAGGTTTCAGGTGGTTGATGGTGGCATTTCAGTGGAAAAACTGACGAATAGGAGGGCTAGGGACGTTGGGTACAGGTCACGATTTTCGGGGAGCTGAAAGCTTATCCCTCTCTCTCCTCGTTGGCTTTCTCTCTTCTTCTCAATTTCTGATTGGTTCCTTAAACTCTAATCTAATTGGTCCTTGAACAAAAACTGATTGGGCCTCATCCCACAAGGTGGAATTCAAATAATTTGTAATCTAAAATATAAATAACCAAATTCAAACGTCCGTAACTATACTGTTATAATTTGGACTCGCAAACGGCTTTCGCCTATGCATTCATACCGACAAGTACTACACAAATACATTAAAAGAATAAGTCATACGTTCCTCTAGACGATGGTCAACAGAAGTCAAAGTCTCTGCCTCTAGGGACATTTTCGTAAATCCGCACTTTTAAAATTAATAAAATCGTAAAATTAGGGACGGGTTGTCACAAGTTGTTTAAGTTAGAAGAAGATGGGGATATACAGTCAATATATAGTTTAGATGATTTAAGTGATAATGAGAGTATTTATAGTATATAAAGTATAAATATGACAGATTCAAACTTAAAAGATTCAAATAGTTCATATAGTGATTGAAAAGAGTATATGCGTGCATTCATAGAAGAACAACATGAAAAAGAGTATAAATACATTAATTTAGGTTGGCCAGAAAAATATCAAAAGTGTAGTAAGTTAGTTGCAAATAAATATTATAATACATGTTCAATATTGTGTGAAAAATATTATTGTAATAGGTTATTAGAAGTTAATTCAGCTGAATCGGATGAGAGTACTGAAATATTAGGAAATACTGTTCTTAGTATAGAGAAGCCAAAAAATAGTTATTTAATTACTATAAATTGTGAAATAGAAATAGCAAAAGAATACAAAATACAAACAACAGCTATGATAGATACATGAAACACAAAGAGTGTAATTAGAGAAGAGTTAGTACTTGAAAAATGTAGATAAGAATTAGCAAAACCAGTGAGAATAATGCAATTTGATGAGAAACCAATTTATTTAACACATTGCATTAATAATGAGTCAATTAAAGTAGAAAATTAATAATTTAATTTACCATTAACATTTGTTTCACCAGTAGGATAATATCCATTTATTTTAGGAGAAGATCCACATTTATATTGGAGTAAAAATAAAATATTAGCAAAATTAGATATAATTAACCCAGATTTAACCAGCAAGACAGCTGATATGCCTTATAGTTTGTTAGATAAACAAGAGTTTGAGCAACAAATAAAAGAGTTGTTAAGTTTAAAAGTAATTAGACTCTAAGTATAGAGATAGATTAGCATCATTTATTGTGAGAAAACATTTAGAGCTAAAGAGAGGTAAGGCTAGAATAGTGTATAATTAGAAGAGATTAAATAATAATATATATGAAGATAGTTATAAATTACCAAATAAAGATGAACTTATAAATAAAATTCAAGAGAGTAAATATTTTAGTAAATTTGATTGTAACTTTTATGACACACCCCGACCCAGAAAGTCCACTTAGACTCTGAATCGAGCTGTGCTGGCCAACACCTGGAAGGTGACAAAGCCATAAAATGTGATAGTGTGTACAATGTGAATAAATTTGAACCTAAAGTGTCTAGATACCAGAGTGCGCTGTGAGCAGAAACGAACCAATTTCACACGCGATGTCAAACCATAAGTACAATAGAGTAGTGTAGGTAAGAATCATACCCTCAGAGGTAGCCACCAACATTAAGATTTGCCACAGATCCTCGTCGATACGAACTCAGCAGCTAAAACCTGGAGGGTTACGAAACAGAGAGTGTAAGTGAGCAATAAAACCAAGCTTCCCAAAGCCATTACCTTTCTAATACCAACCTATCACTGTAAATCCCTTGTCATTTTTCCATAGGACAGTATTACACATATATCTATATATCCAAACCATACACAAGAATGGCCAAAACCACGGGTATACCATGTCCATAAACCCTACAAGGCATTAACAAGTAGGCCAAATGAACTTAATCAATATAAATTGATATATCAGCCGGAGTCACCTAACGTGACATGTACGATTGTACTCATATCTCATCAATCAATGCTAGCATATAAGTCAAGAGCCACCTCTAGTGACCTGTACGACTTACTCATATCTTATCAATCAATGCTAGCATATAAGTCAGGAGTCACCTCTAGTGACCTGTACGACTTACTCATATCTCATCAATCAATGTTAGCATATAAGTCGAGAGTCACCTCTAGTGACCTGTATGACTTACTCATAGCTCATCAAGTATCCCTGCACATGAGTCGGAACCATCTCTAGTGGTCTATACAACAGAACTGGGTGTAAATTAATACACTTAAGTGCTACGATCACGTGAAGACTGTGCGAATAATCGTGGGTCACCTACGAGTCAGAACCACTTATAGTGGTTTATACGACAGGCATGTGCATCTACCTTGAATTCAAGGTTAGCGTAAGGTGCGGGAGGTGAACATCACGTGAAGGACTGTGCACTGGCCATGGGCAGGAGCACTAACATCGGGGTGCAGGTTTATGAGCTCTCAACACATATCACATAATCATAAATTCACACAGCCAACTATAATTCACTTGGTACTTACTTGAGCGTCCTGCATTCCTCTTCGCACTTCAAAGCATCCACAGTGATTAAGTTCAAGTAATATACGTATGAATATGCCATGATGCAATCGAAAACTCAACCATATCCTATTATTTCCAAATGTATATATTTATATGCTTTGGCATAAAATGCATAATCTGTAGCGCCCTACTCCCGAACTATTTATTTTCGAGAGTAATCATCGGTGATAAGCCCAATTAGACACTAGTTAAAATTAGCTATCATTACTTACATTTCCTTACTTCAATTTCTTGATTCTTTACATCATAATTTATGATCAACATTTAATCACCAAATCATAAAGTTAAACCTCAAGTTTCCACCAGTGTCCCTTACATTGCTCAATTCACTAAACAAAGCTATTGTTTCAATTATTTAATCTCACTTCTTGTATGGCTGCATCTAATGTCTCGCTAGACTACCTACGTACCTTAAACAGGGATCAAGCCGTTCGTAGTTCACAATAATTATGAAATATTCAATTTATAAATGTTTGTGAAATTATCAATCACACACACACACACACACACACACCGATCAAAGGTCGACGGTAGGGTTTACAACCATGTATAACTTGATTCGGAAGATTCACATATCAAATTTCCAATCCACAACTTCCAAAGATCCACATTAAGCTTCTAGAGTAACATACTAAAATTTCTCAATGATCCAACGATCGGATCTCCGTCAATTGCCCAAAACCAAATGACGGTTAACATTTATTTTACAAACTTACAAATCCAATTCGAGAAGATCCGTACATCGGATTCCCGATCCGTAAATTCCTATGATCCTTAAATATTACGTATTATAATGTAACAAAGTTTGGTGACGATCCAACGGTCGGACCGTCGATTCATATAAATACCTATTAACATATCGTAGAGAATTTAGGTTCCAACAATCAATCTGCGTCATTCAAATATCAAAATTGAATTCAAGACATTTAACATAACCTAAAAATAGCATTGGCGGCCCACTGGCCACGCGCTGCCGTGAGTGGCGGTCGGCCGCTTCGACTCGCCAGAAAATCTAACTATCTCCAAAATTTATAGGAATGAAGATCTCAATGAGTAGAGTAACTTTCATATCTGTGACCAAGGCCAATTTGGTTAGTAAGAGCTTCAATTTTACATAAATTTGCTGGAAACCCTAAATATGAGTGTTCTTCGATTCGACTTCCTCGATGTTTCAACACCCCTACAACTGCTTGGGTCTTGTTCCTAGGTCCAAGAGGAGTTGATTAAGGGTGTTGGTGGGTGGTGAAACTCGCCGCATTGGAGGAATCACCGTTGAACACCTACTGTGCTCCGGTGATGTTCTTCGCATTTTTGGGCCTAAAACTCTTCAATCTTGAGCGAAGATGGAAGAAAAAAGATTGGGGAATAGGTTGCAGGTGGTGGATATGGTGTTCCGTGAAAAAAAAAATTGGCAGAAATTGGCCGAATTTTGACCAGTTTGGGTGTGCGGGTGCACTGCCCGACGGGAAGGTTTCTTTTTTTTTTTTTTTCTTCTTTTCTTCCTGATTGAATCTCCTTTTCCTCTCTTAAAATTGATTGGTTACCACTCCCATATGGTGGGAGTTTGAATTAATTTATAACTAAACTTTAAATAACCATTTTCAAATGTCCATAACTATATCGTTATAATCCGGACTCGTAAACAGCTTTCGCCTATGTGTTCATACCAATGAGTACTACAAGGATACGCTAAAAGAATAAGTCCGATATCTCTCAAACCGATGGTCAACAGAAGTCAAAGTCCTTGCCTCTGGGGCATTTTAGTAAATTCACGCTTTAAAATTTAATTAAAACGTAAAATTAGGGACGGATTGTCACATTTTACTTGTCCAAAAGGACATTTTGAGCAGCTTGTAATGCCGTTTGGACTTAAAAATGCTCCATCGATTTTTCAAAGAAAGATGGATCAAATTTTCAAGAAATATGATAATTTTTGTAGTGTTTATGTAGACAATATTTTAGTGCATAATAAAAATAGAAATGAACATATGCAGCACTTAGCGATAGTTTTACAAGAATTTATCAATAATGAAATTGTGATTAGCAAAAATAAAATAGCATTAAAAAACAAGATATAGAATTTTTAAGAATGCATACTAAGTCAGGTACACAATTACAAGATCATATAGGTAAGAAAGTCTTAGAATTTCTAGATAAGTTAGAAGATAAAAAAAAAAAGTTACAAGCATTTTTAGGATTGTTAAATTATGCTTGAAATTTTATCCCTAATTTAGAAAGAAAAATAGTAGTATTATATAGTGAAACTAGCAAAACAGGACAAAAGTATTTTAATAGTGAAGATATTAAATTGGTTCAAAATGTAAAGGAAGAAATTACAAAGCTTAAACCATTAACATTACCGTTAGATGATAGTTACAAAATAGTTGAAACAGATGTTTCATCTTTAGGATGGGCATGCATACTATACTAGAAAAAACATAAGGAATCGCCAAAGTCTGATGAACAAGTTTGTAGATATTCATCAGGAAAATTTTGTGATGTATAACTAAGATATACAATCAACAGATTTAGAAATTTTAGGAATAATGGCATTTTCTTTATTTTTACATAATGAAGTATTTACAATACGAACAGATTGTCAAAATATAGTTTCTCATTACAACAAGATACATACTAATAAACATGCAGCTCGAAGATGGGTCAATTTTCTTGATTCAATTAAGGGAAATGGTTTTAAACTAATTTTTAAACATATTAAAGGTAGTGATAATGCATTAGTTGATATCTTATCAATTATTCATTGAACATGAATTGAATACTATGGACCATTATCCTCAAATAGCACAAGACCATAAGGCAGAATAACACCTTTCAATAGCATAATGATAAACCATGGACCTCCACCATTCAGTGGATTCCAAAATAACATAAGCAAAACAGCACCACCACCAATACCCACTTTTAACTTTAATAGCACTATAGTTGAAGGAATAAAACATCCAACTAATAGGTCAAGGGTACCAGGACTTACTGATAGGCAGCAGGTTCTCTTAGATAATTTTTAGAATGTTCAAATCAAACAGCCAAGCATGAGGTTAGGCCATGAAAAATGAACTAGAGCCTTAGAATAATAGTTTTAATTTTAATTTTCATCAAAGCTAGCATCATATTCATTCTCTTGAACACAACATTCAAGCCATTTCTAGAGACCATGAGTCATTACTTAACAAGTTCACCAAAATAAACTAAGAACTCCAATCTCTTAGAATGTAGCAGAAGGCAAGTGACACCTTGAAAAGAGAATTGAAAATAGGCTTAGAATCTAATCAGCA
Organism: Crataegus laevigata; assembly: GCA_963580275.1. Lineage (NCBI taxonomy): Eukaryota > Viridiplantae > Streptophyta > Magnoliopsida > Rosales > Rosaceae > Crataegus > Crataegus laevigata. Next base: position 15,622,480 of record OY756940.1, on the reverse strand, counting down.
TAAGAATAAAAAAAAGAGGTTATTGACCCCATTAAACAAGAGGCTAATGAGCCCATAGAAGAGAGAGAGATTAAGATTGAATACTTAGAAGAAGATATTGAAATGGAGCAGCATCATTAGCATTTGAGTGACAAAGAAAAACAAGAAAGATATGAAAGATTTATTAGGAATATATCTTTAGACTTAATAATAGATGATATCTTATTAGAAGAAATTTCAAAAGCAAAATTAAGAATAATGTCACCAGACATGCAAAATGAGATCCTGAGCAGAGCATCACAGTCTATGAAAGAGTTACAATTACAATTACTGACACGCCCGACCTTGATATTCTCCAAACACCAAGGTAGGCACGTGCTGGCTGACACCCGAAGGTGACGAAGGCATATTAGGATGCATGAGAAATAATAAATATAAACAATACTTATAAATTTAAATACAATGATTATGCAATTATGGAACGTGTTCAGAGCATACAACTAATCCTAGACACTAAAGAGGAATAATATAAAATTGAATGAACAAAGAGATGGGTCCTACACCGAGAGGACTCAAAGATGCCGATCCCGGAGTGCCTTGACGTCGGGATTGTACGCCTCGATTCTAAGTTCTGAAGGGGCGCAAAACAAAATATAAGTGGACTAAGTTGATATATATATATATGTAATACGAAAACAGTTAATCTTTAACATACTAACCCCCAGATTTAGAAAATTTGTGTAGCATAATAAGTAATATGTTTTTTCGAAAAACCCTAGCATACCATAAAACTTTTCATAACACATATATCGTATATAATGTTCTTAGTAGTAGTAGAACATGGTATATATATAAACAAATATCTTTATTCGCCCGAAGGCGTTACATCTCTCGGCCAAAGCCAATATAAATATCTTCTGGCTAAAGCCATCTATAAACGCCCTGCCAAAGCTACTATGAATATCTTTCGCCCGTAGGCACCAATTAAACGCACAGCCGAAGCCATATCTTATATCTCCCGGCTGAAGCCACCAATCTACACCTGGCCAAAGTCAATATAAATGTATCATTCGCCCATAGGTAGTATCAATCGCCCGTAGGCAGGACCATTCGCCCGTACGTAAGACTATTCACCCATATGCAGAACATACACCCGTAGGCAGAACATACACCTGTAGGCAAAACATACGAATAACCACTAAGTAAGTACGTAATAATATTAACATAATATTTCTAATATATATATATATATATATATATATATATATATATATATATATATATATATCTCAAATTGGAGCTTAGTAACTAAAACGTCATATAGTAAAATCACGTTCGTAAGTAGGTATATAGTCATCAATCATATATACCACAAAGAATGTAAAGTCGATAAAGTATGGTATTCCAAAATATTCTCAGTAAAGCATGATATCTCATAAAGTGTAAATCTAATTTACTTATAAACGTTTCATAAAACGTAACCATTAAATCATGCTTTCCATGTATGCATTTCTAATAGTAAAATATGCATTTTAGAAGGGGTCCACTCACTTTACACCATTGGCAAAGAACCATGCAAACAAGGGTGGATGAAAATGCCATAAACAATTACATCTAAACACATAATGGTACCAATTAATAAAACCTTATCATAACGATTAAATTTCCAGAAACAGACGTCATAAATGGACTCAGGATGTCGAAAGACAAAAGGGGGATCTCGGGTACCCCCACGTGTCGCCATACGCACCACCATAGGGTGGCGGCCCTGAAGGCCACGAACCATTTTGGGTCACCGGAAAGTTTGATGGCGCCACCGTGGAGGACATTGGAGTACAGTACCTTCAGTTGAGGCGCGTGGCATACCTACACACAGGCTTATGCTCCACCCACGCACTGGCCAAAGCCCTGGGGTGGGCTGGTTCTGGGTTTTGGCCTGAGGTAGTTGGGCTTAGTTTTGGGCTACAAAGTTAGGCCTGGGTTGCATGGCCCAAGGGTTTTGGGCCGAGTCTGTTACCGAGTTAAGAGGTTGGGTTTCAAGGTTATTGGGTTTGGGCTGGCCAAATAGGCCAGACTAGGGTTGTGGATCTGAGTTTAGACCTGTTTTTAGGCTAGGTTGGCCGAGCTCGACGGAGAAGTAAGCCGAAGCTTTCCAAGCTTCGTTCAACCCCCAAACCTAACTAAAACAAGTTGTGCAATATACCAAATTGAAACTCAAGGAACAAAGAAGAGATTTGTACCTATGAGAGGTCGAAAGGTGGTCGGAGTTGGCCGAAAAATGCCTGCAAAGGCTAAGTTCCTCGCTAGAATCTAGGAGAGCTTTCCGAGGTGGGTTTTCATAGTTTCGACGTCCAAAACATGTACAAAAGAGTTAGTCTTCAACCAGAGACGAGGGAATGACGATTTCAATGGTTTATAACCTTATCCTCAAGTCGGGAAGTTGAAGAACTCCCCGGGTTTTGTTTGGGGACGAAGATGAACAGTATAAAACTCGTAGCAAGGTTTAAGGTCTGAAGCTAGGCTCTTTGGTGATTGGTGGGGGTGGTTTGTAGTTGTTGTGCTTTAGAAAGAGGATGGAAAGAGGTCGCAGAAGAGAGAGAGTAAGGAGGAGAGAGAGAGAGAGAGATAGAGAGTTGAGTCATGGTGAGGAGGAGAAAAGAAGAACAAGTGGGCCGGGGGAAGACAAAACCAAAAGAAGTAGGCTTCCTTGGGCACACCAAACAAGACCCAAAAGAAAACCTTCAAAATATCTAGCCCAATCTCAAGGAATATACCAAAATACCCTTCTGTTCTAAAATCCATAAATTTATTTCGGGATAGGTTGTTACAATTACAATGTGCCTTGTATCAGTCCATCTTTGATTCAAAACCAATGATGGATATTATTACAGAGACGTATCCACCATGTCTTTGTGATAGTACAGAAAGTTGTATTTGTAAATTAAAGGTTAGCGTAGTTGTGGCTAGGATTAATATGAGAGATTTTAGACCATGGTATTTTAGTTATGAACATCAGAAGAAGCATAATGTAGTAGAAGTTACCCTAACTTTACTATTAGAGTTTAGCTATCTTGATAAAATATTCATTAACCATATTTCCCAAGTAGAATCATATCATGAAAAACTTATAAAAATAGCATAAGATTATCAAGAACAGTTGAAAGAAATTTGCATAAGTTTTATTAGTAGTCATCCAGATTGGTATGTACATATGCTTAAGGAGAAAACTAGACATATAGCCATGATTAATGAAGAGTCCTTTATATTATCCTCTATCTCCCCACATAGGTGGACTCCTTTATACAAAAATATTTTGCGATTTTGAGGGATCCAAATGTTAGCCTTAGATGAGTTTGAAGATTTTATGTGTGATATGATATTAGTAGCAGCAGAAGAAGAAATGTATATTTACAGTAAGTTAAAAACCCGTCATCACCTATATTGGAAGCCTTAAAAATTCAAAAGAGAGACGGAAAATATGTATTACAAGGTGAAAGAAGAGGAGCTACACAATATTGACAACATGATGGAAGCATAAAGAGCAGAAGAGCTAGCAGCAAATTAGCAAAAGATGGAAAATAGCATAAGTTGAATATCATCATCCAAAATAATGTATTTTAACTAGACAAAAATGTCAACATCATTGTGGACCCTGCTACAATAATGAAATAATGGCATAAGAGTAAATAAAGAAAAAAATTTGACTCATTATAGACTTTTTGACACACCCCGACCCGGAAAGTCGACTAGGACTCCGAATCGAGCCGTGATGGCCGACACCTGGAATGTGACAAAGCCATAAAGTGTGATAACTTATCAAATGTGAATAAATTAAAATCTAAAGTGTCTAAGTACACGAGTGTGCGGTGAGCAGGTCTGGACCCATTTCACGCGTGATACAGAGCATAGGTATAGTACAGTAAGGTAAGATAATGATTATACCAACATAAGAAGACATCTATACTGAAAAGTGCCACAAATCCTCGTCGATACGGAACTCTACTGCTAGAACTTGGACGGGGTACAAAAATAGGAAATGTGAGTGAGTGAAACAAAACTTTTCAAAACCATTTCATTTCTCAAATGTTCTAACCATTTGCCGTAAAACATGTATAATTTCCCAGAAAATAGAATATATTTGTATCTCAAAACCATTCCCAACCAGCTTTAATCATACATATGCCATGCCAAATATTTCAATGTGATATAATAAGTAACTCCGATAAAATAAACCAATAGGAAATCACATATTAGTCGGAGTCACCTATAGTGACTTGTACAATTGTACTCATATCTCATCAATCATAGCTAGCACATAAGTCAGAGTCACCTCTAGTGACCTGTACAATTGTACTCACATCTCGTCAATCATAGCTAGCACAGAAGTCAAAGTCACCTCTAATGACCTGTACAATTGTACTCAAATCTCGTCAATCATAGCTAGCATATAAGTTGGAGTCACTTCTAGTGACCTGTACAACTGTACTCACATCTCATACCTCTAGTGACCTATACAATTGTACTCACATCCTGTCAATTATAGCTAGCACATAAGTCAGAGTCACCTCTAGTGACCTGTACAATTGTACTCACATCTCGTCAATCATAGCTAGCACATAAGTCGGACTCACCTTTAGTGACCTGTTCAATTGTACTCATATCTCATCAATCATAGCTAGCACATATCACAACAGTTGAACTCTAGCTCATAAATCACGCCTGCACACGAGTCGAACCAACTTATAGTGGTCTATACGACAGAATTAGGTGTAAAACAATACGCTCTAGTGCTACGATCATGTGAAGAATGTGCGAATAATCACGGGTCACCTACGAGTCGAACCCACTTATAGTGGTCTATACGACAAGACTGTGCACCTACCTTGGATCCAATGTGAGCGTAAGGTGTAGAAGGTGAACACCACGTGAAGGACTGTGCCCTGGCCACAGGCGGGAACACTAACACCGGGGTGCAGGTTTATGAGCTGTCAATGCATCTCAACATAACATCAACTCCCATTAACAATCTACAACTCACCTGGTACTTACCTGGTCGTCCTGCATTCTTCTTTTGCACTTCAAAGCGTTCATAATAATTATGTGCAGGTAATATACATATGGATATACTATGATGCAGACTAATACTCAACCATATCATGATACTTCCAAATATATATATATATATATATATATATATATATATATATATATATATATATATTGGGGACAAGTCCAACTAAACACTAGTTTAATTAACTATCAATACTTACGATTCTTTATTTTAATTTCCTGATTCTTCACCCATTAATTTATGACCAACATTTAACCACCAAAACATAAGGTTAAATCTCACAATTTACACCAATGTTCCTCACATTACTCAATTCCCCAAACAAGGCTATTGTCTCAATTATTTAATCTCATTTATTGTATGGCTACATCTAACGTCTCGTCAGATTGCCTACATACCCTAAATAGGGATCAAGCCATTCGTAGTTCGCAGTAGTCCTCCAAATCATTCACAGAAATTATATGAAATATTCAATTTATAAACGTTTGTGGAGATGTCAATCTTATATATATATACACACACACACATACGATAGAAAGGAAAAGATCCACTCACCTGAGATCCGCGCTACGACTCCCTAGCACACATATTGAGGCATCACGAACCAACATTGCCTAGAACAATTATCAAATCACGTCTCAGGGTCCTTATCGATAGAATACATAAACATAAAACACATCCCTACGTAATTTAGTCCAGAAGATCTGCATCGCGAATTTCCAATCCGTTACTTGCAAAGATCCACATTATGTTCCTAGAACAACGTCCTAATGTTTCTTTATGATCCAACAGTCGGATCTCTACCAATTGCCAAAACCAAGTGGCGGTCAACAATTTATTTTTATGAACTTACAATTCCAATTCGGAGAGATCCGTTCGTCGGATTCCCGATCCGTAAGTTCATATGATCCTTAAATATTACGTATTACAGTATATCAAAGTTTGGTGACGATCCAACGGTCGGATCGTCGACTCATAATTTCACCTAACCACGTCTCGTAATGAAATTAGGTTCAGTTGATCAATCTACGTCATTCAATTATCAAAACTAAATTTAGGAAGTCAAATATAGGCTAAAAATAGTATTGATGGCCCACTGGCCACACGCCGCCGCCGGTGACGGTCGGCCGCCCCGGCTCTCCGGAAAATCCAACTATCTAAAAAAATTACCAAAATTTGCAGAAATGAAGATCTCAGTGAGACGAACAACTTTCATACCTACCACAAAATCCAAAAGTGGACGAAAGGTAGTTAATTTTGCCCACGAAGCCGGCGGGTGCCTAAAGCTTCCCGGCTTTGATTCGTCATCTACAGTGGTCCAACGAGGTCAAGGTTGGTTGGGATTTTCTCCTGGGATGATGGGCTACAAAGCCCAAGTGGTGGCATCGGCCATCGCTTTGCCGATTCGCCGAAGAATTGAAAAAGGTGGCCGGAGCACCGTTGGTTTTCGTCGACTTTTGTGGCCTCCAAACTACCACATATCGTGGTTAATCAAGGTAGTTCTTGAGTGGGTTTTGTAGAGGGGAATGATAGCTTTAAGATGGTGGTGTTAGAGTCGAAAAACTCCACCTGAGTAGGCCGGAATCGGCCTTGGAAGTTGGGTGGTCGCGGTGGTGGTGCTGAGAGCTTTCTCCCTTTTTTTTTTCTTTCTCTAATTTCTGATTGGGCTGCTGCCCTTTTTTCTACTTTTCTAATTGGTTCCTTGTCCCTTTAATTTAATTGGTCCACTATTCCCACATGGTGGAAGTTCAAAATTATTTAACTAACAAGTAACCAATTTCAAATTTCCGTAATTATACCGTTATAATCCGGACTTGTAAACAGCTTTCGCCTATGCGTTCGTACCAATGAATACTATGGGGATATGATAAAAGAATAAGTTATGCATCTCTCTAGACGATGGTCAACGAAAAATCAAAGTCCTTGCCTCGAGGGCATTTCCGTAAATTTATGCTTTTAAAATTAATAAAAACTTAAAATTTGGGATGGGTTGTCACACTTTTCATACCTAAAATATCCTTATCATTAAGATTGAATAGTGAAAGGATGGTTTCATTAGAACTCCCTAAATTTAATTACATTTATCTTGTTTTTGAATTTTTATGAATCCTTTTGTCATTTTACAATCTTACTTATATTTTTCTAGTTCCTTCTTGTTGAACTCGGCAGATTAGTTCATTAGTATTTCATAAAATAAAATAAAAAAGTTACCTAGTAATTAAATTAGGGGGTGTGATATCCACACACTCTATTTTACTTCTCACACACCTTTTTAATTTTTGGTTGTCGGATCAGATGAATTGAAGAAGATCAACGGACAAAAATTAACATGGGGAAGAATGGGGTATGTGAGAAGTAATTTGCCGCACACCCCTTAAATTAGTGAGAGGCATTTGTTTATGAATATTCGCTAACAGCTAAGAAGTGATATTATACAGCACCTAGTTTATTTTGTTCTATAAAATACGTATTAAAAAATTCAAGTAGGAATGAAAATAATTATAATATGTAAAAGCAAACATATTCAAGTAGGAATGAAAATAATTATAATATGTAAAAGCAAACATAGCAAACTTGGAAAGGAAAACTAACGAAAAGGGCTTGAAAACTTTCTTTTTAACGAAAAGCCACTTTTAAAGGTATAGTGAATAGTGGCAGTTAAAGGTAAAAAAACAGTTTTTCGTTAAAAGTAAACAGTACCAGGGGTGTTTTATTAAACCTCCCAACTTAGAATGGTGCTCATATAAACAACCTTATGTATGACTCAATATATATTTGAAAAATTGTTCTACAAAGCTCATTATTTACATGATAAGTGTTTATTGGACGAATAACTCACTTTTTAAAACACTTTACAGAAATATATTAGACATTTAAATTTTAAGATGGTGTGTTTTTTTAATTTTTTATTAAACGATATTATTTACACTAAGAGGGAGGGGATGAGTTAGCCTAACAATGAGCTAACAATAATATGGTTCAAATTCGTATTTAACGAGAATCAAACTTAAGATCTCTTACTTATAAGTGAAGAAAAATATCATTAAATCGTAATATTAAGTGAAAATCTATTGTGCTAATTGTTAAAAATAACTTTCGTCAACGAGTCATATAGGACCACATACCCTAAATCTGAAAATAAAAATCAAATTTGAGACGACCAAACTTAGAGGTAAATTTATTTGGCTTTCATTTTTTGACGGTGCAATGTTTTAAAGGACAAAAATGCATGAGAAGGGTCCACAAAGTGGGACAAGGCGTGTAGCATCATACAGTGACTTTTCACGACTTTGTTTATTTAAATTAAACTTTTGTTTTTTGTTTTTTATTTAATAATCTAGTCCAAAGTTTTGCTTCTCCCTCTCTTTTTCAAACATATTCTATTGGAATTTGGATTGTTTTGACCTAACCTAAGCAATGATTAAATTATTTTATTCACTAGATTATTCGTTTAGGTGTAGTAGTGTCACACGACCAAAAAAAAAAAAAAAGAAGTTCGTCCGTGCTATATTACTAGAAATTGAGAGAAAATAAAATAATTATATTGTCCACAAACCTCAAGATCCCAAAGCTTATGTATTGTGGACAAAATGGTAATGTAATTTTATACTGAGAATATACTATCGTTCTTGTGAGAGCGACTAATAGCCGTGGATTAAATATAAATTTTATTTACTGACCCATGATTAAATACTTTAGTTGTTTTTATTGAGTGTACGATTTATTACAAAATTTAAATCGATAAATAATTTCACATTTTGGTTAATGAATGCTTTATTTAAATTTTTTTTTAATAGAAACGATAGCTTTTATTGAAACAAAAGAAAACTCAAACACCATCAAAGAGAGCCTCCACAATCTGACTTGGAGGCTCCTCAAACCAACAAGGTTCAATAGAGAGAGACATAGCCAATTTGGTCATGCCATGTGCCACGGCATTCGCCGAACGATGCACAAAACAAACATGTGATTCCACAAAGGATTCTAAACTAACACGAATATCATTAGCCAGGAAATCCATAGGGGAGGACCCCTGGAATTGGTTGACAACAGATTGAACCACTTGCAGAGAATCACATTCTACAATAATATGATCCAACTTCCTTTCCATTGCCCAACGAATTCCCTCATGGACTACCAGGAACTCAACCATAGTGGAACACAATGCAGAGGGTATTCGGCAAACAAAACCTCCAGCATAGCTGCCAGCTTCATCACGAAATACCCCACCAATACCGCCCACATTCAACCCAGAAAGGAAGGAACCATCCACATTGATTTTCACCCATCCCGCCGGAGGCGAATTCCAACGCATCAGCACCTATAAGGGACGTGAAAACAGGTCGGGACTTAGCTTTAATAAATTCCGACAACTGCAATTGAGAAAAATGAGAGACTGGAGCCGGATTCACCACTTTATTATCCCAAAGCAAACTATTTCTAGCACGCCAAATGCCATATATCAGCATAAGAAGAAGCGCATATTGGTTTGTGGAAACCTGATCCACACAAAGTGACAACCAATCACACAAAGAAGCATTCAGCGGAAGGCTCAAACCTAGATTCAAATGAGAAGCATTATACACCGCACAAGCAAATGGACAAACAGTGAAAACATGCAGCGCCGACTCCGAATAGGTACTACAAAAAAGACATATATCATCCACCACAACTCCTTTGGTTACCAAATTAGAACGAGTAGTCAAAATGTCTTTGCATGCCCTCCAAGCACACATCTGAATTTTACTTGGGATTGAAGCCTTCCACAATGCTTTCCAAACCAAAGCTCCCCTTAAAATTGACTATGAAGAAGAAGCTTCAAACCAACGGTTAAAAGCAATCTTATAAGCACTCTTTATTTTCTAATCTAGGAAAATAGAAATTTTTAGGGCTAGAAATATTTTCCGAAAATTCCAAACCAAATAAAAAAAAATTCCGATCCCATATCAAAAATTTCTCAAACCGATAATACCGAAGTTTTTGGGATCCATACCGAACTGATCCCAAACCTTTTGGTAATGGAATTGGAATTACATATTCAATGATTCAGAAATCCCGAACTGAACTGAAAATATATATGTATATTTGTTTTAGTTGCATGCATGTTGAATGTTGAATTTAAGTAATTTAAGAGTAGACTATATTAGAAATAGAAGTATGAAATTAATTAGTTTGGAACTTTAGAACATCAACTTGACTTGATAAGAATGATTTGGTATTTCAATTGGTAAGAAATTCAAATTAGTAATAGGTATAAGGCCTAAATTTCAATTGATATGAAATTAGATAACAAAATTTTAAGCCAAAGGCCCAAATTTTAGCCTACAACCAAAAACTCACAAATCTATGACAAAAAGCCCAAAACTCAAAACGCAATCCCGATCCATCCCGAAATACCGAAAACATTTCGAGAATACTGAAAATTGAGGATACTGCAATTTCTGTTCATAATTGGTCTTCAAATTCTTGTCCCAAAATTTTTTGATTTGAAATTCGGAATCCTATTTTCGATTTGGAATCTCATACCGAACCACCCCGATACATTTTTGTTGTCTTCAACAAATGTCAATACTACGTGATAAAATTTTCTCTGTATTTTATATATAAGCACATGAAATTGAGAAGGTTGACATGATTATCGGGCTGCTGTCCAAGTCGCAAGTAGACTGGATAAGTAAAAGTGGGCTACGATGCAGTTCATCTTTGGGCTATATAAACCGCAGTAGTTTTGTAACATCTGGGCCGAGCCCTTTTATGATGATTTATTAAAACTTCACTCACTTTTCTTCAGTATTCTCAAACATATTCTATAATTTTATTTGTATGCACAAAATTAGCGTACTTGTTAATATATATTTTTATTCTTTTTTGTCATGATTACAAAAGAGTGAGGATATTTTTTGGATTCTCTTTGTGAGGATCTTGGAAAATTTTTTAGTTGTGTTTATTTATTATATATCTTGCGGTCAGAAATTATTTTAAATTATTTTATTTAAAATTAAACACAAATAGTACATAACGAAAATTGACCGCATGATTTATGATGAACGAATACGATTAAAAAATCATCTAGATCTTTACAAAGAGAATCCAAAAAAGATTCCCATTCGTTTCAAAAATTATTTTTTTGACTTGGTTATTTTTAGTGAAACTTTATTTGTATGCACAAAATTAGCGTAGTTGTTAATACACATTTTATTCTTTTTGTCATGCTTACAAAATCTATTTTTTGACTTGGTTATTTTTAGTGAAACTTGTATAGATATAAAATACTGCATTAATAGTGAAGTACATGTCAATTTCAAATAAGTAGATATTGTAAAAGAGACGCAGAGTCTCAAATAGCTACTGCATGCATGGTTGGGAAAACATATAGACGTATCGTCTTAAGGTGTTATTGAGAATATGGCATCTTAGTATTTATTGATATCAAATATAGTAGAGGCAAATCTTTTGAAACGGAACCTTGAACATAAAATGCCTACAAATATTAGTCGGTTAATGAGAGAGTATAATTATTAGTGTTTGTAGTTTTTATCTTCTTCTATATATAAAGCCAACAATAAAGGTAAATAGTTCTTTTTGGTGTCACAAGTTTCAACAAAATAATTGGACAAAAATGCCCCTCAAACAAAAAACTGTAAAAGCAATCCAAAATAATGCATAAAATATGACAAGGGTATTTTCATCATTTTAACAGTATTTTTTAATAATTAATTTTTTTTGTATTTTTTTAATTAGTACCTCACAGTCTGTTAGCAATAATGTAATTCAATCAGCTGTTTATTCAAGATTATTTTTTCTATTTTTAAACACGTTCAAAAATTTTAAGAGGCGTGTAATGCCAGTTATAAAAAAGATCTTTCGCACGCTGATAATAATGTGATTAAATTAGTTGTCAAATAATTTTTTTTAAACAAATGATTTTATCTACACTAAGGTGGAGGGGGTGTGCTTAGCCTCACAATGAGCTAACAATAATGTAATTCAATCAGCTGTTTATTAAATATTATTTTCTTTATTCTTAATAATTTTTTTATAGAGATCGATTTTATTATGTGGATTCAGCTGCTTTAATTGGTTTATGATGGGTTTCTTCTAGTATGATCTAAGATTATTCATTTACTTCAAATATTTGACTTTCCTTTTGTCAAATTACGCATATACATTTAAAACGTGTAAGTCGCGCGTAGCATGCTATGATTCAAAAAATACATTCTAAATAAGTGTAACCGCGTGCATAAAGGCTAGTCAATATAAATATGGAAATGGAACCTTTAACATAACATGCCTAAAAATATTAGTCGGTTAATGAGGGAGTATAATTATTAGTTTTTACAGTATTTATCAATATCAAATATGGAAGCGGAACCTTGAACATAACATGCACTAAAAATATTAGTTTTTATAATTTTCATTCAAATTAAATTGAATCACTAATGTTAAGAAAACTCTCTCATAAATTCTCTTCTACTTCACAAGTTAATATCAACTTTCGTGATAACAAAACATTATATCTAAATAAAAAATAACAGAAAATTTATAAAAAAATCTCATTTTTAAAAATCTACTTAATATTTCTTTAAACTAAATAATGGGGAGAGGATCCTCTCCGGATCCAAACCCACCGGATCCTTTTCTTTGAAGGCGAGTAGCAGGAATTATGCCGTCGATTTTCACTGGCTGAGATCATAGTAGCCACCAAATGCTTCAGCGACAAGTCATATCGGTAATGGTACCTTGAGCTCAGTCTACAAATTAAGGGCACATCAAAGATGTTGCTACAGTTCCTCTCATCACGTTCGACGACTAGATGTCTAACGCTGACCTCTGTTCAGCCTATTCCCAGCAACTTTGAAAAGGAGCTAATTAAGCCTTTGGTGTCCAACGCAATTATTGCTGTTCAAAAGATCTTCGGGGAAGCACGGCGCCGACTCCAGGAAGGCTGACGACGCCGAAGCATTTGGTGGTGCAAAGGAAAACAAGGGGTTTAAGTATGATTATCTCTCTCTAATTAATACTAAAATCTTTGAAATTTCATCTAACGACAAAAAATTATCATAACTTCTAAGCGATTAAAACAGATAAGTCGTTAGATGAAATTTAAGGTCGTAATCACTTAAGTCGATGACCTTGGTAGAAGAAATCCTAATAGAATCTCCACCCATCTTGGAAAAGAAGAACTAAGACAGATTGTGTACTTATAGGGCGGCACACTGTTCGATTGAACAGTTCCATTTTCAGTGGCACACAATTCAACCGACTAATATTTTTTTTCGGTGCATTATTTAGGGAGAGGATCCTCTCTGGACCCAAACCCACCGGATCCTCCGGATCCTTCTTCTTTGAAGGCAAGTAGCAGGAATTATGCCACCGATTTTCACTGGCTGAGATCATAGTAGCCACCAAATGCTTCGGCGTCGTCAGCCTTCCTGGAGTCGGCGTCGTGCTTCCCCGAAGATCTTTTAGATGTCTAACGCTGACCGATGTCGGATTCCAACACTCCCCTAACGTGTAACCTCATTTAGTAGTTCACAGGTAGAGATTTACATTGGTAATTGAAACTCAAAGATTGACTCATGTTGGGCGGCTCACGTTTGGCCCACTTGTTTTCAATGGAACTCAGCAGTTGTTTTTATATTAAGAGTTTAGACTTGTTTCTGTATGAGTGACAAGCTCGTTAGCTTGCACATGCTTGAAACCATGGGCTCTAATATTATGTTAGATTTTTGGATTGCCGAGTCCGCCCCACTCTAACGACACCGATATTGTCTCCAACTTAACCACTTGCCAAATCTGATAGGTGTGGGGCTTTTACCACAAAAGACTCGGTATTAGTTAAAGTTAAACTCCTTGTTTTTCTTTGCACCCACCGATGTGGGATTCTAACATGAATCACTTGATCCGATAACTTTGGTGGAAGAGATCCAGAGATTCTAAGTTAATCTATGAGAGATTTGGTCAGGTGATACTTATGCTTCACAAGTTTTCATCAGATCACAAAGTACGTCCAACTATTATTCTTTCTACACTTAATCTCTCTCTCATTTTTCTTTTTATTATTTAAACGATTACGATTAAATCACATTAATATTTTATATTTTTTTTAAATAACAAAAAGATAGAGAACAAAATGTGAGAAAAACAAGAAAATAAAAGAGAATAGAAGGATTGAGAATTTCTCCCTATTATAAATGATATGCTATATTGCCATTAATTGGCAGCAAATTAATCACCACAAGTATAAAATCATATCATCGAGTCACTTGACCAATAAGTAAAGTTGTAACTCAAACAAGAAGGAATGGAAGAAGAAAACGTATTAAAATATATTAAACTATAGTTTGGTGATAAGGAAGCAGAAAATGAAGCAGCTGACAATTGTAACCCTAAACCTCAGAATTTGGACACCTGGTTCCCATGCAGTGCCCCTCCACATGCTAGCTATCTTAAAAGAAACCACCCATCTGCTGGTTTTTGCAGAAAGTCTGTTTCACTCGGTTACTTGGATTTATACAAAGCTGTATAAGGAGCTGCAAGGAAGTTGTAGCAATTAAGAGGCTTTGTTTTGAATGTTTGGAGTTTAGATCATATACTTGTAGAGTAATTATGGCTAAGCAGGGCAGCTCCATGGCCTCAGCAAGCACCGCAGCTGATATTTCTGAAGCAAAGATCACACCAATTGTCATCATTTCATGTATACTCGCTTCAAGTGGAGGCCTCATGTTTGGTTATGAGGTTGGCATTTCTGGTCAGTAACCAGAAACACCCACAATTTTTTTAATTTTTAATTTGTTTGTCTAATTAATACTGTTGTTTATATTAATTTTTGGGTTTTTTTTTTTTTTTTTTGACAAATTCCATACTAAATTCATTTAAACTATGGGAAGGGATTCGAACTTATGTATAGAGAGGGAGTACAATGTTTTAGCCAACTTGACTATATCCTTATCTGCCTTAATTTTTTGTTCTAATTGATGCAGGCGGTGTGACAGCCATGCCAGGTTTCTTGAGAAAGTTCTACCCAGACGTGTACTCCAGCACTCAGAAACTGAAGACCAATAGCAATTATTGTAGATTTAACAATCAAGGGCTGCAATTGTTCACCTCTTTGCTGTACCTTGCTGCTTTGGTGTCGACCTTCTTTGCGTCGTACACTACCAAAAGGCTAGGGCGAAGGCTGACCATGTTAATTGCTGGGATTTTCTTCATTGTTGGTACAGTTCTTAATGCTTCATTTCAATCACTTGCCATGGTTATCACTGGCAGGATCTTTCTTGGCTGCGGAGTTGGTTTCGCCAATCAGGTTTTTAACTTTGTATTGTTTATAATTTTGTTATTCTTCCATATTTTGAGACTTTTAACAGTAATGTTCTAATCCTTTTATCAGTTTCTAGCAATATATTTCTTAAAAGAGGTAGTCAGGGCAACTTTAATCATAATTTCAGGTAATAATGTCACATTCAAATCTTAAAAGTATAGGGTGATGTTAAGGAGGAAAAAAAGAGTGACAACCACTGCCAAGTCACTCATTACCACTGCATCAGATGAAACAATATGATCTGCACATAATTTTTGGTGCTTATATTGCCTTTATTTTTCAAAAAAGGAAATTTGGAAGAAAATAAAACCCTTTACTTTTAACTAAAATTCTTAATTAAAAAGGGTACTTTTGGTCTAGTTTTAAATTTTATGAGACTTAGTCCACTCTCTCACTTATTTGTTCAAAATTTTGTTGTTGTAATTTTTACATTGAAAAGACTTAATTGACCCTGTAGTTTTAATTAAGGGAACTTTAACGAAAAGCTTCCGGTACTGTTCACTTTAACGAAAAACCACATTTTTATACTAAAAAATCATACTATTCACTTTACTCTTTATTTTGTCCTTATCGTTAAAACACAAAGTTTTCAAACTATTTTCATTAGTTTTCTTTTTAATTAATTGGATTCATACCGTTTGTTTGCCTAATTCGAGTTTGATCGAAGATCCCTCGAGAAATGTCCATCTGTGACATTCCTCGAGTAATATTGCAGCAATCATATATAGCACTCTGCGGGATCAGTTTGAATACAATGAAAAGTGTATGTTTAGTTAAGATTTTCATAAAAATTCTAAATTTTTTGAATAGAGGGGCAAAAGCCCTTTTGAGCCTCTAAATAAGGCATTTCTCTAAATTTCCCATTTTAAAACAATCTTTTTGAGGATTTAAAGATAATTAAGCATTTTATGTTTCGCATTTGAAGTTTACGATTTAGAGTTTAAAATTCAAATGTAAGAAAAAAAAAATATTGATCTGTAACATATGCCTCATATGAAGAGGAGCTTCAGCTTTCATTTTCTTGCTTTTAAGTCGTATATGTTTTTCTCCTAATTTGGTCATCGAGTAATGGTTTTGATGTTATGCAGGCTGTGCCACTATTCCTTTCGGAGATTGCACCCACAAGAATTCGTGGAGGACTTAACATACTTTTCCAGCTAAATGTAACCGTTGGAATTCTTTTTGCTACTCTTGTCAATTATGGTGCTGCTAAGTACGTCCCCTTCTCCTTGGTTTGAAAGAGTACTCCTAAATATGAAGAATATCAACAAATGAAATTAGGTTCTTATTCAACTAAACACATGAAGAGAAATGTCTATAACGATTATCAAGATACAACATTAATGGCATGAATTAATTTTTTCTTACTTCTTGTGCTTTACCACCATCCACTATAATGTAATTATGTGTTCTGCCAAATACAGGATTAAAGGGGGATGGGGTTGGAGGGTATCGCTGGGTTTGGCTGGGGTTCCGGCACTCTTGCTAACCTTGGGGTCTCTCATTGTGGTAGACACTCCTAACAGTTTGATACAACGTGGTAAGTTGGATGAAGGAAGAGCAGTACTTAAAAGGATCAGGGGCACCGAAAATGTTGAAGCAGAGTTCTCGGAGATACTGAAGGCAAGTCATGCAGCCAAAGAAATAAAGCACCCCTTTAAAAATCTCCTTAAACGGAAGAATCGCCCCCCACTGGTGATTGCAATAGCAATGCAGGTCAGTATATACACACATACATTGGTTACTACAATAGAAAAGTAGAAGTGTAATGTTAACATTAATGATGTTTTCTGTACAGATCTTCCAGCAGTTCACAGGCATGAATGCAATTCTTTTCTATGCTCCCATTTTATTTACGACCATGGGCTTTGGGAACAATGCCTCCCTTTATGCCGCAGTTATACTAGGAGCTGTCAATGTCCTCGCAACGATTGTATCTATCTTCTTGGTTGACAAAGTCGGGCGTCGAATGCTGTTATTAGAAGCTGGCATCCAAATGTTGCTTTCTCAATTGGTTGTCGGAATAGTGCTAGCCTTCAAGGTTAAGGATCACTCTAATAACTTATCGCATGGTTTGGCGATTGTGGTGGTGGTCATGGTGTGCACTTTCGTCTCCGCCTTTGCCTGGTCTTGGGGACCCCTCGGGTGGTTAATTCCTAGTGAGACATTTCCGTTGGAGACTCGGTCAGCAGGGCAAAGTGTGACGGTTTGCATGAACATGCTTTGCTGCTTTCTTATAGGACAAGTCTTCCTCTTAATGCTTTGCAGTATGAAGTATGGCGTCTTCTTGTTTTTCTCTGCTTGGGTCTTGGTCATGTCACTCTTTGTGCTATTTTTGGTTCCCGAGACCAAAAATGTCCCTATTGAGGAGATGACAGAGAGAGTGTGGAAGCAACATTGGTTTTGGAAGAGATACAAAGACGACTACGAAGGTGGTCGAGTCAACTAATTTTATTTTTTGGTTCCAAGAGAAAATGTCATCAAAATAACTGTGTTAAATCCCTCTCATGCATCATTATGTTGAAGTTTGTAAAACTATAACGAACTTAGTTAATGGTTCGTTTTGTTTAATATTATGTGTGGAATGCAGGTGTATTGTCTTGTATTATTTGGTTGGCATTGCTTAATGTATTAACCTCCATGCACAAGCATCAGGATCATAATCCATGAGGCTAAGTCGTTTTAGAATTTAAAATGCAGAGTCTCACATGAAAGTGTATTTTACAACATCTAAACAACGAAAAAACACTGTAAAAGCCGTTTACACTTCGAATTTTCCCTCTCCACTATGGTTGCTTGAAAAATTCAAGAAAATCTAGGACCTGTTTGGTATCTTATTTGAAATTTTTTATCATTTCTCAAAACATTTCTTAAGAACATTTCTTGAAAACTATTTTCTTTAAGACTCAAAAACTTAAGACTCAAAAACTTGATTTGTTTGCGATTTAAAATTTTCAAATCTTACGACTTAAATTTGATTAAATTGGAGTAGAGACGAAAAAAGTAAAGAAAAAAAGGACAAAGAAAGAAGAAAAGAGAGATATATATTTGGAGTGAGAGGGAGGGAAGGAGAGAAAGTAAATGAGTGAGTTTAAGTTTAAAAACTCTAAAAACTCACTTTTTATGTTTTTAAGGAATAGACTATATTTTTGAGTTAGTCTTGAGTTCAGTTTTTAAAAATAGTCATACCAAACAAGTTTTTAAGATCTAAAACTTGAAAACTATTTTTGAGTTTAAAAAGTTAAATTCAAGTACACTACCAAATAGACTCCTAGCGTCTTGTTGCTCTCTGTGTTGGAAGAAAAAGTTATATTCAGCCTCCCCCAACTCCAAGCTTCTCTTCTCCTATGGTATGCAAGTTCAAGAAAGCGATTTACGTTAACGCCCCCGACAAGGCTTAATTAGCTCCTTTTCCGAAATAAAGCAATTATTGCTGTTCAAAAGACTTTCACAAAACCTGTTTTACAAAGTGAGCTCTAGTACTAGTTAGAGCAATAATAAATACTAGATAGGAATGTCCGTGCGTTATTGTGAGATTACAAATTGCATGAATAATTATGTTTGAACGACCACTAAAGTGTAATCTAATATAATCATCATATTTTTTATTTTTATTTTCAGCTATATGAACACATGTTGGAAAAATAATAATTAGAGTATGCATAAACATAATTACTTGGTGAATTACTAAATCATGAGCAAATGAAGGGTTTGCAATTAGGTGCAACCAAACCCATTAGGCCAAAAATGCTAAAACAATACTAAAAAATAATAATACAAACCACAGGTTTTAAATTGATAAAAAAATGATAACATCAAAAACAACGAACAACATATTCTTGAGTATATTTTGTAAATATGATGTTCTTCGTAAGTCTTAACCAAGACAGCATTTTCAGCTGCAAACAAACTCAATCAATGAATACTAGAGGATAGAAAAACCTTGCAATCCTTGTCTGCAACTTTGGAGATGATGTAATTCTGTAAGCTACAAAGACTGGAAATGCATCAAACAAAATAAATAGCAAACTTAGTTATAAGCCTCGACCTTTATCCAAGCTAAACAACAGTCAAAATTTAGGCTCTCTAAAAAATGACAGAAAAATGATTGAGAGTAACATAATTTACACCAATAAACTACCCTTGAATTTTAAGTTTAGAGTGACTTTTCTCCGTATTCCCCAAACCATTAAAACAAAGGAAAACAATCTTATTTACACCATGTGGAAATCTATTTACAACCCTAAAAAGTGTTTTAACTATAACGTAACAAAAGCGTTTTGCAAGAATCTTAGTAAGAATTAACTAATTGAACTAATAAATATATCTCTAAGTTTCCAAAAGTGTTTAAATTGAAACTAACAGATCGATGACTTAGCTTTCAAAGTGCACTATAACATTGATTAATTTAAACAGAACAATGTCAGCAAAGCAAACATTTTTATTTCCTCCAGAAATATATCTGTTTTGTTACTTACCAAAACTAATTTGTTCCAAAAGATAGAAAGCAAGTGGTTTTCAACTTTGAAATCCCACATCATAAGTAGATTAAAGAGAGTTTCTTCAAAATCACAATAACAAAATTTGAAAAAAAAAATCTATTTATAAATCCAAATTACACTTTTAAAAACTTGGGCAGTTGCCATTGTTTGTTTCGTTTTGGTTTCGATCCACATCGAATATTTCATTCATTTAATTGGAGGTTTGCACATAATTAGGTCAATTAATTTCATCTTATGAAGTCATGACTTTTGGGATTATGAATGTGAAATGAGGTATTTTGATTTAATTTTAATTGCACTCCTGCAGTGGTTGCAAAGAGAACCAAAAGAGCTCTCTATGAAGCTCTTGACAGACTGATTATATTTCTAAGATCCTTGTCAAGAATCACTTAGTTGAGAACTCCATTGCTCAAATAAGAATATAAATTACGTATTTATCAGTTTCAAATAATTATAGTCATATAAATTCTTTTTCTTGGTCAATGTAGTTTTTTTTTTAACTTCGAAAAACTTGAAAATGAAGGGCAATCATAATGCCTGTAAAGCAATTATCTGAATGTTCATATAATTTTCTATCCTTATGCAATAGGATTTCCACGTATTATCATGCGTGTCTTGGGCGAACCACTATTCTAGACCAACCAAAGCATCAATTTTCATAACCATCAATTATCATCAAGGTTCTAAAAAACGCTAGGCGCTAGTCGGGCGGTGGACTAGCGCCTAGCGCCTAGGCGGCTAGGTGGGTTCTAGGCAGGCGCCTAGCCGGATTTAAGTAAATTTCTTATATATTATATGAATTAATTAAATTTACCATATCAAATGTAAATAATTATTGAATAATATGTTATTTCTTATAGAAGAACATACATATGTGAATGTTTTATGAACATATATAATATGTTTTCCTAGAAAAAAAAACAAAATATTATCTAAATAGTTCATAATTTATATCACCTTTATATATATGTATATAATATATCTCAAACTTTTAAAAATATAAAATACCCACGTAGTGGGTGGATCTCAAACTTTTAAAATTATAAAGAACCCACGTAGTGGGTTTTCATAATTAAAACCTGACCCTTCCTCACCTCATTCACATCACCCGAGGTGAAACCCAGTCAAACACCAACTTTCTGCATAATTTCACTGTTTGGGCCAAAGTCTCTCACTTTTAATGCGATAGACAGCTTAAAGCTAGCTGAGCTTGTACCTTTCCTTCTTTTTCAGACAACCCATATCCATAATTTTGTATATTTACTATTATAACATCACTTTTTCCTTTCTCCAGATAGAGATCGAACACATTCTCTCTATCTCTCTCTCTTTCTCTCATCAAACATTCAAGTCGTCTTCTTTTCACCCTTTTAGAACCTCAAATGAAGAGATCGAACACACACACACACACACACACACACACACACTCATTCACTCACTCTCTCTCTCTCTCTCTCTCTCTCTCTCTCTCTCATCAAAGATTCAAGTCTTCTTCTTTTCACCCTTTCACAACCTCAAAGATAGGGCAAGCCCCAACAAACTTCTCTGGAAGCCCGACCCCATTTTTTTATATCAAAGATTCAAAATACAACCAAAGACACAGAGAGAATCAGATCGACTAGAGATTGGTGAGGCCACAGTTGAACAAACCGGACGACTACCGCTTTCCAAAGATGCTATTTCTTTCTTTCTCTCTCTCTCTTCACACTCACTCTTCCCTCATCTTCACAGAGACGAGTTGTAGATATTCGCCGGAGCTCGCTGCTACGTACGAGATTGGAAGTTGCAGATCCGTTGCGAAAATTGCAGCGAGATTCAAACCGCCTAGACTGCCTCCTAGAGCCGCCTAGCCCGCCTAAGTCCTCCCCGCCTAACTGAGCGTTTTGGTCTAAATCGAGTCGGAGCTCCGCCGCCCAGCGCCTAGGCGCCGCCTAGACCGATTTTTAGAACACTGATTATCATGATATTATCAAATTGACTTAACCTCTATTTGGATAAATATTATCATGATTCAGCAACATCCTTAAACTTTAAAAAACCCAAATAGAAACAAAAGCATTGGTGTAAATTAACTATCTAATTGAAGAAATCAAAACAAAAGTATATACCTCAAAATGTCAAGCAACCAAATTCTTCCTCCAACGATCCAAAATTCTGGAAATTCCATGAAAAAGGTAAGCCCATTAGCAATTCATAGCTTTTATAATAGCAAAAAAATTGGACAATAGTAAAGACGTGGTGAGAACCATCCCTTTTTTTGCTTATGTATTTAAAAAGATATTTTATAAGCAGTTTTTGGAGTCATTTTGATCATGTTGCATGTAAATTCCTTTCCACAGAGTTTAAAACATATGGTAGTTTATGACATCAGTTGAATAACATAGTTGAAAGATTTAAAACTGATACATTCAATTTTTATGTCAAACTATAACATATAGCTAAAGATGTTGGGTCTATATACCCATATCAATCACGTGGTAATTAAAAGTTTATCAATGTAAATAGATGATTTCAATCATGTGATAACATAGTTTGCTTCAACCTAAATGCATGTGTGTGCAGATGTTTGTTAATGCATCTCTAAGAAGATAGTTAATCAATTCAAAAGACTACTATGTCAATTTGCTATTAAACTTTATGATCACTGTCACTTAAATTATTTTAATTAGCCAATTTACTCACTCTCCGTTAAATTTCTACACATTCCATCCATGATAGAAATAAAATGTTGCGGTAGCTCCAATTACCTGTGCAAAATGCCCAAAACTTTTCTGCAAACAAAAGATTCAAGTGTTAGACAATTGGTATGAGATAACCACGATGAAGTGTAAAGAAGAAAGCCATTTGGCAGATCCATAAAAAAGCATGGTCAAAATCAACAAGATTGCTAAAGTTACTGGCTGAGTTGAGTGTAATTGTACATGTAAAATGAATGTTTTCATGTGCAATTGTTTTTCAATGAGGTTTAAGTAATCAGGCTTTAGAAAAATATTATTCCAAAAATTTCAACAAACGTAATTAATTTGGTGATTAGGAATAGCCTGCATTGATAGAAACAAAAACTTGAATTCCAATGTCATGAAGATTAACAGTTCCCATATACAATTATGATTCTTATATCATCTACACTGCAAAATTTGATCAAAATAAGATGATGATTAATCCAACCCGTTCCTTCACTCTTATAATGGAAGATGAAAATACCCACATCAGCACTACATAAGTCCTCTAATTCGTATAGAAAACTTGTATTTAACCAACCTACTCTTTTCAAATGGAATTTGGTATATGAAAAAAAATGAGAAAATAAAAAACTTTGCAGCAGAAATTGAAAAAAAAAAAACTTACTATGTATTAAGACTTTAATTCCAATTGCCATTTCAAGATCCCTAGCTTTTGACCCATCATGGTCATACTCATAAAACCTTGACCATGAAACCAAAATCATTACTTTGACACATAAATATAACCAACAA
Organism: Crataegus laevigata; assembly: GCA_963580275.1. NCBI lineage: Eukaryota > Viridiplantae > Streptophyta > Magnoliopsida > Rosales > Rosaceae > Crataegus > Crataegus laevigata. The sequence continues at coordinate 15,599,131 of OY756940.1, read as the reverse complement.
CAAAAACAACTAAATTTTCAAATGGATTATGCCAAAACTTACCAGTTGAGTTATTGAACACCACAATATCATCTTTCTTCCTCTTATGCTTAACCCAGTTGAAATCCTGACCATTTCCACCCATCAAAATATAGAAATAATTAGATTTCATTTTCGGGTTTATGGAATCAATCAGATATCAATCAAGCTAAAAAGGATACAACAAAGCAAAGATTCTTTGGTGCTCACGCATTGTCCCTGTCGAATCTTCCCACGAAAAGCCGGCTTTTGTGGCGATGGTGCTCTTTTCTTCTACCGTCTCATACTTGGCTTGAAAATTACTCTTCTCCATCTCCTTTTCATGTATCTTTTCCTCCAGTTTAGTATGGAACTACGCAAGGTAATTGAAAACGTTACTTCGATAACAGAGTTAGCACACAGCAAAGGAAAAATCATAAAGATGCAAATGCAAAAAAAAACCACCCAAAAATTCTGGATCCATTCCCCCATTTGATGCTATTTTAAAGATAACTATCATCTCCCTCAACAGATTTATTCATGAGATAATTTAAAAAATAAAATAACTTTCACCATTAACTATGAATATCCTCATAGGGTAACGATTCTCAAAATTAATCCCTACCTACCTCCCATCCAAAATTAAACTCAGTTTTCCAAAAACAAATTATACTGATTGATTAGTATTTAGGAGCAGTATGTGCATATGAAATAACACACTCATAATTTGTGAGTTTTATGTAAACGATCAATTAATTTTCTATCTTAATAGTTAAAACATAAGAAAAGATAAAATATATTTACTCCGATTGATCAAATTGCTTAGTCTAATTCCCAAACTATGTAATGTGCAACATGGTCATCTTTACACAATTATCATGGAACAAACCACAACCAAATTGGTGGATTTTAATTTAAAAACAAAGGTCAAACATATGGTAAAAATTACACTAAGTATGGACATTGCATTAAAAGAAAAGAAAAGAAAGAATGGATCATTTATCATCCAGTTGATATTGGGCTCTCTCATTACACTATTAAGGCCTTCTTCGTACTGCAGAGGTAATAAACAAAGCTTAAGTCAACTAAACTTGAGGCAAAATAAGAAATAAATCATAATTATATAAAAAAACTAAAATGGTTGATAAAAATTTGATCAAAGTGAACAAAAGATGATCTTACAATGCCATACCATATGATCAATGATAATTTGATACAGTGCTGCATGTGGAAATTCCTTAGCCATCTACTGAAGATTGAATATGTGAAAAAATAAGCTGCAGGAGAATAGTAAGCTGAGCATAAGTTGAAAAAGAAAGCTTGGTTGCAAATTACCAGATAGTTAAAAGCAAGCTCATAACCAGGTAGTCTGCAAATGAACTGACTTTTCTCAATTGATTGAAGGCATAGTCTAGTGTTTGAGATTGATTATTGATGGTTTGCATTGACATCATAATCAGACTACAAATTCAAATTCAAAACACAAAAGGCAAATTAAACACAGAATTCATAATTCACAATGCAAAATGATGCTTTCCAAAACCGATGTGTTATAACCCCACAATATTGACATATAATCTGTATTTGCGTGTAATCACAACATACCAAAAAGAGTAAATTCTAAAGAAAATCTCCACAAACATATCCAAGAAAAGCTATTTTTTTTTTCTTTCCTCAATTTCCTTCCCTATTTATTTTAATTATTAATTCAATAGAAAACAAATCTTCTCTAAAAGAAAAGTAGGTGGACAGTGCAGTGGATAAGATATCAACTCGGCTAAGAAAACTATAATTGAATTCACTTACCAAGTCCATCAACTGATATCGCGAAACAACTTATCCATGAGTTCTAAGGAAATTGACACCTGTAATGATGCCCTTACCTGATGCAAAATAGACCATGCTTGGAAAATCAGAAACTCGATCAGTTTCTTATTTTTTAAGATGTAAAAGAATTCACATGTTTATAACTATTGTTGTATGAAAAATAAACATGTTCAAAATATAATTACTGGGATTAAAAACTAATGAATGATACTAATATTGCAGACTCAGATCTCAAAGCTTGTGATTTTAATGAAAAATTAAGCTGGTTCACTATCTGTTTAGGGAGCAGTCCAACTTATAGAGTTTGCTAACAAACAACGACTAACATTTTTCTAAATTATAATGCTTTTGTATTGTATTAAACTGCAATTGAAGGGAGCATGACTGAGACCTGAATTGGTTCCTCTACTTAACCTAATTTTTTTTCAAGATTAACGGACAAAACCACAAATTCTAGCAAACCAAATAACAAACAGAGACAGAATAAGGAAGCAACAAAGGCAGGAAACCATACCTAAAACAACTTATAATTTCCAGTGCCTAAAATCCAATCCAAACAGAAGATAGCAAACCAAACATATAAAGATGCTTCAAAATTCATTGATTAAAAATAAAGGCAAACTAACAAAAAGTCCAAAAAAAAACTTCCTTTTTAATGAAAAGTCATTTTTAAAGATATAGTGAATAGTGCAGGTAAAAATGCGATTTTTCGTTAAAAGTGGACAGGATAATGAATATTTTGTTAAAACTCCCAAATAAAGGAAAATCTCATTACAGCTTTGCAATCCACTACCTCACCAGCTAAATCTTACCCTCAAGTGCCTAGAAATGGTGCAGTGGCCAATTTGTCCTCGTCTCTATATAAACGAAACCTGTAAAACAAATGAATCAACCAAAAAAATCAAATCATAAATCATAAATCTCAAAAGGCCAATGAACAAAATTGCTAAAATAGAGAATAGCTTGGTACAAAAGATACACTCTTAGTTACCAAAACTAAGCAGGACTCTTCAACTTCAAATAGAACAACAAATCAACTTGGTTGCCTCCTGTTCAACGCTTAGCCAAATTATTCGGTTCAACGGTGCATAATCCCCAAATCCAAACAAAACCCCAAATTAATTAAAAAAAAAATTAACATAAAACAACCCACCCCTGTTTCTGTCTTCCATCCCTTCTATGCCTTTTTTTCTCTCCTTGTAATTTTCATTTGTGCGCACGACACACCTTCTTCTCTCTATCTACACTCCCTGTTTGCCTCACTAAATGAAAACCTCTATATCTAATTTAATCACAAATCAAATAATACGATATGGCATAAAAAAATTCACACAAATAAAGATTTAACTTTTGATATTTTTAAATGTAACAAAATCAAACCCGCAGTTTTGAACCAAAGAAAACAAAGTTGAACAACCTTACACTGATTCGGTGCTTTCTGAGCAAACCAAGAGCCGAGAACGACAGAAAGTGAGATTTGAGAAGGATAGAAAGTGAGGTCTGAAAGTGATAGAAAAGCAGAGACTAATATGGGAAACAAAAGGAAAAGTGGGAAGAATATAGGGGAAACGCAATAGCCTACGATGATCAACAAGTGGGCTGGGCAAATAAGTCCCTGAACTATGGCGAGAACCAAAAATCAACCCAGCAACCAAACGAATTGGAGTCACGTGTGCACATAACCAAAATTACCATATCAACCGAATTACTAACCATACCATACCAAAGTTGTGCCAAAAAATTTGTACCATTGGTACCATACATTTTTGGTATGGTAATGGTATTCAAAAGCATTACCAGTGGTATACCGTACTGTACCACTACTATTAATATTATATTATTTATTTAATCATTTATATATAATTTGGTATTATTATCATTATATACGCACTTTTGTTGCAGTCCTATTAGATTAGGAATGTGATTGTGTAAATCCTAGTGGATCTAGGAATATCTCTTATATTCCTATTAGGAGTTGATTACATATTAAGAGTTATAATCCTATTAGGAGTCGATTACCTATTAGGAGTTCAACTTTACGCTTCGTTGTACTTAGCTCATTGTATTTAGACAGGACATCTCATTCGTTGTTGATCTATTGGTAAAGATGCAGTACCGTGCCTACACGCAACCACTAAATTGGTATTAAAGACGTACCTTGAAGAAACTACGAGGAAAAATCCCAATGCATCTCAAGCGGATCCAACCCCCCTGATCCTCGGAATGATGCTTGCCTTGTTTGTTATGCTGATGCAGGTTACTTATCAAAACGTTCCAAGACTCACCTCAATTCACTACGCCACAAGTAAGACATGGTTAAAAGTTCTTGTTGAGCATATTTGAAGTACTTACTATGTTTTTCATCCATCGTTGAGTTCCAACAACGATCCAAGAAGATTATGCTGCATGTATCAACTCAACCAAGTCATGATACATCAATAAAGTCAACACCAAGACATATTACGTCTGCATTTACATCAACAAAGCATCAGGAAATTGAAGTCATGCAAGCTGATCCCAGATAACCTTGCCGACCTCTACATGACGTCACTGCAGAAGTCAACCTTCCAGAAGCTTGTCCGAGGAATTAGTATGCTTAAATATCATATGCAATGCTTGTAGTTCTCATTTGGAAGTTATGTCAAACTCAGAGGGAGTATCCAAAAGTATGCTCACTTAATCTTAATATACTCTTTTTTCTTACGATTATGAGCATTTTTCCCACTGGGTTTTTGCTACCTAACTAGGTTTTAACGAGGCACCCATCCTGGGCTGATCATACCTTTGTGAGCTCTTCTACTTGCGTCCAAAAGACGTATAGTTTTGACTTAATGCAACTTCTCACTTTTCTCCTTAGACTATGGGTTTTTCCCACCTTGGGTTTTACCATAGCAAGGTTTTGTGAGTTTTACTTTTTATGCATTCTTCCGTTGAATTGAGACTCGCATTCGCTCATTGTGCCGACGACTTCATCAACTGTACTTACTTCATCGCTGAAGACCTGATGCGCCATTTACTTGAGTATTTACACACTCAAGGGGGAGTGTTGCAGTCCTATTAGATTAGGAATGTGATTGTGTAAATCCTAGTAGATCTAGGAATATTTCTTATATTCTTATTAGGAGTTGATTACCTATTAAGAGTTGTAATTCTAAAAAGGTAAGGAATTAACCTTCCTGACTACTATAAATAAAGGCACAATGGGGTGGAATAGAACACACCCACAATTACGCATCTCCCTCTTCTCTCTACTATTGTTGCACATTTCTCTCTCTCTCTCTCTCTCTCTCTCTCTCTCTCTCTCTATGGCTTCCATAATCGTTCAGTAAATTATACCTACAACAACTTTATATTTTTTCCTTGTCATTTATCCAATCATCTCACCCTTTAACGTCTACTTACCCAATAAAAAAAACCTTAGCCTTCTTGCACTGCGACTCTTCATCTTTTCACTCATCTAGCCACCGACTTCATCTCTGGTGCTCCAGTTCCGGCGAATCTCTCTCTCCGGAGTCCATCTCGTCTTCTCCTTCATCAAATTGGGATGTCTTTCTCCCTGGCTTCGTCTACCAAGTTAAATTTTGTACAATTTTAAATAATGTAGAGATGGAATTTAGGAATCTTTATACTGTTTTTTAGGGATATTGGGGTTTTTAAGCAATTCTTCCATCTATTTACTTCTTGTTTCTTAAATGAATCTATATACAATTCTCATAATTAAATAAAAAAAATTTAGAAACCCAAAGGGAATGGCTAAAACACGTTTGGGCCTTGAATTGGGTTGAAAAAAAAAATTCAAATTTTGGCTCAAAACAAAGTGGTAATTACCATTACCATACTATGCCAACCGAACTATTTTGCATGCCGAAATTCGGTATACCGAAAGTTTGGCATGATAATGGTAATAGATTTTGTCATACCAAAAGTTTCGTATGGTAATTGGTACATGGGTTTTGGTACGGTAATCGTACCAATACCACCCCTAGTTGAACAATGTGTAGAATTATAATTGAGTATGTATTGATAACACAAGGTACAAATATATACTAGCCTATAACTTGTCATACAAGTAATTCTAAGTTCATATGAATTTACAAGATCCAACCCAATAGAATCCTAACAGGATTCTCCTATACAAACAGCCCTTCCCAAACTTGGTGGTTGTGGAGAGACAAGTTTGGAACGGAGAAGTAACGCGGCTTGAAGGGCCCTTGGTGAGAACATCCATAGGTTGATCAACGGAATGAATAAATTGTACCTTGTGATTCCAAGTTTGACTTGTTTACGGACAAAGTGATAATTAAGCTCAATTGCCTTGTCCGACCATGAAATATCAGATTTGCAGCCATGTATGTTGTGCTCAACTTATCACAAAAACAATAGATTGGGGTGAGGCACCGGAAACCGAAATTCACAAAGCACATAGGTGAGCTAAATAGATTTGGCGCAAGCCTGAGCCAAGGCATGATATTCCAACTGAGCACTAGACCGGAAAACAATGGGATGCTTAGTGGAGCTCCACGATATTAAATCTGGCTATGATATAGTAAGAAACCCGAAGTAGAGCGGCGAGTGTGTCCAGGCACCCAGCTTAATCAGCATGAGAATACACATGAAGCAAAGGAGGCATAGAAGAGCGCCTGAATGAAATGCCATGTTCAAGAGAGCCCTTAATATAACGTAAACACGTTTAGCGACAATAAGATGCATGTGAGTAGGGCAAGACATGAATTGAGAAATACGATTAACTGCATAAGCAATGTCCGGAAGAGTCAAAATAAGATACCGCAAGAAGCCTCATAAGTGCCGAAAATCGAACGGGTCAGAAAGCGAAGTACTATCCTGATTAGACAATTAAGCACTTGAAGCAATCAAAGCATTGAAAGGTTTGCAGTCAAGCATATTGGTCTGCTTAAGTAATTCAAGAGCATATTTAGTCTGAGACATATGAATACCAGCATAAGTGGGATGAACCTCAAAACCCAGAAAATAGTGAAGAAAACCAAGATCTTTAATTTCCAAGAATCATTGCTAGTTAATACATTATCATCCACATAAAGTAAAAGGATGAGATGAACCATACAGTGATGAAAAGTGAATACAGAGGGGTCGGCTAGGCTCTGCACAAAACCTCGACGAAGAATAAAGTTGCTGAAGCGTTGAAACTATGCATGAGGAGTTTGTTTGAGGCCATATAACGTGTTATGTAACTTACAAACATGATTAGGACATTGAGGATCAAAAAATCCCGGGGCTTAAGCCACTGAAACATCTTCTTGTAAATTCCGGTCTTGAGATTTTGGGAACTTTAATGGCGGCCCTTAAAATGTATAGAATATTTGTTGCTATGCTTTCTTTTACATTTTAATTGTTATGATTATGTATAAATTGAGATAAATAAAAACAAATTTAGGTGTGGTGGACCGGTACTTAGGTACTTATTTGCATCCCTATGTTTTTAAGTTCGAAACTCCTTATTTTTAAATACTAACAAAAATGAATAAAAGTCCTTAGAAAGTCTAACATTTTAGTTGCTATGTTTTCTTTTACATTTTAATTTTAATTTTAGTTGCTACTAATCCATAAATTTTCATGAATGCACTAGACATCTAGTGACATATTGCCACGTTATTCGAGATAAGATATACAAGATGATTTAGTTGTCACAAAATATGTTCCCTCTTCACACCAACTCGCAGATAATATTCACAAAAGCATTAGGAAAGAAAACTTTCTCAACTATTGTACACAAGTTGAGAGTTCTCAACATCCACTCTCTAACTTGAGGGAGAGTGTTAAGGATGAGAAGTCAACGATATTATCCTTGGTTGTTTTAGCTTAGTATAGGAAAAAAATTTGTAATTGGTTAGTATAAGGAGTTTATATTCCTTTCGTATATGTAGAATGTAGGCTAAATTACTTCTTTGTTAAGTGAACCTCTTTGTATAGAGTCTTCGTATCAATAGAAGAAAACTTACTTCTGCAAATATGTTGTATACGTACGCTATTTTACTAATTAAAGATTCTAGCAATGATTGTGTGGCAGAGTATATCATTATAGGAAGTGATCAAGAGCAACTTCCTCCAAGATATTATCTTATTAATGCTTTAAATTTGTTCCTTTTTGTTGCCTTGACATACCATTTATTAATTAACTCATCCCATAGAAGATGGTGATGTTTATAAACGGATGAAATATTGTATCAGAAATTACTCCTACTATGTTAAAACACAACTAATAAACGGATAAGAGATCAAAAGAATAGAATGCAAAAGGGAAGTACAAGAGGAGTTTATTCGGAAGTGCAAATAGCGAATCTCAAAACATAAACAAAGCATTTGGCATTCAGAGAGCTCCCGTTGTAAGGCAACTAGCTAGAAGTAAGGGAAGAATTATTAGTTGATCCTAAGCTTCAAACTCAAGGAAATCATGAAATGTAATAAACTGTGAGGAAGAGACCGGTGGCCAGGTGAGATAGTTCAAACATGGGCCTTGCCCTTGGGATCATCTTCAAAGTCATCCATGAATCTCTTCCAGAACCAATGTTGCTTCCAGACTCTTTCTGTCATCTCTTCGATTGGGACACCCTTGGTCTCGGGAATCAAGAACATTGCAAAGATTGTCATGACAATGACCCAAGCACTAAAGAACAGGAAAATGCCAAACTTCATATGGCAAAGCATTGAGAGGAAGGCTTGTGCTATAACAAAGGTGAAGAGCATGTTGATGCACACAGCCACACTCTGGCCAGCTGAGCGAGCTTCCAAAGGGAAAGTCTCACTAGGAATCAACCACCCGAGAGGTCCCCAAGACCATGCAAAGGAGGCAACAAAACTGCAAACCATAATGACAACAAGAATTGCCATGCCTTGGGTAAGGTTGTTAGAGTTATCCTGGACTTTGAGTCCCATCACTACTGCAACCACCATTTGAGAAAGGAACATTTGGACCCCAGCTTCTAATAAGAGCACGCGGCGACCAGCTTTGTCAACAAAGTAGATTGATACAACGGTTGATAGCACGTTGACAGCTCCTGTTATAACAGCTGAGTAGAGGGAAGCATCACTCTTAAAACCCAAGGTCTGAAACAAAACTGGAGCGTAGAACATGACTGCGTTGATACCAGTGAATTGCTGGAACACCTGCATCATAACTGCAATGACCAGTTGTGGCCTGTTCCTACGCTTAAGGAGATTTTGGAAGGGATTCTTCACTTCTTTAGCCACCCGACTTGCCTCAACGATCTCTAAGAATTCTGGATCCACATTGTCAACACCACGAATTCTTTTAAGAACTGCTTTTCCTTCCTCCAACTTGCCTCGTTCAATCAAACTGTTAGGAGTGTCTACCACAATGAGCGACCCCAAGGTTAGCAAACCGGCTGGAATCCCAGCCAAACCCAGCGATACCCTCCATCCATATCCCCCCGTAATTCTGCGCATGTATGGTAAACAAAATATTACTTAGTTGTATATTTTTTCAAGTGATTGGAACATATTACTACGCTAAAATTTGTTGGCTCAGAACTTCAGATATTGTCTTTTGAATTAGCTAGCAACATTGGGCCGGCTTACTTGTTAGTTCCGTAATTGATAAGGTTTGCAAAAAGAATGCCAATGGTAATATTGAGTTGGAAGAGGATGTTAAGTGCCCCTCGAATTCTTGTGGGTGCAATCTCCGAAAGGAAAAGCGGTACCGCCTGTAGTTACGTATATTTCTTAGTAATCGTATTGTGTTCAAAAACATTTAACAGGAAAATCCAGCTAGCATTAGCAATTGAGTAGCAGGCAGTTTATTGAAAAAAAAGAAAAAGAAAAAGATTATTACAAATTTATACCACATACCTGGTTAGCAAAACCAACTCCACAACCAAGCAAGATCCTCCCTATGATAAGCATGAGAAGGTTAATAGCTGCAGCATTAAAAACTGTTCCGAGTATGAAAAATATCCCGGCAATAAACATAGTTAGCTTTCGGCCTAGTGATCTGGTTGTGTACGAGGCAACGAAGGTTGACATTAAAGCAGCCAGGTACAATGAAGATGTGAACAACTGCAAGCCTTGATTATCATATTTGCAGTAGTTGCTCTCAAGTCCAGGCTCTTGAGTCTTCTTATACACAACCGGGAAGAATTTCTTCTGGAAATGGGGCATGGATGTAACACCCCCTGCGTTATATATCCATATATCAAATTAAACAGAATTATACGTGAAATCTAATAATTGTTTTTGCAAAACACGTCCGTTAATAGTTAATTGTATGTGTGGATGCGACGGAAAGCTCGAGTCACGCATATGTACCTGAGATCCCAACATCATAACCAAACATGAGGCCTCCGCTAGCTGCCATTATGCAAGAAATGATCACAAGTGGCGTGATCTTTGCTTCAAAGTCTCCGCCTCCTGATGCCGCCCCAAACCCACCGCCCGCCATGGTTTCTGGCTCTTAATCACGTGCTCAAACTTATTTTGCCGCACTATATTTCACTGTATTGAATTTGATGAATGTGGAATTTTTTTTTATGTATTAGATGACCTGAGGAAACTCTAGAAGAGGAGACTAGCTCGTTGAAATAAGACGTGTGCTTGTGGGGTTTATATACTGAAAAACTTTGTGGCAACAGCGAGTGAGCTACGCAGAAAGTGGATGATTTAGTCACTACCACGGTCAGGATCTTTCCCCATGGCATGATCTACGGTTAATTTCTTTCTTTATGCTTGGTCAGACATTCACGAGAAGTTAGTTGCACCAAAGTTGATCGAGTCTGTTAAGAGTAATGCTTGAACGACCACATTTCTTTGCGATATGTGGCAGGTTATCCGTCAACTGTTAGGTCCATTTGACTGAAATTGCCTGTGTCTAGGAATCTAGTACGCACAGGTTTATTAGAATATAATTTCATATTTGCCACAAAGGATCAAAGGGTGACACTTGTGCACTTTTGCGGTTAATCCAATTTAACTCTCCTTTTTGTTCCATAGGAAGTTAGGCTTTCTAATATAGTATATGGATGAGTTTAATGACATTACAATTTCTAAGGTGCCAAAAGCTGTTCTAATACAAGTAGATATAATTCATACAAAATCCAAAATCTTATAAATCCTCCAAATTTTCAAGGATCTATGCGACTAAAAATATAAATATGAATGCTATATTTCACATGTTAAAACTGCTTCAATAACTAAGCAAAGGTAAGAGCTTAAGCTCACCTGCCAAGCAAGAAACCAATTTCTCTGTTCTCTGTTGTCTATTCTCTCTTCTCCTCTCTTCATCCACCAGAATTTCTTTCTTCCCCTCTTCCTTAATGGCTTGACCTATTCTTTTTCTGGCCTCAATACCTTTTCCTCTTGTGACACTTGTGCACAAACGTACAATATCACACGTTGTTTCTCGGAATGTTGCCTCCCTCCTACCCATTAAGCTCGCAGGCGAAAACTACCTACTTTGGATAGTCCATTTATGCCAGTATTGCAGACATATTATAAGGTTGGCCGTATGATAGATTGACACGCCCTAATCTCGGTGTCCGAAGGACAACAGGATGGTCACGTGCTGGCCGACACCCGAGGGTGACGCAAGCCATTTTATGAATGCATATGCTAAGAACATGGAAAACATGCATATAAAATTTCACGCGTAACAACGCAATATAGTAATCAAGTACAAACCTTAATAAAATACAATATTCAACTGCCAACAATGTAAAAGTGATAATACATGACATGTTCAGAGCATACAACTAATTAGGAATACAAACAGAAGAAATAATTGAAAGTGCTATTACAAGAGATGTCCTACTCAGAGAGGATGATACAAATTCACTGATATGGAAATGCCTGGTAGCTCGGGTTGTATGCCTTGTTCCTAGGTCTTAAAGGGGTGTAAAACAAAACATGAGTGGACCAAGTTTATATATAAGTAATACTAAAACAATTATTCTTCAACGTACTAATCCCCAGTTTAGCAAACTCATATAGCATAATAAATAATAGGTTTTCCGAAAACCCTAACATGTCATAAAACATATATCATATATAGTGTGCTTATTAATGGTTTCACAATCGCCCGAAAGCCCTACATCGCCTGACCAAAGCCATATATAAATATCTTTAGCCCGAAGGCACTACATCGCTTGACCGAAGCCATATATAAATATCTTCAGCCCCAAGGCACTACATCGCCCGACTGAAGCCATATATATAAATATCTTATGCCTAAAGGCACTACATCACCCGACTGAAGCCATATATAAATATCATTCACCCGTAGGCACATAGTATGAATAACCACTAAGTAAGCACAAAAAATCATGAACATAATCTTTCCAAAATATATCTCATCGGAGCTTAATAGCTCAACTATCATAACATAAATCATATTCATAAATATCTCAGTAAATATAAATTCGATAAAGCATGATAATTCAAAAAGCATACATCTGATTTACACATAAACGTTTCATAAAATATAGTCATAAAATCATGCTTTCATGTATGCATTTCTAATAATAAAATCATGCATTTTGGAAGGGGGTCCACTCACAGATGCTCTGTCGCCGAAGATCCGTTCAAACTAAGGAGGATGAAAGCGTCGCTAACAAATGCACCTAAGCACATAAAGGGACCAATTAATAAATATCTACTAAAACGATTGAATTTTGGAAAATGGATGTCATAAACGGATTCAGGACGTCGAAAAACCTAATGGGGAACATTGGGTTCCCCTATGAGTTGTCAAATGCGGCGGCCCAGAAGGCCACGCGCCACCGCATGCACTGAGATTGGTCGTCGAAAAAGTCAACTGCACCGCTGTAGACAGCGGTGAAGCATAATGCGCTGGCCATGGCAAACGCCCATGTGCACCCACACACGGGCCATGGAATCTGGGAATTGGTCCAGGTCAGATCGGGGTTTTGGGTTGCTGGGTTGACTAGGTTATTGGGTTGGCCTGGCTTGTTGGGTTGGGCCTGGGTTATTGAGTTGGGCTCGGTTGGCTGGGTTGGACCCGGTTTTAGGTTGCGGGTTAGGTCGACCTAATTTTAGCTCATTGGTCGGTCAAAATCTAGGTAGGGGTTCTAGAGCTCCTTTTGAGCTCATTTATTTATTATTTACGATGTTCTAGCTATGGAAATGAAGCTTATAATGAGAGGAAGAGGTTTGTACCAATTTAGAGACGTGTTGTGGCCGGAGTTGGCCAGAAAATGGCATGGAAGGTTTGGGTTTTTGCCAGAATCTGGGGAAAGCTTCCCTCGAGCTGTCACTGTTGGAATACCAGGACCTTGGCCTAGGAGTTTGAGATCATGATGTTTAGATGGTGCTGGTGGTCAGGTGAGGAGTTCGGTCGTTGTTGTTGTGTGTGAGTTTGTAGAGAGAGAGGTTACATTGAGTCGAGAAAAGGAAAAGAAGAGAAAAAAATGAGGTGGGGAGAGAGAGAGAGCTTAGAGTTATTTTAGAGAAAAAAATGAGGGGTGACTCATGGATAAGGAAAGGGATAAGGGGACAAGAATCCCAAGTGGGTCCTGTTGCCTCGCAAATTAAGGTCACTTAAACAAAACACAAAATATTTGACAAATGTTTGACGTATCGTGATGTAAAATCTTCATTATAACTCCAAATTCAAATCCATTCGCGCTTACGCGTTTATGGTGATGAGTATGATAAAAATAAACTAAGAAAGGTAAACATATGCGTTTCGACGAGACGGTCAACGAAAGTCAACATTCATGCCTTAAAGGCAATTTGGTAATTTCATACATTCAATACAATAAAATATTACAAATTCAGGACAGGGTATCACAGTCTACCCCCTTAAGAGAATTTCATCCCTGAAATTTTCTACCTCAAGTAAATAGGTACGGATATTAACTCCTCATCACTTCTTCTGTTTCCCACGTCGTTTCCTCAACTGGGTGGTTCCTCCACAACACCTTTACCAACAAAATGACCTTGTTTCTCAGAGTATGCATTCATAAAATGGCTTGCATCACCCTCAGGTGTCGGCCAGCACATGGCTATCCTGTTGTCCTTTGAACACCTGGATCGGGACGTGTCATAGATAGTTAGATCTAAACCATGTCTACCTCAATATCGTTCTACCAACATTGAGAATCCCTCTTTTACACATTAGATAACAAAGGATAAAACATGTAAGACTCCGATAAAATCACCCGTATTGAGGGTGTTTTGCCCCATACTGTTGGATATTGGCTCAATCTTGAGAAATATTTTTCTGCCATTGCAAGGACTCACTTTAGTTTAAACGAGCAAAAGAGCACGAGCAATGCGCAGGTTTTAAAACTTTGTTAAATGCGTGGGACTTGTAAAAATTTATTTACATCCATATTAAAATCTATTCACATCCCTATGTTCTATAGAGAACAAATCATACGTAAAAATTATCTTATTTACATCCATATAGTTATAATACACAAAAAAATATCTTGTTTTCTATGTCCCAACTTTTCATATTGTTGTTCAGTACTTCACTCTTCTTTCTTCTTTGCTGCTAAAGAGATGTTTTTCTTGTACCACGCGTAGGATTTTTAGAAATGGATCAAAACTAACATGCGATGAAGAACTTCTGTGTTTCACTTGCTTATTGATTGCGTTACAATCTCAGCATGAGAAAAGCATTCCACGATCTGAAAAAGAAAAAAAAACATAGTTAAGAAAAGAAAAAAGCTCATTACTTTGCTTAGTAATGGTTGTGAATATACTCAGAATACCAAAAGGATGAAAATGTATTAATTCATGAATTGTAGGAAAGGAGACAACAAATGCAAAGGTTATTTTGTAATTATATTATATGAAACACACAAAAGGGATTGAAGTTCCTTCTATTCTGCAAGTACATAAAGATTAGAACTCACCATTTGAAATGTCTCTAGCAATTTCCCGAGTTTTTCTTGAGTCGGTGTGCATGTTGCTCTTCATCAGTCACTCCATCAAACATTATGTATTCAATGAAGATTTTTTGTTGACTGCAGAATGAGATAAAAGGGCTATAGTGAGATTCTCTAGGAGTGTAAAACGATAGTAAAAGTTTCATTGCAAACAATTGAAAGCTAAAAGAATTTATTAAACGCATGAGGTGTAATAAAACTTTACGTGTTCTCTTGATAGTCTTGCAATGTATCCATAAGCTTTACTAAAGGAAAAGCCCGAGCTGTAGGCATCATTTGACAACATATTTCTTGGACGGATGCATGAAGTGAAACCGCTAATCCATAGCTAGAAGATGACTATGGAGCTTTTTGATGGCATTATTGACAACATATTTCTTGGACGGATGCATGAAGTGAAACCGCTAATCCATAGCTAGAAGATGACTATGGAGCTTTTTGATAGCATGAATAATGCCGACCTACAGAAGATTAGATGCACAACTGACAGAGTAGTAAGCCAAATGTTTTTAGCAATTGCTAACTAAATCATTACTTATGCAACTATGATTCACCCACATTCAATGAAAGAAGCAAAAGAGTACTTCGTACTACCTAATTTACTAAGATCCACAAAATCTAAAAACTACAAAATTTTGATTATAGAATAAAATAAAATAGCATGAGAAAGTTATTAAGATGCACCATATGTAAATGTTTTTGCATATAAAAACATCTTATATATAATGGCAGTTTTCAATGCCTAGTCGATACATTAATTTTCTTTGGCGGTCATGAGAAAGTTAATAAGATACACCATATCTGAATGTTTTTGCAGATAAAAACATACGGATTTTTCAATGCCTACCGTCGACAATAACTTTCATTGGCGATAGGTGAAATAGTGATCTAATCATGACATGAATTGCTTCAATTAAGGAACCATACTTATTCAAAGGTTCTCCCATTCCTTGAAAAAAAAAAAACACAAAATCAAAGTATTCAACATTTCAATGGTTCCCATATTTCTTCCATATGCATACCATTCAATAACAACCACAAATGTGAGAATTTGGAAAAGGATCAGAGGATCAGGGTCACCTTGGGGACAGCTCCAGTTTGAACTTTATTGATAGTATTGTAGAGGATCATCCCACGTCTCAACCCAAGCCTAAACTCTCCCTCCCAAGCTCCGCCGGCATATCTATAGCAACATCAACAACAATCATCCTTCAGAGTCCTCCGGCCGACTCATTTCTCCTTGTTGCTACACAACAAAAGATTAGCTTAATTAGCACAAACAATCAAACGAAACTCAATTTTCAAGTATTCAATTGTTTCAAACTTATAGTTGAAGTAACTAAGAAACTTTTGAAGTATGAATTGGTAAAGTTATACGAAACAAAGAACAGAGAGCTAATTTTCTGTTTGGTTACTAAAAAATGAAGGAAAATTGAAATGGCAGCTCGAGCTTAGGATGCAACGGCTATAGACCTCAAAGGTGCTTCTACCGATCTCAATTTCCCTAAATTGGCTCAAGAACTTCCCCGATCAGACTTTCTGTTTCCCATGGACATCGTGGTTGCAGATTCGACTTCTGAGGAAAATTGAGTGTGAATCTAACAAACTAAATCACCAGAAAATCATCACCGATATAAATAAAATATCAAAACTTCAGTTTGCTTTTGCAGAGATCAAAGGGTATTGGAAGTAATTGGAAGGTGTACAATAATATTAGGAATTATGTTTGTTTATTAGGAAGTAGGGTTCCTAATCATGTTGTTCTAAGTGGAGGAGTTGTTGAGATGGAGCACTAAGTAAACACTCAAGTGTAGAGCCCTTAGGGTTAGTGGCTAATCATTTTGTTTTCCTTTTTCTTTGTAAACCACCGATGGCCCTAGAAGGATTCATCTCCTTATATTGTAGATGAATGATTGTATTATGGTATGATTGAAATAAAAAACAATCTCTGAAAATCCACATGGTATCAGAGCAGGAACCTTAACCGGCCTGCTTTCATTGTTGTTCCTTCTCCTCTTTCTCTGCACATTTGTTTTTTCAATAATGGCAGAAGAAAACCTTTTTGGCTCAGAAGCTGAAATCTTCACAGCTCCTCGCCACAATCTACCAGAAGCCGAAGTTAACCCAAACCAACGCTTGTGTTCAGTGTTGTTAAATGAGTTTAACTATCTCCCATGGTCCAGATCAATATCTCTTGCCCTTGGAGGAAGATCCAAACTTGGTTTCATCAATGGAAGTATTGAAGCACCCGACGTCGCATCGCCGGAGTATGATGCATGGCTGTGCAGAGACCAGCTGGTCATGTCGTGGCTTCTCAACTCCATGGATTCTAAGCTGTCCGAAATCTTCAGTTTTTCAGAATCCTCTAGTGCTCTTTGGAAGGCCGTCAAAGACATGTACGGGAATCAAAACAATGCTGCTCGAGTGTTCCAGCTTAAGAGGAATCTCGCAAGCCTTCAACAAGGTGATAAATCCTTTGTTCATCATCTCGGTTGCATGAAAAATATGTGGAACGAACTAGTTATGTATCGACCACATACTATCGATGCTGCCGTACTGTTAAAAAGGTCCGAGGAAGACAAAATCTTTCAGTTGCTGGCAAGTTTGGGTTCTGAATATGAAGATCTTAGAAGTCATATTCTAATGAACCCCGAACTTCCATCATTTGCAAGTGTTTGCACTACTATCCAGCGAGAAGAAATACGCAGGAAAGTCATGAATGTTGACATAAACTCTAGTGTGTCTGAGGCTAGAGCTTTTGTGACAAATAACAAGTCATTTGGAGATAAAGTATACAAGGGAAAAAGGCCAGATCTGAAGTGCCTACATTGTAATAATGTGCGACACTTAATAGATAAATGCTGGATATTGCACCCCGAGTTGAAGCCAAGGTTTGAGAACAAGTCTTCAAGAGATCACAAGGGCTCACATACTAGACCACATGCAAACAAGTACCATGCTGCTACATCCATCAGTGGGTCGATGAACTTTACAACCAATCCGACTGACTTGCTAAATGAGTTCTCAACCTATCTTCAAACCAGAAAAGGGAGCACAGGTGAAGGGTCGACTGGGGAAAGCAAAAATGCTCTCATTGGAAAATTTGTAGGGTTCTTAGCTGAGTCTGGTCATGTACCTCAAGGAGACATTCCAGGTATCATGTGTGCTCTCTCAACTGCTCTAAATGTTAGTCATTCTCATGATTTTTGGATTATAGACTCAGGTGCCACAGATCACATGACAAATCAATATTCAAAGCTATACAATTTTGAAAGCTACACTAAACCTTCACTAGTTTCTGTAGCAAACGGTAGAGGTGTGCCAGTCCTAGGAAGAGGGAAAGTAAAATTGATCTCAGAAACTGTTGAGTCCACAGCGTTATATGTCTCATCCTTTCCGTTTCAATTATTATCCGTAAGAAGGATTACAAACTCTCTAAACTGCCGTGCAATTTTTTCCCCCCACAATGTTGTTTTTCAGGATCTAGCCACCAAGAAGCTGATTGGTGAAGGTCATTACCTAAATGGGCTGTACTATTTTTCACAGAACCTCAATGTCCCAAAGGGGTTTCAAGTCAGCTCAAACCTCGAACATCGGCTGTGGCACCAACGCCTGGCACATCCCTCAGAATCTGTGTTGTCTACGTTGTTTCCTAGTTTATGCAAATCCTCTCTTGTATGTGAAACTTGTCATCTGTCAAAATTTACTAGACTCCCTTTCAATTCTTCCATGTCTAGAACTAGCAAGCTTTTCGATATGGTGCACTCCGATGTTTGGGGACCTGCACCTCTAGAGTCGTTTGATGGTTATAGGTACTACGTCACTTTTGTTGATGATTTCTCAAGAGCCACTTGGTTGTACCTTCTAAAATTCAAAAGTGAAGTCATGGATGCTTTCAAAAAATTTCATAATCTTGTCATGAACCATTTTTCGTCCCAAATCCACATACTAAGATCTGATAATGGCACTGAATATACATCCAAAAATATGACTAACTATCTGAGCACACATGGTATTATACATCAAACTAGTTGTGTAGGTACTCCTCAGCAAAATGGAATTGCCGAAAGGAAGAATAGGGATCTACTTGAAAAAACCAGGGCTCTAATGTTGCAAATGAATGTGCCTAAGAGGTTTTGGTCTCAAGGAGTGCTTGCAGCCACTTACCTTATCAACAGATTGCCTAGTCGTGTTCTGGATACAAAATCACCCTCCGAGGTTATGCAAAACAAAACAAATAATCTTTCCCATCTGAGGATCTTTGGGTGTACCTGTTATGTTCACGTTCAATCCCATCACCGAGACAAGCTCGATCCCAAAGCTGTCAAGTGTGTTTTCATGGGATACTCCCCCACCCAAAAAGGTTACAAGTGCTACCATCCGGGGTCCAGGAAGATGTTTGTCTCAAGAGATGTACGTTTTGATGAGAATCAACCATATTTCCACAAATCATTAGATCAAACCCGTCAGGGGGAGCACTTCCTAGATCTATTTCCATTGCCAAATCCAGCCGAACCAAGTGATCATATCCAGTCACTACCACACAACCGTGACCCTCATGCATCTCAAAATGACAACATACATATTGGAGATGACACTGAAGCCTCTGAAGCACAGGAAGTTCCTCATGATCCTAACACAACATCTATCCAAGAGAGTGAAGTTGAATCTGTCATGATACCAGCCCAACCTCGCAGAAATCCGACTCGAGCTCGACATCCACCATCCAGGCTGCAAGACTATGAAACGTACACTGCAAGGTACCCCATTCACAAGTTCGTAAATTACTCCACAGTGTCTCCCTCTCATGCAGCCTTCCTCAGCAAGCTATCTTATGAAAGTGAACCAAGGAATTTTCATGAAGCCAATCTTCAAGCTGTGTGGAGGCTAGCTATGGAAGAAGAACTAAAAGCCTTAAATGAAAATAACACTTGGAGTGTAGTTTCACTTCCCAAAGGGAAGAAGGTGGTAGGCAGTCGGTGGGTCTATAAAATCAAGTTTAATTCTGATGGCTCAATTGAACGACACAAGGCAAGATTGGTGGCTCGCGGTTTTACTCAAACTTTCGGAGTAGATTATAAGGAGACATTTGCTCCCGTGGCTAAGATGAGCACAGTGAGGGTTCTGTTATCTGTTGCAGTTAACCATGCATGGCCTTTGTACCAAATGGATGTAAAAAATGCCTTCTTACATGGAGACCTTGAAGAGGAAGTTTACATGCAACTACCCTCGGGTTATCCACAGGCATCAAACTCAGGTATGGCTTGCAAGCTTCATAAGTCCATCTATGGCTTGAAACAGCCCCCTCGTGCTTGGTATGCCAAACTGAGCTCAGTCCTTGAAAGTTTTGGGTTCAAGAGAAGTCATGCTGACTCCTCTTTGTTTGTTCGAATAGGATCAGCTGGCAAATTAGTTGTACTCATCTATGTTGATGATATTATCGTCACAGGTGATAACATTGATGAGATTCACACTCTTAAACAGTCTCTTCATCAACAATTTGCCATCAAAGACTTAGGGGTTTTAAAATACTTCCTTGGGATTGAACTGGCTACTTCTCCCAAGGGACTCTTTCTAAGTCAAAGGAAATATGTGCTTGACTTACTTCAAGAAGTCAAGATGCTGGATTGCAAACCAACTCGTACGCCTCTTGATAGCAAATTGAAGTTGGATGTGAAAGGAGCACCTCTCAGTAATATCAGCTATTACCAACGACTGGTGGGTAAGCTTATTTATCTCACCATCACTAGGCCGGATATCACTTACGCCGTCAGTCTTGTAAGCCAATTCATGCATGCACCAACTGAATCTCATTTGAACATTGTTAAAAGAATCCTCAGATACCTAAAAGGATCCATTGGAAGGGGCATTGTCATGAAAAACAACGGTCATACTCAAATCATCGCCTATACCGATGCTGACTGGGCAGGGAATGCTATTGATCGCAAATCCACTACTGGATACTGCACGATGGTTGGTGGCAACATCGTGACATGGAAGAGCAAAAAACAAACTGTAATTGCTCGCTCAAGTGCCGAAGCCGAGTATAGAGCCATGGCCTCCACTGCGTGCGAACTCGTTTGGCTCAAGGGCCTTCTCTCGGACTTGGGGTTTCCAATCACCATGCCTATGTCCCTTTTTTGTGACAATCAAGCAGCTATGCACATTGCCTCCAATCCTGTGTTCCATGAACGCACAAAACACATTGAAGTTGATTGCCACTACGTTCGGGAACAAGTCCAGTCCAAGGTCATTCACACCACATTCACTCGAAGCCAAGATCAACTCGCTGACATTTTCACGAAGCCTCTTGCTTATTCTCAGCTTCAGCGCTTGCTCTCCAAGCTTGGATCAATTAACCCCCTTGATCCAGCTTGAGGGGGAGTATTGGAAGTAATTGGAAGGTGTACAATAATATTAGGAATTATGTTTGTTTATTAGGAAGTAGGGTTCCTAATCATGTTGTTCTAAGTGGAGGAGTTGTTGAGATGGAGCACTAAGTAAACACTCAAGTGTAGAGCCCTTAGGGTTAGTGGCTAATCATTTTGTTTTCCTTTTTCTTTGTAAACCACCGATGGCCCTAGAAGGATTCATCTCCTTATATTGTAGATGAATGATTGTATTATGGTATGATTGAAATAAAAAACAATCTCTGAAAATCCACAAAGGGAAGTAGAAAAAAGGCCCCTAATTTTTAAAACTCAGATTAAAAAAGGAGCTGCCGCACCTGATGATGGCGGTGGTTCCACTGTAGGAGATAGTTCGAGAAACAGGCTCTGGCTTTTTGGTTGACAGAACATATGAATCAAAGCAGCAGTGGATTGAATAAGAGGAAGTAAGAGAGAGGTACAGCAGCGGTGGAGGAGCGGTCGGCGGTACTCGCTGTCAAAAGGAGCCACGACAGCTGAAGAATGGAATAACAGATGGCCAACACGTATCCAATAAGGCCAAATTAATCATTTTACTGTTGAGACTGAAAAAACCAACGAAGAGGAATGCATAAGACGGAGGCAATTCAGTTATTTTACTGTACTTAAAAACAGTAAAGCTGCTGAATATATATAGAATTTCGCGTACATCACCCCTATTGATGATACCAGTGCTGCAAAGAAACCACGTTCAATGGTTCATGATGAAGTTTTTAGAAGTCCAGACTCATAGGTACTGTTATCACTTTCGTCTCTGGAGAATGCAATTTATCAATTACAAACGTATTAGAAATGCAATATAAAAATAAGAATTTTAACGAAAAATTCTTAATACTATTTATTTTAATAAAAAATTATATTTTTACACTAAAAAGTTAATTCTAGTACTATTTACTTTACCTTTTATTTTGTTTATATTGTTAAAACTTTAAGTTTCTAAATCTTTTCATTAATTTTCTTACAAAATTTAGCAAAATAACATGTCATTTTGTCAACGTTCAACTAAAAGGAAAACTAAAGCCTACAAAGACAAGTTTACATTCGTTTCTGATTAACTTAAAAAACCCAGCACTCCTTTTGACTTTTCACAAACAAACTCTGCTATGTAATACATCAAAGGTTGATAGTATGAAAATAAAGGATAAATCTCAGTTTACTATCGTCATATTTTATGGTTTTTAACATTTAGTACATCAAGTTTTTTTTCGTCCCAAAGTTGTACCTAAAGTGTTAATTTTGAGACAGTCTCATATATCCGTTAGTCAAATTGTTAAATTTTCCGTTAACTGATGACGTGGCGCATATGTGGACAATGAATAGGCGTCATGTGTCATTAAGGGGTCCATGTGAAATTATAATTTTTTTACAAGGGGTTCAAAAAAAAAAAAAAAACATCGAAACCTGTCTTCTACCCCCGCACCCTCTCTCCCTCCATTCTTCCTCCCTCTCTCTCTCTCTCTCTCTCTCTCTCTCTCTCTCTCTCTCTCTCTCTCTATCTCTCTACCTTTTTCTCCTCTCTCCTCTCTCTCTACCTCTCTCTCTTCTCTATGTACCTCCCTCCATTCTCCAATCCAACAAAGATTCAATCTTTTCCCAATTTCGAATACAAAGGAGAGAAAACATATTTCCCTCTTTCTATGCAATTTCTAAGGTTTTCGATACCGACCCTGACCTCGACCTCGACCTCGACTTGATCTTCTTTGCAATTTCTAGAGTTTATTGAAGAGATCCCAACCCCGACCTCATCTTCTCCGCTACACCACCAATTTCCCACCGTTGTGATGTTCCTCGACAGTGCCCTGGTTTCTTAAAGCCCGAGCCCACCTTGGACAAACCCTGCAAGAAGATCTTTCTGCCACTGATTTCTTCATCTCAGCCAGAGTAAAATCTTGGGTTTTCTCCATTTTTTGGTTTCTAGGTATGAGAGTTGCTTTATTTCTAGGATTTTATAAGGAAGAAGAAGTGAGAAGGGAATGAGGAAGGAGGAGAAACAAAGCAACCCAAGAAGTGGGATTTCATCTCAGCCACGATTGTTGCTGTAATAACAAGTATATAGTTCAAGTTTTGAAGGAGGAGAAAACCGACGATTGTAGTTCAAGTTTCTTGAGATAAAACCCAAGAAAACCCACGATTAGGTTTGAGAGTTGCTTGTTTCGATTTTTTTTGAACCCCTTCTCAAAAAAAAAAAAAAAAAATCCATGTGACCCTTTAATGACACTTGGCGCCTAGCCATTATCCACATAGAAGCCACGTCATCAGTTAATGGCAGATTTAACAATTTGACTAAGACATGTATAAGACTGTCTCAAAATTAACACTTTAGGTATGACTCTGGGACAAAAAAAACTTGATGTACTAAATGTTGAAAACCATGAAACATGAGGGTAGTAAACTAATATTTACCCAAAAATAAATATTTTGTTGGGTTTTTATCGCAACTAGTCATTGAAATTGATCCAAATCATCAAGATAGTTCCTGAAAATGAAAATCAATCAATGTAATTCCTGAAAATGATTGTTACAAATCAATGTGATTCTCCCGTTAGAATCCATCAAAATTTATGTTAGTATGCTGATTTTGCACATATATGGACCCACAAGTCTATTAAATTTTACCACATGAATAAATTATTAAAAACTTTATAAGAATTAATTTAAAATCACTAAAACTAAATTCAAAATATGATTAAATAAAAAAAATTAAAAGCTATTCAATAAAAAAAAAGATGTATCTTTAATCCTCAAGCCTCATCTAATTAAATTAAACAATTAGGTGCAGCTTTAATTCTCAATCCTCATCATCTGCCAATTCTCTTGCCATCTCTCCCACCCCAAGCCACCATCTTCCCCACTCGTACCCCACCCCTGACATCTTTGTTGTCAATCCTCCCCCCTCACAGTTGAATCATCGACCTCTTTCCTCCTCACAGTGACCGCACCAACTCACCTCAACCCACTTCTGTTCAACCCAACCTCTGATTGACATCAAGCCAACAACCACCAGTCCCTCATCGCAACCTCGATCCCAATTTTGAGACAAAGAGACAACCTAAGAACGAAATTTTTTTTAGACAAGCTTGGATGATGTCCTCGGCTCGGCCATTGTATATGATCCCTTTTGCCCATGGCTCTCTATGTCATTGCACGAATTGAATCTTCCTCATTGTATTTGATGAAATTCTAACAGAAGGACCACATTGATTTCCAACACCCATATTCAGGAATTACATTGATTGATTTTCATTTTCAAGAACCATCTTAATGGTGTAGGTCAATTTTAGGGACTACTTGTGAGAAAAACCATATTTTGTTTCCCAACAAAAAAGTATTAAATGCAGCCTTTAGTGCGTGTTATACACTTCGGCCAAAATTTCTATGTCGATATCCATTTAAATGTTAACTTAAAAATAATGATATTCATTTTCATTTGTAAGTGAGATGTGTTAGATTCGATTCTAGCTAAAGACGAATTTGAATCATATTGTTGCTAAATCATTATGAGGCTTAACCCACTCTTTTGACCCCTTTAGTATTATTGACCTTAAAAACTACTTAGCCTACGTGGCGCACAGACCGAGTAACTAATGAGCTAACTACGTCATTCGGTTATGTGCGGGGTATGCCAACTCACCGGTCAAGTTCATCCGGGGAGTAAAATATGTTGATGTTGTGTTGAGCGTGCGGCTGACTTCTTGATCTTAAGACTGCGGTCGAGGAAATAACCTGTCTCGGCCTTTGGGTTTTATAGCCTGAAGACAAGGTTGCTATCTCTGCGAAGTTCATAAATCGTCATTGTCGGATTCAGTCATAGTGATTATATTCGTGAAGGTATAAGCACGCCTAATCGACACTAGAATGTAAGGACACATGTACTCAAAGCAGATATAAGTCTTGATGGTGAACGTGGTTCGACCGTCGGAATGCCGAACTCTAAATCCTACTTGTGAGTATCCAATCATAAAATAACTCATCGTTCAATGTGCTAAGCCTAACAATTAGTAACACCTCACTTCGCCGAGAAGGCTAATGAGATGACCTTTACCAACAAGGACTCAAAAACCCTTGTCGACCAAGACTTGGATAGATAACTAGTCGACTTCGACGCAGTGTTGTTTATCCAAACTGAAGGTGCTCCGAGGTCGGCTGATTCTACGACGATAGTGTTATTTATCCAAACTGAAGGTATCATCGGTTGCCTTCACAATGCTGTTTATCGAAACTGAAGATGTGTCGGCGAAAAGGAAAATAAAAAATCTCAAGGTTGTTGGGAGGTTTCGCGTAGAGCGAGAGTTTGTGTAGGGTAGATTTGTGTGTTGAATTAGAGGTCCCTTGAATGGTGCACTCACCCCTCTATTTATAGCAACAATCTTCCTCCCATCGAGTTGAAACTTCACCTGAATTAGGACTCCTTATTATGATATAATTTTATCTCGGCCATTCCTACTTCTATTAGGACTTTGAATCTAACCCCTTACCAGGCCATATTCACTTCCAAGTTTTAGCATCCTCATCTGGCCGTGAATCCTTATCATACCAGGACTTAACCACATCATCTATTCACCTTACAATAGAACTCGCCCACTCCATCCTTATCTAGATTACTCCATTTCCTGATAAGACTTGGCCGACCTTGACTGAGTGGCCCACGACCCGAATGTTCCACAACAACCTTCGAACTAGGCTTTTGGGCTGAAAACAAATCTACACTTAGCCCAAACTAATATTTTGGGTCTAAACATTGCCCCTTCGCTTTTGAGGCCGTCGACCTACAACCCTTGGTCGAGCCTCAGCCTTGAAGAAGTGAAACCATCCTCTGGCATGTCATCTGAAAACATTTAATCACATCGAAAATCTCAATCACGCGTATTTATGAAGCATGATTATTTGTCTTCATTCTCCTTAACTTTCCACCACGTGGCGATGCCCTAGTTCACTCAGCAGCCCCTAATGATTTCCCTCAAAATGCGCGGCCACTGAAATGTCTTTCCATCATTACTCACCGCCACACGCAATCGTTCATCTTCAATTCGCGAGACTCTTGGTCTTTTCACCTAGATTCCCTCGAATATCCATAATGATTAGTGACTGTCCCGGTTGATTTTATCCCAATTTTTGAAAATTAAACGTCTAATCTTCCCACCAAAACATCTATAAATACTCAGATCTGTTTCATTTGCACTCTACACTTTCAAAACTTCTAAAATTTGTCTAGCCTTTTGTTCTCAAAAACCCAGAAATCCCAAAAGTTCTAATCTAGAAATCTTTTCTTCATCCATAGAAAACCTCTAAAACCTCTCCAATGGCCTCCTTCATTTCCAAACTCTTTGATGAGTGTAACTAGTGCAAGAATATCATTGATCGGAGCTCTATCAAGACTTTGCGCTTCGAGAGTGACATGAGCCCCACCCATCAAATCCTTGGGCCATTTTTCAAGGACGCAGTGCCACCATCCATCACCAACCTCTTCAAGGCTCACTGCCTAGCACCCTTGCTGCAAGGATTTGAATTGTCGAAATGGGATTCGGCGAAGCCCCAAGGATCCTGGCCTTCGACCACTGCAACATGGGCAGCCTGGGTTGAACGGATGGAAAAACTCTTCGGCAAAAAATGGAAGGCTCTTGGCATCTATGATGCCATTAGATTTTTATATGTGGAAATTATCATGGACCAAGAACTACTCATAGCGGCCTTGAGCTTTTGGTACTTGGCTATTCTTGGGACTTCCCCTTCTGGCATCCCAGTTGACGCCGCCCTCTCTGGATGCCCGTTGAATCTCAGCCTGAAAACACTATTCGACAAACGGCCCGTCGAGACACTGAGCAAAGAAGGCAAAGAGCCTTCAAAGGAAAAGGTTTAGAAGTTGCACAAAAACTTCTTCAACTACAACACCCTCATCTTCTACTTTGCCAGCCAAGGGGAAACGAGTCTACTGGAGCGGAAACACAAAGCCTTCCTCTTCTATTGGTATAACAAATTTATTTGTTGTACCAAATCCAACAAGTGCCTGGTCGAGAATATGCCAGTGGCTAAAGCCCTGACAAGCGGTCACACCCTGGCATTCAGTCCAGCCATCCTTGCCAACCTCTTTCACTACTTAGCCAAAATGACCCTTAACAAGATCGACCCATACCAGAATGGACCATTCTGAGTTTTCCAGTTCTGGCTACAGGTTTATTTTGCCATGCTTCGGCAAGAAATTCCCAGTTTTCAACCCATTGAGGCGCTCGGCCTTCAATTAGCCTCTGGACTAGCACCTCATCACGAGTTTTTGATTTGTCGTTGTCGAGACTATTTTGCCACGATAAAACTTCCAACATCAGCGTGGAGCGAGGATTAGGACGTTGATCTTCGCCAGCACTGGGGGTCATTCATGTTATCACGCGACCTTCCCCTTGACTGCGATGCTCGCCGAGCAAGTTGGGAGGTTTACCACCTATACTTCACTGCGCGACAGCTCGGCTACCTCCAAGGCTGCCTGGTGCCTCTTCTTACTTCCTGTTCACTCCTTAGTTGAGGACGTCTCTCTGGTTCTTTAGAGAGGGAGTGCAAAGACACCGAAAAAGAGTTTCAAGAACGGTGCAAAAAGTTTCACCTTCAACCAACCATTCCTGAATCTCTTGGCACCAACATTTTCGGCGGCTGGTGGAAAGAGTACACCAAGGACTTCGTCGGCACACCGGTTGAAGATGTCTTCAACAAGATTTTTGGCAACCAACCCAAAAAAGCTCATGTCCCTCAATCCAAAGAGACAACCCAAGGTATATGGCTTTCTCCACCTTTATTCTTCAAACATTTGACCCAACTCCTATTGAACTGATTTTGCTTTCTTAGGCGGTTGTGTGCCAAAGGAGGCGGATGTGATTGCTGCGGCCTCGGCCAAGAAAAAATTGGCCCCCTCATCCAATAAGGTTGCAAACGTTGTGCCAGCACCGCCGAGAAAATAGCCCCGCTAAGAGGCTGAGACAGTAAGCGAAACTTCTCAACCCCCAAAACGCGTCAAGAAATTAGAGACGAAGGGGGAACAAGAGATTCATGTCATCTTAAGCCAGATGATGGGAGCGACCACTCCCAGTGTCTCTCATCCTGCTCTTGTCGTTCAGGCCCCGACAGTGAAGTAACGTACCCCAGCTAGTCCAGCACTAAAAATTCATATTGCTGGGCTAGCAGTCAAAATTTGACTTATCCCTCAGGTCATGGTTGAGCTAGTCGCTGCCCCATGGATCGAAAATCCAGCAGCTCAGGGGCCGACCACTGCACTTGTCTTTAAGGGGGTTACTTTTTTGGCTGGAAAGTCTTTCCCCAAACATCCAAAACAAATAACGGTCATTTTGGAAGAGGTATGACTATGTCGTTGGTAAATCTTTTTACTTTATATCAAATTCACCAATACTAACGGTTTTTCTTTTAGGATGACGAGAACGATGAGACTCCATTGACGAGTTGCCTTCGACCTTTTTCCACTAATCCTCCTCATGTGGTCGAGGATGTCCAGGTCGATCCTTCTGCAGCGGATCGTGGAAAAAGGCCCCCTCATCAAGCCTGAAACGATGGCGGAGACACTGATTTATCCGCAGGATGACGACCTTGGAATCCCTTCCCCAAGAAGCCACTTCAGCCTTCGTAAGTTTCTTTATTGTTTTCCATTTTGTCAATCTTCTGCCTTGGGGTTCTAAATCGGGAAAAATATTAAATGTCAGGTGCCCACATTCTCATTTCACTAAAAAATTTATGTGCCGAATGGCATTATCTATATCTCTTGGCCACCTCAGTGGCTATCGAACATAGATAACTATCATCGGCTGTGTGAATTAAAAAAGAATCTTAAACACTGGGCTCGACCATTAAGCTCTCTAAGCTCGAGCAATGACCCAGTAGACATGGCCGAAGTCTCTTCTCGGCAGGTCTAACATTTCTCTTTTCCTTAACTTCTTGTGTTTTAACTTGTTTTGACAAATCCCTATATGTGTAGCCTTCATGGGAGGTCGAGCCTGACACCCTGCTCTCCAGCACCTCTGGCATGGCTGGACCTTTCGCTACCTCGACTAAGCCTGCCTCTGCTGCGGCCGATTCTACTGCCTTCGCCTAGCTGCAAGAACTCCTGTCTCTCTCGGCCTCATAAGTCTTAGAATGTAATGGCATCGACTCTGTAGGGGAATGCCTGAACACTTTTGCCGCTGAATGTCAATTGAACAATGAGTCCATTGTTCAATTATCTTTCATCTTGGAGAGGACCCGAAAATATTTTACCATTTTTGAAAGGGCTCTTCGAGCAGAAGACGACCTGAAAGCTGCAATGGTTGCCTAAGAAGCACTTCTACTAGAGCTCGAGGCAATCAAGGAGAAGAAAAATCGACTGGCTATTCTCGATCATCAGATTGCAAAACTTCAACGTCAGAGATTAGTCGTTGCTTCTAGGCTTGAGGTGGATTTTGAAGCGAACAAAGCCAAACTGACAGAGTTTACAGCCGGCACGAAGCAGATCGAGTAGATAAAGCTCGACAAGGGAACGTGTTAGGCTGATGTTACTATGGGCGAAGTGAGGTGGCTAGACCTAAATGCCGCTTTTGAAGCCTTCCTCCCTTCTACCCCGTAGGATTGTAATTATGTAGGCCATTTAACTTTTTGTCATGTGTAACTTTTATAAATTTAATAAAATGTGCCGTTACGCTTTCATTTCCCAAGTTATCAGGTAGTACTTTTTGAGAAACTTCCCATTTATTGGCAACTTGTGAATCAAACTAGTTTGATTCTTAAGATGGTATGCCTCATTTCTGAGAACTTTATGAACGACGAACGGTCTTTCCCAATTCAACGACCATTTGTCGAACTTAGGGTCTTTAATTCCCATAGGTATCACAGTTTGCCAAACCAACTATCTTTTGCCGAACGTTTTTTGTCTGACTCACTGATTATAAGCTCACTCGACAATCTTCTTCTGTGCCACCAGTAAGTTATAAGCATCAAGCCGAGCTTCTTCTAAATCTTCCAACTCTTGTCTCATGGCTTGATTGTACTCGGCGCTGAATAAACTACTTTGTTCAATTACTCGTAATGAGTTTATACTTAGCTCAATTGGCAACATTGCGTAGTGTCCATAAGTCAACGCATATGGGGTCATTCCAGCGTTAGGCCTATAACGCTTCATTTGGCTTCAGATACCACATCACAGGCTTTTCTCTTACCATTTTTTCAAGTATTCCTATCAAAACCTTATTACTCACCTCGCCCTGCCCATTCACCTGCGGGTAATACGGCGTAGACTACTCGAGTCGAATTGTTAGATTCGCAGTATACTCCTTAAACCTGTCGGATGTGAAGATCGTACCATTATTTGTTATGATTGTTTCTGGTATGCTGAATCTAGTCACAATGTTTTCCTCGACAAAATTACAAACTTCCTTAGATGTTAACTCGGTATATGACTTCGCTTTGACCCATTTGGTAAAGTAGTCTATTGCGACGAGTATCCATGCATGCTTTGTTGACTCAGAAGATGGTGTAATTTTGTCGATTATGTCCATGGCCCATCCTCTGAATGGCCATGGTTTAGTGACCAAATGTAATGATTTGGTCGAGACCCTTTATATAGGACCATGAATTTGGCACTCGACACATCCTTGTGTGAACTCAATACAATCCTTTAGTATACTCGGCTAGAAATAGCCGTGTCGACGAAGCAACCATCGCATATTTCGACCAGACTGATGAGCCCCATAAATTCCTTCATGATCTTATACGATTGCTTGAGCAGCTTTTTGGGGGCTGGGGCATAACAATAATAAACCGTCTTGCAGTCGTGTTTACCATTAGGGTTGTCAAGGTACTGCATGATTGGCTTTATCCAATCATTTGGTATTGCCTCGACTGCGCAGACGTCTATGGGATCCTTTCGCTCTAATAACGAAGGTAGGGACATGACTCATGTACGAATTATGTTGTCGCGTTAGAGAACTTGTTGATTAACCAAGGCCGGGTATGTTCATCGTAACACAGGTGTTTCCCGACCTAGCTTGCCCCCTAAGAGTTGTGTTCCGGAGGCTATTTGAGCTAGTTCGTCTGCGTTGGTGTTTCAAACTCGAGCGATGTGTTTGAATGTAATGTTGTCGAAAGACTCAACTAAATAGCTAGCAACCATGTGATAGGGCGATAGAGTGCAACTCATGCAATGAAAAGTACCATTGAGTTGGTTAATCACAAGTTCAGAATCGTCGAGGATGAGGGCATAGGTCACTCGTAAATCGTGAAGGACACCAAGGCCGATGACAAGAGCTTCGTATTTGGCTTGATTATTAATACAATCGAAATCACGTTTGAGAGAAAAATACCAACGGTTATGATCAGGGGACTGAATGACAATCCTAACCCTAGCTGAAGTCGTAATACTAGAGCCATCAAAGTACATCGTCCAGTAATTATCACATGTATTCACCATGCCAATTTCAACATCATTGCCCCCAAAACTATATGGTGAAGGATGTTGAGCTAAGAAATCGGCTAAAGCTTGATTTTGACGGCTTTCTCAGGCACGTATTGCAAACTAAATTCAGACAGTGCCATTGTCCACTTCCTAATTTGGCCTTTCCTATTGGCCAAGTGAGCATGTAATGAATAACGTCGGTTTGGGTGATGACTTGAGTGACCGACGGAAGCATGTAATGCTGGAGTTTTGATGCGGCGAAGAATAGGGCTAGGCAAAGTTTCTTGAAGGTGGAATAATTGATCTTCGGTTGGTTGAGATTCCGATTGAGATAAAAATGGCTTGTTCTTGGCCAACGTCGTTGTCTTGTGCAAGGAGGCAGCCGATGGATTATTCGGCAGTAGAGATGTATAATTTGATAGGTTTGCCACGTCGCGGTGGGACAAGGACGGGTCGAGTCATGAGGGAAACTTTGATATGTGTAAACGCTTCTTGGTGTTCGACGCCATTCGAAGACGTCACAATCTTTGAGTTTCAAAAGCATAAAAAAGGCTTTCGTTTTACCTGCCGAGTTAGCGATGAAATGGTGAAGGAAGTTGAACTTGTCGACCAACAGCTGTAGTTGTTTTTTGGTCGCAGGAGGTGGAGCATTGATGATTACCCGAGCCTTATTTTCGTCGACTTCAATGCCACGGTGATGTACAAGGAATCCTAAAAAGTTACCAGTTGTGACGCCAAAAGCATATTTGGCTGGATTCATTTTTAGGTTGTCCTGGCACATATGTAAAAAAGCTTCTCGAAGATCATCTAAGGCCATATCCAACCAATGGCTGGCCAGAGGGCTCGTTTTAGCCCTCTGGCCCTCCAAGATTCTTCAAGATATTAATATTTTAATGAACAGTGCAGGGCCATATTTGCCTCCATCTCCAACCGAGGGCAAGAGGGCCAGATGGCTCGTTTTAGCCCTGTCACAAAAAACCTTCTCCAACCGAGGGCCAAAGGGCCATAGGGCCAAACATAATTTATTATTTAAAAACTACAACTTAAATTCAACCGAGGGCCAAAGTTTCATGTTACTTAATTTAATTTAATGTGGTATAATGGCCTAGGAAGTTATAGGAAAAAAAATAGAATTAAAAAAAATATGAAACAAATTTTGTAAAATAGAAGTTATATGAAAAAAAATATTAATCAAATTTTGTGAAATATAAGTTATAGGAAAAAAAATGAAACAAATTTTGTGAAATAGAAGTTATAGGAAAAAAATAGAATTTAAAAAAAATATGAAACAAATTTTGTAAAATAGAAGTTATATGAAAAAAAATATTAATCAAATTTTGTGAAATATAAGTTATAGGAAAAAAATGGAATTTAAAAAAAAATACGAAACAAATTTTGTGAAATAGAAGTTATAGGAAATTCAAACTACTAGCCGTTGAATTAAAAAAAAATTCAAACTATTAGTGTCGGTTACAACCGACACTAATAGTAATTCAAAAAAAAATAAATTTGCCTTGCATTCTTATTACTGTCGGTTATAACCGACAGTATTAATAAAACCTTTATTAATGCTGTCGGTTACAACCGACAGCAGCAAGAAAATTATAAAAAAAAAAATAGCAGCCAGCCCTCCAGCCCTCTCTGATCCCGGGGGGCCCTCCCAGATTCCAGAGCCCTCTGGCCTAGCCCTCGGTTGGAGACGATTTTAGGGCTATTTTCGGCCCTCTGGCCTCTGGACCCTTCGGTTGGAGATGGCCTAAATGCATCTGCCGGCATTTTAATTTTATCATAACATCGTCAATATAGACTTCGACGATGGTTCCAATTAGATCACGGAATATAGTATTCATCGCTCGTTGGTATGTTCTACGTTCTTAAGGTTGAACGGCCTGACGACCCATTCATATGTACTGAGTGCCTCCAGGCAATGAAAAGCAGCTTTATGGACATCGGCTTCGGTAATGAAAATCTGATTATAACCAGCATGTCCATCCATAAAGGATATAATTTCGTGGTTTGCCGCTGCGTCGATTAGCAAATTTGAAATCGACATGGTATACTCATCTTTGGGAGTTGCCATATTCAGATTTCAGAAGACGATACAGATTCGTAAAGCGCCACACTAGGACGATATTTGCCAACCATTCGACGTATCGAGCAGTCCGAATGAAATCGGCATTTAAAAGTTGAATGAGGTCGTGTTTTATGCCGAGTTGCACTTTGGTTGAGAATCGTCGAGGTGATTAACGGAATGGTTTACACCCAGGTTTAATGCGTAACTCACAGGCATCTCATGGTAGCTCCAAGCAAAACAATCTTTAAATTTTTTAAGTAAAGTACAAAGCTTGGCTTTCATATATGAAGGTAACAAAGCACTAATAAATAAAGGCCATGGGTCATCGTGCGTTCCAACATTTATTTATTCTAAAGGATCCTTGACTTGGGGCCGACTATCTTCTAGCTCGGCTGGTGCAGCTTGAACCTTGTCCAGTGATAGAATTGGGTCGTTGTCCTCTTCGGCCAGAAACTCCACCAAGTTGATGCCCAAATTCGGTTGCTTAGAAATAGTATACCAATAGGCCAACAGTTGTTCCATGGTTAATAAAACTGCTGCCCGGCATCTTTCTTGGTCAAACTCAGACATCGGTATCAGTACTCAAATTGGCCAACCTGAGTCTCACCAAATCCTTGTGCATAGTCTCGGCGCCTACCTTGATGGCTTTTCGAACTGATATTCGAGTCGGCCAGCCTTCATCATTAAAACCTTGCAAGGTAATGTAGCCGACATAGTTGTCATAGTAACGAGCTTAAATCATGTTTGCCTCGAACGGCTGGTTATCGGCGGGGTGAACCAAAACTGATTTGCTGTCCCAGAAAATAAGAACTTGGTATAGCGACGAGGGAATAAAGCTTGTTTGATGAATCCAGTCGCGGCCAAGCAATGCATTATACTCAGTTTTTGAATTAACTATGAAGAATGCGGTTATGTGATTGCAACCGGCAACGTTTACCTCCAAATGAAGCACTTCTTTAGTTTGGGACTTATCACCAACAAAGCTGTTCATGGTTACCCCTAATGGAATGAGCTCGTCGTTGGTTCGTCGTAGTGCTCTCATGATGGACACGTGCATGATGTTGACTGCTGCTCCATAATCGATGAATACCTTAGAGACTGGATATCCTTCAATATAAGCCATAACATATAACGGCTTCAGATGCTAGAGATTATCAATGGAAGAGCGGGGAAATAGTTTGGCAAGAACTGCTTTGAGTTTATCTTGTTTGTCTTTTGGCCCATCTTATTTGACAGCGACAAAGTTAACTTGCGTTGCTTCTTCGGCAACTACATCACTATCTAGGAAACTTGGTTGAGATGTGGTTGGTTAAAACTTAGTAGGTAGAATGTGGACCATGCTATTCACCATATTCTCGAGGACCGAAGGACCCATTGGGTCATTGTCGTCATCTTCCACGTTATTGGCCAAATGATCTTGTTCTTAAGTATCCTTAGCTTGATCATCTGTTGCTTTAGCTAGGGGTTGCTACGGCATATCCTCCGGTTTGGTGTCGTTCTAGTCATCTTCTTTGAGGTCGTTCGACGTTGGGAGTTGGTCTTGATCTTATGCTGCATTTTGAGCTTGCTCCTGATAAGCGATTCGAGCGTTTCTTATGTCGAGGTACGCATCCAGACGTGCCACACAATCTTTCTTATCGGTCGTAAGGCCGAAAAGAGCCACTGTTGAGAAAACTTTGAAATGGTACCGTAAATACTGAAAGTCCTCAAAAGAAAAAAGAAGCTCGGCGGTGTCTATATCGGTGTACGAATAGACCTTAAAGCTGAGAACTAGAGCTTCACATACGTGCTGAAACTTGGTTTTCATTGCTGGATCGATGGTCTTTTGGATGATTTGTTCGGCATCAGGGCCAGTTAGAGTCAAGTCGACGGCTTCTTGACACTCATTGGTTAGACCGTACAAATCGTTAACAAAATATTTTTTATGAAACTCTCGCATGTACTCTAAGGCCTCGCTGAGAAACGGAGGGTGCAAATTCCATCGTACTTTGATTAATGGCTCTGGTGAAGGCAACGAAGGGAGTTTACTTTCCGCTTCTTTTCTAAATTGCTCAAAACGATCTTTCATTTCCCCTGGTCAAAGAAGGAGCTTGATGCGCTTCTCAGATTCCTCAATTTTAGTCTCAAAGTCGCGTTCGATCGTCTGCTTTCCCCGAAATAATTCGGTTATGATTGCAGGGGGTTGCCGATCATCCATACTGCCTGTCATTTCTTTCGCTGCCATTTGGGAGCCAAAGTAGTTTGTGTAGCTTGTCGACGGGCCATATAGTCTATCTGTTGGTGTCGGCGCTTTTGAGACTTGGATAATGCAGTATAGACACTGGTATGAGAATTGTTGCTATACCACCGTTGGTTACGTGGTTCGGGTAGCTTGAAAGTTCTTTGGTTCACTGATGAACTCGAGCTGCTAAAGTTACGCGAGTCATAATCTTCGTTGTAAAAGGGTACGTCAAAGTTAAGAATTCGTCTGGCCGAGGATGATCTATCAGTTCGTGGTTGGGGGTCGAGTCTATCGAACACCTTTTGGCCCTGGCTTGCGCCAAGTACCTTTGGAGGTGTTGCTGCGACCGTGGGTGGCTAGTGTGGTGTTGGAACTTGAGGTAGCTTCTCTTTTGGCTCGGTTAAGACCATTTGTGCTTTACAACGGCTGCACAAAACCATTGGCCTATTAGACTCTTCCTCCCTAGAACCCGACATAGCCTCAACTATAGCCAGTCGTGAAAATTCTGTAGGTGGCTCATTAGAAAATAAGTCAATCTTGAGTCGTGGCCGGGAATTCTGTTTCACAACATGTTGCATTGGAATGAACTCGGCATTCATTTTCCCTTTGCTTTTGGGCAAGGGAGCATCTATCATGCTGACTGTCGCCAATGGGAAGAGATTAGCGTGTCGACGACCATTTGTTTTTCAGGAAATTTGAGCTTGCCTTTATCAATCCAGCTTTGGATAGCATCACGAAATACAACACAGTTGTTTGTCGTATGCTTATTCGAATTGTGATATTTGTAATACGTTTTGTCTTTCAGCTCTTCAGCCGTAGGAATCTTATGTCCTGGCTGAAGCTTGATAATATTTGCCAACAACAGCTGGTCGAAAATTACGTTGGCCTTGGTAATATCAAAGGTATAGACTTTTGAGGCTTTAACTGTAGCTTCTTCAGAGGCCAAGCAAGTTTTGACATCTTTGGGATGAGTCAAGGCCTTGCAGATGTACGACTTATCAATTACAATCTCAGCCACGTCTATATTGGCATATTGAGAGTCTTCGCCTTCGGCCGATGCATAACTGACTGAAGGATTCTTGTAGATTGTTCCTCAGGTTGGGGATTTCGATATCTTCTCTTCTCGGAGTAAATAGTCATATTGCTCGGCATGTTGAGCCAGTTCGTATATATCCCGAAAGTTTACCCCCAAGAACTTCTTTTTGTACTCCACGTCCAAATCATTCAATGCGATTCTCACGAACTCGACTTCAAGGAGGGTATTCGGCACCAGTTTTTGGCTGACTTAAACCTTGTTAAATACTGCATTGTTGACTCATCAGATGCCTGAGCCATCCTAGCCAATGAAGACACTGACATCTCTATTCCGGTCGATAAAATTGCTCATGGAATTTCTCAACAAGTTATTCCCAGCTTTGGATGGAATTGGGGGGAAGGTTAATGTACCATGCGAATGCCGAGCCTGTTAACAAAAAGTTGAATAACAGTAACTTATGAAAGTCACTATTAACATCTCCACATTGCGTTGTGAAACGAGCCACATGTTCTAGAGAGGACAGAGACGATTCTCTAGCGAAAAGGCTAAAATCTGGGATTTTGAAGCCCTTCGGATATTCAAACTGCTCTACACAAGTTGTGTATGGATGAATGAATTTTGGGAATTTTGGCCCCTTTTTCAAGGCCGAATCGATCATCTTTTGAACTTCAACTAAACCCACAACCGGCGTTTTTGCCTCAAATTCATTTGTTTTGCTGCTCGATCTGCTCTTTTTCTCTAACTCAATCGATTTAAGCATAGCAGATTCTGTTTCGGTCGTTGACGCTGATATTATATTACTTTTTGGAACAGATTGTCTCGACCGATAAGCAAATCCCATGTTCTGGGTATTACTAACTAAAACCTTAAGCCATTTGGTGTGCACTGCGCTGTAATCGCGTACTTCCTCTAGTATCCCTTTTATTTCTTGGGCAATCGTTTGCTCAAACTGTTAAGATTGTTCTTCAAGTCGTCGTTTAAGGAACGACCTGGTTGGTGGATCGGAGGCTTCACCACCGTCCTCGTCACAATCTTCTAATGCACATTCGGCAGGACATTCTTTCGCAGCCTTGGTGAGGACTCCTGTATCACGAAGTGGCTCGCCGAGTATAACTTCCCTTTCTTGACGTGGATCGAGTGTCATGGCAACAATAGTTTGTGCTTGTGATAAGTTTTTTGGACCCGTACTCTGGGTTGTAGGTGCAATAGTTTATTTTCCCATGACTGTCTTCTTCATCACTGACCGTGTTTCGATGGGCATGAACTTCGTAGTTTTAACAGTTTGGTCCCATTGGGTGTGCCACAATGTTGACTAAAAACTACTTAGCCTACGTGGCGCACATGCCGAGTAACTAATGAGTTAACTATGTCCTTCGGTTGTGTATGGGGTGTGCCAACTCGTCGGCCAAACTCGACCAGGGAGTAAAATATGTTAATGTTGCGTTGAGCACGCGGCTGACTTCTCGATCTTACGACTGTGGCCGAGGAAGGAACACGTCTTGGCCTTTAGGTTCTAGAGCCTGAAGACAAGGTTGCTATCTCTGCAAAGTTCACAAACCGTTAGCGCTGGATTTGGTCACAGTGATTATATTCATGAAGGTATAAGCATGCCAAATCGACACCAGAGTGTAAGGACACAGGTACTCGAAACAGATATAAGTCTTGATGGTGAACGTGGTTCGGTCGTCGGAATGCTGAAATCTAAATCCCACTTGTGAGTATCCAATCATTAAACAACTTGGTGTTCAATGTGCCGAGCCTAACAATCAGTAACACCTTACTTCGCCAAGAAGGCTAATGAGATGACCTTTACCAACAAGGATTTGAAAACCCTTGTCGACCGAGACTTGGATAGATAACCAGTCGGCCTCGACGCAATGCTGTTTATCCAAACTGAAGGTGCTTCGAGGTCGGCTGATTCTACGGCGATAGTGCTGTTTATCCAAACTGAAGGTATCACCGATTGCCTTCACAGTGCTGTTTATCCAAACTGAAGATGTGTTGGCGAAAAGGAAAATAAAAAATCTTAAGGTTGTTGAGAGGTTTCACGTAGAGCGAGAGTTTGCGCATGGCAGATTTGTGTGTTGAATTGGAGGTCCCTTGAATGGTGCACTCACCCCTCTATTTATAGCAGCAAATCCTCCTCCCATCGAGTTAAAACTTCACCCGGATTAGGACTCCTTATTCCGATCTAATTCTATCTCGGCCATTCCTACTTCCATTAGGACTTTGAATCTAACTCCTTACTAGGCCATATTCACCTCCAAGTTTCAGCGTCCTCATCCGGCCGAGAATCCTTATCATACCAGGACTTAACCGCCTCATCTATTCACCTTACAATAAGACTCATCCACTCCATCCTTATCTGGACTACTCCATTTCTTGATAGGACTTGGCCAGCCTTGGTTGAGCGGCCCACGACCCAAATGTCCCACAACGACCTTCGAACTAGGCTTCTGGGCCAAAAACAAGTCTACACTCGGCCCAAACCAATATTTTGGGCCCAAACAAGTATAGATAATATCATTTTATAATTGTAAATAATATCGTTTTATAAGTATAAATAATATCGTTTATTTATAAAAATAATTAAAATATTGATTATTGAATTTAGGACCAATCTTTAGTCCCCAACTGTGTAACCAGAGACTAAAACGAAATAATACGATAGGTTCAAATACTACAGGCCGAGCCAACCTAAAAATAACATAATCCAAGAGAACTACTGGCATCACTTGCTACAAGAATGTGATCGCCTACCAATTCTCTTTTAAAATTACACTTGTATTTATCGTTGTATATTCAATTAATTAGTATAATTAACCAGGAATCAGATGCAATTTTCTGACTAGTACAGATGCACAATGTAACCCTTGTCGTGGAAATTTATGTACTCTCTACATATTAATTTGAATATTATATGACAAGTTGTTATTTGATAAATTGAAAGCCACATGATGTGTTAAGCTCGCTAAAGAATCTGGTTAAAAAACGTGGTGCTTCTAACATAACTCTAAACGACTTAATCAACTGTGGTGCAACTAACTTCTCGTACCCATCAGGACTAACCAAGCAACAAGGATGAACACAAGCCGCAGGTCGCGCCATGGGAAAAGCTGTTGACCATGGCACTTACCAATTCATCCATTTTCTACGTCTTTCAATCTCGATCTGTTACCTTGATGTCGTCTAATATATAAAACCCACACGCACGCACACACATGCATTTTCACCGAGCTACTCTCCCCTTTCTCTCTACTCCGGTCGGCCGCGTCGTCTTGTAACATAATTAGGTTCAAGAATTAATCAGGTATAACTAAGCAAAGTATAAGAAGAAGAAAAAAAGGGTAGGAATCATGGCGGGGGGATTCGGGGGGCCGACAGGCGGCGAAGATTTTGAAGGAAAGGTCACGCCTATTGTGGTCATTTCTTGCATATTGGCCGCTAGCGGAGGCCTAATGTTTGGTTATGATATTGGCATTTCAGGTACTTGTATAAAACCTACAATATGTAATGTATATATGCACTAAATTTTGTTTTGTTTCATGAATCAAAAATTAAATTTGTTGTACATATTAATTTTAAATTTGATGTACCAATCGATGCAGGTGGTGTTACATCAATGCCCGACTTCTTAAAGGAATTCTTCCCGGTTGTATATAGGAAGCAGCAAATTCCAGGACTTGAGAGTAATTACTGTAAATATGACAATCAAGGTCTGCAATTGTTCACGTCTTCATTGTACCTTGCTGCATTGACAGCGACCTTCTTCGCGTCGTACACAACCAGAGTTCTAGGCAGAAGAATGACCATGTTGATGGCCGGGTTTTTCTTCATAGCCGGAACTATTTTTAATGCTGCAGCTAAGAACCTTATCATGCTCATTATTGGGAGGCTCTTACTTGGTTGCGGAGTTGGTTTTGCTAACCAGGTAAATACATAATTTCTTAACCAGGTAAATACTAATTAATGATTGGTTAACTCATGAATAAATAATTTGATCATGTTGCGATTTTTTTCAACCATAACAGGCCGTACCACTTTTCCTTTCGGAGATTGCACCCACAAGAATTCGTGGAGCACTTAACTTGCTCTTCCAGCTCATGGTCACCATTGGCATTCTTGTAGCACAACTTATCAATTATGGAACTGCCAAGTAAGCCAGCCTATCTCCCCAAGAAACTTTTGTTTGTAATTGTATCACCGTCACGTGGTATTACTAGTTCATGAAGGTAGAAAACGATTTATACTCTATAGTCTGCTATTAATTAATGGACACAGGATATAACAGTGGTGAATTACCAGTATTATAGTCAGACCGAAGAATTTAATTTGAATCGATATGTATCTGAGGGTGGGGCTTAATAGGAATCCCAAGTTCCTAACCAAATGTTTTGTATTTCGATTTCTCTTGAAGTTCCCAACTACAATTTTGTATTTCGGTTTCTCTCCAAGTTCCCTACTACAATGTTTGTGCTACCACATGCAGGATTAAAGGGGGATATGGATGGAGGGTATCACTGGGTTTGGCTGGCATTCCATCACTCTTGCTAACATTGGGGGCTGTTATTGTAACAGACACTCCAAACAGTTTGATCCAACGAGGGAAGTTGGAGCAAGGAAAAAAAGTTCTGAAAAGGATCCGGGGTATTGAGAATGTCGATCCAGAATTCCTTGAGATTCTCGAGGCAAGTCGCGCTGCTAAAGAAGTGAAGCATCCCTTCAGAAATCTCCTCAACCGTAAAAACAGACCTCAACTGGTCATTACAATTTTCTTGCAGGTCATTAAGTATTTAATTGCCTTGGTTTATGTAAAATCATACTGACTACTTTAATCGAATAATATATTGTCAACCAGGAAAAAAAAAATAATGGACCTTGTATAACGGACTAAAATGAAAATCCAAACTAGCAGTTGAATTTTTCACTTAAAACCAATATTCAAGGACAACAATCTATATATCCCTTAATGTCCAAGGTTTTCATAGCATAATATATTGCGTGTTATAATTGACAACTTGACAACATAATTATTTTGTCAGAAGAAAAGTTTCTCGAATTTTGGTTGTGTCTGAATTCTACATGTGGTAATGTTTTTTGCAGTTCTTCCAGCAATTCACAGGCATTAACTCAATCAATTTTTACGCCCCAGTTTTGTTCCAGACCTTGGGATTTAAGAATGATGCTTCCCTTTACTCATCGGTTATAACAGGTGTTATCATGGTCCTCGGAGCCATTATTTCAATCTTCTTTGTCGACAGAACTGGTCGCCGTGTGCTCTTGATTGAAGGTGGCATCCAAATGTTCCTCTCTCACGTGGTCATTGCGATCATACTTGGGATGAAACTTAAGGATCAATCCAACGACCTCGATCATGGCTTGGGAATTCTTGTGGTTGTTGTAATCTGCTCTTTTGTGGGTTCCTTTGGATGGTCATGGGGGCCTCTTTGCTGGTTGGTTGCCAGTGAGATATTCCCACTAGAGGCTCGATCGGCTGGGCAGAGTGTGACTGTGTGTGTAAACATGTTGTTCACATTTGTTATAGCACAGGCCTTCCTCTCAATGCTTTGTCACATGAAGTTTGCGATTTTCTTATTCTTCGCAGCGTGGGTCTTTCTCATGACAGTCTTCGTGTTCTTTTTACTTCCGGAGACTAAAGGTGTCCCTATTGAAGAAATGGTAGAGGTAGTATGGAGGGAGCATTGGTTTTGGAAGAGATATGTGGATGACTGTGAAGATAATCCTAAGGAGAAGGGACATGCTTGAAGCATTGGCCTTATTCACGCAGCCTTCGAATGGCAGTTTTCCAATCAATTTTTTTGCTGCTTAATTTTGTCAATTGTAGCTTGTAGACATTGAAATTTCAGTAAATAAAATGTTGACCGGTAGTCAAAGTTTCAACCCTCATGTTTTACATAAATTTTACACGTAACGTGTGATTC
The DNA here is from genome assembly GCA_963580275.1 of Crataegus laevigata. NCBI lineage: Eukaryota > Viridiplantae > Streptophyta > Magnoliopsida > Rosales > Rosaceae > Crataegus > Crataegus laevigata. The sequence continues at coordinate 15,556,287 of OY756940.1, read as the reverse complement.
GACGGAAATTGAAATGAGTCAGAAAATCCGTCAAATAGGACACGTGTCAACACCTGGTAGAGACGACTTATTTCATCTGAGATATTATATTCAAAATTAGACCTTGAAAAATTCTATAAATAAGAAGCCATTTCATTCATTTTTCATTCACCAATTCACAAATACATTTCTCTACTCCCAAATTGGAAGAGAATTTTCTTGAAGTTCGTTCTTCGTTCTTCGTTCTTCGTTCATCGTTCTTCGAGATCAAGCCCCAACGGCTCTTGAAGAAACGCTCATCAACCTTCGAGATCAAGCCCAACAGCCCTTGAAGAAACTTCGCCAAAACCTTTGAAGAATCAACAAGCACTTTGGTCACATGCCGATTCTTCATCCAAGATCAAGCCCCGACGACCTTTGGATCAACACAACTGTTCTTCAAGATCAAGCCCAAAAGCCCTTGAAGATCCATTCATTGTTCATCCATTCATCCGTTCATCCGCCTTCAAGATCAAGCCCCAAAGGCCCTTGAAGATTTGTTCATCCGTTCTTCAAGATCAAGCCCCGACTGCCCTTGCATCCACACATCCGTTCTTCAAGAATCAAGCCCAAAAGCCCCTTGAAGTTCATCCATCGTTCATCGTTCATCGTTCTTCGTTCATCGTTCATCCATCTTCAAGAACAAGCTCAAAAGTCCTTGAAGATCCATCATTCAACGTTCATCCAACTTCAGAATCAAGCCCCAAAAACCCTTGAAGATCCGTTCATCCAACTTCAAGAATCAAGCCCAAAAGGCCCCTGAAGAAATGTTCATCCGCCAAACTTCGAGATCAAGCCCAACGGCCCTTGAAGAAACTTCCCCCTGTTCATCCAAGATCAAAGCCTCGACGGCCCTTAGATCAAGTCCACAAATCAAAGTCTTACGGAGATCGAATCAGAGGAACAAATAGAGATTGTAACCCAAAATCATCAAATACAAATATTATTTTGTAACGTGTTATTGTTGTTTTTAGGAAATTTTCATGTTTACAAATTTGGCACGCCCAGTGGGACTATCTCTACCTCTCATCTCTTTCTCCATTCAAGAAAACCGAAGCACACTTTAAGAACGATGTATTCAAACAAGGAACAAGTCATCGGCGCTACCTCCATGGAAGAACGGCTTGTTCAAATGATTGCAACGATGACGAGAACCTTTGAAGAAAAAGACTTGAAGATCGCTATGTTCTTGGTAAAACTGGGGGCAAGGCATGATGAAGGATCTGGCTCTGATTCCAAGAAAGGTGGCGACGAAGAAGAAGTGCCTCCGGTGGAAAAGGTTGAAAAAGACCCAAAGCCAGACCAATCCCTCTCCATCAAGCAATTGCAAGAGATGATCGCCAACACCGTCAAGGCACAGTACCAATGGAGCTCAAATACCTCCGAGTTGTACTCAAAGCCTTACTCCAAGAAGATTGATGCCCTGAAGATGCCAAGAGGCTATCAACCACCCAAATTCATGCAGTTTGATGGAATGGGAAACCCGAAACAGCACATCGCCCACTTCGTTGAAACTTGCAACAACCCAGGCACTGAATGAGACTACCTTGCCAAGCAGTTCGTGCGCTCGCTGAAAGGTAACGCCTTTGATTGGTACACCGATCTCGAGCCCGAATCCAACAACAGCTGGGAGCAATTAGAGCGAGAATTCCTCAATCGCTTCTACAACACCCGCCGCACAGTCAGCATGCTGGAGCTGACAAGCACAAAACAGTGGAGGGACGAGCCAGTTGTTGACTACATCAACTGATGACGCACTCCGAGCCTCAACTACAAAGATAGACTCTTGGAGTGTTCTTCGATCGAGATGTGCATCCAAGGCATCAAACGCGAACCTTTGAAGAGCTAGCAACCCGCGCCCATGACATGGAATTGAGTATCGCCAACCATGGGAAAAAGGAGCCAACCACCAACTTCAAAGAGAAAGTGTTTGCTCCGAAGGTAGACGAGACTGGGAGGAAGCCCGCCAAAGAAGCTTTTGCCGTCAAAATCTCATATGCGCCCATCAAAATCTCGACCAAGTGAAAAACGAGGGAGATAAAGAGAGGAGAGCCTTCTCGCACCCAAGACAGGTACAAAAACACCTTGAGGGAACTAAAGCAGAAAACGTATCCTTTTCCGGACTCCGGCGTGGCCGCAATGCTAGATGACCTATTGGAGATGAAGGTGATGGATTTACCCAAATGCCGATGGCCGGAAGAAATAAATCGCACCGACAACCCTAGGTACTGCAAGTACCACTGCTTTGTCAATCATTCGAAGGGAAAATGCTTCATGTTGAAAGATCTCATCATGAGGCTGGCCCAGCAAGGGATAATCGAACTGGATCTCGACGATGTGGTAAATTTAAATTATACCACCGTCACTTCCGACACATTTGATTTGAAGTCTTCATCGCTGCCGCTAGGAGCATGCTCCGAATCAAGTGAAGCTTAAGGATGGATTCATGTCACTCCAAAGAAAAGACGCCTGAAGCCTACGTCTCCACCACAAGTTCGCCAACCGGAAAAGGGGCAAAACAGCTTTTGTCAACCTCCAAAGCAACATGAAAATGTTGAAGATGAGGAAATTTCGACACAAAGATCGTCCATGCGCAAACTCTTCTTCCTCGAAAAATTATTCAATTACTCGATCAAGGCTCCTTGCTATGAAAATTGCGAGGAACGCTTCTCCAAAATGGCTTGACAAAACCACTGGGGGCATGCTCTGTGTCTGCATGAGCTAAAACTGCAAGACACAATGCTCCTTGTTCGCATGAGCCTAAACTGCACAAACAAAGGCTCCTTGCCGGCACGAGCCCAAAACTGCATGGCACAACGCTCCTGGCTTGCACGAGCATAAAAGGCAACATCCACGCTCCTAGTCTACACGAGCATAAAAGGCAACACACAAGGCTCCTGGTCTGCACGAGTATAAAAGGTAACATCAAGGCTCTTGGTCTGCACGAGCATAAAAGGCAACACACAACGCTCCTGGCTTGCACAAGCATAAAAGGCAACATCAAGGCTCCTCGTTCGCATGAGTCTAAAAGGCAAGAACATCAACTCTCCTCGTTCACACGAGTCTAAAAGGCGATAACAAAACATTGCTTGCCTGTATGAGCTAAAACTGCAAACGGCACCAAGAGAAAATACAAAAATAAAATAAAAAATAGGTATGTATTTGAACTAGGTTATGACTTGATCTCTTCTTTAGAAGTGTACGTAGGCATCTCAAATATTCAAATGTTTGAGTTCAGTCACGCCAAAATAAAGAATAAGGATTTTATTAAAAGTTTGATGCTATTACAATTTCTTTGTACAAAAAAAAAGAAAAAAAAACATATGTTTTATGTATTAAAAATAAATAAAAATAAAAATAAAAAAGAAAGAAAGGAGGAAAATATATATGTGTATGTCTCGGCACAGCAACAAAGGCACCAGCATTGAGCCCAACTGCCCATCCTCACTCGACTCCAAGCAAGCCCAAATCCAGCAGGGAAGGATCCGTTTTTCATTTAGGTATATTAAATTCATTATAATACATTTCGGTGCATACATTTAGGTACACACATTTTGGTACTAACATTTCGGTACACACATTTTGGTACTAACATTTCGGTGCACACATTTCGGTACACACATTTCGGTGCATACATTTAGGTACATACATTTCGGTACTAACATTTCGGTGCATACATTTCGGTACACACATTTAGGTATATTAATTTAATATTAATACATTTCAGTGCATATATTTAGATACATACATTTCAGTGCATATATTTAGATACATAAATTTCGGTGCATATATTTATGTACACACATTTCGTACACACATTTCGGTGCATATATTTATGTACACACATTTCGGTGCATATATTTAGGTACACATATTTCGGTGCATACATTTCAGTACACACATTTAGGTACATTAATTTAATATTAATACATTTCGGTGCATTAATTTAATATTAATACATTTCGGTGCATATATTTAGGTACATACATTTTGGTACTAACATTTAAATATATTAGTTCAATATAATATATATCGGTACACACATTTCGGTACTAACATTTAGGTACATTAATTGAGTCTTTCAAGTTTGAAGAATGTTAAATAAAATTAATAAATTAAAAAACTCTTTTTTGGTCAAAAAAAAAATTAAAATTTGTGTATTAATAAATTTAAATATTTAATGGAAGATATTAAATAAAATGCACATTAATTATTTTGAATTAAGGACACATTTGGGGACTAAAAATCAATTCAATCTAACACCAGGTTTTTTTTAAATTTTAATCTTATTGAAGGACTAAAGTTCAAAAACTCCTAAAAAAAATGAAAAACTGTGGAATGGTGGAGCAAAATGTGCTGGCACCACGTGAAAAGAAAGAATAAATGATAGAGGTGCATGGGCACCGTGTGAGGAAAACAACTAAAAAAAAGGGTTTTGAAATGATGCATCCGCACCATGTAAAAAGAAAAAAAAAATTAATAAAATAAATAATGGGGGATGATACATCTGCCACCATGAAAAAAAAAGAAAAAAAAGAAAAAAAGGAAAATTAAGAAAAAAAAATGCATTTTTAGAGAAACAAAGTCCATTTTATTTCTCTGAAATTTTACATAAATTTACATTATACATGTCAAAAAAAAAAGAAAAGAAAAAAAGATTACAAGATATGTGGAAACAAGCAGGGACTCTTCAAAGACGGTCACGAGAAGCCTCATTACTCGGCAAAGCTGCAGAAAGACAAGGCGTTAGAGTTTGATTATCTGGAGCCTCAACACTGGGTGAAGCTCCAGAGGACGATGGCAAAAGATGCCTCTGGAACAAAGCCATAAACATTTGATGATCACTTTGAATCCGGCTATCGGATTCCTGCAGCTGGTCAAGCTTTTTCTTCATGTTCGTCGAATAGCTGTTGGCAAGCATGTGCAACTCCCGATTTTCATGCTTAATCCCTCTGATCTCCTGCTTAAGGCTCGCCACCTCAGCCATCAAGGATTCAACCTAGCGAGTACGAGCAAGAAGGCGTTGGCCCATGTTCGACACAGAGCCCGCGCACTGGACGCTAAAGGCCAAGGAGTCCTGGACAGCCAGCTCATCGAACCGCTTGGAAAACACCTTATTGTCTCTGGGGGTGAGAAGATTTCTAGCCACCACCATGGCTGTTATGTCATTCTTCAGAACCGAATCCCCAACTGTAAGAGGACCGTTCGGGGATAAAAAGGATGGGTGCCACACGTTGTCCGGAGAAGACATCACAACCTCTTCCCCGGCATTCAAGTCAAGACGACGGTTAGATAGGCAAGACATTTTTTGAAGGTTTTGAAGAAAAGAAGAGGTCAGACAAATCAAGATCTCAAAGGTACAAGAGGGAAACTTCTGCAAGTAGCAATTCTCAAGTGTGCTTTGGGAAGCAATCGACACCTCCATAAAAAAAAGAAGCAACGAGGCCGCCTACTCAGAAATCGAAGAGCTGCCTGCCCAGAAATCGAAGAGCCGTTTATTCAGAAATCGAAGAGGCACCACCATTCCAAAAAGCCAAATATTCTGGATCAATCTGTTAGCACCATTGACGTGCAATCTCGGCACTATCCTCCAAATTTCAAAAGCTGCTCATTCAAAGACTAAGGTTTGTCGCCACCCTTCACCTGTTGTCTCAGCTTTGCAGAAGTCACAGACGGGTCTAAAAACGCTTGAATCTTACTGTTCCAATCAAAATTACCCACTGTCCCTGACAAGGGTAAACGAAAAGTATCACTACCGGCTACTAGGAAATCCCTATATAGGCCAACCCTCATCATTTACGGTAAGGCAGACCTGCAAAAATGCCAAAACTCTTCCAAGATGCATTTCCAACAAAACCTCTTGAAATACTCAGTATTCCTAATCCCTTAGAATACCTCTGCGAATAAATCACACCAGAGCAAGAGTACCTCATATCATCAGGGTCGAAAGCAAGAATATTTCATATCACGCTTTCTCCCTGTTCTTTTCCTTGTCTTTGTTCTCACTTGCAAGACAAGGAAAAAGAACACAATCAGTCGGAACCTTTGCCTGGTTGCTTACCTTGCATTGCTCTTGAGCACTCATCCTCAGCTGTTGTCAGGTTCACGAATTCCTTCGTCAAATACTTTAGCGCAGTTAATACGGCGGTGGTTCACCATTCAAATGCAAAGGTTGCGCACCACTTCTGCATGCAAAAAGATTGAAGAAGAAGGATCAAAGATGAGCTAGCACCGTCGTTGAAGAGCAAAGGTTCGCTGTACAACGCTGGCAAATCATCACCACTTCTTCAAAAGAAAAAGTATCTCATATCACGCTTTCTCTCTTCCTTTTCTTTATCCTTGTTCTCACCTGCAAGATAAGGAGAAAAAGAGCAATCAGCCGGCATTTGGAATCAACATTCCGATCCAGAACCAACTGCCTGGAAACCTTTCCCTGATTGTTTACCTAGCATTTGCATTCCACTCCTGCATCAGTAAGGCAAATACTGCAAGAGAAGATGACACATATGCATGGGAGAAAACTGGAGAAAATGCCGTTTCTGCAAGGGAAACAGATAAGGCAAGGGAAAATGATACATTGAAGCATGTAGAAACAAGCACGATGAAACATGTGCCGGGCTGTCCGCTACTTCTTCAAAAGCAAAAGTATTTCATATCATCAAGATATGACGTACTCTGGATTTAATGGACTTGTTTTGACAGTCAAATTCTTGAGTCAACTCGCAAAGATCACTTGCCAAGTAGAGCCACTCATAGTCTATCCAACCTTCAAGATCAAGCCACCAACGACCCTTGAAGGAATCACAAGTCCGATTCAAGATCAAGTGTTCACCACCCTTGAATCGACTTCAACTCCAGAGAAATGGGTAAGCTCAGACTTTTAGCAAGTCTAGCAGAAGAAAACTCTCTAGCCCAGTTCAAGAATAAACCTGTGAAAAGATACTTCTTCAAAATCAAAAGTATCTCATATCAACAGAGTCGAAGGCAAAGATATTTTATGGCACGCTTTTCCTTTACCCTTGCTCTTGGCTGCGGGACAAGAAGAAATAGAGCGATCGGTCGACACTTGGAAAGATTGAACAGAGAAACAGACCAACACCTTTACCTCGTGCCTGCCTGCCATACAGAAGAAACAAAGCAGAGAATAATGCAGCATAGGCCGTACAACTGCACGTGATGATTCATCCTCAACTAAATTGAAGATCGTTTGCCATATGAAGCCGCTCGTGGTCCGACAACCTTTAAGATCAAGCCTCAACAGCCCTTGGAGAAATCACAAGCCAGATTCAAGATCAAGTGTCCACCACCCGTGAATCAACCTCCAAGATCAAGCCACAACGGCCCTTGGAGAAATCAAAAGCTCGATTCAAGATCAAGTGTCCAACACCTTTGAATCAACCTTCAAGATCAAGCCTCAACGGCCCTTGGAGAAATCAAGACCCATTCAGGATCAAGTGTCCAACACCCTTGAATCAACCTTCAAGATCAAGCCTCAATGGCCCTTAGAGAAATTGCAATCCTGATTCAAGATCAAGTGTCCATCACCCTTGAATCAAAACCAATTCAAGATGAAGCCTGTGGTAAGTCAACAAGCACAACAAATGCACGTACCCATTCATCCCAGCAAAGTTGAATAGATCCCAGCCCAATCCAAGATCAAGCCTCGACGGCCCTTGGATCAACGTCTACATTGAGGAAACTTCAAAACGCACATTCTACACGTGACAAGCATATGTATGCGGCGCGCCTTGAAGTGGGGGCATTTGTAGACATTGAAATTTCGGTAAATAACATGTTGACCGGTGGTCAAAGTTTCAACGCTCATGTATTACATAAATTTTACACGTGGCGTGTGATTCGACGGAAATTCAAATGAGTTAGAAAAGCCGTCAAATAGGACACGTGTCAACACCTGGCAGAGACGACTTATTTCATCTGCGATTTTATATTCAAAATTAGGCCTTGGAAAATTCTATAAATAGGAAGCCATTTCATTCATTTTTCATTCACCAATTCACAACGGCCCTTGAAGAAACACTCATCGTTCTTCGTTCATTTCATTCATTTTTCATTCACCATTTCATTCGTTCTTCGTTCTTCGTTCATCGTTCTTCGAGATCAAGCCCCAACGGCCCTTAAAGAAACGGTCATCCACCTTCGAGATCAAGCCCAACGGCCCTTGAAGAAACTTCGCCAAAACCTTTGAAGAATCAACAAGCACTTTGGTCACATGCCGATTCTTCATCCAAGATCAAGCACCAACGGCCTTTGGATCAACACAACTGTTCTTCAAGATTAAGCCCAAAAGCCCTTCAAGATCCATTCATCGTTCATCCATTCATCCGCCTTCAAGATCAAGCCCCAAAGGCCCTTAAAGATTTGTTCATCCGTTCTTCAAGATCAAGCCCCGACGGCCCTTGGATCCACACATCCGTTCTTCAAGAATTAAGCCCAAAAGCCCCTTAAAGTTCATCCATTGTTCATCGTTCATCGTTCTTCGTTCGTCGTTCATCCAACTTCAAGAATCAATCCCAAAAAGCCCCTGAAGAAACGTTCATCCGTCAAACTTCAAGATCAAGCCCAACATCCCTTGAAGAAACTTCCCCCTGTTCATCCAAGATCAAAGCCTCGACGACCCTTGGATCAAGTCCACAAATCAAAGTCTTACGGAGATCGAATCAGACGACCAAATAGAGATTGTAACCCAAAATCATCAAATACAAATATTATTTTGTACACGTGTTCTTGTTGTTTTCAGGAAATTTTCGTGTTTACATAGCTTACACGCCAATTGTGCTTGCATTCATTTCTATATTGTTACAGTTTGAATTGTAACTTTTTTTTATCAGTTTAATTTCCAATTTCCCTTCAAATCATTTCGTTCTCTGTTGTTCTTAATTTGCTTCTGTACTATTACGGTCAACACTACAAGAATAAATATAATATAGATAGGGGAGAGAAAAGTAATGCTTGGAAGATTATTTCAGTTTCCCTTCAAGTAATGACCATGTCGCGCGTGGGGTTGACATACACGCAGGGCGGAGGTCGCGTTCGGAGAGGACGGAGCTCAGGAACCGCTGAATCAGTTGGGGGTTCGGTGGGCTCAAACGGGGCCGTCGAACCATCGTAGCAACTTTGATCGGGTTGGGTTTGGAAGGTTGAGATTTGAGAATTAGATCGAATTTCTTCCCTCTGGAGGAAGACGAAGGGAAAACATAATTATTTTTTAATTTTTATTTTGCCAAATATATATATTTTTTAAATTGTCCACCTGGAGCCACATTGACATGTGTATGCAAGTTAGCGTTCACATGGGAAACACATCACGTCTTCACGGAGTTACTTACAGTCAACCGAACAAAAGTATGAATATGGGAGAAAGAACGTAACTTTAGGCATGGGATTGGGATAAAAAAAAAACTTGATGTATGAAAGTTTGGAAATCACGATTGTAGTGCCAAAAATAATTACAAGGCGACACATGAATTTTTGGTTAAAAAAGGATATAATTACACTCGAAGCACACCGAAATTCCTACACGCGAGCAGCGGGCAATCATCCCTCAACCAAGTCAAAAGTGCCCAAAATAGGTAATAATTCAAAACATATTTCATCAATCCTCATCAAATCCTCTCCACAAGGTAACTCCCAAATCATTCCTCTTTTATTATATTAATTAACTAATCAATTAGGAAATTATTCTATTAATTAGCTAATTAATTGATTTATTATTCAATTATTCCTAATTAGCTACAATCATGAACCTCACCCAAAATACCAACCAAGTGGCAGGTCCTTCTGCTCTTAAAGGGGCCGGCCACACCCCTATAAATACTACCTTATTCTCTTCAAAACTCAATTCGAATTCTTTTGTTAAATTGTCCAAAATTCTCCAAACACTTTTCCCTCAAAATTCTAACTTTAGCATCAGAGGTTCTTCGGCCATTCATCGTGGGCTCGTGAGGCTCTTGGCCTTGACCTAAGGTGTTATTTGTTTTGTCGTGTAATTTTGTCCAAGAACAAGGAGGGAGAAATTTACATCCACAAATTGGTTTTCTCTATTTTCTTGTCCATTTGTATATTTTTCATACATTCTTATTATTAGAATTTTTTATTTGCAAAGATTCTTTGATAAAACGTAAAAGAGAAATACAATGGCTAGAAATTTAGAAAATTCCACAAGTGAAAATTCCAATATTCAAGAAATGGTTGTTGGAAATGTGCCCTAAAACCAATCATATGATGATACTTTACGGACATTTCACATGATTAAACTAATCTAGTTTAATATCAAGGGCAAAGATTATTGTTTGAGCGGTCTCATATAAATGTTATATGCTTAAACGATAAAGTCCAAGGAATATGTGATTGGGAGAAAGCAATCTAAAAGAAGTTAGATTCATGAGACCATTCTTTCGTAGACACATCCTAAACGTTCCTGATCATAGGATTGCCAATTGGGCATTGACAGTCCGTTAAGATCAGTACGTGCTATGTCTTCTCTCAGGGAGAGTGACTAGTCTCGAGTCATTGGTGTAAGTGACACCAAGACAAGTACGTAGGTGCTCAATAGAGAATGAGTTCACTGAATACGATCAACGACGAGTTCTCATATTCATGTCACGTGAGAACTCATGGTTAGGATAATGCAAATTAGTCCTTTGACCTGAGGCATCATAGTTGTCTTGTGGTTAGGTCCTTGATCTTTGATCGTGTCAAATGGCATTCCTTTGGAGTGTCCACGGCATGGTTGGGGTCAAGCTATCTAGTCATGGAGACAAGTGAATGCGCAACAAGGGATCTCTAACCTTCAAACCGTTGAGGGAGAATACTCTATGATATGATTTAGAATCTCTGGCCAGAGTAAGAATGAGATGTTGGAATGCGTTCCATATCACATTCAAGGTAATCATATAAGTGCGAGATTCACATTGGATAGTAGACATGAATAAACTATCAAGCCAAACAATGTGGTCAAGAGTATTGTATTAGAGAAGGACCGTATTGCATTTGTAATCCTAAACTGAATAGGTTCTCCACCTCTTCTGATTAGCTTGGGTAACCATGATATGCTGCTAGGTGTCACTCATGGTTTGTGGAAGCCCTAAACGTGTGTAAACACTAAAGGGAGAATTGAAAGTAAGTTTCAAATTCACAATCGATTTGAAAGAGTTTGAATCGCCCACTGCCTCGCTAAAAGGAACCTAATGGATCGTACACCGTGTAAGGTAGAGATTGAAGATTCAACGGAGATGAGTAAGAATAATTAAATGGTTTAATTATTTATGGCAAGGATTAATTAATATGATTATTAATCAAACGAATAAGTTCGTTAAAGACCTCGGGATGGTTTTGGACCTTAAGGCCCAATGGGCTTCGAACGTCAAGTCCATTGACTTAAGTTGTATGACAACTTAATAAATAATGATTTACAAAGGGCCAAATACTCCAAAAATATCCCTAAGGCCGGCCACTTAGTAAGGGTAGCAAACTTGGACTTATTTACAAGTTTGCCACTCAAATGAATTAAGGTATAAATTTGACTTTATAGCCAAAATTCATTTAGGGTTGTTTTTGGGGAAATTGGAGAGAAGAAATTCTCTCCCTTCTCTCTAGAAATGGCCGGCCCCCTTGGAGGGTTTTAGCTAGCACTCTAGCTCCTCCAAGGTCACTCATTTCTTCTTAATCAAAACCTTGGTGTAGAAACTTAGAGGTTCTCAATTTTGAGAACTTAGAGAACCTATCCTTTCTATATAAATCCATAGTTTTAAGATGCAAGGAATGAAGGCCCTCTCTTTGGGTGATTAGCCTTTGCTTATGCAAAGAGGAATCTACAAAGGTATTAATTTCAACTCACTTGTTTTGAGTTGTTTAAAGGTTCACCAATCTACTAGGCTTTGAACATTCATGGTTGATGTTTTGTCTTTTAAGTATATGCAAGCATGATTCCGCCTTTAATTTGTTAATTGCATGCTAATGATATTGCTTAAATGAACATGTTTCTCCAAAATAATCCTTCAATGGTACCGCGGCAATCCATGAGGTTAAATGTGACAATAAGTGGAGTGGCACCACCACTACGAGGCTCCACCATGGCAACCACCACGGGGGCCACCACGACAACCACCCGCTGCGAGGTCCATGGCACCACTATCATGGCTTAAGCCGTGCCATCCAAGCTTGCACAGACATGAGCCCAAGCCATGCCATCCAAGGCCTACGGCACCAAAGCAACGGTCCAAGCCATGCCATTCCAAGCCCAAAGCGTTGCCAAATCGAGCCCAAGCCTTGCACTCGCATGCATCACGCACTAAGCAGCCCACGCTCGTGGCCAAGCCTGCTCCGGTGGTTCCCCAAGCAGCCCAAGTCAGCCTAAGAGTAGCATAACCATCTCAACTCTATGTTTTAGGACCTACGATTGAACAAGGGGTATTTTCACCATATTTCTCCACTAATTTGACATCTCCCAACTCAAATCTCATGCCCGGAGTCTACCACCCCTCCACTGCTCAAGGAGGTGCATTCTTTCTAAGCTCTTCCAATCCAAATAGCGAACAACACTTGTCTCGACAAGTCATAGAGTTGATGAGCGCCTTTGTACATCAGACAACCTTGGTTAATCAGCTCTTAGAGCACATTGAGATGCAACGTGCCCCGGAAGAGGTGTCCCGAAGTAGGATAAGGGCAGACGAACCTCTCTAGCAGCATCTTGGCAAGCAGCCACTTGACCAGCCACGAACACTGTTGATTAGGCCCCCGAGATAGCGTATACTCTTATCTTAGCTTGTGGAGAAGCGTGCACTCTTGATTAGGCCCATTAACAAATATATATTCATAGTTGGGTCCACATTTCGATAGTCAACATGAGCAACCTTCCAGGCGAAGTGTTCATTTTTGGCTAGACTTGCAATGAGCATTCTCCACCTCACACGGAGTGGGCAGGACAAAGGACGGAGAGAAACAGTCACTCAATTTGGCTCAAGTTTAACCGGCAGCCTGCAAAGAATCCTCTTGCTAGCCAGAAACGGACCACAGGCACCGCTACCGCGGCATAGACGAGCCGAGCAAGTAGAAGAGTAGCCTAGACCAGTAGGTCACGACTAGGGGCAGCCGAGAGCTCTGTTACTCCAACAAAGGCAAATTCAGAAAGAAACAAGTGCGTGATTTCCAACACAATGAGGTCACCGATGAGGCATTACGACGGAGCATGACTAACATAAGTAGGTCACCATTCACGAACAAGATAGAGCAAGCAGAGCCTCAACGCGAGTTTAACATGTCACATTTCAGATCTTTTAAAGGAAATGAAGACCCGGAGAGACATTTGAAGCACTATCGAAGCGCAATGGTCCTTAATTAAAACAACGACGATCTCATGTACAAGATATTCACCACCACTCTACAAGGTGAGAATCAAGGTTGGTTCTATACCCTACCGCCACAATCCATCCAGAGTTTCAACGAACTTTCCTTGGTTTTCACCAAAGAATATTCATCACATCGCTTGATCAAGAAGAAGTTCGACCACTTGTTCAACGTCAAGAAGAACCCAAAGAAGTCGTTTCATGACTATATGAAGAGGTTCAAAGCAGAGAAGACAAAGATAGTCGGATGCAACGACTCAATAGATAGAGAAGTCTTCCAAAAAGGACTTTTGGTAGACCACATGTTGTTTGAAGAGTTGATCATGAATGAAGATCTAACTTTAGCAGACTCCTTCGCTTTAGCAGAGAAGTACGCACTTTGGGACGAGGCTCGACGAGCAAACAAGGTACCTGAGTAGCCTCGGAAAGAACTAGTAGTAAAGAAGGAAGATGGAAAGCAGCAGAATAACAAAAGCAGGCAGTGGGTGATGCGTTGTAAAACAACACACAAATTAAACCCTCTTTTTGACAATTGTAGTATATATGCAAGTAGGGATCGTTCTAGACCGGGGATTAGGAGGGATTGCTAATGCACCTAAACTGATTTTAAAATGTAAAACAAGACTCAAAAACACAAAACAAAACTTCTAAAACAAAAGGCTAAACTATAATAACTTGAAACACATTAGAATAGTCAAAACAACACGAAGTTAACACAATGAATAAAAACAGATACTAAGTATGGATTTAGACGAATTTGGGACTACAAGGACTCAAAATACTCAAAAGACATTAAATTGTACAAATTTTAACTAAATAATACAACTTAACAATGGGGGATTTGATTTTGGACGAATTTAAACAATAACTAAGTAAACTTTGTAAAACAGAGTTTTAGACAGATTTGAGTAAATCAATGGATGAATGGATGGCTAGAGGGTTTTTCTCCACACATGACATATATGCAACATAGAATTGATCTCCAGTTATGTTTACAACAAACTATGAACGACAATGCCCCAAGTTAACCGTGAACTGCACAAATTAACTCTCAAATTTCCCTAAGTTTATTGAATTGGATGAACTGTATACAACAACTCAAAACATTCTCCAATTATTCCCTATATGAACTGCATGATAGAGATACATTCAAAGATCATTAAGTTATATGGAAATTATAAACATTGACATGACAATTGTAACTATGAACTGCATGATACTCTTGCCATGGATTTACTTAACGCGATTGTGACTAGCAACCTTCACTACTTATGAATATAAGTTCATAACAATTAGGTGAAATTCACTTATATCCTAGCATCAGATTTATGCATGATAATCAAGCGCGCACTCTCAACCAACATACACAAATAAGTTCTAAATCAAACATTTAAGTAAATCACATCCACAGTTCATGAAACTAAAACTGGAGGAAATCAATTCATATTACATATACATTCATGGCTTTGAATCAACCTTTAACCACAATGAAATTAGTTCCACATATTTGCAATTGAACAACAATAATTGAAATTAAACATTGAAATCAAAGTAGAAAATACAGAACCGCTCCAACAATCCAAACTTTGGATGAATAAAGAAGGCTCCAAATTGTTCTTCTCCTTCCTCCTCTTGCAAATCTGCGACACTTTGGAATATGATGGTGTTGTGTGAGTGATTTTTGGTTATTGATGGTATGGAGGGTGCGGTTAAGAGTGGAATTGGACATAAATTATGGTGGGAATTATGGAGGGTGCGGTTTAGAGTCGAGAGCTTCTCTGATGGATAAAGGAAAAATGTGTCCGTCAAAACTAAAGTTCTCGTAGATATTTTTCTTCCTGAAGGATGGAGCCAAGGAAAAGTGCGGCTAGTTTTGGTCTTGAGAGTGTGATGACTGGTGTAATGATGAGGGATGGTGATGATAAAAAAAAGGAAAAGGGAAAAAGGAAAGGTAAAAGGAAAAAGGGAGAAAATAAATCATAAGGAGAGGGAAGGGGTGCGGCTGAAATTGGTAAGGAGGAAGAGAAAGGTTGAGTAAGTAATGATGAAGGGTAAAAGGAAAAGAGAGAAGTGAAAGGGAAAGGTGTGATGAGTTTGTGTTTTTGGATGTATGTAAGGGTGAATGGTGCGGTTGGGAGAGGGGGAAAGGAAGAGTGGAAATAAGAAAAGAAAAATAATTAAAGGGAAAAGAAGAAGGGAAAATGATTAAAAGGGAAAGGGTAAAATGAAAAGGAGAAGAGAAATGATAAGGAGGAGTTTCGGCTGGTATGTATAAGAAAAGGAGAGTGGTTTGTGAGTGGATGGATATGGCAGAAAAGTGAAGAGAATGGATGAAAGAATGATGAAACTTGCGGCCCCAAAGTGTTTGTGTGTATGGAATGATTTGCAGGAGAGAAGGGTAATTGATTTTGGTTCAGAAATTAGGCAAGTAGTGACCTCCCTTGATCTTCAATTTCGTCCATTCACTTGGGTCCAAGCATAGGCTAACCATCCAATGCCCAAAAATGCTCCAAATTGCACTTTCTTGCATACTTTGTCATTTGGACCTACAAACACACGAAAATAGCTTAAAGTACTAAAATAACTGAATTCTGACAACGTAAATGCAAGGAAACAAGCTAGTTAAGTCGCATAAAATATGCTCTTATCAAATTCCCCCACACTTAGCTATTGCTAGTCCTCGAGCAAAACGAAATAAACAAAAGAAACAAAATACAATCTAAACCTTCCAACAATACCTCAGGGATTTCCAATGCACATAACTCATTAAAGATCATCAATTACATAGATTTTAGTCGTCCATATCCTTAAACACATGCTTAACCACACTCACCATTCATTAATTCACATTTAATCAATTAAAACAATGATTTGAATGTAGTAACATGCCTTAGAGAATTTACTCAATTCCTTACTAGATCTACACTCAATTTTCACTCAGATTTTGTGACTACACTCCCTACACTGGGTATATGTGAGAAGATTGATGTAAACGTGAAAACTAGTACTCACATATGTTATATCAAAAGAAGCATTTTCTGGAGTTATTAATGCACATATGAATATGATCTCAGGAACGGAATGCTACTACTTAGATGCGAGAACCAGGGACACCATATGCTCATACCAATCCCAAACTCCACATATTGAACACACAACAACCAAGATAGAAGTCAGAGGTTTGTAACGGGGCTAAGGGTAATGGCTAACAAAGAAAGGATATGGAAAAACAAAGGTTCTTAAAGCAATAGTAAGCAAAGTAAGGAGATTGACGCTTAGAATTCACTGTCGAATGCAAACTCGACTTTGAACACAAGGGAAGATTCATGCAACACTTAGGGTCAAATTCAAACTCATTCTTTCTTCTTCTTTTTTTTTTCTCTTTTTTTTTCTTCAAAGAAATGCAAAACGTACAATTGAGCTCAAAACAACCAATCCCCCCCCCACACTTGTTAATCTGCATAGTGTAGAATAAAATGAATTCTTTTTAAGTCATGCTCACTATTCTTTAAGAATAAGGGTGAGGACAGTCCTACACTAGGCTAGGTGCGGTTAATGAGGTTAACAACAAAAATAGGCTAAACAAGGCTCGAAAGGGGTTAAACCTACAAAACATAAGAAAGATGGAGGGTAAGGCTTTTTGGCTAAGGTGGTTCACTAAACAACTTCATCTTGATATGTGTTATGCAATTCAATGTCATGCTTTGAATGAAATGGATATGAGTTCTAGTATTTGGAACTAAAATGGTAAAACGCCTTCTAAGTAGCAACCAAGCAAAGAATAATGAGATCATGCAACGACTTTAGAAAACAAAAACATCAAGATTAATAACTCTCCAAAGAAAGTATAAGCTCAAGTCTCACAGGGATGCAGCATTAGTTTGAGTTCCTTCCTTCAAGCATGTTACAAAAACTAATTTTATTTTTTTGTGATCAAATTTAAATTCATAAACAATAACTACAACTAAGCATAAACCAAGAGCATATCAAACTTCCATCCATGTTTATAACTTTCTTTAACAGTCATGCAATTAAAAACCAAATCCTCATCATTGTGTTGGAAGGTACCTAAGACACAAACACACAAAAACAACTCTAAAACAATTCTTTTGGGATTTTCAAAACATTTTTCAAATTTTTATGTCATTTTCGTATGATTTCATCAAAACACACTAAAACACAACAAAACAGCTTAAAAACACAAAGAAACAGTGAGGAACAACTTAGCTTCATGTGGTAGATGATCTTTGGTCATGCTTGTTGATTTTCCACAGCTTTGATCTTGAACTGGATGAGGCTTCTTCGATTCTGATGATATGAGGTACTTTTGCTTTTGAAGAAGCATCTTTCCATAGGTTGACTCTTGAAATGGGTTGGAGAGCTTTTTACTTGCAAGTGATCCTCAGCTTAGTTGAGGATGAATCAGCACGTTGTCTCCACATGCTTCAAGTAATCAGGTCTCCATGCAGGTGTGCATCTTCTCGAGTTCTTGGATCAACTCAGACTCCGTCTGCATCAGACTCCGCCTTCATCTTGAACTGGGCTAGAGGGGCTTGAAGATGAGTACTCGAGAGCAAGACTAGGTAAGCAATCAGGATCTCTCTTTCTCCTTGTTCTTCAGATGAAGGTGAGGAGAAAGCATGATATGAGATACTTTTGCTTTTAACCTTCATGATATGAAATACTTTTGCTCTTGATGATTTGTTTTCTGAGGTGCTCCAAGGGATGAAAAATACTGAGTAACTCGAGAGGTTTCTTTTGGAATACATTCTCGGAGATGAAGATGTGTTGAGTGAGTGTGCCTTTGCTATGGAAGGCGAAGGTAGACACTTATAGGAATTTCTTCACAACCGGAACTATTTTCTTACTTTTGTCGACAGCCGGTGGATGGATGAACAGTAAAAATTACGCACTTTCTGACAAAGCTGCCCGTAATTTTCGCAAAGCTGAAAGTGCATGTGACGAGTGACAACAAATCTGGGAAAGTTGATCGCCTCGTGATTTCTGAACAGGCCCGGATTTTGAGAAAGGCGCGCCTCTTCAATTTGCGAGCGGACGCCTCTTCGATTTCTGAGTAGTGCCTCTTCTATTTCTTCTTTTTATAGAGGCACTAATTTTGTTTCACAGCACACTTCAATTTCTTCCTGTAAAAAAAACTCTCTTCTTGCACTTCTGCAATCTTAGTCTTTCCGATCTCTTCTTTCTCAACACCTTCTAAAAATGTCTTGCCTTTCTGACCGTCGCCTTAACTTGAATGTCGGAGAAGATGATGACTTGTCTTCTCCAAACAACATTTGGCATCCGTCCTTCATATCCCCCAATGGTCCTCTTACAGTTGGGGACTCAATGATGAGAAACGATATAACCGCTACGGTGGTTGCTCGAAATCTCCTTACTCCAAGACACAGTAGGATGCTATCCAAGCGGTCAGACGAGTTGGCTGTTCAGGACTCTCTGGCTCTTAGCGTCCAGTGTGCAAGCTCAGTTTCAAACATGGGCCAACGCCTTCTTGCCCGATCTCATCAGGTTGAGTCTCTAATGGCTGAGGTGGTTAGTCTTCGGCAAGAGGTCAGAGGACTCAGGCACGAGAATAAGGAGTTGCACATGCTCGCAACTAGTTACTCAACAAGTATGAAGAGGAAGCTGGACCAGCTGCAGGAGTCGGACGTTCGGATTCAGAGTGATCATCAAAGGTTTATGGCGTTACTCCCGAGGTTTATGTTGCCTTCGTAATCTGGATTTGCACCAAGTGTTGAGGCTCCGGAGAATCCAACTCTGGCGCTTTGTCCTTCCGGAGCTCCGTCGACTTCTGAGGCACCACCTGACCAATGACCAATGAATGCTATTAGTTCACACATCATTGTAAAATATTTTTGCTTTTATGTTTATTTATATATATATATATATATATATATATATATATATATATATATATATATATATATATATATTTCAAGCAACTCCTCTCTAGCTACAATAAAAGGGCCAAGATTCAGTAGTTACAACCCAAAGATCTGGTCTTAAGAAGGGCCTTCATCACTACTCGTCGAGAAGGTTCCAAAAAGATGGATCCTATTTGGGAAGGTCTGTACAAGATTAGCAAAGTAGGCGGCAAGGGTAATTACACCCTCACCACCATGAATGACAAAGAGATTGAGAAGCAATGGAATGCCTACAACGTGAGGAAGTACCATATGTGACATCCCACTATATCAAGACCCGAAAACTCAAGCAGCTCAATAGGCACCACCTTACAAGCTGAGGACTATCAGTTGTTATGTAGTCTTCTACAGCTAAGTTATTCGTTCGTTTCACTCGTTTTTTAATGAGGAATTCAGAAGTAATTTGTAACTTTACTCGACTACATGTCTACAACAACTGATCATCCTCACACTGCAAAACAAGATGGTGCCCTTCTTAGGGACTTATAGCAGGAGTTGCACCTCCTGAGAGACCAACCATGCTCTCCAGTGCGAGAGGGTAAACCAATTTCCCGACACCTATATGGGTCTGTTGTCTAAAGCAAGAGGATAAACTCTACACTGAATATTCAGATGTGGATGAGCTGGGCTGCTCGAGTATAACTAGAAGCACGATGGATTGCACCGAGATTCCTAGAAGTAGCCACAATGGTCTTTTTCAAGGCTTAGCTAACTCAAAAATTTTGGGTCTCTTGGCCAAAAGACTGCCTACGGCTTACCCTTCGAGCAGTAAAGCCACACTAGACTTATACAACTGCAGACATGTTAAGTAGTCGATAAGCTTCATCTATGCCAAGCGCGGAATGATCTACACCAAGTCTTAAAATGTTGTGACACTTGCTAAGTAACCTACGAAATTGGAGAAAGCCAAGGTTAACAGCCTCATGGTCACGCAGACTTGTCTGCTTCTGTAAGTAAGGCGTCCCGTTGGCGACCTTATGACTAACAACTTTGCAAAGTTCTACACCAACACATATGGTTGCATCGGCTACGCGGGTTTGTCTACTTATTGAAAAGTAGCATGCGTGCCACTAGTCTATAAAGTCTAAAGGTTAGGGCATGAACAAAAGAAGTGAAAATGGAGAAAACGAAGAAAGCAAGTTTATTAAATTTTCTAGCAAAATTGATAAACAACTAGCAAAGATCGAAGGAGTTCAAGCAAAGCAAAAACCAACGAGGGAAACAAAGAAAATCCTAAAGACTGCCTAGAAGACTATTCTTCAGCAGCTTGGACACTCCACGACTACTCGATCACCACACCTTTAGCAACCGTGACATTCTCAGTAGCGGCACCATCCGGTGCTTCACCCTCGGCTGCTCCAGCCTGGGCACCAACATCTCCGACTACTTCACCAATAGAAAACTCAAAAGAGAAGGCAAGCAAGTTTACAGATAAATAAAGAATATCTCAAAGTCTTTACCAGAAAATTCGAAGTTAGACAGCCGCCCAAAGAGATGATCTACATAACCCAGCTTATAGAAATCGGCCTCACTATGAACAAGCGGAGCCTCGAGCCCAACCTTTTCACTTTCGCACTACAGCTCATCCACTTCTTTTCTCAAACTTTCGTTGATTTTCAGAGCACCTTAGAGTTCCAACACTTGAGGTTCAAGCCTATCAATGACCTTCTTGAAACGGATTACTTGGTAATAAGCAGCAATCAACTCATCACCCTTTGCATAAGCATTAAAACGAAGCTCAGAAACAGCATGCTCAAGATCTTGAATTTAAGGTATGTAACACCCAATCTCATTCTCTGCATTTTCATACTTCACTTTAATCGCGTCAAACCTATTCTTCAAGTCAATGATCTATTGACGAGTGGTCTCAAGCTGCAGAGAAGTAAGGGCATAGATAGTAGACCCCTTCAAAATGACGAGCTCAGATTCCAACCTTTTGATCTTCTCAGTAGAAGAATAAGCTTCGGCTACCACAACCTTTGCTACCTCTTTGGCAGCCTTAGTATTTATTTGGTAAAGGAGTATAAACTTGGCTGCCAGAATAGTCGTCTTCTGAATCATGGCAAGTAGAGCAGTCTTCATATACCCCAATCGTATGATTTTGTAAAGGAACTTAAATAAACAATCCCTTTAATGCCATCAACAAACTTGGCATAAATGTCCATATCTTTAAGAAAATCTAGTTTCAAAAGCACACAGATCTCAGTACATTACCCAGAAGCAGGCTTAGTGGATTTCTCACAGTTGCCCACACGAGCAATCTCATCCTTCCCAACAGGCGAATTAGTCTTAGCAGCATAAGGAGTGGGCCTTGCCGCCACTTTAGCAGCAGAGTCCACCTTATCTCTCTTCATAATAGTAAGCATCTCCAAAGGTAAACCGAACTTAGCTCCCAACAGACGTCTTTGTACAGACTTCGGCACTGGGGCGTGACAGGACCTCTGCGTTGAGTAACCACATCAGCAATCGTACTAGCCATTCTCGGCATGGCAAGCATCACTGGCTTAGATCTAGCAGCCTCATTTTTCTTCCTATTAGAAGAAGTCATGTCAATTATAGGCCTCACGGCAGCAGGCGGGCATCTCTTGAGCAGGCGGGGAAAATCTATTCTTTCCATCTTCATTCATAGTAAGATTCACGACAGCGAACAGATGAGCCAATGCATTCGCCTTGATCCTCTTTACCTTATCTTGAAAGAACAGCCCACTTTTCTCCTTGTAAAGAGGACTAAGCAGCCAACGCCATTTATGGTACTCAGTAGGAGAGCTCAACCCATACTGGTTTTTCTTTCATTTTTTTCTTTAGGACCAAAAGGCAGGAGGCCTGCACGCCCAGCATTCTAGCAGTCCATGAGGCCCACGACCTCATCATTTCTCTCAATCGCCGACCTAGCCCATGTTAGGTCCAAGAGCCCAAAGGACATGAATCATACAGCTCATCTAGCATTGCACCCCAGCGCCTTAATCTACGACCCCAGCCGCATAAGTTACCCTTGGCTCTAGCCATGCCAAATAGCCCAAGCAGTGGTCCCTGCCACAATACCTTATTGGCCCATGTCGAGCCGACTCTTGGCCCCTGCCAGTTGACACGTCACACTACCCTGACGGCTCTCCCACGAAGCACTATCTAAGAAGAAAACAAGGAAAATTAAAATTTTCTTCTCTCGGTGTAGCGCTGAGGAGATGAAGCAAGCAATGAAAGATGATCCTTTGCACGGGCAAGATGTAGAAGATTGCTAGATGAGGGGGAACAAATATTCTCTAAGTTCTTTCTCTTGTAGAGTAGAATAAATCACTCTCCAAAGTTGATTTAATAACTCACTTAAGGTGGACTTAAATAGGCTTTGAGAGAAATTTATTTCCCTTTCCTAGAAGGATCTAATTTCCAATTAAAGAAAAAAGCTACCTCAAAATTGGAAGCAATCCAATGTTTCCTAAAGCAAAAAAATCTCTACACCTACTGCCCTTTCTTACGAGCAGCCCAGTAGGCGTGGAGGCATTTGTGGAGCCAAAAATAATCACAACGCGACACGTGAATTTTTGGGTAAAAAGGACAAAATTACGCTCGAGGCACACCGGGATTCCTACGCGCGAGCAGCGGGAAATCATCTCTCAACCAAGTCAAAAGTGTCCAAAATAGGTAATAATTCAAAACTTATTTCATCCATCCTCATAAAATCCTATCCACAATGTAACTCCCAAATCATTCCTCTTTTATTATATTAGTTAGCTAATCAATTAGGAAATTATTCTATTAATTAGCTAATTGATTGATTTATTATTCAATTATTCCTAATTAGCTACAAATCATGAACCTTACCCAATATACCAACTAAGTGACCGATCATCCTACTCCTAAAAGGGCCAGCCACACGCCTATAAATACTACGTTATTCTCTCCAAAACTCAATTCGAATTCTCTTGCTAAATTCTCTAAAATTCTCCAAACATTTTTCCCTCAAAATTCTAACTTTGGCATTGGAGGTTCTTTGGCCAAAGCCCCCATTCATCGTGGGCATGTGAGGCTCTCGGCCTTGACCTAAGGTGTTATTTGTTTTGTAAATGCAATTTTGTCCAAGAACAAAGAGGAAGAAATTTGCACCCACAATGATATTTCACGGTAGTAAAGTGTGAATTACTTTACATTCTAATAGAGATAAGACTCGCCAATACAATTAGGTCTCATCTCTATTAATGAAAGCATAGTGATTGTGCTTGGGCTAAGGTTATTTGGCAACATTTTGTCCCACCTCGAGGGCTCTAAAACGACGTGGTATATCTTTGGCATCTATGTGTTATTTATGTCATAATTTTGAGAAATCTAATGCTCATCGTTTTTTCAGCTGTCCGATATCTAGGTTGTTTTGGAGGTGGTTAGCATGTCAATTTGGTACTTCTTTACCTCTTTCAGATTCTTCGGTTGATTTTTAAGATATCTATATGCGTAAGCCTTTTTCCCAACAATTGCATAATCTTTGGATTTTTGCGGGTCAACTATAGGTTATTTGGAAAGCTCGAAGTAGCTTTATTTTTTAAAGTCGACCGATTTACTTTCATCTAATGTGCATGTCTAACAATTCTGGGATTGTTTGTGGTGGTAAATTAATTCCTGGCTACTCTCCACATTCAACTTTACCTTCATATCTAGTTTCAGACTTCTTTTCGGATGACTTGAATTGCTCTTGGGATGCCTTCTGCTCTAGTAATAAGTCATCCATTTACTTCTCCCTAATTGGATCAGTGTTAGAATCAACACTTTCAACCATAATTTCCAACGCCTTAGCGTCCGAAAGGTGGTCATTCACCTCGAAATTAGGTTTTGATCCTAGGGAGTCTTCACTTCCTATTTCTAAAGGTCCACTGCCATCTTCTATAGTTTGGTCATCAGCGTAAACTGTAGTCATTTCATGATGATTTAACTCCAAATGTGTTGATTCTTTAGGTTCTGGATTATGTGAAGTGGATATTGTCTCTTCTTCCTCTTTTTTACTTCATAGCATATCATATATACTAAAACCCAATTTAGGTGGGTACTATTGATGACCAGTGTGATAACTGTTTTGCCGCTCGGTTTATGCTAATTAGAGTTTATTTTGGGGTTTAATTTTATGATATTATTCTTCTCACCAAGGAGGGAAATATATATTGTACAAGATTTATTTACAAGGAAAGAAACAAAAAAAAAATAATAATAAAAAAAAATCTATCCTAATTACATCCTGATTATAAGGACCTAAACAGGCAACTAAGCTAATTACAAAGGTCATCTCTCCAACACTCCCCCTTAAGTTGGTGCATAAATGTCATTCATGCCCAACTTGACGAGAGAGTTGTAAAACACTAGACTGACAACAACTTTAGTTAAGATGTCCACTAATTGATCATCTGACTTTACGAACTGGAATTGAATAATATTCCCATCCAACTTCTCCTTAATGAAGTGTCTGTCAACTTTCACATGTTTCGTGCGATCATGCTGGATTGGGTTGTGTGAGATATCAATCGTTGCTTTATCATCACAAAACAAATTTGTAGCCGACATTGAAGGACATCCAAGTTCTACGAATAACCTCCGAAGCCATAATAATTCACATACTCCTTTTGCCATACCCCTGTATTCCGCCCATGCACTTGATAAAGCAACCACTTTTTGTTTCTTACTTTGCCAAGTCACTAAATTTCCACCCACAAATGTAAAGTAACCAGATGTGGACCGTTGATTAATAATATTCCTTGCCCAATCTGCATCGGTATAACCTTCTATCCGACAATGACCATTCTTGGAAAACATGTTGCCTCTACCCGAGGAGGACTTTAGGTATCGTAGAATGCATTCAACTGCATCCATATGCGTATCACTCGGAGAATGCATAAATTGACTAACAACACTTACTGCATATGCAATATCAGGCACATTATGAGATAAATAAATTAACCTTCCAACTAAATTTTGATAACAATCTCGGTTAGTGAGAACTTGATCAGGGTGCACAGCAAGATGGTGATTTTAGACTATAGGGGTGTTAACCGATTTACAATCAAGCATTCTGGTTTCGGCTAACAAGTCAAGAACATTTTTTTTAGATAGAAATATACCCTGTTTAGATCGAACTACTTCTATGCCCAGGAAATATTTCAATCCACCAAGTCTTTCATCTCGAACTCAGTTGTTAAATAATCTTTCAGCTTTGAGATTTCCTCTTTATCATCACCCGTAACAATCATATCTTCCACATAAATAATAAGTGTCGTTAACTTACCCATTCGACGTTTCAAGAAAAATGTATGATCAGAATTTCTCTGCCTGAACCCATACTTCCTCATAGCCATCTGGAACCTACCAAACTATGCCCGAGGTGATTGTTTCAATCTATAGAACGCCTTATTCAACTTAAACACCATTCCGGGTTATGAAACCGATGCATAACCAAGTGGAATATCCATGTACACTTCTTCTTTAAGTTTACCATGTAAAAAAGTATTTTTCACATCAAATTGTTGTAATGGCCTTCAAGTTAAAAGCCAACGAAAGTAACACTCTTACTATATTAATATTTTCTACTGGAGCAAAAGTTTATGTATAATCAACACCAATCGTCTGAATGTATCCATTAGCCACCAATCGTGCTTTGTATCATTCAATCGACCTATCAGCTTTGTACTTGATGATGTACACCCATCGACATCCTACTCTCTTCTTTCCTCGGGGTAGCGAAACTAAATCCCATGTTTGATTTTTCTGAAATGCATCCATTTCTTCCTCTATTGCCTTGGTCCATTAATCATTAAATAGTGTCTCCTTCAATGAACTTGGCAAGCTATCATTGGATATTTGTTGTGTAAAAGCTTTGCCAGGTTCTGATAATTTATGTGATGACACATAGTTGGCAATTAGATATTTAGAGCCTTTCGTTGTTTCTGGTGAATATCAATTATGTGGCTTTCTTCGATTGTACCTAAAAGGTAACTGATAATTCGGAACATCAGATACATTAATAGGGATTGTAGATCTTACCTTAGGAATATTCTTTGGAGTATGGTCATCTGGTGGTACTATATTTTGAGACGAGGGGGAGTAGTATCAGTAAAAGTCTCAAGATTGGCAAATGGCAGCACTGTTGCTATGGGTGAAGACGGCACTACCGTGCCTACTGCTGGTTCTGTGGGCAGTGATGTTGCTTTTGTTGGCTGGGCTGGCAATGCAGCCACTGCTGGCTCAACTAATAGTGGCATCAGAAGATCAGTAGTAGTAGCCATGGTCCAAACCTGCTAGTCATGCAGTGTTTTTCCCTGAAGAGGAGGGTAAGTTAAAGACTAATACATCTCAGACTCGAAAAAAGTAACATCCATGGTAGTGTACATTCAACGTGAAAGAGGGTGGTAACAACGGTACCTTTTCTGATGTAGTCCATACCCCATAAAAACGCAATGGAAAGCACATGGGTCAAGTTTTGTCCGTTATTTTTTATGTAGATAAACAAATGCAACACATCCAAAAACTCACGATGGGTGCACCAAAACGGACGGTAGAGGCACGAATGTAGCAAGAATTTGGAAAGGTGTAAGAAAATTCAATATTTTGAATGGCATGCGGTTGATAAGGTAAGTGGCAGTTTGAAGAGCAACATCCCAAGAAGATTGGAGAACATGTGCCCCCAACCAATAACGATCGAGCCATTTCTAATAGATGGTGATTTTTACGCTCAGCCACCCCATTTTGTTGAGGAGTCTGGAGACAAGAAGTCTAGTGGAAGATTTCGTGATTAGTTAAATAATGTGTAAAATCATTACTAACATATTCACTGCCATTATCATAACACAAAATCTGGATTTTAGTAGAAAACTGTGTCTGAAAAAAGGTGTGGAATGTCTTAAACGTCAGAAACACATCAAGGTATAACCATGTCATCCATGTGCAATCATCTATGAAAGTTACAAACCACTTAATACCAGATGAAGTAGTAATCAGAGATAGTCCCAAAACATCTGAATGAATAAGACCAAAAAGAATAACACTTTTATTAGAATTTAACGGATAAGAAACACGGTGACTTTTGGCAAGTACGCAAGTGTCACATTTAAAGTCTGAAACCAAACAACCAACAAATAAATTCGGAAACATATGTTGTAAATAATTGAAAGACAGATGACCCAAATGGTGATGCCATAACCATATTTGACACTGTTTGTGATCAACTGCCTTGTGGGCGAGATTGACCCATCACGTACCGACATCGTCAACAAAATAGAGATCTCTCCTCTTAGTACCATGACTAATTATCTTATTTGTGAGAATATCCTGAATAAGACAAAACTTCGGATAAAATAGTACACAACAGTTCAATTGCTTAGTAGCTTGGCCAGGAGATATCAATTTATGCTTTAGTGAAGGTACAAGTAGTGTATGCGGCAAAGAGAGGGCAAGCGTGAGGCATACAGTGCCAGCGCTAGTTACCGGTGAGGTGACACCATTAGCATTAGTAATATTTCGTTGAAATGGAACAGTATCACAAGCTAAATTAGTGGGGTCATAGGTCATATGGTCTGTGGCACCAGAGTCAATGATCCAATCTAATTGAGTATCACAATTATTCATATTTAAAGCATTACCACAGTTACCTGAGGACTCCGAAGGCATGTCGGAAGAACTCGAAACAAGAGGAGAATTCATGGTAGGGTCGGTTAGGATAGTAGTGTTTAGTTCATGGGTAGAATCAGTTAGGATGAGGTTGTTTCCGCCGTGGAGTGGTGGTAGGTTCTCCATGGGAGGGCCGAGTTTGCTTAAGGGAACGAGCAGAGCAAAAATCCAAGGATCTCTGCTCTGATATCATGCTAATTAGAGTTTATTTTGGGGTTTAACTTTTTGATATTATTCTTTTCACAAATGAGGAAAATATATATTGTACAAGATTAATTTACAAGGAAAGAAACACCAAATAATATCTATCCTAATTATAAGAACCCAAACAAGTAACTAAGCTAATTACAAAGGTGAAGTATCTAACAGTTTATCCTTGCCTTCCTCCTTTGTGGTCTTCTTCGTACAGTAAATTTAAGAGATCTTATTTCTGGTATCTGATTTGTGGAGGGTTTTGGATCCTTTAAACGTGGGGTTGTGGGTGTTTTGTCCAGCTTCATAAAATTGGTCTCTATTTCTAGAGTTGTTATCGGGAGGGGCGATGGTTTGGCCTTTTTTGCGTTCGAATCCGTCCCGGATTAACGAGATTTAGAGCACTTATTATCAAATTGGTCGCATGGACCAGTACGGCGAAGCCATCCTCCAAACGCTCTACATAAGCATCGAGATAAATCCTGCTTCTGCTCTGCTTCACAAATTATTTGTTATATTCCGTAATATATTTTGATTTCTAGAACTGTAATTTCATATTACTGCCCCTTCGATTTTTGTCAGTTTGGACCAAACCCTAACCGTTTGGTTTTGTGATCAGTTACAGTTTTTGTTATCTCAGTTCATAAATCTCGGATTTGGCAGGAATTGGAACGGCACTGTTATTTCTTGGGTGTGTTATCTTTGCTTCTGTTTATTCCAATTTTAATATGTATTTGCAATTGTTGGATTAAAAGCGGTTTGTGATTTGTGTAAAAAGATGAGTCAAGCAACTCCAATTTTTGAAAGTTTTCTGGTTTTGGTTTGTATCGAAAACATGGAACATTGAGAGGAAGATGATGACATAAAGTATTAAGTTCAATTGTGATTTAAATTTTTATGCTGTTAGTGGATGAATCCATTTGTTGGTTGAAGTGATAGATGTAAAAAAATGAATGTGCCGAGGTATAAATAGTTGGAGGTTTATGGTATTTTGCAGGTTTTCTGTTGGTTCATGGTTTTGGCAGTTTTGATTTCGTGAGAGGCATAGAGAGTATACACTGAGGAAGATAGGTGGGAAGACAAAGCAAGGGAAGGAGAAAATGAGAGAGACACGGGTTGGGCCAGTTTTTTAAATTGATTTGAGGTTTTATTTGGGTTTTGGGGTTGTGATGTTTTTGTATTTAATTTGGTATTTCATAGTTTTGGGTTGAGTCGTTAATTTTTTGGATGTTATGATCTCATTTGTGATTATCAAGTGCATAATGGTTAATGGTAATTTTCAATTCTTTATGTTGTTAATCATAATGGTTAATTGATTTCCGCCACCAAATGTGCCGCAGCCGCATCAAAGGCTGGTTGTCCAACGACGTCGTTTTCTAAAGCTCTCTCTACTCAAGGTACGCAATTTAAGTTTTGGCCTCAAAAAGGTAGCGTTTACCGCTAAGTTCTTCGGCTGATTTGGGGTGGATATTTTTGTGGTTTAAATATTATATGTGTAGAAGTGTAATTTTCCTTTCTAAATGGGTTTTCTGTAGAAATTTCATTTTTGTCATTTTTGGGATTTATGTTGAAGTTATTGAAAATGATACAATTCTTAAAAGAATTCAGTTTACTGCATACTTCTTTTCAAATTCAAAAGGATAAAATCAAGGGGTGTAATATTTACACACCTTTTTTTATTTCTCTCACATCTTTTTAATTTTCGATCGTTGAATCAAATGAATTGGAGAAAATCAAAGGATATAAATTAACAAGGGGTGTGAGAGAAGTAAAAAATAGTGTGTGGATAGCACACTCGAAAATCAAAGGCAATAGATGTGCATATTAGGTACATTGATTGGCCTGAATTACATAGAAAAGGTGTTCGACAAGGATTATACTATCATTGCACCTTATTCCTTGAAGATTTAGGGCCCTGTTGGATCATCGTTGGAATAGTGGAAATTAGTTTCCGGACCTGATATCGCTGTTTTCAGTAACTCGGCTGGTAATTTTTGGCAGTGCCCATTTGAAAATTTTAGTTGTTTTTATTGTTGGTATAACATGCCTTTCGTACATGTTCCCCTTATATTTCTTAGTTTAGTAGGATGTATAACAATGAAACGAATTCTTTTCATTTCCGTTCTTACATTTAAATTTCAAAGTCAGTTTATGGTCAATAATATTCAATTTTCGTTGTCTTCAATTCTATTGAGTTGAAATTTATGAAACTACTTTTTTCTCTCTCTCAGTACTACATATATCATTCCCCACTTCGCCAAGATTAAAAACAGTTGGCTTTCAATCTTTTTAAACAAGTTGCGTTTGTAAGTATCAAAACTATACTTTTTATATAGCAAGTAAAAATCATTCATTTGCTATGGTAATTTTGTTTAGATTAATTAATGTTATACTGATACTAACTCAAATTTATACACTGCTAAAAAATCAATTTGTAATCCCGTAATAACGTGCGGACATTACTACCTAGTAAGTACTATGGTGGGTTTTTTTTCCTTTCTTCTCATGTAAATATATAGTCATATTTTACTTGACAATTTACAGAATAAAATTTTAATGTGAACTACATGAAAAATCCTAAAAACATTAGAACTTGTACTAAGAGAATAAATGATTGAAATATCTAAACGGAAAATAAATTCAACTAGTAGAATGGATACTTACCTTTCTTGAAAGAAGCCTGCTTGTCAAGCTGATGTTTGATTGTCCCTTGCAGATCACTATCCTCCGTTTGCGCTATTGGCTTCTCATATCCCGAACCCTTCAATAATATATCTCTCCAATTGACTGAGTTTTATCCCCCTTAACATTTTCGTACACAATGGTCTATTTGTTTGGACCGCATTTGGAAGATGGCTTTCTATGCCTCTCACATATATCGCGAAGGAAATGATGTTGCGGACAAACTTGCTAACATAGGCTTATTTTCTCAAACTTTGATATGGAATGATTCTCCTTCGCTGGCGGTTCGTGTTGCTTTGTTTTCGAACTATATTAGCTTGCCTAGCTTCTACTTCTCCGACAGTTCGTGTTGCTTTGTTTTTTAACTATACTAGCTTGCCTAGCTTATGCTTCTCCGAATAATGTGCATCTCGGCATACAAATTTGTCTCCCTTTTTTTATTTCTAACCTTGTGGTGTTGTTCGGCTTATTTTGTAGGTTTAGACCTTTTAAGTTTGGCTTTAGAGGTTTTAGGTTTCAAGTCACCCCCTTCTTTTCCTTGTATCTTTTTTTTTTATTTCGTTTCTAAAGGGGTAAGGATTATGTTCCTTCTTTTTCATGTTCATTTTCTCATTTTTCTTGTATTATGCGAGGTAAGGTTCATGTCGTTTTACCTAGATGTAACTCTTTTTTTTTTGTTATATTAATAAAAGGGGCTTTTAAAATTTAATCCTTCAAGAACATTGAAATTTAAAATAAATATGGTGTTAGATTACATATTGATTATAATCTCTTAATGTGTCCTTAATTCACAATAATTAATGTGCATTTTATTTAATGTCTCCCCATTAAATATTTAAATTTATTAACGTACAAATTTTAATTTATTTTTTGACAAAAAAAAGTTTTTTTAATTTATTAATTTTATTTAATATTCTTCAAACTTAAAAGACTCAATTAATGTACCTAAGTGTTAGTACCGAAATGTGTATACCGAATTATATTATGTTGAACTAATGTACTTAAATGTTAGTACTGAAATGTATATATCGAAATATATGCAGTGAAATGTATTATATTAAATTTGTGTATCTAAATGTGTGTACCGAAATGTATGCATCAAAATGTATTATAATGAATTTAATGTACCTAAATGAAGAAGATAAAGTACATCAAAATATATTGTATAACAAAAATTAGTTTATCCAAATGTTTACAACAAAATATATTACGATAAATGAAATGAAAATGAAATAAAATTAATACATTAAAATTAGGAAGAAAAAGAGAAATAATTAAAAAATCAAACTATAATTAATAAATGAGGTTATTAATGCATCAAGGGACTAAAATTAGATTTTTATCTTACTTATGGTTTTAATCTAAAAATCATCTTTGCTAAGGATTAAAATAAAATTTTATATTAGGATAAATTACATAAAACTACCTCATGTTTTAAAAATGACAATGTTATACATCATCTTACAAATTTGTTGCAATGTTATACTTCCGTCAGTTTGTCTGTTAATTTTTTTGTTAAATGTTGATGTGGCTTAAGATAGGACTCACTTCCTAGCCAAGTGGATAAAAATATTAATTAAATATTTATAAATTATTTTATTATTTTTTATTTTAAAACATGTGGGACCCACCCCCTATAATTCTCTCCCTTTCTTCCCCTTTTTCTTCCTGATCCGAACCTATGTTTCACCCACATCTTCTGCACCAAATCTTCCTCCGATGATGACCCATTTGACCAAAAGGACCCTTCTGACCCGAAGGAACTGATAGACCTAAATCCTCAATCTTACTCTTCCTCTCACTCTTCCTATTTCAGCGACATCAAAGCCAGCCTCAGGTAACACTAACAGCAGCAACAATCGCCACTGCCGCAGGAATAGAGAAGACCCGCTCCTCAAAATCTGTCATATACAAACCCTTCTCCCTCCAGGATCTCCAAAGTTGCATAAATGCAGACTTTACATTAAGTTGATATATTTTCCATTTCTTTTGTGTTGCCAGTGCAATTAGAGTTCTAAGGGTGTCTAATCTTGCCATTTGAGCAAATGTCTCATTCAAATCAATGTCAAGCTTCTGTGTGTAGCCTTTGGCAAGAACCATTACCTTGTATTTATGTATTGTCCCATCTAGGTTCAACTTAGGCTTGAGTATCCATTTGACACCAACATTGGGAATTGGTTGATAGACTATCAAACAAACTCACTGTTGGCAACATGCCTTACCTTTTTAATTATCTCATTTTTCAGTTTCCATTGCTTTATTTTAGGCATTATCAGTTGTAGCATCCTCATACTTCTTAAGTTCAATCATGTTGACGTTGCACCTTGCATAGACTTCACTGAGTAATCTCAGGTTTAAAGGGGTGATGCTTGGACTACTTGTCTCACCAACCTTAGTTTGAGATTCAACAAACATTTGCGACTGAGCATTGTTCTCTTCTAACTGAATCTCCCTTTCAGTAACTCCTTGAGTTGCTTCAAACTTCTCATCTGATTTAAATTCAAGTTCACATCTTTCAAGGATTTTCCTCAGTTGTCTAGTCCCAAGTGCTATTTTCATCAAATGTGACACTTGTGGATAAGAAAATCTTCTTTGTTTCTAGGTTATAAGTCCCATAGCCATTCTCAACTTTTTCATATCGACACAAAATGCCTTACACTGAGTTTTCATCCAACTTTTGTCTCAGCTGTACTGGAATATGGCAGTAGCATATGTTGCCAAACATCCTGAGAAGTTTAATTCCAGGCTTTCTACCACTGAAAGCCTTAAATGGTGTCATGTTCTTAACTGCCTTGGTTGGACACATATTGAGAAGATACATTTAGGGATGGGTTGAAAAAACTGAAGAAAAAAAAAAAGGAATCGAAAATCGAACTGTAACCGAAAAAAACTAAACTGAACAAAAAAAAATCGAAAGAACAAAACTGAACCAAACATAAATAGTTTGGTTCGATTTTGATTTTCATGGTTCGAAAACCGAACCGAATTATTATATTATATTTTTATGTTGGGTATTTTAATTTTCAAGCCCAATTCAAAGTAAAGTATTAATTTAATTTGATACAACATAGCCCAATTTCAAGCCCATATAAAAGTTTACACACAAACAAGAAACCCTAACCTATCCTAATTTTCCTATTCTGTCGCCTCACTTTACTCTCTCCCCCCTCTTTTCTCTCTCTTTTTGTCTCCCAAGTCCCGTTCTTTGTGCAATGTCTCTCTTTTTTCCATATCTCCCATTTTCTTCATCTAGGCACAGTGCAAACTTTGCATCCCCCTCACAAACATCTTATCTTTTCTCTCTCTCTCTCTCTCTCTCTCTCTCTCTCTCTCTCTCTCTCTCACAAATGTACAAGTATCTTGCATCCTCACCAGAAACCCCATCAAAAGCCCCAATTTCCCAGTCTCGTTGTGTTGCTTAACTCATCTGCCCCTTCAACATCTCTGTAACTTTTCCCTGTCTTTTCTCTCTGTTCTTTCCTGCAATCGGGTTTTCATCGAATTTTGTTACTGACTCATTTTACATTTCTTGGAGTAGATTTGGAATTATTTTCTGGATTGGGAGGTTCAATCATATTTATGGGTTTCTGATATGCCCAATCGGTTCAGGTGGATAGAAAGGGTAATTTTGACAGAAAACAGTGCAGGAATTAAAAAAAGATGAAAGGGAAGAAGAGTTGAGGAAAAAAAGGCAGCTTTCATTCCATCATTCATAAGTTCTCTTTGCTCTCATTATTACATATTTATACTCTTCATAAAAGGGAACTCTAGCTACATGGACTAAAAGATAAAGGCTAGTATGGATCAACTGTAATAGTATAAGTATTAGGATCGGGCTCCAGTCGTTGGGCTCAACAACTCATCCCCTTTTGAGAACAGGCTTGACCTCAGGCTATGAAATCGGGGTAACGGGCCAATATGTCGTCAACTACTTCCTAGGTGGCGTATTCGGAGGGTAGGCCAGCTCAATTGATCAACCATTTTGTCACAGCTTTTTTTTTTTTTTTTTTCTTGAACATGGCTATGTCTAAAACTTTTTCTGGTTGCCATTAAAGAACCCCATTGGAGTCAATAAGAGGAAAAACTGACAATGGAGGATAAACATTTCCAAGCTTTCATTTGAGGAGCGACACATGAAAGACTGGGTGGATTTTGGAGTTTGTAGACAAAAGAAGTTGATATGCTACGGAATCGATGCCCTGAGTTACCTGAAAAGGTCCATAGAACTTAGGTGCCAGCTTATTTTTTTTTGTTTTTGCAACCACTGAGTGTTGGCGGTATGGATGAAGCTTAGGGTAAACCTAGTCACCAACGTTAAACTTCTGCTCAGTTCTCTGGTTATCATAAACTTGTTTCATTTTGTTTTGAGCAAGCTATGATTTGTTCTCAGAAGGTGGATCAATTTGTCCCTATCTTGGAGAAACCGCATCAACTGACTGTATCGTCGTGGAACCAGGCATATACATGTGAAATGTTGATGGTTCAACGCCATAAACAACCTGGTAAGGAGGCATTTTGATGGTAGATTGAAAGCTTGGATTATACCACCATTCGGCCCAGGGAATGAGAGAAGACCATTTAGTGGGTTTGTCGGAGGAGAAACATTAAAGGTAATGTTTCAAGGTGTGGTTGAGTACTTCCGTTTGGCCATTCGTTTGAGGGTGGTAAGCTGAACTTGGGCAAAGTTGCCGTCTTGGAGTTTAAAGAACTCTTGCCAAAAGTTTTTGATGAAAATTAGGTCTTGGTCAGAAACAATCAACTTAGACAGTCCATAGAGGCGAAAGACTTCATTGATGAAAGTATCAGCTATGAAGGCAGTTGAGTATGGGTGCTTAAGTAAGATAAAGTGGCCATACTTCGATAGGCGATTGACGACAACTAGGATCACAGTGTACCCGCTAGAGGGGGAAGTCATTCTACAAAATCCATAGCTATGTCCTGCCAGACACCAGTGTGGATAGGCATGGGCTGCAGCAACCCAGGAGGATGTATATTCTCGATGTTTTGGCGCTGACATTCCTTGCATTCAGCCACAAATTGTTTTGTTTATTTCTGAATTCTGGGCCATAAAAAATTTCGAGAAAGTCTTTTGTAAGTTCGAAGGAAGCCCGAGTGTCCCTCTTGGAGAGATGCATGGAACTCTTCTAATAGTTTAGGCCTCTATTGGTATGTGAGAGGAACAAAGATCCTTTGCTTGTAGTGCCACATCATTTTTAAGTGAGAGTCCCTTGATTGAAGTGCTTGGTGCTTGAACTAAAAGGTTCCAAACCTTTAGCATTTGTGGATCTTGTGTACAGGAGGACTATTGTAACTGAGGAATGCAATCAAAGATAGGCGTTGAGAGGCCCATTAAAATCAGGAGTTCCTATCAGAGGGAGAGAGCATCTGAAGCACTATTTTGTGTACCCGATCTATATTTGACGGAATAGTTGTACCCTAACAAGTTCACTAACCATTTTTGTTGCTGCGGAGTTGTAACCCTTGCTCCAGAAAATGTTTGATTGGTTAATGGTCAGTGAGGATGCGGAAGTGCTAGCCTAATAAATATGGACGTCAATGTTGCACAGCGAAGACATTTGCTAGCATCTCCTTGTCATAAATAGATAGATGCGCTCTGAAAGTGCTTTGCTAAGATAAGAAATTGGGTGACCATCTTGGCTTAAAATAGCCTTCATATCGCTGCCCGAAGTATCTGTTTCGACGACAAATTGCTTTGAAAAATCTGGTAGGGCTAGCACCAGTGTTGATGATAACATATGCTTCATTGCTTCGAAGGCTTGAATAGAATCAAGGGACCACGAGAAACTGCCCTGTTTCAACAAATTTGTTAGGGGCTTGGTAATTAGTCATAGTGCTTGACGAATTTGCGGTAGTAACCCGTTAATCCGAGAAACCCTCTAAGGCCTTTGAGTGATGTCGGTTGGGGCTAATCTATAATGGCCTTTATCTTGGACGCATCGACAGCCACTCTATTACTCGATATTATATAGCCCAAATAATCAAATTTTTATTGACCAAATGAGCACTTGCTGAGTTTAACCTTCAAGCTGTGGTTAGAAAGAGTCTCGCAAATGGTCCTCAAATGGGAGAGGTGAGTAGTTAATGAATGGCTATAAACAAGTATATCATAAAAAAAGACTAAGACAAATTTTTGTAAGTAAGGACGGAAAATAGAATTCATCAAAGATTGAAATGTTGCAGGTGCATGTGATAAGCCCAAGGGCATTATCGTGAATTCGTAGTGTCCATCGTGGGTGCAGAAAGCTGTCTTGGCGATGTCGTTGGTGTTCATTCAAATTTGGTAGTAGCTGGATCTGAGGCCCGGTTTACAGCAAATGGTTGCTCTATTTAATTAGTCCAGAAATTCATCCACCACTGGTATAAAAAACAGTATTTGATAGTCGCTGCATTTAAGGCGAGATAATCAATACATAAGCGCCATGTTTCATCTTTCTTCTTGACAAGAAGAACCGGGGAAGAAAAGGGACTTGAACTTAGGCGAATGACACCTGAATTTAAGAATTCCTGCATTTATTTTTCAATCTCAGCCTATTGGAAATGGGGATACCAAAATGGGCGGACGTTGATGGTGTTGGTACTTGGCATAAGTGGTATTTTGTGGTCTATTAATCTTTCGGGTGGAAGGCTAGATGAAGGATCGAATAGGTGTTTGTATTAGTGGATGAGAGATGTAATGGCGGGATGAATGTCAATGGGTGGGGTGAGTGTTGTATCTATAGTGGGTATGGAGGATAAGAGGGAGTAAGGGTGAGTGAGTAAGTGATCTACCCTGTAACAGGTAGGAAATAGGGAAGCTGAGGGTGTCAATCCTTAGAGTGTGTAAATTTTGTCTCCAACCAAGAATAACATTGTTTTCTATTTGAAATTTCACCCAATAAATCTCAATGATTCTAACCATTCTACACCCAAAATGAGGTCACATCCCAGTACATTCAACAAGAAGAATGAGTCGTGAACTGTATAATGTTGGATGTTGAGAGTCAAACCAGTTACTCATTTGGAGAAGTACTGGTTATGTGATGGGGTAGTGAATTTCACGGGTTCAATCAATTCCACAGGCAATTCCAATTGTTCAGCAATATGAGGATTGAGGAAGTTGCATGCTGCTTTGGAATCGATGAGGATGATGATGGGTTTAGAGGAAATTGAGCCTTTCAAGCTCATTGGTATGCCTATATTTATTCCATGGATTATGAAAAGCTCAAGCATGTGACAAAAGGACTCTTCGACAACCGTGTCTTCCTTTCGACAATCATGGAACTCTGGGGAATCATCCTCCGGTAGAGTAGTGTCGAGCAATACAAGTAGTGGTGTTTTGCATGTGTGGGTGGGGGTATATTGCTTGTGGTAGCCAAAACAATTTTTTTCTTCTTTTGTCTTACACCTCAGCTGGTGTTAGGCACCTGAAGGGTCCATTAGGGAGAGGTGGTTGTGTAGTGGTGGTTGTTGATGTTGGATTGGGGATGAATAAATGGGAAGTGGTGGTAGGGGGTAGGTAATGGTGGGGGAAATTGGGGCGAATAGAACGTTTGGCTTAGAGCTTCGTTTCAAAAAAGTTGGCCAGTTTCTGAGCTTGATGTAAGGATTCTAGATCGAGAGCAAGGATGTTGTGATGGATGTCCTCTTTTAGGCCACCCAATAACACATGTTTTAACTAGTTATCCATCCAATTAGTGACCCAGTAATAAAGCCTTGTGAAATCTGCCCTATAATGATCCATAGTAGTCTTCTGCTGAATGTGTGTGAGAGAGAATGTTTGCCCGATCACTGCCTCCAAATCAGTGAATCATCATTTCAACAAAAAGACTCCAGTTTTCTCGACCATGATGCTGTTCAAATCCTCTCATCTAGATTGAAGCATCGGCTCCAAAATTGCCAGTTGCCACAAGTACCCACTGGTGGGGGTGGTACCTCATAGTAGTTAATATAACGTTCTGCCATGGCTAACCATCCATAGGGGTCCTCACCATTAAATCTTGGCAATTCCATTTTAATAGCTTTAAAATAGGAATGGAGGTTCTGGGGAGGTGGGTTTGTTAATATGGGTAGAGATGAAGGTGATGAGTTGGGAGTTGTGGAGGGAAGTATGTGGAATGATTATGAATGTGCCGAGAAGAAAGAGATGTATGTGGTGAAAATAGTGAGGAAGAGCCATAGTGATAAGAGGAAGGGTTAGGGCGGCTAGTTGTGGTGGTGGTGACTAGGGTGGGTTGTGTGGTGGTGGTGTATGTAGGAAGTTGGGCTAGGTTTGGGGAAAGTGAGTAGGAAAGGTCGAGACTTGATGATTGAGCATTGGAAGACACAAAAAATGAGCGAAATGAAGAGGATAGGTTCGGGTTAGAAAGGCGGGTACCTAAAGGCGAAGAGGTCTAATTTGGAGGATGAAATAGGGTTGAAAAGGGGTTGGTTGTGGGGTGGGTGATTGTTTGGGAGAATGGAGGACCCGATTTGAGGAGTTGGAGTTTGTCAAGCAGTAGAGATTGAAATGCTGCAAACTGTGAGGTCATATTGTTTTGAAAAGCTATGTTAGAGGAGTTCAAGGTAACAATAGATTTCTAGAGGTGTGTTTGCTGTGTTTCCAAGGCAGAAATAGACTCACCCAAGTCGTCGACTTGCGTTCGCAGGTGTTCTTGACGAACATCAGTCGTTTCAGCCACAACATCTGGATCAGAGATGGCAGAATCTGTGTTTTTGCCCATCAAATTGACGGGCTCTTATGCCAATTGGTATGCCCAATCTATTTAGGTGGCCAAAAAGGGTAACTTTAACATAAAACAGTACATGAATTAAAAAAATAAGAAAATGAAGAAGAGTTGAGGAAAAAGAGGCAACTTTCATTCCATCATTCATAAGTTCTCTATGCTCTCATTATTACATATTTATACTCCTAATAAAAGAGAACTATCACGCCCCAGACCCGGAGTTGGTGGAAAAAGAACCCCGCCCCCGACGCACGACCTAAAGTAAAAATAAAAAATAAAAACAAACGTCTCTTATAAAAATAACTCCAAAATCCTTACAAGGTATACAAAAATAATAAATTAAAATCCTTAAATTTCTCCTCAATCACAACCTCACCTCTTCTAAAACCTGTCTTGCCAAATAACACCTGTAAAATAATAGGTGAAAGGTAACAACCACCGTCACTCAGTGAGTAGAATATGTAATATGCCAGTCAAGCTTGCCATTTTAATCACACTATAAAATAGGATAATAATATCAAATCATTATACACATAATGCCATATCACATCATCCCTTCACGTGTTCATTATACCCTTCATAAATTGTAACTCACCACATGACCCCCTATGGCCAACTGCCTTAATGTCCTCATGTGCAATTTACATTTATCCCTTAGATTAATGCAACACCAAAGTTCTCATGCTCCATGAACATCTCACACAATTCACTGATCAAATATATAATAACTCTGAAAGTACTTCACACAATTCAACATGTTTGACTTAAAATAGAGAGATATTTAAAAATATCTCAAACCCCATGATATCTTATAGTTTTCATTTACCAGAAGATAAGAATATTTTAAACACATTACAGAAACCACTCACCTAGATAATCCAAGCTTTGGCAATTAATCCCCAAATATCAAACTCTAGCTAACTCTTTCCTTTATTTCTGCTTCTCTCTATGTGAGCCCTACAATTTGCATACTGTCGTTTCTCTGAAACAATACGAACTACTATTTATAGGAGAAAGAAGGTGGCTAAAACAATCCTCTATTGGTTCATATGGGCAGCAAATGATAACTTTGGAACCAATTAGACAACAAAAGCCCTGAAGCCAACAACTCCTACTAAAATCATTAGTCGCACACACACACACATGTCCAATTTAGGCGATTTCAATGCCACCTCCAGCTTTGTGTTGTCAACTCATGATTAGGTATAATAAGCTTAGTCATAATGTGAAAATTCATAGCTACAAGCACACGTCACCAGCTAGGTAAAGAAAAAAAGTTTACTAAGCATCCAGGGTTCATCCCGGTAAAATAATATATATATATATATATATATATATATATATATATATATATATATATATATATAAAATACGGGATCTTACAGGAATCCTAGCTACATGGACCTAAAGATAAAAGTCTGGTAAGGGCCGACTGCAAGAGTAGAAGTATTGGGCTCGGGCTCAAGTCATTGGGCTAAACAATTTCTTCTTTTTGTTAGTTGATTAGAACATTTGTATTTGATTTTATTGGGATGCGACAAGCGAGGAAAGAGGATACGCGTTGGATCAGAATTTTCAGATATTTTTTAACAAAAATAAAAAGTTTCAGATTTTATTAAAAATCGAAACCAGCCCCAAAAAAAAAAAATTGAACCCAAAGTAAACCAAACTGGAAAAAAAAAAAAAAAAAAAAAAACCCAATCGAATCGAATCAAAATTTTGATTTGGTTTTGGTTTGGGCAAAAAACCAAATTCACCCCTAGATAGATTGTAGTGTTAACTACGTCTCCCTAAAAAAGAATAAGGCATCTTCTTATCATGAAGCATGCATTTAGCCATTTAAACTATGGTCATATTCTTTCTCTCAGGAACATTATTCTGTTGATGGGGAATAGCCCACTGTAAGCTGCCTTTTAAGTCTTAAATCATCAAAAAAAAATTGGAATTACATGGAGGTGTATTATCCACATCTGTCGCTTCTCAATTTCTTGATCTAGTATCCAATTTGAAGTTTCACCATTGCCTTGAATCTCTTGAAGACAGTAAATACCTCTGACTTGTGCTTCAAGAAATACAATCAGCACATTCTTATACAGTTATCTATGAAGGTCAAGGAGAACCTATTTCCACTAAGTGTTGTGACCTGGATAAGACCACACATATCAGAGTGTATCAACTCTAGTGGATGACTTGCTCTGTAAGTTATCTCTCTGTTAAAGGCTTGTCTATGATACATTCCAACTGCAAAGCCTTCACATATTCCATGCGTTTCACCTTTGGGAATCTAATCACCATTTCTTTGCCCACTAGCATTTGTAAGCTATGGAAATTCAAGTGACCAAGTCTTTTGTACCAATCCCAAACGTTATCCCCTCCATTGCAGCTTTTAGTGCATTCAATTTCATGTCTTCCATTTTCAAAGGGACATATCTATTTAAGTCATTTGTACTGTGACAACATGATTCTCCAATTTTCTTTCCTCAAAGATAGCCACCGCATCATCTCCATATAGTAAAAAATAGCCATGCTGCATCATTTGTTCTACATTGAGTAAATTCTCATCCAATCATTACATCATCATCACCTCTTTAATGTACCTAGTACCATTCTTGGTCTCTATAACCAGTGTACCTTTTCCTACAACCTACACAATTTGTCCATTTTCTACTATGATTCTAATAGTGACATTTCTATCAACATTAATGAGCAATGACTCATGACAAGTCATGTAATTACTGCAACCATTATTAATGAACCAAACATGCTCCTCTTTGATCATTGATGAAGAGTTACAAGCAAAGAATATAGAGGTTTCCTCACCAACATCCTGGCACCATTGTCGAGGATTAGTAAACTTGCTAATCTTCCCCTTTGTTTCTGTTTGTGTTTCTGTCTTTTACTTCTCAATTGTCCCAGATTGCCAAAAGGACCACAATGCAAAGTGTCCCTACATTTGGTGTATCCTATGGGCAAGGATATCCAACTCATCAACGTCCTCAATTCATTGCGAATGGAGGTGCTTGGGGTTATCAAAGCCATAACGAATCAAGGGACAACATGTTCTCCAACGCTTACAATTCAGATTGGAGAGATTAGTCAGATTATATGTTGGAGGAACCTCAACAATTTCCACAAGGTGGATATTGGCAGTAAGGGGAGTTCTATTCAAGACCTATGCAGCCACCACAGCCTCCCCCACAACAATTCCAATCGAATTCCTCCCCCACAAAAATTCCAATCGAATTCAAGTATGCCCATGACTTATGATGAAATTCTTGATGTACTAACTACTTTGATGCAGGGCTCACAACAAGAAGAGTATTTGCAGCCATCGGAGGAGTTCTATTAATGGCCATATGCACCACAACAATCTGCCTAATCCAATTCAGGTTTGTCAATGAATAATGATAACATGCTTCAATTACTAACTTCGTTGCCGCAGGAATTAGAAATTCTAGCAAAAAAGACGGACGAATTGAAGAAGCAAATGGGGCAGATGGTGGATTTCATGGCACATATTCAAGAACAAAGTGAACTCTCCAACTCAACCAACGTCAATTCGAAGGGAGATTCTAAAATCCATGAAGTTATCACCTTGGGAAGTAGTTTTGAGGTTGGAACTGGACCAAAAGCATCTAAACAAAGCCAAGAAGAGGACGAACAACTGTTGATTGAGGAGGAGGAAGAAGGCACACCCACGGCAAGGGTAGAACAACCCTTGCCATAGCCACCTAAAAGTCCTATGCCGTCCAACTCAGGTAAGGTGATTCCAAATTTGATTCCTTCTAACCCCATTCCACCAAATGTCCCTTTTCCTCGCAGGTTTTTTATTCCCAAGGAAGAAGAGAGTGAAAAAGACATCATGGAAGCCCTTCCCAAGTTGCAAAGTGATATCCCAATTCTTGGTGCACCCAATCAAGTTCCAGATTGTGTTGAATTATTCAAAGAACCTTGTACACCAAGAAGACTGAGTCAAGAGAAAGAAGTGGCTGGAGAATATGTAGAATGCATAAAAAATGATGTACTTGGCACAACCATTCCCAAAAAAGTTGAGTT
The DNA here is from genome assembly GCA_963580275.1 of Crataegus laevigata. Taxonomy (NCBI): domain Eukaryota; kingdom Viridiplantae; phylum Streptophyta; class Magnoliopsida; order Rosales; family Rosaceae; genus Crataegus; species Crataegus laevigata. The sequence goes on along the minus strand of OY756940.1, from coordinate 15,512,673 downwards.
TGATGACACGGGACAAGTCACAACCATCATAGTAAATCTGGCCAAGTGCAAAGTACCTGAAACCTTCAAAGTTGTGGTGTTTGTCATTGAGTTTGTGTCAAAGCAAACAAGTAAGCCATCTTCTCCAATCTCACTTTTGTTTTCTACTAACATGCTGATTTTGATGATTCAGGCACCCACTCTAGAATTTAGAGCACTGCCGGATCATTTCAAGTATCACCGTCCATTCAAAGATCAACCCATGCATTCGAAGAAGGGAGACCTAGGAATCGCCACACAATCAGATTTGCGTTCCTAAACCCTTCTCTTTACTGCATTCATTTTACTTTGATTAGTTAGTTGTTTGTTTGTTTGCTTACTGTGAGTTTATGTTTGAAACATTGAGGACAATGTTTGATTTAAGTGTGGGGGGGGGGGGGGGGGTTAAGGGTAAACAAAATGTTTTTCATGCAAATTCGTGGGATTTTATCACCCATCCCTTCTAAGGTTGTTTCTCACTGTTTTTAAGTGTTTTAAGCTGTTTTGGAGTGTTTTAGTGTGCTTTGAAGTAAAAATACAAAAATTTGAAAAAGTTTTGAAAAATACCCAAAATGGTTGTTTTAGAGTCGTTTTTGTGTGTTTGTGTCTTAGGATACCTTCCAACACAATGATGAGGATTTGGTTTTTAATTGCATGACTATTAAAGAAAGTTATGAAGATGGATGGAAGTTTGATATGCTCTTGGTTTATGCTTAGTTGTAGTTGTTTACGAATTCACATTTGATCACAAAAGCATAAAATCAGTTTTTGTAACATGATTGAAGGAAGGAGCTCAAATTAACGCTAAATCCCTGTGAAACTTGAGCCTTTACCTTCTTTAGAGAGTTATTAATCCGTGATTCTTTGTTTTCTAAAGTCGATGCATGATCTCATTATTCTTTGCTTGGTTGCTACTTAGAATGCATCTTCATCGTTATAGAACCAAATGCTAGAACTCATATCTGTTTCATTCAAAGCATGACATTGAATTGCATAACACATATCAAGATGAAGTTGTTTAGTTACCACCACAACCAAAAAGCCTTATCCCCTCTTTCATATGTTTTGTAGATTTAACCCCTTTTGAGCCTTGTTTAGCCTATTTTCTTTGTTAACCACATTATCCCTACCTAGCCTAGTATAGGACTATCCATACCCTTGTTCTTAAAGGATAATGAAGCATGACTTAGAATGAATTCATTTTGATCTACATTATGCAGAAAAACAAGTGTGGGGGAGGGAATGGTTGTTTTAAGCTCAATTGTATGTTTTGGGTTTCAAAAGAAAAGAAAAAGAAGAGAAAAAAATGTGTGAAAAGAAAGAAAAAGAAAAAAAGTTTGAAAAGAAATAAGATTGAGTTTAAAAGTATTGGTTGTTGAAGAAAGGGTCCAAAAGTTTGAATTTGACCCTAAGTGTTGTATGAATCTCCCTTTTTGTTCAGAGTTAGTGGCTGCATTCAAAAGTGTATCCTAAGTATCAATCTCATTACTTTGCTTACTATTTCTTTAAGAACCTTTGTTTTTCCATATCCTTTCTTTGTTAGCCAACACCCTTAGCCCCGTTACAACCATTTGACTTCTATCTTGATTGTTATGTGTTCAATATGTGGAGTTTGGGATTGGTATGAGCATATAGTGTCCCTGGTTCTTGCATCTAAGTAGTAGCATTCCATTCATGAGATCATATTCATTTGTGCTTTAATAACTCCAGAAAAAATACTTTCTTTGCTATAACATATGTGAGTATTAGTTTACATGTTTACATCAATCTTCTCACATATACCTAGTGAAGGGAGTGTAGTTAGAAAATCTGAGTGAAAATTGAGTGTTTATCTAGTAAGGAATTAAGGGAATTCTCTAAGGCATGTTACTACATTCAAAGTGTTGTTTTAATCGATTAAATGTGAACTAGTGAATGGTGACTGTGGTTAAGTGTGTGCTCAAGGGTAAGGATGACCAAAATCTATGTAAGTAATGATTTTTAATATGTCATGTGCATTGGAAATCCCTACGACAAAAGTTGGAAGGTTTAGATTGTGTTTGTTTCTTTTGTTTCTTTTGTTTTGCTCGAGGACTAGCAAAAGCTAAGTGTGGGGGAATTTGATAGGAGCATATTTATGCGACTTAGTAAGCTTGTTTCCTTGCATTTACATTGTTAGTTCTTAGTTATTTTAGTATTTTAAGCTATTTTCGTGTGTTTGTAGGTTTAAAGGGCCAAGGTAGCAAGAAAGTGCATTTTTGTGCATTTTGGAGCAGTTTTGGGCATTAAATGGTTGGCACATGCTTGGAGCTAAGTGGATGGACGAAATTGAATACCAAAGGAGCCTAGGATTGAGTGAAGAGATGAAGAAAGACAAATGAAGAACAAAGAGTTCAGAATTGGAAACCAAAGTTTCTAAATTTGGTCCTAAACTTTCCTAATTCGAATTCACCTATGTTCCAGCTACAAAGGGGTTTCTAAAACTTGTTAGGTTGCCTAATAATATGTTTCTAGAAGTCCTAAAATCTGCCCAAAGCTTGCCGCACAGGGAGGGTCAATTCCTTGCCTAATTTGTGACTTAAACTACTTTCCCTTTCCTTTAGGTTTCCTACCGCACACTCTAAGCACATTCAATTTCCTTGCCATGCAAGGGGACCTTGTCCTTTCATATTTTCTGCCACAAACCACATTCTCTTTTACCTTACATCAATACCGCACATATCCTTGCCCTTTTCCTTTTGTTTTCTGAAATTTAATCACTTTCCTATTCTCTACCACATCCCACATTCCTATTTTCCCTTAATTTCTGACATTTAATTCTTGTAGGACAAATTAGCTAAGTTCTAAACCTTTCCTATTATTTTCTGAGTACCTTAGCCCTATAAATAGTTAGTGCCGCACCATTCTAACTCTCCCTACACATTCTGCCGCAAGGCTCTCTAATTCTCCCCATCCATCCATCCACCTATCTACTTATCCATCATCACCATCCCTTGTGCCGCAACTTTACAAAGGAAGAAGGAGAGGATTACCTTGGAGCCATGCCTAGCTATTCAAGACGTTGGATTGTTGGAGCGTTTCTAGGTGTAATCTATCTTTGTTTTCAACGTTTAAATCTGATTATCTTTGTTTATTTGCAAGTATGAGGAACTAATTCTGTTTTAGCTAGAGGTGGATTCAAAACCATGAATATATAGGTGATATGAGTTGATTACCTTCAGTTATTGTTTCATGAATTGTGAATTCAATTTGCTTAACTGTTTGATTCAAAACTTATTCTTGTATGTTGATTAAGGGGGCCCACTTAGTTTGCATGCATGAATTTGATGCTAGAATATAAGGGAGTTTCACCTAATCGTTATGAACTTATATTCATAAGTAGTGGAGGTTGCTAGTCACAATCGCGTTAAGTGAATTCCTGGCAGGAGTATCATGCAGTTCATAGTTACAAATGCCTTGTCAATGTTTATAGTTTTCACAAAGCTTAATGATCTTTGATTGTATCTCTATTATGCAATTCATGTTGAGAACTATTGAAGAATGTTTTGGGTTCTTGTATGTGTTGTCCGTCCAATTCAATAACTTAAGGAAAACTTGAGGGTTAATTTGTGTAGTTCACGGTTAACTTGTGTTGCATGTGTGTCATGTGTGGAGAAGAACCCTCTAGCTAGCCTTTTATTCCTTGATTCATCTTAATTTCATGCCTTGTTTTCATTCTGAAAGTTATTTAGTTTTAGATTTAGTTTTCGTGCAAACCAAACCCCCCATCTTTAAGTAGTGTCAATTGAGTTAGAATCTGTCTAAATTTGTGTCTAGTTAGTCTTTTGAGTTTATTTTCATCCAAATCAGTCCACTAGTGTCTAGTTTCAGTCAATTTGATTGTTTTGAGTTGTTTTGAGTCATTCTAGTGTGTTTTGAGTCATTAGAGTTTAGTTTTGTGTTTTTGAGTCTTGTTTAGTGTTTTTAAGTCAGTTTAGAGTAGATTAGCAATCCATCCTAATCTCCAGCCTAGAACGATCCCTACTTGCATCTTTACTACAACTGTCAACAAGAAGGTTTAATTTGTGTGTTGTTTTACTTCACATCACATCCTTGGCATAGTGAACTTGTTGAACAATTTTTTCTGCACTCCTTGGCAATGTGTCTATAATTATCATATTTGTGGCATTTTGGCTTGTCTTTGACCATCACTCACCAAAGTACAAATTTCTCAACCTTACTTATCACCATTGCTCTTCACCACTGCATTAGATTTCTCATTTGGCTTTACAAATCCTTCTTCTCCTTGATCTTCTAAGGCTTCATGCCTTTGTAACCACTGGACTGTGAATTATTCCTGCGTTAAACACTAAGACTACTAAAAGCTCTCTCAGTAGCCTCATTGTCTTCTGAGTGTCTACATAGCCTTTGTTCAAATCCCTTGAGAGGTGCTACAACTTCAGTTAGATCTATCTTACTTATTGTCTTAGTCCCCTCAATAACAGATAATATATATCATATGTATGAGTGATACTAATCAACAATTTCTCTACAATCCTTTATTAGGAAATTCTTCACCATGCCTTTTCATTTGATTAATCAATCTAAATAGTCTTGTCAAGTAATCAGATAATGCTTCACCATTTCTCATTCTAGCATATTTAAAATCACGGTGAATACCTAGATTTTTCACAACCATGACTTGAGAATAACACATGTACTCTCATCCTAAGCAGCTTTAGCAGTCTACTGGTTTGCAATTCTTAGGAAGATCTTATCACTCACAGAACTTTGGATTAATCCCAGAGCTCTAGCATATAGAGCAACAAGATCTTGAGCAACGATTTATTGTTTCTCAATGAGTTAATTGTTTGAAGCTGAGGAAAGTTCATAGCCTTCCTCAACAAAATTTTCACAAATTGTGGGATTTGAATATTGTCTTCATAGTTGACTCTATTGAAGGTTGGAGCTTAAAGCTCAGCTCCAGATCCAGCCATATCGACCGTTCATTCGTCTAAGTTCTTTATAGAAACCCCAAAAACAAAAATAACATATTCACGCCCTTGATTCAAATCGAACCAAGCTCTGATGCCATGTTAGTGTTTGTATAGACGTGTAGCTAATTTCAGTCTTGTTTTTATCTGAAAATGAATGAGAAATTGATGAGCTCATAGAGATAGAATTGCAAAAAATACAGAGAAAGAAACATGGAGTTCGTTGCTCCTTGAATTCGATCTCAATTTTGGTTACATCAGACATAAACACTAAACACGAGAATATAGCCATTGCTCCTCTCACACTTGCATCGTGACTATGATTAGGTGCACAACACACACTCACTTAGCTACATTAAGATAATTTTGACAACTAGCATAATACAAACCCTTAAGGTGTTTTAATCTTAGCCGTCAATTACAAGAACTTATTCTACTTGAATTTAAAACCTAGAACAATAACTTCATTGCTACCATGATTGAATCTTCAACAATGGTCAGCAGAGGCCACAACAACTGCGTAGAAAATGGATGATTATGTCGGTGCCAAGGCATTATAAACGGTTGGTTTTCTTTGTCGATATACTTGGTTGGGCATTCGCAAGAAGCTTGTTGTAACTAAAGTTGATTGAGTTTATTCAAAGCATTGTTCGAAGGATCACATTTTCTTTCGATATTTTAATCCTTCAACTATTTCAACATTCCCGTCTTAAATATTTAATTCGTTTGTCAACAATGTAGTGTAGATTGAAAGAACTTAAACTAGGGTTTTGAATATAGATTGCATAAGCTCAACTCAATGAATCTGAGTGAGTTCTTTACTTCATTATATATAGCGTACAAGATGAGGTGGTTACAATGTATCTGTTATCAAGATTACAATGAAATTCAAATTACAAAATACATGAACTGAAGTTAAGGTATATTCTGTGAGAATAAAATCATATTGAAGAAAGACTGGTTATTCTCAATTTGCTGGAGACTTTGTATGTTATCCAAACTTTGACTTAAAGTTGATGAGCGGGAACCATATAATGCAATCTTGGGTTGATTAGTTGGCGAGGATTGCTGAACTGAAGGACATATAAGATTAGTAGGTTTATCACTTCCCCGTAAGCTAAGCGGTCGTTGTCGAATGGGAAGCTTGGAAAAAAGATAATTAAATCATGTGGGAGACAATCCTTTAGTGAGGAGATCAGCAATTTGGTCAGGAAAAGCAACATAACCAACAACTAGCTCTTTATGAACCACTTTCTCTCGAACATAGTAGTAGTCAACTTCAACGTGTCGTATCCTCGCCTGATAAATAGGATTAAAAGCAACAGATAGGGCACTGATATTTTCACACCATAACCGTGGAGGGATTAAAGGCAAATGAAGATAGTGAAACATATGGCGAAACCAAGAAAGTGTGGCTGCAGTATAAGCCATTTGGCGGTATTCCGCCTCAGTGCTTGATCGAGAGACACCGCGTTGTTTCTTAGAGCTCTAAGACACTAAGTTATCTCCAAGAAAGATACAGTAGCCCTCAGTAGAGCGACGGGCATTGGGGTCGCCGACATAATCAGCATCGGCAAAAGCAGTGAGAGTAAGAGGGCTGAGTCTGTACATAAGAGCATGATCATGTGTAGCCTTTAAATATCGTAAGATACGTTTGACAGCAGCCCAATGAGCAGTAGTGGGTGAATGCATATATTGGTAGACCTAATTAACAGCAAAGGCAATGTCAGGTCGGGTAAAAAGGAGATATTGAAGTGCCCCTACTACACTGCGGAAATCAGTGCCATCCTGCAATGGTTTGCCTTCATATAAACTCAGTTTTCTTCCGGTGACAGCGGAAGTAGTGAGAGGTTTGCTGTCTGCCATGCAAGTTTTGTGCAGTAGGTCTAAGATATATTTTGACTGAGGTAAATACATGGCATTGGGAGTCCGTCTAATTTCCATCCCCAAAAAATAATGCAGCGTGCCCAGACCCTTCATGGAAAACATTTGGCCTAATTGAGCAATAAGGTGAGTGATGTGACTGGAGTTATTTCCCATGACCAATATATCATCAACATAAATTAACAAATAGATAATAGTGGTGCCATTGAAAAAAATGAACATGGACGCATTTGCCATGGACGCCTGAAATCCCAAGTTCTCAAGATGGTGAGAAAAACATTGAAACCATGCACGCGGTGCCTTTTAAAACCATATAGTGACTTATGTAAATGACAGACATGTGAAGGAAATTGTGGGTCAACAAAACCTAAGGGCTGTCTCATATACACCTCTTCTGCCAAAGAACCGTGTAAAAATGCATTTTGGACGTCAAGTTGATGGATGGGCCAATTGTAGTGCAGTGCAATGGAAAGAAGAAGTCTAATTGTGGCATGATGACAATGAGACTAAAGGTTTCGCTGTAGTCAACGCCAGCTTGTTGATGAAAACCATTGGCCATAAGGCGTGCTTTAAATCTTTGAATGGAGCCATCAGAGTGCCTCTTAATTTTGTACACCCATTTATTTGGGAGAACATTCATAGATGAATGAAAAGGGACCAAGTGTTGGAGGTATGCCCTGAAAGTCAATCTTTGGAAGAAAAATTTCATGACATTGTCTGTATGTATAGATAACTCTAAATACAGCAAAAGGCAAAGTCACTCATTAGGACTATCTCGATAAATGATATAGGTCCAAAATAGTGAATCCATGGACAATGGATCAATGGAAGAAGTAATCTAATGAAGTTGGACTACAGAGACCTTCTTCTCATAACCATGATGTTCAAAAGGTTCCTGGTCGTAGGATTGTCAGAGGGATACTGACAATACATAGACCAGTACATACTATGTCCCATTCGAATAGGAAGGATGAGAAGTCTCATGCCATTCGTGTAGTGACACTAAGACAAGTATGTAGGTGCTCATTAAGGGAATGAGTTCATTGAACACAATCAAAAGAGAGCACTTGCATGGAGGTCTACTCACATGTCAAGCAAGTAACTCTACTGGTTGGAATATGTAAGTAATCCTTTGACCTGAGACATCATAGTTGTCTTGAGGATACGGTAATGATCATTTGATAATGAGACATGACCACATCTCATCTTGGATGTGTTCTATGCATTGTTGGGGTCAGTGATTTATTCTCAGCGGCATGTGAATGATCAACAAGGGATCTCTAATCCTTGTTATGAAAGGAAGAATACTCAAAGATATGATTCGAGAATCTTCGGCCGAAGTATCGAGCGTAATGATGGAAGGCGTTCCTATACGACTCAATTGAATCATATAATTAAGTATAATCACATAGAGCCAAAGGTTTATATTTGATGTGTCCTTTTGGATTTTATGCATGTGGGTTTTAATATTATGTTTGACATATTATTTCTTCATTCAAAATATGTTTATCTTTTGTTTTTCAAATGTTGAAAAATGTGTATCAAGAGTTGAAAAGATATGTATGCAAAAATTGTTTTGGATGCATGAATGAAGAGTGAGTTTTTGAACAAAATTTGGGGCTTTTATTCCATTGGGGAGGGCACGGTTTTGGGTGTTCTTTTTGTCTTGTGTTTGTGTTTTATTTTGAGTTACACACACACACTTTGAAGCTAGAAACAAGAGGCCTTGTCATTTTTGTTTTTGTTGTTTTGAAAAATCACCAAGAAAGTGAAAATCTTGAAATTGTTTTCATGGTTTTGTTCTTGGTGTTCATGGTTTTGTTCTTAGTGTTCTTGGTCTTGTTCTTGGTGTAAATGTTTTGATCTTTGTTGTTTATTTTGGATGATAAACTTTCCATCAATAACTTCCCATCAATAAATTTCCATCAATAGCTTTCACTAGTTTTACTTTATCCTAGACTTGACTAGGAGGCCATACCTAAAAGTACAACAACCAAAAGTTGACAAGGAAAGACATGTCCTTTTAATTATGACTTAAAGGAGAGAAGTATGGGTCTTCTCTATCACCCTCAACCTAGGGCCGGCCACTCCCTTCCTTTTATTTAAAAAAATGCCTATTGTAGGCTCTCATGCAATTTGAAAAGTTATGTGTACTTTCTAGTATTTGTGGTTTGACCCCATACTTTCTATATTTGCATTTTGGCCCCACCTCTTTAGAGGACAAAAATATATTGATTTTAAATTTTGTTTGTAGTTTAAACTCATCATACCATTATGCCCATATGTACTAAATCTAATTGATTATGTTGCATTCCAATTTAATTATTTAATGTGATTAAGTAGTTAGAAAAATGGTTGACTATGAACTTATGCCTTAAACGATAATTGAGCTACTAGTAAGGCCGCTAAACTCAAATTGTTTGAACCATGGGAATGTGTTTTAATTATCGTTTCAATTGGACCACAACACGTTAGACGTTAATCTTTCTCTCCCTCTTAGTATATGTAATTTGTAGGAATTTGTACAAATCGGTTTGTAATTCTTATTACTTCTCTATCTCTTTCAATTAGTTGATTCCCTCTAGTACTAGACTAGAGTTTCTCTAACTATTTGGTAAGGAGACATATTAAAAGGGGATTTTCATGAGATTAAAGATTTGTTGGGTCCAACGCCCTAAATAGCAATGAATGATTGTCTTTCGTTTCTAATGGCTCAATGTTTTTAATTGGATTAAAAGCACGTAATTAAAACGACACAATCCTCCCTAGATCTTATTCAACAATGTTGGCTCGTTGTTGAATCAACCTAAAAAGTCCATAGTCATCCAAAGAGCCTAAAATAACTATAAAGTCCAAATAACAAAGGAATGCAAACTTCTCTTAGTAGTTGTATATACTTCCAATATTTTGAAAAATTGTTTTGATATTGATTTGTTTTTGTGAAAACGAATAGTGAGAGTATCATGCGCTACTAAACTAAAATGAACTTAATTAGTAGTTATGTATATCTTCAATATTTTGAAAAATTGTTTCGATATTAATTTGTTTTGCGAAAACAAATAGTGAAGATATCATATGCAACTAATTTCATTTACTTTGGACTAAGTAGTTGTAATAGGACACAATTTATTGTAATATGATTAAATAAATAAAATGATGAGACCTTAAAATCCCTCAACCAACATCCAATATTAAGTTGAAAGCTGAGAGGTGCTTTGAACACTTCTTCGTGGCCTTCCACCATGGTAGGCTCCAATCGTTTATGACTCATACACCGGCTTCACCCTATCATGGGGGAGTTCAAAGTATGATACTCAGGAGGAGTCTACTTCAACATTTGATGTAGTGAAGGTAGGCAACAAGTGTGGCCAACATCGTATCATCGTGAGGTCATACTTGGGACCCTATCTAAACTGGCATGGTAGGTCAAAACTTAACTAAGAGAAATGGTGCCAACATCATATCATTGTGAGGCATTGTTCTCTAAAGGCCAACTAGATGGGTAATCACAAGAGGTTGTTGTGAATGGGCAATTGTACCCTCTCATTATATTTTTGCTAGCCAACATCATATCATTGTGAGGTGGGCTTGGTAATAGTGAGCCTCCCATAACCCGCTAGGAGCTTTCATTGAAATCTCCCGGATTCCATCTTGAGGGATATGGGATTTGCCAAAAATAGTGGGTGGTGTCATTCGGTTTAAAGACCCGAATCGTTTGACTTAATCAACAATCAAACTAATTTATTCTATTGTTATGTATTTAGATATGGTTGGAAGCACGCTTGCAAAGATACTCGACAAACATTTCCTTGAGGGGCACAATTTCCCATCATGGTACCGTAATGTCAAGATTCTCCTAACCTTGGAGAAAATTGTTTACGTACTAGACAAGGGTCCACCTCACATACCTCTTGGCCCTGAGGCCACTGAGGATGAACGTGCTAAGTATGACAAACACGTTGAGGATGACACACAAACCAAGTGTTATCTCTTGGCTTCCATGAATGAGGAGTTACAGAGACAGCATGGGGGAATGGACAGTGCATCCTCCATCATACTCCATCTTACGGAGTTATATGGTGAAGGGACGCATAATCGTTGCTTCAGCACTGTCAGTGAACTTGTGAAGACCAAAATGGTCAAGGGAGCCCCAGTGCATCAACATGTACTAAAGATGATTGGACTCATTGAACAATTGGAGAACCTAGGTACTCCACTTGATGGGGAATTGGCCCAGGACTTCATCTTGGCTTCTCTTTCTGATTCGTTCTCGTAGTTCGTTATGAACTACAATATGAACAAAATGGATAGTACTCTCTCTGAGTTACTAAACATGTTAGTAACCGCTGAGAAGACTATGAACAAAGAGAACGTTGTAGGGACTGCCGCAATAGCGTACAATAAGCCATCCACTTCCAAGGCCAAGCCGAAAGGCAAAGGCAAAGGAAATGAGAAGAAGTCATTCACTCCTAAGGCCCAAGGTGGAGTGAAAAAGAAGGCGAAGGAGCCCAAGGGGACTTGCCACCACTGTGGGAAGGATGGGCATTGGAAGAGGAATTGCAGGTTATACCTTGCATCTCTGAAGGACAAGCCACTAGGTATGGTTTTCGTTCTTATCTTCAATTCTAAATGTTAGATCTTCTAATCTTTATATTTTTATATAAAATGCTAATCACTTATGCAATTGTATGTAGGTGAAGGAGCCAAGTAGAAGATGGACGTGCAAAGAAAGGGATGGAGTGAAGAGTTCGGCCATTACTTTTTGCTAACTACTTAGGAAGTTTGTTAGGCATTTAAAGATAGTCTTTAAACTTTCTTATTTTGCTAAGAACTTATTATGTGGCTTCATATGATGGAAGACCCACTTTTGGTGCCTATGTGAAGGTATATAATTAGTCTCTAATGTAAGAGCTAATTATTTTGTATTAAACATTATGAATGTTTTACTTATCATATCAATGTAATGTGATGAATGCCTTCTACTACATTTGTTCCTCAAAGTAGTGTTATGAATTGAATAATGTCTTGTTGTATTCTAGTAGAAATACAAGAAATGTATCACTAACATAAATGTGATATCCAAACTTTGGATTTATCAATTAAGGATAGGTCTCACATTTTGGCCATAGATGGATACAATGAATCTTTAGATTTGGTTCCAATTGCCTACATGTGAGCTCTATATGAATTGAAAGGTCTAGAGATTCCTTTCTTGAAGAAAAGGAAGATCACATTATAATGAAGTGAGTAATACATAAGGAAAAACGTTTTCTTACAAGGTTGCCGCTTAAACACAATAACCAAGATCACTCTTGGTTCAACTAGTAGTTTTGAACAACTAATTGAACATTTCTTAAATTGTTTTAGGAAATGCCAAATGTGTTAATAGTGATCAAACCTAGAATGAAGTGTCTAAATCTATAAAAGGTCTAAACAAAAGGGAATAGTTTCAAAATCAGTCACAACATATAGTTTAACACTAAGACAATCTGATTTCGACACCTCATGTGACTATAGTAGGAATGGTTGAATTCTAATATCCTTAGTAGGAGCCATGCTTCCACTAATGATTTGGATAATTCTTGTATGACTACTTTAAAAGGTTTTAGTATGAATAAAACTAGGGGTGGGTTCAAAAAATTGAAAACCGAAAAAAACCGAAAACCGAACCGGACCGAGACCGAAAAAAACCGAACCGAAACTCTCAAACCGAACCGAACCGAATCTGCCCAGTTCGGTTTCGGTTTTTGAGGTTCGGAAACCGAACCGATATATATATTTAATTATTTTTTTCAATGTTTATAAATAGTTTAGTCATACAATCATAACAAAACAGATGTTGTTGCCAAGTTGGTTTCAGTTAAATTTTCGAAGTCACAGCGTATGGGTTCGAACCTCCTCGTGCCTCCTGGATTTTGGAAATTTTTTCCAATTTTTATGAGAAATCAACAAAACCCCTCCGCATGGTTTCGAACCCCTTCCCTCCAGGTTGGGAATGGCAGCCGCAAGCCAACTTGACAGGAGGCTTTGTGCTGCTATAATTGTACAAGTATAATATTTATAGGTATTCTAAAACCGAACCGAGCCGAAACCGAACCGAGAAAAACCGAACCGAATACAAACCGAACCGAACACAAACCGACAAAAAACCGAACCGAACCGACCCGAACAGTGATTTCGGTTTGGTTTCCGGTTTTGGCAACAAACCGAACCGAACCGAACCGAACCCACCCTTAAATAAAACTTATAATATGATGTTTGACACCATATAATTTAAATGAATGGACTTAATAAAGCAAATCACAGATTGCACATGGGATTACTTGAGAAGGAATCCTTTTATGTATGTTCGTTTAAATAACTTGTATTAGCTAGATGTTGTTGATTGTCCAAAACTATTGAGACATCATCAATAAGCTAATGGATCTTAAAGATTGTCAACAGATCCAAGACAAGTTAGTGGGAGCTGTATGCATTCAAATCAAGAAAATATAAGTGTTATACTTTTCTTAAGGTTTTCGAATGAATGTTTAGTTACAACAAGGTCAGTGGGAGTGATGTCACGCTATTGAGCAACATGTAATGAATGAAGTCTATTTGATAGACTCAATCAAATACAAATGTTACTCAAAATGACAAAATTGTGACATCATACAATTTTGAAGTATAGACTTAAAATAAACTTATTGATACGGCAAGGCTGTCTCAAGAAAGTTATATAAGGAAATAGAATCTCAAAACGTTGAAGATTTGAGAAAGTACTTCTATATAGGATAGAAAACTGCTTTCATAACCCTTATAAAGAATATGTCACAAAATCACAAAAGGGACACATGTATGGACTTGTGAGATGATATCCAAAGGTGAGTAACCATCGTGGTTGTCACTTTAGGATATTGTTGTAGCCCAGGATCAGAACCGTAGCAACTGATAAGAGTATTATTACCGTTGAGAAAGGAATATCAGAGTGAGACTCTGGAAGCGTGCATTCACTTAGGTTATAAACCAAAGTGACAAAAACCCATTTCAATAAATGGAACTTCATGACGGATGAAGTACTAATCATATGTATATGTTGTTAGTATGGTACTGCAATGGTCTCAAGGTTGGAGCAACAGTTTGTATAAAGTATACAAACGAAATATATGGCGATATATATGTTAAAGTTTTAGAAACTGCTTCAAAAGGTGTTTCGAATAGACGGGGTTCACCAAGAACCAATGATTGAATCCAAACCATAAGGTCGCTAGTAGGATACTGCGACGTAATGGGGCGATAGTTCAAGCCATGGAATCAAGGTCTCATCAAAGTATTTGAACACAAATAAAGAGACCACATTAAATGTTTTGGAAACATTTAATAAGTAAATCCATTTTAAGATTAAAAGGATTAATACATAATATAATTAACCTACGAGCTCAAGTTCACTCGACTAGCATCTATAAGATGCAATAGTGATTGACTTTAGTGCAAGTGGGAGATTGTTGGAGGTATGCCCTGAAAGTCAATCTTTGGAAGAAACATTTTAGGACATTGTCTGTATGTATAGATAACTCTAAATACAGCAAAAGGCAAAGTCACTCATTAGGACTATCTCGATAAATGATATAGGTCCAAAATAGTGAATCCATGGACAATGGATCGATGGAAGAAGTAATCTAATGAAGTTAGACTACAGAGACCTTCTTCTCATAACCATGATGTTCAAAAGGTTCCTGGTCGTAGGATTGTCAGAGGGATACTGACAATACATAGACCAGTACATACTATGTCCCCTTCGAATAGGAAGGATGGGAAGTCTCATGCCATTCGTGTAGTGACACTAAGACAAGTATGTAGGTGCTCATTAAGGGAATGAGTTCACTGAACACAATCAAAAGAGAGCACTTGCATGGAGGTCTACTCACATGTCAAGCAAGTAACTCTACTGGTTGGAATATGTAAGTAATCCTTTGACCTGAGACATCATAGTTGTCTTGAGGATACGTTACAGATCATTTGATAATGAGACATAACCACATCTCATCTTGGATGTGTTCTATGCATTGTTGGGGTCAGTGATTTATTATCAGAGGCATGTGAATGATCAACAAGGGATCTCTAATCCTTGTTATGAAAGGAAAAATACTCAAAGATATGATTCGGGAATCTTCGGCCGAAGTATCGAGCGTAATGATGGAAGGCATTCCTATACGACTCAATTGAATCATATAATTAAGTATAATCACATTAGGGGTTTGACATTAAGAATCCATACCCTAGTAACGTGCTTAAGAGTATTGTATTAGAGAAGGATCGAATTACATTGTAATTCCAACTGAATAGGTTCTCTGACAAAACTCTACATTAGCTTGGGTAGCCATGATATATGGTTAGATGTCACTCATGGCTTGTGAGTTCTTCTAGATGATTAAATATGTAATCATCAAAGAAGAAGGAGAATTAAAAGTAAGTTTTAATTCACTAAGTGATTGGTTAAATGCTAATCAATTGGATTGATTCCAATCACCTCATTGCCTTGCTAATTGGAACCTAAAATGATTGTACACCGATACATTCTTGTGATGAGATAACTAAAGGATGATGGAGTTAATTAATTGGATTAATTAAGTGTTATGATTAATTAGAAAGTCTAAAGAATTCATAGAAGCAATAAAGGATCGTTTCGGGCTTAAAGAAAAGTTCGGGTTCATTCGGACCCATTGGGCCCAAAGCCATTAGGCTTTTATTCAAGCATAAGATGACTTAAAATAATAAAAGCCCAAATCCCAAACCAAGTATAGTGAGGCCGGCCAAAAGTTAGAGAGAAGGGGAGAGAAAGGTCAAAATGTTGACTAGCTTCTTTTTCATTTATAAAGGAAGTTTAATGAAAAAGTTGATTAAGGGTTTTGTGTATTGTTTTGAACAAAAGAAAAATGCAACTCCCTCTCTCTACACACACAAGGCCGGCCACCCCTTGGAGGAAACACTAACCATCTTTCCTCCTTGTGGTTACTCCATTATCCATCTCACTACACTAGTGGGTGTGGATCTTTAGAGGTCTTCTACCTTGGGGACTAGAGGAGAACCAAGGAGCTCACACTTCAACAAGGTGGATGAGTCGAGGAGGGAGGCTAGGCTCAAGGAGTTCCAAGAACAAAGGGCTTGGAGGTGGTCCATCCTTGGTCTAAAATCTAGATCAAGAGGTATAAAACTTCACCTACACTTTGTTCTTCAACTTTTTGTTTTGATGCATCAACTATGAACCTATGCTTCTTGAAGGGGATTCGCATGACTATAGCTTTGATAATATGTGATAACATGCTTCCGTTGCTTATGTATATAAATTTTGAATTGTATATGCATGCTAGTCACTAGAAATCCCACATAAATCTCATAATTTCCCTTCACCAAGGACCATGTACCTGTTCTTTGTAGGGCATTAAACTCATCTGCCATAGCCTGTCGCCACAGTGGGAATTTATTTGCCTGTATGAAACAAGTAGGCTCAACCACATCATTAGATATATTGGAAACAAAAGCATATTTGGGATTTGGTTTGTGGATTCCTCCCTTGGCACGGGTTACCATGAGGGTGTGGAGGAGGAATGGGCCTTTGAGATGTAGAGGGTACTGTGGACGTACTTGCATTCGCAGGGTGGGGATAAATTATGGAGTCTACGGGTATAGTATGAGTAGGGGTGGATGAGGATGAGGTAAGGAGATTGGGGTTAGGGGACAATAAGGGTGTGAAAGTAGGTGGGGTTGAGGGGGTAGGAATGAGGGGTTGAGGGGTAGGAAAAAAGGACGGCTGAAAAGAGGGCATGGATGGGTCTATAGTTATGATCATGTCAGGGGAAGAAAGGGGGGACCGAGTAGAGATGGAGACTTTGTATGGAAACATTGTTTCATGAAAGACAACATGATGTGAAAAAAAAAAACTCGACCTGTAGACAAGTCTAAACACTTATAACCTTGTTGATTTAATGAATAACTAAGAAAGACACAACTTTTTGAGCGCAACTTTAGTTTATGAGAGTTGTAGGGCCAAAGATATGGTAAACATGCACAACCAAAAACTTTGAAACTGTCATACTGAGGAGATTTAAGAAACAATTTTTGAAAAGGTGATTCATCAGTTAATACTTTGGTTGGCAAACGATTTATTAAAAAATTAGCAGTCTGAAATACATCATCCCAAAAAGAAGTTGGTACTGATGATTGAGCAAGAAGTGTAAGACCAGTTTCAACAATATGGCGGTGTTTTCGTTCCAAAACACCATTTTTTTTTTTGGATGATGGGGACATGTTAAACGATGATTTATACCATGACAAGCCAAGAAATTTTTTAAATTCGTATTAATATATTCTCCACCTCCATCTGTTTGAAAGGATTTAATAGTGGTGCTAAACATGTTTTTAGCGAACTTTTTAAAATTAACAAGGGTGAAGAAGACATCAGATTTTAATTTTAATGGATATAGCCATGAGTATCGGGAAAAATCATCAATAAACACAACATAATATTTATATCCATTGATAGAAATAGAAGGAGAAGTCCATACATCCGAATGAATCAGTTGTAAAGGAAAAATTGACCTAGAACTAGACAAACTAAAAGGTAACTTATGACTTTTGCCCAATGGGCATGCTTGACAAAAATCACTGGTTACATCGCTAGTAATTGGAAATTTATTTCTGGAAATTAAAGAATTTAAAACTTGTGATGATGGATGACCTAATCTAGAGTGCCAAATAGAAGTGGACACCCTAGCACCTATGAATGCAGAGACTCCTTTATTGCATGATGAAACATTAGAAATAGGGTAGAATCCCTTCCTCTTCGGGCCTTGGAAAAGCGTCTTCCCTGTTTGTAGGTTCTGAACACCATAGGAGTTGGGATATAAAGTTAGGGAATAATTATTTTCTTTGGTAAATTTATGAATGGAAATAACATTTGTGGATGCATTAGGGCAAATGAGGGTATTGGATAATTTAAAAGTGGCCTGGGGTGTGCAAATGCAAGAAGTGCCAATGTGAGAGATGTGCAAACCTGTGCCGCTGACTACACCATTCACTTGATCAGTGCCGTTGTAAGGACGAGAGTTGTGAACTTGAGCAGGATCATTAGTGATGTTTGTATTAGAGCTGGAGTCAAAGAGCCAATTTTGAGTGGGTGGAGCACTGGCAGAAGGAGGAGGTACGGCAGCAGCAAAGGCTTGAAGTCTGGGTGCAGAAACACGCCCTTCATAGAACATGTTAAGATGATTGTAGCAATCACTCGCAGAGTGGCCACGTCGGTTGCAGGTTTGGCATTGAATTCTGCTAAGAGTAGGTTGACTTGGAGAAGGTGCATGGCCTAGGACACCATTATTAGGCATAGAGTGTGATGCATGAGGATGATGGGTTGCAGAAGGACAACGTCCACTGTGGGGACCACGACCACCTCTATAATTTGAAGAGAAACCACATCCACGAGTCATGCCAGGGGCACGACTACAATTACAAACAGCTGCAAATGCAGTCGGTGCATTATCAATACCGAAGCCAGAGTGCAGCTTCTGTCTTCTTTTTGCACCAAGAAGAAGTTCCTCCAAGGCACTGTAGGAGATGGCTTTGTCACGAGCTTAGGCAGAGGCAACGGTACTTTCATAGGCCGGGCCAGCATTGTTCAAAATAATTGCAACAATGTCGGAGTCTGTGACAGGAGAACCAGAGAGAGAAAGAGTATCTGCAAGATAGCTAATATGATCCAAAAAATCAGAGATGGAGGAATCACCTCTATGAGTATTCATTAACTCACTACTAGCTGAAGAAGGCGACCCGTGGACTGAGAGGCATAGTGTTCATGTAAAGTGGTCCATGCAGAATGGGAATTGGTTTTCCCAATCAATAAAGCAAGCACAGTAGGGTGGACCGAGGAGTTTATTTAGGACATGACTAGAGCATCCTGTTGGATCCATGCTTCGAAGTTAGGGTTCACATCATCAGTGATATTATCATTAGCATCTTTGAGAAACGCTGGAGGGCACTTACTTGTTCCATCTACGAATGAAACAAGATTGCGATTGCGGAGTAAAGGGAGCATCTGGGATTGCCAGAGAGGGTAGTTGGTGCGATCAAATTTGATCGTGAGAAAATAAGAAGCATTAGGTAGGACAGGAAGGGGAATAGAAGAAGGGTTGGAAGACATTGTTTGAGGAAAAAAAAATTCTTGGGTTTTGTTTTGTCGTTAGACTTTAGCTCATAGATACCATGAAAGAACTTAAACTAGGGTTTTGAATATAAATTGCATAAGCTCAACTCAATGAATCTGAGTGAGTTCTTTACTTCATTATATATAGCGTACAAGATGAGGTAGTTACAGTGTATCTGTTATCAAGATTACAATGAAATTCAAATTACAAAATACATGAACTGAAGCTAAGGTATATTCTGTGAGAATGAATCATATTGAAGAAGGACTGTGGTTATTCTCAATCTGCTGGAGACTTTGTATGTTATCCAAACTCTAACTTGAAGTTGATGAGTGGGAACCATATAATTCAATCTTGGGTTGATTAGTTGGCAAGGATTGCTGACCTGGAGAGTAGATAGGATTAGTAGGTTTATCATAGATGATAATGAAGAGGATTCTCTCCAAATTCACTTTGTGGGGATCTTAAAGATCCCACATTTTAGCCTTTCATCGTAAATTATGTTGTCAGTTTTCGTCAGGTACTATTTATGCTTAATTTCAAATAAAAAAAATCAAATTATTTCTGACTGTACGATGAATGGCTAATAAGTGAGGATCCCTAGGATCCCCATAATTTGAATCCGAATAGGATCCAAATCATGATAATGTGTCAATTATTTCATCATTCAAATGTTTGATCCCTAATCGATCAACCACTATACCACGACTGCCAATGTTGACACTCATATACTGTGATCCAAACTCTCTGATACATACATAGACTACATATAATCCTCTTTGCCTACAACACATCAAACTTCCACTGCCAAAACCATTGCTTGAAAAGCCCAACCACATAAATCTGTTTCTTCTCATCAGTTTCATTAATATCCCAATGAACCTACATTAATGCCAATAACAATAAATTAGTAATTAAAAAATAATTATGTTTTAACAAAAATAATTGTTCATTATTTACAACAAACTTACTGATAACTCCCTTAACATGGACTTCTTCAACACCTCAGGGACCTTTTTCCAAGACTCAAAGTCGGCAGAACAATCCCTTCGCACCAAATTCCCAATGTCATACATAAATTCAGCATACGCCTCACCCATACTTTTGCCTCCAAAGTATGGCACTTGCTTCTGTTGATACCTCTCTGATCGCACTACAAGTTTTTTTTTTTTTTTTGCCGAAACCTTCTCCAGAATCGGCCATTCTTTTCGAAACAATTTTTTTTTTAATCGTAGGGATTTGAAACTGTGTTTATATAGCACTAGGATACCTTTGCGCGACAAATCTCATTATAAATGCGCCATAAATAGGAAGGTTTAACCGCAGTCTGACGTCCTTTGCGTGACAAACATATCTTTTCATCGCGCAAAGACATATTACATGATGAAATTATCGTCACTCAAAATATTGTACGACGAAAGTATCGTAAATATAAAATTTATGTAAACATGGATAGATATCCATAATCTATCCATGTTTCCGTAAACTTTATAATTACAAACAAATATTCACAAACTATTTAATACCTTAAATATTTATTCTAAAATTAATTAATACTTTAAATATTTATTCTATAAATAATTAATACCTGAAATATTATTCTATAAATAGTTAATACCTTAAATATTTATTCTACAAATAATTAATGCCTTAATCCATACAATTATTCTAAGCATAAGTACGATATTCATTGAAGATTAAAAACACATATAAACCGAGGATAGCTACGGTGCTTACATTAGGTTTCAATGAAAAAACCCAACCGGAATTGAAACCTAATTAAGCCCAAATACATAAATTATAAAAAAAACCTTAAATTTAAATATTCTCATACAAAACATAAATTTTAAACTACTATTTGGATGATCCTACTCCATTCCGCAAGACTTCATAACGCCACCGATTGTAACCTCCCTCCAACGCATCATCGAGCAACTTCATCAATTGTTCTTTCGGTTCATCATCAAAAACATACTTACACTATTACACATATATGTAAATAATTAATTCCAGCATATAACTAAAAATTTCACAAACTTAATTATTGATCTATCAACAATATACTTACTAAGAGTGCGTTTGTTTGGCCTCATTAAATGGGACTGGACTGGACTAGACTAGACTACTTATTAATGTAGTCCCATGTTTGATAGGTGCTGGGACTAAGTTAAGTGGGACTAAAGGGGACTAGTGTGGACTAGAGGCCTACTTAAAGGTTCTTAGCGAGGCACTCCCCAAACCATGGGACTTGCTAAGACCGACTTCTTCTTCCTCCCTGCGAGCCCCGTCGTCCGATTCACCTCCGCTCAGACCAAGCTCATCAGTCGCGCCCTCTGATTGCAGAAACCCAGATGCAACACTTAGCCATGCCCAAATGCAAAAACCCAGATGCAACACCTAACCATGCCAGATGTAGAAACCCAGATGCAACACCTAACAGCGTCCTGTGCACAATTTCAGTGGAGGCATGGGGAAGCCTCTGTACAACCAGCAATCCGACGAAGCATCTGAAAATTCGTCTGCACAATCCGACGAAGTCTCTACAAATTGAAAAAAAAACAATTTAGAATTTTTCTGGGTTTGATTTGAATTCTTCATTGTAATTGATATTGGAGAAATTGGGTACAATATTTGGATTATGGGTTAAAGTACACATTCACAATTTCCTAAATTGTTGATAGGAAATGAAATGAAAAGAAGAAAAGTTATGGGTGGTGTGCAGAAGACGGGGATGAAAAGAAAAGAAAGGTATAGAGACAGGAGAGAGAGTGAGCCAAATAAAAAATAAAAAAATTATTAGAATTCCAATAATAATTTAGTCAATGATTTAGTCTGGTACTGCACCAAACACTTCACTGTTTTTATCCTGTTTAGTCCAAGCCAAGCCAATCCAGCTTACTCCCTAAAGCTAGTCCAGTCCGAAATAGTCTGGTGCAACAAATGCACCTAATAGTTCATCCATTACAACCTTTTTCACACTTCCGAGCACATCTTTCCAAGAACACCACTCAGCAATGGGACAATTTTTTCCCATAGGTACAGTAATAGCATGAGCAAACTCAAAATGCTCCCTCAAATCATGCGGGTTAGCGTCACGCACACTCTTATTGTTATTTTTATCTGCCATCTCCACACGAACAGAATTTTGAATAGTAAAGAAAACAAAATTGTGAAGAACAAGGACAATAGGAGGGCCTATTTATAGCAAAGTTAGGATCCTTGTGTGACGAAGGTTTTGTCGCACAAACATCCGTATTCAATGTGACTCTAATTCACCTGATTCACCTACATTAAATGGTCAAAACTAATTGAAACTTGCACGACGAATCATTAGTTGCGCAAAAGTCACATTTTTGTCGCGCAACTATTTCGCGCCAAATAAAATTACCCCACGCGTTTTCTTGCTAACTTTACGCGACGACAACAATTATTCGTCGCACTAAGTATTATTGCGCGATGAATATCGTCTCTTTTTTCTTTTCTTTTAAAAAAAAAATTATCCTTTCTATTTTGCGCGCAAGTGCGTCTTTTGCGACGAATTATTTTTCGTCCCGCAAAATACCTTCACGCAAGTTGTTTTTTCTACTAGTGAGTCTTATTGCTTCATTTGTTTTGGGGTGTAAGTAATTCAATTGATATGTCAATGATCTGTGATTAAATTCTTACAACGGTTTGTTGTTTAAAGGGCGATTAGAGTAGTAAAATAATTAATTAAGGAGACACAACATAACCTTTAAAAATTGCATTAATTGGATAAGAAAACAAATTGCATTTGATCACATGCAGAGAGCTTATTCTCCAAGCTAAAGTAATGTATACCTTTCCTTGATTTAGTTTTAATGAAATGAAGCCATGTCAAAGAAAAGCATAAGGCATGCAGAGAGCGTGCACTATGAAGCTACTTACTATAACTAATGAAGAACCCCTCAGCCTTAAACTAATAAACTGCAGGCAGAGGAATAAGAGGGTAAAGATGGTTCAAGCATCAGCCTTGCCCTTGGGATCATCTTCGACCTCATCCATATATTGCTTCCAGAACCAGTGTTTCTTCCAGACTCTTTCAGTCATCTCTTCAATGGGTATTCCCTTGGTCTCCGGAATTAAAAAGATTACAAAGATTGTCATGACGAAGACCCAAGCTGCAAAGAACAAGAAAATGGCAAACTTCATGTGGCAAAGAATCGATAGGAAGGCCTGTGCTATAATAAATGTGAAAAGCATGTTGAAAAAGACAGCCACACTCTGGCCAGCTGAACGAGCCTCTAGTGGGAAAATCTCACTTGGGATCAACCACCCAAGAGGCCCCCAAGACCATGCAAAGGAGGCAACAAAACTGCACACAAAAACTAGCACAAGAATTCCTAATCCATGTCCAAGGTTGTTAACATCGTCCTTAACTTTGAGTCCCAGCACAATTGTAATCACCACTTGAGAGAGAAACATTTGGACACCTGCTTCTAGCAGGAGTACACGGCGACCAGCTCTGTCCACAAAGTAGATTGATACAATGGTTGAAAGGACGTTGACGGCTCCTGTTATTGCAGATGAGTAAAGGGAAGCATCGGTTTTGAATCCCAAGGTGCTGAACAAAGCGGGAGCATAGAACATGACTGCATTAATGCCAGTGCATTGCTGAAAAATCTGTACATACGTAGAAACATAACCTGTCAGACTATATGATATACATTACTAGAAAGGCTCCGAATTATAATATACTTACGTACTTATAAGTAGTTAACTTTCACAACTATATATAGGCACCTGCATGCAAATTGAAATGACCAACTGAGGCCTGTTCCTACGCTTCATGAGATTTTTTAAGGGACTTTTTACTTCTTGAGCCACACGACTTGCCTCAACAATTTCTAAAAACTCTGGTTCGACATTGTCCACACCCCGAATCCTTTTAAGAATTGCTTTTCCTTCCTCTAACTTGCCACGAGCAATCAAACTGTTCGGAGTGTCAACCACAATTAGAGAGCCCACAGTTAGCAAGATGGCCGGCACACCAGCCAAACCCAGTGATATCCTCCATCCATAGTTCCCTTTAATTCTGCAACACAAATGATTTAAATAAACATTATGATTAGTAAGTACTTGGAATTATGTGTGCGCGCTATAGTTAATAATAACTTGGGTGAAGTTGGGAGCTGGCTTAATTACTTGGCAGTTCCATAATTGATCATGTTTGCTACAAGAATGCCAATAGTGCACATGAGTTGGAAGAGTATGTTAAGTGCCCCTCGAATTCTTGTGGGTGCAACCTCTGAAAGGAAAAGTGGCACCGCCTGTATCATATATACAACTTAATTAGTTAGATAGAAAATATTTACTGATTAACATATATAGTTAATATCATTAATATAATTCAGAGTTTTGGTAATGCTAGTGTGACTAAATTTCTAAACTAAATTTTGTAAACTAAATGATGTGGTTGTTGATAATTTGATTATAACTTAAGTGTTTTAAAGTGCTTATTTCATATTAGTGACACATCATTTAGTTTGTAAATTTAGTTTAAAATTTTAGTCCCCCTAGCATTATCCTTAGAGTTTGCTATTTGAACCTGGTTAGCAAAACCAACTCCACAACCAAGTAAGATCCTTCCAATGATAAGCATGGCAAGGTTCTGGGCGGCAAAATTAAAAACTGTTCCGATCAGAAAGAAAATGCCAGCCATCAACATGGTTAACTTTCGGCCTAGCGATTTGGTAGTGTGCATAGCGACGAAGGTTGCCACCAAAGCAGCGAGGTACAGTGAAGACGTGAATAACTGCAAGCCTTGATTATCGTATTTACAATAATTGCTTTCACGTCCAGGATGTTGATTCTTCCTATACACGCCTGGGAAGAATTCCCTCAGAAACTCTGGCATCGATGTAACACCCCCTGCATTTGCATATATTTGTTCGTCGGACAAGCCATATATAATATAAATGAAGTAATACTCACGTTCACCTTGCTAATATAATTCTTGATTAATTGAGCTTTATTTTGTAAAACTGAATGTAATAAATGCATGCATTACCTAGGGGCTTGTCTGGCACAAATCCCTTGTTTTTATTAGAATTGAATCACTTCTTTTCATAAGCATTTTTTTTAGAAATGCTTGCCTAAGTGCTTTTTGCCAAACAGTTTTTAGTTTTTTCCCCAAACGCAATAAAAACATTCTTGGTTTCAAAAAGTGTTGTTAACCCTACCAAAATTTCAAAAGTAACCCCAAACAGGCCCTGGCTAGATCGAGTTGCATGGCATGCATGAACTAGTGGCACGTTACTACGAGGTACGTACCAGAAATACCAACATCATAACCAAACATGAGGCCTCCGGTAGAGGCCAATATACAAGAAATGATCACAAGAGGCGTGATCTTTGCCTCAAAGTCTCCGCCTCCTCCTGCGGCCCCAAATCCACCACCCGCCATTGCTTCTGCTTTCCTTGTTTCTTTTTCTTTTCTTTTTTTTCACTTTTGATACACGTTAGTTAATCGTAGTATCTAATTAATTACGTACATAAAAGTGTGCGGACATATATTTATATATATAAATGTATATATTAGAAGACCTGAATTCAACTGAAGAAGAAGACTAACTCGGTGAAATCAGGTGTCCTTGAGAGGCTTTATATACCCGACGACCTCAAGACCTGAAAGCGACAGAGAGTGAACCACGTAGAAAATGGATGACTGTCATGACTTAGTAAGTTGCATGGACAGGACCTTTCCACATGGCGTCAACTCTGGTCTACTCTTCCTTCTTGTTGCTTTGCTTAGTCTTACTCATGACCAAGATATATTTAGACAGCCCAAAATTAGATCCTCATTCAGCTAGAACTATTCTCGTTTTCTGATAAAATATTAGCTAAATGTAGGCAATCTAAATTTCCATTTTACTAAGTTTATCAGTGATGGAAGTTATATATGTAATCAGTGTTGCTTTTCTAAATGTAGGCATTCTCTTAATTACCCTTTTATTCTAAGACTTCTCTATTTATAAGAAAAATGTTTTGTTTTAACGATACTAGCTAGTTTAATTAAGATTTGTACGTTTTGACATATAAAATAATTTGTAATAAGTAAATATATTAGTTAATAAATATTTTTATGTTTAAACTATTTTAATTAAGATTTAATTATATATACGTTTTATTGATATATATTAAGAGTATTAATATCTTTGTAAGAGTAAGAGAATTGTTGACTAAACTGAGGTCGAGCAGATATATGTTATCGGTATTTGAAGAAAGTTCAGTAGCTCCTCGGATCCGAAGAGATCTGGTGCCAATGAACTCCTAGCAGCCAAATTAGGTTTTATAGAGTAGTTGCATTGGCACAATTACGAACAAATTAAAAGGTGGAGGCCTGTAAATACAAATTTTCTGTGACAAATGAATAGAAACATATGTGTGGATGCAAATTTTCTCCTTCTCCTTCTCCTTCTTTGACAAAATTGCACCTACAAAACAATCAACACCTTTGGTCAAGGCCAAGAGCCTCACGCGCCCATGATGAATTGGGGGGGCTTTGGCCGAAGAACCTCTGATGTCAAAGTTAGAATTTAGAGAGAAAAAGTGTTTAGAGAATTTTTGGGAATTTTGCAAGAGTTTGGACTTAGCTTTTTAGAAGAAATAGGGTCATATATATAGGGAATGGGGTGGCCGGCCTGATAGGTATTTTACCACCTGTGTAAAAGGGATAAAAACACTCAAAATAATTGCAAGAGAAACAAGGTTGTTGTAGTATAAACGGCTCAAGCAATGTCGTTTCCTCAGGGATTAATTTGAATAAATTTATGTAAACCAAAACCCAACTAATTATTAAGAACAAAATATTAGAAAAAGGTGATTTAATGCCCTAATTTAAATTAAACGAATTTAATTAAAAACAAAAACTAAAATCTGCAATTTTTAAAGGAAGAGAAGAAAACAATTTTGTTTTAGAAATCAAGTGAGAAAGCACTAGGGTTCCGCCGTCACCTTAACAATCCTATGTAGTTCT
Source organism: Crataegus laevigata (assembly GCA_963580275.1). Taxonomy (NCBI): domain Eukaryota; kingdom Viridiplantae; phylum Streptophyta; class Magnoliopsida; order Rosales; family Rosaceae; genus Crataegus; species Crataegus laevigata. Next base: position 15,485,647 of record OY756940.1, on the reverse strand, counting down.
TCTATTTACTTATGAATTACACATGCCTGTTTCGAAGGTTATGTTTTCCTAAAGTATGCCCTACTTGGAACCTCGAACATAGAATCTATATCTAACATGCAACCCGTCCATGGTGTCCAGATCGAATGTGAACATGCAAGACTCATTAAGCTTTGTGAAATCCTTTTGAAAAACCATACAACCCTTAAAACGTGTCGTCCATCCTAAGAGGTTACACATATTAACCACAAGAAGCCTTAGTCAATTTTAGGGACAACCCTCCGCCAAAATTGCATCAAATTACTTTTCTAAATATCCTAATGGTCGCAAATCACTAAGACAACTAGATAGTTTAAACCAGTGATTAATAATTCAAAACTAGCATGCATAAATTCATAAGCAAATTAAAAGAAACTACATATTCTTGCTAAGGATCATGGCCTCACCCTAGCAAAGAGAAAATTAGTTATGCATATTCATAATAAAAATTAAAAAGAATATCATTAACTAGAAAAAGATTGAAAACACCTTGTAGGTAAAAAGTCTGAAATTCTCCAAAGCCTTGCTAAGTTCTCTAATGTTGTTCCCCCTTAACCTAATGGCTAAAAAGCCTTATTTATACTACTCCTAATTAAAACCCTCGTAGGAAAAGGCTTTCTAAAAACTAGGAAACTGTTGTAGGCATAATTTACTGAACAATTATGGTGGCCATAGAGAGAAGGGTGCGGCTGCAGTAGAGAGAAGAAGAGAGAGATGTGTAATTGTGAGGTGTGTTTTATTCACCCCATTGTGCGTCTATTTATAGTAGTAGAAAGGGCAAACCCTTTTCCCATAAGGATTACAATACTTAATAAATAATCTACTCCTAATAGGAATATAAGATACATTCCTAATCTACTAGGATTTACACAATCACATTCCTATTCTGAATAGGACTGCAATACTCCCCCTTGAGTGTGTAAATACTCAAGTAAATGGCGCATCAGGTCTTCAGTGATGAAGCAGGTACAGTTGATGAAGTCGTCGGCACAATGAGCGAATGCAAGTCTCAAATCAACGGAAGAATGCATAAAAAGTAAAACTCACAAAACCTCGCTATGGTAAAACCCAAGGTGGGAAAAACCCATAGTTTAAGGAGAAAAGTGAGAAGTTGCATTAAGTCAAAACTATACGTCTTTTGGACGCAAGTAGAAGAGCTCACAAAGGTATGATCAACCCAGGATGGGTGCCTCGTTAAAACCTAGTTAGGTAGCAAAAACCCAGTGGGAAAAATGCTCCTAATCGTAGGGAAAAAGAGTATATTAAGATCAAGTGAGTATACTTCTGGAAACTCCCCCTAAGTTTAACATAACTTCCAAATGAGAACTACAAGCATCGCATATGATAGTTAGGCATACCAATTCCTCGGACAAGCTTCTGGAAGGTTGACTTCGGCAGTGACGTCGTGTAGAGGTCGGCAAGGTTGTCTGGGATCGGCTTGCATGGCTTCAATCTCCTGATGCTTTGCTGATGTAGATGTAGACGCAATATATCTTGGCGTTGACTTTGTTGATGTATCATGGCTTGGTCGGGTTGATACATTAGGCATAGTCTTCATGGATCGTTGTCGGGACTCAACGATGGATGAAAACACAGCAAGTACTACGAACATGCTCAACAAGAACTCCTAACCATGTCTCACTTGTGCCGTAGTGAAGTGAGGTGAGTCTTGGAACAATTTGAAGATTCCGCAACTAAGGTCATATCATGGACCTCCAAGATATTGCGATATCCCTAACGGTAAAGACATAATCATTTGGGGATTTTGCCTTGTGCGGGTTTGATAAGTAACCAGCGTCAGCATAATAACAAGGCAAGCATCATTTCGAGGATCAAGGGGGTCAGATCCGCTAAGATGCGTTGGGATTTGCCCTCGTAATACCTTCAGGGTATGTCTTTAATACCAATTCAGTGGTTACGTGTAGGCGCGGTGCTGCATCTTTACCAAGATCAACAGCGAAGGAGATGTCCTATCTAAATACAATGAGGTAAGTACAACGAAGCGCAAAGTTGAACTTGGATATGGAATTTCGGATTCCATAACCTCTTCAAGGGTTTCATTTGCATATAACGTATGGACGATCAAAGGTATACTCAAAGGTAACACATTCGAAGTGTAGTTTGACTGGTAAACTAAGGTACCGTCAGAACAACGCTTTGAACTTCAGGTCAATGCATAAACGAGTTTTCCTAAGATCATTCATCTCAAATTCCATCTTCAGGTGCGAGGCAGTTTTCTCAAGCTCTGCCAGAGTCTTAGTGAGATTCGTGTTAACGATATAAACTGTAACTCTAGCAATTTGGAATAAGACTTCATATCCCTGACTGATCAAACAATCAATTAAACGGGTATACCACATCTGTCGAATTTAAGTGAACGCCTCAAAACAAGTTAAAAGGGTGTTTCGTGGTTTTGGAACTTTTTGAACCAATCCATGTAATTCTTTGGGAACTTACATGTCAATCTCCGTATTTATATCCCCATAGAGAAAACACTAACCACATTTCATAATGCTGCTATCAATCACAGGTCGTTTGAGAGAAACCTTGCGCCGTAAGGCGTGCATCATATCACACTATTTCATTCATCTCATAACGCTTCCTTTCCTACTTGTAACACAATAGGGTTACCTTGGGTAGTGTAGGAATGATAGGTCCAATACACACTTTGGTAAGGAATTTGACCTAGATTGTAATCTCAATTGTCCAATCAGTTCTACGTTGTCACTTAATCAACAGAACACGGTTCGATATCGTCACTTTTCATTTATGTCGGTAGCTACCATATAAGTGAAAACATCATCGATGATAATCTCATTTCAATTCCATTTTTCTCATCCAAACTAGTATACTGGACCAAGAACTTCATGTCTCGGGAGTAATTCGGATTAATCTCATGAGATGGAAATGATTTGAGACAGCGATCGAGTTTAGATTCATAGTTTTGCCATGTCTTCCTCTTCTAGGGAAGTGAATCCTACAAATCGAATGATCTGTCGTGCTCCAGGCCAAGACAGATTGATTGGCTATCCGCCGTTGTACCGGAATGTCCAATAGGGGCGTCCAAACCGTCCAACAGGGGCGGCACACCCTCCAGGGATGTTGACTCAATGTCCGTTAAGTACGTCTATCCTTGCAGGCATATTTGCAGCTAGTATATGATCTCGTCACTTTTAGCTAGATCAGAGGAATGCGTCTGGAGCAACATTCTGAAATCTAGAATTCATCGCACTTGCTTATCACACTTGTGCGGTATGGGGATTGAGATGAGACATAGTGGGCAACGTCCACGCAACTTCGCGTTGTTCTACAGGAACGTTGACGTTCTTATCTCCCCCTAACGGCGGGAAGATTGTCTCATTAAAGTGACAACCCGTAAATGAGCGGTAAAAAGATCGCATGCAAGGGCTCGAAGAGAGCTAGTGTGAAGGAGAATCATGATCGACAAACGATACACATCCTTCTTTAAGGACCCATGGTGGTACGTTGCGGCGGCGCAACTTGACACATGGAATGCTTACCCAAATGCATAAATACGAAAATCGTCAGGTTCGTACCCAATAACCAACTGTAACGTCATATAGGTTGGGTGGCAATGGGCCTCAAGGCGGACCAACATAACTACGTACAAGATTGCATAGCCCTAGGCAGAAAACCGAAAACTTGGTACTTTTACCAAAATTCGGGCAATCATTTAAATTGCGCTTTATGATCACTAGGCGAGGCTATTTGGGGTGAACATGGGAACTCAATGTTCAATTAGAAACCCAAAACAACATGCAATACTTTATCGAAAACCGTCGATATAAACTCTCCGGCATTATCCAGTCTCCAGGACCTTAAGGGATAAGTAGGGTAGTGAACCCATAATCGGCCAAGAGGTTTAGCAGTAATGTGTGTGGACAAACATGTGACTAGTTTGTCGATTCATCAATCAAAACCATAAGTCTTTATATGGTCCGCATTTTGATTGGATTAGTCCACATATATTCCCAGTTGGGAGATAGCCCATTGGCCCCAAATCAAAGCTTCAGACTCATTTTTGGAGGTGGTGCAAAGATATTTCACTCTATTTTCTTCAGTGGTTTCATTTATGATCATTGTCATCTCAAATATCCTTAAAAACTCAACGTCAAGGAGAATTTAAGGTCCCTTAAATGGTGATGCAATACCATTCATACAACGAGGAGCGTGCCAATGCTCTTAATCAGGTTGGATAGACCTAAAGTCGTTGTTAGAGATGTGATTTAGGTGTAAAGTTAGTGTGCGTAGTACGCATTCGTCCAGACAACTAACTTCCCCACATTCCTACCTAATCACGTGTTTAATTGAATCGGTCACATGTACTAAGAAACATGATTCAATTAACTCATATTCGAGGACAATATCAATAAGATTATCCATAAGTAAAACATACACCAAACTTGAATCCAAGAACTTGAAAAAATGTTCACAAAGTAAATGGTTTGCTAAGGGGATTCGGCCAATAAGGCCATCCATGTCAAAATTATGCTCTTCCAACAGTGTTTGGTGGAGCAAAATTAATCTCACATATTGACTACGAGAATGGTACTCCTTAACAACACTGGTAGGGGCACGAACAGGTGCATAACCAATGATCTATTCCATCGAGACAGAAGTAGATTTTGCAGGGTTAAATTTGGGAATACTATTCCTTATTCTTGAAGTTTTAGGTCTTAGGTGCCAATGATCATGCTTCGGGCATGATGCCACACCTTGGCAGGCCTTGATTCTATCATATGATTGTGGTAGTAATCAGATCTGAGAATTTGGTAAACTTTCGCTTTCTACACTTATTGCTTCAGAAGCAAGTTAGAAATAAGGAAGAACGAGAAAAGTATTCTCTTAGTTAAAATTCAATCAGATTTATAAACTTCAGAATTGTACTCATTCATGGACGTAATCATGGTATGCTTTGGGCAATATCTTTCATGATTAAACAGTCCGTAAAAGCGAGCCAAAGAGCCATGGAATCCTCGTTCGGGAGGTATTTCCATTTGTAATGCTTCGGGCATAAGTCTTCGAATAAAGATCATGGCAGAGGCTTATTCAGCTCTTCCATGCCATTGTTGGCTTCAATGGTTTCTCAGCTACTTTAATAGTCAAGTGGAGATTCACATTTTGTACCTCACATAAAGTGTTTTCTATTAGAAACGTCCAAAATAAGGGAAATCAAACTTGTGACGGTTCGACAATCCATTTAATTTGGAGGGGACAAAATTGTGATTGGTGCTATGGGGAGGAATCATCCATAAGCATCAAAGTTAGAACATTCAAGTTCTAAGACATGGTTTCATGAAAAACGTCGGGTTTTCATGGGTGTATTGTTTTATGAAAACTTCGGGTTTCAAAGGCACTAAATTCGAAACTACAGGCTCGATTTAGGTTATGAACGATTAGTTCATAAAAGAGAGGTTCCTGCAAGAACACAGAATGTAATATACAACTAAGTGTAGTGGATTTTGAGATTCTTCGGGAACTCAAGTGTGAGTGCTTCGAGACTACGAAAGTGAGTCAATGGTTCAAAGAAGAGAAATAAATTATTGAATCGTTAATGTCCACAAGTGATCTTCAGGTCAATAATTTTGGATTCATTATCAGATTAATGAACTACAGGTCACTTTTAATTAATTCAATAGATTGAGACCAAACGGGATTGATCGTAGAAGCAAAATAATATTAACATACTGTTGGAGTGTAATTTCTCACGAGAAGAAATACCTCCACAGATTTGTTGACCGCAATCCTCACGTTCGCCGAATCCGTCCTTTGTGGTGTCCCAAAGTAATCGTCCTTCGTAACTCGCCGGAGATTCCTGCAAAAAACACTCCGATGCCTAAGTCAGTTAATTGCTCTCATTCTCTCTCTTTTCGACCTTTTCCTTTTTTCCCCCTGGTTCATTGGCTCCTGTCCCCATTTATAGGGTTACGTACTTGGGGATCAAGTACCGCGATTAGTCTTCATTCCACTCCCTTAGTGGTCATTTGTCATGTAACTGCAGGCTTTGAGAACAAACACCACGACCCGCCTTCCTCTCCCACTTCTCCTCCGTAGTGGGATAGTTGTCTAGGCGTGTATACTCCTCGTGGGCTTTTTGCCTTGCACAACATCTTGGATGATCAGGCCCATGAGTCGAAACTGGATTTTATCCTCCCACAATGCCCCCTTTTTCCCTTTTTTACGCATGTGAAATAGGGAAAAACTGAGTTTTTCGTTCTCATAGGGCCTGAAGCTCGTTAAGCCCAGCTAAACTCAACGCGCCTTTACTAAGGGCGAGTTTCCAACAGTTGCTTTTTCTAAGAATAAATTCGCTGAAGATAAGTTTAATTTACGATAATAGACTGCAAAATTTAATGCGACATAAGGAATAAAGAAAGAGGACTCACGTTACAAAAGGACTGACGTAACGAAAGTTACGAAAGAGGACTGACGTTACGAAAGAGGACTGACGCAACGAAAGAGGACTGACGTAACGAAAGAGGGCTGACGCAACGAAAGAGGACTGACGTAACGAAAGAGGACTGACGTTACGAAAGAGGACTGACGTAACGAAAGAGGACTGACGATTGATAATTGGCAAAGGTGTATGTCTGTGGACGTTATATATATATATATATATATATATATAAAAGGGCATCTGACGTTACATATATATATATAAAATGGCTAACATCTGACGTTACATATATATACATATATATATATATACATATATATATATATATATATATATATATATATATATATATATATATATTGGCTAACATCACACACACTGCTTTCCCCTCTTTTTCTCTATCCATCTGCATGTGTTCTTTGACTAGACTATCTGCATGTGTTCTTTGACTAGACTATCTGAATGTGTTCTTTGACTAGACTACACCCAAATATATATATATATATATATATATATATATTTGTATACATATACCTGCGTACGTAAGCATATATATATGCACATTCTTACACCCACCATATGTATTGACATGCGAATCTCGCACAACTTTACGAAAGAGGACTCAACTTTACGAAAGAGGACTCAACTTTACGAAAGAGGACTGACAAGGTAGAAAACTTTACGAAAGAAGACTGACAACGGAGAAAACTTGGACTGACCTTGACAGCAGAAGTTTTGAAAACGCAACGCGTTCATATGACATTTGTATGCTTCTGCACAATTTTCTGCGCTTTTACCTATATACACGCACCCTCACATACTCACTGCCACATGGTCACATCCTTACCTAACTATGGCCACTTATATGTACACATAATATATATATATATATATATATATATACCTATTTTTCCTACGGCTTTTAGGCCTCTGCATGCCTTTGTTTTCAAGCTATTGCATGCTTTTGCATGCCTTTGCATGCCTTTTTCGTATACTTGTATATATCTATATATATACATATATTTATTTATTTACTTATCTGTATATGCAGACAAACTTTCAGATATGCATGTATGTTTATATATATATATATATATATATATATATATATATATGTGTGTCATTACCTTGCGTTTTCCATCCCTGCTTTTCTTTACTTTCTTTTCTGCCCTCTTTTCTGCTTTCTTCCTTTCTTTGCTTCGTTTTTTCCCTCAAGCTCTCATTCCAGAGCGACCTTGGCTCCAGGTAATTTTCCATTTCTGGCCCTCTCGCAAGAATACCTCAAACTTTGCACTTAAGAGCGCACAAATTCTTCTTTTGTCTTACTTTGTCTTACCTAACCAATTTCGGTCGGTAAGTCGTTAACCTGCTTGTCATGTCGAGACGTGCCCCCTGGTCTAAATACGGTGGTACTCCCCCGCCCTTTGAAATTGTCAAGGCTCGTGACCTGGGTCATGTTCCCGATGACGTACACATTAATCCTCTTCCCGCCGGAGTCGACATGCATTCGGGCCTCGGTGTCCCAGCTGGGTCTACCGTTTTATCTCCGGACCACTTGGGGGTTATTAGTTTCCCACTCCACCCCATGATCCATCTCATCTTATTCTTTACCAATACTCACCCTATGCAACTGAACCCCAACTCCTACTTGCTTATGTCGACCTTTCTAGCGTTGGGTCTGAAGCTAGGCGTATCCTTAGGTTTTAGGGATTTTTTATATCTCTTTGACTTGACGGTTATTAAGGGCGAGACTAACTTTTTTAACTTCCAACCCAGATATCGCAAGAAATTTTTGTCACTGGGTCCTTCAAGAGCTAGAGATTGGAAGAACTGTCCTCTTTTGATTTCAGGGAACTGGAAAGCTCCCGAGCTGTTTCGACTATCCATTCCTTCTGCTTTCGGTCACAAACCTGGTATATAAACTCGCATTTATTTTTTCATAAGTATGTGGACTTTACTTACCATGAATTTTGTTGCAGATTTATCGAATGGCCCTGACCGGATAATCTCTAATGACCGGAAATGCTGGCTAAAGAAATTTGTGACGAGAAAGATATGGAGCTCTAGGGAACTTGCTGACACCCTTACTCAAATCACCTCTCTCCGTAGCTCTATTATTTATTTCCCATATCGTTTGATAGACGGGTCATTGCCCCCAGACCCCTTGCTTAAATCCATCTTCGACCTCGACCTTAATCTTCAGTTCGACGCAGAGCCCTCCGTACTGGTGACCGACTCCCAACCAGAAGGCCCTGAAGACGGAAGCGGAGGAGAAGAAGACGAGGATTCAAAAACAGACCCAGATTCTGACTCGGACTATTCTCCTACGATGGCTTCACCACCTGGTACCCCCATTGCCCCTCATCGCATCGCCTCCTCGTGACCTTCCTGTGCCCAGAATTGCAGGCAGGTCGGATAAACGTCCTCAGGGAGATTGCCCCAAAAAACCTAGGCGTGGCCCACCGACTATCTTCGGCGTAACCCCTAGGCCCATGCCATGGCAATCGGCTCCTCCTACCTTCGGCTCGGCTAGCGGTGGTTCTAGCAATTCGTCTCGGGCTTAGAGGCCTGAATTCACGAAGAAAGACGGGAGTCTCGTCACCCTTGGCGAGGATCTGTGGGACAATGCGAGCGCTGCTACTGTTGTGGCTAGAGCTTGACCCATCCTAACGACGCCAATCGCTTCGAGGCAATGCTTGACGACGAAGTTGACTCCTACGAATCTCATTGCCTTATGAAGGTACTCTTTCACCCTCTCACGTATTTGCTTTATGCGTAAGCTCTAACCCAACCGTTGTTTTCAGTTGGCTCTACTTCAAAAGGAAAAATCAGACAGACTGGCTGCCAGGTTGGACACCCTCAACCTCAACCGGCAGCAGGTTAACGAGTGTCAAGCTAAACTTCTCGGATATGAGGAAGAGATCGCAAGTCTGAAAGGAGTTCGCGATGCTGCGGCGTCTGAAATACGCCGCACGAGGGAAGAGCTGACCGAGGTCAAGCGAGCGAGGGCTACTGAGCGTGAGATGAACACGCAGCAAATACGCAAAGAGATGGCGTCCAGCTTCAGATTCGGTTGGGTGCAAAGTCAGCAACGTCCAGAACATCGATTTGTAGCTGACCCCGACGCATATGACCATCACATGGGGATTGAGCCTGGTGGGTATGAGTGGTACGAGGGAATGGATCCTAAAGATCAACGACACCCAGACCAACCTGCCTCCTCTGGTCCTACCCCGGGCAGCGGATTTGGTACTTCTTCCGGACTCATCCCGGGTTTAGGTTTTGGAAGTTTTCAATCCAGCTCTTACTTTGGGGCCAAGTAGCTTTCGCGTTATCCGTTCTCATGGGCCAAAACCCATCTATATTTGTATTTATTGTATTTTCTTATTATCTGTCGTTCAAGTGAGCTTTCGCTCTTGCATTACCCAACCTTGGCCGTTTTTTTTTTATTTTCAGTTTCAATCGAATGTGACTAAGATCTTCCATCCTTAAGTTTGAGCTTTTAAACTAAAGATTAGCCTATCTCAACAAGATACGATTACCTTAAGTTTGAGTTTTCAAAATAAAGATTAGCCTAACTCAACAAGATACGATTACCTTAAATTTTGAATTCTTGTTTCTATCAAACCTCGAATTGTCTCTATATAAATCGATGTTTGCGAGTCAATAAGTCGTACCTGGATCTCATGGCTAACAATCGAAGAGTGAAGCTCAACTTTCGGCTTTATGCTGATGTCCCCAAAAGAGGAAGTTCCCGGATGAGGCGTTCCGAGGGTTCTAGGAACGTCATCGAGTTACGTTCTGACTCCTCTTCTCGTTCACCAAGGAGGGCTTCTCATTCTTCTGAGGTCCCCAACACTTTTCGTGAATCCACGCACCGGTCTCGAACAAGGTCGGGTGAACGGGCTTTAGACTCCATTGCCGGTGGAAGGACCTCCCCAAGGCTAAATTACTCAGCCCGAGCCCATAATTGTATCGTTGATGGCATGGTCTCTCCAGGGAGGAGTTACGCAACTCGGGCTCCTGACTGTATCGCTCATTCTCCCGACCCTTATGCTAGGGATGAAGCGGGTCCTTCTCACGTACTTCCCCATCGCCACCCACACTGCCCTCGGTGCCTTGACTACTCCCTGCTTTTGGATGAGCGTGGAACTCTGAAAGGGTACTTGCAGCGTGCTGAACATCAAGTGGATCGCCTCAGGGGGGATTTGATGGCTGCTGATCGCGCAGTGTCCGCTGCTCATTCGGATGGCGTTCATGACGGATTTAAACAGGGCATTCAATATTTTCGCTCCAAGGCGAAAGCGGCCTTCCCTTTTGTGAACTGGGATAGTCTCTCCACCCCGTTAGACTAGATGTCACTTTGCTTTTAATTAGTTGGACCCTTAGGTCCAACCACCCCTAGGGTATCTCGTAGTGTTGTCGTTTTTGCCTTTCTACTAGCAGGCTTATTTTTCTATTTTATCGTAATATGTAGCCAACATCCAAGATGTTTTCCTCTTTTAAATAAAATATACTCTGTTTTACAACAGGCAAACAACGTCCCTCAGCTTTTACCTTTGCACACGCAACGCCTCATTTTCTTTTGCAAACACGAGGAGGAAAACCAAACTTACTAGATTCGCCATCTCAATCTCAAAACTGTTCATCTTTGAGTCTACAAAATCAGATTTACTACGAGACTGTCAAAATGAACTAACCATTTCACTACTGACTCTTTATCAATTTTCACCTATTCAGTCTTGAATTTTTCGATCTTGGATGGATCTTCGTCCATTCGATCACGGGTTATCTTCTCCCACCCGATCTTTAAGCTTTCGATCTTGATTGGGTCTCTGCCCATCCGATCTGGGGTTGTTCGTTCCCATTCGATCTTAAGTTTCCGATCTTGATTGGGTCTCTGCCCATCCGATCTGGGGTTGTCCGTTCCCATTCGATCTTAAGTTTCCGATCTTGATTGGGTCTCTGCCCATCCGATCTGGGGTTGCCCGTTCCCACTCGAATCTTAGATTTCCGAATTCGATCCTTATTCCTTGATTTGTACTCTTTAGTTCTATTCTATAATCTAAGATTCAAACGAAGTGCAACTTTATTTATGATATAATAAGGGGATGCCAACAGACATCCAGGGATACACCCTTTGATATGCAAGGAAAATAAGAAGGAATTTACCTTTCAACATTGCTGGAAATAGAAATTTTAAATACGGAAAAATATAAATAAGAGCTAAATGTGGCACTTTCTCAAATGAATTGCGTTCCATGGACGCGGCACAAACTGACCTGTTCCAACATGCTTGAGTTTATAAGCTCCCTTTCCGAAGGCTTCGGTTACCTCGTATGGCCCTTCCCACACTCGTCCCAGCTTCCCTGCATTCAGCTTCCCTGCATTCAGCTTCTTTTTTCCCCCTGGTTCATTGGCTCCTGTCCCCATTTATAGGGTTACGTACTTGGGGATCAAGTACCGCGATTAGTCTTCATTCCACTCCCTTAGTGGTCATTTGTCATGTAACTGCAGGCTTTGAGAACAAACACCACGACCCGCCTTCCTCTCCCACTTCTCCTCCGTAGTGGGATAGTTGTCTAGGCGTGTATACTCCTCGTGGGCTTTTTGCCTTGAACAACATCTTGGATGATCGGGCCCATGAGTCGAAACTGGATTTTATCCTCCCACACATACGGGTTAAATTATTTTAGAATGCTAAAATATTAGCATTTGGATTGAAAAATATGCCCCCAAAATAATTTGGGCTTTGTGCCGTGGAAAAAGGAAGGCACGGGGTGCCTAGAGTAAAAACGGCAAGGCCCAAAAGGGCCTCAGGTTATGGCTGCAGGTCACAGAAAGGAAAAACCCCCAGTCACAGTTGGGTTAGGCGTTTTGGGCCAAGAAAGATCACGAGGGCAAACCCAAGGGCTTGCGGGTTGGTCACGGGGAGCCCAGCTTTGAGGGCTGGTTGCGTGTGGGCCGCAAGAACAAGGCCCAGCCTTGTTGGTTGGCGTGGAGGATGCAGGCCGAGGAGACCAAGCCCAGTCGTTGGGCTGATTGCATGGCTACAGGCCATGGTGCAATGAGGAAGGGCTGCAGGCCCATCCATAAAGGCACTTTTCAAAACTAACTTTGTTCTCTTCTTGTAGCCCATCATCAAGCAAGAGCCCGACCAATCATCAAAGTGCCAATCCCTTGGGGAGCTGTGCTGAGGTCCAAAGGTCATTCCCCAGATAAATTTTTTCCCGAACAATAATAAATACCGATAATTTATGAATGTCAATATATAATTATTGTCGCTAATTGCCCAAACCAAAATATTGACTTCTGTCCAAAAATAAAGGTGAATATGATCGGAGTCACGAGCAGGTTAAATTTTCTTCTTTTTTTTCTTGGTCAAAGACTTTCTCCTTTGTATACTCTATTTTTCTCAAACTACACTATCACATGTTTTAGGTGACACGTGAATGTCATCACAGAAGTATAGGAAACAATGGCTGCACATAACCTAATTGTTTTATCTATATTTTTTTCGGCCATATGATTATTTAATTTTCCACGTGAGAGAGATAAATAGAAAAATATTCCAAACACGCCAGTGAGATTTGGATGCTGGGGCTTACCAATTTCTTTTTGTAGTCTTTCTTTTTTATGTACTTTATTTTAAGAAATTGAGGAAGTGGATAATACAAGTCTTCTATTAGGCATTAAAGAAGAAAAGTGCTGCACATTTGTTCTATATATATATATATATATATATGAGTTGTGCATGGTTGCACATGTTAGTCATGGGATATCTATGCAGCGTCATCGCAAGATCAGCGTGATTTGCTTTCTTCCTACCGTTCTATTCAGGTTGCTGGAACTATGAATATATAGAAAATTATATGAAATTTAAAGATGATGACTAGATTACCTATTAAAGTTATTTTTTATTTGGTTCTAATGGAGTTAAATCATGGTTCTTTTGGGGTCCTACGTACAGTACTAAAGCTTTCAGTGGGAATATTTTGGATGATTAGTTGTTTGCTAGCCTAGGTTATTGGTTTGTTTAAGTGCGCTGTCGTTGCTTAAGTTCAATCTTTCATCTTCAAATGATTTTGGTGCAATTCTCATCATTGCTTTATAATTTTCGTACTTAGCGTACTTCTGTGTTAAAAAGCTTTGACTAAGGTTTACTTTGAAGATCAGATGGTGATTTTTGTTCTCATGAAGTTTGTTATGTATATCAATAATGCGCCAAAGAGGCATGTTGCATGATAACACGAACTCTCTCAAACAATAACGCGTGTGCACGATCATTAATATCTGAATTTTGAAACATAAGACTAGCATACCCAACGTGAATACAAAACCAATGACTAATCTTGTGATATTTTATTAAATTGATATGTAATCTGAGTATGAGGAATAACACGTATGTATAGTGCAAAGTCTGTGACAGAGTAAGGTTCAACGATGGGAAAAAGAAACCCATCAATCTGTTGGACCACAGATCGTCCGGTATATCTGATGAAAATAAACTGTCCATTACGTAAAGGTTCATGTGCCACTTCCAACTTGTGTTCTAACTTCAATAGCACAATGACAAGAGATTTATATTCCCTTAGTTTTTGAACGCATATGGTATCGACAACATATTGGTGTGGACCAACTGATCGTGGTTCCGTGAACGATATATTTGAGCTCAGTATAAAGGCTTGCACATGTGGATTAATGATGGAATTCCGACCTCTTGATTTTTAATTTTATGGTAATGTTCCTTCATGTATAACCTATATTAATGACAATTTTCTTGAATTAATGAACTAATTTTGTGATAGTTGACCAAAAGAATCATTTGAAAACAGAAAAGAAGTAACATTAGAACTTTGCTTGGAGAGCCAACTTCTTTTCAAACTTCAATTCAATCCTTTTATTTGTCAATAAATACAAAATTTGAAAAGTGTATATATATATATATATATATATATATATATATATAGGTAAGAAAAATTGTAGCCAAAAAAAAATTATACTAGTTTTTCTTTAATTTATTAGGGCAAAATAAATTCAAGTAGATAAATTAAAGGTAGATTACAGTTAGTAACTTTATTGTTTAGGGCAAAAATAAACGCAACCCTAAAAATTACAAATAGTAATATCATCATCTGCTTGTCAGATTATCAAATTAACAACTTTTTTTAAGGGGCATTGAGTGATCCAATTTCTTTTTTCATACACACGTAGAAGCCAAATTGATGCCAGCAGTGGTCCCTCCCTCCCTGGTCCCTCCCTCTGTCCGTCTCCATATTTAAATGGTTGAAATGGATCTTCCTAAAAGTTCTTTTTCTTTTTCCCATTTACTATCTACTAACAAAAAAACTTAAAAACCATTGCAACCAAACGACAATCAACAAAAAAGGTATCCAAAAACAATTAACGTGAACGAAAAATGAAATTCCAATGCAGTCTCTTTTATACGATGCCTGTGCAAAATACCGTCTCACCCAACTATTTATTTGCCGAACTATGGGACTTTCATAAAGCGAGCTGATAAAAGGTGGACGATACATAGAATCTTTCTCTAATCAACCAAACTAGTTATTACAAAATAGTCTGTTGATCAAGGACTAGCCATCAAGCAAGGCCAGCCGTCAGTGAGAAAACAGCAAACGCCACCCGTCCATATCAAAACTGGAAAACACGTGGACAAATCTCAACGGTGGTTTCCACTACACGATCGAATTCGTATCTCGTACTACTCCCATGCCCTCTCCCTCTTTATAAGCACCCTTTCGCTACTGCAAAACTCGTTTCTCATTGCCACCAAGCGTCTCTCTTCTTCTTGTTGGTTTGAGAAATTGTGAGGTACTAGAATCAAGTATTCTTCAATATTGGTCATGGCCGGCGGAGGGTTCTCAGCGGGTCCTGGCGGGCGTGAGTTCGAGGCAAAGATCACGCCCATCGTCGTCATCTCGTGTATAATGGCTGCTACTGGTGGACTCATGTTTGGTTACGATGTTGGCGTTTCAGGTAATCGTCTCTCATAGACGTCCAATATTTGAGCTTCGTACTGTTAGAGCTTTAGATATCTTGTTGGTTCAGCTACTCCGGTAGATGAACTTTGTGGGCATTGTTTGGTTAGGGTTCTGGAAAACCCCTCAGATGCTTCAATGAAAGATTCTATGTTTTGAAGCTTTCATCCGTTAAATCTTGATCATTTGACCATGATCTAACGGTTAAAACTCAAGAGTACAAGATACTTTGGAGATTTCAATGTTGATATTCTACTTAATTTATTTATTCCAAATACTAGATTAAATTTATTTAATTATCCATGTTAATTTGTTCATTCTTTTAGTAAGTAAATGTCCTACCCTAGTTCCCGAAATTTTATTGTATTGAAGCCAAAATAGAAATTAAAATTAAATGTTGATCTTAATTTAAATTGATGCAGGTGGTGTTACATCTATGTCCCCATTCTTGAAAAAGTTCTTCCCGGTTGTATACAGAAGGACACAGGAACAGGGGATCAACAGCAATTACTGCAAATACGACAACCAGGGGCTGCAGTTATTCACGTCGTCGCTGTACCTGGCCGGCTTAACCGCCACATTTGCCGCTTCCTACACCACCAGGAAGTTCGGGCGGAGGCCGTCTATGCTGATTGCTGGGATTTTCTTCATTGTTGGCACAATTCTCAATGCTGCAGCTCAAGACCTCGCCATGCTCATCATTGGCAGGATCTCACTTGGTTGTGGAGTTGGGTTCGCCAACCAGGTCAGTTCCATTCTGATTTCTTCGTTTTTATTTCATGTTCTTTTACATAATTACTTGTTAGTTGTTGCAACCCAAGCTAGGCCAGTTTAATTAGGGTAGTGTGCATGCGTTATATACCGTAAATTAGACTATTATAGAAGAGTATGTGTTAAAAATGTAAGATAATATGCTGTTTTTTCATTCAAGCGACACTAGATTTATTATGAAAGCTTTAACGAAACACTCTCGGTACTGTTCACTTTTAACGAAAAATCACAATTTTACCTTTTCTTGAAATTATTTACTACACCTTTATTTGTCTTTTTTCATTAAAACTAAAGGTTTTTTTGAATCTTTCATTAATTTTCCTATTTATCAAATCTACTTATAGGGGAAAAAAAAGCAACATAATCATATATCTAATTTAGTTAATTCCAAATCTGCACAATCCACGATTGTGCGTCTAAATGTTTCCCAATATGCCAAAAATACAATTTTAATTTTTGAAGGATTTATAATTTCTGAGCGAGATAGAGCGTGGTGTAAGCTAAAAACGGGTTCTTTAGCATTGTCTGTTGCAATACCGACATCAAATCGTATTTGGGTCCATCCCAATTACTATCATAATATAATTTGCTTTATTTTGAAGTATGATCATAACAATTTTGTAGGTGTACTGACTAGTGACTTGGTCACCTCATCTTGTTATAATTAAGAATCACAACCACTGACTTGTTCAATTTTTTTTTTTTTTTTATCAAAATATATCTCATCAAAATATTATTTGGTTGCCTTATAAGAAATGTCATCCACCAACGTCCTGTGGGGCACTTTTGGTCCCTAAACGCTTTCGTTTGGAAGAGAGGTTATGCCCATAATCAAATTAGATCCATGAGTTCTTGGTTCTTTTTTTTCTTTTCTTTTTTTGTAATAAAGTGAAAATATTTTTAAAACAAATAATAATATTTTTTGAACACAAATTATTAAAAAGTGTATTTATTTTATGCGTCTAAATAGCTTGAAGCTTCTTTTTATTTGTTTTAAGTCATTTTCTCCTGGAGTCACAATCATGCACAGTTTTTTTGTCCAACTCTTTTGTGCTTTAAATATGTTATCGTTTTTTTTTTACGTTTCTACTATCTACGTAATATGTGGTATGCTGGCTGGTTTGATATTGCTGTGCTTTAAAAAAAAAAAATTGTTATGCTGTGAGAATAAGCAACTGTAAAATAAAGCAGTAGAGTGTTTAGTAAACTTTTTTATAAAAGTACTTTTGAAAAAAAAATATTATAGTGTTTGGTAAACTTTTATGTAAAACAGATATGAAAAAGAAAACGGGTTTTGCAACTTCCTGTTTTTGGCTTTTTTTACCAAAACTGTGAAAAATGCTGAAGCTGAATATTTACCAAACACAAAAAAACTGCCAGCTTTTTTTTATATCATTTTTTTCATAATCACCTCAGTACCAAACCATGACTCAATGGAGTTATCCAAAGTGGCCTCCTTCACCCCCAATTTCTTTGCATCTTCTTCTGGTTCGCTTTTTGAATCGTTTGCTTTCCAAAAAGTCGTGAATCTTTTCTAATTGTTGGTTGGTGAAATAACGTGAAACCGTGTAACTCTAATGTTTATCTAAACTTGTCCATGATTATTATGTGGTGTGCACGTCCGAATTGTTCTTATCCTTTTTGTAGTTACTAGGACCTTAATTTCAACCAGTTGAGTAAAAAGGTTGGTCCAAAAGGATTTAAAAAAGGTTCCCTTTTAAGGCACAAGAAAGTTCATGTTTAAACTTGATTTAAGATTTTACTAGAATTATAGTAACAATTTATTTTCACTTATAAGTTTGAGGCTTTAAATTTAAATTTATAAGATAATGAGTTTGATTAAAAATTAATATTAATCTGTTTAGTGACTTTACCCAAATCCTCAGCCATAATGTTGTAGTATATATATCTTAAAACTTGATTTAAGATTCTAATACTTTGTGATGATTATATACTACATATTGTTTCTTTCCTACTCTGTGCAAAAAGACTCAATCATCCCTCTAGTTTGTTTCAACTCTTATGTCAAGACGACTAAATAACTTTACCATTGATTGACAAAATAGAGAAAACCTGTGTTCGCACATGGTCTAATTACAAATAAGTTTTTCTCTAAATAAACTATTGAAAATATACATCTGTTTTTCTTGTTCGACAATCTCTAAATTAGCCTTGATGTTACTGGCAGGCTGTACCATTGTTTCTTTCGGAGATTGCACCGACAAGAATCCGCGGAGGGCTAAACATACTGTTCCAGCTTAATGTCACCCTTGGCATTCTATTTGCAAACCTCGTTAATTATGGCACCAACAAGTAAGTCAGCTTTTTTTATCCAACCAAAACATTATACGTTCCCTTAAGTTACAATGTGTGCATGATGTTTATGGTTCTGTCGCATTTTTAGGGCTAGTGTAAATTCTGTTCTGTGGCATATTTCCAACTCAAGTTGGACTGTTTGACAATTTCGTATTCAGTTTTGAGTACTTAATGTCAACAATTTGAGCCATTGAAAGAGTCTAATAATATCGGCTAGAAGTGTCTAGTTGATGGTTTGCTTTGTCTAAACAATTTTCATGGAAAAAAAAGTCAAATAATATTTCGTGTTAGAGCATTTCCAAAGGAGATGTCAAAATGTCTAAATCAACAATAACGGTAACAAAAAACAGAATTAATGTTTTCCAACCGAGAAGCCAAATATGATGTGGCATGACATGGAATGACATATCTCCCCTTTACCGCCAAATTTGACAGCACCTTTAGATTTTTAATTAATTATTAAATGCTTTTTATTTATTTTTTTATTGCTTTAAAGCATTATCCTTTTGTTTCTTTTCATTCCCAATGTAAAAAAAAATACATGAGTTTTTATTTTATGTTTAAAATTTGGCATATCGGTTGGAGAACAAAACTTTAAAAGATGTCAAAGTGCCACGTAAGGCTTCAAATTTAAATTTTAGGTTTAAAATTTGACATCTTCTTTGGAGATGGTTTAGCCTCCTAACACTTTTCTGGTTGTTTTGCTGACCGTTGATGAATAATTGCCTCGAATAACAGGATCACAGGAGGATGGGGTTGGAGGGTGTCATTGGGGCTGGCTGGTTTTCCGGCCGGTCTCCTAACCTTGGGAGCTCTCTTGGTGGTCGAAACTCCTAACAGTCTCGTAGAGCGTGGTCTCTTAGAACAAGGAAAATCTGTACTTAAGAGGATCCGCGGCACTGAAAATGTTGAACCTGAGTTCTTGGAACTTGTCGAGGCTAGTCGCATAGCTAAAGAAGTGAAGCACCCCTTTAGAAATCTCTTAAAGCGCAGGAATCGCCCCCAACTAATCATTGCAGTGGCGTTGCAGGTTAATAATTAACAGCATGCCTTTTCGTATTACACCAAAATAGAAATACAATTAGTACTTATGTGCTGATTATTTATTTGTATTTTTCTGCAGATCTTTCAACAATTTACTGGGATCAATGCCATAATGTTTTATGCGCCAGTCCTGTTCAACACATTAGGGTTTGGAAACGATGCTGCCCTTTACTCAGCAGTTATCACAGGAGCCGTCAATGTTCTCTCCACCGTTGTATCCATCTATTCAGTTGACAAAGCAGGCCGCCGCTTGCTCTTACTGCAAGCCGGTGTTCAAATGTTCATCTCTCAAGTGGCTATAGCCATAATACTAGGGATCAAGGTTAAGGACCACTCCGATGACCTCCACAAAGGTTTCGCAATCTTCGTGGTGGTTTTGATTTGCACTTATGTTGCTGCGTTCGCTTGGTCTTGGGGGCCTCTAGGTTGGCTGATACCTAGTGAGACGTTCCCACTAGAGACCCGCTCAGCCGGGCAAAGTGTGACTGTCTGCACCAACTTGCTTTTCACTTTCGTCATAGCGCAGGCCTTCCTCTCGATGCTTTGCCACTTCAAGTATGGAATCTTCCTCTTCTTCTCTGGGTGGGTTTTGGTCATGTCGTTCTTCGTGTTGTTCCTACTCCCAGAGACGAAGAACATCCCCATTGAAGAGATGACAGAGAGGGTGTGGAAGCAGCATTGGTTGTGGAAGAGGTTTATGGATGACGATGACTACCACATTGAAGGAAATCATGGAGATGGCTTAAAGAAAAATGGGCATGCTAATGGATTTGATGGTATTTCTCAATTGTAAATTTGGGGAAGTTTCAGGGTTTTTATCCCCGCAAAATAGTAAATACATATAGATATCTAAGCATTTTAATAGATTTTTCCAATGCCATAAATTAACCTCTCTGGTTCATTGGAAATTAAGGACATGTATTGCAAAACTTATTTGGGCAGTATACAAGATTAATTTACTTGAAACTTGCAAATCTACATTCCGATTCCTTTTAGTTCTTTGATTTTCTTTCAAGGTGACTGTTATAAGTTTGCTTGAGAACTATTCATCCAAGACACTTTTTCTGTCTAGTTCCCATTGCCCAAAGGGGTTTCGAGGAAACAGTGCTTGTGAAGCCATCTCTCTTATTATAAGGGACTCAAGAATCTGATCTGTACATTGCAGAAATAGTTCATCAATCACTACATATCTGATCTGCATTCAACACTTATGTGAACAAAAAACATAGAAGCATGGAGCGTATTACTCCCGCTCACATAAACTAGTTCTTAACTCAATAATGTTAAGACCTCAAATAATAACCGTTCTTATCAACCAAGACAATACACTAATAGCTTTAACAAGTATGCTTCAGTAAAACCACAAAAATCGATTCACTAGCAAACTTCACTATTATTGAACAAAACTTCTTTTCTGGAACAATTGATCACATGGCTGGAAAAATTGAACTTCATTGAAAACCAAAATAAGCTAGTAAAACTAGCTAAACAAATACTACCAACTTTAACAAGAATAAAATAAAACTACCTAATTGTGAAGACATGTTGCCCCTGCTTACTGATGAAACATCACAACAGTCTTCCAATTTCGAAGTAATTCACTCCCACTTTTCAAAAGATTCTAAAACCCCCCATATGCTTAACATGTTCTTTGAATACATTATTTGGCAAGGCTTTAGTAAAAGGATCCGCAATCATTGCACCAGTAGATATATACTGAGTATCAATCTCCCCTTTCTTGACCATTTCTCTAACTTTGAGGAACTTCACATCCATTAACCTTGAAGCTAAAGTCCTCTTGTTATTCTTTGAGAAAAATACAGCAGCACTATTGTCACAGAAAATCTTTATAGGCATTTTACTGAACCTACAAGTTTCATATCAGCAACCAAATTTATGAGCCAAACAGCTTGCTTCATTCCCTCAAAACATGCTACAAACTTAGCTTCCATTGCTGAAGTTGACACTATAGTCTGCTTAGCACTCTTCCATGACACAGCACCTCCACTTAACTTAAAAATATATCCACCAATTGACTTCCTTTCATCCACATCCCCTGCAAGATCCGAGTCAGTGAATCCAATCAACTCCAATGAATCAATCTGCCCATAAACTAGCATTAACCCTTTAGGCCTCTGCAAATATCTCAACACTTTCTTGGCTGCCACCCAATGAACTTCTCCAGGATTTGATTGAAATCTTCCCGAAAGTCCAACAATGAAAGCTAAGTTAGGTCTTGTGCATATATTAGCATACATAAGATTACCAACTAATGAAGCATATGGTTTCATCTTCATTAACTTAGTCTCAAGTTCATTCTTGGGACATTGATCTTGAGAGAACTTATCACCCTTGTTTACTGGAACATCAACCTTGTTACAACTATCCATGTTGAACCTGTTAAGTACTCTTTCTATGTAGCCCTTCTGAGATAAACCAAGAAGCTTTTGTCTTTTATCTCTCATAATCTCAATTTCCAGAATATAATGAGCTACTCCAAGGTCCTTCATTTCAAAGTTTGTACTCAGCATGCTTTTAGTGCCTTTCAATAGTTGCACATCCGAGCTTGTAAGCAAGATGTCATCAACTGTTAAGACAAGAAAAATGAACTTGGATCCCTTGGACTTAAGATAGATACAATCATCCATCTTATTTTCAATAAACCCATGTGAAGTGACCACCTAATCAAATTTCAAAAACCATTGTCTTGAAGCCTGTTACAAACCATAGATCGATTTGTTCAACTTGCAAACCATATCTTATTTCCCCTTTTCAACAAATCCAGGAGGCTGTTGAGGTATAAAAATATCCGGTTGTGGATTATCAAGAGCAATGTCATACTCATTCAATGTCAAAAGCAATTCAATCTCTCTTCACCATTTTTTGTAAATGCTTTCACCAGTGAGTATTGGCAATGCTGCTAAATTAAGTGACTTTAGTGAAACTGCAGAAGAAAACAATGAAATCGGCACTATGAATCTTTAAAGATTCTTGATTTCCATCTTTTTCACTACAAAGATTAGTCAATTGGATCAACTTATTCATACATATGATCTTGTTTTAAAGACATACTGTTTGGGCCCAAAATAGCACTTTGGGCCGAGATAAGATTTTCTCGGCCTAAAAGAGGATCTACGTGGAACCCTAAGAACTAGGTAAGCCTAGGACGACAACTTTTCCTTGATTTAAGGTGAAAAACATGCCCTAAAACAAGGAAAAGAGAAAACAAGAAAAAGAAAGCAAATGACTTTGTTTGGGCCCAAAATGACGATTTGGGCCGGGCGTAGAAGATGTCTCGGCCCAATGGCCCAATACCAGGCACGGAGGAGATAGGAAATAGGCCAGCTAAAGATGCAGCCAGCCGAATCTTATTCGAAGAAGGATTGCTAGAGAATACGGAAGAAACCTAATGCAAGAAGGAGTCTTGGCGACAAACCTAGTAAAAACAGGAACGACTAAGAGTCCCAATTCGAGTAGAGTTATGATTCGATCTGAGGAGGGGTTTCAGCCCCTATAAATACAACGACAGAGGCAGAAAGAAGGGACCTTCAAGACAACACACAAATCTGCCCTGCGCAATTTCTCGCTCTACGCGAAACCTCTCAACATCCTTGGGAATTTTATTTTCTTTTTCGCCTCCATATCTTCAGTTTGGATAGACAGCACTGTGGAGGCAACCGGTAAACATCTTCAGTTTGGATAGACAGCACTGTTGCCGTAGAACCAACCGTCCGTGGAGCATCTTCAGTTTGGATAGACAGCACTGCGACAGGGTCGATTGGTTATTTATCCCAGTCTCGGCCGGCGAGGGTTTTCGGATCCTTGTCGACAGAGGTCATCTCACAAGCCATCCCGGCGAAGTGAGGTGTTACTAGCACCTAAGCTCGGTGCTTTGACGCCGAGTTGTTTTATGATCGCATACTCTCAAGTGGGTTTCAGAGTTCGGCACCGAGACGGCCGAACTACGTTCATTGTCAAGACCTTCATCCGCTTTGAGTATCTGTGCCCTTACACATTAGTATCGATTCGGCGTGGTTTTACCTTCACCAATACGGTGACCATCGCCGAGTCGGATAACGACGAATCGTGAGCTTTGTAATTAGCAACCTCGTCTTCAGGTTTGAGGACCCAAAGGCCGAGACGCGTTCCTTTCTCGGCCGCAATTGCAAGATTCAGAAGTCAGCCGCGCGCATCAACGCAACATCAAGACATTTTACTCCTCGGTCGAGCCCGGCTGACAAGTTGGCACGCCCCGCACACATTTGAAGGACTTAGTTAGTCTATTATTTACTCGGCCTGCGCGCCACGTAGGCTAGGTAATTTTTGTAGTCAACACATACATAGAGTAAACAACACAATAATATCCATAACACTTATGCAAAATTGATTAACACAGATTGTAGAACACACACATATAGATATATATATATATATACACACACACACACACACTCAAAACAATAAGGCAGTCTTCAGAACATGTTCCAAGTCTTTTATGTCAGATATGTCAGCGGAAACATTCTAATAAAGACAATCTATGTAATCAATTGGTTTGAACGAACATCATATTAATCAACTTGACAGCCTTCATGTTGAATAAAGAATTAATCTTGACACCAATTTTATATTAATTCAGTCTAAATGTTAAACAAACTTCAGGAAATTGTAATAGGATTTCAAAATACATACCTTTTCATAAATGGTTTCAAAATTGTATCAATCTTAGCATCAATCTTGACTCAAATTTAGATTTAGATAAGTGATAAATAGAAGATAAGATTCTTTGAAGGACACTGAGGGAGAGCCCCTTCTTTTCGAAGAACACCATAAAAGACAAAAACCCAGACCTCCCAAGGGTCAAAATTTTCATTATTAAAATATTATCTAAAAACGACACTGTTTCGTGATTTTCTTTTTCAACAACTCTATTATAAACTAAACGACATCGTTTTTTAGTTTGTACATTTCTAAGAGCCCTAAAGCTCAGGTCGAAACCCAGGCAATGTGGTTTTATTTTATGCAATCTTTATTAATCATGAGTTGAATTCAATGGTTGAAACCTTATGGCTCTGA
The DNA here is from genome assembly GCA_963580275.1 of Crataegus laevigata. NCBI lineage: Eukaryota > Viridiplantae > Streptophyta > Magnoliopsida > Rosales > Rosaceae > Crataegus > Crataegus laevigata. Next base: position 15,461,005 of record OY756940.1, on the reverse strand, counting down.
TACAAACCCAGGTCGAAACCCAGGCAATGTTGTATCCTTTTGACTATTCCCTATTAGAATCAGCCTACGATTCAAACTATACAAACCATAAAGAACTATGAGTCTAATTATAGTTCCAGCACTAAATTATAATCCCAAAAAAATGAACTACACTCAATTATGTTATCCCAAAATAATTAGGATAACTAATAGCTTTTAACCAAGATTTTCCCATAACAATCTCAAACACTATGACCGGTTCTATCATATGTTTCATACTCATAATCTTACAGTATTGAGATGGGCTCGACTTGTTCTCATGGGGGTCTCAAGTAAAGGGAACAAGGTAAAAAGTTTGAATGCAGTTAAAACTAATGGTTAGTTAATTAAGTCATTTCTCACGTACAAAAGGGGAAAACTCAAAGGTTTTGTGTTAGAGTAAAATTGGTAATTCCGAACAAAATATTGACTCTGTAATATCTTGGACTAACGCATGTTTTTTGTTGTAATTATTTTAGTCTCAATTAGTCCCAAGGCCAAATAAAGGAGGAGGGGATAACGTCAGGTAGTGAACAGCTGATACTTGGTTTTCACATCGAATCCCTATGATAATGAAACCTAAACAATAATTGCGTTAAAGCTAGGTCGTTACCCGGAAGTGACGCGTTGTGTGGCCCGGGCACAGTGATAAGTGAGTAAGCATCGTTATATCTCCATCGGTGCCTGGATGCAGAGTTAAACGAGTAAGGTTGCTGTAAAAACTTCTTTGTGAAGGACTCCACTTAAAGTTGTTTGGATGTATCTGCTGACATCAACTTTACCTAGGATACGTAAAAGAAGACAAGTAACTATAGAGATTTCCATAGTGATCATGGTCTTAGGAAGAGAAACGAGGTGGGGGAAGCCATTTTGGATTTTGTAATGGCATGCGCTATATTTCTAGCCAATGCCCTAGTTAAGGAGATAAAAGAGCAAGTGATCACCTACAAGAATAGGTCATCAAAAACACAAATAGATTTTTATTTTATTTTTAGTGCAGAAGGGTGATCGTATAACTTGTAAGGATTCCAAAGTTATACCGGGAGAGAGAATGGCTAACCAATATCGCTCGTTGGTGATGAATGTACATATCAAAAGAGATGGAAGAAAAAAACAAGACCTTAAAGTGTCCAAGAACTAGATTGTGAAATTTAAAAGGGTTTTGCTCCACATCAAAAGAAATCTTGGTGGTGGAATGAGGAGGTATGGGAAAAGGTTAAGGCTAAGAATGAATATTGTAAAGCTTTATGCAAGGATAGAACCGATGAAAACTAAGAGGTATAAAGTAGCAAAGAAGGAGGCGAAGAAATCCACGAGAGAAACGAAGCTAGCGGCTATTGATGATATGTATAAGCAATTAGATACCAAAGAAAGAGAATTTGATTTCTATAAACTCGCTAGATCAAGGGAAAGGAAGACAAGAAACTTGAACCAAGTAAGGTGCATCAATGATGAGAATGGAAATGTTCTAACTACGGAAAATTTTGTTAAAGACAGATGGAGAGCTTATTTTCATAATCTTTTCAATAAAAGACATGAAAGAAGTACTTCTTTGGTTAAGTTGAGTAACTTAGAAGAGTGTAGAAATTACTCCTTCTACTGTTGAATCGGGAAAGAGGAAGTGATTGTAACTTTGAACAAGATGAAGCATTGAAAAGTAGTGGAAGGTCTTGGACAAATATTTTCAATAAATTTTGAAAACAAAGAAGATGCCAATAAGTGGCGAAACAGTAATTTGGTGCCTATCTACATGAATAACGGCGACATACAAAATTGGATGAACTATACGAGTATTAATTTAATAAGTCGTATAATGAAGATTTGGGAGAGAGTAATTGAGTATAGATGGAGGCAAAAGACACGAGTATTAGACAATCAATTTGGTTTCATGCTTAGGCAGTGGAATATGGAAACAATTCATCTATTACATAAATTGATGGAATGGTATAGAGATGTGCAAAAGGATTTGCATGTGGATCTTTATAGACCTAGAAAAAACATATAAGGTCTCAAGAGAAATTCTTTGGATGATTCTAGAGAAGAAAGGCGTACAAGTAGCATATATCCAAGCAATAAAGGATATGTATGATGGATAAAGACTGCAGTAAGAACTCACGAAGGACAAACTGGAAGTTTTCCTATTAGGGTTATACCAAGGCTCAGCTTTAAGTCCTTACCTTTTTGCATTGGTAATGGATGAGTTAACAAGACATATTATTCTTTTCATAGATTATAAATTGTTGATAGATGAAATGCAGGAGGGAGTAAATGTGAAACTTAACCTTTAGTAGGAAGTGTTGAAATCTCAAAGTCTTCACCTAAGTAGGTCCAAGACAGAGTACATACAGTGCGAGTTCAGTAGGAATGAGGGTTCAAATGAGATAAGTGTGAGGATTAAAAATCAGGAAGTACCAAATAATGAGCGCTTTTGTCATGCCTCGGACCCGGGGTCGAAAAAAAAATTCGAACCCGAATCCGAAACGTGAGTTAAAAGCTAAATAATTAAAAGGAAATTGCAACGGGTGGGAAAAATAAATTTCTCTTATAAAAATAATTCATGATTCGTAAACAAATCAAGAATTCTTTACAACCTATAGTAAATAGATGAATAAACTTTTTATTCTCCAATCTAATCTGATCTCATTCTGCCTACCCTCTTGAATGTCTAGTTCGTAAACCTCCATAATAATATAGGGGAGAGCTTCGACAACTCAGTAGGGACATAACCTTATCACAGTAAATTGACAATATTAAATTAAGTGTTATGAAATCATATAGCCAAATATCAAATCATTATTGATAATAATGCATGAATGCAATTGAACCTCTTTGGCTACCCCCATTAATTTATATAATAAAACACGCGGACTTGCACATCCTATACCATGCACTTTACCCCTACAGAGGTGGTTCGAATGTTCTATCATAGAACTAACCCCCATATGATATCCCAACTTCAAAAACCCATTTTGTTAGTCATCTTATCTAATTCATCAATCTCAAGCCCAAATCACCCACATCGACAATTCCCATCGAGATCCTATTATATTGTGCACATCGAGCTCGCCTGGAACTGGTTTCACAATGAATAGATTCAACTACACATATGATCCTTTCCAACTACCCTCATTTCCATACTTCCAATCTTAACACTGAAATTCCAACCACATCAATATGAATGATGCACAAATAATGTCATTTTTTCTATCACATGTATCACAATGTATTCTCAACGAATAGCATTCCAGCAATAATTCCATAACCAAGAACAAGTAAACACTTAATTGAAACAATCAGCCAATTATTATCCAATCACATTAATCAACCAAAAAGATCAAGAATATTATAGCACTTCACGAAATTTAATAAAATCAATTTCTGTAAAGGTCTACCTTATTTCCCCTACCTGGATTCCAAAGCTAAAACAAAGATCCACGTCACTACCGGAACAGTTAAGCTCCACGTACTTATCCATGCCACTACCAAAATAGCTAAGTTCCACATACTTGAATAAGCTCCTTGAACAGTGCCATATATTTCTTTCATTCTCTTTTCTTTCTTAATCACTCTGCACATACACACACACAAATATATAAGCATGCGACACGATAAAGAGGAGATGTGCATAAAATTGAGAAGGGTGGAAGCTATTTATAGGTGACAAAGTCAACAACTATCCTCATCCTATCTTGGTAGGACCAATGGTAGAGAAAACTTAATAGCTAAGAGTCCATAAATTGAAATGGATAATGGTTGTCTAGAGTAAGAGGTGTCAACAACCTGAGTTAACTAGAGAACATGACGAAGTGTAAAGGTGCAGGTGTCGATATACAAAAAGAAGAGGGAAAGATCATATTAGCCAGCTCAAGCTATAAAGAAGCTTACGAGTACCTTTTAATGAGTGGTAGGATTTGTATGAATAATAGCTCGACACCTTGACAACTTGAAGTTCATCAAGTGAATGTAGTAGAACATTGTAGAAGTGTATAAACTTAATAACTAAATAAATATGCATATGGGAAGCTGCTAGTTATAATACATCAAGTGGAAACTTAACCAAAGCTAGAAATAATATGTATTTATAAGAAAACCCAATGACAACTCTTTTTAAATAAGAATAATAATAAATATATATTTTTAAAATACAGGGTCTCATAGCTTTTATTATCTTGCATCTCTTACAAAAGACTGGAGAATTGGATGGAGATCTAAACTATAAAATACAAGTTGGATAGATGAAGTGGAAGAGTGCATCGGGTATGTTGTGCGATCGTTGTATGCCACTAAAGCTCAAAGAAAAATTTAATAGGACGACAATAAGACCAGCAATGCTTTATGGCACATAATGTATATAGGATGGCAATAAGGCCAGCAATGCTTTATGGCACAAAATATTGGGTGGTCAAGCATCAGCATGTACAAAAAAATTGAGTCTAGTGGAGATAAAGATGCTTCATTAGATGTGTGGGCACACGGGAAGGACATGATTAAGGACAAGGATATCCGAGGTAAAGTAGGAGTGATTGCAATTGAAGATAAGATGAGAGAAAATCAATTAAGGGGGCTGAAGACCTACAGATGCTTCAGTTACAAAATGCAATTATGTGACAGAGGCTCAAGGCAAAAAGGGCAGAGGAAGACTTAAGAAGGTTGGAAATAGACACTAAGAAAAGACATGCAGTATGAGAAGCTAACAGAAGCCTTGGTGCAAAATCAAGCGCAGTGGCATTCTAGGATTCAAACAGGTAACCCGACTTTGGGATAAGCCGTTGTTGTTGTTGTTGCTGCTCTTGATCACAAGAATGTCAAGCGTTTTAGATACATTCATTCAAGTAAGTTCATCATGCATATGCACTCATATAGATAATTTGAGGCATGTCAAATTATCTATTTTGAGTAATATCATATTTTGGTTTGAACCGGTTATGGTCTTAACTTTTTAAATAATCCATATTGTTTTTTATTATGGATAATGTTAGGAATACCAAATTTAAGTTAAATTTACAAACTAAATGAGGTATAACCAATAAGAAATAAGCACGTGAATCAACATTAAGTGATAATCCAATCATCAACCACCACTTCTTTGATGTGCATTAAAAACGTGGTTATAATGTCAAATGGTTTTTTTTTCTTAACCCGTCTCATGGATCACTTCACTTGCTGATGAAGTTTGTTAAAGATCAAGAAAAGAGTCATGTTTCTATTGAGCTAGGAGTCTTAGTGAAGCCTATATACAGATGCATTAGATTAGGGTTTTTGGCTGCTGTCGCTTATGCACGAGTGAGGTTTTAGCGAGGAGTGATGTTAAAGAGACATTTTGTAGTCCACAATGTAAATCAGTGGCGAAACTAGGATTTGCCGAGGGGAGGGGCGAAATTCAAAAGAGTGTAAGGTTCAATTGAAGCGGTTGCTTTTACATTGGCGAGTGCAAAGTTTTGAGTCAATATTCATAGCAGAAAATAATCTCTCCACCAAAACGGTTGTAAGCAATAATATCAAAGTCAATGTAAGAAGCTTAAATTGGCTAAGATTAGATCCTAAAAAATGTTAGGCGCTTGTCAAACAACAGACTGGGACCTAGCAGCTAGGTGCCTAGGCAAGATCTAGATAGGAGTCTAAATGGATTTAAATTATCGTAAAATAAGCATTAAACAATATTTACATTTTTTTTAAAAAGTAATACAATATTTATAAATAATGTGAGAGTTTAAAATAAATACGGTGGGAGTCTTAAAAGAGAAAACAAAAATACATATAGAAATAAAAATACCCAATTTTTACTCACTTAAGTGGCCCAATAATTGTCCAACACCTGTCTTTAAAACTCATACCCAAATTCTTGCTATCCTGATAACCGAATCCATATCCTTTCCCGATCATTCACTGCATATCCACGCAGACCAATTCATCCTAGCCTTTTATTTAAATTTCACGGCCTAGGTTTAATTTTCACTTTTTTAATTGCCTTGACTCTTTCATGCAAAACGAAGTCTTTTTTTCTTCTACCAGATGCATCTTCTTCGTTCTTTTCTCTTTAAGTTGTCCATTCCCGATGAAAAAAATGGAGCAACAGTCACAAAACAAATCTGGTGGGGAGTTATCAAAAGAATTAGATGGATTTAAGAGGCCTTGTCCCACTCTCGCTCTCTTTTGCCCAATCTCTTTCTCTGTCTGCAAGTTTTTCCCTAAATTTGGTCTTCCGTCATCGGAATAGACGCCTATCTTCTTCCTCCCTTCCCTGTGCCAGCCGTTCTGTCAATCCCAACCTCATCCCTCCAACCTCTCTCCTCCGTCTTCGTCATTCCTCTACAAATCCAACCAAATTATCGCCTTTCTTCTGCAAATTCAACCAAGACAGTGCACCGGCCAAAGACAATTTTTACAGGTGCCATGAATTCAGACAAGAGCAGATGGGTTGAATCAGCGCTCCTAGGCATGTTTTCTGGCGAGGAGAGGGGCGGTCGCCACTCCTCGCCCTCCCGTAGCTTCGCCAGTGATGTAGACTATATTTGTCGACTATACAGAGTGGCGATTGGTGGTTGAATTTTTTCTTTAAATCATTAAAAATGGAATGTAACTATCAACATCATTTGATTTATAAAATTTGATTTAAAAATATGATCTCTTTTTTATTTTCCTTTACTGAGATACGGATGCTTTAAATTACACATGCATCGAGAGGAGCATAGAGGGCAAATTTGCACTGCTGCCGCTGTGAGTACATAAATAGTGTAGTCATTTCGTGGTGCATGAATATATATATATATATATATTTCATATTTGGTTCTTGTCACATAGGTAATAGGCACTGAGAGCAATACAGTTTGATCTTACTTCAGTGTGCTAGTGTGAGAAAAACAGTTTTCAGCGGTGTAGTTTTAAAAGACAAAATACAATTTTTTTTTCTACACTGGTTTTTATTTTGTTATATATCAAAATTGATTATGAAAATGTGGCTTGTGATTTTATTATTGCTTGATTTTTTAAAATTATTTATGTGACAGCCCGTCCCGAACTTCTAATTCTCGATAATGTGAATTGACATATATACCCTTGAGTGACAGGTGTATGTTTATGCATGGGTTTACAAATTTGGCCAATTACATAATTTCCTAAGGTTTTGGGGCCAATGAGAAACTAAAAAGATATTTGTTTTGATTGGTGGCTTTTAGACCACCCAATCCATCACTCTCTCTCACCATCACTCTCTCTCACTCCCGTGTCCCTCTCTCTATCTCTCATACTCTCAGATTCACTCTCTCTCTCTTTGAACTCTCACACTCTCTCTCTCTCTCTTCGTATTTGGTACGGACATCACCCAAAGACCCCTCAAACTCAACAGATCGAGGAAACCAAGATCACCGTTAGCTTCATCTCGTCACCACAAGTCCAAAGACACCAATTTTAGGTAAGGTAGCATTCGTTTTCACGTCAAACCATTAACCCCTGAGATATGCACTGTTCATGCAAATTTTATGGTGTGATTTTTAGGGGATTCTAAGCTTATAGGAAGCTTCTTGACGTCTTCACGAGTCTCGGGGTACTTCGTTGGAATGAATTGGACGTCGAAGGGCCGAGATCGACGTGTTTCTAGGTAAGCCGAACTATCGAGATTTCTCGAGGAAAATCTAGAGCATTTTAAGCGTTGAAACTTATATAACGTGATTCTACATGTTATTAGCTTCATTTTGGTACCAATTACGTGAAAAATGGTGTAGAATCGAGTAAGAAATCAAGTTTGGAAATTATTCCCAGTTTCTGGCGCCGGTGACGGTCGCCGGAGCTAGAGGTTTGACGGAATATGCTAACGCTGTCAGTTCGTTTTGACGGTTTCCGTTAGAAGTTAACGAAATATTTCGAGGAATATTCCTGACGCCGTTTCTGTTCCGTCACACGTGCCAAGCACGTGGCCGCACGTGGCCGGCGCGTCTGGCCGTGCCTTGGCCAGCGCGTGAGGGGTCCAAAAAAATTTCTAAAAATTTGTACAGTTCTGTGACGTCGAGTAGGTCACGTTGGTATATTCAAATACCAAAATTGATCTATGTATAAAAAGTTATTCCCGTAGTTCCGTATATGTGCTTAAATAACATTATTTCAATAAATTCTCATATAGGTGAGACGTATCCTGAGGACGATCATAGCCAAGCCAGGCGTGGGGGCTACGACCCGGCTACTTATCAGTGAGTGGGCAGTTTGTTTTCCGTATATGCCTATATATATTGCTATTTTCCCAGAAAATGAAATTGAACGTTTAAAGGATTTGAAATGCCATGCAAAGTATCTATTTATTTTATTTATGCATTAATGATTGCATATATGTATGTTGGTGCTGCGGACGCACAGGTAAGTTTAAATAATGGTTATGAAGAAAATGATGTGATGTGATGTGATTAGAGCTCATATACTTGCATCATGATATTAGTGCTCCCGCCTAGAGTTAGGGGCATAGTCTTTCACATGCACAGTCCTGTCGTATAGACCACTATAAGTGGGTTCGACTCGTAGGTGACCCGCGAATCCTTCGCACAGTCTTCACGTGATTGTAGCACTAGAGCATAATCATTCTATATTCAGTAATGATGTGTAGACCACTAAAGGTGGTATTGATTTGTGTGCAAGATTGATATACATGATATGATGAGTTGATTATGAGCTATTATACAGCCGAGGGCTGAGTTGATTATTGAGATTGATTATGAGATATATATATATATATATATATACAGCCGAGGGCCGAGATGAATACTTGACATTTTATCACATCTACAGAGTTATGTTTAGAGTTCAGTTGTGATACTTTGGCATGGCATACATTCATATTTTCCAGCATGATTTTGAGATTTACATATATATATATATATATATATATATATATATATATATATATATGAGTATATACTTTATTTCTGAGAAATTATACAGGTTTTACGGCGAGGGGTTATACTTTTGAGAAAAGAATGATTTTGAAAAGATTTGTTTTGCTTACCCACTCAACTTTGTTTTTCGCCCCTCCAGGTTCTAGGTAGCTGGAGTATCATTGGTGGCTAACGAGGATTGTTCGGCAGTTCTGACAGACTTCTCATTATGTAGGACACCTTTTGGTGTTATTCGAATTAATTATTTCATGCTTGACTGCATTTACTTAGTATGCTCTGAATTTGTATAATCATTATAACTTCGCACTCTAGCGCACTATCTTCTTAGGTTGCTAGTGGCTTGGTTTAAATTCGTTCGTATTCTTCTTATGAATCTCGCTTCCACACTGTGCACATGGTTACGTCACGCTCACGTGACGGCCAGCATGCCCCACTTTCAGGTCGGGGTGTGTCAATTTACATACATTCTGCATAATTACATTCGTATCTTGCAAAGTTTGAGAATACAGTGATTGACCGCCGTGTTAGGGTCATGCTACTTTTACTCTAAGGCTGAAGAGAGATCGAGTAACAAAGTTCGAAGACAAAATTGCCTACTAGTATATGTATGTTTAGTTGATGAGTTTTGTAAGTCTTTGGTGGGTTTTGCCTCGTTAAATCCTATATACGTTTGCACATTTTTATTTTTGTTTATTATTCTTATATATGTGTGATGTGGAATTAATATTAGAACTAAAATTGACATTGAGTTTTTTAAGTTGGAACCGATTCACTTTCGCTATAGGTTAAACTAGTACCCATCCTTGAACTTTCACCTTGTTTTGTATAAAGGATTGAATTTGAATGCATAAAATACTAGTTTAGGTATGTTTCAACGAAGAAATGAAAAGTTTGTGATCAACTTGAAGGTAGGTGATGAATAATCAAGAAGAAAACTTGTCCATTTTAATTCTCCCCAAAATGGTAGGATTAGAATAAGAATAATAGGGATTAACAGGAGAATGCAAATAATAGGTCCATTTAACCAAATCCAGGCATAGTTAGGTAGCTACTCTCTAGCTTCCAGCTATTTCTCCCCAGCCCAAAAGGGATTTAACAATAAAAAAGAAAAGGGGGAATTACCAATTAGACCATTTCCAACCCTTGGGCTAAAACCTAAAATTTGTAGTCTAGAAAATTTAGGTTTTAACTTATAAACATTTTTTTTGCTTCAACCCTTTTAAGTTAAAATTTTAGCCCCGAATCATTAAAGAATGAACTTAGGGATTTTTTTCTTTTCTTAAAGTAACTTTTTTTAAAAGAAAAAATTATATAGACTATCCTAATTTAATTTTATGAACATTTTAACCTAAAAATAATTAGATTTTGACAAATATTGAAAAATCACTAACCAACACCATGAAACTTAGGGTTGGAAAAAATTCTTGAAAATCTCAAACCAAACCAAAAAAATCTTGATCCCAAACTAAAAAAGTCCCAAACCAAAATTCTCAAAATTTTCGGGATGAAATACCAAACTGATCCCAAAATTTTAGTACGGGATTTGGTATAGTCTACTCAATTTTCGGTAATCCCATACCGAATTGAAAATAAGTATTATATATATTATTATTTAATATATATATATATATATATATATATATTACATTTGAACGGTTGCTAACTACTAGTAGCAATATAATTGGTATGGTCTACAGGTAGTAACCATAACCATTTATGGCCACATTTGTCGGTACAAACCTCCCACAAATGTGTCTATTTCTTCAATACAAAATCAATTGTATTGTTAGTTTTTGAACATATTAGGTTTGTAACTTATTTTTTTGCTTTTGGGTTTTGTTACTTATTTTATTTGGGTTGCATGTTAATTTATTTTGGTACAAATGATTGCTATTTCAATTTGTATGAAATTTGAGAATACCAAACCATCTCGAAATACCGAAAATATTTTGGGAATCCCAAAAATTGGGAATACCGAAATTTTCATTTGGGATTGGCCTTCAAATTCTCGTCCCAAAAATTTTTGGTTTGGGATTCGGGATTCCATTTTCGGTTTGGGATCCCATACCGAACCACCCCAATGAAACTCGTGAAACACTATGAAAGAATATGAAACACATAAAATATTTTTTTAATTATTTTAGCAGTTGGATTTAAATTTGGACCGTTGATATTTTTTTTTTTACCTTTACATTTCATCAAATTATATCTTAAATGTTGGATTCAATGAATTTATAAATATAAAACTAAAAAATATAAATATATGGTGGACCAACCTCACTAATCTAGGAAGAATCTTGGGCTAAATTTGGCCCATAAATGAGTTTTGAGTTTTAACTAATATTTATCCTAAGGGTTGGAGCAAGTTGCGATAAGTTTAGAACTTAAAATTTGAGTTTTACTCTAAGACCATCTCCAATGGTTGAGCTGAAAGCCAAATATTTTAACCCGAAAAATTTAGCTTTTAGCCCAAAAACAGTTTTTCTACTCCAACTGTTTCAAGTCTAAAATTTTAGCCCGGAATTATTAAAGAATAAACTTAGGCTATTTTTTTTTCTTAAATTAAATTTTTTTTTAAAATAAATATGTAGATTATCATAAATTAATTTTATGAACATTTTAATCAAAAAAAATTTAATTCCGATAAATATTTCACTCGGTTTGGTGGAGCCCACACCGATTTCTGGACTAAATTCGAGCCTTAGTTTAGCATTTAGTATTTAGTCCAAATTTTCCCCTTGCATTGGAGTGAGTTTGAGAGGAAATTTTGGGGAGTAATTTGACTTTTAGCCCACCATTGGAAATGGCCTAAGGGTTGGAGTAGGTCTTAGCAAGACTCATGTGTCAATGAACAATCCAATCTTATCTGTCAACTAACAATTTAACCTTAATTTCCGTGTCAACATGTGCCATCTGCTTGTGAGATTCAAAATACAACACAGCATACACTAGTAATTGCATCATGACACACCCCGATCCTAAAACCGAGGCGTGTCGGCCGTCACGTGTTAGTGACGTAGCCAAAGACGTCAGCGAAAGCAAATTTGGCATGAAGTGCAGTAGTGAAAGTTAAATTGATAATATACATATGATACAGAGCCGATCCTAGGTGCAGTCAAGTTTAAACAAACATTACAACTACGAAAGAAATCCTACATAAGTGGGGGTCTGTCAGAACTGCCTTGGTGCCTTGCTAACCGTCCACGACGTTGCTACCTAGTACCTGGAGGGGCGCAAAACATAAAAGGTGAGTGGGCAAAAACAAAGTTTTTCAAAACCATTTCATAAGATCCATAAATAACCCCTCGCTGTAAATCAGTATCATTTTCCCAGAAAATAGTATGTATATAAACTTATATACGAAAACTCTGATAGTTCACATTTCGTATGCATTATTATCATCCATATTTACCATCTTTGTGGTGTGTTTGATTTAAACTAGTTGCATTTTACATTATTTGGTGTTAGTGTGCAGCCAAGTTTGTTTTAGGATCAATTGGAAGGCAATGAAGCAAAAACACCACCTTTGGTGGACGAGCATTAGTTCAAGCATGGAGAAGTGTTTGATGAGTTAATTTGAAGTCCAAACGAAGAATGGAGGACAAGTTTGGCTGCTAGAATTTCAGGAATTGTGAATGGTGCAATTCGGCCAGTTTGGGTGATTCTATGCATGGCAAATGCATTGGATTCAGATTAGGAGGTTTCATACATTTAGCCATGCATGGTGTTACATTTCTACCCCCTTTGTTCACCAAGAACATGCATCCCCATTAGTTAAACCATTCAGCCACATTTTCACCAACAAATTCACCCATGCCGTGAGTTGTTTAATCCATTGACAGCCTGTCCTTGCAGATTTTCACATGCTTCTCCATGCAAATGACCACATGCATGCATTGCTCCCTTGTGCCAAAGCACTCACCATTTCAGAAATTTAATTCCCCCATCATTACACACACTAGCATCCCATATTTTACATTTGTTGAGATCCAATCTTGGATCTGAATCCGAAAGTTATTCCATGCTCTCCCTTTAAGTGTAGTCTTGAAGAAATCTGAAAACTACTACATTCCATAACCTACATTCCATAACACACATTCTCCTTACACAATATCCATTCCATTCATTTTATTCTACACACTTAGCCGCTCCATCTCTGTCCACTCTCTCTACCTCATTACACAAACCATTCAACCATAGCCGCACCACATTCATCTACATCACACTTGGAGAAGTTACACCACCCTAATCGGCTATTGGTTGGTCTATTGCAGATATCAAGGGAATAAGCCCTACTAGGTGCATGCATAGGATTCTTTTGGAAGATGGAGCAAAGACAACCCGTGAACCACAAAGAAGACTCAATCCACACATGAAAGAAGTTGTGAGGGATGAAGTATTGAAGTTGTTAGATGTGGGGATCATATATCCCATTTCTGATAGCAAATGGGTGAGTGCCATTCAAGTGGTACCTAAGAAGGTGGGAATCTCAGTAATGAGAAATGAAAACCAAGAACTTGTGCCCACAAGACCCACGGCTAGTTGGAGAGTTTGCACCGATTACAGGAAGTTGAATTCTAACACTAGAAAAGATTACTTTCCCATGCCTTTCATAGATCAAATGCTTGAGAGATTGGCAGGTTACTCACACTATTGTTTTCTTGATGGTTACTCAGGTTACAATCAAATTGCAATTGCCCCGGAGGATCAAGAGAAAACTACATTCACATGTCCATTTGGCACATTTGCATATAGAAGAATGCCCTTTGGACTTTGCAATGCTCCGGCCACATTCCAAAGATGTATGTTGGCAATCTTTTCTGACATGGTGGAAAGATTCATTGAGGTATTCATGGATGATTTTTCAGTGTTTGGTTCCTCTTTTGATGAATGTCTTAACCATCTCTCTTTAGTGCTTCAAAGATGTCAGGAAACAAATTTGGTTCTCAATTGGGAAAAATGCCAATTCATGGTGAAACAAGGCATTGTTTTGGGACATGTGATCTCTAGCAAAGGAATGGAGGTAGACAAAGCCAAAATTGACATTATCAACAATATGGCAGCTCCCACAACCGTGAAGGGAGTGAGAAGTTTCTTGGGACATGCAGGATTTTATCGACGTTTCATTAAGAACTTTTCAATGATAACTCGTCCATTATGCAATTTGTTAGCTAAAGATGTTGTGTTTCATTTTGATAAAGCTTGTATGGATGCATTCAATACTTTGAAACATGAATTAACCTCGGCTCCTATCATTATGGCACCAGATTGGTCTCTACCTTTTGAATTAATGTGTGATGCCTCTGATTATGCTATTGGTGCAGTTTTAGGACAAAGGGTGAACAAGCTCCCACATGTGATCTACTATGCAAGCCGGACTCTAAATGATGCTCAACTAAACTACTCCACAACTGAAAAGGAGTTGCTTGCTATTGTTTTTGCCTTAGAGAAGTTTAGGTCATATCTTGTGGGATCTAAAGTCATTGTGTTTTCTGATCATGCAGCCCTTAGGTATTTGATGACAAAGAAGGATGCTAAACCGCGCCTAATTAGATGGATACTCTTACTACAAGAGTTTGATTTGGAAATTCGAGATAAGAAGGGAAGTGACAATGTTGTGGCTGACCATTTGTCTCGGCTTGATGAGAACCATGGAGTTGGACCACCTTTGCCTCTAAATGAATCATTTCCAGATGAACAACTCTTTGTTGTTCAAGAAAAAGAACCATGGTATGCTGATTTTGTCAATTATCTTGCTTGTAGTGTAATGAGGGATGACATTTCTTTTCAGGAAAGAAAGAAGTTCCTTGCCATGGTAAAGCACTACATTTGGGATGAACCATACTTGTTTAAGTATTGCCCTGACCAAATCATTAGGAGATGTGTCCCGGAGAGTGAACAACAAAGCATTCTAACATTCAGCCATACATTGGCATGTGGAGGACATTTTGGTGCCAAAAAGACATCCCTAAAGGTTTTACAATCTGGTTTCTTTTGGCCTACTCTATTCAAAGATGCTTTTGATTTTTGTTCTAAGTGTGATAGGTGCCAGAAAATGGGGAACATTAGCCGAAGAAATGAGATGCCATTGAACAACATTTTGGTGGTAGAACTCTTTGATGTTTGGGGAATCGATTTCATGGGACCATTTCCATCCTCTTTTGGTTACTTATACATTTTAGTGGCAGTAGATTATGTATCCAAATGGGTTGAAGCCATTGCTACAAGAACTAATGATCACAAGGTTGTGTTGAACTTTCTTAAAAATGAGATTTTTTGTAGGTTTGGAACACCAAGAGCTATTATTAGTGATGGTGGTAGCCATTTCTGCAACAAACCCTTTGAGTCCTTGATGAAGAAGTACAACATCAACCACAAAGTGGCAACCCCGTACCATCCTCAAACCTCAGGGCAAGTGGAGATTAGCAATAGGGAAATCAAGAACATTTTAATGAAGACCGTGAGCCCTACAAGGAAGGATTGGTCATTGAGGTTGAATGATGCACTATGGGCATATAGGACAGCATACAAGACCCCCATTGGCATGAGTCCATATCGACTTGTGTTTGGGAAAGCTTGTCATTTGCCAATGGAGCTTGAACACCGAGCATATTGGGCAATCAAGAAGTTCAATTTTGATTATAAGGATGCGGGAATAGCAAGAAAGCTCCAACTTAATGAGTTGGAAGAGCTTAGAAATGAGGCATATGAGAATGCCAAAATCTACAAGGAAAGGACTAAGCTCTATCATGACAAGGCCATCCTAAGGAAGGAGTTTCACCAAGGTATGAAAGTACTTTTGTATGACTCACGTTTGAGACTTTTTCCAGGAAAATTGAAGTCTAGGTGGGTTGGACCATTCAAAGTGGTGCAAACATTTCCCCACGGAGCTGTGGAGATTGAGAACATGAAGAATGGCACCTCTTTTAAAGTCAATGGGCAGAGATTCAAGCCATATTTGGAAAATGTGGAAGATGAGCTAATGTATCAAGTTGTGGATTTTCTTGAGTTTACAACACCATGAACAAACTGCCATGTCTTGCCTAGACATTAAATAAAGCGCTTACTAGGGAGGCAACCTAGTGTGGTTTGTATTCTTTCCTTATGTTGTGATTATGTTGTTTCTTTCCATATTCTTTGCCTAATTGCATTGTATTCAATTTTTAAACATCGAGGACAATGTTTAAGTTAGGTTTGGGGGTATTTTGGATGGAAGGTTTGTTTTTGTTTCTGTTTAGGTTAAGTAATTTGGGTTTAGGGTTTGTTTTGTGTTTGTTTTGGTTAAGTGTGCTTTTGCTTACTAATATGCATGTATATGAGGACTATGTTTGCAAACAAATTCTAGGGTCACTATGAAAAAGTTTTGTATCTTGTTGTCATTTATAAAGATGTAACACTTGAAGATATGATAATAGAGGTACCATACTCAAATTCACAAGAAGAATAGTGGAGACTACCCTAGTGAGTTATTTTGAGCCTAATTGCTTCTTTTGAGAGGGTTTTAAGTGTTTCTACTCCTATCTTTTTCTTTCAATTTCACTCTAAAATGATCTCATTACTTCTATTTTGTTTGAATGCTAAGAATTACTCTCCTTGGCAAATACCATGTGTTTAGTACCATTCATGAATGAACTCAATGAGATGATGTTAGGCTATGCATGTTTGAACTACTAAATGGCTGAAATCCTATCCCTATGTGTGCTCCATTCACCCCGTTTGCAGCCAAACACTTTTGCCTAATTCTTTCATCACCCACACCATACTCTACCCCATTCTAGCTCAATACAAGCCGTACCTTATAACTTGGGGAATACCAATGTGATGAAGTCTTAAAACAAATTGAGTGATAGAGCAAGATTGTGGCGTGTACCGAAGGCACCTATGTTGAAATGTGTTTCTAAAAAAAAAAAGAGTTAAATAAAAGAAGAGAATCAAGTGAAAACAAGTTCCAAATCTCCTCATTACATGACATAGGTCCTGGACGCCAAAAACAAAGAAGAAAGAAAACAAATGCAAGTGAAGAGCATGAATCTCAAGGACACTTTGGTATGCCCCAAGTTCTAGTATTTCATATCACTTCTTTCATAACCTATAACCTAAGCCTTACATTACAATCTTGAGAAAGACCTAGTTGATCATTGAGGATGTATTCATGGGTGATAGTAAGTGTGTGGTTGTCTATACTCTTAGCATTTGATTCATTTCATGAGATATACTCAGAAATTGTGCTTTCATTTCAAGTTTCATATGTGAGAATTTTGATTTTCTTTACATAACTTCACTCACATATGTTAATGGAGAGACTAAACCTTAGGATCTGAGTGTGAACTTGAGTGAAAGCCGTGAGGAGTAGAGTTGAGGCGAATTCTTTCTTATGCATTTGGGTATGGTGACTTTAAAGCATGTTTAACCAAGTTGTTTGCAGATTTTATTGATGTTTGAGGGTGTCATCTTTGTAAACCCTCAGGAGACACAACTCCTCCAACTAGGGACACCTAGGGGTTCAAAGGCTTGTTGCACATGCTCAGTGCAATCGTTTGGCCAGCGAAAGTGGTTTAGTTAGATGTTAGTGTTTTGTGTGTTTTAATTTTAAGTTTGCTCGTGGACTAGCAAAAACCAGGTTTGGGGGTATTTGATAGTTCACATTTCGTATGCATTATTATCATCCATATTTACCATCTTTGTGGTGTGTTTGATTTAAACTAGTTGCATTTTACATTATTTGGTGTTAGTGTGCAGCCAAGTTTGTTTTAGGATCAATTGGAAGGCAATGAAGCAAAAACACCACCTTTGGTGGACGAGCATTAGTTCAAGCATGGAGAAGTGTTTGATGAGTTAATTTGAAGTCCAAACGAAGAATGGAGGACAAGTTTGGCTGCTAGAATTTCAGGAATTGTGAATGGTGCAATTCGGCCAGTTTGGGTGATTCTATGCATGGCAAATGCATTGGATTCAGATTAGGAGGTTTCATACATTTAGCCATGCATGGTGTTACATTTCTACCCCCTTTGTTCACCAAGAACATGCATCCCCATTAGTTAAACCATTCAGCCACATTTTCACCAACAAATTCACCCATGCCGTGAGTTGTTTAATCCATTGACAGCCTGTCCTTGCAGATTTTCACATGCTTCTCCATGCAAATGACCACATGCATGCATTGCTCCCTTGTGCCAAAGCACTCACCATTTCAGAAATTTAATTCCCCCATCATTACACACACTAGCATCCCATATTTTACATTTGTTGAGATCCAATCTTGGATCTGAATCCGAAAGTTATTCCATGCTCTCCCTTTAAGTGTAGTCTTGAAGAAATCTGAAAACTACTACATTCCATAACCTACATTCCATAACACACATTCTCCTTACACAATATCCATTCCATTCATTCCATTCTACACACTTAGCCGCTCCATCTCTGTCCACTCTCTCTACCTCATTACACAAACCATTCAACCATAGTCGCACCACATTCATCTACATCACACTTGGAGAAGTTACACCACCCTTGGAGAGCTTGCACCGAAGGCCATTCCCAAGTGATTTCCAACTCCAGTTTTGCTTCAAGGGGTTCTTCTTCTTAATTCTATGTACACTCATGTTTTATATTTCTATGTCAAATCTGTTGTAAACATGAAGTGTAACTAATCTCTCTATAGGGATTCGATGTAGCCTAGCAAGATTGCCATGTAGTTAATTTGGAATGCTCAGTTTATCATTCTATTTCTTGTTTCATTCTCTGATTTAATTGTGACTTTGTGTGTTGATTTTAATGCTTGATCACCATTTGAATTAACCATAAGTTGTATAGCCAATGTTATAGCACACATCATGCATAACCTTGGCAGATATGGGATTGATTAAAGGGAATGCTTGGCAAACATCATGCCGAGTGTTTCCTTGGTTTTATGAAAGTTTCTTGTGCATAATACATTCTTGATTAAGAGCCAAAGTTGTACATCACAATTAGGTTCATGATTAGGAATAATTGAACAAATCCACACATCATATGGTTGATCATATCTAAGTGAAACAAACTCAAGAAATAGATAGATGGCTGAGCATAGCTTGACTTAACAAACATGGAATCAATTAGCAATGGTGAAACCGAATCCCTAGTCTCATCTTTATTGTTACAACCCCTAGCCTCATCTCCCTTGGTTCTACCTCACTATATTACTCGTGATTCATTTACTTGTATTCAATTCATTTCCGTGTGTTTCAAGTTACAACCTCAAATCTGCCTAAATTGATTACTTCTAGTTTCTAGTAAGGTTCTTGCAAAACAAGTGGTTATATAGGTCTAATTAGTCCCTATGGATTCGACACCCTTACTTGTGTTCTTATACTCAACATGTTTTTAGCACTAGGAAGGAAATACACCAACAAACTCGTCTTAACATCAAATCTCGTTATCAAAACGTAATAATAGGCCATGTCGATATACTAACTCAGACATCGATATCATCATCAGGCAAGTAATATAAAACTAGGGTGTCCCTAGTGTCCTATCAGCCGGAGTCATCTCTAATGACCTGTACGGCTGAATCTATAGCTCATCAAACATACTCAATCCCTATCAATCATTATCCTGCACACGAGTCAGAACCACCTATAGTGGTCTGTACGACAGGCTAGGTGTATAATATTACGCTCTGTGCTACGATCACGTGAAGGCTGTGCGACGAATCGCAGGTCACCAACGAGTCGGAACCACCTATTGTGGTCTGTACGACAGGCTAGGCACCTGCCTTGGATCCAAGTTGAGCGTACGGTGCGTGAGGTGAACGATCACGTGAAGGCTAGGCCCTACTCTGGCGGAGCACAACACCCGAGGTGCAGGTGATTAACTAAATCACAATCTATCATCATTTCAAGCACTACCACAGTACTTACCTGGCCGTCCTCGGCGTCAGTGCATAATGAATGCAATCATAATCACAGGCATAAAACATAATTGGCATACGACATGGCAATTCAATTATAAATCCATTCAATTCGTAAATCAATCCATTTATGTTTCTGGGAAAAAACGTCATTTATATATATATATATATACTGAAAACAAAGCCCACTCACTGATATGTCGACGGGTCGTATCCCCCGAGCCTAGAGTGACTGCGCTCGTCCGCTGGATACGTCTCACCTATACGTGAATTAATCGCAAAACCGTCATTAACAGCACATAAAGGAACTACGTAAATAACTTTTCATACGAAGGTCAATTTTGGTATTTGAATATACCAACGCTATCTACACGACGTCACGATCGTCGTGATATTTTTAAAATAATTTTTGGACACCGCACGCGCCCCCACGCGCCGGCCCAGGCACGGCCAGACGCGCCGGCCACGCGCGCCACGTGCTGCGCACGCCTTAACAGCGTCAGGAATATTCCGTTGGAATATTCCGTTAACTTCTAACGGCGTCAGTTAACGGCGTTAGAATATTCCGTCAACTTTGACGGAATATTCCGTCACCCCCTACCTCAGGTCGCCGGCCGGACTGGTTTTTCCGGCGACCGGATTCCGGCCAAAAGTTCAAACTTCAATATCTCGCTCGTTTTTCAACCTTTTTCACTCGTTTTTCTTCCTACATGCTCTAAATTCAATGTAGAACATTTCTATAATCTCAAATACCTTGAAAAACGACTGGAAATTCCTCGGGGAATCCTTCCAAATTCGGCCAACCTCGAAACCACCAACTCCGACGTCCAAACTTTGCAAACGAGGTACTCCGAGCCTCGTGGGAAGATTTTAAAACTTGTGGTGATCTTGTTTTCACCTAAAACAACGCCAAATCAAAAGTGATGAATAGTACCCTAAACAACAACCCACGGTTTTGATGGGTTTTCAAGGTATCTAGGCCTAAAACTAGTATCTACGAGTTCATCAAAGTCCAACGAGTTCAAAAAGCTTACCTTAAGTTTACTTGTGTCGAGCTAGCTTGTGTGTGTGTGTCTGTACTTGGATGTCGAGAGAGAGAAGGTAAGAAAGTTTGAGAAAGAGAGAGATAAGAAGAAAGAAAGAAATATCAGATATGGGTTGTGCACGTGTGCGTGCGCATGTAAGGGCACACGTGTCACAACTTTGGGCTTAAAGATTTAGGACACCCAAAAGCCCAATATCGTGTCCAAAACGTACCCGTTTCCGTAAAATCGAGGGTACAATCGTCATTTCACTTCAACGTATTATAAAACTTGGGACGGGATGTCACACATCAACCCGTGAAGCTAGTCAGGCCAAAGTTTATTTAAACCCTAAAAATCTAAATGTTTAATTTTAAAAGAATTTATCGCCCAATTAAAATTGCATTCTCAAACAACCCGACTCAACGACAGGACCAACACTACTTCATTGAGTCACAATCGTTTACTTCCACACCGACTGCGATTAAACCCCAAGGGGACCAAGCACAGCAACCCAAAACCTTGACAAATTAATTCTTCTGTTTAAGGTTTCTAACAGCCAACCTGCTATCCCCTTCCAAAAGCTTTATAATTACCAACAATGGGAACAATCCTAAATCTACAAGCTTATTAGAATCTCAGAGTCTCAAAGAGTTGAAATTTTCTAGGTAGCAGAGCCATGGCTTTGGTGGTCAGAGTCTTGGCTCTAGTGGTGGCGGTTACGGCCGTTTTGGAGATGTCCAGTGCAGCTGTGTACAAGGTCGGAGACTCCGCCGGGTGGACCACCATCGGCAATGTCAACTACAAACAATGGGCTGCCACTAAAACTTTCCAACTTGGTGATGTTATCAGTGAGTTATTATCTCCCATTTATAGTTTCTCTTTTCAGCATGACTTTGAAAGTCATTTAATTTTGGAAAATAATTTTTGCACTCATTTTTCTATAGTATATTCTATTTATTTTTGTTCCTTAGTGCTCTTTTAATTTATTGATTTAAAAACTACCCTTAATTTCGTGCATCTCTCGTTAATAAATGTTTTTATTTGTAAGTGTTACGGCTTGCGTATGATAGTTTTCAAATTTTTCCCGATCTTAGGAAAATAATAATATACAACATTTTGATAATGTAAATAATTTAGTGATTAATTTCGAAAGGGTCTCCAAGTGAATGATGATGATTATGGTGGCCATTCTTGGTGGTGATGGATCTGTTTCTAACGCACGCGTGCTCTCTGCAATCCCATTGGAAATTAAATTATTGTCCACTATGGATGTTTGGCATTAGACTATCCATCTCTTGATCCGATCGATCATGATGGTTTTCCAAAAGATGAAGGATTTGAGGGGTAATGCTACGGAAACTAGCTACTTAGATTAAATTTTGTAAATCATATGACGTGACTTTTTATGATTGAATTATTACTTAAGTGTTGATTAACGTACTTATTTTATATTGGTAACATATCACATGTTTTGCAAACTTTTAAAACCTTGTTTTGAATGTCTTGTGTTGTGTGGGATCAATCAGGATTCGAATACAACCCACAGCTCCACAACGTGATCCGCGTTACGCACGCCATGTATCGGTCATGCAACGCCTCACTACCCCTCGACTCCTACACCACCGGAAATGACACAATCACCATCACCACCAGAGGCCATTACTTCTACATGTGCGGGGTCCCCGGTCACTGCCAGGCCGGCCAGAAGGTCGACATCAACGCCATGCGCCATCCTTCGTCAGCAGCTCCAACTCCTTCGGCATTGGCCCCTCCAACAGTTCCTGCTCCACACGCACCGACGGCAGGTCCAAGCGCGGCTGCTCCATTACAATCTCTGAAGGGAAATTTGGGTCTGCTGGGGTTAACACTTGTTGTTTCTGGTCTTGCTTAGTCACTCAAGTTTATTGGTTTTATACAATTGGGCATATGAACTCTTTTCGAACGGTATATCAGTTCACACTTATTTTTAACAGTAAGAAGCTGTTAACACTACTGCATCGCTCGGTAACTATAAGAAGCAATACATTAAAGTAGGGTTACAAGAGAACATTAAAAAGAGAAGCTAAAGGAACAAACATACTACAAGGGAACATAAAAAGAGAACAAGCTAAACGAACGGATGAATTATAACTGATCTATAACGTATGGCTTGCGGTCAAGATCGATTTCAATTTGATCTATCGCACATTGCTTGCGGTCAAGATGGATTTCAAATGGTAAATTAAAACGTGTTCCCTTGCACTCTATTCGTGTCAACTGGAACATCATTCAAAAGTAGCAGATGCTATTATGCTATTGCGTCTACAAGAATGCATCAAAACGGTAAGAGCTCAGAAATTCCTTTCAGTAAACATCGTCTGTATCAAAACTAATGTTGATTCATTTCTCACCAAATCATTTTCTCGACAACACTAAAATCAGTACAAGTACATTGGGTCACATCCTTCCCATTCCTGCGAATTCCTGTGTAACCCGTCATTTATTCAGCGTCCCAGACTTAACCTCTATGTCTGCATTAATCTGCCCTATATTATCATCCATCTATACATGCTACAAAATTCAGGTGGGTGTGATCCGTTTACCCTCGGTGCGAGGGGAAGCATGTTGATGGATCCTAAAGTCCTAGATCCTACGCTAAACTTACACAGAAAGAATAAGATTTTAGGTTCAAAGAATGGAGGAAGCTCTAAAGAATCAAGTCCTCAAGGATGATCAGACCTTATTATCAGCCGGACACATGATGTTAGACCAGAAGACTAGTGAGAAGCGGGCGCTCCATATCTCCATTCCTTCCAACCTTTCTTCTATCTCGATGCTGAGTTCTGCCATCAGAGAATTATGAAGATGATTAAAAATTTGTCAATAGAAATGGTAAAATGCATGTTCGGGCAAGAGATTTGTTTTCACATCACAGGTGCTATATTTGGCAAGTAAAGCAATAAAGTTGTTTAGAACGAAAGCAAGTGCTAATTGGCTTACTTTCTATCCACTCTATGCAAAAGCAAGTGCCGTACGGTCAAAACCTCTAGCAAAAGAGGCACAGTGAAGTAGGAAAATGGAGAAAATTGAATCATCTCACTGACATAAGCCTTTACAGAAATGATAAATACCGATTGAACTGGAAGAAAATAATCCATTGACTAAAATCGACATCAAAAGAGACCCTTGTAACCCCAGTATATTCGGTTCAAACATGTTCAATGTGCCATGTAGTCTCCTCCCAAGTTGACATATATAAAAGAACGAAAACTTCTTTATTTATCTGGTCTGCAGAACACATATTTCTCAGGCATATACATCTATGTATCACTGTATTCTAGTTGCCAAAAAAAAGCCACAGGACTTGAAAAAGTGTTCACTTTCTGGATGGGCATGCTATATATTTGAGAATTTCGAGTCTCACAACCTTGATCACTCGTATAAATTCTCTCTCTCGGATGCACATTGGCATCTTTCTAATAAATTTTGCAGGCTACCCACACATCAAAAAAGAAGAAAAAGAAAGGCGACATTGCGACATGATCACTTTATACAACGGAACCAAATTTGTATTTGAAGACCATATAATATGCCACAAGCTTGCCATCATAATGAGGATTAACTAATGCACACATCTAACTATTTTGATAGATTTGGCATGAGCAAAGCATCATAGAGACCTTACACTAGTCGATTGGAGCTCCACCGAAGCTGGATCATCATTCTCCTGCAAGAAAAACTAACAGAAGTCAATACTTGCGGTCTAGTGCTGGTAGAATGCATTAAGAGGATGGATGGCAATACCTCAAGCAATAAATCCTTCCTGGTAATCAAGCCAATCACACGAGATGGACGGGGAACAACAAATATATGCCTCAGACCTAGCTGTCGGAAAAGATTATATACCTGCACCATCATAAAGAAAAATATAAATTTAAGTTAAGAACAACATGCCATGCAAGAAAAGCCTTAAATGAATGGCAGCGAAATTATCACCTTTGTCAGAGACATATCCTCAGGGACAATGTAAGGAGATGGGTTCAAAAATGGGGCAAGATCTATGTACATTTCTAAGTCATCTGAACTCAGATGTATATCATTCATCGATAAGCCTTTACTGGAAGCAGGTTTCACAAATTCACTGATGGTGTGCCTGGAATATAAAGGGAACTGTCAAAACATATTCTAGAAAAAGGTGAGGGCCAGAATACACAAAAATTTCAAGCCTCGACTTGCCTGATAGACCTGGATCCTCTTGGATCACAAGGTAAAGGACTATGTTGGAAATCCACCTTTGACTGCAGAAGTACCAACAAGTGACTGCATCACAATTCAAATACTCACGTTAATGTTTTAAAACATTTGCAGTGTCTGCTTCAAAAAACGAAATCAGACGTAAATGGAGAAATTAGAAATACCATACCTACGAAGCATTAGTCCAATTACAAGTGTTTCCCCATTTCTTGCATGATCAATCACCTGGAGGGAATACAAAATGAAACACACACTTATATATCAAGCAGAAAGAGAGAGAAGTTAAGAGAGGAAAAAACAAAAGTAAAGCATACAGGGAAGCCATTATGATTGTTGCTCTGCAAAATAGAAACCACGTCTGCAACCTTAACAACACGAGGGAAGGAAATCACCTACACAGACAGAAAATTGAGCACAGTAAGCTTACTATTGAAATGAATAAAAGTAAAAGAACAAATAAGTCGATGCATTGTGAAATCATTGAAGCACAAGGCACTCGCACCATGTACAATTAAAATGGAAAATGCAACCACAGGCAAAAAAAGGTGTTTGATACCAGATATAGTGCCTGCTGATGTTATTTGGGGGAATAGGCATCCCCTTTAAAGTAATAAGAGAAGGTAGTCTTTCAACTTTTTTTCTTTTCTGCCTTCCTTTGGATGTTTCCATATTTGGGTGAGAACTGAACAAAAGGCTCCCTAACGTCCAATTCAGTCATCTATAGTGATATGAAGCAAAACCCTTTTCCCAAAGGATCCAGACAAATCAATTTGGGCATAACCTTTACAGTTTAAGGAGGCTCCTCGTACTTGAGATAGGCATCAGAAGTTAGATGGATCAGGTATGCAAGTTCTAGACAAGTGAACATCTCTAGGCACATTTGAGCACATGACTCTGTACTAATGTTTACATATAAGGGGTCAGCCATGAAAAGTTATCGATTGTTCATGTTAGCACCAAACACATGCCCTCGTCTACAATCTTAATAAAAGAGATTTGAAATTTAATAATGGCATTTACCCTTTTTCCAGAGGCCTTTTTTGCAGTCATCTTCCTCATTTGGTACTTGGGTCTTGATTCCAGTAATGGAATGCTCTTCAATCGCGCCTGTTCTTCGTACAGGCCTTCATTGAAAGCATCACCAACAGCCTGCAAATGTAAAAGGTGTAAGTATTTCTCCAGAGCATCTACTAATACAATAAAACTTTCAGAAGTGTACCTTTGAAATAAGAAGAACAAGCATGATAAGAGGCAATAATTTCAAATTATTTGTGATTTCAACCATAATGACGCACAGAGACACTGTCATCCGCATTGAACCTCCAAGAAAAGAAGCTGCTCCCAGTAGAGCATATCTGCAGAACCAGTAAGCATGAGAGGAAAGTTCATGAATACATTACATGCATTGAAAACAAAAAGTACATTTAGTTTTAAATCTCTGTTAATAAATATTCACAAGACTCACGTTCCCTCTTCAATGTTGAGCTTCTTGTAAAAGCTAACCACAAACTTGCCCACAAGACGCCCATATGTAGATCCTATCATGATCCCAGGAACAAATTGACCAGCTGGAACGGCAGTACCAAATGTCACAACTGCTAATGAATAAAACATCACCTGAAATGCATTGGGAAAAAAAAGTTACACAAATAATCCTTAAGGGAGTAATGACAAAAGAAAAACTAACTTCCTTCTGGGAACATTCATGGTCAAATTACATTTTTATTGAAAAGATTCAATGTTCTCCAAGCCCTTAAACTCCAAGCCCCTATACTTATTTTAGAGATTAGATCATTTTCCAAGAGCATTTAAACTTTCTTATGTATGTTGTCTTTTGTCCTTGGAAATATTTCTTTGGGGAAGGCAAGCTCTATCAACAGACCTTAAAACATTCTAAATATATTTTCATACTGCCAGTGGGAGTCTCTGTGCATGAGCTAAAATGACATACAATATAGAGGAGCCTTGTCATTAACTTCTAAAAACTGAATGCAATGCTTTAAGAGGAAAAAACAAGCGTTGAGTGAAGTAAACAAATGCAATACCAAGAAGGTCAACAAACTTTGGGCACTATACTCATGAATTGTTTTTGCACTAAACAAATTCCTAATTGCATCATCCTGCAACCAAAAGAAAAAATAAATCCGTAATGAGACCCGTGAGGCAACCTGAAAGCCAATGTGTAAAGGATGAAGTAAATGATTCCAGAAATTCTAAAAACCTGAGTATTGAAGAAAATTGTTGCGAGATCATTGTATTCCTTGTTCTTACTGCAATAAAACTGGAAATACGATAAATTAGAAATGAATATTCTGACGTTGCTTCAGAATTCTCAGAATTCAATATTTAGTCAGAATTCTCAGAATTCAATATTTAGACCCAAAGTATATTCTCAACACCCAAATGAAGCTGAATCTTAGTAACGAAACAAAATGATTCTTTAATCAGTAAGAGTAACTTAGGGCTTAGGGTCAATGAGAGACTCGAACTTGGGAGTTTAAAATGAGCTTTCCCAAGAAAATTAACAACAACGATAACTATCTCCGCTAATTTTTTAAACCATAAAACCAAAGTGGCTTCCACATGTATTGAGAACTCCAGACATTTTCCAGTTAAACCTACAAGTTTCATAGAGATGTTCTTGGTATACTAACACTAGTTACTCTTTTATTTTTTATTAAGAGTAGACATATGCACCTTCAGGTATAAGTTGGCCATTCAATTTCCATATCATGATATGGCTACAAGGGAAAATAAAAGTACTGTTTATTCAATTCATGCTAGATACAAAAGAAAGATACCACATACAAAACTGAAGCTAAATGGCAAGAAGAAAGAGAAAACCTATAGACGATTTCAAAATAACTAAGCAAGTAATTATCAGTTGACATCTTACATTTACATAATTCCCATACGTTCCTGGAGGCCTTGGGCATTCAATACCAGAATCCAGATCTGCTTCAGGGCATGGACTGCATTTTCTTAAAAGTGGTAGACCAAAGGAAATAATTGATGTTATCAGCGAGATGAGGCACGCTTCAATTATCTGCATTTTGGTGTTTGGTGTGAAGGGAATAAAAAGGAGTTGAAGTCAATTTTTGAATTACATGGCGCTATTGAAAGAATATAAACGTTACCGACTACGGTCAAAAACCCACCTTGACTCGATTCCCGTTCTTGTGCAAATAATTTCGACGCCAGTACGCAATATAAAACGTAAGCTGGTTAAATAAGGCTCCTGTAAAAAGGAAAAGAAAATGAAAATAAAGTGAAATATTATGAGGAAAGAAAAACAAAGAAAAAGCATGTAGACACACATAGCTAAGACAATGAACACCATACCCAGTAATCCTCCAATGACCCCAATAACCGCCATCGGCAAGAACTCCTCAAAAGAGTAGTCCTCTTGACCACTGATTGACATCAGTTAGGAAGTTAGAAAAGGCTCAAAACTGAGGAAAAATACAAAACTGAAGAGGTTTTTAGATATTTTTCTTGAAAAAAAAAAGAAAGAGAGATTAGATCTTAACTCTGATAAGTCCCATATTATGAAGCCACCCGAGCCAAAATGTCCACACTTTCCACTCTTACACCATCCCATTGCAGTACGCACCACAACAGCCACAACAGCAGAAGTAAAAAATACACGCCACATAAGTTGACTCTTCCACCTTATGAACAAAAAAATAAATAAAGGTTATAAAATCCCTAAAAAAAAAGGTTGAGGAAATGAGTTTTAATACTTAAAAGAGCTTTAACTCCACAAGTACTGACATATATAATTGTAATTCTATGTCTCAATCTAAAAGAGACGTGTACATAAAACTGAAAGGACGAAGAACTAACTATCATAAAAAGGTTTTAGCCAATAAAAAAATATAATCAAAATGCATATTGAGACAATAACTGCATGAGCAAGAATGAAATTGCATTACCAAGATGTAACTTCTTCCAGTGCAAATAGAACACCACCAACGGGAGCTCGAAAAGCAGCAGACACTCCAGCTGCACACCCACAGGTTACCTTTTCAAAAAATCACACGAATGTAAAATGAGTACAATTTTGAGGTTCATCATAGCTATTTTTAAATAGAAGAAATACCAGAGTTGGACACATCAAAGAGCAAAGGACGATGATAAGAACAGTACTTGGATAAAAAAAAATTTGGTAATTACTTGTACAATCTTAACAAAAGTTACATACAGACATCCAATGAATATATGGTGTACATACTGCATTTTCTTTCAATAAAACAGAAGGTCACATATGAACTAGATTCGTGATATCAGTAGTGATAAACAAGAACAGCAGTACAGCTACAAAAGCTCGTGAACTTGATGACTAGCATATGTTAGTTGTGAACAGAGAAATACTCAAAGAAGATAACTATGCCTATGACTAAAATTGCAAGAGAAACTACGAATTATAGATTACAAAAGTGAACCAACATAAGGTACAAAGTCCAGTTTCACACAGGTCAAACCTTTACAGTTCAGACAAAAACATAACAGACATGAATCACTCACCAGATCCCTACGATCCCGATCACTATTAAATATCTGCAGCCACCTAGAGCTTAGATGGTATTTCGTAGATCCACCCTGTAATAAGATATGACCAAAATAATCTTTCAAAAAACATAATAGCAAGCAACTCAGACAGTAGAAAGATAGAAAGATATTACAATATGGACATAAAAATATGGTTTTTAAGCACTTACGCTTGATCATTAAGATTGTAGATTAAAAAATGATACGAAAAATAATAATTACAAGAATGTGCAAACAATTGCCTACACACTCCAGAAGCTGAAAGAACTCTCCTGAAAACAAAAACTTTTAGGAATAATATGTGGTTCTGTGGCCTAGATTACATAATTAGAGGCTTAAAAAAGATCAGTATGTGCTTACTTGTCCAAGCAAAGAAGCAATACAAGCACCAGTATGAACAAGAGGGCCCTCTTTGCCTAAAGCTAGACCACCTCCCACGGAGCCAATGCTCCCAAAGATCTGTGCAATTAGCAAAAAAAAAAATACTTAATGCAAAGAACATAGTTTAAATCCCAACAAACGAACACCAAACCAGATCACGATACCTTTCCAATCAAGGTTCTGAAAAGAAGTACACCGTGTATATCAACCCCTGCACATTTGAATAACAATCAGCGGACACTTGGTTGATAAAAGTAGCAACACTCAACAGAAATATATGATCAATCCACCTTACCATTCAAATATCCCTTGATTTCGGGAATACCAGACCCAGCTGCTGCGGGTGCAAATTGTGTAACGATATATACAGACGAAAAAACCAAAACTAAGTTGATGAATATGTATACTACAAAACCAGCCACATATGATTTTTGGATTATTGCAAATGTCAATGCAAACTTCCATCCTGCAAAGTTCTCGACTGCAATATTGATGAAAACCGCAGCTAATCCAGTGCCTGAAAGCAATCAAACGGATTGAATGAAATGAAAATGTTAATGGTGTTCTACTAAAAATTGATTCTTTTGAAGTGACAGCAGAAAAGCTACACATTCAGTGCCGGAAGCCGAGAAGTGCTTACCGATACCGATGAGTAAAGCAAAGAACCACTTCACCATCACATGATACCCAACATAGAGCTTCCCTCTCTGCGCCTGTAGATTGCCAAACACAAAATTAACCCCCAAAAAAGGAACATTTCTAAAAAAAACCTCCCCCTCAATTAAGCTTAAAATTGCAACCTGCTCCTCCCAATATGCGTAATTTTCAATAACTTCGTAGTCAAGGCTCTCGACGTCGACATCGTCGCTCTTCTTCATGAGACCGACGGCGTCGGGCTCGGCGGCTTCCTCCGAGTGCGGGAGGCGGGACCAGGCGAGCTTCGGCGCCTCGATCCCGTTCTGCAAATGATTCGACAGCATGATTGATTTCTCCAAATTCGGTATTCCGATCAAACCCTAGAAATTCCGAAATCGAAATCCAAGTCCAAACACCGCATAACCGATCGGAGATTAGATTGAGCAGTGAATTGAATTCCAGAAAAGCAGAAATGTGTAATCGGAACGGGAGAAGTGTTTTTGGGAAGTGATTCGACGAGAGAGATGACTCTGGCGTAAAAAAGTTGGGAACTCCCTGTGGCTTTTTTCTGTCGTTTTACATTTTTCTTTTTTTTTTCTTTCTTTTTTTTTTTTTTTTGACGTAGGATTGTTCTTTTGTTGACTGAAAAACCGTCGCTTTGCAACGAAGCAGCTGCTTGCGCGCGAGGGAGTTGGATCCTCTGCGGCGGCGGTTGTGTGGAATTTTCGGAGGTAGTGAATGGGCGGTCAGATCGTAGCGTTCGAGAAATGCAATGATCGTTGTTTAAGGTAACGTGGGATCAAGTGCTTGGTAAGAATGGGATTAGAATGTAGCGGATTATTGCTTGGGGGAGGGAATTTAGGTCTAGCGGTTGAGGAATATAAAATGATTAATAAATTAGATGGGATGGTGGTGGGGGGACGTGTCAGTGTCCAACCGATGCGAGCAAAGGTGCATGGTATTAGTGACAGGAACTGGATCCGCTCTGGACACTAAAGATCAACACATTTCGATCATGAATTGGTGTGTAAAATAAATTAGAGCTGCATATTTATGTGATGTTGCTAGTAAGATGAGTTAATAAAAACCGTTGAATTCAATTTGTACGGTCTAAATATGTTAATCATTAGACTTCAAACATTAAAATCCGGAGCGATGTATAATCCCAAGTGTGTCTCATCCATAGACCATGCCTAAGTTTTAATGGACAGTGCTGAATTCCACTATATCTACTTGGAAGTGAGCCAAAGTTGACCCATCGACGATTGGCCAGTTGGCGGTAACGCATTTCCAAGTTTGAAGCCATGATCAAAATCATGCTCTGAAAGTTCTAATTTATATTTATTAAATTATTATAATTCTCTAATTTTTGGTACATTCTAATCAATAAATTGAATATTGTTGTAGCCTATTTTATTTGACAAAGGGTATAGGGCCGGCGGCAAGAGGAAGAAAGATTGAGAGAGATGTGTTTGTAGAATTATAGGAAAATGTGTATGTTATCCCTTTTACATAGTGCCTTTATTTATCTATATATATAAAGTGAGAAGACCAGTTTGGTGAAGCTTTTCAAAATGCCAAAAAGACCCTCACTTCATACACTATACCAAAGTTAACTGTCCAATAAAACTAGGGTCAAAATTGTAATATTGTACAATTTAGAAGTTATTAGAAAATGTGAAATTATCCGCTGCGAATAATATAAACGTCCATCTTAACTATAACAATTGACAACCACCAAATGAAAATACTTGCACTTCAAATTCATTTTGACCTTGGATTAATCCTCCCACAAATACCGCATTGTGTCCTATCTTTCCCAAATAAACAAAAGAAGTAAAAATAAAAAATAAAAATAAAAACTCCACGAAAGAGTAAAACTCTCGAACACCACATCTGACTGCAGCCGATAGAGGAGATGGAATCGCCACCTACTACAAGTTCTAGAGTGAACAACATGTCATACATCGGTAGAAACGACTTTCGTCTTCCGCACAGACCCCTCTTCTTCGTGTTTTTTCGAAGTTTCTTCGGCATCCACACTCGATTTAGACAAGATTTCAGGTGATTTTTCCTAAATTCCTTCGCCTTTTGTCTTTACAATCAATTTTGATTGGATTATTATTGTTGGGTTTTCAATTAGAGAAATTACATTGAAATATGAGATTTCAAATTCCAGGGCTTTTGCTAAATCCGGTTGATTAGACGCACATTAGGAAGGGCTAATCTTTTTGTCAGAGGAAGGGCTCCAAGGCAAGGAAGAAAGCAAAGATGTTACACTCGGTAAAGGGATCAACGGAAAATTTTCAGGCTGTGTTTTTTTTTTACGAGGGATCAAAGGAATGTTATTCTTCAAACAGTAATTTCTTTTTCCTTTTTAGGGCATTTTTTTCCTTCGCTCATTCACTTTGATCCTTTTATGGTTTTGGTAATACTTCGATACTGGCGTTCATTAGCTTCTTTTGCTGGTCGTGATTTTTTTTTTAAAAAAAATTAACAACAATTATCGTTTTTTTTAATAAATATAATGTATAATTTACCTAATAAGAAGATGCTATGGTTCTGTTCCTTTCTTTCAAATTCTTCACTTTTGATTCAATTGTTTAGCTTCATTTTCCTTATTTCGTTTATCCAGTTAATTTTTTAAGAAATATGTGTATCGATTATTATCGGGAGAATTGGTCTCGATTACTTCGGCTTTCCTTATTTTCCGGACTAAATCGTTATGCTCTCTTTTAATTCTTAGACAGGTTCTCGGAAAAGAAAAAACTGCAAAAGAGTTGATTTGGGGAATAAGCATATACCTGATCAAGGGTGTTTGTGTTCACGATTTGAAAATGAACTATACTGGATTTGGAAATGAACAATTCTAATACTTCAACAGGATTTGGAAATGAACTATACTGGAGGAGTAATTCATTGTGTTCAAATTTCATTGGGTAAGTTTAGTTTCATATTAATTTTGACAATTTATTTGTAGTCGTGCATAAATCAAGGAGAAGACAACGAGAGGGAGGGAGAAACAGACAGATAGATATATTAACAATGACTCTTCTACATCAATCGATTCTTATCTCAGATAACTTTCAATATCGGATTCTCCATGATCTCTGCATTCTTTCCAGCAGTTGTCCACCATTAACCAAATTCATTTTTCCTTCTATTTTCATGTATGATTGTTGGTTATTTTCTTTTGAGTGAAAAACTTGGATTTGTTTCTTCTCCATGTTATGTTTCCCTCTGCATTCGTTACATTCCAATGAAGCCCGTTGGTGAGGTTCTTATGCTTACAAGGAAACTCTTGGCTCTGAGAAGTTTTTGTTTACTAAACCATACCCCATCTTTAAGGGGTGCGTAGCGCCTGTGATTAAAAAAAGCCTCTCGCATGCGCGTGAGCGCGTGCGGAGAGGCTAATAGTAATAAAAGGAGAGAAGATATTCCTTCATCTCCAAGGAATACAAGTTGTAAAAGGAAAGGATAACTAGAATCCAATCTAATTTAGAATTTACACAATCACACTTAAACTATGAAAGTTTACAACACTCCCCCTTGAGTGTGTAAATACTCGAGGTAAATTCAGCATCATGCAGAAGTTGAAAAAGTCAACTCGTCGACACTGATTCCAAGGAACAACGTTTATTCTCAATAAGGTAGGAACTTGCATAAGTCTCATTAAAAAAAACCCTAAGGCTATGGCAAAAACCCAAGTAGGGACAAAATCCATAGTCTAAGGGAAAATGTGTGAGAAATGCAAAAGTTAAAAGAAATGTCTACGAGACGTCATCAAGGATATGATCAGCAAAAGGTGGGTGCCTCGTTAAAGCCTAGTTAGGTAGCAAAAACTCAGTGGGAAAAATGCTCCTAATCGTAGGGGAAAGAGTACATTAAGATCAAGCAAGTATCTTCATAATACTCCTCCAAAGTTTGACACATTTCCAAAGAGAAATAGCAATGTTACAACTCAGAAAGTTTACACATACCAATTCCATGAACAAGCTTCTGAAACGTTGTCTTCGGCAGTGATTTGGTAAAGAGGTCGGCCAGATTGTCTTGTGAACGGATTTGCGTGACTTCAATCTTCTGATGCTCTTGTTGTTTGATGTGAAAATAAAAACTTAAGTGCAATATGCTTGGTGTTGTCTCATTTGATATAACCTTTCTTGAGTTGTTTGATGCATGCTGCATTGGCTTCAAAGATCGTCGCCAGGACATCAACAGCATGATAAAGATCACAAGAGCTTCGAATATGACCCACTACTGCTCTAAACCAAAAGTATTCCTGAGTTGCTTCATGTAAGGTGAGAATATCATGGTTAGACGAAGTGACAACTAAGGTCTGTTTAGTTGACGTCCAAGAATTTGCGGTGCCTCCAACGATAAAGACATAACCTGTTTAAGAACGCGCCTTATACGGATCAGACAAGTATCCTGCGTCAACATAACCAACAAGGCGTGAATCGACTCGAGAAAAGGGTGCGGCATCACTCGAGGATCCATAGGGATAAAACAAGCCCAAATCCGTAATAATATTAAGGCAACGGAAGATGTCTTTCACACCGATCCAGTGTTTGCGTGTAGATGCATTACTGTATCTTGCCAAAATATTAACAGCAAAGGAGATATCGAGTCTAGTGCATTAAGCTAAATACAATAAAACGCATATCGCACTTAGATAAGGAACTTCAAGCTCCAAAATCTCTTCATCATCCTCCTTTGGACGGAAAGGATCTTGTTTTGCATCTAGCGATCGAACTACTATGGGAGTACTCGAAGGCTTCATTTTATCGTCATTAAAGCGGCGCAACATCTTCTGGACGTAGTTTGATTTATGTACTAGGATTCCATCCGAACAATGCTCTATCTCGAGACCGAGACAATATCGAGTCTTACCTATATCTTTCATCTCAAATTCTGACTTCAAGTGTGCGGTAGTTCTCTCGAGCTCTTCAAGAGTTTCGATGAGATTCATGTCATCGACATATACTGCAATAATCGCAAATCCAGAATGTGACTTCTTAATTAACACACAAGGGCATAGTTTGTTGTTCACATATCCCTAACTAGTTAAATACTAACTCAGGCGGTTATACCACATTTTTCCGAATTGTTTCAAACCGTAGAGTAAACGCTTCAGCCGAATTGAAACGTGTTCCGGGGTTTGGAAATATTTGAACCAATCAATGTAAGTCCTTCGGAAACTTTCATATAAATTTCTATATTAAGATTCCCATAGAGATACGCAGTTACTACGTCCATCAGCTGTATACTCAATTTTTTGGAAACTACAAAGTTGATAAGGTAGCGAAAAGTAATCATATCCATAATGGGTGAATAAGTTTCGTCATAGTCAACCCCAGGACATTATGAGAAGCCTTGTGCAATAAGACAAGCTTTGTAACACACAATTTCATTCTTCCCATTACACTTCCGAACGAAAACCGACTTGTAGCCAACGGGCTTCACATGTGGAGTAGTGTGAACTACAGGTCCAATTAGTTCTACATCAACATTCATCAATGGAACGCAGTTCAATGTCATCGTTCAACATGATCTCAGTAGCTACTGAAAATGCTAATACATCATCGACAATCATCTAATTTATATGCCACACATCATCTAAGCTAGCATAATAGACCGAAATCTCACGATTCTCATGTGGAGGATTCATCTCTTCAAGGACACTTCTGTAATCTAGAATTTCCTCATAAGTTGGATAGAATGAGTGAGCGATAGTCGAATTCATGGTAGGCTCTTCGGGACCTTGTGTCTTGGATTTCCTCTTCCGGGGTTGTGAATCTTTTGAACCAAGAGGTCTGCCACATTTTTGTGTAGGGGCAGATAATTAACTAGCCGCTGATGTACGGGGATCACCGAGATTGGCACCCCGGGCTTCCAAGAGAGAAGTCTGCCGTACATTTGGTACATCCATCTTTGCAGGCGTATTCATAGCTGGAATATGTGATCTTGTCACGTGCGCTAGATCTGTGAAAGCATCTAGCATGCTCTGAGCTATGCTCTGAAGATCTAATATGTGCTGCACTTCAGTTTCAAACTGAGCAGTACGGAGATCTAAATAAGATAAAGTAGGAGTCGTCCACGATAATTCGCGTTGTTCTTCAAGAACGTTGATGTTCTTATTTCCCCTAACGATAGGAATATTGTCTGATAGAAGTGACAATCCGCAAAACGAGCAGTAAACAGATTGCCTGTCAAAGGTTATAAGTAACGAATAATCAAAGGAGAATCATATCCGACATAGATTCCCACCCTTCTTTGAGTCCCCATTTTTGTACGTAAATGGGCGAAATCAGCACATATACCGCACAACCAAAAATGCGCAGATGCGATATGTCGGGTTCGCATCCGGTAACCAACTAAAGGCCATTAAATGGTTATGTCACAACAGGTCTCAGGCGGACCAACTTTGATGCGTGTAATATTGCATGACCCCAAGCAGCGATTGAGAGCTTAGTACGTATGACCAACGATCGAGCAATCATTTGTAAGCGCTTAATGAAACCCTCTGCCAGGCTGTTTTGGGTGTGAAAATGGGGTACATGATGTTCAACTTCAACCACAACCAACATGCAATAGTCATCAAAAGTTTTAGATGTGAATTCTCCAACATTATTCAATCAAATAGATTTGATCAGATAATCATGGTGGTGAGCCCTAAGCTTGATAACCTGAGCCAACAGTTTGGAGAATGCAGCATTCCTTGTGGAAAATAAGCACAAGCATTAGCAACGTGTGGAAGCGTTAACCAAAACCATAAAGTATTTAAATGGTTCGTAGGGAGGGTGAATCGGTCCACAAATGTCTCCCTGAATCCGTTGTAGAAAAATGAAAGGACTCGAGCAAATCTTGTCATAAAAAGGCTTAATGATAAGTTTTCCCATGAAACATGTTTGACATGTGATTCCTTGGATCGAACCTAAACTTTGAGTTAGTGGATGCTTGTGTGATGATTTGAGGATTCGGCGCATCAGTATTCGTCCAGGATGTCCCAAATGATCATGCCAAAGTGTAATTTCGTGCGTGGTCCTAGTAATAGAGCCGGCCATATAGTGGCATTCTATGGGGCGTATGGTCGTA
This sequence comes from Crataegus laevigata, assembly GCA_963580275.1. Lineage (NCBI taxonomy): Eukaryota > Viridiplantae > Streptophyta > Magnoliopsida > Rosales > Rosaceae > Crataegus > Crataegus laevigata. The sequence goes on along the minus strand of OY756940.1, from coordinate 15,423,299 downwards.
GTATACAGACCACTCGAGATACGGTTCATTTTCTCTAGAATACGCTTCTAGCCATATTCGTAGGAAGTTATGCACAGAAATTCAACTCCATTTTTTACGTGGGTTTCAGCGTGGTAATTGTTATCTCTAACGTCCTTGAAACTTAGCAACGTTCTTCTGGAACTTGGAGAATAGAATGCTTCAGTAATGGTCAAGATTGTACCATTGGACAACATTATACGCCTTACTATATCCTTCTATCAAGTTGGATGGGCTTGAAAGGGTTGTCAAATGTGCATTTTTAGATACGAAGTTAGTGAAATAGATGCGTTCATGCAAAATGGTGTGCATGGTTGCACTATCTGTTAGACAACTAACTTTCCCACTAGTCATACCTAGAATGAAAAATTAATTTGAATCTGTCACATGCATAAAAGTTCTTAAAACAAATATCAATTCAAAATAATTTCATTTATTCAAAGATGGTAATTAATTAAAACTTAATATCCAAAAAATAAATCACCAACAAATAATCCAAACATAAAGGAAAATTGTTCAAAAATCAACCAAAAACAAAAGGGGTTTGGCCACTAGGTGGAATTCGGCCCCAATGTGCAATTTTAACTAACTAAAATTGTCTGTGTCTAAGATTCTAATCTTCCATAGGGGTGATATCCTCTTGAAAGTCAGAAACCTCTATCTTTGTAGTTTCCAGTTCGTTCGCTTGCACGAAGTTTGATTCAAACTTCTTACTACGAGAATGATATTCGTCTACAACCTTCTTAGGAGCCCGGCAAACGAGGGACCAATGGTCATTTGAACCATAGCGATAGAACATGTCCGCATCCATGGTTTCAAGTACTTTGCCCTGATTCTATAAGTTCGAGGCCTTAGGAGCGAGCGTTGCTGGGCTTTGTTTCCTCCCTTGGATGGCCCTTGACTCTGTGGACCTTAGTGAGATGGCTTATGGCCGCCCCTACCGCGCCTCTTTGGCGTTTTAGGCATTGGTTTGTGCTATAATGTGTTTCAAGCACAACAGTCGCCGCAGTAGGTCGAGCTTAATTATTCTTCATCAATAGCTGGTTTTACTTTTCAACGAGAAGTAAAACAGAGATCAAATTCGAGAACTTGGTGAACTTCTGAGCTCTATATTGTTGCTACAGGACAATATTAGAAGCAGAGAATGTCGAATAGGTATTCTCCAAGAGATCCTCTTCAATCAAAGTTTCATTACAAAATTTGAGAAGTGATCGGATTCGACAAATTTCAAAATTATATTCATTCACAGACTTAAAGTCTTGGAAGTACAAATGATGCCAGGCATGTCTTGCTTCAGGCAAGAATATGTCATTTTGGTGATCAAAACAATCAGCCAAAGCGACCCATAGTGCACGTAGATCCTCCTCAACAAGATATTCAGTTTGCAAAGCGTCATGGATATGTCTTCGGATGAAGATCATAGCATTGGCTTTTTCAGCTTCTCCAACAAGATCATCCGTTTCTTCTTCAATGGCGGGATGCAAGTTCTTTGCAGTGAGATGAAGCTTCACATCTTGGACCCACTTGAGGTGGTTCCTTCCAAAGACCTCCAAAGTGGTGAAGTTGAGTTTGTTCAAATTCAACATGTTCCTATCACAAAATAAATGGACAAGATGTGGTTAGTGTAATGGAGAAAAAATCAATCCATTCACATAGGAGTATAACATACATGTTATAATAGTGTTGGCTACAAATGTCACCGAGCCTACGTGGCGCGCAGGCCGAGTAAATAGTAGACTAACAGAGTCCTTCAAATGTGTGCGGGGCGTGCCAACTCGTTGGCCGAGCTCGGCCAAGGAGTAAAATGTCTTGGTGTGGTGTGGATGCGCGCGACCAACTTCTGTATCTTGCGATTGCGACCGAGGAAGGAACACCTCTCGGCCTTTGGGTTCTAGAGCCTGAAGACAAGGCTGCTATTTTACAAAGTGCACGACTCAAATTCGACTTTCAACGTGCCGAATGCAATAATCTGGTAACACCTCACTTTGCCGAGAAAGGCTAATGAGATGACCTCTGTCGAGGGGGATTCGAAAATCCTCTCCGGCCGAGACTAGGATAAATAACCAATCGACCCTGTCGCAGTGCTGTCAATCCAAACTGAAGATGCTTCACGGACGGTTGGTTCTACGGCAACAGTGCTGTCAATCCAAACTGAAGATGTTTACCGGTTGCCTCCACAGTGCTGTCAATCCAAACTGAAGGTATGGAGGCGAAAAAGAAAATAAAATTCTCAAGGGTGTTGAGAGGTTTTGCGCAGGGCAGATTTGTGTGTTGTGTTGTAGGTTTTATGATGCCTCTTTGTTGCCACTGCTTCTGTATTTATAGGATCTGAATCCTCTCTTGTTGGGTCACGTGAAGAAGTCATTTGCTTTCTTTTTCTTGTTTTTCTCTTTTCCTTGTTTTCTCTTTTCCTTATTTTAGGGCATGTTTTTCACCTTAAATCAAGGAAAAGTTGTCGTCCTAGGTTTACCTAGTTCTTTAGAGTTCCACGTAAATCCCCTTTTAGGCCGAGAAAATCTTCCCTCGGCCCAAAGTGCTATTTTGGGCCCAAACATTTGCCCCCTCGCTCCTGAGGTCGCCGGTTATGACCGAGCCCGGCCTTGAAGGAGCGGGAATGCCTCTTTCTCTGCAGCCGTTGATTTCGAGAGCGCCTCTTGACTTTCTTTGCCACGTGTAACACCCCAATGCCCTCGGTAACCCTATCGACAGCACGCGCGGCTATTGAACCGTTTTTTCATTATTGTTCGCCGCCACACGTAATCGTGCATCGTAATGTTCGCGGGATGTTCGGTCTTTTCACCTGGATCTCTTCAAATATTCGGAAAATCTTGGCGCTTTTCCCAATTGATTCCGTCTGAATTTTGAAAATCAAACGTCCCATCTTCCCACCAAAACACCTATAAATACCCAGATTTCTTTCCACAGACCTCTTTACGCTTCCAAAATTCTCTTGCTCTTCTTGATTTTTCTCTCCCACACCCAGCAGAATTCTAAAATTCCCAACTTCTTCTACAACTTTTCAATCTTCTTTAATGGCGTCTTCAATGGCATCTCTATCCTCCAAGCTTTCCAACGAATGCGAGAAGTGCAAGAACATTCTTGATAAGGTTCCCGTCAAAGCCTTGCGCTTCGAAAGTGATCTAAGCGTCAGCCACCAGCTGCTTGGACCGGCCTTCAGAGCGACCGTCCCTTCCTCCATCATCGGTTTATGCAAGGATCATTGCCTTGCCCACTTGCTTCATGGGATTGACTGGGCCAAATGGGATTTGGCCAAGCCCCAAAGTTCCTGGCCTTCAACTCCGGCCAACTGGTCAGCCTGGGTAGAGCGCATGTCAGCGCAACATGGCGCTCAATGGAAGAAATTGGGCATTTATGATGCCATCTGGCTTTCTACCGTGGAAATTGCCATGGATAAAGAGCTGCTGTTGGCGGCTCTCAACTTCTGGTGTTCGGCCACCAACACGATGGTTCTTCCCTTTGGCCCGGCCGGCCCCACCGTCCTTGATATTTCGGCCATTCTGGGGACTCCCCCTTCTGGCCTTCCAATCGATGCTGCCCTCTCCAGCTCCCCGAAGAGACTTGATCTGAAGGCCTGGCTTGAGGTCCGGGCTGCCGAATCCTTGAAGGAGGAGAACAAGGACGCTACCAAGGAAGAAATTCAGAAGCGATTCAAGAATTTCTTCAACTATAATACCCTTTACTGGCACTTCGCCGGCCACGATCAAGAAGTGGGTAGGAAGGGGGAACATGAGGCTTTCCTCTTTTATTGGTACAACAAATTTATTTGTTGTCCCAAGTCAAACAAATGTTTAGTGGAGAATCTGCTAGTGGCCGAAGCCCTGGCGAGTGGCAAGTCCTTGGCCCTGAGTCCGGCCATACTCGCCCACCTATTCCGCTGTTTGGCCGAGACGACTGCGGCCACTATCGATCCCCAGCAGAGTGGGCCTCTCTAGATTTTCCAACTCTGGCTGCAGGTCTACTTTACTTCACTTCGACCAGACCTCTCATCCTTCCATCCGGCCGAGGCGCTCGGTCTTCAACTGGCGGCTCGACCCATACCTCCCCACCGGGCTGAAGAGATTTTTAGGTTTTTCTTTGGCCTTGCCGAGCTATCCGATGACGAGTTTCTGATATGCCGTCATCGGAACTACCCCGAATCGATCCGTCTTCCCTCTGAGGCCTGGGATGCAGAGACGGATCTTACCTTGCGCCGACATTGGGGATCGTTCGTGCTATCGCGCGATCTTCCTCTTGGTTGCGATGCACGCCGTGCCAGCTGGGAGGTCTATCATCCCCATTTCACCGCCCGGCAACTTGGCTTTGTCCAAGGTGCCCCGATTCCTCTCCTCTCTTCCCGTTCCCTTCTTGGCCGAGGACGCCTCTCCGGCTCCCCTGGGAAGGATTGCGAAGTTGCTGAGACGGACTTCCAGGAGAGGTGTAAGAAATTTCGTCTCAAACCGGCCGTCCCTGAAGCTCTTTGCACCGCCATTTTTGGTGACTGGTGGGAAGCGTATACAAACGACTTTTTCGGCGTGTCGGTCGATGACATAGTCGTCAAACTTTTTGGTACTTATTTTTTTACTCTGTCTCGAAACCCTTTAGTGACTTAACTTCGTCGAGGATCTGACTCCATTTCATTTGTCTTTTTCTAGGCGGCCGTGCTTCCAATCCTTCCGAGGTGGCCACGGCAACTGTGGCGAAAAAGAAGAAGGCCATCCTTGTCCCCAAAACATCCACGGCCGTCGCAGCTAAACCTGCGACGAAACGGCCGCTCAAAGGAGTCGAGGAGCCCAAAACAACCTTGGCCGTTGCAGCTAAACTTGCGACGAAACGGCTGCACAGGGAAGCCGATGAAGCTGACAAATCTCCCCGTTCTCCAAAACGTCAAAAGAAAATGGCCACTCAACGAGAACGGGAGGCTTCCGTCGCTTCCGACCAGGTAGTGAGGCGACCATCTCAAGCTTCACCGGGAATCAAGATTGGTCAAGCCAGGTCGTCAGCCGCGGCCAATCCTCCCCCCAAGGTTGTGCCGAAGCCTGCTCAGCGGATCACGTCTCCCATATCTCAAAGGACTCGGGACTCCCCTGTTTTGGAAGCGGTCCCCTTGGCCGTTAAATCTCCCCCGAAGTATCCAAATGCATCAATGGTCGTTTTGGAAAGTGACGAGGTTTGTATATACTTCCTTCTTCCTTCGATTAATCTTTCACACTTGGTCCTAATCGATTATCTTCTTAGGATGAGGATGAAGTTCTTCTTCCAAGTCCCACTCCAACGGCCGAGAATCCTTTAGCCGATCCTCCTGTGATCGACAAAGGAAAGCAGGCCGCTGTTGATCCTAAAACGCCGACAGCACCGGTGGTTTCCCCTTCGGTTGCAAATTCCACCATCCCCTCCCATGAGGTCCCTCTAACCACTGTGAGTTCTCTCTACTCTTTAGAATTCCTTGACATTTACCTCGAATGATTCTTACGTTTTTGTTTTCAGCCTACCTGGCAGGCCGAACTTGACGTTCTGTTTTACACGGCCTCTGGTGGAGCCGGCTCTTCTGTCTCGCCAACCAGATCTGCCGCCGAGGCTGCTGATCATCCGGCTTTCTCTCGGCTGCACGATGTTCTATCGTTGTCCGCCTTGGAGGTCCTCCAGAACAACGGCCTTGAAACTATTGGGGAGTGCTTGAATGCTCTTGCCTCCGAAGGTCATCTGGACAACGCCACCGTTGCTCAGTTGTCTTCGATTTTGGAGAAGACTCGAGACTTCTTCCCAATTTTTGAAAACGCCCTCCGTTCTGGCGACGTTCTGAAGGCTGACGAGGCTGCCCAAGAGGCTGCCCGGCCGGAGCTTGAAAGTATAAAGGCCAAAAAACTTGAGCTGATGGCCCTTGATGACCAGATTGCGGAACTTCAACGTAAACGGTCGGATGTCGCTTCATCTCTTGAAGCGACATTTGAGGCTAACAGGGCTAGGCTGACAGAGCTTGCGGCCGGCGCCCGGCGGATTGCGCGGATGAGGTCAGAGAGGAGGATGCGGGAAGCCGAGATTACTTTGGGGGAGGGAAGGTGGTATGAGCTGAAGGCAGCCCTCACGGCTTATCTTCCTTAGTTTCATAGGATTGTGAATTCAATTTTTGTAGGTTGTAACCCCTTTTTCTATAAAAACTTGTTTACTCCTGCATTTCCCAGTTGGTCGGATAATATTTTTTCAAAAATTTTCCGTTAATCGGCAACCTATGCATTAAGCCACCTCGATCTTTGAGATGATATGCCCCCTTGCCGAGAACCTTATGAACAACAAACGGCCCTTCCCAATTCGGCGACCATTTGCCGAACCTTGGGTCCTTTAGTCCAACTGGTAAAACCGTCTGCCAAACCAAATCTCCTTCGCCGAACGTTTTTTGTTTAACGCGCTGATTGTACGCTCGTTCGGCGATTTTCTTTTGCGCTACTAATAAATTGTAAGCGTCAAGACGGACACCTTCCAGGTCTTCCAACTCCTGTCTCATGGCTTGACTATACTCATCACCGAACAGACTACTGTTTTCTATCATTCGTAGTGAATTGACACTTAACTCGACTGGTAACATGGCATCATGCCCATAGGTCAACGCATACGGCGTCGTTCCCGTGGCTGTTCTTGGTGACGTTCGGTAGGCCCACAGCGCTTCATGTAACTTTAAATGCCACATACCCGGTTGTTCCCTCACCATTTTTTCAAGAATCCCTATTAAAACTTTATTACTTGCTTCGGCCTGCCCATTGGCTTGTGGGTAATATGGTGAAGATTGCTCGAGCCGAATTTTGAGATTCATTGTGTATTCCTTGAATCGGCCAGATGTGAAAATCGTGCCGTTATCCGTTATGATTGTTTCTGGCACACCGAATCGAGTCACGATGTGTCCTTCGACAAAATCACACAATTCTTTGGATGTCAATACGGCGTATGATTTTGCTTCAACCCTTTTGGTAAAGTAATCCGTTGCTACGAGTATCCAGGCGTGCTTTGCCGAGCCAGATGATGGTGTAATTTTGCCGATGACGTCCATGGCCCATCCCCGAAACGGCCATGGTTTGGTGACCGAATGCAGTAATTCGGCTGGGGCCCTCTGTATAGGGCCGTGAATCTGACACTGTACGCATCCCCGTGCGTACTCAATGCAGTCTTTTAAGATATTCGGCCAAAAATAACCGTGCCGGCGAAGCAACCAACGCATTTTTCGGCCAGATTGATGGGCTCCACATATTCCTTCATGGACTTCGGTCATTGCTAGTGCGGCCTCTTTAGGGCCGAGACACAACAACAGTAAGCCTTCCTCGCTCTTCCTATATAGAGCGTTTTGGTATGACACATAGTTTGTGGCATGAACCTTTGTCTTACGTTCGTGTTTTCCATCAGGATTATCAAGGTATCGCATGATTGCGCCTCTCCAATCATCTGGACCTGGTAATGCTTCTACTGCGCAGATCTCGACGGGGTCTCCTCGCTCCAGTAGTGATGGTAATGACATTACTCGTGTTCGGATCACGTGATCCTGGGTAATAACTTGTTGGTTAACCAAGGCCGGGTATGAGCGTCGTACGACTGGTATCGCTCGTCCTCGTTTGCCCCCCATGAGTTGCGCGCCGGAGGCGATTTGGGCCAATTCATCTGCGTCGACATTATGGACCCGAGAGACGTGCTCGAATGTGATACGGTCAAAAGACTCGGCCAAATAGCTAGCGACCATGTGATAAGGAGCTAGAGTGCAACTCATGCAACGAAAAATGCCATTGAGCTGGTTAATGACAAGTTCAGAGTCGCCGAAAACCAGGACGCGGGGTGCTCGCAAGTCATGAAGGATGCCGAGGCCGATGACAAGAGCTTCGTATTCGGCTTGATTATTGGTGCAGTCAAAGTCCAGTTTGAAAGAAAAATACCATCGATGGTGCTCGGGAGACTGAATGACAATGCCTACGCCGGCCGAACAGGAAGTGCTGGAGCCATCGAAATACATTATCCAGAAATTGTCCCGCGCTTCCACCATGCCGATTTCGATATCATTATCCCCAAAGTCGTATGGAGACGGGTGTTGGGCCAGGAAGTCAGCTAAAGCTTGGCCTTTGACGGCCTTCTGAGGAACATACTGTAAATTGAACTCGGATAGTGCCATGGTCCATTTCCCGATTCGCCCTTTGACGATTGGCCGAGTGAGCATGTAACGGATGACATCAGTCTGGGCAATGACTTGAGTGACGGATGGAAGCATGTAATGCCGAAGCTTGGAGGCGGCAAAGAACAATGCTAAACAGAGTTTCTCAACAGCCGTGTAATTGATCTCGGGGGTATTGAGGTGGCGGCTGAGATAAAAAAATGGCTTGCTCGCGGCCGGCATCGTTGTCTTGTGCTAGAAGGCAGCCGATGGATTCTTCGGCCGCAGATATGTACAACTTAAGAGGTTTGCCACGGCGGGGCGGTCCAAGGACAGGCGGGGCAGTTAAGGCTACCTTGATTTGGGTGAAGGCGTCGTCGTGCTCGGAGCCCCATGCAAACTTGTCGTGGTCCTTGAGTTTTAGCAAAGTGGAGAAAGCTCGCATTTTCCCTGCCGAATTGGCAATAAACCTTCGGAGAAAATTGACCTGACCGAGCAGAGACTGTAATTGTTTCTTAGTCCTGGGGGCCGGCGCATTGATAATTGTGCGGGCCTTGTTTTCGTCAATCTCAATGCCACGGTGATGGACTAAGAATCCCAAGAAATTTCCTGCCGAGACGCCGAAAGCACACTTGGCTGGGTTCATTTTGAGGTTGTGCTGGCGCATGCGTAAGAAGGTTTGGCGAAGGTCCTCTAAGTGCGACTCCCGACGCTTGGACTTGACCACAACATCATCAATGTATACTTCGACTGATGTACCGATGAGGTCATGAAAGATGGTATTCATGGCTCGTTGGTATGTGGCGCCGGCATTCTTGAGGCCAAATGGCATAACAACCCACTCATACGTGCCGAGTGCCCCTGGGCATCGAAAAGCAGTTTTGTGGACATCAGCCTCGGCGATGAAAATCTGATTATAGCCGGCATGTCCATCCATAAATGAAAAAATGGCATGGCTGGCGGCCGCATCAATTAAGAGGTCTGACATTGGCATAGTGTATTCATCCTTGGGGGTTGCCAAATTTAAATTGCGGAAATCGATGCAAATGCGGAGAGCGCCGTTCTTCTTGAGGACAGGAACTATGTTTGCTAACCATTCAACATATCTGGCTGTCCGAATGAACCCGGCATTCAAAAGGCGAACAATTTCATCCTTTATGCCAAGCTGTACTTCGGTCGAGAACCGTCGAGGGGGCTGACGAAACGGTTTACAGCCGGGCTTAATGCGTAACTCGTGCTCAACGAGCGTTCGGTCTAAACCAGGCATCTCGTGATAACTCCAAGCAAAACAATCTTTGAATTCATTCAATAAATCACGCAGCTCGGTTTTCATGGGTTGGGGCAACAAAGCGCTGATAAATAAAGGCCGCGGTTCCTCGGCCGTCCCAACATTGATTTCTTCCAAAGGGTCCTTAACCTGAGGCCGATGGTCTTCGAGTTCGGCCGGTGCAGGCTGAACCTTATCTAAAGATACTACCGGGCCATTGTCTCCCTCGGCGAGAAACTCGACCAAATTAACGCCGGAGTATGGTTGGCTGGAAACTGTATACCAGTGGGCCAGCAGTCGTTCCATAGTTGAAGAGATTGCGGCCTGGCGTCGGTTATGGTCGTCGTCAGTCATCAATAGTAGGGAAGAAAGTGGCTAGTTCGAGTCTCGCCGAGTCCTGGTGAACAGTCTTGGCGGCTATCTCGATAGCCTTTTGTACGAAAATCTTCGTCGGCCGGCCCTCCTCATTGAAACCGTGAAGGGTGATGTAGCCGACGTGATCATCATAGTAACGAGCTTGAATCATATTGGTCTCAAACGGCTGTGTATCGGCCGGGTGGACGATGACCGACTTGCCATCCCAGAAGACGAGGACTTGGTAGAGGGAAGATGGAATACAACCAGTCTGATGGATCCAATCACGACCAAGGAGAGCGTTATACTCAGTCTTCGAATCCACAATGAAGAATGCAGTCATGTGATTGCGACTGGCTATGGTTACGTCCAGAGGCAAAACTCCCTTGGTTTGGGACCGGTCACCCACGAAACTGCTCATAGTGATTCCTGATGGAATGAGTTCATCGTGTGACCGTCCCAGAGCGCGCATGACGGAAACGGGCATGATATTGACCGTTGCCCCACAATCGATGAACACCTTAGAAACTGGGTAGCCCTCAATCTGAGCCGTGACATACAACGGCTTCAGATGCTGTAGATTGGTAGTGGGGGATCGGGGAAACAACTCAGCGAAGGCTGCCGCTAGTGTGTCGATTTGGCTGTCCGTTCCTTCCTCGGTGTGGACAAGTTCGACCTGTGTTGCTTCTTCGGCCACGACATCGCCGTCCAGGAATGATAGTTGGGGAGCCGTTGTTTGAAACTCGGCGGGTAAGACGTGGACCATGCTGATTTCCATGTTGTCCAGGATAGAAGGGCCTAGTAAGTCGCGTTCCATCGCGCAATGAGCGTCAGCCGAAATTGCCCGTTCTGGAGTAGTCTCGGTGAAGGCATCCGTCGTCTCATCGGTGACTGGTACTTCGTGGTTTGGGGCCGCCTTGACTTGGGTGTCACCCGTGAGCATACTGGGGGCAAAGGCATTTGTGGATTGACGGCCTTGCTCATGATACGCAATTAAAGTGTTCCTTGTGTCCAGATACGCGTCGAGGCGTCTTACCCGTTCATGTTCATCGGCCGTGAGGCCGAAGAGCGCCACTGCTGAGAAGACTTCGAAATGATACCTTAAAATCTGAAGATCGTCGAAGGAAAAGGGGAGCTCGGCGAGTGGTAGGTCTGTGTATGGGTCCACCTCGAAACCAAGCACCTGAGCCTCCCGTATATGTTGGAATCTTGCCTTGATGGCCGGGTCCGTAGTCTTTTGAATGATCTGCTCGGCATCTGGGGAAGTCAAGGCTAAGTCGAGGACTTGCTGACATTCTTTCGGTAGGCCGTATAAGTCATTGGCGGAGTGCGTCTTATGGAATTCCAACATATACTGCAGGGCTTCGCCAACAAAGGGAGGATGGAGATTCCGCCGTATCTGGATCAGTGGTTCGGATGTCGGTGTTGGATGAGGGTTTATACCCGACTCTTGTTGAAGTTTCTCGAACCGAGCCTTCATTTCTCCTGATCGGAGCAGGATCTTGATCCGCTTGCCGGACTCTTCGAAGGCCGTCTCGATGTCAGAGGCCGTAGCCTGCTTTCCTTCGAGTAACTCGGTCATGATGGCCGGGAGTGGACGCTCATCTCCAAAGTTTGCACCCTTAGGTTGCCATTTGGGAATCGATGAACCTTGAATTGCCTGTCGGCGAGCCATGCAATCTATCCTTTGGCGACGACGCTTCTGAGATTTGGACAGGGCGGTGTAAACGCCTGTCGGTGAGTGGTACGTGTACCAGCGCTGGTCATGTGTCTCCGGTGGTTTGAATGTTTTTGGCCTAGCTACCGAACCGGAACCGCTGGAACCTTGCGCGGAGTAATCCTCATTGTAGAACGGGGTATCGAAGTTAAGTCGTCGCCTGACCGAAGATGACCCCCCGGCCTGTATTTGGGGTCCAAGTCTATTGAACACTTTATGTTGCTGACCCAAGCCGGGTGCTTTTGGCGGAGTTGAGACACTCGCGGGCGTTGATCGAGGTTCTGCCCTATTCGGCCGTAATTGTTGTGGCGTCATTACCTGAGATTGCTGGGCCTGTGGCTTGGTTACGGCCACTTGCATTTTGCAGCGATTACACAATATCTTTGGGTTCTCAGGCTCCTCTGCTTTGGCTTGGACAATTGCGGGCCCTGTCTCTTCCGTTGAGGAGTTATTACAAGCTGGGTCGATCTTAAGCCGTGGCTGGGGGTTTTGCTTCGGAATATGCCGTACGAACTCGGCCTTTCCTTTGCCCTTGCTCCCTGGTAAATGGGCGTTTACCATGCCAACCGTTGCCGCAGGGAACGGATTAGCGTCGACAGCCATCTGTTTTTCTGGAAATTTCAACTTGCCTTTGTCGATCCATCCCTGAATAGTATCCCGAAACACCACACAATTATTGGTCGTATGCTTACTTGAATTGTGGTACTTGCAATAGACCTTGTCTTTCAGCTCTTCGGCCTTTGGGATGTTATGCCCCGGCCGAAGCTTAATGATCTTAGCCGATAACAACTGATCGAAAATAGCATCGGCTTTGGTGATGTCAAAAGTGTAGACTTTGGATGCTTTGGCCGTTGTGTCTTCCGGGGCTAAGCGGGGTTTGGCATCTTTAGTATGAGCCAGAGCTTTACAGATGTACGGCTTATCGATGATGATTTCAGCCGCATCTATACTAGCATATTGAGTGCCGTCTCCTTCGGTCTCGGCGTAATTGACCGAAGGATTCTTGTATATGGTCCCTCTGGCTGAAGATGCTGATACCTTTTCTTCTCGGAGTAAGTACTCGTATTGCTCGACGTGTTGGGCCAATTCGTACATATCACGGAAGTTCGCCCCTAGGAACTTCTTCTTATATTCCAAGTCGAGGCCATTAAGAGCAATTCTGACGAACTCTACTTCTGGAAGAGGTACTCGGCACCAATTTCGAGCCGACTTAAACCTTGTTAGGTACTCCATTGGTGACTCGTCGGATGCTTGAGCCATCCTAGCCAGCGAAGACACCGACATCTCCATCCCTGGTCGATAGAACTGCTCATGAAATTTTTCGACCAACTCCTCCCAATTTTGGATCGAATTCGAGGGAAGGTTGATGTACCACGCAAACGCTGGACCGGTCAATGAGAAGTTGAACAACCGTAATTTATAATAATCACTGTTGGCATCTCCACATTGCGCGGTGAAGCGCGCCACGTGTTCCAGAGAGGACAAGGATGACTCCCCTGCGAATAGACTGAAGTCCGGAATCCTAAAACCCTTTGGGTACTCGAAACGCTCCACAAACTCCGGGTATGGATGGATGAACTTGGGGAACTTCGGCCCTTTCTTCAAAGCCGAATCGATCATTCGCTGGATTTCTACAGCATTCACGGCGGGTATGCTGGGGCCGCATTCAGTTGTTGAACTGGTCGAGCCGCTCTTCTTTTCTAGATCCAGTGTTCTAGACCGAGTAGGTCCGACCTCGGCCGCTGATGTAGTTGCTATATTATCTTTAGGCCAAGATGGTCTCGGTCGTTCGGTCGGCCCCAAGTTTGGTGTGATGTGTACCAAGTATTCGTACAACTTGGTCTGCATGGCACTTTGTTGTCGTACTTCGTCTAGTACCGACTGTACGTCTCGGCCGACGGTTTGTTCGAACTTCCGAGCCTGTTCGTCCAATCGTCTCTTGAAAAACGACCGGGACGGTGGGTCCGTAGCATCGCCCCCATCCTCATCACAATCTTCCACAATCCCTTCGACCAGATTGTCTTTTGTAACCTTTGTGAGAACTCCAGTGTGATGAGGTGGCTCACCGAGAGTGACTTCTCTTTCTCGGTGTGAGTGAGGCGTTGCGGCGTCGTGGACTTCCGCTTGTGACGAGCTTTCGGATCCTGTATTGCGGACTACTGGAGTGGTGTTAGATTTTCCCATCCCTACTCTTTTCTTGAGCGATCGAGTCTCGACGGGCATGAACTTTGTAGTTTTAGCACTGGGTCCCACCGGGCGTGCCAAAATGTTGGCTACAAATGTCACCGAGCCTACGTGGCGCGCAGGCCGAGTAAATAGTAGACTAACAGAGTCCTTCAAATGTGTGCGGGGCGTGCCAACTCGTTGGCCGAGCTCGGCCAAGGAGTAAAATGTCTTGGTGTGGTGTGGATGCGCGCGACCAACTTCTGTATCTTGCGATTGCGACCGAGGAAGGAACACCTCTCGGCCTTTGGGTTCTAGAGCCTGAAGACAAGGCTGCTATTTTACAAAGTGCACGACTCAAATTCGACTTTCAACGTGCCGAATGCAATAATCTGGTAACACCTCACTTTGCCGAGAAAGGCTAATGAGATGACCTCTGTCGAGGGGGATTCGAAAATCCTCTCCGGCCAAGACTAGGATAAATAACCAATCGACCCTGTCGCAGTGCTGTCAATCCAAACTGAAGATGCTTCATGGACGGTTGGTTCTACGGCAACAGTGCTGTCAATCCAAACTGAAGATGTTTACCGGTTGCCTCCACAGTGCTGTCAATCCAAACTGAAGGTATGGAGGCGAAAAAGAAAATAAAATTCTCAAGGGTGTTGAGAGGTTTTGCGCAGGGCAGATTTGTGTGTTGTGTTGTAGGTTTTATGATGCCTCTTTGTTGCCACTGCTTCTGTATTTATAGGATCTGAATCCTCTCTTGTTGGGTCACGTGAAGAAGTCATTTGCTTTCTTTTTCTTGTTTTTCTCTTTTCCTTGTTTTCTCTTTTCCTTGTTTTAGGGCATGTTTTTCACCTTAAATCAAGGAAAAGTTGTCGTCCTAGGTTTACCTAGTTCTTTAGAGTTCCACGTAAATCCCCTTTTAGGCCGAGAAAATCTTCCCTCGGCCCAAAGTGCTATTTTGGGCCCAAACAAATAGACTTCGGGTTTTCATGGGTGATGTTTTTAAGTGAAAAACTTCAAGTTTTCAAATAAGGCATGTTTATAAAAAAAAACTTCAAGTTTCAAATAATTATAACTTCAGGTTCATATATTCATGCAGGCAAATGCGAATATATACACAGAAATATAAAACAAGAATATTCAAGAAATAGAACTTTAGGTTTATAATTATAATTGAATTAATTATTTGGATTTCGGGCCAAATTAAAGCATGGGTGACAAAATATAAAACTCATTGAGCCTAAAATATTAGGCGAATAAAACTCGGGGCCCAAAAGAAAAAATAAGCCCATGGGTGGCTTAAAAAATTGGTCTGTGCTTCCTAGGCCTAAAAAATTGGGCTGGGGGTCTCGGGTGGGGCCGCATGCTCACAGAGAGGACTGGGCAGGGGAATGGGCTGCTGTAGGCAGACCCAAAGGCTATAAAAAAAATCACGCAGGCCGCTTCAGGTAAGCCCAAAATAATTTTTTTTTTCACATTCGGGCCGAGGAAACGGTTTGGGCCGGGAAAGCTCCAAAACCCAACGGGATGGAGCAGGATGCCAATAGGGGGCCAAGCCCAATGGCTTAGGGTTAGGCCAGGAGCCGATGGCTCCGGTTGCGACTTGGTGCAGGCGGCGCAAGATCAGGGGGTTCAAAGAACCCTAGCGGCACCGATTGATTTGGTTTCTTTGCTTCTTTTTTTTTTTTGTCCAATTTAATTCATATACAATTCATTTCAAACCATATTCAATTCAATAATTTTAATGCATGTACATTTATTTGATGCAATTCATGGCAAATATCAAATTCACATAATTTAATAATTATGAATATAATGCATACACAATTTATGTAGAATCTAAAATTTGAACAACGTAAAATTGGGTCATGCATTATGATAAATATTCATGCTATCAGGGCTGTAAAAATATCGAGATAAAAACCGTTGTTTTGAAAGAACCTGATTGCGTGATGATATGATGAACTGGTTTGATGCAAAAAAATTCTTCAACATCAAATTCCTAAGCACAACGATAGGAGTGTACTGATAATGTGTTGTAGCCTATTTTATCTGACAGAGATTATAGGGCCGGCAGCAAGAGAAAGAAATATTGAGTAGATGTGTTTGTAGAATTGTAGGGGAATGTATATTTTATCCCTCATACATAGTGTCTTTGTTTATAGTAATGAAAGGAGAGAAGATATTCCTTCATCCCAAAAGAATACAAGTTGTAATAAGAAATGATAACTAGAATCCAATCTAATCTAAAATTTACACAATCACACATAAACAGTAAAGTTTACAACAAATATGTCTATTTTATTTCACTTTTAGAAACAAATAAAAAAAAACATAAGCGAAGTATGAGGCGCTTTGAAATCCATGTCTTTCATTGTGTCGCCTCCACAAAGAATGGAATCTACTTCCAAGAATGCTTGGCATCCATTCTCTCAAGCTTTAGCTGCTTCTCTTATTTCTTTCTTTTTTCGGTTTTTTCGTGGTTGGATGAGAGCATCAATTTGGCTGCTCCTCATTGTGTCACTTAAAGCTTCGAAGGGGCGGATTCGGAAACAGAGAGCTCCGAGTACATGGTCGATATTACGTTTGCATAGTAATCCTTTGCTTGAGATCTCTTGATCTGAAGATGTCAAGTATGGAATGAGAGAACGTCAGTCATGTTAATTCGTCCATGCATTTGCTATCAATTGTTTGAAACTGAATACTTGCCTTAAACGTCGGAGTGAGCAGTCCATTCTCCATTGTGAACTGTTCAAGCACCAGTGCCACGGCTTTTACAAATTCGAAACCTCGCAACTGAAGAAAAATATTATCGAATTAATTATTATAACATCTAACGCTTAATTTGAACAGCGTGCAAGACACGGATAGCGTTTTGAGTAATTTTATTAAAGTAACTTGCCTGAGCTTCCCTGCCAACAGCATCCATATCAGCCAATACAGCTGCTCTTGCTCTTGGGTCATTGCATAGTTTCCCTAAATCTTCAAACTGCACCCAAACATCACCAGAGAAGTTATTCAGAAGTTAAACTGTTTCCAGTTGTTCCGACTTTTGAGAAGTTACTGAATGAAGATTATCAACTGTTTGTAGGAAAAATTGAAAGGCCAAACACTTTTGTATGTGCATCCGCAAAAAGGTCAACCAAGTTTTTGTAAGTCTTCAAGCATGGAAGTTAA
Organism: Crataegus laevigata; assembly: GCA_963580275.1. Taxonomy (NCBI): domain Eukaryota; kingdom Viridiplantae; phylum Streptophyta; class Magnoliopsida; order Rosales; family Rosaceae; genus Crataegus; species Crataegus laevigata. The sequence continues at coordinate 15,406,475 of OY756940.1, read as the reverse complement.
TATTTTCATTTTGTGTGAATGAAATGTGATATTTTCACCTTAATGCCTTCAGAATCAGCCCATGCTTTCAACACATCCGGGTCAACTGCAACAATCGCTACCAATGAGGAATTAAAGCTGTCACCTACGAATAGCAGCAAATAAGCAGTCAGCACCCCATCATGTCTGAGAGAGAGAGAGAGAGAGAGAGAGAGAGAGAGAGAGAGCAAGAGAGAGAGAGCAAGTTTGCAGATTCTAAATTCTAACCATGGACAAAGCACTGGGCAACAAACTTGCACTTGGCATAGACATTCTCGATTTTCTCTGGAGCTATATACTCTCCCTGTGCCAACTTGAAAATGTTCTTCTTCCTACAGGGGTATACAGAACCTCTAGTTATAAGCTTGCTTAAAGAGGACTAATATGCTAAGCACGATAAATCCTGTCATTTCAATAGATTCTCTCCATATGTGGTGTCGGTCAAATTAACTTTCTGAAGAAAAATGGGCAGGATTTGGGGTGGGGGGATGGGAGGAGTAGAACCATCACAGTTCGTTTAACCCTTAGCATCCAACCTGCAGGCATTTTAGTTGCAAATGCCCAGTGAATATATTTCGTAAGACCATGCATTATAAACCCATGCTAGGGCATGTCTGGTTCTAATTGTCCAAATATATGTTGTGCATCTTTTACTTTATACGATTGTCAGCAATTGCCTGGGAAATCTTGTGAGCCCTAGCATGTGTGTGTGTGTATTGAACTTGACACTATTACCACTTTGAACCGTACAATGTTACCATATGCGTATCACAGTTTGAAAATATAAAGCTTGATACTGCGCAGAATCAGGATGATATTATCTCACCTATCAATAATTTTCAGACGACCTCCAGGTGACCACAACCCAATGTCTCCAGTATGAAGCCATCCATCTTCATCAACCACTTCCCTCCTGTCCAGTACAATTGTATCATCAGACTGATTTAATATCTGACTGAATGAATACCATTTAAAATAAGCAATAACAGGTCAGTTAACTACGTTTGCACTTCATCTTTGTAATAGCCTTGGAATATAATAGGACCCCTGACACAGATTTCACCACGAGGATAGGGTTGATCGTCAGATGTATAGTTCATTTCTGGTACATCAACAAGCTTTATTTCTGGAATGAAAAATATGAAAACAAAATTTTAAGGTATTAATAATCTGACACCATTAGGGAAAATATAGATTTTTAATGCATTATTAAGACGTTGGATCAGGTCCGCTTTTCCAGATTAATGTTACAATAACCTGACTAAGGCCCTCAGGACAGTAGAAGGGTTAAAGAATAAAAAAGCTCAAAATTTTGGTCCCCATTAATCAAAATGAACCTAAATAGTGCCATTGTTAGCTGTGTTAAAACTCACAGAGCCAGTGGCTAATAACTCACCACAAGCTGGATTAGGAGAGCCAACGTGCCCAGATATGCTGTCAGCCCCATCCATAGCACTAATAACACAAGAGGTCTCAGTCATTCCATACCCTTCATTTACTTCACCACCAAAGCATCTGGGAATAAATCACCACTAATTAGTAATTATGAGCCAGTAGATACAAAAGAATAAAAACAATAAAATAAAAATCAACCACATGTGACTCCTCCTAGGAATTCAATATGCCTATAAATGTAAAAGACTTACATCTTTAGAAATTCCATCACATCAGGAGACAAGGGCGAAGCACCTGATGCCATAAAACGAACTCGTCCTCCTAGCTTAGCCTTTATCTTATTGAATACCAATCTGTCCCACATGGGGGATGCAGTTTTTCCTATAAAATAACATCGTGTTACAATAAGAAATAGTGAAAAGTACATAACACAAGGAAGTAATGGGCATCAAAACAGTTTGGACTCATCCCTTGCTAGCTATGGCTAACAGAAAGTTCAAGGAACCACGAGGCAGGGTCAAGCAAACATTTCTGTCCATCTCATTTTCAAGCTGCTACATTTCTATCTTAAATATAGACTACACCTGATTCATTTGTAGTTTTGGTTCTAATTTTCCACAATTCTAGTTTTCTATTATTTCAAAGTTAAACTTGATACATTTTCTACTTGGATGTTGGCACCTAGATTTCACACCTTAAACCATTTCCATAAGATCATACTTAGTGTTAAGTACGCAAAAAGAAGTTTAAAGCATAAGTAATTGTGTGAGTCGTAGACTCTCATGTTATAATGCAAAAATAATTTAGGTAGCAAAATGCTTTACCACTTAATAGTGCCTGCTTCTTGGCATTGTAAGCAGCATTAAATAGCCTCTCCCTCAGCGCACCGGATGTCTTTACTGCATTTGTAATACTGAATAGCCGCCAGTACATCCGAGTTAATGACTGTATAAGGTTATTAGTTTCTTTTAGGTGAACAATCACATAAGCAATTAAAAAAAAATTACCCCGCATATATTCTGTTATACAGCCTAGGAACACTGCAGAAGATGGTAGGTCTTAGTGCTGCCATATCGTCCATTAATTTTAGATTATCCTGCGTAGAACAGTTAAATAAACCCTGTAAGGCTTGTCTCTAAACATATGTAGTTAAACCCAGAAAAAAAAAGATATAAACTTATAAATAAACCAGTTAGTCTAACGACTATAACATATATTACAACATATAGGCAAAGGTCAGCAGTTTTAAAGTTATTAAATAAGTTCCAATAGGCTTAGAGCCTTAGACCAATGTTAATGTTTATGAATCAACATTACAAATGCATCAGATTACATTAGGAGATTCATCACTTCTAGTAAAGTCTTACTCCTACATGCTTGAAACCAGTATAATTGAGAACAGTTTAATACGTCAACATGAATACCCTTCAGTAAACTGCAGACTAATTTTGACCAGGTAGATTGATTCTGGCGCAGTGTATATTGCATTCCAAGAAAAAAGATGCAAAAAAAGCATTTACAATGAAGTAAACCTTTTTAACAAAATGGACAGGTTTTTGTTTCAGTGGGGGGACAATACTACAGATTCAAGATATGGCAAGAATTATTGAAAAGGAAATGGTGAAAAACAAGTTTCATACCCCTTGGTAGAATCCAACAGCAACTCCAAAATATGCTGTCATGACCTGGTTAACCCGTTCATAAATGTGTGCCAAGGGAAGATATGATATGTAGCTGGAAAATACAAGGTAAAATAGTCAGAGACGAAGCGGTGTGTGTGGAATCAAAAATCTGACCAAAAAAAACAAAGCTAGGCAAACAAAACTACTGATACTCACACATCAGACGGGTAGAATTTGACAGCAATAGTGGACCCAGCAACATTTGCAATAAAGTTTCCATGAGTCAATACAGCTCCCTAGCCAAATGTTATTGTCAGTTATAGTGCAAGTGTTACAATACATGGGGTTACATAGAAGATACGGAGAGTATTTAACATAATTGTAATGGAGGAGAAGCCAGCCCTAAAATTTTTGTTTCTCACACAATATCTTAACAGTTCTAAAAGGAGAACTCAAAATAATATATGCAAATATAAAAGTTAAACCATTTATTGCGGAAACCCAACATTATCAGAAAGCTAAAAGTTGTTACATATATTTTGGTTGAAAAATCTAAAACTTCCTAACGCTTTAAGTTGGTACCTTTGGGGTGCCAGTTGTACCACTTGTGTAGCATATTGTAGCAACATCCTCTGGTTTTGGTGGGCAAAAAGGCTGAATACTACTAGAGCCCTAAAATAACACAATGGATAAGAAGCACATCACTCAAAGTTTTTAAAAATATATCATCACATACTAAGGAATCTAAGTATGATAAGAATCGTAAATCCAAGTAGCAACGTTAGCAGAAAACACCTCATGTCCATTATGTGTGTGAACAGACTATGCATTAAAATCTGCAAGAAGAAGACAAGAAGTGGTCTAGGACAGAGAAAATATCCAATATGCAGCTATGATTAAATGGGTATTTCTGGAGTGTTTATGCTTGTGAGTTTCTTTTAGCATTGCTCAAAGCATTATCTTTATGCTAATATTTTACACATAAAAACTTATCATATAATACTTGGATGTCTATCATTTATGCATCCATAGGGAAGAATGGAATTACCTGAGATAGCAATTTTAAATATGTTACAACCTTCACTCCGGTCGATGATGGAAGGGATGGAATTTGATCATCCACTCCCCCAACAACCTACATAATATCGAAGGGAAATGAAAACATTATTTTAAATGATATATAAACTGTGCAAAGTCAACATCACAATCACCTTTCAGTAGTAACTTATTTAATACTATGAGGTGTATTCTCATACCACAATCAGGCGTACAGTTGGAATATCCGCCAAGAAGCTCAACAACTGCAATTCCAAATGACAAGAATCAATTGAGGAATTCAGATCCGTGTAATATAACAATATGGAATAACCAAACATGAACTATTTCAGTCTACAAGTTATATAGATTATATATACACTGCAAGGAAAAAAGCGCCTTAAGGGATATAACTTTGACAGTAATTGTGGCCAAACATGAGTCCAATGTCAAGGTGAAAGAACTCGACACCACATAGTTCAGAAGAAACAGTTTCCCAGTTAGGTGGATGTTGTTACTGTTAAAGGATCTTCACTTTTCTTTTTTTTTATGTTGAGTTTTTTTCTGCATGTAGACCACATTTTCTTCGTCTTTATTTTAATAATTTGATATCTAAATTAGCATCTGGTCTATATTCCATACAACAATTCAACCTGATGAACACTTGCTCAAAACATTTTGCGATAGCATTTACCCAAATATGTCCACTTAGTGGGAAAAGGCTTTGTTGTTGTTGTTGTTGTTGTTGTATTTACCCAAATATGTATGGGTTATAGCTGATCATATGTGCATCTCCAAGAATATAAAACAAATTTTTAGTTGTCATTTAATACCTAACATATATAAAACCGAGGAAGAAAGAAATTTACAAGATTAAGTTTTTACAACTCAAGAGAATATTGTTAAGTTATAAAGCACCCTGAAGTGATATAAGTTAAACTCACACTATTCAATGTTTGAGGCACACAAAAGATAACTTGTACAACAGCATGATTTACAATGTACTTGACAGCATCTGGACCTGCAAAGAATACCATATTCAATTATAACATCTGATGCCTAGACCAAGATTGGCAAAATACGGGAAAAGTAGCACAAACCTAGAGTGTCATATAAAGGAACTGATATGTACGAATACGCAGAGCATGCATGATCAACGATGAGCCACTCAGGTCTATTGATAAAATACAATCCAATGGAAGATCCCTGTAGTTATAGAAATAAAAGTTCAAAGAGGATTTGATGTCCAGTAACATCAGGGAAATCCACTCAGTATTTTCAAGCAACTTATTACAGAGATGAAGTTCAATGACCAATAAACGAAAGTATAGGAACCATAGAACAATTAGTGAAATTACACCTTTGGTATTCCATGATAAATTAGGCCAGAACCTATTCCTGACCGAGCAGTACCTGCTTCTCCGTACGTCATCCATTTGTAACTTGAAGGCAGAAAAACAAATGAAACTGGGTGAGGCTTCCACTGGATGTGAGCCAAATAATTGTAATTCACAGGAACTGAAAATTAAAATTACAAAAAAGACACTCACTCTCCAACTGTTCCATCAACGCGAATTCGTGTGCCCAAATATTTATAATCTCGGAAAGTTTCAACAGAATGCCTAAAATTGACAAAAGTTAGATAAAGTCTTTTAGCAAATTCCAAGGGAACTAAATACAAGTGGATAAAAATATAAATTTAGGACAGATATTTGTAGGGAATTATTGAGCTTAAATGTCCTTGTGTAGTTTGGCGAAAAGTAAGTGACTCACACAAAATTATCATGCAGTGTACCAATTTCAGGATGATCAGGGAATCTACTAACAAGCTTCAATGGGGAGTGTGCAGATCTGTCACCATAACAAAACAAAAATATTTCTCACATGAATAGAGAGAATAGCCATGGACCTTGTTGGGGCAGCACAAATGAAAAAAAGGGAATATGCCCACCTGTATACATTCCACTTTCCTGTGTCTAATTTCTCTGGAAGCACCACACTGTACCCATGCTCTGTCACGAATTTAATGATATTAATATATGTATTTGAGTCAATAAGTTAAACATCCTAGACACATATCTAGAACAGGTTGCTAACCACCTTTACCAATCTGTACCCTTTTATTCTATAGTCCCCTGTCCACCGCAAAACAAAGAAACCAAACCTTTCAAAGAATCCGACTTCCATTTCATATCCCACTTGAAAGCCCTCGATTCCCCCAGAAGTTTATCTTTTGAGCAACAGACTCATCCACTATCACTTTCACAATATCTCACAAAGCAGGATTCATGCAGTGACATATCCCATACAACATGTTAATGTAAACGGGCAAAGTTTTCATTATGAAACACATAATGCAAAAGAAACTAAACAAGAGAACCAAACGAAGGAAAAGAGAGATACAAAACAAAACAAAACCAAACCAAACCAAACCTACGACAGACAAAAAGCAGACAATATTTTAATCAATTGAAGAGAAAACAATGAAACCAATTGCAGAAAGGATTAGCCCTGTAAATACTATAGTTCTTCTTTTGTCATATAGTCCACCTTCTTTGTCATCGTAGTCCACTTCATTTTACTGATCCGAGTTTTTGTATAAATTTATATCCAAAAACTTCAAGTACTCTTCATCAGCTAGATCAGTCCATTTTTCCCATTAGAGAGTGAGAGAGAGAACAAAGATCATTGTCAAATGCTTATATGTGTTCGGACGTGGGAGATAGAAAGTAAAGTTTCACATAATTCAGACCAATGGAAGGACAAAACGATGAACTCCCAAGCATATTTTCCTAATTGTCATACAACGGCCCGTCCATCAAAGATATTAATTGATTCATTGGTTTTTATACCCCGCTACATATCCACAGAACCCATAAAGCGTTGCCATACCTCCCCAGAATCAAAAGTCCACTCAAAATGGTCTCTTGTGTCCCCATTGACCAAAATCCCCACAAAAGTTTAAAGATCTGATTTTATTGGCTAACGGAAAACAACCCAAAGCACCATCAGGAACAAATTCCGCAAAAAAGAAAAACAAAAGTGTCCACCAAAGAAAGCCATTAACTAAAAATAAGTCCTTTATCAAAACAAAAACAAAAAAGTAAGCCAAATCCAAATCTCTTAGAGGTCGAAACGCAACATTATCTGTCCCACGGGTTCTCAAATCAAATGAATTGGAAGTGCTTTCCGCATCAGAAAAAAGCAGCGTATGAAATCAAAGGAAGCAGCACCCACTAATGGAAGCCCAAAAGTATCTCACAATTAAGACACCACAAAACCTAGGGGCATTAATGCCACCTTAAATAAGCGCTAGCTTTTTCTCCCTTGAAATAACTTTCTCCACAAAAAAGCTTTGGGCTTCGCGCGCATACAATCCGATCAAAATTCAAAACCAAAACCAAAATTGAGCTGGAAAAAATCAAACAGAGAGAGACAGAGGGAGCACCGGAAAAAAACTCGCCGGCGGTGGGGTTGAGACGGAGAAGGGACTCGGAGGCGGAGGCGGAGGCGAGGTGGCCATTGATTGCTCTAAGGCGACGCTGAGCTGGCGCTGAATCCATCGGAAGGAGCGTTGGGACGTTGGTCTTGGTTTCCAAACAGCAAAGAGGAGGAGGAGAAGCGCGATCGGTTATTTGGTGTCGTGAGTCGTTTGTGATATTATCCAGTTTGTGATATTATCCAGTGAGGTCAGGGTTTCGTGAGCTCTTAACTTTCGGTTTGTTTCTCGGGAACGTGATCCGGGATTGAATTTTATAAGGGCACGCCTTCCAACGATCGCGATCGGGACAATTACATGGATGCGGACAGAAATCAGATAACGCAAAGAGAATGATATATAATAAATATGTGTAATAATATTATTATTATTTGCATTTGTTTTTTTTCGCCGGCCGTCGACTGTTCTGGTTTATATTGCCTTTCTACGTCGGCGGATGGCTTCGTGGCAGAGGTCAAATATTTGGACTTCACATTTGGCGACTAAAGTAAGTCTAAAGATAGGTTCCTCCTTGAATATTAATTTAACTAGAGTGCATATTTGTTTTCGAATGAGGATCCTTTTCGGACCCTCTGCCTTAAATCGTATTCGTTCATTGTCTATGGTGCAATCAGTTTTCGTCAAATATTATTCATATTTAATTTGAAATAAAAATATTTAAAATGATTTATTGCCGCACGATATACGATGAACGAACACGATTTAAGAATCTCCAAGATCTTCACAAAGAAGATCCATGAAGGATCCTCATTCTTTGTTTTCAACGTTGTTGAATGCTTCAACTATACTATATGAATTCTTTTGTAGCACTTTGTTGACCCTAAAAACTATCTAGCCTACGTGGCGAGCAGGCAGAGTAACTAATGAGCTAACTACGCCCTTCAGTTGTGTGCGGGGCATGCCAACTCGTCGTCCGAGCTCGGCCAGGGAGTAAAATGTGTTGCGTGGCGTTGGTCGTTTTGCGATTGCGGCCGAGGAAGGAACAAGTCTCGGCATTTGGATTCTAAAGCTTGGAGACAAGGCTGTTATTTCTGTGAAGTTCACAACATCAGCGCCAGATTCAGTAATAGTAATTGTGTTCGAAAGGGTGAATTCGCACCAAATCGACACCAAAGTATAGGGGCACAAGTACTCGAAGCAGATATAAGTCTTGATGGTGAATGTGGTTCGGCCGTCGAAATGCCGAACTCTAAATCCCACTTGTGAGTATCCAATCATAAAACAACTCGGCATTCAATGTGCCGAGCCCAATAATTTGTAACACCTCACTTCGCCAAGAAGGCTAATGAGATAACCTCTACCAACAAGGATTCGAAAATCCTTGTCGACCGAGACTTGGATAGATAATCAGTAGGCCTCGACGCAGTGCTTTTTATCCAAACCGAAAGTGCTCCGAGGTCGGTTGGTTCTACAACGATAGTGCTGTGTTATCCAAACTGAAGGTATCACTGGTTGCCTTCACAATGCTGTTTATCCAAACTGAAGGTGTGTTGGCGAAAAGGAAAATAAAAATCTCAAAGTTGTTGAGAGGTTTCGCGTAGAGCAAGAATTTACGCATTGCAGATTTGTGTGTTGAATTGTAGGTGCCTTGAATGGTGCATTCCCTCCTCTATTTATAGCAACAATCCTTCAATCTGACCCAGTTACAACTATGCTCGGACTAGGACTCCTTACTCTGATCCAAACTTATCTCGGCGAATCCTACTTCCAATAAAACCCTGAACCCAGTCTCTTACTATACCGTATTCACCTCTAAGTTTCAGCGTTCTCATCCAGCCAAGAATCCTTATCATACCAAGACTTAACCGCCTCATCTATTCACCTTACGATAGGACTCGCCCACTCCATCCTTATCTAGACTACTCCATTTCCTGATAGGATTTGACCGGGCTTGGCTGAGCGGCCCACGCCCCGAATGTCCCACAACTACCTTCGAACTAGGCTTCTAGGCCGAAAACAAGTCTACATTCGACCCAAACCAATATTTTGGGCCCAAACACATTTGTAATGAAGACCTATACAAAGTGATACATTTGACAGCTTTCTAATATGCATCACTGTATAGTATTGTTGGATTCTTAGTTGCACATTTAATGTTTTCTTTATTCAGTGCATGTCATACGTTGGAGCATACTAAAATTTTTGACACATCCAGTTGCAAAATGAGTTATGACTCTACTTCGGTCAGTTTGGTAAGAGCATCTAGGGTAGAATTTTTTTGATAAAAATTGTTGAAAAAAGAATGAGTGTTCAAGAATAATGAGCTAGAGAAATGCTAAGGGGATTGTCTCAAGGTAGAACTCTTCATATACTCTCTGCCACTTCAAAATTAACATTAATTTCAATGAAAGATAAGAAAACATTATGCTAAAAACATAAGATGGTAGAGAATTCATGACGAATCCTACTTTTGAGCAAGTCTATTAGCATCTCTCTAATGGGCTATGGATTGAGGATTGCTTCTTTTAGGCTTCCAATAATATAATCTCCCCGAACAACAAAAAAACATAATCTCCAACTCCTGAAGATGGAGAGTTCTTGAAAGCACCATCAGTATCGTCTAACCTACAACATTCACGTTTCTACCACGGACTAGGATTCTCTCCCCTCCTCTCACATTCTCTATTTTGTCTTTTTCTTTCTATATAAAGTTAATATAAGATGTTGACGTGACTTAATCGTGACCGTTCAAATGAGAGGGGAGGAAAGGGGAGGAGAAAAATAGGATAGAAAATCCTACTCCTTCCACCACATGTAATTGGTCAAATGGCACTGCCAAATTCAGCAGCCTCTCATATCATAATAGACATTTGCCACGTGATAAATTCGTGACGAGGGACTCCCTCGTGAGAGGATAACAGATTGGGAGTCCCTACCCAAGTTCAGAGTCGTTCTTGTCACGCGTCAGCATTAGCTAATAGAATAGCCAATGTGAAAAAATAATCAAGTTTCACTTTAACTTGAGGTAAATAAAAACAGAGCCAAAATGCAGCACCGTCTATAGCATTCCCACTACTTTGATCTTTCTACTACCCTCGTTCGACAATTGACAAAGATAAAATACGAACATGAAGCACAAGAAATAAAAAACGTTGTAGCGATTTCGTCATTATATGTAGGTTACCACTCCGAAAAGCGTGTACTACTGGTAGAGATGTTACAAAAACCTTAAAAACTATACTTTTTTAAGCCTTCAAGAGGGTTCAAGAGGAAAGCAGTTGTGAGAAAAGATAGGTATCATATCTTGGCGTCTCTCATCGTCTCCTCACACCATACCTCTGCAGAAGTCATGCATATGCTTTCCCATCCGACCATGATATGCATATCCTAATTTTATACACAAACTAGTGTAACAGCCATGCTCCATCCTTCTAGAAGAGTTCCGTCAACTGCTGAGCAACAGCTGCATCAACAATTAACACAAATTATAATCTATATGCAAATGAAAAAGCGGCTCGCTAGACCTCAGCTGTGAGCATGTATGCATACCTTGAAGAATATCCGGTGTAGCTTGGAATTCCTGCCATATATTTTTATAAGAATCAAGATCCAAATTCAGAAACTTTGCGGCAAGGTAGGCAGCTCCTGCCGCAATATGATGTGGTTTGAACTGCAGCCACAGAGAACTCCGAAGCCTGAAAAATAAAATGAGAAACCAAATCAGTTCCAGCGAGTTATGAGACAAAACACCAACAGAGCCGCCACCTTGGGCTAGGAGAGGCAGAAAGGCACATAATCAAACCAAACCATCTGGGGCAACAAAAGAAACACCAGGCAATTTCCGGCGCAACTTAGCATATTTTTCACATTGATAGAACGTATACCAGCAGCATGTAGCATAAAAAAAATTAGTAGCAAAACGTCATCAAATCAGGCATGAAATAACAAGTCAATTTCTTACCAACTACAAAAGCAGCAAGTCAGGTAGAATATTTTCCAGAATGTCTGCAGGATGGCTGATAAGAGTACCAAAACTATAGCAAACATGATATACCCCATCTAGGGACACCAAAACTCCCAGTCCCCAATCTGCTGCACGGCTATTTTACTCGTATACACGGTTCATATGAGAAAGCGCAAAAGCAGGACATTGCAAACAATTAAACTTCTGAAAACAAATCCACAATCTTCTGCACAATGGCTGGATCTTACATGCATTGATGCTCATTGAGCATGCACAATACCCAACTACTAAGTACCCGACGAGAATCATCGATTACACCCATGTTGCAGGCATGGGATGAAGCTGAATTGCCATCTATAGTCTGTTCCAGATAGTGTGTGTGAAGCTGAATTGCCATCTATAGTCTGTTCCAGATAGTGTGTGTGTGTGTGTGTATATATATATGTATGTATCCTTTTCTTATATCATCAACTCCTCTATAAACATATAAAGAGAACTCACTGAACAAGACTTGATGAGAACTTCTTGGAATTCGAAAAATGGCGAATGCCCCCTAGAACAACCCAGATTCTAAAATGGTAGGAATTTTCAGGCAACTACCAGGATGGATGCCATCAATTCTTCTGGAAACAACAAAGATGGATGCCATCAACTCCCTGGATGCAACCAAGAAGGACACAAAAATTATATGCCTATATCTTCACAAATAAATGATTTCTCTTTTCATTTTTTTCTGACGATATATGCCGCTAATGAGAACACGTAAATCATTTTCAAAAGTAATCTTTGACAAAAGAAAGTAGAACTTTAAAAAATGTCTTTTCATTTTTTTCTGACGATATATGCCACTAATGAGAACACGTAAATCATTTTCAAAAGTAATCTTCGATAAAAGAATGTAGAACTTTAAAAATGTTTCTTTTCATTTTTTCTGACGATATATGCCACTAATGAGAACACGTAAATCATTTTCAAAAATAATCTTCAACAAAAGAATGTAGAACTTCAAAAAATGTACATAATTCCACTTTGTACTTCTGTGTAAAACAATTAAGTTGTCTAACAGGAGGACATGGTGTTTCAGGAAAACTTTTTTTCCGTTTTGGAACACATACTATAACAACATCTATCACTTGAACAAATGTTAAGATAAAGTTTAAATATGAGAAAATTCATGAAGAAATGATAACATTTTCAAAGCAAAAATAATGCACTCCATCTGTGAAGTGGCCTCAAATTTATTCAAAACTGTAAAAAAACCACTTACACGGGAGTTGGGGCTAGGAAATTGACGTTATCTGATACCAAGTATAAGGAACCAAATAGTTCACGGTCAAGGTTTTGACATAAATATTTGGGCAGGTTCTAGATCTGGACAGATCATTACCTGAGAAACATATGAACCAAATAGATATGATATGAAAATCATGTAAAAAGATATGGGAATTCAGATGACTTTCAATATTGTTATATTCCTGGCCTCCTATTCCCCCATCTTGGAAAACAAGTTGCATCTCAAAGCCGATTAATGGGGAAAACTGTTCAGCACATTTTGTCAATTTCTTTCATGTTCATTTCACAGTGTTGCATTAAAAAATCTCTTTTTTCTTTCCTTTGGGAGATGGGGCAGATGAATGGCAGGTACTATACAAAATGTTAATGTCTCCCATTCCATTCTGTAATGGAAAAAGAATACAACACCGAAAACTTTCAAGACATCTAGGTCAGGAAGAAACCTACACAAGCTCCTGAGACTCATGCACCAGTGGCAACAGTTCTACGACAATTTGCAAATTCTTGGGCCAAGGTGTAAACTTCCATCAGAAAGAGTTTGGTCAAAACTGAAATCAGACTGCAAGCCCTGATACTCAAAACTGAGTATCATACTGTTAAACCTAAAGCAGCACCTAGTAATCTGGTCAACCCCTAGTTGTTAGCAGGAATTAGGAGAAGTCATTCGAGGGTTCATTAAACGGCATTGGCATTGGGGACAGGAAGGGCTACCAATCACAAAGATGAAATCCTTCCCTAGACAATGGTTTTCCTCCAAAACCAAGTCCACAAAAAGCCATGTCTTACAAACTGTATGTTTGGTAGCAGGACTTCAGAGGACTTTTTCTTAATAAACTCCATCAGTAAGTTAAAAGAAGATAGTGAAAATGGCCATGGAGGCTATGTGGCTATATTCAATAGCCAATGACTAAGTTGGCAGTTCAACTTCAGAAGTAAAACAAAAGTTCCATGAACAGCAAATCAATCCGCCAGCTAAGAATATCATACAGGCGATCAACTCTACTCTTGTGTAGATCCTGCAATTATATGCATGCCAAAAGAATTAATATTTCAAAATACTACTAAAGTAGATGCTCTAAACAGGGAAATTATTGAGACAGACATCAAGCATCAGAGTTTTAAGGAACAGGAACAAAACCAGTGTTTATCCTCTTCCATAGCCATACCCAAACATCCATAAAATCTCAAAATCTGATGATAAACGCAAACCCCCCCCCCCCCCCCCCCCCTCTTTTTTTTTTCTCTTCTCTTTTCTCTATCCTCTTCCTTTCAACCACCAGAGTGAAAATCTTACCACTAACAATTTTCAGGGAGGCATGCAAGGTAAGCTAAATATAAAAGATCAACACAAACATGTCAAATAATGATCAAGTAGAGCCATTCAACAAAATGTAAGCAGAATTCTGTAACCTCAAATTGATGAACTTACCCTTCACTGACCAAGCTTAAGGACAGATTCACCAGAATTGTTTGTGAAAGACCTAATTTGTTAAGAGTAGATGTAAGTGGTGCATACGGATGCTGCACACCAAGTTCGAAATTTAGAGTGGTCAGTATCATTTGCTCAGCCTCAGTCACTCGTTCCCGATGCTGCTCAAACCAGTCCTGTTTAACAAACAACAAATGTCAGAATGCTAGAAAGTGCAATTCTAATCTTAGCTTTCAAATATAAGTCAGGGAATGGAGAAAAATCTTCAAAAGTTCAAGTTGCTTCATGCTCTATATGACACACTGAACAGCATGAATAGGAAATATGATTCAATGCAGGAATACTCATTTGAATTTAAAAAGAAAGGCTATGCAATGGTTTTTTTTATGTCAATGCAAAGAAAAACATTATGGCATTCAATAATGGGTTTTTATATTGACAGTTAAACTGTAAAAAGATTGTCTTCATTCTGAATGTTTTAAAGAGGACAGATCATATCATAAAGGCTCAGAAGAATAGTAAAGATACTCACAATAGGGAGCATATAGGACAAGAAACTGATATCCTGCTTATGGAGAATCTCAGAAGATGTTCTCAACACAGTATTCAAAGGGCGTGGTGTCTCCTCGGACTTTGCTGCTAGGAACAGAGCAGCAGTAGCAATCAACTGGAAAAGAAACGAAATAGTAAAAAAATATAATTACCAAATGGAGTGACAGAGTAAACCTAGCGTACATAATCCATTACCCATAGGAAATTAAAAAACAGCACAGAGTGGAGAACAGAAACATAGAGTTATATTCAGAAAAATAAAAAGCGAAAAGACTTTGAACACAACGAATGACTGATTATCTTAATTGCTATAATGTTGAACAAATGAGGACATAAAATTTATGGCTATCTAAGATAAAGGAAACCTTAATAACATCAGAAGATGCTATGAATTTCAAAATACATTGAATACTCACAAATCTATCATGGCAAGCATGTGACCGCCGGGCAAAGAACCGATGACAGAGAACCATTGCAGTAGCGATAGTAGTCTGGGGCCTGGAAGAGATATGATTAGGTTGTAAATTACATACATCTTGGAAAGAAAAAAGAAAACCTTGAAACTTAAGTCAACGAGCAAAATGTTCAAAATGCCATAAACACTAGCTCTGGACAAAACCCTGTTAAATAAATGATAAGAAGTTAAGAACTCTATTCAAAATGAAAGCATAACAAAGATACACGTTACGGAGAAGAAGCTTACAAGTCAAGCCGCAATCCAAGATTCTGAAGGTAAGAACAGTATGAGTAGCGCAAGTGTGCTTCACGTACTGAATCTATACCATCTTTTCTAGATGGGGAGCATCTCTCTATCTCATCCCTTGACATAAAGGGCAGTTCATCCTCATCTAACTTTGAGCGGTCACGTTTACCAGTAGTAGATGCAGAGGCATCACCACTGGATCTTGGATGAGGAACATAATTATTGCAGGAAGAAGAGATAAACTCATATGTGTTGGGCGGCAGATAATGTCTCCCACCATCACCCCAAGAAGAATCTGAAAATTTTCTCCTCTTAAACGATGGTGCACTGTCAGGCTTGATATAATTAGAATTATCAGCATGCTCCTTATAACCACCCACGTACTTCTGGAAATTGTTATAATTGTACTTCTGATAATTGTTATTATTCTTAACGAAGTTATTAGTCCTGCTCCTGTTCCAGTTGTTGTTGTGGTTGAAGCTTTTGACGTCATTTCTACTGAGAGACGGCCAATACTCATCACCAGCGGTGCCCCCTTGTGAGCGATAGTTACGTACAAAAGCCATTATTCCTGCCTAGTTAAAAATAAAAAATAAGAAACCGAACAAAACAACAGAGAAAAAGTGCTGAGAAACTACAAAACTAAATATAACAAAAACCAAACAAGGCATAGGAAATTATGATATACACTGGTGAAAGATTTCTATAACAAAATCATAAGAAAAATTAGGTTATAGTGATGCAATTACAATAATTCTACTCGATCAAAGCCTATATAAACAACAACAATTTAATAACATAAGAACCCCTAATTTGTCATTAAAACCAACCTACTTCCAAATTCAACCAATTTTCAATTTTGATTCCTCAATTAATCCCCGACCCAATTTCTATTATTCAGCAAACAGAAATCCCAATTCTCCTACTTCCAATATTATCTATGGATCCATAAATATGTTTAAGCATAAATAATAACCTATAAATTTCAGATCCTCCTACGGCTCTTCACTTAAAATTAAACAAACTCAATACAAAAAAAAAAAAAAGACAAATAATAGCAGATCATTGGAAAAAGTAAACTAATTTCAATCTAAAACCAATGAATTAACCAACTATGGAGATCTGATTGCCTATAAATTGGGAGACTGAAACGATGAAAACCTTACAGCTGAAAAACGACGACGTTGAGAAGAATCGCAATCGGGAAATATAAAAGCGATTAGCCGATCGGCAGCTATGGAGATCTGAAACCGCGGTTGGATACGATCGTACGCAAGATGGTTAGGGTTTGGGAGGAAGAACACGTAAAGGAGACAGAGAGAGGAGAGAGGGGAAGAAGGATGCGAAATTTCGCCGCAAACCGAAAGGGAGGAGCGTTTCATATTTGTAATCTGATGAGGGTAAAACCGTAAAAGCGAGGTCAGCAACAAACAACCCAACCCTCGCTGAGAAGAATGGAAGGTTTTTTCTATTTTTTTTTATTCTTTTAGAAATGTGCTATCCAAACACCTTATTTTACTTCTCACATATCCTTGATAATTTTTGTCTATTGATCTTCTTCAATTCATCTGATCTAACGGTCAAAATTAAAAAATATGTGTAAGAAATAAAATAGTTAATTTGGTGTTAGTTTATAAAACACTTGTCAGCAGGAGGATGTGGGAAGAGGATGGATAGAGAGAATGAAAGTCAACGCTTTCGTCTCAAGAGACATTTTCGTTAAATCAATTTTTTTAAAATTAATAAAATCGTAAAATTATGGACAGATTGTCACACAAAAAGTGAAAACTCAAGCCTAATTCCTTATTACTTTTTTTTAACTGAAAACTAGAAAATGAATTGGTTATCAAATGACTAGTTTTCAATTACCAAACAAAATTTCAATTTTTTATTTTCAAAAAAGTGAAACAAAAATCTGAAAACAGAAACCAAAAAAAAGTTATTAAACGGCTTCCTAAAATCACATATACCGTTAGGGTGGTAGTAATTATCCAATAATATTACGCAAGTTTTCAAATATAATGTATTTAGAATAATCAACATAAACGTCTTTTTTCTTATGGCTAAAATTCAATGAAAGGTTAGGCAAATACCACCTACATTTTCTTTAGAAACGAAAGAAGAAAGTAGATGACACACCCCGACCGAAATCGATGCATGCTGGCGGTTACGTGAGGGTGACGTAGCCATGTGTGCAGTGCAGAAGTCATAGTGATATGAAAATGTGAGTAATTAAAACCAAAACTAACTAATTTACACTAAGATGACTATAACAGTGTGCAGAGGTGTTTAAAGTAGTGATACAAGTACTCAGAGCGTAGGTAACCTAAGTGCAGTCCAGCAGACTAAGCATTAATTATACAGAACATGAAAGAAAGTTCCTACATTTATTGCAGGGCTGTCAGAACCGTCGTAGAGTCCTCGTGAGCCACCAATACGAACATCTAGCTAGAACCTGGAGGGGCGCAAAATAGAAAATGTGATTGGGCAAAAACAAAGTTTTGAAAACACATTTCTCCTTTTAAACATAATAACCCCTCACCGTAAAACCCATATAATTTCCCAAAAAATAATAATATATACGTATATAGAAATCGTGCTCGAGAACAGTGGAAACTAAGTATATGAGCCATGTCAAATATCTCAGCAGTAAATATGTAAGTCAGGTGATACAAATCAATGTAAAATAATATGTCAGCCAGAATCATCTAACATGACTTGTATGGCTGAACCTATAGCTCATCTACCAATTCCTACACACGAGTCGAAATCACCTCATGTGGTCTGTACGACAAGAAGGGTGTAAATAGGTACGCTCAAGTGCTACGATCACATGAAGGCTGTGCGAAGTTTCTTAAGTCACTTACGAGTCGGAACCACCTAATGTGGTCTGTACGACAGGCTGGTACTTGCCTTGGATCCAAGGTGAGCATGTGGTGTGAGAGGTGAACGATCACGTGAAAGTTAGGCCCTGGCCTCGGGCAGAGCACTAACACCGGGGTGCAGGATAATGAGCACCAAATGCATCTAAACATAACCATACACACTGCAATCTCTATTATCAATATGTACTCACCTAAAGCTTACCTGGGTGTCCGCAGCGTCATGAAATATTATGCATATCTATACTAATGCATATACTAAAATGTGATGCAATTGACATGGCATTTAAGAACTTAATTCCATTTAAAATAGTTTCTGTGAAAATGTAAAGCATATATACGTATATATAGAACAGCCAAAAGCCCACTCACTAATATATAGCAGGGTCGTAGCCCCCAAATCTTGTCTGGCTACGCTCATCCTCCGGATACATCTCACTTATAAGTGAAACAACTAATTTAACGTTAATTCGAAAGTTCACGTGCCAGCCAAGGCACGGCCACAAGCGCAGGCACACATATGGAAACCCTAACGGCGTTGGGAATATTCCATTAAAATTCTAGAATATTCCGTTAAAGTTACATGATCTCGTTAGAATATTCCGTTAAAATTAACAGAATATTCTCTGTCTTATGTGGTGAACCTCGCTTGAATTCGCTGTCCGCCGCCGTCTGTATTTGTCGGAAACTGGAAAATTTTAAAATCATAATTTCTACTTCAATTTTTCAACCAAATTTCACGAATCTTATATAGATTTGAAGTTCTCAAAGAGGAGAATAATTTCTCACCTATTTGGAGACCTGAAACCTTTGGGAAATGGTCAGAAAATATCTCGACATAACTAGCCAAAATTGGAACCTCGACAAACCCAAGTATTCCGACGTTCGAACCACTCCAAAACTAACCTAGGATCTTTATAGAGTTGATTAGGACCCTTTTCGAGCCTTAAAACCTCGTGAAATGTCCACGATCACGTCAGAGTAACAGAGTACCTCGCCGGAGCCTATGATTCTTCACGATTCCGACATCCTTTCATCGAACAAAGGGTATGGTTAGGCTTGCAAGCTTGCAAAAAACTCGAGGGTGGTCCTTAAAGGTTCGATCTGTGAGGTTTTAGTTCAGTTTCAGTGTGGTACCTTTGGTTGTACGGACAAATGAGAGAATTTGAGAAGGATGGGAGAGTGCAGGTTTGCACATGTGTGTGTGTGATTGATCACGGGTTGGCCAAAGAAAAATATTAAGGGTTCCCCATTGGTTAGTCGTGTAACATCCCACAACGGGTTGGCCTTATATGTACATGCTCTCCTTTATATAGCACGAGGCTTTTTAGGAGCTCATTGGCTTCGAAGTTCATCAGAACTTCGAAGTTAATCGAGTTCGGGCGAGAGCATTCCCAGGATATGTGACCCCCTGGGAAGTTCTCGTGTGAGTTCGTAGAAACAAAACCGTGAAGGCGTGGTCGGGGCCCAAAGCGGACAATATCGTGCTATGGCGGAGTCAAGCTTGGAAAGTGGTCGAGCCTAGGCCAGGATGTGACAAGCCGTGTGAAAGAAATGAGAGAGGGAGAGTCCAAGTGGCCCAAAGATATAATTTCAACCCAAATTTGATTGGGCTAGGAAATATAAGAATAATTGTGATTGGTTTGGGTTTTATTTTCCTATCTTGACCCAATTATTTCTAACGTTCATAACTTTTTCGTTACGAACCCGATTCGGCCCTAATTTGCGTCGATGCGCTTGTGACGACGAGTACGTTTTAATTACAATAGCGGAAAAAATGATTTAAACCTGAATAAGTACATCCATGTCACTAAACCACAAGGGCATTTTCGTCATTTTACACACTCGGAGATTAAAATATATATTAATTCGGGACGGATCGTCACAGTAGGAATAATATAAAGGGGTTTTTGAACATTAGTTCTTGTAAAAAAAATTAAAAAAAACTGGTACTAGATTACATATCTAATTTAATCCCTTGAAGTTTATTTTCATTAAAATTTATATTCAATTTTTTCATTTAATCTCTTCACATTAAATTTTAATTTTATTAATATACACATATTTAGTTCTTTAATTATAAATGAAAATAAATGAGAAAATATTAAAAGAAAATTGTGATACAAAAATATGTAAATGCGCAAGTGTACAGAAATGACTATAACGAAAAATATAAAAAAAAATTTGTACCAAAATGACACATCCCGACCCGGAATGTCCACTAGGACTCTGAATTGAGCTGTCTGGCCGACACGTGGAAGGTGACGAAACCATAAAGTGTAGTGATGTGGAAAATGTGAATAAATTTAAATCTAAATACCAAAGTGCGCTAGTAAGCGGGTATGCACCCACTTCACACGTGTCGTCAGAGCATAAGTAAAGTACAGTAGTGTGGGTAAGGATCATACCCTCAGAGGTAGTCACTTATACTGAGATTTTCCAAGAATCATCATCGATACCATCATTCAGCATCTAAAACCTGGAGGGGCGTAAAACAGAAAACGTGAGTGAGCAAAAACAAAGCTTTTAAAAACACATTTCTCTTTTCAAATATAATAATCCCTCACCGTAAAACCCGTATAATTTCCCAGAAAATAGTAGTATATACGTATATAAGAATCATGCTCAAAGCGGTGGAAATCCAAGTATATGCCATGTCAATTATCTTTGAAGTAAACATGTAAGCCAAATGGAATAAATCAATGTAAAATGATATGTTAGCCAGAGTCACCTATTGTGACCTGTACGACTGAACCTATAGCTCATCCACCCATCCGGAGTCACCTAATGTGACCTGTACGGCTGACCCTCATCTATCAATAGTACTGTGTCAGCTAGAGTCACCTAACGTGACCTGTATGGCTGACCCTCATCCATTAGTAGTACTGTGTCAGCTGGAGTCACCTAACGCGACCTGTACGGCTGACTCTCATCCATCAATAGTACTATGTCAGCTGGAGTCAAACCTGATGTGACCTGTACGACTGACCCTCATCAATTAATAGTACCATGTCAGCCGAAGTCACCTAACATGACCTGTACGACTTACCCTTTATCACAACTATACTTACTACAATTTCTATCATCAATAAGTACTTAACTGAAGCTTACCTGGGCGTCAGCAGCGTCATGCAACATTATGCATATTTATACTAATGCATATACTAAAATGTAATGCAATTGACTTGGCATTTAAAAACGTAATTTCATTTAAAGCAGTTTCTAGGAAAACGTAAAACATATATATACATATATATATATATATAGAAAACTAAAAGACCATTCACCTAGAGTTTGCGCTACAACTCTTTAGCACACACATCGAGGCGTCACGAACGATCGGCACCTATAACAATTATCAAATCACAACTCAGAATTCTTATTGATAGAATACACAAATTACGTAAAACACATCCCCAAGAACGTTTTAGAATGATTTGAGACCTATTGACCAAAAGTCAATCGTCGATCAATGATTGACGATAAGGTCCACAACACTACGTAACTTGATCTGGAAAATTCGCATATCAAATTTCTAATCTGTAACTTTCAAGGATACACATTATGCTTCTAGAATAATATACTAAAGTTTCATTACGATCCAACGGTCAGATCTCTGTCAATTCCCAAAACCAGGTGGCGGTTTACATTTTATTTTACGAACTTACAATTCCAATTTGGGAAGATCCATATGTCGGATTCTCAATCCATAAGTTTCTACATTCCTCAAATATTATAAACAATAACTTATTAAAGTTTGATGACGATCCAACGGTCGGATCGTCGATTCATGTATTGACATATTAACGTATCATAGAGAATTTAGGTTCTAACGATCAACCTACGTCATTCAATTCTCAAAATTGAACTCAAGGCATCTAATATAACCTAAAAATAGCATTGATGGTCCTCTGGCCAAACGCCGCCGCACGCGCCGCCGTGGGTGGCGGTCAGCCGTCCCGACTCGCTGAAAAATTCCACTATTTCCAAAAATTACCAAAATTTAAAGGAATGAAGATCTTCAATGTGTGGAGTAACTTTCATACTTGTGACAAAGGCTAATTTGTTTGGGAATAGGTCTAATTTCGCTAAAACCCGTCGGAAACCCTATAAATGGTGTTTCTTGATTTGTCCTCAACTTGACTCCGATGCTCCAAAAAAGGATTGGGCTTTGTTCCTGAGCTCAAGGGAGGACTAGTGGTAGTGACAATTGAAGGAAATCACTGCATAAATGGTGGATTCGACTCCGTGGGGCCCTCTAAGCCGTGCTTTCGATCTTCGCGAATTAAAGCCAAATTCCCTCGATTTTCAGGTTAAATGTGAAGAAGGGAAGGTCATGAGGTTGGTTCTAGGTGGTGGAGACGATCAATTCGTCGAAAAATGCAAGAATCACCACCAGAATTGTGTAGAACCCGTGTCGGGTCGGCGGAACTAGAACCGGGTTAAGAGTGATCCTGTGTTCCTCCCTTCCTCTCCTTTTTCCTCCTTCCTCATTTTTTGATTAGGCAAAGCCAATTTCTCTTTCCCCTTCCAATATGCCACACACTCCCTCTTTTCTCTCTTTGTCCTTCCATCTCCACCGCACATTTTACTTCCCTTTTCATCTCAGCCATACATATGGCACTCTAGATTTTCTGGAGTCTTCCACAAAATAATAAATTTATCATTTTGTCCTCAACTTCGTTCGTTAATAACTCCTTCGTTATAGCTCCAAATTACATTCCGTTTGTGCCCACACGTCCGTATCAACGAGTACTACGAGGATATGCCAAGAAATTAGATCTTACATGACACGACAAGGTGGTCAAACAAAGTTAACTCATTTTCCTCGAAGGGCATTTTTGCAAATTCACATTTTAATTTTATAAAAACTATAATTTTTAAGGACAGGTCGTTACATAAATGTTTATACCTAAATGTTTGTACCGAAATATATTATAATGAACCTGAATGTATATATTGAAATGTATTATATTGCAATAATGTATCCAAATGTATATACCAAAATGCAAGTACCAAAATGTATGTATCAAAATATAGTATAATGAATTAATGTACCTAAAAGTCAATACCCAAATGTGTGTACCAAAATGCATTATTTTAAATTAATATACCTATATGTTTGTATCGAATGATATACCAAAATATTCAAATATATTAATATACCTATATGAAGAACATACAAAATTGTTATAAGAATATATTTAAAAAAAAATAGTTTGCCTAATAGACATTCAAATATATTATGATGAATGAAATGAAAATTAAATTTAAATGTAATTAATACATTAAAAAGAAAGAAAAAGACAATAAAACATCAAAATATAAATAATAAATGAGATGATTAAATGTACCAGGAAATAAGGAGGTGTATTCAATTGGGATTTTGAGGGATTTTAATTCCTTTAATGAATCTAGAGGTATTCAATCAGGATTTTAAGTGATTATCTGAAATTCAATGTGTATTCAATCAGGATTTTAAGATTGCTTATTAAAATCTTTAGAAATCCGGGTGTATTCAATTAGAATTTTAAAGAAGTTTATAACATTTCAGGTATATTCAATTAGAATTAGAATTTAAAGAATTTGGAAAAGTTGACGAATTAGAGGGAATTGAAGAGATTTTGTAGTGTATTTTAAGCATCCACAAATCTCACCTCTCCCCATCCTCCTAAATTTGGATTTTAATCTTACACAAGGTTATAGTCTAAAACTCATCTTTTTTAAGGATTAAAATGAAATTTTCCATAATATAAATCCTCACCAACTTGATGATAGGGAATTATGCTTTACCTGTCTGAGTAACCAACTCCACCTATCGAATGGGAGCAAGGACGGACCACATCACTAGCATAAAAAATATTACCAATAATCCTAGCTAGCTTGAGAATGTGTGAATGGAACTAACAATCCTCTAGCAAGCTTAGCTAGTGAGTGGATGTTCATAGTTAGGTGAAAATAAGGTCATATTGTCATGTATAATAGCAAAGAGATGGACGATAAAACCTGCTGCTTCCAAACCAACTAGTTCTTAGTTTAGCACGTAGTAGACTTCTTTTGTATGTTGAAAAAGATATGTCCATTGTGGGATGTACGGTGGAACGGGTTTAAACAACTTGATTTTTTTAGTGTCATTTACTCTAAACTATGTGGCTTTGCATGAGGTTTTCGTTAATATATCTGTTGTGGGACATAATGTGGAGGACTCGGGTCACGTCCCGGATTTGGCGCCAACTAAACCATCACTAGTGATTTTTCACGTCACTTTTAAGAGCAAAGAGTAAATACTTCAAAGTCTCAAATATGAACATAAACAAAATCATTACCATTTTTTGTATAAACCTCAAGTGATGAACTACAAATATTCTAAAATCTAGCACAAAGGTACAAAACCTCTAATGTACCCAATGTTATCAAAACAGCCACAAAAACATCTAAGGTCTTCCAAAATGAACCAAAGTCAACTTCTCACCCAAGTTGATCTGAAAGGAAAGGGGAAAAGGGTGAGCTACAAGGCTCAATAATCAACAATCTGAAATGAACTGAAACGATAGAATGCACATTCAAAGATATTGGATTCAAGAGTTGCAATACAATCAAACACATGAACTCAATGAATCAATAACAATACAAATATTTTTTGCTATTCTTCTTCACTAAATCTAATGAGGTCTTACTCTCATGGGCCTTATTGGTAAACTTTATAGGTCCAACATGGTCCACTACCACTATCACTAATGTTGTCATAACTTAACCACCTATAATATGTGAGTTTTATCACAAAATGTCTCAATGATATTGGGGATGAAATCACCCCATGTATTAATTGTATATAATTTTGTCATATGTCGATGTGGGATCTTATAATCCAACATGCCCCCTCACGAATCGCCACACACAAGGTAACAAGGAAAACCAATTCCTACATAAAAAACTGGTCAAATCATTAATCCCAAGCTAATGCCAATCTTTTCGAGAGCTCGGTCAGTCGATATTTAGGCACTAGAGAACGTTAGTCGTTTTGAAGGCCCAGTTAGTATTCAGTCATTGGAACCAACGCCAACTTTTTGAAAGCCCAATTATTCAGTTAATACCCTTAAGTTGGAGCTAGCGTAACTTTTGAAAAGCCCAACTTAAGGAAGCATAGTTAAGTCTAGTAAGTCGGGCCCATGATATTTCGAGAGAATAACATGCTTTGATACCATAATAAACTTTATAGGCACATCATGGTCTATGACCAATATTACTAATGTTGTGACAACTTAACCACCTATTAATAGTTGTTGGGGTTTACCACAAAAGACCCCGGTGATATTATGATTGGAATCTCCCATATACTGATTATACATAAGTGTGTCATCTGATGTGAGACCTTATTCTCTAACACTTGTTGCCAAACACTTGTTGCCAATTGATCAGAGGCCAAGACTCCTTTGATAAAAGGACGCAAACACTATTATTCAGAAGAACTGAATCAAGACTATCAATCAAAGAGACTTGTGGTATATACCTTGACCTCGGATGGGCTAGTCTCCAGTCCCCTAAACTTTTAGCATACAAACAAGAAGAATTGAATCAACCACATGTTCAAATGTTAATCGATTCGATTACAAACACTTTGAACAATGAAATGAATGCAATCATATCTGAATCAACAATCAAACGAGGTACGAATAACAAAGGAGGTAACTGTAAATTTAATCAAAGCTTAATAACAAAGTAGGTCAGAGATTCAAAAACAAGGAAGCAAAACAAACAACACAAGGATAATTACATGATTCACTATGTTCCAGACTATTAGTTTCAACAACTAACAATTTCTCCAGGTATTTCTTAGTTTAGATCATTCTCTTACAAACTAACCCCTTTATTTTTTGTTATGAGATATGTCAAAATGGGCTGAAAGAAGCAAAATTTGTCAATAAAAGAAGACAACTTTCTTTAAGCAGGTGGTGGAAGCTTATTTCAGTTGTGGGTTAGCTTATCATGAAGTGGCAGCTTACTTTAGATGAGAGTTTGCTTAAGGAAGAGGTGGCAGCTTAACTTTACAGATGGCGTCTAGTTGTTTTGCTAAAGTCTATCATTTTTCACTCAAGCAGTTTGGAAAGTTACACAAAGGCCTCAAAAGAGTTAGGTTGTTACAACTCAAAGGTGTTTCAACTTGGGATCACTAGAGCTCCTGATGCCCATACGCGTCGTCAAGCCAATGATTCTGCCCATCGTCTTGCTAGACATGCTCTTAACTTGGAGTTGGTTTTTTCATGGTTTAAAGAACCTCCAAACCTCATTTGAGATCTTTTAATTGTTTGAGAAATGTAATAGTTAGTGGTTTGTGTTGTTTTCTTATACAGTTAGCTTTTTTCTTTTTCTTTTTTGTCAAATATTATAATAGTTAGTTGGGTTGCCCCAATTTTTTTGTGTTGGTCATGAAATTTCTATCGTTGTTGTCAAAGAAAAAAGAAAGTTCAAATTATTCGTTGCCAAACATCGATTAAAGTATATAGTCCAAAGTTGGTAATAACATTGACATGACATGTTCATTTGTCTAGATTAAGCATTTCATACTCAAGTATGATAAGCCAAGACAGCAGTCCAGTCAGCGACCTTCAAACTTGCTGCTGTCTTCCCGCTCTTATCCGCAGCACCAGTGTTCAAATACAACTCCAACTCTTCATGAGATCACATATGTTGGATAGTTCAAAGTCCTTCATTATCTCATATATTTAACCTTGTAGCTAAATATCTCATGTAATAACCAATATATATGGAATACAGTGGCTCACTCGAGGGTTTTCTGAGTTGAGTTGAAAAAACTGAAACCGTGTTCTTGCTGCAACTCTCTGTGCACTGATATCAACAACACTAGCAAGGGACATTAGTGAAACCAAGATCACGTGATGCTGCCTCAAATAATTAAAGGTGCTCTTTTTCATTATTTGTTCTTTATATTAGGTCTTATTCCTTTGCTTAATCAAATCTCATGGCTACCTTTTTGCAACTATCGCGGCATGAATCCCTTGAGTTCCTCACCAATTTGTAACTATGTCCCCCCAACTATGGACGACAATTTGATGGAATATTTGGCATGCATTCCTTCAAATGTTACTGGCGATATTATACAAAGTCATCATACACATCTTTCTTACTAAACATGAATAAAAGTAGCTAAGACCTATTAAAATGGTAAGGGACACTTTCTCCGCATTCGCTTAGCAAATTCATTTTGCTGTTCAGTTTTCTTATCCCATTCAATTATACACAACATCACTTTTCTTCCTCCTTTTTTGTTCATAGCATAATCTTTACGCTAAAAACTTCTCTGGATCTATTGCCATCGTCTGATTGGGGTTTTCTGAATTTGACCGTGCACGTAATGCTTAAAGATGTGTTGTGTGGCTTTTAACTCACTTCATTTCAAGAGGAGGCAAGTCGCAAGTTCAAGAAAACCGGCTCGATCTCCTCTTCCAGTACCTTCTCTTTAATTTCAAGAGAGCGCCTGCGTAATATGTCAATAAAATTCCTTTCTATATTTAATCATGCAAATACTTCTTAATAGTTTATTTAATATGTTTAGATGAATTACAGAGAGAGTAGAGTTAAAAACTAAACTATTGTTGATATGTAGGCCACAATCCACATAACCTTATTCTTTCTTTTTGGTTTAACTTTATTCTTCAAACTGCATTTTACCTCGATCTCCTTACTTTGGTTAATCAACGAATTATTATATCCTGAGCTTCTTGAATCTCTTTTATATGGAGAGATGTTGTTATGTAATCAGTAAGGTCACATGACAAACGTATATTGGATACTAAAGTGATTTTTAAACATGTTACAATCATTCAATGAACTAATAACACTACTGAAATTATACATTCGTTACAAGAGAAAATCTCAGTATATGTGTAGAGCTGGCTATCTTAAATTCCCTACAAAAATTAATCTCTTATCCCGATATTATCTGTAAAACTCAGAGACAGACCCAATGATCGTCTTGTCTTTGTAATCTATCTGAATGTTATTATAAGTATTCATGGGTTTGGTTTACTCATAGCTGGAAAGTTAATAATTTGCTTGTAATTGATTTGTTTTGGTTTAACATGCCTTTTCATGCCTCGAAAAGCTATCTCTATGTCTTGAATCTTGATTGGAGCATGCATCATGCATCATGCATGCATTGTCTTGATCGAATCTAGTTGCACTTGCAACTCTACTGCCGTACTCTTCCACAGTTAATAAACCGTGTTTAGGGAACTACGACTTTCTCTATGCCGATCACACTTATTACTTTTCCTCGAGAGTGACATCCTTTACGAAATCTAATTATAATTTGAGAATCAAACTTTCCGACTTGAAAAAACAATCATCACAATAAAAATAACACGTATAAGAAGATAGAATGCCCTAGTATGGCCTCATTAAACTCTAAAATTATATGTCGTGCGAGCTTTCAAAAATTGATGCATACATGGGCGGTTCCAAGGGGGTCCCCTTGGTCCTGAGATCCTATGAAGACAGAGAAATATGGAAGAAGTGTCTTCAGAAGACCCTATGACCATTTGATATAAGACCTAAGAATGCCCAAACAAGTTAATGAAATGCCCATTCAGCAAAATTTGGCATGCCTTGGCAAGTGATACTTGATAGATTTGAACATCAAGCGGAAAGCCATCGACAAATATATACATAATGATTGGCCCACCAAGTATTCAAATAAATGCCTTAATAAAAAAAATTGAAGAAAATAATTTAACGATGCCAGCGTATGAATCTTTTACATCGAGTTCGCAAGATTAATGTCGTTCCATTCTAAAACGTCTAAAGTACGTATCAGTGAATGCACTGTTACGAACAAAATAATTGTCCAAGAGATCCTTACCTCATCATTGCTTGCTTCTATCAATGCTGGCAGAACGATTGAGCTTGAACATCTTGTCTACAACTTGGATGACTCGACGGAAATGTGAGGCTCTTTGGCTTCTTGCTTTGTTATATCTCCTTCTACGCTCGTCATCCCCTTCCTCTTCCATTTCATTTTCACCCCTTGGAGATTGAACATTTCTTCCCCTTACTTAAACAATTTTTTCTCTTGCTCATCGATTTCCCACAACATCCTTGAAGAAGACATTGTAAGAAGGAAACAAAAACTATGAATAAGGATAGAGATTTTGATTTTGGTGTGTGATTTCTTAGGATGGATGGTGGGTTATATGGAGGAAAAATAAAGGATTAGGTTGGAAACAAAAATATATAAAAACTTTGAGATAAAGATTGGAATGTGGTTGAAAGAGTTTTAAAAAAATATGAAATTGTGGTGTAAGATGGAAGATAATGATAAGGTATTTATAGAAAAATAATTTTTTTGAAATTTTTATTAACATAATTATTTTTTGCCGTTGGATTAAAAAAAATTTGAAATCTAACCCTCTAGATTGTGCCACGTGGCACAATGGTAACATATCTATTTTTTTCTTTTTTTTTTATAAATTTTTTTAAGGTGAATAACGCAGACCGTTAATTTGGAATCCAACGGCTGATATTGTGCCACGTCATCTAGCCGTTAGGGGAGGTTTGAAGCTTTTTTTTACTGTTGGAAATCCAACGGTCCAACAAAAATATATGTTGAAATCCAACGGCCGAGAGCGTGCCACGTGACACTAGAAACGGTAACATCATAGAGTTCAAACCGCAGGTCCTACTGACTGAAAAGTTGTTAGTGACGCGCTCCCATGCGCGAGTGTTATGCATGCGCCTGACACAATTTTTTTTATAACGTGGCTGACGTCAGCCTTGCATCAGTGCGCCCTCAAACGCTCGGGCCATGAATTCATGCCTTCCATCTCCCACGGGCCCGCCCCTTGTTCAATTGCCCACATGGGTTGGAGCAAGAATGGCTAGCAATTGGATGCTTTTGGTCCCCCGTCCAGTGGGCTATACCCTCCGGTGGACTTGCTCTTTAAACCTTGACTCTGGCCGGACGGATTTTAAAAGGTCAAATGTATCCTATCTGGTAGGGATCAAACTTTACAATTAAAAGTACCAAGCACCATATGGTCCCTATAATAAATAAATAACAACATACAATTATGAGATGGTTGTGTGTGTTTTGGTTTCGATATACAAATAAGAGCAAAGCTAAAAAGACTCAAAACTGAGATTTTTTATTAATTTTTCGTCACCTCATCCTCCTGTACTCGCCTTTGAGTCTTCGGAGAGTCACTCGCATTTCTCAAAAAAAAAACTAAATAAAAATGATGGGCTTGGCTCACAGCTTCGATTAGAAATCAGTTGACCCAGCTGACAGATCTAATATACACATTCAATAATATAAAGTATTCAGCATGTTAATCAGAAACCATTATTTGCACACATATCCACAACAATAATAGCTTACTCTCACACGTAATGCAATTGAAAATCGTGATAACAACTAGAAGCGATTTTAGTAAAAAAAAATATTAGACGGATTAAATTTTATAAATTAAATGATACGACTGTTAATAATTAAATTATTATTTAAGTGTTAATTAACGTATTTATTTTTTTATTGGTGATGATACATTCTTTTAGTAATACATATCAAACTACTTATTCAAAATGTCTTTTAAAAAGAGAAATGCTAAGAAACATCTCTTAAAAGTCAAACTCTTCATGAATTCTTTATCACCTAATATATTTTTTCAAGGTATTACTTTTAATTTTTCATGTCAAAAGTTGCCATAAACCGCTCCGGTTATTTAAAAACGCTTAAATTAACCCTTACTATCAAGCAAGACATAATTGGTATTTGAAAGTATTTTACATCTTTTTATTTTCACACTGACACAAAACCTCATTGATTGTGTCTTCTTCGGATTCTATTTGTGAGGATTCCAGATATTCTATAATCACATCCGTTTATCGTATATCGTATAAATTTTTTTATATAAAATTAAATATAAATAACACCTAACAAAAATTATCTATATAATATATGATGAACAAATGTAATTAGAAATTTTTTGAAATCCTCACAAAAAAAAAAATGAAGACGCCTGCTGACACACCCCGACCCAGGGGTCGAAGCGTGATGGCCGTCACGCGTGAGTGACGTAGCCAAAAACGTCAGCGGAAGGTAATTATGCATGAAATGCAGCAGTGAAAGTCAAGTTGATAATATACATATGATAAAGAGTGATATAGGACGAAAGTGAAATAGACGAGAGTCACAGAGCCAATCCTAGGTGCAGTCACTTAAAACAAAACGATACGACTACAAAAGAAATCCTACATAAGAGGTGGTCTGTCAGAACTGCCTCGGTGCCTCGATAGCCGTCCACGTCGTCGCTACCTAGAACCTGGAGGGGCGCAAAACAGAAAACGTGAGTGGGCAAAAACAAATGCTTTCCAAAACCATTTTATAAAATCCATATATATAACCCCTCGCTGTAAATCAGTATAATTTTCCCAGAAAATAGTACGTATATAAACTTATATACGAAAATCCGTCTAAGAATCAAAACTCATTATCAAATCTCAATAATAGGCCATGTCGATATACCAACTTAGAAAATCATTATCATCAGGCAAGTAATATAAATCTAGGGTGTCCCTAGTGTCATGTTAGCCGGAGTCACCTCTAGTGACCTGTACGGCTGAATCTATAGCTCATCCATCATACTCAATCACTATCAATCATTATCCTGCACACGAGTCGGAACCACCTATAGTGGTCTGTACGACAGGCTAGGTGTATAATATTACGCTCAGTGCTACGATCACGTGAAGGCTGTGCGACGAATCGCAGGTCACCTACGAGTCGGAACCACCTATCGTGGTCTGTACGACAGGCTAGGCACCTGCCTTGGATCCAAGGTGAGCGTACGGTGCGTGAGGTGAACGATCACGTGAAGGCTAGACCCTACTCTGGCGGAGCACAAACACCCGAGGTGCAGGTGATGAGCTAATCACAATCTATCATCGTCTCAAACACTATCTATCATACTTACCTGACTTACCTGGCCGTCCTTGGCGCCAGAGCGTAACAAGTGCAAACATAATCATATTTATAAAATGTAATTGGCATACGACATGGCGATTCAATTATAAAATCCATTCAATTCGTAAATCAATCAAACTACGTTTCTGGGAAAAACGTCAATTATATATATATATATATATATATATATATATATATATATATATATATATATACTGAAAACAAAAGCCCACTCACTGGTATGTCGACGGGTCGTATCCCCCGAGCCTAGAATGAATGCGCTCGTCCTCTAGGTACGTCTCACCTATATGTGAAACAACTGCAAAACCGTCATTAACAGCACATAACCGAACTACGTAAATAACTTTTCATACGAAGGTCAATTTTGGTATTTGAATATACCAACGCGACCTACACGACGTCACGATCGTCGTGATAATTTTAAAATAATTTTTTACTGTGGCACGCGCCCCCACGCGCGTCACGTGCTGCGCACGCGCGACTGAACCCTAACAGCGTCAGGAATATTCCCTTGGAATATTCCGTTATCTTCTAACGGATTCCGTTAGAATTAACTGACGGCGTGGGGAATATTCCGTCACGTCGGGCCCCTAAGGGGGTGGATTGTGACATCCCACATCGCCCAGGGGAGTGATCCTTAAATGTATATTCCCATCCCTACCTAGCACGAGGCATTTTGGGAGCTCACTGGCTTCGGGTTCCGTAGGAACTCCGAAGTTAAGCGAGAAGGGGGCTAGAGCAATCCCAGGATGGGTGACCTCCTGGGAAGTTGCTCGTGAGTTCCCAGAAACAAAACCGTGAGGGCGTGGTCGGGTCCCAAAGCGGACAATATCGTGCTACAGTGGTGGAGCGGGCCCGGAAAGTGGTCCATCCCGGGCCAGGATGTGACACCTGCTGCCCAGCACAGAGTGGCACCCTGGCTTATTCGGTAATTCGATTAATGCAGTAGTTAACTCACAAAGATATCTTACGTATCATACCTGAAGTAAACCCCACCTTTCACGTTTCGGACACGTGACACCCAACCACACATGCATCAATCTAATCAGTACCCACTAGGGTCACCAAACACAGCAGCCAGCCAAAACAGAGAGGAACGATTTTTATCCAGAACACTATTCTATCATTATTATTTCTTTCAATTATAATATATAGTTTTTCTAAGATTGTTTTCCTTCCGATTCCTAGCCCAACTAATTATTAAAATGAAATATTGTTTGTTAAAACAATTTGATCGAGATTTCTAACATCATTTAAGAGATTTAATTTTTACACTTATTATGTATTTAATATTTCACAAATCATAAAATATAAGTAAATTCAAATAATATTTTTAAAAATATAGTAATTATGTAACATCTCACATCGCCCAGAGGATAAGATCTTGTATGCCTTATATGTATATTCACATCTCTACTTAGCACGAGGCATTTTGGGAGCTTACTGACTTCGGGTTTCATTGGAACTTCAAAGTTAAGTGAGTAGTGTGCGAGAGCAATCCCATGATGGGTGGCCCACTAGGAAGTTCTCGTGTGAGTTCCCAGAAACAAAATCATGAGGGCGTGCTCGGGGCCCAAAGCGGACAATATCGTGCTACGGTGAAGTCGAACCTAGGAAGTGGTCCCGCCTAGGTCGGGATGTGACAATTTGGTATTAAAGCCGCTCCATGGCTGGAAGTGTGCCAACGAGGACGTCGGGCTCCTAAGGGGGGTGGATTGTAACATCCCACATCGCCCAGGGGAGAGGATCCTGTAAGCCTTATATGTATATTCCCATCTCTACCGAGCACGAGGCCTTTTGGGAGTTTGCTGGCTTCGAGTTCCATTGGAACTTCGAAGTTAAGCGAGTTAGCGCGAGAGCAATCCCAGGATGCGTGACCTACTGGGAAGTTCTCGTGTGAGTTCCCAGAAACAAAACCGTAAGGGCGTGCTCGGAGCTCAAAGAGGACAATATCGTGCTACGGTGGAGTCGAGCCGGAATTGTGGTTATATTTGGAATGATTAATTAATAAATTTTTTATTTTTAAAATTGACATGTAAATAATTTAATATTTAAGTAATGACATAGATGAAAGTCAAGGAACCTTGATAAAAAAACAAAATTCAATTAATATGAAATGAAAATTTAATTTATCAATTTTTTTCTTAGGAAAACTAACAAAAAGTCCAATTTTTTTTAGTTTTAATGAAAAATGACAAATAAATGTATATTGAATAGTACTAGAGAAAGG
The DNA here is from genome assembly GCA_963580275.1 of Crataegus laevigata. NCBI lineage: Eukaryota > Viridiplantae > Streptophyta > Magnoliopsida > Rosales > Rosaceae > Crataegus > Crataegus laevigata. The sequence goes on along the minus strand of OY756940.1, from coordinate 15,371,914 downwards.
TAAAAATGTGATTTTTCGTTAAAAATAAACAATACCGGAAGTATTTTGTTAAAACTTTTTTTTATTTTTTATTATACAAGTGGGACATTTTAATCACATCGTTTATAAGCTAAGAAAACCAAAATTTCTAAACTAAATTTAATTTAAAATTTTGATTCCCTACCATTATCTTTTTTTTTTATTATAATACTTGAAAAGAAATGTGTCACATGTGTTACTTGTACTCATAAACAGAGAGAAAAGTTTGGATTCAAACATGGAAACCCCCGTCAACCCATGTGAGCTTCAAAACCCAGATCCACTCAAATTTTAACGTACAAAACACGACCCACCATCTCTCCAAAAATTGATGGACCACATAAACCCTCATCAAACTCGCAAAAATCATTATCATGTAGCTTAATTTGCTCAACACACCAAAATGGAGACGTCGACGACGAGAAAAGATCCGACCAATAATATGACCAAACCCAATAATCCTCACCCTCACCGCCGTCACCTCCACCAAAAATCACAAACACTACCACCCTCACCCACCCACTCCTTCCATTCTTCCTCCTCCTCCTCCTCCTCCGACTTCGAGTTCACCATCTCTCTCTCACCTCGCAAATCCTCCAACGCCCACTGCCCCGCTGACGAGATCTTCTACAAAGGCCAGATCCTCCCTCTCCACCTCTCCCCTCGCCTCTCCATGGTCCGCAACCTCCTCCTCCCCTCCTCCGCATCTTACTCTTCCTTCTCCGACACCACCACGTCGCGCGACTCCACCGGCAGTTCCTCCAACGAGTCACGTGACTCCACCTCCTCTTTTGCCAGCGACCTCGTACTCTTGGCCGACCAGTCATGCGACTCCTCCCGCCGCCCCAGCTCCGTCGCCGAGGAAACCAACGAGGACTCGTTGTTAAAGCGCGCCTTCAACTACAACAACAACAAGTACGTGAGCGTCCACGCCAACGACAGCGTTTCGAAGAAGAAGTACTTTTCCTTGTCGAGATTCTCCTCCGTGTTTAAGAAGGAGCCGAAAGTACAGAAGAACAACACGACAGATACTCACAACAACGCCGCCAACCCCGCCACGGTGGTACTGGGGTCTAACAATGCAGTGAAACCTAAACGCATGAGCACTACTGCCAAGGAGGTTATTAGTAAGTACTTGAAGAAGGTGAAGCCCTTGTATGAAAAACTCTCCCAAAAACAACAACAACAACAAACAAAATTGGGGGGAGGAGGAGGAGGATTGGGGATCATGACCACAACAACAATATCAACAAAGAAAAAATCCCACAAATGCACGGCGGCCGCGGTGGCGACGGCGAGGAACAATAATAAAGATTGTGGTTCTAACAATCATGTATTAGTTTCTCATTCCTTCTCGGGTAACCTCAGGTACCCAAGAAGAAGAGAGTGCATTTCTAGTTGCCCTTCTTCAATGCGGGGATCCCCAAGCCACTCTGGGGTTCTTTCCCGCACCTTGGGTCTAACGGGCTCGGGTGGTGGCGGCGCTAGTAGTAGCACGTCATCGTACGGCGACAGATCGTCAATGGAGGAGCTTCAGAGTGCAATTCAAGGCGCAATTGCTCATTGCAAGAACTCCTTGGTTCATGGCAAGAGCGCTACAACAATGGTCAGTCGTGAGATTTGAGATCCAAGTTAATTAATTAAATGTAAAATAATTAATTATTTTGTTTGACTAATTAGATCTCAAGTTAATTGTAAGTGTTTGCATCTCTGTGTTTATTTCCAAGACAGAGCTTGGTCAGCTGAAAAGCTGCATGCATGCATGATGATTCGAGGACACATGTGAAATAAGTTTACCATCATTATCATCGTAGTGTTTTGATTGAATACTATAGTACATGTGTAAATTTAACTTACATGCTTTAGGTTATTGAATTGAAACATTACGTAGTATATGTTTATATCCAAGTTGCTCTCTGATAATGCATGTGATGGGTGGTATTTTGGAAACACTCATTTGGTTTTGGTTTCAAATATTAGGGAATCGATCAAAATGAGTTTAGTACACATGATCGAACTTGAAACTTATAATCTTGTTTTTCTAAGGCTGTGTTTCGTTTGTTAGCTTTTGGTTTTTCGATTAGTGACCCAAAAAAAAAACCAGAAATGTTAATTTAACGTGAATTATTGTAGCGTGGAAGTTATGCTTTTGGCTTTTGCTTTTTCCATGTTTGTTTGTGAGGATTATTTCAGTTGTCATAACCTTTTAGGGCGCGTTTGTTGCACCGGACTGTCTTGGACGGACTAGCTTCAGGGACTAAGCTGTATTGGCTTAGACTAGACTAAGCTGGACTAGCTTAGTGAAGCGTTTGGTACAGTGTCGGACTAACAAGCAAGATAATTAACAAATTCTAATATTATGTAATTTAATCCATAATTATTAATATTTTATTTTTATCCTATTTTTTATATCTTTAATCCTTCCTTACCGCCCCATTCTCTCCCTCTTTTTCTCCATCTTTTTCTCCCTTGTCCGTTCCAATCTTTTCTTTAATTTGGTATTTTATATGAAAATTGGTTATGAAAGGCATCTAGTCCAATGACTTTCGAATGTGAGTGGTCGAGGAGCAAGGCAAGGCGGAGAAAGGGGACAGTCTTAGCTAGTCCCATGGTTTTTGAGGTGTTTCACTAAGACCAGCTAGTCCCTGATTTAGTCTAGGCTAGTGAGACTTAGTCTCATTAAACCTAGTCTCTGTCAGGAACAAACATGGGACTGGACTAACTCTTAGTCCAGTCCAGTACCCTTTAGTGAGGGCAAACAAACGCCCCCTTGTAGATCAGCTTTTTTTGTTTTTTGAAATGTGTACGATTTTTTAACTTTTATTTATTTTGTAAATTTTTTAATGAACTTCTAGAGAGTTTTTTATTTTATTTTTATTTTATTATAGGACCCTTAATATAAAGTTGTACATCATAAAATGATTCTATTAAAAATAATTTTTATTTATGAATTTTCTGTCACTTCATATTTTTAATATAATATTTTATAATGATGATGTGATAATTAATATTAAATTGTGAAGTGGTAGAAAGTCTATATAGAGTATCACTTTTAAGAGAGTCTTCTTAATATTTCTCATTAGAATGTAAGTAAAATGACACAAATTATATTATAAAATAATACATACTAATTTTGTCGTCTATTTATATTATAAAATGTAGTGTAACACCTTGTATACTACACACAAAACTCTCTCCAAGTTCTGATTTTGCATGGCGCTTTATTGTAGTAGCATAAGTGATTATATCTATACACTCTGGTGCATATTCGATTTCCACTAATTTTTTTTTGTCAAATGATAGATTTTGTTAGATTAGATGTTAGACTAGCCACAAACAGAATTTGAATCCACGTCATCATGTAAAGGCTCAACATTTTTCCATCACTGTGATAAATGACCACTTGCGATCTCCACCAATTAACTATTTATTTTTTGTCCCCTAGCAACTAATTATTTAATTGCACAATAACGAAATTAAATGGGAGAAAGTTAAGCACATGGTCATTTCAGTTCGTTGAGGCTTGAGTTGATGTCAACCATGTGCAAAGCTTGAGAAGTTGTGATTGGATAAGACGGTGGATATTTAATACGGGAAGCAGCTGCGAAGCCAACTTCCAATATATGACTTTTTTCAAGGAATTGGATCCTCGCCGGATCCTCTCTTTGAGAATTCTAGGAATCAATGCACACGGATCGTTGATAAAAATGGCATTCAAAGTTGAAAATGGCATTCAAAGTTGAAGTTTTTACTTTGGCTTCCCAGAAGTAGACATTGGTGTGGCAAAGAGAGGTGAAGAGGATCTTCAAGCGAACTTCATGTTTCTGCGGTGGTGTCACCTCCACTTCCTCAATTGACAATGGCTTCCCCGCTTCCCATGCCACCGCGGCTGCAACCGAAAAATCCCAATGCGATTAGCAACAAATACATCGAAAAATCAGTATTTTTACCACAATTACCGTCAACAAGATCAAGATTGACAAAATGTAATGAAAGCTACAATTTATGGAAAAATAGAGACAAAAATTCATTACAGTAGAATATTCAGTCCGCTGCCAAGTTAATTTCTTTTTAATCAATTTTGAAATTTTCGAAACTAAAATTTAACTTCTCATGAAATCCACGAAAACCAAATCCTCATCCTCATCATTACCAATTATAAACAATATTTAAAACAAAATAGAAAAATAAAACAGCAATAGGATCATGGAAACAATATTTAAAACAAAATAGATCATTGGATTCATAGAAATCTCAAGCGTTCGAGAACTAATGATGTATGCAAAAGAAATTCAACTGCAAAGATTCAAAATCGTAAATTGAAAACAGGAATGAAACAGCAACATGCAAATTTTTGAAAACAAAAACCAGATCGAAAGAGAAAGGTAATGTGTTATACTGACAGGGGAACTCGAGCTCCAGAGAATCGATGCTGAGAAGGTCGCCCGTGCTTATCCGATTCGATCGATTCGATTGATTTGAAAAATTGTGGAACTCAAATTGAATTGAAAACAAAAATACATATTGGGTGGAGAGATCGAGAGAGAGGGAGAGAGATTCGATCGATTCGATTGAAAAATGGAGGAATTGGAATTGAACTTGGAAATAAAAGAATTCATAGGTGTTCTTCTTTCACTTCCTTCACTCCTCTTTCTCTCTCAGATGTGTCAGGAAGAAATAGGGGAGACAGACCATAGCAGAGCAGAGAGACCCATAAAGGAAGAGAGATTAAACGGAGAAATGCTTTGCCGTCAGGGGCAAAATTGGACACTCACTGTTTGGGCCATTTTATTTGGATTGATTTAGTGTTGGGCTTTGTTCTAATCATTAAATAAACTTACAACATGGTTTTTGGTTAAAACTCAAAGTTTTCAGGTCCTTTTGGTTAGTTTTCCTTAGAAAATATGCACATTAGTCAACATTAATGTAATGATCCAATTATCAACAATTATATCATTTAATTAGAAAATTTGATTTAAAAAAATTGATCGTTATAACATTACCCTTATAGATTTTGTATGTATTTACAGTTAAAACCAAGTTTATACATTTTTATTTTTAATTTTATGGCAAATATTCTTCAAAAACAAAAACAGATGGAGATGGACAAAATCACATTAATTCGCACCTGATGGTTTGTCTTTGTCAGGTCGACGAGACTCTTCTGAATCTAACTTGTTTCCATGTGGACCTAGCAAATAATGCAATGGCATGGCCCTCCCCTTGAATATTAGCCACCCCTTTCACACCACGTACTGGTAGTACAGTGCTTGACGGTTGAGAGGCTATATATGTCGAGTTTGAATAATATCTATCAATTCTTGCAAAAAGTGTATGCATGATGTTAACTGTGTTTGTATTTTAAATTAATCAAACATTGTAACGTGAGACATTCATAATGAACTTAAAATACAATGCCTTGTGCGATTGCCCCATTGGCAGGGCAAGGGAAGAACAATATTTTAAGAGGCCCTGAAGCGCATATATTAGTTAATTACGTGTGGTTTACATTAATTTGAAAGGAAAGTTTCACAAATGACATATGTAGTTTTCCAAATTTGTCCAATCCAAAACTAAATAACTTTAGGATAAACCACCCAAAGTTTCTTTACCCAAAAAAATAAAATAAACCATCTAAAGTTCAATTTGTCTTACAATCAGACGTATAAGTCCAGTTTCATCTGCCCTTCCATCAAATAATGATATGGACAAAAATAAGACCTAATTTTCAAGTCCATTCACCTCATTTCACTCGACTATGTAGTGTTTATATTTGATAAGTGTTAGACAAAATGGAGGGAACATGTGGAGCTTTATGAAGAAATAAATAAATAAAAAATCCTTATATAAGATAAATAGTTTATATATTCTAGTTGGTATTAAGGTGTGAGTAGAGCACCTCCTCACTTAAAATGTGTTAAGGCAAAACGGTCTCATTCCAGGTGAAGAACTTGAATGCTTTCTGGTTGTCTTCAAGAGTATAAAGATACTTGAAAGTTTCAAGGATTGTGTTTGCTTAGAGAGATAAGCTCGTCACGGTGGAGATCGTTGTAATTTGGCTCATTGTTAGTTTTGGTTTTCAAGAATCAAGGCCATTTAAGTTGGAATTGATTTCAGAAAGTTTTAGCGACCTGACATCGTGTGTCGGGTTACCGATCGAAGTCGTTACATGAGGAATGAGAAGCAATGGTGACTCATTGGCATGTGCAACCCAATCGGTTGATTTGTACAAGGGCTTCAAGTTGCGAGGATCACGTCGGGAGGGTGGTCGATCTAGCTAGCAAGCTGATCGATGCGCAGAGAATGTAAATTTAGTTATTCCGAACGACCAAGCAGCCGAGACTCTTTAGGCCAAACTAGTTATACAACTCTAGCGCCATCTAATCCGGCAGTCGCCTTTGCTAGTTGCTTTTAGAAAACGCTTGCTAACCAAGCAGTTATCTTCCTTTCTCTGACAACAACATTAATATACATTGCAGCCAGCCAAATAATAAAGTCCTTGCACTCTTGGACTCTTCTCGTTCTTACGTTATGCAAAAGATAAATTCCACAATATTATCATGACAAACTCACACATGTATACCTTTACCCAAAGGTTTCAGAAAATGCTAGTACTAGACGCATTAGAATAGATATTAGATTTTGGATACTTTAGGAAATTGAGTCCTAAGTTCCCTCCAAAGAACGAGGGCGAGATAATATAAACACGAAGTTGAAACGTAAGATTAAATCTATCACACAAACAAACATAAGGAATTTCATCAATATGTGCTAGTCTCCGTATTGTTCTGCATTCTCACTCTTTAAACTATTTATTAAGCGAACCTTAATTGTCAATAAAAAAATTTGTAAGTTATTAAATAATGTGTAATTATGTCAAACAATGTGACACCCTCACCATGTCTCCTTCTCCACCACTTGCTCCACCTCCCTTCACCTCTTCTCGACCATCTTTGCAAGTCCAGAGAAACTACACCACCATCATCCTTGCCATTTTGACGAGCGCATCACCATGAATGTAACGCCCCGGGCCCGAAATACTTGTTTTAATTCGGACAATAATAATTATATTAGCGATAGGCCCAAACTAAACTTTTGTTTAGTTTACTACCATTAATCACCTTACTTCACGTCCATGATTTAATTTCTTACATAACTAACCCTATCGTTCAATGTGGAAACATATTATTAGAATATAAATTTTAAATTCCCAATTTGCTTCCATTAGAACAACTTCTCATCAAAAGATAAATTCTCGATTATTTAAATACCATTTATCGTAATGCATTTACTAATGCCTTGTTTCCAACCAAAATCCATAATTATAAACTTCCCTACTAAACGTTCCAATATATTCTCATACTTGTCACCATTTTCTTTTATAAAACAATTTTCCTTCTAAAGGTTTAATCTTGAATTACTTATTCTCACTTAGTTTATGGCTGCATCTAACTTCTCGTTAGACTGCCTACCCTAATCAAGAGGTGAAGAAGGGAGGGGAAATGAGAGAAGGGGAAACAGAGGATTCCCCGACCCGATTGGGATTTTCTTGGTTTTTCGACGGGATTTTTCCCAATTTTTCGGCAAATTACATCAAAAGAACACTTGGAAAACCCTCCATGGCCTTCCCTCTTCCTATTACACCCCAAAAAGCAAGGGATTTAGACTTGAAATTGGGAGAAACCGCACGGTGGGGTGCGGTGGGTGTGTGTTCAAATCCACCCAATCCAAAGCTAATTACATCCATCTCCACCACCATTGGACTTTCTTTGAGGTTTGGAACAAAGCCCAAGCAACCATAGGGACGGCGGAGCACCAAAGGTGACGGATTGAAGCCACCCATTTCTATGGTTTTTGGTGGGTTTTAGTGAAATTGGGGCTTTTCCCGGCCAAATTGGACTTGGGCACATGTATGAAACTTGCTTTACTCATTAAGATCTACAACCTTGTAAAATTTGGTAATTTTAAAAAATAGTTGAAATTTCAGGTGGGTCGGGGCGACCGATCGCCACCTATGGTGGCGCGTGCGGCGGCGTGTGGCTAGAATGATGATATTGTTGTTGTAAGTTTAATACAATGATCTAAGTCTATATTTTAAATTCATTTGATGTGAATCAATTGTTTGGATTGAAATTGTGTTGGTTAGTCATTTAAGAACGTTAATGAGCTAGAAAGTGGACTACGAATGGCTTGATCCCTGTTTAGGGTACGTAAGCAGTCTAACGGCAAGTTAGATGCAGTCATAAACTAAGTGAGAATAAGTAATTCAAGATTAAACCTTTAGAAGGAAAATTGTTTTATAAAAGAAAATGGTGACAAGTATGAGAATATATTGGAATGTTTAGTACGGAAGTTTATAATTATGGATTTTGGTTGGAAACAAGGCATTAGTAAATGCATTACAATAAATGGTAGTTAAATAATCGAGAATTTATCTTTTGATGAGAAGTTGTTCTAATGGAAGCAATTTGGGAATTTAAAATTGATATTCTAATAATATGTTTCCACATTGAAAGATAAGGTTAGTTATGTAAGAAATTAAATCATGGACGTAAAGAAAGGTGATTAATGGTAGTAAACTAAACAAAAGTTTAGTTTGGGCCTATCGCTAATATAATTATTATTGTCCGAAATAAAACAAGTATTTCGGGCTCGGGGCGTTACAATGAACTTGGAGCTGTCGCGACCACTAACCCAGGATCAACATCATCAAGCATGGAATCTGTATTGTACAATGGCCGTATCACTGTTCACTCATCTCTTCGACCACAGTGAGCTTTAAGACCCTCAAATCTTCCTTATTTCAAAGCTCTTATGTTGTTCTAACCTTAAAAATGATGATTGGGTGACGATTTAATGCATGAAGTAATATGGGAATTTTTTTCCAGATTTCTGGAAAAACTAGGACCCGTGGCCATTTGGCCACTTTCAAACCATGATGGGGCTTCCAATAGGTATAGATCGATACATTACATTTCTAGCTTCAAGTTGGTTTTTGTATCATCGAATTTGGTTTAGAAATGAGCTCGTTATGAGCTCTGGAAGTGGAACCAAAAACCTGCAAAACGTAAGCTTTCGCGAGGAAAGTGAGTACTGTTGTACTCGCCGTACGTGAGGCGCACGTGGTGGCGGCGCCAGTGGTGCCGACGCGTGCGGCCACCTTGTGGCGGCACGTGGAGAAGCCCGAGGTCCCTCTTTAGGTTTCTCGATGTGCCGGACTCGAATCTGCCCTTCGTTTTCTGAAATTTGATCATTTTAAAATAGTTCCTTTATTTGCCGTACTTTGTACAAAAACGCGTTTATACATTAGTATGTTACATCTTTACATAAATGGTTTCGTTTTTAGGCGAAATGCATTACAAGGACTCTCAATGCTACGAGGCAGGTTCGACTCGACGACATGATTGGTGAGTGGGTCTTTTCTTTGATATATATATATGTTAGTTTCCATATATATAAATTTATTAATAAATCCTCTATGTGATTGCCATGATTAGATTAACATTTATATGAAATGCTTTATTGTTGGGAAATGATGAAATAATCCTACGGATGCACATGTAAGCTTACTATATGAGGATGCCTTAATTATATTTATGGTTATGAATAGTGTTATATCGATTAGAATTGTTGAATTGATGTGGCATGATTATATTAATGTTATCTACTCATCGTTTGTTGCATCGGTGTTAGTACTCGCCCAGGCCAGAGCCAATCTTTCACGTGTATGTGCACATCGCACCGTACTCTCACTTTGGATCCATTGTAGGTGCTAGTCCTGTCCTAGATTGCTATAGGCAATTAGGACTCGTATGTGCTGCGCATAGTGCCAATCTTCGTGTGATTGTAGTACTAGAGCATATGTCATTGTTACATCCAGTCATGTTCATGTCAAATTACCTATGCATGAACTCGTGTGTCAGCACGTGTCGATGAGAACTTGATATAATATGTTCATTTATGCGAAAATATGTGATTATGGACGTCATGTATTTATTTACGAAAGTTGTGGCGTTTGGCATCCTTGAAATACTGCTAGCTATGGTAAGCATTTTTATACTATAAGTAGTGTGTATAATTTGGAAACTATACTTGTTTTATGGCGAAGGGTTATAACATTTTCAAAAAGGTTTTTTATTTTTATTTTTTATAAAGCTTTATTTTAGGCCCACTCACCTTTGTTTTTCGCCCTTCCATGTTTTAGCAGCTGTACTTTCGTATCGACAAAGATTCTTGGCAAATCTTGGTATAAGTGGTTACCTTTGTTGGTACGATTCTTATCCTACATTTTCAAAAAGGGTGTACTTTACTTATGCTCTGACATCACGTGTGAAATTGGTTCATTCCCGCTCACCAGTGCACTCTTCTATTTAGGCACTTCTAGGTTTAAATATATTCAGATTTTTCACATCACCACATTTTATGGCTTCGTCACCATCATGGTGTTGGCCAGCACACCCTCGATTCACAGTCCAAGTGGGTATACTGGGCCGAGGTGTGTCAAACAACAAAAATATTAATTTCTTTTCAATTTATAGAAAAAAATGAGTTGCTTAAAAGTGAAAAAAAAAAAATCAACATTCTAGAAGTCCACTATCTTTATATATAAAGCCAACACCCCTTTTTGGGGTCATAAACATCACCAAAAAAATTTGAACAAAAATGGCCCCAAAACAAAAAAATTCAAAAGCAACCCAAAATAATGCAGGGATATCTTCATCATTTTAACAATGTTTTTTTAATAATTAATTCTTCAATAGGCTAGCAATAATGTGATTCAATCAGTTGTTCATTAAATATTATTTTCTCTATTTTTAAACACGTTCAAAACATCTAAAGAGGTGTGTAATGCCGGTTATAAAAAAAGTATTTTGCACGCGCATAATAATGTGATTAAATTAGTTGTTAAATGATGTGATTAGCCTCACAATGTACTAGCAATAATGCGATTCAATTAGTTGTTTATTAAATATTATTTTCTCTATTCTTAATGAAAATTCCATAGAATGTAAATGAAAATTGAAAGATCAATTTTATTATGTGAATTCAGCTCATTTGATTGGTTTGTGAGAGGTTTTTTCTAGCATGATCTAAGATTATTCATTTACTTCAAATATTTGACTTTCATTTTTGTCAATTCACGCATATAAATACATTTAAAATGTATAAGCCATGCATAGCACGTCGTGATTCAAAAATGCATTCTGCAATCGCGTGAGCACGTGCATGAAAGCTAGTCTCATATAATATTAACACACATTGTGTGTGCAACAATGTTAGTAAAAAGCAGAAGAATTACAACCACTTAAGTGTTCCTTGTAATTGCTGAGTAAAACAAAAAAAAATTACATGCATGCGTACGTAAAATAGAAATTTAATACGATTTTAGAAGTATTGAGTGCTACCGAAATTTCCCTTTGAATTAATATTTTTTTTCCTCAAAAAAAAAAAAAAGAAGTCTAATATATTATGTACAACAACTAGGTGAGTTATCTTACTTTATCACAAACAATGCAATGATAGGATACTTGAACTAATTGGAATCAATTGGAAAACGCTATGTCTGAACAACTCGAGTAGTCTTAAACCTGTACAACGGACATCTTTGACATGATTATGCTCCTCTGCATTGCCCTCGCATTTGAGTTGTTGTGCTAGCAACCTAGTACTGTGGGGGCTTGCTGCATGCACATGCAATTAGATATATTAGTCTCGTTCTCCTATACTTCATGAATCATGATTCAAAAAATTTATAGTCGTCCGCTATTCGATCTAATTCAACAGTGGGAAGAAAATACGACCAAAATTAAATGACCACCGACATACACAAACCAATCCGAATCATCACCATTTAGCTTGTCAGTTAACCATAGCATATCTTGCATGCGAATAAAGAGATAGTCCAAATTAGTAAGGAAAACGATTTTCACTCTCTCTTATTATGTTTGCAATTTTAATTATCCTTTCATTTCAACTTTCAATTTTCATATTCTAAAAAAAGACAATGGGGGTGTGATTGTGAATGTACGAAATGATGAAGACAAGTTTGAAGGATGTTGAGGTTACACCATAAATTAATTGGCAATATGAGTAAATCAACTTTGTATAAGCATATGAAAGGTCCATTATTTCCCTTGATGTAGGATTGATACTCTCTAACAAAACTTTGTGTTTGACCATAACAATTAACAAGTGGTTTTTTTTTTTTGTGGGGGGGGGGGGGGGGGGGGGGGGTGGAGAATCAATTTCAGGTCCAAAAAAAAATCATCTTAACAACTTGAGCAAAAAGCCTCATACAATTGGTAAAACCATACTCTAAAGCTACTAAAAATGAATAGATGAGGAGGAGTTCTTTCTCAAGATACTTTGTTAACGATTCTAATGATTTATAAATATGATATCGTTTAGTCATCGAACTATATAAAAACAACTGGTCGAATACGGTAAAAGTATCATGAACCATCTAACTATTTACTACAGTTGACTGACAAAACAACCTTATTTTAAATTAATTTTTTTTTTGCAGAGATGATATCTATAGAGTGGTTTATCACGTGAACAACTCCAATCACAGACACAAAAATTTGTAAATCAATTACAAAATATCTTGAAGAGGAACTCCTCCTTAATTTTAAGGAATCAAGCTTTCCTCGTTGCTGCTAAACGTGGGTGGAATTAATTTGAAGGTTTCGGAGTGCAGCATCCGAAAAGATATATAGCAGAAGATTAGTTGAAACTTGAAATATTGCATTCAGAGATTAATTAACACTCCACCAAGCTTTCCTCGTTGCTAAACGTGGGTGGAATTAATTTGAAGGTGTCGGAGTGCAGCATCCGAAAAGATATATAGCAGAAGATCAGTTGAAACTTGAAATATTGCATGCAGAGATTAATTAACACTCCACCTTTCAAGTAATCCTATAATCACAGCCCAATGAAAATGTTCATGCTAGACTGCAGGGGAGACAATCTAGTGAGGTTTTTGGGTCTAACCTGGCCTATTTGTTACCCTTTTTTGCCTAATTTATCTCCGCTCTCAAAATTTTCATTGTAACACTAACAGGCTAGTTATAGAGCGTTTTTGCAGGAATCACATTTAATTATAAGTGTTTTTTAAGTAAGTAACCCTAAGTTTAATAAATTTTTGACGTCGAATAGTGCTTTAGAATCTTCATAGTTTTTTTTTGTTAGAATATATTATTAACCATAGACATTAGTCATTAGTGATGATACGGTTACTATGGTTAGTAAATAATAAAGAATGTAATTAGTTGGAATGTGTGGTTAGGTAGTTATTAGGATAAGATTACAACTATTAGAAGGGTATGATTGTAATTGAGCTCATGAAATCAGCTCTATAAAAACCAAATGTAAACTACCATTTATGGTATCTGGAAATACATACAAAAGTTTATAATTTTTGAGAGTTTCTTCTTCTTCGTTGTTCTACTTTCATAGTTTTCTTAGAGAAATTATCATAGTATCTTTGCTAGAAACGACTTACTGCCATTTTTGATCCTGACAATCTCTCTTCTGCTGACAATTTCTCTTCCGTTGACGATCTTTCTTTTGGTGACGGTCTATCTTTCGTTGGTTGCAAATCGATGATTTCTGCCTGGAAATTACTGATTGGGTTCGAGAGTTTGTGCAGTTGGTGATGTTGCTGCTTGCTGAATCAGGTGTTATTCCTGCTATTAATTTTTTATTAGATGTGTTTGATTTGATCGTATCATGTAGGTGTTATTCTTGTGATATGGGTATTACGAATTGATTGCTAGATTGTTTCATATGATTTCTTGAGTAGTTTTGTGGTATTTGAGTGTTCAAGGAAGTGTCATTCTTTCTTGATTATACAGAAAGTGTCATGAGGTGTCAATCTTTCATGCAGATAACAATCTTGTTGGGTATATGTAGAAAGTGTCAATCTTTCTTGTAGATAGTGATCTTGGTGATTTTACAAAAAGTTTCAATCTTTCTTGGATTAAAGGGGAGTATTAATCTTTTCGGGGCAACTCGATAAAAGTGCAATTGTCCTGCTGCTTGATTATATTGTGCATTTCATTATGTCTCCACATGTTGTTAAAGTTGAGAGTATTTTGGGTATGCTCACAATCAAATTGAAGGATGATAATTTTGCTAAATGGGCTTTTTAGTTTAAGTCAGTTTTAAAAGGCTATAAAATGTTTGGTCACTTTGATGGTACTATTGCGTCTCCACCAAAATTTGTGATCAACAATGATACTTGGGTTACTACTGAGATTACTAAAGAATATGTTGAATGGGAATCAGTTGATATGGCTTTACTTAGTCTATTATTAGCAACTCTTTCTGATGAAGCTATTGAGTATGTTCTTTGTTGTAAAACTGCATTTGAAGCTTGGTCGAATCTTGTAGATCATTTTGAATCTGTGTTTAAATCCAAGGTTAATCATCTGAAAACTGAGTTGCATACCATTCAAAAGGGAACAGATTCCATAGAAAAGTATTTGTTGAAGCTGAAGAACATAAGAGATCAATTAACTGCTGCAGGAGAGTTTGTTTCTGATAATGATGTTATAATTGTTGGACTTGCTGGATTACCAAAGGAGTATGCTATCATTCGAACAATCATTCTTGCTAGAGAATCCACTATTACTTTGAAAGAATTTTGAGTTCAGTTGTTAGGGGCTGAAAATGAGATTGAAGGGGAGCTACATATACTGTCTCAAAGTATGGCTGCTTTATACACTCAAGGTTCATCTACAACACAGAACTCCAATAATGCATCAGGTTTTAATCCTTTGAGTCATTATCATATTCTTGCTACAACATGGGGTATAATTCAACAACAACTACAACAAAAGCAACTTCCAATGCCTTAGTATTAATACCAGCAATTCCCAATATCACATCAACCACAAGTCTTTGATTCACAACCTTTTGGTTTTGGTTTCATGGAGAATGGTTCTAAATCTGGTGGTTCACGAAAAAAAATTTCTTCGAAGTCATTTAATGGTGGTTCAACTTATAGAAATAATAATCATAAGCAAAATGGTGGGTATAAAGGCAAGCATTTCAACTCTGGTAGTTTTTCTAGTTTTCAGTTTGGGAATTCAAGACAAAATGGTTCTAGCATGTGGTCTGGTAACACTGATAACAGGCACATTGTGGTTATTGAATGTCAGATCTGTAATAAAAAAGGTTATACGGCTGTCAATTGTTTCCATCGAAATTCAAATACAACATCCACATGGTTCTTACTTGAATGCCAGATTTGTGGGAAAAAAGGCATTCTGCTCTTGAATGTTTTCACAGGGCAAATTATGTTTTTCAAGGTCCAGCCCCACCATCAACACTGAATGTTATGGCAGCACAGCAAACACCTCAATATACTCAGCAAGACTCTTAGATTGTTGATACTGGAGCTTCTCACCATATCACTGCTGATGTGAATGCCCTGAATTTAGTCACTCCATTTGAAGGTTCTGAAAAAATCACTATTGGCAATGGAACAGGTTTAACCATTGACAATATTGGTTCTACTACACTTAAGCATAATTCTCATGAATTGATTCTTAATAATGTATTACATGTGCCCAAAATTGCAAGAAGTCTTTTCTCTGTGCAACAACTTTGTGCTAATAACCATAGTTGGTTTATTTGTGATGAAAGTGAGTTTTTTTTTTTTTTTTTGTGCAGGACAAGAAGACAAAAGAGGTTTTGTATCAAGGAAATAGTAAGCCTCGAGAATTGTTTCAAATACCAGTTATGAAAGGAGAACGAGGAATACAGTCTACAATGCAGAATTAAGCTTTCTTGGGGCAGTTGGTCAAGTCAAAACTTTGGCACCATCGATAGGGTCATCCAACACATGAGATATTGTCTGTTATGTTGAAGAAGGCAAATATAAATATAGACATAAATAGTACTCACAGTTTATGTTCTCACTGTGTAAAAGGCAAGATGTCAAGAATTCCATTTTCTGTTAGAAATGATAAGTGTTCTGTGCCATTTCAAAATACTCGCTTAGATATTTGGGGACCATCTCATGTAAAATCTATTGAAGGGCAAGATACTATGTACTGTTTGTTGATGAATAGATAAAGTATGTTTGGATCTTCCCATTGTGAAATAAGTCTGATACACTTGCTGTGTTTATGAGATTTTATAACTTTGTTCATACTCAATTTAGATTTGCAATTAAATGTCTGCAAACTGATGGAAGAGGAGAATACACAGGTTTTGCTTTTAAGGCATTCCTTACTTCAAAAGGAGTCGAACATATGATTTCTTGTCCACATACACCACAACAAAATGGATTAGAAGAAAGGAAACATAGGCATGTGGTAGAAACTGCTATTACTTTTCTTGTTGCTGCTGGATTATATGTTGAATTCTGGTATTATGTATATGCACACTCAATCTTTCTGATTAATAGAATGGTGTGCAAGTCTCTTTCATTTGAGTTTCCTTCTCAATGTTTATATACAAAGCCATCAGATTTGAAGTCTCTGAGGATTTTTAGTACCTCTGTATATCTATGGTTAAGACCATATAACAGTAATAAACTCTAATCCAGGTCTGAGAGATGTGTTTTCTTGGAGTATTCAATGGGATATAAAGGTTTTATATGCTATAATCGTAAAACTAAGAAGTGTATTGTTTCAAGGCATGTTTTGTTTGATGAAATGGTGTTTCCATATATTCAAGATTCTCAACAGAATGCTTCTCCATCTACTATGGATTCATCTACATCATCCATTGAGATTAGATTAGTTCCTATTCCAGTTCATTTTCAAACACAGAATGTTCATTATGAGAATGCTGATACTTTAAGTGATCAATTTCATCCAGTTTCATCTTCAAGTTAACCTGGGAATGTTTTTGTGTATACTGAGGTATCTACTAGTACTTCTTCCAATCCCAATAGTTCATCGAACATAGTTCATCAAGATATCAGTGGTCAAAGTCAAAGTTCAACATCTACAATAGGCAATACTCTTTCCTCCCTAACTGATACACCTTTGCTTCCTGTCCTTGATTCTGCGCAACTCCAGGTAATTCTTCCTATTACTTCATCTCCTTCTCATATCACCACTTCAAATACACATACTAGTATCCAAACTCGGTTGAAGATAGGGGCTATTACAAGACAAAATTACTCATCATTCATTGCTGCTTTACCAGAGTTACAGTCATTACACTTTCATGATTCAAGTGTGTCTACAGATATAGACTGCGCGAGTGGTGGATTTTCCTTTATTGCTGATATAGTTGAAGTGACAGACGTCAAAAATGCCTTTTTACATGGCGACTTAGAGGAGGAAGTCTATATGCAACAACCACAAGGTTTTGTGGATCCTAAGCATCCAACATATGTGTGCAGGCTAGTCAAATCTCTATATAGTCTTAAACAGGCTCCAAGAGCCTGGAATTTGAAATTTACTAGCTTTCTACCTTCTCTGGGATTTAAAACTTCAATGTCAGACACAAGTCTGTTTGTGAAAGAAGATGATGGCGATGTGGTTATAATGCTCTTATATGTGGATGACATAATATTGACAGGTTCAAATATTGTAAAGATCCAATCTGTTATTTCTCATCTTGCAGAAGTGTTTGACTTAAAAGATATGGGGCTGTTGACATATTTCTTAGGTCTTCAAATACAATATCAAGCAGATTGATCTATTTTTATTAATTAGTCGAAGTATGCAAAGAAGTTATTGAAGAAAGCAAGTATGAAGTCTTGTAAATCTACTTCAACTCATTCGAAGCCTCATTCTCAGGTTCTCCTATCTGAAGGCAGTCAAGTTGAAGATCCAACACAGTACAGAAGTCTAGTAGGGGCACTCCAATACCTTACAATCACCATACTCGATATAGCTCATGCGGTTAATGTTGTATGTCAATATATGACACAACCAACTGAGCTACATATGCATTTAGTTAAAAGGATTCTGAGATACTTGAAGGGCACTATCCAGTGTGGTTTACAGTACACAAAGTCATATGATTTTACAATTTCAGCTTATTCTGACTCTGATTGGGCCGCATATATAAATACCAAGAGATCTATCATGGGTTCTATGGTTTATATTGGTTGTAACCCAATTTCATGGCAATCAAAACGACAATCCATAGTGTCTCACAGTTCTACAGAGGCAGAATATAAAGCTTTGGCTCACTGTGCAGCTGATGTCTTTTAGATTCGTTCTTTATTGAAAGATCTTCAACAGTTTCTTCCAGTACCACTACATTTACAATGTGATAATCTGTCAGCATTGGTGATAGGGATTTTACCACCTGCAAAAGTAGGGATAAAAACACTTAAAAATACTTACAAGAGTACAATGTAGTCGTAGTATATCAGCTCAAGTAAGGTTGTTTTCCACAGTGATTGAATGAATAATTTGTATTTAAACTAATTCTTAATTAACTATTTTAAAACAAGATTTGGAAAATTGTGATTTTGGAATTTTAAATAATAAAAACGAATTTAATAAAAGAAACTAAATAAATTGACAAAGATAAACTAAAGGAAATAGTTTTGAAAATAAAGTTAAAAGTCTAGGGTTCTGTTTTCCCCTTAACAATCCTATGTAGATTTACCAATTACTTATGAATTACACATGCAACTTTGAAGGTTCGGTTTTCCTTGTGCATATTCTCTTCGTGATATTCAAGCAAGAATGTATATCTAACATGCAATCCGTCTGTGATATTCAGATCAAATATGAACATGTAAAAATCATTAAGTTTTGTGAAAACCTTTTGAAAAACCATGCAACCCCTAAGAGTGTGATATTCGCCTTAGGTGAAATCACAATTATTAACCACAAGAAGCAATACTCAATCCTCCGGTGATATTCCGACCGAATTGCATCTAATTACTTATCTAAACATCCTAATGGTAGCTAAGCATTAAGATATAGAGACAGTTTAAAACAATGATTAATAATTCAAAGTAACATACATAATATCATAAGCAGTTGAATAAAAAATACATATTCATGCTAAGGCTCAAGGCTTCGCCCTAACAAACACAAATTAGTTATAAACAACCATAAACAAAATATTATTAAGAATAAGGATAGAAAACACCTAGAAAATAAATTTGAATCCAAAAGTTGTGCGTTCTTCTCCCCCAATGTTGCGTAGAGAACCCTAATGGATAAAAGCCTTATTTAAACTATAGAAAATAAAACCCTAAAAGGTCTTCTAAAAATTAGGAAATACAATAGAATAAGATAACTAGGAAATACATTCATATTCTAACTTTGGGAAATCTGCCCAGCCACAAAGAATCCCATGTTTCTGGATCTTCAGGGCTCCAAAACAGGCCCAAAATGGGTAGAATTAAATCTTGAGATGTCCCGAACATAATTACAGAAGGCCTCGAACCTAAAAGACATCATCTTGGACGCCAAAAAGCCCAAATAAGCCCAAAATGTCAGTTTGACAACACTGCGCGCTGCTCCTTTATTTCATCGCCAGAAAATAACCACTTGGTATAAAATTATGAAACTTTGATACAATCAAGACAAGTAACTCAAAAACGTCTTCCAACTGAAATTACTCCAAAATTCATCCGTTTGACCATGTTTTTCTCCAGAGGAAGTCGAAAGTCCTATATTAAGAATATAAATCAAAGTATCAAACTTCTCACAAAATAACCACTAAATTAATACTAAGAATAGGGTAAAATATGTAATAAAATATCGACTCGTCAATTGACTTTGTGTTCCAATCTTGTGTTTCACTCCAAAATTAAACATTTAGACATGGACTATCATTTTGTTCGAGAATGAGTCCAGAAAGGTGATATAATGGTACAATACATCCCCACTAAAGAACATGTTGCTAATCTCTTCACCAAAGGTCTTCGCAGTCCTATTTTCAGTAAACACTGCCACAGTCTCAATATTGGTGTTTTCCCTCAGTCTAGTGTGAAAACTTCAGAGACTTAATGTTGTAACCAGAGGATTTATTGAAGCCAATCTAAGCTCTGGGAGCTTAGCTTGAGGGGGGAGTATTAACCATAGTCATTAGTCATTAGTGATGATACGGTTACTGTGGTTACTAAATAATAAAGAATGAAATTAGTTGGAATGTGTGGTTAGGTAGTTCTAAGGATAAGATTGGTTACAACTGTTAGAAGGGTATGATTATAATTGAGCTCATGAAATCAGCTCTATAAAAACCAAATGTAAACTGCCATTTATGGTATCGGAAATACATACAAAAGTTTATAATTTCTGAGAGTTTCTTCTTCTTCGTTGTTCTACTTTCATAGTTTTCTTAGAGAAGTTATCATATATAACAAGAGTTCTGTTATGAAGCACTAAAAGTATCATTACGACCTAAAAAAACTTTTAACTATTTATACGCGAGACATGTCCTTAATTAAATAGAAACTACTTCATGTATTGCTTAATTAAGCTACCTTTCCTTTTTGTATTTGTTTTTGTTTATGTTTTGCTGAATACTTAACTAATCACTTGCAGAAGATGATTCAATTTCAATCCACCTAACCTATATATTATATACTGTCTGAGTGTCTGACCTGAGTCCTACAAATGACAGTGTTTGTATCAAACTGTAAGTAATTAAACAAACATAAGGTCAAAGAGCTTAGCTCTCTCTCTCTCCCTCTCTCTCTCGTATGCTGAATCAGCTGAACCCTGCATGATGGAGTATTTAAAATGGTCTACTAATTCCCTATACGTTAACAGCTGAGCTTTGCATGAAACCAGAGTAAACCTCCTCTTAATCCTTTAACTTAATACAGCGGTCTATCATCTCTATAGGAATTGCTTAAGAGGAGGGATCCCCATTTTTTTTTTAAAAATGGAGACAAGTTCCCCACCGTTGGATTTAACTTTAATGAAATTGTGTGGTTGAGATTGTGTGGTCTGTGTTTTAATCTCAATCACACTATTTCATTAAAGTCAATCTAACCGTGGGGAGCGTGTCTCCAATTTTTTTTTAAATAGGGATCCCTCTCCTTAAGCTCTATGAATCTCTATATATGCTAATTAATAATTAATGGTCCCCCATTCTTGTACAGTCTTTAGCCACCCGCAGTGCTTTGCCTTGGGAGTTTTTATTTATGGCGGTGATTTTTGCCTTCCCTTTTTTATCTCTTACGTTTTTTTTTCTCTTTTTTTAACCATTTGAATTGAATTAATAAGTTAAAGAAGAATCAATAGACAAAATTAAAAATATTTTGTGACCTCAAACAAACGAATTACTCTTGTATTTTTTTTAACGTTTAATCCTTATAAAAATAAGTACGTCTAGAACATCAAAACTTGTGGTCCTCTGTCTCCGAAGTTATACAATCCAATGGGTCATGTATTTGACAGATAGGAAGGGTACTGTGGTCTCGTCTCTTATTAACCGTTTACTCTCATCTGTCACAACACTATACATAATAGTAACCAGTTGTTTGTAAATAGTACTCACTAGCTTTCAATTTCACGAGGCGCATCTCAATACAGATACGAACATTGTTGGAACCATTACATAAAAAATATTATGCTAACATGTCATATGACATGCACTTCTCTTTACCTTAACCTTGATTACATAATCATTTCCCAATCATCTTGCAGTTGAATATTAGAGTGCGCGACGAACAAGACTAAAAAATAATAAAAATTTTATTGAACAAATAAGAATACAGAAACGGCTACAAAATCCTAAAAGACTACATTGTAAAATAACTTAATTCTCAAACTAAATTACAAGCAATATTTATAGAGAACTAAACCTAAGAAACCCTAACTCGAATGGGCTAGGCCCAAATTCTAAACTAACAAGCAAAACCCAAATATTAAAATAAACCCAAGTACTAATATTTTCTAATACCCCCCTCCCCCGCCCCCGCTGTCAAACTCATGGCGGTACACGACATGAGTTTGCCAACCGACGATGTGGATGCAAGTTTGTTATGCTAATTTCTGATGCCAATTCCAATACGAAATTCCATCGGTGCAAGTGCAAGATTCCAAATTCCAATGCCAATGCCAATACCAATGCCAGTGCCAATGTCAAATTCCAATGTCAATGCCAATGCCAATGCAAAATTCCAACTTCCAAACAAACAAGATTCCAAATTCCAATGCTAATGCCAATACCAATCACAGTGCCAATGCCAAATTTCAATGCCAACACCAATACCAATGCCAATGCAAAATTCCAACTTCTGAACAAACAAACAAAAATTCCAATGCTCCACGTATACAACGTCACTCGAATGGTCACCAATCTAAACATTCGAACGATCGTTGCGGGTAACAACAATAGACAAGCCAACCCAAAGTGGGCTTCCAACATACCAGGCCAACAATAGCTACACGTGTGGCCCCAAAGCTATAAAGTACCTATCTATTTCTTCACCTGGACCATTTTCGCCTCAACAAACCAAACCAAACCTTTTTTTCTTTCTTTTTTTTCTTTTCTTATGACCTAGGGTCTTCTCCAGATCGCAAAACCAAATGATGCAGCAAACAAGTCTTGCAAAAAAAAAAAAGATTGCAACCTACTGAACAACTCTAGTGAAAAGTCAAACTGCAGAAGGGAAAGCCTAAACGAGACCAAAACTAAACCCAAAAACAAAATGCGACAAAACAAATTGATACCAACGAGAACGGATTGAACCCTAAGGATCGAACCTGCTCTGATACCAAGTTGAATATCAGAGTGCGCGACGAACAAGACTACAAAATAATAAGAATTTTATTGAACAAACGAGAATACCGAAACGGCTACAAAATCCTAAGAGACTACATTGTAAAATAACTTGATTCTCAAACTAAATTACAAGCAATATTTATAG
The DNA here is from genome assembly GCA_963580275.1 of Crataegus laevigata. Classification (NCBI taxonomy): domain Eukaryota; kingdom Viridiplantae; phylum Streptophyta; class Magnoliopsida; order Rosales; family Rosaceae; genus Crataegus; species Crataegus laevigata. The sequence continues at coordinate 15,349,077 of OY756940.1, read as the reverse complement.
AGAACTAAACCTAAGAAACCCTAACTCGGATGGGCTAGGCCCAAATCCTAAACTAACAAGCAAAACCCAAATATTAAAATAAACCTAAGTACTAATATTTTCCAACACTTGCCACATCAACATTATGTATGAAGTACATTGTCTTGCCTCGATTTCGAGAGATGCGTATGATCGATACGTGGCAGTAGAACGTGGCGGTACGATAATTACATAGAGTCTACTAAAAATACATTAAATAATAAACGAAAACGAAATTACAATAAAGGGTAACAAACCTTATTCTCGAGTACATTTCACACACTAGCTACACCCTTGATATCCTATTTCTCTAACAACTACCTCATGACAATAACAAAAATATATAGATATTGGATTCCAGACTTACTCATGGCAACTCGAGTAGAGTTTATGTCCCAAACTTACTCATGGCATACCTAAAATGAAGGTATTCGTAGGGGTTTCATATCAACTCATGTAACTAAAAATAAAGATACAAATCTAGTTCCATACATACTCACGGAACCAGAAAGAAAGTATACAACAATAACAGTTCTTTGTTAGCCTCTCAATTCGCCAAATATATATATATATGTGTGTGTGTGTGTGTGTGTGTGTGTGTGTGTGTGTGTGTACCATTTCACAAAAAAGATCGATGACCGGATAATACAAGTTTATAATTTCATGTCATATCCACAAAGTATATCAAGATGAGGATTTCCATAGACAAAATACTTATTTTTACATAAATATTAAAGTAACTCACCCTAAGTCTAGACTACTACCAACTAGCACAAAGATTGAAGCACTCAGACACAATCAACGCCCAATTAAACACACAAGTCTTAACTTAGGATTTAGTCAGATACCATAATAATTTGAGGCATGTTAACTAAAAAGTCAATTGTCAGTCTAAGTAGGCCTCATTAGGGTCAACAATCCTAGATTCTCAAATCCGGAAGATTTGAACGTTAGATTTTCATTCCCCAAGTTTTCAAAGGTTTGATAATCAATAAATAGCATACTGACAAAATTGAACGACAATCCAATGGTCAGATTGTTGTTACTATGAAAACTGAGCATCGGTACAATTATTCCAAAAATTGAATAATCGAACCATCACATCGAATCTCAACAAAACCTTGAATATGGGCTCAAGACAATCAGCATATCGTTTTGGCCAAAATCCATGTCACTTAAGTTTCTTACACGATGCCGTGAACGGAGGTTAAAGTCGAATGGAAACTCAATTTTTTGACTAACTTCAAATTTCACCAAATTTTACAATCATGTAGAGCTCAACACCAGGAAAAACTTGTATACTTGTGACGAAGTCCAAAAGTAGGTAGAAGACATCAAATTTTGCCGATAAAGACCTCAGGTGCCGTAATCTTCATGGCATTGATTCACCTTCTGCAATGGTCCAACAAGGTTGGGACTAGTTGAGTTTTACCGTTGGAATGATTGGCTACAAAACCTAGGTAGTGGTGTCAGTCGCCGTTTAGCCAATTCGCTGAAAATGAATAAAGACTACTAGAACCTGTTAAATTTTGTGGCATTGCGCCGCCATGTGTGATAGTCTATCAAAGTGATTTTTGGTTAAGTTTTGTAAAGAGAATTGAGAGCTTCAAGTTGGTAGTGGTGGTGTTGACTAATTTGTTGGAAATAGCCGTAATTTGTGTCATAATATTCAAAGGGAAACGGGTCGGGAGGTCATGCCGGGCTAGGTTATGGGTTTCCAGTTTAACTTTCCTGATTTCAAAACTTTTCAAATTTGGCAGGTTCATAATTTCTAAAACAGGAAGCTTACTATTATAGTAAGTGAAAAAGGCCAAAATGCCCCTCACTTTTAATGCTCATAACTTATTTGTTTCAACTCTGATTCACGAATGGTTTGTGCCTAATCGCTCATGGAATTGATCTCTATTGTATATTCTAAACCACCTCCAAACACTAAAGTAAAATTTAAAATGGCCAAAACTCCCTTAAAATTGTTTTTCCCAAAACTGTAAAATAAATCAACTATAAATTTTGAGACAGGATATCACAGGGTAAATTACACAAAACTATCTTAACTACGGGTCGAACGACACTTTCATACCTCATCTTTTAAAAGTGACAATGTCATACCTCATCTTACAAATTTGTGACAATATCACACCTCCGTTAGTTTTTTTGTTAAACGGTGTCGTGACTTGAGACGGGACCCACTCCTAGCCAAGTGAATAAAAATATTAATTAAATATTAATAAATTAAAAATAAACTATTTTAAAACATGTGGGACCCACCCCCGATAATTCTCTACCTTTCTCTCATTTTTCTTCCTGATCCGAACCCATCTCTCCCTTTCTCCCTTGCGTTCCATCTCTCTCTCTCTCTCTCTCTCTCTCTCCCCCCTATCTCTCTCATATCTCTCTCACCTTCACCTTTGCCTTCATCCATTCTTCACCTTTTTATTTAAAAAAAAATTGGACCAAAAAAATCCAGAATTTTTTTTTTTTTTTTTTTTTTTTTTGCAGCAGGTCTGTCGGGCCTGGGACAAGAGTGCCGAGGCGACAAGGATGTAAGACCTGATTTGGTGGGCCCGACAAGGAGGATCAACGGGTGGGGAGAAGGGGTGTGTTGGATTTGAGAGTGAGCTCGGATGGGGAGAAGGGGTGGGAAGGGTTTCTGGGTTTTGGGATTTTGGGGATGCAAGTGCCTAGCGAGAGAGAGAGAGAAGAGAGAGAGGCGAGAGAGAGAGAGAGAGAGAGAGAGAGAGAGAGAGAGAGAACGAGAGAGAGAGAGGGTGGTGGAGGAAGGTTGGGGGGGAGGGACGGGTGGGAAGGTTTCTGGGTTTAGGGGATGTAGCTGCACAGAGAGGGAGAAGAGGGTGAGGCGAGAGAGATAGAGAGAGAAAGAGGTCCCACAATTTTATATATATATTTTTTATTTTTTTTAATATTTAATTATTTTTTAATCCAGTTGGATTAGTGAGTGGACCCCGTCTTTAGCCACGTCAGCACTTAACAGAAAAACTGACGGAGGTCTGACATTGACACAAATTCATAAGATGAGGTATAACATTGTCATTTTTAAAAGATGAGCCATGAAAGTGTCTTTCGACCCATAGTTGAGGTAGTTTTGTATAATTTACCCGGATATCACATGCCTTACATCATAAGCTATTTATGATTTTGAGCTTATTCAGAGCTACTTATGTAGGAAGCATTTCTAATCATAAATACTTTTACTAAAAGAGGTTTTAGTATAAACATGTTGAAATTTTAATTAGAATTCGAAGTGATTCATGAAAAAAATCTTGAGTAAGGTCAAACTTAGGCTAATTCCTAAAGTCTAAATCTCGAGTAAGGTCAACTTATACGTGCTTTGGTAATCAACCTATTATGAAAATATGAGGGAGCTTTAATTGAGGGATATTTTAAATAAGCTTATTCGAGGAATTCATTCCAAAAAATTGTGCTGTTTGTCTTACATTTTCTACACATAATCATACTTGTTTAATCTTAATTTTAATCCACACACTTAATTCTCTTTGTTTTCACTTTCACCAAGTGTGGTTTGTAATGAAAATGCTAGCATTAACTGATGACTGCTCAAACCAAGAATAACTTGGGCATCACATGATGGTTAATGTTGTTTATTAGATTAAGTAACACATTATTGCCCCCCTCAAAAGTCATACAACAAAGACACACCAAACAAGAAATTATACAAAGAGAGGACAGAGGGAGGACCACTCGACATCTGCAATATTTAATTACCCTTAATAATAATAATAAGATGAGAAATGTTACAGAGATCTTCTTAAATTAAGACTTTTTATAGACTTTATGTCACTTCACAATTTAACGTTAATTTTTAGGTCAATATTATAAATTATTGTACAAAAAACATGAGGTAATAGAGAGTCTATGAAGAGTCCTGCTTATAAAAGAACCTCCTTAGCATTTCTCAAATAAGATTTACCCCCCAAATGTTCATTAGCTGTCTTGATTAATCATAACTACCCAAATCTTAAACGAAGCTTATTAAGCTATTGGGCATGGTATCTACCACCCCATAAACCTTTCAAAATTACTGGAAAACCAACCCAAGATGGGCAATTCACATGAAATACCGGGAAGGGCCAAAACCAATCGAAGGGTATTTTGGTCATAAAATGTATCTATGATTCAGAAATTCACATGGAAGGAAATAACTCTCATGTGACCACATGCTTGGGACCCCAAGCTAACATGTTAATACCTCCCTGTAAGCAGGGGAGTCAAATCTCTCCTTGACTAATCCAAACTCATTAGATTAATTGCCACTAATCTATGAGATAATCCCAATTTAAAGTTTCCTAAACCAAATGTTTTGTTTTTAATTTGGAAAGCAAAAGATCCCCCTCTCAAACTCAAAGATAATCACATGTATCTTGCAAAGTTCAAGATTTACACTAGTTTACAAGCTAGAAAATAAGACAAGACAAAGCATAAAAATAATTTAGAATTACAATCCCGACATTTGATATGTTATATTGTGAGATTATGAATCTAAATTATATGTTTAGCATAATGAATTGCCCAACTTATCAATGTCACAGTGTAATATGTTAGAATGTCTAAGAAAATAAAACTTCCTCACTTTTTTGTATACTTTATAGGGAAATAATTTACAGCATTCCCTTCTTTTTCTCCAACTGTCGAATTAAATAAACCAAAAGAGAATTCATAATTCAAAACAAAAAAATAGTGCAGATAAAGAAAACGAAAGTGCGAAAATCAATTCTTTTCTTTATAATAGCGTAGGTTAAACCATGTTCCAGGAAAACTTTTTACTTTTTCTAATCATATTTGGGTTTTTGAAGAACAAGAAAGAAAACACTAGTTAGAATTGCATAATAAACTACGGCTAAACTTTGTTGTCTTTATTAAGTTCCCAATAAGGTGAAGTTGTCCATGTGCCTGCTTCTATATTCTAAACATTACCTGAGCTCTCATGTTTCGCCTCCGCCAGACCATCTAACTTTTATAATCTCACCGTCGAAACCATGATTACTAACCCAATTAGCAATCACAAATCACACAGATTAACAATTTACTCAAACATTAACATTAATAAGGCATCTCTTCCTTCCCTTTATATATCACATACCCTCATGCATTTGCTCAAAAACACTCTTTCACTACCACAAAAATGGGGTCCCTAGAAATTGTTCCGGCAACCACTATATCTGCGGACTCGATTTCGAGTCCGCGGATTTCATTCTCGGTCGAGTTTCTCGACGATGAGAACTTCATCTCCATCACCCCGGATTCGCACGGCGAAGTACAAGATAAAAAAATGGAGTGTGGTGATCACCAAAAGGTACGTAACCCGGATTTTGAGTTTCTCTCGAGCAATGCGAGCAGCCATGCCATGTTGTCTGCAGATGAGCTATTTTTCGATGGGAAGCTCCTACCCTTTTGGCAAAAGCAGCACGCCGAACAGCTCGCGAAGCTTAACCTCAAGACCAAGGATATGGAGGGGGATGAGAATGAGGAGGTGGTGAACAAGGAGGAGAGCCGAGGGAGTTGGTTTGTGGACGATGATCCATCTCCGAGGCCACCTAAGTGCACAGTTTTGTGGAAGGAGCTACTAAGACTGAAGAAGCAACGCGCTTCATCATTGTCCTCGTCTTCCTCTTCTTCCTCGAATTCGTTGTCGGATGTAGCTACGAGGACGGATCAAGAGAAGGAAGGGAACAAAGAGAAGTATATGAAGAGGATAAAGAAAGGGTTGGAAAGAACAAGATCAGCAAGCATAAGAATAAGGCCAATGGTAAATGTGCCAATTTGCACACAGGTGAAGAGTAGTGCCTTGCCACCTTTGTTTCCTCTCAGGAAAGGAAGAGTGCTAGAGAGGTAGAGATGTTGGTCTGATCTGCAGGATTAATTGGCCAATACGAGGATTTTACCATGCTCCGGTACTGTATAACATGCACCAGATAAGATGTGCGGCTAAGAATCCAACAACCAAGGATCCCGGTGCATACTAGAAAATTCTCGTCCAAGATGTTCATTGTTTTCTCAATTTTCTCAATATTTTTTCTATTTCATTTGACATTTCTGTCTCGTGTTTAGAGTGTTGATTCTGCTGGGTTTGAAGAGTCATAATGTAAATGCCAACTTTTCTAGTATTTTGCCACAATAATATCCAAAATTTGTTTGATTTATTTATTTATTTGCCTTGATGTATTGTCCAAAAAGTTCGTACCTTATCTGCCAACTGGCTTTCCCAAATCTGTGACTCGGGCGCTCCAACATGTGAGCCATTGCAGCATTTGGAATCTGCTTTTTGGCCTTAACCACCATTGAATATTTGAATTATTTGTAGCGTATGAAGAAAGGGAAGAAGACCACACTGGTAGGATTCTCTTGAGCATGGTTTGAATGTAATAGAGATTCGAATTCTGATTCTAATTTACGGGGAGGGAGATTCAAACTTATGTGTAACGAGATGGGCACATTGCCAGTTGGCCTAACGCACATGTGTAAATGTAATAGGGGCATTTGACTAGAACCATAAGAAGAAATTGAGGTAGAACGTCAACCATAGACCTAAGTAAAAAAAGATCAACACCAATCACTTCACAACAAATAACATTTACAAACAATACAATGTGTAGATTTGAAAGGAAAAATGTGTATTAAAGAATAAGAAAAATTAATGTGGACAACTTAACAACATCGACTAATTACACAAAGAACACTACGGATCAACCTGACCATATATGAACACTCGGGTACAAAAATGTAGGGTAAAATTTCACTAAAAATCTCAAACTCCATCAAAGCTAAAGAAACATAGGCTCGAGGGCTTTCGACTGCAGATCCAAAGAGCTGGCAAAGGGAAAATTTGCAGTCCAAATTTTGGAGAGCTCTTTATGTTGAGAGTTTGGATCAAGTTTCTTTGAAAAAATATTTACCTTTGAATGCATAATACTAGCTGTTCAAGTAGGCGGCGGCGCTGAAAAAGAATTTCCAGATGTCCTGAAACGCAAAGAAAAACAATCAGCTTAAGGTGCAATGTAAGGTTTGAGTGGCAAGACTAGTGAAATTTCAACTACCTTAGGTCCAGCCCAGATTTTCCAACAAGGCTATCAGGAACTTCACCAGTCAAATAATTGTTTTGTAAGAAACTGAAAGAGACGTGGAAGTAAGTTAGGACTCAGAAACATCAAGTATCACGGCAGAATCAAAGCATGTGCAAGACGAAAGAAAGGGAAAAAAAAGAAGATAGTTTGCCGAGCTGTGCTGTTATCTAACAGCATTGTGAGCGTAAAAGTCAGCATAAAATCTGAATTATCCAACAAGAATAAGAAAAAAAAGATCTAGAATATCTTCCATAAGAATTGAACAAGGTATCGTTCGGATAAATATCTACATCTGAAACCATAACAATATGCCTACATAAGTACATAACATTTTAGTCCTATATACTAAGATAAATGTGCCGTGCGTGCATATATTTCCGAAATTGGTGAGAATCCTTTGTCGAATCACAAGGTTTAGACCACGATACACTTCTAATGGTATTTGCTTCTGACCAACAAAACAGACAGAACATGTGGACGCCCTAAAGTAGTCGTCTGTAACATACAGCACACCAAACATGCAAAATTTTGTAGCAGCCATTCAAATTCAAATGCTTAGAAAAGTAGGTGTTTCCAATAACAGGAAAATCGAGAGGTATCTGTAATGGGGTTATACCATAAGTTGAACTCTAATCCATAAAGTTCACAAATCAGTCACAACTAAATTCAAAATGCTAACATTTCCATAATTGAACAGTATAGAATATAAAATTGTTTGAGCTTAAACTAATAATAAAACCAAATTCTTCTCATCCATTTTTCTATACAAATAAACATTTTAGAAACTGCGAGTAAAAATCTCAAATTGATACCAAGAAAGAACAAAAAACAGACTTTGACTGTTTGACATCACTTACAGTTCATGCAAGCTATCAATGCTCCCAAGTGATGAGGGGATATTTCCACTAAAATGATTATCTTCCAAGTGCCTTAAATGAGGGAAAAAGAAAAATTGGATTAGAGAAAGCCATTTCATGCAACAAGGAGACTCAGAATATTCCGATGAGACAATCAATGCAATGTGAAAGTAGCACAAAACCGCTAAAATAGATTACTAATCACTTAATCGCACCACAAGCAGTACAGTTTCAGGCCATTGACTTCCAGAATTCCATTTATAGTGGCCAATGCTTCCATATGCCATAATGTGTTTCATTGCAAGTTTAAAAATAAAATGATGGAGAGGCAGGGGCAAAAGGTGGGAAGTAAATTGTCACAACTTACAGTTTCTCCAGTAACTTCAATGAACTTAGCTGGGGAATAGGCCCTGTAAATTTATTCTTCCCAAGCAAGCTGTCAGAAGTACTAAATCGTCAATTAGGCATTCAACAAACACTTGTGAACAAACTAAATACAGTTAAATTTTCAGAAACCTACATATTAGACAATGCGGTCATATTGGCAATGCTAGGTGATAGCGATCCTGAAAGGCCCATGCTTGTCAGATTTCTGTAAGCATGAGGAAATAGATGTAAGTTTTGGCCATGTTGAGATGAAAAAGAGAAAGGGAAGCAGACTATAAGCAATACCCAACTCAAGCAATGAAAAATGATTACGACAATTTTCAACTCACAGAGAGACCACACGAACCCGAGGGCCTGGAGAGCATGTAATGCCTGTCCACGAGTACTGACGGGGCAAACAAGGATCACCACTCCAGTCAGGTGGAGGGTTCTGAAGACTTTGTTTTACTCTTTGCAAAGCAATAACTGTGAAAAGAAAATGGCCACTCCCATTACAAATTCAGAATTGATATCACTAAAATAAACATCAAGCCTATGTACAAATGGCATCTAAACTTTGCAATTTGAGTAGGCTCAGGTACAAATTTCTATTATGGGTTAGTTCAAAACTAAAATGTAATCCCAATAACATCAAAAGATAAGCATACCATCTCGAGTAAGAGTTGTTCCTCCAAGGGGCAGAACATCAAACACCTCGCCGGCATTAATCAGAGCACCACCGCTTGACCTCCCAGAAGGGGTCATAGTAATCCTAGTAGAACCAGAAAGTGGCCACTGCGTCGCATATACAACAAGCCCTCCTGGCTTCACATCCAAATCCTTGTAATACTGTACACCATTGATGCTAATGTTGATCACCCTTGAACCCGAGGAGTCCCCTGATGCAAAGTACAGAGCAATGTAATAATTCGATTCAGGAACCGACCCAGGAGGCCAATCCAACTCCATGGCCTCAGCTTGCCCTGTGGTCAATTCGCTTTTAAAAACTTTTGAAGGGGGCATATTCCACATGCCAGAAACAGCCGCATTTGAGTTGCTCACATTGATCGGAATCGGCGGATTGTGCTCTTCAAATGGCGCCCAAAAACGATCAAATCGGTCATCAGGGTATCTGAAAATAACCGAATTCCAGATTCTAAAATCTTTAACTTCAAAGTCACTGAATACACAAAATTGAGAACGTAAACAAAAGATAATGGTGCATTTTTGCTTACCATCGCATTGATTGTCGTTAGACGAATGCCAATTAATCTATAAACTACACAACATTCAAAATTTAGGGGTGTATTCAATTGAGAATTTGAGAGATTTTAATGGATTTATAAATCCATGGATTTTTATGGAGTCTAATTGATTTGTAGAGATTCCATGTAAAATTTTGATTCAATTCCCTCAAAATCTCTTGGGTAGAGGTGAGATTTGTGGATGCTTAAAATACACTACAAAATCTCTCCAATTCCCTTTAATTCCTCAACTTTTTCAAATTCTTTAAAATCAAATTCTAATTGAATACACCTGAAATCTTATAAACTTCTTTAAAATCCTAATTGAATACATCTGAATTTCTAAGAATTTTAATAAATTATCTTAAAATCTTAATTGAATACGCATTGAATTACAAAGAATCACTTAAATTCCTAATTAAATACTCCTAAATTCATTAAAAGATTTAAAATCACTCGTAATCCCAATTGAATACACCCCTGATCTCGCAATCAATGGGGTGGTAAAAAATCATTCATCGGATTGTGCCCTCCAAATGGCACCCAAAACCGATCGAATTCCTATTGATGATAACCCAATTTTGGATTCTAAACTAACTCAAATTTTGACTTCAAAGTCACTGAATTTACGGATTCTATAAGTTAAAACAAAGAGAAGGGTGCGTACCGAATGATGGGTCCGCTGTACCCAAATCCGTTTCGGGCGACCAAGCTGAGGCCGTAGGACTTAAAGTCGGTGGAGTTGTAAAGTGAGTCTTCGAGTATCACAAACTCCAGGGTGGATATAAACGGGTCGGATTCGGTGTAATTGTTCGACCCGAGGCACACGCTCATGGTCTTGCCCTGGGCGAGAAAGACCCCCTCGTAGTATGACGACATGCCGTTGGCGTAGTCCTCGGTGGTGTTAACGACGGCCCAGAAAGTGCCGTCCACAATCTGGTCGAACACCGGCGGTGAGTCGCTGCCGTAGTAGTAGTAGGTGGTCCGGACCATGTACTTTGCATTGCGGTAGACCTGGACGGTGTAGCAGAACTTGCGGTGGGGATAGTTCGGGAACGATCGGGCGGTGGAGAGGATGGGGACTAGGCCCGGGGTCGTTAAGTTCCGCGAGGTCCCACCGGATACAAAGCCGGTGTCCGGCAGCCATTCGCGGCCGTCGATTTCGGATTTGACGGCGGCGCCGCAGTTGATTAGAGTACCTGTTCGAAAATTAAAAAAAATTAAAATTAGAATGCGAGCATCGAACCCCAAAATTAATTGGCAAATAGAAAATCAATATTATATTATATAATCACTATACAGGACTTGACATTTCCAAATTAAACTTTGAGGAATGCAATGTTTATTGCTAAAGGGTACCTTTGGGGAGGGAGAGGGAGAGGGAGAGGGGGAGGAGGAGGAGGAGGAGGAGGAGGGAGAGAGACATGGTGGAGGGAGAGGCATGAGAGGGTGAGGAGAGAGAGAATGGAAGGGTTTTTGGTTGGGTGAGTGAGTTAGGCAAGGAAGGAATAGAAGGGGAGAGATAGTTGAGGTGGAGTCGACAGTCGAGAAGGTGGAGTTAGGGGAGAGGAAAGGTATTTCGGTTGGGTAAGCGCGGGAAAACGAGGGCTGGGTGGGTCAGAGTTGGTGGTTTCACTGCTAAAGTAACTAATTTTAATCATAATTTGGTGGGGTAGGTTGGTCTGTGGGGTAAGGCTGGAACAAAATTTCAAAAATACCAAATCAAACCGAAAATTTCGGTACCTAATACCAAACCGATCTCGAAATTTCAGTACAGGAATCGGAAGTTTTTGGGATTTCGGTAATCCCAAACTGAACCGAAAAATATATATATATATATTATTTAATTTTTAAATATATATTTAGAATTTTAATAACCGTTAGATTCTGTTGAGATTTAATCTCAACCGTTGCATATAAATCAAAGTTATCAACCCGTGTCTGACTCTCTCTCTCTCTCTCGGTCTCTCGACATTCACTCACACGGTCACACCTCAGACCTAAACCTCACCTCACCTCAGTATCTCCTCGCTGATTTGTCTCTCCTCCCACATTCGTCACCTAAATCCTGAATCTACCCACACCAGTCCTCATTCCTCTCCGTCCTCACTCTTCACCTGAATCGCGCCTTCACCCATTGTCCATAGTCCGAATTCGGCTCCTGAATCGAGCTCTCGGTTTCAGTTCGCACTCCTCCTCACTGCAAAAGGTAAGAAATTCATGCAATAAACTCAACCAAAGTTCATACAAATTGTTTGATTCCAAATTGACAGAGAGGTTACAGAGGGAATGAGAGGTTAAAGGGAGGGGAATGGAGCCTGACTTAAATGTTTTCTAAAATACCTTCTGCAATCAGAGCTTTTTTCATAAATTTTGGCGAGGTACTTAGGTACCCCATTCGTTCTTTTCGTAAATTTTTCAAATGGATTTTAGCAAGGTACTCAGGTACCTCATTCATTCTTTTCGTAAATTTTGTCACTACAGTTGATTTAGGGTTATTCATATATGCTGCATCAGTTCCATAATTTTATAAAAATGGAAGCTTGATTAATTAATAAGTTTTTATAATTATTCTTAGCATATTTAATTGCGTGTGATTCTGTAATTTAAATTTATTGGAATGGATGGGGTTATAAAATGGAAATTGTTTGCACATCAAGGCACAGTTTGTTAAGGTTTTGTTTAGTTATGGGCTAATATTCGAAAGAAAGTTAATGGAGTGTGGTACAAGCTGTTGTTGTTCCCTTATTTGTGTTAAATATATGAAATTTGGGTTATATGCATTCAAACAGACCGAGACATTTCGCTACTTTGTTTGTTTGTTTTATATTCTTTTTGGGTGAGGGGATGAGGGTCGTGGGTTGTAAATGGTGTTGATTAGTATTAGACTCAGGATATGGATTAAAAACATATTGATTGCAGGGAAGTGGATTAAAAAGTTAGTCTAAAATGTTACCATGATATATCAATTTTCTTTTGTTGTCCATATACAGATTCTTGAAAACATATTCCAAATGTTTCTTGTGCTAAGCTGGCAAAAAGCGAATAAGTATATGACGTAAATGTATCCTCTTACCAGCATAAAATCAGTAATTGAACGATACAACAAAGCAAAAGAGGAGCACTACCAATTTGGGAATCCAACTTCTGAGGTTAAGGTATTCTTCAGTTCCCTGTCCTGCAGTAGTTTTATTGATAACTTATCTTCAAAACATTGTTAACTATTACATATTTGAAAAATGGTTTTATATTAAGAAAAATAAATTGTTTGAACATCAATCTTCTTGCATAAGCAAATTCTTACTAACAAGCATTCTTGCTTTCATATAGACTATCCCACATGTTTGTATTGTTTATGTCATATGGACATTAGTTAGATATGAATAATTATGAATTCTCTTTATGAATAGATATGAGTCATATGACTCTTTAATTGTGTTTCCTCTTTATGAATATACATGAATTCTCTTTAATTCTCTACATCAAGGGGAAGAGTACAAGTACCAACAAGAAGGGAGCAACCACAAGCATCAACAAGATCAAAGAGCCGAAGGGGCCAAAGAGGCAAACAATCTTCTTAAACATTAAGCATTGCTTTTTTGCTTTTGGTTTGTAACTTAATTATTTTGAAACTTTGGCTTGTAACTAATTTTTTTGCTTTTGAGTTTGTTACTTTATTTATTTTAAAACCTTGGCTTGTAACTAATTGATTTTGCTTTTGGATTTGTTACTTAATTTATTTTTATTGCATGCATGTGTAGTATAAATTGAATAGGCAGATCACATAGCTATTGTGCACAGATTCAGATTGCAAATTGCACAGATTGCATATTTTAGTCCAACAACAGATTGGGCCACAGATTGGCAACCTGCCCAAAAGCCCAAATTTTCAATATAAAAGGTCGAATTTTAACCCAAAAGCATAATATGTCAAATTTAGTTCAAAAGCCCAAAAGCCCGAAACCATTTCGGGATTCCCAATTTGTCCCAAAATCCTAAAACTATTTCGGGATTCCTGAAAATTTGGTTTGGAATCGGTATTGAAATTGAGATTCCTGAAAATTTCGGTTTGGAAAAAATATATTTTTTCTTAAATTTGCACATACCACACATTGCCACATAAATATTACTTCAAAACATTAAAACACATTTGTTGTTTAAGTACTACATCTACACTCGAAAATAAGAGCCTAATAAACAAACATTCATACACTACTAGTCTATTACAAAATATTAAATGTGCAAGGATATGCAAAATGAATTTTTTTTTGTTTTCAAGGTTGCGAAGCCTTTTTCAAAAGTTTAAACATTGTCAATGGAACTCAAAACTTGCATGTTATTTGTTACACCCACCCCCACCTTTTATTTATATTTCTATATTCCACCTTGAAACATGTTTAAGTCTAGCAATTTAGTCTTTTTACCTCATTTAATCCTAGCCGTTGATCTACATAACTTATTCCTTCTAAACTGCCAAGTGGCAGCTCCCTAACTTCATTCTCTTTCACGAGTTCTCCATCTTCACTTTCTGAAAAGCCCCTCTCTCTCTAACTCTCGAAAACCCTCACACTCTTTAAACACCAAGAGCTTTCACCTCATTTCCTTCACAAATCAAACGTGAAACTTGATATTTGGAATCCTTGTGACTCGATGAAATAGCCTATACCCTTGCATTTGCCATCAAAGCACTAGACAATAATCTTCCATGGAAGTCGTGAGATTCGAGCTCTAGCCCTCAATCTCAGGTGAAATTCCTTCATTTTTGTTGCTCTCTAAGCTTTAGCTATGTTGGAACTGAATATTTCTTCGAGTTTGAACTCAAGTTCATGTGTTTTTGACCCTATGTCACTCTGCACATGCATGCCTAAGCTTAGCTTCGAACTCTGGCGAGATTGCCGTCGAGTTCGAGATTGATTAGGTTTTTGCAGTGCTCTTATATTAGTTCCTTCTTGTTTAGAACTGCAATTGATGAAGTTATACCTATTATTGTGGTTCTAAACCTCTGTGTGCTTCTCAGTGCAATTTCCCAGATTTCAATCATCTTTCATGTGCAACTCCGTGCGAGTTTGTGATTTATAGAGCTTGGGAACACCTCCAATCAATCCCAGGTAATTAGATACCTTCATGCATGTTATTTTTTGTTCGAATTAGCTGAGTTTAACATGTATGCACATGGATTTCCATTTCCAAAATCCGGCGTTCTTCTCCGGTCAACTCACAGCATTTCAAGTCGTTTAGGACACCCACGGGGCCTTAGACCCGTATTCGTTCAACCCAAAATTTAAATTCAAACCCAGCTCATTTTCCCTTTTTAATTTCTGTTATTGTTTAAGGGGCCTATAGGGCCTTGGGCCATTTTAATTACAGAGGGCTTAAGCCCAACCTTTTTTTGCTGTTAGGCCTGCGGGCCGTGCGCATGAGTGTGTGCGTATGCTCTGTGTGTGTGCTGGTGTGTATGTATGTGTCTAAGTCCGTATGTGTGTGTTGTATGCATATATGTACAATACGTGTTAGTGTGTATATGTGTGTTGTGTTGTGTGGTGTGTGTGTATCTGTGTGAGTGTGTGTGTGTTTGTGTAAGTGTGAGTATGTGTAAGTGTTTATGCTACCGTGGGTGTGTATGTTGAGTGGGTTTGGGTTTAGGCCCAAACCACCCTTTTTCCCTAAACCCCTTTCAAACCCCAAAAAACTTACAACCCTAAACCCAAAACCCTATTTCACCCAAACCTAAACCTTAATCCGGATCCAAATCCAAAATCCATTTCCATTTCTTGAAATTATATAGTTAGGTAATTGGTTTAATTGTACATTTTGTGCTTAGGTGAAATGGGTAGTGGGGAAA
Organism: Crataegus laevigata; assembly: GCA_963580275.1. NCBI lineage: Eukaryota > Viridiplantae > Streptophyta > Magnoliopsida > Rosales > Rosaceae > Crataegus > Crataegus laevigata. The sequence continues at coordinate 15,333,650 of OY756940.1, read as the reverse complement.
TCCTTAATCCTTTTCCGCACAACTCTGCTGCTACGGAGTATCTGTGAGTGGATCATTTCAAAAATTTGCATGATTTAATTACAAGAATTTTACATTTTAATAGCATGCCTTACAGATTTATGTATTGAACAATGTTTTACAGGAAGCATAATTATTTGAAATATGTTTTGAATAATATATATTGGGAATTTATTATTGGTCTATATTGAGCTGTATTTTGATATATCGTATTTGCTATAAAAACCATGAACTGGTAGACTACCTGATGGATGACGATAAGATGCTAGAACATGTTTTCGAATACCTCTTTATAGTGTAGATGATGGATGACTCTATACTATGAAGTTGAGTTTTAGATATGTATTATGTTTTGTGCGTACCTAGTGGACACTATGCCGCCTGGGGCGAGGATCCGGTGTTGGCAGTTAGGCCGGGAGAAATAATCCCTAGCGAAAGGCTGAGGGACACGAAGACAGACATTGGGCCGAGAGGGAGTTATCTCTGGTTACGGGCACAGAGACTTAGGTGCAGGCATGGGGCCGGGAGTATTATTATTCAGTGAACTCACTAGTAGCACACTATAGATATATGATGACTTGTGAATTGCGTCCTGAGTTGACTATGCGAGAATGATTTATGTGATGATCTTATGCATTGATTTATGAATTGTTTTATGGCATGCTAGAGTTTCTGAAAAGCTATCACTTATTATGCTAGTAGTTTTCATTACATAACTATGAGGGTTAGTATGTTCATAATTATTTTCGTACTATGTATGTATATGAACTTGATCCACTCACTCTTGTTTTGCGCCCCCATTCAGGTCTTAGGGACGAGGACTAGGACGCAACGTACGAGGCGTTCCCTTACCAGTAATTGTGTATCATTCTCCTTGTATGATATCTTGTAAAAGTCTTTCTCTTTGTAATCTCTAATTAGAACATGCTCTGAGCACTCTAGACACTTCCGTAAACTTTGCTTAATTCTTGTAAATTCTGATGTTTAATCATGTATATTTTCTCTTAATCAATACTCTTGTATTCAATAAATGGCTTGCATCACCCTCAGGTGTCGACCATCACGTGCCTATCCTGATGTTCGGGGAATATCGGGGGTCGGGGAGTGTCATTATTCCTTTTACAAAATCCTCAATTTTCATCGATCATCATGACATAAGATATATGGTATCCACTTGTGTAAATATTTTAAATTGACGATCAAATTAGTTCATTGTATTCATATAGGATCAAGGAGTGTAGCTATAAAAATCATCAAAATCAGAGTTAAAATAACCGTTAAATCATGATTTTTCGTTTATAACCGTCGAAAAGTTTTGTCCTGTTATTTGATCTTTGAATGTTTGTTTTTTTTCAATTTTTGGCGTATGCGATCTCGAAGTATATACAAACATGTTTGACGATTGAATCGTTGAAACTAGTTTCGTAGAATGCATATTTATTCATACTTTCATTAAGTATAACATAAGATTTTGTTGTATTCACTAGTGTAAATATTTTAAATTGAATATCGAGTCCATTCATTCTATTCATATAGGGTCAAGAAGTGTAGCTGTAAAAAATCATCAAAATCGGAGTTAAAATAGCCGTTAAATCGTGATTTTTCGTTGATAACCATTGAAATTTTTTGTCCCGTTATTTAATCTCTGAATGTTTGTTTTGTTATGATTTTTGGCATATATGATCTCGAAGCATATACAAACAAGTTTGACGGTTGGATAGTTAAAATTAGTTTCGTAGAATGCGTATTCTATTAAAACGATAGATTCTCTAACACTTACAGTTATTTATACTTTCATTAAGTATAACATAAGATTTGTGGTATCCGATAGTGTAAATATTTTAAATTGAAGATCGAATTCATTCATTGTATTCATATAGGATTAAGGAGTGTAGCTATAAAAATTAATCAAAATTGGAGTTAAAATAACCGTTAAATCGTGATTTTTCGTTTTATAACCATTGAAAAGTTTTGTTCGGTTACTTGATCTCTGAATGTTTGTTTTTTGCGATTTTTTGATGATGCGATCTCAAAGCATATACAAATAAGTTTGACGGTTGGATTGTTGAAATTAGTTTCGTATATTTCGTATCCCATCAAGTTCAATGGTGTGTGTGTATATATATATTTATATTTATTAAGTAGATTTAAATCTATTTATTTTGTACGTATAATTGACCGGTACACGGAATAATACATCACGTGTCATTATAAAAATAATGGGATATGTGTGATAAAAAGTTAATAACCTAAAAAATAAAATTTCTCACCACTTCTATTAAAACACAGTGTACTATTGTATTCCCATTACAATGAAAAATTTGACACACCCCGACCCAGGGGTCGAAGCGTGCTGGCCGTCACGTGCGAGTGACGTAGCCAAAACGTCAGCGGAAGGTAATTATGCATGAAATGTAGTAGTGAAATCAAGTTGATAATATACATAAGATAAAAAGTGATAGAGAGCGGAAGTAAAATAGTTAAAGGTCACAGAGCCGATCCTAGGTGCAGTCATTTAAAAACAAAATGATACGACTACAGTAGAAATCCTACATCAGTGGTGGTCTGTCAGAACTGCCTTGATGCCTCGATAGCCGTCCACGCGTCGTTGCTACCTAGAACCTGGAGGGGCGCAAAATAGAAAATGTGAGTGGGCAAAAACAAAGTTTTTCCAGAACCATTTCATAAAATCCATAAATAACCCCTCGCTGTAAATCAATATAATTTTCCCAGAAAATAATACGTATATAAACTTATATACGAAAACTCGTCTCAGAATCAAAATTCGTTATCAAAACTCAATGATAGGCCATGTCGATATACCAACTCAGAAAATCATCATCATCAGGCAAGTAATATAAATCTAGGGTGTCCCTAGTGTCATGTCAGCCGGAGTCACCTCTAATGACCTGTACGGCTGAACCTATAGCTCATCCATCATACTCAATCACTATCAATTATTATCCTGCACACGAGTCGGAACCACCTATAGTGGTCTGTACGACAGGCTAGGTGTATAATATTACGCTCAGTGCTACGATCAAGTGAAAGCTGTGCGACGAATCGCGGGTCACCTACGAGTCGGAACCACCTATAGTGGTCTGTACGACAGGCTAGGCACCTGCCTTGGATCCAAGGTGAGCGTACGGTGCGTGAGGTGAACGATCACGTGAAGGCTAGGCCCTACTCTGGCGGAGCACTAACACCCGAGGTGCAGGTGATGAGTTAAATCACTATCTATCATCATCTCAAGCATTATAACCATACTTACCTGACTTACCTGGCCGTCCTCGGCGTCGGAGCGTAGCAAATGCAAACATAATCATATTTATAAAATATAATTGGCATACGACATGGCAATATAATTATAAAACCAATTCCGTTCATAAATCATGAAATTTGCGTTTTTGGGAAAAACGCCAATTGTATATATATATACTGAAAACAAAAGCCCACTCACTGGTATGTCGACGGGTCGTATCCCCCGAGCCTAGAATGAATGCGCTCGTCCTCTGGGTACATCTCACCTATATGTGAAACAATTGCAAAACCGTCATTAACAGTACATAACCGAACTACGTAATTAACTTTTCATACGAAGGTCAATTTTGGTATTTGAATATACCAACGCGACCTACACGACGTCACGAACACGTAGAAATTTTCAGGTAAATTTTTGGACCCCGCACGCGCCGGCCAAGGCACGGACAGACGCGCCGGCCACGCACGGCACGTGCCTCGCACGTGTGACGGAACCCTAACGGCATCAGGAATATTCCTATGGAATATTCCGTTATCTTCTAACGGATTCCGTTAGAACCAACTGACGGCGTGAGGAATATTCCGTCAACTTTGACGGAATATTCCGTCACCCCTAACCTCCAGCTCCGGCAACCTTCGCCGGCGCCGGACTGGTTTTTCCGGCGACCTTTTTCCGGCGAAACTTCAAACTCTCATATCTCACTCATTTTTCACCCAAAATTCATGAAATTTACACCAAAATGCTCTAAATTCAATGTAGAACAACGTTATACCTTCAAATCCTTCGAAAAACGTCTAGAAATTCCATGGGAAATTTCCTCCAACTCGGCCAAGTCCAGAACTCAGTAATCCCGACGTCCAATGTTCACGAACGGGGTACTCCGAGCTTCGTGGAAGTCTCTAGAGTGTCCCTATGATTTTTGTTTCACCTAAAACGCAACCATAACAAAAATGATGAACAGTGCTTCGAGTTTAAGCCACGGGTTCGAGGTGATTCTGGGGATTTCCCAGCCTAAAACTAACATGTAAATGTTCAACACAAGTCACAGATCATGGTTAACCTTACCTGAGGCTCGATCTGGGCGTGATGAAGGATTATGTGTGTGTCCGTACAATGAAGTCGAGAGAGAGAGATGGTTCGAGAAAGAGATAGAATAGAGTTGTGTACGTGTGCATGTGTGAGTACGTGTGTGTGTATGTTAAAATATCAGCCCAATCTTTGGGCTTAAATGGTTAGGGCTCCCAAAGCCCAATAAATCCCCTAAACACACCCGTTCACGTATAAACGAGGGGTAGGATCGTCATTTCACGTCGAAATTATATTTAAAATCAGAACGGGATGTCACAAAATTTCTCAAGAAAAAAAAGGAGAGAGAGAGGTAAATGACGTATACGTGTCAGGAACATAGCTGTTGGATTTTATCCTAACAAGTGCACACTTGAGAGTTGAGAGACCACGGTGGAAAAACCCGCCCTACTGCTACTAGTGGCAAGCAAAATACCACTATCTTTCCCTCTCTTTGTTGTTTCCTTTTCTTATAATTTTCTTTTTTCCCTCCCTTATTTTCCCTTTTTCTCTCTCTTTTTCTTCAAATGGCGGATGCATATTAATTATTATAGGTTTTAGGGGTATAAAATTTAATATATATATATATATAATTATTATAGTTAATATTTTGGGGCTATAATTATTATAGGATATATAATTATTATAGTTAATTTAATATATATATATATATGTAATTATTATAGTTTTTAGGGATATAAAATTGTTAAATTAATATATATAATTATTATAGTATTTTTTTAGGGTTATAAAATTATTAAATTAATATTATGCTTATCATGTTACTCACGTGTATACCAGAACCAACCCGTTATCTTAACAGGTGCTTATCAGGTTATCCGATAACGACCCGATTAGTTATCGTGTCGACTTGAATACCTGTTAATTTTGTGTCATATCGTGTCAAATGATCATGTGGTGTTAAGAATTGTTAGGCGTACTTTGAACAGTTGCATGACAGAAAGAAACAGAAGGCACCGCCCTTTTTTAGGCTCAAGAAAACGTGTTGGGACGACAAATGGGCCTAGTGGTAGAGTAAGCCCAAAAACATGTAATCATCATCGGATTCTCTAATCCTCCACGTCTGCATTCTGCAACTAATATTTTCCCTAGGATGATGGAAATTGGGTGGACCTCAATTTTTGACTCACCAGCAGGATAAATTTTTTATTGGGGTCACGTAATCAACCCATCGTGTGTCAACAAATCATTTTTTTTTTGGAGAACGAGTTCACTCTCACCGGTGACTGTATGAAAGAAAAGTGTATTAGAGTAGGAGCAATTGTGATTTTGTAACATGAATTTATACGAGTGAATCGAATTGTCACAGTAACAGCGAATTCAAACTCGTTATCATAGTTGAGTCAATGACCTTGCATTAGAGACTCGAACGACAATGGTGTTCTGAAACCCTTCCCCGTCGTTTTGGTTGGTCGGGTGGGTGGCAAATTCATGAGACCTTGTGTTTTTTCCCAAGACGTCACTTTCAGAGGCCTAATTTCCAGTGCTCATCTATTCACATCCGGGTCGACCCGACCCAACAGCTCGAGCGAAAGTCAGTCCCAGTTCGTGAACTACCTGCAACCACGACGGCTCTAGCATGGCAGTTGGCGGGTCCCCTGGATTCTGGCCGGCCCATCCATAACGCACCACGCGCACGTTAGCTGATATCGTCGTCCCACTCCGAACTTTCTCCGAGCGGGAGCGCACGTTAAATATTTTATATTTACTAAAAAATATTAAATAAATGGATATGTAGATACACCGGAAAGCATGTGACCGGTTTTGACCCGACACAGTTCGCCGGAAATGAAAAGAAAAGGAAAAAGCAACAAAACAGAAACGAAAAAGCTTTTACTTCTTTTTTGTTACTGAAATTCCCAAAATACCCTTGGATCTTCCACGCTCACTTGTCTCGTACCTGTTCAAATCCAAAGTCTGTTTTTCCTATTCGGATCAGCTTCTCTTCTTCTTCTTCTTCTTCGCTTCCGTCGCCGTTGATGGAACTGCAGAGGGGCCAGGATCAGAGCCGTCCAGAGCGGAAGGGGCAGAAGCGGAAGCTGGAGGAGGAAACCGGCGGCGAGCGGGAGATCTCGGTGAATTCTGGCGAAGCAAGAAAGGCGCTGCTGAGCGAGGTCAGCGAGCAGGTGAAGGTCCTCAACACCACCTTCTCTTGGAGCGAAGCCGATCGTGCTTCGGCCAAGCGCGCCACGCACGTCCTCGCCGAGATCGCCAAGAACGGTTGGTTGAAACAAAATCCCCAAATAACCCTCCGATCTCGCCTCAATTTCATTTTCTTTCGTCATTTCTCATCGGTTATGGAGTTTTCGAGGTTCTTGAATTGTTCGGAATTGACGATTTTGTGTGTTTGTGTTGGAGCAGAGGAGGTAGTGAACGTGATCGTCGAAGGCGGTGCGGTTCCGTCTCTGGTGAAGCATCTTCAAGCGCCGCCGTTAAGCGAGGGCGACCGGAGTTCGAAGCCGTTCGAACACGAGGTCGAGAAGGGAAGTGCCTTTGCCCTGGGCCTTCTCGCAGTTAAGGTCACTTTACTCTTACTGTTTTTCAAATTTTCAGTCCACTGTGGTCAAATTTTCTGTGGACTTGGAACTTTCCTTTTCTGCATGAGTAGATTATTCGTTTTAATATTTTCAGTGATCGTACAATTGAGCGTGTAATTTACGCACAGAGGTTCAACTGAATTTGCAAAAATTCAAACTTTTGTATATAAGTACAATTTGTGTTGGGGAAATTACAATTCGAAAATCCGAAATAATATTCTCTCCCAAAAAGCACACAGACAGTGCGGCTTTATGAACTATGAATCGAAGATTTCCAAATAGCGTGCGTGTTGTGGTAAAAGTTATATTTTTTTGTCTGTGGTACATGTAAGGAGGTTTACTGCGATTATTTTTGGTCGGGGTGATTGGTAGTTTCTTAGTTGCTGGTATGTTATAGCAAGTCGGCGTGTCATGGTTGCCGATATGTATGCTTGCTTTTGATTCTTGGTGTATCCAGTATTACTCTTGACCTTCTTTATGTTGCACGGATATTTATATGAGACACTCTTGGATAAGATATAATTCACCATCACACTGACAGTACCTGTAATTGCTGAACCTGTTCTTTCTTGCTGTCTTATGTGTCAACAGCCTGAGCATCAACAACTCATTGTTGACACTGGTGCATTGGCTCATCTTGTGGATTTGTTAAAGAGGCACAAGGATAGTCTTGTATCTCGGGCTCTGTATAGCGTCATTCGTAGAGCTGCTGATGCCATCACCAACCTTGCCCATGAGAATAGCAGCATTAAAACCCGTGTCAGGTTCGCTTATGTCTGAAGTACCTTCTTTCAAATGAAAAATTTGGCGGTGGCAACACTATTCTAATGATCATCAGGACTGCTTATACAGAATAGAAGGTGGAATTCCACCTCTAGTTGAGTTGCTTGAATTTGCTGATACCAAGGTGCAAAGAGCAGCTGCTGGAGCACTACGAACTCTGGCATTTAAAAATGATGAGAATAAAAATCAGGTAATATTATCTTCTTCTTTTTTAATTTTTTTTTAAGTCGCTTATGGGAAAAGGTTGGTTTGAAGAGGAACCTGATGGTGTCAATTTATGGCTTTGCAGATTGTTGACTGCAATGCGCTTCCTACTCTCATTCTAATGCTTCGGTCTGAGGATGCTGCAATACATTACGAAGCGGTAGGATCTTATTTTACTTGAATTTATATTATGCACTATTGGACTTATATTGGTCAGAATTAGGTTGTCGCACTTCATGTTTCTCATCATCAGATTATTTATAATGTGATGCAGGTTGGTGTTATTGGAAATCTGGTACACTCATCTCCGAACATAAAGAAAGAAGTTCTTCTTGCGGGAGCTTTACAACCTGTTATTGGATTGCTTAGGTGTGTCCCAGTAGTGTCATGTCACGTGATGTAGCTAAACTTTTCTTGTGTCATGTCCATTATTTTGTACATTGAAGAAGTTTCTGAAGTCTTTTATATTGGGTTACAGTTCCTGCTGCTCTGAGAGCCAAAGAGAGGCAGCTTTATTAATTGGACAATTTGCTGCAACTGATTCAGATTGCAAGGTGGGTTAGATATATTTATTTCTTTCAATATTTTTCCATGATTTGAGTTAATTTCGCATTTGGCACCCCAAAAATCTTAGAAATCAAAACATCATTAATCTTCTTTTTCTTTGTTCAAATAATGACCCTATTACTTGCAATCTTTGCTTTATCCTTGTAGATAGAACTTTGTTCCTTCCCTATTGATTCCTTGCTTTTGGGGACATTGCCCTTGCCCTTCCACTGAAATAGTCAGGTTTTTTATAGGTTCACATTGTTCAGAGGGGTGCTGTTCGGCCTCTGATTGACATGCTTCAGTCCCCTGACGTACAACTAAGGGAGATGTCAGCTTTTGCGTTGGGGAGACTCGCACAGGTTATTATTTCTTCACATATGTTGTTTCTTTTGTGTAAATTACATTTCTTTGGTCAATATTGTCTTCATTTCAGTGGATGTATTCTACCCTCCAAGGATGGATTTTGATTTTGCGCTGAGAATTTACTTAACCATTGATGTACTTATTTCATGTTCTGCTAGAAATGAAGATGAATTTATGGGTCATATGTTTTTACAGTTGAGTAGTAGTTCTAGAATTCAACTCCTGAGGAGTTTCTTCTATTCACTAATATCATTACTAGTCTCAGGTTTCCTGACAGAGATCCGATGAATTAATTTTCATGTATTATTGAAATAATGCTTTTTCTGTCTTTTGGTGCTATGTGATATGCTCTTTGGTAATAATGATTCAAGTTTTTGCTAATTCAGGACACAAACAACCAAGCTGGTATAGCTCATAATGGTGGTTTAGTGCCATTGCTGAAGCTTCTTGATTCGAAAAATGGTTCTCTACAACATAATGCCGCATTTACTCTTTATGGTCTTGCAGATAACGAGGTATGGTATAATTAATGAATTTTCATGAAAATTGGGTCAAGGTAGACATTTAACCATTTTACTGTGATGTAATTTATTGATTCGTTTTCTCTGCTAGGATAATGTCTCGGATTATATTAGGATTGGAGGTGTTCAGAAGCTGCAAGATGGAGAATTTATTTTTCAAGTATTTCTCTCTCTCTCTCTCTCTAAAGATTTTATTTATATTTGTAGTTCCTTAAATATATAATGGATGTTTTCAGTTCTTCCATTTTTCTTCTCTCTTTGCTGCACATTATAAATTGTAACCTGCAAGAATTGACGAGTCATGTTATCAGGCAACAAAGGATTGTGTGACCAAAACATTGAAAAGATTAGAGGAGAAGATTCATGGAAGAGTGAGCATTGTCATGTCTATTTTGAGTTTTTATTTTATTTTGTAATTTCTAGCATTTGGTATGCTTAATGTATTAAATCTATTAGATTGTAATTTCTTGTTTTCTTGATGTAGGTTTTGTCCCATTTGCTATATTTGATGCGTGTAGCGGAGAGGGCTGTTCAAAGACGAGTTGCTTTGGCTTTTGCTCATCTTTGTTCGCCAGATGATCTGAGAACAATATTCATTGACAACAATGGCATGTCACATCCTCTGTTTATATCATGTTTTTCATGGTTGCTTTTGCATAGGAACTTATATTCTTTATATACTTCTGCACGTTTTTGATTTTCTGATATTGATATTATTAAGCAGGTCTGGAGTTGCTTCTTGGGCTTCTTGGTTCCAGTACCCATAAACAGCAACTTGATGGTGCTACTGCTTTATATAAGTTGGCTAACAAAGCCATGACTCTTTCTCCTGTGGATGCAGCTCCCCCATCTCCAACGCCACAGGTTGGGATGTTTTTCAATAACAGCTGTTTTTTTTCATGCTTGCGGAATGAGTTCTTTTAGTTTTTTTAACATAATATGAAGTCAATGTGGTAGCATAATATATATTTTTTGTTTCCCAATTATTCACATTATTGTTGCCCATTTTGGACCTCTAAAACAAAAGGGAAGATAACCGCACAGCTCACTATTATTTCATTTCTAAACAGTTCCTGAACTTTCCGATATTGCAATTAGATTCCTTCATAAGGTGTGTTATACTACACTTTGATTACTGTGTGATAGTAATGTAAGATTCTTTGTCCTTAAAAGAATACAATTCAAATAGTGTTTTTTGTCGTATTTGAAGTACTGATTAAATATAACAGAACGTATCAAAGCCTGAGTTGTCACACTGGAATCATTCTTTTCAAGTTCACATACTGATTGCAATCTAAAAGAATTTTCCGGAAAGAATTGACCTCTAAATGCCCATTCATTGGTTGCTTCCTTGCATTTAATAGTACTGTCATCTTAAGCATTAACGTATATATTTGGTATGAATTGCTTGTAATGGTGAATAAATCTTCATGCAGGTCTATCTAGGGGAGCAATATGTAAACAATCCTACGCTGTCCGATGTTATTTTCTTAGTTGAAGGTTTAAATCTTTTATCTTTATTTAAGCACTTTCTACTCATGCTGTATTAGCTGGCATAACAGAATATTTAATTAGCATGGGTGATTTTATTGTTAACATAAATGACCTCTTTAAATGTTTGATTGTTTACTGACCAATTGCAGGCAGACGGTTCTATGCTCACAGAATTTGCCTGCTTGCTTCTTCAGATGCCTTCCGTGCAATGTTTGATGGTGGTTACCGGGTGGGTTTCTGCATATATTGATTTCATCCTGGACCACGATTTACCTACAAATAAGCATTGAAATGCAATTTACAGAATAAAAAGGATGTCTTCTTGTTCGATAGTGTGCAATATCTTTATAATTTCCAGTTAACCTATTACAGGAGAAGGATGCGAGGGACATAGAGATACCAAATATTAGATGGGAAGTTTTCGAGTTGATGATGAGGTAAAGTGAAGATTCTGTTTTATCTCTTTAACAAAAGCTGTTTGGCGAGCTTTGATAACTCAGTATCTTCCGACTTTGCACAGATTTATATACACTGGATCAGTCGACATTACTCTTGATATTGCTCAAGATCTCCTCAGAGCTGCAGATCAGTATCTTTTGGAGGGACTCAAGCGGCTTTGCGAGTACACAATAGCACAGGTGACCTGACAGACTCTCTCTCTCCCTCTCTCTCTCTCTATCTATCTCTGCTCATGTCTTGCTCTGAGTTGAAAAAGGCAGCCACCTAATTACAATTCTACTCTTTTTTGACATAGGACATATCGTTGGAGAACGTTTCAAACATGTATGAACTTTCAGAAGCCTTCCATGCAATGTCATTAAGGCACACATGCATTTTGTTTATTTTGGAGCAGTTCGAAAAATTGAGTGCCAGACCAGGGTATGTGCTCCCTCCAACCTTTGGTTCGTATTCAAAAAGATTATTTACGTATAGTCCACCTGAGTTCCTAGATTTAGTCTTGTTTTTCTTAGCGAAAAGTAGTATCGCCTTTGCTTATTTTGGCCGAATCCTCGTGTTTTGTTTTCATCTACTGAAATTGTGTCAATGCTGCAACGCTGCAGGCAATCTCATCTGATCATGCGTATATTACCCGAGATCTGCACTTACTTTACTAAAGCGCTTACGAAGCCTAACCCACATAGCTTGCGGCTATAAGTCGCTGCCTTCAACCGTTGAGTTCTAACACCCTGATGTACAGAAAGCGGTACTAGATGCTCTTGCTGTTGTCGAGCCATGAGAATTTTCTAATTCTTTGATTGTAGTTTGCTTACAATCCGTCCTGATTCATTTACTTGTAAAAACGATGCCTCTGTTTTAGCACAATTCTGACATTTCTCGGAATATTTGTAAGCTTCGCCCGCATGGTCTCTTCAACAATCTCAAAAAGTTTCTGAGCCGTTGGATGTAGCAGTACAGTCGAGCTAGAGTGATTGAAACTCTGTTCGTATAGGAAATGAAAGGTTTGTTCGTATGAATTGCTTGTCTCTTAGTGAGGCTGCACTGATTCTTGCTACTCCATTAAGCTGTAGGCTTCCTCCAGATAAATTAATATGGCATTATGATGCGAAAGGTTTGTTCTCTTTAAACAGTGCTTATAAAGTTGCTTGCAATGCCGTTTTGAGGCTTCATCTTCGCAGTCTAGTTCGAGGGGGGCTATGGTGTGGAAGGAGGGTATACCGGGTAAAGTAAAGTTGTGTATTTGGAGGGCCTGTCGTGATATTTTGCCTACCCATGCTAATTTGGAAACCAAGGGAGTTGTTGTGGACAATATATGCTTGTTTTGTAGTTCCTCCTCGGAGTCGGACTACACGTGTTCAAACATTGGTAGCCAAGTCCAGGGGTCTTCACTTATGGATCTTCTGGTGGATGACATTCATGTTCTTTTGTGGGCCTTTGTGGATTCGTAGGTTTGTTATGTGCGTCGTACTGCCAATGTTGTGGCACATGGTATGGCCAAATTAGCTGTTTCTTCTTCTATTAATTTTTGTTGGTTTGAGGAGCCTTCGGACTTGATTGTGGAGGCTCTCTCTGATGTTGCTTGACTTGTGACTTCTCAACAAAATGCTATCGTTTCTCTTAAAAAAAAAAAAAACCCAGTCAGAATTTGGCCGAATGGAGCCTGTAATTGATGAAAACGGGATTCTATTGTTTTATTACAATTTTCATATTTTGTTATTTGTTTATATCCTTTCTTATTCAGATTCCTATGGTTACTAGGGTTAAAAACATTATAAACAGGTCATCTTGGTCTTAGTTTTGTTATTAATTCATATTATTATGTAAGGAAGATTATTTCAATTTGAATACAAAATGGTCGACTAGCCGCCTCAGAACATCTTCAAAGGAGATGTCAAAAACTGCCACATAAACATACAACAGTACAAAATGATAGCAAACTCTCTCCAACCTTGACTTTAGTTTCTTATGTGGGGTTCAGCCAGTTGATGAGAAAGCCTTATGACATCAAATTTGGCAGTTGCTATCAAATTGATTTAATAATGTTTTAATAGGTGTGATGCATCTTCACTTGTAAATGAGAGGTCTCAGGTTTGACTCACCAAAGACGAATTTGAATCATATTATTATGGCTAGTCCAGTATGAGGCTCCGTCTACTCTCCCATTCCCCTTATTGTTTGTTCCAAAAAAAAGAAAAGAAAGGTGTGATGCAATATATAATGAATATTGCTGTGTATTCCAAGTATTTGTTTAAGTGTCTCAATAATTAAAATCACAAAGATATAAAATTAAAAAAATAAATAATAGACTGATATTTTTATTTAACATTAGAACAAAAAATTATACAAAATATCAAATCGCTACCAAATTCATCAAATATTATATTGATGTTTTACGTTTGACAGTTCTTTTGAAAAGATGTTCTAACAAACTGACGCAACCACATACGGATAATCAAACGTCTTAGGTGCAAGTACTCCAATATTTACAAATTTAGAAGGAAGAAGTTAGTTTGCCGGGTCAAACTTCCCACAATATTTTAATTGAAAATGGCAGAAACGTGATTCACACTTATTATAAGGCGCCTCTTTTTAAAAGCCTCGGGATTCCATGATTCACACTTCAATTCCCTACTTTTTCTGTATCTTTTACCTAAGTCTCTGCAATGTCTTCCAGCACCAAAGAAATAGCCTCGGAGTTCCTTCCCTTCATCAGATTCTACAAAGATGGCTCGGTGGATCGCCTTTTGGACTCTCCATACGTGCCCCCATCTCCAAGTCAAAACCCTGAAACTGGTGTCTCCTCCAAAGATATCACCATCTCAGACAACCCCAATATCTCCGCTCGCCTTTACCTCCCAAACCTCCCTCAAAACCAATCCCAAAAGTTTCCCATCTTGGTCTACTTCCATGGTGGTGGGTTTTGCATTGAATCCGCCTTCTCATTTCTTGACACTCGCTATCTCAACCGCTTGGTCTCAGAAGCCCGAGTCCTAGCCATCTCTGTTGACTACAGACTCGCTCCGGAGAACGCACTTCCTATTGCTTATGAAGATTGTTGGGATGCTCTTCGATGGGTTGCTTCTCACTCAAGCAACAATGACTCAGGCGGTGACAAAGAGCCATGGTTAGTCAGGTATGGAGATTTTGATAGGCTTTACATTGGTGGTGATAGTGCAGGTGGAAACATTGCACATAATATGGCTATCATGGCAGGAGTTGAGAGCTTGTGTGGTGGTGTCAAAATTTTGGGCGCATTTTTATCCCACCCTTATTTTTGGAGTTCCAAGCCAATTGGTTCAGAGCCTAAAGGTGAAGACTTTGAGAAAGCTGTCCCTTATTTGATTTGGGACTTTGTTTATCCATCAGCCCCCGGAGGGGTCGACAATCCGATGTTAAATCCGGCGGGTGAGGGTAAACCGAGCCTGGCTGGACTTGCGTGCTCTCGGCTGCTCGTGTGTGTTGCTGAAAAAGATGAGCTGAGGGACCGAGGTGTTTGGTATTACGATTTGGTGAAGAAGAGTGGGTGGAAAGGAGAAGTGGAGCTGTTTGAAGTGGAAGGAGAGGACCATTGCTTTCATATCTTCTGTGAGACTCAGACTGAGAATGTTAAGAAAATGATCAAACGCTTGGCTTCTTTTCTTGTCTAGTAACGATCATGTCAAGATAGTATGATCAAATTTATTAAATAATTATTTAATAGATTACTATTAATATGTAATAAATATTGTTGTGCTTTTCAAGTATTTGATTGGTTGTCTCAATATTGTTGTGTTTTCCAAGTATTTGATTAATATTAAAATATAATAAATATTTTTGTAATTGTTCTCCCTTCTATCGATCAAGAAGAGCATTTTGTAGCATTCATGACTTACTACTAAATCTTGGATCTTAAAGCTGCGACAGTTGTCAAATTTGAGATGGTAGTTTTGTGGTTTCTGCTAGGGCAAATGACTATGAGGACGAAGCTTGGTGTTTGGGGATGACTCATACTAAGATTTTTATATTGACGATTACAAGATTATCAAAGATGGTGCAGTCATACCTCATGGTAGGCCTGGCAAACGGGTCGTGTCTGTCGTGTTCGTGCAACATCTGTTATCTTAACAGGTCGTGTCGTGTCACACATGTTATCTTAACGGGTCCTTAACAGGTCGGGTCACTTTACCCATTTGCACATACCACACATTGTCACATAAATATTACTTCAAAACATTAAAACATTTGTCGTTTAAGTACTATATCTACACTTGAAAATAAGAGCCTAATAAAAAATAATACATACACTACTAATCTATTACAAATATTAAATGTGCAAGGATATGCAAAATGAAAAAGTTTTTGTTTTCAAGGTTGTAAGTCTTTCTCAAAAGTTTAAACCTCAATTTACAAAATCTTCAATTTACATCGATCATCATGAAATTGTATTGGAACTTTGGCTTGATCTATTGCCTTCAACTTCAAGAGTTATTTTAAATTGAATATCGAATTCATTCATTGTATTCATATAGGGTCAAGGAGTATAGTTGTAAAAAATCATCAAAATCGGAGTTAAAATAATCGTTAAATCGTGATTTTTCGTTTATAACAGTCGGAAAGTTTTGTCCCATTACTTGATCTTTGAATGTTTTTTTTTTGTGATTTTTTGCTGATTTGATCTCGAAGCATATACAAACAAGTTTGACGGTTGAGATCGTTAAAATTAGTTTCGGAGAATTTGTATCCCATTAAAGCGATAGATTCACTAACACTTAAGAGTTTATTTATACTTTCATTAAGTATAATATAAGATTTTGTGGTATCCACTTGTGTAAATATTTTAAATTGAAGATCGAATTCATTCATTGCATTCATATAGGGTCAATGAGTGTAGCTGTAAAAAATCATCAAAATTAGAGTTAAAATAACCGTTAAATCGTGATTTTTCGTTTATAACGGTTGAAAAGCTTTGTCCCGTTACTTGATCTCTGAATATTTGTTTTTTTTGTGATTTTTTGCTGATGTGATCTCGAAGCATATACAAACAAGTTTGACAGTTGGGATCATTGAAATTAGTTTCGAAGAATTTGTATCCCATTAAAACGATAGATAATTCACTAACACTTAGAGTTTATTTATACTTTCATTGAGTATCACATAAGATTTTGTGGTATCCACTTGTGTAAATATTTTAAATTGAAGATCGAATTCATTTATTGTATTAATATAGGGTCAAGGAGTGTAGCTGTAAAAAATCATCAAAATCGGAGTTAAAATAACCGTTAAATCATGATTTTTCGTTTATAACCGTCGAAAAGCTTTGTCCCGTTCCTTAATCTTTGAATATTTGTTTTTTGTGATTTTTTGCTGATGTGATCTCGAAGCATATACAAACAAGTTTGATGGTTGGGATCGTTGAAATTAGTTTCGAAGAATTCGTAATCCCATTAAAACGATAGATTCACTAACACTTAGAGTTTATTTATACTTTCATTGAGTACTAGTGTAAATATTTTAAATTGAAGATCGAATTCAGTCATTGTATTCATATAGGGTCAATGAGTGTGGCTGTAAAAAATCATCAAAATTGGAGTTAAAATAATCGTTAAATCGTGATTTTTCGTTTATAACCGTCGAAAAGCTTTGTCCCGTTACTTGATCTCTGAATGTTTGTTTTTTGTGATTTTTTGCTGATGTGATCTCGAAGCATATACAAACAAGTTTGACGGTTGGGATCGTTGAAATTAGTTTCAGAGAATTCGTATCCCATTAAAACGATAGATTCACTAACACTTAAGAGTTTATTTACACTTTCATTAAGTATAACATAAGATTTTGTAGTATCAACTTGTGTAAATATTTTAAATTGAAGATCAAATTCATTCATTGTATTCATATAGAGTCAAGGAGTGTAGCTGTAAAAAATCATCAAAATCGGAGTTACAATAATCGTTAAATCATGATTTTTCGTTTATAACCGTCGAAAAGTTTTGTCCCGTTACTTGATCTCTGAATGTTTGTTTTTTACGTTTTTTTGCTGATGTGATCTCGAAGCATATACAAACAAGTTTGACGGTTGGGATCGTTGAAATTAGTTTTGGAGAATTCGTATCCCATCAAGTTCAATAGTGTATATATATATATATTTATTTATTTATTAAGTAGATTTAAATCTATTTATTTTGTACTTATAATTAATCGGTACACGAAGTAGTACATCATGTCACGTGTCATTATAAAAATAGTGGGATATGTCATATGTGTGATAAAAAGTTAATAACTTAAAAAAAAAAAAATTTCTCACCACTTCTATTAATTTTCATTTTTCCCTCTCTTTTTGTTTCCTTTTCAACTTTTCCCTCCGGTAGCCTACTCATCTTTCCCTAATTCTCTCTCTTTTTTGTTTCCTTTTCAACTTGTTTTATTATTTTCATTTTGCCTTCCTTTTTCTTCAAAAATGGTGGCACTGGGAATGAAATGGAATCAAATCAATGAATTATGGATACATATTATTAATTAATAATTGGCCAAATTTTTTTCGTGATCCCTGTGGTGACATGCCACTTTCAATGTGACCCTCGTGATAAAAAAAAACTTTTAATTAAATCCTCGTGGTGGGTGTTGTTAGCAATTGAGATCCAAATCCAAATTTCCGTTAGTTTTCCGTCAAATAAAACTCACGCGACTATCACATGAAGGGTCAAATTCGTTCTTTCAATCCAAATTACATCTTATCCAATGGACATCTATTATAATTTAGGGTTTAACTAAAATTAGACTTTACAAAAAAAAAAAAAAAATTGGAACGCGAAGATTGAAACTAAACCTGTAAAACCATGTTTATGGCTAGGAGAAGAGGTGAATGTGAAGTCGCGCCTAATTTTTTAGGTATGATTTAATTTTGTTTGGAAAAATACTTCTAATATACCATTGTTTTTTTTTTTTCAATGCCAACACGTCTTTGATCATGAGTTAGAGTCTTAGTCTTACTTGAATTTTCATTCTTGTATCAATTTGTACCAGTTTGAATGCATAAATGCATTTCAGTTTTGTCTTTAATTGGTAATGTGGTTTTATGCAAGCCCTAGTTGGCCAGTACACAACCTTTCAATTTTTTTCTTCATCTTCTTTGAATTTTAATTCTTTAACTTTCTTACGCTCTTGAAGTTTATATGTGGCGGGCAGACCTAAAGATTAAATTTTCTGCAATGTCTTTCACCCATTATCTTTAATTCTACAATGCCTTTTACCTGCCTGAGATGAGATACGGGAACTGCTGAGTTTTTATTTATTTATCTTTACAAGTTTCTTTTATTTGTAATTTTATTTTAATCCAATCATGTTTTTGTTTTTTTTTATTTTCCAAAATAAATAAACTTAATTTTGACCGATCCACATGTGATAGTCACATGATTTTATTTAACGGAAGACTAACGAAAGTTTGGATTTGGACCTCAATTGCTAATAGGGCTCACCATAGGGTTTAATTAATAGCTTTTTCACCACAAGGGTCACATTGAAAGTTGCATGTCACCACAGGGACCACAAAAAAAATTTAGCCTTAATAATTATTATAGTTTTTATAAAATTTAATTCAAAATTTAATATATATATATATATAATTATTATAGAAAGTTAATATTTTGGGGGTATAATTATTATAATTATTATAGTTAATTTTATATATATATATATATATATATATATATATATATATATATTGGGGTGTGATATCCACACACCCATTTTAACTTCTTTCACACCTTTTTGAATTTCGGCAGTCGGATCGGATGAATTGAAGAAGATCTAACGGACAAAAAGTAATAGGGGTGTGTGAAAAGTAAAAAGGGGTGTGTGGATAGCACACCTTTAGGAGTATAAAATTGTTAAATTAATATATATATAATTATTATAGTATTTTTTTAGGGTTATAAAATTATAAAATTAATATTCTGCTTATCGTGTATCGTGTTACCTACGTGTATATCGAATCAACCCGTTATCTTAACAGGTGCTTATCGGGTTACCCGATAACGACCCGATTCGTTATTGTGTCGACCCGAACACCTGTTAATTTCGTGTCGTGTCACGTCGGGTTATCGGGTCGTGTCGGGAATTGCCAGACCTACCTCGTGGTGCTATTGCAGTGGCTTGAGGGGATGTCTCATAGCAAGGTTTCATTATATAATAAGCATAGTCTTTTGCAAGGTTTCTTTGCCGAATGAGCATTGTTTATTGCAAGTTCATTATAAAGTGATGCAAAGTTTCGTGCTCGCAATCGTTACATTTCCGTATGATTGGATGCGGTTAATTAAGATGTTGTATTGTCTTTTTGTTGCATTGTGTAATCGAGGAATTGAATTCTATGTGGATGAAGTTCTTCATTTTTCTGTTGCTATGGAGATTTTGATAGACTTTACATATATAGGTGGTGACAGTGCAGGTGGAAATATTGCACATAACCAAGCTAGGAAGGCAGGAGTTGAGAGCTTGCATTGTGGTGTGAAAATTTTGGGGGCGTATTTGTCCCTCTTATTTTTTTAGCTCCAAGCCAATTGGGGGAGAACCCAAAGGTGAAAACTCTAAGAAGACTATGCCTTATATGATTTGGGACATTATGTGTCCATCAGCTCCCGGAGGTATTGACAATCCAATGGTGAATCCGGTGGGTGAGGGTGCACCAAGCCTTGCTGGACTTGCGTGCTCTCGGATGCTTGTGTGTTTTGCTGAAAAAGGATGAGCTGAGGGATCGAGGTGTTTGGTATTACAATTTGGTGAAGGAAAGTGGGTGGAAAGGAGAAGTGGAGCTGTTTGTAGTGGAAGGAGAGGAGTGTTGCTTTTATTTCTAGCTCGAGACCGAGACTGAGAATATTAAGAAAATGTTTAAACGCTTGGCTTCTTTGCTTGTTTAATTAATAACTATCTTGCTAAGTTTCCTCGTGAAAGTATGAAACAGAGAATGACTGTCTTTGGTTCTACAAATAAATAAAACTAAATATGTACCTTGTTAGCATGCATGAAGTATCCTAACTCCCTTTTTTGATCAAAGTAAAATAAAAAGTGACCAAATTCTGGTGCACTTTCCTAATTCTTTATGAAATATTACTGAAGCGAGCGGATTCTTTCAATCCTAGCTGCTCAATCACCAATTCAACTTAATTCTGGAGGCGATATATTTTTTTTCCATTAGTAGGGTTTAGAAAGAGGACTTGGAATTGCCTAATCCCAATGGACCAAAAATTCCAGCAAAAAAATAAAAATAAAAAATCCAGCAAATTGAGTTATCCTTTAGGGCGGCAGAAGAAAACCATGGACCATTAGGGTTTTATTGTTTGGAAGAAACGAGAAATTTGGAGTGGTTTTAAGAGAGGTTACCTGCCACCGCGAACACTGTTGGTGCGAATTTGTCTTGTTCTCCCGCTCTTATGCATTAACTTGCTTCATTGACCTTGTACAATGTCTTTTTCACACCGTCGATCCGATGTGTCACCCACTTAATATTTGGGGGACTAATTTTTTCTTCATTATTATTGCTAATCTGGATTTTCTTTGTGTTAAATTATAAATAGTTTACACATGGTCGGAGATGGAGAAGTCGTTTTTTTTTTGTTTGTTCAAAGTTTGAATGGGTTGTGGTGATGGAGAAAGGAGGAGATGGAAATGGAGGTGGTTTCTCGATCGGGTGGGAAGGGAAGAAGAAGATGAACAACTTCTTTTTTTTAATAAAGTATTATCCTCAAAGTAATAATTAGGGTAAATTACAAAAAATTACCTCAACTATTGGTGTCACGATACTTTCATACCTCATTTTTTTAAATTGACAATGTCATACCTCATTTTACAAATTTGTGCCAATGTTATACCTTTCGTTAGCTTGGTGTCAATTTCTCAGTTAAATGCTGACGTGGCTTGATCCGAGACCCACTTTCTATTAAAAAATTAATAAAAAATTATTAAAAACAAAAAAAAGTATTTAATAATTTTTAAATATTAAAATAATAAAGAAAAGTTAAAAAAAAAAATTAAAAAAAAATTAAAAAAAAAACCTCATGTCCCCTTTCCCCAACCCCCCCTTCTAGAGCCTTTCTTGCAACCTAGAAAAAAGAAGAAGAAGAAAAAAAAGAAACTAATTTGTCTTCTCCCCTCCCCCAAAACTTGCGATTTTCCCCGACCCCCTTCCTTTCTTCCCTAAACCCGCACCCACTACCTGCAACCCAAAAAAAAAAAAAAATCCAGGAAAAAGCCCAAATCCCGTTGAGGTGGAATTGGAAAACCTTCATGATGGGGTGGGAGTGGTGGATTTAGGGTTGGCAAGGGGGTTGGGGTTTTTTTTTTGAAGGGGGCGGGGGGGGGGGGGGGGGGAAGGGGGCGGGGGGGGGGGGGAAGATGAAGATGTAGAAGATGAAGCAGGAAGATGAAGATGGGGGAGAAGATCTTCTTCTTCTTCTTCTTCGGGGTGGGGGATGGGTTTTCATTTTATTTTATTTTTTTTGTTGAAGATTAAGCAGGAAGATGAAGATGGGGAGAAGATCTTCTTCTTCTTCTTTGGGTGGTGGGGGGGGGGGGGGTGGGGGTTGATGGAAGATGAAGATGGAGGGGGGGGAGAGAAGGGACAAAGTGAGGGTTTTTTTTTTGTTTTTTTAACTTTTGTTTTAATATTTAAAAATATTAAATAATTTGTTTTTAGTTTTTAATAATATTTTATTTATTTATTTATAATAAAAAGTGGGCTCCGAATTAAGCCACGTCAACATTTAACTGAAAAGTAAACAGCCAAGTAACGGAAGGTATAACATTGGACCAAATTCTAAAGATGAGGTATGACATTGTCAATTTAAAAAAAAAATGAGGTATGAAAGTGTCATGACACCAATAGTTGAGATAGTTTTTTGTACTTTACCCTAATAATTAATTAATTTTTCTTAATTTGTTTTTGTCCACATGGTCTTTTTCTTGTCCTCTTTTAAGTGTTTAATGATTTCTAATTTTTTATATAATTATAAAGTTTTCTTTTATTAGTTTCAAGTAATTAATAAGGGTAAATTACTAATTTTATAAGCAAAATTTTGACTCAATGAGTTATATGAAAGGGAATTAAAACCTGAGGAGGCCTTTGTGTAATGTCTCAAACGTAAGGGGGTTTGTGAAAACTCGATAAACCTCAGGAGTGTTAGTGTAATTACCAGGGTTAAAAACATTATAAATAGCTCATCTTGGTCTTAGCTTTTTTATAAGTTCATATTATTATGTCAGGAGGATAAACCTCAGGAGTGTTAGTGTAATTACCAGGGTTAAAAACATTATAAATAGGTCATCTTGGTCTTAGCTTTTTTATAAGTTCATATTATTATGTCAGGAGGATTATTTGAATTTGAATACAAAATGGCCAACTCGCCGCGTAAGAACATCTCTAGAGAAGATGTATTAAAATTGCCACATATACATGCAACAGTACAAAATGATAGCAAACTCCCCAACATTGCCTTTAGTTTCTTACATGGAATTGGGTCAATTGAAGGCAAATCCTTTTGGCATCAAATTCAGACAGTTGCTGTAAAATTGATTTAATAATGTTTTAATAGGTGTGATGCAATTTATAATAAATATTGCTATGTGTTCTCAATATTTGATTGGTTGTCTTAATAGTTGAACTCACTAAAAAATGCAAAAAAAATTATAGAGTGACATTTTTATTTAACATATCAGGTTGAACAAAAAATTCTACAAATATTAAATTACCACATAAACCATCAAATATTGTTTTTGTTGCAGTCCTATTTAGTATAGGAATATGATTGTGTAAATCCTATGAGATATAGGAATGTATCTTATAGTCCTATTAGGAGTTATTTACCTATTCTATGTTGTAATCCTTATGGGAAATGTTTTGCCTTTCTACCACTATAAATAGAGGCACAATGGGGTGAATTAAAACACACCTCACAATCAAATCAATCTCTCTTCTCTCTAAAGCTTGCCGCACCACCCCTCTCTCTCTTCCTAGATCGCTCACTCAATTAGGCCTACAACACGTTATCAGCACGCTCTTGCCAGAAGCTAAGGAATTAACGCATCGTTGGAGGAGGCTTTCATCCACCAAATATTCAAAGGCTTATTCGTTTTCTGCTAAACAGGTACGCTTAAAATAAAAGAAGATATTTGAAACGTCCACGAAGCATGAAAACATTCCCCATGATGCATGAACCCCTCTATGTTTATATTTTCCTTTCGATATATATATTGTATATGTTCATATATTTGTCAATATATATATATTTGTTTCATGCATTGCAAAATTAAATTGCTATGTGGAATTTGTGAGTCAAATTATAAAATTAAATTAGAAGCAAATTAGGGTTTCCCTAACCCTAAAGGTTTTGAAAAAAAAAAGAAAAGATGGAGCATGATTCGGTGCAGCACAGCACCACCCCAGTGCAGCCAGGACCCAGGCTTCGGCCTGGACTTTCTCCTCGGGCCTGCAGCCCAAGGCCTTACTGGCCTGCACTCCAATTGCCAGCCTTGCGGCTGGGCTTTGGCCTTCTCGGCCCGCATGCCATCAGCCAGCCTTGCGGCTGGGCTGTCCCAAAGCACACACTCGGCCAGCTCTTGCTGGGCCATATCCGTGCCCCCCCTTGAGGCCCATCAACCCAACCCAGCTCGACTGGGGGTGTTTTCTCTCTACCCGTGGCCTGCAGCCACCATCCCAATTATTTTGGGCATTGTCTTATGATTAAGACACCCAAACCGTGCCCCATCACCCACGGCACTAAGCCCAAATTATTTTGGGGCTATACTTTCGACCCAATAATATTATTTTAATATTATTTTGGTTCTACAATCGCCCCGTATGGCCCGATTTATTAAATTAATTAAAATTGACCTGCAGTTCATTAATCTGATTATGAATCCAAAATTATTGACCTGAAGCTCATTTTTTGGACATTAACGATTCAATAATTTATTTTTATACTTTGAACCGTCACATACTTTCGTAGTAACGAAGCTCTCACACTTGAGTTCCCGAAGAACCTCAAATCCACTATATGTATATTTGTATATTGTATTCTGTGTTTCTTGCAGGAACCTCTCATTATGAACTAATTGTTCATAAAACTAAATTGAACCTGTAGTTTCAAATTTAGTGCCTTTGAAACCTGAAGTTTTCATTCAAAACATACCACATGAAACATGTAGTTTTCATGCATGATTTAAACCACTACATGTCTAATAGAACCTGTATGTTCTACGATATATGTCTATGGCTTACCATATGACTACTCACGTTTTTCTCCCTCTGTTTTAGGGACATGTCGAACTTGAACAAGCACGACTTCTCCGCTCTAGAAGTCTCTGGAAGAAACTATCTAAAGTGGGTTCAAGACGTGAAGCTCCATCTCACTGCAAAGGGTATTAGAGCCACCATCGAGGCACCCGTCACTGAAAAACCTGTTGACGAAGCTCAGAAGGCTACTGCAATGATCTTCATTCGAAGACACATCCATGATGCACTGCAGACCGAGTACCTCGCTGAGGAGGACCCACGCACCCTCTGGCTTGCTCTGGCCGACCGTTTCGATCACCAGAAAGACATCTACTTGCCTGAAGCAAGACACGATTGGCAGCATCTTCGCTTCCAGGACTTTAAGTCCGTGAATGAATACAACTCTGAAGTTTGTAGAATCCATTCTTTGTTGAAATTCTGCAAAGTGGAACTTACCGAATCAGATCTCCTTGAGAAGACCTATTCGACCTTCCATGCCACCAATATTGTCCTGCAGCAACAATATAGGGCACAAAAATTCACCAAGTTTTCGGATCTAATCTCTGTTTTACTTCTCGCTGAAAAGCAGAACTAGCTTTTGATGAGAAATCATCAAGCTCGACCGACTGGCTCGAATGCTGTGCCTGAAGCACATGCCATATATTCTAGCAGCCATAAACGACGTACGAATCGTCGTGGTCGTGGTAATAGGCAACAAGCTCAACCACGAGCCCAAGGTCAACAGAGAGCCGCACCTAAGGGAATGATTGTGACCCAGCAGCGTCCACCACTCGCCCCTAAGGTCCCAAACTTCAAGAACAAGGGCAAAGCTCCCGGTCAGTCTGCTTCTACTGAACTGGACATGTGCTATCGTTGTGGATCAAATGATCATTGGTCACGCGTATGCCGAGCTTCCCCTGAGGCTATTGCCAAGTATCATTCACATCGTGAGTCTAACTTTGCAGCTGTGGATCGTCCGGAAGATGCAACCACATCCATGGAGATATCAGATTTTCAGGAGGCGTCAGCCCCTATGGACGAATAAATTTAGACATGTTTTTAGGGTGTTTACCCCTAGTGGCCGAACCCACTAGGAGTGGCCGGCCCTATCCCCTATTTATCTAGGTTTATGGTTTAAATTTTTGAACAATTTTTCTAAGTATTTTGAATAATTTGTTTGGTTTTGATTTGTTTTGAATTATGGATTATTATTTGAATGGATATTATTTTCTCGAATTGCTTAATTGAATGAATGGACTTATATTTATGCATGTGACCAATTCAATCAATTTATTTCTAGGTATGTCTAGTGGGGAAGTTAGTTGTCTGGCAGATAGTGCAACCACGCACACCATCTTGCGTGAAAATCACTATTTTACTAACTTAATACCCCAGAAATCTCCTTTGACAACCCTTGCAGGTTCATCCGACCTGGTTGAAGGATACGGAAAGGCACGTATCATGTTGTCTAATGGTACTATCTTGACCATTAAGGAGGCACTCTATTCTCCACGTTCCGGAAGAACATTGTTGAGTTTTAGAGATATTCGAGATAATAAATATCATATTGAAACCACTGAAGATCATGGTTCTGAATTTCTTTGTATCACTTCATACGAATATGGCCAGAAGCGTATTCACGAGAAGTTGGAACGTCTGCCGAATGGGTTGTACATCACAACCATTCGGGGCATAGAAGCCCACAGTGTGGCCGGCCCTATGCTTGAGTTCCAGGACACTTTGTTGCTTTGGCATGACCGTTTGGGACATCCCGGACGTGACATGATGCGCCGTATCCTCAAATCATCACACGGGCACAAGTTACATCCTCATGTTGGACTCCCACCATGCAAAGCGTGTTCTTTGGGGAAGTTGAATACTCAACCCTCATATACAAAGATTATTCACAACCCCCCTAAATTTCTTCAGAGGATTCAAGGGGACATTTGTGGACCAATCCAACCAACTTGCGGACCATTTAAATATTTTATGGTGTTGGTTGATGCATCGACACGATGGTCACATGTTTGCTTGTTGTCCACACGCAACGCCGCGTTTGCTAAACTCCTAGCTCAAATTATTAAGCTAAGGGCTCACCACCCTGATTATCCAATTAAGTCGATTCGATTGGATAACGCTGGAGAGTTTACGTCACAGACCTTTGACGATTATTGCATGTCAGTAGGGATTGATGTGGAACATCCTGTACCCCATGTTCACACCCAAAACGGCCTGGCAGAAGCTTTCATAAAGCGCCTTCAAATGATAGCTCGGACTTTAGTTATGAGAACCAAACTGCCGGTATCTGCCTGGGGCTATGCAATATTGCACGCAGCCATGTTGGTCCGCCTGAGGCCCACCGCTACCCAACCACATTCACCGTTACAGTTGGTCACTGGATACGAGCCTGACGTCTTGCATTTACGGGTGTTTGGGTGCGCCATTTATGTGCCAATAGCGCCGCTGCTACGTACCAAAATGGGTCCTCAGAGAAAAATGGGAATCTATGTCGGTTATGATTCGCCATCAATTGTTCGATACATAGAACCCTTGACAGGAGATCTTTTCACCGCACGTTTTGCGGATTGTCACTTTGATGAGACAGTCTTCCCGGCGTTAGGGGGAGATAAGCATGCTAACGTTCCCGTAGAACGCCGCGAATTGTCGTGGTATGCTCTCACTATGTCTCATCTAGATCCCCACACTGCTCAGTCTGAAACTGAAGTGCGTTGACTTATAGATCTTCAGAGCATTGCTCAAAGCATGCCAGATGCTTTTAATGATCTAGCTAAATGCTTTTAATGATCTAGCTAAAGTGACAAGATCACATATACCTGCTGCAAACACACCTGCAAGGATAGATGTACCCCGTGTACGTCAACAACCCGCCTGGGAAGGCCGGACCGTCCCCGAAGGAGGGGAGGCCGCAACTTCCACGCGGCACGGTACATTGGCGGCTAGCCAATCATCTGCTCCGACCCTGAAGCGTGGCAGACCACCTGGTTCAAAGGATTCACAACCCCGGAAGAGGAAAATGGCACCAACTAGTGACCCTAGTTTGAATCCGACCATCGCTCACTCATCCGTTCCAACGCATGAGGTTATTCTAGATTACGGTGATGCTTCAGATGAAACATGCCGGCCTCCCGAGAATCGCGAGATTTCGGTCCATTACACAGTATTGGATGAGGTTTGGAATAGGAATGAGATGATCGTCGACGACGCATTCTCGTATTCAGTAGCTACTGACATCATGCTTAGCGATGACATTGAACCACGTTCCGTCGATGAATGCCGACGTAGAACCGATTGGTCAAACTGGAAACAAGCAATCCAGGTCGAACTCGATTCGCTCGCGAAACGTAAGGTGTTTGGACCAGTCGCTCCTACACCGCCACGTGTGAAGCCCGTTGGCTACAAGTGGGTTTTCGTGAGGAAGCGTAATGAGAAGAATGAAATAGTGCGATACAAAGCACGCCTCGTAGCGCAAGGCTTCTCTCAACGCCCTGGAATTGATTACGAGGAGACGTATTCTCCCGTAATGGACGTCATAACGTTCCGCTACCTAATCAGTTTGGTAGTTTCCGAAAAACTGAATATGCAGCTTATGGACGTGGTAACCGCGTATCTCTATGGGGATCTAGATACGGAAATATATATGAAAGTTCCAGAAGGACTTCCATTGACTGGCTCAAATAGTTCTAGACCACGGAACACTCTCTCAATTAGGTTGAGGAGGTCACTCTACGGATTGAAACAATCTGGGCGGATGTGGTATAACCGTCTGAGTGAATATTTGACAAGTCAGGGTTATGTGAACAATGAACTATGCCCATGCGTGTTCATAAAGAAGTCACATTCCGGATTTGCAATCGTTGCAGTTTATGTCGACGACATGAAACTCATTGGGACTCCTGCAGAGCTTGAGGGAATTGCTGCACACTTGAAATCGGAATTTGAGATGAAGGATCTTGGAAAAACTCGATACTGTCTCGGCCTGGAGATCGAGCATTGTTCGGATGGAATCCTAGTACATCAATCGAACTACACCCAAAAGGTGTTGCGTCGCTTTAATGAGGATAAAGCGAAGCCTTCGAGTACACCAATGGTCGTTCGGACTCTAGATGCTAAACGAGATCCCTTCCGTCCAAAGGAGGATGAGGAAGAGATTTTGGAACCTGAAGTTCCTTACCTGAGTGCAATTGGGGCTTTATTGTACTTGGCTCAGTGCACTAGACCCGACATCTCCTTCGCTGTTAATCTTTTGGCAAGATACAGCAATGCGCCCACACGCAGGCACTGGAATGGTGTTAAAGACGTTTTCCGCTACCTCAAGGGTACAACGGATTTGGGCTTGTTCTATACCCACGAATCACCGAGTGTTGCCGCCCCTATTGGTCCTCGGGATGGTTCTCGCCTTGTTGGTTATGCAGATGCTGGATATCTGTCTGACCCACATAGAGCACGTTCTCAAACGGGTTATGTCTTTACCGTTGGAGACACCGCTATATCTTGGAGGTCTACCAAGCAAACACTAGTGGCTACTTCGTCGAACCATGCTGAGATTCTCGCCCTACATGAAGCAGCGCGTGAATGCTTTTGGCTGAGAGAAGTTATGGAACATATCCGAAGTACTAGTGGTCTTACATTAGTCGTTGACCTTCCTACGACGATCTTTGAAGACAATGCCGCATGTATCGAGCAGTTAAATAAGGGATACATCAAGGGAGACAACACCAAGCACATAGCGTCAAAGTTCTTTTACTCACACCAGCAGCAGCAGCATCAGAACATTTAAGTCAAGCAAATCCGTTCCCAAGACAACTTGGCCGATCTCTTCACCAAGTCATTGCCCAAGTCTACTTTCCAGAAGCTTGTCCAAGGAATCGGTATGCGTAAATTATCTGAGTTAAATCGCTTGTAGTTCTCTTATTTAGAAGTTATGTCTAACTCAGGGGGAGTATCTAGAAGTATACTCACATGATCTTAATGTACTCTTTTTCCCTACGATTAGGAGCATTTTTCCCACTGGGTTTTTGCTACCTAACTAGGTTTTAACGAGGCACCCATTCTGGGATGATCATACTCCGTTGAGTTCACTACCTTCGTCCAGTTCGACGAATGTTTAGACATTATGCATACTTTCTTACTTTTCTCCTTAGTCTATGGGTTTTGCCTATCATGGGTTTTACCATAGCGAGGTTTTTGTGAGTTTTTACAAATGCATACTTCAACGTAAATATGAGACTCGCGAATACCCGTTGTGCTGACGACTTCATCAACTATTCAACCTTATCTGCTGAAGATCTGATGCGATGGTGCTTTGAGTATTTACACACTCAAGGGGGAGTGTTGCAGTCCTATTTAGTATAGGAATATGATTGTGTAAATCCTATGAGATATAGGAATGTATCTTATAGTCCTATTAGGAGTTATTTACCTATTCTATGTTGTAATCCTTATGGGAAAGGTTTTGCCTTTCTACCACTATAAATAGAGGCACAATGGGGTGAATTAAAACACACCTCACAATCAAATCAATCTCTCTTCTCTCTAAAGCTTGCCGCACCACCCCTCTCTCTCTCTTCCTAGATCGCTCACTCAATTAGGCCTACAACAGTTTTAGTATTTTACATTTGACATTTCTTTTGAAAGGATGTTCTAAGAAACTGACGCAACCACATCTACCTAAACGAGTGTCTTTGGTGCACCTACTCCAATGTTAAAAATTTAGAAGGAAGAAGTTTGAAGGGTCAAAGTGCCCACAATGTTTGAATTGAAAATGGAAAAACATGATTCTGTTTGAATGATGAAGTGCCAAAGAAGGCATCTCTTTTTATTAGCCTCGACATTCACACTTTAAATCCAAACTTTTTCCATATGAGAAATTTTATTTAAGCTCATATAATCTTTCTTTACACTTAATTTAAATTTTAAATGTGAATTGTCTTTTTTACTTTATTACATAATTACCATCAATTACAAGATGAAATTAACGATAAAATTAAAATTTATCAATAAACTCACACCCATCACCTAGCACATGGGTTTGATTCACACTGTGTTTTGAGAAATATTTACCACCTAAAAAGAGGACAAAATAGAGTTTTGTCTAAAGAAGTTCCTGTCAAGGGGTGGATGTATAGAACTCTAAGACGGTAAGGGTATTCATGACGGCTATATCCTAAGATGCTCTCACCCAACTAGCCTGAAATTGCAAACCTGAAATTGCAGTGGTAGCCCATGTATCAAGACCAAAAGAACATTTGAAGACCTGAAGGGAAACTTTTTTTATGTCATTCGACGCAAGCTGGGTACCAGCAACATGCAAATAACTTTAGTTCGATCTCAACAACCTAGCTGTTACAAACTCTACTCTCATTACCCATAACACTTTTTTTTTTTTTGTGTGTGGTGAAACGATAACAAATTCAATGCAGTTAAGAATTGACTTAAACCAATATCTTTCTTCCCAAGCTCAAATTCATAGGAGCGTTGGAAAAACTCGTGATACATTTGGCCAGTCGAGTTAGTGCTAGTTTATCGGCAAGAGCACTATTTTTTTTGAATCGGAGAGCCATAACGCATGATGCAAGATTTAAAGCCCTCATGGCAACTATGGTGGCACCATTCTAGATCAATCTTATGATTGCACAAAGTTCTTGATGTGTACTCAAGAATCATATTGACCATTCCACAGTGATGGACAAAACATTATTCAAAGTTTGTGGCTGACAGAATCAAAATCTTTTTATTTTATTTTATTTTAAGTTTTGACTTTATTTTAATGAATTGGTTCACTCTTGACACGAAATCTAACATATTAAACTAGGCTTGTGAGGATGGTTTAGGTAATAAATTTGAGTTTAAAGAGATATTAACAATTTCTTTAAAAATAATGTAGGTGTTAAAAATAAGCTAGGTGTGGAAATAAGTAATACGAGTTCAAATAAAATTATCCATCTTTTATCCAAGTCTCTCCAATGTCTTCCAGCACCAAAGAAATAGCCTGAGAGTTCCTTCTTATGATCATAATCTACAAAGATGGCTCGGTGGAACGCCTTTTGGGCTCTCCATACGTGCCTCCATCTCCAAATCAAAACCCGCATATATTGGTGTCTCCTCCAAAGATATCACCATGTCAGACAACCCCAATATCTCCACTCGCCTTTACCTCCCAAACCTCCCTCAAAACCAAACCCAAAAGCTTCTCATTTCTTCGATGGGTTGCTTCTCACACAAGCAACAAAGACACAGACGGTAATAAAGAGCAATGGTTAGTCAGGTTTGGAGATTTTGATAGACTTTACATTGGTGGTGATAGTGCAGGTGGGAACATTGCACATAATATGGCTATGAAGGCAGGAGTTGAGAGCTTGTGTGGTGGTGTTGGAGTTCCAAGCCAATTGGGTTAGAATCTAGAGGTGAAGACTTTGAGAAAACTTTACCTTATTTGGTTTGGGACCTTGTTTATCCATCAGCTCCCGAAGGGATTGAGAATCTGATGTTGAATCCGGCGGATGAGGGTGAACAGAGACTAGCTGGACTTGCATGCTCTCGGCTGCTCGTGTGTGTTGCTGGAAAAGAGGAGCTGAGAGATCGAGGTGTTTGGTGTTACGATTTGGTGAAGGAAAGTGGGTGGAAAGGAGAAGTGGAACTGTTTGAAGTGGAAGGAGAGGATCATTGCTATCATATCTTGTGTGAAAGTGAGACTGAGAATGTTAAGAAAATGATCAAACGCTTGGCTTCTTTTCTTGTCTAGTATCATATCAAGATAGTTTGTTTTTTGTTTTAAAAAGAAATGGACCAACTGGTGGTTTCGCTACAACAGTCTACTTTGCTGGTGGCCTGAAAGACTCATAGAGACATATTAAAGTAGTTTATTGGATAAACGGATACTTCTTGTTTTAATTGATCAGACTTGTCCTTCAAGGGGGCTTTGGCTTCACTTAATTCACATTCTGCAAAATGTGATCCCAAGGGCCATTTGTTAACCATTTTTTTAGTGTTCAAATCTGTTTTCATCTTTTTGAAACCTGAAAACAGGAATCTTATTTGGTAACCAATTTTAGTTTTCAAAAGAATTAAAACTAAAAAGCAAAATGTGAAAAATCAAAAAAGTAATTACCAAATAAGTTTGCAGTTTTTAAAAAGTAAAAAACTAGAACTAAAAAATGAAAAACGAAATGGTTATCAAACAACCCATACCACAACATTAATACAATAAAGTGATTCAAAATCATTTTATCAAGGGATTAAATATAAGTACTTTGAGAAATATCCGTCGCCTAGAACACATAGATTTAGATGGATAAATTGAGAAATTTTCATTATTGGTGATTGTTGGATAAAGACGATGAGTAATAATTGAAGGTTATTTTTTACATTAGATGATTATTAACACTACTAAAATTGTGATCAAATGGGACTCTGATTTTCCTAAGTCGCTTTTGAGCCGAAATTAGTCCCTTTTATGTTCCATTGGCATTGAAGGCGGTCTATTTTGAACACATTTTACGGTTCATTTAATCCCTTTTACGGTCCATTAGCACAGAAGGCCGAAATCAATCCCTTTTATGTTTCATTTTGTGTGTTCATACATTATTTTCTACAAGTCTCCCACCATCTTTTCTCAACTCTTCCATATCTCTAAATAAAAAATGAAAGATAAAAGCAAAAAACAAAATGACATGACTATTTGTCATAAATCTACAATGTGTAAGGGACGAAAGGGATGGCTTAGTCAACCGTCAGACTATTTGTGATCTAAATTCAAAAGAAATTACAAAACGTTTTGAGGTGGTGTGTGTGCCAGAGTTTGTTCTGCTAGATGAAGACACCTAGTGGCTATTTTGTTTGTTAGGCACTTTCACACCCTCAAGTTTCACACTTCTTCGTAATCTATCCATCTTCTCTAATGGCTTCCATCACCAGAGAATTCACCACAGAAAGCCAACCTTTCCTCAGAATCTACAATGATGGTACATTTGAACTGCGCACCTTCAAATCATATGTAGCCCCTCCAAAGGCATCACCATATCAGACAATCCCAACATCCTCCGCTCACCTACCTCCCGAACATCCATAAAAACAAAACCCAAAAGCTCCCCATCTTCGTTTACTTCCACAGTGGGGCGTTTTGGGTGTCGTCTGCCTTCGGACTCTTTACCCACCACTATCTCAACCGCTTGGTCTCGGAAGCCTGAGTGGTAGCGGTCTCTGTTGACTACAGACTTGTTCCAGAGAGCCCACTTCCTATAGCTTATGAAGATTGCTGGGATGCTCTTCAATAGGTTGCTTCTCACTCAAGCAACAAAGACTCAGACGCTAACAAAGAGCCATGGCTAGTCGGGTATGGAGATTTTGATAGACTTTACATTGGTGGTTACAGTGCAGGTGGAAACTGTTCGTCCCCTAAATTCACCATGGGCCTCACAGGCATTTCGAAAATTTACTCGAACAAGAAACTGGTGGATGAGAGCGTGGCACTACTAGATGCCGCTAGTAGATGAGATTTAATGATTAAGGTTGCACCTGAGTTCGACTTCTAACCAAGAGATTGTGCCATTAAGTGGGAGTGGCTCAAATCAGGGTTCTTTCTTTGCCTTAAAGATAAGGACTTTACTTATATGGAGAGATGGAACAATATGTAAATGGTAGAGTTGCTAGAAGTGCAATTGACAAAGGAAAGTAAATGACTGGTATTGTAGATTGCTTGTAAACTAAATGACTAGAAATGAGTTAAGCAAAAATGTATTTATTTAAAGTACAAAGCATTATAAGTACAAAGATATGCCAAATACAAGGTTTGAGCTTGTTCTCGAGGGATCAGGCAAGTTGCTCTAATCTTATGGCAATTTCTGGTTGTTTTGGGGAATGGCTTTGAAAGTTGTAAATAAAACTACAAATGAGATTGATACTACTGAGTGAGCAGCAGAGTTAATAAACAAGGAAAGCAACGGATGCTTGGCTAAAGGTAAATATCTACAAGGAGCTTGAGGAGCTGATTTGAGTAAAGTTGATTGATTGTTTGTTTGAGTGTCCATAATCCTTATGCATCTGCTTCTTTATATAGAGATCTGAAAAAGCCCTTTGCTGAGAACAATGAACTTGCCCGAAAGAAACTCATTGTCAGCTTGCATGTGAAATGATATTAAAAAGGGCAACTTGTACTTCCACCACATGTCTCCCCCACTTGCAATAAACTAATAATTAAAAGAAGCAAGTTGGCTTCTTTCACCAGATGTCCACTTTCATGTTTGTATGTTACCTTCCAATATCCATTTGCAATAAGAAAGCATGCAATTCTTTTGATTAAACAAAGCTCTTGGCAAAGCCCACCACCCAAACAAAAGGAAAAAGCAATATTATAATGTCAAACTACCCCACTTGCAGCTAGGGATGGGCAACGGTTATGGCGGGCGGATAACCGCGGTTATTTACCCATAACCGTTTATGCTCATACCCGCATAACCGTTTACCTGTTGGGTAATTGCTTAAACGGTTATACCCATAACCATAACCGTTTATAAACGGTTAACCATACCCATAACCGCATACCCATTTAAGCGTAACCGTTTAATACCCGTTTACCCATTTACCCCTTTTAACCCGTTTATCTTTTATTTTTTTTATTTTACCATTTCTCCTTTTTCACCCTTCTACATGTTTTTTAACAACTTGAATTTTTTTTTAAAAATTGTCATAATTTTATGTTTTTAACCTCTTTTATTGTTTAGTGTTCTTAATAGTGTATAGTTGTTAATAACCTCTTTTATGTGGCTTTATGTGAACTATCACTGCATATTATTGAGTTGAAATTGTGCCAAAGACATACCAGTACATGTAATTTCATGAGCTTTTATAGAAGATGAGTAGAATGTCATTTAAAAGCTTATCGATTTAATCCCTGTTTATCAAATTTAATTCATGTGACAGCTTCTGGAAACATCTGTCAGCTTTAAATGTTATCGATTTAATCCCTGTTTATCAAATGTAATATTTCTTTTGGGTAAAAAAATAATCTTACTGTAATATTTTGAAAGAGCAAATTTAAACTCTTTGAAGTCTATAGATTTTGAAATGTTATGGTTATAACTGTAAGTTTTAAATTTACAATTTAACACCGTTATAAGTTTGTGTTAATTTTACATATATAAAATAAATGGGTAAACGGTTACCCGTTTATAACCGCGGTTAATACCCATAACCGCCCATTTAAATTTCGCGGGTAAACGGGTATACCCATAACCGTTTATTTATCTAAACGGTTACCCATAATCGGAACCGTTTAATTTAAATGGGCGGGTAACCGTGATTACCCATAACCAATGGGTATTTGCCCATGCCTACTTGGAGCCAAATATATTTCCAAGTTAGTCTTCTTGCACAATAAACCTCCAAATGCCATATTTAGCCCTAATAGCCCAAATGAGTAAAATTGGGGACATTTTAGGTGCAAACAGAAACATTGCACATAATATGGCTATGAAGGCAGGAGTTGAGAGCTTGTGTGGTGGTGTCAAAATTTGGGGTACATATTTAGGCTACCCTTATTTTTGAAGTTCCAAGCTAATTGGGTCAGAAACCAAAGGTGAAGACTTTGAGAATAATTCGAAGTATAAAATTTGGGAGATGTTTTATCAGCTCCTAAAGGGATTGACAATCCAATCGTGAATTCGGTGGGTGAGGGTGCACCCACTGTTGCAGACTTGCCTGAGCTCGGCTGCTCGTGTGTGTTGCTGGAAAGGATGAGCTGAGGGATCGAGGTGTTTGGTATTACAAAAGAGAGTGGGGGGAAAGGAGAAGTGAAGCTGTTTGAAGTTGGAGGAGATGATTGCTTTCATTTCCAACTTGAGATGGATCTTGAGAATGCGAATGTTGAGTAAGTGTTCAAACGCTTGGTTTCTTTTCTTGTCTAGTTAATTTATATCATGCTAGTAATTAGTTTCATCACGATGCCGGGAATGACTGTCTTTTGATTCTACAAATAAATAAAAGCATATTTGTCAATTCCCCCCTAAACGTGTATGTAGCTGTCAATTCTCCTTGAACTTTAATTTTAGCCGATTACCCTCTTGAACTTTTATAAATAGCCAATTTCTCCCTACGTTAGATTTTAAAAATTTACATTCAATTTTCCATCCATCTTGATCACAGAAACAACTGTAAACACGAAAATTTCCTGAAACAAGAACACGTGTACAAAATAATATTTGTATTAATATTTTGTTTGGGTTACAATCTCTATTTGTTCCTCTGATTCTATCTTCGTAAGATATGGGTTTGTGGATGGGCTGTTGATCCAAAAGGCCGTTGGGCTTGATCCTTGGATGAACAGTGATGTGGATTTGTTTGTGTTGATCCGAAGGGGCCGTTTGGCGCTTAATTCTTGGGATGAACAGTGATGATCTTCAGAGATTCGATGATGAATGTAGAACGATGAACGATGAACGATGGATGAACTTCAAGGGGCTTTTGAGCTTGATTCTTGAAGAATGAATGTATGGATTCCAAGGGCCGTTGGGGCTTGATCTTGGAGGGTGGATGAATGTTGCTTCAAGGGCCGTCGGGGCTTGATCTTGGAGGGTGGATGAATGTTGCTTCAAGGGCCGTCGGGGCTTGATTCTTGAAGAATGAATGTATGGATTCCAAGGGCCGTCGGGGCTTGATCTTGGAGGGTGGATGAATGTTGCTTCAAGGGCCGTCGGGGCTTGATCTTGAAGAAGATGGATGAACGATGAACGATGAACGATGAACGATGGATGAACTTCAAGGGGCTTTTGGGCTTGGTTCTTGAAGAACGGATGAACGGATGAATGATGAATGTTGGATGGATCTTCAAGGGCTTCTGGACTTGATCTTGAAGAACAATTGCGCTAATCCAAGGGGCCGTTGGGGCTTGATCTTAGGATGGATGAGCGTTTCTTCAAGGGCCGTTGGGGCTTGATCTCGAAGAACGATGAACGATGAACGAAGAACGAAGAACGAAGAACGAAGAACGAACTTCAGAGAATTTTCTTCCAATTTGGGAGTAGAGAAATGTATTTGTGAATTGGTGGTTTGAAATGAATGAATTTGGCTTCTATTTATAGAATTTTCCAAGGCCTAATTTTGAATATAATATCCCAGATGAAATAAGCCGTCTCTGCCAGGTGTTGACACGTGTCCTGTTTGACAGCTTTTCTAACTCTTTTCGAATTTTCGTCGAATCACACAATATGTGTATAATTTATGTAATACACGAGTGTTAAAATTTTGACCATTGGTCAATATTTATTTACTGAAATTTCACTGTCTACAAATGCCCCCACTTCAAGGCGTGTCGTATACATGTGTTTGTCATATGTAGGAGATGCGTCTTCCTTACTGTAGACGTCAATCCAAGGGCCGTCGAGGCTTGATCTTGTATTGGGTTGAGACTATATTCAACTTTACTGGGGTGAATCGGCACGTGTATTTTTGTTGTGCTTGTTGACTTTCCACAGATTTCATCTTGAACAGGTTTTGATTCAAGGGTGATGAACACCTGATCTTGAATCGGGCTTTTGATTTCTCCAAGGGCCGTTGAGGCTTGATCTTGAAGGTTGATTCAAGGGTGTTGGACACTTGATCTTGAATCAGGTCTTGATTTTTTTCACAGCTTTCATCTTGAACTGGTTTTGATTCAAGGGTGATGAACACCTGATCTTGAATCGGGCTTTTGATTTCTCCAAGGGCCGTTGAGGCTTGATCTTGAAGGTTGATTCAAGGGTGTTGGACACTTGATCTTGAATCAGGTCTTGATTTCTCCAAGGGCCGTTGAGGCTTGATCTTGAAGGTTGTCGGACCACGAGCGGCTTCACATGGCAAGTGATCTTTGCAAGCTGACTCAGGAATTTGAGGGTCAAAACAAGTCCATCACCTCTAGAGTACGTCAGATCTTTGATGATATGAAATACTTTTGCTTTTGAAGAAGTAGCTTTCCACAGTTATATTCTTGAACTGTGTTTGGGAGCCTTTTTACTTGCAAGCAATCCTCAGCTTAGTTGAGGATGAATCAACACGTTGTCTCTACATGCTTCAAGTACTCCGGTCTCCATGCAGATGTGCATCTTCTTGAACTCTTGGATCATCTCAGACTCTGCCTTCACCTGGATGCAACTCAGACTCCTCCTGTTCCGTCTGTGAGATACTTTCGCTTTTGAAGAAGTACTTCTACACAGGTTTTTTTTTTTTTTTTTTTTTTTTTTCTTCAGCTAGATTTTCTAAAAGTCTGAGCTTACCCATTTATCTGGAGTTGAAGTTGATTCAAGGGTGGTGAATACTTGATCTTGAATCGGACTTGTGATTTCTTCAAGGAGCCGTCGCGGCTTGGTCTTGAAAGTTGATTCAGCACGTTGTCTCCACATGCTTCAAGTAGTCCGGTCTCCACGCAGGTGTGGCATCTTCTTGAACTCTTGGATCAACCCGGACTCATCTGCTCTTCGAAGCAACTCAGACTCCTCCTGCTTCGTCTGTGAGGTACTTTTGCTTTTGAAGAAGCACCTCTACACAGGTTTATTTTTGAAGTGGGTTGGGAGGGGTCTGAGATGAGTACTCGAGAGCAAGACTAGGTAAGCAATCAGGATCTCACTTTCTCCATGTTCTTCAGATGAAAGTGAAGAGAAAGCGTGATATGAGATATTTTGGCTTTTAACCTTTTTGATATGAAATATTTTTGCTTTGGATGATTTGTTTTCTGGGGTGCTCCAAGGGATGAAGAACATTGAGTAACTCGAAAGGTTTCTTTGGGAATACATTCTCGGAGATGAAGAGAGGTTGAGAGGGTGTGCCTTTGCTGTGGAAGGCGAAGGTTGGACTTATAGAAATTTTTTTCTTCACAACCGGTACTATTCCCTTACTATTTGTCGGCAGCCGGTGATGGATGAACAGTACCAGTTACGCGCTTTCTGACACAGCCGTCCGTAATTTCCGCGAAGCTGACTGTGCATGCGACGAGTGACGATACGTCTGGAATGATGATCTTTTGAAAACCGGGGTTCAAATCCGGGTTCGGCTCGTGGTTTTTCGCAACGCTCCAAGCTGCATGTGACGTATGTGACGAGTGATGACAAACTGGAAAAGCTGATGCCACGCGATTTCTGAGTCAAGCCCAACTTTTGATAGAGGAACGGCTCTTTTGAGACAGGACTCCGGCCTTCGAGAAAGGAGCGTCACTCTTTGATTTGCGAGAGGACGCGTCTTCGACCTCTGAGGAACGCCTCTTCATTTTCTTCTTTTTTATAGAGGCATGAATTTTGTTTCACCTCACACTTGAACTCCCTCCTGTAAACACTTTTCTTGAACTTCTGTAATCTTAATTTTCCTGATCTCTTCTTTCTTAACACATTCTGAAAATGTCTTGCCCTTCCGACCGTCGCCTTAACTTGAACGTCGGAGAAGATGATGACTTGTCTTCTCCAGACAACATTTGGCGTCCGTCCTTCATATCCCCCAACGGTCATCTTACAGTTGGGGACTCAATGATGAGAAATGAAATAACCGCTACGGTGGTTGCTCGAAATCTCCTCACTCCCAGGGACACTAGGTTACTAACCAGGCGGTCAGACGAGTTGGCTGTTCAGGAATTCTAGCTCTCAGCGTCCAAAGTGCAGGCTCAGTTTCAAACATGTGGCTAGTCTTCGGCAAGAAGTCAGAGGACTCAGGCACGAGAACAAGGAGTTGCACATGCTTGCAACTAGTTACTCGACCAGCATGAAGAGGAAGCTGGACCAGCTACAGGAGTCGGACGGTCGGATCCAGAGTGATCATGAAAGGTTTATGGCGTTACTCCCGAGGTTTATGTTGCCTTCGTCATCTGGAGTTGCACCAAGCGTTCCGGCTCCGGAGATTCCAACTCTGGCGCTTCGTCTTTCCGAAGCTCCGTCGACTTCTGAGGCACCGCCTGACCGTATTTGAAGATTTCCTGCTTGTAATTTTGATTTGACTTTCTCTCTTTTTTTTATTTTTTTATTTTTTTTTGTGGCATGTAGAGTGCCAATTTTGTGTAATTTTCTAGAGAAGTAAATAAAAAATGGACTTTTATCGCTTTTCTCTCTTCTCTTTTTTTTTTTTTTTTTTTTTTACACATATACAATATACATAAATATGTATATACGTCATACGCATACACATGCATTTTCAAATTACTTTCTGTCAAAAGAATGTTGTTTACCTTCTTGTTGATGGCATCTTGTACCTAGAAAAGTGACTCCATTTTCTTCAGCCGAAAGCACATATTTTCAAAAGCACTTACTTTCTAGTTTTTTTTTTTAAATTCCTCTTTGAATGCTTTTGTCTCTTAAACATTCTGCCATGATGACAGGTGCTTTTAAATCATGAAAGCAGTTTCTTCATCATCATCTCTATCACCATCTTCGCATGTGCTCTGTGTGTGTATCCTTCAAGAGTTTCCTATAAGTAGATCACTCAAAAGCCCCGTCTCTGTGTCATTTCCATTTTTTTTTCTTTCTGCTTTTCTTCTCCACCATAGCTTCTTCTAGTAACTTAGACAGTTCCTCCGCACTTTGCTTCTTTGTCTTGGCGGTGCACAGCAGCTGTTCTTTGGTTTCCTTTATTTATGTGGAGACTCAACGTAGCAGCAGGTAACGCCTTCTTTCTCCTTTTATATCATATATATATACATATATATATATGTATGCACCAGTCGATCCGTACGTCGTTGCAGCGCCCGGTCGGCTGATCACCCCCCGTGAGTTTGTAGTACATAGCAGGTCTCGGATTTTGCTTGTGTGATCTGCAGATGGGTTTTGAAATCATGGGTGAGAATATCCAAGGACAAGCAGATTGTCGGAGTTTCAGAGGAGGAAGGAGCAGCTGCAGCTTGAAGGTGTGGAGTTCGTCGACGTTTAATGGCAGATACGGCAGAGATGTAGATAAAAGTGCAAAAGCAGCCTATGCCACCTCGATTTTCTGTACAAAGCACGGAGTTGAGATACAGAGAAGTTGTAGTGAATATGATGAAGACGACGAGGATGGATGAGATGAGATCGAGCTCGTAGATGCTTTCCATTTGAGGTTGACCCATGCGACGGTGAACGTCGGTATCGCCCTGAACCATATGTCGGACTTGTTCTGCAATTTATTTATCACCACCACGGCTGTTTTGATCAGGGCGTCTTGGAACCATGTGGAAGCGTAGATCTTGATCATGGTGTTG
This sequence comes from Crataegus laevigata, assembly GCA_963580275.1. Classification (NCBI taxonomy): domain Eukaryota; kingdom Viridiplantae; phylum Streptophyta; class Magnoliopsida; order Rosales; family Rosaceae; genus Crataegus; species Crataegus laevigata. Next base: position 15,291,937 of record OY756940.1, on the reverse strand, counting down.
CCATAGAGGAAGTCGTCGTCAACTCGGAAGACAAACTTCTCATTTCACCTCGGGCTTGGGTTATTGGTCGTGGAAGGATTGAATCTGGCACCAGTACATGGGAGAGTGGTACCTGTTCCAGGATCTGCTCAAACTCGAATCGGAACGGGTCGGGTTGTCAATTGAGGGCATATCGTTGCAGGTGTTGAGCTCAGAAAGCATGTTTTGGACCTACCTGGAGATATCCGTTGCCAGGAATTGGAGTTTTCGTAGGGTCGCGACGAATTAGATTCTCTAACTCCATGAAAATACCTCTGATCCCCGTCGGCACAATAGCTTACTAATTTCACAAGATTAGGATGATGAAGTGGGTGTTGAGAAATGGAAATCGATGAGACGCTCCCACTGTCCCCAGCTGAAACCTTTTGCCTGCCCGTCTTCTTTTCCTCCAATCGAGACTCAACTAAAGCAGCAGCTTAGTCGAGAGGGGTCTCGACGTCACCGACGGCAATCTCCTGCTGTAAATCCTTGGGGTCCTTGCCGTCGACAGTGCAGCTCACCAAGACGCAAGTTCCGAGAATCTCCTTTACCGTGCCGGCGAGCTCCTTGGCCATGGATCCGTTACTACTTTGTCGACAAGCCAATGAAAAAGTTCAGAGGGGCCGAGGAACCAGCTAATGCTCCCGTTTCGACTCACTCACAGAGAGACAGTTCAGTTTAATTTTGGGCTTGGGCCTGGATTTGGATTTGATCCAGAATTGAGCTTGGACCTGAATTTGAACGTTGGCAAGGTACTAATTGGGTTACTAAGGGGAAGGGTTATGAGGGTGTTGACCACAGCGATGACGATCCCAGATCCCCTTATTTCGAGATCACGATTTTGAGTTCGCGCGGCGGTGATGAAATGAGTCAGTTGATTGTCAAGGAATTGTTTCCGAGAGTAGGGCCTGTGTGCGGATGGGTTTGGCTGGTGGAGGCGTATGCTTCATGTGCCATTTCTTTGGAGCAACATGAATCCATCCTTCAGCTTTGCTTGATTTGGGGCATGCCCCCAGCGGTGGCAATGAAGACTTTGAATTGAATGTGCCAGAAGTGATGGTGGTATAATTTGTCTTTACCACATCGTCGAGATCCAGCTCGATGATCCCTTGCTGGGCCAGCCTTACGATGAGATCTTTTAGCACGAAGCATTTTCCCGTCGGATGACTAATGAAGCGGTGGTACTTGCAGTACCTTGGGTTGTCGGTGCGATTTATTTCTTCCGGCCATCGGCATTCGGGTAAATCGATCACCTTCTTCTCCAATAGGTCATCCAGCATTGCGGCCACGTCGGAGTCCGGAAAAGGATATATCTTCTGCTCTAGTTCCCTCAAGGTGCTTTTGTACTTGTCTTGGGTGCTAGAAGGCTCTCCTTTCTTTATCTCCCTTGTTTTATACTTGGACGGGATTTTGACGGGCGCCGATGAGATTTTGGCAGGGGCGGTGTTAATGGTAAAAGCTTCCTTAGCGGGCTTCTTCCCAGTCTCGTCCACCTTCGGAGCAAAAACTTTCTCTTTGAAGTTGGTGGTTAGCTCCCTTCTTCCATGGTTGGCGATGCTTAACTCCATGTCATGGGCGCGGGTTGCTAGCTCTTCGAAGGTCCGCGGTTTGATGCCTTGGAGGATGTAGTGCAATCCCCATTGCATGCCTTGGATGCACATCTCGATCGAAGAACGCTCTAAGAGTCTATCTTTGCAGTCGAGGCTAAGGGTGCGCCATCGGTTGATGTAGTCCACAACTGGCTCATCTTTCCACTGCTTTGTGCTTGTCAGCTCCAGCATGCTGACTGTGCGGCAGGTGCTGTAGAAGCGGTTGAGGAATTCTCGCTCCAATTGTTCCCAGCTGTTAATGGATTCGGGCTCAAGATCGGTGTACCAATCGAAGGCGTTACTTTTCAGTGAGCGCACGAACTGCTTGGCAAGGTAGTCCCCTTCAGTGCCCGCATTGTTGCAAGTTTCAACGAAGTGGGCGATGTGCTGTTTCGGGTTCCCCCTTCCATCGAACTGCATGAATTTGGGTGGTTGATATCCCCTTGGCATCTTCAGGGCATCAATCTTTTTAGAGTAAGGCTTGGAGTACAACTCGGAGGTATTTGAGCTCCCTTGGTACTGTGCCTTGACTGTGTTGGCGATCATCTCTTGCAACTGCTTGATTGAGAGAGATCCCATGAGCGGCGCTGCTTGGTCTGGTTCTGGCTTTTCTTCCAACTTCTCCACCGAAGGCTCTTCTTCTTCGTCACCACCTTTCTTAGGGCCAGAGCCGGATCCTTCATCCTGCCTTGCCCCCAATTTGCTCACGAGCATAGCAATCTTCAAGTCTTTTTCTTCTCGGGTTTTCGTCATCATTGCAAACATCTCCTTCATCTGAATTAGCTCTTCTTCAATGGAGGTGGCGCCAATGACTTGTCCTTCTTTTGAAGCCATTTGTGCTTGAAGTGTGTTTTGGATATCTTGAACGAACAAAGAGATGAGAGGTAGAGATGATCCCACCGGGCGTGCCAAATTTGTAAACACGAAAATTTCCTGAAACAAGAATACGTGTACAAAATAATATTTGTATTAATGATTTTGTTTGGGTTACAATCTCTATTTGTTCCTCTGATTCTATCTTCGTAAGATATGGGTTTGTGGATGGGCTGTTGATCCAAAAGGCCGTTGGGCTTGATCCTTGGATGAACAGTGATGTGGATTTGTTTGTGTTGATCCGAAGGGGCTGTTTGGCGCTTAATTCTTGGGATGAACAGTGATGATCTTCAGAGATTCGATGATGAATGTAGAACGATGAACGATGAACGATGGATGAACTTCAAGGGGCTTTTGAGCTTGATTCTTGAAGAATGAATGTATGGATTCCAAGGGCCGTTGGGGCTTGATCTTGGAGGGTGGATGAATGTTGCTTCAAGGGCCGTCGGGGCTTGATTATTGAAGAATGAATGTATGGATTCCAAGGGCCGTCGGGGCTTGATCTTGGAGGGTGGATGAATGTTGCTTCAAGGGCCGTCGGGGCTTGATTCTTGAAGAATGAATGTATGGATTCCAAGGGCCGTCGGGGCTTGATCTTGGAAGGTGGATGAATGTTGCTTCAAGGGCCGTCGGGGCTTGATCTTGAAGAAGATGGATGAACGATGAACGATGAACGATGGATGAACTTCAAGGGGCTTTTGGGCTTGGTTCTTGAAGAACGGATGAACGGATGAATGATGAATGGTGGATGGATCTTCAAGGGCTTCTGGACTTGATCTTGAAGAACAATTGCGCTAATCCAAGGGGCCGTTGGGGCTTGATCTTAGGATGGATGAGCGTTTCTTCAAGGGCCGTTGGGGCTTGATCTCGAAGAACGATGAACGATGAACGAAGAACGAAGAACGAAGAACGAAGAACGAACTTCAGAGAATTTTCTTCCAATTTGGGAGTAGAGAAATGTATTTGTGAATTGGTGATTTGAAATGAATGAATTTGGCTTCTATTTATAGAATTTTCCAAGGCCTAATTTTGAATATAATATCCCAGATGAAATAAGCCGTCTCTGCCAAGTGTTGACACGTGTCCTGTTTGACAGCTTTTCTAACTCTTTTCGAATTTTCGTCGAATCACACAATATGTGTATAATTTATGTAATACACGAGTGTTAAAATTTTGACCATTGGTCAACATTTATTTACTGAAATTTCACTGTCTACAACAACATATGACAACTATATGAGGGAAAAAAGGATGAAAAATTGGATGGATGAAAAATTGAATGAAAGTGTTAAAAATCTAATGCCAAGAGAGGAATTGGCTATTTATAAAAGTTCAGGAGATAATCAGCTAAAATTAAAGTTTAAGGGGGAAATTGGCAACTGCATACAAGTTCAGGGGACAAATCAAGAAATACCTCATAAATAAATAAAACTAAATATGGATTGTGTACATCGTCTCAATCACCTCATCTTGTTAGCATGCGTTAATTATATACATCATATCAACCATCTCATCATCCCTTCTCGTCTCATCAATGTGAGATTCATTATGTTTATCCTAAAAACTACCAAGACTACGTGGCGCGCAAGCCGAATAGCTAATGAGCTAACTATGTCTTTCAGTTGAAAGTGGGCCAACTCATCAATCGATCTTGGTCAGTGAATAAATGAATATTTTGGTGGTGTTAGACGTGCTTTTGACTTGTGATCTGAGCTATTACTATCAAAGAAGGAACTCGTCTCGGCTTTCAATGTGCCGAGCACTAAGTAACACCTTAACTCGCCAAGAGGCTAATGAGACCTCTTCCAACAAGGACTCAAAGACTCTTTGCTGACCAAGACTTTGATAAATAACCAAACGAACCTGAAGCAGTGTTGTTTATCCAAACTGAAGGTGCTCCTTAATCCCCTGATTCTATGGCTCTAGTATTGTTTACCCAAATTGTCACCGATTGCCTCTATAGTACTGTTTATCCAAACTAAAGGTGTCACTGGTTTCCTCCACTGTGCTGTTTATCTAAACTGAAGGTGTGTTGGCGGAGTTAGGGATGTTAGTGTTTTTCTCAAAAGTTTGATAGGGTTTTGTGTAAAGCGAGAATTTACGCAAGGCATTTTTTGAGTTGAGTTGAAAAGGCTTTAAATATGCAGACCCTCTTCTATTTTTGAAGTGATTTTCATCTAGTGCTAAAGTAAAGTCATACTTAAATTGTATTTCCTCGGCATTCCCTAACCTAGACTACTAGATAAACTTGATATCTTTGTGAAGTTCGGTCACTCCAACTGTGACTCTGAACCTAGTCCTTTCTTCATAATTAATTCATTCCTGGTTCTGATCAATTTTGCACCCAGATCCTTGGAATATTACAAATCTTAAATAATGCACATTAAGATCTCGAAGACTTCTAATTGAATTAGGACTTAGCCGAATCCAATCATGACTCTCAAGGAATCTAACATTGATCAGAATTCGGCTAATCCACATTGGGCTTGGCTTTTATCCAAAAGACCATCCTTGAAGTTAGAGGTTTTTCCACTCTGGGCTGACCTTAAAATCATACTCGACCCAAATCCATTATTTTGGGTCCAAACGCATTCTCAACAAACATCTCATTTCCTCTTATACCCAACCAAATCGTTGGCCCATTCACTCAAAATACAAGGACTTTCTTATCTAGAGTTTTGTTGAAAGTTTCACACTATTAATAAAAAATTTCTTAGATTATTATTTTTATGTTCGTTGGTACAACTCGAATGATTATAAAATTCATTAGAGGGGAATATCTCTTTTGTGAACAAAGGCATTTTTTTTTTTGGTATCATTTAAGAAAAAGTTGCCAAACTAGGTGGGTATGAAAAATATATTCTTTCTTTTCCATCAGTTTGACATGTAGAAAACAAATATTGTGACATTTCTTATTTCTTACACAATTTTCAAATCGATTGTTTTTCCTATGCCGCAATGGACGATTCCAATATTTATAGCAAAAAAGAACAGTGACAATAAGTTTTTTTGAAGCCAAAAGTCTTTCATTTTTTATTTTAACTTTGATTTTTCTGGTTCTTTATTCCCCATCGAGATAATAAGAATAGTCACAACTCTCAAATGGAACATTTACTATGTTTCTTTAAAGTGGAATTGATCCTTTGTTTTTTGGGTAATGTCAAGAAGACTAAATTTGTAGACAAACTTTGCAAACTAAATGATGTGTCACCAATAGAAATCAGCACGTTTATCAACGTTTAAATAATAAACCAATCCTTAACTTACATGTTATTTAGTTTATATAATTTTATTTACAAATTTAGTCTTTCTAGCATTATTCTTGTTTTTTACTTTCCATTAACACAAACTGATAAAGAAAAGAAAATTAGTTTAACTAAGCATCAATTGCTTAGGCTTTGCAATCTATTGCCTTGAAGTAAATGAACTTTTTCTCTTCTTTATCTGTAACTCAAATCAATTGCTTTGAATGAAACACACAAAAAAAAAATCAATTCAATTGTCAGTTTTTATTATAGATATTATATTAAAGTGTGATTGTGTGAATCTTAGATAGATTTTGTTACTAGTTATTACTTCTTTACTAGGATTGTATTTACTTGGACAATAAGTATTCTCCTCCTCTTTACTATTATAAATAAAGGCACTGTAAAGGAAATAATACGTCTCATACACAAATTCCTACACTTTCTCCTCTCTCTCTCTCTTGCCACACCCTCCCTTTCCCTTGTTAGATAAATTATCCACAACATTTTTTACTTTAGTCATCTGTATTCGTCATTTAATTAGTTTTTATTTTTTTAACAAACAATAGTATTTACAGGCTAATTATTTTTTATTTATTTGTTGATGCTGACAAAAAGGCTAATTGGATTTAGCTTTTTATGAATAACTTGCTAAAGCAAACCCATAGACTCCTGTATGCCTTTAGAGCAATTCCACCGGGAGGTGTTTTTGCCCAGCACCCAGCACAAAAACAAGCTGGGACACTGTCCATCCCCTCCAGCCCACCATTTTGCCTGGGACACAGTCCATGCTGGTCTCTGGGCCAGTCAAAAACCCACTGACCAAGAAGCCAGGCAATTGGCCTGGCGTGTGTTTCACGGGGCCAAACCGGCGAGTAGCCGACACAAAATTTTTTAAAAATTATTAAAAAATACAGAAAATTATTTTTAAAATACAGGAAAATTTAAAAAAAAAAATTCTATAAATACCTAACCCTCATCTTCCACTTTATACCACATTTCAATATTTCTACACTTTATATACTATCTATATTTCAATATTTTCTACACTTTAAGAGAGAAAAAATGTCTTCGTGGAAGCTCATTGAAGATCTTACGAGATAATGACACGTGGCGTGACGAGATTCGTTAAAAATCCTATCCAAAATTAAAACTATTTTATTTTTTTTATTCTTTTACAAAAAAATTAAAAAAATTATAAATGGGCTGGGCGCCAGCGCATTTTTTTAGGGGTGGAGATGCAGTGGCCTATTACTGTTCATTGGAGTCTGTTACTGTTCACTTGAGTGGATAAATGAGCTAGGTGCTGGCACCCAGTCTTAGGGGTGGACTTGCTCTTAGTAACCAAAGCGAAAGTTGAAATATAACGAACCGAGTTATTTCCTGGTACGTTTTGCAAAAATGAAAGAGTTATTTTGTTGACCATTAATTCCGTACTCCACTTTATGTCTCTCAAATTATAACTGGTGAAATAGAAAAATAAAGGTCAGTTCATGATTTTTTTTATATCAAAAAGATTAGTACATGATTGATATTCTAAAATTCAAATGTTTCTTATCCGTTAGGACATGTATTCAGCGTTTTGAAATTTTGGGGAACAAGTTAGCAACAATTTAGGACATTTGTTAGTCGTGAAGAAGTTTGGAATTATGGGATATTAGTATTTAGAATTAACTACCTAAAACTCCCAACTTTTTAGAGTTATTTTATATTTGTATCAATCTATTCCAATATTTCAAACAAGTACCCAACTTATTGAAAAAGTCACATCCAGTAAGTCCCAATATTTCAAAGAAGAGGATTAAGAATTCAAATAGGTTCAAGGAGCTTGTTTATGCTCATGTGATTTCCTCATTATCCAATTTTCGGCTAGTAAAGCTTCCAGTTCTTCTTTTTGCTCCATGACCTTCTTGATGTTGCCAGCTTGAGTTGTAGCGGAGTTTCTGGCTGTGCGCTGGGTTTGGAGGTGATTGCCAGAAGGGGGTGGTGGTGACCGTTACTTGGCGGAGGCATGCTTCCATGACCTTCTATTGATATTAGAGACAAAGTAAACCCAGTTAATTTAATAGAAATTTAATTGAGGCATAACATAGGTGACATTTTCAATAGGTTAGGTACTTGTTTTGAATGTTTAAAAAGATTGAGACCAATTTAAAATGACACTAAAAAGTTGAGAGAATTTAGATACTTAATCCTAGTATTTACTTTGATTTATGGAGTTGCAAGTCCTGTAATTTTGATATAAAAAAATATCAATTAGGATGTGGCCCCATATTGTAGCAAGAAAGTTCAATAAAATCTCTAGAAGCACTAGACATTTAGTCTGAAAAACTAAAAAACCAAGGTCTCTATGTCAAAACGCCTCCTTAAAATTCTTAATAAATTTTTGTAATAGTATTATCACTTATCTATTTGATTTGATGAATAGAAAAGAGTGTTTGATTGCTTTATTCGAGTGTGAATAACAACAATTACCTAAAACAAAATGCAAAAAGTTTCAAGGGTGAGAGTGCCAGAGTTATTTGACTAGACCAAGAGACGTGGTTGCTACTTTGTTACGTATTTCAAACATGGCATCTCTCTTGATTTGTTTTCTAATGAGTTAATGGAAACGCTCTCTCTATTAATAGGCACCTTCACACCCTCAAGTTTCACACATCTTCATATCTATCCATCTTATCTAACGGCTTCCATCACTAAAGAATTAACCTTTAAGTCCGTTCCTTTCATTAGAATCTTCGAAGATGGCACTGTGGAGCGCACTCCACTTCCATATCCTTCATATGTCCCGCCATCTCCTGATCAAGATCCAGAAACTGGTGTCTCCTCCAAAGACATCACCATCTCAGAAAAACCTCAAAATCTCGGTTCACGTTTTCCTCCCAAATCTCCCTTAAAATCATACCCAAAAGCTCCTCATCTTGGTTTACTTCCACGGTGGTGCCTTTTGCATGGAGTCTGCCTTCTCATTCCTTAACCAACGTTATCTCAACCGCTTGGTCTCAGAAGCCAAAGTTATAGTTGTCTCTGTTGAGTACGGACTTGCCCCAGAAAACCCACTTCCTACTGCTTATGAAGACTGCTGGGTCGCTCTTCAATGGGTTGCTTCTCACTCAAGCAACAAAGACTTGGACATTAACAAAGAGCCATTGTTAGTTAGGTATGGAAATTTTGGTAGACTTTACATTGGTGGTGATAGTGCAGGTGGAAATATAACACACAGGGCCGGTCCTGAGATTTTGGAGGCCCTGTGCAAGACTCAAACGGAGGCCCTTGCATGGTCTAATATTTTGATTGCTATATTTTCTTTTATATTTTATATTTTTTATTGTGTGTAAATTGATATAATGCAAAAGTAAATAAATAAATAAAAATGAAGCATGTGGTAGTCATGTACCTCTCTGCATTCTCTATGTTTTTTTGTTAGAATCTCCATACTTTTCAAATACAAAAATCATGGTGATATGGCTATGTACCTATCATATCACCGTACAAATACCATAATCAAAATCATTCATGCTCTTCTTATCATCTAGAGTTCATCTCAAGAAAATTTATGTGTTAAACGAATCACTAGTTATGATATTAGTAGCATCTTATAATGAAACTTTTTCATTGCATTTTTCATCACGCCCTAAATGATATCATATAAGGAATGGGAGCTTTTAAAGATTATATCAGATTTTAAAATTTGAATTTATTATGATATTCCTAACTACAAATTTATTAGCAAAATTATCTTGTATAATGAAAGAAGTTAAACTACAAATATTTAAAAATAGAAAACAATATATAGTGTAGCTCAAAAATCCCAAAGTAGTTAGTAGTTACCCCCTCACATGCCCTATATGAAAGAAACATGGCTGGAAAAAAAAATCAAAAATAATAAATATGAGAAAGTAAGGAGTCGAACTCGTGCACTACCGCATGAAGGTACTAACGATTGACAATCATGCTAGGTAAACTTCCATGAATTATTTCCCAGCTTTCTTTTTATATAGAATATTAAGAAGGATTTTAAAATTTGGGGCCCTAGAAAATCGTGGGCCCTGTGTGGTCGCACTCCTCGCACCCCCTCAAGGTCGGCCCTGATAACACATAACCTGGCTATGAAGAAAGGAGTTAAGAGCCTGTGTGGTGGTGTGAAAATTTTGGGGGCATTTTTGTCCTTTTATTTGGGGTTCCAAGCCAACTGGGTCAGAGCCTAAAGGTGAAGAGTTTGAGAAATATCATCATTCTATAGCTTGGGACTTTGTTTGTCCCTCAACTCCTGGAGGGATTGATAATCCAATTGTGAATTTTGAGGGTGAGGGTGCACCGAGCCTTACTGGACTAGGGTGCTCTAAGGTGCTTGTGTGTTTTGCTGGAAAGGATGATTTGAGGGATTGAGGCGTTCGATATTATGATTTAGTGAAGGAAAGTGGGTGGAAAGGAGAATTTGAGCTGTTTGAAGTTGAAGGAGAGGATCATTGCTTTCATTTCTGGCTTATGATCGAGTCTAAGACTAAGACTGAGAATGTTAAGAAAGTGTTCAAAGGCTTGGCTTCTTTTCTTGTCTAGCTAATTATTTATCATGCTAATAATTCCTCATGACTATTCTATCACTGCTTCATATAAATAATAAAAACTAGATATATAAATAAAGTACATTGCATTATGTCATCTTATTAGAAGCCAACATCCTTGTTGATCAAAGTAAAAAAGGTGACCTAATTTTGATGTACTCTCCGAATTTATATGAAATATTAGTGAAGCGAGTGACTCTCTTCGTCGACAAGTTACGGGTGATTTTCATCATTTAATTAAGCCGCGTCAATTAGCAGGTGTTCATCTGTATGTTGAATCTACCATCATCAGTTTCACATAACAAGCAAATACACTAGTACAGTGAAAGGTCTCACAAGTTATTTTCAAATGCAAAATACTGTACGTCAATTGGAATTTTCTTTAAAAACAAACATTTTGTTATAAAATCGACAGTATGTGCAGTAGAATAAATAAGTAAGACACAAAATTTACGAGGTTCCTCTACAGTCAGTGTGACTGGAGTACATCCTCATGGTAGTAGTAGTGCTTTTATTTTAATTTGAAATAATAGGAGTACAAAGATAACTCTCACTATTCTCTTCTCTCCTCTTCCTCTCTTTTGTCTCTCTCTTTCATCTTCCTTCCTCTCTCTTTCTTTCACAGTTTCTTCTGTGAACTTCTCATTTTGATGTTGTATGGGGTTTGTATTTATATAGAAAATAAGAGTAGTGTGCAGCAAGCTTCAGCAGACAATGAAAGGGCAACTTGCCCATTCTTTAAGTGGACATCCACTGTTTTACAACACTCCTCCTTGGATGGCCACAAGTCTTCAATTGACTCGTTAAAATCTTAATCTGTTTTTGGAAGCTCCCCCTGATGATTAGTACCACAACTGTTGTGCTTGTTGACTTTCCACAGGCTTGGTCTTGAACTGGGCTAGAGAGTCTTTTGGTTTCCTCCAAAGATCTGAATTTACTTCATTTATCTGGAGCTAAATTTGATTCAATAGTGGTGGACACTTGATCTTGAATTGGACTTGTGATTTCTTCAAGGGCTATTGAGGCTTGATCTTGAATGAAATTGGACCATGATGAGCTTCACGTGGCAAGTGATCTTCGGCTCTGTCAGGGATGAATCGGCACGTGTTTGTTGATTTTCCACGAGCTTCGATGCATCATTTTCACTTACCTTATCTGTTCCCTTTTCAAAAATGATATTTTCCCTAGTTTTTTCCTATGCAGGTGTGACATTTTCTCTTGCAGTATTTGTCCCCGATGTAGGAGTGGTATCTTCTCTGAAAGTATATCAATAGTTAAAGATGACTACTCGAGAACAATGTTAGGTAAGCAATCAAGAAAGGGTTCCAAACAATCAGTTCCAAATCGGAAGCTTAATTCCAACTGGCGACTAATTGCTCTATTTCTCCTTGTCTTGCAGGTAAGAATAACAACAAAGAAAAAGGACAAAGGAAATTATGATATGAGATACCCTTGCTTTCGACCCTGATGTTATGAGATACTCTTGCTCTGGTGTGACTTGTTTGAAGAGGTATTCTCGAAGAGAAAGACAACTGAGTATTTCGAGATGTTTTATTGAAGATGTATTTAGGATAGAAGGAAAAGTTAAGACATATTTTAGGTCTGCCTTGCCATGGAGGACAGAGGTCGACGTATATAAGAATTTCTCAATAGCAAGTAGTGGTGTTGTGCCTTTACTCTTATCAACAATTGTGGTGTAATTAGAACAGTAAGATTCACGCGTTTTCAACTTTGTTAGAGATCTTTGACAAAGTTGCACGTGATATCCAAAAAGCTGGGATTGCGTCTGAAAAATACCAACGAACTTTATTTAGGAAAATCTAGTTTTTGAAATGCGGAAAGCAGTGCCTCTTCGATATTTGAACAACTGGCCATGTTGCCTTTTCTTTTATAGAGGCATCAATTGTATCAAAATGAAGATCTTGACGAGATGAACAAAACCATACCTGCCTTGACCCTTAACTCGTCGGGGATTCGCCAAAAAATGCCTCGATAATTCCGGCCAAAATTTGAATCCTCCGTTCTCGTTGCTCCGACGTCCAAAAACTTCAAAAGAAGTACTTCGAGCCTCTTTCAAACGAAGTAATTCGAGTCCTCGGGATGTGTCTCACCTATATGAGAATTTACTGAAATAACGTTATTTAAGCACATATACGGAACTACGGAAATAACTTCTCATACAAACCTCAATTTTGGTATTCGAATATACCAACGTGACCTACTCGACGTCACAAACCCGTACAAATTTTTAAAATAAATTTTCGTGGCCGCACACGCCCCTACGCGCCGGGAGGGGCACGGCGCCACGCGCCCCCAAGCGCATCGTCTTCAACCCCAGTCGCCGAACTGGTTTCGCCGGCGACCACTGTGTCGCCGGTTTTTTGGAAAAACTTTAAAACGCCATAACTTCGCCATTTTTCAACCATTTTTTGTGTTCTTTATATCAAAATGAAGATCTTGATGAGACGAACAAAACCATACTTGTCTAGACCCCTAACTCACTAGGGATTCGCCAGAAAATGCCTTGATAATTCCGGCCAAAATTTGAATCCTCCGTTCTCGTTGCTTCGACGTCCAAAAATTTCAAACGAAGTACTTCGAGCCTCCTTAGAACCTCCTTAGAACCTCCTCAAGCTCCTTATGAGCTTAAAAACTCCTAATAATCACCCAATAATTATTGCATGAACAGTGATTAAAACGGGGGTTAATGGTTCGACGTGAAATCGATGGAAACCTTACCTGAAACTGGTATGGATAGACTCGTGGTGATGAGATAAGCACGGTGGTGGTCTTTGTTTCCTCTATCTGTGAAGTTTAGGGTGAGTTTGTGCGATGTCCGTACTTGGGGGAAGAGAGATAGTGAGATTTCGAGAGATAGAGAGAGAGTGAGTCTAAGAGTTTAAGAGACAGAGAGAGGGACACGGGAGTGAGGTGAGGGATGATGGTTTGTGTGGTCTAAAAGCCACCAACCATACAACAAAAATTCTTAGTTCTCATAGGTCCTTAAGACTTTAGGATAAATACAATTGGACTTAAAACCTTAGTACAAAAATACCAACGTATACCCCACACTTAGGGGCAATTTCGTAACTTCACATCAACTATATGAAAAATCCGGGACGGGCTGTCACAATCTACCCACCTTATAAAAAATTTGTCCCGAAATTTCGTACAACAAGTACAACACTAGTATCCATAAAACAACCTTGGATACATCTCTCTCATCCTGTCATCTGTCTCCCAAGTCGCTTCTTTCGCTGAGTGGTTTCTCCACAAAACTTTCACCAAACGTACTGTCTTATTCCTAAGCACCTTCTCTTTCCAATCAAGTATCGTTACTGGCTCCTCGTCGTAAGTCAAATCTGGGTTAATCTCTACAGGTTGTGGAGGGATCACATGCGACGGATCTGAAACGTAATGTTGAAGCATAGAAACATGAAACACATTATGTACTCTGGACAATTCTGACGGCAACTCAAGCCTATAAGCCACTTCACCGACTCCCTTGGTGATCTGATAAGGCCCAATGTACCTAGGACTCAACTTGCCTTTCTTTCAGAATCGAACCACACCTCGCCACAGTGATAACTTAAGAAACACCCAATCGCCAACGTCGTATACTAGGTCAGTAGCATGCCTGTCTGCTAAACTCTTTTGGCGATCCTGGGCTGCTTTCAGGTTAGCCTTAATAACCTGAACATTCTGAGTAGTCTTCTCTACTATCTCAAGGCCCTCTAAAACTCTTTTGCCGACTTCTGACCAACACAAGGGTGTACGACAAGGTTTCCCATAAAGTGCCTCAAACGGTGCCATCCCAATGCCGGAATGAAAGCTATTATTATAGGCGAACTCCATCAAATCCAAATAATGATGCCATGAGTCGCCAAACTGCAAAACCGAAGATCTCAGCATATCATCCAATGTCTAAATAGTCCTCTCTGATTGACTGTCTGTCTGAGGATGATATGTCGTACTGTATAGTAATCTCGTACCTAAAGCTTCCTGGAATGCAATCCAGAACTTAGAAGTGAATCGAGGATCGCGATCTGAAACAATACTAACTGGAACGCCATGGTACTTTACAATCTTCGATATGAACAACTCAGCTAATCGGTTCAGAGAAAACTTCTCCCTCACAGGAATGAAATGCACCGACTTAGTGAGCCGATCAACAATCACCTAGATTCCATCGTAGCCATTCTGTGTATGAGGAAGCTTGTACACAAAGTCCATAGTAATGTCTTCCCATTTCCACTACGGAACGGAAAGTGGCTGCATCAAACCAAATGGCTTCTTCCTTTCGGCTTTGACTTGCAGACATATGACACATCTGCTTACATATTCAGCTATTTCTTTCTTCATACTCGGCCAATAGTAGAATGGTCGAATGGTATGATACATTTTCGTGCATCCAAGATGCATCGCATAAGCGGAGATATGCGCTTCGTCCAAGATATCATTCTTTAACTTTGCATTGTCTGGTACGTACATCCTGTTTTCCTGCATAAGCATGTCGTCTGTTTCTCTTATTCGGAGGTCTTTCTTCTTACCTTCATTTCTTAGCCGAATAAGTTCCTGGGTTTCTTCATCATTCATCTGGATCTCAAGTATTCTGTCAATTAGGATTGGCCTGACTTGGAAACTAGCAAGTAAGGCTTCCTCTCAATCGTCTACCACCGGATTCTCTACTTCTAACTGAAGGAAAATTTGTAAAAAACAAGTTTATTTGAGCAACATCAACAACATGCAATTAACAATTAAAGGCAGAATCATGTTATATGCACTCAAAAACAAAACTTAACCCATGAAATTTAAAGCCTAGTAGATAGGTGAACCAAGACTCAACTCAAGAATAAAGTGAGTTGATAAATCTTATACCTTTGTTGATTCCTCTTTGCATAAGCAAAGGCTAATCACCCAAGGAGAGAGCTTTCATTCCTTGCTTCTTAGCTCTATGGATTTCTTGGAGGAGGATGGTGGAAAGGATTCTCCAAGTTCCCAAAGTAGAGAACCTCCAATTTTTCCACACCAATGAGAGCTTTGAAGAGGAGATGAGTGACCAAGAGGAAGTGAGATTGCTAGCTAATCTTCCTCTAGGGTGGCCGGCCTCTTAGAGAGAAAAGAGAGCTTGTGTTCTCATCTTTTCTCCACACAAAAACCCCCTAATGATGAAATGGCTATAAAGTTGCCTTTATACCACTTCACAATGGAGTGGGAAACTTGCAATTAAGCCAAGTTCACTACCTCTCTCTATATGGCCGGCCATATTGGGTTCTTTGGGCTTTGAGGCCCTTTGTTATTCAAGTTGTCATACAACTTGAGTTATTGGGCTTAACATTCAAATCCCATTGGGCCTTGAGGCCCAAAACTAACCCGAGGTCTATAACGAACTTATTCGTTTGATTAATTAACATATTAATTAATCCTAGCCATAAATAATTAAACCATTCAATTATCCTTACTCATCTCCACTATTTCTTCAATCTCTACCTTACTCGGTGTACGATCTATTAGGTTCCTTTTAGCGAGGCAGTGAGCGATTAGAACTCTTTTGAATCGATTGTGAATTGAAACATACTTTCAATTCTCCCTTTAGTGATTATACACCTTTAGGGCTTCCACAAAACATGAGTGACACCTAGCAGTATGTCATGGCTACCCAAGCTAATCATAAGAGGTGGAGAACCTATTCAGTTTAGGATTACAATGCAATACGATCTTTCTATAATACAATACTCTTGACCACATTGTTTGGTTTGATAGTTTATTCATGTCTACTATCCAGTGTGATTCATTTACTTATATGATTACTTTGAATGTGATTTGGAACGTCTTTCAAATCTCATTCATACTCTGGCCAGAGATTCTTAATCATATCATAGAGTATTTTCCCTCAAACGATTTGAAGGCTAGAGATCCATTGTTGCACATTCACTTGCCTTCATGGCTAAGTGGCTTAACCCCAACTATGTCGTGGACACCCTCTGATGGAGTGACTTTGACATAGTTAAAGATCAAGGACCTAACCATAAGACAACTATGATGCCTCAGGTCAAATGACTACTTTGCATTATCCTAACCATGAGTTCTCATGTGACATGAGTATGAGAACTCCTCGTTGATCGTGTTCAGTGAACTCATTCTCTATTGAGCACCTACATGCTTGTCTTGGTGTCAATCACACTAATGACTCGAGACCAATCACTCTCCTTGAGAGAAGACATAACGCGTATTGATCTTAACGGACTGTCAATGCCCAATTGGCAATCCTGTGATCAGAAACGTTTAGGATATGTATATGAAAAAGAATGGTCTCATGAACCTAACTTCTTTAGATTGATTTCTCCTAATTACGTATTCCTTGGACTTATCGTTTAAGCATGTAACATTTATATGAGATGGCTTTAAACAATAATCTTTGCCCTTTATATTAAACTAGATTAGTTCAACATGTGAAATGTCCTTAAAGTATCATCATATGATTGGTTTTAGGGCACATTTCCAACACTAACTGCACTTCAGTCGATCTCAACTCTGCAAGAAGAGGAACACGGCTCGCATGAAAAGCATTAACTCTGCCCTGGGATTTCCTTCTAAGAGCGTCAGCTACCACGTTTGCATGACCAGGGTGATACTCTATTGTACAGTCATAGTCACTCAACAACTCAATCCATCGACGCTGACGAAGATTTAAGTCCTTCTGAGTAAACAGGTACTGGAGGCTCTTATGATCTGAGAAAATCCTGCATTTCTTACCATAAAGGTAATGTCTCCAAATCTTTAAAGCAAAGATAATGGCTGCCAATTCCAGGTCATGAGTAGGGTAATTCTTCTCATGAGGCTTTAACTGACGCGAAGCGTAAGCAATCACCCTACCATGCTGCATCAAAACATAACCCAGGCCATTCAATGAAGCATCAATGTAAATCTCGAAGTTACCATAATCATCAGGAAGAGTCAAGACAGGAGCATGAGTAAGACAATACTTCAACTGCTGGAAACTCTGCTCACACTCATCATCCCATTCAAACTTAACATCTTTTCTAGTCATGACTGAAAAGTCTTTAACGAACCGTCGATAGTAACCTGCTAAACCAAGGAAACTCCGAACCTCGGTGACGGTTCATGGCTGCTCCCAATTCTTCACAGCTGCAATTTTCTGAGGGTCAACCTGAATACCCTGAGTAGAAACAACATGCCTCAAGAATGCTACTTCACTCAACCAGAACTGACATTTACTGAATTTGGCATACAATCGATGCTCCCTCAGTTTCTTCAATACCAAATAAAGATGTCGAGCATGGTCAACCTTTGACTTAGAATACACCATAATATCGTTGATAAAGACAATGACGAACCTATCCAGATACTGCTGAAATACCTTGTTCATCAAACTCATGAAAGCTGCTGGTGCATTAGTCAATCCAAATGGCAACTCATAATGACCATAGCGAGTCATAAAAGCGGTTTTAAGAACATCGTCGCTCCTGATCTTCAACTGATAATAGCCCGACCTTAAATCGATTTTCGAGAATACACAGGCACCACAGAGTTGATCAAAAAAATCGTCAATACGCGGCAACGGATAACGGTTTTTAATCGTCGCCCGATTCAATTGCCTGTAGTCAATACAAAGCCTCAAGGTACCATCTTTCTTTCGAACGAATAGGACTGGGGCTCCCCAAGGTGAAGTACTAGGCTGAATGAATCTTTTCTCAAGTAACTCCTGCCTCCACCCCTAACTCGCAGGGGATTCGCCGGAAAATGCCTCGATAATTTCGACCAAAATTTGAATCCTCTGTTCTCGTTGCTCCGACGTCCAAAACTTCAAACGAAGTACTCTGAGCCTCCTTAAAACCTCCTTAAGCTCCCTATGAGCTTAAAAACTCCTAATAATCACCCAATATTTATTGCATGAACAGTGATTAAAATGGAGGTTAATGATTCGATGTGAAATCGATGGAAACCTTACCTAAAATTGGTATGGATGGACTCGTGGTGACGAGATAAGCATGATGGTGGTCTTTGTTTCCTCGATCTATGAAGTTTAGGGTGAGTTTGGGCGATGTCCGTACGTGAGGGAAGAGAGAGAGTGTAAGTCTGAGAGTTTAAGAGACAGAGAGAGGGGCACGGGAGTGAGGTGAGGGATGATGGTTTGTGTGGTCTAAAAGCCACCAACCATACAACAAAAATTCTTAGTTCTCATAGGTCCCTAAAACTTTGGGATAAATACAATTGGACCCAAAATCTTAGTACAAAAATACCAACATACACCTCACACTTAGGGGCAATTTCGTAACTTCACATCAACTATATGAAAAATCTGGGACGGGCTATCACATTTTACTTAAGTTTCTGTATATGTGTTTTAATTAATTTAAAAATAGTTGTTTCACATATAGGGGAAACATATCTCGATGACTTAAGGGGTCAAGTAAGGCGCAGGGGCTATGATCCGATGACGTACTTGTGAGTGGGCAATTTGTTTTTATACCTATATATAATTATAGTTTCCATGAATGCATATTTACTTCATTTTACGCTTATATTGCCAAGTATCGTTATTGTGATATTAAATGTGATAAATGATGATGTATGGTTGAGATATTACTGTCATGACATTCATACATATTTGTATATGCTCATCTTGCTGCACCTTGATGTTAGTACTTTGCCCTAGGGCCAGGGCTAGTCCTTCACGTGTATGTTCACATCCGCACCGTTCGCTTGCCTTGGATCCAAGTTAGGTGCCAGTTCTGTCGTACAGATTGCATTAGGTAATTTCGACTCGTATGTGACTGTGTTTCTGTACCAGCCTTCACGTGATCGTAGTACTAGAGTGTATTGATTACACCCAGTCTTGTTCGTGTCATAATTTATTTGTACGAACTCATGTGCTAGCGTAAATGGATGAGCACTTAGTTATACTTGTTTATCACATGATTATATTACCGCGGCATTTGATATATCATGAGTTGGCATATTTATGGTTATATTACTGTTGTTCTATTGTTTACATACTTATGTAGTATGTTTTAAGGAAACTATACTTGTTTTACAGCGAAGGGTTACTATGTTCGAAAATAAAGGTTTTCTTACAAACGTTGTTTTGCTGACCCACTCAATTTTGTTTTTCGCCCCTCTAGGCCCTAGATAGCTGTACTATTTATGGCACTCGAGGATTCTCCAGCAGTTCTGACATTAGCTCTGTTTAGAAGTATGAACTTATCCACTGTTGTGTAATAAGTGTACTTTAGCTACTTTGACTACTTTATTGTAGTCGTACTCTATTATGCTTTGAATAATTGTAGTGGGTTTTTCCCATGACTGCGCACTCTTTCACTATTTAATTTAAATTAGTTCTAGTTTAGTTTTAATTTAGTCACTTTTTCACATCTCTTACCTTATGGTTACGTCACCTCCCGGTGACGGCCAGAACGCTTCAACCTCCGGCGCTAGGGGTGTGTCATTTTGGAATTGTTACTTATTTTATTTTTGTTGCATGTTAATTTAACTTGATATGAATGATTGCTTTTTCAATTTGTATGAAATTTGGGAATACCAAACCATCCCAAAATACCGAAAATTGGAACTACCAAAATTTTGGTTTGGGACTGGTCTTCAAATTCCCATCCCGAAAATTTTGGTTTGGGATTCAAGATCCCATACCGAACCACCCCTAAATGCTATAGTGTAATCTTACCTTTCTTTTAATTCATACATTAAATGTTAACGTCATGTTGTAATGGTGTTATATTAAAGATAGGGAGCAAAAAAAAAAGTAAATAATAATAATGTATAATTTCATGACGTCTACTAATATATCATTCTTAATTCCTCTTTCTCGCCATATACTTGTTAGTTGATGGATGAATAGAGGAATGTTAATTTGTAGATATACAGAGCTTCTAGCTAGACTTTATTTTCTAATATGATCTATTGACTTGTTTCCTTCATAATACAATCACCAATTGAAACATTGTGCAACCACTTAATACTACGGTCTTTATTTATAAAGGAGAGGTCGTAAGTTCGATTCTCGCCAAAAACGAATTTGAACCACATTATTACTAGCTCATTTGTGAGGCTTAGCCTACCTCCTCACCCCCTTAGTCTGGATAATATTGTTTGTTAAAAAAAAAAAATTGAAACATTGTGCAACTCAAACTTTCTTTGGAAAAAAAAAAGTCCAAACTAGCACCCTTCTTTGGTCAATGGGAGAAAACTAGAGCATTTGAGAAATAAATAGGATGTTTGTAAGAGGAATGATGATTGATAGGTACAAATAATTGTATGAAACGGGTCCACTGTCATGGTGGTGTCGTGGATTATTGATAAAAGGAGGATGTAGAGCAAATATTATGAATGACCTTGTATTAATAAACTGTGAGAATGACCTTGTATTAATGAACTAAGACAACACATTAAAGTGAGCCCATTTTATGTAACCCGGCATCTCTCTTAATCGACAAAAGAATGTACAGCTTATGTGTTTTCCCTTCACTACATTGTGTGCATATTGTACACTTTTATTATCGATACCATTAAAATTAAGGAGTTTTAACGAAATACTCTAGTACTGTTCATTTTTAACGAAAAACTACATTTTTACCTTTCGTTAGTTTTCCTTTAAAACTAATTAATATTAGTATGTAGAAAATGTGCAAACAAAAATTTTAAATCTCTTATGTTAACTTTTCTTGGTCAATAAAATTATTCGGTACAAATTTGACTACACCCTTTTTCCTCCAATTTATCGAGACATCATTATCTAGAATGGATATGATAATGCAATAAAGACCACTTGCCTCGTGAATGCAATGTCTATATGGATAGAGTACCGACTATGACTGCCCTATATGATCGTTGCACTCTCGCAAGAGTGTGAGACCAAATGAAATCTGCAGTGGAGGCCTCAAGTCAATCGGTGCGTCTTTACTTTTCATTGTCTTCGTCTGCCCAAGACTTCCTCTATATATAAATTAGTTATGTATTCAATTTTCTCATGCTGTTGGTCTACGCCTCTTTCCGGATTTGGAGCAGATTGGGTGTACTCTTTTGTGCATCTAATGAAAAAAAAATTGAGATAAAAAAAATTGAGATAAAAAATGAAAAGCTAATAACAATTCTCAATGTTATTTATAGTTTAAAGATATTATATACGAGTTAATACACTACATCTCATAATAACAAGTGAAAAAGTAAAGTTTTTTTTTTTCAAATATTCTTCCACTTGTATTTTAACACTGTGTACCAACTCACTGAAAAATCATTCTACATGCACTGTATATTTACGAGGAGCCATGACGTACGTATAGTTTGACTCACAGCGCGGAAGGACATATGGCGGCTACTTTGGTTGCCATTGCTACTTGCTGCATTAGCTGTCAGCCTTGAGCTCCTCTCCTTCTCATTTTCCTATTGAAATTATAAACAAACAATCTGTATTCCATTATAAATTTCAATTGTAGTTTCTCTACCCTCATCAATTCCTCAAAAGATTCACACTTCAACACTTCTCAAAATGTCTCTAATGGCTTCCACCACGGCAAAAGAAATAGCTTCAGAGCTGCTCCCTCTAATCAGAATATACAAAGACAGCACGGTGGAACGCCTCATGGGCTCTCCCTATGTGCCCCCATCTCTTCGTGATCCAGAAACCAACGTCTCCTCCAAAGACATCACCATCTCACAAAACCCTAGCATCTCCGCTCGCCTTTACCTCCCTCTTCAAAACCAAAATTACCAACCCCCCAAAAACCCTATCCCCGTCTTGGTTTACTTCCACGGTGGTGGATTTTGCTTCGAATCCGCCTTCTCATCTGACCACCACCGTTTCCTCAACCGCTTGGTCTCGCAAGCCCAAGTCCTCGCCGTCTCAGTTGAATACAGGCTCGCCCCGGAAAACCCAATTCCCATGTGTTACCAAGATTGCTGGGATGCTCTTCAATGGGTCTCTTCCCACAAACCCCACAAAGAATCAGATGCTAGCAATGCTGACAAAGAGCCATGGTTGGTCCAGTATGGCACTTTTGATAAATTGTACATTGGTGGTGATAGTGCAGGTGGAAACATTGTGCATAACGTGGCTATGAAGGCAGGGTTTGAGAGTTTGTGCGGTGGGGTGAAAATTGCGGGGGCATTCATGTCACACCCTTACTTTTTAGGGTCAAGGCCAATTGGGTCAGAGCCTAAAGGAGAAAACTTTGAGAAGTGGCTGCCTTATAGAGTTTGGAAGTTTTTGTTCCCATCAGCTCCTGGGGGTAACGATAATCAAATGGTGAATCCGGCAGGTGAAGGTGCACCGAGCCTGGCTGGACTCGGGTGCTCCCGACTGCTCGTGTGCGTTTCTGGGAAGGATGAGCTGAGGGATCGAGGCATTTGGTATTACGATTTGGTAAGGAAAAGTGGGTGGGAGGGAGAGTTGGAGGTGTTGGAAATGGAAGGTGAGGAACATGCTTTTCATATCTTGTGTGAGGGCAAGACTGAGAATGTGAAGATTATGATCAAACGCTTGGCTTCTTTTCTTGTCTAGCTAGTTGTTTTGTTGAGCACTGTTTTCTGATTCAATAAGACTATTCACACCAACAACACCCTAATCCTATCTCTCATGAGCTTACTACTCTTATGTATCAGAACTTAAGTGTTGATCACGATAAGAAAAATATCAAATGCAGGAAATTTTTAACTGATTAAGATTCTTCTTTTCTAGCAAGATGCATAAACATATATGTAGCGCTTATAAAAAAATAAGAGAAGCGTTATACTTGTAATTAATTGTAAAAAGAGGTTACTGGAAAACTTGCAATTTTCCAGTTTCTTACATGTATGTAAACACAATGGAAAAATGAATGAATCAGAAAGTTTAAAAATAAGAGAAGTAAGGAAAGGGACTAAGAATAAGTAGTCCCCGAAGACGATCCAATTCCGTTATTTATTTATATATATTTTTTATTTGATTACAAATTTAAAGGAAAAATTTGTACTTTTTAAAAATTTTATGTGTAAATAAACGCATGAAAAGTTAAAGAGTGAAATGATTCCCCTACTCATATTTTAGTAAACACATAAAACTCAAGAATCAAAATGATTCAATTTTTAATCCTTGTAAATAAACATACCCTCAATTGAATCTTTCTTCAATCTATTGAATATGTTGTCCTTATGATCTTTTATCTTCTGGGTTCTTCCACCTTTACCGTTCCATCGGTTGATCATTTGGAGCCTTTTATGATTTTATCTATGTTCTTCAGGAGACTTCTGAATGGAAGTTTTACACCTCATGTTTTAGGACATAACTGTTGTAATCAGGCAAAATTTGTAGCCAATGGGTATTCCGAGGAGAACTCAACTAAGTCACCACATTACTACTTAATATTACGTTCTAATAGTATATTTTTTATTTATAAGTGAAAGATATTACGCTGAATTCTCATCAAAGACGATGTCGAACAAAATTATTGTGGTCATCTCATTGTAAGGTTTATCCCACTTCTAATATCTAACATATTAAGAAAAATATTACTACATTTAGAGGCGGCTCAAATGCAAGGCAAACAAGTCATGTGATCTCGGGCTCACTTTTTTTTAAATGCCTTGAGCCTTCCAGAACTCATATTTTTATATATCCCTTACTTTACATATATATCTTTTTCTTATTCATCGTATTCTTAACAAAAGAGAGAAGGAAAAATAAAAATTTCAATTATTCTCCTAATTTTAATCTAATTTGCCTCAAATTCTTATTGTTTTTTAGATGGTTAGTAGATTGGATTGGAAAGTGTAGTCTTAGTCCTTAGTTTGCATTGAGAAGGCCCCATTGATATATCATCGAGGAGTGAGTGATTGCAGACGCTTACCATATGTCATTCAAAATATTGAAGTATTACTTAATATTTATGAGAATCGATCATTAGACTTTTTACTTACAAGTAAAAAAAATATCAATACATCCTCGTATTAGTAAGTAGTGGCAATGAACACGGAACTTAAGAACTTTTAATCATTCTAATTATATACAGTGCCCGAAAGTGCGCATGGATCTTATATCTTGTAATCTCCGAATTCAAAGTTGCATGCATTACTGCGATTTATTCATATTTTTACATTCGAACACAAAGTATGGGCCTCTACCATGGGCCGGACCGAAACAATGTAATGGCTTGGTCCAAAAAGAAAGGCCATTTTCCACCGGATGGGTAACCATCTTACTGTTGTTTAACAAAACAATCTCAGCCGTCAATCCACCCTAAACCCTAAACCCTAAACCCGCTCTCATATAACGTTTCCCACACAGAGTCTCGCGCCTCCATGCTCATATAGCGCGCACAGACACACAGATCCCGACGAAAGCCCTGAAGGAGGAGACCCAAACCCTAGAGCATCAACCATCAACCATGGCGGCCCCAGCTATCGAGTCCGTACAATGCTTCGGGCGGAAGAAGACGGCGGTGGCAGTGACCTACTGCAAGCGCGGACGCGGCCTGATAAAGATCAACGGCTGCCCAATCGAGCTCGTGGAGCCGGAGATCCTCCGGTTCAAGGCCTACGAGCCGATCCTGCTGCTGGGACGACAGCGCTTCGCGGGTGTCGACATGAGGATCCGAGTCAAAGGCGGAGGCCACACCTCCCAGATCTACGCGATCCGTCAGAGCATTGCCAAGGCCCTGGTGGCGTTTTACCAAAAGTACGTGGACGAGCAGAGCAAGAAGGAGATCAAGGACATCCTGATCAGGTACGACAGGACGCTCCTGGTGGCTGATCCCAGGCGCTGCGAGCCCAAGAAGTTCGGCGGTCGCGGTGCAAGATCCAGGTTCCAGAAGTCGTACCGTTAAGAGGATTGCCCCTTTTGAATTTATGTTATTGACCATCTCAATCGGTGTGTTTGTTTGAATTCCTAGTTTGAAATTTTGCTGCGGATTTTGTTTGAATTCCTATTTTGAAGAATGATTGAATGTTTTTGGGGTCTTGGATTCTTTGCTTAGAGAAGTTAAGGATGCTGTATTCATTTTCAAATTGGAAAAACATGAATCAAATCCATTGGAGTTTCGGTTGGATTTAAGGATGCTCACTTTTCCAAATGCTAATGTTTTGCATTTTTCCTCTTTCTTTAGTCGGAACACATACATATCCAAGTGCCGACATGGGCACCAATCTTATTTCTAAGCCCCTCTCGGAGAAAACTAAATTGGAAAACCTACTAATTTAATTATCAATTCAGTATACAAAAATTAGTACCTTACATCAATCTCTTTTAGAACATCTCCAAGGAGATATCGAAGTATAAATATAAGAAAGCTCATGTGACGAATATGGGAAAGTACATAAACAAATATATGCATGATTGGCCCAAAGCAAACACTGTAACAAACTCATTTTTGCTTCTTTACAAAAGAAAAAAAGATTGCCAAATCCCAAATGATATTGGGTAAATTACACAAAACTACCTCAACTATAAGTCGAACGAAACTATTATACCTCATTTTTAAAATTGACAATGTCATATCTCATTTTTAGAATTTGTTCCAATGTTATACCTCTGTTAGTTTGTCTGTGAATTTCTCAGTTAAATGCTGACATGTCTTGATCTCGGGCCTAGTTCCTCGCCCAGATGGATTCCACGTGGCACCACATCCAATGTTTTCTCGCCAAATGGCATCCACGTCAGGAAACATATTTGATTTTTTTTTTTTTTTTTGGTAATTTGAATTTCAAAATTTGAAATTCACTTTCCCACCAATAAGTGAGAAAAATGTGATCTAACATTTTAAGCACAGATTATCATCCTTAACCTCAAATTTGAAAAATCTCACTCAAAATAATGATATAACCACAACAAAACTACTGTATTCAAGCACAAACTATTTATCATTTCCGAAGAAAAATATGAAATAGACCAAATTATGCATAAAACCTACTTAATTATCCAGAAATTCAGAAACTTGTTCAAAAAACTAACTGAATTCATCTAGCATCTCCAACCAACATTACAAAACCTACTGAATTCATAAAAACCTGCTACATCACCCATTCAATTCACAAAAGACCTACTGGATGCATAAAACATGTTCTAGATTTACAATTCCTTTACAAAAAACAATTATCTATGCAAACAACTAGTGGCTGGATTGCTTAGTATTTCTATGCTTGATGCCTTTGGATGATTCAGGTAGTAGTTTGCTTGGTCTTTCTCTGCTTGGTGCTTCTAGGTGATTCAACTACTGATTGTGATGCCTAACTCCAAAGTTCATTAAGAGACAAAACAAGCTTTTTAACTAAATCCAAATGTTTTACAACTAAGGAATTGGTTAAGTTCTTACCTTTGTTTTCCTTGTCCTCTTTTTGTAACGCCCCACACCCGAAACAATATATTTTCAGGAATTAATTATGGTAGGCCCAATTTAAAATCACGGTTAATTTATTACCATTAATCACATTTTTTTAACTTCAATAATTCAATTTCTTACAACACTATCCATATTTTTAAATATCAAAACATGCAATTTAATTCACTATCATTAGTCACCATTCTCTAAATAAATTCATTCATCCCACGTATGATCCATAACCATTATTCTTTTATCAAAACATAAAATTTCATTTTCAATTAATTGCCATTTTCTTCTCTTAGATCAAATCTCCAACTAAAAAAATTATTCTCGATAATTTAACCTCACTTATTTTATAGTTGCATCTAACTTCTCGTTAGACTGCCTACGTACCCTAAACAGGTATCAAGGCATTCATAGTTCGCCAATTCAAATTCAATTAAATTTCGAAATTCCTGCAAATTACTAACAATCACCATCTAGCTTCAAACAATTGAAACACACCAAATGCTTATCAAATTTGGTTTTAGAACATCAAGATTAGCTTAAAAAAATACGGTGTCGGCTCACTAGTCACGCACTAGCGCCGGTGGCGGTTGGCTGCCCTGACTTGCTGGAAAATTCAACTATTTTTTTAAATTACCAAATTTTACAAAAATGTAGATTTCAATGAGTGGAGAAACTTTCATACATGTGACCAAGGTCAATTTGGCCGAAAAAAGCCCCAATTTCACTCAAACCCGCCAGAAACCCTAAGAATGGGTGGCTTAGATCTGTCACCTCCGGTGCTCCGTCGTCCCTATAGTTGTTTGGGCTTTATTCCAAGCCTCAAGGGAAGTTTAATGGTGGTGGAGATGGATGTAGTTAGCTTCAGATTTAAGTGGTTCGAACCCAAAGCCGCCGCACCCTACCATGCGGGTTCTCCCAATTTCAAGGCCAAATCCCTTATTTTGGGGGTGTAATAGGAAGAGGGAAGATCATTGAGGGTTTTCCAAGTGATGGTTTGATGTAATTCACTGGAAAAATGGGCGAAAAGCCGTCAGAAACACAAGGATCCAATCGAGTCAAGTCAAAAAGGCACGGGTCGCAAATACCCCGTTTCCCCTTTCTGTCATTTCCCTTCCTTGTTCTCTCCCCCGATTGGCCATTTTCTCCCTCATTTCCCTCATTTCTCTCCTTTCTCTCCTTGCTTATTTCATCTTGTCTGTCCATCTCACTTCCCTTCTTAATCTCAGCCACACACATGGGTCATCCCATTACTCCAGATTTTCTGGAGCCTTCCAATTAAATGTTAAAATGTCTATTTTGCCCTCCACTTCACTCATTAATAACTCCTTCGTTATAACTCCGTTTCACGAACGGTTTGCGCCTACACGGTTGTGAGGTCAAGCTCTATTCAAAAATATAAATTGTAACCTCAAATGGTCTATGGATTTTAAAAAAAAATATTCAAACTTCAAACTTCGTAACCAGTTTAATTTAAAACTAATCTCAAATAAATAGATTAATATAATTTCTCAAAAAATAACATAAAATCTCAATAATACAAATACGTAAATTATAATAATTTACAAAAACAAAACTTTAAAATTTCCCAATTCTATTTCCATAACCATAAATCGATTTATTGTCAATTTTTCCACATATTCATAATTATGAATATATATATATATATATATATATATATATATATATATATATAATTCATATACTTAAATTTTCAAGGTATTACACTTTTTAGGTACAGTTTCAGCTAAATTTGTTGATGGTGATTGTCCTTCAGCACATGTGGATGCCTATAAAGTAATTTAAAGGATTAAGAGTCTAATATGATGTTAAAGAATTTAAAAGACCACATAAAGTTGAAAATGTTACATGTTTGTCCCTTGGAGGAAGATGACTATGATGGATTCTTGCATTGTGACCTTTTTTCATATGGTACATTTGAAAATGCCTTGCCTTTCGTTCCTAGCTTAAGTGGGTGAGGAGGACCTTAAGGATTATTGGTTAGGTTTGTGGCAGTTTGTTCACCCTCATTGTCCCTCTCAGCAGCTTCCTTGTTTCTCATTCTGCTCAACCTTCCAGGTTGCCTTGTATATGTATGAGGCAATATTGGTGGATTTTCGATTTCCTCCCACAAAGACATCTCATTCATCGGCATTACTAAATGAGAATACACCTCCAAGTACCGTGCCTTCAAATAATAAGCATCGACAAAGTCCTCCGGTTTTTCTCTCTTGAAATTTATGGTAGTTATTGCATGGTTGCATGGGATTCCTATCAAGCCATACTTTCTGAAAGAACAAGTCTTCTCAACCAAGTCAACCACATATTGCTCCCCCATCCAGCATCAACTTGAAATTTAGTGCCCCCTAACCATTGTGCAATGCACCTGCCACTTTGAATTTTGGCTTCCTCCAACTTCTTCTTGATTTTAGGACAGAGGTATCCAACTTTTTTCACCATTATATCCATTCTCATCTAAAGTCTCTTCATCAAGAGTGTGAATAAGGAGTAGCATGGTGACAATAGGTTTTTGTCTTGGCACAAATATGACAGCATTGAAACTTTCACAGAGATCTTTCAGCAACATGTCACACTTGAGATATGTTTCAAAATAGGACTTGCTATAATGATGTGCATGTTTCTTCACCAACCAATTGTAGGCCTTTTCATCCAGCTTCTTCATATCCTCCATTGCTTTTTTGAAGTGGGGAACTATTGTTGTTCTGACTATTGACCATAAAGCATCCTTCAAAGTTTTCCCCTTGAACAGATTTATGAAGTTGGTATACAAATGTCTAACACAAAATTTGTGGTGGGAATTAGGGAGGACTTTTTGAAAGGCCGAAATTAACCACCTTTACTTATCACTGATAAATGTCCATCCTTGTTGATTGACAATCTTAACATCAATGACCAGTAACTCTAAGAACCAAATCCAACTGGACTTATTCTCCATTTCTACCACTGCGTACGTTATAACCCATGTTTCATCATTTAGGACAATGCCAACAGCACAAAGTAGCTGACCTCTATGTACACTCTTTAAATCCTATCAATGGTCTGCACCCTGACTTAAACCCGTATTTGTAAGCCCCCAAGCACACATATATCCTTTAGAACCTCTACCTATCTAACTTCACCTTCATTGTGCTTCCACGGTTAGTCGTCCTCACTTCCTCAGCAAAATTCCACAACTTTGTGTATTGCTCTACATGTTTTACCTTAATGATCTTCAAAGCCTTATCTAAAGCCTTCATGTTTGTACAACCGTGATTCCACTATGATTCGACAGTTGCTAAAAAGGAATTTACAAGCCATATGGGATTAAGTTTTATCATGTCCATGTAAAAATCTATCAGCAAAGGGGACTTCAAGTTCTTGTTTGCCCAAGTTCTCCCATATGTGTGTTCATCCAGTATGGTCTTGATTTATATGTTGTTTGAACCATACATTTTTCAAGCACAACACTTCCAAGGGCAGCTTTTTGCACACTTTGCTGTGACTTTCAACTTCTCATTCCTAGGAAAATGGATTTCCCTATATCCATTCACTATGGAGTACGTGATGACAGCTCGCTTGAATTGCACATGATCCCAAAAAACAAGCCCTAGTGTAAAAATGGGATTCTTCATGATTGTTTTCTCATTAAACTCTGGAAAGTGCTCATGTTTTTTGCCTCTTTCATCATCTTTAGAGTGTACACTCTCCAAGGCATCAGAGTTATAGTCTGGATCATCAACCACATTTTGTTCCAGAGTTACAGTATCAAATTCTTCTTCCATTTTCTCTTCTTCTTTTTCCCAGCTTTGCTTAGATTGCCTTGCACTTCTTTGCTCAGAATCCCTTTCATCTGTTTGCTTAGAGTTCCCTTCTTTTTCTGTGCTCAGATTCCCTTACATTTTCTTCCACAATACCATCAAACTTGAAAAACACTGAGTTATCAGCATCACTCCCATATTCACTTTCTTCAAACTCACTATCATCTTCTTCAGCAACTTCTTCATTCTTTTCTTGAACATTACCCTCAAAACTAATAGGTATATCAAAGAAGACTTCAGCATCCCCATTTCCTACATCCCTCTATCCTACCTCAGTAACCATTTCTTCTACGTTAGTATCTTCTTCTCTTACCTCAGTATCCTCTTCTCCTACCTCAACAATAGATTTCTCCTTGTTCTCATCTGGCTTCTCACTATTTTTCTCTTTCTGACCATCCCCAGAATCAGCATTTCTCTCTCCTACCTCAATCACACTTGTTTGCACTAGTTGAGTTGTGCAACACTCATCCACTTCTGGCCCTTCAATAGCTAGCAAGCTTCTATATCTTATTGGTTTAAGTGGTGTTGGCCTACATCCCCCTCTAAACTACTTATCTCCTCAATTACCAATTTACTTGGACCACTAACTTCCATGGACTTCAGAAACTGTTGCTCTTAGGTTACAGCTTCTTCTGTTGTCAATTCTTTGATGTACATCTCAATCATTTTATCTTTTGGAACAAAATTGCACAGCGTCTGAACATCGGAATCACTTTGAATCTGCTTCAATCCATTGGAAAGGTCCATGTTGGGAATCTTATAATAGTAGTTCATGAACCGCTCACTGTATCTAAATGCCTCTACCATATCATCTATCACCGGCAGTGACATGAGGTCTTTATCACAGTTATCTATATATGTCACTTTTCCCCCAGTGTAGTGGTCATAACTTATCTCCCTACCATGATGCAATTCAATAGAAAATAGTTCTGGATACACTGAAATTCACAAAAACAAACCCTAATTAAAAGCCAACAATAAACAAAAGCAATTCACCCTAATTAAAAGCCAACAACAAACAAAAGCAATTTCATTTTAACCTAATCAGAAGCCAACAAAAACCAATGCACAAGAATAAACAAAGCAATAAAGCAACAAACCACCTTATTTTGACAAGAATAAACAAAGCAACAAAGCAACAAACCACCTTATCTTGACAAGAATAAACAAAGCATCAAACCACCTTATATTGACAAGAATAAACAAAGCAACAAACCCATTATCCAACAACTTAGTAACCATTTCAAATTAAGAAAGCATAAAACCACCTTTTCAAACAAGAATAAACAAAAGCTACAAACCCATTATCCGACACCTTAGGAACCATTTCAAATTAACAAAGCATAAACCCACCTTTTCAAACAAGAATAAACAAAGCTACAAACCCTTTATCCAACACCTCAGGTACCATTTTGAATTCACAAAGCATAAATCCCCATTTTCAAACAAGAATAAACAAAATACACATTCAACCCATTCCAATAAATAAGTTCAGTATGCATTTGGAATCATCAAAAGCACCCAAAAAACTTACAATAGGTAGGCGTCGTTTTGTTGGGATCCTCATGCACGTACCACCCCATGTCGAATCCTTCGTTTTTTCTTCGAATTCATTGGAACCCAGATGAAACCCCATTCCAACACCAACGAAGTCAGGGGAACGAGTTTACAAGATGATTTGGGGTTTTCGTTGAATTTCTAATCTGATTGTTCGAGATTTGGAGCTGTTGGTATGAGAATTGGGTTAGGGTTCTTTTTTTGGAATTGAGAATGGAATTAGATCGACAAGGTTTAGGTGTATTGAGGGGAAAAACAATTTGACTGACACACTTTACAATGTACTCTTACTTTTTAATTTTAATTTAAATATATTGTTTAAATTTTGATGGAATATCCACGTGTCATCCGGTGAGAAAGCCATGTGTATTGATAATCTCATGTGGATGCCATTTGGCAGAAAAACATTGGGTGTGCGCCACGTGGAATTCATTTGGGCGAGGAACTGGGTTCTGAATCAAACCACGTCAGTATTTAATTGAGAAATTTACGGACAAACTAACGGAGGTATAACATTGGAACAAATTCTAAAGATGAAGTGTGATATTGTCAATTTTAAAAGATAAGGTATGATAGTGTCGTTTGACCCATAATTGAGGTAGTAATGTGTCATTTCATTAAGAGTAAATTGTAGCTATGGTCCCTTAACTTTAACTCAATTGGAGCAATGGTCCCTCAACTAAAAATCCATTACCATTGGTCCCTCAACTTATCAAAAAGTGCAGTTATAGTCCCTTAACTAAAAATTCATTACCATTGGTTCCTGAACTTTAATTCAACTCGAGAAATGGTCCCTTAACTTTAACCCAATTGTAGCAATGGTCCTTTCAATATAACTCATTTTGACAAAAATTTTGACATAGTTGACGAAAAGAACCATAATTATACACTTTGATGAGTTAAGGGACCCTAATTGTATAAATGGTCATTCCAACATAGCTTATTTTGACAAAATTTTGACAAAATTGATCAAAAGGACTATAGCTACACATTTTGATAAGTCGAGGGACTAATGGTAATAAATTTTTAGTTGAGGACTATTCGTACAATTTATACTTTCATTAATTCAGTTTTTGAACGGTACCCTACTCGGATAAGGTCACATTGCTATTTTCCTTTCCAAACATCGAAAGTGGCTGCCGGAAACGCACATGATAATTGACACAATGTTCCCCCAAGTATAAATCCAAAAAACCTACACGCACTCCGCTGCCCTTAATTTTCAGTTTTTCCCTCCACTCTATTTTGCCTCTCTGCTTTCTTCCATTTCTGAGTTCCGTTTGAATATCAGATAAGTCCCATAGTACGCAGAAATCCGGAATGGAAAAGAAAGGTACCCATCTCTTTTTCTTCGACTTTTGCTTCGTTTTTACCTCTTTTTCCAGTTTTAGGGTAACTTATTGTGCTTGATAATCTGGCTTTAATTTGAAATCTTTGAAGGTATTAAACCCCATTTGGTTTTGTTTCATTGATTATCTGTTCTGGGTTGTTTTGTGTTTTGCTTGGTGGGTTCAGATTCATTTGGGTTTATATTTGATTTTGAGTGGATTAATTTTTTATTAGTTGCAGATCATATTTACTGCAGAAGTTTGAATCATTGTGGGTTTTTTATAATGGTAGTTTTTGGGTACCTTGACATTTACCCAATAAATAAGTTCATTACATTGGTCATTTGACAATTTTATCTTGAGTTTAGGAGAATGGGGTTCATTACATTGGTCATTTGACAATTTTATCTTGAGTTTAGGAGAATGGGGTTGGTTCAATGAGATGAGCCAAATTTAAGAATCTGATTTTTTTGTCTTAATATGTATGAGTGTGCGTTGGCGATAAGAACAGAGAGAATGAACGAGATGGTTTGCAGTGGAATCAACCCCATGGTTGGGGACGGAAGGGATGCAAAATGTCGGATCTGTTATGAATTGGATAGTTGAGCAGCCCAGTGAGGTTATCTCTTTGGTTTTTCTGAGAGAGCATATCTGTTGCGAATGTGCTGTACTGACCGCTTTAATTTTTTATGATCCTTAAAAATGGACTGTTGTAGGGTGAAAAGTTATCCAAAAATAATGGAAGGGTAATTTTCCGCATGATGATTGTTTAATTATATGATAAAATTTCCAATGTTTTAGATTATAAGAAGCAAAAGTCACTGCTTCACTCTATCATTTTCATTTGTTGATGAGACCTTTTACCAAATGGAACTGTGAAATTTCCTCTAACCATCTTTTTGATTGCTAGAAAGGGGGGAAAGAGAAGAAACTTGATTGGTAATAAAGGGCGACATAACATATTGGGAATCTATATATATGGGGAAACAATTGCTTAAAAGTTAAACTGAAGGAATTGCATTATAGTAGTTTAGAAGGTTATAGTTTAGTGCTTTTAATTTTGTTTACGTTACAAATTTTCGCCTCCCCTGAAGAGGAAGAGAAGTTTTGTTGCATCATTGTTATTTTCTATATTCCAAGTTTCTTCGCAGTTTCTACTTTCTAGGTCAACAGTTATCATCGTGCATATATTAACTTAATTTTTTCTGTTGTCAAGAATTATGTTGGGTAAAGGATGTTGTTTCTGATGTTATAAGAGTTTTATCTCATATCCTGAAACGTTCATTTGGTAAATTCATGATGGTTATCATTTAATATTTTGGAACTTGATATGTATGGCATAAGTAGGCTGCTTATCACTTTATTAAAGTGTTTATGATTGCTATTTACATAACCGCAACCTGCATTTGTAGGTTTTGTTGCAATGGATGCCACAACTCTGAATTCAGAACGCCGTCCATTTTCAATTAAACTATGGCCTCCTAGCCAAAATACAAGGAAAGTGCTTGTGGAGCGGATGATAAACAATCTTAGCTCTAAATCCCTTTTCACTGAGAAGTATGGCTGTCTGAGTAAGGAAGAGGCTGAGGAAAATGCAAAACAAATTGAGGATATCGCTTTTGCTACTGCAGATCAAAACTATGAAAATGAACCAGATGGGGATGGAAGTTCTGCAGTGCAGCTTTATGCCCGGGAATGCAGTAAGCTTCTGCTGGAAGTTCTTAAAAAGGGACCTAGAAGCAAGGAGGACGGCAAAGTGACATCTGGTACCAGACCCACTGAGACTTTGTTTGATATATCGAAAGGCCAACGGGCTTTTATTGAGGCTGAGGAAGCTGAGGAGCTTTTGAAGCCACTGAAGGAGCCAGGGAACACATACACCAAAATATGCTTCAGCAATAGAAGCTTTGGTCTTGGAGCAGCCCGTGTTGCTGAGCCCATATTGGTTTCTCTTAAGAACCAGTTGAAAGAAGTTGACCTCTCAGATTTTATAGCAGGAAGACCGGAGGCAGAAGCTCTTGAAGTCATGAATATATTTGCAGCTGCCTTAGAAGGTAGTATCTTGAAGTATCTGAATCTCTCCAATAATGCCTTGGGTGAGAAAGGTGTTCGGGCTTTTGGGGCACTTCTGAAATCACAAAGTTACTTGGAGGAACTCTATTTGATGAATGATGGCATTTCAGAAGAAGCTGCTCGAGCAGTTTGTGAGTTGATTCCTTCCACAGAGAAGCTTAGAGTCCTCCATTTTCATAATAATATGACAGGAGATGAAGGGGCAATTGCTATTGCTGAGGTTGTCAAGTGTTCTGCCCTTTTGGAGAATTTCCGTTGCTCCTCCACGAGGGTAGGCTCCGAGGGAGGAGTTGCCTTATCTGAAGCACTTGGGACTTGTACCCATTTGGAAAAGCTGGACTTGCGGGACAACATGTTTGGTGTAGAAGGTGGAGTCGCATTGAGTAAAGCTATTTCCAGGCATAACAATTTGACAGCGATTTACCTTAGTTACTTGAACCTAGAAGACGAGGGCGCAGTTGCAATTGCCAATGTTCTCAAGGAATCAGCCCCTGCACTTGAGGTCTTTGACATTGCTGGAAATGACATAACAGCTAAAGCTGCTCCTGCTATAGCAGCTTGTATAGCAGCTAAACCACATCTGGCCAAGCTGAATTTGGGTGAGAATAGCCTTAAGGATGAAGGCACTATTCAGATCAGCAAGGTGTTGGAAGGCCATACCGGGTTGCAGGAAGTTGATTTCAACACCAACCAAATCAGAAGAGCAGGGGCTCGTGCGTTGGCACATGCTGTGGTTCAGAAGCCCGGTTTTAAGCTGCTCAACATCAATGCAAATTTCATTTCTGATGAGGGCATTGACGAGCTGAAGGATGCATTCAGGAAATCTCCCGACGCGCTTGGATCTTTGGACGAGAATGACCCTGAAGGAGAAGATGACGATGACGAAGATGAAGATGACGACAAAGGATCTGGAGAGGGCAGAGGCAATGAGGATGAATTGGAATCCAAACTGAAAAACCTTGAAGTTGGCCAAGAGGAATAGAGGTCCTCTCTCGTATGTCTAGGTGTTTTTCTCTTTCCTGATTAGGTTTCGCAGAGTTAATACCCTCTTTAACATCAATGACTGGTGAGGGTATTTGCAGCTTTCAGGAAGACTATTGAATCTTATTATGCATCAGTTGGCACCAGCCGTTTCTTAAAGCTGTGTGATGACGGGTGTTGGTAGAATTGGGTTTAATTGTTTCTTTTATGGTCATGTTAGTCAGTTTATCTTTCTTTGTTTCGAACCTTAGGAGCGTAGTAAGCATCACCCCTGTTGTTGTGATAGATGTGGCCTTAGTAGATTTCGGAGGTTTGCTATGTATGACTCTGAGGGCTATTCTGGATGTTATTTTATGAGATGCAGCAAAAGCGTTGCTGCTGGTGTTAGAATAGAATGTTGTTCCAGTTTCATCGGATGTTCCCTAGAGGGACGTTAGAACGAAATGACGTGATTGATGATTCTGATTTGGCTGTGTTCCATGAGTGAAGAGGCTTCTACTCATGGAACACAGCCTCGATGCTTTTACTTACTCCTCTAAGGTTGTTGTTGCCCACTCGTTGTGTCTGCTGGTCGTTGTAGATTGGCAAATCTCTAGAAGCAAGCCATTACTATTGGAAGCACTTTTTCTCCAAAGCGCTTTGCTCGAATTTTTAAGCATATCAGCTAAAAATAGAAGCCATCAGAAGCATTTTCTTTTGTAAAAACGCTTTTAACACTTCTGGAAGCAGTCCCGTCTGGCTGAATTTATATTTTTTTACGCTTTTAATTTCCTCCTGTCTTGTTTAAAGGTTTCCAGCGTTAAGGAAATTGCAGACAATTTCAAGGAATCCGTACAAGAAGAAGAAAGTTTACCAACTTTACGAGCAACAACTTTTGTTAAATAGCTTCCAAGAAACAGATGCAATCTCATTGTTAAAAACACTCTGATTAATTGTAAACCAAAAGATTATTAATTTATACACATTTCCCTACCGTTGTTCTTCTTTGATACAAGTGGCGCAGCAGACATCTTAGATTCATTATCCTACCACAATGCCTACTGAGCCCGACAACGAGATCGGAAGGTGCTATCGATAACGTTTGCGTTGCTGCTCTAACTGCCGGACATTGCACAACCAGCAGAATGTACGGAGGTTAAGTCAGCATCACCATGACCACACGGTCGTTAAGCATTTGCTGCGCTGAGATGTAAAAGATGAGCAGAAAGCTGATCAATGCTGAAGACCATGTACAAGATCAGCAGCCACAATCATGCCCAGGTAACAAGTCACGAGGGGTTCGCTGAGCTAATTCGATTAAGCCCATCCATTACCTCTCACATTGGAATTTTGCCCTCTACCATCGGAGGAGGAACCTGGGTTAACATAGCTTGATCTCTTTTTTCGATGTATCTTGAACGTCAAGATAGGCCCATTCAAACCACTTCCTCCAGCTGCATGACTTTCATGTTTCTCTACTTCCAGCTCTTCAGACTTCTGTCTCTTCGAGGCTGGGGTCAACGCATAGGTATCTTCACTTGCTCCCTCTTTCGCCAACTCAACATTTTGAATCAATTTTTTAACTTTTTCCTCTGTTCCTGCATTACCACTAACTAATTCAACGCTATCTGATTGAACGTGATTTCTCTTTGTTCCTCTTCCTGAAAGCTTCGACATGTCTGCTCCATTTTCTACAGCCTTCATCCACTGTAAATCACTAAGGCCATCAGAATAAGACTGTACCGCCTTTCTCCTGCGCTTTCCCGTGATGCTGCCACTATCAAAGCCTTTGGTAGCAGTTTGCTTATCAGGTGTTGAATATGCCCACTCCGGAACCTCATGGTCTTCCATAAGGCGACATCTGTAGTTCTCCTTTCGCCTTCTCTCCTCATCCATTTTCTCAAACAGCCAGAACTCTTCTTCTGATCTGGCAGCAAGGCGGTTGATCTCTCGCTCGCTTGGTACATCTGTCCCAAGTGATCTTGTACCCTTGCGCATGATTTCCTCCAACATCTCTCTTCTGTCCTGAGCTGCAAACACAACGTATATCTTTTGTCAGAATACAGCCATAGTGGAGCGCAAAACAAAGAAAATGTGTTCATCTTAACCATGCAAGATGCAAGACATCTCTTCCATTCAATCTCCGATGCAGACGTCGTGTTACTTTACTGTGAGTGGGGGAAAAAGTGATCTTGTGGTTTATGCAGGGTCAATAGCAAGCTCAAGATCGATAATAGTTGTGACTCAATGCAGCGCTTCTAATTCGCTTCTATCATTGACTTGGGAACGACATGCATGCGCATTAAGAAACCAGATTTGTATGAACGTGATGCCTGTGTAGAGAGCATGTGCAGGCAAAGTAATGAAGCAGTGAATAAAACCTAATTCTTACTAGAAGTAATGACATCATAACAAAAAAAAAAATGGCATGAAATTGATGTGCAACCAACCTGTGGAGGTTGTATTAAATAGTCCGGCCTGGATGACCTTGGCATCTATGCCCATCTTCTCTTTAGCACGCTCTAAAATTACTTCTTCGATTGATCCAACACTAACCAACACAAATACCCTAACTTCTTTCTTTTGACCTATACGATGGGCCCGGTCCTCTGCCTGCTGGTCCATTTGTGGATTCCAATCACTGTCGAAAATTATGACCGTATCAGCAGTTTGTAAGTTCAAACCAAGGCCTCCAGCACGAGTGCTCAAGAGAAACATGAAGAAAGGAGAGTCTGGAGCGTTGAATTTCTTTAGCAGACTCCCCCTTTCCTCAGTTTTTGTTGAACCATCCAGTCGAAGATACGTAAAGTCGTGAAGTTGCATATAAATTTCAAGAATGTCCATGAGACGAGTCATTTGTGAGAAAAGCAGGATTCTGTGCCCCGCTTTGTGGAGTTTCGGGAGTAGACGATCAAGTAGTTCAAACTTTCCTGATGCTCTGATGATCTCCTCCCTGCGCCACATGTTATAATCTCCCACAAAAAGGTATGGGTGGTTACAACACTTCCTGAGCTGCATTGTCAGGTTCTGCAAGCTCTTTGATTTTCCAGAACCTAAAAACAAGTTCTCATCAATAAATTATGACAGAACAAATAATCATTGCAATTTTAGACTGCTTTTTAAGGATGTTAACTGTCACAATGTTTCAACTTAATTTCAGGTAAGAAGAATGGTGAAATGCATGAACAGTAATGTAATATAGAAGATTTCCGGGAAAAATAAGGAGGATAGGGTTGATATCGGATATGCAGATCTAGCAGGGAGGAAAGGAACAAACCATTATCAAGCCCAACTCTGCCCACATCTGTAACTTGTTGATAATATACTTTCTGCCATGCTGACATGTCACTTTTCAGTATGACTTGAGATTTTCCAGGAAGGAACTTCTCCACCTCATCTTTTTTCCTCCTCAGTATGAAGGGCCGTATAACCTACATCATAAAGAAATTTTAATCTTTTTTTTTTTTATAAGTCCACAAAACCCAAAATAAACAGAAACTGCGAGCAAGACCCACTTGATGTAGACGGCGAATGATCAATAGCTGTTCTTCATCAGTAAGGGTAATACTGCCCCGATCCGCAAAAGGTGCATTAAACCATTCCTCAAAATTTTGAACTGAATTAAAAATGTGTGGGAGAAGGAAATTAAGCAGGGACCACAACTCCTGCAAGCTATTCTGTATTGGGGTACCAGTCAACAGAAGTCTTCGTCGCATATCATAACTGTGTCCAAGTAAAAAAATTAATAAAGCCTTCATATTATAAAAAATAAAAACTAGGAAAAAAAGAAACCAGCAAATGCTGACCCAAAACACCTTTCAGAAACTCAAGGATAATCGGCCATAAAAATTATGGACCACAATTCGTTTATGTGTTTGATGATGTAGCAAAATAGGCAATAACTTGCAGTTACTATTCATAAAAACTCAAACACTATTGAAACTATATGCAAACTTGAAACACAGAAACAGATTTTTGAAACTCCATGGACTAGTATAATTAATCAGTGTATCAAGACTTGGTTCAAAACTTCAAATATTGGACCGACTTTCTTTTACCTCTGAACAGAGAAAAGTCCTTTGCAAAGTAAACAGTCTCAATCTTCACATTTCATTGGTGTAAGGAGCCTAGAAAGTGGGGACAAAAAACTAGGAAAGACCCTCGGAGAAAATTCACATTGGTATTATTAGATTTGCTCATTAAAATCATATGGTGACACAACAGAGGGCAATCACCAATTTAGAGAGGTTTAGGACTGCTCTGGCTGGCTGCCATCAGATACATTTAAGATTCTTACGTGATCTGCAAGATAAACTCGTTCCTTTCTTTGTTTCTTCGGAAGTACATTGAATGATCTAAATCTAATTTTACAACCAACCTTTGACCTTAACCACAAATGTAATATTACAGAGTTAAGAAGATTTTTTGGGTTTCCCATTCATCTTTAAAGTTTGTTCACCCAAAGGTAGGAAATAAACAGCTTTTTCTGGTCATAGCAGAAAATAAACAGCTATACTGCAGCTTTCTGCCCATTCAAAAACAAAAATTAATAAATCCTACTTATAAAACTATTAAGCTACACAAGGAGTGAGCAAGATGACCAAAACTTGGAAAGCATAAACATAAAATGAAGCATTAAAGCAAGTGTTCTCTCATACTTAAAGAGGGGTGATAACAAGGTTAATAATAAGCCATATTGAATTCGCTAAAAATGGAAAGAAGAAACATAGACTTCTAATAAAATATCAAAAGAAAATAGGCCTCTATTGGCATGTAGCACATACCCTGCAAGTGTTTGTGCAAGAGCACACTCGTGATTCTTCAACCTATGCCCTTCATCAACAATCAAGTAGTACCAGTTGATTTTTTTCAAAAATTGTTTATCCCTCATGATAAGGTCATAATGTGTGATCAACACATTAAATTTTCCTTCCCCTGATAATTCTTCCCTTATTGCCTTTCTTTCATCTTGACGTCCATCATAAAGAATAGCAGCAATACTGGTCAAGAAGAAAATACATAAAATGATCTGTCATAATTCTTCTTTCATGCTATTACGTATGTAGGTAGGTACATATTACATATATACATGAAGGAAGAGAGAGGGAGAGGAAGTGAAGGAGAGAGAGAGAGAG
The DNA here is from genome assembly GCA_963580275.1 of Crataegus laevigata. NCBI lineage: Eukaryota > Viridiplantae > Streptophyta > Magnoliopsida > Rosales > Rosaceae > Crataegus > Crataegus laevigata. Next base: position 15,250,442 of record OY756940.1, on the reverse strand, counting down.
AGAGAGAGAGAGAGAGAGAGAGAGAGATGTTTAAAGACCCTGTACACGTACCTAGGAGCCCATGTTGCGAATTCATTAACCCAATTTGGTAATACGGCCTTCGGAGCCACTATCAAGTGGGGTCCAGTGACACCCTTGTTTTCAATGAGATATGCAACCAATGATATAGTTTGTATGGTTTTACCCAATCCCATCTCGTCAGCCAAAATACCATTTAGATTGTTATTGAACAAGGAAACCATCCATTGTAGGCCCTCAACCTGGTAAGACCTTAGTTCTCCACCTTGAAGCATGGAGGGTTGCTCAGTCACCTGTTGAATTTAATTATTAGTAAATCCTCTGCTCCAGAGCACTCAGCAATTCCAACACTGTCACAAATAAGCTTTGAAAAAGATTTCAAACAGATCACACGGAATATGAGGCAAATGGACCACCCCCTTATACTGGAATTAATTCATACACATAATCGACCCACATGTATACCTATATGTATAATAGCCAAGAAAATAATAATAAAAGTATGTTTGAAGGCCAAGGAAATTCCCAAAGAAGGCTCAATCCCCTTAAGACAAAGAACGCAAATGCCAGTCTTATAGAATAAGTAACACAACACATTGTGCTCATTTGATTAACACGAGCTTTCTTAAATTCATAAATTCCACAAAAAAAACTTCCACATGAGTGATTTGTGGCTTAATTTAATCCTAAGACCTAGGAAGCCCAAATTTTAGCTGTCAAGGTCTAATACCTATACCATTCAAGGAAGTAGTTGAAACAAATAAATCATAAATGTCAAATTGTACAACAGAATATAAATGGAGTGAAAAAATAAAACTATGATGGCACAGAATAACACTTTATCTTTTACCTGTTCCTCAATAGAATGGATGGCTGAGTTATACTGCCGCTGACCTTTAAGCAAGTCACTACTGTCATCATTACAATCAGAATCAATGAGGTCCACATCTTCTTCCAACTCTGTCAAATCACCTTCAGAGTCTTTCATTTCTTCAGTACCCTCTGAATGTTTAAAATCTTTCTGCCGCTGAACAGCAGCTCCCAAATTAACGAGGAGTTTATTTGTTTCTTCAAGAAGTATTGTTAGCCTTTCATTCTTGCTCTCCTTTACCATTCTCATGTATGCTTCCTGATCATCAGCCTTTAAGGCCTGGAACCTCAATTTCTCAGCCCTTGTGGCTCGTTGTCTTTGCTTTCCATGCCAACTCTGTCAAAATAAGATAATGATAAAACGACTATTTCACCATTAAGATGTAGTAAGAATAGTATACACCTTATTTCATTCCAACATTTCTTTTGTTAGTTCAGGCCCTTAATATAACAATAAATTCTGTCTTCAAGAAGTAAAGATGATTTTTAAAAGATTGCTGTTTTGATGAAGTTGGGCTCACACTTGACCCCTTTTGTTTATGGGATCCTCGTTTAAAGCATCTCTGATACATATGTATATACTATACATATAATATGGGTGTGTGTGTGGGTGTGTGTGTGTGTGTGTGTGTGTGTGAATGTGTACGGTCACCGTCACCTACTCCTTCGGGAGCATGAAAATTTATGCCTGCGAACTATTGGATCAAAATCCAACAGCTAACATACATTCAAAAAAGAAAAGTACTTCATCAGGATTATATTATCAGTCGCCCGATCTCAATCTAATGGTGTTATGGTGAGCATGGATATTGTGCCTCGTCATCATTGAGTAGGAGATCAAGATTGTGTGAGCAATATGGACTGATCCTTGGTCTCTTCCAAATTAAGTATGAACATCTTTGATGAGTTTATCCCATACATTTAAACAGAGACATTACAGGTGAAGAGAAAAAAAGTAGTAATTATGAAAAGACAAAAAGCATACCAGGACATGATCATTCCTCTGTTTCCGACGTTTCATAGAAGCCTGAATTTGCAATTGGTATTCACGAACAGCATTAAGTATTTCTGTAAAGAATTTTCTTTTCCTAGTCTCAATGTTGTTCTTCTCCTCCTCTTCTAACCTTGAGAGGCGCTGCATCAAAGATATGTTACTGTATCAGCAGCTTTCAGGATGCACTGATGCATTTAACACGTATTCACTTAGATCTTCCCACTGATTATTAGTCTCTTTTAAGAACATACAAAAATTATGATATGCAACAGATTTTATAGCCTTTCTTCTCTATAAAAAAGGGAATCTTAATGAAACACTCCCGGTACTGTTCATTTTTAACGTTAAGGACATTTTTACCTTGAAAAGTCATTCCTGGTACTATTCTCTTACGCTTTTATTTTGTCCTTTGCATTAAAAACTAAAGTTTTTGAAGACTTTTCGTTAGTTTTCCTTAAAAACCCCACATTTACTTGTTATCAACACCAAAAGAAGGTAGCCTAAAAAACAAGGATAGCAATTTTGGGACTTCTCTTTTAGCCATATGCACTCCTAACTGATTAATTTAAAATTCTTCTGCACTCGCAGGAGGAGTGCCTAAGGCTAAAAGAGGAGTGTCAAAATTACTAGACAAATACAATCAATCAAAGAATTCCACTGTGCCACCCCTTTCTGTCAATACAAGTTACTCTAAAACCCCAGATTTTCATTATCCCCCTTCTAAGTGTAACCATTTCAAATAAGTAATGCATGTATTAGTATATAACCTCAGCATCTCGTTTCTTCCTGAACTGATCATCGGCCTCCATGGCAAAAGCATCTGCAACACCATACAGTGGACTGCGCAATCGCATCATGCCCCAGTCAAACAATGTTTTGTCAGGATGCTCACAACGCATACGGAGTGAGTATTCTGAACTCACTTCAGAGCGGACCTTCTTTTGCAATTCTGCAAGCTGCTACAAAGAAGTCCTTGCCAACAAGGACATGCATGTCATCCATCGGTACCAGAACATATAAAACATAAAACTCTCCATAACAATCACAATAATAACTCTTTTTGTTGTATACTTTTAGAAAATGGCAAACGCTAATGAGTACAGAAAAGTTTGACTCACAGGCAAAAACGGAAAAGTGTCTTTCTGAAAGGGAATTTCAAAACAATATCAGTATATCAAGTTTACCTTTAGCCCATAGAGTTCGAGCAAGCACTTTGTCTGCAGGTCCTCTCCTCTACTTGAAGGTAATTCTGATTCAAAATCAGTGGTAAGTAAGGCTAGACAATAATTGTACAACATAAAAACACTAATGAGACTCCAAAAGCAGTTGAGAACACTATTCATAGGGTTGAAATAATAATTTCTGGCTGACCATTGAATTAAGTAATTACAGATTAAAACATAGGCCCAAAGGTGCAAAAACGATGTGGTCTTCAAATTAAGAGCAATACAGGTTAAGACATGACCACTATGGTTCTTTTGCAAGAAAAAAAAATGTAGAGCAAAGACCTAGTCAAACCCGACCTTGATCCTCTTCAGCAAAGGTGGTGAGGACTAGAGGTCACATTATAATCAAATCCTTAACCTTTGCACCTACTCTAAAATGAGGGTGAGAGAACAGAAGACAACCAGAAAAATATATATATATTAGCTTTTCCTTCTCTTTTTTTCTCTTTTTCCTTCACGTTGTTTGAACATAGTTGAATGTGCAGAAATTTCCACATACAACAACTGGGAGCCTATTGATAACATTATATCGCCGCACTACCAAACATACAAAAGTGTTCTTGGACGCTGAATAAATATTATTCATAAAGTTTAGCAGGAATGGCAAATGAGCAAAAGAATGTGAAACACTAGGTGATTAGTACTCATGAAATTGTAAAAGTTAGTCACCTTCAAGTTCGGTTAACCGATGCTGAATGTGGCTTTCATAACGTTTTTCTTTCGATTCTATTAATGCAGCACCTGACGTGAAATTTTGACGTTGTTCCAAAAGTGCATCTCCAAGGTCCGCTAATAAATCTTCTCCGGCAGCAGAACTATCAGGTCCATCCTGCAAGCATTACGTATCTCAAAAGTCAATAAATTTCGAATCAACAAAGCAAAACTATAAAAGACAAACAAAAAAAGCTGCAACAAACCCCCTTACACCTCCAGTGAAGAAATTCAATAGAATTAACACATAAAGGTCGGAACTTTTCCTACCAAATCTCATACTCCACAACCGTCACCAAAATCCCAAAATCGAAACGAACCCAAACCGCCAATTCACACAAAGAACCAACCCAGGACGCCAAATTGACAAGAACCCAAGAACCAAAACCGACCCAAAACCCCAAAACCCAAAACTTGGAAAAACCAAAGGGGAGTGGGAAGAAACCGTACCAAACCCTCGTCACCGTCGAGAGGGGCATCCGGGGCGGCGGCGTAGATGTTGGAAACGACGTTGAATAAGTCGGGAGGCAGGGGGAGGTTGCGGAAGAGGAAGTTGAGGGCGCAGATCAGGGACTTGGTCTTGTGGACGTGGTCGAGGCTGGCGCTGCTGCTGTCCAGCTCGGCCATTGGAGACCTTGGCGGGAGAGAAAGACCGCACAGAACCCTCCCAAACGATCTGATTTCAAACGGTCACTTTTTGAATTGAATTATTTTTGGGTTTAATCTGTTGCGATGTTGCTTTACAAATATCACACGCTCTCTCTCTCTCTCTCTCTCTCTCTCTCTCTCTCTCTCACTCTGTTTATCGGATCACTTGGGTGATTGTCTTCGTTTCGGCGTTCGGGTTCGTTTGTCGCCCTCTTATTTTCTACTTGGGTTTTATTGCGAAAATCGGACCGAATTATTATTTTTGTGGTGTTGCCTAACACGGCTCTATTTTTCGTGAATGACGAAATTACCCCTGTGCGGATGAGAAATAGGGACCGTCCACTCGTATACCGGCTGCGCCCTTTGCTACTCTCTTCTGTTGGTGGTCTTTTTATTTCACAGGACTCTATTGGGCTAGTATATAGTATATTTGCATCCAACTGATTTTTTTTTCTTAGGATTGTTTTTTCACTTAAGGAACTTGGAGATTTAATTTTGACAATTGGAGTCACCTAGACTGCTTGACATTTCAATTAAGGATGACGCGTTTAAATCACAAATAGGAATTCAACGTCTTTATCACGTGCTAAATACGTGAAGAGGCAAAATCAACCTATTCAATTTTCTTTGTTTGCATAGTGTGTGTACGGATCTGTTTTAGTTCTTTATGCACCTATACCGTTAACCAAAACGACTTTCCCCATAACAATTATTTTTCCAAGTTGTAAGCATCCAAATTGGTCGGTTTTGTTCAGTATGATAGGTGAGTCGTTTTGGTTTTTATTCGATAATTTTTTTTAATTTTTTTAATTTTTTCTTTTTTTCATATCCAAAACTAATAAGCCAAGTCACCTCTACATGATGATGTGAAATAGTTTTTTCGTTTTTTGGCTAGAACAACCTCATTTGCACTCAAGTTTGAATCCCAATAGTCTATAGATTAGACTAATTCAAACAATCGTATCATTAGCCAAAAAACCCATCCATATTTGGTTATTGGCTTTCTTTCAATACGGTTTTTTCATAAATGTTTTCAGCTCCCAAAAAATTTGTCTACCTTACATGTTTACAACAAGAAAACAATGAGCTCGTGCTCCGAAACTTACCAGCTGCGCTCGATCCACCTACTCAAGGCGCCAATACAAAAACTCTTCAATGTTCACCCGGATTACAACATCAATTAAGTTCTTTAGCAAACTTTCTTTCCAACCTTGCAGCTTAATTTAGATCACAAATTGTCGACTTAATCACGTAGCTTAAGGTTGAGCAGCTTGTGGACTAGTTGGGCAGAAACAAATGAACAAAAAGGACGAGGATAATCTTCTGCCGCATAATTGCTATTCCCGCCCTTAATGATGTTTGAAGCAAAGTTACGAATCGGAAGAATCATGACTTGATTTCAGATTCCCTGTGATCTTGGCAACTGTGGAAGTTCCTAATGTCCTCCAATTAGTGAGCTTTAAAGCTAAATTCTCTTCAATGCTCGGCTGATTGGTTCTTGGAAATACTGAAGAGATATGAGAATGGCTTCCTGCTCATGAAGAAGCAAATTAAGCAAATAATAACACAGTTTTTTTCAATAAGAAGTTTTCATCCATGCATAGAAGAGCAAAGAGTACGCCACAAGTACCTCAGTTCGAATTGTTCGACTCCCCTGATGCGGGCATGTGTTCAAATACAAATCAAATACCTCTCGCACATTTTTTGCCTTCAAAAACATCCAACAAAAACAGAATTCAATTACTGTTTCCTTTCTATATTTTTACTTTCAGTTAAACAAGCTACTAGATGTTTCGCCTCAAGCAAGCGTTTTCAAGATCATAAAGATGTTCAGAAATTCATAAGGGGCTGTTTTCTGGGTAAAAAGTCTAAACCTAACACATTTGTCTAGATTGCTAAGATATACGGACTAGTTTGTTTATACAACTCAATAGCTACTATAAGTTGTGAAAACAAAAGCCCTGATCAATTCACAACATCACGCCAAAGCCCTAGGAACAATACCTTTAAGTTAGCATCCTCTTCAACGCTCTCTTCCAACCCAGCAAGTCCACCAAAAGCAATTAATAGATGCCTGCCAAAATATTCATTCAGTCAATTAACAAGTATCTAATTTCACATTTTCCTCATGCTCAAAAAGTTTCATAATATAGTTGGAAGTAGTAATACTAGAAAGATATTAAGTGTCTAAAACTAAAAATCAAAGGAAATCTGATATATTTCTCAAAAAACTGAAGATAAAAAAAAGGGTGGAGCTATCCACACACAACCTTTTTTACCTTTCACACACCCTTCTCAGTTTCTGGCCGTCGGATCGAATGAATTGAAGAAGATCAATGGACAAAAATTAACAAGTGTGTGAGGGGTAAAAAGGGGTGTGTGAATAGCATTACCCTAAAAAAAAGTCAAAATACACATGATGCTTTAAACACAACTGAATACAGTCAACTATTCAAATAAAAAAAAAATATGACTGGAAGCTTGTCAGTAATTGTCTTATGTACAATTTTCATTTTCTGTTTAATGCAACTTTACGGATAAAATATTGTAATAGAGATAAAATGGTTGTCCTCAGGCCAATCTCTGAGAAGGGCGTCAGGCAACCTTACTTAACCAGAAAACTAAAGAACCCACATAAGGTAACAATTTAAGTATCGACAGAAAAGAAATCAAAGGAGGAAGGGGCGGAAGGGCATCTTGTTATATTCTACATATCCCTAAAAAGAATGTACATCTAGAATGAGGTTAACAGATTGAAAGAAGTTGAAATTCCATCCCGGGTACATCAAGAGCCTGCCCGATAACTAAGCAATCTAGTCAATGAATACAAACTACAATAGGCATCTATCAAATTACAACATACAGAAACACAGCTACCTTCAGTGGCTACCAGTTACCCAGAGAATGCAAAATGCACAGCATCTAATGAACACAATGTTATTAATGGTTAGTATGTTCAGAGAAAAGTACCTGAAAGTAGGTATAGTGAGCTCAGAGGAATTAATAATCTGACCGTGCTCTGAGGTACCAATTGAATGGTCATAGCCACCCTGTGATTGAATAACAAAGTTGATAAAGAAACACCATATCTGAATGATTAACAATAAACCGTGTATTTACGGGAAAGGGTCTGAGAGAGAGAGAGAGAGAGAGAGAGGATCATAGGGTCAATGCATGAGTACCTTGTATGGGCATTCATTCATGACTGAAGTAATATTAGAAGCATAGCGCACTTTGTACCCCCAATATGTTCCTGCTTCCTCCCTAGGCTTGGAGGATGAGACAACCTGGCGCGATATACCTAGATCAATGCAATAGAAAGAAGCCAATACCCACGTAAGATTCATAGTCAACAGTAAAGCCTCCATTAATGGTCAAGAAAGAAAACAGGAAAGATTAAAAAAACAAATTCAGGACAGATTCATTACCAGCATCCAAGTTCCAACTGGCTCCCATAGCCACAGTAACTCTTGTTCCAGGATCAAGTACTTGATGAACAATGACATTCTGCATATTTCATCACTAAATCAACTAATGGCCAAGTCTCGAGAGGTAAAGGTGAGGAAGAAACTATCAAGCAATAACCCTTGTTACTGTAAACTAGAATAGGAGGGAGTACCTTACTCAAGCCCACATCAACTAGTGTTCCCACAAGGTTGGGAGCTCTTTCTTTCAGTGTGACACCTATACATTTATCGCACACTCTCAAAGTTATGGCCATATGTCTAAAGACTCTGAACAGAAAGCACAAACAACCAAACAAAACTACATAGTACAACCCCATCATCCCATGTATAGTGGGAAGTCCAAACCATTTCATTTATCATGTTGGTTCTTGTTCAATATCTTGAAAATTGTCATCGTGGGTATACACAAATATAGTCAAACAAGTTTTTCTCTTCCAGAAAAGTCATTATTTCAATATCACAACTAGTCTTAAAATCCACCCATTGCACCTTACCTTCCCGAAATGGACCCCATTCATGTTTGCGCAGATGGTGCGGAGCATCAAGCGGGGGTAACATGCCCTGTCAAAGCAATGTAAGTCGAGGTATAAGCGGAAAATCAACGACAACAACATCATATGACGTATGATCGAGGAACTCACCACATATCTTAGGCTGTTGTGCTTTGGAAACAGAGCTTTTCTCAAATACTGAGGTGTCTCAAGGTACCTCAAGATTCGTACAAGAAAAGCAGCACCGCTTTCATTCTCATCCGAATCAGCTTGTGGCAATGAGCCAGACTCACTCTTATTGTCAAATATCACCACCTGTTTATACAATAATCAACTACAAAGTAAACAAATATACTCATTTATACATCACCTGATATAACTAGGGGCCCGTTTGGGATTGTTTCTATAGAAGAAGCCACTAATGCTCACGAGCGCTTTTGTTAAAACTGCTTTCATTCATAAACAAGTTGAAATTTTTGTTAAAAATCCAAGTGAATTTCCACCTCGGAAGTACTCCCTGAAGAAGCATTTCACAGGTACTTCTCCAGAAAGCGTCCTCTGAGCAATAAGCACTTCTAAATTTTTCCACCAAACGTAGACAGAAGCACGTTTGGCAGTCAAGAAGCGCTTTTATCTCTTACCGAAGCAATCCAAACAGAAACCTCTAATTTTGATAATCATAGTTCAAATAAACAAGTATTAAAGATAGAAACCTCGTCGATTCGGAAAATTGTCGCGGCACGAGCAATCTGACTGGCCAACTGAGAAAAATTTGGTAAAAACATAATTATTTAATTAGAAAAAATGAAGAGGAAGTGAAACGAGAGAAATTATCTGTTTGGATGGAGAGAAAATATACTCGGGTGGCGAGTTCCAGGGATTGAGTGTTGTCGATGATTGAACCGGGGACGGCTACGCTCACGGAAGGTATCACGGCGGGTCCGTCGAATTTGTGCTTCTTCTTCTTCTTATCTTTCTGATGAGGGTCGCCATTCACAAAGGCGACTTTGTTCTCTTCTAGTTGTGCTTCTGCTTCTGATTCGGCTCTCTTCTTCTTCTTCCCCATTTCTGTTCGACGTGGTCCTTACCAAGCTTTCACGAGGGTTGGGTAAATGGGAAATCCATAAACGTCGTTTGCACTCGTAAGCACGTTGAGAATGTTTGATTGAAAGTGTTTTTTAAAATGGTTAAAAGCGTTTCGGTGAAAATGTTTTTGAATCAATTATTATTAAAAATGTAATTAAATTTTTAAAAAATACTTGAAAATTTTCTTACAAGAGGTACATAATTAGTGTTTTTTTTTACAAGAAACACTTGAAGTACTTTTGAAAGTCAAAATATTTTTTCCACAAACTCTTTCCGTCATTTAAGTGCACTCACTTCCAAACGAATTTAAGTGTTTTTGGCATAGGTAGTATGATTAAAGGCAGCTTTTTATAAAAGCTGAGGCTAAAATTGTGTTTGATAAATTAAAAAAGATTTTTTTTTTTTTTGGTCAAAATCATGAGTTCAAAACAGGAAAAAAAAAATTGAAATAGCTCTACCCCTGCTTGAAAATAACATTTTTTTTTACAGCACAGTAACCCCAAATTAGACCGTAAGTGCTAACCTTAGCCGTGGTGAGGTTCTCTTTGTAAAATTTGGGGCATTTTCTTGGGTCTGCAACTAGTTTGGAACAAAGGGATTTTTTGACTTATGGTGGAATCTGATTTATGTAAACTTATGTGCTTTCATAAAATGACAAAAAAAGGCATGATAAAAACAAGAATAGTGAACAAAATATATGCGATGTCACGACCCCTAGTATAACAACAAACACACATTTGACTTCGAAATTGCACATTAGTGGCAATGGGCGTTTATACTTTTATTTACGGATATGTTTTTCTTGTAAACTTAAAGAAGAAATGTTGAATCCCACCTCAAAAACCGTAAGCGTTAAAAGCGTCACATAACAATATGTAATTAACTAATTTAAATTTTTTATACATTAATATTTTACCAAATATCAATGGATGCAAAATATCTCTATCATTTAAAATTAAATCTAAAATATTAGCATGTAAATAAGATTGGCGATATACCTTTCTATATAAAGGCCATATTACACCTTAGGTACATTTTCCATCTACATTCAATTTTCTTTTTATAAATTATAACCATTTAATTTTTTTTTATAAATTAAAATATTTTTTGCATTTCTATCCACACCACACTACCAAGTATTCATCTTAAAATTACTTGTTCTTGCTTAATCCAGTTTGGAAGAAGAAACGTTGTGTTTCTTAATACATTCAAGAATGTCTAAGGCAGCTGCATCTTTCTCCGCAAATCCTCCCAATTCGGTAATAAACAAATTACATACATCTTGTCAACTATTTTGGAATACAGTATTACTTCTAGGATAATACTTAGGTACTCACTAGTGACTACTTTTTATAAAATGTTCAAGAAAATTAAAAAAAAACATGTCCACTTTTTTTAAATAATAAAATATGTGGTAAAATATCATTGGCGAAATCAAAAGTTGAGCAGTCACTAGTGGGTAGCTAAAAATTATCCTTACTTCTCATTGTTATTATATGTTGATTTTTTCTTGTTTTTAAATTTCTTAATGAAAACTAAGAATGCATGCATATTGCATATTGCATATATAATTTGAAATTCATGACAAACAATGTCATTGCATGCATGGAACGTTAATGCATGTGGCATTTGAGGCTGTTTGGGCCGAATAGGGAATGTTTCTCTGCCCAAGGGTTTAGTTTGAAAGATGCTGTGAAATATTTGTTTGGTGGGCCGGTTAGTTAAAGTTGGCCAAGTCCAGTTAGGAAAGGAAGTCGTCCGGATAAGGATGAAGGGGGCGAAGTGCTATTGTCAAACGGATGAGAAAATAAAGTCCTAGTGTAGCAAGGAGTCTCGGCGAGATGATGATGCTGAGGAATAGATATGGCCTGATATGGGGTTAGGTTCAGAATCCTAACGGAAGTAGGAATGGCCGAGATGAAGATGGATTAGGGTAGGGAGTCCTAGTCCAAGTGAGGTTATGGTTCAATCGAATGAGGTTTCGTTGCTATAAATACAAGAAGACGTGCATCATTCAAGTGACTTCCAACTCAACACACAAATCTACCTGCACAAATTCTCGCTCTACGTGAAACCTCTCAACAACCTTGAGATTTTTATTTTCCTTTTCGCCAACACATCTTCAGTTTGGATAAACAGCACTGTGAAGGCAACCGGTGATATCTTTAGTTTGGATAAACAACACTATCGTCGTAGAATCAGCCGACCTCATAGCACATTCAGTTTGGATAAACTGCACTGTGTCGATGCTGACTGATTATCTATCCAAGTCTCAGTCGACAAGGGTTTTATAATCCTTGTTGAAAGAGGTCATCTTATTAGCCTTCTCGGCGATTTAATTGGCACTACCGTCGAAGTCTATATTGACGATGTGGTGATCAAGTGGAAACGGCGCCAGACACACTTGGATGATCTTCGACAAGCTTTCCTACGCATGCGCCGACACAACCTCAAGATGAATCCCGCTAAGTGTGCTTTCGGTGTGTCGGCCGATAATTTCTTGGGGTTCCTTGTACATCACTGGGTATTGAGGTCAACGAAAACAAGGCTCGAGCAATCATCAACGCTCCACCACTGATGACCAAAAAGCAGTTACAATCATTGCTTGGCAAGATCAACTTTCTCCACCGATTCATTGCAAATTCGACAGGGAAGATGCGAGCTTTTTCCACGTTGTTGAAACTGAAGGATTCTGACACCTTTGAGTGGACGGCCCAACATCAAGAGACCTTTACACAAATCAAGGTTGCTCTTTCAACCCCACCTATCCTTGTCTCACCTCGACGAGGCAAACCCCTTAAGTTGTATATCTCTGCGGCCGAAGAGTCCATCGATTGTCTTCTAGCGCAAGACAATGATGCTGGGCACGAGCATGCTATATTTTACCTTAGTCGCAACCTCAATGCTCCCGAGATCAACTACTCGGCCATTAAGAAACTCTGCTTAGCTTTGTTTTTCGCCACGTATAAGCTCAAGCATTATATGCTCCCATCCATCACTCAAGTCATCGCCCAAACCGAAGTCATCTGTTATATGCTCACTCAGCCGATTGTCAAAGGCTGAATTAGGAAGTGGACAATGGCGTTGTCTGAATTCAGTTTGCAGTACATCCCCCAGAAAGCTGTCAAGGGCCAAGCACTGGCCGATTTCTTGGCCCAGCACCCGTCCTCATATGGCTTTGGGGGTAATGACGTCGAAATCGGCATGGTCGAGACCCAAGACAATTATTGGACAATGTACTTTGATGGCTCGAGTATTGCCGTTTCAGCTGGTGTTGGAATAGTCATTCAATCTCCAGAGCACCGTTGGTGGTATTTTTCTCTCAAGTTAGACTTTTACTGTTCGAATAATCAAGCCGAATATGAGGCCCTTATCATTGGCTTTAGTGTGCTTCACGACTTACGGGCAGCTCATGTCCTCGTCATCAGTGACTCAGAAATTGTGATTAACCAACTCAATGGCACTTTTCGTTGCATGAGTTGCACTCTGGCTCCTTATCACATGCTCGCCAGCTATTTAGCCGAGTCCTTCAATGACATTACATTCAAACATTTTCTCGAGCCCGCAATATTGATGCAGACGAGTTGGCCCAAATAGCATCCGGCGCACAACTCATAAGGGGCAAGATAGGCTGGGCGATACATGTAATACGACAACCATACCCGGCCCTGGTTAATCATCAAGTTCTCTAGCCGGATCATGTGATCCGAACGCAAGTCATGTCTTTACCTTCGTTGTTAGAACGTGAAGATCCTGTCGAGGTTTGCGCAGGCATTACCAAACGATTGGAGAAAGCTGATCATGCGATATCTCGACAATCCTAATGGCAAACACGATCGTAAGACAAGGGTTCACGCTACGAATTACGTGTTGTACCAAAACGTGCTGCATAGAAAAGGTGAGGATGGCCAGTTGTTGCTATGTCTCAGCCCTAAAGAGGCCGCCCAAGCAATTACTGAGGTTCATGAAGGAATATACAGAGCTCATCAATCCGATCGAAAGATGCGATGGTTGCTTCGCCAACACGGTTATTTCTGACCGAGCAATCTAAAAGATTATATCGAGTTTGCGCGAAGATGTATACAATGCCAGATTCATGGTTCTATACAGAGGGTCCCGGCCGAATCACTGCATTCGGTCACCAAACCATGGCCGTTTAGAGGATGGGTCATAGACATAATTGGCAAAATTACACCGTCTTCCTGGTCGGCAAAGCATGCATGGATACTCATTGCCACAAATTACTTCACCAAATGGGTCGAAGCAAAATTGTATGCCGAATTGACATCTAAAGAAGTTTGCGACTTCATGGAAGAAAACATTGTGACCAGATTCGGTGTGCTAGAGACAATTATAACAGATAATGGTATGGTCTTCATATCCGACAAGTTTAAGGAATATACGACGAATCTTAAAATTCAACTCAACCAGTCTACGCTGTATTACCCACAACCAAATGGGCAAGCTGAAGCAAGCAATAAGGTTTTGATCGGTATCCTTGAAAAATGGTAAAAGAAAGGCCTGGTACGTAGCATTTAAAGTTAAATGAAGCGTTGTGGGCCTATTGAACCTCGCTTCGATCAGCCACTAGGACGACTCCATCCGCATTGACCTATGGACACGATGCAATGTTGCCCATCGAGCTAAGTATAAATTCGAAAAGAATGATTGAGCAAAGTAGTTTGTTCAGTGACGAGTACAATCAGGCCATGAGACAAGAGTTAGAAGACCTAGAAGAAGCTCGGTTTGATCCTTATAACTTGTTAGTCGCACAAAAGAAAATTGCCGAACGAGCCTATAATCAGCGAGTTAAACAAAAAATGTTCGGCGACGACGAATTGGTTTGGCAAACCGTGCTACCGGTTGGAATTAAAAACCCTCGATTTAGCAAATGGTCGCCAAATTGGGAAGGACCATTTTTTATTCACAAGGTTCTTGGCAATGGGGCATACCATCTCAAGGATCGCATTGGTTTAACTCACAAGTTGCCAATCAATGGAATTTTTTTAAAGAAATATTATCCGACAACGTGGGAAATGCGAGAATAAAGGTGTATTTCATTAAGATTGTATGTTACAAAAGAAGATTTAAAACTGTCTATAAGATTACAATCCTAGGGGGTCGGAGAAAGGTAGGCTTCAAGAGCTGTCTTTAGCTCAGCCACTTTACTTCGCCTGATGTAACTTCGGCCTGGCGAACCCTCTTGTTAAGCTTTATCTGCTCAACTCGTTTCGCGCCAGCTGCGAACTCCATTAACTTGGCCTTGTTCAACTTAAACTTCACTTCGAGCACAGAGGCAGCAGCCGATCTTCGACGCTGAAGTTTCGCGAGCTGGTGGTCGAGAATGGCCAATTGATTTTTCTCCTCCTTCATTGCCTCGAGCTCCGGTCACATTGCTTCTTGAGCGGCCTTTTCAGCTTTCAGGTCGTCTTATGCCCGAAGAGCCTTCTAAAAAATGATGAAGTATTCTCGAGTTCTCTTTAGGATAGAAGACAGTTGAACAATGGATTCATTATTCATTAGGCCTTCAGATGCAAGGATGTTCAGGCATTCGCCTACGAAGTTGAGGCCGTTGCACTCCAGGATTTGAGAAGTCGAAAGGCATAATAAGCTCTGCAGCTTGGCAAGAGCAGAAGATTTAGCCGCGGTAGAAGCAGGCTCAGCCGAGGTAGTCGAGGGTCCAACTGCGCCAGAAGTACTGGTGAGCAAGGCGTCAAGGTCGACCTCCCAGGAAGGCTGCACACAAAAAAAAACATTTATCAGAATGAGTTGAGACACAAGGAATGAAGGAAAATGGAAATGTTAGACCTGCTGAGAATAGACTTCGGCTATGTCTGCTGGCTCATTGCTTGAGCCAAAAGAGCTCAATGGCCGAGCCTAGTGTTTAAGACTCTATCTTAATTCACGCGGCCGATGAAGGTTATCTATGTTCGATGGCCACTGAGGTGACCAATAGCTATAGATAAAACACCCTTTGACCCGTAGAATTTTTGGTGGAATGAGAAAGTAGACACCTGACATTTAATATATTCCCAATTTAGAACCCTAGGGCAGATGATTGGCAAAAAAGAGAAAATACGATATAAGGAACTTACAAAGGCCGAAGTGGCTTCTTGAGGTGGGATGCCGAGGTCTTTATCTTACGGATGAACTAGTGATTCCGCCGTCGCTTCGGACTCGGCGAAGACCCTTTTCCCGCGAACGGCTGCGGGAGGATCGACCTGGACGTCTTCGACCACTAGAGGAGGATTGGTGGACGAAGGTTGAAGGCGACTTGGCAACGGAGCCTCTTCGTCTTCATCATCCTGAAGTGGAAAACGTTAGCATCGGTAAAGTTTAATATAAAAAGCAAGAAGATTTACCAACAACATTGTTTTACCTCTTCCAAAATAACCGTCATCTTTTTTGGATGTTTGGGGAGAGACATCCCAACCGAAGAGGCTACATTCTTTAAAACGGGTGCAGCGAACGACCCCTGAGCTTTGGGATTCTCGGCTTGTGGAGAAGCCACCGGCTCGACCACAACCTGTTGAACAGGTCGAATTGTGGGGGCTGACCCAGCGGTACGAATTTTAATTCTTGCACTAGCTAGGGTCGACCGCCTCACCGTTAGAGCCTTGACAATAGGAGTAGGGGGAGAAGGAATGGGGGTAGTCGTTCATGTCATCTAGCTGGAGATAACGTGAATCTCCCGCTCCCATTTCTTCGCCAATTTCTTAACGCGTTTTTTGGGGTGGGGAGATTCATTAGCTGTCTCGACTTCCTGGTGAAGTCGTTTGCTCTGCAGGGCTGCCGCAACCTTATTGGATGGAGGGACGGGTTTCTTCTTGGCCACAGCCGCATCAGTCACGGCCGCTGGCTTTGGCACACGACCACTTGATGAGACAAAACCAAGTCAGTAGAAGCTAAGATGAGAATTTAAAGAAGAGGTTCAGAGAGTTATATACCTTGGGTCGTCTCTTTGATTTGAAGGGCAAAAACCTTCCAGGGTTTGTCGCCGAATATTTTGTTGACGACATATTCGACCGGCGTGCCGAAGAAGGTCTTGGTGTACTCTTCCCACCAATCACCGAAAGTGTCGGTGCCAAAAGACTCAAGAACAGTCGGTCGAAGACGAAACTTTTGGCACCACTCTTGAAATTCATTCTTGGTGTCCTTGCACTATCTCTCTGAAGAGCTGGAGAAGTGTAATCGGGTTAAGAGAGAACAAGATGAGAGAAGAGACATCAGATAGCCCTAGAGGTAGCTGAGCTGATGGGTGGTAAATTGAGGGTGGTAGACTTCCTAGCTCGCTCGGCGAACGTCACAGCCGAGAGGGAGGTCGCGAGTAAGCACAAATGAGCCATGGGCTTGACGAAGATCAGCATCGTCGTCTGCGCTACATGCTGATACAGGAAGCCTAATCGACGAAGGGTACTCTCGACGACGACAGATTAAGAATTCGTCGTCGGAGAGAACATCGAGGATAAGGAAGTATTTGAAAATTTCTTCGGCTTGGTGAAGATGTGCCGATCGAGAGGTCAGTTGAAGGTCGAGTGCTTCAGTAGGCATGAAGTTGGCAACCTCTGGCCGAATAGTGGTGAAGTAGACCTGCAACTAGAGTTGGAAGACCCAGAGGGGGCCATTCTGGTGCAAATCGATCTTGTGAATGGTCGCCTCGGCTAGGCAGCGTAGCAAGTTGGCGAGAATAGATAGGCTGAGAGCCAGAATGTGGTTGCTAGCCAAGGCTTCGACCACTGGCATGTTCTCGACCAAGCACTTATTGGACTTAGTACAACAAATGAATTTGTTGTACTAATAAAAGAGGAAGGCTTCATGTTCTCCCTTCCTCAAGCTCTCCTCTCCTCGGCCTGCAAAATAGAGGTAGAGGGTGTTGTAGTTGAAGAAGTTCTTGTGAAGTTTCTGAACTTCTTCCTTTGAAGGTTTTTTACCTTCTCCTCTCAGCGTCTTGACGGACCATTCGTCGAAAAGCGCCTTCAAGTCGACGTTTGACGGGCACCCAGAAAGGGCGGCGTCAACTGGGATGCCAAAATGGAAAGTCCTCAGGATCACCATGATGTCGATGATGGTGGGGCCGGCAAGGCCGAAAGAGATGACCATGGTGTTGGTGGCCGAGCACCAGGAGCTCAAGGCCGCCATAAGGAGCTCATTGTCCATAGCGATCTCGCCGAATGAAAGTCTAATGGCATCATAAATGCCAAGAGCCTTCCATTGCTCCTCAAATAGCTTGTCTATTTGAGCAACCCAGGTTGCAGTAGTCAAAGGATCCTTGCGGTTTTGCCGAATCCCACTTCGACCATTTGAACCTTTACAACAAGGGTGTTCGAAAATGGTCCTTGAAAAATGTGGTGATTGATGGCGGCGCTGCATCCTTGAAGACTGGCCCCAGGATTTGGTAATTGGTACTCTCATTTTCAAAACGCAGAGTCTTGATCGAGCACCGGTCGATGATTTGCTTGCATTTGTCGCACTCTTTGGAAATCTTAAAGATGAAAGAGGCCATTTGAAGAGTTCTGGGGTTTTCTAGAAAGAACTTGAAGAATTTTTGGGAAAAACTGGGGGAATTTTTGGTTGGAAGCTTGAAGGAGTTCTGGGATTTAGAGAGAGAGAAAACGAGAGAAATTTCAGAGGTTCTGAAATGTAAGGGTGCGAATGGGAGAAATCGGGGTACTTATAGGCGTTTTGGTGGGAAGATCAGTCGTTTGATTTTCAAAATTAGGATAAGATCAACCGAGGAAGACGCTAATCATTGCGAATATTTGAGGGAATCTAGGCGAAAAGACTAAACGTCTCGCAAATTGAAGACGCATGATTGCGTGTGGCGGCGAATAATGATAGGAAAACGTTTTAGTCGCCGCGCGTTTTGAAAAACATCATTAGGGCTGCTGGTGAGCTAGGTGTTGCCACATGGCGAAAGATTAAGGAGTAAAGACAACTAATCGTGCTTCATAAATGCGCATGATTGAGATTTTCTAGGCAATTAAGTGGGTTCGCTTCTTCAAGGCCGAGGTTCGACCAGGGTTTGTAGGTCGACGACCTCAAAAGCGAGGGGGCAATGTTTAGGCCCAAAATATTGGTTTGGGCTGAATGGGGAATGTTTCTCGGCCCAAGGGTTTAGTTTGAAAGATGCTATGAGATATTCGGTTTGTGGGCTGGTTAGTTAAAGTCGGCCAAGTCCATTTAAGAAATGAAGTTGGCCAAGTCCATTTAAGAAATGAAATCGGCCAAGTCCATTTAAGAAATGAAGTCAGCCAAGTCCATTTAAGAAATGAAGTCATCCAGATAAGAATGAAGAGGGCGAAGTTTTATTGTCAAACATATGAGAAAATAAAGTCCTGATGTGGCAAGGAGTCTCGGCGAGATGAGGATGCTGAAGAATGGATATGGCCTGATAGAGGGTTAGGTTCAAAATCCTAATGGAAGTAGGAATGGCCGAAATGAAGATGGATTAGGGTAGGGAGTCCTAGTCCAAGTGAGGTTTCGTTGCTATAAATACAAGAGGTCGTGCATCATTCAAGGGACCTCCAATTCAACACACAAATCTGTCTTACGCAAATTCTCGCTCTACTTGAAACCTCTCAATAACCTTGAGATTTTTATTTTCCTTTTCGCCAACACATCTTCAGTTTGGATAAACAGCACTGTGAAGGCAACCAGTGATATCTTCAATTTGGATAAACAACATTATCGCTGTAGAATCAGCTGACCTTGGAGCACCTTTAGTTTGGATAAATAGCACTACGTCGAGGCCGACTAATTATCTGTCCAAGTCTCGGTCGACAAGGGTTTTCGAATCCTTATTTAAAAAGGTCATCTCATTAGCCTTCTCGGTGAAGTGAGGTGTTACTGATTGTTAGGTTCGGCACATTGAACGCCGAGTTGATTTATGATCGCATTCTCACAAGTGGGATTTAGAGTTTGGTACTCAGACAACCGAACCACATTCACCATCAAGACTTATATCTGCTTTGAGTATTTGTGCCCCTATACTTTGGTGTCGGTTCGGCGTGAGTTTACTTTGACGAATACCATCACTGTGACTGAAGCCGACGACGATGATTTGTGAACTTCGAATAATTAGTAGCCTTGTCTTCAGGCTTAAGAATCTAGATGCCGAGACGTGTTCCTTCCTCGGCCACAATCGCAGGACGCAAAAGTCAGCCTCGCGCTCAACGCAACATCAACATATTTTACTCCTCGGCTGAGCTCGACTGACAAGTTGGCACGCCCCGCACACAACTGAAGGACGTAGTTAGTTTATTAATTACTCAGCCTACACACCGTGTAGGCTAGGTAGTTTTTAGGGTCAACAGAGGCAAATAAGAACGTTACGAGACTCTCTCAAAATAGGATTTTTTTTATGGATTTTTTGTCACTTTATATTTTTGACACAGTGTTTTATAAAAGTGGCATGAGAATTCTCGTTTAAGTTATGAAGTGACAGAAAGTCCAAAGAGATTCTCACTTTAAAGAGAATTTATTAGCATTTCTCTATATACAAATGTTTTTTGTTATATATTAAGTTTTACGTAAACGTTGCGAGATGTAAAATTTCATTTAATGTTTATTACTACGCATATCTGATTTAAAAACACACACGAGCTCCCACATATTCTTATTTTTTGGTTAATTCGACTTTGTAATAACGCTTTATTAGCTTGACATACATGCCCGACCACGTAGCATTTAGGGATGGGCAGATACCCATTGGTTATGAGTAATCGCGATTATTCGCTCATTTAAGTTAAACGGTTACAGTTATGGGTAACCATTTAGATAAATAAACGGTTATGGGTATAATCATTTACCCGCGAAATTTAAATGGGCGGTTATGGGTATTATCCGTGGTTATAACGGGTATCCATTGGTTATGGGTATTACCCGCGGTTATAACGGGTATCCATTTACCCATTTAATTTAATATATGTAAAATTAAAAAAAAATTAAAAAAAAAAGAACTCACAACTTACTCAGTCACTCTCTCTCTCCGTCTCTAGAGTCTTGACTTCGACTCGACCTCACCTGGGCGACCTCGCTCAGACAACCTCACCGTCACCACCCTCTTTGACCTCACCTTAGACAACCTCCTTACCTCAAAATCCGGCCACACCCGCATCACACAGACCCTTTGGTCTCTCTCTATCGACTTCTTATCCCTCAGACCTTGACTGTGTAGATGAGCCTTCCTTCACGGCACAGAGGCAGAGCTATGGCCACCGGTGCCGCTCACCTCTTTGATTTCTCTCCCTCAACTTCTTCATTCAGATTCCAGTGCACTGTACACTGATTCTCCCCCAAATCAGGTAAATTTTAGAACTAATTTAGGGTTTGTGAAATTTAAATTAGGGTTTGTGAAATCTAGATTAGGGTTTGTGAATTAATTGTCTTTCTTTTTCTTTTTGTTGGTTGTTATGAATGCAGTTTAAAGAAAGTGTTGCTTAGTTTGCACAAGAAAACATCGCCCTTCATGCGTCGAAAATAGACCGCACAAATGATTTACCTCAGGAATTACTGCACCAGGTAAAGTTTTCATTATACATATAAGAGCTCTACTTATTACTTAGTTTAAATTCTATTGGAGATTTTGACAGTCTTATCTTTTCAAAGTTTTTTCTAATTAGTGTTTATGTAGAGAGGCATGTTTTTAGTGTGAATGTCATGATGCTATGTGCTTGTACCTTTACCTTTATTCTCTGAAGCTTTCCTTTTTCCTTCTTTGTTGTTTTAATTGAAAACATATATTAAGGATAAATTTTTCTTTGGGCGTGCTTCTACCCACGACATTTTTGGCTTTCCGTTGTATAGGGCCATGAGGTCTTTATATTAACTTGTAGTGTAGGATTTCTTGAGATAGCAAATTGTTGTAGGATGTCGTGTTATTTAACACAAAAGTTTTCATGCCTTTTTTGTTGGTACTAAGTGACTTAATATTCATTCACAAACTATTGTAGGATCATGAGAATTTTCATTCATCGGTTTGGTAGGATGGGTAAAAATTAATGGGAATAATGAAGAGAAGGGAAAAGATATCAAAGACGTGTGTAAAATATTCCACCTGCAATATAATTTGTGAGTTGATTATCTGTATTTGTTTAAACGGTAACTCTTTTCAACTAGTTCCAAGATGGAGACTCAAAGCGAGAACCAAGATAATGAACCAATTAATCTTGATCAAGAATTGGACCAAAGTGAATCAAGCTTTGATGACAGTGGTAGGAAGAGAAAAATAACCTCAGTTGTCTGGTAGCATTTTGAGGAAAAAGGTTTTTTTGGGGAGGTGAAAGCTGTATGTAACCATTGTAAAGCTATGCTAGCATCGGGCTCCACTGTTGGTACTTCATCTTTACGTTCACATGTTAGAACATGTCCTATATTGACGACAAAGAAAAAGAGTCAAGTTATAACTGGTGATGGGTCTGTTAAACATGGTGCAAATAGTTTTGATGAAGGTAATGCTAGGAAAGAGCTAGCTTATATGATTATCTTACATGAGTATCCTTTATCAATGGTGGACCACTTGGGTTTTAAGAGGTTTTGCAATTCATTGTAACCCTTATTTAAGGCTATTTCTAGAAATACTATCAGGAAGGATATTATAAAAGTATTTGAATGTGAAAAGGGAGAGACCATGAAGTTGTTGCAAATGAACAAGAGTAAAATTGCAATCACGACTGACATGTGGACTTCAAGTAATCAGAAGAGAGGGTTTATGGCTATCACTTCTCATTTTATCTATGCTTCGTGGACGTTTCAAAGTCGAATTCTAAGGTAATTTATCGAACTAATACCAGCTATGTAAAAGCCATAATCTGTAATTTGAGCTTCTAAATCTGTTTCTTAAGGTAATATAGTTTATTTTATGCTAGATCTTCACTTTCTGTTTCATTTTTACGTGTGCTTCTTGTATATTTGAAAAATGTCCTGTTTTTCCATTTCCTGTCTTTTCATCCTTGTCTCAAGAAACTTGAGGGGTGGTGGTTGGTGGTCTGGACCTTTACCATGAGAGTGTAGTGTTATAAATATTTAGTTAATTTTGGTGGTTACATTACCTTTTGCACTTCTTATGGATTGTTTGAAGTGTTCATAGGCCTACCCTTTTAAGTTTAATTTACAGATTATCAGTGATCAATTTCTATATCATGGAAATGTTATAGCTGATACTTTTGTTCATCGATGCACCAAATTGTTTTCAATGTATATTGTGTGTTGATATGCAAATGCTTTGGAAGTGATTTAGCCTCGAATATTGGGTTTCACATTGTTTTATTTAGTTTGAGGGCTGAATACTGAATCACGGATTCAGCTTGTGCTCCATATCTATCTTTATTTAAGAGAGTAATGTTTTTAGTTTGCATACATGGAGCTTTTGTAGTTGAATCTGAAATTTTCCTTATATAGATCTTGCTAGATCTTCACTTTCTGTTTCCTTTTTACATAATCTGGAATATGTCTTGTTTACTGATGGAAGAGATCTTGCTTCTGTGTATTAAATTTTAGTGTTGGATTTATTGCCTGTTACTCTGAGTTATGGTAATTAAGTGGTGTTTTATATCAGGTTTGCATATGTTCCATGCCCACATAATGTCGAGACACTTTCTGCTATAATGATAGATTGCTTATCAGAGTGGAATATTGATGGTAAGTTGTTTGCTCTCACTGTAGATAACTGCTCTACAAATGATGCCATGATTGAGGATATAGTGACACATTGCAAGCTTTCACTGGTGTTAAACGGAGAATTATTCCATATGCGTTGTTGTGCTCACATACTTAATTTGATAGTTAAGAATGGATTGGATGTGATTAGGGATAACATTGAGACTATTCAAAATAGTGTTGCATATTGGTCTAGGACAGCAAAAAGAGAGGAAAAATTTGTTGAGATAGCTCAACCAATGAAAATTAAGTTCTCTAGGAAGTTAGTCCTTGATTGTAAAACTAGGTGGAACTCGACATATGTGATGCTTGCCACTACATTGGTATATAAAGATGTATTTCCTTGTTTAAAGCAACGTGAGCCCTTATATCAAAATGTTCCAAGTGAAGAAGATTGGGCGAAGACTAACATGATTGCTGAAAAGTTGGGGATCTTTCACCAAGTGATTGAGTTATTTTTTAGGATCAAGTATCCCACATCAAATCTTTATTTTTCAAATGTGTGTCAGATTAGGATTGCAATCTGTAAGTGGCTTGAGTCTGACCATGGTGAAGTTAAGTTAATAACAACAAATATGTCAATTAAGTTTGAAAAGTATTGGCATAGAATTCATGGTGCTAGGGCAATTGCAGCTATTCTGGATCCAAGGTTCAAGATGAAATTGATCGAGTATTATTTTTCTCTTATTTATAAAGAGAATGCTCCATCGAAAATTGAGAAAGTCTTTGACTTGGCTGTTAAGTTGGTCAAAGAGTATGAATTGAAGCATAGACCTGGGCTTCGATCTTCTGAATCTTCTTCTTCGACTGATTTTCCATCACAGTCATGTGATTTCAGAGTTGGTGATCCTTTAACATCTTATGACCAGTTTTTTATGGATTCTACCATCGGTAATGAACAATCTGACTTAGACCTATATTTGGGAGAGAAAGTCTTACCTAGGACTCAAGATTTTGATATATTGTCGTGGTGGAAGACAAAGGAGATTAAATATCCTATTTTGCATAGATAACTCAAGATATTTTGGCTATTCTTGTATCTACAGTAGCTTCAGAGTCTTTGTTTAGTACTGGTGGTAGGATTATCAGTCCACACCGTGGCCGACTTCATTCAAGCACAGTGGAAGCACTCATGTGTTCTCGAGACTGGTTGTGGAGTCAGATGCGAGGTACGTAAAATTTCATATAAATTATGTATATGTTCATAATTTACTATTTTAGCCTAATTTTAATTTTTACTATTCTCGAGTCTGGTTGTGGAGTTAGATGCGAGGTACATAAAATTTCATATAAATTATGTATATGTTCATAAATTATGAAATTTCATATAAATTATGTATATGTTCATAAATTTACTATTTTAGCCTAATTTTTATTTTTACTATTGAGCCAGATTCAAATTCTACTCCTCGTGTTGAAGATTCCTCGTTCGGTGATGATACTGATGTGAATGTGGTAAAAGCTAATCTTTATTTTTGTTTTTATTTTTTTTACTTTGGAGTTATTGGTTTTACCTTAGACAATTTGTCTCAGTTTTTATGGTTTTACCTGCAGATTAGATTTTGATTGATTCCTTGACAATGTATTGGTGTGGTCATGCTATTTAGCACGTCAGTGCGCCATGAATATAGATGTTTGTGAAAAAATTGAAGTGATCATGTTATTCATCAATCATCATTTGGTTCTGTATTTGTTATTTTGGTTGGATGCATCTATTATTTTGTGATTGTATCTATTTGTGCATTGTTTATGAGTTTTGGTTTTATTTGTTTGTGCGATTGTATCAATTTCTTTTGTAGGTCTTTTTTGGTGACAACGAGTCGATGATATTTTGTGATTGAACGTGTTCGAAAGTGTTTAGTTTCGAAATATTTTGGAGCTTTGAATCATCTGGTGTTCAAGATAATCACTACTTTTTGTTTTTAGAAGAATAGGGAAATGCATGCTAAAATGTATGGAAAAATATCATTTGTAAACTATTATTTCAATTATTGAAATTGTATGAGAACTTAAATGATTAAAATAGGGAAATGCATGCTAAAATGTACCTATAACGATGTTTAATTGTTAGAAAACGAAAATTATGACAAATTTTTCTTTTGTAATTTTCAAGTTGTTAGAAAACGGGTAAATGGTTATGGTTAAATGGGTACACGGTTATAGGTATGGATAACCGTTTATAAACGGTTATGGTTATGGGTATAACCGTTTATGCAAATACCCAACGGGTAAACGGTTATGCGGGTATGACCATAAACAGTTATGAGTAAATAATCGCGGTTACCCGCCCACCATAACCGTTGTCCATCCCTAGTAGCAACTGTATCAACAATCAATTTTCTTATGATTTAGGTTGAAAATACTTTTAGTTGAACCCAAATTGGTCCAAAGCAGGCAAGTGGTGGGTGTGAAATAAGGAGGCTTGGTAAACTGACACCTCTGCCACTTATCCCCCCACCGGCCCTTCCCACTCACATTCCTTTCCGTGTAACAAAATTAAATACACAACATGATTCTTTCTAAAATTGTATCTGTTTATCATACATCGTGCGATCAGTTTTTGTCGAATACTATTTGTATATAATTTTAAATAAAAATATTTAAAATAATTTATGACCGCACAATATATAAGAAACATATATGATTCTCAAATTTCCAGAATTCTCACAAAGAGGATTTAGACTCATTAAATACTATGCACATGCATTCTTTATTTTAAGCACTATTTATTTGTCACTCAGTACTACGATGTGGTAGTATTCTTCTTTACTTATAAATGAGAAGTCTTAGGTTCAAATCTCATATATGATGAATTCGATACCAAATTAAGTTGCCTAATGTGTGGTATAGTCGAACTCTCACTTCCGTGTAAAATATATCGTTGTATTAAAAAAAAAACTATTATTTATTTATTTTTTATTTTGTTTTCGGATTGGATCTGTTTTTCTGCACTTGGCTTTTGATTTTTGATTTTGTTAGCTTTTTTTTTTAATCATTAATTATATTCTAACAAAAGTTTTTTCAATTCAAAGCAATGCCTCCCGACATTTGAAGTAGGAGGGTAGTAGTGTAGTGTAGTGTGGAACTATATCGTTTAATTTAAGCTTAATGATTGTTTAACTTATGATCATTTTGTCTAATGAAAATAAATCTAATTTTTAACAACAAAAAAAACTACACTTATTATTATAAAAACTATTTTTTATAATATAATGGTAGCATTAGTAAGTTATATTGTTATTTGGTAAAAAAGAAAAAAAAAAGACATCAATGAAGATTAAACCCGCAAAATAAATTAGGGCCTGTTTGGTATTTGATTTGGATACAATGTTTTTAACTCAAAAACAAATTTTGAGTCACAAATTTAAAATCTTTGTTTGGTAATGAATTTGTGTGACATCCCACATCACCCAGGGGAGTGATCCTTAAATGTATATTCTCAGCCCTACCTAGCACGAGGCCTTTTGGGAGCTCACTGACTTCGGGTTCCGTTGGAACTCTGAAGTTAAGCGAGAAGGGGGCTAGAGCACTCCCATGATGGGTGACCTACTGGGAAGTTGCTCGTGAGTTCCCAGAAACAAAACCGTGAGGGCGTGGTCGGGGCCCAAAGCGGACAATATCGTGCTACGGTGGTGGAGTGGGCCCGGGAGGTGGTTGTGCCCGGGCCGGGATGTGACAATTTGAATACAATTCTCAAAACCATAACTCAAAAATATCTAAAAACAAAGGTAATTGGGTGAAAACACAAAAAATGTGTTTTTAGACATTTTATTTTATGGATTATCACTCATTTCTCTCTCTCCCTCTCTCTCCTCTCTCCCATGATGGATGCGGTGGTCGGAAAATTGGTCTTTTGCCACTGGGGATGGGAGGGATGCGGTGGTCGGGTAATTGCTTGGACTGAGCGTTTGACCTTTTTTGTTTGGATTAGTTTTGAGAAAATGTATACCAAATAAGGTTTAAAATTTAAAATTTTTAAATCAAAACATGTGTTTTCAGAAAAAATTAAAATTTTGAATTTTGTTCTCAAGTTAGATACCAAACAGGCTCTAAATATTTTCAACTTATACGGTTAAAAAAAAATGAATACCTTTTTTATATCAACAAGTAAATAATAAAAAGAAAATGGAAAATTTCAAAAAAAAAAAGAAAAAGAAAAAGAAAAAATGTGCGACCATTTCAAAGCGAGCTTCTCGCAAACTCGAAGACAATCTCTATCTGGTGGAGAGAAGAGAGATCGATGACGATGACGATGCTAGTGAGCATTGTCGGTCTTCTTCTCCTTATGCTTCTTCTGATCCTCCTCCTCATCTTCCTCGCCTGCAAACCATGGCGCTTCTTCTCCTCCTCCTCTCGTTCTCGCACTATCAAGGTATTACCCTCCCTTCCTCCCCCCCTCCTCTTTCCACTATTTCCCCCAATATTTTTTTTTTCAATTGCGAAATTCTCAGAGGTTCGATATCGATCCTCCTCTCCGTTCGAGAGAGCGCCTATAGTGCAATGTTCTGTTTGGTTGCCGAGAAAACGTAGGAAAGACGGAAGGAAAATTTGAATGTTTTGACTCATCGGGCTTGACCTTGTTTGATCACTGGATTTCGGGGTTTTTTTCCCCGTTTTAATGGGAATTTCTGGTGTGTTTCGGATTGCTAGTTAGCTTACTGCCTAAGACTTGTAGCTTTGTTCCACTTTGATCAGTTTAGCTCGGAATGTGCAAGTAGCATTTGTGGTGATTCGAGTGTGATCAATGATTTCATGCGTAGAATTGGTTACGTTTCGTGTTTCAATCGGTTCCGTCGAGTTTTTTTCGGTTTTGATATTGTGTTTCGGGGTAAAGTTGAAGACTTTGAAGCTGGGAGTTCGAGCTTTTGTGTGTTAATGTTACAGCTTAGTTGTTGTTTTGTGTTTATGCTGATGTATGTATGTGACTCTGTTGAGCTGTTTCTTCATTTCACATTCGAGCGGGGGCTGATTTCTATTGTTGAAGGTTCCATCATTATATGTTTTCTATTGTTTAGTTTTCTGCGTTGCGTAAGTAATGAAATCAGAATCCTACATTGATAAAAGAGTAATTGAAACAGTGCCAAGGTGTCGTGCCTGAGCGCACGAGCTTTATACAAGAGACTACAAAGTAACAAAACTACACACTCTGACAAAGTGTGAAAAGGGCAGGTGTTATGTGACCATTCGAAAAGTCAAGCCATCTCACTAGATGATTGTTGTCTCGCATTTCTATTAATATTCTCAATGATTACCTGAATACCAAGTGCTTCCCTTTGGATATATGATTTATCATTTGGTTTACCCAGTAATTATTAAGCTGTTTCACACCTTGTGACTCTTCGTTTAGGTTGGTGAGCTTGAGAGACCCCTTGTTTCGGACGATGCTGATTTGGTCCGGAACCAGGGCAATGAGCTTCCAAGAGGTTATGATCTAGAGGGAGCATGCTTTCCAAGTGAAGGGAACTTTCGCTCACCCCGACCACAAGGACTTGTGCATAAGCCGAGGCTTCCCCCTGCACCTCCCATTTTGACTCAAAGTAATTAAGTTCATCAAGTGGAATAACTTTTAAATAATTCTTTTATTAGTTGCATTTAAGTGCTATTTCAATCCTTAGCAAAATCAGACATTTATGCTTCATTTATTTCAGGTGATAGCTTCGTCCTAGATGTGATTTCTGATGCTCCAGAGGATATTTTGGTTGGTCAGACCCTGAAGCGTCCATTGGCAATCCAGCAGTTAGTGGAAGAGCAGAATAACAGTAGACAGAGTTTAGAACAAGAGAGATTTCAAGAGTTTCTGCCCAAGGACACCTTGAATCAAAGTAATTTCTTATCGCTTTCACATGTTTGAAGTGTTTTTTCTTCTAATGGTTTTATTCAGTTGAGTGTGTAAAACATGTGATCATATTCTTCTTTTAGAAGTGCAGGAACCTGCCTCAACCTGGAGGTCATATCCGGTCCTTCCCATGGACTTCGTTGTTCAGTACAGTCAACAAGTTCCTCCAGGCTTCCTATGACCCTGGGAAGGGTTCCTCCAAGTGATTTATTATTGAAGGACTCGGAGGTGTCAGGAAAGCATGCATTGATAAACTGGAATTCAAATGTAAGCATAACAACTACTACCTCTTTGAATTTATTGGCATTGCATCTGTGTGTTTGTGGTATAATAATAATGTTAATCCTGATCATTGGCTGCAGAAAATGAAATGGGAGCTGGTCGACATGGGCAGCCTGAATGGAACGCTTCTGAACTCTCAGCCAATCTATAATCCTGATTCTGGAAGTAGACATTGGGGTAACCCCGTGGAGCTTGCAAGTGGAGACGTAATAACACTCGGAACGACCTCAAAAGTGTTTGTAAGTCAATGTGCCTTTATATCTGAGTGAAGAAAAAAAATGTACATATGCATTCAGTTGTAATGTAACATTACTGTTTTTTCTTAATAGTAATCATTTTCATGCTAGTTAAATTATATTTATGCAGAACATACACAAAATAGAGAAACACTGACATTTTGGCTGGGCAACATAGATACACTTTTAGGACTCTGAATTTCTCACATTAATCTGATTTTACTTTAGCTGTCTGTTGCTTCTGCTACTGAGAAGAATTTATATTAGACAATATACGTTTTAATGAATACAAGTACTTCTTTTCAAAAAATGAATACAAGTACTTGGATTCATATTGTATATACAAAATAGTTGCAAGACCCAAGATTGCTTGTTCTAACCTGCCTGTGTAAATATAATAGGACACACCTACCGTTATACCATAACGCTCTATGATAAAGAGACTTAAATTCTATGCTTCTTAGATGCCCCCTTTATTGATTCTATGTATATAGTACCCTGTTCCATGGTCGACTGGGCACAGAGAAAAGGTGAAAAGAATAAACATATATGGTTCCAAAATAATTTGGGGTAGCATGGTAGTATTTATGACTAAGTACCTTTAATTTTTTGACAAAAAAAAAAAGGACCAAGTACCTTTAATTTTGTTGGTCAGCAGTTCCTTTTGTCTGTACAAGCGCCTCTTTTATTGAACATAACAAACAGGTTTCTAATAGAAAACTGATCTAAAGTCTTGATATTATACATTATGTTATGTTGTGGTAAGGCTTTGATTGATCATGGTAGTTGATTATTCTATATTTATTATCCTTGATTCACTTAGTTGTTGGCTTTATAATGAGGATATCTAATGTTCACAAATTGTATTGTATAGGTGACATAACATTTGCTAATTTCCTATCCTTTGTGGCAGGTTCATATTGCATCTGAAACTGAGAGTCAGATCCCCTTTGGAGTTGGCGTGGCTTCAGATCCCATGGCTCTGCGTCGTGGAGGGAAGAAGCTTCCAATGGAAGATGTGTGCTACTATCAATGGCCTCTTCCCGGGGTTGATCAGGTTTGAGAGCTTATGTTGTTGTGTTTCCTTCCATTGAAATA
The DNA here is from genome assembly GCA_963580275.1 of Crataegus laevigata. Lineage (NCBI taxonomy): Eukaryota > Viridiplantae > Streptophyta > Magnoliopsida > Rosales > Rosaceae > Crataegus > Crataegus laevigata. Next base: position 15,219,823 of record OY756940.1, on the reverse strand, counting down.
CTTTTGCAAGTTTCTGAAAGAGCTAATATCACCTAAGTTCTTGCCTTTCAGTTTGGACTTTTTGGTATCTGTGATGGACATGGTGGAGCAGAGGCTGCCAGATCTGCTAGCAAGTTAGTATTTCTTTTACAATTTAAGTGTCCTATGTCTCTACTGGATGCTTTTGTAGTTACCTAATAGTCCTTTTATTTTACAGGCTTCTTCCTCAGATCGTTGCTAACATTTTATTGGATTCGTTAAAAAGGGAGAGGGTCTTGTCACTATGTGATGCTTCAGATGTTCTCAGGGATGCATTTTTTCAGACAGAAACATGCATGAATCACCATTACGAGGTTTTTCCTTTCACTCGATTTACCTTGGTCCATTAGTTGCACTTTTTGTGTTAATAGAAACTGAAGCAGTTGACTTGCACACATCTAAAATTGATTCCTTTCTCATATACATTTCAGATGCTTCTGTTACTAGTAGTTAAATTTTGTGGTTTGCATAATATAATGGACCATCTTTTGCAGGGCTGTACTGCCACTCTGCTTCTGGTTTGGACTCACGGTGGTGACAATTTCTTTGTGCAATGTGCAAATCTTGGAGATTCAGCTTGTGTTATGAAGTATGTTTTCATCTATTCATCTTTCCATTAGTCTATTCATCTTTCCATTAGGATAAAAGTAAACCTGCCTTTCCCTGTTTTAAACCGAGTATGATTTAATTGTGGCAGTGTTGATGGGAAGCTGATTAAGATGACTGAGGACCATAGAATTAGTAGTTATGGTGAAAGACTCCGAATCCAGGAAACAGGAGCCCCATTGAAAGAGGGGGAAACACGCCTATGTGGTAATGATCACTTCCATTTGTTTGTGAATTACATGATTAGATGTTGGTAATCCCTCATGCTTTGCTCCAATTATTAAGGTTTGAACCTTGCTCGGATGCTTGGAGACAAATTTCTTAAACAGCAGGATTCCCGCTTCAGTTGTGAACCATACATTAGCCAAGTAGTTCATATCAATCAAGCGAGCAACGCCTTTGCGATAATGGCCAGGTTATTGTGCCTTTTGATTTGACTTTGTTAAAATTTTACATTCTGAACTTCAATACTGCACAAGAGAATAATACAATGCTTATGCTTAACGGAAGATTAACTCTGGAATTTGGGTTTGCAGTGATGGCTTATGGGATGTAATTAGCGGGAAGAAGGCAATTCAGCTAGTTCTTCAGGTAATATCTTTATTTCTTTTCCGTTACTTAATTTTCTGTGAGAAGGATCAATATTTTATAATTACTCGCTTAACGTTATTCTTTCTGGCTCTTTTGACTCGGGGTTGGTCAGACGAAAGAGAGATACTCAATGGACGGGGAGAATTTGGCAGAGAAGATTGCTAATATTTTGTTGAGTGAGGCTAGAACAGTGCGAACAAAGGATAATACCTCTATAATTTTCTTAGATTTTGATACTTCTAGGATCTCGTGTAAAGCTGAATCTTGATATGAACTCAGATATATAAGTTATAGTTTTCAACACACAAATAGGTTTCTCTTTTTTTTTTTCTCTTTTTTTTGTTTCACCTTGTCGATCTTCCGATCCCAAAATCTAATAGATACAGTTTTACTTCAGTAAACTCTCTCTCTCTGAGGTTTGAAAGCAAGTATGCTCCTTTGTCTCCTACATCCCGAGGTTTTTAGCCACTATATCTCGATCATTGGATCCGAGGATGAGGATTTGATGTAAAAAAATCTTGGTATATAGGAATGGGATGCACCGGGACATTTTGATCAGTACTAAATGTCGCATTAAGGGCTAGTTTGATACGTAGGATTGGATTGGAATTGATAACTCTCTAAACTCAATTGATGATAGAATTATCAACTACAAGGTAGAAGACGGATCATCTATGGAGCTTATCCATTCCAATCCTTTCCAAAATGGAGGATTCGACGGATCATCACTTCTACTTTCAATTTTCCCAGAAAATAGAGACCTATCCATTCCGATCCAGTTTTGCTTATCAAACGAGTCTAATGCAAGGCCTACATATTCTTCAAGTAAGACATGTTTATCAACAACAAGCAAAAATGGAGGATGATGATCTAACAACAATTGCCATGATAAATATCATACTTGTATTGGTTTTACTAATTTTGTAATTTTGCAGTATCATTCTGTTTCCTTAAAGTTAATGTTTTGTTTTTCGTTACGAAAATTATTTTCCATCACTTGATACAGTTTTCTATGGACGGATAATTTTTTTTTTTTTTTTTTTTAAATTGTGCTCTTATTGACTCTTCAAAAATGTCACACTTCTTATACAAATTTTTTCTTATATTTTTATAAATTTAGAATGCATGATAACATCTTTGAATTGTTCTAATGACATTTTCACCCTTTTCTGTACATGGCGAGATCGAGTATCTTCAAAGGATTCTCAAGGATCTATAGACAAGAAGTGGCACATCATATTATTTTGATTCTTTATGCAAGAGCCTATATTTGGCTAGATTCATTTTATCTTTTTTTGAAGAAAGAAAGAAATAGGGTTCGGAGTTTAGACAGCTCACTGTAGTTCTACCCATAAAAAAAATAAAAAATAAAAAGGAAAAAAAAGGGGGTTCTCATGGTAGGGACTTTTTTACTTTCTTATCATTGGCTTCGTTGTTCTTGAACTGAAAGTGAAATACATGCAGAAGCAAACATGAAAAAGAAAAGAAGAATTGGAAAGTGAAATATTAATAATAATTAATTCTGCTGCATATAGTATTATGGTGTGTCGCATGCATGTTAACTGACTCATATTTGTTCTTCATAAAATTTAATTAATCACAGGTTTAATGGGACAACGATCTTTCTTCCTCTTTTATTAGGTTTAACCAAAAATATAGTGGACTGTTATTCCTCATTCATCATCACTGTCAGCTAGTCATGTGATTACAAACCTTACCTTTGTTCTGCTAATTTTTAAGGCCAAATGCAGAAACTCTAGCTCAACTTTGCTCATCTAGAAATACGTATTATATATGGATAATGGTCTAGTTCAATGATTACTACTAAAATATGGTAGTGGAAGAGGAAGTGACAAATCACGCATGCAATCAGCTTCTATTTTTCTTTGATATTCCTAATCGATTTAAAAGGGTCTGTAAATTTAAATTAAGTTCTCAAATTTTTTATCCTAACCTCATATCAAATTTTCGTACATTCCAAATTCACGATTCACGGATAATAATGAATTTCGATGCGATTCAAGTCATACAAAAAAAATGGAGCGACGTCAGATTGTAAGTATGCATATCACAGTGCTCGCTGGAGTTGAGATATGGAAACATCATCTTATATTCTGCATTAAGTTGATTGGTTGTGACAGTAAAACAATTATATTTTTATCGTTATAACTTGGAATCACGATCTGTAAAATCCTTTAGAAATCTAGCTAACAGCCGTAGCCTTTCAACATTACCATAAAGAAGATAAGGTTTTCCTCCAACCACCAGCAACAAAGGCATTGCGAATTGGCCCTTAAACTAACTAAGCTCTGTGAACACAAAACAAAGTTAAAAGTTAAAACCTACAAGCTCTCAGAATGAGAGAAAGGCATACGAGTTGAGATTAAAAGTTAAAAGTTTATTTAGTCACCATCAATAAAGACAAACCTTCGACTGCGGTGCTCACATATGTGTACTGCGTGCTTCTAAGAGCATTTTTCATGGGGCTCGATGGTGGTTTACTGTTAACTTTGTAATTAGATTAGCAATAAAATAAACTTACTTGCATGACATGTTTGCATGGATTACGTAGCCTTTCGTTGCTTAGTCCGGCTGTTATTTAAGTACAATTAAGTTGAAGAAAGGAGATTAATTTAAACTAATAATTCAAAATGGAAGGGAAAGGTAATTCTAAAAGGTAGGTGTGAGTGCTTTTATTTATTTAGTTGCTTGTGTAAGCCATGAACTGGATCCTCTTGTCTTTCTCAGTAAAGTCTTAATTAAAAAAAAACAAATGATGTTTATTGGAAAACAATTAAAGGCTTAACTTTAGGCTTTCGTTTAAAGCCAAGGGGACATGACGTTTACTTTGTTAAAGATTCTCTCCAATACAAAATCTGTTATGGAATCTGATGCAGTTTTATCTCTCTCTCTCTCTCAACCAAAATAATTAGGAGGAAAAACATATACCGATTCTGATGCATGCTTGATGCTCCCTTTGTTATTCAATTAGTTTGCTGATGTAGAATATTTGTGTACTAATAGAGAGCAGTAAAAAAGTATGATCAATTAGAGGTGCCAAAAGGTTATTAATTATTTTTCAGGTTTTTGCTTTGGCAGTGTTTACTTTGAGATCGAATTACTATGCCTACGCCCCCAAGCTAGAAATCTATGAAGTGCCATAAGATTCTCGTGAAATGTTGCACCACGATTGGAATTTTGTAGTTTTCGACAATAAATTTTGTTGCTAATGAATTAGTCAATTTGAGCCTATTTTTTACACGATGATCTCCGTCTATTTTGAGCAACTCTTTGTTATAAGTAATTTTTGATGGTTAATACTGTTGATGTCTCTTGACCTTGAGATATTAATTTGTAATTCTCTCATTTTATGAGCGGTTAATCCTATTGTTTAACAAAACAAAAAGTAAGATAAGATTGAACAAACAGATAATAATAGGTGGTCAAATTTTCCTTCTTGGATTAACAGCATTCGAGGACCATAGTACATGGTATTTGACCTTAAATTGTCCTTTAGACGAAAATCCTGCACAAATGGCTCCGAGTTTTGATCCAAAATATCTCAAAGATGATGAAAGCATCTATGAGTTCAAATGCATGTTGCTATCGACAATTCTTTTAGTTGATTTTTTTTTTAAGTGAGAATCTGCAACATATATGGTCACTTTTAGTCTGTATCATAATCATAGATTCATATGCTGATTTTCTTATAAAATACGAGAACAGATTGCTTTCATTACATCATGGAAAATAGAGAAGAAGATTTTTTTCTCTCATCTTTTGTACTTTTATTTATATTTTGAAGGCAATGAAATAATTCTACACTGCGCTGTCACCAACGCAAATGGGAAATTAACATAAATTGAATGAGCAAAAATTAATTGGATAATGTGAAAAAAAGAAAGATGATCAAATTAACTTCATATAGAAAATGGAAATTATTAAAGACAAAAGCAAAACTAATGACGTTCTAGAACATTTTCTTAGCAAAGAAACAAGGCACTAGACAGATTGCATCATTGCCTCTCTGGTGATTTAATTAATCCTCTAGTTTGGCGGAGTTCTCCATTCATCTGTCAACTGATAAGCCAGAAGAAAGTCACCCCAGCAACTCAGCATGCACTCTCGTGCAAATTCTTGGCCTCTTCAGCCTCTTAAACCTCTATTATTATTAACTTAAATGTAAAATAAAATTATGAGAAGGCATGGTTTAACAGCAAGCACTCGATCGACCAAAAGAGGTCGGTGATATATTAATATGAAACAAAATATTGTTTAAAAACAGTACACTTTTGACGTCAATACGAACTAATTCTGCTAATATTATACATATTTTCATCGGTCAGCATAAATTATAAAAACACAAGGCAACGTGCAAATGATACAATATTGTCAGCAGGTACACAGAAAAAGAATTTGATTGCCGGATGCTCCTGCTGGTTTCCTTTTTACTTTTTCCTCCAATTGCTCAACTTTCTGCTCTAAAATTTCTATACTGGGAAACCCACATCACTCACCACCACAAAACGCCCTCCAGTAGGAGCAACCAATACTCCTGAAAGCAACATTTGTAGGATAGTGGTCCTAGACTATTCTGGGCGTATGCTTTAGCATTTAGGGTAGGTCACTTGTTGTCTTCCCACATGCTTTAGTATTTAGGGTGGGCATATGCTTTTAGCATTTAGCTTGAGCTGGTTTAATTTCCATTTTTATCAATAAGCAAGCCTTTGATAAATATGATATTTTAGTTAAAGAGAGATCAAAGAACTTTCTTGGGGAACTTTGATATAAAGAAATTTCATCATGTCAAGTGGATGCAATGTTTCCTTTTTGTCAAAATATCTGCAGTGTTTAGTTTGAATATATATGCTATGGAATTTGAACTATAACAAAAAATTTGAAACATATGTCTGTTATGTTTTAACTATAGGCAGCACTGGTATTTCATTTTGATATAGTATTTGATAAATATGAATGATATGATTTTAGAGAAAGAGAGAGAAAAGAACCAGCGTGAGGACTTTTCTGTCATGTGGAAAGATGAGTGACATGCAGCAATGTTACGCTAAAATATATTTTGTTAAGAAGTTTGAATACAAAATTGAACTTAAAACATGCACATTATGTTTTAGTTAGGTAGTACCAATCACTCTTGCTTAATTAGTGGCAAAGCTAGGCTTTTATGCTTAGGAGGGATGCTAGCTTGTGGCCTGTAAATAGCTCTGTCTCTCCTCATTTTTCCAATTGGCCTAGAAGTCTCCACATGATTTTTTCTTTTGAGAGAGAGATACATTTAGATTATGTTCGGGTGAGGAATTTCTCAAGTCTCAAAAGATTGAGTCCAATTTAGTACAAAATGGAATATAAAATGTAGATAGAGTGAATTAGCAACGCCCTCTATAAACATTACATAGACATATAAGAGATATTTACAAATATCTACTTAAAATGTGTCATTTATAATTTTCTCTCGCATGTCTTTATAATGCTCGGCATAGCCAATCTTCTCTCACTACATTTTTGGTCCATTATACCAATTTAGACTCAATATCTTAAAATTTGAAACTTTCTTAATCAAAGATATAGCCTTAATTAGGTTTGAATTAGCAAAGCACATAGCCGGCCGACATACAAAAGGGTAACCTAGCTAGTAGAGGATCACTTAGCCTTCAACATGTCTACCTTAAGTGTCCGTACAATTTAGTGCCGTGGCTCTACAGAGAATTAACAGTCATAATAAAGTTTACATGGCCTTATGGGATTGGTGCAAAGTGATGGCAGGAACATAATTAATAATTGTTACCACAAACCAAACGTACAACCCACCAAGCTGGAGGGAACCACACCGATCCCCTTTCCAACGCACAAAATTGAAGGGGAAAAAAAATAAAGGTAGTGTTATTTATACGCTTATTTTTACTTCTCAAATGCTTTTATTAGTTTTTGTACATTGATATTCTTTAATTTATTAGATCCAACGTCCGAGAAAATTAAGAGAATAATATACGAGAAGAAAAAATATGTGTGTAAATAGCACTACCCAAACAAATTAAAGGCGTTACACGATTGAGAGATTCTTTCAAGTTTCAAGGTTGTAATCAAAATTGAAAAATAATTTCCATGATTTCGAATACTTGTGTTGAGAAATATTCCGAGCAGGCAGGCATGAGGCGTTATTATGACTATATTTGAATAAGATAGGCTAGTTTTTGCTGGATCATGTATTGGGGTGGGACTCAGCACTCCATCACCCTTTCCTTGTTTCAAAGATCCATAGGAAAATATGCCCATGGGATTCTGTCTCCCTGCCGAAGCTAACTAAGTTTTATTTCGCCGAACATAATTATTAATGCATGAAGGACAGTCTCCCCCCAATCCCCCTTCGATGCATGCAGCATGAATTTTCCCATCTTGGTCTGGTATATATAGAATAATACGTAGATTTCAATCTAGGCAATGTTTTTTTCGTTAGATTGATTGTTTAGAAATTTTTTATTTTCTCAAACAATAAATTTTGTTAGATTAGATGTTAAGTTAACTATCAATGGAGTCTAAACTCATACCATCATGTAATAACAACATATTTTACCACTGTTGTGAAGGGCCACTTGCGATTGTTTAGAATTAACCAAAACAATAATCGAGCTTTACTTGTAGGCGTTGATAATAGTAATGTTCTGCGGTTAGATCATCTATCAAGAAGAATAAATGTACTGGACTACCATCTCACAATAAGGAGAATGACTTACATATCTACACCCCCTTTAAAATATTACAATGACATTGTAAGTCAATAATATAGTGACATGTAGTTTAACTATCATGCACGACATTGTATTATTGCTACAAAACATCATGGTGGCATCCCAGAGGTGTCTACAAGTGATCACTCTCCACAACAGGAGCATCCAAGAAGTCTGGTATTTCATGTCATTCAATTTGGACCACACATTCAAATAAAACATAAGGTGATAATATATTTCTACATGTTTACTATATGGAGGCTAATTTGTGTGTATACAATCTGTGTCCGCATAATATATAAATAAATATGTGCAAAATCAAGAAATTTCAAAGGGTGTGTGCTGATGTATTTCGTTTTCCTCTTTGTTTATATATTATATAATGGATTGCCAGACTCGTGTAGCATATGGATCATATTCATACATATAAAAAAACTGGTCTCTAGCTACAGTGTTGTATTATTTAATTGATAAATCTTATATTTCAGAAACAGAAAAAAGCAATATCACTGTCAAGAAATATTTGGCGGATTCCTTTTCTTCCTTGCCCTTTGTTGGCTTTCATTTGGAAAAGAATAGGAAAGATGGTAATTTTGAAGAAATGATAAATTCCATCTGTCTCTCTCTTTTAATCTACATTCATGCATGCCCAGATAATGACATTTTATCTTCACATGAGATTTGGGAAACAGAGAAAAAAAGAAAAGAAATTCTTTTGCTTAAAAGTTCGAATTCCTTATATTAACACGACATTTAAAATTATTAATAAAAAGAAACATAAAGTTTAAAGGAAAAAATTTGAACAGAACTTGGCTGCGGAAAAATCATCAGCAGCTCATGTTGCTGGCCAATCACAGATGGACACGTGTTCAAATAATTAATTTTTTAATCACATATTGGACACATATCCATTTGTGATTGGCTAGCAGCAGGAGCTGCTGTTAATTTTTTTCAGCAGCCAAGTTTATCCAAAATTTTTAGGGTAAAGTACAAAAAACTAACTATTGGTGTCACGACACTTTCATACCCCATCTTTTTAAAATGACAATGTCATACCTCATCTTACGAATTTGTGTCAATGTCGTACCTTCGTCAATTTTTCTGTTAAGTGCTGACGTGGCTACCTGCGAGATCCACTCACTAATCCAACTGGATTAAAAAATTATTAAATATATTTTTAATAATTAAAAATTAAAAAAATAATTTTTTTTATTAAATCTCTCTCTCTCTCTGCATCCCCAAACCCACTTCCCACCCAACCCGCCCCTCTCCCCCGCGCGACCCCTTCCCACCCATCCCTCTCAACCTTCCTCCACCACCCTCTATCTCTCTCTCTCTCTCTAGACACCCACTGCATCCCCAAAACCTTCCCACCCGTCCCCCCAATCAAGGAAATAGACCTGATTTTGTCTAAAGAAGTAAGGTGAGACTGAGAGAGATCAGAAAGGAAAAAAGGAAAAAGAGAAGATGGGACGGAGCATATCGAAGTCACCGTCGTACAGCAGAGGTCGAAGCCGCTCACCCTACTCGACCTCCAGGTCACTTCTTAACCCTCATTATCCCATATTTTACAACTTAAACTCTCGAATTTTCAAATATTTACAAGTTTCTGATTAATTGGTTATCCGGAAACATAGAAGAAATCGTTCGAGTGCCTCCCCGCGCCGCAGTAGGAGTCGGTCGGCAAGTTACAGGCGACGCAAGAGTCGGTCTCCGACACCCAGACGGCTTAATAGACGACATAGAAGCAGAAGCAGAAGCAGCTCTTTGTCTCCTCCTTTGCCCAAATCTCACAGTCCACGCCTGACCTCAAACGAACGCAAAAATGCTGCTGACAAACTCAAGAAAGAGGAGGAAGACAAAATCAGGTCTATTTCCTTGATTGGGGGATGCAGGTGGGTGTCTAGAGAGAGAGAGAGAGAGAGAGAGAGAAAGGAGATAGAGGGTGGTGGAGGGGGATGGGTGGGAAGGGGTCGCGCAGGGGAGAGGGGCAGGTTGGGTGGGAAGCGGGTTTGGGGATGCAGAGAAGAGAGAGAGGCGAGAGAGAGAGAGAGATTTAATAAAAAAATTATTTTTTTAATTATTAATTATTAAAAATATGTTTAATAATTTTTTAATCCAATTGGATTAGTGAGTGGATCCGGCAGGTAGCCACGTCAGCACTTAACAGAAAAATTAACAGAAAAATTGACAGAGGTACGACATTGACACAAATTCGTAAGATGAGGTATGACATTGTCATTTTAAAAAGATGGGGTATGAAAGTGTCGCGACACTATAGTTGAGGTAGTTTTTTGTACTTTACCCAAATTTTTAATAGGATATGAATTTCTCACTTCCGACACACTTCTCTTTTTCTCTAGGAATTGGACTTTGTTGAAAATTGCAATCCCACACAAGAAATTTGATAGGATAACTACAACTAGATTGGATGGTTCCACTCCTAATTTTACTGAGGTCATCTCATGTGATAAAATCCAATACATGTGAGTTGTGTAGGTGGTTAAGTTGAAATATTATTTGTGTGATTAGTAGTGGTCCCTGGTCTAATGGTCAAACATAGACATAGTATCAAAGCGGATCCCTCTTGACCCGACGACCGTTCTAATTATGAATAAGAATTACTGGACGATGGATCATTTTCTGCTTGAGAAGAGAAAAAAAAGAAAGGTAAACTTAAACGAGATACTTGTGTTGCCCCCGCCCGCCCGCCCGCGTAAGAGGGAGTGTTGAAGAATGCAATCCCACATCAGAATATATTGAATTCACTGATAAATTTTGTGATAAAACTCAACACATGATAAGTTGTTCAAGCGATTAAGTACGATATATCAGTGTGATTAGTATTTTAACAATGACCCGACAGGACCCCTCCAATTGTGAGCAATTCCTTTGCCTAAACAAAACGGAAAAAAGAAAGGTTACTACTGTAGGATTGGATGCACATGTTGTCCACTAAAAAGTGATCCAACGTGAGATGCGTGTTGAAGAATGTAAAAAAATCCAACATTCGGAAACCCTATAAAACAAAAAAAAACTTACGTGAGTGGTTTTACTTCTAATTGTACCAAGGTTTATTGTAAAACTTTTACACCTATTAGGCTACCAAGTGAGGAGGTTGGGGACAAATTGGTACTTGACCTATTAGTAGTGAATTGCTAGGCCGCTTTCTGAAAAATGAAAAGCTAACGAATTAAAAATGATGTGCAAAAGATGAAAAATAGTGTGCATAAATTACTCTCTCAAACTTTTCGAAGAGCCTACTCGTGAAGATTATTTTTAAAAATTCTTCTTCTTGTCTAGTTGTAGTGTGTACCATACCAAGAATTGTATAATTCAAGTGGTGTAAAAAAGGCCTCCTGCCCACCTGGGCCACCTCTCCTTCTAAGATCTATACCTTCCACCTTGGAGGACTACAAATACCCACCCCACACCCTCTCTTATCACCCATGCTCAATCCCCTCCTTCCTCTCCTCCCCTCACTCTCCAAACAACACAAAAACCTCCCTTCATTCTAATTTCCTAACACCAGAAAAACAGAGTCCTCTGCTTTTACCCTGTTTCCCAGACACCACAAAACAACAAAACCCCTCTATCTGAATCCTTTTTTTTTCCCTACACTCTCTTTTTCATTTCGTTTTCCACCTCAAAATTTGATTACCATTTCAAATTTCCTGGAAATTTCCAGCGTATATGGCGACAATCGTGTGCCAAGGTCTGCAGTCATGCCTGGAGTCTCCTCACCTTGTGGAGCCAAGAACCCTAAGGCTAAAGCTTTCTGCACCAGTAGCTCATCACTTTTCTCCAATTACCCCCCAAGAATTAGGAATCAAAGCTTGTTTCTCTGAAGAGAAATGCAATAATTATGAGGAAATCAACAGCAATAAAGCCACCTCCAAAAAATCTGACTTGGGTGGCTGGAGTTTCCTCCAAGCTATCTCCAAACCCTCACTAGAAAACCCTACCGCTGAGGTGGACAAAGAAAATACTTACACCCCTCCTAGGGTTTATAGGAGCTCATCAGCTACTAAGCTAAATGAGAAGAGCTTGGAGCTGTGCACTGAAGACTTGGGCTGCGAGACCGGCGCCATTATCACAGAAAGCTTCAGCATTTTCTCACCAATGTCTGAATCAGAATCGAATGCAGCGCCAAGGGAGCATCAAAATAAGCATAAATTTTCGGGTGCGAAGAAGGCGAATAATGTTCACAACTTCCCACCTCCATTGACAACAATAAGCGGCGAGGATTCTCTACACTTTAGGCCTCACAGGGAAGATGGGAGGCTGATCATCAAAGCTGTCAAGGCCCCTTTAAGTCATTCATGCTTCCAAGCTGAAAGAAGCAATGGCCGCCTTCGACTGTGCTTTTCAAAAACCTTTACTCCCAGTTTTGACTCAGAAGAAGAAGCAGCAGCCATTCAAGAATACAATGAAGGGTGTGAAAATGACATAATTGAGGAGGAAGCAGAAGAGCAAGATCAAGAAGTGGTGGGAGAAAATACAGAAGAAGAATTGGTAGAACAATTAGAAGGCGAGGAGGAGGAGGAGGAGGAGGAGGAGGAGGAGGAGGAAGAAGAAGAAGAAGAAGAAGAAGAAGAAGAAGAAGAAGAAGAAGAAGAAGAAGAAGAAGGAGGAGGAGGAGGAGGAGGAGGGAAGAGATCAAATGTGTGCTTGATGGAGGGTGAGGAGGTGGATGGGAATATTTTGAATGTTAGGGGTGAAGACGGAATAGAAAAGTTTGAAAGGCCAAGCAGGTGCAAAGAAGGTGGTGGTGATTGTGAGAAGAAAGGATTGTTGAAGTATTGGGAGCCCTTTTGGGTGGCTACTTAAGTTGGATTATTAATAATTAAAAGTTTATTAAGTATAATATTGTATCTCTCAGCCGTGTAATCAAATTTTCACAATTTTGTGTGTCTTTTCTCTCGTTCTATTCTATAAATTTTCTTTTAGTGTCCATAATGCATCTCTGTGGTAGTCGGTAGTTCTCTCTCACTCTCTTAGAGACAACAGAAATGATCAGACTTTCTTCAAATGAATTTCAATGACATGAGTATTTTCAATTGAATAAAGAGCTAAAACACTCACAAATGGGAGGTGGTTCTTATATTATTGCAGTAATTAACTTTTGATTTCATTAAAACGAAAAACAAAAGTTTATAGTTGCTCTCCACCAAGACAACTAAATGGAATGACATAACTCATCCATACATGCATGCAAAATAATTCTGGCTCACTGCGTATCTCCTGCAGAAGGCATTTTGGCAATAATGTGAGATCTGGGTGGACCCATTGGAAACTCTAATTATGACACTATTTTTCTTATATGTAAGGAGTTTTTCATTCTTGACAAATACATGATGTTGTATCATCCTATTTCAGTACACATATTATATTATGAAGAATTATTCTCTTTAGGGTTTTTATCACAAATAGTCTCTGAAATTGACTAACACTATCAAGATGGTCCCTGAAATTAAAAATCGATCAATGTAGTCCTGAAAATAGGTGTCACAAATCAATGTGGTCATTCTACCACAATTCTATAAAAAATTATGTTATATATTGATGCAACACATAAATGGATCCCATAAGATTTAAGGGTTTATATCACAATGGTCTCTGAAAGTGAGTCATATTATCAAGATAATTTTTGAAATTGAAAATAGATTCATCATCCTAGAAATATGTGTCACAAATCAATGTGGTCATTCGATCACAATTCTGCAAAAAAAAATTATTATATGCTAATCTGGCACATACATGGGTCTCACGAGTCTAATTAAATTAGAAATAGGTTTAATAATTTAATAATTAATTAAAAAAGATGTCAACCCAGAAACCTTGTCTCGTAATCACCTCTGATCCCGACCCACACTCCTTTAGCTCCATCTACGGTAGCCTTCACCGTCTTTTCTTTGAAATTTTTTTTTTTCTCAAGACACTCATTTTTACACTCTTCGATACCCTTCACCGAATTGGATCAGTATTGATACCACCTTTAGTGACAACTTGGATTGATGGCAACTTCTGTGACATCATTGTCAACATTTAGGCGATCAACAGCCTCACATCCTTAATCGTGAAGAGCTTGTTGGGCGCTCTCTCTGTGATCTTGATGACACAGAGAACGATGAGCTCTGACTTGAGATAATCTCACTATGGAAAAAGGTATTTTGACAAATTTTTTAATTAGTTATTAAATCATTTAATCTACATCAGCATGTAACATAATATTTGATAGAATTGTGATGGAAGGACCATATTGATTTGTGACACCTATTTTCAAAACTGCATTGATCGATTTTCAATTTCAGGAGTATTTTGATGGTGTGGGTCAATTTCAGAGACCATTTGTGATAAAAACCTTCTCTTTATAATCACCTAAAATCATATCTAAAAAATTATTCGATTTAAAAACCATTTAGTCATTCATATGAATCAACACAAATTGACAATTTATCACGAGGAGTCACTTGTTACCATAACCGTCAATTTGTGCGGCACATATGGATGACTAAAATGTATTTAAATTGACAGAATTACTCTAAAGAGGTTCTTTAGATGATAATGATGATAATGAGAATGAACAATTTTGATTGTGACGTTTGCAAAATGAAATTTTGTCATTTCAACAATTGGAAACGAGTCAATCCATGACAATCTATGGTAACTAATTAATGATGTTAATATATTATTATGACAAACTCTCCAATCCACAAGACTTATTACATGGCAAATAAACTCCGTTACCATCACATTCAGTTGCAATGTTTTTTTTCTTTTATCTCTCTCGTCACATGGCCTATTGAATCCAAGATAAGGGAGTTATTTTCAAGTTGTCACAACTATATATATAGTGCAATAGAAGTATGTATCATTTAGCATACCGTACATATGTGCAGTGGTAGAACTAATATGAGATCATTGGTTGCCTTTGACCCCCAACAACTTAAAAAACTCTATGTATATTTGTTTGTGTATTATATTTGATCATTATAAACAGTTAAGACAAACTAAATTACAATCTTCTCCTCCTACTTCTTCTATTTTCTTATATCATCTTTGTCTTCTTTTTCTCTCTTCTTGTGTGAGACTATTGTGGGCACCATGTGCTCGATGAAATACCTTAGTTGACAAGTATTGACAGTCTTCTACATTACTTTATAGTATCCTGCAACCACCATCGACAAGCCTTTACAAATAATAGTAGTTGTTGACATATGTTGGCATAAGCTTTGGGCATGCGTTTGCAGGAATTGATAAGTGGCTAATAGGTGCTCAACGAAATGGTCGAATGAAACTTTTTGGTCGATATCATGAACAATTATTTAAAATCTTGACTCTGCCCACTGCATATGTGTGGGACACATATTATCATCTCTAAAATAAGATGGATTCTGCATGATCTTATGTACCGTTCAAGCTTTTGGGACCAAACATATCTGTGACTCAGAACCAAAATCTTCCCACAAGGGCGTCAGAAACGTGATGTACAGCAGCTAAAAGCACAAAAGGGTAAAGGTTCCTTAGTATAACTGCCAGCCTGATAGTTGCAAGTGGGCAGCTGGTATAGGTACCTTACAGAGAGCCCCTATTTATTGGGGGGTGGGGGTCTCATGCTTGCTATCCCTACATGCGTATCCACCTTACATTGGTTCATCTTGCTTCATCTTTATTTACGTACGGTGTGCTCTCCCCACCATTAAAACATGTTATCAACTTATCATCAACTACCCTATAGCCATGCACACACAGAAGGACTAATCGTACCAGTTACCATATGTTTCTGTTTTCATCCTTTTGGAATCATTCTTCAGTGTTTGATAGTTCAAGTTGCACTACAAGAAAAATAAGGTGGGAACACTTATCATGTGGTGTACGACTTTACGTATTATAATATAGTGAGTTGGCATGGTAACATGGTTTTTATGTTCTACTTTTATAGTATATTAAATTAAAAAAAAAACACATTATAATTATAATAGAAATTTCTAGTAGACCAAAAAATCTTTCATTTTACCCACCTCAATTTGTTCAACTAATATTTGTGGCTACTGTTATGTTTTCTTATATTAGTGTTATTGTCCACACATGTTATAACACACGTTTTGTTTATTAATACTAGGAAACTATGTGATGACAGTTACAAATAGTTAATAGCATAAAGAGAAATATAAGGTTGCGGGGCATGGAAAAAAGAGAGTGCATTTTAAGTGATTTTGTCCTTAAAAGTTAATTCTATTATTCAACTTTTAAACTTAGAAATGCCATGGAAGTAACTTAATCTTCTTAGTTGACAAGGATGGTTCTCTTAATATGTAGTGCATAATTTAAATTAAGCCTAAAATATAAGCACATCACCCACCCATGTCATACAAGATGTGGGTTAGTAACAAGGGCGAGATTAATTAATACCTGTTAATTTGCATGTTTTTCATAATGGTTAGTATACATTGACGAGTGGCTTTCCATATTCTTTTACAAGAAGCGATAGCAATTTCATTAACTAAACAAGAAAAATTGTAAGGGTTGCCACCTGAATACATCTTTTACTGACCAATTCAATGATATGGAGATAATTCAGACAAACAAACATAAAAGTAATAGGACATCACATCTAGTGGCATCTTTTGTGTTTAAGGAAGGTGACCTTCATAGTTGGAATGAATTTGAACTAGAGTGGTTGTTTAACACTCTGACATCTGAAGTAAATGTTTTGATTCGAGTTTAATTAAAGTTTCTATCGTTTTGGGAAGAAAAAAAAAAACAAAGCACTACCGTTGCTAACTAGCTCAAGCACCCCTCGTTTTAGATCCATCACAAATAGCTTTCTCTACTATGTGCTATGGATATCAAGGTCCTATTCAGTTAAGTCTTTCAACAAGAGTGCCAACCGTACCTATTAACAAGAGCTAGGGTTAGAGCTGTTTTAGGGTAATGTGCATGCATGAATCCTTAATATTTATCATTTGAACCTTTCAACAAGATTAATGATCGATCTGTTCACTACTACAAAAAAAACACTTTACGCGACAAAATAAGATTTGTTGCGCAAAGTATGATTTCGTCTCTCAAAACTTTTGAGAGACGAAACTTTTGTCGCGCAAAGTGTTTTTTTTGTATCGCGCAAAGATTTTGGTTTTTTAATTATTTTATTTAATTAAATTAATTTAATATTTTACGTGACGAAATTAACTGTTTGCGAGACAAAATATTTTGTTGTGCAAGGTATTTATTTTTGTTTTATTATTTCTCTTATTTTAATTTAATTATAGTAATTGTTTGATCGACGAAATATTTGGTAGCGCAAGATTTTTTTGAATTTTTATTTTTTTAATTTAATTTAATTGTATATTTTTTTAAGTACTTTAATTTACATTGACATATTCAAAATAAAATTACGTATGAAAAATAGTGATCAGATTATTCATAATATATATTATATTAAAAATGTACACATAAATTAACAAAGTACAATAATAAAATCCTAACACAAGTCTAATGTGGTGGTCGTGGCGGGGGATATGGTCCAATAGCGTCTTAATCCTCAACTTTGGCCGTCAAAGTCTCGATGATTCCCTATGAACAAAACAAACACGGTCAAATAAAAAACAACATAAAATAATACCAAAAAATGGGCATAATCTCCCCTAAAATTGGCATACCCCAAAGTCCACCCCACACCAAACTCAGTTAATTAACTCCAAAAACACATATTAATGAAAAAAATTAAAATTTGGAGAGAAAATACCTTTTAACAAGATTGAAAGTGAGTGAGAATGACGTTTGAATCAGAGTAATGCCGACAGTATCTTTTATCCTTTTGTTACTCTAAAAGTATCACATGCAACAATGACAGTACATTCTCCATGTATATACAGACCAGAGGAAGGCAGTGCCTCATCGTGGAGTTAGGGCATCCATTCATTGGGAATTTTCGATAGGATAACATTGTCTGCATGTATTATATATCTCTTGAATTTTCAAAATTTCACTTTGATTGATGTATTCTCAATCATATTAACACTGATAATTAATTTACTTAACACTTCCATAAGTTGAGGAATGAGCTAATTAAGCACAGAAATAGTTTAAAAAGCAATAAATCAATAATAATAATTAAAAAAAGTAATCAGTGAAGTGTGTGCTTATGGCGTCGGCGAAATGTCAACCACGTGCGAGAAACAGAATTGTAGCGCAAAAATCTTTCATATCCACATGAACTGGGGTCGTCGTGAAAAGGAAACCTAGTCCCCACTGAAAGGGACAGTGGAACTTGGAAGTTGGCCACATTACATTTTTGTCCACGTAGATGTACGTTGTTAGGGGTTCCAATAGTTCTGTAGTTCTTTTTTTGGTTGAACTCCCTCCCCATTTTTAGTTAAGAATTCAAACTTATGCATCATTAGGTTTCAATAAGTCTCAATCCCTAACTGTCGATTGGTATGGACGGAAAATGGCATCTAAATTTTGAGTCACATTTTCTAGGTAAAAACCTTTCCACTATTCCTGTTTTTTTTGCAAGAGTAATGCTAGAGAGACTAAATTTGTAGACAAAATTTTGGAAATTAAATGACATGAAAGTTGATGATTAATTTATTACTTGAGAGTTGGTAAACGTGCTCATTCGCTCCAGAAAGTTTTTCTCTCTTAAAGTTGGGGCAATTTTCTTTTTGTTTTTAAAAGACATAGATGCTTACATTTCTTTTGTCGGTAAATCAGCTAGTATATATCACTTTACGCTCATGGAAGTAGGAGTATAGTTAGAACTAGAAGTTGGTAAAAATGGTTGACAAAGTGATCGTTTTCTTAAATAGTACTATGAGATGATAAAAATAAACTTATTATATTACCTAATATCAAAATTTATCTAGGTAAAAAAGATGATCATTACCTAATGTAGCGATTAGTAGCTACCAATGTGCACTATTTGTTTAGAGTAATTTTCTCTTGTTTAATAGTGAGCTACGTTCATGTTATATGAAATTTTCCTTGTTGGATAATTTTCCTTTTGAACGTCATTTGGGGTTAAGTAGCAGCCCTCCTTTTATGGTACGGTAATGGATTAATTATTTTGCAAGTTTGATTTGATCTGATCAATAGATGACCAATAATACTGCTCCACGTGTAAAATTTAATGTGTGGACATTTGGTGAAACGCCAAAGGTGCATTTCGATTGGTTCTTAATTTGTTGAGTACTCTTTAAGAAAGGGAGCTTTACTTAATTTCTTGGTAGTTAAGGACTCGAAAGTTGTTTGTATCATTCATGCAAAGCCACGATGTTATACAAGTTCCACTATCTTCTTTTGGTAGAGAGCAGATCGAGCTTCGAAAAGCCAATTGTGATAGTACACCTTCGATCGTATCAACTTTTAAAACTTTTTCATACATTACTTAGGTGGGTTGGTTTCATGCATCAGCACTCTTCGCAATTCAAATATTGCCATTTTTATATGGAGAAAGTTCACTCATGCATCTGGTTTTCAAATTAATTTGCGCAATCTTTTTAACTTTATATCAAGACTGTCCTTTTGTTATCCATATGATGAGATCTAAAGCTCTAGAAATATATCATCGGTCCCATTTTCTGTAGATTAGATGTCAGAGTGAATCGAGAATCAGATTGAAATGTGCATATTCAATAGGGAAGTTTTACATTACAGATTTTGGTTCGTGGTCCGTTATTTTGAAAAGAAAAGAAAAAATGGCTATCAATACTCAATGCTTGGTTGGCATATACGCATTTTTAGCCGAATTCTAATGTTTACTAGGCCAAAGCATCATTCTAAGTTTTGAGGACATGTTTTGGTAGCTTGTTATTTTTTGTACTTTCTACTAGGATTCCCAGCAAGTTTAGGGGTTGTGATAGACTATAAATCTTTTTGTGGTGTTAGGGTTTCTATCTTTCATATTACTCAATACACAACTTTAATGTTTTCTCATATTCTCTTGTGAATTCTAATGTTATCGTTTAATTTCTTTCTCTTAATTTGACACTTCGTGCCTTTCAGATGTTTAATTTCTCTCTCTTAATGTCACGTTGTGCCATTCAAACAAGAGTTTGCCCTTTCTCTTTTGAATGAGTAACAAATAACATTTATGCATCAAGGTTGAGATGGAATTCTGTGTATTTGCCAGTGGATTTATTAAATCTTTGTTGGATAAGCATCAATATCCAAAATCCAAACCTCTATTTATAAGATTTTTTTGTTCTTATAGATGAACAATTTTTTATAACCAAATATTATATATTCAACGGTGCACTGCGTTAAGGATGGTATACCATTCCAACGTCCCATTTTCCTTAATTTCTCATTTTCTTCTAAAAATGTTTTATTTTAATCCATGGCACATCAATTCTCTTTCAATTTTATCATGTTTCGCACCATCAACATATGATTTATATGAGCAATATTCTAATATGAGTAAAATATTTATATGTAAAGGAACGTCTCACTATTCATTGGTCCAAAGCCACCAGCCATGGCGTCACCAACAAAAGGAACCACCACTGGTTCGAAAAAGCTTCCCATCATCCTTCACACCCCCACCACCACATCCACCCTAACTACATTGGACCCCATATGTATGCTATTGACCACAATATATAGTCTTAATCTGCTTATGATAAAACCGTGTGTCCCCCCCTCATCTTAATAAACCATTCTAATGCAAATATATACAAGTTAAAGTATGCAGACTGATTTTTTACTAATAAAAAACGAATATAAAAAAGTGTGAGAGACCAATAGTCTACGTACATTCACAAACTAGGGATATAAACATCTTCTAAATCCATTGCAAGATTTGAAAATTGACTTGAAATATAGACTGGAAGACATCTTTTCCTCTCATACTCTTCAACTTTCCACGCATATACGGATAAGCACAAACTCGCAGCTGCAATTGCCACGCAGAAAGGAGCACATTATTGGCAGAAAAAGAAAAGAGAGAGAGAGAATATGACATATATTCATAGTTTATATACATTATAAATGTAGACAAAGTATGACCCTCTCACACGACATAAATTTACTCACAAGTTAAGATGGAGCATAAATACCTTTGTATTTATAGTACTGATCACGTAACATAACCTGTTACTCTTTTCCCCCATAGACAATCACAAACAAACAAGAAGCTTTATTTTTTTGTCAAACAAACAACAAACTCACACACACGCGCACGCACACACATATATATGCATTCTCCACCTCATTAATTACAGAAACTTGAAGATCATCAAACTGTCCCATTTCTTATTGTTTACAAAACATAATGCCAAATCTCTTACGTGGGTATATGTGAGTTGTTAAGTTCCACAAATAACAATTTGAACCACTTCATACCCTTGGACAAAGCTTGGTGCATGCGCCATTGTCTCTTTCCCTTGTCCTTAAAACTATTCCCATGATAAAAAGTGAGGGAGAGATCGTTTGAAGGTTGAAGGGGACACCCACCCACCTCACCTATAATCTTTAGACTTGCGGTATATTCCTGAGAATCATACGATATTCTCATAAAATATAAAATAGAGGCGGGTTGGTCCACCATTGTTCTTGTTAATAAAAACTAAATGGTCCAAGTTCATTCATCGTAATTTGGGGGTACTTGGGGACATGACAAGTTTATTCTCCAATGGGTTTTTGACAATAAAAAAAAGCAATTAACACCATTATTTTCAATATAAAAGTTGATTGGATGTAACAAGTAACAAACTCTTTTCGTTCGGTTCCAATCACTTAAAACTACGATTTGTTGGTGTTCTTCTTCATTAATAAGTAGTAGTTTTTAATTTCGACTCTCATGAATAACGAGTTCAACATCAAATTATTATGACTAACTCGTGTTTTTTTAGCCCAAATCTTTCACTTCTTGATGTAAATATATCTTTATATTCGAAAGAATTTTGTTTTCTTTGCCGGCAAGAATATATGAGGTTATTTTCACATGATCTATGTAATCATCTTGTTGAGATCTCCAACAATCTTGGCCTTTCAAAACCAAGAAGTCATCATTTTATTTACCAACAAAAGAAAGAAGAAAGAATGCCCACCTCATACGAGACAACAATCTTTTTCATGCCTTCGTAATCATTCAAAAATTCAGCCACTTATTCAAGAATTTTGCTTTTCCGCCATAAGCTCTTTCCGTGATCCATAAACTTTCTGCCATGCAATATTCAAAAGGTCGAAGAAAATGGAGACTTTCAAAAGCTTTCGTTTTTTGACTCACCTACTAAATTGCTCCAATTGCTCGATCACAGACTAAATAATTTGTCTGGGGAACAAAGGGAACTTTCAAAGATTTTTTTATGATTTTTTGGAAGGGAAAATCATGGCGGGGGAGGGGTCCAATGGTCAATTTCATGCATAACTTGGGAAGCAATGGGGGACAATGCAGGGGATTAATTTTTTATGTTTCTATATTACCCACATTTATAATTTCTCACCAACCCATGCTTCTTTGACATTTTCAATAACAGCAGTACTTCTATCTACATACTTATTTTTATTTCTCACACACTTCTTTCAATGTTTAGTCGCCAGATCAAATGAATTAGAGATCAATGACAAAAAATGAACAACGGTGTGTGAAAGATAAAAATAAGTGTGTGAATAGAACTATTCTTTCAATAAATAGGGATGCAACAATTTTCATCTAAAATTGAAGTTAACATTTTTAAAACGAGGTAAAAGTTTTCCACTTAGAACACTTTTCATCATTTTGAAGATATTTGAACAAAATAGGTAAGGATCGTTCTCGTGTACTACTTTTGAGTGGCAACATGTTTTTCATTTTCGAAAGCTTATAAACATATTGATTCTTTCTCTAAGAAAAAAAAATCAAGAAAGCTCCTTGAGACACAAATAAAGCTCTTATATGTCGGTAGGGAGCATGGGGAAATTGCAATTCAGACACCTAAGCTATTATAGTCCACCATTACAAATTATTCTTTTCCTACATTAGGATTTTTTGGGCATCTCACGTTACAGGTTTGTCTCTAATTCTTAATACGTTGTTTTCGTTTATTTCCTACAAAACTGGGTCCTTTGTTTTGGTATTGCAGATTCTTACATTTTAAGTTTTATTTTAGAGGAATTAGGTTCATACTTTGACTAGTCCATATTAAAAGAAAGAACTTAAGCGTTGTCCTAAGCAAAATGATTTTCAATTTCATTTTCTCCGTCTGACTCCTTTATTCGTTGTAATCACAGTTGGATCATAAACCAAAGCCAGTCAAACTTGGGCCAATGATTTGTTTTATAAAATGGCCCAAGTTGAGGTTTGGGCTCAGTTTGTTATCCATACAAGCTGAGAGCCTTCATTCATTCCTTCTTTCTTCCCCTTTCACAAACATGACACATGAAATTTGAAATGATGTGGCTTCAGCTTCACCGATTTGATCCAAGAAATTTGAATTTCGTAAAATGTTCTGACAAAATCATCCCACAGAGAGAGAGAGAGAGAGAGAGAGAGAGAGAGCAGAAACGAATGCTGCATCTGCAGCGTACAATATCTTTGAAATGATATATAATTCACACAAACTCAATACTTCATGTCTCATATCCCGCCGTAAGATACGAAGGCCACAAGAAATTAAATCAGTACATATCACTGGTTACGTGACATTTTCTGGCTGAGCTGCTTGAGACATAATGCAGCAGGCAAGAGGCTGCACGGCCTGCTATGGGCAAGGTGACCAATGTAATACTGGACAACATCCCCGCCAAGTGCATACTGAGAGCTCTCCCCGCCGAAAAGCATAACTTATTTCTATATCATGGTAAAATAGATACAAGTGAGGTACATACATACACTTCATTTTCCAGGAAAAACCATCCGTAGCCGCTCTCTTTGTCGACTTAGAATTTTGGTTGGGGATGGCATATTCGTTCCCACACCAGCCTGCCACATCATCTCTGCATCCAGCCGGTTCCAGTAAGATAAGATCATACTAATCAAGACCAAAATTTCGTGCATAAATGCAGAAAAATCTTAGTTATGCCAGGTTGAAAAATACAAAAGAAAACTTGCCTCGCTTCCTCTCTAGCTCTTCATCAAGCTCCTGCTTCCACTTTCTTTGCATCTCAGAAAAGCTTGCACTGAAAAAACCCCTCTCCATTGAGTTACAGCAGAAGAATGGACATTAGCTAACAGAATGGCATCAAACACCAATGACAAACCTTAGACTAAATGATTCTTTCTGAACATGAGGGAGCTCTTTCCATTCACTAAGCTGAGGTGGCTGAATTTCCTGCAAAACTCGGTCATGTACACCACTGGCATTTGATACGTCTATTGTATGTTTCCCAGGGCTTGCAGCATCAAATGCAGTAGAGAATCTTCTACTAGGTGCGCGACTCGGTGACTTACTTTTAGGAGGTAAGTTCAGATGCTTTGAAACATGTTCACGATCTGCATTTCCAATACCAGCTGCATTCAATGAGCTACGGAACTCTTCATATAGAGGTGTTTGGAGCTTCTTCAGATCTAAGGCCTGATTAGGTTCAAGGTGCAAGTTTATAACATTAGAATCCTGCCACACAAATTCTTGTATGATTTGACCACTAATTCGCACAGGAAAGAACTTGGCAGACACATAGTACCTTTTCGTCTAGGAAGGCTCTTATTTTTGACTCTGTAACTTCCTCATCATCCTCAACTGCTGATGGCCCAGAAGGAAATGTGAACTCTGTCTCCACCTTTTGAGATGCTCCAATGCTGCCCGAAGCCTCATGTATTGTTTGACAAGGGGAGAAGTTAATTCCATTTCTCTCCAGTTCCAGACTTTCATCAAACTTGCATGGCCAGTCATCAGTTGGTTCACACATGGGATTGAAACTCTATTTCAAACAAGCAAATCACTAATCACAATTAGAGTTTGTTACTCTGAATGATCTAGAAGAGCAAGAAAAAAGTTGATTACCTTGTTCAATTCATCAGGTCCAACCACAGATCTGAATTTTGCAAATGAACTAAGGACAATGGTATTCGCATCGTCAATCTGACACATATCGTCATCATCGTTATTAGTAGCTCCCCAGCGGGAACTCCCTCCTGAAAAATTCCCTGGATATACAGTTGAGCACCTTACAGTGCCCATATCACAAATATCCTTCAAGCCGGCACATGTAGACCTTCTGATCGAAGGGTTCACACTGTAGTGGTGATAAAGTTAGAACGGCAACCAGAAATAATTCCAAAGCAATTAAATGATAAGACTTACAGATTCTTAAGATCTGTCCCAGGTGCTGGCTTCTCGTTTCCAGCTTCCTGATAAAACTAGTTATTAACTAATTGTATGGTTGTTATTAAGTAATGAAGATTGTAGAACAATGATCAAACAGAGTTGAGCCAGTAAAACTAAATCAATTATACCAACCATGAATGAAGAACGAACTACTGGACGAGGTTCCTGATAATCCCCAGTGACAAATGGATGCTGCACATGACCAACAGATATTATCTCATTAGTGAACAAGAAGAAGGAAAAAAAAAACATTCACATGCGACCGTACTTTTTGAAGAACAAGATTTATTTATTTTTACTATCCAATTCTTGAACAAACTAACTAGGAAGTAAAATCTCTATTATTGAAAGCTATGACACATCCGCACGTATGTAATGTCCCATTCCTAGTTACACTACAAAATAATATGCAACATTATGTGCCATTCAAACTTACCTGCACCAACTCCGACGCAGAAGACCTTAGATAAGGTTCCCTGCCACCAAATTATGGTGTAAGAGTAGAAAATATAAATAGACATTTGTAAAAATTTAATATCTGCATGTTCTATCTACAGACTTAAGTATGTTTGGCTCATAAATATGAAAAAATTAGGGAAAAGTAGAATTCATAGTGGTACTTCTCTAGGCATTTTAACAGAAAATCCTTTGCCTCAGCAGAGAGATGCTCAGGGATGGGTGGATGAGATTTTGTTGTTCCAATATGGAAAAGAGCAGCAACCTGAAAAGGAAAACTCATAATCTCAGTCTGCAACCTCTTGGGTGAAACCACACTAAATTAGAAAAATTCTAGTCACATTAGACACAATAATCAAACTATTAGTTGGTAAAAGCAGCATGAAGTGTTACCTCTTGATACTGTTGGCTCCATGGAGGCTTTCCTGTAGCCATCTCAATCACAGTACATCCAACACTCCATATGTCAGCAGAGCTAAAAAAAACGTATTCAAACCAATGAGGTCCAAGCATCGGAAATAGGGAGTAGCTGAATCCAATTGTTTTCCCTCACTAATAAAAAGGGGACAACTCATGCAATACATGAGAACATGCTTCTAATTGGAGATTAGGATGAAATGTTCACTACAGGTTGTATCATTTTTTGTGTAAACGGACTGAATACAAAAAATCAATGCCAGTAAACCTTATCTAGTTAATATAACTGCTCAACTGGGAGAACTTCTAAGACAGCATTCTTAAGTAGCACTAGTCCTGGAAGGAACACACAAGACTGCGAAAAAAGCCTCAGAAAGACGTGATCCATCCTTGCCCCTTGACTGGTACCGGAAAAATCTTTGACTAAATTATAGGGTAATGCAGAAAGCACCAAAAGGTTGACAAACGATTACACAACAGCTATTATAGCAACGCCAAATATCACAATATCAACTCTCTAAAATTTGGTAAAGATACTTCAAATCTGAATTAAGAAACCCTTCTAATTGACATTGTATCAAGATGTAATGGTGAAAAGTGTGAGCATCCTCAGCATATAAGTGAGTAGGAGTCCTTACAAGCTATGGCCAGTCTGGAGAATAACTTCAGGAGCCATCCAGTATGGAGTACCCTTCATTGACTTGGCACCGTTTATGGTAGCCTGTGTCAACAATTGAAATCACTACTGACATGTATGGAAAAGATAATAAAGTCAGTTATCCTTAATACATATTAAAAATGTCATTACCAGTTCAACAACTTTCTTTGATGCACCAAAGTCAGCAAGTTTAATGCACCCCTTATTATCAACAAGGATATTTGCGCCCTGTATGAAGCATGCCAGTTATTAAATGAATGAGAGTGAGAGAGGTCAATTCATACTCTAAGTGAATATTAAACAGTAGAATGGGGAGCTACCTTGATGTCCCTATGCATAATTTCATTCTTGTGAAGGTATTCAAGACCCAGTAACAGCTGTTTTGTGTACATTCTTATAACCTGCAGGGTCAACATTTTCAAGACGTAAAATTTATGTCTCAAACACCCGAGGTCAATCACTTAGAAGTAACAAATACTTACGGACTCAGGAAAGGATCCAAATTTTCCTAGGAGGGACGATATGGATCCACCGGGCACAAACTCCAACAGAATATTCAATGAATCCTTCTCTCTAGCAGTCCCTAAGTACCTCTAAAGAACAACATTGAAACAGTAAGACGGTAAGTGATCACCTTCACCATCACTTCCATGAAAGAACAAAGACAATCGTACTCACAACAATGTTTGGATGTGAAAGATTCTGAAGAAGCTTCACTTCCTCCTCCAACTCTCGAATGTGAGCCTGATTCATTAAATTAGACAAGAAAACTGCAGTCACTTAGTCTCAAACTGAAAATTAGTGTTCACAACTGAAGGCGCATCTCTAAAATACTTTCCATTAGCTTAGTCGCTTAGAGCACCCAAAAATGAAGGTATTAATATGCAGCCAAACCAAGAATACAAATTTATTGCCGAAATGCTTAGTTAATTCAATGAATCGCAACTTTTTGTGCTCAGGAATGCAAACTAAGCAATCCCCAACAAAAATTACAACTACTAAAGGGCGACCCCAAGACAACAAGGCTCTCTGCTTCGCGAGGGTTGGGGGAGCGTCTTTTGCAGCCTTACCCTTGCTTTGCAAAGAGGCTGTTTCCACGAATCGAACCCGTGACACCAAGGAGCAACGTCGGTTGCGCCAATGATCTAAAAATTAAAACTTAGATAAAAAGAAATGAAATGTATACAAAATCAGAATCATGCCTGTGTCTTCTCCTTCGAAGCACTATTTGCCGCAATCAACACCTGTAACAAACACACAAATGTCAAACTCCCAAATCCATTACCAAGAAACCAAATTCAATCTCGAAATTGGGAAGCAGGCAGACCTGTTTCACAGCAAAAAGCTCCCCGGAATCGAGGTTCATTCCCATGTAGACCCGGCCAAAGGCACCGGAACCAATCAACTCGCCCTTGCGCCACCGAATCGGCGGCGCGTCTTCTCTCGAAGCAACCGGAGGAAGAGCACGAACAGGAGACTTGGATAACAGTCCGATTCGCGAATTACGGAGGCTGGAGCGGACCTTCCCCAGCAGTCCCCCAAACCCTCCTCCTCCACCTCCTCCGTCGTCCCGGTGCGGGGGCAGAAGCGGCAGGGACTCGCGGATCAAGCCGACGAGGCCTTGCATCGGTGTTAAGGTTTTCTTTTTAGGTCGGTCGTTGGGGCTCATCGCCATCGGCGGTGGAGCTGTACGGACAGCAAGGCTAGGGTTTTGTGAGGTTCATTCGTTTCTTGAAATTCGGTGGTGGGCCGCGGTGGGGTTGCCCTGTGACCGAGGGGGAAGGAGGGAGGAGAGTTAAAAATTTTGAATGGAGGGAAATGGTGTGGGGGGGATCTGTTTCTGTATAATTCAAAAAATTAAAAAATAGATAACCTAACGGTCACCTTTGAACTGAACTTAGGCGGAGCTTCCGATCGTGAACCAAAATATGTGAGTATTTTTTTTTACAGTAAAATATACGAGTATTGGTTTCGTTACAATCACTGTCTAAAATATCGAAATTATCGGCGATATTTCGCCGATAATTTCGTTTTTTTCACTGAGCGATATTTTAGTTGCTATCCAAATGGTTTTCGTTGAAATATCGCGATATTATCGATATTATCGATAATATCGCGATATTTCCGAAAATATCGCGATATCGGTAAATTTTGAATCGGAGAAGAAGGCCGGAGCTACAAGCTCCGGCCGACCGTAAAAACACACCCAAGACGCCATGGCCGCAGCTTGCAAAACAAAAAACCAACAAAATCGCAGAATCCAAAACAACCCCAAATCGCAGAGGTGGGAGAGAGAAAACTGATGATGTGTGATGATGATAGTCGAGCAGATGGTGGTGCTGCGTGTGTGTGTGGTCACGGCAAGAGAGGGAGAAAGGTAAGAGGGTTTCGAGAGAGAGGTGGTGTCCTCGAGCTGCTCGAGTCGAGCAAATGGTGATGCTGCGTGTGTGTGTGGTCACGGCAAGAGAGGGAGAGAGGTAGGAGGGGTGAGAGAGAGAGAGAGGAATGGGTTTTCTAAACTGAATTCTGATAGTGATTAGGAAAATAGAGAAAAGTTAGGCAGTGCGTGTGTGTGGAGAGAAAAAAAACATATATATATAATATAATATAATATAATATAATATAATATAATATATATTATATATATATAATATATTATAATATATAATATATTATATATATATAATATATTATATATATGGAGTTGACAGCCATCTCAGTGGCTCTCGGCACAAGAAAGAAAAAAGAGCCGTTTGGCTCTTGGGAGTTGTGCAAACAAGGATGATAAAAAGAATCCAATGCTTTTTCACAAATTTTGTCTTGCCTAATAGATATAGTGAAAATTTTGAATTTCATAGGAACACTATGTGTTACTAAGTCACTCATGTATCTTATCATGCAATATATAAAGTGTAAAATATTGTACTAATTCATTATATATAAATGATTATGGTGTGTTTAAACTTCTTTAATTAATTATTACATATTTTCTACACTCACAATGTTTGCCAGCTCGCTATATAATCAACTTAAATAAGTTAAATCCATCATGCAATGCATTTCCTTCCAATTTTTTGTGATAAACTAATAGATAATTGACTAAATAAACATCCTACAAAGTTTCAATAAAAATTTCCAAGTTTTTCTTACAATTTCCGTGGTTTCCATGTAATTTTTATCGATATCGATATTTTATCGATATTTCCGTCGATATTTCCGTGTTTTCGGACTACCGATATTTCCGATATTACCGATATTTAAATCCTTGGTTACAATGTAGATTGTAGAGCGATAATCATTTTAGATAACTCTGTTAAAACCTTGGTTTAAGATGAAGGATTTTGAAGGAAATATATATGATTGAGGTTTTGACAGAATTATCCTCCACATTTTGACAAATTTATTGATTAATACTTTCAAATTTTTTATTTATACACAAAAAATCTAATTGAGTCAAAATTAATTAACCAATACTTTTATTTTATTTTTTCCTTTTAAATATTTGCCCCCGATATTTATGAAAGATGTTAGATGTAGCCTCAACAAGTTTGGGATTGCATTTGAAACGAGTAAAATTGCTTTCTAGTAGTAAAAAAAAAACGTTTTTATATGCATTTGACAAATACTTTTTCAAAAACCACCTAACAAATACTTTTTTCAAATAATTTTTCATGAAGTACTTGAATATTGTAAATTTCAACTCTACTATAGTTGAACATTGAAATCACTCTTAGCAAAAGCGCTTACAAAAGAAAGGGTTGTAAATTATGCAAGAGACAATGAGAGAGAGAAGATTGTTCACGTTTCCGTTTCCCAAGAAGAAACACAAACTATGACCCAAACCGAAAAAGGATCCGGCCCTCGTCGGATCTTTCTAGGGGATCTTAGGAATTCCGTGATTGTGACTATTCATCAAATATCATGCAGTTAGAAATTATTTCAAATTTTAAATTAAATTAAATATAAATAGTATCTAACAAAAACTAACGGCACGATGTACCATGAATGATCACGATCATAGGATTCCTATGATCCCCAAGAAAAGGATCCAGCGGGGATCCTTTTCCACCCAAACCCATCCCAATTGGCTACAACTCTCTTTGCGTCACTTTTAGTTCCTCACTAACAAATTCAAATCCTCTTTGTGAGGATTTCGGGAATTCGTGAATCATATATGTTCATCGTACATTGTACGGTAATAAATTATTTTAAATATTTGTATTTAAAATTAAATACAAATATTACCTGACAAAAATTGACCACACGATATATAATAAACGAACACGATTTACAAATTCCTAGGATCCTTACCAACTAGATCCATAAAAGATTATGTTGGCTCACTAACTTGAGAAATTTTATTTTTTAAGTTATTAACTTTTCAGCACACATATCTCACCATTTGTTTAGTGACACGTGGTGTACCATCCCGTATATCGGTCACACTAAAAAATCTCTCCACTAACTGCCCTGCACTGGTACAATACCTCAATATTTACGGACCCACCCTTCCCAGCTCCCCATGAATTGCATTCCTTTACCATTCCCTTAAAGTCCCAATTTTTTTCCCAGTGCAGGATTTTGATTCCCCAAGGAGAAGAGGATGGGATTTGATACGGAATCTGATAGGATCAGACATGGTAGAAAAAGGAAATTGCAAGAAAAGTAATGCAGAAAATAGAAAAAGGAAATCAAAGGAAATTTATATCTTCATTCATCCCCAATTCAGATGAACATAATAGTTTAAATACACAAAAGGATAGCTAGGGTTTAGTAATCTTTGTGGGCTTAACATTAGCAATGGACCTAATAAGTATTAGTAACCTATGGTGGCCCAAAGGGTCCTAACAATCCCGCCCCCTTAAAATAAGGCTTGTCCTCAAGTCTCTCAAACTGGGAAAGACCTATTCAGCAGTTGGGAAAGAGGCCAACCATTTTGTCCAATGGAGTACCATACTCATATGTAGTATTAGCTTTTGTATGGTCTTTAAATCACGAACCATGTCCTTCCAAAACTTCTTTAGTGTGTTCACGCAAAAAACAAAGATCAGTAATTGATATCATGCCAAAATGAAATCATGCAGATTTGCCAAATACGCTGAGATGGAAGAAAAGAGTTGGAGCACACTAATCTTGACAACATTGAACAAGATAACAATCAGCGTTGGTGCATCACCAACCACCAACTCCCTAAAAGAATGACAAGTGTTGTCCAAATAGTTTTCTGCATTTTATGCAACTGGTACCCAAGTCTCAGTACTTGTGCTCAAGAGTAGCCAACTTTGAATATTGGTATAAAGATTTTTAGGTTCAGTAACTCCCATTGGGTGGTCAATCCAACTTGTATCGCTACGGATAATGAGAACATTGTTGGTGCTCATAAACAAATGCTCCCATAATTTGCAGACCCAATGCTTAGTGAATAAGAATACCCCAAACTTCGTGAGTGAAGGCTAATTGTTGTTCTATAATACACCAGAAAATGTTGAAGATATGTCCCACCAGTTGAGAGATTCCATAGATGATTGAATGCCTTCATAGTTCGTGAAGTAGAGCAGTGAATCGGCACTGAGCATCCCATAAGTTGCCATCAGATGTTGCAAAAAGAATGCGAAACCAGCAATAACCTTCCAATAATCGAAACATTTTGGTACACCATCAAAGGGGTTCAACCCAACACCTTTGAGAAAGAGACCTAGCTGCATTATCCCTCCATGCTTTAAATGATGATCTTCTCTCCACTTGTCAAATAGGTGGTGCATACACAATGGAAATGAGCTCTTGGATGCCTCATCAATGTTTTTTAAGGAAATTTGACCAAACTCTTTTTGCTCGATATATGCAGGACTTAGGTAAATTGAGGATATGGCTTTGACAATAGGTAGCAACGGATCGATCTCTTGTTCTGCTGTAGTTGTTGCCCATTTTCTATTTGTCAAAATAAGTGCCTTTGATAAAAGACTACAAAATTGTGTGGCAACAAGGGGAAACACCTGATTTCTTGCTATATAGGCATGCCTTTTACTGATAAATACTCCACGACTGGCTACTAGCTCTGGAACTTCTTCAAACGGTACCGTGTGGAAGATATCACTAGCCGTTGGTGGAGATTGTGCACCGAGCAAACGTGAACCCAGAACCAATTTATCTAATACATTCTCAAGTTCTGAACCACTAAGTGCCTTGTATGAAAGACCAATTTCTTCCATGAGGGCCTGTTGCGGTTCAGGTTGTTCAAACAAAAATCAGCAATGAAATAAGACAGTCTCCAAAGAAAGAAACTATTTTTTAGAGCTTCTGTCCTGCAATAAACTAGTCGCAGAACAAAGTGTGATATTATGTCCTTAATGATGACCTTAGATGCTTGAGGATGCCTCATAATTGTCGTCCATAGTGCTATTACCAATTTCAGCATATCATTAGGTTTCTTTCTACGTGATAATCCATCGGAAATCTCTTTAAGCAAAAGCTTCTGGAGAACCCAAAATTGAGGGAGCACAATGACTACAACCTTTTGTATTGCCTCTTTCACATCTTTGTGTGTTCTCCCTGGCCTAACAAGCCTTAATACAACTTCACTCGCAGTGTTAGCAGCTGCAATAACATCAGCAGCACTTCTTGTAATCGGTCCTGCTTGAAGAACATGAGTATGTGCGATTATGGCATTGAACCCATCAATATGACAACCTAAATCAATCTTAGGAATATCGCCTTCTTCCGACACTGACTCATCGCTGGCAAGAGGAGAGAGATGACATATAATGTTGTTCACAGAAATGCAGGTCGGGGAGGCAACACCTCGTCCGATCTTCTTCTTCACATTTTTGGACATGTTGCCAATTTGTTCTCTAATATATGAATCCATTTTCTCACAAAGGTCCACAATCTTCGCCTTCGGTTTGCAGTATGATATTACCAGCTGCAGAGCCTTGGCAACAAGTCTAGTGGCGCTCTTGTATTTGGTGACGACTTCCGGAGATGTGAGATCGAGCTCCTTCTCATCTCTCTCATTGTCCGACAGCGTTTCGAAGCGTAGTGAATTCTCTTACTTCGAAAATTTGATTAGGGGAAATCTAAGAACCGATAAGGGGCATGCGGAGGTTGAAGTACTAACACCCGATTCTAACACAATCGTGCTTAGTTGAGCTTGAGACTATGGAGCAGGTGTAGACTCTTTTGTCAAAGATAAAAAGCTAGCAGAAGAAGAAGCAGTAGCTTCTGAAGCTATTTGGAAGGAGAATGAACTTACAAGCAAGCCCTCGGAAAAAGCTGCTGAGCTCGCAAGAGCAGCAATTAGAGCCATTGGTGCAGCGGTGCTGGGAGCCGTGTGAACTGTAGAATTGTAACACAGGTCAGACATGGTAGAAAAGGGAAATTGCAAGAAAAGTAATACATAAAATAGAAAAAGGAAATCGAAGGAAATTTATATCTACATTCATCCCCAATTTAGATGAACATAGTAGTTTAAATACACAAAAAGATAGCTAGGGTTTAGTAGTCTTAGTGGGCTTAACATTCGCAATGGTTTTAGTAGTCTTAGTGGGCTTAACATTAGTAATGGACCTAATAAGTACTAGTAACCTATGGTGGCCTAAAGGGTCCTAGCAGAATCAGTTGCAGAGGCAACGTCCGGTGCCATTGGAGCTCTGGTCTGCACCACCGTCCTATACCCTCTTGACACCTGCAAGACCAAGTACCAAGCTGAAGTTCGAGCCCACCATCAGCAGAAATACAGGTTGTTATGTCAGTAACTTTTCTGTTCTGTGTTTTTGTTTTTATTGAGTTGGGTTTAATTGTTTGTATGATTTGAGCTTTATCATTACCCAAGTTGCAAATTTTTATTGGGATTGTAATTGCAATTTATGTTGTATGCTAGCATGCTCAAAGCTTTTGGCTTTTGGTGTTTGGCTTTTAACTTTTGGCTTTTGGCTTTTGGCTTACCTGTTTACTAGAATTTACCGTTGGGTCATAAAATATGTAATTGTTTGTATGATTTATGCTTTATTGTTACCCATATTGAATTTTGTTGGAAATGTAGTTGCAGTTTATCTCATAGGCTGACATGTTCAAAATTTGAACTTTGGGCTTAGTCATTTGCTAGAATAGGAATATAGATTAAGTCTAAGTTCTACATTTGTGCCAAAGAAATTGTTACTCATGCTAACTTAAAGATGAAAGTCGAACTAGTGTTTTATTTGATTATTGTGTGTGTGTCTGATATCTGAAAAAATTGTTCATAGACGAGCCTGCAGGTATGTATTATGCTTAAACAATTTGTTTTTTTTTTATGATATGCCTCTAAAATGTGATCTTTTGAGTCTTTTCCATAAAACCAATGAGGTAAATTCCATGAAATAACTATAGAGTAACAAACGCTAGCGAGTAGTGATTTAGCTTGTCATTTTGAACCAGCTCTATCACTGAAGTTGTTCCTTTCTGTTTCTTCTGTTAGTTAAAGGAATTCGATATGTATCTCTGTCTTCCTTTTCACTTTGAACTTGTTTCACCTGAGAAGTATAAGAAAGAAGGAAATTTCATTCACCCTAGGAAGTATTATT
Source organism: Crataegus laevigata (assembly GCA_963580275.1). NCBI lineage: Eukaryota > Viridiplantae > Streptophyta > Magnoliopsida > Rosales > Rosaceae > Crataegus > Crataegus laevigata. Next base: position 15,184,521 of record OY756940.1, on the reverse strand, counting down.
CATAGGTTGAACGTTATCTGATCTCTTGTTTTACAGCTAACTTACGATTGTCTTTTCTAATGATTCATAAAGCAACTATCATCTGAAATTAGTTCCAAAAGTTAAGGGCCTGTTTGGTAGTGTACTTGAATCCAACTTTTTAAACTCAAAAATAGTTTTCAAGTTTTAGGTCTTAAAAACTTGTTTGGTATGACTATTTTTAAAAACTGAACTCAAGACTAACTCAAAAATATAGTTTATTCCTTAAAAACATAAAAAGTGAGTTTTTAGAGTTTTTAAACTTAAACTCACTCATTTCTTTTCTCTCCCTCCTCCCCTCACTCCAAATATATCTCTCTTTTCTTTTTTCTTTCTCCTCTTTTTTTTTTTTTTTTACTTTTTTCGTCTCTACTCCAATCCAATCAAGTTTAAGTCGTAAGATTTAAAAAATTTAAATCGCAAACCAATCAAGTTTTTGAGTCTTAAAGAAAATTGTTTTCAAGAAATGTTTTGAGAAATGATAAAAAATTTCAAATAAGATACCAAACAGGCCCTAAATTTCTTTGGCATTCTTCGCCAAAAAAAAATTCTCTGCCATTTGCAGGAACATTTCTGATGTGTTATGGGACGCAATTTCTACTCGTCAGGTGCTTTCTTTATACCAAGGCCTTGGGACACAGAACTTGCAGTCCTTTATTTCATAGTTCATCTACTTCTATGGATACAGTTTTTTAAAGAGGTTATACTTGGAGAAAAGTGGAAATAAAAACATGGGAACAAGAGAAAACTTGATAGTTGCAGTTGATGCAGGGTTTGTACAGTCATAGTGACATAGATGAGTTACAAAAACAATACTTTCCTTTACCAAAGAAATGCCTGTTAGTCCTAATCCATTAAGAATCGAAGACTAGTTCCAAATCATATTCTGTCACAAAGCAAAGGCCTCGTATTTTTATCTTTTTAGTTACTAATTTTAGTCCTTGCTATAAGATGTTCAAGTTTTTGGGGTTTACTTGCAGCCATTGGATACAGTATCCTCAAAGATGTAGACAAGTGAGTTTGGGAAATCCAAAGGACTCTGGAAGACGCTTTTAGAGGGGACTTGGATTGAGGCATTTGACGGTCTCGGCATATCTCTTCTTTTGACATTTAACCCATCTATCCAAGTACTCGAGTGTATGTTCAGGTTACTATATACCATATATAGGCTGTTATAATTGTAGATGCTAAAATGAAAACTTAATTTGAATTTTGACCTACTTTTTGTACAGTACACAATATTTGATCAGCTCAAACAAAGGCTTTTGAGAAGACAACTGAGCAAAAGAACAGGTACAAAGTCATCTCCAGAAGCTTTTTCTGCCTTTTCAGCTTTCGTATTGGGTGCTGTCTCAAAGTGTATTGCATCATGCTTGACATACCCAGCCATCAAGTGGATATTCAATTTTATCGATCCCCTATGCAGCACGCATATACTTTATTTTTAGTTTGTCACAAAAACAGGCAACACAGGTTTTTAGAATTGATGCATATCGTACCTTCCTTCATATATGGCCTTTATGTAATGCGACAGGTGTAAGGTCATGATTCAAGCTGCAGAAGTAGATGAAGAAGGCAGCAACAGAGCTTAAAATGAATCTCAAAAGTCCCAAATAACAGTTTCAGGTGCATTTTATGCCATTTGGAAACGAGAGGGGCTGTTGGGTTTCTTCAAGGGATTATAGGCTCAGATACTGAAAACTGTGCTAAGCTCAACATTGCTTTTGATGATAAAGGAAAAGATCACAAAGATAACATGGGTCATATTGCAGAGGTATTTGTTTGTCAAAAAAAGCAAATTAAAGAGCGCTTGAATTAGCGATAGTAATATGAATTGAATGTGTTGATGCACAAAATTAGGTGGATCTTGGACCAACATAAATCCGATCGTGAATCACATAAACGCACAAGTACACAAAGATATATCATGGTTCACCCAAGTTGGGCTACGTCCACACTAGTGTCGATTCCATTTCACTATGTAAATGAATGTTACAATATACATGGAGGCTATAGAGGCAGTGTTTGCTCTCTTTGCTCTTCTTTGCTTTCTGTTTTATCCCCCCTCTCTAGTGAGAGTGAAGGATCCCTTTTATAGAATAAGGATTTCTTTGACCTCTTACATACATAATGGGCTAGGTCATGAGGCCCAAATACTAAAGCCCAATACATGATGAGTTCTAATGAGTAGTTTTGCACAAATGATGTTAGGGATTCATTGTTGGAGAATGATCTCCTTTTATAGAAGAAGAGAGTCTCTAACTTTATTTTGACGTTGGCAAGTGTCACACTGTGATTGGCCTTTGATGTTGACACATGTTGCGTTGTGATTGGTCTTCTGGTTGGAGGGAAACTCTTGTGGGTCCTTAACAGTATGATGCTGACCGGTGCTTAGTAGTTTGGGGATTGGTTAAGTATGGTACAAACAGTGCTCCCCAAGTTCCTGAGTGAAGGAAGCTTCTCGGTTGAAGATTTGCAAAATCTAAGCCACTGCGTAATCACGAAACTTCTTAGTACCAAAGTGTGGTATCATTTTCACTTGCCTTATCTATCCCCTAGTAAAAGTGGTATGTTCTCTAGTACAAGTTGATCAAGAGGATGTGAAGTTTTCTACGAGTTATAGTGTTTGCATTGATACAGAGAGGAAATGTCTAAAGTAAATACAAGAGAGCTGAAAAGCTTGATCTTTGTATACCATGCACTGAAGTCTTTGTTGGCTTGCAATAAGATTTTGTTGGTGACTATAACCCCTAGTTGAGTTGTAAGCCTTGAACGTTTTTTTATTATTTGTGAATGTTAAGAGTTCACATGTACAAGTTGTACTGCTCATCACCTAGTTGGTGGAAAGAATGATGAGTTGCTGAGGCAAAAATGTTTATTAATAGTACTAGTTGTAGTTTTCATCACCTGGTTGGTGATACGAAGGTGAGTTCCTTCATCATCTAGTTGGTGACAAGAGTGACAAGTTGTCGAATCATATTAGAGGACAGGTTGAACTTTTCATCACCTGGTTGGTGATACGAATGCGAGTTCCTTTATCACCTGGTTAGTGATAAGAGTGGCAAGTTGCCGAATGATATTAAAGGGTGGATTATGCCTTCCATCACCTGGTTAATGATACGAAGGTGGCTTTCTTTATCACCTGGTTAGTGATAAGAATGGCAAGTTGCTGAATGATATTAGAAGATGAGTTGTACCTTTCATCTCCTGGTTAGTGATACAAAGGTGAGTTCCTTTATCACTTGGTTAGTGATAAGAGTGACAAGTTGCTAAATGATATTAGAGGACGGGTTGTGAAATCTCGTTCCTAGATTTTACTATTATAATCCACGTATTCGTATTATTGAGATTTTATATTATTTTTCAGGAATTTATATTAATTTATTTGAATTTAGATTTTAATTAAACTAGTTACAAAAAGTGAAGTTTGGAAATTAATTATTTAAAATTTGAAGACCGTTCGAGGTCACAATTTATGTTTTCGTATAGAGCTTGATCTCACGAACGCGTAGGCCCAAACCATTCGTGAAATGGAGCTATAACAAAGAAATTAAAAACGTTTTGGTAAAAAAAAAGTATCTAGAAGTTGCCAGATGGCAGCTTGTGAGAGGGGAAAAGGGAGATGTAGGAGAGAAAATGAGAGAAATGGGGAATCAATCAGAGGAGGAACAAGGAGAGAAATGAGGGGGAGTGAAAACCACCCTATCCGAACCCCGATTTTGGACCCAGGCTCTACCTGGTTGCAGACTCGGGTCTTGTGATTTTTGCGACACCATTTTCATGCGTTTTTTCGGTGATTCGAAGCTAGCCACCACCTGAAAACAACCCCTATATTGCCCTTCTTCAATTTCCACTCCAAATTCGAAAGTTAATGACCTCCATTTCGTAAAAACTTGGCACCGACGGCGTCGCCCCGTGCATAGCTGGTGGTCCCCAATTTCTGCATGTTCTGACCCCCACCACCACTACCAAAACCCTTTTCTAGAGCCCATGAACAAATCCTAAATCACCTTTGAGGCGGAGGAACACTGGTGACGGAAAATCGGTGAACACCCATTCTTAAGGTTTCTGGTAGGTTCGTGGCGATTTGAGGCTCGTAAAAACTTGGCACCGACGGCGTCGCCCCGTGCATGGCTGGTGGTCCCCCATTTCTGCATGTTCTGACCCCCACCAGCACCACCAAAACCCTTTTCTAGAGCCCATGAACAAATCCTAAATCACCTTTGAGGCGAAGGAACACTGGTGACGACAAATCGGTGAACACCCATTCTTAAGGTTTCCGGTGGGTTCGTGGCGATTTGAGGCTTTTCCTGACCAAATTGGCCTTGGTCACAGGTATGAAACTTTCTCCACTCATTGATATCTACATTTTCGTGAAATTTGGTAATTTTTGAAATAGTTGAATTTTCTGAGGAGTCGGGGCGCCGACTGCCACCCGCGGCGGCACGTGGCCAGTAAGCGGCCGATACTATTTTACTCTAAATTGATATCTTTATCTCATATTTGATGTCCATATGATGTGATTTGACTATTGTGAACCTAGTTTGAGTATGATACATCACTTGATCAAAATTTGAATCGACGATCCGACCGTTGGTGGTTGGATCGTCACCAAACTTTAATGCATTATAGAACGTAATATGTAAGGATCTTAGGAATTGATGGATTGGGAATCTGGAGTACGGATCTTCCCAAATTAGATTTCTAAGTGAGTAAAATAAAACATTGATTGCCAATGAAAATTGTGATTGGCGGAGATCCGACCGTCGAATCGTAGTGAGATTTTAGTAAGTTGTTCTAGAAGCATAATGTGGGTCTTTGGAAGTTACGGATCTGAAATCCTATATGTGGATCTTTTGGATCAAATTTCGTAGGGTGGTGGGCACCACCGTTGATTGAGAGTTGACTTTTGGTCGACATGTCTCGAATCGTTTTTAACACTAAAATTAGTGTTAATAGACGCTGAGTGAGGATAGGTGGGATTATATCGGTGAGTGACTTTAACATATGTGATATGGTGATTATCCGATTCTTTATATTAATATCCTTTGTGGATATGACTTGGTTTTATAAATGTGTTTTATGTTAAAATGTGACTTGGTTTTATAAATGTATTTTCTGTTAAAATGTGATTCTTTTATAATTGGCCATCGATCTATTTTTATTAAATGTGATTTGATTCATGGCTTGGAAATGTTTGAGAAAAAGTGATTCGAATTGCATATTGAAATGTTTGTTGAATTGAGGGCTAGTAGGAGACCATGACCCTGCTTGGTTAATTAGCGATGGGGGGTAACTAGTGGTTCTGCTTAATTAATCTGCGATGGGGGACCATATTATTTATGGATCGTGCTTGGTTAATCCGCGATGGGTGATCCTTATGGCCATATATATTTAGAAGTGATCATGCTTGGTTAATCGCAATGGGATACCATATTATTTATGGATTGTGCTTGGTTAATCCGCGATGGGTGATCCTTATGGCCATGCATACTTGGGGGTGATCATGCTTAGTTAATCCACGATGGGTGATCACTACCTAACAGATTCGTGGGAATGACTCTACTTGGTTAATCCGCGATGGAGGGTCACTACCTACATGGTTACTCAGGGGTGGTGTTGCTTGGTCAATCTGCGATGGGGGGCCACTTCCTATTTGGTTACTTATGTAGGCTTCGGTCGAACTGGCGTCCCTCTAGCCCTAGTTTTAGTGGATTTATGAACAATGGTTTTGAGAGTCATGTGGGTTGAATTAGAAAAATCGTTGGATGTTTGGGTGACTCTTTCGGAGTTTTCGGTGACTTAACTATGATTTCATAAAAATATAATTTTATATCCAACGTTTATAAATAGTGATCGATGGTCTTTTTTTTATTGAATATCACATACTTGTATTATTGTCACTCACCCGAGCTTCACGGTTTATTCGAGTTCTGGTTGGCCAGTACACTATTCCCATGATGTAGGCATTGATTATACATGTGATAGATTTGGGTAGATTATGAGAAATGCTAGATATTTTGGATTCCATTGAGTGGTCCAGAATCCTTGCTTTTGTTCATCTCCATAAGGTTGGTCTATGACCTTAGATTCAAGAGAATGAGAATTACCCACAAAAGACCTTGTGAATATTAATTAGATTCACCATGTTTAATTACTTATAATTCAAGTAGGGAATTATGTGGAGTTCCTTAATTAAATTCGTGAAATGATATGTTTTCGCATTAATTGATTAACGTAATTAAATGCTAAGATTATGCATCTTTGAGTCATGAATTGATTAATTGATGGGATTGTGGAATGACGCTGGATATGATTGTTATTAATATGATTATTTTAGTTGATTAGTGTGGCTTGGGAATAATACCGTACTTTGTTAGTTACTTGATATGTTACATGATGTGGGTGGAGGTATCATGTTGAAAATAAAGTGAATTATGGGGTGATTATTCGATTGTAGTAAGGGACGAATTACAAATGACTTGATCCCTATTTAGGGGTACCTAGGCAGTCTAACGAGAAAGTTAGATGCAGCCATAAAATGTACGAACAATTACTATGCGATTCGAATCTTGATCTCTACTTTGTACATATCCTGGAGGTGGGGTATGTTAGATACACGGGTATTTAGTGACGTCACGTATTGATCCTGGACGTATGTTGGGATCGGGGCGTGACACGGGTTATACCTTTCATCACCTGGTTGGTGATAAGAAGGTGACTTCTTTCATCCCCTAGTTAGTGATAAGAGTGGCAAGTTGCCAAATGATATTAGAGGATGGGTTGTACCTTTCATCACCCGGTTGGTGATATGAAGGTAACTTCTTTTATCACTTGGTTAGTGATAAGAGTGGCAAGTTGCCAAATGATATTAGAGGACATGTTGTACCTTTCATCACCTAGTTGGTGATACAAAGGTGAGTTCCTTTATCACCTGGTTAGTGATAAGAGTGGCAAGTTGCCGAATGATATTAGAGGACATGTTGTACCTTTCATCACTTGGTTGGTGATACGAAGGTGACTTCCTTTATCACCTGGTTAGTGATATGTCAAGAAAACCATTTAAATAATGAAACTTTGTGTGATGTGTTCAGACTTTGCCATGTTTATGGTAGTGGTCACGTGATAAACCATTAATAATAAAGTAAAACATATTACTATAACATGTCACCCCATTCATTTAGGCAACAGTGCAGTTTGTATAATAGTAGTAATGCTGGTATATGATGTGACCTGACATAATAAGCGATGTAGTGGGTGTACATCTAGTAATGCTTATTCTTGTAAATTGTCATTGCAATAATACAATAATACTCAAAATGACGTAATGGGTGTATGGATTAAAGAGGGTTTTAGGTGAATGTGATTAGCCTGCCCATGTGTCTAATGGATTAAAATAATAAAATAGTATGTGATGTGATATGTTTTTGGTCAACATAATATTAAAATAATAAACAATGAGTTGTAAAGGAAGATAAAGATGCTCTTATCTTCTTCATGAATTTTTCTAGACAGTGGGATAGTGTGAATATATTATACTCAGTATTTGTACCCTGCTATGAATGATTAAAGTTTCACTCTAACATTTAAATAATGAATGTATTGGTCAGGAATGGAATTGGCTTCTTGCCAGATCCCTTCCTTGGGGATCCTAGGGATCAACACACACGGACTGTTGATAAAAAATCGTGCAGCCACAATTTTTTCCTTTTTTAAATATTTTTCATACAAAACAAGATTACTTTACTTTTAAAAATATAAAAAATATTTAATTGTGACTGTACGATTTTTTATCAACAGTCATTGTGTGTTGATCCTTAGGATCCCCAGGGAGGGGATATGGCGAGGATCCAATATGGAATTATTAAAGATATCAATTAGTCAGACAAGTTGTCTTATGATAAACATTAAATAATAATATAAAATATTAATAGGAATTAGGTTAGATGATGTCTTATCTTTCTCCTGGGTTGGTGGTCGACACCCTTTTTCATATTCTCTCGTGGGTTTTTCCAGAAAGTGGAAAGGTACGATCGACAATTTAAGAGGGATGCCTCTGACGAGTTTGCAACGGTGGCAATTTCAAAGAGTTTCCTCGACGAGGTTGCTAGTGCTTGAGTCATTCGGGGTTGAGTGCCCCGGCAAAGCTGCTGCATTCGGCTGCCTCTGCAAAAGCCGAACATCCATTCTCTTTCATCAGCTTTCTGAGCCTAGCCGTGCACTCTGGCTTGGTGATGTTTGGTTGGATCAAGAAGGCGCCGCGGAAAAGAGCGATAGGGACCAAGTCGACGCCAACCACGAAGTTGCCGACGAGAACACGCTGCACGGCGACTTGCATCCAACTGCAGGGTGCGGCGCAGAGGTCGAGGATGGCGTGAGAAGAGTGAAGGAATTGGTGCTTGGTGTCGAGTTAGGCAAGCTTCCATGAAGCTCGGCAGCAGTAGCCATGCTCTTTGGCTAGTTTGTAGTACTTGTCCAAACGGTGCTTCCCCTTCACCAAGGCCAGCCTTGAGAGTTTGGGGGCCCTAAGCGAGCCTTCGAAGTAGGGGCCCTAAAGTTCTCTGATCTCCGGTACTTTGTATATTGATTTGTATAAAAAAGAATTCACTAAACACATAAAAAATTATATTTTCACATCAAATATCATTAAAAATTAATATCAAAAGAAGATAAATATACAAACATTACTTAAACATTACACGGCTCATGTTTTTAGACGCAAATATACTAAATGTTTGCAGTCAAGAGTCTAAGATTGAGAGTGAAGAACAATAAAACTTGATTGACGAGTATAATAAATTCAACAACGCCAATTGTTTATCTTGTGTTTTGTTTTCTTCTAAAATCAACATCACACTAACGAATTGAATATTAAAATAATCCATTGAATAAAAAGTTATTGAAAAGAAAAATATAAATTCATAGTTTTGATTACCTTAAAGCACAATCTTTAAGACCATGTGATAGTTGGTTTAAACATTCAACAGAAATGGAGATAATGTGAAGTTGAAAGAAAACAAGATTGCAAAGGGACTTGAGTTTTATAACTTTATATGCATTTGGATAGATGGATTGGGAGTTGGACAAATGGATTGGCAGTAATTTTGAAAAATAAGAAAAATCTAGTGACTGAAAAACAACTCCATGTTTCGAGCTCAACACCCCAAAGAAAAGTGAAGCTGAACATTTTCACTACACTAACAAATGAATTATGATATTCTTACTATTTTGTATTTATATGCTCATTACAGGATATTTGGAGGCTCGTCCAAAGTGGGGGCCCAAGGCGGGCACCTACTTGGGCTACCCTCAGGGCCGACTCTGCCATTCACCTTTCTCTTGGCTTCTCAAGAGTCTAAGAGAGAGAGAGAGAGAGAGAGGTGGTGGTAGAAGTGCGTTGGTTTGCAGAGGTGTGTCTGGGCTGCTTGGAGAATTTGGCCACAGAGAGGGGTTTTGGGTTCTTCCATTGGTTCCTTGGTGTTGTTTGTCTGGGGAGTTGAGCGGACTGTTGCTTTGTGATTGCAGGAAGTGAGGTGCTTGTGGTGTGTTTCCATCGCTACTGTCGTGACTGGGAGATGGAGCGGAAGACATGGGTTTTGCTGTGATTGTGCAGGTGTTTGGTTCTTGGGTTTCTGCAGATTCACGGTGGAGGTTGTGAGGTTGTGAGGGTTTCACAGTGGTGTGATGAAAAGTTGAGAGAGAACCGACATAGTTTTTCGTGTCAATTCCTATAAACGGCGTCAAATGTTGATGCATAGAAATCAGGTAGATCTTGGACCAATGTAAATCCGATTGCAAATCACATGAACGCACAAGTACACAAAGATATATTGTGGTTCACCCAAGTTGGGCTACATCTACACTGGTGTTGATTATGTTTCACTATGTAAAGGAATGTTACAATATACATGGAGGCTATAGAGGTAGTGTTTGCTATCTTTGCTCTCTTTTGCCATTTGTTTTGTCCCCCCTCTCTAATGAGAGTGAAGGATCCCTTTTATAGAATAAGGATTTCCTTCACCTCTTACATACATAATGGGCTAGGTCATGAGGCCCAAATACTAAGGCCCAATATATGATGAGTTTTAATGAGTAGTTTTGTACAAATGATATTAGGGATTCATTGTTGGAGAATGATCCCCTTTTATAGAAGAAGAGAGTCTCTAGCTTTATTCTAACGTTGGCAAGTGTCGCGTTGTGATTGGCCTCTAATGTTGACATGTGTTGCGTTGTGATTGACCTTTTTGTTGGAGGGAAACTCTTGTGGGTCTTTGACGGTATGACGCTAACCGGTGCTCAGTAGTTTCGGGATTGGTCAAGTATAGTACAAACATAATGCATGAAGCGAGTCCTCGTATCAAAAGTGTATAATTGGATTTGTTCACATTTGGAGTTTTTCACATCGGATGCAACAATATTGGTCGAAGCTGGAAAATTTTAGTTTCATATCAGCAAGGAAAATATGGATTAGAGAGGAGATTTCTAACTTCGATGTATTTTGGCTTTTTTAGTTATCCTGTTCAATCACATGTATACATGAACTCATCACCTTTGAATTTCAGTCCGCTTGGGCCAGATACGTCTTGGAATGCATTTTCGGCTTGATTATGCTTTGCCTTGTGCCTTTTTTTCCTCGTAATCCTTTGTCATTCCTCGTACACAGCCAATATCATCACCATAGCTTGGTTCTCCTCGTTCCTCGTCGGAGGATTAGCTATCATATCCTTGTTGTGCCATTGTAGTTTGGTAATTGGGAAGAGTAATTTGAGGGTTTGAAGGATGTATTCATAAAAGAGGGTGAAAGCGAAAGAGATAGACCTCACTTTTACAGTGAAAGGATCAAAAGATGACAATATGACGGATGAGATTGATAAGAAACTCTAATCCAAGGTTGTAAAGAGTTGAAATCTTATCTCGATCAGAAATAATTGATCATAACATAATCTGTCGATTGGTCCTGTTTTGGGTCACACGAAATTATGGTCGGCCTTAACCCGCAAAATTCTTGTTGGTCGAATCATACCGCATTGTTGTGACTCGATGTATAATATAACGGAGTGCAAATTTTATTTAAATACTGATGACAACGGAGAAAATGAGCACGGTTCATGTATTCTACCACAAAACTACAGAAAATTGAAAGCTCAATAACAACGGTGATACTAGCAGTTACAGGACACATCAAGTTATGCAAGAATAAAATAATCTTTCCACCAACAAAGCAGCTCTCCTTGGAAATTCATGCATCTCCTATGTCGAAAAAACAGAAAACTTATAGCAACCTTCGATTGAGGTTTCTCCGTAAATGCAGCAATAGCCAAGAAAATATGAACTGTATGGAGATCCTCTTGGTTTACAAATGAAAGATAAAACCCATTAGCAGAAATAGCAAGTAGGGAACCAGACTGATCTTGGAAGCTGAACTGGCGGAATCTTGTGCATCTGGTGAACTTTGTGCAGTCACAAAGCTTCCTTCTGGTGTGCTCGTGGTCAGGACAGCAACAATCCAGTTCTCTTCAGAGCCAATTCCAATTCCGGTAAACTTAGTGTCGTTAAGATGATCAGAGTACTGAGACTCTGTGAAGTTGGTAAGGACCAGACTAGGAACTAGGCTGGGAACACAAGCAGGCATTACGACCCCATCTCTTGTGTTAGAGACATTCAAGTGGCATTTGGCTAAAAGTTTTGGATAGTCAGGAAAATTAGGTTCAGTGCCTGGTACAGTGTTGGAGCCTGTTGTGTTTGTACAGGGTTGATTTCTGAATTGCTCAGCTATCTCTTTGGCAAGGCACTCTGCGTTGGCATTCTTTGTAAGGGCCGTTAAGTTCAAGGTAGAAGCCCTATAGCTGTTGATGCCTTGAAGAAGACTATCTTCCTCATCTACTGCAGAAAAGAGAAAAGGAAGTTTCATGAGCAAGATCTACAAGTCCACAGGGAGATATTACTCCCAGTCTTCCACTAGACAATCATGCGGCAGCATATCAAGTTTACTTTCGGCTTTCAATCCAGAGTTTTGCTTCGAGTCTTGGCCTGAATATTCTTTAGTTAGGCAAGCAATGTAGTGTTTTGTGGTTGGTCTATTCCGCTTTATCTTTTCGACAAGCAGTCTTGTATAGAATTAGCCCCAAGAATATGTTCCTATCTTTCCACAGTTTATGGAACTAAAACTAGAAACAGTATAGCACAACAATTTTTACTGACAATGCAACGCTCTGACCAATATTGGCAACCTTGGATCCTACACAACTTAGGAACTACAAGTCCTGCAAACTACGCCTATTTTGCATCGTTCCAATTTTTTGAACGCGAACTGTGCCTGTTTTTTGAACGCGAACTGTGCCTATATTGTATCATTCCAATTTTATCAGATGTTTCCGAAAGGGAATGAAACTCAAGAAAAGAATGATACTAGTCTTGAGGATCTCTTCCTAGTTCTTTACAGATCATTGATTCCTCCAGTGAGATGCAGAGAGTTAATTTGTTGTTTTCCCACAACACTCCAACATCATTTGCAAAAAAACTAAATCCACAAGATCCAGTAAGCTAACACACATTCTATGTTGTTTTTACTTAATCCAAATTAATTATACCCAGTTTAATATCCTCTAAGCAGATCTCATCTGAAATGGGGGTTTGAACACAATATTGATAAATTAGAAACAAAACCAAAATGGAAAATAAAATCATGAATGTATAACAACAGAAACAGAATTCATAAACTCCACCATTGTCTCAAAGCCTCAAGATTTGGAAGTTAGCTAAGGCTGTTGAGCAAAGGGACAAAACTTTACCTCCATCGCATTTGACCTGGTGGCTCAACAAAACAATGCAGGAAAGAGATAGTGGGAGGAGGAGGAGACGCAGCGGAGACGCCATTGTCGGCGGAGCTTCAGGCGGATTTCTTGCGAGGTCAGATTAATGACGGTGGTGGTGCAGAGAATGTTTAGTTTGTGGGAGTGTGCTTTTCTCTCTGTTGCTTTAAGTAGAAGCTGAAACTAGAAGCAAACTCTGCCGCCGAAGAGATGTCCTAACTGAACGTGACGACGACTTTTTGGTGAGCCTTCGCGGTCTGAACCTACTGTGTTTGTGGATTCAAAAGTATACCATTTGAACTTCGGCTAATTTTCAACGTTTTGGTGAACCTTCGCGATCTGAACCCACTGTGTTTAAGGTCACATGTGATGTTGGAGGAAACTATAAGTTTCATACTTGTTAAGGGTTGTGACGTTCGGACGAGGATTCTCTATCTTCGCCATTCATGCGATCAGTTTTTTATTAAATATTGTTTGTGTTTAATTTTAAATAAAAAATTTAAAATAATTTTTAATCACAGTATGACTGATAAACTAATCTCTAGAATCCTCACAAAAAAAATCTAAATAAAATTTTATTCCGTGCATATCTAGTGTAGGAGAGAACTGGTGGAGAAATTACATCTAGAGGTAGTCACTTTCTGTTTTGTTGAGAGACAATATTTATAATATATGTTAGGCGGAGAGAAAACAATTATCCACGTGGAGGTAGTATAATCAAAAAATTGCCCCCCTACTGTTTTGAACAACGACTTTGATAGTTAAGCTCAGTTGCCGTTTGTTCAGTTTTTTGGTTAGATCTCTTTCGTCTGGCTATTCATTCTTTGTGTTTTTGTTTGGATCTCTATCGTTTTGGTTGCTTTATATGCAATTTGGATCAATTCATTCGGTTATCCCATTTTGGTTTCGAGCTTGAGATAATTTTCGTTTCAATTTCATAAATCAACTTGTGAATGAGAATTGAATTTGATGCTAAAAAAGAGAGAATTTCTTAGGCTATGACACATATCTTTCAACATCTCAATCATTAAATTCATTTCAAACCATAACGCTCTAGTACTTTTTTTTCTTCCCAATAGTACTATTTTGGTAGTCAGGCTCAAGCGATTTTGGTTAAACGACCATGACTATTGCGACTGAAAATTAAAAAAAAAATATTGATATCAAATTTAACATGAAACACCTGTATAATAATTAAAGCCAAACCCAAATAACTTTTAAAACAACTTTTTTCGTTTTAAATTGAATTTAATTAGAGAATTATCATTAATACTCAGTAAGGTGAGAGAACTCAAATTTAAGACATCTTTTTCAATGACAACGATTTTAACACTTCTAATTTTTTTTTATTTTTCTATCAATATAGTGCATCATGCACAAAAATCTCGTGTCGAGGGCTGCCCCTCATAAGCATATTCTTCTCTGATTCATAAATTGAAAGAAGTCACGAGGGACTAACCTGCAATTACAAGTTTTTCTCCGTGACTAGAAGACAAACACAATATGTAACTGGTGGATGCTATTGAGTCCGGATAACGTGGCCTAATCCTCCAACAGCTAACAAGCATACCATGTAGAAACATTCAGGCTCTATTGCTTCCTTCCCCTTCCTGGAATTTACATCCAAGGGAAGAAAATGGCTGTGTCAGCGGATCATTGCCGGATTTCGCTCTCTGCCGCCACCCAATGGCGCAGTGCGGCGGGAGCGCCGGGGAGGAACAAGAGGCTTGTGAAGTTTTGTAGTCGAGAGATGATGGGGAAGAAACTGAACCTGCCTCAGCTTCAACTTGGAGGTGGTAAGACTAGTAGGTTTGGGCAGCATGTTTGCATGTCGATTGCTGCTGATATAGCTGGCGAGGTCAAAGTGAGCTCTTAGACTCGCCACGTAAATAAGCATTACTTAATGATTAATTTGCTACTTTCCAATCATAAATTTGATTTTATGCATGATTTGTTGTATCTTGATGAGATTTTCTCTTCACAAAATCATCACTTGAGTTTTGATGCTTCGTGTGCTTTAGATTGCTTGGCATTATTCAAAGTTCACGTATGTAACGAAAATGACGTTTTTTCTTGGTTAGTGATTTTAACACTGTTTTCTTTAGGCTTCTACTGCCATCTGCAAGCATAGAAAAACTTACAAAAAAAATTCGTTATGGGTACAAATGGCTAAAAGATGAGCGCCAAAACTACTGTTCTTTTGTATTTTAGTAATAATGAAAGCAATAATGCAAGTCAAACCACATTTTTTGTGATATGACAAACAATACATACAAGTCATGTCAATAATCTTTTATTTCAGTAAATGTTAATTTAATAATCACATTTCACATAATATGGTATTAAAATTTTGTACAAAGGTGTAATAATATTTTGTTTGGTACAACCATATATTTATACAATGTCCTGAGATTTTTTTTTATGGAGCAAGAAAATATTGGTATTAAACTCGTCATACTTAATACTAAAAGATCACTTAATCACAAATTAAAGATAATACTACTGGACTTTAATGTTATGTGACGGTAAACTTATCATTATTAAACAAAAATTTAAACATTGTCAAATTAGGCTTGATAAGAAGCCTATGATAAGTTAATACTTGCCCAATTAACATTGCACATGATGTGGAGTTAATAGACGGGCTTTGGGTGGATATAACAGTTGGGGGACATAGATATTGAGAAGAGGAATCCACGGACAGTCGTTGCAATCATACTGGGAGGCGGAGCTGGTACTCGGCTTTTCCCACTCACCAAGAGGCGTGCCAAACCTGCTGTAAGTCTCTCTTCCTTGTTACAAAGCTTCGAGCTTTACTCCATCCGACTATGAAACATGCATCCGTTCTTTTAATACACAATTAACGTGTCATTGATAATGGTTGATATTATTGATGTAACGAAATGTATATATCCACTTATTATCGATACATTTGAGATAATATCGATACAATATTAATACAAATAGCAGATGTGATGCACTATGCTCTAGTTTAAGCGCGTTGTGTTCTAAACAACATCTATTAAATGCGACTTTGTAAGTCCAACCAGTGATCATGTGTTTAACGCGTTATTGCTAGCATAATAGCGTATGACAAATTTTATTTCCAAAAAACAAAAAACGAAAAGGTTAATAAACCGGCGCTAAGGTGTTGAGGGTGCTGCCTTTACTTGTTCTACATTTGTTCTTCTTCATTTTAGGTTCCAATAGGGGGAGCATACAGGCTGATTGATGTGCCAATGAGTAACTGCATCAACAGTGGAATCAACAAAGTTTATATCCTCACTCAGTTCAACTCAGCATCACTCAACAGACACATTTCCAGAGCTTACAACTTTGGCGGCAGCACCTCCTTCGGCGACGGATATGTAGAGGTACATTTCGATTAACATAATTAATCCCGACTTAATCAGCACCAAGTATATCAAGAACAAAATGTTACGCAAACCCTGTAAAGATTAGCCTGCCTGCATTTAGAATTTATATTTATGACAATGTATGTTCTGCAATATCACCTATCGTTCTTTCGCTCTATTCCAGGTTCTAGCAGCTACTCAAACTCCCGGCGCGGCAGGGCAGAGGTGGTTCCAGGGTACTGCAGATGCCGTCAGACAGTTCCATTGGCTTTTCGAGGTACTCAAAAACAACAATTTAGTAAACAGAAAAAAAAAATCAAAATGGTTCTTTGTTTCTTGAGCTTCAAGAAAAAGCTAATACTTATCAAAGACACAAAATTCCATGTAAAACTAAGCTGTGGAGAAGTAGTAAACTTGAACAGCATAGTAAGGCTTTCCCATTTGGTCACAATTTGTGAAGGGAAATTTCTATGATTTACCGCATTAGGGAATCCTCGAGTCTCCAAACATAGTCCTGTGTGTAGGTTATAAACGCATCCACATTTTCCCTTCACACCCTTCAAATTGTTACCGGTGTAGAACTGCATGCTTGGAGCATCTGTCCCCAGCTCCAACACTCTTCCGGATTTCTTTTTGTCACCCTTAAAACCATCCAGCACATAGTTGATATCATAATCGTTAGGCAGTTTCTTGATCCTGCTTCTGAGGCTGTGAGGTGAGGTGAAATCGAGGGTGTTTTGTTCACCGACACAAGTTTACCAGTAGGTATAAACTGGCTATCCACCAGTGTAAAATGGGATCTGAAAATCTTTACATAGTGGTGAAAATGTTGCTGCTGTGACCACCTACGTTCCAGGAAGCATGTTGGGCTAGATTCACTGGAGTAGGCTTGTTTACAGCTGTGGCTTTCATTGTTACAATCATTTGGTTGTTTCGAATGAGTTTGTTCATCACACTAACAAGGAGATCACCCAGAAATCCTTCTTTGCCATCAGAGCCGTGATATGAGAATTGGATGCTAGGGTTAGCGCTCTCTGGTTCATATTTTTTGCCTTCCAAATCACAAGACTGAATCCTCTTGCACCACCATGAATCCTATTGTTACCTTCCTTAGAAACTAGATTGTCATGAGTTCCATTCAGAGTAAATGCAGCGCCGCATATCCTGTTAGCAACCCGTCCAACAATGACACCAAAGGAAGAGGAACTGTTCATGTAAATCGAACCCCAAGACAGTGTGAGCAAGCTTTCCATTTTTGTCAGGGACCGTCAGGGATACAATAGCTGTACCCTACTTAGTACGTTTCCCAGAGAAATTTCCTTTCATTAACTTTGTCTTTGCCAAGGAACCGTTGACAAACCCGAAAGCTTGTAGGATTAGGAAACAAAGCTAGATCTTGGCCATTTTTCTTTAGAAAACGGAATCAGTTAAGATCAAGATCTTTAATCGTTCCTGAGGGAACATCTGGAGAGCTATGGATTATATAAAAGAGCAAGAGCCATTAAGGACTAAGCATTAAATTAAGAATTAAAGAGTGGAAGTTACTGTCTTTCTCCCTTTCCTGTCGATGTTATTTTTCATAATCTTGTATAAAATTTGAGTCAGATGACCAAAATTTGGGAGGCGTTATAAACTTCACCATGGCTTTTCATGCTGCAGGATGCAAGAAGCAAGGACATTGAGGATGTGCTGATTCTATCAGGAGATCATTTGTATCGAATGGACTACTTGGACTACGTTCAAGTAAGGCGGAACATTAGTTTTGCTATAACTGAAAACATTCAAAAGGTAAATTCTCAAATATATCAAAACTGACCTCTCAATTAAATTGCAGAATCACAGGCAGAGCGGTGCAGATATTACCATTTCTTGTTTACCGATGGATGACAGGTATAGCTTGCGCAACACATTTCTTTTCAACTCCAGTTTCTGTTATAACAATTGACCATCAACCTTTTGAGACTTTCCTCTCTTTCGCTGATAGGCGAGCCTCAGATTTCGGTCTGATGAAGATAGACAAGAAGGGAAGGGTCCTATCATTCAGCGAAAAGCCTAAGGGAGACGACCTGAAGGCAATGGTAATACTCATGCGTAAGCTACAATAATCTGAATTGACATTGGAATATGAATACCTGTATGCTGGATTTGGTACAAACATCAATCTGCAGGCAGTAGATACGACCGTTTTGGGACTTTCGGTGGAGGAAGCTCAGAAGAAACCATACATTGCTTCCATGGGAGTGTATGTCTTCAAGAAGGAGATACTTCTGAATCTCTTAAGGTGCCAGTCGTATTATGAATTAAAATTTATAAATCACAAATGCACAAACATGCACCCTGTGTAAAAGAAATTTGAGAAAACTGCACTAACTATTCGAGTCAGATGGCGTTTTCCGACTGCAAATGACTTTGGATCAGAGATAATCCCTGCCTCAGCTAAAGAATTCTTCGTAAAGGTCGATATCAAATCTCTTTCTGAGAATATTATGTTAATTTGAACTCACCTTTGCTTATCACTTTGTATTTTGGCTCTGCCTGGAGGGTTCATTCAGCATTCCATGACGTTTCTTCATGTAAAAACGCTGTGCAGGCTTATCTCTTCAATGATTACTGGGAAGACATTGGAACTATCCGATCCTTCTTCGAGGCCAACCTTGCCCTCACTGAGCACGTAAGCAAAGCTGATCATCCGAATGGTGGTTGTTTCTATGGTAGCAGAAGCAGCTTCTGCTGTCACAGATAGAATCTAACGCACCCTTCTTTTCCGTACCTTTCAGCCAAATAAGTTTAGTTTCTACGATGCAGCAAAGCCGATGTATACTTCAAGAAGAAACTTGCCTCCATCGAAGATTGACAACAGCAAGGTTGTCAGCTCTGTCTTTGATATGCAGTTGAATCTCCCTGCAAAATTACTGAAACGCCAACATAAATAAAACATTAATCGGCCTCCTTTTTGTGCAGATTGTTGACTCCATCATATCGCATGGAAGTTTCTTAACTGACAGCTTCATAGAGCACAGCGTTGTCGGTATCAGATCGCGAATAAACTCCAACGTTCACTTAAAGGTCGGTCCCATAAAATTCCACAGAATGTTAATCTCAATCTGTTAAAATTCAACGCGAAAGAGCAACTCAAACTGCAAATTGTCAAAATGCACGCAGGATACAGTAATGCTCGGTGCTGATTACTACGAAACCGATTCTGAGAGAGTGACACTGTTAGCTGAAGGAAGAGTTCCCGTCGGAATTGGAGAGAATACGAAAATCAAGTGCAACCTGCTTAAACCTCCCTATCTTTTATGAATTTTACAGTGTTCAACAAAATTATTTGCTTATCATGGCTCTTGATGTCATGTGTAGAGACTGCATCATCGACAAAAACGCAAGGATCGGGAAGAACGTTGTTATTGCAAACTCGGAGGTACGACGTGCCCTCTGTCTCTGTTAATAGTAACCTCTAACAATTAACGGCTGTAAATCATCCACGCGCGTTTATCTAATTGTTCTCAACGTTTATGCATGGATTTGCAGGGCGTGCAGGAAGCTGACAGATCGTCGGAAGGGTTCTACATCCGCTCTGGTATAACCATCCTATTGAAAAATTCGACCATTGTCGACGGACTTGTGATCTAAAACATCCCTCCATCCTAGTAGTTTTTGGGTATACAAGGATGGACGTCGAAGAGAAAATGCAATAGCAATCACCATATATACTCATGTTAGTAGAGCAAGACAATCATGATCCGGATGTGTATAAACCTTGTTATTTTGCAAACATGAAGCAGCTATAAGCAACTATGCTATTTCATTGCTCCTAAAATAACCGAATCAAGTAACGACTCCCTTGCACGCGAACTCTTTGAATCCACTTCCGAGAACGAGTTATGATTCAGTCTAACTGTATGCGTGTCCATCAAAAAGTTATGACAACATATTCATGAAACCTGAAGATTAAGAGAGGACTAATCGAGCATCCACAAATGCGCTTATGCTATGAATGTTAATCTACCGGAATTGTTCTCACTTTACCCCTTCTCATTCTACTATTTCCTTCCACGAGGAAAGTGATACATAATCTACTCCCTAGAGCTAAAGATTGAGACTTCCACGGATTCTCTGCAATTAGCTCTTCACATTCAAACATCAATTCAATTCGTTTTCCTATTTTCGCAAAACAAACCACACCGCGGACATTATAATGTTGGTAACGGGGCAGTTCTTGTCTGAAAGCGGTTTCCTACCTGTTCTTCCAGCTCGGTGAAGATAATCAACAGCAGTTCTTGGCAGATCAAAGTTGTAAATATGAGTAGTGTCTTGCAAATCAACCCCTCTGGCTGCTATATCCCATGATACAAGGAGATAACTTCCACCTTGTCTGACTTCCTAAAAGTAAGTAAATGGAATACAGATACATCAGAAGATATCAACTCGAAAATGGCATACCAAAGACCAAGCGTATATTGTTGTAGAATTGGAAATTTTGGATGTTTTCAAGAGGTACTTCGGAATATTGAAAACAGAAAATTCATTCCTGTTGAGCATTTCCGTTAGAACTAATATTACTTCCGAGGAATTGAACATGATTTACTGAGTCAGACCAGAAGAGAAAACCATATAACTTACAGATAGAGAAGCAGCTCGTGAATTGAAATTCATGTCTTCTTCCAAAAGGAGGATGTCTTAATATCCTTCGTACGAAGCCTTCAAGAAGCCAATTAATAGTGTTGTTGATGGAGCATTTCCAGCCTTCTATGACTTCTCAGACTAACCAAATAGATAAGAAATATATATTAGGTCATCTCCAACCTAAAGAACTATGTTTAGCCTCCGTCCAGATTATAGTCCTACAAGAATTTTTTATTTTATTTTAAAAATGAACAGTGTCAGGCCCCTCAATAATTTATTATTTTAAATTTGTTCTTTAATTTATTGGTTAATTGAATTAAATTACCATATTAAAATAAGATTTCCGGACATATTTTGAGTGCCACTTGTTCCTAAATGAATAAGCCTCTGGATTTCTTATCTTTATATAATCTCAATAATTTTTCGGATAGGATTTTGAATGACACATGTCACTAAAGTGAGTAACTCTCCATATTTCTTATCTTTATGTAACCATAATAATTTTTCAGATATGATTTCGACTACCACGTGTCGAAATGTAATTAGTTATGCAAATTTTAGATATGATTCTTATATACGTGACACTTCTTATCTTCAGTTTCTAATGTTAATAAATTGGCTAGATATTGGGGTAGAATTTGCACCTTCATCTTTGTCCTCTCCAATATCTCTTGTTATTGACTAAAATGTGTTATTTCAATTCAAGTTTGCAATGAATTCCAACTGGAGGTCCTCATCCAATTCCGAATTGGAAGATAAATGGGTAGAGTGGAGACGAGAAGATGAGGAGTCCAATGAAGAAGACGAAGCATGGCGCAACACAACATTTATGGCAACAATGGTTGGGGCATGTGAAGAAACTCAAGAGCAATCTCAATTGGATGGCTCTATTGTTGGCTGTTTTTACAAACCACAAAAAAGAGAGATCTGCATGAGACTTTGATGAACAACTATTTCAACTCCAACATGGTGTACCCAGAAGAGGAATTCAGACGTCACTTCCGAATGAGGCGTCATGTCTTCGAGTGTTTGCTTCATGATGTCCAACATGTCAATCTATACTTTCAGCAGAAGATTGATAGAGCAGGCTGCTCTGGTTTCTCACCTCACAAAAAGGTTACTGTTGCACTCTGAATATTGGCCTATGCCTCTCCAGCTAATGCGATGGATGATACATATGGTATGTCTGGGTCTACATGCCTTGATAATCTTGCACAATATTGTCACACAATTTGTTCAGATTTACAAAGAGGAGTACCTTCATGAACCAAATCAAGAAGATCTTGCTCGGCTCCTTTGCAAAGCTGAAAAACATGGCTTTCTGAACATGATAGGGTCATTAGATTGCATGCATTGGCAGTGGAAAAGTTGTCCTATCGAATGGCAAGGAGGATTTAGCGGAAGATCGAGAAAGCTAACTATTGTGTTAGAAGCGATTACCTCGTTTGACACATGAATCTGGCATGCTTTCTTAGAGAGAGCTTTCAATATTCTACAAGCACAGTGAAAAATCATTAAGAAACTGACAAGAAGGTGGAGTCAAGATAAATTAAACTCCATCATGATGTCTTGCATCATATTACACAACATGATTGTGGAAGATGAGCGAGATGACTATATTGATGGAGAGTTTGATGATGACCAAGATGATCCAAATAGGTCAAGAAAGGCTCGTGCGATAATATATGAATGACCTAATTTGCCTCTATATGCAAGAACTGATAATATATCTTTAAATGAATACATGAGGCGTCATAGGATGATACGTTTACGTACCACAAACAATTACCTACAATAGAATCTTGTTGCACATCTTTGGGTTAAAAAAGCAATGGAGTAGGCGTAATAAACCAAATGTTGTTTAAGTTTTAGTAACTCCCCAAAGTATTACTAAGGTGGAGATTGTGTTGTTATTTGTTAAATGTTGTTTAAGTTTCAATAACTCTCCCAAGTAGTACTTAAATATTAAAGACTACAACTGAAACTTAAATATTGTTTAAATTTAATGCAAGCATTTTCTTGCATTACATAAAAGGCAAGACAACACATTTCATCCACTAGCTTCTCTAGATAAATGTTCCCAAAGTCAAAAAAGTGAGCCTACTCTTGCTTTTCTTTTGTAGCACTCCACATGGTCTGCATCTTTCAATGCAGCCCATCAAAAAGGTGATCTCTCCACATGGTATGGATCTTTAAACAACATGCGTGTTAATGTGAAAGGAAAACATTTTGTGAAAGTTTTCCATTGCTTGTTAAAACGATGATAGAAATTACTAATACAGAAAAATCTTGTATTTTGTTTCATGTTGTTGAAGTTTCATTACTTGTTTAAGTTTCAATTTAAAGACTATAACAACTTAAATATTAAAGAGTACAACTTAAATATTAAAACTAAAATTTAAATTTAAAGACTACAACTTAAATATTAAAGACTACAACTAATTATAATAATGATCTTCATCCGCCATTGTAGGAGTATAGTTGGATGTTGTAAACAACTCCTGTTGGGCCATAATTTCTCTCTTTTTCCTATCAAAATATGTCTTACTCATTGGAGTATAATTCATAATGTCTATTTCCATGTTCCTATTGTCTATCTCTTCTTATATTTGTTTTGCCCGTTCTCCGTGTCTACCCTTCATTTCTTCCACGATAATGGCATTTTGCTCCGCCATTAATCGCAATGAGGAGGCCATTTCCTCTCAAAA
This sequence comes from Crataegus laevigata, assembly GCA_963580275.1. Taxonomy (NCBI): domain Eukaryota; kingdom Viridiplantae; phylum Streptophyta; class Magnoliopsida; order Rosales; family Rosaceae; genus Crataegus; species Crataegus laevigata. The sequence goes on along the minus strand of OY756940.1, from coordinate 15,161,001 downwards.
AGTTAACTCCTCATTTTCCTTGAACTTTTTCTTCAATTTTTTAGCCTTGTTTCGTCCCATAGCCTTGGGTATGGTAGAATAACCCGAAGGCAGATTTTCTAGCCTTGTGTTTTTTCAATGATAAGAGAAACTTCTTCATCCACAACTGTATTTGCAAACACATTTCTGAACACCGGCGTACGACCAAATCTTTCTTGAGGTGGACCTTCAAATAACAACAATTACGGACTTTTTTTTTTTTGCTGATTTGTTTAAGTCCTTAATTGGCCAAAAAAATTAGTTTAAGTCCTTAATTTTCCAATTAAAAAGATCAAGGGGGAAATAGAAAGTTAAGTGATATTTCAGGGGCAAATCAGTAGTTTACTCTTAAATCAAAGATTATTAGAAGAGGTGAGAGACTAGAATGTGAAAAATTGAAATAAAATGAGACAAGCTAGTATGGAATGGTGAAAATGATGTGAGAAATGGTGTAGAAATGGCTTAGATATTTATAGAAAAAAAATATTAGAATTTTTAAATATATTTTTTTTTTCAATTTCGTCTAAAAAAATTGTCTAAAAAAAATTCTAATTCTAATAGCTACATGACGTCAGCTAGTCGTTGCTTGCTGGCGTCAGGATGATGTTATGTTATCGTTGGATACATTTGGGCTTTCAAAAATTGGGCTGGCTGGCTTTCTTTGGCCAGATCGCTAACCATTTGGCTAATTTATGGCCCAGTGGGTCCCAAAATGTTTTGGCCTAGCCTTCTATGGAGATGGGTTTTGTGTCAAAACGGGCTATGTTTTGGCCTATGATCCTTTGGATAGCTCAATTGGAGATGGCCTAACACGACGTCATCTTGACGCTAGCTAGAAACGGCTAGCTGACATCATGTAGCCGTTGGAATTTGAATTTTTTTTAGACGAAATTTTTAAAAAAGAAAAATTCTAATTCTAATTTTTTTTTCTATAAATACCTAAACTATTTCTATACCATTTCTTGCATCCTTTTCACTATTTCATACTATCTTACCTCATTTTATTTCAATTCTTCACATTCTATTCTCTTACCTCTCCAATAATCTTTCCTTTAATATTTTCAACAATTTTCAAATGACCACATCTTCAACCAAAAGAAAGGCTTGGATCCGAAAAGAAGATGAAAGCTCTTTGCAAGGCTTATGGATGGGTTTCGGAAGATAGCGTCAATGGTATTTCTTAAACAAGTGAAGGAATTGGACTCGTACGTCCAAAAAGTACTATGAGTTCTATGAAGGCACCACTCCATTGAACCCCAGAAACCATGAGAGTTGTTCTTCAGGATGGAAAAAAAAATCTTCATCAAGGTTGAATAAATGGCATCAAGACGTGATAACGCCCGAAATGAGACATGAAAGCAGAACCATTCTATAAGACGAAGTAAGTGTTGTCACAAGTTCTTTTAAATATTTAATTATATTATATTTAATTTCATAAATTAATTTTTGTAATTATATTTTCTAGGAACGCCAAGCGGAACAATTGTATATGATGAAATAACCCTTTACTCATCAAGGTTGTTGGAAAATTTGTAGAAAGTGGGTGTTATTTCAAAATCCACCTCAAGAAAGATTTGGTCATATGCCAGTGTTCGGAAATGTTTCCTCAAATATAGTTGGGGATGAATAAGTATCTCCTATCATTGAAAAAACAAGACTAGAAAATCCGTCTCCAAGTCAATCTTCCATACCTAAGGCTATGAGATGAAACAAAGCTAGAAAATTGAAGGAAAATGGCATGAAAAAGGAAGAGTTAACCTTTCGAGAGGAAATGGTCTCCTCAATGCGATTAATGACAGAGCAAAATGCCATTGTCACGAAAGAAATGAAGCATAAACACAAAGAACGAGCAAAACATATACAAGAAGAGATGGATGATAAGAACATGGAAATGGACAATATGAATTATACTCCAATGAGTAAGGCATATTTTGATAGGAAAAAAAAATTTATGGCTCGACGGGAGTTGTTTACAACATCCGACTATACTCCTACAATGGCTGATGAAGATCATTATTATAATAATTTGTTGTAGCCTTTAAATTTAAGTTGTTGTAGTTTATAAATTTAAGTTGTTAACGTCTTTAAATAGAAGTTGTTGTCTTTAATATTTAAGTTGTTGTAGTCTTTAAATTGAAAATTAAACAACATGAAACAAAATACAAATTTTTTTATGTCAGTAATTTTTATCAGCATTTTAACAAGTAATGAAAAACTTTCACAAAATATTTTCCCTTCACATCAACAAGCACGTTGTTTGAAGATGTAGACCATGTGGAGTGCTATAAAAAAAGCATGTGAAGAGATCACCTTTTCAGTGGGCCGCATTGAAAGATGTAGACCATGTGGAGTGCTACAAAAGAAAAGCAAGAGTACGCTCGCTTTTTTACTTTGGGAGAATTTACCTAGAAAAGCTAGTGGATGAAATGTGATGTCTTGACTTTTATTTAATGCAAGGAAATGCTTGCATTAAACTTAAAAAATATTTAAGTTTCAGTTGTAGTCTTTAATATTTAAGTACTACTTGGGGAAGTTATTGAAACTTAACAACATTTAACAAATAACACAATTTCCACCCTAGTATTACTTGGGGGAGTTATTGAAACTTAAACAACATTTGGTTTACTAAACCTACTCCATTGTTTTTTTGGCCCAAAGATGTACAATAAGATCCTGTTATAAGTACTTGTTTGTGGTACTCGAACGTAAGATCCTATGACGCCTCATGTATTCATTTAAAGATATGTTAGCAGTTTTTTCATACAGAGGTAAATTAGGCACATCATATATTCTCGCACGAGCCCTCCTTGTCCAATTTGGATCATCTTAGTCGTCGTCAAACTCTAACAATATAGTCATCTCGCTCATCCTCCACAATCATGTTGTGTAATATAATGCACAACATCATGATGGAGTTCAATTTATCTTGACTTCACCCTCTTGTTGGTTCCTTAATGATTTTCAAAACCGTGCTTGTAGAATACCGAAAGATCTCTCAACATCTTTCCAGTACACCTTGTTGTAACGTAAACTACTTTTCTGTGTCATCCACAAGGTTTGCAATTGCTTGGACAAGTGTCACCTATTTTTGGGTAGATGTCATCTGCTAGGTAATATCACATATTGTACTAACGCATGTTGAGGTGATTTACCTTTTGTAGGGTTATTAAAGACGGGTGAACGCCCGAATACTGTAATGTCATTTTGGGATCCTGGGACCCTAAAGAAAGCATGTCAGAGCCATGTGTCAAAAGAGGCAACTACCTCTAACACAATAGTTGACTTTCTTGATCTTCCGCCAAATCCTCCTTGCCATCTGGTGGGACAATTTTTTCATTGCCAATGCAAGCAATTTAATGACTCTATCATGCCTAAAAAGACATGTTCTTCACCTTTGCAAATGAGCTGAGCAATTTGCTTGATTTGGTTCATAAATGTACTTCTCTTTGTAAATCTGAACAATTGTGTGACAAAATTGAGCAAGATTATCAAGACATGTAGACTCAGACATACCATATGCATCATCCCTTGCATCAACTGGGGAGGCATATACCAGCATTCGAAGTGCAACAGTAACCTTTTGGTGATGTGAGAAACCAAAGCGGCATGCTCTATCAAATTTCTGCCGAAAGTATAGATTGACATGTTGGACATCATGAAGCAAACACTTGAAGACATGACACCTCATCTAGAAGTGACATCTGATATCCTCTTTTGGGTACACCATGTTTGAGTTGAAATAGTTATTCATCAAAGTCTCATGCGCAGTCTCTCTTTTTCATGGTTGGTAAGAGCGATAAACAACAGACCACCCCATTGACATTGTTCTTAAATTGCCATGGCCCCAGCCATTATTGCCATAAATGTTGTATTGCGCCATGCTTCTTCTTCTTCATCAGACTCCTCATCTTCTCATCTTTGCTCTGCCCATTTATCTTCCAATTCAGGATTGGATGAGAACCCCAGTTGGAATGCGAAGATGACCTAAAGTTGGAATTCATTGCAAACTTGAATTGAAATAACAAATTTTAGACAATGACAAGAGATATTGGAGAGGACAAAGATGAATGTGTATGAATTCAACCCCAATATCAAGCCAATTTATTCACATTGGAAGATAAAGATAAGAAGTGTCAAGTAAATAAGAATCATATCTAAAATTTGCTTAACCAATTACTTCTCGACATGTGGTACTCGAAATCCTATCCAAAAAATTATTAAAATGACAGAAAGATAAGAAATATTGAGAGTTACTCACTTTAACAACACATGTCACTCAAAATCCTATCCGAAAAGTTATTGAGATTATATAAAGACAAGAAATCCGCAGGTATTTAGCAATAAGTGGCACTCAAAATATGTTCAGAAACCTTATTTTAATATGATAATTTAATTTAATTAAACAATAAATTAAAGAACAAACTTAAAATAATAAATAACTGAGGGGCTAAAAATTAGCCCATTTCGGTTGGATATGGTATACAAATATGGCATAGCATTGTTCATTAAAAAATAATTTCTTGCAAAGCTATAATCTGGATAAGGGCTAAACATAGCCCTTTCGGTTAGAGATGGCCTTACTGTTAGACACATTTAGGCTTTCAAAAATTGGGCTGGCTTGCTGGCTTTCTTATTCCAGCCCACTAGCCATTTGGCTGATTACTGGCCTAGTGGGTCCCAAATTTTTTGGCCCAGCCCTCCTTTAAAGATGAGTTTTGTGTCAAAACGAGCTACGTTTTGGCTTATGATCCTTTGGCCGGCTCAATTGGAGATGACCTTAATAGAATGGATAGCCCACCTATATCATTCAAAATATAAACTTATAATTAAATCAACAATTACAGATTATAAGCTTTAAAATTTTGGATATATCTCTAGCACTCGCATATGAACCACGCCTAAGTGGCATCTTCATTAGATTCTGGGTAAACCATTAATAAAATTATGAGTAATACTGAAGTTCAAATAAGAGTTATGCCCAGTGGCAGGACAATACCATATGATTACTTCAACGTGAAAACAAAATCACAAAGAGGGATATGTGATGAAAACCTGCTCGCCAACAAAAATAATTGCAGACTGCGGTGCATCAGACTGTAATAAGGACAACATGGTTTCATTCCTTCTGTTTTTACGGCATATCTGTTAAGTATTAACAGAATTAGCATATTCGAAATCAGATAATTATGAACAAAGACATCTCTTATGCAATGTGACTGAAGACGATGTTGAAAAAAAAATACTGAAAAAGCAGATGTATAACATGAATACATGATTGAATGACAAGTAAACCATAAAGAAAGATGAAGTCGTTGCATAATTAAGAATTTTCTTACAACAAATTTATGATGTAAAAACATGATGGCACAAGTTGAACTGGATTGACATGGACATGTATTGCATCATTCTGTAAAACACATACATACTATTATTATGACACATGAAACTAGGAAGCATTGTATGAAACCCGTATAAAGGTGACATGGAACTAGAACTGCATCAGCAAACCTTGGTCCATTTCTACTGTATACAGTCATCTAAAAATCGTCTGTGCTGAGGGATGGAAGCACTAGCAAAAACAGTCTGTCAGGTATTAATTGAAAAGTAGGATGTCAAAAGTTTTTGAAGAGAAGCAACTTATTTGGAACTGAACATGAAATCAACCTAACCAAACAGTGAATATAAGATGTTAGTTCATTATTCTCAGACAAACTTGACTAACCTTTTGGACAATATATCATTCTACTCATAGAAGTCTCATCTACCACACAAAACTAGCTAAATGAGCAATTAAACACCAAATTTCACTCCAGTTTACCTCATCAATTACTAGCACTAACATCAATTCAAGCTTAATCATCTGCTTCTCAAGCATTTGGACAAACTCCCAATAGTTGCCACCACAATAGTAGGGGGCTCCGTCTGAAGCATTGATGCACCGATTAAACCACATCATTCAAATACAATATATCTTCTTAACATCATACAACTACAGAAATCTAAATCATAGAAAACATGCAAAACAAAATGAACAATATAAACTAAAATGCAACACTTTTAACCAACTCTTATGCCTGACATTCCTCCATCTAAAAGCGTCATAACAGTACACAATTTATGCTCCAATTTACCTTCCTTAGGCTTTGCGACCAACATCTGAGCAAACTTTGTAACCTTGCACATAAAATACGCATAAATTCATCATCGTGAACTCACTTACGCAAAATAAGCATAATTTACACCATACAAAGTGCAAATGCAAGAGAATCGAACGCCGAAAGTCTTACTTGCATCCCAAGTTCCCCAGTGGGGACCAAATGAGAGCTTGAACAACCGATCTCTAAGTGTTCACAGCAGAAAATATCAAAAGTAGGTACGTCAGCGTCTTCCTAGAACCTATCTAATTACCAAAAATCACATAACAAGATTCAAACTTCGGCTACAAAACACACCTACCGCACCAAGGGGTTTACGAATTTTGACCTGCGCGTGGAGTATGCAGTCGCAGCTAGAAAATAAAGTCCGCAGAGCCTGCCGCTATACAGACGTCGGCGTGACGAACCCCAGTTCTTCCATTATGTAGAGCACGTGGTCGGGCACGTGGGATTGGCAGATTTAGTGGAGAGTGATGGGTTCCTGTTTGGATTCGGCGCCAGCGGTGATAAAGGGGAGTGTTGAGGATGGCATGTAATGGCCGACTACTGGATACGACACCGAGCGTAACCATTAACAGAGAAACACTGAGCCACTCTCATCAATATTCTGACTCGGCTCCCCCCAGGGACAGGGTCGCGATTGTAGAGGGAAGTTAACGTATATGAGCGGGGAAACGATACGATGTCGTATTCGTGTCCGATTTCTTTTATTTTTGCAATAAATAATAGAAAATTGGAGTGAGAAGTGAAATGGTCAGGGAGAGACACGTCATCTTGAAGTCTCCAGATCTCTTTCACCAAGGCTACTGAATTAAATTATCCGAATTCTTAAAATTTGATCTAACAACTAAAATTATTATAATTTTTAAAGGGGTTCTTGTTTTTAGACATTAGATCAAATTTTAAGAGCCCAAATAACTTGATCCAGTGACCTTGATGAAAGAGATCCGGCCGATTGGAGTTGTTGGACGGTCAATCCAATCACTAGTCATCCCTTATTAAGCTTTAATCAAATTTAACATCATTGGCCTATTCCAATAGGCCCTTACATTTTACCACATGTTGTAATCATTTTCACGCAGAATTGATCCCCTCCTGAGCATAGGGTGGGGATCCTCCTGACCAGCCCATCTGGGCCCTTGAAATTTGATCCAACGGCTAAAATAATTATAACTTTTAGAGGACTCTCTGTTTGTAGCCGTTGGATCAAATTTCAAGGGCCTAGATGGGCTGGTCAGGAGGATCCCCACCTTATGCTTAGGAGGGGATCCGGTTCCGTATTCACACACCTTTCAGAAGGTGGAGATACACACACTCGCTTACTTGTAAAACAACAAACAACTTAAGGACTAGTGAGGTGATGGTTAACGGTTTTCCGACAATTAAGTTAGTAAGTAATATTTGAGATTCAAGGACAAGACAAAATAATAAGTGTACGATAATTAAGTTACCAGAGATGAACTCTAAAAGAGTGTATTTATACCAGTCGAGAAAATGTCTTTTTAGGATAATCTGTACTAAATTATGAGAATCCCCAAGATGTTTAGAGTAGATAATGCATCCTCTTAGGACTATGATTACTTGCGGCACACGCCAATCTTTAGATTGTAGGAATTTCAAGAATATAGAAAAATTGACTGATTCCATATTGGATCAGGTTTCCGTACCTTGCGAAACAAACATGGTCAATCTCAATGGACTTCGTCCACTGCTTTGCAACAAATGATGGCCGCATTGTTGATCTGTTTGTGCAACGCTGTGATAGAAGTTGTTGAGCCAATGACCGAACTCTAGCCCTAGAATATCATGATCTCACACAATATTTCTTCCAAAGTCCTTTTAATTTTGGAAAATCTCATTTTTAGCACTAAAAACTACCATGTTGTTGAAGAATACTACACTAATGAATGGACCATCTTAAAAAGAAAAACCGTTAGGATAGTGTGTAGGGTTTTTTTTTTCTTTTTCCCATCAAATATTAGTTTTTTCTTCTCATTTTCACTAGCAATTACCTATATAAGAAAGTTGAAGTGTGAAATTGTCATTTCTTCGCCCACACTACTTTTGGTCAAGTTAATTTTACTTATAAACACTTATTAGAAATATGAGCTGTAAGCACTTTCAAATTATTATGCATAACATCACTTTGTCGTAAAAACCCACTTTTAAAGCACTTTTAAATTATTCTGTTGAACATCACTTTTAATTATAAGAACGCGTTTTTAACTATTTCCGCATAGACATTGAGACTTGTTTAGATTTTTGGTAAGAAAATTGCGAAGGTAGTGGGTTGCAAGAAAACTTGACTTGACTTTGCCATTGCCAACAATAAACCAAAACCAGATGACCATATGAAAAAGAAACAAAATGTAAAAACTTGACAATATTGAGACTAGTTATATTTTTCTCATCAATCAAGCATTTGATTCCATCAAACCAAAGCGTGTGAATCGGTGTTTAGCTTTGCTTCTGCGTTTTCTGATCCTCTTTTCTTCTCTCTCCTCCCTAAAATTCCTTACTTTGACCCTTTACTCTTTCATTCCCACCCCACACCCCCCCCCCCACCCCAATAACTTTTGTAGGGTTCCCTCTCTTCTTCCTCCTCACACCATTCACCCCCACTTCCTCCAGAAACCTCTCTCTCCCCCGCCGCATTGCTAAAAAATGGCGTCTTTTGCTCCCTCTTCTTCTCTTAACCCAAAACCAGTCTCAGCTCCGCCTTCGTCCTCCCCGGATCTTCTCGATGACTCCAACGAAGACTCCTGCAGCATCTGCCTCGAGCCCTTCAACTGCGACGACCCAGCAACTGTATGATCCTTGAAAACCTGAAAAGCCTGTGTATTTTTGTAGAACTCAGTGTTTTGTGCTTACCCAACTGGCAGTCTTTGCTGGGTCAGTCTTGTAATACTGATTGGGATTTTGAATTTAAGATCGCTTTCGGTAGTCTGATTATAGTGCTTGCTTTTGTGATTTCTGATTGTGTTTTTCTTTTTGGTAGCTGAAATAAACTGTGATCTATTTGGTAGCTGAAATAAACTGTGATCAATTTGTCAATTAGGATAATTTGTTTTATTTTAGCTGAATTTTTGGGGTTCTTTCGGTTGCTGAGAAACATGGTTGATGGAAAAACAATCTGTAATCTTGTGTTTGATTTGATGTATATTGTTATCATAAAGCATGATGATTCAGTGAAGTATATTCTTTATTAACACAATCTTTCGGATTATTTGGTGGGATTTGATAGAGATGAACGAGCGAGAATGCACAGTGATGATTGTGATCATGCTAAAGTTATTTCGCGAAAACTAGTTATCTTGTATTTGTTGTTGTACCAAATCACTGTAGCACAGAATGGATACTAGATATCTTGTATATGTTCTTTGTCTGCGAGTATTGCACTCGTAGATTTAGACGTTTATCTGAGTGTTTCACCCTTAGAATTTCTTCTTGTTTCAGATAACCAGCTGCAAACACGAATATCATCTTCACTGTATATTAGAATGGTAATCCCACTTTACGTTATATATAGGTTAATGTCTTAATTATATCCATCCTCCTTGGTCTACCCATGAAAATTTGTAATTTGCTGTTTCTTAATTGAGACTGGTTTTTTTTTCTTATGATCTTGATTTTCTTTTAGGTCACAAAGAAGTCAAGAATGCCCAATTTGTTTGCAGTTATTTTCCCTGAAGGATCCTGCTTGGTATGTAACTTTCTCTAACTCATGCATGTGATACTTCTTGATTTCTTTCTGTTATGTTTCAATGAAATTTTTATTTTTTGCGTAGCCAAGGGCTTCTAGCTGCTATACAAAATGAGAGGAACTCAAGGTCAAGAAAAACATCTTCCATGGCACCCCAAACTTATCATTCATCTGAGGACTTTGATGTTGAGCACGTGAGTTTTTATAACAAATTTGGTAGTACTTAATTTTTCTTGCTGAGAACGGGTCTTTCATTGACAGCCAACTTGAACTTATCAGGAATCTTTCTCAGATGACTCCGATTTGGATGAGCGCATCATGCAGCATCTTGCTGCTGCTTCTAGCAGAGCTCGTTATGCTCGCAGAAGGGAAAGACAGAGATCATCTGGGCTAGGTCCTTCCCATGTTTTTGTTTTTTCCAATCATGAACATGTGCCTGGTTTCCAGCAAACATACCCAATTTCTCCAGAAGATTCGCCAACTTCTCAAAGACCATCGGTTATTCAATCTCCACCGTCTTTTATCTGCAGCACTGCTGCCAATAGTGATATCCCTTACAAACCAAGGTATGCAACTAAGGCCAAAAGTTATTCCCTAATGTGGATGCACTTTAAATTTTATTTTATTCTAGTAGTACATACACAAGAAGTGGATATATGTTCCAACTCATGGGTGCCAAATGAATATTTTGCAAAAAGTTACTGCCTTGTGGTCACCTGGAATGTAGTTTGCAAAATAATATGAAGTGCATAGATAGAAGGTGTTATCTCGTGGCACATGAATATGATTTAAGCTTGATTTGTCATCTTTGTTGTCTATAGCATTCATCTCTTCTTTTTATCTTCCGGTGGCTTACCATTTCTTGGTCATTCCAGAGTGCTTTATGGCCTACCATCACCTGATGGTCCACACAGACCAAGCCCGTCCGAGACTATCAATTTGCCTGATTCTATCAAATCCACGTTGTCTGCTGCCTCAGCAAGGTAGAAATTCTACTGCTGTACTTTACTTTGAAGTTGATGTTGACTCCTTTCCTATACTCATTTGAAAATTGTGAAAATTGTGAAAGATACAAAGAGTCAATCTCAAGAAGCACTCGAGGCTTTAAGGAAAAGCTACTTGCTCGTAACAACTCAGTCAAGGAGCTGAGCAAAGGAGTTCAACGTGAGATGAATGCAGGAATTGCTGGTGTTGCAAGAATGTTTGAGCGCTTCGACCTTACTCCAAAGAAACCTGGAGCCCCTACTCCTGTTTCTGGCCCTAGCGGAGGGGGGACTTCAAACTTATCCTTCAAGGGAAAAGGTGTGCTAGAGACTGTTATTGTTCATTCTTGTAATAATAATGGGAGAGTTGGTGATGAAAGTTCAGATGCACCCTCTCGTGTCAAAGCTACTACAGCAGACCGAGTTGAAGTTTCTTCTGCACAGGTTCTATAAATTTACATTTTGGACCATTTTTTTTATTGATTGATCGTTGCTAGATAATATTAATATTGAAATTTGAAACCATTTTTCAAAATATAGAACCAAGAACAACATTTTGATACACAGAAGCCTTCTCAAATGTGCATTATCATTTCATTTGCCCAACTTTATATCCGTTTGTATTACGTGTGAAGCAACACCTAACGTATGCCTGCTTTTCTTGCAGAGCCGACACTGATGCCATACGGAGTTTGGATTTGGCTCAACTCCTAATAGTTTGTGTTTAACCTCTGAAGTGCGCGGCATGTGTTTTACCCGTCAAGCATTAGACACCTCAGCAAGTGACGTTATGCGAAGAGCCAAACCGCTGGTTGGTTTTGCGTCCTGCTCGATGCCTGTTTATGCAAAATAGAAACCGCAGTTGATGAGTTATTTCTCCTGCCCCGCACATTTTTCTTTCCTTTGTTGCTTACTATTAAGTGGATTCAGTTGGGAATTCCTAATATATACCAGTTGTCGCAACTGCTTGAACTTATTTTATAACATACACACACGTCCTGCGTCTTTTGTTTTCATTAGTCCTGGAAGCTACCAATTAAAAACTAATGATTTCAAACCATTAGTGATTACTGGTGTGACCTTGAATAAGTTTCTTCCGCTTGAGTTCAGTTGAGCAGGCATCTTCACCCCAACCATTTTCATATAAAGTATTTTCTACGGTAGCACCACGAACGTCGCGTAACACAGCAGCGCCCAACACCGCGGCAATTCCCACCATACAAAATGAGTTCAATGATCAATTATGAAACCCTTGGAAAAAAAGGAACAAAAACAGGGGAATGTGATTGCAAAATATGGTCGGATTCTTGGGTAAAATATGAACTGGGAAACAAAGCTAATGGCGGGACATGCACCAGTCGTAAAGGCATAACATGCGAAAACTTCAAACCAGCTGAGATATCTCATGCCGAAACTCGGGCTTCTTCATAACCTTATTCACAAGCTAAACTCAACAGAAGTCGATTATTGAGGATGCAGATGGACGACATGTCTCATCATATAGATCAAGCACTGTGTAACTTGTCATAAAAACTAAGAGCTCTAGATCTGTCCCAAAATGACATCCCCGCCAGAAACCTTGAAGTCCGATGGGACTTCCTCCACGTTCAGAGTTTTCACCTTCCCGTCGACCACATAAGCTGACCATCTGCATCAAGAGACCAAAAACACTCAATTTCAAAACACAAAAGCAAATACAACTGATGGTTATTACCTTTGAGAGCGGTGTCCAAGCAAAGCACCACTGAGATCTTTGTCCAATTCCAAGCTTTTGTGGAAGCTCCCATCGAAGTCCCCATAGAACTCAATCTATTTAGCCAAATTTCAAATAAGTAAACTGATGATGCGATAATTTACATTGAAACAATAAAGCACTGTGCAAACTTTGAAGGAATTGCCATATGCGGTTTGTATGTACAAGCAAAAAGAGTCATCTAACTCAAACTACTTGAGACTAACAAAGAAATTAAAAATCCACAATTACAGAAACCTCGATCGTTCTCCAAGTAAGTTAGCGTCGAGACCGACTCATGAACTATTATAAGCTAGCCGCTTAGACAAGGAATGCAACTAGCTACAATTTGGAATTTGATTTTAGGATTGATGATTCAGACATCCATCTATCTACTTTTGATTCAATTCAAGTCGCTAAGAGCAGCGCAACCTGAAAACCTACTTATTTCGAGAAACAACAAGGCAGTACTCAGTCTACTTATTTCGAGAAACAACAAGGCAGTAGTCAGTACAGAGAAAGCTTACAGCTTCTTGGGCTTCGAGGTTGTTTGCCCAGCCATTCATAACATATGGATCGTTCACGGCTACACAAATCACAGAATCAACCCCTTTGGCCTTAAACTTATCAATTTGGTTCTTGTAACTAGGCACGTGTTGCGCAGAACAAACACCGGTGAAGGCGCCCTGACATATCGAAAACAAAATACCCACATAAATTCCTCTTCTAGAAACTCACAAGATCCAAAAATTCAGTGCTTTTGATTCATAATTTACTCGATTTTTCAGTGTTTTCCTGACCCTCAATTTGGCATTTCTCACCAACATATATCTAATTACATCAAACGTATGATATAAACAGAGAGATTAACTTACGGGGAGCCCAAAGATGACGACTTTCTTGCCCTGAAACACAATTTTCACAAAATATTGAGCCTCCAAAATCTTGAAATTTTACTGAAACCAGAAAGCTAATAGAAAAGTTCAATAAATAAATGGAAAAATCAAACCTTGAAAATGTCTTTGAGAGGAGTGGTGGCGAAGTTGGAGGAGACGCCTTCGTCCCAGGTGCGAGCTTTCTGGAGGAAAACGTTGGGTGCGGCGGAGACTAGGTCGGTCCCGACTGCAGCCGCCGCGTAGGCTCTTGATTGAGCTCCGATTTGGAAGCCTCCGACCACTGATTTCATTGCGGAGAAGGTCGTTCGCTTCAGAAGTGTGGACGCCATTGCTGAGTGCTGAGTGCTGAGCAGCTGAGTCGACTCACTCGATTCGTTTCGCTTTGTTGGTAAGTTGTTCCACAATTGGAGGAAGGTGGCGATTGTAACGACCTATCAGAGGAGAGGGCCCTAAGATAACGGTATGGATGGTTATAGGGTTGGGCAAACGGTTCCTGAACCCGCGGGTTGGGCCGGGTATGGAGCGGGTATATGTATTGTAAATTCAAAATGGAGCGGGGCAGGGTGGGTACAAATTTCAAAGAAAATGGGCTCTCGACCCAAACTGTTTCAACCATTCATTATATATTTGGGAACTTTAACGAAAAGCTCCATGTACTGTTCACTTTAACGAAAAACCACATTTTTACAATAAAAAGTCAATTATGGTACTATTCACTTTACCTTTTATTTTGTCCTTATTGTTAAAACTTAATTTTCAAGTCAGTTTCATTAGTTTTCCTCATTATAAGGAGATTAAATCTCCACAGTTGATTTATAACACATAGGACTTGAATTCTAGAATCCTCTTGACTCTTCTCATCTCGACCTCGACCTCGATCTTGATTTTTTCGTTTCAGCAACCACTTCCTTCACACAAGTACTACATGCCGCTGCAACAATCACCCATATTCTCCTTTCCTTCTCCTTTGCAGCAATCACCGTCACTGCTGCAAACAAATCTAAACGTGCCTCTGCAAACCGCAGTGGAGATGAGCATGCAACACGAGAACTACACGGAGGACACAAGGGCTTTCATCGCGTTGGCTGCAGTTGTTGATCTAAGGATGGATGCTTGCAGGATTTTCTCGCAGCAGCTAAGGAAAGAGCTTGGAGCCTTGGATGGGGTGATGTCGATGTGCTTCAATAATTGCAAAGGAGAGTGGGATACTGAAAATTGATCGATTTCATCGCTCCAATTCTCAAATTTGTCTCCGACAACACCCTCTTCCTGTCCTGATTCAATTTAGAACTTGAATCCGAACTCGGTCAAGTACAAATTCAACTGGGAATCTAGATTATAGGATACAAAAAATTAGAAAGAAAAAAAAATAAGGTACCCGTTGGACCCATAACCAGCCCATTTTATACAGGCCGGGTTAGGTCCGATGCTCAGTTTTAAAATAGTAAAATTCGCCCCAGCCCAGACCGTTGTATTTTCAAGCGGGTCCGGTCTGGATCATTCATAGGCTGAAGTGCAAAGCAACATCATTTGGGTCTTGGGAATGAGCCTTTCATTTTCTCCCTGCAGTCAACACGAATCAGTTTGTTCTGTCTATCTATTTTGTTTTGATTTTTTTAGTACATCGATGTTTATACACTAAAATGAGTTGAGCCAAGCTATACAATTGACAGTCTAATGTGGTATCAAATTTGCTATCCACGAGATTCAAACCTAAGATCTCTCACTTCCAAGTGTGGAGGAATACCTCTAAATTGTAGTACAAGTGACTTGTTTTGATTCAATAAACTTAGAATTCGGACAAAAAATAGAATTAATAATTCACATGCACTAGTTTTCTTATTTGGATTCATTACGTAATAATTTAGAATTTTCACGTGAATTTTTTTTTTTTTTTGAAATTTGGGACTTCCAATTTCTAAGTCTAATTCTATATGAATCGGTGACACACCCCGACCCAAAAGTAGGGCGTGCTGGCCGTCACGTGAGTGTGACGTAGCCAAGTGCACAGTGCGTAAGCAAGAATCATTAACGAAGTACGAACTAATTTAAACCAATCCACTAGCAACCTAGATAAGATAGTGTGCTAGAATGATAATATAGTACTTATACATAACCAGAGCGTACTAAGTCATAGTGCAGTCAAGCATGAATAAATAAGTTCGAATACACCAACAAGTGTCCTACTTAATAAAGAGTCTGTCAAAACTGCCGAAATGTCCTCGCTAGCCACCACGGGTACTCAAGCTATCTAGAACCTGGAGGGGCGAAAAACAAAATTGAGTGGGTCAGCAAAACAAATCTTTTCAAATCATTCTTTTCTCAAAAGTATAGCCCCTCACCGTAAAACCTGTATAGTTTCCCAGAAAATAATACATACGTATATATCACAACCTTTCTCAGCATAAAACATTATCAATGTATCTCATAATATGCCATGAAATGCGCTTCAATGCCAATCTGAATCTCGTAAGTCATGCCATGCAATGCATTTCAATAACCATATCGCTACTAGATATCAACTCAGCCCTCAGCTGTACATATAGCTCATAACATCTCAATCTCATCATATATATACACTGCACATACATCAATATCCTCATGAGGTCATCATCACATCACTGTATCAATATAAAATGCTCTAGTGCTACAATCACGTGAAGACTGTGTGAATGAACGCGGGTCACCTACATGTCGAACCCACTCAAAGGTGGTTTATACGACAAGACTGTGCACTTAACTTGGATCCAAGGCGAGCATGCGGTGCGGGAGGTGAACGACACGTGAAAGACTGTGCCCCTAACTCTGGGTGTGAGCACTAATAATATGTGTAGGTTTATGAGCTAACATATCACATCATATCTCATCATATATTGTCTGTTCTTTCTCAACAATGCATGTACCTACCTGGTACTTACTTGGCGTCCTCGGCACCAACATATGCATGAAATGTATATATGAATACTCATGCATCAATATTAAGTTATATGCATGGCGATAAAAACGTACTTTTCATTTAAAAGCTGATTCTGGGAAAATCATTATATATATATATATATATATATATATATATATATATATATATATATATATATATATAGGTTATACGGAAAACTAGCTGCCCACTCACTGATAGGTCGCCGGGTCGTAGTCCCCACGTATAGCCTGGCTATGCTCGTCCTCGGGATAGGCCTTGCCTATATGAGAAGTAACTGAAAAACGTTATTTAACGTACATAAACGAAACTTTAGAAATAATTTCTCATACATAGCTCAATTTTGGCATACGAATATACCAACGCGACCTACTCGACGTCACGGACGTCGGCATAATTTTTAAATAATTTTTCTCAGGCGCACGCGTCTGCCAAGGCACGGTGCTACGCGCCCCCACGCGCGGCACGTGCCTAGCACGTGTCGTCCCTGTCCCTGGGTTCGCCAGACTGGTCTCACCGGCCACGGAAAATGTCACCGGTTTCTAGAAAAATTTTAAACGGCTATAACTCGTCCATTTCTCAACCATTTTCGATGTATTTGATATCAAAATGAAGATCTCGACAATACGAACAAAACCGTACCTGTCTCGACCCCCAACTCGCCGGAAAATGGCTCGATAATTCCGGCCAACTTTCAAAACTCCGATTTCGTTGCTTCGACGTCCAAATCCTTCAAATGAAGCACTCCGAGCTTCCTTAGGACCTTCTTAAGCTCCCTATAAGCTTAGAATTCCATAAAAATCAACCATTAATTTTTGCATGAACAGTACCAAATCGGAGCTCGAGGTTTCGACGTGAAAACGAGTTAGTTCTTACCTGAAAATGATGTCAATGTACTCGTAGGGACCTCGGGATCACGATGGTGGTTTTTGTTCGTTCGATCTGTGAAGGTTTAATAGGTTTGTGGGTGTGCCGTACGATAATGGCAAGAGAGAGAGAGAGAGAGAGAGAGAATGTCGAGGTTAAAGAGAGAGAGAGTGTATGAGAGTGACCGAGAGAGAGTCTGAGAGGGACACGGGATGAAGAGAGACTGAGGGGGAGAGGTGAGGGTGAGAGGTTATGTGTGTGTGGACCAAAACCACCCAAATCAAAGGATGCAAAATATCTCATTGGTTCCCATAATTGAGGGTAGTTCATTATTGGTCGCCCTCACATACACACATCCATATGTACATGACCCCGAAGGGGTAATTCCGTCAATTCATCACTTAATTAATATATATATATCGGGACGGGATGTCACAATCGGTGTCATTTTCCAATTTCTATGAGAATAAAATAAAAATACAAAATACAAAATAACTTAATCACGAGTGGCCACCACTATGACCATAATCACGGCTGCTACCATGACCACATACCACTGTGGCCTATGTCACCGCCACCACCACCACTAACACATTTTCTAACTACCATCTCTCATTTGAATATTAATGACTATATACACATTAAATTTCTCATTTAAATTTATTATTCTTTAGGTTAATCAAATAAAAAAATTCACAAATTCTAGAAAAACAAATTTTGTCATTTCTATTTCCGTCATTTGAAATTTATTAGTAATCTTAAATGTCCTCATCCAAATACAGTGTAAAGTTTAAAAAAGGAGAGGAGAAGTCTAGGAAAATCATTTTTCTTAGGTATTGGTTCAGTAGAAACGTCGTTTTAATTAGAATAATTTGTTTACATGTTTGTATTTTAACAAAGAAAATATTTGGGTCCTTACATGTAAAAAGTCGTTCATTCTTGTAAACAAATTATAGTTTGCTATGTGTGCATAAAGTTTTTTTCTAGACTAATGATTTAATGTCACATATGTTTTAGATTCGTGAATTCTATGGATGACAATTCTAACTGTTAAATCCGATAATCGTGATTAACCACCCGAATGGAACGGATTTATATGGAAGTTTGGGTGTATTTTGGATATGGGGAAAACTGTTTATATTATTTGGTTATGGTTTTGAATATGGTTATAGGAGTCCCCAAACCGTATCCGTAACCGAATCCGACCCAAATAGTAAACAATATAATTTATATATAATATAATAGTAATATATATATATATATATATGTGTGTGTGTGTGTGTGTGTGTGTGTGTGTATTTGTAAATTTATTATTCTCCGAACCATTACCTTAATAATACAAAAATTGCATTTTGTAGGAAAGTAAAGTTTTGAATCAAAATCAATGCAAACTCAATGATGCTTATGAGAGATATCAAAGACAAGCTAACATCATCAGTGCTTTAATTTTTATACTCAACAAGATCCATTCATTGGATCATTTTATACATAAACTGTTTAATAACGAAATTAATATTTACTAACTTATAATGTCTCAAATGGACAAATATATTTTTTGTATTGATGAAGATGGATACACCCGTTAACTAATAGGAAATCCATTACCCGATGAGTATGATTATGGATTATACCCAATGATTAATTTGCAATTATGTATATGATTAATTTTCGTGGTTATGGGAATGAATATAACATTTTCGTTCCCAAACCGAACCGTTGTCATCCCTAGTGAATTCGCATATGTTTCAAATTTTGTATGCCACCTCATATTTAGTATTTACGGCAGCAAAATTACGAGGCAAAAAACAATTTCATCTGAACATATTGAATTCTTGGCGGGGAATAAATACAACGCGTTTTTCCAAAAACAAAAAAAAACAAAAAAAAAACAAAAAAAAACAAAAAAAAACAAAAAAAAAAAACTCGTTGATCAACCGTCCTTACACCCGTCTCAGGAAATCTATATAAACAACGAAATAAATCGACTAGAAACAAAATTCAAAGTGTATCAAAAGAAATTGAAAGAGTTGTCTCTTGATCAAATGGATGAGTTTTGGAATAATTTCAATTGGAGGATGTTCGTGAGTCTTTCAATTTGTTCATGTCAAAATTTTAGATTTTTCTATTAAGTAAATAATTTATGGCGAGAAAATAAACAAGTAATGTGCAGTGCTGTCAAAGTGACATTTTGAGCTTAATTGAGCTTTTTAGTGTTTACGAAGATTCTTTCGGCAACGTGCCCTATATGTTTAGGACATCTCAAGCTTTAAACAGAGTCATTTTGGATTTGTTTTATTAAATTTGTTTTTATTATTTTAAATTTCACAATCAACCATTTTCCTAACTTTGTTTTCACCAGTTAATTAAGAATTAGTTTAAATACAAATTATTTATTCAATCCTCGCGGAAACACCTTGCATGAGTATTCTAACTACAACTATCTTGCTTTCTTGCAAGTATGTGTTTTTATCCCTACTTTTGTAGGTGATAAAAAATTCTACCATCTACCGTAGTCGAGAATGATTACGAAACTAAACAGAGTAAATTTAGCAGAAAGGAGACTGGTGACAGAAAATTACAAGTTTTCCTCAAGCAGCGATACTCGTTTTATTCTACAGATAGACTCGACCTTGGATGAGGTCAGAGACTCGAAGGACCAAAGTAACCCACAACCAACAGCTGCAGTCTAAGTGCAACACAAAGCACGACGAACCTCAGGTCCCTGAAATTAAAAATCATAGGAAAAACAAGAATTGGTAAAGTTTCGATCATAACTAAACATGCAAGGAAACCATCACACAAAAAAGAAAAGAATCCGATTCCCAGACTGTTGCGTTAGATCGGAGGGAAGGGAGGTTCTGAAGAATCTAAGATGCCACTGTTCGGGCATATTGGTAACAAAAATCGGTGACCAGTATTAAAATGTCAATATTCTGCGACAGACGAATAAGCAGCAACCGCACAGAGGCATAATTTCACTTTGATCTCCTACTAACTAGCAATGACAACAATAAAATCTTATCCCAACCGTTCAAGGTCAGCTACACCGGTGCTACTCCTTCATTCCCTCCGATCATGGACCATATTGCAAAGTTGGATACGAGTAATTCAAATGCATGGAACATCTAAACCAGGCAGCATCATTCATTAAACTGGGCAGTTCGGATAACAACAGGAAATATACAAGCAATTGGCAATTGTGTCTAGGAAATACAATCTCTAGCTGTGAGATCAAACCGAAAACTAAAACATCACCAGTTAAACCGTGATATGAAACAATACTTACTCTTGTTCTGTGCTTGCCACTTCTGTATGCTTGTATCCCAACTCCACTGCAAACACAGAGCAACAAGACCAACCAAACCACCTGCAACCACCTTGAAAAATGCCATAACGAACGACCTCTGAGGAGACAACCCAGCAGTGGCAATACACAACAATAACCCTTCAAAGTTGCAACGCACAATAAAAGAAGCGGACTTAATCCCATCCAAAGTCCTCTTCGCAACATCTTCGGCTTTCATCTCCCCAGACGACTCCGCTATAATGCCAGTCAGCGGCGGCCGCCTCTTGTTCTCTACAACAATTGAATATCAAAATTAGTGAAATCACGCGAAGCCACATTGTCTAGAGCGGATGTGCTCCCCAATGCACCAAAGTTCCAATCTCCCTACCTGCATTTAACATTCCAATGCATCCAAGTTCGAATCCCGCTCCCCGTGTTTAGCAGTTTGTATTAATTTAAAGTAGAATATTGCTTGTATGAAAAATCAAGGCGAATCGAGTCGAAAAAATCATATTCCACGTCGAACATTTACAACTCTTTTACAGTTTTACCTTCAGCGAAACCAGGGGTGTCTGTGTCCGGCGGCAATACGAGAGAAACGTGAATGTCGTGACAAATCACCCCTTGCTGGAGAGCCTCGCCCAAGCCACGGAGCCCGAACTTGCTGGCGGAGTAGGCCGTGTAGCCGTAGATTCCGACCTGGCCGGCCTGGGATGACATCAGCGCGATCGAGCGGGGCCCACGGTCCTCTCCCTTCTTCATTTCGGGGAGAGCGGCTTTGATCATGTTGAAGCTCCCAATCAGATTCACGTCCACCATGAACTTCACCTCATCCAATCCCTGCTTCTCGAGCTCCTCGGCGACGAACAACCCTTGGTTCACGATCAACAAGTCGATGGACCCGCCTCCTCCACTGCCTTCGATACGGCGTCGTAGTCGCGCACGTCGGCGGCGAAGATTGACACGTCGATGCCGGTGGAGAGCTGGATCTTTGCTTCCTCGAGCTTGTCGAGGGAGCGCGGAAGGATGGAGACCGATTCCGCTGGAGCCTCCGGTGATGAATACCTGGCGGTTCTTGATTGGATGTTGACGGGGCGGGGACGGACTATGACGTAGAGTATGAGGAAGAGGAGGGCGAGCGGGAGGGGGAGGAGGAGGAGGAGGGCGAGGAAGGATAGGTCCGCCATTGACGGAGATTTGAAAGCGTTGATAGTGTGAGTGTTGCGTTGCGTGATTCAGTTCAGTGACTAATTTGTGATCTCCGCCTAAAATATGGGCCGCACAAACCCGGACCGAAAATACATTTTCAGGCCTTGGCCCACCTGAACTGAAATATGGCCAGAGCTTGGGTCTTAAAGTTGTGCAACCAGGCCCAATGAAATTAATAATTATATTGAAGTAAGTCTCATAATGAGTTAGCCATAATAATTTAATTCAATTTTGTCTTCAAGAGAATCGAATTCGAACCTAATACTTTTCATTTACAACTAAAAAATGATACGTAGCACAAAGTGGCGAATCATATGAGACCTTAATTACATACTTTCTACCCTAATTCTTTTAGGTTGTTTTGTTAGCACCCTACACATTGTTAAGTACTTTCCCAATTAAACTTAGGCTTACATCCCTGGAACTCGATTTCAATCCCACTTTATTTTCCAAAACTCAGTTCGCTCCATTTTTCCCCTGGAACTCGATTTTGATCCCATTTTGCCCCTTAAAACTTGAAAGTCATTTATATAAAACTCAAAATTCACTTCACATTACCTTAGATCTGTTCATTTCTTATGTGGGTTTGATTTGGGTGTGCCATATTGATTAATTTCATTTTTTTTTTTCATCTTTTCAATTTATTTTAAACTTAATATTATCTAATTGTTGAATGTTAACGCATAATAGATATTTATAATCAAGTTTATTGCACATGTAGCATAATCTTATTCGATGTTGAGTTCCACATATGTTTCAAGAGGCAACCTATAAGTTTTAGAGAGAACAGAGTATCCAAGAGTCCAAGCGGAACGAATCTTGAGTTTCAGAGAGTAAAGTGGTGACTTTTTGAATTCCAGGAATAAAGTGAAATCAAAATACAATTATAGAAAGCGTATCTAAAAGTAAGCTGTAAATTTATTATTAAATGACTATAACCCTAATATGAAACAACTATTTAGGCCCTGAAATTACTTTTCTCATGCTCTCAAAAGTCAAAATCATTCACTGGAACATAACTGTAACTCCCACCCTCTATTATCTGAGACCAAATCTTCTGCATTCAAAATGAGAGTGGTTTTTCTGTGACCCACTAACACTTATTATTATATTAACCTTTCTTAATTTTATTGTCATAAATTTAATGTGTCAAATATTTTATTAGAGCCTGTTTGGACCTAAAATTACACAATCGGCCCGAATGATCGAGGTCGTTGAATGAGCGAATTTTAAACTGTTGGATTTACTACGATATTTTTTTAATTATTATTTAAAGGATAACATTATGATTTTTTAATCATATATTTATCTCTTAAATGAAATATTAAAATTATCTATACAGTTACCTAGAGCATAGCGGGTAGGCATGCAAAATAGGATTCTAGTGAATATGTTTTTCTTTTGTAGTATTGCTTTGGCCACGTGAGTCATGCATCATTAGGACTCTTGATACAAAGTGGTATTTGGTGGAAGATAGTATCTCAAGTGATTAGCTGATATTGCAATTAAATTGTAATTTACTTGGCATGAATGGTTGCACCTGGACAGACGTCATGCAAAAAGAAGGCTTTATAGTCGCATTAGGAGTCTTAAGAGCAAGTCCAGCGGTGCTGGATGCTCGAGGGACAGGCAGAAAAAAACGGCCCGAGGGCCAGTCAATTTGCTCCAGCGTTGTTGGAGGCCCGAGTGAAGAGGGAGCCCGGTGGACAGGCCGGTGGAAAATCCACCCACCGAGCCACTGGGTGCATTTGAGACAGAACAGAACAGTCAACATTTCCAAATCTAATCTTTTAATGTAAGAACAACATAAAGCCGAATAATAATACAAAACAAAAAAGGACCAAAACATAAATCCAACCAGAAACCATACCTTAAGATCAAAAGAACCGATCTTTATCGCCAATTCTTCAAATCCAGGAAACCCAATTGAACCCAATTGAAAATAAACCCAAATCGATCCAATTCTCCAGCAGATCTCAGAAATTAGACAAATTGGAAAAAACCCAGATGAAAAGTTCACTGCTTGGATCCCAAAAATCAAAAGAGAGAGTGATCAAATTAATACATTGAAGCAGACAAAACCACAATTCCAATCACAGCTCTCTCTCTCTCTCTAAAAAAGTGTCTCAGTCTGTGTATAACTGTAAATATTTATATAATGTGTGGAAGAGGAGAAAATGGCTTAAGACTTGAGAGGGACGAAAGGGACAGAGGAACAACTTGAAAATCCACCCACTGAGCCTCTGGGTGTATTATTATTCGGCTTTTTGTTTTGTATTATTATGTATTATTTATAAAATAAAAATACTAATATTTTATTGCCAATTGCCAGGGCTATTCAAGTGCAGGGGTGGAGATGCAAAAGGCAATTGCCAGGGGAATACACTGTTCATTAAGGGCAGTTACTGTTCACTGGGTGGATTGAATAGTGTATTGCCTAGGGGGAGGGCTCCTACATTGGAGTTGCTCTAATAGGATAAAGCAAGGCTATTGATGGAGTTCTAATGATGATGTGATCAACCTTGATAGGCTTTTGTTTTGTTTGAGAAGGCACAAATAGCAATCTGAAAGATAGCCCTCTGACACGGATCAATTTTCTTTCCGCAGTTTGAGTTGCAGTTGGACTTTACAAAACTATCAAGTCATGCAAAATAGAAAATATGAATGCTATAAATACAAGTGCTCTACAAAAAAGGACAGCCCCTTTAAATCAACCCACAAATTACTCTACGCAAAGTTCATCAACAACCTTAAGATTTTTTTTTCTCTTCCCATTTCTTCTCGTCAACACATCTTCAGTTTGGATAAACAGCACTGTGAAGGCAACCGATGACATCTTCAGTTTGGATAGACATCACTGAAGCCGTAGAATCAACTGACCAAAGAACATCTTTAGTTTGGATAGACATCACTACTTCGAGACTGACTGGTTATTTATTCAAGTCTTGGTCAACAGGGATTTCGAGTCCTTGTTGGTAGATGTCATCTCATCAGCCTTCTCGGCAAAGTGAGGTGTTACCAAGTTACTACATTCGGCACATTGAAAGCTGAATTTGATATTAAACTTCGTAGAACTATCAGCCTTGTCTTCAGGCTCTAGAACACAAAGACCAAGACATGTTTCTTCCTCAGCTGCAATCGCGAGATCAAGAAGTTAGCAGCGTACCCAACACCACATCAACATATTTTACTCCCAGGCCGAACTCGATTGACGAGTTGGCACGCCCCACACACAACCGAATGACGTAGTTAGCTTATTAGTTACTTACCTTGCATGCCACGCTTGGTAATTTTTAAGGTCAACAGAGCCACAGAGAGACCACACCCATTTTTGGGTGAAAAAAATATTATTCCATTATCTTCAATCTTTCTATATCGTAGAGAGATTAGTTTACAAATAAATAAACTAAATTTGGAGACAAAATGAGGGAAGCATAAAATAAAACTATGAAGGAGACAATGATGGAGAAACAAAGTAGGCTATTTTCGCAACAATAGATTCTGCCACTTGTTTTAATGAACTTTCTTTGGCCCAAAAAAAAGTGGAGAGTTCGTTGAAAGTAATGAGGGTGTGTATGAAAAGTTTGGAGTTTTTTTTTTGGGTTAAAGGTAAACTTTATTAGATTCTAACTGAAATGTTTACATCTTGAGCAAGAATATTAAATAAAAATTTCGGACTAATCGCATTCCAACGGAAGGCACGTCCATGTGAAGCAACATATGAGGCAACAACATATGCAGCGGCATTTCCACTCCGCTTAACAAACACAAACCTCACTTTTCCTAATTGAGATACCAAAAAACCAATATCATGCATAAAACAATCCAAAGTAACATCGATCACATATTCTCCCGTAAGCATTCGAATAAGCACCTGAGAGTCCGATTCAACCTCCACTGCCGCTGTTGACTACAAAAATTACCTATCCTACGTGGCACGCAGGTCGAGTAATTAGTGAGCTAACTACGTCCTTCAAATGTGTGCGGGGCGTGCCAACTCGTCGATCGAGCTCGACCGGGGAGTAAAAGATGTGATGCGTTTGTCGCGCTGTTGACTTCTTCTTGCGATTATGACCGAGGAAGGAACACCTCTCGGCCTTTGGATTCTCAAACCTGAAGACAAGGTTACTAAATATGCAAAGTTCACGGCTCGTCATCGTACGATTCGGCCACGGTCACTGTATTTGTGAAAGTAAACCCTCGCCGAATCAATACTAGAGTATAAGGGCACAAATACTCAAAGCGGATAAAGGTCTTGATAACAAATGTGGTTCGGCCGTCCAAATGCCGAACTCTGAATCCCACTTGCGAATATACGATCATGGAATAACTCGGCGTTGAGGCACCGAGCCTAAGTGTCAGTAACACCTCACTTCGCCGAGAAGGCTGGTGAGATGACCTCTGTCGACGGGGATCCGAAAATCCTCGTCAGCTAGACTAGGATAGATAACCAGTCTACCCTGTCGCAGTGCTATTTATTCAAACTGAAGATGCTTCAAGGACGGCTGATTCTACGACCACAGTGTTGTTTATCCAAACTGAAGGTGTTTACCGGTTGCCTCCACAGTGCTGTTTATCCAAACTGAAAGTGTGAAGGCGAAAAAGAAAATAAAAATCCCAAGGGTGTTGAGAGGTTTTGCGTAGAGCGAGAAATTGTGCAGGGCAGATTTGTGTGTTGAGTTGGAGGTCCTTTTTACGTTGTCTCTGCCTCTATATTTATAGCAGTCGTCTGTTTCGCTTAACATGGCTTGATAATTCTATGGACTCCAATTATGACTCTACCACGTCCTGCTAATATTTATCACGAATCGACTTGATGCTTGCCAATAAAAACTAGACCACGTGTAAGCATGACAACAACTCCAGGGAACAATTCCCATAATTCCATGATATTATATTATGCCATCCTTATCTTTTGCTTTTTCCATCGTGAAAGCCTAGTCTAGCTAGGCTTTCTCATCTTGTCATAATTCCTTCACGCATCCATGCATCCTGATTCCCAAATTAATTTGAACTGTCCCGCTTGCTTAGGGATATAGTCTGCATCCTATCTATCACGTTCAAGAATATGCCAAGATAATTCATATCAAAAGATAATTATTATGATAAAAACCATAATATTATCTTTTAACAATTATTAAAATTATCTTCACTTTTCCATCTAACAGTATGAAACTATGTTCACTTAACGGCCTTGATTGCACGGGCCGATAGTGTACATTTGGGTCCAAACAGCCGCACAACCCATCTCAATACAAACCCGCAAGGCTGCTCTGATCACAACAGCTTCTGCCATTGCTACCGAGTTGAAGAACAAACCTCCTTCCCCACCAGCTGCTTGCAAAAAACCAACAAAATCCATCAAAACCCACCTATAACCACCCTTGCAAGTTTGCCTACACCAGGCCCCATCACAATTAATCTTCATCACTCCAAAATGTGGTATCTTCCATTGAACCCGTTAACCGACAAAGCTTGCTACAATCTTCTCATCTTCACAGCAATCACCTTCATTCTTCCTGCATTGCCCAGCTCGAAACTCAAGAAGATGTTGCCGCACCAAATTCACCATCTTCATGGGATTAACCATCACTTCATTAAAAACCATTTTATTCCTACTCTTTTAGATTCTCCACATAACAAACACACACTCCTACATCACCTCCTCTTATCTTTCATTGTCACGAAAACATCCACAGAGTCCCTGCCAGTACTCACGGAAATCCCTACCTACCATAGATGCCATGTCCAGCTGCAAAAAGCAGCATTACCATAGCACACGACCAAATGCACATTGGAAAAATAAGTGAGCTCTGTCTCCTTTGCTACCCCACACATAACACAATTAGTATCCACTTGCATTTGGCGTTTAAAGAGGTTAATCTGCACGGCTAAGGAATGGTTGCAACATCGCCATATAAAAAACTTCAATTTATTCGGAACATCTAACCTCTAAATATGCACCCAACACTTGTCACCCTTATCCCGCTTACTCCCTCCCCCTTTCCTTTTCCTCCCAAGCTCCCTATTTTCCCTCATCTCCATGGCAACACTATATCCCATTCTAATCGTATAGGCTTCATTCTTATAGTAATGCCATATAAGTCTATCAGGACACCCTCGTTAAACTTACTGGCAAGCCAAGGATAATATTACCTTACTCCTCATCGAAAAACCTCCGAAAGAGGTATTCCTTCCAAACATCCTGCTTCGAGTTAATCAATGCATCCACCATCATTGGCATATCCACATGTTTCGAACGCACCTTATATGTATGAGACTGTGGAAGCCAATGGTCTGTTCTAATATGAATACTTCACCCATTATTGACCCGCCATCTCTTACCTATATCCAAAATCCACTTCCCCTGACTGATACCCTTTCACCCCCATGAATATATTCTCCCCTACTTAGCCTCCATGAACGGCCTATCTGGAAAATACTTTGCTTTAAGAATTTGACCCAACAGCGACTCCAGATTAAGCAAAATTTCCCACCCAATTTTTGGTAAATAAGCTAGGTTAAAGGACAATAAGTCTCTAAACCCTAACCATCCTAAATTTTTCCTTCGTTTCTTTTTTTGCCAAGAAATCCAATGCACACCTCCCTTATCCTTATTCCCTCTCCACCAAAACTTAGCCAAAGCCGATTCTAACTCCTTACAAAGGCCTACTGGAAGCTTAAAACAAGACATCATATAGTTAGGTAACGCTATAACCACTGATTTAATAAGAACCTCTCTTCATGTAGGAGATAAAAAAATTGCTCAGCTCACCTATTAATTCATCCTTCCAAAGCCTCACGAACCCCTTCAAATACCGCATTCTTTGAAGATCCAAAATCAGCATTTATCCCCAAATACTTACCAAAATCATCTCGACCCTTAATATTAGTACTAATAGAAAGTCTCTTCTGTCGTTTCCTCAAACAATTAGCCCCAAAATACAAGGAACTCTTCTCCCTATTAATAACTTAGCCATAAGCTTTTGCATAGCACTTCAACACTTCCATAACCTCCTAAATCTCATCCTCCTCAGTCTTACAAAAAATAACAGCATCATCTGCAAAGAATAAGTGGGATAATGCAACCCCATCAAGCACCCACATGCACAACATGAAGAGATCTTCACTCCTCCCTCTGCCTTAACAATGCCGAGAATCCCTCGACAAAAATAAGAAAAAGAAAGGGCAACATCTCCTTGTTGTAGCCCTCTTTGTGGTTTGATAAACCCCGTAGATGCTCCATTTATCAATACACTATACGTGACCGTAATGATACGCTTTGCAATTTTCGACGTCAAAATTCACTCGGAAAACCCAAGCCTGCCATCATTGCCAGTAAAAAACTCCGTTCAACTCGGTCATAAGCCTTCGCCATATCTAACTTTATTGCCATAGAAACCTCGTCCCTGTCACCTTGGTGACTGAGAGAATGCAATATCTCATGCACCACTAATATATTATCATGAATCTGTCTCCCAGCCACAAATGTCGATTTATTCAGACTAATAAGATGCAGCATAGCCATCTTCATGCGGTTAATCAAAAGCTTAGCAATCACCTTATAAGCCACATTACATAAGGATATCGTGCGTAATTAAGCCATAGTTCGAGGGCTTCCTACTTTCAGAATAAGAACAAGATTAGAGTGGTTTAATTTATGTAATAGCTTCATTGAGAACCAAAACACCTACACCATATCCACGATATCCTTCCCTACCATATCCCAGTATTTATGGTAGAAACTACCAGTAAACCCATCCAGACCAGGTGACTTATCAGCAAGGATTTGAAACATAATATGCAGCACATATTCCTCTGTTACTGGCTGCATTAGTCTTCTTGTGTCCTCAGTCAACATCCTAGCCTCCACACACTCTGTTATCTCTGAAACCCTTCTCGGACTACATGTAAGAAATAGATTTTGAAAATAACTCACTGCAATCGCATCCACCTGCCTCAGTTCAGTACACCATACCCTTTGAGCATTCTCCAATCCTACAATCTTATTACATCGATGTCATTTCACTGTATATGCATAGAAAAACTTAGTATTCTTATCCTTCTCCTGAATCCACTATATTCGTGATTTTTGCTTCCAATACATCTATTCCTCCTTAATCATGTGCTTTAATTCACCTTCCTTACGACGAATTTCTTCAGTTGCAAATGTCGATGATTTATAAGCCTGCCGCAGATCTTTCTTCAACACATCAATACAAACCTTCGAATTACACCCATTTGATCTTCTCCAATTATGCAGCTCACGTTGTACCCACTTCAATTTCTCCACCACCTGGAAAGCATAGGATCCCATGACCCTAAGCCTCCCTTGGCACACCTCCTCCTTGTTCCATCTAGCATCATAAATAAACCGTCTCCTTCGATTGAATGGCACAACTTCCATACACAAAATAAGCATAGCATGGTCAGACCCTTCTAACACTTCATGCATGACTTTCGCCTTTGGATATATATTAACCCATCCATTCGTCATCGATCCACGATCCAATCGTTGCTGCATGGGCCCTTCATCTCTTTGGTTCCTCCACGTAAATAGATAGCCAATAAAGCCCAAATCAAGTAGCCCATTACCAACAATAAACTCATAAAAATCCCTCCTACTTGCCACAGATCTACAGTTACCCCCTTGCTTCTCCAAATCATCTATAATATCATTAGGGTGCGTTTGTTGTACCGGACTGTCTCGGACTGGACTAGCTGCAGGGATTAAGCTGGATTGACTTAGACTAGACTAAGCTGGACTAGTTTAGTGAAGTGTTTGGTGCAGTGTCGGACTAAAAAACAAAATAATAAAAATTAATTCACTTTTTATTTTTTATTTTTTTCGTTTTCTAGAATCTCCCTATTTTGGTCAAACTATTTCCTTCTTTTTCTCTCCTGTTTCTTCCTTTTTCCTTATCATGTCCGACTCTCTCTCTCTCTCTCTCCCTCTTCACTTCCTCTCACAACTTCATAATCTACTGCAAACCTTCAAAATCAAACCACAGAGCAAGAAATAAAGTGAACATTTAGGAGTTGGGGTTCGGGTGCATGTGTGATTGGCTTGAAGGTGGGAGATGGAGAAGGTTCGCAATCAGGGAGTTTCATGTTTTCTGGGTTTGGTTTTCCTCCCAGCGTTGATTTAAGCTTATACCCACTGCAGATTTTTTTGTGTGTGTGTGTTTTATAGGTTTCTGGGTTCTATTTTGCATGTTGGATCTAGATTTGAAAAATGGAACGACTGCAATTCTTTTTTTTTTTTTTGAATTTTGCGGGATGTGGGTTTGAAAATGGTTGTGGAAGCGAGGAAGAAGCAGATGGGAGGGGTGAACTGAGGAGAGGCGAAGCGGACAGAGGTGGTCTTAGAAGTCCGCCCGATTTTGGGGGGCCTCGCGAAGCCCCTCTAGCGAATCGTTTAGTCGGGGTTAGTGTAGGCGAGTCCCATTAACGCTAATCCGTGTGTGCAACAAACACGAGATTACAGTGACAGGTAGTCCAGTCCAAGCCAGTAAAAGCTAGCGAGCTCAAACAAACACACCCTTAAAGTACTAATAAGCAAGCACCTATCTCTCGCTGCCTCAATCCTACGAATCAGCACCTTTCATTGCAACTTCCTTGGTCGATTGCTTTTGGGTTCCACGCATTCCACTGGTTCTACATACTCCACTTCCTGGATTGGACTTTTCCGCCCCTTCTGTTCCTTCATCATGGCCTCAATAATAGGTATCAAGTCAAAAGGATCATCTTCCCCAACTCTGGTGAAAAGTTTGGAGTTAAGTAGTGTCGGGTATGCGGGCAATATGAGAATATAAGTAGAATTTATTAAAGATGAATTTTAATTGAGAAAATAGATGTAGGGTGTATTTAATTATATGTAGAGTGGTAATAAAAAAATATTTCTTTTTATCTATCAATATTCTTTTTATCTATCGATATTCTTCATACGTAAGTGAGAGATCTTAGGTTCAATTTTCGCTAAAGATGAATTTGACCATATTATAATGACTAGTTTATTGTGAGGTTTAGCCCACTCTCCCATCTTTTTAATATAGATACCATCGTTTGTTCCAAAAAAATAAAAAATAAAAAGCAGCGCTGACATAAGACTCATCATATAAGTTTAAGATTGAATTATATAATTCATCAAATCTCAAACTACGTTAAAGAGCCACCGACTTTTGCATAATTCTGCTTTTGTGACTACATAAAATGTAAATATATATGTAACCGAAAATCTGCTAAGATTCTCCTTATTGTTATCTATCATGAGTTGTGACTCGTGACATTTTCTTGTGTTTTAAAAGCAAATGTTGAGCTTTCAATTCCATTCCAAGATATGAATGGACACAAACGTAAGTGCGGCACCACTGGACTCATCCTCGTTGAATAATTCACCGATTGTTTTTTTTTTTTAAATTTATTTATTTATTATTTTTTTATATAAGTTTGGGACTTCTAGATCTCGGATCTCAACTCTCAAATCTCATCCAAAAAAAGAAGGAAAAAAATAAATAAAACTAATATGTATCGAGTAATGCTATTCATACCATGTTTTTGTACTACATTTTCATACTATCTTAGGTGGCATTTGATGTGGACAACCACATCATTTGAATTAATCAGATTTTTAAATTTAGTTTATTATTTAATAAACTAATAATTAAGAAAAACTAGTTAATTAAATGATGATTGTGATATACGATGAGTCTTTCTCTTTCCTTTCATTAGGTTTTGCAAATTTTCAAATGATGTGACTGTCCACATCAAATGTCACCTAAGATGGTATAAAAATGTGATATAAAAACATGGTATGAATAACACTACTCATATCTATCTAGACCTCAATCAAAGAAAAATCAACGCAAATATTCTTATTTGTTTTCAACTTAATTTGTCAGTCTCACTCTTTTTATTGTTCCACTACCAGTTTGGAAACGTTACCACACAAAAAGATTATTTATTTACTGAAGTTTTTAAGGAAGTTGAAGTTCTATCGCAATATATCAACAATAGGATGTTGAATCAACACGTTAAAAAAACATTCTAATAACGTAAAAAGATTTGATAATTCACCATAAAACATGAAAGACTCAACTCTACTCCTTATAT
This sequence comes from Crataegus laevigata, assembly GCA_963580275.1. NCBI lineage: Eukaryota > Viridiplantae > Streptophyta > Magnoliopsida > Rosales > Rosaceae > Crataegus > Crataegus laevigata. The sequence continues at coordinate 15,128,105 of OY756940.1, read as the reverse complement.
ACTCATACATGATTTCTTAATTTTTCGATATGATAATTATGATTTCACACTCAATAATTCTATGTTCGCCTCAGCCGACAGGCATGTATCAAAAGTAAGAGGTCATGTGGCCTGATGTGCTTCCAGCAAGGAAGGGGCACAAAAGTTGAAAACTATATAAGAAAAAGAACCGAAAAGAATTCCTAAATGGAAAATAAGGTGTTTAGACTTTAAGGAGAGAACTCAAACATGGCATCGAAAATGAAAGGAATGCCTTCTGAAAGAGAGTCTGAAGAGTTGTTTTCGAACCCTAGCGAGAACCGTTTAATCAAACATGTTTAAAGTGAGAAATGAATTGATAGTAGGATAATAGAGCTACTTTTACGTTTGCTGAAATTGTTGAGTTTAATGGAAGATATTTATGAAATTATGAGAACAACAAGATATTAGTATCACATATTTAATACACCAATAACAATGAACTTGTCTACAGAATACGGAAGACACAACTCTTGCGGATGATAAATGAGTCTTCTATTCTCACCAAACGGAAGTGTTTCAGTAATGATAGGATTTGCTCATAATGGAACGTGTATAATGTGAAAGTAGGGACATCCTTAATTTAGTGATTAGGGTTCCTTTAAAACCGCCTATTATAGTTAATAGAAAGATACACCTAATCACTATTAAACCAAAATGTTGTCTCACCAAAGTGTACATTAACCAACTGAGGTATCTGGATTCCATGATTCTTGTCAATCAATATAAAGCACTATGATAACCAAATAAATTGAAGATCAAATTACTTTGACTTTCAAGTTATTTGTTTCTCATAATAATTGACAACTCAAGGTGAGTTTTACATGTAAAATTTCACGTCGAAAATGTAACACCTTTTTTTTTTTTTTTTGGGAAACCTCGGCGGCACGAGGTAAATATATTGATAAGAAAGAGGAAGTTACATCTAGTCAGGGGGGGACAAAAACCTTACTCCTCATAGAACAAGAAAAACAAAATACAAAGAGGGGGGACATACACCTTACCCCTTTTGAGAAAGGAAATACAGGAAAAAAGAGCGGGGGACATAGACTGTACCGTTCTTGAAAAACAAAATACAGGGGAATTGTTGGGTGGACATATGCCCAAACCCTTCTATAAACCTTAAAAGGTAAAAACTTGTAGGCTAGCATGCCCAAGAAATTAAACCTTAAAAGGTAAGAACCTACAAGACAAGCTGCAAAACGAAAAAGGGAAACAAAAAAGATTAGGTAAAAAAGGAAGTCACACATCAAGAGGGGGAGACAAACCTGTAAGCTGGCATTCCCAAGAAATCCGAGTGCAGAAGAGGAAGGATCTCAATAGGGGGAACGGAATGCCAAACAAGTGAAGATGAGAGAAGCCCTAAATTAGCTATTCTGTCAGCAACAACATTCCCTTCTCAAAATGTATGAGAGCAATGGAAAACCATGTTCTGCAAATGGAGAGTGCAATTGTTCCAGCATGTCTGGAGCAACCAAGGGGGAGAGAATATCTAGAAGCAAAACAGGATATTACGCTAGAAGAGTCACTTTCAAGCCATAAATTTTGCCAACCCCGCGCATAAACCAATTCAACAGCAAGGATGACAGCATGGAGCTCCGCATAGAAAGAGGTACGATGGCCCAAGCTTAGGGAGAAACCACCAAGAAAATAACCCGCAGAATCTCGAAAAACCCCGCCACAAGCCGCAGGACCCGGATTACCTTTAGCGAGGCCATCAGTATTCACTTTGACCCAAGGAAAATGAAGGGGATGCCATAGAACCGGGACAATAGAAGGAGCTTTACAAGACTTAGCTGAGATTCCAAGAGAGACTAAGAGTTGCCTATCCAAAATGCCTTGTACGTGACCAGGGATGAGGGCTCCAACTTGCCTAATCCAGGCTGAGGTGGAACGGCAAAGACGTGAGAAGGAATGTGGTTTGCTTTCAAACTTCACTTTATTACGCATCTTCCAAATAGCCATTAGTAAGAAAAACCCTGAAGCTAGCCAAACATTGCGAAGTTGTGGAGAAAACCGCTTTGACACAAAAGCGAGCCATAAATCAGAGAGGGAACCCGTAGGTGGAATAATAGTGGCAAATTGGGTAGCTAGCCACTGCCAAGCACGTTGTGCAAATTCGCAACTAGAAAATAAGTGGTCAATAGATTCAAAATTCTTGTAACATAGTTGGTATATTAGAGCTAGCGGGATGCCCCGTCGCTGAAGTTGATTCTCCGTTGGGAGCTTGTTGAAAAGAATCCTCCAAACTAAAATAGAGTAGCGAGGTGGGATGAAAGAACGCCAGATAGTGGAAGCCCAACTCTTAACAGGAAACCGATGACGAACAATTTCATAGGCATCGGAAAACGAAAAGACTCTGGATGTAGAAGCTTCCCAGATTAAAACGTCATTGTCCTCATAAATTGGAAGAGGCATTTCTAAAATCTCATTAGCTAGGTCTGGAAAAGTAGAAGAAAAAATATAAGGAATAACCCATTTTCCCATACGAATAATATTTGCGACCTTAGTACGAGATAGAGAATGAGCAATCTCAGTTGCACCAACGACGTCCACAATAGGAGTATCCAACCATTTATCAACCCAAAGGAAAGTAGTAGAACCATTTCCAATCACCCAACGACAATTCTGAAACAAGATATGAAGGATGGATTTAATACCAGGCTAGATAGAAGATCGCTTGTAACTACAAGAAAATAAACGACCATGTAGTTGGAAACGTTCTCGAAAATAAATACTCCAAGGAGAATCAGAAGTAATAATAACCCATCCAAGTTTTAAGAAAGCTGTAGTATTAAGAGAGCAAAGATCACGCAATCCCAAACCACCTTCATTCTTTGGTGCACATATCTAACGCCAAGAAATGGTAACAAACTTCTTAGTGGTCACGTCACCAGACCATATAAAATTATGAGCACATCGCGAAAGAGACCTTAGCAAGGAAGAAGGCCACTTATAAACAGAGAAACTATGCAAGAGCATACTCTGAAAAACTAATTGAATGAGTTGAACTCTGCCTGCCATAGATAAAAGTTTCCCTTTCCAACCAGTTAACTTAGCTTTAGCTTTATCTGCCAAGGCTTGAAGATGACTCCTCTTAGGCTTGCCACAAAAGATTGGAACTCCGAAATAGACAAATGGTACTTTGCCTTCCTTGAATCCCAAGTAACTCTCACCCACAACTTTGCGATGCCTTGAAGTAGAGCCCAAGTAGAAAGTGCTTTTTGCCTTATTGATAAATTGACCGGAGGCCCTACTGTATCTATCAAAAAAACTTTACAAATTACGTAGGGTGACACCGTCACTTCGACAGAAAATGAACAAGTCATATGCGTAGAGAACACGAGAAGGAGAGATACAACCTCTTGGAGCAGAAATTGGCTTAGTAAGCCCATCAAGTTGAAGACGACTCAGACCCCTAGATAAAGCCTCCTCAGCTAGACAGAAAAGTAACAGAGAAAAGATCCCTTTAGCGCACTCCTTGAGAACAAGAGAAAAAACCATGCGGGGAACCATTGATTAAGATGGACAATTTAGCAGATCTTAAGATAGTAGAGACCCAGTCCATAAAACAAGTGGAAAACCCAAAGTTAGTAAGCACCTGCAATAGAAAAGACCACTCTAAAGTGTCAAAAGCTGTAGCTATATCAACTTTAACTCCCATATTACCACCACGAGATTTTTTGTCAAGCACATTGAAACATTCTGAAACAAGGCCAATACAATCTGTGATACGACGCCCATGTATAAAAGCAGCTTGTTGTGGAGAAATAATGCGTTGAACAACATAAGAAAGACGAACTGCCAAAACTTTGGGAATAATCTTGAAGAGAAAATTTGCCAAAGCAATAGGTCTAAATTGGGTCATGGAAATAACGTCTTCCACCTTCGGTATCAGAACTAAGAAGTTACTGTTGGCATTAGGGTATAACCAATTCGATTGAAAGAATTGCTTCACAAATTGAATGACATCAAAGCCAACAATATCCCAACAATGGTGATAGAAAAAACCTGGAAAACCATCTGGCCCTGGCGCACTGGAAGCACTTAGAAAGAAAACTGCCTCCGTGATTTCCTCATCAGTAGGTAGTGCAGATAAAAGATCATTCTCAGAGTCAGTGACCATTGGCTGAATAACCTCACAGACCTCATCAATACCTGAAGGGGTGAAAAAAGAGCCAAACAAGGTCTGATAGAAATTAACAATATGGTTCTCAATTGCCTGCAGATCAGTAAGAAGATTATTTCCATCAAGAATACAACTGATACAAGAGCTGGATGATTTAATATGAGCATAGGCATGAAAGAAAGAAGAATTTCTATCCCCTTCAGTTAACCACTTAACCCGAGCTCTATCTTTCCAAAAGGCTTCCTGCATTTTAAGAGACTCCATTACTGTAGTATTGGCGACAATCTCCTCTTCGAAAAGATCATTATTGATACCCTCTGTTTGAAATTTTTTGTTGAATCATAGAAAGATTGTGCCGAGCATTAGCCACTCTATTATGGACATCACCAAAAATAGAAAAGTTCCATTGGCACAAACAGGTTTTTAGAGCTTTCAATTTTTGCAGAATGATAAACATAGGACAACCATAGGCAACTGTATTCCTCCAACACTGAGTTACAGTTTCTCTAAAAGATAAATGTTGAACCCACATTGACTGAAAACGAAAAGGACGATGACCACTTCTCAAAAGTCTAGAACTAGAAAAGATGAGAGGGTTATGATCTGAGACTACCTTTGGCAATGCTATGCAGTTAGAGTGAGGCCAAGAATCAAACCAACTTATATCACACAAAGAACGATCTAACCTTCTTTCTGTGCGACCACAAAACCTCCAACCATTAGACCATGTGAAAGCTGCCCCATAAGTGTTCAAGTGAGTAAAGTTACAAGAGTCAGACATGTTACTAAACTCAGCGCAGGAATTTTGGGATGGTCTGCCTCCTCCCATCTGCTCATGGGCACCCAAGATAGCATTGAAATCGCCAATAGCCATCCATGGAACTTGTGTTTGTGAGCGTAGAGAGATAAAATCAGCCCACAAGTCTCTTTTTTTATAGATGAAGTGCTTGCATAAACAAAGGTGAACTAACTTGGGATATGATCAAAAATACAGGGAACAGTAACTTGTTGATCAGATATAGAAATAACTAAAGGTTGGGAGCAAGAGTTCCTCTAGAGTTAAAAAGTAAAAGCATATAAATTTAAAGAATCCCAATAAGCAGCTGAAATAGAATTAAAAGTCACCATGGGCTCTACAATGCAAACCAAATCATATTCCTTATTATTATGCCATGAAAGTCCAACCAAGAACCTATTAATTTGTTGCTAATTGATTTTAAATTAGATGCTTGATTATATCGCAAATGGAAAAGTTTAGTGAATAATGATGAGAGTAGGGTTTGATGATTAAGCTTCAATCGTACTACTCTAACGTCTCTATAAAGTATCAATCACAAAACATCATGCAAGGTTCAAAGAGGAAAATAGAAGTGATTAATTATGTCATGATCATGATTAAAGAGAAAATTGAAAATTGATGCTTGCAATGATGCAGCTCCTTTGCCAACGGCCCTAATTGATTCCAATAATTTAAATAAGAACATATATTTATACCAAATGAATAGCTTTTCCTTTTAGGTTGAGTTGCAACCAACCAAATAGCTCACATGCTTGTCACTTCCACCTCATCTGTTTTTTTTTCTTTCCATAATTTCAAGCATAAAACCAATCCAAGAAGTTTTCTTCCAATTTGCAGATCCAGCAAGCTACCAAGCTACCAAGCTTTGTTGTCTGAATGTTGCACCTCAACCAGTGCCAAGATCTTTGTTTTCCCAATTGGGTTTATGCTCACCAACTAGGGTAACTTCGTTGAAGTAATTGTTTTTACTACGAATGTAACTCTCATTAGATCTAGCATGCATTTATGTTGCCTTCAATCGAACTTTCATTTTTGGCAAGTCAAGTATTTTGGCGGAATTGATTTCAACACACCACCTCTTTCCGCATTTACACGTTATGCTTACACACACACACACACACACACACACACACACACACACACACACATATATATATATTTCTGACCATTAGATCAAATAGAATAAAGCAAATCAATGAACAAGAACAAGTAGAGTATGAAAATGGAGAAAAAGGCGTGTAAGAATAATTTCTTTATTCTAAACCATTCCAAACTACGGGAAGGAAAATTTGAACTTGGGTGCAAGTAAGTGGACAAATTGCCTTGACCAACTAACGTAACTCACATATCTTGACTTAATGAAATCAAGATAAAGCGATTTAATGAATTAGAGAAAAGCTCATCCTATATCCAACCTAAAAATTCCCCACACATGTACAATTCGAAGGGCAGAAACCTATACCCTTTGTTAAGCTTCCCCTTGACAGAGTAATTAGGGAACAAAAGTAAATAGCCTTTCCTTGCCTTGCCTTGCCTTGCCTTAAAGCTTGCCATGTTTGGCAAAGGGACTCATCAGCAGAAATTTATTGCATTGTACAATACTTCTTGACAATTTTGGTTCTAAATCTCATCCATTTTTCGGTCTAAAGGCGCAGTCCGAAGATACTTGGGAAACCATCCTTTTGTTGTGATCAGCTTGTGACGATCTGTGGGATTTTGGGTTGTATGAACCAAATCTTCCCTGTCTGTGCTTTCTTCTTGAATGTGTTGATTGGGGGATGAAAACTCCAGTTCCTTTGGTTTCTCTTCTGCAGGATTGCTCATACAGAAAGACAGGATGTGCAGGTGGATGGATTGCACAAGAGAAAGCCTGTAAATTCAAAGCACAATTAATCAGTCCCTTCATCTCCCAGATAGAACAAGTATAAAACGATATAAACGCAATCAAGAACACAAAAGTAAACAATCACACACAACGACACTAATATTTAACATGGTTCCCGTGAACTCTTTTTCTTCTTCTGCACAGCGCTTGACTTATGCCAAATGTGAGGAATAGAGAAAGAGTGTGCAGAGAGAGAAAAGAGGTTGCGGAAATCACTTCGCATGAATATGAGCTACGTCCACAAGTTGCTACGGTATCCACTACAGAAGAAGAAGAAGATAAACAATACTGCAAATGAAGTGTATACCTGAAGAGAAACTGAAGGGTAAGTTGCAATAGGGTCCTCCTCATCCTCCATAATTAGAAGGGAGATTTGCTTAGTTAAGTCTGCAAAGAACAAGTCATCCTCTAGTTTCTCCATGGCAACTTCCATGTTTGCAGCTTAATCTAGAACTTGAGTTTTTCTGTGTGTTAAGCAAGACTGATCAGTGAAGGGTTGTAAAACTCTCCAAATCTGAAGCTTTCTTGATAAAATCTAAAGGGAATAAGTAGGGATTTTAAATAGGAGAAAAGCAAAGGGGGAGGGAAGGGGATGGATGGGGTTACGTGAAGTCCCACTCTGCATCTCTACACACACATGGCTTTGTGCAGCCATGTGGAGTGGTGGGGTCTACGGTGGCAGTTGGCCTATCTGTAATTTAAGTCCTACTGATCCCGCAAGAATCATGTTGTGTGTCATCATATTATCCAGTTGCCCTATAAGAGTTGAGGAACAGCCGGCAACAACCCACACCCAGATATATCCCAATCCAAGATAGACTCAAACTCCCAAGCAAAACTTGCATACTTGGTTGTAAATGACTTCTCTGCCTCTCACACCCATTTCCCTAAAAAGACCTAGTTTATGGTTCAAGATTCATGTACAAGTCCAAACAAACACAAACATGGTTCATTTTTAGTATTATTTTTACGATGTAGATAAATTAGGAGAACTTGTCATATCTACTCTTATTTCTATTAGCTTTGCTCAGCGTAAGAGTCTTACTATTATATTAGTAAATCGTTTAGGGCCCAACCTATGAAATCTATGGAAGCATTCGCCAATAATGAGAGCATAACTCCTTATTGACTATTTCAGGACGCTAACTGAATCCAAACTATAAGTATGAAGACGCGTACGTTCAACAATACTGTATCATAAAATATAAGCTAAGTGATCCATCAATTAGACCTCATATAATATATATATATGGGATAGGATCAAGGGCAGGGCCCGCCCAGGCCCAGTGCCACAGGGACAACTGTCCAGGGCCCAAAATTGAAGGGGGCACCAAAAAAACCCAAATAACTAAGTTTGTATACATACATATATATATATATATATATATATATATATATATATAAAAGTCCAGATTTTGGGACCACTCGGCCCAAGAAAGTTTTAAAACCCTTTGGGAAATGGGAATGACAGCAGCAAAAACAAAATAAGTAATTAAAGGGACCACTTGGTCCCCATTTTACAACCCTTTCCCAAGATAACCTTACAACCCTAATTGGCTAATTCCCACATCCAGGCCACCCCCCTTTGTTCTGTTCCCCACTTTCCCAATTCCCCCACTTCCTCCCTGCCGTTCCTCACTCCTCAGGCAGACAGACAGCAACGCAGGCAGACAGGAGACAGCAGTCACAGACACAGAAACATTGGGCATTGGCTGCTCAAGTGCAAGAGCATTCACTCACCACCAACCCTTTTGAGTTTTGAGGTAAATTAATTTTTAAAATTTGAATTATCAATTCATAATTTTATATAAAATTTTGCAAGTGATATAGAATTATATGATAATTGATGTATAAAATTTTGTTAGTGTTTTTATAATATATAATATGTGTTAAAATGATAATTTTGATAGGATATTTTTGTTATATCATGTGTAGGTAATTTTTGCAAACAAATTATCGAAGCCATGTCTTTTAGGAAACAACTCTCTGGTAATATGTGTTGAAATTTCAAGGAGCTTTGCTAGGAATGGTTGTATATGATTGTATTTTTTATTGTCGGGGTTTAGGTACTATGTCCCCCCCGTTGTATATTTTCTCAAGTAATATAATTTGGGCGTGAGGGCCTAGCCCCCCAGCTTCGACTGGGTTCCAGCCCTCGTTAAATATTTTTTTAAACATATGTTTCCGTATTAAAAAAGGGCACATTTTGAGCTTTCGCACTGGGCACCCAAAAACTCAGGACCGGCCCTGATCAAGGGACAAATATTTTGACAAACATTTGTACACTTCCTTGTAGCTTTTAGATTTTGTAACATTCAATGGTCTAGATTAAGAGTGATGTGGAGAGTTTTAAAATTAAATGACTTGGATGATGATGTGGATTATAACTAACAAAGAAAACACTAATCTAAATTAAAAATTAATATCTAATAGGATAAAATTGAAAAAATCAATAAATAACAAAAAAGGAATGGGCAAAAGATTGATTGCCAAGAAATAATTCAACAAAGCCATGAGTTAATTAATGAATTTGTTTCCACTACTTATGGTGATTCCCCTTCAACTAGACCTATACTCTCAAGTAAAACACCAAATCTTTTTTTTTTTTTAAATCTGAGAAAGGAACTACTTTCAATCTACAATTGTAGAAGCAACACTGAAGGCAATACTGCAGATGATGGGTTTGGATGGATTAATCTTTCATGTTAAAAGTCATCTGCAGGTTTAAAGGAATCCATTAAAAAAATCTTTTTTTTCCTTTTCTAAAGTGTGATTTATTTTCCTCCCTCCTTTTTAATTTTATTTTTAATTACCTTCCATATTTTATGCTTTTTGAATTTTATTTTTATGTTTAACATTAGTTAAAATCCACTTAAGCATCCATGTCATTTAATGAGTGAATATTGACCTTTGGATGTTTTGTAATCTAAAGGTTTAAAAGAAGTGTAAAAATATTTGTCAAAGGGACAAGCATTTTGACAAATATTTTTACACTCTTTTCAAGCCTTTAGATCACATGACATCCAAGGGCTCTTATTTATTCATTAAATGACATGGATACTTATGTGAATTTTAACTAACAAAATAAAATGAAAAGATGTAAAATTTGAAAGGATAAAAATAAAAATAAATGGGAAGAAACCCTATGAGCGTGCAAACAAGAAAGGACTAGAACTCCATTGATTCGTAGTCTCCATCTCCCTCTTTGCGGATGAGGTCTGCAACCTCTGGCATCTTAACGCCCTCAAAGTCATCCCTTCTACCAGCGAAGGCATGGTAAGCCCCCAAGACTTTGCATTTGCTATCTTTCTCCATGATCTACCTGCACTTCATCTCCAAAGTTGCTTTCCCCACCTTCTTTTTTTTTTTTTTTTTTCGGTGACAAAGAGGAGAAAGAAAAAGCTAAGAAACAACTAATCTAGCAGTAGAAACTCCAGCGCAATCATCTGAAAGAGTTTGGAGTAAGCAAGAAGGAGGCTCCACAAGTTCTTGAAACTCCATCTCGCTGTTCAAGCCCAACTTGGCTAGATTGTCAGCAGCAAAGTTACGCTCTCTAAGAACATGCTGCACCTTACAACATCCATTCTCTATGATCAATTTTTTGCATTCCGAAACTAGCCCATAGAGAGGATGATTAATAATGCTAGAAGAATCATTAATGAGGGAGACCACCAAAGCAGCATCAACCTCCACCATAAGGTGAGAGAAATTTCTAGCTTTAGCAATCTTCAACCCATAGAACAAAGCCCAAAGTTCCGCATGAAGAACATCTCCAATTCCTTTTTTAGCAATAAAGCCAGTGATCCACTTACCGTTCCAGTCTCTAATGAGACCTCCACTTCCAATCATCCCATTGGAACTGAGCCTAGCACCATCCACATTTAACTTAAACGTCCCAGACGGCGGGGGGTCCCAAGCCAAGAGAACCTGAATTTGGTTGAGTTTACTTGAGGTGTTGACGTTAGCTTTGAGCCATTCAGAAGAGTACTCCAAGATGCATTTATTTGGATTAGGAGGTTTGATAAAATTGGGACAGAAAATAGCACAACACCTCCACTTCCAAATAAACCATAAGGTTACTGCAAAGATAAGATTCCAAGGCAGCCCCTGCACATGCAGATCATTGGATTTTAAGTTTGCCTCCACACAACCAAGGAAAGAGTCAAATTGGTTCCAATGAAGATGATGTGGAACATAAATGGTTCTCCAGACCCATATCGCAGCGTGACAGCTTGAGAAGACATGCGACATATTTTCCACTTCAGTATTACAACTCTGACAATAGGTGTTGTCAGACATGTGTCTTTTAAAACGTTGTTCATTTGTCAGCAGCTTACCCTGAGATAAAATCCAAAGAAAGCATTTAACTTTAGGAGGCAACTTGATTTTCCAAATGAAGGCCCAAGGACTATCAACAGCTTCCTGGTTAGGAAAATTCATAAGATAACCACTTTTCACACTGAACTCTCCATTATTGGTGCCTCTCCAAATCATTGAGTCGTTGCCACCACAAGGCAAACCAGCCGGGATACAAAGAATATTCTGTATAACTTGGGGAGGAATAATAAGACTTAACTTATCAACATTCCAAGACCCATTCTCAATGAAGTCTGCTACTTTTAAATTTGGCTCAAATTCTTGGACTGAAGGCAGTGCACAATTAATCAAGGCATCATTTCCAACCCAAATGTCAGACCAAAACTTTGTAATTTGACCATTTCCAATTCTCCATTTCAGGCCTTTAAGTAGGTTCTCAACACCATGAGAGATACTCCTCCAGGAAGAAGAAGCACCCTTCCAAACTTTAATTTTTAATAGATCCTCATCACCATGTTTGAGGTACTTTTTCCTACACATATTAGCCCATAGCCCATTATCCTTACACATTAATCTCCATCCTGATTTTGCAAGAAGCGCCCGATTCATCTGATTTGCTTTTTTAATGCCAAGGCCCCCTTGAATCATAGGACAACAAACTTTGTTCCAACTCACAAGGTGTGGTTTGGTACTATTATCCACATTACCCCATAAAAATTTTCTATTGATTTTATCAAGAGAATTGCAAGTACTGATAGGAATGCTAGCTGTTTGCATAGTATAAGCTGGTATAGCAGAAGCAACAGATTTAATTAGAGTAAGCCTACCTGCCATAGAGAGCATTTTGCTCTTCCAAGAAGACAGCTTCCTCTTGACTTTATCAACCACATACTGATAAGTTGTTTTATTGACTCTTTTATGCAATAAAGGCACTCCAAGATAAGTCCCAAGCGAGCTAGCCACATTTGATCCACATATCCTGCTGATTTTACGGGCCACTCTTCTCCCAGTATTTGGAGAAACAAAAAGTTTTGACTTCTCAAAATTTACTAATTCACCTGACACGGCACAGAACTTATCAATGCAGGACTTGACAACCTTTGCTTGAGCAACAGTAGCTTTAGTAAAAACAAGAAGATCGTCTGCAAAAAATAGATGGGAGATACCAGGACCTCCTCTTGACACTTTGACAGATTTCCATCTTTCCTTATTAACTTCATGGGTAATCAAATGACTTAACTTCTCCATGCAGATAACAAAAAGATAAGGGGAAAGGGGATCCCCTTGTCTTATGCCACAACCTGGTTGAAAAGCATCAGAAAGTTCTCCATTAACGATAGCTCGGAAGCTGACAGAACTTATACAGCTCAAGATGAGTTGGAGTAAGCTTTCACCAATGCCAATTTCAGAAAGAACATAAGCAATGAAACCCCACGATAATCTGTCATAAGCTTTAGATAAATCAATTTTCCAAGCCAAGAATCCATTTTTTCCTTTAGCAAGCTTAAACTTATGCAAAACTTCTTGGGCTATCACAATATTATCAGTTATATGACGACCAGGAACAAAACTGACTTGATTTGGGCTAATAATCTTTTCCATTATAGGCCGCAGTTTACAAACCAAGAGTTTGGAAACTACTTTATACATTGTAGTACAAAGACTGATGGGCCTAAATTGGTTCATTGAAATTGGATTAGGGACTTTAGGTAATAAAGTGATAAGCGTTTCATTCATACCAGGGGGGATTCTGTTGTGCTGAAAGCAGTGTTGAACCGAGGCGGTGACATCATTGGCACACTCATTCCAGCAGTGCTGAAAGAAGATGGCTGGAAATCCATCAATACCAGGAGCTTTAAGAGGGCCAATAGCAAACAAACAATCCTTGATTGCAGAATTATCCACTTGATCATTGAGAGCTCTAGCTTCATCCTCCGACAACGGAGGGAAAAAATTGGGTAAATTCATGGAGGGCTGATTAGAACTTCTATCAATGAACAGGTCTTTGAAATAATCAACCACCACAGCTTTTAGATCCTCCTGCCCTTCCATCCATACACCAGAGTCATTTTTCAGTCTTTCAATCCTGTTTTTCCTCCGTCTAATAAGAGTAGACATATGGAAAAATTTGGTGTTCCTGTCGCCGTCTTTAAGCCAAGAAACTCTAGATTTTTGTTTCCAAAAATAAGCTTCCTGATTTAAGATGGTATGATAATCTTGGAGCAACTTATCTTCCAGATCCACGAGATAATGCACATGCTTAACATCCAATGCTTTTTGGATACCTTGGAGCCGAGCAAAAATTATTTTCTTCTTATGAAAAATATTTCCAAAAATCTCCCAATTCCACTTTTGAAGAGCCTCTTTAAACTCATTAAGTTTAAAGGCAATATTACAATCACTGGTAGACCAGTTGGCCTGAACATGTTGCTTGAAACTCTCATGTTGCAGCCACATTGCCTCAAAACGGAAAGGTTTGAGGGTAGTTCTAGGTACTTTGTTTGACATTAAACTGATTAATAAAGGATTGTGATCAGAGCTAAGCTTGGGTAAATGCTTCACAAAGGCTTCAGGAAAGGCAACTCTCCAAGATGGATTGCAGATAGCCCTGTCGATACGTTGTTTGATAAGCCCACCGGAGTATCTCTTGTTTACCCAAGTGTACTTACTGCCCATAAAACCCATATCAATCATACCAGCTTTATCAAACCAACAACAAAAATCTGTTTGTTTACAGATTGGATTCCCTCCATGTCTTTCATCCGCAGATAGAACACAATTGAAATCTCCAGCCACAAGCCAAGGCAGAGTAGAATTATCATGTATAAGATCTAGTGTTCTCCATAAGCGTTGCCTCTTGGAGATATCCGGGCTACCATACACAGCTGAGAAAATCCAAGAGTCAACACCATAGCCATCCACAAACATGGAAATTACTTGATCAGTTACAAGAATAGGAGTCAGAGAAACTCTTGAGTCATTCCAAAGAATCCAAATACCACCAGAAAAACCCACAGCTTCGGAGACAATAGAATTAGAAAAGTTCAATTGTTTGATTACCTCAGTAGCTCTGTCATAGCTAATTCGAGGCTCAACAACAACTAAGACATCAACATTGTTATGCTTAATTAGATCTATTGCAGTACTGACAAAATTCTCTTTGCCAGCCCCTCTAACATTCCATACTAGAAACATCATTAAACAAAGATTGGGAGAGAAGATCCGGGACCAAAATTGAACTTAAGAATCCATAGAACATTCCTCCACATGGGAGGCCATCATCTCATCATCTGCACCAAAATTGCACTTATCATCAATCTTACCTTCACCACTCCCCACAATTGATAGGGTATGATGGAGATAATCATCAGCTTTCCCCTCACTATCTTCCGTATCTCTCTGCTCTAGGCCTACATCCTTATCATGAATATTAGGAGGTTCATGACCAAGGATACATGTACCTTTAGGAGTATGCACACTTGGAATGGAGCTACCTACTGGAAGATCAAGCAGTGAAACCTTTCCCTGTATCACAGCACTGCCTGCTAGTCCGACTGTAGAAAGAGAAGCCCCGAAATTTCGCATTTTCCGGTTAGCACCATTGGAGATATCAGAAAGCACATACCTAGGCTTTGCACCACTATTCTTTTTATTAGCCCAAGTTTTTTTCTCCACAGTAACTTTGTCCATGCTGACAACATTTCCACCACTCTTTGAGTGTACGAGCCTTGAGTCGTCCGAATTACTAGGTTGTTCATTCAAAATATCGAACCTGGAGCCATCATTTATCTTGGCAGGGGCTGGATCTTCTTCTTTAGTGTTTACCTTCCTTGGTTTGCCCCTTTGCTTAACTTGCATCCAGGCCCCAAGAATGGCAGGCATCTCAATAGGGACTTCCTTGACAATCTCATATTGTTCCATAGTAGCGTCAACATCATGATTTGAATCAGCAACATTTTCTTGTTCAACACCATTAGTAGAATCAGCAACATTTTGTTTCTCGGCCCCAGAAACATCACTCCAAGTACAGCTTTCCCTCTTATGACCGTAGCGGCCACAATTAAAGCAGATTTCCGGCATACCTTCGTATTCCAGATTGTACCAACTATTATTAATTTGAATGAAAGCCTCCAGAGGTTTTGTAAGATCAATCTCCACACAGATTCTAGCAAATTTACCTCTGGCAGTGGAATTGGTATTAACATCAATTTTCAACAACTTCCCCAGCACTCCACCAATTTTTCGCATAGCCCATACATTGAAATATTCAATTGGAAGACCACAGATTCTAACCCATACTGCCATTCGTTTCACAACTTCAACAGACGGCATGAAGTCAGGCCTCCACTTTTGAATTATCAAATATTGACCCGCAATAATCCAAGGACCCCCAGTTAAAACAAACATATAATCTTCCTCCAAATCAAATTTCACAAAATAATAATCATTATCCAAATCAATGAGTTGCATACCTCCTTTAAACCCCCACTTTTGATTTAGCCTGGTGCGTAAAAAGTTATAGGAATGGGATCTACCCAATAACTTGATAATCAGGACCTCATTCCATTTTCTGCAAAAATTTCCAGTAGCCTTCTCAGAGAAATGAACACTAGGACCTTTGTCACCTCTGGAAAAAGCTACATCGTCATCAGAAAGCTCTTCCTCCTCACCGAGATTAGTAGCCGCCACAGATCCCAATTTCCTGGTTGATTCCATCAGCTTGTCCCTGAAACTCATCTTTGGGTTGGATGAAAGCTTGCCCAAATCCTTCTCAGCAGCCAAAACAGGGCCATCAATTGATCTCACACGCTTACCTGCGCGAGTTGGTTCTGGGGAAATTGACCTAAACTCGAAAGACGGAGCCGCAACACGATCAGGTCCCCCCTCCTCCAGGTGCTCCATGGCTGCCGTTTCAGCTCCTCCCTTGTCAATGACCCAGATCCGCTGCTCCTCCCTCGTCAGCGACCCATGATCTCGCTGCATCTTTTTGCTCGCGACTTTGGGTTTACTTCGAATTTGGTTTGCTTTCCCCACCTTCAGTTCCTCTAAAGACCGCACAATTTTCAACCTTCGAAACAAAATTCTCAACCTCTACGTCCTAACTGGCATCGTCAACACCCATACGATTTTCTATTCCGGTTTTCTACAATTCCAGGTTGATTTTGAGTGGCTGAAGAGTGGGTTTTCCAAAGAGTATGAGGGTTATGGTTGATCTGCAAAAAGATTATATGTTCGGAGAGGGCTTGCTATTGCTAATATGGAATAATTGTGATATTCATGGTTTAGTAGGCTTATGAAATAAATAAATAAAAGGTTTTTGAACATTAGTCCTTGCAAAAGATTAAAATTTAAAAAAAACTGGTGCTAGATTAAATATTCAATTTAATCCCTTGAATGTACTTTTATCAAAATTTGCATTCAATTTTTGTTATTTAATGTGTATTTTTATTTAATCTCTCCACATTAAATTTTAATTTTATTAATATGCACATATTTAGTTTTTAAATTATAAATGAACGTAAATGAGAAAATATTAAAAGAAATTTGTGATACAAAATATATAAATACATAAGTGCAGAGAAATGACTGTGCCGAAATATATAAAATTGACTTTTTGTACCGAAATATTTGTACCTACATGATTGTACCAAAATATATTATAATGAACCTAAATGTATATACCGAAATGTATTATAATGAATTAATGTACCTAAATGTCAATACTGAAATGTATGTACCAAAATGTACGTACTGAAATGTTAATACCAAAATATATGTACCAAAATGTATATACCTAAATGTTAATACTTAAATGTATGTACTTAAATGTCAATACCGAAATGTATGTACCAAAATGTATGTACCTAAATGTCAATACCGAAATGTATGTACCGAAATATAATATATTGAATTAATGTACCTAAAAGTCAATATTCAAATATGTGTACCAAAATGTACTTAACGAAATGCATTATATTAAATCAATGTACCTATATGTTTGTACTGATGGATATATCGAAATATTCAAATGTATTAATGTATCTAAATGAAGAACATACAAAATTGTTATCGGAATATATATTATAAAAAATTAATTGCCTAAATGTAGACACTAAAATATATTATGAGGAATGAAATAAAACTTAAATTTAAATGTAATTAATACATTAAAATAAAAATAAAAATAAAACATCAAAATATAACTAATAAATGATATGATTAAATGCACTAGGGACTAAAATTATATTTTAATCTTACATAAGGTTATAGTCTAAAACTCATCTTTTTAAAGGATTAAAATGAAGTTTTCTATTTTTGAACTTTAATCCTTCAATAAGATTAAAATTTATAAAAAACCTGGTGTTAGATTAAATATTGATTTTTAGTCCCTAATGTGTCCTTAATTCAAAATAATTAATGTGCATTTTATTTAATATCTTCCATTAAATATTTAAATTTATTAATACACAAATTTTAATTTATTTTTTGACCAAAAAAGAGTTTTTTAATTTATTAATTTTATTTAACATTCTTCAAACTTGAAAGACTTAATTAATGTACCTAAATGTTAGTATCGAAATGTATGTACCGAAATATATTATATTGAACTAATATATTTAAATGTTAGTACCGAAATGTATGTACTGAAATGTATGCACCGAAATGTGTGTACCTAAATATATGCACCGAAATGTGTGTACCTAAATATATGCACCGAAATGTGTGTACATAAATATATGCACCGAAATTTATGTATATAAATATATGCACTGAAATGTATGTATCTAAATATATGCACTGAAATGTATTAATATTAAATTAATATACCTAAATGTGTGTACCGAAATGTATGCACCGAAATGTTAGTACCGAAATGTATGTACCTAAATGTATGCACCGAAATGTGTGCACCGAAATGTGTGCACCGAAATGTGTGCACCGAAATGTATGCACCGAAATGTTAGTACCAAAATGTGTGTACCTAAATGTATGCACCGAAATGTATTATAATGAATTTAATATACCTAAATGAAGAAGTTACAGTACATCGAAATATATTGTATAAAAAAAATAGTTTATCTAAATGTTCACAACAAAAATATATTACAATGAATGAAATGAAAATAAAAATTATAATGAAATAAAAAGATAAATAATTAAAAAAATCAAAATATAATTAATAAATGAGGTTATTAATGTATCAATGGACTAAAATTAGATTTTGATCTTACTCATGGTTTTAATAAAAAAGTAATATTTGTCAAGGATTAAAATGAAGTTTTCTATATTTTTAATTCCTTCTAGATTTTATGTCTTTTCATTTTATTTTTCCTTTAATGTTAGTTAAAATCCACATAAGCATTCATGTCATTTAATCAATAAATAAGAGCCCTTGGATGTCATGTGATCTAAAAGCTTAAAAAGAGTGTAAAAATATTTGTCTGTATATATACACACACACGAATCTCTTGTATAAGCAAAAATAAGAAGAAAAATGCAAACCAAAATGATGGGTTGTTTTTGAAAAATAAAAGAGAACGATGTGTATGCATGAAAATCAATCACAAACAAGAAGGGTGCAAATAGAACCATTTGGTTCACTATAGTTAACGTGTTCTCATTAGTATTCCACTTGTGTTTATTGCAGCTTTGCTCACCGGAGGAGCCTTACTATTCTATTAGTAAAGCGCTAATACTTAACCAATGGAAACTTTCGCTGATAGTTAACATCACTCGTTATTGACTGTGTCCTGTGTTGGAGCAATATTAGAAAATATGAAAAATAACAACATAATTCTAATGATAATAATCATAAAAAAAAATTCACAACATCAATTATATATGATATTAATTCAAACAACAGGAGAGAAAGTTAGAAAAACTGACAAACTTGGAGATTGAGGCTTGCATAAATGCAATGTCCTAAAGACAGGATTTCGCCCCTACTCTTGTGCTTGTAGTTCTATAGGCGTCTGTCTCCCAGGATTCAACAATCTATAATCCGAAGTCAAAGCACTTCAATCTTCGGACTCTGGCGAACTTCATATATTTCGTACTCTCAAGACACGACTCGGAATTTGACACACGGAGAATGAGAAAAATAAAGTGGGGAACCCCTATTTCTCAAGAGTAACAATTAACTCTAATTTTCTATATATCTAATGATAATGGTTTCATGAGTTTATATAGAACCTAAGTACTTCTTGTTAAAGAGACGTAACTTTTCATCTATAAGTGTACATCATTTGACAAGGGAACACACCTAAACAACATAACCTTTCTAGAAATTGGTTAACACTATTTTTCATTCAATTATTATAATATATAATTTCCAACAATCCCCCACATGAATGAAAAATTAGAAGAATTCGAGAGTACAGGTGGACAAGAGATGCATCGGGAGAGGTGTCTTTTGGACTTGAACCTACCCTAGTGAATACTTATCGGGTTTACTTGGTGACGCAGTGGATGTAGAAGATCTTGAACTGTTCACTGCAGCAGTAAACCGAGACAATAAGCAACACACATCACTAATCCTAATATATTCCAGTTCATACGGTTGTGTTCATTTTGGTCCTGAACAATTCCCGAATTCATGAGAGCTTTAGAGAATTTAGCCATCTCATTCTCATAGAAGCGACCCACTTCTACTCTCACATAGGTGACCACTAATTAAGAATATATATTCCTCTTATTTATAAGATATCACTGTCATTAAGTATAAATATACACCCTAAAACTTATGCAGCCAACACACTTTTTCCCCCATAGGAATGAGGTACATAGTGCGTTAATTTCTTTGAATCATGCCCAACCAGTTTGCCTATTGAACTTAGACTATGGGATCTCCAATCAACTAAGTTAGGTTTCCGCCCGACTGATTCATTAATTATGTTGGCTTGAGCCTCATTCCCCTCGATGATCAACTTACTCTCTAGTCAAACCTTTAATAATTGGATCCACTACTAGGTTGACTATCATTAATGGTGTGCACAATCCATCTTATGAAATTATATTTCATACAAGAATAGTTGTTTTCCAATGTTAAGTCCTCAAAATTATAGTAGGACTTAATTATTAAGTAATTTGCTAACACTAAGCACTTGGGTAAACTCCCCCACATTTAAGGTATTTGTAGGAAGACCTCTAACTCTTCATACCTTAAAGTTACTCATTATAAGAGATAACTGTTTTTATATTATCTCTCTTTTAAGAAACAAATTACTCTTATTTGGACATCGTGTTTAGCCCTTGCTCGACTAAATTATCAAAAAGTACATCTTCTCTTGCCTTATCTAAGGCTATCTTCAATTCTAGTATAGATTATGCATTTGCACATCCACCTGTATATACTTTGACTTCAAATTATCAAAATTCAATTAGCCAACATTATTGAATTTATAACATGTCCATTTATATTCTTGCTTAATAAGCATTATCATGTCTAATTTTATTGTGTATGCTTACTAAATAAGCACCAATTTCAGTGCTTCGTCATCCTCTTTACAAAATACCCCCACATTTCCATCCATTCATCATTTTCCACGATGATGATAACTCATCCAAAAATGAGTTCAATGATTTATAATTTGACTAGGAACAACAAATTTTATTTCACGCTTCCAAGTCCAAATTATTAATCCCTTAGCCTTCTTATCATTCATAATCATGAGACTGGTAGAAAAACCCAGTTTTCAATTATGCAACTCTCATTAGAAATGCTCATCATTCTATAAATATGCTTAACTCAACTGAGTTTACAGAAACACTAGAAAACCTCAACGTTATAGAAGGTTTCTTTTCCTTAATATCGCATAATTATTAAGAAACAAAGACTGATTTCAAGTTTCTCTAGCACTATGGCTTTGAAGCCTTCACGTATCAGCCAATTTCATTGGTTCTCTTTGTCACAACCAAAGTTCTTAGTCACATACGGACATAAGGGGTTATCATCTCTTTCATGAAGAAAGAACTTATCGCATTGTGGATTAAACGCATCAATTCATACTCATTCCCTTCTGAACTGAATTCACGAACTAGTCTCATTCCTTTTTTAACTGAATTCACGAACTGGTATCACTCTATCTGTTCTAAATTTGTAGATAAAGCAAATTTTTGAATCAAGCCATTTCACTTGGCCTTAACCGACACCTCTTTTCAGTGTAAGCACAAACAGACCATACTTCAGCATGGCCTATCCTGGCCTCGTTGATTTCAAATGATGCAGCAGTTTGCAAACCGATCAAGAACCGTTGTGCGGTTTCTAAATCAGTACAGATATATGTCTAGCATATTTTATACATGCTGATAGTAAAATAATTTAAGGACTTGTGAAATCTTACCACACTTTATTATCCACATTCTAATAACGATGTCTCATTTTTCAGAAAGGAATTGGAAACGCTGACAATCAGTTATTTAAATTGAACTGCATATATGAATAACTGATAGACATGCATTTCACAGAAACATGCATGTATCCTAGAATCAGACTTGTTCTAGATTAATGCATAAATTATAACTTTATAATCCTAGATTATAATGCATGATCCTCGTGGCCTGTGTATATGCATGCCAAGTCAATTAACAATTCATGGACAATTCTACACGTACCTCTTACGGCGTGAGGGGTCAAAATTTCAAGGACGCCAAAAAGGCTGTTGAGACGCCTCCTTTGTTTGAATCAGATCATTCAATCCAAAAGGCATGAATCAAAATTCAAAAATATCCATTCTCTTTTTACTTTTATCATGGAATATAATGAAAGGTCATACTTTCATAACGATCATCACATACGATGATTTGAAGGTCTCCAACTTGTTTGACAATTTTTTTTCTCTCACTGTTTTACGTATACTGCATATACGTCTTACAACCCATAATCTTTCGAACCATATTTTCTAACAATTGCATACAAAATTCTGTCTTTAAATTGTTGGAGCAATATTAGAAAATATGAAAAATAACAACATAATTTCAACGATAATAATCATAAAGAAATTCACAACATCAATTATATATGATATTAATATAAACAACAAGAGAGAAAGTTAGAAAAACTAACAAACTTGGAGATTGAGGCTTGCACAAATGCAATGTCCTAAAAATAGAATTTCGCCTCTACTCTTGTGCTTGTAGTTCTGTAGGCGTCTGTCTCCCAGGATTCAACAATCTATAATCCGAAGTCAAAGCACTTCAATCTTCGGACTCTGGCGAACTTCATATATTTCGTACTCTCAAAACACGACTCGGAATTTGACACACGGATAATGAGAAAAATAAAGTGGGGAAACCCTATTTCTCAAGAGTAACAATTAACTCTAATTTTCTATATATCTAATGATAATGGTTTCATTAGTTGATATAGAACCTAAGTACTTCTTGTTAAAGAGATGTAACTTTTCATCTATAAGTATACATCATTTGACAAGAGAACACACCTAAACAACATAACCTTTCTGGAAATTGGTTAACACTATTTTTCATTCAATTATTAAAATTATATATTACATTGTTTCATATTATAATATATAATTTCCAACATCCTGACACTACTGAATACAATCCATAAGTTAAGAAACACATAAATTTAATAATGTTAAACCGAAAAGTAAGCATAGCATCCATAAAATGAAGAAAAAATCAAAACCAAAATGATGGGTTAGTTTTTTTGAAAACGAAAGGAGCTAGTGTGATGTGTATGCATGAAAATCAATCAACCAAGGGTGCAAATAGCACCAGCTGGTTCACTAGGGTTAAGTAACATGTGGGCCGGAATTCATGACTAGAGAAATAGACCTGTGGCAGATAGATATGATCTTTTGTGTGTGCTTATTTTTTCCCACTTCTTTCATTCATCTCCCTCCCTCTTCAAGGAACAAACTGTATCAGTCAGTCAATTGCAAGAGCATTAACTGAGTAAGATGCATTATTGTTCTCTTTTCTTTCCACTTGCATGTTTCGTTGTACGGTGTTGCTTGGTCCACCTCCTTATTCCACACGGTTTCGTGGCTGGCGTTGGTTGAGCATTAGGATTGCAAGGAATCTCATGACCCCTAAGAAGACCATTGATTGAACCATGACAAATGGTTACCATCGTGAATTTTGTGATACATCTCTTTGTGTTTACAACACTCATACGATCTAGAATATATCTTTTTTTGTCTATAGCAGTCATTGTGTAATATATAGCGCATGATGAAGATTGTAAACATGAAAAATGTTCTCGGATGACGCATTGGCTTTGGTTGAGCATTAGAGTGACACAGTAAATTTTCTCAACAATATGACGGTGTTTAATCTTTGTAATTTGTTTCGTATGGTATATGATTATTATATTAGTTAAACGAGGATTACTAAATTTCCTCATTTCTCGGAGTAGAATGTTGGGTTGGATGTGGGATCCAACCTTGAAGTTGGTCATAGACTCATAGGCCTCAAATTAACTGGGGATTTTGAACTTATTTAATTTGGAAAGACAGCCTCATCCTCAAGCTCCCATGATCTTATTTTTGTTGTGGATAACTTGACAGCTGCGCATTCGTACTTTGATTTTTCAATGGTAATCAAGTTTCGGATATTTGGATCTTCTTGGCTGTGAATCATAATGAATCTTCAAACTTGTCTTCAAGTTAAATAAAATTGCAATGGCATCCCTCATATTTTGGAAAATTACACTGGTATCTTCTACCAGGGCATGTTTTGGAGTACTATACTATGTTTAGCAGAAAAAAAACTGAAAAAGCGATTCTAAATCTTGAAGCACTTTATGAAGAAACAGCTGGTATGGGATTACTCGAGTTGCACTTGTATTTTTTGGTAAAATTTTCAGCATGTTTCCAATAAAAGCACTCTAGCAAAAGCGTTTACAAGCAAAAGAGCCCGAAAAAATGAAGTTTTCCGAAAAAAAGCTGCTAGTCGAGGAAGACCTCCTAAGGATAAGGGACATAGGGCTAAAGGGAGAGCTGAAAAAGGATTCTTACTGAAGCAATTCCAATTCCAATTCCAAACGGACTAATTCAATCATTAGAACAGGAGGTAAAAAGAAGGCATTTTGTAGCACCGGACTAAATAAGACGTGCATCCATTGGCCATAACTGGAAAACCGTCATTCTTTTTCATCAAAACAATTGTTGAGGGCAACTTGAAACTGTAAAACCTCATTGCTCTCATGGTGATAGTAAAAGATCAATCATCTTTCAAGATAATAATATTCGAAGAAAAAATTTACAACTCAGAATGGTTTTCAACCTTGCCTCACCAATTCCGCCTTTTGCCTCAATCGTATTTGGGAGAGAATCTTCAAAAGCTGTGTAACTCCTCTGGTCTTTGATTAGGTCCACTGAAAAACTCATGCCTCGCCTGCGGTATCCATATCTGTGATCCCATCAACTCCTTCGAAAATAACACGCAACTTTCTCAGACACGAAGTCTTCTTGTCATTCTTGGTGGTTGTACCGGTCGCATGTACAATATCCTTAGCAACTTTACCCATTAGCTCAAAAAGTGGTACGCTTAGGTTTGATCTGGTCATCTCTTCCAGTACAGGTGGCGCCTGCATGTACAGATTCTTCCCTCTGTGTGAGATGCTTGCTTTCGATAATAGCAATTTCGGGTGTTCTTCAAGTAGATCGATGAACTGTTGCCATAAGTTGAATTAGAAACTAGAATCCCTTTTTGTTTATTAAGTTACACGAACCTTTTAAAATAGAAAACAAAACAAGCGGAACTGACATCAAAAGCAACGCCAAGGAAAATAAATATCACTACTCAGAAGGTTTTAAAGCGAAGATCAAAAGGATCATAACTAAAACATAGTATAGCATTTGCCTCCTAGACATGCAACAGCTTTCATCCGACTAGCAATAGATTCTGGTTATATCTTAGGAATATAACCACAAAGACTAACATGAAGGACTTCGAAACTTAAACATGAATGTCACTGAAACTAAATTTTCTCCAAAGATATGTTCACAGAAACCAAATTCTGGCGAATCAAAGGAAATAGAAAATAACCTTTTGCAAAGTAATTGAGGTGTCCAGTTGAACAAGAACACCTGGTCCGCATTCAATACAGTCTTTGTCCCTGACGAATTCAGTCACTTTCGTGTGGAGACCTGCTGCACCATTATACCTACAAAGACTCTGAACACTCAGTAAATATTGAAATCTAACCTTTTGTTACAAGTTTGATTCGATGAAACATGTGCAGCCATTCATTTTAATTTTGAAAATGATGTTCAATAATGACCTAGCATCCAGAGCGAGCTAATTTGACAATGTAAGAAGACATTGGCACTTTTCACAACCTTAGCATTGCAATCTAACTTTTTAGAGATTTAAGTATAATGAAATGCAAACTTGGAGTAAATGCAATTAAGAGGATAGGGGGGACTCACTAATCCTAAACTATTTTGCGGGTGGCCATTCACTAATCCTATTCATAGATTTGCAACCATACTGGTTATGACTTATGACATTTAGGACAAGATGACAAGTCGAGTACTATAGAAGAGGAATGGAACACACGTTAAATAGTTTGATAGTGTTTTGCTGCATCCAGATGCAATCTTCAATGTCTCTAGTGCACATGCGGCTGATATAATTGCATTTGTGGAAGCAATAGCTGGTATGATGTTCTTCACAACACCCTGAAAACAACATAATCTGCTTACTATTTAACACCTAAGCCAAACTATGCAGTTAAGTGGCATAAAATCTTAAAAGGAAAATAATCTTCGGAGAAACAGACATCTTTAAGTATATATGCACCTGAGTAAGAGAATATGTGACTCCTGGAATACCGAAGACCTCAGCTCTCTTGGTAGCCTATTGGATATTGAACAACAAAATCTAAGTTAAAATAAAATTCAGTATAAACAAAATGTAAATCACTACATAATTGTACTTCACTGACCTCATCATAGACCCACTTCATATGCTCTGGATCATCTGGATCAAAAGCCTTTCCGCTGTGTACCTATTTGTAGAATGCATTTTTAGTTGCCATTCCATCAATTCTCTCATGCAAAAGTTATAAAGTGTAACGAAAAGTAAAGGGGAAAGAACATTGAAATTTTGCGCAATGTATCACCTCATCCCATTTGATTAAATGAGCATATTCAATACAATGAGCAGCAGTTCTAGGGGTTTCTGCGAGGGTGCATAGAGGGAACTTCACTTGAGGGGGGAAAAGCCAGATGGTGCACTCAAAGCAAGGACTGACCCCTGGCACAATGACCCTAGCGTGTCCTTGAAAACCTTCAGTCCCTCCATCTACCATAGGCTTGATGGTTTCTTCTTGTGGGCTATCATCAGAATTATACTCTTCCAAAAGAATAACAAATAAATGCAAAGGGCCACGTTAGCTCAAATATAGTAAAGAGGCAATTCATCATTTCAAGAATGACGTACAAAGGGTAGCAAGGGATAAGGCCAGCCATGACATAAGGACTTTACAAGGGAAATAAAAAAGCCCCAAAATACTGTTATACATATATCCGACACTAGAGATGAAAGTTCAAACCAAAAACTAGACCCATTTTGATACCTTAAAGTTGCAAATGCATATCATAAGGAAGGTAGTGGAGTCAGTTTCTCAAATTTGACTCCTTAGACTCTACACCTTAAAGTTGCAAAACGGGACCAGTTTTGGATAGCAAGTTTAATAACCAAAATCTATCCTCTGCAGGATTTTCTGGGACTATTTTATTCAATCTGTTCTTTATGTTCTCATACGAAAATAAACTCTGTAAGTATCAATAACTAGAGCAACAAGGAAGGTCAATAATCAGCACCACACAAAGAACAAGTGCAAATATAATTACAGGAGCACCTGAAGTTGTATAATACTTTTAATGAATTACACAAATGTAGTAGAGAGACAAAATATGAGAAAAATAGATAGGTTGAAGTACTAACCAAGAAAACTACAAGCAACAGAATTTATGTAGCTCCGAGCCTCAATGGAATCAAGACCAAGGACGATAATACTGAAATCACTATAAAATTCAAGCTCCTTGTCCTCGATCCGGCAAAAATGTGGAACGATATTTACACCACTAACTCTCTCCATGACACGTTTTGCAGCCACCTCAGCCTTTGGCTTGCCAACATCTTCAAGTCTACAACAATAATTTCATGAGGAAAGCACTTTAACAAGAAATTGACATGCCAACTCTGTTTCTTCCCTTGTTTTTCAAATCGCTAATGCACATGACAGATAGGAAATTACAGTATTCATTAGTATAACGCAGCAGGAACGGATATCAAAATAGACGATTGCGAAGCAGATAGAATCCTATTATCGAGATATTAGACATTCAGTAACACTCACAAACATGAATGATTCAGGGATAAGTTTACTATTAAGATTAGTAAGTCGGGTTTCTCCGAAAACTTCAGCCTAAGATCACTTAGCAGAACTAAAGTATTGATAGATTGTACAAGTTTTCGATACTCTATAGCTAGTGAAAGACCGCGATAACAGGGCAATAAAAAAGCATATTCAACAAACTCTCCGATTCAAAAAAATATATATATAACAAATTAAAGCAAAAGGCACCAAAAAAATTTCAAATAACCTGAAGAGGAACTGGCGATTGAGATTGGAAACCTCGATACGATCCATGTCTATGACTTCGAGCTCCCGAAAGCCAGACAAAGCCAAGTCCTTGAGCAGCTCGCAGCCCAGCCCACCAGCCCCGACCACCAAAACTCTGGCGTACTCTTTGAGGTCATCTCGCAGCTGCAACAAAATCAAAAGTAAGAAACCGACGAAATCGTACAATCGATCGAAAGACAAGAATGGTAGAGAGAGAGAGAGAGAGGGAAAAGGGTGAACAAGGTTTACTCCGGGGCCGGGTTCGAAGGTGGGTCCGACGAGATTGCCGGCGCGGAGGAGTAACTTGTCGAGGTCCCTGGATCGGCTGTCTTCGGTAGTAGACGGTGGTGCCATTTTATGGTCGCTGTTTGCTGATGAGACGAGAAGGCCCGACGTACAGAAGGCGAGAATCTTTCTACTTTCACTGAGCGAAACGGAGTGGTTTTAGAACCCGGGAGAATAGCACATGGGAATCCCTATTTAAATTTTATTATTTATTTAAAAAAAAAATTGAGTCATTAATATTTTTACAGTAAAGAGAGGGAAAGTTCAGTTAAGTCACATAACGAGCAGTCTAATTTGATATCGAATTCGTCATCCACAAGATTCGGACCTAGAACATCTCGCTTCCAAATGAAAAGAAATCCGTAATATTATTGTTGTACTTTAACTCTGCGATCTAGTCTCTGTATTTATATATAATGTGTAGTGAAAAATGAACAAAGATTTAGAACCCCTAATTCAAATTGAAACCCGAACCTCTAATATAAAAAAAAGTAGTGAAAAACGAACAAAGGTTGAAACTCGGGAGTTCACTTCAAACACACGCAAAAGTAGAAGAAAGTAAGAAAACAGTAATGAGCATTGCTGACGATTCTCAATGGATGAGTTGAAATTGAATTAAGACAGTGTCTAACTCTAACGTTACGATATATTCAAAAAGCTATTTAATTACATATTTCCAAAGGATTACAGTGCCTGTTTAATAATTAAAAGTAATAAGAAAAGACCAACCTATAACTTTAAACTTTCATAATTTGATTCAAGAAACCCTTGGCAACCTATAAATTTACACTGTCCTCAAAAGAGTGCTGTTCTGGTGTCCCCCCACAAGGCATAAATGATCTCACCATTAACATAAGAATCTGAGGCCTGCCATCAACCCGAAACTCGAAATCCTGACAAAATTGATGCTATCAGCCGTTTTCTTTAATCTTTTCCCTTCTACCCTCGGAATCATTGATGGGTGCATCAAAGCGTTTCTTCCATGTAACATATAAACAGGAGACTTGGTTCAATCATACCTGTGCCCTATAAGTTGAGGAGTTATATGTGCCCATCACCTGCTGCTTTAGGAATAGCGCGTAGAGTAGTTCGTTCCATGTATCAGGCACTCCAGGCAGACACCAGTGGCTGCAATCTTGGCGGTGGAGAGGTGCAGGGCCAAGTTTAGGACCCTGAAAGTACAAAGAAGAATGTCCATCTTTTCTCCGTGCAGTCATTTGAGTTACGTTTAGTATATCAATCTTTGTCGTCTGTGATGTGTTTGAGTGAGCTGATAGCACAACATTGGCTACCCTGAATTGATCCGATGATTGAGGAGGCACCAATGAGGAACCTAGCTCAGGCAGTGTCTCCAAGTGGCAGTTTCCTCCAGTCTTCCAATCCCCACCTCTGCATTTTTCAAGAATAGCACTTCAGCTTTTCAAAAAAGATTTGCATATAGTATCTTACTTCACCAGAAAAGATCCAAAAAGAGATGGATTCATGATTTTGGAAATTGTGAAAATGTACAAACGACAGTATCAATTGTCTAAGACATCTAGAATATGCTGAACCATTGATAGGATATGCGTTCAATAAAGAAAACCAATCATTTCAAGTAACAAAACGAACCTGAAATGCACAGGAGCGTATGTTCGAAAGAAAACTTGAGTCTTGCTTGAATTTACTTGAGTGTCTATCCAGTGCACCACAGTCTCAATGGACTTGTGATATGCATCTTCTACGCTCATTTCCATCTTTACTTGCTTCCCTTCCTGGAAGTAACAACCCCTGAATAAAACATACTGAAACTTTTAATCCTTCCACTTGGAGGAAAATCAGAATGAAAGAAGAAATATTGTGTATAAAACTATAAAACTTAAAACAAGCCCTAAAGTCCAAGGTCCATTGCATCCCCACATATAACAAGTCCTAAAGTCCAAGTCCATCATTTTTGTAATATAACTTACAATACTCCAAACACTCCAGACGGCCATCAGCACAAGTCCTAACACCAATTGCATCAACTTTCAACCAAAACTTGAGGTTGATGTGATGCAATCGTTCAGTATAAAACATTTTTTCAGGTACCATTTACTTTCTTTTAATTAAAACCAAATCTAGAAAGCCAAAAACAAAGAGAACAGTTGGGGTGGATCAGACGAGTTGCCTCCCAGCCCCTTCTTACGACCCTTCATTGAAAATCCCACTAAGGTCACATACATTGCAGTAAAGGGTTCATGCGAATGCAAACGAGTGAATATTGTGAGGTAGTCAAATAGGATTGAGATTAAAGATTTACCCTCTTACAGTCTTCTCGTAATTCCACCAGTGCCCTGTGTTGAAGACCAGCACATCTGCATCTCTCCACTTTGCAGAATTCCAATCCATTTGATCCACCTTCAGAGTTGTTCTGACATTTCTTAAAGCTCCAGAAGGAGGACGGCTCTGCAGTACAAGAAATGGGGACCGGTAGTACTCCACAGTACAGTTAAAATCCTTGAATTTGAATACCAAGAACCCTTTGTGCTTAGTAATTGGGTTCCCATTCACTTCATAGATCGAATCATCATTAGGAACTGCAGAAGAGAGCATGCAGAGGAGTGATTCCCATTGGTTTCTTCCAATTGAATCGCCAGCAAACACTAACCGCTTGTTACGCAGTTTTTCCAACATCAACTTGGCATCAAATCTGTTCGTTATCCCCACAGGAAAAATAACTTTGAGTGTAAAAATTAAAATCACATAAACAATTCTAAAATGTCACCATCAAGCATACACGGAGTTACACAAGGAAGGACAACATTAAAAAAAATTATAGTCCACATCTCAATCGGAATGACACTAAAATTCAAACTCGACGTATTTATCAACGGCACACTTACAGGAAGCCTGGGATGAAACCAAAAAAGTAAATCACTGTCAAGGTGACATTTTACCTAACCCTGAAAATTACTCCGAATTACGTCGTTGGATTCAAGTTGTTTGGTTGCTGAGAAAATTCAGGAAAACAATCCAACTCTTATCCTGGCAATTATAGCTGAGACAGTGTATGGAGCAAATTAACTTAAACTATTCAATTCCACAGGTAACTATAAATTATATTCATATAATTTCTCACAATAAAAAGGGAAATCAATGTGACCAAAAAGAAATGACATATTTCAACTTTGATGGTTTCTCTTATTTTCCCTCTCTTTCTCAGCAACCAAACATTCCGAAACCTTAATCGAAAATTACCAAAAACTGAAAAGATTGAAGTACCTGGGCAAGTTGCAGTGCCTGGGCTGCCATCTCCACTTGGTGTAGAACAAATCAGGGCGGCCATTTTCAGAGCACCTAAACCCTCCATCCACAAACCGGCAATCGTTGGACTGATACAGCGGATACGCCTCGTCCCACACCCAATCCCCTTCAAACAGGTCACACCCACCACCCTCTTCTCCCAGAAACTCAACCCTCCGGTCCCTGCCCCACCCGTTATTGCTCTGCAGCCACATGAACCGTGCCGATTGGCCCGGGAACCGAAACTCTTTGACAACAGCTCTGTAGTCCAAGTAAAAGAAGCACAAAATCACACCAACACTGGCAAAGAAGAATCCCAGAACGCCCAGGGATGGCTCCAACGGCTTCAAACGCTTCAACTTCTTGAAAACGTCGAAAAATGGCATGGTTTCTGGGTCGGGCTGAGACGGGTCCTTAGACATTGGAGCTCGGAATCGTATTCTGGGATGTGGGTTTTGCTGTGATCAAGTTTTTAGAGAGAGAGAGAGAGAGAGAGAGAGAGAGAGAGAGAGCAAAGAGGTGTAGGGTGGAAGCAAAACATATGCATAAATGGGATTGGAAAATATGTCCCGTCTGGGATTGTGCTTTGATGAGTTGGTTTGTTTGGTAGGTCGGTGATATTTGCTGCTAATGAATGATGCAGAGCTTAAAAAACAAGGAGATGGGTTGTTAAGGAAGCAAGGAAGCATTCATGGCGGAGGTTATATATATATATATACACACACATATGATTCTATATATACTTTGCCTTTTCTCTTCTCACTTTTTGGGGGAGAGAGAGAGAGAGAGTTGATTAGTGATTAGAGTAAATTAATTAATTATAATACAGTTTGTGGGTTATATAGAGATATGCTTCGGTTTTATGAGGATTGATTTTCCAAATGGGCCAAAAACAAAATCCAAAGACTTCAAGTCAGCAGTCAGCAAAGAGGGACGAAGATGGAGAGAGAGAGAGAGAGAGAGAGATGGGGCGTAAGGTTTTCCAAAGTGAGAAAGGGAGGAGAGAGAAGAGAGGGACCAGCAGAGAATCGACAGGAGTTGTGGCGTTAGTGGGGAGAGAAAGAGTGATGAAGATGGAGAGAGAGAGAGAGATGGGGCTTAAGGTTTTTCAAAGTGAGAAAGGGAGGCGAGAGAAGAGAGGGACCAGCAGAGAATCGACAGGAGTTGTGGCGTTAATGGGGAGAGAGAGAGAGAGAGAGAGAGAGAGAGAGGGAAACGGACACAGGGGCGTTTGCCATGTTTTTAGTGCAAGAACGTGACGTATTGGAGAGAAGAGGAAGGGACGGAGATTAGACATGGCAGTTGCTTACACAATACGTTAACGTGACACGTAAATAACACAAAATAATAAATTTTGAATTAAAACAATAACTAATCGGGTCATTATCGGGTCACACGATAAGAGTAAATTAATTAATTACTTTTTGGGAGAGAGAGAGAGAATTGATTAGTGATTAGAGTAAATTAATTAATTATAAGGCATATCTCATTTTTCTACTCTAATGTTTAGTGGTTTTTAACATTTAGTACATCAATTTTTTTTCATCCCAGAGTCATACCTAAAGTGTAAATTTTGGTACAGTCTCATACATCCGTTAGTCAAACTGTTAGTTCTCCCGTTAAGTAATGATGTGACGCCCTGATTGGACGCCACGTGTCATTAAAAATTATTTAAATAAAAATAATATTTAAAAAAGTATTTAAATAAAAATAATATTAAAAAATTATTTTAATAAAATAATAATAATAAAAAAATTCTTCTTCTTCTTCTTCTTCTTCTTCTTCTTCTTGGTTCGGTTTCTCTCCTTTTTTTTTCTTTTTTTTTTTCTTTTTTTTTTCTCTTCTTCCTCCTCCTCCTACTTCTCCTTCTTCCTTCTTCTTCATCTCTTTCCTTCTTCTTCCTGTTCTTTTCTGGGTTCGGTTGTTGTTTTTTTTTTTCTTTCTTCTTCTTCTTCTTCTTCTCCTCCACCTCCTCCACCTCATCCTCCTCCTTCTTCTTCTTCCTCCTTCTTCTTCTGGGTTCTGTTGTTTTTTCTTCTTCTTCTTCTTCTTCTTCTTCTTCCCCTCCTCCTCCTCTTCCTCCTCCTCCTCATCATCCTCCTCTTCTTCCTCCTTCTTCTTCTGGATTCGATTTTCCATTTTTTTTTCTTTCTTTCTTCTTCTTCTTCTTCTTCTTCTTCTGCTCCTCCTCCTCCTCCTCCTTCTCCTTCTTCTTCTCCTTCTTCTTCTTCTTTCTTCTGGGTTCGGATAATTTTTTTTTCTTCTCTTCCTCCTCCTCCTTCTTCTTCTTCTTTGCAGGTGGGTTTTTTTTATATAAATATTATTTTTATTTAAATTATTTTTTAATAACATGTGGCGTCCAATCAGGGCGCCACGTCATCACTTTACGGTAGAATTAACGGATGTATGAGACTGTCCCAAAATTTACACTTTAGGTATGACTCTGGGATGAAAAAAAATTGATGTACTAAATGTTGAAAACCACCAAACATGAGGGTAGTAAACTGTCTTTTACCCTTAATTATAATACAGTTTGTGGGTTATATAAAGATATGCTTCTGTTTTATGAGGATTGATTTTCCAAATGGGCCAAAAACAAAATCCAAAGACTTCAAGTCAGCAGTCAACAAAGAGGGATGAAGATGGAGAGAGAGAGAGAGAGATGGGGCTTAAGGTTTTTCAGAGTGAGAAAGGGCGGAGAGAGAAGATAGGGACTAGCAGAGAATCGACAGGAGTTGTGGCGTTAGTGGGGAGGGAGAGAGAGAGAGAGAGTAACGGATACAGGGCGTTTGTCGTGTTTTTAGTGCAAGAACGTGACGTATTAGAGAGAAGAGGAAGGGAGGGAGACGAAACGTTTTGGGGGGGAAGGGGGGTGTTGTGCACGCGGACGAGGTGGAGTGTGGGTGAGTTGATCGTATGATAATCCCGACATCACTCTGGCTGTAAAGCGGTCTTAGATATATTTTATTCCCCAATTTTGCCAATTACCACCAATAAATTTTATTTAAATCCATTAATTCTCTTTCCACATCCAACTTATAAATTGTGTCCCACAAACTTACCATTTTACTCTCAAATACAAAATTTACATACTTGACAAAAATTACACAAACAGAAAACCACCCAACCACCTACCCTAGCAATAACCAGACTTGATTCTGGTCATCATTCCATAAACTATAGCCACCGATCTGCTCTCTATCTCGTCGTTTTTCAATTCTTCGTGCCCAATTCCATGGGACTGGATTTTGGTCTGACTATTGTCTCCTTAAACCTTAATGAACTAATTATAAAAACCCAGCGAATTGTAGCTCAAAAGACTGGTGTAGTCTTGCAAATCCTAAAATTAAATAAGGATGAAGTTCCATATGTGGACAAGTTAAAAAGCTACATATGCTTTCAAGGATGACAAAGCTCGTACTAATTTGAAATTGGGTGAAGAGAGAATTGATGAGAAACCAAAATTTGAGAGAGAGAGAGAGAGAGAGAGAGAGAGAGAGAGAGTGTGTGTGTGTGTGTGTGTGTGTGTGGTCGATTTCAACATTACAACCCCTATATTTCTTGGATGAACCCAACCCAGCTCTAGCGACACATTCTCTTGATGTCGTCGAAGACCACAACCACCCTCCACTATATTTTTGTTGTTCTTCTCCACCCTCTGGCAATCCCTTTTCCGATTTCCAGCAACCCACACGGGCGCTAATTGTGGCTCTTAGGGCCATTTCGACCCACCCATTCCCCAATTGATAATATCTTTCTACACCCATATTTTCTTTAGGATATAATTGGAATATAAAATTTAACAAAAATTTAATGGGTGTAGAAATAGGTTTATTGGGTCCAAATAAAATTTCTCACTACCACCGTCTTCATCCCTTTTCTCTAAAAACAAAATAAAACAAACTACTTGTTGTTCTCTAATATCTCTTTATTTTGACAAATTAATTGTTTTTTTTCCTTTTAAAAAATGAGAACAATGGGTGGCAAGCGGTTATCTTGATTCTTTCCAAATCCGAAAATGTTATGAAAAATTTCACTATATTCATAACCACAGTACTCACCAACTCAAAATATTTAATTTTTCTCACATTGAAGCGATATTATATCTAACTAATCCAAATTTGGTGGACATAAATGTGAAGTTGGGTGCTGTATGGGTTGGAGTGGGAGTGGGGGTGGGGAACTCCCGACTTGTGCTCCTCTTTGCTCTTTTTGTTTTTGCATTTAGAGGAATAAGGCTTATCTCTCTTGACTAGGTTTTCTTTTTCGTATTACAAAAACTTATTAACACTGTGACACTGTCAAGTTTTATTTAAATTACATATTAATAAATAAATAAATTGTCAATTAAACAAGAGTGAAAAGATTTTTTTTTTCTTTTATCACAACAAGAAATTTAAGGACAATAACGTAATTTTACAAAATAAAATTTTGTTGTTTTTTGTTTAAGCCTCACCTGTAGGTGATTCTATCATCTCTAATTTTTTTTTTTAAATAAACCTCTCTCCCTCTCTCCCCACTCCCCACTCCCACATTCTATCTCTCTCTTTCTCTCTCATTCAATTTTAAAAACAAAAATGAAAAATTTTACACACATTTTATGTGTGGGCATATACTAGTTTTCATAAAAATGACTGAGACTCCACCAAAATGTTATAAAATCACTCTACAAATTGACAAAGGAATACTAATTGACAGTAACCAGTTCAACCAAAAAAATTTGTTGTAAACAAAATTATTTATACTTACATCTTACATTTCATAAAAGAATCTGAAATAGAAAGAGCACAAGCAGAGGTGGACGCACTAAGCCTCTCAGCAGCACAAAGAATTAGCTGACCCTCCGAACTCCAGTGGATATTTATGGATAACTTAGATGCTGCTACTTTGAAGGTTGGAGTTGGCTTTCACACAAGCACTCCAATTGTGTGATAAAATGCCTCAAAGAAGAGTTGCTCTTATTATTATTCTTTCAAATATTACCTGGTCAAGACGACATTGTGGACAATTATAACTTGTATTGTTATTTGTTCTATATGTTATGAATGATAAAACTGTGGTTTAATTTTTAAAGTTATCATATGTCTAAAAAATGTTTGTGAACTTTTACATGTGATTCTCCAAATAATTTTTCTTGGGTCCGTCACTAAAGACAAGTGACCCTAATGAAAAGAGAACCTCTAAATTTTGTTGGGGTCATCATAATAAGGTGTACAAATGCAACATACTCTTGGAATATCAAACAGGACCTTAATCAAAAGAGATGTTTACCTTGTGATATACTTAGCTCAATCATCAAGACAATTAGCATATATTCTAAAGATAAGATTAGACTAATTTAATCAACTTTATATCATTTTTCAGGAAAATCGATTTTGCTATATATTATATGACAATTATTTGACCCCTAGCAATTAGCAAAGAGAAGACGACAATTGTTTGGCCTTATTTTTTTCCTACCTTTCTGATAGGTAAGGTAAAATGTTTGACAAAAATGGTATGGCAAGTTTTCCCATGGCTACAACTTATTGGATTCTATCTGTGAGAACCCGAAATTTTTTTAATTAATTAGTAGTGCAAGTGTATGACTTAACTTTTTAATTTATATAGTTAAATTAATATGTATATTGGTCCATATGTTTGACATTCATCGTATATAATATATACTATATACTTTTGACAAAAAGGACAAATACAATATTTTGTTGTTATTAATTTATTGACTTTTATTTTATTTTTATTTGTTTCTTTCTTCTGGACGATAACTCCAATAAGGAGTCCACAATCTCCTTTTCTCCAATCTACTATAGTCTGAAAAGGGGGAAAAAAAAACCCTTACTTTTTTTTCTCTTCGAATTTCAGAAGCAAAAAATAAGTTTTGTCTTTGGGTCTTCAATTCCGTACTTATCTAGAGTCAAATTGGAGTAGCCAACAAATAATTCATGAGGTAAGTTTGTTTTTATTTGTTTATGACTGTACAATTGAGCTTGTGATTTCCATGCCTCTGTCTCTCTTACCACCACGTAAGAATTTAAAATCAATAGGTGTGTTATTTTCATTTGCTAGGATTTTCATCTCAATCTAGTTACCATGTGGTAGTCGATGAATCCTCCTCTTGCTACTAGCAAGCATGAGAAATTGAGGAGGGAGAGATTGAATGGCAGGCATGTTTATAATCTCAATTTATCTTACCATTTCACCGTAAGTTTACACAAGTTTCATTTAGTTTATTCGTTCCTTAATTTAGTTCTTTTGTGTCGTGGTTTTTTGCAGATCAATACACAACAATTTGACTTTGATAAAACTCTTCATAAAAACATTCGTTCGCAGAAAGTTTAGGACTCAAATATTCTTCGATCTACATTTTGATTTGGATATAGTTGCAAACATGAATGTACCACAATATATTGTAATTGTAAGGGTGAACAAACACTTTTTTTTTTTGTTCTTCCAATTTCTTTTTTCATTGCTCGGCAAAATGTATTTAGGGTTGTATACATTTTTAAAGTAAGGGAAGAAACAAAAATTGATATTGTGATTTGTTGTGAAATGATAAAGTAAATTGTTTTCTTTTCATTTGTTCTAACATCTTATCTATTATTTTCCTTTAACTGAAGATTATAATTTTAGGCACTAGAAGAAACAAGAGCAAATTCTAAACAAAAGAAAAATGTAGTATGATAATGTTGATGATATGCCATGTTCAATGACAACCCTAATACCCTAATGATCTCAATCATTTGAATTTTTTTTACAGCCCTCCTCAACCAAATATATATTCTTTAGGTAAATAAAATGGTGTTAAAAAAAGAAGAAATCGATAGAGAAATTACATATTAGGGATTAATCTAAAGTAAAAGATAGAGGGACATAGAGCAAGATTACAAATAAATGTCGTACATTTAAAAGAATTTTAGGGGCGCACAGCGCCTTTGATTAATGAAGCTTTGTATGCCACATGTAGCGGGTTGAGGTGTAAAAAAAGCCTTTTGCACGCGCAAGGCGCGTACAAAAAGACCAATAAAATATTGTGCAAAAAACATAAAGTGACAGAAAATTTATGAAAAATTTCACTTTTAAAAAAGTCTCCTTAACATAATAAAAATGTTAAGAAAACTTTTCTAAAAGTGTGATTTTCCATAATTCTTTATCATTTCATATTTTTTACACAATGTTTTATTATTAACCTAAAAATTAACGTTAAATTTTGAGATGGTTGATAGTCTATAGAACATCTCAGAATCTTCTTAATATTTCTCTAACGCAATTCATGCATGTTCATGGGATTAATCCAAGGAAGGAGGAGCTTCAAATCACATGCTGCCACCTGTCTCATCTGGGACCAGAAAACCTTAAGCATCATAACGTGCCCGCCATCTCCACCCATGTTTAATTAATTTGTTCAAAGATGAAAATCTGACTCGATGACACATATTTGAATGACAACGACTTTCCATTTATTCAGCACTTTGATCTATTTTTTGGGATTTGGATCCCATCCGGATCCAAATTGTGAGGATTTGTAACCGTTTATCATATATCGTATGATCAGAAATTATTTTAAATTTTTTATTTAAGATTAAACATAAATAGTACTTAATAAAAACTGACCGCACGATGAACGATTAACGATAATAATGTTAAGATCCTAGGATCCCCTACAAAGAGAATCTGGAAATGATTATCATCCTATTTTGTGAATCAACACAACACAAAGCATGCTTTGTTGTTACATCAAAGAAAATAAAACCTGGATCTATCGTAATCCTAATTTATTATCTCAACCTCCTTCGTTGTTTGGGCTAACCCAAGGGTTTTGGCAAGTTTTCCCATGTCTAAAACTTACTGGATTCTACTTCAATCTTCAAAAGCGATGATGCATGTCAATCCAAAATTCAAAAAGTCTCTAACGCACATCTACAATAAAATTATTTTATGATTAGGTATCAAACATAAATATATATTAAGTCAAACAAACCTCCTCAAACCAAATAGAAACAACTCATACTCGACCTGAAAGTAGGTTGTAATGACCAACATAATTGAAACTAATCAACTTGTTAAGAGCAAAATAATGAACTTACAACCTTCGTGATGAGCTCTAAAAATTGAAAAAGTCAAGCATGTGTTATTGTTACATGGACCTTTCAAAGAGGGAGATGCTAGCAATAGATGATTTCAAATTAGTGTTATCTTGTGCAATAGATGATAAGG
The DNA here is from genome assembly GCA_963580275.1 of Crataegus laevigata. Lineage (NCBI taxonomy): Eukaryota > Viridiplantae > Streptophyta > Magnoliopsida > Rosales > Rosaceae > Crataegus > Crataegus laevigata. The sequence goes on along the minus strand of OY756940.1, from coordinate 15,088,591 downwards.
TAGAACGAGTCTAAATGAAAAGTCTAAAAAAGTAATAAAATGAGAAGATCAAAATAAAAAGTTGTCAGCATTCCTGTTTGTGTGGTCACGGTTAAGTTACGTTTTTTTATCTTATTATCTCTATACAAAAAAATATAAAATTTTGACGTGGTTTAACCATGACCACACAAATAAAAAAATGGTGAAAATGAATGAGAAAAAATGAGGAGAGAATCCTCATCCTTTTCTAATTGCCTTCTTCGAGCAAATTGAAACATTAAAAAAGATGGAACCAATAAAATAACAAGAGTTACACGTGAACCTGGTTTTTAAATTCTCACTATTCTTTGTTGTATTAATAAAACACCATTCATGCATGTTCATGGGATTAATCCAAAAGGAGGAGGAGGAGGAGGATGGCCAAATCACATGATGCCACCTGTCTCACCTGGGACAGAAAACCTTAAACAGCATAACGTACCCGCCATCTCACATCCATTATTTCTCAAATATGACAATCTGACTCCATCACAATGCTTTCCATTGTTTAACAATTGTGTTTAGAGTAATGCTAGGGAGACTAAATTTATATATTAAATTTTGTAAACTAAAATAATATGAAAGTTGATGATTGGATTATTACTTATGCGTTGATAAACGTGCTCATTCCTATTGGTGACACGTAATTTAGTTTGTAAATTTTGTCTATAAATTTAATCTCTCTAGTGTTAACCTTAGATTGATCATAATCCCAATCCATTATCACAGCCTCCCTCGTTGCTTGAGGTAATTTGAGAGATTTTTTCTTCTTTCAAATATTGGGTATTCGAGCAGTACTTTACATGTCATAAAAGTGAACAGAATGATATATTTATCTTTGTTCCTTCACTTATTTTATAACACATATATGTCATAAAAGTGAAGAAAATGATATATTTATTCGTGTTTCTATGATTCCTTCACTTATTTTATGACACATGCATGTCATAAAAGTGAAGAAAATGATATATTTATCCGTGTTCCTATGACACACGAAGTACCCTCTTAAATACCAGCCCCTTCAAAAATTACCGGCACATGGAAAAAAAAAATACGGGCACTCTGAAGATTTCTCGGCTAATTGGGATTTGGCATTAAGATGGAAAGGGAGAGGCTTCGCTAACAAACGCATTTTCTTTCTTTTGATTTCTACAACAATGCATGGGATTAAAATTCCACTTACCCACAACCCTCCTTGATTTATAGAAAATAATCCATACAAAACTCTCTGAAACATAGACAGTAAATACTACTAAAAATTTAGTGTTCATCGACACCTAGATTCGATCAATTCTGCAGAAGGTTCTTCTCTGACTTACATGCTATCCTGGAGCCCTCTTATAAATCCCATTCCCTTCCCTAATTGCTTCTGCAACTATGTCAATTACCTCACTTACACATCTAGCCTTCACTTGCATGAATCATTTCACGGAGTCTTGGTTTCTTCTGGCCAAAGAAATCAACCATACACTGCTGTTTGCAGTAATACGGATGGCTCAAGAGTAATGCACATACTACATGACAAAGAACTTGAACCGCTGCCATCCTTCGCCTACCACATCCTCTGTCCAGTTTTTTCCCTCATGATCTGCCCCAACACATTTGCCATTAAACAGTCTGCCAGTAGAATACACCTGCACAAGAACAGCCAAAAACTGCATGTGAGGATCCAATTTAACATGCATCATAATTTCATTTAAGACAACACTGCAATCATGTACATTTGTTAGCTTCAACACAAAGGTTTAAACTTTTTTGTGATTGTGTGTGCGCTTGTATTTTCATCTTATAGTAACCGGACTGAGATGGGGGACTGCTGGTTCAGCTACAATTACAAGCAGAAAGTTTACCATCTGTAGCTATAAACTACACGCTTGAAATTTAAGAAAAAAAACTACAGATTATTTGGGTAGCAGTGACAGATTCCTATCCCAGTGAAGAGAATACAGTGCCATAAACATAGTCATTTCTATGATATAATTCATACAGACCTACTACAATTGCCAATGACACGAATACACAAGAGGCGAGGTCAGAGATGGCACAGTCGACATAATAAACCCTAATGAAATGAGCATTACTTTTTTTCACTCTACACTGAATTCCAACTCCATGCTATTGTAATGTGTATATCTTGATCTTAGCCAAAAAGTCAAGAAAGGTACGTTGAAATGTATCTATCATAAAGAAGTTTCGTGGTCACACAATGGAGCTATATCTTCATCAACCCGAATTTTACTTGAAATCAGCCAATAAACAAGTTTTCCGAGAAGCCATTTGGAACCAAAAACTCATTGTTAACAACAGAACCAAAAAATAATGCTGTTACGCCTCATAGCTCTAATTTCAACCGTGATTACAAATCAAAAAAAGACATGAACTCACAACAAGTAATAGACATGAACTCAGAAATAATATTCCTTTCCCTCATTTCTTCTGCAACTTTATTAAGTGCTTCCCTTCAACATTAAGCCCTCTCTTACATAAATCATCGTGTGGTCCTGTGGAGCCGTAGTTCACTTTCTTCTGACCAAAGAAATCATACACTGACACCTTCATGCCGTTTACATATATGAATGGCTCAAGAATAGGGTGACATAGATGACACAGAATTTGAAACACTGTCATTCTCTTCCTACCAAAAATGCCATCCAGTTCTTTTTCCGTTTTTACTCATGACCTGCCCCAACGCATTAACCATTAAAACATTTGTGTAATACAACTAAATATATAACGACTCTAATAGTCTCTTTAAATAATATGTTTGTAAAACATCATTAGAATTTCGAACAGCCAAACACTGCATGTGAGGATCCAGTTTGACATACATCACAACTTTGGTTTAAGAAATAATGCAATCATGTACATTTGTTAGCTTCAACCCAAAGGTTTAAACTTTTTTGTAATTGTAATTTTGGATATTACGATAACCGGATTGAGATGGGAGTCCGCTGGGTTCACCTTAGTAATGCATATTCTACATAAACCCAAATGAAATGACCATTATTTTACTTCACTCTGCCAAACAGTTTTTGAGCTGTGTCTTCATCAACCTCAAGTTTACTTGAAATTAAGCCGATAAGCAAGTTTTTCAGAAACCATATGGAATTAGAAACTCATTGTTAACAACACAACAAAAAATTATGCAGTTAAGCCTCTAAATGCATAGCTCTAATTTCAACCATCATTACAAAGCAACAAAAAGACATAAACTCACAACAAGTAGATGGGTGATGATCAACTGAAAAAAAACCCAGTAAACCAATTGAAAATCACATCCCCTTATAGCTAACAATTCTTTCTTGTCAATGTTTTATTAATTTTGGGGAAAAAACATGAATCCAAATCCATCATCAGGAGTAGTAATTCCAAGAAATCAAGTTCAATTCGATACCTTTCGGAGCACGACGGGACACAGCAATTCCATCATTCAGCAAAGAAACCCTGTTGCGCAGCGCAGTACAACTTCCGAATCCAATCAAAAAAAGCAAAAGAAACAGAATAAACAAAAAGCAAGTAGGGGTTGTGGCCCTGTGGGGTTTTGGTAATCAGTGCTTATTTATTTACAAGTTGCGGGTGGAGCTGCTGGAGTCGGGTTGTTGTTGTTCTTCTTGTTCGGCGGCGGCGGAGGAGGAGGAGGACGCCGGATCACAGTCGTCAACGGCTGATTGAGCTCTTTCGAGAAAGGGCCGGAAGCCAAGCTGCAGCGTCAAGTACCCAAACGCCAGCGCTCCGAGCACCACAACTCCCGATCTCATTGCATTCGAATTCACTTTCATCCTCCCCTTCATTCTATCTTCCTTCTTTCTTCCAGCCCCCACCAACAACCGCTACCCAACGCTACGGCCTTTTCTTCCCTCCTGCTCCTACTACAGATGTACAAAAAGCAGGAAACTAAGGAAAGACATCGGGAAATTTGGAAATATAGCCGTTTTGAGATCACGTATTAAAACTAACCAAAATTGATGTTCAAAAGACTAAATTACCCCAAGACTATAACTTTCTTAGTTCCTGGCGTCTTCTCATTTCTGAATAATGATTCAGCTGTGCCTCTGTTGTGTCTGATTTCTATCATTTTCTCAATCTCCTCATTCATTCAGACTTCTGTTTTCAACCCTGATATAATTCCAGGAGATGGAGCTTCTCTTTCTGTCCAGCATACACAACTCAGCTCGCCATTCTGCTAATTCAGTCATCTTCCTTGCGGCTGCGGGTGGTGGGTAGTGGGTGGTGGGTGGCTGAATCAGTTCAATGACTACTCTATATTTGGTACATAAAATCTGCTATCGCATAATCTGGAACTGAGGTAGTGAGAGGAAAAAAGATGTGCGAGTCTGTGGGAGGAACTGGGCCCGAGAACTACCTATAAAAATGCAGTAATGCATGGAAGACAACAACAAACTTTGATACCAACGATACATGCCAGTGCAACACAGAAACGACAAAAACACATAAAAACCCAGGAAAATTATACATAGCCTGCAGGCAAAGCCACATTGCATAGTTAATAATTTACCCTTTATTTTCAAATAAATGGATGAGAGAGAGAGAGAGAGAGAGAGAGAGAGAGAGAGAGAGAGAGAGAGAGAGAGAGCACAAACCAGGAAAGTTGCTGGAGATGCTTGCTAAAGATTGACCACCTGCCAATACCTAATAGAAACCAATTGATCCACCTACTGCTCGAGTATCAATCGTGAAACTTATCATGCGGTTGATGCGTTAACCTCAGAGTTTGTGGTAAGAAAAAAATGGCACTCATTTTAATTAGGTGATTGGTGGGCTGATCTCTTAGTTTTATTTCTTTTAGGTAGAAATAACAGGGTAGTGCGGTAGTGCCTGAATCTTGATGGTTCAACAATGGGATGATGTTTGGAGTAAAAAATATCACAATATTGGGAGGAAGAGAGTTTTAGTCCAAGAGTAATTAAGTCTTGTGAACATCAATTTTGATTAGTTTGATACTAAGTTATATTTGATTAAAGACTTTTTAAAGTGGCTATATTTTCAAATTTTCCAAAGGCAACGGGTGTGATGGGGCCCAAAAGGCCATCAGAATTTATTTATTTCACTATACTTGTGTTGAACAAAAAAAAAATACATATATATAAAGCCCATACAAATTGGGTCAAGTTACAAATTGGGTCAAGTTATAAAGCCAAAAAAATGAGGGTGGGCTTTATACACAATTTAACATCCATCAATAAATAAATAAATAAAATGTACAATATATATTTCCCTACAAAGAGGGAGTGGAGTCAGTAAAAAAGGGGAGACTCCCCGTTTCCTGCAAAAAAAAAGAAAGAGTGGAGTCAGTAAAGGGGAGAGTGGCGAAAAGAGGGGGCCTATATCTTCCCCCACGTTGAAATCTGGAACCTCTCTGGGGTGCCTATAAATAGGCATCAACCACAAGAAAAAAAGGGGGAGAAAAGAAGGAGGAAAGGCTGCAGAATTTTGGAGAAACAACAAACTGCTGCAATCATTCAAAAGGAAGAACATTCATCATCAGGTATAAAATAAGTTTCTGTCAATTTATGTTATTTCGTTGGTTCAAAGCTGTGTTGCAGATGGAAGTAAAAGAAAAAGGTGCAAAACCATAATCAAAGCAGTACAAAACAGTGCAAAACAACACAAAGAGGGAGGAAAAGAAACAGCGCAAAAGCTCTATTTCCCCCGCTGCCAGAATTCCATGAATTTCTTCGGGATGGCTAAGACCATCCCGTGAAGTTCCCAAGTAAAAAAAATACATGTATGGCAGCAGCCCAGAATCCCATGAATTTCTTCGGGATGGCTAAGACCATCCCGTGAAGTTCCCAAGTCAAAAATACATGTTTCCTCTCTGCCCAGATTTGAAAAAAAAAAATATCCATGAATTTCTTCGGGGTGGCCAAGACCACCCCGTGAAGTTTTAAACTAGTCTAAATGATGCGGACCCCTGCCAGATGATCAAGAGCAGTGCCCAAAGGAAGCAAGCTGTTCACGTGAAAGAGGGGAAGAAAACAAAGCCAAAAGCAAAGTCTCAAAAAAATACATATGTCCAAGGATAGATGTGGACAGCATTTTTGGCTAAATATTGGGTCAAGAATATTGACCATTCATGAAACGCCATTTTCTTTGCTACCCATGGGTACAGAGGACAAAAAAAATGGTTGGAAGTACTTTTCATATTGCATATTTGCCATCCCAAATTTGCAAGCATTTTGGAAAAAAAAATGGCAAGACAAAAATATGAAGGGAAACACAACACAAAATGGGGTATTCAAACGCCCACTGTCAAGATCATATACGGAAGCAGGAGTGCCAAACAAAAGAATGTGCCCAACAAAATTCCAGTAAATACCATTATGCTGAAACCCATTTGAAATATGGTCAAAAACCTCACCTTCGGAGCCATGAACCAACACTCGTCTCCAACGAACTCGGTACTGCAAAAATGGTATACCAAATAGCCAAACAAATAAGGATGCCTGCACAAAAGTTTCATCATAGTTCAGAGCAGCTTCAACCCACAACAAATAAAAGAAAAATATAGAAAACGAAAGTGGAACGACCTGCTGGTTGTTTTCTCCTTTTCACTTTGAATTTTCGGTACACAAGAGAAGAATGGGCAAGATGGTACAGCAGAAAGGAAAAAAAGTCCGTGACCTGCATGAAGGGGTCTCTACGGTGTAAGGGAAAAAAAAAGATAATTAGAACAATTCAAAAGAGTTTGAAATTCCACCAATCTTACCCATTCTCGCTCTGAAATCCACAGATACCCAGTCCAAATAGAAGTCTGAAATGCAGCGAAATCCACGGGATCCCAAATATATCGGAATAATTTCTTGCATCTGGAGGAAAACCACCAGGTTTTTTTTTGGTGGTTTTAGAGCTAGGAAAATATGGAATCGCCGAAAGCATCTTGCGGAGAGGAAAGCGCAAATAAAAGAATGGGAAAGGCAAAACGCCTTGCTGAAACCAAGTCCAAAGTTCGAAGTTCAAAGCCCTACAATAAAAAAGGCTGTACAACAAAAGTCTTAAAGTTATAGGTTGTCAGATTTGAAAGGATATTTATTTGGGTCAAATGTTCAAAGACCTATAATAAATAGAAGGATGAGATTGCTGACATGGTCCTTATGGAAAACAAAAAAAAAGGGGTGGAGCTCACGTGAAGGAAGAAAGAAAAACAAAATGGTGAAAGACAAAGGAAGCAAAAGGATTAAAAAACCCCATTTCAAAAAAGGTTGAAAAGTCAGACGAGTGGGGAAAGAAATAGTTCTGTGAATGGATTTTTTTTTACAAGCCACGAGGCTTGCCCATTCAAATCTGTAGCCCACGTGGGCACCAAGCAGATATGCCTTAAAGACTATATATATAAAGGCTAGAAGTTTGATGACAGATGGTTTGGATAATGGGTTCAAAATCCATGTTTTTTTTTAGATTGAAAGTTCAATGTGACTTGTCCCACCTTTAACTCGAAAGTCATATCCCACATTTGGAACACCTCACGTGGAGTTACACTTTCAAAATCCCATTTTCTTTAAAGACATGTTGAAAAGTCAAAAGAAGGAAAAATTCCAATTAAATGGTTTTAAAACTGTGTTCTGCCGCTCAAGCAAGAGTCCAACTTTCATGCTTTTAGAATCCTATTGTATTTAGGATTATCTGGAGGCATCCAACAAGAAAAATAAAAAAGGATGGGGTTCACTACAGATAAAATACTCCCCAAACAAAATCAGAAGGTGGCTTCACGTAGAGAAGGGAGAAAATCTCAAATGGCACAAAGCCGTATCAAGTATCAAAGGGCACAAAGCTACTGCAAATAGCACAAAGCCGCTACAAGATGGCATAAAGCCGTATCAAGTATCAAAAGACACAAAGCTACTACAAATAGCACAAAGCCGCTACAAAAATGACATGAAGTCATATCAAATATCCAAGGGCACGAAGCCATATTAAAGCTCCAATGGCTCAAAGTCCTCGCCTGCAAGAGCCTAAACTGCACAAGGCATCAAATGCTCCAATTGACTCAAAATCTTTGCTTGCAAGAGCCTAAACTGCCTAAAGCATCCAATGCTCCTCGCCCGCATGAGCTTAAACTGCCAAGGCATTAAAGCTCCAATGGCCTAAGTCCTCGCCTGCACGAGCTAAAACTGCACAAGGCACCAAATTCAAACCAACACCAATTCAAGGAACTACGAGTGACTTGATCCCTCAACGAGGGTACGTAGGCAATCTAAGGCTTACTTGGATGCAGTCACAAAATCAAATAAAACTCCAAAACCCCCAAGTTACGATTTATTCAAATTGGAATCAAAGGGTGTCCCTTTCCTAAAAGGAAGGGTTGTAATCAATAGGCGCGTAGCCTAGAATGGGTCGAACTCGAATTAATAAAACCCTCTTCGAAAAATGAACGAGGGTGAAATTGTGTCGAGTAAATTATTTGTTTACACATTGTGTACAATTTTTGCTCAACAACTTGTTAACACTGAAATTTGGATAAAGAAAGGGACCTGGATCCTCTCCTGAGCCCAAGGAGAGGATCTTCCTGACCAATGATCCAAGACCGTTGGATGAAAATCCAACGGCTATAATTATTATAACTTTAAATGGACCTCCCTATTTGTAGCCGTTGGATTTTCATCCAACGGCCTTGAATCTTTGGTCAGGAGGATCCTCTCCTTGGGCTCAGGAGAGGATCCAGGTCCAAAGAAAGGTAACATGAAATTGTTTACAAAATTTAGAATATATAAATTGATATACACTAATTCTTTTTCCTTTGAATTCATAAATATAGAATTAGTGCAAAACTTCATGAACATTTTAGAGATCCAGGTTATTTTGTTCAGCATTCGAATTTCGACAGTCAGAAGGTGATAGCTGTCTGAAGCTTCAAAACTCAAAAGAGTGTAGTCAATTTGGATTTCAGAGGATTTTGATAGACTTATTTAAGTGACAGATTTCGAAAGATTTTAATAGATTATACAATTTCATATGGATTTTCACAAATTATTATGGATTTCTATGTATTTGTAAAGATTTCCTTCATGGATTTCTTATGATTTCTTCTTTAACTCCTACAACATAAATTTCTTTTTCAGTGCAAAATCTGAAAAAGACATAAACACACACACACACACACACACACACACACACACACACACACACACACACATATATGTATATGAAAATATAAATCAATCAAATATGTCTTTCTCTTTCTCATTTGAATTGTGATTTCTTTATGAAAAATCAATTTAACTAGCCAAAACAAGTAGTTGTGACAGCCTGTCCCGAATTTTTCACATCGTTAATGTGAATTTACATGTTTACCCTTGAGCGTGGGGTGTATATTTGCATTTTAAACTAAGGTTTGGTTTGATTATCCTTGATCCTAATTAATTGGACCCAGTATGAGGATAGATACTTTGCTGTTGTGTTTGGTTGGATGTACTTGGACCACACAAACACTTCCTATCTCTCACTCCCGTGTCCCTCTCTCTCTAATTCTTAGACTATCTCTCTCGAACTCACTATCTCTCCCATCCATTTCGTACGGACATACCCACACTCGAACATCCAGGCACAGATCGAGAGGTTAGAAGTTACCATTACACTCCTGGAGATCTGACGAACACACTGGTACCTATTTCAGGTAAGAACTCGTTCAATATCACGTCGAAAACTCAAGCTCCGAGTTGAGCACTATTCATGAACTTTTGAATGGTTATGTTTTAAGACAATCCAAGCTCACAGCGAGCTCTAGGAGGTTCTCAAGAAGCTCAGAGTGCTTCGTTGGCTCAGTTTTGACGTCGGGATCACGAGGTTCGAAGGTGGCCGATTTTGGTAGGATTTTCCTGGCGAGTTTTCGAGGGATCTAAAGCTCCAAAGAGGTATAACCTTCTTCCTCTCGTGATTTGTGGCATTTTGGTGAAAATTTCGTGGAAAATGGTGCAAAAACGAGCGAGAAAAAGGCAGTTGCAGGTTTGCCCAGAATTCAGCGCCGACGACACTGTTCCGGCGTTTGGATGTTGAAGGTGATGCGCGTGGGGGGCGCGTGAGGCCGTGCCCTCCCCGGCGCGTAAGCCATAGAAAAATTATTTTTTAAAATTTTGGGATGTTTGTGATGTCGAGTAGATCACGTTGATATATTCAAATACCAAAATTGAGCTATGTATGATAAGTTATTTCTGAAGTTCCGTTTTTGTGCGTTAATTAACGTTATTTCAGTTAATTCTCATAGAGGCGAGACCTATCCCGAGGACGAGCGTAGCCAGGCTAGGCGTGGGGGCTACGACCCGACTACTTATCAGTGAATGGGCTTTTGTTTTCCGTATACACCTATATATTGCTATTTTTCTAGAAAATGAAACTGAATGTTTATACGATTTGAAATGCCATGCAAAGTATCTATTTATTTTAATTATGCATTAGTGATTGCATATAATTATGATGGTGCTGCAGACGCACCGGTAAGTGTCAGGTAAGTTTATTTACTGGTTATGATGAAAATGAAATGATGTGATGTGAATGATGAGATGCGTTGAGAGCTCATACACCTGCACCTTGATATTAGTGCTCCTGCCCAGAGTTAGGGGCACAGTCTTTCACGGGATGTTCACCTCCCGCACCGCATGCTCGCCTTAGATCCAAGTTAGGTGCACAATCCTGCTGTATAAACCACTATAAGTGGGTTCGAATCGTAGGTGACCCGCATTTACTCGCACAGTCTTCACGTGATTGTAGCACTAGAGCATACTTATTCTATATTCAGTGATGATGTGCAAACCACTAGAGGTGGTATTGATTTGTGTGCAAGATATATACATGATATGATGAGATTGAATATGAGCTATATATACAGCCGAGGGCTGAATTGATTATTGAGAATGATTATGAGTTATATATAGTCGAGGGCTGAGTTGATTACCTGTCATTCAATTACATTCACAGAGTTATGATTAGAATTCAGTTGTGATACTTTGGCATGGCATACATTCATATTTTTCAGCATGATTTCGAGATTTATATATATGAGTATATACTTTATTTCCGGGAAATTAAACAGGTTTTACGGAGATGGGTTATAACTTTTGAGAAAATAATGGTTTTGAAAAGATTTGTTTTTGCCCACTCACACTTTTGCTTTTCTCCTCTCCAGGTTCTAGGTAGCTAGTGTTCGTTGGTGACATACGAGGATATCATCGGATGTTCTGACAGAATTCACTTATGTAGGACACCCTTTGGTGTTATTCGAACTTATTATCTTCTGCTTGACTGCATTAGACTTATTATGCTCTTGTTCTATAATAACACTCTTAACTCACGCACTAGCATGTTACCTTAGCTTGGTTTGCAAGTCGTTTGGTTTTAAATTGTTCGTATTCTCCTTATTCATCTTACTTCTGCATTGTGCACATGGTTACGTCACGCTCGCGTGACGGCCAACACGCCCCACTTTTGGGTCGGGGTGTGTCAAGTGCTTTTAAAATCAAATGTCTCAAAATTAATATTTTTTTTCCTCAACAATTGATTAGTCCATAATTGTGTTGTCCAGTCTAAGTACATCTGCCAATTTAAATAGGCTTTGGATGATGCTTGCACCCTTACACTAACACGATTACACATAAAAGAATAGAAACCATGAATTGGCAATAAGATTACGAGTCGTGCTTTTCAAGAGTTCAATTAACATGGTAAAAAATTAACACTTTCAGATAGAACACATAATTATTACAAGAATTGCTAGTAGGCATTAACACTTCCCATCAAAGCATTACAAGAAATACTATTACACAATCCAAAATAAAGGAAATAAAAAAAGTCAAAAAATATTATACAATTCAAAAAATTCAAGTTTGCAACCAAGACGGTGACGGATGAACGTGAAATGAAATTAGGTTGGCATGTTTTATGTCTAGAAGAAAATGGAGAGTGAGAAAGAAAGATTGAATTAGAGAGAGAGAGAGAGAGAGAGAGAGAGAGAGAGAGAGAGAGAGAGAGAGAGAGAGGTTGAAAAGAAATTCTAGGGGTGGAGGTATGATTTTGTTATGCTTATAATCCCTTCTCAAATCCTACAAAATCTCCTATTGAAAGAAATCCTTCGAAATCTATGGATTTATGAATACCTATAGATTTGCATGGACTCTATAAAATTCATTTAGAATCCTAGTTGAATACACCAGGATTATAAAGTCTTTTAAAATCCTTTAATTGACTATCCTGTATTTGAATAGATTCTTTTAGAACCATTTAAAATTCTAGTTGACTACACCAGGATTCTAAAGTCTTTTTAAAATCCTTTAAAATCCTGATTTCACTACACCCCTCATATTTTGAGAGATTACAGAATGCTATGTTCTGTTGCACTAATGGACAACTAACGAAAACTTGCTTTGGTGATTTCAGTGTTGGTGTATTTCTATCATGGGCCCGTCAAAAGATCAGAGTTGGGGAATTGAGTAGGAGGTTTTAATAGTCTAAATATGTGTGCATAATTTGGGTTCTTCCCATGTTTGACAATTGGTTGTTTGCAATTTGTGTTGTTACAGTTCCAGAAATCCTGCAGCGTTGGGGTGCATTGCTGCGTCCGCTTTAATGAGAAAGGCTGCATCCCTTGCTTTTGAGAATAAGAAAAGGTCGTCCCTCACTAGCGATATCATCGAGTGCTTGGGAGAAGATAGTGGATCTTAAAAACGAACAATTATCATGTGCGTATTTAGGTTTAAGTGAAAGATTTTACTTTCTCTGTTGCAGTCTGGAGGATATCTGTCCAGTTGGTTGATGCTATCGACGTCCAGATGATGGAGTTTGATATACCGACATTCGGAGAGACATCAGTTCCACTCGCTTATGTTATGTCGACCAGAACCACGTTTTTCCGTACACATTCCAGGCTATTTGGCTTGTACTGTTGTACGTGTAAGAGTTTGTAGTTGCTGCCAGTTCTTTGGAAATCTTGGATGACGTCATAGAATAAGGATGATGTTTCCGTGAAAATATAAGCTGCGCTGCCAGCCAAGGCAGAGTGATGCTTCCAAGCCATTAGCTGTTATATTATGAGCACCAATCCATTTTGGTTGCCGATGACAATAACGCATGGTATCATTGACGGAGAAAGCGTCGTGTCCAAGTTCTTGACTGATTGCATTATCCTGTATCAACATAAAATTGCTAGAGAGTGAAAGGTTTTTCAATAAGATTGACTACGAGTTTCGATGCAAAAAGCAGGGAGAAAAAAGAAGAATAATGAAATGGAGTTCCCAACTGAGGGAGCCACAAGGCAGTATGCACTATTAGACACACACAAGCACTACTGTTCAAGATATTCCTATGCACTTGTAAGCGAAAGATCTTAAGTTCGGCTCCTATGAATGACAAGTTCGACACTTAATTATGACTCAGCTTAAATTGCCATCCCCTCAACAATTAGCTTTCAAACAATGGCGTGCTCTTTACACGAACAGAAACTAAAATTTGCCTCGTAAATGAATAATACACGTTACGAGCGAGGTAAAAACAGCGTGTACAAAGGTGGCTTGACGCTACAAATGGAGGACCAGAACACCACAACGAGTAGAGGAATTTTTTGTAGAAAAGTAAAGCAGAACGAATAAAGTACCAGAATCCTTAAAGTGCCTGTGTGTTTGACCACTTTCCTCCTCAATTACCTCACTTTGTCAAGCTTTGGATTTACAAGCAGATTAAATTACATAAAAATCAGATTGCTTACAGTACCAGAATCCACACCTTTTACTGAATCTTTCAATTTTCATGTACCAAAACCAAATATTTTGCAACTGTAAGGACCGGAAATAGACCAAACTATGTAACTATTGTATCCAAGATAAACACTTTAAATTGTACGCCTTCAATTACAAACAATGATGATATAGTCAAATTGGTCTTCCAATTTTTACTCCATGAACTCTTTTACTCAAGATCGTCGTGCGGATGCTGTTGTTGCTGTGGCCATGTTGGTTGAGCAATGTACGGATGCGTCTGCTGGCCATAGAGATTCTGATCCATCACAGGCTTTCCCACCATCATCCCCGGAGCACCAACCTGCGAAGCATGCTGAGGAGGCATGTAATAGTAAGGAACACCATCGGATGGACCCCCAACTTGGGGATTCCCACCTCTTGGGATTGATGCAAGTACCTCGTCTTTCAAATCCTCTCTTGGGACAATATCAACTAGAAAGTCAAATATATCAGTCCTCGTAATTGCTGCTGCAATGTCGTTCTTTTGCAGTGTTCTTCTTTTGTTCTCCTCTGTGTGATTCCAAGACCGCATTGTCAACTCGAGAATGAACATCTCACAGGCCCTAGCAAATATGACAGGAGCTTCGGCTGATATCATCCTCACATCCTCATCCGCCTTCATAATCTTCTTAATCCTGGCCAATGGCAAACTATGGTTTTTGAAATCATTAGTTTGATCAATTTCTTTATGCTGCTCTCCCCAAAATTTTTGGAGTTGTTGCTGCAGTTGCTGTTGTTGTTGCTGGTGGATGTGCTGATAAGCTAGCTGGTGTTGTGCAAGCTGAGAAGAGGTGGCAGGACCTGCTGGCTGAGTAGGAGATTGCATCATCCCAACTGATCCATACGGGTTCACACCATATGATGCCTGAGCTGCAGTTCCAGCCATTCCCATAGTTGCTGGATGCCCATGTCCTTGTTGATCCATATTGGCGTACGTTGGCAAAAAAAGTTCTCTACCCTCCCCTATGGTGCAGAGTACATAATAAACAATCAGTATGAACACTACTGTTATGAAATTTGAGTTAGTTATGAACTTCCAGAACCCTAACAGAAAGTAGATAATGCAGAAACAACTCTGGCAGCTGGCTAACACCCATTTCAAAGGGTTGGTGACCAGCTGTGCCACAAAAAGTGGGAGATGACTTTTGCACGCCCATTTTCCCCTTACTTGTGTCCCTGTATTCTCCGTTGATTTATTCAACCGAAAGGGCAAAATTAAACGGGGGGATGACTTCCCCAAATTAAACCACATAATAAAAATGTAAAACCCATAAAACCTAAGCCCCGTCAGTTCATACTATAAGGTCAAACTAAAGCTTTAACAATCAATACCAAAAATCTCTTCCACCTTAAATCAAACGCTAGAAACCTTTAACCAAATTGCTCCCAAAAGGATGTCTAGCATAACCGTACAAATCATTTGAGTACTCTTATGGTTTATACCAATCAATATTGTTCCAATTAGAAATCAGACTTAACATCACTACCAGTGCACCTTTTATCTCATCCAAATAGACGACCACCATACGAAATTCCATTATTCTAACCACTGCGAAATCAAGAGTAATGTTTGAAACCGAGTAATCTGCCTTAATACAAGACTCGATAAAGCATTATCTGGAAACAGATAGTATACAGCTCATTAATCAGACAAGTGATCAGATCAACAACCATGAACTGCACTTGGCATGGTGTGTTAGCCTTTCACTCAAAAGTCAATACTAACCACAGGCGATGAAAATTGCATCCGACTGTTCATACCCAAAAGCGTATTTACTCTCCCCCTCCCCCCACCAGAAGAACCAAAAACAACACAAAACAAAAGGTAGAAGACCTTCTAACGAGTTGAATAACCTTCTTCCCGAGCGAAAAAGACCTGAGTCAACTCGAAGTCTCACCAAAGTCAGATTCTACAGCAGCACCAACCCCATAAAACATGCTCTTGGTTCTGACTTCACACAAACACACACCCCCTTGTCTATTATACTTACATATATACCCCACAAACAGTAAATTCACCACACTCAAATCAAATCCAGGTTTCAGAAACCCTAAAAACAATTCAAGAACAAATAATAAGACCAAATTTCACTACTTAAATACAAAATCTCAATTAATAACAACACAAAAAAAAAAAAAAAAAAATCATATAAGTCATGCATGAAAGTGATAAACACAAAAATTGGTACCTATGGCTCACTGCTCTGTTCCACAATTCTCGCTTTTATCCAACCACCAAAACCCTAAAACAAAACCCAAACAAATTAATGAAATTCATACACCAATTGAACTGAAGCTCAAGGCAAAAATAGAGGCCTGCAAACACTACAAAAGGAGAATTGTTTAACCGAATATCTTGAAAAATAAATATAAAAATCCAACCTTTTGAAGTGAATTTCTAGGGTTTTTTTTCTTCTGGAAAAATCGATCAAATAAAACAGTAAGGGGAGAGTGGAGTGGGGATCGCAGCGGAGTGAGTGGGAAGATTGAAGGTCTGTGTGTATGTGTGCGTTTGCCTTCCACTATAAAAAAGCGCCAGGTTTGATTCGTCGTCGCAACTATAACTTTAAAGTTTGACTTTTCCCTCTGACGATTTTGCCCTCCAAACTAATTAATTATATTAAAATAAAATAAAATAAAAATAAAAATATCTCCCTCCACTAATCCGCTGCCTAATTTATATTTTTAATTAATTTTAAAATCGAGATATTTTGCTTAGTAAAATGTTAATGGAGTGCCCAGGGTCAATGGGCCGCTAGACCGGTGTGACCCATAGCTGAAATATCTAGGGTTACTTACTTTTGAGTGGGCCAGGGGCCATGGACACGACATCACCAACATAATGGGACATGACACTAAAAATCTCCGTTGACTTTCGCCCCTATGTTCACATTCCATGAGTCAATTTGTTGACCTATACATATACCCACTTTCTTTTTCTAAAATTACAATGACCGATTCCACGTCAGAAAATAAAATTATAGAAATAGGATTGGGCACGGGTCATTTTGACAAGACAATTTATGGTATTATCAACGAGTGGGTGATCTACGATGTAAGATGATCAACCGGAAAAAGAGACGACTCGCCAACATGCATGACTGTTGGATCAGGTGTCCGTCTCTTGAATGGTATCTGAGTATAGTCGAACATAACAAGCATGATTGAAACCTGCTTCTAGAATCTGGACACAATAAAGCACTTGAGATTATTCATGCGAGGCGGGGGGAGGGGTGTGGGGATGGGTAACCAAGATAACAACACAACGAAGCTTATTGCAACACCTAAAGCACTTGAGATTAGAAAACGCCCTTGGTTGGATTGGATTAGCAACCGGTCCAAATATAGAGTAGAAATTAGAACACCATCCAGAGAGGCCAAGATTAATAAGGGAAATGCTTGTTGCTTAGCCTAATTAGTTCCTTAGAAATGCAAAGACCAGTTATCTTGGTTTTCTTTCCCATTTCCTTTGCAATGATATTTGAATAAACGAGCAGCAAGAGTATTCTTACCTTGAACACCATGGTAAGCTTCTGGGAGAGGTTTTTCTCCTCCGTGCTTCCTTATGCGATTGTTTGTTGGCCCCTAAATTTAGACGAGGGTGATCTAGACCATTTGGAATGTTTGATGTTGCAGGTGAAAAGTAGACCTCTTCTGTTCCCTGGTTTTCTGGCTGCTGTTCAACTAATGTTTTTGAGAAAAAACATTTCAGAGATAAGAAACTAGGAAGAAAGAAAAGAGAACAACGATTAATAGATAAACGTGAATTAATCTCATCGTATCCCCAACACACATTCCATTACATTCGAGTCCAACGGTTTCTCGACTAACAGTAGGTACAGAAACAAGCACGAGATTCAAATGCTCTAATATCTACACCCTGAGGCGGCCGGGTTATGACGCTTGAATTTACCAAAAAGCTCATGACTGGCTATGACACAAAATAAATCACGAATGTGACTTGTTAAAGACTCATGAACTTACCACAAAGCTCATGAACACATGTGTGTACATACAAAGATCAATAAATATTGGAAGAAATGAAAGTGAAAACTGCATCTGAATAGAAAGAAATAAGACAATCTTGAAAGAAAGCACGATTTTTTGTTTTTTATTTTCAAAATTTGAACAAACAAGATCATAAATAGACTGTTAGATTAAATAAATGGACAATCAGCAGCTGATGCACACAGCACAGCTACATCAATTCCCGATCAATTCCAAGTACCGGTACCAATGAGCTGTGAGTCGAGCGTCGGCATCAGCAGCAGAAAGAGTAGCAACAGGGGCAGCATCGGGATTAGAGGCAATTACACAGGCTTAGGTGTCCTGTCTCATTTTTTTCTCATAGAAGTCATAACAGTCCGGGGAGCGCATTCGGCAGTTGTAACTAGGGATGGGCAAATACCCATTGGTTATGGGTAATCGCGGTTATCCGCTCATTTAAATTAAATAGTTACGGTTATGGGTAACCGTTTAGATAAATAAACGGTTATGGGTATAACCGTTTACCCGCGAAATTTAAATGAGCGGTTATGGGTATTAACCGCGGTTATAAACGGGTAACCGTTTACCCATTTATTTTATATATGTAAAATTAACACAAACCATTTTTCCTATCAGACAAAACTTAAATCAATGCTATTAACTATAATATAATTACTCTAGTATCATCGATGTTTTCCGTCAGTCTTGAGTTCTTTGCTTGAGATCTTTGATTCTTGCAAGTTCGTGGACCTATGATGGCTGTGTTCGATTGAGTGCAATTTCATCAACCACGAATTTGAGTTTGATTCTTAGAGATAATGCTTGAATTAATTTGTGTGTTAGCGTTGATCATGGATTTGTTGAACATGTTCAATCGTGGTCGCTGCTAATTAGTCGATTTTGTTTTAATTTGGTCTCTTCTCTTTATGTAGGTGGATTTGCCAAAAATTGAGTTAGAAGATGATGGTCTGATTGATGAGGATAGTTTGTTGACAAAGGAGGATAGGAAGAGACCGGATCTATGTAAGGAATCGTGGTTCACAAATTTTTTTTTTTTTTTTTGTGTGAATTTTTTCCAGAGTTTGTCGAAAAGTGGAGTCAAGTGGGATTTTCGTTCTGTACTGAGTAATGTGCTTTTGCAGCTGTTGCAGTTACAATCCCAAGTAAACCACCTTGCAAGAAAGTAGAGATGGTAGTCTCCCACCCCAGTAGATTTGAACATTTTAATTATTGGAATGGTATAAAGACTTAAAAAATTAAAATATGGAAATGTATGATAAATGTACCTATAACAGTGTTTAATTGTCAACAAAAAAAAATTATGACAAATTTTTATTTTATTTTCAAGTTGTTAAAAAACATGTAGACATGTGAAAAAAGAGAAATGGTATAAAAAAAAAGATAAACGGGACCTAAAAAAAGTAAATGGGTAAACGGGTATTAAACGGTTATGGTTAAATGGGTATGCGGTTATGGGTATGGTTAACCGTTTATAAACGGTTATGGGTATGTGTATAACCGTTTAAGCAATTACCCAACGGGTAAACTGTTATGCGGGTATGAGCATAAACGGTTATGGGTAAATAACCGCGGTTACCCGCCCGCCATAACCGTTGCCCATCCCTAGTTGTAACAAGTGTAAAAACCACGATGCAGAAAGGACCTTTAGGTTGGCGGCGGCAGTTTGAATCATCGTTAATATCCAGTGCCTCGGTAAACAACTCCTTCTTGAGGGCCTATTCGGCCTCTCGGATGGCAGTGTAGTTGTTAAGCTGGCAGAACCATTCACATGCGGTCATGTCGAGCCTGGTGTTGTCTAAAAGTGGAGGTGGAGGCAGTGGCAAGGTGTACATGGCTACTGTTTGTGGTTGTGTAACAGTTTCCTCCTTATTCTGAAGAGCCAACAATTTCTTTGCGACCAGATCCCCATCGTCATCAACACATTCAATTAGTTTTTCTTCTTCATCTGGCTGATGATCGATATCAACTTGTGATCTAATGGCCAGCCTCTTTGCGTCTTCAACACCAAAATCATCATTTTCATCATTATCGCCACTTCCCCTCGACCGTTTACGATAATATCTTCTCCTGCTGCTTCCTTATGACGATAATGCCACCATTGTTACTCTCTTTACCACCATCATCATCCCCGTGTCTGTGCTGCTTATCTCTGTTTCCATTTGTTTGCTTTGGATTCTCAGCCTCCCATTCCGGCTCGTATCCGCTGCTAACTGACTCAGATTCAGACCCATTTTCCATCTCAATATCTTTCTTTCTTCTGTATTGATTTAGAGATTTGTATTCGGAGGTGGAAGAAGAATAAGAATGTTGAACTTCAAATTCTCTTTCGACCTTCGACCTTTGAGAGAGAGAGAGAGTGAAAGCGGAAGGGACCCAGCTTTTTTTATCGAACTTCTTATTTTTTAGCGTGAAATATATTGTTGTATTAAAAAAAATATATTTGTTTACTACTCTTAAATTTCATAGTTTTCAACATTTAATATTTGAAGTTTTTTTTTGTCTCAAAGTCATACCTTAAGTGTTAATTTTGGAACAATCTCATATATCCGTTAGTCTAGCTGTTAAGTCTTCCGTTAACTGATGACGTGGCGCCCATGTGGACAATGACTGGGCGCCACGTGTCATTAAAAAATTAATTAAATAAAAGTATTTAAATAAAAAAACTAGAACCCACTTTTCGTCTTCCTCACTTGACACCCCTCCATCCCCTCCACCCCCTTCACGACTCCACCCCTCTCACATCCCTTTCTCGCTCTAAACTATCTATTGATTTGTATAAAAATGCCCTTTTTTTTTCTTGTTCCTCCTTCAAAATCATCCATCAAAACCTAACCAAATTCCACCCTTGTTTTTATTTATTTGTTCAACATCCCTTTTTTTTAATTTCAGTGACAAACAATCGTCTATTCGGATTCGATTTTACAATCCAATCTGGACGACCTTCTGGGATGTCATCATTCGGCCCCCTTCCACCCAAGCCTTCATCGTCACAAGACATCCTGATCTGCTCGGTGTGGTATGATAACCTTGAGTCCGAGTTTGAATTGATTTGATCTGTCATCGACGATTACCCTTTGATTTCCATGGACACTGAATTCCTGGGTGTCGTGGTTCGACCCGACTCAAACAATCCCAATTTCTACCATAACGAGCCTACCGCACACTACCTCATGCTCAAGACCAACGTTGATTGCCTTAATCTGATTGGCCTCACCTTCTCGGACGACAACGAAAATATACCGGATTTGGGGACCAAGAATCTGTACAAATGGGAATTCAATTTTTGAGACTTCAACGTTGCGCGGGACGCCCATGCGCACGACTCGGTCGAGTTGCTTCGCTACCAGGGGAACGATTTCAAACGGAATCGAGATTTTAGGGTGGACTCAGTCCGGTTCGTGAAGCTGATGATGTCGTTGGTGCTTGTGTGCAACAATGCCTTGGAGGGGATGGAGGGTGGCTAGGGTGGGCAAGGGGTGGGTGATGGGGGATGGGAGAATGGGGTGCTGATGTGGAGAAGACGAAATGGGTGGAGGGGATGGAGGTGTGGAGTCGTGGAGGGGGTAGAGGGGATAGAAGGGTGTCGGGTGGGGAAGACAAAAGGGTTTCTGGGTTTGTTTGTTTTGTTTTTTTTTAAATACTTTTATTTAGTTAATTATTTTAATATTTTAAATTTTTTTAATGACTTATGGTGCCCAATCATTGTCCACATGGACGCCACATAATCAGTTAACAGGACTAACGGATGTACGAGATTGTCCCAAAATTAACACTTTAGGTATGACTCTGGGACGAAAAAAAACTTAATGTACTAAATGTTGAAAACCATAAAACTTGAAGATTGTAAACTGAGATTTACCAAAAAAAATGGAGGTTTAATAAAACACATCCGATAAGGTTTAATAAAACACATCCGATACTGTTTACTTTTAACGAAAAACCGTTTTTTTACCTTTAACTGTCACTATTCACTATACCTTTAAAAGTAGTTTTTCGTTAAAAGAAAAGTCTTAAAACCTTTTTCGTTAGTTTCTCTAAAGAAAAAAGTGAAAAGAAAACCCAACACCTAAATCTAACAAGGAGTCCAACTCCCAACTAAAATTGGAAGGAAACCCATAAATCTAGTCCTAAAAGCAACTTTGGAAACCCAGCAAAGCTTTTGGGCCCGTTTCCTAGAAAAGATTAAATAGTGGAGGTATCATCCTCATGCGGTACCGAACTGAATTGCCTTTTTCACCGCCGCATGCCTCCAACGACTCAACAATGTCCACCTTCTACTACTAGTTCAACTTCAAGAGAAAGAGGTCAAGGTTCTACAAGGGAGATGGCCTGTATAAGCTAAAGGGGTTAAGCTTCTACATCAAGCTCTTGAGTTTGAACTTTAGACTTATTTTATTTGAATGCAACTTTTTAACTTCGTAATTGCTTTCTATTTCAAATTTCAAATTTCAACTTGAACTTGTCTTATTTATTATATTTGGCACTCAAAGTCACTTAAGTATGGGGGAGCCCAAAAAGATGTGGCCTAACAAACAAAGCCTAATCCAATTTTTCGGTTTACCAAACTAAACCGAAACCTTGGTTTGATTTTTAAGTTGATCAAATATATGGTTCAATTTTTGGTTTGGCATTTTCAATTGGGTTACCAAACCAAAACCAACCCTACTCCCACCGGACATTGATAATAAGAATGTGACTTCTGCACAATATGAAACAGAGGATATAAGCATCTTTATTAAAATCATTTTAAAAAGCAAATTTGTGGTTTAGTCAAGTTGGCTCGAATATTGTGTTTTTCCTCTGTGCTCGAGTTCGAATTTCTCTCATTGCAATTTAGATAAATTTAGTGTAAAATATTACTTATGGTTTATGATGAATATAAAATGGAACAAAACTTTGAAGGAAGTTTATTATTGACATTGACATTGCACCGCTGATTTTTTTTTGAACAAATGATAGTATTTATACTAAGGGGGAGAGGGTCGGTTTAGCCTTACAATGGGTTAGCAATAATGTGGTTCAAATTCGCTTTTAGTGAGAATCGAACCTAAGACCTTTTACTTTTAAGTAAAGATGAATATCATTAAACCGTAGTAGTAAGTGGCTGCACCGCTTAGTTTATATGACTTGCTTAGGGTTTATGGCCAATATATATACTACGCTGTTCACTGGAGTCGTGGGTGTGTATTTGTCGTGAAGGGTGGGATACTGGGATGATAGCCCCAACAGATGGGTGTTCATTACTATAGTCGTTTTTTTTTTTAATAAACAAAATTATCTACACTAAGAGAGTGGGAGAGTGGGCTAAGCCTCACAATGGGTTAGTAATAATGTGGTTCAAAGTCTCCATTGACGATAATCGAACCTAAGACCTCTCTCTTATAAGTAATGAGGAATACTACTAGATCATAGTACTAAGTGACATTAATATAGTCGTTTTTCACAAGTAAGAGGTTTTAATTTTTTTGTTAAGATAATTGGTGGAGTGTTTAAATAGAAAAATTCTAACTCCAAATCCCAGTAATTAAATTATTAAGAAACCTCCTCCAACACAAACACACAGAGAGATGTGTTAGTGTCTTTATCCATCATGACTTGGGGTATCTTTAGAATAATATGCGTTGTAACGTTTAAACTTGAAGTGACTGTGATCTGAAGACAGTCTGAAGTAGCCTGAAGTCGACCAGACTACTTCTGGAGTTTCCGCTGTGCCGGCTACGGATGAAGATTTCTGGTGTATAACATTTAACGGTGATATGAAGTGACTATCTTTTTGTTTTGGTGAGGGAATAAGTGACTAATTTATAAAAACTAATCAATACTAGGGTTTATTAGCGTGCTATGCCTGCGAGGTTGTTCTTATGGGATTATAGATGTAGGATCTACGTTAATGCTAAAACAACAATATTGCAATACCAGGGAAACGAAAATTTTCTGGCGGTGCAGATGTGAATGATGAGGGGCAATATCCAGTCAAATGTTTGCACTTGGTACAATGTGCCTAAGTCAATCTTCAGTCACAATGAAAACTAGTGTGGATATGATCAATCAGATCCTATCCAGTGTCTCAAGAATATTTGATCGATTCGATCCTTTCTGTACTATCTTTAGACCCAACCGCACAACAAGAATGCAAGACTGCTATACTAGTCAATTACTAGCGAAATGAAAAACTTCCGCCCGTGCGGATATGGATGAGGAGGAGCCGAGTCTAACACCGTTACAAAGACCTACCATCAAACCAAGCAGGGCGTGGTTGCCTCCAGGACCTCCGAAATGCATAGTTACGCCCTCTAATGCCGGTGCTGTTAAAGTTAATCCTTTGCTTCTGTTTATTGTCTAATTTAGATGCTTGTTAGTTAATATGTAATGCTTGAGTCGACCCAAAGACTGACAGTTGTTTTTGTTCAGTCGATCCAAGATGTGTTAAAGGGTTGTCTGAAGACTTGCTTCAGTCGACTCTTCTGTTTGTAAAAGGCTGACTGATGGCTCACTCAGTCGACCCAACATCTTGTCTCCAGTCGACTTATGTGTTGAGCCATATATAACAGAAAATATCCTGAATAATATCAGATCTCTGTTTTGATAAAATCTCTCTGTTTTCTTATCTCCCGTGCTGCAGCCATAGAAAAATATATTTCCCATCTTTCTTCATTCTTATTCAAGCTTTATTAAGGATGAAGATTACCCAAAATACCAACATGGTATCAGAGCCAATCTGATCAATAGAGTGGGGCGTTTCTTTGATTATCAAAAAGGGGGAAAATTCTAAGTGAAACCCTAGAATAAAAATTTTTCAAATTCATGGCTGGTTCAAGAGCTATGGTGAAATCTTGTTTGATGAGAGAATAGTTCAAAAATATCTTATTAGCTTGCCAAAGAAGTATGACAACATAGTTTCAATCATAGAGGAGACTAAGGATTTGTCTACTTTGAGTGTTGAAGAATTGATTGGTTCTCTCAAAGGTTTTGCTCAGAGACTATCTAGGCATGACAACAATGATGTAGAAAATGCTTTCCAAACACTTACAGTGTATCCAAAAACTGAAGCTAGTTCAAGTCAAAGCAAAGCCAAGTCCAACAAGAAGTGGAAAGGCAAAAACAAAGTGTGGGAAGGAAAGGGAAATTCTAAGAGAAGAAAAAGGTTGAGAAGAGTTCATATGTTTCGAAGTGCAAAATTTGTGACAAAGCTCATTCCGGTGAATGTTGGTTCAAAGGAAAAGTGAAATGCCACAAGTGTAGCAGATTCGGGCATATGCAAAAGGATTGTACTTACAAAGACAATCAGCTAGCTCACTACACCAAAGCAGAAGATGAAGAGACTAATATGTTTTATGTTGGTCACGATACAACCGTCCAAGAAGAAGCTAAAGTTTGGTTTGTGGACAGCGGTTGTAGCAATCATATGACGGCAAACAAGAACATTCTCCATAATGTTGACACTACAAACCTAACCCGAGTGAAGATGGGAAATGGGCAGCTAGTCGATACATTGGGAAAAGGTACTATTGCCGTGCATACGAAGAATGGGAAGATGTTCATCAAGGATGTCATGTTAGTTCCTGACTTGAAGCAAAATTTGCTAAGTCTTGGACAACTCATTGAGCATGGCTACTACTTATATTTTGGAGACAATACTTGCAAAATATATGATAGGAGAAATCGTCAACAACTTTTTGCTAAAATTGAGATGAGGGAGAGTAGAAGTTTTCCTCTTACAATTGAGTATGCAACTCAATCTGCATTCAAGATGGAAGTGCAAGAAGATTCAAAGCTATGGCATAAAAGGCTTGGCCACTTGAATTTTCAAAGTCTCAAGAAGCTACAAGAAAAAGAAATGGTGTATGGGTTGCCGAGTATCCAAGAAAATGAAGAAATATGTGAAGGATGTGCACTTGGGAAGCATCATAGAGATTCATTTCCACATGATAAAGCTTGGAGAACAAAAGCTCAATTGGAATTGATTCATACAGATGTTTGCGGACCTATGAAGACCTCTACTCAAGCAGGAAACAAGTATTTCCTAATCTTTGTGGATGATTATTCCAGGATGACTTGGGTATATTTTCTAAGACAGAAATCAGAAGTGTTCTCAATCTTCAAGAAGTTTCAAGCTATGGTTGAGCGACAATCTGGGTATCTAATCAAAGTTCTTAGAAGTGACAGAGGAGGAGAGTACACATCTACAAAATTTGATAAGTTTTGTCAAGATATTGGCTTGGAAAGACAACTTACTGTCAGCTACACTCCACAACAAAATGGAGTAGCTGAGAGAAAAAACAGAACCATAGTCGAAATGGCTAAGGCAATGTTGCATGACAAGGGAATACCTCAATATTTGTGAGGTGAGGCAGTTAATACAGCGGTCTACTTAATGAATAGGCATCCAACAGTGGCAGTTGAAGGAAAAACACCATTTGAAGCATGGAGTGGAAGAAAGCCATCCGTGAATCATTTGAGAGTGTTTGGATCAATCTGTTTTGCTTATGTTCCGAAAGAACTAAGACAAAAACTTGATGAGTCAAGTGAAAGATGCATTTTCGTAGGCTATGCTTCATACACAAAAGGGTACAGACTCTACAATTTAAAAAAGAAGAAAGTTGTGGTTTGTAGAGATGTTCTTTTTAGTGAGAAATCTTCGTGGGATTGGAATCAAGCAACCATCCGAGAGGAATCTGCACTAATCAGAATTGAAGAAGAAAATCAATCAAATGAAGAAGAAATTGAGCCAGAAATTCCATAATTATCACATGAAAACAGTCCTCAAGTTCACTCTTCTACAACTTCGAGTCCAAGTTCAACACCGGTTCGGTTAAGGAGCTTAAATGAAGTTTATGAAAGCTGCAATTTCTGTGTTGTAGAACCTGAAAACTTTGATGATGCAGTGAAAGAAGAGACTTGGAAGGCTGCAATGCAAGATGAGATTGATGTCATTGTGAAAAACAAGACATGGGAACTAGTGGACAGACCTTGTGACAACTTCGTCATTGGAGTGAAGTGGATTTATAAGACTAAGCTCAATCAAGATGGTTCCATTCAAAGGAACAAAGCTAGATTGGTAGCAAAGGGTTATTCTCAGAAACCTGGGATTGACTTCCAAGAAACCTTTGCACCGGTAGCTAGGCATGAAACAATCAGAGGCCTTATTTCCGTATCAGCTCAGAAGGGGTGGTTTCTACACCAACTTGATGTCAAGTCGGCTTTCCTAAATGGAGTCCTAAAAGAAGAGGTGTTCGTTGATCAACCTCAAGGATTTGTTCTTAAAGGACAAGAGCACAAGGTGTACAAGCTTAAGAAGGCACTTTATGGCCTGAAACAAGCACCGAGAGCATGGTATGGAGAGATCGACTCATATTTCATTGAAAGAGGTTTTCAAAGAAGTGAGAATGAACCTACCCTCTATGTCAAAACAGAAGGTATTTCAGATATTCTTATCGTTTCCTTATATGTTGATGATTTGGTTTATACTGGAAGTAGTCAAAATATGATCTTGAATTTCAAGAATGACATGATGAGGAAATATGAGATGAGCTATCTAGGCATGTTGCATTATTTTTTAGGAATTAGTATCATTCAATCAAATGATGGTATCTTTATTACTCAAAAGAAATATGCAAAAACACTTCTAGAAAAATTCAAAATGGTTGGTTGCAAGCCTGTTGCAACACCTCTAGTTGTGAATGAAAAGTTTCAAAGAGAAGATGGTAGTGGTGATACTAATGAATCTGTTTATAGAAGCCTGGTTGGGAGTTTGTTGTATTTGACAGCAACTAGACCCGATATTATGTATGCTGCAAGCTTGTTGTCCAGATTTATGCACAAACCTACTTGCATTCACTATGGAGCTACAAAAAGGATCCTAAGATACATACAAGGTACACTTGACTTTGGTATTATGTATGAAAGGAATGTTGAACTGAAATTGTATGGGTTCTGTGATAGTGATTTGGGAGGTAGTGTGGATGACTTGAAGAGCACATCTGGCTATACTTTTACATTAGGGACTGGAGTATTGTCTTGGGCGTCTAAGAAGCAGAAATCAGTTGCACTATCAACGGCAGAGGCTGAGTATGTGTCGGCTTCAATTGCAACTTCTCAAGCAGTGTGGCTGAGAAGAATTATGCAAGATTTTGGTGAGAAACAAGAATCAGCAACTCATATCCTTTGTGACAATAAGTCAGCTATTGCCATGAGCAAGAATCCTGTCTGTCATGGTAAATCAAAGCATATTGCTCTAAAGCATCACTACATCAGAGGTGCTGTGGAAGACAAGGAAGTGGAAGTGGTCTACTGCAAGACAGAAGATCAAGTTGCTGATATCTTCACCAAGGCATTACCAAAAGACAGATTCATCTACCTAAGAGAACTTTTAGGAGTGAAGCAGCAAAGCATTAAGATGGAGTGTTAAAGTTAATCCTTTGCTTCTGTTTATTGTCTAATTTAGATGCTTGTTAGTTAATATGTAATGCTTGAGTCGACCCAAAGACTGACAGTTGTTTTTGTTCAGTCGACCCAAGATGTGTTAAAGGGTTGTCTGAAGACTTGCTTCAGTCGACTCTTCTGTTTGTAAAAGGCTGACTGATGGCTCACTCAGTCGACCCAACATCCTGCCTTCAGTTGACTTATGTGTTGAGCCATATATAACAGAAAATATTCTGAATAATATCAGATCTCTGTTTTGATAAAATCTCTCTGTTTTCTTATCTCCCGTGCTGCAGCCATAGAAAAATATATTTCCCATCTTTCTTCATTCTTATTCAAGCTTTATTAAGGATGAAGATTACCCAAAATACCAACAGGTGCGTAGCCCCTCACATAGCTTCCAAGTGCAGCAGCACTTGCAGAATTGCTATGCCCAGTCAAAATAATTAGCTTCAGCATACTATTCACAGTTATGGAATCTGGCATTACTACCAAATCTTGGTGAAGCACAATGCATCGTTGTGCATCGTTGTTATAGGCAGAAGAAATTCTATTCCGAAAATAACAAAGAGGATAAAAGAAGAACAAAACCACAGCAGCATCATATCTATTCCAAGGAAGAAGCTACGATACTTGTCATAGGAATATTTCCTCTTGGGGATATGACATTAATCACAGCTCCTTCAGATTAGACAATATGCGGCAACAAGATGTACGATTCTGGAAAATAAATATAACAAGAAAATGATTGATGTTACCATAGGAAAAGAGAAAATAACAGAGATTGTATGGCACCTGACTGGCAAATGGCTCCGATATACTGCCGTGGCGAGGTTGGAGATATGGCGTTCAAAGATCAAGAAAATGCCATATTCACTGCTTGGGTTCGAAACCCAAAAGTCCCAAAAATACCAAACACACAAGAATTAGCTTTACAAAGGAAACCTCAAACTGAAAAACCCTTGGGCAAGATTGCCAACCACAATCCACTCAGGAACAATGAAAACTTTACAAGATTCATATGAGACCCAGGTACACAACCTAGCGAGCCTTGTTCTCTCAATCTTGAATGTCTGATGCATACAGCTGGATTTGAATGAAGTGCAGAACAACTTCCTTTGCTCACTCAAATGCAATATGGATATTTTGCGTTGCAAAAGATGTCCTCTTTTGAGTGTGAAGGACC
Organism: Crataegus laevigata; assembly: GCA_963580275.1. NCBI lineage: Eukaryota > Viridiplantae > Streptophyta > Magnoliopsida > Rosales > Rosaceae > Crataegus > Crataegus laevigata. The sequence continues at coordinate 15,059,218 of OY756940.1, read as the reverse complement.
TATTAAATAGGTGACATTACACACTTTTCTTGGACTAGAAAGTCCTTCCTCAATTAATCTTCACGTCTAATTCCTTTATTTTCTCCAACAATAAGTTGATGTGATTGCCATCACCTTTAACTGACCAATCTAATCCTAAAAGGTTGGACTAATAAAACTAATTGACATGAGATGTTGTATGATAATTGCAAGATCAATTACATACTCAATTAAATATAAATTACAATTTGTCTAGAAAATAAGCCAAATTAAATCACATTTACAATCTCCTCCTTTGGCATTTTCTAGACAAGTACTACATCTGCATGTTTACATTAAAAGAAATATTAGATCAGGGTAATATGCATTAGAACAAATGAATCCCCCTAAATCCATCAGTTTCACATATGAGTGCAAAATCAGAGTAGTATGCATTAGACCAAATGACTCCCCCTAAACAACTAAACAAATTACTCCCCTTTTTTGTCCAGAAAAAAAAGCCTAAGTATAAAAGAAAATAAAAGGCTAAGGAATTGGAGTATTAGGTCCATGTGGTGTAACCTGAGAGATAGAGGTAGCGGAAGTACACACATTTGTAAAATCAAGTGCAAGAAAAACACTAATGACCCGAAGGAGTCAATATCAATACAATCAGGGGAAGAAACTTGGTTTTAGAACATACTAGGGAATTCAACCAGTGTAAGAAGTGTTGATCATAATTCCAAAAACAAAAGTCAAACATGATATGAGTTATCAATCACACAATATGAAATGCAGATCATACCCCATGATCCTCAAAAAGTGAGTTTCAAGCAAAGCCTTTCTAGCTAGAGAATGAGAAATAAATGTGAACATGACTTACAGAAACTCTTGAGGTGTTATTGTATAATGGTGGCACTCAAAATTTGTGAGACTCCACATCAAACTATAGAAATGTATATATTATTTGCACAAAATTAATTGGACGAATATTGACTATTAACTGGAAAGGAGCGAGAAGAGCCCTATCGTTGAAGATGTAAGCATCTATCAACTCCCTAAAAAAAGGAGAGAGGACCAACCCACACAGTGCATCAACTCTTTTAATGGTAGTTTTCACTCTAGTGTGAGGGGTAGCCCTTCCCATATAGTTTAGACGACTGTGAAATTTTACACAAACGTCTTCTTTATAGAGCTTTCACACCCATACAAAGGTAGCTTTTTCCATTGCGTCTCAAATCTGCACACTTTTCATGTTATATTATAATGGAAATGAGCAAGAGCGAATGGGTCTCACAATATTAACTAAGTTACAAAAAAATTGAGAGCTGAGATAAGAAGAACCAAGAGAAATAATATTTCATGTCGACATTTGATTAAAATTGGAAATCAATCTCAGTTCAAGAAAATTTCGCCAGATTATATCAGGGATGGAATGTTACAAGCAAACCTATTCTACATGCAAGCAAATTATGATTATGCAGAACACACATTCCTATTTGATATTAAAACATAAACAATCGACAATGCAAAACACACATTCCTATTCTACATGCAAGTGCACTATGATTATGCAAAAAGAAAACTCGAAATAAAAGGAATTAATTCTCAACCGAACATACACCAATTGATTTCTGAAGTTGTTCAAATCTATTACTATCAAGGGCCTTGGTAAAGATATTGGCTAGTTGCTTATCAGTAGGTATGTATTCAAGTGCAAGTATATCATCTTCAACTAAGTCATGAATGAAATGATGACGGATACCTATGTGCTTAGTGCATGAGTGTTCAACTAGATTTTTCGAGATGTTTATGGCACTTTGATTATCACAGAAAATGATTAACTTCCCTTGTACTAAACCGTAGTCACAAAGCATTTGTTTCATCCACAACACTTGTGTGCAACAACTTCTAGTGGCAATGCCCTCAGCTTCTGCTGTGGAGAGAGAGACATAATTCTGCTTCTTACTATGCCAAGCAACTGGATTGTTGCCAAGATAGAAACACCTACCAGATGTGATCTTCCGATCATCGATGTTACCTGCCTAATCTGTGTCTAAATATCCTGCAATTTCAACATTTGACTCAAATGAGTAGTAAATCCCATAATTCAATGTTCCATTCACATATCGTATTATTCGTTTAACAGCGGTCAAATGAGATTGTTTTGCACATGATTGAAAACGAGCACAAACACCAACACTAAATGAAATATCAGGACGACTTGTAGTAAGATCACGGTCTGAAATGCCGATAATATCGGCGAAATATCGCCGATAATATCGGTTTTTTGACATACCGATATTTTAATGATTATCCAATGAGTTTTCGTTGAAATATCGTGATATTATCGATAATATCGCGATATTTCCAAAAATATCGCGATATCGTGGAAATGTTCGAATCGGAGAAGAATGCCGGAGCTTCTACAGCTCCGGCCGATTGTAAAAGCATACCCTAGACTCTGATCTAGGTATCAAAATGAAATAGGAGACGAGATAAGGGTTTTTGTAACATCCGTTTGCAGTGAAACATACGGAGGTGTTCGGAAAGATCGTCGACACCTACGGCCTCGCCGGAGATGGGTGTGCCTATTCCCGAGCCGATTTTGTCCCAAAAACCTTGCAAAACACGATTTTGAACTTAAATTTCACATATAACTTCAATCTAGAACAGAGAGAGAGAGACTGAGGTTGCAAAAACACGATTTCTTCGAAGCTTACTTAACCGGAGAAATTCAAGAAACTCGCCGGAGTTCCTGCGTTCGCCGAGTTGCAGAGACGAGAAGGGGCTTCAGGACCTGAAGCAGGTGCGATGGTGTGCGTGTGTGTATGTGGGTCTTGGAGAGAGAGATCGAGAAGAGAGATCAAGAAGAGAGTTTCGAGAGAGAGACCGAGAAGAGATTTGAGAATATCTCTATGTGTGTGTGTGTATGTGTAGGAGAATGGAGAAAGGAGAGAATAGAGAAGGATCGAGAGAGAGAAGGCTGTGGGAGAAGGGAGAAGAAAGATCGACAGATATCTGTGTGTGTGTGTGGGACAATGGAGAAGGGAGAGAAGAGAGAAGAAAGATCCAGAGAGAGTGACTGAGGTTGAATGGTCTGTGTGTGATGTCTGTGTGCGTGTGTGATCTTTGTGTGTGTGTGTGATCTCGTGGTGGCGTGTCTGTGTGTGTGTGTGTGTGTGACAACTTTTACAGTTACTTTTTGACAATTTCAGACCATGGACAAAAATAATAGTGGTTTCATTCAAAACCGTGTGCCACTGTGTTATTCTTTCACATTCAAAATCGTGTGCCACTGTGGTATTCTTTCACATTCTCAGAGGTAGAGTATTAGAGCCATTCAGAGCCTTTTCGTTTCTTCTTCTTCCCTTACCTCTTTCAGAGCCATTCCAGATCCATTCCAGAGCTTCAACACAAAGGATTCCATATTTAAGGTAAGTTTACAAACTTATATTTATATTATTGTAATTTATACAACAAAAAAATTTGTGTGGACTCGTATGTTAATTTTTTGAAGTAATTAATACTTGCATGTTAAATTTTTTAAGTAATTAAGTAATGTTAACAATTACATGTTAATTTTTTTAAGTAATTAAGTAATGTTGTATAATTATTCCCTAGGATAATTTTAATATGTTTAATGTTATTTATTATTTTATTAATATTAGGTTTTATTATCAAATTGGATTATTATTCATTAATATTTGGTTTTTTTATTATCAAATTGGATTATTATTCATTAATATTTGGGTTTTTTATTATCAAATGGGATTATTATTCATTAAATTGGATTATTATCAAATTAGATTATTCATTAAATTGGATTATTAACAAATTGGATTATTATTCATCACTATGTTTAATATTAGGATTTTTTTTTATCAAATTGGATTATTATTCATTAATATTAGGTTTTATTATTCCATATTATTTTTATAATTACTTAAATTTTTACAATCATTTTCTTTACTTCGTATTTAATTCTTTTATAGAATAACTTTATTATTTAGGTTCTCTTATATAACCGTCATCACTACTATATTTTTTGGCCAAAAACAATTGTCTAATTTTCATGAAAAATAAATATAGGTACGTGTAAGATGTCTAGTGGAGTTACTAAACGTGATCCAGCTTGGGAACATGGAGACCCAATAGACGAAAACAAACGTGGCAGAATTTGCATATATTGTGGTCGGGTAATGAAGAGTGGCGGAGTGACACGACTTAAGTACCATCTTAGTGGATTAGATCCAACAAAAAATGTCCAACGATGCGATAATGTCCCCCCAGAAGTGAAGGCATTCATCAACACATTATTAAAAAATAAAAAACAGCAGAAGGAAAAGATAACACATGGAATGGAAAATATTCGAGCTGGGCTATGATGAGAAGTCATTGGCCAAGCGGTTGACAGTGATGATGATGACGATGAGGACGAATGTGATGATGACATGGGACTTGAAGAACGACGCAATTTGAAACAAGCATTATGTGCCTCCAAACAGTTAGCATGGGAAAGAGAACACCTTCATAAAATTTCTAATAAAGCACAAGGTTCCGGGACAAGTGGTGGTCCACAAATGAGACGGGGAGCAAGTGTTAGAGAATCACAACCAATACCACCAATAGCTCCAAGTTTATATAAGTCATCCAAAGCACGTCAAAAGAGTGTTTGGAGTTATTTCACTGGAGGTAATGTGAAGGAGGGAATGGGGCGTCTAATTAGCAAGTTCTTTATCTATGAAAATGTCCCTACTGAGAAGGCATCATCACATCATTTCAAAAATATGGTATTGGGATGTCAACAGGTTGGTGTTGGAGTACAACCTCCCACTCCCTACGAGGTAAGAAACAAATATTTGGATATGGAGTATAAAGACATTGGCGAGTATGTTAACAAGTTGAGGTTAAAGTGGGAAACTAATGGTTGCACAATCATGTGTGACGGATGGACTGGCTCGACTAGATTGTCTATCATAAACTTCATGGTATACTCCAAGGGAAAGACAAATTTTTTGAAGTTTGTTGATGCTTCAGACCATATAAAGAACTACAAGTATATTTATAAATTATTAAGGGATGTAATCATGGAGGTGGGAGAGCATAATGTTGTCCAAGTCGTGACCGACAACGGTTCTGCATTTGTCAAAGCTGGAAAAAAGTTAATGAAGCATCATAATGTGTTTTGGACATCATGTGCAGCACATTGTATTGATCTCATGTTTGAGGCAATGGGGAAGAGAGAGAATGTTGCTACTGTCGTAAAAAGAGGTAGAACGATCACAAATTTTATTTACAATCACGGTTGGTTGTTGGCAAAGATGCGTGAATTTTACAAAGGAGAAATTATTTGTCCAGCTACCACTCGATTCGCCACCAACTATATTGCATTAGACAGCCTACTTAAGAAGAAAGCAGGGTTGAAGCAACTATTCACTAGTGACGATTGGGCCAACCACAATTTCAGCCGCTCAAATGCAGGTCGTATGGTGGAAAGTATAGTGCTTGATCAAGATTTTTGGACTCAATCAGAACATGTGTGCCAAGTGTTTGAACCTCTTTACAAAGTTTTACGGATCATTGACATAGAAGTGTATCCTACTATGGGGGCAATATATGAGTTGATGCGTGTAGTGAAGGAGGACTTGGAAAGAAAACATCGTGCAAGGTGGGTCATAAAGATAATTGATGACCGATGGTATCAAACATTATACCACGACTTGCATGCAACATGTATAAATTATGTCATAATTTGCAATTCATTTCTTTAGTTGCATAAGTATTATTTCTCTTATTAGAGTATGTGTTTCTTTGAACAGCATATTATTTGAATCCTCGATACCAATACAGACCCGGTGTTGAAGATGATGGTACCCTTATACGTGCTGTACATAATGTATACTCTAAATTAGACCCTGCATCACCAGCAGTTGGCTAATTTGAAAATGAGGTACATAATTACTTAAATTATAATAATTACTTTGTTGGATTAAACTAACACGATTTATTGAATTCAGCTAACATGGTTTAAAGATGCAAGAAGAACTTTTGGAGAACCAACATTAGTTGCTGCTCGAACAAAAATGTCTCCTAGTGAGTGTAAACATATTTCACTATCAGTTTATAATAGATTTTGTTGGAGTTATTAGGCTTATCAACATTGTTTTTCATTGTAGCTGAATGGTGGATCATCTATGGGACTGATGCACCAACTGTGAGAAAGTTAGTAATCAAAGTATTATCACAAACAGCTTCCTCATCTGCTTGTGAAAGAAATTGGAGCACATTTGCACTCAAACATACAAAGCAAAGAAATAGGTTGGCTCATAGTAGGTTGAAAAAATTAGTTTATTGCTACTACAACATGAAGCTTCAAATTTGAGATAAGGAAGCAGAAATAGATCATGTCGACCGTGGTGACCCACTAGATGTGTTTGATATTGTTGCTGAAGATGATGATACAGAGGGTAACTAACTTTATCAATGGATTAGACCTCTTCAGTTAGATGATGATAAAGGTAACCCAGCTCCAAGAGTTGCTGAAGAAGCACGTAATGAAGGGATAAATGTAGAAAAAGTATTAGAGGAGGAGGTGGGATCTAGCAGCGCTGACTCTTTCGAAGAACTTTTGCGCCCAAGACCAAGAAACACTGGAATTCCACCTTATTCCAATCCTACACAACCACAAGATCCTGCTGATACTAATGATAAATCTAGTACAAGATCAGGAAACTCACCTACCACCGGAGGTGGGAATGATGAAGGATATAGTGGAGCTGGAGGTAGTGGTGGATATGAAAACTATGTTGGACCACTTCCCAGATTTATGAGCCCATTCAATAGTGAGGCAAACTTCACGCATGCAACACATGATGAGGACCATGGCAGTAGGCGGGTAGGACCAGGAATTGGTGCCATAGGGAAGGACTATACTCGTAGAGAAAGAGGCAAGGAAACTTTGTCACGTCAACAAGATGACTCGTTGTCTATAACTTCGGACTTTGTTGGAGTGGGAAGTAGTAACTATGGTTATACACATAACCAACCATTTCCCTACCCTTCATATCCCATTCCTGTTGGGATGGAATCGAGCGACTCATGGAAAGAATCTAAGACTCAATCTTCAAATGATTTTGCTTATGGACAACGTCAACCAAGCTCAGATCCATATGGGTGACATGTTAACAATTACATGCAAATTTTTTTTGGGAATTTATCATTTGATGACTACTCTTCACAATACACTTACTTTACACATAGAGATGATGAAGATAGTCAAAATTTTGAACCTCATAGGAACTCTATGTGGTACTAAGTCACTCATGTATCTTACCATGCAATGTATAAAGTGTAAAATATTGTACTAATTCATTATATATAAATGATTATGGTGTGTTTAAACTTCTTTCATTAATTACTACATATTTTCTACACTCACAATGTTTGCCCGCTATATAATCAACTTAAATCAGTTAAATCCATCATGCAATGCATTTCCTTCCAATTTTTTGTGATAAACTAATAGATAATTGACTAAATAAACATCCTACAAAGTTTCAATAAAAATTTCCAACTATTTCTTACAATTTCCGTGGTTTCCATATTATTTTTATCGATATCAATAATATCCCGATATTTCCATCGATATTTCCGTATTTCTGGACTACCGATATTTCCGATATCATCGATATTTAATACCTTGAGTAAGATAAAGTAAACTCCCTATCATGTTTCGATACAGAGTATGATCAACATCTTATCTAGATTCATCATTGTGAAGTTTATCGGTGGTACTCATTGGATTTCGCATAGGTTGAGTCGCTTCAAGTTCAAACTTTTTGACTAAATCTTTTGCATACTTGGTTTGTGAAAGAAACATGTCATTCTTCATTTGTTGTACCTACAAACCAAGAAAATAATTCAATTCACCACACAGACTCATTTCAAACTCATTTTGCATAACATGAGTGAACTCAACAACCAAACTTTCAGAAGTAGATCCAAAAACAATATCATCTACATAAACTTCTGCAACAATTAAATCACTTTTAATTAGGGCTGGCAATTTCTGACACGACCCGATAACACGACACGACACGACATGAAATTAACAGGTGTTCGGGTCGACACGATAACGAATCGGGTCGTTATCGGGTAACCCGATAGCACCTGTTAAGATAACGGGTAAATTCGGGTATACACGTGGGTAACACGATACACGATAAGCAAAATATTAATTTCATAATTTTATAACCCTAAAAAAAATACTAGTATAATTATATATATTAATTTAACAATTTTATACCCCTAAAAACTATAATAAATAAATAAATAAATATTAAATTAAGTTAATTAACTATAATTATTATAATTCTTATAATTATACCCCAAAATATTAATCATCTATAATAATTATATATATATATATATTAAATTTTATAAAACTATAATAATTATTAATTAATAATATGCATGAATCGATGAGCAATGCATGATGCATCCAATATTCCAATCCAAGTCCAACCATCGGACAGACAATCCATTCATTTTGATTCCATTTAAACTTTAAAGTGCCGCCCTTTTTGAAGAAAAAGGGAGGGAAAATGAAAATGATAAAACAAGTTGAAAATGGAATAAAAAGGAGAGGGAATTATGAAAAGATGGGTAGACTACCGGAGGGAAAAATGAAAATTATAAGAAAAGTTGAAAAGAAAACAAAAAAGAGAGGGAAAAATAAAAATTAAAAAAAGTGGTGAGAATTTTTTTTTTAAAGTTATTAACTTTTTATCACACATATATCATATCCCACTATTTTTATAATGATTAACACGTGTTAATTTAATTATACGTACAAAATAAATGGATTTAAATCTACTTAATAAATATATATATATATACACACACACACATCACTAACACATAATACACACTATTGATTCATTGAAACTTGATGGGATACGAATTCTCCAAAACTAATTTCAACGATCGCAACCGTCAAACTTGTATGTATATGCTTCGAGATCACATCAGCAAAAAATCACAAAAAACAAACATTCAGAGATCAAGTAATAGGCCAAAGTTTTTCGACGGTTATAAACTAAAAATCACGATTTAACGGTTATTTTAACTCTGATTTTGATGGTTTTTTACAGATACACTCCTTGATCCTATATGAATACAATGAATGAATTCGATCTTCAATTTAAAATATTTATACAAGTAGATACCACAAAATCTTATGTTATACTTAATGAAAGTATAAATAAACTCTAAGTGTTAGTGAATCTATCTTTTTAATGGGATACAAATTATCCAAAACTAATTTCAACGATTGCAACCGTCAAACTTGTATGTATATGCTTCGAGATCACATTAGCAAAAAATCACAAAAAACAAACATTCAGAGATCAAGTAACGGGCCAAAGTTTTTCGACGGTTATAAACTAAAAATCACGATTTAACGGTTATTTTAACTCTGATTTTGATGATTTTTTACAGATACACTCCTTGATCCTATATGAATACAATGAATGAATTCGATCTTCAATTTGAAATATTTATACAAGTGGATACCACAAAATCTTATGTTATACTTAATGAAAGTATAAATAAACATAACTCTTGAAGGCAATAGATCAAGTCAAAGTTCCAATACAATTTCATGATGATCGATGTAAATTGAAGATTTTGTAAATTGAGGTTTAAACTTTTGAGAAAGACTTAGAACCTTGAAAACAAAAACTCTTTCATTTTGCATATGCTTGCACATTTAATATTTGTAATAAATTAGTAGTGTATGTATTATTTTTTTATTAGGTTCTTATTTTCGAGTGTAGATATAGTACTTAAACGACAAATGTTTTAATGTTTTAAAGTAATATATAATAATATATGTGGTATGTGCAAATTTTTTAAAAAAATATATTTTTCTTAACGGGTCATAACGGGTCGGGTCACTTTACCCGTTGGGTAAAGTGACACGACCTGTTAACGACCCGTTAAGATAACGGGTGTGACACGACACGACCCGTTAAGATAACAGGTGTTACACGAAAACGACACGAACACGACAAAAACGACACGTTTGCCAGGCCTACTTTTAATCCATTTGACAAACAAGGTTTTGTCAATTGCACCCATGGTGTATCCTTTCTTCAAGAAGATGACTTGACAAACGCTCATACCAAGCCCGAAGAGCCTATTTCAGTCCATATAGAGCCTTTTTAAGTCTATACAAGTGGTTAGGATGGAAAGAATCTTTGAAGCCCGCAAGCTGTTCAGCATATACTTCCTCTTTGAGGAAGCCATTAAGGAATGCACTCTTGGCATCCATTTGATACAACTTGAATTGAAGGTGATAGGCCACAACTAGCATTAATCTCATTGATTCCAAACGCGCCACCGGAGTAAATGTTTCATCAAAATCAAGCTCTTCAACTTGTGTGTAGCCTTGTGCAATGAGCCTTGCTTTGTTTCTAACTACATTTCCCTTCTCATCTGTCTTATTTCTAAAGATCCATTTGGTACCAATTATCTTGGTGTCTTTTGGATAAGGGACAAGGTACCAAACATCCTTATGAGTGAACTGATTAAGTTCCTCTTACATGACAGTTATCCAATCATTATCCACAACTACTTCCTTGACATTTTTGGGTTCAAGTAAAGACATATAGCACACAAAACTAATCTTTTCGGCCACTTGTTGCCTAGTCTTCATCTTGTTATCCAAAGAACCAATGGTATTAGTGGACTTATGATCCCTTTGAACTTGTTTTGCACTAGTTTGGAGTGATTGAGATGAGGTGTCTCGAACATCATTAAAGGCTGCATTAACTGTTTCTCTTGTATGAGTTGAATCATGATTAGGCCCATCATCTTCATCAACTTGCAAAACATCATACACTTTTGAGTCATGCATATTAGAGTCATCAATCACAACATTTATGGATTCCATAACACCTTTTGTATGTGAATTGTAAACTCTATATGCCTTACTTATTAGAGAATAACCAAGGAAAATTCCAATATCACTTCATGCATCAAATTTTGCCAAAGTCTCCCTATCTTTATAGATGTAACAAGTGCTACCAAACCCACATAAGTGACTCACATTTCGTTTCTTACCTTTCCAAAGCTCATATGGTGTACATTTAGTTCTAGATCGAAGAAAAACTCTATTAGCTGTATAACATGCTGTGTTGATTGCCTCAACCTAGAAATACTAAGCCATATTCAATGCGTTAATCATAACTTGTGCCATGTCTAATAATACCTTATTCTTCCTTTCAACCACCCCATTTTGTTGGGGGTGATAGAGGCAAAGTATTCATGTTGAATGCCATGTTTTTCACAAAAATTAGAGAATGGTGCATTGTCAAGTTCAGTTCCGTGGTCTGTTCTTATTCTAATGACAACAACATTTTTTTTTAAGTTTGAATCTTAATGCACAAAATATTGAATGATTGGAATGCTTCAAACTTATCATGCAACCCAGGTGTAACGAGAGAAATCATTGACTAAAACAAGTATGTTCTTTTCACCTCATATTCTCTATGTTTACACATGACCTACCAAATCCATGTGCATCAGTGCAGTGGTTGTGAGGTGGAAATGAAATTCTTTGGGCTATGTGTACTTTTGGTTTGCTTTCCTATTTGACATGCGCTACAAACACCTTCTTGTTTGTCTCCTAAAGATACTAGTCCTCGTACATATTGCTTTTTGGATATTTTCCACAAATCCCTGTAATTCATGTCCTAGTTGTTGATACCACAAATCCAAGGGATAGTTGCTTACTCTGAAACACATATTAACTCGATTAGCACTAGCACAATAGTAATTGTTTTTAGATCTAGGTCCACACAACACCTTTTCATCAGTTTTTTTTGCTAACAACACATTTAGCTAAATCAAAGTTTACATTCCCAATGTCATCACATAGTTGATTAATGCTCATCAACTTAGCAGTAAGCTTATCAACCAATAACACATTATGTAATTCAGGTAGTCCAATGGTTTTGACAGCGCCCTTACCAATTATCGTTGTTTTCTTACCTTTTCTTATGTTACCTGTCATGTGCCTTGAACATTCACTTTCAAAATACCAAGTGTCAAAATCAATGAAGATAAAGTAGTAAAGGCAACTAAACACTTGATGTTTGATTCGTCAGACTTAATAACTCGAATGAGCAAACAACAATGGTTTTCTTTTCTTCTCCAAATTTGATTGGTTGAAGCAAGGTATAAAATATCGATGATATCGGAAATATCGGTAGTCCGGAAACACGGAAATATCGACGGAAATATCGTGATAATATCGATATCGATAAAAATCCAATGGAAACCACGGAAATTGTAAGAAAAAGTTGGAAATTTTTATTGAAACTTTGCAGGATGTTTATTTAGTCAATTATCTATTAGTTTATCACAAAAAATTTGAAGGAAATGCATTGCATGATGGATTTAACTGATTTAAGTTGATTATATAGCGAGCTGGCAAACATTGTGAGTGTAGAAAATATGTAGTAATTAATGAAAGAAGTTTAAACACACCATAATCATTTATATATAATGAATTAGTACAATATTTTACACTCATTTAAGCAAGGGATTAAGCAATGTGAGCTGTTGCTCCGAACCAATAACAATTGCGCCGAACCAATTACAATCATTTATATATAATGAATTAGTAAATAATTATTGAATAATATGTTATTTCTTATAAAAGAACATACATATGTGAATGTTTTATGTACATATCTAATATGCTTGCATAAAAAAAATCTAATAATTTATAATTATATAACATTTATAATTATAACTTAAAACAAAGAGAGAAAGGGATGTTTATCCAAAACCCTAATCAATGTTTAACGCGCTTGATTGAAACTTAGTTACTCATGTTCATCATAATTGAAAAGCAAATTAAGTGATCCAAACATGAAAGGGAGAAAGAACCCAGAAAAGCAAACATGAAAGGGGCGGTGCTCGTCGGAAAACTGGGTTTGGGGTCGAAGGTTTGGGCAATTTTCAAAGCTTTGGGCAATTTTCAAAGCTTTGTAACTTTTTCGTTTCTTAACCAAATTGAGTGATTCAAAAGCTAAAATGTAGTTAGGAATGTGGAGAAGAGGTTCATACCAAGTGAAGACCGAGTGGTGGCCGGTGTTGACCGGAAAATGACCTGAAAGATGGCCAAACGACCACGGTTTATGAGTTTGGCCGGAATTCTACCCTAACTTTGAACGTCCATAACTTCTTCTTTACTCAACCAAATTAAGTGATCCAAACATGAAAGTTGTAGTACTCGACGAGATGAAGAGATTGTGTAAGACGGCCAAATCGCCGTGTTTTGGCCGAAAAACGCCTCGAAAGGGGCGGTGCTCGTCAGAAAACTGGCCTATAAAACATTGCTTCTAGTAGTTTGTCCCACATCGGCCGTGCATTAGAAGGTAGCATGCTAACAGGCCTATAAAAGCCACATTCCAATGTTGAATAAGGCATGCCTTTCTCGGCATTTTGGCTGAGATCAGGTGTAGTCTCCGTTTCGAATTTTGTTGATATCGTGATATTTTCGGAAATATCAAGATATTATCGATAATATCGCGATATTTTAACGAAAACCATTTGGATATCAAATAAAATATCGCTGGGTGAAAAAAATGAAATTATCGGCGATATTTCGCCGATAATTTCGATATTTTAGACTCTGGGTTGAAGTTGGTTTAGCTCTCCAAATAAGTTTATTTTAGGCATGTAAGTATTAGGAATTTTAACTAACTTAGAGAGTTTGCCAACTTCTTTCAATAGATTTGTAAGCTGAGATTGCAGGTTACCTGATGTCAACTTACCATTACTCATATCCGTTTTGTCACACAAAGGTCTTATGTGACCTTTCTCACCACATGCACGACAAGTTAGATAAGATTTGGAACCTGCAATATTCATGTTAGTACCCTTCACAAACTTTGTTACTGAAGAAGACGAACTAGAATTAGATACATATCCTAAACTAGATTGATCACCACTTGGTTTACACATATTAAGCATTTTGTCTATTTTCTCAGCACCAATTGTTAATATGTGAATTTTGCATTGTGACTCATGAAGTTGATATTTAAATGTCACGTTCAGTAGATAGTGAAGTGGTTAACTTGTTTTGATTGCTTATTTCAATGACTTTTTCGTCATCCCAGTCCTTGGTTTCATCTAATCCTGCATTAACATAAGCAACAAAAGCAATAATATTAGATTCTTCATCAGATTCACTTTTAGAATCACCCCAAGAAGCTAGCATTGCTCTACTCTTTTTTTTCAGTCTTCATCTTCTTTAGAGTGTTTCACACTCCCTAGCTTCATAACATTCATAACATTTTCTCTCGTCAGTAGCATTTTTAATTTTATCAACCTTAGAATTTTTTCCAAATGAAAAGTTAGGTTTAACATTTTTTTATGTCGAACCAGATTTTCCTATAATTTTTTTGTTCTTTTAAAACTTTTGAAATTGTGTAGTCAACAAGGTAAATTCTTCCTCACTAACCCCCTCACCTTGATCATAATTTTCATTCACCACATGTAAAGCAATGTTTTTGCTTTTCTTAGGTAGAGGTGGCAATTCCATTTCATAAGTCTTTAAAGCACCAACCAATTTAGAAACCTTCAAGGTTTTTAGATTTCTTACCTTTGTGATGACAGTTTTCTTTCGTTGAAATCTATGAGGTAAGGATCTTAATACATTTTTTACTATTGGAGACTTAGGCATTGTCTCACTAAGACTATAACAATTGTTTACAATTTCACACAGCTTTGCATAGAACTTAGGAAAGGTCCCATCTTCTTCCATCTTGATTCTCTCAAATTGTGAAGTGAACACTTCAAGCTTTGCCTTTGTCTCTGTTTTTGTTCCTTCATATGTATCCTGCAAAATTTCCCATGTTTCCTTGGAAGTTTCACAGTTGCGTATGAAAATAAATTGATCAGGAGAAACAATAGTAAATAAAGCATTCGACCCTTTTTTATTATTAGTGGAGTGTGTGACCTTAGCAGTAGTCCACTCTTTCCTAGGTGTAGGAACAACAACTTCACTAACATCATCTACTACATCTTTGCTATTAGAAGACTTCTTTTTGTTATTAATTTTAACAATTTTTGTGGGCAAAGTATGCCTATGGACCACTGCACTCCAAACCCTATCATCTAAAGCACATAAAAAAGACTTCATCTTTGAATTCCAATCTCCATAATTCTCCCGATTGAAGTATGGAGGGTGAGAGACAGAACTAACAGCCCGGTCCATCCCACGTTCCCTAGGATCCACTGTATTTAGAGACCTGCTCTAGTGCCAATTGAAAATGTATAGTAAAACCAAGAATTCAAACTAAAAGATTGAATGTCAATTTTAAACCCGTTCGCAAGATTGCCAACAATAATCCACTAAGGAAAAGATGAAGACTTTACAAGATTCATACGAAACCTAGGTACACAACCTAGCGAGCCTTGTTCTCTCAATCTTGAACGTCTAATGCACACAGCAGGGTTGCACATAGCTGGATTTGAACGAAGTGTAGAACAACTTCCATTGCTCACTCAAATGCAATATGGATATTTTGCATTGCAAAAGATGTCCTCCTTTGAGTGTGAAAGACCTATTAAATAGGTGACCTTACGTACTTTTCTTGGACTAGAAATCCTTCCTCAATTAATCTTCACGTCCAGTCTCTTTATTTTCTCCAACAATCAGTTGATGTGATTGCCATCGTCTTTGACCGACCAATTTATCTAGAAAATAAGCCCAATTAAATCACATTTACAAATTGAACTCTTTGAAAAATAGAACCAATATGTCTCAATTACGTTTTGACCCAAACAATGAATATTTCATTTTCTTGATCTTCGAACACCATATCTCCAAACGCATCAAGTACATGGTAGTGTATATTTTGGTAGACCCGGCAGTTTCTTACACGACACGAAAATAACGGGTTTCGGGTCAACACGATAACTAATTGGGTCATTATTGGGTGACCCGTTAAGAACACGTTAATAACGGGTTCTTAACAGGTATACATGCGAGTAACACGTGGGTAATCCATGGGTAACCCGTTTCGACCCGTTAAGAAAAATAAATTATAATTTTAAAGTTTAATTACTAAAATATTTATTATAAAATACAATAGCCATATTGTATATATTAGTATATTCTATATTAAATATATTTTTTTGTATTATTATTCTATATAAGTTAAAAAAATTAAGTTTTATTCATTTATTTATTTTTATTATGAGTGTTTCTTATTATTATTAATAGGATAAATTTTACTTAACATGTTGTTGTCCAAAATTAAAATCAACTAGTATAGTATTAGTATAGGCCGATAAGACATCACTACAAGTATGAAAAATGTGAAATAATATATAAACACTCGTGATTCATCATTCTCCATGAGTAGACAATGATTACACTTAGATTATCGTTTAGAATTTTAAAACCCTCCAAACCGTCATGAATAGTATTTTTTATTTTGAGTGTAAAATAATAAAAATAATAAGTATTATTGTAGAAGTGTAAGAAATACAATCACTCGTAGTGACAAGCTTTACAACTTTCGTGAAGGGGTCAACTTCGAAATCCGACACTATAATCCATAAACCTTAAATTTGTATTTAACCGTCGATTGTCGTTTGAGATTTATTCTTTATATTGAATTTTATTTTTTTGAAAACATGATCTTCTAGGGGATGTAGAAAGATGAACGGTTCAAATCTTTGATATCACGTTCTGAGATTTACAGATAATTGAAATATGAGTCAATGTTATATAGTTTGTAGAGACTTTATAAACACCAAGTAATATTTTCACTAACAATAAAACTCTGAACATAATATCAACGATCTGAATCATTCATCTTCCTGTATCCTCTAATAGATCATATTTCCAAAAAAAAAAAAATTTGGTGAGAAAAATGAAGTATAAATGTAAACAACAATCGACGGTTAAATTTTGATCTATGATTTATATGATTATAGTGGCACATTTCAAAGTTAAGCCATTCATGAAAGTTGTGAAGCTTGTCATTACGAGTGCTTATATATTTTTTCTGTAGTTTTCACACTTCTACATTAATTAAAAAATTATTAAAGACTTTACTTAAACAATAGCTATAGAATAAATGAGAAGAGAGTGCTAATGTAAAAAGCCTCATTGTAAATATCATCAATATAACTCTTGAAAACAATATATCAAGCCAAAATTCCAATACCATTTCCCATGGTGATTGATGAAAATTGAAGAGTTTGATTGTAAGAAAATGTGTGTAAGGTTCCAAACCTTGAAACATAACTCCCTTAATTTTGTAAATCTTTTGAACATTTGATATTTTGTAATGTTCTAATGTTTTTATTTTTTTTTATTTTTATTATGCTCTTATTTCGGGTATGTAAATATGTAATACTTGAAAGACAAATGTGTTTTTATGTTTTGAATGTGATAATATGGTATGTATATACTTATTTAGTATTACGTTTTTCATTTGATTATTTATTGGTTTAAAATATATTTTCCTTAACGGGTAACGGATCAGGTCATATTATCTGTTAATATTATCGGGTCGATTTCGGGTCGGATCATTTTACCCGTTTATTTTAACGCGTGTTACACGACACGACCCGAACACGAGAAACACGACACGAATGCCAGGTCTATATTTTGAATCCCAACTCTTCCAACCACAAACGCTTGTCCGGACAACCAAGTGAATCCGGCATGGTGAAACGGTTTGAGAACAAAAGGGTAATTAAATTTTACTAAGAATTAAAAGGAATTTCTTGAAATCTGACTAAAAGAATCGGTAGGGTTTGAGAATAAGAAACATGAATTGCAGAGAAATGCCTGAGTCGAATGGATTTCTGCTTTTAAACACAATAAGTGGGGGCACTATTTGGTTTTCACCATTCCAAAAGGGCCAAAACGTTTACATCCCAAGTCGTTTCGGAAGAGAACGTTCCCATATTCTAATACTTGAAATGAGAAGTGCAGGTTTGCTATAGTATTTATTAGACCTGGCATTCGTGTTGTTTTTTTCGTGTTCGTGTCGTTTTCGTGTCATACCTGATATCTTAACGGGTCATATCGTTGATGCATTGTAAACAACACAAAAATTAAACCCTCTTGTTGACAATTGTAATATAGATGTAAGTAGGGATCGTTCTAGGCCGGGGATTAGGACGGATTGCTAATATACTCTAAACTGATTTAAAAACACTAAATAAGACTAAAAAAACACAAAACTAGGCAAAAGACACTTAACTAAACTCTAAAAACTCAAAACACACTAGAATGACTCAAAACAACTCAAAACAACCAAATTGACTCAAACTAGACAATAGGAACCGATTTGGACGAAAATAGACTCAAGGAACTAACTAAACACAAATTAGGACAGAATCTAACTAAATTGACACTACTTAATGATGGGCGGGGGGGGGGGGGGGGGTTTGGTTTGCACGAAAATTGAAACTAAAATTAAACAAACTTGTAGAATTAAACAAAGACATAAAACTAAGGTGAATGGATGAGTGACGGACTAGCTAGAGGATTCTTCTCCACACATGACACAATTGCATACAAATCAATTTTCAATTATTCTTTCGATAAACTATGAAACTCAACACCCCAGGTTAACTGTGATAGCACTTTTTTAACCTTCAAGTTTTTCTAAAATTATTGAATTGGACGGGAAAGCGCATACAACAATTCAAAACATTCTTTAAAAGTCCCCTACGTGAACAGCACAATAGAGATACAATCAAAGATCATTAAGCTTTGTGAAAACTATAAGCATTGACGAGGCATTCGTAACTATGAAAAGCATGATACTCCTGCCAAGAATTCACTTAACGCGATTGTGACTAGCAACCTCTACTACTTGTGAATATAAGTTCATAACGATTAGGTGAAACTCCCTTATATTCTAGCATCAAATTCATGCATGCAAACTAAGTATGCATCCTTAATCAACATACAAGAATAAGTTATCAATCAAACAGTTAAGCAAATTGCATTCACAATTTATGAAATTACAACTGAAGGTAATCAATTCATATTGCAAACATATTCATGGTATTGAATCAACTTCTAGCCAAGGCGAATTTATTTCCTCATAGTCGCAATTAAACAAATATAATCAAATTTAAACATTTAAAACAAAGATAGATTACACCTAGAAACACTCCAACAATCCAACGTCTTGAATGGCTAGGCACGGCTCCAAGGTAATCATCTCCTTCTTCCTTTGTAAAGCTGCAGCACAAGGGATGGTGATGATGGTTGATGGCTGGTGCAGCAAAGGGGTTGAATAGGTTTAGAGAATATGGAAGGGTGATAGGGGATGGATAAGAAGAGAGGTGGATGGAATGGATGGAGGAAGAGAGAAGACTTGTGGCATAAATTGTGTTGTGAATGTGTTGTGTGAATTCCCCCTTTGTCTTGTGATGGACAAGCCTATTTATAGACTTTGAAAATGAATCACCACCACAAAATTTCTTGGTGAAGTGGGTGGATGTTGTAGGTGAAGTGTGTCCATATTTTAGCATATGTTTGAAGCCCTTTCATGCACCAAAACGTCTATCCTTATGCATGCAATCCATTCCACCCCAAAACAGCTCTAAATTGCACCAAAATGCACTTCTTTGCTAACTTTGTTATTAGAACCTACAAACACACGAAAATAGCTTAAAACATTCTAATAAGATGAAACTAATTAAGTAAATGCAAGGAAACAAACTAATAAAATCACATAAATATGTTCCTATCAAACTCCCACACACTTAGCTGTTGCTAGTCCTCTAGCAAAACAAAGAAACAAAAAGAAACAAAACACAATCTAAACCTTCCAACGTTACCTCAGGGATTTCCAATGTAAATGTTAAAAATCATTACTTGCACATATTTTGGCCATCAATATCCTTAAGCATACACTTAACCACAGTCACCATTTACTAGTTCTCTTTTAATCGATTAAAACAACATTTTGAATGTAGTAACATGCCTTAGAGAATTCCCTCAATTCCTTACTAGATATGCACTCATTTTTCACTCAGATTTTCAAACTACACTCCCTACACTAGGTGTATGTGAGAAGATTGATGTACACATGAAAACTAAAACTCACATATGTTTTAACAAAGAAAGCACTTTTCTGGAGTTATAAGTGAATATATGAATATGATCTCATGAACGGAATGCTACTACTTAGATGCGAGAACCAGGGACACTATGTGCTCATACCAATCCCAAACTCCACATATTGAACACACAACAACCACACTACTACAAAATTATCAATAACTGGCGGTTCAAAAATCGACAAAAAACGTATATTACTGTCGGATTTTAAGCAAAATCCGACAGAAAATGGATGCAGCGACGGATATAATAAGCGACGGCATTGCCTGCGTCAGGAAATGAATTTTCCGACAGAAAATGAATTTTCCGACAGAAAATACTCTAAAACCGCCAGAAATTCTGTTGGATAAAACCGACAGAAAGTACAAGAACCGCTAGAAATTCTGTCGGATAAAACCGACAGAAAGTACTAAAACCGCCAGAAATTCTGTCGGATAAAACCGACAGAAAGTACAAAAACCGACAGAGGGTTATTAATAAGAAAAGAAATCTTGTCGGATAAAACCGACAGAACATATATTAATAATAAAAAAATATATCTGCATAAACTCCATCGTCACCATCCTCACACTCACAGCTCTAATTTCAGCAACCCAACAACAACAACAGCACAGACATGCAAGCTTACCAACAACAGCATCACTGTAACCAAATTACAAAACTTCAGAAAAGCACTACCATATTCTTCTCTCGAAAATTCCAAAAGATCTGAACTATGGAAATTTCATAACGCTTAAATATTTTAATTGAAACAATAACCAAACGAAGCCAAATGGAATTTGCGACGAACAGCGAAAAATGAAGAGAAAAAGGTTACCTGGAGAGCAGGGAAGCCTTCCTTCTCAGGGGTCTTGACCTGAGAGACGATACTATCATCGACCTAGAGCACAGTTATCGGAACCCTAGCGCCCCATTTGTCCCAGAGCGCAGTCATCCCGCACTCTAAAACTAGCAAAACCATGCAAACCCTTTATGGGTTATCTCGGTCCGTACCTTCTCTACTTCTCCTCATGCTCTTATGCTCCACCTCCACATCTGGGTTGCAACATCAACACCATAATGTTGTGCTAACGGTTCTGAGCGATGACATCCGTTCGTAGCACCACCACCAACAACATCCAACCCACTGAAATAAACAACACAAAATTCTTCAAGTCAGAGAGAGAGACAGAGGGGGGGGAGAGAGACACACACACACACAGAGAAAGAGAGAGTGTTACCTTCTTCTTCACCATATTCGAACTGGAAATAAATGAGGAGAGAATAGAAGGAGAAGGAAATGAGGAGAGGAGAAAATGAGGAAGGGAGAAGCACCAGCGCAAGGAAGAGACGGAGTGGTTTTATTTTGAAAAATTTCATTACTGTCGGTTAAAACTAACAGAAACATTTTTTAAAAATAAAAACCGACAGAAACTTTTCATTAATGTCGGTTATAACCGACAGAAACAAAATGGCGGTAAATATCCCGCCAAAATTCTCTCTGAAAATTTTAAATTTTCCTCCAAAATTTTAAATTCCCCCCAAAAAATTTGTTACAATTTTAAAAAATAAAATAATAATTGCTTGGTTTAATAAATAAATAAGTAATATTTATTTAAATAGAATATGTTTTAAAAATTAAATAAAAAATTTTTTTGGTTTAATTGATAATTTTTACATTTTTGGTTTAATAGATAATAATCCATGTAAAATATGCGATAAAGAAATAAAAAGAGAATTGTACAATGAAAATGTCATCACACAAACTAAATATTGTCTAATCAATAATTGAAAAACATAAATAAAAATTTAACACAAATTACTTTTCCCACTTCAAAATTTAAGCAAATTTAACAGAGATATGCATTCTACTAAAGTAGTTTCAATGATCTAACCGTCAACAAGATCGCATATGTAAAAAATCGTAAAAAACAAACATTTAGAGATTACGTAACGGAACAAAAGTTTTCGACGGTTATAAATGAAAAATTCACAATTTAACGGTTATTTTAGCTTCGATTTTAATGATTTTTTACAACTACACTCCTTGACCCTATACGAATGTAATGAATAAATTCGATCCTATAACAGTTTTCGACGATTATAAAAAAAAAATCACAATTTAACGGTTACTTTAGCTCCGATTTTGATGATTTTTTTACAGCTACACTCCTCGACCCTAGAAGAATGCATTGAATGAATTCGATCTTCAATTTAAAATATTTACACTAGTGAATACCACAAAATCTTATTTTATACTTGATAGAAGTATAATATTAAGTGTTGGTTTAATCTACTGTTTTGATGTGATACGCATTCTATGAAACGTTTTTCAACGATCCAACCGTCAAACTTGTTTGTACACACTCCAAGATCACATATGTAAAAAATCGTAAAAAACAAACATTCAGAGATTGGGTAACGGAACAAAAGTTTTCGATGGTTATAAACGAAAAATCACAATTGAATTGTTATTTTAGCTCTGATTTTGATGATTTTTTTCAGCTACACTCCTCGATCCTATAAGAATGCAATGAATGAATTCGATCTTCAATTTAAAATATTTACACTAGTGGATAAATCTTATTTTATACTTAATGGAAGTATAACATTAACTCTTAAGTGTTTGTTAAATCTATCAATTTGATAGGATATGCATTCTATGAAACTAGTTTCAACAATCCAACCGTCAAATATGTTTGTATATACTTCGAGATTGCATACCTTAAAGATCACAAAAAACAAATATTCAGAGATTAGGTAACAAAACAAAAGTTTTCGACGGTTATAAACGAAAACTCACAATTTAATGATTATTTTAGCTCCGATTTTGATGATTTTTTACAGCTACACTCCTCGACCCTATAAGAATGCATTGAACAAATTCGATCTTCAATTTAAAATATTTACACTCGTGGATAATTTTTTATACTTAATGGAAGAATAACATTAACTCTTAAGTGTTTGTTAAATCTATCAATTTGATAGGATATGCATTCTACGAAACTAATTTCAACAATCCAACCGTCAAATATGTTTGTATATACTCCGAGATCGCATACCTAAAAAATCACAAAAAACAAACATTCAGAGATTAGGTAACAGAACAAAAAATTTCGACGGTTATAAACGAAAAATCATAATTTAACGGTTATTTTAGCTCCGATTTTGATGATATTTTACAGCTACACTCCTCGACCCTATAAGAATGCATTGAACAAATTTGATCTTCAATTTAAAATATTTACACTAGTGGATAATTTTTTATACTTAATGGAAGTATAACATTAACTCTTAAGTGTTTGTTAAATCTATCAATTTGATAGGATATGCATTCTACGAAACTAGTTTTAACGATCTAACCGTCAAATATGTTTGTATATACTCCAAGATCGCATACCTAAAAATCATAAAAAACAAACATTCACAGATTAGGTAACAAAACAAAAGTTTTCAACGGTTATAAACGAAAAATCACAATTTAATGATTATTTTAGCTTCGATTTTGATGATTTTTTTACAGCTACACTCCTTGACCCTATAAGAATGCATTGAACAAAGTCGATCTTCAATTTAAAATATTTACACTAGTGGATAATTTTTTATACTTAATGGAAGTATAACATTAACTCTTAAGTGTTTGTTAAATCTATCAATTTGATAGGATATGCATTCTACGAAACTAGTTTCAACGATCCAACCGTCAAATATGTTTGTAGAGATAGCATGTGTAAAAAGTCGCAAAAAAAAACATTTAGAGATTAGGTAATGGGACCGTGAGTGAAAAAAAATATATTTAAACCATTTGTTTATTTATTTATTTATTTTTAATCAATATAACATTTTAAAATAATATAATAGTCAATTTCTGTCGGTTATAACCGTCAGAATAATAAAATAATAACCGCCAGAAACTAAAATAATAAAATAGTCAATTTCTGTCGGTTATAACCGCCACCATTAACTTAAAAACCGCCATAATATGTTAAAAATATTTAAAAAAAAAAGAATTCAAAAATACTGAGGGTTAAATCCGCCAGGAATTTCTGTCGGATATATCCGACAGAAAGTAACTTTAATCCGACAGTAAATAAATTATGTGTCGGATATCTTTTATCCGTCAGAATGGCTTATTAACCGCCAGGATCGTCTGACACCTAAAGCTAATGTTGTAGTAGTGCCAAGATAGAAGTCAAAGGGTTGTAACGGGGCTAAGGGTATTGGCTAACAAAGAAAGGATATGGAAAAACAAAGGTTCTTAAAGCAATAATAAGCAAAGTAATGAGATTGACACTTAGAATTCACTTTCGAATGCAAACTCAACTTTGAACACAAGGGGAGATTCATGCAACACTTAAGGTCAAATTCAAACTTTTGGACCCTTTTCTTCAACAATCAACATTTTTGAACTCATTTTCACTTCTTTTCAAACTCTTTTTCTTTCTTTCTTTCTTTTGACACGTTTTTCTCTTCTTCATTTTTTTTTGAAACACAAAACGTACAATTGAGCTCAAAATCACCAATCCCTCCCCCACACTTGTTTTTCTACATAGTGTAGATCAAAAGAAATTCATTTTAAGTCATGCTTCACTATCCTTTAAAAACAAGGGTATGGACAGTCCTACACTAGGCTAGGTAAGGTTAATGTGGTTAACAAAGAACATAGGCTAAACAAGGCTCAAAAGGGATGAACCTACAAAACATAAGAAACATGGAAGGTAAGGCTTTTTGGATGTGGTGGTTCACTAAACAACTTCATCTTGATATGGTTATGCAATTCAATGTCATGCTTTGAATGAAACGGATATGAGTTCTAGTATTTGGAACTAAGATGATAAAACGCCTTCTAAGTAGCAACCAAGCAAAGAATAATGAGATCATGCAACGACTTTAGAAAACAAAAACATCAAGATTAATAACTCTCCAAAGAAGGTATAAGCTCAAGTCTCACAGGGATGTAGCATTAGTTTGAGTTCCTTCCTTCAAGCACGTTACAAAAACTAATTTTATCCTTTTGTGATCAAATTTAAATTCATAAACAACAACTACAACTAAGCATAAACCAAGAGCATATCAAACTTCCATCCATGTTTATAACTTTCTTTAATAGTCATGCAATTAAAAACCAAATCCTCATCATTGTGTTGGAAGGTACCTAAGACGTAAACACACAAAAACAACTCTAAAATAATTCTTTTTGGGTTTTTCAAAATATTTTTCAAATTTTTATGTCATTTTCGTATGATTTCATCAAAACATACTAAAACACTCCAAAACAGCTTAAAAACATTTAGAAATAGTTAGTAACTACTTAGCTTCTTGAGGTAGATGATCATTGGTCTCGGTAGTGAATTTTCTCGTGCCTGTTGGCTTTCCACAGCTTTGATCTTGAACTGGATGGCAGTTCTGAGAAAGGAAAAAGAGATTTCCTTGGTGGTGATGGTCTGTCTCTTTGTTCAATCTTTCCAAGTGCCGACCGATTGCTTTCTTTCTCCTTTGTTCTGCAGGCAAGAGCAAGGGTAAAGGAAAAACATGCCATAAGATACCTTTGCCTTCGATTCTCATGATATGAGGTACTTTTGCTTTTGAAGAAGTATCTTTCCACATGTTGATTCTTGAACTGGGTTGGAGAACTTTTTACTTGTAAGTGATCCTCAACTTAGTTGAGGATAAATCAGCACGTTGTCTCCATATGCTTCAAGTAATCAGGTCTCCATGCAGGTGTGGCATCTTCTCGAGTTCTTGGATCATCTCAGATTCCTCCTTCTCTTGGATGTGACTCAAACTCCTCTTGCATCTTCTATGAGATACTTTTGCTTTTGAAGAAGTATCTCTCCACATGCTTATTTTTGAACTGGGCTGGAAGGGCTTGAAGATGAGTACTCGAGAGTAGGGCTGGCAATTTCTGACACGACCCGATAACACGACACGACACGACACGAAATTAACAAGTGTTCGGGTCGAGACGATATCGAATCGGGTCGTTATCGGGTAACCCGATAGCACCTGTTAAGATAACGGGTAAATTCGGGTATACACGTGGGTAACACGATACACGATTAGCAGAATATTAATTTCATAATTTTATAACCCTAAAAAAAATACTAGTATAATTATATATATTAATTTAACAATTTTACACCCCTAAAAACTATAATAAATAAATAAATATATATTAAATTAAGTTAATTAACTATAATAAATAAATCAAAAAATTTTAACTATAATAATTATAATTATAATAATTATATATACTATAATAATTATACCCCAAAATATTAATCATCTATAATAATTATATATATATATTAAATTTTATAAAACTATAATAATTATTAATTAATAATATGCATGAATCGATGAGCAATGCATGATACATCCAATATTCCAATCCAAGTCCAACCATCGGACAGACAATCCATTCATTTTGATTCCATTTAAACTTTAAAGTGCCGCCCTTTTTGAAGAAAAAGGGAGGGAAAATGAAAATGATAAAACAAGTTGGAAATGAAATAAAAAGGAGAGGGAATTATGAAAAGATGGGTAGGCTACCGGAGGGAAAAGTGAAAATTATAAGAAAAGTTGAAAAGAAAACAAAAAAGAGAGGGAAAAATGAAAATTAAAAAAAGTGGTGAGAATTTTTTTTTTTTAAGTTATTAACTTTTTATCACACATATATCATATCCCACTATTTTTATAATGATTAACATGTGTTAATTTAATTATACGTACAAAATAAATGGATTTAAATCTACTTAATAAATATATATATATACACACACACATCACTAACACATAATACACACTATTGATTCATTGAAACTTGATGGGATACGAATTATCCAAAACTAATTTCAACGATCGCAACCGTCAAACTTGTATGTATATGCTTCGAGATCATATCAGCAAAAAATCACAAAAAACAAACATTCAGAGATCAAGTAACGGGCCAAAGTGTTTCGACGGTTATAAACTAAAAATCACGATTTAACGGTTATTTTAACTCTGATTTTGATGATTTTTTACATATACACTCCTTGATCCTATATGAATACAATGAATGAATTCGATCTTCAATTTAAAATATTTATACAAGTGGATACCACAAAATCTTATGTTATACTTAATGAAAGTATAAATAAACTCTAAGTGTTAGTGAATCTATCGTTTTAATGGGATACGAATTATCCAAAACTAATTTCAACGATCGCAACCGTCAAACTTGTATGTATATGCTTCGAGATCACATCAGCAAAAAATCACAAAAAACAAACATTCAGAGATCAAGTAACGGGCCAAAGTTTTTCGACAGTTATAAACAAAAAATCACGATTTAACGGTTATTTTAACTCTGATTGTGTATGTATTATTTTTTTATTAGGTTCTTATTTTCAAGTGTAGATATAGTACTTAAACGACAAATGTTTTAATGTTTTGAAGTAATATATAATAATATATGTGGTATGTGCAAATTTTTTAAAAAAATATATATTTTTCTTAACGGGTCATAACGGGTCGGGTCACTTTACCCGTTGGGTAAAGTGACACGACCTGTTAAGGACCCGTTAAGATAACGGGTGTGACACGACACGACCCTTTAAGATAACAGGTGTTACACGAAAACGACACGAACACGACAAAAACGACACGTTTGCCAGGCCTACTCGAGAGCAAGACTAGGTAAGCAATCAAGATCTCTCTTTCTCCTTGTTCTTCAGATGAAGGTGAGGAGAAAGCATGATATGATATACTTTTGTATTTAACCTTCATGATATGAAATACTTTTGCTCTTGATGACTTGCTTGCAGAGGTACTCCTGGGGATGAGGAACACTGAGTGACTCGAGAGGCTTCGTTGGGAAATCATTCTCAGAGATGAAGAGAGGTTGAGTAAGTCTGCCTTTGCTATAGAGGGCGAAGGTAGACACTTATAGGAATTTCTTCACAACCGGAACTATTCTCTTACTCTTGTCGGCATCCGGTGGATGAATGAACAGTAAAAATTACGCGCTTTCTGACAAAGCTGCCCGTAATTTCCGCAAAGCTGAAGGTGCATTTGACGAGTGACGACAAATCTGGAAAAGTTGATCGCTCGTGATTTCTGAGCAGGCCCGGCTTTTGAGAAAGGTGCGCCTCTTCGATTTGTGAGCAGGCGCCTCTCCGATTTCTTCTTTTTATAGAGGCGCGAATTTTGTTTCATAGCACACTTGAATTTCCTCCCATAAAAACTCCCTTCTTGCACTTCTTTAATCTTGATCAGTTCAATATCTTCTTGTTCAACACCTTCAAAAAATGTCTTGCCCCTCTAACCGTCGCCTTAATTTGAATGTCGGGGAAGATGATGACTTGTCTTCTCCAAACAACATTTGGAATCCGTCCTTCATATCCCTTAATGGTCCTCTTATAGTTGGGGACTCTATTATGAAGAACGATACAACTGCTACGGTGGTTGCTCGAAGCCTTCTCACTCCAAGAGACAATAGGTTGCTTTCCAGGCGGTCCGACGAGCTCGCTGTTCAGGACTTTCTGGTGCTTAGCGCCCAGTGTGCAGGCTCAGTCTCAAACATGGGCCAATGCCTTCTTGCACGATCTCGTCAGGTTGAGTCTTTGATGGCTGAGGTGGCTAGTCTTCGGCAAGAGGTCAGAGGACTTAGGCACGAGAATAAGGAGTTGCACATGCTCGGAACTAGTTACTCAACAAGTATGAAGAGGAAACTTGACCAGCTGTAGGAGTCCGAAGTGCGGATTTAGAGTGATCATCAAAGGTTTGTGGCGTTACTGCAGAGGCATCTTCTGCCTTCGTCATCTGGAGTTGCACCAAGTGTTGAGGCTCCGGATGATCAAACTCTGGCGCTTCGTCTTTCTGAAGCTCTGCCGACTACTGAGGCACCACCTGACCAGTGAATGCTAATAGTTTACACATTATTGTAAAATATTTTTGCTTTTATTTATTTTTATTTGATATTTTTTTAAGCATGTTATCATTTCCAAAAAAATCAATGTAAAAACATCCACGAAAATCAAAATCGATGTAAAAACTTTTATCCTTTCCAAAAAAAAAATCAATGTAAAAACGTCCACGAAAATCAAAATCTTATTTATCCTCCCCCACACTTAAACTAAACATTGTCCTTAATGTTTTAAATTTAAACTCACACAAATCAAACAAACAACACAACTAACTAAACATGGCAAAATAAATGCAGGAAAGAGAAGGGTTTGTGAATGCAAATCTGATTGTGGGCGATTCCTAGGCCTCCCTTCTTTATTCAAATGCATGGGTTTATCCTTGAATGGACGGTGGTACTTGAAATGATCCGACAACGGTCTAAGTTCTAATGGAGGTGCCTGAATCATCAAAATCAGATTGTTAGGAGAAAAAAAATTGAAATTGGAGAAGATGGCTTACTTGCTCGTTCAAACTCAATGACAAACGCTACATCTTCAAAAGTGTCAGGGACTTTGAACTTGGCCAGATTGCATGTGATGATTGTGACTTGTCCCTTGTCATCAAATTCAACTTCTTTGGGCTTGATTGTCTCATGCACAACCTCTTTGATGTATTCTTGATATTCCCCAGCCACTTCATTCTCTTGAATCCCTCTTCTTGGTGTGCAAGGTTCTTTGAACGTTTCAACACCATCGGGAACTTGTTTTGGTGCACCAAGAATTGGGATATCACTTTGCACCTTTGGAAGATCTTCCACAATGTCTTTTTCACTCTCTTCGATATTTGGAATAAAAAACCTGTGAGGAAAATGGACATTTGGTGGAATGGGGTTAGAATAAATTGAATTTAGAACCTCCTCACCTGAGTTGAACGGCATAGGGACTTGAGGAGCTTGCGGCAAGAGTTCTTCTAAACTGCCGATGTCGTCCTCCTCATCTTCTTCTTGCAGCAGCAATTCATCCATGTTTGGGCTATGTTTGGATGGTTCTAGGACAGCTTCATCTTCCATATCACTTTCCAAAGTAATGGCTTCATTGATTTCAACTTCTCCCTTTGAATTTGCAATGTTAGAGTTGGAGAGTTCACTTTGATCTTGAATTTGTGCCATGAACTCCATAATCTGCCCAACTTGCTTCTCCAATTCATCCACCTTGTTGTCTTTATCTTGAATCTCCTTGTTTCGATTCTCTACTTCCTGGTTCAAAGAGGTGAGTAACTTCTTAAACATATCATTATCCATAGATGTACCTGAATTAAATTGGGCAGATTGTTGTGGTGGCTGTGATGGTTCATATGGCCATTGATAGAACTCCTCCGATGGCTGCAATTGTTCTTCTTTTTGTGAGCCCTGAGTCAAAGAAATTAGTCCATCAAGAATTTCATTATAACTCATGGGCATACTTGAATTCGATTGGAATTGTTGTGGGGGAGGCTGTGGTGGCTGTATAGGTCTTGAATAGAACGCTTCATCTTGCTGCCAATATCTACTTTGTTGAACTTGTTGAGGTTCTCCCCACATATAATCTGAATAATCTCTCCAATCCGAATTGTAAGCGTTGGAAAACATGTTGCCCCTTGATTGGCTATGGCCTTGATATCCCCAAACATCTTCATTTGCAGAAAATTCAGGACATGGATGAGTTTGATATCCTTGCCCATAGGGCACATCAAATGTAGGGACACCTGGCATTGTGGTCCTTTCGGCATTATGAGTCAATTGAGAAGTGAGATGCGCCAATTGAGCTTGAATGGTCGCAAGTGCCATGTCTTGCTCCATTTGTACCTAAAATCAAAGAAAGAAAACTAATCAAATATCAAAAGTAAAAGACACAAACACAAACATAAACAAAAACACAAATAGAAACAAAGGGATTAGCAAATTTGCTAATCCCCGGCAACGGCGCCAAAAATTTGATGCATTGTAAACAACACACAAATTAAACCCTCTTGTTGACAATTGTAGTATAGATGTAAGTAGGGATCGTTATAGGCCGGGGATTAGGAGGGATTGTTAATCTACTCTAAATTGATTTAAAAACACTAAATAAGACTAAAAAAACACAAAACTAGGCAAAAGACACTTAACTAAACTCTAATAACTCAAAACAACCAAATTGATTCAAACTAGACAATAGGAACTGATTTGGACGAAAATAGACTCAAGGAACTAACTAAACACAAATTAGGACAGATTCTAACTAAATTGACACTACTTAATGATTGGGGGGGGGGGGTTTGGTTTGCACGAAAATTGAAACTAAAATTAAACAAACTTGTAGAATTAAACAAAGACATAAAACTAAGGTGAATGGATGGGTGACGGACTAGCTAGAGGATTCTTCTCCACACATGACACAATTGCATACAAATCAATTTTCAATTATTCTTTCGATAAACTATGAAACTCAACACCCCAGGTTAACTGTGACAACACTTTTTTAACCTTCAAGTTTTCCTAAAATTATTGAATTGGATGGGAAAACGCATACAACAATTCAAAACATTCTTTAAAAGTCCCCTACGTGAACAGCACAATAGAGATACAATCAAAGATCATTAAGCTTTGTGAAAACTATAAGCATTGACGAGGAATTCGTAACTATGAAAAGCATGATACTCCTGCCAAGAATTCACTTAACACGATTGTGACTAGCAACCTCTACTACTTGTGAATATAAGTTCATAACGATTAGGTGAAACTCCCTTATATTCTAGCATCAAATTCATGCATGCAAACTAAGTATGCATCCTTAATCAACATACAAGAATAAGTTATCAATCAAACAGTTAAACAAATTGCATTCACAATTTATGAAATTACAACTGAAGGTAATCAATTCATATTGCAAACATATTCATGGTATTGAATCAACCTCTAGCCAAGGCGAATTTATTTCCTCATAGTCCCAATTAAACAAAGATAATCAAATTTAAACATTTAAAACAAAGATAGATTACACCTAGAAACGCTCCAACAATCCAACGTCTTGAATGGCTAGGCACGGCTCCAAGGTAATCCTCTCCTTCTTCCTTTGTAAAGCTGCGGCACAAGGGATGGTGATGATGGTTGATGGCTGGTGCAGCAAAGGGGTTGAATAGGTTTAGAGAATATGGAAGGGTGATAGGGGATGGATAGGAAGAGAGGTGGATGGAATGGATGGAGGAAGAGAGAAGACTTGTGGCAGAAATTGTGTTGTGAATGTGTTGTGTGAATTCCCCCTTTGTCTTGTGATGGACAAGCCTATTTATAGACTTTGAAAATGAATCACCACCACAAAATTTCTTGGAAATGAATCACCACCACAAAATTTCTTGGTGAAGTGGGTGGATGTTGTAGGTGAAGTAGGTGGATGTTGTAGGTGAAGTGTGTCCATATTTTAGCATATGTTTGAAGCCCTTTCATGCACCAAAACGTCCATCCTTATGCATGCAATTCATTCCACCCCAAAAAAGCTCGCACCAAAATGCACTTCTTTGCTAACTTTGTTATTAGAACCTACAAACACATGAAAATAGCTTAAAACATTCTAATAAGATGAAACTAATTAAGTAAATGCAAGGAAACAAACTAATAAAATCACATAAATATGTTCCTATCAATCGTATAACACCCATTAAAATAAACGGGTAAAATGACCCGACCCGAAATCGACCCGATAATATTAACAAATAATATAACCCGACCCGTTACCCGTTAAGAAAAATATATTTTAAACCAATAAATAATCAAATGAAAAACATAATACTAAATAAGTATATACATACCACATTATCACATTCAAAACAAAAAAAAACATTGTCTTTCAAGTATTACATATGTACATACCCAAAATAAGAGTATAATAAAAAATAAAATAAAAACATTAGAACATTACAAAATATCAAATGTTCAAAAGATTTGCAAAATTAAGAGAGTTATGTTTCAAGGTTTGGAACCTTACACATTTTCTTACAATCAAACTCTTCAATTTTCATCAATCACCATGGGAAATGGTATTGGAACTTTAGCTTGATATATTGTCTTCAAGAGTTATATTGATGATATTTTCAGTGAGGCTTTCTGCATTAGGACTTTCTTCTCATTTATTCTATGGTAAAGTCTTTAATAGTTTTTTAATTAATGTAGAAGTGTGAAAAATACAAAAAATATATATAAACACTCGTAATGACAAGCTTCACAACTTTCATGAAGAGCTTACCTTTGAAATGTGCCACTGTAATCATAGTTCAAAATTTAACTGTCGATTGTTGTTTACATTTATGCTTTATTTTTTTTCACCAATTTTTTTTTTCTTCAGATTTTCTTTTTTGAAAACATGATCTATTAGAGGATATAATGAGATGAACGGTTCGGATCATTGATATTATGTTTAAGAGTTTTATTGTTAGTGAAAATATTATTTGGTGTTTATAAAGTCTCTACAAACTATATAACATCGACTCATATTTCAATTAACCGTAAAAATTAGAACGTGATAACAAAGATCCGAACCGTTCATCTTTCTACATCCCCAGAAGATCATGTTTTCAAAAAAGAAAATTTTAAAAATGAAATTCAATATAAAGAATAAAGCCCAAACGACAATGGACGGTTAAATACAAATTTAAGGTTTATAGATTATAGTGTTGGATTTCGAAGTTGACCCCTTCACAAAAGTTGTAAAGCTTGTCACTACGAGTAATTGTGTATATTTTTTTTTACATTTCTTACACTTCTACAATAATTATTATTAATTTTATTACTTTTACACTCAAAATAAAAAATACTATTCATGACAGTTTGGAGGGTTTTAAAATTCTAAACGATAATCTAAGTGTAATCATTGTCTACTCATAGATAATGATGAATCACGAGTGTTTATATATTTTTTCACATTTTTGATACTTGTAGGGATGTCTTATTGCCTATACTAATACTATACTAGTTGATTTTAATTTTGGACAATAACATGTTAAGTAAAATTTATCCTATTAATAATAATAAGAAACACTCGTAATAAAAATAAATAAATAAAAATTAATTTTTTAAAACTTATATAGAATAATAATACAAAAATATATATTTAATATAAAATATACTAAAATATACAATATGGCTATTGTATTTTATAATAAATTTTTTAGTAATTAAACTTTAAAATTATAATTTATTTTTCTTAACGGGTCGAAACGGGTTAACCACGTGTTACCCGCGTGTATACCTATTAAGAACCCGTTATTAACGTGTTCTTAACGGGTCACCCAATAATGACCCAATTAGTTATCGTGTTGACCCGAAACCCGTTATTTTCGTGTCGTGTAAGAAACTGCCGGGTCTAGTATTTAACAAATATAGCAAAAAATTAACTCTTAATTTCAAAAATGTCACTTTTTATAAAAACTTTCAAATATATCCAAAATTTCACTTAAATAGACACAAATACCCTCAATTTTAACAATTAAAAAAATTAAAGGTTTTTAGCTACTGTCACCTCAAGCTTCAGTCCAACTTCACCTTCGCTTCTACATTCCACCACCACAACCCTATCCCTTATGACCAACATTGAGCGCCGCCGTGGTTACCGCTAGTGGGAGCAGCATAGTTTCAATCGTGCCTTCAATGCCTTTTTTTTAACTAATATCATTTTTAATTTTAAATATAAAAATAGTTTTTAAAGTTAATCCACATATCGTTATATGATTGTATTTATGAGACCCACGTAGCACCACATCATCACATTAATAGAGCAATTGACAGATTTTTCACGAAAAAACTAAAATGATCACGATGAAGAAATTCAAAGAAAGACTAAAATGATTCACGATAGATAAATTCAAAAACACTACTATTGATTATCATTTATTGTTAAGGACCAAATTAAGGAGTTATGTCAATATCACAAATCATTTTGGCTAAAAAGTCTTTAATTTATTTGATTCTTAAATTTGAGGGTGTTTGTGTCTATTTAAGTGGAATTTTGGATATATTTGAAAGATTTTATAAAAAGTGACATTTTTGAAATTAAGGGATAATTTTTTGCTATATTTGATAAATACTCGTTTGCTACATGTAAAACTTACCAAATTTTTTTTCCTTCTTCTAACAATGCCTTCATGCAAACATTTATCGTGAAATGTCGATACCAATCCTTACATGGTTTATCCAATTCGGTTCGGCTAACTACTCAGGACTGGTTTGTGATTGTGGTGCTTTAAAAAAAAGAGCTTATTAAAAAATCTGGGGCATCAAATGTGTTTAGTAAAACAAATAATTTTTTTTAAACTGCTGTCAATGACAGTAGAAAAGCAGAAGTAGGGTCTATCATGCTTCTAAAAACAATGTTTTTTTTTCTTTTCAAAGCGTATTGGTGCCCAATTAAAGAAATTTTCAAATGGCAAGTATACACATATATATTTTACAAACTTACTGTGAAATCTTGTTCCTGAATTTCACTATTGTAATTGACGTATTATGTATTAGCAGGATTTTATATTATTTTCTGGAATATATTTTAATTTTATCAATTCTAGATTTTACTTAAACTAATTACAAAGTTTAAATTTGGGTCATTGATCGTTAAAAAATTCGTAGACCTTACGAAGTCACAATAAGTATAATATTTTAGTACTCATCACTAGAAACCTGTGGGCGCAAGCGAAACAAGATTTGGTTTTAGAACGAAGGTTTTACAGGACTTTAAAGTCAAGGGCATTTTTAGTAAAATCCCTCCATTTCTAGATAAATCTATTGGTTATTTGGATTCACTGGGGTCCACGCTCCTCTTTGGTTACGGGATATCTCTTAGCTCGGGGGGAAGGGGGAAAGAAACCCTCACTCTCTTTCGCAGGAACTCTCTGGAACTCTTATCTGTTTCTACTCCCACATTATCTCATCAACTCCAAGTCTCAAGGAGGGGAGGAGTCGAAAATCTTAGAGCATGATCAGAGCAATGGGAATCCAGGGAGTTGTATGAGCTCGCAAAAATTGTGATTTTTCAACCTCAAGCTGCTGGAATGGGGCTAATGGGTGGCCTTACCTTGCCATTTATACCCCAGGTTCAAGTTTTTAGTAAAAATATGAAATATATGATTATGCTTTTAATGTATTTTTCTTAATCATAAATTTGGCAATTATGATGAAAAGTGGAGCTGAATTATGACTATAATAGGCTTATTTGATAAGCTAAAAGCACATTCCAAAAGTTTATAATTTCTGATGTTATAGAGGGTTTGAGAAAAATACCATAGAACCATCATACCAATAGCATTCCAATATGTAATGGTATCTATTTTCTCCCCTTTTGTGTGTTCTTTTGTTGTACCTGGTAATATAGCCTCTAATAGGATTGATTTTGCGAATGTTCTTGCTAGAGAGACTGTACTTTGTAATCGGACATGCAATGAGAGAAATAGAGATAGAAATATATTCGGTTGCACTCAACATTTATATGGGAGGTTCTTTTATTAAGGGATGCGTGACTTTCTTTTAACTGTCACTCTCATAATATTATCTGTTGCCTTCTTTGATCTGGTGTGTATGTTCTGTGATGGTGTGACATATATGTACGGTTTCCGTATGCATGTATGGTTTTTTAGATTGTTGCTGTTGAATTTAGACATATTTGTTGGCAGTGGCCTTGTTGCTTATGGATATAAATTTTGTAAGCAGCAATGGTAATTGTTATATGTATTGATTATCTAATTAAGGTCTCATTGGTTTAACATTATTAGAACTTTTACATATGTTAGGGGTGATCATGCTTGGTATATCCACGATGGATGATCACTGCCTACGTTATTAGACTATGTCTATGGTTCTGCTTGGTTTATCCACAATGGAGGACCATACACATTTTAGGAGTGATCATGCTTAGTATATCCACGATGGGGGATCACTACCTAGAGTTAGGATGCGGTCTTGCTTGGTATATCCGCGGTGGGGGACCATACGTATTTTAGGGGTGATCATGTTTGGTATATCTGCGATGGGTGATCACTGCCTACATGGGTAGATTATGCCTATGGTTCTGCTTGGTATATCAGCAATGAGGGACCATATGCATTCTAGGGTGTATGAGGATTAGTTGTACTTGGTACATTTTGGTAGGTGCCATATTTTAGTTGGATTCCGTTGAGTGGTATGGAATCCTTGTTTTTGCTCATTTCCATAAGGTTAGTTTGGAACTTTAGATTTGAGCAAATGGTAACTACCCACATTAGATCTTGTGAATATAAATTAGATTTACCATGTTATTACTCATAATCCAAGTAAGAAATTATGTAGAGTTCTTTAATTAAATTCGTGAAATGATATGTTATCTCATTGATTGATTAATGTAGTCAAATGTTAATATCGTGCATCTTTGATTCGTGGAATTGATTAATTGACGTGATTGTGGAATGACGTTGGATATGATTTTTATTATTATGATTAGATTAGTTGATCAATGTGGCTTGAGTATAATATTGTGCTGCATTGATTCTTTGATATGTGACATGCTATGGATTGAGGTATCATGTGAAAACATAGTGATTTATATGATTGAGGAATTGGAAATCTTGAACGTCATGTGGGTTGTTATGAAGTCCTGAATCTAGTAATTCATGCTTGTCAAGTTTCAATAGTTGATGGAGGAATGCTATGCCATTTTGTTAGAACGTACTGTGATAAACGTCGGAGTCCAATGAAAGGTGAACTACAAATGGCTTGATCCCTTCTTAGAGTGCATAAGCAGTCTAACGCAAGGTTAGATGTATCCATGAAATAAAAGAAAATGACTGCATGGTTAAATCATTGATTGTGTTTTGGTCTTGTCTCGAAGGCAAGACATGATAGATAAACAAGAATGTGCTGACGCCACGTGTTGATCTTGGACGTATGTCGGGATTTGGGCGTGACACTTACAATCTTTGTTCCTACATTATTGTCTTTAACAATTATTATATCACATTAAATATCATACCTGCCATATCATTTTAGTCATTTAACATATTCACAACAATTTATATAAAAGTTAATAAACACTCTCACACTTATTTTTTATTTTTTATTTTTAAGTTTAAAGCATTTTTACGAAAGAAATAAAAAATTTACCAAACCCTTAACAATTTTATTTTACAACTGTTTATTATTATAACATAACAGAAACACTTTTTTTTAAAAGCATAACAATACTAAATTAGCCCTAATCAATACTGAATTAAGCCAAATTAATCAACCTCTTTTCTTTCTTCCGATAGTAAATCTGGATTAGAATTCATTCATTCATTCATTCATTCAATCATTCAACGGAGAAGAAGCAATTGCATTATAAATGCGGATTGATCCCGATTAAATAACTCCAAACCTTAATACAACATTATTATTAATTAAACAAAAGCATAGCTGTACATTGGTAGTAG
The DNA here is from genome assembly GCA_963580275.1 of Crataegus laevigata. Classification (NCBI taxonomy): domain Eukaryota; kingdom Viridiplantae; phylum Streptophyta; class Magnoliopsida; order Rosales; family Rosaceae; genus Crataegus; species Crataegus laevigata. The sequence goes on along the minus strand of OY756940.1, from coordinate 15,020,769 downwards.
AAGCTTAGAATACAACGAGCAGAAATTACACGAGAAACACTCTCTTATCAACACTCACTCACTTGTTCAGCTATTTTCATGGCTCCTGATGTGTACATTGCACCCAACGCCACGTAAAAACCTTCCCTATCGAAGCGGATACAGATTCAGATTCTGAAGGCTCGACGATACAGCTCTCTATCAGGTAAAACTTCTACTTTGTGGCTGCAAAAACTGATAGGCTTCCACCTGAAATTTCACCCCGTTAAGTTGACGACAAATGTGGTCCAAATCAACATTAATAAAGTTGGTGAATTTTCATTGCCTAGTCCTGGTCCTAGTCCCTGTAAATAAATTGTACAACCATAGGGATGGACGAGGGCTTCATCAGATCTTCTAAATGATCCTCAAATCAATGGACAATCTTCATCTTCAAAACATAACACTTTTTCTTTTTGCTCGGAGTATAGTGTCGTCAAAGAGGATGCTTTAGCATTTCAAGAGCCTTAACCGGGAACAGTTTTACATCATTAGCTAACTCGACGCAAAGACTAAGCAGATGATGTGATAACTTTATCCAACTAAGGCTCTTTGTGTTGAGATGCTACTGCAATCCTGTTTGAATATGAAATTACGAACAGATTCTTGCATCATATGATCCAACTCTTCACTCAGCCTATTTATCATCCATGTGTTAATTGAATGATGTTACACAAGGAATAATCGCACCAGGACCCCGGATGCCACATATAGCATCATCAAGTGTTAATTGAAAATTTAAGTCATTTTTACTAAAAAAGTTGGGCACTTTTTTATTTACCTTAAATGTTGCACCCCAGATCTCTTCATCAGTAGCGGGCACAGCAGTGATCTTATTTTTAGGATTCTCAAAGCTTCTCAGTCCTCCAACCGTCGTGGAGTAGAAACATCCTGTGCAAATTAATAACACCATTATTGACAAAGAACGGTCATTTTTTTTTTTTTTTTTTTTTTTTGTAACTAATACATCATGCTGTAACTTGTCAAATTACTGGTGGACCAAAAACTCAAGGACTTGGGTGCCACTTGGATCCTGATGCATCCACTAAAACTTTTACGCACCTTGCGGGAATGAAGCAAGCGACTTGCCACAAGCACCCTGAAGCAGTTCTGCATCATCAGCAAAGGCCACATATCCATCAGCAGTGATTCCCCACGAGAGCGGAATCTTACCAAATTGGTCCTGTCACAATTACAACCAAACCCAATTGTTGTTAGGCGCGAATCAAATCTATTAGCTTTACCAAGGCAGATCATTGTTTGCTTGGTGTGGAAGGATGACTTACAGACGCCACGAACACGGTTGAGGTGGACTTGTCAAATACTATGAAAGCAAAGTTTCCACTGAGGTGGCCAACAACATGGTTGGGCGGGTAAGGCGCGCGATCGCGCAGGGCCTTGTAAGCCTCGATCACCAAAATCACTTCATTGGCAGACTTGGCTAGTCCATATTGCTGCCTCAAACTTCCCAGGTTGTCAAGTGCTCCCTCAAACAAGCAGAATATCTCATCCTTCACTGCAAATGACCTGAAAACTTTCACATGATTAGACCAACAAGTCCATGTACAAGTTGCCAATATGATCCCAACTCTCCTCACCTATGGATACAACTGTTACTGTCCGTGTCCTTCAATGATGCATGCCACAAATTAAGTTTGTGATTTAATAAATTAGTACTAATATAAGTTTTAATCTCTATCCGTAAAATAAAAGAAATGATAAAAACAGAGCATGTCCCTTGAGAGACCTCCATGACACATCATCTTGCCATCTTCTTTGCATCAAATCACACCTAACAAACGATAATGATCTCCATAGCCTCTCCAGGCCCACAAAGAATACATAATCCTAGCTTGATACCAGTTCTCATTATAAAAATAAATTTAAAAAAAAATAAAAAATCACACCTAACAAACAATATCGATCCCTATATTCTTTTGTCACCAATTCGCTATTAAACAACTAGTTTGCTTTTTGAATCACGTAGGTATTGAACCCATGACACCGGTTAAATCTATATTCGGTAGCAAGGGAGAATCTCTCCCTCCCACGCTCCGGTTACATCATCCTCCTCATCAGCTCCTTCCACTGCAATTCTTTCGACACTTCCAGATTGAGATTGATTGGGAAGAATAATAATTTTAAAACTTATAACTTTTTTAGAGAAGATTTTTAGAACTTAATATAAACAATAACAAAATCCTATCCCACCAAATATGGTTAACTTTACGAATCCTGAAATATTACTGCGCTCAATTTTGTTATAGATCTTTATATAGACCCTAATGAATAAACATTTCCCTTTTTTTTGTCTGACTAAAAAAGAATATATTAGCTTTTTGGTCTTTTTAATGGTCAGGAGATTCCTTTTGTCTGAAAAATAAAAAAGAACATATTAACTTTTTTACCAGAGGGTATGTGAAGCTAAAAAGTAAATGCGGACATCACAGCCCAATATATATTTGTTGGTACTTTAAATATTTACAACAACTAACAAAAATGAAATATTTATCAAAAATGAAGGGACCAAAAATAGACCTGATAATTTATTACACGACACATAAACGACATAAAAATAAGAGAGTTCAAAATAAATAAAATTTATAATCATTAATGTTTAAGTTTGAAAGATGTGAAAACATAATAAACGTTTATAATTGCATTCTCAACGCTTGGACGATGGTTACATAGTCGTTTAGATTTTTAAAACCCTTCAAATCTCATGAATAATATTTTTAGTGTAATATTAATAAAATTAATAATAATTATTGTAGAAGTGTGAAAAATATAATCACTCGTAACGAAAAGTTTTAAAACTTTTATGAAGGAATTAACTTCGAAATTTAGTATTATATACTAATTTAGTAATATGTTTTACATTTTTTGGGGTCAAATTATGCTTTTTATTTTTATTTTTATTGATTTAAAATATATTTTTCTTAACGAGTAACAGGTCGAGTCATATTACCTGACGAAAAGTTTTAAAACTTTTATGAAGAAATTAACTTCGAAATTTAGTATTATATACTAATTTAGTAATATGTTTTACATTTTTTGGGGTCAAATTATGCTTTTTATTTTTATTTTTATTGATTTAAAATATATTTTTCTTAACGAGTAACAGGTCGAGTCATATTACCTGATAATATTAACAGGTTGATTTCGGACCGGGTCATATTAACTGTTTATTTTAACAGGTATTACACGACACGACCTGTTAAGCTGTAAGACACGAAAACGACACGAACACGATACAAATGACAAGTCTAACAAAAAAACCCACAAACATTTGTAACTTTATTGTTGCGAAACTTATACTGGATCCTGACACGTGGAAGGATCGAGAGGGTGGTGGTTCGATCGAAACAATCTAGTCAACAGAATCTTATTTCTAGATAGCATCCCCTGGCGGTCATGCAAGACCTCCCTCACCGCACTAACCGCCAAAACTCTCTTCGCTGATCCCGAAGCTCCGAGAAAAATCAGATCAGGAGAAATCATCACGATTTCACAATCATATGATCATCAGAGTCTCCAACCGTAATCAACAAATCAACCAAACAAAATGTAAAATTAATTACAATAAATCCCAAAAAAATACAAAAACTAATAATAAAAAAATAGCGAGTGCTTTGGACAGTTTTACTTCAGTTTGATTAATTACGAATTCGAGCGTGGTTTGCATGATCCAGTTCGATTAATAAATCTCCCTACAGCGTGTGATTAACAGATACAGTTGTAAAGAAACGACGTGCGGTGTGTCTGTCTTACCTCGGCTGTAACGGGGACTCGTTACTGTGACTGTAGGCCAGCTGAGCGTCGTCGCCGACTTGTATGGATACGGCGGCGCCATTGGTCTGGACGAAGCGGTTGACTAGTGACGCCGCTGTGGTCTTCGGCGACGGAGTTCGGCTGCCAGCGGCCACCAGCTCGTCCGGCGGCGACACGATCGCGCAGCTGAAAACAGCCAACATGATTGATCCCTAACTAAAAGATCGAAACAAAAAAAAAAAACACGAAAATCTACTCTTTTCTTTTAGTTGAGATGGAGTTGAGAGAGAACTCGGAAATGGGATCCTTAGCAACGGAGGGGCAGGGTTTATTATATCGGAAGAGGAAGAGGGTATTCTCGTCTTTGTACTACCGATGATTGTGCGATTTTTCTGTTGTAATTTTTATAGAATTTTTCTTTTTTTGTGTGTGTTTGTTTTCGCTGTTTTTCAAAGGAATAATCCAATCAAGGGTGATGAGGCATGTGGTGGGTGGGACCTGCGGGTGGCGATGATTCCCGAACCTGTGGGTGACGTGTGGGACCCCGGGACGAGCCAGCATCATCAGTACATGACGAGCCACCAAGCCAATGGATAATCGTGGAGATTTTCAGTTTCTTCAAAACACAGTATGATGTATTATATAAATAGTGAGATAATTGTGTAATTAATAACTCAAAAAATAATGTTTTTTCCACTTATGTAATGTTAATATAGAAATTAAATTTGTAGACAAAATTTTAAAACTAAATAGCATGAAATTGATGATTAAATTATTACTTAAACGTTAATATTATCTATTAACGACACATTATTTAATTTACAAATTTAATCTATAAATTAGTGCTTTTTTAGTATTACTCTATATAACGACATGTTGTGTTTTACTGTGCTCCGTGCACGATAAAAAAAATCATGAATCGGGGAGGAAGGATTTATCAGGTGCAAAACTGTCTGGGTGTTCCTTAGTTTACGGGTCACGCTTTTGTGCCACGTCGGACGTTTCTTGGGTTTCCGGATTTGTTGCGAAATTACCGGATTTGTTAGCCTCGGAACCGAACCACAGAGGGATATTTTGGTAAATGTGAAAATATGATTTCTTCAACAACAATTTCTTATCTGTTTAAACCAACACAACAGAAGGAAAAAAGAAAAACACATATTTCTTACCAACAAAAACAAGATTTGTTATTTGGTAAATGTTGGAAATTTGTTATCCTTCAACAACATTTTGTTTTGTCGATGTTAGAAATTTGAAATAGGTTTAATTACTTGCCATTTACTCAATATTTTTGTTTGTGTTTTTTTTTTTTCGATTACAAACTTTCATGTTACAAGTTACAACATCAAAATAGTGACCATTCCTCTTGCTTTAAGCACATTTCTCTTTTTGTTTTCAATTCCTCTTCCTATGTTTTGTTTTAACATCTTGAGCTTAGTGTTGTTCGTTAGGTTTTAGTTGTGAATATTTTTAAACAGGTTTCATCAGTTAACTACTTATACTTATCGTTTCTTTCCTCTTTTATTTATTTATAATAACAATGTGATTGTAATCAGGCATTGAATCTTTTAAAAAGTTCAGTTTTTGTGTATGATGTTCACGTTTAGGTTGTGGATTGGTGTTGGCTATCCATTGTGTATCTTGCTATACCTTATCAATAAATTGGTTTTATCATAAAAAAGAAGGGGTATGCTATCCATACACCCCATTTTACTTCTCACACACCTCTTGATAATTTCTATCCGTTGATCTTCTTCGATTCATAAATTAAAAAGGTGTGTGAGAAGTAAAATGGTGTGTGTGGATATCACACTTCAAAAAGAAGTGCATGATTTTTTTCAAAGTGTCAATAAAATAACAAGGATAATGTTATTCACATACACCATCTTTTACTTCTTACACACCCTTTGATTTTTGGCTATTAATATTCTTCAATTCATTTGATCTGACGGCCAAAAATTAAGAGGGATGTGTGAGAAGTAAAAATAAGTACATAGATAGCACTACCCACTAACAATATCTTCTTTTAAGTAAAGAAAACTAAACAAAAAAAATGAAAATGATCATCATCATAATGGTGGGAAACAACTTATAACAATAAGATGTATCAAAGTGCAACAAAAATTTGACATCAATGACATAATTAACGTTATGGAATGACAGGAAGACTATTTTTTTAGACCATATTTATGAATTAGGTGATGTAGTGATTGACTGTTATATTTCATTTTGATGATTTAAAGAAGAAATTTAACCATCAACCGTCCCATCGTGAGGGAACGTATTGGGAGTATTAATCTCACAATAGCTACACATGCTCCACGTCACTCGATTTATGTTGTCTTTTGAAAATTCGCGACATGTGAGTAGACAGTTGAGAGTATTAATCCACATCAAGAAAAAATAGATCTTGCATGTGCTTATAAGTAATCCACTTTTTGGATTCCCTCAAACCTTTCCTCACCTCACAGCTTGCCACGTGGCAAGCACTGAACTCTTCTTTTTTCGTTCCCTCGATCTCTCTCTTGAATCTCTCACTCTCTTAGCTCTCTGTCTCACTCACCTTTTTCACACTCTCCCCTTCCCCCGTTCGAACCCACACCCATGCACGCATTCTGTGGCTCTCAGGCCACCCCGACGACGGCACACCACCACCACCATCTTTCCCTCTTCCTCACTCCTCCTCGTCTTTGCAGGCTCCGGGACACCCAAAACCCCGAACCTCGAGGAACCCAACCAAGATCCGGCCATCCTCGGCCATTTCACAGCGAATCAAAGGTAACAAATTGTTCCCCTTATCTCTACCTTCATTTTGGCACCTAGATCGGACCCTAAGGTGATGTTCCGCCGTCGATCGGAGTTAGGGAAGCTCCGACACCCTTTTTCGGTCAACGTCAGGCTATTAGGCCGGCTCACCCAAAACCCCGTCAAAACAAGCATTTTGGGCCTTGTATAGGACTCGGGCCCCGTTAGCCTTTAGACCCAAAACCTAAACTCTTTTATTTATTTATTTATTTATAACCCAAAAGACTTGGGGCCAGGCCTTTAGCCCAAAGCCCGTTAGAACTAAACCCAAAACCTTAAGAGGCCTTGGCCTTTGGGCCGTGTGAACCTGGGTCCAAGCCCAAAGACCCTGAGCCCACTAACCCAAGCCCAAACCCAGTTCAGAACCCCAGGCCAGCCGCACGTAGCCAGTGCGTGGGGTGCACGCGCCACTGTCCACGGCGGCGCGTGGGTGGCGCATGGCTGTACCCGAGGTCCATCTTTATGTTAGTCAATGTCTTGAGCTTGTTTATGACGTCCATTTTTTGAAATTCAATCATTTGAGTATAGTTTTGTTAATTGTAGCCTTTATGTGCTTAGGTGAAATTTCTAACGGCGATTTCGTTATTCCTACTTCGTATGACACATCTATGACGGAGTATCTGTGAGCGGACCCCTTCTAAAATGCATGTTTTAATAGTAGAAATGCATATATGAAAAGCATGATTTAATGACTAAGTTTTATGAGATAACATGCTTACTGAGGCTAGTTTGAATTATCTTATTTTATATATAACCCATGTTCTTTATAGGATATTTGATGGATGACGATATAATATCTAGAACATGTTTTTGAACACTTCTTTATAGTATAGATGATGGATGACTTTATACTATGAAGTTGATTTTGAGATATATATATGTTCAATGGTTTTGTATTTACCTAGTGGTCCCTATTCCGCCTGTGGGCGAGGTTACGGTGTTGGCATAGGGTCGGGAGAAATAATCTCTAACTATGGGCTAAGTGACACGAAATGGCATAGGACCTGAACAGATTTCCTCTGGCTATGGCACAGGGACGGGAAGTTGGCATAGGGCTTGGAGTGAGACTGGACATTTACTAGTGATTACGCTATATTCGAGAAATATTTTTATGAGATATTTTATGGTATGATAGGGTTTTCGGAAAAACCTATTATTATACTATGCTAATGAGTTATCATAAAACTTTGAGGGTTAATATGTTGATAACTATTTATATATATCAACTTGGTTCACTCATGTTTGTTTTGTATCCCCATAGGACTTAGAATCGAGACATACAATCCCGACGTCATGACACTTCCGCATCGGCATCTTCGAGTCATCTCGGTGTAGGACCCACTCCTTTGTTCATTCAATTTTATATCATTTCTTTTCTAGTGTATAGAATTAGTTGTATGCTCTGAACATGTTCTTCATTCGTATATTAATTACTTTTAAATTTATAAGTCTTATTTATTCTTGTTCTCATACATTCTAAATGGCTTTCATCACCTTCGGGTGTCGGCCAGCACGTGACCATCCTGATGTCCCGATGACATTGGGATCGAGACATGTCAACTGTGCTCTCTATTTCTTTCAACACCATATTCATTATGTGCAAGGCTTAACTTATGATGTAATTTTTGTTAGTTTTAGACCCTATGATTATAATCAAATGAGATTCAATCAAAATTTAATTTGGCTCTTCAATGTGCACAAGTCGTCATTAAAGCTACATGTCTACATTCCTGTGTTAGACTATCATACAATTGAAGTATGATGTATGACCTTTAATGATGGGGAAACCACAATCATACAATTCAAATCTCACATAAATTTGCCGGTTAATATTTCGGTCTAGTAGTATTTTATCTTCACTTGTAAATAAGAGGTTTTAGATTCAATTTTTGCAAAAAATGAATTTGGACCACATTACTGCTAGTTCGTTGTGAGACTTAACTCACTCCTTCTCCCTTAGTCTAAATAATATTGTTTGTTCAAAAAAAAAAAAAAAAAAAAAACAATCTCACATAAATTTTTCCTAAGGTTTTGAGAAAAAGTATATTGATTTAATTCAATAGAAAAATAGTATTGTTTGGACCATGAAAAAGAAAAAGAAAAATAGTAATGAAAAACATTAGCCAAAGAATTGGATTATACTCAACAATTCTCAGTAACAAATTTTGTAAAAATAAATCAACTCATAAAGTCACATGTCCAAGGCTTTTTTTTTCCCGATACAAGCAGTATTATACTTTAAGCTAATTCGAATTGTTAAATAGAAAATTCAAACTCAATCAAGTGTAAAATAAGGAAAACATTGGCTCTAGCTAATGTAGCTATAGCCACATGTGTAAATTGTAATCATATATCGATTGTATTAATCCATAATCAACTCTAATTAACATACTGGTTCTTTTCAAATATTAAATCAAATAATGGTTTTCCTTTTATAAGATAAATTCCTCAGTTGTGATCAACTCAGTTTATTTGGTCCACCACTTATCAGCTCATACATTCCGAATTAGAATTAAAAATAACGGGTCCAAGCTTCCCACTTCCAAAAACCATGGGTGGCCCCTGGTACAGTTCCATATTTCTGTTGGCATACAAATTAATTAAGAAAATAATCAACCAAATCAACGGAGATGGGCTGCATGTGGAGTAAGCAAACAAATGTAATTAACGTACTCAATACAAAATGGTGGAAATACATCACTCCGACATATTTTAAACTGATGGGACAAGAAATAGTGTTTCGATTTTTTTTTGTTTTGTTTTTGTTTTTTGGGTCAAAGGCGTTTAGATTAGGGGTGTGATATTCACACACTTAATTTTACTTCTCACACATATTTTTAATTTTCGATCGTCAGATCGAATGAAATGAAGAAAATTAATAGATAAAAATTAACAGAGGTGTGAAAAGTAAAATAAGGCATGTGGATAACACACTTTTTAGATTATTCTGGTTAATGAGGAATAGTATTCTGATGAGGTTAAATTAAAACTTTTGTAATTTATAATTTACTTACTTTTCAAGTAGTGCTCCTCGTTCTCCTTTGTCTAACCAACAAAATTTACCTCAAAAAAAAAAAAAAAAGGGAGTTTTAATGAAAAAGGCCTAGCACTATTTATTTTTAACCAAAAAGACATTTTGTGTATGAAAAGTCTATAATGGGTTAAGCTCTTTTCTTATGCCATTAAAAGCGGTCCACAATAATGTTGACATTTTTTTTCTTCTGGAAATACATTATTTTACATAATGCTATTCAACTTATGCTAATTTGCTACCAACTCTTCATACTTCCATCATGTTATCAATGTTATGTAGCTCTTCTTTTGTCAAATTGTTCAAGTACTGTTCATCGTCTTCTGCTAGCTCTGCATCTATTTCTCTATCTTCTTTCACCTTGTAATACATATTTGCTGTTTCTTCTTTGAAAATCTGAGGCTCCCAGTATGGCTGATGACGGGCTTTTGACTTGCTGTAATTATACATTTCTTCTGCTTCTGCTATTAGTAAAATATCATACCTAAAATCTTCAAACTCGTTTAAGGCGAACATTTGGATCTCTCGATATTTTAGAATATTTTTGTATGAAGGAGTCCACCCGTGTGAGGAGATAGGGGATAGTCTAAAGGATTCTTCATTAATCATGACTATATGCCTAGTTTTCTCCTTATGCATATGTGCATGCCAATTTGGAGGACTACTGATAAAACTTATGCAAATTTATTTACACTATTCTAGATAATCTTCTGCTACTTTGATAGGCTTTCCAGGAAATGATTCTAATTGGGCGATATGGTTAATAATTTTTTTTATCAAGATAGCCAAACTCTAATAGTAAGGTTGGGGTAACTTCTACTACATTATGCTTTTTCTGATGCTCATAACTGAAATGCCATGATATACAATCTCTGATGTTAATCCTGGCCACAAATATGCTAACTTATGGTTTACAAATACAATTCTCTGTATTATCACAAAGACATGGGGGATACATCTTTGTAATAAGATCGATCCTTGGTTTTGGATCAAAGATGGACTGATACAAAGCACATTGTAATTGTAAATGGACTCAAATGCTGATGCTGCACAGTTTCTAGACCTATTTTCAATTCTCTTTTCAGGGTGTCACTTGCATTTTGCTGCATTCTAAGACTTTGGAGTTCTTGGTTCATTTTGGCAAGCTTACTAAGTAATGACTCATGGCATCTGAAAATGATTTGAAGGTTGTGCTCAAGGGAATAAATATGGTGCTAGCTTTGATGGAAATTAAAATTAAACCTATCAAACTCTTGTTCTAAGGCTCTAATTAGTTTTTCATGATCTAACCTCATGCTTGGTTGTTTGATTTGGATGTTCCAAACATTATCTAAGAGAACCTGTTGCTTATTAGAGAGTTTTGGTACCCTTGTCCTATACCTTGGAGTTAAATTTTTGATTCCTTCAACAATATTGCCATTAAAGTTGAAAGTGGTTATTGGTGGTGATGTTGGTCTGTTTATGCTATTTTGGAATCCATTGAATGGTGGAGGTCCATGATGCATCATTGTGCTACTAAAGGGTGCTCTTCTACCTTGTGGTCTTGTGCTGTTTGAGGATGATGGTCCATGATATTCCATTCCTTTTCAATAAATTAATCTTGATACGATATCAGCTAATGTATTGTCATTACCTTTATATGTTAAAAAATTGGTTTAAAATCGTTTTTTGTAATTAAATCAACAAAATTAACCCATTTTTGAGTTGCCTGTTTATTAGCATGTATCTTATTATAATGAGAAACTATATTTTGACAATCTGTTCTAATCGTAAATACTTCATTACGTAAAAATAAAGAGAATGCCTGTAGTGAGTTAATTATTCTTAAAATTTCTAAATCTGTTGATGATAATCTTGATTGTACATCGCTAAATTTTTCAGATGAATATCTACAAACTTGTTCTTCAGACTTTGGTGACTCCTTATGCTTTTTATGGTATATTATACCTGTCCGTCCTAATGATGAAGCATCTGTTTCAATTATTTTGTAACTATCATCTAATTGTATTGTTAATGGCTTAAGTTGATTAATTTATTCCTTTATATTTTGAACTAATTTAATATCTTCACTATTAAAAAAAAAATTGTCCCGTTTTGCTAGTTTTACTATGTAATACTGCTATTTTTCTTCCTAAATCAAGGATAAAATTTCTTGCATAATTTAACAATCCTAAAAATGCTTGCAACTATTTTTTATCTTCTAACTTATCTAGAAATTCTAAGACTTTTTTAGCTATATGATCTTGTAATTGTATTGTACCTGACTTAATATATATTCCTAGAATTCTATATCCTGCTTTTCTAATGCTATTTTATTTTTGCTAATCACAATTCCATTATTGATAAATTATTGTAAAAGTATCTCTAAGTGCTTCCTATGTTCATTTCTATTTTTACTATGTACTAAAGTATCATCTACATAAACACTACAAAAATTATCATATTTCTTAAAAATTTGGTCCATCTTTCTTTGAAAGATTGATGGAGAATTTTTAGGTCCAAATGGCATAACCAGCCACTCAAAATGTCCTTATGGACAAGTAAAAGTTGTCTACTAAATTGATTCTTCTGCTAATCGTATTTGCCAAAATCCTGATTTAAAATCAAATTTACTAAAATATTTACTCTTTTGAATTTTATTTATAAACTCATCTTTGTTTGGCAACTTATAACGATCTTTATATGTATTATCATTTAATCTTTTGTAATTATAAACTATTCTAGCCTTTCCTCTCTTTAACTCTAAATGTTTTCTTTCAACAAATGTTGTTGATCTATGTCTAGACTTAGAAGGTCTAATTACTTTTAAATTTAACAACTCTTTTATTTGCTGCTCAAACTCTTGTTTATCTAATAAACTACAAGGCATATTAGCTGTCTTAATGGTTAAATTTGGATTAATTATATCTAATTTTGCTAATATTTTATTTTTACTCCAATGTAACTATGGGTCTTCTCCTATAATTCTAGTTTGTTATGCTAATTGTAATAATTCTTCTAAACTCTTTGGTCTATCTAACTATAATATTTCTATATGAGTTCCTTCTTCGAAAATTGAATATTCGTGTTCAAATATTTCTTCATCAAATTATTCTATATTATTATGTTCATCATTTTCTTTTGAGTTTTCTAAATAATGACTACCTTGGCCACTAGACTCTTCTATACTTATGCTTTTATATGATTCTACAATATTATTTTGGTCAGCTATTGTAATACCTCTTTTGAAAAATGTTATGTTAGGATTCATAAATAAAAAAAGGAAAACTAATGAAAAGGGTTTGAAAACTTTGAGTTTTAACGATAAGGACAAAATAAAGAGTAAAGTGAATAGTACCAGGTTTGACTTTTTAGTGTAAAAATGTGGTTTTTCGTTAAAGTGAACAGTACCGCGGGCTTTTCGTTAAAACTCCCAATAAAAAAACCTTGTAAACTTTTCAAAAAGTTTAAACCTAAAATGAATGGGTATGTTTCTACTGGTTAAATAAAGGTTAATGGTAAATTAAATTGTTGTTTGTCTACTTTCATAGACTCATTATTAATGCAATATGTTAAATAAACTGGTCTTTCATCAAACTGTGTTATTCTCACTGGTTTTGCTAATTTTTGTCCATATTTTTCTGGTACTAATTATTCTCTTATGACACTCTTTGTGTTTCCTATATCTATCATAACTGTTGTTTGTATTTTATGTTCTTTTGCTATTTCTATTTCACAATTTATGGTAATTAAAGAAGTAAATTTTGACTTTTCCATACTATAAACAATATTTCCTAATATTTCAGTAATTTCTTGTGATTCTGTTGAATTAATTTCTAATAACCTATTACAATAACACTTTTCACACAATATTGAGTATGTATTATAATATTTATTTGCAATTAATTTACTACCCTTATGACATTTTTCTAGCCAACCTAAATTTATATATTTATACTCTTCTTCATGTTGTTCTTCTATGAATACACACATATATTTATCTAAATCATTATTTGAACTACTTGAATCTTCCGAGTCTGAATCTATCATATTTATACTTTCTATTATATAAATATTCTCATTATCACTTAAATCATCTAAACTATATATTGATTGTATGTCTTCATCTTCTTCTAACTTAAACAACTCCATCAAATGTACTTTATCTCTTGGTTGTTTTCCTAATTTTGGACATTTAGGTCTAATGTGTCCAGCTTCTCCACATGAATAACATTTACAATTACCTTTATCTTTTGGTGCTTTATATTTTCTAATCCAAGGTATGCCACTTCTTTTTCTAAATTGTTTTGGAATATATTTTCTCTTCTTATATGTTCTTGAAGGTCTTATGCTGAAATTCTTATGCTGTTTGTAGGGTTTGTATGACTTATATTTCTTTTTGTATATTTTCTTATGCTTATTTTTCTTATGACAACCATACTGTCGTGGTAAATCTATATTTTTACAACTCATGTAAAATTGTTTCCTAATTTGCCTCTTAACTTTTATTTGGCTACACTCATGTCTAAGTATATCATATACATGTTGAATTCTAGGTCCTATTGCAATATCATTTTTCTTTAGATGCTTTTGCCATTCATTCCAAATTTGTTTCTCCAATTGGTCCTTTTATTTTTGTCATATAAGTATCTAATAAATTAATATCACCAATTCTACCTGTTTTTCCTAAATATTTAAAGAAATCTGTTGTATACTCAACTATATATTGTATATCACACATTTGTAATTTTCTAATTGCTCTTTTCTGCTGTTGTACACTTCTGCCATCTAACCTATTATGATTCAAAAATTCTTGTTTAATCAAAGTAACAAAATAATCTATATTAAAATGCGTTTTAGCTGTCTGATGATGTTTTGGATTTTGAACTTTCCATGACTGGAAATAATCAAAATCTAAACCATCTAAAGTATGCTCAAAATAATATAACATATTTTGTGGACTACTAAAATCTAACATTAATGCTGCATGTACGCAACATTTTTCCCATCTCTCAATTGTTTTCTCCCAATCTTGTGGATCTACATTATCTAAGTTTAATATATTACCAGCTATATTAATTTGTTCTAACCCTCTCAAATATGGAATTCTAGTTTTTCTAGGTTTTATCATGCTTTCTTCTATGTGGTCTACTTGTGCTCCTTCATTATAGTGTTCATTTGTTGGTATAAAAAATTGTTGATCAGTTCTACTTGCGTGTCTTGGATTTTCTACTCCTAATCTACTACTTTCTTCTGCTGGATTACATTCTTCTTTCAATTCTATTAAATTATTATATTCTTTTGATCCTAAAATATGTTCTACTCCTATTTCTAAAATTAAAATTTTCATCTCTTCATCTGAAATTCTATGTAGTCCTAAATCATATGTCTTATATTTTTCTAAGTATTGTTCTTCATCTAAATGATCAATATCTTCTATAAGCTTATCTACAATATGATCAAAAAATTTCTCAACTAAATTAATATCTAAATTATCAAAAGCCATATGAATACTCTCATTTTCGATCTCACTCTCATTATCTTCTATTTTTTTCTAGTTGCGTGTAATTACTAAACCTAATTGTTGCGTTTCCCGTAGTAGTTTCATATATTTGTACTTTATCTGGTTGTTTATTTCTTGTTACTTGTAAATTAGGTAATATCCACTGAGTTTCTTCTAAAAAACTATTATCTACGAGTTTTGCTTCTATCACATTTACATGTTTACTACCAAATGTTTCAACTAAATTTTGAAATTCTAAATTAAACTTATGATTATATTTATCAGACATTTACCAATATACATTAAGCTAATACACAAAATTTTATAATCTCCTTTCATGTTATAATTTTTTGTTCTTATGCTTACTTTAATATATTTACTAATTTCGTTTATGGTCATAACATAATTTGGAATACATTCTATGACTGCTAAGTTTGAACTTAAGTCTACTTCAGCTGTTGTTATTGTTGCTTATTGGTGATTATCCCATCTATCGTCATATATGTATACTAATGTTTTTGTGCCTACTTATGCTCTGGTTAATCCCGTTATTCCAATTAATATTGTTCCTATACGAATCTAACTGAAATGTGATTTTTCTCAAATGCATAACTGTTTCCTTACTAATTAAATTAAGTGTAACTTCTTTATCAATACAACTAACTTCATGTTGAGTGATGCTACTTACAATTCTACTTCTATTTTCAAATAAACCTAATTGGTACAAATTATATTTATTTTTCTGTGTTCTCTCAAAACCTCTTCGAATAAATTCTTGTGTTTCTTCTTCATTTGGATAAATATATGCAGCTCTAACTATTTATTTTCCTTTTTCCCTAAAGATTTCCATTTTCTATTATCAAAAGGATTTATCTTAGGTCTTCTAATATTATTATTTACCCTTAAAGTTAAATTTTTTAATTTATCTAGCAAAGATAGTGGAAGTGATGAAGATGTGTTATGTAAAACTTGATTTATTTCTGCTATTTGTCAACTTGATCTAATTTTTCAGCCAAATTTAAAACTAATTGAATAATTAAATTATTTTGCCTAATGGGAATATTACTACTAACTACTTGTGTTGAATAACCTTTTAAACCTACTGGTTCTTTATCTAACTTACTAATTTCTTTCAAAGCTTGAATATATTTTCTTCTAGTTCTAGAATCGGTCATTAAACTAATAATCTATCTATTTTATTATGTAACTTATCAACTTGTTCACTCAACTCTTTTTGCACTAATTGAATTTTTTGAACTTCTAATTTTAATTGTTCAACTATTTCTAATGTTCTAATTTCTACTTGCTTAGGCTTACTATATATGAGGTCAATAAGCTCTTTTATCTCTCTTTTGCTAGGAAGCCTTTGACTATTTTTATTATTATCTTCTAACTGAGATGTAATATAATCTAAATTTTGTCTGATTGTTTTTATGGAATTTTTCTGAAAATGCTCTAACAACTGGTTTAACAAATGATTATACTTATTGGTTTCTAATTTTATATTTTCTGCCTGACTAATAATAAGATCTACAATACTATTGGCTTGTGGATTTTCTTCACTATGCAAAATATGATTATGCTTTCTCAGTGGAAAATAACAAACTAAACTATTTTGGTCTAATGTTATTTTTCTTTTTTGTGGTTCACTAATTTCTAAATTAAGATAATCTATCATAAACTATAGTCTACCTTTCTCTAAAGTTACGGCTAACTGGTTTCTTAAAAACTCTCTTTCTTCTCTCAAGGTCTCTAAAACTTATTATGTTGCTCTTTTTGCTTCTAAAGTTTTATGCTGCACTTCTGTGTTATTATATTTACTAATAAATGAAGGATGTTCAAGACAACCAAGATAAAATTTTTGCTTCTTCAAAGTCTTGCTAATTCTTTTAGATATATATATATATATGCTAATCTTCTCTTTATGCTAGTTATAGTTGAGTGTTTGGGATAATAAATACCTGGTAGTTGTGGTTGACAAAGTCTACTAGGACAATAATATCTGTTATTCATACAAAATAAACAAGTGTGATATTAGTTGCGTTAATGACTTCCATCCTCAAGGTACTTTACTATAATAATTATACTATTAAAATGCTAAACTTG
Source organism: Crataegus laevigata (assembly GCA_963580275.1). Lineage (NCBI taxonomy): Eukaryota > Viridiplantae > Streptophyta > Magnoliopsida > Rosales > Rosaceae > Crataegus > Crataegus laevigata. The sequence continues at coordinate 15,003,556 of OY756940.1, read as the reverse complement.
GCTCTGATACCAAATTCGCACAGCATGCACGGTTAAACAGTTGGATGGCTATCGTAAAAACTAGACATAAAACCTTGCACATGGAACTCGACATGTTTTAGCATGACAACACTCACAATGTAGGTATAAGGCCTTAACGACTGAACTTAGAGGTACGAAGAACTCAGAGATACCCTAGTTAATGTCTAGTTATTTGTATGGCAAGCATTCAACTATAACAGAGTCCTCAAACAAAGTATGATTGTCAGTTTAGCAGGTTTATAATATAACTACAATAGTGTTTCCCTATTTTTGTCACATCCCGGCCCGAGTGTGACCACCTTCCGGGCCCACTCCACCACCGTAGCACGATATTGTCCACTTTGGGCCCCGACCACGCCCTCACGGTTTCGTTTCTGGGAACTCACGAGCAACTTCCCAATGAGTCACCCATCATGGGAGTGCTCTAGCCCCCTTCTCGCTTAACTTCGGAGTTCCTACGGAACTCGAAGCCAGTGAGCTCTCAAAAGGCCCCGTGCTAGGTAGAGATGAGAATATACATATAAGGCTTATATAATCCTCTTTCTTGGGCGATGTGGGATGTTACAATCCACCCCCATTGGGAAGTTGCTCGTGAGTTTCCAGAAACAAAACCGTGAGGGCGTGGTCGGGGCCCAAAATGGACAATATTGTGCTACGGTGGAGGTCAGGCCAGGGATGTGGTGGACCCCGGGCCAGGGATATGATAATTTGGTATCAGAGCCTATCCCTGGCCGGAAGTGTGTCGACGAGGACGTCGGGTCTTGAGTCACCCCCATCATGGGAGTGCTTTAGCCCCCTTCTCGCTTAACTTCGGAGTTCCTACGGAACTCGAAGCCAGTGAGCTCCCAAAAGGTCTCATGCTAGGTATAGATGTGAATATACATATAAGGCTTATATGATCCTCTTTCTTGGGTGATGTAGGATGTTACAATCCACCCCCCTTAGGGACCCGACGTCCTTGTCGGCACACTTCCGGCCAAGGATAGGCTCTGATACCAAATTATCACATCCCTGGCCTGGGGTCCACCACATCCCGGGCCCGACCTCCGCCGTAGCACGATATTGTCCGCTTTGGGCCCCGACCACGCCCTCACGATTTTGTTTCTGGGAACTCACGAGCAACTTTCCAGTGGGTCACCCATCATGGGAGTGCTCTAGCCCCCTTCTCGCTTAACTTCGGAGTTCCTACGGAACCCGAAGCCAGTGAGCTCCCAAAAGGACTCGTGCTAGGTAAAGATGGGAATATACATATAAGGCTTACATGATCCTCTCTCCTGGCGATGTGGGATGTTACAGTTTTGGACTAGAAGTCTAATTAAATAAACACACTAAAGAAAGAAAAAGAAAAATTACTTAAGACTTGGAAATTGCTTGAATCTGTACACTTGAACTTTTATTGATATATAAAATGTTTACAAAGATAATTGTTTACAAGAAAGTGTTTACAAGGATGCTAGATAGAATGTTTACGAAGAGAAATGTTTACAAGGATACTAGGAAGGCTACAGATGCTTGAGTTTATGAAGATGGTGTGAGGGTGTTGAGATGTTTTTTGATCTTGAGAGATGTTTTCAGATGATAAGAGAGGTAGTCTGCATGCGCGGAAAAGCTATCTTATATACAAATTCAAAAATAGAATAACGTTCCAATATTTACAACTTTTTGGATAATGACAACACACTGTTTCTGAAAGCTGTTAGCACTATTTATGAATGCTGGTTGTCTTGTCTTTGCTTGAAATGTCAGATGAATCTATGTTGTCTTGGTTGTTGCAATGTTTGCCATATTTTCTTTTGCATGTGAATCCATGTTGTCTTGGTTGTTGCAATGTTTGCCACATTTTTTTTTGCATGCCAATGTTTTCTGAAAATGTCAGTCCCCTTTTTCTTCCTTTGGGTGTATTTTTTGGTGAAACAACATGCACTTTGCAGAATACTGACCCAATCTTGTACGGATGTTTGAAGGGTATGATAGGCATTTAAAAAAACTTTTGTCCTGATGATTAAAAAGAAAGTTTTTTGGGAGTTTTAGTTAGTTTTCCAAAAAAAAAAAAAACCAAATTAATCCTATTCCTAGGTTGTTTATTTAAGAATACAACGTGAATTGCAATCTAATATACTAATATAGATAACATAAAAATATAATAAAAAAATAATGTTTTATTTGGTATGCAGGATTAGATTTGATCTCACTAGATTTGTACGTTAAAAGAAGAAATGAATGTGAATTTTGAAATTTGGCCTAAGTTGAAGGTAGAAGATGAATTAATAAGTTTTATATCATTAATTCATTTTTTCAATTTGGACAAAGGTTAAAAGTGGGCATCCATTTCATAACTTAGTACATAACAAATCAAGTGAATTTTCTAATTAAATGCAATCCTAAACACTAAAAGAGGCGTAAAAAAAGGGAATATATATATATAATTTTTTTTTTCATTTGGGTTTCAACTTTTAAGCAAAACATGATTTATTGTGAAATAAACTTGTGGGACTTTGGTTATGAAGTTGTTGGGAGGGGAGATGCATGGTGAATATATGGGATGAAATGAGAATGCGTGTTTTGCAGTCTATCGTGGTAGTTGATGTGCATCTTTGGTTATGTAAAGACTAAAGATTACTCCATATTTACTTGTGCTTAGGTTGAAACTTATTCCTTAAAACTTATTCATTAAATGTGGCTTACGTAGAAACTTTCATGTCATGTTTTGAAGTGTCGCTAGTGCCTACGATGTCCACAGTATTAAATGTCGTAAATTTGTAACGACATAATCCATCTTTTCTGTTATAGATCTCAATGTTCAAACGTTGTGGTTTATTTTGAGATACTCAATGCTCCTTGTTGTAAAAACAATTGCATGTTTAGAGTGATAATAACTGCCACCAATTCTTGAATTTTTCTTCAGTTTATTTATCTCTTGTGTTTTGTTTACAGGATCGAAATTATTGGAAAAGATCGTAACTCAGCGGTCAGCATCGAGTAGGAGAAGAAAGAGAGAGAGAGAATATAAAACTGTTGCCCGAGTCGAAAAAGGTGACGCGCAAAGGGTTGTGGATAAGTGTCAAAGAGCTGTTCCATAAAATAAAATAAAGTGTCAAAGACCTGTCGGTAAAGCCCATGGTTTAGCCCACGGCCCCACAGTTTATCCCACCAAACCTAAATAATTTCCTCTACCGTGTACTACCAAATGTTTATTAGATTCTTCTGGGATGGCTATTATACTATTAGTTGGGAAAATGTCATTTTTATGTACTTTTAAATACGAGGGTTAATAAGAATGATAACTCCAGTGCTAAAGAGTTGTTGGTACACAAATTCGGGTGAACCTTGAGTCAACACAAAAGGTAGTAAATTAAGGTCCGGTCAAGGTTAGACCATGAAGCAACCTACAGAAAAAAGGTGAGGAGAGTATCGAAGGATACCAGTGTGGCAATTGCCTAAGGGCCTCTAATGCTTAAGTTAGCAAAGTATGTTTGAGGCACCACGAATGCGAGTTTAGCAGTAATGTAGTGTTGAATAGTAATTAATGATAGCATTGGTAGTAGAGGAGAGACAAAGTTGGAAGAATTTTCTTGACTTGGTCAATGTAAAATTGAACGTAGTTAATGTAGTGTTGTCACTTGTCGCATAATGATTGGTTTTCAAGTTGGAAGGAGATCCCTCATTGGTTATGGGGATAGCCAATGAGTGATTGCCACATATTGTGGTTCGACAGAAGTGTCTAAGCAGAGACCCTTCGCTCGGGTTTGTGATAGTTTATAGTCAATCTATACTCAATAGTTTCTAAATCAATACAATATGATACAAATAAGAATATTTATTCATCCTTTCAAAAATTTTAATTCAATTTCTCCTTTATCGCGAAGAGTTAAGCACTATAAGAGTTAAATGGAAATTAAATCTTATTAAAGGACGACAAATTAATTATGCTGAAATAAAAGCTAGTTGATTAAAAAAAAGTTTCAAAAGAAAAAAGAAAAATATATGCATGAAATCTTATTGGAGTCTGTTTGTAACCGATTTTGCACTATTGGCCCGAACAATCAAAGTTGTTGAATGAACGGAGTTCTAAACTTTTGAATGTGTGAGATGTTAAGATAATTGAGATGCAAACTACATTGAAGCAAACAGTATAGTTCAATATTTGATATGGGATTCTTAGCAATTAGACATATGGACTGAAGCAGCTTGGGGTCGGCTGCAGCCTAGTGCCCACCCTTTCTCCTTCTTCTCCTTTCTTCCACCCTCTAAACCCTTCCTTTCTCCCCTTATCTCCTTGTTTTTCGTCCCCATTTCTTCCACCCTCTGTTACCTCCATATCTCCCACACCCTCCCTCTGTTTTCCCCTACCTTCCCATCTCTCCATTTTCCCCCGACTCCATTCCAACTTTCACTTCTCCAAACCACCATGGTTGGTGATTTGGATTTTCTTTTTATGCATTTACCTTTTAGCTTTCTCATATCTGAGCATTTTGTGTCTCAGGTTGCTCTAAGCTTGGTCTTAGTTGTCCTTAAGTTTATCTCAGATATGGCTTCTATACCCTGCTTCTCTCCAAATATCGCTCATCACTGTGAATTTACAACTATCCATCATTGATGCTCGTTTCATTAGGGCTCGTTTCCTAGGTTCTCCTATGGTGGTGCAATTTGGTGGCTCGTAGCATTTAAAGTGCATTTTGCACTATTTGGTACTCAGCACGGGTAGCTTGCCTACCCCCATTTTTCGTTCATCCACTTGGTTCTTCGACTCTTCTTTTGGGTGATGGCGACAAATCTGCGGTGGCAATAGTGCTGTTTTGGTGGAGGTGGTTGCTTTACATTTTCATGTCTAGGCTTTTCTGGTTGTTAGTTGCGTTAAGTTGCACACTTTGGGCCCATTCCATTATAATTTTATTTATGGATTTTGGCTTTGCTTAGCTATTCTAGACTTTCTTTTTGAGTTGTCCTTACCTTGTTCTAGCTTTATTTTTTTAATAAAATTTACTTTGATTGAAAAAAGAAGAAGAAGAAAAGGACGTATGGAGCGGAGCATCACATCATTATGTGAAGAGTCCTAATACAAGATGGAAAACGATTTTTGTTGATGTGATTATTTATTTGAACCACACTGCAATCTTTATTGCACGAAGATAAGGGAGTCTAACACTAAAACGTGAAGGATTAGCCATGTTTTTAGTTAATGTGGTGCATGGATTGGTTGAAAAGAAAATGAGTTCTAGTTGGATTGTGTTTGGGCCAATTATAAAGTCTGATGGATGAAGTTTGAGAAGATATTTAGTGGAAGACTATCTTCCATGATGATAATGCAGCTTGAAACGTCTGGGCGATCGACGTGAAAGTGTTGGGTGGTTCGAGTAATGAGATAAGTATCGAATCCAGCTGTCACACCTTGATTCTGACACACATTTAGATTGACACGTGACGTCACCAAAAATTCGTACATCTAGCATATCTCGCCTCTGGGATATGAGCCAAACTCAACTCACGATCTAACTGCGTAGTAATTTTTTTTCGCATACTTTATGGCTGCATCTAATCTCGTTGTTAGACTACCTACGTACCATAAATAAGGATAAATCCATTCGTAGTTTGTCATTCACTACACTCGAACATTCATCATATAAACCACTATGTCCTAATATAATACCACAATTCAGGCATGCAACATCTCAAGGAACATTCGACGAAGCACAATAATATTCTCTAGTTATCTTGCCGTTCACACATATATATGCTTTCCAACACCATCCAATAATCACACTAATCAATAACACATACAATACATCAAAATGCAGGGCTAGAGCGATACGGTTCGGCCGAAGCCTAGATCTTTGAAGCAGTCTCAAATAAATCAAATCCAAGGAAACAACAAGTCAAATGATGCGATTTCAGACCACTCAACGAAATTCATCAACATCGGGTTCTGGGCTATTCAACAGAACCAAGACACCAAGTGGGATTCCAGACCACTTAACGGAATCCAAACCAGGATACGATTCCAGACCACTCAACGAAATCGCGCAGTAGAAACGATTCCGGACCACTTTATGGAATCACGGAGTACGAGGGATTCCAGACCACTCAATAGAATCCAGACGGAGCAAGGAACCGGACCACTCAACGGAACCCCAGCAGAACCCAGTTCTGGATCACTCAACGGAACCGAGCAGAATGCCAACAACCATAATGTACAAAGAAACAAGACAAGGCACAAGTACTTAATTTACAATGAAACAAGAAATGGAACAAAGCACGTGTTACACAATTTAGAACGACTCAATGAATCGAGAAATGAAATAAATGAACGAGATATGAAACAAGTTTCGAAGCAACAAACCTTATGACAATGGGTTAATGGTCCACTACTAGCCCTCACATTTCATCACATCATACCAATCATGCAAATCAAACCACATTTCAATTATGCACATCAAATCACATTTTACATATATTTTCAATAGACAAGTCAAATCACATTTAATAAATAAGTACAACACAATATGGTGTCACTAGTATGTAAATCAAGACACATGTTAACCGAAAAAGACACGTCATCACAATGAGTCCATTAAGTTCCATGAAAACTCAACAACACTTTAGGATAAATGACATGCTACAACAACTCGGGTTAGTTGACTAAAAAGTCAACCGTCGATCAAAATTGATGGTAGGGTCCACAATCTCAGTAATCTAATCCGGAAGATCCACCAATTAGATTTCTAATACGGAACTTCCTAAGAGTCTTATTAAACTACTAGAACAATATCCTAAAATTTCAGAACGATTTAGTGGTCAAATCTCTGCCAATCGCTAAAGTTATGTGGCAGCCGACGTTTAGTTTTACAAACTTAGAAATCTAATTCGGGAAGATGTGTACGTCGGATTCTTGATCCGTAAGTTCCTAATGTTCTCAAATATTATGTATAATTATGTATTAAAGTTTGGTATTGATCCAGCGGTCAGATCGTCAATTCACATAATGAACAAGTGGCGGCCTCAAACAAAACTATGTTCAAATGACGAGGTTTCATCAATCGGATATTAAATATGGAATTGGAGCATCATCATTAGCCTAGAAAGGTTAGGTGGGATCTCAGCCCACGCGCCGCTACTGCGACTGGTCTCTCGGACTCGTCTGAAAGTTCAATTAATTCCAAAAATTACCAAAATTTACAGAATTATAGATCTAAATGAGAGGAGTAATTTTCATACCTAGGCTGAAGTCCAATTCGGCAGGGAAGTGGATTGAATTCGTCTCGATCAACCGGAAACCTAGAAATGGGTGTTCTTTAATTCGACAAATCCGCAACACCACCGCCCCCAAACCTATTTGGGATTTGTTCCTGGACACAAGAGAAGTCTTTTGGTGGTGGTCATCGAAGGAGCAGATCGTCGCCTTGTGTCCCCGGAGCCCACAGGGCCAAAACCCCATCGATATTGGGTGTAAATGGAGAGGGAGGTCGGTGAATGTTTCCAAGTGATGGCCCGATGTGATTTTCCGTAAAATCTGTCAGAAAAATAACAGGAAGTAGCAGAGGCAACCAGGTTGCGTTGCGCAGAGAAACTGGTCAAGGGACGACCCAGATTGGCTAGCTCCTCAATCCCTTCTTTCTCTTCTTTTCTTTCCATCTCAGCCATACACGTGGCACAATCTCACTCATCCAGCAAATCTAGGGCATTCCAGATTAATGTTTAATTACTATCTTACCCATGCATTTAATCGGTAATTTCTCATTCGTTAAAATTTGTTTCACGAACAATTTTCGCTTACGCATTAGTGAGGTCGGGCTCCATTCTAAAACATTAGGAATGACCCCAAAAGGTCCATAGATTTAAAATAATTATTTAAAAAAAATTCAACCTTTGTAATTAAGTAATTAAAATCTAAAATTAATTTAAATTCACGAAAATACTATAAAATCCCGCGAATACAAAATACATAAATTACGATAGTGAAATTTAGAAACGGGATTTCACACCAGCAGCCAGACTAACAATGAGATATTATAAGCATCCTATTTGAAAATAAGATTATATCGCAAGGGTGAATTGACTAGATAAGGCATGTCTGTTTTGATCAGGAGATTTTCAAGCATGAAAGATGGGATTGCATGCAAATTGGATGGTTAGAAGATAATATTATTAGGAATATTATTGTCAATTTGGTACACATGGCCAACAGTTTTACAATGTGACCATCAAACAAACTTCAATGCTATAAATACAAAAGCATCGCGAAAGAGTCTTTCTAAACACATAAACAAATATGTCCTATGCAAATCCTCTCTCACGTGAGACCTCTCATTCTTGAGAAAACACTAACCATCCTAACTTTGTCAAGCACATCATCAATTAGTCTTAACAACATTGTGTTCGACAATCGGTGACACTTTCAGTTAGTCTTAACAACACTGGAGCTGTAGAATCAAGCGGCTGATGAACACCTTCAGTTAGTCTTAACAACATTATTTTGAGTTCAGTTGGTTATTTATCTATCTTGGTGAGTAAGGAGTCTTCGAGTCTTATTGAAAAAAGGTCACCTTATTAGCCTTCTCAGTAAAGTGATGCGTTACCAGGTTATATCGCTATGCACATCAAAAGCCGAGTTTATTTTATGATTGGATATTCGTAAGTATATTTCAGAGTTACGGTCGCTGTTTCCAAAGATTATTTCACCTATGAAAAATGCGTTTGATGGGGGTCGTCAAATTCATGATAATATTGGTATTGCTCTTGAATTATTCCACTTTCTTAAGCTTCGGAAAACTCAGTGTAAGTTTGAGTTGGCTTTTAAGTTAGATATGCACAAGGCTTATGATCGTGTGGAGTGAGATTTCCTGGATGATATGATGGAGAAGTTAGGATTTCATCCTGGCTGGCAGAGGCTGATTATGGGTTGTGTGAGCTCTGTCAATTTTGCGGTAGTTCTTAATGGGCAACCGAGTATGAAATTCTTTCCTTCACAGGGATTAAGACATGGATGATCCTTTATCTCCTTATCTGTTTCTATTGGTGAATGATGGATTTTCTAGAAGGTTACAATGGGTAGTCGAGCGGCAACAATTGGAAGGGGTGCAGATGAATCCGAGTGGCCCAGTTCTTTCCCATATTTTCAAGGTTAATGTGGATGCTAGTTGGTCATCTTCTTTGCAGTAGGGTTTTGTGGGTGTGGTGATTCGTCGTGAGCAGGGCCAGTTTGTTGCTGCAGTGAGGTTTGCAGTTCATGCTCCTAATTCTGCTACGACAGAATCTTTCGCTGTGTTGAGAGGTTGTCAGCTCGCATCTGATATGGGTCTTTGCAAAGTGATCTTTGAATCCGATTCTAAAGAAACTATTTCATCTTTGTCAACCTCACTGAATTCTAGCAGCTGGGAGGCCTTTCCTACCTTAACGCTTGTTAAAGAATATGAAAAGGCGTTTCAGGTCTGTCGCTGGTCTTGGGTTCCAAGGTTAGCCAATATGGCGATTTATGACCGCACGATACACATTAAACAATGATAAAAATCAAACGATTTATGACCGCGCGATAAACATTAAACAATTAAAATGTGAGAATTTTAAGAATCTCCACATAATATATGAAGAGGAATCCTTTTCCGCTTTAAGAAGGGCAGTGGGGAGGGCGACTAAGAACTAGTGATTGATATGACCAAAGATTCCTGTAATACCCCATAGTGATTAAGAACCATTATCAAAGACATTAAGTGGTTAGCAGCTCCTTTTGACTCATATTTTTAAAGAAGCAAATTTCATGAAAAATGCAATTATTAGTACTGGTTTTCTGTTCAATGATTTTCATGTTTGGTATAGATCTTTGGCTTTTGTTGAGAAAAACTTATTTATTTGATTGTATTGAGACTGGATGTAACCTTGGTCATTCTATTTAATGATGTACAAGAGCAGATTAAATTTTGAGGGATAAAAAATGCTATGATATAAAGTTAAAAAAAATTAGAGGACGCATAATGAACAAACTAACAAACAAATTATAAAATGAATAGATTACTCAATTAATTAAACAAAAAAGAACATTAAAAATTTACTGAAACAACTACATAACTCGTAAAGACTAAATGGGACTAACTTGTTTGTTATACTAAACTACAAGCTATATTTATAAAGAACAAAACCTAAAATTCTTACCTCATAATATTTTCCAACACTATAAAAGAAGCATATCCTATACAAAATTTAATTTGAGATTGAGAAGCACAGTGTTCTAGCCTATTAACTTATCTCTAGCAAGCCTAAACCATTTGCAATTATTCTCCTTATAGATAGAGTTGAGATGTCACTGAAGCAGACATCCAAAACACTGTTACTTTAATATTTTCCTAGGATAGGGTTATCATGAATCCAATTAAAACACAGCAACATCAATTTAAAAGACCATCTGTTATATTTCGCTTTCACCTTCCTCCTTCTACTCCTCTTTATTCATTTCATTTTCGTATGAAGCATAAAGTTTTTTTTTTTTTCTCATTACGTGATTGCAGTGATAGACTTTGAAAAATGTCTGCAGATAAAGCTGAACCATTCATTAATCGCAATGACAAGAACAGCATGTAGGCCTAATTACTTTTCCACCCAAGGATAAGCCTACTATATTATCACATCCAATCAGAATTGGAGTTCAGGGATAAGCATAAGCTAGTTGGAACCTTTGTAAGAGAAGGGATGTGTATCCACACATTTCATTTTGCTTTTCACACATTTTTTTTTAATTTTTTGTCGTCGGATTGGATAAATTGAAGAAGATTAGCAGAAAAAAAATTAATAAAGAGTGTGTGAAAAGTAACTTGGGTGTGTGGATAACATATTCGGTAAGAGAATGACCAGTTTGATATTAATTTCAATCATAAATCTTCGGATAATATTATAGGCAGTTCCTATTTCGCCGCCGCCACCGCCGCCCCCGGGGGGGGTGGTGGGGGGTTCAACTACATATCTTTATTACCCCTCACGTCTAATTCTAGTAACTTTACTACATTCCAACACGTTATTTTTATTTATTTTTATTCTCTTATAAAGATAATATTATGCTTTAATCTAATCTAAATTACTATAATGACGCATTTACTAATCCGTAATCAAATTGAGAGGAATTGAATTGAGGAGGAATTGAAATGAGATGGAATAAGAATCAGATTCCTGTTGAAATTGTTTACTAAAACTGTCTGGAATCGGAATACAATTCCATAAAGCTGTTTACTAATTCAGCAGAATCAGAATATAAACTAATATAATTACTAAAATGCCCTTTTCCCAAATCAAATATTATATATATATTTTTTTAATAAAATTTGATATAGTATATAATAGTAAGAAAAAATTAAATTACTTTTTTATTTCATAGACACTAAAATGATTTTGTTTATTTTTTTATAAATTTAAGTATTGACTATAATATCTAAATTTTCTTGCTCAAGTTGTAGTTTCTTCTATTCGGCATATGTATGGAGTTGTGCATAATGTGAATGGGCATGAAATTGTGCTTAATGAACTAGAAGGACATGAAAAGAAATTGTTAGGAGCATTTTCAGCCTTAACTCTTCAAGGATATATTTTGTTACATATTCTTACTGTTGAAAATAAGTTTTGATATATTTCCAATAATACTAGAAAGGTTTACAGCGAGCATAATATAAGGTAGCAAAAACAAAAACAAAAACTAGTAAAGGGGACACGCCACCTTCTCCTTGAAATAAGGAAATTTACATCAACAAGTCGACCAAATACAGTTATGGAGAAGTATTCAGTCGACCTAAAGTTTCTATGCTAAATGGCTCAAGCCATTTTTAACAAAACCGCATGGGTCGACCAAATGCACAGTTATGAAGTAGCATTCAGTCGACCAAACTGATTATGTATTGAGTACCAAACTGGTTCTGCATTGAGTAACAAACTGATTCTAGGGTTAAAAGGATAATCTTGGAAATAATGAAAGTAAGTGAGGGCATAAAGGAAAGAAAGTTAACATTCTGATTCCCCAAGCCATCTAGAATCCAAATACCTCCTTTATCTTAGGAATCCAAATCAGCCAAATATTAGAATTGGATTCCAAAATTTGTGTGGGACCCACTAAATTTTGATTCCTCCAGATTTAGTAAACACCAGAGTATACCGTAATTAGAATTCAATTCCGTTTCTTGATTCCAATTACCCTTACGTAAACACGCTATAAGGGGTTTTATTCTTCAATGCATAGGGAGCACCCCGCGCTTTAGCCAATGTAAGTATGTTCAAGTATGATATTTATGTTACATATGCTATTTTTACCAATTCCAAACAAATATAGAATGAAAATAAAAAATCAGCATATGAAACAAAGATTCAAATGGTACGATTCCTCTGTCACCCCTAAAAGGTTAGCATGGAAAATGGCTCTCATAGTATCGTAAAAAAAAATGCTACTGCAATATCCTAGTTAATAAGGCATTATGTTTTCACTCTTATTCGCGTTTAAAATTTCCTATTGTCATAGTTTCGAACCCTCCATTCTTCTTAATAATACACATACACACAAAGATATATTCAGTGCTACTAATGTGTTACTTGAAAAAGCTCTACACGCCTTACTACCAATATCTTGTAATTTCCCATTTTTTAACTCATCCATATTTGTCCAAAATTCTAGTTAGAAAATAATTTAAACAATAAATTATGCATGATTGACTATTGACATCTATAGGTTATTCTTGACTGGACGTATAGAACTTTTAATTAAACATCCCAAGTTATAATATCATATTTCTCAACCAAGAAATCAAATAATACCCTAAATTTACTTTCTAATTCCCCTATGATAAAGTGAAGGAATGGGAATGCTTGTTGTTATTGGTGGGACTAGTCCTCAGTCGCAATGTACATAAGGCTATAAGTTTCCATGATACATAAGACACTAGGACTTGATGAGTAGGAAGATCGTTTTGCACCATATATATATAAAAGACCAAGTTTTGCTCAACCACTGCTACCCTCTATTAGGACTTAAGCATAAACCTTTACAATATATATATATATATTTCTTTATGATATTTTAAGGCTTATTTTCCTCTTCCATTGACCTCGCGTACCTTTCAAATTCCTAACAGATCACTTGGTGATGGTTATGTGCACGATACCTCCAGCCTTCTGGATGTATGGATGTCTGGATCGTGTGACCCATATTATATGAACTAGTCCTCGGGGACCAACTTGAAACGTCAATGTACTACATATTCATATGGAATATTTGATCAAATTGTTTGAGGTGACCAAAGTTATGGCAGCATCTAATTTGTCCACTCTCATATATATATATATAATGCATCTATTTTGATGATGCTTATGTCAAATTGGGAAACGGGAGCTTTTTACCATTATTCCCTTACAGTTCAAGATTCGTAGGGGAGAAATTCTATGGGCTCCTTCTTATCAATTATTAAACATAATATCAAGTTAATACTGAATACAACTAGGTGATTAAGGCCGGTGTTATAGGTGAAAATTTGGACAAGTTAAGGTTTGTTCCATGCGGCAGTTCAGTCACAAAGATGAGAGTTCGAATGAAATCTACAGTTCTATTAGTAAGTGCGTCGTCGCATGAAACAACTTAGCCTAAATTTTCTCTACAAGACAACTTCTATCAACTTTTTATGCTATTTTGCCCATTCGCATGGATAATTAGCACAATAATTAACACCATCGAGACGATTTTAATATAATATGGTATAATGAGGTCTATTCTTCATCACGATTGAACTCTACATAAAGATGAATAAAAGTTGCTCTAATCAGTAAACCAGCCTATTTGTCCCTAAAAAAAAAATAAACGAACACGACACAATACACACATAGATGGAAAATCATTCTTAATCAGACAAATAATCACAATAATAATAAATTAAGAATTAATGACAGTGCGTTACCACTTTAGTTGTTTGTATTGATAGCAACAGGCAAACAAAAAAGAAGAAGATTAAAGGTTAATCATCCGACTAGGACAGGGGAAGCAAGGGTTTAAATATGCAGATGTATTCATTCCAGGGTGTATGGAAACTGAAAGTGTTGTCTTACGCAATTGGAGCTTAATGCCCGTCTGGATGTTATGCCGTTTGTTTGACGAGGAAATCTATGAACTCAAGTTTAAATTAAATAATGGAAGATAAATTTTATTAGTTAAGATTAATAAAATATGAGCAAGTGTGGGTGGGTGAGAGAGATTTTGACTGATGCAAAGTTTATGGTTTTCTCCACTTTAAGCTTTGCATTATTTAAAGTTTGCCTGGAGGATGACCTACGGTGTTTAAGAATCAAGCTGGACTCTAGCTAGCTCGAATGATCAAGTTGAGCTTAAAGCAACCTAATTAAGTAATCATATATGTATTGAGAGTTCAATCATGAAATTTTGGTGGTTTGGAAATAGTGAAACCCTAAGTGCATAATGTGAAGTAACATACTCGCAATGATATCTACACACCTGTTGAGAATATGTTTGGTTTATTTTATTGTAGATAGTGACGTAATGATATCCATATATTAATGACATACTCGCAATTCATTATATGTTCTATAAACAGAATTAATAATAGAAATAAGAGTGAATCCCCACAATATATAATTTCTAAAACAGATAGAACCCATAATAATAGGGCAACTCAAATAATTGTTTGCAAGATTAAGGGTCCTTATTATTTTCACATATAAGAATCAGATAGAACCCATAATAATAATATTGTATTTGTAAGAATATTCATGTAGGTGTTGTTCTTCGGAGAGGTGGTGATCGAGTGAGAAGAATAGTGTTTTCCCTTAATACTAAGGATAACAAGGTGGTGAAAATTTTAAATTAAATTTGTAAATAAAATTAGGTGTCACCAATAATAAATAAACACATTAATCAATAATCAAGTAATAATCTAATCATTAACATTCACATTGTTTGGTTTAGAAATTTTAGTTTAAAATTTTGGTCGTACTAGCATTACTTTAATACTTATATATTATAAAAATGAGTTGTTAATGTGGAAATCAAGGCACTTTCAGAGCATATAATTAAAGGGTGCTGCTAGGGAGACTAAAACTTTTAAGCTAAATTTGTAAACTAAATGATGTGGTGATTGATCATTAGATTATTACTTAAGTGTTGATTAACGTGCTTATTTCCTATTGGTCACACACCATATATTTTACAAATTTAGTTTAAAATTTTGATCTCTCTAGCATAATTCATGATTAAAAGCTATGTATTATGACAAATGTCTTAATAAGCTTAAGCCTTTTACGTTAAAAATGGACGTGTTACCAAGGACGAGTATAAGTGACCATTTTTGGTAGTCGGATAAATTTAAGGATAAAAAAATTTCAAGAGCAGTGTTTCGTTTTGCTGGTCTGTCTCACTTCCCGCAAAAGGGCATCTCATTTCTGATTGGGCCTTTTCTTGCTATATAGAATGTGCTAATAGATTAACATTAAGGACCCATCCGACAATACAAGGTTTCAAGCAGGACAGGCAGGCTTGAACAAAGTTTCAGCAACATTATCCTTAACAACTTGGTGGATACTCTTGCCGAAATTGTGGGAAAGAAATGGTAGTGAAGTTGCTTTCTTTGAAGATGCTCATGGGTTGGATTTAGAATGTCAACCCAAAAGCAAAAGTAGGGTCTGAGTTGGGCGTTTTTACTGGCCCAAAGATATTCAACAGTTGTCCACATGACCATCTCTAAATTGGAGTTTGTTTGCTTCCGCTAAAACTTAATAGACGAAGTATTAGCAGTAAAATCTTTTATTATGTATTTGATTTTAGCAATAATATTCTCTTGATTTTGTTTTATTATTTTTTATACGAGGCTTTTTACATTTTTCAACAACTTCTGTAGCTCTTTCATGTTAAATGTATGAGTCAATAATTTGATGTTGGAAGTCAAGAAACTCCAAGAACTTTAAACTTTGGTGAATTGCTTGTTATGCTTTAAAATTTGGTGAGATTTTGAAGATCTTAAGAAGGCAGCTTTTGTGTTCACAACTCACCTAATCTTAACTCATATCCTTTCTTGAATGAAAAATTTAACTTATGATTTATTTTAATTTTGGTTCACTTCACATGAGTCAAATTTTCTTTTCACTTGGACCACCGCAGCAATGAAATATTCAATAGTTCAAGCTCACAAAAGAACCATGCAGAGAGCTCAAAAACTTGTTACATTCATACCAAATTTCGTTTTTATTTACTCCAGCCTTGGTTAAAAGTGACATCTGCCCCTTTCACCAATTCAAAGAAAGTTGGTATGAAACTGGCACCAATTATAAGTATGACAAATTACCTACCTACAACAAATGGAAGTAACTTGTGAAAGAGAGAGATAATAAACATAGAAATATACAATATGTTTATGATAGAGGTAGGTCATTGATGAGTAGATTTTATATTATATATTTAACCCTATTCTTAGTAAATTTTGGTTAATATTTTAGAAGAATTTTGATACTTTGAATTGTATTTCCAATATAGGACTTTCAACTTCCTTTGGAGCAAAAAGTAGTTAAACGGATGAATTTTGGAGTGATTCCAATTGGAGGATGTTCGTGAGTCACTTAGCTTGATCGTATCAAAATATCAGATTTTTCTACCCAGCAGTGATTTTCTAGCGATAAAATAAATGAGCGATGCACAATGCTGGAAAAGTGACGTTTTGGGCTTGAATTTTGTTTTTGGAGCCCAAGATGACCTCGGATGGGTTCGTGGCCTTCTGGAGATATGTTCAGAACATTCCGATCTTCAAAACAAGCTATCTTGGGCCGGATTTGGAGGAGATCTGATGATAAAACGTGGCTGGACGGTTTCTAGCAGATTATCCTAACTTAATTAGGACTTTATTTTCTTATTTATTTTATTATTATTAGTTTCCTAATAAGAGAAAAAGACAAGAAACTCTAGGGTTTTGGCGTTGGACTTTTAGTTAGGGTTTATAAGGCTTTTGCCGTGCCTATTTTGGAGGGGGCTTATTATTATTCAATTTGGGAGACAGAGAACTTTGTTAGGGTTCTTGGAGATTTTCTACCTTAAGGTGTTTTTTTATCCTTATTTTTAATATTTTGTTGATGGTTCTTCATAACTAATTTTCGTTTGCTAGGGCGAAGCCTTGAGCCTTAGCATGAATATGTAATTTTTATTCAATTGCTTATGATATTATGCATCCATACTTTGAATTATTAATCACCGTTTTAAACTATCTAATTGTCTTAATGCTTAGCTACCATTAGGATTTTTAGATAAGTAATTTGATGCAATTTTGGTCGGAAGGTTCCCTGAAATTGACGCTGACTTCTTGTGATTGATAATTGTAATTTCACTTAAGATGAACACCACGTCTTAAGGGTTGCATGATTTTTCAAAAGGTTTTCATAAAGCATAATGAGTTTCTCATGTTCAGATTTGATCCAAACGTCCGGACGGATTGCATGTTAGATATACGTTCTATGTTGGAGGTTCCAAGTAGAATATAAATTAGGAAAACCTAACCTTCAAAGTTGTATGTGTAATTCATAAGTAATTGGTAAAACTACATAAGATTGTTAAGGGGACGGCGGAACCCTAGGTTTTTACGACTTGGTTTTCAAAACGCTTTCTTTATTTCTTCTTTGCTTTGCTAATCTCTTAAATTGTTTTTATTTAAAATTCATTTTTATTATTTTTAAATTCAAAATCAACTTTTTCCAATCTTTGTTTTCAAATAATTAAATAAGATTTGGTATTTACATAAATTATTCATTCAATCCCTATGGAAAACGACCTTACTTGAACCGTTTATACTACAACTACATTGTTCTCTTGCAAGTATTTTATGTGATTTTATCCCTACTTTTGCAGGTGGTAAAATCCCTATTAGTCATCCAACAAATCCTGTGATACATGTAGATTAATATCGGTCATGAAATCAATTATTTTGGGTGGAAATGCAACTTAAATGAAGATCCAACTTTGACCATGAAACAAACTAATTTAAACAGAACAATCAATTTGATGAACAAAGGCAACAAACCTCCATTCTTCGATCAAACACAATCAAATTTCAAGTACAGTGGAAGGCTAGAAGGAGAAGAAGAAAACTGAAAAATAATACTGTGAGGTAGAAAATGTTAACCATTATGCAATTATGCCGAAAACCCAAGAAAACAGAGAGAGAACAGAAGAACAATTGAAAGAAAACAAGAGAGAGAAACGCAATATTTTGTATTGATCAATCTTGATTGATTTACACAGCTCAGTTGGTTATATAGAGCTGTGGAGACTTAGTAGCCAAGCTACAACTCTAACTAACTCAACCAATATCTAACAAACTCTCTTAACAACCTATGCTAACATGGCACTCCAAATACTAACCACTCACGCTGACATGGCACTTATTACTAACAACCCTTATGCAATTACATTCAACATCCCCCCTCAATCTCAATTAGGATTTCCTAGTTTGAGATTGTAAAAATGTTTAACAAAAGAAGGATTGTGCAATCCTTTTGTCAAGATGTTCGTTGTTTGATCTTCAGTGGGAATATACAAAACCTCCAAATCTCCTTGTTGTACACGTTCCCCTACAAAGTGATAATCAGTATCAAGGTGCTTTATTCTCAAATGAAAAATTGGATTGGCACTAACGGCAATAGCAGACATATTATCACAATGAATGCTTGATGGATTAGACAGAAACACTCCCAAGTCCTTCAATATGTTCCTTACCCAAGCTATATCAGGAGCAATGTGAGTTAGGGCTTTATACTCAGCCTCTGTAGAACTTCTAGAGAACTTCTAGAAACTAAGGTTTGCTTTTTAGATTGCCATGAGATAGGATTATTACCTAAGAACACTACATAACTAGTAATTGACCTCCTTGTGTTCAAGTCAGCTACCCAATCAGAGTTTGAGAAAGCATTTAATTGAGGAAATGTATTTGCAGAATATAGAACTCCAGTGGTCATTGTCCCTTGCAAGTATCTTAGAATTCGTTTTACAGCTCCAAAATGAAACTCAGTTGGTGATGACATGAATTTGCATTGGTTGCATATGCAATATCTGGCCTAGTGAAGGTCAAATATTGCAAAGAGCCTACTATACTCCTATACAAAGTGGGATCAGTTAACAAAGCACCTTCTAAATTTAGTAATTGATGATGTGGTTGCAAGGAGTAAGGGCTGGCTTACATGTCTCCATACCAGCTTTATGTATCAAGTCTATGATGTATTTAGATTGATTGACAAAAATACCTCCATTGTTCTTGTATTGAATTATCAACCCCAAGAAGTATGTGAGCTTGCCCATGTCTTTTAAATCAAATACTTCAGACAACTCTTGAATCACCCCTTGTATCTTCACAAAATTAGATCCAGTTAATATTATATCATCAACATATAATAACAAGATGATTATATTAGATCCTTCTTGTTTCACAAACAAACTAGTGTCAGAAGTTGAAGCACAAAATCCCAATGCTCTTAGATAGATTGTAAACTTTGAATTCCAAGCTCTTGGAGCTTGTTTTAAACAATATAAAGATTTAACAACCTATACTAACATGGGACTCCAAATACTAACCACTCATGCTGACATGGCACTTACTACTAGCAACGCTTATGCAATTACATTCAACAGAAAAAGCACAAAGAAGAAGAAGAAGGTTAGCAAGGCAAGTATTAAATCCTAACTAAGGAAAGGGTTTATATAAGGGGTTTTTGAACTTTAATCCTTCAAGAAGATTAAAATTTTAAAAAAACCTGGTGTTAGATTGAATATTGATTTTTAGTCCCTAATGTGTCCTTAATTCAAAATAATTAATGTGTATTTTATTTAATATCTCCCATTAAATATTTAAATTTATTAATACACAAATTTTAATTTATTTTTTGACCAAAAAAGAGTTTTTTAATTTATTAATTTTATTTAACATTCTTTAAACTTGAAAGACTCAATTAATGTACCTAAATGTTAGTACCGAAATGTGTGTACCGAAATATATTATATTGAACTAATATATTTAAATGTTAGTACCGAAATGTATTAATATTAAATTAATGTACCTAAATGTGTATACCGAAATGTATGCACCGAAATGTGTGTACCTAAATATATGCACCGAAATGTATATACCTAAATATATGCACCGAAATGTATGTATCTAAATATATGCACCGAAATGTATGTACCTAAATATATGCACTGAAATGTATTAATATTTAATTAATGTACCTAAATGTGTGTACCGAAATGTATGCACCGAAATGTTAGTACCGAAATGTATGTACCTAAATGTATGCACCGAAATGTGTGTACCGAAATGTATGCACCGAAATGTTAGTACCAAAATGTGTATACCTAAATGTATGCACCGAAATGTATTATAATGAATTTAATATACCTAAATGAAGAAGTTACAGTACATCGAAATATATTGTATAACAAAAATTAGTTTATCTAAATGTTCACAACAAAAATATATTACAATGAATGAAATGAAAATAAAAATTATAATGAAATAAAATTAATACATTAAAAATTAGAAAAGATAAAGATAAATAATTAAAAAATCAAAATATAATTAATAAATGAGGTTATTAATGTATCAAGGGACTAAAATTAGATTTTGATCTTACTCATGGTTTTAATCAAAAAGTAATCTTTGCCAAGGACTAAAATGAAGTTTTCTATTTATATAATAAGAAGAAAAGTAAAGAATACAAAGAACTGTTATGTAAATTCGTTCTTCTCTTCAAATTTCATATATATATGTAAATTGGTTCGTATATTGGAATAAGGAACGATTAATTAAAGTCTTGGATGCTTCATTGCGATGCCAGAATTCATGGTTGTGCATGAGATACTTCATTCTCTCAATCAACAATGTGATGGGGATGAGATTTGTGTGGCAATGAAGTTGGACATGGCAAAGGCTTATGATCAAGTTGAATAGAGTTTTTGGTTGGAGATCATGAAAGCCTTGAGTTTCCTGGATGGTTTTTGTCTTCGAATTGCGAAATGCATAACTACGGTTACTTATAGTGAGACTATAAATGGCTTTTCCACTGGATTTATATTAGTCGCAGAGAGGGCTACGGCAAGGGGATCCTATGTCCCAGTTTCTATTCTTAATTTGTGCCGATTTTTAGCGTTGCTACAAATGAGGGAGGAGTGTGGCTCTCTGCATGGGATGTGGGTGGCACCTAGTGGGATATCAATATCTCACTTATTTTTTGCAGATGATGCTGTCATTTTCTGCAAGGCCTGCAAGGCAGAGGAGGATGAGATTAGGGAGGTGATGGATGTGTTACAGTGTTGTGGAAGCCTCTGGACAAGTTATTTATAGGGAGAAGAACTCTTTGTATTTTGGGGCTCACTGTTTGTGGAAACGGCGCAGGAAACTTGCTACTTGTACTAATATTAATGGCAAAGAGGACTTTGGTAAGTACTTGGGGCTAAGTGCTGATTTTGGCTCATCTAAAATGGTGTTTGAAGGGGTTCGTGAGGCTTTGGAAGGGAGAATTAATGGTTGGGCGGACCAGTTTTTTTCCCTCGCTAGAAAAGAGGTTCACATGTAAAAAAAACCAAAAAAAAACAAAAAAAAAAACTTTGCGCGACAAAACACACAATGTCGCGCAAAGTCACTTTGCGCAACAAAATTTTAGACTTCGTCACACAATATGTTTCATAAAATAAAAATTAGTTTTTAAAAACTTTGCGCGACAAAATCCAAATATTTCGTCGCCTAAACCCAATTTATTTTCTTTTTATTTAATTTTATATTTTAAAATGTAAATAAATTATTTTCACTATTTTTATTATTTTTTAAAAACTTTGCGCGACGAATATTAATATTTCGTCGCCTAAATCCTAAAAAAAGAACAAAAGTAAATAACTCATAAAAATTTATTCGAAATGTTTTTTTATATACTTTATATTGTTAGCATAAATTATTTTCTTTTCGCGACGAATCAACATTTTGTCACCTAAGCCCTATTTATTTTATTCTATTTATATTTTAAATTGTAAAATAAAGTTATTTTAATTTTTTTTTAAACTTTGCACGACGAATTCTAATATTTTGTCCCATAAACTCTGTTTATTTTATTTTTTATATCATTTTATATTTTAAATTGTCTAGTAAAATTTATTTCTATAAATTTTGCACAGCGAACCACTATTTCATCTCGCAAAATCGTTAAATTTGGGCGGGTGCCGAAAATGTGATGCAGGAGTTTATTTTTTAATTTTGAGTGACCAATATTTTGTTGCGCAAAACTCTAAAAATTTGGGTGGGAGCCAAAAATGGGACACGGGAATTTTTTTTTTTAAATTGAGACTTTGCGCGGCCAATCTTTCGTTGCACAAAATCATATCATTTGTCGTGCAAAGTGATACTGTGTTTAAAACTAAAATAACTCCTCCACAATTTTCTCAATGTCTATTTCTTGTTCTCTTACCTCTTCTCTCTTTCCCTCTCCTCAAATCCGACCCTCTCTCACACTTAATCTTTCATCTCTCTCACTCACTCACTCTCTCACCATCTCTTCTCCCGCTTTCACACTCTCTCCTGTCTCCCTATCTCTCACTTACTCATCTCTCCCTATCTCTCACTCAGCTCAATCTTGCCTAAAGGTATTTTCTCCCTAAATTTTAATTTATTTTTCATTAATATGTGTTTTTGGAGTTAATTTTGGGTTTGGGGTCGGGTATAGGGTGAGGGTTGGAGTTTGGGGTCGGATTTGGAGTATTCCAATTTTAGGGGAGGTTATGCCCATTTTTTTGGTATTATTTTATGTTTTTTTTTGGTTATTTGAACATGTTTTCTTCTTTTTTTTTTCATAGGGAATCGTCAGGATTTTGACGGTGAAAATTGAGGAGTTAAGAATTATAACGCTATCGGACCATATCCCCCGCCGCCACCACCACCACAATAGACTTGTATTAGGATTTCATTATTATAATTTGTTAATTTATATGTACATTTTTAATATAATGTATATTATGGATAATTCGATCACTATTTTTCATATGTAATTTTATTTTGAATATGTCAGTTTAAATTTAAGTAATTAAAAAAAATAAAGCCATACAATTAAAAAAGTAGAAATTCAAAAAATCTTGCGCTACCAAATATTTCGTCGCGCAAACAATTGCTATAATTAAATTAAATAATAGAAATAATAAAACAAAAAAATCAATTTAATTAAATAAAAAAATAAAAAACCAAAAACTTTGCGTGATGAAATATTTCGTCGCGTAAACCATATCTTCACGAGCTTTGCGTGACGAACCATGTGCGACCAAAATTTCGTCGTGTAAGGTTTTGAGTGATAAAATCATGTTTTAAACTATGCGTTACCAAACTATGCGATATCGTGTTTTAAACTTTCAGTGAGCCTATGTAAGGAATTGGAGTTTGCTATTGCAAAGTTTTGGTGGTGGGGAAGTAAGGATAAAAATGGCATGCATTGGCTTTCTTGGGAGAAAATGAAAGAAGGAAGAAGATGGGAGGGCTTAGGTTTAGGGACTTATTGTCTTTTAACCTAGCTTAGTTAGTGAACATTGGATGACGACTATTGCATAATCCTAGTACATTGTTAGGACAAATTCTTAAAGCAAAATATTTTTCAGATCGGTCGTTTATGGAGGCTAAGTAGGGTAGAAGGTCGTCATGGGGATGCAAGGGCACCATTCATGGGCGAAGGATACTGGAGAAAGGTATCAGATAATGGGTTGGTGATGGTAGGTGTATTCGTATTAGTCATGACCCTTGGCTTCCACGGCTTTACACTTATAGAGTTCGATAGAAACATAATGAGATGCCGGTGATGGTGATGGAGTTGATTGATTCAGAGGTGGGGGTTTGGAAGATAGACTTGATTTGGCAATGTTTTGAGGATTAGGAGGGCAATCTTATTCTTGGTTTACCAATTAGTTTAGTGGGGTGTATGGATAGAATCATATGGCACTATTCTAAAACTAAAAATGGGTATTATACCTTCCATACGAGATATGGAGTGGTTATGGAGATGCAGCAAAATGGGGAACTTGGTAGGAAAGGGACATGGGGTAGTAGCTGGCGGGACGTGGTTGATCGTTATTGGCAAAATGTGTGAATGTTGGTAGTGCCAAATAAAATGAAGTTTTTTATTTGGCACTGCTCTAACAAATCTTTAGTAGTGCGGGTTAATCTGCTCCGATGACAGCTATGAGTGGAGAGGTCATGTGTTATGTGTAGAGCAGCGAAGGAGACTAGGCATCATTTGTTTTTTTAATGCGAGTTCAGCCATGTGTTATGATACTGTTGCTCTTTGCAGCTTGACATGAAATCTATCACGAGGCAAGATTTTCGTGAGCCTTGGCAAGGGTTATGTGCTCGATTTTGTGACGAAGATAGACAAGATGAGCTTTTGTAGGAATGTGTTTTTATTATGTGGCGAATTTAGAAAAGTCGAAATGAGATGGTGTTTAAAGGAGTGTTAACTAATCCCATGGAGGGGATCAATTTGGTGAGGCATCAACTTAGTGAATTCAGAGCATGCCATAATGCTAAGAAGCAAGATGTTGTCCTTTTGTGAGAAAGGTGATGGAGCTATCTATGCTAGACAATCAGTTAGATGGAGGCAACCTAACTATAGTGTGCTTAAGATTAATTGTGACAGTGCATGGTGTGGGAAAACACTTAAATGAGGATATGAGTGGGTTATGAGGGATTTTGTCGGATTGCTGCAAGCAGCAGGTGGGGAATAAGGCCTATTTTTCAATAATGAGGCAATAGCAGAATCTGCTGTGATTTGTGGGGCGTTAATGGTATGTATTGAGATGGGTTGTGATGAAGTAGAGATTGAGTTTGACTCTCAGGTGATAATTAGTATGCTTAATGGGAAATATGTGGTAGATGCTACTTTGGAGTGTTTTATCCATGATATTGGTCGTTTGGCGTCTCAATTAGGAAGGGTGGGGTTTGTGTTTGTCAAGATGTAGCCTCATATATCGCCTCGCATAAAGGTGCTTTCTATTGAGATAATCTTGGTCCGAAGGTTTTATTTCATATTCTTGCTGAAGATGTAAACATTTATATTAGAATTTAATAAAATTTATCCTTTCAAAAAAACAAATATGAATATATTTAATTATGATGATCCCATTATATGATTACTCATCCCATTATCTCCAGTTTATTTTGTTAATTACAGTTTGTCTTTTTCTTGTATTGACTTTTACCCCCTTCGGTATTTTGAAATTTTGTGTGCGCACCATTTTGTATTGACATTGTATGGCGTTTGGAGGTGTGGGCGAGGAAGCTAGAAGATGGAAAATAATAGAATTGGGGACTAGGAAATTATGGATAATGGTAGGGAGATTAAAATTTTAAATTAAATTTGCAAGTTAAATGTCACTTAGTATTATATATAAAGGTATTCCTCTTCACTTGTAAATGAGAGGTCTTAAGTTCAATTTTCGCCAAAGACAAATTTGAACCACATTATTGACTCTGCCAAAGTGTGACTCTCTATATGCTCTCTATTACATCATATTTTCCGTACGATATTTTATAATGCTGGCAAGAGAATTATGCCAAAAATAGGGGTGTGCTATCCACACACCCCAAATTACTTCTCACACACCCCTTGTTAATTTATGACCATTGATCTTCAATTCATCCGATCCGAAGGCCGAAAATTAAAAAGGTCTGTGAGAAGTAAAATGGGGTGTGTGGATATCACACCCAAAAAATACAATGTGACAAAGGGTATGGAAAACCTATTTTTTAGAGAGTCTCTTTAATATTTCTCTAATTTAAATAGTGTGTGACTTTTCATATTGACTTTTAACTTATGGCCTTTGGGCTGGTGAGGAAATTTACTTGTTGCCGCGTCTCTTTGACTTTGATTTTATTTCTTAATTAACACTTCAAACCATCCTTCTTTTTAAGGAAAACTAATGAAAAAAAGCTTCAAAATTTTGAAATTTAATATAAAAAAAAGGTAATAAGTTTATTTAATGGTTAGGACAAAGACCAACATCAAACAATTAACCCAAGGAATGAGTTTCCAGTTTTACCCCTAACAGTAAATCCTTTCCCGTTTGATCATCTCTCTATTTCTCAGTCTTTCCACATAATTCCTATTTTTGATCTCCCTTCTCAATCTCTTTGCCTAATCTTGATCCCTCCTCTGCACATAAACGATTCCTCCACTTTTATAATTGGATTGATCTCTCTACCTCTCTCTCGATCTCTCCACATCTCTGTTTTCATTTTCCATTCCATTCGAATTCCACCATTGTTTTCGAATCACCATCATTCAGAGAGGAAGAGAGACGGAGATAGCCGGAGAAGAAGAGACCAACGAGTTCTACCTGAGATACCACGTCGACCACAAGGGCAAGTTCGGCCATGAGTTCCTAGAGTTCAAGTTTCGACCCGACGACGTAGCTCCACTACGCCAACATTTCCAACTACAAGAACGACACCATCATTCGCAAGGAGGTCTAGATATGGAAGCAAACTTGGTTGATCTTGTAGTTAAAGATGAGCCCAATTATCAAGATGGGAAGCACATATTTTTATTATTATAAAATACAAATATGAAATTGTAAAGAAGCTGCCAAGAGAGAAAGCTAGCTTTCTACTGATCATAAATGGCCCAACTATAATAAATTATGATTTGTCAATTTTACCCCCAACTTTTTTAGGTTGAGTTCCAAATTTTCGTCGTTAATGGAGTTCATCATTGTTTTGCAGACCTTTTTCTTTTTCTTTGAAACAAAAATATGGATCATCATGCTATATAATTTATATTTTGTATTATTTCGTTGAAATGTGATCGTCCTTATTATTCCTAGTGTATTTAAGGTAATGTTTTTCAATTTTTCTTCGTCAGTGGAGTTTATCATTTATTTCTTCAAAAATAAATTTGAGATCTGCATGCTATTCAATAATAACTACGGGTCACTGTTTTGGACTGTAAAAATAAACTGTTTCTGGATTTTAAGTAACATTGTTTATGGAATCTAAGTCACTGTTTCCAGAGACAGTGTTAGTTTTTCCAGAGATAGTTTTAGTTTTTCTAGAGACGATGTTAGCTTTTCCAAAGACAGTGTTAGTTTTTCCAGAGACAGTGCTAGTTTTTCTAGAATTTTTCCAGAGACAATGTTAGTTTTTCTATAGACTGTTAATTTTTCTAGAGATAGTGTTAGTTTTTCCAGAGACAATGCTAATTTTTTCAGAGACATTGTTAGTTTTTCTAGAGACAGTGTTAGTTTTTCCAGAGACATTATTAATTTTTCCAGAGACTGTTTTTTAGAGACAGTGTTAGTTTTTTCAGAGATAGTGTTAGTTTTTCAAAGACATTGTTAATTTTTCCAAAGACAGTGTTAGTTTTTCCAAAGACATGTTATGTTTTTCCAGAGACAATGTTAATTTTTCCAGAGACAATGTTAGTTTTTCCAAAAACAGTTACAGATTGAAAACATAACAAGTCGCATTGTTTTCTAAAAAAGTGGCAAAAATATCATACTATTTCCTAGAAATGTTTAACATTAACAGTGTTATGAAAGTTGAACGCCATGGTTGAAGTCACTTTTCTCTCTCTTTCTCGTCTGCTTTTTCTATTTTCTTTTTCTTTTCCAAATTTTGTAATTAGCGAAGGTGGTGTCTATCACAGGTAGAGATATATTTTTCTTTCTAATTTTATAGAGAAATGGGTGCAAGGAATTGGAATTTTTGGTTTTTTCCAATTCCATGGAAAATGGATTCAGTTTGAAACCAACCACTGATGTTT
Organism: Crataegus laevigata; assembly: GCA_963580275.1. Classification (NCBI taxonomy): domain Eukaryota; kingdom Viridiplantae; phylum Streptophyta; class Magnoliopsida; order Rosales; family Rosaceae; genus Crataegus; species Crataegus laevigata. Next base: position 14,975,758 of record OY756940.1, on the reverse strand, counting down.
CTAATCACCCAACCCGTACCACCAATGACTGTCTCTTCTCTCCATGCACCAGCATAATTAACCATCCACCAACCAAATGCCAGTTTCCTCCACACAACTATCTCCCTCCTTGTATTCTTTTCCATGGGGACCTGCTCCTCTACACCCTTCTTGCATCCTAATGCAAAATCTACTCCTTCCATGGGAGGTCTAGACTATTGAAAGCTTCAAGTGAGATAAGTTTCTTGTTTATTAAATTGAATTTGAAAAATAATATTTTTAGTTTGTGGGAAATGTGGAGAGGAAAAATGTAAGTAGGGATGGTTGACGCGAGAGAGGAAAAATGGAAGTGAAATAACATGGGTTTTAATTGGGAGAATGGGTTGTTGTTGGAAAAAGAATTGAAAATTAAATTAATTTTGGTTTTAGTTGACTTTTTGGGCTTAATGGCAATTTCGTAAATAATGCAAAGTTGTATTATCAGATGTGGGTTAACTTTTGTCAGGGTCAAAGCTGGAAGAAAGATTTAATGCTTCATGTTGGGCTTTGTTTTAGCCTATGAGATTTAATTGATTTTGGCCTATTTAATGTTACTTCTGTCCTTTTTATTAAATTTCAAGCCTTTTTATTATCGTGGATTATATTTATTTGATACACTGTTGTCAATATGAATGTTGAGAAAAGAATACAAAAGAAATTTTTTTTTATAAATATAACTAACAATTCCAATTTCAATCAATTAGACAATTAGAATTATAAGAAAAAATAAGAAAAAAAAAAACTAAGGACTTGTGTTGGATTGGCACTATATATAATATTTCTATACAACACAACATTGATACAATATTGGTGGAAAAATAAATTAAGTAAAAAAATGAGGTTTATTCACTAAAATAAGCAAGTGAAATCCTTTGTGTTTTTTTATTTGTTCCTTAACTCATTGACAGTAATCTCAAAATTTTATATTTATAGACCCGATTACTTCATTTATTTATTATTTATTCACTTAATCTTTTTCTATCTATTTTATATATATCAATAAAATATAAATAGATTTTTGTCGTTATAAAAGACACTCTTTTATAGTAACAATAATAAATTTAGTATGATATAAATAGAACAAAAGCGGAAATAGCAAAGAAACAAAAAGGTTATACAAGGCTATATACAAATCATCCACATTTTTTTATTTCATTAATTGAATTTTATTTGTTGATTAGGGCGAAGTTCCGTAAAAACCCCCGCGCTTTTTGAAAATCGTAGATGCTATGCCAGTAATACCCCTGATTTTTTTTCTCTTAGCCTTTGTTAGATGGTTTTTTGTTAAGAAAAGGTTGGCTCAAACCCTTTTCATTAAAACTTCCTTTTTTTAGGGGTCTTTTGATATGGGTCCAATTTTATAAGTCTCTTTTGATATGGGTCCAATTATATAAGTAGAGCCTAGTAAGTACAATAATGTTAGGCTATAAAAATTAAAGCTAATAAGTCCAATTTGGAGGACTTACTTTACTGTATCCGTATCCAATTTGGAATAGAAAGGATATGCGACTAATAAGTCCATCATGTGTATGATATCTGTAAATTTGGAAATTTTATTCTCCAACATTGCATACAACTAATAAAAGCTAATAAAAGCTTAACAAAGTTTAAAAGTTGCATAAATCGCAATCATCCTGACCATTATTCATAATGTAAATACCAAAATGAAAAAAATTACAAATAACAGTTGAATCATAAGGTCCTCAACTTCTTAAGCATTAGAAGTGAAGTTGAAGTTTGCACAAGTTGTCTGTCTGAACAAGAGTGAGGAACTAAACCCAAGCTTAGAAGCAGCCAAATCAATCTGCACCAAATTATCCTCCAGTTGGTGCCCACCAATCACAATAGAAGTCCTTGGCCTTTCACCTCCATCCACAAACCCTAAACACAACACATCATCGCTTACCTGCACCATTGAATTTGCACCAAATATCCTCCAGTACACACTCTCGCTTTGCAACACGAGATCAATTTGAGGTACAGCGGGCCCAACCCTTGTACCACCAATGTTCTTCGAATTGAAGCACGCTCCGAAAGGCGCTACTGCTTTCACTCTTGGGATGTTTGCAACCTCTTTCACAAATGCATTGACCACGGCATTGTAGATTGACGTCTCCAAAACCGTGTAAGGATTCACGGTGCTGATCTTCGTGCCACCGTACCCTTCGTGGTCAATGGCCAGCAATGAAGTATTCAATGCAACAACCTTTTCGTTGATCTTAATTGACTTCACCTTGATGAAGTAGTCCGAAGAAGGCTCGCCTGTGAAATAAGCACCTGCTGTGCTTACAGGGTTGAGAATCAATGGGGTGAAAATAAGCGACTTGGACACGTCAATATTGGGAAGCAGATTATAAGGCCCATCCCCGAAGATCACAACACCTTTAGAACTCGTTGAAGAGCTCAAGCAAATTGAGAATTTTCGATGGAAGCTAAAGGAGGAAGCGAATTGGGAAGGAAGCCCAATTTTAGCCCGGCCGAGGCCAGCCATGCCCTTGACACCACTGGCTAGGCCTTCCAACAGAAATCCAGAACCACAAGTGAAGAGTAGGTTGGGGACAGAGACCAGCCTACCAGGATTGGACCCATCTGTGGATTGGAGGGACACAATGTCTTGACCAAGGTCACCGCCCCCGGCGGTGCGGTTGATGGGATTATCCGGTATGAGACCACATGTGTTGTTGTTGCAGCCTGGCGATGGGGGAGAGTAGCATTCTGTAGTACAAGACTTGGAGTTTGCGAGTGAGCATTGAGCGGAGTTACAACGGGCCGGCTTGTAGGTGGCTGAGATATAATCTTCACATTCAACCCAAAGGAACTGACCACCAAGATGTACTGTGAGTTTTATGGGGACAAGAGGGGTTCTTTGTCTCAAAGTGGTGAGGTATTGAAGGGTGGAGGAGTCTTTTGTTACTGGAAGAACGAGGGCTTTTGGTCTGAAAGATGCTGCTTTGGCTAGTGAGGGGATGAAGATCAAGTGGAAGAGCAGTGAGTAAAAGAGAAGGCAATGAAATGAGGAGGAAGCCATTGTTAATTGATGGATGGCAATTAATAGCGATGGTCGAAGAAGTGGGAGGGCATTGCTACCAATTTATAGGTTTTTTAAGAAATCTACAATTTTAACCCAAAAAAAAAAAAAAAAAACTAAAGTCTTCGAATACTTGGCGAGCTTGTGAGGAACTGACGATTTGTCAAAGATGGCAACTTGGGGATATTCTATGTTATCTATATCCTCATGCCAGCTAAATCCATGGTTTTCATCCTTCCTTGGCGACTTTGTCTCTTTAGATAGATTTGAAGTTCGTGGTATTTGTCCTCTGTTTAATTGTTATCAGTTAATATTTTTACCCCTCGTCGATCAAATTGGCTAATCTATAGCCGACCCCACTTAGTGGGAAAAGGCTTTGTTGTTGTTGTTGTTGTTGTCGATCAAATTGGCTCATCTATTGATGACAAATTAACAAAACAGGAAAGAAGGTTAACTTCCGAAACACTACTTGGAGAGCTGAACAGGAACAACACTATGAACAAAGTTTATCAATCAAACTTATATACATTAGCGATGAGCTTATAGTTGAAGTAGTTAAAAGTATGTATCCTTACCTGAGGTTTTGTATTCTTAGGGCAATTGGTGCGCACAACCGTCCTACAATGACTCCTCGTGTTCTTGATATTGTTGAAATATAAGTGTTTGTGATGAAATAAATAGAAGTATTAGTGTTTCCATTTCTGTGTTTGAATGTGAGCCATTGGATCATATGCCAATTGGACAGCTGAGATGTAATCTTAGTTTAGGAAATGTGTGATGTCATCTGTAATTATCTTATAGCGTAGATTACATGAATGGTGGTGATTTAATCTTGTACTAGGAGGTTCTTTCTCTCTCTTAAAACTGGTATACCCTTGGCACATGTTTCGTGTGCCGAGTGAGTGAATGAATGAAACAGAACATCATTTTCTCAGCTTGAATATTCCTCTGTGAGATCTGCATTCTTAGTGTGTGTCTGTTCATCTTCCTCTTGCTTAGTTTCGGAAAGAACAAGGGTCACATTCCATGGATTCTAACATGGCCTCAGAGCCAGGTTCAATCGTTTAGCACTAGGCGATTGAATCTGTGAACGAACGAGTTAAAATTAGAAAGAAATCTGTGTCTAACATGGCAGGATCTAGAGGAGGTGAGCTGAGAGCGCCGATCTTCACCGGCGAGAATTATGAATTCTGGAGCATAAGGATGAAGATCATCTTCAAGTCTCATGGACTATGGGAGTTTGTTGAAAAGGGAATCAAGCATTTAGATTCGAAGGGAGTTGACTCCGATCCAAAGAAGAAGAAGAAGGAAGGATCGAGTGAAGTTGTGTCTCTCACGGAGAAGCTCATGAAAGATGCCAAGGCACTCGGACTGATTCAGGGAGCAGTTTCCGATGAGATTTTTCCTCGGATCTCTCACGAAGAAACTTCTAAGGGAGCTTGGGATATTCTGATGCAGGAATTTCATGGCGACAAACAGGTTAGAAGTGTTAAATTACAAGGTCTTCGTAGAGAATTTGAGTATACCAGAATGAGAGATGATGAATCTATTTCTGTTTATCTTACAAAATTATTCGATTTGATAAATCAAATGAGAAGTTATGGAGAAGAATTGTCTAGAGAAAGGATTGTGCAGAAGCTATTAATTAGTTTACCTTCTGCGTACGATTCTATATGTTCTGTGATTGAACACTCAAGGGACATAGATGTGATTGAGGTTCAAGAGGTTGTTGCCTCATTGAAGAGTTTCGCACAGAGGTTGGAAAGACACAGTGAGAATAAGACTGAGAGAGCATTTTCAAGTCTAAGTGTGAATCCCAAACCTGTTAATTCTTTTGGAAATCAAGGCAATCGATACCAAAAGAATTGGAAGCCAAAATTCAAAAATTGGAATCAAAAGTCTGTCAATCAATCTGGGAAGCAACTTGTAGCTGCAGAAGGAGGAAGAAATCCTTGCAAACATTGTGATAAGAATCATTATGGATAGTGTTTCCTTAAAGGCAAGCCTAAATGTCATTGTTGTGGCAAAATTGGTCATATTGCAAGGGACTGCAATAACAAGAAAGGTGTTCAAGGTGTTCAACAACTCAATTTTGCAACTCAGGTTCCTACTACAACTACTATGTTCTATGCAAGTAATGCAGTTGACAAGAAGTCTATTAAGGATGTATGGTATGTGGATAGTGGTTGTAGCAACCACATGACTGGTCAAGAAAATGTACTGGTTGACATTGACAGAAGCATAACTGCTAAAGTAGAAATGGGAACTGGACAGTTGGTTGATGTTATAAGAAAGGGGAGTTTGGTAGTGAACACAAAGATGGGAAAGAGGTATATCAAAGAAGTGATGCTTGTCTCAGGTCTTAAGGAAAATCTACTAAGTGTAGGGTAGATGATGGAGCACAGGTACTTTCTTATTTTTGGAGATAATAAGGCAGAAATCTATGATGATTGTTCTCTTTCAAATCTGGTTGCTAAAGTGCCAATGAGAGGAAACAGAAGATTTCCTTTGAAATTTCAAACAGATTTGCATCTTGCATTAAGGGCAAGTGTGAATGAGTCAACCTTGATTTGGCATAGAAGAATGGGGCATTTGAATGTCAATAGTTTGAAGTTACTACAAGAGAAAGAATTGGTACTTGTACTGCCAAAGATCAAGATCACTAATAAAGTGTGTGAGGGGGGCACTCTTGGGAAACATTGCAGAGATTCCTTTCCAAAAGAAACAACAAGTAGAGCTACTGTCCCATTGGAGTTGGTGCACACAGATGTTTGTGGGTTTATGCAAACTATTACCAAAGCTAGAAATAGGTATTTTCTCACTTTCATAGATGATTGTACTCGAATATGTTGGGTGTATTTCTTAAGATACAAATTAGATGTGTTCAATGTCTTTCAGAAATTCAAGGCCACTATTGAACTGCAAAGTGGATATAAATTGAAGAAATTGAGAAGTGATCGAGGGGGTGAGTACACATCTATTGAGTTCAACAAATTCTGTGAAGAAATGGGAATGGAAAGGCAACTCACTGTGGCATACTCACCACAGCAAAATGGAGTAGCTGAAAGGAAAAACAGAACAATTGTTGAGATGTCTAAGTGTATGATGTTTGAAAAGAATATGCCATTGAAGTTTTGGGCAGAAGCAGTCAACATTGCAGTGTATGTTCTAAATAGGTGTCCAACTAAGGCTTTAGACAAGAAAACTCCATTTGAAGCTTATAGTGGAAGAAAGCCAGGGTTAAGCACTTAAAAGTGTTTGGTTCTTTGTGCTATGCACATATTCCAGAACAGCAGAGACAGAAGCTTGATGTGACCAGCATAAAATGTGTGTTTCTGGGATATCAAAGTTGTGAGAAAGGCTACAAGCTTTACAACATTGACTCTAGAAAAGTCATTATTTTCAGAGATGTGGTGTTCAATGAAGAGGCTGGTTGGGACTAGAATGCACAAAAAGTATGCAGTATTTCAATTCCATTTTCCGATTCTCTCACTGAGAAAGAAAAGAAGAATGAAGGAACAAGGTTGATTCAATCTGAGATCTCTGAAGATGATGTTGAAACACCAAAAGCCAGTGAAGAAATGCTTGTTGAATCTGATCCAGGTCCACAGGCTGTTGATCACACACCTCTGAAATATAAGAGTATTCAGAAGTGTATGAAAGATGTAATCTATGTATCATTGAACCTGAAACATTTGAAGAAGCTGCTAAGGATGAAGCATGGCAGAGAGCAATGGAGAGTGAGATTGCAATGATAGAAAAGAATAATACCTGGGAGCTAGTTGATAGACCATCAGATAAACCAGTAATTGGTGTCAAATGGGTTTACAAAGTTAAGTTGAATCTTGATGGCTCAGGTCAGAAAAACAAAGCAAGACTTGTTGCAACTGGGTACTCTCAAAAGCCTGGTATAGACTTCAATGAGACATTTGCACCGGTTGCTAGGCTTGACATAATAAGAACTTTGGTTGCCTTGGCTGCACAGAAAGGGTGGAAGCTCTTTCAGTTAGATGTGAAATCAGCATTTTTGAATGGTGTATTGCATGAAGAAGTATATATTGATCAACCTCCTGGATTTGTAATTAAAAACAAAGAGGATGGGGTTTATAGACTCAAGAAGGCACTATATGGTCTTAAACAAGCTCCAAGAGCTTGGTATGAAGAAATCAACTCCTATTTCACCAAGGCAGGTTTCCAGAGAAGTCCTAGTAAAGCAACATTATATGTGAAGACTACCAAATGTGGGATACTTATTGTTTCACTATATGTAGATGATATCATATACACAGGAAGTTCACAAGAATTGTTGATGGAGTTCAAAACTGCTATGATGAAACAGTATGAAATGACAGACCTTGGTCTGTTACATCATTTTCTGGGTCTTGGTGTGATACAAACTGAAAATTGCATTTTCGTGCATCAAAAGAAATATGCAAACACACTGTTGGATAAGTTTGGCTTCAAAGATTGTAAATCAATTGCCACTCCCCTTGCTGTGAATGAAAAACTGTCAAAGGTGGATGGCAGTGAGCAAGCTGATGAGGTTATATATAGACAGATTGTTGGAAGTCTACTATACTTGACTGCAACAAGGCCAGACATCATGTTTGCAGCAAACTTGTTAGCAAGATTCATGCATGGTCCTACTAGAAAACATATGGGAACTGCCAAAAGAGTGCTAAGGTACATTCAAGGCACACTTGATTATGGTATAGCTTATGAGAAGGGTAATGAAGCAATGCTTATTGGCTACTGTGATAGTGATTGGTCAGGAAGTGATGATGACAATGAAAAGCACATCTGGGTATGCATTTAATCTTGGTTCTGGACTGTTTTTGTGGGCATAAGTCATGCAAAGCATTGTTGCACTATCCACTGTAGAAGCTGAATATGTTAGTGCAGCAGAAGCCACAACACAAGCAATATGGTTGCGATTTGTTCTCTCAGATTTTGGTGAAGAACAAGTTGAGCCAACTATAATCATATGTGATAATACTTCAGCTATAGCCATAACCAAGAATCCCGTGCACCATCATAAGACAAAGCATATAAACAGGAGATTTCATTTCATTCGTGATGCACTGCAAGATGGTGAAATTGATTTATTATACTGCAAAACAGAAGAACAGGTTGCAGACATTTTCACTAAGGCTTTGGCCAGAGACAGGTTTGAATATCTGAGACAGAAACTTGGAGTAATCTCAGCACAACACTTAGAATGGAGTGTTGAAATATAAGTGTTTGTGTTGAAATAGATAGAAGTATTAGTGTTTGCATTTCTGTGTTTGAATGTGAGCCATTGGATCATATGCCAATTTGACAGCTGAGATGTAATCTTAGTTTAGGAAATGTGTGATGCCATCTGTAATTATCTTATAGCGTAGATTACATGAATGGTGGTGATTTAATCTTGTACTAGGAGGTTCTTTCTCTCTCTTAAAACTGGTATATCCTTGGCACATGTTTCGTGTGCCGAGTGAGTGGATGAATGAAACAGAACATCATTTTCTCAGCTTGAATATTCCTTTGTGAGATTTGCATTCTTAGTGTGTGCCTGTTTATCTTCCTCTTGCTTAGTTTCGGAAAGAACAAGGGTCACATTCCTTGGATTCTAATAGATATGTTAATGTGTTTCCTTTCTTTTTTTGGGTTTAGGTAAACACAAATGATGCTGTTAGGTGCTCTCTAGACTTGGCTTGTTCTTGTGTTACTTTTCGAGGTCATAATGAATTGACAATTGGTGGTTTTGCGCGATCTTTATATGGTTGACATCATCTTTAGAGGCTGAGTTTCATGCCGTTATTCATGTTGTCTCCTTTTCTTGGGATAACGGTTGCCATTTTTATGCATTGAACGTGATTTCTCTTTAATTGGTTGTGCATTTTCGCTCAACTCCATCTAATGAGGTGCATTGACCTATTCGCGTTCGTGGCACAATTTCATATGATTGTATGCGAGTGTGGGTGTCCATATATAGTATGAAGGTAATCATGGATGTGACAGATTGCTTGGTTAGTTATTGAGTTGACTGTTAGAGTAGTTTTTTGTGAGATTTTAATCCTCATTTTAGGGTGTACTGTAGTTTAACTTCATAATTCTTTTCAACTTCCTTGTTAGAGATTTTGTTGAGAGAATTATTAGTATTTCACCGCTAATTATTAGCCGAAGTTCATATCTTAGTATGAATTGTGACTCTCAGTATGAAATAAAATTTCCCCCTATCACTGTAATTCTTTCTTTTATTATACAATTTTTGTTTATAATAATTTGAAAGAAAGTGCTAACCAATCGCTAGAAGATGGAAAATAATGGAAATGGGGGACTCGGGAACTACATATTCATTGCCACCTATCAACGCACGTTTTCTTGTTTTCTTGTTGAATAATGCTAGAGAGATTAAATTTATAGACTAAACTTGTAAACTAAATTATGTGTCACTAATAGAAATGAACACGTTTATTAATACTTCAGTAATAAATTAATCATCAACTTTCATATTATTTAATTTTTAAAATTTAATCTACAAATTTAATCTATTTCATGCACGCTGATGGAGAGCTGCGAAGTGACCTACGTTAGCTTTTGTCTCTTTGACTTTGATGACTGTTTTTTACAAAACACCTCAATCTTTTAGCTTTTTGCAATTTGATCCAACAATTATATTTTAAAGAAAAATATATCTCTTAATTTACTAATACAATTAGAAATATTGACTTTGCTGGATGGCAGTTATGACGTATTGGAGGGTGGAAATGCCTTCTGTGACTGCAAAAACAAAGGCTGCGGGTTTTAAGGATACTTCGGACGGTGAAGGGGGCGATAGGATTCATATCGAATAGTAGTACTATAGGGAGCAAATTAGAAAGCAATATTGGACATTATTTATAAAGTAATTGCAATTAATTAATCTGCTAATTAATAAATGGATTAACTGATGATTGGTTTGAATAAGTGGGAAGGAGGGCATGTCCATTTATAGATGTTGGGTGCATTTTTACTCACTGTTCTATTTATCATTGTTGAATGTATTTGAATTTTAATATTTGTGTCTATCCATTACATAAATTTTGAAATTTAAACTAATGACAATAAATAATGTTGTAAGCATTATTTGAAGATGGTAAATATTTTCATAGAAGTTTGAAATCTTTAATTGTAAACCCAAAAGATCCATGTGTTTCAAGTCATAATATACACTCTGCAGTATTGGGTGGATCATTGTAAATAATACACGGGGAGCTTTAAACTCGATGGCGACGAGGGAAATTCTAGTGCGGATGCGCCCTCCAAAACACGCTTAATTTAGTCTATTTGCTGGAACCCATGTGCGGATGCGCCCTCCAAAACATGCTTTTTTTTCCTTTTTTTTTTCTTTTTGGGAGAACCGTCCAAAACATGCTTTTAGTTAAAGATAGTATCCATCAAAATTTGTAGTTTGTGTATAAAAAGGATCACCTTTGGTACTCACAAGTTTTTTTTTTTTTTTTACCGGTAGATATTTATGAGTATGAACATAACAAGTATAAGATGGTGCTAATAGGTAAATATCTACAATATGGAGATAATATCACACAATTAACAGTAAAATTAAGGTAATGTTTGGATATGAGTAGAAACTCCTTCTCAAAACTCTTCATCTTCCAATTACAGAGGTTTGTGTTTATAATCAAAACCGTTCAAATTATAAATTACTCTGAAAATCATCTATGCACAAAATGAATTAAAACTAAAGTCCTTTAGTCAATCTATTGTAGTAAATGCATAGACGGTTCATAATACTTTTACTAATTTCACTCGTATGTTTTTATACCGTTCAATGACTCCACAACCATATTTTTAGTTGATTTTTTTTTCCAGAAGACATCTTTATAGAATGATCTATAACATGAACGGTTCTAATCATAAATATGAAATTCCATGGATTGACAACGAACAACTTTGATTAGGAACTCCCACTCACTTTTTGAGTAGGAACCCCCTATACGACCACCACACCACTATATTAACTGATAGACACCAGTGCAAATATGCCACAAGGACAACGGCAGACGTAACACACCTATAATTGTAGCACACTGCTAAAAAGCGAGGCCAAAATAACTCGGCAAAGTGAGCACAAAACCACTAAGCAAACATTGTTTTAAAAGTCCCGTCTGAGCGCTAAACGGCTAGCCACTGCCACGATTAATTTCTAAGCATTTTAAAAATAAGAAATGGCACCTAAACATACCTGCGCACTCGGATACCCAGCCTAGGCACTCACATAAACTGCTTAGTTTGCTGTGGAGCCAAAAATAATCACAAGGCGACACGTGGATATTTTGGCAAAAGATGACCAAACTACCCCTGAGGTACACCGGGATTTCTACGCGCGAGCACGACAATCATCCTTCAACAAAGTCAAAAATACTCCAAAAGAGGTAAACAATTCAAAGTCCATCTCATCAAATCCCCTTTTGCAAGGTAACCTCTAAAATTATGTTAATTGGTTAATTAATGGATTAATTACCCAATTAATCCATTAAATATCAATTAGATTATCAAATTTAACCACAAAATATATCCCATTCAATCCTAAAACTAGTGAATGACCAGTCACCTTTCCTTGCTCCACACCTTTCTTATTTTCTCCACTTTATTACCCCACTTATGCAAATTATTCAATTTTGTAACCACCAATTTATTCCTTTAGGTTTAATTAGCCAATAAATTGGCTAATTAAACTAAAATATCAACCTAAAAAACCCCATTAAGGCCGGCCATCACTTCTCAAATTGGGTAAAACCTAGCTCTATAAATAGGACCCTATTCTCACCAAAAAAATCATGCCAACACTCTTGCAAAAATCACAAAGTTCCTCAAACACATTTTCTCTCTAATTTCTAACTTTGGCATCGGCGGTTCTTCGGCCAAAGTTCCTCAAACACATGTTCTATTACTTATACTTTATATATTAATCTATTTTGCAATTTGTTATAATTATGTATTTTTTAAAATATATGTAGACATTTATTATATGTTATAAAATATATTTAATTGAAATAAATAAATAAATATATAGGCCTTAGCCCATGCCTGACTAGCACCTATTAGAACCTTGCGGACAACACAAGACACTAAAATTTAAGCTAAGAAGGGAACCACCAATCAACAAGTTTCCACTGTGAAAGCTCCATCGTTTCTAAAGAAATCCATGGCAGCCACAAGAGGAGCCGCCGCAAATCTGGCGAAGTAAAACGGCTCAACCAGTAAATCTGTTGAGAAGCACGTAACCATCAAGGAAAGTCAGTCGTAGGAGGCGTATTCGACCCCACTACAACCACAAAATCGACCCACCACCACGAGTCTAATCGAATTCAGAGGGCATAGCCCCAAGTATGAGAAGGAAACCCATGAAAACATAAGTTGTTGCTCGTAAAAAACATTGGACTGTAAAATTTGATTGTTTTTATGCAACTAATTTACCTCACATTTCTGGTAGTTTAGATGTTCAAAGTTAATATCATGTCGTAGCATATTTAGTTGTAAAGGGTAACCAGTCAAACGTGTATTTGGCAAGCGTCTCATTTTTGAATTAAGGGATCAACTTTTATTACCCAAAGTATGAAACGATCCTGTTGCATTGTGAGAATGTTTGAAAATAGTTGTACGTACATATACAAACACACTAATTGTAGACAATCTCCACCAACATGTATATGCATCTAGACAAATTATTAACACAAAAGAATAGTTAAACATACAACAAAACATGGAACAAAAGAGAATAATAGTAACACTATTTTAATTCATTATGTATATTGTAAGTCCTTGCTTCTTAGTATATTCTTAGCTCTTGTGAACTCTGTTTCTGCAAAGTAATTTAGTAATCAAATTTTCAGCAATACAACTAAAGTTGAAATTTAAAAACAATTAAGTAATGGAATCATTAAACGAAACGTAACACTAATACTCTAAAAGTATCGTGATAGCCCCAAAATAAAAGAAAAAACGTTTCAATTGATTAAAATGGCTAGCACACCTTAAAAACAAATAAAACCTAATCATTTGTTTTATACTGCTGCTTCGAAACTACAGTTCTTGTCTTCGGTAGCCTCATATAATTCATCATCAGTTTGTTTTTTTTGTATTTCTTTTTTTTTTTTTAGAAATTTCAACACCTAAATGCAATGAGATTACCAAAGTCTATAACTGTAGAAATTAAGAAAATAGCATAATTAACATTCTACAATCAATTCATAAACTGTAAGTTTCATCAAAAGTCTAGTACCAAGAAAATAAATTATAGGAAAAAAAGTTCAAGTCAGTTCAAATGAAGGGATTTCTTCCAAGCAGGGTTTACAAACAAATGCCATTAAACGATATGACGTCTACAACTTTAATCCAATATATAATGTATCGTAAGGTATGCAACTAATATGTAATAACTCAGATGTTGCGGTTCAGGAATTACTTGTGGAGTACACGAATTACTTGTGCAAACATATTTGATCACATACCTTTACAATTAGTAATATATATTTCTTCCCACCACCACAACTTTGTTGGTTTGATATATGTTTCACTGAGAGGAATAAAAAATCATGAAAAATTAGTCTCAATAAAGTGGTCAAGCAACATTTAACAGTAAGGAGAAAAAAAAAAGTATCATAAAAAATAGGACCAATCAATTATGGAAAGAAAAGAGGAATAAAACTCAATTAACTTCACAAATCATCACAATAGAACATTCAAACACATGGTAAACCTCATCTTACAATTTCACAGCAGAATAAGTAAATCTTTTCCTTGAAGTTGAATGCTCTCCAAATGGAGAAGAGCTTGTTCTTGGTCTTTTAGAATTCCTCTGGACTCATCTACAAAATCTCAGTTTAAGCCCTTCAACAATCCTTACAATTAGTCAGTCACTTCCTAATTTCTTCCTTCATCCCACACATAAGCTCTGTAAAAACTACAAACTCAATGAGCACACCTTCCTCATAAATACAATTTCTCAACAATATGCTCCCTAAACAAATAATATTGAACACTTAAAAATGTTAGGTCAGTTCTATAGTATGTAAGGAGTAATAGTTCTAGTCTTACCTATTGGGAGAATAATGTAAATTTGTGAGGACAAATCATAGAGACAAAAGATCGAAAAAATGGCTTACTAATTGAGTCAACTCCCATATGAACAATGGAAGCATGCCAACGGGCAACATACTTGAAAAAGCGAACGTTAAATAAGAAGAAATATTGAAGAATCTATATACACGAAATATTCAGGATTTAAAAAACATAATTTTCAAAAGCGAACAATGACAAAATCACATACAATGATTCAAAAGAACCTGAGATCATGTGATGTACCTTGTCCTTTCTGATGAGCATGCATCCTGCAAGAGGACCAACACTGAAGGCTTGAGCAAGAAGCTTATCATCCCATTCAAAATTAATTAGAAATAAATTAAAATTTGAGCAATTGATAATTGTAAATCATAATCGCAAGGCTTTTGCATGGCTAACATGCATACAATTCACCCATTCAAAATTAATTAGAAATAAAATGAAATTTGAGCAATTGATAATTGTAAATCATAATTGCAAGGCTGACATGCATACAATTCAGAGACGATGGTTTACCTTTTTGTTTATAGAAGTTGAAAACATAATCTTGAGAGACTAAGAGATTTTGGAAAACCGACGAAATTTGATTAAAAAGGGATATAAATTCGGAAAAATTTGAGGAAACGTACAACAGTTTCCAATCACCCCTACAGAACGTGCAATCGTTGGACAAAACTACTTCTATCTCTAGTTTTTGCAGTTTACCTATCGTCCTCTATTTGAGGGTTTACCACATTCTTTTTTCTTTTTTCTTTTTTTTAATGTTTTTTTATCTTCAATAAAATGAATTATAAATTTATGTTTTTTGACAAAAGTACCCCTACTATTTTGATTGCATTATTTTCATTCAGTTTTAATTTTTTTTTGTTTCAGGGGCTTTTGTGTCCAGTTCTTTTTTTGGTGAGCCTTGAGACACCAAAACTCATTTCTAGCTTTCTAATATTAGAGATAAAGGGTATTGGTACCCATTCTTTTAAATGAAAATTAATGAAAATAGATTGAAAACTTTGAGTTTTAACGATAAGGACAAAGTAAAGAGTAAAGTGAATAGTATCATGATTGACTTTTAATGTAAAAATATGATTTTTCGTTAAAGTGAATAATACCGGAAGTTTTTCGTTAAAGTTCCTTTGTTTTAAAGGGTGACGTAGAATATCCGTTAATTCTAATCTTCTTTTTTGAGGCAATTATAGTTTATACCGATTATCATACTTTATATTCTATTTGCACCTTGAAAATTAAGTCTTTCCTTTCCACTTCCTACTTGGAAACTTTTTTAAGTAGTTCTTATAATTATACTTCTACAATGTTTCGATAAAGAAATTTAAGATTATTAAGAAATTTTAAAGTGACGGAAATTGAAATGACGGATTTTATTTTCTAGAATTTGTGAATTTTCTTATTTGGTTAACCTAAAAGAACAATGAAATTGAATACGGAATTTGTTATTTTTAAGCTGTCAATCATAAAAATTGAAAAATGACACCTATTTACATGAAATTTAATGTCACATCCCGGGTCGGGTGGGACCACTTCCCTGGCCCACTCCACCACCGTAGCACGATATTGTCCGCTTTGGGCCCCGACCACGCCCTCACGGTTTTGTTTCTGGGAACTCACGAGCAACTTCCCAGTGGGTCACCCATTATGAGAGTGCTCTAGCCCCCTTCTCGCTTAACTTGGAAGTTCCTACGGAACCCGAAGCCAGTGAGCTCCCAAAGGGCCTCGTGCTAGGTAGGGATGGGAATATACATTTAAGGATCACTCCCCTGGGTAATGTGGGATGTCACATTTAAACTTGGGAATTGGAGGTCCCAAATTTCAAGTTTTTTTTTTTCCACGCAGAAATTCTAAATACCTATGTTTATGAATCCAAATAAGGGAATTAGTGCATATCAATTTATAAATTCTGACTTTTACCCAAATTTCAAGTTTATTTTCCTCATCCAAACATAGTGTTATTCTATTTAAGCCTTAGAAAGTCCTTGGTGACCAAAATTTTTTTGTGTATACCACCACATTTTCTTGTTGATCGAGTTACAAAAATTACACATCGTAACCTGTTTTACATATACATATGTATTCTATATGGGCCTCGGTGTCCAAATAATAAAGATTGCTGCTAGACCCACCCCAACGTTTTTCCCCCACCCGCATTATGATCACACCCTCCACAAGAAAGTTAAAAATTGACGGGATTTTAAAACCGCACAAATTTAACCCTCTTTTTGACAATTGTAGTATAGGTGTAAGTAGGGTATCGTTCTAGGCCGGGGATTAGGAGGGCTTGCTAATAACCTCTAAACTGACTTAAAAATATTAAACAAGACTCAAAGACACAAAATTAGACTAAAAACTCTAATAATTCAAAACACACTAAAATGACTCAAAACAAAGAAAACAAATTTAAATTAGACACTAGGAACAGAATTTGGACGGAAATCAAATTAAAAGATTAAAAATAATGAAAACTAACTAAATAATATAATTTAATAATTGGGGGGGGGGTTTGGTTTTGATGAGAAGTAATTTAAACTTAAATAAATTACAGAATTGACAAAAACATAAAATAAAAGTGAACGGATGGGCGACGGATTGGCTAGAGGGTTTTTCTCCACACATGACACATATGCAACCTAAATTGATTTTCAGTTGTTCTTTCAATAAATTATAAATTTCAATACTCCAGATTAACCGTGAACAGCACTTTTTTAATCTTCAAGTTTTCCTTAAGTTATTGAATTGGATGAACAGCATACGACAATTCAACACATTCTCTAAAAGTCCCCTACTGCCTTCCACCGAAGGCTCCATTATGCATTCCATCATTTTTCTGATAATGCCGTCCGCATGTGCTGCCATCATCACATACACCCACCATCTGACACACCCCGATCCGGAAACCGAGGCGTGCCGGCCGTCACGTGTGAGTGACGTAGCCAAAGACGTCAGCGGAAGCAAATTTGGCATGAAGTGCAGTAGTGAAAGTTAAGTTGATAATATACATATGATACAGAGCCGATCCTAAGTGCAGTGAAGTTTAAACAAACATTACAACTACGAAAGAAAATCCTACATAAGTGGTGGTCTGTCAGAACTGCCTTGGCGCCTCGCTAACCGTCCATGACGTTGCTACCTAGTACCTGGAGGGGCGCAAAACATCAAAGGTGAGTGGGCAAAAACAAAGTTTTTCAAAACCATTTCATAAGTTCATAAATAACCCCTCGCTGTAAATCAGTATAATTTTCCCAGAAAATAATACGTATATAAACTTATATACGGAAACATCGTCTACATATCACAACTCATCATCAAGCTCAAAATTAGGCCATATCAATATACCAATTCCGAAAATCATTATCATCAGACAAGTAATATAAAACTAGGGTGTCCCTAGTGTCCTGTCAGCCGGAGTCACCTCTAATGACCTGTACGACTGAATCTATAACTCATCAAACATACTCAATCCCTATCAATCATCATCATCCTGCACACGAGTCGGAACCACCTATTGTGGTCTGTACGACAGGCTAGGTGTATAATATTACGCCCTGTGCTACGATCACGTGAAGGCTGTGCGACGAATCGCGGGTCACCAACGAGTCGGAACCACCTATTGTGGTCTGTACGACAGGCTAGGCACCTGCCTTGGATCCAAGGTGAGCGTACGGTGCGTGAGGTGAACGATCACGTGAAGGCTAGGCCCTACTCTGGCGGAGCACAAACACCCGAGGTGCAGGTGATTAACTAAATCACAATCTATCATCATTTCAAGCACTACCACAGTACTTACCTGACTTATCTGGTCGTCCTCGGCGTCAGCGCACAACATATGCAATCATAATCATATTTATATACTATAACAGGCATACGACATGCAATTCAATTATAAAATCCGTTCAATTCATAATTCAATCCATTCATGTTTCTGGGAAAAACGTCATTTATATATATATATACTGAAAACAAAAGCCCACTCACTGATATGTCGACGGGTCGTATCCCCCGAGCCTAGAGTGACTGCGCTCGTCAGCTGGATACGTCTCACCTATACGTGAATTAATCGCAAAACCGTCATTAACAGCACATAAACGAACTACGTAAATAACTTTTCATACGAAGGTCAATTTTGGTATTTGAATATACCAACGCGACCTACACGACGTCACGATCGTCGTGATATTTTTAGAATAATTTTTGGAAGTGGCACGCGCCCCCACGCGCTGTCACGTGCTGTGCACGCCGAGGAATATTCCGTTAACTTCTAACGGCGTCAGTTAACGGCGTCAGAATATTCCGTCAACTTTGACGGAATATTCCGTCACCCCCTACCTCAGGTCGCCGGCCGGACTGGTTTTTCCGGCGACCGTCGCCGGCGCCGGCGACCCATTCCGGCCAAAACTTCTAAACGTCCGTTCTAGCTAATTTTTGATCCAAAATTCATGAAATTTATACCAAAATGCTCCAAATTCAATGTAGAACACATTTGTACCTTCAAATCCTTCGAAAAACCACGAGAAAATCGTTGGGAAAATTCTCCAAAGTCGGTGAACTTCGAAACTACCAACTCCGACGTCCAAACCTTGCAAACGAGGTACTCCGAGCCTCTTGGGAAGGTTTTAAAGCTTGTGGTGATCTTAGTTTCACCTAAAACAATCCAAAACAAAAGTTGATGAATAGTACCTCAAGTTTAGGTCACGGGTTCGAGGTGTTTGCGAGGGTTTCAAAACTTATAACCAGTATGAACAACCTCAGCAAATCACAAGGAGTAAGAATAGGCTTACCTTGAGCCTCAATCGAATTGGAATTGGTCTGTGTGTGATCGTCCGTACATGGAAGTCGAGGGAGAGTGAGAGTTAGAGAGAGAGAGAGAGAGAGAGAGAGATAAGGAAGAAACAGAAAATGTAGGATTAAAACGTGGGTGTGTGCATGTGCAGCACACGTGTCAAAATCAGCCCAAACTTTTGGGCTTAGTATTCCAGACACCCAAGGTTCAATCTCGTGTCCAAAATACACCCGTTCACGCGTAGGTAAGGGCAATTTCGTCATTTCACATCATGCGTATAGAAAATTCGGTACGGGATGTCACAACCTACCCTCCTTAATAAAATTTCGTCCCCGAAATTTACATAACACAAGCAAACACTAATACACATAGAATAAGCGCGGATACATAACTCTCATCCGCTCCTCTAACTCCCAAGTAGCTTCCTCAACCGAATGGTTTCGCCACAACACCTTTACTAACCGAACCGTTTTGTTCCGTAGCACCTTATCCTTCCAGTCTAGGATAGTCACCGGCTCCTCCTCATACGTCAAATCAGGATTAACTTCTAACTGCTGCGGAGGTAGAACGTGAGACGGATCAGCAACGTAATGACGTAGCATCGAAACGTGAAACACGTTATGAACTCTGGATAGCTCTGGAGGCAACTCGAGTCTATACGCCACTTCACCTATCCGCTTGGTGATCAGGTATGGTCCGATATACCTAGGACTCAACTTCCCCTTCTTACCGAACCGTACAACCCCTTTCCACGGCGACAACTTCAGAAATACCCAATCACCTACCTCGTAAACCCGATCTGTGGCATGTCTATCGGCTAAGCTCTTCTGGCGATCCTGGGCCACTTTCAAGTTAGACTTGATTACCTGGATATTCTGAGTCGTCTCGTCAACTATCTCTGGGCCCTCAAGTACCCTCTCGCCGACCTCCGACCAACATAGGGGCGTACGACAAGCTCGACCATACAACGCTTCGAATGGTGACATTCCGATACTCGAATGGTAACTATTGTTGTACGCGAACTCCATCAGATCCAAGCGTAGATGCCATGCATCACTAAACTGTAGTACGGAAGATCGTAACATATCCTCAAGCGTCTGAATGGTCCTATCGGACTGTCCGTCCGTCTGTGGATGATAAGCCGTACTATACAGTAGCCTCGTGCCGAGGGCTTCCTGGAATGCCGTCCAGAACTTGGATGTGAATCTCGGATCTCGATCTGAGATAATGCTGACTAGCACGCCATGGTACTTGACTATCTTCGATACGAAAAGCTCAGCTAATCGTTGTAGAGAAAACTTCTCTCGAACCAGGATGAAGTGTGCAGATTTCGTAAGCCGATCGACTATTACCCAAACACCGTCGTAACCATTCAGTGTACGGGGTAACTTATAGACGAAATCCATGGTGATGTTCTCCCATTTCCACTGAGGAACGGGAAGTGGTTGCAGTCGTCCGAACGGTTTCTTCCTCTCGGTTTTAACCTGCTCGCAAACAATACATCTGCTCACGTACTCGGCGATCTCCCTCTTCATACCAGGCCAATAGTAGAATGGTCGAATAGTATGATACATCTTGGTACTGCCCGGATGCATCGCATAAGCTGATACGTGTGCCTCATCGAGAATAGCCCTCTTTAACTCTGCGTTGTTTGGCACGTACATTCTGTTTTCTTGCATGAGCATACCGTCGGTTTCTCGAATCCGTAGATCTGTCTTTTTACCTTCACCTCTCAATCGAATCAACTCCTGAGTCTCCGCGTCATTCAACTGAACCTCGAGAATGCGATCAATCAGAATCGGTCTGACCTGGAAATGAGCAAGTAGCGCTTTTCCTCGATTCTCTGCCTCCGAACAATCAATCTCCAATCCGACTCCGGTCGACCTCAACTCGGCTAACAACGGAGCACGACTCGCGTATATAGCATCCACTCTACCCTGAGACTTCCGGCTAAGTGCGTCAGCTACTACGTTTGCACGACCCGGATGATACTCAATCGTGCAATCGTAATCACTCAGCAACTCCATCCACCTTCGCTGACGAAGGTTCAGATCTCTCTGGGTGAACAAGTACTGGAGGCTCTTGTGGTCTGTAAAGATCCTGCACCTCTCGCCGTAGAGGTAATGTCTCCAGATCTTCAACGCAAATACAATCGCCGCCAACTCAAAATCATGAGTAGGATAGTTCATCTCGTGCGACTTCAACTGCCTCGATGCATAGGCGATCACCTTACCATGTTGCATCAACACGCAACCCAGGCCATTCAATGATGCGTCACTATAGACCTCGAAGTTACCACTATCGTCCGGAAGTGCTAGCACTGGAGCATGAGTAAGACAATGTTTTAACTGCTGAAAGTTCCGTTCGCAGCTATCACCCCACTCAAAGCGAACATCCTTCCTGGTTAACTTCGTGAGAGGTAACGCAATCACTGAGAAATCCTGCACGAACCGCCGATAGTAGCCTGCTAATCCGAGGAAACTCCGTACCTCAGAAACAGTTCGTGGCTGTTCCCAATTCTCCACCGCTGCTATCTTCTGGGAATCCACCTGAATACCCTGTGCTGAAATAACGTGCCCCAAAAATGCCACCTGGTCTAACCAGAATTGACATTTACTGAACTTAGCATATAATCGATGCTCCCTCAGCTTCTTCAGCACTAATGAAAGATGTCGCATGTGATCTGACTTCGATTTAGAGTACACCAGAATGTCATCGATAAATACAATGACGAACCGATCCAAATACGGCTGAAATACCCGGTTCATCAAATCCATAAAAGCAGCTGGGGCGTTAGTCAAACCGAATGGCATGACTAAGAACTCGTAATGACCATATCTGGTTCGGAACGCCGTCTTCGGAACATCCTCGCTCTTAATCTTCAGCTGGTGGTAGCCAGATCGTAGGTCGATCTTCGAAAATACACAAGTTCCTCGCAGCTGATCGAACAAATCGTCAATACGAGGTAATGGGTAACGGTTTTTAATCGTTACCCGATTCAGCTGTCGATAATCGATACACAGCCGTAGAGTACCATCCTTCTTACGTACGAACAACACTGGAGCTCCCCAGGGTGAAATACTCGGCTGTATAAAACCTTGATCCAACAGCTCTTGTAATTGAATCTTTAACTCTCGCAACTCAGCGGGAGCCATTCGATAGGGAGTCAGAGATATAGGGTCTGTACCCGGCAATAAGTCGATAGAGAACTCCACATCTCGTTCCGGTGGCAAGCCTGGCAAATCGTCAGGAAATACGTCGGGAAATTGCCTGACCACCTTCACATCCTCTAGACTAACAGGAGCCCTATCGTTCAATATCACGTGGGCCAGATACCCCTGACAACCCTTCTGCAACAATCTCTTAGCTCTCACGGCTGAAATGATGCCGTGCCTAACATTACTACGCTCGCCAGTGAATGTGACCACAGGTAACCCCGGCCGATGAAACGTAACTTTCTTCTCATAACAATCTATGTTGGCTCGATGATAATGTAGCCAATCAGTGCCCAAGATCACATCAAACTCAACAATATCCAACGGAATAAGATTAGCGGGCATAATCACATCCTCAATCAACACGGGGCACCCTGGATACATCCAACTGACCAGACATGTCTCTCCCCTAGGCATCGACACCTCTAACTCAAATACGAGGGGTGCAGACTCAGGTTGAGTCAATTGGGCAAATGAGTAAGAAATGACCGAATGAGTAGCGCCACAGTCTATCAATACCCTAGCGAAATAACCAAGTACATTTAACTTACCCGTTATCAGATCCGGGTTATTCTGGACGTCATGCGCTGTGAGGTTATGTATACGGCCCTGCGGCTGCTGTCGACCACCGCGACCTCTGCTCGCTTGACCAGCTCGTCCAGGCACACCACGACTTGGTCCCGCAGGATTAGACTGTCTAGATGATCCTGCGCTGCTCGCTGCAGCCTCACTCTGCTGTGGCTGAACTCCCGAATACCACTGCGGTCCACCGGCAGGATAAGGAGGATACGGGGTAGACCCTCCAGGATACGGAGAATAGCTACTCTGATATCCGCCTGAATGGTACGGATCCGGAGGATATGGATACGGTGCGGGAGTATAAGGGGTAACGTCACCCTGATAATGATAGGTACTACCACGACTCGGCTGACCATATGCACCAGGAGGTGGAATCTGCTGAATAGGAACTGGAGGTGGTATCGCAGGTAGTGGAGGTCTCGGCTGATTCTGCGGGCAATTCGCTGCGCGATGACCCTGCTGTCCACATGTAAAGCATCCACGAGCGCCCTGCCTGCACTCGCCATAATGACGACTGTTGCACCTCCGACAGAATGGTCCATAAGAACCACCAGTATCTCGCTGCCTCTGAAAACGCTGACCCCCAGCGAATCCACCCCATCTCCTCTGACCCGGGGAACTCACACCCCCACTCGAAGAAGAACTCGAGCTAACACCACTTCTCTTGAAACTCTAGGTCCTCCGAGGCCCCTGTGATGCCACTCATTTACCTTTGTCGTCTCTCCTCGGTTCCTCTTTCCTTTCTTCACTGTCGCTATCACTAGGTATATTCTCTGAATCTTCTATCTGCACCAAAACTGCGTAGAAGTCATGATAGGTCTCACAGTGCCTCGTGGTCGCCATCGTGCGCCATTTCTTTCGAGTGCCCAGCTTAAATCTCCGAAACATCTCGGCCTGATTCCTAGCAATCTCAAGGTGGTAGCGAGAAAGATCAGTGAACTTCCTGTAGTACTCGTTCGCTGACATCTTCTTCTGCTTTAGACTCGTGAATTCTTGTTTCTTGCGATCGAGATAGGCGTCTGGGATAAATCGCTGGTAGAATAGCTGTCTGAACACCTCCCAGTCTTTGGCCTCTTTTGGTGGCATCCTCTCAGCCAACTGTTCCCACCAAGTCGCAGGTTCCTTTCCCATGAACCAAGTAGCAGTCTCAACCCAAGTCCCTGCAGCTAGATTACCCTGACTGTGCAATACTCTGAAGGTCCGCTCTATCTGCAGAAACCAGCGCTCGGCACCTTCGTGCCCTTCGTCACCCTCATATCTCGGTAATCTCAAATTATGCGCACTCTCAAGAGGGGTCCTATGGGAAGGACGAAGGGTAGACTGAATAGCATGAGCAATAACATCTCCCAACTGAGAAAGGTCGGGAAAACTAGGATCAACAGATGGACGTGGCTCTCGTCGAGGCGGCATCGTTCTGACAGAAACACCAAAACCGAGGCTCTGATACCAAACTGACACACCCCGATCCGGAAACCGAGGCGTGCCGGCCGTCACGTGTGAGTGACGTAGCCAAAGACGTCAGCGGAAGCAAATTTGGCATGAAGTGCAGTAGTGAAAGTTAAGTTGATAATATACATATGATACAGAGCCGATCCTAAGTGCAGTGAAGTTTAAACAAACATTACAACTACGAAAGAAAATCCTACATAAGTGGTGGTCTGTCAGAACTGCCTTGGCGCCTCGCTAACTGTCCATGACGTTGCTACCTAGTACCTGGAGGGGCGCAAAACATCAAAGGTGAGTGGGCAAAAACAAAGTTTTTCAAAACCATTTCATAAGTTCATAAATAACCCCTCGCTGTAAATCAGTATAATTTTCCCAGAAAATAATACGTATATAAACTTATATACGGAAACATCGTCTACATATCACAACTCATCATCAAGCTCAAAATTAGGCCATATCAATATACCAATTCCGAAAATCATTATCATCAGACAAGTAATATAAAACTAGGGTGTCCTTAGTGTCCTGTCAGCCGGAGTCACCTCTAATGACCTGTACGACTGAATCTATAACTCATCAAACATACTCAATCCCTATCAATCATCATCATCCTGCACACGAGTCGGAACCACTTATTGTGGTCTGTACGACAGGCTAGGTGTATAATATTACGCCCTGTGCTACGATCACGTGAAGGCTGTGCGACGAATCGCGGGTCACCAACGAGTCGGAACCACCTATTGTGGTCTGTACGACAGGCTAGGCACCTGCCTTGGATCCAAGGTGAGCGTACGGTGCGTGAGGTGAACGATCACGTGAAGGCTAGGCCCTACTCTGGCGGAGCACAAACACCCGAGGTGCAGGTGATTAACTAAATCACAATCTATCATCATTTCAAGCACTACCACAGTACTTACCTGACTTATCTGGTCGTCCTCGGCGTCAGCGCACAACATATGCAATCATAATAATATTTATATACTATAACAGGCATACGACATGCAATTCAATTATAAAATCCGTTCAATTCATAATTCAATCCATTCATGTTTCTGGGAAAAACGTCATTTATATATATATATACTGAAAACAAAAGCCCACTCACTGATATGTCGACGGGTCGTATCCCCCGAGCCTAGAGTGACTGCGCTCGTCAGCTGGATACGTCTCACCTATACGTGAATTAATCGCAAAACCGTCATTAACAGCACATAAACGAACTACGTAAATAACTTTTCATACGAAGGTCAATTTTGGTATTTGAATATACCAACGCGACCTACACGACGTCACGATCGTCGTGATATTTTTAGAATAATTTTTGGAAGTGGCACGCGCCCCCACGCGCTGTCACGTGCTGTGCACGCCGAGGAATATTCCGTTAACTTCTAACGGCGTCAGTTAACGGCGTCAGAATATTCCGTCAACTTTGACGGAATATTCCGTCACCCCCTACCTCAGGTCGCCGGCCGGACTGGTTTTTTCGGCGACCGTCGCCGGCGCCGGCGACCGATTCCGGCCAAAACTTCTAAACGTCCGTTCTAGCTCATTTTTGATCCAAAATTCATGAAATTTATACCAAAATGCTCCAAATTCAATGTAGAACACATTTGTACCTTCAAATCCTTCGAAAAACCACGAGAAAATCGTTGGGAAAATTCTCCAAAGTCGGTGAACTTCGAAACTACCAACTCCGACGTCCAAACCTTGCAAACGAGGTACTCCGAGCCTCGTGGGAAGGTTTTAAAGCTTGTGGTAATCTTAGTTTCACCTAAAACAATCCAAAACAAAACTTGATGAATAGTACCTCAAGTTTAGGTCACGGGTTCGAGGTGTTTGCGAGGGTTTCAAAACTTATAACCAGTATGAACAACCTCAGCAAATCACAAGGAGTAAGAATAGGCTTACCTTGAGCCTCAATCGAATTGGAATTGGTCTGTGTGTGATCGTCCGTACATGGAAGTCGAGGGAGAGTGAGAGTTAGAGAGAGAGAGATAAGGAAGAAACAGAAAAGGTAGGATTAAAACGTGGGTGTGTGCATGTGCAGCACACGTGTCAAAATCAGCCCAAACTTTTGGGCTTAGTATTCCAGACACCCAAGGTCCAATCTCGTGTCCAAAATACACCCGTTCACGCGTAGGTAAGGGCAATTTCGTCATTTCACATCGTGCGTATAGAAAATTCGGGACGGGATGTCACACCATCACATTAAATATAAATATATAAATATATATATAAATATATAAATATATATATAAATATAAATATATATATATATATTTATTATTTTCCAAAACGATAAGTATAATTCAACAGACAAGATAGTTTCGATGAAATTATTACTTAACACTTCACTTATTCTATTTTTATTTTCTTAACTAGATAAATTCTATTAAAACACAAAAACAAAGTAAATAGCTCGAAATATAACGAACTAACTAAGAAAAGACGAGTGAATTTGATATAAAAAATATATATAAATATGATCCGATCAAATACCCCCACACTTAGCTTTTGCTAGTCCTCGAGCAAAACAAAGAAAACAGAAAAAGTAATAACATGAAAAACATTAGCTTCCCCCTATGTGACCCTCATAGAATTTCATTCGAGAACATAAATCAGCAAGAACCATAGCTAATACCAAACAAGCTAATTCAAGCTCATCTTCCTTATTCAAATATTAGCAGTAATCTTTAAATCATCCTTGAAGTGTAGTGTGTGAGATAGCCATGCTAATGTAATTTCAAGTTTTTATTTTTAAAATCATCATATGCAAACTAGCAACCTTCTCACGGGATATGCACTCAATCACACATGTGTTTAGTTTTAATGTGTTTCGCTCAAAGAAACAAATGTGAAAGATCTACCATAAGCTTGCATAAAAATCACTTCTCCACAATCATAATTGCAAAACTTAAATCAAGAGGACTTTTATTGGATGTAATGAGGCTTAGGGATAGGGCTATTGAAACGAAAGAATAGGAAAACACAAGTTCCAAGCTACATTGCAAGCAATTCTTTTAGTTGAGATTTATAAGAACTCAAATTCTCCAACGATTCTTCTAACACCTCCAACCACACCCTTAAACTGAAACTTTAAACTTTTTATTTTTTTTTCTTTTTTTTTTCTTCTTCCTTTTCTCATTTTTTTTTTAAAAGAATAAATACAAACATGAAGTACCCCCACACTTATTCTTTTGCCAAACACCTTCCAAGTACTTCACAAACATTTCTCATAAGACAATCTCAAATTGCTCGCTTGGAAAGGGTAAGGAAACATGCTTGAGGTATAAGGGTAGACATATCTGGTGATAAGAAATAAAAGGCTCACATAACGGCTCAAATAGGCAATCTAATGATATCATTTTTCTTTGGGAAACATGTTTATTTGGGCCATGGTGGTAAACCTAATGCCTCTATCATTTTCAAGTTCATGCAATCAATGACAAATATTTCGAAAGATCGTTACGCAAGTTCTAGAGATGCATCTCACATAAGTTCATCACACATGAAAGAATAGGAGTGTATGAAAAATGCACACACTTTCAATAGGCTCAAAACCTCACATAGGATGTATACGATCACTAAATTCACATATGAAGCTTAAGTCATGCTTTAGTTTCACATCAACAAGGCTATGTGCATTTGGTTTTTCAAAGATGATCAAACATGTACAATACTAACAAGAGAATAAGGAATTTCATACAACACATGTTAACTAAGTTCTTGATAATCATGGTTCAAATTCGATCCAGTTATATCATTGGGTCGGGAAACTAACAAAAATCTAATTTAAAACAATAAGGAAAACAAGACAATATTTTTGGATTTTTAAATTTTTTGAAAAAAATTAAATAAAACAAAACTAATTAAGAAAATAAAAGGCAATAACATGGAAACAAATGAACCAGTTCAAAGTCGAAGGTACTAAAATTTTCAAAATTTTCAATTTGGTCATTTTTTATACTCTTGATACCCCCACACTTAAACTAGACATTGTCCCCAATGTCAGAAAACATTAATATGCAAATAAAAATATAAAAATATAAAAATAAAAATAAAAATAAAATTACTAAATGAAAAGAAACAAAATAAAGCAATGGACTGAAAACTTCCCTAATTTGCAGAAAACTCAAGCGATGACCCCCAAGCTTAAATTCTGCAATCAACTTCAAGGGTGGAAATAACCGAAAGTTCCTGCAAAGAAAAGAAATAAATCAGTTAAGCACGCAAGAAAAATTAGAAAATGCAAACGAAAAATAGAAAATGAAAATAAAAGATAATGAAAAGAACTAATAGGTGGTAATTGGTCGCTTGTTGATTTTCCACAGCTTTCTTCTAGAACTGGATGGGCCTTCTTCTCGCAAGTGCTCCTCAGCTTAGTAGAGGATGAGTCAGCACGTTGTCTCCACATGCTTCAAGTACTCAGGTCTCCATGCAGATGGCATCTTCTTGAACTCTTGGATCATCTCAGACTCTGCCTTCATCTGGATGCAACTCAGACTCCTCCTGCTTCGTCTGCGAGGTACTTTTGTTTTTTGAAGAAGTACCTCAACACAGATTTATTTTTGAAGTGGGCTGGGAGGGGTCTGAGATGAGTACTCGAGAGCAAGACTAGGTAAGCAATCAGGATCTCACTTTCTCCACGTTCCTCAGATGAAGGTGAGGAGAAAGCATGATATGAGATACTTTTGCTTTTAACCTTTTTGATATGAAATACTTTTGCTCTGGAAGGTTTGTTTTCTGGGGTGATCCAAGGGATGAAGAACACTGAATAACTCGAAAGCTTTCTTTGGGAAGACATTATCGGAGATGAAGAGAGGTTGAGAGGGTGTGAAGGTGTGCCTTTGATGTGGAAGGCGAAGGTCGAACTTATAGAAATTTGGCTTCACAACCGGAACTATTCCTTCACTATTTGTCGGCAGCCGGTGGATGGATGAACAGTGCCCGTTACGCGCTTTCTGACAAAGCGTCCGTAATTTCCGCGAAGCTGACTGCGCATGCGACGAGTGACGACAAACTGGAATGATGATCTTTTGAAAACCGGGGTTCAAATCCAGGTTCGGCTCGTGGTTTTCGCAAAGCTCCAAGCCGCATGTGACGAGTGACGAGTGATGACAAACTGCAAAAGCTGATGCCACGTGATTTCTGAGTCACGCCCAGCTTTTGATAAAGGATTCCGGTTTTTGAGAAAGGTGTCTGGCTCTTTCGATTTGCGCGAGGACGCGTCTTCAACCTCCGAGGAGCGCTCTTTGATCTCTGAGGAGCGGGCGCTCTTCATTTTCTTCTTTTTATAGAGGCATGAATTTTGTTTCACCTCACACTTGAACTCCTTTCCTCAAACACTCCCTTCTGTAAACACACATAATCTTTCCGAACTCTTCCTGCACTTCTGCACTCTTATTCCTTCCGAACTCTTCCTGCACTCTTAATCTTTCCGACTCTTCCTCCTCAACACCTTCTAAAAAAAATGTCTTTCCCTTCCGACCGTCGCCTAAACTTGAATGTCGGGGAAGACGACGACTCATCTTCTCCGAACAACATTTGGAATCCGTCCTTCATATCTCCCAATGGTCCTCTTACAGTCGGGGACACAATGATGAGGAATGAAATCACCGCTACGGTGATTGCCAGAAATCTGCTCACTTCAAGGGACAATAGGATGCTATCCAGGCGGTCGGACGAGCTGGCCGTTCAGGAATCTCTGGCCCTCAGCGTCCAAAGTGCAGGCTCAGTTTCAAACATGGGCCAGCGCCTGCTTGCAAGATCTCGTCAGGTGGAGTCGCTGATGGCGGAGGTGGCCAGTCTTCGGCAGGAGGTCAGAGGACTCAGGCACGAAAACAAGGAGTTGCACATGCTTGCAACTAGTTACTCGACCAGCATGAAGAGGAAGCTGGACCAGCTGCAAGAGTCGGACGGTCGGATCTAGAGTGATCATGAAAGGTTCATGGCGCTACTCCCGAGGTTTATGTTGCCTTCGTCCTCTGGAGTAGCACCAAGTGTTCCAGCTCCGGAGATTCCAACTCTGGCTCTTCGTCTTCCCGGAGCTCCGTCGACTTCTCAGGCACCACCTGACCAATGACCAATGAACACTATTAGTTTTTCGTATTATTGTAAATTTATTTATGCTTTTAATGTTTATTTAAATATATATATATATATATATATATATATATTACTAATATTATTATTATTACTATTAATATTTTTTTAAGGTTTATTTTAAGCAAATTAAAATATGTAATGTAAAATAAGTAAATTAATGTAAAAAGACTTTATTTATCCGCACTAAAAATAAACAAGGCCCTTAATTTATTTAAACACAAACTAAACAAAAATCAACCAAATAACACAACTAACTAAACAAAACAAAAATTGCAAAGTAAAGGCAATAAAGAGAAGGGTTAAGAAATGCAAATCTGGTTGCTTGGGTTGCCTCCCAAGAAGCGCTTGATTTAACGTCTTTAGCCGGACGAATCTTTCCATTAACCTCCCCTCGGCTCCAAAGCATGAAATTTATCTTTTAATGGGAGGTGATACTTGAAATGATTCGGCAATGGTTTAAATTCTCGGGTGGGTCCTGAATCATCAAAATTAGAGACATGTTAGTATAAAATAAAATAAAAATAAAAATTGGAGAAGATGGTTTACTTTCTTTCTCCGACACAAACTCAATTACAAAAATTACGCTTTTGGACATTTCGGGGATTTTGAACTTGGCCAGATTTACTATGATGGTTGTGGCCTGTCCCGTGTCATCAATCTCGATTTCATGGGCCTTTGTTGTCTGCACAGCCTCTTTGATGTATTCTTGAAAGTCTCCAGCCACTTCGATATTTTGAATCATTCTTCTTGGTGCACAAGGTTCTTTGAATGTTTCAACCTCATCGGGAACTTGCTTTGGTGCACCAAGAATTTGGATCTCACTTTGGAAAATTGGAAGAGCTTCCACAATATCCTTTTCACTCTCTTGGTTAATTGGAATTAAAAACCTGCAAGGAAAAAAGACATTCGGTGGAATGGGGTTAGAATGAATTGAACTTAGAACTTCCTCACCTGAGTTGGACAACATAGTGACTTGAGGGGTTTGAGACAAGAATTCGTCTAAACTGCCCAGGTCGTCCTCCTCATCTTCTTCTTGCAGCATCAATTCATCCATGTTCGAGCTGTGTTTGAACGGTTCTAGGACAACTTCATCTTCCATATCACTTTCCAAAGTGATGGCTTCATTGATTTCCACTTCTCCCTTTGAATTTGCAATTGTGGAGTTGGAGAGTTCACTTTGATCTTGAATCTGTGCTATGATCTCCATAATCTGCCCAACTTGCCTCTCCAATTCATCCACCTTGTTAGTCCGGTCTTGCATCTCCTGGATTCGATTTTCCACTCCCTGATTCAAAGAGGTGAGTAACTTATTAAATGTATCATTATCCAGAGATGTACCTGAATCGAATTGGGCAGATTGTTGTGGTGGCTGTGGTGGCTCATATGGCCACTGATAGAACTCTTCCGATGACGGCAATTGTTCTTCTTTTTGTGAGCCCTGCGTCAAAGAAATTAGTCCTTCAAGAATTTCATTATAATTTACGGGCATACTTGAATTCGATTGGAATTGTTGTGGGGGATGCTGTGGTGGCTGCATAGGTCTGGAATAGAACTCGTCTTGCTGCCAATATCCACTTTGTTGAAATTGTTGAGGTTCATCCCACATCTGATCTGAATAATCTCTCCAATTCGAATTGCAAGCGTTGGAAAAAATGTTGCCCCTTGATTGGCTGTGACCTTGATATCCCCAATCATCTTCATATGCAGAAAATTGAGGATACTGATAAGCTTGATATCCTTGCCCATAAGGCACATCAAGTTAGGGACAATTGGCATTGTTGTCCGTTCGGCATTATTAGTCAATTGAGCAGTGAGCTGCGCCAATTGAGCTTGAATGGTTGCAAATGCCATGTCTTACTCCAATTTTTACCTAAAATTAAAGAAAGAAAAATAAATCAAATATCAAAAGTAAAATACACAAACACAAATATGAACAAAAACACAACAAAAATACAAATATAAAAATAAACACAAACAAAAATAAAGAGATTAGCAAAGTTGCTAATCCCCGGCAACGGCGCCAAAAATTTGACGGGATTTTAAAACCGCACAAATTTAACCCTCTTTTTGACAATTGTAGTATAGGTGTAAGTAGGGTATCGTTCTAGGCCGGGGATTAGGAGGGCTTGCTAATAACCTCTAAACTGACTTAAAAATATTAAACAAGACTCAAAGACACAAAATTAGACTAAAAACTCTAATAATTCAAAACACACTAAAATGACTCAAAACAAAGAAAACAAATTTAAATTAGACACTAGGAACAGAATTTGGACGGAAATCAAATTAAAAGATTAAAAATAATGAAAACTAACTAAATAATATAATTTAATAATTGGGGGGGGGGGGGGGTTTGGTTTTGATGAGAAGTAATTTAAACTTAAATAAATTACAGAATTGACAAAAACATAAAATAAAAGTGAACGGATGGGCGACGGATTGGCTAGAGGGTTTTTCTCCACACATGACACATATGCAACCTAAATTGATTTTCAGTTGTTCTTTCAATAAATTATAAATTTCAATACTCCAGATTAACCGTGAACAACACTTTTTTAATCTTCAAGTTTTCCTTAAGTTATTGAATTGGATGAACAGCATACGACAATTCAACACATTCTCTAAAAGTCCCCTACTGCCTTCCACCGAAGGCTCCATTATGCATTCCATCATTTTTCTGATAATGCCGTCCGCATGTGCTGCCATCATCACACACACCCACCATCACATTAAATATAAATATATAAATATATAAATATATATATAAATATATAAATATATATATATATATTCATTATTTTCCATAACGATAAGTATAATTCAACAGACAAGATAGTTTCGATGAAATTATTACTTAACACTTCACTTATTCTATTTTTATTTTCTTAACTAGATAAATTCTATTAAAACACAAAAACAAAGTAAATAGCTCGAAATATAACGAACTAACTAAGAAAAGACGAGTGAATTTGATATAAAAATATATATAAATATGATCCGATCAAAAATTGAAATGTTATTTTTTTAGCCAGTATTATTCCTAAAATATCATCTATCTAAATTATTTTTTTTCAGAAGAATAAATATTAAAGTGCTAATAAGCCCAAGCCAGCCTCCATGCACCAAGGCATTTACCGATTTTTATTCTGGTTAGAATTTCATAATCCGGCCACTTCCCAAATCTCCAACTGATTACAACTTTCAATCCCTCCCTCTCTCCACAACCCCCTTCCCCCTCCCTTTCAAATCTCACAAGTCATGTAGCATGATAAGGATTTTACCACACACGTAAACAGGTTTAAAATGCCTATAATTCTTGTAAGAATGACAAGAATATTGTTGTATAAATGGTTCCTGCAAGGTCATTCTCCACAAGGATTATTAAATAATTCGAAAAAAAACCAAATTTCAATTAATTATTGTAAAGAAGAGATTTGGGATGATTGATTTTATGACCTAATTTAATAAAAACGAATTTAATTAATGAAAGTAGACAAATCTGCAATATTAAAGATGAGGAAAAAGGAAACAATTTTGGAGAAATCAAATTAAGAAAGCACTAGGGATTCGCCATTGCCTTAACAATCCTATATAGTTATTCCAATTACTAATGACCTATACATGCATATTTTGAAGGTTAGGTTTTCCCAATATATGCCTACTTGGACCCCAAATATAGAGTGTATATCAAACATGCAATCCATATATGGTATTCAGATCAAATCTAAACATGCATGACTCATTAAGTTTTGTGAAACATTTTGAAAAATCATGCAACCCTTAAGACATGGTATTCATCCTAATTGAACTTGCAAATATTAATCACAAGAATCTTTCGTCAATTTCAGGGACCAACCTCCGACTAAAATTTTATCAAATTACTTTTCTAAACATCCTAATGGTCACTAATCACTAAGGCAGATAGATAGTTTAAACCGATGATTAACAATTCGAAAACCTACATGCATATAATCACAAGAAAATTGAAGAGAAACTACATATTCATGCTAAGACTCGTGGCCTCACCCTAGTAAAAAGAGAATTAGTTATGGATATTGGTAATAAAAATCGCAAAGTTTTTTATTGAAATAATAAAAGATCGAAAACACCTTGAATGTAAAAGTCTGAAAATCTCTACACTTAGCCAATTTCCTTTCTCAAAGAATGCAGGGAGAATGAGTAGAAATAATAGGGCCGGCCATGCTTATTTAACCTAGTAAAAATTAAATCCTCCTAATAAAAGGTCTTCCAGTCAAACTAAGAAACTAAATAACTAAAATAAAATAGGAAATATAACCCTAAATTAAATGGTTAAATTCACCTAAAATATGCACAGTCACATTTTGGACCCCTAATCTACTCCAAAACCAGCCCATATAGCTGGATTTAAAGTTTGAAATATTCTTAACACTTCTCCAGAAGGAAGCAAATCCATCAGAGATCATCTTGAGCTCCAAAAAAAGTAATTTAAGCCCGGAAACGTCACTTTCCAACACCGTTCACTGCTCTTTTATTTCATCGCCAGAAAATAACCGCTTAGTAGAAAAATTCCAAATTTTGACATGAACACGCCACAAACGTCCTCCAATTTGAATCACTCTAAAATTCATCTATTTGATCATGTTTTGCTCAATAGGAAATTGAATGTCCTATATTGAAAATATAAAGTAAAATATCAAAACTCTACCAAAATAATTATCAAAACATGCTAAGAATAGAGTGAAATATGTAATATGAAATTGATGTTCTCTGTGTAGGATATGCAGATCCATGATAGATCCGAAGGAAAAAAGAGTAACACACTAGCTTCAATGGACAAAAAATAGCAAAACCTTCCAAGAGCCCAGATTTGTGCATCTGGGTGGTAAAATTTCATATCCCTGCAAGTTTAGTTGTCGTAGATCTAGTAATAATAGTGGTACTCACTTATATGGTGTATGGACCTCTAATTTAATTATGCTCCTTATACAGGCATCACAAAACTAAGCTGTAGAAAAGAACTGCTCAAAATTATGCCTCGGTATTGGATCTGCAAGAACCCAACCATTTTCAATTTCAGCTTAGTGTAGATGTGGTTGATGTTAATGTAGACTTACTTATGGGTGCATGATTCCAGAATAATATAATCTACCTTTATTTTTCTTGTTTGCAACCTGCAATTATCCAAAGTTAAAAAATTAAAAAAAAAAACAGAGCTAAAATCAACTGGGTAAATAAAGAAAACAACATATTTTTGGATTTTTTTTTTGTTTGGTGTTTTGTAATTTTTTTTTTTTGAAAACTTAGGTATGTAAATGCATCTAGCAATTTAAACTAATAATAAAATTGAAAAAAAAAAGAAAAAAAAAAGGAAAGAGTTTAGAAAAATTTCTCAATAAGTGCTTTATTTTAAATCTGTAGCTAGACGTTGCTGAAGCCCAGTGGTCAGATCACTAGTTCCTTCAAAGTCAATGACTCGCATGCAATATTAAAGGGTGATTCCAAGTATGGTTTTAACCTGTGACCATTCACCTTGAATGTGTTGCCATTAATTTCGTTTGTAACATTAACTGCTCCATGAGGATAAACCTTAGTAACCAGATAGGGCCCATTTCAACGAGACTTCAACTTCCCTAGAAATAACTTCAACCTTAAAATGAATTGCAAAACCGTTTGCCCTGGCTGAAAGTCTTTCCTGAGAATTTGTTTGTCATGAAATGCCTTGGTTTTTTCTTTGTAAATACGGGAACTTTCATAAGTATCATTACAAATTTCCTCAAGCTCATTAATATGAAAGTTCCGGTATTCAAATAGAGAAATTAAGCGTATTCTTGAGGAAATTTGTAATGATACTTATGAAAGTTCCCTATTTGAAACTTTCAAGAATACGGTTAATTTCTCTATTTGAAACTTCAACCTGTCCTAATGTCTACAGATGATAAGGAGTAACAACACTATGGGTGATCCCATACTTTGTTAGCAATGCAGCAAATGGCATGTTCACAAAATGTTGTCCCCCATCACTTAGAATTACGCATGGTGTTCCAAATCGTGGAAAAAATTATCCCTTGAGGAATTTCAGAACAATTGATCCTTGATTAGTTGGTGCTGCAATGGCCTCAACCCATTTCAAAACATACTTAAGAACCACTGAAATGTATTCATTGCCATGGGACATTGGGAAAGGCCCCATGAAATTAAAACCTCAAACATCAAATAATTCAACAACTAAAATACTTTGTTGTGACATCCTATTCTGTTTGGACTGATTTCCCACTCTTTGACAACGATCACAAGATTTACACCAACTCTTAGCATCCTTGAAAAGAGAAGGCCAAAACAAACCACTTTGGAAAACTTTAGTTGATGTCCTTTTAGGTCCAAAATGTCATCCCACAA
The DNA here is from genome assembly GCA_963580275.1 of Crataegus laevigata. Taxonomy (NCBI): domain Eukaryota; kingdom Viridiplantae; phylum Streptophyta; class Magnoliopsida; order Rosales; family Rosaceae; genus Crataegus; species Crataegus laevigata. Next base: position 14,939,094 of record OY756940.1, on the reverse strand, counting down.
GCATAATGATGTGCAAACTTTAAAACAATATCTTGCTCTTCTTTTGGAATACACCTGCGAATAACTTGGTCTGAACAGTATTTGTTTAAATAAGATTCATCCCAAAAATAATACTTTGTATCAGCCAAAAATTTCTTTTTCTGTTGAAAAGTAAAATCTAGATGAATTACCCATCTAGCCAAATAATTAACTAAATCAGCAAACCATGGTAAACTGTTCTGGACAACAAATAACTGTTCATCTAGAAAACATTCATTTAATGGCAGCAAGTCCTCTTCTGCAAAAATAGGCAAAATCAACATTGACAAATGATCAGCCATAACATTTTCACTATCTTTTTTATTCCTGATTTCTAAGTCAAACTCTTGAAGTAGCAAAACCCAATGAATTAAACGAGGCTTAGCATCTTTCTTAGACAACAAATACTTCAAAGCTGCATGATCTGTATAAACAATCACCTTAACCCTAACTAAATAAGAATAAAATTTCTCTAATGCAAAAACAACTACCAACAATTCTTTCTCAGTGGTTGCATATTTTAACTGTGCATTATTGAGAGTTCCATTAAGATAATAAATAACTTGGGGAAGCTTATCTTTTTGTTGTCCAAGAACTACCCCAACTGCATAATCTGATGCATCACACATTAATTCAAACGATAAGCTCCAATCAGGGGCTGCAATAATGGGTGCTGTAATGAGAAGTGTCTTTAACTTGTTAAAGGCCTCCAAACAAACCTCATGAAAAAAATAATAAGGGAACATCCTTAGCCAATAAACTACACAAATGTTGGCTAATCTTGGAGAAATTCTTGATGAACCATTTGTAAAACCTAACGTGACCAAAAAAAGATCGAACACTTTTAATAGTTATAGGTGATGGCATCCTAGCAATAACATCAATTTTAGCCTTATCAACCGCAATACCTTTGTTAGAAATGAAATGGTCTAGAACATTACATTACTTCACCATGAAATGACACTTTTCATAATTCAAAACCAAGTTTGTTTCAACACATCTCTCAAGAACTAGATATAAATTCTACAGACATTGATCAAAAGAATCTCCAAAAACAAAAAAGTCATCCATAAATACCTCAACTACTTGTTCACCCAAACCTAAAAATATGTTCCTTATGCAGCGTTGGAACGCTTATAGGCCATTTCATAAACCGAAAGGCATCGTTCTATAGGCAAAGGTGTCAAAAGGACATGTAAAGGTTGTCTTCTCTTGATCCTCAAGTGCAACTAGAATTTGGTTGTAACCTGAATACCCATCTAAGAAACAATAGAATGCATGACTAGCCAATCTTTCATTTGATTAGTGAATGGCAATGGAAAATGATATTTTCTAGTCCCTGCGTTGGGTTTTCTGTAATCAACACACATGCGCCACCCAATAGTCAAACGTGTAGGCACAAGTTCATTATTATCATTTTTCACAACTGCAATGCCAGAACGTTTAGGAACCACTTGAGTTGGACTAACCCACTTGATATCTGAAATTGGGTAGATCATCCCAACATCCAAAAGCTTTATAACTTCATTACGAACAACTTCCTTTATAATTGGATACAAACAACGTTGAGCATCAATGGTGGGCTTTACTATATCTTCCATCAAAATTTTATGCATGCAAATTGTAGGGCTGATTCCTTTAATGTCTGCAATAGTCCAACCAATTGCATATTGATAACTTCGTAAAATGCGCATTAACTTTTCTTCTTTTTTTTGGTGATAAATTAGCAGCAATAATAACTAGCAGCGAAGATTCCACACCTAACTATGCATATTTCAAGTGTTATGACATCTCCCTTAACTCCAATTTAGGTGACTGTACTTTAGAAGGCTGCAACGATTTTTTGGGTTTCCTTAAACTCTCAAAAACGTGCTTCCAACGTAGCTAGTGAAAGTAAGCACTTTCCAAAGCTGAAACATACTCAAAAGCCTCTTCATCTTCATTTTTTTTATTCTCAAACCCATGCAAAACATTTAACAACGAATCGGAAGTTAAACAGAGCATAAATTCAGAATGCAAGATGTTCTCCAAAACGTCAACTCGCATATAATCTTGCACATCAGTTGGCTTTTTAGTAGCTTCAAACAAATTGAAAACAACGGACTAATCTTGCACTCTAAGTGTAAGTGTTCCAGTTTCTACATCAATCAATGTCCAAGTAGTTGCCATGAAAAGACACCCCAAAATAATCGGTGTCTGCATATCTTCATCCATATCCAAGACTACAAAATAGGGAGCTTTAATAAAACACCCCTGGCACTGTTTACTTTTAACGAAAAACCACTTTTTTACCTTTAACTGTCACTATTCATTATACCTTCAAAAAGGACTTTTCATTAAAACTGTCACTATTCAGGGACTTTTCGTTAGTTTTCCTTACAAAATATGTAGGAAGATACAGAGTATCCACTTTGATAATGAGATCTTTAATAATTCCTTTAGGATAAGCAACTGAATGGTCTGCTAATTGCAAAATAACTGATGTAGGCTTGATTTCTTTGTGTCATAGTCTCTGAAAAACAGAAAAAAGGCATTAAATCAATACTAGCACCTAAATCAATTAAAGCATGTTTAAAATTTGAATTTTCAATTGTGCATGAAATTGTAAAACTCCTTGAATCTTGTTTCTATAAAGGCAAATTGTGTAATAAAACTGCGATGCATTGTTCCGTAAGAATCACTTTGTTGAAATCCAAAAGCTTCTTTTTCTTTGTGCAAACGTCCTTCAAAAACTTGGCATAAGATGGAATGTTCTTGATTGCATCAATTAACGGTATATTAATTTGAACTTTAGCCAATGTCTTCATGAAATTTGTCAATTGTTGATCTTTATCTTTAGGTTTCAACCTTTCAGGATAAGGCATTGGAGGCACATAAACGAGTTCTACAATTTCTGCAACAGCTTCGGCAGTATTTTCAGATCTGTGCAGTTTCTGTGCATAATATGCATAAATTGTAGAATCTGTAAAAATTTAAGATCTGCAAAAATTGTAGAATCTGCAAAAATTTCAGAATCTGTTTATGGTTATACTGCTGCTGCTCGCAAATTTCCAGCACCATTTTCATCTCGGTTGTCATAACTTTTTCCAGAATGTGAAACTCTAACTGACTTACAATTAGCACCTCCCCTCGGATTTGGCTAAGTTTGGCTGGGAAACGTACTCAGTGCTCTTTCTGAACGCTGCAATGCAAGCTGTCCAATTTGTTGTTTCAAAATTTTCATTGTTGCATGCATATTTTGAATTTCTTGATTATTCTGTTCAAATTTTATGTTTGTAGTGTATGCTAATTTTTCAATTGCAGTCTCCCAAGCAGCCATAGGTGGTGTAGCAGGATGATGTACTTGCTGTTAAAATTGAGGTTTGGCCTGCTGATCTTTATCCCACTTTAAAATAGGATGATTTCTCCACCTTGGGTTGTAGAAATTTGAATACGGGTCATTTCTTTGGCGCTAAAAATTATTAAATGTATTAACTTATTCTGTTGTAAACTCCATGTATGCATGTTTATTTGGGTAGCTCATAAAATGATGAGTTGTCATACTACAAATGTTGCAATCAACTGTTATAGGCTGCTGGATAGCAACTTATGAACCTGGCATTCTTTGTAATGGTATGTCAAATTTTGTATCAAATTTTTCAAGATTTTTGTCCATCTTTTTAATTTGTGCTGGTACATATGGAGAACTATTAGATATCTCAAAAACGGTCCTAGATTGCAGCTGCTCAACTACCCATTGTTGTGTATCTGCTGCCATTTTTTCAAACAATAAACAAGACTCTTGTGCATTTTTATCCTTATATGAACCACCACTTGAAGCATTGACAAGAGTTTTTGTAGTTATATTTAACCTTCTGAAAAAATATACGCATCTGAATAGTACCGTCAATACTGGAATGAGGACATTTTCTGATCAACTCCTTGAATCGCTTACAAGCTTCATGAAATTCTTCATTTGGTTTTTGAGCAAAAGATAAAATTTGAGTTCTCATGTCAAGAGTCTTTAAAGCTAGATAATACTTGTTGAAGAATTTTTCACTGAGTTGAGCCTAAGCACTAATGCTTCCAGATGGAAGTGTCAGTAGTCATCTCCTTGCTTGATCTTTTAAAGTGTAAGGAAAAAGAAGAAGCTTGATAGATTCGTTTGAAAATCCCCTCCCCAAAATACTCTTGTATCCTATTAAAAATTCTGTAATGTGCATGTTAGGATCGTCGGTTGATAAACCATGAAATGTAGGTAGAATATTCAACACGTGATGCTTTATTTCAAATGCAGAACCTTCCTCAACTTCTGGATAACTAATGCAACTTGGTATGTTAGTGGTATGAGTTGTCAATGAATCACACACAAAGGCTGACCAGCCTCTGGAATAACAAAAGCCATTATTTCTTTGCTATGTAGATCCCCAGAAAATAAAGACTCCAGAAAAGTCCTTTGCAGTGAAGGAACCCAATGCAAATTTTGCTCATTGCGTCTCAATCTTAAAGATTGCTCTGGTTTTAGATCAAAATGAATGAGTTTCTACCTAGCTAAATGAGTGTTGACCATGCACAGATTATGTAATGTACATTGCACTACACAAATTGTTGTAATTTGCAATAAAGCAATAAAAACGAAAATTAATTTTTTTTTGTTAGTATAATTTTTTTGATGTACAACAATAATTAAAGCAGAATCTGATTAGAACAAATTATTTTAAATAATCCCCAGCAGTGCCGCCAATTTCTTGATAAGGATTTTACCACACATGCAAAAGGGTTAAAAACATAGTACTTGCAAGCAAGGTATAAAAAATTGATAATATCGGCGATATTTCGCCAATATTATTGTTTTTTGGGAGTCCGATATTTCTACACATATCTGATAGTTTTTCGTCAAAATATCGACATAATATCGATAATATCGCGATATTAGCGATAATATCGCGATATTATCGCGACATTCCTTGAAAAGGCGACGCCGAATCGTCGACGGCGACGGGCATGAGGGCCTTGAGCATCTGGATGAAGAAGACGGAAAAGAAGATGTAGGCGGAGTTGGAGAGCCAGAGGGAGAGAGAGTAGAGATCGTCGATGGGGACGACAGAGAAGTGGTAGAGGTCGCGGGACATGGTGACGGGCTCGACGAGGAAGAAAGTGAGGGATGAGCAGAGGGAAAGGAAGTAGAGGGCGCCAATGGGGATGACCGATTTGAGGTAGAGGTCACGGCCACGGGAGATGGAGACGGCGTCGACAAGGTCTTTGTGCGTGTGTGTGGGACTGGGAGAAGGGAGAAGAGAGAAAGATCGAGAGATGTCTGTGTGTGTGTGTGGGAGAACTGGAGAAGGGAGAAGGGAAGGGAGAAGACTCAGAAGAGAGAATGAAGGATCGAGAGACTGAGCTCAGTCTTTGTGTGCGTGTGTGGTGAGGGGGGTCTCGAATCTCGATCTCTGTGTGCGTGTGTGGTGGTGGCATGTGAGTGTGACTCACTCAGTCTCTGACTCTCTGTGTGTGTGTGGTGGCGTGTGAGAAAAAAAGGCATCCAGTGATCCAATCCAAATAATTCAAAACATGTCTCTAGCTCTCTGATCCAAATAAAAAAGCATATAAATAATCCAAATAATTCAAAAGCATCCAATGATTCAATGATCCAAACAATGCATCCAATGATCCAATCCAAATAATTCAAAATCTGTCTCTAGCTCTCTGATCCAAATAAAAAAACATATAAATAATCCAAATAATTCAAAAGAATCCAATGATTCAATGATCCAAACAATTTTGACAAGACAAAAAGTAATGCTGGTTTCGTAAAGATTCAAAACCATGTGCCACACGTGATATTCTTTCACATTCTCAGAGGTAGAGTATCAGACCATCACACATTTTTTGACCCTTCGAAAATTGAAAAACCTCTATCACCTTTTCATTTCTTCTTCTTCCCTTAACTCTTTCAGAGGCATTCCAGAGCCATTCCAGAATCCAGAGTTATTGTTGCTCCACACAGATTCTATTTGGCCTTTACACAAAGGGTTCCATATTTAAGGTAAGTTTACAAACTTATGTTTATATTATTGTAATTTATACAACAACAAAAAAATTGTGTGAACCTGTGCATGTGATCTAAAAACCAAATAATACTTGCATATTAATTTTTTGAAGTAATTAAGTAATGTTGTATAATTATTCCCTACAATAATTTTAATATTTTTAATGTTATTTATTATTTTATTATCAAATTGGATTATTATTCATTAATATTAGGTTTTATTATTCCATATTATTTTTATAACTACTTAAATTCTTACAATCATTTTCTTTATATTATTGTAATTTGTAATTTATACAACAACAAAAAAAATTGTGTGAACCCGTGCATGTGATCTAAGAACAAAATAATACTTGCATGTTAATTTTTTGAAGTAATTAAGTAATGTTGTATAATTATTCCCTACAATTATTTTAATATGTTTAATGTTATTTATTATTTTATTATCAAATTGGATTATTATTCATTAATATTAGGTTTTATTATTCCATATTATTTTTATAATTACTTAAATTCTTACAATCATTTTCTTTATATTATTGTAATTTATAATTTATACAACAACAAAAAAAATTTGTGTGAACCCGTGCATGTGATCTAAGAACCAAATAATACTTGAATGTTAATTTTCCGTCACTACAATATTTTTTGGCCAAAAAATAATTGCCTAATTTCCATGAAAAATAAATATAGATACGTTTAAGATGTCCAGACGTGATCCAGCTTGGGAACATGGAGACCCAATAGACGGAAACAATAATGGCACAATTTGCAAATATTATGGTCGGGTAATGAAGAGTGGCGGAGTGACACAACTTAAGTACCATCTTAGTGGATTAGATCCAGGAAATAATGTCCAACGATGCGATAATGTCCCTCCAGAAGTGAAGGCATTCATCACCACATTATTAAAAATAAAAAACAGCATATGGATAAGAAAACACATGGAATGGAAAATATTCAAGCTGGGCTACGAGGAAAAGTCGTTGGCCAAGCGGTTGACAGTGATGATGATGACGATGAGGAAGAATGTGATGATGACATGGGACCTGAAGAACGATGCAGTTTCAAACAAGCATTACGTGCTCCAAACAGTCAGCATGGGAAGGAGAACACTTTCATAAAATTCCTAATAGAGCACAAGGTTCCGAGACAAGTGGTGGTGCACAAATGAGATGGGGAGGAAGTGTTAGAGAATCACAACCAACACCACCAATAGCCCCAAGTTTATATAAGTCATCCAAAGCACGTCAAGAGTGTTTGGAGTTATTTCACTGGAGGTAATGTGAAGGAGGGAATGGGGTGCCTAATTAGCAAGTTCTTTATCTATGAAAATGTCCCTGCTACAAAGGCATCATCATATCATTTCAAAAATATGGAGCAAGGACCTCAACAGGCCGGTGTTGGAGTACAACCTCCCACTCCCTATGAGATAAGAAAAAAATATTTGGAAATGGAGCATAAAGACATTGGCGAGTATGTTAACAAGTTGAGGTCAAAGTGGGAAACTAATGGTTGCATAATCATGTGTGACAGATGGACTGGACCGACCAGATTGTCTATCATAAACTTCATGGTATACTCCAAGGGAAAGACAAATTTTTTGAAGTCTATTGATGCTTCAGACCATATAAAGAACTACAAGTATATTTACAAATTATTGAGGGATGTAATCATGGAGGTGGGAGAGCATAATGTTGTCCAAGTCGTGACCGACAACGGTTCTGCATTTGTCAAAGCTGGAAAAAAGTTAATGAAGCATCATAATGTATTTTGGACATCACGTGCAGCACATTGTATTGATCTCATGTTTGAGGCAATGGGAAAGAGAGAAAATGTTGCTACTGTCGTAAAAAGAGGTAAAGCGATCACAAATTATATTTACAATCACGGTTGGTTGTTGGCAAAGGTGCGTGAATTTTGCAAAGGAGAAATTATTCGTCCAGCTACCACTCGATTTGCCACCAACTATATTGCATTAGACAACCTACTTAAGAAGAAAGCAGGGTTGAAGCAACTATTCACTAATGACGATTGGGCCAACCACAATTTCAACCGCTCAAATGCAGGTCGTATGGTGGAAAATATAGTGCTTGATCAAGCTTTTTGGACTCAATCAGAACATGTGTGCCAAGTGTTTGAACCTCTTTACAAAGTTTTATGGATCGTTGACACAGAAGTGTATCCTACTATGGGGGCAATATATGAGTTGATGCGTGTAGTGAAAGATGACTTGGAAAGAAAACATGGTGCAAGGTGGGTCATAAAGATAATTGATGACCGATGGTATAAAACATTATACCACGATTTGCATGCAGCAGGTATAAATTATGTCATAATTTGCAATTCATTTCTTTAGTTGCATAAGTATTATTTCTCTTATTAGAGTATGTGTTTCTTTGAACAACATATTATTTGAATCATCGATACCAATACAGATCCGGTATTGGAGATGATGGTACCCTTATACGTGCTGTACATAATGTATACTCTAAATTAGACCCTGCATCACCAGCAGTTGGCCAATTTGGAAATGAGGTACACAATTACTTAAATTATAATAATTACATTGTTGGATTAAACTAACACGATTTATTGAATTCAGCTAACATGGTTTAAAGATGCAAGAAGAACTTTTGGAGAACCAACATCAGTTGTTGCTCAAACAAAAATGTCTTCTAGTGAGTGTAAACATATTTCACTATCAGTTTATAATAGAATTTGTTGGAGTTATTAGGCTTATCAACATTGTTTTTCATTACAGCTGAATGGTGGATCATGTATGGGACTGATGCACCAACTGTGAGAAAGTTAGCAATCAAAGTATTGTCACAAACAGCTTCCTCATCTACTTGTGAGAGAAATTGGAGTACATTTGCACTCATACACATAAAGAAAAGAAATAGGTTGGCTCATAGTAGGTTGGAAAAATTAGTTTATTGCTACTACAACATGAAGCTTCAAAATCGAGATAAGGAAGCAGAAATAGATCATGTCGACCGTGGTGACCCACCAGATGTGTTTGATATTGTTGTTGAAGATGATGATATAGAGGGTAACCAACTTTATAAATGGATTAGACCTCTTCATTTAGATGATGATGAAGGTAACCCAGCTCCAAGAGTTGCTGAAGAAGCACGTAATGAAGGGATAAATCTATAAAGAGTATTCGAGGAGGATGTGGGATCTAGCAACGCTGACTCTTTTGAAGAACTTTTGCGCCCAAGACCAAGAAACACTGGAATTCCACATTCTTACAATCCTACACAAGATCATGCTGATACTAATGATAGCTCTAGTACAAGATCAGAAGACTCACCTACCACTGGAGGTGGGAATGTTGAAGGATATAGTGTAGCTGGAGGTAGTGGTGGATATGGAAACTATGTTGGACCACCTCCCGGATTTATGAGCCCCTTCACTAGTGAGGCAAACTTCACGTATACAACACAGGATGAGGACCATGGCAGTAGGCGGGCAAGACCAGGAATTGGTGCCAAAGGGAAGAACTATACTCGTACAGAAAGAGGTAAGGGGACTTTGTCAAGTCAAGAAGATGACTCGTTATCTATAACTTCGGACTCTGTTAGAGTGAGAAGTAATAACTATGGTTATACACATAACCAACCATTTCCCTACCCTTCATATCCCATTCCTGTTGGGATGGAATCGAGTGACTCATGGAAAGAATCTGAAACTCAATCTTCAAATGATTTTGCTTATGGACAACGTCAACCAAGCTCGGATCCATATGGGTGGCATGTTAACAATTACATGCAAAATTATTTTGGGGATTTATCATTTGATGACTACTCTTCACAATACACTTACTCTACACATAGAGATGATGAAGATAGTCAAAATTTTGAACCTCATAGGAACTCTATTTTGAACCTCATAGGAACTCTATGTGGTACTAAGTCACTTATGTATCTTACCATGCAATGTATAAAGTGTAAAATATTGTACTAACTCATTATATATAAATGATTATGGATATCGATAAAAATATTGTACTAAGTCACTTATGTATCTTACCATGCAATGTACAAAGTTTCAATAAAAATTTCCAAGTTTTTCTTACAATTTCCGTGGTTTTTATTCAATTTTTATCGATATCGATAATATCCTGATATTTCCATCGAAATTTCCGTGTTTTTGGACTATCGATATTTCTGATATCATCGATATTTAATACCTTGCTTGCAAGAATGATAAGGATATTGTAGTATAATGGTTCTTGCAAGATTGTTCTCTACAAGGATTATCAAATAATTCGAAACAAACCAAATTTTAATTAATTATTGTAAAGCAGGGATTTGGGATGATTGATTTTATGACCTAATTTAATAAAAATGAATTTAATTAATGAAAGTAGACAAATCTGCAATATTAAAGTTGAGGAAAAAGGAAACAGTTTTGGAGAAATCAAATTAAGAAAGCACTAGAGATTCGCCGTCACCTTAACAATCTTATATAGTTCTTCCAATTACTTATGACCTATACATGCATATTTCGAAGGTTAGGCTTTCCTAATATATGCCTACTTGGACCCTCAATATAGAGTGTATATCAAACATGTAATTCGTCTGTGGTATTCAGATCAAATCTAAACATGTATGACTCATTATGTTTTGAGAAACCTGATGCGTTGTAAACAACACACAAATTAAACCCTCTTGTTGATAATTGTAGTATATATGCAAGTAGGGATCGTTCTAAACTAGGGATTAGGAGGGATTGCTAATCTATATAAAACTAACTTAAAAACACTAAATAAGACTCAAAAACACAAAACTAGGCAAAAGACACTTAACTAGACTCAAATAACTCAAAACACACTAGAATGACTCAAAACAACTTAAAACAAGAAGTTAGACTCAAACTAGATACTAGGGACTGATTTGGACGGAATTTGAATTAAAAGACTCAAAACAATGAAATCTAACTAAATTGGATAGATTGGAACCAAAATACACTCAATGTAAATGGGGGTTTGGTTTGCACGAAAATTAAAACACAAAGTAAATAACTTGCAGATTCTAAACAAAGACATAAAACTAAGGTAAATGGATGGGTGATGGACTAGCTAGAGGATTCTTCTCCACATATGACACAATTGCATACAAATCAATTTTCAATTGTTCTTTCGATAAACTATGAAACTCAACACCCCAGGTTAACTGTGACAACACTTTTTTAACCTTCAAGTTTTCCTAAAGTTATTGAATTGGACGGGAAAGCGCATACAACAATTCAAAACATTCTTTAAAAGTCCCCTACGTGAACAGCACAATAGAGATACAATCAAAGATCATTAAGCTTTGTGAAAACTATAAGCATTGACGAGGCATTCGTAACTATGAAAAGCATGATACTCCTGCCAAGAATTCACTTAACGCGATTGTGACTAGCAACCTCTATTACTTGTGAATATAAGTTCATAACGATTAGGTGAAACTCCCTTATATTCTAGCATCAAATTCATGCATGCAAACTAAGTATGCATCCTTAATCAACATGCAAGAATAAGTTATCAATCAAACAGTTAAGCAAATTGCATTCACAATTTATGAAATTACAACTGAAGGTAATCAATTCATATTGCAAACATATTCATGGTATTGAATCAACCTCTAGCCAAGGCGAATTTATTTCCTCATAGTTGCAATTAAACAAAGATAATCAAATTTAAACATTTAAAACAAAGATAGATTACACCTAGAAACGCTCCAACAATCCAACGTCTTGAATGGCTAGGCACGGCTCCAAGGTAATCTTCTCCTTCTTCCTTTGTAAAGCTGCGACACAAGGGATGGTGATGATGGTTGATGGCTGGTGCGGCAAAGGGGTTGAATAGGTTTAGAGAATATGGAAGGGTGATAGGGGATGGATATGAAGAGAGGTGGATGGAATGGATGGAGGAAGAGAGAAGACTTGTGGCAAAAATTGTGTTGTGAATGTGTTGTGTGAATTCCCCCTTTGTCTTGTGATGGACAAGCCTATTTATAGACTTTGAAAATGAATCACCACCACAAAATTTCTTGGTGAAGTGGGTGGATGTTGTAGGTGAAGTAGGTGGATGTTGTAGGTGAAGTGTGTCCATATTTTAACATATGTTTAAAGCCCTTTCATGCACCAAAACGTCCATCCTTATGCATGTATTCCATTCCACCCCAAAACAGCTCCAAATTGCACTAAATGCACTTCTTTGCTAACTTTGTTATTAGAACCTACAAACACACGAAAATAGCTTAAAACATTCTAATAAGATGAAACTAATTAAGTAAATGTAAGGAAACAAACTAATAAAATCACATAAATATGTTCCTATCAAAACCTTTCGAAAAACCATGCAACCCTTAAGACATGGTATTCATCCTAAGTGAACTTGCACATATTAATCACAAGAAGCATTCATCAATTTCAAGGACCAACCTCCGACCAAAATTGCATCAAATTACTTTTCTAAACATCCTTATGTTCGCAAATCATTAAGACAGATAGATAGTTTAAACTGGTGATTAATAATTTGAAAACATGCATACATATAATTTTGGAGTAAAAAATAATCAAGAAAATTATGGAGGTGACACGGGGACTTTTGGGTTAAAATGACAAAATTACCCTCAAGGCACACCAGGATTCTCATGCTCACGCAACGGACAATAACGGCTCAATCAAGGAAGAGTCAAAGGTGATCAAAATGGTATTTATTCAAATGTCACTAATCATTCCTCATCAAATCCTTATTCAAAAAGTAACTCCCAAAATCCTATTTAGTTTGGGATTAATTAACATGTTAATTGCAAGATATTATTTCACATAATATCTTGAAATTATTCTCCAATTACGCCATATATGGCTGACCACTATTCTCCAAATTGGGCCAGCCACTATTCTCCAAATTGGGCCAGCCACTCCTTTATAAATAGTCATATTATCACACTAAAAAGCTAAGTCATTTGCTACCCAGAAACTCCTAAACACATTCTTTTCAAAATCTAACTTTGGCATGAGAGATTCATCGTGGATGGGTGAGGCTTTTGGCCTAATCTTATTATTTCGCAGTTGCATTTTTGTCAAATGAGATGGCAAAAATTTGTATCCACAAATTGGTGCTTCATTGAGAGTTTGATTCACTCACTAGAAGAAGACACTCGCATTCAAAGTTTCACATTTCTCATTCATACGTTCTTATTCCCAAAAATTTTAAATTCTTTGAATAAACATAGGAGAAAAATACAATGGTAGGAAATTCAGAAACCACGACGCACGAAACTTACTACATTCAAAGATCCAGATCAAATGATGGAGATTGCGATGTAGCCCCACCACAACGATCTATGAAGCTCAAATGTAACGACAAAATGAGTAACTTTGCCATCATAGAGTACCACCATGGTGGCCATGGCAGCCCTTGTAGCGGTGGGGAGTGGCATAGCTCCATGGCAAGAAGGCTATGAAGCAACAACAATTGCCACCTTGCAGTAATGAGCCCAGGTCCGTGCCACAATGCAGCTAACCCAGCGCGAAGTAGCCTAGATCTAGCAGACCCATGATGCTGTTATAGTAGTTGAGGCCCAAAGCATGGCTCAAGCAGCTGCGACTGCGACAAATAGAGTAACCCAACACTAACGGTCCCAATGCACCCTCGACCTAATGCCAAGCAGGCTAGACAGCACCGTGCCCACGCACCCCGCAAATGGCTCGACCCAACTTGCTCTTGCGATCAACCTAGTGATCCCAAATGGTTCAAAGCCAATTCAATCGTCTCAGCTTCAAATTTCTAGATTGATGATTGAACTGGGGGTATTTTAACCCCAATTTTCTACATATTTGACATATCTCAACTTAAATCTCACACCTAGAGTCCATTGCACTTCCACTACTCAAGGAGATGCATACTGTCCAAGCTCTTCTATCTCAAATGGTAAACATTACTTGTCTCGACAAGTCATAGAGTTGACAAGCGCCCTCGCATAACAAACGACCTTGGTGAATTAACTCTTGCAGCGCACCGAGATAAAATGTGCCCCAGACAAGGTGTCCCAAAGTAGGACAAGGGCAGACGGTGAACCTCTCCAGCAGCATCCCAGTAAGCAGGCTCTCGACCAAACACAAGCAAATTGAAGAGAAACTACATATTCATGCTAAGGCTCGTGGCCTCATCTCTAGCAAAAAGGGAATTAGTTACGCATATTCATAATAAAAATCACAAAGTTCTTTATTGAAATAATAAAAGATCAGAAACACCTTAAATGTAAAAGTCTAAAAATCTCTACGCTTGACCAATTTCCTCTCTCAAAGAATGCATGGAGAAGAAGTAGTAATAATAGGGCCGGCCAAGCTTATTTAACTTAGTAAAAAATTAAATTCTCCTAATAAAAGGTATTCCAATCAAACTAGGAAACTAAATATCAAAAATAAAATAGGAAACATAACCCTAAATTAAATGGTAAAATTTGCCTAAAATCTGCATAGCCACATTTTGGACCCTTTATCTGCTCCAAAATTGGGCCAATATAGTTGGATTTAAATTTTGGAATATTCTGAACACTTCTCTCCAGAAGGCCATAAACCCATCAGAAGTCATCTTGGGCTCCAAAAAACGCAATTTAAGCCCAAAACATCACTTTCTAGCACCGCGCTCTACTCCTTTATTCCATTGCCAGAAAATAACTGCTCGGTAGAAAAATTCCAAATTTTGACATGAACACATCAAGAGACACACAAACATTATCCGATTTGAATCACTCCAAAATTTGTCCGTTTGATCACGTTCTTCTCTAGATGAAATAGAATGTCCTATATTGAAAATATAAAGCATAGCATCAAAATTCTACCAAAATAATTACCAAAACATATTAAAAATAGGGTGAAATATATAATATGAAATTGACTCATCATAGCATTCTCGAATTTTCATGCATGATATTTTCAATTTCGCGACAACCCAATCCCACCCTTCTAAGCAGAATTCTTTTTTCTGGTCTCACATTTCATTTTGCAAATTTTTAGATAATTATTTTATTAGTAGAATGTTTTGAACAACTATTATATATGAAAAGAAATTTTTTTTTTGAATGAATTGAGATAGTTCCAGGCACCGTTCTAAAAATCCCCGCTTAGCACTGCCTAGGACCCACCTAGGCGCAAGACTGATGTCCATCGCCCCAATTAATCCCTAGGCATTTGAAAATTAAGGAAGTATGCCTATGCTCACCTAAACCCACCTAGGTCATTACTCTTAATTAGATAGAAAACTGATAACTTTCATTTTGCATTTTAATTTTTCAGTACTACAGTCTAGTGGTATTCCTTTTCACTTGTAAATGAGAGGTCTTAAGTTCAAATCTCGTGGATGGAAAAAATGTAAGAGACAAGTTGTATACTTGGATGAACATTCATTATATGCTTGTTCCCCATGTTTTCAATATGCTCTAATACTTTATAATTACATGTCATTTTATTTTGCAATTTATGTATCCCAATAACTATATTTGCATTTTAAGTGCAAATAGGCATTTAGCACTAGTAGGAAAAAGTACTTGCGGGACAAAGCAAAATTCGTCACGCAAGTATGCCTTGTGCAACAAAGCACATACCTTTGTCGCTCAAGGTTGTTGAACGTTGCGCGATAAAGATTTCTGTCGTGCAAAAATGTTTGCATGATGAAAAAAAATGGTTATTGCACAAAGCCAGTAAGAAAACCGCAGGTGATTTATTTTTAGCTCAAAAATAAATGTGTGACTAAGATTTTCCAGCAAAACCTTTGCACAACAAATGCATTGTCACGCAAAACCTATTCAGATTCTAGAGCAGAGCATTTAACGCATGGGAAACCGAGGAAAATTTACGCGGCAAAGGTCTCGTCGCGCAAAGCTTTTTTAGTTTTTAGGACAAAGCATTCAACGCATGGAAAACCGAGGAACGCTTACACGACAAAGCCTTCAGTGCATGTGAATCAATAGGAATCGACACTGTATTTAGTAGGGGTGGTTTTGGTACATTACCGTACCAAAACCTCTGTACCAATTACCATACCAAATATTTGGTACGACAAAATCTATTACCATTACCGTACCAAACTTTTGGTATACCAAATATTGGTATACCAAATAGTTTGGTTGGTATGGTATGCCAATGGTAATTACCACTTTATTTTACGCCACTTAGTTTGCCCAAAATCTAATATTTTTCTAACCTAATTCAAAGCCCAGAAATATATACACAGTTTGACATATATACACAATTTAACCTAATTCAAGATTTTTTACTATTGTATGTCAAAGTGGTAAAAACTTAATAAATCATAAGACAAGATTTCTATAGCATGCTGAGACTCAAATGAACCAGAAACGTAAGACAGCAAACCACAAAAATGTAAATATCCATAGATGTGCTCGACGACTGGCTTGCTAATTTGAACCCACAATCCAAGGTGGTAATACCCAATGCATATGTTGTGCCCTCACATGGAAGACAAAGTCGCCGGAAACGAGAAACGAAGATGAATCGATGAGAGAGATGCGACAGCGGAACAAACCCTGGGTTTCTAATGTGTCGAGCAGGGACCAGAGTGAGAGACTAAGAGTGTTTGGTTTGTGGAGATTTTAGGAATAGGATAAATGAGTCAAAGTGTCAAACGTCATAATATAATATTACGTAATACATAATACATAATTCTATATATATATATATATATATATATATACATAAATAAATATATAATATAATATTAATAATATTGGTAACCGGTAGGTATGGTATACCACCGGTACTAGTTTTGAGTACCAGTACCGTACCGAAACAGTATGGTATGGTACAAATACCGTACCATTACCAGTGGTACAAATTGTTTGGCACAACTTTGGTATGGTATGTTTGGTAATACGGTAGGTATGGTAATGTGGTAAAAAATTCCACCCCTAGTATTTAGTGCAGGTCTTTGCGCGACAAAGCCATTGTCGTGGAAAGGCCCTAACCTTCCTATAAATATGTGCTTCTGCTCTCCTTATTCTTCACAATTTTGTTGTCCATATTCTTCAAAATTATATTCATGTTGGGATGGAGGATAAAAACAAGGACCAAAGTGTGCCAGCCGCCAACCCATTTGATTTGGGGCAACATTTTGAGTTCACGCATTCAATTGCCGTAGTGATGGGGAATAATTGTCATATTGCTGAGTGGCTTTCTTGGAAAGATATGCCCAATAATGTGAAGAAGGTAGTGATGGATGAATTATTAGTAAGTATACTATTAATGGATCAATAATTAATTTTGTGAATTTTTTTTGTTGTATGTTGGAATTAATTATTTGCGTATGTGTGTAACAGTATAAGTATACTCTTGATGATGATACGAACGAAAGGTTGAAGTTGATGGAGGAGGCATTGGAAGGAGGTTACAACCAGTGACGTTATGAAGTTAA
The DNA here is from genome assembly GCA_963580275.1 of Crataegus laevigata. NCBI lineage: Eukaryota > Viridiplantae > Streptophyta > Magnoliopsida > Rosales > Rosaceae > Crataegus > Crataegus laevigata. The sequence continues at coordinate 14,921,614 of OY756940.1, read as the reverse complement.
GCGGAATGGAGCACCATCAAAATAGTAGTTTTAAATTTATGTTTTTTAGGACAATATTTAAAGTTAAGGATTTTTTATATGTTATGTGTTTGGGCTTAATTATGCTTTAATTTCTGTTTGGTTTTTAAATAATTGAATGGAATATAATATCAATTTATTTAAGATTTTAATTTTTTTAGAATAAATATTAAAACTAAAAATTTGTTTGTAATTATGAAGTTTACGTAAACATAGACTACATAAACTTCATAATTGCAAACAAGTCATCGTCGTCGCGAGAAGATTTGCGTGACGAAGACCGTCTCTATGCAAAACCTTGAGCGACAGAACCTTCGTCGCACAAATCCCGTTCAGTTTTTTGTCAGCAGATTTGGTGCAAGAGAATCAGAGAAATCAATACCGTATTTGGTGCAGATGTTTGCTTAACAAAGCCTTCGTTGTGCAAAGTCCCTAACCTTGCTATAAATATACACTTCTGCTCTCGTTATTCTTCACCATTCGTTTTCAAAACGCTTCTTCACAATTCGTCTGCAGATTATAACAAGTTCGTTCTTTGATTATTGGTATGATGACTGACAGTGGTGCGCGTTCGTCAAAGACAACGGATGGCGAAGGTTCTAAAAAAGGTTTGCGTTGTAAATTTTAGATTTTTTATTTACCTTAAATATTATGAAAATATATTTTTGTGGATAGGCAAGACGAAATTTGTTGCGACACACTTATGGTCTCAGTCGTTACCGAATCACCGTTGAAGAAGTAATAGGGGTTGTGAAGTCAAAACAGCGCGCCAAGTTGTGGTCCGACATTGGAGCATTGGTGCGTACCAAATGTGCTGTAGAATGGGAGTCTTGGAGTGTCATCCCCTAGGAGCTAAAGATCCACATGATTGATAAGTTAGCTGTATTTGTTAATTTTGTTAGTTAAATAATAATGTTTGTTAAATATAATAAAATAGTGAGCTTTTAATTTATTAATTTTTGCATGACAACCTAATTAGGACATTGATAAAAATGACCCAAAGTTGATGAAGGCTATCAACATGTTCAAGTCGCGTTTCCGAGAGTGGAGGTTTGATAATCAACGCGCGGCAGCACTACAGCAAGAACCACAACTACCGGCGAATGAGTAGAATAGTGTTTTTTTATTTTTATTTTAATACTTATTTAATAATTAAATTTAAATTTTAAGTTTTTGGCATTATGAAGAGTTTTATTAAATATGTACTTAATGCTTAATAATAATAAAATTAATGCATTTTAGTAAATAAGTATATTAATTAATTTGTACAAGTGGCATAACCAAATAAGTTCTTGATTTACTAAGTATTTAGGTGGTTTCAAATCAATTTTAACTACTATTTATTTGTTGAGTTTTGTAGCATCACTATGAGTTGTCCAACCTCGATGCCAATCAATGCAGTACATCAACGACCTTTGCTTCGGTAGGTTCACTCAATGGAAGAGCGACCTACACAAGCATTATGAGCTATATGACGGTTCGGAGGTCGCTTTAGAAGTTGGGTGCCCCATATAGTTGGTGGACCGTCGGGATGAATGGGAGTGGCTTTGATGCCATTTTGAAAACGAGAAATACCGAGTACGTATAATATATATTTTAATAAAAAAATTATAATTTTAAATAAAATTTTCATTTTTTCATTCTTTTTTTTATAAATATCTAAACTAATATGTTTTTTAAATTCAACAGAAAAACGTGAAGGTAAACTCGATCAATCGATCGAAGAAGAAACTTCTTCACCAATCCGGCTCACGACGCTTCTCTTATAGGTTGGAGGAGTGACATAAGACAACCGTATATTTATTTTAAGTTTTCAATTTTTTTACTCTTTATTACACAATTGGTAATCTATTTTAACAGTTTTTAAATTTTTTTGAGGGGTCAAAATTTCCTGAAATTAACATGTTCAAGGAGGTGTACATTTGGCCCGAGGATGAGCTGTCAGGGCAGCTTCATGTAAGTTATTTTAATTTTTTAATATTCAATTACTATTAATATTAATCACATGTATATTCATATTAATTTGTTTTTTTTCATTTTTCTAGTCCACCATGGTGGAGAAGGGCTAGATCGTTCTGGATGAGGTAGCTTCCCAACTTCCCTTAGAGACCTTGATCGAGGAAGTGCTTCCCCTTGAGGATGCTGGGTTTCAGATCATCAGACACACTTGATCAGACCCTCGGTCGTCGACATGAGAATATTCACCAGGGGCTTGGGAAAGTCCTCCTTTGAGACCTGTCTACCTCATCCTTCAAGCAGAGAGCTGAAGAGGTCAAAATGCTTACATCTAAACTGGTGGACCTGAAAGAGCAAATTGCGCCCCAAAACAATTTGATGAACGAAATAAGTAACGCACTTCAAATCTTTGGCATTCAATTCCTCGACGTTGAAATACCTCCAAAAACGAACTTCCAACCCCCTAATGCAGTAGCAATACCATCAGCCGGCGATTGTGATGTCGAGGACTACGACCTTTTTTAGTTTTGTTTTAAATTGTTTTCAAATTCAAACATACTTTTTTCCATTGTATGTAAATTTACAATAATTTTTTAATTCAATATTCTTCTTTACATTTTCTATTTTGAATTTCATTAAATTCATTTTTACATAAAATAATATTAGCAACATATAAAAGGAAATAAAATTAAATAAATTATTTAAAAAACTAATTTTAAAATATTACTGTGATGGTCTTTATATCCGTTGCACCCATATGTTCGTCGCGCAAGAGTTTGTGGGTCGAACCCATATGTCTGTCACATAAGAGTTTGGGGGTCAAACCCGAGTTTTATCGCTTAGTACGTGCAATGACCACCAGTTCCATCGCGCAATCTTCATTTTGTGCGACGAAGAGTTTCCCTCTGTCACGCAATGCCTGACGTCACGAGCTTTGAGCGACACTCTCTTCGCCGCCCAAAGTTTTCGGCAACGGTTTTGGCCTTTGCGAGACGCTTTCCCCTTCGTCGCCTAAGTTGTTATTCTTAGTAGTGTAGTCATATATACAATATATAATAAATTTATTTAAATCGCCTAACCCACCTAGGCCCCGCGTACTAATCTAAGTGCTAGGCTCTACCCTGCCATCCAATTAGCGCATAGCTTTTTTTAGAACATTGGTTGCACAGACATGCTAAACATAGAAGAGAATCTTTTTTTTTTCTTTTTTTTTCTTTGGTCCTTAAATATCATTTTACAATATGATATAGTTGGTATCAAATTTTTTTTATTAAAAAGTGGGTGGGGAGATAATACAGTGCGGTAGATTTATCAGCACTCATTTCAAATAGGGACCGGATAAATGATTTTTTTTTTGTTGAGAATTAATAAAAAAAGTTCATACAAGGTTTTATTAATAATTTTCTATTCTTATACCTGACAATTATAATTGCACCTATGATTTTATACGCATAATAGAATACATAAAGTTTCCCTAATCCATTCAATTTCGGGCCAAAGTTTTGTGAAAACCGCACTTGTGCTTAACATTTTGAGTTGGTAGGTACTTCTTTTAATCTATAGATTCGGCAATGAATTTCTTTCTATATATTTGGAGAACGATAGATTGCGTCAAAATCAATCATGACCTTTTATTATCACGAGAATATATGCAAATTGCATTACATAAAATTACATCTTAGATGTTCATCCATCAAACCCTAATTAAGCAGTGGACGAGAAGTTCAAGTTAGCACAAGTAGTTTGTCTAAACAACAATGAGGAGCTAAACCCTAGCCTCTTATTAGCCAAATCAAACTGCAAAAGATTGTCCTCCAGTTGATGCCCTCCAATCACAATTGAAGTCCTTGGCCTAACACCACCATCCACAAATCCCAAACACAATACGTCCTTGCTCACTTGCACATTGAGTTTGCACCATAGAACCTCCAATACGCTCCCTTGCTCAGCACAAGGTCGATGGGAGGCACGGCCGCGCCAACACGAGTGCTGCCGATTCTCGTTGAGTTGAAGCATGTTCCGAAAGGTGCTACTGGTTTCACTCTTGGGATGCGAGAAAGTTGTTTCACAAAAACATTGATCACGGCCTTGTAGATTGAAGTCTACAAGACCGTGTAAGGCTTCAATTCTTTGTGCCACCGTAGCCTTCAGTGTCGATATTTAGCAATGAAGTAGAGTTGAATGAAACAGCCCTGCCATTGATCTTAATTGACTTTACTTCGACAAAGTAGTCTGTCGAAGGATCGCCCATGAAATAAGAACCTGCGGTGCTCACAGGGTTGAGGATCAATTTCGCGAAGGTAAGTGACTTAGAGATGTCGATGCCTGGAAGGAGAACATAAGGCTCGCCCCCGAAGAAATGGCGCCATTTGATCTTGTTGAAGAGGACAAACAAAGGGTGAATTTTCTTTGGAAGCGAAGCTAACTGAGAGGCCACTCCAACTTTGGAACTGCCGAGGCCGGCTATGTCCTTGACACCATTGGCTAGGCCATTCAAAAGTGATGTGTCACCACAACTGAAGAGGAGGTTGGGTGTAGAAACAACCCTACCAGGATTGGACCCATCTGTAGAAGGGAGAGACACGACATCTTGACCAATTTGACCGCTGCCGGTGAGTGCGGCGGCTAGAGGGTTGTCTGGGACGATGTCACATGTGTTGTTGTAGCAGCCTGGCTTAGGAAAACTGAAGCACTCTGTAGTGCAGGACTTGGACTCGGCAAGTTTGCATTGGGACGAGCCGCAATGTGCAGGCTTGTAGGTGGATGAGATGTAGCCTTTCTCACAGTCCACCCAAAGGGATAGACCACCAAGAGCTATGGTTAGTTTTATGGGGACTAGAGGGGTTCTTTGCTTGATGGTAGTGAGGTATTAGAGAGTGGAAGCGTCTTTTGCTACTTGAAGAAGAAGGGCCTTGGGTTTGAACGATGATGCTGTGGCTAGTGAGGGGGTGATTATCGATTGGGTCAAGACTACCGAGCAAAAGAGAATAAAGCAATGAAGGAAGGAAGCCACTGTGAGACAAATTTGCTTTATTGCTAGTTAAAAATCTAGAGGTGATGGTTGTTAAAGACGTGAGAGGGGGGAATGCCAATTTATAGAAGTTTCAAGTCTTTTAATATTGTTTTCTTTTTAAAACGATAGGATAATTTACGTGATTTATATAGGCTTTTTTTTTATAGAAAACTTCATTTTAGTCCTTAGTAAAGATTACTTTTTGATTAAAACCATGAGTAAGATCAAAATCTAATTTTAGTCCCTTGATACATTAATAACCTCATTTATTAATTATATTTTTATTTTTTAATTATTTATCTTTTTCTTTTCTAATTTTTAATGTATTAATTTTATTTCATTATAATTTTTATTTTCATTTCATTCATTGTAATATATTTTTGTTGTGAACATTTAGATAAACTAATTTTTGTTATACAATATATTTCGATGTACTGTAACTTCTTCATTTAGGTATATTAAATTCATTATAATACATTTCGGTGCATACATTTAGGTATACACATTTTGGTACTAACATTTCGGTGCATACATTTCGGTACACACATTTCGGTGCACACATTTAGGTACATACATTTCGGTACTAACATTTCGGTGCATACATTTTGGTACACACATTTAGGTACATTAATTTAATATTAATACATTTCAGTGCATATATTTAGGTACATACATTTCGGTGCATATATTTAGATACATACATTTCGGTGCATATATTAGGTGCATATATTTAGGTATATACATTTCGGTGCATATATTTAGGTACACACATTTCGGTGCATACATTTCGGTATACACATTTAGGTACATTAATTTAATATTAATACATTTCGGTACTAACATTTAAATATATTAGTTCAATATAATATATTTCGGTACACATATTTCGGTACATTAATTGAGTCTTTCAAGTTTGAAGAATGTTAAATAAAATTAATAAATTAAAAAACTCTTTTTTGTCAAAAAATAAATTAAATTTTGTGTATTAATAAATTTAAATATTTAATGGGAGATATTAAATAAAATACACATTAATTATTTTGAATTAAGGACACATTAGGGACTAAAAATCAATATTCAATCTAACACCAGGTTTTTTTTAAATTTTAATCTTCTTGAAGGATTAAAGTTCAAAAACCCCTTTTTTTTATTAGCACCCCACAATATGTTGAATACACTCCTCATTAAAATTTAATATTAAATGACTTACATACTTAATATGTAATGACAATTTCGACCTTATAAGGTTTAAAATAAAAATAAAAATCCAAACTACTTTTCACATGTATATCCCAAGTTTATTTATCTTCTTCAACTCTCAAAACCACTCTCATCTTCCATTGTAGAATTATTGAAACTACAAACACGTTAATTGAAAAAATTATTCTCAACAAATAAAATGTGAAATCAACGTTTCAGAAACTTTACATGAGGTATGACTTTGTATTTTCATTGTTTTATTGATTTCAACAACATCGGCATGCATATAGCTGCGTTATGAATGATATCCATTAAAAAAAATATGATTGATGATGAAAATCACACACCTAATAAACCTTAGCCACATTAGATCACAAAGATCCCTTGATTTTAAAAGCAACACAACAACCTAGTCTCTTCCTCTAATTCAATGATTCAATAACTAAATCCATTCCCATGATTCAATCAAAGGAAAAGAAGAGGAATCATCATCATCAATCCTAATATTTATTTAATCCCCATTACCCAGTGCCACTACTCCTACTCTATATAAAGCTTTACACTTCTATAGTTGCTATATTTTTCTTGGATTTTTATCTTCCTCACCTTCCTCATCCAGTGTTGCGAAAATCATCTTCCTCATGTACTGGTAAGGAATACCCACAGCCTTCCACCTCTTTCCATGGAAGGGATAAAGAAACATGAAGGGATAAATACATGCAAATAATCAAACAATTGTTGGCAACACTCCAATAGAAAACGTTGAAGGTACTTTTGGATGACCTTATGTATTTGCACTTAAAATTTGAAGAGTGTGGGGTGCATGTAGAAAATGTAAGTTATATGGTGAGAGTGTGAGGTGTGAGAGTATTATAGGAAAGTAAATGAGGTGTATTAAGATAAGTTTAAATTAAAAAAGAAAATGTGGGGTGTATTAAGTATGTGAGGTGTATTCAACAATATGTAGAGTTTCAATATAATAAGCCTTTATCTAACAGAAAAAAAAGTTCAACTTTAATGCAGAAGCACATATTTTAACAAAATTGGACTAAGTCTATGTCTACAAGTTTTTTAAATTATTGATGAGTATTGATTCTATTGAACAAAAAATATATTATTCTTAGTATGTTTGGTATGCTATAGTTGTATCACCTGTTAATAAAAGTGAGATTTATTGTATTAGTAGGCTGTACTGTAATTAAAAGTAATACAAATATGCGATATACAAAAGACAATAATTGTACTATTTACTCTTCACCAAAATACAAGACAAGCTCGCGAACAAGTTTGTGGAGCTGTGGGCAGGTCATTTTAAATTAATATATGGGTGGCATGGAGGTGGCTAAAGCTAGAAACTTTGACTGGGCACGCACGTGGTAAATTGGGAGATGCTATGAACTCACGTTAGAGCAATTCCAAATGTGTAAGGGCTCCCATGGCAATTGGCAATTGGCAATTGGTAATTGGTAATTGGCAATTGAATCCCCTTCAGTGAATAGTAATTATCTTTAACGAATAGTAATTGTCTTCTGCATCTTCATGCTTAAACTGAATAGTCATGGTAATAGACAATAAAATATTAGTATTTTTTATTTTATAAAATAATAAAAATTAATTTAAATTTAAATTTTGAATAAGATTTTTAACTGATCTCATCACGCCACATGTCATTATCCGAAAGCACAATTTTTGTGAATAGATTTCGATAAGATTTTTAATCAATTCTGTCGCGCTACACGTCCTTACCTATTTAGAATCATTGAAAATATTGAAATGTGGCGTAAGGTGGAAAAAAATGATAAGGTATTTATTAAAATATATGTATTATAACATTTTTTTTTTAATTTTTTCAGATTTTCAATTAAAAAATTATCAACTTAATTAATCTGGACTGTCGGATTACAAAAAATTTGAAATCCAACAATTCAGAATGAGACACGTGGCCCACCCAAACATTTATGAGTTTTTTTCTTTCTCTAAAAAAATTTTAAAGCTGAAAAAACTAGACTGTTGATCTGGAAATCAAACGGTCTAGATTCAAAGTGACTGAGTGGGGTTAACACGTGAGCCCCATCGTCTGAAAATATGCCCAGAACACGCCCCACGCGTGCTTGTTGCCCACGCGCTTGACGCAATTTTTTTTTAAATGTCACGACGTCAGCCTAACTTCGCTTCCCCTCAAGCACTTGGACCTTGGACTCCCGCCTGCCCTTTCACATGGGCTCCCCCTTAGCCTAATAACCCGAATGGGCTAGAGCTAGTTTTGGGGGCAATTGGATTGGATTTGTTGCCAATTCCCATGGCTAAATATCACAGTGGAGCTGTTCTTAGGTTTTCTATTTTCTAAGTTAACGTGGCAAGTTGGGAGATGCTATGAACCGAATTTTTTTTTATTGTGATCGGAATACGAGTGGTACACCACGTGTTTTTATATAAGTGGTGGAAAATTTTAATATTTAAGTTAATTAACTTTTTAACACACATATCCCACCATTTGTATAGTGACACATAGTCTACCACCTCGTGTTCCGGTCACGCTGAAAAATTTCTCCTATGAACCCACATTACGTCTTCTAAGTCAAATTAGGTTAAGCCTCACAATATATTTTTTTTTTTTGGGGGAAATTAGAATGCCCTACATCTTTTCTATAGTTGTTAGATTAAACATTCATTCCTTTTAAAGATTTGATTAAGGTGCTTTGATTAATTGCCACCTCAATAACTTTCTATTTATTTAATTTCCATGTCATTAATTTAAATGCATTTATATAGAGGCATGAGGTAGCTTAGCAACTAATTGCCTATAATATAGGAATTTAATTTCACCAATCCCCTTCTACACATTAAATGACATTTTTAAATAAAATAAAATAAAAAATTAATTAACTAATTCCTCATTTCCTTATTATCAATATTTTTTTGTAAAAGTTCTCTTTCTATTAAAAATGTCTCAATAAAAAGTCTTCAATACATATTTTTCACTTATAGATATATAAAAAATATTCTTAAAACTTATGGTACATTTGAGAACAAAAGTATCGACTTTTGGTACATTTATATTTCAAAAGTACCGAGAAACAAATGTACCAAAAATTCAAATATACCATAAAACCCAATGTATCCATTGTTATGTAACCCTTTTGGTACGTTTAGATTTCAAATGTATCAAAATTTCAAATGTACCATAAAACCAAATGTGCCCATTGTCAAGTAACCCTTTTGGTACGTTTAGATTCCAAATGTACCAAAAGACCAAATGAACAAAAAAAATCCCAAATCTACCACAAAACCAAATGTCTCTATCAAATAACCATTTTGGTACATTTACATTCCAAATGTACCGAGAATTAAAAAAAATCAAATCCACTATAAAACTAAATGTGTCCATATTATAGGTAACTAGACGTAGCTATATAATCAAACAAATCTTTATTATGTGTTGGGTCTTCTAAATAATCAAATCTGACAATTTTTTTATAAATATTCTACTATATTCACCAAAAAAATAAAAATTATACCAAACAATAAAAAAAAGGGAGGTTTAATAAAACACTCCCGGTACTGTTTACTTTTAACGAAAAACCGCTTTTTTACCTTTAATTGTCACTATTCACTATACCTTTAAAAGTGGCTTTTCGTTAAAAGGAAAGTTTTTAAGCCCTTTTCGTTAGTTTTCCTTAAAAAAATGCATAGAGATGGATATTCAATGCATAAATATAGGGATAATAGGAAAAGAAAACAAAATGCCCAGGAGAAAGAGTGTATGTTTAGTCTAAAAAATTAAAAAATGAGGCGCTTATATCAAAACGCCCCCCCCCCCCCCTCCTCTAATGAAATCTAGGTGTTCCTGGAACCACACTTTTGAGTCATCACTATTTAAACTAGACTTAACTAAACAGTGAGCTACTCCATTACAACAACGAGGAATATGCGAAATCGTACACCCCTGAAACTGAGAAATCAAATCCTGGATATCCTTAACTATAAATTCAAGACTCGAGAGATCCCCTATACTATCCTTGCAACCTGCCACCGTTTCCATCGTCCCACTCCACTGCTGTACGCGTCACCCTAATGGATTTCTCCAACCGCAACCCAATCACGATAGCAAGAAGCTCCACATGTTTGACCGAAGCAGTCCCTTGAAACCTCCTCACCACCGCAGCCCTGAATAAACCACCAATCCTTTGAAACGAACTTAAGACATTTTACTTGCAATTAAAAATAAATATCACTAGACCGTAGTGCTACATGGCCAAATTAATTATATTAAAGGCCTTGGAGTGTGTTCCAAAACGTAAATGGTTGATGAAGATTCAAAGCTCTAAAATAGCAATGAAGAGAAGATTAATTATGTTAGTGCATATTTATTGTAATTGGCATTTTTCTAACTTAAATTTAGTGTGTAAGTTGAATTTTATATGTTAGGATTGGTTTTACTCAAGGTGTCAAACATCAAGCCGATCTAATGTTCGTTGTTTTACAATAAGATCATTTCCAAAGGAAATGTCAAATTATAAAAGTCAAATTATAATTGATGGTTGATGTGGCAATTTGAAGCTTTATGTCAAATTTTGTACTTCTCCAACCGAATTGTTAAATGTTATTTTATTATTTAAATAAAACTTTGAATGATTGTAATTATTAAAAAAAATGTTGAAACAAATTTTTATTGGTTGAAATCAAGGTATAAAATATCGATGATATCAGAAATATCGGCAGTCCAAAAACACGGAAATATCGATGGAAATATCGGGATATTATCGATATCGATAAAAATTGAATAAAAACCACGGAAATTGTAAGAAAAACTTGGAATTTTTTATTGAAACTTTGCAGGATGTTTATTTAGTCAATTATCTATTAGGTTATCACAAAAAATTGGAAGGAAATGCATTGCATAATGGATTTAACTGATTTAAGTTGATTATATAGCGAGCTGGCAAACATTGTGAGTGTAGAAAATATGTAGTAATTAATGAAAGAAATTTAAACACACCATAATCATTTATATATAATGAATTAGTACAATATTTTACACTTTATACATTGCATGGTAAGATACATGAGTGACTTAGTACCACATAGAGTTCCTATGAGGTTCAAAATTTTCACTATCTTCATCATCTCTATGTGTAGAGTAAGTGTATTGTGAAGAGTAGTTATCAAATGATAAATCCCCAAAATAGCTTTGCATGTAATTGTTAACATGCCACCCATATGGATCCGAGATTGGTTGAGGTTGTCCATAAGCAAAATCATTTGAAGAATGAGTCTCAGATTCTTTCCATGAGTCGCTCGATTCCATCCCAACGGGAATGAGATATGAAGGGTAGGGAAATGGTTGGTTATGAGTATAACCATAGTTACTACTTCTCACTCCAACAGAGTCTAAAGTTATAGATAACGAGTCATCTTCTTGACTTGACAAAGTCCCCTTGCCTCTTTCTCTATGAGTATAGTCCTTCCCTATGGCACCAATTCATGGTCCTACCCGTCTACTGCCATGGTCCTCATCCTGTGTTGCATGCGTGAAGTTTGCCTCACCGGTGAAGGGGCTCATAAATCCGGGAGGCGGTCCAACATAGTTTCCATATCCACCACTACCTCCAGCTCCACTATAACCTTCATCATTCCCACCTTCGGTGGTAGGTGAGTCTCCTGATCTTGTACTAGAGCTATCATTAGTATCAACAGGATCTTGTGGTTGTGTAGGATTGGAAGAATGTGGAATTCCGGTGTTTCTTGGTCTTGGGCGCAAAAGTTCTTCCAAAGAGTCAACACTGCTAGATCCTACCTCATCCTCTAATATTCTTTCTACATTTATCCCTTCATTACGTGCTTCTTCAGCAACTCTTAGAGCTGGATTGCCCTCATCATCATCTAAATGAAGAGGTCTAATCCATTGATAAAGTTGGTTATCCTCTGTATCATCATCTTCAGCAACAATATCAAACACATCTAGTGGGTCACCACGGTCGACATGATCTATTTCTACTTCCTTATCTCGAATTTGAAGCTTCATGTTGTAGTAGCAATAAACTAATTTTTCCAACCAACTATGAGCCAACCTATTTCTTTGCTTTGTGTGTATGAGTGCAAATGTACTCTAATTTCTTTAGCAAACAGACGAGGAAGCTGTTTGTGATAATACTTTGATTGCTAACTTTCTCACAGTTGGTGCATCAGTCCGATACATGATCCACCATTCAGCTATAATGAAAAACAATGTTGATAAGCCTAATAACTCCAACAAATTCTATTATAAACTGATAGTGAAATATGTTTACACTCACTAGGAGACATTTTTGTTCGAGCAGCAACTGATGTTGGTTCTCCAAAAGTTCTTCTTGCATCTTTAAACCATGTTAGTTGAATTCAATAAATCGTGTTAGTTTAATCCAACAATGTAATTATTATAATTTAAGTAATTGTATACCTAATTTCCAAATTGGCCAACTGCTTGTGATGCAGGTCTAATTTAGAGTATACATTATGTACAACACGTATAAGGGTACCATCATCTCCAACACCGGGTCTGTATTGGTATCGAGGATTCAAATAATATGTTGTTCAAAGAAACACATACTCTAATAAGAAAAATAATACTTATAAGAAATGAATTGCAAATTATGACATAATTTATACCTGCTACATGCAAATCGTGGTATAATGTTTTATACCATCGGTCATCAATTATCTTTATGACCCACCTTGCACCATGTTTTCTCTCCAAGCCCTCCTTCACTACACGCATCAACTCATATATTGCCCCCATAGTAGGATACACTTCTGTGTCAACAATCCGTAAAATTTTGTAAAGAGGTTCAAACACTTGGCACACATGTTCTGATTAAGTCCAAAAAGCATGATCAAGCACTATACTTTCCACCATACGACCTGCATTTGAGCGGCTGAAATTGTGGTTGGCCCCAATCGTCACTAGTGAATAGTTGCTTCAACCCTGCTTTCTTCTTAAGTAGGCTGTCTAATGAAATATAGTTGGTGGCGAATCAAGTGGTAGCTGGACGAATAATTTTTCCTTTCCAAATTTTGGTTTCTTAACTCATAGGGAGTGAGAGGTTGTACTCCAACACTGGCCTGTTGACATCCCAATACCATATTTTGAAATGATGTGATGATGCCTTCTCAGCAGGGACATTTTCATAGATAAAGAACTTGCTAATTAGACGCCTCACTCCCTCCTTCACATTACCTCTATTGAGATAACTCCAAACACTCTTTTGACGTTCTTTGGATGACTTATATAAACTTAGGGCTATTAGTGGTGTTGGTTGTGATTCTCTAACACTTGCTCCCCGTCTCATTTGTGCACTACCACTTGTCTCGGAACCTTGTGCTCTATTAGGAATTTTATGAAGGTGTTCTCTTTCCCATGCTGACTGTTTGGAGGCACGTAATGCTTGTTTGAAACTGCGTCGTTCTTCAGGTCCCATGTCATCATCACATTCGTCCTCATCGTCATCGTCATCACTGTCAACCGCTTGGCCAATGACTTATCCTCGTAGCCCAGCTCGAATATTTTTCATTCCATGTGTTTTCTTTTCCTTCTGCTGTTTTTTATTTTTTAATAATGTGGTGATGAATGCCTTCACTTCTGGGGGGGACATTATCGCATCGTTGGAAGTAAAGAAAATGATTGTAAGAATTTAAGTAATTATAAAAATAATATGGAATAATAAAACCTAATATTAATGAATAATAATCCAATTTGATAATAAAATAATAAATAACATTAAACATATTAAAATTATTCTAGGGAATAATTATACAACATTACTTAATTACTTCAAAAAATTAACATGCAAGTATTATTTGGTTCTTAGATCACATGCACGAGTTCACACAAATTTTTTTGTTGTTGTATAAATTACAATAATATAAATATAAGTTTGTAAACTTACCTTAAATATGGAACCCTTTGTGTAAAGGCCAAATAAAATCTGCGTGGAGCAACAATAAAATAATAATTACACAAATGTAACAAATCTGAAACTTTCGATGTCGTCTGTACTACGTAGCAGCAAAACCTCGACGATCATCTGCAGCTTGCCGTCTGTGAATAAATGAGAGAGAAAGAAGGTATGAAATGACTCTGGAATGGCTTTGAAAGGGCTAAGGGAAGAAGAAGAAACGAAAATGTGTAATAGTGGTTTTTCAATTTTCGAATGGTAAAAAAATGTGTGATGATATGATACTCCATCTCTGAGAATGTGAAAGAATATCACGCGTGGCACACGGTTTTGAGAAACCACCATAACTTTTTGTCTTGTCAAAATTGTAAAAGTTGTAAAAGTTGTCAAGAGGCCAGAGACACGGTTTTAAATTATTTGGATGCTTTTTTTTTCTCACACGCCACCACACACACACACACACACACAGAGTCAGAGACTCTCACACCCTGTACATGGACATTTTAAATCACATTTAACCAAATAGCCAGTACAAAAGATGTCAGAGGCTCTCTCTAACATTACTTTTAAATAATATATGGCCATAGTTGATAATATAAGCCTAAATCCTTATCAGCTATTCATCTTTTTATGTTTCTCTTTTACTTTATTTTCTTTTCTTTTCATACACAACTGTATGTATATTTATGTAGAGTGAGAGAAATAAGAAAGAAGGGGATTGATGAGATAAGACTGGTGTACATAAAACATTTGCATGCGACCTTTTGGATGTGTTTCTCTTCTCTCACACGCCACCACACACGCACATAGAGATCGAGAGCCCACAGTCCACACACGCACACAGAGACCTCAGTCTCTTGATCCTTCTCTCTTCTCCCACACACACACACAGAGATCTGTCGATTATTCTCTCTTTTCCCTTCTCCCACACACACACGCACAGAGACCTTAGTCTCTCAATCCTTCTCCCACTGTCCCACATGGCCTTCTGCTCCTCTCTCGCCTTCCTCCTCGTCTGCGTCTTCCGCCTCGTCGGTGCGGTCTCCATCTCCCGTGACCTCTACCTCAAGTGGGTCATCCGCATCAGCGCCTTCTACTTCCTTTCCCTCTGCTCCTCCCTCGCCTTCGTCCTCGTCCGCGTCTTCCGCCCCATCGACGCCCTCTACGCCCTTTCCCTCTGGATCTCCAATTCCGCCTCTCCGTCTCCTTCATCCAGATGATCAAGGCCCTCATGCCCATCGCCGTTTACTCCATCGGCGTCGCCTTCAAGAAGGACGCGATAATATCGATATTATATTTTGACGAAAATCAATTGGATAGGTGTAGAAATATCGGGCTCTCACAAAAACAATAATATTGGCAAAATATCGCCGATATTATCGATATTTTATACATTGGTTGAAATGTTAGTAAAATAAGGGATCCACTATTCAAATGAATTAAAAATAAATTTGACATCAAATCACTAAGGCCATCACCAAAGCAGGAGATGTCAAATATGCCAAATATGATTAAAAGACATTCATGTGCTCTCCAATGGATATGTCATTTATGATGTGGCATATGAGTCATTTGACTCCTTGCTTTCTAGCTGTCTTTTTTTACAGCAAACAAAGAAATGGTCAAATATATTTAATTTAATTTTTTTAATGCATGAGTCCCATTAACAACCAATAGAATAAAAGCTAAAACTAATTTTGATTATTTTTTAATAGTTAATGTAACTCTAGACTCAATAAAATAATAAATAAATATTTGACACATCCATTGGAAAATAAGAGGATTTAGCACTTGTATTCAATTTGTCACATCAGCCATCAAATAAAATTTTGACATATTATATTTGGCATCTCCTTTGAAAATGCTCTAAGCCTTCAAATCCAGTCAACAATAACACTTCGGTTAGAGAGACTTTTGATGTCAAATATGCACAGTGACATTTCACCTAGAATTTTGACATCTTCTTTGGAGATGCTCTAAGTAAGTCACAATCTTAAGTTTAAGACAATAAATGAGACTTTAAAACCTACATGCATTCTTAGGTGGAACATAAAAATATATTTGAGGAAAAGGTCTTATTTTGTGTGCACATGATGGAGGTGTCATTTCAATCCACTAGAAACTAATTGGGTCTTATTTAAAGCTAATCAATATAATTATATTAGCTTTCCCTTTGCGGCTACAATTTTTTTTATTTTTTTTATTTTGAGGAAAATGGAATTTCATTAAACCGGAGCAAAAGCCAAATAACAAGTAGAAAGCCACGAAGGCTGACAGACAATCCAACATAGAGAAAGCAAGAGGGAATTAAGGGTTACAAGACATAGCTGAGCATCGGCAAACACGTCGATCCAACACTTTTAAACCAAAAACAACCTATAGGGGGCAAGGGAGAGCATCCTTGTTAAGGATTCCCACAGCGAGGATGAAGGTTTTTCGATGCACACAGAATTTTGCATCCTTGCCACATAATGCGATGCAACAAAGTTTGCCGTAGCATTTGCTGATCTTGAGATCCAAGACCAAGTACAAGCCTGGAAAGAACTTCCCAAAGCCAAGACACAGCTTAGAATGAGGAGAGCTTCCCAAGGAGTACAATCCAAGCCAGCATTAAGATAGGATATTACTAGCTTGGAATCTGATTCAACAACAATCTGGAGCATGTTCCTCCGACGAGCAAGGATACACCCCTCCCAAATCGTCATTGCTTCTACCATCAAAGCACTGGAAGCAGCAACCTTCACCCATGCCACATCGGTGCATCTGCAGTAGGCATCACGGATGACCCCAAGAATCCTTTGACCGCCAACTTTCATCGACATTCACCTTAACCAGATTTAAAGGAATAGGGGACCATGTAAAGAACCGGATAGACACACGGTGGGGGAAAGACAAAGGCGAAGAGAGAGTTTCCAATAGGAAACAGTAAAACGAGTTCCTGGTAGCAGAAATTGTATTTGAAGGCAACGGTTTGAGCCATTTGAAGACAGCCATGCACCTGGATCTAAAAATGAACTAGCAGGAGAACACAGCCATAGTCAGACTTCTAGCCCTCTCTAATTTAGAACCATAGTTCCCATTTCCCACCCCGAGAAGCCAAACATCCAATGAAGATATGACATTTCGGTCCAACCAATAACCAATGAGGCCACCAAACCAAACCGCCTCCACCCATAGACATAGAAGGAGAAGGTGTTCAAAAGACTTGTCATGCTCGCCGCAGATAGGACATGTAGAGGAAGGGGAACATCGTCTCTGAAATAGGTTCCAAGATGTAGCAATAGCTCCACGAACTCCACGCCACATAAAGTTTCTCTTCTTTGGAGGCGCTTGTAATCCCCAAATCATCGTCCAAACATTCGAGTTAATTAAGACAATAGGACCACTGCTCGGTTGTCTTTGCCTAAAGATCCAACGATAACCAGATTTGACTGTGTATCCCCCTATTTTGTTTGCCTGCCAAACTAGATAGTCGAGTCTATTGGGATGACCAAAATGAGAACCTACGATTGCCAATCTATTCGTCAGCGAGATGACATTACAAATAGGTTCCAAATCCCATGCGTCAGCCTCGTGATTGATGATTAACTCAACCTTCAGCTCCAAATTCACCTCGGCATTGCCAATGAGGATAGGATAACTAACCGCAATACTAGGGAACCAAGACATCCTTCCAAAGTCGAACGTGCCTACCATTGAGAACCTGTTAATGAGCACCTTTCAAAATTACATCTCGTCCCTCCAGAATACTAGGCCAGATCTATGAAGCTCGGCCTCCCCTTTTAGCCTCTAAGAACGAGGAATTTGGGAAATACCGATCTTTAAAGACCCTAGCCCATAATGAATTAGGCTCTTGGATTAGACGCCAACCTTGTTTGGCAAGAAGAGCAAGGTTAAAGTCCCCGAAGTTCTTGAACCTCATACCACCATTACACTTGGGTAGCCCCATTTCTCACTAATTAACCCAATGAATACCCTGATCTTTGTTAGAATTCGCCCACCAAAACTTCACGATTTCCCCGTCCATATCTCTACACAACCTATCTGGAAGACAAAAAGACGTTCATTGGGTAAGTTGGCACCGTCTGCATAACTACCTTAATCAACACCTCCATACCCGCCTGTGAAAAAAATTTGTTCTTCCAACCTTGAATTTTCGACAAAACCCAGTCCTTAATACAAGACATAGCCACCATCTTAGTTTTACCCTACCCCACTAGGATTCCAAGGTAAGTTCTAGGATCCTCCACCCTTGTCATGTTTAAAATCCCACATAGCTCCTCCTAAATAGACAGGGGTCTATCAACACTGAATTACACGACCGATTTTTTAGTGCTAACCTTCTGCTCTGAGGTGAGACAATAATTCTTTAGCAATCTGTACACATTCTCGCAGTTTCGCCTAGACACCGACAAGAAAATCAGGGTATCATCCGCAAATAATAGGTGAGATAATATGGGACTGTGGGAGCTAATTCTGATGCCTTCGATAAAACCCGTGTTAAAGGCATGCATGAATAACAGGGACAGAACTTCACTGATGATAAGGAATAAATAAGGGGAGATAGGATCCCCCTAGTGAAGCCTATGAGTTGGCCTAAAGCAATCACCCAAACTTCCATTTAGTAACACTGAAAACTCAACAGTCATGACACACCTTATTATAAGCTCTACCCACAGTCGACTAAACCCCATTTTCAGCATAGTGGCTTAAAGAAAGTCACATTCAACTCAGTCGTATGCCTTGTTCATGTCCAGTTTGATGCCAAGCTCGAACTTTCTCTTGGTCTTTCAGAGCTTGAGGAAATGGAAAACCTCGTGAGCGATGCCGATGTTGTCTTTTATTTGGCGGCCTCCCACAAACTCATTATGGCTTGGTGAGATGACTGTGGGAATGAGGGACTTAAGACGATTTACAAGAATTTTTTAGAGTATTTTGTACAAGTAATTGCAGAGGCTTATCGGTCTAAGTTGATTAACCGATATAGGATTTGGGGTTTTCGGGATCAACACAATGTTCGTAACATTAATGGAGCTAGGGCTTCAGCCACCCTTTAGGCAATCACCAGCAAACCCAATCACTTCAGCACTAATAATATCTCAGAAAGACTGGGAAAAATATTCCCTAGAAGCCATCAAGCCCCGGGGCCTTGGATTCCCTATTTGGAAAACAACCTCCTTAACATTAAACTCAATAATTGGATTCAAGAGCATCTCGTTCATCTCCGGTGTAACGTAGGGATTAGTACAATTTAGAATGTTCCCCTAATCACGTTGCCCTACCGATCTGAACAAATTTTTAAAGTGGTTGTCGATAGACTTGATAACCTCACCGGGGTCCTCAATCCAAGACCCGCCAACATCCATAATCTTCCCAATGCAGTTGGATCGCTTTCTCTGAATGGTAGGATGATGAGAGAATGCTGTATTGGAATCGCAAGCCTAAAGCCAACGAACACGGGATCTTTGCAACCAAAATGACTCATCTAGTTCCTCCAATTCCGTGATTCTTGTCGTAGTGGCCTTAATTTGTTCGACATCAATCCAGTTCATTTGGAAGGAACCCAAATGCACCTTAAGATGGCAGATTTTGATTTTCTAGTCATGGAAAGTTTCCCTACTCCAAGCCTTAAGATTCTTCTTGGTGATCTTCTTCTTTCTCTGCCATCGGTAAAGCCACTCCCCATCATAATGATTGTTCCAACTATTCCCAACAACATCATTGCAACCCGGTTTTTTCAACCAATACGCCTTAAACCTGAAGGGTAGCAAGCCATTCGCCCTTTTAGGATCCGAGTTGATCACCAGAGGGCAGTGATCCGATGTCTTGACAACGGCATGGGTTACCGCTGTGCCAGGCCAACGGGTTTGCCACGCCCCATTTACCATTCCGCGGTCCAATCTCTCATGCACAAGACAATTATTCTCTATCCCCCACCAAGTAAACTAAGGTCCACTAAAACCCAAGTCAAAAAGATCCATTTTTGCCATGAAATCGTGCAAGTAGTGCGGTAGACTCGAAGAGCCTTGGCTACTGTCATCCTTCTCATGATCCCATAAGTACATGTTGAGGTCCCCTCTGCAAAACCAGGGACGAGAAGATGGTTGTAGAGACTCCATAGCTCATCTCCAAAAGCCATATCGCTCAGCTTGATATAGATTTCCGTACATCCAGGATGCAAAAAACCATTCATCTTGCCCAAAAAGGCACATCTCCGTGTGAATAAGGTTTTTATTATAAAGCAAGATCCTAAATTCCCAACAGTCTTCCCACCATAAGCTAAGACCTCCCACCATCCCAACAAGGGAAACATCGAAACCCATTCCCAAAATCCATTCTTCTTCTAACCTCATTAATTCTGTGATCTTTCATTTTGGTTTCTGAGAGAAAGATCACAGAAGGTCTGTGTTGTCTGATGAGCCTGTTGAGAGCTCAAACTACCACGTATGACCCAAGACCACTGCAATTTCATATTAGGTGGATCATGGCGACCCTACGGCTGTTTTAGGCCAGCCGCAAATGCCTTCTTGTTGTTTTCCTATATTACGGGCCCTCGCAAGCTCAGCCCCCTCCACATGTGACCAGGATTCATCTTGTGTCATTGGGACTTCCTGTAAATTTCCCTGAGCCAAAACAGGAACACTTTCATTGTATTTAGACCGTTGATTCGAGAATTAACTCGACACAAATTAAACCCTCTTTTGACAATCGTAGTATAGGTATAAGTAGGGTATCGTTCTGGACCGGGGATTAGGAGGGATTGCTAATCACTCTAAAATTAAATTAAAAACGTAAAAACAAAATTTAAAATACTAAACTAAAATAAAAACACTTAACTAGAAAAACTTAAAATAAAACTAACAAATAAACTAAAATAAATCAAAAGACTCAAAAATACAAAACTAGGCTAAAACTCGAAACACACTTAAAATGACTCAAAATAATAAAAACAATTTAAAATAAAAACTAGGAAAATAATTAGACGGAAATTAAATCAAAAGATTAAAAATAATAAAAAGTAACTAAATAATAATATTATAATAATGGGGGGATTGATTTTTGACGAAACGTAAATTAAACTTAAATAAATTACAAAATTGACAAAAACATAAAATGAAAGTGAAAGGATGGACGACGGATTGGCTAGAGGGTTTTTCTCCACACATGATATAAATGCAACCTAAATTGATTCCCAATTATGAATTCAACAAACGAATAATGACAATGTTCCAAGTTAATTAGGTCTGCTTAAATTAACTTTCCGATTTCCCTAGATTCATTGAATTGGACGGAATACGCATCACAACCAAATTATTCTTATCAAGTTCCCTAACTATGGAATACGCATGATAGAGAGACATATCAAAGATCATTAAATTCAATGGAAATCATAAACATCGACTAGGCTTTCATAACTATGGAATACGCATATTAATTCAACCTAGGGTTTACTAAACACAATCGTGACTAGCGATTTTTACTACTCATGAATATAAGTTCATAACGATTAGGTGAAATTCACTTATATCCTAGCATCAAGTCTAAGCATGCAAATTAAGTATCGACCCTTAACTCACATACATAAACAAATTATTAATCAAATCAGAATAGTAAACCACATCCAAACATTCATAAATTCATAACTGGAGTAAATCAAATTAAAATTACAAATATAATCATGGTTTCGAATTAACCTCTAGCCAAAATAAATTAATTACACATTATTTATAAATTAAAACAGAAATAAAACATAAGTTAAATCTGAGTTTGGAGGGGATAAACCGAAATGGAGTGTGCACGGATTTGTTTCCACCGTGAGCTTGTTTCTGTGCGTGCTCACTCCCTCAAGGCTGAGCTTGATTCTTGGCGCAAGCTGCGCCACTTCTCCCTCCGTCTGCCTTTCACAGACTGCCACTGAGGCAGCTCTTTCAATTCCCGCGCCTCAACTCACGCTCAAGCTTCCTGCTGCCTTCTGTTTGATTGACCTCCGTGGCCTGCGCTTGGCGAGACTTCTCTGCGCTGCCTATGTCTCGCAGCAACCCTCCAATATTTTCTGTTTCCCTCGAGAGCTCTCCACGTTCTGCCCCCGAGGACTCCCTCCAGACCTCTCCCCCCTTGAATTCCTGTGCACGCCCTTTTAAAACTTTCTGCCAAGTGTGGCAGCTCTCTCTTCACTCAATGGGCGCTGCCCTGGTTCCCACCGAATGCAATTTATTATTTTTTTTTTATATATTTTCTTTCCGCTGCCTTTTCTCACCGACTGCCACAAGGCTTTCCATTCCCTTTTTATTATTCTGTTCTGTTTGTTGCCCAAAGCAGCTTTCCTTATTATTCTTCCCTTGAGGCTCCCATTTATTCCCTTGCTTTTCTCCTGATTTGCACCGCCCCATTTGCACCATCAATTGCTCCCATTATTTTTCTTTCCATGTATCTTTAACTGCTGGATCACACACACACATATAATATTTATAAATATAAATATATAAATATATATATATATATAAATAAATAAATATATATATTATTTCCAAATAATAAGTTCTAATCAACAAGCAAGATAGTTTAAACGAATTAATTACTTAACACTTCATTTATTCTATTTTTATTTTCTTAGCTTGATAAATTCTATAAAACATAAAAATAACGTAAATAGCTCAAAATATAACGAACTAACTAAGAAAAGACGAGTGAATTTGATATAAAAATATATATAAATATGATCCGATCAAATACCCCCACACTTAGCTTTTGCTAGTCCTCGAGCAAAACAAAGAAAACAGAAAAAGTAATAACATGAAAAACATTAGCTTCCCCCTATGTGACCCTCATAGAATTTCATTCGAGAACACAAATTATCAAGAACCATAGCTAGCACCAAATAAGCTAATCCAAGATCATCTTCCTTATTCAAATATTAGCAGTAATCTTTAAATCATCCTTGAAGTGTAGTGTGTGAGATAGCCATGCTAATGCAATTTCAAGTTTTATTTTTAAAATCATCATATGCAAACTAGCAACCTTCTCACGGGATATGCACTCAATCACACATGTGTTTAGTTTTACTGTGTTTCGCTCAAAGAAACAAATGTGAAAGATCTACCATAAGCTTGCATAAAAATCACTTCTCCACAATCATAATTGCAAAACTTAAATCAAGAGGACTTTTATTGGATGTAATGAGGCTTATGGATAGGGCTATTGAAACGAAAGAATAGGAAAACACAAGTTCCAAGCTACATCGCAAGCGATTCTTTTGTTGAGATTTATAAGAACTTAAGCTCTCCAACGATTCTTTTAACACCTCCAATCACACCCTCAAACTGAAATTTTCAACTTTTTATTTTATTTTCTTTGAATACAATCTTTCTTTTCTTTTTCTTTTCTTCTCTTTTCTCAATTTTTTTTTTTTTTTTTTATACAAACATGAAAAACCCCCACACTTATTCTTTTGCCAAACTCATTCCAAGTACTTCATAAACATTTCTCAACAATCTCAAATTGCTCGCTTGGAAAGGGTAAGGAAACATGTTTTGAGGTATAAGGGTAGACATATCTGGTGATAAGAAATAAAAGGCTCAACATATACGGCTCAAATGGCAATCTAGTGATATCATTTTTCTTTGGGAAAACATGCTTATTTGGGCCATGGTGGTGAACCTAATGCCTCTATCATTTTCAAGTTCATGCAATCAATGACAAACATTTCGAAAGATCATTACGCAAGTTCTAGAGATGCATCTCACATAAGTTCATCACACATGAAAGAATAGGAGTGTATGAAAAATGCACACACTTTCAATAGGCTCAAAAACTCACATAGGATATGTATGGTCACTAAATTTACATATGAAGCTTTAAACCATGCTTTAGTTTCACATCAACAAGGCTATGTGCATTTGGTTTTTCAAAGATGATCAAACATGTACAATACTAACAAGAGAACAAGGAATTTCATACAACACATGTTAACTAAGTTCTTGATAATCATGGTTCAAATTTCATCTAGTTATATCATTGGGTCGGGAAACTAATAAAAATCTAAATTAAAACCATAAGGAAAACAAGACAATATTTTTGGATTTTTTTAAATTTTTCGAGAAAAATTAAATAAAACACAAAACTCCGAAAAAAATTAAGTAAAACACAAAGCTAATTAAGAAAACAAAAAGTAATAACATGGAAACAAATGAAACCAGTTCAAAGTCGAAGGTACAAAAATTTTCAATTTGGTCATTTTTTTATACTTGATACCCCCACACTTAAACTAGACATTGTCCCCAATGTCAGAAAACATTAATACGAAAATAAAAATATAAAATAAAAATAATAAGAAACAAAATTAAGCAATAGGACTGAAAACTTCCCTAATTTGCAGAAAACCAAGCGATGACCCCCAAGCGTAAATTTTGCAATCAACTTCAAGGGAGAAAATAACCAGACGTTCCTAAAAAAAAAAGAAATAAATCAGTTAAGCACGCAAGAAAATATAGAAAATGCAAACGAAAATTGAAGATGAAAATAAAAGGTAACGAAAAGAACTAATAGGTGGTCATTGGTCATGACTGTTGATTTTCCACAGCTTTCATCTTGAACTGGATGGGCCTCCTTCTGGCAAGTGCTCCTCGGCTTAGTTGAGGATGAATCAGCACGTTGTCTCCACATGCTTCAAGTAGTCCGGTCTCCACGCAGGTGTGGCATCTTCTTGAACTCTTGGATCATCTCAGACTCTACCTTCATCTGGATGCACCTCAGACTCCTCCTGCTTCGTCTGTGAGGTACTTTTGTTTTTGAAGAAGTACCTCAACACAAGTTTATTTTTGAAGTGGGCTGGGAGGGGTCTGAGATGAGTACTCGAGAGCAAGACTAGGTAAGCAATCAGGATCTCACTTTCTCCACGTTCCTCAGATGAAGGAGAGGAGAAAGCATAATATGAGATACTTTTGCTTTTAACCTTTTTAATATGAAATACTTTTGCTCTGGAAGGTTTGTTTTCTGGGGTGATCCAAGGGATGAAGAACACTGAATGACTCGAAAGCTTTCTTTGGGAAGACATTATCGGAGATGAAGAGAGGTTGAGAGGTTGAGAGGTTGAGAGGTTGAGAGGGTGTGAAGGTGTGCCTTTGCTGTGAAAGGCGAAGGTCGAACTTATAGAAATTTGGCTTCACAACCGGAACTGTTCCCTCACTATTTGTCGGCAGCCGGTGGATGGATGAACAGTGCCCGCTACGCGCTTTCTGACAACGCGTCCGTAATTTCCGCGAAGCTGACTGCGCATACGACGAGTGACGACAAATTGGAATGATGATCTTTTGAAAACCGGGGTTCAAAACCGGGTGCGGTTCGTGGTTTTCGCAACGTTCCACGCTGCACGTCATGAGTGACGACACATCCGGACAAACCGAGCCCTCGTGATGCCACGTGATTGCTGAGTCAAGCCCAGCTTTTGAGAAAGGAAACGGCTCTTTTGAGAAAGGAGCGTCGGCCTTCGATTTGCGCGATGACGCGTCTTCAACCTCAGAGGAGCGCCTCTCTTTGATTTGCTTCTTTTTATAGAGGCGCTAATTCTGCTCCATCTCACACTTGAACTCCCTCAAACACTTCCTTCTGAAAATACTCCCTTCTGTAAACACTCAAAATCCTTCCGAACTCTTCCTGCACTTCAGCAATCTTGATCTTTCCGAACTCTTTTCTTCCTCAACTGCCTCTAAAAATGTCTTGCCCTTCCGACCGTCGCCTAAACTTGAATGTCGGGGAAGACGATGACTCGTCTTCTCCGAACAACATTTGGAATCCATCCTTCATATCCCCCAATGGTCCTCTTACAGTCGGGGACACAATGATGAGGAACGATATAACCGCAACGGTGGTTGCAAGAAACCTTCTTACTCCCAGAGACACTAGGTTGCTGTCTATGCGGTCAGACGAGCTGGCTGTTCAGGACTCACTGGCTCTCAGTGTCCAGTGTGCAGGCTCAGTTTCGAACATGGGTCAGCGCCTGCTTGCAAGATCTCGTCAGGTGGAGTCGCTAATGGCGGAGGTGGTCAGTCTTCGGCAAGAAGTCAGAGGACTCAGGCACGAGAACAAGGAGTTGCACATGCTCGCAACTAGCTACTCGACCAGCATGAAGAGGAAGCTGGACCAGCTGCAGGAGTCGGACGGTCGAATCCAGAGTGATCATGAGCGGTTCATGGCGTTACTCCCGCGGTTTATGTTGCCTACGTCCTCTGGAGCAGCACCAAGCGTTCCGGCTCCGGAGATTCCAACTCTGGCACTTCGTCTTCCCGGAGCTCCGTCAACCTCTGAGGCGCCACCTAACCAAAACCAATGATTGCTATTAGTTTTTCGTATTATTGTAATTTTTTTATGCTTTTAATGTTTATTTAACTAAATATATATATATATATATATATATATATATATATATTACTAATATTATTTTTTTTTTTATTATTTTTTTTTTTTTTTTAGGTTTATTTTAAGCAATATAAAATATGTAAATTAAAATATGTAAATTAATGTAAAAAGACTTTATTTACTCGCACTTAAAATAAACAAGGCCCTAAATTTATTTAAACACAAACTAAACAAAAATTAACCAAATAAAACAACTAACAAAACAAAACAAAAAAAATGCAAAGTAAAGGAAAAGAAGAGGATTAGAAATGCAAATCTGATTGCTTGGGTTGCCTCCCAAGAAGCGCTTGCTTTAACGTCTTTAGCCGGACGAATCTTTCCATTATCCTCCCCTTGGCTCCAAAGCATGAAATTTATCTTTTAATGGGAGGTGATACTTGAAATGATTCGGCAATGGTCTGAATTCTAAGTTGGGTGCCTGAATCATCAAAATGAGAAACATGTTAGTAAAAAATAAAATTAAAATTAAAATTGGAGAAGATGGCTTACTGTATCTCTCCGACACAAACTCAATAACAAAAACCATATTTTTGGATATTTCCGGGATTTTGAACTGGGCCAGATTGATGATGATGGTTGTGGCCTGTCCCGTGTCATCAAACTCAATTTCTTGGGCCTTTGTTGCCTCATGCACAACCTCTTGGATGTATTTTTGATATGCTTCAGCCACTTCATTCTCTTGAATCTCTTTTCTTGGCGTGCAAAGTTCAGGAACTTGTTTTGGTGCACCAAGAATTGAGATATCACTTTGGACTTCTGGAAGAGCTTCCACAATGTCTTTTTCACTCTCTTCGATATTTGGAATTAAAATTCTACAAGGAAAAAGGACATTCGGTGGAATAGGGTTAGAATGAATTGAACGTAGAACTTCCTCACCTAAGTTGGACGACATAGGGACTTGAGGGGTTTGAGACAAGAATTCGTCTAAACTGCCCAAGTCGTCCTCCTCCTCTTCTTCTTGCAGCGGCAATTCATCCAAGTTCGGGCTGTGACTGGATGGTTCTGGAACAGCTTCATCCTCCACATCACTTATGGCTTCATCGATTTCCACTTCTCCCTTTGAATTTGCAAATGTGGAGTTGGAAAGTTCACTTTGATCTTTAATCTGTGCCATGAATTCCATAATCTGCCCAACTTGTATATCCAATTTGTCCACTCTGTTGGTCTGGTCTTGCATCTCCTGGATTCGATTTTCCACTCCCTGATTCAAAGAGGAGAGTAACTTATTAAATGTATCATTATCCAGAGATGTACCTGAATCGAATTGGGCAAATTGTTGCGGAGGCTGTGGTGGTGATGTATAGAACTCATCATACGGCTGCCAATATTCTCCTTCGTAAGTCTCTTCAGCTTGATTTTGTGACCCCTGCACCAAAGAGTTTAATTCGTTAAGAATTTGATTATAATCCACGGGCATACTTGAATTCGATTGGAATTGTTGTGGGGGATGTTGTGGTGGCTGCATAGGTCTGGAATAGAACTCGTCTTGCTGCCAATATCCACTTTGTTGAAATTGCTGAGGTTCATCCCACATCTGATTTGAATAACCTCTCCAATCCGAATTGCAAGCGTTGGAATACATATTGCCCCTTGGTTGGCTGTGGCCTTGATATCCCCAATCATATTCATATGCAGAAAATTGAGGATATTGCTGAGTTTGATATCCTTGCCCATAGGGCACATCAAGTGTAGGGACACTTGGCATTGAGGTTCGTTCGGCATTATTAGTCAATTGAGCAGTAAGTTGCGCCAATTGAGCTTGAATGCTATCAAAATCCATGTCTTGCTCCAATTAGTACCTAAAATTAAAGAAAGAAAAATAAATCAAATATCAAAAGTAAAATACACAAACACAAAAACAAACAAAAACACAAACAAACAAACAAAAATTAAACACAAACAAAAAAATAAAGGATTAGCAAAGTTGCTAATCCCCGGCAACGGCGCCAAAATTTGATTCGAGAATTAACTCGACACAAATTAAACCCTCTTTTGACAATCGTAGTATAGGTATAAGTAGGGTATCGTTCTGGACCGGGGATTAGGAGGGATTGCTAATCACTCTAAAATTAAATTAAAAACGTAAAAACAAAATTTAAAATACTAAACTAAAATAAAAACACTTAACTAGAAAAACTTAAAATAAAACTAACAAATAAACTAAAATAAATCAAAAGACTCAAAAATACAAAACTAGGCTAAAACTCGAAACACACTTAAAATGACTCAAAATAATAAAAACAATTTAAAATAAAAACTAGGAAAATAATTAGACGGAAATTAAATCAAAAGATTAAAAATAATAAAAAGTAACTAAATAATAATATTATAATAATGGGGGGATTGATTTTTGACGAAACGTAAATTAAACTTAAATAAATTACAAAATTGACAAAAACATAAAATGAAAGTGAAAGGATGGACGACGGATTGGCTAGAGGGTTTTTCTCCACACATGATATAAATGCAACCTAAATTGATTCCCAATTATGAATTCAACAAACGAATAATGACAATGTTCCAAGTTAATTAGGTCTGCTTAAATTAACTTTCCGATTTCCCTAGATTCATTGAATTGGACGGAATACGCATCACAACCAAATTATTCTTATCAAGTTCCCTAACTATGGAATACGCATGATAGAGAGACATATCAAAGATCATTAAATTCAATGGAAATCATAAACATCGACTAGGCTTTCATAACTATGGAATACGCATATTAATTCAACCTAGGGTTTACTAAACACAATCGTGACTAGCGATTTTTACTACTCATGAATATAAGTTCATAACGATTAGGTGAAATTCACTTATATCCTAGCATCAAGTCTAAGCATGCAAATTAAGTATCGACCCTTAACTCACATACATAAACAAATTATTAATCAAATCAGAATAGTAAACCACATCCAAACATTCATAAATTCATAACTGGAGTAAATCAAATTAAAATTACAAATATAATCATGGTTTCGAATTAACCTCTAGCCAAAATAAATTAATTACACATTATTTATAAATTAAAACAGAAATAAAACATAAGTTAAATCTGAGTTTGGAGGGGATAAACCGAAATGGAGTGTGCACGGATTTGTTTCCACCGTGAGCTTGTTTCTGTGCGTGCTCACTCCCTCAAGGCTGAGCTTGATTCTTGGCGCAAGCTGCGCCACTTCTCCCTCCGTCTGCCTTTCACAGACTGCCACTGAGGCAGCTCTTTCAATTCCCGCGCCTCAACTCACGCTCAAGCTTCCTGCTGCCTTCTGTTTGATTGACCTCTGTGGCCTGCGCCTGGCGAGACTTCTCTGCGCTGCCTATGTCTCGCAGCAACCCTCCAATATTTTCTGTTTCCCTCGAGAGCTCTCCACGTTCTGCCCCCGAGGACTCCCTCCAGACCTCTCCCCCCTTGAATTCCTGTGCACGCCCTTTTAAAACTTTCTGCCAAGTGTGGCAGCTCTCTCTTCACTCAATGGGCGCTGCCCTGGTTCCCACCGAATGCAATTTATTATTTTTTTTTTATATATTTTCTTTCCGCTGCCTTTTCTCACCGACTGCCACAAGGCTTTCCATTCCCTTTTTATTATTCTGTTCTGTTTGTTGCCCAAAGCAGCTTTCCTTATTATTCTTTCCGTGAGTGGCCTTGAGTTGTCTTCCCGTGAGGCTCCCATTTATTCCCTTGCTTTTCTCCTGATTTGCACCGCCCCATTTGCACCATCAATTGCTCCCATTATTTTTCTTTCCATGTATCTTTAACTGCTGGATCACACACACACATATAATATTTATAAATATAAATATATAAATATATATATATAAATAAATAAATATATATATTATTTCCAAATAATAAGTTCTAATCAACAAGCAAGATAGTTTAAACGAATTAATTACTTAACACTTCATTTATTCTATTTTTATTTTCTTAGCTTGATAAATTCTATAAAACATAAAAATAACGTAAATAGCTCAAAATATAACGAACTAACTAAGAAAAGACGAGTGAATTTGATATAAAAATATATATAAATATGATCCGATCAACCGTTAGTTGCAGGCTTTCCCTCCGAGCTCTCCCACATCTATGTGCATCACTTATTTCCCATTTCCTCAGCCGCTTCCTTGTTAGCTGTTTCCCTCCCAAATTGTTGCCAGACCTTACCCTCTTCATTCCTAGTGTTTCAAAAAGGCCCACCATATTTTTATCTAAAAGTCCTGAAAAATTAATGCCTAAATTTTGGACTTGCATCTGATAACCTATACTGTGAGACCCAGCCCACATCTCTGGGTTCTTAGAACCAGTTCAATATACAGGCCTCCCTTGGTTGGATGACCCATCTTCATTAATCCCCTTAGTTCTCAATTCACTGTTTTGGACTCCAAGCATGAGCTCAACAAACTTCCCATTCGGGCCCCTTGTACGTTGACTACCCACATCCAATTGGTGAGGGTCACCCCTAGTTAGATCCTAGAATGTCTCCCAAGAAAGATTAATGTCTCCTTGCTACACTGTGTGGTTTCTGAACTTTCTCTTGACACTTCTCTCGTCACATCCAGCAATTAATCCCATCTGCAGCAGTTGTATTCCCCCATCATGACAGCCCTTTCCCCCACTCGCATCTCCACGAGTGTTGGAACCCCTTCCTTAGGCTAGAGTTAGGCGTCTTGCACGGCTCACCTCCGCATGTCGCCGGTCACCCACCATGACCGACTGAGCCGGAATAGGTTCCAGATAATCGCGTATCAATTTCGTTTTTGTCCATTCCCCATACACTGCTACATTGCTCGGATCTGATTAAAGTGAGCATTCATTGACAACATGTCATATCCTTCCACATTTATAATAGAAATCTTACAGTCGTTCGTACCTAAACTCGACCCAGAAGTCTTGGTCACTGTCTCTGGTTAGCCAATTCCCAGTCGCCAAGGGGTTTCTGGTGTTAACCAGGATCCTTACTCTTAGAAAACCTCTCGATAGAACCACATTCTCCAATTCAAGAAAGTCCTCAACTTCAGTAGCAAGTTTCTTCACATTCTCCATAGTTCCAAGGTTTAACGGGACCATATTCATTTGTACTCAAAATAGCACCAAATAGACATGAATTTCTTCCAGGGAAAGGTTTGAAGGCCACCTTTTAACCGAGACATTCTTTTTCATTGCAACCCACGACACTTGATTCAAAACCCTTGACAATCTCTTCGTCTCTAACCATGATGATGTATGTCCTATCCTTGACCCAGCTGATCTGAATCTCACCCATATCCTTCAAGGCGTTCATTAGGATATTTTTGACCCCCTCCCACTTATTAAGTGGTTAGTCCACCAGAACTCTCACAACCAGCTTTATACCATTCTTCATACTTGTCAGCTCCATTGTCCTTTTTAGTTGTATTACCGGATCTTCCACACTTTGATCAGCCATCGTAGATCCACGGGCTCCAGGTAAGAACAAAGTTGCACCTCGAAGGTTCTATAGCAGCAGAAGACCAGACCCCACAAAAATAAAAGACAGAATACCACCCAAATAATCTTCGTCTGTGAGTTCCCTACAACTAGACTGGTCCCAGATCCGGACTTAATTCCCCTTTGTAAGGTGGTTGACAATCCCATCTCGGGCAATAAGACCATCTCCAATGGTGACCTAAAACCTAAAAATATTTAGCCCAGAAAATTTAGGTTTTAGCCCAGAAATAGCTTTTCAACTCCAACCATTCTGACCTAAAATTTTAGCCCGAGATTATCAAAGAATGAATTAAGGCTAATTTGTTTTTAAAAAAAATTAACTTTTTGAAAAAAAAAATTATATAGACTATCCTAAATTAATTTTATGAACATTTTAACCTAAAAATATTTAAATTCCGATAAATTTTGAAAAATAACTAAATCAATACATGAAAGTCATGATAAACTACATAAACTTAATGCATACGACATTTAATAAACTTAATACAAATGACAATTAATAAACCACATAAACTTAAAAATAAAATAAAAATTAATAAACTACATAAACTTAATACAATCGAAAACTCATAAACTACATAAACTTAATAATGATAGTCTTGATTTGGTGATGGGCTTGGGTGATAGTCTTGAGATGAATCATCATCTTGAAATATACTCCTTGTGGCTTCCCTTCATAAAATCTCCTTTTGCTTACCACATAAGTATTTCTTCCTCTCTGGAGTGTATTGGTCGAGGTCCTCCATCATCAAATTAATTTTGAACCTTTCTTGCTCCCTATCCGCTTGTTCCTTCATGGTCAAACGCATTTGGGCCAATTCTTTTTGCCGACGACACTGGTTTTCGTTCATACTTGCCCATTTCGCTAGCAACTTGTGCACGTATCGGATCTTGGGATTTCCCTTTTCTCTTTGCTTCCTTTTGCTTATCTCTACCTGAGGGCCTTGCAAAAGAAGAAGTTGGGGTTATTTGTTCGATACCTTCATTGTCGGCACTCACACCTTCACTGACATCATTTGGGGGTGGGGCTTCACAATGAAATAATCTTCCACATTGTTGGTTCGCATCGATTCCCCACCTCGGACAATCTTTGAGGATGTTCCAAGCATGATGCAACTTAAAAGCTTGATTTTTTGGTGTAGTTCTTGTCAGGTAAATTGCCATTGCTTTGTCACCTTATGCAACAAATACATAAAAATAATTAGTTGCAAAATACTATTATGTACATGACAACTAAAATATCAACAAAGAAACTCACAATTTCTGAGGCGCCCCTTCCATTAGGCATGTCAACCATGGCTCTCTCCAAGCTTCCCTTCCACAAAGTGCATGCTTTGTTGATAATCTTCCACCGATCATAAACACCACCAACTTCCCTTCGACCGGCGTTGGAGTTTTCATGGAACTTATCAACGATTTTGCCACACAAAACCATTATATTTTGATTGGTGCCGACGGCACCATCTTTGCTAATAGAAATTCATGCCAAACATAAAGCAATATCTTCGTCAAAGGTCCAATTACGACCTCTAACATGCTCTTTTGCCATCTTGAAAATTTGGGAAATGAGAACAAATATTAGTAAGAAAAATTGGAAGAATTGTAGGAGAAAAGTGAGTTTTGTGTGGATGTTTGAACAAATACATAGGTATTTATAGATTTTTTGGTTGAATTTTAAGTTAAATATTTTTTTTAAATTATTTTAGCCGTTGGATTTAAATTTGGACCGTTAGATCTTTCTTTTTACCGTTAGATTTGATTATATTCGATCTAAGCCGTTGGATTCAATACATATATAAATATAAAACTAAAAAATAATAATTTGAACTTGGACTGTTGGATTAACCAACGGCCCATTTAAATGGAGCCGTTGGATGAAGAAAAGTAGCCGTTGGGCTATAGTGACTCTGACGGGGGAAGGGGACAGTCCACGCGGGTGGGCCTTCTGCTGTGTTTTTTGTGGCGCGTGAAGGGAGTTGGGGAGAGTGGGTTTTGGGGTGTGGGCTTCACAGCCCACTTTTCACTCTCAGTCGTGGGTCCCACTTCAATTTGTGGACTAAATTGTGGCCGGAATTTGCTTTTTTTTTTGGGTTTTAGGTTTTAGGTTTATTTTAGGTC
The DNA here is from genome assembly GCA_963580275.1 of Crataegus laevigata. Lineage (NCBI taxonomy): Eukaryota > Viridiplantae > Streptophyta > Magnoliopsida > Rosales > Rosaceae > Crataegus > Crataegus laevigata. Next base: position 14,887,500 of record OY756940.1, on the reverse strand, counting down.
ATTGTTGGAGTGGATTTGGGGGGAATGGAAATTTTAGGTTATAGAACACCATTGGAGATGGTCTAAGAGTTCAGATAATAAATTGGGCCTCATCAGCATGAAAGCCTCGCCTGACATCCCACCAACCCTGTTAGGATGACCCCAACCAGGGCACGCAATAGACCAAACAGAGATCGTTGGGCGGTGCTTAGGGAGATTTGAGAAAGTAAATCTAATAATGGAACAAAGCAGGCAAGCCGAACTAGGTTGTTAAGGGAGTTAGTCAGGGTAATAAATTGCCAGGGAAGTAAGGAAAAGTAGATTTGAGGTTAATGACAGAGTAGGCAAACCAGGACTAGGTTATTGAGGGAGTCACTCCGAGAATAAAAGGGCAAATAAGGTAGTTGAGAAGATAAATCAGAGAGATAAAATAAAATGGAGTTCCTGGGGAAAGTGAGCGATGCCCTGAATAGAGACGATTAGGCTCTCACAGAGGAGAGGACTCTCATAGAGGAGAGAAGAACTCTCACGGCAGAGAGATGTCGCTACAATTCAGGCGTGGGTATTAAGAAGTGATTGGTCAAGGCTTTGGAAATAAATCCCATGAAACTTGAAGTGTTGGTGTTAAGGTTTACAATTAAAATATTATATATAGGAATGATGTTAGGGATACCAAATTGTTAAATAAATGATGTGCTACTAATAGGAAATAAGCATATTAATCAACACTTATTGATAATTCAATCATCAACATCTGCATCATTTGGTTTACAAAATTTGGTTAAATTTTTTGTCTCCCTGACATTGTGTTGCATTAGAACATACACACAGATGCACAAAAAGCATAGATCTGAAATCTTGAGAGAACTCACACATGTTTTAAACAGAAAAAACTTCGTGTGTGTTAAACAATATTTTTTAATTGAGTTCATGTGCATGTCATGTTTCTCGAAAATTTGTTCCGTGTTTGAGATTTTTCTACGGTTTCATCACAATTTCACATCTTGAGATTGTGTGTGAAAGATTACGAGGAGAAGAGTCCTGCCGTGAGATTTTCATCGTGGTAAAAGACAACATAGCGACTATGTAAATCTTGAGAGTCTTGGAGGGAGTCTTTGCGTGCTAGGCTAAGTTGCGTAAGACCATTGGGTGAGTCTTGTAAAGGTACGTTTTTCATATTGGATTTGTTTCACTAGTTGTGTGCCTGAGATGCTTCTTCGTGTGTTGGAGTTTTACCTTGCTAAGTTCTTATGTTATGTAATTTAGTTTTGTACACGTTATTATATACGTAACAAGATCTATATTCGCTTTCAATCTAGCTTGTTGTCTGATTGTTATTTGCATTCGCTCATTGCACTTGTTAATCCAACTTCTTTTCTATTTCCGCTACATGCTCGATCAACTTGATTAATAATTAAAGTTTCGCTTGCATTGGAGCCACCAATAAATAAGTTTGTTGTATGCATTGTCTTGAGGACAATACTTCCTCTGCATTGACGTAATATCATTTTCCTACGCAATAATGATAATTAGAATAGTTAATTATTTTATTCATAAATAACCTATAAATATAAATATAGGGGTAATGTTAGAGAGACTAAATTTGGAAATTAAATTTACAAATTAAATGATGTGGTACCAATAGGAATGAGCACGTTTATCAACATTTAAGTAATAAATCAATCATCAACTTTCATGTCTTTTAATTTTAAAATTTAGTTTATAAATTTAATCTTCTTAACATTATTTTTAAATATATGGTACAAATAAAAAATAAGGATTCCATCTCTAAGAGCAGCTCCACCGAGAGCAATTACTTGATGGACCGTGGGTGGAACAGGGCCGGATTGCCTGAGGGAGGAATGCCAGTGTTGGCTGGCAAGGGAGCTGGAACAAGCTCGACCGCTAAGGCCATGGATTCGTGCTGGCCCTTGAGCCCGAGATGGGTTTGACGTCAGCTGACATCAGAAGTCTTTATTACTTTTTTTCTGTTAGGCACGTGTCGTTCAAGCGCACATCAGGAGACACAAAATCAGAAAACGGGGCCCGCATCGCAGATTTCTTTTGTTACTGTTGGGAGCCACGTGGCTTCTCCACACCTGTTGGATTTCAACGGCTACAATTTGTGGACCGTTGGATTTCCAACAGTAATAAAAATAAATAAATAACCATATTTAATATCAGTCGTTGGATTTGAGATCAACGGTCCACGTTATTCGACTTTAAAAATTTAAAAATTAAAAATGTTATCGTTGTGCCACGTGGCACAATCTGGAGTGTTGGAATTCAAATTTGTATAAATCCAATGGTATAGATTAATTAGGTGAATAAAAATTAATAAAAATTTGAAAAAAGAAATTTGAAATTAAAAAAAAATGATTTTACTTTTCTATAAATACCTTCTCATTATATTCTACCTTACACCACAATTTCATATTTTGACAACTATTTTCAACCACATTTCTATCTTTCTCTCAAAGTTTCAATCCAATTTTTTCCAACAAAATGACAAATGATGCAGGTACGAAGTGGATGCTTATTGAAGATGTTACGTTGTGTACTAGCTGGGTTGAAGTTACTTATGATCTGATTACGAGTAATGAGATGTAGTTGCGAGAAATGTGGGGTCTTATTCATACCAATTATCTTGAGAAAATTGGTGGGAAAAGAACCAAAGAATCTTTGTCCAGTCGTTGGAGACTACTCATCAAATCGTTTAGTACATGGAGAGACGCCTTGGCACAAGCTAGTAGTAATCTTCGAAGTGGGGAAAATCTAGCGGATCAGATAACAATATATTTTTTATTTGTTTGTACTATACCCAAATTTACATTACTAACTTTGGTTATAATTATTTTTTCTCCCACATTGTGTAGCACTTCAAGCACAAGCTTGGTATAATGGTAAAACCACAAGCGAAAACAAATCGTTCAACCGGTGGGAGTGTTGGAATATTGTCAAAGATTGTCCTAAATGGCTGGGCCTGCAGATCTGACCCACAGCTTGGATTACCCGACGGGAATGTAAGGCTCTTGCCTTTCTTGATTCGTCATCTCTCCGTCTACGCTCGTCATCCTCTTCCCTCTCATTTTGGGCCCCTCAGCGTTTGAACATTCTTTCTGATTGGTTAAACAATTCTTCCTCTTCATGATCAATTTCCCACATCATCTTTGAAGAAGAAGAAGAAGAAGAAGAAGAAGAAGAAGAAGACATTATAAGAAGGAAGCAGAAACTATGAATAATGATAGAAAATTTGGTGGAGAATGAAGCAGAGATGATGAATAATGATAAAGATCTTAAGAAAATTGGTGTGAGATTTATGAGGATGGATGGTGGATTATATAGAGGATTCAGAAACGATTAGGTTGTAGATAATGATAGGTGGTAGGCTGTCATTCGTTAAAAATCTGGTGGAAATCTATCATCAAATATTGTAAATAGATTGTGACATGTAACGCAACGTGATTGGTTAAAAATCTTATTGGAAATCCATCTCTAATAATTGTCTTTTCAGATAGTGACACGTGGTGCAACGAGAACGATTGGTTAAAAATCTTGTCGGAAATCCATGTCTAATAATTGTTTTTTCGGATAATGACACGTGGCGCAACAAGAACGATTAAAAATCTGATCGAAAATCCATCACCAATAATTATATGTTCCGATAATGACACATGACGTAACGAGAACGATTACAAATCTTATCGGAAATCCGTCACCAATAATTGTCTTTTCCGATAATGACACATGGAGCAATGAGAATGATTAAAAATCTTATCAGAAATTCATCACCAATAATTGTTTTTTCTGATAATGACACGTGGCGCAACGAGAAAGATTAAAAATCTTATCCGAAATTACAAATAAAATTATTTTGTATTAGTTTATAAATAAAAAATTGTAATATTTTATTACCAATTGCCAGAACTGTTCAAGTGTAACGTGGAGATGCAAAAAACAATTACTGTTTATTAGGACAATTGTTGTTCACTGAGTGGATAGTATAGTGAATAGCCCTAAGAGGCTTCCACCACGGTGGAGTTGCTCTAATAAATAAAGGTTGAGTGAGTGTAAAGACAGTAGATGCGTTCCTTCCCAGAAGCTGATACAGTATATATTTTATCCACTATAAAAAAAATAAAAATAAAAGTTGGTCACATCGAATCACACCCAAGAAGATAGACACTGACCAACTCTCACTACATGTGATCTACTCAGCACAAATTCAGAATATCCCAATCCTTTATCCACTTCCATTACTTGTATCTTTTCCGGTCAGTAGCCGTGGCAAACCGCAAAAGCACCAACTTTTTCCACCCTTTATTTATTTTCCCAAAATATCCCTTTCTCTCTAGTTTTCTTCCATGGCTTCTTCTCTGCATTTTCTTCTTCTTCTCTCGTCACTTCTGTACAATTTTAGCATATATCATGCCAAACCCTTCAACCCAACAGATGGTCTCATTTTTCATGTGAAAAAAGATGTGTCCACCCACCAGTACGTGACCTAAATTCACATTGGCACTCCACTTTTACTATCCAAGCTTGCAGTTGATCTGGGTGGTCCATTTCCCTAGCTCAATTGTGCACCTTTGTCTTCCAGCCCTCTGGTTTATCAGCACTCTATCCAGTGCCTTCCACCAAAGCCAAAAACCCATCAATATCAGGAAAGCAACAAGAAGTGTGATAATTTCATGGAGAATAGGATCACCCAAATGGCAATACAAGGGGATCTAGTGGAAGACATCATGGCCGTTAATCAAGTCACAGATGGTTCAGAGACAAGATCAAAATCAATCACCACCGTTGACTACAACTTCCTTTTTTCTTGTGCACCCATGTTGTTAAACGGCCTAGCAAGTGTTGCTAAGGGAATGTTAGGCCTCGGAAGGACTCAAATGTCAATGACCTCACAAATTTCTGCCCACCTCAACTCCAAACTCCAGTTCATCATCTGCTTTTCTTCATCCAACGGCATTGTATTACTTGAAAACGGCCACCGCAGTTCGAATTTTCGCTCGAAAATTCCAGACTCGATGACATACACACCTCTTGTTAACCAAGTTGAGTCACCACATGAGTACGTCGTCAATTTGAAGTCCATTAAAATTAGTGGGAAGAAATTGTCTCTGGGCATTGAAGAAGGGAAGATTAAGCTAAGCACAATTGTTCCCTACACTACCATGGAGAGCTCCATTTATGCTACATTTACTAAAGCTTATGAGCAGGCTGCAACGTCTATGAACATAACTAGTGTTTCCCCTGTGGCACCATTTGGTCAATGTTTTAGTTCACGAGAAAATGATGGCACGTTGGTCGGTCCAAAAGTGCCTGCTATCGATCTGGTGCTACAAGGTGAAATGGTAAAGTAGAGAATTCACGGCAGAAACTCGATGGTTCAAGTGAGCGATGAAGTTATGTGTCTGGGGTTTTTGGATGGAGGCTTGAACTTGAAGACTTGGATGGTAATAGGAGGTTTTCAGTTGGAGGATACCCTTTTGCATTTTGATGTAGGTGCTTCTAGGCTAGGATTTACTCAACAAAGTTGTTCTGTGCTGAGATTAAATTATGCGTTTAAAGACACATTGTAACATGTAAATAAATGCTCAATTTTCGTAACAGCTACACGCAGTGGTCTTGTACTGTTATACTACTTTGTGTACCTACAAGCCGTGCTTTTTTTTAGAAACTATTACAATAATTTATGATAGGAGGAGTTTCGAACCTAGAACTTATGGCTGGAAACCTAACACCCTATTTACTATGATATTGGACCACATGTACCTTATACTAGATTTTGACAACCCAAATGAACTTTTTTGTGCAAGCCTGACACACAATGCAAAAGCGAAAGCAAGCGTTTACATCATCTTCTTTTTTTAGTGCATTCGATATTATTTATACTAAAAAGGTGGAGGAGTGGGACCTCACAATTTGTAGAGAATCAAACCTAAGATTGATCACTTACTTGTAAGAGTAATACCACTAGACCATAGTATTAAGTAACAACGTTACATCTTATAGATATGAGAAATTTTTATATGTGCTCAGTATTCAAGCAGGTACTCCACGTGTCATAAAATAGGGACACATAAATTATATTATTTCCTCCACTTGTATTATGGCATGTGGAGTACCGCTTGAAATACTCAATATTTGAAAAAAAAAATCTCATTAAATAGAATAAACTTCCGATTTAGTTCCTAAATTACCCAACTGAAATTAAGTCCCTAAATTTTTTTTTGTCACAATAAGTCCTTAAACTCAATACTGCCGATTTCATTCCTACTAATAGATTTGGAGCTATTCGATTCATTTTTTGTCAATTTAAATCACATGACTTGCACATGTCACATCTTTAAAGGGTAATACCATCATTTTATCTCCCATAAGCCCTTATCATTACATAAAGGTTGTGAATTTAAGTTACTCTTCGAAACTAACTCCATACAAGATCATTTAAAAAAACAAAAAGGTAATGAACTCATTAACTTGATAATATATCTAACTCCAAAGTGTATCACATGCGCAAATGGTTTTACCCCAATGGTAAAAAAATAACCACACATATACACTCTAGTGCAGGTTTGGTCTTCACCGATCCTCCCTATTTAATAATATAACAATTTAACTGACACACCCCGACCCGAGATGTCCACTTGGACTCTAATCGAGTTGTGATGGCCGACACAGTGACGAAGCCATAAAGTGTAGTGATGAGAAAAAGGTTTACATTGATCAACTTGAGGGATTTGTTATGCAGGGTGCAAAAGACAGTCTATAAACTAAAGAAGAAGCAAGCCCCAAAGGCATAGTATAAAGAAATTGATACTCATTTGCATAATTGTGGATTCACCAGAAGTCCAAGTGGAATAACCTTATAAATGAAGTCAAGGGGAGAACATGAATGCATCATTGTCTCTATCTATATAAATGACATTATCTACACAGGTAGCAGTACTGAGTTGCTAAAAGAGTTCAAGGTTGACATGATGAATATATATATATATATATATATATATATATATATATATATATATATATACACTAGTACAAAAAATTATTTGCGCGACGAAGGTCCTTCGTCGTGCAAAGTCAAAAAAAGGTCGCGCAAAACTTAGCGCGACGAACCCTCGTCGCGCGCTAACCGCTGCGCAAAGTCTGTGACGGTAGTCTTTGCGCGACGAAGACGCACCCTCCGTCGAGCAAAGTGACTTTGCGCGACGCACCTCTCCGTCGAGCAAGTAACTTTGCGCGACGCATTCTCCGTCGAGCAAGAAGATTTGCGCGACGCACCTCTCCGTCGAGCAAGTAACTTTGCGCGACGCACCATCCGTCGAGCAAAGAGGATTTGCGCAACGGAGGAATGACTTTGCTCGACGAAGAAGTGCGTCGCGCAAATCCTCTTTGCACAACAGAGTGTGCGTGCAAATGTTTTTTAAAATTTTTGGTCTAAAATGTTTTTTTTTAATTTTTAATAAATATTATAATGAAATTCTAAAAAATAATGAAATTAACCAAGCAAACATATTTAATTATAAAATATATAAAAATGTACATACAAAATATTCGAACAAAAAAAAACTACAAATAGTTTTTTAGGTATCGGCAGGACGAGATGGCTCTAAGGTCGAAGGTGGAGTAAGATTAAGTGTTGGTGGTAGCGAGATTCCGGACGTCTGTAAGGCTTGTACAAGGTCTTTCACCATCCCGACATAGCTCTTCATCACCTCGGCCTGGGCTGCAACCTGGCCCCTTAGGGTTGTCACTTCTTCCCTTAATGCATCGACCTCTGCTGTGTTCGACATAGCTCTTCATCACCTCGGCCTGGGCTGCAACCTCACCATCACATATTCTGTTTAGATTCAAGATGTATCACTTAATGATATTATCATTTTTCTCCCTAGGAAACAAAATTGTTGAATGATGATGTACCTTTTGAACAACTCCGACGGCTGCTTATAACGGGGTCAAGTATTCATATGGAAGTTGTCGATCAAAACAGAAGTCTTAAAACAATAGTAATCGTGGGTAAAAACATAATAAAAACAAAAATTGGTATCAACAGTATTCAAACTAGTATTCAAACTAGTATGTTGCAGCTACTGCTACGTACACATATAAAACCTCTCCCTTGATACTTAAAGGAAGCGGCACTATATCTAAATGTAAGCTTTTGAAATTTATCATCCATACCAGCTAAGTTCTAGAAGACTCTCCAACACCTCATATCAAAACAAAAATCCTTTTTAGGCATCAAGCATTCTTACCTTGAAAAACAACCTCTTGTCATGCCCTGTGGCTGCAACTCTCAATACAGACTCCGCCGCTCCTACGGTATTGGCTAACCACACAACAATGCTATAAGCAGTGTACTGCAAAATCTGCCACTCAAGTGGACTGGTACCCTAATCAACAATAAAATTAGATATTTGAACACAAAGATTACCATTCACCGCTACAATATTATCAAGTATGTAAAATCATTATTTGACATCGAAGCCTCTTATGAAATGGTACTATTGACATGTTTTTCATTTGAAACTGACAGCATTTCATTTCAAAGAAATCACAATATTTCAGTTCATCTATCATGGTACTAAGTACCAACTCTGGTACTTCTTCAATGCCCCATAACCTATTAAATTTCCAAATGCATCCACTAAATACAACCCTAGAGTGTAGAAGAGCATAAGATTTAGAGTGTTTGGAGTGAAGAGGAATTCCAGTGGGCTAAACCCAGATACACCCAAACATGAATTAAATAGATAGACAAATGAAATTCTCCATTCATTAAAACAAAGTTGTGGAGAACTTACCAAAACCTTTTTCCAAGAATGCACGATTATACCCTAAATAACAAATGAAAAAATTAGTTAGAATCATATCAATTAAAACATTACCAAAGATAAAAGTTACAACATAAAGATGAAATCCCATAGAAAAAGCTTAATTAAATAAATGGGCAATCGTGTTCTAGGTTAAAATCCCAAGAAAATTTCACCTACAACCAGTAGTGCATAAAATCCCAAAATTAAATTAACTTCAGTTTTAATCGGGTCTATTTATGAACAAAATTACCACATAAAGGGAAATCGAAAGAGAGAAACAAAGTGAACCCAATAAGAAAAGATGAAATGGAGTGCAAAGCTACAAAAGAGAGAAAGGAGAAAAGGGGATCAAGAATGGGTTCAGAAACGAGAACGAAGAAAAGGGGGATTGGAGAAGAGAAGAGGGCAAGAGCTTACCAGTCACCACTATCATCGTCGACCAGCAAGAATGGGTTTGGAAAGTGTTTCAGAACACTAGAGAGTGCAGCGCCCTAAATGTTGTTCTACAGAGAGTGTCTGAACGAGAGAGAGACTAAATGTTGTTCTCTGGGATTTCATGTTTTCTCTTCTTTTTTTAACACTTGGAAGGGATTTGGGCTGTCAGCGGCAAAAAGTGAATAAAAGGGCGCCTTACTTGAAAATTCTGGAAAATTATAGCGGGAGTGCTATAGAGGGAATAATACTTTTAATAAGTATATAACATAAAATTTTGTAACATTCAATAGTGTAAATATTTTAAATTGAAGATCGAATTCATTCATTGCATTCATATAGGGTCAAGGAGTGTAGCTGTAAAAAATCATCAAAATTGGAGTTAAAATAACCGTTAAATCGTGATTTTTCGTTTATAACCGTCGAAAAGTTTTTTCCCGTTACTTGATCTCTGAATGTTTTTTTTTTTGTGATTTTTTGATGATGTGATCTTGAAACATATACAAATAAGTTTGACGGTTGTGATCGTTGAAATTAGTTTCGAAAAATTCGTATCCCATCAAAACGATAGATTGACTAACACTTAAGAGTTTATTTGTACTTTCATTAAGTATAACATAAGATTTTGTGGTATCCACTATTGTAAATATTTTAAATTGAAGATCGAATTCATTCACTGCATTCATATAGGGTCAAGGGGTGTAGCTGTAAAAAATCATCAAAATCGGAGTTAAAATAACCGTTAAATCGTGATTTTTCGTTTATAACCGTCGAAAAGCATTGTCCCGTTACTTGATCTCTGAATGTTTATTTTTTGTGATTTTTGGCTGATGTGATCTCCAAACATATACAAACAAGTTTGACGGTTGTGATCGTTGAAATTAGTTTCAAATAATTCGTATCCCATTGAAACGATAGATTGACTAACACTTAAGAGTTTATTTATATTTTCATTAAGTATAACATAAGATTTTGTGGTATCCACTAGTGTAAATATTTTAAATTGAAGATCGAATTCATTCACTGCATTCATATAGGGTCAAGGGGTGTAGCTGTAAAAAATCATCAAAATCGGAGTTAAAATAACCGTTAAATCGTGATTTTTCGTTTATAACCGTCGAAAAGCATTGTCCCGTTACTTGATCTCTGAATGTTTATTTTTTGTGATTTTTGGCTGATGTGATCTCCAAACATATACAAACAAGTTTGACGGTTGTGATCGTTGAAATTAGTTTCAAAGAATTCATATCCCACCTCTTACTTGAGTTTTAGGGTTTACAAAGACTTTAAGAATTCTCTCTATTGAGTTTAATAATTCTTTAAATAGTATAGATTACATTATGCAACGTTTTCATTGAAATTCGTCAAGAATAATTTTGATTACAATGGATAAATAAAATTATCTATGTATATGTTAATTTTGACTACCTAATTATTTGGATAAATATAATGATGTTTTGCATGAGTAAATTTATAACTACTATTCATTTTTTCTTGTTCTGTACTTGTTTGAGGCCGCTCTTCACAAGAAATATTACTTAAAAAAGAAAAAGTTAATTAAAAAAAAAAGTTAATTGAAAAAAAAAAAAAAAACTTGCGCGACGGAGGTACACGTGCGTCGCGCAAAACAGCTTTGCGCAACGCACGTGTACCTCCGTCGCGCAAGTTTTTTTTTTTTTTTTCAATTAACTTTTTTTTTCCTTTTGTCCTTTTGTATGGAAATTTTATCAAACAAGAGTGATGGGACTTTAAAAATTTTATGAAAAATATTTAGATGATTATATCATAAGAACATAACTTGTTTACGAACTTTAGAAAAAAAAGAAAAAGATTCAAACAAAAATTTATAGTCATAACTGAAAACTATTACCATAAGATTTTACTTTCGACATAATTAATTAGATCTTGTTCTAAATAGTATAGAACTTATTTTATATGAACTGACTAAAAAAGGATTAACTTTTATGTGGTGAAGGAGAAGGCTTATTATAAGGCTTAGTTTACAAATAAAACCAAAACATTGTTGACGTCAACAGTTTTCGGACCCATGGACTTTTGGAAATTGTCAAACTTCCCTAACCAATGCAGTACAAGCTTCTTCTTTGCAAAACCGAGCAGGCAATATATATATATATATATATATATATATATATATATATATATCTGTGTGTGTGTGCCTTACCTGGCCTCCATGTGGCTGCGCCCTTGTCAACAAATCCAACAACCACATAGTTCTTCGAAAAAAGCTATGCTCTAAAGGGGCTGCATGTGGTAGACGGTTTTGAAGAAAGATGGGATATAGAGGTAGCTGCTGCACTGAGTTTGCAGTTTCTGCCTCCCAAACTGATCAAATGAAATAAAAGAAGTCGTTGACTTTGCGCGACGGAGGTGGGCATGCGTCGTGCAAAGCAGCTTTGCACGACGCATGCCCACCTCCGTCGCGCAAAGCTGCTTTGCTCGACGCATTCCCACCTGCGTCGCGCAAAGTCAAGAAAAAAACGGTAATTTTATTTTGGTTTGGCGCCAAAAGTTTGCTCGACGAAGACGGCGTCGCGCAAAGCCGTTTTGCTCGACGCATGCCTACCTGCGTCGCGCAAAGTCAAGAAAAAGCAGTAAATCCTTTTTAGTTTGGCGCTAAACGTTTGCGCGACGAAGGGCGGCGTCGCGCAAAACGGCTTTGCGCGACATATGTTCACATTCGTCGCGCAAAGATGTTTTGCGCGACGCCGCCCTTCGTCGCGCAAAGTTCCGTCGCGCAAAATCCGTTTGCTCGACGTTTTGTGTTCTACGTCGCGCAAACTGACTTTGCGCGACAAAATTTTCTTCGTCGCGCAAGTCCTGGTCGCGCAAACATGTTTTTGTACTAGTGATATAATGATAGGTTTCGGACTGTTATATCACTTCCTTGGCATGGGAATTCTTCAATCTGAATCTGGGATCTTCATTAATCAAAGAAAATATGCATTCAGCTTGTTGCAGAAATTTAGATTGAAAGACTGCAAACATGTTAGCACTCCACTGGTGGTGAGTGACAAACTTAAGAAAAAGGATGAATGTGAGAAAACAAATGAGAATGTATATAGGCAATTGGTTGAGAGTCTGTTGTACTTAACTGCAACAAGACCATACATTATGTTTGTAGCTAGCCTACTTGCTAGATTCATGTATGGACCTTCAAAGAAGCATTTGGGAACAACAAAGAAAGTTCTCATATATATACAAGGCATATTGGACTATGAGATTGAGGATGAGAAAGGCAAAGAATCAATTCTTATAGGCTATTGTGACAATGATTAGTGTGGGGATGAAACTGATATGAAAACCACATCTGGATATGCTTTCTCATTTGGAAGTGGGGTTTTCTCTTGGGCCTCAATTAAACAACATAGTGTAGCTCAATATAGTGTAGCTCTGTCAAGAGCTGAAGCTGAGTACATGAATGCAACTGAATCAACCACTAAAGCTGTGTGGTTAAGGTTTGTGCTTCAAGATTTTGGAGAAGAACAAACTGAAGCTACTTCTCTTTACTATGACAATACATCTGCCATTGCTATGATAAAAAATCCAGTGTTTCATCAGAGAACAAAGCATATTGGAAGAATGCATCATTACATTCGAGAAGCATTGCAGTCAAACATCATCAAGCTAATCTATTGCAAATCAGAAGATCAACTTTCTGATATTTTCACCAAGGCACATCCCAAAGATCGATTATGCACACTCGGAGAAAAGCTTGGAGTTAAACCAATTACCAGCTTAGAAGGGAGTGTTGGTGGATAAGCATAGCAGCTGGATTCCGGGTGCATTGTAGCTGAAGAAATGAAGAAGTTGAATGTCGAAATGCCTAAGTGTTAGAGTAGTTGTTATTCAAATAATGTAATGAACGGACAAGATTAAAACAGCTTGATGGTGTGTATCTTGTCATGTGTCTAGTTTGTTAGAAGTTAAGTGAAAACATGTGAGGTGCACGTCATCACAGTCACGGTGCAAGTGTGTGTGTGTGTGTGTGTGTGTGTGTGTGTGTAAGGGTAGCAATGGCTATAAACCCCTCATTGTATGCTGACTTTGTGGATCGAACCCAACGTAGATTCGAGGAGCAACAAACTTCATTTCTCCTGAAAGTGCATCTCTGTTATTTCTTCTTCAAATACATTTTCAATTACTTGTTGAATTGGTTACAAATTTATAGAGAAATTTAGCTCAAAAGTAGCTCAAACACTAACATCCTTCATAATTCGCTTCTACCTTTAGCTTCCGCTGAAAATTCGCAATTTGTTTGAGCTCTTCTTCGAGTACTTTCGGCGTTGTAATCTTTGGGGGCGCGCCTTATTATCTCCTTCCCAATATTGAGATGTCCAAGTCACTTTCACTCCATTGATCATCAACCTTGTCAGCACTGCCCTTTCTTATTTTGTAGGCGAGGCTTCGATGGAGTACTTCATCAATGTGAAGTCGATCAAGATCAACCAAAAGGTTGTTGTTTTGAATACTTCATTGTTGGCCACTGACAATGAAGGGTATGGCGGCTCGAAGATTAGCAAGGTGAATCCTTACACGGTTTTGGAGACCTCACTCTACAACGTCGTGGTGAATACATTTGTGAAAGAAGCTGCTAACATCCCAAGAGTGAAACCAGTAGTGCCTTTTAGAGCATGCTTAAGTTCGAAGAACATTGGTGTTACGAGGGTTGGACCTACAGTGCCTCAAATTGATCTCGTGTTGCGGAGCGATAATGTGTATTGGACAATGTTCGGAGCAAATTCAATGGCGTATGTGAGCAATGATGTCATGTTTAGGGTTTATGGATGGAAGGTGAGAGGCCAAGGACTTCTATTGTGATTGGAGGGCACTAGTTGGAGAACAATGTTTTGCAGTTTGATCTTGTTCAGACGAACAACTTCTGCGAACTTCAACTTCACTTCTAATGCTTAAGAGTTAGAGGACATTATTTGGTTGATGATTCAATACTTATTATTTGGTATTAATTTTTGTATTTACATGGTGAATAAAAATGGTTGTTTTGATTATTAGTGGTTTTGATGTAACCTTTCACTGATGACATTTTATGAGGAAACTTCAAGAGTTTGTCAATGTAAACTCAAATTTTGTATGAGATTTTTCAGATAATTGCATGCTTCTGCAATTGCAATTATCTTGAAGAAATGTTAATCTCTCATAGCCAAACAATACACACTTATTTAACCTTTTATCCCAACTTATTTGCCAAACTAATGTGGCACATAATATTCAGTCCTACCCAATCCATACAATTAGTCACCCCCAACCCAAAAAAAAATAGAAAAAGAAAAAGAAATTATTAAAAATGATCCGAAGTTAAATCATTGAACGAAATAAAATTAAACACCTACAACATACTAATCAAATTTTGACAAAACAACAATTAAAAATTGATGACATTAAAAAACTAAACCATTTTAATAACTAAGATTTGAAAAATAATCGTCTCCATCAATTTTTAGAAGAGTAAACTTGAAACAAAGCTAATTTTCTAAGTTTTTAGTTCACTTTGTTGGATTAGGTTCACTCGCTGATTATTTAAGTCAGCTTATTTAATTAGTTTTTTAATTAAATTGTGATCAATGATATCACTTATTTTTAGCATTATTTTAACTTTATAATCCATTATTATTTCTATCCTTTCGATTCGTATTTCAATTCTTTAATTGTGCTAATTAATTGATGCTGCAAATATTATATTTGTATAAAAATATACTAGTATGGATTTGTAGGAGGGAGAGTATGAAGATGGGAGTGACTTTCCAGAAATAGACAACTTGGAATACAAACAGATCATCCGGGAAAAATGAATATTAAATGAAAGATGAAAAACTAGACTTTTATATGGGAGGGCGAAGAGACAGAGAGTGATCAAATGCGCGCGACGAGCAGACGCACTCCTTCTCGGACCCCAATTTTCCTACACTCGCAGTCGCACCTTCTTCAGTGAGTCTTTTCTTCGATTTCCCTTTTTAATTCTCTCGTTTCTTTCCAATTCTTCAATCTTAGTCAATTGTTTCTTTTTCTTTTTTAAGTCCCACACCATACCTCATCTCGATGTTTGTTCGTCCAATTTGATCTGAATTTTGCACAAGCTAAATTCATAATGTTATTCATATATTTTAGTAGTAGAAGCTGCAATTCATATGGGTAAAATTGTTTATGGTTATTTGATTTGCTCCTATGGGTTTGTTTAATTGATCGTTCTGTAATCCCGAACGGTTCTTCACATCCCGGTTTACAATCCAATGTTGAATCATCTCAAGAAAATGCAAGCTTTTTATTTTACTTCTTTTGGCTCTTGATTTGCTTTTTGTCAAGATGGTATTTCAGAAATTAGTCAAAGTTCGTGTTTTGAGCCAGATTTAGTTTCTGTGTTATGTCACTGTGATCGATTCTGGTCCAAATCTCGTATATTCTTTACCAACTTTTGTTTTATCTGTTCTGTCAGTTTATTATTGCTCCTGGGGTTTCTTTGCCTTGAGCATGATGCAATATAAAGTGTAAACTGGGGAATCTATAGTTTGTTCGAAATTACATTTGCTCGGCTTATCATTCGGATGTGTTCCTTGCAGGGGAGTTACTGTACAAGAGTGAAAAGTTTTCCTGTGATTAGCAATGGATCCGATAGATGAATCCCTCAAGAAACAAATTGCAACATTGTTGAGAGTTATACATGTGACAAGATGCTCTAAAGAGGACAACGTTCCATCCCAAATTGAAGAGGTAACTAAATTTTAATTTTGAGATCAGTGTTTGGTCATTCACTCTGCATTGTTTCTACCCCCTGCTTTCCGCAGCTAGGGTCACTTGTTTCTTGTTGTTTTAATTTTGCAGGGTCTCTTCTTGGGTTCTATTGGAGCTGCAAATAACAAGGACGAACTGAAAAACTTAAACATCACACACATTTTGACTGTGGCTAATTCTTTGGCACCTGCATATCCAAATGATTTTGTGTATAAGGTTATAAATGGTATGAATGTTGTTCCTCTGATATGGTGCAATTCAGTTGCTCATGTCATTTTGGATTTTAAACCACCCTCCACTTTTTGGGGATAATTTTACTTTAATTTATTGTCTGAGGGTTGATTGTTTCTTACACAGAGTCTTCTGCTTGCATCTAACCATTTGTTTTTTATTTTTTATTTTTTATAATCTGAGACGATTGTTTAGTCGATCAGAAGTGGTTTTCAAATAATTTTAGAATATATTATGTGAAATGCATAAGTAAATCTGTACATCTGTGGTGGTCTTCTTTCTTCTAGAATAGCATTCCACTGCAGTATGCAATCATGATTCTATACCCCAAGACTCCACCTTATCAAGTATTTAATGCCTTGGTTCTACAAGTGTTTAATTCATAATCATGATCATATTTGCTGTTTCAAGCCAAGGTGTGAGATAATAGAACTGAATTCGTATTTATCTTTTGGTGCTGTATCAAAATTGTGGTAGTTGCGGACAGAGTCTGCACAGATCTAAAACAGCACTTTGATGAGTGCATCGATTATATTGACGAAGCTACAAGATCTGGTGGTGGTGTATTGGTTCATTGCTTTGTGGGAAGATCCAGAAGGTGATTTTATCTTCCAGTATTGGTTGTTGCTTTCAGGTTGTCTTCTTCTTAATTTAAGTCATTGGTTTAGTGAATCCTTCAAATAAGGTTCTGTTGATCTCTTTGATACAACATGGATAAGGAAATAATGTTTTAGCATAAATTTTCTACGATTTTGCATCTCGGTTATTAATATTAGAACAGGAAAAAAAAAAAATTGGGCTTTCAATTGCTGATTTTAACTAGTTAAAGGTCAAGAGTTATGTAGTTTTGCCTAGTTTTTTTGTTTTTTTTTTTCATTCTAGATCAGATTCAAGCTCTGTCCAATGTGCATCAATTCTAATAAGCCAAATCCAAACCATCTAATTTAGGAGATTTTTACAGCATAGAAGAAAATATACTTCCGAAGGAAACACTTTGCTTAATAATATTATTTGAATTTGGACTTTGTTAATTGTTTTCCTTGCAGTGTGACTATTATTGTTGCATATCTGATGAAAAAGCATGGTATGAGCGTATCTCAAGCTCTTGAACATGTGAAGAGCAGTCGACCTCAGGCATCTCCTAATGCTGGTTTCATTTCACAACTGGAGAGCTTTGAAAGGTCTCTTTGTGGTGAGTCATTATTTTATTACTCATTTAATCCGACTAAGGTTCATGAATTACCGCCTTACGTAGCTGAACCAGTGTAGCATACGCTTCATTTTACTGAAAGATCCCCTTGGACAAACCATAACTTAACATTTTTCTGCTGGCCTGAACTCCTGAATTTGAGCATATAGTTTGTTCTAATGATATTGGTGTTGGCATTACATTAAAATCGTTGATGATTTTTAGGGGGCTAATTCTCACTACACTTAAAGAACGTTTTGAAGGAAATGCGTCACAAAAGGGTAAGGATGACACTGCACATATTGAGTGTAGCACGCAGATGTTGCGGCAAGATTTAAGCTAAAACTGATCTGATGTTAGTTTATCTCTCACTATGCCCCATTTCCATCCAAATCCGTCAAAAGTGTGTTAAACCTTCTGATCTGCCACAAATGGGACCCACTTGAGGATCCTCTGCATGACTTTTCCCATAAAATACAAGGCTTTTATTCTTAGTCCCTCGAAAGAAATATAAGGGCCGATATAGTGCCACAGCTTTAATAATTTTTACCTTTCATTTTCCTTCGTCTTTGGCAGTGGAAGTCTCTTCCATTTTCCAGTCACCTCCTTTCCACTCTTCCATGCAGTCCATCGGGATCCTATACCCTCCCTCGTCAACACAGGTTCTTTCCCCTTGCCTTCTATCGTCCCACCCTGCTGATTTTGTGAAGAGACAAAGCCACCCACACCAAGCAAATATTTAAAAACTAAAGCACACAAATTTGATTCGAACTTCGAAGGCATTTTTATTTAGGTTCTGCATTTCTTTTCCTGGAAGTATGGAGTATGATTAACGGGGATTTATGTTGAAATATTGATAGAGAAGAAATAATTAGATAATTTATGGTTTTTTAAAACTGCATACCTTTTGCTCTTGATAATCAAATTGTGGAAGGCCCATTTGATTGATTAGGAAGAAAAACAAAGGCAATTAGAGGGTTCATGTCGAATTTGTCATTCTCCCCGTTTTCTAATCTTCTGTGTGTTTCTGCAATTCCAACCCGAAAAAATAATCCGTGCTTAGGTTGTAAGAAGTGAGAAAAAATGAGTTTTACGGGGCAAAGTGAGAGCAAGTATGAGTTTTAGGGGGACAGCCGTAAATACGCCTAAAACTATTGAGCAAAAGTTTTGCCTTCAAAATCCATAGTTGTCACCTGAACTACGTGGTGTCAAGACCTAGGTTTTCTGCTTTTAAGTAAGTATTCTCTGTGCATATTCTATGTTCCATGTTTATATATTTAGCACTGATGATGGTTTGTTTGTGATTTGCTTTGGATTTTCCTTTATATAACTGAAGCAGATGAAGAGAACGTACGTGGTTGGCCTCCTGCGTTGAAGAGCCTCGCTTGAATATATACGTTACCCAAATTAGATGAAATTTCGGTGGTATAGATAGAACTTTCACAGTTGTTACAAAAGAAAAGGATGTGCTCTGGATTTAAAGTTGACTATGAATGATTATACAACAGCAGACTTGGTACTGTCTCGTTGTGATGTTAGCAGGGATGCTAATTTGTACATAAATACCAATTAACAAATATAAACACCAAACAATGCTGTTTTGGCAAAACGTGTGCATGAATCGAAGGAAAGAATGAGAGTGAATCGAAGGGAATTGAAAGGAAGAACATAAGAACGCGATATCTTTTGTGCCAACGCCTATTACCGTCGGAAGTTTTTCAAAACAAAGATAATAAAGAGGTGACCGGTCGGAATTATTACAGTGATCAGTTGGATGGAAGCAGGATTTGAAAATTGAGAGGAGCAACAGAGGCGACTAGTAGTTAAACTAAACATGGTAAATACCAAAAATATATATGACAATATTTGGGAATTTCTTGTATATTTATTAATCTCTAAAGTGGAGTATATATAGGAGTTACAATTGGTATTACATATACACTTTAATTGATATATAACTCGCAACACTCCCCCTCAAATTGAAGCAAAGATGTCACGTATGCTCAATTTGTCAAGCAGAGTTGGAAAACACGCTATTAGACACAGCCTTAGTAAGCACATCAGCAAGTTGATCTTCAGATCCCACAAACATAAACATAATAATTCTAGCATCCAAATTTTCTTTGATGAAATGTCGATCAATCTCCACATGTTTTGTTCGATCATGTTGCACTGGATTATGAGCAATCTCAATAGCAACCTTGTTATCACAATGGAGTTTCATAACATCTTTTGGTTTAAATCCAGGATCTCTCAACAATTTTTTCAACCACAACAACTCACATACACCATGAGACATACCACGAAACTCAGCTTCAGAACTTGACCTAGCCACCACTTTTTTGTTTCTTGCTTCTCCAATTAACTAGATCACCACTCACAAACGTAAAGTATCTAGATGCAGATCGCCGGTCAGTGATAAAACATGCTTAATCTGCATCTGTATACCCTTCGACATTCAAATGACCATTCTTGGAGAAAACCAAGCCTCTGCCAGGAGCCATCTTTAAGTACCTCAAAATACGGATTACTGCATCCAAATGAGCTTCACTAGGTGAGTGCGTAAATTGACTTACCACACTAACTGCATAAGCAATATCATGGCGAGTATGAGACAAATAAATTAATCTTCCCACAAGTCTCCTATATTATTCCTTATGAGTAAGAACTTGATCTAAAAATAAGCCCAGACGGTGATTTTGCTCAATTGGAGTATCAACAGATTTGCAATCTAACATAATTGTTTCAGCTAACAAATCAAGAACATAAGTCGCTTTAGAAACCAAGTATGATCTGAATGACTCTGGACATACCCAAACTTCTTCATTGAACTTGTAAACCTCCCAAACCACGCTCTATGAGATTGTTTCGAACCATACAAAGCCTTTTGCAATCTGGACACAACACCTTTTTTAGGAGATATTCCAATACCAGGTGGTAGATCCATATAATCTTCCTCCTTGAGATCACCATGAAGAAAAGCATTCTTAACATCAAATTGCAACATAGGTCAATCCTGGTTTGCTGTTAAAGACAGAAGAACACGCACAATATTAAGATTGGCAACAGGAGCAAAAGTCTCCTGATAGTCCACCCCATAGGTTTGAGTATAACCCTTAGCAACTAATCTGGCTTTATACCTGTCAATAGAACCATCTACTTTGTGTTTAATAGTGAACACTCATTTACATCCAACAACTTTTTTCCCGTTTGGCAAAGGAACCAAATCCCAAGTGAAATTCTTTTCCAAAGCTTCCATCTTCACTTTCATGACATTAACCCACTTAGGATCGAACAAAGCATCGTGCAATTTTGTTGGAATTGATATACTAGATAGCTGACATATGTAAGATACATATGGTTTGGACAAACGATGAGTAGACACATAATTGTTGATAGGATACTTGGCTTTATCAGGCTCATATTATACTTTAGGTTTTCCACGATTAGCTCGTGGAGGCAACTGATAAGTAGAAGAATCATCAGAATTTACCTCATGTATGTCACCATCTTGTATCAAACTATTAGAAGAATCATCACTAGACTAACCATCATCAGGAAACTCATTAGACATACCAGCAGCAGGCAACCGGCCATCAGAAAGTAATTCATTAGACATACAAACAGGCAACTTGTTAGGCACATCTGATCGGTCGTTAGTAGAAATAGTCTCGTGAATAATAGTTGACTAATCACTATCTATAGCCGATTGATCAGTATCACGTAACATAATAGGTTATGTCCCCAACTCTACTTGTAACACATCATCCATACCATCTCCCCATGAAGTGGAGAGTCGGAAGAGGGCTTCACAAAATAAGAAACTTCATCGTGAAAGGTGACATCCATGGTAATATAAGTTTTCTGAGTAAGAGGATGATAACACGTATAGCTTTTCTGATTGTTAGTATACCCAATAAATACACATCGGAGAGCACATTCATCAAGTTTACTCTGCTGATGAAAGTAGACATGCACATACGCAATACATCCAAACAGCTTCGGAGGAAGTTTGGACACAGAAACAAGAAAAACATGTTTTTGTAGCACATCAAGCGGTGTCTGAAAATCAATAACCCTACTTGAAACACGATTTATCAAATACACAGCTGCCAAAACAACATGACTCCACAAATGATTAGGAACACATGTATCCAACATCAAGGAGCAAGCAACCTCCATTATTTGATGATTCTTCCGTTCGGACACACCATTTTGTTGGGTTGTAAACGGAGTAGTTGTCTGGTGAATAATACCCTGATCATGAAAAAAGCATGTCAAAGTGATTCACATATTCTCCTCCGTTATCATACCTGAAGACCTTAACTTTGGTCTGAAACTGAGTAGACACCATTGAACATAATTCTTGAAGAAGGAAAGGAACATCACTCATATTCTTCATCAAGAATACCCAAGTTAATCGAGTACAATCATCAACCAAAGTAACAAACCAACGAAATTCATTAGAAGTAACCTTCACATGACCCTACACATCAAAATGTATTAAATCAAATGAAATCCATAAGAAGTAACCTTCACAGGACCCCACACATCAAAATGTATTAAATCAAATGGCAAAGTAGCTTAAGAATCACTTATGTGAAAGAAAGCACGATGACTCTTAGCCATGACACATGTTTCACACTTGAACTATGAATCACTAAAAGTGCAAAACTAAGAAGGAAACAGATGCTTCATATAATTGAAAGATGGATGTCCCAATCGTCGATGCCACAACTAAATTTGATGTCTGTCATCCACTTTAGCACTTAAAACTTGATGATTATTTGAATCGGAAACATCAGTATCCTCCATAGTCAAGATGTACAAACTCCTAATTCTTTTACCATGACTAATTATTTTCTGAGTTTGAATGCCTTGAAAATAACAATACGTGGGGTAGAAGTAAGCAAAACAATATAAGGTATCAAGTAGTTTTCCTACCGACAAAAGATTGCACTTAACATTAAGAACAAGTAAAGCATGAACCAGTGAGAAAGTCGGAGTAAGAGAGATAGTGCATTCGCCATTCACAGGGGAAGGTGCTCCATTTGCACTAGTAATATACGGATCACAAACATAGTCACATAACTCATCAAACACTTTAGGGTCACCAGTCACATGATCACTGGCCCTAGTATCAATTATCCATATATTTGTTCCACCAAGATGTATAACAACACTATGATTATATTGAGCCATTTAACTAAATCACGAACAATAAAGGCACAAAAGAAATACAGCAGAATGAAAATAATTTACCAAAATAGTGTCACACACTGTAGCAGGAGACTGTTCACTGCACTGTAGCAGGGGCACTGTAGCGAGACATTAATTGCGGTGCTATTCACTTTTTTTTTCTTTTTTTTTAACAAAAGAAATCACGATAAAAGTGGGCACAAAATTAAAGCACACAAGTCAACAAGAGGAAACTGCTCTAATGCCAAGTTAAACTAAACAAGGTAAATACTAAAAATATATATGACAATATCTAAGAATTTCTTGTATATTCATTAATCTCCTAAGTGGAGTATATATAGGAGTTAATATTAGTATTACATATGCACTTCGTCAATGTGGGACAACAGACTACTATTTACACTCTAACTAATATATAACTCGCAACAAGACTGATGTCAAACTACCGGTCGGACCGATAAAACCTTACATGGTGAACAGTCAAAGCATGTTGAAGGACCGATTGAAGTTGTTTTGCTATTCAAAATCTTCATATCTTTCCGAAGGTAGAGGGGTGTTTAGTCGGTTTTAAACTTTAAAATTTGATATAGCTAGTGTAAAAAACACTTCAGAAACATGTTCTACAAGCTAGAGATTTAATTCAAATGAAAAGACATTTTTCACATGAAATGGTGCCTCTTTATTGAAATGGTGCAAACCAAGTGTTATATGGTTATGAATGGTGGTGGTTGTTGAACCATTGCAGAAATGAGCACAATTAAACCTCTATTAATTGACGAGTCACAGACAAGTGCTATAAGAAAAAGTTTGTATACTCTATGCCTTTTCTTATTGACAGCCAAAGCACTAAGAACAAAATTATGCAGTTTATGGTTTTGGTTTAAAACATGAGTGTTCTTGTTATCCCTAGTGTGTTTCAGGTTTAGTTTAGGAGTGTACAAAACTTTGACAGACAAAAAACTTAAGGTCAAGATGCATTATAACTATAAGATTATTTCACAATTCTGCTTTACACACAAGTTATGAGACCAATTAATTAAGCCTAATAGACGTACCTATCTTGAAACAATCTTTCATCTTTCTTAGCCATAACCCACCAGTCTCTTTACTATCCAATAAATACTATCAAACACTGCAGATGGTTTGTGTCTAAATTTCAACCACTTAACTGGTATCAATGATATTGGCGGGAGATGGAAAGCTAGCTAGTAGCTATTTCATGCCAAAACCAAATAATTCGTCGTGGATTCTCGTTCGTGTTTTTATATATAGCTGCCAGGAAAGTTCTCTCTTTTTTTTTTCTTTTTTTTTTTTTTTTTGTGCTAGTGATTTATCACCGCGTACAAGATCGATCGGTTTTGAATTAATAACCTGAGACGTGGACTGGAATTATCTAAAAAGACAGAAATAACATAGTTCTAGAGTCTAGAGGCTTCTCTCTTTCTCTCTCTCTTAAATTTTGAATGGTTTTGGGCATGAACCCATTCACGTAGTAGTAATTGATACAATGGGATGAGAATGTACATAGTAGTTTGACGACGATTGGACATTCATTCTCTGTGTCTCATAAAGTCTCCGGCACAAGATTCAGGTATCATCCGGGCGTCTTATATATAATATATTATAGCCTAGCTACGTATTTTCCCACCAAAAGAAAGAATGGAATTCAGCAGAAGACCAGCGGGAAGAATTTGATAAA
Organism: Crataegus laevigata; assembly: GCA_963580275.1. Taxonomy (NCBI): domain Eukaryota; kingdom Viridiplantae; phylum Streptophyta; class Magnoliopsida; order Rosales; family Rosaceae; genus Crataegus; species Crataegus laevigata. The sequence continues at coordinate 14,863,178 of OY756940.1, read as the reverse complement.
TACGTAAACCTATTGAATCCTTACATATATATGCTCATTTAACCCTCAGTATTGTAACACATATTTGACCAGTAAATTTAATTAACTCAATGCTTAAATTAATTGAGTGATCGATGACAGTTGAATCAAATATAATGTCAAGTATATTTGTGTCCACTTAGTGCATGTAGGTACTCAAGAAATATTGGCTTAACCAAAAAAGATTTCATGATGTACCACATAATTATACCATATTAGTGTGTCACGTGATGTAACAAGTGATTCATACAATTATCTAATCATATAAATTAATTAATTGACGTGACATGTATACATTTCTTGCTACATGGACCACATCAATAGTACACTAATGTGGTACAAAAATAGTCTTCCTAATATTTTCCAGTGAAATGATGAGTAAATACTATTAAGTTTTTTGAGCCGTATGCCACTAAAAACATCTTAATATTAAGTATTTCATTTGTACAATGGCATATGTTACGTACTATTAAGTATATGTATAAGGGCAACTCTATTTTAATTTTGTTCTAAAGTCAATTGTTTTGAATTACTGTTATACCCTAATATGTTCCTTAAATTAACTGTGAATGGACAGATAATTGGAACAAGAATAGTTATGTTGGGGTGAGGGATTTCCAAGTTAATAAGGAAAAAACTACAAAAATTTTAGATAAAGAGGATTAGGAATGCACTTCATGACTATTACAAAGGCATATAAGAGGAATTTGCACCAAGATAAACTTAAGGGAGACTTTGGATGCGGTCCCTAGTTATCAATAGTTTTTTAGTGAAGTCTTGTTGGTTTTCAATTTTTAATCAAAGTCCTTAAATTTAATGTGATAATTTATTTCTATGTATGTTACTATATTTTTTAAATTAAAAATTGAAATTTATAGTTATTTATATTAATGAGATTTTAAATAAAAACTCATAATTTGTGGTATTAAAAATATTAAAAAATAAATTATACTATTGTGTGTGTGTGTGTAAACATGGGAACATGACACACCCCGACCCAGAAGTCGAAGCGTGCTGGCCGTCACGTGCGAGTGACGTAGCCAAAACGTCAGCGGAAGGTAATTATGCATGAAATGCAGCAGTGAAAGTCAATTCGATAATATACATATGATACAGAGCCAATCCTAGGTGCAGTCATTTAAAACAAAACGATACGACTACAGAAGAAACCCTACATAAGTGGTGGTTTATCAGAACTGCCTCGGTGCGTCGATAGCCGTCCACGTCGTCGCTACCTAGAACCTGGAGGGGCGCAAAACAAAAAACGTGAGTGGGCAAAAACAAAGCTTTTCCAAAACATTTCACAAAATCCATAAATAACCCCTCGCTGTAAATCAGTATAATTTTCCCAGAAAATAATACGTATATAAACTTATATACGAAAAACCTCGTCTAAGAATCAAGACTCATTATCAAATTCAAGAATAGGCCATGTCGATATACCAACTCAAAAATCATCACCATCAGGCAAGTAATGTAAATCAGAGTGTCCCTAGTATCATGTCAGCCGGAGTCACCTCTAGTGACCTGTACGGCTGAATCTATAGCTCATCCATCATACTCAATCACTATCAATCATTATCCTGCACACGAGTCGGAACCACCTATAGTGGTTTGTACGACAGGCTAGGTGTTTAATATTACGCTCAGTGCTACGATCACGTGAAGGCTGTGCAACGAATCGCGGGTCACTTACGAGTCGGAACCACCTATAGTGGTCTGTACGACAGGCTAGGCACCTGCCTTGGATCCAAGGTGAGCGTACGGTGCGTGAGGTGAATGATCACGTGAAGGCTAGGCCCTACTCTGGTGGAGCACAAACACCCGAGGTGCAGGTGATGAGCTAAATCACAATCTACCATCATCTCAAACACTATCTATCATACTTACCTGACTTACCTGGCCGTCCTCGGCGTCGGAGCGAAATAAATGCAATCATAATCATATTTATAAAATACAATTGGCATACGACATGGCAACTCAATTATAAAATCCATTCAATTCGTAAATCACTCAAATTATGTTTCTGGGAAAAACGTCAATTATATATATATACTGAAAACAAAAGCCCACTCACTGGTATGTCGACGGGTCGTATCCCCCGAGCCTAGAATGAATTCGCTCGTCCTCTGGATACGTCTCACCTATATGTGAAACAACTGCAAAACCGTCATTAACAACACATAAACGAACTACGTAAATAACTTTTCATACGAAGGTCAATTTTGGTATTTGAATATACCAACGCGACCTACACGACGTCACGAACGTCGTGATAATTTTAAAATAATTTTTTGCTATGGCACGTGCCCCCACGCGTCAGGGAACCCACGGAAAAACGCGCCCCCCACGCCCGTCACATGCTTCGCACGCATAACAGAAACCTAACGGCGTCAGGAATATTCCGTTATCTCCTAACGGTTTCCGTTAGAATTAACTGACGGCGTTGGAATATTCCGTCAACTTTGACGGAATATTCCGTCAACCCTAACCTCCAGCTCCGGCGCTGGCGCCGGCGCCGGAAACTGGGTAATTTTTCTAAGTCTCCGTTCTAACTCATTTTTAACCCAAAATTCATGAAATTTGCACCAAAATGCTCCAAATTTAGTGTAGAACACATTTATACCTTCAAATCCCTCGAAAAACTTCCAAAATCTAGACGAACAATTCCTCCAAAATCGGCCAAGTCCAGAACTAGTGATCCCGACGTCCAAAATGTCTCAACGGAGGTCTCCGAGCCTCGTGGGAAGATTCTAAGGTGATTGGTGATCTTGTTTTCACCTAAAATCTCCTGAAACGAAAGTACATGAACAGTACCTTAGGATTAGCTTACGGGTTTGACATGGTTTCGACGTTTTCCGTTCTCGAAACCACCATATAAGTATTCAACCAACCTCAAGGATCACAAATAACCTTACCTGGGCTTCGATCCGAGTCTCGATCGTGAGGTATGTGGGCGTCCGTACAAGGAAGGTGTGAGGGAGGGATAGAGAGTTCGAGAGAGAGGGAGGAGACAGAGATGGTGCACGTGTGCGCATGGTGTGTGTGTGTGTGTGTGTTTGGTTATATAATTGGAAGCCCAATTTATTGGGCCCAATGGCTTAGGACCCTATAGCCCAAAACCAAGCCCAAAACACTCCCGTTCACACGTAGTCAAGGGCAAAGTCGTCATTTCACGTCGAGAATATAGAGAACTCGGAACGGGATATTACATACATTCATCAAAATTAACAAAAAAATTATTGTACCAAAACATGGGTACATTCTTCAAAACCACACACACAAAAAATAATAGATAATAGGTTTAATAACATTAGTAATTTTTTTCGATTAAATTTGACATGAATACATTCTCAAATCAAAAGAAAAGATTGTCCCCATATAAGTTTAAAAATGGATTAAAGAAAAATTAAATAGATTATATATATATATAATGGTACATTTTACATATAACAAATTGGTATATTTAAAAATGAGTACATTTTAAGACTAAAAATTTGAAAAAAAATTTACATGAATGGGTACATATATATATAAGACTAAAAATTTGAAAACATTTTATAAAAAGCTAATGAGTACAAACTTATTCTAATTTTTTATTTATTTTGGAAATGTTTTGAATTGAATATTAGTTAGGAGTTTTGTGAGTATTAAAATGATAAATCAAATATTAATTTTTATTTTAAAAAATTATGTAACTGACATGTAAATTCATCATTACATTAATGCTAAGGACTTTGATCAAAATTTGAAAACTAATAAAGTTTCAACCAATAAACATTAGTAATTAGAGACCGAATACTAATTTTTCCTAAACTCAATAAAAGGCTTACGTAACAAACAAACCAACAATACTCAGTTAGGATACTTCTTCGAATATAGTACGCAATTTCCAACAAAGAACTTCTAAGGTGAATCTTCAAGTCCCAAGAAAGTTTCTGAGGTGAGCATGTCATGCGCATGATAGAGAGTTAAAGAGTAGATAGTAGATAAATGTGTGCATGGGAAAGATAAAGCTCAACTCTAACTCTTCCTTCTTTAACTTGCACGGAGAGAGAGAGAGAGAGTAGAAATTACAACTTCACGAGAATGCGACCTATAGCATTTAATATCAACCCAACAGGTGTTTTGTATATGTGGGTTTCTTTCAATGTATATCGTATAAATAGCGTAGTTTTTAAGTTGATATATATATGCGAAAGAAAAAAGAAAAGTGGTTGAAAGAAAGGAAACACTGCACAGAAGATAAGCTTAAAGATCAAAACCATGTCTCACATAGCTGTGGAGAGAAACAGGAGAAAACAGATGAATGAGCATCTCAAAGTCTTACGCTCTTTGACCCCTTGTTTCTACATCAAAAGGGTATATATTATATATAATCACTCGATACATCTCTCTCTATGTTTGTATGCTATATATGATTAGTTTAAGTCGCTGTTAATTATTTTCTAATTAACTAATTGTTTAACATGTACTAGGGAGACCAAGCATCAATCATAGGAGGTGTGATAGAATTCATCAAGGAATTGCATCAAGTTTTACAGACTCTGGAATCTAACAAAAGAAGAAAAAGCATAAGCCCTAGCCCTAATCCAAGCCCAAGACCAGTAGCCCTACTGCCTCAGAAATATCCAACGGCTCCGCAACTTCATCAAAACCCTAATTTTAATTTTAGTTTGGGGACTGAAAATCATCACCATGTGATCAATAAGGAACTAGCTATAGGAGCAAGTTGCAACTCTCCGGTGGCTGACGTCGAAGCAAAGATCTCGGGAGCCAACTTGGTGATGAAGATAATATCTCAGCGAATACCTGGCCAAATTGCCAAGATCATTGGCGTTCTCGAGAGGCTTTCATTTGATGTCCTTCATCTCAACATCAGCAGCATGGAAGACACTGTTTTATACTCTTTTGTAATCAAGGTACGTACGTTTTATCATTAAACCTCTTTATGTAGTTCTGGAAACCCAATCTTTGAACACTTCTAATTGTGCTCAGTTGCAAACTACGACCAAAAGTTTGTTGGGAAGTTAGGGTTTTAGTTACCCTCGAGCGCCCACTACATATCATGACAACGAGAGCTACTTAGGGCAAATATGTTTCTAATTAATTATTAATCAAATCACCAAATTTATCTTATATTAGCTAGCTATAAATAAATAGTACTGATGTTTAACTTGTTTATCTAGAAACAGAAAAATGAACTGAAGTACTATATGTGATCACCTGCGGATAGAATATGGACTAGCTTCCAGGAGTCGCATGTTATTAGCTAATTTTGTAAAATGATCAGGCATGCTCTCTGATGAATGGATATTTTGCTTAACAAATATTAATATTGGTAAGGAAAATGATAATTACAGTCTTTTGTCTCTCTGTACGCTTATGTTTAATAATTCGTTGTTTCTGTTTGATTTATTCAAATAAAGATTGATGTAAGAGGAGAAAAATTGAAAGTGTGATCATTTTCTTATTGGTAATTACCATTCAACAACATTGAGGACTAAAATTTTGCTCCGAACAAGGATTTGATGATGAATTTCTTTGGGGATTGTTACAGATAGGGCTGGAGTGTCAGTTGAGCGTAGAAGAACTAGTACTTGAAGTTCAACAGAGTCTGCGCTCAGACTCAAATTAAGCAGGCGTCGACATACAAATACAATAACGTGCTTGGGTGTGGATCAAGTGGTGAAGTTACGTTAATGGTTTTGTTATAATAGGCATATGAGAAAGGATACAAACGTTTATTTCACTTGAAATGTATACCAGCTGAGATGTCAAATCATACATATAATAAGCACCGCTTTATGCCTATTTCTTAGTTTGATATAATTATTTTATTATATTACATGATATGCCACGTAGGCATGTCTATTCATGGATGAGATGCACTCAAAAATAGAGTAATCTAACTCTATTAAACAAAGTGTTAGGTGTAGCATGTTTCAAGAAGTATAATCGTTAGTAAGAATAACCAGCTCTCTTAATTGTGTAACTTGTGCAAGTGGTCATTTACTACCGTGGTGGAAATGATTTATATTTTTATAGTGTTTTTGTATTTCAGCATGAAATCAAATTCCGTCGGCTTAATCTAATATCTAACTATTAATGTTATCGTTTTATCAAAACAAAACCAAAAAAACAATTGTGTAACTTGGAAGGATTTGATTGGAGCATCATTCTTAACTCATGATTTAACTAGTAAGGACCTATCTCATGATTAGGATGTGGAGTTGATGACATATTTACTTATTTGAAATAGAAGAAATCAAGAATAAAAAAGTATGTGAGAAAAGTATATGACATGTTTATTGTGAGTCGCATATTTTTATATTTTTATTTTTTTGGTTATTTAGTATGTATTAGTAATTGTCAAGAAGTTGGAATGGTTCCAATACACATGAATTAGTGGGAGAAATTTGTTTTTTCCTTTTTTACTTCTTTTCTTTTTATATAATAATATATTAACATTAAGGATGAGGGGAGTAAATTAACACATAAAAGCTTAGTAATCAAAAGAATTTAAATGCTGTTTCCAAAAAAAAAAAAGAATTTAAATACCAATTTTAAATAAGTAAACATGTAAAGCAAATATAAATTTAATTAATAGAATAGTGTTCTCTCTTGGATAAACGGTAAGGATAAAGTGGCCAAATTATAAATTTTACCTAATCCAGATCAAAAGTCATGAGAGCGGGTAAAGAGAAGAAAATGTGGAGTGGATATCGGAGCAAGTGCAAGTCTAATGGGTAGACAAAGGGCAAAGGGCCACGTAATCAAATATTAAAAGAATAGAAAACTTCATTTTAATTTTAAAAAATGGTAAAAGACTGTTTACTAGCCTCATGTTTCGTAGTTTTCAACATTTAGTACATCAAGTTTTTTTTGTCCCAGAGTCATACCTAAAGTGTAAATTTTGGGACAGTCTCATACATTCGTTAGTCAAATTGTTAAGTCTCCCGTTAACTGTTATGTGGCGCCCATGTGGACAATGACTGGGCGCCACGTGTCATCCACGTGAAAATTAAAAATAAATTATTTATAAAATAAATATATATAATAAATATATATAATTTAAAATTTAAAATATAAAAAATAAAAAATAAAAACCTTCATCTTCCCCACATCCCGCCCGTGCCCACCTTCCCATCACCCACCTCTTCGTCTTCCCCACACCCTCTCCTTCCCTTCTCTTTTCTGCACCTGCACCACCACCTTCCCTTCCTCTTCTGCAACCTGTACCCACCATCCCCGCACACTCAACCCAACAAAACCCAATTGACCCAAATCCCTAATTTGGATAAATTCCCAAATCCCTAATGAGGACCTCCACCATCTCACTCCCGGCAAAGCAGTTCTTGACGATTTTCATCTTCATCAGAAGGTCTTGAATCGGCAACTTCAGCCACAACACCCTAACTATACCCATCATCTGGTCCGTCAACTCCCCCTCATTTAGATCGTCGATCCGTAAACCGGCGGCGTAGGCGCTTCGTCGGGACATTTTGATCTGAGCATCTCCTTCAACCGTTGGTCAAATCTGCCGCTGTTCCTCAGCTAGTTGAGTGCCACCAGTCCTCCAAACTGCTTATCGTTGAAGAAAATTAGAGGTACAGACAAGCGGGGGATAATGTGGGTGCGGTTGTATGTTTGTGTTTTTTTTTTTTGGGTTGGGTGTGCGGGGAGGGTGGGTACAGGTTGCAGAGGAGAGAATGGAGGGTGGTGGTGCAGGTGCAGAAGAGAGAAGGGAGGGAAGAAGAAGAAGAAGAAGAAGAAGAAGAAGAAGAAGAAGAAGGAGGAAGAAGAAGAAGAAAGAAGAAGAAAGAAGAATGAGAAGAAGCAGGAGGAAGAGGAGAGAAAAAAAAAGAGAGAGAAACCGAACCCAGAAGAAGAAGAAGAAGAAGAAGAAGAAGAAGAAGAAGAAGAAGAAGAAGAAGAAGAAGAAGAAGAAGAAGAAGGATGAGGAGAGAAGAAGAAAAAAAAAATTTATTATTATTTTAAATATTTTTTAAATATTATTTTTATTTAAATAATTTTTTTAATATTTTTAATATTTTTTTATTAAAATATTTTAAAAATATTTTTAATGATACGTGGCGCCCAATCAGGGCGTCACGTCATCACTTAACGGGAAAACTAACAGTTTGACTAACAGATGTATGAGACTGTCCCAAAATTTACACTTTAGGTATGACTCTGGGATGAAAAAAAATTGATGTACTAAATGTTGAAAACTATTAAATATCAGGGTAGAAAAATGAGATATACCCTTTTAAAAATGATGAGTTTTAGAATATAATTTTGTGTAAGATTAAAACTCAATTTTAATCCCTAGTACATTTAATCATATCATTTATTAGTTATATTTTGATGTTTTATTTATCTTTTTATTCTTATTTTAATGTATTAATTACATTTAAATTTAATTTTTATTCTATTCATCATAATATATTTTAATGTCTACATTTAGGCCACTATTTTTTTTATAATATATATTTTGATAACAATTTTGTATGTTCTTCATTTAGGTATATTAATACATTTAAATATTTCGGCATATCCATCGGTACAAACATATAGTTACATTGATTCAATATAATGCATTTCGTTACGTACATTTTGGTACACACATTTGAGTATTGACTTTTAGGTACATTAATTTAATATATAATATTTCGGTACATTCATATAGGTTCATTATAATATACTTCGATACAATCATGTAGGTACAAATATTTCAGTACAAAAAAGTCAATTTTATATATTTCAGCACAGTTATTTCTGTACACTTATGTATTTATATATATTTTTGTATCACAAATTTCTTTTAATATTTTCTCATTGACTTTCATTTATAATTTAAAAAAAACTAAATATGTGCATATTAATAAAATTAAAATTTAATGTGGAGAGATTAAATAAAAATATACATTAAATAACAAAAATTGAATGTAAATTTTGATAAAAGTAAACTTCAATAGATTAAATTGAATATGTAATTTAGCACCAGGTTTTTTTTTTTAATTTTAATCTTTTGCAAGTACTAATGTTCAAAAATCCTTTTTTTTTAAGTACAACGATATATTTTACACTAAAAGAATGGAGGAATTTGGCTAAGCCACACAATGGGCAACCTAATTTAGTATCGAATTCGCCATCTACGAAATTCAAATTTAAGACCTCTCACTTACAAATGGAGAGAAATATCACTAGACTTTAGTACCGAGTGGAATCAAATCTTAGACTAAAACATTTTTTTTAGGGGGTGAGAGCTAAGACCATAATTTATAATTCAGACTTAATAATTGCAGTGGTTCTTGAATTACACCTCAATTTGTAGTTTAGTCCTTGAACTTAAATCCGCTACTTTCTTTAACCACAAATTGTAGCATTCAGTTCTATTAGTTTTACTTCTAACAAGATTTTTTCTACTATGTTTCGGGGGTACCATTTCCTATCATGTGTAATTTTATCCACATTCATTTACAAATGCAATCAGCCCTCAATAAAAGACTACCTTCTTCATCTTCTTCTAACACAAAATCATTTTGGCACATCAATATTTCTCTCCTCCAAAATTGAAAAATTAGGTTGGAAATTGATGAACATATGGTTGAGTATTTATAGAGTTGTGAAGGAAAAAAAATGAGTGTGTGGTTCTTAGAAAGAAAAAAAAAATTCCCATCAAAACCATTCCAAAACCTAATTTATTAGGCAAAATCGTGATTTTTTTAAGCAAATAACTGTTGTTAAAAAGATATACATCGCTGGTTAACAGAGAAGGTGGTTGCGAGATATATTGATGAGGCGCTCAATATCGAGTTGTCTATGTTAAGGATAGTAATCCAATGGTAGAATATGAAGCCACTTGTCAAAAGATTGTGAAGGTTGTTAGAGTTAGTTATATTGTGACTTAGGCAATAAGTTTCATATAGTATATAGTCTTGATATTGTAAGATTGTAAGTAACAAAAAATGATATATGAAAGAATAAACTTCTGTCTCTAAATCTCTCTCTCTCCTTCTTCTTCTCTTCTCTCTCAAGTACAATACTGCACATTCTTCTGTTATTGCAGCTTGACTTACATGGTATCTTCGCTGGAATAACTAATCGCTCGGTGGAAAAACTTCGATCTTAGACTTCTTCCGCTCATTATTTCTGATTTCTTTGCTGATTCTGAGTTTTTGGGGCTCATCATCTTCTCCATATCATTCTTCTTAAAGCCTGTCTTCTGTGCACACCAGGTGTTCGAGGCAAGTCCTCAATCAGTGTTCTTGAACGCGTTTTCTGATTTCTTGCACCAGTGACTACTGCTTCGCAATTACAGATTCTCCAGTCTCCAATTACTTCTCTCATCTCCACTGTTTCAACGTCTGTGACATTAAAGCTTGATAAGACAAACTATTTGGTTTGGCATTTTTACATGCAGCTTCTTCTTGAAAGGCATGGTATTTTGGGTTTTGTGGATGGCTCTACCCCTTGTCCTATTCGCTTTACAAGGGCTACTTCCAGTAGGTCTGAGGTAGATTCTCAAGGAACTACTTCTCAAACAGAATATGATGATTACAAGATTTGGAAGATGCATGATCGTGCTTTAATGCAGTTGGTCACTGCCACTCTTTCGCCATTTGCTGTTTCTTGTGTAATCGGTAGCACTAGTGCTCAAGATATATAGATAAGACTCAAGGAACAATTCTTGACTGTTATAAGAACAAGTATCTTCCAAATGAAGTCCGAATTGCAGAATATCAAAAAGGGTAATGATTTTATTTCTCTGTATTTGCAAAGAATCAAGGAGGCTAGGGACTATCTTTCTACAACTGGGGTTAAATTTGATGATGATGATATAGTCATTCTTACTCTTAATGGCTTATCCACTGAGTATAATAACATTAGATCAATCATTCGAGGCAGGGAACATGTTGTTTCTCTTAAAGATTTGAGATCTCAATTACTTGTTGAAGAAGCAATGCTTGAGAGTGCCTCTGCAACTTCTTTTCTTACTGTAATGGTTGCTGGAAATAGTGGTTCTCAAACACAGTTCAATGGGAAATATGGACAACAATCTTCTTACAACAATCAAAGTGTTGGGTCTACTTCTGAAGGATCCTATGGCAACCAATATGGCTCTTAGTATAAGCCCTTCTACGACAAGAATAAAGGTAAAGGGAAGTTCCAGTATGGTTCCAAATTTGGGAACAACAAGCGTTTTTATCCAAATCCAGCTCGTGGGATTCTTGGAAATTCACCAAATCAGGCTACTTCTGGAAATCCTTGTCAGATATATGGCAAGTATGGTTATCTTGCTGATACATGTAGATTTTGAAACACTAACTGTGCAATAGCTGAAAGGTGTCAAATATGTGGAAGAAAGAACCATAGTGCTCAATTTTGTCATTTTAGGAATGCCAATATTAATTCTTATTCTGGATCAATGAATTCTATGCATGTCAATGCATCTGCTCCTCCAATGGATTCAACCTTTTCTCAGTAAGTTTGGCTTGCAGATTCAGGTGCAACAAATCACATGACTGCATATTTGAAGAATTTGTCATTGGCAACCCCTTTTCTTTCCACTGAGATGATTCAAACTGCTAAGGTTGAAGGTTTGAAAGTCTCTCATAAAGGATCTTCAATATTGTAGACTCCATTTCATAATCTAAAGTTAAATTCAATTTTATATGTGCCCAGAATATCTCAGAATTTACTCTCTGTGCATAAAATATGTCTTGACAATAACTGCTGGTTGATTTTTGATGCTTGGTATTTTTGGATTCAGGACAAAGCCACAAAGAGAATATTTTTCAAAGGTCTTTGCAATGATGGATTGTATCCCATTCATTTCACATCCTCTTCATCTCATACATCAAAAGCCTTCTCTGTTGCTACTTATATTGGCAAACTGGTAACCTCTAGTCTATGGCACCATAGGTTAGGCCACATTTCCAACAAAGTTGTTTCTCTCATGCTTTAGAAATCAAATGTATCTAGCATTTTTTATTCTATACGTGTGATGTGTTCTAGTTGTATTAAAGGCAACATTAGCAAGCTACCTTTTGATTCAGCCACATATAAATTTGTCCAACCTTTTGCTATTGTAACAGTGATGTATGGGGTCCTACTCCTTGTCTGTCTATAGAAGGTTTTAAGTACTATGTTACCTTCATAGATCAATGTACTCGATTTTGTTGGATTTTTCCACGTGTCAATAAAGCTGATGTTTGTCCCATATTTATTACCTTTTATCAGTTTGTACTTAATCATTTCTCAGTGTCTATTAAAACACTTCAAAGTGATGGAATGGGTGAGTATCTAGGGAATCAGTTACAAAATTTTCTTGCTGCCAAAGGCATTAGTCACCATTTATCTTGTCCATACACACTAGAACAGAATGGGTTAGCCGAGAGGAAACATTGTCACATTATTGAAACTACAATTACACTACTTCAAACATCTCACCTACCTGCTTCATTCTGGTCTTTTGCCTGTCAAACATCAGTATACCTTGTTAATCGAATGCCATCACAAACATTAAATCAGAAAACACCATTTGAAATGTTATATGGTTCTGTGCTTGATGTCAATCACCTCAAAGTTTTTGGTTGCTCATGTTATCTTCTCTTAAGACCTTTAACTTCTACAAAGTTACAACTTAGAACAACTAAGTGTATTTTTCTAGGATATGCATCCAAGTACAAAGGCTGTCTGTGTTATGAAGTTAACAAAAAGAAATTTTATGCTTCCAGTCATGTTTTGTTTGATGAATCTGAATTTCCCTATTTAGTTATTGCATCAACACATGCACCACGTCTCCATACATCACAAGTGTCACAACAAATTACACAACCATCAGTGCCTAATCTTAATAATGTGCTTTTCTCACCTTCTATAGTTTCTCAACATTCTTTCCTATCTCCACCATCACCATTGTCCACTGATCCTAACCTACTTTCAATCTATCCATCTATCAATGCAAGTGAACAATCTTCATCTCCACATGTCCCTGTGGCTCTTGAGGTTCCAATTAAGAATTCTGTGGTCTCTGAGTTTCAACCTAAAAGTATTCAAGCAATGTTATCTGTTCCTTCATTCAATTTGCATCCAATGCAAACCAGATCCAAGAGTGGTATTTCAAAAAAGAAGGCATTTTTTACTATAGTTCAGGACAGTGGGAATGTGGATCTCTTTACTATTGAACCTGCAACATACAAGTCTGCATTGAAGTGTCAAGTTTGGGTTGATGCCATGAAAGAAGAATTAGATGCACTTCATACTCACTCTACATGGAGTTTAGTTCCTCTTCCTACACAGAAAAACATTGTTGGTTGTAAATGGGTGTTTAAGATTAAAAAAATGCTGATAGGTCTATAGGGAGATATAAAGCTTGATTGGTGGTTAAAGGATTCAATTAAGAGGAAGGCATCGATTATAGGGAAACATTCAGTCCGATTATTAAGGCAACAACTGTGAGGCTTATGTTGGCTATGACAGCTCATTTTGGGTGGAATTTGAGACAACTTGAGGTTAAGAATGCATTTCTACATAGAGTATTACAGGAAGAGGTGTACACGTCACAACCTTCTGGTTTCAGTGATCCTCAAAACTCTGACTATGTTTGCAAACTGCACAAGTCTCTATATGGCTTAAAACAGGCCCCTAAAGCCTAGAATGACAAGTTTACCAGCTTTCTGCCATCACTTGGTTTTGAAACAACTCCTGCAGATCCATCCTTATTTGTGAAACAATTTGGTTCTTCTGTTGTGCTATTGCTTATGTGGATGACATTATCATCATTGGTAATGATCCAACTTTGAGCAATGATGTGATTGTTGCTTTGACAAAGGAGTTTGATATAAAAGATTTAGGTCCCCTACATTTCTTTTTGGGAATTCAAGTTATTTCCCATAAAGATGGTTTGTTTCTATCACAGGCCAAGTATGTTAAGGATCTCCTCACAAAGACTGAAATGCTTAATTCCAAGCCGTGTTTAACCCCTTGTTTGGCTTATAATTGATTGGTTCTTGATAATGGGAAGCCTTATAACAATCCAGCTCTTTATCGAAGTGTGGTTGATGCTTTGCAGTATCTAACATTCACTAGGCCAGATATTGCCTTTGCTATACACCAAGTATGTCAGTTCATGCAAACTCCCATGGAATCTCACTTTAGTGTAGTCGAGAGGATACTAAGATATCTCAAAGGTACTGTCTCTTTGGGTATTAGGTATGTTCGAGGAGGATTGGAAGTTAATTCAGACACTGTGAAAGCATTTTCTAATGCTGATTAGGCTGGATACCCTAATGACAGACGGTCTACTACTGGTTTTATGGTATTTTTGGGTTCAAATCCAATCTTGTGGTCCTCCAAGAAGCAACAAACAGTCTCCAGGTCGTCAACTGAGGTCGAGTATCGTGCACTTGTTGCTACTGCAGCTGAACTGGATTGGATAAAGCAATTATTGACCTTTGTGCATCTTGATATTCCTACTTCACAGTTCTGTATTGTGACAATATGTCAGCAATTGCATTAACATCAAATCCAGTTCTACATCAACGCACCAAGCACATTGAAGTTGATATTCATTTCATTCGAGAACGAGTTTCAAAAAAGCTATTGCATGTTCAGTTTGTGTTCTCCAGTGAGCAATATGCAGACATACTGACCAAAGGGTTATCTGCTCATTTTTCTCAGTTTAGAATCGACCTCTCCTGAGCTTAAAGGGGGATGTTAAGGATAGTAATCCAATGGTAGAATATGAATACACTTGTCAAAAGATTGTGAAGGTTGTTAAAGTTAGTTATATTGTGACTTAGGCAATAAGTTTCATATAGTATATAGTCTTGATATTGTAAGATTGTAAGGAACAGAAAATGATATATGAAAGAATAAACTTCTCTCTCTAAATCTCTTTCTCTCTCTCCTCTTCGTCTGTTCTTCTTCTCTTCTCTCTCAAGTACAATACTGCACATTCTTCAGTTACTGCAGCTTGACTTACAGTCTAATGGTGTGAGGTAGTTACTCTGGTTGAAAAGTTAAGTGAAAGACATTAGTTTTATATCAAAGAAAGCCATGAGTTTGCAAGGAATGCGGGAGAAGACCTCTAATCCTCTCCAATTTGAGCTACCGCCGAAATTGATCACTTGATTTGAGCCTTCATTTGAAGACCCCAATACCTGTACAAAAGGGAAGTCGAAGTGAACAAAACTCCGGTATTTGATATCTTAAGTTGTCAGTAAGAGTAATATACTTACTAATGAAATCTCGAATGATGTGTTTTGATAACTTGTTTCATGTTGGGCATTCGTGACATCTTTATAGAATGAGAGTATTGGCCAAGGATTCTAAATATATGATATCTTTCCTATTGTAATTATCTTTCTTTATGAACACTCTTTAGACAAAAACTCTCAAAAACAACTGATTAGCATGGGCTACATATGGCCCATTAGACATCCTTCAGTGAGTCATCCCAATCCTCATAGAAAAATCGGCCTCAAACCAAACATGACTTTTGATGAAGGATAAGTTCAAGTGAGTAAGCTGTAGCCTTATGGGGTCCTTTGATTAGTGTCTGATCCACTTTCTGATAGTGAGAATAAACCTAACTTTGGCGCACACTATGATTGCTATTGATGTTACAACTTACATTGTTACTTGTGTGAATAAAATTACAATTAATTAATTTAAACCGCAATCAAGTCTTCAATTAGCAGCAGAAAGCAACACAAAAGCCACAAATCCGTGATTAATTAGCTGCGTGTGTCTTTCTTAATTTCTTCAAAGCACATGGACCCTCATCCCGTAATCCCGATTATTAATTTTTTTTTTATCTTAGGACTGTGGTTTGCTGCTTAATAAATGGGTTAATGGGTCCATTGCTTTTGAAAGAAAGTGATAATGCATGCATCAAGATCGTGAGCGTTCAACTTGATGGTTGCTAATTCACAAGTAGTACTGTTTATTAGTTTACTGTCTGACACATGAGCTGCATATCTTGTGGATTGTCTGATATTTTGTTGCACAATGATTGAATTGAAACAACTAGCTCTCAAGAACCCACTCTCTGAGTATCTGAGTAAATGATTATGATTCCTTGTGAACAACAAATTTAATCACAAGCTTCAAATCAAGGTTTAGAGAATAACTATTCGTCGGTTTATTGGTAGTTGTCTCTGTTGGTTACTGTTTGAAAAGGGTTTGATATTTGGCTTATATAACTACAATGACATACATTTTGGGACAAGTTCGATACTTAATTCTAATCAATCTTATTGTAATCGTATAACTTTGTCATAAGATGATTAAATGTCAAATTATCATAGTAAATATCGTATTATTTTTTATGTAAATAGTTGATGGCCAAACAATGCGAATTTAATTCAATAGTTAACATACTCACTAAAACATGATTTTGCGACAAGTGGTTTATAAAAGTATGTACTTTCTGAATTAACTTACTCAAGAAAAACCCTAAACAAGTTCATCATTGATTACAATTCGACCAGAGACATCCCCATTAATTAAGGAATGTTGACGATCCCCACATGGTAAATCTTAAACTGTAATTTTAAATGATTTGATGCATTGCAGGAGGCAGCATTTTGTCTAATATCATATCAAATATCAAGTGCTTTTGAAATTCAAGTGCACCTTGATTGAATTTACATTTTATTTCAGTTTTCACTGTATCACCTGCGCGCCGAACGCTTGTGACTGAGGTAAAGGGCAAACATCTGTAGTTGCAAATAAACCCTACTTGTTGTAGGCCTAACATTTAGGGGAAAAAACGAGCATATGAACCGTGAACGAACCAAGACCAGGTGGTCCAACTGCTCTGAAATTTGCACTCAAATTATTGCAATAGCAGCCAAAATTTGTTGATATCTTTCTCTTATTTGTGTGATCACGGTTAAGCCATGTCTACATTTTATATTGATTTTTTTTATAGAGATAATAGGACAAAAAGACGTGACTTAATCGTGACCACACAAACAGAAAGAGAATAAAAGTGTATGGGAAAAAAGGAGGAGAGAATCCTCCCCTGAACCCATATGCATACACCAGTTGTATTTGGTACTCTGTTGTCTGAATTTCGTCAAATTTACTGTTCTAACAAAATTAATTTAGCCTATTCTAAGGTTTTTTAACACTACTGGTTTATATTATATAGTCCTTAACCAATTAAGTTATAAACCCTTAAGTCCAACTATTTTTCTGAATATGAAGTAATAAGATTTAGGGTTTGGCGTTTAGGACATCGTAGAACATTAAAATATTTCTTGGTGCAACTTAAATAATTAGTAAAAAAAATTGTAGCTCAAATAGTTTAAAATGTTTACTCGTTCACTCCGGTCTCTCTTCAGTAATAAAAAAAAAAACAATCAATCAAACGATCGATTTGGATTAGTTAATCTCTAACCAAAACTTTTAAAGGGAATTTAGCGAATAAAGGGGTTCGACCAAGGAGGGAGCACTTCATGCATTCATGCAAATGATCAACAAAAATAACCAACATTGGAAGAAAAAAAAAAAAAAACCAACCCTAAAACTAATAATTTATTTTTTGACGGACGATAACATACACTAATAACGATATGGAATATCAGTGTCTGTTATCGTGCGTCAAAAAATAGATTATCAGTCTGAGACACACCGCAACAAATCGATAAAGTCGTGACCAGCAAAGCTCCCGCGCGTGACGCCACCCATATCGTCATCATCATCGTCTGCCACAATCAAAGTAAACAAAGCCATGTGTACAGCCAGCAAGAGAATCACTACTCTTCTCTGATATCATCAGTCACAACAACGGCCAACACCAGCCACCATCCATCCATATGCAGCTGCGGAAGTGAACGTGGGAGTGGTTTATCAAAAAGAAAAGGTGAACGTTGGAGTGAGTCCGACGCGGCGAGGAGAGATAAAGGAAGAAAGAAACAACTACTTACGACTGAGTCTGACTCGAGAGAGAGAGAGAGAGAGAGAGTAATAATGTGAGGGCGTGGTGTGTGTACTGTGTGTTGCGTGGGAGGTGGGGCCCGCGTGATGGGTGGCTCTAAGCGGCCCGTACACAAGGATTCTGCGGCTTTTCGGAGGAAGGGAGTAGGATTTTTTTACGTCTTAATTTCTTTTTCTTTTTTTTTTATATTTAAACTATTACAATTAACGACATTGATATATAACGAGAAAGGTAAAAAAAAAAAAATGAGAGAAAGAACGAGAGAATTCTGCTGTCAGATTGAGAGTGCTCATGACCCCCCGCCACCCGCCCCCCTCCTCCTCCTCCTCTTCTCTTTTCCCCTCCCTTCTCCTCTACCAAAGTCGATTTCTCTCTCCTTTAAATTTATTTCATTTTTTTATTTGAATAGTGATAATTAAATACGTTAATATTTTATATTAATTTTTTTAATTAAAATGCTAGAGAAGAAAAAAAAAATTTGAACTTTAATTCTTTAAGAAAATTAAAATTAAAAAAAATCTAGTGTTAGATTGAATATTAATTTTAGTTCCTTATGTGTCATTAATTCCAAATAATTAATGTGCATTTTATTTAATATCTTCCATTAAATATTTAAATTTATTAATACACAAATTTTAAATTATTTTTTGACCAAAAAAGTGTTTTTTAATTTATTAATTTTATTTAACATTCTTCAAACTTAAAAGACTCAATTAATGTACCTAAATATTAGTACCAAAATGTATGTACCTAAATATATGCATCGAAATGTATTAATATTAAATTAATGTACCGAAATGTATTATATTGAATTAATGTAACTAAATGTTTGTATCGAAATGTGTGTACCTAAATGTATGCACCGAAATGTATTATAATGAATTTAATATACCTAAATGAAGAAGATAAAGTATATCGAAATATATTGTATAACAAAAATTAGTTTATCTAAATGTTCACAACAAAATATATTACTATAAATGAAATGAAAATAAAAATTACAATGAAATGAAAATAAAAATTACAATGAAATAAAATTAATACATTAAAAATTAGAAAGAAAAAGATAAATAATTAAAAAATAAAAATATAATTAATAAATGAGATTATTAATATATTAAGGGACTAAAATTAAATTTTGAACTTACTCGTGATTTTTATTTAAAAGTTTTTTTTTGTCAATGATTAAAATGAAGTTTTCTAATTAAAAAAAATTAGTAAGGAAGAGAATCTTGCTTTTCCCCGAGCTATATGGTGAAGTGAGGGCACGACGGACCACAGAAACAAGACTTCCTTGCCGTTTTGCAGCCTAACTGACATTTTTTGTGCGTTAATTGGCTTCCGTTATCTTCCTTTCTTTAAGTTCCCTCCTTTTTTTTCTTAAATTTATTTTCTCGTTTTCTTTTCCTCCAATTCGATCGGCTCCACTTATTGGATCGGCTTCCGACTCTCACCAAGAGTGCAGTTACTACCTACTTCTTTTATCCCCTTTTCACTTTTGACTCCTTTTGTTTTCCTTAATTTACCTTTTACCCCTTTTCTTTTCTTCTTCAATATTAATTTCTTCGTAAGGACCTAGAAAAAATTTAATAAGAGAAGTAATTTTAACACAGCAATTTACTTTTCGACATTCCCTTAGATTGAAAAATCAATTAACAAAAAAATGGTTTTAAAAAAATACTTACTAACGAAAAGTAAAAAAAAAAAAAAATTCGTTAAAACATTTTTTTTTTAAGTGCAAAAATCACTCAAAATTAGGATTCACCACTCTTTGATCTTACTTATCTAGCCACCCTACTATCGTCGGGGCTTAACAAAAGCCAAATCACTCTTTAAACCTAACAAGGCCTGATAACGGGATTAGCATAGCATGGCTGTTTACGAGATGATCTTGAAGGATCTTAGTGTACTTTAATAAATCGTCTTCAAGCTCATCCCTACCACTATATGAGGTCTTGGTCTTCATTCACGAGAGCAATTGTTCTTTTACCAAGAAACTCAGGCTTTTGAATTCTCATTCATTTCCAACTTTAATGTAGGCATCAAGGAGCTCTACAGTACACCATATCAGTGTGACAATGTCTAACATGTAACTAACTAACTATTCTTTTCTTGAATGTAGAAATATTCAAGTAATTTTACACTTGCGTAAAATTTACCCACATTTTTTTACCATTGAAGAAGTAAGTTACCGGTGGCTAGAAAGGTAAGATAAAAGGGTAAAAAAATAATTCAAGAAAAACAAATTTATTTATTTGGTAAATGAAAATTATTTAAAGGGAAAATTAGAATTCCCTACCCTTTTTTTATATCATTTAGATTAAACATTTGTGCTTTTTTTATATTTGATTAAAGTTCTTTGACCAATAATCACCTCTATTTTTTAAAATTAAAATAAATTTTGAATTTATCTTTTTATCTGCATGATGCACTTTTTCGTATTTAATGGATATATTAGTAATTAAACTATATTTTCTCTTCTTTCAAATATATTTTTTCAATCATGGTTTTTTTTTTTGTTATGCAAAGATTAATATTATTTCTTTTTCCAAATGGTTTTTTCTTTTTCAAATAGTTGGTGATCAACATAAAAGCTTCGTGTGTCACATCCCCGCCCAGGCTCGACTCCGCCGTAGCACGATATTGTCTGCTTTGGGCCCCTACCACACCAAGTTCACACGGAATCCGAAGCCAGTGAGTCTCCAAAATGCCTCGTGCTAATTGGAGGTGGGAATGTACATATAAGGCTTCCAGGATTCTCACCCCTAGGCAATGTGGGATCTTATAATCCACCCCCCTTAAGGGCCCGACGTCATCTTCGGCACACTTCCGGGCAGGGAATGGCTCTGATACCAAATTGTCACATCCCGACCCAGGCTTAAGCACTTCCCGGTGTCACATCCCGGCTCGGGGTCGACCATTTCCAGGCCCGAACTCCGCCATAGCACGATATTGTCCGCTTTGGGCCCCGACCACGCCATCACGGTTTTGTTTCTAGGAACTCACATGAGAACTTCCCAGTGGGTCACCCATCATGGGATTGCACTCGAGCGCTACTCGCTTAATTTCGGAGTTTCGACGAACTCCTAAGCTAGTGAGCTACCAAAAGGCCTCGTGCTAGGTAAAGATGGGAATATATATATATATATATATATATATATATATATATATATATATATATATATATATATAGATATAACCCCTGGGCGATATGGGATCTTACAATCCACCCCCTTAAAGGGTCTGATGTCCTCGTCGGCACACTGATTTTAGAGTTCATCGGAACTCCAAAGTTAAGCGAGTTCGCGCGAGAGCAATCCCAGGATGGGTGACCCACTCAGAAGTTCTTGTGTGAGTTCCCAGAAACAAAACCGTGAGGGCATGCTCGAGGCCCAATGCAGACAATATCGTGCTACGGTGGAGTTGAGCCCGGGTTGTGGTGGGGGCCCGGGTCGGGATGTGATACCCGGGCTCGACTCTGTCATAGCACAATATTGTCCTCTTTA
Source organism: Crataegus laevigata (assembly GCA_963580275.1). Lineage (NCBI taxonomy): Eukaryota > Viridiplantae > Streptophyta > Magnoliopsida > Rosales > Rosaceae > Crataegus > Crataegus laevigata. Next base: position 14,841,695 of record OY756940.1, on the reverse strand, counting down.
GGCCTCTACCACACCCTCACTATTTTATTTATGAGAACTCACATGAGAACTTCTCGGTGGGTCACCCATCCTGAAATTGCTCTTACGCCAACTTACTTAACTTCAAAGTTCCCACGGAATCTGAAGCCAGTGAGTCCCCAAAAGGCCTTGTGCTAATTAGAGGTGGGAATGCACATATAAGGCTTACATGATCCTCACCCCTGGGCGATGTGAGATCTTACACCGTGCAATTTTTTTTTTCAATTTTTTTGCTATTTTTTAAGTATAGTTGTTGATGAGTTATTATTAGGTACAATAAATTACGTAATATTATCTGCAAGTACATTTGAATTTACAAATCATTAATTAGTATATTCATTTGCAATTTTAGTACGTTTGATTTAATATGTATTGTTAATATTGGTACATTATTTTTATTTTGGTACGTCTTATTTTGTACACATTGTGTATTGGTACGTTTAAATTATTCTCAATTCTATTTTCTCTTAACGTACTAAAAGAAAAACTTATTTATGTATGTTTGATTTTGGGGAATTTAAAAATATTTTAAACTATTTTGAAAAGAAAATATCTTAAATTATAGATAATTATTGCTAAATTGTAGCATTGTAGTGAAAATAATTTTGAATCTAACCAATCTTTTTTTTTTGTATAATGTGCATGTAGCATAAAAATTATGATTAAAAAAGTTAATCAAATCACTAAAAAAAATATAAATATTTGATGTAAAAAATTTAAAACTAAAGCACCTCTCACTTTTCATCCATGATATGCAAATGATTGCACATAGGCTGGATAGTGGAAAGTCAATTAAATTTCTTCAAAGAAAACGAGAGGCAGATTGTCTGCCTCCTATTATGGTGCCCTCTTCGTATCTTTTTATTTGTGCGGTCACAGTTAAGTTACGTCAACATTTTATATTCATATTATTATTTTTGTCTTATTATCTTTATAAAAAATGTTAACCTAATTTAACCGTAACCACACAAAATAAGAAGGCATGGACAGTGCACCATTTTGAGAGGGCAGACAATCTGCATCCAAGAAAACGCTACTCAAAAGGCTTTCGTGTTACAAATTGATTGGACAAAGCAATTTTTTCCATCTATTATTTTAAGTTTTTTTGGAAACACAATTCTTACCGTCATTTGTTTTTGTCAAACATAAATTTTATTAAATAGATATTAAATTAGCTATTAATGAAATTTAAATTTACATAGTCACGTAAAAACTTAATACCTTTTAATTACCGTGATAAATAGTCACTTCCACAATTCTTACTTAGTACTTTTATTCTTTTAAATTGTAATCTCGGTGTTCACACTATTCTCTCGTGTCCTATCACGAGGCAGCGTATGAAATGACAAGAAAATTGAAATTTGTGTGAGAGAGTGCAGACGTTAGTGTGTGGTGTCGCAAATTCAGAACGTGAGTCAGTACACATCGTGTTACGTGGGAATATCTTTCATAAGATATTTTACCTGAGGACGTCTCTGTAAATTTCAATGCCGACGTTGCAAAATGACCCTTCAACCCCTACTCTGCCCTCATCATCCTTGTACTTAACATAGGCATTCTCGTCAAGAAGCAGTTGCTAATTGCTATGTGACCAGAAACAGACCAGACAGGCCGAACCAGTACAGTGCAAGCTTACCTAAAAACTTGTTTTGGCCGGTTTCAAGTTTCAAAAACCAGTCGGGCCCACATGGAAATGCTATGCTGCTGGGTGTAGGGCATCCGTACTGAATTTAGATTCGCATTGGTGTTGGTGGTGATGAGGAGCTAGGGTTAGGGTTAGCTGGGTGTAGGGCATCAGTACTTGATGAGTGCAGTGCAGGGAGAGGGGAAAGGATCCTCGCCAGATCCCTTTCCTAGGGATCCTAGGGATCCCGTAATCTCAACCGTTCATCGTATATCGTGCGGTCAGAAATCATTAGATACTATTCATATTTAAATTTAAATTTAAAATTTTAAAATGATTTCAGACCGCACGATATACGATAAATAGGTGAAATCACGGGATCCCTAGGATCCCTAGAAAAGGGATCCGGCGAGGATCCTTTCCCCAGGGAGAGTGGCAGCAGCAAACAAATTCAAGCAAAGATGCTTTAGATTCGGTTGTTGTTTGTAATGAGATTTAGATGTTAGATTTGTCCAGCTGCTTCTTCAGTCCTTTTCTTTGGATTTCAACCTTTCAGTTTTTAGGTCCCTTTGATGGGGAGAGAGAAGTTATCCAGGTTTATTCAGATTGGTTCCTGCAGGACGTTAACGTGTTGGGAAAATTAATGTTATTTGTTCAGGATAACGTTTTAGTCAGTAATCTTAATTTTATGAAAGGAATTTTAACAAAAAAATTTATTGTTTATTTTAATAAAAAATTAATTCTAATACTATATATTTTATTTTTTATTTTGTTCTTATTGTTAAAATTCAAAAATTTTAAATTATTTTATTATTATTATTATTATTATTTTAATGAATGAATTCTGTTGTAAACTTCACGAGACATGTCTGTCTGTGTGTGATTATTTGTAATGACATTTTATAAAGTTGCATGTATGACGAAGGACGTTTTTAGTGACTACGTGTACTCAGTTTGATATAAGAGTGAGTTATCCATACACGATATATGATGGCCAAAAACTAAAAAGGTGTGGGAAAAATAAAACAAAAGTGTGTGGATATTACACCCCTTGATATGTTAATTCAATTTGACAGACACAACTCCTCACTTTAAAGAATCACAGCATGCAATTAGCATTTAGGTTTTTCTTTTTCATGAACCATTTTATCTGTAGGGATTTTTCTTCCTTCCCTTCATAACCCTTATATTTGTTTTAGAGGTTTTGTTTGATTTGGAGTATGTAAAAACGTTATTTTTCTTGGTTATAATCTACGCGGTACAAAACACCTTGAGAAATTTGAGGTAAGAATATGCCTATATCATTAGGACAAAAACAGATATAAAAGAATAATAAAATACCTTGAGAAATTAAAGAATTAAAAGTATCACCAAACGTGATGAAGTCTCATAGCACAATTCTGTTTAAATTATATCAAAATATATGGTTCCTTCCAGCTTAGGCCTAGTATTCAGTGATGGAACTGTTTGTTAATGAATAGACTACAAATTTAAGGACTATGTTTCTATAATTATTCATTAGGTAATCTCTTGATTTAATAAATAAGACTACAAACCTAGGGATTTAGGGAGTGTTCTTGGTCAAAAGTTGCTTTGGGTAGGGTTTGGAGCTGGAACCAATAAGATGCTACAATTACTAATTCTTAATGCTAATTTTATATGAGAGTTAGTACTGGTGGTTGCATGGTGGTTTATAAATTTAATACTAGTGGACAAGCAGTCCTAACATTTATTCACTCCATGAGGCTAAGTTCAAAAGAATGTGATGGTGCGTACCATATATTGCATAAACCTTACTGCTAAAATGAAGGATGCAGTGTTCTTCAAAAAAAAAAAAAAAAAAAAAAATATGAAGGATGCAGTGTGTGCAATCTAGATTTGGCATGTTAGTAGGGGACTTCTCGTTCAATTTTGTCCTTCGAGATCTAAAACAAAGGAAAGATTACAAACTTATCAAGAGAGCTTAATCTAAATTATATATCGTAACATGGAGTTACTGTTGACATTTTAAAATAGCTATTCAAATCATATATATAAAAAATAGCGCATAATGACTAGTTTTGAAGGTAAAATGATAAGAAGAAATGCGTATAGGATAAACTATCTCAATTTAGTTATAACTTATAACTACACATTCCTTTTACAAGTACCTCATGCTCACAATTCAATCAAATTTGCCTACTTTTTCATTACTTGCTAGTAAACACATGAATTAAAATTATATTAATCATGCCGTACAAATTACTTATTCCTTGTAAATAAATATGTCTTAAATATTGAATAATGTAAAAAGTCGTAGATCAGTGATCTTACAAAATAAATAGCAACTTCTATTGAATGGAAATGTTTTCCAATATGCTGAAATCTTTTGAGTTAAAATCTCATGTGTCATAACATGGAGACAAGGGGCAAGCAACCCAATGAAGTATGAATTGTTTTTCCACATGGAATTATGAATTGTTTTCCCACATGGAATTCTTCCCAACGGCCTAAAATTCTTATTAGCGTACGTAAGTTAGAAAGAGACAGTGGCACACATGTCGGAAGGGGAATTGGATTCTCTCCCAGGAAATTCCTCGGGATCTTCTTGACTAGTGTTAGTGAGATCTAACGGTTACAATTATTATATCTTTTAAAAAGCTTCTTATTTATAATCGTTAGATAAAAATTCAACAACCTACCAACACTAGTCTAGAGAATCTCGAGGGATTTGTCTCGGAGAGAATCCAATTCCGTCGGAAGGAGCCTAGTTTACTATTTCTTGGGAAATCAAGCAAGAAAAATAGAGAAAGCATTGTCCTAAACCCTAAAATAATACATAGGAGCATGGGGTATGAGCCCTCCACGCCAAACCGGCTTCCGAAACCCAAAAAGAGTGCTGTGAGCTGCCTGGCCAGAGCCATGTGATTTTACTGCTCTAATTCCTTGTTATTTGAACCTTGAATTCTTTGCTTTGACTTGTGTAATTCTATATTTGTTAAAATTATAGTTAATTAACTTTGATACTTTGCTTGTGGGAAAATTGTTTTCAGCTTTCTGATTAGAATCTCAAATACTTAGATATAATAATAGCATGAGTCAGAAAATGTGGCTGCTGTAGCTAACTCCTCTTCACAAAATTTGCGCCAAGTCCAAGATCCCAGTTAGTCACGCAGGTAACTTCATACATTCGGCCACGTTTACACTGTATTAGGAATAGGCTTCTCGCTTTGTGGTAAAATATAAATAAATCTGTATTATACTTTATATCCAACAAAAAACACAGGTAGTGCCGGTTATAAAAAAGGGAGGTTTAATAAAACACCATCGGTACTGTTTACTTTTAACGAAAAGTCCTTTTTTACCTTTAACTGTCACTATTCATTATACCTTCAAAAAGGACTTTTCATTAAAACTGTCACTATTCAGGCCCTTTTCGTTAGTTTTCCTTATAAAAAAACTATTTCGCACGCGCATAATAATGTGATTCAATTAGTTGTCAAATAATAATTTTTTTTAACAAACGATATTATCTACACTAAAACATAGTCCAACTCTTGGAGTAAAACTCAAATTTTAGGTTCTAAACTTACCCCAACTTGCTTTAACCCTTGATGACACACCCCGACCTGAATCGAGGCATGTTGGTCGTCACATGAGGGTGACGTAGCCATGTGCACATTGTGGAAGTGATAGTGATAGGAAAATGTGATTTATTAAAAACCAAAACTAACTAATTTACACTAAGATGACTATAAAAATGTGCAAAGGTGTTTAAAGCAGTGATACAAGTACTCAGAGCGTAGGTAACTTAAGTGCAGTCCAGCAGGCTAAGTGTTAATTATACAGAACATGAAAGAAAGTTCCTACATTTATTGCTGGGTTGTCAGAACTGCCGTGGAGTCTTCGTGAGCCACCAAAATGAATGTCTAGCTAGAACCTGGATGAGTGCAAAATAGAAAACGTGAGTGGGCAAAAACAAAGTTTTGAAAATACATTTCTCTTTTTAAATATAATAACCACTCAACGTAAAACCCGTATAATTTTCCAGAAAATAATAGTACATACGTATATAGAAATCATGCTCGAAAATAGTGGAAACCAAGTATATGCCATGTTGAGTATCTCAGAAATGAAATATGTAAGTCAGGTGATGAGAATCAATGTAAAAATGATATGCCAGCCAGAGTCACCTAATATGACCTGTACGGCTGAACTTATAGCTCATCTATCAATTCCTGCACACGAGTCGAAACCACTTAACGTGGTCTGTACGACAGGCTAGGTGTAAATATGTATGCTTAAGTGTTACGATCACATGAAGGCTGTGCGAATTATTGCAAGTCACCTACGAGTCAGAACCACCTAATGTGGTCTGTACGACAAGCTGCCACCTGCCTTGGATCCAAGGTAAATGTGTGGCGCGGGAGGTGAACAATCATGTGAAGGCTAGGCCCTGGCCTTGGGCGGAGCATTAACACCGAGCTGCAGGATAATGAGTACTAAATGTATCTAATCACAACCATACAAACTGAATCTCTACCATCGACATGTACTCACCTGAAGCTTACCTGGGTGTCTGTGGCATCATGCAATGTTGTGCATATCTATACTAATGCATATACTAAAATGTGATGCAATTGACATGGCATTTAAAGTCGTAAATCTACTTAAAACAGTTTCTGGGAAAAAAGTAAAGCATATATACGTATCTATAGAAAACCAAAAGCCCATTCACTGGTATGTAGCAGGGTTGTAACCTCTGAGTCTTGCCTAGCTACGCTTGTCCTCCGGATACGTATCACCTATATGCGAAACAACTATTTAAACGTTAATTCAAAAACACGTATCCAAAACCTAGGATTAATTTCTCATACGTTTCTCAATTGGGGTGTTTGAAAATACCATCGTGGCCTACTCAACACCACGAACATCCCCATATTTTTAGAAAAAAATTTCGATGTCCCACACGCTGTCACACGCCGACCACGCGTAGGCACGTGCCTGGCACACTGCCGATTTAGGGAATATTCCGTTAAAATCCTAGAATATTTCGTTAAAAAGTTGACGGAATATTCGCTATTTTCTCCAATGACCCTCTCCAGAATCCGCCGTCCTCTGCTGCCAACGCCGTCGTTTGTACTCGCCGAAATCTGGGAAATTTTAAAAATCTTCATATCTTTTTCAAAACTCAACCAAACTTCACAAACCTTATATTGAGTTGAAGCCCTCAACAAGGAGAACATAAACATACCTATTTGGAGCCCTAAAACAGTTGAAAACTAGTCGGAAAAATTCTTAGAAATTCCAGCCAAACTAGAACTTCTCGAAACTTGTATACCCCGACGTCCACTTAATCCCAAAACTTTTCTATGGTCTATGAGAAGTTGTTTAGAAGCTTCCTTAAGCTTTAAATCTCAGTGAGACCACCACGATCACAATAGCACCACATAGTACCTTGCCGAAGCTCGTGGGTTCTCAGGTTCCCGAGGTTCTTTTGTCGAACTTAAGGTACCACCAGACTTGTGAAGTCGAGGGAAGGGTGACGGTTGTCTCAGTGGATTCGATCCATAAGGTTTTAGTGGTGTTTGAGGGTTGGAAGCTCAGGTCGTATCGAAAAGGAAGAAGAGTCGAGAAGATGAGAGAGAGAAGAAGGTGTACGTGTGTCTGTGTGTGTGGGTGTGCGTACGTGGCCACAGGATTGGCCAAAAATAACCCTATTAGGCAGCCATGTGAGGAAAATGAGAGAGGGAGAGTCCAAGTGGCCCAAAAACCAAACTAAACCCAATTCTGATTGGGCTCCAAGAAAACAGGAATAATTGCTATTGGTTTGCACTTTATTTTCCTATTTAATCTAATTATGTTCTAACGTTCGTAACTTTTTTGTTACGAACCTGATTCGACCCTATCTCAAGTCAATGCGCTCGTAACATCAAGCAAAATTTAGTTATGACAAAAATAATAATTTAAAACTATTTACGTACATCCACATCACTAGACCACAAGGGCATTTCTGTTATTTTACATACTCAGGGATTTAAATATATACAAATTCGGGACGGGTCGTCACAATCTACCCCTTTAAGAAAATTTCGTCCCCGAAATTTCTACACACTACTACAACAATCAATAACCATATAATAGACGTGGATATAAATCTTGCATACGATCTTTTATCTCCTAGGTAGCATTCTCAACTGAATGGTTCCTCCATAAGACTTTCACCATGCGCATAGTCTTGTTCCTAAGAACCTTATCCTTCCAGTCTAAAATTGTCACTGGCTCCTCGTCATATGTCAAGTTTGGATTAATCTCTAGTGGTTGCGGATGGATGCACCTTTGATAGCTCTGGAGGCAACTTAAGTTTGTAGGCGACTTCACCGACTCGTTCAGTGATCTGGTACGGTTCGATGTAGCGATGACTTAACTTACCTTTTTTACTGAACCGTACTACGCCCTTCCATGGAGATAACTTCAAAAATACCCAATCTTTGACTTTATATACTCTATCAGTGGCATGTTTATCGGCAAGGCTCTTCTATCGATCCTGGGCCGCTTTCAAGTTATCTTTAATTACCTGAATATTCTGAGTAGTATAGTCTACAATCTCAGGGCCCACTAATACCCTCTCGCCGACCTTTGACCAACATAAAGGAATACGGTAGGGCTTACCATAAAGTGCCTCAAATGGTTACATACCAATGCTAGAATTATAGCTGTTATTATAGGCAAACTCAATCAGAGCTAAACACTTATGCCAAGCATCACCAAACTGCAGTAATGAAGATCTCAGCATATCTTTTAGTGTCTAAATGGTTCTCTCAGATTGTCCGTCTGTCTGTGGATGATAAGCTGTACTATACAGCAATCTCGTACCAAGAACTTCCTGGAATGCCACCCAAAACTTAATAGTGAACCTAGTATCCCGATTAGAAATAATACTAATCCCCCCGTGGTATTCAATAATCTCTGATATGAATAAATTAGCTAATCAGCTTAAAGAATAATTCTCTTGCATTGACAGAAAGTGTGCTAATTTAGTAAGCCGATCCATTATCACCCAAATGCCGTCATAACCATTTCGTATACGAGGAAGCTTGTACATGAAATCCATGGTAATGTCCTCCCATTTCTACTGAGGAACGAGAAGTGGCTGCAACAACCCAAAATGTTTCTTCTTCTCAGCTTTAACTTGCTGACAAATTGCACAACGGGTCACATATTCAGCGATCTCCCTTTCATGCCAAGCTAGTAATAGAAAGGTTAAATGGTGTGGTACATCTTGGTACTCCAGGATGCATCGCATAAGATGAAATATGTGCCTCTGCAACAATTAATTCCTAGGACTCTGGATCCTCTGCTTGAGCCTTGAGCACGCGATCTATCAAAATCAATCTGACTTGGAAACTGGCAAGTAAAGCTTCGTCCCAATCTTTCACCTCTAATTTCATTCCTGTGGACCTCAATTTTGTGAGGAGAAGAACACGGCTAGCATGAAAAGCATTAAGTCTGGCACATGATTTTCTGCCGAGCGCATCCGTCATTGTGTTTGCACGACCTAGGTGATACTCAATCATGCAATCATAATCGCTGAGCAATTTTATCCACCTCCTTTGCCGAAGGTTAAGATTCTTCTGGGTGAAAATATACTTGAGGCTTTTATGGTCTGTGAAAATATAACATTTTTCTCCATACAAATAATGCCTCTAAATCTTCAGGGCAAAAATAATGGCTGCTAACTCGAGATCATGGGTAAGGTAATTCATCTCGTGTGGTTTCAACTATCATGAAACATATGCAATCACCCTGCCATGCTGCATTAATACGTAGCCTAAGCCATTCAGAGAAGCATCACTGTAAATCTCGAAGTTACCACTGTCGTTTGAAAGCGCCAAAACAGGTGCGTGAGTGAGACAATATTTTAGTTACTGGAAGCTCCGCTCACAATCGTCGTCCCACTCAAATTTAACGTCTTTCCTAGTCAACCTCATCAGTGGAAAAGCTATGGCTGAAAAATCTTTCACAAACCATCTATAATAACATGCGAGGCCAAAGAAACTCTGTATCTTGGTGGCTATCCTTGGCTGCTTTTAATTCTCAACTGTAGCAACTTTCTAAGGGTCCACCAAATTACCTTGAGCTAATATGACGTGCCCCAAGAAAGAAACTTGATCCAGCTAGAACTGACATTTGCTAAACTTAGCATATAACCAGTGTTCCCTCAGTTTCTTCAAAACCAGAGTGAGATGTTGAGTGTGCTCTACTTTAGACTTAGAATACCCCAAAATATCATCAATGAAGACAATAAAGAACCTGTTGAGGTATAGTTTAAATACTCGATTCATCAGGTCCATAAATGCTGCTGGTGCATTCGTTAACCCGAATGGCATCACGAGGAACTCGTAATGACCATATTGAGTCCTGAATGCTGTTTTATGAACATCCTCACTTCTGATCTTCAATTGGTAATACCCAGACCTTAAATCAATCTTGGAGAACACGCAGGCACCTCGAAGCTAGTCAAACAAATCATTTATACACGGTAATGGATAACGGTTCTTAATCGTTACCTGATTCAGCTGTTGATAATCAATGCACAACTTTAAGGTCCCATCTTTCTTCTGTACAAATAGAACTGAAGCTCCCCAAGGGGAAGTACTATTCTGGATGAAACCCTTATCAACCAATTCTTGCAGTTAAGTTTTAAATTCCCTTAACTCGGCTGGAACCATACGATAAAGAGTTAAGGAAATAGGGTCTGTACCTAGAATCAAGTCAATAGTGAACTCTACTTCTCGATCTGGCTGTAGTCTAGGTAAATCATCAGGAAATACGTCAGGGAAATGTCTTACTACCCGTACATCCTCTACACGGGTATGCGTCTCCTCGTTTAGTACCACGTGAGCTAAATATCTCTGACAACCTATCCTCAATAATCGTTTAGCCTTCACAGCAGAGATAAAGCCGTGTCTCAATCCACTACGCTCGCCCACAAATGTGACCACAGGCAAGCCTGGACAATGGAAGGTGACTGTCTTCTAGTAGCAATTCAACTGATCACGGTTATAATGTAACTAATCCATGCCCAGGATAACATCGAAATCCACAATATCTAGCAACACTAGATTAGCTGGCATTACGACATCCTCCACCAAAATAAGACATCTCTGATATGTCCAACTAACCAACATGTCTCACTTCTAGGCATAGAAAACTCTAACTAATAACCTAGAGGTGTAGGGTAGGGTTGTGTCTTATGAGCAAATGTATGAGAAATAACAGTGTGTGGCAACAGAATCAATCGATACCCTAGCAAAATGGCCAAGAATGTTCAACGTACCCATGATAAGATTAGGATTACTTTGCGCATCATGTAAAGTAATATGGTGAACACAGCCCTGTGTCTGTTACTGCACTCCACGACATCTATTAGCATGGTTTCCGCGTCCCTGCAAACCACATCCCTGACTAGGCTGGTTAGGCTACCTCGACGATCCTGCACTGCTAGAAGTAACCTTAACATTCTGGGACTGCTATCCGGGATACCACTGTGATCCACCACCTGGATATGGTGGATATGGCGTGTAACCTCCGGATACTGAGGGTAACAACCTTGATGATACGGATCATGTGGGTACTGATACGGTCTTCTAGAATATGGAGCTATATCTCCCTGATAATGCTATGCACCCCTATAACCCGTCGAGGTGTAACCACTAGGCCCTGGGACTTGCTGAATAGGAACTGGTGGTGGTAAGGCAGGTGGCTGAGGTTTCTGCTGGTTTTGTGGGCATTGATTAGCTCGATGTTCCATTTGACCACAAACAAAACATCTTCTGTTACATTGTCTACAATCCCCATTATGCCGACTATTACATCTACTGCAGAATGGACCACCAGAATCACTAAAATCTCTATGCCTCTGAAAGCGGGAACCTCCTGAATGGCCGCCTCTCTGCAGTGCAGTGTAACTCAAGCCTCCACTAGTAGAACTAGAACTAGTACCATTCTGTTTGAAGCTCTGCGTCTTGCAAGGTCCTTGTGATGACTGGCCCTTATCTTTATTATTATTTTTCTTCTGGTTATTATCTTTTTCTTCCTCCTCATCACTATCATTGGGCATATTTTTTGAGTCCTCGACTTAAAGTAACACCTCGAAAAACTCCTGATATGTAGCACAAGGGGTCAAAGTCGCCATGGAACGTAACTTTTTGCCGATACCCCTCTTAAATCGCTTGAGCATGTTTGCTGGATTATGTACAATCTCTAGACAATAACGAGACAAATCTGTAAATCTACGATGGTAGTCAGTAGCTGACATCTTTCCTTGATTTAAATTCTAAAATTTCTCAATCCGGTAATCCAGATACTCGGGTGGAACGAATTTGGTCCAAAACCCCTGTGTAAATACCTCCCAATTATTTGCATCCTCAAATGATAATGGGATTGTTTCTTGACGCCACTAAGATGCAGCCTCATATCACATAAACCAGGTGGCTGTCTCCACCTATCTATCATCTGCAAGCGTACTGTGACGCTGCATAACTCTAAAAGTCTTCTTTAAATGATCGAGCTACATCTCGGCTTTCTCAGCCCCTTCATTCCCAAAGAAATTATTTATTTGAAGGTGAGATACTGTCTCTAAGGTAGTCTTCTGAGGATGATGTAATGAGGACTAAATGGCATTTGCAATTGCTTCCCCCAACTGACCAAAATCAGGGAAGCTAGGCTCAGGAGAGGTACGGGGCTCTCTACGAGGCGGCATGGTTCTGACATAAGAGATCAAAATAATTAGAACACCGACAAAATATGCAGGACTGCCAAACCTAGGCTATGATACCAAACTGACACACCCCGATCTGAATCGAGGCATGTTGGTCTTCATATGAGGCTGACGTAGCCATGTGCGCAGTGTGAAAGTGATAATGATAGGAAAATGTGAGTAATTAAAACCCAAAACTAACTAATTTACACTAAGATGACTATGAAAATGTGCAAAGGTGTTTAAAGCAGTGATACAAGTACTCAGAGCGTAGGTAACCTAAGTGTAGTCCAGCATGTTAAGTGTTAATTATACAGAAAATGAAAGAAAGTTCCTACATTTATTGCAGGGTTGTCAGAACCGCCGTGAAGTCCTCGTGAGCCACCAAAACGATCGTCTAGCTAGAACTTGGAGGGGTGCAAAACAGAAAACGTGATTGGGCAAAAATAAAGTTTTGAAAACACATTTCTCTTTTTAAATATAATAACCCCTCATTGTAAAACCCTTATAATTTTCCAGAAAATAATAGTACATACATATATAGAAATCATGCTATAAAATAGTAGAAACCAAGTATATGCCATGTCGAGTATCTCAGTAATGAAATATGTAAGTCAGGTGATGCGAATCAATGTAAAAATGATTTCCTAGCCGGAGTCACCTAACGTGACCTGTACGGCTGAACCTATAGCTTGTCTACCAATTCCTGCACACGAGTCGGAACCACCTAATGTGGTTTGTACGATAAGCTTGTGTGTCAGCCGAAGTCACTTACCATGACATGTACGACTGAACCTGTAACTCATCTACCAATTCCTGCACACGAGTCAAAACCACCTAACGTGGTCTGTACGACAGGCTGGGTGTAAACACATACGCTCAAGTACTACGATCACGTGAATGCTGTCCGAAATATCATAAGTCACCTACGAGTTGGAACCACCTAATGTGATATGTACGACAAGCTGGCACCTACCTTGGATTCAAGGGAAACGTGTGGTGCAGGAAATGAATGATCACGTGAAGGCTAGGCCATGGCCTCGAGCGGAGCACTAACACCGAGGTGCAGGATAATGAGCACTAAATGTATCTAATCACAACCATACACACTGAATCTCTACCATCAATATGTACTCACCTGAAGCTTACCTGTGCATTCGTAGAGTTATACAATGTTATGCATATTTATTCTAATGCATATACTAAAATGTGATGCAATTGACATGGCATTTAAAATCGTAAATCTACTTAAAATAGTTTATGGGAAAAAAGTAAAGCGTATATACGTATCTATAGAAAACCAAAAGCCCATTCACTGATATGTAGCAGGGTCGTAGCCTCCGAGTCGTGCTTGGCTACGCTTGTCCTCCGGATACATCTCACCTATATGCGAAAGAACTATTTAAACATTAATTCAAAAACACATATCCAAAACCTAGGATTAATTTCTCATACGTTGCTCAATTGGGATATTTGAAAACACCATCGTGGCCTACTCAACACCACGAACATCCGTATATTTTTAGAATTTTTTTTCGATGTCCCACGCGCCGTCACGCGCTGGCCATGCGCATGCACTTGCCTGGCACACGGATGAAAACCCTAACGGCGTTAGGGAATATTCTATTAAAATCCTAGAATATTTTGTTAAAGTTACCTGACGTCGTTAGAATATTTTGTTAAAGTTGACAGAATATTCTCTGTCTTCTTCGATGAGCCTCGCCGAAGTCCACCATCCTCTGCTGCTGGCGCCACCGTCTGTACTCGCGCGAAAACTGGGAAATTTAAAAAATCTTCATATCTTCTTCAAAACTCAACCAAATTTCACAAACTTTATATGGATTTGAAGCCCTCAACAAGGAGAACATAAACATACCTATTTGGAGCCCTAAAACCATCGAAAACTGGTCTGAAAATTTCTGAGAAATTCCGGCCAAATTGGAACTTCTCGAAAGTCATATACCCCGACATCCACTTCGTCCCAAAACTTCTCTATGGTCTATGAGAAGTTGTTTAGAAGCTTCCTTAAGCTTCTATGAGAAGTTCTTTAGAAACTTCTCTGTCTTCTCCGTGAAACCACCATGATCACAATAACACCACAGAGCACCTTGCCGGAGCTCGTGGGTTCTCGGGTTCCTGAGGTTCTTTCGTTGAACTAAAGGTACCACCAGACTTGTGAAGTCGAAGGAAGGGTGATGGTAGTCTCAGTGGGTTTGATCCATAACGTTTTAGTGGTGTTTGAGGGTTGGAAGCTCAGGTCGTACGGAAAAAGGGAGAAGAGTCGAGAAGATGAGGGAGAGAAGAAGGTGGACGTGTGTCTGTGTGTATGGGTGTGCGTATGTGGCCACGGGATTGGCCATAAATAATATTAAGGCTTCCCTATTGGGCAGCTGTGTGAGGATAATGAGAGAGGGATAATGTGAGGGAAAGGAGAGAGGGAGAGTCTAGGTGGCCCAAAAACCTAACCCAACCCAATTCTGATTGGGCTCCAAGAAAACAGGAATAATTGCTATGGGTTTGAACTTTATTTTCCTATTTGATCCAATTATGTTCTAACGTTTGTAACTTTTCCGTTATGAGTTTTAACCCAAAACTCATTTCTGGGGCAAATTTAACTTAGGATTTTCCTGAGTTAGTGAAGCTGGCCCACCATATATGTGTACTTTTTTTAGTTTTATATTTATAAATTTATTGAATCCAACGGCTAAGATCTAATATGATCAAATCCAAAGGTAAAAATAAAAATAAATAAAAAAAATCTAATAGTCCAAATTTAAATCCAACTGCTTCAATAATTAATTTTTTTTTTATGCGTTTCATATTTTTTCATAGTGTTCCATGAGTTTCATGGTGTTGGTTTAGATATATATATTTTTTAATATTTATCGAAATCTAAATATTTTTAGGTTAAAATGTTCATAAAATTAAATTAAGATAGTCTACATAATTTTTTTTAAAGTTACTTCAAGAAAAAAAAATTATCCTAAATTCATTCTTAATACTCTCGAGCTAAAAATTTAACCCATAAGGGTTGGAGAAGAAAAACTATTTCTAGGTTAAAACCTAAATTTTCTGGGTTAAAATTTTTATATTTTAATCTAATGGTTGGAGATGGTCTAAGGGGATTAGAGATGGTCTAAGAGGGAAGGGGTGGACTTATGTGTTAGCAATAATCTGTGCGTAGCACGTCGTAATTTAAAAAATATTTTTTGTACGCGCTTAAGTGCGTGCATAAAGGCTAGTATACTATATAATAGCAAAAGATCAGCAGAGGGAAAGAAAAAAAAAGGGAAATGGGGAAGAGATGTAGACAATGTTCTGATAACAATAATGGTATTCATTTCAAGAAAAAACATGATCCGAGTTGAAATTTTACTTTTACTTTTAATGAGATTGAATCGTTGCCCAAAATGTTTAAAATTCTTGTGCTGTTCTTGCATTGGATAGCTAAGCAGTGAGCACCAATTTACAGCAAGTTTTACGATCAGTCTTTCTCGAGAATTAAATACCATTCGATCAAGATTGATATATCAAGGTTTACAGCCTTCGGGCAGAACCTAAACCTAACCGCGAGAAAAAAAAAATAAAGAAAAACTAATAAAAAGAGTTTGAAAACTTTGAGTTTTAACGATAAGGACAAAATAAAAGGTAAAGTGAATAATACAAGAATTGATATTTTAGTGTAAAAATGTAATTTTTCTTTAAAATAAATAGTATCATAAGTTTTTCGTTAAAGTTTTAAAAAAATTAAATAAAAAAAAATATTTGACGCGGACTTTTGTCTTTGGCTTTAAGTTCAGCTGCAATATCTTATAATCTATTCAATTGACTTCCTTACAAGTTTCTTTTTTATTCTAATTGTCTTCATTTCTTGGTTGTAATCGCTCTTTTATTGTGACAAAAAGAGTCTTCATGATTATAAAAAAAGAAATTTTAACTAAACACTTCTGATACTGTTCACTTTTAACAAAAAATGACAATTTTACCTTTTCTGATACTATTTATTGCACCTTTATTTGTCTTATTTCATTAAAACTAAAGTTTTTGAAGACTTTTCGTTAGTTTTTCTTTATAAAATTTCTCTTACTTTGTCGAGAAGAGCCTTTATGAATATAAGTCCTCGTAGCTAAAGAATTGTATTCAATTCATAATGAATTTTTAATTGTGAAAGCTACGTTTTTTTATCGTTCTTAGTAAAGTTGAATTTGATAAAAAGGAAAAAAGACTTGTCTTTACGGTTAGCAGAAAAGTGTAGTGTGATGCTAAATGGGTTTGTTTCTTTCATTCGATACTTAATTAGGTCATGTTACTAACCAAAAGAAAAGGGGAGAAAAAAAGGAAAACTAATGAAAAGGGCTTGAAAACTTTGAGTTTTAATGATAAGGACAAAATAAAGAGTAAAGTGAATAGTGTCAGGATTGACTTTTTAGTGTAAAAATGTGGTTTTTCGTTAAAGTGAACAGTACTGGGAGCTTTTCGTTAAAGTTCCCGAGAAAAAAAGCTATGAGATATCGTTTTTTTATTAAGAAAAAAGAAAAACAAAGTTATAGGACCCTCACATTGTATGCAAAATAATTAATAACTGAACTCATGCAACTCGTCCAAATCTACATCTACAAACAGCAGCCGCACTGACTTGCTTCTATATTTCGATTGAATAATTGAGCACTTTAAAACCCTATCAATCCATCTCTCCCGCACCAGTATTGGGTTATTAACTCAGCTTGACATATATATATATATATATATATATATATATGTATATGTATATTGAAACAGAAAAGCATATAAGATATTCATTTACCCTTTCAGTTCTATATTTTGAAGCAGAAAAGCATTTTCTTCTCTTTACTCTTTCAGCTCTCACTTAAAAGCTCATATGATATACACTGCTGTAAGTGGGTTTGTGTCTCTCTACTTTATATTATCCAATCTTTCACGTAGTTGTAGATATGTTTTCAATGTTTTTAATTAGGTTTAAATATTATAAAACCCATATAATTGACGGTGATGTTATATAAATACAGAGAAAATTTTTCGAGCTACCCACCAACAGCTAGTGCTTAAGGCACCGAAACCACTTCTTTGATTCACTTTCATGATAGGAAGGATATCATTACCAAGTATTGTAAGAGCATCCCAATGAGGACTATATGGGGCTGGAAAAAATAGAGAATGAGCCATTGGGGAATTTTTGGGGTTTTAAATAAAATCTCTGAGAGGTTACATATCTTTTGGACTCTGTATGTGAGAGGTTATATATTTTTTTGGACTCTATATAAGGTTATATATATTTTTTGGGCTCTTTATGAGGTTATATATTTCTACTTACCGCCAAGTACCAATGATAGGTATCATTTTAAATAAACATATTTTTTTTATGTAGCAAACCTCTTACAATATCAATTTTAAATGGCTCTGGTTCGTTTAGAAAATGTGGTTAGCAACTATATAAAGAGCAATTAAGTAGAAATTGAAACAGATATCTCAAAATCTGGTAACTTTAACTCCATATTAACAACTAATAATGAATTTTTTTTTCAAATTACACCCATTATCTCAAGTTTCTCCCATTACTAGTTTTTGCAATGGAAATCTAATCAACTCGGGGTAATTTGCTGATTTAGTCCTTAAATTATTAACCAAAAAAATAAAATTATGTTTTACCATTTTGGAAAATAAACTCTTTAAGCTCATAAAAAACTGTCAATTTCATCCTTATATTATTAGAATTGAAGATATTTTAGCTAAACTTTTCATCAATTTAAGTGACGTGACAAGCACTGTGACTTGTACATGACAATTTTAGAGAGTAGTAGAATAATTTCTTGTTCATAAGTCATTGCATAGGTTGCGAATTTAAATGCTAATATATCCTCTATAGTTAACTCCGTACACCTTTTTTTTCAAAAAAAAAAGTTCTTAAACTCATTAAAAGCTGTGACTTAAACTAGCGGAATTGAATAGAATAGCTTCGATGGGGAGTAGCCTAACTGCTTATAAGCTCATGCAAGGTTCATTCTTCCATTAATGTGAGAATCATTCTCAATGTGCCTCCTCACTTGTGATTTTCAAGCCTAGCACGTAGAGAACATAAATTAAGTGACGTGGAGCACGTGTGGCCGTTGGACTTCACGAGAGGGACAACTTACTCTGACCATGAAGAAAGTTCAGGTTCCACCATAAAACTCAATTTGCATTATAGGAATTAGAGGAAGGTCTCTCCTTCCATCAATGCAGGATTTATTCTCAACATTCAAAACTTATAGTAGGGGAAAATTGGCAATTTTTACTGAATTTAAGGACCTATTTTGTTAAAAAGAAATAGTTTGAAACTTAATTTTCATTCGGACAATAATTTAAGGACCAAATCGGCACATTACTCTAAACTATATAGTAATTGATTTGCAACCTAGTAGTGTAATCTGTGGACTAGCTTTCTTGCTCCATCCTTGACGACGGGTCCGGCTCTAGGGTATTTGCCTCCGCCTCAGATCCTTGGGCTCGTCTAGGGAGTCCGAGTGCTAGTTCAAGTTTTGGAAGTCTACGATACCATGTCTTGGAGTTCGAGTACAGTGCATGTGTCGGAATATACACTTAGCCATTTATAATTGAAAGAGTTAAAGGTAGTTCCGTTCGAAATTATAACCTTATAAAAATTATTTTTAAATAAACTTTGTCAGACTATATTCATATATCATTTCTAATTGAAGAGACTAAGCATAGCCCTCAACAATTTATTAACTTTAAGTTTATATTTTTTATTTATTGGTTAAAATAATTAAATTACCGTTCGATGTTTTTAAATCTAGCCGTTAAATTTGAGAAGAAGATGAGTTTCAGTATTGTTGTGTGGCTCTACACGATTGATTCTGTGTTTTTAGCATATTTTTTTGCAACTAGATAGAACAATATAAACATGAGAAAGAAGAAGAAGAAAGCGTTGGAGAAGAGGAACGGCTCCAGACTTGGGAAAGGAGAGTTTGTCTTTTTAAGTTTTATAACACATTGAACACAAAAGTTTTAAGTTTTTAATTATAGCGGAGTTCATGTTTCAGAAAATGACTGGAGAAGGTAAATAAAAAAGACAAAATGATAAGGTCGCCATTACCCCGAATTTAAAACCCTCTTAAAAATATTAACAGAGTGAATAAATAAATTGAAGGCCATGATCAACAGCTTCAGACTTTGAAGAACTCTTGCAGTTTCTTTTTCTTTTTGGCCACCAACACTCAACATTTCAAAGTGCATTATTATGAAAAGCAAAACCTTGAAACTTTATGGGACAGGAAATGGAGTAGAATGGAAGAATTTGACCTGCCGGCACAAAAGCACAGGAGATGATCGGGAGATGAACAATGACCCCACCTCCCCATCCTTCCCCTTGTAGCTTTTGTCAAAGTATTGCGACACATTAGTCATATCTGCAACATTGTTACCTTTTTCTCAGAAGGAAATAAAAATAAAAATACAAGAAAAAGTATAAAATAGCCGTATGTTATGTTATATGATTCCAATCTTGTTGATGAAAGTTAGTTGGAGGTCCTTTTCAGAGTAATCATAATCATTTGTGAAATGGTATCTCGCGACATCCAAGGGCACGTGAATAAAAGAGTCTCTAGGACTGAAGAAAGTCACCAAATGAATATCAGCTTTGATCTCAATCAATATTGCAAGACAAGTCATGGTAATCATTCTGTTTCTGTAGCACAACTCCAATCTATCTATAGGACATTACAAGGCTTTCGGTCATGAAACCCACGGTTTATTAAGCCAACTCATCTCTCTAGCTAGAACAATCACTTCTATATTAAGTAACAATAACATGCAATTCTAACATTACATTTATTCAAAATCAGTACAATACATGTACAAAAATAACTTGCATGTAACTAAAAGAACGAAAAAATTAGAAAGATTTTACAAGATGAATTGTGATCTATTTTCGATTGTTTTGTGCATGTAATTAACTATCATTTTCTTTGGAGCGATACTTGGGTCGAGTTGACTAATTTTTTATGAAGAAGAATTCTCTCACCTCCTAGTTCACGCTCCTCTCATCCTTTCATCTTTGTTATGTAACACATGTGAGGGTTGTTGAACAAATTGATGAGAGCGTCAGTCTATTTTGGATTGGTTGCGCTCATTGGATTTGGATCCTCTATGGATCTCCTTCATGGGGATCCTAGGGATCAAGCAACAACGACCGTTCATCAAAAATCGTGCGGCTACAATTAAATGATTTTTATATTTTTAAAAATAAAGCAATCTCGTTTTGCGTAAAAAGAATTTAATTGTAGCCGCACGATTTTTGATAAACGGTCCTTGTTGCTTGATCCCTAGGATCCCCATGAAGGGGATCCGGAGAGGATCCAAATCCGCGCTCATTACCTCTGAGTGAGATGAACTTCTTGAAATTAGCAACAAGTTTTATATTATTAAAAAACTTGCACTAAGTTAGAGCCCACTATGGTCGAAAAGTGATTCTATCATTGTATTAAAGCAAAAGTTTTACTCGTTAAATGCAAGTTCATTGTAGTCACCCAAATTATCAACAAGGTACTTATATATGAAGAATTCCACATAACTCCTTACAAAAACCGATCCAAAATCCAACAATCTAAGCCACATTTCCTAATAAGATTATGGGTTTAATATATACATTTAACAAGCAAACATGTTTTCCCTAGGAACTGTATATCACTATGTCCAAAGTGGCCCTTTGCATATTAACCAAAAGCTAACAGTACAATGGAATAACGAGTGCTTAACTACAACGCTGCACTTGTATAGGTTGCAGCACTAAATCCTTCAATTTTAGGGACAACACCCACACCAATCAAGGCATCATAAAAAATAAAATTAAAAGGGAATAAAAAGAAGACATCCTGTAAACATCAAAGCCTTGGAAAAGACCTTACTTTGAGTTAAATACACCTAAATATCTATCATTGATCCTGATGACATTGTGCAGCACAGTTTTAGAAAGTGGTCTCGTGGTTTCTCCAACTACACTTGCACTTGCACACATATGCTAGTAATTTTGTCATCCTTTGTGTTGATTTTTTTATAACAATAATTAAACCCATGACATCTGATGTGCATCTTAATTTTACCTAGTAGTTGTGTAACAACTCATTTGTACATATTTCAATTTTAATTCCCCTAGGATACACGTGTTATTATGAAACTGAACATATGATTCATTTTATGATCTACTCATACATGTGTAAACGATTTTTTTTATCATAAATAACATAGAAATTTCACATATTAATTACCAATTATGAGAAATCGCCATCAACAAGAAGATCTTCAAACACAACATAAAAAGTATTATGAGTCAGAAACACAATTTTTATACTTGCATCTGCACATTGGATGCATGGAAGAACAAATCTATACAAGATAATATCTGTTTAAACGACCTTAAAAAGAAAACGTTCATGCAGACGTTATATGTAATTTTCCTATCTTGGCCGAAATAGATCACATCAGACTAACAGTAAAATCCGAAATACATGAGGTTCCGCCGTCTGCGGGACTATTAAAAAAGGTCGAGGTGCGATATGCATATGAAAACAACTGTGTGGACTACATATCCTGTCCTTGCCACAATACAATCAAATCGCATTGAAGGTATCAAATGGATCCTACTGTAAAATCTAAAATGTGATGGAACAACTGATGGTGCTCTAACTATCAAGGATATATTGTCTGATGATTGAACTCTAGTTCTGTTTGCCAGATGAAAACAACAGGGAACGAATTCAACTTATTAATTATAGCCTATAGGATTCACTCTCTCTCACTCGAGTGATCTCATCCCACCCAGCTTATTACTATATATTTCGTTAGATAGTGACTATTTATCCATGCTCAAATTTTATCCACGAGTTGTAAATGCATGTATGATATGTAAATGGACATTAATAAATATTTCTCCAAATTGTTAACTATATTGTTAAAAGTATATAATAAGAAAAAATTAGGATCACATCATTTCTCCACAATGTTGTTTGATTGAAATCTTATTAGTTATCAAAGTTATTTGACTTTATCCACGTCACCATTTAACTTGCCAACTCAACATTTTATATTAACCTTTTTTAAAAATAAAACAACCTACAATTGAGTGTTTATCTCCTAAATTTAAGACAATTAATTATCAGTCTAAATTTATTATATTCTTAAATGTTATATTCTATTTCTCACTTTCTTTTTGAATCATTTCTATCTATTCTTGTTTCTTTGTCTTCCCCATAGTTTCGACTCCCGGTGTTGTGCAACACCTCCACTCATTTCAGTCACCAATTATTTTCTTCTTTTAATTTTTTTTAACTGATAGCAATATTTATTGTTTAAAATGTGGTCGTTTACACTTATATATCACATGTACAATTCAATTTCTCTATACATATATTTCTTCGGGTGCAATTTTCTTTTATTGGTTAAATTTCATCATACATATTCTATGGGTACAATGTTTTTGGGTTGTTTTAGTATATGTTCCACATAATATAGGTAGGTTTCATTTTAAGTACCCATATCCCTACATATCAATATATGTATATTGTTTTTTGTTGTAAAATGCATCCATTTGTCAATTGATCACTTTTGGTACATTTTTTATCCATCCTGTATGAGGATTGTAGGTAGCTTACGCATACTTTCATAGGGAACTATATTTGTTGGAATGTATATGGTACATTCTTTTTCGTTGATTTGAGAATGTATCCATGTGGAGTTTGTTGTTAGGTTTTTTTTTTTATATTTTTTTTTTTTTTTTTTTAAGAATGTATCCATGTTTTAGGGTCTGAAGAATCTATCAATGTTTTGTGGTACATTCTTTGATTTGAGAATGTATCCATGTGGAGTTTGTTATTAGGTTCATTCTTTTTTTTTATTTTAAAGAATGTATCCATGTTTTTTGGTTTGAAGAATTTATCAATGTTTTGTGCTATATTATTTTTTTTCGGTGATTTGATGGATGTACCTATAGTTATATATGTATCAATTATCTTCCTTATATGTACATAATTTTTATTGGGCAGACCATGATCTTGTAGTGACTTCTAAGTTGTAGACCGGCCTTCTTCCTAGGCTAGTGGTTAATTGCGCTAGCATGATTTCTGAGGTTTTGGTTGTGAGGCTGGTATTGAAGATGGCGAAGATTCTGATCATGGTGATTTTTAAGTTTCTAATTTATTTTTAATATTTTAAATTCCACAAATTATGTGTTTTATTTAATATTCATAAATATAGGTAATTGTAAATTATGATTTTTAAATTAAAAAAATAAAATTGGTGATATGGAAATACATTTAATACCAGTATGCTGAGGTATACAAAAATAAGGAATCTTGATAAAAAAAATAAATAAATAAAAATTGAAAACTAATAAGGTTTCAATCCAAGAAAATTGGTGGCTAGAGACCGCATCCAAAGTGTCTCATATAATAATATAGGAAATTTCTTTCTAATCATTAACAAAGATGACTTTTAGACTAAAACCATGAGTAAAATCAAAATATAATTTCAGTCCCTTGATACATTAATAACCTCATTTATTAATTACATTTGCATTTTTTTAATTATTTCTCTTTTTGTTCCTAATTTTAATATATTAATTTTATTTCATTAATTATAATTTTCATTTCATTTATGGTAATATATTTTGTTGTAAACATTTAGATAAACTAATTTTTGCTATACAATATATTTCGATGTACTTTGTCTTCTTTATTTAGGTAAATTAAATTCATTATAATACATTTCCGTGCATACATTTAGGTACACACATTTTGGTACATACATTTTGATACAAACATTTAGGTACTAACATTTCGGTGCATACATTTCGGTATACATATTTAGGTACATTAATTTAATATAATACATTTCGGTGCAAATATTTCAGTACATACATTTCGATACTAACATTTAATACGTTTCGGTGCATACATTTTGGTACATTAATTGAGTCTTTCAAGTTTAAAGAATGTTAAATAAAATTAAAAAATGAAAAAAATAAATTTGGTCAAAAACTAAATTAAAATTTATATATTAATAAATTTAAATATTTAATAGGAGACATTAAATAAAATGCACATTAATTATTTTGAATTAAAGATACATCAAGTGATTATAATCAATATGTAATCTAGCACTAGATTTATTTTAAATTTTAATATTCTTGAAGGATTAAAGTTTAAAAAACTCCAATAATGTATACACGTATGTATTTTATACATATGTTTACCATACATTGCACTACAAGTTAACCATGATAAATAAAACCTAGCCCTCAGTGTGTTGATGCTCGAGTAGGAAAATATAGTGTCTTTGCATTTGAAATTTATGAATCTATGGCATATCATATCATGCACACTGACATCATTTTTAACGACAATAAATTGAGCAGTTGCTTATTATAGACGACGACAATAACAATAATAATTATAACGTTATTGTATATGCGAAGTAAATCAAATATGCCAGACAAAAGCTTGTGAGTAAATAAATTGATTCGAATGCTACCGGATCTTTGATTTAATGTTTGATATGTATGTGCATGCATGGTGCTAGTTGATGTTGTTGCATGAGTGGGGTGAAAGAGGAAATTAGACAGGGATATAAAACGGACCACTCCAAATGAAACTCTCCTCAACACCTTAATTTGGAAGTGGAAAGATATGGTGGCACCATCACGACCCCCCACCAGACCAACTTACAGCAATGAAGATTAGCACACTTTTACAGGCCAGGAATATTGAATTTCAATACCGCCCTTGATCATTAATTAGCATTTGCTTCTAAACAAATTTTGATTTAATTTTCCATAAAACTTGTTGGTTTCGATTTGAACTTTAAATGATCTCTATATGCCTGGAAAAATTATTTTCCACTTCGAAATCGAACTGTTTTATTTAGGTATAAAAGGTTATTTGTCAACTACAAAATAAAGACTTCTGTTTTCGCCTAACCAGGTATAACTTTTATAATCCTTTTATAAGTTTCAATAAAATTTGAAACGGAGTGACGATCAGACGACTCCTAATGAGTATATTTCCATCAAATGTTTTGTTCATTTCTGTTGTAGATGCATCTCTAAGTTTAGGGTTTTCTAACATTCATGAACGGTAACTCTGTCTTCCTTTTCTTTTTTGAATGAGAGATTATATTCACACATTTCAAATTATTTTCCTCACACATTTTTTTTTGACACACTACTAACATTTGATAGAAAAATATTTAAAAAAATTAAATAAATATAAAAGAAATAATTTGGAGTGTGTGAATATAATCTATTTGGGTTAATATTTGAATATTGGGATTTGCATAAGGGAAAGCCCAAAGGCACCAAAACGAGTTGAATTTGCTTGAGCCCAACAATGAAGCTTGAAACAAATTGAAGCCTTCTCAGCCAAGGTATAAGCCACGTGCTTACGATTGAAGTAACAAGTGACAGAGACCAGCTCACTACCAACCAAAAAGCACTTTCCGATGGCATAAAGGTGTAAATATAAGATGACTCACTGCCCCTGAGAGCCCTCTGCCAAGAACAAAGCCAAGACAGTCGGGCCAAACTGCCTATAAAAGGAGAAAGAGACAACAGATATAACGACACTCAAACCACATACAAACTTTGCTCTCAAGCCAAATTCGCACCCAGAAAGCTGAAACTCACCCAGATTCAGTCCTTTTAGCAATAATTCCCTTGGAAAAGCTATCTTTTGTCTAGTATAAAAGCTCTACTACCTTCCATAGTGTTGTAGTATCGATTCCCTCATGTAAAACCTATTTACCATCCATCCCTTTTATCATATAACCTCTGTAAACTCAAAGAGAAGTGGCTGCAAGAAGTTCAAACTTGCCCGGCAAGGTGAAATCTTGCCTGAGTCTCTTTGTTCATCCTTTACATTAGTAGATATGTCGCTTAAATATACTTTTCAGCATATATTCAAGTTATTTCTAATTGTTCTCTACCTAAGAGTCTAATTTGCATTCGAATCTAGTTAACTTAATAAACCTGTTTTCATTAAGAACAAACTAGGATCAAGGAAATGGTTTAAAGGGCTCTGGACTCTCTCATTTTTGGACATACAAGATTATGAACTAAAAGTCCTTGTTTACAAGGCAAGGAAAACGAACTTAATGCAGATTTAACCCATATGTGACAATCCTTTGATAACAAGAAGTTTAAGCAACTTGGGGGCGCAAGAAATCGATTTAAATCACATTTGTTCTACATCTGTTATACTGAGATAACAGTGGAATGCCAATATCTTTGTTAGCCTTGATTGCGACCTCAAGTCCTATACCTAAGGTCCCATAAAGGCACATTTCGAGCTAACTACTAACTTATTTTGCAGCTCACCAGCTAGAGCAAGCCAACAACACGCCAAGTGCCATTTACCCCCGAGGAGCTATGCGAAAGGAAAATTCTATCTTTGCCTCGAACATAGTTTTGGGACGCCCGGTGGGATCCTCTTTTTATAAGCTTGTATACTAAGAAGAAGAAGGAATGAGCGAACCTTCAGGTGGAACACAGAGTACGGATTACCCCATTGTTTACCAAGATCAGACATAACAGATCACCCAGAAGATTTTCCCTCCCTGCAAGGTCCTGCGAATTGGAAGAGCCCAACTTCTTTTGAGAAGTCGGGCGGAAGGATTACCAACAAAGACTTGCAAGTTACCATGGTGCAAGTTTTGAAGAGTATGGAAAAGATCTCTCTGGAGACTAAAGGAGAGGTCAGCAGACTTTGTTCATTAACTGGGAGTCTGCAGAGGAGGTTGGAGTTGGAGTACTCTACCCCAAAAGATGGTCATGTTAGGAAGGTGATGAGAGATGCGAGCCTTGAGAGAGAGCTAGTAATTCCTCAATTTCCTTTGCCTGAGGAAAAAGATGATATGGGAAGAAGAAAGAAAAGCTTAGAACTAGCCAGCCAATAGGGGAGGAGATCCAGTAACCAAGTTTGCCCGACCCTATATTATTCTCACTAGATAGTAGAGGGTAGATCGGGTTAAAAGAAAGGAAGTATGGAATGACTCAGCAAGTTGGAGAGTCTAGCGAAAAAGGTGTGATCGCAGCTGTGGGCAAACCTGCTCCTTATAGGCCACCACCATTGGCTAATAAAGGAGGGAGGCCAGGTGGAGATAGCCAGAACCAAAGAAAGAAATTGCCTCAGGAAATGAGTGTAGCCCGAAGTGGGGACCTCTTTACACCCCACACAACAATGCAGCTAACCAGCAACTTAGAAATAAGTTGGCCGAGCTAAGAAAGATGGTGGTCCATGATGCTTAACCACATGCTCACTTACTATTTAGGATCACCTACCAGAAGCCTTACCCTGAGTATATTGATAAGTAGAACCCTTTTCCCCTAAACTTCAAGATGATTGTTTTCCCAGCTTTCAGTGGAGAGGATTGTAATATGTCATCTAGAGACCACATTTTCAAGTTTTCCAACTACTGTGTGCCATTTGAAGATAATCCTAACTATAAGTTAAGGTTGTTTGGGAACTCACTGGTCAGCTTGGCATCCCAGTGATACTCTATGTTACCCCCTCCCAAAATTCCATTGCCAACTGGGGGCAAATGAATTCCACGAGCAGTTTTATAGGGTGGAGCCTGAGATGACTATCAACCATCTAGTTGAGGTGAAATAATATGAGTATGAGTTCCCTGAAGATTTCATGATGAGATTTAGAAAGACAAGGATGAGATGTTAGTTCTCTATTTAACCATGCCTAACTTATATCTATTGCTCAGAAAGCCCTGAGATTGCCACTAAGAAAGAAGTTTTATGATGTACAGTTCACTAAACTACAGGAATTGGTAATAGTTGCTACAAAGTATGAAAAGTTGCTAGTTGAGGAGCAGCAAGTGAAACACTCATCCAAGGTGCTCTATTTCTACAAAAGCAAAGCTGCAATACACCAAATGGAGTTTGAAGGTCTAGAACCTAGAGAAAGTGACAACAATGTAAAAGAGGGGATATAGATATATGTAGCAAAGATGACCACCCCTTTTAAACCGTTGATGGTGAAGGGTTTGGTCCAGCCAATTAAAGATTAAAAAAAAGTAGTGATGAATGATGGAGGATTCGTGCCTATGAAGCCCCCAAGTACCAGGCTTATTCTTTTGAATAGACCAAGGCAGTAGAGATATATGAAGCGTTGGTGCATGCATGGGTGATTATGCCCGACAACACCAAAAAGATGTCTAAACCAGAAGAGTTGAGAGGAAAGAAATACTGCAAGCTTCATTATACTTTCAATCACTCCATCACCAATTGTGTACAGTTCAAGGATTGAATCCAAGACCTAATAGTTAAGGGAAAGTTGTTGTTGGAGAAACCTTAGGCTAATATGATAATTGACACAGATCCCTTCCTAGAAGCCCCAATCAATACGATCAGCCTTAAGTGGGTTGACAAAGGAAAAACAAAGGCTACAAGGGAAGAAATGAGTGAAAGAAAGCAAACTATTAGGCCATCTGAAGGTGCTAGGAGGTTACCTGACAAACCACAGACAGCTATGATTAAGAGAGTAGTCTTATGCAGTAAGTGTCAATGTGAATGTGAATTGGATGTGCCAGCATTGGTTGCCATTATTGATCGAGAGTTAGTCAAAATGAAAGAAATAGAGGAACAAGATGCCCACAGAAGTATTATGCGGGTAACAGAGAAGGAAACATCCAAGAATGTATTCCAAAGGTTAGGTGGACACTTTGAACCTAAAAGCTTATATGAGGTTTTCAAGAACTATGAAATCTCTGCAGAAGTTAAGGATAAGGAAGGCAAGATGCCAAAATAGGTAGAAATGAGACCTCCCCAACCAAGTTATCATAGCTGTTTAAGGCAAGAATGGAGAGAAAAGACCAGGAACTCAATTTCCCCAATTACTAAGAAGGATTCAACCTGACTTGGTCGTAAGCGGTACATAGTTAAGAATGATGGGAAACCTGTTAGAGAAATGAGAGAATTTATGATCAAGAAGGTCCAAAGGCAGCATAAGGCTCACATGAACTCATTGAAGATCCCTACCATTTCAGAAGCCTCTAGAAATGTCAAGTTTGAAAAGGCTACGCAAGGTAAACAACTCCAATGAAAGAGTAAGAATGAGATAGAAAGGGCTAATAGTAAAATAGAGGGTGAAAGAGATCATGTACCTTAAAATCCTTATCCATGACAATATAGAGTGCTAAGGAAAGCTCAAGAAAGTGTAGCCAGAACCTCTTTGTTTTGGGATCATCTCCCCCGAGAAGGGGATACCCCCACCTCTACTGGAAGATACACCCTGTCAAAAGCCAAGACAATTACTCAACTTTTACATAATAGTAGAGGAAGAGGTGCCCGAGTTAATATTGCCAGAAGATGAAAATGCATGGATGGATGAGTTTGTATGTCAAATTGGAAGAAAGAAAGAAGAAGCACCTAGACCCAAAAACTTTTACTTACATGACTTATGTTTTATCAGCCATGTTCAGTGTCGAACTAGATCAACCTGCCATGATAGAGGGTGATTATTTAGCAACAGAACCAGTGATGGCACTTGTTAGTGTTAAGGAATGTGGGAGAAAGGAATCAGGCATGGCAGGTTTGCCCGAACCTACAAGAAAAGAGCCCGATAGGATATATTCGGACGAAATGGTTTTCAACAACCCAAGTTTGACCTTAGCCAACCATCTCAAACCCATATATTTAATTGCTCATCTGGAAGGAGTACCCTTCAAGATGGTGTTGATTGATGGTGAAGTTGTGGTCAATGTGCTTCCACTTAAACAAATAAAGAGGTTATGCAGAAGTGAGGAAGATCTAATTCCTACTAATCTAACAATATCAAGTTTCTCTAGAGCCATCACAAGAACACATGAGATATTGCCATTGAAAGTTGACTTGGGGTCCAAGCAAATCATGCTAGCTTTCTTTGTGGTGGATAGTAGCTCTACTTATGGAGTTTTACTTGCAGAGACTGGATCCACCAAAGTCTATATGTGACATCCACCTTACATCAACAAGTTATGTCTACCATGAGATAAAAACCAAGGAACTAGGATTTGGGGAAGTTGTAGAGGCCGAGGCACGGCCATTTCTCCCCACGGCCAATGTGGCAGAAGCAAACTTCTACAACCCCAGCATTGGAATCTTGCAGTGTCTATGAGCTAATGAGAATGACCGCCCGACTAAGGTGATAGCTCAAAAGCTTATAGAACAAGGATTTAATCTCACTCAGGAGGAATGTGATAGACCTCATATTGTCCCAGCTCCCCAACACCAATGATGTCAAAAGAAAGAAAGAAGGACAAAGTAGTTGCAGTCAGGCCCTGAATCAAAAGACTGTTGATGTATGGGAAATAAAGAAAATAAGTAAGAGAAAGCTCAATCAAGAAGGAAGCAAAATAGAAGAGAAAGGCTTCAAGTGCCAAGAATAGAGAAGAGGAAGAGTTTTTGGGAGAAGAGATAGAGGCAGCCATTCACATGGCTGAGTGTATATATGACTTGGACTAGCTAGATAAGTTGCCTGAGAATCCAAAGTTAGTTAAATTTTTGTGCACAGAGCTTGACAAGTCAGCACCAGAGGTACAAGACCCCTTGGAAACCATTAATTTGGGGACTAATGAGGATCTAAGGCCAATACAACTCAATGGCATGTTGGAAACCAAAGATCGGGCAAGAATAGTAGACCTTTTGCATGAATTTAAAGATTATTTTGCTTGGCATTACACAGAGATGCCAAGTTTAGATTCCACCTTAGTAGAACACAGAATGCCTACTAAGAAGGGATATAAACCTATAAAGCAAGCACCAAGAACAATGTCGAAAGAGATAGAAGAAAATGTCAAATAAGAGATTAAGAGGTTGGTAAAGGCCGGATTTATTAGGCCTGCCAAGTATGTTGAGTAGGTTGCCAACATTATACCCATATTAAAAGCTGTAAATAATGCAATTTGTTGTTATGTTGACTACAGAAACATTAATGAAGCCACGCCTAAAGATAAATACCCCATGCACATGGCCGACCTATCCATAGATGCAGTTACGAAACACAAAGTCCTATCTTTCATGGATAGGAATGCTAGCTATAATCAAATAAAAATGGCTAAAGAAGATATTCATAAGACAACCTTTAGGTGCCCAGGACATGTAAGAGCATATTAATATGTTGTCATGCCATTTGGGCTAAAAAATGCTAGTGCAACCTATCAAAGGATAATGAATGCCATTTTTTGCAATCTAATTGGCCATAGCATAAAAGTGTACATTGGTGATATAGTGGTCTAGTCTAAAACTGAAGAGCAACACTTAGAATACCTCAGATAGACCTTAACTAGAATAAGGACCCATAAGTTGAAAATGAATCCTAAAAAATGCGCTTTTGAAGTTAGATCGGGCAACCTTTTGGGATTCCCGGTACATCAAAGAGGTGTGAAGGTAGACAAGAACAAGGCTCGGGCTATAATGGAGTCACATTCTTCTACCAACAAAGTGCAGTTGCAATGGCTACTAGGGAAAATCAACTTCGTAAGGAGGTTCATTGCTAACTTAGAAGGCAAGATTCAACCGATGGCTCATTTACTAAGACTAAAAAACCAAGAAGAATTTGAGTAGGGCCCACAACATCAAGAGGCTTTTAACAAAGTAAAGTCTTATCTAGCTTCTCCACCAGTGCTTATGTCTCCTCAAAGAGGGAAACATTTGAAGCTCTATATCTCTGCCTCTGAAAAGTCAATAGGAAGCCTGCTAGCTCAGAATAATGAAGGGGGGGGGGGGGAGGAATAAGCAATATACTACCTTATAAGGATTCTTACTGAGGTAGAAATCAGATACACCCCAATCGATTCTACTAACAATCGGGTAGAATATGAAGCATTGATAATTGGCTTGGACTAAATTGGAGGTATTTAGTGATTCAGAGTTAGTGATCAATTAGTTAAATGAGGATCACAGATGCAGACACATCACCATGACTAGTTATTACTTAGCAGCTACTTAACTATTGAGTTATTGGGGTACTGAGATTTTGATAAACCATATTCCTAGATAATCAAATTTAATTGTTAATGAAATGACACAGTTGGCTTTTGGAGCAAAAATCCAAGAAAGAAGGTTCGAGGTGGATATGGAAGTACAAATAAGAAACCTCTCTTCTATCTTTAAGAGAGAGTTTAGCCTAAATGTAATGACCAAGGAGGCTAAGATCGAAGACTAGAAAACACCCATCATCCAGTACTTAACGGATTCTTATTTCCCCACAAGTAAGAAGATTAGGTAGCAGGCAACTAAGTTTGTCATGTGGGACATAACTCTGCTGAGAAAGACTCCAGATGAGTTTATATTAAAATGCTTAGGCCTAGAAGAGTCAATGAGAGTTATGGCTGAAGTGCATGAAGGCATTTGATGAGTTCATCAAGCTGGAACCAAGATAAGGTGGTTGCAGAGAAGATATGGCTACGTTTGGCCCGATATGAAGAAGGATTATAAAGCTTATGCCAGAGGTTGTGAAGAATGCCAAAGACATGGACCTCTCCAACATGTGCCCTCAGTACCCTTGAATCTTGTGGTGAATCCTTAGCCTTTTAGAGTGTGGGCAATGGACTTCATCGAGCAAGTTTATCCAGCTTCCAGCAAAGGGCATACCTTCATAATTGTGGCAAGAGACTACTTTACCAAATGGGTGGAGGCTTCAGCTGTGAAGACTATCACTTTAGCTACTGTGAAAAAATTCATTGAAACCAAGATCTTACATAGATATAGAGTGCCCGAGACAATTGGCATAGATAGATGGCCATCTTTTATCTCAAAAGAAGTAAATGAGTTTGCAGACAAGTTTAAAATAAAGATGATCCAATCTAGCCCATACTATCCCCAATCAAATGGTCAAGCTGAAGCTAGTAATAAGATCTTGGTAAGTATCATTAAGAGAAAAGTGGCATAAGAAGTTGGGAGATACTTTGTGGGCTTACAGGACCTCAAAAAGAGCAGAAACTGGAACTACTCCTTATGCCTTAACCTTCGGGCAAGATACTGTACTTCCTATGGAAATCAATGTAAGTTATGTCAGACTTTAAAATCAATTTGTTCTACACAGTGAAGAATACATTTAAGCTATGTGTTAAGGAATTAAAGATTTGGATGTAGCCCAAATTAAAGCCTTAAACAAAATTCAAGAAGGAAAGAGGGTTGTTGCCTGAGCTTATAACAAGAAAGTGAAGCTGAAAACCTTCAGGGAAGGAAAGTTAGTGTGGAAGGCAATTCTACCCTTGGGAGCTCAAGTTAGAGGCCTTAGGAAGTGGAGTCCCACTTGGGACCTTTCAACATCAACATGGAATTAGACCAAGAAGGTTTAGAAGGAAATTGGCAAAAACATCCAGTCAATGCTAAGTTTTTTTAAGAAATATCGCCTAACTCTGTGGGATGTGAGAGATTGTTATATTGAAGACGTTTAAACATTTTGAGGAAAATCAAAGATATTTTATGCATTTACCACAATTAAGCTTCAAAGAACAATAAGACAAGTTAAAGTGAAAAAGGAAGTTATTTTATTTCATCAAGATAGGAAGTTACAAAGACTTTAGCTCAACAAGTTTACATCTTTTTCCAAAGCAACTATTCTAGAGTAATATGTTTGCATAATAATGAAAATCATGCCATGTTCCTCTAAATACATGTTGTTGTTGGTTAGTTTAGCTTATGCATCCTACATTTCCAGATTTACTTTTTTCACTTCTTTGATTTTTTAGTAGAGCTGGCTCGAGAGGCTTATTTGCTCAGCCTTTAATGCAAATAGATGTTCCTCCAACTTCTGAATCTTAAAAGTCATCTCAACAATCCGGGCTTCCATGGCTGAGCCCTCCCCCACTAGCTGTTGCAGAGAAGAAGAGGTTCGAGAGTGTTTATCCTTATAATATTTCACTCTGTTAGATTGCCTTTCAGCATTCTGGTGTTGACCTCTCAGTGCCCTCAATTGAGCTTTTAACATTTGTTGAGCCTTGTATAGCTTAGTCAAAGTCTTCTCAACATCTTAGAGAGCTTTAAGGCTGAAGGAAGCTGTGAAGTCCCTCCGCATCTACTCCCTGAAGACTTTGCGCGCATATTGGAGAAGTTGAGATTTATAAGAGCGCCTTGGAGTCTTTAGCTTGGTCTTGATTTGCCCAAACTCTCTAACAAGTTCGGGCAAGAAAGCCATGGCTAGTATGGGTGCGAAAGGTAAGGGTATCATTCCAACACCCCCGAAGGCAACTTCGGTTGGAATTGAAATAGGAATGCCAGAAGTAGAAGAGGCAAGATCAGCAGCAGTGTTGATATTTTTCGGTCGAGGGATAGGAATCCTGATGACCTCAGAAGCCTTAGGAGGCCAAAGAAGAGTTGCCTTGCACACTACGGGCTGGAGAGGCTTGCCCGAACTATTGCCAGAAGCTAATTAAACCTAGAAAAAAATGAGTTAGAATAATGGTCTACAATTGAAATTAAAGAAAACTATAAAAGAAAAAACAGTATACTTGAGTCGAGCTTGGAGCTTTATGAAGAGGCGGTGGTGGTGATGTGGCTTTTAATGGTTGATGAGGGTCAACCTTAGTTGCTGAAAGGGGATGAGAGTTGCCTGAGCCCTCATCAGAAGCCTGTTTAACAAGGAAATGAAGAAGTTAGAATCTCAGTTCATATTTAAACTAAAGAAAAGACAAAAGTAAGAATACTTCTATATTTATGATGGAACTTGAGCGGGAGGATGAGGCACCTTTATTGTTGCAGCAACCTTGGAAGAAATTGGCGGACTTGCCCGAGAAGCAGCCTAGGAAGCCGCGGACTAGTCACTTTTGAGACCACATGGATCTCAGGGACTATTGGCTCCCTAAAAGTGGTTGGTGGCAGTTGGTTGGCCTTATGCACTGGAGAGGAATGAATAAAAAAAAATATAATGATAAATACATGTTAATTAAGAATCTGGAGGAGATTTTAGAAGAACTTAGGGAGAAAAGAGCTTACTAAGGTGCTGTCATCCTCAACATAGTGAAGCATCTCCCCAGTTATTAGAGTGAACTGGGAAGTGGGAGTCACCATTATCACCGAAGTAGGAGTTGGAAAGATGGAAGTTGAGCTCTGTCCGATTAAAGGCGCAGATGCCCCAACATTTACCTAGAAAAGAACAAAAGTGTTGGTTAATTATGAAATTTGTGAAATCACAACCCAAATAAAGATAGAGAAGAATTATACGTGTGAAGGCTTGGCCCGACGAGGAGAAAGATGCGCTACTCGAGTTGAAGGAGAAAAATGCTCTGACTGGGTGGTCCATTCGCCTTTAGTGTCCTATTTTAAGAGAACAAGTAAAAGAGTCAGTGTAAGTATTGAAGAAAAAGTAATTTCATACTTAAAATGAACAAAAGTTATACTTTCAACTCCTTAATGATTGCCTTAAGAACTGCTTTATCCTCAGGCTGGACTTCTCTGCTCGACTGCCTTTTTTTGGGAGTGGGGGAAGATTTATTAGTTGCTAGAGGACCTAGTTACAAGAGAAGAAATGGGTGTTAGTTCACAACCCAAGAAAATAGAGAAGAATGAAGAAAAACTAAAAGTACTTATGAGAGGATTTTTATTTTTTCCTACCTGCTTAAACTGAAGGGGCAGCAGAGAATTTGAAGCCCTTAGATGTTTGAGCTCTGATCCTCTTCCTGGTAAGAGTCGCCATTGGGCCAAGCAAAGCAAGTTAGGGTGCAAACCTCTCTTCGGGCTTAGACTCCGAGGATTCCACTACGGTTGCCTTTGCCTACCGAGGTGCCAGTGTCTTGACTTGGAGCCCAGCCTCAGCCTCTGAATCTCCAAAGCACTTAGAGATGTCCTCTGCATCTCCGATAGCATGACTGGACCCTGCTTCTTGTCTTGCAACCTCGGCCGCAACTTTTTGGAGGACGAGTGTGTCTGCAACTTCCTCATCTAGCTTGACATCCACTTCCTCAGTGTTGCCTTGGGCTGTAAAGTAAAAATAAGAATTAGTGATTAATAGACTATTGAAGCATCACAAAGAGAGGTAAAGTAGAAGTGATACAAAATATACCTATGACAAGAAACTGGTTCTTCTGGTGGATCTTCTCCTTCCAGTTCTTGAGCTCATTCTTCTTGGGGTAGGATTTGAAGAAGAGTTGCTCAAAGGGGTAATCCTAGGCCTCCCCGATGTCCCTTCCATACTTCTTCGATCACTTGGCCTCCCACCAAGTTGTAAATGATAGAGTGCACTTGAAGTTCAATGCCACGGACTTGAGGATGATCTTGCTCATCACTTTAAGACTTTGTCGGGTTGCTCGAAACATCACTTACGAGGGAGAGCGAAGGTGGTAAAAGGTTTAACAGTGCATCGAATCGAAGAATAGCACTGGGATGGCCTACCTGAAGCCGAGCTGCCTACCACAAAAATTTGGGTGGTAAACCTCCAGCCTGAGCTCGTATCCTATGCGGTCGCTATGCACTCCGCATGCCAGATGTCTCTGCTAGATGTAACCGATGAACTTCTCCTTGCAGAGGCTACTGGCATTTTTCCCGACGGTGTCCTGGAATATTTGGATTGAAAACCATGGATATTTACGTAGCACAAATGCGCCTCACTCTAAGTCCACCTGAGTTCGGCAAACTCTGAAGAAATAGAAGCATGCAAATGTTAAGTGATTGGTAGAAGATGTCTCGACCAAGATGCGACATGAGCTACTTCTTCAGGGAACTCCAAGTTAGGCGTCCGAAACTCGGGGAAGTACCATTAGAGGCACAGCTAGACTATCCAAGTTGGCCCATTAAGGTTAGTCTCAAAATGCTCGTCTTTGGTCATCTCGTACAAGAGGTGGTAGAGATGTGTAAGGAGGAAAGGCCTTGTGGCCACATTGTCGAAAGAATGAAGAGCCTCCACCAAGGGAATCCACTCTAATTTCACTCATTTGGATTTGTTGGGGAATACGTGCTTGTTGAGCTAGTACATGAGGAAGTACATATGCTCATGATCTCTATTTAAAGTGGCAGAAGGTGGGCTGAAAGCACTCTTGGCAAATGGGATAAAGCATGTGAAAGATGTTCTATAGCTTTTAAAGGTCGAGGGAGTGTACTCTAACCAAATCAGGGAGTCAGAAGCGCCCGAGCCTTTAGCAGTTGGGCAAAAAGGAGAAAACCAATAGTGGGTCATGTTCACGCATCTGCCCAAAGGCCTTAGCCCGAAGACCTGGGCCATGTTAAGAATTGTTGGAGACATAGGACCTATTCGAAGGTTGAATATGTTGGTCCCAGTGTTCCAGAAAAGAAGAGTTGTGGTCAGGAGCTCAGGCTTGGCAATCACTGTGACCTTGGAAAGCAAAATCAGCACATAGATACCATTGCTTATCCATTTTCGCTTCTAGATAGGCTCAAGCTCATTCACCCACTACGACTATGCCTCGTCTTTCATCAATGGGAAACCTTTCTGATGAGTAAACCACTTGAAGGCTGAGATGCCAGCCTCGACGGAGTATAGGTTGGGGGTGAACTAATTGGCAGTGGGCATGTTGTTCTCCACCCCAATTAGGACCCTGGAGGTCTAGGCAGGTCCTAGAGAATGGACACCTAATTCCTCGAAAAAAATCGAAGAGTTCGAATTGCCCGAGGGCGATGAATGTCGTTGAGTAGGTGATGTATGGTTGTGATGCCCTCACCAGACTCACATGCAGGACGAGTTTTGGGTGCCATTGATGACTTCTAGGTAGGAATTGAAGAAAATCGAGGGTAGAAAGCAAAGAAAAACTGTGAAGGCAAGAGAATTCTGGAAAGTCCGGGAATTTTGGAAACTCAGAGGATAAGAATTGCTAAGGTATTTGGCCAAGAGGTTTAAGTGGATGTTATATAGCAAGCAGTTAGTTAACGTTGGAAACCGTGGGTTAGTGCAAAGGTTTATTTGAAAATGGTTGTTTAAATGGTGTAAGTCCCGAGGTAAAGCATGCGGCTGGTGTTTAATCATTATTTATGTCTTAGTTTGCAGACTTAACAATGATTAAAAGGGGCATTGTTTGGGTTAATATTTGAATATTGGGCTTTGCATAAAGGAAAGCCCAAAGGTGCCAAAACGAGTTGAATTTGCCCGAAGACCAACGATGAAGCCTGAAACAAATTGAAGCCTTCTCAACCAAGGCATAGGCCACGTGCCTATGATTGAAGCAATAAGTAACAAAGACCAGCTCACTAACAACCAAAAAACACTTTCTGATGGCATAATAATGTAAATGCAAGATGACTCACTACCCTTGAAAGCCCACGGCCAAGAACTTCTAAAACAATCGAGCCAAACTGCCTATAAAAATATAAAGAGACAACAGAGATAACGACACTCAAACCAATCAAACAAACCACATAAAAACTCTGCTCTCAAGCCAGATTTGCACCCAGAAAGCTGAAACTCACCCATATTTAGTTTTTCTAGCAATAATGACCTTAGAAAAGCTATCTTTTGTTTAGTGTAAAAGCTCGTCTACCTTCCATAGTGTCGTAGTATCGATTCTCTCGTGTAATACCTGTTTACCATCCATTCTTTTTAGCATAGAACCTCTGTAAACTCAAGGAAAAGTGGCTGCAAGAAGTTTAACCTTGCCCGACAAGGTGAAAGCTTGCCCGATTCTCTTTGTACATCCTTTACATTAGTAGATATGTCGCTTAAATATAATTGTTAGCATATATTCAAGTTATTTCCAACTGTTCTCTACCTAAGAGTCCCATTTGCATTCGAATCTGGTTAACCTAATAAACCTATTTTCATTAAAAACAAACTGGGATCAAGGAAATGGTCTAAAGGGATCTGGCCTCCCTCATTTTTGGACATACAAGATTATGAACTAAAATTCCTTATTTACAAAGCAAGAAAAAGAAATTAATACAGACTTAACCCATCTGTGACAATCATTTGATAACAAGAAGTTTAAGTAACTTGGGGTGCAAGTAATCGACTTAAATCACATCTGTTATACTAAGATAACAATGGCATGCCAATATCCTTGTTAGCCTTGATTGCGAGCCTCAAGGCCTATACCTAAGGCCCCACAAAGGCACCTTTCAAGCTAACTACTAACTTATTTTGCAGCACACTAGCAAGAGTAAGCCCAACAACATGCCAAATACCATTTACCCTCGAAGAGCTGTGCGAAGGGACAATGCCATCTTTGCCTTGA
Source organism: Crataegus laevigata (assembly GCA_963580275.1). Classification (NCBI taxonomy): domain Eukaryota; kingdom Viridiplantae; phylum Streptophyta; class Magnoliopsida; order Rosales; family Rosaceae; genus Crataegus; species Crataegus laevigata. The sequence continues at coordinate 14,802,138 of OY756940.1, read as the reverse complement.
ACATAATCTCTCTTGAATTATTACTTTATTTGACCACTATTCTTCTCAGTCACTACTATTGGACCCTTTCTTTCTTTCTTCTTGTTCCTTTTGCGGTCGATGTACGTACATTTCAAAATTTCAATATTTTATCAGACGACACTTCTCTCGAGTTAATGGTTGATTCTTATTCTTTGGGGATAAATATATTGAATGTTGTTCCTTTATTTTCTTATCTACCTAGTAGTCAGAATATGTAAGCGTTTTGAAGAAGACAAAAATAAAAAGTTTATTTCCTTTGACTAATCCCTATTTGGTCATACTGCAGTACATTTGGCAGGGGTTCTAACCAACAGGATTCTTTCTGGATCCTTTGGTGAGGATCCTAAAGATTTGTAAATCGTGTTCATTTATCATACATTATGCGATTAGTTTTTGTCAGGTACTGTTTGTATTTAATTTTAAATAAAAATATTTAAAATAATTTCTGACCGCACGCTGTACTATGAATGAATACAACTCACAAATTCTCATAATCCTCACAAAGAGGATCCAGCGAGGATCTAATTTCATTATATATGTAGTCAGTCTGTCAAACATTATATTGCTTCTCTCTCATTGTTCTCTTCGGGTTTGGCTTGTTTTTTTATTTTTTTTGGAAGAAGGGTTTGGCATGTTATGTCTTTTCGTTTGTCTTCTTTTTTTTCTTTTTTTTTTTCACACGTTTTATATATTTCTCATGAACACTTTTCACTGATAGATGACCTCTCTCTATATGTTCCTCATTTAGTATAAAAAAATACTTGTTAATAATTTACATAAATCATCAACTAGGAAATCTGACCCTATAAATAATCAAATGAGACTGATTAAATCCACCCTTTCGGACAAACAGGATTAAATCCACCCTTGAAAGTTAGGGTTCGTCCATCAATAATTAGCAGAAGACAGAAGTAAAGAATATGAGCATATATATGCGACGAAAAGGACCAATTTTTTTGCTTCCCTAATGCGCAAGTTTGTTACGTCGAATGTTACAAGGTTTTACAATTAGAAGAAGTACATTTCACCATCTTAAACTCTATCAAGAATCAAGATCATCCAATTAATAAAACAAGATGAGGACCCACGTGAAAGTTCATGTATCGTATCAAATTCAAATCCTCAGTCAAATTAAGGGCCCGAAAGAAAAAAGCAACAGAAAAAGGTTCCAGCTACTGTTTTCATCAATCATGATTACCACTTTCTTTTCGAATCATGCTTAGCGACTCCTTTCTCACCCTATGTTAACCATGGTTGGTCAATTCATTCTCCCACTTAATTTTAGAATAATGTTAGGCGGATTAAATTTAGAAATTAAATTATAGATAGCTAATAAGAAGAATAATTGTAGGAAGGCCAAAATTTTAAACTATATTTGCAAACCAAATGATGTGTCACTAATAAAAAAAATAGACACATTAGTCGGCAATTAATTAATAATTAATAAACACTTAGGTAATAATTCAATCATCATGTTTCATATTATTTAGTTTACAAAATTTAATTTAAACATTTACTTTCCTTATCATTTCCCCTCATCTTAATTAGTATTATTCAAAGTTCGCAAGTCATCAATTGTTCTATTGGACAGAGTCTTTTATCTTTAATTCACTTTGTTTCAGATTCAAACATATCATTTCTTTACTTTTTAGTTTAGCTTCAAATAGTCATATTGCTAAGGGTTTTACTCCTGTTACTCAAACAAACAAAACATAAATGCTTCTTACGCATTTGTAACGTGATATATACGAAGATGCTTTCTTCTTAAATGATTACTTCTAAACAGTTTAATAATATAACATGTAAGTGATTAATAAAAAATCTAAGAAAGAAACAATAGTAGTTTTTTTTTTTTTTTTGGAAGAAAAAAACAATAGTAGTTTGCAAAAGGAGAAAAATATAAGAAAGGCAAAACAAGAAACACGATTTTGATGAAGCAGAGGTGAAAATGTTGCTGTGAGATGTTAAGTTTGCGTTAGTGTGTGCCAATAATTTTGCATACAAATCCAAAGAACACCCACTGAAACTGAACCAAACCGTCATATCCCCATACTGCTATACAGGCATGCAGCCATACACCATAACATGTAAAATGTGAATATACATGCATGATTCTCCAGCTGCCAGTCAAATTCATCTTTATTTCTCCTGCCACGTGTCAGCATGCATGTGTAAACATGCAGAAGATGAAGCTTCTGCAATGGTGTTATCAGAGAGATAAAAAGCATACAGAGAGAGAAGAGAAAAGCTTCAAAGAGAAGAAACCTATCACTGAATAATACCTTAATTGTATTGAAATGAATGAATTTAGAGTAACAATACAAGTATATATATGGTCATAGCTTTTCTTACACACTAAGTATATTCCACTAACTGTTTTTAACAACCTAACAACTTATTGCTTAACTTCTTGACACCTGTCATCATCTGGAACCTTCATATCCAAACATCCCTCCTCAATCATATGCTTGGATGATCCAAGCATAAGATTGGAATGATGTTGATGAAACAAAGAATTAGACAAGCCCTTGGTTAAGATGTTGCAAACTGCTCATTGGAAGAAACATGTTGAACATTGAGGTCTCCTTGAATAACCCTTTCTCTGACAAAATAATAGTCTATTTCTATATGCTTCACTTTGGAATGGAACACAAGATTAGAGGAAAGAGCAATAGCCGAAATATTATCACAATATATCACTAGGGCAACACCAAGAGGGATATGCAAATCACATAGTAGCTACCTAATCCATGCCAACTCAGCTGCTGCAATGGCAAGGGCTCGATATTCTGCTTCTGTGTAGGACCTAGAGACTGTATGTTGCTTCTTGGAAGCCCAAGAGATGGGACTGGAACCAAAATAAACAATGTGTCCAGATGTAGACCTCATATCATTGGGATCACCAGCCCAATCAACATCATTATAAGCTTGCAAGTTTAGTTAACTAGGTTGAAAATGAAGACCATAATCCAAAGTGCCATTGAGATACCTTAAGATCCTCTTGACAGCCACAACATGAGAATCCATAGGATTATGCATAAACTGACAACATTGATTTACTGAGAAAGCAATATCAAGCTTAGTGAATGTTAAATACTGCAAAGCACCTATTATACTTCTGTATTGTTCAGGACTGTGATAAGGAGTACCTTCAGATTTAAGTAATCTGTGATAGGGTAAACAGGGAGTAGTACATGGTTTAGAGTCTTGTAAATCAACCCTGTGAATTAGATCCCTCGTATACTTGGTTTGAGAAACAAATAGACCGGTAGACAAATAATTGATTTCCAAACCCAAAAAATAATGCAATTGCCCCATATCCTTCATATCAAATGCCTTTGTCAAGTCTATAATAATTGCATCAATTAACTCAGAAGAACTCCCAGTAAGAATGATATAATCCACATATAGCAAAAAGACCACAGTGCCAAGAGAAGAATGTTGAACAAATAAGGAAGGATCTACAAGTGAAGATTTAAAACCCAATCCAAGCAAATAGCTAGTGAATTTCTCATTCCAAGCTCGATGAGCTTGTTTCAAACCGTACAAAGACTTGTTGAGCTTACAAACATAATGAGAAGGGTGATTAGCACTCTGAAACCCCTGTGGCTGAGACATGTAGACTTCTTCATGTAGATCACTATGCAAAAATGAATTTTTAACATCTCATTGCCTTAGTGACCATTTAAACTGTGCAACCAAGGGTAAGATTAACCTAAATGTAGTACGTTTGACAACTGGACTGAAGGTCTCATTATAATCAATACCCTATTCTTGACTATAGCCTTTAGTTACTAATCAAGCCTTGTATCTGGCTATGGAACCATTTGAATGCCTCTTGAGTTTATAAACCCACTTGCAACCCACTAGATTCTTATCTGGAAGCATTAGAACTAATGTCCAGGTATTTTGAGCAAGCAAAGCATCTACTTCTTCTTGTATAGCAACTTTCCATTCAAAAACTTTATTAGCTACCTTAAAAGTTGTAGGTTCTATAATATTAACAGGGGACTGAACACTTGCAAAGAAAGCCTTCTTTTTACTTATCCCACTTTTGGACCTAGTTTGCATAGGGTGCAAATTCACAGTAGGAAGAGGAATGACAACTTGTAGATTTTCAGTTTGAAAATCTAGATCACTAGGGACAACAAATTGTGTAAAAGATGCAGAGGTTGATAATGTGGTAGGAAAAGACTCTGGAACTCTAGGAATATATGTATTGGAACACTATGAGGCATTAGGGGTTGCAATAAAGGAGGACTCTATGGCTCGAGAGGATAAAAAGGAAGATTGAATGGGGAGTGATGAAACTGTGACATTCTGTGAAGTGACCAAATGTGGAATGTGTAGTGTAGAAGATGATGAAGGTTTATATAATGAAGATGCACCAACAAATTGAATGAGAGGAGAATAAGGAAAACTCTCATCTTCAAATAATACATGCCTTAAAACAAGGATTTTTGCAGAGACTGGGTTAAGACATAAGTAACCCTTATATTGGCCTGCATACCCTATAAAAACAGATTGTGCAGATTTGGGTTGTAACTTGGAAGAGTTGTAGGGTTTTAACACTGAAAACCATGCACAACCGAACACTCTAAGATGAGAAAGTGTTGGTAGAGTGCCAAACAAACAATAAAAATGAGATGACATCTTAAAAGTTTGACAGGGCATCCTATTGATCAAATACACAGAAATGGCACGAACATGAAACCAATACTTTGATGGTAATGCAGTAGTTTGTAAAAGGGTAATAGCTGTCTCAAGAATGTATCTATGTTTTCTTTTAGCTAGACCATTCTGCTCTGGGGTATATGGACATGACTTATGATGGATGACACCTTTATCAAGTAAAAACTGTGTAAATCTGTGGCTTGTATACTCACCACTACCATCATTTTGAAAAACTTTCATATTGGCAAAGAATTGGGTAACTAAGAAGTTATAAAAGTGAACAAATACACTGTAAACTTCATTTTTATTTATTAATGGGAAGATCCACGTAAACCTAGTACATTCATCGACAAAGCTTATGTAATATTTGTCACCTTCAACTGAGACAGCAGAAGAAAGCCCCCAAACATCACTATGTAGCACTTCTAAGGGTTTTACAACTTTATTTGCAGGAAAAACAAATGGCAGTTTGGTTAACTTGCCTGCGAGACAATATGTACAAACACAAGACACATTACCAACATATGTAAGGATTTTGGATTGGCTTAACATTGTAGAAACAACAATGTTTGATAGATGCCCTAATCATTTGTGCCACAAATTTATTTTGACTTGATGCCCAAGATAGCATGCTTGTTGCTTGAATGATGCAGTATACTTTTGTGCTTGAGAAAATAGGTGTTGTGGAACATAGAAAGGTATAGGGTAAAGGCCATCCCTACACAGTCCCTAAAGAAGGATTGTCCCTATGAACTTGTCCTTAATCCAAAAAATAAATTCATCGCAAATGAATATGCATTTATTGTCTTTACACAACCTATATATGGATAATAGATATTGAGACAAATAAGGCACATGTAATATTTTCTTCATAACTAGGAGTTTTCAAGGTAGTGGAACTAATATGAGATTTTCAAACCTATACCACTAGTTGTGGTGATTGTTTCATTGCCAGGAAATGGTTCTGCCAGATTGAGATTAGAAAGATATGAGGTCATGTGTGAAGTAGCACCTGTGTCAGCCACCCAAAAAGACTCCCGAGGTTGATAAGTTGTGTGCATGGAAGTGAGAGTAGAGGAAGGTGGTCTCCCTTGGTAAGAGAAATTTGCCCTGTGATACCACTAAATAGCAGTGTAGCCAAGCTTCCAACAAATCTGACATTGAACTCTGGAAGATGAAGAAATGGTGCTAGAATGCCTTTGAAAACAATCTAAAGCTAGGTGACCCTTTTTGTTACAGATTTGACACACATGAATATCAAAGCCATGCTTGGAACATGTAGAGACATGAGGCTTTGGTGAACCAAGAATTCCAACACCATTATTAAGGGCACCATTGAATCTGAAATTATAGTGAAAATTGTTTCATCCTCTTCCTTTTCCTCGAAAACCAAAATTATGAAAGCCTCCATTGTAAATAGAAGAACCAGATGAACTAATAAAGCCTTCATTATGATGTGAAAAACTTCCAGAGTGAGAACATCCAAAATTGTAAGCCTGAGACTGAGATGATCCACCAGAAGAACTACCAAAAACATTATCTCCAAGCATTATTGCTTTCCCATTATCTCCAAACATCAAGGCTTTTCCTTTCCCATTATTGCTTTGAGCAAGCATAGCAGTTGCAAAATTCTCAAAAATTGTACTATTTTCAATAGTTGCTTCTTCTGCTAATAGCTGGGCTCTGAATTCTTTTAGGGAGATGACATTATCTCTACCTCGAATAATAGTTCTAGAAGTGGGGATTCAGTTGGTAAACCCTTGAGGGCTAAAATTACCACATCATCATCTTCAAAAGTAACACCAGCAGCTAACAAATGATCTCTAGCATCTTTGATGCGTTGAAGATATTGAGAAACAGAATCAGCACCTTTCTTAATGTTCTATAACTCAATTTTCATCTAGAAAATACTAGCCTTGGTGACAGTAGAAAATATGTCCTTCAAATTGGTCCACATATCATATGAAATCCAGTGATACAGGACATAGTAGCGGGAGACAGTGTTGCAATGATGAGTTGCATGAGAACACGATCATGCATCTTCCAAATTTGAAAGTCATCAGTTTCAACTCCTTCAAGCTCAGGATCTTTCTCAAATCGAGTAGGACATTGACGAGATCCATCCACAAATCCAAGAATTCCGTGACTTTCAAGTAACAATTGTAATTGATAGTGCTAAACAAGATAATTCGTATCATCTAACTTCACAATAACTGATGTATTCACATTCGGAATGAGATTCGTAATCGGAGATTGCACAATTTGCAATTGAGCATAAGTCACCATAGTTTTATCACAATTTCAAAGAATTGAGGAATTTCTTGAAAATCTTTGAAAAATTAGGGTTTCAAACTTCACAATCTTGAATATACAGAAGCAGAGATCAAAATCAAGAGAAAAATAACAAATAATTTCAGAGTAGAGAGAGAATTTTTAGTTAGACATTTCTTCAAACACATAGCGATCAATCAGCATAAACAAATCATAGATCGCAATTTCACAAATGTAGAAACTGGCAGCATCAAATCAGAGAAGAAAAATGTGTACCGATCTTCAGAAATAATACGTGGAAGTAGAAAAGATCTCAAGATCAAAGAAACGAATCCTCAACCAGACAAGACGCCATGTAAAGATGCAGAAGATGAAGCTTCTGCAATGGTGTTATTAGAGAGATAAAGTATATAGAGAGAGATAAGAGGAAAGTTTTGAAGAGAAGAAACTCATCACTGAATAATACCTCAATTGTATTGAAATGAATGAATTTACAGTAACAATACAAGTATATATATGGTCATAGCTTTTCTTACACACTAAGTATATTCCACTAACTGCTTTTAACAACCTAACAACTTATTGCTTAACTACTTGACACCCGTCATCATCTAGAACCTTCGTATCCTTACAGCATGAGCTACAATTGGTAACCCTAGTTCTAATGTTTGGATAGAGGGTCACAACAATTCACGTTGAGGGTTGGATGGGTCCAAACCAAGATGAGGATATGTGAGTCTAGTTAACCAATTAGGGTGAGGAAATATTGGATATGAAGCTACGAGCATTAAATGTTTGGTTCGGGTCCCTGATCACCCGTGCAACCGTAGAGCCTGATACATAAGTTATTTTGGCTCATCTTGCAAGCAAGCACATAAGTAAAGGTTAAAGGAGTAGATGAGCATTCTCTCTATAGAAAATATGAATATTCTATCAATATTTTCATTCTCACTTATTGGTTTGTTGTTCTCAATGCAATATTGTACAAAGAATCGAACTGTCTAATTTTTATATAACTCTTTAAATATTATTTACAAACCTTAATTAAATGTAGAACTTTAAATTATCTATTCAATAGATAAATGAATTGTGTTTCTCACTCTAACACTAAAATGTTGACCATGTTAATCAAACGGGTAAAAAATTTCTACTTTGGTTAGAAATTAAACTCTTCCAATCATCAAGACGCGTTGAAGAATAAAAAAATAATAATCGGAACGGTAATAAAAAAAATTCGATGAAAAAGGTTGTTAGCATCCCCATAAATATTTACAACGCAGAGAAATAAATCCTCTATTGTCAAACAAAAATGTATTTACTCTTGATGGAGTAATTATATATGAATGTGCAGTCTCACTTAACAATCTAATAATATATCGAAATCATTGTTTGATAATATAGTAACACTCTTTAAATATATAACATGTTTGTTTCTCATACAACTAGGGCTTTTGGTAATAATATATTATTACTGATGTCTTTTGGTAATGTGCAATTTTGATCAACAGTCTAACATCATCTGGAACAGAGAAGTACTTTTGGGAAGGTACACTGAGCTTCCCATCAATCGCTGTCTGATTAGACAGTAGCTGATGGATGGAGCTCGACGACGGAACAGCATGGCAGCATTGCAGCAGCAGCAGTCCAGCTCCTCCACTATCATCATGATCATCATGTGACGAATCCAACGCATCCAACACATCATGTTTGTGTTATGGGGGCCGCCCTCCTTCATCTTCTTCTCTGCTTGTAATTTTATTTTTTTGGTGATTCTCTTTCTTTCCTTCTTTCCTTCAGTGATAAGACCCAGACCTGAATTTCTGTTCGAAGTGTCAACGCCGTTAGATTTTTCTCCAAAATATGAAGTTGTTAGCTTGTCTTTGTCAACACCTTCTGCAGAATTTACTGTCCATATTTCAAAACCACTCCCATTTTTTTTTTTTTGAATTGATTTTCACCCTATCTTTAGTTAGTCTGTCCAACATTTTTATTTATAGAAAAATTAATGAAAATAGTTGAAAAATTTTAAGTTTTAACGATAAGAACAAAGTAAAAGGTACAGTAAATAGTATCATGATTGATTTTTTAGTGTAAAAATGTAGTTTTTCGTTAAAGTGAACAGTACCGAAAGTTTTTCGTTAAAATTCTCTTTATTTATTTATAATCATAAGATTAAATAAATTAACAAAAATAATAGATAAAATTAAGGAAGAGAAACAAAAGTGTTTGCTTATTCTCTCCATTTTTTTTTCTAGCTTTGGAAATGATTAGAGTGATTTGTATACTCTCTTTTATCTTCTTCACATCTCTACCTTAATTACTACTCTTGATTTGTTTTGAAACAAATCATTAAAGAGAGTACATAAATCACTTTTTTAATGATAGTAGGGAGAATTAATGAAAAAAAATAAAAGTAAAGAAAAAGGAGACATGAAATGTGAAAAACACTAATCACTGCTATTTACATGTGATAACTCATTATCTTTAGGGGAAAAGTATTTCTTGAATATAACCCTAGGACATATGCATAAAAAACTATCTTTTCAAAATTTTCTTTTCTATTCATATTTTAATTTCAGTTTTAACATAAACACTTTGAAGGTTTGAACTTTGAATAGGAGCTGAGGAAATTAAATTTATAAATTAAATAATGTATTATCAATAAGAAATAAATATATTAATTAATATTAAAATAATATTTTAATCATCAACAAATATATTATTTAATTTAAAATTTTGAACTCCTCATTACCTCTTTGGGTTTAGAGAGAATCGAATCACTGATCCTTATATCTTTGTAGACAGTGGTTGGGGGAGTAGGGGTGAATACTTGAAACACCAATACCAAACACCGTTGAGGATTGGTGGGTCCAGATTTCCACTAGCCCTACTCATTTAGGTGGACCTACAACCCAAAGCATCCGTGATGTCAATCACATTGAAGCAAAGTTTGTACATAGATAATGGGTTGGAGTGTCGATTTAGTATTGGTTTAGTACTGATGTGTTTTTATAAAAAGTAAGTATAAAAAAAAGTTGAATTTAAAAAGGTATTTGAACTTAAAAATATCTTATTTTTATAATTTTGGGTGAAAAAAAATGAAAATATGAAGCAATTTTTTTTAAAGAACAGCAATACCAAACCAGCTCTTAGTCCTTTGACTATCACCGTAGTGAAAATTAGATTCCTAAAATATATATTTTCCGTAAAATAAATCTTTAAATTCATTATAAATTGCTAATTTCATCTCTATTATTATATTTAAAGCTATTTTATCTAATTTTTCGTCAACTTAAGTCACTAGACACTTTAGAGTGTAATACTATTATTTTCTCGTCTATAAGCCCTTAACATTTCATATAAATTACGAATTTAATTTTTAATTTATCCTCAAAAGTTAACTTACACTATTTATTTATGAAAACTACTAATTACACTATTTATTTATGAAAACTACTAATTTCTTCTTCAAAGTTAACTTCATGTACTAGAGATGTTATTAAAAGATTTATTTATTTTCTATTCATAAACTAATTTTTCTGAAAAAATAATTTGGAGATCTAATTTTCATTAAAGTGATCATTCAAAAACTAATTCGACAGTTTACCATAGATAATGAGCAAAGCACATGAACAATTCTGATCAAATAAAAAATAAGAGAGGATTTGGAATTGAAATTATGAGAGAAAATGGGCAGAGAGGGAGATGGGTCCTCCCATTCTCTTTTCATCTTATTTTTGTTTCTGCAACTTATAAACATATATAAACATCCTCATAAAAAAACAGAGAGAGACAGCAGAGCAGAGCACTATCTCCCCTCCCTCCACTTACATCCCCATCTCCTCCCCTAATTACTTCAAATATATTATCTATAAATACTCCCTATTCTTAATTAAACCCTAATTAACTTGGATTAAAAGGTAAGATGATCAAAGATGGATTAAAAAGAAGAGAGAAATTAAACTTTAAAAAAAGGAAGAAAAAACATTTCCATGTACCATATGGCATCAGATCTTAAAACTATTAACTGCAATCACCATCACCAGAACCACCACAAACTCAGCAAATTAACCCAATTCAGCAGCAGCAGGACCAATTTTCAGTCAATTGTTTGTTTTTTTTTTCACATCACATTGCAACTTGAGGTGTTCTCATCACTGAAGAAGTGAGTGTATGGTTCACCAGCCGTAGGAGGAGCGTATGGGTATGGGTATGGGTATGGCTGTGGGGGGCCGGGCGGCATGTAGTTGACAGCAGGTGGTGGCCTAGCATACATCATTGGTTGAAACCTCTCATTGCCCATTGCCCTTTGCTGGTTCATCACAGCCTGCAAGTATTGTTGTTGTTGGTAGGGGTTACCAGGCATGGCCTCAGGCCCAGCTCCTTGGAAGTATCCTCCGCCGGCGCCTCCTCCACCACCGCCATTCATGGCGCCAGCCGGAAGGCCTTGAACAGCTGGAATGTTGCCCATTTGGCTCATAGGCATGCTGCCCATTGGCCCCATTCCCATGTTCATGTTGCCCATCTGACCCACACTAACTCCAGGCATGCCCTGAGGACGGCCACCCATGTTCTGAAAAGCATTGTTCATAGCTTGAACTTCACTCATTCCTCCTCCGCCTCCGCCGCCGCCACCACCACCCTTTTTACCCCCATGGCCATTGTTCATGCTCCCATTAGGACCCCCTTGACTACCGTTCCCATTCTTGGCATTTCCCCCACCACCATTTTTGCCATCCAACGGCGAGCCCCCACTTTTGCCTCCATTCTTTCCACCCCCGGCTCCTTGATTGTGGTGTTGGTCTCCACCGCCGCCGCCGCCCTTCTTTCCTCCACTTCCATTTTTACCCTCATTGTTCCCACCACCAACAGGCACAGGCCCACCACCGATTCCTCCTCCCTTCTTCCCATTAACCACAGCACCACCTCCATTCTGGGCACCACCATTCCCGCCACCACCCTTTTGGGCGGCGGCATTCATCATCTGAGGATGGTTCCCCTTCATCATCCCCATGTTCGGAGGCATCCCCTGGCCGCCACTGCCCATCATCACAGGCTTCCCCTTTGTGAGAGGATGATGGGGCTCATCCATGTCATCATCTAACTCATCGTTGTCATAGTCATAGTCATCATCGTCATCAAGGTCATCGTACTCATCGTCACTCACATCTTCTGCCTCCCGCATGTTGAACTTCACCGCCTTCTGGTCCTTGAAATTAGGGGGCATTTGCATGCCCTTCAATTGGGGCAGCTTCAGATCTTGGAACCCTTTCATTTGCTGCAGCTGCTGGAGTTGCTGCAGTTGTTGCTGCAGTTGCTGCTGCTGAAGCTGCTGGTTCTGCTGCTGCTGCTGCTGAAGCTGCTGGTTCTGCTGCTGCTGAAGCTGCTGGTTCTGCTGCTGCGGTTTCTGGGCGCTCTTTGGCTGGTTGTTACCACCACCGCCGCCGCCGCCACCCTTCTGCCCGCCTTTACCGCCATTGTTTCCACTCTTGCCATTGTCAATTTGCATGTTCTTGAACTGATTAGGGAGGTTGCTCTGGTTGTTGTTTGCCTTCGGAGCGCCCCAAAGCTCTCCATGTTTGCCGGATTTTGCAAGCCTCTTAATCAGAATAGCAGGGTCCACATTTCCGGAGACCGTCACCTTCCCCTGCTCTGAATCTATGTCGGTGGTGAAAACCCCTGTTTAAAAATCAAAACGCAAAATTAACCAACAAAATTTCAGAAAAAGATGCAAACTTTGAAATTCGTATCACACAAAACCAAAAGGGGAAATGTGATTCATCACAAAGAAATACTTTTGTGACCGAATTTAAAATATGGGTTAAAATGGAGCATACCATCGATTTTCTGCAGGATTTTCTTTACTTTGTGTTTACATCCATCACAGTGGATGTTCACCTTGAGAACACATTTCTGCATGTACAGATAACCCAAATAATACAGCAGAGTAAAAAGTAACATTCACAAAGGCGAAAAAAAATAAAAGTAAAAATATTAGAGACATTTGAGTTCAAATGAAGCAAAGAATTAAGAACAAGAGAGTGAAAGAGTGTACCTGGATCTTCAAGAACTCTTCTTTACTCATAGTCACAGCTCAAATGCAACAAATTAACACAAGGTTACAATTAATAGATCTAACAAACAGAAGCTACAGAAAACACACAGAGAGAGAGAGAGAGAGAAATTACAGGACCTACAGAAAATGGGTTGTTTCCTATTTCTTTTTGGGACTTTTTCCTAGCAAAGAACACAGAGAGAACCAATGGGTCTGCGTTTCTCTGAGCAGAGAAAGTTTAGAACCAACAAAGTTTCAGTCTTTGTAGAGAGAGAGAGAGAGAGAGAGAGAGGGAGAGGGAGAGACAGAGGAGCTCAGAAGAAGAGGTGGGTAGACATTAAACTCTAATGGGCATCTCTGCTTCCTCTATTTCAGGGTTAGAGAGAGAGAAAGAGGAGAGAGAAAGGAGGGGGGAGTGAGCTAAAACACAGAGAGAGAGAGAGAGAGAGAGAGAGAGAGTGTGTGATGCCACCTCCAAGGCATTCTCTCAGTCTTTTACTTTTGGGTCTTTGTTATTTACTGATATTATTACTAGTTTATTATTTATCTGCTCTGCAATTTGGCTTGGCTCGGAAGCTAACAATTGCTTTCTGGCTTGGCTTTGAACGATATAGAACTGAGGGAGGAGGTGAGTGTTAAATAGTGATGGTGAATTGAAAAGGGCAAGATTTGGATTTAATCTTTGAGAATTATTATCAGCGGATGCGGATGAAAACCGTGTCAGATTTTCCTCTCCCAAAAATGGGTGGTACAATAAATAACGCCATTAAATAAGAACTTCTCTTTCGTTTGGTGTATATGCTTTGCTCTGTGGACGGGAAAAGCGAGAACTTGAACTTGGCAGAAACATTTTTACCTGACCACCTCTTTAAAATCGACTGGATTTTGAGTGTCCGAGTGAATCCAATGCCATTGAGTGAGTAAATTCCTCGCAGTGTCTTCTTCTTTTGACATAAATCAACCAATGGGCAGGGATTTGTGGTGATGCAAGAGGTCTTAAAAGAAAACAAAAATCAAACAAAAAATTTGAGAGGCATTTTATCAAATATATAATTTGCTTTTAGCTTTAAGAAAAACTCAAATACTGACTTTAAATTATGTAACTTAGCCAGAGGAAGACCATTAGACTACTCTTAGAGCAACTCCAATGTAGGAGCCCTCCCCCCAGGCAATACACTATTCAATCCACCTAATGAACAGTAATTGCCTTAATGAACAGTGTATTCCCCTGGCAATAGCCTTTTTGCATCTCCACCCCTGCACTTGAATAGCCCTGGCAATTGGCAATAAAATATTAGTATTTTTATATTTATAAAAGAATACATAATAATTTTATTTGTAATTTCAGATAATATTTTTAATCGTTCTCGTTGCGCAACGTGTCATTATCCGAAAAGCCAATAGCAATAAAATATTTGGATTTTTTTATTTATAAAAAAAATTCAAAATAATTTTATTTGTAATTTTGGATTTCCGATAAAAATTTGTAACCAATCACGTCGTGCCACGTGTCACAATCCGATTACAATCTTTGAGGATAGATTTCCACCAGATTTTTAACGAATGACGGCATGCCACGTGTCATTATCTAAAAGGACAATTATTGGCGAGGGATTTCCGATAAGATTTGTAACCAATCACGTCGTGCCACGTGTCACAATCCGATTACAATCTTTGAGGATAGATTTCCACCAGATTTTTAACGAATGACGGCATGCCACGTGTCATTATCTACAACCTAATCCTTGCCCAAATCCTCTATATAATGAAACCCTCCATCCTCAGAAATCTCACACCAATTTTCTCAAGCTCTCTATCATTATTCATAGTTTCAGCTTTCTTCTTCACCAAAATCCCTTTCATTATTCATAGTTTCTGCTTCCTTCTTCACCAATGTCTTCTTCTTCTTCAAAGATGATGTGGGAAATCGATCAAGAAGAGGAAGAATTGTTTAACCAATCAGAAGGAATGTTCAATGCCGGGGATTGGGCCCAAAATGAGATGGAAGAGGATGATGAGCGTAGACGGAGAGATGACGAATCAAGAATGGCACGAGCCTCACATTCCCGTCGAGTCGTCCAAGGTGTGGCTCAGATCTGCAGGACCAACCGTGCTAGAAACATTGATAGAAACAGGCAACGACGAGGTCAGGAGCTCGTGGACGATTATTTTGTCCGGAACAGTGCATTCCCTGATACGTACTTCTGACGTCGTTTTAGAATGGAACGACATTTGTTCAACAGAATCATGGGCGCTGTTTGCAGCCATGATTCTTACTTTGTGCAAAAGCCGGATGCATTTGGTGTTATAGGTCTCCTGCCTGAGCAAAAAATGACTGCTGCTTTGCGGATGCTTGCATATGGAGCAGCTGCAGACCAAGTGGACGAGATAACGAGGATGGGAAAATCAACCATTCTTGAGTCCTTAATGAGGTTTTGCTCGACAATCGAATCTATCTACACCAATGAGTACCTCCGGAGGCCTACTCATATGGACTTGGAAAGGCTTTTGAAGAATGGCGAGATGCGAGGTTTTCCAGGGATGATTGGAAGCATTGATTGTATGCATTGGACTTGGAAAAACTGTCCAAGTGCATGGCAAGGCGCTTATGGGGATAGAAAATGATCGAAAAGTATCATTTTGGAGGCGGTGGCATCTTTTGATACTTGGATTTGGCACGTCTTTTTCGGGGTTCCGGGAGCTCAAAATGATCTTAATGTCCTTGCCCAATCCCCAGTGTTCGATGAAGTCTTGCAAGGAAAGGCACCAAAAGTCACATACTGGGTCAACGAACGTAAGTACGACGGGCCATACTACCTAGGAGACGGCATTTACCCAAGGTGGGAATGCTTTGTCAAAACAGTGCCACGTCCACAAAGTGCAAAGGAAAAATACTTTGCAAGCTGTCAAGAAGGATGCAGGAAGGATGTGGAGCGTTGTTTTGGTATACTCCAAGCTCGTTGGGCTATTGTTAGAGGTGCTGCCAGAATGTTTGATGTGGAGTCGCTTCGATCTATCATGATGACGTGCATCATTCTTCACAACATGATTGTGGAAGATGAGTACGATTATGATGCTGTTGATGAATATGAGCCAGAAACGATGAACAATTCCAAAACACGAATATATTGTGCTCATGACGCCACCGAAGAACCCGTGCAACACGACCCAATACTGCGGGATGGACGTTTCAATGATAGAGTCATTCAACGATATACTGCAATGCAAAGGCCATATATGCACAATGCTCGCCAAATTGACTTGATAGAACACCAGTGGAAATTGAGGGGTGTTGAAGATACTTAAGTTCATTAGTGTTTGTTTTTATTTGGGGTGTTTTATTTTATTTCATGTCGTGTGTTTATTTAGTTCATTTAGTGTGCTTTTTATTTGGTGTGTGATGTAATTTTATTTGGTATGTGATGTAATTTTATTTGGTATGTTCATGTAATTTTATTTGGTGTGTTTAAATGTGTTATGAATAAAGTACTAAATTCAATAAATTGGAAATAACATAAAGTACTAAATTCGATAAATTGGAAATAACATAAAGTACTAAATTCAATAAATTGGAAACAACATAAAGTACTAAATTCAATCAATAAGAAATTACAACCTAAATTCAATAATCATCACTTAACCAATTTGTGGTGCTAGGATGATCTTCTCTTGTCGTGCTTAACCAATTTGTGGTGCTAGGATGATCTTCTCTTGTGGTGTTAGGATGATCTTCTCTTGTCGTGCTTAACCAATTTGAGAGAAAGGCTTTTGAATGTGAGGAGAAATAGTTGAGAAAATATGGAATTGTGGTGTAAGGTAGATGTTAATGATAAGGTATTTATAGAAAAGTAAAAAAATAAAAAAAATAATTTACAGATTTTTTACAATTTTTTATAATTTTTTACAATTTTTTTCCGATTTTTTTACAATTTTTTACGATTTTTTTTCAATTTTTTACAGTTTTTTTATTATTTTTTTACAGAATAATATCAACCGTTGATCTGAGATCCAACGGTTGATATTAAATAAGATTTTTTTATTTTTATTACCGTTGAAATCGGACGGTCAAAATTAAAGAGCCGTTGGGATCGAACGGACCGTGGGAAGCCACGTGGCTTCCCAACGGTAACAAATTTTCTGAAAAAGTACTGTTTTTTTCTGAAATCTTGTCGGGCGACGCACCCCCACGTGCGAGTGGGGTGCACGCGCCTGACAGAAATTTTTTTAAAATCGCCCTGACGTCGTGCTTTGTCATTTCCACTCAGTGGGTCGGGCAGTCAATTTTTGACAGGCCCCTTGCTCGGGCCTCCACCTTCACACGGGGGCCTTCCCCGCTGGACCGAATTCACAGGGCCTCGAGCCCTTTTTTCTACCCAGTCCCCTGAGCAACTGCTCCCACTGGAGCTGCTCTTAGAGACATACACAGGTGAGATTAGACCTGACAATTTCTTACACGATCCGTTAAATGACACGAAAATAACGGGTTTCGGGTCAACACGATAACTAATCGAGTCATTATCGGGTCACGCGATAAGAACCCGTTAATAACGGGCCCTTAACAGGTTTACACGAGAGTAACACGCAGGTAACCTATCTCAACACAAAAAGGAAAAAGTTATTTTGATGATTTTAATTTTTTTAATTACTAAAAAAACTTACTATAAAATACAATAAATATAGTGGATATATATATTGTTTATTAATTATTATTGTATTATTATTCTAAATAAATTTTAAAATTTTTATTTATATTTATTTATTTTATAAAATATTATGAGCAAAGAGTGAGATTAAAAAAATTATAAAACACATTAAAAATAAAAACATCAAGTAATTTAAAAATACCAAATACATTTAAATATTTATAATAATTAATTTATAAGTGCGAAAAACGTGAAAAAATATGCAAACACTCGTAATCTCATCTTCTACGCTTTAAAGGTGCATACATGAGTTTTTAAAACTCATGTATTTTTAAGGAAGTTCAAAATAAATAAAATTCATAATCATTAATGTATAACTCTGAAAAATGTGAAAGCATATACACACCCTTCTAATTTTCGACCGTCGAATCGGATGAATTAAAGAAAATCAACAGATAGAAATTAACAAGGGGTGTGTAAGAAGTAAAATGGGGTGTGTGGATAGCACACCCCTATATAAACGCTCATGATTGCATCCTGCACTTAGACAATCGTTACATGGTCGTTTAGATTTTTAAAACCCTCAAAATCTCATGAATAATATTTTTTTTTAGTGCAAAATTAATAATATGGTAGAAGTGTAAAAAAATATATACGGTTAACTATCACCAAATCTCGTATTGACAAGTTTTACAACTTTCGTGAAGGGGCCAACTCCGAAATATGACACCATAATCCATAAACCTTAGATTTAAATTTAACCATCCATTGTCGTTTACAATTTATTCTACTCACCAAATTTCATTTTTTAGATTTTCTTTTTTGAAAAGTGATCTTTTAACAGATGTAGAAAAATGAAAGGTTTAGATCGTTGATATAACATTCCGATATTTACGGTTAACTAAAATATGAGTTCTTGTTATATAGTTTCTATAGACTTTATAGACTTCGAGCTATATTTTCACTAATGGTAAAACTCTCATCATAATATAAACGATCCAAACCGTTCATCTTCCTGCATCCTCTAAGAGATCATGTTTTCAAAAAAGAAAATCTGAAAAAAAATAAAATTTGGTGAGAAGAATGGAACGTAAATGTAAATGACAATCAACGGTTAAATTTAAATCTATAGTTTATGGATAATGGAAAACCTCAGTGAAAACATCGTCAATAAGTTCCAATACCATTTCCCTTCGTGATTGATAAAACTTGAAGGGTTTTATTGTAAAAAAGGTGTTAGGTTCCTCAATCTTGAAACATAACTCTCTTCATTTTGCATATCTTTGAACATTTGTATTTTGTAGTATGCACGAATGTTTTTTCATTAAACTCTTATTTTGGGGTATGTAAACTTGAAAGAACAATGTTTTATTTATTTATTTATTTATTTATTAATGTTTTGAAGTAGTATTTATGTGACAATGTGGTATGCATATACTAATTTAGTATTATGTTTTATATTTTTTCGAGTCAAATTATGTTTTTCATTTTCATTATTTATTGATTTAAAATATATTTTTCTTAAGGGGTTGGGTCATATTACCTGATAATATTAACGGGTCGATTTCGGGTTTGGTCATATTACCCGTTTATTTTAACGGATGTTACACGACACGACCCGTTAAGCTATCGAGTATGACACGAAAACGACACGAACACGAGAAACACGAAACGAATGACAGGTCTAGGTGAGATGAAATTGATGATGACAAGTTTAAATTACAATGTTAAATAAAAAATAGAGACTGACTACAATACTTTTATGTAAAAATTAATAGGAAATAAAGTTAACCATAAATTAAACATTGAAATACGTCTTGCGCTTATAGTTAGGGTAAACAAGTTTTGAATTAGAGTCAATCCATGTCAATATTCTAAAAGGCGCTAAGAACAAACAGCGAGCTGCGTCCTAACGCCTATGCGTCTAGGCGCCCTTTCTTATTTTTTAAGTGCCTGAGAATTAATTGTGACGGTGGCCAGCCACTTAGTGCTTAGGCGGAGACTTTTAGAAGACCGATCCATGCTCTTGATGATTAAATAGAATAAGAGCTCCCCAACCCTTTCCCAGCTAGAGAAATCTTGTTTTGGAGACTGGTCGTATTCCCTAAAAAATCATGGAAGCGCACTTAATCCCCTCACTACGACTACGTAGGTAGAGCACGATTTCCTCTATTCCATATTAAGCTTAATCGGATGTTACAATATATACATAATCGCATCCGAACTCATAAAAGATTACATACTAATTCAACTTACATGTATTATAAAGTTCATGACCGGATCCTACACAATTAAGTACATATCAAGTGTACTACAAACACGTTACATTGTAAACTCTAAACCCAACACATTTCATTTAATTTGGTCAACTTGTACAATGAAAATACTCATATACAATGTAACGTCAAAATACGTCATTGGAGATTAAAAAAGAAAACCAATCTTCAAAAGAAATATATTTAAATTGATAAACAAAATCTTAGTACCTCTTAAAGGAGAAAATGTGGATGATGTGTTGATTTGATAATTGTGGTAAAAAGATTACCGCCTATCGATGATTTAACACGTGTACATAAGAAGCTCGAGTTGACAAATTTACATTTCAAGAGGCGTGGTCTTGAAAGTTTTGCTTGGCAGAGGAGATACATATGTCGAGGTCATATGCTCGCTACATATAGTACATCACAACATGTCGTTTTTCTTAGCAATGATATTAGGCCAAAATGGCTTGGCAAAGCTCACACTCTTCAAATATAGCTAGACGTAATGAACGATTAGCATTGGGATGAATTCATTAAAAGCCCAAGCGTGCAAAGGCTTCTTGGCTACAGTTAGTTGAAGTACAGGCCCAAACAAATTTAAATATCATTTTTGGCAGCTAATAGACTGCAAGCCTTTGATGGAAGTGACAAGGGGCAGAAGGCAGCTCATCCTCAGGAAAAAGTACTTTTTCGTGGCATGAATAGGTAAATAATAAAAGCAGACGATGACTCACCTTGCTTCATAAGCTATCACAAAAAATGGAAGGCTTGGACACTCGAGCAAGAAAGTCTATAAAAGCAACAAGGAATGTAGAAGAAAATACTCTCAACACACTCAACTCTGAACTCAATAGCAAAAAACCAAATAGCTTTATTTTGCCTACCTCTTTCTTTTCAAGCATTAAGACCACTATAGAAAAGCTCTCTTTTGTCAGCTTTTAGAAGCTCTGCTACGATTTTCTTTTTGTAGTATCGAATCCCTTTTGTAAACCTTGGTTGTATTCTACTTTCCAAAAACATATGTTTTGTAAAACACAAACAAAATGGTCTGTGAGGAGACAAACCTTGCCCGAATGTTGCATTTAAATACAATAGATCTAACTTTTATGCATCTTATTTGGTCTTTATGTTCCTTTCCATTTCTTATTGTAGGGTTTTTTGTATATTTAATCCTGTCAAACTAACTGTTCTTTTTTCTATATTGTTAATAAAAGTTGATCACTGAGGAAAACAACTAATTAAACATGAACTCCCTTATAAATAGACATATGATATTCAAATAAAAGTTCTTGTTTACAAGGCAAGAAAAAGAACTTGATATAAACTTAACCCATCTGTAAACAATCCCAATGAATCAAGAAGTCTAAATGACTTACGGCGCAAGCAACTAACGAATCTAATAACCAAAAAGATAATCGGTTGAACAAAGATAACAGTGGCACGTTCAAATCTATATTAGTTTTGATTGTAAGCCTGATGGCCTATATGGCCTAGTAAAGGCCCCACAAAGGCACCATTCAAACTAATTCTAAACTTATGTTGTAGTAAGTCAAGCAGCGAACCTTGCCCGACAGGCAAGACATGGGGAGTTGTGTGAGGGACAATCTAGCCCGAATAGTTGAATAAGGAATGATCCTACATAACAAAAAACAAGATAATAAGGGTAATGCTAAGAGACTAAATTTGTAGACTAGATTGTGGCTTAATTATAACCATGTTGGGTTATACTCGATGTGGTTCTAAAACAGGATTATTAATTGGCACTTATTGTCACATCTCCCAATGCCAGTCACATGATGCCTTAATGGGTTAGATTACAAATTTCAAAACTGACAATCACGTTGCATGTCTTAGTGATTCACCTTCAAACTTAAACTTGCCACTATATAAATACTTGGTCATCGACCTTTAAGATGTAATTATACATGTACCAAGAAATTTAGAGCTTACATATTTATTTAATCTACTACATCTATCTTAGGGATTATAGAACTTGGTTCACACCACACAATTGTGACAAATCTAACTTGTCTATCCTTTTCTTAGTTGCAAAGACAGTATAGTAATTATAAGCGTGTGTAAAACTCATTCTCCACAATAACAGTTCAAAATCATTATGAATTTGAAACAATATTTTATTTTCAAATACATAAACAAATGTAAATTATGAATTTGAAAAAAAAAATTGAATTTTGAAACTTAACAAATAATACGGGATACCCAAAAAAATCTATGCTTTATAAAACATTAAATTGGTGTTTCTCAATAATACAATCTAAGGTACATACAAGGCAAATCAAACATCTGCCTGCTCACAAGTGCGAACAGTCGCCCATCCTCATAGGTCATTGTGCATTAGTCACTCTAATTGTTGACACTATAAAATCGAACGGTAAAGATTATTTAGAAAGTCGAATTAATTGGTAAACTAGACTAACAAGGAAAATTCTGAAATTGCTCTATTAATACTAGTACTGGCCAAAAGTTTAGATATTGTTTTTAAATGCCATTAATTGATAAAAAGAACATAAAAGTATGTGAAAGAGACTAGCTTAAATTCCACAATCCAATTTCTAATCCCCCATGCAAAAATATCATATTCCCAAATGGTGGAAATAATTCGACAAAAAAAAAATGGTGGAAATAAAATGAGTGTAAGTATCCTTTTCTACATGCATCATCCATTCTCCCCAAAATTTTCTGCTAGTTGATACACCAACTTGAAGAAAGGATTTCCCAATTGGGCTATGGGTCTGGTTTAATGGAAGCTCCATTATTTATGATACGTGGGAAAATATGGGGAAAAAGGAAAAGTGAAAGAAGCTTTTTACAATATAATTACCTAAGATTTTGGTATTTTCCACAAAAGCAGTGATTCACGGTGAAGAAATTGTGAATATTGGCTGTCACAGAAGTTTTTTAGAAAGAAAAACAGGTAGCTGTAGATTGGGTTAATAGCAATTAGGCAGAAGAAAGCTACTGCAGAGGGCCACAAGCGAAGTCCTCTCTTCCTCCTCCTCCTCCAATGATGCAGATGAACCATGCTTTGCTTGCTTCTGAGTAGGTTTTTTCATGAGTTTTGGACACTTGTTTCATGAGGTTACCAATCATTGATGTCCTTAGAAGCCTAACGGTGAGGTGAGAGAGGTGACAATAAAACAAAACCATAGTGGCTTTTTTCCCCCCTTAAGCTTCGCTTTTTACCCCTTTGGAGTGGTAACTTTACTAGTAAAAGGATGTTTGAACGGTCATAAAAGGGACCAAAACCAAATGGCTTTAGTTTCCTGTTCTAATTCAAATGAAGAGAATTGTTTTTGAAGCATTGATTGTGTTTTTGAGGTGACTTATGGTTTAGGTAAAGGTTTGAGCTAAACCATTGACAAAAGGGACACTTATAATCAGGACGTGATCTGTCTTGTCATCGGTTGTATATTCTTGTCTCTCTATCTCTCACATCATGAGACTTATCCACGATATAATCCCTCATAAACAATGGAGATGTGACGGTTGCATATTCATTTCTGTATATCTATATCGTCACGTGAAATCTGCTTTGTAACTGGTTGTATATCCCTATCTCTAGTTGTATGTCTGCTTATAACTATCTCTCTCATGTGAAATCTACCTTACAATCAATTGTATATCCTCTTAAGATGAGATAGATAGACAGACCCAAGAGAATATACAATTAGAAATAGCTGAGAATCTTATTGAAAACATATAATAAAAAAAAGGGTGAAAACTATTGGAGGGTTTCCATTTAGCCTCCATACACAAAGAGACAGTGATCAACACGGCAACACTTGAAAGCAAAAATGTCTAAATTACAATGGGGCTTTTCAACTTTGTTGAAACTTGAATGATGTCAAGTGGGTAGCTGAGTAGCCTCTCCTATATACGGGACATAACATCTTTTCTGTGTGAGGGTTTTAAAAAGGCTTGACTTGGGCGGCCAAGCAATGCCATTGCCATTTATGCAAAAGTCGTCACGTGAAGCACCACATGGACCTCTGCAGATAGTGATTGACGAGAGAGAGAGAGAGAGAGAGAGAGAGAGAGATGAAGATTTAAGGTCGTCATTTATTAGATTTTTGCCTGCAAACCAAAAAAATGCTTGCTAACCCACATGCTCTCTGCAAACGCTTTACTCATTTCAACCCTTGATTTTTGTCTGTGGGAAAATAATGGAGGGGTGGATGCTAAGAAGTTAACTTTTGACACAATGATTTGTCTATAATTTGGAAAATATCCAGAAAAAATACAATGTGCTTCTGCAGATTATGTGAATGTAATAAGTAAAATTCTAACAATTTCGATCAGAAGTCCATACTCAATGACAATAGTAATTAATGAAATTTGTAACAAGATTTCTTTGTTGTTTTTTTTCAACCAGAAAAGAAAAAGGAAACCAATTCTTTGCACAAGTGTTTGGGAACGATATCAAGAAGTTGCAGTGCTTAACAGACTACAACAGACAACATTAAGGATGCAGGATATACAGAGGAAAGTGGGTGATCAATATAGGAATTTTATGGCTAACATTTGGTGTAGGAAAATAGCAATGAATTATATAGAGGTACCCCTAAATGTAAGAATACTATTAGAAATATATTTCCCATTGATTAAAATGATTTACATTGGGGTATTTATACAAGTCAATAAAGATTAGTTATCAACTAATGTAACTAATTAACCTTAAGCTATGATTAGTTATAATGCAGTTACAACAAATAAAATTTCTACACTAAGTAACTGCTGACTGTACTGCTGACTATACTGATGACTTGGACTGTTGAGAATGATGTGTCTTTTTACACCCCCTCAAGCTGAACGTTGGAGTACCAAGTGAAAGCTTAGATTTGAGAAGTTGAAATTGAGCTTTGGACAAAGGTTTAGTTTGAATATCTGCAATTTGATTGTGACTGGGTACAAATTGAACTTGAAGAAGAGAAGCTAAGACTAGTTCTCGGATATAGTGATAGTCAATTTCGATTGGTTCTAGCATGAAAAAAAAGGATTAGATGCTAGAAAGATGGCAGATACATTGTCACACCAAAGCACTGGAACCTTAGATAGAGGAAAGGTTATATGTCCTTGAAGATTTTGCATATCCAAGTAACCTCTGCAGATGTGTGTGCCAAAGATCGATACTGCTTTTGTAGAGGAACAAGCAACTGTGTGTTGCTTCTTGGCACTCTAGCTAATGAGATTACTACCAATATAAACACAGTAGCCACTGGTAGAACGTCTGTCAAATACACATCCTGCCTAATCAGCATCTGAGAAGGCAGTGAGTTGTAAAGAACTCTTCTTGAACCAAAGGCCTTCATCAACCGTGCCTTTGAGAAATCGCAAAACTCTTTTAACAACGTGAAAATGTGTGTCTCTAGGACAATGTAAGAACTGACAGAGTTTATTAACAGCAAAAAGATAAATCAAGCCTAGTCCAAGTCAAATATTGTAACGCCCCAACAATAGATCTGTATTCATGGGGATTAGAAATGAGTGTTCCACTGTGATCCAATTTTTGGGTACCAAGAGGAGTAGCACAAGGTTTGCTGCCATCCATTTGTGTTTTGAGGAGAAGATCAATTGCATATTTGTGTTGAGATAGAAAAATACCTTTTGAGCTTTTATGAACTTCCAAACCCAGAAAATAGTGTAAAGGGCCTAGATCTTTGACTGGAAATAGTTGACTGAGCCGATTAATGAATGCTTTGCAGATTTGCGCATTAAGTCTAGTTACTAGTATGTCATCAACATATACTAGTACAATAACAAGTGCAGGCTCAAAAGTAACAAATAAAGAACAATCAGATTGAGAAGTATGAAATCCCAAAGAAAGCAAAGTTTGAAATAGTTTGTCATACCATGCCTTCGGGGCTTGCTTTAGTCCATAGAGAGATTTATGGAGCTTGCACACATAAGAAGCTTTAGATGGATCAAGAAACCCAGAGATTGTTGCATTAATACCTCATCTTTCAGTGTTCCATGCAAGAAAGCATTACTGATATCCAATTAGTTTAACAACCACTGCACTGCTAAAGTCATAAGAATCCTGATAATAACAAGTTTGGCAACAGGTCTAAAAGTTTACTTGAAATCAATTCCCTCTTATTGATGAACCTTTTTTGCAACTAAGTGGGCTTTGTACCCGTCCACAGTACCATCTGGTTTCCTTTTAATACGGAAAACCTATTTACATTTTACTAGATTTTGACTTAGAGAAGAGGGGACAAAAGACCAAGTTCCTGTAGTTTGAAGAGCTTGAAATTCCTCAGCCATGGCTTTCTTCCAATGATCATGTTTAAAAGCTTGAATATAAGTGGTAGGGACAAAATTTAAAGCATCAAATGGATGTTTAATAGCTGCTAAGGCTTTTGGTTTAAAAATTCCAGCGTTGGATCGTGTGATCATGGAATGAGTGTTTATGGTAATGGGTGGTTATGGTAAGGATGGAGAGGAAGTTTAACTCGAAGAAATGAAAGGTAAGGGTGATGAATGAGTGGTGGGAATAAGAGGGGAGGAGGTGGTTAAAGTTGGAGTGAGTGAATTTGAACGAGCTTGTTGTGAAAGTGAGGTTGGTGAAGTGCTATGTAAGGAAAAAGGAAGTGTAAATATTGGTAGAAGAGTGATGTGTGGCTGTAAGGGTTGCACTGTTGTTGATTTGAGATCATGAAAAGGAAAGTGAGCTTCATTGAATAAGACATGCCTTGAAATGTACATTCTGGATGTGAGAGGATCAAGGCATCTATAACCTTTGTGCTGCAGGCTATATCCCAGAAAGACGCAGTGAATACTTTTGCCATCAAACTTAGAATGTGTATAGGGTTTAAGCCAAGGGTAGCAGCAACATCCAAAAAAACCTTGAGTTTTGAGTAATATGGAGACTTGTGAAGCAACAACTCTCATAAAGATGTGGCAAGACCATGAATGGGAAGCCCGTTAATCAAATACAATGCAGTAGAGAATGCCTCAACCTATAATTTCTGTGGAACTTTTGATGCAGTAAAAAGAGTTCGAGCAGTTTCTGTGAGATGCATGTGTTTCCTCTCTACACAACCATTTTGTTCTGGTGTGTGAGGACAAGAAAACTGATGCATAATACCATGTTGTAGCAGAAAAGATTTGAACATAGAGTTAGTGAATTCACCCCTTGAGCCAGTTCTAAGAACTTTGATTTTATTCCCAATCAAGTTTTCTACATAAGCTTTGAAATGTACAAAGATGGAATACACTTCATATTAGAGCTTTAATGGAAAAAAGCCAACTGTACTTTGTGAATTCATCAACAAACAAAACATAATATCAATAACCACTGACAGAAAATGTAGAGGCAGGTCCCCAAACATCACAGTGAACAAGTTCTACAGCAACAGACACTGAACTACCACTAGTAGTAAATGGCAGTTTATGATTCTTGCCAATTGCACAATTTAAACAAAAGAAAGAAGTGAACTTTTTACCACTATATGCAAAGAAGTGAACTATTACATAAGGTCTTCTTGAAGATGCAGAGGATGGATGACCAAGCCTGTTGTGCCAAACCTACAATGAGGCTTTAGTACTAACAAGTGTAGAAGGAGAAATGGATGCAGTTGGTGTACCTTGAAACATATAGAAGCCATGGTTAACTGGCCCCCAAAAAAGCATCATCCCCGAAATACGATCCTTGATTGTAGATACATCAGAATCAAGGGTTAATTTGTAATGATTATCTTTGAGAAATTGATAAGCAGAGAGAAGATTATGCTTCATTATAAGGGCATGGAGAACATTATTCAAACGAAAATTTGCAACAAGGGTATTAAGAATGGTAGTACCAGTGTGATGGAATTGCATACCTTGGCCATCACCTATATATACATTGTCTTGATCATTGTATGGCACTGGATATTGGATAGCTGAGATATCATTAGTAATAAGCCAAGTAGGAGTAGAAGATTTGAAGTTGGTGTGAGCACACATAGTTGCCAGTTTTGCAAGAGGTACTTTACCAGCAAAGGCATGATTCAACTGTTCAAAGCAGTCAAGAGCTTCATGATATATAGAATGACAGATTTGACATGGCATTTTGTGACCAAAATTGCTATCAGAGGAATTTCCTCCAGAGTTGCGATTGAAGCCTTCAGAATTGCAATTGAATTGATTTGAATTTCCTCTCTAATGGCCTTGATTGTTACCACGATAGTTGTTTGCACGATAGTTATTACCCATGTCTTTACCTTTGCTACGGTAGGTATTACTACGAGAGTTGTGTGCAGTATAGCCTTGTGGTGTAGGATGAAGATGAGGTTGAGACTGGGGATATTGAGTTGCATAAGGTTGAGACTGATGAATGTGAGCAACTGAGACACCTCCAAAGCGTCGCTCAAGATTAACCCATTGTTCACGAGATGATGTGACACCAACTGTGAAAGGAATAAGATCTTCCGAAATTGTTGAGTTTAACCAAATTAGGATATTTTGATCCTTTTCATACCAAAAATCAAAATTTGGATTTGGAATTCCAGTATTTCTGCTAGATTCATCAAGAATAAATGGTGAGGGACAAACCTCAGAGCCATCAACAATTCCTGTGAGTTTATATCTTCAAAAAATTGGAGCAAATAAAGCCTTCCAGACAAGGTAATTATCTCGTTTGAGCTTTGTAGGAACCACACAACTTATATTTTGAATTGAAATTGAGGAAGAAAGAGGAACCGTTGTGAAATTAAGGTTCATTTGAGATGAATTTGGGGCAAGAACTTTAGGATTTTCTGGAGAAGAGTTCGACGAAGTCATCGTAACTGCAGATCACATAGAGAAGAAGATCGCAGAGTGGAGAAATCACAAAGAGAAGAAAAATTGCAAATCGCAAAGATCGCTTGCAAAGATTGCAAGAAGCACAAAGATCACAGAGATTGCAGAAATCGAAGAGTGGTTAAGCAGCAAAAATTGCAGAGATTGCAAAGAGCGCAGAGATCACAGAGATCGCAAGAAGCGAAGGACAAGAGGATCGAAGAAAGGTAGTGAAGCAGAAAGGTATGAACCATATTAGAAATATATTGCTCATTGATTAAAATGATTATTTATACAAATCAGTCAATAAAGATTGGTTATCAACTAATGTAACTAATTAACCTTAAGCTATGATTAGTTATAATGCAGTTACAACAAACAAAACTTCTACACTAAGTACCGATGACTTGGACTGCTCTTTACAACATGACGAGGTAAAGCGTGAAGTTTTGTATGGTAACAACGAAACAGCTGGTGATTTCATAAACACTGCTTGGATAATCAAAGCGGGATATCACCAGCAATTTGAACTGTAGTTAAGGGAGGTTAAAAAAGGAGGATTATGACAACTTCGGCACAAAATTCTTATCATGCACATAAGAAATGAAGGAGTGAGGCCAAATACAGAAAGGATGTTCAATAAGATGCAAATTGTCCCACCTAAGCTTTATAGATTCTTAAGTTGTTCCTTTACACGCTAACTTCAATGCAAAACATTCCCTCCCAGAATCTTTTTCAGATGTATCCCAGAGTGAAAAAAGTACTTCCTTGAGACACAGAATGTTTCTCCTTTCCAGATGTCCCAACCTAGAATGTTCTTCATTCTCTTCCTTGAATCCACATGTTATATGTACACATAAAGATATATGCATAGAATGTAAGGATATAGAGAATCGACTAAAGACGCGGAAAGTTAACAAACACATGCCTCCCCCGCTTTCTTCTTCTCCCCCAAGAAAAGAAAATGGTGAGGAGTGTGGAGAAAAAAAGCATGGAAATTGATAACTTGTAAGGAAATACTGTAAACCTCATAAAATTCAAAAAGTTATTCAAACATCGCTTTGAATATGGAAAATGAAAAGATGAAGACTCCTTAAATGTATACAAGCTTTACAAAACAATCAAGGAAATCAAACCCCACAGTTTTTACTTATTTGTTTATTTTTCTGAAATTCTGAACAAGTTGCCTGTAGAGGGAAACCATTGAAGAGAGCTTGCGGTTTGCACACACCATGTGTACGTGTAGCAATTAAGAAATTTCATTCTTTGAGGATCAAATTTGAACCATCTATGTAAAGATAGTCACATGAATATTAGCAAGCAACGCAGCAATTGCAATATACAAAACAAAACAAAAATGCCTTTATACAAGTGAAAACACACAGATAAAAGAATTCGATAGCCATACCACACAATACACGTAGTATGGAGAAACAAGTATCTTCATTGCTCACTTTTATTTATCTTGATCTCTATAAGTTCCTCAATGGGTTGACGGCAGATAGGGCATTTATTGGATTGTATCCGCAATTCTTTTGCACAATCACTGCACATACACTGGAAAATACAAATGAAATGAGAACAAGCAACTGTAGTCTTAAAAATTTAACCAAAGAAGCAGGATAACTAGAAATTTAACAGAAATCTGGTGTGGGACTATTGCAGATGCGTTATTGGATGAGTCAAGCCCATCTGCCTGGATGAGTCTATTCACGACCACAAGAGACATCCTCGAGCACACTGGGCTTGAGTCTTCCAGACCATCATTCGTTATAGATTTTCTAGCATATGGTATAAGTGCAGATTCTCCAGCATACTCTGATAATTAGCACCCTCTCAATATAATTATGTATCTTAGACAAACTCTCACCATATGTCGACAAGGTAACACAGCAGTGTCCTTAGGCTCAGTCATGCATATCACGCATTCCTTCCCTGGTTCAGTGTCATCAAAGCTTTCCACTGTCGAGGTTCCTATTCCATATATCTCACGTAGCTCATACCGAACTTCATCAATCCACAGTATCTGCCTAATTACTTTCACTTGGAAATGGTCACCATTGTTCTTTTCCAGTACAGCTTGAGTAATCTGCATACGAGGGGAAGCATCTGGGGCAGGCTCACCAACATGCTCATCTGTTGAATCAGGTGGCAAACATGTTTCAGCAGATATTACAAGGGGAAATACATCTTCTCCAGGTGATGGTTTTGAAAGATCATCCAACTCAAAGAAGCCTAAATCAATGCCTGTTCCTGATGGCTGATGAAATTTTTGGCCAAGACCCTTCTGAAAGGGAACTCTCACTGGCATAAATGCTTCAGGAAATAGTGGAACAAACCTACAGTCTGGTTCTTCCTTGGCAAAGTAGAAAACAGTGATGCTGTCAATAAGAAGACTTGATCAGAAAAAAAGGAACGTGATATAGCCCATAAGAAATGAAGATCACCTAACAATACTGTTAAGAAAATGGAAACTGTTACCAATAAACCATGGAGAAAAAGCCATGGTCTTTACTGTTAGAAAATCATGACCGTGGCCAATAGGCATGTGATGTAAGTGGAACCCGCTTATTTTTTTCTATATACGGAAAACGCATGGGGTGAGTGCCATATACATGCACAACATATGTAGCTGGCTTCACGCAAATGCTCAGCAGGAATATGCAGCAATCATAACACAAAATGTTTTACATCATGCTACTTCTGGACAGTAACTCTTGAACTTAAGAATGCTAATCTCACATCAAATATATTGACAAAAGTGCAGACAAACTAAAGCGCCTACCAGCATGGTTTTCTGCATTAACACAAGTAGCACTAACTCAAGAAAGTTGTATCCAAGCACTTTTGAAAAGCAAATTAAATATAATACTTCAATGAACAACTCAGATATTTTATCATAAGTTCATAACTCTTTTTTTAATATGAGGATCAAAGACTCAATTTACTGCTTCAAATTGCATTTTAGCTTCTTTTTTCTTTTCTTTTTTTTTCACACTGCTCGATTATAATTTGATATTTTTAAACCTCTAGACTGAAAGAAATGTGGATAACAAAACATGAACTATAGCACCACTGGTACTAGAAACAGTGTGGACCAAATAATAAAGAGTTATTTAAAACAGAATTGCCTTAAATGAAGCGCAAGAGCATATAGACTCAATTACAAAGATAAAATCGTTACTTTACATAATGATTTCTAAAAACCTATGAAATACTTGACGAAAGCTCTAAGAAACACTTTCAACATAGCTTCATCTTACTTTGGTAAAGATAATCAAATGTGAGAAGGTTCGGTTAGATGCCAGTATGACCTTTTTTTTGTAGGATTAGTGAAGTATATAATTATCAAAGGTAGTATGACCTCCTAATCCAGAGTTTATCATGAAAACCAATAATCTGGAAAAAAAACTGAAAGATAAACTAGGCCCAAACAGGCAATTGCAGTAAATTATATTCCTTCCTATTTCTACTTCCTCTTGAGAGCAGTGTTCAACACACAACACACAAAAGCAAGAAAATTAAGCCTTTGTATATAATAGGGAACCTTCCTATGGGAGGAGGACCTAGACCTTCTCAAGATAGAAAAAAACCTAGAGCTTCAGGGTGCGGAGCTAAAATTTCTACCAAATAATTATACTTCCCACACTAATGTGAAGTTATTTGAATCATTGATTTGCCAGCGAACATTGATGGCTGTAGCTAATTTCTTGTTTATGTTCACATCTACCACTATCATCCCCCAAGCGAGGAAACATATTAAAAGGCAAAATACATGAGCTTCATTTGTTTTAAGGCATCCACAAGAAATTACATCAGCCAAAGACTCAAATATAAGCATCAAGTAACAGTAGTTTCATAAGTCCCACATCTTATTAAACTTTCATATGCTTAGATAATCAATATAATGGCAGTTTGAATGCAAATTGTTATGTATAACTCACAGAGCATTATCTCATTACCCTTCTAATTGATCACATATAGGAACTTTATCCCACCTCCCCTAATTTCATCTGGTTCAGTACCATAGGAGCAGCACTATCATTCCATTTTCATGGATATCGACAATGAATTCAAAAGCAGCATTACATTTCTCTTCCCTTATATCTCATTAACACGCAGATTCACTGCCTATTAATTACTACGGAAATTCCATCTCGGCTAACTCAAATTCTTAAACTTAAGCTTATACGATTAAAGGTTTAATATTCTCAGGTCCTAAATGCCGATAACTATGAGATTGAACCCCCATCCCATTTCTTGTCCACAACATCTCAGCATGAATACAAAGACAAGAATCTATAACAAGCTACAAGCTTCAAACATAGACATAGACATAGACATAGAACAATTCAAGAAGCAAACAAATACAAAGAAACGAATCCCAATTTGCTCACCTCCCATCATACATGGCGTCAAAAACGAAAGACACCAAATGCTGATCAGGGTTCAGCTCATCAATCTCAAGCCTCAACGTGTCCTTACGCACGTTGACGTCGTTCTTAACCTTCTTGGCGTTCTGATGCTCAACGTAAGGCGGCGGAGAGGGCGGCGGAGGCCGAACTGCGGGCCACCCATTACTCTGACTGGCACCGTAATTATAAGGCTGCTGGTAATTGTAATTGTAATTGTAACTGAAGCGCCCCATCATGGAATTCCCATGGTTGCAGGAGTTGTATTGGCCGTAGCTGTAATGAGTTTGCGGCGGCGGAGGCGGGAGAGGAAGAAGGTGGGTGGGGTAAGGAGCTCTGGGCTGCGGTCCTTGTGGAGTGTAAGGCGTGGCAGAATTGGCATATGGATAGTTATTATTTGAAGTAAAAGAAAAGGAGGAAGAAGAAGAAGAAGAAGAGGCAGAAACCAGAGGACCCGGTGGCGGTGGAGGAGGAGGTGGAGATGGCGGTGGAGGAGGAGGAGGAGGAGGAGGTGAAGGTGGCGGTGGCGGTGGAGAAAGAGAGGCATGTTCTGATGAGTAATAAGGATGAGAACTTGAGATGTAATGGAGTTGACGTGGCGGCGCTGGCGGCGGAGGAGGTGGTGGTGGGTTCTGGTAATAGTTATTTCTTCTTCTGTTGCTGCTCCATGAAATCCCCATTTCTGAGAAAAGATCAAAGCTTTTGGGTTGTGAAATGTGAGTAAACAAAAATGGTGGGTTTTGGGGAGGCTTGGTTTGGAAACCGTGTGTCTAGAGACGACGACTGAAGGAGAAAGGAGAAAGGAGAAAGGAGAAAGATCGCGTTTTGATCGCGTTTTGTTCGCGTGAAGAGTCCGCAGCCTCCGGATCCATTATGCACGCATCTTAGGATTCTCATCTCTCAGCCGTTCATCATGAATCGTGCTGCTAATTTTCGTCAGATACTATTTGTATTTAATTTGAAATAATAAAGTAAAATAATTTATGACCGCAAAATTTACGATTAACGGATGAGATGTGAGGATACTAGAATCCCTACATAATGGATCTGGAGGGGATCCATTTCACTAATTATTTGTGTATAAAAAATGTTAAGGATACTATTTGCCACGGTTTGTACAGAATTTTAGGTTTGCTGACATGTTTTTAAAATTTTTAACACCTATTTTGGTTGGTCTATAATTCAACATTTCTGACTTTGATTATTATTATTATTATTTTTTAAACCAATGGATTCGATGCTTCCATCGTAAGGTTGAATTGAATGGATTTCAAACATGTCTCACTAATTCATTAAATTTCATAAAATTCAATGAACGATATATGTTTCACGCTTAATACAAGTTTATTTATACAGATTTTACACATAATTTTAACTTCTAAAATTCACATATACATATTAAGATGAGTGTGTAAGAATTAATAATAAGTGTGTAGATAATACTACCTAAAAGAAACTGCCCCATCATTGTCCCATTTTTTATAACTATTTTTTTAAAATTTTAAAAACTAATCATACTAAAAAAATAAAAAAATAAAATGAAATGAAATTTATCCACACACAAGGTGTGTGGGAACCTGTTAGTTTGATAATTTAAAAAATGACAGAATTTTTTTTAGAAAACTTCATTTTAGTCCTTGGCAAAGATTACTTTTTGATTAAAACCATGAGTAAAATCAAAATCTAATTTTAGTCCCTTGATATATTAATAACCTCATTTATTAATTATATTTTGATTTTTTAATTATTTATCTTTTTCTTTTCTAATTTTTAATGTATTAATTTTATTTCATTATAATTTGTATTTTCATTTCATTCATTGTAATATATTTTTGTTGTGAACATTTAGATAAACTAATTTTTGTTATACAATATATTTCGATGTATTGTAACTTCTTTATTTAGGTATATTAAATTCATTATAATACATTTAGGTATACACATTTTTGTACTAACATTTCGGTGCATACATTTCGGTACACACATTTCGGTGCATACATTTAGGTACATACATTTCAGTACTAACATTTTGGTGCATACATTTCGGTACACACATTTAGGTACATTAATTTAATATTTAATACATTTCAGTGCATATATTTAGGTACATACATTTCGGTGCATATATTTAGATACATACATTTCGGTGCATATATTAGGTTCATATATTTAGGTATATACATTTCGGTGCATATATTTAGGTATATACATTTCGATGCATATATTTAGGTATATACATTTCGGTGCATATATTTAGGTACATACATTTCGGTGCATATATTTCGGTATACACATTTAGGTACATTAATTTAATATTAATACATTTCGGTACTAACATTTAGGTACATTAATTGAGTCTTTCAAGTTTGAAGAATGTTAAATAAAATTAATAAATTAAAAAACTCTTTTTTGGTCAAAAAATAAATTAAAATTTGTGTATTAATAAATTTAAATATTTAATGGGAGATATTAAATAAAATACACATTAATTATTTTGAATTAAGGACACATTAGGGACTAAAAATCAATATTCAATCTAACACCAGGTTTTTTTTAAATTTTAATCTTCTTAAAGGATTAAAGTTCAAAAACCCCAATTTTTTTTAATATCATTTTAGCGACGAATAATGCGTGTATTTCAAGGTTCCTGATTACAAATTTACACTATAATAAGAATGAGATGACAGATTAACCTCGTGTCAAAGATTACAGGCAACGCCCATTTTACTATTGATGGCGTAGGCCTTTTCACCACATTGGTCTCTGGAAAGGCCCAAACTCCTCCTCCACCCTCCCCTTCACCGCCACCATTACCGCAAGTGCAAGGGAAATGACTCATGCATCCTTTTAGTCTCACGCGATGCGCCCCTATTTAGTCATGGTCATTGTTACCACTTAGTACTACCGTTTAATAGAATTCATCTTCACTTATAAGTGAGATATCTTATATTCGATTCTCAATTATAGAAATTTCGCAACAAACTTATTCACTCATGCTCTTAGTGTAAATATATAGTTGTGTAAACAAAAAATCATATCCGTTGTTTTTGTTTGATTTATTCAACATGATAAGTATAAATAAAGAAATATGCTTGAGAGACTCAAAAGAATGTGTGAAAACCAACTCCTCACGTAACAAATGGTATACCATAACTGGTTATCCTCCAAGGGTCTTTTCCTCTGGGCCATCTTTGCCTTTGTCCAATGCATTGTTTGTCCCGTGTGTTAGTAGTTAGTACTCATCAAACTGGGCATCCTAAACAAAGAGGGGGGAAGTTCGAGTGATTGTATCGGTGTTTTACATTCTAGTGTTCATGGACTAGCAGTGGGAAGAAGTTTGTTTTATTGATAGATTGCACTTCAATAAATTGCTTTAATTAGTAGCATATAAGAGCAACTCCAGTGTAAGAGCCCTCCCTCCAAGCAATTCACTATTTAATCCACCCAGTGAACAGTAATTGCCCTTAATGAACAGTGCATTCCCCTGGCAATTGGCAATAAAATATTAGTATTTTTTATTTATAAAATAATACATAATAACTTTATTTGTAATTTCAGATAAGATTTTTAATCGTTCTTGTTGCGCCACGTGTCATTATCCGAAAAACCAATAGCAATAAAATATTTGTATTTTTTTATTTATAAAATAATCAAAAATCATTTTATTTGTAATTTCGGATAAGATTTTTAATCGTTCTCGTTGCGCCACGTGTCATTATTTGCAAAGACAATTATTGGTGATGGATTTCCGATAGGAATGTGGTTGAAAGTAGTAGAGAAAATATGAGATTGTAGTGTAAGGTAGAAGATAATGAGAAGATATTTATAGAAAAGTAAAATCAAATTTTTTTATAATTTTTCATAATTTTTTTTTCGGATTTTTTACATTTTTTTAATAATTTTTATTCACCTAATTAATCTCTACCATTGGATTTAAAAAAAATTGAATTCCAACACTCCAGATTGTGTCACGTGGCACAATAGTAACATTTTAGAATTTTAAACTGTTTTTTTTTTAATTTACAAAGCCTAATAACATAGACCGTTGATCTAAGATCAAACGGATGAAATTAAATAAGATTTTTAAATGTTTTTTACAGTTGGAAATCCAACAGTCCATAAAATAAGGCCGTTTCAATCCAACGAACATGGGGAAGCCACGTGGCTTCCCCAACGGTAACATTTGAAAACAGGCGTCGCAGGCCCCAGCCTTGTTTTTTGGTCGGAAGACACGCACCCACGCGAGCGTGTAATGCATGCGCCTGACGCAGCCCTCGAGCTGGCTTCCCCAACGGTAACATTTGAAAACAGGCGCCGCAGGCCCCAATGTTGTTTTTTGGTCGGAAGACGCGCACCCACACGCGTGTGTAACGCAGGCGCCTGACGCAGCCCTCGGGCTCTCGAGCTGGCAATCGACGCCGGGCCTGCCCCTCGGCCCTCGCCTGTCGCTCAGGCTTCCCAACACTGAACGCTCTCCCACCAGCAATTGGGCACTATTCAATCCATTGTCCATTGGGCATAAGCCCTCGCTGGACTTGCTCTAAGAGTGATGTTTCTTGTCGTATTCATAACATTTCGGTATTTGCACACCCTAAGTATAATTAAACAACCAAAATTGTCTTCTTGATAACGAAATACTCTATTGCTTTTTTTTTTTTTAAACAACTAAAGCTGCCTTCTTCAACAGTTTCCTTTTTACTTTAATACAAAATATTTGGTTTTGAATCCTTTTGACAAAAAGAATCAAGCAACAAAATCAACTCTGAAAACACACTACATAACCAACTAATTTCGATTCAAAGCCGACAAATGTGCAGTATTATGGCATCATCACTAAATAAACTCTCATGCAATCAATATATTGTCTCAATGACATCACCGATGATATATACGATTGTTCTATATTAAAACAATAAATCATTCATCAATTAGCTGCTTACTATTTTGTTTTTTAGTTTTCATTTTTCTTAGTTTTCTCTTCTGCTCCCTATTTGTTATTTCTCAATGACCAAACACCACATTAAGATAAACCAAATCCAAACCTGCAACAATTTCATTCAGTATTATACAGCTTTGTGCAACATACAGATCTCTTCATAATTTGACCATAAAACATCTGAATTCTTTAATCACACACAATAAAACAAACAAATTAAAAATTAGAATACTTTAACAATGCTATTACAAACACATAACATACAAACTTACAAAAACAGATACAAAAAACAAACCCCGTCAGCAAAAATCCGGCCTCGGTTTCTTCCGAACAGAAACGCAGCCTCTCTGATGATCCCTGAAAATCCTGATCTCACAACACTCCCTGAGGTCCTCAAGACTGATATATTGCTGCTTAACCATCCTCAATGTATCACCACCAGTGTCATGAATCCAAACGTAAGGGTGGCAAATTTCGTCGTAGTAATACAGCAAGCCCCTCATACTGCCGCCGCCGCTGCTGCCACCCTCTCCGCCGGGCATATAGGCCTTGTATATGCTCTTGCACTTCAGCCACTTTGAGAAGCCTGGTTTCAAAGTGTGAACCTTTGACACACCCGTACCCGAAAGTAGGGCGTGCTGGCCGTCACGTGAGTGTGACATAGCCAAGTGCACAGTGCGGAAGCAAGGATCGTTAACGAAGTACGAACTAATTCAAATCGAATTCTAGCAACCTAGATATGATAGTGTGCTAGAGATATTACAATACTTATACATAACCAGAGCGTACTAGGTCGAGTGCAGTCAAGCATGAATTAAAATGAGTTCAATTACACCCACGGTGCCCTACATATAGCAGGTCTGTCAGAAATGCCGGAAGATCATCGCTAGCCAAACTCAGGAACTCAAGCTATCTAGAACCTGGAGGGGCGAAAAACAAAATGAAGTGGGTCAGCAAAAACAAATCTTTTCAAAATCATTATTTTCTCAAAAGTCTAGCCCCTCTCCGTAAAACCTGTATAGTTTTCCAGAAAATAATACGTACATATATATCACAAACTTTCTCAGCATAAAACATTTTTAGTATATCTCAAATATATGTCGTGCAATGCATTTCAATGCCAGTCTGAATCTCATAAGTAATGCCATGCTATGCATTTCGATAATCATATCGCTACTAGATATCAACTCAGCCCTCGGCTGTAAATATAGCTCATAACATCTCTATCTCATCATCATATATACTCTGCACATACATCAATATCTCATCATATCATCATCATCATCACTGTATCAATAATAAATGCTCTAGTGCTACAATCACATGAAGACTGTGCGAATGAACGCGGGTCACCTACATGTCGTACCCACTCAAAAGTGGTCTATACGACAAGACTGTGCACCTAACTTGGATCCAAGGCGAGCATGCGGTGCGGGAGGTGAACGACACGTGAAAAACTGTGCCCCTATCTCTGGGCGTGAGCACTAACAATATGTGCAGGTTTATGAGCTAACATATCACATCATATCTCATCATATCTCATCGTATATCGACTGTTCATTCTCAACTATGCATGTACCTACCTGGTACTTACCTGGCGTCCTCGGCACCAACATATGCATGAAATGTATATATGAATACTCATGCATCAAAATCAAGTTATATGCATATCGTTAAAAATGTACTTTTCATTTAAGATATGATTCTGGGAAAATCATTATATATATATAGGTTATACGAAAAAATAGCTGCCCACTCACTGGTAAGTCGCTGGGTCGTAGCCCCCACGTCTAGCCTGGCTACGGTCGTCCTCGGAATACGTCTCACCTATTTGAGAAATTACTAAAAATATGTTATTTAAGTACATATACATAACTACGGAAATAACTTCTCATACATAGCTCAAATTTGGTATTTGGATATACCAACGTGACCTACTCGTCGTCACGAACATCTCCATATTTTTAAAATAATATTTCTCGGCCCCACGCGCTGCCACGCGCCGTGCACACTGACGGCGTCAGTTAACGCCGTCAGACATATTCCGGGAATATTCCGTTAACTTTAACTACGTCAGTAACGGCGTCAGTTAACGCCGTTAGAATATTCCGTCAAAACTGATGGAATATTCCGTCATCTTCTCCGGCGACTGGTTTTTGCCGGAATTTATGGGAATTTTCTAATCTTCATATCTTACTCACTTTTCATCATTTTTGACCCATTTTTCTTCCTATGTGCTCCAAATTAAGAGTAGAACATAAATATACCTTCAAAAACCTTGAAAAAGGCCTTAAATCTCGTCGGGGACAAACTCCAAAACCGGCCAAACTCCGACCACGTGATCCCAACGTCCAAACACTTCCAACGAACCACTCCGAGCCTCCTTAGGACTTCACAAAGCTTCCTATAAGCTTAGATTGTCCTAAAAAGTAACCATTATAGAGTTGATGAATAGTGCTCAAAATCGGACCTTGAGTTTCTACGTGAAATAGGACAAAACCTTACCTGAAAATGGTACCACCGTGATCGTGAAGTCACTAGAAGTCGAATGGTGGTGATGGTTTGCACGATCCGTTGAGTTTGCAAGGGTTGTGAGTGTGTCCGTACAATGGCGAGAGAGAGAGTGAGTTTTCGTGAGTGAGAGAGAGAGAGAGAGTTTGTCTAAGAGAGTGTGAATAATTGGACAGAGAGAGAGAGAGTGACGGGAGAGGTGAGGGAGTTGTGTGTGTGGTCCTAAGCCATACAAATTGTGAAAGTAGAAAATATCTATTTGGCTTCCAATAATTGAGGGCCACTATCTATTGGTCCTCACACAACACACATGCACACGTACATAACCCCGAAGGGGTAATTTCATCAATTCACTATTAAATTAATAATTATATCGGGACGGGTTGTCACAATCTACCCCACCTTATAAAAATTTCGTCCCGAAATTTCATACAACACATACATACTAATATCCATAAAACAACCTCGGATACATCTCTCTCATCCTGTCCTCGGTCTCCTAGGTAACTTCTTCTGCTGAATGATTCCTCCACAAAACTTTCACCAAACGCAATGTCTTGTTCCTGAGCACCTTATCTTTCCAATCAAGTATCGTCACTAGCTCCTTATCATAAGTCAAATCTGGGTTAATCTCCAAAGGTTGCAGAGGAATCACATGCGACGGATCTGAAACATAATGTCGAAGCATCGAAACATGAAACACATTATGTACTTTGGACAACTCTGACGGCAACTCAAGCCTGTAAGCTACTTCACCGACTCGCTCGGTGATCCGATAAGGTCCAATGTACCTAGGACTCAATTTACCTTTCTTTCCGAATCGAACCACACCCTTCCAAGGCGATAACTTAAGAAATACCCAATCATCAACATTATACACTTGGTCAGTGGCATGTCTGTCTGCTAAACTCTTTTGGCGATCTTGGGCGGTTTTCAGATTAGCCTTAATAACCTGAACATTCTGAGTAGTCTCCTCTATTATCTCAGGGCCCACTAGAACTCTTTCGCCAACCTCTGACCAACACAAGGGTGTACGACAAGGTTTCCCATATAGTGCCTCGAACGGTGCCATCCCAATACTAGAATGAAAACTGTTATTATAGGCGAACTCCATCAAATCCAAACGCTGATGCCACGAGTCGCCAAACTGCAAAACCGAAGATCTCAGCATATCCTTCAATGTCTGAATAGTCCTCTCTGACTGACTGTTCGTCTGAGGGTGATATGTCATGCTGTACAATAGTCTCGTACCCAAAGCCTCTTGAAAAGTAATCCAGAACTTAGAAGTGAATCGAGGATCGCGATCAGAGACAATACTAACTGGAACGCCATGATACTTCACGATATTCGATATGAATAGCTCGGCTAACCGATCAAACGAAAACTTTTCCCTGACAGGAATAAAATGTGCTGACTTGGTGAGTCGATCAACAATCACCCAAATTCCATCATATTCGTTCTGAGTACGAGGGAGCTTGTACACAAAATCCATAGTAATGTCTTCCCATTTCCACTGCGGAACGGGAAGTGGTTGCATCAACCCAAATGGCTTCTTCCTCTCGGCTTTGACCTGTTGACATATGATGCATCTGCTTACATATTCAGCGATTTCTCTCTTCATACCCGGCCAATAGTAGAACGGTCGAATGGTATGATACATTTTTTGTGCCTCCGGGATGCATCGCATAAGCTGAAATATGCGCTTCGTCTAAGATATCCTTCTTTAACTCTGTATTATTCGGCACGTACATCCTATTTCCCTGCATAAGCATACCGTCTGATTCTATGATTCGTAGGTCTTTCTTCTTACCATCATTCCTCAGCCGAATAAGTTCCTGAATCTCCTCATAATTCATCTGGATCTCAAGTATTCTGTCGATTAGGATTGACCTAACTTGGAAACTAACAAGTA
This sequence comes from Crataegus laevigata, assembly GCA_963580275.1. Classification (NCBI taxonomy): domain Eukaryota; kingdom Viridiplantae; phylum Streptophyta; class Magnoliopsida; order Rosales; family Rosaceae; genus Crataegus; species Crataegus laevigata. The sequence continues at coordinate 14,759,661 of OY756940.1, read as the reverse complement.
AAGCTTCCTCTCGATTGTCCACCATCGAATTCTCTACTTCCAACTGCATTCCAGTCGATCTCAACTCGGCAAGAAGAGGAACTCGGCTACCATGAAAAACGTTAATTCTGCCTTGGGACTTCCTACTAAGAGCGTCAGCTACCACGTTTGCACGACTAGGATGATACTTAATCGTGCAATCGTAGTCGCTCAGTAACTCAATCCATCGATGCTGGCGAAGATTCAAATCCTTCTTGGTAAAAAGGTACTGGAGACTCTTATGGTCTGAGAAGATCCTGCATTTCTCACCATAGAGGTAATGTCTCTAAATCTTAAAGCAAAGATAATGGCAGCCAATTCCAAGTCATGTGTAGGGTAATTCTTCTCATGAGGTTTTAACTGGCGTGAAGCGTAAGCAATCACCCTACCATGCTGCATCAAAATGCAACCCAAGCCATTCAACGACGCGTCACTGTAAATCTCGAAATTACCATCATCGTCAGGAAGCGTCAAGACAAGAGCATGAGTGAGACAATACTTCAACTGCTGGAAACTTCGCTCACAATCATCATCCCACTCGAACTTAACGTCCTTCCTGGTCAACTTCGTCAATGGTAGCCCCATGATCGAAAAGTCTTTAACGAACCGCCGATAGTATCCTGCCAAACCAAGGAAGCTCCGAACCTTGGTGACGGTTCGTGGCTGTTCCCAATTCTCCACATCTGCAATCTTCTGAAGGTCAACCTGAATACCCTGAGCTGAAACAACATGCCCCAAAAATGCTACTTCGTCCAACCAAAACTGGCACTTACTGAACTTGGCATACAATTGATGCTCTCTCAATTTCTTCAACACCAACGAAAGATATCGAGCATGGTCAGCCCTTGACTTAGAATACACTAAGATATCGTCGATGAAGACAATAACGAACTTATCCAAATACTACTGGAACACCTTGTTCATCAATCCCATGAAAGCAGCTGGTGCATTAATCAAACCAAATGGCATAACCAGAAACTCATAATGTCCATAACGAGTCCTAAAGGCAGTTTTAGGAACATCGTCACTCCTGATTTTCAACTGATAGTAGCCTGACCTCAAGTCAATTTTCGAGAACACACAGACACCTCGAAGTTGATCGAAAAGATCATCGATACGCGGCAACGGATAACGGTTTTTAATCGTCGCCCGATTCAACTGCCTGTAATCGATACATAATCTCAAGGTACCATCCTTCTTCCGAACAAATAAGACTATGGCTCCCCAAGGTGAAGTACTGGGCTGAATGAACCCTTTCTCCAGTAATTCCTGCAACTGAATCTTCAATTCTCGCAACTCGGCTGGAGCCATTCGATATGGAGTTAACGAGATAGGATTAGTACCTGGCAACAAGTCAATGGTAAACTCCACGTTGCGATCTGGCGGCAATCCAGGTAACTCATCAGGGAATACGTCCGCGAAGTGTCTAACCACTCGAACATCTTCCAAGCTACCAGGAGCATCATCATGAAGTACTACATGAGCTACAATGACACAAAGACACAAGCTACAATGAAATAATTCAATCTTAATAGGCAAGTTAAGCCATATTTGTTCAACATACAAAATCTAAAGGATGAGAGGCTGTACAGGGAAAAAAATGATAACTATCAGATGCTGCAGTATTAATAGAGCATAACACTTTGAAGGGAGGAGGTGGGAAAAAGAATTTACAGAGCGTGGATTTCATTTCTCATGATGGTCTTCAGACACGTCTATCTTGATTAAAAGAGGCTGGTCGATATCCACTGGTGATTCAGAGACAACATGTAACTCTGGTATAATATCGATGTTATCAATATCCTCATTTTCAGCCAAAGCTTTTTCCAAAGCAGCCTTGGCAGATCTCGTAACACAAATAATTAAAATCACTGCAAACAAGCCATAGAAAAAGAAAAAGGATGAGAAACTGAATACTTCAAAACTTCAAAATATTTACAGAAACTTCAATTGTAGTACAATGTTTGACCAAGTTTTGCTTATTAGCCCTTTTAGTACTAGGAATTTCACTTGGTCCATAATCTTTACGGGAAATAACAAAATGCCTTGTTTAACTACAATTAATAAATGACTACCACACATGTAAAAGATGCCAACATGACAAATTTCAGGAGTGATTTTAATATCTTCCGTCCCCATTTTCCCCACTTTAACCATTCAACACACTTGTAAATCCAACTACACTGCCATTCCTACTTAAGAGTGCGCCAAAGTTCAAAAATCATATTCTCCCGTTTCACTCATTTCTTTCTTCTTTGTTTCATTGACATGTCATTTGTATCTTAAGCTTCATGTTATGATAGTAAGAACTTAAAACATCTTGGTCTAGCATAGTAGTCCCGATGCTCCTACTACACTAAGGAAAAGAAGAGAAGGTGGGTGAAAAAAAAAGGGTAGTGTGTGCTGGCTGAGCTGCTGTAACTTACCAGAGACTACAAGGCCCAATATGATAAAAGCCTGCATACAAAATAGAACAGAGTGAACATATGTCAGAGATAAAGACAACAAAGAAACAACGCTATATACATATCCGAAAGCCTCATTCGAAAATCCATAAATTGTGCTCTCTAAGAGCTTATATGTCCATATCAAACAGTTATGATGCACCACCCTTTTAGGACACGTGCTCACAACATGCCTCAGATACTTAATCTCAGTAAACAATGTTGAAGTGAGACCATTTGAACAAATTAAAATATTACAGGCAGTCAGAACAAATAAAAAATGAGATAACTCTTACCCAATGGGTCTTTGAAAATTCACCCCATCCATGGGTCACATCAGAAAGGTCCTTGAGAGTTGTTCCAACATATACTAGCGCAAGTGTTATTGGCTGTAACAGAACCAATATCAAACACATTAACATCAAATGAAACAAAAATCTCCATCTACGATAAAGACATCTATTTAAGAAAAGGTGTTAAAGTATTTGAAGCCTGCTCGGGCAACTTGTCCTCTCAAAATATGTTGCAAATTAAACGGGTCTTAAGGGTGCAAACTTGCAATTAAATAAAACTAAAATTAATATGATTGTATACAATCATAGGGTGCCTTTTAACACAATGCAACTCTCCGGTAATACCTTAAAATTAATATGACCGATGTCTAAAAGATGCTGAAGCTTTTTCGCAATTGAGTGTAACAATGTTTCTTATAAGAAAACGAAGGAAGTTATGTTTACCACTGTTGAGAATATCGCGTTTAAGAATGGGAAAAATAGAACAAACTCCGGAAATCGAAAACAAATAACCAAGATAAATAACACAAAGAATTTACGTGGTTCGGCAATATGTGCCTTCGTCCATGGGACAGCAACAACAATCTTTCACTAGATCAATTATGAGTACAACCAATAATCTTGCCAAATCTCTAGAACTAAGATTTGACGAAAAACCTTAAAGAACAAGAACAAGAAATACACTATCTCTTTTCTTTTCTCTCGCACACACTTTACAATATTCTCTCACTCTAATCCCTTGAATGGTATACGATTTATTGTTTTGCTCCCCCTCAAAACTAGTACAATAGCCCATTTATATAGAGATAATAAAGGTCTTCTTCATTAAGGATTACTACTCCTAATTGGAATCTAGTTAAGAATCCTACTCCAACTGAGAAACTCACTCCAATTGGGCAAACAACTCCAATTGGGAAAACAATTTAATCCTCTAAGACTATTAATTCCCAATAGACTTAGGACAACTTATCATGGGCTGGAAAAAAACCCAACAACCACACACTAATCCAAAGACACCACAAGAAGTCATGATGGATGAATTGGCAGTATGTTAAAGCTCAAAGTATAACACATTGAGTAACTGAAGGGGGCTAACTGCTAACCTCGCAATGAACACAGCTTGCTAGTCAAGCGTGCAATTACATTCCTATAAGGACACACTAAGACAACCATCCTGACCAACATGTATATCCAAACAAAAAAAGAAGACAATAAACATGACAATATTCCATTATGCATCTTCAAAAAGCATTGTGTTCGTCAACTTGAGATTAGAACAAAACAAAATAGCACTACAAGATGTTGGGATAGAATCACATAAAAGTAGTGCCTCAATGAGGGTGAAGAAAATACCATCATCCCTATCCAGGAAGCCAGCATGTATTGTTCTATTGGAATAGGAGTCACAGAGAGGAGGTAATTTAGCATGTTGAATGGGAGCAAAGGAACGAGACGAAGCAACAAAACAATCTGTAGAAAGAATGAAACAAATAATATCAGCATCTATTTACTTTATACTATAGATAACATTCATTTTACACTGTAAATATTCCACTACTTCCATGCTTCATTGTTTACTATTTGTAAAACAATCAAATTAGGGTAAATTAAACAATAAGATGCAAGTGGAAACACCAGTAAATTTGCATACTGAAAATGTCAATTCACTTTTTGAAGGTAAAATATGAATCAAGCAAACCTTAAATCCGAATCTCCGAATTACAATTGCAACTGCCCGGAATTGAGGATAATCCTTCAACCTTGAAACAACAAATGATCTCCCTGCGTGGTAATTCAAGAATAAGATAAAGATAGCATAGATACTATATTTATGATCAACGGGCAGAGGACAAGACACAAACAAAGCATTTACATATGAATGAGGGAGAATAGAAATGAAAACGGAATACCAGTGAAGTGTGCGCACATACTCACACATATAAATGCATTAATATTTTTTTTTTCAGAAACTCAAAAAACCGGGAAATTCCAATACACAACAAGAGTTTAGGATAGAAACATACAGTTCTTCCGAGAATGAAAGCAGCCCCAGCACCTAAAGTGGCTCCAATTGAATCAGCAACAAAGCCAACAGGTAGCCCAAAAAGATAACCACCACCGAGCTGAGCCATTAAAATGAGGAATCACAGAAGGGTGCAAACTTGAAATTAAATAAAACTAAAAACTCTTTTTTGAAAATTATTCCTCTCTGTTTCGCCCTAGACCATGAATGGATATTGCAGAATATAACAGTAAACGAACACTATAAGTTAAGTATGCAAAGCATATGCTAGATCATTAGTCTACAAGAATTACAGTGTAGTAACAACAATTGCTAAGGCACCGGACAAATACTTACAGTAAGTACCGAAGCTGGTACTGCCAAGACTGTTAGTGGAATGTATGCAACAGCCCTGCATGTTACCCAAAGAAATATAAGTTGAAAGGCAAATAGAGGCAGACTGTTACTGTTTTACCAGTAAGACATGTTTGAGGAAAAATTAACCTGTAGGCAGTCCATTATTGCGACTAACTTTTAATATTGTGATCAAAATGTTGACAACAATCAAAATGAAACATGCACATCATTATTTGTCGGATTCAAAACCCAGAGAAAAGAACGATTGGTAGAAACAAATCTAAAGTCCTACAATTTACTTACAGCACAAGGGGACCCCAAGGACCAAGATCCTGCTCAACCCATAATAAAAAGTCCTTCAAAATCTGCAGGTAGCAGTTACTTTATCAGTCAACAAACATGACCATGTTCGCATAAGAGACATCGGTATCAGCATCATTGCCAAAAATTTGGGGTAGCAAAAGGTAAAAAAAAAAAACCTCCCTATTGTAGTTGACATAACTAATGCAATTCAGAAAGAGAAGTCCTACTGCATTGTCACGTCTCAAACTAAATAGAGAAGTGTGATTGTTGTTATACTAATGAGCAACAAAGCGATAACCGTGTCCATATTCAAGTGTTACAAAAATCTAGTTACAAATGAACTAAAAATCAAAATGAACTCGCCATTTGGGCATGCTTGAAAATGCAATCTTAGTTTCGAGCCCATCAAATTGGGCACCTCCCTAAATTCCTTTCAAACTTTACTGTCAACGTCTAAAACATGTCAAGCAGCACCAAAGCATCGCTCTAATGAAAACACAACTCCACACACAGCTGAAGCAAAATCCAACATTTTCGTCAATTCGAAATGCGAGACCAATCCAATAATCCAATCAACAAAAAGATGCATACCCAAATCAAAATCAATAAAAACACACAAGAAAATCATCCCACTATTGAAACCCTATATCACAAACTAAACGGAAAACAAAACCCACCAGGAAGAAACTCACATATTGAGCTATCAAAAAACGAAAACAAAACCGACCCAGATGAGAAAAACCGAACCTTTTCCACGGGAAGAGTAAAACAAGCAGTGGCAATGACGGCCATAAGGAGGAGGAGGAGAGCGATCCTGAGCGCGGAACCCCAAGTGAATGCCATGGAAAACCTCCGACGCCAAGGCCTGCACTCCTCGTCGTCGTCGTTGTAAATAGGTTGCTTCAACAACAAGCGAGGCCTCAATCCCCCAAGGTTTGCCAGATTTGATTCGGCTCCAAAAGATGTGAGCTTCCTGGCTCTTTTTTTTTCTGGGTACCCACCGTTTTTGTTTCCTTGCCTGATTTGATTGAGAAATCTTCCGAGATTAATTGGGAATTTTAGATGATTAGGAAGGCACAGAAAGTCGTAGAAAAATTGTTGATTAATTATTATCTAATTTATATTTGTTGTATAATCTGTTGTGTGTTGGTGGAGTTTTTCTGCAGTTATTTTTTGGGGTATTTATTTAATTCTCGTGAATTATGTAAGTTTGATTGATGGGATGAAGGCGGTGGTTCGTGTTTTGTTGCGTTTGAAATAATTATAAATGGTTCCTTTTTTCCAAATGCGTTTAGTATCTTTTTATTCGTATTTCTTTTACAATTTTAATAAATTTGTTTTTGTTTATAAGAAATCATCTTTAGCTATCAAAATAATTGAAAGGAGGTACTAAAAAGGAAAAAAAAGGAGAAGAGAAAGAATCATTTTGTAGCAATTATGATTATTTTATTTTTAGTTGTTATTATACGTGCTATAATTGAAGAATAAGTATGCGGAAGACATAAAGAGTAAAGAAGAGCAAATAAAAGGTGTCGAAAAAAATATGAAAAAACGTGTTTAGAATGACAAATAAAATGAGAATGATAATAAAATACTAAAATATAAATTAAATTTATATTATTTTTCACTTTTTAGTTCTTGTTGACATGTAATCTCCTTTTGTTGTAGGCCTATTTGATTGAGCGATATAAGGCTAGAGAGAGAGGGAGAGGCCGGCTATTGTAGAGAGAAGGGAGAGAGATTTAATTGTTGGGTGATATAATATTCATCCCATTGTGCCTCTATTTATAGTGATAGAAAGACAAAACCTTTCCCATAAGGATTACAACATAGAATAGGAAACTAACTCCTAATAGGACTATAAGATACATTCCTATATCTCATAGGATTTACACAATCATATTCCTATCCTAATTAGTACTACAACACTCCCCCTTGAGTGTGTAAATACTCAAAGCACCATCGCATCAGATCTTCAGCAGATAAGGTTGAATAGTTGATGAAGTCGTCGGCACAACGGGTAATCGTGAGTCTCATATTTACGTTGAAGTATGCATTTGTAAAAACTCACAAAAACCTCGCTATGGTAAAACCCATGATAGGCAAAACCCATAGACTAAGGAGAAAAGTAAGAAAGTATGCATAATGTCTAAACATTCGTCGAACTGGACGAAGGTAGTGAACTCAACGGAGTATGATCATCCCAGGATGGGTGCCTCGTTAAAACCTAGTTAGGTAGCAAAAACCCAGTGGGAAAAATGCTCCTAATCGTAGGGAAAAAGAGTACATTAAGATCATGTGAGTATACTTCTAGATACTCCCCCTGAGTTAGACATAACTTCTAAATAAGAGAACTACAAGCGATTTAACTCAGATAATTTACGCATACCGATTCCTTGGACGAGCTTCTGGAAAGTAGACTTGGGCAATGACTTGGTGAAGAGATCGGCCAAGTTGTCTTGGGAACGGATTTGCTTGACTTCAATGTTCTGATGCTGCTGTTGCTGGTGTGAGTAAAAGAACTTTGGCGCTATGTGCTTGGTGTGGTCTCCCTTGATGTATCCCTTCTTTAACTGCTCGATACATGCGGCATTGTCTTCAAAGATCGTCGTAGGAAGGTCAACGACTGATGTAAGACCACTAGTACTTCGGATATGTTCCATAACTTCTCTCAGCCAAAAGCATTCACGCGTTGCTTCATGTAGGGCGAGAATCTCAGCATGGTTCGACGAAGTAGCCACTAGTGTTTGCTTGGTAGACCTCCAAGATATAGCGGTGTCTCCAACGGTAAAGACATAACCCGTTTGAGAACGTGCTCTATGTGGGTCAGACAGATATCCAGCATCTGCATAACCAACAAGGCGAGAACCATCCCGAGGACCAATAGGGGCGGCAACACTCGGTGATTCTTGGGTATAGAACAAGCCTAAATCCGTTGTACCCTTAAGGTAGCGGAAAACGTCTTTAACACCATTCCAGTGTCTGCGTGTGGGCGCATTGCTGTATCTTGCCAAAAGATTAACAGCGAAGGAGATGTCAGGTCTAGTGCACTGAGCCAAGTACAATAAAGCCCCAATTGCACTTAGGTAAGGAACTTCGGGTTCCAAAATCTCTTCTTCATCCTCCTTTGGACGGAAGGGATCTCGTTTAGCATCTAGAGTCCGAACGACCATTGGTGTACTCGAAGGCTTCGCTTTATCCTCATTAAAACGACGCAACACCTTCTGGGTGTAGTTCGATTGATGTACTAGGATTCCATCCGAACAATGCTCGATCTCCAGGCCGAGACAATATCGAGTTTTTCCAAGATCTTTCATCTCAAATTCCGATTTCAAGTGTGCAGCAATTCCCTCAAGCTCTGCAGGAGTCCCAATGAGGTTCATGTCGTCAACATAAACTGCAACAATTGCAAATCCGGAATGTGACTTCTTTATGAACACGCATGGGCATAGTTCATTGTTCACATAACCCTGACTTGTCAAATATTCACTCAGACGGTTATACCACATCCGCCCGGATTGTTTCAATCCGTAGAGTGACCTCCTCAACCTAATTGAGAGAGTGTTCCGTGGTCTAGAACTATTTGAGCCAGTCAATGGAAGTCCTTCTGGAACTTTCATATATATTTCCGTATCTAGATCCCCATAGAGATACGCGGTTACCACGTCCATAAGCTGCATATTCAGTTTTTCGGAAACTACCAAACTGATTAGGTAGCGGAACGTTATGACGTCCATTACGGGAGAATACGTCTCCTCGTAATCAATTCCAGGGCGTTGAGAGAAGCCTTGCGCTACGAGGCGTGCTTTGTATCACACTATTTCATTCTTCTCATTACGCTTCCTCACGAAAACCCACTTGTAGCCAACGGGCTTCACACGTGGTGGTGTAGGAGCGACTGGTCCAAACACCTTACGTTTCGCGAGCGAATCGAGTTCGACCTGGATTGCTTGTTTCCAGTTTGACCAATCGGTTCTACGTCGGCATTCATCGACGGAACGTGGTTCAATGTCATCGCTAAGCATGATGTCAGTAGCTACTGAATACGAGAATGCGTCGTCGACGATCATCTCATTCCTATTCCAAACCTCATCCAATATTGTGTAATGGACCGAAATCTCGCGATTCTCGGGAGGCCGGCATGTTTCATCTGAAACATCACCGTAATCTAGAATAACCTCATGCGTTGGAACGGATGAGTGAGCGATGGTCGGATTCAAACTAGGGTCACTAGTTGGTGCCATTTTCCTCTTCCGGGGTTGTGAATCCTTTGAACCAGGTGGTCTGCCACGCTTCAGGGTCGGAGCAGATGATTGGCTAGCCGCCAATGTACCTTGCCGCGTGGAAGTTGCGGCCTCCCCTCCTTCGGGGACGGTCCGGCCTTCCCAGGCGGGTTGTTGACGTACACGAGGTACATCTATCCTTGCAGGTGTGTTTGCAGCGGGTATATGTGATCTTGTCACTTTAGCTAGATCATTAAAAGCATCTGGCATGCTTTGAGCAATGCTCTGAAGATCTATAATTCGACGCACTTCAAATTCAGACTGAGTAGTGCGGGGATCTAAATGAGACATAGTGGGAGCATACCACGACAATTCGCGGCGTTCTACAGGAACGTTAGCATGCTTATCTCCCCCTAACGCCGGGAAGACTGTCTCATCAAAGTGACAATCCGCAAAACGTGCGGTAAAAAGATCTCCTGTCAAGGGTTATAAGTATCGAACAATTGATGGCGAATCATAATCGACATAGATTCCCATTTTTCTCTGAGGACCCATTTTGGTACGTAGCGGCGGCGCTATTGGCACATAAATGGCGCACCCAAACACCCGTAAATGCGAGACGTCAGGCTCGTATCCAGTGACCAACTGTAACGGTGAATGTGGTTGGGTAGCGGTGGGCCTCAGACGGACCAACATGGCTGCGTGCAATATTGCATAGCCCCAGGCAGATACCGGCAATTTGGTTCGCATAACCAAAGTCCGAGCTATCATTTGAAGGCGCTTTATGAAAGCTTCTGCCAGGTCGTTTTGGGTGTGAACATGGGGTACAGGATGTTCCACATCAATCCCTACTGACATGCAATAATCGTCAAAGGTCTGTGACGTAAACTCTCCAGCGTTATCCAATCGAATCGACTTAATTGGATAATCAGGGTGGTGAGCCCTTAGCTTAATAATTTGAGCTAGGAGTTTAGCAAACGCGACGTTGCGTGTGGACAACAAGCAAACATGTGACCATCGTGTCGATGCATCAACCAACACCATAAAATATTTAAATGGTCCGCAAGTTGGTTGGATTGGTCCACAAATGTCCCCTTGAATCCTCTGAAGAAATTTAGGGGGGTTGTGAATAATCTTTGTATATGAGGGTTGAGTATTCAACTTCCCCAAAGAACACGCTTTGCATGGTGGGAGTCCAACATGAGGATGTAACTTGTGCCCGTGTGATGATTTGAGGATACGGCGCATCATGTCACGTCCAGGATGTCCCAAACGGTCATGCCAAAGCAACAAAGTGTCCTGGAACACAAGCATAGGGCCGGCCACACTGTGGGCTTCTATGCCCCGAATCGTTGTGATGTACAACCCATTCGGCATACGTTCCAACTTCTCATGAATACGCTTCTGGCCATATTCGTATGAAGTGATACAAAGAAATTCAGAACCATGATCTTCAGTGGTTTCAATATGATATTTATTATCTCGAATATCTCTAAAACTCAGCAACGTTCTTCCGGAACGTGGAGAATAGAGTGCCTCCTTAATGGTCAAGATAGTACCATTAGACAACATGATACGTGCCTTTCCGTATCCTTCAACCAGGTCGGATGAACCGGCGAGGGTTGTCAAAGGAGATTTCTGGGGTATTAAGTTAGTAAAATAGTGTTTTTCACGCAAGATGGTGTGCGTGGTGGCACTATCTGCCAGACAACTAACTTCCCCACTAGACATACCTAGAAATAAATTGATTGAATCGGTCACATGCATAAATATAAGTCCATTCATTCAATTAAGCAATTCGAGAAAATAATATCCATTCAAATAATAATCCATAATTCAAAACAAAGCAAAACCAAACCAATTATTCCAAATACTTAGGAAAATTGTTCAAAAATTTAAACCATAAACCTAGATAAATAGGAGATAGGGCCGGCCACTAGGGGTAAACACCCTAAAATCATGTCTAAAATTTATTCGTCCATAGGGGCTGACGCCTCCTGGAAATCTGATATCTCCATGGATGTGGTTGCATCTTCCGGATGGTCCACAGCTGCAAAGTTAGACTCACGACGTGAATGATACTTGGCAATAGCCTCAGGGGAAGCTCGGCATACGCGTGACCAATGATCTTTTGATCCACAACGATAGCACATGTCCAGTTCAGTAGAAGCAGACTGACTGGGAGCTTTGCCCTTGTTCTTGAAGTTTGGGACCTTAGGGGCGAGTGGTGGACGCTGCTGGGTCGCAATTCTTCCCTTAGGTGCGGCACTCTGTTGACCTTGGGCTCGTGGTGGAGCTTGTTGCCTATTACCATGACCACGACGATTCTTACGTCGTTTATGGCTACTAGAATATATGGCATGTGCTTCAGGCACAGCATTCGAGCCAGTCGGTCGAGCTTGATGATTTCTCATCAAAAGCTGGTTCTGCTTTTCAGCGAGAAGTAAAACAGAGATTAGATCCGAAAACTTGGTGAATTTCTGTGCCCTATATTGTTGCTGCAGGACAATATTGGTGGCATGGAAGGTCGAATAGGTCTTCTCCAGGAGATCTGATTCGGTGAGTTCCACTTTGCAGAATTTCAACAAAGAACGGATCCTACAAACTTCAGAGTTGTATTCATTCACGGACTTAAAGTCCTGGAAGCGAAGATGCTGCCAATCGTGTCTTGCTTCAGGCAAGTAGATGTCTTTCTAGTGATCGAAACGGTCGGCCAGAGCAAGCCAGAGGGTGCGTGGGTCCTCCTCAGCGAGGTACTCGGTCTGCAGTGCATCATGGATGTGTCTTCGAATGAAGATCATTGCAGTAGCCTTCTGAGCTTCGTCAACAGGATTGTCAGTGACGGGTGCCTCGATGGTGGCTCTAATACCCTTTGCAGTTAGATGGAGCTTCACGTCTTGAACCCACTTTAGATAGTTTCTTCCAGAGACTTCTAGAGCGGAGAAATCGAGCTTGTTCAAGTTCGACATGTCCCTAAAACAGAGGGAGAAAACGTGAGTAGTCATATGGTAAGCCATAGACATATATCGTAGAACATACAGGTTCTTTAGACATGTAGTGGTTTAAATAATGCATGAAAACTTCAGGTTTCATGTGGTATGTTTTGAATGAAAACTTCAGGTTTCAAAGGCACTAAATTTGAAACTACAGGTTCAATTTAGTTTTATGAACAATTAGTTCATAATGAGAGGTTCCTGCAAGAAACACAAAATGCAATATACAAATATACATATAGTGAATTTGAGGTTCTTCGGGAACTCAAGTGTGAGAGCTTCGTTACTACGAAAGTATGTGACGGTTCAAAGTATAAAAATAAATTATTGAATCGTTAATGTCCAAAAAATGAGCTTCAGGTCAATAATTTTGGATTCATAATCAGATTAATGAACTGCAGGTCAATTTTAATTAATTCAATAAATCGGGCCATACAGGGTCGATTATAGAAGCAAAATATTAAAATAATATTTATTGGGTCGAAAAAATAAGCCCAAAATAATTTTTGGGTGTCTTAATCATAAGACAAGGTCCAAAAAGGGACCACTTGGGGTGGCTGCAGGCCACGGGTGTGACAAGCAAACCTCCAGCCGAGCTGGGTTTGGGTTGGACGGTGGAAGGCCCAGCAAAAAGCTGGCCTTCAATTTTTTTTCGCGGGAAAAACCAAGCCTCCCAGGCTTGCGTTATGCGGGCCGCAGGGCGAAAGCCTAGGCCGTGACACGGGGGAAGGCCCAGCGACAACTGGGTTGGCGTGCTGGGGCCGAGGGGATGAGGGCTGCAGGCCCGTGTGGTATCCCTCAGGCAAAAAAAGCCTGGTGTCATTGCATAAGGATGGTGCGGCACCCGCACCAAATCCTGCCCAATTCCGGTTTTTTTTTTTTCAAAACCTTTAGGGTTTAGGAACCCTAATTTGCTTCTAATTTAATTTTATAATTTGACTCACAAATTCCACATAGCAATTTAATTTTGCAATGCATGAAACAAATATATATATTGACAAATATATGAACATATACAATATATATATCGAAAGGAAAATATAAACATAGAGGGGTTCATGCATCATGGGGAATGTTTTCATGCTTCGTGGACGTTTCAAATATCTTCTTTTATTTTAAGCGTACCTGATTAGCAGAAAACGAATAAGCCTTTGAATATTTGGTGGATGAAAGCCTCCTCCAACGATGCGTCAATTCCTTAGCTTCTGGCAAGAGCGTGCTGATAACGTGTTGTAGGCCTATTTGATTGAGCGATATAAGGCTAGAGAGAGAGGGAGAGGCCGGCTATTGTAGAGAGAAGGGAGAGAGATTTAATTGTTGGGTGATATAATATTCATCCCATTGTGCCTCTATTTATAGTGATAGAAAGACAAAACCTTTCCCATAAGGATTACAACATAGAATAGGAAACTAACTCCTAATAGGACTATAAGATACATTCCTATATCTCATAGGATTTACACAATCATATTCCTATCCTAATTAGTACTACAACACCTTTATATTTTTTCCTCCTCCAACAACCTCCAATTATTCTTCTTTATTCATAATTTGTCTCCTTTTTTTCTTTTGACTTTAGCGCAAAAAATAAAGAATAAAGTCAAAGAAAAAATAAATAAATAAAGCTATAAATTTAAAAAAAATATATAAATATTTATATTATATGTGAAATATTTAAAATTGAAAACATTAATAAATATAAAAATGTTTTGTTGTAAACAATCTTAATATTTGAGAAAGAAAAAAATTAAAATACATGTTAAACTTGGAAGGGGAAAACTTGACAAACCCAATCTGTATGTAGATGGGCCCTGCCTTGGGTTTCTCATGCATTTCATGACTCAATTAATCAATTTATTTTTATTGGATCAATGGGCTCCGAAAATGGGTGCACCAAACCTACTAATGGAGGTCAGGTTTGAAAATGTTATATTTCAAGGTGCTCTCAAGTTATTTAGGATGAAATTACAAAATGTTAGATCGAAAATCCCAAATGACTTGGAAATCACTCACACAAATTGTAACCTTTTAAAAACGTTTTTTTGTTTGTTTAAAGATTCTACCTTGAGTTTAGGCTCATAGAAATAAGGGTAAACCATAGAAAGGCAGACGCCGAAGAAAGTGATCTTTGCACACTTATTTTTTCTCATGTTCACAGATTGAACAAAGCAAAGAAAATTATAAACATAGGCGGGCAGAAGGTAAGGGCAAAGCCAAAAAAATTCATTGGAGCGTGCTACTTAATTTTTTCTAGCCAACGGGATTGGCCGCGGTGGTGTCTCTTGCTTCACCAACTGTGTATGAGTTTACTGCAACTGGGTTTAGTTTGGATGGGCTACAAGGATTAATTTCGTTACCAAAATATGCCGTAGAAACCACGGACTGAACAATGCAACTACAATTTACTGAGAGTCGGAAATTAATCAATCAAATTAAGCATATTTTTCCTGCATCAACTTCTCAAGGCTGTTTAAGTAGGCCACCATCTTGATTAGCATTAAAACTTGACCAAATCTAGCTAAACCAATCAAACCTTTCAAGAACCAATTAAGAATATTCTAGTATAAACCGATGTCTACTAGATCCTTAGTTGTTTTTTGGTTTTTTGTTTGTCAAACGATAAATTATGTTAGATTAGTCACCGACTGTGTTCGAACCCACGCCGTCATGCAATGGCTCAACACATTTCCACCACTCTGATAAAGAGCCACTTGCCTTGGTTGTTGAATCATTAATTGTACATCCAACCCTTCATTTACTAATGTGCATGTCATACACTAGAATGTAAAAGGATTTGCATTTTCCGTCTTTGTTTTAGATTTCAATGAAGTGTCGAGGCATGGTCCATGAAATTCCCTGAACTGCATAACTCCAATAGCTCAAACTCAAAGCGTCAAAGGATCCATCTATTAATTTGTCCGCAATTGGGCAAATTGTGAAGGATATCAAGGCGTTACTCCCGACAATCATTGAGGTTACTAAAGGTATTGCCCACGGGCTCAACGAGTAAAAATGCCATACAACCTGGAAACTTGAAAAAGATGCATTTAGGAATCAAAGCCAGACAAACTGAGATACATTTGAAAGTGTCTTTATCTCTTCTACCTATAAAGTTAATCATTTCATACCTTTCCCTCTTGGATCCTTAAGGAGTGTCATGAGAACCACATATGCCAAATTCAAAACTTCAATTGCAAAAATGAAGATGGTGCTTATTTTCTTGTAATTTACCGAAAAATCTACAATATTTCAGAGTATTTGATATTTTGCGACTCAGAGCACCCTTTGTTTAAACAAACGATATTATTTATACTAAGGGGAGGAGGTGAGCTTAGTCTCACTATAGGATAGCAATAATGTGATGCAAATTCACCTTTGACGAGAATCGAACCTAAAACCTCTCACTTACAAGTGAAGAGGAATATCACTAGACCGTAATACTAAATGACTGCGACTCAGAGCACTTAAACCAAAGAAACTTAAATTAGATCCAAGAAAAATACCAAACAAGCTCCAAATATGTCCTGATAGTAAATGATAACTTGGCTGAGGAGGCTTAATCGTAATTACTTGAAATACAAGATTCTGTAATGATGTACAAAAGTGGTCTGAGACCATACGTGACTAGATATAAACAAAACAAATAAACAATGCCGAAAGCTCAATCTAATGAACAATATGGATCAAAAACAATGAATGCATCACCCTCATACTTTGCCTTCAAGCACCAGCAAAACTGCATTCTGGCATTCCGGGAAGAGCCTGCATTTGGATTGTCGTGTTCTTAAATCGCCGCAAGGTTTTTAATTTGCTTCACGTGCTTGTAGAAGCTTGCCTTCCTGCACAGAGCGCATTCAGCAGTATATGATCCAACATAAGGTCGACAAAGTAATGGTGCCCAATTTTGCCATCTCTCCACTTCATCTTCAACGGAGCTCGGCCATAGTGCACCCCATCGTTGCACCGATTATCATAATGCCACGGGAAGGTCATGTCGAAATTGTCAATTACACCAGAGAGGAGCCCGGCTTCCTTCAACTTATCTAACAATACTGAATTAAAGGCCTCCATTTTACTCGGGTTAAATCCCAGAGTTCTTGCGTACCCACCAGTGGCTATTGTTGTCCGGTAAAAGACTTTGGGCACCGTCAATCCTCTCTGCCTTATCGACTCCATAATTTCCGCCCAAAATGTTGCTGCATGGCTTGCACCAATAGAGAATGATCTTATGTTGCGCCAATAATAACCGTCGTGTAATCCAGAGTTCATGATTATAGTATCTGGAACTGTCTCTTCTGAGAAGTACTTCTTT
Source organism: Crataegus laevigata (assembly GCA_963580275.1). Classification (NCBI taxonomy): domain Eukaryota; kingdom Viridiplantae; phylum Streptophyta; class Magnoliopsida; order Rosales; family Rosaceae; genus Crataegus; species Crataegus laevigata. The sequence goes on along the minus strand of OY756940.1, from coordinate 14,742,716 downwards.
AACAAGTTCCTGAACCCTTCATCTTTCAAAGAATTCAACCCTTGGTAGTTTTGTGTTTCGTTCCAATGACCATTGAAAATGCTTGTAATTCGAACGGTCTGAGAAGGGTCTTTTGGATTTGAAAAGTTCCCATCAAATCGTCTAGGAACTGAAGGTATATCAGGCCGATCCAATATAAAGTTGAGAGTGTTGCGTATTGAGTCTACGTGATTGGAGTCGCCCCAAAAGAAAATCCACCGGTTGCTCAAGCAATTCCAAGCATCATCAGCCGAAAACAATATAAACGAACAATGCGCGGAGTAAACCCAACCATTACTCTCCAACACCCCCAATGAGCCATTGCACCATGGACTTTGGCAAGGAAAATCCCGGGCTAGGCAACGATACCGACCGTCATTACTAATTTCACAACCATCATTCTTCCCATGCCTAGTCCACCTTCCTGCCCAAATCTCTCTCCCAAAATCGGACTCTTCGCAAGTACGCAGCTCAGGCAACTTCGCTGTGCCGCTTACAAACCTGACCGGAATCTTTCGCAGCTCTCGATCATAAGAAAACCTAGCTGGTGAAAATCTAAGACCCTCAAAATGCCTAAAAAGTAGAATGACAGTAAAATTGTACAACCCCACAAAATCCTGATGAACTTGAAGCTTAACAGAATAAGAACCATTGCCAAAATCTGTCACCAGAGGCCTAGATTTCCATGACTCCCCAGAAAGATCGGTTTCGAAGTAATCCCCACCCAAACATCTAGGGCTCTTATCCTCCCCCAATGCCAGAAACTGGAACTCATAGATTTCACCAGCCGATAATTCGATCATATCCTTACCATCCAAATCAGGGATAGCAATTTCTACCGTTCTCGAAACTTTACAGGGCTCTCCTCCCGGAGCTAGCCACCTAGCCAGAAGACTCTTCGTGAAGTTAGGTTCCAATTCAGCTACAACCCAACTCGAAGTTCCGGATTTCAGAGAAACCCCAGTTGAATTCTGGGCAGAAACTGGTCCAGATTGGGAAAAATTAACTGGGTGCTGAGAATCCAAGTGGGTTTTGAACTGGGTCGCATTGATTTGGTTCTGGGTCATATTGGTTTGGCTCTGGGTCGGATTGGTCTGGTTGATTTGGTTCTGGGTCATATTGGTTTGGCTCTGGGTCGGACTGGTCTGGTTCTGGGTCTGATTAACCGCAACGTCGAACGATTTAACGTCGATATTATGACGGGTTTGGGCGAGATTCGCTAAAGCACTAACCTTTGTGGTGAGGTAAGCTTGGCGGGTCCTTGTAGCGTCGACGAAGCTCTGCATAGTTCCGGCATCTACGCTCCAAACCACCAGCATTCCGACGAGAACCGCCGCCGTTAACAACCCAACTCGCCATTGAAGCAAAGGACCCAACCTCAGACTTCCCGTCCACGGCTGCGATGGTGGCCAGCCCAGTTCCTTCTCCGGCATCTCTCACAGACTGCAACAACAAAAACAACATTAACAACAATAACTAAAGCAAACCCAGATGGTAAAAAGCTGCTAACTCGGACGACAAGGAATGTGTTTTTCTCGATCTTTTCGAAGCAGAACATATAATAATACAGAGAAAAAAAAAATACTTACTTGGTCCGAGAAGTACAATGTTAAATTTCCTTTTTATCTGCTCCTTGAATTCTGAAAACAGAGAGAATCAATCTCTCTCTCTCTCTCTCTCTCTCTGGTCAGTTCATACTCTTATTTCGGTTCCTGGAGTCCGACTCATGAAAGATGCAGGAATAGCTGCTTATGATTTATAAGCTCTGAAGAAAAAACATAAATTTAGGCATGGCTTCTGGGAAAAAATATTAAATACAAATAGTTATATAATTGGTCACAATATTAGAATTTTCTTCCAACAATACGTTATATTAATAATATAAAATAAATAATTGAGATTAAAAATAAAATTTAATGCTGAACTATATTATTATGACAAGTTTATTGTATAGAAAACTTCATTTTAATCCTTGTCAAAGATTACTTTTTGATTAAAACCATGAGTAAGATCAAAATCTAATTTTAGTCCCTTGATACATTAATAACCTCATTTATTAATTATATTTTGATTTTTTTTAATTATTTATCTTTTTCTTTCTAATTTTTAATGTATTAATTTTATTTCATTACAATTTTTATTTTCATTTCATTCATTGTAATATATTTTTGTTGTGAACATTTAGATAAACTAATTTTTGTTATACAATATATTTCGATGTACTGTAACTTCTTAATTTAGGTTTATTAAATTCATTATAATACATTTTGGTGCATACATTTAGGTACACACATTTTGGTACTAACATTTCGGTGCATACATTTCGGTGCATATATTTCGGTGCACACATTTCGGTACACACATTTCGGTGCATACATTTAGGTACATACATTTCGGTACTAACATTTTGGTACATACATTTCGGTGCATATATTTAGATACATACATTTCGGTGCATATATTTAGGTACATACATTTTGGTGCATATACTTAGGTACATACATTTCGGTACACACATTTAGGTACATTAATTTAATAGTAATACATTTCGGTGCATATATTTAGGTACATACATTTCGGTACACACATTTCGGTACTAACATTTAGGTACATTAATTGAGTCTTTCAAGTTTGAAGAATGTCAAATAAAATTAAAAAAAAAAAAAAAAAACTCTTTTTTGGTCAAAAAATAAATTAAAATTTGTGTATTAATAAATTTAAATATTTAATGGAAGATATTAAATAAAATGCACATTAATTATTTTGAGTTAAGGACAAATCAGGGACTAAAAATCAATATTCAATCTCACACCAGGTTTTTTTTAAATTTTAATCTTCTTGAAGGATTAAAGTTCAAAAACCCCGTTTATTGTATTTAGTATACTCCCCCACTTTTCTACTTCTTAGTGTAAAACAATTCTAAAAAAAGAATAAATAAATAAAATTTAGAGAGTTTTAACGAAACACTTCTAGTCCTGTTCACTTTTAACGAAAATGACGTTTTTATTCTCACTCCTAGTACTATTCACTTACAACATTTTTTGTCCTTTTGTTTATAACTCAAAATTTTAAAACCATTTTCATTAGTTTTTCTTAAAATTTAATAATTTTAAAAATCAAATCTAAGAATATATATCCAAACTACACCACAAAATATTTATTAATTTTTATTTTTGTGTGAGTTTTTAGTTGAGAGTTCTAATCCTGGAGGAGCAAATTATTAGAAGGAAACTGACTGGTGAGTAGGAGGGCAAATCTTTCTAAATTTTTGTGGACGGAAATGCCCTTGGTATTTGGTTAGGGGTGGCGATGAGGTTGATGAGCAGTGGATCACCGACGATTGAGCGTCGCTGCGTCGGCGGGTGTGGGGTAAGGGTATTTATGTCAATTAATGCATTATGATTACTGATTAAAAAAATTGATTGTACATGGGCGACGATTTTTTTAAGAATTTTTTTTTTAGTGTAACAGTTACACGAGATGATACACCACATATTCGTCTATAAATATAAATAGTGAGATATGTTTGTTAAAATGTTAATAATTTAAAATTTAAAATTTTTCATCACTTACATAAAAATACGAAGTGTTTCCTTCACAATTAAAAATTTCTCGTTTGAAGAAAAGATTGTGGAACACAAAAACGAAAGGCCGAAACCGAGAAATCGAAACCATCGTGAGCATTGCGCAAGAGCAAAAAACTTGCGGTGGAATTCCACGTCATAACACCGGCCATAACTATTTTCTCATACTACCAAACATTTTCTCAGAAACATTTTTATTTGAACTTTCTTGGTTTTTTTTTTGGTAATATTATCCATGCACTCATTTTACTTCTTACATATATTTCTCAAGTTTCGGCCGTCAGATTAAACAAATTGAAAAATATAACATGTCAAATTTTTACAAGAGTGTATGGGAAGTAAGAATAGGTGTGAGAATAACACTTCCTTTTTTTTTTGGCCAAATTTATTTGAACATTCTGAGTCTACTATTCTTTAGCTTTATTTTCTAACATGTAACATGTATTATACAAATCGTTTATTTCACTGAATTAGAGATGACCCTTTTTTCGTAGTGACAAAAAATAATTATGTCTATGAACCAATGTACTGGTTCTATTCCCACCTATTCTTCTCCCTCTGACAACAACTATTTAATTCAATAACACTATCATTTGTCAAAAAAAAAAGAAAAAAGAATCACCCATTGAAAGCTAACTGTAAAAAAAATCAATTAAATTTGAGATCGTCTAGTCATTTAACAATTTTTCATAAAATAGACGCAACATTGCTATTTTGCTAAACACTTATATAATTTTGACAATGTTGATCAAATAGCTAAATGATATATGATCTGATTGATTTTTTGGAGAGTTAATTTGTAAAAGGTGAACTAGATCGCTGAAATATAACATGATGAGAATAAGAACTGAGAAAGTGTGTGAGAAGGTTGATAGCGTCGCTTTGTATTTTTCTATGGATATAATATAACGTCAACGTGGTAACAATATTACTACACAAATTTAGAACAAATTATTTTTTTGAAGAATAATGTTCTAAACTAAAAAGAAGGACAAATTATTTTCTTTTAATTTATTTTCTAGCATAGAACAATTCAAAATAGATGTTTATACAACGGAGATATAGGGAAGTATTTCTCGTAATTAACTTGAACTTGTAAACTAATTGGAACACCATTGTATTAATTATATTTTGACAACCAGAATAAACAGTAGTTATGTGATTACGCAGCCACCAAACGAACCTAAAAAATCAATCAACATTTTTTAATCTATATATAATTTATCCAAGAAAATGGTAGACAAAGATATTGAGAAAGCGATTAGAGTTGTTAATCTGTCACACACTTGTAAATCTGTAGCATTTAGTTCTTGATTAACTCAACAAGCATATACGCCACACGTTGAAAAGTGACACAAGCACATGCAATGTCATGCATATGCAATTAATTTACCTAATAATTCATTTAAGTCAAGTTAATTAAATTAAAACCAATAATTAGCACATGCATGCATTACGTAGGAAATTAATAAGAAAACTCATTTGATCATGCATGCATTACGTAGGAAATTAATAAGAAAACTCACTTGATCATGTGGCTCAATTTCCTCCCTCTGCGGTTGATCTTACGATCATACGATGACGACGACGTACGATCGCCGGACATGCACCGTGAGATTTGAATCTCCTCTCTGCACTTCAAACCCTAAACAACTTTTCACCTGGATTTCCTTCCAGAATAATGGAAGAACAGCTTCCTTCCGAGTTTCTGAGATGGATGTTTTTTGGGGCGGCCTTTCTATCGTATTTTCTGTTTAATTAGCTGCTAATTAAACAGCTTCTCTTTTGAATGTTCTTGTTTTGCCGTTCTGGTTTTGTTAATTGCCTTGTGGCTTGTGTTTATATTTAGTCAATAATTGTGATTTGTTTTGGGTTTTTTTATATATTATTTTATCAGTTATTGTCTTTTGTTTAAGCTGTTGGTCAGTTGGTCCGTTGGTGTGTGACCGTTCTTAGTTCTTACAGTTGGCTTTTGTTGTATTTTTGTTTCTTCAGTTTCTTCGTTCCTTTTAGTTTGGGGTCTTTTCCTCTTGGCCTTTGGCTTCTATTCTTATTCTTTTGGGCGAACTAGTTTCTGAATTATTAGCTGAGTAAAAACTAGGTCCCTAATCAAAAAATTTTCCTTCAAAAAAATCAGTTATTGAATTAAAATCTCTCAATTACATCCCTAATATTAGATTTGAAACTACTATAATCAATTTTCTGTCAATTTAAGTCACGTTACTTGCATGTGATACACATTGGAATGTAGATTGGTAATTTTCCATAAAGAAATAGTGTATAAAATTGACTTTTGAGGGTAAATTAGATGTTAGATTCACAACCTATATGAAATGTTAAAGACTTATAGGTGAAAAAAATAATGTATTGGCACTTCACATATTCTTTTTGTGATGTTATTGATAGGATACCGGAAATGGTTGAACAAATTAGTGTGTTGGAGTATGATTTTACTAGCTCAAAGGACCCTTGTTAGATGTTTGACACTTGTCAAGTCTGAGAGATATATGTATATATATATCAGACTAATTGTGCAAGCGGGTGGTTAGAGAAAAACTATATTGTTGTGAATGAATACAAATACAGTTTCCATGTCATGCATTGAAGGTTAGAACAAGATTCTTATTAGTTATATATATAATTTTATACAGAGGCCCCTTAATATATGATTTTCTTTTGAGAAAAGAAAATATAGTTTTTGAAACCTCTGCAAATACCCTAAATTAGATAATGATCTCATAATTATAAACTTTCAATCATGCTTAAAGACCTTTAACCACATTTTTGAACTTCTAAAGTGTCTCATCTTCGTGGTTGGGTTCAAACTAGTTGAGTGGTTGTATTTTCACATTGTGAAAAAGGCTAAAAACTTCTAATTAATGTATTAGAAAAAAAGGGTTGAGTTTGCCCAATTTTCATCGATTGTGGAAGGAGGTCGGTAAGAATGGAATAAAAACCCCATAAAACAAATTCAAAATTCTTGCATGCCGACAGTGGCAATTTTCCTTGAGTACCTACCGTCATTCAGGCTTTATTATTGATACATATTTGATTGTTGGGTTTGATTCAACGGTGCTCGATCACCAATCTAAAGCCGTTGAATCCCCTCATGCCTACATTTGGGATAACAGTTGGCAATTGAGTTAGATGGTAGCATTGGTGAAGTGATGGTGTGGACCATGAAATGAAAGGAGGAGGCAAGTCACAAGTGGAAAACCAAAATGTCAAAGGGGATGATGGGTTGGGTGGGGTGGGATGGGCAGTGGCGTTGCAAAAGGGGTAAAAAGCCAAATGTTGAAGTGTGTGAAGCTTTGAATGACTTTTCTCTTTAACTTTTCCTCCAGGAAAGAAGATAGTTGAGTCAGTGTGAACGTGTAAAGTTTTGATGTTTTTGGATCCAAAGTTGTTTACAAGCGAATTGGATCCTCTCCAGATCCCCTCTATGGGGATCCTAGAGATCAAGACCTTTGGGCCGTTCATCAAAAATCGTGCGGTTAAAATTAAATAATTTTTATATTTTTAAAAATAAAACAGTTTCGTTTTGCGTAAAAAGCATTTAATTGTAACCGCACGATTTTTGATGAACGGTCCACGGGACTTGATCCCTAGGATCCCCATGAAGGGGATCCGGAGAGGATCCAAGTCCGTTTACAAGTGGTGAAATTTGACATTCTTGAAAGAAAATTTGTGAGCACACAAATCAGTGGGTGCGAACACCACCAGCCATCTATCAACAACCAAATGCCACCTTAATCCCTCATTGATCAAGTTTTGTCCATGCTTCAACACGGACAATGATTATATGACACGGATTTACGGTCATCCTAATTCCTTGTGCCCACTTAATAAAACAATGACATGCGAGAGATTTTGAATAAATGTCACGCCATGTGTTGATAAACTCATTCCATGTAAGTTACTTTCCTGAACATGACAACATCTCTTTATTAACGTGTTGACATCATCCTAGATAACATGCCAATAACAAAACACGTTCATAATACATTATTAACAACATTGACACAAAATCTATCCTTTTGCAAAGAGCAAACGCCGTGCCGAACTAATTTCTGCTCTTTGATCCCACCCTTAACCTATATACGTTCTCTCCTATGATTCCAAAAAGCTCCTCATTTAGTTTAGGGGTATTCAGTCTCTATTTCATATCTCATGTACGAACTGATTTTGTTCTCATGCATGACACTTGTTGATTAGTAAGAAAAGAAAAGGTGTCACAAGCGCTACAGCAAACTGATATTCCCCTGTACTCGTTAGGGAGATGTCTCAAGTTCAACTCCACGTACATGACGAATTCGATACATAATATGTTTGACATATTGTGTAACAACCTAAATCCCAACCCAAAGAGGGTGGTGATTTTCAAACACCCACAAGCTAAAAGACAGACTATTACAACTGTTGAGAATATCGCGTTTAAGAATGGGGAAAACAAGAACAAACTCCGGAAATCGAGAAACAAATAACCAAGATAAATAACACCAACAATTTACGTGGTTCGGCAATATGTGCCTACGTCCACAGGACAGCAACAACAATCTTTCACTATATCAATAATGAGTACAACCAATAATCTTGCCAAATCTCTAGAACTAGGACTTGACGAAAAACCTGAAAGATACTCTCTTTTCTTTTCTCTCACACACTTATTGTTTTGCTCCTCCTATTCAAACCTAGTACAATAGCCCTTTTATATAGATATAATAAAGGTCTTCTTCAATAAGGATTACTAATCCTAATTGGAATCTAGTTATGAATCCTTCTCCAATTGAGAAAACTAACTCCAATTAGGAAAACAACTCCAACTGGGAAAACAACTCCAATTGGGAAAAACAATTTAATCCTCTAAGACTATTAATTCCCAATAGACTTAGGACAACTTAACATGGGCTGGAAAAAAACCCAACAACAACAGTAGACTCTAGACACTGCTTCAACAGCCACAACAGCCGTATTCAAATCTTCCCAACAGCCATAACAGCCATATTCGAATCTTGGGTAAATCCCAAGAGATTATGCCAAATAAGACAAACAATTAGCATGTATGCACACACGTTAACGGTATATACGGGATATAATGATGGCGAGGATGACAATGGTCGATGCAAATGAAGCTTTTGTGATTTTTAGTAACACCTACATTGACACGACCACGACTCGTTAAGCTATCCAACCCGAGAGGGCAAAACGACGATACCATGTCATAGGAAGAAACGACCAAATGTGTACAAACAAGACACCAACCCTAATAAGTTTGGAGTTGATTCCAGACTGCTAAAGCCAGACAATAGTGCAAAAAATATGACTTTCTATTGTTTTTTTGTTTCTTGATAAGTTCACAAAAAAAACGGTAATTTTCTCTCTATGGACACAATTTCAACAATGTGAGCGAAACACGATAGAAATTCACTTGGTGTTTAATATAGAAGGAGATGAAGATGAAGAAACTGGAAAAAGATGAGAAGGTAAGAGATGAGAAATCAATAAGAATAAAATAAACGAAAGAAAGAACTGAAAATAGGAAAACAGAGCGACGCACTATAGCTAATGCCACGGATCATCCCAGCCCTTCGGTCCGTCTCTTTTAACAAAATCAATGATGGCATGAACAGCTTCATCAACTCTGTTGGACAGGGAGTGATTCCCGTGTTCAATTTCAACTTTCTCAGCGTCGCCCATTGCTTTGCACAATCTGCATGAGATCCACAAATAGCAGTACAATTATTTAATCGCATTGGAGATTAATCCCTTACACACAAACAGATACAGTGTGCACATGGAAACACTGCAAGAGAAGACATTTAAGTGCTATTTTAAACGTAACCAGCATCAACAATCATTTGTTTATAATACTATCATGAGGTTCTTAACAACACAAATGTAATGTAGTATAAAAATGAACGTAAAAGTTTCTGTTTCTTACCTTTGGACCAGTGCTTTCTTGTCAACATAGTCAGGCACATATTCATCAGCCATGGAAAATATAACCTACAAAAGAATATGACGATTTAATTTGTATTGCCATACACTAAACCAGAAAGTAGCATCGTTCTTGTACAAAAGGTAAATAAAACTTATGCTTGTCACTAGACATAGAAACCAAGAGGCTGACAATGAATTCGCCATTTTTACGTAGTCTTTCCTTAAGCAATACAATTCTAACTTAGTCCTGCTATATTTCCTATCCTTTTTCCTATCATCCCTTCTAAAAAAATCTGTGATTTAAGTACTTGCCTAACAAAAAATATATAATTAAATTATTCTGAAATTCTTTTAATTGTGGCCCCTTCTAAAGTCATTAAGATCTTGCCTAAAGGTTTACTTCAAATCAAATTAAGTTACTATATAAACACACTTCCTTGCAAATAAGAAAATAAAATAAGGGATACTCTACCTGGCAAGGTGTGTTAGCCATGTGCCCAAGTCTCAACCTCAGCTGGTCATCAGTAAAGTCAGAACTAAACATGTCATCATCCCCGTTGTATGCACAAAGGGAGTGATACCTGCAAGGCATTTCTTTCTTTAGATGAGGACTAATAGCACTAATGAAAGGCAATATGGTATTTGAAGGCTGAGTAGCAAGACGATCTTAATGTCATGGTGCAACCCATTGCAAACCTCTACGTATTTTCACGCCTATTTTTCTAATAAAGTTCATCCCAGGATTGGTAATACTTCTCATTACTAATGATAATACGGGTGTATACCCACCGATAGGCAGTTATCGGGGCTCCTGGATCTGCTGCACTAGGCATTAATTCCAACCTACGTCCTTCACTAATCATGGTTGAAGCCAAGTCAATCATAGCAGCTGTTTCGGGAAGAGTTGCTCTATATTCCCGATCACTGACTGGGGCCTGACATTTTAATTGGAATTAGGACCACAGATTCAAGTAAAGGTTCATATAAACAAGGATAGAAGATATTGCAACAAGTAAGATTAAGAACTCTCACATCAATCATCGATTCACCAGACATCAAATAAAAGATGGTTTCACATGATGCTGACATATTAAGAGCCAGAAAACATATTTCTGTTAGGAAATCATCGTTCTTGAGAAAAACAAATGTTTCAGCATAATATCAATCACCTACAATTTATAACTGAACATTTGGTGGAATTGACAAGGAAACAAGGGAGCCAACTTTGTACCCAAATGGCAAGATGATAATCTTAAACACCTTAATTCTGAACAAGGTGCTTCACGTCTAGCATCTTGAACTTATTCACATTCAAATTTCATTTCAGTATAGATCAAAAGAACCAGAGTATGGAAAGGGTACTACCTGAAGAATGGCAGCACGGACCGCTCGGGAGCATGCAGCATTGGTGCGTATGTAATGTACAATATCCTAGAGTCAGAACCAAAAACATCGTATTCTAATTAAATGCATCAAAAAGTGACAACTATGAGTGCTCTCATTAACTTCAGAAGCTCAAGTCTAAATGCAATCAACACAAACCTGACAGCCAGTACTATGGCCAAGCAGTACCACACCCTCAGAATCTTCTTTGTTTATAAAGTGACTGATCAGCTGATCAAGCTCCACCGCATCCTTCGATACACAAGGCAACAATATCTCATAAGTAAAAGCACTAATATTTGTATGTGTGTGTATATATATATATATATATATCGACACACACACACACGGCTCGGGTCAGGGCTGGACGGAGGATATCCAGATTACACACACACACACACACACACACAGAGAAAGCTTAAATATGTAACAAACTAAACTTGAGGAAAGGTCCAGGCCAGTCACCATGGAACCTTTCAAACATATAGATACAATACAAGTAAAACTAACTGTCTTGCAACTTACAAGGATATGTTGTTTACTGTACTGTACATAAAAACACAGGAAACGATCCACGGATCAAGAACCTATAAATAAATAAAAAAAAGAAGAAGCAAGGGATTGGTTGAAGTAAGTTACTTGTTTCAAGCTGGAAGTGCCATATCCACTATATGAAGATGACAAGAGTGGTTGAACAAGTGACCATTTCTCTTTGTCCAAAGCAATTGCAAGAGGTTCCAAGTATCTATAAATTGCATAAAAGAAAGATATGAAAGGAATAACACATTTTCAAAATTTTCTTGAAGCACTTCACTATATTATGCAGTGAACTTGCATTCATAAATGCAGAAAACCGCTGCGAGTGAAACTCATACATATGATGCAATCTAGCCACACAAACAAGCATTGATGATGGAAGACAAAATATCGCTTCTCTTCAAAAGAAGTTAACAGTGTTACATACTCTGTTGCCAGAAAACCATCAGACAGTCCACCAATAAAAATGACTTGCTGTCGATAATCACCTGTTTTAAATGCTACCTGCATCACAAGGACAATTCTCATTCATCATCAAGTAAATTATATGTATAAGCATACAAGATAGACTCCTAAAGGTGAGCACAGTGGAAGTGACTGAACTACACTCGACAACAATAACAAGCAGCAAGAACTTTATTTTAAATGAAAGTTGATTATTTTTCGAAAGAAAATGACTTATATAAGACAAGCACTGTAAAAAAAGAGAAAAAAAAAATCATAGTTTGATCTGGTTGAACTAGCTTAGACTACGATAGTAACTTTTTTGTTCGAATGCTGGGCTTTACCCAAAAATCCAAAGTACTTAATTCTATGAGCAATTTAAACAGAAATCTAGTTTACAAGTTTAATCTTGCAAAATGTTTACCAAACCACTGAAACCAAAAGGCATGAAACCTGTGTTCTTGATGCAGCTCGCTGAACCTTCCAACATTTTATACCGGGGAGCAACGTGTTTTATTGAACTAAGGGAATAGTTACAGTCTACAGAGTAGACACAACTGAACCTTCCAACAACAGAACCAGGTAATTTCCTCTTAGTATCCGTAGATAAATAGCATGGAAACAAAAGAATTAGAAAATCCTACGATTCTTGAAATGCTGTTCTCCCTCAATAGCTGCCGTTGAACTACTACACATCTATTTTTCACATGTTACCAAAGCCCATCATAACCTTCTAAGTTCTCACCCAAACTCCAGCATTTCACCTCAAATCCCAAACCTCAAATCCCAAACTCAGTAATTGGCATAAACTTTATCCACCAAATTCAAATCTTCCCAACGTCCCAATAACATAACTCGGATTAGCTAACAGTTAAAAATTGCATTTTTCGATAGCAAAATGGCACCAATTATCCCCATTCTTTCAAAAAACCAATCTCAGTAATTGGAAACTGCTCAACAAACGCTTTAACCACCAAATTCAAATCTTCCCAACTCACCATTAACATAATTCAGACCACCAAACAGTTAAATTTTGCATTTTTCAACAACGAAATGGCACCAATAGCCCCAATTATTTCAAATTACCAGCTTCCAAACAGAGATCGAGCTCTGGCAACTCAATCACTCCTCAAATGCAGCACAATCCAGAAACAAAAAGCATAAACTGACATAAGAAACAGACAGACAGACCTGAATAGGTTTGGGGCCGTACTTGAAGAGCACGCCTCGGAACTGATTCTTCCGCACAACGGGGCCGGAATTGTCGGCGGAACCGCCCGAAAGGGAGTCTGCTCCCATCTTGACGGACCCGGCCCGTTCCGACCGGCCCCGGACGACACCGGAGAACCACGAACCAGAGGAAGAGGACGGAGAAGAAGACGAAGACGACGCAGACAGCGAGCGATTCATGTCAGAATCAAAGGCTCCGATTCAATATCATTTTTATTAATTTATATTTTATTTTTGGATTTGAATGCAAATTTCAGGTGAAGATCCGCATCAGACATCGTCAAGGTCCGTGGGCATCTCCTCCTTCCCTGGCAATTACAGTCGCAGCTGACGCGGCAAGTTCTACACACACGCGCTTCTAGAGCGCGGGCCCGTGTATTTGAGTTTTGGGCCGATTTTATGTGGGCCTCTGAAGATAAGCCAGCAGGCCCATTTGGAGCTGAGAGTGAAAAGTAGTGTGAGGTTCGTTTGGTATCCAACCTAGAAATTATGGTTTTTGCTCTCCTGCACATAATTTCACAAAAAATAATGATTGCAATTCAACTCAATATTATTTAATTAAACTTCACCCGTTCACGTGAAAGAAAATGTGCGGGGAGATTTGCCATTTCAATACAATATTACAAGATACTCTTAGTTTAGTTCCTTGTTAATAGAAATTGACTTCAAATCAAGCACATACGCTTTCCAAATTATTGTTTCTTGTGATGAGTAGCGTTGGAGGGATATTGAGAAACCACAATCAAATTCACCGATTATTTTCTTCCAACAATTTCCTCTAGATTGTGATTAATGAAATCTTCCCAAATGTAATTATTATGCACAATCAATGTTTTTACCTCTTTATGAAGCTGCACATAAAATGTTTCCACCATTGTACTCATGTTATGTGGATAACCCCGATCCACAAAGCCTTCTTCTCCTGGTAGCAGATAAACTTTTTGATGAGCCACATCAACGGTATAATTATCGTTGTCATCAGATTTGTTGTAAATTGGTGGATAATTCCAATTGCCGAAACTAATCTCTTCAACGATGTGATCTCGAAACGGATTGATAATCATAGCCATGATCTTCAACCGCAATGGAAAACCTGCTTTGATACCAGATAATGAAGGTTGGTAATAGAGAAATGACCTTACTGAAATCTGGAATACAACTTTGAAAGAAGAATAATCTCTATTTACATAAACTTCAAAATTCCAATCCCCCTCTCTATCTCTACTAAAGAGCCTAGCCAGCAACCATAATAACTACAAACACAAGTTCCTAGACCACTATAGCATAGTAAATGACCATTACTAAATGACATCACAATTCCTAATTAAAACACCACTTGCAAGAAATCAAGTTACTAGGAAGTATTAAATCAAATTTGAACCAGCCACCAAACTACATTAATGGCACAACATCAACATATTATTGAAGAACAATAAATAACTAAATATTTTGGGAATTACTATTGGCACTCAAAAAATCTCAATTAGTACTCCAAACTTTCTATAATTAAAAAGAAAAATACACTTGTGAGGAGTGTAGAATGTAATTTTTGGCGCGCTAATAACAATTCCCAATATTTTAAATAATTAAATATTAGAATTAAAAAAAAGAAGAAATATTCCAAAATATTCTTTTATCAAAGTTGTCGAATAATACACGCACTGTTGTAGACAATCCTAGTTTAAGTATGGTTGTGTAAATCCTAGATAAGATTTAATTAGAGTTTATCTTTACCTATTGTATCTCATATTCCTTGGTGAGCAAGGAATATCCCTATCTTATTATTATTATTATAAATAAAGATACAATGTAGGAGGGTAAACAACACAATTCCCCTACAATTCTCTAAACACACATCTCTCTTTCTCTCTTCTCTACCGCCGGCCTCTCTCTCTATTTTGTCATATAAAAATAGTCCACAACACGTTATCAGCACACTCCTACCGCTGCGCTTAGGAATTTGACGTTGGAGAAATTTTAACCAGTTCATCCATATCATCACGCAATCAGGTTCTTTCAAAACAACGACTTTTAACTCGATATTTTGCAACCCTGATAGCATGAACATTCACCATGATGCATGACCAAACTTTACGTTTAACGTATTTTAGATTCTACATAAATTGTGTCTGCCTCACAACCATAATTGTTGAAATTATGTGAATTTGATATTCGTTATGACTTGAATCTTACATATGTACATGCATTGAAAATATTATTTTTGCATCTGCATCGATTTACATATGTGATTCATTGAAATATATGTTGAATTGAAATATATATGCATATAATTGACTTATATATGAAAAATTGGAATCGGGAAACTTAGGGTTCTTTTGAACCCATGCCTTGGCATACTGCCAGGCCGCAAGCCACAAGGGCCAGCAGCCTGCGATGGCCCAAAAACCCAGAAAAAAATTGAACCCGTGCCATCATGTGTCATCCCTGTCAATGGGCCTCCGAGCTAATGACCATGGCTGGAGCTTCTGCTCCTAGCCCAAAACCTTAACCTCGACACCCAGCAGGTGTTGCCATCACCCAATCACCATGCTGCACGGCTTGCAGCCGTGCCTAGCCTCCTTGACGAACTGCAAATCGTCCACAGTGTCCTATTACCTGAGAATTTTTGAATCTCATCGAAATTTTTACAAAATTTCTGGTTCGTTTCTTAAGGTTTTGATAACACGTCGAGATTTCTCCAAATCTCCATCCCCAGTTGGTTCCTCGTGCCATAAACCCCCGGAGGATAGTCGCCTGAAGCGACGTCGACGTCCACCCTGCCGCGTTCTGACACCCAGCGTCGCTGGGGTGTCTCGAACCCCCCTTGACCCTAGCCTATGAGGCTCCATATTTCAGCCTGCACCGGCCTTTGTTGGGTTGACTGCTGCCAACTGTTTTCCACAGACCAGCCCGTGTGAAAAAAAATATATAATATTTTAGGGCCTCCTGTTTTGGCCCAACTATTTCCCACGGCCCGAATAATAATAATAAATAAAAAAAATAAAAAAAAATAAAAAAAATTCCTTGGGCTTGCCTGAAGCAGCCCGTGACAAGGAAATTTTTTTTGGCTGCAGTTTTTCCATAGGCATGCAGCCTATACCTGAGACCTGTATGGGACACAACATTTTTTTTCTTCCAGCCACCCCGTGGCTTCATTTTTTTTATTTGGGTCCCGAAATTTTATTTGCCTATTATTTTGAGGCCCAATAGGTTTTTTTCTATATTTTTCACCAACACTTTAATTTAGCCCGAAGTCCAAATGGTTAAATAAATTAAAATTCAATTCTAATTGTAAACCTAAAGTTAATTTTTTTACTTGTTGCATACTTGTTTGCATATATATTTGTGTTTGCCTGCAGGAATATATAAACCTGAAGTTCATAATTATTTTGAAACCTGAAGTTTCTTATAACATGCCTTGGTTGAAAACCTGAAGTTTTCATTTAAAAACATCACCCATGAAAACCCAAAGTTTTTCATGCAAAATTAAACCAATACATGTCTATTAGAACTTGTATGTTCTAATCCTATGTGAATGGATTGATTTTTTTCTCCATTACATTAACCACATATTGTCTATCTCTTTTGTGATAGGAACATGTCGAATTTGAACAAACTCGACTTCACCGCTTTAGAAGTTTTTGGAATGAACTACCTCAAGTAGGTTCAAGATGTGAAGCTCCACCTCACTGCAAATAACTTGCGTCCTGCCATTGAAGAAGCAACAGAGGAGCCTGTTGGCGAAGCTGAAAAAGCCACTGCTATGATCTTCATTCGAAGACATATCCATGACGCTTTGCAAACTGAGTCTCTTGCTGAGGATGATCCATGTGCATTATGGGTCGCTTTGGCTGATCGTTTTGATCACCAAAAGGACATATTCTTGCCTGAAGCAAGACACGACTGGCAGCATTTGCGCTTCCAAGACTTTAAGTCTGTGAATGAATATAATTCTGAAGTTTGTCGAATCCGATCATTTCTCAAGTTTTGCAATGAAACTTTGACCGAAGAGGATTTCCTAGAGAAGACTTATTCGACCTTCTCTGCTTCTAATATTGTTTTGTAGCAACAATATAAAGCTCAGAATTCACCAAGTTCTCGGATTTGATCTTTGTTCTACTTCTTGTTGAAAAGCAGAACCAGCTGTTGATGAAGAATCATCAAGTTAGACCTACTGGGGCTACTGCTATGCCTGAAGCATATTATAGCACTAATCAGCACCTAAGACGCTAAAAGATGCGTGGTCGAGGTGGCCAGAAGCCATCCAACCAAGGTCAATAAAGCCAATGCCCACCCAAGGGAGGAAACAAAGCCCAACAGCGCCCAAACCTCGCTCCCAAGGCCCAGAACTTCAAGAATAAGGGCAAAGCACCTAAAACCATGGATGTCAATATGTGTTATCTCTGTGGTTCAAAGGACCATTGGTCCCATGTTTGCCGCGCTCCCAAGAAGGTTGTAGATGAATATCATTCTCGTCGTAAGAAGTTTGAATCAAACTTCATGCAAGTGGACGAACCGGTGACTACAAAGATGGAGGTTTCTGACTTTCAGGAGGATACCACCCATATGGCAGATTATAATCTTAGGCATAGACTTATTTTTTAGTTGAAATAAGACAAATGGGGTTGAATTCCACCTAGTGGCCGAACCCCACCCTTGTTTTTGGTTGATTTTTGAACAATTTTCCTTTATGTTTTGGATTATTAGTTGGTGATTTGTTTTTGGATATTAAGTTTTAATCCTTCAATAAATGTTTTGGATATTAAGTTTTAATCCTTCAATAAATGATATTATTTTGAATTTATAATTGTTTTATAAACTTTTATGCATGTGACCGATTCAAATTAATTTTTTCATTCTAGGTATGACTAGTGGGAAAGTTAGTTGTCTGGCAGATAGTGCAACCACACACACTGTTTTGCGTGAACGCATCTATTTCACTAACTTCATACCTAAGAATGCACCTCTGACAACCCTCTCAGGCCCATCCAATCTGATAGAAGGATATGGTAAGGCATGTATAATGTTGTCCAATGGTACAATCTTGACCATTGCTGAGGCACTCTATTCTCCACGTTCCGGAAGAACGTTACTAAGTTTCAAGGACATGAGAGATAATAATTACCACGCTGAAACCCACGTAGAAAACGAAGTTGAATTTCTGTGCATAATTTCCTACGAATATGGCCATAAGCGTATTCTAGAGAAGATGAAGCGTATCCCAAGTGGTCTGTATACTACAACCATACACCTCATAGAATGCCACTATGTGGCCGGCCCTACTACTGGGACCGTGCATGAAATTACACTTTGGCATGATCGTTTGGGACATCCTGGACGAATAGCGATGCACCATATCCCCAAATCATCACACGGGCATCCACTAACCCGAAGTTTAGGTTCGATCCAAGGAATCGCATGTCAAGTATGTTCTATGGGAAAGCTTATTACTAAGCCTTCTTATGACAAGATTCGTTCGAATCCTCCCATTTTTCTACAACGGATTCAGGAGGACATTTGTGGACCGATTCAACCTCCCTGCGGACCATTTAAATATTTTATGGTTTTGGTTGACGCTTCTACATGTTGGTCACACATGTGCTTATTATCCACAAGGAACACTGCATTCTCCAAACTGTTGGCCCAGGTTATCAAGCTCAGGGCTCACCACCCTGACTATCCAATCCAATCTATTCGATTGGATAATGCTGGAGAATTCACATCTAAAACTTTTGATGACTATTGCATGTCGGTTGGGGTTGAAGTTGAACATCCAGTACCCCATGTTCACACCCAGAACGGTCTGGTAGAGGCTTTCATTAAGCGCTTACAAATGATTGCTCGATCGTTGGTCATACGTACCAAGCTCCCGATCGCTGCTTAGGGCCATGCAATATTGTACGTAGCAAAGTTGGTCCGCCTGAGGCCTGTTGTGACACAACCATTTAGTGCCCTTCAGTTGGTTACTGGATACAAACTCGACATATCGCATTTGTGTATTTTTGGTTGTGCGGTATATGTGCCGATTTCGCCGCCCTTACGTACAAAAATGGGGCCTCAGCGAAGGATGAGAATCTATGTCGGATATGATTCTCCTTCGATCATTCGTTATTTAGAACCTTTGACAGGCGATTTGTTTACCGCTCATTTTGCGGATTGTCACTTCTATGAGACAGTCTTCCCGTCGTTAGGGGAGATAAGAACATCGACGTTCATGAAGAACGACGCGAATTATCGTGGATGACTCCCACTTTGTCTCACTTAGATCCCCGCACCGCTCAGTCTGAAACTGAAGTGCAGCGAATATTAGATCTTCAGAGCATAGCTCAGAGCATGCCAGATGTTTTCACCAATCTAGCGCGCGTGACAAGATCACACATTCCAGCTGCGAATACGCCTGCAAAGATAGATGTACCAAATGTACGACGGACTACCCTCCTGGAAGCCCGGGACGCCAATTCTGGTGATCCACGTACATTAGCAGCTAGCCAATCATCTGCCCCTACACAAAAGCGTGGCAGACCTCTTGGTTCAAAGGATTCATACCCCCGGAAGAGGAAATCCACGGCACAAGGTCCTGAAGAGCCTACCGTGAATCCGACTATCGCTTACACATTCTACCCAACTCATGAGGAAATTCTAGATTACGGAAGCGTCCTTGAAGAGACGAATCCTCCTCCCGAGAATCGTGAGATTTCTGTCTATTATGCTTGCTTAGATGATGTGTGGCGTAGAAATGAGATGATTGTCAACGATGCATTAGCATTTGTAGTAGCTACTGAGATCATGTTGAGCGATGACATTGAACCGCGTTCTGTTGATGAATGTCGATGTAGAGCTGATTGGTCAAACTGGAAACAAGCAATCCAAGTCAAACTCGATTCGCTTGCAAAACGTAAGGTGTTTGGACCTGTAGTTCCTACTCCTCCACATGTGAAGCCCGTTGGCTACAAGTGGGTTTTCGTTCGGAAACGTAATGAGAAGAACGAAATTGTGCGTTACAAAGCTCGTCTTGTTGTGCAAGGCTTCTCATAACGCCCCGCGATTGACTATGACGAAACTTATTCACCTGTTATGGATGTGATTACTTTTCGCTACCTTATCAGTTTGGTAGTTTCCAAAAAACTGAATATGCAGCTGATGGACGTAGTAACCGTGTATCTCTATGGGGATCTTGATACGGAAATTTATATGAAAGTTCCCAAAGGACTTACATTGACTGGTTCAAATATTTCCAAACCCCGGAACACGCGCTCAATTCGGCTGATGCGTTCACTTTACGGTTTGAAGCAATCCAAAAGAATGTGGTATAACCGTCTGAGTGAGTATTTGACTAGTCAGGGATATGTGAACAACGAATTATGCCCTTGTGTGTTCATTAAGAAGTCACATTCCGTATTTGTGATTATTGTGGTATATGTCGATGACATGAATCTCATTGGAATTCCTGAAGAGCTCGCGAGAACTACTTCGCACCTGAAGTCAGAATTTGAGATGAAAGATCTAGGTAAGACTCGATACTATCTCGGTCTCGAGATAGAGCATTATTTGGATGGAATCCTAGTACATCAATCGAACTACACCCAGAAGGTGTTACGCCACTTTAATGAGGATAAAGCGAAGTCTTCGAGTACTCCTATGGTCGTTCGTACGTTAGATGCAAAACGAGATCCCTTCCGTCCGAAGGAGGATGATGAAGAGGTTTTGGAGCCTGAAGTTCCTTATCTAAGTGCAATAGGCGCTTTATTGTAATTAGCTCAATGCACTAGACCCGACATCTCCTTCGCTATTAATCTTTTGGCAAGATACAGTAATGCACCTACACGCAGACACTGGACTGGCGTGAAAGACATCTTCCGTTACCTTAAGGGTACTACGGATTTGGGCTTGTTCTATCACTACGAATCCTCGAATGATGCTACACCTTATGCTCCTCGAGTTGATTCTCGCCTTGTTGGTTATGTCGACGCTGGATACTTATCTGATCCGCACAAGGCGCGTTCTCAAACGGGTTATGTCTTTACCTTTGGAGGCACTGCAATATCTTGAAGGTCAACGAAACAGACCTTAGTTGCCATTTTGTCTAACCATGTTGAAATTCTCGCCTTACATGAACCAACTCGGGAATTCTTTTGGTTGAGAGCAGTAGTGGGCCATATTCGAAGCTCTTGCGATCTTCATCCCGCCGTTGATGTCCCGACGACGATCTTTGAGGGCACGCAGCTTGCATCGAACAGCTCTAGAAGGGTTACATCAAAGGAGACAACACCAAGCACATTGCGCTGAAGTTTTTCTTTTCACATCAACAACAAGAGCATCAAAGATTGAAGTCACGCAAATCCGTTCACAAGAAAATCTGGCCGACCTCTTCACCAAATCACTGCCGAAGGCGACGTTTCAGAAGTTTGTTCATGGAATTGGTATGCGTAAACTTTCTGAGTTGTAACTTTGCTATTTCTCTTTGGAATTATGTCAAACTCAGGGGGAGTATCCTATAGATACTTGCTTGATCTTAATGTACTCTTTTTCTCTATGATTAGGAGCATTTTTCCCACTGGGTTTTTGCTACCTAACTAGGTTTTAACGAGGCACCCACCTTGGGCTGGTCATATCCCTGATGACGTCATGTAGACGTTTCTTTTGACTTTGTATTTCTCACACATTTTTCCTTAGACTATGGATTTTGTCCCTACTCGGGTTTTTGCCATAGCCTTAGGGTTTTTAGTGAGATTTACTTACTTATGCAAATTCCTACCTTATTGAGAATAAGCGTTGTTCCTTGGAATCAGCACTGGCAAGTCGACTTCATCAACTTCTGCATGATGCCAAATCTACCTTGAGTATTTACACACTCAATGGGGAGTGTTGTAAACAATCCTAGTTTAAGTATGATTGTGTAAATCCTAGATAAGATTTGATTAGAGTTTATCTTTACCTATTGTATCTCATATTCCTTGGAGAGCAAGGAATATCCCTATCTTATTATTATTATTATTATAAATAAAGGTACAACGTAGGAGGGTAAACAACACAATTCCCCTACAATTCTCTCTTTCTCCTACCTCTACCGCCAGCCTCCCTCTCTCTAATTGTCAGATAAAAATAGTCCACAACACGTACATATTTGTTTCATTTTTTACTTACTTTATTTGTTTCGTGTTTTACTAATTTTGGTTCCTTTTTAAAAGCTCATGTTTTCATATTAATATGTTTAATGATTCAAAATTTGTCTTCAAAACTATTTTAAAATCTTAAATATTTGAAAACTGTTGTAAATGAGGCAAAACATGAAATTTCAAAATTGTTCCAAAACCTTTTCGATATCTTTACAAAGATTTGGGAGAGGCAATATAACTAGGGCTGGAAAAAAATCCCAAAAATCCCAAACCAAACCAAAAAAATCCCGATCCCAAACCAAAAAAATCCCAAACCAAAAATCCCGAAATTTTCGGGATGTCATCCCGAACCAAACCGAAATTTTCGGTATGGGATTCGGTATTGCATCTCCATTTTTCGGTATTCCCATACCGAACCGAAAAAAAAAAACTATATATATATATATATATTATTGAATTGTTCTCTCGGTATTGCATATGAGGTTACTCTCATGGTTTTTTGTGTCTACCAATATTTCCACTCACTCTAGTGACAATTGAATTGTTCTCTTGCTTGTATATTTTTCAAATTGCTTTACAAATACGGAATAATGAATTGGAAGTCAAATTATGAGGGGAACTTTGATAAATGAAAGACAAAAGCGACATTGATTAATCTAGAATATAGTCGGGCCTGCTCTACTTTAATTTGTCGCTTCATTCCATTAGAATTTGTATGGGATGGTGTACTTGAACAAAAATAGGCAGATGCTATTGCTTTAAAATAGATTTGTACATAGATTTGAATTGAATTAGATTTTGCTTTAAAATAGATTTGTACAAACTAAATAGGCAGATGCTACAGTAGCTGCCCAAATTGTTTTTGGTTGAATCAGGAGACATTCAAAATGTACACATTCATATTTTACACAATTGGAATTTGGACATATTCATATTTTACATAATTGGGCTGGGCGGACAGATTTTGGGCATGGCCCAATATTGGTTTTTTGTCCAAAAAGTCCAAAAGCCCAAAAGCCTAAAACCATTTCGGGATTCCCAATTTGTCCCGAAATCCCGAAATTATTTCGGGATTCCCGAAAATTGGGATTCCCAAAAATTTGGTTTGGGATCGGTATTGAAATTGGGATTCCCGAAAATTTTGGTTTGGGAATCGGGACAAGGGTTTCGGTATGGGATCCCATACCGAACCACCCCTAAATATAACAACCAAAGCTATTTCAACTACAATATATTAACTATTCTTACTGTTTAGATGGCTTCCATTTCTTTAGTTGAATTCTTGATAATTTTTTATTTATTAATATTTACCAAAAATAAAAAATTAAATTATAAATATACTATTTTAATATCCATGTGTTAATATCGTACATATATTATCAGGATAGTGTTATTCACATACTAATTTTTACACTTGTACACCTTGTTAATTTTTTGTCATTGATGTTCTTCAATTCATTCGATTTGATGGTTGAAATTTGAGAGTGTATGAGAAGTAAAAATTGGTGTATGGATAGCCCTACCCTATTATTAATTCAATTAAACTTCTAAAAAGAAATAGGTTGGTGCTACTTGACACCCTTTTTCAATTTTCGACTATCAGATCGAAAGAATTGAAGAAGATCAATAAATACAAATTAATAAGAGTGTATGAAAAGTAAAAAAGAAATGTGTGTATAGCATTATCCATGAAATAAACTTTAAGCCCTAATGATTATGAACATAGTCAAGCTACATTGCTCCAACTATACATGTGATTTCTAACATCACTTTCTTCATTTAGCATTGCCACTCACCCTAAACCAGGCCGGGCCTCTTGTCTCGCATGGATATCATTAGGGGTGGTTCGGTATGGGATCCCATACCGAAACCCTTGTCCCGATTCCCAAACCAAAATTTTCGGGAATCCCAATTTCAATACCGATCCCAAACCAAATTTTTGGGAATCCCAATTTTCGGGAATCCCGAAATAATTTCGGGATTTCGGGACAAATTGGGAATCCCGAAATGGTTTTAGGCTTTTGGGCTTTTGGACTTTTTGGACAAAAAACCAATATTGGGCCATGCCCAAAATCTGTCCGCCCAGCCCAATTATGTAAAATATGAATATGTCCAAATTCCAATTGTGTAAAATATGAATGTGTACATTTTGAATGTCTCCTGATTCAACCAAAAACAATTTGGGCAGCTACTGTAGCATCTGCCTATTTAGTTTGTACAAATCTATTTTAAAGCAAAATCTAATTCAATTCAAATCTATGTACAAATCTATTTTAAAGCAATAGCATCTGCCTATTTTTGTTCAAGTACACCATCCCATACAAATTCTAATGGAATGAAGCGACAAATTAAAGTAGAGCAGGCCCGACTATATTCTAGATTAATCAATGTCGCTTTTGTCTTTCATTTATCAAAGTTCCCCTCATAATTTGACTTCCAATTCATTATTCCGTATTTGTAAAGCAATTTGAAAAATATACAAGCAAGAGAACAATTCAATTGTCACTAGAGTGAGTGGAAATATTGGTAGACACAAAAAACCATGAGAGTAACCTCATATGCAATACCGAGAGAACAATTCAATAATATATATATATATATATAGTTTTTTTTTTTCGGTTCGGTATGGGAATACCGAAAAATGGAGATGCAATACCGAATCCCATACCGAAAATTTCGGTTTGGTTCGGGATGACATCCCGAAAATTTCGGGATTTTTGGTTTGGGATTTTTTTGGTTTGGGATCGGGATTTTTTTGGTTTGGTTTGGGATTTTTGGGATTTTTTTCCAGCCCTAGATATCATCATGTTGCTTACATTAATTTATCTCCCATTAATTATGCAATGTTCACTATATTCACCAATAATTATTCGTCTAATGATACTTCTTTTCTTAACGCTGGAAGATGCCGCGTATTTTGAATCTCCTATGCTGTTTATATTGACATTTACCTGCTTATTCTTTACTTAGTGGATCGTAGTTAGTAGCTAAATAAAGCTTAGGCATAGGTTAATTAGACCTAACCCTTTGAAAAACACTCATGCAGAGGACTTGCACAACGAGGCCTCCAGTAGATATGAATATTCAGTCACACGCAAAACCAATAACCCACAATGTTGGTGGGTTTTGACAGCTCTAAAAAGTTTTCATACTAATTTGGCAAACGTAATTATGGAATTCTGAAAATAACCGTAGCCATAATTTGTAACATTTGCTGCCACATGATATGGATAACTTTGGTGTCGGAGATAGGCTTCAAACTTCAAAGATTGCCCTTGAAATCCAACCCACCAACTTGTGGATGGAAATCACTCGAAGGTTTATTCAGCATATGCCCATCTTCCAATTTGGTTTAAATTAATGAGTATGGTTTTGGAGCTCAATTCAGGTTGGGAGCAAGTCCCACTCAACTGCTTTCTAATTATTACTCCCTTAACTATGATGCTTTTATTGAGAGGTATGATGGATCATGTATTTTATCTCTCAAATTCAAACTATGTGCTCATATCTTTCAATGATTGGTAAAAAATAAAAAAAAGTGAAAACGTGGTCCTCAAAACAAACCAAGAAGTTACACATGTCAAAGAAAACACACAACTCCACAATTATGAACGGGTCAAAAGAATAATGTTAACGACATTAAATTTGAATACCAAATAATGTGACAACAATTAAATTTATACTTATTAATAATTATAATCAAATTTATATGATGTAAGATGTGCCACATCATTTAGTGTCAAATTTAATGCATGAATTTGTGTATGTAACACCACCCCTGATAAAAAAAATATAATACAATTCTAGATAGTATTTTGTTATAAAAAATTATGTAATATGAAGATAATTAAGCAAATTTAAGTCAAATTTGTTGAGCTAAGTATATTTTATATACTCACCTAAACAAAGGTATACTTTTGTATACCAAATGTTGGATCAGTTCTTTCTTTATGAGAAAAAGAAGGCAATTTTTTTTTTTAAAGAGAAATGATGGTGGTTTTATTCCATATAATAGTAAAGTCATACAAATTCAGTAAGTGTATTCAGAATCAAGTTCGGAGGATCCTCGTACCAACAAAAAACAGAATTGGAATGAGAGGCCAACAGTGTACCGCAACATTGGTGGATCAACGTACATGGCAATTTTCTTTTTACTACTCTTAAGTTTTGCGAAAAATTCACATTTAATATGAAAGCGAGACGAAAAAATAAGTGTAATAAAGCAGATTTTTTGTGAAACTTGAGATAGTAAAATGGAAATTATAAATAAATAAAAAAACTCAAATAATTTGTAATTATTACTATCAAATGACCACGGTATTGACGAGCAATGGACTTAGGTTGAAGATTATTCAAGGGACCACTTAAATGTTTTTTTAAGCAGTTGACAAAATTATTTGCGGTAATCAACCACCATGATTATGCATATCTTTATATATAAAGCCAACAATATTTTTTGGGGTCACAAGTTTTATCAAAGTTTTTTAGACAAAATGCTTCTAAAACAAAAAATTTCAAAAGCAATTCAAAATAATCCACCAAATAATGTAGGGTTATTTTTGTCATTTTAATGGTTTTTTTTAATAATTAATTCTTTTTGTATAGTTTTTTTTAATTAGTACCTCACAATAGGCTAGTAATAATGTGATTTAATCAATTGTTCATTAAATATTATTTTCTCTATTTTTAAACATGTTCAAAACATCTTAAGAGGCATGTAACGCGGGTTATAAAAAAAGTTTTTCGCACGTGCATAATAATGTGATTAAATTAGTTGTCAAATAATTATTTTTTTGTTGTTAAACAAACGATATTATTTACACTAAGGGGGAGGGGGATGGGCTTAGCCTCACAATGGGCTAGCAATAATGATATTCAATCATTTGTTTATTAAATATTATTGTCTCTATTCTAAATGTAAATTCAATAGAATGTAGATGGAAATTGAAATACCGATTTTATTATGTGAATTCAGCTGCTTTGATTGGTTTGTGAGGGTTTTTTTTCTAGCATGATCTAAGATTATTCATTTACTTCAAATATTTGAATTTTCTTTTGTCAATTCACGTATATAAATACATTTAAAGTGTGTAAATCGCACATATCATGTTGTGATTAAAAAAAAATACCTTCTACACGCGCACTAGCGTGTACATAAAGGCTAGTATGTATAATATGACGAGTGCATATGGTTTCTATTTTTAAGTTTGGAAAATTAGATGTTCTTGTATATCTCTATATTATATATTATTTAATCTAGGAGCACTAAAAGTATTATGCTAATGCAACCTCAATGTTTACAAACTCACTTTCTATCTTCCATTACCTACTTTTCCTTAATTTTCTCCTGCAAGCATATAGCATGCAAGGAGTAGAGACTATTTTTATTGGGAGTAGATCATACGAAAGAACCTTTTTTTTTTGTAATTCTTATGATGCAATTGGAGCTTATCGGCAGAAAAGAATCAATTTAGATAGCCCTTTGTGGTTCTAGTGGTGACTAGATCAACGCGTTATTACTTCAAGAGAAACTCCCATCGAAGTTCACTATGAATCTTTGGGTACCTATCATGAGATTTATGGGCACTATCTAATAGTAAGAAGTATATAAAAAAAAGAAAAGAAATTATTTGTATATATGTTCGAACCACAGTTGGTCATATTTCTCTTTATCGAGATGATTTTTCGATCAAAAGTATCCCTATCATGCAGGTACAACATTTGAATCAAATTGGATATGTAATTATTGGAATAATTGTTAGAGACTCAAATGGTGGATATGCAAGCATGATAACTTATATGTTGATTGCAGTTAGTTTGATAATGATCGAGTGACATTGCTTTTTCGGCCCGAACCAAGGAATCCCTAAGATATGATGCAAAATGAATTGGAGCGTAATGATCATACGCCTGTAATGCATTGTATGTCTCATAATAGTTCCCATTCTTAGGCCGAATCATTACATAGAAATATCAGTATTTGATTGATCTAAATTCATGTAATTTAGTATTTATTCAATTTACCGATTGACAAAAAAAAATTGAATAAAATCGACTGAAATGAGAATCATTCTCAAGAAGAAATATTTGAATATCAATCACATTGATATCATCGATTTCATAAGTATCATACCAAATCCCATCAATCGAATTAGTGAAGTAAATCGAATATCAAAATGAATGACATAAATTCGGCAACAAAATCTAAACTTTACATAGTTGGAATTCGGTGTTCGATTTGGACCCTTGACCTGCCATTTTAAGGAAAATGACGTCACAGGTCCAACTCACTGGTAAGATGCACTATATAAGCATTCTTTAGGGTGTTAGGTTTTGCTATCTTATATACTATTCAATGAACAAATTTTGAGGTTTTCTTATATTCTTTGATGTATTCCAATTTCTTTTTACTTTAAAATTATCGTTGGGTAGCAAATACCTTCTCTTTATCACCCTACGTAGAGTATAAAAAGTGGTAGCACCATTAAAATTTAGTATCACAAGTGCATTGCATAGGGGGCCACTGGAATCAAAAGAAGGTGGGCTCAAAGGAAGAAATGACCCTTGATTAATAAATTAGTAACTTGACATGGAAATGAATGCATATGCCCTCTTAAAGTCTTTGATTAGATGAGGAATCATATTATGGGTGTCTGCGCACGGGGTGGTCCTTCCTTAAGGATATTATATATTTATGTGGATTCTATTATATAAAGCCTATTTTGTAAGGAGCATGATTCTCTATCCTCCTAATCTCTTTATCATTCCATGCTCTCCTATTTGAACGGTCACGGCTAAGCCACGTCAACATCTCATATTCATTTTTTTTTATAGAGATAATAAAACAAAAAATAATGTATGAGAGGAGGACATGTAAGGATATGAGAATCGGATGGTAAAGAATCCTACTCCATTTTGTAAAGCAATTATATTGACTTGCTTATGATTGCTCCTGAGTCTCATCAATTCTCCTGTGCAAGAGCAACCAAGCGTGATTCCTCAAAAGATAACTATACTCCAAATCAAAAGTTAAATCAACCTGAAAAAATGTCTCTTGATGGATGTGGAAGGAAGGATATACTTATTTGTAGTGCTCTATCTCACTCTCTCATGATTTATAAGAGAATTACAGGCAAATTCACTTTTAGTTAAAACTAGACTTTGTGTTTGCGTGTGTACGTGTCATATTTCCGGCCAGATCTTCGTTGCTAAAAAATATTTAGGTTATGACTAAGTAGGTTTCGGTGTTATATATACTAACAAAAGTACAATATATAACAATAACAACACAAAATATATAAGCATATGATCCAAAGTTGAAAAAAGAAGGCAATGCAGCAACTATTAGTCGCATTAGATGATGAAAAGCAAAAAGAAAACTATTAGTCACGCTTGATTAAAGATTAGGAATCAATGATTAGCTTTGTATGTTGATTAGTTTCAATATTCGAAGAAATGGAAGACCATCACACTATTTTAGCTTAGAGAAAAAGTATGATCGTGAGGTCCTTTTTATCTCGTCCTCATCATATATATAAGTAATTTAGTGGCACCACCATTTGAATTTGTTATTTTAAAGCAACTTTGCATCCCCACGAACACTAAAACCCCATCATAGTGAATCTGTGATCAACCGATCATGAGAAAACAAAAGCTATATTTTTGTACGCTCTCTCATGCTAGCTCTCGATCGACTCCAACCCTCATCGAGATTGAAGCTTAATTAATTGTTTGACAATATGTTTTACAACCTTCAGTTGGAATATTTAACAAGTTGGTACTCCAGATAATGTTGATTATTCTCTTGATAATGATTATTAATGTTATATTATGCCCTATTGGTTTGAGTGCTAGCATTTTTGTTACATATATAACAGAGATTGTTCGTTTTACTACAGAACGTAGATTAAGTGGAAGCACGTGTAAAGTCGATTTTCTTTTTTGATAAGACAATGGTAATATTTTACATATATAAGTCGCAATTTTAAGTAAAAATCTACATACATATGCCAAGTTGATTAAGCTAATATATTCTATCATTATGTACTCAATTTCAAAATTTCCTTGTACTCCATGTTAGACTAAAATATCGCTTTATTAAGAAAAAAGTAAAAAATTCACACAATATCATAAGTCCAAACGATTAATGTGACAAGATAATCTAATATACACTATATCATGAAATGTAGAGAATCAAACACGACCTTTATATTACATGCGAGGATAAATAATCTTAATCACTTATATCATCAAACAACCTTGCAAATGGACATATCTTGGCATTATATGAACTCCACTGGAGAAGAGAAAAACTATAGTGCTCCACTAAAAAAGAAAGGGCCCAAAAATAAGTTCTAAATAAGGAATTATACTATATCGATATATGCATAGTACAGTTGTTTAACAAATGAGTTGCATGAGTTGAAGTAAAGTGCATATAGCAAATATTGAGCTCGGTTTGTATAATATTGCCAACAGTTAATAATCAAAGTGCATTTCAACCAGTAACTACCAGATGATACCAACTGATATTTATAAACCAATGTATATCAGAGAGAGAGAGAGAGAGAGAGAGAGAGAGAGAGAGAGAGAGAGAGAGAGAGAGAGAGAGAGAGAGAGAGAGAGAGAGAGAGAGAGAGAGAGAGAGAGAGAGAGAGAGAGAGAGAGAGAAGATTTAGATAAGAAGATTGTATTTTCATTGATTGATATCTCAGTACATACACTATCATTTATATAGTTTCTATTCATTTGTGACTTACACAAGAAGATACAACAGTAACTAACTATAACAACATTCCTTAACTAACTCAACTGAACTTTGACAAGTGGCACATTATATAACCATTGGATTATTATCCTCAACATCCCTCTCAAGCTCAGTGGAGGGAGTACCAAGACTGAGATTGTAACAATGAGTCTGAAAGAGTGGTGCAGACAAGCCTTTTGTTAGTATATCTGCATATTGTTCAGCAAAGCAAACAAAATGAACTTGCAACAACTTTTTGGCAACTCTTTCTCTAATAAAATGAATGTCTACTTCGATGTACTTTGTTCTTTGGTGTAGAACATGATTACAAGTCAGTGCAATAGCTAACATATTATCACAATAGAGAACAGGTTGATAAGGAATAGAAACTTGCAGAAATGATAGCAGTTGCTTTATCCAATCCAATTCTGCAGTGGTTGATGACAAGGCTCGATATTCAGCCTCTGTTGAAGATCTTGAGACTGTTTGCTACTTTTTAAAGGACCATGAGATTGGATTAGAGCCTAAAAACACAACAAATCATGTTGTTGATCTCCTGTCATTGGGGTCTCCAGCCAATCTGCATCAGAGAAAGCTTTCACATCTAAGTTATGGATGCAAATGTCCACCTCTTTCTTCTTGGACAAAATTGCACCTACAAAACAATTAACACCTTAGGTCAAGGCCAAGAGCCTCACGCGCCCACGATGAATTTGGGGGGGGGGGGGGGAGGCTTTGGCCAAAGAACCTCCGATGCCAAAGTTAGAATTTTAGAGAGAAAAAGTGTTTGAGAATTCTAGAAAATTCTAGCAAGAGAATTTTTGGGAGTTTTGCAAGAGTGTAGACTTAGCTTTTGGTGAGAATGGAGCCAATATATATAGGCATGGCCGGTTCTCCTTGGAGAAGGAGTGGCTGGCCCTTTATGCACATTTTGGGTGTTATTTGGTGATTTTATTAGCAATTAGTAAATTGATTAGGAATAAATATATTAATTGACTAATTAATCACAATAAAATGAATGTTTTTGGGACGTTATGTAATTTATGTGGAATAATTTGTAGGTTATGAAGTAATTACCTAATATGAGGATGGATGAGATAATTTGGAATTGGTTACCTATTTTGGGCATTTTTGGCTTGGTTGAAGGATGATTGCCTGCTGCTCACGCGTAGGAATCCCGGTATGCCTTAAGGGTATTTTTGTCCTCTTTTATCCAAAAATCCACGTGACGCCTTGTGAATATTTTTGGCTCCACATAAGTCACCTTTGATATACTTAATTCCCAAATTGATTGTGCCTTTCAACTATTGAAGGATCCTTTTTACTGCAATGAAGTGTGATTCCACTAGATTTTGCATAAATTGGCATACTTGATGTACTGCAAATGCTATATTAGGCATAGTAAAGGTTAAGTATTGTAAAGCCCTAACTATGCTTCTGGTAGGCTTGGATTATAACAAGGTTTCCCATCATCAAGAACCAATCTATTATAAGGGAGACATGGTGTGGCACATAACTTTGAATCTTCCATTTCTATTTTTGTGAGAAGATTTCTCACATACTTTGCTTGAGACAAAAAAACCTATCAGACTGTGTTATAACATGTAGTCCCATAAAATAACGGAGTTGTCCTAAGTCTTTTAAGTTCAAACTTCTTGGTCAAAGCACAGATCACTTCATGAATCACAGAAGATGCATTACTAGTGATGATAATATCATCTACATAGAGGAGCAAGATGACTATAAAATTTCCATTTTGTTTAACAAACAATGAAGAATCTGCATTAGTTGTAATGAATCCAAGAGAAGGACGAAAACTTGTAAATTTCTCATTTCAAGCCCTTGGGGCTTGCTTCAGGCCATATAAGGATTTGTGTAACTTACATACATAATCTGAGTGATGAGAATCAACAAAGCCAAGTGGCTATGACATGTATACTTCTTCTTGTAGAATGCCATGTAAAAATGCATTCTTTACATCTAGATGTCTCAACGACCATCAACAATGTGTTGCCAATGCTAACACAAGTCAAACAGTTGTTGGTTTAACAATTGGACTAAAGGTTTCCCCATAATCAATCCATTTCTCTTGACTAAAGCCTCTTGCAACAAGCCTTGCCTTGTATCTCCCAACTGAACCATCTGCATTCCTTTTTATTTTAAACACCCCTTTGCATCCTACAAGATTTTTCTAGTGTGGTAGAGGTACCAAACTCCATGTACCATAAGAGTATAAGGCAAAAAGCTCTTCTTTCATTGCTTTAAGCCTTCAACCCAAACTGAACTCTTTAAAGCAGATTTGTAAGTTGTAAGTTCCACAGAAGTAAGATCAACACCTTCATTTTCATGCATAGTAGATAACAATGCCATCATTTTTAATATGCCACTTTTTGATCTAGTTTGCATTGGATGCAAATTTAGTGGAGGACCGGGTAGGATGACTTGAAGACTTTCAAGTTAGAATTCAGGAACCACATGATTTGGTGTTGAGATGTTCTATTCAGTTACAACAATGGATTGAACATGATTTGATATATGTGATGACATTGGGATGGATGACACAGAAACAAATGAAGTAGGTGATCAACCCTCAATGTTTGATGAACTAGATTCACTAGGTCTTGAAGTAATGGAGACACTGGATTGAGGTGTAACCAAAACATTTTCCAAATTTGGTACCATAGCTGATGTATTAGACATTGTGGGTGATGATGGTGAATTACTAGGTTTTTGAGTTGCAGATATCATTTCTTGATATGGAAATTCACTTTCATCAAATAAGACATGCCTAGATATATAAACCTTCTTTTTAGCAACCTCATAGCATATTTACCCTTTATATTTTGATGCATATCCCCAAAAGATGCATTTGGTGGTTTTAGGTTGCATCTTGGATGTATTGAAGGGTTTTAACAAAGGGTAAGAGGAGCATCCGAAAACCTTTAAATGTCTCACATCAGGTGCAGATCCATATAAAACTTCAAATGGTGATTTCTGATTTAAAAAGTTTAAGAAGGCATCATATTTATGAGGTATACTGAAGTTCGAGATGCAAAGGACCAGAAATTCACAGGTAAATGTGATGTTTGAATAATATGGCTAGAAAGGTAGAAGAAGAGAGAAAAAGAGAGAGAGAGAGAGAGAGAGAGAGAGAGAGAGAGAGAGAGAAGATTTAGCTAAGAAGATTGTATTTTCATTGATTGATATCTCAGTACGTACACTATAATTTATATAGTTGTTATCAATTGTGACTTACACAAGAAGATACAACAGTAACTAACTATAACAACATTCCCTAACTAATTTAACTGATCTTTGACAAGTGGCACATTATATAACCATTGGATTACTATCCTCAACAATACACACACACACACATAACTGTATGTGTGTATATAATAAGTTAATAAATCTTCTTCTTTTTCTTTCAAGCTAGCTTAGATAGGTTTTGTTTTTTTTGTTTTTTTTTGTTTCATAACTCTTCTTCTTTTTCCTCAAGCTTGTAGAATATAATGATCAGGCAATCAGATTTTGCATCTTTTTAGATTCATAATTTCACACACTATGATGAATGTATACTAATATCCTCCTGCTTTTCCATGGCCTTATTATGATTTCTAAAGATTATATTTGGCGTACCCACAAAGACATATGAACAAAATATATTACAACAAGGTTAAAAGAACAGAAATCGAACTTCAAAAAAAAAAAAACAATTGTAAACAATTTCTTCATTGCTTCCTTATTTAATTATCTCTCTCCAAAATGTTATCAAATTTACCGATCTCAGTAGGTTAAAAGCATTTGAATAAGGTTCCAACTCCCCTCATAGCTTTAATATTGCTTGTATTAAAAAAATATTTCTAAACTTATACTAAATATTGAAGCATTGAGAGATGTCAAATAAGCTTTTGACTTTATAATGTGATGAGGATCCATACAATGAGCTATTGTTGGTAAGAGAAATGCTAAGGAGACTCTTTTAAAAATGAAATTCTCCATGGATTCTTTTCCACCTCATGCTTTTGACACAATTCTCGTGCCAACTTTATAAAACATCGTGTCAAAAACATGAGGTGATATGAGGTGACGAAGAGTCCATAGAGAGTCTCACTTTAAGAGAGCCTCATTTCCATTTCTCTTGTTAGTAATGACTAATCATAGTGTCATTAGGTTAAAACTCGTTTATTTAAAGAATATTTAATCCAATCGATGTGGTACAAATGGTGTGACTTAACAATTTAGCTCGTTTATTTTTATATAAATAATATTGCATTTGGTTTGAGAAGGCTCCGCATTTTATTTAAAAGGTCGTTTTGAATTTAGTATATCTCATTTTTAATTACCATTAACATATCGTTATTTTTTTAAGGGGCATGATATCCACATATCCCATTTTACTTCTCACACACATTTTTAATTTTCGGTCGTCGGATCGGATGAATTGAAGAAGATCAACGGACAAAAATTATCAAAGAGTGTGTGAGAAGTAAAATGAGGTGTGTGGATGGCACACCCCTTTTCTTAAAAAGCAAAAGGATATTTAATCCATGACATTGAAGAGAAAAATAATATTAAATTCAGTCAAATTATATGTTACTTTGGTGGATTGAGTTTTAATTATGAAACTATTGCATTCGGTATTTGAAACTCTCTCATTTCCTTATATTGTGGTGTACCAATATATATCTTACTGACGCATCGAGATATATCAAGAAAAATTGAACGATATCACAACGCTAGAATCCACTAGCAAATTCTATAATCCACTAGGAATAATAGAGAGAAAAACTCACATTTTATTGATAAATATAACAATTCCAACACCAAATCGGTATACGTCCAAAACATAAAACCCCAAACCTTAGTAGGACTTTACATTCAAGCAAGAAATAAAACAAACGGTTAACAAAGTTTAAAAAATATCCATAAATTTGTTTTGGGATAGTAAACGAGGGAATTTGGCCAATTTGGCCCCATTTCATCACGAGCAAAGCTATCTAGTGCGTATTGTTCATCGCGGCATTCTCTTCGAAAATATATGTATTATACAACGTCTGATTGTGACACTGACAACGAAACCTGCATCCCATGAGCCTTACTGCCAATTTTGCATCTTCCATTCTACATCACTTGTTTTCAGAAAAATCATAGTTGAATTACATCTGTTTTTATGTTTCACAGCCCAATATAAACTAATTCAAATTGGCAATTAGATTTTATTGGATTGACCTTTGTATTTTTTTACTTTTGGTTATGTAGTTGTTCGTGCAATCAAGGCCGTTGATGAACATAGCTTTCAACCGTTGGATGACATAATAGTTAAGATAATTATTATTGAATGATATATTGTGGTTTTAATTATGATATTATCTTTTAATGGTGAATTATCTTGACATTTTTTATACGGGATAAATGAGTTTCAAATTATCTCCAATTTAGAAGCAATAACAGAGTTCAAGTGTGAGGCCATGGAGAGGCTTTTATTTGGAGATCAATTCCGTGCAAAAGAGTCCAATTTAAAGAAATTAGCAATGGGAGTGGTATCTGATGAGTGTCGTGCATGTCCCTAATGTGCTATTAGTTAAACACGTGGCCCCAATTTGCAAGAGATGATTATTTGGAGTTAAGCTTTGGGTTAATTCATTTGGTCAGAATGCATGCACGACAATAGAGATGATGATTTTTGGTGATGATGCAAGGATGGGATTATGCATGCATACAACTACAAATGGATGAATGTATGCATGGGTTAATGCGACATGGTGATAGGCTTGGTGATGTGATAAGCTTAGGTGTTGTTTTTGTTCTTTTGAAAAGTCATGGATAATCATAAAGGACCCTGAGATTTTGTTAGATGGGTTTTGATAGAGAATGGTCTCTTAAAGTGATCAGGTTGTGTTGCAGATAAAATGCAATTTAGTATGCATGCACGGTTGCACCTAGACTAACATGGTGGAGAAGGAGGAGTTTAGTTGGAATATGATGCTTTTATTTGGTGAGGTCACGTATGCGGAAATATATATATTTCTTTTTCAAGGGAAATTAGGAGATAACCTTTATCATATCTTAGAGATATTTGACAGCCAAGGTGATTAGACACCAATTCTGAAGTGATGTTTGACAGAGTTTGAGTTGCAAAGGGACTCTACACAATTATCTAGCCGTGCCAAGCAAGTACTTTAGTCCTATAAATACAGATGCAATGGCAACGGAAAAGGGACCTCCAATTCAACACACAAACTGCCTTGCGCAAACTCTCGCTCTACAAGAAACCTCTCAACAACCTTGAGATTTTTATTTTTCGTTTTCCGTCAACACATCTTCAGTTTGGATAAACAGCACTGCGTCGAGACTGACTGGTTATCTATCCAAGTCTCGGTCAAGAAGGATTTTCGAGTCTTTTTTTGCAGAGGTCATCTCATTAGCCTTCTCGGTGAAGTGAGGTGTTACCAGGTTACTACATTTAGCATATTGAAAGCCAAATTTGATATTAATCTTCGCAGAAATAGTAGCCTTGTCTTCAAGCTTTAGAATCTAAAGGCCGAGACGTGTTCCTTCCTCAACCGCAATCGCAAGACGTAGAAGTCAGCAGCGCGATCAACTCAACATCAACACATTTTACTCCTCGACGGAGCTCGGCGGGCGAGTTGGCACTCCTCGCACATAACCGAAGGACGTAATTAGCTTATTAATTACTCGGCCTGCACGCCACGTAGGCTTAGTATTTTTTAGGGACAACTTTCGGCCGTCTAGGCAGAGGCTGAGAAAATTAAGAGGATGCTATGATGGCCATAGCGTTGGTCGAATAAGAAAAAGAAAAAAAAGGGCATTGGGAAGAGGTGTTGAAAATTGGTTTAAAAAATAAATGATGTCTGGACGTTATGATTCCACTTTCCCTGATATGATAGCTGAAAAAAACAAAAACTAATGAAGGCTTTTATTTGTGGCCAGTTCGTGCCCCTAAAAGCCTATTTTATTATAAAAGCTGATGGAGACTTTTTGGGTGTCTAGGAACTAAATATAGTCTGATACCGTGTATATATATAGGCAGGTCGAGTTGCCAAGAAAAATTCTTCTCGACCTTCTGGCAAGGTTGCCGAGCTTGGTATGGAGTTGTGGCAATCAAGGAAGGCCGCAGCGTTGGCAGAACGTGCATGTTGTTGTCGAGGAACAAAGTTTCTTTTTCGGTGGTACAATGGGATTTTGTTGGTAATGAACAATTAATTTCTTTAACCATTCGGCTTACGAGCCGAAACTCAAAGAAATTGGGGGCTAATGTTTGGACCCGAATTTACACCATCAGCCCGAGCAATCGAGTTCGTTGAATAAGTGGATATTAGATCGTTAGATAATAAAGTGTTTAAAATGAATTTTAGTTATGATTGAGAATGTATTGTGATTTTAATCATGATATTATATCTTAATATTAACTGAGATATTTAAACCTAATATTTAATATATCTAGTCAGTTGTTTTAGTTGATTTGGTCCGTCTTCAGTTCGAATGAGCTTATTGTATCAATCCCTAGAAGCATGCAATCTCCTACGTGTCCTATTTCTAATACAAAATGGGTGGTACAAGTCAAATTGACTTGGAATTCATGGATGGGGGGGTGGTTGCACATGATTTTTCTTGGAATATGGTAATTATATTAAGTTGGTGAGTCGACATGCAGATGTGATCAAGTTGATATTTTCTTTGATAAATGCATGATTGCACCTAGACACTTTCTATGGAAAGATTAAGAGTCAAACTTGCATTCAAATTACTAGAGGCAGTGTTTTTTTTTTCTTTTCGCTGAGTCCTTTTGAAATACATGGCTGAGGGATAAACTCTTGATTCTAGCACCGCGGAGGTCATCAGATAAGTTGTTGCTTATCCAGCTGATGGGTTTGAAAAGTCAAGGAATAAATCCCACGAATCAATTTGAAGGATATGCCTTAGCGTCTGACGTGGATAAAGTTCAGTTCCACAAATTAGAGTTGCATTTGGACTCTACAAAATTATCTGGTCGCGCTACACAACATTTGCTCCTATAAATACAAAGGCAGTGGCAACGGAAGGGGAACTCTAATTCAACACACAAATCTGCCCTGCACAAATTCTCGCTCTACGTGAAACCTCTGAACAACTTTGAGATTCTTATTTTCCTTTTTGCCGACACACCTTCAGTTTGGATAAACAGCACTATCGCCGTAGAATCAGCTGATCTCGGAGCACCTTCAGTTTGGATAAACAGTAGTGTGTCGAGGCCGGCTAGTTATCTAGCCAAGTTTCTGTCAAAAAAGATTTTGGAGTCTTTATTGGCATACGTCATCTCATTAGCCTTTTGGCGAAGTGAGGTGTTACCAAGTTACTACATTTGGCACATTGAAAGCTGAATTTGATATTGAACTTCACAGAACTAGCAGCCTTGTCTTCAGGCTCAAGAACCCGAAGGTCGAGACATGTTCCTTCCTTGGCTGTAGTCGTAAGATCGAGAAGTCAGCTGCGTGCTCAACGCAACATCAACACATTTTACTCCCCGACTGAGCTCGGCAGACGAGTTGACACGCCCCACACAACTGAAGGATGTAGTTAACTTATTAGTTACTCGGCCTGCGCGTCACGTAAGCTAGGTAGTTTTTAGGCCGAGTAACTAATAAGCTAACTACGTCATTCAGTTGTGTGTGAGGTGTGCCAACTCGTCGGTTGAGCTCGGCTGGGGAGTAAAATGTGTTGATGTTACGTTGAGCGCGCAACTGACTTCTTGATCTTGCGACTGTGACCGAGGAAGGAACACGTCTCGGCCTTCAGGTTCTAGAACCTGAAGACAAGGCTGCTAGTTCTGTGAAGTTCAATATCAAATTCGGCTTTCAATGTGCTGAATGTAGTAACCTGTAACACTTCACTTCGCCGAAAAGGCTAATGAGATGACCTTTGCCAATAAGGACTCAAAAATCCTTCTTGACCGAGACTGGGATAGATAACCAGTCGGCCTCGGTGCAATGCTGTCTATCCAAACTAAATATGCTCTGCGGACGACTGATTCTACGGCGATACTGCTATTTATCCAAACCGAAGATATCATTGATTTCCTCCATAGTGTTATTTATCCAAACTGAAGATGTGTTGGCGAAGAAAAAAATAAAAATTTCAAGGTTGTTGAGAGGTTTCGCATAGAGCGAGGGTTTCCCTAAGTAGTTTGTGTGTTGAATTGGAGGTCTTTTTTCCGTTTCCATTGCGTCTGTATTTATAGGAACATATCTTTCGCTTAGCAAGGTCTGATAATATTGTAGAGTCCTGTTGTAGCTCAAACTCGCAGAGCAAAAATTGATCCGTGTCAGAGGCCTATCCTTCAGATTGCCATGCCTTTTTTTCAAACAAAGCAAAAACCTATCTAGGCCTCTAGGCTTATCACATCATAATCAGAACTCCCATCAATGCCTTGCTTTATCCTATTTAGACTCCCAAAATAACATGCATGCTTGGTCTTGAACAAATAATGTTTATCTAAACAACCACCAATATATATATATATATATATATATATATATATATATATATATATATATAGTTGGTAGTCTTTCACAGGGATTCCATCACTAATTTTTATAACTTTGCACTCAATCTGACAACACCATCACCATGCATTAAAAACCTAGCCTACCTAGGTTTCTCATCTCATCCTCACATCATCACCAAAAATCATCATCTCTATTGCCGTGCATACATTCTGACCAAATGAATTAATCCAAAGCTTAACTTCAGATAATCATCTCTTGCAAACTGGGGCCACGTGTTTAACTAATAGCACATTAGGGACATGCACGACATTCATCAGATACCACTCCCATTGCTAATTTCTTTAAATTGGACTCTTTTGCACGTAATTGATCTCCAAATACAAGTCTCTCCATGGCCTCACACTTGAATTCTGTTATTGCTTCTAAATTGGAGATAATTTGAAACTCATTTATCTCGTATATAAAAAATGTCAAGATAATTCACCATTAAAAGAAAATATCATGATTAAAACCACAATATATCATTCAATAATAATTATCTTAACTATTCTGTCATCCAACGGTTGAAAGTTATGTTCATCAACGACCTTGATTGCACGAACCGATAGTATAAAATTGGGCCTAAACATTGTGTGTGTGTGTGTGTGTGTGTGTGTATATATATATATATATATATATATATCTATGCCAAAGGCACCGCAGGCAAATCATATCAGGCAATCAGCTACCTATATATATATATGTCAGGCACTTATATATACATATATATCTTGAGTACCATGAAAAGCAGTGAGCGAGAGTCCTCGAGACTTCGACCCCATTTGGTATTCTCGGCTCGTTCGTCAAGGTCTCTTTTAAGATGTGTTAGGCTATGGAATGGATTCCTTGACCGTATATTTCTTCGATTGCAGTAATTTTCTTAACCATTCGGCTTACGGGCCGAAGCTCAAGGAAACTGGGGGCAATGTTTGGGCCTGATTTTACACTATTGGTTCGTGCAATCAAGGCTATTGATGAACATAGCTTTCAACCATTGGGATGACAGAATAGTTAAGATCATTATTATTGAATGATATATTGTGGTTTTAATCATGATATTATCTTTTAATGGTGAATTATTTTGACATTTTTTTATACGGGATAAATGAGTTTCAAATTATCTCCAATTTAGAAGCAATAACAAAGTTCAAGTGTGAGGCCATGGAGAGACTTCTATTTGGAGATCAATTCGGTGCAAAAGAGTCCAATTTAAAGAAATTAGCAATGGGAGTGGTATTTGATGAATGTCGTGCATCTCCCTAAAGTGCTATTAGTTAAACACGTGGCCCCAGTTTGCAAGAGATGATTATTTGGAGTTAAGCTTTGGATTAATTCATTTGGTCATAATGCATGCACGACAATAGAGATGATTTTTGGTCATGATGTGAGGATGAGATGAGAAACCTAGTTAGGCTAGGTTTTTAATGCATGGTGATGGTGTCGTCAGATTGAGTGCAAGGTCATAAGAATTGGTGATGGGATCCCTGTGAAAGACTACCAACTATATATATATATATATATATATATATATATATATATATATATATATAAAAG
Source organism: Crataegus laevigata (assembly GCA_963580275.1). Classification (NCBI taxonomy): domain Eukaryota; kingdom Viridiplantae; phylum Streptophyta; class Magnoliopsida; order Rosales; family Rosaceae; genus Crataegus; species Crataegus laevigata. The sequence continues at coordinate 14,700,616 of OY756940.1, read as the reverse complement.
GCGAATTGATGAGGGGCATGATGTGTGATGGCCTAAACCTATATATATATATATATATATATAAATTGGTGATTGTTTAGATAAACATTATTTGTTCAAGACCAAGCATGCATGTTATTTTGGGAGTCTGAATGGGATAAAGCAAAGCATTGATGGGAGTTCTGATTATGATGTGATAAGCTTAGAGGCCTAGATAAGTTTTTGCTTTGTTTGAAAAAAAAAACGGATGGCAATCTAAAAGATAGGCCTTTGACACGGGTCAATTTTTGCTTTGCGAGTTTGAGCTACAGCAGGACTCTACAATATTATCAGACCTTGCCAAGTGGAAGATATGTTCCTATAAATACAGACGCAATGGCAGCGAAAAAAGGACCTCCAATTCAACACACAAACTGCTTAGAGCAATCCTTTGCTCTACGCTAAACCTCTCAACAACTTGAGATTTTTATTTTCTTCTTCGCCAACACATCTTCAGTTTGGATAAACAGCACTATGTAGGCAACCGATGATATCTTCAGTTTGGATAAACAGCACTATCGCCGTAGAATCAGTCGACCGCGGAACACCTTTAGTTTGGATAGACAGCACTGCGCGAGTCCGACTGGTTATCTATCCCAGTCTCGGTCAAGAAGGATTTTCGAGTCCTTATTGGCAGAGGTCATCTCATTAGCCTTTTCGGCGAAGTGAGGTGTTACATGTTACTACATTCGGCACCTTGAAAGCCGAATTTGATATTGAACTTCACAGAACTAGCAGTCTTGTCTTCAAGCTCTAGAACCTGAAGGTCAAGACGTTTTCCTTCCTCGGCCACAGTCGCAAGATCGAGAAATTAGCTGTGCGCTCAACGTAACATTAACACATTTTACTCCCTGACCGAGTTTGGCTGACGAGTTGGCACACCCCGCACACAACTAAAGGACGTAGTTAGCTTATTAGTTACTCGGCCTGCACACCATGTAGGCAAAGAAGTTTTTAGGGTCCACACAATGTTTGGGCCCAATTTTACACTATCGGTTTGTGCAATCAAGGCCGTTGATGAATATAGCTTTCAACCGTTGAATGACAGAATAGTTAAGATAATTATTATTGAATGATATATTGTGGTTTTAATCATAATATGATCTTTTAATGGTGAATTAACTTGACATTTTTTTATACGGGATAAATGAGTTTCAAATTATCTCCAATTTAGAAGCAATAATAGAGCTCAAGTGTGAGGCCGTGGAGAGACTTTTATTTGGAGATCAATTCTTTGCAAAAGAGTCCAATTTAAAGAAATTAACAATGGGAATGGAATCTGATGAATGCCGTGCATGTCCCTAATGTGCTATTAGTTAAACACGTGGCCCCAGTTTGCAAGAGATGATTATCTGAAGTTAAGCTTTGGGTTAATTCATTTGGTCAGAATGCATGCACGACAATAGAGATGATGATTTTTGGTGAATGCGACATGGTGATAGGACTGGTGATGTGATAAGCCTAGGTGTTGTTTTTGTCCTTTTGAAAAGTCATGGATAATCATAAAAGCCCTGAGATTTTGTCAGATGGGTTTTGATAGAGAATGGTCTCTTAAAGTGATCAAGTTTTGTTGCAGATAAAATGCAATTTAATATGCATGCACGGTTGCACCTGGATTAATATGGTGGAGAAGGAGGAGTTTCAGTTGGAATAGGATGTTTTTATTTGGTGAGGTCACGTATGCGGAAATATATATTTATTTTTTCAAGGGAAATTAGGAGATAGCCTTTATCATATCTTAGAGATATTTGACAACTAAGGTGATTAGACACCAATTATGAAGTGATGTTCGACAGAGTTTGAGTTGCAAATGGACTCTACACAATTATCTAACCATGCCAAGCAAGTATGTCGGTCCTATAAATACAAATGCAATGGTAATGGAAAAGGGACCTCCAATTCAACACACAAACTGCCTTACGTAAACTCTCGCTCTATGCGAAACCTCTCAACGACCTTGAGATTTTTATTTTTATTTTTCTGCCAACACATCTTCAGTTTGGATAAACAGCACTGTGAAGGTAACCGATGACATTTTCAGTTTGGATAAACAACATTGCGTCGAGACCAACTGGTTATCTATCAAAGTCTCAGTCAAGAAGGATTTTTGAGTCTTTTTTGGCAGAGGTCATCTCATTAGCCTTCTCGGCGAAGTGAGGTGTTACCAGGTTACTACATTCGGCACATTGAAAGCCGAATTTGATATTGAACTTCACAAAAATAACGACTATGTCTTCAGGCTTTAGAATCCAAAGGCCGAGACGTGTTCCTTCCTCGGTCGCAATCGCAAGACGTAGAAGTCAGCAGCTCGACCAATGCAACATCAACACATTTTACTCCCCGGCTGAGCTCGGCCGCCGAGTTGGCACGCCTCGCACATAACTGAAGGACGTAATTAGCTTATTAATTTCTCGGCCTGCCCACCACATAGACTTAATAGTTTTTAGAGTCAACAGTAGTTCAACCTCATTCTGGCTCTCCTCAGTTTCATGTCATTCAGTTACATAAAAAATTAGAAGGACACAAAAAAAAAAAAGACAATTGTAATCAACATCCAAGCAACACCTCATGCAAACACTAAACTGTGAGACAACATTATATCAACTTAAAAATTGTAATATTTTTGGTCGGTTTTAACAACCAATCGAATTAAATTGGTTCTTCAACTTTCTCGTATTCCAATTGAACTTAACTTAAATGTTGCTTAGCAACCAACATTCGAGCTAGGGATAATACTAGGAAGATTAAATTTGTAAATAGAATTTTGAAAACTAAAGGACATCAAAGTTGATGATTGGTTTATTACTTAAACGTTAATAAACATACTTATTCCTATTAGTGACACATAATTAATTTGCAAATTTAGTTTCCAAATTTAATATTTCTAACAATACCTTTCGAGCTAGCATTTCTTTATGGAGCTTCCTCCACTCAAATTGAAAGATTAGATATAAAGTTTAATTCACAAATTATCTTTTGTTAAAATATATGACAATTAAGCGCATGCACACTTTGTATGTAATGCCCACGTGCATTTTCTCGTCTTCTTCTCAACTTCTTTACAAAAATTAATTAATTATTTGTGCAAATTTTCTTCCCTTTTTATTTTAACACTTTCTTTTAATTAGTTTGTAATAACTAATAATTTTGTACAATAAATGGCGCATCATGACGAAGAGAAAATAATTAATAAGAACAAGAACACTCGAATTCATCAGAAAGTATGAGAAAACCTCAATTTTAATATTGAATAGTTGATAAACTTTAATTTATGATTATGTTAGTACGAGACACTTTTTTTTTCTTAGACAGGGTTAAAATTCCCAACAATATTTTTGTTGAGGCCCATGTTATGCACCTTTCTTTCAGCTTTGTATGTTTTCAATTGCTATCAATAAATATTGTACTTCAATTTAAAAAGAAAAAAAAAATTGCCAAAAAAGAAAAAAATATTGAATAGTAACAACTGTAATGCCAAAACGGTATATTTATAATGTAACTTAACGCTAAAAGCCATAAGAGTTCAAATAGAAATGGAATTAAATAAATAATAAAATACCAAAAACGTCCTTAAATCTTAAAACCTTAACTAAAAATTGTAAACGATAGAATCTAGTTGAAAACCCCCATGCATCATGACAAAGCGCTAAGTTTAATGTGTGTCCCTGTTCTCATTGAAATGATGGGTAGAGGCCAAGTCGGACACCAAAACCTAAATATGCAAAATTCTATTATTTGATCTAATTTACGCCTTTCGACTTGATCTTCAATCCACTACACCATTTGATCTTCATCAAATAATGTAATGGCGTTTCTAACACTTCGAGGACATCCGATAAAGGAGCTATGAAGGGCCAAGGAGATGACAGCTTTGTTATTGGTCCCATTATAAATGACCTGCGGTGCCTTCTTATGGAGTGGTCGACTTCAAAGATTAGTCACGTCCAAAGGGAAGGAAAGTCGGTGGCGCCTAGGCTTGCTCGATTAGGGATTACTAGTGCCCAGGAGATGGTATGGTTTGAGGAGCCATCGGATTTGATTCAAGATATTTTTTTTGAAAACAATGTTTCCTTTTTCTTTTATCAATAGGAACAAGAAGAGAGATTTGAATTTAAAATATCTTCTAGGAGGTATCGACAGATTATACATGTTTACTTAGAAGGAATATGAATTAGTATCATTTTGATTCTTGAGTTCCATGCATTTACGAAAATATGGATGATGAAATCATTTCATTCATTAACTTTTTCATGTGTTACACGTAAGAAATAAAAAAAAATGTAACTTTTTCCTTGCAAATTTGTAATAAAATATCTAAAAATAAAAGAGAATTAGATCAAATTGGAGAAATTAGTTTATCTGATTTTTTTTCTTACTTCTCCTACTAGTGTTGTTTAGCGTTGTTTCTCGAAAGAATAATAATTTTACTGGGAATCAAAGGACCCTGATTAAAGAGTGAATTATCAGAAACATATGGGCTAGCACTTCACCTAGCTTGTCCCTTCAACATATAAAAAAAATCTATATTGGTATCAAAACCATGAAGAAAATTCTTTTTGCCCACGGCTTTCCTGAAACAACTAATTCCATTCCCACCCAATTTACATAGATGGTGATGCATACGTGTTCTTAATTTTATTTTATGGAGAAAATTATAGAACCTAAAACCAAATTAAGAAAAGTTAGTCACTAAACAAATGGTGCATCGATTTGGGAATCATGCCCCGAACCACATCACTTCCTCCTACTGAGTTGACTAACATTATTTGTACTTCTAATAATTTTATAATTATACAGGTAACACCTCTTTAACACATTAAAAAGACGATTAATTTGTAGCTTAGCTAGCTACCGACTTACGCTTTTTATGTAATTAACAGATCATGCCACTCTTATTTAGCAGCTACCTACATACACTTTCCATGAAATTAACAGATCATGCCCCTCCTAATTAGCACAAGAGGCCCATTTAACTGTTGGTATATGGAACCCAGAAAACATGGTGTCGATAAATACTTTCTGTATGTCCCTCCTCACCTATAAGGCACTTTTTCTTATTTTCAATTAAAGAATATTCACACACACTAAATCAGCCCACTTTAGCCAAGCCAGTCCTTTGACCTAACCTTCGAGCTCCACACTATAAAACATCGATTCTGCCCAGAACAATTCACCAAAAGTCTACATGTGTCTTTCATTCCATTGAAGTCACAAGAAAACCCTATACAACCTTGGTTGCTTTAGTTTTTTCCCACCACTATAAATCCACGATCTCTAATCTCTTCTGCTTAGGCAGTGATCATTCAGCTTTAAAAACTTCGTTTTCTCACAAACCAGCAGTTTTTCCCCCCAGCCGTAATTTTTCTTTTTGAAAAAAATAGGAAGCTAATACAAGATACCTAGCTCTGCATATCAGGAGAGTCTGAATCCTGATCCTAGCTTACTCGGACCGATCGATCACCCTTCCTACCTACCACTGGGCTAACCCCAGTGGCTTGCATCTCTCTCTGGTTCTCTCATCTCTCTTTAAAACTCCACATCAAGACGTTTGTGCAGGCCTTTTTTTATCCAACAATTCGCCGCGCGTTTATTGTAATTTAAAGTAAGTGGTCTAGAAAACTATGTGGGGTATTTTGTGGATTTTGTAGCGAGGACTGCGTTACATGTGTAACTTTGGATATAATGTTTCCATGAAGTGAAATCTCACCAGTGTTTTTGGGTCAACCTTGCAGGTTTCAATAATTATAAAATGAGAATTCTCATGTCTGCCTGCAAACAAGTAGTACAGCCGATGGTAAGCTTCCAAGGCCCCGGGCTCACCAACATAAACATGGACCCATTTTTCCGACGAAAAGATAAGGTTGTGATCGTAATGGGAGCCACCGGGACTGGCAAGTCCCGGCTTGCCATAGACCTCGCAAGACATAATTATCCCGCGGAGATTATTAACTCGGACAAAATGCAAGTCTACAAAGGCTTGGACATCGTCACCAACAAAGTCACTGAGGACGAGTGTAAAGGCATACCTCACCATTTGATAGGCAAAGTCGATCCCGACTCAGATTTTACTGCCAATGATTTCAAGCACCATGCGTCGTTGGCCCTCGAATCGATCTTGGAGCGTGACAGATTGCCAATCATTGCCGGGGGTTCAAATTCGTATATTGAAGCCTTGGTGGATGAACACTCGGAGTTTCGAATGAAGTACGAGTGTTGCTTTCTTTGGGTTGATGTGGCCATCCCCGTGCTCCACTCTTTCGTGTCAGAGAGAGTGGACCGGATGGTGAAGATGGGTCTGGTGGAAGAGGTGAGGAGAATGTTTGACTCTACAACTGAGAAAGAATATACGCGCGGAATCAGGCGAGCCATAGGCGTGCCTGAAATGGATGAGTATTTACAAGGCCAAGCAAGTGGTAATAACGATGATGAAACTCAAGAGAGGCTTCTTCAAGCAGCAATTTCTAAAATCAAAGAAAATACTTGCATTTTGGCGTATCGCCAATTCCAAAAGATTCGCCGGCTGCAAGCTCGGCGGGGTTGGAACATGCACCGCCTTGATGCCACGGAGGTGTTCTTAAAGCACCACGCGGAAACGGATCAAGGTTGGGAAAAACTCGTGGCAAGACCGGCCACGCGGATAGTGCGTCAGTTCCTTTTGGACCCAATTCCCTCCGTTCTTCCGACAGAGAACATCACCGCCACTACCACCGCTGCGGTTCTTTCCACATCTATGCCGACAGTGGCCGCTGCAACCCGATAGCTAGAGGAAGTAGGTCTGGCCGTCTCTGCGGTTAAAAAAATTATAAAAAAAATTCTTAAGAAGAAAAACATAGTTACTATGGGAATGGAAACGCTGCTGTCACTGTCAGGTGGTCAAGTTAAGTTGAAAGTAACTTTACATCTTGGGTGGCCGTACAGTTGGAAGCATTTTAGAAATCCGTGCTGGCTGCTTGGAAGGGATTAGGATTCTCTCTTCCTATTGTCTTTCTCTTTCTCTTTATCTTATTTCGTATTTAAACGGTTACGTTTAACTAAATCAGCATCACCTTATATTGCTTTTTTATAAGGACAAAAAGTAAAAAAAAATTAGTGTGAAAAGAATGGAGGAAAGGGAATGAAATAGCATGAGAGAGAATTTTACTCTGCTTTGAAGTGCTTTCTTTTACAGTTCGTGTGTCCGTACGTACCACGCTGTGCGATGCGCCGGCGTCAAATCATCATCAATCATGAGTTGATAATTAGGCTGTGGGGTCCATATACATTGAGAGCCGTCCAATAAACCCTAGCTAGGCGTAGGCCCCATTAATTTGTTGTGTATGTATGTAAATATATGAGAGTTAGCAGAGGGTGGTGTTTTTTTTTTTGGCCTTTTAGATTGTGTGCCGTTTTTACACCATGAGTGATGATGAACTCTTTGTTCTTTTTATTTTACATGTATATTGCTAAATTGCTATGGTATATATGTGATTTGGGAATTGGGAATTTCCCACAAAATAAGAAGAGGTGTGCGTGCATTTGGTTCTTCCATCCATATCCTAATTTCTAAAGTTGAGTACGTACGTACATCTTCATCATGATTCCACATCTAAATGCAAACAAATTCACGATAGAATTGGTCTTGAAATATAAGCAAGTTAAATCTAGCTAATTACAAAGTTCAAAGGAATTCACTAGGTTTGACATGAAAATTAAGATATTAATTAAAATGTGTATTGATCGTGGAATTAATACAAGTGCACACAAAATACAAATACGTTAAAGCCACTGAAAACAATAATGTTTGATTAAATGAGAAAAAATGTTAAACAATTCTATAAAGAGTAATGCTAGATAGACCAACTTTTAAGACCGCATTATTTGTAAATCATTCGATGACATGATCTGTCACTAATAAAAAATATGCACATTAAATCAACACTTAAGTAATAATATAATTATCAATAACTACGTCATATGATTTATAAAATATGATTTAAATAAATGGTCTCCCTAGCATTACCCTTCTGTAAAAGTGTAAATCTAGAATCTAGAGATTCAAATTAATATGTTACAATCTTGAAAGTAAATAACCAAGTTTGATCATCAATTAGATTGATAAGTCCGAATATATTGAGCTATATCTTGAACACTCCAAGTACTATATGTGTTTTGTTGTTATATATTTGTGAGAAATTCGCCGCAATACTCAACATATCAGTAATTAATCACTCACATGAGCATAATCAACCTATTATATATGCATGGGTAATTCACCGTGGGATATATATAGATCGACTTATAGTGATCTAAGAAGGTGAACAACTATTTATGTATGTGGAATCTATTGTAAGATGCACACATCATTAACACGGTTTAATGTTCTTTAGATTAGCCCTTCTACCTTACCATGTATACAATCATGATCAATCACCTTCTTGGACAACAGAGCCAAAGGTGAAAGAACCTGCAACGTGCATGGAAGGGACACAGAAGCCTCTCTATTTGCTGGAAGTGAATATGCTGTAATTGAAATTTTTTAACATCTAGCTTTTAGAACATATTGCTAATTGCTATATTACAATTGGGAATCTTTGAAATTAAGAGGGACCAAAAGGAAAACTGCTGTAATTGGTTGGGTCGTCTATGCAAGATCCCTTGTCGTTTTCATGCAAAAATGATTCCAAGTTCCAACTATGCAGTTTATATATAATATGGATTGGCCTTTATACCCACTCAGCACAGGCACTCACTCACTCACCACCTCTTATGGTATGAGAGGTGCGTGCGGGCCAACAGTGGGAAAAAAACATCTTTTGTTCTTAAGCTTTATGGCCTTTCTAGATAGGAAATGTCACATTAATGGTCAAAATCAACTTTATTAAAGAGAGAGCGGGAGAGGGAGAGGGGGTTGGGGAGGGGGGGGGGGTTGGGTTAGAGAGAGAGAGAGAGAGAGAGAGAGAGAGAGAGAGTTAGGGCTTACTTTTTCTTATATGGGAATGGGATGGTGCCCAAACATACGGCAAATGTATTTCGCTTAGTGGATGAAAGCCTAGAGAGGCCACTTGGTCATACCTTTTGATATTTTTGGAGAATGAATAATCGAATCTAAATATTAGAAGAGTAAAATACATAGGATTACTCTTTTTAAAAAAATATTTTGGGTTTACTAATAGTTAATTAATTTAACTGGTGTTACTTAAAAATTCTGATTGTGTAGTTACTAAATGTTTTTATAAAGTTAAGACTGACTGAATCGTTATGTTTATTAGAATAAAGTAATATTATTTTACACTTGCAAGTAGAAGATTTTATATTGAATCTCGTAAATGACAGTTTCAATACAATTTTATTATGAATGACTTCCAAATTCTTCACTCCTTAATATAAATTTATTGTTATATCATAAAACTTGAGATAGTATTTAAAAAACTTTTCTTTATAGTGTCAATTGATGGTGTCTATCCTCTATATACAAATCTATGCCTTACTTGACATGACATCGTTAAAACTCTACTCTTTTGATCAAAGACTTCTAAGCAACTGAATGTTTGAACTTTGAAGACCTAGCTCCAACAAGGAGAAAAAAGTGTTACATACACCAGAAAATAAATTTTTTTTCCAAACATAATTAAATTGGATGAACGTACGTATGCGGTAGAAGCTAGCCACACGAAAAGAAAAGAAAAAGTTAAATAAGATCTTCAAAGTAGCACTACTATTCCTTGTCATTTCTGTGTCTTGTTATCCTTTGGTCGATTTCTAATGGAAGAAAAAGTTAAGTTTGATTGTAATGGTAAACAAATTCCTGTGTCTTCAACGATGCCTAACACCGTCCATTCAACTCATCTGTTAATTGGTACTAAATAAGAACAATAAAAGAAACAAACATCGCACTATCATATATAATACTATCGTTGTTCAATGCATAATGTACATGCGTGATATGCTAGAACAGGCAAAGATTGCAGCTATATATTTGACTGGACTCTTAAGTTGTCATCTAGTCGGGTATGCATGAAAGGACAGTTCACTCTACGGTAGTGTGAGGGTTGTGATGATTTTTATCAACATGCTATTGCTATCACAAATAAATGACGTTCCAAGGGTTTTTCTTTTTCTAATCGTGGTTTTAGGGTTTCTTTCCATTTGTTCTGCCTTCTTCCCTCCCCTTTTGATCAACAAGTTTGTTTGAACTTGCCGTGACATGAACCACAATCTACACGTTTGAAATATCACTGTACTTGAGCTAGAGCTAGCTAGGGTTTTATTTTACAATACGATCTACCAAAATGATGTGTTTAGTTTTGTCAAGAGTCGAGTTAGAGATACCGCTAAAGTAATTGCTAGATGACCGAACATCGGTCGAATATCGTAATTAGAAATATCAATTAATGTTACATCCGATCATTTATTGTTTTTCCTTTTTATAATTTCTTGATTGAAGTGGTAGGCCTTAAAAACAAATATCATCCATGGTCCTTAAAAGTACAAGACAATTATTGAGGGAACCATGCATGCACAATCCTATAATTTTCGAAGCATAGCACATGAAATGAAATTGACTAGCTAGTATATATTAGGAAACTTTTAGATTGAAAACGTGATGCCAACCACAAGTTCCTACGGACACCCGCGAAGTCAATTGAAGATAAAGCCTCACATGAAAACAAAAAACAATGGCAAGTATCCGAAAAGAAAAGAAAACCTGCCAGAACGCTGTCTTAGTCAACTTGAATTAATCAAACCCCACATTTCCAACCCTATTCCAAAAAAAAAAGATAAATCTATAATTTCCTCTTGTACTCTTTTAATATTTGGCAACTTGTTTCTAATTTTCGATCCGTAGTTTCTTGGAAATTTAGGTCAATTTGTTTGATCTTCATGTCTATGTTTGCTGGCGGTGGCATTTGTTTTAATGGCTTGAGCACCAAGTTTTTGTAGTCTTGTATATGTATTTGGATAATTAGGGTTGGTCTCGTTTGCTGTCGTTAGCAAGTGATATAAAAGCTTTTGTGTACAACTCAGAAACGCGTACCACGGTTGGATGAAAGAGAGAGAGAGAGAGCAATAAAACACGGTTTTTGGCTGGGTTGTCGAGATTTCATAAGTTATAACCACTTATAATTATTTATTAATACCATCTTAATCTTTTGCATAGCTCATTCATTCGGTCATGCCTCCATCTCAATTTTGAAGTCTAAACCAAAATGAAGGTGATTAAAAAAATGAAGATCGTTGTTATATGTATACACACGTTGGAAGATGTTCACTCACCAAAGTAAACAGGAAATGATTCTCACACACCATTTTTATCTACTACAGACGTATAGGGTTGTGTAGACAAAAAAAATAGTATGTGAAAATCATTTCTCAATAAATTTATATGGATCATTACTCAGAACTGGTTCTTACTTGAATATGAGATTAAAATTTACAATATCTCAATACGAGCAAATATTCTTTAATAATAATATGTCTGACATAAAAATATTATTTGGGATTCATAAATGATTTTCTTTATGTGTCATTCCTCTATATAGAGAGGTTACACTCGCTATAATATACAATTGAGCTCAACTACATTTTCAACTCGATCTCTCATATATAGGAGGTCTCATAGGGATCTCAATATATTGTTAAAACTCCAAAGATTTTTCTTAATATTCATAATCACAATTAAGAAACCATAGCGTGGACGGTGATGCAAATCAAGGTTAATCACTCAGAGGTTATTAATATATCTGTCCAAGCACGAATATAAGAGTGAAAGTCAACTAGTTTCTGAATGTATATTTGTCTGATCCCTTACATGGGGTTGGGAGGTTGAGATTCTTGTAGTGGGTCTGCCATATCTGGAAGCTTAATTAACTCGGAGGATACAAATATATTATATATATAGATATGTGTGTGTGTGTATATATATATAGGAAATACAATCTAATAGAATACAAATGTAAGCACGCACCAATCGGGCAATCTGGTTAATTCAAATCCAATATTTGATGATGAAAGAAATACTATCTAAATACAATGTAATCTTTTACTTGTGCACTAGAGAGATTTTGGTTTTGATTCAAGTGTGGACTAGATTTCATACGAAAGATATCCTCAAAGACTATGAGAGGTAGTACTCATGATTTCAAATCTCAAATAGATTTTTTCCAAATATTTATGGGGTTTGAGTTCCTCACAGATCATCATATCATTTAAGTTAAGACTATGAGTTCGTCATGTAAAATCTCAATTAGATTTTGGCTTCTCACATATCATCATATCATTTAAGTTAAGACTATGAGTTCGTCATGTAAAATCTCAATTAGATTTTGGCTCCACTATCTGTGGAGAGGTCAGAGTTTTTTTTTTTTTTTGGGGGTTGGGGGGGGGGGAGCACATCGATATTTTATACTAAGGGGAGGGGGAGTTCAACTGAGCCACACAATAAACAGCCTAATTTGGTATCGAATTCGCCATCCACGAGATTCGAACCTAAGACCTCTCACTTCCAAGTGAAGAGAAATGTCACTAGACCATCTTACTGAGTGGCTGTTTGAGTTGAGTTTCTTACCTGTAATATCAGTGCATCCTTAATACATTACAAAAATGATGATGCTGTTTTTATTAATCACACGATCAAATTTTTTGTGTGGTTACAATCACAACACCAATTTTTTAATCCTAAACGTGATGCACATGCTGTTTACACTCATAAGATACCTCTTTTTTTATTAGTTAGTGTTTCAACTTATTTTATCCTATCAACAAGTTATTTTCTTTCAAGTTAACTTCTTCGAAGGTTGAATATTCCACGAGATATAGTTTAACCACTGTGTTCCATTTAGAAGTTTCGGATTCAAACTAAATAAAAAAGACAGACAATTTCCAACCGACAAATTAAGGAAAAATGTGTGTATATAACGCACGACGATATTGGGCCGTTCCATTTGAATTTGATGATTGTCTAGTTTCATTATATGTCGGGTTTTAACAAAATACCGGAAGTAATTTATAGATTAATGGAGGTTTTGGTATTTGATATTGTTGATCATTGACGGAAATGATGGAAATGAGGTCTACCTTTGGAAATATTGAATGAATCTTTAGAAATAGTTTAATCACCTAACACACATAAACTTACGAAAATTCTATTCACATGATAAGAATATGATATGTAAGGGGATGTAACATGCTGAGGGCAATTGATATTATAAGATCAATCATTATTTGGAAAAACAAAGCATTCTTTAATGAAAATTTGATAAGGATGATCTATTTTCTCATAAAAATTCACTACAAGCAAGTGAAGCTACTTGACCTAGTAAAAGCATATTCTCGGACATTAAATTCGTACACACTACAAAAAAAAAAAAAAAAAAAAAAAAAAACTATTTTTTGACGAAAGCATCTCGCTGGGCAAAATAAGGTTTTTGTCACCTAAATTTTTGCCTTACAGAAATTTAACGGCAATTTTAGTCAGCTAAAGGTCGTCAAAAATATTTGCTAGACAACTTGACACACCCCGATCCTAAAACCGAGGCGTGCCGGCCGTCACGTGTGAGTGACGTAGCCAAAGACGTCAGCGGAAGCAAATTTGGCATAAAGTGCAGCAGTGAAAGTTAAGTTGATAATATACATATGATACAGAGCCGATCCTAGGTGCAGTCAAGTTTAAACAAACATTACAACTACGAAAGAAAATCCTACATAAGTGGTGGTCTGTCAGAACTGCCTTGGTGCCTCGCTAACCGTCCACGACGTTGCTACCTAGTACCTGGAGGGACGCAAAACATAAAAGGTGAGTGGGCAAAAACAAAGCTTTCCAAAACCATTTCATAAATTCATAAATAACCCCTCGCTGTAAATCAGTATACTTTTCCCAGAAAATAGCACGTATATAAACTTATATACGAAAACTCGTCTTAACATCAAATCTCGTTATCAAAACGTAATAATAGGCCACGTCGATATACCAACTCAGAAATCATTATCATCATCAGGCAAGTAATATAAAACTAGGATGTCCCTAGTGTCCTATCAGCCGGAGTCACCTCTAATGACCTGTACGGCTGAATCTATAGCTCATCAAACATACTCAATCCCTATCAATCATCATTATCCTGCACACGAGTCGGAACCACCTATAGTGGTCTGTACGACAGGCTAGGTGTATAATATTACGCTCTGTGCTACGATCACGTGAAGGCTATGCGACGAATCGCGGGTCACCAACGAGTCGGAACCACCTATTGTGGTCTGTACGACAGGCTAGGCACCTGCCTTGGATCCAAGGTGAGCGTACGGTGCGTGAGGTGAACGATCACGTCAAGGCTAGGCCCTACTCTGGCGGAGCACAAACACCCGAGGTGCAGGTGATTAGCTAAATCACAATCTATCATCATTTCAAGCACTACCACAGTACTTACCTGACTTATCTGGCCGTCCTCGGCGTCAGTGCATAATAAATGCAATCATAATCACAGGCATAAAACATAATTGGCATACGACATGGCAATTCAATTATAAAATCCAATCAATTCGTAAATCAATCAATTTACGTTTCTAGGAAAAACGTCATATATATATATATATACTGAAAACAAAAGCCCACTCATTGATATGTCGACGGGTCATATCCCCCGAGCCTAGAGTGACTGCGCTCGTCCGCTGGATACGTCTCACCTATACGTGAATTAATCGCAAAACCGTCATTAACAGCACATAAACGACCTACGTAAATAACTTTTCATACGAAGGTCAATTTTGGTATTTGAATATACCAACGCGACCTACACGACGTCACGAGCGTCGTGATATTTTTAGAATAATTTTAGGACACCGCACGCGCCCCCACGCGCCGGCCCAGACACGGCCAGACGCGCCGGCCACGCGCGCCACGTGCTGCGCACGCCCTAACGGCGTCAGGAATATTCCGTTAACTTCTAACGGCGTCAGTTAACGGCGTCAGTTAACGGCGTCAGAATATTCCGTCAAAGTTGACGGAATATTCCGTCACCCCTACCTCAGGTCGCCGGCCGGACTGGTTTTTCCGGCGACCGGATTCCGGCCAAACTTCAAACTTGCATATCTCGTTCGTTTTTCAACCTTTTTCACTCGTTTTTCTTCCTACATGCTCTAAATTCAATGTAGAATACATATATACCTTCAAAAACCTTGAAAAACGACTGGAAATTCCTCGGGGAATCTTTCCAAAGTCGGCCAAACTTGAACCCACCAACTCCGACGTCCAAAACTTGCAAACGAGATACTCCGAGCCTCGTGGGAAAATTTTAAAGCTTGTGGTGATCTTATTTTCACCTAAAACACCCTGAAACAAAAGTACATGAATAGTACCTCAAGTTTAGGTCACGGGTTCAAGATGTTTTCGAGGGTTTCAAAGCTTATAACCAGTATGAACAACCTCAGCAAATCTCAAGGAGTAAGAATAGGCTTACCTTAGGTTGATTTGTGTCGAGATGGCTTGTGTGTGTGTGTGTCCGTACTATGAACTTGAGAGAGAAAGTGAGAGAGTGTTTGAAAAGGGAGGGATAAGGAAGAAGGAAACAAAAGTGGAGTTGTGTACGTGGGCGTGTGCATGTGCAAGCACACGTGTAACTTTATCAGCCCAAATCTTTGGGCTTAATATTCCGGACACCCAAAGCCCAATATCGTGTCCAAAACGTACTCGTTCGCGCGAAGTCAAGGGCAATTTCGTCATTTCACATCGAGCGTATAGAAAATTCGGGACGGGATGTCACAACCTACCCTCCTTAATAAAATTTCGTCCCCGAAATTTACATAACACAAGCAAACACTAAAAACCATAGAATAAGCGCGGATACATAACTCTCGTCCGCTCCTCTAACTCCCATGTAGCTTCCTCAACCGAATGGTTTCGCCACAACACCTTTACTAACCGAACCGTCTTGTTCCGTAAAACCTTATCCTTCCAGTCTAGGATAGTCACCGGCTCCTCCTCGTACGTCAGATCAGGACTAACTTCTAACTGCTGCGGAGGTAGAACGTGAGACGGATCAGCAACGTAATGACGTAGCATCGAAACGTGGAACACGTTATGTACTCTGGATAGCTCTGGAGGTAACTCGAGTCTGTACGCCACTTCACCTATCCGCTCGGTGATTAGGTATGGTCCGATATACCTGGGACTCAACTTCCCCTTCTTACCGAACCGTACAACCCCTTTCCACGGCGACAACTTCAGAAACACCCAATCGCCTACCTCGTAAACCCGATCTGTGGCATGTCTATCGGCTAAACTCTTCTGACGATCCTGGGCCACTTTCAAGTTAGACTTGATTACCTGGATATTCTGAGTCGTCTCATCAACTATCTCTGGGCCCTCAAGTACCCTCTCGCCGACTTCCGACCAACATAGGGGCGTACGACAAGCTCGACCGTACAACGCTTCGAATGGTGACATTCCGATGCTCGAATGATAACTGTTGTTGTACGCGAACTCCATCAGATCCAAGCGTAGATGCCATGCATCACCAAACTGTAGTACGGAAGATCGTAACATATCCTCAAGCGTCTGAATGGTCCTCTCGGACTGCCCGTCCGTCTGTGGATGATAAGCCGTACTATACAGTAGCCTCGTGCCGAGGGCTTCCTGGAATGCCGTCCAGAACTTGGATGTGAATCTCGGATCTCGATCTGAGATAATGCTGACTGGCACGCCATGATACTTGACTATCTTCGATACGAAAAGCTCAGCTAATTGTCGTAGAGAAAACTTCTCTCGAACCGGGATGAAGTGTGCAGATTTCGTAAGCCGATCAACTATTACCCAAACACCGTCGTAACCATTCAGTGTACGGGGTAACTTATAGACGAAATCCATGGTGATGTTCTCCCATTTCCACTGAGGAACGGGAAGCGGTTGCAGTCGTCCGAACGGTTTCTTCCTCTCGGCTTTAACCTGCTGGCAAACAATACATCTGCTCACGTACTCGGCGATCTCCCTCTTCATACCAGGCCAATAGTAGAATGGTCGAATGGTATGATACATCTTGGTACTGCCCGGATGCATCGCATAAGCTAATACGTGTGCCTCATCGAGAATAGCCCTCTTTAACTCTGCGTTGTTTGGTACGTACATTCTGTTTCCTTGCATGAGCATACCGTCGGTTTCTCGAATCCGTAGATCTGTCTTTTTCCCTTCACCTCTCAATCGAATCAACTCCTGAGTCTCCGCGTCATTCAACTGAGCTTCGAGAATACGGTCAATCAGAATCGGTCTGACCTGGAAGTGAGCAAGTAACGCTTTCCCTCGATTCTCTGCCTCTGAACAATCAATCTCCAATCCTACTCCAGTCGACCTCAACTCGCCTAACAACGGAGCACGGCTCGCATATATAGCATCCACTCTACCCTGAGACTTCCGGCTAAGTGCGTCAGCTACTACGTTTGCACGACCCGGATGGTACTCGATCGTGCAATCGTAATCACTCAGCAACTCCATCCACCTTCGCTGACGAAGGTTCAAATCTCTCTGGGTGAACAAGTACTGGAGGCTCTTGTGGTCTGTAAAGATCCTGCACCTCTCACCGTAGAGGTAATGTCTCCAGATCTTCAACGCAAATACAATCGCCGCCAACTCAAGATCATGAGTAGGATAGTTCATCTCGTGCGATTTCAACTGCCTCGATGCATAGGCGATCACCCTACCATGTTGCATCAACACGCAACCCAGGCCATTCAATGATGCGTCACTATAGACCTTGAAGTTACCACTATCGTCCGGAAGTGCTAGCACCGGAGCATGAGTAAGACAATGTTTTAACTGCTGAAAGCTCCGTTCGCAGCTATCATCCCACTCAAATCGAACATCCTTCCTGGTTAACTTCGTGAGAGGTAACGCAATCACTGAGAAATCCTGCACGAACCGCCGATAGTAGCCTGCTAATCCGAGGAAACTCCGTACCTCAGAAACAGTTCGTGGCTGTTCCCAATTCTCCACCGCTGCTATTTTCTGGGAATCCACCTGAATACCCTGTTCTGAAATAACGTGCCCCAAAAATGCCACCTGGTCTAACCAGAATTGACATTTACTGAACTTAGCGTATAATCGATGCTCCCTCAGCTTCTTCAGCACTAATGAAAGGTGCCGCATGTGATCTGACTTCGATTTAGAGTACACCAGAATGTCATCGATAAATACAATGACGAACCGATCCAAATATTGCTGAAATACCCGGTTCATCAAATCCATAAAAGCAGCTGGGGCGTTAGTCAAACCGAATGGCATGACTAAGAACTCGTAATGACCATATCTGGTTCGGAACGCCGTCTTCGGAACATCCTCGCTCTTAATCTTCAGCTGGTGGTAACCAGATCGTAGGTCGATCTTCGAAAATACACAAGTTCCTCGCAGCTGATCGAACAAATCGTCAATACGAGGTAATGGGTAACGGTTTTTAATCGTTACCCGATTCAACTGTCGATAGTCGATACACAGCCGTAGAGTACCATCCTTCTTACGTACGAACAACACTGGAGCTCCCCAGGGTGAAATACTCGGCTGTATAAAACCTTGGTCCAACAGCTCTTGTAACTGAATCTTTAACTCTCGCAACTCAGCGGGAGCCATTCGATAGGGAGTCAGAGATATAGGGTCTGTACCTGGCAATAAGTCGATAGAGAACTCCACATCTCGATCCGGTGGTAAGCCTGGCAAATCGTCAGGAAATACGTCGAGAAATTGCCTGACCACCTTCACATCCTCTAAACTGACAGGAGCACTATCGTTCAATATCACGTGGGCCAGATACCCCTGGCAACCCTTCTGCAACAATTTCTTAGCTCGCACGGCTGAAATGATACCGTGCCTAACATTACTACGTTCGCCAATGAATGTGACCACAGGTAACCCCGGCCGATGGAACGTAACTCTCTTCTCGTAACAATCTATGTTGGCTCGATTGTAATGTAGCCAATCAGTGCCCAAGATCACATCAAACTCGACAATATCCAACGGAATAAGATTAGCGGGCATCATGACATCCTCAATCAACACGGGGCACCCTGGGTACATCCAACTGACCAGACATGTCTCTCCCCTAGGCATCGACACCTCTAACTCAAATACGAGGGGTGCAGACTCAGGTTGAGTCAATTGGACAAATGAGTAAGAAATGACCGAATGAGTAGCACCACAATCTATCAACACTCTAGCGAAATGACCAAGTACATTTAACTTACCCGTTATCAGATCCGGGTTATTCTGGGCGTCCTGCGCTGTGAGATTATGAATACGGCCCTGAGGCTGCTGTCGCCCACCGCGACCTCTACTCGCTTGACCAGCTCGTCCAGGCACACCACGACTTGGTCCCGCAGGATTAGGCTGTCTAGATGATCCTGCGCTGCTAGAAGTAGTCTCTCCCTGCTGTGGCTGAACTCCCGAATACCACTGCGGTCCGCAGGCAGGATAAGGAGGATACGGGGTAGACCCTCCAGGATACAGAGAATAGCTACTCTGATAACCACCTGAATGGTACGGATCCGGAGGATATGGATACGGTGCGGGAGTACAAGGGGTAACGTCACCCTGATAATGATAGGTACTACCACGACTCGGCTGACCATATGCACCAGGAGGTGGGACCTGCTGAATAGGAACTGGAGGTGGTAATGCAGGTAGTGGAGGTCTTGGCTGATTCTGCGGGCAATTCGCTGCGCGATGACCCTGCTGTCCACATGTAAAGCATCCACGAGCGCCCTGCCTGCACTCGCCATAATGCCGACTGTTGCACCTCCGACAGAATGGTGCATAAGAACCGCCAGCATCTCGCTGCCTCTGAAAACGCTGACCCCCAGCGAATCCACCCCATCTCCTCTAACCCGGGGAACTCACACCCCCACTCGAAGAAGAACTCGAGCTAACACCACTTCTCTTGAAACTCTGGGTCCTCCGAGGCCCCTGTGATGCCACTCATTTACTTTTGTCGTCTCTCCTCGGTTCCTCTTTCCTTTCTTCACTGTCGCTATCACTAGGTATATTCTTTGAATCTTCTATCTGCACCAAAACTGCGTAGAAGTCATGATAGGTCTCACAGTGCCTCATAGTCGCCATCGTGCGCCATTTCTTTCGAGTGCCCAGCTTAAATCTCCGAAGCATCTCGGCCTGATTCCTAGCAATCTCAGGGTGGTAGCGAGCAAGATCAGTGAACTTCCTGTAGTACTCGTTCGCTGACATCTTTTTCTGCTTTAGACTCGTGAATTCTTGTTTCTTGCGATCAAGATAGGCGTCTGGGATAAATCGCTGATAGAATAGCTGTTTGAACACCTCCCAGTCCTTGGCCTCTTCTGGTGGCATCCTCTCAGCCAACTGTTCCCACCAGGTTGCAGGTTCCTTTCCCATGAACCAAGTAGCAGTCTCAACCCAAGTCCCCGCAGCTAGATTACCCTGACTGTGCAATACTTTGAAAGTCCGCTCTATCTGCAGAAACCAGCGCTCGGCACCTTCGTGCCCCTCGTCACCCTCATATCTCGGTAACCTCAAATTATGCGCACTCTCAAGAGGGGTCCTATGGGAAGGACGAAGGGTAGACTGAATAGCATGAGCAATAACATCTCCCAACTGAGAAAGGTCGGGAAAGCTAGGATCAACAGATGGACGTGGCTCTCGTCGAGGCGGCATCGTTCTGACAGAAAGCACCAACATATTTAGAATATTCACAACTGCACAGGACTACCAAAACCTAGGCTCTGATACCAAACTGACACACCCCGATCCTAAAACCGAGGCGTGCCGGCCGTCACGTGTGAGTGACGTAGCCAAAGACGTCAGCGGAAGCAAATTTGGCATAAAGTGCAGCAGTGAAAGTTAAGTTGATAATATACATATGATACAGAGCCGATCCTAGGTGCAGTCAAGTTTAAACAAACATTACAACTACGAAAGAAAATCCTACATAAGTGGTGGTCTGTCAGAACTGCCTTGGTGCCTCGCTAACCGTCCACGACGTTGCTACCTAGTACCTGGAGGGGCGCAAAACATAAAAGGTGAGTGGGCAAAAACAAAGCTTTCCAAAACCATTTCATAAATTCATAAATAACCCCTCGCTGTAAATCAGTATACTTTTCCCAGAAAATAGCACGTATATAAACTTATATACGAAAACTCGTCTTAACATCAAATCTCGTTATCAAAACGTAATAATAGGCCACGTCGATATACCAACTCAGAAATCATTATCATCATCAGGCAAGTAATATAAAACTAGGATGTCCCTAGTGTCCTATCAGCCGGAGTCACCTCTAATGACCTGTACGGCTGAATCTATAGCTCATCAAACATACTCAATCCCTATCAATCATCATTATCCTGCACACGAGTCGGAACCACCTATAGTGGTCTGTACGACAGGCTAGGTGTATAATATTACGCTCTGTGCTACGATCACGTGAAGGCTATGCGACGAATCGCGGGTCACCAACGAGTCGGAACCACCTATTGTGGTCTGTACGACAGGCTAGGCACCTGCCTTGGATCCAAGGTGAGCGTACGGTGCGTGAGGTGAACGATCACGTCAAGGCTAGGCCCTACTCTGGCGGAGCACAAACACCCGAGGTGCAGGTGATTAGCTAAATCACAATCTATCATCATTTCAAGCACTACCACAGTACTTACCTGACTTATCTGGCCGTCCTCGGCGTCAGTGCATAATAAATGCAATCATAATCACAGGCATAAAACATAATTGGCATACGACATGGCAATTCAATTATAAAATCCAATCAATTCGTAAATCAATCAATTTACGTTTATGGGAAAAACGTCATATATATATATACTGAAAACAAAAGCCCACTCATTGATATGTCGATGGGTCGTATCCCCCGAGCCTAGAGTGACTGCGCTCGTCCGCTGGATACGTCTCACCTATACGTGAATTAATCGCAAAACCGTCATTAACAGCACATAAACGACCTACGTAAATAACTTTTCATACGAAGGTCAATTTTGGTATTTGAATATACCAACGCGACCTACACGACGTCACGAGCGTCGTGATATTTTTAGAATAATTTTAGGACACCGCACGCGCCCCTACGCGCCGGCCCAGACACGGCCAGACGCGCCGGCCACGTGCTGCGCACGCCCTAACGGCGTCAGGAATATTCCGTTGGAATATTCCGTTAACTTCTAACGGCGTCAGTTAACGGCGTCAGAATATTCCGTCAAAGTTGACGGAATATTCCGTCACCCCTACCTTAGGTCGCCGGCCGGACTGGTTTTTCCGGCGCCGGCGACCGGATTCCGTCCAAACTTCAAACTTGCATATCTCGTTCGTTTTTCAACCTTTTTCACTCGTTTTTCTTCCTACATGCTCTAAATTCAATGTAGAATACATATATACCTTCAAAAACCTTGAAAAACGACTGGAAATTCCTCGGGGAATCTTTCCAAAGTCGGCCAAACTTGAACCCACCAACTCCGACGTCCAAAACTTGCAAACGAGATACTCTGAGCCTCGTGGGAAAATTTTAAAGCTTGTGGTGATCTTATTTTCACCTAAAACACCCTGAAACAAAAGTACATGAATAATACCTCAAGTTTAGGTCACGAGTTCGAGATGTTTTCGAGGGTTTCAAAGCTTATAACCAGTATGAACAACCTCAGCAAATCTCAAGGAGTAAGAATAGGCTTACCTTAGGTTGATTTGTGTCGAGATGGCTTGTGTGTGTGTGTGTCCGTACTATGAACTTGAGAGAGAAAGTGAGAGAGTGTTTGAAAAGGGAGGGATAAGGAAGAAGGAAACAAAAGTGGAGTTGTGTACGTGGGCGTGTGCATGTGCAAGCACACGTGTAACTTTATCAGCCCAAATCTTTGGGCTTAATATTCCGGACACCCAAAGCCCAATATCGTGTCCAAAACGTACTCGTTCGTGCGAAGTCAAGGGCAATTTCGTCATTTCACATCGAGCGTATAGAAAATTCGGGACGGGATGTCACACAACTATTAAAATTCAATTGGGCAAATAATGGTTGTCCAACGAAAAATTTCGCCGAACAAAATGCGTTGACCAACTTGGCCAGACGAATCAAACTTGCCCGACGACAATATTTCATTGGGTTTTTGAAAATTAAAAAAATTATAAAATGTTTGTCTGAGAAACTGTAGTCGGACAAGGAAATTAAAGAAAAGACGAACAAAAGTTTTTTTTTTTTTTTAATTCGTGATTTATATTATATCCAATTTAAATAAATTAATAAGTTTTAATTATATTAATCTTAAAAGAAATCACAGTATTAAAAAAAAATTATTTACTTATAGTAAAAACTGAAATATTCATACAAATGAATATATATAAAATATCCTAAACTACTCCTTGAATGGTGGCTGAAAATTGCTTGGAGGACCAGGGAGGAGAATGTCATTACCTTCGCCATCCCAACAATGTACAAATAAAACTCCTCATCTCGCTAGCACGCAATTGCTTCCCGAGCTTATTTGTGCTGGCGCATGGCCCTTAACTCCATTTCTAATTGTTGCAGTCTAGAAAACTTCATGCTTTGAGGTTGAGAGCTAGATAAAGAAGATTCTCCAAGGTCCTGGACTCGACCCACTCCTAGGCCACAGAACTCTCTGCTTTTTGTCGCCCAACCCAGTCTATCAACAACCATAGAGACATATTTGGATTAGGTGTCAGTTGCTTTAGTGGCATGTTTGTTGTTGCTGGGAGAGGTTGGCGAGGTACTTGTCCTTCTTTTACGACATAGAAGCCTACAATAAAAAAGAAAAAACTAATGAAAATTATTGATCATAATTTTAAAAAATTTAAATAGGGAAATTTGAAATTAAAATTTTGAATGGAATATTACATAAATATTGGTAGCCACCTGCTTGTCATGATTGGCATGCGTATACTCCCAGACGTTGACTTCTGAAAAAGTGAACTTTTCTCACGCTGTTCCTCAATCTGAAAAGTGAAGGGCTGAGAACTAGAGTGATGGAGGTATTGCATTGCTTCAGGTTACTCGTACTTGCCTTCTTTTTTTCGTTGTGAATAAAAAAAATAATTAAACTAAAAGTAAAGAATAAAAAAATTTATTTAAACTAAAAGAAAATTTAAATTTAAAAATGAACAAAAAATTGAAATGAAATTTAAAAAAACTTACCATAAGTTCTAAAAATTACTGCAAAGTCAGTACCACTTGGCCATCTTTTCTACAAAATCTAGGGATGGATCGTTCATAGCTTTAGCAAGAGATACAAAAAAAAAAAAAAAAAAAAAAATCCGTACGAAGGTTACTTTGCCTATCGAATATTTTTTGTTGCCTAAAATCTCTGAAAAAATAAAAACGTTGACCACTGTTATTTGACCAAATATTTTATTTCATCGGACACGATCCTTGAAGAGCTGAAGGTAAGTTTAAATTCTTCTCCTCCAGCCCGAGCAACATGTGTCTCCCTTAGTTAGGCCAAACCTTCAGAGGTATACTTCCCTACACTTTTGATTGATTTGAGCTTTTCTTTAACTTGAGAATTAACAAACTTCTCTTGTTTTTTCATTGGCCAAGGTGGGGACTTCAGCAACTGATGTTGGGCATGGCTCAGCTCAGGTTCCTTCTCTTTCATCTCCTACTCTTGTGATGATGGTGTCTTCAACTTCCCAGTTTAATCCCAAGACTGGGGAGTTACTTCATTATATTGAAGATGACAGCACCTCAGTAAGTGTTCCTCCTTTAAGTAATTCTATTATTTCCCTAAATTCTTCACTTTTATTAATGTACATTTTCCTTTTCAGTTTTCTCCAACGCATAAGGCTAGCCAACCACCACCAACCACTTTTAGGGAACCAATAGTCCCTGAGATCCCAGTGATCTCAGAAGTGACTAGCCCACGAGCTCCCCTGGCTGCTGCTCGGGCTAGTCTACCGACTTCTCCTCGGGCAACTGTGGCAGCAGAAGAGCCCCCTCCACTAGCCCAAGATCTAATTCAAGTAGAAAGTCTCTCATCCCTCTCTGTTCTTGGTCTATTTTCTTGAAAGTGCAATTTCTAACTCATTTTGCCTTTTGTAAAATAGGCTTCTGCTGATGGCTAGGGCCAATCTCCTCTGCCCATAGCATGCAAGGCAGCGCTCTCTGGTCTTTCCAAAGCTTTTGGGATCACGGGGATCACCATCCCTAGGCCAAAGAAAACCAAGGTTCTAAAAGACGCTAGGCGCTAGTCAGGCGGCAGGTTGGGGCCTAGTTCCTAGGCGGCTAGGTAGGGTCTAGGCGAGCGGCTAGGCAGGGTCTAGGCGGGCGCCTAGGTGGATTAGGCAGATTTAATTAAATATATTATATTTAGTGTAAATAAGTATCTGTTTATACTTAAAATATATATGATTTCATCATAAACTAGAAAATGGAATGACATATATATATTATGAGATATTGGAACATAATGAAAACATGGGAAACAAGTATATAATGTGTGTTCCTTTAAGTATTCAACAAGTCTCTTACAATTTATTGAAAAAATAAAATGCAAAATGAAAGTTATCTATTTTATATCTAAATGAGTCACAACTTCGACGGGTGTCTAGGCGGGTCTGGGTGGGCTAGGCAGGTGTCTAGTTGGTCTAGGCGGCGCATCAGTAGGTCTAGGCCCCATTTCCTAATTTTCAAATGCCGAGACATTAATCGGGGCGGTGTCAAACCGGCGGCGCTAGGCGGAGATTTTTAGAACAGCGAAGAAAACCAAGATTGCTGCTACTTCTTCAACTTCTGGCCTTCCTCCTCCTTTCCCAACTGCGGCTGCTTCTACTGCTTTTGCCTTTGAAGCAATGCCCCAACCTCTCACATCCATTCTAGCTACAGTTTCGTTGCCTAAGCTTGTCAGAGAGTTCGGGCAAATAAGAACAAAACTAAGGTCTCCAAGGCGCCCTTCTGAACCTCAACAACTTTAAGATCAATGCAGGATCTTCCAAAAATTGATGTAAAGGGACTTCAATGCTTCCTTTAGTCTCAAGGGTCTCCAAGATGCTGAGAAGGCCTTGACTAAACTATACAAAGCCGAACAGATGACAAAGGTTCAATTTGAGTCATTCCTTAACTTTTTCAAGAACTTGAGGGCACTAAGAGACCAGCATCTACAGGCAGAGAGGGAGGCCCACAGAGTGAGATGTTACAAGGAGAAGCATTGAAGAACCTCATTTTCTCTGCAGAAGCTAGTGGATGAAGGCTCATCCATGGAGGCAAGGATTATAGAGTTAACTTTTAAGATTCGAAAGTTGGAGGAGCAACTGTCTACACTCAAGGTTGAACAGATGACTTTGTCCAGCAAGCTTTATCAGAAGATATAAGAAGTCAAGAAGGTGAATGTTGAGGTTGAGGATGCTGAAGCAAAACTAACCAATAGTAATATTGCCTTGGATGAGCTTGGCATGATTTTTACTATTAAGCAAACATACCATTCTAGGATAATTGCCTTGGCCAAAGATGTAAAACTGTTAAGTTAATTTTCCTATAACTTCAACATTTTGATTTAAATGAAATGACTTCTTTTTTCATTTCAGCTTGTATTTCCTTTTTAAAGCTTAACTATAGTGAATGCACAAGCTGACTTTAAGTTTCCTTACAATGCTTAGACTTCCTCAATACAACAATCTCTAACATCCCATAAAGTTAGGTGATATTTCTTAAAAAAACTTAGCATTTACTTGATGCCTCTGTGAGTTTCCTTCCAAATCTGCCAAGTAATAACCTCTTTTATCTAACACTTGGCTAACAATGAAATGACCTTCCCAAGTAATAATCTCATTCCTTGAAGGTTTTTAACTTTACTTTCTTATTGTATGCTTAGGCAACAACTCTCTTCCCCTCTTGGATTCTATTTAGGGCCTCAATTCGGGTTACATCCATGTCTTCAACTCCTTGACACATAGCTTGAATGTATTCTTCACTGTGTAGACCAAACTGATTTTGAAGCCTAACAGAACTTACATTAATTTCCATAAGAAGCACAATATCTTGTCCGAATGTAAAGGCAAAATGAGTGGTTCCAATTCCTGCTCGTTTTGAAGTTCTATAAGCCCACAAAGTGTCTCCTAATTTCTCATGCCACTTCTCTGGACTATCTGTCATCGTTCTCTTAATAATATTTATGGAGTCTAAAATAATCCCAAAAATTCTAGAGGCGACATGTGGACTTTTATTCAAGAAAGACAAGATTGCCCTCAGTAAATAAGCAGGCTTCTCAGATACTCCCAGGCGCAGCTTATATCCCTGGAGGTCTCAATAGCTGAATACAACTACCCACAGCTCACCTGCCATTGGCAAGGAATTAAAGATAAGGATTAATTACCCAAATCCTATCTTTAATACATTCTTATTTGAAGAATGACTCCAATCAAGTAAGGATAATTACACCATTATCTCAAGATATTATTTTCTATTTAATATCTTGGGAATATTTAGAGAATATCTCTCCATTAAACACTATGGCTGACCCTATCCCTATAAATACCCCATATTCTACCAAATTATCAGAGCTTTTGCAACCCTAAAAAAGTCTTAAACACTTTACTCTCTCAGAGAAACTAACTTAGGCATTAGAGATCCGTTGACCTAACCCCCCACCTCATGGGCCCGTGAGGCTTAGGTCTCTGATCAAAGGTGTTGATTGTTTTGCTGGTACATTTTTGTCAAGACTAAAGACGGCGGACATTTGCATCGACAAATTAGTGCTTTAATTGAGAGCTAATTCTAAATACTCGAAGAAGCCTCTTGCAATTGTTTCTTGAATTTTCTATTACGTTGAATTACTCACACTCCGT
This sequence comes from Crataegus laevigata, assembly GCA_963580275.1. Classification (NCBI taxonomy): domain Eukaryota; kingdom Viridiplantae; phylum Streptophyta; class Magnoliopsida; order Rosales; family Rosaceae; genus Crataegus; species Crataegus laevigata. Next base: position 14,672,837 of record OY756940.1, on the reverse strand, counting down.
GTCAATTAATTTTTCCTAGAAAAGTTTCTTGTTCAATCCCTGGAGAAAGGATATAATAGTAGGAAATTCAGAAACTACGACGAACGGAACCCCGTACGTGCAAGGATTTGGACCGAATAATGGAGACAAGGACATAGCCCCACGACGGAGATTCTTAAGGCTTAACGTGACAGTATAAGGAGCCCTACCGCCACAAAGCCGCATCACCAGCATTGTCGTGACCCAGCAGCCACGGTAAGGCCACCAGGCCATGGCTCAAGTCTCAACAATGCTGCCTTTGCAACGCACCCAACTAAACCCTAAGAAGAAGGCCTAGGTCCATTTCCAAGCTTAAGGGTAGGAGGCCCAAAACTTGGCAGCTGTCACAGCAGGCACATGACAGAAGGCCTAATCCACTACAGCCGTAGGCCCTGCTACACAACAAGCCCAAACTTGAGCCCAGAATGCGGCAACTATTGCTAGCCAGGTAACTCAACGAGCCTAAGCCCAAACCACCCAGCTAGTAGGCCATAAAGTGACAGCCCAAGAGCCAGGAGGAGCCGTGCAAGCCCACAGCGAGCAGGCGCCAATCCAACGCGCCCTAGACCCGCTCCGGCAATTCAACCCGCAACCCAATCAACTCTAAGGCTGTCTACAGCGATCCAAATTATGACCCCCAGTTTCGTGATTGACTCAGGAATATTTTCACCCCACTTTTCTGCAGGACTGCCCGCAGTCTCAAGCTTTGTACCTACAGTCTACTATACTTCCACCATACATGGAGACGCCCATTTTCCAGACTCTCCAAGGACGAGCATCGCCTACCCCAGCAGGTCCCCAATTTGACTAACGCCCTCGCGCAACAGATCACCTTGGTGAACTAACTTCTCGAGCGCATCGAGATGCAGTGTGCCCCATATGAGGTGTCCTGAAACAGGACAAAGGTGGAAGATCGTGTCCCATTCCAGTGATGTCTTAGCAAAGAGTCGATCAACCCGCCACGAATCGTGCGTTTAGATAGTGTGCATTCTCGTCTGGGCCCTCGGGGAAACGTCTTCTCCTGCCAAGATACATAAAGAAACATTCATTCCCGACTCGGCTTATGAGTTAGTGTGCATTCAAGGTTGGGTCCACACTCCGACGAGTACTCAAGACCTTCCGGGAGAAGCGTCCATATGAGACCAGGCCCAGAAGGATATCTTCCTACGAGGCAATGGAGTAGGCAACCGCATGACGCCCAGAAGAGAGCACGAGAGTAGTCCAGTTCATTTTCCACTAGCAGCTTCTACCAAGAGCAACGACAAGCAACACAGAGAGAACCACGTGCATTACAACTATGGCACAGACGAGCAGGACATGCCGAAGAGCAACATGGACCAGCAGGTCAACATCGGGGGAAGCTGAAGGCTCCGCTGCCCCACCAGGCACAAATACAAGAGGAAGTACAAAGACTCGTAGCAGAGCAGCTGCGCAGATTCTAGCGCATTAAAACTACCGATGATGCTCTTCGAAGAGACGTGGCTAACCTGAGCAGATCACCTTTTATAGACGAGATCAAGCAGATAGAGCTACCGCGGAAGTTCAGCCAGCCACATTTCACCTTGTTCAAAGGAGATGAAGATCCAGACAGACACCTGATGCACTGCTGAAGGGCCATGACCTTTTACTCCAATAATGACGCTCTCATGTGCAATATCTTTGCCACAATGCTCCAAGGCGAAGCGCAAGACTAGTTTCACACCCTGTCGCCACGTTCGATCAGGAACTTCAGCGAACTTTCCTTGGTCTTCACTAAGGAATATTCGTCCTACGGCTTGATAAAAATAAGTATGACCACCTCTTCAACATGAAAAATGACCCAAAAGAGTTACTCCGCACTTACGTCAAGAGATTCAAGGCAGGGAAGGCGAAGATTGTTAGATGAGATGATAGCATCGCATGCTTAGTTTTCCGAAAGGGGTTCCCAACAGATCACCCACTTTTTAGAAAATTGATTATGGGCGAGAACTTATCTATGGCAAACTCTTATGCTATTGTATAAAAGCACTCCCTTTGGGATGATGAAAAGCAATCCCATAAGCCGCTTGAGCAGCTGTGCAAAATGCAGAACCGACTCAAAAGAAGGCGAGTGATAAACCCCTCAATAAAAAAAGCAAGCCAGGAGATAGACGCATGGACTGGTCCCTAGCAAAGAGAGGCACAATGCCCAAGACGCATACTAAGTTCTCAGTCCTAATCAACCTGATCCTTCGTGACCTCAATGATGAGCCATGGTTCAAGCCACCGCCACCTATAAGGGGTAATACCTCTAAGATAGAGTACTGGGCATTTTAGAAAAAGTCATGGGCACACGACCATTGAGTGCACCACATAGAGGAGGTACCTTGAGCAACTTGTGAAGGAAGGCAAGTGCGACCAATATGTCAACAGACTAGCTACGCGACCAAGGTGAGAAACAGATGTCGATGTCGAACCCCCGACCAAGACGATCCAAATCAACAGAATCTTTGCCGAATTCGAGCATCTGGGGACCATTAATAACTCCAAGAAGAGGAAGATTCAGCAAGCGAGATCGGTCTATCAAGTTCAAGCTATAGATGCTGTACTTGGGCCAATCGTCGGCTTCACCAAGCAGGACGCTGATGGAGTAGATTTTTCCCATGACGACGCCCTAGTGATTTCTATACAACTGGCCCACGCCATCGTTGACAGAATCATGGTGGACAATGGCAACGTAGTCAATATCCTACAACTGTTAGTCATCCAGAAGATGGGCTTGGAAAACATAATCCAACACAAAGCAGATGTTTTGACCAGATTCAACAGACTCATCTCAACTGCCATTGGCACTGTCACACTCGACGTTCATGATCGTCAACGACCCTATCTCTCCATAACGGTATATTGGGTCGACATTGGCTAGTGAAGATTGGAGCTGTGACCTCAATCGAGTACCGAAAAATCTAATTTTGCATCCGGGGAGGAGTAGTCAGAGAGATCAAAGGCAACTAGGCCATGTCTCAGAGATATACTGTACAAGTTCTTTAGGAGTCGAATAAGAAGTCTTTTGCCCCAGCAGTAGTAGCTAAAGTGCAGAAAGATGACTCTACCTCCGCCAAATAGCAATTACTGCAGATATGTCAAGAAGATGGTGTCAAGGTTGAAAATGCCCTGGAAGAAGAATCAAGATGGAAACCTGAAGAGGATGCTAAAAACATCATTCTTGACCCCCACTAACAAAAAAAAATGGCTATAATTGGCTCACGTCTGAGCCCGACGGAGAGGAAAGAACTCACAGCTTTCCTTAGGGCAAACTGCGACGTCTTCACATAGTCACTCTTCGACATGCCTGGTATTGATCTAGCGACAGCTTGCCACAAGGTGCACATTGACCCCATTTCCAAACTTATGATCCAGAAAAGGCAATATTTCATACTCGAGCAAGTAGCAATTATTGAAGTGGAGATTAACAAACTACTAGAGGCCGGATTTATTGATGAAGTGGCACACTCAGCATGGCGGGCCAACGTCGTGCTAGTGATGAAAAAAGAAAAGGGCAAATGGAGAGTATGCGTGGATTACACTGACCTCAATAAGGCATGCCCTAAAGACAACTACCCGATTCCCCAAATCGACCTGGTCGTTGACTCAATATCCAGGAACCAGCTGCTCAGCTTCTTAGATGCATACTCAAGCTACAATCATATTGCCATGCATGAGTCTGACAAGGAGAAGACCACATTCGTGATTAAACGAGGCATATACTGCTACAAGGTCATGCCTTTCGACCTGAAGCAACCTACCAACGAATCGTAAACACGATGTTCAAGAAGTAGATCGGAGTCACCATGGAAGTCTACGTCGATGACATCATGATGAAAGGCAAGCAGCGGTCAGTTCACATTCGCAACTTGGTTGAGACTTTCGACATCCTTCGAAAGTACATTATGAAGCTCAACCCAGCTAAGTACACTTTTGGTGTCTCCTCAAGCTGATTCTTAGGGTATTTTGTAACCCAACGAGGATTCGAGGCTCATCGAAGGCAGATCAGAACGATCCTAGACATGAAATCACCCACGACTCTGAAGGAGATCCAAAGTCTGACTGGATGAGTAGTTGCACTCAATCGTTTTCTCTTGCGATCCACCGACCGATGCAAGGCTTTCTTCAAGCCAATAAAAAAGACGCAGAAGGACAAGTGGCATGATAAGTGTGAAAAACCATTTTAGAACCTGAAGCAATACCTGACATCACCTTCACTACTATCTAAGCAAAAAGCAGTAGATAACCTATACATCTATCTGGCGGTATCAGAAGTAGCAGTAAGCTTTGCCCTCATACAAGAAGTGCTGGAGGCCCAACTGCCTGTATTCTATACATCAAAAGCTCTCCTTAATGCGGAAACCAAATACCCGAAGGTTGAAAAACTAATTTTGGTGCTAGTTGTTGCAGACTTTCATGGGCATCTGGTCATCGTCACGACCCAGTACCCATTGCGGTCAGTTTTGCATAGTCTAGACGCTTCTTAACGAGTGATGAAATGAGCATTAGAACTTGGCCAATACGGTCCCAAGCTTGAAGAACACAACAACTCAGCCCGAAAGTGCTTTGAAGGTAGCCGAGCACGTCATAACCTTACCAACCCTACTTGCTGGAGATTTCTGGCACTTACAAGTCAATAGATCGTCCAATCACCAAGGATTGGGGGCATCCTAATTCTTACCACCTCGGATGGTTTGATGCTCGAGAAGGTGAGCACTCTAAGCTTCAAGGCGTCAAACAACGAAGTAGAGTATAAAGCCCTACTAGCAGGTCTCTGATTGGTCAAAGACCTAGCAGTGAAAAACCTCATGATCTATTTTGATTATCAGCTAATCACCAACCAAACCTCAAGGGAGTATGCAGCGAAGCATTCAAGGATGATCTGATACCTAGAGAAGGTACGATAACAACTAGCAACATTCTAAGCGTACACACTCACTCAGGTTCCACGAGCAGAAAATGCCCATGCAGACGCACTAACAAGCCTAGGGTCCGCACTAGACCATCAGCTTAGGCGCTCTATCCCAGTTGAGTACTTGGAAAAGCCAAGTATAGATGAGTAATCAACAGGCGAAGTGGCGCAGATCAGCACAACCCTGAGTTGGCAAGATCCTATCATCGACTACATAGTCCATGGAACACTCCTTGTAGACAGACTAGAGTCTAGGAAGCTCCAAATAAAGGCAGCACGCTACTACATCTTAGCTCCTTATGACCACATCTTCGCTCCTTATCGCATCTTGACAACCTGAAGATTCCTAGCTCAATCCACGAAGGCGTCTTTGAAAACTACTCTGAAGACAGTTCCCTGGCGCAAAAAACTCTTAACGCTGGCTATTATTGTCCATGCATCAAGACGCCAAGGAATATGTACAAATGTGCGATAGCTGTCAGCGAACTCCACCCGCAAATGAGCCCTTGACCATTCATGTAGTCGACGATTGACTTGGTAAGATTTATGTCACCTGCTACTAGGGGTAGAGGCATGGTGTTCGTAGCAACCGACTACTTCACAAAATAGGTCGAAGCCAAACCCATGACTACAACTACCCGGATGGATATAGATCGCTTCATATGGAAGAACATCTACCGCTTCGGCATCCCACACTCCATTGTCACCTACAATGGTCTGCAGTTCGTGGGCAAAGACTTAGTGAAGTTCTTCGAAAAATATGGCATCAAGCAGCACATGTCCATGCCCCGGTATCCGTAGGGCAACGGGCAGGCCGAGGCGTCCAACAAGACCATCCTCAACTGCCTTAAGAAGACCCTCTCAGAAAAAGAGGGCAAGTGGCCAGATGAGCTCCCCAATGTTATATGGGCATATCACACCACCAAAAAAATGAGCAACCGGTAAAACTCCATTCTCTCTAACGTATGGCTTAGAGGCGATCATTCATCCCAATGTCACGGTGCTAAGTATTAGCACTATACTGCCAAATTTAAAGTAGAACGAGAATGAGATGGCCACCAACTTAGATCTGGCAAAGGAAAAGCGCGAGAAGGTTATCATCCGCATTGTGACCTATCAGCAGCAGCTCTTCTATAACTAAAACAAGAGGGCAAAAATCTGCCAATTCTAACTAGGAGACTTAGTCATTAGAAAAACCTTTATCACCACCCGACTGGAAGGCTCCAAAAAGATGGTTATCATCTGGGAAGGTCCGTACAAAATCAGCAAGTAGGCGGAAAGGGCAGCTACACCCTCACCACTATAAGCGACAAAGAAATCGACAATCAGTGAAATGCCTCCAACCTGAGAAAGTACTACGTGTGACCTTCCACCATTCCTTTGACCTTGTTTAAGATGAAAAAGTTCAAAGACTCAAGCAGCTCGACAAACAAGGCCTCGTATGCCGAGGATTATCAATTATTATGACATTACTGCTTAAGAGCAAAGTTAATAAAAGCCTATATTCTCAATGAAGATTGAAGGAATTATTTGCAAGCCTAGGCCAAATACATAAACAAACTGACTAACTCTTGTGACAAGCAGAAGACGTCTGCTACCCTACAGACATGGCGTAAGTGCTCTTGCACGAGAGGATAAACTAATTCCTCAACCACCCATGTGACAAGCAGAAAACGTCTGTTGCCTTACAGACATGGCATAAGCGCCCCAGCGCGAAAGGATAAATTAATTCCTCAACCACCTATGTGACAAGTAGAAGACGCCTGCTGCTTTACAGACATGGCGTAAGCGCCCCAGCGTGAGAAGATAAACGAATTCCTCAACCACCTCTATGACAAGCAGAAGACGCCCTCTGCCAGTTCAGACATACCATGTGCTCCCAATACGATAGGGTAACTAATACGAAATATCCAAACGTGGATGAGTGGTACGACTCTTAGTTTCCCCTGATGTCAGCGACTACCTGAGCCGGACAACTCCCAGAATTGGCCACGATAGTCCTTCTCCTAAAATAGACTTAGCTAATTGAAAGATTCAATATTGCGGGATCTCTGGTCTCTTAATGGAAGAGATGCTAAGTTCAAGACCCTTGCCCATGAAAGAGTTTGCGTGACAACATGGTCCGTCTTCGACATGCAAATCTTCATGAAGTGGCTTGATTTTAAAGAGTTGCAATACTAGTTAAGCAACCTGTGGGATTAAAGCTGTGACTCGGAAAAATATGGCCTCCTGAAGTGGTTACGCAGGTCGTTTGCTTATGTAAGTAAGATGCCCGGCCGACCACCTAACGGCTAAAAGCCCAAAGCAATTTGTAAGCTGAGACTTACACCTGCTGTGACTACGCGGACTCGCCTACTTGCTTACAAGCAGCACTTCCGGTCGACGCTCTATGGTTTTAGTTTTGTTGGGACAAAGGCGAAGTACAACTATAGCAACTACACGGACCTCATTTGCTTCTAATGAGATGCATGAGCCTCGCCGACGACTCTATAAGTTAAAAACTTCACAACACGCCCCGGGAGGTCCAAGGCTCAAGAAGCCACTTGAAAGCTTAGATACAACAATAGTGGTCACACGGATTCCTCTGCTTTATACGAGAAGCACGAGTTTGGCCACCGACTCTATAAGTTAAACATTTCACAAATATGCCCCAAGAGGGCTAAAGCTCATAAAGTCATTCAAAGTCGAGATTCATAATTATAGTAGCTACTCGAACTTGCTTGCTTCCTAAGGAGGCAAAAGTTCGGCCACTGGCCCTATAAGTTTGAAATCTTCCACTTTTTCCTTGTGCAGGTAAAGCTCTACGAGCATCAAAGCCAAAACCGAAGCCTAAAGTGACCACGCGGATCAACTGGTCTATCGAAGCAGCCAATACGACCGCCCGTCCTACGATAAAGTTTTGCAAGTCGCCTATTACAAGCAAGGCTTCAGAAGCCTAAAAATTTGAAGCTAAGGCCTAAGTGGTGACAAATGATCAATTGTTTCACTGAAGCAGCATACTCGACCGCCCGTCCTACGGTAAAAAGCTTCGCAAATAGCATGACGGAAAAGAAGGATGAAGCAAAAACAAGGAAAACTGTTTATTAAATTTCTAGCAAATTGATAAACCAGCTCGAAGGCCAACAAAGTTCATGCAAAGCAAAACGAAAAGGAAAAGAAGAAAACTCCTAAGTTTAAGCAAAAAGACTACTCCTTGGCAGCTTACGCAACCACTGGTTCCTCGACTGCCACGCCTTCAGCAGTTATACTGCTCCCAGCAACTAAAGCTTCTATCAGCTCATTGCTAGCCTACCCTAAAGATTAACTAGAGAAATGGAAAAAGTCTCAAAGTCTTTCTCGAAAAACTCATAAATTGACGGCCTACCCTAAAGATGGTCTACATAGCCAAATTTGTAGAAATTAGCCTGACAAGAAGCATGCACTACTTTGTGACCAGCTTTTTCATTCTTCACCTGCACATTCTCCTCAACAAGCCTAGTGTGAGCACCTGGTAGCTCATCAATTCCTTTTCCAGGTTCTCGCTAGCAGACAGGGCACCTTGCAGATCCACTTCCTTGGATTCAAGCTTACTGGCAACCTCCTTGAGACGAGACACTTCAGCATGCATGAAGATAAGCTCATTTTCCTTGGCAAAACAAGTAGATCGTAGCTCCGAATTGACACACTCAAGGTCCTCGAGCACCAGAGAGACACGACTGATTTCTTTCTTTGCAGCTTCGAACATTACATGAGTCGCACTAAGCCTAGTGTTTAGATGAGCGACTTCCTGATGAGGATCTCCAGATACAAAGAAGTGGGGGTAGAGACATCAGACCCCTTCAAAATGGTGAGTTTAGATTCGAGCTTCTCAATCTTTTCAGTAGCCGAGCGAACCTAAGCCACCAACACCACTTTGGCCTCCTTAGCACACTTAACAGCATCCTGATCAATGTGCATAGACTCAGCTACCAGGATCAAAGTATTATGCATTGTAGCAATCAGAAAGGACTTCCTCAAGTAGGCAAGACGTTTCTCAAAAAAGTTTGAGTAGATGACAACATTCCCAACACTATCAACAAACTTGAAGCATGCATCAACATCCTCAAGCAGATTAGCCTTCAGCAGCGCACAAACCTCGAGAAACTCTCCAGCCTCAAACTCGGTAGATCTCTTACAATTACTTGTGCGAGCAGATTTCCCCTTCTCAGCAGACAAGTCAGCCACAGTAGAAGGAGAAACAAGCCGAAACACCACCTTAGCAGTATAATCCATCTTCCTGCTTTTTATAGCGGCAAACCTCTCAGAAGCAGAATCAGACTTAGTTCCCGATGGACGTTTCGATACAAACTCATACATTGGACGCGTCACCAAACCCTTCTACTGGGAAAGTCTCTTAGCAATGGATGCGGTTACCTTTAAAGCAGTAGGTTTTTTAGGCTCAGGCTCAACAGTGTTCTTCACCCCTTGGGGGAAGTTAGATTAATAACAAGCTTTTCGGCAGCAAATGAGCTCCCACGAGCAGCAAAAGAATTCCTTGGCTTCTTCTCGGCCGAAGGCTCACAATCAGGTAGGGAATATCTCTTTTTTCCACCCTCATTGGCAGCAGGCTTTACATCAACGATCGGGCGGGCCAGCGCCTCGTCCTTTATCTGCTTTATATTTTCCTTCGGAGGCAGACCATCTTTCTCTCGATGAAGAAGGCTGAGCAACTAGCACTACTCATGGTATTCAGCAGAAATGCCCAAGGCAACGCGCACTTTCTTCATATCTGACGAAGTCTTTAGAGTTGAGTCAAACTCCGAATCTACACAAAGTAAGAAAAACAATCAATAAATTAAAGTCATGGAGCAGCTCAACAAAAATTCAAGCAGGACAAGAATGAAGCAGTTCCCTTACCACTAATAAAGATAATCGGGACAAGTAGCTCGGGAGAAGAGTCAGACTCCCACTCCCTACTCACTTCTAAGGTATCCCCTGCACATTTATGATCACCTTTGCTAGAAGCATTAAGCAGCCTATGGTGAGACCTCAGCTGCCCTATACTTTCCTTATGGCCTATCTCAAAGAAGTGCCAAAACTCTTTAATGGTCAAGCCAAGATCAAAGAACCTACTCAAGTTTGAGAACCTCACCATCACACGAACTGCATTTGGGGAGCACTGAACGGGCGCGCATTTCATGAAGCAGATCACCTCCTAGAAAAGACGCGACATGAGAAAAGTGAATCCCAACACGAAGTAGTACGAATGGAATTTGATGGCCTTTTTCCTAGCAGTGGCGCTCTCGCCTTATGGCTCATGGCCACTGTCATCTTTCACCCGCTTGACGTGAACCTTTGATGGAATTGCATGCTTGTATACCTCAAGAAAATCCTGAAAAAAACTCGTTGGAATTGATCTTGACATGCACAGCCTTGAAGTAGCCCACCTTGCCAGAAGAACCACCTCGACGGTACAAAGGTGAAGGATATTTGTTACTTTTACAATCGGAGAAAGACATCTCAAAGTTTCTACAAAAGGCACGAAGAAAAATATTTAAAATGTAGCTCGCGAAAAAAAAAGGATATATGCAAAACTACTCACCCCAGCAAAGCCCAAGGCCTCACAGCCCGTTCCCCCTGCAAATGAGACATAGCCCTAGCCGATTTCTCTCTTCCTCACAGCGCACCAACCTAGACCCTTGCCAAACAGCCCCAAAGGCCCGGCCCGAGCCCACCCTTCCGCGCCCGTCCACTTGGCATGTGCCAGCCAACCCCTGCGTTACACCTCTGTGTTGCCCATTCATGCACAATAGCTTATGACTTTTATGTTGTGTGTCACCCACACCACCTCGGCCCTCGCCGAGCCAGTTTTTCAAGCCCCAAAGATCCCAAAAAATTTAAGAAGAAGAAAATTTGAATTTTTCTTACCTTGGTGCGGCACGGAGAAGAAGAACGACGACGAGAAACGACTCTTTGCAAAGGCAAAGAAAGAAGAACGCTAGAGGAGGGAGAATAAAATTTTCCTATGACTTCACTTCCTTGTAAGAGTAAAGATTGTTCTCCAAATTTATTTAATCCTTTGCTTAAGGTAGAATTAAATAGGTATTGGGGGCAATTGGTTTCCTTTTCCTTGAAGAAGTCTATCTCTAAATCAAGAAAGAAGATCAAGTTCAAATTGGGAAACAATTCTACAAACCCAAGCAGCTTGGGATTTCTACACCTACTGCCTTTTTCATGCATACAGCGCAATAGGTGTGGGGGCATTTGTGGAGCCTAAAATAATCCCAAAAATTCTAGAGGTGACACGTAGACTTTTATTCAAGAAAGATAAGATTATCCTCAATAAATGGGCAAGCTTCTCAGATGTTCCCACGAGCTTCTCTGAGGTCCACTAAGTGTTGTTCCTCTGTGTTTGACTTAACCACAATGTCATCAATGTATACCTCCATGCGATGCTCGATTAAATCATGAAAAATAGCATTCATTGCCCTGTGATAGGTTCCACCAACATTCTTGAGCCCGAATGACATGACGATATACTCATATGCTCCTACATGTCTGGGGCAGGGCATCTAAATGTTGTTTTATGAATATCTTCTTTAGCATTTTTTTATTGTAACCAGCATTCCCATCCATAAAATATAGAACTTTGTGCTTTGATACTGCATCTACGGATAGGTTAGCCATTGGCATGTGGTATTCATCCTTAGGTATGGCTCCGTTAATGTTTCTATAGTCAACATAACATCGAACTACCTTAGTTATAACTTTTAATACAGGTACAATGTTGGCCAACCACTTATCATACTTGGCAGGCCCAATAAATCTAGCCTTTACCAATCTCTCAATCTCTTCCTTGACTTTTTCTTCTATCTCCTTCGACATCCTCCTTGGTGCTTGCTTCATTGGTCTATATCCCTTCTTGATAGGCATTTTGTGTTCTACTAAGGTGGAATCTAAACATGGCATCTCTGTATAATGCCGAGCAAAATAATCCTTGAATTCATGCAGAATGCTCACTAGTTTTGCCCGATCTTCAGCCTCCAACAAACCACTAAGTTGTATTGGCCTTAGATTCTCCTCAGTCCCCAAATTAATAGTTTCTACGAGGTCTTGTACTTCTGGTGCTGGTTTTTCAGGCTCAGTATAGAAAAATTCTACTGACTCTGGACCCTCAGGCAACTCATTTGGCCAGTCCAAGTCATATATACACTCAGCCATGTGTACGACTGCCTCTATCTCCCTTTCCAAAAACTTTTCTTCCTCTTCTTCTCTGGCCAAGCTTTCTCTCACTTCTACTCTTTTGATCCCATACACCAAGAGTGTTTTAATTAAGGACCTAGCTGCAACCACTTGGTTTTTTCTCCTTTGTTCTGACATCATTGGTGTTGGAGGACTGTGACAATGTGAGGTATGTCCCATTCTTCTTTGATGAGAGATAGTCCTTGTTCTAGAAGCTTTTAGGCTTTCACCTTGGTCGGCCAGTCATTCTAATCAGCTCCTAAACATTGTAAGATTCCAATATTAGGGTTGTAGAAGTTTGCCTCTGCAACATTGGTTGTGGGAAGAAATGGTTGTGACTCGGCCTCCATCGTCTCCCAGAATCCTGGTTTCTTGTCTTTTGACTCATGGTAGATAGAAGTTTGCCTTTGCAACATTGGTTGTGGGAAGAAATGGTTGTGACTCGGCCTCCACCGTCTCCCAGAATCCTGGTTTCTTGTCTTTTGACTCATGGTAGATAGCAACTTGTTGATGCAGGGTGGATGGCACGGATAGACTTTGGTGAACCCAATCTTTTCCAAGCAAGGCTCCATAGGTAGAGCTGATATCCATGATAAATAAGGCTAACATGATTTGCTTGGACCCTAAGTCAACTTCTAAAGGCAATATCCCATGTTTTTGGTAATAGCTTCAGAAAAACTAGACACTGTTAGGTCAGTGGGAATAAGATATTCCTCACTTATACACAATTTCTTCATTTGCTTAAGTATGATCACATTGACTGTAGCTCCACCATCTATCAACACCCTTTTGAAAGGTACTCCTTCCAGGTGAGCAGTTACATACACGGGTTTGAGATGGTTAGCTAAAGTCGGGCTTGGGTTGTTGAAGACCATCTTGTCTGAATATATCTTCTCGAGCTTCTTTTTTGCAAGTTTGGGCAAACCTATTCTGCTTGATTATTCTATCCTAGCTTCTTCAACACTAACTAATGTGATATAAAATGGCACACAAACTTAAACCCTTTTTTTGATAGTTGTAGTATATGTAAGTAATGATCGTTCTAGGTCGGGGATTAGGAGGGATGCTAATCTACACAAATTAGACTCTAAAACACTAAACTAGACTCAAAAACAGAAAACTAGACTCTAATAACTCAAAACACACAAACTAAGTTAAATTGACTCAAAACAGAAGCGAAAGAATGATTTGGATGAAAATTGAAGTAAATAGACTCAAAAGACTCACTAGGAACAAGTTTGAACAAATTCTAACTAAACTAACACAACTTAATGGTGGGGGTTTGTTTTGGACGAAATTTAAAACTAAAAGTAAATAACGTGTAGAATTAAACAAAGATTATGAAATTAAGGTGAATCAAAGGGTAAAAGGCTAGCTAGAGGGTTCTTCTCCACACATGACACATATGTAACACAAATCGATTTCTAGTTATTATTTCTGTAAAACATGAATGACAATGCCCCAAGTTAACCGTGAACTGCCCAAATTAACCATCAAATTTTCCTAAACTCATTAGATTGGACTCAGCGACGCAACCAAATTATTCTTATCAAGTTCCCTATATGAACAGCATAATAGAGATACATATCAAAGATCATTAAGTTCTATGAAAATCATAAGCATTGACATGACATTCATAACTATGAACTGCATGATACTCCTGCCTGGAATTTACTTAACGCAATCGTGACTAGCAACATCCACTACTTGTGAATATAAGTTCATAAATATTAGGTGAAACTCCCTTATATTCTAGCATCAGATTTATGCATGCAAACTAAGTGTGCACCCTTAATCAACATACAAGAATAAGTTATCAATCAAACAGTTAAGTAAATTGCATTCATGATTTATGAAACAATAATTGGAGGAAATCAATTCATATCACATATATGTTCATGGCTTTGAATCCACCTCTAGGTAAAACAAATTTAGGTCCTCATGTTTGCAATTAAACAAAGACAATTGAATTTAAACATTGAAAACAAAAAGTAGAATACACCTAGAACACTCCAGCAATCCAAAGTCTTGAATGGCTAGCATGGCTCCAAGCTCTCCTTCTTTCTTGCAAACATGCGGCACAAAGGTATTTTCTGAGTTTAGGGTGTGTAGAATGGGTGGAAGACTGAATGGTGCGGCAAAGTATGATACTCATAGGGTAGGAGACATAGCACAAGGGTTTTGGAAAGGAATAAAACTTAGCTATTTAGTCTCACAATGAAAAAAGGTAACTAAAGATCAGAAATAAAAGGGTAAAGTGGTGCGGCCCAACGAATGGGAAAGGGATACTTGGCAAATTTTGTGGAGAAAGGGTAAGTAGGGTGCGGCAAGGATTTAGGAAAGGCTAGGGCTTCTAGAACCAAGTTTTTAAGTGTCCTAATATGAAAATAACCCCTCTTGCGACTAGAATTAAGGTAGGATAAGAATAGGAAAAGATAATATTAGATAAGATTTGGTCAAGATTTAGTCAAGATTTGGTCAATATTTTCTTCTCTTTAGCTGATTCCTTATCTTCCAAATCTTCAATTAATTTCTCCAAATCTCTTTAGCATATTCCTAGCCTCTTTAACTTAAAAAATGTCCATCCACCTTGCTCCATGTATGTGTTATCCATTGCAAGCCCAAAACTGCTCTAAAATGCTCCAAATTGCATTTTCTTGCCAACTTTGCCATTTGGACCTACAAACACACGAAAATAGCTTAAAACACTATAATAAATAGAAACTAACTAAATAAATGCAAGGAAACAAGTTAAATAAGTCCTATAAATATGCTCATATCACTAACAAGTGCCATTATTGGTTCTGTTGCCAAGTAATCACCCTCCATCATGGCAGGTTGATCTGGCTCGGTGTAAAACATGGCTGATAAAACATAAAATCATGTTTACATGGAAGTTGCTAGGTCCAGGTATTCCTTCATTCCTTACTTCAATCTGGTACACAAATTGGTCTATCCATTCTTGTTCATCCTTTGGTAGCATCAATTCTGGCACTTCTTATTCTTTGGTTATACCAAAGTCATGTAACTCTCCTGGAATTTCACATAGAGAATCAACCAACAAAGGCGAGGGTATCCCTCTTTCAGGTGAGATAGTTCCAAAACAGAATGGTGCTAGATTCCATCTTGGTGTTGACATCATCACCATTTCTTCTTATGCTCTCCTCAAGATTCTATACTTTCCTGGAAGGGGGTTAAGAGGTTCTTGGTCTCCTTCTCTTTTAGTCTTGCTATTGGCTCTTTTTATTTCCTTCTTACTCTTCCGCTAAAGTTGTTGCCTTTCTCTTTAAGGCACTTTTTCAAATTTGATATTCTCTAAGGCTTCTGATATGGTAGGGATTTTTAGTGAATTCATGTGAGCTTTGTGCTGCCTCTGAATTCTTCTTATCATAGAAGCTCCTATTTCTTTGAATGGTCTCCAGGATTTTCCCATTACATACCACTTTCGCTCGAGTCGGGCTAAATTTTTCTTGGTAACTGGAGGAACAGGGTTCATGGTTTTCTCCATCCATCCTCGCTTGGTATTACCATGGTAACTTGGTTGGGGAGGTCTCACATGAAGGAAAATTTGTGAAAAACAAGTCATTTGAGCAACATCAACAACATGCAATTAACAATTAAAGGCGGAATCATGTTATATGCAGCAACATCAACAACATGCAATTAACAATTAAAGGCGGAATCATGTTATATGCACTCAAAAACAAAACTTAACCCATGAAATTCAAAGCCTAGTAGATAGGTGAACCAAGACTCAACTTAAGAACAAAGTGAGTTGAGATATCCATCATAATAAAGAGATATCCAATTATCTCTTCATTCATAATGAAGGGACATTTAATGATGGATTAGATTCATATTCTAATACATTTACGCTTCCATTACGTTACTCTAATTCTTCCTCATTCTTCAAGAATCCATCCTTTAGTTTTTTTTTTCTTAAATACTTAAGGATTCTCTTGACAGTTGCCATGGTTCTGATCCTGGGATTGCATTGATATCGTCTTGTACTAATCTTAGTACAACTCATATCAACGTTTTTCATACAATATGTCTTTGGGAGTCAAAAGGGGTATGTTCCCTTTGTGAAGAGCAACTTCCTAGTCTTACTAGGATTGTCCTTCTGATTGAGGTATATCATCATATGAGAAACTTTCTAGCATCTTTTGTCTATCATTGGGGATCGACATAATCCAATTATATCCTGAAATCTATCATTATAGATTTCCATCCCATGTATATAGACTATGTCTCCCCCATACATTCTATCATTATAGAGAGTTTAAAGTCATAACTTTAACGAAGAAGAATTCCCTTCATTTCCAAAATTAAATATATATCATATATATGTTCAATTTTAGGAATATGATTAACTCCCACTAATCTTTTGTAAACCTAGTAAACAAAAGATTTATTTACATTCTTATGAGAAATCAAACGAGTTGATCTTTTTCTCATAAGATGCTTATAGCTCCCACTAGCTTGCTAAGATTCATGATGGATGGATCTCTACAACTTACATGTCTTGCGATTCCTAGTTTTAGACATATATTATCAAGACTATCTTGATAATGGTTTCGAAAACCCATATAATGTCTAAACATTAAATCACCGCTTAGTTGTAGCAAGCAATCTTCGAATTAATTGAAACTAAGACTATATCAAAGATGGTTTCTTCCAAGTTAACCAATCTCGTTGATTGTAGTCCCCTTAAGCTACCAATTAGCTTTGAAGGTTTCATTATTTCGAATCAAATGGTTTTATACCATTTTCTTGAGTATATGTCATACATACACTCAATGTAGTCATAAGGATATCCATCCTTATTTCTTTCAAATTAAGAGATGTAACTCTATGACATAGTCATAAAGTTCAAACCATTCAACTGAGACGATTTATAGATCTTTCTTGACTACCTTGGAGCTAGTGGTGTAGGAACTAGGTTGTTATATTTGTTGATTATCATCTTGTCTCTTAAAGAACCCATTCTTTGAGTTCTATCTTTCGTTCATTTGCTCTTTCTTAGGCAAATCCTATTGTAGGATTATAATGAACTACCCAACAAACAACCTTTGTTAGTTGGTCCATAGATATGATATCCAAGTGTTAATTTAAGGATATCCCACAAGATAATTCTCTAACAAATATTGCTTATTAGCACAAAACCCAAATCTTAACACTATTAAGACTTGTCTTTCTTTCCAACTACATCCTATGGAATCATGAAAAATTTTGGAACATATTCTAATTGACAATCATATTATCTTAGAAGTATATATATCCTATATATGGGTTATTTGATAACATCTAACGAACTAAATCTTATTCTTGTTCGTTCTTCTCCCAATGGAGAAGTCCATTATCTTATGATGCTACTTTCCTTGATATCCTTCAAGGAAACTCTTCTAAAGTGTCCTTTTTCCTTGGATCAAATCTAAGGAGGTAAATACTTTAGACGTCTTACTCATCAACTTACATTCTTGAATTCTTTGAAACCTTTTGCAAAGTATTCGGACTAGTGTTTATTCAAAATAAACGATAGTCCAACCGAGAGCGATCTTAGGTGAATGTCTTACAACATGAGTAGTATTATGTTGTGGACAAGTGCCACTAAGATCTAAGTGATTTAACCTCAACAACTTTGTGATTCTTTCTTCTTTCCAAAAAGAATAAAGATTCGAACATTTCGCCTCTATACAATTTTAACAAGAAGGCATTGGATCCGGATCTAACGATCCAAAGCATCCGTCTATGACCAACTTGTAATTTATGTTTTAGAGGTGTCACAACTCAGTGGGATTAGTCACTACCTTGTAACCTTTTGGGTTTTAAGCGTCATTTTATTCTAAACAGTTAACACTACCACATTATCTCTACTATAGAGATAATCAATTAGATTACAATAATCCAACCATTCATTAATAAAGAACAATGTTTTGTCAAACAAAGCATTCATCCATCTCTTATAGGGATGGAATTAAGTTCCTTATTTAAATTGGGATGTAAAGATAATCTTTGTTTTTCCAATTTCTTTGGTAGTTCATATGAGGAAGCAAGCATCTTTTGCTTTCGCAGAGATCTATATCTTATTCACGTTTCGAATGTGAAGTACTTTCTCTTCTCTCATTTATCTTCTACTTCTTATTAGCCACACTTTTACAACGATTGTAAGACATAGTTACTAATACAGAATCATGTATTCAAGTAGAAGAACCAACTGTTTTTAATTATTCAAGAACAATTTACAACACATTCGAAAGGTGTGTTCTTGACATTTGCAAGACATTTCTTGCAAATACCCCTTCCAATGTCCATCCTTTCATAAAGAAAGTTTGTTCCCTTGGAGTTATTTCGCCTTCTTCATTTGACTTCTCCATTGACTACAATAGTCATGGTCCCTAAACTCCCACTATCTCTCTTAAAACTTATTTTAATTGTGCTATACACATCAAACGATTTGGAGAGCGTGCGGTTATTGTTCACTATATAGTTTACAAGAAACTTAGTGAACCATTTAGATAGGGACTCAAAGGTGAAGTCCTAGCCTAGTTTCCGTCTCGTGAAGTGTTTTAATACTTCAACACTCAATGATTCAAAATCATCATAAGTCCATGTTGATGGACTATTTTTGTCAACCAACCATTATGTTCTAAACATAATTACAAAGTTTCAAGAGTCGTTCAAGGCAACTCTCATTTCTTCATACAACAATTTGTAAGTGAAGAATCATGGCACATAAAGTGTCCATGCCCTTGTACTTTCTTCTCAAGTTCCTTGTTTGTGTAACAAGGAGACAAGCACTAGTGTTTGCATTAATTAAGAGTTATTCAAAGCAACTCTTATTTCTTCATACAACAATTTGTAATGGAAGAATTATGACACTAAAAGTGTTCATGTCTTTGTGCTAATCTTCTCAAGTTCCTTCATTTATGCAACAAAAGAATAATGATGCGTTGTAAACAACACACAAATTAAACCCTCTTTTTGACAATTGTAGTAAAGATGTAAGAAGGGTATCGTTCTAGACTGGGGATTAGGAGGGATTGCTAATGCACCTAACTGACTTAAAAATATTAAACAAGACTCAAAAACACAAAACAAAACTCGAAAACAGAAAGCTAAACTATAATAACTTAAAACACACTAGGATAGTCAAAACAACACAAAACTAGCAAATTGAATAAAAACAAATACTAGGGATGGATTTAAACGAATATGGGATTACAAAAACTCAAAATACTCAAAAGACATCAAATTGTACAGATTATAACTAAAGAATACAACTTAACAATTGGGGGGGGGGTTTGGTTTTGGACGAATTTAAACAAAAACTAAGTAAACTTTGTAAAACAGATTTTAAGACAGATTTGAGTAAATCAATGGATGAATGGATGGCTAGAGGGTTTTTCTCCACACATGACACACTTGCATACAAACCAATTTTCAGTTGTTCTTTCAATAAACCATGAATCTTAACACCCCAGATTAACCGTGAACAACACTTTTTTAACCTTCAAGTTTTCCTTAAGTTATTGAATTGGACAGAAAAGCGCATACAACAATTCAAAACATTCTTCAAAAGTCCCCTACGTGAACAGCACAATAGAGATACAATCAAAGATCATTAAGCTTTGTGAAAACTATAATCATCGACGAGTCATTCGTAACTATGAACAGCATGATACTCTTGCCAAGAATTCACTTAACGCGATTGTAACTAGCAACCTCCACTACTTGTGAATATAAGTTCATAACGATTAGGTGAAACTCCCTTATATTCTAGCATCAAATTCATGCATGCAAACTAAGTATGCATCCTTAGGTGAAATAAGTGAGTGTGATGTGTTTTTGGGTCAGAAAATAGGAAAGGAGAGGATCCCTTAATCTTCAATTTCATCCATCCACTTGGCTCCAAGCATAAGCTAAGCATCCAATGCCCAAAAATGCTCCAAAATGCTCCAAATTGCACTTTCTTGCATACTTTGTCATTTGGACCTACAAACACACGAAAATAGCTTAAAATACTAAAATAACTAAGGACTAACAATCTAAATGCAAGGAAACAAGCTAACTAAGTTGTATAAATATACTCCTATCAAATACCCCCACACTTAGCTTTTTGCTAGTCCTTGAGCAAAACAAAACAAACGAAAGAGACAAAACACAATTTAGACCTTCCAACATTTGCCTTAGGGATTTCCAATGGACATGACATATTAAAAATCATCACTTACACATATTTTGGTCATCCATACCCTTAAGCATATACTTAATCACAGTCATAATTTACTAGCTCGCATTTAATCAGTTAAAACAACATTTTGAATGTAGTAACATGCCTTAGAGAATTCCCTCAATTCCTTACCAGATAAACACTCTATTTTTACTCAGATTTTCTGACTACACTCCCTACACTAGGTATATGTGAGAAGATTGATGTAAACATGAAAACTAGTACTCACATATGTTATAACAAGGAAAGCATTTTCTGAAGTTATTAATGCACATATGAATATGATCTCATGAACAGAATGCTACTACTTAGATGCGAGAACCAGGGACACCATATGCTCATACCAATCCCAAACTCCACATATTGAACACACAACAAGCAGGATAGAAGTCAAAAGGTTGTAACGAAACTAAGGGTATTGGCTAACAAAGAAAGGATATGGAAAAACAAAGGTTCTTAAAGAAATAGTAAGCAAAGTAATGAGATTGACACTTAGAATTCACTTTCGAATGCAAACTCAACTTTGAACAAAAAAGGGAGATTTACACATTTTAGGGCTAGATTTCAAACTTTTGAACCCTTTCTTCAACAATCAACACTTTTGAACTCAATCTTATTTCTTTTCAAACTCTTTTTTTTTCTTTCATTCTTTTCAGACATTTTTCTCTTCTTTTTCTTTTCTTTTGAAAACCAAAACGTACAATTGAACTTAAAACAAATAATCCCTCCCCCACACTTGATTTTCTGCATACTGTAGATCAAAAGGAATTCATTCTAAGTCATGCTTCACTATCCTTTAAAAACAAGGGTATGGACAGTCCTACACTAGGCTAGGTAAGGTTAATGGGGCTAACAAAGAACATAGGCTAAACAAGGCTCAAAAGGGGTTAAACCTACAAAACATTTGACAAAGGGGTACGGCTATTTGGCTTTGGTTCACTAAACAACTTCATCTTGTTATGTGTTATGCAATTCAATGTCATGCTTTGAATGAAATGGATATGAGTTCTAGTATTTGGAACTAAGATGATAAAACGCCTTCTAAGTAGCAACCGAGCAAAGAATAATGAGATCATGCAATTACTTTAGAAAACAAAAGCATCAAGATTAATAACTCTCCAAAGAAGGTATAAGCTCAAGTCTCACAGGGATGTAGCATTAATTTGAGTTCCTTCCTTCAAGCATGTTACAAAAACTGATTTTATCCTTTTATGATCAAATTTGAATTCGTAAACAACAACTACAACTAAGCATAAACCAAGAGCATAGCAAACTTCCATCCATGTTCATAACTTTCTTTAACAGTCATGCAATTAAAAACCAAATCCTCATCATTGTGTTGGAAGGTACCTAAGACACAAACACACAAAAACAACTCTTTTTGGCATTTTTCAAAACTTTTTTCAATTTTTTTTTAAATTTTCGTATAATAACTTCAAACACAATAAAACACACCAAAACAACTTAAAAACACTTAGAAATAGTGAGAAACAACTTAGCTTCATGTGGTAGATGATCTTTAGTCGTGCTTATTGATTTTCCACAGCTTTGATCTTGAACTGGATGGGACTTTCCACAGCTTTCGAAGAAGTATCTTTCCACAGGTTGATTCTTGAACTGGGTTGGGGAACTTTTTACTTGCAAGTGATCCTCAGCTTAGTTGAGGATGAATCAGCACGTTGTCTCCACATGATTCAAGTAATCAGGTCTCCATGCAGGTGTGGCATCTTCTCGAGTTCTTGGATCAACTCAGACTCTTCCTGCATCTTCTATGAGATACTTTTTCTTTTGAAGAAGTATCTCTCCACAGGTTTATTTTTGAATTGGGCTGGAGGGGCTCGAAGATGAGTACTCGAGAGCAAGACTAGGTAAGCAATCATGATCTCTCTTTCTCCCTGTTCTTCAGATAAAGGTGAGGATAAAGCATGATATGAGATACTTTTGCTTTTAACCTTCATGATATGAAATACTTTTGCTCTTGATGACTTGTTTGCAGAGGTACTCCAAGGGATGAGGAACACTGAGTAACTCGAGAGGTTTCTTTGGGAATACATTCTCGGAGATGAAGAAGTGTTGAGTAAGTCTGCCTTTGCTATAGAGGGCGAAGGTAGACACTTATAGGAATTTCTTCACAACCGGTACTATTCTCTTACTCTTGTCGGCAGCCGGTGGATGATTGAACAGTAAGGTTTACGCGCTTTCTGACAAAGTTATCCGTAATTCCCGCAAAGCTGAGGGTGTATGTGACAAGTGACGACAAGTCTGAAAAAGTTGATCTTTTGAAATCCGAAGGTCGGCTCGTGGTTTCTGAGCAGGCCCGGCTTTTGAGAGAGTAGCGTCTCTTCGATTTGCGAGCAGGCGCCTCTTTGATTTGCGAGCAGGCGCCTCTTCGATTTCTGAGTAGTGCCTCTTCGATTTCTTCTTTTTATAGAGACACTAATTTTGTTCCACAGCACACTTGAATTACCTTTTGTAAAAACTCCCTTCTTGCACTTCTGAAATCTTAATCTGTCTGATCTCTTCATTCTCAACACCTTCAAAAAATGTCTTGCCCCTCTGACCGTCGCCTTAACTTGAATGTCGGGGAAGATGATGACTTGTCTTCTCCAAACAACATTTGGCATCCGTCCTTCTTATCCCTCAATGGTCCTCTTACAGTTGGGGACTCTATGATGAAGAATGATACAACTGCTACGGTGGTTACTAGAAACCTGCTCACTCCAAGAGACAATAGGTTACTTTCTAAGCGGTCTAACGAGCTTGCTGTTCAGGACTCTCTGGCGCTTAGCGTCCAGTGTGCAGGCTCAGTCTCAAACATGGGCCAACGCCTTCTTGCACTATCTCGTCAGGTTGAGTCTTTGATGGCTGATGTGGCTAGTCTTCGGCAAGAGGTCAGAGGACTCAGGCACGAGAATAAGGAGTTGCACATACTCGCAACTAGTTACTCAACAAGTATGAAGAGGAAGCTTAACCAGCTGCAGGAGTCCGAAGTGCGGATTCAGAGTGATCATCAAAGGTTTGTGGCGTTACTGTAGAGGCATATTCTGCCTTCGTCATCTGGAGTTGCACCAAGTGTTGAGGCTCCGGAGGATCAAACTCTGGCGCTTCGTCTTTCTGGAGCTCCGTCGACTGCTGAGGCACCACCTGACCAATGAAGGCTATTAGTTTACACATTATTGTAAAATATTTTTGCTTTTTTTTTAGTTTTTTTTTTAATTTTTTTGTTTTTTTTTTCTTTCAAATCAATGTAAAATATGTAAATCAATCTAAAAAGACTTTGTTTACCCTCCCCCACACTTAAACTAAAAATTGCCCTCAATGGTTTAAACATAGGTTCACACTTAAGCAAACAAACAATTAATGAACTAAACAAGGCAAGATAAATGCAGTAAAGAAAAGGGTTTAGGAGTGCAAATCTGATTTGTTGAGCAATTCCAAAGTCTTTATTCGTTGAATGCTTGGGTTGCCTCCCAAGAAGCGTGTGTTTTAACGTCTTGCAGCTGGACGAGACTTTCCATTAAACTCCCCTAGGTTCCACGGCATGGAATTTATCTTCGAATGGGAGATGATACTTGAAATGATCCGGCAATGGTTTAAATTTAAGAGTGGGTGCCTGAATCATTAAAATCAGCATGTTAGTAGAAAACAGAATTAAAATTGGAGAAGATGGCTTACTTGTTTTCTCCGACAAGAACTCAAGGACGAACACCACATCTTCAAAAGTTTCAGGAACTTTGAACTTGGCCAGGTTTACTATGATGGTTGTGGCTTGTCCTATGTCATCAAACTCAACTTCTTTGGCATTGGTTGTCTCAACTACATCCTCTTTGATGCATTCAACATATTCTCTAGCCACTTCCTTTTCTTGAATCATTCTTCTTGGTGTACAAAGTTTTGTGAACAATTCAGCAAAATCTGGAACTTGATTTGTTGCACCAAGAATTGAGGTATCCTTTTGCACATTGGGAAGAGTTTCCACAATGTCTTTTTCACTCTCTTCGTCATTGGGAATCAAAAACCTGCGAGGAAAATGGACATTTGGTGGAATGGGGTCAGAAATAATTGAATTGGGAACCACCTCACTTAAGTTGAACGACATAGGGACTTGAGTGGCTTGCGGCAAGAGTTGTTCTAAGCTGCCCATATCGTCCTCATCCTCTTCTTCTTGTAGCAACAAGTCATCCATGTTCGGGCTATGTTTAGACGGTTCTAGGATAGCTTTATCCTCCATATCACTTCCCAAAGTGATGTCTTCATTGATTTCAACTTCTCCCTTTGAATTTGCAATGTTTGAGTTAGAAAGTTCACGTTGCTCTTGAATTTGCGCCATGAATTCCACAATTTGTCCAACTTGCTTCTCCAATTCGTCAACTCTTTGACTCGGTCTTGCATCTCCTTGTTTTGATTTTCTACTCCCTGTGTCAAAGATGTGATTAATTGAATAATATTATTATTATCCACCGACGAACCTGAAATTGGTTGGGAAGATTGTGGTGGAGGTTATGGTGGTGCACATGGCCATTGATAGAACTCCTATGATGGCTGCAATTGTTCTTCTTTTTGTGAGCCATGCGTCAAAGAGATTAGTCCTTCAAGAATTTCATTATAACTCATAGGCATACTTGAATTCGATTGAAATTGTTGTGGGGGAGGTTGTGGTGGCTGGATAGGTCTTGAATAGAACTCCTCCTCTTGCTGCCAATATCCACCTTGTTGAAATTGTTAAGGTTCATCCCACATATAATTTGAATAATCTCTCCAATCCGAATTGTAAGCATTGGAAAACATGTTGTTGCTTAGTTGATCATAGACTTGATAACCCCAAGCATCTCAGTTTGCAGCAAATTGAGGACATTGATGAGTTTGATATCCTTGCTCATGAGGCACATTAAATGTAGGAACACTTGGCATTGTGGTCCTGTCGGCATTATGAGTCAATTGAGAAGTGAGATGCACCAATTGAGCTTGAATGGTCGCAAGTGCCATGTCTTGCTCCATTTGTACCTAAAATCAAAGAAAGAAAACCAAATCAAATATCAAAAGTAAAATACACAAACACAAAAACAAATAGAAACACAAAGGGATTAGCAAACTTGCTAATCCCCAGCAACGGCACCAAAATTTTTGATGCGTTGTAAACAACACACAAATTAAACCCTCTTTTTGACAATTGTAGTAAAGATGTAAGTAGGGTATCGTTCTAGACTGGGGATTAGGAGGGATTGCTAATGCACCTAACTGACTTAAAAATATTAAACAAGACTCAAAAACACAAAACAAAACTCGAAAACAGAAAGCTAAACTATAATAACTTAAAACACACTAGGATAGTCAAAACAACATAAAACTAGCAAATTGAATAAAAACAGATACTAGGGATAGATTTAAACGAATTTGGGATTACAAAAAATCAAAATACTCAAAAGACATCAAATTGTACAGATTATAACTAAAGAATACAACTTAACAATTGGGGGGGGGGGGGTTTGGTTTTGGACGAATTTAAACAAAAACTAAGTAAACTTTGTAAAACATATTTTAAGACAGATTTGAGTAAATCAATGGATGAATGGATGGCTAGAGGGTTTTTCTCCACACATGACACACTTGCATAAAAACCAATTTTTAGTTGTTCTTTCAATAAACCATGAATCTTAACACCCCAGATTAACCGTGAACAACACTTTTTTAACCTTCAAGTTTTCCTTAAGTTATTGAATTGGACGGAAAAGCGCATACAACAATTCAAAACATTCTTCAAAAGTCCCCTACGTGAACAGCACAATAGAGATACAATCAAAGATCATTAAGCTTTGTGAAAACTATATGCATTGACGAGGCATTCGTAACTATGAACAGCATGATACACTTGCCAAGAATTCACTTAACGCGATTGTGACTAGCAACCTCCACTACTTGTGAATATAAGTTCATAACGATTAGGTGAAACTCCCTTATATTCTAGCATCAAATTCATGCATGCAAACTAAGTATGCATCTTTAATTGACATACAAGAATGAGTTATAAATAAAGCAGTTAAGCAAATTGAATTCACAACTGAAGGTAATCAATTCATATTACAAATATGTTCATGGCTTTGAATCAACCTCTAGCCAAAACGAATTTAGTTCCACATATTTGCAATTAAACAACTATAATTGAATTTAAACATGATAAACAAAAGTAGAAGACACCTAGAACACTCCAACAATCCAATGTCTTGAATGGTTAGCACAGCTCCAAGTCCTCCTCCTTTCTTACAAACATGCGGCACCAAGGTGGGTGTGGTGTTTGGATGGTCTAGGGGATGTGGCAGAGATTGGATAGGTTGAGAGAGTATAGAAGGGTGGTAGGGGATGGATAAGAAAAGAGGTGGATGGAAATGGATAGAGGAAGAAGGAAACTTGCAGCAGAAATTGTGTTGTTTATGGAATGTGTTGTAGATGTCAATTGGTCTTGTGATGGAGAAGTAAGTGGATGTTGTAGGTGAAGTGGGTGTGGATGTTGTAGGTGAAGTGAGTGGATGTTGTAGGTGGAATAAGTGAATGTTGTAGGTGAAATAAGTAAGTGTGGATGTTGTAGGTGAAATAAGTGGATGTTGTAAGTGTAGTGGGTGTGGATGTTGTAGGTGGAATAAGTTTGTAAGTGAAGTGAGTGGATGTTGTAGGTGGAATAAGTGGATGTTGTAGGTGAAATAAGTGAGTGTGATGTGTTTTTGGGTCAGAAAATAGGAAAAGAGAGGATCCCTTAATCTTCAATTTCATCCATCCACTTGGCTCCAAGCATAAGCTAACCATCCAATGCCCAAAAATGCTCCAAAATGCTCCAAATTGCACTTTCTTGCATACTTTGTCATTTGGACTACAAACACACGAAAATAACTTAAAATACTAAAATAACTAAGGACTAACAATCTAAATGCAAGGAAACAAGCTAACTAAGTTGTATAAATATACTCCTATCAAATAAGCACTAGTTGTTTGTGTTGTCCTCTTTGTGATAGACTTATCTAACATGTTCTTCCATTGATACATTATCAATAGGAAGATTGTGAGGATGAGACTAATTAGGTACATATACAATCCATTCAAGACAATCTATGGGATTGTGGTACCAAGTCTGGAAACTAAAATGTTCGGCTTTTCTTTGTCAAGTTTTGGATAACGTTTGCAAATATATTGGTAAAAAAATACATAACGAATATAAATAGAATGATTTTAAGCTATTTGATCTGGGTCTTTAAATCAAATAGCACCACCCACTATTTTTAACAAATTCCATATCCCTCATTGGAATTCGAGAGTTTTGGAGGAAACTCTTAGTAGGGTATAGGAGACTCACTATTACCAAGCCCACTTCATAATGATATGATGTTGACTAGCAAAAATAATAATGAGAGAGTACGCTTACTCATTTACATCTAATGTAAGAACCCATCTTATTTGGCCTCTAGAGAATGATGCCTCACAATGATATGATGTTGTCACCATAGCACTTAGTTAAGTCATTCCCACTATGCAAGTTCAGGTAAGGGTTCAAGAACAACCTCACAATGATATGATGTTGATCATTCTCGTTGCCTACCTTCACAACATCATGTATGCATATAGAACTCATCCTGAGTGTAAGCACATACTTTGTACTCCCTCATGATAGGGTGAAGTCCGTGTATGAGTCACAAACGATCGGAGCCTACCACGGTGGAAGGCCACGAAAGAGTGTTCAAAGCACTTCCACGCTTGTCAACTTAATAATGGTTTGGTTGAGGGTTTTAGGTCTCATCACATATAAGCATGCTTTCAATCACATTAAAACATTTTGGTCCTATTACAACTATTGGTCCATGTGATTGATTTTAGTAGTATATAATACTCCCACTATGCTTTTAAAACAGTTTTTAAAGCAAGACTATATGGTACTACTAACATAAGATTTTCATTCATTGATGGACTATATAGTTGCCTTAGGACCTTAGGATGACTATGAACCTTTGATTCGATCCAACACGAGCTTAGTGTTGGATCTCGGTCTAGGGATGGAGATTGATTTTAGTTACGCGTTTAATCATATTAAGGCATGTTTTCTTATTGGGCGTTGGACCCAACTACTCCAATTTCATGCATATCGAATAAAACAAGAAATGAGTACTTCAAAGTAAAGAAGAGCTTATGCTCTTTTACAACAATTGATCAAATCAAATTACTTTAAAGTAAAGAAGAGCTTATGCTCTTTTACAACAATTGATCATATCAAATTACAACCAAAATTTAATCTACACATTCCCATGGTTCAAACAAATTTGAGAGACGGCCTTTCACATAGCTCAATTATCGTAGGCTTAGGTTCATAATCACCCTGTCTTCATTTAATTAATGCTTTAACTAATTAAACTAGAATGCAACATTTTCATTTGGTTTTTGTATCCATAGAATTGATTTAAATAGAACTAAATAAAATGAAAATCCAATTCTCATTTAAAGAGACAAAACTATTTTGTTCTCATCTAATTTGGGCCAAAAAAAAAACAACAACCTCAACCATTGGGCTATATTGCAAAACATAAACGTTTGGGGTCACTTTGTAAGAACACAAAAGTCCACTACTTCATGTAATTACAACTAGAAACCAAAAATTTCAACAAATGCAAAAACTTCATTAAAGGAGCAAAATAATTTGTCCTTTTGTGATTTTGGGCCTTTATGTAAAAACATAAACTTTCGGGTCAAAGTGCAAAAACATAAAAGTATCAAAAATTTATGTAATTGCATAAAAGCCCAAAAAGTACCTTACTTGTAGGGTAGGCCGGTTTTGGAGAGAGATGGTGTCATAAAACTTTTGAATTTTTCAACAAAAGTGAAAGGTGATGGGTTGGTTTGAAAGGTGATGGGTTGTTTTGAAAAAAAAAAGATTTCCATAAAGCATGGTTCCTTGAAACAAGGAAAAATAAAAGTGATGTAAGAAAATAGATATGGGCATCCACACCTAGTGATGATTAAAAAACATATCATCCATCACCAAAACAAGACTTTTTGTAAACAACTAAAACCTTTGAATCAAAATTCTCAACCTTTCTGTTCTTGCCAAGAATATATCAAGAACAATGAAGAACATCCATGAAAACCCATAAGATCTACATGAACATTTTTCACCCAAATACACCTCAAAAACTCTCAAACTTGAGGGAAATAACATATTACCATACTAGGGTACATAGGGGTTCCTAATGTCACTTTAAAACACTTTTAACAAGACAAACATGAACCCAAAAATCCACCCTTTGGATTTGGCCGAATTTCCCAAAAAACATGGCACCAAATTTTAGCTCCAAAATTCATGCTCATATGAACTACATCTACAACATTTGAGATGGCAAATTTTCTAACAAAATTTACATTCAAAGAATCAAGAATAAAGCTTGTAACAATTACAATATTCAAATCACAAACTATGAACTACAAAACCCAAAAGGATTCACCAACTACTAGACCTAGGCTCTTGATACCACTTGAAGGAAAATTTGTGAAAAACAAGTTCATTTGAGCAACATCAACAACATGCAATTAACAATTAAAGGCGGAATCATGTTATATGCACTCAAAAACAAAACTTAGCCCATGAAATTCAAAGCCTAGTAGATAGGTGAACCAAGACTCAACTCAAGAACAAAGTGAGTTGAGAAATCTTATACCTTTGTTGATTCCTCTTTGCATAAGCAAAGGCTAATCACCCAAGGAGAGGGCCTTCATTCCTTGCTTCTTAGCTCCATGGATTTCTTGGAGGAGGATGGTTGAAAGGTTTCTCCAAGTTCCCAAAATAGAGAACCTCTAATTTTTCCACACCAAGGAGAGCTTCGAGGAGGAGATGAATGACCTAGAGGAAGTGAGATTGCTAGCTAATCTTCCTCTATGGTGACCGGCCTCTTAGAGAGAAAAGAGAGCTTGTGTTCTCATCTTTTCTCCAAAAGAAAACCCTAAGGATGAAATGGCTATAAAGTTGCCATTATACCACTTCACAATGGAGTGGCAAACTTGCAATTAAGCCAAGTTCACTACCCATCTCTATATGGCCGGCCATATTGGGTTCCTTGGGCTTTGAGGCTCTTTGTTTTTCAAGTTGTCATACAACTTGAGTTATTGGGCTTGACATTCAAATCCCATTGCGCCTTGAGGCCCAAAACTAACCTAAGGTCTATAACGAACTTATTCGTTTGATTAATTAACATATTAATGAAGTCTAGCCATAAATAATTAAACCATTTAATTATCCTTACTCATCTCCATTATTTCTTCAATCTCTACCTTACTCGGTGTACGATCCATTAGGTTCCTCTTAGCGAGGTAGTGGGCGATTAGAACTCTTTCGAATTGATTGTGAATTCAAACATATTTTCAATTCTCCCTTTAGTGATTATACATGTTTAGGGCTTCCATAAACCATGAGTGACACCTAGCAGTATGCCATGGCTACCCAAGCTAATCAGAAGAGGTGGAGAACCTATTCAGTTTAGGATTGCAATGCAATACGGTCTTTCTCTAATACAATACTGTTGACCACATTGTTTGGTTTGATAGTTTATTCATGTCTACCATCCAATGTGATTCATTTACTTATATGATTACCTTGAATGTGATTTGGAACGACTTCCTAAATCTCATTCATACTCTGGCCAGAGATTCTTAATCATATCATAGAGTATTCTCCCTCAAACAGTTTGAAGGTTAGAGATCCCTTGTTGCGCATTCACTTGCCTCCATGGCTAAGTGGCTTAACCCCAACTATGTCGCGGACACCCTCTGACGGAGTGACTTTGACATAGTCAAAGATCAATGACCTAACCACAAGACAACTATGATGCCTCAGGTAAAAGGACTACTTTGCATTATCCTAACCACGAGTTCTCATGTGACATGAGTATGAGAACTCCTCGTTGATCATATTCAGTGAACTCATTCTCTATTGAGCACCTACATGCTTGTCTTGGTGTCAGTCACACCAATGACTCGAGACCAGTCACTCTCCCTGAGAGAAGACATAGCACGTACTGATCTTAATGGACTATCAATGCCCAATTGGCAATCCTATGATTAGGAACGTTTAGGATATGTATAAGAAAGAGAATGGTCTCATGAACCTAACTTCTTTAGATTGCATTCTCCTAATTACATATTCCTTGGACTTATCGTTTAAGCATATAACATTTATATGAGATGGCTTTAAACAATAATATTTGCCCTTTATATTAAACTAGATTAGTTTAACATATGAAATGTCCGTAAAGTATCATCATATGATTGGTTTTAGGGCACATTTCCAACATCACTTCCCTCAATCTTGGCATCTTTACTTCTTTATCTTTAACTTCTGAGGCTTTATAGTCTCTGAACACTTCGGACAAACCTTTAGGCTCAAAGACTCCTTTTAACCTTTGGAAGATATTTCTAGAGGTTTCTTTTTTACCTACCCACATGGTAATTCTGCAGGCTTCATGCTTTTCTTTTTCTCTTCTTCTGATCAACTCTTGATCAATGATAGCCCCTGTCACTGGTACTTCCAACTCACACTCATATTGGCACTTGCTACATAACACCATTCATTTCACTATAGCTGTTTTAGGTCTGTCGAACAAACCTCTAACTCTTTCTGTAGGTCAGACAACTTGCTTTCTATCTCCTTTTACTTCCCAAGTAGCCTTTGCTTTCCCTTTCTTAACCTAGTTCAAGTTGATCATGTTTATTGGGGCTTCTGGGAGGGGATCTATGTCTATCATCATAGTTGCTTGAGGTTCTTCCAGTAAAAACTTTCCCTTGACTATGAGGTCTTGTATCCAGTCCCTGAATTGTTCATAGTTGGTTATGGAATGGTTAAAAGTATAGTGCAGTTTGCAAAACTTGTTTCCTCTCAACTCTTCTAGTTTAGGCAGCTTTTTGGTGTTGTCGGGCATAATCATTCTTACCCTCACTAACTCCTCATAAATTTATGTTGCCTTAGTCAGATCAAAAGAATAAGTCTGGTACTTGGGAAGTTTCATAGGCATAAACCCTTCATCAATCATCACTACCTTCTAGTTTTTAACTGGCTGAACCAATCCTTTCAATGTCAAAGGCTTGAAAGAAGTGGTTATCTTAGTTGCACATAGGTCAAACCTTTCCCCTACATTAATATCACGTTTTCCTAACTCAGAACCTTCAAACTCCAATTAATGTATTGCAGCTTTGCTCTTGTAAAAATGGGGTACTTTAGATGAATGCTTCACTTGCTGCTCCTTAGCTAACAACTTTTCATACTTGGTAGCAGTTATACTAGCTCTTGCAACTCACTGAACTGTACATCATAAAACTTCTTCTTTAGTGGCAATTTCAATGCCTTCTGGGTAATAGATATGACTTGAGCATGGTTAATAGGAAACTACCATCTCATCCTTGTTTTTCTAAATCTCATCATGAAGTCTTTTGTGGATTCATGCTCATACGGCTTCACTTTTACTAGATCATTGATAGTCATCTCAGGCTCCATCTTATAAAACTGCTCATGAAAAGCCATCCCCATTTGCCTCCAGTTGGTAATAGATTTAGGGGATAACAGAGAATACTATTGAAATGCCAGTCTAACTAATGAGTTACCAAACAATCTCAGCTTATAATTAGGATTGTCTTTAAATGCCACACAGTAGTTAGAAAACTTGAAAACCTGAAAAAACGGGCATCTTGAAATTGAGGGGAAAAGGGTTATGCTCATCAATGTGCTCTAGATAAGGCTTCTAATAGGTAATCCTGAACAGCGGGCGAGTTTGGGGTTGAGCATTCTGGACCACCATCCTTCACAACTTAGCCATTTCATTCCTAAGTTGCTAGTTAGCTGCATTATTGTGTTGGGGTGGTAAGGAGGTCCCCACTTCGGGCTATGCTCATTGCCTGAGAATACATCTTTCTGCGGCTCTGACTGTCTCCACCTAGCTTCTTTTCCCTTATTAGCCAATGGTGATGGCCTATAAGGAGGAGGTTTCCCTGCAGTTGGGAACATACATTTTCCACTAGACTCTCCAACAATTTGAATCATCCCATACTTCTTTTCATCTTAACTGATCTTTCCCCTTCTATTTATTAGAAATAATAGAGGGTCGGGCAAATCCACCTCCTGGATTTCTTCTTCTAGCTGGTTAGCTTTAGATTCCTCTTTCTTTTTTCTCCTATCATTCTTCTGCTCAAGCAAATGAAATAGGAGAATTAGTGGTTTTTTCTCAAGGCTGGCTTCTCTCATCATTTCACTAGCATGACTGCCCTTCGGCATAGAATATTCCAACTCTAACCTTCTTTGCACACTCCCTGTTAAATAACAGAGTCTGCTAATTTCTCCTCGAGTCTTTAAGGAAATCTTCTCCACGCTTCTTAATATTTGCACTATGGTGGCTTGCAAATCTTTATTTGTAACTTTTCCGCCCAATTTCTCAGAAGAAGTTGGGCTCTCCAGAATAGCAAGACCTTGTAGGGATGGAAAGATTTCAAAGTGATCTGCCATGTTGGATTCTTCCAAATGTTGTGGTCGTCCGTACTCTATATTCCACCTGAATGCTTGCTTATTCATTCTCCTTCGCATACACGTAACTGTAGAAAGCCCCACTGGGCATGCCAAAACTATGTTCGGGCAGGAATTCGACCCTGGCAAAGCTCCCCTGGGATTTCCCTAGCATGGTGGTTAAGGTTGTTCTTGCTGCTAGATGATCTGCAAGAAATGTTTAAAGTTAGCTTGTAATGTTCTTTTGTAGGGCCTTTGGTGTAGACCTTAAGGCTCACAATCAAAACTAACAAGGATAGGGGCATGCCACTGTCATCTCAATATAACAGATGTTGAACAAGTGTGATTTAAGTCGATTACTTGCGCCTCAAGTTACTCGGACTTCTTGTTATCAAAGGATTGTCGCAGATGGGTTAAGTATGTGATAG
Organism: Crataegus laevigata; assembly: GCA_963580275.1. Lineage (NCBI taxonomy): Eukaryota > Viridiplantae > Streptophyta > Magnoliopsida > Rosales > Rosaceae > Crataegus > Crataegus laevigata. The sequence goes on along the minus strand of OY756940.1, from coordinate 14,638,530 downwards.
GAGCATATTTATGCGACTTAGTTAGCTTGTTTCTTTGCATTTACTTAGTTAGTTTCTGCTTATTAGAGTGTTTTAAGCTATTTTCGTGTGTTTGTAGGTCCAAATGGCAAAGTTGGCAAGAAAGTGCATTTTGGAGCATTTTAGAGTAGTTTTAGGCTTGGAATGGATAGCATATGCATGGAGGAAGGTGGATGGACGTTTTTGAAGTTCAAAAAAGGTTAGGAATATGCTAAAGATATCTGGAGAAATTAATTCAAGATTTGGAAGATAAGGAATCAGCTAAAGAGAAGGAAATCTTGACCAAATCTTGACCAAATCTTACCATATCTTATCTTATCCTAATCCTATCCTACCTTAATTCTAGCTACAAGGGTGAATTATTTTCAGATTAGGACACCTAAAAACTTGGTTCTAGAAGCATATCCCTTTTCCTAAAAAGGTGCCGCCCCACCTTACCCTTTCTTGAAGGAATTTGCCGAGTATCCCTTTCCTGATTCTCCCTAATTTCTGATTTTTAGTTAGCCTTTTTTCTTGTGGATTTGGAAAGCTAAAATCTTTCCCCAAAACTACCTTGTGCAGTGCTTTAGCCCTATAAATACCTGATGCCGCAGCATTCTACAAGAATACACACACACAAGAGCCTAAATCAGAAAAATAATCTTTGTGCCACAACTTTGCAAAGAATGAGAAGAAGAAGCTTAGAGTCGTGCTAGCCATTCAAGACCTTTGGATTGTCGGAGTGTTCTAGGTGTAGTCTATCTTCTTTTTTCAATGTTTAAGTTCAATTGTCTTTGTTTAATGGCGAACATGAGGAACTAAATTCGTTTTAGCTAAGGGTGAATTCAAAACCATGAACATATATGTGATATGAATTGATTTCCTTCAGTTATTGTTTCATAAATCATGAATGCAATCTACTTAACTGTTTGATTGAGAACTTATTCTTGTATGTTGATTAAGGGTGCACACTTAGTTTGCATGCATGAATTTGATGCTAGAATATAAGGGAGTTTCACCTAATAGTTATGAACTTATATTCACAAGTAGTGGAGGTTGCTAGTCACGATCACGTTAAGTAAATTCCTGGCAGAAGTATCATGCAGTTCGTAGTTACGAATGCCATGTCAATGCTTATGATTTTCATGTAGGGAACTTGATAAGAATAATTTGGTTGCGTCACTGAGTCCAATTCAATGAATTTAGGAATATCTTATGGTTAATTTGTGCAGTTCACGGTTAACTTGGGGCATTGTCATTCATGGTCTATAGAAAGAATAACTGGAAATCGATTTGTGTTGCATATGTGTCATGTGTGGAGAAGAATCCTTTAGCTTGCCTTTCATCCTATTTCATCCACAATTCAATTTAATTGCTATCTTTACTTTGTTTTAGTTAGAATTCGTCCAAATCACCCTTTAGTTCCTATTTTGAGTCAATTTAACTTAGTTTGTGTGTCTCGAGTCTAGTTTTCTGTTTTTGAGTCTAGTTTAGTGATTTAGAGTTTAATTAGTGTAGATTAGCATCCCTCCTAATCCCCGACATAGAACGATCCCTACTTACGCGTACTACAACTATCAAAAAAAGGGTTTAAGTTTGTGTGCTATTTTATATCACACCAGTATGCATTAAGTTCTTTTTATTGCCTTGTAAACAAGGACTTTTAATTCGTAGACATTATGTTCAAAATGAAGAGAGTCCAGAACCCTTTAAACTATCTCTTTAAATACAACTCGGTCTTAGTGAATGCAGATTAATTAAGTTGACCAAATTAACAGATAAGTGGTACTCCTTAGTGGGAAAACAATTGTAAATAACTTGAATACATAGTAAAAAGCATGTAAAGTGATAGATCTACTAAATATAAGTACATAAAAAGAGACTCGGGCAAGATTTCACCTTGTCTGGCAAGGTTAAAACGTCTTGCAGCAACTTCTCTTTGTGTTTATAGAAGTTTGTATGTTGAAAGGGTGATAAATGGCTAGGTTCTACATGAGGGAATCGATACTACAATACTAAGTTATAGTACCAGAGCTTTTACAATGGACAAAAGATAACTTTTCTGAGAGAACTGTGGCTAAAAAGACTGAATCCGGACAAGTTTGAGCTTTTTAGGTATAAACTAACTTGGGAGCAAAGTTTGTAAGTCTTTTGTTTGATTGGTTGAGTCTCTTTGATGCTGATGTCTCTCTTCCCTTTTATAGGCATTTTGGCCCAACTGCCTTCTGCTTCAAACTTGCCCGAAAGCTCTTTAAGGGTAATGAGTCATCGTCTATTTACCTGTAGTGCCACTAGAAAGTGTTTTTTTTTTTGTCTTGAGAGTGAGTTGGCCTCCATCACTTGTCATTCCATTCCTAGGCATGTGGCCTATGTCTTGGCTGAGATGGCTTTAATCTGTGTTGACTGGGCTTTAGGACTTCGGGCAAGTTCAACTTCCTTTGGTGTCATTGGACCTCCCTCTGTGCAAAACCCAATGTTCAAATATTAACACAAACACAAATATCCAATCATTTATATAATAACATTTGGTGTACCAGGCCATATTCCCGCCACTTAAAAATCTCTCCAATGAATGGGCTCAAGTCATGCATACCTGTGTATTTCCCTATCGATCTCCTCATTCTAAGAATTGTCGCCATCATCCGAATAATTGTCTCGAGTGTTTCTCTTCTCCCACCAGTAACATTATTTGTCAAAGTCTTGTTGTCAAATTTCAAATGAATCAAGTTCTTCACTCCTCACTTATTCTTCAGACGCATCACTCTATCAATATCAACTTCTTCACCAGCCCATTCACTAGGGAGGGATGCTATACTCGTGCCACCGAGATGATAAAAATGAGTGCATACATTAAGTGACGGATTTTGGAATCGAACATTGGAGGATCTTAGTATTAAAAGTCTAAGTTTTTAAATAGAAATAGAGCGAAAGTGCGCAAAATATTTTCAATTGATTCACTTGGGCATTTCGTCGAACACTTTGTGGGCTTCTTGTCGTCAGCTAAATAATATTACGCACAGTCAACAAATATTGACATATGTCAAAAGAATCTGATGAGTGCTATTGAAAAAAATTGTCAAGCATTCTCGACGTAACTTGCTGAGTGCTGCAGAGATATGCATAGCAAACATTACATCAAACATTTGGTGGGCACAAAAGGAACTCATACCAAATATTCGAAGGCTCATCGAAAGACATTAACATGTATATTTTTCGAACTCTATGTGATCCTGGAACCACCTTGATCACAATGTGCATCCGCCACTGTATACAACACAGTTTATTGAATACTTCTCTAGACTATTTATTTTCTGATTATAATGTTATTTTCTTTTTCATAGTTTATTGAGTACTCAAACTCTTAATTTGTCATGGATTGATTGTCTTCTTAAACTTGAAATTGGGTGATCTTTCTCACCAAATCTCCATAATTTTATTTTGTCTTTAATCTCCAAACAATTTTCATCTTCTGCACTAGTAGGAATAATACAGGGACTAGAATTCTCTCTCGTCCTCTTTTCATCCCCTTCCATCTCCTCTTCTCACATTCTCTATTTTGTCTCTCACTTTCTATAAAAAAAAAATTAATATAAGATGTTGACATGACTTAACCGTGACTGTTTAAATAGGAGGGGAGGAAAGGGGATGAAACAAAGAGGGGAGATAATCCTACTCTATAATACACTACTAATTGAATGTTGATCATTGATGTTAGGGCAAAGGAAACAGACATAAAATTTTGTGTAAATTACATAGAAACCCCTCAGGTTTAAAACATTTCACTTTCATACCTCACGTACTATTTTATTTCAAAATAATACATCCGTTACATTTTCCATCCATTAATCCGTTAAGTGCTGACGTGGTTGCCACATATATGACACATGGCTGCCAAATGTCTGCCACGTGGCAAATAAAATAATTTTTTAATTTTTTTTTAAAAATCTGAATTTTCTCAACAAAAAAAAAATTGAAACCCACATTTCTGTCCTTAATCCCAAAGAAGAAGAAGAGGAGGGAGGAAGAAGAAAAAAAAGAAAAAAAAACCCTATAACCCAGTTCATCCCGAAGAAAAAGAAGAAGAAGAAGAAGAAGAAGAATAAGAAGAAGAGGGAGGAAGAAGAAAAAAAAAACCATAACCCAGTTCATCCCCGGCAACCTAGAAGAAGAAGAAAAAGAAGAAAAAGAAGAAGAGGAAGATGAGGGACGGGAGGTGGGTCGCTGGGAGAGGGAATGGAGGAGGGTCGCCGGGGGAGGCGCTGTGGGGCTACCTATGGAGGCTCCGACCTGGGGGGGTGGGGAGATCTGAGCTTCTTCGTGGTGGGGGACGGGGGATCTGGGCTTCATGCCAGGTGGGAGGGGGGATTATGGGGTCAACATTTGAGGGTTGAGGAATTTTTTTTTTGGGGGGGGGGGGGGGGATACGGGTTGAAGGTTTGGGTTTGGTTTTCTAACTTTTTTTTTTTTGGTTAAAGATTCAGTTTTTTTTAATTTAAAAAAATTGACAAAATTCAGGTTTTTAAAAAAAAATTAAAAATTATTTTATTTGCCATGTGGCAAACATTTGGTTGCCACGTGGCATATATGTGTCAGCCACGTCAACACTTAATAGATCAATGAATGGAAAATGTAACGGAGGTATCATTTTGAAATAAAATAGTACGTGAGGTATGAAAGTGAAATGTTTTAAAGATGTTGTATGGGGTTGTAATAGACTTCAAACCTAAGGGGTTTCTATGTAATTTATCCTAAAATTTTGGTTGGGCTGGCCATATTCACTTATTAATACAACTTTATTATTGGGGTGTGATATTCACACACCCCATTTTACTTTTGACACGTCCTTCTAATTTTCGGCCGTTGGATCGAATGAATTGAAGAAAATCAACGGATAAAAATTAACAATAGGTGTGTAAGAAGTAAAATAAGGTGTGTGGATAGCACACCCCTTTATTATTTTACACATTTTTTTAATTGTTTGTAGGAATTTTTGTGTTTATAGCTTCATCCATGTCCAATTTTTTTTCTTTTTATTCTATCAAGAAAAGTGTACGATGATTTTTATTTTATTTTTGTATAATAACATTCCCTAAAATCTAATTGAATAAAAAATCATAAACACAGGGTTGAATACAAATTATAATCTATTTATCATATACTCTCTTTACGTTGAGAAACTTACTCCGAAGTGTATATTATTTTCCCTATACCTATAACTCTCTCGTCACATATGACTCAGTGTAGGCTAGAAAAAAATATACACTTGTAAAAAAAAATATAAAATACCTTTTATACAAGTTATAACCTATTTTTGGTAGTGACTTATGGTGCAAGTCATCAATGTCAATTTATACCTTGTAAGTTGTTTGTAACATTACTCGCATGGAAAATCAAAAGCCCAAGCCAAATTCCAGACTTGGTTTTCTTGGTGCTAATACACATGTAAAAAAGCCAGGCCGCCCCGACAAACTTTACTAACATGGCAATTAGGGCCGAATAATCTGGACTTTGAGCCTTTATTGGCAGTCGGAGTTGATATATTTGTACAATCCGGTCCACCTAAAGACACTTGTGCTAAAATATCGTACTTTATACAATCTAATTTGTTAGGTGTAGGATGCTATTTCTTCTTTTGTCTGGATTGAAATTTTCGATAAGATTTTTATTTTATTTTATCAAGGCTCATTATTAGTACCATATTCTCATTATTTACACGTATTTTTTCTTATTTAATGAATATCGTACTTGATCTAAAAACATTTACTCAAAGAATATGATAATCTCTCTGTGATATTAGTCAACAGTTAATAAACTTCGATTCCTGCGGTTTTGCTACCATAAATGGTTAGGTCAATAACAAACAGTGCAAGTCACTCATTTTCACTTATATTTTTTTTTTAATACAAGCGATTTATTATTTTACTTTACATTACAAGTGAAGAAAGTCGATGTTCTATCATAAAATTAATTAGCAATATGAGGAGTAATTCAACAATTTATAAGCCCTTGCAATGTTTCTCCTTTCACTAATGTGAGAATCTTTTACCTTCACATCCTCTTACACCCCCTCATGTGTGGCGTCCTCTTACACCCCCTCATGTGTGGCGAATTTCAAGTCAAACAAATAGACAACATGAATTGATTACATGCAGCATATGTGGCCGTTGAGCTTCACACATAAACCAATCTGCTGTCGTGTACCATGAAGAAAGAAATCAAAGAAAGATCTCCGGAAACGAAAAAGATGAAATGCAGAAATGAAAGAAAGAAAGCTTTGTATTTCTTAATACAGAAGAAATAGCAACTTCTGATATTTCTTTAGTTACAAAATGAATCGAGAGAAGGGTATTTACTTTTTATACTCTCATACAAAGATTAGGAATTATACTCTTCATACAAAGATTAGGATTTAAGCTATCTTAACAGCATATGAACTGACTAATGGCTAGACAAGGTATTTGGTGTTGATTTTACTCTTCTTTAGTTGACCTTGTTTATCGATAGTCTAGATTTTATGCAAATTTATAAGATGGTGTTATGCGAATATATGAACAATAAAGTAAACGCGCCATAAACAAACACAAAGAATTTGGCAAGGTTCGGCGAAATTTGCCTACTCCTCGAGCAATCTCTCTTGAGAAATCACCAGCAATATGAAGAATAACAACTCATTTACAAGAACTTATTAAACCCTTACGCCAAACCACAAAACCTTGCTTTAGATCTTTCTATCACTTTGGGCTCTCTATCCTTGTATTCTCTCTAATGTTCGTGAGAATAAATCAGCCCCCAACAAGCTTATTTAAAGTGCATAAACCAGTGGTTACATGTCTTACAAATATAGAATTCCTAAATTCTTTTAGAATAGGGAAAACTAACTTATTTTCTAATCCTAAATTGATTGGAATTATAAAGAAAAACATATTTTCCAATTCTTATGGGAAATTACATGTGCACGTTTCTTTTCTCCTTTCCCTACACCAATTGGAAACCTAAACTTATTTAACCTTAGTATTTTAACAAGCCAAATCACAAAAATCTCCACCTTGGTGAGTTAAAACCAAGAAATGACTGCTACACCCTAGAATATCTTTAAACTAGACCTAACATTCGTGTCGTGTTTTCCGTGTTCGTGTCGTTTTCGTGTCATACTTGATATCTTAATGGGTCATGTCGTGTAACACCTGTTAAAATAAATGGGTAAAATGACCCGACTCGAAATCGACCCGATAATATTAACAGGTAATATGACCCGACCCGTTACCTGTTAAGGAAAATATATTTTAAACCAATAAATAATCAAATGAAAAACATAATACTAAATAAGTATATACATACCATATTATCACATTCAAAACATAAAAACACATTTGTCTTTCAAGTATTACATATTTACATACCCGAAATAAGAGCATAATAAAACATAAAAAACATTAGAACATTACAAAATATCAAATGTTCAAAAGATTTACAAAACTAAGGGAGTTATGTTTCGAGGTTTGGAACCTTGCACATTTTCTTACAATCAAACTCTTCAATTTTCATCAATCACCATGGGAAATGGTATTGGAATTTTGGCTTGATATATTGTCTTCAAGAGTTATATTGATGATATTTTCAGTGAGGCTTTCTACATTAGCACTCTCTTCTCATTTATCCTATGGCTATTGTTTAAGTAAAGTCTTTAATAGTTTTAAATTAATGTAGAAGTATGAAAAATACAAAAAATATATATAAACACTCGTAATGACAAGTTTCACAACTTTCATGAAAGGCTTAACTTTGAAATGTGCCACTATAATCATATAAATCATAAATCAAAATTTAACCGTCGATTGTTTTTTACATTTATGCTTCATTTTTCTCACCAAATTTTGTTTTTTCAGATTTTCTTTTTAGAAAATATGATCTACTAGAGAATACAGGAAGATGAACAGTTCGGATCGTTGATATTATGTTCAGAGTTTTATTGTTAGTGAAAATATTGCTTGGTGTTTATAAAGTCTCTACAAACTATATAACATCGACTCATATTTCAATTAACCGTAAATATCGGAATGTGATATCAAAGATTCGAACCGTTCATCTTTCTACATACACCACAAGATCATGTTTTCAAAAAAGTAAATTTTAAAAATGAAATTCAATATAAAGAATAAAGCCCAAACGACAATCGACAGTTAAATACAAATTTAAGATTTATGGATTATAGTGTCGGATTTCGAAGTTAACCACTTCACGAAAGTTGTAAAGCTTGTCACTACGAATGATTGTATATATATATTTTTTACACTTCTTACACTTCTACAATAATCATTATTAATTTTATTACTTTTACACTCAAAATAAAAAACACTATTCATGACGGTTTGGAGGGTTTTAAAAATCTAAACAATAATCTAAGTGTAATCATTGTCTACTCGTAGAGAATGATGAATCACGAGTGTTTATATATTCTTTCACATTTTTCATACTTGTAGGGATGTCTTATTGCCTATACTAATACTATACTAGTTTATTTTAATTTTGGACAACAGCATGTTAAGTAAAATTTATCCTATTAATGATAATAAGAAACTCTCATAAAAACAAATAAATGAATAAAACTTAATTTTTTTCAATTTATGTAGAATAATAGTGCAAAAAAATATATTTAATATAGAATATACTAATATATACAATATGGCTATTGTATTTTATAATAATTTTTTTAGTAATTAAACTTTAAAATTATAATTTTCTTTCTTAACGGGTCGAAACGGGTTACCCACGTGTTACCCGCGTGTATACCTGTTAAGAACCCGTTATTAACGTGTTCTTAACGGATCACCTGATTAGTTATCGTATTGACCCGAAACCCGTTATTTTCGTGTCGTTTTCCTGTTGTGTCACCGTGTCATGTAAAAGACTGCCGGGTCTACTTTGAACCTCTTGAACCAACTCTGGAAAACTTCAAGAACTTTCACATTGGCAAAATTCTTCTTGCCTCAACGCACCTTAAGTGAGAAGGTGCTCCCCCCAATTCTTAGCTTACATGATGTAAGATTGAGTGAGTTCAAGCAATACTTGAACTTCTCTGCTAACCAGTTTAGTAAAGTAATATGAAACGTTCTCAGCTATATCAACCTTTTCGATTGTAACTTTTTTCGATTCTACTATGTCCCTAATCTGGTGATAACAAACTTTAATATGCTTCGATTTCCCATGAAACACTTGATTCTTTACTAAGTAAATAGCACTCCTATTGCCGCATCTAATCACCGTAGAAATTTGAGCAATTTCAAACTCTCTTGTTAAACCGTTAAGCCAAACTGCTTACTTTCCAGCTTTTACTAGTGCAATATACTTCTCTTCAGTAGTAGGCAAGCTGTAATTGACTAAAGAGTAACTCTCCAGCTGATCGGTCATCCACCATAAACGTAAAGGTAACATGTACTGGATCTTCTTTTGGCTAGCTATGTCTTCTGCATGGCTAGCATCTACATAACCCAGCACACACATGCTTCCTCTTCTTGTTTTTCAAACGAGATTCCTATACTCATTTGTACCTTTCAAGTATCAAACCATTTAACCGCAGATCAATGCTCGTTTTATGGATTCGCTATATACTTTAAAACAACACGTAATGCTTGAGCCAGGTCAGGTCCTGTGCAAACTATTGCATTCATGAGACATCCTACTGCACTTGCATAAGGAATTTTTCTCATCTATTCTAATTCTTTTTCTGTAGTTGGACATTGCTGCACTTAACTGATAGTGAACTGCCAATCGAATAGACGGGCTTCACTCCATCCATATGGAAACGCTTTATATATTATGGACATTTTTTTTCCTGTGAAAGCCATATCTTGCCGGATTCTCTTGTTGGATGTTAGACTCTAATCCAACGGCTAATAGGTCAATATAGTTAATAAGGATTTATGTGGAATGTAAGTACGATTAGGGTTTAGTTATAAGCTATAACTTGGACTCCAGGTAAAGTATATATTCCAGTTATAATTGGAGAATAAGGGCTCTTGATACTATCCTATTAGGACTGAGATTTGGTAGATTGTATCCTTGTACAATAAGGAATTCTAGTGGTATGATTATGGGAATGTGCACTAGGGTTGTAGTAGTATAATTACCAAAGGAAGGTGCTTGCATGCACCACCGAAACATATACTCAAAGAACTCCCCATAGGTTTGAGTAATACAGTCGTGGTGAGTGTGCAGAATACCTACCTCGAGTTCCAAGGTGTTCTTGGCATGCTTGTTGCAGTTCGTGTTCTAGCTGTGCTCTCAATGATGTCTTCTCAAGGTAAGTTATATGGTGTTTTAATATTGCATGAACATATTAAGTCTCATAGTTGGTATCAGAGCCAACGTTTATGTGATTAAAATCCATAGGAAATTAACATACATGAAATGATGCATGCAAGTTCGAAAGCATATGGATGAACTGATATTTCTTCAATTTGATCCTGATTTTTCCGCTGCTATATTTAATGACTGCATGCATATGTATGTTTTAGAGATGCTATTCCTGCATATTTATGTAAACCTTGACTGTTATAAGAACTAAGTTATGCATTAGTTCATAATTTAAACCAACTACTTCTTGTGTTATGCATATCTTCTCAAGTAAAGCCTAGAACTGTATGAAGAGGGAAAACCCTACTATGCATAACTGGTATAAGAATTAACTCTGAGCTAAATAAAACTAAAAATTGATTGCTTGCAAATCTTATTTGTTAAGCATGTCAATGATCGAAAGTTTTAGAGGTTCATAGCATGCTGAAAGTTACAACAAGATCAATGTTTTTTTTAGATGTAATTTGATGAATGGAGCACAACAAAATTGTTTCAGTCATTCAAGAACTGTTAAAAATTCAAGGATTAATTGATCACCTTGCATCAGATGCCATAACAATAAGGTTATATCCCCAAATAAAAGTGTGACTAATCGATATTGGTTAGGTTACTGATAGCGCAGTGGAAGAACATAAGATGCATGAGTTGGGAAAGTTAATTGCCAAACAAAGGTGGATGGCTTTCATGTTATTCTATTACTTATGCAACTTATGTACTTTGCACCGATACTGATTAAACTTGAATGCCAAACAAAGGTTGAGTTGTTTCAGTTATACAAAATATAGAGTCTTGAATGTTTATCTTGTTTTTGAAATTTTTTTAGGAATTAGCTCCCTGAATTCAATTCAAACACTCAATGGAACGAACTATAAGAAGTGGGGGTAATATATTGAAATTTAGGACTTATGGATTTCAATTTAACTCTAAGACATAAGGAACCAGCCAAGCCTGCTGATGATATAACTGCAGATAAGAAAAATGAATATGAGAGATGGGTTAAGGCTAACATAATGGTGTTGTTGCTGATCAAAAGGTTGATGTTTTACCTAGTTCGAGGAGCCATCACTGAGTTAGGAATGTTAAGACGTACCTTGACTTTATTGAAGTCAAGTTCAAGGAATCCGAGAGGCTGAAACTTGTACCCTTATGAACGCCCTGATAACCACTAAGTATGTTGGTGGTGATGTGAGAGAGCATGTAACGCCCCGCTCCTGAAATATTTATTTCAAGAATTAATATCAGTGATAAGCCCAAACTAAACTCTTGTTTAGTTAACTACCATTAATCCCGATTCATTGCTTCAATTTCCTAATCCCTCACATTAAATTTATGACCAACATTTGATTCCCAAACATAAGGTTAAAAACTCACGTTACTAACCAAATTCCCTTTTCTTAGTACAATTTCTCAACAAAAGAATTTTCTCGATTATTTATCTACCATTTATTGTAATTCGTTAATTAAGTACCTTGTTTCCCCTCATGACCCATAATTATAATTTATTTACCAAACGTACTATTATATTCTCACTTTGTCACCATTTTCCTTTAATGGATCAATTTCCATTCCTAAGATTTATTCTCGAAATATTTAAGGGTACATCTAACACTGTTAGACTGCCTATGTACCCTTGAGTGGGATCAAACCTTTCGTAGTTCACCAATCATTCTTTTATCCATTTTCGAGTCCATGTTGACCAAAAGTCAACTCTCGATCAACGGTAGGATCCACAACCTTACGTAAATCGATATAGAAGATTCGCACATCGGATTGTGAATCCATAACTTCCTAAGGTCCACATTATTCTTGTAGAACACCATACTAAAATCTCAACCAGATCCAAGGTCGGATCTCCGCCAATCACAATTTTCAATGGCTATCAACGTTTTATTTTACAAGCTTAGAATCCAATTCGAGAAGATCCGTATGGCGGATTCCCAATCCGTAAGTTTCTATAGTCTTCAAATATTATCTACTATAATGTATCAAAGTTTGGTGACAGTCCAACGGTTGGATCGTTGATTTTAATAATATTTGATTGTCGGACCTTAACAGAATATACTCAAACAATGGAATTTCGTTAACCGGATGTCAAATATGGATTCAGAGCATCAAAATTTAGCTTAGGGTGGTTGAGGGATGCCTCGGCCCAGCGCCGCCCCGTCTCGCGGGAATGTTTAACTATTTCCAAAAATTACCAAATTTCTCATAAATGTATATCTTAATGAGTAGAGCAAGTTTTATACTCGGGGCCAAGTCCAACTTGGCCTAAAAACACCTCAAATGGCCCACGAACCGCCAGAACCCTAAAATTAGGTGTGCTTCGATTCGACCTTCAGCGGTGTTCCGCCGCCCCTGAAACTGATTGGGCTTTGTTCCAAGGCTCAAGGGGAGTCTAATGGTGGAGGAGATCGTTGGTTTTTCATTCAAAAATGGAAGATTTTAGCTAATGACACTTTTGGTGTCCTGTCGCAAAATGCCATAAATTGGCCCGATTTCCATCCAATCTTGAATGAACGATGAAGGAGAATGAGTATGGGGGTAACTTCAGGTGGTGGTTGGGTGTAATTTGCCTGAAAAATGGCTAGAAACCACCGGAATCTAATCTGGTCGAACGGGTTGGTGTGTGGGTGTACGGGTCAAAGGGATCCGGTGTCCCACACCTCTCTCCCTTCTCTCCCTTCTCCTGTTTCTAATTAGGTCTCTCTCCCTTCTCTTTCCCCCTGATTGGGCAGCCATCCTTCCTCTTCCTTTTTTTTTTCTCTAATTCTTTTGTTCTCCATTCCCTCCTCTCCCCGTTTGTCCATCATCATCCTCCATTTTCTAAACTTTTTTTTCTCATTTCCTAATTGGTCCTTTCCCAATTAAATGGAAACCCAAAAAATAGTAATTTCTATTTTATTTAAGAACTTCTAACGTCAGTAACTCTTCGTTTCTCATTCCAATGAATGAACGGTTTTTGCCTACGCGCTCATAGGATCGCCCTTTATCCAAATATATCAAGAAATATGATAAAATATATGACGACAAAAATACATCATCGTATAATTACGTTAAACCAACTAGGGTCATTTTTCGTCTTTCCAACTTAACGATAAATTTTACGACGAAATTTATATTAATTTCTGAAAATAAATTTTTAAAAGTTCCCAATTAAATTTTTTTTCATACCCATAAATTGATTTATTTTCGATTTTTCTCCACATATTCATATATTTAAATTTTCAGGGTATTACATTCACCCCCCCCCCCCCCCCCCGGTTAAAATAAATCTCTTCCTCGAGATTTCAACCATCGAGTTACGAAAAGAAACTTAAGGCTAATTCCACCATTCCACATATAGCGAATAAAATCATAACCTTAGTCTACGATTTTATTCAAGCTCCAAAAATAAGCAAACCAACGAATAATAATCGTGATTCTTACCACATTCTCAGATTCCTAGCCACATTCATTGGCATAATAATTATCAGAAATTCTAGCCATAATCATTGGCTACATAATTATCCACAATCCTCACAGCCTAAAATATATATTAGATTATCAAACCACATCTACCATCTTTGTCTTTATGCAGCCGTTACCACAATTTTCTTCAAAATTTCTAGCCAAAATCACTGGTGATACCCAACCTTAGAAAGTTTTTACCATACTCAATATTGGCAGAACAAATATCATAAATTCCAGCCATAATTTTTCTTTCAGCCAAATAAATATCAGAATTTCAAGCCAAACCTTTATTGTGAGATCCCACATCGACCAACGGAGAGGGGGTGATGTGTCTTATATGTACATGCCCACCTCCATATATCACGAGGCCTTTTGGAAGCTAACTGACTTCGGAGTTCATCGAAACTCCGAAATTGAGCGAGTTCGGGCGAGAACATTCCTAGGATGGGTGACCCATTGGGAAGTTCTCGTATGAATTCCCAGAAACAAAACTGTGAAGGTGTGGTAGGAGCCCAAAGCGGATAATATCGTGCTACGCCAAAGCCGGTCTGGGATGTGACAGAATGGTATCAGAGCCATTCTGCCGTGTGGTGCGAGTGTGCCGACGAGGACGTCGGACTCTTAAGGGGGTGGATTGTGAGATCTCACATCAGCCAACGGAGAGGAGGTGATGTGTCTTATATGTACATGCCCACCTCCATAGAGCACGAGGCCTTTTGGGGCTCACTGGTTTTGGAGTTCATCAGAACTTCGAAGTTAAGCGAGTTCGGGCGAGAGCATTCCTAGGATGGGTGACCCACTAGGAAGTTCTCGTGTGAGTTCCTGGAAACAAAACCGTGAGGGTGTGGTAGGGGCCCAAAGCAAACAATATTGTGCTATGGCGGAGTTGAGCCCGGAAAACGGTTGAGCTCAGACTAGAATGTGACATTTATAATTGGAAAATCAAATATAAATAAAAAATTCCAACCAAAATCATTGGAATTTCCAATCACACTCATTGGGTAATAGAAAGAAGTTTAAAACCAAATCCGTAATACCATTAACATTGATTGAAATCAAAATCTCATTCTATGATTTCATTCATATCCACAATTAAACTAAATTACCCATAGTAAATTTAAAAGCCTTTTAAATTTTTCTTTCCATTGTTTCTCTTTTAAATTGCTTCAAAGTGTAGCCAAATATCGAATAAATTAGTGACTCGCACTTCCAGAGCACTATTCACATTCCACCAACCAAAAGGAAGAAATTTATATATCGCGACTCTAACTGTCAACGAAATTAAGCTTTATTAATCACATAGCCATGAGAATATGTGCCCTTCATCAATTTTGTTCACGATATCGAATTCAACAACAACAACTCATGACTATGGCTACCAAACCAAACAAATTTTTAATTACAAGCTTTCCCCATTAATTCTTTTCATCAAATGTAAAAATAAAAACACAACTAAGAAATTGTTTATATTAAACGAACTCGAAGTCTTATTCCATAATTTTATTCATGTCCACCACTAATAAATGAAGAAACCTTCATGGTCTTTCCACCATTTCAAATTATAATAGACAAATCATAACCTCAGTTTATGATTTCATTCTCATTCAATAAATCTTCCTGACTTTCATAAATATTAGAGTTTCCATCCATCATTATCATTGGCTATACAATTATAAGGAATTTCTAAGCATAATCATCATTGGCCAAACAAAGATTTTACCACAATTTTATTTTCCAATCAGTGACTAGTAGACTGAAAAAGATTATAATATACATGGCCAATATACATCACACATTTTTTATCACTTCAATAATTTATTTTCACAGCCCACACATGGAGCTTCTCCCCGAAAACATTGGGTCTTTATGCCCACTCATCCATTTCTTCACGTTTCATGGGCCATTTTTCCAAATTCAACGTTCACAGGGCCACTTTGCCCAATCACACATCATCAGGCTCTTTTTGCCCACATCACAATTTTTTTTTTTTTGCCCAATTCAACATTTCTCAATGGCACAGGTATAATAAGACTTTTCTATCTACTTGTCACAATTTTACAATCATAAAATTTTCATAACACATAATATAATATCAATCCAATTCAAGATTAATCCAAGATTTTAATCAGGCGCTCATCTTCAAATCTATAACATAAATATGATATTTTAAAATTTTCTTACTCTCATTCAATTCAATTCAAAGCATAATAATTCACAATATATGCATTCCACATAAATTCCTTCATACTCAGAACTTATGAAATAATGCAATATCAATGCAATTCATAATTCACATCCACAAACTCAATAATATCGCATAATATAAAAGTAGGATCGTTCGCTCTAATACCATTTTGTAATGCTCCGCCCCTGAAATATTTTTTGGGAATTAATATCAGTGATAGGCCCAAACTAAACTCTTGTTTAGTTAACTACCAATAATCCCAATTCACTGCTTCAATTTCCTAATCCCTCACACTAAATTTATGACCAACATTGATTCCCAAACATAAGGTTAAAAACTCATGTTACTGACCAAATTCCCTTTTCTTAGTACAATTTCTCAACAAAAGAATTTTCTCGAATATTTATCTACCATTTATTGTAATTCGTTAATTAAGTACCTTGTTTCCACCCATGACCCATAATTATAATTTATTTATCAAACATACTATTATATTCTCACTTTGTCACCTCTTTCCTTTAATGGATCAATTTCTATTCCTAATATTTATTCTCGAATTATTTAAGGCTGCTTCTAACACTGTTAGATTTCCTATGTACTCTTGAGCGGGATCAAGTCTTTCGTAGTTCAGCATTCATTTTTTTATCCATTTTCGAATCCATATTGACCAAAAGTCAACTCTCGATCAACGGTAGGATTCACAACCCTACGTAAATCGATCTAGAAGATCCACACATCAAATTTCAGATTCGTAACTTCTTAAGATCCACATTATGCTTATAGAACACCGTACTAAAATCTCACCCAGATCCAACAGTCGGATTTTCGCCAATCATAATTTTCAGTGGCGGTCAACGTTTTATTTTACAAGCTTAGAATCTAATTCAGGAAGATCTGTACAGTGGATTCGCGATCTATAAGTTTCTATAGTCCTCAAATATTATGTACTATAATGTTTTAAAGTTTCGTGCCGGTCTAATGGTCAGATTGTCGATTTCAATAATATTCGATTGTCGGACCTTAACGGAATTATACTCAAACAATGGAATTTTGTTAATCAGATGTCAAATATGGATTCAAAGCATCAAAATTTAGTTTAGGGTGGTCAAGAGATGCCTCGACCCACGGCAGCCGCCACGCGCCGCTGCAGATGGCTGTCGGCCGCCCCGACTCGCTGAAAAATTTAACTATTTCTAAAAATTACCAAGTCCAATTTGGTCTGAAAACACCTCAAACTGCCCACAAACTGCCGAAACCCTAGAATTGGGTGTGCTTCGGTTCAACCTCCCGCGGTGTTCCGCCACCCTTAAACTGATTGGGCTTTGTTCCATGACTCAAGGGGAGTCTAATGGTGGAGGAGACTGTCGATTTTTCATTCAAAAATGGCAGATTTCCGCCAATGACATTTTCGAGGTCCTATCGTAAAACGCCATAAATTGGCCTAATTTTCGTCCAATCTTGAATGAACAATGAAAGAGAATGAGTATAGGGGTGACTTCAGATAGTGGTTGGTTGTAATTTGAATGAAAAATGGCTAGAAACCACCGAAATCTAACCAGGTTAAACGGTTTGGGTGTGTGGGTGTACGGGTCAGAAGGATCCTGTGTCCCACACCTCTCTCTCCCTTCTCCTGTTTCTGATTGGGTCTCTCTCTCTCTCTCTCTTCTATCTCCCCCTAATTGGGCAGCCCTCCTTCCTCTTCCTTTTTTTTCCTCTAATTCTTTTGTTCTCCATTCCCTCATCTCCCCGTTCGTCCATCATCATCCTCCATTTTATAAATTTTATTTATTTATTTTTTCTCATTTCCTAACTTTCCCTTCCCAATTAAATGGAAACCCAAAAATATTAATTTCTATTTTATTTAAGAACTTTTAACATCCGTAACTCTTCATTTATCATTCCGATGAACGAACGGTTTTTGCCTACACGCTCGTTTGATCGCCCTTTATCCAAATATATCAAGAAATACGATAAAATGTATGAGGATAAAAATATGTCCTCGTATAATTACGTTAAACCAACTAGGGCCATTTTTGTCTTTCCAACTTAACGATAAATTTTACGACGAAATTTATAATAATTTTCAGAAATAAAATTTTAAAAGTTCCCAATTAATTTTTTTTCATACTTATAAATCGATTTATTTTTTATTTTTCTCCACATATTCATATATTTAAATTTTCAGGGTATTATAAAGCACATTCTCTCAATGGTTGATACATCTGCTAAACTTAATGCACTCAACATTAAGATGGTTGATCATTTCTTAGTACATCTTGCCCTTAACTCCTTACCTCCTAAGTACTCTCAGTTGAAGAGTATATATTTAGCTCAAAAAGAAAATTGGGACTTAAATGAGCTAATTGCCATATGTGTGCATGAAGAGAAAAATATAAGACAGGATAAGAACAAGAAGCTAGTCAATGTAGTGCAGAGAGTTAATCCTGCAAGTTCTCCAAATGAGAGAGATAATGCTCCATGGAGAAATAACAATATGGGTGCTGGAAGGGCTAATATGGGTCACAACCATTTGAGGGTTAGTAGGGTTATTGGAATAAAGTGTTTGTTCTACAAGAATGTTGGACATCAGAAGAATGAGTGCAACAGGTATAAATGTTGGAAGGGAAAAAAGGAGTGCAAGAAAAACAAAGGTATAGTACATAGAATTTCAGTTTGTTTTGAATCATATTTAGTTGAGATATCTTGTGACACATGTTGGCTTAATACTGGTGCTACAATTCATGTGCCAAATTCATTGCAGGGTTACATTAGTAAGAGGGTACTAAACAAGGACGAGGTGTCAGTGTTTGTGAGCAATTGAGCTAGAGTTGCAATAAAATTCATTGAAGTAGTTAGGCCTGAATTATTTTCTAGTTTTTTGCTAGATTTGGTTGATGTTGCTTATATACCTTCTATGAGAAGGAGTTTAGTTTTAGTTAGTAGGCTTGTTAAATCAAAATTCAAGTTTGATATTAATGAGATTGGTTTTTCAAGATTCGGAAGTTCTAAATTGATTGGAGATGGAAGGTTAATTTGTGACATGTTCGAACTTAACTGCAAAATTCCAATGAATGTGGTTGACACAGTAGGGCACAAACGAACACTGACAAAGAACACCTCATCCAAGTTATGGCACAAAAGATTAAGGTATATTTCTAGGGAGAGAATGCAAAGATTGACTAGAGAACATATCCTGCCATCACTGAATTATAGTGATTTTGATATTTGTACCAACTGCATTAAGAGAAAAATGATAAACAAGAAAAAGAAAGGTATAACTAGAAGTACAAGGCTGCTAGAACTAATCCACATAAACATTTGTGGTCATTTTCCAACACAAACACTCGATGGTTACAAGTATTTCGTCACTTTCACTTATGAATTTTCTAGGTTTGGGTATGTATACTTGTTGGGAAAGAAATCTAGTGCATTTTCTGCTTTCAAAATTTATAAAGCAGAAGTAGAGAATCAATTAGATTGCAAGATCAAGGTAGTAAGGTTTAATAAAGGTGGAAAGTATTATGGAAAGTTTAGTAAGTCTGGTAAACAGCCTGGTTCCTTTGTATTGTTTGTGCAAGAGCATGGAATTGTTACTCAATACACTAATCCTGGGACCCCTGAGCAAAATGGAGCTAGTGAAAGAATAATCACATGCTTCTTTGTAGGGTATCCAAGAAAAACTAAGGGTTACGAGTTTTATTGCCCCAACCACACTTTGAGATTCATTGAAATTGGGAGAGCCAAGTTCATTGAAGAAGTTAATGATGATTAATGGTAAGAAAATCTTGATTGGAATGAAAAAACCATAGCACCGCAAGATGAAAACCTAGGTGATGTTATGATAGATGAAGTTATTATCCAGTGCAAAATACAAATGAACAAATTGAAGAACCAATATAGGTTACTCAAGAAGAAGAAATGGTTGCAGAAGAACCTGTGCAGTTGAACAACACACCAGCTATTCAAGATGAGCACATTGAACCTATGCAAATAGAAACTATAAGACCTACTCGTGCAATAAATCCTGCAATTTCAGATGACTTTCTTGTGTATCTACAAGAAGCTAAGTTTAATAGCCAAGAACAAGATTCATTAAACTTCAAGAAAGCAGTTAAGGGTTCAAATAATGAACACTGGCAAGAAGATATGCAATCAGAATTGGATTTTATGGATAAAAACAAATTAAGTGTGTGAGTTTGTTGAGCTTCCATAAGAGCGTTAACCAATAGGGTGTAAGTGGGTTTACAAGACAAAGAGAGACTTGTAGCAAAAGGTTATACTCAATAAGAAGGCATTAATTACAATGAAACCTTCTCTCTAGTCTCTACAAAAGACTCTTTTAGAGTGATCATGGCACTAATGGCTCACTTCGATTTATTTCTGCATCAAATGGACGTTAAGACTACATTATTGAATGGAAATCTTGAAGAAGATATCTATATGAAGCAACCTGAGGGTTTCATTCAAGAAGGGAGAGAGAGAGTTTGGTCTGTAAACTTGACAAGTCCATTTATGGATTGAAGCAGGCCTCGAGACAATGGTATTTGAAGTTTGATGAGGTTGTTTCATCAAATGGTTTCGAAAAGAGCCCTAGTGATGAATGTATTTAAATCAAGAGGAATGGAAAATGCTTTATTTTTCTCATTCTTTACATAGATAATATACTACTAGCATGCAATAATGCATCATTGCTGAGTGACACCAAGAGGTTTCTGTCAAAACACTTTGAGATGAAAGATATAGGAGAGGCAACTGTGTTATTAGGATTCAGATCACAAGGGGTCAAAGTAAAGGGCTACTTGGCTTATCACAGAAAGCATATATTTTAAAAGTATTTAAAAGGTTCAATATGGAAGATTCGAATGGTTGTGATGTTCCAATGACAAAGGGATATAAGCTTAGTAAGGATCAATGTCTCAAGATTGAGTTTGAGAGAAAAGAAATGGCTAGCAAGCCTTATGCTTCACTAGCTATGAGTCATATGTATGCACAAGTATGTACTAGACCTGATATTGCCTATGCCATTAGCATGCTAGGAAGGTTTCAGTCTAATCATGGCAATGCGCATTTGATAGCTACTAAGAAGGTTTTAAGATATCTACAAATGACTAAAGAGTATCAGCTGGTATACAAAAAGGGCTCAAGACTCGAGCTAATAGGCTACTCAGATTTTACAGGCTTCCTTGATTCACTTAAGCCAACTTCAGGTTATATATTCACGTTGGAAAATGGGGCAGTGTCGTGGAAGAGTGTGAAACAAGATATTGTTGCCACTTCTACCATGCAAGCTGAGTTTGTAGCTTGTTATGAAGCTACTTCACAAGTTGTGTGGCTAAGAAATTTTATTAGCAATCTCAAGATTATGGATTCCATAGCAAAACCTGTGTCAAATTTCGTGTGACAATAAAGTTGTTGTCTTTTATTCCAAGAATAATAAGAGGTCTCTTGGAACTAAGCACTTGAACACCAAGTATGCTTAGACCAGAAAGAAAGCAAAGTCTGGAGAAATCAAGGTTGATTAAATTGACACTCATGCAATGCTTGCTGATCTATGCACTAAGGAATTGCTTAATGCAATTTTTCATAAGCATGCAATCAATATAGGAGTGACTGCAACCCTAGATTTGTTGAACTCGTGGGAGTAATAATAATATTTAATTTAATTATCCATGGTAGTTAGTATCAAGATAGTTAATATTAAAGATTGATTTTATATTCATTAGTTATTGTACTTGGTTGAATTGAAGGTTTAATAAAGGTATGTTATTTCAGCAATTCATTACATTGTTCTAATATAGTTTTAATTCATATTTTATGTTGGAAATAAAGGTTGCTGAAAGGTTAAAAGCAACTGATGTGTTTTTCGATGGAATAATGCAAAAGGTTATTAGTTGCAATTTATGTCATAAGGTTGCTTGACATATGAGCTGAGTTTTCACGTAAAGATATTTGAGCTATTCTCATAGCTTGAAAGCTTCATAGGAAGCATTAGGCAGTCAGGTATAAAACTGATTGAGTGGACCTAGAAGTGATGGAGTAAATGCATTTGGCTTGTGGTTGTTATAGACTTCTGTACCAAGTCTATGATTAATTGCTCGATGTAAGTGACGAACTTATTGTCTCACTCGTGTACCGGTGTTGGCACTTCCGGATGATAGTGGTAATTTTGAGGTTTACAGCGACGCTTCGTTGAATGGCCTGGGTTGCGTGTTGATGCAACATGGTAGGGTGATTGCTTATGCTTCGCGTCAGTTGAAGCCTCATAAGATGAACTATCCTACTCACGATCTCGAGTTAGCAGCGATTGTGTTTGCATTGAAAATCTAGAGACATTTTCTTTATGGAGAGAGACGTAGGATTTTCACAGATCACAAAAGTCTTTAGTATCTATTTACTCAAAGAGATATGAATCTTCATCAATGAAGATGGATAGAGCTGCTGAGTGATTATGACTGCACAATCGAGTATCACCCGGGTCGTGCAAATGTGGTGGCTGGCACACTTAGTAAGAAATCTCAAGGCAGAGTTAATGCTTTCCACGGGTGCCGTGTTCCTCTTTTTGCAGAGTTGAGATCAATTGGAATGAAGCTAGTGGTAAAGGATCGAGAGGAAGCTTTACTTGCTAACTTCCAAGTCATGCCAATCTTAATTGACCGTATACTCGAGGCTCAGATAAATGATGATGAGACTAAGGAGCTGATTCGGTTAAGAAATGAAGGGAAAAAGAAAGATCTCCAGATTCGAGAAACTGACGGCATGCTTATACAGGGGAGTACAATGTACGTGCCGGATAATGCAGAGTTAAAGAATGCTATCATTGATGAGGTGCACGTATCGGCATACACTATGCATCCGGGGAGTACAAAAATGTATCATACCATTCGACCATTTTATTATTGGCCGGTTATGAAAAGAGAAATTGATGAGTACATGAGTAGGTGTGCAGTTTACTAGCAAGTCAAAGCCGAAAGAAAGAATCTGTTTGGGCGGATGCAGCCACTTCCCTTTCCACAGTGGAAATGAGAAGATATTACTATGAATTTTGTGTACAAGCTTCCTCTGTACACGAAATGGGTATGATGGCGTTTGGGTGGTGGTTGATCGGCTTACTAAGTCTGCACATTTTATTCCAGTACAAGAGAAATTTTCCTTAAGCCGGTTAGCTGATTTATTTATGTCGAAGATTGTCAAATACCATGGTGTACCTGTTAGCATCATCTCTGATCGAGATCCAAGGTTCACTTCTAAATTCTGGACAGCATTTCAGGAAGCTTTTGGTTCGAGATTACTTTATAGTACGGCATATCATCCTCAAAAAGACAGGCAATCTGAGAAGACTATTCAGACGCTGAAAGATATGCTGAGATCTTCCGTATTGCAATTTGGCGATGCTTGGCATAAACGTCTGGATCTGATAGAGTTTGTCTACAATAATAGCTACTATTCGAGCATTGGTATGTCACCTTTTGAGGCATTGTATGGTAAATCCTGTCGTACGCCGTTGTGTTAGTAAGAGGTTGGCGAAAGAATTTTGGTGGGCCCAGAGATTGTGGACGAGACTACTGAAAATATTTAGGTAATTAAGTCTAACCTGAAAGTGGCCCAGGATCGCCAGAAGAGCTTAGTAGACAAACACGCCACTGATCAGACATATAAAGTAGATGATTGGGTATTTCTAAAGCTGTCACCATGGAAGGTGTTGTACGGTTCGAGAAAAAGGGGAAGTTGAGTCCTAGGTATATCGGACCGTACTGGATCACCGAACGAATTGGCGAAGTAGCTTATAAACTTAGTTGCCTCTGGAGTTGTCCAAAGTGCATGACGTGTTCCACGTTTCTATGCTTCTTCATTATATCTTAGATCCATCAGATGTGTTACCTCCGTAGCCATTAGAGATTAATCCTGATTTGACATATAACGAGGAGCCAGTGACCATATTGGATTGGAAAGATAAGGTTCTGAGAAATAAGACAGTGCACTTAGTGAAGGTTTTGTGGAGGAACCATTCAGTGGAAGAAGCCACCTGAGAGACAAAGGAGTGTATGAAAGAGATGTATCCACGCTTGTTTTACGAGTATTAGTGGTTTGTAATTATTGTATAAATTTCGAGGATGAAATTTTCTTAAGGGGGGTAGGTTGTGACAGCCCGTCCCGAAATATTTTATCGCTAGCATGGAAATGCCGGTTTTGCCCTTGAACATTTGGTTGTGATGTGTGTAATTGGGCCAAGAAATTGGACCAATTCATTTTCTTCCTAAGTTTTTAGAACCTATTAGACTTAGATTTTTTTTATTTGTTTTGTTTGTTTGTTTTGGTTGGTGGAATTTGGGCCACACACTCACACACACACAACCACCTGTGCTCTCTCTCTCACCCTATTTCTCGAACTCTCCATTTCCGTACACCTGAACCATTCCTAAACCTTTCTAACCAATCGCGGATTGAGGTTCAGGATGCCATTTTCAAACTCCTTGCAACCTTGTGAACCTAGTTATACATTTGGTTAAACGTGAGGCCTTGGAAAACCCTAAACCTTTCTAACCAATCGCGGATTGAGGTTCATGCACTTGTGATCGTGGATGTTTTAGCAAGTTTTAAGGCCTTAGGATGCTCTAAAACTCCTTCACGAGGCTCGAGGAGTAACGTTGGAGTGTTTTGGACGTCGAAATACTCAAGATCATCCAGTTGCAGTTTTGGCCAATTTTAGTTTTTCCGGCGAGTTTTCGGCATAGTTGAGCTCTAAAAGTGGTACAAATCTCTTATCCTCGTCTTAAGCTTCATTTTGATATAAAAATTGTGAAATTTGGTGTAGAAATGATTGAGTTATGAAGTTTGAAAGATTTTCCCAGAATCTGGCGACGCAGCAATGGCCGGCGCCGGACTCAGGCGACCTAGGGTTGAAGGATGGGAATATTCCATCAACTTTGACGGAATATTCCTAAAGGCAGTTAACGGCGTTAGGTTAAATTTGATAGAATATTCTAGTATTTGACTGAATATTCCCTAAAAGGCGTTAGGGAATCCATCAATGTGCCAAGCACGTGCCTGCGCGTGGGCAGCGCGCGTGGCCGGCTCGTGGGGTGCATGTGACGTCGGAAATTTTTTCTAAAAATATAGGGGTGTTCGTGGGACTGAGTAGATCATGTTGGTGTATTCAAACACCCCAATTGAGCAATGTATGAGAAGTTATTACTTAGTTTTGGTTATGTGCTTTTAATTGACGGTTTATAGTTGTTTCGCATATAGGTGAGACCTATCCTGAGGATGAGCGCAATCAAGCGAGACTTGGGGGCTACGATCCCTCCACATATTAGTGAGTGAGCTTTTGTTTTCAGTACATACTATATACTTGGTATTTTTCCCAGAAAGTACATTTTAATGGTTTTATAAATTATAATGCCATGTCAAATAGCATTTATATTTAGTTTGGATTTTGTGATGATTGTTGCTTGGCGTTACGGACGCTCAGGTAAGTCAGGTGAGTATATGTTTACTAGTGATGGTTATGATCATGATGATGTTGAGATGCATATATAGCTCATATTCTTACATCCCGGTGTTTGTGCTCCACAGAGGTTAGGGCTTAGCCTTCACGTGATTGTTCACCTCCCGCACCACACGCTCACCTTGGATCCAAGACAGGTGCCAGCCTGTCGTACAGACCACTATAGGTGATTCCGACTCGTAAGTGACTTGCGATAATTTGCACAACCTTCACGTGATCGTAGCACTGAGCGTATTTATATATATACACCCAGCCTGTCGTATAGACCACTATGGATGGTTCCGACTCGTGTGCAGGAAATTGGTTGAGGAGCTATAGATTCAGCCGTACATGTCACGTTAGGTGACTCCGGCTAACATATTGTTATTGCTGGCATATTGTGGCTATTGATTTATCTCACCTAATTTATATATATTTCTAAATGGATATTTTGACATGGTATATTTTGATATTTTGACATGGTATATTTTGACATGGTATATTCTGGATTTACCACTTTTCTAGTGTGATTTGAGATTTGAGTACGTATAATATTTTATGGGAAAGTATGCAGGTTTTACAGAGAGGGGTTATTACTTTTTATATTGAAATGGTTTTGAAAAGCTTTGTTTTTGCCCACTTAGGTTTTTTGTTTTGCACCCTCCAGGTTTTAGCTAGATGTGACGGTTGGTGGCTAACGAGGATCTAACGGCAGTTCTTACAGAACACCACCAATGTAGGACTTTCTCTGAGTATTGTTTAATTAGTACTTGTCGTTCTGGACTGTACCTAGGTTGTTAGTGCTCTGATGTTGTGTAATGCTCTTCCGTACTCGTCACTTTTATTCACTTGTCCTTGTAGTGTAAATATTCAGTTTGGTTTCCATTCACTTGCATTTTCGTGTTAGCACTTCCGCATTGCGCACTTTGCTACGTCACTCTCACGTGACGGCCAGCGCGCCTTGATTTTGGGTCGGGGTGTGTCATTCATAGTGTCGGTTTAGTGATTTTTCAATATTATCGGAATCTAAGATTAAATTAGGATAGTCTACATAATATTTTTTTTTAAAGTTATTTTAAGAACGAAATTATCCTAAATTTATTCTTTAATAATCTCGGGCTAAATGTTTAACTCATAATGGTTAGAGGAGAAAAATAGTTTCTGGATTAAAACCTAAATTTTGTAGGCTAAAAATTTTAGGTTTTAACCCAAGGATTGGAGATGCTATAAGAAGGTGGTAAATTAAAAGAAAAACTAATGAAAATGACTTGAAAATTTTGAGTTTTAACGAAAATGACAAAAAGTTATTGTAAATAAATAGTATCATGATTGAATTTTTAGATTAAAAATAAGATTTTTAGTTAAAATAAACAATACTGAAAATGTTTTGTTAAAGTCCCTGAATAAAAAAAAAAAGCACAAAAAACCCTTTTACTAATAAAAGTAGAGAAAATCTGTTCCCGGACACGGATTCTAGCAAAATCCTCATATGATTCTACCACG
Source organism: Crataegus laevigata (assembly GCA_963580275.1). NCBI lineage: Eukaryota > Viridiplantae > Streptophyta > Magnoliopsida > Rosales > Rosaceae > Crataegus > Crataegus laevigata. The sequence continues at coordinate 14,611,558 of OY756940.1, read as the reverse complement.
TGTTCACTCCAATAAAGTACGACACACCGCAACTCCTCCGACAACCTCTCAGACTCAGCTTCTATCGTTCTGGAAGACGCTGACTTGACTCCCGCCATCACGAAGAAGAAGCAGCATAAGCAGCAGCAGCGATGCATCCGATAAATGCGATCATGATGACTCGGATGCTGACTCGCAACTCGGGCCTCGAATCGGGGATGGGCGCCATCCCCTTCGGATCCGCCTGGTGGTTCATTTACGCCGGCCTCTCCTGTTTCTTCGTCATCTTCGCTGGTATAATGTCCGGCCTAACTCTAGGCCTCATGTCCCTCGGCCTCGTCGAGCTCGAGATTCTGCAGCGCAGCGGCTCCCCCAACGAGAAGAAACAAGCAGGTTCGTTCGCCTCCATCTCGGTTCTCGCCGATTCCTGAATTTCTGTTTCGTCTCGCTCGTAGTTCGCTGATTTTTTCTGAAATTTTTGTGTTTTTTTTTCTTTCAGCTGTTATATTGCCGGTGGTTCAGAAGCAGCATCAGCTGCTCGTCACTTTGCTTCTGTGTAATGCGGCTGCTATGGAGGTGAGTGGCACTCCTATTTTATGAATTGCAGCGTTTTTCATTGTTGATGCGTTTTCTTTCGGATCGGATTTGGTTTTGCGAAAATTAAATTGAATCTGGTATAAGAATAATAGAATATCGATGTTATTCAATGCGGAATGTGTATATTAACTTTGATATTTGCAATCTGCAGGCTCTTCCGATATATTTGGATAAACTTTTCAATCAGTATGTTGCTATAATTCTCTCTGTGACTTTTGTCCTGTTTTTCGGAGAGGTGTGTTGTATCCTAATTTTCCGATGATTTAACTCTTTGGTTTTGACATTTATACTCGACATGATTGGCTTGAATTAGGATTGATTTGCTCGTTTTTTATGATCTTACAGGTTATTCCACAAGCAATATGCACTAGATACGGACTCGCTGTAGGTTCAAACTTTGTGTGGCTTGTGAGGATTTTAATGGTTGTTTGCTATCCAATTGCTTATCCAATTGGCAAGGTACAGTCTCTGGCTAGAAATTGAAAGTTCTCTTTAATATCATTTCTGCACCTTGTCATGTACATAGCAAATTATCGGTGATGCGCTTTGATTTGGCATCTACTTGTTGACACTAAGAAACTTACGTGTTCCAGATCTTGGACTGTGTTCTTGGGCATAATGAAGCATTATTTAGGCGAGCTCAGTTAAAAGCCCTTGTCAACATCCACAGCCAGGAGGTAAAGTGAATAATTCAGAATCAATATGTAAACCTAAGAGTGTTTAGTCTAATGGTCAGGCCCTTGGTAGCAAACCAAGAGGTCTGGGGTTCGACACCTCTCAAGGTACCCACCTAGCAATTGCTAGAGTTTCTTGCCTCCCAAATGTTGTGGGGTCAGGCGGGGGGCCTAGTGATTAGTTGGGTCAAAGATCCGGAGACACTAGTTTCAAAAAAAAAAAAAAATATATATGTAACTTGGTAGAACTATTTGATTGTGCAAGGAAACTAAAACAATAATATATGGTAATATTATTCCTGATATGCTCTTTTAAAAAGTTGCCTTCTGTTAATCTCGCGTGTAGGAGGGCAAGGGAGGTGAGCTTACACACGATGAGACAACGATAATTAGTGGAGCACTTGATTTAACTGAAAAGGTACACATCGTAGTGTAATTGCCTTTCTTTTGGATGATCAACTGTTGTGGTTTCCTTGTTATTGTGATTTCTAGAATATCACCCATTCAATGTATACAAAATGAATAAGATTTGCCACTGACATGTTTATTATTATCTGTACTTGCTTCTGCATTTTCTAATTTAAGTTGACAATGTTCAGTTTACCCTTAATTTTAGTAGAACAATTAGCAATTAGTAGAATCTTAATCATGTAGATAAAACTCATGATATTGGACTGTTAATGGTCTTCAGCAGAAATTTTTTAGGAGCTTGCTTTGTATTTTGTTTTTCTATTTCATTCTTGCTCGTAATTGATAAAACTCTTGAAAGATATCGTGCAATGAGAATCAAATTCAACTTTTTTTTTTTTTTTTTTCATTTATCAACAGACGGCTGAGGAGGCTATGACGCCTATTGAATCAACATTTTCCTTAGATGTTAATTCAAAATTGGACTGGTAAGCTTCGGTCCTTAAAAATTCATGTTTCGCCTTCTCAATTAACTGTCCCTTTGGTTCTTGTAAGAATCACAGGTATGTTATGCTGGCAACATCCTTTGTCATGAACAATTAAAATCATCTTAACTAAGGAGTGTACTAAATGAATAGAATTAGAAGCCAACCTTCCAACTAAGAACTTTTCATGGTGTTCTATTAACTTTCAGAAAGAACCCGTCAACCGTTGTTCTCTTTCTATTATCTTGTTATTTTGTAAATTTATTTGCAGCAAAAATTGTAGATTGTAAGTGTCTAGTGTATCTAATTATATTTTCATTCTTCCCTCTCAGGGAAGCAATGGGGAAAGTTCTTGCTCGGGGACATAGTCGAGTTCCTGTCTATTCTGGGAACCCAAAGAATATTATTGGACTTCTGCTGGTGGGTTTTAGAACTTAAATCTTTGGAGTTTCATATTATGCATCCGTTCTGCCCCCCCCCCCCCCCCCCCCAAAAAAAAAAAACACAACAAAAATCCTGACGTTCATTTGGGGATTAGGTGAAAAGTCTTCTCACTGTACGACCTGAAACAGAGACCCCAGTTAGTGCTGTTTCCATCCGTAGAATTCCACGGTGTGCTTCAACTTCCTTAAATATGCTATTATTTATTCTTCAATTCCAGTACTGAGTATGGTATATTCGGTTTTCATGTGTGGGTCATATTCCCAGAGTCCCTGCAGATATGCCACTGTATGATATACTGAATGAGTTTCAAAAGGGCAGCAGTCATATGGCTGCTGTGGTGAAGCCTAAAACGAAAAGTAAGGCTACTCTACCAACCATTGACGGCAAGAAAGATGAAGGGAATGGAGACACTGGCACAGACTCCCAACTGACTACTCCTTTGCTATCCAAGCAGGATGGAAAGCCGGACAGTGTTGTTGTTGATATACCCAGGCTACCAAGGCCTCATAGTCACAGACACAAGGAAACTTTTTCATCCCATAGTGATGGAGCAACAAATGGATTGCCCCAGGTATCAGAGGATATCGAGGAGGGTGAAGTCATTGGGATTATCACTCTGGAAGATGTATTTGAAGAACTCCTGCAGGTAATGTACACGCAATTGATATTCTTGTGCTTTCAGTTAATGAAAATTGTTCATGTGGCAGCAGACTTGATACAGTAGTGATGATTTTCTTGAAAAATGCAGGAGGAGATTGTGGATGAAACAGATGAATATGTTGATGTACATAAAAGGTATAAAGAGTGAAAAGCAAATAGATGGTTGACATTATGTACGAAAGTGATTATTTGAAAGTGGATTGATCTTCTTCTTATTTGCAGAATACGTGTCGCTGCAGCTGCAGCTGCTTCATCAGTGGCACGGGCTCCATCACTTCGGAGGTTAAATGTGAACAAGGGACCTGCCACTGGACAAAATGTATTTCCCTTTTCAATCTGTTATTTTCAAAGGGTTCTGGGAAGGGGGATATAGTGCAAACAAATGGCTAAAATTTCAGAATTCTTTCTTTGATAATATGATAATAGTGCAGCAATTAATTCCATAAGGAAGTATTGGGAACAAAAAACGTACATATATGATATATTGATAGCCGCCTCATTTATGTCTGGGGATATAACACGAAAAAGCTTCCTGTTTATAATTTTACTTGGTGGCTGGCTTGTATCCTCGTTGGCATGTTTGCTTGTTATGGACTGCTAAGTTTGGTGATTGTTTCAAACAACAGGGCTTGGGAGGTTGATTTACCTCTCAACATTCACTCTTTTTTTAATGTTCAATTTATGTCTAGTGGTCGAAGCTGACTAATGTATTCCCGTTCTTGTTGTGATGATGCCCTAGGTAGGCCAAAAAGTAAGCAGGGGCTAACCCTGAAGAAGTCTGCTGATGGTCGGTCCTCGGCAACGTTGCAAGGGACATCTGGTAAACCACTTGTTTAAAATAAGAGATGATTCATCTGGCTCATTTGCCATTTCCTGATCCGGTTGCTCCTCAGGGAAGTGGCTTTGACTTGCATCTATAAAAGTTATCTGTTTGTTTTTCATTTTGTTCTCCATTAGATTGGATAGGAGGATATGATTATAAGTTTAGCACCTTATTAATTATTTAAACTCGTTTTTCAGTTCATGTTACATCGATAGGTTCGAGCTCTCTTTGGCTGGCACTACTTTTTGTTTCGTGAACGACGGTATATGGAAAATAGTCAATAACAAGTGCTGTTTTCCAAGTGTTAATTATACAAGGTGTTGTATGCACGATTCTTTCTACTTTGCTAGTTTACAGAAATACTCAAAGACTGCATTAGTGGAGTTAAGTTCACAATAATTAAGCTGTTTTTGACATGATATTTTAGGAATATTTGCAGATAAAGGAAATGTCACATCTACTAAATATGTATACTCTAAAAGCGTTTGGTAAACATGGTACATGTAGCATTATCATTTACTTTTGCATGTGGCATTATCGTTTAATTACTGGGTACAGGTATCTAAACTCGTCCCAGCCACAAGTAACTCTACATTTTCTTGTTAACCATTTGGATCGAATTTCGATAGAAAATTCAACAGATCACAAGAACACAACTTCACTAACTTCCCTCAACTATCTACACCGTAACTCCTCTTCTCCGTCACTCGTCCCAACAGAGAAGTATGACAGTGCACCTCCACATGATATAAAACCGCGTCCGCTGCTCCCTCATCAACCTTGAGCATTTCTCCCACGACCGGTGCTTCGGCATTCGAGCAGAGCCGGCCAACTCTCCCTTCATGCTAGACGACAACTGTAGAGACTATTTCAGGCAAAGAGAGCGAGAGACAGAGAGGAACACTTGTGTTTTGGCTGATGCGAATATTTTCAAGGTTGTAGCATGGAATAAGTTGAGCTAGCTATAGCTTTGCATTTTATAGAGAGGCACACAGAAAAGATCTGGTGAAGCAGTACATGGTAGGGTGCCAAGTGTCGGCCGTTAAATGGGTTTACATGGAGTGGGGTCCCAGTGAATACAAAGATGACAAAGCAGACACATCAGCTTTGTCTCCCTGTTCAATCGCCTGAAAAACTGGACAAGGATTGTAGCTTTTTTATCCTAATCTCAAGGCCACCTCTGTCGCCATTATTATAGAGCTGTAGTCAATTTGTCCCACTGTACGAAGGATATAGATGGCTTAACAAATTTATCTAATTTCTCTTCCAGAATTTCAGGGAGCTTTTGGATGATTCTTCAAAATTTACTTAACAAGATTTATACATGTATATAAATAAGAATATATAAGACGGCATGCTTGAGTAGGTACATATATAAATACTTCACGGATGGATTTCTAATGATTTGTAATTTTATATAGTTGCTGAACACCACAAAATTCATCTTGTTTGATCATGTTCCCATCTTGTATTGTTATAGGAAACACGAAACTTAATTACAGCATACTCAAAATAGTTTACAACTTAAAATTTGCACTTAATTACGCAAAAATAATATTTTTGATAGATTGAGCTCACTATAAACATTGCATATAGTACGTTAGCGACACAATAAAACCTCTTATTAATTAAGAAATTCTACTATACAAACGAAGATACATCTCTCATTTTTCTCTTCATATCCTCTCATTGAAAAATCATATCACGTGATGAGAGATATAAGAATACTGAAATATATCCCTAATTACACATGAGAATCTCTCACAACCTAACATGCATGCTGCTTCACATCAAAACCTAACGATATAGAACGTAATTACTAATTCTACGCATACATTATGGGACTGCATGCAATGCATGGCTCGAACGATTAAGCGTACTTGTGCCAACCAAGAAGCATAGAAATGCAAACCCTAGTAATATAGAGCTTCCCTCTTTGCTGCCTCACCATTCTTTTCCACTTGGCAAGTCTCCTGCCCATGCTCCCCATGACCATTCTCTACAGCTTTGCTACTTTCAAGAACAAACAATGACCTTTCCTTCAATTCTAAACCCTAATTTATTGGCATAAGATCTCTAAGTACTTGTCTTGTAATATATTCTAATATCTACTTATAAACTAGCTATCAAACCCTTACAAAATGCTTAGTCACAGGGTCCACCTGTACCTTCAAAACACCTCCATGCCATGTGCACTAGCAGTGTATCTCTTTCTCCAAGTACCTTAAAAGTCCTCATCGGATAAATTTTGCCTGCCATTAATAGTTGTCCATCTTGTTCAAACTAGTCTAATTCAGCACAACAGTTGGAATTCATGTTGCAATTAGAGACCCCATATGTTATCAGTTCGCTTTAGAAGTTTGCGTGAAAGTCACGACATCACGATGTTTTCAATCCACCGTGATTAATTAGTATTTTTATTAATACTACTCTTAATAAGTCTATGAAATATCAATTATGACACCTACTCATACTAATTATAACATGTACATTAATTAGTCATATCACGCAAAGCATATGATGTGATTGTCACACTTAAAATTTTTTCGGAGACAGTTAGAACTAATCCATTGAGATTTATGAAAATTTGGTGACTCCAACTCACCAAGTTGGCTCCTCCAAAAGGAGAGAAACTTTCCTACAAAACTTGGGATGCTATCATAATATTTTGAGCCAATGATACAATATTGTATACGAAAATCATAAAAACTTCAGAGGAGGGCCAGGCATGGTCAACAGGAAAAAAGAACGAGACCAGCTCTGCTTCAATGGCCTATACCGCTGGAGGGCAGGGGAGTCCCTCTCTCTCTTCACTAAAAGTCCTCATCGGATAATTTTTTTTCCTGCCATTAATCACTGACCCTCTTGTTTAAACTAGTTCTAGGTAAAACACTTGAGATTCATATTGCAATTAAGTACCCCATTATTACTTGGCTTTTAGAAAGTTCTTGTGTGAACCTCACAATATCACAATGTTTTCAATCCACTGTGTTTTTATTAATAATATGTTTAAGTCTATGAAATATCAACTATGTCATTTACTCACATTTATATTAATAATATCACATGCGATGCGTATGGTATGATCATCACACTCAAAAAATTTCCATCTGACCAAGTTTTGGCTTCTCCAAAATGAGACAGACTTTCCTACGAAACTTGGGATGCTATATATATCTTAGTATTTTGAGTTAATGATATACTATTGTTGTGAAAGTCAAAATACATATTACATTGAATTATTGACATGAAACTCCACGGTGGCTTCAAAGAGTGTAGCATATAGTGCTCTCTCTTCCAAGGCCCCCAAGAACATCACAATCTCATTTCCCACTTCACGAGTCTAATCATGTCTTATTGACATGAAAAAGATTAGCAATGAAAACGTTGACAAACCTTATCTTATGAAGGAAGCATCAAACGATAAGATCTCATATCAAACACTTAAATCCGTGTGGACCTATGAGAAAACGATGTACTGTTATCCAGTTAACATAGATACAAATCAGAATGGCCCTATAAACTTAGCTCAGTGAGAGTCATGCATGCTTAGAGATGAGGCACGAGCGCGTGTTAGCAACTTTGGGACACTATCAAAATGTCATTGAACTACTTTAGTTAGGAGATAATTAGAAAGATTGGAAAATTCCAAGTTGGTGGGGACTTGAGAGTGCTTTCTTTTGTTGCATTAATTTGTTGGGATGTTTGGGAAGTGAAGTGAAGTGGGTTTCTTTTGAGTTGAGACTGTGACTAACTGAGACACCACAATCACAACATTCCCTTTCAGCAAACATAACGAGCAAAGAGCTGCATGCGTTGGACTGTCAGAGAGAAAACGGTTTCTATTTCTACACCAAAAGCTGGTGACAACCTGCAGGTAGGGTTTAGCTCATATTTGGGTGACTTTTCAATTAGAGTTGAGAGATGTCGGGAAGCATATGTAGCCAGCAGCTTCTACTTTGGCAAAGGTAACCATCAACGGTTTCAAATCATAAACTGATTTGGGGGGTGTGTGCTTGTGTGTGCGTTTAACGGTTTAATCATAAGATTGGCCGTGTAATCATAAGAGTGACTATAATATGGCTACATGGTGTTATCAGTTTACTAATCTCATAACGTGATAAGGAGTTTGTTGCTCAAATGAAGTATTGTTCTAACCTCGATGCGCATTTGGTCTGCGAAATTATTAACCAAGATGTGGGTTCGAACCTTGTATATCCCAACTGAAGTGTTTTTATTCAGAATCAACCTGCTGTACTAGTCGGAGAAGCTCATTTGCTAGTCCGAAGTGCTTTTCCAAGTGATTCAGGCTGCGTAACAGTATAAGTTTGTTCATAGGATAGATTCGTACTAGTTTTTGGACGTAATTATTAAGCTTTTGGATTTCACTTGAGTTATTCACAAAAATCATCTTACTTAGTCGTATTTGGAATTCGCTAAATAGATTATAAATATTTTTACATCTGTGAGGTATAGGGTCTTGTGTACCATCTTAATCAACCATCATCTATACCACCTATGGCTATCTAGTGGACTGATAGGGCCAAGTGGGAGATTGGTTCACCAGTGGTCGACCATGCCAGAGTCCACGTTACACAAAAGGAGGGATGGAAAAGGAAGAGAAGTTTTTTTTTTAGCGCAATAGACATACCGGCATGGAATGTTATTAATTTATGTGTTATAATGTAATTTTTTTTTATATCAGAGACTACAAATATAGTATAAATGAATAAACATACATGTTATAACACAAATGAATGATATAGTTATATTGCACACTCCGGTTTAATTTTGTTTATTGATTTTGGTTGATTTATTCAATCCGATCATCTAAAATAAACAAGAAGTGCGTGAGACTCTATTCAAATCCTCGCGGTGAGGAGGCAGCTTAGTCTCCGTAATATGATGTGTGAAAATAATATTCCTTTACAAGTGGTGGATTGCACTAGTGGTTAGGGATTTTCTCTTTAGGTCACTCTGTTCTGGGTACAAACCATTCTCTATCCAATTAAAATAACCCGAATGTGGTTTAGTAAGTCCTTGGGCCCCAAGTTTGGGCTAACAAAAGTAGGCCTGGGCAAAAAATACCGAGAACCGAACCGAATTCGGTCAGTTCGGTTCTTTTTTTCGGTTCATTCGGTATCAGTACAAAATCGGTTCGGTTTGGTAATTAGTCAATTCGGTTTCAGTTCTATGTTCGGTACCGAATCGTACCAAATCAGTTTTGGACAAAGAACTAATTTGGGGTTTTTTTTTTTACAAAAATTGAAAAATATGTCTTATTCCTTACCGAACCGAAAATCGAACCGAACCTACACTTAGACCGAACCGAAAACCGAACCGAACCGAACCTACACTTAGACCGAACCGAACCGTACCAAAATTTTATTACAAGTTCGGTTTCGGTACCACTCCGGTACCGAACTGTGCCCAGGCCTAAACAAAAGCAGAATTAGGCTTGTCAGCCCAAATGAAACGAGGAAAGCAGAAGGGTTTAGCGTACGAAAATTATCATCAACTCCACTAATTTACCTTTCTTCCACCTTGGTAAATGGTAAATGGTAAATGGTAAATCGCAAGTACGCAATTCAATGTCGAAGAAAAAAATACAAAACACGTCACGCCTGGTCCCGAAATCGCACCAGAGCTCTCAGCTACCAGTCACTCCTCCCACACCAACATTTCAACGCCTTCTTTCCTTCCTTCCTTCCCTGTGATTGCCAGTTTCCCGGAATAATCAACAACGCCAGTACAGAGAGATGTCGTGCTGCTTGTCTTGCTGCGCCGCTTCCACCTGCGGCCTGTGCGGCTCTGTTGCCTCTGGGATTTCTAGCAAATCCGCTAGGCTTGCTTACTGCGGCCTCTTCGGGCTTTCCCTGATCGTGTCTTGGATTCTCAGAGAAGTTGGAGCTCCTCTCTTGGAGAAAATCCCATGTGAGTTTTCCGTTTTTCCAACAACCCTTTTCGTTCTTGGAGCGGAATTTAATTGGGTATGTGAGAAATCGTCAGATTTTGCAGTTTTTAGTTTTGGAATTGAATTCGACTCTGAATTTATGAACTGGGTTTTTTTTTTTAGATTAGTAATGGGATGCATAATTGCATGTTGTAGTAATGGGATTTTGCAGTTGATTGCCCCAAATGTAAAGGAGTGATGGGTTATTTTCACCTTCTACGATGATGAATTAATACGAAATATGTGAATTATGTAATTGTCTTGACGTTTTGGGTTGAATTAGTTTAAGAATTGTAATCGGTTGCGTAATTGCATTTTTAATAGTTCTATCATGAGCATACAAAATTGGAATTGCTATAATAGGAATTCAGCCTAATTTTGTTTATGGGTGGTCTTATTGACTAGTGAGTGTATAACTGAGATTCTGCAGGAAGCTTGTTTAACTTCTCAAAGTATTGTTTTCGACTGTTGTGGATTTGATTTTTGATATCCTTTTGTTTTCATCTTTACAGGGATAAGCTCTTCTGAGACTCACACCAAGGAGTGGTATCAAACAGAAGCAGTTCTTCGTGTGAGCATGGGGAATTTCTTGTTTTTCGCAGCATTTGCGCTTATAATGATTGGAGTAAAGGACCAAAATGACAGACGAGATTCCTGGCATCACGGTGGATGGATTGCCAAGATGGTGGTATGGCTTTTGCTTGTCGTTCTCATGTTTGTCATGCCAGACATTGTCATTACAATCTATGGTTAGTTTTTTATTGAAAGAACTCAGTTTGAGCTGTTAGCATTTTCTGCTTCATTTCATTAACCTGGTGCAATAAAGAATGTTTCAAGCCCGTCTTAGTTTGTTCGTGGGCCAGTCATGAATCTGATTCTCAAGAATGATTGTCTTCCCACCATTTCTCTGCTTTAGTCGTAAAACTTTATTCTTTTTGCTGGGCTTGCAGGTGTCGTATCAAAATTTGGGGCAGGCTTGTTTTTACTGGTTCAAGTCATTATATTATTAGACTGTACTCATTCATGGAATGATGCATGGGTGGAAAAAGATGAGCAAAAATGGTTGGTTTAAGTAGAAATACATTGATTTCCCCTTCACTTGTTTAATTTGAGTTCTCTCATTCTATGGATGTGTATGTTTCAGGTATATTGCACTGCTTCTTGTATCAATTGTATGCTACCTTGCAGCATTTGCGTTCTCAGGCGTTCTGTTCATTTGGTTCAATCCTTCTGGTGAAGATTGTGGCCTCAATATCTTCTTCATTGTCATGACAATGATTCTCGCATTTGGATTTGCAGTTATTGCATTACACCCGAAGGTAAGGATAAAGGGGTAAAGTTCATTCGTTTGTCAATCAGGTTTTTATTGAAAATTACCTACATGATGATTTTGCCTGGAAATCTCAAATAGGTGAATGGCAGCCTCCTCCCTGCTTCGGTGATATCTGTTTATAGTGCTTATGTGTGCTACACGGCTCTTTCCAGTGAACCTCGTGGCTATGCTTGCAATGGTCTTCACCATTCCAAAGCAGTCTCCCTGAGTACCCTTCTTCTTGGGATGGCAACGACTGTTCTTTCAGTTTTGTACTCTGCCCTTCGTGCTGGATCATCAACAAATTTTCTATCACCACCATCTTCACCCAGGGGAGGTACTCAATCGATTTTTGCAATCCTTTATATTCAGTCAAAAGTAATAAAAGATGAATTTACAATTCATGAAGCTACTGTCATGCTTCTTGTTCATAACGTATTTAAGTTCTTCCAAACTTGTTGAATGTTGTGGTACAGGTGCAGCTGAAAAGACGCCTCTTCTTGACGGCAAAGAGTTGGAGGAAGGGAAAGAGAAAAATGACAAAGAAGTGAAACCTGTTAGTTATTCCTATACGTTTTTCCACCTGATATTTGCCTTGGCTAGCATGTATTCAGCCATGCTGCTTTCGGGTTGGACCAGCTCATCGGAGAGCTCAGATCTCATTGACGTTGGCTGGACATCGGTTTGGGTCAGAATCTGCACGGAATGGGTTACTGCTGCACTATATGTTTGGTCCCTCATCGCTCCTATACTTTTCCCTGATCGTGAGTTCTAGGTACCTCCTTCACTTTGTTTCTGAGGTTTCAAGAACTGTCAATATTTTTGTTGTTTGCCTGTGGAGTATAAATTTAATCATGTAATTACCTTATTATCTTTTAGAAATAGTCATGGTTGGGAGTCTGCAGTAAACTTGAGCTCGGCTCAATATCGATCGATGTGTGATAGAAATTTCAGGATGTAGGGCATGTTTTTTGCACATTTGAACAAAAATTGCATTAAATTTAAAAGTTGTTCAGGTAAATAAGTATATATTTAAAATGATTACATCATTTCATGTTATTTGTTGACAATCAAGTGAAAAAGAAAAGAAGTTGGATTATTTAGATACGACCCATATGGAGAAGGAGATTACGACTGCAGAGAAGATTGCAGGGCGGGGGGTGCCAACGCAGCCGTGGAAGCACCAACTGCTGCTGCTGTTGTTTTACTGGATCAAAAGGTCTCTAGGTGGTTGTCCCCATCCCCAAGCCCCTGAGTGCGATGCCTTTTTCAGCCAATTCAGCTCTGATCTTATCACCTTTTGCAAAATTTCTTTTCCTTGCTTCTGTTCGTTCTTTAATCTGGCTCAGCAGATCGTCTTTTGCCAGCCCCGCTCTCTTCAACGCCTTCACCTTCAACTGCTCCAGAACCTCAGAGTAAGTATGGGACGATAGCAAACCCACAATGCTCAGAAGTCAAAACAAGCTTAACTACAATCTTTGTTTCCAGAAGCGACTGAATCGTCAATAAATATTGTTGCCTCTGCTTCTGCTTCTGCTGCTGCTCGAGTCCTTTCAAATAAGTCGATACTAGCTCCATGGATATGGAACTCCAAACCCAGACTATCTTTGTGGTCATATCCTTGATCTGTTTCATGTGACGGGAAACGCGCGGTTGATGCGTTGGTCAGCGGCACTGCAGATTATACATGTCATTCAGATATTCTTGGCAATAACGACTGCTTAAAATAAATGGATCCTCCCCGAGCTTATTCGCTTCACAAATTATCTTGTCATCGACATCAGTGAAATTTCAAACATATGTAACCTTGTTACCTAAATGCTAAGTATGCGTTGAGAATGTGTTGATCCTAAAAACTACTTAAGCCTACGTGAATAAGTTAACTATGTTCTTTGGTTGAATGCGGGGTGTGCCAAATCGTCGGCCGAGCTCGGCCGACAGTGAATGAATGTTAATGTGGCGTTGAGCGTGTTGATGACTTCTGAATCTTGCGACTACGGCCAAGGAAGGAACACGTCTCAGCCTTCAGGTTCTATAGCCTAAAGACAAGGGTGCTAGTTCTGCAAAGTTTAATATCAAATTCGGCTTTCAGTGTGTCGAATGTCGTAACCTGGTAACACCTCGTTTTGTCGAGAAGGCTAATGAGATGACCATCCTCGCTGACCGAGACTTGGATAGATAAACAGTCGATCGCCAAACAGTGCTGCTTATCCAAACTAAAAGTGTGTTGGCGGGAAAAATGAAAATAAAAATCTCAAAATGTTTAAAAAGTTTTGCGTAAAGTGAGAGTGTGCGCATGACAGTTTTGTGTCTTGATTTTGAGAGCTTTTCACATTGTTTGCAGCTTTGTATTCATAGTCGAGTCTCCTTGATCGCCAATCCAATAGAGACCTTCTCCGAATATACTCCGAAAAACAATATCAAAATAACTGATTTTATCTTTGACATATTTCGGCAAAAATCTCCCTAGTCTCCTTATGCCTAAGGGTGGTTCGGTATGGGATACCGAACCAAAACTAGTATCTCGAATCCCAAACTGAAATTTTTCGGGACGAAAATTTAAAGACCAATCTCAAACCAAATTTTGGGATTTCGAGACAAATCGGAAATCCCAAATTGAAATATGAAATTATGAATTGTTCTTCAAATATATAATTCAAGAACACATTCATTCACTCGAAATGTCATTTCATTCACACTACTATTTAATCGAACACCAGCATGCTTGATTGTTTTTATCAGAGTCAAAATTCAAATTAATTAAAACCCTTTTGGCAATCTGTTGAGAGACAACAAAATCAAGACTTCTGAAATCATCAGCCATGGCAGCAGCAATAATAAAATACAAATGAATATTAAAGAGAACATGAAAAATATGCAAGGTGTAGGGCATTCCAGGTTGCAGAGCTTCAATTAGAAACTACTAGCATCAATTATAAAAGAATAATATATATGCGTACATATGTATATATATATATATATATATATAATAATTAATAATATATATTTTCGGCTAGGTATGGGATTCCCGAAATATTGAGAAGCTAATCCCGAATCTTGTACTTAAATTTCGGGATTGGTTTGGGATAACATCTCGAAAATTTCAGGAATTTCGGTTTGGGATCGGAATTTTTTCGGTTCGGTTTGGGATTTTCGGAAATTTTTTCCACCCCTACTTATGCCCATAGACTTATACAAGAGAACTTTGAAATCTCAAAGTACCCTCATCAATTCTTATCACTTCAAACCCATCTGACAACATCCATCACCATGCAAAAAAGCCTAGCCTACCTAGGTTTCTTATCTCATAATTATCCAAGACCATTATTTTCCTTTTGGTGATCATCAAATCCCACGTGATGATATTCTACTCTAAGCTATTTCAATCTACACGTCCACTGCCAACAAACCCAAGTTAATTTGAACTTTGTTGTTATTGCTTTCGATTGGAGATAACTTGAATTCACTTATCCATCCGATGGTGTGGAGCTATGTTCACTCTACGGCCTTGATTGCATGGGCTGATAGTCTGATTTTGGGTACAAACAGGATGCCAAAACTGACGGCCGCTTGAGCGTGACCAAGACAGCTTAGAGTCTGAAGATTTCATTCTGTTTAGTCATGGAATTGTAAACCATAACAACCCATCATTGTTTTTGCCATTGAACTCCGTCTCACCAATTGATCATTCACCTTTTTCTTCCACTAATTTGTACTGAGGAAATCTGACACACAAGGTCATTGGCGGATCCTGCTGACAAAAGTATAATGGATCGAACTAGAACCTTTCTTTAAAGAGCTATCCCTGAATAATTAAGTCACAATCTTCCTTATTCTTGTACTTGTGGCAAAAAGAGTAGACGGCGATAGAGACACTTATACAACATTTTTGGGTTTTTTTTTACAGTAAAAGTAGCTCAGAAGAAGAATCACGCGCTCCAGTCGATTTTGCTTCATGTCTGACTAGATAAGCCACAAGGCCTGTCTTTCAAGCCCAGGTCATCTAGTCAGGGTCCGGCACATTGGCATATTCCTTGTTCTACCAAGATGAAACTAAAAGGTGTGAGGAAGATTGGATTACTTATTATCTACAATGTATGGACACGAGGGAAAGCCAGCGTATCTCGTATCTGACACGCATGGATACGAATACGCATGGCTACACGCCTGATACGTATCGGAGTGAAGGGATACGTTGTTAATTGATGAGAGACTGTTGAGATACGAGTATCCTACTTTTTAGATACTGTTGAGATACTTTTCGGATACCGTCATCTCATACTCTCCAACTGCTATGTCGTCTCCATCTTCTCCGTCTGCAACTGCTGGTGAGAGCTTTCGTTTTCACTTGATGCTTTCCTGATCTTACTCCTCAGCTTTACTGATTCAATGACTCTTTGAAGCTTAATCAGATTCCCAAGGCTAAAACCCATCTCTAAAACTAAAAGCCTCTTTTTGCTTTTCTATTTTTAACTTCGAAGCTTTTGCTTTTTGACACACTCCGACCTAAATCAGGACGTGATGGCCGTCACGTGAGCGTGATGTAACCATGTGCACAATGCGCAAGCAAGATTAATAAAAGGAATACAAATTAATTAAAACAACTAGCAGCCCAAGCTAAGATAACGTGCTAGTGCGGGAATTAAGTGTGTTTACACAACCAGAGCATAAATAATCTAGTGCAGTCAAGCAGGAAAGTAATAAGTTCAAATAACACCAAAGGGTGTCCTACATAAGGAGTGGAACTTCCGCTAAAATCCTCGTAGCCACCAAGGAACACTACCTAGAACCTGGATGGGCGAAAAACAAAAGCGTGAATGGGCAAAAACAAAGCTTTTCAAAATCATTTTATTTCTCAAAGTTATAACCCCTCTCCGTAAAACCTGTATAATTTCCCAGAAATAAAGTTTATATTCATATACATATATATCTCAAAATCATGCCAGGAAAGTATGCCATGCCAAAGTATCTCCATTGAATGATAATCGTAACTCGGTGAGTATGAATGAATGTCAAGTAATCAAATCAGCCCTCGGCTGAATCTATAGCTCATATCAATCTCAATCATATAACATATGCCCTGCACGCAAATCAACACCACCTTTAGTGGTCTGCACAACATAACTGAATATATAATAATAAATATGCTCTAGTGCTACGATCACGTGAAGACTGTGCGAATAATCGCGGGTCACCTACGAGTCGAACCCACTTATAGTGGTCTATACGACAGGACTGAGCACCTAACTTGGATCCAAGGCGAGCATACGGTGCGGGAGGTGAACATTATGTAAAGGACTGTGCCCTAACTCTGGGCAGGAGCACTAATATCAAGGTGCAGGTTTATGAGCTCTCATTATATCACATCATTCTCATCATAACCACTAAATAAACTTACCTGACACTTACCTGTGTATCCGCAGCACCAATCATAACTATATGCAACATTTAAGGCATAATAAAAATAGGCAGATACTTTGCATGGCGTTTCAAATCGTATAATCATTCAAATTCATTTTCTAGGAAAAACAGCAAGTATATAGGTATATATGAAAAACCAAAAGCCCACTCACTGATATATAGCCGGGTCGTAACCCCCACGCCTAGCCTGGCTACGCTTGTCCTCCGGATAGGTCTCGCTTATATGAGAAGTAACTATAAAAACGTTATTTTTAAAGCACATAAACGAAATTCGGAAATAATTTCTCATACATAGCTTAATTTTGGTATTTGAATATACCAACGTGATCTACACAACCTCAGGAACATCTCCATATTTTTAGAAAAAATTTCCGACCACCCACGAGCCGGCGAAGGCACGCCCAAACGCGCCCCCACGTGCTAGGCACACTGACGGCGTCAGTTAACGCCGTCAGGAATATTCCGTTAAATCCAAGCATATACCATTAGAAAACTAACGGCGTCACCTAACGCCGTTAGCATATTCCATCAAAACTGATGGAATATGCCATTGTCTTCTCCGACGAGTCGCCGGATGCCTGCGACTGTTCGCCAGTTTTTGGAAAACTTAAAATCGTCCTATCTCCGTCATTTTTGCACCATTTTTCACGTAATTTATATCAAAATGAAGCTCTGAACAAGAAGAACACAATCGTACCTCTTTTGGAGCCTAAAACCAACAGAATCTCGTCGGAGAATTTCGAGAAAAACCGGCCAACTTGAAACTCGAGCTTTTCGACGTCCAAAAACTACCAACGAGCTACTCCGAGCTTCGTGAGGACCTTCTTAAGCTCCATGTGAGCTTGAAATTCTAAAAAAAAACAAGGTTTTACAATTGCATGAACAATACTCAATTGGAGGTTATGGTTTTCACGTAATTTCGAGGGAGATCTTACTTGAAAATGGTATGGTTCGACTCCTAAGCTCGCGAGGAACACAAAGACACCAACCACAAGCTCGATCTGTGATGTTTGAATGGGTTTTGGGTGTTGTCCGTACGAAGGAGGAAGAGAGAGAGAGAGAGAGAGAGAGAGATGGAGAGTGTTTGTGTGGTTCAAAAGGCACCAATCAATCACAACACAAAAATATCTTGTTTCCTATTGGGTCCAAACAAATTGGATTTAAAATGATTGACCCAAAAATAAAGCTTAAACCACACCACACAATTACACGTCCAAGGGCAAATTCGCTTTTTCATACTAACGATAAAAAAATTTCGAGATGGGTTGTTACACTTTTACTGATTCAATGACTCTTTAGCTTATCTATTATGTAAATTGGAAATACAATAATAATATTATTATATACAAATATTATTGTATACAAAAAGTTTTTGTATATAATAATATTATTATTGTATTTTGTATATTATTATATACTATTGTGCTTTCATGATATTTAGATTATAATACAGTGGTCTAGATATTATTGTGCTTTTATGATATTTAGCTTAATATGTTATGTAAATTGGAAATACAGTGGTCTAGATATTTAGATTATAATAATTTTATGTATACACTTTCATGATGCATTTTGTATCTCTTAATTAATATAAATTTCTCATGTAATAGTCTCTATCTCTACGGTGGATTGACTTTTATTCAACGCCTTCACCTTCAACCGTTCTCTTCAACACCTTCACCTTCAACTGCTCCAGAACCTCAGAGTAAATATGGGACGATAGCAAACCCACAATGCTTAGAACAAGCTTAACTACAATCTTTATTTCCAGAAGTGACTCAATCATCGATAAATATTGTTACGTCTGCTTCTACTGCTGCTCGAGTCTTTTTAAATAAGTCAATACTAGCCTCATGGATATGGAACTCCAAACCCAGACTATCTTTGCAGTCATATCGTTGATTTATTCTATATGACGGGAAACGCTTAGTTGATGCATTGGTCGGAGGCACCGCAGATTATACATGTCATTCAGATATTTTTGGCAATAACGACTGCTTAAAATCAATGGATTATCCCCGAGCTTATTCGCTTCGCAAATTATCTTGTCATCGACATCAGTGAAATTTCGAACCTATGTAACCTTGTTACCCAAATGCTAAGTATGCATTAAGGATGTGTTGACCTTAAAAACTACTTAGCCTATGCGGCGCGCATTTATGACTTCTGAATCTTGTAACTGCAGCTGAAGAAGGAACACGTCTCAGCCTTCGGGTTCTAAAGCCTGAAGACAAGACTACTAGTTCTATGAAGTTCAATATCAAATTCGGCTTTCAATGTGTCGAATGTCATAACCTCGTAACAACTCACTCTGTCGAGAAAGCTAATGAGATGTCGTAACCTTGTGACATCTCACCTCATCGGGGAGACTAATGAGATGACCTCTTCCAACAAGGACTCAAGGAATCCTCGCTGACCGAGACTTGGATAGATAACCAGTCGGTCACGAAGCAGTGCTGTTTATCCAAACTGAAGGTATGTTGGCGGAAAAAAATAAAATAAAATAAAAATCTCAAGATGTTTAAAAGGTTTCGCGTAGAACGAGAGTTTACGCATGACAGTTTTGTGTGTTGATTTGAAGAGCTTTTCACATTGTTTGCAGCTTTGTATTTATAGCCGAGTCTCCTTGATCGCCAATCTAATAGAGACCTTTTCTGAATATACTCCGAAAAATAATATCAAAATAACTAATATTATCTTTTGACAAATTTCGGCAAAAATCTCCCTAGTCTCCTTATGCCCATAGAGTTTTACAAGAGGACTTTGAAATCTCAAATATCTTTTCACACGGCATGCATTATGACCTCATCATCAATTCTCATCACGAATGAGGATCCTCTTCCAATCCTCTTTGTAAGGACTTCAAGAATTTTTTAATCATGTTCATTTATCGTATATCGTGTGGTCCAAAATTATTGTAAATTTTTTTATTTAAAATTAAATATAAACAACCTGACGAAAACTAATGCTCGATGTACGATAAACAGATGTGATTGGAAGATTTCCTAAATTCTCACAAAGAGAATCTGGAGAAGATCCTCGTTCTCTTGTCACTTCAAACCCATCTGACAACATCCATCATCATGCAAAAATGCCTAACCTACCTAGGTTTCTTGTCTCATCATTATCCAAGACCATTATTTTCCTTCAGGTGATCATCAAATCCCACCGAAAAGGATTCTCTCTTAATCCCTTCCACCAAATTCACCAAATCCACCAATTCGGACCCTTTAAATTTGATCCAACGACTAAAAACAAGGGTCATCTTTAAAAGTTATAATAACTTTAGTTGTTGGATCAAATTTGAAGGGTTCTGATTGATGGATTTTGTGAATTTGGTGGAAAGGATCCGGAGAAGATCCCTGTCCAAATCCCACGTGCTCATCTCCTACTCCAAGCTGTTTCAATCTACACATCCACTGCCAGCAAACCCAAGTTAATTTGAACTCTGTTGTTATTGCTTTCCATTGGAGATAACTTGAATCCCATGTATCCCATATAAAGAAAATGTGAAGATAAATCATATTAAAAGATAGGGCAAAGGATAGTTTACTACCCTCATGTTTGGTGGTTTTCAACATTTAGTACATCAATTTTTTTTCATCCCAGAGTCATACCTAAAGTGTAAGTTTTGGGACAGTCTCATACATCCGTTAGTCAAATTGTTAGTTCTCCCGTTAAGTGATGACATGGCGCCCATGTGGACAATGACTGGGCGCCACGTGTCATTAAAAATATTAAAATAATTATTTAAATAAAAATAATATTTAAAAAAAAAACCCAAACCCAGAAAAGAAGAGGAAGAAGAAGGAAGAAGAAGGAGAAGAAGAAGGAGGAGGAGAAGGAAGAAGAAGAAGGAGGAGGAGGAGGATGAAGAAAAAAAAATTATGGGTTTGGGGGCGTGCACAGTGGGGGGAAGAAGAAGGAAGAGGAAGAAGAAGAAGGAAGAAGAAAGAAGAAGGAGGAGGAAGAAGAAAAAAAATATATGGGTTAGGGGCGTGCACAAGCGAGAAGAAGAAGGAAGAATAAGGAGGAGGAGGAAGAAGAAGGAAGAAGAAAAAAAAATTATGGGTTTGGGGGTATGCACAGTGAGGGAAGAAGAAGAAGGAAGAAGAGGAGAATGAGGAGGAAGAAGAAAAAAAGAATCTGGGTTGGGGGCATGCACAGTGGGGGGAAGAAGAAGGAAAAAGAAGGAAGAAGGAGGAGGAAAAAGAAAAAAGTGCACAGTGGGGGGGGGGGAAGAAGAAGGAAGAAGGAAGAAAAAGAAAGAGAAGGAGAAGGAGAATGAGGAGGAAGAAGAAAAAAAAATATTCTGGGTTTGGGGGCGTGCACAGTGGGGGGGGGGGGGGGGAAAGAAGGAAGAAGAGGAGGAGGAGGAAGAAGAAAAAAAAAATTTGGGTTTGGGGGCGTGTGGGGAGGGAGAAAATTTTTTTTCTAATTTTTTATTTTTATAATAATAATAATTATTTTTATTTAAATAATTATTTTAATATTTTTAATGACACATGGCGCCCAGTCATTGTCCACATGGGCACCACGTCATCACTTAACGGGAGAACTAACAGTTTGACTAACGGATGTATGAGACTGTCCCAAAATTTACACTTTAGGTATGACTCTGGGATGAAAAAAAAATTGATGTACTAAATGTTGAAACCCACCAAACATTAGGATAGTAAACAGAGTTATACCCTAAAAGAAAATTATTATGATAAAAAAAAACCATAACAATATCTTCACTTATCCATCCAACAGTGTAGAGCTATGCTCACTATACGACCTTGATTGCATGGGCCGATAGTGTAATTTTGGGTACAAACAAGATGCCAAAACTGACAGGTGCTCGAGTGTGGCCACTACAGCTTAAGGCATAGGCTGTGATACCGTATACGTACATTCTGACCTTGCGAGGTTTTTTAGGTCTGAAGATTTCCTTCTGTTGAGTCATGAAATTGTAAACCATAAAATTCCGTCATTGTTTCTGCCATTGTACTCCGTCTCACCGACTGATCACTCATCGTCTTCTTCCACTAATCTGTACTAAGGAAACAGCGTGACACACAGGGTCATTAACGGATCCCGCTGACAGGAGTATAGTGGATCGAACTAGAACCTTTTCTTTAAAGAGCTATCCCCAAATAAGTAAGTCATAATCTTTCTTGTTCTTGTACTTGTGGCAAAAAAAGTGGACGGCGATAGAGACACTTATACAACATTTTCGGGTCTTTCTTTTTTCTTTTTCTTTTTTTTAACTATAAAAGTGGCTCAGATGAAGAATCACACCTCTAGTCGATTCGGCTTCATGTTTGACCAGATATGCCACAAGGCCTCTCCTTCTTCAGGCCCAGGTCAACTATTTGGAATCCACCGCATTGGCATATTCCTTGTTCTACTGAGATGAAACTAAAAGGTGTGAGAAAGGTTGGATTACTTATTGTTAACTGTAAAGCTTTTCAAGAGTAGCTCCAAAAAGTCACAAATTTTTTAGAATTAATAGTATACGAAATTGTGTTTTACACGGCTGAATGGAGGGTAACTCTGCTGACGAAAGCTAGCGTAAGTACTTCCAAAGAGAGAATGGAGCTGCTCACATCTCTTTCGAAACGTGTTTTGTGTGTAGTGTGCGTTCAGAGTCCTGAACCCTAAGAGCAAGTCCACTGGAGGTGGATTAGGTCAGCACCCAGCACAAAAAATAGGCTGGGACCCTATCCATTGACTTCAGCCCACAAAACAACCTGGCACCCAGCCCAAGTTGGTCTAAGGGCCAGTCCAAAATTGACTGACCAATAAGCCGGGCTATTGGCCTGGCGCGTGGCCTTCACGCGGCAAAAACGGCGAGTAGCCAACAGGAAAAAGCTGGCAGGCCTCGCGCAGGTGCACACATGTTCCACCCAGTAGAGGCGACGTGGCCCATTTTCTGCCGTTGGATTTCCAACGGCTAGTTTTTCTAGACCGTTGGATTTCCAACGGTAAAAAAAATTTAAATTTCACTTTTAAAATGGACCGTTCGATCAAAGATCAACGGTCCACGTTTTTTCCTCAAAAAAAAGGCCAATGATTAGATTTATGACCGTTGGCCACGTGGCAGCATCTTGGCTTTGATTTGAATATTTTTCAAATCCAACGGTCCAGATTAATTAACTACATTAAAAATTATAAAAAAATACAAAAAAAATTAATTTTTTTTTCTTCTATAAATACCCTCATCTTCCACCTTACACCACATTTCAATATTTCTACACTTTCTATACTATCTACATTTCAATATTTTCTACACTTTAAGAGAGAAAAAAATGTCTTCGTGGAAGCTCATTGAAGATGTTACGTTGTGTGAATGTTGGGTTCGCACTATTCATGACCCGGTTACGGGTAATGAGATGGATAAGCGAGAAATGTAGAGTAAAATTACGAAAGCGTTTTGCGATGTACATGGAAAAGACGCAGAACTAGCCAAGGTCTTCAAGGTCGTTGAAAACAACTTAACGCATCCTTTACTTGTTGGAAAAACGTCATCTCTCATGCTTCCGGTAACCTACGTAGTGGGACGAGTTTAGCGGATCAAGTAATAATATTTTTATTTAATTTCTTATGTCTTTTTTATGTAAATAGTATTTTTCGTTATTGTAAATAGTATCAAAAACTTTTTGTTAAAATTATCTAATTTCAAATCAAATTAGGCAGGTAACGGCATCTGTTTGTTTGATTTGGGGGATGGTATGCCGTGGAAATATGAAGGACCTCTTTTCTTCTCCTCCATCAGCTGCGATGGATCCGCGAGAACAAAATCAAGACTTTCGTGGCTGCATCATTGACGAGCACGAGGTGAAATGCGTTATGTGTTTGTTGACTTTAAAAATTACAAAGCTTACGCGAGAAGTAGACCGAGTAACTAAGAGTTAATTATGTCTTTTTAGTGAATGCAGGCATGCCAACTCGCTATTTCGGGTTTAAATGTGTCGCACACTTAAATAATCTAGTAACATTTCACTTCATCGGAAATGTTGACGGGATAACCTCTTTGCTGCTACCCTAAACTAACGATGCTCATCGGTCATCTAAGTGATTTCTCAAAATATCAGAAGTTCACGAGATTTGAGCAGAACATTTGTGTGTCGAGTTAAAAATTCTTTTCACCTTGCGGACTCACTTTTATTTATAGAAATGAATTTCGTGATAACCAAGTCAAAGTTTGATTCTTGAAGTATGATCCCATGTCTGCAAATTTCTGCATACTTATCCCACTCTCACCACCAGTACGTGCTAAATCCCATGTAATTCGCACAGAACCCTCTCTCCGGACCAGTCATTTCAAGTCTTATCCCACATGCCATGTATTTATAACCTTTAACCCTTTAGTCAAACTATCCTTATCAAATCACCAACTTTTGCATAAAATCCAGCAAAATCCAGCATGCACCTTTAACCACTGCAACCTTATCAAACATGAAAACTACTTCGATTAGAAAAAAACCTCTTGAATTCTAGAGCTATTCAATGGTTTAAAATTCTGTCTATTTAACGATATCGATTATACGGACGGATGACGTAATATTGGTCAAACAGTGTCACAACTCACTCGCTTTTTTTTTATTTTTACTAGAGACGAGCTTCTCTTGCTTTAACTAGAGAGTATCACTGAATCTGATTATCTTTTCTTACTTCTCATGAATTATTTGATTTCTTTCTTTTCTTCATTTCAGTTAAACAAACATGTTAGAAAGATTAGTCAATCATTTAACATCCATGATTCGTAACTTGTCTTGTTTTAATTAGGTAAAATTTTTAAACTAATTACCCCGGATTGATACTTATGAAATTAATTATAAAAAAAAAGTAGGAATATACTTTTCACATAGTTGACGTAACAAGGTTTACAGGTTCACGCCATACTCGCTCCAGGAGGCGCGTGGGCCGAGTGATCTCTCCTTCACCATCAACATCAAGCCTTCTTCTCCCCCATCACCTCCATTTAATGCCCAAAGATAAATAAATATTATTTATAAAATTATAAAATATTAAATAAATAAATTTGGAAAATTACAGAAACCCCCGTCCTCCGTGTTTCTCTAACATGCGCCATTTTCTGTTCGCCACCACCACCATCATGCCCTCCTCATCCTCCTCCTTCTCAGCCGCCGCCACGTCATCCTCCTCCTTCTCCCCAACCCCAAAACCCAAATCCTCAAACCCTAGCTCTAACTCAAACCCTAATTGCACCCTCCTCTGCAAGCACTCGGCGACCCTCGACCTCCTCATCCTCATCCTCGTCCTCTTCTCCGGGACCTTCCTCATCACCTCCTACTTCTCCTACATCTTCAACTCCCTCACGCTCCTCCTCTCTCACTCCACCCTCCACCTCCACCACATTCCCGTCCCCTATGCCGTCGGCTTCGTCGGCTTCTTCGCCGCCGCGCTGTTCGTAGTTGAGTTTTGCTGCGGCATTCGATCGAGGAAGTGCGATAGGCCTGGGTGCAAGGGGTTGAAGAAGGCTATGGAATTCGATTTGCAATTGCAATCGGAGGAGTGTGTCAAGTCCGGGTCTAAAGATATAGATAGGCTGCCGTGGAAGGGCGGCAGCGAGGGCAATCCCGATTACGAGTGTCTCAGGGCCGAGCTGAGGCGGATGGCGCCGACCAATGGCCGTGCCGTTCTGCTGTTTCGGGCTCGATGCGGATGCCCGGTGGCCAAGCTCGAGGGCTGGGGTCCCAAGAGAAAACGTCGGCATAAGAAGTGAGTTTCTTTCTCCTTTCTTGCGTGCATTTTGTTGATTATTTGATTAGATGGAAATTAATTGGATTGAGTAAATGTTGTTTGTATTGATCTGGGCAAGTTTCAATTTTGTGTGCAACATATTGGATGCTATGAATTGAACAATTGGACTTCAATAGGGTTGCTTAATTTTACGAAAATTTTCGAGTAATTGTTGCTGGGTACTGGAAGGTGTATTGAATAATTTGAATTGCTAAAGGCTGAAGAGGTAGAGCTTAGATCACGTGAACTTCCATTAGACTTAGATTTGAGTCCGAGATTGAGATCTCTTACATAAACTCTTTAAGCAATTAGATGATCCGTCTGGAAGAGTAGAAGTGTAGGTGATGGCATACTGTAGAAGGTAGGCACCTAGGCTTTTGGTAAGTGAGACCCTTTTGTGTTGGAAAATTAAAAAATTTCTTTTGGTTTGACCTTTCTTCGTTTGCCCACCCACCTAAAAAATTATGTCCGCGTAATGTGTCTTTTCATTTTGTATCCGTGGTTAGATCTGTTAGGTAGCTGTGCCGTGTTGCATCTGGCATTTTTGAACAATGTAGGCTAGAATAATGTTTTGTTTGCTAGGTGGAGCCTGAGTAATCTGGAATTTAATGGTAATACTGTATATATGTTGTCAGTTGGACAAACATCTTAGGTAGTGCACCAAGAGACTTATGATTGGGTTCAGATTGATCTGTGTAAATAGCATGTACATTTGTTAATCATTTGGGAGAGTACTCCCTAATAGAGATAAGCAGGCTGGGCTAGTACGAGTATGGTATGGACATGGCCCGTTTCAAAAAATTTGACACGATAAAGCCCTAACAAAGTAAAGAACAAGAACTATAATAAATAACCGATCCAGCTGATGAGGCCCTGGAGAAGTGTAGAACAATATGGCACGATTAAGGCATCACACTAATGTGACGCATGAGCATGGCATAATTATGTTGTTCCCAAGTACCAAAGGAAGCATAGATGGCCTGGTTTTAATGACGGCCCATTTTACACATCTACTCCAGAAGTATTAGGGGGAGAATTTGTTTGGGTCCGTAGTTTTTGAGGTAAAAAAGTTAAGGGTCTCTAAGTTTCATAACCTAGACATCAACCTCAATGGTATACATGATAGATTACTATAGGATTTCTGTGGAAATCTTTTAATCAGAATATGAAAAGAGGCTGGATGAACATCAATACAATGGTAACAGTGAGTATAATCTGAAGTACTAAACGCATGAATGCTACGGTATAATTTGTGGTGTAGGTCATGACTGATTATTTCACGAGTAACTGAGAATGGTTACTGAAGAGTGCTACCATGGTTGACAATGTGGAATAGATCATGATTTGATATGACTTTTCTCCACAAAGTAAGCATACGCACAAATTTGAGTCCTCGACGTAAACTGATAGGATGCTATAATGATATGCTGGGGCATATACCCAGTAATTTTGGCAACGTACCTAGGGTTCACTCTGTCCTCGTTTAGGATTGGTCCAGTTTAACAGCATCCCCTTTGGGCTGCATTTCTGGTTCAGATAGATCTGGCAGTTACATACGACTCTGCTGATTTGGTTTTAAGTTTTGCTATGGGACGAGATTCTTATAAATAGAGAAGAAAAGAAAATGTGTATCTTGATTTGGCTTTAGTTATTTGCAGCTTGTCTTACCTTGTTAGAAGACAATGCCTTCGGTAGGTTTCAAATGTACTTTGTTGGGTGCACTGTTATGTAGGCTGGCAAGTTTTGCGTCATAACGATTGTGTGACTCTGTTAAACCCTGAAAGTGGCATTGAGCAATCACTTAGAATTGCAACCATGCAAGCTATCTAGTATCTAATGCTGCATCTGCATTGTATACGGTTGAGGACGATTATTTATCTAAGTCTCCTTGGTCTTGCAGGGCTCTGGCCAGTATGGCTCTTAATGGAGGAGATCATCGCTGATTATTCAGGATGCTTTCGCCACCGGAGTTACCATTACATGTTCCATTACCTGTTAAATTATAGATGTTCGTTTTTTATTCCTTGTATTCTGGACTTCACTCTCAATCAAAACAATTCTTTTACATTAGTCATATACTCCGGTGGCGCGCTTTTATTTCGGAAACCACCTTTGTCTAGACAAGCACCTTCTCGAGTGGTTGTCCATCGGAAGGGCATACGAATTGAATGAGAATAAATATAGCAATTGTCGATTGGATGTTTTATTTGCAAAGCTATATTACCTCTACCAAATGGGGGAATTAATGGATCGCTATGGATATACGGATGAAGGCCTTTGTTCTCAAAATTAATGAATTATCCAATGTGACTGCAGCATGATGACATGTATCAATTCACCCGTGTTATAAGACATGTATAGTAAAAAAGAATATCACTAAGCTGTTCACAAATCACGGGATTAATGTCAAATTATTGCCGACTCAGTATGTGCATGGTTGTTCCCGCTTTATTGGGTGAATTATTTAAAGTTAGCTTGGGTCTAAAGTCACTACCTTTTCGATTGTTTTTGCTTTCATTTTATATTTACACCGTGTCAAGTTCCCTCCTTGGATTCACTTCCCTCTCAACGCATCTCATGCTCTCGTCAGATGCTCCAATCTCAGAGACCCAAATCGTTCCCTGGACTTCCAATCCTTCGCGTTTCATGTCTCAAATGGCTCTCTACCGCCGCCGCCGCCACCCCAAACCCAGAGGACAATCTCCGTACCTTCTTCACCGGCAGAATCAACCAAACCCAAACCCACTACGAGCTCGCATTGGTTTCAGCTTTAAAGTCCTGCTCTTCCCTCGCGGCCTCCTTCCAAGGCCAGCAAATCCACTCCCTTATTCTGAAGTCCGGACTGGACTCCAACAATTTCATCAAGAACAGCTTGATTAACACGTACGCCAAATGCGGCTTCATTGTTGATGCCGAGTCGCTGTTTGATTCTTGCTCTAAGTTGGACCCGGTGTCTTGCAATATTATGGTTGCCGGCTATGTGAAGTCTGGTCGTTTGGAGAGTGCACGCCAGGTGTTTGAGAAAATGCCTGAGAAGGGATGTGTCTCATATACTACTATGATAATGGGTCTTGCCCAGAATCAGTGTTGGACTGAAGCCGTTGAGGTTTTCAGGGATATGAGGTCAGCGGGGGTGATCCCGAATGAGGTGACAATGGCGACTGTGATCTCAACTTACTCGCTTTTGGGCGGTATTTGGTATAGTCGAATGCTTCATGCTCTGGTGATTAAGTTGCAGCTTGAGGGGTTTGTTCTTGTCTCTACGAATTTGCTGCACACGTATTGGGGTTGTTCGAGTGTATGCGATGCGAGAAGTTTGTTTAGTGAGATGCCTGAGAGGAATATAGTTTCTTGGAATGTCATGTTGAATGGGTATGCAAAAGCTGGGCTTATCGATTTGGCTAGAGAGTTGTTTGACAATATTCATGCAAAGGATGTCGTCTCATGGGGTACAATGATTGACGGGTATGTGCAAGTAGAGTGGTTGAGTGAAGCTGTGATGATGTATCGGGCAATGCTGCATACTGGGCTAGGGCCGAATGATGTTATGCTTGTAGATTTGATTTCGGCTTGTGGGCGGTCAGAGGCGGTACATGAAGGTCAGCAACTTCATGGGACAATTGTAAAGGAAGGCTTTGACTGCTATGACTTTATACAGGCAACAATCATCAATTTTTATGCAGGCTGTGGCGACATGAACCTTGCTCATCGTCAGTTTCAAAAGGGCATCAAGGAGCATGTTGCATCTTGGAATGCCCTGATTGCAGGATACACAAGAAATGGAATGATCAACCAGGCAATTGCATTGTTTAATGAGATGCCTGAAAAAGATGTTTTTTCATGGAGTTCCATGATTTCTGGTTATGCACAGAGTGATCAACCAGAATTAGCTCTAGAACTCCTTCAAAGAATGGTTGCTAGTGGGATCCGGCCAAATGAAATTACGATGGTGAGTGTGTTATCTGGAATTGCTACATTAGGCACATTGAAAGAGGCAAGATGGGCACATGAATACATAATTGAAAACTCCATCCCTCTCAATGACAATCTAAGTGCAGCACTCATTGATATGTATGCCAAATGTGGGAGTATCAATACCGCCTTAGAGGTGTTCTATCAAATCCGAGATAAAACCTCAACAATCTCACCATGGAATGCCATCGTATGTGGGTTGGCCATGCACGGACATGCGAAGTTATCCCTTGAAATATTTTCAGACTTGCAAAAGCGTAATATCAAACTCAATTCAATCACATTCATCGGCGTCCTAAGTGCTTGTTGCCATGCTGGCTTCGTGGAGGCTGGGGAGGGGTACTTTAAGAGCATGAAGAATGTTTACAACGTAGAACCAAATATCAAGCATTATGGTTGTATGGTGGATCTCCTTGGAAGAGCTGGCCGAGTAGGAGATGCTGAGAAAATCATAAGGAGCATGCCCATGAAGGCTGATGTAGTCATATGGGGCACGCTATTGGCGGCATGTAGAACACATGGGAATCTGGAAATAGGAGAAATGGCTGCAGAGAGTTTGACAAGGTTGCAACCATCTCATGGCCCAGTTAGAGTTCTCCTATCCAATTTATATGCAGATGCAGGGAAGTGGGAAAAAGCCTTTTCAGAGCGGCGAGCAATGCAGAGCCTAAAACTGGAGAGATCACCGGGGCACAGTGATGTTGTATGATAA
This sequence comes from Crataegus laevigata, assembly GCA_963580275.1. NCBI lineage: Eukaryota > Viridiplantae > Streptophyta > Magnoliopsida > Rosales > Rosaceae > Crataegus > Crataegus laevigata. Next base: position 14,581,367 of record OY756940.1, on the reverse strand, counting down.
GGGTGCTGGGGTTGTAAAATATTCAAAGTTTCCGTCAATTTGAAGATGTGGGCTGCTATACAATCGTTCTGGAGAGAAAGCTTCCAACGTGTACCATAAAGAATTGAAATAATTTGACATTCAAATGTAACTACAATTTTCAAGCTGAATTTCAGAAGGGAAGAATAAAGGTAAACGGAAAACAATAAATTACGGCTCGCTTTCAATTATCATTTCTGCAGCTGCACCCATGAAATCAACACCGCCAATCCCCAGCAAATCTAGAGCAAGCTCCTCCTCATTCCACTGTCTCAGCCGCTTACTGATTCTCTTCAAGGCATCTACGTCAATGTCCAGCATCCAAATCGGCATGCAAACCACCATGAGGCTCATGAATCCCAAGACATACGCACGCCAGGTGATCTGGTCACAGCCAAGAGATATCTGACCATCTAGTGCACTTGCAAGAAATTCCATGTGGGTTCCAAGAATCTTTGGACGCCGCTTGGATGCCCAGGATGATGAGTCAATACCCCATACAAAGCCTCCACACAGCGATGCAAAGTAAGCAAGCACATAACCCCTTAACCATGCATCTCCGTTTGATTCTCCATCTTGTCTGAAACTGTGGATAGATACAAACCATGAAGGCAGAAATTCTTTAAACAATGACTGAACCAGATCTAAGCCTCCTGATAACCATACTAAAGAAGCCGCAAGTGAAGCCATAAGTTTACCCCGAGTGAGGTTTGAAGCCATGTGATATTGTCCTTTTATCATTGCATTCTTTGCTGCCTTCAGTCTCTTGCATCTCTCTATAGGAACCTGTCTTCCTGTTATCTCTCTCACAGAATACATCATGAGGGAAACAATCTCTTTATTCAATAAGACAATGTCCGATAAATATGGATAAACCTGTAGATATAGGATCCCAGGGGCAACAGGAGAAACCCTTCCGTGGATGTGAGATCCAATTCCATGGGCAAGAAGAGCTCCAATACCTCCGTTGTATGAGAGAGGAGAGGAATGCAGGCCAAGTGTTGCAGTGAAGCAGCTCTTAAGAACCTGGATCAGAGCATTGGGGTGTTGGAGGAAGACAGCACGAGATGCAGAGAAGACAAAGTGGTTGCCCCAACGCTTTGCTTTCTGGGTCCAGAGTGAAAAAACAATTGGCATGCAGGGCCAGGGGCAACCAGCTGCAATGGAGGCCATGGCCACGGTGCATAAATCGAGGTATCGTTTTGAATCTCTGTCAGTTTTATACGTTATAGTAAGGCTTACTAAGGCAGCCAGGGGCAACGGTAATGTAGCTTGACAGTTTCCGTCTGTGACAACAAACCGTTATCCATGTTAGAAATATGTACGGTGTCTGCATGTTACATATCTTAACCATATATATCCAACAATTGAGAAAAATGTTTCTAGTTTATGCCCTATTAGAGAATTATGTTCATGAATCACAATATTCATCACATACATTTACGTAATGTTTGAAAAATAAGAAACCTGAAGGAGCAGTGCTTGGGACGTCAACAGAAGTGGCAGCTACAATTATTTTGATCTTCTCCACAATATTTGGCAGATTTGCATCAGGACAGGGCCAATCTGTCCCGTTCATATAAGCTGGTTTCCAAACACCTCTTCGTATTTCAGCTGATAAGTAGCTCACAATGGTTCCCAAAGATGCAGGAAGAAAATCAACCAAGACTTTAAGCCCTAAGACAACAGAGCATCTAGGATTTCAGTAGTACACATATGTAAAGCCAAGTAATTGCAGTGACTTGAAAAACACGTCAGATCGGTTCTGATGTACAGTTTGCCTCTTATGTTTCCAGGACAGCAGATAATGCTAGCGGACACACACGCACACACACACACACAGATACTTAAGACTACTTTTGAGTAGGTTCCTTTCATTGAAGATGAATCCAATTATAGGTAATTATAAACGGGTACTTTACTTACCCGTAGCCAGTTTTCGGGGAGTGAGTCTCCCATGGTTACAAGCTGTTAAAGCAGCATCGGCTACAAACGGAACAGCTGCCAGAATATCCCAAGCCGCAGAGTTTCTTAAATAAGTATCTTCGTCTGCTTCTTTAGACGGACTACCACTAACAGAAGCATTAGAATCTCTTGCTTGTTCTTTGTCTTTGAACATCATGTTTAAAAGCTCATCAACATGTCGATGAACGGGGTTTCCATGGGTGAGTCCAGGGAGGGTGGAAGCTATGCAAGCATTATGCTGCATGTACCAGGCTTTTAATTTCGGGAATGAATCAATGAAGATGGGGTGTGCAGATGATGAGCTTGAAACTGCTGCAAGTCTCCTTTTCTCAGGATCCTGGCGGGCCTTTTCAGAGGATACTAGGTGGGAGTTTCGTACTAACAGAAAGTATTCGGGAGTAAGGTTGGATTGAACAGTTGGAACGTATCCTAGTTGGTCGGAAACGCAATGATTAAACCTCCACAGTTTCAAAATAAGAGTGAATCCATTAGAAAACACATCATGCGCAGAGGTTTCTGTCCCTGGCGTGCTACTGCAAGTTTCATTAGGTACACATGACCCGAAAATCTCACAGATCGCCATCACTGAGCATGCTAGTTGTGGAACCTGGCAACAGCATTACCAAAACCGAACGACATCAATTTTCGCCTAAATAACGTTCATTTAGGCTAATGAAAGTAAACGTACCATGCCAAGGAGCGAGAAAATCTTGATGCAGTCGATGGACGATATCCCGACAACAAGGGCATTCAGAAACGGAGCATAACCGATCAGATGGCTGCCGCCGCCGGAATAATTTGCAGGACATGGAGGAGACAACAACCTGATAATAAAATGGGCAGTGTGTTCCTGCATGAAATGCGGACCTTTAACGCATGATGATGGAGAAGATCTCAAGAATGAAAGAGAGAAGGGAAAGGACAATAATGTAATTTACTTGTATATTCCAACCCTGATTCAGGGAGGCCCCACAGAGAATGGTAACTGCTGATATTTTCTCAGAATCTGAACCGTTGATGGCTATTTCATATATTTTCTCCAGTTCTGTTAAACTTCCACCAAAACCATGAGCTCACATTCAATTGCTTTACCAAAGGTGTAGGGGTTTGCACAAAAAAGAGCACATGATGTGGGATAACATATATTGTTTTTATTAACTGTTGTATATGAGATTTGACTTTGAGCTTATAATGTGAAGATTGGCGTCGTTGAACCAACATTAACATGAGTGATTAGATTGAAATTGATGGTGTCACCAAGGCAAAAATACAAATGTTCCCGCAAAAGAAAAGACAACTTCGGGGTGGTTTGATAACTATTTTGTTTTCAGTTTTTTCTTTTTTTTTAACTGAAATCTTGTTTGCCAACTGCTTTTAGTTTTTAGTCATCAAAAGTATAAAAACTGAAAACCAGAAAGTAAAAACTCAAGAAAGTATTTTTTAGTTTCATTTTTTTGAATGGAAAACTAATGAAAAGGGCTTGAAAACTTTGAATTTTAACGATAAGGACAAAATAAAAGGTAAAATGAATAGTATCTGGATTGACATTTTCAGGATTGACTTTTTAGTGTAAAAATGTGATTTTTCGTTAAAGTAAATAGTACCGGAAGCTTTTCGTTAAAGTTCTCTTATTTGAAAACTAAAAATAGTTACTACACAAAATTTCACTTTTCAAAAAGTGAAAATTAAAAACGAAATTATTATCAACGGTTAGTTAGTTTTGGGCTTGTTTGGAAGTATTTTTAGAGGAAAATGATTCTCGCACAACCGTTTTCTTTCCCTACTCACACATCACACCCATGTTTATTTACAGTCTTTAAATTGAATAAATCAAAGAGAATCAAGAGACAAAAATAAACAGAGATGTGCAGAAAGAAAAAATGAGAGTCCATAAATCATCTCAATTTTTAGAATGGCTCAGAGCGGTTTTGGATGACCAAAAGCACTTTGACTACAATTGGCTGAAAAAGTGGTGTCTTGTGAAAAAGCTTCATAGAGAAGCACATTCTTTCAAGTGTTTTTTCAAGAACCCTTGGATTTTTATAAACTCTCAATGTCCTAATAAAAGCACTTTTAATGAATCCGCTTATGAGTAGAAGTATTTCTTATAAAGCATTGCCAAAAGATAAGTGCTTGTATATACCTTGGTGCAGGAATTGAAACCAATTCCCTTGTCAACAATGGAGTAAGTTCTGCCCCCTGCATCAATGAGGACCACCCAGGAACTTTATCAGTAGGTATATTAGAAGGCATTTCATTGATGCCTCCTTTCACATAGCCCGGCCAGAAATATGCCGACGTGTCTATTAGATTTCTTGCTATGCAAGCCTCAACTATCAGATGTCGCATGTTTCCTGCTGAAACAAGAACATGGATTTAGAGAGAATTGCGTTTATAATCTGAATCTGTAACTCAGGTTTTACTTACCGCAATCCGTCGAGATGTCGTTCGTGCTGATGCAATCCAAGTGTGCACTTTCAACCCTCGTCCCTGAGATGAACGACATTGCTTTCGCAGCAGCCCGGTTTGCTGCAGAAACAACAGAACGAGGGGGAGCCAGCAGTCCTATGAAATTTCCCAGCATTTGTAAGCTGGAAACTAAATCATCGCGCGACTTCCCTGTCACCTTTTGTTTTCTCGAGTGATTGGCAAAGCTGTATTCTGTCGTGTCCACTTTCGAGCCTTCATCTTCTTCGATAAGGCCAGCAACCACAAGAGTGGTGATAGAGAGCAACATGCATAAGCGGGACTCTAAGTGAGGAAAAGGGGACTCAAGAGGCTCCCTTTCCTGAAAAAAGGAGAAGCAATTAACGCGATTGCCCAAACTGATAAGGTATGATTAACTTGTGTTCCAAGGAAACAACAGAAGTTTAACAATATCGAACCCTTTGGACTAGACGAAGTGCTGCAATCCATAGGCCTAAGAAGGTGTCATGCCACGTTGCACAGTTTACGGCTTGAAGGACCTTCATCAAACCTGAGCAAGAAAGAAAATATTATATCCTCAGACATTGCTAACGGTTGATATAAGAAGTGATCTGCTTACCGGTGATAACCTCAATGGAACTTGTGGCATTGATCTGTGTAGCATTCAGGGCATCTTCTAGCACCAGATCAAGGGGAAGCCATATGGTTGAGCGACCGGTTCCATGGCATATTCCATCCGAAGAATCCATAATCGAATGGCACTTATGCACCGAGCGCAATTTGGATTTTTGCGAGCTCATGCAAATGTTTGAAGCCAACTTCAGAAGTTCCTCAGGACTAGTAAGTTTGGTATTTTTCAACGCCGATGATTTTTCGGCAAGCAGTTGCAATCGCTTAACAAAAGCTTCCCAGTGTTGAAGCCTGAGAATGTGGCAGAAAATTATCAAGCATTAATCTCCCATACTAAAAACCTTGCCTGGGGGTAAAACGATTACTTCCATTGCAAGGAAACATACATGTTTCGTTTCGCCAAGTTAAGAATCTTGGAAGTCAATACATTTTGCAGAAACTCCGCGATTAACTCAATGGCCATCACAGTGTTACGACTCTGCAATCTCTCATATTGTTCATTCCGCTCCTCATGATGATTTTCAAGACCGTCTATGTCCATGTCTTGGGGTTTAGTTGGCCATACGGACTTCTTTTCCGGAGCAAGTTCCAGTAACCCCTCATCGTCTAACGATGAATCGAGCAACTGCCACACGGTTGAGAAGATGAACGCAACCACAGTAGTCCCAGCTTCGGTTGTTTGCAACCCAAATGTCTGGGACAAATTAAGAATAGTATCTATTGATATCATAACCCTGTATGAAGAAGATAAGTTATATATTGCAATGCCAAAAAAAAAAAAACAAAGGGTACAGCAAAATTTCATAAAAAACATTTACATTACACACTAAGTGCCCATTTGGAAATGATTTTGGAAGGGCTAGAATCATTTATGACAGTAGCACATGAGAAGTGCTTTTGTCACTTCCAGAATCACTCCCAAAACGGGTTAAACGGCTTTTTTATTTCATCAATACAAGTGATGAAATTAGAAATTCACTGTTGATAACTAGGCCCTTTAATTTGAGATTTGAGTGAAAAAGCATGTCTCTTGAGGAGCTCCATGTAAAGCCTATATGCTACTGGCTGGACGCGTCGATTCGGAATAACCCTACGGAAAGAAAAGAAGCAACTTTAAAGTTTATTCATGTTACTGGAATTTTCTATGCAGAATATTAGTTCTTTATAAATAACAAATTTGTATCAATATTGTGGATAATTTATCAACATCATATCGATACGTTTTATTGTTGACATGCTATCACAATGATATCGAATAGGGTGCAACATGGATTTTATTTGTACATGAAAGTGCAACACATGAACAGTTTTCATTCAACAAAGAACAACTACAAAGTCTAATCTTACGAGAATTCTCTGTGCATAACGTACATTGTTTAAGGATGGATTTGTATTGACATTGTAGATAACGTGCCAATATCATGTCATTATGTTTTGATATATCGACCATTCAATCCTTAAATCAAAACAGAAACACGGACCTGGAAGAAAGCAAAGCAAGAACAAGCATGGAGGGCACCATGTTGAAAACCAAGGCCTTCTCAAGAAACTTCCACATAATCGGCACGTTGTTTTCCCAACAAATATGCGAAACCAAAACGTCGGCGAGCTCTATAGATGGCAGGGACACCCCGGCAGAGCCCAAATTCGACGAGACTTCAATCGACCAAAGAAGAGGATCACTGCCCTTTTCTTGAGCCTCCTTGGTCCGCATTATCACAACTTCCCAGAGGCTGCTCGGTTCGGGATCCGCCATTTCTCGATCACAATGGTCAGTGTTTCGGGTTGTGTCCGGCGACAGAGAGATATTTCGGGTGGTGGAGAATCAGAAGAATGTTGAGGGATTGTCTTTTGGATTTGCTCCACATTCTGTAACTCTGCATGACGTGCATGTGTGTTTTTTAGGTCTTGAAACTGAAGCGGTCAAACATGGAGAAAGTCAAACTGGCTGTAAGATTGCCACTTGGATTCTATGTTGTTGAGGAAAAAAGTTGGGAATTTAGAACAATTTTGTAGAGGGCATTAAACCGAGTTATGCTGATTCATTTTTCTTCTCTCTAGGGATAACTAAAATGTCATGCGAATCTTTTAACATGTCGGTGCATTTTATTGATTACAAATTTAGAACGTTATGAACACATTATCGATGACATATTGAGAATAGATACATACTATTTAGCCAGATTATACGACTCCTATTGGGTTTAAAAGGTTAGGTATTCATAATTTATTGCACAAAAGAATAAGAAATATATTATAAAAAAAAATTGAAAGAGACAAAACCGTGAAATTGGCTACAAACTCTCTAATACAGTTAGATCCTATCTACTACTTGAGAAAAGCAAGAAATTAGAATTTGCACGAAGATGGACAGTATAAAGAAGCAGTTTGCTCTCTAATTTTTCAGGGAACAAAATTATGTAACTTTTTGCTACAAAATGTTGCACATGTTTCCGGCGACAAATCTAATCTACAACCATTTTGTACATTTACATCCGACCTCCTAAAACCTTAAACCTGCGTTGAGGGAATGTACTTCACATCTCATTTTCGACTATGAGTTCAGCGGCCGCTCCCATTGTACCGACGCCTCCGATCCCCAGCAAGGCCAGAGCAAGCTCTTCCTCATTCCACTGCCTCAGACCATTACTCAGTCTCTTCAACACGTCTACATCCACCTCGAGCACCCAATGTGGCGTGCAACCGACCATTAGGGTTACAAAACCCGACACATAGGCACGCCATGTTGCAGAATCACATCCAAGTGATATCTTCCCATCAAGTGCACTTGCAAGAAACTCCATGTGGATATGTAGGATTTTAGGACGCCGTTTTGATGCTGATGATGACGAGTCAACGCCCCAAGCAAAAGCTCCACAGAGCACTGCGAAGTATGCAAGTGCATAGCCGCAAAGCATGGGAACCATTCCTTCTGACCCTTGTTCCTGCTCGGAGCCATGCGTAGATATAAACCAAGAAGGCAAGGTTTCTGTGATCAATGACTGAACCAGACACAAGCCTCCCGTTAACCATACTAAAGATGCCCCGAGTGAAGCTGCTTGTTTCACCCGAGACATTGCTCCATCAAGTGAAACCTGTTGACATCTCATTGGGTTTCTTGTTGTCTTTGACTTCTCCAATCTCTCTTTAGGACGAGCACTGCATGCTATCTCTCTTACAGAATGCATCAAGATAGTAACAATCTCTTCGGTCATGAAGACTATATCTGTAATTGATCGGTACACACGTAGGTAAAGAATCCCTGGTGCAACGGGGGAAATCCCACCACAGAAATGGGATCCAAATCCATGGCCAAGAAGTGCTCCAACACCACCATTACTCAAAATAGGAATGGCATTCAGTCCAAGTGTGGCAGTAAAGCAGCTTTTAAGAAGCTGAACCATTGAATCACTGCTCTGGAGGAAAACAGTCCGAGATGCAGAAAAGACAAGGAAGTCGCTCCATCGCTTGGCCTTTTGAGTCCAAAGAGATGCGACAATTGGCATACAAGGCCACGGGCAACCAGCTGCAAGGCCCTCCAAGGTGGGGCCAGCCAAACTGAGGAAGCGTTCTGATGCTCGGTCAATCTTGTAAGTAATAGTAAGACTCACAAAGGCAGCTAGGGGCAGTGGAAGTGTAGCTGGAGAGCTTCCACCTGTAATGGTTAAGTCTCAGTCAAAACACTAGAGGTGACAAAACAATATGGGGAAAATGGAAAGAAAAGAAAATCTGTCCCAGAACATGTAATAGCTTTATATTCCTTCTCGTTACAAGTTCGTGATAGGGGAAAACCTGCAGCAAGGCTAGGGACATGAACACCAGTAGCAGCTAGGATTTTCTTAATCTGTTCCTCAACATAGGATAGATTCACAGCCGGACTGGGCCAATCTGTTCCATTCATAAAAACTGGTTTCCAAATACCCCGAGTTACTTCAGCAGAAAAGTAGCTCACAATGGTTGCCAAAGATGCAGGAAGAAAATCTGCTAAATCCTTAAGCCCTGAAATAGAGAAAATTCCAGTTATCTAATATATTTTGCCAGGGTGTAATGACTTCTTTCTCTATTAAAATTGAGGGCGACATGTAGTAATTCATAAAAATAAAAAATAAATTTTGTTCAATTACATCTACAAGTCAAATGTATATGACCTCGAGAAAATCTAAAATACAGATTCAGATGAAATCCAATGATATGGTTACTAAATATTAACTCAATCAAACATTCAGGATTTAGTTTTAAGAAAATTCAAATTCAAAAATTATTTCATACATTTTCCTGGGTATCGCTGTATGTAAGTAACAAACCATTAACAGAAAACGAGATGAGAACACAAGGCTAACCTGTAGCAAGTTCACGAGGTGAAAGTTTTCCATGAGCACAGGCCGTTAAAGCAGCATCAACCACAAAGGGAATAGCTTCCAGGATATCCCAGGCAGGTAATTTAGGTCTCAGAGAGTTGTCTTCATTTCCAGGTCCCGAAGAACTACTACTTGGAGAATTAACAGAAGTTATAGACTGGCTTCCTCTGTTAATCTTTGTGAACATCATGTTAAGAAGCCCATCAACAATCTGATGGACAGGGGTTCCGTGAACAAGACCAGAGAGGGTTGAGGCTATACAAGCTTGATGCTGTCTATACCAAACTTTTAGTTTTGGAAATGAGTCCACAAATACAGGTTCTGGAGATGATGAACTTGCAACAGCAGAGAGTCTCCTCTTATTTCGATCCTGGTGAGCACTTCCGGAAGATACTAGGTAAGAGTTTCTTACAGATAGGAGGTACTCAGGTGTAAGTCGGGATGCAACCGTGGGTACATCCCCCACCCCATGCTCAAGAGGAGGATGATTAAACCTCCACAGCTTCAAAAGGAGAGTAAATGCATTCGAAAACACAGCATGAGCAGAGATTTGTTCTCCTGTTGATAGAGTCCAGGAGACATTGGGAACACATGAACCGAACACCTCACAAATTGGCATCAATGAACATGCAAGTTGTGGGACCTGGTAAGAAAATTAAATGACAGTAGTTTATGAGGCTCTTGTAACCAATTAGCTGTAAGTAAAGGGTGTGCTCAATCACTGAATCTAAGATGTCACAAACCCTAACAAGATTATACTGTATCCGTCACATTTAGTTATGTAAAACATATACATACCAAGCCATGTAAAGAGAAAATCTGAACGCAGTCTACAGATGCTATTCCAACAATGAGGACATTCAGCATCGGTGCATAACCTATTAAATGGCTGTCATCCCCAGAATAGTCAGCCGGAACCGGAGGGGACAGTAATCTAATGATAAAATGAGCAGTATGTTCCTGCATAACAGGTGAACCATAAGTTAATTAGAAAGCTGAGTAATTGGTAGAAAATGGCAACAACTTTTAGTATTCAAACAGGCAAGTGTGAAAAAGTAACTGCATTGTCCTATTGTGGGCAAAGAAATCAGAATATGTATCAAGTCTTAACAAAATTGTTTTCTTCACCTGTATATTCCATCCTCTAATTAGTGAGGCGCCACACAAAATGGTAGCAGCAGAAATCTTCTCACCGTTGGTTCCATTGACTGCAACCTCAAATACTTTCTCGAGTTCTGCTAAGCTTCCATCAAATCCATGAGCTTAATTCAGTAGCTTTACCTTTGGATAAATTTACAAAAAAGAGCATCTGATATACCTGGCTTCAGGAAAGAAAAAGGAGTAACTGAAGACCAGGCCATCGTCAAAGAAGCTTAAAAAGGTAATCTAAAAGGTCATATATCTATACAGAGTTCCCCTTTAATATTTTGCACACTACCCTGCCACTTAGACATAGGAATCATAATGCTAGTGGCCAAAGGTATCCATGTACAACATCAATTAGATTATTAGATTCTTAAACTCCTGTGAACCAAATGTAAACCTGTGTAAAACCTCCATCCTAAGTAGTGCATTTATGCATGAACTCAAAAACCGAGAACTTAGAAATCACCTATTGATGGGCCTTCAGAAAGTGGTAATCCGATTTAAGGAATCAATAGTTACCAGAGAGAAAAAACTGCCTATCCACTTATATTTGACATGTAGTATAGGAACAGCGGTTTCAAGCCAGAAAAGTAGCAAGGAACTAATTTAAGTACAACATGAATTACTAAATGTAATGTAATTAAAAGGTTAAAAGCTAGTATACCTTGAAGCAGGACTGTAAACCAAAGAATTAGCCATTGCTGGTGTAAGCATGGCCCCCAACATAAATGACGACCAATCAAGCCCTTGAGTTGGCACGCCATGAGGTAACTGGTTGATGCGTCCATTAACATAACCTGGCCAGAAATATGCAGAAGTGTCCAGTAGACTTCTAGCAATACAGGCCTCAACTATCAAATGACGCATGTTTCCAGCTGTAAACAAATACATAAACCTAAGATTAGAATGCCTAACAGTAACCGGTATACATTGACTCCATAAAACAAAATACAGTATCAAACTTGAAGTTGCTTATGGCACTGACCATTATAGACAAACCAAAAAGAAATATACTAAAACCTCAAAACAGGAAGAACATAGTAGAATAAAATAAGGCTGAAAGAAAAAAGAAAAACTCGACAAGGAAAAGAATACAACACTGCAATAACCATGGACAGCAATGAGTGACACAGTTCTAAGGGTTTTTATGTTGAGCAGTAGACATTTGAAAAATGAATAAGAAGATTATTTTAGTGAACTGCATCACCATGCTCCAAACATACATTTATTTCAAATTTGTGCCACTTGTAACTCCTCTTTCATGTTGAAGCAACTCATTGGCATTGAATTAGAGCTAGATCATATTACTCACAGAAGTTGACAGGCATGTCCATATTACTCATAGAAGTTGAAAGGCATGTTCATATTACTCACAGAAGTTGGTAGGCACGTCTTTCATACTGATGCACTCAAAGTATCTGCTCCCAGCACTGACACCTGAAAGGATCAGTATTGCTTTTGCAGCAGCCTGATTGGCAGCTGAAACAACAGACTGCGGCGGAGTCAGCAAACCCTGATAATCACCCAGTGTCTGTAGGCTGGAGACTAAATCATTGCGGCGCTGTCCTAGAACCTCTTTTTCTTTCCAGCGATTGATTGAGCCACATTCATTTTTGTTGGTTGGTGCAATTTCCTCCTCCTCAATCAGATCAGCAACCACAAGTGTTGTGATACTCAATAGCATGCATAAGCGGGTGTCGAGGCGAGGCACAGGCCCCTCTATGGGATACCTTTCCTACACAGAATAAAAGAAATATAAAAAAGAAAGCATAACTAATATATTTAAACAGTAAGTAAATCTGGTGCCAACTCTTATACCAAAAAAATAATTGATGGCATGCATCCTAACAGTAAGAGCTTAAGTTTTTCAAGATATGGGAAACCAATGCATTTCTAATGGTGTTATAGCAGAGCTGCAGAAGATTCTGTGTTAAAATCCCTACAGTTGGAACCTCCCAATTTATGTTAAATTTCATAGGTTAGACTTTCTAACGATGAAATGAGACCCGAACGTGAGAGAAGTTTTGAATATAAAAATAGTTGTGACTCACGTATTAAGAGAGTAAACAACTTAAGCTTTTAGGACCAGTGATAAAATACAACAAATTTTTCCTTTCATTTACAATAAATCAACAAATTATATCATTGACCAACAACTTTGATGCACTAGGGTTACCAAATAGACAATCAACTGGCACAATTGTCTAACTCATAAAGTTTTAGAACTTTGTAAGAAATTTTGCCAGTCACCAATCAAAGTTGACAGAAGTACCCAAATCAAGTTGCTTAAACTTCTATGACGGTCCGGTCGTGTTAAACTTCTATGACATATGGCTAGTAGGATGTTTATAAGGAGTATTATGATTCTGTTCAGGAAATATGCTAACCATTCAGACAGAAGAGGACAAATTTTAAAGTTATTCAAAACAGAAACGAACCCTCTGTACGAGACGAAGAGCTGCTATCCAAAGGCCTAAAAAGGTATCATGCCAGCTTGTGCTATTTATTGCTCGGAGGGTTTTAACCAAACCTACAAAACAAAACCTTGCTTTTTCATTCTCACAGAACTGGTTTCATAAGAACAAATAGTAATTTAATACTACTTTAAGAACAAGGGATAAAATTTGTGTTTACCAGTAATTACTTCAACAGCACTTGTTGCATCAACTTGATATCCATCCATGGCATCTTCTAATATAAGATCAAGAGGAAGCCACAAAGCAGAACGACTAACCCCATGGCACAGACCAGCAGAAGTGAGAGATCTATAAGCCATCACTGCATGATACTTTAGCAAAGAAGTTGTTTTACATTCTCGTGGCAAGACCATGCGACCATCTGAAGTCAAGTTTATAAGAGCCTCTGCAGTAAGAGTTTTCGAATTTCTCAATGTTAATGAGTTTGATGCAAGCATCTGTAATCGTTGAGTAAAACTTGTCCAATGTACCGGCCTGAAAAAGTGGGTTGGCATGTTAAGCAATCTCTTGCAGTGAAGGCAAAGAACAAGAAGAAAATGATCAAGGTACTGGTGAAAGGAAAAGTTAGTCTTTAATTTTCGGACTTGCTGGCAAATGAAATGAAAAAAAACACAATGCATACGATGAATTTCCAACGTAAATAGAAAGAAATCTGTTGAAAGAACATTCAAAAAATTTCATATGGATATAACTTGAGTACTAAGGCCATCCAATGCTTGAGAAAATTAAATATTAAAGTCGTACAAATTAAAGGGAACTAGGACGAAATATAGATGCAATTGCTAAAGGGAACAAGAACTTACAAGTTTTGGCGAGCCAAGTCAAGAATTCTTGATGTTGCATTATTTTGAAGAAACAGCCCAATTATCTCAATGGCCATGACAGTATTTGCTTCCAGTAGTATCTCATTGTGTTCACTCCTCTTCGCATAATAACTACCCTCACAATCTATCTCCATTTCTTGAGGTTCAATTGCCCATTTGGACTTCTTTTCGCGGGTACAGTTTAGAAATCCTTCATCATCTAATGATGCATCAACCAATTGCCATACAATTGAAAATAAAAACTCAACCACAAGAATCCCAGGGTCACTTGCTGGAAAACCAAAATTCCAGGAAAGATGAAGAACAGATTCTATCGATTTCATGATTCTGTACGAAGAATATAGGTACAAATTCCAGATAAAAGGTAAGCACCATTGTCAGTACAATGTAAGCAAACAATATGCTGTACTAAGGATATCTTACATTTGATAATTTGGCCCGTTTATATGAGATTTAAGGGTAAAAATGTGTCTCTTAAGGAGTTCCATGTAGAGTCTATACGCCACCGGCTGGGAACATCGACTTGGAATGACCCTGTAGAAAGAATGATAGACAACAATAAGACCATTAAGAGAGTTTCCACTTTCCTACAACGCAAGGGAGCAAGCAGTTTCTCACAAGTGAAACCATACAACGGTAAGTTAAGAAAAAGTGAACATAACTAGATCTGGGGAAAGAAACAAACAGAACCCAACTATCCAAATCCTGTACCAGCACATCAGTGGCAAGCAATGCAGCCTAAGATCAGTAATCTGGATGCCACTTGATACTTCAAAATAAATATTTTTGCAAATACGTAATAATCAATGCTACAATCACTCATCAATGTAACACATTGTTGATCCATGAATTTAATTGAGTTCGCAAGCAAAAGAAGATTAAATTATGATGATCACATGTCTAGCTGCTCTTTGCTCGGTTGAAAGAAATATAGGAATAAAGACGCCAAAAGTATATTTAATGCATCTAAGGAATGAAAACTACACCCTACCAATGTCATTACAATAACTTGGCTCACTCACTATCCTTTTCTTCTTTGGCTTCTAGGAAACATTAGAAAGAATGCTTAACAACATTGATCGTACTGATAACCGAGACATGGAAAACCGAGATGGAAATTATAGAAGAATCAACTTTTATAAGAAAAACATAAAGTACAAGGACAAACATGTCAACCCATTTCATGATTTGAAAATGTGGGGGAATGGTAAAGAAAAGTCTGAAATTTAAAAAATGTTTAGCAAATAAAAAGGAGTATTTGTGCAACACATTAGTTTCCCCTCCTAGTCAACTGAAACTCAAGAATATGCTACGATTCACCAAACACATCCTCCTTACCCTAAACAACACCAACATATTTAAGATTCTGGTATTACTTTCATTTCCTCCTTTTTCTAAGCAACCAAACAAAACAGTACAGAAAACAAAGCATTAAACACAGAAAACCCAGATAACAATGAATCAAACAGCAGGAGGGCAAAACAAAAGATGAAACCTTTAAACTATTTCACACCCTTTATCTGATCCCAACTGAAAAATGTCTAAAAAAGAACCTCATTTAAAATCCAAAAGACCGCAGAACTCAACTTATAGTCAAGTTGGCTAGAGCAGAGCGCTTCCCACCGTGCATCCAAAGTTCGAATTCTCCTTCCGTAAAGATGAATTTAGTGTAGATTATCTTTATCGTTTATCAAAAAATAATTACAAAAATCCGAACCCACCCAAAAAAGCTAAAACCCAGAAACCAAAAGTCTTCAAACAGCAAATCTGAGAGCAAAAGTACAAACCTTTGTGAAAGCAGAGCAAGAACAAGCATGGGGGGCACAATCTTCAACATCAGAGCCTTCTCCAGAAACTTCCACGCGATGGGCACGTTGTTTTCCCAGCAAATGTGAGAAACCAACACGTTGGCGAGCTCCACCGAGGGCAAAGAAACTCCCACGGAGTTCAAGTTGGAGGACAACTGTATGACCCAGAGCAAAGGATCACTACCCTTTTGCTGTGCCCCTTTGGTCAGCTCCACCACACTGCCCCAGAGACTGCCTCGGAAAGAACCCTCCATTTCTGAGTCAAATTTTGGTTATGGTTTTGGAATTTGGAGTAGGTTGGTGAGGATGTATAGAAAGAGAGGGGAGAGAGAGCAGATCAACAAATGCAGAGAGGTGACTGACGAGTGAGACAGGAAGGAAGAGAATTGTTTCATTGTTTTATGCTCTGTTTTTGTTTTTCTTAAGTTGTGAAATTTTGGGTTTAAGTCACAATTTAATATGGAAGTCATTATCAATATATTATTATTTTTACATTTGCAAAAATCGAATTTAAGATTTTACTCACGAACCAAAAATTAAGTGTCATTTGACCAAAAGTGGTCATGCGCATACACTCTCTTCAAGATTATCATGTACCTACAATGTTAGAACCAAAATTGTGTCCCCACCAATGTACTAGGTATAAGTTATCGGATCCAACTCCACAAGCACCAGAAATGCTAAACTTTCAGTTGCAAGAAACCAAGGGTAAATATGTAATCTTATGCTGACTTTCCTCATGTGTAAGCCCAACCCTGTCCCACAAATGATAACCAATCCATAAGGTTCGATGATAACCAATCCATAAGGTGAAAAACCATAGTGGTTAGGGGTAGGTGGTTGATAAGGCCACTAGAGAGAGAGTAAGGTTGGTCCACCTCCAAGCAAATAAGTTAGGACTTATGGGAAGAGGATCTTCTCTTGAGCCCAAGATGAGAATTCTTCTGACCACATGATCTGGGTCGTTTAAATTTAATCAAACGGTTGTAATTATTATAACTTTTAAAGGGTCCTTCTTTTTGGAGCCGTTAGATTAAATTTGAACGGCTCAAATTACGTGATCAGGAGAATCCACGTCCTAAGATCAGGAGAGGATCCTCTTCCGGACTTATAGGGCTTTCCTACTCATGTTGATGTTATGTCTTGGTAGGTAAGCAATAGTGTTAGTGCATGCCTTCATTTTGGCATCTTATATATTAACTACTTTAAACTTTAGATGTTTAGGGCATTAATCTTGAGAAGTCTCAACTAAAGTGGTTCAACCTCCGACACCAATCCTAGTTATAGTAATTCTTCATGAGAGATATTGGATTGTCTGCCGAAAACACGGTGTACTTGTTTGTGACATTGACGCTGATTTTATTCGTTGCAATTGATTTAGCTGAAAGAGTTTTTTCGGTATACTATGAAGAATTCACATTGTATAGAATGAGAGATCAGTGGTTGGATAACAGCTTTGTTACGTGCATTAAGAAATATATTTTCATTTGCTGATAGAAATATTACAAACTTTGTAATATATATAGAAATTAATATTACAAATTTTGTGTTTGTTCTAATAAGAAGTTTATAGATTTGAGTCTTTACTTATAGAATTTGGTTAACCACACAAGTTACAGTTGCCTGAAAGAAGTTTTTCAAAATTAAAATTGATCACATCTTACCTTGCATCAACTTTGTCACACGAAAGACTATGTAAACTTAATTAGTACATTTGCATATATACACACAAGACGTGTAATATTTAAGTAATGTTTGTCATATTTTTCTTCTTTTGATATTAATTGTTAATAACATTTGATGTAGGAATAAACTTTTTCATGTATTTAGCGATCTCTTTTTTATACATATCAATATATAAAGAGTCAAAAATCAAAGAACTCTAGAACCCTACTTCGAAGACTCGTTTTCAAATTCTCAGGGCTGGCCATGAATCAATGCATAATATGTTATTCAATTTTTATATAGATAAGCTCACATGAATCCGATTCTTAAGGCTTAATTAACTTTAATTAGGAAGCAATGTTGTCGTCTTTATGAAGGACCATGCACATTGATACACTTGTGCTCCTCTCTCTCTCTCTCTCTCTCTCTCTCTCTCTCTCTCTCTCTCTCTCTCTCTCTCTCTCTCTCTCTCTCTCTCTCTCAACATGGTTGGCTGCCAGTAATCACCAAAAAGAAAGCGGCCAAGGCAAGCAAAAGAATAAAACCAACGATTAAGCTGCAAATTTAAAAAAAAAAAAAATAGAACCATCACCTTCACCTTCTCACTAAATTGATGGGGGTATCAAATAAGGAAAAGGATTCTCGCCGGATCCTTTTTGTACGAATCTTAGAGATTCCGTGAGCGTGATCGTTCATCGTATATCGTGTGGTCAGTTTTCATTAGGTATTATTTATATTTAATTTTAAATTTTAAATTTTGAAATAATTTATGACCATATGATGTACAATGAACAATCACGATCACGGATCCCTAGGATCCTCAGGAAAAGGATCCAGCGAGGATCCTTTTCCACCAAATAGTTCTAGGAGAAAAGGTGGTGGAGCTTTGGGAAACGGATCCCCTCCGGATCCATTATGTGAGGATTCTAGGTATCCTTACATCTCAGCCGTTCATCGTGTATCGTGCGATAAAAAATTATTTAACTTTTGTTATTTAAAATTAAACATAAATAGTACCTGACGAAAATTAACCACATAATATACAATGAACGGCTCAGATGTGAGGATCCCTAGAATCCCCACATAATGGATCCAGAGGAGATCCGTTTCCGGAGCTTTGGTATCCAATCTTATTGCCCGCGGTCATGTCAAGCTAACACTTAATTCAGACACACGGATACCAACACTTTATCTGTTGTTTATTTATTGAATTGCTTACGTGAAATGAATTTATTGTTATTATATCGTTTCTATCAAATAATATAATATTATGTGTAGATTTTTCGACATTATATTATTAAATCAAGGCATCACATGATAATAAATATGAGAGGACTGCGTGGCCACGAGGGCTTTCAAATTGAGTGACAAAATTTGAGGGGATTTATGATTTAAGATTAAAGTATTGAGGGATACTTTATCTGCTTTCTATTTATTGAATTCTTTACATGAAATGAATTTATTGTTATTATATTGTTTTTATCAAATAATATAATATTATGTGTAAATTTTTTATATGACATTATATTATTAAATCAAAGCATCACATGATGATAAATAAGAGAGGACTGCGTCGCTATGACAGCTTTCAAATACAGTGACAAAATTTGAGGAGATTTATGATTTAAGACTAAAGTATTAAGGGTCTTATAATTTTGTGCGAGTTATTCTACGAATGATGTTATCAACACCTTAATTCAAGTTTTTCTCTTGTCATGTGGAGAGTCTTTAGTGCACATTCAATTATATATCTTATTGTCTCAATTTGTTTACTTTCCATGACATTTGACTTGGTCAGGCAATGTGAGAAATAGAAAAAAAAATTCTCACGTGATATGAAAGACAAAGAGAAGAGAACATATGAACAACCAAAATCATCCGATGGGATAGAGAGGAACGCTACCCTCTCAAGTAGATAGATATGTTTACTTTTTCTATCTCATACATCCCGCAACGAGTGAGACAATATAAGCAGGTATTCTCCATGAACGGCAAGTTGTAACAACAAAGATAATTGTTAGGTAGCTGATTATCAACATCCCTAGGAAAAGCCCCTAATGAGGAAATATGCTTTTGGATATTAGTTGATTGATTGCTTTTAAATTAATGGGGGCGTGACTTCATCAATCAATATCACAAAGCTTAAGAAAAATACAAATTGTATCAACAGCTGAAAGTCACTCACGTGCACATCCGTAACTGTGCAGTACAAAATCTTAAACTAAATTGGCAAAATGGTTGGTATATGCAGAGACTAAGAGACGAGTAGAGACATGATTCATGTAAAATTGGCAAAATGGTGCACATAAAGCTAATAATCACAACACTAATGAAAGCACAAACACAATGATGATATATTGATATAATGCACATTCCACGTTATGATAACAAAAATAAAATAAAATAAAAATATATATTTATAGATACAAAATTCTTCATTGAAACTATATGGGAAATACTAGGATCAATCGCACATAAGCTTGTGACTGGTTTTTGGCCGTCGATGTATGCAATCCCACCTTGGAAAGTGCATGCGTCAATGGTCAGAAATTACCTACCCATGCATGGATGACTGAAGATAGCACTTCTCATTAGTACATATAATCATGCATGGCGTAGGCGACTATGACTACTTAGAAATACAATGTACAAATTGCTACTGCAAAGAATAGTAAAAAAAAAATAGTTCCAGTTCCAAGTAATCAGTTTAATGCAGGAGGAAGCTACAAGTTACAACAAATTTGATGAATTAGAAGTCGGCGTCCAACTTAAAGATGAAATTTTTGCCACCATCTTGGAGGCCGAACATAACAGATGCTTTTTGATAGTCACCAACCCTTCTCTCGAAAAAGTTCGTCTTTCCTCTGCAGAATCAAGCAAATGAGGTCAAGATCATTATTCGTCAACCAGTTTCAAGAATCGACTAACGCAGGCAAAACCACATTCTCATAAATACTCACTATAAAGAAATAAACTACATACAGTCAAAAGGATTGTCCACATTGTACTTCCTCTGGCACCCTAATGCAACTTGGCACAAAGAAAACATTCTACATATAATGTTGATACTAATGCCGATAAGAGTTATAGATATTAAACACAACTCCCCTATCCCTTGGGAATCAAAGAAAAAAAATAAGAGGAACAAATCATCAGAGATATACCAAGAGCCGATCAGCAACAAATTTTATGTACTGGCTCATAAAATCTGAGTTCATGCCAATCAATGCACATGGGAGGGCTTCACAAACAAATTCAATCTCAATCTCAACAACTTCATGTATAATTCCATGAACTTTTTCCCAATTTAGTTGCTTCCGCAACAAACTACAAGAACAAAACAAATAATTTTCCGTCATTCACATACTGAGGAAAAGAAAACAATTTTAAAATCTCTCTTTTTTACCCAAGTTTATCCAATTCCCGGATTCTACGAGGACTAAAAATAATAAACCATTGAGTTATAAGGAAGAACCACACTGAATAACTATTATCATGTGCCTAGCAAAGCATGAAGCTTAATATTGGGAACCAGAAAGAAAATAAATATTACCTGTTCAAAAGGCAAGCAAAATCACAGTGAAAGACCCTCATCTCTAGATATAAGCTCGTTTAAGAATGTCAACCCGGGCATTAGTCCCCTCTTTTTAAGCAGCTCTCTCGTTGAGTTCGCATGTCCGATGGTTGTGGCCAACACTGTTACAAATGCCACATTTTCGGGAGTTCTCAACTATCTCAAACGATGAAGGCTCACTCTAGGTGGAGTTAGATTCCTTTATCTTCTTCGACTTTGATGGACAACCTTTATGAGCTTGAATATTAGGCTAAAGAATTAAAGGAAGAGAAGCAGAAAGAAACTGGGATAGCTGCCTTTTGGTACCTTCTTTTTCAGAAAATAGGCATTTTTTTCATACTTCGATTTAAAATCTGCTAGAAGATCACTTATTTCATCTCTATCACCATCCAAGTTAACATCACAAACATCACTAAAAGATCTTGTATCAATCCTCTATTGCTTATGTACATCCTTCAATTGCAATTCACTTCTCATTTCTCTAATCATGTGTGCACAAGGAAGACCCATTGTATTTTTTTTAAATGGCCTTTACACTGAGATAAAACATCAGTGGATTTTGCTAATCCATATTGCTTATGTAACTCGTCTAGTGCAAACATAGATACATGAGTAATAAGTTCTTTAAAGAAGGGAATTCGAATTCTATTTGACACATGAATCTTCTCACTTGAGAGTCGAACTTTGATTTCTTGAAATTGATTTTCAATAGCACGACAAATCTTTTCTTGCACCTCACGAAGGCCTCCAGTTGAAACTTAAAGATACTTCTTTAACATTGCATGTGCACCTTCTGCTCTTGAACTAACATGATTACCAAAGTGCATAACCTGCTCAGTCCATGTGAAGGGAAATAATGAGATTTATGTGGGATTTCTAGTGACTAGCATGCATATACAATTCTAAATTTATATACATAAGCAACGGAAGCATATTATCACATATTATCAAAGCTATAGTCATGCAAATCCCCTTCAAGAAGCATAGGTCCATATATGATGCATCAAACTAAATATTGAAGAACAAAGTGAAGGTTGAGTTTTATACCTCTTGATCTAGAATTTAGACCAAGGATGGACCACCTCCAAGCTCTTTGTTCTTGGAACTCCTTGAGTCTAGCCTCCCTCCTTGTTTCCTCCACCTTGATAGATTTGGAACTCCTTTGATTCTCCTATAGTCTCCAAAGTAGAAGACCTTTAAAGATCCACATCCACTAGTGTAGTGAGATGGATGTTGGAATAACCAAAATGAGTAGAGATGATTAGCTATATCCCCCTTTGGTGGCCGGCTATGTATGTGTGTAGAGAGAGACTTGTTTTTCTCTTGTTGAAAAGTTCACACAAAAACCCTAATGAAACTATTTCATTTAACTTCCTTTATAAAGGTAAAAGAAGTAAGTCAATAAATTGATACTTTCTCTCTCTTCTTTCCTTATCTTTGGCTGGCCCCTTAGTGTAGGTTTGGACTTTGAGTTTTTATCATTTCAATTCATCCTATGCTTGAATAAAAAGACCCAATGGGTTTGGGCCCAATAGGCCCAAATGAACCTGAACTTTTCTTTAAACCCGAAACGATCTTTCATTGCTTCTATGATTTCTTTAGACTTTCTAATTAATCATAGCCCTTAATTAATCTAATCTAATTAATTCCATCATCCTTTAGTTGTCTCACCACAAGGGTGTATCGGTGTACAATTGTTTTAGGTTCTAATTAATGAGGCGGTGAGGTGATTAGTACCAATCCAATTGATTAGTATTTATCCAATCACTTAGTGAATTAAAACTTGCTTTTAATTCTCCTTCTTCTTTGATAACTACTTATTTAATCATCTAGAAGAACCACAATTCATGAGTGACATCTAATTGTATATCATGGCTACCCAAGCTAATATAGAATTTGGTCGGAGAACCTATTCAGTTAGAATTACAATGTAATTCAATCTTTCTCTAATACAATACTCACAATCACATTACTAGGGTATGGATACTTAACGTCAAACCCCTAATATGATTATACTTAGTTATATGATTAATTGAGTCGTATAGGAATGCCTTCCATCATTACGCTGGATACTTCGACCAAAGATTCCTGAATCATATCTTAGAGTATTCTTCCTCTCGTAATGAGGATTAGAGATCCCTTGTTGATCATTCACACATGCCTCTGAGAATAAATCACTGATTCCAACAATGCATAGAATACATCCAAGATGAGATGTGGTCATGTCTCATTATCAAATGATCAACAACGTATCTCCAAGACAACTATGATGTCTCAGGTCAAAGGATTACTTACATTATTCCAATTAGTAAAGTTACTTGCTTGACATGTGAGTAGACCTCCATGCAAGTACTCTCGTTTGATTGTGTTCAGTGAACTCATTCCCTTAATGAGCACCTACATGCTTGTTTTAGTGTCACTACACGAATGGCATGAGACTTTCCATCCTTTCTATTTGAAGGGGACATGGTATGTATTGGTCTATGTATTGTCAGTATCCTTTTGACAATCATATGACCAGGAACCTTGTGCTCTGAAATATTCTCTTCTAAACCCCTTGGCCCTTGAGCTTCTCAGTTCTCGATTGGGCTTTTTCATGACTTCCTTCCGGCATTTGTTGTTATGTGAGGCCTAAAAGTGTCCAACAGTAGCGTCACTATGACATTTGACTCCAATGCATGGAAACTTACACTCAAAACTTTTTAGGATAGCGATTTTCATCAACTGCTTTTGTCTTCATGCACAAGCTTATTTCATTTTTTAGCCACCCACTAGGATTGATAAAAAAAAAAGGGGAGGGGGGGGGGGGGGGAATTAAATAGAGAGTGTTGAATAATTGAAGGAAAAAAAAATAAAGTATGCTGGAATCATTCTTCGTCTTATGCGTGAAAATATTATTTTTCTTTTCTGATTGATAGTGATACTATAAGTACACCGTCATATGAAAATATTTGATTCTCTTTCATAGGCCAAGCTGCCATTTTTTAATAATTTTAGAAAGTAGCAAAGGATCTTTCTGCGGCATAGGAACTAACGTATGTCGCCCCTCTCTCTCCCCACCCCCCCCCCACTTGATATGTAGTCAACTATCTACTGCGTGCTGTCTGGAAACACTAGTCTGAATAACATCCCAAACTCCAAAAATGGCAACTAACAGTGAATGCTCACTGAGCTCAACCTCCGGACCTGGGACTCACCTGCAACTTGGGGGCCTTACGACATACGTCGCTGGTCCATCTGAATCCAAGCTTGCAATCCTTCTAATCTCCGATATTTGGGGTATCAACCTTTTTTCATTAACTTGTTTTTAAGCTAAAATAATTTATGGAGGTATATTGTTGTAATAATGTTGGTTCGTTTGTTTGTGTTATGATTTTGCAGGCTATGAAAACCTAAATCTGAGGTATGATTCTTTTCCCCAATTATTTCTTTTGCTTGATTAACCAATTATGTCTTGTACGTTTTGATAGGGCAAATCTCTATCAACATTCCGTCTCATGAAACGGTCTTTCACATTTGCTCTATTGCTTATATGTGAAAGACGCGTTTCATAAAACGGGTACATGCAATTTTTCCTGGAAGTAGACTTTTCTATTAACTACTTAATTACTTATTACATGAAATGATGTATGTATATATATTTTCCTGAAAAGGAAAATAGCGGATAAAGTTGCTGCAGCTGGATTTTTGGCGGTAGTTCCTGATTTCTTTTACGGCGACCCTGTTAATCCCGCTAACCCGCAGTTCGATGCTGAGATATGGTTCAAAATTCATAGCACGGTAAGTCTAAATTGTCACACCATTTTACAATTAGACATTTCTTGCTCTGAAAGCAGTAGAAATAGAACACTTGGATGGATTTTATGTACATGTCTTTTGGAATGCTTTAGGAGAGAGGATGTGAAGATGCAAAACCGTTGATTGCTGCTCTGACGAGTCAAGGCGTTTCCGCCATCGGAGCTGCAGGCTTTTGCTGGGGAGGTAGTTAAAATTTTCAACGTTCGAATGAACAACTTGTTGACATAGAACAGGAAGTGGTTAATCTGATAAAATGGGCGTTGCAACCATTTGATTCAGGGAATGTGGCGGTGAAACTAGGGAAAACCGATAAGATTCAGGCCGCTGTAATATTGCATCCTGGTCGATTAACAGATGAGGAAATTGATCGTAAGTTTTGTGTCTCTGCTGTTTAATCTGATCACAACTATTTGTAACCGATTGATTAAGGTTTAAGGAAATGTTCATGCAGAGGTGAAGGTTCCTACTGCAATATTGGGAGCTGAGACTGACAAGCATTCACCCGCTGAACAAATGAAACACTTTGGGGAGATTTTATCAACTAAATCTGAGGTAGTGATCTCTCAGAGAAAAAAAACACCACATTAAATCTCAACTTATTTGTTTTAAAGATGTCATCTTTTTTCCATAGATATAAAGAAAATCTGTAGTATGGATCTCAAAATTATTACCGATTCGTAGCTTTGTCTACTCTAAAGTCAATTAAAATTGGCATCTAAATTTGACAAAACATTGAGCATTGGTCTTATTTGACGTCAACTCCTAATAATTTCCAAATCAATTAAAATTGGTATCTAAATTTGACAAAACTCTGAGCATTGGTCTTTGACATCAACTCCCTAATAATTTCCATCGAATCACATGAGATTTTTTTTAACGAGTAAATCGGGAACATCACAATTATCCATTAATAGCACATCCTTGATTTTGATGAAAATTCCCAGACTTCAGTGTCAATAGCCAATGCTTCGTTTTTTGTGAAATGTAGATACCAATTTCAATAGATTTTTTATTCAAGAACCAAAAGGTACATTTCGGTTATAGTTTAAGAACAAATGGTCCTGTTCATTTTAGGTCTTGTTCACTCTAAGTATAATCATAATCACACTAGTTTGGTTTTTCAGATTGTGCTTTTTGTATTAAAATTCACTCCATGATATGCAATGTTTGCAGCTGTTTGATAGCTTTGTGAAAATATATCCTGGAGCAGCTCATGGATGGACAACCAGGTACAATTCTGAGGATGAATTGGCAGTCAACAGAGCTGAGGAGGCTCATTTGGACATGTTAAATTGGCTTACCAAGTATGTCAAGTGAAAAGTTGGTTGGTTGTACCAAAACAAGAATAATTGACAGGCTTATTTTTTTGGTATACAACTTGGAACTCAAATTCGATTTTACTTTTTTTTTTTCTAGAACAAAATATTATCATTTTACACTTTGGAACTCGAGTTCTGCTTTACTTTTATGAGATTCTGTCAATTTTAACATAGCAAAATTTTTTGATTATATGAGGTCCATCAAAGCAAAAGAGAGAAGGGTATTTTGGGTTGTAGAACATAAGTGTCGAATTCCTTATACTGAGTTTCTGTTAGGTTGCAGTGGAAGATTATGCCAAGCATAATTAGACCTGGGTTTCTCTTTGTTTCTACTGTTTGCCATAATTAGACCCTAGCCTACTGATCCCACCTTTTGGGATGTAGCAGTAAGAAGTGCTCCCAAGATGCCACATGTCATGAACTTTCTAAACTACCCTGATCCCACATCAGCACATTCCGCCTATTTTTTACGAAATTGACAGAATATCAACAAAGTGAAGTAAAAATCAAGTTTTTGAAAAGTAGCATACATAAAGTACCAGGGTGCAAAACAGCGACATTTTCATTTCATGGGAAAGTGAGATTGAACTTGAATTCTAAGAGACATTATACAAAAAAAAAGCTTAAATGATAACAGATGATTGTGTGAAATATGAAATTTGGAAACACGTTTTTTTATTTGGATTACCAAATGTTTAGAGGCCATTTGATACCCATTTTGTTTTTAGTTTCTAATTTTCAGTTTTCAATTTTTGTGTGGAACTTGAAATTGCACACTTTGCTGGCAATTGGTTATCGAACCGGCAGTTTAGTGCAACCAGCAAATTTTTTCCAGGCAGTGAGTTGATTTGAAACTGCTAAATTCCATCATTCCATGCCAATTTGTTAAACACAAAATTCTACACTTAAACTCCAAAATATTAATCGGATCACCTCAGATGTGAAATCTAGAGACCAGCCCTCTTGGGTTCCAATTAGTCATGTCTTGCGGCGCCATTGGTATTAAGCCCAAAGCCCCCTCTGAAGTGGGAGAATGTTGATCCGGTAGTGTACTCACTCTCATGTTCATCCGTGCTTGATAAAAAAACTGAGTATTCATTACTTAGGAATTCAGCTGAGGGAGTCCGGGTACTTCGAGCCTCAGCATATGCTACGCCACGATCAACATCATCCATGTCTTCCATTGAGGAGTTTCTAGGCACACCTCCTTGGCATGAATGACAATTTTGTTTGTTTGTATTTGCCAGAACGAGGATCTTTGCGCTCTGCCTTCACACCTTCCCCAAGCGTCGTGGTTTGCTTACCTTTTGATTCAACAATCTTAGGAACTTTAACAATGTTTTCATGCACCCCAAGAGTAACACCAGCGGCTTCATGTTTTTTCCAAACATCTTCAACCCTCGCACTAAGTTGCTCTCACTCACTCTTGACCATGATAAAACCTGGCAGTTTGTCACCCGATACTGTCATTGGTTTCCGGCGCCATTGATAATTCGACATCATATCTTGCCCCATTCGTTCTTCTCTTCTTAATTATATGCTCTGGTATCAATAGAATTTTACGGGGTAACTTTTTAGTATTTGACAACTCTGAATAAAAGATAAATACAATCCTTGTTACAAAAGAAAACAAAATAAAGGACACAATATCGTTCCTAAAATATGACTCTAATAATTACAAAATACTTACATTCCTTTTTGTTTTCCTAAATATTGACTTATTCCAATACTCCCCCTCCAGTTGGAGCATAAATATTACTCATGCCCAACTTGACGAGCGAGTCATTGAACCTCCTACTACACACGGCATGGGTAAGAATACCTGCAAGTTGTTCCTCTGAGTTCACAAATAGTATTGACACAACCTCAACATGATTATTCTTGTCATGCTGTACTGGATTCTCAGCAATTTCTCTAGCGGACTTATTATCATAATACAACTTCATTGCCTCCTTCTGTTTAAAACCTAGACTCCAAAGCAATTTTCATAGCCAAAGAATCTCACACAACTATGTGTCATACCCCTATACTCGGCTTCGGCAAAAGACTGTGATACTACATTCTGCTTCTTGCTCCGCCACGTAACCAAATTACCTCAAACAAATGTAAAATACCCAGATGTAGACCTTCTATCAGTCACATCATTTGCCCAATCAGCATCAGTAAATCCCTCAATCCTCATATGTCCATGACATTCATACAAAATTCCTTTACCCGGGGCATACTTCAAATATGCCAAGATTCTCATTACAGCCGCCATATGATCCACACTAGATGAGTGTATATATGGACTTACCACACTTACGTCATAGGCAATATCGGGACAAGTGTCAGACAAATAAATTAGCCTCCACACTAGTCTTTGATATCTACCTCTGTCAACTAGTTCCTAATTTAGATAAATCCCCAAATAATGTTTCTCTACGATGGGAGTGTCCATAGGTT
Source organism: Crataegus laevigata (assembly GCA_963580275.1). Classification (NCBI taxonomy): domain Eukaryota; kingdom Viridiplantae; phylum Streptophyta; class Magnoliopsida; order Rosales; family Rosaceae; genus Crataegus; species Crataegus laevigata. Next base: position 14,552,913 of record OY756940.1, on the reverse strand, counting down.
TACATCCCAGCATGCTTGTTTCTTTTAGTAAATCCATAACATATTTACGTTGAGACAAGAAAACACCTCTAGATGACCGAGCGACTTCCACGCCAAGAAAATATTTCAAATCTCCCAAATTCTTCATCTCGAACTTGGTTGTAGGGTTTTGTTCTAACTTCATCATCTCTTCAAAATCATCACCCATTATTATCATGTCATCCATGTAAATAATTAAGGCCGTCACTTTACCACTTCTCCGCTTCACAAATAATGTATGATCTGATTGACTTCGATAATACCCAATCCTTCTCATAACTTGAGTAAATCTACCAAACCATGCACGAGGTGATTGCTTAAGTCCGTAAAGTGACTTTCGCAACCTACATACTCCGGTTTTCCCTCCGGCATTATACCTCAGAGAAAAAAACCATATATACCTCTTCTTCCAAGTGCCTATGAAGAAAAACATTTTTCATATCAAACTGTTTCAGTGGCCAATTCAAATTTGCAGCTAAAGAAATCAGAACTCGTACTGTATTCCTCTTCGCTACTGGAGAAAAAGTTTCCTGATAATCAACACCATAAGTTTGAGTATAACCCTTTGTTACTAACCTTGCTTTATACCTGTCTACCGATCAATCTGCCTTGTACTTGATCGTAAAGACCCATCTACACCCAACCGGTTTCTTGCGTAGTGCCATCATTTCTTCATCCATTGCAGCAGCCCATTTAGGATCCTTCAAGCCTCCTCAACTTGGGTTGGTGCTTGGATTGCTGCCACATTATTTACCTAGGCTTGGCGTTCTGATGCAAGGTTCTTGCATGACATATAATTTGTTATTGGATAATTTACTTTTCCTTCAGGAGAAAACCTGTCAGGAGGAACACCACGATTTTGCCTTGGCGGCAACTTATACATACTTACATCATTATTTGGATTAGCTACATGAGCATCTGTAGTACTTATCTCAGGGATATTTAGATTAGACACATTGGGTGGCACTATCAAGCTAGAGAGAGGAGGTGACGTGGGTTCTGCAGACGGCACTTCTTCGCCTGAAGTACTGGGTTCGGCAGTAGACTGCTGGACTGTTATAACTTCCTCGGCAAGACTTTGCCGAAAGCTTGCACTTGTCTCGGCAGGCGGCAGCTGAAGGCCCATATGATTTTCTGCAGTTTCTTGCCAAGAGACTAGTGTCCCATTTTCATCCTTATCGTCAACACATGCTCCTCCTGAGCTATACATCACATCCTCTGGTACCTCTAACCACCCAAGATCAACTTGATCACTTTCACTACTAGTGTTCTCCCCCTAGTGATCTGAAAGTGATGGGATCGAAGAATAAAAATACTCTAATTCATAAAAAGTAACATCTATAGTCAGATACATATGTCGAGTTTTAGGATTAATACACTTATACCCTTTCTGTTAAGAGGCAAACCCAACAAAAACGCACCAAAGAGCACATAGATCCAATTTTCTATGATGAATCTTGCGAATATGAACATATGCTACACATCCAAACACACGAGGGGTAAAAGTATTAATGGATACTACAGGAACAAGTTCTGTCAATACTTGAAAAGGTGTATGGAATTCTACAACCCGAAATGGCATACTGTTAATCACATACACGACATAGGTAACAGTTTCAGGCCAAAAACGTTTAGGCACGGATGCACGAATAAGCAAGGCACGAGCAGTTTCCAACATATTAGCAACCCTATTATGTTGCGGAGTATATGAACATGTAGTTTGATGAATAATTCCACGATCTTGTAGAAACCAAGATAACTCAAAATTTATGTACTTTATACAACCACGTCATACGAGTGCAATCATCCACGAAAGTAACAAACCACCTAATTCCCGAAGTAGTACTAATAGGGGAAGGCCCCCACACATTAGAGTGTACTAGTGCAAATGGAAAAGATCTTCTATTCATACTTGGAGGGAATGAAGCACGATGACTTTTGGCTAAAATACATACTTCACATTTCAATTCTGAATCTTCAATACACTGAACAAATCAGGTAATATATGTTTCAAATAACAAAACGATGCATGCCCCAAAGGATGATGCAATAACAATACCTTTTGTAGATTACTATTACATGACGAATGAACCAATTTAGCTCTTCCAGGAACCACATCATCCACATAATATAGTCTATCTCTCTTAGTGCCACGCCTAATGATCTCTTTTGTCTGAATATCCTAAAGCAAGCAAAATGAAGGATACATTACGACAACACAATCCAATTGTTCAGGGACTTGAGGTACAAACAATAAGTGATAGGACAATGACGGAACCAATAAACAATTATGTAACAGAAAAGAGGGTGTAAGAGACATTGTTCCCACTCCAACAACAGTAGCACTAATACCATTGGCAGTTGCCACACACTTTCTATGAGAATCTTTCATGGACTGAAACAAAGTTCTATCATACGTCATATGATCCATTGCACCATAATCCAAAATCCAACCTATATTCATCATAGTAATAGTACACGAGAACTACTTGCAATAGAATATTCTCACGACAATCACACCAATATCCAATTATTGCAGTAGACTACACAGATAAAACTTGTAGATACTTAGCAAAGCCAATATAATAACATATGGACAATAGCAGCACTATAACAGCAGCACGTCAATAAGAGATTCTATGATTGTTGATGCACGACAACTAGAAAACCAGAAAGTAGAATACACGACAACAAATATAAAACTAGTAGCAGTCCACGCGGCACAGGAAAAAAAACACACACGGTGTAGCCTGACTTATTGATGAAAAATGCAGAAAAATGTCGAGACCATGCACAGAAAAGCAGCACACCCACAGGGTACTTTGGCACAACAATATCACACACACACATAGCTTGACATTTTGAAAAGGAATTGCAAAAAAAAAAAAAAAAAAAAAAAAAAAACTATTTGGCTATGCATAGCAGCGGAAGAAAAAAATATTCTAGGGTTACGGCAACCTAGGCTTTGATGCCAAATAGAATTTTACGAGGTCACTTTTCTATATTCCATAACTCTGAATAAAAGATACATACAATCCTTGCTACAAAAGGAAACAAAATAAAGGACACAATCCTTCCTAAACACACAGCTCTAATAATTACAAAATATTTACATTCTTTTTTTTTTCCTAAATATTGACTTATTCCAATAGCATCTGCTTCATATCCTTGTCTTTCTGTTTAGACCCGATTTTACACTATTGGTCCAAGTAATTGAGTGTCCTTGAATGAGCAGAATTTTAGACCGTTGAATGACAGAGTGGTTGAAATAATTTTTTATTATTATTGAGAAATAATGTTGTGATTTTAATCATAATATTAACTCTTAGTAATATATTAAATTATTTAAACCTAATATTTGTCTAAATCTCCATTGATTTGACTATATGGGATATTGGGATACGCACGGCAATGAAGCATGCAAGGACGGGATGATTGTCATACAACTACAAATGGATGAATGCATGCGTGGGTTAATGCGACAATAGGGTGATAGGCCTGGCTTTTGGTGATGTGATAAGCCTAGGTTTTATTTTTGTTTTATTTTTGAAAAGTAATGGATAATCATAAAAAGGACAATGAGGTTTGTCATATGGTTTTTTTTTAGAGAATGGTCTCTTAAAGTGATCAGGTTGTGTTGCAAATAAAGTGCAATTTATTATGCATGTACGGTTGTACCTGGACCAACATGGTGGGGAAGAGAAGTTTCAGCTGAAGTAGGATGCATTCATTTAGTGAGGTCACGTATGTGGAAAGATATATTTATATTTTCAAAGAAAATTAGGAGATAGCCTTTATCATATCTTAGAGATATTAGACGACCAAGGTGATTAGACACCAGTTCTGAAGTGATATTCGACAAAGTTAGAGCAGCAATTGGACTCTACAAACCTATTAGGTCGTGACATGCAAGAGACAGCTACTATAAATATAGAGTTGCGAACAGCAGAAGGGAGACCCTCCAATTCAACACATAAATCTGCCTTGCGCAAACTCTCGCTTTATTCGAAACCTCTCAACAACCTTGAAATTTTTTATTTTCTTTCTCACCAACACATCTTCAGTTTGGATAAACAACACTATCGCCGTAGAATCAGCCGATCTCGGAACACCTTCAGTTTGGATAAACAGCACTGCTTCGAGACCGACTGATTATTTATTCAAGTCTCGGTCAGCAAGGATTTTCGAGTCTTTGTTGGTAGAGGTCATCTCATCAGCCTTCTCGGCAAAATGAGGTGTTACCAAGTTACTACATTCGGCACATTCAAAGCCGAATTTGATATTGAACTTCACAGAACTAGCAGCCTTGTCTTCGGGCTCTAGAACCCAAAAGGCCGAGATGTGTTCCTTCCTCAGCTGCAGTCACAAGATTGAGAAGTCAGCCGCGCACTCAACGCAACATCAGCATATTTTACTCCTCGGCCGAGTTCGGCCTATGAGTTGGCATGCCCCGCACATAACTGAATGATGTAGTTAGCTCATTAATTACTCGGCTTGTGCGCCATATAGGCTTAGTAGTTTTTAGGGTCAACACTTTCATAACACAAAACATATGAGAGCATGGGATGCCTTCAGATTCAAACATTTTGCATGTGCAATTGAGCCGAATACCGTCTTCTGTGCGCAAAAGAACTGTCCACTCACCTCCAACTTGGCCTTATTTTGATAGTGAGAAAATGCTACATTCGCTAGAAACTACAGGAGGTTTAGATATCAGTCCACCAACGAATTTAATCTATATCTTAACCCTTTCAAATCACTCCCTCTGTGTATATAGTGGCTGCGTGTTATTCCAAATCACAAAGTTGCGCATTTGGGTCCCGAGTGGAGGTCTTCACCTTAAAATCATCCATCACACATTTGTGTCCATGTTGTACGACAACTTTATCATGTTGGGGAATACATTTAAATAGCTTCAAATTGTTGCGTCCAAAGAAATCCTTCATGCATCGGTTAATGCTTTCAACGTGTTAAATACTTTGGAGTCCACCAAAAATGCAATTGCCCATCTTTCCTTCTTCAAATGCATTGTCTCCATCCAATCATCATTTTGGAAACCAAATGGTTCGAGCATGTGTTGTCAACGGAGCTCGAATTCTTCTGGACGCATTAGCGCATACATACAACTCTTGAATAGAGCTACTCGTTCCGGTATTTGCAAGTTGTCCTTAGCATTCTTTTCGACATATGAAGCACAGAGTCGGTGATGACAATCATGTAGGATTTTATAAATACCGCAACTTATGCCTTCATCGCCATCAGTCAACACAAAGATGGGCTTCTTCCCTTTCAGAGCAGATAAAAATGTCCTCAACAACCATTCATAAGACTCACTAGTCTCATTAGCAAGGAACGCAGATGCAAATAGTATGTTCTCTCTATGGTTATTTACCCCGACAAAAATACACCAACGGCTTTCCATAATAGTTAGTCTTGTACCTGCTATCAAATATTCAAATGTCACCAAAAAAAAAAAAATCAGCAAGCAAAGCCGAAGTGAGCCTCTCCAAAACAGATTGGTCAGCCTATTTTCAGCGTCCATACTAAACTTGCAATATTGTTAACCTAATACTATCTAGAATAATCAAGTGAGTCATCCTTAATTAGCCGAAACAGATGTTAGCAAATGTGAATTTCAGGGAATGACTAATAATGTTATAATACTGTTGTATATATACAACCTTTCACACTCACCAAATAACTATTACATTCCAACTAATTAACCCCTGTTACAACTATCCTAACAAATTAACAACTCTTAACAACTAAGTCATTTACAAAACTATCCTTAACATCCCCCTTAAACTGAACTGAGGACTTCGAGACAGTTTGGATCTCAGAAACTGAAATTTGTGCTTTGAAAGAAATTTGGTGCAAATATTTGCAATCTGGTCTTGTGTGCAAATAAAATAAACTGAGATAGCCTTGGCTAGCACTTTTTCTCAAATGTAATGGTTGTAAGAATATCAAACCTAGTGAAGCTAGTGATCCAAGTGAAGAGGAAACAATGGTTAAGATCATGCCACATGTCAATGGATAAGAAGGGTTGTTATACAAAAGTTGTTAGAGTTGTAGATTGTTAGAAGTGTGGCTTGTTGAAATAAGGAGGTTACACATTGTATTAGCTTAATAAGTAAGCTTTGTAATAGTATAGTATAAAAGACCCTTTGTAACAGTTACGTGGTAATCAAGAAAGATCAATTCTCAAAAGCTCACGAGCTCTCTCTCTCTCTCTCTCTCTCTCTCAAACTTCTTCTGTATTTCTGTTACATTTCTTCTGCATTTTCTGCAGTTCTCACATGGTAGCATCGCCAAGACACGATCTAGCGCTTCCGCATTCTTCTTGAAATCTATATTATCTGCTCTTCTAAATCCTCTAGTTTGTAAAACTTATGAGCATGCTTGGCCCAGGCACAGTGCTACCAAGGCAAACTGTCCGGGGTCAAAATTAAAAGGGGCACCAAAAATATTTGTCCAGAGCCTTAACTGGAGGGGACTAATCGTCCAGATATTGGGGATTATAAATAAATAAATAAATAACATATAGGGGACCACTCGTTCGTCCACCATTTTGTTGCTTCTCATTTGCCGTGTTTTTCCCCTCTGCTTCTCTCTTGCTTTTTTGGCTTTTATGTTTATAGGGTTTAGGGTTGACTTGGCTCGATGGATCTCAATTTGGTACAGTTAGAGAAGCAACCAGACATCGACTTGGCTCGATGGGCATCGACTGGACGACGGCCTTCGTCGGAGAAGTAGTTGAGCATCTCCGAGAGATGTCGTTGACCCCGTTCTGCAGTGTGGTGGAAGAGGGCTGCTACTTCTTGATAATTGCGGTCTAGCCTCTCCTCCGATTTGGCCACTTTCTTTTTAATGGCTTTTTATAATAGATTCATTTTTCATTGCAGTTTGATAATTGATTTTATAGCTCGATTTTGCAGCCAAATGTGAGACTACATTTTGACGCGTCTACAAAACCATGCCGATCTATGAATTTTAGATTGGCATGGTTTGCGAGCATGGGTTGATAATATTAGGTATTTTTCATAATATATTAGTAATTTTCTATAATATAGTTGTAATGATATGTGCAATGATAATTGATATGTTAATGATTCTTTTAAGAGAAATTTTATTTAAACCCATCTAACCTATTTCTACACCCAACTTACTCTTTGCACCCATTTGATTTTTAACTAAACTATTAATATCTCTTTAAACCCAAATTTGATACTTAATATACCCCATAAACCCAATTCAATATGTGGATTTATTTTTACACCCATTTGATTTTTAGAAGCTAAATTTGATGTGTTTAGACCTAAGTTCTTTGCATGGTTTTCCACAACTCAAAAGCTGATAATTCAATTGTTACTTGCAGAATATGTCTGCATGGTAAAAATCACTACGAAAAACAATGTCTATAGTTATGGGGTTGTCCTTTTGGAGATCATAATTGGGAAAAGGCCAGTGAACCCATCATTCACAGACAACCCCAACCTCAACATGCATGCCATATCATCCTCGTCGATGTCTCCATCCATTTTAGAGTTAACAGGTTCAAGGATCCTTCCTCTACTTTAAAGATCCCACATCCAATACACTATGTTGTTGTTGTAGTTGTTTAGTTCGTTTTGATTACTAGGCCTTCGTCCACAAACAACTTCTAGCATAAGAACACCAAATGCATAAACATCCATCTCAACAGTAGCCCTTCCAGTAAGAAATGTCTCCAGAGTCATGTAGCCTGGCGTTCCTGCAATCTCATCTTCTAAACTCTAAAACATTGAAATCAAACGAACAAAAAATTCATAAATTGAGTCATAACTTGGTTGGAGGATTCAAAACTTCAAAATCACCATCCATCAGTAGAAAAACTTATTTATCTCTATGAGAGCTATTAGAGTTTTAGCCAGAATGAATGTAGGATAAACAAAGAATAATCGTAGGATTTAATTATAGTGTTTGGCTCTATTGATAAACTTGAGTTTTATTATTAATTTCCTTTTGTACTTAATAGTAATTATGTAATAGGGTAAAATTTTAAATTGGGTGTAAAAAGAGGTTGAATGGGTTTAAATAAAATTTCCCTTATTTTAATATACATTGGAATGATAGGTTAGTATTTTTGACAATATATATATATATTAGAATAATTTAAAATTTAAAATTATTGAAATTTTACTTGCGGATCGTTATGACTCATTGACTCAAGATAAGTTAAATAAATTAGTAATTTTGTGCATTGAAAAAGATTGGGTTGAAAACTTGAATTATGATAATATAATTGATGATTTTACTTCCAAAAAAAAATAATATAAGAAGATGATTTCTTAGAGCTTGAAATTTCGAGAAAGTTTTTTGCTTAGAGTGGTAGTATATGATTTTGCTTTTGATGGTCAGTTTTTAGGTACTATGTCCCCTTACATGTTTTTTTTCTTTCAAGTAATATAATATGAGCGTGAGGGTCTAGTCTTCCAGTATCGATTAGATTCTAGCCTTCTCAAATATTAAATTTAATATATTCTCTTGTATTACAAAATGCACATTTTGAGTGTTCACCATGGGCATCAAAAAACTCAAGACCAGCCCTGCTTCTAAGATACAATTAGGCAAAACTCATCATCAAATTCACAAGAAAATTGGAGTTCTTGGTCATAAAGATCAACTGTTTGATTAAAAGCATCAATGAAGAAATTTCTTGCTTTTTGCAGAGTTAGTTACAGCAGCACAACTAGAGATTGTTCATTCACCAATCGCCAACCTCATTCCAACAGTGCCAATATCTGTTAAAGTGAAATTGGATGACACCAATTACTTAACATGGAGTTTTCAAATCAAATTGCTTCTTAAAGGACATGGAATTCTGGAATTAGTCCACCAAGATTTGTCAATGATTCAACTATCAAAGGGGTAGAGACAGATGTTTATCAAGTTTGGAAAATGCATGATCGTGCAATCATGCAACTTATTACTGCAACTTTATCACCTACAACATTTTCTTGCATTATTGGTAGCACTAGTCCTAATGAAATGTGGGTGAATTTGAAAGAAATGTTATCTTCTGTAATAAAAGCAAGCATCTTTCAATTGAAGACTGAGCTACAAAACATCAAGAAAAGTTCTGATTTAGTTTTCGAGCATCTACAAAAGATTAAAGATGCAAGAGATCACCTTGCAGCAGCTGGAGTTGCCTTTGAAGATGATGATATCATCATTCTTGCTCTCAAGGGACTCATTGCAGAATACGACACATTTCGATGTGTTATCAGAGGAAGAGAAAATGGTATCTCTGTCAAAGAATTTCGATCCCAGTTGCTTGCTGAAGAAGCAACTATCAATTAGTTTTTGGAATCAAATGTCTTTTGGAATAGCAATGATGGCAGGTACTCAAACTTAAAAAGGAAAAGCATTGATCCTTGATTGTAACTCTATAGATTCAAGTAATTGTGGTTCATTTTCTAGGGGTGGATCAAATCAATCCAATAGCTCCAACAGTCAACGTTATTTCTCTGGAAATCAAAACAGCTATAATAATGGAAATTACAATGGTGGTTACAATGGAGGATACATAGGCAACAACTATAGGGGCAAAGGCAGAGGCAAATCAATTACAACTCAGTGTCAAGGTTTAACACACCAAACAATAATCTTGGCATTCTTGAGGCTCTAAAACTATATCAATCCAATTGTCCTGATCATCCCTCAGAAATTCCAACATGTCAAATTTGCAGTAAAAATGACATATTGCAGTTGACTGTTTTCAAAGGCATACATGTTCTTCAATTGGTTCATGATCACCTGTTCAGTGCCAAATTTGCTGGAAGTTTGGGCATACTGTTATTCAATGCTATCATAAAGGGAATTTTGCATATCAAGAGAGGCATCATGCACCTTCTCTTAGTGCAATGCATGTTAATCATCACCTTTCAGCTCTACCAGATCAATTTTGGATTGTTGATACTAGAGCAACCTCTCATATGACATCTAAGCTTGCCAATCTTGAGTTACCTACTCAGTATCTTGGCACAGACACCATAACTACTACTAGTGGTGCATGTTTGGCTATTACCAATATTGGTTCTTCTAAGTTGCATGTTTCAAATCATACTCTTGAGTTCAAAAATGTTTTTCATGTTCCAAAGCTATCATAACATTTACTCTGCATTTATCAACTCTACAAAGACAATTAATGCAGGTTTATATGTGATGAAATTTCTTTTTGGATTCAGGACAAGATCACAAGGACAATGCTACCCAAGAGACTGTGGGGATGATTATTACCCTATTCCATTTTGCATACCACAGAAGCTTTTATTTGCATCATCTCACAAACATGCATGCTATCTTGCAAAGCTAGTACATACAACCTTATGGTATAAGAGGCTAAGACACCCATCATATGCAATTATCTCTGTTATATTGCACAATAATCAAGCACCTGCATGACAAGACATTACTGTAAACAATTGTACAACTTGTTTAGAAGGAAAATTTGCAAAACTTTCTTTCTTGTATTCTTCAAATAAGTTTGTACAACCTCTAGAATTCATTCACAGTGATGCATGGGGACCTTCTCCATTGTTATCTGTTGAAGGTTTTAGGTATATGTAAGTTTCATAGATGAATGTACTCAATTTACATGAATATTTCCATTACATAATAAAGCAGAAGTGTTTTCAACATTTGTTCAATTCAATGCATATCTATGTACTCAATTCTCTGCACAAATGAAAGTTTTTCAAAGTGATAGTAATGATGAATACTTAAGCACCAAGTTTAAGAACTATCTCTTGAATCATGGCATTATACATCAAATTTCTTGCCTATATACACTAGAACAAAATGATCTTGCATAAAGGAAACACATGCACATTATTGAAACTGCACATCTTCCTTCCAAATTTTGGTTTTATGCTTGTGCCACTGCAATCTACTTGATAAATAGAATGTCTTGTGCTACTCTAAAAATAAAATCTCCATATCTACTATTATATGGTTATATCCTTGGTATAAATCATCTAAAAGTGTTTGGATGTGCCTGTTTTCCATTACTTTAACCATATAACACAGATAAGTTTCAACCAAAAACCAAAATTTGTATTTTTCTGAGGTATGCAGGTCACTACAAGGGTTTTATTTGTTATAATCTTGAGACAATTAAAACATATGTATCTAGGCATGTTCATTTTGGTGAAACAAAATTTTCATATCACACTATATACCTTCAAAAACACAAAGCTCAAATTCTCTGCATACACTAGTATAAACACAAATCACTGTATTACCAAGCATCTCAGTACAAACTCAAATATTGTCACCCTTATATAATGAGTATTCATTATTGTCATTATCTTCACACTCTAATGATAACAATTCATTTAGTGTATCAGAATCTTTGTCTGCATCATCGTCTAGTGCCACAGATTCCTTGTAAACAGATGCATCCAGAGCCATAGATTCAATTCAAAACCCTATCAATGACATTGTTATTTCTCACTCTAAGTCTCACCACAAGAATTGAATCATTTGCATAGTCACCTGCCTTTGTGGATCTTGATTTTCAACATGAACGACTCATTGTTGTTTTTCCATATCAATGAATTTGTATTTAATGCAAACAAGATCAAAAAGTGGGATTATCAATAGAAAAGTTTTGTTTGCAATTGATGATTCACCATCAACAATTTTGGAACCAAAAACATTTAAGGCAGCTACCAAGATCCCATAATGGAAATCTGCAATGCAAGAAGAAATAGATGCTTTGCACTCTCAACAGACTTGGTCGCTTATTCCTTTGCCACCAACAAAAAATCTAGTAGGTTGTAAATGGGTTTACAAAATAAAAAAGAATGCAAATGGTTCCATAGCAAGATATAAGGCCAAATTAGTAGCAAACGGTTATAGCCAAGTGGAAGGAATTGACTATAGGGAAACCTTGAGTCCAGTAGTCAAACTAACAACCATTAGGCTAGTTCTTGCATTGGCAGCTCACTACGAATATTCTCTTAGACAGTTAGATGTCAAAAATATTTTTCTACATGGTGTTCTTCAAGGGGAAGTCTATATGGAGCAACCTTCAAGCTTTGTAAGTGATAAACATCCATCTAACTTTGTATGCAAGTTACAAAAAATTACTATATAGGCTCAAACAGGCCCCTAGAGTATGGAATGGCAGATTTACAAGCTTTTTACTTGGATTGGGATTTCAGAGTTCACATGCTGATCCATCTCTATTTGTCAAGCACTAATCACTTGCACATGCGGTGTTATTGTTATATGTAGATGATGTGATTTTAACATGCAGCAGTTCACAACTCATATAAATAGTTATTAAAGATCTCACTGCAGAGTTTGATATGGAAGACTTGGGTCAATTGAATTATTTTTTGGGATTACAAATCAGCTATACACAAGTAGGGATTTTTGTATCTCAAGCCAAGTACATCTCAGAGTTAGTCAATAAAGTTGATTTGCAGGAAGGAGCAAACCTTGTCCTATACCATGCTTGCTATATCCCAGGCTATTGAAAAATGATGGAAAACCCTATCATAGACCTGAGCAATATAAAAGCATTGTGGGTACACAACATTATCTTACCTTCACAAGACCTGACATGGCTTTTGTTGTCAATCAAGCATGTCAATTCATTCATAATCCAATGGAATCTCATGTTGTAGTTGTTAAAAGGACTCTCAAGTACCTCAAAGGCACTTCAGATTATGGTATACACTTCAAACCAGGACCAATTCATCTTCAGGCTTATACTGATGCTGATTGGGCAGGTGATCCCAATGACAGAATGTCTATTTTTGGTTTTGGGCTTCAAAAAAGCAATATACAGTGTCACGTTCATCAACTAAAGCTAAATATCGTGAATTAGAATTACAACAACTGAACTTGCCTGGATAAGGTAGCCTTTTTGTGATCTACACCTTCCACTTCTCATGTCTCCAATGCTTTATTGTGATAACATCTTAGCTATATCTCTGTCTACAAATCCAGTGTTTCATTTTAAGTCAAAACATATCGAAATTAACTATCATTTTGTTCGAGAAAAGGTAACAAAGGGTGACCTTCATGTCCAACATGTGTCTTCTGTTGAACAATTTGCAGATATTATAACTAAAGGCTTGTCTTCATCATTGTTTTATCAACACTGCAATGATATCATGCTTAGTTCCATGAAGAATGAGCTTGAAGGGGGGGGGGGGTTGTAAGAATATCAAAACTAGTGATCCAAGTGAAAAGGAACAAATGGTTAAGATCATGCCACATGTCAATGGATAAGAAGGGTTGTTATACAAAAGTTGTTAAAGTTGTAGCTTGTTAGAAGTGTGGTTTGTTGAAATAAGGAGGTTACACATTGTATTAGCTTAATAAGTAAGCTTTGTACCAGTGTAGTATAAAAGAACATTTGTAAAAGTTACTTGGTAATCAAGAAAGATTAATTCACAAAAGCTCTCGAGCTCTCTCTCGCTAAAACTTCTTCTGCATTTCTGTTACATTTCTTCTACATTTTTTGCAATTCTCACAATGGTAATGAATCTCGACATGATTTGTCCTGGCATGACACAAAAGATTTTTGGTTAGAAAAATGGTTGATATATTATCACACCAAAGTTGAGGAGCGCAGGGAAGTTAGAAGCCAATATCCACAAGTAGTTGACATATCCATGTGATTTCTACAGCTGTATTGGCAGGAGATCGATATTCCGCCTCTATTGAAGAACAAGCAACAGTTGGTTATTTCTTAGCACTCCAGATAATGATAGAAGAACCTAGAAAAATGCAATAACCTCCAATGGATTTTCTGTCAAGAGTACATCATGCCTAATCAGCATCTGAGAAGGCTTTGATATATGGAGTTGATGAGGATTTTGATAAGGAGTTGATGAGGATTTGATATATGGTGTTGAGGATTGTTGTATATATACAATCTTTCACACTCACTAAATAACTATTACATTCCAACTAATTAACCACCTATTACAACTATCTTAACAAACTGACAACTCTAAGTTTTATCATCAACTGAGTCATTTACAAAACTATCCTTAACAGTAGATGCACAAACCATGCACAACTAACTGTCTTGCTGTACTAACAGGACTCGATCAATTGTTAGCCTGTTGATACACAATGTCGTTCAATCTTTCTATTAGTCGCCATTGGTTACGAAAGTTATAGGGGATGAGGAGATTTTGATTTTGGAAAACTCCTTCCCTGGTTGCCAATTTTATTTCTTCCTTGAGAATTAGAAGACGAGAAAGATCAGGGGTGGGGGAAATATCTATTTATTAATTTATTATTTAGTTCTAAATAAATAAAAATAATATATGTCAGTATAGCGACTTATGATTGGATGAGATGACTAATGGGGTGAAAGACATTTTCACCCCTATATCTTCGTAACGAACTTGACCACAGAGTTATGGTTAACAACTTTTTCACCACATGGGCCACTTTAAATTATGGTCTCACCACCCAGATCACGAAAATCATATGGCCTAATTTTTATATTCTGATGAGTAAATTATTAGAATGTACATTGTCACGTCAGCACGATAACAATTTATGTGACAGACAAAATTAAAATATTATTGACAAAAAAAGGTCTCATGACACTGTGTCTGTTACATACAGCTAGTCAAACTGTATTTCTATAACAGTAATACGACACATGTACATCTGCTGCTGTTTTGAGATGATGCAAATATACTTCAAAAAGTTCAAAATAGTTCCAATATTGTGGTGACGTTTGAGGTTACGCAACACACGTATACTTCCAAAATAGGTGACGTTTGAGATGATGCAAATAAAAGAATGAAAAGTGGCAAGGCTCATACCTTTTTAGTCAATAAGTTCTTCTAAACTCCTCTATATATGGCGTGTAAAGCAAGTTACGTAACGCAACGCATAGATGCTTTCAGAATTGTGGTCACACCTTTTTAGCTTCCTGAACCGTCCTATAGCTACTTAAGTAGATGCAAACAGTTTCTGTGACTCACAGGTGAAGAAAGAATGTCAGGCCCACAGTGCTGCTCAAACCCTCCGACCCTCAACCCCTCCAGCGGCACCGGCCATGTCGAAAAGCTCGGCGGTCTCGACTCCTATGTCACTGGCTCCCCTGACTCCAAGCTCGCCGTTCTTCTCGTCTCTGACATTTTTGGTAGCTTCCCCACCACTTCAAAAACCTCTCTTTTTCTTCATATGATAATCTAGCTTATGTGATGTTCAGTTTTAGCTGAAAGTGTGTATTTTATAACTGCTTTGTAATGGTACATGTTTGATTTGTCATGCAGGATTTGAAGCTCCAAACTTGAGGTATGATGACTACTCTCTTATCGGTTTTTCGACTGCTAATTTTATTTTCAGTCCTTAATGTGCTAGATTAGTTCTAAGAAACGCTTTTTCTTGAATCTGAGCTTTTTATGCTGTCTTTTTTTCGATTTCGGATACTGACTCGGGGCATTCAGTTACCCTTGCTGGTTAAGTTTGATGAATAATTTACACTTAAAAAGTACAACCGTTAAGGAAGAAGAATAAAAGTTACAGTAGGTCTGTAATCTATGTCTAACTTAATTTTCAAAGGTATTTACAACCAATAGTTTCGGATTGTGGGATACCCTACCTTTTTAATGACCCTTTCCGATGGTTTGAAGATCCAGACCTATATTTTTAGATTGTTCACTCTAAAATCTATTGAAGGCTTAAATTTCACATGCCAATTACTGACATCAGAGATTTTCGTCGAAGAACAACTGTGTGTTGAATCACTGTATAGTTACCATGTTCCCATAATATCCTTTACCTAATGTCACCTGCCTTCCATTGTAAAGGAAGCTTGCTGACAAAGTTGCAGCTGCTGGGTTCTTCGTTGTGGTCCCCGACTTCTTGAACAAAGACCCTTATGTGCCTGAAGATGCCAATAGACCTCTTCCTGTTTGGATAAAAGATCACGGACCGGTTGGTTCTTTTATCATTGTCTACTTATGCATATCCATTATCCATTTTGTTTTGTTAATGATTGATCGAAGTACTTCTACAAGAAATCTCAGATGTTTATGTGTGTGGGTTCAGCTTGGCAGTCCCATGACTGTTGTTATGTTAAAAAATACGAGCATTTGGGGTGTTATAAAAGTTACTTTGCAATTTGGATATGTTCAAGTATTGTTAGCTTCTGAATCGTATTTTTGGATTGATAGGACAAGGCATTTGAAGATGCAAAGCCAGTTCTTGAAGCTCTAAAAAGCAAAGGTGTTTCTGCAATCGGTGCTGCTGGCTTCTGTTGGGGAGGTGACTTCATTATCCTCTCTCGTTAACATCTTTGTTGCTCTATTTCATTTTTCCTTGCATCTATTTACTTTTATTTGTAGCTTTGTCGGTTGACGTTGAATTATTTGCGCTGTTTTCAGCCAAGGTTGTGGTTGAACTTGCAAAGCACGCCTTAATCCAAGCTGCTGTTCTGTGTCATCCTTCATTTGTCACTGTGGATGATATCAAAAGTAAGATATCTGTATTAATATTCAGAAAATATCTACTTAGACACCATTATTGGAACGGAAAAAACAAATAATTAGCCTCACACTCATTCTGTGATCTATTCCTGGAACTACTTTCAGGGGTTAAGGTTCCGATTTCTATACTTGGAGCTCAGATTGATCGGATGTCCCCGCCTGAACTCGTGAAACAGTTTGAAGAGATTTTAACTGCAAATGAGGTAGGAACATCCTTCATCTTCAATACTTTGTGCCTTTGTTTGTTTATTCTAATCATCGACATTTCCAAGTTGAGATGCCTTGCGCACTTTGCCTTTCATATTATCATATTATGACATGTAATTGTGCATGGCTTAATACATATAGGTAACTTGCCCTTGCAAAAACAACTTGTAAGGGAAGGGTGTAGAAAATGGGAACCAGATTTTTGAGTTTAAACTCACTTTTTTGTATTTCATTTATGGATTAATTACAAGAACAAGAAGGCTTATAAAGAAAAAGGCAGCACAGCCAAAAAACCCTAACCCTAATAACAACCTAATGGATAAAACTCTATCGCCCTTCCTTGGGAGTGTGCACCGTAACTTATGGAACACTCCAGGGATTAAGGTGTGTAAGATAGGATGCTTAACAGGAAAGCAACCAGCTAATCAAGATCAGTAGGGCAGCAGCTAATCAAGTTCAGAGGCAACAGCCTTATTAATCCAGTGCTTAATGGCCTGCATTAGGGTTAAAGACTTAAACTGGAGGATAAAGGCTTGATACTTCAATAAAGGGTGCCCGAGAACTCATATACCAATGTTGAGATATGATTTTCGAAAACGTTTTATTTTTGTTCTTTTCGAAGAAATGATAGAACAACACCAAAAACAGCCCCTTTCACGTTTGCGTTCACTACTGTGGTATCTTGTGGAATCACAGGTTAAGAGCCATGTGAAGATATTCCCGAAAGTGTCACACGGTTGGACGGTGAGGTACAATGTTGAAGACAAAGCAGCTTGTAAATCTGCCGAGGAGGCTCATCAAGACTTGTTGGAGTGGTTGTTGAAGCATGTCAAGGGAGTGACGTTGGCAGCGTAGTGGTTTTCCTCATCTTATCAGCTGCTCTCTATTAGTAGTGATTAAATAATGCCTCTGGGAGTTTTATGTACCAGTGTTTCTTTGTAAAGTTTAGTAGTACCTCCCACACCATTTCGCTGTCATATAAGTACACTAGTTGGAGACGCCCTATGGTTATGCCTCCCACCAATAATGAGAGTTTTGTAAGCGTCAGAAATTTGTTTCCCATATATAACCATTTCGGTTTTAGTTGTAGTTTTCACTTTTTTGTTAGGAAGAAAGGAGAAAAAGAGGGATGAGCAAAAGGTAGACGCTTGTTGGTGGAACCGGAAGAAATCTGCACGGAAGAGAGCGCAAACTAAAAACTAAAAACCTGAAAACAAATTTAGTTGGTTTTACTTTCCTTGTTTTTGTTTCCAACATTCTTCGTCATCTCCCCTTCCATACTCTTTCTCCACCCTCGTCCATTGTACTTCTCAATTTCTTTATAAATTCTCTCTCTATTGAGAAAAAATTAAAATAAAAACTAAAATGAATGATTATCAAACGGGTCTTGTATTGATTTAAAACTATTGATATTTAGTCAATTGCAGCCAATTCAATATGAATTTGGATTCGAAAAACTTAGGTCTGAGACGATATATTTATTCATTTATACAACAATATTTTGAAAAACAGTGGTGAACCCATGAATTGTAGGGAAGAGGGTAAAATTTAAAAGGATAAAATGTCCAAAAAAAAGAAGACAACTAGTCTAAGTCCATGGTTTGCAGAAAGATTAGTCACTATTTCATTTGGCTAAATGACCTCATTTGATGAGAACTATCCAGAATATTCAAATGAGGGTTGGTAGTAACCAGAATATTCGAAGGAGAATTTAGACTAACCAGAATATTTGAGAAATGATTTAAGCACTGTTTTTTCATAGTATATTACCATTACGTAATTAAAAGGTAAGGAGGTCACGTGGGTGGGAATGGTAGAGAGAGAGAATCCCTCTTATTCTTCCTATTATCTTCTTCATTGGAATCAAAGCTGCAAAAAATGCAGATTTTGTATTCTCTGATTTTTTTTAAAAAAAAAAACAGAAATAAACTTGATTTTGAATTATAAAATAATTGAATGAAAATAAAAAATATGGCGCACCTAGCGCGGCAGCATCGATAGCATCCTTCATTCAAACATTTCATTGAACACTTTCCAGGGAGGTTTTGAGGCACGGATTTCTCGCTCTTCATGACGATTTTCAACGGGTGCCCCTCTTTACTATGCTCTCTGCTGTAGCTTTGCCCCTTCTAAAAAAAAGGAGAAGTTAGGTCTCACAATGGGACATATGTTATAAATAGGCAAAATTTATAGAGATAACCTTTATTCGGGACAGGAGCGAAGCAGTGGCAAAATATTATACCAACACCAGCTGTTGCAAAGGAAGTAATGTATATTATTGCTATTAGTTGTTTTTCCCATCCAAGTCACATTTGAACAAATGTAATGCTCTATTTATAGAGCAACCTCATAGGAAACAAACAAATGACACTATTAAACTTGTGAAAGAGTTACTATAGACATGTGGGTAAACATACCCAACACTATTAAACTTGTGAAAGAGTTACTATAGACATGTGGGCAAACATACCCACTATTTTACAACACTCCCCCTTGGGTGCCCACATATCAATATTAGTTGCCTCGTTAAAACCTTGCTTGGAAAAACCCAGTGGGAAAAAAAACCATAGCGAAGGAAAAAGAGTACAACTTTACCCGGATTGTTGATATGGCGTTAAGAAAGCTTATGTTGCCTCGTTAAAACCTTGATAGGAAAAACCCAATGGGAAAAATCCTAATCGAAGGAAAAAGAGTACAACATGCATGTATCATGGATGCTCCCCCTGAATTGTATCTCCCCCTGATTCCGCATTCTTCAAATTTGTAAGTCGACGTAATCCGATTCCCTGCACTAACTTCTGAAATGTACACTTTGGTAGAGATTTGGTGAACAAGTCTGCCAAATTTTCGTTAGAACGGATTTGTCTGACTTCAATAACTTTAGCCTTCTGAGGCTCATGTGCACTGAAAAATCTTGGAGATATGTGTTTAGTCTTATCACCTTTGATGAATCCTTCCTTCATCTGGGCAACACAGGCTGCATTATCTTCATGGATGACAGTTGGAGTGTTTGTCTTTGAAGGTAGACCACATGAATTCCGGATGTGATGGATCATTGATCTTAACCAAGAACATTCACGACTTGCTTCATGTAAAGCAATTATTTCCGAGTGATTGGAAGATGTAGCAACTAGTGTTTGCTTTGTTGATCGCCATGAAATTGCAGTATCTCCATTAGTGAACACATATCCATTTTGTGAGCGGGCTTTATGCGGATCGGAGAGAAAACCAGCATCTGTGTATCCAACAAGGATCTGTTCATTTAAGGGCTTGTCTGAGTAGAAGAGACCCATATCTGTTGTTCCACGAAGGTATCGTAGAACATCTTTGACTCCCTTCCAATGACGAATTGTTGGAGCAGAGCTGTACCTGGCTAACAAGTTAACTGAAAAAGCTATATCTGGTCTAGTACATTGTGCTAAATATAATAAAGCACCTATTGCGCTTAAATATGGTACTTCTGGACCAAGGACCAGTTCATCATCTTCTTTTGGACGAAATGGATCTTTCTTAATGTCCAAAGAACGAACGACCATTGGAGTGCTGAGTGGATAAGCCTTGTCCATGCCAAATCGCTTCAGGATTTTTTCAATGTAAGCTGATTGGTGGACCAAAATTCCATTAGCACACTGCTCGATCTGCAGGCCGAGACAATATTTCGTTTTTCCAAGGTCTTTCATTTCAAATTCGCTTTTCAGATATTCAGCAGTTTTATTGAGCTCTTCAGGAGTTCCAACTAGGTTCATATCATCGACATACACTGCCACTATAGCAAATCCAGTATTTGATTTCTTAATGAATACACAAGGGCAAATGACATTGTTGATATATCATTCTTTAATCAAATACTCACTGAGACGATTATACCACATTCGTCCAGATTGTTTCAGCCCATATAGTGATCGCCTTAATTTGATTGAGAACATACCTCGTGGTTTGTTAATTGCTTCAGGCAACTTAAGTCCTTCTGGGACTTTCATATATATGTCAATATCTAATTCTCCATATAGATACGCGGTGATGACATCCATAAGTCGCATGTCAAGTTTTTCTGAAATCACCAAACTTATTAAGTAACGGAATGTAATTGTGTCCATTACAGGAGAGTATGTCTCTTCATAATCAACTCCAGGTCTTTGTGAAAAACCTTGTGCAACGAGTCGTGCTTTATATCTTGCAATCTCGTTTTTCTCGTTGCGTTTCCTTATGAATACCCATTTGTAACCTACGGGGTTCACACCAGGCGGGGTTTGGACTACCGGTCCAAAGACACTTCGCCTTTCCAAGGAATTTAATTCTGCCTGGATTGCATCTTTCCACTTAGGCCAATCTTGTCTCTGTTTGCTTTCTTCAACAGAGCAGGGCTCAATGTCATCACTTAATGTAATTTCAGTGGCTATTGCAAATGCAAACATGTCGTCGATGATTATTTCATTTCGATTCCATAATTCATTAGTACATGCATAATTGATGGATATTTCTTTGCTTTCATGTACCTCTGTCTCTTCAGGGACAAGTGTCTCATCAATGATATTTTCTTTTTCTGGAAGTACAGAATCATGAATTGTGGATTTATCATTCATTTTCTTTTCCCGAATGATTTCATTTGGGTTCAACTGTGCCCTCATCTTTCTTTTTCGAGGGGCTGAATCTTTTGAACCTGGGGGTCTACCACGCTTCAGGCGTGCACTAGATGAATCATTCGCTGCCACTTTATTTTGTCCAACAGGGACATCAATTCTTGCAGGCGCATTTGCAGCTGGTATATGTGACTTTGTCACTTTCGAAGCATCATTAAATGCATCCGGCATTTGATTAGCAATACTTTGAAGATGAACGATCCTTTTCACTTCATTTTCACATTGAGTGCTTCGTGGATCAAAATGAGATAAGGTGGGTACAACCCATGTCAGCTCTTTCCGTTATTCTGGAACTGTCTTTTCTCCCCCTAACGACGGGAAGACTGTCTCATCAAAGTGACAATCAGCAAAACGAGCTGTAAACATATCACCTGTCAAGGGTTCCAAATATCTGATGATAGATGGTGAATCAAAACCCACATAAATTCCCAGTCTACGCTGAGGTCCCATTTTAGTGCGTTGTGGCGGTGCAATAGGCACATAAACAGCACAACCAAAAACTCGTAAATGTGAAATATTTGGCTGACGTCCAAACACGAGTTGTATTGATGAGTATTGGTGGTTGGCTATGGGTCTTAGTCGAACCAATGATGCTGCATGTAAGATGCCATGTCCCCATGCAGAGACTAGCAATTTCGTTTTCATGAGCAGAGTGCGGGCTATTAATTGAAGCCGCTTGATAAATGCCTCTGCTAAACCATTTTGGGTATGGACATGAGGAACAGGATGTTCAACATCAATGCCCAGTGCCATGCAGTAATCATCAAATGTTTGAGACGTAAATTCACCAGCGTTATCAAGTCGAATGGACTTAATGGGATGATCTGGGAACTGTGCTCGCAACTTAATTATCTGAGCAAGAAGTCTCACAAAAGCTACATTCCGAGTAGACAAGAGACAAACATGTGACCATCTAGTAGATGCATCAACCAAAACCATAAAATATCGAAATGGTCCACAAGGTGGTTGAATAGGTCCACAAATATCCCCTTGAATCCTTTGCAAAAATGATGGGGATTCATCATCAACCTTTAGTTGTGATGGTCTAATTACCAACTTCCCTTGAGAACAAGCCTTGCAAGGGTTATCATTTGAGATAGCAACGTCTCTACTCAATAATGGATGTCCATTAGAGTTAGTAATGATCCTACGCATCATGGTGGATCCTGGATGACCTAGACGGTCATGCCACATCATGTAAACCCTTGAATCAATGAACTTCTGGTTCATGACAGTATATGTTTCAACTCTCTTTATGTATGTATAATACAATCCACTTGATAAACCATGCAACTTCTCCAATATACGCTTCTGGGTATTATTGGAGGTAATGCATAAATATTCCACATTTTCTACACTTTTCGTTTCAATGTGGTATCCATTTAGACGTATGTCTTTAAAACTCAACAAATTTCGAATGGATCGAGTAGCATATAATGCATTCTTTATGGACAATATTGTTCCATTTGGTAACATAATCTGGGCTTTTCCTGAACCTTCAATTACATCTGATGGCCCTGATATTGTTGTCGCATTTACTTTTGCAAGTACCAAATTCGAGAAATATTTTCGATCTCGAAGTATTGAATGCGTGGTTGCGCTGTCTGCAAGACAAAATTCTCCGCCATTGTTCTTGTTTTGAGAATAACCATAATTTTATCCATGTTCTCTGAGTAAAGAAAAAGCAGTTTATTCATACTGGAATACTACTTTTATTGAATTGAAAATGCGAGCATTAAACCATAAGTACAAATAACAAGAGTACATTAAACATAAATAACTCAATCGGACCCATAAACTTCATTCCCTCTTTCATTAATAAAGTCTGTAGCATCCAGGTGGGTTGTGTTTAACTGTCCTGATAAATTGGTCACTGGATCAGGGGTTTCCATTGGTTGAGCCTGGTCGAAGAAATTGATCTCGACACCCTTCTCCTTTAAGGAGGCTTGATACAGCTCCACCAGATGCTTTGGGGTGCGACAAGTACGCGCCCAATGTCCGTTGCCACCACACCTATGGCAAACTCCTTCAGGATTTCTAGGAGTGTTCATATGAGCTTTTCCTTTCTGGTGATTTGTATTTTTAAAGCTCGGGCCTGGATTGTGCCTTGGAACCTGGTTGTGAAACTGGACACCATGGTTCTTGCTTTTTCTGTTCCACCGGCCTCGCTTGTGGCCACATCCTCGTTTGTAATTGCCACGGAAGGATATGGTATTCCTTTTCAAGGAAGCAGCATTCACTTCTGGGAACGGTGCTGATCCAGTAGGTCGGGAATTATGGTTCTTCATTAAGAGCTCATTGTTCTGTTCAGCTACCAGGAGCACAGATATCAGCTGGTTGTATTCAGTGAAGCCTCCGGCTCTATACTGCTGCTGCAGGAGCATGTTAGAGGCATGAAATGTGTTGAAAGTCTTTTCTAATAACATCTCCTTAGTAATAGTATCCCCACAGAACTTCATCTGAGAGGTAATTCTGAACAACGCCGAATTGTACTCAGCCACTGACTTGAAATCCTGGATCCTTAGGTGAGTCCAGTCATATCGAGCTCTTGGAAGAATCACCGTTGTCTGGTGATTGTATCTGTTTCTCAATGCCTTCCAGAGGGCTAACAGATCTTCAACCGTCAAGTACTCGCTCTTTAGTGCCTCATCAAGATGGCGACGAATAAAAATCATGGCTTTTGCCCGATCTTGAGAGGATGAGCTGCTCTCTTCCCTGATGGTATCTCCAAGATTCGCTGCTTCCAGATGGATCTTGGTATCCAGTACCCAGGTAAGGTAATTTTTTCTAGTAATGTCCAGGGCAGCAAAATCAAGCTTTGCCAAGTTTGCCATTTTCTTTTCTGAAAGAAAAATAAGGTGTGTAAGAACTTGCAATAATATGTGTTCTGAAGGAATATATTGTTAGAACTTCTGGTTCTTACAAATTTTTGATCTTCAGGCCAAAATGTTAAGTACTCGAAACTTCAGGCTCGAGATTTACATGATTCTCATCGAAACAAGCATAGGATGGGCGATTATTCCGCACCACCTAAAATTGTAATAAAATTAAGTTACATAAAAAATTAAATATGCAGAGCAGGGTGGACGATTATACCGCTCCACCTAAAATTGCAGTAAAATTAAATTGCAGAAAATTTAAATATGTAAAGCAGGGTGGACGATTATACCGCTCCACCTAAAATTGCAGTAAATTTAAATTGCAAAAAATTTAAATATGTAAAGCAGGGTGGACGATTATACCGCTCCACCTAAAATTGCAGTAAAATTAAATTGCAGAAAATTTAAATATGTAAAGCAGGGTGGATGATTATACCGCTCCACCTAAAATTGCAATAAAATTAAATTACAGAAAATTTAAATATGTAGTTCAAGATGGGCGATTGTACCGCACCATCTTTATTTGCAACAAAATTAACATAAATAAATACTGGGTTAGTAATCAATATCTAAACCAAACAAGAAATCAAAGATATATGTAACTGTTAGTTCGAGAACTAAGAGCAGGCATGGAGCAAACAGTTCGTCGCGAAGGTATACCGCACAGTTGAGGCAGAGGAAAAGGATGAACAGTAAAAACCTTAGAGGAAACATTTTTTTTTTCTTTTCATTCGGCGAAGAGAAATGAGAGAATGATTATATTTTTTTTTTTAGAGATTCGTGCTGATAACGTGTTATAAATAGGCAAAATTTATAGAGATAACCTTTATTCGGGACAGGAGCGAAGCAGTGGCAAAATATTATACCAACACCAGCTGTTGCAAAGGAAGTAATGTATATTATTGCTATTAGTTGTTTTTCCCATCCAAGTCACATTTGAACAAATGTAATGCTCTATTAATAGAGCAACCTCATAGGAAACAAACAAATGACACTATTAAACTTGTGAAAGAGTTACTATAGACATGTGGGTAAACATACCCAACACTATTAAACTTGTGAAAGAGTTACTATAGACATGTGGGCAAACATACCCACTATTTTACAACAACATACACTAACTAGGTGTTGAACTCAAATAAATATGGTTTAAATGCCAAAATGGTCCTTGTGTTTTATCTTATCAATGCCGTGTTTTCAATTTAGCCAAATTGACCCTCGTGTTTATCTTTGTCAGCTAATCTTAGACAACCTTTTTAAGTACGGTTAAGATTGACATGTACCTTGTGCATGAGAAGACAAAAATATAATTCCATATAACCTATTAAACCCGCGCGAAATCAAATGATGGACGATGACGCTTCATAAATGTTTTCTTGGTGATCTCTAAGGAGTTCAATTTCAAATTGGTTTTTTGGTGACCTTGATGTAGTTATATATAACGTCTTTGATTTCTTTGTGCAGACAAGGATGTACATGAGATCAAATTTATGCGAATGAGAACTGTAGACATTGAAATTTCGGTAAAATAAATGTTGACCAATAATTAAAATTTCAACGCTCACGTGTCACATAAATTTTACACATAGCGTATGACTCGACGAAAAATCGAAAAGACTTATTTCAACACCTGGCAGAAATGACTTATTTCATCTGAATATTATATTCAAAATTAGGCCTTGGAAAATTCTATAAATAGACGCCAATTTCATTCATTTCAATTCACCAATTCACAAATACATTTCTCTACTCCCAAATTGGAAGAGAATTCTCTTGAAGTTCGTTCTTTGTTCTTCAGGAATCAAGCCCCAACGGCCCCTTGAAGAAATGCTCATCCGCCTTCAGGAATCAAGCCCCAATGGCCCCTTGAAGAAACACGCATCCACCTTCAAGAATCAAGCCCCAATGGCCCCTTGAAGAAATCCTCGTTCATCCTAAGAATCAAGCCCCAACGGCCCTTTGGATCCACAACATCAACATTCTTCATCAAATCCCTGAAGATCATCCCTTGTTCATCCTAAGATCAAGCCCCAACGGCCCTTTGGATCCACAACATCAACGTTCTTCATCAAATCCCTGAAGATCATCCTCGTTCATCCCAAGAATCAAGCCCCAACGGCCCTTTGGATCCACAACATCAACGTTCTTCATCAAATCCCCGAAGATCATCCTCGTTCATCCTAAGATCAAGCCCCAACGGCCCTTCGGATCAACACAACATAAACAAATCCACACCTCCGTTCATCCTAAGATCAAGCCCCAACGACCCTTCGGATCAACGTAACATCAACAAATCCACATCCTATGAAGATAGAATCAGAGGATAAATTATAAAGAGATTGTAACCCAAATTCATTAATACAAATATATTTTGTACACGTGTTCTTGTGTTTCAAGAAATTTTCGTGTTTACAAATTTGGCACGCCCAGTGGGACATTTCTCTACCTCTCATCTCTATCTTCAAATTCGCACATATGGCATCAAGGAAGGCTCAAATTGTTCCCACAACTGACGCGAAAAACAAGAGTGTCCTCATCATGAGCGGTGGCGCTTTTGGCATCACAACTCGAAGCAAGGCGAGAGCTCTTTCCGCCGCATCTTCCCCCTCTACATCAACTCGGCCAAAAGCTCATGAACATACGAGGTACAAGCCCGTGATCACTCTTGCCTCGCTAAGTACGCCAATGGAGTATATCCTGAAGAAGTACCCCGAGTCCCCGCTCTCTGATGCCGACTCAAGCAGCGGCGCAGCCATGCAAGTCATGACCACCGGAGCGACTTCAATCGAGGAGCAGCTGGCTCAAATGAAAGAAGCAATCGCCAAACTCACACAGACTGTGGAAGAGAAAGACTTACAAATCGCCGCACTTGTCAACCAATTAGAAATGAAGAAAGATGGTGACGAAGAAGAAGAGCCTCCGTCGGAGAAAGTTAAAGAAAGGCCGGAGCCAAACCAAGCAGCAGCACTCGTGGAATCTCTGTCTATCCAGCAGCTGCAACAAATGATCGCTAGCACCGTCAAGGTACAGTACGAATGGAGCTCACATACCTCCATGTTGTACTCGAAGCCTTACTCCAAGAAAATTGATGTCCTAAAGATGCCAAAGGGATATCAACCGCCAAAGTTCATGCAGTTTGATGGGAAGGGAAACCCAAAGCAGCATGTTGCCTATTTCGTCGAAACTTGCAACAATGCAGGGACGGAAGGAGACTACCTCGCAAAGCAGTTTATCCGCTCTCTGAAAGGGAATGCATTCTACTGGTACACGGACCTAGAGCCTGAATCCATCAATAGCTGGGAGCAACTAGAGCGAGAGTTCTTAAACCTCTTCTACAACACTCGTCGCACTGTAAGCATGCTAGAGCTGACGAGCACAAAGCAGTATAAGGATAGCCAGTTGTCGATTACATCAACCGATGACGCACTCTGAGCCTCGACTGCAAGGACAGACTCTCAGAGATCTCCTCAATTGAGATGTGCGTTCAAGGTATGCAATGGGGATTGCAATACATCCTTCAAGGCATCAAACCACGGACATTTGAAGTGTTAGCCACCCGCGCTCACGACATGGAGCTGAGCATCGCTCATCATGGAAAAAATGAGCCGATTATCGACTTCAAGAAGGATAAGGTGTTTACTCCAAATGTGGACAATCGTGGAAAGAAGCCCGCCAAGGAAGCTTTTACCATCGACACTACTTCCACCAAGACCTCTTCTGCACCCGTCAAAATCTCTTCTAGGAACAAAGCAAATGAGATAAAAAGAGGTGAGCCTTCTCGTACCCAAGATAGGTACAAGAACACCTTGAGGGAACTAGAGCAGAAAACATACCCATTTCTGGACTCCGACATGGCCACAATGCTAGACGACTTGCTGGATAAAAAGGTAATCGAGCTGCCTGAATACAAGCGCCCTGAAGAGATGAATTGCGTTGACGATCCCAAGTACTACAAGTACCATCACATCGTGAGTCATCCCGTTGGCAAGTGCTTCATTCTCAAGGAACTTATCATGAAGCTAGCAGAACAAGGGTGAATTGAACTCGACCTAGAGGACATGGCCGCAACACACACTACGACGATCGTGTTTGGATCCTTTGATCTCGTGCCTCTTTAGGTAACGCATGACCATACCCATCAAAGCTCAAATCACACGGCCTCGTCCACACAACCATCATTGGGGGCAAGCAACCAAGATGCACCTGCTGACGATAATGAAGGATGGACCTTAGTGACCCGTAAATTGACGAAGAAGCCCAAACCACAAGCCACAAGGTCGAAGGTAGAGGAAGGGAGAACGCACTGTTGCCGCAACAATAGGAAACCCAAAAGAAGCGTAAGAGTCGCTAAGCCAACATATGCTGGGGAGCCTATGGAGCAAGAGCCACGCATTCCCGTCTCCTTGCACGAGTATTTCTTGAAAGACTTCTTCCAATGATGCACTATCGCTGCATGTCACGTGGTGGAAGTAAAGAAGCCCTCAAGAGACGAAGTTATCACCATTGAAGAAGTGAAGACCCTCATGCCCAAAGAAGGTCTTCCAACTCATGTTAGCATCAAGGAAGCATTATGATTACCCGAGGAGATGCAGAAAGCACTGATAGTGGCCTTAGCAAATCTCGACGACCATGAAGTACAAGAAAACAAGGACAAAGACTCCAAGCTTCGGTTACATGAATATGCCACATGCTACGCCGCTCAACACTCAACCAACTTCACTGATGAAGACTTACTGCTGGGGTCAAAACCTCACAACCGTCTTCTTTTCGTCTCAGGGTACGTAAGGGAAAGCAAAATCAACCGCATGCTTGTGGATGGTGGATCGGCCATAAACATCATGCCAAAGTCAACAATGACTACAATCGGTATCAAAATGGACGAGCTGTCCCTAAGCCTTCTGCTAATCCAAGGTTTCAACCAAGGAGGGCAAAGAGTGATAGGCATGATCCGAGTGGAGATGACCATTGGTGAACTCAACTCAAGCACAATATTCCATGTGATTGATGCAAGAACTTCATACAGCCTGCTCTTAGGAAGGCCTTGGATCCATGAGAATGGAGTAGTACCATCCACCATTCACCAATGTTTGAAATTCTACCCAGAATGAGTGAATATGGTTCGAGGCGATACCAAGCCATTTACCGAAGTCGAATCACACTTTGCAAACGCCAAGTTCTACATGGAGGAAGACATGGTGCCCGAAGCTCTTCCAAAAGAGTTAAAATCTACAGGCAAAGCAACGCCTAAGAAGCAAGAATGGCAATCTGTTCCTAGAAAGCAAGGAGGAGAAGCCACGCCATCTTTAAGCAATAACGATGATGAACCTTAGACAGCCAAATGGGGTGAGACGTCCTCAAAAGGACTGAACACACACGTCTTTCGATACATCCCAATGTCAAGAAGGAAGAATGGTCAATCCCTATTCGAAACTGGAACTAGCAAAGTTAACACACAGCGGCGCAATGATGATGTAAAGTTACTCAAGACAAATGCAATTTTACCTTTAACACAGCTAGACGACGCTAAGATTGTAAGACCACCACAAGGCTTCATAAAAGCTCTGCCAAAGGGAGTGGAACTAAGCTTTCTCCTAACCAAGAGGACCGAAGAAGGCTTTGATCCAAACACATACAAACTCATAGCGAAGGCTGGGTACGACTGCATTCCCTCGTCAAATCCTAGAAGAAAGGGTTCAGACACCGTCAACAACAAAGAACGTAACCTCACCAAGACTCAAGAGAGGCTGAAAGAGTATGGCTACGGAGTTGACAAGGCAAAGCAGGAATCGACTTCACACCAAATGCACTTGTGAAGATTTCAAGCAAAGCGAAAAATGCTAGCACTCAGCACATCAGTGTGAGCGTCGTACAAAATCAAGAAGAGTTTAAATCTGCCCTTCGAATATCAGTCTTCAATAGGATGAATCATTCAAGACCCAGAATATCAGCGTTTCATCGCATTGGTGGTCAAAGCCAAACCTCCGTCTTCAAAAGGCTTAACACGCCAACATCCCAAAGCTCTGTTTTTGAAAGGTTGTCAGAACTTAAGAAGCAAAGCAACGCGCTTAGCTTTCCTCCACAACGATCGGTTTTGAGGAGAGTAAAAAAAACTGAGAAGCCTTTAGGGAGAAAAGAACCAACACCAAAGAAACGGAAGCCCGACAGCTTAGCAAAAAAGGATGACATCCAAAGCTCCATTCCTTAAAAAATGAAGCGCCAAGCAATCTTGGAGGTTGACACCAATGGACCACTAAAAGTAAGGAGGCGCACCATTATCCACACCGGCCAACCTTCACGCCAACAAGCCCCAAAGGACGGCACTAAAGGAGAAGTCCAAGACGTCTTCCACATCACAATACAAGAAGACAAAGAAAGGGAAGTCCCTGAGGAAGATGTCGCTGCTGCACCACCACAGCTCGAAGATGGAGGGCAAACGACAGTTGATGAGCTCAAAGAGCTCAACTTAGGAATGAAAGAAGAGCCCAAACCTATCTTCGTAAGCGTGATGTTATATTAGAGTACAAAGACATCTTTGCCTGGACATATAAGGAAATGCCCGGCCTTGACCCTACCATCGATGTGCATCGTCTTGCAATCAAGCCCGGAACGCGACCGATAAAGCAAACTCAAAGGCGCTATCGATCTGAGCTCATCCCGCAAATTGAGGCCGAGATTAACAAGCTAATCGAAGCAGGCTTCATTCGAGAAGTGCAATACCCCAAGTGGATCTCTAGCATTGTTATCGTCCTTAAGAAATTTGGACAAATACGTGTTTGCGTGGACTTCCGAGACTTCAACGATGCGTGCCCAAATGACGACTTTCCCCTACCAATCATCGAGATCATGGTGGACGCAACCACTGGCCATGAGGCACTGTCATTTATTGATGGCATAAATGGCTCATCCGGATACAATCAAATTTGCATGGCTCCCGAAGATGAGGAACTAACAGTCTTCCGTACTCCAAAGGGTATTTACTGTTACAAGGTGATGCCATTTGGTCTAAAAAATGTCAGAGCTACATATCAACGTGCAATGCAGAAAATCTTCAATGACATGCTACACAAAAATGTAGAATGTTACGTGGACGATGTGGTGGTCAAGACGAAAAGGAGATCAGACCATTTGAAGGATTTGCGAATAGTGTTCAAAAGGCTGCAAAAATACAACTTCAAGATGAACCCGTTAAAGTGTGCATTTGGCGTCACCTCTGGAAAGTTCCTTGGCTTCATTGTCAAGCACCATGGCATCGAAGTAGACCAGTCAAAAATCAAGGTCATTCAAAACATGTCTGAGCTAAGAAATCTACACGAGCTGAAGAGTCTGCAAGGACGACTCGCGTTCATTAGACGATTTATTTCCAATCTAGCAGGACGTTGTCAACCATTCAACCGACTCATGAAGAATGATGTTCCATTTGTATAGGACGAAGCATGCCACAATGCCTTCGAAAGCATAAAAAGGTATTTGTCAAGTCCACCAGTCCTGGGGGCACTTGTGCCCAAGAAGCCACTCATATTATACATCACCGCTCAAGAAAGTTCAATATGAGCACTGTTAGCGCAAGAAAATGAATCCCAGAAAGAAGAAGCACTTAACTACCTCAACCAAACTCTCACCGGTGCTGAGTTGAATTACTCCTCGATAGAAAAGATGTGCATTGCCTTGGTGTTTGCCATTCAGAAGCTCAGACATTACATGCATGCTTACACCACTTACTTGGTTGCTAAGGCCGACCTGGTCAAATACGTCATGTCCAAACCAATTCTGACAGGGCGACTAGCTAAATGGGCATTGCTTCTCAACCAACATGAGATCATCTACGTTCTAGCTAAAGCCATCAAAGGACAAGCACTTGCAGACTTCCTTGCCAATCACCCAATCCCGGCCAATTGGAAAATCTCAGACGACTTGACTGACGATGGGGTGTTCTGCATCGACGTCTTCCCGACATGGATGATGTTCTTCGACGGATCGGCACGAGCAGATGGAGCGGGGGCAGGAGTAGTGTTCATGTCACCACAAAGGCAAATATTGCCTTATTCCTTCCAACTAAGCGAACTATGCTCCAACAACGTCCCTGAGTACCAAGCACTGATCATCGGGCTTCAAATGGCAATCAACATGGAAATCACAGCCCTCGAGGTATATGGCGACTCCAAGCTCATAATCAATCAACTCTTAACCGAGTATGAGGTGAGGAAAGATGATCTTGTCCCATACTTCAGACTGGCAACTCAGCTGTTACAAAAGTTTGAGACCGTGACACTAGAACATGTGCCAAGAAAAGAAAATCAAGTGGCAGATGCCCTCGCCAACCTAGCCTCGAGTATGACACTAAGAAAAGGCGAAGTTTTAGACGTGCCAGTTTGCCAAAGATGGGTAATCCCACTTGTCACAGAAATACTGCTAAATGATACAAACGTCATCTAAGTACTTCCGGTTGACACTGAAGAATGGAGACAGCCGCTGATCGACTATTTGGAGCAATGGAGGCTTCCAGACAATCCCAGACACCGCTCTGAAATACGTCGACGAGCACATCGCTTCCTCTACTATAAGGGAACACTTTACCAATGCTCTTTCGAATGAGTACTTCTGAGATGCCTAGGTGAAGAAGAAGCCAGTCAAGCCATGGAAGAAGCACACTCAGGTATATGTGGAGTACATTAGTTTGGGCCAAAGCTACATTTCCAGCTTAAAAGAATGGGTTACTATTGGCCAAGCATCGTGAGGGATTGCATGGAATATGCCAAAATGTGCCAAGCCTGCCAACTTCATACATCAACCGCCTGAACCATTACACCCTACAGTTGCTTCATGGCCGTTCAATGCATGAGGATTGGACGTCGTGGGACCAATTACACTAAAGTCATACGCGGGAGAAGCTTACATCCTAGCTGCAACAGATTACTTCTCCAAGTGGGCTGAAGCCATACCCTTAAAGGAAGTCAAGAAAGAAACTGTCGTCTGTTTTATCAAGGAGCATATCATCCATCGATATGGTGTGCTTCACTACATCATCACTAACAATGGAAAACAGTTCTCCAACCGACTCATGGACGAACTCTGTGAGAAATACAAGTTCAAGCAACATAAGTCTTCCATGTATCATGCCCCAGCCAATGGTCTCGCAGAAGCATTCAACAAAACTTTATGCAACCTTTTGAAAAAGGTCGTTGGCAAGAGCAAGAAAGACTGGCACTAGAGAATGACCGAAGCACTTTGGGCATACAGGACGATGCACCATACGCTTACTGAAGCTACACTATATCCGCTCGTGTATGGCGTAGAGGCTGTTCTACCGTTGGAAAGCCAAAGTTACGTCTTCAAGAGTTAGAAGTGCTAGATGATAAGAGGCTCGAAGCTCAGCAGCATTTGGAGTGTTATCAAGCACGACTGTCTAAGGCCTTCAACAAGAAAGTTCGCCCAAGGTCATTTCAAGTAGGGGATCTCGTCCTTGCATTACGTAGGCCTATCATCACGACGCACAAGACAAGAAGCAAATTCACCTCAAAGTGGGATGGACCTCACGTAGTACAAGAAGTCTACACAAACGGTGCTTACAAGATTGTGGAAGAAGATGGCTTGAGGATTGGTCCCATAAACAGCAAGTTCTTGAAGCAGTACTATGCCTAAGAAGACACAAAGCTCCTCGCCTTCATGAGCCTAAACTGCATGGCACAACGCTCTTCGTTTGCACGAGTCTAAAAAACGACAACAAAACATTCATTGCCTGCATGCGTTAAAACTGTAAACGGCATATAAAAAAAATGCATGTATTTTTGAACTACGTTATGACTTGATCCCTTCTCAACCAAGGGTACGTAGGCAATTTGAAACTTTAAAACTTCAAGTAGAATCATATCATTAATATGAATACATCTTTTCTTTCAGATGGGACTTGGCTGAATAGCCTAATTACAAGCAAAGAGCGAAGAAAGCTTAAAGTACAAAGAAAAATGAAAGACATTACTTGGGAGCTACATCCTTAAAACTACGGCAAGGATCCTCAAGAAGACATTCCAAAGTCTTTAAAGCTTCCACATCAGCAGAAGACAGGGTGGGCAGCTCCATAACCATAACTTTATCTCGCTCTAAGTGCAAAATCTCCTCTTGGTACTGGGAAAGTATGACTACCTGCATCAAAAAGACACCTTCAAGTCGTGATGCTTCGATCCCCACCTGTTCCTGCTCTCGAGCTATCATATCTAGAAACGCCGAGGCGGAAGCTAAAGAGACCGCTGTGACTTGGTAATCTTCCGAAGCAGATTGCTGAGAAGACCAAACTTGGGCAATTGACAAGTCTATTCCCGCAAGTCATCGAGCCCTAACATCTGGACTCAGCCGCTCCAAGGAAATAGAGTGCAATGAAGAATACTCAGTCGAAGCAGCCATAAGTTCAGCAAGTTTGACTCTTAACGGCGAAGAATCGATGTTAAGGTTGTCAATCACAGAAGCAAACTTCAAAAAAATCCTTTTTGATCAACACAAGGTCTTCCAATGAGCACTTTGAAATCCTTTCCTCAATATGATTCTTGATATCCATGGCCACACGAAGTCTAATACGATGGATAAGTTGCTCAGTACCATTAAGGTTTGGCCCCCTCAAAGAAATCTCAAAATTAGCCGGCAAAGTGGTCAGGCACATGACGGGCTCTCGCGTACTGTCGCTTACGCATGGTAAACTTAGACAATTTGGCAGATTCAGAACAAGCTCTGCACCAGACGGATCTCCATTCTCCCGGTCTGTAGGTAAATTGCCTACAAATAGCATCCTCGTATAAGAAGGGACGATCGTGTCTGCCAAATCGAATAGACGGGAAACCCCAAACCTGAAGAGAAAGAAGGACGTTAGAAACAAAACCTAAAACGATGAAAGCAAGAGAAGTAGGAAATACGTACGTCTTCCTCAAGTGACACATGGCCATCAAATTGGGGAGGTCCGGACGCTTTATTCTTCTTATGACAAAAATTGGCGTCGCTGTCAACCTGGACACCGTCAAGCGGCCGCTTGTTTAAAACTTGTCGACGCTGCCGCAAGACAAGTCCACCATCGTGCGAGCCCACTTCGTCACCCGACTCTTTAGAAGCATCCAAATGTCGAGGAGATAAGCACATGCGTTGAGGAGCTAAATCTACCAGTCTATCTTGCAAAAGAGTAGCACTCACGCAATCAATGGGTACCAATAGCGTAGGGGTCACATAACAGCCTGCCCTTAGCGTATCATCACGAGAATGAGAAGAATTAGTGTTACTTGTCATCCTTAAATTTTTATAATGTACCTTTAACCACCAACTTACATAAGCACGGGTCACTGGATTGCTTTTAAACTCGTCTTTAGCCGGGAGGGTGATGGAGGCATTTGTACGTACACGGGTACAAGACTCCCAGTGCATATAAACAGCTTGCAAGGACTCCGATTGGGCGTTTTCCTTCATTCTGTCGGGTGCATGTTGGACAAAACCAAATTGCCTGCTAAAACGATGGGGATTATACAACTGAACAATACATCGGTCTCCTTGCTGCGAAGAAACATAACCCGAGCGAAGACTCATAAGATAAGACGAGTCTGGGTAACGAAGGTGTGGATCATCCATGAGGTCTCGCCGCTCCAGACCAACCCTGGCTAGACGGTCCATGCTCAAACCTTCACAGCTTCTAAACAACGCTTGAGCTTGCAAGTTATCAAAGCTCTTTGCAGAAAGCACGCCAGAATACTTTGTCATCAAAGGCCCCGACTTGATTAGAGTCGACGAAGAAGGCCGCAACTTGTCTAAAGCTGGCGAGGAAAAATGAGTGCCAAAATACTCACCCAACCAACCATACACATAGTGGTAGGGGAGTACCGCAACACGATCTTTGGTGCTCGCTGAGTTCGAAACAATGCTCAAGCTGTTGTAAATATTGGCTAAGACCGGAACGGCAAGGCTAAAAGACTCACCCGCAGCCATTCTGCTAGCAACTTTGAAGACTCCAGGGCGAACAAAATTGACGTCGCCCGATGGGAAAGCAAATTTACAAAGCCAACAAGCTAAGAAAATAGCTAAGTAAGGTTCTTCCACATGCTCTGACGATATGCCAAGATCCTCAAACACTCTCAACTCGGCAAGGGAACAGCGCCTAGCGGAACCAATAGCACCAGACGGGTCTGAATCTTCCTTTGGTTGAATGGTCTTGTTGCGGTCACTTTTCTTCAAAGACTTCTTGTACCTTATGGCTTCCCAATACCAAGATCGGATGCATGAAGAAATCTTCACTCCTGATTAGCCTGGAGCATCCTGGAAAAGCTTGTAATACGCCCGAAACAAATGGCGGCAGCTCGCAGGCAATCCTCGGCTATTGCAAACAGAAAGTTCATCCGCGCTGGGAACGACATCATCATAAAACTTGCCTCGAATCGGCAAGCCTCTTATCCTGTGAAGATCCCAAAGCGAACTTGACATCTCCCCTCGCACCGTGTGAAGTGTGTTGGTCACTGAACACTAATTCTCAAAGAATGCACGGAGGACAGAAGGATGACGATCATAACTAAACAAAGACGCATACACAGCATGGTAAAGGCCCACGCTAGTATGCACACCTTTAGATCGGCACAAGACATCTTCAAGCTATTCCCAATAAAACTCAACAAAGACATCTTCTCCAGTAGTCGACAGGGTATCATTCCAAGCCATAGCTCTGCTGAGGATGTGATCACCAAGAAGCTCAAACGGAGCCGGATGATTGTCATAAACATGGTGCAAAGAATTCAAAATAAGAATCTTCGACGTATACACCTTCTTCTTCGCATTTGGTCGAATAGAGTCTACCACTTCCAAAGATGCTTTGGAAGACCACGACTTAATGTGCATAAAGTTGTTTTTGCAGGAAGAACAAGCGCCTTAGGGCCAGTCAGGGGTGCATGAATCTTCAACGTCGTCCCCTTGTCTTGCGAATCGCCTTCCTCCGCAAGAATACTGACGGTGTTGCTCTTAAAGCACTTAAAAAATACCATGACCGCAACAAAAAAAATTTAGCCACAACATGGCAAGCAGCAAGGTCGATGTGTGTAGCAACGTCACCACCGAGGAAAGTTGTGACCGAAAGGCACTACACAGCATAAACTCACTACAGTCTTCCGCACAACCCCACATGGTAAAAGTGACGTGTTGGGACAAGCTTCAAGCAGCAAGGTTGATGTGCACAGACAACGTCACCACCGAGGAAAGTTGTGACCGAAAGAAACTACACAGGATAAACTCGTTGCAGTCTTCCGCACAACCCCACACGGTAAAAGTGACGCGTTGGGACAAGCTTCAAGCTGTGACAACCCGTCCCTGAAAATTTTGATTTTATAATTTTAATCAGTGAGTTTACAAAAAATGCCCTTCGAGGCACATACTTCGATTGGTGTTGACTGCCTTGTAGTGACACCTAAGATTCGTTTTCTTGGCATATTCTTGTAGTATTCGTCGCTACGGACGCGTAGGCGCAAACAGATTCGAATTTGGAGCTATAACGAAGAAGTTATTAACGTTTAAAGTTAGGGATGAAATTGTAAACTTATAATTTTCTGGAAAATTCCAGAAAATTTGAGTGTGCCACGTGTTGGGCAGTGAGTGGATGGATTGGGCTTTGCCCAATCAGATGTTGAAGAGGGGAGGGACGGGAGGAAGGTAGAAAACACACGGGATCAAGGATCCCTCCTCCCCAAACCCGCGGGTATGTCGACCCGGAGCACCTCCGGTGGCTTTCCACCCATTTTTTTGTCGAATTACCTCAAACCATCACCTAGAAACCTCTCTATAACCTTCCCTCTATCCTTTCCATCTCAAATTTAGGAAGATTTGGTCTCCAAAATAGAGAAAACCCATGTGGTGCCAAAACGGGTCGTGCTCAAAATCCTCCAAACTTGAAACGTTTTCATGAAATTAATACTACCAAAATACTCCCCTAGAACCCAAGAACAAAGCCCAATCATTGTTTGGAGCATCGGAATTGAATTGAAGTCGAATTGGAGAACACCCTATTTCTAGGGTTCTTGGCGGGTGTGACAAAATTGAGGGCTTTCCAGTCAAAATTGGACTTTCTCACAAGTATGAAAGTTGTTCTACTCATTGAGATCTTTAATTCTGGAAATTTTGAGAATTTTTAGTGAAAGTTGAATTTTCCGGCGACTCGGGGGCGGCCAACTGCCACCCGCGGCGGCGCGTGGCCCGAGGGCCGCCAATGATGTTTTTAGGCATTATTCAATGCCTTGATATTATTTTTATGATGGATTGACGTAGATTGATCGTTAGGACGTAAATTCGTTACGATTTGGTAATAGGCCAAAATATGAATCGACGATCCGACCGTTGGATCGTCACCAAAATTTAGTATGTTGTAGTAAATAATATTTGAGGAATGTAGGAATTTACGGATCGGGAATCCGTCTGACGGATCTTCCCGAATTGGAATTGTAAGTTTGTAATTAAAACGTTAACCGCCACTTGATTTTGGCAATTGGCGGAGATCCAACCGTTGGATCGTAACGAAACTTTGGGGGTATTGTTCTAGAAATTTAATATGGATTATTGGAAGTGACGGATTGAAGATTCGTGATATGGATCTTCCGGATCAAAGTCGTAGGGATGCGTTTTATATAAATTGCATATTCTCTCAGTACGAATTCTGAGACATGAATTGACATTTATGCTAGGCGGTGATCATTTGGGATCATTTGGGATGTCTCGAGAGTCGTGCTAGGGGGCTATAGCGTGGACTCCAGGTGAGTGGGCTCTTGTTTTCAGTATATATATATATGACTGCCGTTTTTCCCAGAAACGTGAATTGAATGGTCTATGAATTAAATTGATTTCATAATTGAATTGCCATGTCGTATGCCAATTATATTTTATGATTATGAGTATGATTGCATTCTTTATGCTTCGGCGCTGTGGACGGCCAGGTAAGTCAGGTGAGTTTGATAGCTAGTGATAGTGATGATGATGATTGTGATATAGCTCATTTACCTGCACCTCGGGTGTTAGTGCTCCGCCATAGTAGGGCCTAGCCTTCACGTGATCGTTCACCTCCCGCACCGTACGCTCACCTTGGATCCAAGGCAGGTGCACAGCCTGTCGTATAGACCACTATAGGTGGTTCCGACTCGTAGGTGACCCACGATTCGTCGCACAGCTTTCACGTGATCGTAGCACTGAGCGTAATATTATACACCTAACCTGTCGTACAGACCACTAAAGGTGGTTCCGACTCGTGTGCAGGATAGTGATGGATTGTGATTGATGAGCTATAGATTTAGCCGTACAGGTCACTAGAGGTGACTCCGGCTGACATGATAGTATTGATGCATATTGATTTATCTCACATGCCTGATATTACTTGCTTTTGAGTTGGTATATCGACATGGCTTATTTCTGAGATTTGATGATGAGTTTTGATTTATGGACAATGTTTTCTTATATGAGTATATATATATATATATACGTACTATTTTCTGGGAAACTATACGGGTTTTACAGTGAGGGGTTAGTACTTTTGATATCAAAATGGTTTTGAAAAGCTTTGTTTTTGCCCACTCACGTTTTCTGTTTAGCGCCCCTCCAGGTTTAGTTGATGAGGTTCGTATCGACGAGGATTCTTGGCGAATCTCAAGACTGGTGGCTACTTATGAGGGTATATTTCTTACCCGCTCTACTGTATCTACTTATGCTTTGAAGTCACGCGTGAGATGGGTTCGCTCCCACTCACGAACACACTCTGATGTTTAGACACTTTTAGGTTTAAATTTATTCACATTTTCCACATCACTACACTTTATGGCTTCGTCACCTTCCAGGTGTCGACCAACACAGCTCGACTTCAGTGTCCTAGTGGACTTTCTGGGTCGGGATGTGTCACAAAAAGCAACGACAAATAGCAAGGTCGAGGTGTGCGGCAACGTCATCACCGAGGAAAGTTGTGACCGAAAGACACTACACAGCATAAACTCGCTGCAGTCTTCCGCACAACGCCACACGGTAAAAGTGACACGTTGGGACAAGCTTTAAGCAGCAACGGCAAGCAGCAAGGTCGATGTGCACAGCAACGTCACCACCGTGAGCAAGGCTGGTGAAGAACTTCAGTGACCGTCGTCAAACGACTAGCCGGTCGCGAAGCTCAATACAGTTGCACCCACATCATGCTCACACCATCCAAAACTGCAAGAAAATCCATGAATGCAGGGAGCACATGTACATATATAAAAAAAAGAAAAAAAAAATTACATTTGCTATATGCAAGGATTTAAATATCGATATTATCGGCGAAATATCGCCGATAATTTCGTTTTTACCACTCAGCGATATTTTTTTGTTATCCCTTAAGTTTTCGTTATAATATCGCGATATTATCGATAATATCGATAATATCGCGATATTTTCAAAAAAATCGCGATATCGGCAAAAAATTGAATCAGAGAAGAAGGCCGAAGATTGTACAACTCCGGCCATCGTCGTCTTCCTCCTGACTCACTTACTTAAAATGAAACACAAAAACTACTTAAAATTAATTTAATATCATGTGAACCATTGGTTCCCAATCATATATTAAACTAATAATAACATAAACTACACCAACACTCAGCCAAAGGGCCAAGCACGGCGCCAAGAAAGGGATGCCTAATTCAAAGCTGGAATTGGGCTTTTATAATTCAGCTAGCAACCTCACTTCTGTCCCACAGCCGATGTGGGACAAACTCCAAGAAGCAAACCCAGTTTTCCGACGACCACCGCCCCTTTCGAGGTGTTTTCCGGCCAAACCACGGTGAGTTGGCCGGC
Organism: Crataegus laevigata; assembly: GCA_963580275.1. NCBI lineage: Eukaryota > Viridiplantae > Streptophyta > Magnoliopsida > Rosales > Rosaceae > Crataegus > Crataegus laevigata. Next base: position 14,511,849 of record OY756940.1, on the reverse strand, counting down.
GTGCAGGGTATCAATCTCTTCATCTCGTCGAGTACTACAACTTTCATGTTTAAATCACTTAATTTGGTTGAGTAACGAAGAAGTTATGGACGTTCAAAGTTAGGGTAGAACTCCGGCCGTTTGGGCAGCACCGCCCATTTCGAGGGGTTTTCCGGCCAAACCACGGCGAGTTGGCCGGCGTGCAAGGTATCAATCTCTTCATCTCGTCGAGTACTACAACTTTCATGTTTGGATCACTTAATTTGGTTGAGTAACGAAGAAGTTATGGACGTTCAAAGTTAGGGTAGAATTCCGGCCGTTTGGGCAGCACCGCCCCTTTCGAGGGGTTTTCCGGCCAAACCACGGCGAGTTGGCCGGCGTGCAGGGTATCAATCTCTTCATCTTGTTGAGTACTACAACTTTCATGTTTGGATCACTTAATTTGGTTGAGTAACGAAGAAGTTATGGACGTTCAAAGTTAGGGTAGAATTCCGGCCGAACTCATAAACCGTGGTCGTTTGGCCATCTTTCAGGTCATTTTCCGGTCAACACCGACCACCACTCGGTCCTCACTTGATATTAACCTCTTATCCACATTCCTAACTACATGTTAGCTTTTGAATCACTCAATTTGGTTAAGAAACGAAGAAGTTATGGACGTTCAAAGTTAGGGTAGAATTCCGGCCGAACTCATAAACTGTGGTCGTTTGGCCATCTTTCAGGTCATTTTCCGGTCAACACCGGCCACCACTCGGTCCTCACTTGGTCTGAACCTCTTCTCCACATTCCTAACTACATTTTAGCTTTTGAATCACTTAATTTGGTTAAGAAACAAAGAAGTTATAAAGCTTTGAAAATTGCCCAAACCTTCGGCCCCAAACCCAGTTTTCCGACGAGCACCGCCTCTTTCATGTTTGCTTTTCTGGGTTCTTTCTCCCTTTCATGTTTGGATCACTTAATTTGCTTTTCAATTATGATGAACATGAGTTACTAAGTTTCAATCAAGCGCGTTAAACATTGATTAGGGTTTTGGATAAACATCCATTTCTCTCTTTGTTTTAAGTTATAATTATAAATGTTATATAATTATAAATTATTAGATTTTTTTTTTATGCAAGCATATTAGATATGTACATAAAACATTCACATATGTATGTTTTTTTTTATAAGAAATAACATATTATTCAATAATTATTTACTAATTCATTATATATAAATTATTGTAATTGGTTCGGCGCAATTGTTATTGGTTCGGAGCAACAGCTCACATTGCTTAATCTCTTGTTTAAATGAGTGTAAAATATTGTACTAATTCATTATATATAAATGATTATGGTGTGTTTAAATTTCTTTCATTAATTACTACATATTTTCTACACTCACAATGTTTGCCAGCTCGCTATATAATCAACTTAAATCAGTTAAATCCATCATGCAATGCATTTCCTTCCAATTTTTTGTGATAAACTAATAGATAATTGACTAAATAAACATCCTACAAAGTTTCAATAAAAATTTCCAAATTTTTCTTACAATTTCCGTGGTTTCCATGTAATTTTTATCGATATCGATATTTTATCGATATTTCCGTCGATATTTCCGTGTTTTCGGACTACCGATATTTCCGATATTTAAATCCTTGGCTATATGTACATATATAAAAAGAAAAAAAAAGGTACGTTGTGTGTGTGTAAAAATAATAAAAAATAAAGAAGAAGGTACCGTGTGTATGTGTGTATGCATGGGAAATACCACTCAATGGTCAAACGAAGCACTCTACATATATAACCTTCAGCCTTGCTTGTCTTCATCCTTCTGCACACACACACACATAGATATAGGATTTATAAAAATAAAAAAAAATATTGATAGTGGGGTAAGAAATTTAAAAATAAATAAATAAATAAATAAAAATAATATATATAATGCGGCACTATCATAATAAAAATATATATATATAATAATAAAATAAAAAATAATTATATATATATTTATATTTATATGCGGCACTAAAAACAAGAAAGAAATAAAAAAATAAAAAATATATAAAAGTTTTGGGTGTGCATCTGCCACCAAAAGACAGAAAATATTATTAAAAAACATGGCGGCCGGCCACCGAAGGTAGCAGAAAAAGGAATATATATATATATATATATATATATATATATATATATATATATATATATATATATATATATTATTTATAAATAAAAAAAATAAAAAGAGAGTAAAGGAAGTGTTGTGTGTGTACATATATGTATAATATATATAAATATGTACGTATAAAATATGTGGTATCAAAAACACTGCATAAAAAAATATATATATATATATATAAAAGGGGTGTTTAGTGAAATAAAGTCCATTTTATTTATTTCTCTAAAATTTTACATTATACATGTCAAAAAAAAAAAATTACATAAATTTGTTCAAACAAGCCGGGATTCTTCAAGGACGGTCACAAGAAGCCTCAACACTCGGTGGAGCTGCAGAAAGACGAGGCGCTGGAGTTTGATTATCCGGAGTCTCAACACTTGGTGAAGCTCCAGACGACGACGGCAAAAGATGCCTCTGGAACAAATCCATAAACATCTGATGATCACTTTGAATCCGACTATCAGATTCTTGCAGCTGATCAAGTTTTTTCTTCATGCTCGTCGAGTAATTGTTGGCAAGCATGTGCAACTCCCGATTTTCATGCTTAAGCTGTTTGATCTTCTGCTTAAGGCTCGCCACCTTAGCCATCAAGGATTCAACCTGACGAGTACGAACAAGAAGGCGTTGGCCTATGTTTGACACAGAGCCTGCACACTGGATGCTAAAAGCCAAGGAGTCCTGGACAGTCAGCTTATCGGACCGCTTGGAAAGCACCCTGTTGTCCCTAGGGGTGAGAAGATTTCTAGCCACCACCGCGGCTGTTATATCATTCTTCATCACCGAATCCCCAACCGTAAAAGGACCGTTCGGGGATAAAAATGATGGATGTCATATGTTGTCCGGAGAAGACATCATAGGCTCTTCCCCGACATTCAAATCAAGACGACGGTCAGATGGGTAAGACATTTTCCGAAGGTTTTGAAGAAAAGAAGAGGTCAGACAAATCAAGATCTCAAAGGTACAAGCGGGGAACTTCTGCAATTAGCGTTACGATAAAGCACATGAATCATTTTGACAATAAAGCCTATAAATATAATACTTTCTCATTGTTTATATGAGCTGAATTTGAGATTTCCGATTAAGAATATCAAAAATATCATCATTTTTATCGTACTAATTGGTAAATCTACAACGAATTGATATTTAAAGTTTAATTTGATAATACCAGATGTTTGTATTACAATGAGATTGTAAATCTCATTCAGTGGTGTTGGTTTGGGAGTTCATTTGTCGAAGTCATGGTGTTGGTTTGGTAGTCCATTTGTCAAAGTCATCAAAAGCAGTCAAGTTTGAATGTGATTTCATAGTTGCGGGAATTAGATCGTAATTATTGAAAAGAAGGAGGGTCAATGTTTAATGCATGTTAACTAGAGTTCCTCTCCCTCTCCCAATCCTAACCTTCCTTTCTAATCAATTAGTTAAGGAGTCAACTCAACTCAACTCAACTCTTATAAATTATTTGATCAGATAAGCAGACTCTGTTTGTTTCAGAGAAAAACAAAAACAAAAATGTCAGGCCCTCAGTGCTGCTCCCACCCACCAACCCTGAACCCATCGAGTGGCTCCGGCCACGTCGAGAAGTTCGGCAGTCTTGACACCTATCTTGTCGGCTCCCCTGACTCCAAGCTCGCCGTCCTTCTCCTCTCTGATATTTTTGGTTCTTTCTCAACTCCCACAACTTCAAAAATCTCTGCTTTTTAATTTGGTTCAGTAATTTCTGCAATATTTTTTTTCATTTTCTGACATGGGTTATTTTTATTTATTGTGTTTTGATTGGCCTGTGTATGGTTTTTGTTTATAGGATATGGATTTTTGGAGTCTATAATTAGTGTTATGTCACCAATACTACAGTCTAGCAATATTTACTAGACAAGTTTGATACTTAACTATTATGTTAATAGGTGCTATAAATATATTTTGGTTGACTGATGATAATATAGCCTCAGCTGTGTTCACTTAAGGTCATATCAGAGCATAGATTGTTTTGGTTGACTGAGGATATTTGTAACTGTATGTCATATCAGAGCATAGTTTGTTTGCCTTTTTGTGTGTTTCTTTCGTCTGTTTCTGTTCCTTCCCCGATCGCGGGAAATAACTGATTTTTGATCAGTTGTATAAAATTGCTTCCTGAGTCTATGACGTTGTATCAGCAAACCACTTGTTATTTTAACATGTTTATTGTTTGTGCAGGATATGATGCTCCAAACTTGAGGTATGACTTGTTGCATATCCGTTTTTCTACAGCTACTTTGTTTGTGTTGCAACAGTGTGATGGATTGGTTCTCTGAATTGCATTTCAGAGAACTAAAGAAAAAAAAACCTTTATAATTTGCCTTCTGTTTACCATATTAAAATCAAACCCACTTATTTTTTTTAATAATTAGCCTGATGTTTTACCATATAAAAATTATATCCACTTTTTTAGACAGTTAATATAAAACAAGGGGTAAAACAAGACTTAGACGGTCTAGAACAAGATCGGATTTTAAGTCTTGACCAAAAAAATTTGTTCGAATCTAACGTATTAATTTTTTATTTATCAAAGCTCATAAACAAGTTTTGTTCTTATGATATATTAATCATTTCAATACTAAAAATTTAAGCTCTACCACTCTTGTTTGATTATAATTTTTCATTCCAATATTAAAAAAAAAAACAAAACCTTTAATTTTTCTCCCATTCAATAAATTGCAATTACTTTGTTTAATTATTTTTGTATGGCTTAAAGGCCCTTTTTAGTCTAAATTTTTGAATCAATCACTGTCTAGAAAGATAGATTATCCTTCTAGTTCTCAACATCATAAAAAATTAAAAAATAAAAAATAAAAAATCGAAGCACAGTTATGTTAGTCACTTGATCAATCACTAAATCATTTGCGTGTTTTCATAATCTCATGTACCCTTCAACTAATACCACCTGCCTTCTGTTTTGAAGGAAGCTGGCAGACAAACTTGCAGCTGCTGGCTTTTTTGTTGTGGTCCCTGACTTCTTTTACGGAGACCCTTTTGTACTCGGAGAGGAGGGATTTGCCGCTCTCCCTGGCTGGATAAAACATCATGAACCGGTTGGTTCTCTTATCATGTAGAGATCAAGAAATTGTTCCTTTAATTATAATTGAATTACTTTTACAAGTATCCCTTTGTGATTCCTGAATTCGCATAAAACGTTTAAGATAATGTGAAATTCTCGTTTTGAGGCTGTTTCAAGTTGAACATGCTTGTGGCTTTAGCTTGGAAGTCGAATTACTGTTGTTGTTTTCGAAGTTTATATGATTTTTTCCTCCTCAGACGAAATAAAAAGACCTGGTTTTGTAGTGTTTTAAAATCAAACTGTTTGATATTGTGGAAGTACTGTTAAAATGTTTCGCTCTTCTAAACAGGACAAAGCATTCGAAGATACAAAACCATTACTTGAAGCTTTAAAAAGTAAAGGTATTTCTGCAGTTGGTGCTGTAGGATTATGTTACGGGGGTGAGCTCATTTTCCCCTCATAGTGGATTCTTCTCTTTATTCTATAATTTTTTAGTTCCCTTTTCAGTTTAATATAATGTCTCGTATTTCTAAATTTTGGTTTCTTTTCGGATTTCTTCTCAGCCGTAATTTAGTAGTTCAACCTATGGGAAAATGTTTCGGTTAACGTTGAATCATTTGTGCTGTTTTCAGCCAAGGTTGTGGTTGAGCTTTCAAAGCATGACTTTATCCAATCTGCTGCTATGTGTCATCCTGCATTTGTCACTCTGGATGATATTAAGGGTACGATTTCTCTATTTAATATTCAAGAAATATTTAGCTAATTAGTGTAGGTGTCAATTTAAACGAACACATACCTAAGTTTTCTAATATTTACCCTAAGAAAGTGTAGATAGAAACATAAAAAACGGTTCGGTCTGTGTTTATTGATAAATTCCTGGGGCTAAATTGCAGCGGTTAAGGTTCCCACTCAAATACTTGGCGCTGAGATTGATCATATGTGTCCACCTGAAGTCGTGAAACAATTTGAGGAGGCTTTAGCTGCAAAACCTGAGGTAGGAAATATCTTGATCGAAACACTTTTCAATGATTTCAATGTATTTGTTGATTTTAATCATGGATATCCTTATAGCCCTTGAGATGACTTCGGGTTTAGTCGTTCCCATTCTGTCATGGGTTATTGGTAGAATTATGTCACGGATTATAGGTCGAACTTGCCCTTACAAAACTAAAGGTGTTCAAGGGCTTATATATTGTGCTTGGATATTCTACCTTCTTAATGCGGCTCTATTTCTTCAACGTTTCGCGTTTATGTATTTGGAATGAAAGTTGGGTTTATGGAATCACAGATCAAAAGCCATGTGAAGATATTTCCAAAAGTGGAACACGGGTGGACCACTAGGTACAATGATGAAGACGAAGTAGCTTGTCAAGCTGCCGAAGAGGCTCATCAAGACTTGTTGGAGTGGCTCCTGAACCACGTCAAGTGAATAGTATCGTCATTACTGTGAACTGTTCTATTGTCAGTGAATGACAAGAATAATTTGAACATTATCCTACCAACTGCATTCCATTTACTATGAATAAGAACAATGCATGCACTTTTATGTGCCAATATTTGTATGTAAAATTTATTGCTCGGAAGAGTAGAAGTTTGAGAATAATGTGGTGCTTTAAGGTTTGAAATTTGCTGAGTGGTATAATTCATTCTCAGACGTTTGATGATGTTGATTAGTGTATCATAAATAAATAAATTTTGTTATTTTAAATCAATTATCAAAACGACTTTCTGTAATACAAAATAAATTTTCTAGATAATTGCAGAATGCGAATAACTGTTTAGCACTCACAATACAAGTCAATCGACTATCTTGGTGTACTGGGTTTGGAGTGCCATGGCCGTGGAGTCTTGGACTAGTGCGGCTATTAGTTGTTCTTCCGAACTTTTGGCATTAGGCTTAGGTCATTCCTCCCGTCATCTCACAAATAAAGAATTGAATAAACAACAAATATCAAATTCCGTAATTTCCGTATTTTTTTTTTACCAGAGAATTATTTTCCCTCTTAAAATATAGCCTTAGCTGTCCTAACTCAATCAAACACTGACAGACTGTGAGTGTGTGTGTTTGTGAATTAAGAGAAAAAAAAGAAAGCAATCATGGCAAGCTTTGAGTGCTGCTCAATCTTTTCTTGTCACACGAGGTGGTACATCATGTATTCTTATATAAATTGTAAAATATGTGTGTTAAAAGATTAATAATTTAAAATTTTTAAATTTTTAAATTTTTAGCACTTACATAAAAATACATAGTGTACTATTCATGTTTCCATCACAAAATTTCTCCCGAACCTGTCCAGCGGCTTCGATCACGTGAAAAAGCTCGGTGGTTTCGACACCTATGTCCCTGACTCCAACCTTTCCGTTCTTCTCGTCCACGATGCTTTTGGTACTTTAGCCACCACTCCAAAAGTCGTTTTTTTTTTTGGAACTTTAACGAAAAGCTCCCGGCACTGTTCACTTTAACGAAAAATCACATTTTTACACTAAAATTCAATTCTGGTACTATTCACTTTACCCTTTATTTTGTCCTTATCGTTAAAACTCAAAGTTTTCAAGCCCTTTTCATTAGTTTTCCTTTTTTATTTTTACTTGTTTCTAAAGTTTTCGCTTTTTGTTCAGCTTATGATATGAGTTTGTGAGTTACAGTTGTCTCTGTGTGTTTTTAGCTTGGAGGCAGATTTCTGTCCTTTTATTTTGGTGCCCTTTTTATGCCCTCTTATTTTGTGAAGTTACAGTTAAGTCACGTCAACATTTTATATTAATTTTTTATAGAGATAATAAGACAAAAAATAATATGAATATAAAATGTTGACATGACTTAACCGTGACCGCACAAATAGGAGGACATAGGGAGTGCACCATAAGGGCATACAATCTGCCTCCTAATTAATGGGTATTGATTTTTAGCTTGTATGAATTAATGGGTGCAAGATCTCAAGTCGGATAATTGACAAAGTTAATATAACCTATATATATATTGAGTGGTTCTACTTTTAATTATATCGAGGCCATATGTATCTTACCATCTGTGTTACGGTGTGTTAATAATGGGCTACTGTATCGTGTATTTAAAATCTTTGACAATTGCATATGTTTTAGGGGTGTGCTATCCACACACCCCTTTTTACTTCTCACACACTCTTATTACTTTCTGTTCGTTAGATCTTCTTCAATTCATCCGATCCGACGGCTGAAATCCAAAAAGGTGTGAGAGAAGTAAAAAGGGGTGTGTGGATATCACACCCCATGTTTTATCTAGAAGTACTCACCTTATCAAAGAGTGGAAAGATGGCTGAAGGGGTCTAATATGAATTGAAACTTTTAGGTGTAAAATATAGTCCCAACATTATCACTTAAAATACTTTTGATCACCTACAACACCATCATTAATATGTTTGAAATATAATGTCATAAACTCCCGCAACAATGTGCGTATCAATCTTTCTAGTCTCTTCTACAATCCTAACTAAGGTCTTAACGTTTGAGAATATGAACTTAACAAGTGCGGCTAATCATCTTGATTTTTTTAGTTGGACTGTCACTATCACGTAGTGTTATTAATTTTGAAATTTTTTTATTGCCTTAGTTGCTCGATGTGTAAACACAGTTTCGGACACCTAGTAGCTTCCTTGATGAAGACTTCCATAAGTAACAGCTGATCATGCTTATATGACTAATCACTCTAGTCTCTAGAGTAAGCTGATGACAATTGTATTTTATAAGATCTGAGATGGGAAACAAACGACCGAGGGAACAATTACATGATGTAAATGTGCCAATTTATTAGTAGGAAATTTCTCAATCTTGTCGGGGAGCTATTAGATGTGGGACTAGCAGATTAGCCAGATAAATCTTTTTTATTTAATAAATAATAATTGAGGGGTCAATGTCGCTCAGTCTCAAGGCCTTGTTCACAAAAGCAACAAAAAGTAAATTTCAATGGAGAATCAATTATGTACTCGACTTTATCTAGGCCCCCCACCCCAACCCATGCATTTCAGCTACTAGTCCCTAGTGATTTCGTCACATAAATTATTAATCTTTGCTTAATTTGTGAATGGTGCTATTCACATGCCCTTTATTTTCCAAACAATCGTCTCAACTTTCGACCCTTGAATCGACAAATTGAAGATGACTGTTCATGGAAAAAAAAATTAATCTGTATAAGCTGACTAAAGGCAACAAATTCATGGAGTTGAACACAACACTAACTGCGGCCAGTTTTCGTCAAGTATTGTTTATATTCAATTTTAAATTTTTCAATAATTTCTGACCGCACGATGTACGATAAACGGATATAATTAGAGAATTCTCAAAATCCTTATAAAGAGGATTCAGCGAGGATCCTCTCTCCAAAAAAAACCTATCTATCAGCAACTTCCAAGTGACCTTGAGTAGACAAACAATTTTAAGTAATGATGGGTAAATGTCACATTCCAGACCGGCTCCGCCATAAAACGATATTGTCCGCTTTGTGCTTGGTTTGCACAATTTTTTTTTCTAGAGACTCAGCATGAGAACTTCCCAGTGGGTCACCCATCATAGGAATGCTCTCGCCCAAACTCGCTTAACTTCGGAGTTCCCACGGAATCCGAAGTCAATGAGTCCCCAAAAGGCATTGTGTTATAGGGAGGAGAGCATGTACATATAAGGCACATCATCCTCTCTCCATTGGTCGATGTGGGACATAACAATCCAACCCCCTTAGGGGCCTAACGTCCCCGTCGGCACACTCGCACCGAACGACAGAGTGGCTCTGATACCATTCTGGCACGCCCTGGACCCAAGATTAGTAGAAAAATCTCGAACCTAAATCCAGCGCACGAGTTAAAAATAAAATTAAATAAAAGGAAAGTGAAACTGGGTGGAAAAATATGAAATTCCTCTTATAACAAGAAATTGAGAATTCTTTACAAGACTAAAATAAATAAATACAAAATTATATCCTCACACTTAATCCAATTTCATCCCGTCTACCCTTTTTGACTATTTAGTTCTTAAACCTGCATAACAATAGAGAGGTGAGCTTCAACAGCTAAGTATGGACAAAACCTTACCACAGAAAATTGACAATATTAAATTAAGTGTTATAAAATCATGTAATCAAGTACGAAATCATTGTGATAACAATGTATGAGTGCAATGCAATACTCTTCATCTCTACCCGTTAATTTATATAATAAAACACGCAGACCTGCACATCCCATACCGTGCATTTTACCTTTGTAGTGGTGGTTCAGATGTTCTAATATACAAATTAATCCCCTGTAACTGAATCATTCCAATTTCTCCTTTTGTTAATCTTGCCAAAACTCTTCGTCGCCAATCCCGAATTACCCAAAAAAACCTATGCACTGTGGGCTCGCCTGAGACTAGGTACCTGCTAAGAGTTTGGCTCAATTACACAAAAGATATTTCCAACTACCCTCATTTCCAGAATTCCTTCCTCAACACCGAACTTCCAACTATTCTCACACATAAGTGATGCACAAATAATCTCATTTCATCATTCACATGTACCACAACATATTCTCAACGAATAGCATTTTACCAATAATTCCATAACCAATAATAAGTAAACACCCAAGATAAACATTTATTCAAGGGTAAATTACCCTGTAACACCTTAGGTTTGGAATCTATTAAAATCGCAAACAACATCTTCAAAACATTTCACTTTCATACCTCACCTACTATTTTATTTCAATATGGTACTTCCGTTACATTTTTCATTCATTGATCCGTTAAAAGCTGACATGATTGTCACATTTGCAACGTGGCTACCAAATGTGTGTCACGTGGCAAAAAAATTATTTTTTTATTCATTAAAAATATTATAATAATTTACACTTACAAAAAATTTGAAACCCACCCCTGCGCAACCCCCAACCCTTGCAAACAAACCCAGAAACCTTTCCCCGCCACCCCCCGGGACCCACCACCTATCTCTCATTCGGAGCCCTAAAAATTAGAAAGAAAACCCTAAAACTAAGAGGTCCAATAGAAACTAAGCAGCAGCAATTGGTTGTGCAAATTTTCAATTCACTAAAATTATCCACTTTCCCCCAACCAAAACATTGAAAACCCCCCAAAATCTCCATTCAATTTTCCTTCAATTGAACCAAACAGATGTCTAACTTTTTTGTTCTTGAAGAACCCCGCGCCCCCCTCCCCCCAAAAAGACAGAATGATGAGGTTTCGCAGAAAATTAAAACTAAAATAAGAAAACCGAGAAAACCCACATCTCTCTACCTTCAAACTCGAGCACATTCTCTCCAAACGAAGCATCTTTGACACCCAAATCAGCATTTTCGTTGTCGTTGGTGTTTCCTTGCTCATTTTTTCCTCGGTTCTCTTCCTCTTTCGCCGCCGTTTCCTCAGATGCCTCAGCCTTTTGGCACCGAGACTCGACCCCAAGTGTTAGGACCACCTGACTTGGGCCTTTAGCTAGCTCTCTTCCAGCCCGTGTTTGTTAGCCCTTAGCAAAGTTCACTCAAAGCCCAGCCTTGTTGCTAGGGTTCCCTTGCAGATTGTATTTAAATAGATCATTGTAACCTGAAAAGGGTATGAATGAATGAAATCTGTCTTTCTCCTTTCGAACTCTATCACTATTTTCCTTCTTTTCTGCACTGTTGCTCTGATTTTCCAGCTTTCTGTGTTCGAGACCGAGTGGGCTTACCATTTGGTATCAGAGCCCTTCGATGGGCAAAACCACCCCTTCCCCCAGTACCGATCCCGACGCTGTGACGGCGGCGCTGGACGTCCGTAATGACCACCTCCGCAACCAGGTTGTCGATATCTCTGATTCAGTCTCAGCTTTGGAAAACCAACAAACTTCCTTCCAAAAAGCTCTTGACCATGCAAGATTCCAACGTAACGTTTCAACAAACCCTCACCTCCCAGTTCACAGCCTTCCAATCCCTACTATTGGACGAACTAAGATCCCTTAAATCCACTCTTCCCACTCCTCCAACCACCACATCACCACCAACAACCACCCCACTCTTTTCCGCCCCATCTTCTACTACCCCCACCCATCCCCGTCTCTCTACGCCTACCACCCAACCATCTTTCCAGTCCCTCTTTCCTCCACCGACCACGGGCTTCGGGCTTTCCCACCCACCCGTTTTAACCCCAGTCCCCTCTTCCATTCCCCTAACCCGGCCCACACCATCCCCTAATATGACGACCACCAGGCCCATGTCCTCTTACCAATAACAGGCTTCTTCTTCAAATTTCTCTCCACACCCATCCACCCCGTTCTCACCATTCTCCCACGTTTACCACCTCGCACCCACCCCACATTCTCCGACCACCCACCCTCCCTCTCCTATTATATACCCACCCAACTCCGTCCACCCACTGACCACCTCCGTCCCCGTCTCCACCCACTCTCACACCCCCTTCACGCCCAACCTTCCTCCCCATACCCCCCATTTTAAACCTATCAAAATAGATTTACCCCGTTTTATTGGGGATGACCCTTATGGTTGGCTGGCCATGGCTGAACGCTACCTGGACTATTACGAGGTTCCACCCAATCAATGGGTTTTGGTGGCAGCCTACAACTTTGGCGCCGATGCATCGATTTGGATGTGTGGTTTCGAACAGCGGTACGGTCGAGACAACTGGAGTCTCTTTGTCGACCTTCTGCTTCAACGATTTGGGGGAGGCGACCGTGCTAACATTGATCACAGCTCACTCACATTCAACAAAAAGGCACTATTGATGAATATATTGCCGAGTTCACCAAACTGTCTTGTAGGGTGATTGACTGGACTGAAAACCAGTTGAAACATGTTTTCTTGGGGGCTTACGAGACGACATCTGTCATGATGTCTTGGCCCTCGAACCTGACTCTCTCCACCACGCCCAGAAGCTCACCAAAATATTGGAGACCAAGAACCAGGCCAAACGTTATACCCGACTCTCTCGTCCTTTCCACTCCTCATCCTTCTCGAGACCACCCATTTCCCCCACCTCAACTTTCCCCACCATTCCTCCACCACCCCCATCTCATCCTCCACAACCCTTCAAACGTTTAAACCCAACGGAAGTCCAAGATAAAATTCGCAAAAAAGAATGTTTCCATTGCTCCGAGCCTTATACCCCAGGCCATAAATGCAAACACCCAATTATGGTCTTATTGGACTGCGCCACCCCCAACGATGACTCCCAGGATGATTCCCAGGAATTTCACGATTGCCATCCTGCGGAGGACAGCCCCATTACTCCCTCTTGTCACATGCTGGAACTATTTTCGATCCCGAACCTTGGATTTGGTCAACCTATGCGCCTACGTGGCTCTATTCAGTCCACACCCATCAAGATCCTCATTGACTCAGGATTTGCTTGTAACCTGTTGTGCGTTGATATTGCCCACCAGTTAGGGCTGCCAATTGAACATATTTCTCCCATCCCATTTACCACAGCTTCTCACAAACAAGTCACAACGACCATGCGAGCTCATAATGTGGTTGTCAAGTTGCAGGATGATACTCTAACGGGATCCTTTCTCTTACTCACCATACCTGGCTATGATTTGGTGTTGGGAGCCGAGTGGCTCGAATCCCTAGGCTGGATAGGCTGGCACTTCCAGAACAAAACAATGATTTTCCAAACACATGGCTACACCTACACCCTTCAAGGCCTTCAGACAGCCCACCCACCTTTCCACCTGTGCCACTCCACCCAATTGAGCTCCTCCACGACCCCCCTACCCCACCGACCCAACTTACCCACCGCCCCACCGTTTGACCCACCATCTAATACCCACCCCGCAATTCTTTTCTTGTTATCTCAATACCACCACCTATTCTCCCTCCCAATTGATCTACCACCACCCAGACAAATTGACCACACGATCCCGTTACTCCCCGGTACCCCACCCATCAATGTTCGGCCCTATCGTTACCCTCACTCACAGAAGGCAGAAATAGAAAAACAGGTGCAAGAACTCCTCTCATCCGGTGTAATTCGGAACAGCCACAGCCCATTCTCCTCCCATGTTCTTTTGGTAAAAAAGAAAGATGCATCCTGGCGCCTTTGCATCGATTATCGAGCTCTCAACGCTGCTACAATCAAGGATCGTTTCCCAATCCCAGTAGTGGATGAGCTTTTAGATGAATTACATGGTGCTTGCTTCTTCTCCAAACTCGACCTCCGCTCCGGTTACCACCAAATACGAATGTGCACTGAGGACATCGCAAAGACTGCCTTTCGTACACACGACGGTCACTACGAATTCTTGGTAATGCCTTTTGGATTGTCCAATGCTCCCTCTACTTTTCAAGCCCTTATGAATTCCATTTTCCGTCCGTACTTACGTAAGTTTGTGTTAGTATTTTTTGATGCTATTCTTGTGTATAGCCCTTCTTTGCATACTCACCTCTCCCATTTAGAGATGGTTTTCCAACTTCTATCCACACACAGCTTGAAAGTGAAGATAAGCAAATGTTCCTTTGGCCAACATCAACTTAAGTATTTGGGCCACACCATTTCCGGACAGGGTGTTTCTGTGGACACATCTAAAATTGCAGCGATCATCAATTGGCCACGCCCAGTTTGTGCCAAAGGCCTTCACAGCTTTCTGGGCTTAACAGGTTATTATCGAAAGTTCGTCAAGCATTATGGGTTGATAGCCAAACCTTTAACAAATATGCTGCAGCAAGGCAACTTCATCTGGACGCCTGAATCTTGTAGTGCTTTTGAGAAACTCAAACAGGCCCTCACATCCACTCCGGTCCTTGCCCTCCTTGATTTTACAAAGACATTTGTGGTGGAAACCGATGCCTCCGGCACCGGCATCGGAGCAGTGTTGTGCCAAGAGGGCCACCCAATTGCTTACCTTAGCAAAGCTTTATCAGGCCGCAATCTCACCCTCTCCACGTATGATAAGGAACTCATCGCTATTGTGTTTGTCGTCCACCATTGGAGACCATATCTGCTAGGCCAACAATTCCGGATTGTCACAGATCACAAACCTATCAAGTACTTTCTCGAGCAACGCATAACCACACCACATCAATGGCTTGCCAAACTTTTGGGCTATTACTATTCGGTGGAGTACCGGCCCAGATCTCAAAATGGGGCTCCTGACTCTCTTTCCCGCCAAGCCGAACCACTGCAACTGATGGGCCTCTCCTCTCCTATATTGGACTGTACCCCTGCCTTTCAACAAGCTTATGCCACGGACCCTTCCCTTTCAGTGGTATGGCCTGCATTATTGTCTTCTCCAGATGCAACGGTTCACGGCTTCTCCCTCCACAATGGCGTCCTACACTACAAGCGCCGTATTTATGTCCCCTCTACATCCCATTGGCGTTCTACAATCCTCGAAGAACTTCATTCTTCACTACATGGTGGCCACTCCGGGTTCCTTCGCACCTATCACCGAATCAAACGCAGCTTTCTGTGGCCCGGCATACGACGAGATGTTAAGCGTTTTGTTGCCCACTGCACCGAATGCCAACGCCAAAATCATGAAACCGTCCACCCCTCGGGCCTCTTGCAGCCCCTACCCATCCCCAATGGCATTTGGCAAGATATTGCACTGGATTTCGTCGATGCCTTACCTTCTTCACCTCAGCCACGGTTGCAGACACTTTCATTAAGGAGATTTTCCGTTTACATGGCATGCCCAAATCCATAGTGTTTGACCGTGATCCCACATTTCTCAGCAACTTATGGAAGGAATTTTTTAAACACCAAGGTAGCAAGCTCTGCCATAGCTCGGCCTACCACCCTCAATCGGACGGCCAAACGGAAGTCCTCAATCGCACTCTTGAGCACTATCTCCGATGTTTTTCTGCAGATAAACCACGCAAGTGGTCCTCCTTCCTGCCATGGGCCGAATGGTGGTATAACACCACCTACCAATCTGCTATTAAGATGTCTCCCTTTCAAGCATTGTATGGGGTTGCCCCTCCATCTGTCCATACTTATCTCCCTGGTACAACGGTCGTTCAGTCCGTCGATACTGCCCTACAAGACCGGGACCAGCTGCTTCGCCTTTTACGGACCAACCTTCAGCTTGCTCAGAATAGAATGAAACAAATCCATGATAAAGGCCGGACTGAACGCGAATTTGCGGTCGGCGATTGGGTGTTTCTCAAGCTTCAACCCTATAGACAACACTCGGTCGCCATGCGCCACTTCAACAAACTGACGCCTAAGTTTTATGGCCCATTCCAGATTACGGACCGTATTGGCTCTGTGGCTTATCGTCTCCAGCTTCCACCCGACTCAAAAATCCACCCTGTTTTTCATGTCTCCTTGCTAAAAAAGACAGTGGGCCCAGCCGTCACTACCTCTTCCACCCTTCCACCAACGGACTCCACGGGATTCTTCAAGTGGCAACCAGAAACCATTTTGGACCGAGGCGCCTTCAAGAAAAAGAACAAACCAGTCACTAAATGGTTGATCAAATGGGCAGGCTTACCAGCAGAAGACGCCACCTGGGAAGAGGCTGATGATATCATTACACGCTTTCCTGATTTTCAGACCTGAGGACAGGTCTCCTCTGAAGCGGAGGGGAGTTGTTAGGACCACCTGACTTGGGCCTTTAGCTAGCTCTCTTCCAGCCCGTGTTTGTTAGCCCTTAGCCAAGTTCACTCAAAGCCCAGCATTGTTGCTAGGGTTCCCTTGCAGATTGTATTTAAATAGATCATTGTAACCTGAAAAGGGTATGAATGAATGAAATCTGTCTTTCTCCTTTCGAACTCTATCACTATTTTCCTTCTTTTCTGCACTGTTGCTCTGATTTTCCAGCTTTCTGTGTTCGAGACCGAGTGGGCTTACCACCAAGCCTCGGCCAGAGAAGGGGAGATGAAGAGAGTGGAGGACAGAGAAGGTGGGTCGGGAAGGTGAAGAGAGAGGAGTGGTCTGGGGGCTGCGATGGTGATGGGGAAGGGCTGCGGTGGGTCCCGGGGGGGCTGTGGGGGGAAGATTTCTGGGTTTGTTTGCAAGGGTGGGGGGTTTGCACATAGATGGGTAGTGTAAATTATTATAATATTTTAAATGAATAAAAAATTATTATTTTTTGTCAAGTGGCACACATTTGGCAGCCATGTAGCACAACTGTAGCAGTCACGTCAACTTTTAACGGATTAATGGATGGAAAATGTAACGGAAGTACCATATTGAAATAAAATAGTAGGTGAGGTATGAAAGTGAAATGTTTTGAAGAGGTTGTTTGCGATTTTAATAGATTCCAAACCTAAGGTGCTACAGTGTAATATTCAATGAGCATCAGATCACATTAATCAACCAATAAGATTGATAATGATAATATCACACTTCACGAAATTTAATAAAGCCAATCTTCTTAAAGGTCTACCGTGTTTTCCCTACCTGAATTCCAAAGCATTGCTCCGACTCTTTGCTACAAGAGTCTAACTTCGGCAACTCCTATTCACTAGTGTAAGCAATTACTAAAAAGCATGACATGAACTCTAACCCTAGTCAAATAACTTGGTATTACTGTTTGAACACCAACCATTTCAAACGTCATTTTGGTTGATCTAGAATAGCTTGGTCATAACAAACTAAATGTTTGAATAAGTATAACTTTTAGAAAATCAGGGAACGTGTGAAATTCAAATATACATATGCATGCTTTCTTCTGGTATATAATTAAGAAGGGTGGCATTTTAAACCATGTATATGCATAATACAATTATTTCCAACTCCAAGTTTACTTCATATATAATTGAAACTATTTATATCTGTTTGAACCCGATTTTACAAATATCGGCCCGAGCAATCGAGACCGTTAAATGAGCGAGTTTTGGACTGATGGATCTCATATTTTTTCTAAATATTACTATTGAGTTATTGTAGTAATTATCTTGACAAAATATTAAGATGACCCTGGAGGGTGCGAATTGAGATCAAGGAGCACCACCGAATATCCTTGGCGAGGTGCCAAGTATCCAGTCAAATAAACTGCATCAGGTTGCTACAAGAAGGACATGTGGATTTTGAATAATGGTGATAATGCAATTAAGGTTGAATCTTTGACTAGGATTCCATCTCAAGGTCAGATTTTCAAAAGGAAAATGTCCTTTGGTTGATGTGATAAGGCATGGGCATTGGCAAAGAAATGAAGATAAAGTTTTCAGAGTCATAGCACAAGTGAAATTGATTTTCATGCACCTGGACACGTTTGGTGGATGGATCAAGATTTGGACTTGCATTGGAACTATTGGAGGTAGTGTCCTTTAATGCCGAGTCCTGTTAAAATAAATAGGGGATAATGCCTTGGTTCCAGCATCATGATGGCATCTGAAAGATAAGCCGTTGGAAGCCTTTGATTGAAATTCTAGTTGACGAATTTGAGTTAAAATCAAATTCTATACTAGTAAAGCCGCGCCGAACAGGATTATGTAGAGAATATTCCTATTATTTTCAACTTGTGACGGCAATTTGATGAACTATAAATACAGACGCAATAGCAACGGGAGAAGGGACTCCAACTCAACACACAAATCTGCTCTGCGCAATTTCTCGCTCTACGTGAAACCTCTCAACACCTTGAGATTTTTTATTTCCTTTTTCGCCGACACACCTTCAGTTTAGATAAACAGCACTGTGAAGGCAACCGGTGGTATCTTCAGTTTGGATAAACAACACTACCGCCGTAGAATCAGCCAACTTCGGAACACCTTTAGTTTGGATAAACAGCACTGCGTCGAGGCCGACTGATTATCTATCCAAGTCTCGGTCAAGAAAGATTTTCGAATCTTTTTTGGCAGAGGTCATCTCATTAGCCTTTTCGGCGAAGTGAGGTGTTACCAGGTTACTACATTCGGCACATTGAAAGCTGAATTTGATATTGAACTTCGTAAAAATAGCAGCCTTGTCTTCAGACTCTAGAACCCAAAAGCCGAGACGCGTTCCTTCCTCGGCCGAATCGTAAGACGTAGAAGTCAGCAGCGCGCTCAACGCAACATCAACACATTTTACTCCTCGACCGACGAGTTGGCACGCCCTGCACACATTCGAAGGACTTAGTTAGTCTACTAGTTACTCGGCCTACGCGCCACGTAGGCTAGGTGATTCTTGTAGTCAAGAATATCATATGTGTCTGTAGCTTGATAACAAGATAACAAGCTTGGATCAAGTTAGTAGATAACAGCTCTTTCCTCCGATTTGTATATATATATACAGTCTGATACTAATATGCTGCTTTATATATATAACTTGCTGAGAAATCAATTGACATATATACTTGAAGCGGTATTGCAAAAGATAGCAATATTGTAGGATTGGATTTGTGAAGGTAATTTAATAAGAGCTATCACAACCAAACGATTCACTGTAAACTATAATAATACTAATACTTTCTTGTCTAACTCCATTCAATCACAACCCTAATTAAAAGCTCAGAAGCTCCACCCTTTAGGTCAAAGAATTAGGACTTACCCCTGTGTCCGTGTTCCCCTCATACTGGCAGAAGGACATTAGTCCACCGCACTCGACCTTGCTCCTTTATTTGATTCTTTCAAAGCTGACTGACCATCATCAACACAACAGCTCTCTTCTCTTATACCTTAATTTGTTTCCCATTCTATTGCCATCTCCGCAGACATCCAATTCAACCTTCATCTTAATTTCTTTTCTCATCCTCTCTCTCATTCACTCACTTTCTCCGACCCAAAATACCTTTTCCCTCTTCTCTTTATTGATCTCTCGCTAGACTCGTTTCCTCAAATCTTCTTCTTCTCTGTTGTTCGTTTTCTTTAGTACCAGCAATACGGTTCGATATATATATATAAGCATGGGATTCTTTAGTCGGTTCGAGTCGGCAAATAGAGATAATAACTTCTTCTAGGTTTATCTTGCCAAGCTGACTAGACTTAGGATTGGATCAAATAATAAAATATTACAACTAAATGCTAGGCTAGGAGAAGTTGTTACTAATTGATACTTACCATAGTGGAAAATAAAATTCACTATAGGTAATTTCTCAAAAATACTCCACCCTTAAAAAAAATCAAGTAGGTTTATATATATATATATATATATATATATTTATTTATTTTTTAAATCCAGGTCCTCACAATTAATCTACCCTCCTTAACAAGAATTTCATCCTTGAAATTCGTAGTGCCTTACTCAATATATGACAATAGTTGAAGAATCCTTAGAGAATATCGAAACAGAGTGGTTGCATAAAGATTACCCTTCCATTTCAAGTGGATTGCATTTCTCTATTGCCTTCCAACTCTAGCTTTTCTTCCTCTTATATATAGTACAAGACTATAAAGCTCACTGAATAATGAAAATAACTATAGACTAAAACATATATTTTCTTTTCTAGTAATGACAAAACTGAGCATTTGGAATGAATCATTTTCATTTTGTAATAAGACATATAATTTTTGAAACCACTTACTCACAGAATCCCCAATTATAGTTAATCTTATTACTGAAGCCGTCCCCTCTTTCTGGCAACCCGTCATCGCAACACATGAACTATAATGTTCCAACTTTACCATGAAATCATAGTTCAATCTAAAAGCTTAATGTAGTGTCACAACTCTAGTTGTCTCAAACTTCAAAAGAACACAATGATCTCAGGAAAAACACTTGGAATTAAAGGTAATCTAACCATTCCCAAAACTAACTTTCCAGATGTAGTTTTCAAACTGATTGATAACCATAGGTAGCATTTCTATTGGTCCAATTTACACCATTCAGAAATCATCACTTAGTCCACTATTTTGATTCTCTTAATCTTATCACACTTTCTTTGTGATTTCATTTGATTCATCACACCACTTGATGTTGTGTAGTAATGAAGTTCAAATATTTATCACACAATATATTTTGTCTATTCTCACAGTCAAAGTATGTGTACCTAACAAACTAAAACCTCAACACTACTCTTGTCAGTTTGAATTTCCACACTCAGGTCATGGATTGAAACTCGAAAACAAATGCCTGCTCCAAGTACTTATGTTGACTCTAAACTATTATCATGCTCATTCAAATTAGTGACTAGATGCCACTGCACAAATTCATCTTATAACAATAAGTCTAACAAAGTATTTCTCTCTAGCATGTCAAATTGGCATTTCAGCTTCCTAGTCCTTCACTCATCTTCCTTAAAACTTAAAAACTTTTCAATACCATCCCTTTCAAAAAAAAAAAAAAAATCACCATTTTCACTTCTCCAATATCATGACTTTCCTATTATCCCTCGGAATAATCCTGAAATTAAATTCTCAATAATATTGCATTTCTTATAATCTCTTTCTTGAATAAAAATCAACTCTATATACACAAATCCAATCTTCAATGGCTGACTTGTATTAAACTTTATTGTGGAGCCAAAAATAATTACAAGGCGACACGTGGATTTTTGACAAAAGAAGACAAAACTACTCTTGGGGCATACCGGAATTCCTACGCGCAAGCAGCAGACAATTATCCCTCAACCAAGTCAAAAGTGCCTAAAATAGGTATTACTTTTAAACCTATTTTGTTCCATATATTCCTTACCTTTTTCACTACATAACCTTCAACATATTTATTCCAAAAATATGTTAATTGAGTAATAAATGGATTAATTACCAAATTAATCCATTAGTTATCAATTAATTCACCCAATTAGCTACAAAGTAAACCCAAAATTGTGTCAAGGGCCGGCTACCCTTTGTTGAAAAGGGAATTAGCCACATTTTTCTCATCTCTTAACATTTACCCATTTTTCATCCCTTTAATTAACCAAATTAATTTCATAACCTTCCCTTTAGGTTTAAGTAGCCAATTAATCATATTAAATTGGTTAATTAAACCAAAATTCAACCACAAAACATATCCCACTTAATCCCAAAACTAGGAAAGGGCCGGCCATCTCCCCATGCTCTTTATCCCACTTATTTTCCCACTTTATTGCCCAAATTAAATTAGATAATAAACCCTATAACCCCCATTCATTTCTTTCATATTTAATTAGCCAATAAATTGGTTAATAAAACAAAAAATTGAACCCAAAAGACCAAAGGTTGGCCGGCCACTTCCTCTCTAAAGTGGACCAACCTATCCCTATAAATAGATACCCATTTTCACCAAAAAATCACTTCCAACTCTTGCTAAAATTCTCTAGAATTCTTAAACACTTTTTCTCTCTAAATTCTAACTTTGGCATCGGGGGTTCTTCGGCCAAAGCTTCCTCAATTCATCGTGGGCGCGTGAGGCTTTTGGCCTTGACAAAACGTGTTAATTTTTTTGTATGTGCAATTTTATCCAAGAAGAAAGCGGCGGAAATTTGCATCCACAAATTGGTGCTTTCATTGAGAGTGAAAATCCGTACTCGTAGAAGACTCTCGTATAACAAGGTATTTCTCTAATTTCTAGTCCAATTGAATATTTTTCATACGTTTTTATTGTTAAGAATTTTTTATTTGCAAAGATTCTTTGATAAAGCATGAAAGAAAAATATGATGGCTAGAAATATAGAAAATTCCCAAAGTGAAAATTCTAGTTCTCAAGAAACGAGATCACGGCGATCCACGAGGCTAAATGTGATCATGGGTAGAGTGGCACCACCACGAAGCTCCACCGTGCCAATCACTCGTGGCGAGATCCACACCACCACCATGGCCCAAGCCACGCCATCTAAACTTGTACGGGCCCAAGCCTCGCCCTCGTATGCATCACCCACTGAACAGCCTGCTCCCGTAATCCAGCATACTCCCTTAATCCAGCCTGCTCCCGTGATCCAGGCTGCTCCCTTGACCCAGCCTGCCCCACTAGTTTCCCAAGCAGTCCAAGTTGGCCTAAGAGTAGCACAACTATCTCGACTCTAAGTTTCGGGACCCACGATTAAAGCAGGAGTATTTTCACCACATTTCTCCGCATATTTGACATTTCCCAACTCAAATCTCGCACTCGGGGTCTACCACACTTCCACTGCTCAAGGAGATACATTCCTTCCAAGCTCTTCCAACCCAAATGAAGAACAACACTTGTCTCGACAAGTCATAAAGTTGACGAGCGCCCTCGCACAGTAGACGACCTTGGTGAACCAACTCTTGCAGTGCACCGAGATGCAACGTGCCCTAAGTGTGGTGTCCCGAAGTAGGACAAGGGCAGACGAGGAATCTCTCCAACATCGTCCCGGAAATCAGCCACTAGATCAGCCACAAACCAAGCATTCTGACAGTGTATACTCCCGATTGGGCCCTCAAGATAGCATATTCTCCAGTCTTAGTGCGCGGAGAAGCGTGCACTCTCGACTAGGCCCACGGACGAACATACATTCACGGTTGGAGTCGCACTCTGATAGTCAACATGAGCAACCTTCCAAGCAAAGTGTTCATTCACGGCTAAGCCCGCAAGGAACATCCTCCACCTCATATCGGAGTAGGCATCACGACAGACGGAGAGAAGCAGTCACTCAATCCAGCTCAAGTTCAACCAACAGCCTGCGGAGAACTCGCTCGCCTCCTAGAAACACACCACAAGAATCGCATTCGTGGCATAGAAGAGCCAAATACATGGAAGAGCAGCCTAGACCAACAAGTCATGACTGGGGGCAGCCGAAAGCTCTGCTACCCCAAAGGCAAATTCAGGAGGAAGTAGAAAGACTCTTGACCAAGCGATTGCGTAATTTGTAACGCAACGAGGTCATTGACGAGGCACTACGACGAAACATGAACAACATAAGCAAGTCACCCTTCACGGATGAGATCGAGCAGGCAGAGCCTCCACACGAGTTTAGCATGCCACATTTCACATCTTTTAAAGGGGAAGAAGACCCGGAGGAACACTTGAAGCACTACCGAAGCGCAATGATCCTCTATCAAAACAACGACGATCTTATGTGCAAGATATTCGCCACCACTCTACAAAGTGAAACGCAAGATTGGTTCTATACCCTGCTGCCACAGTCCATCCGGAATTTTGATGAACTTTCTTTGGCTTTCATAAAAGAATATTCACCCTATCGCTCGATCAAGAAGAAATTTGACAATTTGTTCAACGTCAAGAAGAACCCAAATGAGTCAATTCGCGACTATGTGAAGAGGTTCAAAGTAGAAAAAGCAAGGATAGTCGGATGCAACGACTTGATAGCTAGAGCAGCCTTCTAAAAAGGACTTCCAGCAGACCACCGGTTGTTCGGAGAATTGATCATGAAAGAAGATCTAACCCTAGCAAACTCCTTCGTTCTAGCAGAGAAACACGCACTTTGGGATGAAGCTCGGCAAGCAGACAAGGCACCCGAGCAGCCTAAGAAAGAAGTAGCGGTAAAAAAGGAGGACACAAAGCAACTGAACAAATAAAGCAAGCAGGGGGCCAAGCGTAGGGACTGATTCCCGACTAGAGGAGGCCCAACGACCAAGAACTACTCTAAGTTCTCGATTTTAACCCCACCAAATGCCCATTTGGAGTATCTTCAGGCAGATTATTAGGGTACCTAGTAACCCAACAAGAAATCGAAGCACATCCCAAGCAAATCCGAGTGATCCTAGAAATGAAATCTCCCACTACCTTGAAGGAGATCCAAAGCTTGGCTAAACGAGCAACTGCCCTCAACTTCTTTCTTTCGCGATCCACCGATCGATGCAAGCCCTTTTTTCAAGGCTATCAAGAGGGCACAACGAGACAAATGGGATGAAGAGTACGAAAGAGCTTTCCAAACCCTGAAGAAGTATTTCACATCACCTCCTTTACTATCCAAGCCGGAAGCAGCGAATGACTTATACATTTACTTGGCAGTCTCAGAAGTAGCAATAAGCTCTATCATTATACGAGAAGAGTTGGGGGCCCGACTACCTGTATTCCACAGTTCAAAAGGACTACATATATTCCATAATTCAAAATCTCTTCTCAATGCTACCAGATATTCAAAAGCTAGGTTTGGCAATAGTTGTTGCAACCTGGAAGCTCAAGTTTTACCTTCAAACGCAAGCAGTCATCCTTATGACGCATTATTTCGCCCAATCTAGACGCGCAACGATAAAGGCGTAGATGCTAATGGATGCAAAGTTTTTTGACAAACGCAACAACTTGGCCCAAAAAGCGCGCCTACGGCTGACAGACACTAAAAGGACACACTCGGAAGCAAGTTTTGTCCTCATCGCTTTAAAAAATTCTACTTAGGAGCAACATGTACCGACAGTTGAGCATCTCCTGCTACGTGTTACATGGTCCAGCTTTACGACTCCCTACCGCGCACTCACGCCTAGCCTAGGCGACGCAATATAGCGGCCCAACAAGCCGAGCACACCCTAGCCGTACCTGCTTCACCCGATGGTGACTTCTGCCATTTGCATATCGATGGTGCATCCAACAAGACAATCCTCGACTGCCTCAAGAAATCCCTCACTAAAAAGAAAGGGAAAATGGCCAGACGAACTCCCCAGATGTCCATGGGTATATTGCACCACTAAAAAAATGAGCAACCGGTAAGACGCCTTTCATTTTGGCATTTGGCTCAGAAGCAATCATTCATCCCAATGTCATCAAGCGAAGTATCACCTCTCTACTACCAAGCATCGAGTATAACAGTAAGGGGATGGCCGCAAGTTTAGATCTGGCAGAAGAGAAGTGCCAGCAGACTATCACTAGCATCACAGCCTACCTGCAGTAGCTCATCTCCAGCTACACCAAAAAAACCAAGATCCGGCAATTCCAGCCCGAAGTTCTGGTCTCAAGAAAAGCCTTCATCACTGCTTGTAGATAAAACTCCCATCTGGGAAGGTCCGTAAAAAAATCAACAGACTAGGTGGTAAGAGCAGTTACACTCACGCCACCATGAAATGACAACAAGATCGAAAAGTAGTAGAACACCTACAATCTGATGAAGTACCATGTGAGAACTCCCACTACATCAAAGCCCAAAGACTGAAGCAGCTCAACAGGCACCACCTCGCAAGCCGATAACTATCTAGTTGTTATGTAGTCTTTTACAGCTAAGTTATTTGTTCGTTTCACTCGTTTTTCAATGAGGAATTCAGAAGTAATTTGCAACTTGGCTCACTTACATGCCTACAACAACTGATTATACCTGCACTTAAAAAGAAGATTACGCCATTCTTAGGGACTCATCGTAGGAAATGCACCCCCCGAGGGACCAACCATGCTCTCCAGTGCAAGAGGGTAAACCAATTCCCCGACACCCACATGGGTCTGCTCTCCAAAGCGGGAGGATAAACTCCATACTCTAAATATCCAGACGTGGATGAGCCGGGCTGCCCTAGTATAACTAGAGAAGCACGATGGCTTGCGTCGGGATTCCTAGAAGTAACCACAATGGTCTTTTTCAAGGCTTAGCTAACTGAAGGATTTTGGGTCTCTTGGCCTAATCTGCTGGGAACCAGGCCCTAGAGACGGAGGGAGCACATTACGCAGTACGCCCTACAGACGGCTGCCCTGGAACCCTAAAGCTGCTACTGAGTGCACTAAGGTAGCCTACGGTTTCTAGAAGACTGCCTACGGCTTGCCCTTCGAGCAGTAAAACCATGCTAGACTTATACAACTGCACATTCTTGTGAAAGGTTAAACAAGCTAGCGTGCATATATGAAGCTTTATCCGCTGCCGACATGCTACACAGTCGGTAAGTTTCATCTCTGCCAAGCGTGGAACAACCTATACCAAGTCCTAAAGTGTTGTGATACTTGCTACGCAACCTACGAAATTTGAGAAAGCCAAGGTTAACAGCCTAGTGGTTACACGGACTTGTCTGCTTCTGTAAGTAAGGTATCCGGCTGCCAACCCTATAGCTAACAACTTTGCAAAGTTCTACACCAACACCTATGGCTGCATAGGCTACGCAGGCCTGTCTGCTTATAGAAAAGTAGCCCACCTGCCACTAGTCTATAAAGTCTAAAGGTTAGGGTATGAACAAAAGAAGCGAAGGAAGCAAGTTTATACAAATAACTAGCAAAGGCCGAAGAAGTTCAAGCAAAACAAGAGCTACAAGGAAAAACAAAGAAAATCCTAAAGGCTACCTAGAAGACTACACTTCAGCAGCTTGGACATCCTACAGCTACTCGGTCGCGACACCTTCAGCAGCCGCGACACTCTTAGCAACGGCATCATCCAGCATTTCACCCCCGGCTGCCCCAACCTGGGCACCAACTTTCCAACTACTTCGCTAAGGGAAGCCTTAAAAGTAAAAATAAGCAAGTCTTCCATAGAAATAAAGAAGGTCTCGAAATCTCGACCCCATCATTCTTACCTTCTAGCTGCTCATTCTCCTCGAGCAGACCAACACGGACGCGTTGCGGCTCATCCACTTCCTTCTACAGACTTTCGTTGATCTTCAGTACACCTTAAAGTTCCAACACTAGGGGTTCAAGCCTATCGACGATTCTCTTGAAGTGGATCACTTAATTATAAGCAGCAATCAACTTTTCATCCTTTGCATAAGCAGCAAAACGAAGCTCAGAAACTACAAACTCAAGATCTTGAATCTGAGGTATGAAACACCTAATCTCTTCATCTGCACTTTTATACTTAAAGTTGGATCGCGTCAAGTCTAGTCTTTAAGTCAACGACCTCTTGGTGAGCGGTCTCAAGCTGTAGAGAAGTGGGGGGGGCAGAAATATTAGACTCCTTCAAAGCAACAAACTCAGAATCCAACCTGTTAATTTCCTCGGCCGTGGAATAAGCTTCAGCTACCATAGTTTTAGCCACCTCCTTGGCAGCCTTGCTATATCTGCATCATAGCAAGCAGAGCAGTCATTCTATATTGGGTTGCACGCTTCGCAAAGGAACTTTGGCAAACAAACCTTTCTAACACCATCAACAAACTTGGCATAATCGTCCATGTCTTTAAGCAGATCTAGTTTTAAGAGCACACGAATCTCAGCAGCCTCCCTAGAAGCAGGCTTAATGGATTTCTCACAGTTGTCCATGCGAACAGTCTTCTCCTTCCCAGCAGGCAAATCAGTCTCAGCAGCAGAGGAAGTGGGCATTGGAACCATTTTAGCAGCAGAGTCCACCTTATCGCTCTTCATAATAGCAAGCCTCTCCAAAGGTGAACCAGACTTAGCTCCAAACAGGCATCTTGGTACAGACTTTGGCACTGGGGGCATGACAGGACCTTTACGCTGAACAATCCTATCAGCAATCGTACTAGCCATTCTCGGCAACAGGCGGACCCTCATGAGCAGCGGAGGAAGTCTTCAGTTTTTCTCAACCGGCATCTCTTGAGCAGGTGGGGAAGATCTCTTCTTTCCACCTTCATTCATAGTAGGATCCACAATAGTGATTGGACGAGCCAATGCATCAGCCTTGATCTTATTCACCTTCTCTTTTGGGAGCAGCCCACGTTTCTCCTGACGAAGAGAGTTAAAGCAGACAATGCCATTCGTGGTACCCAGCAGGGGAGTTCAACCCAACATTCCAGCAGCTCATGAGGCCCGCAACCTCTTCATTTCTCTCAATCACCGGCCTAGCTCGTGTCATGTCCAAAAGCCTAAAAAGACATGAGCCATGTGACTCGCCTAGCACTGCGCCCCAGCGCCACAATCCGCAGCCCCAGCCACACAAGCTGCCATTGGTTTTAGCCAAGTCGAGCAACTTAAACCAGTGGTCCCTGCACAATACCTCCTCGGCCCATGCCGAGCCAACTCTTGGCCCATGCCAGCTGAGGTGCCGCACCACCCCGACGGCTGCCCCGCAGTAGCACCATCCAAGAAGAAGACAAGGAAAATTAATTTTTTCTTACCTCGATGCGGCACGAAGAAGACGAAGAAGGCAACGAAAGATGGTCCTTTGCACGGACGAGATGTAGAAGATTGCTGGAGGAGGGGGAACAAATATCCTCTAAGCTATCTCTCTCTTGTAGGGTAGAATAAATCGCTTTCCAAAGTTGATTTAATAACCCATTTAAGGTGGACTTAAATAGGCTTTGAGAGAAATTTATTTCCCTTTCCTAGAAGGATCTAATTTCCTATTAAAGAGAAAAACAACATCAAAATAGGAAACAGTCTTAAGTTTCCTAAAGCAAAAAGATCTCTACACCTGCTGCCCTTTCCTACGAGCAGCCCAATAGGTATGGGGGCATTTGTGGAGCCAAAAATAATCACAAGGCGACACGTGGATTTTTGACAAAAGAAGACAAAACTACCCTTGGGGCATACCGGGATTCCTACGCGCAAGCAGCAGGTAATTATCCCTCAACCAAGTCAAAAGTGCCTAAAATAGGTATTTTGTTCCATATATTCCTTACCTTTTTCACTACATAACCTTCAACATATTTATTCCAAAAATATGTTAATTGAGTAATAAATGGATTAATTACCAAATTAATCCATTAGTTATCAATTAATTCACCCAATTAGCTACAAAGTAAACCCAAAATTGTGTCAAGGGCCGGCTACAATTTGTTGAAAAGGGAATTAGCCACATTTTGCTCATCTCTTAACATTTACCCATTTTTCATCACTTTAATTAACCAAATTAATTTCATAACCTTCCTTTTAGGTTTAATTAGCCAATTTCAACCACAAAACATATCCCACTTAATCCCAAAAACTAGGAAAGGGCCGGCCATCTCCCCATGCTCTTTATCCCACTTATTTTCCCACTTTATTGTCCAAATTAAATTAGATAATAAATCCTATAACCCCCCATTCATTTCTTTCATATTTAATTAGCCAATAAATTGGTTAATAAAACAAAAAATTGAACCCAAATGACCAAAGGTTGGCCAGCCACTTCCTCTCTAAAGTGGACCAACCTATCCCTATAAATAGACACCCATTTTCACCAAAAAATCACCTCCAACTCTTGCTAAAATTCTCTAGAATTCTCAAACACTTTTTCTCTCTAATTTCTAACTTTAGCATTGGAGTTTCTTCGGCCAAAGTCCCCCCCCCCAATTCATTGTGGGCGTGTGAGGCTTTTGGCCTTGACCAAATGTGTTAATTGTTTTGTAGGTGCAATTTTGTTCAATAAGAAAGCGGCGGAAATTTGCATCCACATTTATGATCGTCATTCTTATCAATAAGACACCCTTCCAATGATTTAAGGTATCACCTTAATATAAGTCAGCAACAATAAGTCTTCGCTCCACCTTTACTTTTAACTCATTTCTTTTTCTTCTATTTGAATTCTACCACAAGACAACATAATCACAAATCTCATTCCAATAATTGCATTCGTAGTCAAGTAGTTCACGTCTAAATTTAATAGGCCAATCTTCTATTCAATCCTATGAAAATTCCAAGTCACCAAATTATGGCACTCCCATCTTCCCTTTCTCTATTGTCTTTCACTTTTACTTTATACATAGAACACCAAGAGTGTATAACTATAACTTTTATTCTCTCTAGGTCCCTTGCTCATGTTTTCATCATCATGCATCCTCAAAAAGAAGCTTTTATTTCTTTCATGCAACTTTTCATAATACCATCAATTTCCACAATCAAAATCATAGTTTTGTATAGGGGTGTGATATATACACACCCCTTTTTACTTCTCCCACACCTTTTCGGATTTCGGGCCGTCGGATCGGATGAATTGAAGACGATCTAAAGGACAGAAATTAACAGGGGTGTGTGAGAAGTAAAAAGGGGTGTGTGGATAGCACACCCCTTTTCTATATTATATCAATATGTAATTTTCAACATTACACAAATTCAAGCCTAAAACTTTATTTGTAATATTAACTCTTACCTAAACCACAAGTAGAAATATCCAAGTCTAAGATTTCAATCTCTAATCTAATCAAAATCCAACATCTTAAAACACTTATTATATGAATTCCTTGAAAAATTTCCAGTATTACATCATAACCCCCCCTCCCCCCCCCCCCCTTTTTGTACCACTACAAACCTTGCCATTTACTTGATCATTATTCAAAGACTAATCCAGCACTAGATAGTATGAAACTCCATACCAAGTCCAATTATCATCCTGCTCAACTTTCTAATGCCCAACTATGTAACATCCCATCCCACATTGCCCAGGGGAGTGGATCATGTAAGCCTTATATGTATATTCCCATCTCTACCTAGCACGAGGCCTTTTGGGAGCTCACTAGCTTCGGAGTTCATCGAAACTCTAAAATTAAGCGAGTAGCGCGCGAAAGCACTCCCATGATGGGTGACCCACTGGGAAGTTCTCATGTTAGTTCCCAAAAACAAAACCGTGAGGCCGTGGTCGGGGCTCAAAGCGGACAATATCGTGCTACGGTGGAGTCGAGCTCGGGATGTGACATTCTTTGTCTTTGAAGATACTTCATCTAAGTAAACCTATTACCAATTCTTAAATTGAAACACATAACACATACTTAATGATCACATATAAAAATATAACACAACCCATTACAGCTAATAAAATAGGGAGTTTAAACGAAAAGTCTACGATACTATTCACTTTAACGAAAAACCATATTTTTACACTAAAAAGTCAAACCTGATACTATTCACTTTACTCTTTATTTTGTCTTCATCGTTAAAACTCAAAGTCTTTGAACTTTCAGAGCTGAGAGATACATTGAAATTAATTCCAGTCAAACTATAGTGATCTGTTATGCTCCCACAACTAAGTTATCAACAACAATTCAATTTCTAAGCCTCAAAGATGAAGCTTTTCCAAAACAATTAATTTTAATTCCAACTTTTCAATAGCCAAAATAAAAACCAATTTAATCAAATCGAACTGCCATCAATTTCATGGATCATCTTAGCTAGCAAAACATGTCTTTGAAACGTCCACTTCCGTTTTCTGCGTTGTAACCCAACTCAAACTCTTCTGTAGTACTTCTATGTTCTTTCTTTTATCCCAACTTTCTTTAAAATCAAGGAACCCCAAGACAAAAAATTCCTTTCCTCTTCTTTCCTAGTCCTTTAAAGACAAGAACAGCAATTTTTAATACCTAATGCCCTGATTCAAATAAGTCTACAGACTCCACAACTTAATTTTTTTCAAAGGAAACAAAATCAGACCCAATGAATTTGCCAACTCACCTAATTCGTTTCTCCAGCTTTTCTCTTCCTTACAGAATTTGAGGAGAGTAGTTTAAACTCTTGTCTCAAAACAAACTTCCTTTGAGAAATATCCAAAAATTTGAAGGAAGATTTCTTCTTTCTACAAGAGTCACCTTACTTTAATTCTCAATTTATTATTCTGATCTTCCTTTCCTTACTTTTTGCAACCATATAACCAAAATTTAACACCAACTCCTCTTACTTCTCTCTAACACCAAATCAAATTATGAGTTAAGCCGCACTACTCATCCTTCTAAGATAAAACTAAAAGAGTTGACAAATTAATACCTTTGTCTCTTATTTTGCTCGTTCACTACCATAACCACTACTTCAGCTGAGAAAGTTAAATCAAAGTCGAATAGATATGCATCCATTACATAACTTTTAATCCTTTTTCTTCGATCACAACAACTTAACTTTCTTTCTCAAAGTATCCACATACAAATGCAATAGCCATGCATACTTCTCACCTTTCTTCTTAGTTTGTTTATGGGTTTTTACCTACCTTAAGTTTTACCATAGCAAGGTTTTATGAGTTTTACTACTCATGTATACTTTCTTTTAAATTTGAGACTCGCATTCACCCGTTGTGCCCATGACTTCATCGACTGCTCCACCTTATCTATGCGATGTTTTGTTTGAGTATTTACACATTCAAGGGGGAGTATTGAAGTCCTATTAGATTAGGAATGTGATTGTGTAAATACTAGTGTATTTAGGGATATCCTTGAATATTCCCTTTAGTAGTTAATATCCTGTTAGAGTTGTAATCTTATTAGGATAATGATTTAACATTTCCTAATACTATAAATAAAGGCATAATGGCGTGATACAACACACACCTTAGAATTACATCTCTCTTGCCTCTGGCCCTCTCCCTCCGTAGTTCTAAATATAGTTTAATAAATTAAGCCTACAACAATATTAGAATTTTTATTATAATATGAGTGAGAAGATAAGATTCGGATTCCTCTCCCTCCCTAAATCCTAACCTCTCTTTCTAATCAACTAGTCAATGAGTCAACTCAACCCTTTGTCTCATACCATCTGGCCCTCCTCTAAATATAGTTCAATAAATTAAGCCTACAACAATATTTCGGATTCCTCTCCCTCCCTTAATCCTAACCTCTCTTTCTAATCAACTAGTCAATGAGTCAACTCAACCCTTTGTCTCATACCATCTGGCCCTCCTCTAAATATAGTTCAATAAATTAAGCCTACAACAATATTAGAATTTTTATTAAAATATGGGTGAGAAGATAAGATTCGGATTCCTATGGGTGAGAAGATAAGATTCGGATTCCTCTCCCTCCCTTAATCCTAACCTCTCTTTCTAATCAACTAGTCAATGAGTCAACTCAGCCCTTTGTCTCATACCATTTGGCCTTCCCATTTCCATAACCTCTTCATACCGGACTTGGATCCTCTCCGGATCCCCTCCATGGGGATCCTAGGGATCAAGCTACAAGGGCCGTTCATAAAAAATTGTGCGGCTAAAATTAAATGATTTTTATATTTTTAAAAAATAAAGCAGTTTCGTTTTGCGTAAAAAGCATTTAATTGTAACCGCACGATTTTTGATGAACGATCCATGTGGCTTGATCCCTAGGATCCCCATGGAGGGGATCCGGAGAGGATCCAAGTCCCTTCATACCCTCCTTTTCTGTGCGTTAGTTTTAGAGAAAAACAAAAGCAAAAACAAAAATGTCAGGCCCTCAGTGCTGCTCCCACCCACCAACCCTGAACCCATCGAGTGGCTCCGGCCACGTCGAGAAGTTAGGTGGTCTCGACACCTATCTGGTCGGCTCCCCTGACTCCAAGGTCGTTGTTCTTCTCGCCTCTGATATTTTTGGTACTTTCCCAATTCCCACCACTCCAAAAATCTCTGCTTTTTAATCTGGTTCAGTATTTTCTGCAAATTTTTTTTCCATTTTATGACATGGGTTTAGTTTCTTTATTGTGTTTTGATTGGTCTGTATGCGATTCTTGTTTAAAGGGTATAGATTTTTAGGGTGTTTATGTTTATTCGTGCTATGTCACTGGTACTGCAGTCCAGCGATATTACTTGACTGAGTTTGATAATGACCTATTATGGGCGACCTATTGTATAGTTTAGCCGAAATCTCGGGCTCAGTGGAAAATATCATAGTCTGGAAGAAAATGTTAATAGGTGCTATAAATATGTTTATGTTTTGGTTGACTGAAAAACTGCTTCCTACGAGTCTATGACGTTATCAGCGAACTACTTGTTAATTTAACATGTTTATTGTTGTGTGTAGGATATGATGCTCCAAACTTGAGGTATGACTCTTGCATATCCGTTTTGCTACAGCTACTTTATTTGTGTTGCACGGTGTGATGGATTAGTCTCTGAACAGCAATTTTCGTGAATTTGAACCTACTCGATGTCTCGCAGTCTCGGTAGACACTTTGAAATAATTACTTATCGTTAAGGGAAAGAATCAGAAATATTGTAATAGGTTTACATACAACTAAATTTTCATGTAGTTACAACCATTAGTTTAAGAACATATATCGGAGCTCCCTACTTTTGAAAATAGTATTTCCTTATGCTTAGAAGATCACCTCCTGTATTTTGAACCGATTCTATGCGATGTAGAAAGATAGACTGGGATAGTTTATCCTTCTAGTTCCCAACATCATTATAAAAAATAAAAAATACAAAAATCGAAGCACAATTGTGTTATTCACTTGATCAATCACTATATCATTTGCGTGTTTTCATAATCTTATGTACCCTTCAACTAATGCCACCTACTGTTTTGAAGGAAGCTGGCAGACAAACTTGCAGCTGGTGGGTTTTTTGTTGTGGTCCCTGACTTCTTTTATGGAGACCCTTTTGTACTCGGAGATGAGGGATTTGCCGCTTTCCCTGGCTGGATAAAACATCATGGAACGGTTGGTTCTCTTATCATGCAGAGATCAAGAAATTGTTTACTGATTTATAATTGAAAACTTTTTTCAAGTGTCCCTTTGTGATTATTGAATTCACATAAAATGTTAAAATACTTATTGTGTAATTCTCGTTTTGGGGCTGTTTTAAGTTGAAGATGCGTGTAGCTTCAGCTTGGAGGTCCAATTATTGTTGTTGTTTTTAAAGTTTATATGTTCGTTTCCACCTTTGACACGAAAAAAGACCGGATTTTGTGGTGTTTTATATCCAAACTGTTGATTGTGCGAGTATTGTTAAAATGTTTTGCTTCTAAACAGGATAAAGCAATAGAAGATACAAAACCAGTGCTTGAAGCTTTAAAAAGTAAAGGTATTTCTGCAGTTTGTGCTGTAGGATTCTGTTATGGGGGTGAGCTCATTTTCCCCTTCTGGTGGATTCTTCTATTTATTCTATAATCTATTTGTTCCTTTTTAAGTTTAATAGAATATCTTTTATTTCTACAATTTTTGTTTCTTTTCATATTGCTTTTCATCCTTAATTATTAGTTCAACCGATGGGATGCTTCCGTTGACATTAAATCATTTGTTCTGTTTTCAGCCAAGGTTGTAGTTGAACTTTCAAAGCAGACGCTACGAGTATCTTAAAAGAAGCCTTGGAATGGAATTCATGCATGCGGTGGAACCGATTGGG
This sequence comes from Crataegus laevigata, assembly GCA_963580275.1. Taxonomy (NCBI): domain Eukaryota; kingdom Viridiplantae; phylum Streptophyta; class Magnoliopsida; order Rosales; family Rosaceae; genus Crataegus; species Crataegus laevigata. Next base: position 14,476,123 of record OY756940.1, on the reverse strand, counting down.
ATCGGAGGTGGTCTGTGCATGTTTTGGAAAGATGCTGATATGATCACTTTGGTGAAATCTGAGAGTTTTGTTATTGAAACTGGCATTTGGGACGGCGTCCTGAGACGTCAATGGCGGCTGTTTTCTGTCTATGCAAGTACCGACGAGAAAAAGCGTAGAGATCAATGGCAGGCGCTGAGCAGCAGTTTCGATAAAAATAATGACTGCAACCTGGTTATGGGAGATTTCAATGATATCCTGAGCAATGAGGAAAAAGAATGAGGGAACTACAGACCGGCCTCTAGCCTCAGGGACTTTAGGGAGTTTGTGGCCCGGAACGAGCTTATGGACCTAGGCTATGAAGGATATCCGTTTACCTGGAGGAATAACAGGGAAACCATGCCTATTCAGCAGAGACTCGACCGCGGGTTGGCCATTCTGGGGTGGAATAACCTCTTCCTTGACTCTAAGGTTAGGCACGTGGTTCTGGAAGGCTCTGACCATGCCTTACTCTTATTGACCACGAACCCAACCTTGTCGCGGAAGAAAAGGAATTTCAACTATGACGCTCGGTGGAGTAAACTGGAGGAATGCTGAGCCCTTGTGGCTAAGGAATGGGGTATCAATATCGACGGTTCCCACGCCTTCCGGTTTTGTGGGAAAATTCAATCCCTGAGGGGGAAATTAATTGCGTGGTATAAAAAGCGAGGGGGAAACTCCAAGCTTCTCATTGCTCAGTTAAAGGTAGAGATCCGTGTTGCCTACACATCTCCTGATTTTGCCTCGGCTTGGGTCAAGCAGAAGGAGAGAGAGTTGAGGGAAGCCCATAAAAAGGAAGAGGAATTCTGGAAAGCGAAATCGAGAATCCACTGGCTCAAGGAAGGTGACAAAAATACAAAGTTCTTTCATGCACAAACTCTGAAAATGAAGAGAACAAACCTGATTAGAGGCCTGGAAGACGCAAATGGGATTTGGCAGGAGGATGACGAGAGGATCTGCATAATGCCACCTCCTACTTCTCGGATTTGTTCAAGTCCTGCCATCCTAGCCAAAGGTCCGAGTGTGACCTTGACACCAGGGTATCGGATGCGGACAACTTGGGACTTGTGGCGCAGATCTCTGAGGAAGAAATAAAAGAGGCTGCTTTTCAAATCCCCCCCTCTCGGGCGCCAGGGCCCGATGGGTTCTCGGGTTGCTTCTACCAAGACCATTGGGAGACTGTGGGTGAAGATGTGGTAAAAATTATTAAGGCCTTCTGGCATTCTGGGAAGCTTCTGCGGAAACTAAACCATACCAATCTGGCGCTTATTCCGAAGGTCAAGTGCCCAAAGAATATGTCTCAATTCAGGCATATTGCTCTCTGTAATGTTATCCACAAAGTCCTTGCAAAGGTTCTTACTAACCGCTTGAAGGCAGTTATGCCTAAAGTGGTCAGTGAGAACCAATCTGCCTTTGTTGCTGGGAAACATATTCAGGATAACATCCTGGTGGTGCATGAAATCCTACACTCTCTCTTGCACCAATCTAAAGGGGGCCAGCCGAGCATGGCAATTAAGCTTGATATGGCTAAAGTATATGATCGCGTGGAATGGGACTTTCTTATATCCATGATGTGCAAATTGGGATTTGACTCGAGGTTTTGTGGGTGGATCAGGGAATGTATTTCCACTGCTTCTTTCAGCATCCTTGTTAATGGCAACCCGACGGGGCACATCCGGCCTGATCGGGGCCTGAGACAGGGCGATCCGTTATCTCCTTATCCGTTCCTAATTTGTACTGAAGGTTTTTCCGTGCTAATCAGGAATGCTTTGGTGCAGAATGCTATTCACGGGTTCCGAATTTCGCCATCTGGAGTACCGGTAACCCACCTTTTCTTTGCGGATGACTCTGTCCTCTTCGGGATTGCTACCGAGGATGAGGCACGGAGTATTGCTGCGATTCTTAATTTGTACGCACGAGGATCTGGGCAGGAGGTGAACCTGGGCAAAAGTTCCATTTTCTTCGGTGCTAGAACTAAGAACCAGGTGAAAAAGAAAATTGCAGGGATTCTTGGCATTCAATGTAAGGACGGATTCGGTAAATATCTGGGTTTACATGCAGATTTTGGGCTGTCAAAGAAAGTTGTTTTTGAAGACGTTCGTGAGCGGATCGAGTCCCGAACGGCGGGCTGGGCAGAACAATTCTTATCCCACGCAGGAAAGGAAGTCCTAATTAAGGCAGTGGCCATGGCTATGCCTAATTACGCCATGAGTTGTTTCAAACTTCCTATCGGGGTCTGCAGAGATATGGAGAGGGCGATCCGAAATTACTGGTGGAGGGGAAGCGAACACAGGAAGGGGGTCCACTGGATCTCCTGGGACAGATTAACCAAGAAGAAGTGTGCGGGCGGGCTGGGGTTCCGTGATATCCATTGTTTTAACCTTGCGTTTCTGGCAAAGATTGGGTGGCGCCTAATCCAAAATCCGGGATCGCTTCTAGCAACTGTTTTAAGGGATAAGTATTTTCCTTGGGGTTTATTTATGAGGGCCTGTCGGGGTAAGGGCACCTCTTGGGGTTGGAAAGGGATTTTTGAGGCCCGTAAGGTTCTCCAACATGGGTTAAGGTGGCGGGTTAGGAACGGGGAAAGCATCAACATCAGGGAGGACCCCTGGTTCCCTAGGCCCTCCACCTTTTTGGTTAGGCCGAATGATACTCTTCAAAGCACTGTAGTGTGTGATTTGATTGACCCGGGTGTGATGTCTTGGAACGTGCAGGCCGTTTCGACGGGTTTCCACAAGGATGACATTGGGTCAATTTTAAGTATTCCTTTAAGCAGGACCGGGGCTGGTGACCGGCTTGTGTGGCATTTCAACACTAACGGTGTGTACTCGGTCAAATCGGGGTACGAAGTTGCCATTGGTCTGCTGGAAAATGGCTCGCTAGGGAAGATGGGGCGTGGCATGCCTAGTGAAAACAGGAAGGACCCCCGGATCTGGAACCAAGTCTGGCAGCTCCGTGTCCCCAACAAAATCAAAATATTCATCTGGCGCTGTTGTAATCACGCCTTGGCTATTAGACGCAATCTGAAGAGAAGGCACATGAGGGTGGATAATGTGTGTGGCGTCTGCGGGTCTATGGATGAATCTGAAAACCATCTGTTTTTCCTTTGTGCTCTAAGTCACCAATTCTGGTTCTGCTCTTTTCTACATCTGAACTCCCGCAACTTGGCTGGCCGAGATTTTCTTGAAAGCTGGGGAAATATCTATAATCAGGTACACGGCCGTGACACTGCGGAGGAGATTTTGCAAGAGGTGGCTTTTGGTCTTTGGAGGATCTGGAAAAACAGAAATGACATGGTTTTTAACGGTGTGTCTCGGCACCCCACTGATTTGGTGAAGTCTTGGAGGGCAAATATTGCTGAATTCCGTGAAGCTTGGGCTCCTGGCAACTCGGGTCCTCGATCTCCTCCTTGCTTGGGCCCACGGGATGATGACCGACACCACCCTACCTGGCGGAAACCGGTTTTTGGGGTCATAAAAGTTAATACGGACGCTGCCTGGTGTAAGACCAGTCTCCGCATGGGCGTTGGATGGGTTTGTCGCGACTTTGCTGGGATCCTCCAAGCTGCTGGAGGCTCGGGAGTGGGGCTGTGCTCTTCTGCAGCTGCGGCAGAGGCTTGTGCAATCCGGGTAGCTTTGATCGCCTGTAGGGACAACGGGTTTGAGAAGGTGCTCATCGAATCGGATGCCAAGGGGGTTATTCAAATGATCAGAATGGAAAAGGCTTGGGATTTTAACTTTGAATGTATACTTGGGGACATTGAGAGCCTAGCATGCGGGTTGACGTCGGTGATGTTTACCTATGTGTCTAGGGAGAGCAATCTCGCTGCTCACTCGGTGGCTAGGTATGTATTTAAGATGGGGCGCTCCTATGTCTGGGATAGCATTGGCCCGGAGTTCCTTTTTAATATTCTTGCTAAGGATGTAAACATTCCCATTCGTCTCTAATATATATTCTATCTTTCTTCGGTAAAAAAAAAAAAAGCATGACTTTATCCAAGCTGCTGCAATGTGTTATCCTTCATCTGTCACTTTGGATGATATCAAGGGTACGATTTCACTGTTTAATTTCAAGAAATGTTTAGCTAAGTAGTGAGGTGTCAATTTAAACGAACGCATACCTAAGTTTTCTATCATTTACGCTAAGAATAGAAAGAAAAAAAAAATCTGTTCGACCTGAGTTTATTGATTTATTCCTGGAACTAAATTGCAACGGTTAAGGTTCCCACTCAAATACTTGGCGCTGAGATTGATGATATGTGTCCACCTGAAGTCGTGAAACAATTTGAGGAGGCTTTAGCTGCAAAACCTGAGGTAGGAAATATCTTGATCGAAACACTTTTCAATGATTTAAATGTATTTGTTGACTTTAATCATGGACATCCTTATAGCCCTTGAGATGACTTCGGGTTTAGTCGTGCTCATTCTGTCATGGGTTATTGGTAGAAATATGTCACGGATTATAGGTCGAACTTGCCCTTACAAAACCAAAGGTGTTCAAGGGCTTATATGTTATGCTTAGATATTCTACCTTCTTAACGCGGCTCTATTTCTTCAATGTTTCGCTTTTATGTATTTGGAATGACAGTTTGGTTTATGGAATCACATATCAAAAGCCATGTGAAGATATTTCCAAAAGTGGAACACGGGTGGACCACTAGGTACAACGATGAAGACGAAGTAGCTTGTCAGGCTGCCGAAGAGGCTCATCAAGACTTGTTGGAGTGGCTCCTGAACCACGTCAAGTGAATAGTATCGTCATTACTGTGAACCGTTCTATTGTCAGTGAATGACAAGAATAATTTGAACCTTATCCTACCAACTGCATTCTATTTACTATGAATAAGGACAATGCATGCACTTTTATGTGCCAATATTTATATGTAAAATTTATCACTTGGAAGAGTAGAAGTTTGAGAATAATGTGGTGCTTTAAGGTTTGAAATTTGCCGTGTGGTATAATTCATTCTCAGACGTTTGATGATGTTGATTAGTGTATCATAAATAAATAAATTTTGTTATTTTAAATCAATTATCAAATCATAACCCCAATTAAGCAACTTTCTGTAATACAAAACAATTATCGAAACAGAACCGCACATTAAGCGGTTTTCTGTAGTACGAGAGAAATATTTTTTGGATGGTTGCAGAATGCGAGGAACTCGTCAACATGCACAATACTCAGTCGAGCGTCTTGTTGGAGTGCCATGGCCTTGGAGTCTTGGACTGCGGCTATTAGGGTGCGTTTGGTACGCAGACGGGACGGGACGGGACGGGACAGGACGGGACGGGACGGAACGGGACGGAACGGGACGGGACGGGACGAAACAGGACGGGACGGATGTTGTAAATTTTGAAAAAGACAAGGGGCATTGTTGTCCTAAAATGTTAAAAATTTATGTCCCACAGACGTGGAACAACCCCGTTCCAGGGGGGAGGTGGAACCAAAAATCATCCAAAACTTGTCCCGTGGAACGCCTCGTCCCACTCGTTTTAGGCGTACCAAACGCGGGACGGAACGCCTCGTCCCGTCCCGTCCCGCGTACCAAACGCACCCTTAGGTATTCGCTTGAACTTTTGGCGTTAGGCTTAGGTCATTCCTTCCGTCATCTAAAAAATAAAGCATTGAATAAAGGATTAAGTACCTAATATCAAATTCCGATAAATCTACTCACCATGTCCAAATTTCCAAATTTTTTTATTTACCAGTAAATAATTTCCTCCCTATAAATATAGCATCCTGCTGTCCTAGCTCAATCAAACACTGACAGAGTGTGTTTGTGTTTGTGAATTCAGAGTAAAAAAAAACAAAGAAATCATGGCAAGCTCTGAGTGCTGCTCAAACCCACCAGCCCTGAACCCGTCCAGCGGCTCCGGCCACGTCGAAAAGCTTGGCGGTTTCGATTCCTATGTCACTGGCTCCCCTGACTCCAGGCTTTCAGTTCTTCTCGTCCATGACGCTTTTGGTACTTTACCCACCACTCCAAAAGTCTTTCTTTTTTTACTTGTTTCTAAAGTTCGCGTTTTTTGTTCAGTTTATGATTTGAGTTTGTGAGCTTGAGTTGTCTGTGTGTGTTTTTAGCTTAGTGGCTTCTGGTTTTTAACTTGTGTGAATTAATGGGTGCAAGAATCTCACGTCGGAAAATTTACAAGATTAATGTAACCTATATATATTGGTGGTTGTATATCTAATTATATCGAGGTCTTGTCTATCTTACTAAAATCTTTGACACTCTTGCATATGTTTGATTAATTGATGGAGGATCAGTTTTGACATTTTCCTTTTCCTTTTGGCTTTGTGCATATGTTTGATTAATTGATCAACTATTTACTTGTTCCCCAATTTCTGTTCCTTCTTCTGTTTTTGCATGATTGTTGTTCTTTCTTTCCCAGTTTGCTTCCAATTGGGAATTCGAATAGCGTAATTGATATTCGATCCTTCAAACCATGTCTCTGCTATACAGTTGATTGCATTGCTGTTCTATCAGAAAACCACCTGTTAATGTTACATTTTGTTTGGCCATGCAGGATATGAAGCTCCAAAGGCTAGGTATGACTCATTCCCACATCTGTTTTCTACTGTTAATTCATTTGTTTTGAATAGCTTGGCAGATAAGTTCTTCGAGTCGCTTTTTCTTGGATGACTTGGAGAACACTTTTGAAATTGAATACTCAAAGTTACATTAATCCTCAAGGGAAAAAAGGGCTGTAATAGGTCGAATGTAACTACATTTTGAATCGTATTTTATATCAAATACCTGTTCTGATGCCCTTTTCATGACGCTTTCTAGATATGATAGTTGGTCCTTCTAGTTTCCAACACCAGAAGTTCTTGTTTTGAAGAACAGTTGTGGTTTTCACCTGTATCACTATTAATTTCGTAAGATTGTCATATACGTTTAACTAATGCCACATGCCCTTCTCTTCTCATTTCCATTTTTTAGTGTCAGCTCTGTACAATTGTAAATGATAGTTGGTCGAGCCTTTCAAGTTTCCAACACCAGAAGTTGTTGTTTTGAAGAACGGTTGTGGTTTTCACCTGTATCACTATTAATTTTGCGAGATTGTCACATTGTCAAATACGTTTAACTAATGCGACCTGCCCTTCTCTTCAAAAGGAAGCTTGCAGACAAAATTGCAGCTGCTGGGTTCATTGTTGTGCTCCCAGACTTCTTCAACGGAGACCCTTTTAATGGGGACCGTGACTCTATACCCGTTTGGAGAAAAGCTCATGCACCGGTTGGTCCTTCTGTTTTGATGCAGATCTCTAAATATTTTGTTTATTTGTAATATAAGTCCTTTCACAAGTATCTGGATGTATGTGATTCGTGAATTTACTTAGACCTTGGGAGACATTTTCATTTCAGCTTGGCAGTCTCAGTGTTGTTGTTTGGGCTTCATATGGTCTTGAACTATAGGATGTTTCCGCCTCTCGACTATTGTGACAAAAAGTCCAAGGACCTTATATATTGGTGTTTTAAAATTTGATATGGAATTGTCTAGTGCATGAGTGCCGCTAAAACTTAGCTTATCAGCTCTTGTTTTCATGTCGATAGGAAAAAACAATCAAAGATTCAAAACTGGTCATTGAAGCTTTAAGAAGTAAAGGTGTTTCTGCAATTGGTGCTGCAGGCTTCTGCTGGGGCGGTGAGTTCATTTTCCTGCTCTCCATTATGTATATCTATTTACTGGTTCATTAGTACTCTTCCAGTTTAACAATGTCTCATACCAGTAAGTGCTCATTTTCGTGCTCAATTCGTTGCGGCATAGGTTGTTTCATATGACATTTAAATTATTTGTGCTGTTCTTAGCCAAGGGTGTTGTTGATCTTGCGAAGCATGACTTTATCCGAGCCGCTGTTCTGTGTCATCCTTCATCTGTCACTCTGGATGATATCAAGGGTACGTTTTCTGTATTTACAGCCAAAATGTTTCTCCTCACCCACTTCTCTCTATTCCTACAGAAAAATTTAAAAACGGCAACAAACCTGTGTTGCACAATGGCTGCGCAGCCCTGGCCACCACATCTGCTCATGGCTGCACAGTTTTGCATGAAAAAATGGTTGTGAGTGATTTTGGGAGTGAAAGTTTTCTACACATTTAAATGGTCTAAATATAGAACTCTGATTATTGTTTCGAGTATGGAGATTTTAGAGGAAGAGAAACAAAACGTGGTATTACAATTCTTTCAAGAAATAACAAAAGTATCGTCAGATTATTGATCTGTTTCCGGTACTACTTTCAGCTGTTAAGGTTCCGATTTCTGTACTTGGAGCTGAGATTGATCAGATGTATCCACCCGAAGTCATCAAACAATTTGAAGAGGTTTTAAATGCAAAACCCGAGGTAGGAATATCCATCGTTGGTTTTGATTTTGATCAATGCACACTCCTTACAAGTGACTGTCTGTGCAATGGAATCACAGATTAAAAGCCATGTGAAGATATTCCCGAAGGTGGCACACGGGTGGACGTTGAGGTACGAAGATGAAGACGAGGCGGCTGTCAGGGCGGCTGAGGAGGCTCATCAAGACTTGTTGGGGTGGTTCTTGGAGCATGTCAAGTGACTGGAACCATCAATGCTGAAGTGGGGAAGACGCGATTAGTTTGGAGTACCTTAGATCCTCTTATCAATTGCTTCCTGTGTTCAAACACTCATCTCAACCCATATACTTAAGTCAATAATTCAGCTTTGGCGAGTGATGGATTGCCGTTTAAAATTCTCTTATTTCTTCTTTAGTACAATTTAGAGAAGTAATATTATTTAGGGTTCTTTAGATATTAACCCTTGCAACTCTTATTTCCTAGATAAAAACTCACCTAGTTATAAACATCCAAATAAAACCCAAATTTAAAAATGGCTGCCAATTATAGAAGTAATTGACCTATTATTACAAAATATTTACAATTTGTACCACAATATTCAAAATAAAATCAATAAATGTTATTACTCACCTTAATTACAATGAAAATATAATTATTGACATATATTACCCCTAACACACACATATATACGTTCAAATATAATTGTATAAATATATTACTACCATAAGCTCAATATATAACACACATATATAGTTTACCTATATATATATATATATAATACTACTATACGTTCATATAAATATATATATACATGCACAGTACTACATATATGATCAAAAACCATTATTGGGTTTGCTTTATGTAGGTAAACTAATATTGAATAAAATAATAACATTTTTTTATGTAGGTACATTATTTTGCATGTATTTTGCATATATTGGGTTTGCTTTATTATGTAGGTAAATTATTTTTCATGAATTTTTATGTATATCAGGCATTTTTTTGGTTATATATATATGTGTGTATAAAATAATTTACCTACATTTATATGTAAAATATAATTTATTGACTTAACTAATCATGTATTACTGTACTAAAAAAACACTAAGCATGTATTCCTACATTTATTAGGCATGTTTTATTGTTATTATATATTAGGCAATGAATTTATTATTTTTTTATTTTTGTAAAATCATTAATTCTCCCTTTCAATTTGTATGTAATTAATTGTGTAAATCAAGCATTCAAATAGGGGTGTTTTGGGCATCAAAATTTTTTTAATGTGTAAAGTTAAATACAATCAATGAATTTACTGATGTGGAATCTACTCAAAGGATTTTATTTGAGTAAAAAACTTATGTTGGGTTTTATGTGGAGAAAATTAAGTTTCAGGGACTAAAGCCATATTTTCAGTATTATTTATAAGACTTAATTGTAGCAATGATTTCTAAACTTTACATCTAGTTAAATTTTAATCCTTGAACTCTCAGATTAGTTTCTTTGCTCCTCAAACTTAACAATGTGTTGCACCATTGGTCCTTATCACTAACGACGTCTATTTTTCCATAAATTAGGAGTATGTTTGAATCTTCATTCCATACCCACATCTTTGAAAATGAATTCAAAAATGAGAAATGAGAAAGAAAACAAAAAAAGCCTAACAAAATCAGATTTTTTATTGTACAAGAAAATTAAATGCATGGAAATTATTTTTGTAGTTTAATATGTGATTTGTTAGTTGTTTATGTTCAGCTAGAGTTCGATCTTTTACCAATTATGAAACAAAACCAAAGTGTTAATATCTGATTTAATTTTAGAGTGAGGATTCTTGCAAGATTCTCTTTGTGAGGATTCTAGGAATTCTTAAATCACATATGTTCATCGTACATCATGTGGTCAGAGATTATTATTATAATTCTTTTATTTAAAATTGAATATAAAGTTATAAACAGTACCTGACGAAAACTGGTCACACGATATATAATGAACGAATGTGATTGGAGAATCCTCGAAATCCTTACAAACAGGATTCGGCGAAGTCCCTTCTCTTAATTTTATGGTTGGGCTGTTCAATGATGAAAAAGAAAAGCAAAATACGGAACTGAAGATAAAGTAGTTTGGAGATCCAACTCATGATTATAAAAGATTATGCTTTGGAGATCCCATGTGATGATGCACACATGCACCTGCCTGGGTAATGCAAATTAATGTTAGATTACTATTAGTACATTAATTACCTCTTAACTTCTATTACCAAAATAAAAGATCTACTTATCAAAAGATCAATAATTTTTTAAAGAATTATTATTAGCATTCTAAAATTATTATTGATGTACTTCAAACTTTTTATATGTAAAACGAAAAATACATTTGTGAAGAATGCACAATAAAAATTTTAAAGTGCCAATAATTTTTTTTTTATTGATTTATAATTCAAAGTGCGCAAAATCTTGTCAATTTGTAGATGAAACTTTAATGATGGTTAGGCGCCTAAGTAACGAGCATTATTTAATTAAAAATTTTTTTTTGGAGAAGGAGCATTATTTAATTTTGTGTACACTTTTTCTTTATCTATTGGTTGTTACAAAGTTTGAAAGGAGAACCCTCCTGATATCAACGTTCTCTTTTGAAATACTGATCAGAATACCTTTTAAGATGAAAGTCATGAAACATTGACTTGTAAGGTCGAGGGGAGATTTTTGTGTATTTGCAATTGTTAGTCTTTACTAAGGAAGTTCCTCAAACATTTCGTGGGTTTGTTGTCGTTAGTCAAATTTTGTTGTGCACATGTGTTTGGGCCCAAAATGATGGTTTGGGACGAGCGTGAAGTGTTTCTCGGCTCAGAGGCTTAATTGTAAAGGTGCTATGGGATATTCATTTTGTGGGCCAACTAACTGGGGACGCTGAGTTCTATTAGGAAAATGAGTTAGCCGGGTAGAGATAAAAGAGGGTGAAGTCCTAGTGCAGCAAGGAGTCTCGGCGGGATGGAAATACGGAGGTATGAATGTGGCCTGATGAAGAGGGGCAGGTTCAAAGTCCTAATGGAAGAAGGAATGGCCTAGATAAAGTTTGATCGGGGTAGGGAGTCCTAGTCCGAGTAAGATTATGATTCGATCGGAGAAGATTCAGCCACTATAAATTCAGATGCAATGAATCCTTTTGGTGAGGATCCTGTGGATTCGTGAATCGTTTCCGTTTATCGTATATTATGCGGTCAGTTTTTATCAAGCACTGTTTATGTTTATTTTTAAATAAAAATATTTAAAATAATTTTTGACCGCACAATGTACAATAAACGAACACAATTTACAGATTTTCGAAATTCTCACATCCGAACTCTTGTTGCATAAATGAACCTCTGAAACACGTCATTCATGTCCCTTTCCCAAAATAAAAATTGGTAATGTATTTTAATAGAATATAAAACGGTGGCATTATCTTAATTTTTCGGTGCATGAAAAAACAAGAAATGAGAAGGGAATTTTGTATAAATTGTTATGTAATTTATATGTTTACTCTAAAACCCGATCTAAGTTATGGGGATCTTAGAAATTCTCATATTTTAATTATTTATCATACATCGTGCGATCAGAAATTATTTTGAATTTATTTATTTAAAATTAAACACAAATAACACTTAACAAAAACTGATCGCACAATATACAATAAACGATCATGATGTGAGCATCCTCATCCTTCTCCAAGCTCTTCAAAATTTGTTTCTTTAACGAAGTTAGGTATCAGTTGCCTCCTGAATTAAGTAGTCTGGAAACATATGTATTTCATTTTGAGTTTCTGTTCAATTGCTTAATTTAACTCAAATGTTCAAAAGAAAAGTATTATTTCACAATATTTTTATTAAATAATCAAATTTACACAGGAATTACGAATTATATGATAACAACTATCTCATTTCCAGTTTTAATTTGTTATTACTTTTATTCTTGTTTCTTTTTATTTTACATCATTTTATCTCACGAAACACATATTTACATAGAATAAGAATCATATAATTTATTATGATTCTTGAATTCAATAAGTTTGCTGAAAATGAATATCTTCATGTTTACTAGAAATGGGGACTGAAATGATTTCAATTTCAACTATAAAATTTGTAGTTCGATACTTAAAAAAGCATAATTCATATGGATTGATTGATCCCGTAACATTCTTTCTGTTCTTTCTCAACATGATTCCCTCATTCCAAGCAAGTAAACATATCATTAATTTATATGGGATCTCTAAAAGTGACACTCTGCATAAATTCTCTATCACCTCACAATTTAACGTTAATTCTCTTACCAAGATCATAAAACATTCCTCCTCCTCCTATGTTTGAGAGGCAAATGCTATAATTATCTTAGTAAACCAAAAAATAAATAAAAGCCCAAACTGAATGGCAAAGAGGTCTTTTTACCACAAATATAGTTTATTTGCAAATCGCTCTCTAAAATTATTATTTTATCAGAAAAAAATAATGCAAAATAACTGCCATCTTTAAACATTATGCTGTTTTATCGGTTTAGTAATATTTTACTGTGTTTCTCTATCCCTTTCTCTCTTCGCTCCAAAGGCTCCGACTTGGAGTACTCCGTTCTGCGGTTCTCTCTCTCCCCTTTCTCTTCGAGATCCAGAAGCATTTCCACTCAGAAATCGCCCGTCCAATCTGCACGTATTTGCCACTTCTTCAACTCCCAATTCTGCTTAATCCAAAAGCACTTCTACTCTGCTCTGGAAGAGCCCATTACCTTGTTCTCCAAAATAATCCCTTTTTTTATTTTGTTTTATATATATTATCTGGAAAACGTTAGAGATTACCGCCTTCTTTAGATCCTCCAAAGTTAGTTATTTCCGCTGGATTGCTTAGCAGAAGTCACACTTCATCTGCAAAATATTTGTTTCCAACTAAATTGGATACTTCTGCTAAACCATTTTAGCTGTCTCTTTTTGGACTAAAGCTGTTTGCTTTGCTCTCACAACATCCAAATTGGAATTGGGTTTTTTCAGTATTGTATTTGGTTTCAGAATTTGATCATTTGTTGGTGATATTTTGGAGTTTTGGTCATCTGGGTGTTTCGATTTAAGTGGGATTTGGGTTATCTTTTTGCTGCTTTTTTTGATCTGGGTCTGGGTTTTTTTTTTTCAACTCGAGTCTTTGATGCACCTGTTGGATTGCTGCTTAGAAACCCTTTGGATGCTTTGTTGCTAAGATGCAGTCTGATCAAAGGAAAAAGGTAAATTCAATTACTTCTGATGTATTCCTGCAAAAATGCAAAACGTTTCTGATGTCCTTTTGATGTTTGCAATCACATTTTCGTGTTGGTAGTTATTGTTGATTTTATTGGAAGATTTGCTATTGCATTTGTTAATTTATTCATGATAATTGTTAATTACTTTGTGGTCCATGTTTAGTATATTTTTCTGCTGTATTATGCTATTATTTTATATAGGGACTGAACAGTGTTCCATGTTTGATGTCTCAGTTCTATGCCATTTTCTTCTGTGCATTTTTCTGTCCGGGAAAAGGCCCACTTTAATGTATTTGTCATATGAAGCTGTTATTGCTCAGTTTTCGTTTTGTATAGTAAAACATTTTATGGGTAATTCATGGACTAAAGGTTAATCAAACTGAAATACAAGACATTGCATAAATTGCTTTTATGCTTAACATGTGCATCTCTGTTTTCCTCAACTAATAACTAGTCAGTATCATTTACAAATCTTCTGTCTACATTTGTTGCCGTTTACCTCCTTTATAAACACTAGTAGCCGTCAGTCAAAATATAGAGGGAAATATTTCAAGAATATAACTAGTAGGTGTTCATCTTGGTTCCATGATGCTCTTACTGTAGGGTGGATTGGCATGATTTTCTTTGCATTTCAGTTATGCTTGATGCAGGGAAATAATTCCAAACATTCTTTCATCATCTTCTACTTAGATTTGCTAATGCGAATTATTCGGTGTTTTTGGTCTCATTTAACATTGAAGTGTTGCGGAGGGTGCAGACCAACTGTTTCCATTTGTGAATCGTTTCAATTGCATACTGACCTATCTTATGGTTTCGGGTTGATGAAATGGTATGTTTATGTTCATGCAGTCATCTGCAGATGTGGACTTCTTCACAGAATATGGTGAGGGTAGTAGGTATAAAATAGAGGAAGTCATTGGTAAGGGAAGCTATGGTGTTGTTTGCTCTGCATATGATACACATACTGGAGAAAAGGTTGCAATAAAGAAAATAAATGATATCTTTGAACATGTATCAGACGCCACCCGCATTCTTCGTGAGATTAAACTTCTTAGGCTCCTACGTCATCCTGATATTGTGGAGATCAAGCACATCTTGTTACCACCATCCAGAAGGGAATTCAAAGACATATATGTTGTCTTTGAACTTATGGAATCTGATTTACACCAGGTTATTAAAGCAAATGACGATTTAACACCAGAACATTATCAGTTCTTTCTTTATCAGCTTCTTCGAGGCATGAAGTACATACACACAGGTAGTTTCATACTTTGTAATGACCTTGTTTGCAGTACATTTACAAGATTTAGCAGTACTGCAGATTCTTTTTACCTCAAACTCAATTAGATCATGACAATGCTGGTTCTGATTTTCTTTATATATTGGTTTGTAGCAAATGTCTTTCACCGAGATCTAAAACCCAAAAATATCTTAGCAAATGCTGACTGCAAGCTCAAGATCTGTGACTTTGGTCTTGCAAGAGTAGCTTTCAGTGATACTCCTACCGCTATATTTTGGACAGTAAGTTTCTCATTTAATAACTTGTGAGTTTCAATTTCCACATAGTATCAGATTTCGATGTTTTCTGCAAATGTAAGTTGTTCAGGTCTCATCTATAAATTTCTCTTATCTATGCAGGACTATGTTGCCACAAGATGGTACAGGGCCCCTGAATTGTGTGGATCATTTTTCTCAAAGGTGCAAGAATAATTATCCCTTTCATTATTTTGGATGTAGTTTGATCTTTTCGACTGGTATTGTAGTTGTAGCTCCGTGTGCTATGATGATTCTTTAAGAAGTTTCCAACTGATTCTTTTTGTGTGTGTGTTATTGCCCCATTGCATGTAATGCTTCTTCATCTCTTCTTTTCTCCAATTTACTTCTAATTTTTGCGCTGAACATTAGCACTGTGGAGATCTCACCATCTGCCCTTTTCCTATATTGGTATTTTTTTTTCTTCTGTTGGAAAAGAAATTAATTAATTAATTTTGGCATGCACTGGCAATCCTAATATGCACTAGCAATCCTATATTGTTAGCCCTTTTGCTAACAAAGGCTTTTCCTGGAAAACAATACTGCATCTGTAACCCTTCCTATAATGGGTGCCGTTTGACATATTGGTAATAATTTTGTACAATATAATATTAGAATGAGCCATACCTTCACTATCTTCTATGAAAGCATTGAACAGTAACCATTTTAAGTTAGGTCATGCAGTCACCAATCATAGCCATCTCAGTCTACTGCAATGAATTTGTTCGTTTTACTTCTTCCTTTTCCAGGTGTGACTTTCGGTCTATTGACACTCTGTTTTCGTTTTTCAGTATACACCTGCAATAGATACATGGAGCATAGGATGCATTTTTGCGGAGCTCTTAACTGGAAAGCCTCTTTTTCCTGGCAAAAATGTTGTCCATCAATTGGATCTGATGACTGAACTATTGGGAACACCATCTGCCGATTCAATTGCCAGGGTCAGTTTCCTGTAATAAATTTATATACAATATTAACAAATCCTGGCTATATGTTATTGTGTGTACATTTCATTGTCTGAGCTACTGTTTTCTGAGTCTAATTCTAAATTTTATCAAACAGGTACGCAATGAGAAGGCGCGCAGATACTTAAGCAGTATGCGAAAGAAGAAGCAAATTCCTTTCTCCCAGAAGTTCCCTAATGCAGACCCACTTGCTCTTCGTTTATTAGAAAGAATGTTGGCATTTGAACCAAAGGATAGACCTACTGCTGAAGAGGTAAATGTTTTTGCAAATTTTTAATTACTTTTTAGTATGTATAAAATTCTGCTAATGGAGACATTCTTCTGCTTTGTTTAGGCTCTTGCTGATCCCTATTTTAAGGGGTTGGCAAAGGTGGAGAGAGAACCTTCTGCTCAGCCTGTTACCAAGATGGAATTTGAATTTGAGAGGCGAAGGATAACCAAGGAAGATGTAAGGGAGCTCATTTACCGTGAGACTCTTGAATACCATCCAAAGATGTTGAAAGAGTACTTAGAAGGATCTGAGCCAACTGGCTTCATGTATCCAAGGTATTGTCATCCTAAATTTTATCTTATCAACCTAATTTAAAATATCCTACTCATACATTTCTCTTACAAGAGTCTTTTGTAGTTATAATCATGTAGATGTTCATTATCTGGTCAACTTTCTGCATCTCATAACATAAAAATGTCTGGTCAACATTGTCGGTGTTTTAATAGAACTGTTACTCTGAGTTGTGAAAAGTTGAAGCACCTCAAAACAAAACCCTGACTGCTCTTCCCAGTGAAGCAGATGATTTCATGTGATGACGTCATGATGATCTGATCAAACCTTAACACTGTACCAGGCTTCCATAAGAATGATTCTGTGATAACGCATCTAAATCGTATTAACAAAGAAAACTGAAATGCACTACTTTAAGCCTATTTAGGGTTTCCTAGTGTAGTGAAGTGAACTGTCACTCTCAGGAGCCATCACAGTTTGCTTTCAAGGTGGGAGGTATATAAGGTACAGGAATCGGTGTACAAGTAAGATAGATATGCACGTCTTACGATCTTGAAAAGGCAAGACCTATGGCTTTATAATGTTAGTAGACAGAGTGTTAACAGATATTAGGTCTATTTCATGTAATCAAGTATTTGATTTGGAATCTAAACCTTGAATGTCAAATTTGGTGGATGAATAGCTTGCAAACCACCGGGAGAGCATGCAAACCAAGTTTCCTCCGATTTGCAAGCTTTATTGCTCTTCAAAGGAGAAAGCTTTATCTTAATTTTTAATATACTTGCTTTCTCAATACAGTGCTGTTGACCATTTCAAGAAGCAATTCGCTTATCTTGAGGAGCACTATGGAAATGGCACAACAGCTGTTGCGCCTGAAAGAACACATGCATCGCTACCCAGGTATCCGTTGTAGCTCCTGTTTTCTAAGCATCACCTGTGAATTCTATTAGTATTCTTATCGAATTGCTCGCAATCTGATTTCGAATTCTGGGGATTGACTAAATTTTGTGCTTGTAGGGCATGTGTTTCATATTCAGATAACCAGGTACTGCATTCAACTGATGTCACAGATGACCTCTCAAGATGCTGCATCAAAGAAGTTGAGAAACCACAGACGGACAGGGGCAGTGGGATCCCTACGACAAGGCTCCCAATTCAAGTTCCTCACACCATCCAAGGTGCAGACATGATTACAAATAAATGTTGTTATTAGGGTGTCTGGTTTTTCGTCCTCTAGATGCTCTTGCAATATATGTCTTGTTCCCATTAGTCACTTTACTTTTTTTTAAACTTGTAATGCTGCTTTTTGATGCAGGAGCTGCAAGGCCTGGGAAAGTTGTGGGCTCGGTATTACGCTTTAATAATTGCGGGGCAGCAGCTGCAGCAGAGGCTCTTGAGCAGCGAAGGGTGGTGAGGAATCCAGCTGCTCCGGCCCAATACCCTGCTGCAAGTGCAGCTTCATATCCTAGAAGAAATCTGCCCTGTAAAAATGAGAGGGGAGAATGTGAAGGTGTTGAAGGTTCCAACGGGCTGCAGCCAAAGCCTCCTCAATACATACCAAGGAAAGTTGCTGCTGCTCAGGGTGGATCTGACAGCCAATGGTACTGATTCTTTGGCGGGTTTATATGGTGGAATCCAGTATAGCCATAACAAATGTTAGATGGAGCTTGTTATCCACCGCATGCTAACCAGGATTGATCCATCACTGATCGAAACTTCATCAATTTAAGTGATTCGAATACCAGTTCCGGAGAATGACACATCTGTGTGAAAAAAGATTGAGCCCTTTCAATCTCCACCGGAGGAAGTTTAGCGAACAATAGTACTTTATATCATCACTAAATGAAAGTGAAGGGGTTGTATGATCTGTCTTCATGATTCCGCTACTCTGTGATTCGAATCAGAAGAAAGACGTAAAGGGGCACTTGACAACTTGAAGGAAGAAATGCTAAGCTATGCATCAGCTTACCTGGTTCTTTCCATCTGTCTTTTTTTAGCGTAGTAACTGGAGTAATTCTTCGTATCATGCTTTCTGGCGTAACGTCGATGTTTGTAGATTCACCTTGTATTGTTTTCTACTTGAAATAATGATCTCTCTCACCCTCCCTTGCTTGAACTTGTTTGGAAATCTGTGGGGGGTTAACTGGTTTGATTTTGTGGTACTTTACTGGCAAATTAAAACTTGTTTTGCTTTGTTAATTGGGTTGGGTGCTTCGCGCTTGAATGGTACGATGAAATACAACTGCTTTCAATTTTATGTTCTGATCCAGACCTCGGTGTCTACTTTCATGCATGCACCCATGCATCCAAGTCCCCAAATATGGAGTGTGAAAATCATTTTCCTTTCGATATCAGTGAGAATCATTTTGATACAGTTAATGCCGAGGGCTTGTTTGGTGGCGAGGACTCAATGATCATTGAATTGTTGGATTACTTACAATCAAGGTATTAAATATCCATAATATCGAAATTTTCGTATTTTTGAACTACCGATATTTCCGATGTCATCGAAATTTCCGTGTTTTTTAAATTTCTATATTTAAAAAAACACTAAGGGGATTCGAACCCCTCTCATTTTACTCCTTCAACACCTTGACCACCATATCACTTATGTTTTTGTGAAAATATGCTAAAATATTTACATATTTTCTACACTCACAATGTTTGCCAGCTCGCTATATAATCAACTTAAATCAGTTAAATCCATCATGCAATGCATTTCCTTCCAATTTTTTGTGATAAACTAATAGATAATTGACTAAATAAACATCCTGCCAAGTTTCAATAAAAATTTTCAAGTTTTTCTTACAATTTCCGTGGTTTTTATTCAATTTTTATCGATATCGATAATATCCCGATATTTCTATCAAAATTTCCGTGCTTTTGGACTACCGATATTTCCGATATCATTGATATTTAATACCTTGCTTACAATGCTCATGGCTTGGTGAAAAAAAAAGAAAAGTGTCTAATTTTAAGGTCGAGAACGTGAGTCACTTGTTAGCAAACACACATCCCTTCCAATACTGTTGTAATTTCCAGTCACCAAACAAGCCATAAAATCGATTCTTAATTGCCAGCAGGCCGAAATTCTTAATTGTATCTAAATTTCTTCAACTTCGATCTCCTCAAGCAAAACATACGCGATGAATCCTCGCATAAAACAATCAACATGTCAATGCATACAGTAAGTATCAAAGGTGAAGAAATCGAATGACATAACGTGGGAAATTCTACATATTCAATCACACCAGAGGGACGACACAGTACAAAGAGTGATAATAGTAAAGATGCTGCCATATTTCATCATCTATAAAAACGACAACCTCCAATCATCCCAAGTTTACAAACTACATCACCAACAAATCCTCGATAACACGAGATATTACAAACAAACAAAAACCCAACTGAACCACTAATCCTCCTCCTTTTCAAAGAATTAGCAGGGTGTTGTTCTGTGCAGTACAAATAATGCATCGTAGAAAGCTCGCGTTTTTATTTTTTTCTTCTAATTGCTTATTTTCCAAATCAATACAACCTTGCCTTAACCCGCCTTCCATTCCCATCAGTGCCGTCTAATAAGTTCCCTTTCCCGTACCCACAAGTAACAAAAGAATGATCACCACTACTTGCAACGTAACGCAGTAGCTCAGTGATGACTGAAGGGCAGCTTTCCCTCAAGTAGTTGAATCCATCAGTTTCAATCACAGCTGAAAACAATTTACCAGCTTTCTTGTCAGTATAAAGTTATTCAACAGACAGCAACACAGACATTTAATCCGCATTATTAGAGTAAATGAAAAGAAAAATATATGCCCGAGAAGTTCTCATTTTCCAACCAACAAGTGAAGCCTCTTTAATTCAAAAAACCAAACCCAAACCACCACAAAATGGAAGTCCCCTCCCCATTATGCACGAGAAGTTCACTCATATTTGAACGCAAAAAGAAGATATTGAAGAATCGAGGAACAGTGGGAGACCAACAATGGACGATTTTTTCTATCTTAAAAAAATAGCTGTCTAGAAATATTAACAGTCAGAACAAATCGGTTATAAAAAAATATAAAAAAAAAGTTTACCTCTTAAATTTTCGGGCACTGCAATAAATTTGAGGCATACAGCTCTAAGTTGTTCACATTGGTGTTGCTCTGCCAAGGCTAACGTTGTTGCAACATTATTTATTGCAACATTTTCACAAAGTTTAGCCTCACACATCAGTTTGAGCCTCTCGAGGGCATAGCGATCAGCCGCTGCCAGAAGATGTTGGGCCATTACTGTAGACGCCCAACTTGAATTTAGCATCCCCACAAGCTCTTGCATGTCTGGTAGAGAATCCCAGTAGATGAAGTGAAGTAATACCTGCAGAAATCCAAAACAAGAAATCAATCAAACCCATATGTTCCCTTTACTTGAATAGCAGAAATCAATCAAACTGTTAGCAACCGTCTTCTGTGCATAAAAGATGTATTGAAGAGGAAACAGGGCATTGTCAATGCTAATGCTAAATATGCAGTAAAATAACAAAGACAGAAGTAACACAATGAAATACATGGTAGATACGTTTCCATTAAATATTTGAATAAGTTAAAACATGTGTTTCATGGTTGAACAATGCCATAATGCAAAAACAAAACACCTAGCTGCATCAGATACACACTTTAAGGTTGCATTACTATGAACTTCTTATCCTTCAGCAAATAAAAACTCACATTTTAGAACAAAAAAGAGCTGCAAAATAGGTACCATGTATAATCAGCCACTATGAAACTAATTCTCTTGTACACATTGAAGTCTGCATTCAAAACATAAAGCTAAGAAACAAAAATGACATCTCCTTTGTCATCTGTTACTATATGATTTAGATTGTAATTTGAATTGAAGAAGAGAGTACTTATCCCTAAGCACACCCACCAATCCATATAAACAACAAAATAAAGTCGTAAAAAAGGCATGAACAGCTTTACTAAATTGGTGATAAAGACGAAAAAATTCATGTGTATGATCTCCTAGTTCGTGCTTCCTATAGAAATGTCCTGCTTCATACCATAACATGAACACTTTCTTCGGGACAATCAAATTTCTGCTAAAGTTTGAAACAGATTTCTCAGCCATATGCGTCAAAAACAAAAATCAAAGCATATTCCCCATTCATTTTAACAGTTATACACCTCTTAACGCTTTTGCTGGGGGGAACAAAACGTGCAGTGGAGGAGAAGCCTTCATACAGAGAGAGCGAGAGTACCTTAAATGCGGGAGCTTCAATGTCTTCAACTATTATGAGATCAGTGTTTTTATCTTTTAATGGACCAAAAAGTTGTGCCTTGAACACAGGCGAGCGTGCTGCGAGCACCACTTTGTGGGCAGCAAATACTTCTTCGTCAACTTTGAAACTTACATCAGTCAACTTCCCACTTTCTAAAAGCTTACCAAAATGCTGGCCGATATTGGAAGGTGGTTCTGCTATATTGTATGTTTTAGGTCCTTCTGTATTCGTCTTAACAACACCAACACGACATTTTATTATAAGGCAATCATCTTTAAGGTAGTCCGATCCCTCTAAAAGACTTCTTTTGTAGAAGCGTTTATAACCCCTGCAACATCCAAAAGTTGAACCTACTCAGTTATGTTTTTCACCCCACAACATTACAGGCAACAATTTATGTTGTATACATTATATTTATTTGCGGAAATCCAGGCCCAAACAATTAAGTTGTTTTGCAATGCTCACTAACAATGCTAAAGACTGCTTTGCCCAAACATGAAGTACATTATACACTCTGCAAACAATGCCAAAACTTGAAGTAGTTATCCAGTTGTCAGACGAGACCATATAAGAGAAGATAATACTGTTTGGTTTTTTACTTTCTTTACATTTAAACAAATTTTATGAGGTATTTTATCTCCGAATTGCATTCAAGGAGCTTTAAGTTTGTGGCGGAAGTCAAACTAAAATGGTTAAACTCCGACAACATCATTCGTTTAACCAATTCAAGGAAAATTTTCGCTCTTCTAAACATACAATATGAAATCAGAATCCAATAAAGACATATATACATACAACTTAAACAAAATTATACATCGAAAGAGTAATTCGCAATGCATACCACATGCTTCCGCGGTATTTAAGCGTATAAGGACCGCCATCGAGCATCCTCAGAAAATGGCTATGCACCTTGTGCCGTTGCCTCTCGCTCTGATCCAAGAGCGTCAATTCGAACAACGCCCTGACGTCGGTACCCTCGCTGGCCAGAGCTATGAACACAGACACATACCCGGCGTTGTCCTCGACGCTCTTGCCATCCGGGTAGAAATATATAGCCCACGTGTACCCACCCACCACAAACGAATCGGAGGCGACGTACTTACCGATTCCCATACCCTTAGCGAGGGAGTACCCACTGATCTTAAACTCGTGGCACCCATTTACGGTCTCCGTGCACGACGTCGAGCACGTAACAGGCGGAGCCAGCGGCGGTGGGGACGAGCTGGGTTTTAAAGCTTCATTCCCTGCCCTGATTCTGTCCATTAACAATTACTGGCCGCTGGCGCGAAAAGGATCGATTTTGATGTTCTGGGGTTTCTCAAGGTGGGAAATTGTTAAAGGTGTTGGATTGTATTTGGAATTAGGGTTTTGATTGAAGAGGGTTGGGGTGTCAAATTGGGGGGTTTTGGGGTTGGAGTTGGTGGTCCAAAATTGAGGATTGGAGGGATTGGAGCGAGAGAACAGAATTGGCGGGAGGCGGCGGCGATGTGGGTTCGTGGTGGGTTGGCGGTGGATGGTGGTGACGGTCGTGAGATTAATATTTTGGTTCCGATTGAGTGGGATAGTGGTTTTTATAAGGTTGGAATGAGGTTGGGGTTCTCGATTTTTAGGAAACTAGACGACAACATATAACAAATCAGAATAACATTTATTTAGCAACTAAATATGCCAATAAAATAAGCAATTAACACTCATTTTCTCCTGTGGGAAATACTTTTTAATTTGAGAAATCCTAATGCGTCTTTCTCATATATGTCACTTCACACCTTCATTTTAATTGTTGTGCTCGTATTATAAAATATTGCTTTAAAATACATAATTTCATTTTTAAGAAAATTTTCCTAGCATTTTTATTTTAATTTTTGAAAGAAGAATGTTGTAAGTCGGTCATGTATGTTGAATTTGGAATTGAAAGTTTGTAACTGATTTAGGAACAAATTTGGAAAGAAAATTTAAGGCCAAATCTCACGTTTGGTCCCTTTAGTTGAATTTCATTTTTGGTCACTGGTTTTAATGTTTCTTAAGTCCTTGTAATTTAGCTATCAAGATACTAACCCCCAAGAAAACAAAAACATGATGTATAAGTAAGTTTTCCTAAACCTATCATACAGTGCGGTATCTCAATCACAACTCATACATATAACAATAATCATTTCTCATCGTACAATGTCTCAATTCATAACTCATATATTATAGCCACTAGTGAATGTCCAATATAACGCTTTAGGCCCCATGCCAGCTCCCCGTCCCTGTACTCAATAGTCAGAGGAAACACACTCCAGGCCTTATGCCAACACCATAACCGTCGCCCGGGATGGACCGGAGCCTTATCCCTACATCCCGTAGCGGAAATGTGGACCACTAGGTAATATCAGATCAATGCCACATATATTTATATAAACGTTACATCATATCACAATATTCAAAACTCAAACATCATATCACAATGTTCAATACTCAAACTCTGCAGTCATGTAAATTCTTTCAAATAAAATAAGTATTTTAGAAGGGGTCCACTCACAGTACTTAGCCATCCAACGCTGCGCTGCTAGCGAATATAGTAAAGCCACGATATATGCACCTAGCACATAAAGGGTTCAATATAGTCAAACTCTATTAAGGATAGAATAATCATATTTAATAAGTTGTACAGATGACGAATTCCTATTAGTCCGAATATTTTGTGTCCCTACAATAGCCTTATAGAATAAAGCATTCTGATCTCACATGGGTGGTTTGGGCGTCTAAGACCTTCAGTTCTCCTCCTAGCCACATGGTCACCGATTGTTCTACTCATTAACAACAGAAAGTCTCCACAACACCACCTGTTAGTTTGTTCAACTCTTCCTTATTGTTTTCCAATTTATTAAACACGCCAAAAGGAGATGAAGGCGTCCTAATTTTTCTTGAAATGACTAGAGTGCTCATATATGTAGTGGCACATTTCGTTAAAATATCTTTGAATTGCATCGTTTACTAAACTATAAAAACTTACATTGAGACAATTAAAAACACGGGAACTAAAAGTGAACAACAGTTAAACTACAGGAACCAGAAATGAGATTTAGCCAAATTTTTAATTTCAAACAACAAATTTCTCATTTAATGCTTATTTAGTTGAATTAATTTGATATTAGCCTCCCTCTCACCAGACACAATATAACAAGCAAAAAGAAACTAATTAGTAAATTAAATCGGGCAGTTTGTAGTCTTGTCAGCATCCCAATATGTCCCATTGGAACTCAAAGGAAGCCTCAGATTGTAGATGACCTCACCCCGGTGAACAGTGTACCTGTCCTGGAAAGCAATGACAACGTCGATACTATAAAGCTCAGCTGCTGCAGGGCGGGTCACAGATTGAGATTGCTCGAACAACATATCGTGCCCTTGAACGACTACATTCTGAAAAACGGTTGTGTTCTTGGGTGTCGACGACATCGACCGATCCATCAAAGTCACCTGCCCAATTCTCTTGTCTTGATAGTATGCGCTGACTTTGACGTCAATCAACTCGAGGAAGAGTTTCTTCTTAGGGTTTGTGAGGGTGATGTTGAGGACGAGGTTGTAGGAGAGAGTGCGGTTGCCTTCGGTGTAGTTGAACTGGGTGAGACGAGCGCCGTTGACGGTGAAGTCGGGGCATTTGTAACCCGAACTACTTATTTCGGACGACACATTGAGCCCGATGAGAAGAGCAAAAAGTACGAGAAAAGAAGCAAGCACCGAGACCCAAAAGATTTTGTCGCACACTGATAACGGAAAGCTTTGAGTTGCAGAAATGGGTAAGGAATCGGGATTCTCGCAGTCGTCTGAGCTTTTAGCTGTAGATATGGGAATATAAGTTGCAGACATGGCTACTCCCATGGCTAAGATTTATGAAAGAGAGAATAAAGAGGATACTGCTGCGAAAACCGGACTGATTCATGAGAAACGAGGCCGGGCTTTAATATATACACACACACACGACTTACAAAGACATTTCTAATGCGTGTAGTGGGATTCGGTATTACAAAGACAATTCTAATACGTGTGGTGGGTGGTTTACGCGTGCCTTCATTTCCTCTTTTGAACAATTCTTTAACAAAACATATATATATATCCGTTTTTTATATTAAAAACCTAAAAAACATGATTTAACATAAAACGACTAATTGTCATATGCATACGCATATGGGAGAGGCTGTTAAATTATCAGACAGATGGGTCAAAAGTTTACTTTCAACAACACCAATATTGTTCTCAATTTGTTAATTATCACCTACATTATTTGTGGTAGAGCCAGAATTTTATAACAATTAGGTCATAATAAATAAGTGTCTAGAAGTTGATCATACTTTCAGTTATATTGTGCACGATATGTTATCATATTTCAAAAAGGTCGTATTATACACCAAGATTATGAGTTAAACACACGACAAAGAAGAATTGAGGAGATCTTTTGTCAAAGGTGGAAAATGAATTTCACAATCCTTAATGAAAGTATAGCAAGTTGTACACTCTATTCAAAATGAGATTAACTCTAGGCTCAAATAAATCATAAAAGATTAACTCAGGTATTGTGTTTAATTGAGATTTTATTTTGAGCTCAAGAATGAAAAAAAAAAATAGAGGAATCAAAGAAGAATAGTTGTTTCTGTAAAAAGGAGATCGAGATGAGATGAGCTAGTTTGGAGTGGAGACCGCTAAGAAAAAAAAGGGTTATTTAGATATAGGCTCTTGAAACTCTTATTTTTCAAATAAAAACCCACATGAATTTAAACATTCAAATAAAATCCAAATTTCAGTTAGACTATCATGTAGACAAATATATAACAAACTATTACAATACATTTACAACTTATGCCACAAAATCCTAATTTGGTCAATAAATGTTATTACCCATCCTAATTATGATGAGCAATTAAATCCATATGGATATTTTACCTTTCTTGTATCATAAATATTAGCAACATATATATATATATATACATATATATATTAGTTTACCAAATTAAATTAATTTACCTACTTATAAAATATTATACTAATTTACCTACATTTTGAATCATGTAATTACCTACATACAAATATTATACTAATTTACCTACATTTAAATTAATTTACCTACTTATAAAATATTAGACTAATTTACCTACTTATAAAATTGTAGACAGTGAAATTTCGGTAAATAAAATGTTGACCGATAGTCAAAATTTTAACACTCATGTATTACATAAATTGTACACATAGTGTGTGATTCGACGAAAATTCGAAAAGAGTTAGAAAAGCCGTCAAACATGACACGTGTCAACACCTGGCAGAAACGACTTATTTCATCTGATTATTTAAATCCAAAAATCAAGTTTTGGAATTCTATAAATAGGGAGCCATTCCATTCATTTCATACACCAATTCATAACCAATTCACAAATACATTTCTCTACTCCCAAATTGGAAGAGAATTCTCTTGAAGTTTGTTCTTCGTTCTTCGTTCTTCGTTCATCGTTCATCGTTCTTCGAGATCAAGCCCCAACGGCCCTTGAAGGAACTTCGCCAAAACCTTTGAAGAATCAACAAGAACCTTGGTCACGTGCCGATTCTTAATCCAAGATCAAGCCCCGACGGCCCTTGGATCAACATAACTGTTCTTCAAGATCAAAAGCCCCTTGAAGATCCATTCATCGTTCA
This sequence comes from Crataegus laevigata, assembly GCA_963580275.1. Taxonomy (NCBI): domain Eukaryota; kingdom Viridiplantae; phylum Streptophyta; class Magnoliopsida; order Rosales; family Rosaceae; genus Crataegus; species Crataegus laevigata. The sequence continues at coordinate 14,448,607 of OY756940.1, read as the reverse complement.
TCCGTTCATCCACCTTCAAGATCAAGCCCCGACGGCCCTTGAAGCAACATTCATCCACCTTCCAAGATCAAGCCCCGACGGCCCTTGGATCCACACATCCATTCTTCAAGAATCAAGCCCAAAAGCCCCTTGAGGTTCATCCATCGTTCATCGTTCTTCGTTCATCATTCATCCATCTTCCAGAATCAAGCCCCGACGGCCTCTGGATCAACAAATCATCCAACTTCAGAATCAAGCCCCAACAGCCCCTGAAGATCCATCCGTCATTCAACGTCCATCCAACTTCAAGAATCAAGCCCAAAAGGCACCTGAAGAAGCGTTCATCCGCCAAACTTCAAGATCAAGCCCAACGGCCCTTGAAGAACAGTTTATCCAAAGAATCAAGCCCCAACGGCCCTTCGGATCAACAGCCCATCAAATCCACAAATCAATATCTCACGGAGATCGAATCAGAGAACCAAATCAAATAGAGATTGTAACCCCAAACAAATTCATTAATACAAATATTATTTTGTACACGTGTTCTGTTCTTGTGTCTTCAAGAAATTTTCGTGTTTACAAATTTGGCACGCCCGGTGGGACAATCTCTACCTCTCATCTCTTTCTCCGTTCAAGAAATCCATAGCACACTTCAAGCACAATGGCTTCAGGCAAGGAACAAGTCATCGGCGCCACCTCCATCGAAGAACAGCTGATTCAGATGAAGGAGATGTTTGCAATGATGACGAAAACCCTTGAAGAAAAAGATTTGAAGATTGCTATGCTCGTGAACAAATTAGGGGCAAGGCATGATGAAGGATCCGGCTCTGGCCCTAAGAAAGGTGGTGACGAAGAAAAAGAGCCTTTGGTGGAGAAGGTTGAAGAAAAGCCAAAACCAGACCAAGCAGCGACGCTTATGGGATCTCTCTCAATCAAACAGTTGCAAGAGATGATCGCCAACACAGTTAAGGCACAGTACCAAGGGAGCTCAAATACCTCCGAGTTGTACTCCAAGCCTCACTCTAAAAAGATTGATGCCCTGAAGATGCCAAGGGGATATCAACCACCCAAATTCATGCAGTTCGATGGAAGGGGGAACCTGAAACAGCACATCGCCCATTTCGTTGAAACTTGCAACAATGCGGGCACTGAAGGGGACTACCTTGCCAAGCAGTTCGTGCGCTCGCTGAAAAGTAACGCCTTCGATTGGTACACCGATCTCGAGCCCGAATCCATTGACGGCTGGGAGCAATTGGAGCGAGAATTCCTCAACCGCTTCTACAGCACCCGCCGCATAGTCAGCATGCTGGAGCTGACAAGCACAAAGCAGTGGAAAGATGAGCCAGTGGTGGACTACATCAACCGATGGCGCACCCTTAGCCTCGACTGCAAAGATAGACTCTTGGAGCGCTCTTCGATCGAGATGTGCATCCAAGGCATGCAATGGGGATTGCACTACATCCTCCAAGGCATCAAACCGCGGACCTTCGAAGAGCTAGCAACCCGCGCCCATGACATGGAGTTAAGCATCGCCAACCATGGAAAAAGGGAGCCAACCACCAACTTCAAAGAGAAAGTATTTGCTCCGAAGGTGGACGAGACTGGGAAAAAGCCCGCTAAAGAAGCTTTTACCATCAACACCACCCCCGTCAAAATCCCATCCAAGTATAAAACAAGGGAGATAAAGAGAGGGGAGCCTTCTAGCACCCAAGACAAGTACAAAAACACCTTGAGGGAACTAGAGCAGAATACATATCCTTTCCCAGACTCCGACGTGGCCGCAATGTTGGATGACCTATTGGAGAAAAAGGTGATCGATTTACTCGAATGCCGATGGCCGGAAGAAATAAATCGCACCGACAACCCAAGGTACTGTAAGTACCACCGCTTCATCAGTCATCCGACGGGAAAATGCTTCGTGCTAAAAGATCTCATCGTAAGGCTGGCCCAGCAAGGGATCATCGAGCTGGATCTCGACGATGTGGTAAAGACAAATTATACCACCATCACTTCCGGCACATTTGATTTGAAGTCTTCAACGCCACCGCTGGGGGCATGCTCCGAATCAAGCAAAGCTGAAGGATGGATTCATGTTGCTCCAAAGAAATGGCACACGAAGCCTGCGCCTCCACCACAAGTCCACCAACCGGAAAGAGGGCAAAGCAGCTTTTGCCAATCTCCAAAGCAACGAAAAATTGCTGAAGATGATGGAAATTCAACACAAAGATCGCCCATCCCAATCACGATGCGCGATTTCCTCCCGGAAGATTTCTTCAAACACCCGGTCAGAGCTCCTTGCTACCAAGATTGCGAGGAACGCTTCTCCAAAATAGCTTGACAAATCCGTGTGTTGCTCCTTGTCTGCATGAGCTGAAACTGCAAGACACCATGCTCCTTGTCTGCATGAGCTGAAACTGCAAGACACCATGCTCCTTGTCTGCATGAGCTAAAACTGCAAGACACCATGCTCCTTGTTCGCACGAGCCTAAACTGCATGAACGAAGGCTCCTCGCCGGCACGAGCCCAAACTGCATGGCACAAGGCTCTTGGTCTGCACGAGCATAAAAGGCAACACCAAACGCTCCTGACCTGCACGAGCATAAAAGGCGACACCAACGCTCCTGGTCTGCATGAGCATAAAAGGCAACATCAACGCTCCTTGCTTGCATGAGTTAAAACTGCAAACGGCACCAAAAGAAAATACAAAAAAAAAATGCATGTACTTTGAACTACGTTTTAACTTGATCCCTTTCGTTGGAAGGGTACGTAGGCATCTCAAATATTCAAATGTTTGAGTTCAGTCACATTAAAATAAAAATAATATTTTATTAAAAAAAAAAGGAAAAGAAACATATATATCTATATTTATATGTCTGGGCCCAGCTACTAATCTAGCTCCCCTTAATCACTCTGGCCCAGTCAATTTCCCGACCCAAATCTCATTCCAAGGAGCTGCACCATGCTCGATTTCTCCGGTAAGAGCAATCCTTTAACATCAAGATAGCAAGCCCAATAAAGGAAAGCCTCCTCCAGACTTCTTCTAAACAGACCCGAGAAGCCACCATAGCTTCGAAGTTGACCTTTCCACCAGTACCGTCTCGTAGCCCACTCTGAGTCTTCTTCTTCATTGAGATATCCTAACCTGGCTGACCTCACTCAACTTTAAGGTCCAGCTCATGTCTCTCAGAAAACTCAAGAACCGCCATCATCACCGTGTTCTCCTCCAAAACCCATTTCCTTTGACTCTTCATCATCACAAAAGTGGACCGTGGAGTTTCTTGTGGAATCAAGTGAGTCTGCATTTTCTGAGGCGGAAACGAGGGAGGTTGCGAGTTTCATAACTAAATTTTCTCGGGGAGGTGGTCAATTGGAGTCGCCGTTGAAGAAATTGAGGATTTCCGAGCACAATTTGGGGAAATCAGAGTTTGGGCTATAGTTCCTTAGAGTCACGACTGTAATTCAGAAAAAAAATCTTGAAATTGACGGTGCCGATAAAAAGTTGAGCGAGGAAGAAGAGGAACTTGGGATACTTGTCATGCGGGATCGACAACCCTATCGACGTCTTTCAGCTTTACGCAGATCAAAGGCAGCAGCCCAGTTGCTGAGTGTTCCAGAAGGACTCGTCGTGAGCTGGGTTTGATTCGGCCCAACCGAGTTGGGTTCAGGGTGTTGGCCTCCGAGAGCAAGGCGGAGCATGATCTTAGTGTTACTATTAATAGGTTGCACATGCCCAACCCGTTCAGGTCGGGTCCGCCCGGGACTAACTATACAGTGATGAAGAGGGCCTTTGATGAAGGCTAGGATGCTGTGATCGCAAAAAAAAAAAACTGTATCACTAGATGCAGAAAAGGAACTGATGCTCTACGCGGCGAGCGAGGCGTTGAGTTTATTTGGTTTTGTTCGCGGGGCTCCGACATCTCGACCCGAACCGGGAGGCGTCGAAGAAGAAGATGGAGCACAAGAAATCTCCAAAGTGACTCGGACCTCTGACTAACAAGCCTTTTAAGATTTGCAATCCAAATCCTTAATCCCCAAATCCAGAATTCCATTTCCCCCTTTTTAGGGAAGTCTCACGATGACGTCTTTGTGCTCACCGAGTATGGTGTCTTCTCAGGGAAGTCCACGCCGCCATCATCACCAAAGGGACGACGACGACGACGAAATCGAACAGGTCCAGTGCCAAATATCCCTCTCTGACTTCCCCGGCGGCTCCGAGACCTTTGAGATTGCCTCCAAGTTCTGCTACGGTGTCAAGATCGACCTGAACTCCTCCAATGTCGTGTCGTTGCGCTGCGCTGGGGAGCATTTGGATATGATGGAGGAGTACTCGGAGGACAACCTCATTTCCAAGACCGAGAGGTTTCTCTCTCAGTCGATGTTGAAAAGCTTCAAGGAGTTACTCAAAGTTCTCAAGTCTTGTGAGCGAGTCATGCCTCTGGCGGAGAACCTTGGGATTACGTAGAGGTGCATAGACTGGCAGAGCTCCTGCGCCACGTCTTTGGCTGGCCGGTTAGCGACGGTGGACCCAATCGGAATGCAAGTACATATGCGGTTTCGGCTTCTTCTGTTTCAAAACAGCAGATTTTTGTGAAATGGGATCGACGCTGACGGCGGTGACTTGTCCCCTTCAAAGTTGTTCTCTTTTCCGCCATCTCCCCGCTCACCTTCTCCGTCCTCCACCTGCAAAATTTTCACTCCATCATTGAAGGTTTATATAGAAAAAAAATATATAATAAAAAAAAAGGATGGTGGAGCAAACTGGTGCTGGCACCATGTGGAAAAAGGACGAAAAAATGATGGAGGTGCATGGGCACCATGTGAAAAGCAAAGGGATGGTGGCTTCCCACCAAAAGCGGAAGAAGAAAGGAAATTCAAAATGGAATTGTGCTGTCAAGCACCGAAAGCACAAGAAAAAAAAAGGGGGGGGTTTGAAATGGTGCGGATTGCACCAGAGAAAAAAAAATTTAATTAAAATAAATAAATAATAAAAAAAATATATATATATATATATATAATATAAATAAATAAATAAATTTAAAAAAAATGGCATTGAGAGAAATAAAAAGTCCTTATTATTTATTTCCCTGGAAAATTACACAAATTGACATTCTGCATGTCACAAAAAAAAAAAAGGGATTACAAGAAATATGCAAACAAGGAAAGACTCTTCAAGGACGGTCAGGTGGTGCCTCAGAAGTCGACAGAGCTCCGGAAAGACGAAGAGCCAGAGTTGGATTTTCCGGAGCCGGAACACTTGGTGCAACTCCAGATGACGAAGGCAACATAAACCTCGGGAGTAACGCCATAAACCTTTCATGATCACTCTGAATCCGACCGTCCGACTCCTGCAGCTGGTCCAGCTTCCTCTTCATGCTGGTCGAGTAACTAGTAGCAAGTATGTGCAACTCCTTGTTCTCGTGCCTGAGTCCTCTGACCTCTTGCCGAAGACTAGCCACCTCAGCCATCAGAGACTAAACCTGACGAGATCGTGCAAGGAGGCGTTGGCCCATGTTTGAAACTGAGCCTGCACACTGGACGCTGAGAGCCAGAGATTCCTGAACAGCCAGCTCGTCTGACCGCCTGGAAAGCAACCTATTGTCTCTTGGAGTAAGAAGATTCCTAGCAATCACCGTAGCGGTTATTTCGTTTCTCATCATTGAGTCCCCGACTGTAAGAGGACCATTGGGGGATATGAAGGACGGACGCCAAATGTTGTCTGGAGAAGACAAGTCATCATCTTCTCCGACATTCAAGTTAAGACGACGGTCGGAAGGGCAAGACATTTTCAGAAGGTGTTGAGAAAGAAGAGATCAGAAAGATTAAGATTACAGAAGGGCAAGAAGGGAGTGTTTACAGGAGGGAGTTCAAGTGTGCTATGAAGTAGAATTCGTGCCTCTATAAAAAGAAGCAAATCAAAGAGGCGCTCCTCAGAGATCGAAGAGGCGATCCTCGCAGATCGAAGAGGCGTCCTCTCGCAAATCGAAGAGTCGGGCTCCTTTCTCAAAGGCCGAATTCCTTTCTCAAAAGAGTCGTTCCTTTATCAAAAGTCGGGGTTGCTCAGAAATCACGAGGCGATCAGCTTTTCCAGACGTGTCGTCACTCGTCACATGCACCCTCAGCTTTTGCGAAAATTACGGGCAGCTTTGTCAGAAAGCGCGTAACTTGTACTATTCATCCATTCACCGGCTGCCGACAATGAGTGAGAGAATAGTTCCGGTTGTGAAAAAAAGTCCTATAAGTATCTACCTTCGCCTTCCACAGCAAAGGCACACCCTCTCAGCCCATCTTCATCTCCGAGAATGTATTCCCAAAGAAACCTTTCAAGTTACTCAGTGTTCTTCATCCCTTGGAGCACCACAGAAAACAAATCATCCAAAGCAAAAGTATTTCATATCATGAAGGTTAAAAGCAAAAGTATCTCATATCATGCTTTCTCCTCACCTTCATCTGAAGAACATGGAGAAAGTGAGATCCTGATTGCTTACCTAGTCTTGCTCTCGAGTACTCATCTCAGACCCCTCCCAACCCAGTTCAAAAATAAACCTGTGCAGAGGTACTTCTTCAAAAGCAAAAGTATCTCACAGACGAAGCAGGAGGAGTCTGAGTTGCATCGAAGAGCATGATGAGTCTGAGATGATCCAAGAACTCAAGAAGATGCACATCTGCATGGAGACCTGAGTACTTGAAGCATGTGGAGACAACGTGCTGATTCATCCTCAACTAAGCTGAGGATCGCTTGCAAGTAAAAAGGCTCCCAAACCCAGTTCAAAAATCAACTTGTGGAAAGATACTTCTTCAAAAGCAAAGGTATTTCATATCATCAAAAATCTGAGGTACTCTGGAGGTGATGGACTTGTTTTGACCCTCAAATTCCTGAGTCAGATTGCAAAGATCACTTGCCTCATGAAGCCGCTCGTGGTCCCATTTCCTTCAAGATCAAGCCACCAACGGGCTTTGAAGGAATCACAAGCCCGATTCAAGATCAAGTGTTCACCACCCTTGAATCAACCTTCAAGATCAAGCCGCAACGGCCCTTGGAGAAATCAAGACCCGATTCAAGATCAAGTGTCCAACACCCTTGAATCAACCTTTAAGACCAAGCCGCTACGGCCCTTGGAGAAATCACAAATCCGATTCAAGATCAGGTGTTCATCACCCTTGAATCAAAACCAGTTCAAGATGAAAGCTGTGGAAAAAATCACAAAACTCGATTCAAGATCAAGTGTCCGTCACCCTTGAATCAACCTTCAAGACCAAGCCGCGACGGCCCTTGAAGAAATCACAAGTCTGATTCAAGATCAGGTGTTCATCACCCTTGAATCAAAACCAGTTCAAGATGAAGTTTGTGGAAAGTCAACAAGCACAACAAATACACGTGCCGATTCACCCCAGTAAAGTTGAATATAGTCTCAGCCCAATCCAAGATCAAGCCCCGACGGCCTTCGGATCGACGTCTACATTAAGGGACTTCAAAAACACGTCTTCTACACGTGACAAGCACATGTATACGACACGCTTTGAAGTGGGGGCATTTGTAGACAGTGAAATTTCGGTAAATAAAATGTTGACCGATGGTCACAATTTTAACACTCATGTATTACATAAATTGTACACATAGTGTGTGATTCGACGAAAATTCGAAAAGAGTTAGAAAAGCCGTCAAACATGACACGTGTCAACACCTGGCAGAAACGACTTATTTCATATGATTATTTAAATCCAAAAATCAAGTTTTGGAATTCTATAAATAGGGAGCCATTCCATTCATTTCATACACCAATTCATAACCAATTCACAAATACATTTCTCTACTCCCAAATTGGAAGAGAATTCTCTTGAAGTTTGTTCATCGTTCTTCGTTCTTCGTTCATCGTTCTTCGTTCTTCGAGATCAAGCCCCAACGGCCCTTGAAGGAACTTCGCCAAAACCTTTGAACAATCAACAAGCACCTTGGTCACATGCCGATTCTTAATCCAAGATCAAGCCCCGACGGCCCTTGGATCAACACAACTGTTCTTCAAGATCAAAAGCCCCTTGAAGATCCATTCATCGTTCATCCGTTCATCCACCTTCAAGATCAAGCCCCGACGGCCCTTGAAGCAACATTCATCCACCTTCCAAGATTAAGCCCCGACGGCCCTTGGATCCACACATCCATTCTTCAAGAATCAAGCCCAAAAGCCCCTTGAGGTTCATCCATCGTTCATCGTTCTTCGTTCGTCATTCATCCATCTTCCAGAATCAAGCCCCGACGGCCTCTGGATCAACAAATCATCCAACTTCAGAATCAAGCCCCAACAGCCCCTGAAGATCCATCCGTCATTCAACGTCCATCCAACTTCAAGAATCAAGCCCAAAAGGCACCTGAAGAAGCGTTCATCCGCCAAACTTCAAGATCAAGCCCAACGGCCCTTGAAGAACAGTTTATCCAAATAATCAAGCCCCAACGGCCCTTCGGATCAACAACCCATCAAATCCACAAATCAATATCTCACGGAGATCGAATCAGAGGACCAAATCAAATAGAGATTGTAACCCCAAACAAATTCATTAATACAAATATTATTTTGTACACGCGTTCTGTTCTTGTGTCTTCAAGAAATTTTCGTGTTTACAAAAATATTATACTAATTTACCTGCATTTTGAATCATGTAATTACCTACATACAAAAAAAATAGTGATGTTAGATAATATCAGATAATTTTATAATAATTTACCTACATTTAAATTAATTTACCTATTCAAAAAAAATAGTGATGTTAGATAATGTTCGAATGTTGTGGGTTTGTGCTTGTAGGCAATTAAATAAACTTTTAATTTAATGCACATAAATCATGTAGGTAAATTCGACTATTTTGGAAATAAATTAGACCATTTAAATTTTGGTTTTATGGAATAGGTAAATTAGACTATTTTGTAGGTAAAAATTGCGTGGAACATATAGCTTTTGTTTTGTGCATTAGGTGACACACCCGTACCCGAAAGTAGGGCATGCTGGCCGTCACGTGAGTATGACGTAGCCAAGTGCACTGTGCCGAAGCTAAGATCGATAACGTAGTACGAATGAATTAAAATCGAAGTCTAGCAACCCAGAAATGAATGTGTGCTAGAAGTATTACAATACTTATACATATTCAGAGCGTACTAGGTCGAGTGCAGTCAAGCATGAATAAAAGAGTTTAATTACACCATCGGTGTCCCAAATATGATAGATCTGTCAGAAAGGCCGAAGGATCCTCGATGTGCCCAACTCGGAATTCAAGCTATCTAGAACCTGGAGGGGCGAAAAACAAAGGGAGTGGGTCAGCAAAAACAAATCCTTTTCAAAATCATTCTTTTCTCAAAATTCTAGCCCCTCTCCGTAAAACCTGTATAATTCCCAGAAAATAATACGTACATATATATCTCAATCTTTCTCAGCATAAAACGTTTTCAAAGTATCTCAAATATATGCCGTGCAATGCATTTCAAGGCCATCTGAATCTCATAAACAATGCCATACTATGCATTATCATAATCATATCGCTATTATATATCATCTCAGCCCTCGGCTGTAATATAGCTCATAACATCTCTCTATCTCATCATCATATATATATACACTGCACATACATCAATATCATCATCATTATCAGCGCTGTATCAATAATAAATGCTCTAGTGCTACAATCACGTGAAGACTGTGCGAATGAACGCGGGTCACCTACATGTCGTACCCACTCAAAAGTGGTCTATACGACAAGACTGTGCACCTAACTTGGATCCAAGCCGAGCATGAGGTGCGGGAGGTGAACGACACGTGAAAGACTGTGCCCCTATCTCTGGGCGTGAGCACTAACAGTATGTGCAGGTCTATGAGCTAACAATTCATGATATCTCATCATTTCACATCATATCTCATCGCTATTCGTTCTCAACTATGCATGTACCTACCTGGTACTTACCTGGCGTCCTCGGCACCAACATATGCATGAAATGTATAATTAAATACTCATGCATCAAAATCAAGTAATATGCAAGTCGATAAAACGTATTTTCCATTTCAAAAGTGATTCTGGGAAATCATTAAATATATATAGGTTATACGGAAAATAATACTGCCCACTCACTGATAAATAGCTGGATCGTAGCCCCCACGCCTAGCCTGGCTACGCTCGTCCTCAAAATACGTTTCACCTATATGAGAAATTACTAAAAATACGTCATTTAAGCACATACACGCAAATACGAGAATAACTTCTCATACGTAGCTCACTTTTGGCATACGAATATACCGACGCGACCTACACGACGTCACGAACGTCGTGATATTTTTAGAAAATTTTTAGGAGTCCGCACGCGCCCCCACGCGCCAGGAAAGCCACGAGGCTACGCGCCCCCCACGCGCGGCGCGTGACGTGCACGCGTCATCCCTGTCCTCCCTCGCCGGACTGAGTTTTCCGGTGACCGGAAAACTTCCGTGTGTGATTTCTCACTCGTTTCTCAACCATTCTTCATGAAATTTTCACCAAAATGCTCTAAATTGAGAGTAGAACAAGTCTATACCTTCAAAAACTTCGAAAACTAAGAGAATCTCGTCGGAAAATCTGCACATATTCGGCCACTCCTTGTTATCGAAGATCCCGACGTCAAAGCTTGTCAAACGAACGTCCCCGAGCCTCTAGAGGACCCAACAAACACTCTTGTGATCTCAGATTTCCTAAAACGCAACGTATGAAAAGTTGATGAATAGTGCCAAATATAAACCTTGAGTTTTGGACGTGAAATCGTCGTAGTTCTTACCTGAAAATGGTATGGTTGAGTTCGTATGGACTTCACGAGTCTGAATATGTAGTTTGTATTGTCGATCTACGAGTTTTTGTTGTGGGTTGGTGAGTGTCGTGGCTTAAGAACAAGAGAGAGAAAGATACTGTCGAGAGAGGTAGAGAGAGAGAAGCCTGAAAGTGACTGTGAGGAGAGAGAGAAGGTGTTGGTGGTGATTGGACTAAGGCCACCAATCACCACAATTATTTTCCTAACTTTTCATTGGCCCCCAAAAACTTGGATAATTATATAATTGGCCCAAAAATTAAAACTCATGCATAAACATTCGCCCGAACTCAAGGGCATAATGGTCATTTCATGACGTCGAAATAAAAATTCCGAGACGGGTTGTTACATTAGGCACCTTATAACAATTTGAAAGTTAATACATTAAATATACAATGAATGGCATGAATTATTATGTAAAAAAATATATAATTAATTAAATGAGTATAACAAGTAACTGATCCAAAAACCCTATCTAAGTATTAATAGGGGTAGTTTAGACATTCGAAAAATACACAATTTGAAAAGTCAAACTTAATTAAAGAATTTGCTTAGTTGGAGGCTAGTCAATGGGCTTTATTCAAGAAAACAAAAGGACATGAGTTTTAGTTGAGGAAAATATTGTTTCAAGGGGTAATGTCAAATTTTCAAAAAAAAAAAAAACTGCATTCAATGCACCCACTGTAGCTCTACTATTGCTGTCACGTGTGAATTTATTACAAAAAGCCTATGATATAATCTCTTCTTTTTCTCTCTCTGGTCAATGTGGGATATTTCAACAGAGACTAGTTATTATCATTATTGTTTTAGTAGAGCCACAACATTAGTCGGTTAAATAATTATGTGGTAAGAAAAAGACAATCGATGGGAATCGAACCTGGCAATTAGCTAAGGTTTTTCATGCTATATATAGTTTGATATAATCTCTTCCTTTATAGTTTGATTTTTTTTCCATGAACTATGAATCATATTAGTATAGTTTGATTTATATGAGTATTTTTGGTTTAAAATTCTTTTAGGATTCTTGCACATTGCCCATCCATAGAAAAATTGCTGGATTCTCTGGCATTATCTGGCAGCTTTCCCGAACACCTTTAAGCAATCATTGGCTTTGGTTGAGCAGGTTTAGGTCATCTCTAACTGAAATGAAGTTAAAGGGCTATGTTTAGCCCCTGTCCAGATTATAGATCAGTAAGAAATTATTTTTTAATAAATAGTGACATGCCATATTTATATATCATCTCTAACCGAAGAAGCCAAAGGGCCATAAGCCAAAACATAACCCGGTTGACAAAAAACTCATCTCTAACCGAAGGGAGCTATTTTTTTAGCTCCCTCAATAATTTATTATTTTAATTGAATTAATATGGTTAATTAAATTAAACTATCATATTAAAATAAGGGGGCCATTCCTTTGATTGAAGATGTGACCATTTGAAAATTATTGAAAAGTTTAAAGGAAAGATTATTAGAAAAGGTAAGAGAATACAATGTGAAGAATTGAAATAAAATGAGGTAAGATAGTATGGAATAGTGAAAAGGATGTGAGAAATGGTGTATAAATGGTTTAGATATTTATAAGGAAAAAATTAGATTTTTTTTTATAAAAAAAAAATTCAAATTCCAAAGGTAACCTGACGTCAACTTACCGTTTGAATAGATTGGGTTGCCCAGATCGGGCTGGCTGGCTTCTTTTGGCTAGCTCGATGCTGGCTTGGTAGATGCATTATGGCCTAGTTGGGCCCGCAAGCCTTTTGGCCTAGCCCTTGATTGGAGATGATTTTCGCGTGGGTTATATTTTGGCCTATGGTCATTTGGGCGGGTCGGTTGGAAGTGGCCTTACAAGCCACAACGGGCCTTTCTTTCTAGGGAGGTCCACAAAGGCATTGTATAACTATCTCGCCATTAATGGATAATTAAACATAGCGCGGCGAGAGTGGTTGAAAATATATTAGTGAATAGTAAGCGCTCTTATTTTTCCAAAACAGGTAGACTTGCACAAAAGCAATTACAGTTTAGATGGAATAGTATGGGTAATTGTAAACAAGAAAATTATGTATCGAATGAAATGAGAACCCATGTACAAAGTAGATTTGTATTGATTTAAATTTGTAGGTTACAATCTCTGTTTACAATTTTACTCTGATTCAGTCTTCAAATTTGATGTAGATGCGTAGGTTGTTGATCCAATGGTCGCGATGACTTGATCTCGGACGAACGATTGAACGATTGCTTCAAGTTTTGAGCTTGAAACAACGCTTAGATGGTCTTCACATCAAAGCTGCGGCAAAGGTAGTGTTGATGTAGGACTTCGTTAATTCAAGAGTCTTGGCGACTTGATCTTGAATCGAACGTCGTTACAAGTTTTGAGCTTGCAAAAAGGTCTTAAAGGAATCAACACGAGTGCTTGTTAATTCTTCAAGGGAATGCTTCAGCTTTGGTCAAAAGAAAGCTTCGGCTTTGGTTGTATGTTCTTCAAAGATAGCTTTGGCAGTATATTAATCTTCAAAGATTTGGCAGAGGTTCTCCTTGTGTGAGAATTTCGGCCATTCAATGTAGAAATTGTTGACCTTTATGCTTGTCTGAGGACCTTGTATTTATAAACTTCTCAAAACTTGCCTTTGGATGGATTTGGCTTTAATTTATGTCTTGATTCGTTCATGGGAGAATTTAGGCATATTTTGTGTCCTGATTTTAGCCATTTTCCTTTGCTTGGCCGAAATCTATAGGGCTTTCTTGCTTATTTTGCGAGCAGTCTTCAAATTTTTCTTGTTTTGTGAAAATAATTTAGCTTTCTTTCCGGTTTTGAGAGCAATTTGGGCCCCTTGTCGATTTTAAGGAGATTTCTTCCTTTTGGCCGAATTTTGGGGAAGTTTTGAGTTTCCTTTGCTTGATTTGTGCCACATGTCATTGATGACTTGTCCATTTGTGATGAATCATATGCCACATGGAGCTTTGTGATGCATCATTTACATGCAACAAAATTTACATGTCTACAAATGCCCCCGCTTCAAGGCGCGTTGTAGGCATGTGCTTGCCACATGTAGGAAACGTGTTTTGAATTCCTACAATATGAATGTTCTAACTCAAGGGTTGTCGAGACTTGATCTTGAATTAGTTCACTTCTTCAAGGGCCGTAAAGGCGTATTTCTTGAATTGAGACGATGAATTTCGTCAAGGGATGTTGAGGTGTATTTCTTGGACGAAACATGTCTTCAAGGGTCGTTGAGGCTTGGTCTTGAATAAAATGAAATTTTTCTTCAAGGGTTATCGAGGCTTGATCTTAAATGAAATGAAAGTTTTCTTCAAAGGTTGTAGAGACTTGATCTTAAAAGAAATGAGCTTCTTGAGGACAAAACACTTGTCAACAAGATAACTCACGATACGATGATACTTTCAGTACCTAGGATTGTTAACGATATTCATCTCTTCGGGGCGCTTACATTCAGGTAGCTCGATCACCTTCTTTTCCAGCAAGTCATCTAGCATTGCAGCCACGTTAGAGTCCGGAAAATGGTACGTCTTCTGCTCCACTTCCCTCAAGGTATTTTTGTACCTTTCTTAGTGTGAGAAGGCTCACCTCTCTTCATCTCATTCACTTTGTTCTTGGAGGAAATCTTGACGGGTGTAGATGAGATCTTGATAGGGGTAGTATTGACGGTAAAAGCTTCATTGGCAAACTTCTTCCCAGTCTTGTCTACCTTTGGGGCGAACACCTTATCATTCTTGAAATCGGTGATCTGCTTCTTTTTCTTATGATTGGTGATACTCAGCTCCATGTCATGGGAATGAGTTGCCAACTCCTCAAATGTTCTCGGCTTTATGCCTTGGAATGTGTAATGTAGCCCTTAGTGTATGCCTTGAACACACATCTCAATGGCAGAGGTTTCAAAAAGCTGGTCTTTACAATCCAGACTTAATGAACGCCATCTATTGATGTAGTCGACGACAGGTTCATCCTTTCATTGCTTCACGCTTGTCAGCTCTAACATGCCTACTGGCGAGTGATGTAGAAAGGGTTGACGAATTCCCTTTTCAAGCTGATCCTAGCTATTGATAAACTCGAGCTCAAAGTCGGTGTGCCAGTCAAAGCATTACCTTTTAGTGAGCGCACAAACTGCTTGACGAGGTAGTCTCTCTCTGTCCCAGCATTGTTGCAAGTTTCAATGAAATGGGCAATATGTTATTTAGGATTACCATTTCCATCGAATTGCATGAATCTTGGTGGTTGATAACTCATTGACATTCTCAAGGCGTCAATCCTTTTAGAGTATGGTTTTACGTACAGTATGGAATCATGTGAGCTTCCTTCATATTGCGTCTTGATCGTGCTTGTGATCATTTTTTGCAGCTGTTAGATAGAGAAAGATCCCATGAACGTCGCAGCTCGGTCCACCTCTAGCTTCTCCTCAACTTGTCCATCATAGGCTCCTCTTTTTCGTTAGTTTCTTCTTTTGGCGGATCAACTTTCGGGTCAGCTTTCTCGTCGTATTACGCTTCTAGACGGTTGACGAGTGTAGCAATCTGTAAGTCATTTTTCCTCCACGATTTTTGTGAGCCTTGCGATTGCTTCTCTCATTTGTGTCAACTGCTCTTTGATTGAAATCGCACTAGTAGTCATGACTTGCATGTCTACGGGATACGAGTTGCTGCTTGAGTGGGCATCGGAAGTCAACAACTTAGAGTACCTCATCGGGCTTTCTTCCCTTGGCGTCACGGGCTCGTGTCTCGGGTGCTCTTGCTTTTTCGACAAAGTTGATGTAGAGGTAGAAGGTACGGCAAAAAGAGCTCTTGCCTTTTTCTGGTTGTGACGCCTAAAGTGCCACTACTTGCGACAATGATGTTTTTGTTCTTCGCGTTGGTTGCGGGAATAACTTGATCCTTTCTTGATGCCATATGTGTTTATTGTGGATTTGAAGATAGAGATGAAAGGCAGAGAGGTCTCACTAGGCGTGCCAAATTTGTAAACACGAAAATTCTGTATCAAATGAAACAAGAACACGTGTACAAAGTATATTTGTATTGATTTGAATTTGTAGGTTACAATCTCTATTTATAATTTTTCTTTGATTCAGTCTTCAAATTTGATTAGATGCGTATGTTGTTGATCCAAGGATCGCAATGACTTGATCTCGAACGAACAATTGAATGATTGCTTTAAGTGTTGAGCTTGAAACAATGCTTGGATGGTCTTCACCTCAAAGCTGCGGCAAAAGTAGTGTTGATGTAGGATTTCATTTATTCAAGGGTCTTGGCGACTTGATCTTTAATCGAACGTCGTTACAAGTTTTGAGCTTGCAACAAAGTCTTGAAGGAATCGGCACGAGTACTTGTTGATTCTTCAAGTGAATGCTTCAGCTTTGGTCGAAAGAAAGCTTCGGCTTTGGTTGTATATTCTTCAAAGAGAGCTTTGAGAGTGTATTAGTCTTCAAAGATTTGATAGAGGTTGTCTTTTTGTGAGAATTTCGACCTTTAAATGTAGAAATTATCGACCTTTATGCTTGTCTGAAGACCTTGTATTTATAGATTTCTCAAAGCTTGCCTTTGGATGGATTTGGCTTTGATTTGTGTCTTGATTCGTCCATAGGAGAATTTAGGCATGTTTTGTGTCTTAATTTCAGCCACTTTCCCTTGCTTGGCCGAAATATATAGGGCTTTCTTGCCTATTTTGCGAGCAATCTTCAATTCTTGGTTGTTTTGTGAAGATGGTTTAGCTTTCTTTCTGGTTTTGAGAGCAATTTGGGCCCCTTGTCAATTTTAAGGAGATTTCTTCCTTTTGGCCGAATTTTGGGGAAGTTTTGAGCTTCATTTGCTTGATTTTTGCCACATGTCATTGATGACTTATCCATTTGTGATGAGTCATATGCCACGTAGAGCTTTGTGATGTATCATTTGCATGCAACGAAATTTACATGTCTATAGTAATTTCAATGCATGGTCCTTATCATTATCTTTCTAAAACATATGGACTTGTTCTTACAAGAAGGGAGATTTGAACACGGAATATGGGGGAAAGATGGGGAGAAATGTAGGAAATGATGGGGGAAAGATGAGGAAAGATGCAGAGAATGGAGAAGGAGGAGAGAGAAGGATGGCTAGGAGGATTATTTTTCCTTGAAGAGAGAGAGAGAGAGAGAGAAGGTTGAAACGGATCCAATTTGTTCAGACTCCGCTGCCATCCTTTCTAAGGCCCCAAGCCTTATTGCTGTTGGTTAGGCTCGGCCCAAAAAAGGAGCATTTATACTTTAACCGATAACCACAGAGCTTCGATTCCATGCTCTGCTTCCTCAACCTCATATAGTGCACCCCCACCTTCATTCCTTCTCTCTTCCTATCGATGTTTCACAGATTCCTCACCTCCTGTCTCTCTCGCTCTTCACCCCCTCCCCTCCTCCTCCGCCCCAAAATCCTCCCATCCCCCAATTCCCTCCTCCGCCCCTACCCAAAACCCACCCTCTCAATTCCTTCCAACACCCGACCTTTATCCTCCCAAATGGGCGACGCCCGCCGACCCGGTTCGGTTCCCATTCCCCACATCGAAAAAGCCGACCGCTCCGAGCTCCTCCGCGCTCTGGAGGCCTCTCTGGGATCGGCCTTCAGCTCTGAGCCGCTCTGGCCCAGCCCCAGCCCCCTAGTTATCGTCATCAGCGGCCCCAGCGGCGTCGGGAAGGATGCCGTCATAAAAAAGCTCAAGGATTCCAACGAGAACTTGCATTTCGTGGTAACGGCGACGACCCGCGCAATGCGTCCCGGCGAAGTTCACGGAAAAGATTATTACTTTGTGAGCAAAGACGAGTTTTTGACAATGGTTGAGAGGAACGAGCTTCTGGAGTACGCGCTGGTGTACGGAGACTACAAGGGGATTCCCAAACAGCAGATTAGGGATGAATTGGGGAAAGGGTACGACATCGTTTTGAGAGTCGACATCCAGGGTGCTCAGACTCTGAGGAAGATTCTTGGGAATTCGGCTGTTTTCATATTTTTGATGGCGGAGAGTGAGGCCAAGCTTGTGGAGAGGCTGATTGACCGGAAAACTGAGACGAAGGAGTCGCTTCTTGTGAGGGTTGCGACGGCTAGGGAGGAGGTGAAGCACGTTAAGAATTTCGATTATGTGGTGGTGAATGCGGAGGGGAGGTTGGAGAATGCGGTTAAGTTGGTGGAGTCCATTATAGACGCGGAGAAAGCCAAGGTGCAGCAGAAGAGTTCTGTGATATAGCTGTGGAGGTAATGTAGCACCGGGTCGAATTGGTGTTTTTCGAGTTTAATTTTAGTTATAAATTGTTCAATTTGAATGGATTAGTTTCGCGTGTGGAAGAATGCACGCAATGATCCGAGTTCTAATGGTTTTATAGGTGACAATTTGAATGTGAAATTTAGAACCTAGGAAAATCAACTGCTTTAAGTAGTTGCAGTTCACAGAATCACAATGTGTTGTTCAAGAAATTGGAAGCAAGCTATTATCTTTATCGAAGTTATCTTTATAAAGCGTGCATCCAGACTAGTGATCCTTGAGCATACGGTGTTAGGTATGGTCAATTTTGATGCACTAATTAGTGGAAGGTATGTTGATTGCGAAATATTCAGGTTCATTGGAGATAAGCAGTAAGAAGTGACATTCTTTTTCTTGCTGTGAAACCCTTTGATAACCATGTGCTCCATACTAAACCAAAATGCTTCACTTCAGGCTGGCTTTGCTCTTTGCTGGTTTAAGATACATTTGTAACAACTCACTCGTCTGTTAGCCAACGTTTACAGAAGTCCTGTCTTCGTATAGAAGCCAGACATTTGAACAGGTGAAGTGAATTAGAGAAATCAGTCTATGGTTTCGATCTCCTTGCTATCAGATATCATTTGTGGCCATCTAAAGGTCAAACCATGTCTGCTTAACCTGCCTATTCCCCATCTTTTGCTCAACTGGTTCAAAGAATTGTCTGGTTTTGTTTGTCACTTGAAGGATGCAAATATTTACTGCATTCATTATGCGAAGTCTGTCGGTTTATCTTCTTGGATCTTCTTGGTCACCAGTTGGATCCTCTTGGTCAGGTAGCGATAGTCCAGATTTAGAATTTGCACCATACATTTAATTTTATATTTTGCAATTTATAGATGGCTGTGCTTCATGATTATATTTTAAGTGGTTAAGTTCATAATTCAATCCTACCCCGTTGTCTTCTCTTTGTTTGTCTTGTATTCGTATGGATTGAGCGCCGCCGACGTGTGCTGACATTCACCTCCCCTAGCCATCCTATGGCTTAATAAGCTTCCAGGCACAAGTAAGTTTTTCTTCTACTTTGAGCTGGAATTTGGCAATGTTTTTGCTGCATTCTGTTTGTTCCGAAAATGCTTGAGAACGTTGGTACATGCCGCTATCTGTGTTTTTCCGTATGTTAGCGACTGTTGCAGCTATTCTATATAGTATAGTCAGTCTGAAATTGAAGATTAAATTTTATGTTTTGAGCTGATTTGGTTGATGGTTTCGAACTTTCAATGCTGCCCCACGGGAAGATTGGTCATGACCTGGCTTAGGTAGAAGAATCTGATCAAGTCGTCTAAATTATGACCTCATCCCTAGCACAGCCAAATTATCTTACTCTAGCACCTAACCTAATCCGTAGGACTCATTCAACACCCACGACTTTAGTGAATTAGTAATTACGTAGAGGTGTTCCAAATAAACTGAAAATCTTGCAGGTAACATGATTTAGTGAATTAGTAACATCGCGTAGCCGTGTTCCAAATCAACAGAAAATCACTCGGCTCAAGACTTTCTATGTACGTGGAATTAACTAAAAGGAACCAAGTTTAGAGCCAATAAAGATCAAATGCAACCGTAATTAACTAAAACTATAAGCCACGGCCTTTCAGGCTTAGCTGTTGCCCAAAAGCACTCTTTGACAGAAATTGGATCCGTGCACTCAAACTCAAAAGGGATTGTAGGGGAGCGGGACCCATCTGAGCCTCCAACTTGGCACAAATGAACTCATAACCCTTTTCTGCAAGGTTTGATAAAAAAAACAAAGCGTTATACATCTTCAATTCATTTAATTTGACAGTCAAACATTAAAAGAATTGTATCAAAAGTAAAAATGAGTGTGTAGATAAATCTAATAAGAACCTTTTTTTTGCAAGCCATGGCCAACTAATTTGCGAATCCTACTCATAAGAGGAATATTCTTTTTAATAAATCCACAATCTTTTTAATAAATTGATCTTAGAGGAGCAATTATGCTGGCTTATGCATGTATAGGATTAGATGGAATTTTGAATTATTATTATTTTTTATAAACGATACGATAATCTATATTAAATTATAAGAAGGGAGATTTGAACACAAAATATCGGATACAAGAGCAAATGCTCTGGAGTTTTAAATTAATTAATAGGACTCAAATTTTGGTTAGTTTAATAACATTATGTCCTCATATCCTAACCATTATCAGATGCTTAGTTGGCATAATATTTTAATATAGCATTTCATTGGAAAGTTTATCTAATAAGAGGAAGACTAGGAGGAAATTATTGATTGGGAGCTACGATTATATTAAAAAGACAGATGCGGATATCTCTAAGAATTGTCAAAATAAAAGGAAAATACTCAGCTTATTCTTTTTTATAGACGCTTGACGCACATAAAATTTCCTTTTGTGTTTATTAAATTATTTATATATATAAATCAGACTATGATTTGCAAAAGCAACTTTTTTAGAACATAATGTCCTTAGAAAAAAAAAATTAAGTAGAAGTGAATGAAAAAAATTAAATAATGTCCTTGGAAAATTGAGAGAAAAACACCAAGCAATTTCTTGAGCAGGCACCACCCTTACTTTCTTATTGGTCTTCTCTCAGATAAAGTAAAATTTGTATGTAATACTTTTTGCTTATTGAAAATAGGTAGGCTTTTGTGTCTATTAGTTGCTTTTATCAACTTTATTCTAATATAATGCCATGTATAAATAACTTTTGCACAATATTACATAATTCGTACAAGACCGCTATAGCAACAATATCGTCTGGATCTGAAAGTCAATCTTTAACTTAGGAGATTCAAACTTATTTTTCATTGTTCATCTTTTCTTCTACGTATTTTCGTCAATTCTCAAATATTTCAATGTAGTTAGTATGATACTAGATCTGGATGTCCAATGTATGAAGCAAAAAACAATCACACCTGCTCCAAGACACCCAATTTATGTTATTCATGTGTTAGGCTTGAAAATTCACTATACGTAAGGAGACTTGTTGAGAATAAATTCCACATAAAAAAGGAATAATATTCTAACCAATTTGACTACCACCCTAATCAATAAACTAATTAGTGGAAGCAAGCAAGAGATTGAATCTAAGGCAAGAAGAGCAAATATTGTTTTTCCAACAAAACATAACAAACTTAGGAGTTAAATAAGGAGGGAAAAAACAAAAGCAAAATATGACGTTCACTCTTTCCTCTCCATTTCCACAGAATAAACGTGCTCCCCAAGCTCATTTTCCTCCCTCCCTGCTTATAAATCCATCCCCTTATCCCTTGACCAAACCAAAATTCTATCATCTACTTCTGCAACACAGTCACATTTGATCGAAAATCGAGACGGGGAGGGAGGGAGAGAGAATCGGAATCGAGGGTCACGAGTGTTTCTGTGCCGTCCAGAAGAGCTAATCTCGCCTAATTCTCTCCTTTTGAAAAACCGGAGGGAGAGAAAGAGCAACATGGTTGAGCAAAATAACTCGGGAGAAGGTGAAGGAAGCATTCGTTTGCAGATTGACGAGCCTCTTCATCCCCGCCTCAACGAAACAAGCAGCGGCGCCATCAACACAGTGTTCGAGCCCCAGAACAGCATTGAGAAGACAGACAGCAGCGCAACAGCTTCCGTTGGTCCTCCAACTGCACAACCAGTCCCAGCACCAGAGAAAAAGCTGACCCTTTTCGCGCTCCGACTAGCAGTGCTCGAAAAGACAGCAACCGGCCTAGGAACCCTCGGGTTCATCTGGGCAACGGTTGTTCTGCTAGGCGGTTTCGCCATCGTATTAGACCAGACCGACTTCTGGTTCGTCGCGATCATTTTGCTGATAGAAGGGACAAGAATTTTCAGCAGGAGCCATGAGCTGGAGTGGCAGCACCAGGCCACATGGTCCATAACCGACGCTGGTATCAACAGCTTTCGCGAGCTGCAAATCAGCTCAAGTGCCGTGATCCACAGCATCAGAGCATTTTTCAGGCCTGTGCAGAAACTTGCAGTCAGGAAACAAAGTCAACGCAGCAGAGACATTACGAGGACTAGTGGAAATTCAGAGTCGTCGCGAAACTCTGATCTTCAGAGGAAGATAGTCCGGACTTGGACTAGCTCGGAAGTCCCTCTCCTGCCTTACGCGCAATGGATTTTTCGCTCGAAGCATGTAAGTAAGCTGCTCTACTGGCTCCAGCTCCTGTCCGCCTCATCATGCGTGGCTCTTTCACTGATGAAGCTCTTGAAGCACAACTATGGAGAGGTCGCAAAGGGGGACACTGACAAGAGGAACAGGCAGTCTGCTCTTATTATTTTTTATTCGTTAGCATTGGCAGAAGCTCTCTTGTTTCTTATGGAGAAAGCTTACAGTGAGATTATGATAAGCTATTGCAAATTGTTGGAGGAGGTGAACAAGGAGTGTGATTTGGGGCCTTCGGGGTTGGTTTCGGTTAGGAGGTTTTTTTATGATGCGTATTCGAGGTGTGTTGATGGAAGCATTTTTGATGGCTTGAAGATGGATATGGTTACTTTTGGAATAGACTTGTTGGGTTCGAATTCCTCCGATGAGAAGCTCATTGGAGCGAGAATTCTTCGACAGTTTTCAATGAACAGGCGGTATTCAGATGATACATTGCAGAAGATTGGTCTAAATATTGCAGTGATTGAAAGATTGGTTGAGATTTTGAATTGGACAGATCAAGAGGAGGAGGAGATCAGAAGGTCAGCAGCACAGATTTTGTCAAAGCTCGCTGGAAAAAATCAAAACTCCATTCGGATAGCTGGAGTTCCCGGTGCAATGGACTCAATCTCATCTCTGCTCCAAACCTGCAGGAGCTCAAGTGGTGCAGCTGACGAGATCAGTGAAAAAAGGATCATTTCTGACCACCCAAACTACGGATTCTTGACATTCAACCATTTGGGATTACTTATTTTGAAGAAACTTGCGCGTGTTCACGACAACTGTGGGAAGATTGGAAACACAAGAGGCCTCCTGCCCAAGATCATAGACTTTACACATGCTGACGAGAGGCTTCTAAAAGAAGTGACTGATATGCCAAGCGATCAGATACTGACGCTGAAACGATCACTCCAGTTGGTGAAGAGGCTTGCAAGCACAACTGGAAACACAGGAAAGAACCTAAGGAGAAATCTTTCGGAGATAGTTTTCACAATCAGCAATGTTAGAGATATATTGAGATATGGAGAGAAACATCCAATGCTGCAACAATTGGGAATTGAAATCTTAACGAGTTTGGCGCTGGAAGCAGATGCAACTGAGAGAGTAGGTGGAACAGGTGGAGTTCTTAAGGAGTTGTTCAACATTTTCTTCAACACGGGAATGCTGGAGAATAATAAACAGGTGAGGACCAAAGCTGGAGAAGCGCTGGCTATGCTGGTGTTAGAGAGCAAGAATAATTGTCTGCGGATATTAAAATTGGGAGTACTTGAAAACCTCGTTGAAGCTCTTGAAGTTCAATTGCTTCGCGTAAATGCTGCTAGGATTCTTAGGAATCTGTGCACCTACAACGGCTCAAACTGTTTCCACCAGCTGAAGGGAATTAAAAATGCAGCGCCTACAGTAAGTTCTTCCTTGCCACATTACCTACCTCTACTTTATTCGGCACTAACATATGTTAAGTACGAGTAATGCTTTCTTGCCGAAGAATCTGATATATATAAGTTTGACAAATTGACTATAACATGTGACTAGAGTCGCTGTAGGTTTGTTTCTGCACTAGGGACTCATTTCTTATGCATTTGGCTTCGATTGCAGGTGCTTCGAGCAATCACTTCAGAAGAGCACAAACTGCAGGAAGCAATGGTAGGACTAGCAGCACCGGTTCTTACATTCTTGTCTCCCGAAGAATCAAGCCTCATGTTTAAGAAAGCCGGAATCACTGAGGGAGAACTGGCAAATGAACTAGTCCAGATTCTGAATAAGTACAGGCATCCACCGATAAAAATTCCAAGAATAAGGAGGTTTTCCATAGAGCTGGCAATCTGTATGATGAGAGACAAACCGGAAAACGTCCGAGTTTTCAGGGATTTGGGGATGGAAAAGGAGCTGGATTTTGTGCTAGAGACAACCGCAGAACTCGAAAGCTTCAACATTTTCTCTGGTACCGTAGGAATGAGCCGGCACAGCACGACGATCCATTCGCTG
The DNA here is from genome assembly GCA_963580275.1 of Crataegus laevigata. Classification (NCBI taxonomy): domain Eukaryota; kingdom Viridiplantae; phylum Streptophyta; class Magnoliopsida; order Rosales; family Rosaceae; genus Crataegus; species Crataegus laevigata. The sequence continues at coordinate 14,424,432 of OY756940.1, read as the reverse complement.
GTAGAGACTGCTTTGGGGTTGCTAGCTGAAGGGTCAAATGTTGCATCATAATGCAATATTCATCAAATTCATTACATATGTTTGCCTTTAAATTCATCAAATTCACTTAAACACATATTTAAACTCGGGTAATTATTTGGAGAAAGTTCTTGTACTGTAAATGCTATACACGAATTATCAAAATTCAAATTTCTACTTAATCGAATCAAGAGCATTCACGCTTACACCTGAAGTCTCAATTCCACTCACCAGCCATAACTTGTTCAAAATTATACGTGGTACATGCGACAGGAAGATATTGACAGATAATTTGCACATCAGAACACCAAGAAAAACAAAATAATATATTCATTTGCGTTGTGGACACTGGAATAAGAATCTGGAAACAGAAGAAACCATTTTTTTTTATGTTACAACTAAAATCAATACAATTTTTCACAGCAATCTTTCTATTCTTTTCCGTTTTCCGGTTCGGGTCCTTTTCCAGACAAGCACCTTACAAATCATGAACCCTGACACTTTAGTTACAAACAAATACAATCATATTGTCTACGGAGAAAACGAAAAAGTTAAAGGAAGGAAAAGAGTCATCTATCGACTCTGGTTGTTTCTAAAGAAGTTGAAATCCCAACGCCGTATCAAACCATCCATGACGTTGCTTGCAGGATTTTTTACCACCGTTACTGTGGCTGTCGTCTTGGCTGACAAGTCACTATCTGATGTACTTTGGATGCCTTCAGATGTATAGCTTTGGCTAGATGGCCCCGCGCTCCCATCCATAACGGATAGAGGCGTTTGTGGTGCAGGTTCTGTTGATGGAACCCTTGTAGGAGTTTGATCTTCAGGTCTGTAGGATTTACTTACTGAAGAAGAAATAGATTCTGTTTTCAAGGATCCCAAGTGCCCAACTGAAGTGGAAGTAGATTCTGTCTCCAACAGCTCTCGCTTCTCTGCAGTAGATGCATCATCCGGCTGGTCATCTTTTTGCGACAAATTTAAAGAGTCAAGGGTATCCAAGGGCGGTTGTTCCTCTGCCTGAGGGCTTCTCATTTCTAAGTCTTTTAGTGATAACATCACTGCTTCCATTAACATCTGGTAATTTGGATGAGTTAAACGTTAATTCAAATTCAGCGGTCATTCAAAAAGCTCCTGAATCCAGAACTCAAACTAAGTCAACTATATGACTCACCCTTTCTTCCTCATCGACATCACTTGGAAAACCTTCCAGGTCATCAAGCTGGTATTCTACATACTGATCATCATCCATCGTGGTTTGAACATGGGACCCACAAGGACTGCCATTTGCGAATTCAAAGCTAATCATATCAGAAGATGATGGGCCATTATCAGTTTGTCCATCCTGCACCACCATATATAATCAAGACGTTTAACTCTTACGTTTCTAGTTACCAGATAGAACCAGACAAGATGACTTCGAACTACTCGGGCACCAATGTACCATAAACGTTTCTAGTTATCAGCTACAGTGGCATAAAGGTTTCTTTTTTTTTAATTAATTTGAGCAATTATTTCAGAATACTGATCAAGTGATGAAGCATATGTCATGTTACTGCGTCATGTTAATTACGAAGAAGAAAATTTGGGATTTGGAAGCAGTTTAATAAGAGAAAAAGCAAAATACCTTGGATTCGGATTGGCCATCGGTAGATGAAATACCAGAAGGAACCTGAGGAAAAATCATAGAGAGTAACAAAAAAAAAATCAAGTTAATCCACCTGCAGAACAGTAAACATCATTCAAAATACTTTATTCTGTATTTCCCCACTCTAACAGTTGTAAATATCTGCGTACTCCCTTTTTAAAATATTTTTTTAATGCAGCGTTTTTCATTTGTGAAAACAAAACAAGAATGAACTAGTTAACCTCCATCCGACTCATGGGTCTTCTTGAACGGAGTTGTCTAATGGCATCCTGTTGACCACTGCTCGATGGTGCTTCTGCAGGTAAGAAGTAATCGATAGGAGATTGAGTAAGAAAGAGGTAGCCAAATAAAGAGCCTGTGCACTTGAGAAAACGAGAAAATAAGGCACTTTAATCACCTGTAGCAGCAGTTGAACATCCGTGATCGTAATCAGCTGTGTGCACACTTCTCCACCTACCCTGCAGGTAATGCAGTCAACATTTGAGAAGGGCTGTGAACGTTAAATCTAGCAATTGTTACACAATAGAAGCTTACAGACAGATGAACCACAGTTTTTTTTACCTTACCAAAGGTCTCGTGTAGAGTGTCAAAAAATGTTTCCACAACCTCATCCTCCGGGGGTTGCAAAACATTGTGGAAAAAGATGTTTATAGAATCAAAGTAGAATTGAGGTCGTGGAGAATTGTGATCTCCCTCAAATTTGATGATGTTTTTGTCTCCCTGCAAAGTTCTCATTTACATAAGGATATTTGGAAGGCAGAATGATGAAAACCAAAGGATAGTAGACTCAGGAGGCATCTCCTTTTATCATCGGGGAGGAGAATCTAACTTGGGAGCTCTTCTACAATTGGATAAGAAATACCACTATACTGAGTGCTAGCTGGTTTGTGTAATGATACCAAACTCATTAGAATTTAGACGTCACAGAAAATTGAGAGTTCTAATTTGTTTCAACTCCGTGTACGAGACACTATATGCACCCAAACATTGTACGAGACACAGCATTCACCTATAAGATGCATGCCAGTATGTATATCATGCCAAAATTATAGTAATCACATTATGGATATTTACCATATAAGCCTCAAATATACGATCAGAATGATGGGGTTGTATGAAATCATCATCAATGGCATGCCCAAACAAAGCTGGAACAAAGCAAGAGCTTGCCACCTAATAAAAAAAATAGTCAACCAGAAATTAAGAGAACTTTTAAGTGTATGAAAGATCGTGACAAAGAACATAAATTTGTGTTTTCTATTCCAACATGTTTAGTCTTAGAATAAATAACATTCATAGATAAGGTACCTTCATGGTGTTCAGGTTCATTATGTCAAATTTTGCCTTTTTCTGGATAGCTCTTCGCATGTATTGGATTGCAAACTTCACCTAAGTACACCCAAAAAAAAAGGTCAAGGTCAGAACAGTCATGACTTAGTATGCCGCTACAACTGATAAACAACAAACTTTCATTGCCCAATATAGGCGAGAACTGATGGTGACCATCAGAAAGGCTCTAATTAAAAGCAATATATTCCCCAAGATGCACCAAAATACAGTTGCAGTATCCCAGACAGTCAGACATATAGGATCTACTTACCGTGAACTTAGGCAAACGAATTTTGTAAGTGTCCACCAATTCCATCATTAAATCAACCAAATCAGAGAATGGACTGTCAAGAACCATTCCTGCTATTGAAGGATCCTCAGCTCCATACAAAAGACTGCCAAATATGTATATGGTTAATAGCAGATACGCTAACCCTCAAGTAACAACAAAGATCCGAGTATTGATGCAGATCATACATGTGCTTTCATATAGTTCATATGCTAATATATCTTATCACCACCTTGCATGCCATAATCTCTTCACTTGTTGTTGTTGTTGTTTAACCTAATGGACTCTTCAGTTGTTGTTATTATGGTCATCACCACCTTTAAATGTTACCCGTATTTTATTATACAATGCAGTTGAGGAGGACACTGGCCGCATGCAAACACTTGGGGGAATATTACATATAATACAAGCAAAAGTACAGATTGATTAGATAATTTCAAAACCACACATGCCATGTGAGGTTTTGCAGCCATCAAGTTACAAGCTCAGGAAATGGTCATAACTCTAGCCACCATACCAAGAACCGGAAGAAATGATGAACTAATTACTGGCCATAAAAACCTTCCAGAAACATTGATACGCCTTTTTGGTGTTTCAAAATTTATTCAACCTTCAATACAATTAACTGAAAGATCTCCAACAGTTACATTCATATATGCATGTTTACAATTAAGCAATAAGTGAATGAGCAAAACCTAGTAACAGCACCCATTGAACGGCCCCACAAGCCAATCAAAGATACATTTCCATCTGCTCGCAAATAATCAACCACAGTCTTCAGGTCGTCCTTCTGAAAAATAGTTAGAAAATCAGATGCCAATTCCCATGATTCAGAATGGTAACTACATGCATAAATAAGGAGAAACAGAGAAAATTTCATTAAGAAGTTAAGGCATTCATCTTCACAAAAACGGCTTTGATGAACCAAGAAAACGTATGGAGCACCCTCAACGATATATTAACTAAAATTTTGGATACTCAATGGATCAATTCTTCAATTAGTCTCTCTTCTATGCAGGCTTGTTATTACACCTTCCATTTCAACTTACAAATTCTTTTAAGTCAGCAGTAGTCGTCATACTATATAGAAATAACGTGGAACAAACCCATTCCACGTTGTTGTGCTCCATTTGTTATGATGAATCTGTTATAAATAGTTATTGAGTACTTACTTCATTCCACCCTAAAGTCACATGATCTCCTCCGGAGATTCCGGATCCTGAGAAATCAAGAGTGAAAACTGTAATATTTGATGGAAGTAAAATAATGGCTGCTTCACTGGCATCAGCCCTGCACCCACTGTCAACACAATATGCTGCAGTCAGTCACGTTATATTCTATGGAGGCAAAATAAAAGGGCATAAAATATCATTTAGATCAGAGGGACATAACAAGCATATACATGAGTGATGACATAGCTATGAAGTATGAAGTATGCTTCACATGTGTGATATGTGCAGATAACATCAGTAGGGTTGTTGAGGACCTTTGAATCCCAGAGCCCATGTAAAGACAACTAGTTTTCTCATTTGAACGTAAACCTCAAGAGAATAACATAACTTTGTATTACATTTTTCTACAGTAAATCATTAGTGATATAAGATTGTGACTGGATGTACTCTTTCAGGCTAACTAATATGAAATTCAGAATCAAAGTGACCATTAAGGATAAACATCACTTGCATATCCTAGGGTTAAAAAGAGTGAAACCAGAGGTAACTGTGACCTTCAGTATTTGTCGAGCAACCTCATTTTCTTGGTGAAGATTAAGGGCATTTAGAATTGTTTCATTACTAGTTACTACATGAAATCCATATTTTAACAGTAAAATCACATTCTTCCAAGTTCTGAAATGTCAGAAAGGCTGTAAACACTGGATGAAACGCCCATGAAACAAACATGGAAACTCAAACTAAGCATAAATTTTCACACCTGTTTCCATGACAGTATATTACACAAGGCAAAGGCTTTTCTTCTGGACTAACAATGGGCGCGTAATGGCTACACTTCAGGACATCTCCCCGACTATTTTTCACCTGCAGGATTTTCAAACACCGTTATAAACTTATATCGAAAGGTGACAAGTGACAACCACAGGAATTCTCAAGTCATAAGCAGGCAGAAAGTGAACATCATTCAGAAAATAATGCGCAAGATAACCAAAAATTTGAGACAAACAATCACCAGGGTTGCAAATCCAAAAGGTTTTTACGCCCTTCAACAGGACGCACTTGTAAGTTCAGAAACTGAAATAAAATAATTAATCTACCTTCCACAGACATACAGAATATGGAAAGCTTACCTCCACATCTTTTCTTTGGTACCATTTCCCTTTCAGTATGAACTCTTGATCCAACAAATCATTTTTTGGGTCATACTCAGCCCTGAAACCAAACACCCGTAAACTCATATACTCTTCAAACAGTTACAAATCATTTCAGTTTCTAATTCTGAAAGGCAAAGAAATCACTCAAATTTCAACAATTCAGTACAGTATCATGTTCAACAAATAAACTTCACAAAATCTTAAATTAACACCAGAACAAATATGGGACAGAGAAATACCGAAATTACACAAAATGATCTTGCTTTCCAACATACGAGGAAGGAGAAGAAAAACAGAAACAAGGTTCAACTCCACCTCTACCATAAAAAAAATACACTAATCAAATCAAATTTCAAATCATATGCTTTCATACTCTATTTCTTTCTACTAAAAAAGAGGAAATAGTAGAAAATTATGAATTCTAAATAAACAAATAGTTGAATTGGGCTACTTCAACAAAAGGGTTTCTTTTTCCTTGAGAACCCAAACAGGAAAGCAACTAAAGATTCAAACTTTCAGCTCCAAATCCACCTTTCTCGGCAACCAAACACAGCTAAACAAAAACCCATCACAAAATCCAATCCCAAAATCCGAAAAACACAAAATCTGAGAGCTACACAGTAAATTGAGGGCTAAAGGGTAATTGTTCACCTGGGAGGCCGAATAATAAAGTTGACAAGCTGTTCCATAGATTCAAAAAACGATCTCCCTCTCTGAGCCGTTAGCTTTTCTTCCACAAATTTAACTTCTTTCAGCAAAAAATACAATAAATATTACAAAAAGCAAATAAAATTACAAAAAATAATACCTGAAGAAACAAAAATTGAACTTGATGGGTGATCAGGAGTTGCAGAGACCAATAAGAAAACAAGAAGAAGAAAGGACCCACCCAGTGCTGTTGGGGTGGAAATATGAGAAGAATTTTGTGTTTGCTTCCTTGCAAACAAGAAGAACAAAAAATATGTATTTATTTAATTATTAATTATTATTATTTAATTAATTTGATTGCTGTTGCTCTTTCCTTCCGAGTCCCGACGCATGCCTCTCTCTTTGCCTCTCTCTTTGCCTCTCTGGCTCTTCTTCTTTTCTTTTCTCCAAGTCCAACCTCCCTCGCTCCTCGCACGTGTTAGGCATACGTCTCCGTTTCAGAGCTGGAACCGGGTAAAAGGGTCGGGTTTTCGGTGCAGAATGTATTTTATATTCATAAAAATGTATTAAAATATATGCGATGAATTATTAATAGAAACTAATTAACTGTATTTATTTTAACACAAATGAGAGATGGTGGTTTCCTACTTATATTTTTATTTTTAATCTGATTTTGTTGATGTAAATTCCAATAATATCCTCCTTTTGAAAATAAATTTTTAGAGAATAGTTAACTATTCAGTTGTTTGTGCGAGACACTTTTTTTCTTTTCGATCTGGTTAAAATTTTCAACAAAGTTTTTACTGAAACCCATTATGCACTATATCCTCATCGTTTGCACATTTTCTCTCTATTCAATGAATATCGTACCATTTATCAAAAAACCATAGAGCAAATAAACAAATGCAAATGGATTATAGATTATGTAGGGTATTAAATTAGGACAGCCTCTGAGTTTTGTAATCAAAAATTGAGTACATAAAGTAAAATAGGTAATGATAATGACCAATTACCAATGTTGGAAATTCATGATGGAATTAGCACCCACCTTACCAAATGGTTTCCCACTAGTTTTATATTTGTGTCCCTAGATCATCATCCATTTTTCTCCAAGTAATAGGCAAATCAATGACTCTCGTTCAAAGACATCTCAATTCCTTGCTAACCACCTTCATCAATCGAGAAATGATAAGATCAGTTGTTCAAAAAATGTAAACAAAAATGTTAAAAGTAGTTAGTCATGTAAAAGGTCGAATAAAAAATGCTAAGAATATCGCTCACTTGTACATTTACTTCTAGGACACCACAGAAGAAGAGAGGCGCTTAGGACAGTTAACAACGTTCATTTAAGGAAGTTGAGGCAGATACTCTCAAAAGGTGATAAATGAACAAAAAATAATATTTAAGATTGAAAATAGTTGATAATACGTTACCATAACATAACACACTATCCAAACCATTAAAATATTTGAGCCGTCTCCTACTAGGTACTTGATCTTCCCACGACTTTTCAGACAAAAATATAAAGAAAAAAATTCTGTATTATAAAAGAAGATTAACAATTGGAGATTTTGTTATTAATCATGTTTAATGGAATTGATGTCATGCACATGAACACAAGTATTGTTATTTTCTACCCCATCATCTGATCTAGTTTGTTGGATTCTTCAAACTTTAGTTTGGATTTTGCAGATGAATATTTTGGATACAAAATATATATTTTAGAGGTAAAGTCACTTGCCAAATAATGTATTGGTCACCAAAAATAGGATACAATTTTAGGCCAAAACCAACAAAGATAACCGTCCAATTTGCATCCTTTAATTTTAGCTTTAACAAATTACATATGGTTGGAGCACTTTACTCCATATTGTTTGTTTTTTCGTCTTAAATAATAGTAATAGTAATAGCAATGTCATCACTTCATTGTGGCCCATTGGGAACTAGACCCTAAAAGAAAGAAAAAAGCAAGAAATAAAGAAATAAAGTCTAATTTCTAAAAATTCACTAGGTTTTCAATGCAAGACATGATAGTTGCGGATGTGAGTAACCAGTCAACTAATTACTCATATTGTGCAACTATCCCATGTTGGAAAATACTTCTCGTCGCCGAGAAGATAACATAAACATACTTAAAGTTATTTAGAACATAGATGAATAAAGTGTAGAGGAAAAAATGAAGCTAAGATAGGTGCAAAACAATAGAGAAGTTCATTTAATTAGAAGTATTGGTTACAACGATCTCACCTTGGATCCGAATGGTAAGTCACTTTGGACCCGTTTTGAGAATAACTTATTTGTGCTCAGAATGTTACTGTAACGGTATCTCAAATCAGTAATAAACTATCGTGTGAGTTTGTGACAAAGTTAGACACATTAAAACACTAAACATGTAGGTTTCTTTCCATTCAACCAACAGATTAAAGTAACCCATTTCGAGCCTAGTTGGAGATTCAGAAGTGCCGATGCTAGCAAAACTAACAAGAGACTCTCCCACGCTCCCACACAAAGCTTAGCTGGAAAGCACGTGAAAAACTCAGCCACCAGATAGCAGCAGATATGATCTCATTCGATCGAAGGAATCGCATTTGAAATGGTCCCAAAAGTGTAATTCGCATAATGTCTTTTTCTCCAACAAACATTACCAAGCATTTGTTGGGTTATTCGAAATGAAGAAAAAGAGGGCATACACCTTATTCCATATCGACGGAACCGATTTACCATTAATTTTTCGTTTGCACACCTGTTTGTTGTCGTCGAGTGTTTTTTTTACTTTACTCAATCACAAGTTCAAAAACAAGCATGGAGTGTACATGTGAAGAAAAAAAGTGTGTTAAAATCAGTTGTATCTAGTGAACATGATTACGTTGATCACCCCACCCCTTGTATGTAATATATTTCCTTGGTCAAGAAGCTAATCTTTTTTTCTTTTTCTTTTTTATAATACAAACCATATATTATTTATAATGATACTTACACGACTAGGTGACATGTATACAATAAAGCTGCGTTATTATTATGTAATCAACCACAACAAGGTAAGTAGGTATTAATCTGACCGCCAATATATATAGTCTTCGTATCCGTTTCGCGTTAGCAATGTTAGACATATCTCTTTAGTGGTTAGTCAAAATACAAGATGATTGACTACAAGATTTTTATCATTTTATTGAAGTCCCTTTCCGATATGAACCCTAGACAAAATCCGTTCATTACAATTGATATTCCATCAGGAGCTATATAAATTAGGAGTTAGAACCCCGAACGCTTAGACTGCAACATTGCCGGCTTAGTTGTTTTGTTGTAATTTGAACGTAAAATCTCTTCTAATCAAATGAAACAAGCAAGTGACTGGAAAATAAACAAAGAAATTCAGTCCCCCAATGACTTTCTTGTTATAGAGAAGTAAATATATTACTTTACAATGCAATATATAACCTTGACCAAGCATTAAAATCATACTTTATTTCCTTTCCTTACATATGCCTATCATAAATATTCACAAAATCCAAAGCCTCTCTCTTGGAGCCTCTAAAGGGACCAGAAACTATTTTCCTCCACACATCCACACCCCTATCTGCTAAGGAAAGGCCAACAAAATCTTTTGCCCATCACCCACTATTTTATACATAAAACTCCCCCGCCAAAAAAATTCATCTCTCCTCTCTCTCTTAAGCTCGTTCCAGCACAACCCAGTTCCCAGCCAAGTTGCAGCAGTCTGCAGGTAAATCAATGGGGGACTGGAAAGTAATGTACTTTTTTGTAAATAATGGCTGATGGGGTAGTCAAGCATTCGGTCAAAACTAACAGTGTCTGATACATTTTATCATTTCTTGCCTTGTATTTGTAACTCTGCTGCAAAATGTCTGCCAAATGGTTGAGTTTTGACCATATTTGTTTTCTCTGTTTCTTCTTCCTTTTTTGGTGAGATTTATTATTGCCTTGTTTATTTATTGGGGCTCTGTTTCGTCATTTGGTACATGCTTTACAGTGTCAAAGTTCAGCTGACAAATGTGGGTTTACTATTTTTTGTAATTCCTTTCCACTTGTCCAATATGCTGGTGTTATCCACATACCATTTTTTATCTCTCGCACATTCTCGTAATTTTCAGCCATCGAATCGAATGAACTGAAAAAGATTAAATAGCATAATTAGTAAGAGGTGTGTGGGGATAAAAATGAGTATGTAGATAGCACTACTCGTCTAACAATACTTAAAGTTGACTTTTTTCTGTACAACAATTTTCATGAATAGTAATTTCAAAACGCTGTTGTGCAATACCAACTAGTGGTAATTTTGTTCTGAATGTTGGATGATGTCACAAGTTCGAGGGCAAGACACTAGCTCTAACTTGTAAAGCTCACAAGATGTTAACCATGTTAAAACAATTGTGGTAATGCTAAGAAACTAACGCTTAAACATAGATTTGGGAATAGCAAGAAAGAAGAGGTAATGCATACTCATACAAAAAAAACAAAACAAAAGGAGTGATTAGGCGGTCCATTCGATGAATTTCATAGTTAAATTGCATAATAACAAGAAAACACTTGGTCATCTCATGTTATATAATGGAAGGAATGCAATTTCATTAGTTATACAGTAATTTGAAGTGGAAATGCTGAGTATTCTTACTCTCACATGAAGGTTTATCATCACACTGTTGTATTTTGATCTTAATTTCGCAAGTTCGACAGATCTTGATGTTAAGACGCCATGATGCGTTTACTTACAAGTCCTTCTTGATGGTTTATACTGTTTTCAGTGAGAAGTAGGCCGAAATGGCGCAGATTTTGGCACCGACTTCACAATGGCAGACAAAAATTACAAGGAGCTCAACCACTGCCAGTCCTATGACAGCAAAGATGTGGGGTTCTCTTGTGTTGAAACAGAACAAGAAAGGACCAGCCAGGAGCTCCACTAAATTTAGAGTGCTAGCCACCAAGGCCGAAGGTTATACAATCAACAGGCTAGAGGGTTTACTGAACCTGGACCTTACTCCATTCACTGACAAGATTATTGCCGAGTACATTTGGTATGCCTCATCTTCTCTGCTACAATCTGATATTTGTAATGCATGTTAGGACTTGCAAACTAACCGCACCTGAAAGAAATTCGGCAGTCAGTTGTTTAATCTTTGATATCATGGTAGGTTGCTTCCAAAAAATGTTTTGATGTTTTATCATTTTGGAACAGGATTGGAGGGTCAGGGGTTGATGTCCGCAGCAAGTCACGGGTATGATATAAATGTCCATGAACTTTAAATTTTAACTTTGATAGATTGAGGTTTGATTATTCTCATGCGTATGTTTGTTTACAAATGTTTCAGACAATATCAAAACCTGTTGAAGATCCGTCTGAGCTTCCCAAGTGGAACTATGATGGATCAAGTACCGGACAAGCACCTGGTGAAGACAGTGAAGTAATCCTATAGTAAGATCTTCAGAACAAAACCACATTTATGGTTGTATCTCTTCATTGTTACAGCATGAAATTGATATAACTTCTATATTCCAGCCCTCAAGCGATATTTAAGGACCCTTTCCGTGGTGGCAACAATATTTTGGTAGGTATCATATATAAATGTTAGTACTATGATGTCCGGTGAATCTAAGCATATAAAACTTAATTGACATGATTCTATGTGCTTCACAAAGGTAATTTGCGATGCATACACACCGCAAGGTGAACCTATCCCAACAAACAAGCGCGCCAGGGCTGCCGAGGTTTTCAAAAATAAGAAGGTTATAGACGAAGTTCCATGGTAATTTCCCGGTTGATAACTTTAAGTCTTAGTTTTCAGTTGTGTGTTTGTGTGCCTGTGTGTGTCTCGTAGGTGATTCGGACTGGAATTATAGTTTTCATCCCCTTGTGTTGATACATAGTGATTAACAATGTAGTCATGGTTATGTACATTAGTGTGTCAAGTATGTGTTTATTTGGATTCGAGAATCTACTAATCTTGACCATTCTTTTTAGGTATGGGATTGAACAAGAGTACACATTACTCCAAACCGATGTGAAATGGCCTTTGGGTTGGCCAGTTGGAGGCTACCCTGGTCCTCAGGTTGTTATTCTGTTTGCAAGTATCTGTCAGTTCAGCCTAAATAATTTTATTTCTAGTATTTAAACGGCTGTCTTATAAAATCTTTCGCAATCAATAATTACCGGGTAATAATGCATCTATTTGTCGCAGGGTCCTTACTACTGTGGTGCTGGTGCAGACAAGTCGTTCGGCCGTGACATCTCAGATGCTCACTACAAGGCTTGCCTCTATGCCGGAATTAACATCAGCGGCACCAACGGGGAGGTTATGCCTGGCCAGGTTTTCCCTTCTCCCCTCTCTATCTTGTCCTGCTTCTGAATTCAAGTATTGTAGCTACACCTTTTTTCATCCATCAGTAATAATCATCGGTATTATCATGCAGTGGGAGTATCAAGTTGGTCCCAGTGTGGGAATTGAAGCTGGAGACCATATCTGGGCTTCAAGATACATTCTTGAGGTAACTCATCCTAATCATAACTTGGTGGCAGTGTTGCGTATCATTCAACTAGTTTTGGTGTGTCGATGCGTCCTATGATTCAGTAAAAAATGTTTATTTTTTCCCTACCCTGGCAGAGAATCACTGAACAAGCTGGTGTTGTTCTCACTCTTGATCCAAAACCAATAGAGGTAATATAGATTTTACCATATACCGGTATTTTCAGTATTTGTACACCGATGAATGAACTTATCCCCTATTTTGCATCTACAGGGTGACTGGAATGGTGCAGGATGCCACACCAATTACAGGTAATTAGCCAATACAACATTGATGAAATGGACAATATTTACGTATAATTGGATAGTATGCTTGGGAAAAATAATATATTGAATATTCATTGCTTTCGCAGTACAAAGAGCATGAGGGAAGAAGGAGGATTTGAAATTATTAAGAAGGCCATTTTGAATCTTTCCCTTCGCCACGGTGAGCACATTAGTGCTTACGGAGAAGGAAATGAGAGAAGATTGACAGGAAAGCATGAAACAGCCAGCATTAACACATTTTCTTGGGTATGCCCTTAACAATTGCTAGCTGTTTCTCTTGAACTTCAAACTATGGAGCCAGAAAGTTTCGGATTATAAAATTTATAACTAAATACTCATTAACTTGAACTCGTAGGGAGTGGCTAATCGTGGTTGCTCAATACGTGTTGGTCGTGAAACTGAGAAGCAAGGAAAAGGTACTACCCCCAGTTTCAGTATACTATCTTAAGCTGTGGTTAAATGTGTAAATATATTTGTGTTGTCTTTTAAGCTTCATCGGCATGCTCCCAGCCTTTCTGTTATGCCACTTTTATAAACGACCTGAACCACTCAACCTTTCGATGTTGCTGACTCTTGTGTTAGGTTATCTGGAGGATCGTCGTCCAGCTTCAAACATGGACCCTTACATTGTGACCTCACTGCTGGCAGAAACTACATTGTTGTGGGAGCCAACCCTTGAGGCTGAAGCTCTTGCAGCTCAAAAGCTTGCGTTGAACGTCTGAACCAATTCGCCGAAGATAATCCACCAGGGCCTAAAACGCAGCTAATTGGGACAAAGCAGCCAAGGGTGGGCAGCATATTCCTTCACCTTTTAAATTCTTTTGAGAAGTTCCTTTGCAAATAAAGGTCCCATTGTCAGTGATTGTTCAAGTCATGCTCAACTTTGTAGAATGTTTTCTCGTATCGAAGAAATCGTGTAGATCCGAGAGCCTTAATTGAATCATTTGACAGTTTATTGGATATTTTACGCAGCATATGAACTCTGGTTTTTGCATAAGAAATAAAGTTCGGATCTGATTCAAACCGTTCATTTTTTAAGTCCTCGTTCAAATCCACCAGAGTCTGAAAACACTATGTTCATCTATTTATATAGTCACACAGACAGCTAAACCTTTTCATCAAATTCTGGTAGAGTGAGCTTTCAATGAGGATCCGAATACCGAAGTGTTCAGATTATGGGATACATTCTGTAAAGGTTCCAGACGCGTAATTAGCAACATATGAATTGGTTAGCGCTCAAGCTCTACTGTATACAATAATACGCATTTCTTTTGCCAGAAAAGAAGCATTAAACAGAGAAAAGTATAACCTTATTCTTTTATTTTGTGTGCTTAGCAGGGAAACTTTATTCCATCAAGTCTAAAGAGCTGTCGTGCAGAAGTGATTATAATTTGTTTATTTCCGTTTTTTAATTCTCATAATCTCATTTGATTTATTTAATCTAATTTAAAAGCGAAAACTAAACAGGAATGTGTAGTAGAAAGAAAAGGAGTGCGGAAATCAAATAAAGGATTCTTTGGCCCCTCCATGAGGCAATCCCAATGAAGGGAAAGAATGTAAGCCATGTCTTTGAATTAAAGACACATATTAAAATTCAGAATATATAGTTCTGTAAGGGTGACAACATTTAGTTCTTCTCCTTCCATCTCTGAAAAAACTTCAAAGGCCATGGCTAATGGAGGGCCAAAATCTGCAGCATCAATTCTCCTAATTGTTAATCTTGTTCTGTATTTCATTGTGATTGTCATTGCTTCTTGGGCTGTCAACCATGGAATCCAAAGGTCTCGCGAAACCGGTAATTATTGATTTGCATAGTCTTTCAATTACGTGAAATTTTCTGGCATGATCATCACATCGCATGTGATTGAATTGTGGCAATCACACTAAATAATTTCTCGTCAATTACAACTTAATTGTGTAACTAAACATTTAATGTGCATGCATGCAGCATCTGTTTTGTCGATTCCTGCTCGGATATTTCCAATATATATTCCATTTGGGAATACGGCAACTGGGTTCTTTGTGATCTTCTCCCTCATTGCTGGAGTTGTTGGATTTGGGACCTCACTCACAGGACTCCACAACGTTTTCCAATGGGACGGCCCCAGCTTGCACACAGCTGCTGCTGCTTCTCTTGCTACTTGGTCACTCACCCTTCTTGCCATGGGGTGAATACTTCTGCTTCTTTTTGTTCTTCAGCAAATTAGGAAAAAACAAACGCCTTGACAACAATAAGTTTTATATAAAAACACTTCAAGAGCCCGATTGGAGGGGGGAAAATCATTTTCTATCTACTTGTTATGCTCTAATTGATTCTTAGTTGTGAAATTCTTTTAGTGTTACAAAGTTGGATTTTGATTTAAAGTATGGAGTTTGAAGTTTTTTCTTAAAGTGTGATGTTATCAAATGCTTAATTGTGAATTTTTTTTTGAACTTGGTCTGTTTGGTCTCCAATTCATATATGTATTTCTACTCCACTTTTTCTGTTTCAGATTGGCATGTAAAGAGATTGAACTTGGTTGGACAGATTCCAACTTGGTAAGTTGCTGCTCTTATATATATATATGAAACAGAAAACCAATGTAAGCATAATTACCGTACTTGGCGAGGAAAACTTCCCTCTCACCGGTTGCATATACAATTACGTGTATAAGTCTTTCATATGTGACTAATCGTGTGACAAGAGAGACCGATACAATCAGTTTCACTTGCACCTAAGATTTCCTTGTACTAGGCACTGTGGCACACTACAATTAGTACTAGCAGCCTTTTTGCATAGATGCATTTACATTGTCTTTTCACACACGACCCTCACCTACTAATCGTCACATGATTAATGGCTATGAGAAGGAAGTTGTATACACAATACATTCGTCACATGCAAGAATTTACCGATGGCTCGTATAGCTAGGGAAAGAACAAGTAGTAATAGTTTTGAAAGTTTTATTGCAGAAACAAAAGAAGCTTAACTAATTACATGACTAATCAGAGTGTTGTGTGTTGTATTAGCAGCGGACTTTAGAGACAATAACAATACTTGTAACTGCAACGCAGTTGTTTTCGACGTGTGCCATCCATGCTGGGGTTGAAGATGTTATTGCTCAAGAAAAGAGCCGCACTGGAAGAGTTTAATCGCCCTAATTAGTGTTATCTTTCACACTAATACACTGCTTGAATATTGATTATTCATGTATTAATCGTTGTTAAATACCAACTAGTCTTGAGAAATAAGCGTCTTGCATCTCAACTCACGTCCAACTAGAATAAAAAAGTGCAATTAAACTGCCAATTACCAGTTAATGGATTAGATTTCAGTCCAGATCAATTCAAATCCAATATTTTTAATAGGGTTAATCTCGATTTACTACTCTAAAATTTTTTAGTTTTCAACATTTAGTATATGAAGTTTTTTTCGTTCCAAAGAGATACATAAAGTTATAATTTTGGGACACTTTTATACATCCGTTAAAGTTGCTGTTAAATTTACCTTTAACTAATGATGTAAACAATGACTGAGTGTCACGTGAATATTAAAAAATAATTTTTCAAAAAGAATAAAAAAAACTTTTGGTCTTCTCCCTCAGATGAGGATTCTCTCCTCATTTTATTCACTTTCATTTTTCCCTTGTTTGTGTGGTCACCGTTAAGTCACGTTAACATTTTATATTTTTTTTTATAGAGATAATAAAATAAAAAACGTAACTTAACCGTGACCACAAATAGGGAGAGGATGGAAGTGGATGAAAAAAAAAGGAGGAGTCCTCCTTCTCCCTCACCCATAGGCCTGACAATTCCTGACACGATAAGAAATTAACAAGTGTTCGGGTCAACAAGATAATGATTTGGGTCGTTATCGGGTAACCCGATAAGCATATGTTAAGATAACAGATTGATTCGTGTATACACGTGGGTAACACGATAAGCAGAATATTAATTTTATAATTTTATAACTCAAAAAAAATACTATAATAATTATATATATTAATTTAAAAATATATATATATATTAAATTAACTATAATAATTATAATAATTATATATACTATAATAATTATACCCCAAAATATTAACTATCTATAATAATTATATATATATATATATAATTTTGAATTAAATTTAATAAAAACTATAATAATTATTAATTAATAATATATATCTATAATCCATTGATTTGATTCCATTTCATTCCCAGTGCCACCCTTTTTGAAGTAAAAGGGAGGCAAAATGAAAATGATAAGACAAGTTGAAAAAGAAACAAAAAAGAGAGGGAATTAGTGTGACAGCCCGTCTCGAGATTCTATTTTCGATGAGGTGAAAGCACGAAATTGCCCTCGAGCGTTGAATACGAAATCGCATTTTGAGTTAAAATCATAGTCCAATTACATAAATTCCCAAAGTTTTGGGACCAATGGGAACTAAAATATCTCTAGTTGTGATTGGTGGTTGATGTTGGACCACACATTCTCTCTCTCTCCTCTCACTCCCGTAGCACACACTCTCTCTCTTTTACAGACTATCTCTCATCCTTTTTCGTACGGACAAACCCAGAAACCCATTGAAACGTGACAGATCGAGGGTGTGAAGTACACCATTGTGTTCGTGAAGTTCATACGAGTTGATTGGTACTCGTTTCAGGTAGGATTTCTTACATTTTCACGTAGAAACCTTAGTTCCTGAAAATTTCACTGTTCATGCAAATTTTATTGTGTGATTTTTAGGAGATTCTAAGCTCACATGGAGCTTTGTTAGATCCTCTATAAGCCCGGAGTACTTCGTTGGACGAAGTTGGACGTCGGAAAGCCTAAGATTAGAGTTTGGCCGATTTTTCTCGAAATTTCACGGCAAGATCTCGTGAGTTTTAAGTCTTAAAACAGGTATAACATTGTTCTACTCATCTCTAGCTTTCCATTGCTGTAAATTTCATGCATTTTAGGTTAAAAACGAAGAAGTTATAGCGAAAACAAGAATTCTCAGATTCCGGCGCCGGCGACGGTCGCCGGAGTCCCAAGGTAGAAGACGACGGCATATTCCGTCAGAGTTGACGGAATATGCTGACGCCGTTAGGTAACTTTAATGGTTTTAGTTAAGAGATAACGGAATATTCCCGGTATATACCTGACGGAGTTAACTGACGCCGTCAGTGTGCCTGTTACATGACCGCGCATGGGGGCGCGTAGGTCCGTGCACTCGCCGGCGCGTAGAGGCCAGAAAAATTATTCTAAAAAATTTATGGGTGTTCGTGATGTCGAATAGATCACGTTGGTATATTCAAATGCCAAAATTGATCAACGTATGAGAAGTTATTTCTAAAGTTCCATTTATGTACGTTAAATAACGTTTATTCAGTTACTTCTCATATAGGCGAGGCCTATCCCGAGGACGAGCGTAGCCAGGCTAGGCGTGGGGGCTACGATCCGACTATTTATCAGTGAGTGGGCAATTTGTTTTCCGTGCATACCTATATATATTGCTATTTTCCCAAAAAATGAATTTAAATGATGAAATGATTTGAGATGCCATGCAAAGTATCTATTTACTTTAATTATGCATTTGTGTTGGATATAATTGTGATGGTGTTGTGGACGCACAGGTAAGTCTCAGGTAAGATTCTATACTAGTTATGATGAGAATGACATGATGTGATGTGATATGAATGAATGAAATGATGTGATGAGAGCTCATAAACCTGCACATTTATATTAGTGCTCTCGCCCAAAGTTAGGGGCACAGTCTTTCACGTGATGTTCACCTCCCGCACCGCATGCTCGCCTTGGATCCAAGTAGGTGCACAGTCCTGTCGTATAGACCACTATAGGTGGGTTCGACTCGTAGGTGACCCACGAATAATTCGCACAGTCTTCACGTGATTGTAGCACTAGAGCATATTATTATATATACAGTGATGAGTTGCATACCACTAAAGGTAGTATTTATTTATGTGCAGGATATATATATACATGATATGATGAGATGATTATGAGCTATATATATGCAGCCGAGGGTTGAGTTGAGTATAAAGAAAAATTATGAGCTATATATACAGCTGAGATGATTATCAGATATTTAATCACATCACAGATTTACAATTTGAGCATTCAGTTGAGATACTTTGGTATGGCATACATACAGATATTATTACAACATGATTTTGAGATATATATGTATATGAGTATATACTTTATTTCTGGAAAATTTTGCAGGTTTTACGGAGAGGGGTTACAGCTTTTGAGAAAAGAATGATTTTAAAAATATTTGTTTTACTGACCCACTCAACTTTGTTTTTCGCCCCTCCAGATATTAAGTAGTGTTTGTGGGTTGTATACGAGGATCTCCCGGACGTTCTGACAGAATCCACTAATGTAGGACCACCTTCGGGTGTCAATTGCATTTAGTACTTTCTACTTGACTGCACTTAGTTATTTATGCTCTGGTTATGTAAAGGCACTATAAATTCGCTCACTATCACGTCACCTTAGTTTGACACACCCCGACCCAGAAAGTCCACTAGGACTCTGAAGTCGAGTTGTGCTGGCCGACACCTAGAAGGTGACGAAGCCAAAAAGTGTAGTGATGTGGAAAATGTGAATAAATTTAAACCTAAAAGTGCCTAAACACCAGAGTGTGCTCGTGAGCGGGAGCGAACCCATCTCACACGTGATTTTAGAGCATAAGCAAATACAGTATAGCGGGTAAGAAATATACCCTCAACGGTAGCCACCAGACCGGAGATTCGCCAATAATCCTCGTCGATACGAACCTTAACAGCTAACCTGGAGGGGCGCAAAATAGAAAACGTGAGTGGGCTTTTGTTTTCAGTATATATATATATATATATATAATTGACTTGTCACATCCCGGCCCGGGGTGGACCACTTCCCGGGCCCGCTCCACCACCGTAGCACGATATTGTCCGCTTTGGGCCCCGACACGCCCTCACGGTTTTGTTTCTGGGAACTCACGAGCAACTTCCCAAGAGGTCACCCATCCTGGGATTGCTCTAGCCCCCTTCCTCGCTTAACTTCGGAGTTCCAACGGAACCCGAAGCCAGTGAGCTCCCAAAAGGCCTTGTGCTAGGTAGGGATGGGAATATACATTTAAGGATCACTCCCCTGGGCGATGTGGGATGTCACAATCCACCCCCCCTTAGGGGCCCGACGTCCTCGTCGGCACACCACGACCAGGGTTAGGCTCTGATACCAATTATCACATCCCGGCCCGGGGTGGACCACTTCCCGGGCCCGCTCCACCACCGTAGCACGATATTGTCCGCTTTGGGCCCCGACACGCCCTCACGGTTTTGTTTCTGGGAACTCACGAGCAACTTCCCAGGAGGTCACCCATCCTGGGATTGCTCTAGCCCCCTTCCTCGCTTAACTTCGGAGTTCCAACGGAACCCGAAGCCAGTGAGCTCCCAAAAGGCCTCGTGCTAGGTAGGGATGGGAATATACATTTAAGGATCACTCCCCTGGGCGATGTGGGATGTCACATAGTTTGTACTGCTAGTCGTTTGGTTTTAATTCCTTTGTATTCCTATTATTAAACCTGATTCCGCACTGTGCACATGGTTACGTCACGATCTCGTGACGGCCAGCACGCCCCATTTTTGGGTCAGGGTGTGTCAATTAAGGAAAGATGAGTAGGCTACCGGAGGGAAAAGTGAAAATTATAAGAAAAGGTGAAAAGGAAACAAAAAAGAGAGGGACAAAATGAAAATTAATAGAAGTTGTGAGAATTTTTTTTTAAAATTTTAAGTTATTAACTTTTTTATCACACATATGACATATCCCACTATTTTTATAATGACACGTGACGTAATGTACTACTCCGTGTATCGCTTAATTATATGTACAAAATAAATAGATTTAAATCTACTTAATATATATATATACACACACACACACACCATTGAACTTGATGGGATACGAATTCTTCGAAACTAATTTCAACGATCCCAACCGTCAAACTTGTTTGTATATGCTTCGAGATCACATCAGCAAAAAATCACAAAAAACAAACATTCAGAGATCAAGTAACGGGACAAAACATTTCGACGATTATAAACGAAAAATCACAATTTAACGGTTATTTTAACTCCGATTTTGATGATTTTTTTACAGCCACACTCATTGACCCTATATGAATACAATGAATGAATTCGATCTTCAATTTAAAATATTTACACAAGTGGATACCACAAAATCTTATATTATACTTAGAGCAAGTCCAGCGCTGGGCATTTAGCCCAGCACCCAGTCCAAAACAAGGCCAGCACCCTGTCAATCCAGTCCACCCCTTCAATTTGCCTGGGACCCAACACATGCTGGTCTCTGGCCCAGCCCAAAATGGACAGACCGAGAAGCCGGGTCATTTGATTGGCGCGTGCAGCACACGCTCGACTGGGGGAGAGTGGCGCAACAAGGAGGCAGGTGGTGGGGGCCGCTTGTCGGCCCACTTGCGCTCGGCTGGGATGAGCGACGTGGCCCTCTTCTCTGCCGTTGGATTTCCAACGGTAAAAAAATTTAAAATTTCAGTTTTAAAATAGACCGTTCAATCAAAGATCAACGGTCCACGTTTTTTCCTCAAAAAAAAAAGGCCCAACTGTCAGATTTATGACCGTTGGCCACGTGGCATGATCTTGTCTGTTGGATTTGAATATTTTTCAAATCCAACGGTCCAGATTAATTAAGCACTTTAAAATTATAAAAAAAATACAGAAAAATATTTTTTTTAAAAAAAATTCTATAAATACCTAACCCTCATCTTCCACTTTACACCACATTTCAATATTTCTACACTTTCTATACTTTCTACATTTCAATATTTTCTACACTTTAAGAGAGAAAAAAATGTCTTCGTGGAACCTCATTGAAGATGTTACGTTGTGTGAAAGTTGGGTTCGCACTACTCATGACCCACTTACGGGTAATGAGATTGATAAGCGAGAAATGTGGAGTAAAATTACGAAAGCGTTTTGCGATGTACATGGAAAAGACTCCAGAACTAGTCAAGGTCTTCAAGGTCGTTGGAAAAAACTCAACGCATCATTTACTTGTTGGAAAAACGACATTTCTCTTGCTTCCGGTAACCTGCGTAGTGGGACGAGTTTAGCGGATCAGGTAACAATATTTTATTTAATTTCTTATGTAATTTGTATGTAATTTTTATTTAATTTGTTATGTCATTTTTATGTAATTTATATGCATTTCACCCGCATCAATATTTTAATTTAATTTCTTATGTAATTTGTATGTAATTTCTTATGTAATTTTTATTTAATTTGTTATGTCATTTTTATGTAATTTATATGCATTTCACCCGCATCAATATTTTTATTTAATTTCTTATGTAATTTGTATGTAATTTCTTATGTAATTTTTATTTAATTTGTTATGTCATTTTTATGTAATTTATATGCATTTCACCCGCATCAATATTTTAATTTTTTTAATTTGTGTTACACCCACATTTTTTAACACTATCTTATCCCACATTTTTATAGTCACTACAAGCTCAAGCATTCTACAATTCAAAGAACCATAACACATCATTCAACAAATGGGAATGTTGGGAAATTGTCAATGATTGCCCTAGATACTTGTCCCAATCGGTCCAGAAGTTGTCATGCACAGCGTGGGTCTACATAGTTCGCCAGAACCAGACACGGCCGAACAAGAAGCCAACACATTTGAAGACACGGAAGGGATGCCAGAACAAGTGCCCGAGACCCAACCGACTCGTCATTCCCTCAAACCTCAAGGTAAAAAGGCATCAAAGAAAAAAGGTAGTTCTTCCAAAAATGACTACACTAAATATATGGAGGAACTTGCTCGCCAAGGTGAACTTACCATGGCACGGGAAAAGGCTAGAGATGAGGAGAAAAATGCTGCAATGGCAGCACTACTAGCAGCTACTGAGGCTCGTGATGCGGCGGCTGAGAGACAAAGAGAAATAGTTAATCGAGAGAACGAGCTGGTTAGAGAAGCACTTCAGCGAGAAAATGAAATACTTAGATAAGAAAGGATGGCTCAAGCAGATCGTGACACTATGAGCAAGTCTCTAATAGGAATGTCTCCGAATTCAAAATATTTTTGGAGCTCAGAAAAAAAGATGTCATGCGAAGGAGGCGTGCAAGAGATGCAGAAACAAGTCAAGGGGGTTCTAGCTACACAAATCATAGCAACCAAGATCCTAGCTCCAATGACTTTATATAATTTTGTATTTATTTGTAGTACTTTATTTAAATTCTTATGTAATTTTTATGTTTTTTATTTTTTTCTTTTGAACTTTATTTAATTTCTTATTTATTGTCAGAACTTTATTTATTTTTATTTAATTTATTATGCAATTTCAATGTGATAATTTATTTATTTTTGTACTTTAGTTAAACACATGAAATAAGATTACATAAACTGACCAAATAAGATTACATAAACTCACCAAATAAACTTAAAAACAAAACACACTACATAGAATTACATAAACTTTAAAAAAAATACACTAAATAGAATTACATAAACTTTTAAAAAAAAATACACTACATAGAATTACATAAACTTTAAAAAAAAATACACTTTATTCTTCAACCACAAGCCTCATTTTAATTTTCTTCACCTTCTTGCAATCCCCACTGGTGGTCAATCAAGTCATTTTGACGGGTTATGTGCATGTATGGCTCTTGCAAGTGAGTGTACCGCTGAACGATCAACTCATTGTAACGTCCATCCCGTTCTAACGCTCGTGTTGCACGGAATCTTCGGTATTGTCATGAGCATAGTAGATACGTGTTTGTGAGTTGTTGATCGGATCCGGCTCATATTCATCGACGGCATCATAATCATATTCATCTTCAACAATCATGTTGTGAAGAATAATACAAGTCATCATGATGGATCGAAGAGCCTCGACATTAAACATTCTAGCTGCAGCCCTAACAATCGCCCAACGACCTTGCAAGATACCAAAACAATGCTCAACATCCTTCCTACACCCTTCTTGACATTTTGCAAAGTGTTTTTCTTTTTCAGTATATGGATGCGGCACTGTTTTGACAAATGTATCCCACCTTGGGTAAATGCCATCTGCAAGGTAGTATGATCCCTCGTATTGGGTACCATTAACCCAATATGTGCATTTCAGCGATTTTCCTAGCAGCAGGTCGTCGAACACTGGGGATTGAGTAAGGACATTTAGGTCATTCTGAGTTCCAGGAACACCAAAAAAAGCATGCCAAATCCAGGTATCAAATGAAGCTACCGCTTCCAAAATGATGCTTTTGGCTCCTTTTATGTCGCCATAAGCTCCTTGCCACGCACTTGGACAGTTTTTCCAAGTCCAGTGCATGCAGTCAATGCTTGCAATCATGCTAGGGAAGCCTCGCATCTCTCCCTTCCTCAAAAGCCTTCGCATGTCCCTTGGCGTAGGTGTCCGAAAGTACTCATTGGTGTAGAGGGCTTCAATTGCAGAGCAAAAGCGCATCAGGGACTCTAGAACAGTTGTTCTTCCCATCCTTGCAATCTCATCCACTTGATCTGCAGATGCTCCATATGCAAGCATTCGCAAGGCAGCCGTAATTTTTTGCTCGGGAAGAAGACCTAGAACATGAAAAGCATCCTCTTTTTGCACAAAGTATAGATCATGGTTGCAAATAACACTTATGATTTTGTCGAACAAACCTCGTTGCATTCTAAAACGACGTCTAAAAATATGATCAGGGAATATGCTGTTGGGAATAAAATAATCTTCTAACAGATCTTTACCTCCTCTTTCCCTTTTTCTATCGAGGTTTGCAGCACGTCTGGGTTTAGTTATCTGCCACACGGCTTCTATGACACGGCGGGAATGTGAAGCCCTCTGCCTTCTATGGTGATCATCTTCATCCTCCTCCATGAAGAAAGCCTCATCTCCACCTCCATCTTCCTCGAGATTAGCCAATTCTGCCTGTTGTGCCAACAACCTTTTCTGTTGCTCCTACAACTGTTTATACACTCTCCTTGAAGAAGACATTGTAATAAGAACTCAAGATTTGAAAACGATGAACAATGATTCTGAGCTAAAAAGAAGGATTGAGCTTGGTGTGAGGATGGATGTAGAGATGTAGGGTTTATATAGACGAAAAAAACAAGGATGAGGTTCTGGACAATGCCACGTGGCACTACGTGATTGGTTGAAAAACTTATCGAAATCTTGGCTAAATTATTGTAATTCGGAAGTGACACGTGGCACATCGGGATTGGTTAGAAATCTTATCGAAAATCTATCCACAAAATAGTACATTTCGGATAATGACACGTGTCATTACGAGGTTGTTTGAAAATCTTTTCGAAATCTTGGCTAAATTATTGTAAACCGGACGTGACACGTGGCGCGTCAGAATTGGTTGAAAATCTTAGCGGAAATCTATTCACAAAATAGTACATTCGGATAATGACACGTGGCGTGACGAGATTCATTAAAAATCCTATCCGAAATTAAAACTATTTTATTTTTTTATTCTTTTACAAAAAATTTAAAAATATTATAAATGGGTTGGGTGCCAGCGCATTTTTTTAGGAATGGAGATGCAGTGGCCTATTACTGTTCATTGGAGTCTGTTACTGTTCACTTGAGTGGATAAATGGGTTGGGTGCTGGCACCCAGTCTTAGGGGTGGACTTGCTTTTAATGAAAGTATAAATAAACTCTAAGTGTTAGTGAATCTATCGTTTTAATGGGATACGAATTCTCCAAAACTAATTTCAACAATCCCAACCGTCAAACTTATTTGTATATGCTTCGAGATCACATTAGCAAAAAATACAAAAAACAAACATTAAGAGTTCAAGTAACGGGACAAAGCTTTTCGACAGTTATAAACGAAAAATCACGATTTAACGATTATTTTAACTCCGATTTTGATATTTTTTACAGCTACATTCCTTGACCCTATATGAATACAATGAATGAATTCGATCTTCAATTTAAAATATTTACACAAGTGGATACCAAAAATCTTATATTATACTTTATGAAAGTATAAATAAACTCTTAAGTGTTAGTAAATCTATCGCTTTAATGGGATACGAATTCACCGAAACTATATTCAACGATCCCAACCGTCAAACTTGTTTGTATATGCTTCGAGATCACATTAGCAAAAAATCACAAAAAACAAACATTCTGATATCAAGTAACGTGACAAATCTTTTCGACGGTTATAAACGAAAAATCACGATTTAACGGTTAGTTTAACTCTGATTTAGATGATTTTTTACAGCCACATTCCTTGATCTTGTATGAATACAATGAATGAATTCGATCTTCAATTTAAAATATTTACACAAGTGGATACCACAAAATCTTATGTTATACTTAATGAAAGTATAAATAAATTCTAAGTGTTAGTGAATCTATCGTTTTAATGGGATACGAATTCTCCGAAACTAATTTCAATGATCTCAACCGTCAAACTTGTTTGTATATGCTTCGAGATCACATCACCAAAAAATCACAAAAAAACAAACATTAAGAGTTCAGGTAACCGAACAAAGTTTTTCGACGGTTATAAACGAAAACTCACCATTTAACAGCTATTTTAACTCTGATTTTGATAATTTTTTACAGCTACACTCCTTGACCCTATATGAATACAATGAATGAATTCGATCTTCAATTTAAAATATTTACACAAATGGATGCCACAAAATCTTATATTATACTTAATGAAAGTATAAATAAACTCTTTAAGTGTTAGTGAATCTATCATTTTAATGGGATGCGAATTATCCGAAACTAATTTCAACGATCTCAACCGTCAAACTTGTTTGTATATGCTTCGAGATCACATCAGCAAAAAATCACAAAAAATAAACATTCAGAGATCAAGTAACGGAACAAAGCTTTTCGACGGATATAAACGAAAAATCACGATTTAATGGTTATTTTAACTCCGATTTTGATGATTTTTTTTACAGTTACTGTAACAACCCGTCCCGGAAATTTTTATTCGACGTTATGAAATGACTATTATGCCCTTGAGTTTGGGCGAATGTTATGCTGAGATTATTAATTTTGGACCAATTGGAAAATTATCCTAGTTATTGAGGGCCAATGAAAAATTAGGAAAATGATTGTTGTGATTGGTGGTCTTGGTCCACTTCACCACCGACACTTCTTTCCCTCTCTTCATCCTCAGACTGTCTCTCTCTCCTATCTCATCCCTCACGAAACTCCTTCTCTCTCTTGTTCTTCACACACGGCATAAACACACCCATACCAAAAACCTTGTAGATCGAAGAAACAAATTACATATTCGTGATCATGAAGTCCATACGAACTCAACCATACCATTTTCAGGTAAGAACTACGACGATTTCACGTCCAAAACTCAAGGTTTATATTTGGCACTATTCATCAACTTTTTATACGTTGCGTTTTAGGAGAATCGGAGATCACAGGAGTGTTTGTTGGGTCCTCTAGATGCTCGGAGACGTTCGTTTGACAAGCTTTGACGTCAGGATCGTCAAGAACAAGTGTGGCCGAATATGTGCAAATTTTCCAACGAAATTCTCGTTGGTTTTCGAAGTTTTTGAAGGTATAGACTTGTTCTACTCTCAATTTAGAACATTTTGGTGAAAATTTCATGAAGAATGGTTGAGAAACGAGTGAGAAATCACACACGGAAGTTTTCCGGTCACCGGAAAAACCAGTCCGGCGAGGACCACCGGAGAAGGCGCGTGGGGGCGCGTAGCCGTGCCTTGTCCTGGCGCGTGAGGGCGCGTGGGACCTCCTAAAAATTTTCTAAAAATATAGCGACGTTCGTGACGTCGAGTAGATCGATTTCATATATTTAAACTCTATATTTGGACAATCTATGAAGATTTTATTTACGTTTCCGTTTATGTGTTGTTAAACTAAGTTAATTAGAAATTTCACGTATAGGGAAACGTATTCCGAGGACGTATGTGATTGAGCCAAGCTAGGAGGCTTCGTCTCGACTACGTATCGGTGAGTGGGCAGTTTTATTTTCCGTATATATATATATATATACTTGACGTTTTCCCAGAAATTGAAATTGAATGAAAATATGCTTTAAATGCAATGTATAAAAGTATATGAAAAATATGTTTTCAAATGCCATGCGTAGATTCATATGAAAATATGATTCGAAATGCCATGCATAGAAGTAGGTGAAAAGTATATAGAAATGTGAATCGAAATGCCATGCATGAAATAATATGAAAATTATAAATTGATATATGATGCATATGTTGGTGCCGAGGACGCCAGGTAAGTACCAGATAGGTACATGCATAGTTGAGAACGAATAACATTCTATATACGTATGAAATACATTTGGTATACATATGAAATGTGATTGAGATATAGTTGAGATATGTTTGAGATATAATTGAAATGTGATTGAGATACAATTGAGATATTATGATGATGTTGAGATATGTTGAGCTCATAACCTGCACCATGGTATTAGTGCTTATAATATTCACCGCATCGCACGCTCGCCTTGGATCCAAGTAGATGCTAGTCGTACAGACCATAGGAGGTGGTTCCGACAGGCCAGTCGTACAGACCTTTACAGAGGTTCCGACTGGTGGGTGACCTTAGATTATGTGCACAGATGATTGATGAGAAAAGCACTAGAGCGTAATATTAACCATTAAGCCGTACAGACTACATTAGGTGGTTCCGACTTATGTGCAGAAGGCCGTACAGGTCACAGTTGGTGACTCCGGCAAGATGAGATTTTGAGCTATAGATTCAGCCGTACAGGGCCATTAGAGGGTCTCCGGTTGATTAGTTTCTTCCACCTGATTTATGTTAATACATTCATACTATACTGTTGAATTTAGACATGGCATATTGTATCAAAAATAATGTTGAGATAGTGATTTGAAGTTTTGAGAATATATATGTATATATATTGATATTTTACATTTCTGGGAAAGTATACAGGTTTTACGGAGAGGGGTTACAACGTTTTGAGAAATGTTTGGATTTGGAAAAGATTTGTTTTACTGACCCACTCAACTTGGTTTTGCGCCCCTCCAGGTTCAAGATAGCAGAGGTGTGGTGACTACGAGGAAGTTCAGCGGGGTTCTGACAGAATGGACAAAAATTAGGTCTCACCTTCGGGTGTTTCATCTTAGAAGTGATATATTTAAAGCTTCCGTACTGTGTAAATGGTTACGTCACTCCCACGTGACGGCCAGCATGCCCTCCTTCGGGACGGGGTGTGTCAGTTACACTCCTTGACACTATATAAATACAATGAATGAATTTGATTTTCAATTTAAAATATTTACACAAGTGGATACGACAAAATCTTATATTATACTTAATGAAAGTATAAATAAACTCTAAGTATTAGTGAATCTATCGTTTTAATGGGATACAAATTCTCTTAAACTAATTTCAACGATCCCAACCGTCAAACTTGTTTGTATATGCTTCGAGATAACATCAGTAAAAAAATCACAAAAAATAAACATTCAGAGATCAAGTAACGGGACAAAACTTTTCGGCGGTTATAAACAAAAAATCATGATTTAACGATTATTTTAACTCCGATTTTGATGATTTTTTTATAGCCACACTCCTTGACCCTATATAAATACAACGAATGAATTCAATCTTCAATTTAAAATATTTACACAAGTGAATACCACAAGATCTTATGTTATAATTAATGAAAGTATAAATAAATTCTAAGTGTTAGTGAATCTATCGTTTTAATGTGATACGAATTCTCCGAAACTAATTTCAACGATCCTAACCGTCAAACTTATTTGTATATGTTTCAAGATCATATCAGCAAAAAATCACAAAAAACAAACATTCAGAGATCAAGGAATGGGACAAAGCTTTTCGACGGATATAAACGAAAAATCACGATTTAACGGTTATTTTAACTCTAATTTTGATGATTTTTTTACAGCTACACTCCTTGACCCTATATGAATACAATGAATGAATTCGATCTTCAATTTAAAATATTTACACAAGTGGATACCACAAAATCTTATATTATACTTAATGAAAGTATAAATAAACTCTAAGTGTAAGTGAATCTATCGTTTTAATGGGATACGAATTCTCCGAAACTAATTTCAACGATCCTAACCGTCAAACTTGTTTGTATATGCTTTGAGATCACATCAGCAAAAAATCACAAAAAACAAACATTCAGAGATCGAGTAATGAGACAAAACCTTTCGACGGTTATAAACAAAAAATCATGATTTAACGGTTATTTTAACTGCAATTTTTATGATTTTTTTACATCTACACTCCTTGTCCCTATATGAATACAATGAATGAATTTGATCTTCAATTTAAAATAAATCTTGAAGTTAAAGGCAATAGATCAAGCCAAAGTTCCAATACAATTTCATGACGATCAATGTAAATTGAAGATTTTGTAAATTGAGGTTTAAACTTTAGAGAAAGACTTACAACCTTGAAATAAAAAACTCTTTCATTTTGCATATCTTTGCACATTTAATATTTGTAATAGATTAGTAGTGTATGTATTATTTTTTTATTAGGCTCTTATTTTCAAGTGTAGATATAGTACTTAAACGACAAATATTTTAATGTTTTGAAGTAATATTTATATGGTAATGTGTGGCATGTGCAAATTTTTTTAAAAAAAATTTCTTAACGGGTCGGGTCACTTTACCTGTTGGGTAAAGTGACATGACCTGTTAAGGACCTGTTAAGATAACAGGTGTGACACGACACGACCCGTTAAGATAACAGGTGTTACACGAACACAACAGACACTACCCGTTTCCCAAGCCTAACGAATACCTAGCCCTAGTCACTGGCTTTATGAGATCTTGTAAATGATTCTCAAATCAATGGACAATCTTCATCTTCAAAATATACACTTTCTCATTTTGCTCAGACTATAGTGTCGTCAAATAGGAAGCTTTAGCATTTCAATTCCAAGAGCCTTACTCAGGAACACTTTTACATCATCAGCTAACTCGCTGCAAAGACTAAGCAAATGATGTGAAACTTATCCAACTAAGGCTCTTCGTGTTGAGATGCTACTGCAATACTGTTTGAATATGAAATTATGAATGTAGTTGCATCATATGATCTGACTCTTCATTCAGCCTATTTATCATCAACAACGTAATAATACACACCTCGTCAATCAAAACAGAAATTATGCCTATCCACTATAATGACCTTACAGAATGAATAATCACGCTGGAACCCGGACGCTACACAACATCAACAGGTGTTCTTGAAAATTTAGTCAGTTCTATTAATAAAAGGAAAAGTAGGCACTTTTTAATTTACCTTAAATGTTGCACCCCAAATCTCTTCATCAAGAGCAGACACAACAGTGATCATATTTTTAGGATTCTCATAGCTTCTCAGTCTCCCAACTGTCGTGGAGTAGAAACATTTTGTACAAATCAATAACACATTGTTAACAAAGAACAGTCATTTTCTTTTTCAACTACTCCTCATACATCATACTGTAATTTGTCAAATTACTGGTGGATTGAAAACCCAAAGACCCTTTGGATCCTGATGCATCCACTAAAACTTTTACGCACCTTATGGGAATGAAGCAAGTGACTTGCCATAAGCACCCTTAAGCAGTTCTGCATCATCAACAGAGGCCACATATCCATCAACAGTAATTCCCCACAAGAGCGGAATCTTGCCAAATTGGTCCTGTCACAATTACAACCAAACCCAATTGTTGTTAGATGTGAATCAAATCTATTAGCTTTACCAAGGCAGATCATTGTTTGGTTGTTGCGGAAGGATGACTTACAGATGCCACGAACACGATTGAGGTGGACTTGTCAAATATTATGTGTTGATGCACAAAATCAGGTCGATCTTGGACAACATAAATCCGACCGTGAATCACACAAATGCACAAGAACACAAAGATATATCGTGGTTCACCTCAAGTTGAGGCTACGTCCACACTAGTGTCGATTCGGTTTGACTATGTAAATGAATGTTGAATATACATGGAGGCTAGATGTAGTGTTTGCTCTCTACCCATTTTTTGTGTTGCTCTCTCTGTTTTGTTTTCCTTCCTCTTCCCATTTTGGGTTCTCCCCCTTTGTGAAGGTGATGAGAAGCCTTTTTATAGAATAAGGGTCTCCTCCCTTGTTACATAAATATTGAGCCAAGTCCCCCAAATACTTTCATGAAGCCCAAATACTGAGGCCCAATATATGGAACAACAAGAGTCCCCCAAGTCTTCAATCAAGAGAGTCTTTTGGCTGGAGACTTTAAATTCAGTCCATGTACGGGCCGAAGTGACTAGGTGTCGTCTAGAACTAGTACTCGACATGAAACAGTGCTCAACGTGAAGCGATACTCAACTAGAGGCGATGCTCATGGCGAGGCAGTTGCTCGGCTGGAGGCGATGCTCGTTGTGAGGCGGCTCGACTTGTGGCGTTTTTCGTTGTGAGTATGCACTCGACGTCAGCGTGCGCTCATTATGAATTAACTCTTGACATGACTCGGGTCCACTTGTTGGGTTCGCATATTGGGTCTATGTGTTGGATCCGCATATCGGGTCCACAAGTTGGGTCTTTGAGTCGGGTCCATGTGTTGGATCCGCGGATCGAGTCCACAAGTCGGGTCTTTGAGTTAGGATTCGAGCTCAAGAGTATCTAAGTTTGACGGTGCCCAATCTTATAAGTGCCCGGACGAGTGAGTGTCCAAGCTCGCGGATGTCCAAGCACATAGGTGTCTTAACGAGTGAGTGTCCAAGCAAATGGGTGTCCGGTCAAACAAGAGATTACCATTCAGACTAAATCTTTGTCACTATAGGCATGTGGCTTGGCAGTCTATAAGTTGGTAGGTTCTTTAATCAATAGCAACGTTGATCAATAGAGCTAGTTGCTTAATAATTCTTAACAACAAGTGGCAGTATAAGTATATATAATAAATGAATCAATCACATTAACAGAGTTTGGCAAGGGAAAAAATTGTATTATGTGCCGACTACAAATAAATATTTTATTTTGTGGTAAATGATTTGTATTTAGTGGCAAAATAATGTGGTGCACTTTCGGCTAAATAGTGGAAGACATGTTTGCTTGGGATTCTTTCCTCTTTTGGCCTTTTTTCGATTTCCCATTGGAATGCCACGTGAGTGGCTTTAGGTTTGGTCAAAAGGCAAAGCAGAAAGCAGGAGCATCATGATTATGTTTGTGGAAAAAAGGAATGATTAAGTTTCACTCTAACATTTAAATAATGAATATAATATTCAAAAATTATTAAAACTATGTTATTTTAAGAAAATGTGACTGACACCTTGTAACAAATATCAAAAAATATATTAATAACATATTAAATAAACAGTGATAGTTTAGAGAAAAGATAAAAGGTCTTATCTTCTTCGTGAGTGTTTCTCCAGGTTAGTGGGCATGACCAACAGTTTCAGAGGGGCTCCATTTTCTCCACATTCTGTCAAAAGCATGTTGTCCACTTTCTCCACTTTTAGTCAAAAGTGTGCTGTCCACTTTCTCCATTTTTGGTTCCTTTTTTCGAAATTCTTTGTCTCTCAAATATTCTGCCTCTAACCTCCATGTATACTCAACATTCATAGTGAAACTGAATAGACAACAGTGTTGACGTAGCCTCAACTTGAGGTGAACTACGATACATCTTTGTGTTCTTGTGAGTTTGTGTGATTCACGGTCGGATTTACGTTGTTCCAAGATCGACCCGATTTTGTGCATCAACATTTGGCGCCCTCTATGGGAATTGACACGAAAAGCTATTTCGGTTCTCTTTCATTTTTTCATCACATCACCGCGAAACCCTCACAACCACCACTGTCCACCGTGAATCTGCACAACCCAAGAACCAAACACTTGCAATCACGGCAAAACCCATGACTTCTCTCATCTGTCCTTTCCTTTAGAGCCTGTGAATTCATCCATCTGAACCCACATGAAAGTTCATTTCTTTTGAACTAGGTACCTTCTCTCTGTCTCTCTCTCAAAGCAACTGCAGTAAACCTGCAACTCTCTCGAACCGACGAACAAAGTCTCTCTCCACCACACAAATCTGGACAGTCACCACCACACACAGCCATGAGCCACCACGATCCAGGGATTCTCTGATTCTCTCTCTACTATTTCTACAAACAGTGGTGACAGATGAAGAATTGGAATGCGAAACGAGGACTCTGAGTTCGTTGTTTGTCTGGGGTGAGCTCCGCCGACATCGCTAACTCCATCATCAAAAGCAAAGGCTACCATCTCATCTTCATCAAAGATACCCCTGGCAGCGGTCTTCTAGGTCTCTTCCAACTCAAAAAGGAATCCAAAACCTACGGCCCTGATATCCTAATCTTGCAGCTCTGTGTCAAGCACGAGACATAGGACCGGTTGAGGATTCACATAACTGATGCCCAAAAATAGAGGTGGGAGGTTCCATACAACCTCATCCCCAAAGAGCAGCCGTCGTTGCTGAAACAAACCATCACGCCGCTAGGGAAGATGAAGAACCCCATCGAACACTCAGAATATTCCGACTAGCCGGGCGACAAGGCGTGCGGATAGGTGGGGTTGAAGCGAAAGGAGAAAAAAGGCTTTTCATCATCCTTTTTGGCAAAATATTTGAGAGACAGAATTTCGAGAAGGGACCAAAAATGGAGAAAGTGGAGAAAGTGGACAGCACACTTTTGACTAAAAGTGGAGAAAGTGGACAACATGCTTTTGACAGAAAGTGGAGAAAATGGAGCCCCTCTAAAACTGTCAAACATGCCCACTGACCTGGAGAAACTCACGAAGAAGATAAGACCTCTTATCTTTTCTCCAAACTATTACTGTTTATTTAAAATGTTATTAATATATTTTCTGATATTTGTTACAAGGTGTCGGTCACCTCTTCTTAAAATAACATAGTTTTAATAATTTTTGAATATTATATTCATTATTTAAATGTTAGAGTGAAACTTAATCATTCATTTTTTTCACAAACATAATCATGATGCTCCTGCTTTCTGCTTTGCCTTTTGACCAAACCCAGAGCCACTCACATGGCATTCCAATGGGAAACCGAAAAAAGGCCAAAGAGGAAAGAATCCCAAGCAAACATGTCTTCCACTATTTAGGCGAAAGTGCATCACATTATTTTCCCACTAAATACAAATCATTTACCACACAATAAAATATTTATGTGTAGTAGGCACATAGTACAATATTTTGCCTTAACCAATTTCTATCAATGTGATTGATTCATTTATTATACATACTTATACTGCCACTTGTCAGGAATTATTGAGCAATAGCTTTATTAATCAATGTTGCTACCAATTAAAGAAGCCTACCAACTTATAGATTGTCGAGCCACATGCCTATGGTGACCAAGATTTAGTCTGAATGGTAATCTCTTGTCTGAACGGACACCCACTTGCTCGGACACTCACTCATTTGGACACCTATGTGCTTAGACACCCACTCGTCCAGGCACTTATAAGATTGGGCACCATCAAACTTAGATACTCTTGAGCTCGAACCCCGACTCAAAAACCTAGTTTGTGGACTCGATCCACGAATCCAACACATAGACCCGACTTGTGGACTCGATCTGCGGATCTAACACATAGACCTAATATGCGAACCCGACAAGTGGACCCAAGTCATGTCAAGAGTTAACTCATAATGAGCTCACGCTGACATCGAGTGCATATTCACAACGAAAAACGCTATAAGCCGAGCCACCTCGCAACGAGCACCGCCTCTAGCCGAGCAACGTCGCCACGAGCACCGCCTCTAGTCGAGTAACCTCGCAACGTGTGCTACCTCTAGTTGAGTATCGCTTCACGTTGAACACTGTCTCATATCGAGTACTAATTCTAGACGACACCTAGTAACTTCGGCCCGCACATAAACTGAATTTAAAGTCTCCAGCCAAAAAATTCTCTTGACTAAAGACCCTTATTCTATAAAAGGGCTTCTCCTCACCTTCACAAAGGGGGAGAACCTAAAATGGGAAGAGGAAAGAAAACAAAACAGAGAGAGCAACACAAAAAATAGGCAGAGAGCAAACACTGCATCTAACCTCCATGTATATTCAACATTCATTTACATAGTGAAACCAAATCGACAACAGTGTGGATGTAGCCTCAATTTGAGGTGAACCACGATACATCTTTGTGTTCTTGTGCGTTTGTGTGATTCACGGTCGAATTTACGTTGTTCCAAGATCGACCCGATTTTGTGCATCAACACGATGAAAGCAAAATTTCCACTAAGGTGGCCAACAACATGGTTTGGGGGGTAAGGCACGCAACCGCGCAGGGCCTTGCAAGCCTCGATCACCAAAATCACTTCATTTGCAGACTTGGCTAGTCCATATTGCTGCCTACTTCCCAAGTTGCCAAGTGCTCCCTCAAACAAGCAGAATATCTCATCCTTCACTACAAATGACCTGAAAACTTTCACATGATTAGACCAACAAGTCCATGTACAAGTTGCCAATATGGTCCCAACTCTCCTCACCTATGGATACAACTGTTACTGTCTGTCCTTCAATGATGCATGCCACAAATTAATTTTGTCGCTTAAGAGAACTCCATGACACATCATCTTGCCATCTTCTTTGCATCAAATCACAACTAACAAACAGTAATGATCCCTATAGCCTCTATGGGCCTGCAAAGAATGAATAACCGTATTTTGCCACCATTTGTTCCCTTTAAAAAAAAAAATTTCACACCTAACAAACAATATTGATCCTTATATTCTTTTGTCACCAATTCGCTATTAAACAACTAGTTTACTTTTTGAATCATGTAGGTATTGAACCCATGACACCAGTTAAATCTATACTCAGTAGCAAGGGAGAATCTCTCCCTCCCATGCTCCGGTTACATCAACCTTCTCATCAGCTCCTTCCACTGCAATTATTTGGAGATTTCCAGATTGATATTCTTCTTTTATCTCATTAGATATCAGACTTATCATAACTACCACTGCACCTTTTATCTCATTCAAATAGGCAAGTGATCTGATCAATAATTTGCCTCTAAAAATTGGACAACCATGAACTGCACTTGGCATGGTTTGTTAGCCTTTCACTCAAAAGTCAAGACTAACCACAGGCAATGAAAATCGCATCCAACCGTTCATACCCAAAAGCGTATGTACTCTCCTCCTTCCCCGAACAGAAGAACCAAAAACAATACAAAACAAAAGGTAGAAACCTTCTAACGAGTTGAATAACCTTCTTCCCGAGGAAAAAAGACCCGAGTCAACTGGGAGTCTAAATTATCCGGTCACTACCTCACCAAAGTCAAATTCTACAGCAACACCAACCCCAACCGCAGAAAACATGCTCTTGGTTCTGACTTCACACAAACACACATCCCCTTGTCTATTATACTTACATATACCCCACGAACAGTAAATTCACCACACTCAAATCAAATCTAGGTTTCATAAACCCTAAAAACAATTCAAGAACAAATAATAAGACCAAATTTCACTACTTAAATACAAAACCTCAATTAATAACAACACACAAAAAATCATAAAAAAAAATTATACAAGTCATGCATGAAAGTGAAAAACACAAAAATTGGTACCTTTGGCTCACTGCTCTGTTCCCCAATTCTGGGTTTTATACAACCACCAAAATCCTAAAACAAAACCCAAATAAATTAATGAAATTCATACACCAATTGAACTGAAACTCAAGGCAAAAATAGAGGCCTGCAAACACTACAAAAGGAGAATTATTTAACCGAATATCTTAAAAATAAATATACAAATCCAACCCTTTCAAGTGAATTTCTAGGGTTTTTCTGGAAAAATCGATCAAATAAAACTGTAAAGGAGAGTGGAGTGGGGATCGCAGTGGAGAGAGTGGGAAGACTGAAGGTATGTGTGTGTAATGGTGGAAGGTTTGATTCATCATCGCAAGTCGCAACTGTAACTTTATGTTTTGAATTTTTTACTCTGACGATTTTGCCCTCCAAATTAATTAATAATTTTAAAATAAAATAAAAATAAAAATATCTTTCTCCACTAATCAGCTGCCTAATTTTTATTTGTAATTAGTTTTAAAATTGAGATATTGTGCTTAGTAAAAAAGAACTTTAAAGAAAAGCTTCTTATACTGTTCGGTTTAACAAAAAATTATATTTTTACACTAAAAAATTAATTCTGATATTATTCACTTTATCCTTTATTTTGTCTTTGTCGTTAAGTTTTCAAGCAATTTTCATTAGTTTTCCTTTAGTAAAGAAAACTTTAACGAAAAACCGTATTTTTACATTAAAAAGTCACTTTAACGAAGGTAATGGAGTGCCAAGGGTCAATGGACCGCTAGATTGGTGTTGAGTGGGTCGTGGGCCTTGGACACGACATCACCGACATAATGGGACACGACACCAAAAACCTCTGTTGACCAATGCTCAGATCTCATGGGTCAATCTGTTGACCTCTAGGTCAAGTTAGTAAATAATATAAGACTCAAGTAGTGACAAGAGAATTATTGTACATAGATTGTATTACCTGGGAGAACCCTAAGACAGTGAATTAATACCAATTGATTTTTGATCCACAATGCCTAGATTTCATCTATTTGGTGGCTTTTGCTGACATGGCAAAAAAATTGCTTATGTGGCGTGTGGAAACAAAAGGGCGAATATTTTGGTCAAAACCAACCATTAATAATTTATTAATCAATAAAACTTTTTAAAAAAAACCTAAATAAAAATCTAGGCATAGTGAAATAAAAATCGAGTTTCAAAAGATTAAGTGCCAAATTTTAAGTTTCATGAACAAAGTGATATTGTTGTCAAATTCCAGGGAGCAATAGCAAAAACTGGATGTAAGGAAGGAAAAAAACTTGCAACACACAACAGGGACCAATTTGAAAGAACAAAAATATCAAGAACTATCTAAAAAGTATCACAACGTCAGTTTATCAACTGTAACTTAGTAAATGACTAATACTCTGATACAATGAACGAACTTGCGCACTCTTTATATTATGGATTCCTTTGATTGTTGAATCATAAAAAGTTTTTTTTTTTTTTACTCAAAACCTTTCTGGAAATAAAGAGACGAATCAAACTCGTTGCTTAACAACAATATACATTTCGGGCATTTGAGGTTGTTTAGTGGATCAAAACATATTTGAATTATTTTTGTACTTTCCAGTTTTATTTTCTTTTACCGTTAGGGTTTGTACAACTGTTTAAACAATTTTTCAGGTTGTATTTTTAGTTATATAATTTTCATTCTACTATTAATCAGAAGGACCGTTTGCGTTTCAAAATTATATTCAAGGGTGATCGTTCATTAGTATTTAACCTATAATTTCGTGTCATGAACATAAGACTACGTATTATTAATTTCTACATTTGCTAAGATAATATAAACTGTAACCGTGGGAATTAAAGAAGCCGTCTTGAAACAACACATGAACATGTCCATGTCCGCCGCAGTATGATTAGCACCGCCACAACGCATTCAGCAAGTAATGAAACGCAATGCACCAGACAATACCATACGCAGGTAACATGGCATTATTACGTACCAAACGACCCACTCCTGCACCAGTGCTAGGCACACCACTACCAGTACTTCCTCCACGCCATCTCCTCCCCCGCTGGCATCTTCACCTCCGCTCCACAGTCATCTCTGCCTCTGGCAGCCACAGTGGTGATGATAGCGAGAACAGCCACAACTTTCACTAACTTGCGCCAAGTTGGAACCATATGGATTGCAACTTGCAAGTAATCTAAGATTTTCCTATGACAAAAGATGAAAATATAATAAAAAGTACGATCATATGCGTTTATATAGGCATTAAACTATTTCGGGCTTAAATACCTAAGGCGTGAAAATGTTTTTCTAAGACGTGTGCGAATATAATTTTCTTACTATATTCTATTTATTAACACTTTTATTATAAAATTAAGAATTGACACAAATATCAAAGAGTACATTCGAGATAACATTTAAGAGATTCTCAATCTAAAAAAACTTTAATATAAAATAAAATGCCAACTTGGCAAAACTAATTACCACCGTGCCCGTGAGTTTGAGGGCGAAATCATTTACATCCAAACTCAGAGAATTGAGATGGCACTCCACAGCTAGAGAAATGTCATTCTTGATAAAAACTTCTAAGCACAAAGCCTTGAATATAATGAAGAAGAGCACACTCTTTGATAACGAGCAACACCGAGTCCGAAAAGTAACTGGCAACGAACCAACTAGTCTCCTACCAGCATGAACACTGTCAACGAAGATAATGATTCTAACAAAGAGTAGATCCAGAGGAGCTGATGACACACCAACACAAAATTAAATTACTTACAGAGAAAGACTCACTAAGGAGGCACTTGTTGACAGAAATACTAAGACGAGAAATAGATAAGCAATAATTGATGAAAAGACAAAGAAGAAAGATTAGAAAGTTGAGAGAGGGATTGCCACCGGTCCCAAGTCAGAGCAGGGAGCCGACGGGTAAGGAGTTTGTAGATTTAGAGTTTCGTAAGAGACGTTTTATACATTTTAATTTTTAACTTCCACGCGCATGTTAGTAAAAGTTGTGATTGTACTCGTGATCATTAATACAAATCTTTTGGTTATCGAATAATTCTTAGTTCAATTGTCTGTCACCTTGACTGTCATCGGGACATGCCGTCGTGCGATCGATGACTCAAAATTGCTTTTTATCTTAAGTATTTCTGGTTATTCACTAATCGCTTTTAATCGGTATCTGATAATAATTAATTTGAAATCAAACAACTATCCTCGGCAGCACAAATCAGTGAGATTTTGCATTGTTTTCTGTTATCATGTACAACCAAAAGGTGCAACGCATAAGAAGGCTTTACCAGGAAACATTGTTGGTAAGCTAATCCCAAAGTTTTAAGTTTCAACCATCCAACACACTTAGTTCAATGTTGATTTTCGTTTAGTTGGGACAGCCAGAACCCTCGAGGTATCTTCGATCCTTTAAGCACTCTCTGTAAATTCTTGATCGGCATTCCAGAAACCAGGAAGGACCATCACCGCTTCTTTGTAGGAACGTTGATGAATTTTCTTCCATAGACTGCAGAACTCTATCTACTGTTAATACAGTTCTACCAAAATTACAGCCGGCTCATATGTGCGTCGGTATATGGTACTATGTCATCAACAATATTTTTCCCCTGTAGGACAAATTGATCAAATCAGAGACACAGGCGCAAAGCTAAAACTACCTGTCCCAAACAAATAGGTGGAGAAATAAAGGGGGGGATTACCCGATGAAAAGTTTCGCAGCAGATCAGACTAGAAAGTAGCCAAACCATACGGAAGCACCTATTACACCAACCAGGCATAACAGGGAAATGATATCTGCAGTCCCGATGGATGGATCTGATAACAAGTAAATCTTATGAGCATTGCTGTCCCCTCTAAAACCTCTGACAATCATTGCCTGTAAAAGCCATAACATTGGTGAAACATGCAAAACCAGAATTATTTTTTCTCTCTTCTGTTAGTTAATGCACAAACCTGTGAAATCTGCTCTGCATGGCTAAAAATATTTGTGAAGATCCGACGGAAGTAGGCAAATAAAACTGAAAAGTAAGAACCAAATCATAAAAGGAAAGTCGCCAATGACAATCCAAAAAAAAGGTCACAAGACGGTGTTCAAATAGATAAATGTTTAATATCAGTTTGTCCCTCATCATCTAAGCTGATAGTTACACTAAAGTGATAGAGGTATGAGGTAGTTCTACATGTAGACAATGAAACATCTTTAACATATCACAGAATTCATAAAAGATGAAGGAATCAGATTGATAAGATTACTCAAGCTGAAAAGATATTTACTACACTAAACTAGACAATATCCATAAACAAAGGGGGGCTATAAGCGTTATACAGTGTGAACAACACACAAATATGATAAAATTTAGATAGCAGAAACTCTTCCTGCTTTAAGGACCCTACAACTCAGATTCATTTGTAGCTAAGGACGAGAAGACCAACAATAACAACACAAAAATTCATATGTTGGATGCATGCTTACGATCGATTGTTTCCACCATTGTCAGCTGTTTCCAGTTTATCCTACGAGATACAATCCCCAATGCAACATTCCGAACCTACAAACACATTAGAAGTATATTCCAAAGGAGTGGACATCAGTTTGAGTAGATTTTAGAGCTAAATCATCACTAATCCTCTGTCAAGAAAATCATCTGAAAATTTTGGAATCACTGAACACAAATCTTATTGACCAATCCCCATACCTCATCAAAAACCAGATTGATGAACCTCAATGAAAGCATGAGGGTAAGAATAATTTCAGCCACTGGCACACCAAGATGTGTCAAAGGGAGCATAAACCACCGCAAAGCAAATGCAAGTTCTTCAGGGGTTGTGGTTGTAAGGCAAAGGCTCGCACTTTGAAAGACCTTTCACAAAAATACAAAGCCTAATTATCAGTATAAATAAAAGCTTTTTCATCAATTGTATGGTTACATCACTTTAATCTCAAAATTTGTGTCCCTACATATTCAAACACACCCTTATAATGTGATTATATCAATTGGCACCCACACATATCATTATTTAATAAGAGGCAAAAGGTGCACCGAGCGGAGATAGAAGCAACTTACAGTAAAGGTTAAGCAAGCAGCTGTGCTCGCTACAGACAACCCCTTCCTTGTAAACTGCATTGGACCTAGCTTCATAATTAAATATGAGTAACCTTCCAGGGATGCAGGAAGATTTGATAATCCCATCATTGCAGGAGGTGGGGTTCTCAACTGAACAAGTGGTGGTACACCATCTGAACCCAGCCCCAGCATAATGAATAAAATTCCAGAAATCAAGGACACTCTTCCCAGTTGGTCCTGTAACCAAGAAAATATCCTGCATTAGTATATTGATTATCGATTCGCAACAAAGGAAAAAGGAATAACAAAATACTGGATGCATCACTAAGGCCTTGTCAATAAAATACTAAAGAATAAGAAGTTAGGTACAATTAAAACTAGCTCCTGACTCATAGGATGGTGCTTAGTTATTTACCATCCATGTGTGTCTTGGAAGAATCCATATTGACAAAACGGCCAAGTATACTACTAATCCAAAGCGCAGTATTATATGTGACCTTGCTGGTAAAACAACTAGAGCCAAAAGCCAAACCTGCATGATCAAAATGCAAAAAGGTAAGAAAACAGAAGTTACATAACTGCTTCCCAACAAAAATTTATCATGCAAATTTTACCAACAGTGAGGTGTTATTTACAAATATGCATTTAACAAAAGACAGAGGCCCAGGATGCAGAATGGTATCATTACCATTTGATTGTTAAGTGCATTTAACAATGTAAACAGCCTCCGCTTTAAAACCATATGATTGTGCTCAAAATTTTGGTTGATCTAAAAAAATCTCATTCCATATGATGTTTCTATTTGACTTAGCTAGTATATCATTTCAA
This sequence comes from Crataegus laevigata, assembly GCA_963580275.1. Classification (NCBI taxonomy): domain Eukaryota; kingdom Viridiplantae; phylum Streptophyta; class Magnoliopsida; order Rosales; family Rosaceae; genus Crataegus; species Crataegus laevigata. Next base: position 14,380,916 of record OY756940.1, on the reverse strand, counting down.
TAGAAATGTAATCTCTTAAGGTTTGAGAGTCGCTGCCTTTCAATAATAGTTGGAGATCTCAGGTGTATCATATGCATGGAGTTCAACTCCTCTCATCTAATATTTTAAAGGACACTGCCGTTGCAACTTCTTACACTATACAAATCGGTTCTTCCTAAACCTCGCATGTTGACAGGCCAAATCGAAACTTGGACACGGAAACAACCATTTAATGTTCCCTAACCCTCTCTCTGGTACAGAAAAAAAGAAAAGACAAGTGAACAACAACATTCTTTCATATTAAAGTTCTATGTTGTAACACAATTAAAATCAGGAAGAAGAAGAAAAAGGAACATTTTTTTATCAGTCTTATCAAATTGTTCCGCAACATATACATATCAAACACATAACACTAGAAACTCAATACGAAACAAACTGAAATACCTAAAATCAAAAATAAAAACTTGAACTTTAAATGCCATCAAAACCCAAAACCCATACACCAATTCATCCTCTTCAGCTAAATATACGGTTCCAAATTAGACCAAGCCCACCATTATCATAAAAAACCAACAAATACCCATCAAAATTAAGCATACCAATTTGATTCTGGGGTCCACAGAATGAAGGAACGTGGTGGGTTCCGAGACGTACTGACAGATGGGGCTAGCAGTCGCGCCTGAAATCAGCCTGAGGAATTTCTCGGCTCCGAAAGCTTTGGTCGGCAAAACGTTCACCCACCACGGGCTTTGGCTGCTATCGCTCGCCGCAGCTCGAATTTGGAGGCTTAATCTCGGCTTTGCTTGTATAAGGGTTTTGTTCAGTGAGCTCGGGTGAGTGAAATTTGGGGCAATTAGGGTCATGGGATTAGGGTTCAGAGGGAAAGAGGGGAATGTTACCGTTGTGACGGCACGGTAAGCGAAGCTCATGGGTGAAGCTGAGTGTGGGAGAGAGAGGGAGGATTTTAGGGATGTTTCTGTACAGTCGGTTAATTTCCAAAGTGGCGGGAATTTAACGGTTTATCTCAGATTATGAGGAAATTTTGCAGCATGGGAAGGTTAATAATATAACCATTAAATGAAGATATTTTTCGTTTTACCCCAAATACAAACTAGTACATTAGGTGTATAGCTACGGAATTGTTGATATTTCTGTTAAAATATCTGAAAAATTAAGAATCAATATGAAAATGGATGGTAAAATACAAATTTCACTTTATATCTGAACGGTAATATATTAGAAAATCAATAAATAGCAATGACATTTATCAATTTACTATAGAAATTTTGCTATAATCCATTGTAGATTTCAAAATTTTAATTAAACTAGAGAAATTTTTCTCTAGTTTCGACTAAATCTGAATAGAGACGGTCTAGTGATATTCTTTATTACTAGTAAGTGAGATATTTTAGTTTTGACTCTCGTTAAAAGCGAATTTGTACCACATTGTTGTTTGCCCATTGTAAGGCTAAACTCTTCTTATTTTTTTAGTGTTGATAATATAGCTTGTTCAAAAAATAATAAAAAAATAAAATCCAGCATTCCTTTTTCGTGAGAGGCATTACGGAATACAGAAGGGAAAGGAAGGGGTGTACGTGTCCCAATCTTGGAATATACTAGACCTGGCATTCGTGTCGTGTTTTCCATGTTTGTGTTATTTTCGTGTCATACCCGATATCTTAACGGGTCGTGTCGTGTGACATTCGTTAAAATAAACGGGTAAAATGATTCGACTCGAAATCGACTCAATAATATTAACAGGTAATATGACCCGACCCGTTACCCGTTAAGGAAAATATATTTTAAACCAATAAATAATCAAATGAAAAACATAATACTAAATAAGTATATACATACCATATTATCACATTCAAAACATAAAAGCATATTTGTCTTTCAAGTGTTACATATTTACATACCCGAAATAAGAGCATAATAAAAAATAAAAAAAAACATTAGAACATTCCAAAATATCAAATATTCAAAAGATTTGCAAAATTAAGGGAGTTATGTTTCAAGGTTTGGAACCTTGCACATTTTCTTACAATCAAACTCTTCAATTTTCATCAATCACCATGAGAAATGGTATTGGAACTTTGGCTTGATATATTGTCTTCAAGAGTTATATTGATGATATTTTCAGTGAGGCTTTCTACATTAGCACTCTCTTCTCATTTATCTTATGGCTATTGTTTAAATAAAGTCTTTAATAGTTTTAAAATTAATGTAGAAGTGTGAAAAATACAGAAAAAAATATATAAACACTCGTAATGACAAACTTCACAATTTTCATGAAGGGCTTAACTTTGAAATGTGCCACTATAATCATATAAATCATAGATTAAAATTTAACCGTCGATTGTTGTTTACATTTATGCTTCATTTTTTTACCAAATTTTTTTTTTCAGATTTTCTTTTTTGAAAACATGATCTATTAGAGGTTATAGGAAGATGAACGGTTCGGATCGTTGATATTATGTTCAGAGTTTTACTGTTAGTGAAAATATTGTTTGGTGTTTATAAAGTCTCTACAAACTATATAACATCGACTCATATTTCAATTAACCGTAAATATCAAAATGTGATATCAAAGATCTAAACCGTTCACCTTCCTTGTCACATCCCGGCCCGGGGCGGATCACTTCTCAAGCCCGCTCCACCACCGTAGCACGATATTGTCCGCTTTGGGCCCCGACCACGCCCTCACGGTTTTGTTTCTGGGAACTCACGAGCAACTTCCCAATGGGTCACCCATCATGGGAGTGCTCTAGCCCCCTTCTCGCTTAACTTCGGAATTCTTACGGAACCCGAAGCCAGTGAGCTCCCAAAAGGCATCGTGCTAGGTAGGAATGAGAATATACATTTAAGGATCACTCCCCTGGGCGATGTGGGATGTCACAATCCACCCCCCTTAAGGGCCCGACATCATCGTCGGCACACCACGACCAGGGTTAGGCTCTGATACCAATTGTCACATCTCGGCCCGGGGCAGATCACTTCCCGAGCCCGCTCCACCACCGTAGCACGATATTGTCCGCTTTGGGCCCCGACCATGCCCTCACGGTTTTGTTTCTGGGAACTCACGAGCAACTTCCCAGTGGGTCACCCATCATGGGAGTGCTCTAGCCCCCTTCTTGCTTAACTTCAGAGTTCCTATGGAACCCGAAGCTAGTGAGCTCCCAAAAGGCCTCGTGATAGGTAGGGATGAGAATATACATTTAAGGATCACTCTCTTGGGCGATGTGGGATGTTACAATTGAACGTATTCCGAGGACGTACGTGGTTAAGCCAGGCTAGGCGGCTTCATTTGGATTGCGTATCTGTGAGTGGGCAGTTTGTTTTATACATATACGTATTTATGGTTTCCAAACTTCATAAAATGCTTCACTTTACATATATGTTGCCAAGTAGTGGATAATTGAGATATAATTATGATGAATGCTGAAATACGGTTGAGATATTCTTGTCATGACATTCATACATATTCGTATACATACTCATCTTGCTGCACCGGTGTTAGTACTCACCACAGAGCCAGGGCCAAGGCCAGTCCTTCACGTATATGTTCACATCGCACCGTTCGCTTATCTTGGATCCAGGTTAGGTGCTAGTCCTGTCGGGTATATTACACTAGGCAATCCGACTTGTATGTGATGTGCTTCTGCACCAGTCTTCACGTGATCGTAATACTAGAGCGTATTGATTACACCCAGTCCTGTTTGTGTCAGAGTTTATCTGTTCGAACTTGTGTGCCAGCATTATATTGATGAGTACTTCATTATATTGATTATCACTTGATTATACTACTGTGGCATTGATACATCGTTACTTGGCATATTTCTAGTTATATTGCTATCGTTTTATTTACTACATACTTACGTAGTATGTTTTAAGGAAACTATACTTGTTTTACGGCGAGGGTTAGTATTTTCAAAATAAAGGTTTTCGAATAAGCATTGTTTTATTGACCCACTCAACTTTGTTTTTTGCCCCTCTAGGTTTAGTAGCTGTGCATACGTATTTACGAGGATTCTGGCAAATCTTAGGAAATGGTTACCTTCAGTGGTATTACTCTCATCCTGTTTACTATACTGTCTTATGCTCTGACATCACGTGTGAATAAGGTTCAATCCCGCTCACATGCACACTCTCTTGATTAGGCACTTTTAGGTTTAAATTCATCCTCGTTTTCCACATCACTACACTTTATGGCTTCGTCATCGTCTAGGTGTCGGACAGCACAACTCAATTTGGGAGTCCAAGTGGACATTCCGGGTCGGGGTGTGTCATTCCTACATTCCCCATAAGATTATGTTTTCAAAAAAGAAAATTTTAGAAATGAAATTCAATATAAATAATAAAGCCCAAACGACAATCGACGGTTAAATACAAATTTAAGGTTTATGGATTATAGTGTCGGATTTCGAAATTGACCCCTTCACGAAAGTTGTAAAACTTGTCACTACGAGTGATTGTATATAATTTTTTTTTTTACATTTCTTACATTTCTACAATTATTATTATTATTTTTACACTCAAAATAAAAAAACACTATTCATGATGGTTTGGAGGGTTTTAAAAATCTAAATGATAATCTAAGTGTAATCATTGTCTACTCGTGGAGAATGATGAATCACAATTGTTTATATATTCTTTCACATTTTTCATACTTGTAGGGATGTCCTATACTAATACTATACTAGTTGATTTTAATTTTGGACAACAACATATTAAGTAAAATTTATCCTATTAATAATAATAAGAAACTCTCATAATAAAAATAAATAAATAAATTAATTAAAATTAAAATTTTTAACTTATATAGAATAATAATACAAAAATATATATTTAATATAGAATATACTAATATATACAATATGGCTATTGTGTTTTATAATAAATTTTTAGTAATTAAACTTTAAAATTATAATTTATTTTTCTTAACAGGTCGAAACGGGGTTATCCACATTTTACCTGTTTGTATACCTGTTAAGAATCCGTTATTAACGTGTTCTTAACGGGTCACCCGATAATGACCCGATTAGTTATCGTGTTGACCCGAAACTCGTTATTTTCGTGTCGTGTCATCATGTCGTGTAAGAAACTGCCGGGTCTAGAATATACAGTGAAGCCAAGTAATCATTTTTTACAACGCATAAATTTATTTGATTAGGACACTACTGAATTTTATATATTTTTTCTTCTGGATTTCGGGTTGTTATGCACATTGGAATTGTTAGGTTCTATCCGTAACAGTATTTTCCATATTTGTGGCAACAAAATCTTCGTTTAACAAATATTAGGCAGAAAAAAGACAGAAGGAAACATACAATGATTAAAGTTGAAATTGGCTTTGAAGAGTGCATGTCAAAGTAGTATGAACACAGAAATTGTAAAAATATAAAACTAGCATGTAATGTTTGTGTTTATCTTAAGTTCTGTTTGATAATCATTTTGTTTTCAATTTTTCAGTTTTTAAAAAGTGAAAAATGAAAGCAAAAAACTGAAAATAAAATAATTATCAAATGGTCCCTAATAAAATTAAGAGAGCAAAGTTAAATTTGTTACTTATTATCTTCTTGTAGATGCTGAATGTTAATTGAGTTTCTCACAAACTCGAGTTCAGACCTCCGATTCTAATCCGATCAACTATATCCGGTCAAATGATCAAAGAACTATTCATGAAGAAGAAGAAGGTCCCAGCCAATTGTTCTAAAAGGAAGCACTTGGTCTAGGCCTTAATTAAATTTAAAAGGGCTTCAAATTAAAAGGAAGTCCTAAAATCAAAGCGGACATTGTTTTGATTTTCCTGCCAAGGAAGTGGAGAGCTTGTTAAAAAGCTCCACGCAACGAGATGAGTCGGGTGTCTGTCTTCGTGCTTACCAACTAGAGAATCTTGTTTCTCTTTTAATTGATCGACCTCTAATCGAGATCTAGGTTCTGAAAGAAAGGTACTGAAAGTGTGCCTGCCTCAAAAACTTTATCCCCGTAGTCACTATTTTACTAGATAAACGTCTTTACTTCGCAACCTTACTACACAACTTGAGACTTAAGAATAGAAAGAGAAAGCAAATAGATAAATAGTTTTTGTATTGTAAGAGAGAATTTTACACAGTATCAATTATGATAGACCTGTTTATATACTTGAGCTAAATGTAACAACCCGTTCCTAATTTTACGATTTTATAAATTTTAAAAGAGTGATTTGACGAAAATGCCCTTGAGGTGATATTTTTTACTTTCGTTGACCGTCATTTTGTGACGCATATGGTTCAAGCGGAAGTGAATTTGGAGTTATGGGTAAAAATTTACGGGACTATGAATGTGAAGGACATTTTGGTAATGTCACATCTCGGGGAAATTTTTCTATTTTGTTCTTTTGTGACATTGCTTTATGAGCCAATGGGGCCGACAACCCATTCTCTCCCCATTCCCCCGTGTCCCCTAATCTCCCAGATATCCCTCTCTTTCAATTTTCATATATCTCCTTCTCATCTCTCATCTTTCCCTTAAACTAATCATTCTCTCTATAAAATAATGGCGCCGAGTAGAACCACCACCACCACCTTGCCGTACTCCGTTGAACCTCACAACCAAACAACCACCATATCATCACCATCAACCTCGCTTATGTGGAGCCAAAAATAATCAAGAGGCGACACATGGATTTTTGGGTAAGGATGAAAAATTTACCCTCGATGACACATCCGATTTTCTACACGCGAGCAGTGGACAATCCTTCTTTAATCAAGCTAAGAGTGCCCAAGAAATCTCATCCATCCTCATTTTAGCTATCATCACAATATTCATTTCAAAACTATGTTAATTGACTAATTAATGGATTAATTACCTAATCAATCCATTAATTGTTAATTAAGTCACCCAATTAACCACAAAATATGCCCAAAAATCACAAAGGGCCGGCCACCCTTGTTGATCTCATCATATTTACCTATTTTGTCATGTTAATTAGCTAGTTAATGTGGCAATAATTCTATTTGCTAAATTAATTAGTCAATTATTCCCATAACTCCCAAAATCATCATAAATCATGAACAAAACCCACAAACAAGGCTAGGTGGCCGGTCCTCTCTCACCCTAGGAGGCCGGCCACTCTCCTATTTAAACCCCTTTCTTTTCTTCAAAATGGAACTTCCAACTCTGACTAAAATTCTCTAGAATTCACAAACACTTTTTCTCTCTAAATTCTAAGTTTGGCATCAGAGGTTCTTCAACCAAAGCCCCCCATTCATCATGGACGCGTGAGGCTCTTGGCCTTGACCTAATGTTTTAATTGTTTTGTAGGTGCCATTTTGTCCAAGAAGAAAGCGGCGGAAATTTGCATCCACAAATTGGTGCTTTCATTGAGAGTTGAAGATCCATACTCGTAGAAGACTCTCGCATAAAAAGGTTTTTCTCTATTTTCTAATCCATTTAAATATTTTTCATACGTTCTTATTATTAGAATTTTTTAATTTGCAAAGATTCTTTGATAAAACGTGAAAAAAAAATATAATGGCTAGAAATTTAGAAAATTCCACAAGTGAAATTTCTAATACTCAAGAAACGGGACCACGGTGATCCAAGTGGCTAAACGTGGTCATGGGTGGAGTGGCACCACCACGAAGCCCCACTATGGCAACCACCCGTGGCGAGATCTATGGCACCACCACCATGGCCTAAGACATGCCATCTAAGCTTGCACGGGCCCGAGCCTAAACCATGTACTCACATGCATCACGCACTAAGCAGCCTGCTCCTACAGAGCAGCCCATTCTCAAGGCCCAGCCTGCTCCCGCAGCTCTGCCTGCTCTTGAGGCTCAGTTTGCTCCTGAGGCCCAACCTGCTCACGCGGCTTAGCCTACTCCCTTGGCTTCCCAAGCAGCCCAAGTCAACTCAAAAGTATCACAACTGTTCCAACTCCAAGTTTTGGGACCCATGATCAAATCGGGGGCATATTTACCACATTTATCCGCATATTTGATATTTCCCAACTCAAATCTCGCACCCGGGGTCTACCACATTTCCACTGCTCAAAGAGATACATTCCTTCCAAGCTCTTCCAACCCAAATAGAGAACAACACTTGTCTCGACAAGTCATAGAGTTGACGAGCGCCCTTGCACAACAAACGACCTTGGTGAACCAGCTCTTGCAGCGCACCGAGATGCAATTTGCCTTAGGTGAGATGTCCCGAAGTAGAACAAGAGTAGACGAAGAACCTCTCCAGCAGCGTTTTGGCAAGCAGCCACTTGATCAGCCACAAACCAAGCGTTCGGGCAGTGTACACTTCCGACTGGGCCCTCGATGAACATATATTCACAGTTAGGGTCACACTCCGATAGTTAACATGAGCAACCTTCCAGGCGAAGTGTTCAGTCGAGACTAAGTGTTCATTCACAGCTAAGCCCGCAAGGAGCATCATCCACCTCACATCAGAGTAGGCAGCACGACGGACGGAAAGAAGCAATTACTCAATCCGACTTAAGTTCAACCGGTAGCCTGCGAAGAATTTCCTCGCCTGCCATAAATAAACCATATACACCGCCACCGCGGCATAGATGAGCCAAACATATTGAAGAGAAGCCTAGACCAGTAGGTCAAGAACGGGGGCAGCCAAGAGATCCTCTACCCCAACAAAGGCAAATTCAGGAAGAAGTAGAAAGACTCTTGACCAAGTGATTGTGCAATTTTTGACGCAATGAGGTCACCGACGAGGCACTACGACGAAACATGACCAACATAAGCAGGTCACCCTTCACGATTGAGATCAAGCAGGCAAAGCCTTCACGCAAGTTCGGCATGTCGCATTTCACATTCTTCAAATGGCAAGAAGACCCAGAGAAACACTTAAAGCACTACCGAAGCGCAATGATCCTCTATCAAAACAACGACGATCTCATGTGCAAGATATTCGCCACAACTCTACAAGGAGAGTCACACTATTAGTTCTCCACCATGCTGCCACAATCTATCCGGAATTTTGATGAACTTTCTTTGGTTTTCACAAAAAAATATTCATCCTATCGCTCGATCAAGAAGAAATCCGACCATTTATTCAACGTCAAGAAGAACCCAAAGGAGTCGCTTCACGACTATGTGAAAAGGTTCAAAGCATAAAAGGTAAGGATAGTCGGATGCAACGACTTGATAGCTAAAGCAACCTTCCAAAAAGGACTTCCAACAGACCACTCGTTGTTCGGAAAATTGATCATGAAAGAAGATCTAACCTTAGCAGACTCCTTCGTTTTAACAGAGAAGAACGCACTTTGGGACGAAGCTCGGCGAGCAGACAAGGCACCCGAGTAGCCTAAAAATGAAATAACAGTAAAGAAGAGGGTGAAAAGCAGCTGAACAACAAAAGCAAGCAGATGGCTAAGCGTAAGGACCGACCCCCGACTAGAGGAGGCCTGACGACCAAGAACTACTCTAAGTTCTCGATCCTAACCCCACCAAATGCACATTCGGAGTATCTTTAAGCAGATACTTAGGGTACCTAGTAACCCAATAAAGAATCGAAGCACATCACAAGCAAATCCGAGTGATCCTAGAGATGAAATCTCCCACTGCCTTGAAGGAGATCCAAAGCTTGACCAGACGAGCAGCTGCCCTCAACCGCTTTCTTTCACAGTCTACCGATCGATGCAAACCCTTTTTCAAGGCCATCAAGAGGGCTCAACGAGATAAATGGGATGAAGAGTATGAAAGAGCTTTACAAGACCTGAAGAAATATCTCACATCACCTCCCTTACTATCCAAGCCAGAAGCAACGGAGGACTTATACATTTACTTGGCAGTCTCAAAAGTAGCAATAAGCTCTGTCATTATACGAGAAGAGCTGGGGCCCCGACTACCTGTATTTTACAATTCAAAATCTCTCCTCGATGCTACCAGAAATTCAAAAGCTAGGTTTGGCAATGGTTGTTGCAACCAGGAAGCTCAAGTTTTACCTTCAGACGCAAGCAGTCATCTTTATGACGAACTATTTCACCCAATTTAGACGCGCAACGATAAAGGCATAGACGCTAGCGGATGCAAAGTTTTTTTACAAACGTAACAATTCGGCCAAAAAAGCGCACCAACAGCAGATGAACATTAGAAGGACACACTCGGAAGTAAGTTTTGTCCTCGTCACCCTAAAAGATTCTACTTAGAAGCAACATGTATTGGCGATTGAACACCACCTTCAACTACGTGTCACGCGGCCCCAGCCGACCCTTGCTCTATAATTCAACTCTAGAGTGGCCCAATACCGGCAGTTGAGCATCACCTCTACGTGTTACATGGTCCAGCTCTACAGCTCCTTACCGCGCACTCACGCCTAGCCTAGGCAACGCAACAGAGCGGCCCAACAAGCCGAGCACGCCCTAGCCGCACCTGTTTTACTCGATAGAGACATCTAGCATTTGCATATTGACGACACATCCAACAAGACGATCCTCGACTACCTCAAGAAATACCTCACCAACAAGAAGGGAAAATGGCCAGACGAACTCCCCGGATGTCTATGGGCATTTCACACCACCAAAAAATGAGCAACCAGCGAGACTCCTTTCTCTTTGGCATTTAGCTCAAAAGCAATCATTCATCCCAATGTCATCAAGCGAAGTATCACCACTCTACTACCAAGCATTGAGTAGAACAGTAAGGAGATGGCCACAAGCTTATATCTGGCATAGGAGAAGCGCGGGCAGACTATCACTAGCATCACAGCCTACCAGCAGTAGCTTTTCTCCAGCTACAACAAAAAGGCCAAGATTCGGCAGTTCCAGCCCGAAGATTTGGTCTCAAGGAAAGCCTTCATCACTGCCTGCAGATAAGGCTCCAAAAAGATGGATCATATCTGGGAAGGTTCGTACAAAATCAGCAGACTAGGCGACAAGAGTAATTACACCCACACCACCATGAAATGACAAAAAAAATCAAAAAACAGTGGAACTCCTACAGTCTAAGGAAGTACCACGTGAGACCTCTCGCTACATCAAAGCCCGAAGCCTTAAGCAGCTCAACGGGCGCCATCTCGCAACCCGAGAACTATCCAGTTGTTATGTAGTCTTTTACAGCTAAGTTATTCGTTCGTTTTACTCGGTTTTTCAATGAAGAATTCAGAAGACACGAGTTTGAAGGAGAAATTTTGGGAAGATCTTGGAGATTTGGTGCAAGGAATCGCTCAGACGGAGAAGGTATTTATAGGAGAATATTTAAATGGACACGTGGGCAATGAGACAGGTAACTATGGGGGTTTTCATGGTGGCCATGGCTTTGGGGAGAGAAATGAGGAAGGGGAGGCCATCTTGGATTTTGCGATGGCATATGATCTCTTCTTAGCCAACACCTTCTTTAAGAAGAAAGAAGAACATGTAATCACCTACAAGAGTGGGTCGTCAAAAACACAAATAGATTTTCTTCTAATGAGGAAGGGGGATCATATAACTTGTAAAGATTGCAAAGTTATACCGGGAGAAAGCTTGGCTACTCAACATCGCTTGTCGGTGATGGATGTACATATCAAAAAAGAGGGAAAAAAGAACAAGACCTTGAAGAGCCTAAGGACTAGATAGTGGAATCTAAAAGGAGAAAAACAAGCTATTTTCAAAGAGAAGGTAATCACCCAATGTGTGTGGGATAGAGAGGGAGAAGCTAGCCAAATGTGGGATTCCATGGCTAGTTGTATCCGCAAGGTAGCAAAATGGGTATTAGGAGAGTCCAAGGGCTTTGCTCCACATCAAAAAAAATCTAGGTGGTGGAATGAGGAGGTACAATCAAAGGTTAAGGCTAAGAAGGAATGTTGTAAAGCCTTATACAAAGATATGATCGATGCAAACGGTGAAAGGTATAGAATAGCGAAGCAGGATGCGAAAAAAGCTGTGAGAGAAGCTAAGCTAGCGGCTTTTGACGATATGTATAAGTGACTAGTTACCAAAGAAGGAGAATTGGATATCTATAAACTAGCTAGAGCAAGGGAAAAGAAGACAAGGGACCTAAACCAAGTGAGGTGCATCAAGGATGAGGATGGAAAGATTCTTGCTACGGAGAAGGCGGTCAAAGATAGATGGAGAGGTTATTTTCATAATCTTTTCAATGAAGGGCATGAAAGGAGTACTTCTTTGGGGGAGTTAGGTAACTCAGAAGAGTGTAGAAACTACTCTGTTTACCGTCGAATTAGGAAGGGTGTAATTATGAATATTGGTATTAACTATATTTATGAAGGGTGCAAAATTAAAATGATACTTTGTGATGCAATTTATGTCTATAAAAACTTGATCTCTTTGTTGAGAGATAAAAAAAAAAAAAAAAGGACAGAGCCTGATGCTTTGAAAATATAATTATGCATGTTGGCTTGCGGAAAAAGATATCACATTTTTGGGAGGGCCTGATACTTCGAAAAACTCCAAGGATCCTTTCCCCCATTTCACATTTTTTATGCGTTGAATAAAGAATTTAATTAGGCTCCCTCTCATAATCAGCAGCTTTTGAAGTTCACAAGTTGATTAAGAAAAAAAAGGGGTCTGACGCATGGAAAAAATATTAGTTAATGGCTTGAAACCAAGTCATGCAAACAGCCTACGAAAAAGACAAAGCTAAAACAACATGGTCATCCATTTCTCTCCCAGCTTGACAAATTTGACTTGTCATCCATTAGGATACATATGTTAGACTAAAAAAAATAATAAAAAAAATAAATAAAGATGATAAAAAAAGCTGCGCATCAAAATCAAAGGGATACTGTTTTGTAAGACATCGGGCAAGCTTCGAAAAAAAAAAACCAAAGGGTCACCACCACAATACGCCTGCAACAAATCAAGAGCAAAAAAAAAGAAGGTGAAGTTGCGGAATATTCATTCAAATCCACATCAAACAAAAAATATATATGGATGAAGCTTTACTGACCGTTGTGTTCCTCTCTTCAAAGGAAATAACAAACAGTAAAACAACAATAGTGCGGAAGAACTTATCAAGGGACATTAAAAAAAAGGGAGGTTTAATAAAACACCCCGGTACTGTTTACTTTTAACGAAAAATCCTTTTTTACCTTTAACTGTCACTATTCATTATACCTTCAAAAAGGACTTTTCATTAAAACTGTCACTATTCAGGCCCTTTTCGTTAGTTTTCCTTAAAAAAAAAGGGTTTTGGAAGAATGCTACTTATCCAAAACCACCAAAAATAAAGGAATTCAAATACCCTTCTCTGATTAGTTGCCTAACATCAGATAAATCCCCAAATAAAAAATAAATAAAAAAAAAGAAGGAAATGAGTCTTGCAGCATGCAAACTCCTCAAAAGAAATAGAGGTGCTGCTGCCCACGTGAGGAGTTTGAACTTGGAAATCCAAGTCGCACAAATACAATATTCCCCATTAAAGTCTGCACGACTTCACCTTCAGTTAGAACATGGAGTATGGAATAAGGTCTTTCCTATTTTTCTGCAAAACGTGGGAAGATTGCATAGTTAGTAGGAATGTGGCGGAAGACATGGCCACTATCTCCCCCACGTAAAAGTTCTAGAGCCCTCCTAGGATGTCTATAAATAGGCATCAGCTGCTATCAGAAGAAAAAAAAAACGACAGAGAAGAGAGGAGAAACCCTGCAGAAATTAAGAGAGAAATTGAGAGTCGACAGTGAAGAACGGACGACAAAGAAGAAGAAAGCAAGAAAGGAAAGGAAAGCAACAAAGCATTTAAAGGTACAAAACGATCCTTCTAAATTTCTATGTTTAGTTTCTCTCAATTTCTTTTTGCAGAAGAAAAAAAATAGAAGCATTTTGCTTCTTCAACACTCATTTTCCCCGAAACAAAAAAAAAATGAAGAGGAAAAGAAGGAACCGGACAGTATCGGTCCATCATGCCCAGCAACAATATAAAGGATCTCCAATGGCGCAAAGAAAAAAAGAAGCGACTCAACTTCTTTTGGACTCTCCTTCAACGCACACTGCAGCTCTGTTGAAATATAAGTGTATATGCTGAAATATTGTGATGTAATGTTTAGTTTAAATGTCAGCCCTTGGATTATAGTCCAAGTGTTCAGCTAAGATGTAATCTTAGTGTAGAAGAATGAATGGTTAGATTTGAATGATGTAATGAAAGAATACCAACGGTTACATGTGCACAGTGAGTGTAAAAAAACAGTTAGCAATCAACTCATTTGCTTCTTCTTCAAGCACTTGCTCATTCTCTCTAAATCTCTCTCTCTCAAATCTTCAATCTCCTACACCATTGATAGTTGATACAAGTTTAGAAGATTACAGTCTGTATGCTAACATAGCCTCAGAGCCAGGTTCGATCGATTAATACTGGGTGTTTGTATCTGTGAAGCTGCTAGCAAGAAACTCGAAATTGAGCTCGAGTCAATTGTGATTTGAGTCTAACATGGCAGGATCAGGTAGCAGTGAGGTGAGAGCATCGATTTTCAACGGTAATAATTATGAGTTCTGGAGTATTAAGATGAAGACTATTTTCAAGTCCTACGAGTTGTGGGATCTGGTTGAAAAAGGGTTTGATGAATCAGATTTGAAGAAGGTTGATGAATCTTATGCAAAGAAGAAAGACAAAGAAGAGTCCAGTGGTGCTGGGGGGATGACACTTGTTGAGGTGCTCATGAAGGATGCTAAAGCTCTGGGTCTGATTCAGGGAGTTGTTTCAGACGAGATATTTTCCAGAATTTCTCATGAAGAAACTTCAAAAGGCGCATGGGACATTCTGCAGCAAGAATATCATGGTGATAAACAGGTTAGAAGTGTTAAATTGCAAGGCCTTCGTAGGGAGTTTGAATATATAAGAATGAGAGATGATGAATCACTTTCTGTTTATCTTACAAAACTGTTTGATTTGATAAATCAAATGCGAAGCTATGGGGAGGAATTATCTCAAGAGAGAGTTGTTCAAAAACTGTTAATCAGTTTGCCATCAGCTTATGACTCTATCTGTTCTGTTATTGAGCATTCAAAGGATTTGGATGTGATTGAGATTCAAGAGGTTGTAGCCTCTCTGAAGAGTTTTGAGTTAAGGCTAGATAGGCATTCTGAAAACAAAACCGAGAGAGCATTTACTATTCTTAGTGTGAATCCCAAACCAGCTAAGTTTACTGGCAATCAAAATGCTAAGTATCATAAGAATTAGAAGGCAAAAGGCAAGAAATGGGATAACAGACCCACAGATGGTGCTAGAAACCCTTGTAAGCATTGTGACAAGCTGCATTTTGGTGAGTGTCGATTTAAAGGCAAGCCCAAGTGTTATAACTGTGATAAATTTGGACACATTGCAAGGGACTGCAACATCAAGAAACCAGTGCAATAGTTAAATTATGCTACTCAGGTAGAATCTGCACCTACTATGTTCTATGCTAGTAACCAATCTTGTACTAGTGTAAAAGCATGTGATGATGTATGGTATGTAGATAGTAGGTGTAGTAACCATATGACTAGAAGGGAGGATTTACTTGTGGACATTGACAAGAATGTGACTGCAAAGGTTGAAATGGGTACTGGACAGCTTGTTGAAGTTACTGGTAAAGGGAGTCTTGTAGTTGAAACAAAATTAGGCAGAAGATACATTAAAGAGGTTATGCTTGTGCCTGGATTGAAAGAAAACTTGCTTAGTGTGGGGCAAATGATGGAGCATGGTTATTACTTAGTGTTTGGAGATCACAAGGTGGAAATCTATGATGATGGTTCATATTCCAACATGGTTGCAAGAGTGCCAATGGAAGGAAATAGAAGTTTTCCAATGAAACTACAGTCTGGAATGCATATTGCTTTTTAAGACAGGTGTATGTTCTTCCACTACTATATGGCACAGAAGATTGGGACATTTGAACATAAGCAGTTTGAAGTTGATGCAAGAACAAGAAATGGTGGTAGGGCTACCAGAAATTAAAGTAGTTAAAGAAGTGTGTAAAGGCTGTGCTCTTGGTAAACAGTGTAGGGAGGCATTTTCGAGAGAAGCTACTACTAGAGCATCAACTCCACTACAGCTTATACACAGTGATATATGTGGTCCAATGCAGACAACTACAAAAGCTAGGAATAGATATTTTCTCACTTTTATAGACGACTGCACAAGGATGTGTTGGATTTATTTCTTGAGATACAAATATGAAGTCCTCGGTGTGTTTAAGATTCAAAGCTACTATGGAATTACAAAGTGGTTACAAGTTGAAGAAGCTTAGAAATGATCGAGGAGGTGAATACATTTCAATGGAATTTAATAAATTCTGTGAAGATGTAGGTATGGAAAGGCAACTGACCACTTCATACACACCACAACAAAATGGTGTGGCAGAGAGGAAGAACAGAACCATTGTGGAAATGGCTAAGTGTCTCATGTTTGAGAAGAAGATTCCTCTTGAATTTTGGGCTGAGGTAGTCAATACCTCTGTGTATATTCTGAATAGATGTCCAACCAAAGCCTTGAATAAGAAAACACATTTTGAAGCTTATAGTGGGAGAAAACCAGGGATTAAGCATTTAAAAGTATTTGGTTCGTTGTGTTATGCTCATGTGCCAATTCAACAGAGATAAAAATTGGATTTGGCAAGTAAAAGGTGCATTTTCTTGGGGTATGGTAATTGTGAGAAGGGCTATCGATTGTATGACATTGAATCTGGGAAGGTGATTGTCTCCAGAGATGTTACATTCAATGAAGATGCAAGTTAGGATTGGAATACACAGAAAGAAAGGAGGTGAGTGAGTATTCAGATTGATGAAGTGTCAGAAGGAGAACAAGGGCATGAAGGGAAATCTTGTGATATTGAAATACAGTGTGAAGTAAGAGAAGATAGTGTAGTACCAAGTTCAAGCACTGAGATCTGTGATCAAGGAAGAATGACAGGTCCACAGGACATTGATCATACCCCTCTTAAATACAAAAGTATTACAGAAGTATATGAGAGGTGTAATCTGTGCATCATAGAACCAAAACATTTTGAAGAAGCTGCCAAGGATGAATCAGGGCAGAAAGCTATGGAGGATGAAATTACTATGATTGAGAAAAACAACACTTGGGAGCTAGTTGATAGACTATTTGATAAGCCAATTATTGGAGTCAAATGGGTCTATAAAACAGAATTGAATCTGGATGGTTTTGTACAGAAGAACAAAGCAAGGTTGGTTGCAAAGGGGTACTCACAGAAGCCAAGAATTGATTTTAATGAAACTTTTGCTCCAGTGGCTAGACTTGACACTGTAAGAACCTTGGTAGCACTTGCTGCACAGAAGGGTTGGAAACTATTTCAACTAGATGTAAAATCAGCGTTTCTGAATGAAGTATTGAATGAAGAAGTGTATGTAGACCAACCATCTGGTTTTGTGATACAAGGCAAGGAAGATAAATTGTACAGACTTAGAAAAGCTTTATATGGTTTAAAGCAAGCTCCAAGAGCTTGGTATGAAGAGATAAATTCTTATTTTACAAAGGCTAGATTCCACAGAAGCCTAAGTGAAGCTACATTGTACATCAAAACATCTCACAGTGGCATTCTTATTGTGTCATTATATGTAGATGATATCATTTATACAGAAAGCTCAAAGGAAATGATGGCAGAGTTTAAAAGTGAGATGATGAGACAATATGAGATGACTGATCTAGGGCTACTTCATCACTTTCTTGGTCTTGTAGTATTGCAGACAGATTCTTACATTTTCTTGCACCATAAAAAATATGCAAAGACTTTGCTCGAGAAGTTTGGACTCAGAGATTGCAAATCTGTTGCAACACCTTTGGCTGTAAATGACAGACTTTCAAAGGTAGATGGGAGTGAACTGGCATATGAGACTTTGTATAGACAGATGGTGGGGAGTTTGCTATATTTAACAGCAACTAGGCCAGATATCATGTTTGCAGCAAGCTTATTGGCTAGGTTCATGCATAATCCTACCAAGAAGCACATGGGAACAACAAAAAGAGTCTTAAGATACATACAAGGCACTGTGAACTATGGCATTGTCTATGAGAAGGGAAAAGGTGCAGTGTTGATTGGTTATTGTGATAGTGATTGGAGTGGAAGTGAAGATGACATGAGAAGCACATCAGGCTATGCATTTAATCTTGGTTCGGGAGTATTTTCTTGGCCTCAATCAAACAAAGCAGTGTTGCTCTTTCAACTGCAGAGGCAGAATACATTAATGCAGCAGAAGCCACAGCACAAGCCATTTGGCTGAGATTTATGCTTTCTGACTTTGGAGAAGAGCAAGCAGAACCAACATAGCTGTTATGTGATAATACTTCAGCTATTGCTATATCCAAGAATCCAGTTCATCATCACAAAACCAGACACATTAATCGAAGATTTCATTTCATTCGAGATGCACTTCAAGAAGGAGAAATTGATATGTTATATTGCAAGGCTGAAGAACAAGTTGCCGATATCTTTACCAAAGCCTTAGCAAGGGATCGTTTTGAGTCTGTAAGAAAAGCTTTAGGAGTGATTTCAGCACATCACTTAGAAGGGAGTGTTGAAATATAAGTTTATATGCTGAAATATTGTGATGTAATGTTTAGTTTAAATGTCAGCCCTTGGATCATAGTCCAAGTGTTCAGCTAAGATGTAATCTTAGAGTAGAAGAATGAATGGTTAGATTTGAATGATGTAATGAAAGAATACCAACGGTTACATGTGCACAGTGAGTGTAAAAAAAAAACAATTAGCAATCAACTCATTTGCTTCTTCTTCAAGCTCTCGCTCATTCTCTCTAAATCTCTCTCTCTCAAATCTTCAATCTCCTACACCATTGATAGTTGATACAAGTTTACAAGATTACAGTCTGTATGCTAACAAGCTCTTCCTTCCTCGCATAATGTTGCAACTTCCGCCCGACGACCGAGGAAGCTACAACAAAGCAATGATCTCGCCAAGCTATTGCTAACCCTGCAGCGGATGAAGACAAAAGGAAGTTCATCCCCGCTGTCCGTACTCGCACATGCAGCAAACCGTCTTCCCTCCGCAGCAAAGCCGCCTATGGGTGTCTAAAGAGTTCTTCGACAGTCCTCCTACAGCCTCTTGGATGTCTAAAGAGTTTTTTGACGTCTCTCTTTCTCTTTTCAGAGATACAACGGAGAAGAAACCATTACTCTGCACGTTTGAATAAAAGAAAAAAAGCCCACCGTGCCCAACGATTGTGCCAAGGCCTTCACCGACGAACTCGTCCAAACCGCTAAAACTAATGCATCCCCCGGTCGTGGCATACTTGCCATTGATGAATCAAATGCAACTTGTGGAAAGAAGTTAGACTCTATTGGGTTGGACAATACCGTGGTTAATCGACAGGGTTACAATCGTTATGCTGCCATTTCTCAGGACAATGGTCTTGTACCCATTGTAGAGCCCGAGATTCTTCTCGACGGGGACCACCCAATCGAAAGGACACTTGAAGTTGCAGAAAAGGAATCCTTCTTAAGCCCAGCATGGTTACCCCAGGGGCTGAACACAAGGAAAAGGCTACTCCAAAAGCCATTGCAAAGGCTACCCTTACAGTGCTTAAAAGGAAGGCTCTACAGAGGAAGGAAATGTTGCTGCTGCTACGTTCTCAAAGAGTCGACCAAAAAGGAAAGAAAAGAACTTGAAACCGTGTATTAGAGCCAAGAAAAATGGGAAATTCTGAAAGCCATCTCGTGAGAGGGGTGGATGAATAAGATCTGCACCTCACTGGGAGCTTGCTCCCGTGGAACTTGGAGAGAAAAGGAGAGTGGCTTTTCTATGTTTTTTATGTGGACATTTCTACTTGGAGAAGAACAGAGTTTGTTGAATTTGGAAGCTTTAAAGTTATAAAAAAAAAAAAATGAAGCTTGCTGTGCTGTCTTCAATTTGGATCAAAAGGCAAATCTTAGTCCACTTTAGACTAAGCACCTCACGTGGAGGTTAAATAAAATGGAAGAAAGCCAATGGTTTTTTATTTTATTCACATGGAAGATCATCAATTTTTTGCTCTGAAGAACAAAAAGTATGGAAACCATGTCCTTGGAAGCCTGTTCATCGCGTAGGTGTGGCAGCAGGTTCCAAGGGTGAAGAATCAAAAAACAAAAACATTGAAAGGGAAGTTGATGGATTTTGGGAGTCTGCACCCCACATTATCAATACCAAAAAGAGGGAATCAGCAAAGCAAGGAAAAGCAATCCAAAATATACCTCACGTGAGAATTAACAAAGCAAGGAAAAAGTGGTTCACATGGAGAGCAAAAGAAAGAAAGAAAAGCAAGAACAATCTTGACAAAGCAAAGAAGGAAATGGGCAATCCCATTTCGCTGTTCCAGCCAAAAAAACGAAGGAAAAGTCAAAGCACCATTTAAAAATGGTGAATGTGACGTGGCAGCCAATTCTTTTGCCAAAAAAACATGGAGTGTGTCTAAAACCACCAAAATGCACATGTTTAGTCTGATGCTAGACTACATCAAGTTATTTGTTGCTTGCCTTTAAATCATAAGGCTAATTGAATAAATCAAATTCTAGGAGTACGAAACCACTCAAAAAAAATCTTCAATAGGTCACTCACCTATTCAATCAAATTATAAATTTCAAATTCCAAGTTCGTTCAATACAAGGGCTCTAAAACCCTTCTAAATTGATATACTTAAATTCTAAATTAATGGGTCATTTACCTATTAATTATTCAAATCCAAACGGCTTCTCATTTTTTTCAAAAGTCTAAGCACAAGATCAAATCAAATTTTTCAAACTACGTCAGTTTGATTCCATGGAGGATACATAGGTAGTCTAGTATTACATTCTAGACGCAACCGCAACACAAAATCAAATCCTTGGTTCATTCAACCAAATTCACTCAACTAAACCAAACACCAAATTTTTTTTTTAGTGGGTCATTCACTCACTGAAAATTTTTAAACCAACCCCAATTCAAGGAACTATGAATGACTTGATCCCTCAATGAGGGTACGTAGGCAATTTAGGGCTCTACCTAGATGCAGTCACAAAATCAAATAAACACCCAAATCCCCCAAGTTACGATTTATTCATGTTAGAATCAAAGGGTATTCCTTTCTCAAAAGAAGCACTACTACAAATTTTAACATAAATGATGCAGTTTATGAGTCATGTTAAAAGTTTAATGACGCAAAGGTTTAGCGTCATCTTTGTGAGTGTCATTAAATATATGTTTTATGACGTTGAAAAAATGTCATGTATTACTTTTAAGGACGCCTAACAAGCGTCATTGAATCAAGAACTTGTGTCATCTATTACCATTTAAGACGCGTTATAAGTGTCATAAACAGAGAAATGAGTGTCATGGTATACTAAACATAACATACGCACAGCGTCATGTATAGCTTCAAGAGACACCTAACAAGTGTCATTGAATTAAAAAAGAGCGTCATCTATTTCAATTTGAGACATGAATTATGTGTCATAAACAGAGGAATGAGCGTCATCGTATACTAAACATGACATCTATATAGCGTCACGTACTATAGCACTGAAACCATTTGCAGTGTCATTGAATATTAGCAATGACACATAAAGTGTGTCATAACCCGTTTAATACATGTCCTGAAATATGTTTGATGACATATATAATGTATTTTTAATTTAAACCGTTCAATACATGTCTTGAAATATGTTTGATGACACACAAAGCGTGTCATAAACCGTTCAATACATGTTCGAGAAAGCAAGATATTGACCTTAAATGAAACAGCATTGCTTTATAAATTTGAAATTTATCCACCACCAAAGTATTACAAAAGACAATATAATGTGTAGAGCTTTCCTACTAAAATAAAACTATAAGTTCACTTAATTTAAAATTCTACAAACTAGCTAGTCTAGTGTTTCATCTATTGGGGGGTGAAGTCATCAACATACTCAGCCCACTCTTTTCTTAATGCATCAATTTCATGTTGATTGTATGAAGCTTTTTCTTTGAACTGCAACAAATCACAACCAAAGGGAATGTGTCACGAAAAAAAACTAATTTCAGTCATTAACTAATAAGAAGGTGAAACTACTCGAAAAAACACATGAACTATAAATTTCCTACAAAGAACATAATACTAATAAGATAGTAGCTTCTTGAGATGTACAACTTCCCAGAGTATTTCGAAGGGCTTAAGTTGTGGTCATAAAAAGCAAGAAGAGGATTGATACATAGGAAAATAAAATATCAATTGTCTTTACATTCCTTTTTGAAGCTCTCAATATGTCAAAATTTGACAAACAAAAGAAAAGTGAAAGTCATAGAAACTATAGATATAAGAACAAAGAAATATGTATTAGGCTTACCACCTTGAAGAATAAAAGAAACAACAAGGGCTAAAATGAACCCCACTTATGAATAAAAGATACGACAAAGAAATATGTTTATATGAATGATAGTATTAAAAATTTGATGATATATTAGGTACTGAACCCCACTTATGAAACTCTGCATAAAATTACATGCACAGATAGCCACTCCATAGAGGTCAAGTATGCATCTTACTGGTTGTTCTCAAAATCTGGTTGAGCATAAGATCACCAACAACAAATATCCTCCTCCTTTGGCGTAGGAGAGACTCCCACCTTTTCTACACAAAAATTATCAACATTAATTAAAAAAATCAATAAGAATAACAATTCTAACATTCACATGCTAAAACCAAAAAATAAACTTAACACAATGGCAACTTAAAAGATTAAAGCGTCATTTTGGTTACCTCTAAAATCTTGGAAAATTTGAACTAAAAATCATTATTTTCGTATCATCACACCCCGCTCGAGGCCCATACAAATGAAATTACAGAACTCGAACTTAAAGCATGGAGCCAGTGGAGAAGCCAGGAATTCAGGGGGATGGGTGAAACTGTAGAATAGAAACTATTGGCCTTCTTTGTAATTAGGATTTTGGGAAGTGGGCTATATATGTTTTGACTATGAAAATAAATTTTTAGTATAAAGAAGTACTGAGATAGATACAACCTGTGTTGGATGAGTTACATGTCGGCCTTGATCGGGAAAGGCAAACCGTCTCAACGTACATTGTCAAAGTACAATGCAGCAGCAGAGTATGTGGGCATCAAGCTATTCATATAAACATCAACCTTATCCTTAGAACCCCCTTCTGGGCTCCAATTTTCGAACTGATTCAGAAGTTTGGCCCGAAAGGAATTAGCTTGTCACAAAGAAGCACTATCGGCATTGCAAATGAAATGTGAATCCAATATTAGCTCCAGGAGCCGAAGTAATCGAGAAGGGTTGAGCATAAAACACATAGCTTTACGTTTTTTTTTTTTTATCAATCACTATTGTTTATAAAATTTAAACTCAAAATTTCTTCCCACAAAATGGTGACCAAGTATTGATAGACTAAATAATCATGTACATACATGAATTTACTTTGTATTAGTAATGTAGTAGTAAACAAATATTAATGATGATGAAAATTACATGTATGGAAGATTACCATTGAAAATGGGAGATAGCTGAACAATTTACATAGATATACCGCCCACCAGTGCTAGCCCCGTACAAGTTCACAGCAAAATCAAATGTGAATCGACATTAATACCGAATTGGCTCTAAATCCATCCAAACCTACTCAAAACAACAGAATACTCAATTCAAATTAGACAACAGATTGAACATGAAAACCACAAATAGCACCAAACCCAGATAAACTCACACTAAATCATACAAAACACATATCACATAGATCTCAAATCATCAATTAACTTAAATTATGTAAATGAAAATAGGGATTTACCCAACAATTGACGATGGCCGGTGATGGATGACGTGGAGCCGTGAAGGGGCGACGACGCGTGGTGTTCAGTTAGCTAGATGGCGGTGGCACGGGAGATAGCTAGAACAAGGTCCGGATGGGGAACGAATTCCCACTCCTCCGTTTATGTTATATTTTCCTTTACAAGCGTACAGAAGAAAAGGGATGAGATTTGGCTGAGGAGGTTAATTGATCTTTTTTTATTCAAACGTGCAGTCGTAGTGGGTGTAAAACTGATCTCTTTTTTATAACCATCTATTGGTTTTCTTATTTTTTTTTTCATTTTAATTTATTTACATTTTGTAAGTTGCGTCATGGTTTTATTTTAATAACATTTTTAATAAAAGAATGTCATTAAAAAAATTATTATGTGTCATGAAAACCTTATTTTGTAGTAGTGAAGGGTTGTAATTAATAGGCGCGTAGCCTAGAATGGGTCGAACTCCAATTAATAAAACCCTCTTCGAAAAATAAACGAGGGTGAAATTATGTCGAGTGAATTATTTGTTTACATACTGTGTACAATTTTTGCTCAACACTCTTCATTGAGAGGAGTCAGGTTCAAACATGTTCAAAGAGAAAGAACAAAGATGCGTACAATCATCTTATTCGGTCACGCATTATAGCATAAAACTGGTTATATTATTTGACTATCTTTTCTTCTGGAACCGGACAAGCGTCTTGTGCTTGGAAGCAAGTTTAGTTTATTTGGACCCAAATTCGAAATTTGCATTTTGACCCCCAACGGGCTCCACAAATTTGCTTCTTAAAATGATTTTTTTTTTTTAACAAACGATATTATTCACACTAAGAGAGAAGGGAATAGGTTTAACCTCACAATGGGCTAGTAATAACGTAAAAGGAGGACGTATGGTGGCAAGTTTGACTCACTGCGCTGTAGATTTATCGACAAATCATTATACATGCACGCTTCCTTGTTTGAGACCGGTACATATTGTACGCTTACATTACCGATGGATGCCATTAAAACTAGTTAGAGAATGTGCAAACAAAATTTTGAAATCTCTTGTATGCTAACTTTTCTTGGTCAGTCGAAATATTCGGTACAAATTTGACTGCGCCCTTTTCCCTCCAATTTATGGACAAATCATTCTACATGCACCGTAGATTTACGAGGGGCCATGATGCGCAGAAGGGCATATGGCGGCTACTTTGGTTGCCATTGCTACTTGCAGCATTAGCTGTCAGCCTTGAGCTTCTCTCTTTCTCATTTTCCTAATGAAATTATAAACAACCAATCTGTCTTCCATTTATAAATTTCAATTGTAGTTTCTCTACCCTCATCAATTCCTCAAAAGAATCACACTTCAACACTTGTAAAAAAAGTCTCTAATGGCTCCCCCACCGCAAAAGAAATAGCTTCAGAGCTCCTCCCTTTGATCAGAATATGCAAAGACAGCACGGTGGAACACGTCATGGGCTCTCCCTACGTGCCCCCATCTCCTTGTGACCCAGCAACCAACGTCTCCTCCAAGGGCATTACCATCTCACAAAACCCTAGCATCTCCGCTCGCCTTTACCTCCCTCTTCAAAACCAAACTTACCAACCCCCCGAAAACCCTATCCCTGTCTCGGTTTACTTCCACGATGGTGGGTTTTGCTTCTCATCCGACCACCTCACCGTCTCGGTTGCGTACAGGCTCGCTCCGGAAAGCCCAATATGTGTTACCAAGATTGCTGGGACGCTCTTCAATGGGTCTCTTCCCACAAACTCCACAAAGAATCAGATGCTATGGTTGGTCCAGTATTTGTCAAATATAAAACTTGAACCCTAGATGAAGGTATATGAGAAACAAATACACTAACACGGGCAGATATCTGCAATAAGAGGGACAAACCCCTTTACTTTGTCTTTGCAGTGAAACCCTGTTTGTACATGGTTATAGCCAAGTGATACAGCTACATATCATATATGTCTAGCATAGACATTAAGTCCGCGTCTAAGTTGTCCACCCACTGTACATGGCCGTGTTAAGGTCTTTTAAAACCACATATACATTTAACCATCATTTGAAACCAAAACTCATACAAAGCTATAAAAGAGAAAAAAAAACCCATGTAAGCAAACATATTTCTATTAAACAAACAATTACAAAAGGATGCGCACCTCTAAAAGCATCTTCAACTCTCAAAACTTTTCATAATCTCAATAATTTTGTCCAATCCACTATCAAGTCAATTTCTCGTAAGTTTCACTGAACACCCACCTTGCAAACACTTGTAAACCCTAGATTTCTAATCCCCAATCATTAGAGTCTTAAACTTCAATCCCCAATCATGTCTGGAATTTTACAGCGCTGTTCACATAGATGTAGACATTGGCAACAGGAATCAAGAAATAGCAAGATTTGTTCATTGGGTAGAAAATACTATTCGAAGACACACAGGTGCAACAATCGAAACCTCTCTTGCTGTTTTTCCGTTGGATGTCCTGTAGCAAGCATCATTAGATAGCAAGCATCATTAGATTCCTTGGTCCAGTTTGCTGCAGGACATCCAACGGAAAAACAAAATGAAAGGTTTTGATTGTTTCACTTGTGTGTCTCCGAATAGTATTTTCTACCCAACGAATGAATCTTGCTATTTATTGATTCCTGCTGCCAATGTCTGCATCCATGTGAACGACGCTATAGAATTCCAGAGATGATTAGGGATTGAAGTTTAAGACTCTGATGCGGGTCCAAATGGGATACCAATTTCTTGACAAGATGCTTGTCCGCGTCCACTAACGTTAACAAGGAGACAATGTGGTCAACTATATGGGACGAAAAGGATAGAAGATCCGCCAAGGTGGAAAAAAAAGGCTTGATTTACAGTTGACCAAAAACAATATTTATGACTGAATTGAGTTGTTAGAGTAATTTGATCTGCACCAAGTAAACGCCGGAGATATACTCTCAGATCATTAAAATCTCAACCTTCATGATCAGAAAAAGTAAAATTTCAAACCAAAGCAATTCCAATCAATCATTCCACACAAAAAAATAATGAAAAAAACTTAAAACCTTTAAATTTTAAGAATAAAGACAAAATAAAGAAAAAAAATAAGTATTATAATTGACTTTTTAATATAAAAAACTTTTCGTTAAAATTTTCCAAGAAAAACAATCAATACCCAACTCAACAAATCCACCCAGATTCACAAATTCCACAATTTGAGGATTCAAATCTACACCCACAAACCCAAACATAAAATCAACGAAAAAAACAGGGGAAAGAAAGACGGAAACTTTATCCAATTACCAGAGCGGGCCAGAAGGAGGTGGAAAGGGCAGTAGAAGCTTGGGCAAGGGAAATCATTGGAGTTGAGAGATCTGATTCGGAAAATGTGAGAGAGAGAGAGACAGAGAGAGAGAGGCGGAGAGCTCGAAGACTGTGTAGAGAGAGAGAGAGAGAGAGAGTGGGGTTTATGATTTGAGAGGAAAAGAGTCTTTAAACAGGGTTGTTATAAATGCAGTGGACTGGTGGTTTCTTGCTACTTGATGGGCATCGCTCTGTTTCTATCGAAATTTGGAGAAATTTTTCGGTGTTCTCGTCATTTCACATCACCATTACATTTGGTTTACTTATCCAATCAAAGAATGCTACGTTTTTTATTTATTACAATATTTGTTTAATAGATTTTCTTAAAAAATAAATCAGAAATATTCTTTAATGAAAAACATGGAATCCTCTGATTGAATGAGTACACTAAGGCCATCTCCAACCGATGGCTGGCCAGAGGGCTCGTTTTATCCCTCTGGCCCTCCAAGATTCTTCAAGATATTAATATTTTAATGAACAGTGCAGGGCCATATTTGCCTCCGTCTCCAACCGAGGGCCAGAGGGCTCGTTTTAGCCCTGTCACAAAAAATCGTCTCCAACCGAGGGCCAAAGGGCCATAGGGCCAAACATAATTTATTATTTAAAAACTACAACTTAAATTCAAAAAAATTCAAATCCAACGGCTAAGTGACGTCAGCTAGCCATTGGTAGCTGACATCATGCTGACGTCAACTAGCCGTTGGATTTGAATTTTTTTTTGCTATAAATAGGGTGGATATTGGGATATAATTCACACAACTTTGAATTCAATCTATTTCAATTCAATCTCTTTCAATTCAAGTTTCTATTTCAATTCAATCTCTTTCAATTCAAGTTTGCAATGAATTCCAACTTTGGATCCTCTTCAGATTCCAACTGGGGGTCCTCATCCAATTCCAAAAGAGGATTAAAATGGGCGCAAATGAGACGCAAAGCTGAGGAGTCTGATGAAGAAGTTCAAGTAAGGCGCAGCAAACAAAACAGAGCAGTAGCCATAGCTGCGGCCATGGTGTGTCAACCAACTGAGGAACAACCTCAATGGGGGGGCTCTATTGCTGGTCGTTGTTACAAACCACGAAATAGAGCGATGACGCATGCCAATCTGATGAACAACTACTTCAACCCCAACTCGGTCTACACAGAAGAGGATTTCAAACGTCGCTTCCGGATGAGGCGCCATGTCTTCGAGCGTTTACTTCGTGATGTCCAGCAGGTCAATCCGTACTTTGGAGAGAAGCGGGATAGAGCAGGCCGCCCTGGTTTCTCACCTCAGCAGAAGGTTACTGTTGCACTTCGAATGATGGCCTATGGCTCCCCAGCTGATTCGATGGATGAAACCCATGGTATGTCTGAGTCTACATGCCTTGATACTCTTCAACAATTTTGTGACACAATTGTTCAGGTTTACAAAGATGAGTACCTTCGTGAGCCAAATCAAGAAGATTTGAATCGACTCATTCGCAAAGCTGAAGACCGTGGGTTTCCGGGTATGATAGGGTCATTAGACTGCATGCATTGGGATTGGAAGAATTGTCCCACTGGATGGCAAGGAAGCTTTAGCGGAAGGTCGAGAAAGCCAACTGTTATGTTAGAGGCGGTTGCCTCATATGACACATGGATCTGGCATGCTTTCTTTGGAGTTCCTGGATCCCAAAATGACATTACAGTTCTTGGGCGTTCACCCCTCTTCAATAACTTGACAGAAGGTAAAACACCTCAACTTGACTACTACATCAACGGTCGTCAATACAATATGGGGTATTACTTGGCCGATGGCATCTACCCAAAGTGGGCGACACTTGTCCAAGCAATTCCAAACCCTAGGAATGACGCAGAAAAGTTGTTTACCTTACACCAAGAGGCATACCGGAAAGATGTTGAGAGAGCTTTCGGTATTCTACAAGCACGGTGGAAGATCATCAGCGAACCGGCAAGAGGGTGGAGTTGAGAAAATTTGGACTCCATCA
Source organism: Crataegus laevigata (assembly GCA_963580275.1). NCBI lineage: Eukaryota > Viridiplantae > Streptophyta > Magnoliopsida > Rosales > Rosaceae > Crataegus > Crataegus laevigata. Next base: position 14,351,943 of record OY756940.1, on the reverse strand, counting down.
TGATGTCTTGCATCATATTACACAATATGATAGTGGAGGATGAGCGAGATGGGTACATTGATGGAGAGTCCGATGACAACCAAGAAGATCCAAATAGGTCAAGAAGGGCTCGTGCAAAAATATATGATGGGCCTAATTTGCCTTTCAATCCGAGAGCTGGTAGTTTCTCTATAAGTGAGTACATGAGGCGCTATAGAATGATACGTTCTTGTGCCACAAATAAGTACCTACAACAGAATCTTGTTGCACATCTTTGGGCAGAAAGAAGCATGGAGTAGGCGTTTAAGTTTTATGTTGTTAAATGTTTTTAAAAATGTTGTTTAAGTTTCATGTTAATTTTTATGTTGGTTAATGTTATTTAATGTTGTTTCATATTGTTTCATGTTACTTAATTTAATTTAATGTGGTATAATGGCCTAGGAAGTTATAGGAAAAAAATAGAATTAAAAAAAATATGAAACAAATTTTGTAAAATAGAAGTTATATGAAAAAAAATATTAATCAAATTTTGTGAAATATAAGTTATAGGAAAAAAATGGAATTTAAAAAAAAATGAAACAAATTTTGTAAAATAGAAGTTATATGAAAAAAAATATTAATCAAATTTTGTGAAATATAAGTTATAGGAAAAAAATGGAATTTAAAAAAAAATATGAAACTAATTTTGTGAAATAGAAGTTATAGGAAAAGAAAATGAAATTTAAAAAAAATATGAAACATAATTTGATTCATATGAAAAGGATAAAAAAGGAAAAAAATAAATTCATATAAAAAAATGAATACAGCAACTAGCCGTTGAATTCAAAAAAAATTCAAACTATTAGTGTCGGTTACAACCGACACTAATAGTAATTCAAAAAAAAAAATATTTGCCTTGCATCCTTATTACTGTCGGTTATAACCGACAATATTAATAAAACCTTTATTAATGCTGTCGGTTACAACCGACAGCAGTAAAAAAATTATAAAAAAAAATAGCCAGCCCTCCAGCCCTCTTCGATCCCGTGGGGCCCTCCCAGATTCCAGAGCCCTCTGGCCTAGCCCTCGGTTGGAGACGGTTTTAGGGCTATTTTCGGCCCTCTGGCCCTCCAAGATTCTTCAAGATATTAATATTTTAATGAACAGTGCAGGGCCATATTTGCCTCCGTCTCCAACCGAGGGCCAGAGGGCCAGAGGGCTCGTTTTAGCCCTATCACAAAAAACCGTCTCCAACCGAGGGCCAAAGGACCATAGGGCCAAACATAATTTATTATTTAAAAACTACAACTTAAATTCAACCGAGGGCCAAAGTTTCATGTTACTTAATTTAATTTAATGTGGTATAATGGCCTAGGAAGTTATAGGAAAAAAATAGAATTAAAAAAATATGAAACAAATTTTGTAAAATAGAAGTTACTAGTTTTTGTGCCCGCGCGATGCCGCGGGTTGTAAAAACACTGTTAAACGTGTGAAATATATTAAAATCTATTTACATTTATATTAGAATCTAAAAATGAGTTTATTTGGAGATCACGAAATATAAATATCTTGAATAAATATAAAAAATCTTAAATACATTTAGACACATAACGTTTGAACAAAAGTAACACGGTTCTTGGTATGCTACAACCAAAATATTGTAAAGTAGCTAGGTACAAATACCATCCATATTTTTCCATCTACATTATGAGATGCTTCTTATCCAAAATACAATAGATTGGTTGACCAATCAACTTTTCAAAAATTGATTAGAGTTTGAAATTATGTAATCTCACATCTCTGGTTGCTCATCCATATACATGTAGCAAAATAACCATACAACTCCATCATCGCATGTCCTCACATCATCTTTCATTGTATCCCTGAAAAGAAAAGTGATTCAAAAATGTATTTGTCCAAAAGTTTAGGGTATTTACCATATGTTTCCTTCAATCAATTGAAGAAATCTGACATTTTTGTAGATGGGGTTTGTTCAAAAGAAGGAAATTCTTCCTCAGTTTTTCAAATTAGACACTAATTAAATTCTTCACGAAGCATAATAAGATAGTGTCCTCGTATATATTGATTGTTTATTGATTACGTAATACTTATATATTGACTATTTATGATTCAATGTTTAGTTCTCCACAATACATAGTTAACATATGGTCATTACGTAGAGATCAATGAACCATCAATATGAGAGAATTTTGTACAAAGATCTATATATCGATTGCGAAAGCATGCTGAGCATAATTTTTGTTGTCGTGGTATGCTAATGTTTATTTGCAACACAACAAATGCAGCTCATAATAAGCAGAGATGGTCAATGTATATACAACATGATCTAACCACATCGTGCAAAAGGAACTCAAGTCTAAACACTTATAAATTACTCCTTTCTATAAAATCTGTTCAAGTTAAGTGTAGTTTATAAAAATCAAATAAGCATCATAAATTGGGTGTAGTTTATAAAAATCAAATAAGCATCATAAATTGGTAGAAGGGAAACCAAAATTCAAATTGCTCAAAAGGAAAAACCAAGAACTAAAAACCCAATAACACCCCAAAAGTTCACAGTCACAATTAACCAATCAAATTTTTAAAAACCCAAGTGGTACAACTAATATTAGTTCATATGAATATTGATTTTAATTCGACATTGAATTATATCTTAGATAAGCAGCAAGTATATTTTTGTCAAGAGTACTAATTAATTCACTATTGCTGCTCATCGATTTGGTAAACTGATTCAAGCGTTTATATTTTTTTTATTCATTAAATTATAAATAAGTACTCATGGCCTTCATTTGGTAAAACATTCACACCACATATAAACATTCACACCAAAACACCCAAGTGGTACAACTAATATTAGTTCATATGAATATGAAAGGGCTGTCAGTGGGACATTCAAACCATTGGCATTTCAGTTCTCATATAAACATTTCAGTTTAAATTCACATCACCTATGTACATTTCAGTTCACTACACAATTTGCCAATCTCAATTTCAGTTCACATATATTAAATTAGTTCGCATTCATATACACATTAAATGTCACACACATTTGACATTTCAGTTAATATTCACATAATTCACATTCACACCTATAATATATAATTACCTCAGGCAAGCAGTTCACCCTCCACAAATATGCCCCTAATTCTTCCGCTTTCTTTTACAATTGCAGCGCTTCTAAGAAGAAACATACCTAATAAGATGTAATAACTATCAAACTCATAGAAATATAAACCCACATTCCACTATGTTGCCAATAAACTAAATACTCAAAATTCTTTTTGACATTGCATCATAAATCCCCTTGTAAACCAAAAAAGCAGTTCATATTCCAATTCCAGAAGAATCAAAATAAAAGAAAATCAAAATGCCAGACTAATTATAACAGGTTCAAGGATGTGAGTCTTCATATACTGTCATTACAAAATTATACATAAGTCAATATATTATTCAAGAATGGAAAGAAAAAAAAACCTATCATTAATGTTACCTACAGCTCATTAGGAACATACCTTGCATCAACAACAGCACAGGTAGCTCAAACTAAGGAAAGGAGAAGAAAGAAATGTTAGATTTATGTTATCCATACTGCAAAAAAAATTGATTGAATTAGATTGAATCTGACCAATTTTGAATAAAAATAAACGAAAAAAGTAATCACAATTAAAACTTTTCTTCTTATATGGAGTAAATCTTGTCTGCTGTTTTACTTCTGCGTATAACACATGCTACCTCTCCCAACCGATGTCAAAATGTTCCCAATCAAGATCAATCCCAATTCTGACATAGTCGTACTGTGATCAAAGCTTCAAAGAAGCAACATACCTAATAAAATCTAACAACTATAAAACTGATAGAAATATAAACCCAACTTCTATTATGTTGGTAGTAAATTAAATACTCAAAAATTCTTTTTGACATTGCATTGTAAACCCCTTCATAAACCAGAAAAGAAATAACCATATTTCTAAAAATACTTTGTGCACACAAATAATTAGGTAAACATAATATCCATTGCACTTTATAAAAACAATTATATGCACTGGGCAATTTTGTCTTGAAGGCCAGAAATGCAAAATACCTATAGTAAAAAACTCAGAAAAAAAAGTGATGAATCAATAATCCATTAAGGAAAACAACAAAGAAAGCGATTGGGTTACCATTGTCAAGTGGTCTCGGTTGCCTTGAAATGGGGGTAGCATCCAAAGCTTCAATTTTCATGCCCTTAAAAATTCAAAATGACATGTTAAATCCACATATAGATGCATTGTATATAAGAAGAATATACTAAATATAATGAGGTTCAGAGCCCAACCATGTGAGTAAAATCCTCATGCCAGGTTGCTCACGGATGACCTCCTACTCCTTGGAGCAGTCTGGAGACTTGGCTTCCTGCTTTCAAGTTTAGAAGGGAAGGGAGAGAATATTCTATACAAAGTCCGGCTTATTTCCAACTCCAACACTAACCCTTCTGCATCACCATTGTAAAACAAATGTATTATAGTTTGATCAAATACTGCTATGTAGTAGTGTAGTTTCATATTACACAGATTTTTATCACTTCTAATTTGCAAAACTTTTTCTTAGATTCAGTTGGCAAAAGCTTTATTATATCATACACAGAATTTTGAAGAGAGCTTTAGAAAGATGACCAAAATTGAAGTTATTGGCTTCAAAGATCAACAGAAATTTCAAGAAGAACTTTGGGAGAACTTGAAATTGAATGAATGAGCCAAGCAAACTCCTCGTCCTTGATTCGGTCAAAGGCAAGGAAAGCAAGGAGGTATTTTAATTTTTTTTACATCGTTTATTTATTTTCAAAATCATTGAAACCAAATCCTATATAAAATCATTGACATAAATCATTCAAAATCATTCAAACCATCTCCAATACAAAATTTAGTCATTAACTTTTTCAACCACTAATTAATAAGTATAGGCAAAAAAATTACTCTAAATCTTTTTATTAAAAAAAAGGTTTTTTAATAGGAATTAGTAGTGATTAATTGGTGAGATCTTCATATCATTCCATGCACAATATCTTACCAATTGATTTAATATATTACATGTTGCAAGGATTTAATTTCAGGATAACTGATTAAAAAAACAGAGACTTATTCTATTACTGATTAAACAAATTAGAACACCATAATCCTCAAGCCAAACACATGTTTGTCTGGGCACATAGAGAATAAAGCTGTGTTTTTGTTGGAAATTCAACATTCCTCATTAATTTACTGATAAAAATACCAAAATTTTCCAGTATCCCACCAAAAACCAGAGAGGAACAATGAAATTTGAAAGAAAGAAATGAACTTACGCCTAAGGAATAGGTGAGGGGGCACGGAGACTGACAGGGAGCTATTGAGTCGCTGCCATCTAGAAAAAGGTGGGGGGAGCCTCCCATCTTCTTCCTTATCTCTCTCTGGTATTTTCTGAGCTTTAATTTTGTAGGGACTTGCTGCTTCAGAGGAGGAGGAACTGCGCCACATAAAAACTCATACACACGTATTAGAATACCTACCTGAGTTGAATACAACTTGTTTGACGATAATCTGAAGGCAAGCCGTGCTCAAATTGCACTAAAAATTCGTAGGAAAATGGGTCAAAACTCCAGAATTGCAGAAAGAAAATAAGGAAAACACTAACTGTTGCGGCAGCGATCGCAAGATCAGAAAAGAAAAAAAAAACCTTGGACCCCAAAGACGGAAACAGTAGACAGCAAAACAAAGGGCAGTGCAAAAGGAGTTCATCGAAATTGTGAGTGAAGAGAGAAATGATGGACGGTTAGGGTTGAGAGAAACTTGAGCGGCTAGGGTTTTTTTTGTTTTGGAGAGAAGATGAAATGAAAAGAGAGAGAAGAGTTGATGAGAGAGGAAGAAATCCACTACGGGAAAAATCACCCTGGTAAACCGTAAATATTTTGAAATGTGTTTAGAGACAAAATTACCCTCCTGATTTTTAAGAATTACATTCCGAACCCAGCCCAAATCTGATGGGTTTCTTGTAAATAAGGTGAAATCAAGAACCAATCCGTCTACCCCGAGGACAAAATTATCCTTCTAAGTTCTAATAATTACCATTCCAACCCGCCCAAATCTGATGGGTTTCTTGTAAATAAGGTGAAATCAAGGGGCAAAGATTTGACTGTAGCTAAGCTACAGTCAAATCCTTCCTCAACTTTAGTATAGATAATATGAAAAAAAATATTAATCAAATTTTGTGAAATAGAAGTTATAGGAAAAAAATAGAATTTAAAAAAAATATGAAACAAATTTTGTAAAATAGAAGTTATATGAAAAAAAATATTAATCAAATTTTGTGAAATATAAGTTATAGGAAAAAAAATGAAACAAATTTTGTGAAATAGAAGTTATAGGAAAAAAAATAGAATTTAAAAAAAATATGAAACAAATTTTGTAAAATAGAAGTTATATGAAAAAAAATATTAATCAAATTTTGTGAAATATAAGTTATAGGAAAAAAATGGAATTTAAAAAAAAATATGAAACAAATTTTGTGAAATAGAAGTTATAGGAAATTCAAACTACTAGCTGTTGAATTAAAAAAAATTCAAACTATTAGTGTCGGTTACAACCGACACTAATAGTAATTCAAAAAAAATTTTTGCCTTGCATTCTTATTATTGTCGGTTATAACCGACAGTATTAATAAAACCTTTATTAATGCTGTTGGTTACAACCGACAGCAGTAAGAAAATAATAAAAAAAAATAGCCAGCCCTCCAGCCCTCTTCGATCCCGTGGGGCCCTCCCAGATTCCAGAGCCCTCTGGCCTAGCCCTCGGTTGGAGACGGTTTTAGGGCCATTTTCGGCCCTCTGGCCATCTGGACCCTTCGGTTGGAGATGGCCTAAGTGTTTATGGTGACGTGGGGTGACCGGAACACCTAAAAATTTCTCCGAAATTTGGGAATATTTAGGCCTTGGCCTTCTATGTTCTGTCTTGCTGTTTGGCTCCTGGATCAGGATTCAGGGATGGTTATACGGATATCACAATCTTCTGTTTGGCTCCCTTCATCTTCCCTGTTTGCAATACTAATCTGTGCAGTTGGTTAAGCTGGTTTTTTATGAGGTTTATTTTTATTTTTATTTTATTTTAATTACAAGCCATATTATACACCAAAAAAGAGGAAGAGGATTTAAAACTGAGACTCAAAAGATTACTAGAGCAATCAACTAGTTGCGATTTCTGAATAGATTTTTTTTTTTTTTGGTGAAAATTTCTGAATAAATTTAGATGTATAGTCTAGGTACAAAATATCTGTATGTCTAGAACATTAAGTTTGACAGGAAAAATGTTACCCTTTAATCTACTAAGGGGAAGTAATCATTTAAAGTGGTGTATGGTAAGAAGACTAATAATGAGGAGTGCAACGATGAAAGCTTTGGTTCAAGGTTTCTTGGTTTAAACGAAAGAAGAGATTTTTATAGCCGATTCAGTTTTTGGGAGGGTTTTAAACTGAACATTCCAACATGAGAGCGAGATAAACAAACCTTAAGTTCTAGTAAAAAAACAAAATTAATCACACCAGGTGAGTATGACTTCCCCTATCTCCTTGCACTTCACCATCAACTCTCTCTTCTCATTCATACATAATTTGATTCGAGTCATTGGTACTTCATGAGCTCCACGTGCTTCAATGATCAAAATCAGTTCACGCGAACGTGCACGACCAAACCCTAGCATCGATCTGTTCACACTAGACACATAATTACGTTCCAATAAATGTACATATTTTGGTTTACTTAATTCAAATTGTGGGTGCATATAATTTGCTGTTTTAGAGCACAATGCATACAGCAGCCTGCACAATTCCAATAAACGATTTTCGAAACCAAGTTATTTATTGTTGTGGAGTCAATAAACTGGAAAAGGAAGAAAATTGCAAATTCACCACATACACGAAAAAGTCATCCAGTGTCTAACAAAATGGTGCAATAGCTGCACAAAACTTCCCTAATACAAAATGCAAAAAGCTTCAAAGGGTGAGAGTGCCAGAGTTATTTGACTAGACGAAGAGACGTAGTTGCTACTTTATTTGCTGTTAGCCTGTTACGTATTTCAAACATGGCACCCCTCTTGATTTGTTTTCTAATGAGTTGATTGAAAACGCTCACTCAATTAATAGGCACCTTGCACCATCAAGTAATGAAACGCTGTGTACCAAACGATCGTATTACTAATACCATACGCCGGCACCCTGGCATTCTTATTAGATGAGCTACGCGGCGTGCTATGTGGACTGCCGCTATGTCCACTGCTGCCGCCAGTACTACCACCTCGACTGCCGCTACCACCACCTACTGGGACTACGACTCCACTAACACTACCACCACCTCCATAGCCGCCACGACCACCACCTCCACTGCCGCCTCTGCCAGGGACTACCACGGCTCTGCCTTTAGCAAGGACCACTGCGGTAGGCGCTGTGATTGAGGTGATGAAAACGAGCACAGCCACAACTTTCACTAACGTGCGCGAAGTCGGGGCCATAAGAATTTTAACTAATCTCAAATTTTTTTGCTATGATAAAAGATGAAAATACGATCATGAGATATGCATTTATATAGGCATCAAAATTTCTTGCGGTAAAAGGTAACCAAATTTTTCACAAAAAAAAAGGTAACCTAATTATTAACACTCGTACGTAAATATGCGTGTTTTTAACAAGCGTGCGAATACAATTTTCGTACGATATTTATTACTTTTGATTATCTTGTGGTTTATTTTATGTTTATTGTTAGGATTACATAGTCGGATTGGAGGTTAAAGAGGAAAGAAATCCTAATTAGGGGATACTGAAATAAGGCCCCATTTGGCAGCTCCTATAAGGAATTTGATGGGATTAATAATACGGATTCGGATGTTTAGTGCGCTTATGTATAAAATAGTCGCCAAATTATTAAAACGGTCCAGACTCTTTTATACGGTCAGATGCGGTAGTGGCAGTGTTAATAATACGGACTTGGGTGTTTTCTGCATTGGTTATGGTTGATTATTAAGGAATCCTAAGCACATGCGGTAAGCCGGTGTTAATTAGTTGTGACCACGGTCTAAAATATCGATGATATCGAAAATATCGGTAGTCCAAAAACACGAAAATTTTGATGGAAATATCGGGATATTATCGATCGATAAAAATTGAATAAAAACCACTAAAATTGTAAGAAAAACTTGGAAATTTTTATTGAAATTTTGCAGGATGTTTATTTAGTCAATTATCTATTAGTTTATCACAAAAAAAATTGGAAGGAAATGCATTGCATGACGGATTTAACTGATTTAAGTTGATTATATAGCGAGCTGGCAAACATTGTGAGTGTAGAAAATATGTAAATATTTTAGCATATTTTCATAAAAACATAAGTGATATGGTGGTCAAGGTGTTGAAGGAGTAAAATAGAAGGGATTCGAATCCCCTTGGTGTTTTTTTAAATATAAAAATTTTAAAAACACGAAAATTTCGACGGAAATATCAATGACATCGGAAATATCGGTAGTCCAAAAATACGAAAATTTCGATGAAAATATCGAGATATTATGGATATTTTAGACCTTTTATGACGACGTGGTGTGGACGGAAGTGAGCTACTTGCTGCATGGAGGGCTGTTTTATTTGTTCAAGAGTTATATGCAGGTGGTGTGGACGTGGTGTTTGAAGGGGACTTTCTTATTACACTTGCTGCTATGAATCGTCAAGAAGATGACAACGATATTCGAGCTTTTCTTCAAGCGTTCTCCCAGCCAAAATTTAACCACGTTCGTAGGGAGGGAAACCAGGTTGCACACAGGCTCTTGCTCGTGCAGGAATTGGGAGGCAACAGGAGGTTTCTTGGTTCGAGGAATTACTGTTGGAGAATAATTTAGAAATAAATAAAAATAACAAAAATAACAAAACTTGAAATTCTAATACTTTATTAACCAAAAATACTTGCTATATAGAATGAAATACAGAAAAAAAAAATACAAAAATATCAATGGTACTAACTTGATTACAACATGTAGAGGTTTGTGCAAAAGCTATGTCATTCGAATAGTATTTTCGTTCCACTTTTGTGCTTGTGGTTCTACAGCGTCTATTCGACCAGGATACAACTACCTAATTCTACAACCCGCATTGAATTATAGAATTTTAGCTAATTGCTTTGTGTGTTTACTCTCTGGAAAGTTTGTACGGAAGACAAGGAGGAAGAAAAGATGATTTTTCTTGGAACCTGTGATTGTAGATATATAGGTTGTTTCACACCCCTTCAAATACACGTTCAAAGTATCTGAAAATACACAACTCTTAAGAGTTGTGTCTCTTAATCAAATGTTTTTTTAATTAATAAATTAATTAAAAACTTAATCCGAAATTTAAATTAATGCATCTAATTAATTTTAATTTCCAAGCCCCAAGTGCCCAAGACCTTGTCTTGATTAATTAATATTAATTGTATTTAGGCTATATATTTTACAAGTCTAATCCACACGGCATAAATTCCAAGCCTTCAATCTATTTCCAAGTGGTCCAAATCCTATTGGCTGGTAGCACTAGACATATAAAGGTCATTGAACCTTTAATGTTTCCCGATGTGGGACAATAGGAGTCTCAAAACTCCTACAACCACCGGATCTAGTCACAGACATTTTGGTCGAGGATAGCTCCATTTGATTTGAATTTGCTAATTGACTGTATTTTCATTGAGGATAGTTAACTTTTTAAGTTGCTTGCGCAAGAGTTTTTATCGAGGCTCATTATTGTGCACTTCATTCTCAAATTTGTACGTATTTCTTTTCGTATCAATAAATATAGTACATCTAACAAAATTTATTGTGAGGACAAACAAATAGACAGACTCTGGTGAATTGAATTGAAGAGATTGAATCCATTTGCTTTAAGACCATGTTTCAGAGAAGATGATTTGTTGACAAACCCAGTAAAAATTAATTTGGGACTTCACCTTGTTTAATTTCAAAGCGTGGTTTCTTTACACGCGTGACTACAACATAAACTGGGGACACTTTTATTTCTGGATAAATTGGGGAATATATAATGATCGATTTTGATGCAAAAAAAAAAGAACAAAACTTTAACGAAAAGCTCCCTGTACTATTCACGTTAATGAAAAATCATATTTTTACACTAAAAAGTCAATCTTAATACTATTTACTTTACCCTTTATTTTGTCATTTTGTTAAAATTCAAAGTTTTCAAGTCATTAGTTTTCTTTAAAAAAAAAAGAAGACTGGATTGACATTAGACTTTCATACATTCCCAGTGAAGCTTCAATTACAGCAAATAAATAAATTTCCAACCACGGAGAGTAACCAATGGAATGGACTGCAAATACAGTGGAAGTCAAGTCTCCAGGAAAATATGGCATTACATTAACTGGGAACAAAATATTTACATGACTCTGATCCACGCAGCAACAGCAAATTATCCAAGGCAAATCAAGGACTGGCCACTTATGCATCTCAAAAACTTCAAACCCTATCCACACAGAGAAACCGAGATGACTGACTATTGTTCCCCACACGCTTACCTCTGCCAACAAAGTTTCCGTCCACCCTCTCGCATAATTTCATAGGCGAGCTTGTGCTTTTCGAGAGATGCTGCCCCAGCCTCTATGTATTTACACGCTGCTTCTCTCAAACTCCACACCATCAAGGTCTTCAGTTCTTGAGGATTTCCACCCAATTCAGATTCACAAGGAATACCATATTCTGCATTTCTAGTCCAACGGCGTAAGATATAGCAGGGGGGAACTTCTTTTATGTCCAAGATTTGGAAAACTCTCAACACATGCCTACATAATATACCTTCAAATTCAAACATTCGACAGCTACAGCTCACTTCGGGAATGGATGCACCAACATTGACTACACACTTCTCATCGTCATTCCCGCACTTGCGGACCAAATACCTGATGATAGCCCCTTCATCATAAATCTTAAATCCTAGATAACTATAGGATTGTAGAAGTTCTTTCTGAAATACCCGGAATGTGTTCAGTGTATAAAGTCTTCTACATTGTTCTTCTACTGGTTCTTTTGTCTGCAAGTAGGCTTTCAAGTTAAATGAGTTAAAATCCTCTTTTATTTCCTCTTCACGCCGTCGCTCGAGGCCTCTTTCATATTGTGAAACAAACTCCTTAAGTGAAGTTTGGGCATTGAAACGTGCACCAAAGAATGATTCTATACTTTCATTGAAGGGGATGCCGGCAAAGAATGTAGCTCGTAAGTATAACGGAACCCAACTCCTGCGCTTTTCGTACATTGCTTTCAGCCAAGCGTTATCCTTCAACCCATACCTGCTGAGGAGTGCATTCCATGCGGTTTCAAATTCATCGGCTGTTTGACACTGATAAATGCACTTTTCATATTCATATTTAAAAGAACTATTCATTACACTTAGATGCTCACTTTCTTTTGCCTTGATCTGCCACAATGAGGAACGATGATGAGTTCCAGGAAAAACTTGCATGATGGCTTGCTGGATCATATCATCTTGGTCAGCTATTATTGACAGAGGTCGACGCCCTGACATTGCCCTAAGCCATGTTTGAAACAACCAAGTAAAAGATTTCTCAGATTCATCAGCAACTAGGGCACAACCAAGAAGCACTGGTAGCTTGTGGTGGTTGATTCCAATGAAAGTGGCAAATGGCACCAGATAAATACTTTTCCGATACGAGGTGTCGAAAATAATGGCATCACCAAACTGGCTGCATGAAAACCTAGACCTCCCATCAGCCCAGAAAATACTCATGCAACTACCATTATCAACTTCTACTGCATAGAAGAATCCTGTATCTTCGGCCTGTTTGGTTTGAAAATAGTCAAACAGCACACTGTACCAATCGCTTCCAATGTGATTTTCTCTTCGTCTTTTGACAAGGTTTCCACTGTTTATGTCAACAATATCTTCAATTTCCAGCCCTCCAATTTCCTCTTCTATGAACTTTTTTGAAGAAAATAGATTTTTCTTTTGAACTTCCAGGTGAGACTCAAACTCATGGTTATGATTTTTATCAAAACGGTCCACTACCCACCTTCCAGAATCTTGTCTCTTAATCCTCATATATGCCCCACAACCAACTCTTGATGGATGCTGAAACCCTTCCTTTGAGCACACAAATCTCCGAGATGTAATTGACCCATCAAGCTTTGAACGAAACAATTGACCAATCCTGATTCTAAATCCTGTATTCTGAGCATACGCATGATAAAATTGGTATGCTTCATTGGCCGAATTGAACTCTAGACCTGCAGATAGATCAATTTCTGGCTGCATTTCCTCTCCACCCCGTTTTAAGCGCTTGGCAGTTATAACTCCAGATGGGCAATGTGGTTTATCCTCAATTGCCTTAATCAATTTGACTTTTGGCCTATGAGACACTTCAACAACAGTATTTGTCGGCAGGGAACTCTTCTTCTGCAAATTCAGAGTATGATTTTCATCTGTAGATGATTCAAGACCATGATTGTGATCCTTCAGGAAAAGGTCTACAACCCATTTCCCAGAATCGCGTCTCTGCACCCTTATTAATGCCGGACAGCCTGTCCGTGAACTAATCTGAAATCCTTCCTTGGAGCACACAAATCTTCGAGAAGAAACTGACCCATCTGTTCTCGAGCGATACAACTGACCAGTTCGAACTTTAAACCCCATCCGTGCTGCATAGAGAGTGTAAAAATCACGGGCAACATCTGCTGAATCAAACTCTAACCCCACATATGGTTCCAGTACTCCAGACTCTCCTTCATCCTCTGCATCGACAGCATTCATCGGAGGCATCATTCCTAAAGGATATGCCTCTATAACTAAGTTGTTCCCACAGTCTTCAATCTTAGAATCGGTATTTAAGCTGCGTGCCACACAAAATAAACGACATGAAAAATCACTACAAACTAAAACCTTAGCCACAACAACTTGATTAACAATCTGAAGCAACATTAACTGATCCTCGAAATCAAACTTGTACAAAACTAATCAATTAACACGGTCAGCAACTCAGCAGTCATGAATGGGAACACTGATTAGCAAAATAATATAATAAAAACATAATTATCAAATCCATAAAAACAATTTCTCAGCGACCAAACACAGCATTATCCACTTAAAAAAAATTAAAGAAAAATACCCAACAAAAAATAAAAAACACCCAATTCACAAATACAAAATGCATAACAAAGAATTAAGCTTGATTGGGTGGGACATAAATAAAATTGGGGAAAATCATACTTAGGGTTTAAGTTCCAAATTACCTTCTGATATTTGTGAAGTGGGTGGAGCTGGATTCCATGCCCATTTCGGAGGATTAACAACACTGCGAGTGGCGAGCGACGATTTCGAAGCTCAAGACGCCATTTGGGGGATTTCGTTTGCGTATTTTGGCGGGAAAATTGATCGGGGAAATATTCAGAGGGCGCCCTTCAGAAATCTGACGAATTTGTGAAATGAATGAAATGTCAAGTGTATTGGGTTTTGGATCTCTCTGCTCTACTGGCGTTCTTGTGCTCCTTATTTCAGGGTTTGACCTAATTCGATTGTAATTTGGAGCCCATTAGGGCATCCACTGACATCATCGTCATCCAATTTTTTATGTTTATAGCATTATTTTATCTTTTTGTTTTTGGGAATTTGCATGATCTCTTTTGTATTTTTTTTTCTCAGATCCATTTGTTTTTATTTTTCATAAAAAACAAAAAACAAATGCATGCTCGGATAAACTATAAAAATCACATGCTCAACCTACATGAATGATAAATTCGACATTTAACTAAAGCTGACATGTTTAATTTTACTCAAATCTTTAACCCCCCCCCCCCTCCCCAAATATTCTTTATTTATTAAAAAAATATGAACGAATTTAGTGACGCTGGTAAATCTCTTTAGAGTTGAAGTTAAATGGTTCGTTCAATTGCTAATTGAATCTATATAAGAGAGAGTGAGTGCTTGTGTCATGTACCTTGTAAAATCCGTGGGTTTTTCTCATAAAGTGCACATTGAATGAGAGTTTTAATTATTAAATTAAGTTATCACGAGTGTGTGAAAGTATTAACAAAATGTCAACGACTATATTGGGGATAGCCAATACAAGTACCAACATCCTCCTATATCTACACATGGTTAAGCTAACACTAGTGATTTCGATGTCAACTTTTGCCCCGATACCAACTTACTATTTAGCTTCACATCAAACACCAGCGTTTATTTAGCAATTGTACCGGTATGTGCTCTTCGTCATTTACACTACAAATTTCACCACTTCACATCGTTTTAGATAATTCACTTACTATTAAATAATCATGTTTTGATAATTCACTCACTAACTTTATCACATATAGTGTGTTACTACAATAGCAGAATAAAATCATCGTGCTAATGCACTATTGTGCGATTCAAACTCACTGATTCGCTTTCCTAACAGCTAACTCTATAATATAGTAATACTGTTGATCTACCAAAAAATAAAATAAAAATAACTTACTTTACTGAAAATGGGAAGAAATCCTTCCTTCTATGTAAGTTAAAAATATTTTTTTCACTGAAAAAAATAAATGAAGATAGTCTAAAAATATATGAAAAAGAGAGATTATAAGTGCAGCTGCTGACCCATCGTCCAAAAACAAAACCGAAACAAAAACCCCTCGAAAACATTGGTGTATCGTTCAGCCACCGTCCTGGGCAATAGAGAGAGAGAGAGAGACGATAGATTCAGAACAATCCCTCTTCCAACTTCGTTGGTTCGCTTACAGCCGCCACGGATTTCTTCTGCAGTCTGGATAGCCCTGTTTCAAAAGCCATCTACCAGTAAGTGAAACTTCACACTCGAACTTTTTTTTTTCCGCCATTTGTGTAATAATTTCGAGCTTCATTTTCCACATCAACAGAGTTTTGTATTCAATTCATAGCTAGAGAGAGAAAGACAGAGCTAATAGTTCATGGCCAGAGCTCCGTCGTCAATCCTAATCATCCTCCGCCGCAACCACCGTCCCCGGCAAAACCCAAATACCCAAATCAGATACCTCATAACCGAAACCAAAGATTCCGACTTTACAGAAATTGCTCAACAGATTTGTAAGATTATTAGAACAAAAGCCAGATGGGAGCAGACTCTGCCATCCCAGTACCCTTCTTTTAATTTCACTGACCCCCAATTTTTCACTGAGCTTTTGAAGCACCAAAGGAATGTCCTTTTCTCGCTTCGGTTTTTCTTCTGGTTGAGCTCTCAGAATGGGTTTTCGCCCGACCCCCTTTCGTGTAATGCGCTTTTCACTGCGCTCGTCGAGGCTAAGGCCTGCAATGCTGCAAAATCGTTCCTTGAACATACCGGTTTTAGCCCTGATCCTGTTTCATTGGAAAGTTATATTGGGTGTCTTTGCGAGGGTGGATATGTTCAGGAGGCGGTTGATGTGTTTTATAGGTTGAAAGGGGCTGGAGTGTGCCCGTCTATAATGACTTGGAATGCGGCTTTGTCGGGTTGCCTTAAAGTGGGGAGGACTGACACTATTTGGAAATTGTATCAAGAAATGATAGAATGTGGTGTTGTAGCTGATGTTGATGTTGAGACTGTTGGGTATCTCATTCAAGCATTCTGTGTTGATAACAATGTTTCAAAAGGATATGAGCTTCTTCGGCAGGTTTTGGTAGATGGACTAGTCCCTGCAAATGTTGCTTTCAATAAATTGATATCTGGGTTTTGTAAGGAGAAGAATTATGCTCGAGTGTCCGAACTCCTCCACATCATGATTGCAAAGAACCGTGACCCGGATAATTATACGTATCAGGAGGTAATCAATTGGCTGTGTAAGAAAGGAAAGGGGTGTGAGGGTTTACGGGTTTTCAATGATCTTAAGGATAGAGGCTATGCCCCAGATATTGTCATGTATACTACCATGATTCGTGGTCTTTGCACAATGGATTATATTGGGGAAGCTAGGAAGCTGTGGTTTGAGATGATTGAGAAGGGATATCGTCCAAATGAGTACACATACAATACAATGATTCTGGGGTTCTGTAAGATTGGTAGTTTTGATGAGGCCAAGATCTTGTACAAGGAGATGTGTGATAGAGGTTATAAAGAAACCACAGTTAGTTACAACGCAATGATGAGAGGACTATGTTTACAGGGAAGGACCGATGAGGCATATGGATTGTTCACTGAAATGCCCCATAAGGGTATTGTTCGTGATTTGATAACATACAACATTCTAATCCAAGGTTTCTGTAAGGAAGGCAAGATACTAGAAAGTACGAACTTATTCCAAGAGCTCCTAACTCAAGGCTTACAGCCATCAACTTACTCCTACACCCCACTTATTAAAAAGCTTTGTCAGGTTGGAGCTGTACAAGAAGCAAAAAGTTTGTGGAATGATATGAAGAATAGAGGTTTGGAACCAACATTTGGCACTCAAGATTATATCATCATTGGATTGTGTGATCAAGGAGATGCTGCAGAGGGAATGGAATGGTTCTTAGACATGTTAAAGAGTAAGCTTAAACCAAAGCGGAAAACTTTTGGGAGACTAGTTGAATGTCTTTCACAAAGAGATAGGTTGGATGATTCTTTACTTGTTTTAGACTTTATGTTTAGGGCAAATTATACACTGGAAGAACACATATGTTATTCTCTGGTCAATAAGCTTGGCGGAGAGAACAACCATTTTGTTGAAACATGTCTCGGGGAGATCTTAGAAGGAAAGTGATGTTCCAAGTCATCTTGATATATTCCTTGCAACTTCTGTAAGTTACTTCTTTTTTACCAGAAACTTATGTAAGTTGATAAGTGCAAAAAGGATTTATGGCTTTCTTTCAATTGTTTTACGGCTGATAATTGTTTTGTATGTTTGTTTTATGACAGAAAAGCTCAAATGAAAGTTTGAGTTAATGGATACTTTTAGTCTAAAAGCATACGCAATTTTTTTTTTCACACATCTCTTATATGTTTTAACTCACACACACGGGCCACACGGGCCACACCCTCATCTTGCTCTTCCAACTCGATTTACCCCAGGTACGACTGTACGAGTATCGGAATATGCTTTTGTTTGAAATTGTTGTAGCTCCGGTTACTATGGTGTGTTTTCGGACTATTATTTTGGGTTGGGTTGATTATCTGGGTGAGCACGGGCATCATTTATGCTTTGTTGTTTTGGTTTGCCCAAACTTTGGCAATGCTGGTAGTCCTTGCTTGAAGGTGGAAGTGAGTTTTGTTGATTTGGTGTAGATTTCTAGACTAAATTTTATTTTAGTTTATTTTTAGCCCACA
Organism: Crataegus laevigata; assembly: GCA_963580275.1. Classification (NCBI taxonomy): domain Eukaryota; kingdom Viridiplantae; phylum Streptophyta; class Magnoliopsida; order Rosales; family Rosaceae; genus Crataegus; species Crataegus laevigata. The sequence continues at coordinate 14,333,684 of OY756940.1, read as the reverse complement.
TCCTTGCACTCATGGTTCTTTTTTAACATAGTTGAAAAGATTATATTGTTTATGACTAATTAGCACAATTAGGCCTTGTTTGACAGTTTGGACTGTACTTCGTTAGATAAAATAAATAGTTATTGGATTATACTGACTAATTTAATCTAGCGTTTGGTTTTGTGTCGGATTAATCTGTGCATCGAATAATACATCGGACTATAATAATTTTCTAAAAAAAATTCAGCAAATAATTGTTGTTAAAATAAAAAAAAATGAGAAAATTAACCAAAGAAAAACAGAAAATGATAAATTAATCATCATAAAAAAATTAGTAAAAAAGAATAGAAAACCCAGCTCGTCTTCCTTTCTTCATCTTCCTCACCAGTTGGGCATCAAGAAATGCGGAAAAGATTGAGTACCCCTTGGACTTCAGCAAATCGGCGACACAACCGAAGGATTTTGGACTGGGCCGGTACGGTTCAACCTCCATATTGTAATTCACAGTCGCATTCGGAGCAGGGCTCGGCGATTCTTGAGGGGCGTCAGCGGCCAAGAAGGACGAATTGAAAAACTCATTGATTGAGTAAACACCGACCCATCATCCGGAACGACGCTAGGATTAATACCCAGATCGTTGATCGACAAATAGCCTTGGAAATTTGGGCAGGCGGTGACGGTGATGGAATAATTGGTGAGCAAAGTCGGAATCTTTGTATTGGGGCGGAGGTACTTGAAGGGTGTTGACAGAGATTATTCTCTAGGAGATGTGGTAGAGGAGGAGCGGGAGAGAGGGCTGGCCCATGCGCCGGCGTCTAGCGGAGCAAAGAGGGTGGCAGTGGGGGATTTGAATTCGAGGGAGTTGGACACGAGTTGGAGGGTGAGGGACATGGAGAGGAAGCCGGAGTTCGAAAGCCCACTATGAGAAGTCGTCAAGGGTGGCTTTGTGAAGATGGAGAGGGCCCGAATAATTATCCCAAGCTTTTCGGGTGTTTTAAAAGTCCGGTGTCAATGTATAAATTTTGATGGATCGGTTAATTAAGCGGGTGTTTATTTAGTATGAGGGTGTATCAAACAATTGTTTCCGTATTACTAATCATATCTGGTGCGTTATATGACATGCCAAACGAGGCCGTTTTAACGTATTTTATGAAACAGAGTAAAGTGAGATATTGAGTAAGAGTGCACGTATTAAAGTGAGACAATATAGAGTATGAGGTGTAAAGTAGGACACTGAGGAATTGTGCATATGCTAAAGTGAGTCAAAATAAACTGTAGAGGATCAAGCGAGTTTGGTGAAGAATACAAGTGTCATAGTTGATATTACATTTTCCCCTTTACCTAACATTCCCCTTTGAATTGCAAGTGACCCTTTACCATAGTAGTGGAAAGAAGTTGAGCTCTTCCTGATGAGCAAAAATTGTACACAATATGTAAATAAATAATTCACTTGACATAATTTCACCCCCGTTCATTTTTCTGAAGAGGGTTTTATTAATTTGAGTTCGACCCATTCTAGGCTACGCGCCTCTTAATTACAACCCTTCTTTTTGGGAAAGGAATACCCTTTGATTCTAACATGAATAAACCGTAACTTGGAGACTTGGTTGTTTTGTTTGATTTTGTGACTGCACCTAGGTAGAACCCTCGGGTGCTTACGTACCCTCACTGAGGGATCAAGTCACTCGTAGTTCCTTGAATGGGTGTTGATTTGAATCTGATGCCTTATGCAATTTTAGCTTGTGCAGGCAAGGAGCATGTGATGCCTTGTGCAGTTTTAGCTCGTGCGGGCGAGGACTTTAAGCCATTGGAGCGTTTGATGCCTTGTGCAATTTAGGCTTTTGCAGGCGAGGACTTTGGACCATTGGAGCTTGATATGGCTTCGTGCCATTTGAGTCTTGTGGCGGCTTTGTGCCGTTTGCATCTTGACATGGCTTCATGCCATTTGAGACTTTTCTTCGGCTTCGTGCCATTTGATACTTGATACGGCTTCGTGCCATTTGAGATTTGAATAATTAATAGGTAAATGACCCATCAATTAGAATTTGAGTATGACAATTTGGAAGGGTTTTAGAGCCCTTGTATTGATTTCGAATGAATTTGGCTCAAACGAATTTGAAATTTGATTGAATGGGTGGGTGACCTATTGAAGAATTTTCATGGTTTTGTACCACTAAAATTTGGTTTGCTCAATTAGCCCCATGATTTGGAGGCAAGCAACAACTATTTTGATGTAGTCTAGAATCAGACTAATATTAGCGTGGTGCATTTTGGATATGCTTCACCTTTGACCAAAAGAATTGAATATTTTGATTGCCACATCACATTCACTTGATTTTTTTAAGGGAAATTGATGGTGTTTTGACTTGTCTTGCTGCACTTCTTTTTCTCTCTCTCCCACCCCCCCCCCCCCCCCCCCCCTTTTTTTTTTTTAATGTTTGGTGTCGATGAGATGGGGTTGCCCATTTTTCCTTGTTGTTTCCTTCTCTTTATTTGTCTTCTAATGCACGGATAAACATGTCTTCATTTTCTATTGAGTTTTAAACTCATTTCTTCCTTTTGTTGTGGGGAGGAGTTTACTTGGAAGACATTTGTCCATCTCTTTTTTTTTTTAAAGCCACTGCGTGCATGATTTTGAGAAAAGGAAAGGCCATCCTTGTAGTCATAGACTTGATTGGTGACAGTGCACCTTTTTTTTTTGGCTTCAGATGGATAGCCGTAAAGTTATCAAGTTCCTTGTAACCTGCATCTGTTTTGTCTTATATACTGTGGTTTTTATTGCAACTTCAAATCATCTTTGATTCACCTCATGTGTTGGCTTTGGATCGAAAATAACCACATCATATTTTGGTGTGTCTTTGTGATTTTTGTGGACTCTCTCGCTTTTGTTATGACTTTTCTAATTGTAGGAAGACATCATTTTCTTTCTTTTTTTTTATTTCACCACTGAAGCTTGCTGCAATACTTACGTGATGAACAAAACCATTTATGTCTTCCTCGTTTTCCCCGAATATTCTTCGAAGAATGGAGCAGCAGCAACGTGCCAATTTCTTTGAGTCATGTTGTTGACTAAAAAAATCACCTAGCCTACATGGCGCGCAGGCCGAGTAACTAGTAGACTAATTATGTCCTTCAAATGTGTGCGGGGTGTGCCAACTCGTCAGCCGAGCTCGACCGATAAGTAAAAATGTTTTGATGTTGTGTGGATGCACACGGCTAACTTCTGTGTCTTGCAACTGCGGCCGAGAAAGGAACACGTCTCGGCCTCTGGGTCCTCAAGCCTGAAAACAAGGCTACCAATTACAAAGTTCACGGCTCGTCGTCATCTGATTCGGCAACAGTCACCGTATTTGTGAAAGTGAAACCACGCCGAATCGATACTAGAGTATAGGGGCACAAATACTCAAAGCGGATGAAGGTCTTAATAATGAACGTGGTTCGGCCGTCCAAGTGCCGAACTCTAAAACCCACTTGTGAATATGTGATCATAAAATAACTCGGCATCGAGGCACCGAGCCTAAGTATCAGTAACACCTCACTTCGCCGAGATGGCTGGTGAGATGACCTCTGTCGACGGGGATCCGAAAACCCTCGTCGGCCGAGACTTGGACAGATAACCAGTCGACCCTGTCGCAGTGCTGTTTATCCAAACTGAAGGTGCTTCACGGACGGCTGGTTCTACGGCAACAGTGTTGTTTATCCAAACTAAAGATGTTTACCGGTTGCCCTCACAGTGCTGTTTATCCAAACTGAAGGTGTGAAGGCGAAGAAAGAAAATCAAAATCTCAAGGGTGTAGATAGGTTTCGCATAGAGCGAGAAATTGCGCAGGGCAAATTTGTGTGTTCAGTTGAAGGTCTCTGAATGTCGCCACTGCCTTTGTATTTATAGGAGCCGAATCCTCCTTTGATCGAATCATAATTCTACTCGGACTCCTCATCCCAATCGGACTTTACCTTGGCCTCTCCTCCTTCCGCTAGGATTCTTCTGACCACATTCACTGTTTCCACGTCCTGGCCTCGCCGAGATTCCTCATTGCACTGGGACTCCATTCGTCTTACGGATAGATTTTGCTTCCCTTATCTTTATTTAGACAAATCCTTTTCCTGCTAGGACTCGGCCGACTCAATTCAGTCGGCCCACAAATCGACTATTCCACAGCATCTCCTTCTGGGCCGAGAAATACTTCACGCTCGACCCAAACTGTCATTTTGGGCCCAAACACATGTTCAACAAGTATGTGCATATTTGGTAATTTAATGAAGGACAGGCTTCTAAGGACATGGTCTCCATACTTTCTGTTCTCAGAGCAAAAAATTGATGAACTTCTATATGAATAAAACAAATGAAAAAGCCATTGACTTTCTTCCTTTTTATTTAATCTCCATGTGGAGTAACATTTCTATTTTATTTGGGAATATTTTATCCGTAGCAGCACTCCACCTTTTCTCTTCCTTGCTGGATGCTTTGTCTTCTAACTCATACTTCTATGATCACAGATAGCATTGATAGGTATTTTCACACCTGCAAAAGTAGGGATAAAAACACTTAAAAATACTTGCAAGAGAACAAGGTAGTTGTAGTATAAACGACTCAAGCAATGTCGTTTTCCGCAGGGATTGAATGAATAATTTGTATTTAAACTAATTCTTAATTAACTATTTTAAAACAAGATTTGAAAAATAATGATTTTGGAATTTTAAATAATAAAAACGAATTTAATAAAAGCAACTAAATAAATTGACAAAGATAAGCTAAAGGAAATAGTTTTGAAAATCCAATTGTAAAAGCCTAGGGTTCCGCCATCCCCTTAACAATCCTATGTAGTTTTACCAATTACTTATGAATTACGCATGAAACTTTGAAGATTAGGTTTTCCTTATGCATATTCTCCCGTGATATTCAAGCAAGAACGTATATCTAACATGCAATCCGTCTGTGATATTCAGATCAAATATGAACATGCAAGACTCATTAAGTTTTGTGAAAACCTTTTGAAAAACCATGCAACCCCTAACAACGTGATATTCGCCTTAGGTGAAATTACAATTATCAATCACAAGAAACAATACTCAATCCTCCAGTGATATTCCGATCGAATTGCATCCGATTACTTATCTAAACATCCTAATGGTAGCTAAGCATTAAGATATAGAGACAGTTTAAAACAGTGATTAATATTTCAAAGTAAACATACATAATATCATAAGCAATTGAATAAAAATTACATATTCATGCTAAGGCTCAAGGCTTCACCCTAGCAAACGGAAATTAGTTACGAACAACCATAAACAAAATATTATTAAGAATAAGAATAGAAAACACCTAGAAAATAAACTTGAATCCAAAAGTTGTGCGTTCTCTCCTCCAATGTTGCGTTCCCAACCCTAATGGCTAAAAGCCTTATTTATACTATAGAAAATAAAACCTAAAAGGTCTTCTAAAATTAGGAAATACAATAGAATAAGATAACTAGGAAATACATTCCTATTCTAACTTTGAGAAATCTAACCAGCCACAAAGAATATCACGTTTCTGGATCTTCAGGGCTCCAAAACAGGCCCAAAATAGCTAGAATTAAAGCTTGAGATGTCCCGAACATAATTGCAGAATGCCTCGAACCCAAAAGACAACATCTTGGACACCAAAAAGCCCAAACAAGCCTAAAACGTCAGTTTGACAGCACTGCACGCTGCTCTTTTATTTCATCACCATAAATAAACTGCTTGGTAGAAAATTATGAAACTTTGATACGATCAATCCAAGTAATTCACGAACATCTTCCAACTAGAATTACTCAAAAATTCATCTGTTTGACCATGTTTTGCTCCAGAGGAAATCGAAAGTCCTATATTAAGAATATAAATCAGAGTATCAAACTTCTCACAAAATAACCACTAAATTAATACTAAGAATAGGGTAAAATATGTAGTAAAATATCGACTCATCAAGCATCTACATCGTCTTCTTTTCCTAGCAACTTAAACAGCAGCCCACACCATTTTTTTTTTATGTTCTATGCCGGCAGCACAGCTTCCCTTCCAAGGCAGCTTTTTCTTCTGACTTCAAGACAGTGATGGCAACAGTTGCTTTTACTACTCCTTTAGCATCATTGTTCGGCGGTTGTTGCTGTTGTGGGTATAGGTTGTACGATTGTTGTACTTGTGGGAATTTGAATGGGAGCGAAGCATCATCACTGGGCAGGAGGGAGAGTTGCGGTTGTCTGGACTTTGAGGAAGTCGGCAACAACCTGGACACAGGTCCTCAGTGGTTGCTGGTGTGCATTTGTCACTGTTGCCTTATTTGTAACCATCCTCGCGTTATCGACAAACCTCGAACCATCACCGGAGACGATGGGTAGGTGATATCCTTCCATGCAAAAACTTCTTTGGGCACCCATGCACCTGGTTTCTTTCTTTTTGAAATCGGGTTGAATCTAATCGGTTCGTTTTGCTGAAATCTCCATTGTACTCCATTGTATATTACCACAGTGGAAGAGAGATGTGGTGATTTTGTTGTGATTCATTGGGCTGCAACTTGAGAGAACGTTGGGGAATGGGAGAGGTCGGAGAAACAGATTCCTTCTTTATTTCCTACGAAACCAAGAGAAACCAAACAAACAAAAATTTAGAAGGATGAATCTGTACCTTTGAATGCTTTGTTGTTTTCCTTTGTTGTGTATCCTCTTCTCTGTTTGCTTTTGTCTCTATGAATTCTTGCAGCAATTCACCTCTTTGATTTCTCTCTTAATCTCTGCATAGTCTCTCCTTCTTTTTCTCTATCGTCCCCCTTTGCTTTGGTTTGATGCCTTTTTATAGGCGAATGGTGGACATGGCAGTTGACATTTAGTGGGATGCTATTTTCCTGGGGTGTGGAGATTCTGAGAGAAAGCCACCACTTGAGTGGAGAACGTGGGAGTTTTTGGAGAGTTCCAGATACCCATGACTTCTATATTTGGTTGCCACGTAAACTTCATCAGACTTGTCATACATTGAGGTCCCCATGTGTGAAGGTGTAGAGGGTTTTTTTTTATTTTTTTTATTTTTTAATTTTAAGTCTCCCTGTTTTTATTAAGACTTGATAATATATTTTGTTTGTGAAAATATATAGCTCAACACTTCCATGACGGCGTGGGTAAGAACTAGGTTGGCCACTTTCTAACATTTAATCTAACAAAATCTATTGTTTGACACAAAAAAGAAAAAAAAAAGATACATTCCCCTTTGAATTACGGATTTTTTTTTCATGTTACGTAGCATTAAATGCTACATGCAATGGATGGACTGAATTAATTTGAATTATTACTTTTATTGAGGTCTGTTAATCTAGATCTTTCAATACTTGTAGCATTTAATACTATGTAGTATTAAAGTGAAACCCCTAAATAATTCACTAGTGGAGTTAATATTCCTTGGTATTTTGTTGTGACAACCTGATTAGACTCGATGATATTTGTAAGCAACTGTTATAATGTATGTTGAATAATTTGTTTGTAGCAGTGTGACAATCATAACACCACATGATATTATTAATTCATACTTTATAATATAGGCGAGCATTATGATAACATTACATTATTATGAACCATTACACCAAAATAATAGAATAATATTTGGCTACTCAAAGAATGAGTAGGAGTTTCTATTTATAACTTTTCGTTATCGATTCATAGAACTTCGAGTTTACGATCAGAAACATTTATATTATAAATCACTCTTTAACGATCGCCTTTGCAAAAAATCAATTGAAAGTAAGGTCGTTTAGTCATCGAACTGTATAAAAACAGACGAAATGAATTAGTACAACAATTATGAACCGTCTATCTATTTACTACAACAAATTGACTAAACAGTCTTACTTTTAATTCACTTTTTGTAAAGATTATCTTTACAGAATGACTTATAATATGAACAATTTTAATCATAAGCAAATCTATGTGATTCAAAAATGAAGAATTTTGAGTAAAAATTCTGTTCATTTTTTAGTAGCCTAGCATTGTTAAAAGTAATATGCATCTTGTTTTCCTTCTGAGTTTCACTTGCACAGAAAATAAAACAAGTACACTTAGATGATCCAAAAAGCAAAAAGAAAAAACAAAATAGACAGATTTGTACTTGTTGTAAAAAAAAAAAAACAGATTTGTACTTTTACTCCATGTGCGAAAAGGCATTATTTGTCGACGGCTAAACAGTGTTGGATATAAATTTAAATACCACTTTACACTATAGAATTTTTCATAGAACTTTAGGCTTCGTTTGGTACTTCGAATTATACTGATTATTTCAGTTGGATAAAATAAATAGTTATCGAATAATACTGACTTAATTAGTCGAACATTTGGTGCAATATCGAAATAATGATTTTATTTATTTGTAATAAAAAAAATTATGTTCGAATCTGAATTATGAGTTTGTAATCAATTTATTCTTTTCACTCCTTCGTGTAAATATAGCAAGGAATACAAAAAGTATGAAAGAAAAAGGTGTAAATATAACAAATTTATTCTCTCCATCCTTTGTGTAAACTTGTGACTTTGAGGCCTCATTTGGTATTGATTTTTTCACAAAAAGCTGTTTCAATTTAAAGTTAAACAATAAAAAAGTGTTTGGTAAAAAAAAAAAATATTCTACCTTTTTCTAACACAATGGCCTCTAGACATCAACTTTTAAAAGTTTAGTAGTCGTTCTCTTCACTTATAGGTGAAGATTTAACATTATGAATTAGCTTCGTTTATGGCTTAATGGATGAGGGGAGTTCTGTCACATCCCGGTCCGGGAAGTGGTCGAGCCTGGGCCAATTGTCACATCCCGACCAGGGTTCCGCCACATCCCGGGCTCGACTCCGTCATAGCACAATATTGTCCACTTTGGGCTCTGACCACGTCCTCACGGTTTTGTTTCTGGGAACTTACACGATTACGCACTCTTTAATTTTAATTAGTTCTAGCTCAGTTTTAATTTATTCACTTTTCACATCACTTACCCATATGGTTACGTCACCTCACGGTGATGGACAGAATGCTTCGACCTTCCTAGGTCGGGGTGTGTCAGTTTTGTATCAAAGTCAATCCCTAGCCGGAAATGTGCTGACGAGGACGTCGAGCCCCTAAGGGGGGGTGGATTGTAAGATCCCACATCACTCAGAGGTGAGGATCCTGTAAGCTTTATATGTACATGCCCACCTCTAATTAGCACGAGACCTTTTGGGAATTCATTGGCTTCGGAGTTCATCGGAACTCTGAAGTTAAGCGAGTTCGCGCGAGAGCAATCCCAGGATGGGTGACCCACTAGGAAGTTCTTGTGTGAGTTCCCAAAAACAAAACCATGAGAGTGTGGTAGGAGCCCAAAGTGAACAATATCGTGCTATAGCGGAGTCGAGTCCGGGAAATGGTCGAACCCGGGCCTGGATGTGACAAGTTCTTCCTCAAGATACTTAGTTTTTTATTCACGAAATTTTGTATTAATGATCAAAACCGTTCAAATACTTTGTAGAGATCATATCCAAAAAAATTAATTAAATATAAAATTATTTAGTCATTCAACTATATAAAAATAAACGAATAAAAGTATTATAAACTATTTATTTATTTGTTACAGCTAATTGATTAAACAACCTTATAGATTTTTTCCAACTTTACGCATGCACTACAAGTAAATCACACACATGCCGAAGGGCTAAGGCAAACAACATTTAAAACGGATACTAAGTATTAGATTTTATCCAACTTTATGCATGGACTACATGTCAACAAATACTGTATGCTTTGAACTAATAATTTCAAGTACTAGACTTTAAATTACTAAAGTCAATCCATTCCCACATGAATTGTGAAAATTTAATTCCTATTTAATTAAAGATGTGGCTATGTTTTGGTCACATGTTGAATTGCCTCAGATAATTACTTGTAGGCTGACCTTTGTTTGTAGCTTGTTTGAGATGAAATGGAAAATGCATTGGAGAAGGAGAACTATGGGTTATTTTATTGTACAAAGATTTCCACAAATATTGAATAGTCTATTTTCAATCTTGTCCATTTATTTCGTATCATTCATTACTACGTACCATTGAACTTTCTCATTTGTGGTATTCTCTTTTTAAAATTTGGTTTTCAGTCCCATGGCTTAAAAAGCCCCCACCCAAATATACCATGTCATAGTTTGTCAGTGACATTTATCTGTTTTACCAAAGAAATAGTAGCGCAGGGGCCTTTAGATTGTAGCTTTTAAAAGTTTAGTGGTATTCATTTTCACTTATAAGTGAATATTTAATATAATGAATTAACTTCGTTCATGACTCAATGGATGAGGGGAGTTCTTCTTCAAGATATTTAGTTTTTAATTCACGAAATTTCGTATTAATGATCGAAACCATTCAAATACTTTGTAAAGATCATATCTAACAAAATTAATAAAATATGAAATCATTTAGTCATTCAACTATATAAAAGCAAATGAGTAAAAACATTATGAACTGTCTATTTACTTGCCACAGTTGATTGACTTTATTGACACGTGGCGCCTAGTCATTATCCATGTGGGCACCACGTCACTAGTTAACGACTGATTTAACATTAACCTTAACAGATGTATGAAAGTGTCCCTGAATTATGACTTCAGGTACCATTCTAGGATGAAAAAAATTTGATATACCAAATATTGAAAACCAAGAAACTTGAGGGTAATAAACTGAGATTAGATATTATGAACTATCTATTTATTTGCTACAACTGATTGATTACAAGACCATATAGATTTTATCCAACTTTATGCATGCACTATGTGTGACATCCCGTTCCAAATTTTCTATATCCTCGACGTGAAATGACGATTGTACCCTCGATTGTACGGAAACGGGTGTGTTTAGGGTTGAGTTTGGGCTTTGGGTGTCTTAAGCACTTAGGCCCAATGGTTTGAGCTGAATTTATAACACACACACGCACCATGCACGTACACGTGCATCATTTTCTGTTTCCTTCTCTCTTTCTTCCATTCTCTCGAACTCTCGAACTCTCCCTCACTGTTGTTCGTACGGACACCACATACACAATCGATTGAGGCACGGATCGACCTCAAAGATAGCATGTTTGAGCTTCTAGGAACCTGGTAAGTCGTGTAGTAGCATTGGTTTGGTTCGAAATGTCATAGAACCCCTGAAACCCGAACTTAATTATTAGGGCACTGTTCATCATCTCTGTTATGGTTGCGTTTTAGGTGAAAATAAGATCACAGCGAGACTTAGGATCTTCCCACGAACCTCGGAGTACCTCGCTTGCACTCGTGGGACGTCGGGATCATTGGTTTCGAGGGTGGCCGGTTCTGGAGAAACTCCCCGTGGAATTTCCAGTTGTTTTTCGAGACTTTTGAAGGTATATACTTGTTCTACACTAAATTTAGAGCATGTAGGAAGAAAAATGGACGAAAAAGGATGAAAAATGAGTGAGATATGGGAGTTTGAAAGTTCGCCGGAAATTGGTCGCGGGAAAAACCAGTCCGGCGCCGGCGAAGGTCGCCGGAGCTGGAGGTTAGGGGTGACGGAATATTCCGTCAAAGTTGACGGAATATTCCTCACGCCGTCAGTTAATTCTAACGGAATCCGTTAGAAGATAACGGAATATTCCAAGGGAATATTCCTGACGCCGTTAGGGTTCAGTCGCGCGTGCGCAGCACGTGACGCGCGTGGGGGCGCGTCTATCCGTGGGGTCCTTGGCGCGTGGGGGCGCGTGCCACTTCCTAAAAATTTTCTAAAAATTTCACGACGCTCGTGACGTCGTGTAGGTCGCGTTGGTATATTCAAATACCAAAATTGACCTTCGTATGAGAAGTTATGTACGTAGTTCGGTTATGTGCTGTTAATGACAGTTTTGCAGTTGTTTCACATATAGGTGAGACGTACCCAGAGGACGAGCGCATTCATTCTAGGCTCGGGGGATACGACCCGTCGACATACCAGTGAGTGGGCTTTTGTTTTCAGTATATATAATTGACGTTTTCCCAGAAACGCGAATTTCATGATTTATGAACGGAATTGGTTTTATAATTATATTGCCATGTCGTATGCCAATTACGTTTTATAAATATGATTATGTTTGCACTTGTTACGCTCAGACGCCGAGGACGGCCAGGTAAGTCAGGTAAGTATGATAATAGTGCTTGAGATGATGATGGATTGTGATTAGCTCATCACCTGCACCTCGGGTGTTTGTGCTCCGCCAGAGTAGGGCCTAGCCTTCACGTGATCGTTCACCTCACGCACCGTACGCTCACCTTGGATCCAAGGCAGGTGCCTAGCCTGTCGTACAGACCACTATAGGTGGTTCCGACTCGTAGGTGACCCGCGATTCGTCGCACAGCCTTAACGTGATCGTAGCACTGAGCGTAATATTATACACCTAGCCTGTCGTACAGACCACTATAGGTGGTTCTGACTCGTGTGCAGGATAATGATTGATAGTGATTGAGTATGATGGATGAGCTATAGATTCAGCCGTACAGGTCACTAGAGGTGACTCCGGCTGACGTGACACTAGGGACACCCTAGATTTATATTACTTGCCTGATGATAATGATTTTCTGAGTTGGTATATCGACACGGCCTATTACTGAGATTTGATAATGAGTTTTGATTCTGAGACGAGTTTTCGTATATAAGTTTATATACGTACTATTTTCTGGGAAAATTATACTGTTTTACAGTGAGGGGTTATTTATGGATTTTTGTGAAATGGTTTTTGAAAGTATTTGTTTTTGCCCACTCACATTTACTGTTTTGCGCCCCTCCAGGTTCTAGGTAGCGACGACGTGGACGGCTATCGAGGCATCGAGGCAGTTCTGACAGGCCACCTCTTATGTAGGATTTCTTCTGTAGTTATATCGTTTTGTTTAATGTGACTGCACCTAGGAATGGCTCTGTGACCCTTCACCATCACACTTTTGTTCTATATCACTCTTTAACATATGTATATTATCGACTTAACTTTCACTACTGCATTTCATGCATAATTACCTTCTGCTGACGTTTTGGCTACGTCACTCGCACGTGACGGCCAGCACGCTTCGACCCCTGGGTCGGGGTGTGTCACTATGAGTCAACAAATATTGTATTTTATGAACTAATAATTCCAAGGACCAAGACTTTAAATTACTAAGTCACGAAGCCAATACGAAACTTTAATTCCTGTATAATTATAGATGTGGCTACATTTTGATCACCTATTGAATTGCCCCTAATAGTTACTTGTAGGCCCACCTTTGTTTGTAGCGTGTTTGAGATGAAATGGAAAATGCATTGGAGAATGAGAACTATTGGTTATTTTATTGTCAAAGATTTCCACAAGTATTGAATAGTCTATTTTCAATTTTGTCCATTCATTCCATATCATTCATTGTTCAACTTTATGTATTCCTCTATCCGTAGAGTTCATTGAATGTACATAAATGGCTATAACAAAGTTTCTTCTAGAAGCTAAAAAAGGGTATCCTGAGTAATTGGGGGCACCCATTCTCCCAAAGTTACGGGGCTATTTTGCCGAGTACGAGAGGACTGGGAAGGACGCACCTCTGGTGTACCAGTTATCGTGCCCACGGTAAACGCTGGGTAGCCAAGTGCGGAGCGGATAACTGTTGAAAGCATCTAAGTGGTAACCTCACCCCAAGATGAGTGCTCTCCTATTCCGATTTCTCCAAAGCCTTTACTACATACTAGGGCTGGGCATTAAAAAAAAACGATTGAATCACCCGAACTGCATCGATGGGTTAGTTTGGTTTGGTTTTTTTATTTAATTTTCGGTGGTTAAACCGAACCGCACAGATCTTAATTAGTTTGGCAAACGGTTTTCAAAATTCTTCGGATGCGGTTAACCGAACCGACCCACATATATTTATTTTTATTTTTTTAACCATAATTAATGTGTAGTAATATAAACAATTAGTTATTTACGAGTTACCGTGAATACACCACATGAAAATAAAACCTAATTAGTTTAAGAGTCATCTTTCCTTTCATTCAAAAAACAAATAGCAAAAAGAAAAGGCAACCTTTATTTGCCTAAAAAGCAAAGCGGAATGATATTATGAAAGGAAAACAGGGTCACCATTTGGAGAAGGTAATAGTTGTTATTTGGTGCTCTCCTTGAGCTGCATCATTTGTGTTTTTCTTTAAGCAATCACTCATATTAGTGATACGTTCTATAGCTTTTGGAAAATGAATTTGTTATGTATTTTCATCTTCACACAAACCAAAAATTGACCCAAATCAACCCGCCACTATCGGTTAACTGACCTTATCAGTTTTAGACCCAACTTGGTCAGTTTTGATTTTCAATTTGGCCTAACCGACTAGGTCAATTTGGTTTCGGTTTTGGCCCAAACCAACCTGTGTACACCCCTACTACGTACTATTGAAGAATTTTCTCATTTTGTGGTATTCTCTTTTTATAATTTGGTTTTCAGTTCTATAGCTTGAAAATCCCCTACCCAAATATACTGTGTCATAGTTTGTCAATGACATTTATCAGTTTTACCAAAGAAAGAATAGAGTAGTGGCCTTCATATTGCAGTTTTTAAAAGTCTAATGGTATTCATTTTCACTTGTAAGTGAATATTTAATATTATGAATTAACTTCGTTTATGACTCAATGGATGAGGGAGTTCTTCCTCGTGATACTTAGTTTTTAATTCACGAAATTTTGTAGTAATGATCGAAACCGTTCACATACTTTGTAAAGATCATATCTAACAAAATTAATAAAATATGAAATCATTTAGTCATTCAACTATGAAAACAAATTAGTAAAAGCATTATGAACTGTCTATTTATTTGCCACATTTGATTGATTATATTGACACGAGGCGCCCAGTCATTGTCCATGTAGGCGTCATGTTACTAGTCAACGACTGATTTAATATTAACCTTAATAGATGTATGAAAGTGTCCCTGAGTTATGACTACAGGTACCATTCTAGGATGAAAAAAATTTGATGTACCAAATGTTGAAAACCAAGAAACTTGAGGGTAGTAAACTAAGATTAGGTATTATGAACTATCTATTTATTTGCTATAGCTAATTGATTAAAAGACCATATAGATTTTATCCAATTTTATGCATGCACTATGAGTCAACAAATATTGTATTTTATGAACTAATAATTTCCAAGGACCAATGTGACGAATATGTCCTTGTTGGCCAAGTGACGTGTATGTACATGTGCAGTTTTAAATGATTTTCCTCACTATCATAAGTAAATCGTACTCGATGTCACGAGCGCGTTGATGTGAGTTAGGGCTGAATCAGAGTAGTAACGAAAAAGTTACGATTATTTAAGTACGTAAACGGGTATAATTATACCTTTTTTCTTTTTGAAAATGTGATCCAATTATTTTAGCCCAATCAGATAATTTGGTCTCTTGTTTTGGGCTAATTGGGAACTATCCTTCTTTTTCTCCCTTCTGCCAATCAGAAACACACACACCCGCACACTCTCTCTCCTCTCTCAGGGATCTTCTTCCTCATTCTTCTTCCTTCTGCACCCGAGACACCTCACACCCACAAACTCACCCAAATCGCCACGGATCGAACTTTTAGAAATCACCATCACACTCACCTCGACTTCACGATCACCACCATACCTTTTGTTTTTCAAAATGATGGGTCTTGGACCATTGACTCGCAAGCTCTGAACCGGTGATAACTGAGCCAACGTGATCGTGGGCGAGTCACAAGGTTTTGGGATTCGAGGAACCTTTTATTCAACTTCTTAAAGACCCTAAACTAGATTCGAGACGGAGTTCACGTTGGAATAAGCGAGTTCAGGGAGTTGCAGATTTGGCCGAATTTTTCAAGAAATTTTCTGACCATTTTCCGTTTGATTTTGGACTTCTGATGGAAAACCGGTGATATTTTTCAGTTTCCAGCGAGTTCGGACGGCGGCGGCTGGTGAGGTTCACCGGAGAAGAAGAAGAATATTCCGTCAAACTGACATAAGGTACTGTTAGTTATATTTAACGGAAAAATATTCCGTTAAACTGACATAAGGTACCGTTAGTTATTCAAGATTTCGTATATGTGCTAATTAATTAACGTAAAAATAGTTGTATCGCATATAGGTGAGACATACCCCGAAGACGAGCGTGGACAAGCGAGATTAGGGGGTTACGATCCTACTACTTATCAATGAGTAGGAATTTGTTATATATATACACTTTACAGTTTCCATAAACGCTTTTCCATGGAACTATGCTTTGTTTGCCATGTCGTAAATAAGTTACTTTTTAAATATTGCATTGTATTACTTGTGAATTGTATTGTGTGATGCTACAAAGGTTCAGGTAAGCTTCAGGTGAGTATTATATGATTGAATTGGTTGTATTGCATTGGCATGCATATATTTATTTAGAGCTAATCATGGTTGCACCCCGGTGTTAGTGCTCCTGCCCTGGGCTAGGGTCAGTCATTCACGTGATGTTCACCTCTCGCACCACACGCTTACCTTAGATCCAAGTCTAGTGCCAGCTTGTCTTATAGGTCACATTAGGTGACTCCGACTTGTAGGTGACCCGCGATTTATCTCACAGCTTCACGTGATCGTAGCACTTGAGCGTACATATTTACACCCAGCCTGGTCATACAGGTCACACTAGGTGACTCCGACTCATGTGCTAACTTAGATTGATGAGCTATAGCCCCAGTCATACAGGTCAAGTTAGGTGACTCTGACGAGCATACTATTTTATATTGATTTCACACCAAGCTTACATTTTTTAGTGCTAAAACGTTATGACATGGGATACCTTAGTTTTCACTGGCCTTGTGCATTGGTTTTCCATACGTATGTAGTATTATTTCCCGGGAACTATACGGGTTTTACAGAGAGGGGTTATTATGTTCAAAAAAGATAAATATGTTTTCAAACGCTTTATTTTTGCCCACTCACCCTTATGTTTGGCGCCCCTCCAGGTCCTAGGTAGTTGTTCATCTTTGTGGCTCACAAGGACTACTCGGCGGTTCTGACTTTCTACTAAATAAATGTAGGGATCTTCTCCCTGTTTGTATAATTAGTACTTAGTTAGTTCGATTGCACTTTCGTATTACCTATGCTCTAATATGTGTGTATCGTATACTTGATCACCTTCACACACTTACATATTATCCCTAGTTTAAATAAGGTTAGTTTTGGTTTTTATTTATTCACATTTTCTTATTATTATCACTTCTGTTGCGCACTTGGTTATGTCACCCTCACGTGACGGCCAGTATGCCTCGACCCCAGGCGGGGTGTGACAACCAAGATTTTAAATTACTAAGTCATGAAGTCAATAAGAAACTTTAATTCCTGTATAATTAAAGATGTGGCTACATTTTGGTCACCTGTTGAATTGCCTCTCATAGTTACTTGTAGGCCCACCCTTGTTTGTAGCATGTTTGAGATGAAATGGAAAATGCATTAGAGAATGAGAACTATTGGTTATTTTATTGTACAAAGATTTCCACAAGTATTGAATAGTCTATTTTCAATCTTGTCCATTTGTTTTGTATCATTCATGACTGCGTACTATTGAAGAATTTTCTCATTTTGTGGTATTCTCTTTTTATAATTTGGTTTTCTGTCATGGCTTGAAAATCCTCCACCCAAATATACCGTGTCATAGATTATCGGTGACATTTATCAATTTTACCAAAGAAAGAATATTAAGGAACATGAGAAACGGGCAAAGGAAAGACATTTTGTGGCGCGTGGAAAATAAATAAAAAAAGCACAAATTTATGTGGTTGCAAGATCTTTTTCTAATGACTGATATTATCCACACATGTGTTATGAAAGTTTGCCTGAGCATACACAGGTAAAGTTAATAGACTTATTACATGTGAAAAGACTCTGCGATAGCACCACCATTCGAAATTTCGACCCACCTGTAGGGGTGGGTTCCAAAAATCGAAAATCGAAAAAAAAACTGAGCCGAATGAAACCGAACCCACTTGCATGGTTGAACAAAAAAACTTGGCATATTGACTTTTCAAAACTAGACTTAACAGGGGCAAATGCAATGCACTCTTAATTAATTGTGTTTCTATCTCTTGATCTTGATTGTAGTTTTTTTTTTTTTTTGGAAGCAGATTGTAGTTGTTTTTAAGATTGGGGAGTTATTGTGCTTTTGGCATTTTACTATTAATCATCAACCTACATGAGTTTTTTTTTATTTTATTTTTATTTTTATTTTTACATCAGGATGCTACCATGACGATGAGGTGCACAGAGGACGAAATTGCAAGCCAACTGGAGGAGTAGAACCTAGATTCGACTAAAATAATTAAGCAAGTCTACTTCTCTTTTGTACCATGTTTGAGACAAAATAACACTCAAATTTAGCTGAGATGACTAAGAACCCAAAGAAATTCGCCATCATATAAAATTGATATGACTGTGACGCTAATGGTGCAAATACAAGTCCACCAAACCTTGTACCAGATATTTTTGCTCCTCATTTTTTTATCTTTAAATTTGCAAAGGCATTTTCTAGTCTATAAATCTGATGCAAGTTTGTATTTTGAGATGTAAACTACTTCCACGTGCATTCTTTGGTTGTGCTCTAACTTAGGTATTGAGTACTCTATGAACCAAGTGTCACAAAATTTGGATGATCAAAATCCGAAAATGTTCTCTTGGTTACTTGGTAATCAAGAAATATATGCTCATTCACTATTGGATTTTAATTACGGAGAAAAAATGGATCTCATTTTAAGTTAACACAAACCACAAATCACCCCACAATAACAAACGGATAATGTTAGGGAGTTCAAAATTTTAAACCAAATTTACTAACCAAATGACATGATTGTTAATTATTAATTAAGTGTTGATTAACATGCTTATTTCTTATTGATGACATGTCATTTGGTTTGCAAATTTGGTTAAAATTTAAATAAAGTTACACTTACCACCTAATTGTACTATCACTCAAATAGAGGTAAGGCCCGCCAACGCATATGGGTTTCATCTCTATTAGAGAGATGGTACAAAAGATGGTATAACTAAGTGGTAAAAATAGCATTTTTGTTAAAAATTGGGTCTCCCTAACATTATCCATAACAAAAACAAATGAGAAATTTTTGTTAATTCTTATAATACCCTCATTAAGGAAAACTGACATTATTTATCATTCTACGTTTATTTTCGACCTCGAAGAACAAAGACCGCCACCACCTACCACTACAACAACTAATCTTATATCACCACCACCATTACCACAACCACAATTGTCACTACCACTGCTGCTACCTCTACCCTATTATTGTCACAACCACCAAAACCCCACATTTGTTGTTGCCATTACCTCCACTACCCCCACCACTACTGTCATTGCCACCACCCCCACAACTATTCCTACGTTTGTCATTATATACAATAGCATCATTTTTTTTCATTAAATTAACTTCCTCAAGATACTTAGTTTTCAATTCAAGAAATTTCGTATTTATGATCAAAACCGTTCATATTATAAAATACTTTGTAAACATCATATCTAAAAAAATTAATAAAATATTAAATCATTATGAACTGTCTATTTATTTGCCACAGCTGATTGACTAAACGATTTTATAGATTTTGTCCAACTTTATTCATGCACTACAAGTAAATCACACACATGCCAAAGGGCTAAGGCAAACAACATTTAAAACAAATAATAAATCCTGAGTATATAGATTTTATCCAACTTTATGCATGTACTATAGGTCAACAAATATTTGTATTTTCTCAACTAATAATTTCAAGGACCAAGACTTAAAATTATTAAGTCATGAAGTCAATACATTCCCACTTGAATTGTGGAAACTTTAATTCCTGTATAAAGATGTGGTTATGTTTTGGTCACCTATTGAATTGTCTCTGATGATTACTTATAGGCCTATCTTTCTTTGTAGTGTGTTTGAGATGAAATGGAGATGCATTGGAGAAAGTGGTGGCAGATCGGATCTAGAAGCTTCTAAAAGTTGCGCCCCAGTCGGCCCATAATGAAAGTGGTCCTCGGGGATGGACTCGGATCCGACTGAACAATTCATTTTGGCCATTGGATTCACATCCTATGGTTAGTAATTAATTTGCTTATCAATGGATTTCTCTTTCTCTCCCCAATGCCTCGGGGTCCTGGGAAAATATAGGAGTTGACAAGAATAAAACTTTCTGACCAAAAACAAAAGAGAGAAGAAAAAAACCCATTCAAAACAAAATTAACTATTGAGCGTAGGGCCCATATTGATTTTTTAAAGTTTTATTTTTTAATTTTTTTTAATTTTTTATATTCATGTGGAGCCTCTATATTGACACGTTACGCCCAGTTCTTGTCTAAGTGGGTGCTATGTCATTGATCAACGGTTGATTTTAACATTAACCTTAACAGATGTATGAATGTATCTCTGAATTATGACTTCAAGTACTATTCTAGAATGAAAAAAAAATTCGATGTACCAAATGTCGAAAACCAAAAAACTTGAGAGTTGTAAACTAAGATTAAGTATTATGAAATGTTTATTTATTTGCTACAACTGATTGATTAAATGACCACATAAATTTTATCCAACTTTATGCATGCACTACAAGTCAACAACTATTGTGGAGAAATACTAAGGAGACTTTCCTTCATCCACAATAGGCTCACTATATCACATGGAAACATTGAAATTAAGAAGCAACATATTTGTAGGAGAGTTGCCTTCATCTTTCAAGAATTGCATCTGTCACTATCCACTAATTTGTTATTCAAGAATTCCACCAATTACGAAGCAATGGTAGCTAAATGTGATTTTATTTTTTTCTTTCTGAAAATGGGCGATATGCATGCATCTCTTTGTAAAGTCTTCCTTATTAATATGGTTGTCTTTTTCAAAACTTAATTATGCGTGCTTGTTTATTTTTATCCTCAACATTTTCTGAGACAGTGACGACTTCACTAGAAGAGCTTCCACAAGCCATTATATGTACAAGTTTTCAAGTATTGGGTTGTCGTATAAAGAACTTTACTACTAAATCTCATTGGAAGATGATTTGTTAGTGTTAATTGTTTGTAAGAAGTTTACTGCTACCTTTACTTTATCAAGACCTTTCTGCAGTATAAGTTATGAACCATCATATTTACTAAAGAAATTCAGTTAATTTTGAATTGCATATGATTGTTTTGTTAGTCACAAATTTTAGTCCAAAAGATTGGTTGCACTCCTGTGCAAAATCCTGTCAAATTTACTAAAGGGTTAACTTTTTATTTTTTATTGTTATGTTTTTATTTTTTATTTTTATCCAAGTAGTAATTTATATCTATGTCTAACAACGATGCCACAATGTTTAACAAACTAATTATTATTTATTTCATCAGAAATAATACATCAACAATTCTTTATGCTTTTTGTACACAAATTACAGAAAGTTTCAAAAAAAAAATTTAAGATATATAGAGGTTGTGAATGGTGAAAGGGGGGGGGGGTGTGAGGAGAGAATTTAAAAGAAAAATTAGTATATGCCCACACACAAAGTGTGTGTGAAGTTTTTTTTTTTTTTTTTTATTTTTTTTTTTTTAAATTGAAGAAGAGATGAATGGGGAGGAGTAAGAGAGTAAGAGTGAAAGAGGTTCAATTTTTTTTTTTTTAATTAGAGGTGTTACATGTAGGTGAGACTTAAGCAAAAAATAACAAAATTTTGTTTTGTGAAATTACGTTTGTGAATACTCCTGTAAATATTAAATAAACTGACACCAAAGGAACCACTGGTACCAACAAACTCATTGGCAACTTAAACTTAGCATTACTATGGCTTCCCTGTTTACCGAGTCTTGCTCTAAAGTTGTCATTGCCTTCCTACTGATTCTCCCATTTTTGGTTTCAAGATCGTGCGCCGGGCGCATTGTGGTGTATTGGGACCAAAATGGAGGGAGGGCACACTAACAGCAACATGTAACATACCGGATTGTAAACATAGCATTCCTCTCACAGTTTGGCAATGGCCAAACCCCTCAAATCAACTTAGCCGGCCGGCCACTGTGATCCGACGTCTAACGGCTGTCAAAAAGTGAGCACCGGCATCAGAAACGGCCAGAACCAAGGCATTAAGGTCCTGCTTTCGATTGGTGGCAGCTTGGAGAGTTACACGCTATCATCTGCAGATGATGCTAGGTGTGTATCGGACTACATATGGAATAACTTCTTAGGGGGGCAATCAAACTCGAGGCCTCTAGGAGACGCCGTATTGGATGTATCGAGAGAGATGAGATTCAGTAAGCTGCACTTGCTAGGAGGCTGTCTGAGTATAGCCAGAGAGGCAGAAAAGTGTACTTAAGTGCAGCACCGCAATGTCCGTTTCCTGACCAGAAACTCAATGGTGCACTAACCACTGGCCTGTTTGACTAGGTTTGGGTTCAATTCTACAACAATCCACAGTGTGAATTCACCTCTAGGAGACGCCTTGAAGAACTCATGGAACAAATGGACCTCCTCAATACAAGCTGATCGGTTATTCGTGCGGCTCCCTGCTGCGCGGGCGGCTGCTGGCACTGGCTATGCGCCTTCGAATGATCTGATAAACCAAGTTTTGCCTTTTGTTAAGAAATCTGCGAAGTATGGAGGTGTCATGTTGTATGATAAGTTCAATGATGACAAGAGTGGCCATAGTTCAAAGATTCAAGGGAGCGTGATTTAAGCCCCAACTTAAAAATGGCTTAAAAAGCAAGCAAAATAGATGAGTCGTGCTTTTTCATCAATTTATCGTTTCCTTTGATAATAAAGTGAATGCTTTATATATATTTATATATATGCTGTTCAAATCTTTAAGTTTATGCTGTCTAATAAATTCTTATTTATGTTGAAATCCCAAGTTTATAATTCAAGTTTTATGAATTAGAAATTCTAAAACTAGCAAGGAAAACTGTATATGGCAAAATTGCCGAGATCACCTTTGACACGTGCATTCAAGATAACTTATACTTATGGGAGGGGAATCAATAATCCAATGTATTGTATAAATGAAGAGGCTCGGAATCCACTTTTTATTTTTTTTTATTTTTTTATTTTTTTTATCAATAGTTAGGTGGGGTTCTGACAGAGTAGGGAGAAAGATGGTGAAGGAGCTTCGAACCCAAGCGAGAAGGGCCACACGAGTGCTTAATCTTCACTATAACACTAGCCCTCATTGTCTTGCTGTTCTTTTTGAAATGCCATATTATGAACCCAAATGGGAATCTGTAACATAAATCCAACAACTTTATATGTGAAACTTGACAAAACAAGATTAGAAATCTATTATTGCCTAAATTCAAAGATTTTTTTTGGCTTAAATGTTCTTAAAAAACTAAGAAAATGTCGACAAAATAAGCACAAAATTTTCTAATGAAAATAAAGTTTTGTCACTTAGTACTATAATCTAGTCATATTTCTCTTCACTTGTAATTAGTACTATAATCTAGTCATATTTCTCTTCACTTGTAAGAGAAACTTCTCACTCAAAATAGAATTTTTCCACTTAATATTACGGTCTTGTTGTATATGACAATTGAAGACCAATGTGCTAACTATCTCTAATCATGTACAACTGTGACCGAAATTAGCGTGAGACCGTTAGCAAAGGCCTCTTTAAGTTGTGCATCATTTCTGAATAATGATCTCCTTTTGAGTTTTGAGTATGGCCTCCTTGGAGTGCTGTTTAATTGTGTCCTGCACTTACTTGAAACAAATGAAAGATTAGGACGAAAATTACACACATGCCAAAGGGCTAAGGCAAACAACATTTAAAAAGAACAAAAACTATGAAAACAAATATAACGTGTTCTGAACCTCTAATTCCAAGAGCCAACAAAGGTTAGTTCAGTTGGTAAGGTCTCTGCTTTGTGTGTTACCCCACCAAGGTTCGAGTCTCATTATCAGCAATCCTTGTTGGTGCACGATTGGTAAATTCTTATGAAAATGCATACCGGTAGTAGCTGGTAGTTAAGTGCCACGTCTAAGTCCTTCTAGCTCGAGATTGTGGGTATGTCCTGATGCTGGTGGTGAGAGTAACTAATGTCATCTAAATTTTTTACGATTGAATAATTCCAAGGACCAAGACTTTAAATTACTAATTCAAGTCAATACATTCCCACTTGATTTTTGGCAACTTTATCCTGGATAAAGATGTGGCTATGTTTTGGTTCAAGAAAGTTGATGCTCCACCATAAAACCAATTAGCAATATGAGGAGTAGGCAACCTCTTATAAGCTCTTGCAATGTTTCTCCTTTCACCAATTGGTAGATGAATTGGTGAAAGAGAACCTAAATTTAGGGACTCTCTCAGTTTTAATAATAAAAAAAATTCTTATTTTCTTTAAACTTTATATAAAATGTTGAGTTGGAAATTTAAGAAATGTTATAGCTAAAGGTGGACGCACATTAATCAAAATTTGAAGTGTTAAAAAAATACAAAATTTGAGTGCTTAAATTTATTTTTCTCGTGAATATATATCTTTGTAAGAAGAATAAAAAACATAGAAACAATTTCCAGTTGAAAAGATAAGTTAGTCTCGAGGAAAAGAAAGCAATAATATTAACACTTATGCACTCCACTCGCAAGCATTGATTCTTCCAGTTCCAAATTTCCACAAGTAACCTCCCAAATCAACGAAATTCCTATTTGCACTGAAAAAAAATTCCACAAGTAATCTCACAATTCAACTAAATTCTTATTTGCACTCAAAGAAACAAAAAAAAGTGAAAATTT
This sequence comes from Crataegus laevigata, assembly GCA_963580275.1. NCBI lineage: Eukaryota > Viridiplantae > Streptophyta > Magnoliopsida > Rosales > Rosaceae > Crataegus > Crataegus laevigata. The sequence goes on along the minus strand of OY756940.1, from coordinate 14,308,982 downwards.
TGAAATAACAAAAACCCAGATGAAATCTTGATCATTTTTTGAGTTTAATCACCACCACACATCAACAAAATAAAGGAATAGTAAAGCCAAAAACTCAAATAATGTCTCTCAGCGTGATTCGAGTTCGATCTGCCACCTTTGGTTTTCTGTTTAAAATCAGTTTGATACTGATCACAGGTGGGGATGGAGAAAGAGGGAGAGAAAGAATATCGTTTGAAATTTGCTTGATACTGATCGCATGTGGGGATGGAGAAAGAGGGAGGGAAAGAATATCTTGAGAAGCTAGTGATGTACATAGCAGATGGCGAGATGGCTTGGAGAAAAGCCATGTGTTTTTGTTTCCGTGAACCCAACTAAATAATACCAAGGTTTTGAACAGGATAAACAAGCAAGTGTGAGGGAGACAAAATAAGTGGGGCCAGATTAATAATCCGATGCTTATTTAGCAGGAAATCTCACCAAACACCTATTTCGTATTATATAATACTATCCGGTGTCTTATACGGTGTGCCAAACGAGGCCTTACTCTATTTTCATGGCGCTGTGATCATTGGATATCATCATATAAAAAACAAATTAAAAAATCACCATGTGCATAAGAGAGAAGTTACCACTTCTTCTATGGGGATTGGGGAGAATGATATTTTGACCCTCCCCAAATTTCTAGAAAAAGATCCTCTCTGGATTAACTTTGTGGGGATCATATGGATCTTCACATCTTAATCGTTTATCGTACATCGTGCGGTCAGTTTTTGTCAAGTACTATTTGTGTTTAATTTTAAATAATAAAAAGGACAAATGATATATGACCGCACAATGCACAATAAATGACTAAGATGTGAGAATTCTTAAGATTCCCATAATTTGGATCTGGATGCGATCCCAAATTTCTATATGAATATGACATGTGTCTGCCACTTAGAAAGAGATTCTCTCCGAATTCCTTTCACCAAATTTATCCAATCAATTAATCTGGGCACTTGAAATTTGATCCAACAGCTACAAACAGGGCTCCTTTAAAAGTTATAATAATTTTAGTCGTTAGATCAAATTTCAAAAATTTAGATTAAGTAATTGGGTGAATTTAGTAGAATGGATTTGGAGAGAATCCCTTTCCCTGCCACTTGACCTAATATAATGTTAATGCATTTTTAACCATTTAATTAAGTCTCAATTAAATAATGTTATTTTGATCATTATCATCGTCATAAATCGAGGACGCGTCTTCAAATCCATCGACCATAAAATGCAGCGTCACAGTCCAAAAAAGACCCGCCGCTCACTCTTATCAAAACCGCCAGAAAGACCAATAGAATCATCCACCAACAAAAAGAAACAAACCCCATTCATTCCACCACAACTTTTTCCCCTCTCCCTCCCAATTTTCCCGAGAAAATTCCTCTGACAGAGAAAGTTCTCGAGAAAGAGCGAGAAAATCATGAACAAGATGCACGGGTACACGGAGGTGGGTACGAATAGCGGCAAGGCGGCGGAGGTAGACATAGAGTCGGGGGAGTTGTTGTACCCAGGTCTGAGCAAAGGCGAGAACCAGCTCCGATGGGGATTCATCCGCAAGGTGTACGGAATCTTGGCCGCCCAGATGGTTTTGACCACTCTGGTCTCCTTCGTCACCGTCCTCTACGCTCCGATCAACGATCTCCTCAAGGGCAGCCCTGGAATTCTCCTCTTCTTCGCCATCCTTCCCCTAATCTGTACGTAACCCTAAACTCAAAACCTCTAGATTTTTGCATTAGTTATGCTAATTGTTTTTATAGATATGAGATTTGGATTTGGGATTCAAAGATGGAGGCTTTTTCGTTGATTTGGGGTTTTGGTGGGTGATTACTTGGTACTAGATTGAAAAGTGCTTCAGATTTGAGTATTATGTGGGCGATCTTGGTCTTTTTAAATGGTGATCGAATTTGGGTATTGTTTGGCTGATGCGGTTACATTGTTACAAATACTTAGAAAATTAGAGATTTTATCGTGTCGGTGATATGATCGTATTGATGTGTAACTCGAAAAATGCCTGCTTTCTAAGGAAGATTTGTGCTCGTCGTATTGAATTAATCAGTGAACCAATTGCTTGCTGGATGTTTCACATGCAAGTCCTTGATAACATTACACTTAGGGTAAATTTGCTTCATCTTATTAACCCGTGAATGTTGCTGCAGTGTTGTGGCCCCTGCATGTGTATCAGCAGAAGCATCCCCTCAATTTTGTCTTCCTCGGACTTTTCACTCTGAGTTTGAGTGTCACAGTTGGCGTGGCCGTTGCGAATACAGACGGTTACATTTTGAATGTTTTACTGATATCATGCAATCTAAAAAAGATCGTAGGGTTTATTTTGGTTGCTGATTTTTCATCTGATTATGTTTGTGGTTTCAGGAGCAATTGTGCTTGAAGCCTTAATTCTAACCTCGGCTGTGGTTGCATCCTTGACTGCTTACACCTTCTGGGCTTCGAGGAAGGGCAAGGACTTCAGCTTCCTCGGACCAGTCCTGTTCACTGGCCTCATTGTCCTCGTCCTAACCGGTTTCATGCAGGTCGGATTGTCTTTCTGTTACTTTCTTTGGCTAACTCTTTGAGTCTAATTAGTCAAATACACGCGTATGCTATACCCTAAATACTGATCTTGTGCCCTTGTGTAGATGTTCTTCCCTCTTGGCCCTACAACTAATGCCGTATATGGTGCCATTGGCGCTATCATTTTCTCTGGGTACATTGTCTATGACACCGACAACCTGATCAAGCGCTTCACATACGATGAGTACATTTGGGCCTCCATCACTCTTTATCTTGACATTCTGAACCTGTTCCTGACTATACTGCGGATGCTGAGGGAAAGCAACAATTAGTCATGCCGAGTACTGACTCAACTCTCTGCAGTCTGGTTTTGGCGCATTGTGGACATGGTATATGGTCCAAGCCTGAGCATAATCATTGTGGATGTAGAGTATATGTTTCCTTTTTACTCTTTATACAGTTCGAATACGGAGCCATTCGTTTTATGCGATTCATTTTCCATTTTATGGATTTGGTTGCTCAACTTGTTCCAGGACCAGATTTTCTTATTTTGCTAGACATGTTTGTGTTTTGATCAAAAGAGAAATTATGACACACGCCATATCGAATTAGGTATCAAATTAGGGTGCAAGGAACTCCATTGAACATATAGCAAAGGTAACCCGTATCGGGTTTTCAAATTTAAGTGAAACACAAAATGTGACATAAATGTAACAGATAGGTAAGAGAACACATTTACGTCGTGTAACAACCAAATAAACAATTATCTTCACATACCATTTGCGATCTTCTTGCGACCACAGCTTCATTGTGATTTTACAGCGCCATCTTTTTCATCATCTTCGATATCCCACCTCAAATCCTCCTCCTCCTCCTCCTCTGCTGCGCTGAGCCGCTTGTGCAATTCAGCTCTGTTTGATCTGCTCCCCGTTGCATCCCCTTTGTTCTCGTCTATGCTTCCTAAATCTTCAATCTCATCCCACCCAAGATCCTCTTCCTCAGGCATTGAGGGCTGGCTCGAAACAATCGATACATCACTCTCTTTGCAAGAATCACCGCCATCCGTCTTCCCCTCCGACACTCCATCAAATTTGGATTCCGCCGTATCCCCACCATCACTACTTACTGATTTCCTTGCAGCAACTTCAACACTCTCAACATCATCACCCTCCCTTGCAGCAACCTCACGAGAAGCTCCCTTTTGCTTCTCCAACTTTACATTCCCACTCGAACCCACCTTCGAATCCGACCCATCACCCTCTTCCTTCCCTACATCTTCTTCATCATCATCATCAAAATCCCAACTTAAATCCTCCTCCTCACCTGAAATTGCGCGATTCACGAGCTTAGCTCTCGCCTCCTCGGCTTCCTTCAGCTTATGCACCCTATAAAAGTACCTAGCCCAGAAGCTCTCATTGTCAACCTTACCAGGCACAATCTCCCCATGAATCTCACCAATCACTCCATTTTCCCTCATCAAATTCTCGATTTCCTCCGCCTTCTCGTCCAGCACAAACCCTACTTTCCAGCTCCCATAGCTCTCCAAATCCTCCGGTTCCTCCAAATAAGTACTCAAATTACTCTGAACCGCACGCACCTGAGCTTCAAACCTACTGTACTTTCTCAAATCACTACCACTGCTACTTAATCTCTTATCATCACCACTAATCTCACGATTACCACTAACATTATCATCCAAATTATCAGATTCAACATCATCATCAGCTAAGATTGCGTCCCTACCGTGAGAGATGATCTCCGCCGTCGATTTCCAGACGGTGCTTCCGATATCATCGATCGCCTGCCCCACCGTCTCCAGCGACTCCTGAGCCACCGACGCGCCGACCTCGAGCGAACCAGGAAGATCCTTGACGGCGCGGGAAGCCACCTCCCTGATCACCGCCGTCTCCTTCTTCAACCCGGACCCGAACTCCTTGAGATCGCGGCGGTAGTTCTGGATGACAGACTCGGACTTCGTCGCCAGATTCGTGATCAGACCTCCGAAGCTCCACGCCCCGGCGCCGTAATTCGGACGCGGACTCCGGTCCGGTTCCCAGTCCGGGTTCGGGTCGACGCCGTCGTTTTGGGCGTCCGGGTTCGGGTCGACGCCGTCGTTTTGGGCGTCCGGGTGCAGATCGTCGGAGAAGACCGACTTGAAGAAATCCATGGGTGAGAGGAGGGGAGGTTGGGGTTTTCGAGATTTGCGGCAATTTTCTGGGATTTGGGGGGATAGAGATTTTCTGAAATCGGATTCGGAGATGAACCGGGACTCTGTATCCGTATCGAGTAAATACTCTTTACAATAATAGCGACAAGGTGGCGTAATCCAAGTTTTAATATTTTGAAGGGAAAATGTGAATTAAATATCCCTTGCAATGCTAAATTAGATTTTTTTTTTTTTTTCGTTTTTAATTCTTCTCCACAAGATGTATTTTAAATAAAATAATCTTCATAGAATTAAGATGTATCTGGTACCATGTATGACGCACCAAAATTGCAAAATAAGTAAACAATTTTAAATACAATATCCACCGGAATATTCTCACTAAGCAATCATTAACTAAATCAGTTGACCAAGATTGTATTTCTTTACTTAAGTCCGATCTCTTTATAGAAGATTGTTGTTAATTCTCTCTTTGAAAAAGCTCCATAAGAAAACATTGCCCAGCCGCCGATCCAAAAGCCAAGAAAACATTGCTCAGCCGCCGGCCTTAGCCTTTGGCTTTTGGGTCGGTGGCAGTCCTCAATCTCGATTGCTTTCTTCTACTCTTTCTTCCTCTCTTCCTTTTCTTTTCTTTATCTATGCTTTTATATGAGCTAGTCTCATCTACCTGAGCTTTTGTCTCAGTTTTCTACCCTCTCTTCCATCAACTGCTACTCACTGCAATCCCTCTCCTCCCTCCTCGTCACACCCTTTTCTCATACCTCCCTCTTCCTTCCTTTCATCTTCTCCAACTCATAACCATGAATTTGATCTCAGAGTGTTGGGCTCTATCTTGACACAAGACCCAACCTTGAAAGCTCAATGTTGATTTGGCTTACCGAAAAAATTGGGCGAAGTGTGGAACGATTCACATCGGAACAAAGGTGTTTTACACACCCCCTTCGCCTTCCCCCTCCCCTTGTTACGTTTGGTGACTTTTATTATTGGTGTGGCTTTGGAGGTTTTGGCTCTTGGTGGATTGACTCTGCGCAATACTCTCAAATCTAGTTTTTGGTTCAGGTACATTTTTCAATTTGGTGTGATGTCTTCCTTCACAGAGGTAGCAACGACTGTGGCGGTGGAGATTGGTTTTTGGCTCCTGGAGCTTAGGGTTTTATTGTTCATTGCTTCTTTTGTAGCCTACAAGCCTAAATCTGTGTGAGCCTCCCTTTGTGGTTGGGGTTGTAGCTCTCTTTTTTGGGCTTGTTTTCTGTTTCATGTTTGCTTTGTTGTATAAGACTTTGTGCTCTATTTAGGTTTAGGTCTTTCTATGAACAAGTTGTATTTCCCTTTCATTAATGAAGCTTCATTCCCAACCAAAAAAAAAGTCAGATCTCTTTATGTAAATATAGTTGTTTAAAGTGACGTTTTGATATAGTTAAAAAATAACTTGGGGAGCTGTTATACTCACTCCATTGTCTTATTTTTTGAATCACAGTTTAATTCACTCACCATAAAAAGTTAAAAAAAAATTATAAACAAAAAATATATAAACATCGTTTTCTACCTCTTTCATGGAAATGTTATCGTCTACCTCTTTCATGAAAACTTAATCTTCTACCTCTTCAATAAAAACGTCATCTTCTAAGCCCATTTCTGTTTTGCTTTCTCTAAATGAAAGGAGATGGAAAGATGAGTTAGGGTTTAAGGTTAGACAAATCGTTTAGGGTTTTTATCATAAATGATCCTTGAAATTGACCCTCACCATCAAGATGGTCCCTAAAATTGAAAATCAATCAATGTAGTCCCTAGCAACAGGTGTCGCAAATCAATGTGGTCATTCCGTCACAATTCCGTTAAATGTTGATGTGGCATATAAATGGGTCTCATAAGTCTTCTTTTTTTTTTCTCTCACAAATGGTCATTAAAATTAACATGCGACATCAAAATGGTCCCTAAAATTGAAAATCGATCAATGCAGTCCCGCAAGTAAGTGTCCCAAATTAATGTAGCATTTTTGTCATAATTCTATCAAATTTTTTGTTATATGCTGATGTGACACATAAATGGATCACACAAGTCTAATTAAATTAAAAAAATTACAAATAAGTTTAATAATTTAATAGTTAATAAAAATTTATGAATAAAAAAACCCAGTCCTACAATCACCTCCGATCCTAGTCTATATTCCTCTACTCTACCTCCTTCACTGTTTATTCTCTATAAAAAAAATCTCAATACACCCATCTTTACATACTTCGACACCCTTCACAGAATTGAACCTGGTCTTTGGTGACGACTTGGCTGATTAGCAACGACTTCTAGGATATCACCGTTAACATTTACGTAATCAACATCCTCATAACCTTACTCTTGGAGAGTTTGTCTGGCTCTTCCCTGGTGGTCTGGTGACTTAAAGAATGGCGTGGTTTGCCTTGAGATAATTAGGTTATAACCGATGTGTGTCTATTGTTGGTTGAAAACTATTCCCAAACCCCCTCTTAGACCTTGATTAAGCCTTGTGCCTTTAAGAATTTATGGAAGGGATCTCTCTTCGAAGTAGGTCCTACTATTAAAAAAACAAATTCTATGGTGGAAAAAGGTATTTAGACAACTTTTTAATTAATTATTAAACCCACATCAGCACATAACAATTTTTTTTTTACAAAATTGTAGCAAAATGATCATATTGATTTGCGACACCTATTTTCAAAGACTACATTCATCGATTTTCAATTTTAAGGATTATCTTGATGGTGTAGGTCAATTTCAAGGACCATCTTGATGATGCGAGTCAATTTCAGAGGCAATTTGTAATAAAAATCCATAAATATTGTGGGGCCCATTTATGTGCCATATTATCACTTAACGGATTTTTTAATAGAATTGTGACGGAAAAACTACATTGATTTGCGACACTTATTTTCAGGGACTACATTGATTGATTTTCAATTTCAGGTACCATCTTGATGGTGAATGTAAATTTCAAGGACTATTTGTGATAAAAACCCGATCGTTTATGAACAAAACGTGAGAGCTATCACACCCAACTTGTTTATTTAACAAATTAATTGCGCCAACATTTTGGTTTTTTTTTTTTTAAAAGATAACCCTAAAAGAGGGTAAATAAAGTCCTTATCTATCATTTTACAAATGAACAAATTTGTAATTGATTTTTTTTTTAAAGTGAGTGGGAATATAAGATACTGGGAGAAATAACATCACTCATATCTTAATAAGTGTCGCAATACATACCAAGTCCTAATTTGATCATAAAAATTCAAATCATTATATACCAAATTAAATTTTATTCTCTATTGGTTATACAAATAATATAGAGAGAAGGAGACTCGACTTTAAGTGTAGAGGTAAGTATATTCTTCTTTGTTTGTAAGTAAAAATGAAAGCCCGTATCTTGTAAATAGCGGCATTTAATACCAAATTATTGTAGCTCCCAAAAACAGTCAACCAACATCTCCAAGTCAATCATGAGTTGAGGAAAGGAAACAAATGCTTCTAAGAATCAAATTCCAAAAGATTATGGGCAACTTCTGAGCAAACTAGCTTTAAAATTCTTCTCTCAATCATTACCATGTAGAACTCTCCAATCTCTAGGAGTTTGATCAATCAAGCAAACACAAAACCTTTATAAGATGGCAAACCCACAGAAGAACAAATATATAACTCGCAAGTGCTCATGAGCACTGAAAAACAACCATTTTTACATACTTTTTCGGAGATTTTACGGCATGTATCAAAACAATTTCCGTTTTTTCTTCTCTTTCTGTAGTTCAACAAAGATTACAAGGGCATACAGTTTTTGATACATACGACTCCAGAAAGCATTATACTCCATCCATACTCTGTTCCCTTTTCTTTGGCACATGGCGTTTTGTCGGATGATAATTGCAAATCGGATATCAGAACAAGCACGACAAGCAGATGTGAGAGGTATTCTACAGATTAACTAGCTGATATACTCTTCCGATTTCCTTGATGATCAGCTCCTTTTCCTCTTCAAATTGCTCGTCTTCATCACCTGTAATGAGACTATAAATCAGCGGGGATAAATATGACAATAAAGTTAAAAAATATTTTTAGAAGCACCATCATTCTTTCACAAGCCAATTCCTGCAAAGAGTTGAATGGCCAGAAAAGTAAAAAGTTATGAACCTTTTCCAGCAGAAAGATTCTGAAGCAAGCCCGTCAACTTTTCATGGTTTTTAGCCAGGATTAGTTTTACTTCCCGTGGCTTATTAGGATTCGCAACAAAGACCTGCATTTAGAACACAGATATAGAATAATCAGTATTAAACGTAATGCAAAAAATTGAGAAACATGAATGGAATCGAAGTAATCTCAGACTTTTATTTATGAAGTTGACAAACGTGAAGTTATGGATCAATATCAGATGGCTGGTCAACATTCCCATCCTACAAAGTCGATTAACTCGTACGCTATATGCATCTTTACATTGTTCCAACCCACATCCCTCACTGCATGAAGTTCAAAAAGCAGAGTACAAAATGCACTCCATATTCTAATCACATTCATACAAACACACACACATCCAGGGAGTAGGAGAGGAAAAATGAGCAGGGGACACACCTTGAAGATGTGGAAGGCAGAGATTTGGATGTTTTTACTTGAATCCTGCTCATATTAAAAAAGATATTAAACAGCATGCTAAATGCACGAAGTAACAATATTTATGCACACTTCAATGTACAACCCATAATTTGGTCTTCATAGTCCTAGACTGTAATAGCAATAATAAATTCAATACCTTGAGCAACGTCATCATGACTTTCAAGTACCGAACTTCTAAAATGTAGCGCTTCATTATATGTGAATTTGGAGTCTCCAAGAGGAATTCGGAGAGAAGCTAAAATCAATTTACAATTTATCCTTTAGTGCATCTCATGGATCAAAAGAATAATAGACAGAAGCTGCAAAGTTAGATAACCAGAACCAACCTTCAAAGATTGCCTCCTGGTCACATAATTTGGAGATGTCAAGAGATTCTCATATAGATCAAAGAACTGGAACAACAATTTCTTATCAGATAAGCTCAAAATAATATACACTACAATCTACCAATACACTAGTGAAGACGCATCTTAGTCGAGCAGATATCGTAGGTGAAGAAAATATCCAATCAATTTCAGGTGATGCATTGTGGTTTGGAATCGATTATTTTTCAATGGCCACCCTTTCTTTGAACCTTGTCAATGATCGAACTTAAAGATATGAACATAAACATATGACAAAGTCACACAGCTACAATTGCCACTGACTATATTTGTACCAAGGTTCTAAAAAACGCTAGGCGCTAGTCGGGCGGCGGGCTAGCGCTTAGGCGGATTTGGGAAATTTCTTGTATATCTTGTAAATAAGTGCATATTGACACCTAAAAAAAACTATACTTGTACGGATAATAAAATAATGATAAAATACAAATTAGGTACACTATTTCCATAATTATTGGATGAACTTGTAGTAAATCCATCATTTGCAAATTAGATACACCATTTCCATAAGTATACCACCACGAAACCAAAATGGAAAAAAGCACACAATTAATAAAAAAAATATATAAAAAAAAAACCTCCTAGGACCGCCTAGGCCCAATCCGATTTTTCCGCCCAATTTGCCCAAAAACGCCTCGGTTGCTAGGCACCCAGAGCCTAGGCGGGCGCCTAGGCACTGGGCGCCCAGCAACCGAGGCGTTTTTGGGCAAATCAGGCAGAAAAATCGGATTGGGCCTAGGCGGGCTAGGCAGCGCCTAGGCGGTCTAGGCGGCCTAGGCGGTCCTAGGAGGTTTTTTTTATATTTTTTATTTATTAATTGTGTGTTTTTTTCTTTTTTGGTTTTATGGTGGTATACTTATGGAAATGGTGTATCTAATTTGCAAATGATGGATTTACTACAAGTTCATCCAATACTTATGGAAATAGTGTACCCAATTTGTATTTTATCATTATTTTATTATCCATACAAGTATAGTTTTTTTTTAGGTGTCAATATGCACTTATTTACAAGATATACAAGAAATTTACCTAAATCCGCCTAGGCGCTAGGCGCTAGCCCGCCGCCCGACTAGCGCCTAGCGTTTTTTAGAACCTTGCTGATTTGTACAGAAAAGTATATTAAGATAAAAATTCAGTAAACCTCATCATAGTGAGCAGTCAAAAATTCAGATACCACCGTTCCATGTTTAGTAAGTAGATCCTGCCAAATTCAGGGATATATTATGACAGAACAGATAGGGCCATAAAAGCTCAGCAATGTATACAAAGGTCCAACATCAATGAAGATCGTGGTTCTGACCTTAAAGGTAGAGAACGCATCAGAAGCAACATCAAAGTTAGGCAGCTCCACAAATTTAAAAAACAACTCAAAGCTCGCGGACTCCAGTATGTATCTGAAAAATACTACACAAATCAAACATGTGAATCAAAGAAACTTGCTTGCTATTTTGAAGGAAAGTTGAAATATTTAAAGATAAAAAGAACGAACAAAAGAGGGTGGCAGCTCTATTGCACCCTATTAGTTAATCCAAAAATTTCCTGTTTTGCAATCATTAACAATCTTCTAATGAAAAGTAACAGAGCAGCTCCTTTTACAAAATAAGATCTACTTTACGCTTACCGACCTGCAACAACCATTAGGGGAAAAAAAGGTGAAAAGTTTGAATGTCTTACTTTGCAAGTGCAGGGAATCTAATGCAATCCCTCAACATACTTCCACAATTCAAAGCAATTTCCTTGTTATCATAGCTGCTTGAAAAAGAAACCAATAAGTGTCGTGCAGTTATTAATTTACCAGTTGAAAAAGTATGACGACAAGTATAATTTATAAAACATTAGGGACAATGTCCCATTAGTCATAGCTGATGGTGAAATTTACACCCAGCTATGTGCATGAGTCTGTCGTTCACTTACTTACACTTTAAGTAAAGAAACTGCAAGTAACAACACAGCAGAATTTGGACAAGACAACTCTGGTTGTGCAAAATGTTTTATAAACAAATTTAAAAACAGTCGAATTATGAATGGAAAAATACATGCACTCGTGAAACAGAATTATGAATGCAAAACGTTTATTGCACAGATAGAGAACATGATGTCTGGTCAAAATATGACATGACAGTAAACAAAGAGACCTTGCCAATTCACTATATAATAATTGATGATTGATTAACAAACTGGCTGTAGTATTCTTGCGGGTATGTTGCTTTAGAATCATCATGATTATACCGTAGACGTAGTTCTAGTATCCTAACACTTCAGATATACTTCTAGTATCCAACACTTCAGATAATCTTCTAGTATCCAACACTTCATATGCCCTCTTCCACAAAATGTCTCGCAAGAGCATCATCATTATTATCCTGTCACTACACAACAATATGATATAGTTGCTACACAGGTCACATGGTTTCATTCTGATATACTTCCCTCAAATAAACCCTATCTTTAACAGACACACTGGTTTGGCAGCAGAAAATGAATTCTCCTAAAAGTGAAGGAAAAAGGGAAAGATCAATTTAAACTTACACACACCTCAAACATGTGGAAACAACACGTTAGGAAAACACCAAGGAAAGAATATATATTTTACACAGAAGTACTTAAAAAAGCATTAAATAAACTTACCACACAACAAGAAAGTCTAATAATTCCAAATGGTTCTCCATGTATTCTGCGCAGCAATAAGTCGATTCAACCTTTTGCTTCATCAATATGGACCAACAATGGACCAAATCCTTTCTTGCCTGAAATGAAAACAATTTATCATCGCGTGTAACCAATGCTTCATATGCCAGACATTATGACACAAATGACCATAACTTACTTCCCATCCTAGTATAGGTAACTTGTGAATTAGAAGATCAAAAACACCCTCCTTACAAATCTCAAGTGCAAGCTGCGAAACTTGATCCATATTTGGTTCGGTCTCCCCATCTCCAGAAAGCAAACATTTCATTGTTGTGAAATTCTTTTCAACTTCTTCCAAAGCCTATAATAAAGTAGAGCAGCATCATACTAAAAGAACTAGCAAATCATTAATCAAAGAAATATATCACGGCATTAATCAAAGAAATATATCATGGCATTAATCTTCGTATTGCAACTGTATATCTAGCAATTAAGCTTCGTAAGTGCCAACGAAATTGGGGAAACAAAAGCTAGCAACTTTGCATACTCACGCGAGATATTCAACTCGAAAAGCACTTCTACACTTGCAAATTTGCTTGTACTACTCAAATTTCTTAGATTTAGGTCCATATAAATCAATCCGATTGACAGTCTCCCATTGATAAATGCAATGCTGCAGACACACACACCCACAAAGCAAAACCAAGCAAAGAATTTGCCCCCAAATGTATAACAAAATTACAAATGCAAGTTTGGGAAATTGGAACAAGAACAATTAATCAAAAGCCCTAGAAATTGAGAGAGGGGACCTTTTCGAGGGCTTTGACTTCGACGACGGTCTGGGTGTCGAGGGCTGAGAGGCTGTCGTTGATGGCCTTGGCCACCTCCTGTGGGGTTTTGGGCCTCGACGGCTTGAAGAACGAGAACGACATGATCGACGGTGTCGTTCAATTCTCCTCTCTCTATTCTCTATCTCTCGAAGAAGAATTCAGGGAAACACAGCGGCGCTTTTGTCAATGGCAATTGAGAGAATGCAGTCTCGTTTGGCTCATCAGTGCGAATCTCAACTTTTTATTTTCGCGACGTGAGCAAAAAAATTATTTATGTTTTTGCTTTTATGAGATAAAACGCGGGCAGAAAAAATGAAAGTGAAATAATATGGGAGGAGTATTCTCTCCTCCTTTTTTTCCAAACTAAATTGTAGTTATAGTTCCTTAATTTTAATTCAATTGGAGTAATGGTTCATCACTTAAAAATCAATTATCATTGGTCTCTCAACTTATCAAAACGTGCAGCTATGATCCCTTAACTAAAAATTCATTACCATTGGTCCCTCAACTTTAATTCAATTGGAAAAATGGTCATTTAACTGTAACCCAATTGTAGCAATGGTCTTTTCAATATAACTCATTTTGACAAAAAAATTGACATAGTTGACGAAAAGAACCATAATTATACACTTTGATGAGTTGAGAGACCCTAATTATATAAATGGTCATTCTAACATAGCTTATTTTGATAAAATTGATGAAAATGACTATAGCTATACATTTTGATAAGTTGAGGACCAATGGTAATGGATTTTTAGTTGGGGGATCATTGCTCCAATTTGATTAAAGTTGAGGGACCATGTGTACAATTTACTCTTTTTTCCATCCACTATCTGTTTGTGTGGTCACGGTTAAGTCGCGTTTTTTGTCTTATTATCTCTATTAAAAAATGAATATAAATTGTTAACGTGGCTTAACCGTGACCACACAAATAAGAAGATGGTGGAAGTGGATGGAAAAAAATAAGGAGATAATCCTCATCCAATAATATGTGCCTACTTTGGCAAAAAAAAAAAAAAAAAATTCGCTCTCAATTGGGCTATTAACATTACTTTCAGAGTTTAAAATATAAACACTTGAGATCCAGAAATAATGTTTGAACATTTTTAACCTCCCTCGCAGCTCATCAGTACAGGGAGATTGAAAATGTTCAAAATTATTTGCTGAGCTCGAATGTGCTCTAGTTGAGAATGTTCACAACCCCTTTGAGTAGTGCTCTTGTTGCGGCCTAAAGTTCAATGCTTGTAATTTTAACAAATAATTAAAAGTTTGTTTGTATGTGTTTTTAAAATAATTAAAAGCGTTTTTAATAAAAATATTTTTAAAAACAATCAATAATAAAAATGCTAGTATACTAAAAGTTTGCCTTAAAAGGGCTAAAAATATACTGAAATTGACAGGCCACTCTACACAAGGGAAAGCAAAGCACGTTTCAGGTGGAGGCTAAAGAGGAATTGAAAGTACGAAAATGGGACCAAAACAAAAGTAGAAAGTACAAAATCTCGTGTTGGAATCGCGGCAGTTATGTCCAACAATCAGAGGCGTTATCGACAAAGCACCTCACATCTTAGCCGCCGCCTCCACCGAACCCCTCCGAAAACCGCTTTTCATTGATTCATCCATCCATTTGGGTCCCCAAAACCTCCTCTCTCTCTCCCCCCATCAGCTCATCAGCTCACCTCAAGAATATGCGAGGCCACGATCGGATCAACACGTGTCTCCCCGACGAGCTGATCGTCGAGGTCTTCCGGCGATTCGACTCCAAGCCCAGCCGCGACGCCTGCTCCCTTGTCTGCAAGCGCTGGCTCGCCCTCGAGCGCCTCAGCCGCACCACCCTCCGCATCGGCGCCACCGGCAGCCCCGACCTCGTCGTCGACCTCCTCGCCCGCCTATTCCGCAACGTCCACACCGTACACATTGACGAGCGCCTCAACATTTCGCTCCCTACTCACCCTGTAAACACTCAACCAATTCGATCGATCCCCTGTTCGATACAAATCGGGTTTTTATAATTCGTCGAAACAAACAGGGTCTTAACGATTTTTGTTTTGTTTTTTTCAAGGGGAGGAGGCGCGGGACGGATATTGCGGCGGTTTCGTCGGCGAGGCTGCATTCTGCCAATGGCTCCGACGACGGCGTGCTTGATTCGAACAGCTTATCGGACGCCGGTATGACTGCTATCGGAGACGGATTCCCCAAGCTCGAAAAGTTGAGCTTAATCTGGTGCTCCAATGTCTCCAGTATAGGTCTAATTTCGCTTGCTGATAAGTGTAAAAGGTTGAAATCATTGGATTTGCAGGTGAGTTTTTGCTTAATTGGCTTTTAATCTCGTCTATTATTGCTTTGTTAAAGTTAAATTTTAATGCTTGAAGTCTACAATTCTTCGTTTGAATACTTAAGTGGAAATTATTGGTACATTCCTACATGGGGTTTCTTTTGAGGTGCTGTCTTGCAGTCTTGCTTTCATTAAAGATGCAATCTTTTCCGTAAGCATTGGAAATAAATTCTCCTGCACTCCTTGTAAAAACATAGGAGAGAAATTGCACTTTAGCAGTGTGCGATGACTTTTTTGGAGTGCCAATAACTGTTCCTGATAATTTTAAAATTGTATATTTGCTATTTGATATACATCGCAAGTCCATGACATGAAGCAGCAGGTAACCTTAATTCTGTTTGTGAAGGGTTGCTATGTTGGGGATCGGGGCCTAGCTGCCGTGGGACAGTGTTGCAAGCAGCTCGAAGATTTGAATTTGCGGTTTTGTGAGGGATTGACTGACGTAAGTTTGGTTGAATTAGCCCTTGGTGTTGGGAATTCATTAAAATCTCTTGGTATCACTGCGTGTGCAAAGATAACTGATACTACAATGGAAGCAGTGGGGCTGCACTGCAAGTCTCTCGAAAGCTTGTCGTTGGATGCAGAGTTCATACACAACAAAGGGGTGGTTTCTGTGGCCCAAGGATGTCCTGCTCTGAAATCTTTGAAGCTACAATGTATTAATGTCACAGATGAGGCTTTGACTGCTGTTGGAACATCTTGTTCGTCGCTGGAGGTGTTGACTCTATGCCGCTTCCAGAAATTTACTGATAAGTGAGTACTCATTATTCTCTTTGTTCCTTAGTAGTTTCTTATTGGCTTCTTTCCAATAAGAAACTTCTTTTTGGAGCAGACACTACAGTTTCTCACTCAACTTCAGATTATGCCTGTACACATTATTTTATAAGATTACGGAAAAAATAAAAAATTTTGAGCTTGTCTTTTTCATTTTATTAATTCAGCTCCTGCAGTTAAATGACTCTCTCTTTGTTTTCATGTCTGAGACATTTCAGAGGTTTACGGGCTATTGGGAAAGGATGTAAGAAGTTAAAAAATCTTATTGTTAGTGACTGCTACTTTCTGAGTGACAATGCCTTGGAATCAATTGCAACTGGCTGCACGGAACTTACACATCTTGAAGTGAATGGTTGTCACAATATTGGAACATTGGGTCTGGAATCCATTGGAAAATCTTGCCCGTATGTTCCTCTTTTGGTTGAACTTAAATTGGTAATTTAGCTGGTAATAATTATATGGATGGTTTGAGTGGTTCTCATGTTTAGCTTATTGATGCTGCTAAACTGTGGATGAATTCCATTGAGCTACACACTTTCACTATTAATTTTCTTTGAATGGGTTATAGGATACATTTAGCATGGATGTTTAGCTGTCAGTTTTGCCCGTAGATGGAAAATTATGTACATTCAGAATTTGTATCCTTGGAACGGGTTACATTGAGCTCAGTTGGAAGATTTGATGATTGTGTTCTTTAATATAATTTCTTGCATTCATATGGTAATACCTAGTTGGTGTTACATTCATGTTAAATATGTATTCATTTGTCTGTTGATGGTTGGTTAATCTGAAGAATTTGAAAATGTGCAGGCGTCTTACTGAGTTAGCATTATTGTATTGCCAAAGGATAGGCAACTTTGCACTTAGTGAGGTTGGACGAGGCTGTCAGTTCTTGCAGTCTCTTCATCTGGTAGATTGCTCAAGCATTGGAGATGAAGCCATTTGTAATATAGCTAAAGGCTGTAGAATTTTGAAGAAACTTCATATTCGTCGATGTTATGAGGTTCTCTCAAACTTAACAATGATTTATTCACCACCATATTTATTCTTCATTTACAGAATATGATTATAGCTATTTTTGCGAAAGTTTGCAATTATTTGATATTTCCTTTAGTTTGGAGGAGAGGAACAATATGCAGGAACAAGAAAATGCAATGCTTTGTCCTACATTTGAGTCGTATCACCTTTTTTGAAATGTTATCTTTAACCATAAATGTGTTATTTTAAGTTGAACAGATTCATTTGCTATCTGGCTTCTGTAAAAAATTCCTTGTTCGTTACCTAATTGGATAATATCTGTTGCCTTTGGTATAGATTGGAAACAAGGGAGTTGTAGCAGTTGGAGAATATTGTAGGTCTCTCACAGACCTTAGCCTCCGGTTTTGTGATAGGTAAAGTTTCTTCTCATCTTCCGTATCTTTCTCTTTAGTTTTCTTGTACCACACCACTTCTTTGCAAGTCAGATGCTTATGTTGTATCTGCTCAGATGAGAATATGCTGTTTCAAACATTCAATCAAATTCTTTTTCATTGTTTTGTGGTCAGAATCTACATCCTCGATTACTTAAAGATGTCTTTAACGTTGTATATCACATGAGATATATCCTAATCTTACCTTTACTACTAGAGTGGGGGACCAGGCCCTTATTGCTGTTGCTCAATGTAGCTCCCTACAATGTCTGAATGTCAGTGGATGCCACCAAATTGGTGATGCTGGATTGATAGCCATTGCTAGAGGGTGCCCGCAACTTAGTTCCCTAGACGTGAGTGTTCTGCAGGTGTGTTCTCTCTTCCTTTCTCCTCTCCCCTCCCCACCCCACCTCCCTCTTCCACCCACCCGCACCAACGAACACATGCATCTGGTGGCTTATATCTGAAGCGCCGAATGCACCCTTGTTACATTTGATAGAAACAGTAGAAGTTTTTCATGTTCATATTGATGCACATGCAACCTAACATGAATGCGTTTTTCCAATCCTTGTTCAATCTAACATGATTTTCGTTTTGAAAAGAATTTGGGGGACATGGCAATGGCTGAACTAGGAGAAGGCTGTCCAAACCTGAATGACATTGTGCTGTCACATTGCCGTCAAATAACAGATGTTGGTATAAACCATCTTGCTAAAAGTTGCACAATGCTTACATCCTGCCACATGGTTTATTGCCCGGGCATAACTTCTGCCGGAGTAGCCACTCTGGTGTCGAGTTGCCCAAACATAAAGAAGGTCCTGGTTGAGAAGTGTAAGGTTAGCCCGAGGACCAAACGGAGGGCAGCCTCTGTCATTTCCTATCTTTGCGTGGACCTGTAGGCTGTAATGTCTGCAGTCCGCTTACATTTATGTGCATACCCACAGCTTGCTTAATTCAGAACAGCACTATATGGACGACAAAATCTGGAGGCACAACCTCCTTAGGCGGACTTACATGAAACGCATTCAACGCCACCGTGGTATCCCGTTCCATGTAAAAGCCAGTTATGGACGCGTGCCCAAGATCTTTTGTTTCCATTTTTTTTTAAGTTATTTTTTTGTTTGTTGTTTATATTTGTCGCCATATCTGTAATATTAGCAATAAATGTAATGTTTTTGTAATAATAGAAGTATTCAGAGTGTTGGAAAAAGAAAAGAAGTAAATGTTTTGTTGGTGTTTCTCTCCTCTCCTAATCTCTGTTCCATTCCCTTCTTTCCTCTCTTATTTGAACGGTCACGGTTAAGTTACGTTAATATCTTATATATATATATATATATATATATATATATATATATATATATATTTAATATAGAGGTAATAAGACAAAAGCAATGTGTGAGAGGATGGGAGGGGAGGGAATGAGAATAGGAGGAGAAAGAATCTTACTTCAACTATTTGGCCAATTTTCTAGTCTTTTCTTTGTCGCACATTTTCTTACTATGAGATTCAAAGCTAAAATATTAAACTTTGTGCCTCCTTTAGACCATCTCCAATCATGACCTAAAACTTAAAAATATTTAGCCCAGAAAATTTAGGTTTTAGCCCAGAAACAGCTTTTCTACTCCAACCTTTCTGGCCTAAATTTTAGTCCCAGGTTATCAAAGAATGAATTAAGGCTATTTTTTTAAAAAAAAAAAATTATGTAGACTATCATAAATTAGTTTTATGAACATTTTTACCTAAAAATATTTAAATTCCGATAAATTTTGAAAAATCACTAAATCAATACATGAAAATCATGATAAACCACATAAACTTAAAAAAAAAAAAATTAATAAACCACATAAACTTAATACAATCGAAAACTCATGGACTACATAAAATTAATAATGATATCCACCATCTTGACTTGGTGATGGACTTGGGTGATAGTCTTGAGATGAATCATCATCTTGAAATATACTCCTTGTGGCATTCTTTCGTATAATTTCTTTTTGCTTACCACGTAAGTATCTCTTCCTCTCTGGAGTGTATTTGTCGAGGTCCTCCATTATCAAATTAGTTTCGTACCTTTCTTGCTCCCTATCCGCTTCTTGCTTCATGGCCAAAAACCTTTGGGCCGATTCTTCTTGCCGACGGCAATGGTTTTCGTTCATTCTTGCCATTTCGCTAGCAAATTGTGCATAACTCGGATCTTGGGACTTCCCTTTTCTCTTTGCTTCCTTTTGCTTATCTCTACCCGAGGGCCTTGGCAAAGAAGAAGTTGGGGTCATTTGGTCGACACCTTCATTGGCATCATTTTGGGGTGGGGCTTCATTATGAAATAATCTTCCAAATTGTTGATTCGCATCAGTTCCCCACCTCGGACAATCCTTGAGGATGTTCCAAGCATGATGCAACTTAAAAGCTTGATTTTTTGGTGTAGTTCTTGTCTTGTAAATTGCCGTTGCTTTGTCACCCTATGCAACAAATACATAAAAATAATTAGTTGCAAAATACTATTATGTACATGACAACTAAAATATCAACAAAGAAACTCACAATTTCTGAGGCGCCCCTTCCACTAGGCATATCAACCATGGCTCTCTCCAAGCTTCCCTTCCACAAAGTGCACGCTTTGTTGATAATCTTCCACCGATCATAAACACCACCAACTTCCCTTCGACCGGCGTTGGAGTTTTCATGGAACTTATCAACGATTTTAGCCCACAAATCCTTTCTATTTTGATTGGTGCCGACGCCACCATCTTCACTAACAGAAATCCATGCCAAACATAAAGCAATATCTTCGTCAAAGGTCCAATTACGACCTCTAACATGCTCTTTTGCCATCTTGAAAATTTTGGAAATGAGAAGAAATGGTAGAAAGAAAAATTGGAAGAATTGTAGGATAAAAGTGAGTTTTGTGTGGATGTTTGAACAAATGAAATGAGAAGAAATGGTAGAAAGAAAAATTGGAAGAATTGTAGGATAAAAGTGAGTTTTGTGTGGATGTTTGAACAAATGCATAGGTATTTATAGAGTTTTTGGTTGAATTTTAAGTTAAATAATTTTTTTTAATTTTTTTAGCCGTTGGATTTAAATTTGGACCGTTAGATTTGATTATATTCAATCTAAGCCGTTGGATTCAATAAATATATAAATATAAAACAAAAAAAATAATAATTTGAACCTGGGCCGTTGGATTAACCAACAGCCCATTTAAACAGGACCGTTGGATGACAACAAGTAGCCGTTGGCTACTTTTCTCGGCTGACACGCAGGGAACACCCCCACATGGGGGCTGTCGGCTGCACTTAAATGCCCAGCGCGTGTGGCGCGTGGGCGGGTAGAAAATGGGAAGTGGGCAACACAGCCCAGGTTTCACTCTCAGATGGTGGAGCCCATTTTGATTTGTGGCCTAAAATTGGGCCTAAATTTGACATTCATTTGGGTTTTAGGTTTTAGATTTTTTTTAAGTCATGGGTTGGAGTGGATTTGGGGGGGGGTAATTTTGGGTAAATTTTAGGTTTTAGGTCAGGGTTGGAGTTAGTCTTAGCGAATGTCTTTTGAGCTAAAGCTATGGGGGGAAAATAACATGGATTCGTAGTTTTAATGGTTAAAAATATTTCTCGTTACACAAACTTTTGAAATATGATTGTGCATTTAGTTCACATTGTGAGTAAAAATT
Organism: Crataegus laevigata; assembly: GCA_963580275.1. Taxonomy (NCBI): domain Eukaryota; kingdom Viridiplantae; phylum Streptophyta; class Magnoliopsida; order Rosales; family Rosaceae; genus Crataegus; species Crataegus laevigata. Next base: position 14,287,634 of record OY756940.1, on the reverse strand, counting down.
GAACTTTCCTCACACTTTTTTAAACCTTGAAAACACATTCTTTTTAACTTTTGAACATAGAATCAAATAAATTAAATAATATTAAAAGATAAAAAATAATATGTGGATAGCATCGCTTATTTTTTAAGGAAAACTAATGAAAAAAGCTTGAAAACTTTGAGTTTTAACGATAAGGATAAAATAAAGAGTAAAGTGAATGGTACTAGGATTGACTTTTTAGTGTAAAAATGCGGTTTTTCGTTAAAGTGAACAGTACCAGGAGCTTTTCGTTAAAGTTCCCTATTTTTTATTGATGACTTTGTAACAGGGCAAATAAAGCCAATTTCCCTGTTTTAAATAACTTCATTAAGCTACTACGATTTACTGGTATTTCTTTTCTTCATTTAAAAGTGAGGTCTTAAGTTTGATTTTCGCCAAATGCAAATTTAAACCATAAATATCGTTTAACCGTTAACTAATGCAGAAAGAGCTTAACTGATTGCTCGAAAGCCCTCCCTTCCCTTATAAACTTAACCAACTGCAACTGATTCAGGTAATATCATTTATTTAAAAAAAAAAAAGGGTAAATCTTAATTTACTACCTTGGTTTTCAACATTTGGTATATGAAATTTTTTTCATCCCAAAGTCATACCTAAATTGTTAATTTTAGGATAGTCTCATACATCCGTTAGTTTGTCTATTGAGTCTCCCATTAAATGATGACATGGCACCTATGTGGACAATGACTGGGCACCATGTCATCAAGGGTCCACGTGGAAAAAAAAACCAACATGTCTTCTACCTCCCCCAACCCCTTCCCTCCCTTCTTTCCTCTACAACCTATACCCTCCCTTATCTCCACTACAACATATACCCTCGCTTATCTCCTCTGCAACTCCCAAAAAAGTCGTACAAAGGCTTTAATCCAGGTCAGAGTTTTAGGTTAGTTGGTGATGAAGAATTCGACATTTCGGTATTTTAGGTCGAGCTTGATGTCGTCCTCATCGTCATTCTCGGAGAGGCTGAGGGAGAAGAGGTCGGGGCGAGAGTGGGTGAGAGTGAAGGATTTTGAATTGACGGTCTCAGCGTTTCGTGCGAGGCCGTAAGGGCGGTAGACGTCGCCGAGCTAGTTGCCCTGGTGGCTGATGAAGAAGAATTAGCTGGGGAAAAACTGTTGAAGAGAAGATGAGGGTTAGGTGGGTGGATGGGTGGAATCGAAGATGGAGGGGGAAAGGTTTGGTCGGTTGGTGCATAGAAGAGAATGAAGGGATAAGGGAGGAATGGCCAGAGGTAAAAGACGACCAAAAAAGCATTATTATTATTATTTTTTCCAATTTTTATTTTGAATTTTGAATTTTCATGTGACACCCAGTCATTATTCATATAGTTACCATGTCATCATTTAACGGGAGACTTAACAGTCAAACTAACTGATGTATGAGATTGTCTCAAAATTAACATTTTAGGTATGACTATTGATAAAAAAAACTTCATGTATAAAATGTTGAAAACTACGAAACTTGAGGCTAGTAAACATAGATTTAATCAAAATAAAAAAGTAAATTCTGAAAACGACGGCGCGGTGACGGAATTTCCAAAAACAGTGAGTCCGAGATATAACATTTCCAGAATCAGCGGGGCTGTGTGACGCTCTCTCGGATAATCAGCTGCTGAGAGAAGCGATGACCGGAGGTTGCAGCATTAGAGCCATCTGGATCCTCAACAGTCTCGACGCCGTCTTTTTCTCCAGGTCTTCTCCGAACACATTCTCACACTAACCTCTCTGCCTATCTTGTTGAGAGTTGTCCCACATTGGTGAGGGACAAGGTTTGCTATGTGCTTATATGATCTTGGGCTACTCCCCATATTGCCAATTGGTTTTATGGTGGAACCCCAATTTCATCATGGTATCAGAGCAAGGTTGTCCACGTGTGAAGCCCAACGGCCACACGCGCTCCACGTCACCCAGTTGTTGTCCACGTGTAGGCTTGAAAATCCGCCACACGTGCGGGGGCGTGTTGAGAGTTGTCCCTCATTTCGGCCCCCGGGGGGGGAAGTTCTTAATTCGAGTGTTTTCCCTTTACTTCCTAACGATTCAGAATTAGCTACTGCATTCGTAGATAGAAAGAGAAGGTCAGTTGAGATTCATTTCTGCATGATTTCTTGTTTCTCTTGTTTTCTGGGGCTGTTTATTTCAGTATAAATATAAATCGTGTGACTACTTATTTACTAAAATTGTACATACAAGAATGATGCTTTACTTTTGTTTAACCTGGTTGATTGAATCACAACTAATGTGCTAAAACGTCTTCGTTCGTTTGAACATGTTAATTTTGTGACTTACATCACTCTCGGGCTTGTTGGGTTTTATGGCTTTTGTGTATTATGTTATTACAAGTGAGTTTCTCATTATTATTGTTGTATCCCCCTTTTGTTGATTATGATTTTATTATGTTTTTTATTTGCCAATGTTACTATATTTTTCTTTTTATGCATGTAGGGAGGGGTCTCTTTGTGGGTTTGGGGTACGCTTAAGTCGGTCAGCTGAAGGCTCAGATTCTTGGGTTGATGATCCAATTACACGTCATATCATAGGAATTTACATTTGCAAAGAAGAGGGAGGGGATAGTAATCTGCTCTGGCCTTTAATCTTGCACACAAAGGGGCATTGTTGCATCCTTGTATTGCCTATGGTGGAGCCCAGGCATTTGAAGGCATTTGCAAAATTCTGTAATAGATCTGATTGTGGCAATGCTGTTTGAGCGGAGGACAATATATCTACCATTCTGCTTGATCTTCTGTCCATCACAGGGTATGGTAAGTTACCTTCAATATTGTACAGGAAGATTATCATACGAGAAACCTTAGTTGTATTTTCATTCCTTGCAGTATTTTTGAAATCAATTTTTAAATTGACTTGTGAGCAGTGCTTGAATTAAACTCACGAAGGGCACATAAATTAGATTAAAATGCATAAATGAGATTAGTGTGTCCCAGATGTTTGTGTAAATTTAAAACCTTACACATTCCGTATTTGCCTTCTATTGATGGGATGCAGCTGATTCCAAATTTTTTCTTTTCCTGTTTTTTCACTATGTTTCTCTTTTCTACATTACATTTCAGGGAGCTGGCATTGCATTTTTGTATAAACTCTATAAAATATAAATTGAATCTACTGTGTAAATGGCATGTGTGACTTTCTTTAAAGATATTAAGCAGTTCTTTTTCTTTTTCGTTTTCCCCTAGTGCTTTTATGGTGACACATGCTATTGGTGACATAATAACTAGTGATGTGGTGGAACCTGAAGTGGTCGTAAGTGCACCCCCATCTGTCAAAGGATTGTTAGACTCACTAACTGGCATCATAGGAATATCAAGCATCTCCTCAAGGGCGAAACCTGTAGCTGCACGAATTGCATCCTCAACCCCTTCCGGCATTGCAGCAACATGAACTGTTACATCAGATGCTCACAAGACTGGTTATTGGCCTTTAGATAAAGATGCTCTCCGAACTTTCGTAAGTAGTTCTATGCCATTTGGTTGGTACTTTTTACTACGGTATTTCTCATCTCAGGATTTCTTTACTATCATTATCACTATTGACAATTTAGTGGTTCACTTTTGTTTTGGCCTGGTGCTGGTTTAGTGTCTCATATGCTTGCTGATTGTACATATAGGAACACCATTGGATTTGAGCTTCCCCAATATTCTTTCCATTAGGGTTAATGGCTTTTCTTCATCAGATCTTCCTCCTGCGGACCTGAAGCAACCAGCTTGGAAGCCTTACCTATACAAAGGAAGGCAGAGAATACCATTCTCAGTTCATGAGACTGTCCATGCTGCTTTGTATGAACGAGACGAGGTTCCAGATAGTATATCAATTTCTGGTCAAATAAATTGCCTAGCAGATTTAGTAGGATTGCCTGATGTGTCCTTCCCCTTAATAGGGTTGAACGCAGATCACATTGAAGTTTTATCATTTCATCCTTGTGCTCAAGTTCCAGAACAAGGTGTTGATAAGCAAACTGTGATGTTTTCACCCCCGTTAGGTAATTTTGTTCTAATGTGTTATCAAGCAGTCTGTGGTCTTGGACCACCCATAAAAGAATTTGACCAGTTGTCTATGGTCTCTGAAGACAAAGGTGATTTCTTATTCAAATTGCGACTAATGGATGGATACAAGTCGCCTCTTGCTATGGAGTTTTGTACTGTGACTATGCCTTTTCCGACAAGAAGGGTTGCATCTTTTGATGGCACACCATCGGTTGGATTGGTATCCACTACAGACCATTCTGTGGAATGGAAGATTGTCATGGGTGGGAGGGCCCTCACCAAAAGTATTGAGGCAACTTTCCCTGGGAAAGTTCAGTTTGCACCATGGAAACCTCAAAAATCACCTATCTCTAGTTCAGCCTTTGGAAGCATAGCTGATGAAGATAGCGATATTGAGTCAAATGGTAACAATAATAATATGGCAAATGTAGATGAGTTCCTAACGCAAAAAATGAGCAAGGATCTTCATCCAGCTGATTTGGAGAAGCCATTTTGCTGGCATGCATACAATTACGCCAAGGTATCTGCTTCCTCATTGTTTTTTGTTTCTTCTCAAAAATCAGTTGGGATTTCTTGCAACAGAGAGTGATGTCTTATCCAAAAGAGTCTGTTAGAAATTGGAGACATGGCTTCCATTCTATTGGTCATATATTGGAAATTAAATTTGTATTCAGTCTCTGTTATTGTTATTGCCAGTGTCTGTGAATTGAATACTAAATAGTAATGATAATACAAATTATGTCGAGTGTATATTTTTCCTGTGTCAGTCAAGCACACATTTGGACTTTAAAGTGTTCAAGAATTTATAGAAGACCAAGCTTTAACAGAGGAACTCGTGTATAGGTGTCGTTCAAGATTGCTGGAGCATCATTGTCTGGAATGTCATCGGATCCAAAATCTGTAAGTTTTGCTTCCTCTAATTCTCCTCTCATGGCCTAGTTCGTTACAGGAACCCAAGGATAGGCCAGAAGAGGAGTATTTTTGTTGTATTATTTTTTTTTTGCTGGCTCTCTTAATTGTTTCTGCTACATGCAGGTGAGGGTTTATCCAACTGTTAAAGCACCAGTGGAGTTCTCTAGCCCTAGTTTGGGAGTGAGGTGCTTAAAAAAAAGCACCCATGAAAAAAAGCTGTAAGAGTTTTAGGTGTTTGGTAAACTAAAAAAAAGGGCTTATTTTGGAAGCTGCTGTGAGAATAAGCTGAAATCAAAGGAAAAAGCTGAAGCACCTATTTGTAGCTTTGGAAAACTGGCTTTTTTCAAAGCACACGGAGCTACAGTGCTCCTTTAATGAAAAGACCCACTATCAGACTGCTTTTTTTTTTTTTTTTTTTTTTCCAAAAGCACTTTTACAAAAATGTTTACCAAACACTCAGCTGATTTATTTCACAGCCGCTTATTCTCACAGCACAGTCGCTTATTCTCACATCAGTTTTTTTTTCAAAGCACAGCAATACCAAACTAGCCCTTAGTCAGGTGGGTTTTTCATCAGAGTTCTCTATCTTCGAGCTTGTTATACTTTTCTTAGCTCTGACAGTGCATGCTGCGGAAAAATTGTTAGAAAAGGTTTGCCGACATCATTGTGCTTATCAGATAGCCTTAATGGACCGATGGGCCTTGATGCTCAAAGCCCTAATGTTGGAACTGCTTTAGCGGCGAATGGGCCAATGGCTGCCAAGAACTCCCATACAATTAATATTGGTGGAGCGGTGGGCTTTGATCTTTATTGGAGTTTGACTGGGTCAGGTCCAAGTCCACCCACCCCAAATATCTACGGGTTGAGATCCCATTTCCGCTACGGAACAGAATCTCTTTATCTCGCACGCTCGTATCCAAATTCGATGGCGGAACCAATGATGCCGATTCAGAGGTGCATAGCGCCACAATATATAGTTCCGGTCACTCCTCAGTAACTGAGGGCCAAGGAGAGTTGTGCTGTAGAAGATCCAAACAGAATCCCCTTGTTCTCCAGTTCGAGTTTTTTTAGGGAGATTCGGTGAACCTGACAAATGTGGAAAACGGCTAAAGTTCCTTCTACCACATGATTTTGGTTCTCATCAGAATTATCTAGAAAGGCCCAACCTAACAGAAACTTTGTCTTCCAATCTTACAATCACTGAGTCAGTTTGTGAATTAAAGGAAGAATCGGCCGAGTATCACCCGGGTCGATCAACGGGCGGGTCGGGTGAGAAGAATTCAGCAGTTCAAGGGATGAGATGGACGGAGGCTCTAGGCATGGATTTGGCTCAATTGTCAGACAGTGACGAAGAAGAATTCTCATCACAATCCACATAAGCAGTTGGGGAGAGTGATGTTTCTTCACAAGAGGAAAAAGAAAACGATGATGATTTTGACTTATCCAGTGAGGACCTTCACAACCTTTTCACTGATATAAATGCGGAATCATTGACAACGTTGGAAGAGAATTCTCTCCTCGAGGAGCAGCCCGTTACTAAGGAAACAGGAAAAAACAAGAAAATGTTAAAGTACAGTAGAAGGAAGAAACTGGCTGGCACATCAGTCAAATGCGAGGCACAACATCTAAACTCCAAATTTTTGTCAAAGATGAAGGTTTCTTTGGTTCCTTTGAAAAGAACCCTATTCCAAGAAACGAAGAACGGGAAAGTCAGAGGATGCAAGAGAGAGGGTGGTAACAAGGGAGATAACAAATTTCATAGGGGCTTTATCAGTTTTAATGAAGATAATTAGCTGGAATGTTAGAGGATTGGGAAGTTGACGGAAGAGGCTAACATTAAAACATCGACTCCGACGTTTACAACCCGACATCATTATATTACAAGAAACCAAGAAAACATTGATTGATAGGAGACTCGTGGCTAGCGTGTGGGGAAACATATTTAAAGAGTGGATTTTTGTCCCTGCTCAAGGAAGCTCTGGGGGCATAGCAGTAATTTGGAATACAAAACACATTTCAGTAACTGAGTCTTTGGTAGGCGTTTTCTCCGCTTCAATAAAAATTAAGGCTCCCAACGGGTTGGAGTGGTGGTTATCTGGCGTCTATGGTCCATGTAAAAATAGAGAGTGTATGGAGTTTTGGGAAGAATTGGCTGGACTTTGCGGTATGTGCGGATCAGGATGGTGTGTAGGAGGAGATTTCAATGTGGTTAGATTCATAAATGAGAAATCAAATGAGGGGAGGTTGACTAAAAACATGAGGAACTTTAATGATTTTATTTGAGAAACAGAACTCAAGGATTTGGAATTGCTCAATGCTCAATTTACCTGGTTAAATCTCAGAGAAGAACCTGTGTGCCGGAGGTTAGATAGATTTTTGTGCTCCACAGGATGCGAGGATATATTTCCTGAGGCAAGACAAATGGCTTTAGCAAGGGTCATCTCCGACCATTGTCCAATCTAGCTAGACACCAACAAAGTGAAATGGGGGCCATGTCCTTTTAGATTAAAAAACATGTGGCTTCAAGATCCAGAATTCAAGAACAAATTCAAGGTATGGTGGCAATCGGAGCAAATGGAGGGATGAGAGGGTTATAAATTTATGATTAAGTTAAAAGCCAAGAAAAAAAAGGTGCAAAGCTGGAGTAAGGAGAGTTTCGGTTAAATAGAAAAAGTCCTTAAAGAAGCGAAGGCAAACATAGAGGAGTTAGATAGGAGAGAGGGGATGGAAGGCTTAGACTTTGAGGCTAGAAGAAAAAGGGAAGAACTCATATTCCTTGTGGGAGATTTGGCTTTTAAGGAAGAAGTGAAGTAGAGGCAGAGAAGTAAAGTGGAATGGGCAAAGGAAGGGGATGGTAATACTAAATTTTTTCATCAAGTTGCAAACGGGAGAAGGAAGAGAAACTATATAGAAAGGTTGGATCCGGGCGGTGGGGGAATAATAGAGGACGCCAAAGAGATTGAAGAGCATATTGTCAACTTCTTCAAATCCATATTTAGCAGTAATGATGAGGCATGTTGGGGTTTAGAAGGCATCAATTGGGCTCTAATAAACGACCTAGAGGCAACTTGGCTTGAGAGGCCTTTTAAGGAAGTAGAAGTTCAAAGAGCAGTTTTCGATTGTGGAAAGGATAATTGCCAGGACCAGATGGCTTCTCTATGCAAATGTTTCAACATTGCTGGGAAATTTTGAAGGAGGATATAATGAAGATCATGGAGGAGTTCTTCGAGAAAGGGATTATAAATGCGGTGACGAACAAAAATTTTATATGCCTAATCCTGAAGAAGTCAGACTCTTTGAAGGCGACAGACTATAGGCCCATTAGTCTAGTAACTGGACTGTATAAAATTATAGCTAAAACCCTGGCTTCAAGATTGAAGGAGGTTTTGGGTACCACAGTTTCTCTGCATCAAGGAGCGTTTGTTAAGGGACGACATATTCTGGATGCTGTCCTTATAGCAAATGAAGTGGTAGAAGAGGTGAGGCAGAAAAAAGAGAAGGGATTGGTAATCAAGATCGATTTTGAAAAAGCGTATGATCATGTAGAGTGAAGATTTCTGGACGAAGTACTACAAAGAAGAGGCTTTGGCAACAGATGAAGGAAATGCATACAGGGATGCTTAAGTTCTGCAAATTTCTCCGTTTTGATCAATGGGAGGCCTAGGGGAAAGTTTCAAGCTTTAAGAGGATTGAGACAAGGCGACCTACTGTCACCCTTTCTTTTTACCTTAGTAGTCGATGTATTGAGTAGGCTAATGGAGAAGGCTCAAGAAAATAATCTCATTAAAGGTTTGTGTATCAGGCAAGAAAAGGTGGAGATTTCTCATATTCAATTTGCAGACGACACCATATTCTTCTTGACAGAAGATGACGAAGTTTGGAACAATATGTTACAAGTGCTCAATTTATTTTGTTCGGTCTCATGATTGAAAATCAACAAAGCTAAGTGTTATTTGGCAGGAATAAATTTAGAGAGTGAGAAATTAAATAGGATGGCAGATTCTTGGGGATGCGAGGTGGGTTGTTGGCCTATAAAGTATCTGGGACTTCCCTTGGGGGGCAGGCCAAGAGCACTTAAGTTTTGGGATCCAGTGGTAGAAATTATGGAAAGAAGACTTCAAAGTTGGGAGAAGGCTTTCCTATCTAGAGGAGGTAGACTAACTCTAATTCAATTAGTTTTGGGAAGTTTGTCGATCTATTATATGTCCTTGTTCAAAATTCCCTGCGGGGTAATCAGACGTCTAGAAAAATTAATGAAAGGGTTTCTTTGGGAAGGCGTGGAGGAAGGTAAGAAAACCCATATGGTAAAATGGGAGTTAGTTACAAAAAATAAAGAGGAATGAGGTCTAGGGGTACGGAATTTAAGGAACCAGAATGAAGCATTATTGGCTAAGTGGTTGTGGAGATTCCCAAAGGAACCTTATTCTTTATGGCACAATGTGATAAGAAGCAAGTATGGGCTACAAGATAATGGATGGAATGCAATCCCTCCAAGGAGGGGCTCAAGTCGTAGTCCATGGAAAGATATTTCGAACGGTACTAATTAGTTTCCTAGCTATTGTAAGTTTGAGGTGGGCAACAGAGAGAGGGTGAGGTTTTGGGAGGATGGATGGTTAGTAGGGGGACCGCTGAAAGTGCAATTTCCTAGGTTATTCCTACTATCGAGGATGCACAATCATAACATTAGGAGTTTTGTGGAATTTACGTCAAATTCCCTGAGTTGGAACTTTGACTTCAGAAGAGATCTGAACGAGATGGAGATAGAAGAAGGTGGATTCTGAAAGCATCAGGTTTGTTCACATGCAAATCCTATCGTTCATTCCTTAGTAACAAAGGGACTGTGCAAGACTATCCACCCTATATTCAGATTTGGAAATCAAAAGCTCATCCGAAGGTTAAAATTCTTGTATGGCTTGTGGCCAATTGGAATCTCAACACTTGTGACAAAATCCAAAAGAGAAACCTCTTTATGTGTTTATCCCCACATTGGTGCAGCTTGTGCAAAGCTAAGGAGGAAAGTGTAAATCACATTTTCCTTCATTTTTCTTACTCGATTCAACTGTGGTGGAAATTGCTTCAGGAGGTTAAAGTTAGTTGGGTCATCCCTAAAGGCTGTTTCGAGCTACTTAGTACCAATTTTAAGGCACTTGGAAAAGGTAGAAGACCCAAAGCTTTGTGGGGTTGCCTGGTCTCGGCAATGTTTTGGAACATATGGCTGGAGTGAACAAAAGAATTTTTGAAGACTATATCGGAGTGGGGGTAGAAGTACTTTGGGAGAGAGTAAAATATTGGGCTGCTCTTTGGGCTTCGGTCACAAAAGAGTTTAATAATTACTCGCATTCTCAATTACTGTGGGATTTGTTAGCAGCAGTTAAGTGAGTTAGGACTAGAAATGGCTACTGTAGCCAAATCCTATAGGGATGTTTGTTACTAATGTAACTGGTGGATTTCTTATCCACGTCTGTATGTTTCTTTTTTCTTTAATAAAACTATTTCTTCTAAAAAAAAAAGATATAGAACTTGCATAAGTATATTATATGTAAGCAAAGCAATGCTACAGATAATCTACAAATATCTGTTAATGTTTTTATCAATGAAGGCTTCATAACCTATGAAAGTAAAATTCTCCTTGGTTTCTTGTTTCTAATAGTAGCAAATTCGTTGTTTAAATGTGAAAGTTGAGTACACTTGTCAATCCATATTGTTTCTTTTCATTTGGTGAACAGATTACTTCTGGCGATTATATTTTGTGGAATACATTGGGTAGATGCCCGTCTGCTGCCGCAGCAAAAGTATAGGGGATGCATATCGATGGCAAATCAGGAAATATAAAATGTAAATTCAGGGAGCAAGAATGCTCTCTTTGAGCAATCCGAATACACCAGATCTGTGTTTTAAAGTACGATGTATGTTGGGGGGGACAAATTTTCAATTTCCGGACCTCCTATTTTGGGATCAGTGGGCCTAAACCTCTGTTCTTAGCTAGAGATGATGTTAAAAAAGAGGGACGGGAGGTCAAGTTTATGGTCTGGTTTATTATGAAATGGCTTTCGGAAACTGAAGTTTCTGAATAGATCATTCGTGTAATTTTGTTTAGTGTTGGAAGTGAGAAGCCAATCAACGCGGTCGGCTGAGAACTGACTGGTTTTTTTTTTTCGCTTATTTGATTTTGCTTAAACTGTCATTCCTTTACATTTGTTCCTTGAAAGTTGAAACACAAGAATTTACAGGTTTCCAACCATACAAAGAAGCCTTCAAATGGCCATTTACAAGTTGGACGGTCTACTCTTGGCAACAAAATTTAGCCTAGGGTACCATCCGTGCCCCAGCTTCTTTGCAGGAGAACCCGAGATCCTGTCGCGAAGTCTGCCTCCTCGGAACACAACTGCCATTCAAGGGCTGTGTTATGATGCGCATAGTTCATGAGTCTGCATTTTATCTCCTTCATTGCATGCTCTCTGTCTCTTCGCGGTTCACTTTCTTCTCTTTCATTCTTCCAGAAAGTGTCTTGCCGAATGGTAGAGATCGTACGGTGCCCAGAGATGATCAACGGTGCATGGCTTCCTGGCATCCAACCTCAACCATGGCTTACCCTTCCCGCTCCAGTGCACAAGACTAATGGGACCAGGGTGGAGGTTCCTACACCTTCCTTCAAAGTTGTCACCTCCTAACCCATGCTGGTTCCACCGGTGATCCACACCCTTGATGTTTCCGGCCAAAACCAGCAGAAAGGGCGGCAAAGACCCCAAATGGTATAGCCTCCTTCGCTTTTGCAACGCCATCCACTCCTCAACCTTCTGTGTATACCCTCCTTTCCTCCATTTATCCACATCCACCACCATCACTCCTGTGTTGAAATAACACGGGTTTCTTCCTTGGAATGTCTTCGACAAATCCGGGTCAGACCAAAATGCGTCAGTGAAATACTGTGAGAAATTTGCCTGGCAATATTCCGGTGCAGCCACCACCTTGTCTTCCATGTCCACGCTCCATAGCTTGGCAATGTCGTCCACCACAATGAGGTCCGAGTCCAAGTATATAACACGCCTCATATCGGTCGGAAGGATGTCAGCAAGATAGATTCTAGCATAATTAATTGGCTGATCCAATGCTTGCCTTATAGATTTTGATATCTTCCAGCGAACCCGGTTCGAATCAAAGGCATATGTCTTGAAGTTCAAGTAAGGGAACGTAGACTTTATGCTGGAAAAGAACTCCGGCGCAATACGCGCGGAGAGGAAGTGAAAATGGAGATTTTCGGGGCACGTCGAGTGTTGCAACAAAGAGAACACGGCAGCCATTGTGCCGCGGATGTAATTGGCATCTAGAGTCATGGCAACATGGATGGCATCCGCGTTTTGGGAGCCACATTGCTCCCCGTTTCGGAAGGCGGGCGCTTCACGGAAGACAGGGAGGTGAGGGGAGGGACGGCGAAGGATGCCTAGGCGAATGCCGGAGGTGGTGGTGATGGGGTGGAAGAGGAGGATGGACAGGAGGCCAAGGAGTATAGGGAGAAGGGTTGGTGTACTCAACAAGGCCATCCTGTCGTGTTTTGGTATTAGTTTTTGGGGACTTTTGGGAGGTTGTCTCTAATTGCAAAGGCAACCGAAGCCATTTGAAACATTAGAAATTGGGGGGTTTTGGATGTGGGAAAGTTGGGATGTTTTAGTAGAGAGGGAAAGGAAGTAAAATTGTGAGGAAGACAAAAAAGGTCGGAAAATCTCCGGGTATTTTGGGTTGCCGAAAAGTCAAAAGAGGTATTTTGCCTTTTCTAATTGTGTTCTTGCAAACTTGGATGATCATATTTGGAGTATTAGTTTGTTCAGAATTCTGTTTGGGTGTTTTACTGTCCTAATCATAGTACGAGAATTGTTGAAACCGGGAATGTCATATAATTTAAGGGAGTTATTTGTGCTTATTTTGTTTCACATTCTGCATACTTGTTTTCACCTTCTGCACTCCCTTTGTCAATTCTAGCATTTGATTTTTTTTTTATTTTTTTATTATTTAACTTAATAGTTAGAATGGAAGAAAAAAAAATATGTGGACCATAATTTTCGCACGATCGAACTAAGGCAGGGAAATCTATGAAGACTGGACCTTGGAGGAACTCTTTCTAGATTTCTTATTATGATTCTCTATATACGGATTTCCATGCTCATAAGAACGCTCATTAAACGCTATATATACGCTCTTCTAGGGCTAAAAGGAGATATGATCTCTCTTATATTATATCTAATCCAATGACATATTTTAAATCTCAAGAGAGGATCTCATATCTCAAAAGATCACACATCTCATTCAACACATCTGTGCATACTCAACTCAACGCATCCTGCTTGCTCACATCACCACATGCTCATATAGGGAACTACACATGCTTTGATTTTCCCTCTTCGAGATATGTAGACAACTCTTTTTGGGTTCAACCACACCTCCCAAACAATCCCCTATCCTCAATGTTCATGGGATTATGGCAATTTTTATATACTACAGTTGTGCCCGAATTTAGTTTCAACAATATACAAATGTAAGAGGTAAAAGATGGTGCATAAATAATTAATTTTTTTAATATTAATTTTCTTGACGACGGCAAGAGTGTTCAATATCATATCAGTGCACGGCTACATTTTAGGCCCAATGATAAAGCTCAATGGCCTCATGGCCCATATATCATTCTTAAATAAAAAAAAACTTATGGCAAGTATATTTTACATTAAAAAAATTACTAAACAAGGATATCCACCAAGCAAATATTTTCGTTACTAGAAAACAGAAAAAGAATAAAAAAACACACACACACACACGTTATATCTTGTTGAAGCTAACTTGGAAAGGGAGCCGCATTTTTATTTTTGTCAAAAATGAAATTTTTTATTTTTGCAAAACATTTTCTCTAAGCATGAAGGAAAACTTTATAAATATGTTATTCAATAAATTATAAAACCGCTTCCAAATGCCTTATAAGTTTTCTTTTGCTCACGAAAAACTTTTTGCGAATACAAAAAAAAAAAATTGCATTTTTCACAAAAAACGTGGGTGTCACGGTTTTTAGTCGGTTTTGCAAATTCGTATATAAATCGTTGTTCAAACTGTTTATTTTCACCTTCGCCTCATCATGAAGTTTTGAAAATTAAAGTAAGATTTTTCATTGATATTCTTGAGCGTAGAACTCCATTTTAACAATGTTTTGGGCCTCATTAGAGTATTTTTCACTTTTTCCTTTTAGTTTTCGAATTAAATATCCTACTAAATATACATTTGTTACTCAATAAATCATAAAAAAACTGCCTTATAAAGTTTTCCTTAATGCTCATGGACAACTTTTCGCGAAAATAAAGAATTTGCATGACACACCCCGACCCAGAATGTCCATTAGGACTCCGAAGTCGAGCTGTACTGGCCGACTCCTGGAAGGTGACGAAGTCATAAAGTGTAGTGACGTGGAAAAAGTGAATAAATTTAAACCTAAAAGTGCCCAAACACCAGAGTGTGCTCGTGAGCGAGAGCGAATCCATCTCACACGTGACTTCAGAGCATAAGTAAAGTATAGTAAAGCGGGTAAGAATTATACCCTCAGAAATAGCCACCAATCCTGAGATTTGCCAAGAATCCTCGTCGATACGAACCTCATCAGCTAAAACCTGGAGGGGCACAAAACAGACATGTGAGATGACAAAATAAAACTTCGAAAACATCTTTCTTTTTAGCAATATAATAACCCTTCGTCGAAATTCGTGTAATTCCCCAGAGAATACCAATACTTAGGTATATAACAATCATATTGAAGAATGGAAAACCAAAACATACCATGTCAAGTATCTCAGCAACAACCATGTAAGTAAGATGAAATAAATCAATATAAATTAATGTCAGTCGTAGTCACCTATAGTGACCTATACGACTTATCCATATTTCATATATTATATTACATCAATCAAGTGCTAGCGCATATCTCATCAATCATATCACATCAATCAGGTGCTAGCACATATCTCATCAATCATATCACATCAATCAGGTGCTAGCACGTGAGTCAAAGTCACTTATAGTGACCTGTACGACACACCCACATCTCATCAATCATATAACATCAATCAGGTGCTAGCACGTGAGTTGGAGTCACCTATAGTGACCTGTACGACTCACCCACATCTCATCAATCATATAACATCAATCAGGTCCTGCACACGAGTCGGAACTACCTAAAGTCGTTTGTACGACTGGCTGGGTCTAAATAAATATGCTTAAGTTCTACGATCACGTGAAGGCTGTGCGAAGTATCGCAAGTCACCTACGAGTCGGAACCACCTATAGTGGTCTGTATAATAGGCTGGCACCTACCTTGGAATCCAAAGTAGTTGGCCCTGGCCTCGGGCGGAGCACTAACACCGGAGTGCAGGACAATGAATTCTACTTAAACCCATTCGTCACTAATTACCTTTTGATCATACCAACACTATAAACTCACTTGAACTTACCTTGATCTTCTCATTTTTGTGCCACGTTGTGCAATTTGTACTAAATCACATACTAAAATATAAACTAATTAAGGCATAGCTGACACACCCCGACCTAAATCAGGGTATGCTGACCGTCATGTGAGCGTGACGAAACCATGTGCACAGTGTGGAAGCAAGATTCATAATAAGAATACGAATGAAATTAAACTAGGCCACTAGTAACCAAAGCAAGATAGTGCGCTAGAGTGCGAAGTTATAGTGCTTATACAAAACCAGAGCATACTAAGTCAATGCAGTCAAGCCTGTAATAATAAATTCGAATAACACCAATAAAGGTGTCATACATAATGAGTAGTCTGTCAGAACTGCCGAACAATCCTCGTTAGCCACCAACGAACCCTAGCTACCTAGAACCTGGAGAGGCGAAAAACAAAGTTGAGTGGGTCAGCAAAACTAATCTTTTCAAAATCATCATTTTCTCAAAAGTATAACCCCTCTCCATAAAACTTGTATAATTTCCCAGAAATAAAGTATATACTCATATATATGTAAATCTCGAAATCAAGCTGGAAAATATGAATGTACGCCATGCCAAAGTATCAGAACTGAAAACTAAATCATAACTCCGTGGATGTGATTAAATGTCAGGTAATCATCTCGGCCCTCGGCCGTATATATAACTCATAATCAATCTCAATAATCAACTCAACCCTTGGCTGTATATAAAGCTCATAATCAACTCATCATATCATGTATATCAATCTTGCACACAAATCAATACCACCTCTAGTGGTCTACACATCATCACTGAATATAGAATAATTATGCTCTAGTACTACAATCACGTGAGGACTGTGCGAAGGATTCGTGGGTCACCTACGAGTCGAACCCACTTATAGTGGTCTATACGACATGACTATGCACCTAACTTGGATCCAAGGCGAGCATGCGGTGTAGAAGGTGAACAACACGTGAAAGACTGTGCCCTAACTCTGGGCGGGAGCACTAATCTCAAGGTGCAAGTGTATGAGCTCTAATCACATCTCATCATGTCACATCACATCGTTCATTCTCAATATAACAAGTAAATAAACTTACTTGACACTTACTTGTGCGTCTGTAGGACCATCATAACCATATACAATCACTAATGCATGATTATAATAAATAGATACTTTGCATGGCATTTCAAAATGTATAATCATTTAAGTTCATTTTCTGTGAAAAATAGTAGTATATAGGTATATACGGAAAAACAACTGCCCACTCACAGATAAGTAGCCGGGTCGTAGCCCCCACGCCTAGCCTGGCTACAATTGTCCTCGGGATACGTCTCACCTATATGAGAATTTACTGAAATAACGTTATTTAAGAACATATACGGAACTACGGAAATAACTTCTCATACATAGCTCAATTTTGGTATTCGAATATACCAACGTGACCTACTCGACGTCACGAACCCGTACAAAATTTTAAAATAATTTTTCGTGGCCCCACGCACCGAGAAGGGCACGGTGCCACGCGCCCCCACGGGCGTCATCTCCTACCTCCAGATGCAGGGAAATCTCGCCAGTGCCAGAAACTGGGTAAACCTGTAAACGCCATTTTCTTGCTCGTTTTCGCACCATTTTCCATGAAATTTTCACCAAAACTTCACAAATCTTGAGAGGAAGAAGGCTGTACCTCTTAAAAGCTCTAATCTTTCGAAATCACGTCGGGAAAATTTCACCAAAACCGGCCACCTTCGAACCCCGTGATCACGACGTCAAAACTGAGTCAATGAAGCACTCTGAGCTTCGTGGGAACCTTCTAGAGCTCACTGTGAGCTTGGATTGTCCTAAAAATCAACGATTAAAAAGTTCGTGAATAGTGCTAAACTCAGAGCTCGAGTTTTCAATGTGAAAATGAATGAGTTCATACCTGAAATGGGTACCAGTGTGTTCATAGGGACTAGAGGAACACAATGGTGGCCTTCATGTCCTCGATCTGTGAAGATTTGAGGGTCTTTGGTTCTCGTCCGTACGTGAGGGAAGAGAGAGTGAGAAGAGTTCGACAGAGAGAGATAGAGTCTGAGATTAGAGAGAGACAGACACGGGAGTGGTGAGAGAGTGATGATAATTTGTGTGGTCTAAAAGCCACCAATCCAAACAAAATATCTCCTTAGTTCTCATTGGTCCCCAAAGTGTAGGAAATTATGCAATTGGACCAATACTTTAACTCAAGATGCAATTACGTATTCAACGCTCGAGGGTAAATTCGTCAATTCACATTATTAAGAATAGAATTTCGGGACGGGCTATCACAATAGCACTTATAAGATGTAATACCACAATTTCTCATTTCATTGTACAAAGATTTATAATCTACATGCAATCACCAAATCATAAAATTAAAACATAAATTTTTTTTTTATCAATTTCCTTCACATTACTCAATTCCCAAACAATGCTTTTGCCTCAATTATTATATGGCTGCATCTAACATCTCATCAGACTGCCTATGTACCCTAAATAGGGATTAAGCCATTTGTAGTTCATAATAATTATTTACAGGTAATAGCATATGAATATATCATGATATAATCTACACTTAACCTTCTTTTGGCATTTCATAATATATTTCAAAAACACTTATGGAATTATCAATCACACACACACACACACACACACACACACACACACACACACACACACACACACACACACACACACACACATATATAATCAGAAGAAAAAGATCCACTCACCTGGAGTCCACGCTACAACCCCCTAGCACGACTATCAAGACGTCCCAATTGATCCCAAATGATCATCGCCTAGCACACATATCAAATCACATCGCAGAATCCTTACTGAGAAATATATAATTTACATACAACGCATCCCAACTTAATTTGATCCGGAAGATTCGTATGACGAATCTTCGATCCGTTACTTCCAAAAATACACATTATGCTTCTAGAACAATACCCTAAAGTTTTGTTACGATCCAATGGCTGGATCTCCGCCAATTGCCAAAACCAAGTGGCGGTTAACATTTTATTTACAAAATTACGATTCTATTTCGAGAAGATCCGTACGACGGATTCCTCATCCGTAAATTCCTACATTCTTCAAAAATTATGAATAACGACCTAAATTCATTCTTGTGAATGGATTGACATAGATTGATTGTAGTGAATTTATTTTTGTGAATAGATTGACATAGATTGATCGTAGTGAATTTAGGTCTCAACGATCAATCTATGTCAATTCATTCACAAAAATAAATTCAAGGCATTGAATAACGCCTAAAAATATCATTAGCGGCCCTCTGGCCACGCACCGCCGCCGGTGGCGGTTGGCCGCCCCGAGTTGCCGGAAAATTCAACTTTCTCCAAAAATTCTCAAAAATTGCAGAATTGAAGATCTCAATGAGTAGAACAACTTTCATACCTGTGGGTAAGGCCAATTTTTCCTAGAAGTTCCTTCAATTTCACTACACCAGTCAGAAACCTTTAAATTGGGTGTTCTCCAATTGGGTGATAAGATTAAAAGCACACTACAAAGTAGCACACAATTGTCCTATTGATTTTCCTTATTAACACTAAGATTTGTCAATTGTAGCATATGAAAATAAGGGTCTTTCCTGCAGAAGATTGTTTTATCCAACTACTTAAAATGTCACAAAAACTGGGCTGCTGTCTCTACTGACCAGCCACCGAAAAATAATTATTAGATCGACCTACACTTATCTAAAGTCTACGAAATTTTATATACAAATACTAAACACACAGAGCTACACTCGCACAAAATTTTGGGATTTTTGGAGTTGATTTACTATTTAAATTAAATTGAACAAAAACAGGACAGAAACAGATTTTAGATTATAAAAACAGATTGTATTTCACAATTAAGAAAACGAGTTAGGGGAAGTGCTATCCACCACCAAATAATCATGCAAACTTGTTATGTTTCATTCAAATTCCTTTTATTTCCGGATGAAGATGCTCAAGTTGGCTCAATGTTAGAACTCAACCTATTACTCTTTCTTATGTAGTATGTTAAGAGAATGGCGTTTTCAACTTAACTTAGTCCCTAGCATGCAATCTAGAATGGTGTGTTCATAGATTTAACAAGTAGAAATCATTAAGAACGAAAAGAGTTTGAGTCATCACAAGGCATCGTAAGTACTGATGTTGTCTTACTTATCCTAGAAATTGATTCACATGTTAATTGCAATTAACAAGTACTACTCTAGAACATATGTAGGTCCTCATTCGACAATGGCAGGCACACACATATTCATAGCATTAGAAACCTAAATATGCTTACTAAGTATGCATCCATAGAAAACACATAAAGAATTCATCAATGAGACAAGTAGTGAAGCAATTTTCATCCCTTCATAAAAGAAATTTAACGAAATGTCATAACACATTTGCAATCATATTTGGGGCTTCAAACAGCCCCTAACTTCTAAAAATTAGTTACACATTATTCTCAAATTAAACCAAAAGAAAGACATGAGTTTGCGAAGATAAAACCGAAAGAAGAGAATGCCAAGATTTCCTCCTTCCTTCCTTCCCTAACGCTGTTTCCTTGCTTTATTCCTTCCTTCCTTTCCGCTGCACTTTCTTTTTCTTTTTTTCTAAAATCCTTCCCTTTGCTGCTGCATTTGCAGCTTTGTTATTCTTCATTCCTGCCCCATTTCTACTCCATAACTCACCCCAATAACAGCCATTTAGTGATGACAATAAGTGAGAGAAAATGGTAAAACAATTGTAACTCTTTAGGTAGTCTTTATGCCAATTACTCCCTCTTAATCCTCATCTTTAATTCCATTTCCTCTGATATTTGAATAGGTGTCAGCTGGTTTGTTTTTGGCTGCATTAGTTTTGGCTGCTAGATTCATTGGGTTCATTGCTTTCAATGCTTTCTTGTCAGTTACAAACTGCTCAGCCCCTTGTGTACCTTTCAATGTTAAAACGGCCATAACTTCTTCTAGAAAAATGATATTAGCAATCCGTGAATGCTCCAAAAAATAGACATCCGTAGCTTTCCAAGAATATAAGGTTCATTCTCTAATTCATTCTGAGCTGTTTGTAACTTACTTCCAAAGTCAGCTGATCTGCACAGGCAGTTTTGACGAATTTGTTACTTAAAATCCTAATTGTGCTATTTTTCTTTTCTTTGCTTGAAAAATCCTACAAAACACAAAAACAAAGTAAATAGCTCAAAAATATAAGGAACTAACTAAGAAAAGACAAGTGAATTTGATGTAAAAAATATATAAATATGAGCTTATGACAGTGTTTTGGTGGTGCTAATTGAATGTAACTATTCCAGAATAAGGTGGATCGCCGACAAACTCTCTTCGGACCCTTGGGTTTGTTCCTCGTGGATTCAGTTCAAATCCCACCCCTTTAAGGTTGAAATTTGAAGGAGGAAGGCCAAATAATGGTTTGGGAATGGTAGACGGTCGAGAAACACTGGCTAAAGGGACGGAATTCCGTAGAAAACCACCGTGGTGACCGGGTCGGGTCATGATCCTGCGTGAGGGATCCGTGATCCCGTGCCCCTCATCTCCTCTCATTTTTCGTCCTTTCTTGTTTTCTAATTGGTCACACTTTTCCTCTCCCTTCTCCCCATTAGTCACCACTCCCTCATTACTCTCCTTCATCTCCCATCTGCACCACCCATTTCCCTCATTTCTTCTAATCTGGCCATACACGTGTCACCCGAAAATTTCTGGAATTTTCCATAAATTAATAATTTTACAATTTTGTTCCTAACTTTGAACGTTAATAGCTTCTTCGTTATAACTCCAAATTATGTTCCGTCTGCGCCCACACATCCGTTGCGACGAGCACTACGAGGATAAGCCAAGGAAACAAACATTACGTGTCACTACAAGGCGGTCAACACCAAACGACGCAGGTGCCTCGAAGGGCATTTTCGTAAGCTCGCTTATTAAAATTATAAAAATCATAATTTTTAGGGACGGGCTGTTACATTGCATTTTTCACAAAAAAACGTGGGTTAACACTCACAGTTTTTAGTCGGTTTTACAAATTCATACATAAATCATCGTTCAATCTTATTTACTTTCACCTTCACATCACTGTGAAGTTTTGAAAATTTAGGTAAGACTTTCCATTGATATTCTTGAGCGTGGAACCCCATTTTAACAATGTTTTGGGCCTCAGTAGTATATTTTTAATTTATTTTTTAGTTTTTCGGGTTAAATATCCTACTAAATATACATTTGTTGCTCAATAAATAACAAAACTGCTTCTAAATGCCTTATAAAGTTTTCTTTAATGCTAACGGAAAACCTATCTCGAAAATAAAAAATTTGCATTTTTCACAAAAAAAAACATGGGTTAACACTCATAGGGTGCATTTGTTGCATTGGACTATATCGGACTAGACTAGCTTTTAGGATTAAGCTGGATTAGCTTAGATTAGACTAAGTTGGACTAGCTTAGTGAAGCGTTTGGTGCAATGTCGGACTAAGTCACCGACTATATTTTTTTTGCCATTTTTAATTCACTTTTGGCTTAAAAATTAAACAAAAATTAATAATTAAAGGGTAGTGAAGTCTGGAAATGAATAAACCCAAGCAAATTTTCTTTCCCTTTCCTTCCTTTACACTTACTCGTTTCTGTTCTCCATCATTTTCTCTTTATCAAATTATGCATCAATCTCTTACTTTTCTTGTTTAATTTAGAGAATTTGTTGGTTAACCATTCGCCAAGCCTTCGGAGATTCCAAAAAGAAAGGCAAGCCTTCCAGTAACCAATTAAACCTGCAAATCCTAGAAGAAAAAAAACCCCATAAACCAGAAGAAAAAAAAACCCAAAAACCCAGAACAAAAATCAATTTACTTAGATCGCAAAGCAGTTATGGCGGAGATGACCCAGTCGATGAGGAGGCAAGTCGAAGGCAAAGCCAAAATCAGTAGCTTCAAAGCCACAACCATGGCAATAGTGAAGCAGCGAAGGAGAAGAATATGGCGGAGATGACCTAATCGACGAGGTCATCGTCAGAGATGAAGAAATCGAGGAGTTCGTTGTCGAAGATTAAGTCACACCCAAAGCTGGTGCCATTGAAATCGAGGTCGGTGAGGTGATTCGAGCAGGATGAAGAAGTTCTTAGCTAGTCCGATGGTTTTCGAGGGGACACACTAAGAACGGCTAGTGGGGTCATTAGTGAAAGCGAGTCTTGGCTAATCCCATTAAAACTAGTCGAACCAGGAAACAAACACGGGACTGGACTAATCTTTAGTCTAGTCCAGTCTAGTGAACTTTAGTGAGGGGAAACAAACACCCCCATAGTGTTTAGTTGGTTTTGAAAAATTTGTACATAAATCGTGGTTCAAATTGTTTATTTTCACACTCGCCTCACCATGAAGTTTTGAAAATTAAAGTTAAAACTTTTCGTTGATATTCTTGAGGGTGGAGCCCCATTTTAACAATGTTTTAGGTCTAACTACTATATTTTTCAGCTTAACTATTCTACTAAATATATATTTGTTGCTCAATAAACCATAAAACTGCTTCTAAATGCCTTATACAGATTTCCTTAATGCTCACAAAAAATATTCCACGAAAATACAAAATTTAAATTTTTAACAAAAAAAAGTGGATGCTAGTCGGGCTTGATGCACGTAAAACGAGGCAGACTGTCGCATAAACAAGGCAAACCTAGGTGCAAGGAAAGCAAGGCGTAATCCATGCACAAAATGAGAAGAGCTACACTCGCCAAAAACACGGCAGGCTCTGCGCAAGCAAAACAAGGCAGGATTAGTCGCGTTTACAAAGGTCGGTTCGACGCATGAAAAATTTGGCATGCAAAACGGGGTGGTCCGGCACACGGATAACAGGGATATAAATCTAAATCTAAAGGTATTTGAATTTAAATAAAGTAACGTATGAAGAAAAAAAAATGAAAAAGGATATGATTAGTAGTTCCTTACTTATTGTTTGAAAGTACTATTGCCAGGAGATAAAATCTTCTGCACCCAAATCGGGTGTGGCCTCTCTGTGGCTCCAATAAGTGATTGACACATATTAAATTTATAACAACAAAATTAAGAAAAGTTAGGATAATAAATATGTGTCAATCACTACCCGATTTGGGTGCAGAAGATTTTATCTCTATTGCCAGTGAGGTAGTGACTACTTTTGTAACAATCTCCAACGTTGTACCGATCCCCCCTTTTAAATTTTATTTTTTATTTTTTAATTTCAGAAGAAAAAAGTCAGTAGCTTAGAGAAAAGGAAAGTTTTTATTAATTATTTGAATTGATTACTAAGGAAAGTCAGCTAACTATGTATAGCCATGGTCTAAAATATCGATAATGTCCCGATATTTCCATTGAAATTTTCGTGTTTTTGGACTACCGATATTTCCGATATCATCGATATTTTAGACCTTGTTTGTGATTACATATTCAGCCTGTAATATATATATGGTTGTTAAGATGTCTGCAAGGCTTGCAAGCTAATATTTATTATCTAGGATAAATTTCTATATTTAAAAAAACACCAAGGGGATTCAAACCCCTCCCATTTTACTCCTTCAACACCTTGACCACCATATCACTTATGTTTTTGTGAAAATATGCTAAAATATTTATATATGGTTTTGTTTTGAATTCTTTTTGCAAGAAACAAATTTGATCATGACAATGAATCTTTGACAATTTCTTTTCGAGTATCTACTTTTGAACTACTCACTACGTTCACTCACCTAACTAATTAGTTGTAGTCATATTTCTATATATATGGACAACGTCAACCAATCTCGGACCCATATGGGTGTAAAGAATCTGAGACTCAATCTTCAAATCATTTTGCTTATGGACAACATTAACCAATCTCGGATCCATATGGGTAGCATGTTAACAATTACATGCAAAACTATTTTGGGGATTTATCATTTGATGACTACTCTTCACAATACACTTACTCTACACATAGAGATGATGAAGATAGTGAAATTTTTGAACCTCATAGGAACTCTATGTGGTACTAAGTCACTCATGTATCTTACCATGCAATGTATAAAGTGTAAAATATTGTACTAATTCATTATATATAAATGATTATGGTGTGTTTAAACTTCTTTCATTAATTACCACATATTTTCTACACTCACAATGTTTGCCAGCTCGTTATATAATCAACTTAAATCAGTTAAATCCATCATGCAATGCATTTCTTTCCATTTTTTTGTGATAAACTAATAGATAATTGACTAAATAAATATCCTGCAAAGTTTCAATAAAAATTTCCAAGTTTTTCTTACAATTTCCGTGGTTTTTATTCAATTTTTATCGATATCGATAATATCCCGATATTTCCATCGAAATTTCCGTGTTTTTTGACTACCGATATTTCCGATATCATCGATATTTTAAACCTTGTGTATAGCACACTTTGCTTAATGAGTAAGCAACCTTCTAACTACATAACAACGTAGGTTTACATGATCGTTATGCCACGTGTACAACTCAAGATTATGCCACTTGTCATTACACCAATCTACTTGAACTAACGGTAAATAAGGTTAACTTCTGCCAGCAGTTTCTTTCTAAAAATTTAAAAACTTAGTTGTAGTTAAAAATAAACTGAATTATGTGTCATGCATTAAATCGTTAAAATATTATAATGGTGTAAATTTAGTGAAATACACGTAAATGCGCGAAACCTAGACGTAGAAATTCAATATATTCTACACTGACAGATTGTCCTCTAGCTTGAAAACCTAAATATTAAAAGATTTTGCTAAAGCCAGTTGTATGCGGGATTCAACGCGTAGCTCCATTGCGAGACCTTGTGCACCTCCGAATAAGAACTGATGGCGTGAGGGACTGTGCTAAAAATTTCTCTAAGCTAATGCTATACGTGGGCAAATTCTTCCACGCCCAAACGGTGAAAAGAAGAAGGGGCAACCTAATCAAAGGGATCGAAGACGCTGAAGGCGTTTGGCAGGATCAAGAGACTGGAATCTGTGAGGTGGCCACCTCCTACTTTTCGGCCTTATTCCAATCCTGCAGACCCGACAGGATTGAGGACATTGGAGATTGCATGGATATCCGGGTGTCCCAGAGTGATAACGATGGCCTCATCAGACCAATAACAGCTGAGGAAATACACACGGCTGTGAAAGAAATCCCCCCCACTAGAGCTCCAGGTCCCGATGGATTCTCTGGATGCTTCTATCAAGACCACTGGGACACTGTGGGAAAGGATGTAATCAGTATTGTGCAAGCTTTTTGGCATTCTGGGAGACTACTTCGGAAGGTAAATCATACCAACCTGGTGCTCATTCCAAAAGTCAAATGCCCAAAGACCATGTCTCAGTTCAGGCCCATTGCTCTCTGCAATGTCATCTACAAGATCCTAGCCAAAGTTATCACCAACAGGCTCAAGCCGATTATGCCTAAGATTATTGGGGACAATCAATCTGCATTTGTGGCGGGGAAACAGATTCAGGATAATATCCTCGTGGTCCACGAAATACTTCACTCACTCACTCACCAAAACAAACAGGAGCAGGCTGGGATGGCATTAAAGCTCGACATGGCAAAGGCCTATGACAGAGTGGAATGGGAGTTCCTTCACAAGATGATGCTCACTATGGGATTTGACCCCTCATTCTGTAGCAGGATCATGGAATGCATATCAACGGTATCGTTTAGTATTCTTATCAACGGAAAGGCGAATGGCTTTATCCTTCCGCAACGGGGGATAAGACAAGGTGATCCTCTCTCCCCGTTTTTATTCCTCATCTGTACCGAAGGCTTTTCTGCGTTGATTCGCAAGGGTCTAGAAATGGGAGGTTTGCACGGATACAGAGTTTCACCTTCAGGCAGGCCTATAACCCATTTATTCTTTGCTGATGACTCTGTTTTATTTGGAAACGCTACTCTGGAGGAAGCCAATTCCATAAGAGACGTTTTGAATGTTTATGCCCAAGGGTCAGGGCAGATTGTCAACTTCTCGAAAAGTTCTATATATTTTGGGTCATCAACTCCAAAACACAGCAAAAAGAAGATTGAAGATTTGCTTGGCATTCAAAGCAAGGAGGGGTTTGGGCGATATCTGGGCCTGCAAGCCGACTTTGGACATTCTAAGAAGGCGGTATTTGCGGAAATCCGTGACAAGATCGAGGCAAGATTGATGGGATGGGCTGAACAATTTCTATCACAAGGAGGGAAGGAAGTCCTCATCAAGGCAGTTGCCATGGCATTACCAAACTATGCCATGAGTTGCTTCAAATTACCCATTGGGGTTTGCAAAGATGTTGAGAAAGCGGTTCGAAATTACTGGTGGAGGAATAATGGACAGCGCAATGGGGTCCATTGGACGGCTTGGGAACAAGTAAAAAAAAAAGAAAAGAGATGGTGGCTTGGGTTTCAAAGACCTGCAATGTTTTAATCTTGCCTTCCTTGGTAAGATTGGATGGCGTTTGGTCCAAAACCCACAGTCTATTCTCTCTACGATCCTAGAAGAGAAATACTACCCCGGTAGATCGTTTCTGGAAGCGGGGCGGGGTAAGAGAACATCTTGGGGATGGAAAGGTATATTTGAGGCTTGGAAAATCCTTAAAGCAGGGTTGAGATGGCGGGTGGGTGACGGGGGTAGTATCGACATCAGGGATGATCCCTGGATTCCCAAACCCTCCACTTTCCTTGTGAAGCCGAAGGAGAGTTTAGTATGCACACGGGTCAAGGACTTAATTGAGCCCACCACAAAATCATGGAGGACGGATCAGATTATGAATTGATTCAACCATGAAGATGCTAGGACCATTTTATGTATACCCATTAGCAAAACTGGTGGGAGGGACAGAGTTGTCTGGCATTACACTGGAAATGGGGTCTACTCTGTAAAATCTGGTTATGATGTCGCCACTACCCTTATGGAAAATGGGACTTTGGGCCGAAAAGGGAGGGGTGCCACTAGTGAACCTACCAAGTTGAAATCGGCTTGGACAAGGATATGGAAGATGAAAGCTCCAAACAAAATCAAGATTTTCATTTGGAAGTGCTGTAATAACGCTTTGGCGGTGCGACATAATCTACGAAGACGTCACATGAGGATTGATAATGTCTGTGGAATTTGTAACTCGGTGGACGAAACGGAAACTCACTTATTCTTCAGGTGTGCGTTTAGTCATGCTTTCTGGTTCAGCTCTCCGCTCCACCTCAACTCTCTTGAGCTTGTGGAGCATGATTTCCTGGAAACTTGGGAGAAGTTCTGCTTCCAAACTAAGAACAAGGAACGGGCTGAGGAGATTGTCCTTGACTTTGCTTTCGGCCTGTGGAGGTTGTGGAAATACCGGAATGATGTGGTCTTCAACGGGACTACCTGCCATCCCTTGGAAATTTTAGAGCTATGGAGGAAAAACACCTCCGAGTTTAAGAGGGCACTAGCTGTTGAGAATGAATGCGAGGCACAGCAGAACGAAACGAGTGGTCCGAGCTCGACCCCCCCAGTTAAAAATTGGCAGAAACCAAGGTTCGGTACAATTAAGGTAAATACGGACGCCGCATGGTGCAAAGACTCGAGGCGTGTGGGAGTTGGATGTGTGGCCAGAGACTTTGCAGGTGGGCTTCTCGCGGCTGGAGGGACTGGTCTAGGATTCTGTGAGACTGCTGCTGCGGGCGAAGCTGCTGCAATTCACCTAGCCTTGATGGAGTGCATCGACAGAGGATTTCAACAGATTATCATTGAATCTGATGCTTTGACTGTGACACACATGATTAAGACTGAGGTAACGTATGATCACAACTTCGAATGCATTTTGGATGACATCGAGAGGCTTGCCCGTAGGCTGACATCAGTGGTGTTCGCCTACGTCCCAAGACAGAGTAACCGTGCTGCTCACTCGGTGGCCAAGTTTGTATTTAATCAGTCTCGAGAGATTAGCTGGAACCACTTAGGCCCAGCCTTTTTGTTTAATACTCTCGCTGAGGATGCTAATGTCTCTATTCGTCTTTAATATATTCCTTATCTTTGGTTAAAAAAAAAATGCTATACGTGGGCGCCGACTACCTGAGTTCATATCTAATCTTATATTAATGGCCATGCTTATTTAATAGTTGACTATATAAGGTTTTGGGTTTGGATCAAAATGCCCCATACAATAGTACAGGCAACACAAGAAATTAAACTAACCAAGTTTCGCATGAGATGCTTCCCACCAACACGATATCTTTATAAATATATGCTAAAGGTAATTAATCATAGGTGATAGACTGATTAGTCCAATTAGGATCTTGTTTACTGCCTCTAAACACTTATTAAAGCCAGGATTAAGAGCTCCAAAGGCCAAAGAGCACTTTCCATTCTTACTCATTGGTAAAAGTAAACAATTAATCAAAAGTAAAAATAGAAGCATCTTCTAGATTTGTCTTCGCAAAATCCAAACCCTAAAATGGGGTTCGAGTCAGAAACGTACAAAGTAGGTCGGTTTAACCAACAACAAGAGTAAACTTAATAATAGCTATATGACTTTTGGAGAGGACAGAGAGTTCGGAGCAGAGGGAACATGATGGCCTCCATGCTTACAAATCCATGGCTGTAAGTGCCTGACTCCCCCCTCACTCGCTCAGACAGACTCGCCAGACACTATCAGTGGCTTCATTCAAGAAAGAGGCATGGGAAATGGAGTCACTCAAATCAAATGACATGAATCCCTCTTGATACTCCCCCCAACTTTTCTCTTCTCTGAAGGGTCCACTACGTACCACGGCCATTTACTGAACTGGATTTCACTGACTCAGTAGCTACGAGTTCGCCCAATCTGAATCAAACTTAAAATTTCTTGCGGCCAACACCTCGGTGATTTATGTTTTTAGGAATTGTATGGAGTTAAAATATAAGTATTGCCTAATATTAGTGGATTATCTTCTTAACTACATAGATCCGTTTTAAGATGAGGGATGTGATATCCACACACCCTTTTTTACTTCTCTTACACCATTTTGAATTTCGGCCGTCGGATCGGATGAATTGAAAAATATCTAACGGACAAAAAGTAATAGGGGTGTGTGAGAAGTAAAAAGAGGTGTGTGGATAACACACCCCTTAAGATAATAGTGGTGAAGCATGCTATACTCTAACCATAGCTCACCTTGGAATATCTATGATGTCATTGAGTTGAGAATAATATTGATATGAGATAAGCATTAAAAAAAAGTTGACCTGTCAACACATATTTTTTATCAATTGAAATTGAATTTAGATCTTCCCACAATATCTTAGAGACTAAAATTCAGTATACTAAAATGAATTTACTGTAGGGTTTACTTGGTGAGCAAGATCAAACACCGAGTCATGCAATAACATAATAACAACCATTTGGAGGGAAATATAAGGAACCAATTTGAAATTAAAATGATGTAGTTAGGGTTTCCTTGATAACTGATTGCAACTGCTCACTTAATGGGAGGAAGCAGTTGTAATACATATATAAAAATGCTTGGTCCCTCTTTTCGGTGATCTATCCTTGTTTCATGCAGTTTTGGTTGGTCCCATTGAAAACCAGAGAACACTAAAGTGATCACAAGAGAAGAGAAGACTAACTATTCCCCTAAGAATCGATTCATTCACTGCAGAACATGGCTGCGAATTTAGGTTAGGTTTAACAACATTGTATACGTGAGATTAGGGTTAATGCATGTTTATTTAATGCCCATGCACAACATAAATTCGCTGAATATAAACAAGAAAGGGTTTGATGGTTTCAATCTTTAAAAGGACCAACATGTGGTATCAGAGCCGGTCCATCCAAACCTAAATATGTTATATATATATATGTATGATGATGATGATGAACTTTCCACTGCTATTCAAGTCTGCATTAACGTGCATTGCGGAGAATGATATACTAGTATCACAAATGTATGTGTTGAATTTTGAGTACTGATATCATGTAATACACTTAATTCTTACACCATAGTGTTCGAACAAGTATAAAGGTTACATGCATTCATAAAGGGTCCTTAAAATAGTAGTTCATAATATTAATAAGTTAAGAAATTTCTAAAGAAATTTATTTACTGGGATTGTTATGAATTGATGTATAGTGAGTGATGAAATTAAGTGCTTATGTGATACTTCTTGCCTAAAGGTGTAGCATTACATAAGATTATGTTCTTTATACTTGGCTATGCAATGAAGTGGAAATTCATATCCTTTATGGACAGTTTCTTGTCCAAAGGTGTAACTAGTTTCATAGTTTAAGTGTGACAAGACAATTAAGACTAGTTCTTGATCACAGTACTTATGAAGTTTCAATCCAAATTTCTTATGATGCAGGATTTAATATGCTTAACCTTGTTAACATTGAGAAGTTGAATGGTAACAATTTCAACACTTGGAAGTAACAGATTGAAATGAACTTGGGAATGCTAGAGTTCAACATTGCTTTCAAGACTCCTCAATCATCGGCCTTAGTTGATGGGAGCACTACTCAAGAAAGGGACCACTTTGCCAAATGGGAAAAAGCCAATCAGATGTCTCTTTTCATTATGCAAATGCAATGGCAGAACACATCAGAGGTGGTATATCTAGTTGTGACTTAGCCAATGACTATATGGCTAGGATTGAGGAAAAGTTTAAGAGATCTGACAAGGCAGAAGTGGATGCATCACTTTCTGCACTCATCAACAGCAAGCATGATGGGTCCAGTAGTGTTCGTGAACATTTGTTAAAGATGTTGAAAATTTCTAACAAACAGAATGCAATGGAAATTGGTATCACTGATTAATTTCTGCTGCATATGGCCTT
Organism: Crataegus laevigata; assembly: GCA_963580275.1. Lineage (NCBI taxonomy): Eukaryota > Viridiplantae > Streptophyta > Magnoliopsida > Rosales > Rosaceae > Crataegus > Crataegus laevigata. Next base: position 14,256,436 of record OY756940.1, on the reverse strand, counting down.
GTACTCTTTATCAAGAGAGTATGATCAAATAAAGGTTAACTACAACACTTAGAATGAGACATGGAGTATCAATGAACTCATTACCGTCTGTTGTCAAGAGGAAGAGAGGTTGAAAAAGTCCAAAGATGAGAGAATTGAACTGGCTAATCTTGTTAATACTGGCAAAGGCAAGGGGAAAATGATTATAGGACTGAAAAATGAAAATTATAAGGGCAGCAAACCCTCAGGATCTTGAACTATTCCAAATACTACAATTGGTCCCAAGAAACAAAACAAAGGTTCTGGTGTATCACTCAAAAATGCTGGTACCTCTACCTCACTTGGTTTTCAAGTTCAAAAACCTCATTTCAAAAAGTGTTATCATTGTCAATCCACTGAACATTTAAGGAAGAATTGTCTTTGATGTTTTTGTTACTGTGGAATCAAACATGATTTTTGTACCTCAAAACTCTTGGTGGTTTGACACTGGATGTTCCATCCATATAACAAATTCTTTGCAGGGATTTCAAAGCCAGAATGAGACAAGTAGAGAGTCTTATAATGTTTATGTTGGGAATGGAAATAAAGTCTTAGTTGAAGCAGTTGGTATTGTCATGGTGAAACTATCATCTGGTTATATTTTAACATTGAACAATGTACTTTATGTACCTTCATTTAGAAAGAATTTGTTTTTTGTAACTAAGTTTGTTAAAATGGTTTCTTTTATATTGAGGATGCCAAACAAATAAAGTTTTATCTTAAGAACCAGTTTGACAGTGCTATTGGCTATGCTTTCCCAAATGGTGACCTTTGGAAAATTGAATGTTCCTATTATCATGATTGTTTCAATATAGTGCATTCTGCTCTAAAGAGAATGCTCATTAATGATACATCTTCCATGCTTTCGCATCGAAGATTAGGGCATATCTCCAAGGACAAAATGTTGAGACTTAAAAAGGATGGTATGCTGTCAAATGTCAACCTTGATAACTTCTCGGATTGCATAGATTGCTTTAAGGGCAAGACCACTAATTTAACCAACAAGAATAAAGCTAAAAGAAGCAATGATCTCTTAGAGACCATTCACACAGATGTGTGTGGTCCATTTCGAACAAAAATAATATGTGGACACTCTTACTTCCTTCTCTTTATAGATGTCTTTTCAAAATATACTTAATTGTATTTGATTTCTGAAAAATCTCAAACTTTAAATTGTTTTAAAATTTTCAAAGTGGAGGTTGAAAAATAATTGAATAAGCAAATTAAAATAGTGATCCGATCGTGGAGGTGAATTCTTTGGGAGGTACACAAAACAAGGGCAACTTAAGGGACCATTTTCATTGTATCTACAACAAGAGGGCATAGTGGCTCAATATACAACACTAGGTACACCATCACATAATGGAGTAGTTGAAATAAGAAATAGAACTCTTAAAGACATGGTGAGAAGCATGTTTTCATATACACATCTTCCAAAATTTCTATAGGGTGAAGCCATTAAGACAGCCAATTATATACTTATTAGAGTGCCAACCAAAGCTGTTAACATTACACTGTTTGAAGCTTGGACAGGGAGGAAACCTAGTTTTTCACATTTTCATAAATGGGGATGCAAGTGTGAAGCCAGGCTTTACAATCCAAATGAAAGAAAATTGGATATGAAAACAACAACTTGTTATTTTGTTGGTTATGCAGAAAGATCAAAGGGATATCAATTTTATTGCCCACAATCTCATATTAGACTTGCAGAGACTCACAATGCAAAGTTCATTGAAGATGATAGTTGTAATGAGGTTAGCTCCAAGTATTTGATTGACTTTGAAGAAGAAAATGAATATGCATGTACTAATCAGCCTTTTGACAATCATGGTTCAAATTTATCATTGCCAGTTCTTATGTTAACCCCATATGTTGACACTTTTGACTGCTCACAATCATTCTCCTTCACCTGTTGTATAAGTGAGTAATATTCATCCATTTGCACCCTTATACAACCATCTCTTGATACTTATGATACCAACATTAAAAGACCCAGCACTAGTATTACATTGGTTTCATTGCAGCCTTCTCAGTCAACAACTAGTGCTCAAACCTTGCAACCCACAAGAAAGTCTTCTAGACAAAGAAAGCCAGCAATATCAGATGATTACATGGTGTATTTGCAGGAAATTGAATATGATATTGGTGAATCAAATGATCCACTCACTTATCAGGAGGTAATGGCAAGTCATCATACTTTATTTTGGCATGCGGCAATGGTTGATGAATTGACTTCTATGTCAAGTAACAATGTGTGGCATCTAGTGGAACCAACACTAGAGATTAAGGCTATATGCTGCAAATGGGTGTTCAAAACTAAAAGAGATTCAAAAGGAAATGTAGAAAGACATAGGGCACGGCTTGCGGCTAAATGTTTTACTAAAAAAGAAGGTGTGGATTTCACTGAAACTTTTTCTCCCATGTCCACCAAAGACTCATTTCGTGTCATTATGGCATTGACTGCACAATTCAACTTAGAACTTCATCAAATGGATGTTAAAACAACATTCTTAAATGGTGGATTGGATGAAAACATTTACGGTAAAAGACAATTTACTACCTTCATGTTTGGTGGTTTTCAACATTTAGAACATCAATTTTTTTTCCATCCTAGAGTCATACCTAAAGTGTAAATTTTGGGACAGTCTCATACATCCGTTAGTCAAACTGTTAGGTATGACTCTGGGATAAAAAAAATTGATGTACTAAATGTTGAAAATCACCAAACATGAGGGTAGTAAACAGAGATATACCCAAACATTTAAATAAAACATCCACTTGGATTCGTTGAAAGGGGGAAAGACAATTGGGTTTGCAAGCTCAATAAGTCTATTTATGGACTCAAACAGGCTTCAAGACAATGGTATAAGAAATTTGACCAAGTTGTAACATGTTTTGGTTTCATTGAGAACAAGATGGATAACTGCATCTATCTGAAAATGGTAAAGTCTCAATTCATTTTCATGGTTCCTTATGTGGATGATAACTTGCTTGCCAGTTCAAATTCTCAGTTACTTACAGAAACCAAGAACATGTTGTCTAGCCATTTTGATATGAAGGGTTTGGGAGAGGCTCATTATGTTTTGGGGATTGATATTTGTCGAAATAGGCAGCAAAGGCTTTTTAGGGCTAGTACAAAAGAATTACATTAGTAAAATGTTGAAAATGTTTAATATGGAGAATTGCAGCAATAGAGATGTGCCAATTGGTAAGGAAGACAGACTCTCTACCAAGCAATGTCCTATAACTGAATTCGAGATTCAACAAATGAAAGACAAACCATATGCTTCCTTGGTTGGTAGTGTAATGTATGCTTAAGTTTGTACCATACCAGATCTTGCATTTGCATTAAGTGTTTTGGGAAGGTTTCAATTGAATCCAGGGCTTTCTCATTGGAATGCTAGAAAGAAAGTACGCAGGTACTTAAAGAAGACACAGTCTTATGTACTGTGTTACCACTATGTTGAAGATCTAGAATTAACATGTTATAGTGATGTTAATCTTGGAGGATGTGTGGATGATAGAATGTTAACCAGTGGTTACGTTTTCATGTTAGCTGAATGTGCAGTTTCATGGAGAAGTAAGAAGCAACAAACGAGGGCAATGTCAACAATGGAGTCTGAGTACATTGGGTGTTTTGAAGCAATGAGATAAGCAAACTGGTTAAAGAATTTGATTTATCATATGAAGGTATTTAGAAACATTGAGAGACCAGTGAGGATCTTTTGTGATAATACATCTGCAGTGTTCTTCACCAAGAATAATAAGAGGTCAAAAGCATCGAGGTTGATGAATATTAAGTATCTAAAAGTGCAGGATAAAGTCAAGGAATGTGTTATAGACATCAAGCACATCAACACTCGTGATATGATAATTGATCCCTTAACAAAAGCCATACATGTTACAAGTTTCAATAAGCATGTTACAAGTATGGGTTTACATAACTCGTTTGATTGAGTTTGAATGTGGGAGTGAGACAATTATGGTTGATGTCTTACTATTTTGTGATGTATTATGAATGTACTCAATTGACTTAATGATTTTAATGAATTGGTACAACATCAAACTATGTCAAGTGCATGTGTTAATTCTTGCAAGTTTCACATGTATGTGATATTCATTCAATATCTCAGGACCAAAGAAATGTGGGAGCACAATTAGTATACTGTAATGATCCCAACTAAAGTTTCCTCATTGACAATGCTTATATTTGATATAATCAGTTGTAATTTCAGAAGAACTGATGCAAACTTTGATATCAGCTTCTCTAAAGTTCGACTGATGTATTGAATGATAGGTAGTGGTAAGTCATTTTGTTTAATAGCTCAGTGATCACATATTACTTCTTTAATGCAGTAATGTTAGAGTGTTTAATCTTGCTTATGTGGGAGAATGTAAGGTTTACTTGGTGAGCAAGATCAAACACCAAGTCATGCAATAACACCAGTAATATGAGCTATGTATAAAGTAAGACTTAATTAGGTGTTGTAACCGAACAACAACCATTTGGAGGGAAATATAAGGAACCAATTTGAAATTAAAACGATGCAGTTAGGGTTTCCTTGATAACTGATTGCAACTGCTCACTTAATGGGAGGAAGCAGTTGCGATACATGTATAGAAATGCTTGGTCCCTATTTTTGGTAATCTATCCTTGTTCCATGCAATTTTGGTTTGTCCCATTGAAAACTATAGAACACTAAAGTGATCACAAGAGAACAGAAGACTAACTATTCCTCTAAGAATCAATTCATTCACTGATGAACATGGCTGCGAATTCAGGTTAGGTTTGACAATTTTGCATACGTGAGATTAGGGTTAATACATGTTCATTTAATGCCCATGCACAGCGTAAATTCGTTGAATATAAACAAGAAAGGGTTTGATGGTTTCGATCTTTAAAAGGATCAACATTTACAACTAACTATAATACTGTAAAGAGAATAAAGTGTGAGTAAAATAAAATGTATTAAAATGTGAGAATCCAACTTAAATTTAGTTGGCGGCATACCATAAAGACCAAATGTCAGTAAACTAAAATATATTAGAATGTGAGCTTCTAACCTTAAAGTAATTAGCAACTCTTTGATCATATTAGAAACTAAACATCTAACTAAAAATCAATTGGCAATAAGAGACTTAAGATTATTCAAACTACTTAAGCATAAACTCATTTTGCGATGGGAAACAACTCGCGACAAAATGGTCATGGAAAACCAATCGAAAACCTACTCCTAAATTTGTAATTTGAATTGATTTCAACTTATTAAATTTTCAATAATTCTATTTAGATACACAAGACTCCCCACATTCTCTAATATAGGTGAATCCTATCATTGTATGTAGGCTTTACCTGTATTAGAAAGTGTATCAGGAAATGTGTTAGTTTTATGTCCCTATGTAGTATTACTCAAAAAATTCATATATCAAGTTAAAATCAGACAAATCGTGTATACATTGACCAAATATATTAGTATCAAATTGAGTAATAGTATATTAATCAATTTAAACTTGTTAATTTTGGGTAAGCTTAGAATTAGCAGAATGGATGGGAAAGAGAGCATCCATAATTTATCTTCTATTTAAAATGGATAAGAACTGCTCTGCTGTTATGTACTTGAGTGAGGCCTTCGGCTAGGGAAGGAAAGTAAGTGAATAAGACAGCAGAGGCAATGGTGACTGGTGAGCCGCCAGAAAGAAAAAGCAAGTGAAAGGCATACAAAGTCACATGGCAGAATGAATTGATGCTTGCGTGGAGCAATTGAGAGAGATTCCGACTGTGAGAGAGAGGCTTTCTGAATGAAAAAAGCGCGAGAGGAATGATGTGGCGTGCACGGAGGATTAGGATATTGCTCTCTCTCTCTCTCTCTCTCTCTCTCTCTCTCTCTCTCTCTCTCTCTCTCTCAAGCTTCGAGACTCTCTTTGAAAGCAGAAATATAATTATTATGGAAACTTTAACGAAAAACTCTTAATAATGTTCATTTTAACGAAAAAATATATTTTTATACTTAAAAATCAATCCTGGTACTATCTATTTTACCCTTTATTTTGTCCTTATCGTTAAAATTCCAAGTTTTCAAGTCATTTTCATTAATTTTCCTTATTATTTAGTCACTTGGGTGAGGCTTTGTTTGTTTGTTTTTAAAGTGTACTTTTGCTCACCACTTTGAAGCTGTGGTAATACTTAACTCCTTACTTATAGCTATTTGATGAGTTTAACTTTTAAAATTTATATCTATTCAACGTAATAAATAAGGTGGTGAGCATTACCACTTGAGGGTGGTGGGAAAAATATTCCCTTTGCTTTTGTGAATATGTGGGGGCAGTGTGTGACTTGGAAGATTATGGCCACTTAAACCTTCCTAACATGCTTTGTGTGCTTCAGAACTCATCCTTATCACCTAGTAGGATGTATCATGTCACTCTTTGGTGGGAACCATCACTCATTTACTAGATTAGGGTTCATTAGATTTTTCTGCTAAGAATAATGTTAGAGAGATTAAAATTTTAAATTAAATTTACAAATCAAATTATGTGTCACAATAACAAAGAAGCACATTAATCGATACCTAGTTAGTAATTAATCATCAACAACCACATCATTTAGTTTACAAAATTTAGTTTAAAATTTTGGTTTATAAATTTGGTCTCCCTAGCATTATCATTTCTGTTAATTTCGGGGTTTTGGTGAAACCTGATCATCTAGCTACTTGGGAATTTTTTTTTTCATTTATACTCTTATTTATTCATGACGAGAATTAAAGGTTAAAAATAAACAGCAAGTGAGAACAAAAAATTAAAAAATAAACTAAACACCCAAAGAAAAAAGAACTAGGTGTTTTTCTTCTTCTCTGTGGCTTGTTAATTAATTACGAATCAGGAGTATAGAGACTCAAACCTAGGATAACCCTTGTGATTGCCTAAGTGGCTAGATAGGTTTAAATAAAATGAAGATAACAAGTAAACTCATCACTGTATAAAAATAAAAATATAGTTAGGCATGGTCACCACCACTTGAGATTTTGATTGGCCTTTTGAGGCTGTTATCATCAAGGTTCTTCTAACATGTGGTTGACTTGTTATTTACAAATTTGGTTTAGGTTTATGGGTAATGTTAGGAACACTAAACTTTTAAACAAAATTTTGTAACTAAATGATGTGGTTATTGATGATTAGATTATTACTTAAGTGTTGATTAACATACTTATATCTTATTAGTGACATATTAATTGGTTTGCAAATTTGGTGTACCTAGCATTATCCTAGGTTTTTATAATTTTGGGCCATTCTTAATGCACAATGGGTGAAGAGTAATGTTAGAGAGACCAAATTTTTAAACCAAATTTTGTAAACTATATAATGTAGTCGTTGATAATTCGATTATGGGTAATGCTAGGGAGACAAAATTTGGAGACAAAATTTGCAAACTAAATGATGTGTCACAAATAAAAATGAGCACATTTATCAACACTTAAGTAATAAACTAATTATCAACTTTTAAGTCCTTTAGTTTTCAAAATTTAGTCTCCCTAGCATTACTCTTGGATAATTATGCGAGTAATGTTAGGGAGATCAAAAAATTTTAAACCAAATGATGTGTCAACAATAAGAAACAAGCACGTTAATTGACACTCAATTAATAATCCAATCATCTCAAATCATATCATTTAGTTTTAAATTTGATATAAAAAAATTTAGTCTCCCTATCATTACTCTTGTTATGCAAATGTTAATTAACATACTTATTTTCTATTGGTGTCATGTCATTTGGTTTGCAAATTTAGTTTAAAATTTTGGTCTCCATAGGAATGAATAATTGAAAGTTAACATTCTGTTAGGTTAATTAACATGTGAAGAAGTAACTTTGTATTAGTGATTAATTATCTATCATGTACTTAAGATCATCTATAACCTTTTGAAGATCAATATTCTCATTATGTGTCAGTATAATTCCTCTCTAGAGATAATATAATACAATCTAATATATTCACTGTTTTTAATAATAGTGTACGTAGTAGTATCACCACTCTACTTAGTATTTGTGGTTAGGGTTGCATTTTGTGCACTTAGCAAAGAACTAAGGCCATCTCCAACCGAATAGTTTAGAGAGCCAAATGACCGAAAACTGTCCAAAAACTGTCTCCAACCGAGGGTTAAGCCAAAGGGTTACGAGACAAAAAAGGGCCAAAGGGCCAACTGGCTGGCCCAACCTAGCCCCGGGTCAGGCTGGATTTTTCATTATTAATACATTTTCTATCAGATTTATTCGATAGTATTGTCATCTTTAGTGTCAGATATATCCGACAGGATTGTCCTCTTTTTTTTAGGCCAATTTTTTTTTAAAAAATTCTCCTTTTTTTTCCTATAAATACCTAAACCATTCCTGCATCAAGTACAGTAAAATTTAAGTTGTAGTTTTTAAATTTAAATAATAAATTATGTTCTTTGGCCCTCAGTTGGAGTTGGTTTTTTGTCACAGGGCTATGTCTAGCCTATGGCCCTCTAGCCCCTCAATTGGAGATGGTAAGAAATATGGCCATGCACTGTTCATTAAAATATTAATTTTTTGGAGGGCTAGAGGGCTAAAATGAGCCATATGATCAGCCTTCGGTTGGAGATGGCCTAAGGGTCTAGAGGGCCAGAGGGTTGAACATAGCTCGAAAATCGCCTCAAATCGAGGGCTAGGCCAGAGGGCTCGTGGGCCCGACGAAATATTAAAGGGCCAAGGGGCCAAAGAGCTGGCCACTTCCAGCCAGCCAGGCAGCCCCGGGCTGACCATATTTTTTTTATCGGATTTCCTATCGGTTATAACTGACATAAATGCTAAAACTAAAATGCAAATGCAACGGCTAGTCAGCTAGCCGTTGGATTCAATTTTTTTTTTTTTTGGGCCATTCCTACACTATTAATTTGTAGTTTTTAAATTTAAGTTGTAGTTTTTAAATATAAGTTGTAGTTTTTTTAATTTAAGTTGTTGTTTTTAAATTTAAGTTGTTGTAGTTTTTAAAATTAAATAATAAATTATGTTTGGCCCTATGGCCCTCGGTTGGAGACGATTTTTTGTGACAGGGCTAAAACGAGCCCTATGGCCCTTTGTATCACATCCTGACTTGAGCTCCACCACTTCCTAGGCTCGACTCTACTGTAGTACGATATTGTTCGCTTTGGGCCTCGACCACGCCCTCAAGGTTTTGTTTTTGGGAACTCACACGAGAACTTCCCAGTGGGTCACCCATCCTGGTATTGCTCTCGCACGAACTCGCTTAGTTTCGGAGCTCCGATGGAACCCGAAGCCAGTAAGCTCCCAAAAGGCCTCGTGCTAGGTAGAGATGAGAATATACATATAAGGCTTACATAATCCTCTCCCTCTGGGCGATGTGGGATGTTACACTTTGGCTCTCGGTTGGAGACAGAGGCAAATATGGCCTTGTACTATTTATTAAAATATCAATATCTTGGAGGGCCAAAGGGCTAAAACGAGCCCTCTGGCTAGCCCTCGGTTAGAGATGGCCTAATGGCAAGGAAACTTGATGTTTGTTAGAGGTGACTCATAGCACGGCTTCTCTGCAGATGACTACAAGATCATCATAGGGTGATTCCATCCTTTCCTCGTGGTGCCTTTAGGCCTTCGGTTTGCAAGGTTTAGTCCTCGTGACTAGGGTTTAGGACTAAAGGTCCTCTGTGACTAAGGATTTGTACGTATTGTATTTTGATGAGTTTGTGATGTGTTGTAAAGACCACATTTGACATGCCCCATCTTATGCACGTTCTTGACTGTTCTTAATGAAATTAATATCTAAAAATAAGGCCAAACTTGCTATTCAACACAATGTTATATCCTATACTAACTATTTAAATTGGTAAACTTATTCATGCATGAGAATCATAATATCAAGTCTAAGTTTTACCCTTTCAAGAGATGTTTATTTGTGAAATTTCCAAACCAGTAGTACGTTGGCAAAAATTGTTTGAGAAAACAAATAACTCGTGCACAATACATCCATGTAGTGTTGGCACTAGCAAACGTTTAAATTTCATAAGAATGAAAGTCAAAGAATGAGAATAGGACATCAAACCGATTCAATCCTTTTTAGTACATGAGCTTGATCTCCATAAACCAAAAGGAACTTAAAGGCTTTGAGAGTGAAAACCCGGCCATGACTTGATCATGATGAAACTGAGAAGCAACGTTTTCCAAGGTTTCAATTCTTAGTTTCTGCTGCTCAGCTGTGCACTAAAAAAATTGACATATCATCAGATGGCACTCCAAGTGAGAGTGGTGGGCATCTCCACACAATACATGACATACATCAAGGCAAATTCGGCGCGCGTGGAACAGTAGCACTCACAACTGCTCTTCTCCAGACACACACCATATATGAACACCAACACCATTTTATATTTGGAAACTTTTAACGAAAAGCTCCCGGTACTGTTCACTTTAATGAAAAACCACATTTTTACACTAAAAAGTCAATACTGTACTATTCATTTTACCCTTTATTTTGTCCTTATCATTAAAACACAAAGTTTTCAAGCCCTTTCCATTAGTTTTCCTACCACATATACATAGCTTAAGTAAATTTCCAGAAGTTCCTTAAACTTCCATTCATAAATTCTTATGCTAAGAAAACACCATTGATAATATGAAGAAAAATAGTAAGAAGAGATTAAAAAACATAGAGATTTATTTCATCCACTACTTTGTTAAGTTATTCGCCTCATCTCATACTCTTATCACTTCAAATCTCGCCCAATACTATCTATAACAGTTAAACAAGGTTCATTCGTTGCATAGCATGCGCGGCTTAGGAAGTACTATGTACACATATGGTATGAAAATTCTATCCGCACTAGTGCCCGCCGACGCCGAGAGACTAGCTAGTTATCGTTAATACAAACCGAGCATTGGAATTCCAATTAACACGTGTGTAAATATGTATCATGTGCGCGTGAAAGTATGGCATATGACTCATGAGTCACGGCATGGCGGCTAGATAATTAAGCCCTCCCTCTCGTTCATTCTCAATGATTAGTTTCAACCCAACAATTGCAAAGGGTGCGACCATGGGGGGACATGGATCCTCTCCTGACCCCAAGGAGAGGATCCTCCTGACCAAAGATCCAAGACCGTTGGATGAAAATCCAACGGCTATAATTATTATAACTTTAAATGGACCTCCTTGTTTGTAGCCGTTGGATTTTCATCCAACGGCCTTGGATCTTTGGTCAGTAGGTTATAACTTTAAATGGACCCCCTTGTTTGTAGCCGTTGGATTTTCATCTAACGGCCTTGAATCTTTGGTCAGTAAGATCCTCTCCTTGGGGTCAGGAGAGGATCCAGGTCCCATGGGGGCTCGTAGAGCCAACGTGTCTTCAAACTGAAATACATGGAGGCCCGAGGGGAGGGGTGGGACCAAGTGTGCCAAGGAGTTGGGACACATGCTAGATGATGTGTCGCTTTGTGGGGTCGTTCATGGTGGTTGTCTAGGGGTGCATGAGGCCGCTGAGTGGGACCAATTATATAGAGTTGGAGATGTTGTAAATCCATGATTTCATTGAATTGGGCTGAGGACGAAGGGAAAGAATCTTTTGTATAAGCTAACGTGTATTTGTTATGATTGCGTTTGTATCTTCTCCTTATGTTTTCTGTGCTTATATGGCACGATACCTGTATGTTTTGATTTTCTTAATTATAAGTCCAAACCTATAATGCAAAGTTTAACTTAGAGAGCTTAATTCTAAGTTCAGAGACAATATAAGCACAACTTTTTCATGTGCCAATTTTGTGACTCGTTATTGCGAGAGGAACATTGGATGCGTTTAGTATATTGATGAATAAGAAAAACCGTTGAAGGGATTAGGTTATAAACACTACTACAAAAAACACTTTGTGCGACGAAATAAGTTTGTTGCGCAAAGTACAATTTCGTCGCACAAAACCTTGCAAGACAAAAGTTTGGTCGCGTGGTTCATCTCGCAAAGCTCGTGACGATAGAATTTGTGCGACGAAGTAGTTTGTCGCGCAAAGCTACACTGCTCGACAAAGTAGTTTGTCGCGCAAAGAGCAAAGTAGCTTTGCACGACAAAATATTTTAAATTTTAAATTTTTGTTTTTAAAATTTTTAATTAAAATAAATAAATTTAATATTTTGCATGACGAAATATTTTGTAACGCAAGGTTTTTGACTTTTTGTTTTATTATTTCTCTTATATTAATTGTTTACGCAACGAAATATTTGGTAGCGCAAAATTTTTCAAATTTTTACTTTTTAAATTTAATTAAATTTTATGATTTTATTTTTTTAATTACTTTAATTTAAATTGACATATTCAAAATAAAATTACATATGAAAAATAGTGATCAAATTATCCAATATATATAATATATTCAAAATGTACACATAAATTAACAAAGTACAATAATAAAATCCTAATACAAGTCTATTGTGGTGGTAGTGGTGAGGGATATGTTTTGATAGCGTCTAATCTTCAACTTTAGCTCTCAAAGTCTCGACGATTCGCTACAACAAAAAAATAGGTCAAATAACAAAAAATTGGCATAATCTCCCCTAAAATTGGTATACCCCAAATCCGACCCCAAACTGACACACCCTAACATGAATCAAGGCATGTTGGTCGTCACGTGAGGGTGACGTAGCCATGTGCGCAGTGCGGAAGTGAAAGTCATGTGAAAGTGTGAATAATTAAAAATCAAAACTAACTAAGTTATACTAGGATGATATATGAGTGTGTGATAGTGTGCAAGATAGCGATACAAACGTTCAGAGCGTAGGTAACCTAGTTGCAGTCTGCAAGCTAAGTATTAATTATACAGAATACGAAGGAAAATTTTACATTATTTTACAGTATTGTCAAAACTGCTGTGAAGTCCTCGTGAGCCACCAATCCATACGTCTAACTAGAACCTGGAGGGGCGCAAAACAGAAAACATGAGTGGGCAAAAACAAAGGTTTTGAAAATACATAACTTTCAAAATGTTATAACCCCTCACCGTAAAACCCATATAATTTCCCAGAAAATAATAGTATATACGTATATAAGAATCATGCTCAAAACGGTGAAAATCCAAGTATTTGCCATGTTGAGTGTTTCAGAAGTAAACATGTAAGCCAGGTGGAATAAATCAATATAAAATGATATGTCAGTTGGAGTCACCTAACGTGACATGTACAGTTGAACCTATAGCTCATCCATCCAGCCAAAGTCACCTAACGTGACATGTACGGCTGAATCTATAGCCCATAAATATATATATTCCTGCACATGAGTCGGAACCACCTAACGTGGTCTATACGACATGTTAGGTTTAATAAATTCGCTTAAGTGCTACAATCACATGAAGGTTGTGCAAAGTATAACAAGTCACCTACGAGTAGGAACCACCTAGGGTGGTCTGTACGACAAATTGGCACCTGCTTTGGATCTAATGTGAGCGTGTGGTGCGGAAAATAAATGATCACGTGAAAGCTAGGCCTTGGCCCCGAGCCGAGCATTATCAACGAGGTGCAGGATAATGAGCACTAACCATAAATAATCACAACCATACTCACAGCAATCTCTATCATCAATGAGTACTCATCTGAAACTTACCTGGCATCCGGAACGTCATACAATAATATCCATATCGATACTAATGCATCAACTAAAATATAATGCAATTGACATGGCATTTAAAACGTAAAACCATTTAAAACCATTTCTGGGAAATGTAAAGCATAATGCGTATATATATAGAAAACCAAAAACCACTCACTGGTATGTGGCAGGGTTGTAACCCTCAAGTCTCGCCTAACCGCACTCGTCCTCAAGAAACGTCTCACCTATATGAGAAACCACTGATTTAACGTTAATTATAAAGTACATATACGAAACCTAGGATTAACTTCTCATACATTACTCAATTGGGGTGTTTGCATATACCAATGTGATCTACACAACACCACGAACACCCCCATATTTTAAAAATAATTTTTCAAGGTCCCACGCGCCTGCCACACGCGGGCATGTGCTTGGCATGCTGATGGTAACTTTGACGTCATCAAAGAATATTCAGTTAAATATCAAAATATGCCATTAGATATAATTGACACCGTTAAGAATATTCCGTCAAAGTTGACAGAATATTCTTCCTTCTTCTTTGATACCTCGCTCGACTCCAGTGTCGGCCACCGCTGCATCGCTGGTTCTTGGAAAACTAAAATTCGCTAATTTCTCCTTCATTTTAGCACCAAATTTTATGAATTTTATATCTACGCTAAGCTCTCAATAAGTAGATTAAGTTCTTACCTATCTAGGGTCCTAAGCTTGACGGAAAAAGCTCAAAATATTTCTTGAAATTCTGGCAACACCTGTAACTCAATAAACCCACGTTCTCCGATGTTAAAATTACTCTAACAACACTCCAAAATGTTAGGGAAGTTAGACCATTACCTTCTCGAGCCTCCGAAACAACTAAATCAACCACGATCACGTTGGGGTCATTGTGTACCTCACCGGAGTTCATGGAAATCGTAGGTTTTTTTAGGTTCTTACTTCGAACTAATGGTATAGCTAGACTTGTAAGACCACAAGGAAGATGATGGTGTACGCCTAACACTCGATCTGTGAGTGTTTTGATGAGGTTGAGTGTGAGGTGTATGGTTTGTACGGACAGGGAAGTCTTAAGAACAAAGGCGAGGGAGAGAAGGTTGCACCTGTGTGTGTGTGTGTGTGAAATTAGTCACGGGTTAGCCAAGAAAACAATTCTGAGGCCCTAATTGGGCTACCATATAAAAGAGAGGGTGGGAGAGTTCAATTGGTCCAAAATAATAGCCCAATGAAAACTAAATCAAACTCAAATTCTGATCGGGCTCCAATACAGTAGGATCTGAAATGATTGGTAGACAAAATTGTTGTAATATTTTTGTTAGGAATTCGATTCAACCCTAACTTGTGTCGACGCGCTCGAGACAACGAGTACTATTTAATTACGTTAGCGAGACCAATAATTTAATTCTAAGTATGCACGTCTACGTTACTAAGCCTCGATGACATTTTCGTCGTTTTACATACTCGGAGATTAAAATATATACAATTTCAGGACGGGCTGTTACACCAACTCCACTCCTTATCCTATACTCGACCACAAACCCCGCACCAAACTCAAAACTAACTCTAAATACACATATTAATGAAGAAGAAAAAATTAGGGAGAATATACCTTTCGGCAAGATTGAGAGTGAGTGAGAATGACAGGGAGGAATGAGTGTGAGAGAATTAGAGGAGATAATGAGAGAGAGATGAGAGAGTAAGTGAGAGTGAGAGATAGTGAAGAGAGAGAAGAGGGATTAAGTGAGAGGAGTGAGTGTCAGAGAGATGGTCAGATTTGGGGAAAGGGAAAGAGAGATGAGAGGTAAGAGGTAAGAGGAGAGAAAGACATTGAGAAAATGGTGGAGGAGTTATTTTGGTTTTAAAAGTAGTATCACTTTGCGCGACGAAGGATACGAGTTTGCGTGACGAAATATTGGTTGTTTAAAGTCTTTAAAAAATAAAAATTTCCCGCGTCCCATTTTTGTTGCCCACCCAAATTTTTAGAGCTTTTAGAGCTTTGATCGCGCAAAGTCTTAAAAAAAATTCTTGCATCCCATTTTTTATGCCTGCCCAAATTTTTAGAGTTTTGCACAAAGAAAAATTGGTTGCGCAAAGTCTTTACAAACAAAATTTCCTGCATCCCATTTTTGGTGCCCGCCCAAATTTTTAGAGTTTTGTGCGACAAAAAATTAATCGAGCAAAACTTTGCGTGACGAAAAATTGGTTGCACAAAGTCTTAATTTTTTTTTTTAAATTCTCGTGTTCCATTTTTGGCTCCCGTCCAAATTTAAGGATTATGCACGACAAAATATTGGTTAGTCGCACAAAATTTATAAAAATAATTTTTCTAAATAATAAAAAAGAAAATAATTTTATTTTACAATTTAAAATATAAATAAATTAAAATAAATAAGGTTTAGGCGACCAAATGTGTATTCGTCGCGCAAAGAAAATTGTGACAACCCGTCCTGAGATTTTTATTTCGACGATGTGAATTGACGGAAATGCCCCTTCGGAGTCGTGTACGTATGTATGTGTTTGTGTGATGACCAATTATGATTTGCCCTCAATTATTGGGGCCAATCAGATTTTATTTGGATCCTTGAATCTGATTAGGAGTTATAAACCACACACATGCACATACCTTCTCTCTCTCTCTCATCTCGTAGTCTTTCTCTCTCATCTCTCGAAAACTCACTCTCTCTTTCTCCCATTTCTTGTACGGACAAGACACAAACCCCCAAATCTTCACAAATCGAGGAAAGCAAGACCACCATCGTGCTCCTGGAGACCATACGAACCCAGTGGTACCAATTTTAGGTAAGAACTCTTACGATTTCACGTTGAAAACTCACTCCCCGAGTTTGTCACTGTTCATCATGTTTTTGTTGGTTGATTTTCAGGGGAATCCAAGCTCACCACGAGCCTTAGAAGGTTCCCACGAACCTCGGAGACCAACGTTGACGGAGTTTAGACGTCGGAATAGCCCAGTTCAAGTTTGGCCGATTTATGAGATTTTTCCCGACGAGATTTCAAGTCTTTTTCGAGGTTCTTGAAGGTATAACTCTCTTCCTCACTTGATTTAGAGCTTGTAGGAAGAAAAATGGGTTAAAATGGAGTAGAAACGAGGGAGAAAACCCGAGTTGCAGGTTTTTTCGGCGCTGGCGGGAGCTCTGGCAAGCTGAGGTTGAAGACGACACGTGCCGCGCGTGGGGGGCGCGTTGCACCATGCCCTGGCAGGCGCGTGGGGGCGCGTGAGCCCAGGAAAAATTAATTTAAAAATATGTTGACGTCCGTGATGTCGAGTAGGTCGCGTTGGTATATTCGTATGCCAAAATTGAGCTATGTACGAGAAGTTATTTCCGTAGTTTCGTATATGTGCTTAAATAACGTATTTTTAGTAATTTCTCATATAGGTGAGACTTATTCTGAGGACGAGCGTAGCCAGGCTAGACGTGGGGGCTACGACCCGGCGACCTATCAGTGAGTGGGCAGCTATTTTTTCGTATAAACCTATATATATAATGATTTTTCCTGGAATCAGCTTTTAAATGAAAAATACGTTTTATCGCCATGCATATAACTCAGTATTGATGCATGAGTATTCATATATACATTTCATGCATATGTTGGTGCCGAGGACGCCCAGGCAATGGCGGAGCCACCCACAAGGCTAAGGTGGGCTGTAGTCCAGGGAGGTTTTTACACACTCATTTTTATTTCTCACACACTTCTTTCAATTTTCAGCTGTCGGATAAAATGAATTGAAGATGATCAATGACAAAAAATTCATAAGAGTGTGTAGGAGGTAAAAATGAGTGTGTGAATAACATTATTCTTTTGTGCTTATACCCCACTCAGTTTCAATACAGGTTATAATTTAATGTATAATTTAGTAGAGGATAGGTAATAAATAATAATTTTTATGCTAAAAATTATAAATTAGTTCTATCTCATGTCTCCCTTCATCCTATTTGTAAAAGAAAAAGACCATTTAGTCTCTGTGCTTCTTACCAAGAAAAGAAAAATATTTTTTTTTAATCCACAATTAAATCCCTATCTCCACAAGTCCTTACTTTCTGTTGTAATTTTCCAATGAAATCACTTTTGTTACGTTACTAATCTCTTTATTTACTTATTCTTGATTTAATTACTAGTTTAATTATTTATATGGTCCTTGAATTATTGGCTAGGTTATGATTTTGAGAATAATTTATATTCTATTGTTGTTCTTTTATATTGATTATTATATAATTTTATATAAGAAAAAAACTATATAAAATTATGGCACTAATTTCAGCTAGCCCACCCAAGAAAATAATCCTGGCTCCGCCCTTGCGCCCAGGTAAGTACCAGGTAGGTGCATGCATTGCTAAGAAAGAACAGATGAGATACGATGTGATATGATGTGATATGTTTTTAGCTCATAAACCTGCACATATTGTTAGTGCTCATGCCCAGAGTTAGGGGCACAGTCTTTCACGTGTTGTTCACCTCCCGCACCGCATGCTCGCCTTGGATCCAAGTTAAGTGCACAGTCCTGTCATATAGACCATTATAAGTGGGTTCGACTCGTAGGTGACCCACGAATCCCTCACACAGTCTTCACGTGATTGTAGCACTAGGGCATTCTTATATTGATACAGTGATGTGATAATGACCTCATGAGGATATTGATGTATGTGCAGAGTATATATATGATGAGATTGAGATGTTATGAGCTATATATACAGCCGATGGCTGAGTTGATACCTAATAGCTATATGGTTATCGAGATGCATCGCATGACATGGTTTTTGAGATTCAGAATGATATTGAAGTGCATTGCATGGCATAATTTGAGATACGTTTGATAATGAATAATGTTGAGCATGTTTGAGATATATATGTACGTACTATTTTTTGGGAATTTATACAGGTTTTACGGAGAGGGGTTATACTTTTGAGAAAAGAATGATTTTGAAACAGATTTGTTTTGATGACCCACTCAATTTTTTTTTTCGCCTCTCCAGGTTCTAGATAGCTAGAGTGTCGTTGGTGGCTAGCGAGGATCGTACGGCAGTTTTGACAGACTTCTCTATATGTATGGCACCTTTGGTGTTATTCGAATCCTTATTCATGCTTGACTGCATTTTTAACTTAGTACGCTCTGGTTCTGTATAAGTACTATAATATCTCTCTAGCACACTACCTCTTTTAGGTTGCTAGTGGATTGGTTTTAATTAGTTCGTATTCTGTTAATGATTCTTGCTTCCGCACTGTGCACTTGGCTAAGTCACACTCACGTGACGGCCAGCACGCCCCACTTTCGGGTCGGGGTGTGTCAAAATAATAAACAAAAATAAAAAAATAATTTAGTTTAACAATATAAAATGTAAAAATAAATAAAAATTAAGTAAATAACGGTTAGGCGACGAAATATTGATATTCTTCGTACAAATTTAAAAAATAAAAATAAAAACTTATGAAAACAACTATATTTTTAAATTTATAATATAAAGTAAAATAAAAAACAAAAAATGAATGAGTAAATAACGGTTAGTTTAACAATGAATGAATTCGATCTTTAATTTAAAATATTTACACTAGTGGATACTACAAAATCTTATGTTATACTTAATGAAACTATAAATAAACTCTAAGTGTTAGTGAATCTATTATTTTGATGGGATACGCTTTCTACGAAACTAGTTTCAAAGATCCAACCGTCAAACTTGTTTGTATATACTTCGAGATCATATACGCCAAAAATCGCAAAAAACAAACATTCAGAGATCAAGGAATGGGACAAAACTTTTCGACGGTTATAAACGAAAAATCACGATTTAACAATTATTTCAACTCCGATTTTGATGCTTTTTTGCAGCTACACTCCTTGATCCAATATGAATATAATGAACTAATTTAATCGTCAATTTAAAATATATTTTTCTAACAAAAATCCGATCCGAACTACAATAATATATTTTTCTAACAAAAACCCGATCCGAACTACAATAATAAATTTAAAGCTACCTAATAAATATATATACCGTTCAATTTCTTAAGTGTTATACGTACAAAATTAAAAAAAAAGAAAGAAATTGGTTTAGGCGACGAAATATTTGAATTACGTCACGCAAAGATTTAAAAAAATAAAATAAAATAATATTTATTTTTGTAAAGACTTTGCACAACGAAGTTTAAAGTTTCGTCGAGCAAAATTTCATTGCGCAAAGTCACTTTACGCGACGATATATTTTTCGTCGCGCAAGACTTTGTGCAACGAAGTTTAGAATTTCCTCACGCAAAGTGACTTTGGGCGACAATGTGTGTTTCGTTGCACAAGAGGTTTTTTATTTTCATTTTTTTTAACTAGTGAAAAGATTTTTAAAATGGTGGGTTAGGGGGACCAAATAAGGATTGTGGGTAAAGGCTTTCAAAATGCCTTTCTTTGTCCCTTCAAATTACCTAAGTTTTAAAAGGAAACTATTATTAGCACTCAAAGATTTTAAGCATGCATTCTTTATAAAAGTTTTTTTTTTTTTCT
The DNA here is from genome assembly GCA_963580275.1 of Crataegus laevigata. Lineage (NCBI taxonomy): Eukaryota > Viridiplantae > Streptophyta > Magnoliopsida > Rosales > Rosaceae > Crataegus > Crataegus laevigata. The sequence goes on along the minus strand of OY756940.1, from coordinate 14,236,296 downwards.
AAATACATAAAATTTGAAATGCACTATTAAATTTTTGAAGTGTGAATAACAATTTTTTAAAAAAGGATATGAGTTAATCCTCCCAAGTTGAAGTTAAAAGGAAGACTTTGGATTCAACTTTTCCGCTTGTAAAAGGTGGGGACTTTGTTGACACTTGATAGTTTGGTTTGGTTGAGATTTTTTAGGTAAGATTTTTTTATAGGAAAATTAATTAAAAAAAAGCTTAAAAATTTTGAATTTTAACAATAAGGACAAAATAAAAGGTAAAGTGAATAGTATAAGGATTAACTTTTTAGTATAAAAATGTGATTTTTCGTTAAAGTAAACAGTACTAGAGTTTTTTTTTTTTTTTACAGGGTGGTTGACCATTTGTGAATGGTCATGTGTTTGTGTTGAGAAAGAAATAGAGATAAAGAGAGAAAGAAGCAGAGAAGAAGAAGAAGATTGCGTGCAGAAGAAAGAGAGTGGTGTGGTGTCGGCTTTGAGATAGTGTGTTGAGTTTGGTGATGCGCGTGCAGCAGCACAAAGAGGTGGGATTGTGGTCATGATGGGGGGGCTGCCAGCCACATATCCATAAGATTTATTCATGACGCCATACATTCTGCATCATTCCTCTTCTTAAAACAGCAAATTTTTTTTTTACTAAACTCACATATTTTCATCATTGCTTTTTCAACCCTTTCTAATTCTCTTCGTTCAAATTTTACCCCTCTAGACCATACACCTTAGTGCATACCGACATGCATCATACAAATACAAATTGGTTGCTTGCTTTTCTATTGATTTTTATCTTCCTCGTAATGGTATACGGTATACAGTGACAAACGATGTTATGAGTTCAAATTTAACAGAAGTTAGTTATGGTGTTTTAATAATTGATCATGCAAAATTTCATTTGAATGTGCGGTTTAGATTGAAAATCCGACACCATAACTTGGTTTTAGTTGTGCATCTATAACCTAACATGCAAAAAAAAAAAAAAAAAAAAAGAGAGAAGAGAAAGCTTCTTCCTAGCTAGCTGATCATTCTGAATTGTAGATGTAATCTTCAGCAATAGTCTTGAATTAAAAGCCAAGGAGAACCAGAAATGTAATTAGGTGAGTAGCAAAACTTCATTGGAAAGCCCACCAAGCACTAATTACTCCCTTTTCCTTCAAAGTTAGGACCGGAATTAACACGAAAATCATGTCGATAGTTTTGGCAAATGAAAAAATATGGACCAACAAAATTATACGAAATGTTAGGCAGCATGCAGTTTGTAATAGCTAGAGGTTTAAGTTATTGTATAAAGAAAAGGTCTGGCTAATCAAAGTTGACATAATTATAAGTATGGCAATCTTTTTCCTAATTTTCCATTTCGTTTTGGGTGCTTAAATATCAACGTCGAGTCTCCTTGAAAAATATCATGTTGATAGTACGTTTCCAGTATACTGCTAGACATACGTGTTAAGATCTCGCATGTCGATTTTAGCTTATATCTTGATTCTCTTAACTGTGATTGTCACGATCTTGAAATAACTCAAAATAAGTTAGTCTTACATTTTTTGAAGGGGAAACAAATTAACATGACAATGCCGTCTAGCTAGCGTACGCATCTCTCCTAATTCAAGGATATTCTCATTATTTTTATCAGTCACGCCTGATTCCTATTATTTTTGGTTTTTGCAAACGAAATTGTATATTATTGTTTTAACTTATAAGCTAAAATATTCATGATATTCTGGGCACGTCTTACCTTTGTTGTTATCAGCGCGCACCTGCTCGATCAATGCTCAGGAATGTATATGGCAGCATTGTCCCCATCACCAGTTGTTTTCATATTTTTAGTGTAGTTTTCACCTTTCCATTGTCCCACTGCGCATTTTCAAGGTTTTGAGTGCTCATATCGCAGTTTCTTTTTAATTTTTGTAAACTTTTTACTTTATTATATAAAAACTAGCATAAGTAGTAATATAATCATCAAATTACGAGAATGAGAATTCAAATTTGAGTTCAAAACATGAAGCCCATTGTTCTAATCAACTTGACTAAACTCAAATCTCTGCATTTTTTTTATCTCTTTTCTTTACCACTTTTTCTAATTTTCTATAATGTACTACTTGGAAAAATTAGTATGCCTATAAAAAAAACATATTGAATTTAGCAACAATGCTAATAATTCATGCATGGATAGGAACAAACAAAACATATATATATTCCTAGTCTATAATTATGTCCCCGAATTTTCAAGCTATGACTTAGATATAATTCCTTGTAATTGTGATGCTGAATTTTGACCCATCTTATTTTCAATTATTGACATTCAAAATTAACCAAAGTTTCCCAAAATTTGGCAGAAAAACATATAACTATCTTCCTCATGTACTTGTGATGATAAGGTTCTTGTTCAAACAACAATTCCCTGGCTAATAACAACCTACTTGTGACTGAGCAGACATATATGGACCAATCCATATGACCAATTCTTACAATTTTATGATTACAAACGCAACAAAAAGACAATAAAAAACCTACCCCACATAACCACATCGAACCAAACGGAAAAATAAGCTCATAAGAACAAAATTTTGCGTTACTTTTCTAATGAACTCGCAAAAGACTACGCTCCTTCGACAAAAAAGCCCTACTTGGCAAACAAATAATGAAACCACAACCAATACAAAACAAAAAAAAATGACACAACACAAAATAAACTCTTTAGAGGTATGATTCCTTAAGTACAGAAGAACCACACCTAACCAACAAGAATGATATGCTCACAAAGCCTAAACTCTGCAAGCCAAACCTAATACCGTCAAGACACACAACGTAATTTTCGCTCTAAGATTCGGAGTTTACTAAGTAGTAAGTCATAACTGCTACAAAAACTCTCTTCCTCGTGAAAAATAATGACCACAACTATAAGGGTTCCCATCAACAAAGCGAGATACCGACTCTACTAAAAACAAGAAAAGAAAGAGAAAGGATCAATTAAGAAGAAATGCCGCCGATCCCAAGACCAAAGGCTTCTACGGGGATAGGTTTTTTCTTAGGTTTTCTTCTCTCAGCTGGCAGCTAGGGTTAACTTTACCCATTTAAAAAAAAAAATTAAATTAGTTACTAGGCCTATTGATGATGTTTGTTTCTTGGTCCAACATCAATCAGTCAAGGACCTCCCCTGTTTTTTTTTTTTTTTTTTTTTTTGGAAAACAGAACCTCCCCTGTTTTTCTGCTTATTTTTTAGCACAACGTATACCATGCAAATTAAACTCGTTAATTAAAGCAAGCAACAATCGTAATAATATCTGTTAACCAGTGTTACACCTTATAACATAATTCGGAATCTACAAGAGACGAGAAAGTTCTCAAATTAAGTTCAAGTGCAACCTCTAAAAGTTTGTTAGTATTTCTACGAAACTCATGGAACCTCGAAACCCTTAAAATGCCCTATATCATAGCAAACAGTAAATTTTGACCATCTCGACGTTTTTTTTGTACTATGAATTCAAATAAAAAGCCGTGAACTTAACTTTAGAAAACTCAAAACTGTTCTTATAAAACATTATTTGTGCCATTTCAAACATTTACATTTGAACATATTAAATAGATCGAATATGTTTTTCATCTTAATCAAATTGATATTAATTAAGTGGTAACAAATCACTAATTGGCAATATGCATTTGTTTTGAGGGAAAAGTGACTGTCTGCCAACTGGAAGTAAGTAGAGACAAGTGCAGGGTTCCAGTACAAATTATACGCGTGGACATAAATTCCGCTGCGTGCACATCAGTCTCTCTGTCTCTCTGCGCTCTTCTGAAAGGAAAAGATTTTGCTCACAAAAAAAAAAAAAAAAAAAAAATCGTAAGCAAATTTCAATATACATATCATCATCCTTATTCACTTCATTATATATGCCTGCAATCATGATTCTTGGTTGCCACACCAGCATACCCCCCCCCCCCCCCCCCCCCTCGTCCTCCTCCTCCTCCTCCTCCTCCTCCTCCTCTCTCTCTCTCTCTCTCTCTCTCTCTCCCTCCTACCTATAAATTCCACACACCCCACCATCTCTCTCTCATCTCCACATCTCTCTCTCTCTCTCTCTCTCTCTCTCTCTCTCTCTCTCCATCTCTTCCTACCCATTTTTTCATTTGGAACTTGTTGATTTGTGCTCTTCTCTTTCAGGGCACTTGTTTGTTATCTTCCTAGGGTTTACCCTACAGTTTGCGTGTGACCTAGACCTAAACAACCCAAATGGCGGTTTCTGGTTTTGAAGGGTTCGAGAAGCGTTTGGAGCTGCACTTCTCTGCGGACGTCCGTAAAAATGTAGGGTCGTCGTTCGGTCTCGGTCTTCGCCTCCTTGACTTCGAGTCCTTGCAACATGTCCTACATGCCGTCCAATGCACTGTGGTCTCGGCCGTAGCCAATCACTACTTCGACGCCTACGTGTTATCCGAGTCCAGCCTCTTCGTCTACCCCACCAAGATCATCATCAAGACCTGTGGAACCACCCAGCTCCTCAAATCTATCCCTCCACTCCTCCGCCACGCGTCGCTAGATCTCGGCCTCACCCTCGTCTTCTGCCGCTACAGCCGCGGTAACTTTATCTTCTCCAATGCCCAGCCTTTTCCCTACACCAACTTCAAAAACGAGGTCGTTTATTTGGAGGAATCTCTTCCCGACACTCTCTGCTACCGCAAGGCAAACGTCATGCCCTCCAATACCCCCTCACATGCATGGCACGTGTTCTCCGCATCCACAGAAAACAGGACATGTCCTTTTGGAGAAGACGACAACGACGGCGGACTGTTCACACTCGAAATCTGCATGACCGAGCTCCACCGCGACCTCGCCCGCAACTTCTTCCTCCGTCCGGGCACCAAATACGACGGTGACTCCGCCGGCAAAGAAATGACTGCGCTCACTGGAATTTCCGGAATTAACCCTCGTGCTCTGATCTGCGATTTCGCCTTCGACCCCTGCGGATACTCCATGAACGGTATGCACGGTGATCGCCACTCCACCATCCACGTCACCCCCGAAGACGGTTACAGCTACGCGAGCTTCGAGTGTGTGGGGTCGGTCTATGACGACCGAGACGACGTTGTTCGGGTGCTGAAGAAGGTCGTCCAAATCTTCAGGCCGGCGACTATGTCGGTATCGACCACGTGCGCCAGCCACGAGGTGTGGACGCGTGTCGCGGGGGCATTGGAGCCGCTTGGACTGAAGTGCCGGAGTTGCTCCGTGGACGAGTTTCCCGCCGCCGGTAACGTCGTGTACCAAACGTTCGTCGATTGTCGGAGTAAGAAAAATAATAATAAGTAGGATTAAATCGTAATTAAGTGGGGTTTTTTTTTCTAAATTTAATTAGAAATTTAGCGGAAAAATTTAGAGCGATCGTACGTTGGAGGTACGAGGAGAAAGAAGGTGATGATCGAATGTGGGAGTTGTGGGGATAGGTAGTAGAGACGACGTGGAAGCATCGCGTATGAGGTAGCACGATGTAATGCACCCCACTTAGGTTTGTCACGCCTAAGATTTTGAGGTTGTTTTTTGTCTGGTAGTGGGGTACGTCAAAATTAAGTGACAAATGTTGAGAGAGATGTTTACTTGGAGTTTCTTTCTTCTATATTTTCAAGATTTCTATTCTTTTCATTTTTCCTATTTAATTCTCCCTATTTTCTAATACGACGACCTTTGTCTCACACACATTGATACACCTCAACGTCGATATCCCCAAATATTAAGGTAGGTACGTGCTGACCGACACTCGAGGGTAACGAAGCCATTAAAAACATGCATACCGATAAAATATGTAATTAGAATGAATTAAACCAAACTAAAATCGTGTTCAGAGCATACAACTAATCAAGAATAAAGTGAAAAAATTATGATAGAAATGTACGAACCAAGGAATGGGTCCTACACAAAGAAGACTCGAGATGCCTAAGCTGAGGTGTCATGATGCTGGGATCGTGTACCTCGAATCTAAATCTTGAGGGGGGTGCAAAACCAAAAAGGTGAGTAGACCAAAGTTTATAATAACAATACTAATAATAGGAAAATCATTTTGTTTACGAACATACTAACCGCCTGTTTTGAAAGCACATATAATACTACATAATAGGTTTTTTTTGAAAACCTTAGCATGCCATGAAATCATTCGTAAAACAAGTATGAGTAAAACCATGCTCAATAACGGTGCAATCCTCGCCCGAAGGCAAATCCATAAATCCCATCAATATTGTACTTTATAGGGGTATCATAGTCGCTCGAAGGCAGTACTGGTCCATCACCCAAAGATGAAGCTGTAAGACAATAAGTTACGCTAGTGAAGAAAACCATGGACCATCACCTGAAGGTGAAGCTGAACGACTCCGGGTTACGCTGGAAAAGAGGTACATACATAAATATCCTCAATTGTGTCCTATGGCCATAGACATCTACATATCCATGTTGTGTGGATGTGTTGTATGATAACCCACTAGATAAGCACCGAAAACATACCTCAAAAACTCATATCAAATAGAGCTCAAAAGCTCAAAGCCTCAATTCATAAATCCAATATAGTACATAATCATAAATTTGTAAAATAAATCATATTCAAAAGCCATGGAATTTCATATGTTTCATAACCTTTCGTAAAACAAAAATTTGATAAATCATAAATATTTCGTAAAAAAAATTTAAATAAGTCATAAGTATGGAAATCCGTAAAACATATTATAAATTATGCTCCAATCATGAAATATGCAATGTATGTAAGTCTAATATTTTATAAAAACATGTAAGTTTAGAAGGGGTCCACTCACAAATATTTCATCGCCGATGAGCCACTCTAACTAGCGAGAATAGTGTCACTTCCCACCGATGCACCTAAACATATATAGAGGCCATTTAGTAAAACTCTACTAAGATGATCAAATTTTAGGAAATGGATAGTGGATTCGGATTCAGCACGTCGAATAACCTAAAGAGGTACTTCGGGTTCCCCTAAGCGTCGCCACAAGGCGGCGACCTAAACAGCCACACACTACTGCACGAGCCGAGATGGGTCGCCGAAAAAGTTGCCAGTGCCGCCATGTTCGCCGCCGTGGACTACGGTGAAGCACAATACCTCCGATGGTGGCGCGTGTGCTTCACACGCCAACCCAGACGACATTCCACATGCTCTCATGCGCCGATCATGGAAGTTGGGCTGGAGTCCAAGTTACTGGGTTAGGCCTAAGATTAGGGTAACTGGATTGGGCCGACTCTCAATTTAGGTTTTGGGCTTTGGTTCCTAAAAGATTGAGCATGGGCTAAGGTTAATGGGTTATGGGTTTGGGTTAAGGGTAGTGGGTTCACCTTGATACATGGCCCAAGGTTTAGGCCGGATTACTGAACTTGGCCCGGTTATTGGCTTGGGTTGGTTCTGGGTTGTGGGTCAGGTTTGACCTGGCTAGGTTCATGGGTCGTCGGACCTAACGAAAACGAAGGCCAGATTTTTGGCTGGGGAATTCTCGAACTCTGATCGAGCTCAAATCTCAACCAAATCTTGCAACTCAATATACCAAATTGAAGCACGGGAGACAAGGAATCGAACCATACTTTTGGTTTCATCAATCATGGTCGAAGTTGGCTGGAAAAGGGCTCGAAGCCATCGGATATTCGCCGAAAAACTGGGGAATTTCACTCGTGCCATTTTTGCGTCTAACATGCAAGTATACTCAGAAAAATACCCTAATCTAACCTTAAAACACTACCTAAAATATTCTAGACACTTATCTACTTCGGGAAGGCTAAGAACTCACTGTGGATTCGTCGAGGAAAACTGTGCACTGTGACTGTGAAGAGAGAGTGAGATCGCATAGATATATGATAAAGGGATGAGAGGTGGTCCACAGATGATCATAGTGCTCGCTAGAGAGTGCGAGCCACATTGATGATGGTTCAGTCATCGTTATGGTGCCTACGTGTGTGTATGTGTGTGTATGTTCACAGAGAATGAGATAAAGAGGTGGCTGAGAGATGAGGAATGGGAGCTAAGGGAAGAAGAGAGAGAGAGAGAGAGTTTTAGAGAGAGAATCGGGAGGGGATACACGAGCTAGAAAGAACACCCCAGAAATGGGGAGAAAATTTGCCATGTGTCACTCTGGGAGTGGTCCTAGATGGAAAAAAATTCTTGGCTTGGAAAATTACCAAAATGTCCTTACATTTAAAATTCCGTAAAACATTCATCGTAACTCCAAATCCGATTCTGATTGCGTTCGCGAGTCCGTAGCAATTAGCAACGAGTACTACAATAATATGCCAAGGAAACGGATCTTACGTGACACGAAAAATGAGGTCAACCAAAGTCAACATTTTTACCTCAGCGCGCATTTTTGTAATTTCACATTAAAAATTCATAAAAATCATAATAATTGGGGATGGGTCGTTACAATCTACCCTCTTAAGAAAAATTCATCCCTGAAATTTAAAATAACTTGTTATAAGTAAGATACTCGAAAATAGGGAGAAAATGTGTGTGTGTATATATATATATATATATATATATATATATATATATATATGTGTGTGTGTGTGTGTGTGTGTGTGTGTGTGTGTGTGTGTGTACAAGGAAGAAATAAAGTTAGAACAGCTGCATAAAAGAGAATGTCATTTCGTCGCGATTGGATTGCAATGATTCATCTTTCATGCTTCAAAGTTCATACCTTATTCCTTCGACATAATAGTAGAGTATAATACTTATACAAAATTGAAAATACACATTATTATGTAATAACATAAGCTCAAAAATATGTATACATATAATAAAATAACATCGAACATAGGTATATTATAAAAATGTACGATTCAAATATTTGTATTGAGTTTAAACCGAAAGTGGAAATAATTAACCCAAGATTTGTAATAACCAAAATATACATATAAATAAATTGATGTAGTTTAAAAAAAAATATTTGCACAGCAAATCAAAATCAAAAATGAAAATGGGCCTTGCCCAAGCATTCGTCATGTTACGTACTCTCAGAATGGTTATGTGTGTATTGGGTCGAGTCCTAACCATAACTAACTAATTACTCATGCCGTAGACGGGTCGACTTGCCCACTTGCTTAGCAAACCCAACAATTATACAATCGATATTACATTCTGCAGCCTGTAATGCCAATAACTCATCGTTGTCTCGGTAAGCAAATGAAAAGTTTTCGAGGGTGCCAAAAATGCCATTTTGCTCCTCAATGTGAGAATGTGCCTAGATCATCCGATTTAAGCCTCAATTACGTTGCCACACTACTCAAAGTGCACCAATCAAAGCTGCTGAAAGTGTTTCGGCATCCACATACACACGAATAATAAGGTCATAAATGAAGTAGCTGAAAGATCCATAGAGATGAACACTGGTCGTAAAACATTTCTTTCGTGACTGATCACAATTGTAGATCTCCTGACCAAGAAGTACAAGATTCAAAATCTATATTCAAAGTACCATAAATCTGACCATTTCCTTCGAATAATAGTTGTCGTGTTGGGCCATATATAGAAATTTACGCCACAAACGCCAAGCTCAGAATCTTCATTTCTACCTTCACCAATTCCATGCTAAAAGTACTGTGCAATCCTCAAGACCATTTAGAACTCTTCCTGATAAGTCTGGTAAGCTTGTGAAAAGGTTATGCTCCTAACGTTCGTGTCAGGATCGATATGAAATTGAGCACACATTTCAGTTAAGTCGATCCATTGTGAATTCCTAACGGATTAAGTGAGAAACCATGTTGGGATGGTTAAAAGAACATTCAAGAATTGAGGGTCAAACAAGTCCATTAAATCTAGAGTACAAGATATATGGATTGAATGTACAACTATGTTGTTTGAATGCATGTAAGTACTTAACTTGATTGGGTAACAATAACTTAAAATGGTCAAACTTGCAAATTGGCTAACCAGTTTGCCGATGATTGAAAATCATGTCGCAAAAGTATCCAAGAGTTCCACGCAAGGTGGAAGTATGATTGACTGAAGAATATTTGGGTATCGGTGTATCTTTCTCCTGAGGTGCGTAGCAACTACATTTGCACAATCGGGGTGGTACACGATGGTGCAAACGTAGGCATTGATATAGTGTATTAATCACCGCCACCAAAGACTTAGCTCATTTCGAGTGAAGATATAACTAAGAAATTTTGCGAGGTTGAACGATAATCTAAACAAAATTGACAATCACAAAAATTTGTATAATGGTAGCTCCAGAAATATTAAATTACCAATGTTGAAGATTTGCCCAATAAAGTGTTGATTAGGTGATTCAAGGACTAATGATCTCGACTAAAAACTTCAACATCAAAATGGTCCTCCTGGACAATCTGTCTACTTCAGAAATGATAATAAAGACAAAGAGTAACTCAAGATTGACTAAGGTATCTTTTAGTATCAGGATGTGAAACTGAGATTACAAATAAAGTCGATGCGGACCAAAAATGTTAGAGGGTCAATAAAATTTGAAAATTAGGAATTTGGCCAAATGGTTTAAGATATACGCCTCACTGACTGATGGATAGTAGTACACTGGGTAAAATGGTTGACAAACATTGAATCATTACCAAAGTCTCCACGAAGGGGTGTCATTAGGTTTTTAAGCCAGGATGGTAGCAGATGACTCAAGGTCGTAGATAGGACAGTTCACTTCATGCTGTTCCGACATCGAAAGGCATAAGAGTTACATGATCATGCTGCATTAGTGCACGGCAACCCATTCAGTAAAAATCATTGCCGAATTCGACATTTATTGGTATTATCGAAGGGTGTAAGAACAATGGTAGAGTGGAACAACATCTAGAACCATAATTGACTTGTTTTCCTAACCAAAGGAAATGGAAGCAGAACTACGGTCAAAGAATCGTTGATAAATGTCGGTAGAAATTGACAAGACTAATGATATTTTGAAATTCACGACACTCGAGAGAATTTTCAATTTCCAACTGTCCTAACATTGGATTTGGTAAGAATGTCTCATGCTAAGTTCACGTCTCCCAAGAAAGGTACAAAATTTAAACAAAATCGACATTTGAGGAATTAGTATAAAACTTGATGTTTATGAAACTGAACTAATGGTTGGAGTAGACAAGGTTCTTATTAATAAGGTCATCACCTAGAAATTTTCCTGAGGGTCCACACGAATTCTTTCAGCGGAAACAATAAGCATGTGGAAGTTGATTCAGTCAACCTCACCGATACATTTTAACCTTATCTACGACTGGTGTTTCCATAATTTCTTATAACTCGAACTTCGAGCGTCTTAAATGATCTCTCAACTGGTATGCCTCTACCCACTATTCCAGATGAACGCGTGTCGCAAAGGACCATCATCATCTTCAATCCTTAATTGATCCAACTAGACTTCCTCCCACTAAGTTTTCCTCTAAATCACATCACTCCTATGTAGAACCGATTCTGCTTGCCATTTCTTGGGAACGCATGATGCAAAGTATCAGTCCGATGTTCAAAATTATTCATAACCTATCACGTCAAACTTGAGGCACAATTCCGACACGAATTTCTTATGCTTCTAATAGGATGTGACTATTCATGCTGAGTAAGGGTTGCACAACTATGCCGAAGGACATCAATAAACAGAAGCCATGACATCCAAAGGATATCAAGGCCGACACATTACTATGGTAGGAGAAAATCCTAAGTATGCTCTGAACAAACCATGTTCTAATACCAAATTGCCACGCCCTAACCCTGATATCTCCAAATATCAGGGTAGGCACGTGCTGGCTTCGTCACCCTTGGGTGTTGGCTAGCACACGCCTACCCTAATATTTGGGAATATCGGGATCGAGGCGTGTCACAAATGCTAAAAGCGAAGACTCAGTGAAACGAGCAAAGAATGTTCAGACAATCAACTAAACATTTGTTTGCAGTTAGACGTCTATTCTTAATATGACAATATGTTATATGTGTACGTTCAAAAAATTTGTTCAAACTCTTCAGTGTGATTATTTGAATATGTTTTGTTCCTTTCACAAGTCTACAATGCAAACACTATCCCTTAATTAACACAACAATATGTTAAAATGTATAAGTATACCGAGAATGCAACTAAGTATACCGACACGTTCTATGATCAAGTCATTGTTCTTGTACTATAAGTATATTACACCTTGGGACCCTAACAAAAACAACATCGGTATTCTATTGAAAAGCTCCTTTGTTTTGAAGTGTCAACTCCAGTTTGCATGCATGGGGAGTTAAATGAATTTTTTCATGAACAAAATAATTCTCCGTCCATGATAATATGCGATGGGCAATGAAGTCACGACCCCTCCTCACTATGATGTCATCCAATAGTTCCTTGTCGTATATAATTTTATTTAATTTTTCATCCTTTTTACTTTCACGTTAATAAAAAAATATCATATATTTTGCACGTGATAATTATTATTAAGTTGAAGTGGTTGGACAGGACACACATAATGAACAACCTGTCTAAAGTTGATTTATTACTCAAGGGGTTCATATGATATGAAATTATTACGTGGGGGCTATAACTTTATTTTGTCTAAAATTGGGTTCATTTTTGTAAACATTCCGTTTTTGGTAAGTGGACTGATTCGTAAATTGGGTAAAGCTGTTAACAGGCTAAGGCCCATTTCATGACAAGAAAAAGTTCTAAGCCCAAGGACCTAAAGTTCTTTGCTCGAAGGACCCGGTGCAAGTCAAAAGAACCGCCTACAAATGAAGGTCTCTACTCTCTATCTTTTATTTTATTTTTTTAATTCGTTCGATATTTTAATTTTTTTTTTAAATTATGAGAATGAGAATTCAAATTTAGATGCACGTGGGGGAGTGTATCTATAATCAACGAACATAAACTCCCATGGAACATAGGAGAAAGACGAGATAATGCGACTTGGAGCCCAATTTTCTTTTAACAATGAGAAGTAACAATAATTTTTATTAACAAATAAGAACGCAATTATAAACACACGATAATGTAGTTACAAAGGTTTTTGTATGAGTATATTCTTTAGTGATTGATCTAGTGATAATCTGCACAAATAATAAAACTTCTAACGGCTACCACAAGCACAAGTACCTCCATACTAGCAAAAGCACTCCAGTACAAAACTGCCACAAAGCGGTAGACACCAATGCACACAGAGGGTTAGAAAAGAACTAGAATCCCACCAACACATGGGTCAAAAAAGAAGGACATGATATTATTCTACATTTTTTTTCTTTACGCATAATGAACAAACACTGACTTGAGTGCCATAATGTGTTATGCATTGTCTTCTCCTCCCTCGTTGATGGCAATTGAAAGTTGATGTCTGGCTTCTTAACAAGGCTACAAGATTAATGTAGGAAAACCCAAAATTCTAAAATCTAACCATTGAAATTTAGTTTCTAGAATTCATAATTTTTGGTGAATAATGAATGAAGGAAAAATTATGTTATTGGTTCTCCAAGTTTGATATTGGGCCGGACTACAAGGTATTTTCAAGCATCTGCTATCGTTCATTTTTGCTAGCTTCAACTAACAAGCTTCCTTTACAGAAAAAAAAAAAAAAAAAACTTCCTACTTAAACAAGATTATGTTTGAAGGATGTGAGACAATCAGACGACTAAATTGTATAGTGCGTGACGGGATATCATACTTCCCGTTAAAATGGAAACCCATCTATGAAGTAGTATGTATGTTTACATAGTTTCGGAAAGTTATTCATACAGCACAAGTGTTTGTCAACCAAGAGATTGAAGCAAAGAAGTATTCATTCTTTTAGGGTGTGTTTGTTTGAGCTCGCTAGCTTTCACTGGCTTGGACTGGACTACCTGTCACTGTAATCCCGTGTTTGTTGCACACACGGATTAGCGTTAATGGGACTCGCCTACACTAACCCCGACTAAACGATTCGCTAGAGGGGCTTTGCGAGGCCCCCCAAAATCGGGCGGACTTCTAAGACCACCTCTGTCCGCTTCGCCTCTCCTCAGTTCACCCCTCCCATCTGCTTCTTCCTCGCTTCCACAACCATTTTCAAACCCATATCCCGCAAAATTCAAAAAAAAAAAAATTGCAGTCGTTCCATTTTTCAAATCTAGATCCAACATGCAAAATAGAACCCAGAAACCTATAAAACACACACACACACAAAAATCTGCAGTGGGTATAAGCTTAAATCAACGCTGGGAGGAAAACCAAACCCAGAAAACATGAAACTCCCTGATTGCGAACCTTCTCCATCTCCCACCTTCAAGCCAATCACACATGCACCCGAACCCCAACTCCTAAATTTTCACTTTATTTCTTGCTCTGTGGTTTGATTTTGAAGGTTTGCAGTAGATTATGAAGTTGTGAGAGGAAGTGAAGAGAGAGAGAGAGAGAGAGAGAGAGAGAGAGAGAGAGTCGGACATGATAAGGAAAAGGGAAGAGACAAGAGAGAAAAAGAAGGAAATAGTTTGACCAAAATAGGGAGATTCTAGAAAACGAAAAAAATAAAAAATAAAAAGTGAATTAATTTTTATTATTTTGTTTTTTAGTCCGACACTGCACCAAACACTTCACTAAACTAGTCCAGCTTAGTCTATTCTAAGTCAATCCAGCTTAATCCCTGCAGCTAGTCCAGTCCGAGACAGTCCGGTACAACAAACGCACCCTTATACGCTTATGATGTTGGTTGTTCCTCAGTAATGTGATAACACAGAGAAGATATTTAACTTGATCGATGCTCCAAATTAATCATGGTTTAGCAAGAGAAACATTAACATGATTGAGCTTGAGCTGTTACCCCTTTTTAAAGTGCATGCCTTAATCAAGTAATAAAGCATTAAGAATCTAAGATGATTAACCAAAAAAGAAAAAAAAACTTAATTAACCCCATCAACTTTTGGAGCTTTATTATCAAAAGCTGAAGATTTAGATGGAGAAAAAGGCTACACATCAAAAGCTTGTATGACAGAATCTAGTGAGACTCATGCGACAATGCTTTTGGTCCCCCAATCATCTTGAAAATTGCAATTAAATTTCTACTCAGCACCCCAATACCCTCTTTTCCCAAAAGCACTTTCGGAATTTTCTTCCTAACAATGCTCAAGTTCTTCCGAGATATTATTATGTTTATTAGAAACACATGTCACGATGCATTATTTTATGTGTTTTTAATAAAAGTGAATGATAAAGTTGATATGTCATATTTATGTAAATAAAATAAGAGATATGCTAAGAAGACTTTTTCAGAAGTGGAACTCTTAATGACATTTCTATCACCTCATGTTTTTTACACAACATTTTTTAGTGTTGGCACGAGAATTAAAGTTAAACTGTGAGGTGATAGAGAGCCAATGTCGCACTTTGAGAGAGTCTTGTTATCATTTCTCATTAAATATGTTCTATGTGTTATAATTTGAGTGACTTAATAATGTTACATAATTGTGTTTTGGGTAGACCGCAAAATTGCTATGAGATCTTCTCACAAGTCACAGTCGAGAGAAACTGTGGGCTTTGAGAGGTGTCCATGTTAATAATTTGTATTTTCATAAGAGTTCAAGTGGAAACTTCCAATTTAGACAGACAAGGAGACAAATAAATAATGCTACAAAACTCCAATTACTAAAGAGCTGTGGATATGGAATTGGATCTCTCCGGGTCTTCTCATTGAAAATTCCGGAGATCAATTAATATCAATCGTTGATTAAAAATCGTTTGATTACAATTTTTATTTATTTATACTTTCAACAGTAAGGTAAATTCGTTTTATGTAAAAAATATAAAAAAGAAAAAATTGTACTGACACAATTTTTTATGAATGATTAGTATTAATTAATCTTCAGGATTTTCAATGAAAAAAATCCAGAAATGATCTAATTCCCAGTGGATATAGCACATCATATTGGAACTTTGACTTTCACGTACATAAGAAAATCATTTCATGGAATATTGGTGGATTTTTTTATTTCTATTTTTCAGTCAATTTTGAACATTACATGTGTGTGGATAAGAGTTGACTGGTGGTTTCCTTTTTTTTTCTTTTCAAGAAAATACTTTATTAAATACGAATCAAAAGATTAACATCAGAAGCTAGAGTATTAAACAACCACTCAGGCTCCAAACCATCCCAAGAATGTTCACCCCCCACACGCTTGGCATAAGCTGCCACCAAGGTATTAAATATCAATTATATCGGAAATATCGGTAGTCCAAAAACACGGAAATTTCGATGGAAATATCGAGATATTATCGATATCGATAAAAATTGAATAAAAATCACGGAAATTGTAAGAAAAACTTGGAAATTTTTATTAAAACTTTGCAAGATGTTTATTTAGTCAATTATCTATTAGTTTATCACAAAAAAATTGGAAAGAAATGCATTGCATGATGGATTTAACTGATTTAAGTTGATTATATAGCGAGCTGGCAAACATTGTGAGTGTAGAAAATATGTAAATATTTTAGTATATTTTCACAAAAACATAAGTGATATGGTGGTCAAGGTGTTGAAGGAGTAAAATGGGAGGGGTTCGAATCCTCTTGGTGTTTTTTTAAATATAGAAATTTAAAAAATACGGAAATTTCGATGGAAATATCGATGACATCGGAAATATCGGTAGTCCAAAAACACGGAAATTTCGATGGAAATATCGGGATATTATGGATATTTTATACCTTGGCTGCCACAAGATGCGCAGCCTCGTTATAGGTACGAGGAATATAAAGAAACTCAACAAAACATAATTGTTGCTTAATTAAATTGATATCCCACAGAATAGCTTCCAGATCGACATCAATCTGAATCTTCCCATTAATCATATCAACCAGGTTCTTTGAATCAGTCTCCACATGAACCGAGCCAAAATCCCGATCCACTGCTGCCAATACCGCCAGTCGCACAGCCTCTGCTTCTGCCATTAGGCTGGACTGACACAGGCCCTTCCCCACCCCACCTGCACCTTTAAAAATCCCAGCAAAATCACGCGCAACCCACCCATAACCACCCACATCATCTTGACTACTCCAAGCACCATCACAATTTATTTTAATGATCCCAAAAGGCGGCTTAATCCACCCATTAGCAATCGTCCCATTCCCCGAACACCCAGCAGCAGCCCTCGGCACAGTCTGCTCATCACCTGCCTGAATGTCCTCCCAATGCTGGCGAAGTAGGCGCACCGCATCCAATGGCTCAACCACACATTTCTCAAAGACCACACTGTTACGACACTTCCATATTCTCCATAAACCACACACTACCCATCGCATAAATGCACAAGAATCCTCCAGCCTACCATACTTCTCACACAGCCAAACCCAACACTGCATAAAATCATTGCCCCTAACCGTAGTGGCATCTAATTGGATTGGAGATCCAAACCAAAAGACCCGAGAAAAGGAGCATTTAAAAAAAATATGAATCTGAGTTTCTTCTTCACACTCGCAAAAAGGGCAAAGAGTACTCAATCGAATCCCACGCCTTCCTTTTTAGTTTAGGTAATATTTTTAGTGTTTTACGGTGCTCCGTTTAGCAAGTTTGTGCAGCTTAGGAGACTTGTGTATTTTGTCAAGTGGTAACTGTATGGTTGTTGTAATTATCAGACGGGAAATTTTATTTGAACCCATATAACCTCTTTCTACATCAAATTTAAATTTAAATTGTTAATTGTCTATTTTATCCTATTGCATAATTAATATTAAGTACAAAATGAAATTAATAATAAAACTTAAATTTATCAATAAACCCATTAAACCCTACCATCACTTTTTGTTTATCCTACAATCCCTTTTATTGTTTTTCTCTGCCAGTGTCTGTCTATATCCCCAAAAAACCATTTGTGCTCAAGTGTCATTATATAAATGGAGAAAAGTTTTATTTTTAAGTTCATTTCTTAATACAAGTATCTCACCTTTTATAGTGACATGTGGGGTACCACCCCGTGCTCATTGCTTCTTTCTCACACCATCTTCCTCCTATTCGTTGCTAGTTTTGAAGTTGATCTGGAATCTTCCTCATGATCGTGTTTGTGAGAGTATGGCTTGTTTGCAAGCCAAGTCCAAGTTGGGGGCGGGCAAAACATGTTCTCGGAACTCGGAAGATCCGCTAGCCGCAAGATGCTGCTACTGCCAGAATCTAAGTTGAACACTCCAATTCGGGATAGCATTCTTGCTAGGTCATGCTTTTACGACTTCTCATACCAAGGCTCGTTGAAATAAATGCTTCTCCCTTTGCATCCAGGGAAATCCCGACTAGACACAAGTAGCAGCCGTCATCCCCTAGCACCAATATTCGATCATCCAAATCTTCCGCCCCAAGCTTAACCCATTTCTTCTCATTTGCCTCCAACTTGAAGATCCTGAATCTGTGGCCATCATTTTTACATCTATGATTGTAATCCGAATGTCTATCAACTAAGAATAGGTCTCCTATCAACTCCACCAAATGCTTCTTGTGGCCATCGTACGAGTGGTTAGCTAGCGGAGATGCAATCAGTTTCCAGGTATGTTACTGCATAAGAAAATATTTTAGCCTGGAAAGTTTAAAAGTTTAATGAATTTATATGGGTTTTTTTTTATTTTTGAATGGGTGTAAATATAAATTTATATATTGAATTGGGTTTGTGAAGGTAGTTTAGGTAATAAATTTGGGTTTAAAGAGATATTTTGAGTTTAGTAAAAATTAATATGGGTGTAGAGAGTAAGTTGGGTGTAGAAATAAGTTATTTGGGTTCAAATAAAATTTCCCTTATCAGAGGGGGTCGTTGAGGGAGAGTAAACGGTGCAGTCGCACATGATTCTAAAATTTGAAAGGATTCTTAAATTTTTGTCATCTAATATTTATATGTATTAATATTTTATATTCAAAAATTGCTTTTGTTATGTAATAATGTTCTATATTTAAAAATTATTTTTGTTATCACTTTAAAATCTCATTATGTACTCCTTATAAGCATATTTTTTTTCCTTTCAAATATAAAAATTTGGAGTACAATGAGATATTTTGAGTACCAATAATAACAACTCAAAAGGGTATTTTTCTCAATTTTATTATATAATAATGTTATATATTCAACTGAAACTTTAAAGTTAGAGTTTTTGAAGTTTTTCTTATGTGGTTGTTTAATATTGAATTGCTTTTGATTATTCAGTGAACATTATGTTTGTTGCTCCTTTTACTTATTATTAATGATATTTTTAAACTTGCAATCATTGAGTGCTAAACTTTGTTTTGATTTAAGTGATTGCTATCGCAGCTTAATACTGCAGTCTAGTACTATTCCTCTTCACTTGATCAGAAGTCTTATGTTCAATTCTTGCCAAAGGCAAATTTAAACTACATTATTGCTGCCCATTATGAACCTTAGCCTACTCCCGCACCACATGTAGGTATAATGTATCCATTTGACATCTCATTATAATTTTTATGTTCTTAGCATCAATCTTTCTTTTCAAGGTAAGAAGATGTTCGAAATTCAGTTCCTCACCGCATCATGTTCATAAAATATCATTATTATTACCAATTCATAATTATAACATGCGAATTAATATTACAGTTACTGTCACTTGAAAAGTTGTACAAACATGAATATTTTGATTTTTTTTTTTGGATTGTCCTATCTATACATCTTTTTACTTTTCATATATTATTTTTTAATTTCTTTAATTACATTCATTTAATTTCACTGTAAAAATTTGAGAACAGTATATGAAAAATAAAATGACGTGTGGACTGTACAAACATGAATATTTTGATTTTTTTTTTTGGATTGTCCTATCTATACATCTTTTTACTTCTCATATATTATTTTTTAATTTCTTTAATTACATTCATTTAATTTCAAGGTAAAAATTTGAGAACCGTATATGAAAAATAAAATGACGTGTGGACGGCACTATTCTTTTCTTTTTGTTTCCGTTGATCTTGTCTTTCCGCAAAGCAAGGAAGCAAGCCATCATTTCGAAAAGCCGTCTATCTTCAGCTTTTGCAAAGATTATTATTCCATGCGAACCCCACCCACACGTCACCCGTCCATATTAGTGATTTGATGCATTTGCTTGTTTTTGATAACATTGCTTTTTTGTAGGTTTATTCCAAATTTGACATTGCAACACACTAAATAATAAATTTTGGTTCCATACAAGGTAAGTATATTATTTACTAGTATTTAATTATATTTAGGGCTCCAATTTGAAGGACTCGGTTCGATATTCCAATTCAAGGAAAGGACTCGATAACGTGTTGACCAAAATTAACTTCAACAAATTAATTACTCAAAAAGTTGGAGATAATTGGAGTATATTTAACCTAGACAATTCCATTTACGTCCAATAGTCAAAATGGTGTCTTTAATATTTATTGAGACCCACTTATGCATTCTATTCTCATTTGTGTACGGTATTTTTGTCATCTTAATGAATATCGTACTCTTTAAAAAAATTATTTAATTGATACAGATTTTTCAAAATTACTTCAAAATTGTTTGGTTTTATTTTAAAAATGATTATTATTAAAGGATTTATCCAAATTAATTCAAAATGGTGTCCTTTGCCAACTATTCTTATGAGGCTGATTTTTACTATAGTGGGAATTGGGATGCAGAATGCTTGATCCATTTCCTTTCTAAAGTAATTGTGACACACCCGTACCCGAAAGTAGGGCATGCTGGCCGTCACGTGAGTGTGACGTAGCCATGTGCGCTGTGCGGAAGCTAGGATCGAAAACTAAGTACGAACTAATTAGAATCAAAACCACTAGCAACCTAGGTAAGATAGTGTACTAGAGGCATAATAAGGTACTTATACATAATCAGAGCGTTCTAAGTTCGAATGCAGTCAAGCATAAAATAAGTCTAGATAACACCACCGGTGCCATACATAAATGAATGTGTCAGAACTACCGATAAGCCCTCGCGTCCACCTGCTGAACCTCTAGCTACCTAGAACCTGGAGGGGCGAAAAAAAAACAAAACTGAGTGGGTCAGCAAAACAATTCTCTTTTAAAACCAATCTTTACTCAAACATATAGCCCCTCACCGTAAAACCCGTATAATTTCCCAGAATCAAAATATATACTCATATGTACGTATAGGTTCTCAAAATCATGCTGAAAAGTATATGTATGTCATGCCAAAGTATCCAAAACAGAAACTCAATCATAAACTGTTGATGTGATCAAATGTCAGGTAATCATCTTGGCCCTCGGCCATCTAATATCTCATATAGCTCATAACATCATGTATATCAATAATGCACAATCATCACTACCACATCTGGTGGTCTACTCATCATCATGTATATCAAGTAAATATGCTCTAGTGCTACAATCACGTGAAGACTGTGCGAATGATTCGCGGGTCACCTACGAGTCGAATCCATTCAAAGGTGGTCTATACGACAAGACTGTGCACTTAACTTGGATCCAAGACGAGCATGCAGTGCGGGAGGTGAACGACACGTGAAAGACTATGCCCCTATCTCTGGGCGGGAGCACTACTATCAATGTGCAAGTATATGAGCTCTAATCACATCATATCACATCATTCTCATCATAACCAGCATATAATCTTACCTGACACTTACCTGTGCGTCCGCAGCACCAACATATGAATATGCAATCATTAATGCACCAATAATAATATATGAATACTTTGCATGGTCTTAAAATCATATAAACGTTCATTTATCGTTTTCTGGGAAAATAATAATAACATATAGGTAAATACGGTAAATAGCTGCCCACTCACTGATAAGTCGCTGGGTCGTAGCCCCCGCGTCGAGCCTGGCTACGCTCGTCCTCGGTGTATGTCTCACCTATATGAGAAATCACTATAAATACGTTATTTAAGCACATACACGTAACTACGGAATTAACTTCTCATACATAACTCAATTTTGGCATACGAATATACCAACGCGACCTACTCGACGCCACGAGCGTCGCTATATTTTTAAAATAATTTTTTGACGTGGCACGCGCCCCCACGCGCCTGACGTGGCACGGGTCTACGCGCCCCCCACGCGCCTTCTACCTCGAGCTCGCCGGCGCCGGCCACCGGTCGCCGGGAACCTGCAACCTCGATTTTCTCTGCCATTTTTGCACCATTTTGTCCCATTTTTCTTCCTACGTACTCTAAATTAAGGGTAGAACAGGTCTATACCTTCAAAAACTTCGAAAACCAACGAGAATCTCGTCGGGAAATTCTCCAAAACCGGCCACCTTCGTTCTCGACGATCCCGACGTCAACGCCTAGCAAACGAACGTCCCCGAGCCTCCTTGGGACCTTCTAAGACTCGTAGTGAGCTTAGTTTTGCCTAAAACACAACGTACAAAAAGTTTGTGAACAGTACCAAAATCGGACCTCGTGAAAACGTAAGGTACTTCACCTGAAATGGGTGTCAATGCACTCGTAGGAGCCTCATGAGTCGAATGGTGGTGTTGGATGCCTCGATCTGTGAAGTTTGATGGTGTTTTGGGTGCGTCCGTACAATGGTAGAGCAAGAGAGAGTCTGTCGAGAGTGAGGATAGAGAAAGTGAGGTCTGAGAGTGATGGAGAGATACGGGAGAGAGAGAAGAAATTGTGTGTGTGGTCAATTCCAATAATTAAGGGTTTAACATAATTGGTCCACATACCACACACATGCACACGTGAATAATTCCCGTAGAGGTAAATCCGTCATTTCACATTCTCAATAATAAGTACGTCGGGACGGGTTGTCACAATCTACCCACCATATAAAAATTTCGTCCCGAAATTTCATACAACGCTTATACATCCTAGTACTCATAAAATAACCTCGGGTACATCTCTCTCATCCGATCCT
Source organism: Crataegus laevigata (assembly GCA_963580275.1). Taxonomy (NCBI): domain Eukaryota; kingdom Viridiplantae; phylum Streptophyta; class Magnoliopsida; order Rosales; family Rosaceae; genus Crataegus; species Crataegus laevigata. Next base: position 14,213,520 of record OY756940.1, on the reverse strand, counting down.
TGGCCTCCCAAGTAGCTTCCTCCGCTGAATGATTCCTTCACAAAATGATGCTGCTGAACCACCAGAACCGCCAACATCTCGCTGTCTCTAAAAACGCAAGCCTCTAGTGAATCTACCCCATCTCCTCTGACCTGGAGAATTCACACCTCCACTGGATGAACTCGAACTAACCCCGCTTCTTTTGAAGCTCTGAGTCTTCCGGGGTCCTTGTGATGCCTGCATTTTGCCTTTATCGTATTTCTTCTGATCTTCTTTTTCTTCTTCTTCCTCGTTATCACTAGGCATATTTTCTGAATCCTCAATCTGTAACAGAATCTCATAAAATTCGTGAGAAGTGTTGTAGGGGGTATTGGTCGTCATCGAACGCCATTTCTTACAAGTACCAAGCTTGAATCGACGAAGCATCTCTGCTGGGTTCGCATCAACCTTTGGATGATAGCGGGACAAATATGTGAACTTTCTATAGTACTCATTCGCTGACATTTTCTTTTGCCTCAAACTTGTGAATTCTTGTTTCTTACTATCAATATAAGCAGCATGAATAAATCGCTTATAGAACAACTGTTTAAATACTTCTTAGTCTTCAGCTTCCTCCTTTGGCATCTCTTTAGCCTGCTGTTCCCACCAGGAAGCAGGCTCCTTACTTAGAAACCAAGCAGCCTTCTTTACCCACTTGTTTGCAGGTAGGCTACCCTGATTATGCATCAATCTAAAAGTCTTCTCAAGGTGAAGTAACCATTTCTCGGCACCCTTGTGCCCCCTCATTTCCCACAAAATTATTTATCTTCATATTATAAACACTCTCCAAAGGCGTCTTATGGGAAGGACGAAGTGTCGACTGAATTGCATTCATGATAGCTTCCCCTAATTGAGATATATCGGGAAAACTAGGCTCATGAGGTGGACGTGGCAGTATAGTTCTGACAGAAAAACCAGAATAATTAGAATATTCACAAGATATACAGAACTGCCAAACCTAGGCTCTAATACCAAACTGACATACCCCGACCCGAAAACTCAAGGTGTGCTGGCCGTCACGAGAGGGTGACGTAGCAAAAAACGTTGTGCGGAAGAATAGATATGAATGAAGTGCAGAAGTAAAAGCCAAGCAAGATAATTTACAATATGATATAAGTGCAAGTGAGTGATAGGACGAAAGTATGTCAACAACATCAAAGTGCAACCCTAGGTGCAGTCCAAATTAAACAAAACACTAAAAAGATCGCCAAAGGAATCCTACATGGATGATGTTTTGTCAGAATAGCCTTGATGCCTCGATTGCCACCACCGTCACAACTAACTAGAACCTGGAGGGGCGCAAAATAGAAAACGTGAGTGGGCAAAAACAAATCCTTTCCAAAACCGTTTCATAAATCAAAGTAGTAACTCATCTCCGTAAAACAAGTATAATTTCTCAGAAAATATCATATGTACTCATGTATGAAAAATCATGCTGAAAAGCAATAATCTCAGTTATACCAAGTCAGAAATACGCCTGTCAAAGTACCCAAATCCAACTGAATGAGCATCAAGCAGGTGAGATAAATCACATCATAATATGTAAGCAATAATCATATGTCAGTCGGAGTCACCAAATGTGACCTGTATGGCTGAATCTATAGCTTCTCAACCAAATCCTGCACACGAGTCGGAACCACCTATAGTGGTCTGTATGACAGGCTAGGTGTATAATATTACGCTCAGTGCAATGATCACGTGAAGGCTAGGCGATGAATTGCGAGTCGTCTGCAGGTTGGAACCACCTATAGTGGTCAGCACGACAGGCTGGCACCTGCCTTGGATCTAAGGTGAGCGTACAGTGTGGGAGATGAACGATCACGTGAAGGCTAGGCCCTACTTTGTCGGAGCACAAACACCCGAGGTGCAGGAATATGAGCTATATCACAATCTAAATTTCAATACCGATCCTAAACCAAATTTTCGGGAATCCCAAAATAGTTTCGGGATTTCGGGACAAATCGGGAATCCCGAAATGGTTTTGGGCTTTTGGACTAAAATTTGACATATTATGCTTTTAGGCTAAAATTTAACATTTTATATTGAAAAATTGACATATTATGCTTTTAGGCCCAATTTGCCAATTTATTTCTACTAATCTGTGCACACAAATCTGCCAATCAAATGGCAAGGCCCAGTTAGTATCTGCCTATTTTTTTATGCCTATTCAAAAGCAATCTGCCAATCTGAAACGTTAATATGTGCTTGAGTAAACTAGTACATCTATCTATAATCATGTCAGTCCCCAAAATTACATCTAAAACGTTAATATATGCTTGATTAAACTTCTGTACATATATAATATAAATATTATAGATAGATGTAAAGTTTTCTCAAGCAAATTGTAACTTATAATCTATCAATGTATCCATCTATCAATCTCCCGTGTTTATTCTGCATTTATGTATCTATCTATCAATCTCCCGTGATTTAAAAATTCTGCATATATTCCACTATCTATCTTAGGGCTCATTCCTGTATATGTTGCATCATCGATTTCCAGTGCTCCTTCAGTATTTCAATTTTCACTATTATAGGTAAATGATGTTCCCCTAAAAGATGTGCTCATATATATTTAAAAATTAAATAATATATATATATATATATTTTCGGTTTGGTTTGGGAATACCGAAATGCCAAAAACTTGAGACCGATTCCCATACCGAAATTTTTCGAAATTTCGGTTTGGGATTTTTTCGGTTCGGTTTGGAAATTTTTTCCAGCCCTACTAACAAGTATACTCACCTGACTTACCTGAGCGTCCACAGTGCCAAAGCATGACCAACATAATCATAATCATAATAACCGTAACATAAATGGTATTCGACATGGCATTTCAATCATAAAATCAATTCGATTCTAAAACCATTTAAATGAAAGTTCTAGGAAAAATATCAATTATATATATATATATATATATATATATATATATATATATATATATATATATATATATATATATACTGAAAACAAAAGCCCACTCAATGATAAGTAGAAAGGTCGTATCCCTCCAGCCTAGCATGGCTGCGCTCGTCCTCTGGATACGTCTCACCAATATGCAAAACAACTATAAAACCGTCAATTAAACACATATAATCGAACTTAGGTAATAACTTCTCATACATTGCTCAATTGGGGTGTTTGAATATTCCAACATGCTCTACTCAATCCCACGAACACACCCATATTTTTAGAAAAAAATTTCGATGAGTCACGCGCCTCTAGGCGCAGGCACTTGCCTAGCACATGGACGACATAGTTAACGCTGTTAGGGAATATTCTGTTAAAACCTAACGGAATCTGTTAATTCTAACTGACGCTGTTAGAATATTTCGTCAGACTTGATGGAATATTCTTCGTCCCCTACCTCAGGTCGCCGGAGACCGGTGCCGGCTACTACTGCACTCGCCGGAAACTGGAAATTTTTCAATCTCACTTTTCTCACTCATTTCTCAACCAATTTTTACTAAATTTGTACCAAAATGAAGCTTAGGATGAGTATAACACATCCTTACCACTTTGAAGGTCAAAACTCGCCGGAGAATTTCCATGAAAATCGGCCAAAGCTCGAACTCAGTCATCCGACGTCCAAATCAACTCAACGATACTTTTCGAACTTCGTGATGATGTCTAGAGTCTCCATGTGATCTCCAAATTCCATAAAAACTTCAAGATTAAAAGTTGGTGGACAGTGCCTCAATCGAAATTCCCGAGTTCCTAGGGTTTTCTTACATTCCAATCCAAACAAATGCTACCACTAGACTTACCAGGTCACAAGGAGTCCAAAGATGGTATTTAGGTCCTCAATCTGTACCACGATTGCGATAAAGGCGTTTATCCGTACAAATGGTGAATGAGAAAGAGAAGAGAGTTTGAGAGAAAAAAAGAGAAAGACAGAAACAGAAAGAAAATGTGCACGTGCGTGTGATGTGTGTGTGTGTCTAATTTTATCCACCCAAAACTAAGTAACCCAATTTCCTATTGGGTCCAATAATATGGGACAATCAAAGGGGTCCAAACATGGCCTAACCACACATACACACACGTTCACGTACAAACGAGGGCAAAAACGTCTATTCAAGTCGATAATATTTATAATCTGGGACCGACTGTCAAAACCTACCCCCTTAAGAAAATTTCATCCTCAAAATTTATACAATACATGCAAAACACTAATATCCATAAAATAAGCGTGGATACATTTCTCTCATTCGCTCCTCGGTCCCCCAGGTGACCTCTTCTACCGAATGGTTTCTCCACAAAACCTTTACCATTCGTACGGCCTTGTTCCGCAGAACCTTATCTTTTTAATCTAAGATAGTCACCGACTCTTCCTCGTACGTCAAGTCAGGATTAACCTCTAACGGCTGTGGAGAGAGAACGTGAGATGGATCTGCAACATAGTGATGAAGCATCGAAACGTGAAATACGTCATGCACTATGGAAAACTCCAGAGGCAACTTAAGTCTATACGCTACTTCGTCGATCCGTTCATTGATCTGGTACGGTCCGATATACCTGGGACTCAGCTTCCTCTTTTTACCAAACCGTACAACGCCCTTCCACGGTGATAACTTCAGGAATACCTAGTCACCTACTTTATAAACCCGATCTGTGGCATGTCTGTCTGCTAAGCTCTTCTGGCGATCTTGGGCCACTTTTAAGTTAGACTTAATCACCTAAATGTTCTGCGTAGTCTCGTCCACTATCTCCGGGCCCTCCAATACTCTTTCACCGACCTCCGACCAACACAACAGCATGCGACATGATTTACCGTATAATGCCTCAAACGGTGACATCCCAATGCTTGAGTGATAGCTATTATTATAGGCAAATTCCATCAAATCCAAGCATCTATGCCATGCATCGCCAAACTGTAGTACGGATGATCTCAACATGTCTTCAAGTGTCTGAATAGTCCTCTCGAACTGCCCGTCAGTCTGTGGATGATAAGTCGTACTATAAAATAGCCTCGTACCAAGGGCTTCCTGAAATGCCGTCCAAAACTTGGAAGTGAACCTCGGATCTCGATCGAAAATGTTGCTGACTGGTACACCATGGTATTTAACGATCTTCGACACGAAAATCTCGATTAGTCGATTCAAGGAATACTTTTCTCAGACTGGGATAAAATGCACGGATTTCGTGAGCTGGTCTACTATTACCCAAATACCGTCATAATCGTTCTGTGTATGAAGTAGCTTATAGACAAAATCCATGGTGATATTTTCTCATTTCCACTGTGGAACGGAAAGTGGGTGCATCTGTCCAAACGGTTTCTTCCTCTCCGCCTGAACCTGCTGGCAAACAATACATCTACTCACGTACTCAGTGATCTCTCCCTTCATACCAGGCCAATAGTAGAATGGCTGAATGGTATGGTACATTTTAGTACTGCCTGGATGCATATCATATGCTGAAATGTGTGCCTCGTCCAAAATAGCCATTTTCAGCTCTGCATTGTTCGGTACATACATTCTTCCTTCTTGCATGAGCATTCCGTCGATTTCTCGAATCCGAAGATCTTTCTTTTTACCTTCATTCCTCAGCCGAATCAACTCTTAAGTCTCGCCGTCATCCATCTAGGCCTCGAGAATACGATTAATCAAAATTGGCCTAACTTGGAAATGAGCGAGTAAGGCTTCCTCTCGATTCTCCACCTCTTAGTTTTCTATCTCTAATTCCACTACAGTCGATCTCAACTCAGTAAGAAGAGGAACATGACTCGCATAGATAGCATCAACTCTACTCTGAGACTTCCTGCTAAGTGCATCAGCTACTACATTTGCACGACCCGGGTGATACTCGATCATGCAGTCGTAATCACTTAATAGCTCAATCCACTTTGCTGACGAAAGTTCAAATCTCTCTGAGTAAACAAGTACTGGAAACTCTTGTGATCAGTGAAGATCTTCATCATAGAGATAATGTCTCTAGATCTTCAATGCAAATACAATCGCCGCTAACTCGAGATCATGAGTAGGGTAGTTCATCTCGTACGATTTCAATTACTTCAACGCGTAAGCGATCATTCTGCCATGTTGCATCAGCACGCAACCCAAGCCTTTCATTGAAGCATAACTGTAAATCTCAAAATTACCACTGCCATCTGGAAGAGCTAATATTGGTGCATGAGTGAGACAATATTTTAATTGCTGGAAGCTCCGCTCACAACTGTCATCCCACCCGAATTTGACATTCTTTTTTATTAGCCTCGTAAGCGGTAACACTATCACTGAGAAGTTCTGAACAAATTGCCTATAGTAACCTGTTAACCCGAGGAAACTCCATACCTCAGAGACGGTTCGTGGTTATCCTCAATTCTCCACTGCCGTTACTTTATGGGGATCCACTTGAATACCCTGAGCTGAGATGACATGTCTTAAAAATGCCACCTGATCTAGCCAGAATTGACATTTGTTGAACTTTGCATATAACCGATGCCCCCTCAGCTTCTTCAGCACTAACAAAAGATGTCGCACATGGTCTGACTTCGACTTAGAGTAAACTAAAATGTCGTCGATGAAGACAATGACAAACCGATCTAAGTACTGCTGAAATACTCGGTTCATCAAATCCATAAAAGCAGCTGGGGCGTTAGTCAAACCGAATGGCATCACCAAGAACTCATAGTGACCATATCGGGTTCTAAATGCCGTCTTCGGAACATTTTCACTCTTAATTTTCAGCTAATAGTAACCAGACAGTAAGTCGATCTTCGAGAACACACAAGCTCCTCGCAGCTGATCAAACAAATCGTCAATACGAGGCAACGGATAATGATTTTTAATCGTCACCCGGTTTAGCTGTCAATAGTCTATAAACAGCCTTAAAGTACCATCCTTCTTATGTACAAACAATACTGGAGCTCCCCAATGCGAAGTATTAGGCTGTATAAAACCTTTACCCAGTAACTCCTATAACTGAATTTTCAATTCTCACAACTTAGCAGGAGCCATCCGATAGGGAGTTAAGGATATAGGGTCCGTACCTGGCAATAGATTGATAGAAAACTCTATGTCTCGATCCGGTGGCAAGCTTGGTAAATCGTCAGGGAATACATCAGGAAAATGCCTGACTACCCTAACATTCTCTATACTACTAGAAGCACTATCATTCAATACCACATGTGCCATATACCCCTGACAACCATTCTGTAACAACTTCTTAGCTCTCACAGCTGAAATAATGCCATGTCTCACACCGCTACGTTCGCCAACAAATGTAACCATGGGTAGCTCCGGGCAATGGAACGTAACTTTCTTTTCATAGTAATCAATGTTGGCTCGATTGTAGTGTAGCCAATCAGTGCCCAAAATGATATCAAACTCAACAATGTCCAATAGGATGAGGTTAGCTAGCATAACCACATCCTCTACTAACACGGGGCACCCTGGATACATCCAACTGACCAGGCACGTTTCTCCTCTAGGCATAAAAACTTCTAACTCGAACCCAAGAGGCCCGGAATTAGGTTGAGTTAATTGAGAAAATGAATGAGAAATAACCGAATGAGTAGCATCACAGTCTATCAACACTCTAGCAAAGTGACCAAGAACGTTTAACGTACCCATTATCAAATCAGAATTGTTCTGAACGTCCTGCGCTGAGAGGTTATGAATACGGCCCTGAGGCTGCTGCCGTCCACCTCGACCTCTACTAGTCTAACCACTACGTCCAGGTGTACTACGGCTCTGTCCCATCGGATTAGGCTGTCTGGACAACCATGCGCTACTCGAAGCAACCTCTCTCTACTGTGGCTGCACTCTAGGATACCACTGCGATCCGCCGGCAGGATAAGGAGGATACGGAGTATATCATTCAGGGTACTGAGGATATCCACTCTGGTAAACACCCGTATAATACGAATCTGAAGGGTATGGATACGACATCGCCGAATAAGGGGCAACATCTCCCTGATAATGATAAGTACCTCCACGACTCGACTGGCCATATCTACTCAGAGCTGGAGTCTGCTGACTCGAAACTGATGGTGGTGGTAAGGAAGGTATATGGGGTCTCTGCTGACTCTGCGGACAATTTGTTGCTCGATGCCCAATCTGTCCACAAGTGAAGCACCCTCGATTACCCTGTCTACACTCGCCAACATGTCGACTGTTACACCTCTAACAAAATGATGCTGCTGAACCACCAGAACTGCCAACATCTCGCTGTCTCTAAAAACGCAGGCCTCTAGTGAATCTACCCCATCTCCTCTGACCTGGAGAATTCACACCTCCACTGGATGAACTCGAACTAACCCCGCTTCTTTTGAAGCTCTGAGTCTTCCGGGGTCCTTGTGATGCCTGCATTTTGCCTTTATCATATTTCTTCTGATCTTCTTTTTCTTCTTCTTCCTCGTTATCACTAGGCATATTTTCCGAATCCTCAATCTGTAACAGAATCTCATAAAATTCGTGAGAAGTGCTGTAGGGGGTATTGGTCGTCATCGAACGCCATTTCTTACAAGTACCAAGCTTGAATCGACGAAGCATCTCTGCTGGGTTCGCATCAACCTTTGGATGATAGCGGGACAAATATGTGAACTTTCTATAGTACTCATTCGCTGACATTTTCTTTTGCCTCAAACTTGTGAATTCTTGTTTCTTACTATCAATATAAGCAGCATGAATAAATCGCTTATAGAACAACTGTTTAAATACTTCTTAGTCTTCAGCTTCTTCCTTTGGCATCTCTTTAGCCTGCTGTTCCCACCAGGAAGCAGGCTCCTTACTTAGAAACCAAGTAGCCGTCTTTACCCACTTGTTTGCAGGTAGGCTACCCTGATTATGCATCAATCTAAAAGTCTTCTCAAGGTGAAGTAACCATTTCTCGGCACCCTTGTGCCCCTCATTTCCCACAAAATTATTTATCTTCAGATTATAAACACTCTCCAGAGGCGTCTTATGGGAAGGACGAAGTGTCGACTAAATTGCATTCATGATAGCTTCCCCTAATTGAGATATATCGGGAAAACTAGGCTCATGAGGTGGACGTGGCGGTATAGTTCTGACAGAAAAACCAGAATAATTAGAATATTCACAAGATATATAGAACTGCCAAACCTAGGCTCTAATACCAAACTGACATACCCCGACCCGAAAACTCAAGGTGTGCTGGCCGTCACGAGAGGGTGACGTAGCAAAAAACGCAGTGCAGAAGAATAGATATGAATAAAGTGCAGAAGTAAAAGCCAAGCAAGATAATTTACAATACAATATAAGTGCAAGTGAGTGATAAGACGAAAGTATGTCAACAACATCAAAGTGCAACCCTAGGTGCAGTCCAAATTAAAGAAAACAATGAAAAGATCACCAAATGAATCCTACATGGATGGTGTTCTGTCAGAATAGCCTTGATGCCTCGATTACCACCACTGTCACAGCTAACTAGAACCTGGAAGGGCGCAAAACAAAAAACGTGAGTGGGCAAAAACAAATCATTTCCAAAACTGTTTCATAAATCAAAGTAGTAACCCCTCTCCGTAAAACAAGTATAATTTCCCAAAAAATATCGTATGTACTCATATATGAAAAAATCATGCTGAAAAGCAATAATCCCAATTATACCAAGTCAGAAATACGCCATGTCGAAGTACCCAAATCAAACTGAATGAGCATCAAGCAGGTGAGATAAATCACATCATAATACGTAAGCAATAATCGTACGTCAGCCAGAGTCACCAAATGTGACCTGTAAGGCTGAATCTATAGCTCCTTAACTAAATCCTACACACGAGTCGGAACCACCTATAGTGGCCTGTACGACAAGATAGGTGTATAATATTGCGCTCAGTGTTACGATCACGTGAAGGCTGGGCGATGAATCGCGAGTCACCTACGAGTCGGAACCACTTATAGTGGTCAGTACGACAGGCTGGCACCTGCCTTGGATCCAAGGTGAGTGTACGGTGTGGGAGGTGAAAGATCACATGAAGGCTATGCCCTACTTTGGCGGAGCACAAACACCCGAGGTGCAGGAATATGAGCTATATCACAATCTCATCATCACTATCACTAACAAGTATATTCACCTGACTTACCTAAAAATCCACAGTGCCAAAGCATGGCCAGTATAATCATAATCATAATAACTATAACATAAATGGTATTCGATATGGCATTTCAATCGTAAAATCATATCGATTCTAAAACCATTTAAATGAAAGTTCTGGGGAAAATATCAATTATATATATATTGAAAACAAAAGCCTGCTCACTGATAAGTAGAAGGGTCGTATCCCCCAAGCCTAGCGTGGCTGTGCTCGTCCTCTGGATACGTCTCACCTATATGCGAAACAACTATAAAACCGTCAATTAAACACACATAATCAAACTTAGGTATTAACTTCTCATACATTGCTTAATTGGGGTGTTTGAATATTCCAACATGCTCTACTCATTCCCACGACCACCCCCATATTTTTAGAATTTTTTTTCGATGAGTCATGCGCCGGCCAAGGCACGGCCAGACGCCCTCTACTCACAGGCATGTGTCTGGCACATAGACGGCATAGTTAACGTCGTTATGGAATATTTCGTGGAATATTCTGTTAAAACTTAACGGTATCTGTTAATTCTAGCTGACGCCGTTAGAATACTTCGTCAGACTTGACGGAATATTCTTCGTCCCCTACCTCAGGTCGCTGGAGACTGCTACATTCACTGAAAACTGGAAATTTTTCAATCTCACTTTTCTCACTCATTTCTCAACCAATTTTTACGAAATTTATACCAAAATGAAGCTTAGGATGAGTAGAACACATCCTTACCACTTTGAAGGTCAAAACTCGTTGAAATCTCGCTTGAGAATTTCCATGAAAATCGGCCAAAACTCAAACTCAGTCATCCGACGTCCAAATCGACTCAACAATACTACCCGAGCTTTGTGAGAATGTCTAGAATCTCCCTGTGATCTCCAAATTCCATAAAAACTTCACGATTAAAAGTTGATGGACAATGCCTCAATCGAAATTCTCGGGTTCCTAGGGTTTTCCTACGTTCCAATCTAAACAAATGCTACCACTAGACTTACCAGGTCACAAGGAGTCCAAAGATGGTATTTAGGACCTTGATCTGTATCACGAACGCGATAAGGGCGTTTGTCCATACAAATGGTGAAGGAGAGAAAGAAGAGAGTTCGAGAGAAAGAGAGAAAAAAAAATAGAAACAGAAAGAAAATGTGCACGTGCGTGTGATGTGTGTGCGTGTGTCTGATTTTATCCACCCAAAACTAAGTAACCCAATTTCCTATTGGGTTCAATAATATGGGCCAATCAAAGGGGTCCAAACATGGCCCAACCACACACACACACGTTCACGTACAAACGAGGGCAAAAACATCTATTTACGTCGGTAATATTTATAATCTGGGACAGGCTGTCACACAACCCAACCCATGGCCAGTGGCGGATGCAGGATTCCAACCTCGGGTGGTCCTAGTATAAAAGATTTAAAGATTTTGTAGACGGAAATAGTGTGTAGCGGGTAAAAAAATTTCTCTATTTTTTAAATGAACACTTCATTGAGCACTTTGTGTGTATATGTGCAGCCTTGTTTTGTCTTTTAAAGATTGAAAGCCTTACTAGAATATTTAGTGTCAATTTTCTTGAGAACTAGTAGATTGAAAAGTTCTTTTTTTAATTATTTTTTTTAAGAATACTAGTAAATTAAAAGGTTTTATTTCTTATAAGATATTAATAATTATGAGGTAAAGGCTATTAATTTATAAGGTTACAATTATGTTTATCTTTCAATATATTGCAGGGATATAAAAAAAGGGGCCAAACGGCAGAATGGGATAAAAAAAAATATTTAGAGAGAAGATAGTGGGTCCAACTAGAAAAAGAGATAAGAAGAAAAAAAAAGCAAAATGGCACCGTTTCCATAAAAGACAGACGTACGGACACAATCGATTTTCTTCAGTCACTTCACCCAGCCGGTTCTGCAACTACATATTCAAACTTCGGGGAAGAAAACCCAGTTCAGTTATGGATCCTATACCTACTAGGATACAAATTTTTATTTTTCACAATGATTTATGCCATCCAGTCCTTCATAGTGCTCCATCTAAAGTTTAGGGTGGTCATCCATGGTACTTCACAAGCATTCTCCCGATCTTCGGAGGGTCCCAGGACCACCCTGGTCCCTATATAGATCCGCCCCTGCCTATGGCCTAAAACTAACCTAAAACCTAAAACTCATCCCAAGGCCAAATATCGGTCTAAGTTTAGGCCACAAATTGGAGTGGACCCCAGCCGGTGAGACTGAAATCAGGGCTGTGAAGCCCAGATGCCAACAGGAAATCGCTCTATGCGCAAACGAGCCAAAAACTCAGTCGAGGTAGACCCCACCCACGTGGGCGTGTCCCCTGGCTGTCAGCAGCTGTCTATAGCCGTTAGTCTACCTTTTTCAATCTGATGGCTGTATTAATAAGACCGTTGTCCAACGGTCCACATTCACATTTTTTTAGTTTTATAATTATATATTTATTGAGTCCAATGGATATGATCAAATATAATCAAATCTAACGGTAAAAAAAAAGATCTACCGATCCAAATTTAAATCCAACGGCTAAAATAATTTTAAAAAAAATATTTAACTCAAAATTCACCCCAAAACTCTATAAATACATATGTATTTGTTCAAACATCCACACAATACTCTCTTCTTCTTTTTTCTTTTTTTAAAGGTTATGTGGTTTATTAATTTTCATTTGTATTACGTTTATGTGGTTTATTAAATGTCGTTTGTATTAACTTTATGTGGTTTATCATGATTTTCATGTATTGATTTAGTGATTTTTTTAAAATTTATTAGAATTTAAATATTTTTAGGTTAAAATGTTCATAAAATTAATTTAGTCTACATAATTTTTTTAAAGTTAATTAAAAAATAGCCTAAATTCATTTTTTAATAATCTAGGGCTTGGAGCAGAAAAGCTGTTTCTGGGCTAAAACCTAAACCTAAAACTATTTAGCCCAGAAAATTTAGGTTTTAGTCCAAAAACAGCTTTTCTGCTCCAACCCTTCTGACCTAAAATTTTACCCCCAAATTATTAAAGAATGATTTTAGGCAATTTTTTTTAAATTAACTTTAAAAAAAATTATGTAGACTATCCTAAATTAATTTTATGAACATTTTAACCTAAAAAAAATTTAAATTCTGATAAATTTTGAAAAATCACTAAATCAATACATGAAAATCATGATAAACCACATAAACTTAATACAAACGACATTTAATAAACCACATAAACTTAATACAAATGACAACTATTAAACCGCATAAACTTTTTTTAAAAAGAGAATTAATAAACCACATAAACTTAATACAATCGAAAACTCATAAACTTAATAATGATATACACCATCTTGACTTGGTGGTGGATTTGGGTGATTGTCTTGAGATGAATCATTATCTTGAAATATACTGGCATACCTTCGTAAAATGTCCTTTTGCTTACCACGTAAGTATTTCTTCCTCTCTGGAGTGTATTTGTTGAGGTCCTCCATCATCAAATTAATTTCGAACCTTTCTTGCTCCCTATCCCCTTCTTCCTTCATGGCCAAATGCGTTTGGACCGATTCTTCTTGCCGAGAGATATGGTTTTCGTTCAATCTTGCAAATTCGGTAGCAATTTGGGCACTTATCGGATCTTGGGACTTCCCTTTTCTCTTTGCTTCCTTTTGCTTATCTCTACCCAGGGGCCTTGCAAAAGAAAAAGTTAGGGTCATTTGTTCGACACCTTCATTGTCGGCAAAATTCACATCTTCATTGACATCATTTGGGGGTGGGGCTTCACTATGAAATAATCTTCCCCATTGTTGGTCCGCATCGGTTCCCTACCACGGACAATCCTTGAGGATGTTCCAAGCATGATGCAACTTAAAAGCTTGATTTTTTTGGGTGTAGTTCTTGTCTTGTAAATTGCCATTGCTTTGTCACCCTATGCAACAAATACATAAAAATAATTAGTTGCAAAATACTATGTACATGACAAATAAAATATCAACAAATAAACTTACAATTTCTAAGGCGCTCCTTCCACTAGGCATGTCAACCGTGGCTCTCTCCAAACTTCCTTTCCACAAAGTGCATGCTTTGTTGATAATCTTCCACCTATCGTAAACACCACCAGCTTCCCTTCGACTAGTGTTGGAGTTTTCATGGATCTTATCAATGATTTTACCCCCTCCCCAAAACCTTTCTATTTTGATTCGTGCCGACGGCACCATCTTCACTAACAGAAATCCGTGCCAAACATTAAGCAATATCTTCGTCAAAGGTCTAATTACGACCTCTAACATACTCTTTTGCCATCTTGAAAATTTAGAAATGAGAAGAAATGGTAGAAAGAAAAATTGGAAGAATTGTAGGAGAAAAGTGAGTTTTGTGTGGATGTTTGAACAAATACATAGGTATTTATAGAGTTTTTGATTGAATTTTGAGTTAAATAATAATTTTAAAATTATTTTAGTCGTTGGATTTAAATTTGGACCATTAGATCTTTCTTTTTTTAACCATTAGATTTGATTATATTCGATCTAAGCCATTGGATTCAATAAATATATAAATATAAAACAAAAAAACATTTGAATATGGATCGTTGGATTAACCAACGGTCCAAACAACACAATTGTTGGATGAAGAAAAGTAGCAATTGGCTACAAACAGCTGTTGACAAGCCGGGGGACACACCCACGCAGGTGGGGTCCGCCTCGACTAAATCTCTCGTGTCTGCGTGTGAAGCGAGTCAATTTGGACCTCTGGGCTTCACAACCCCGATTTCAGTCGCATCGGCTGGGGTCCACTCAATTTGTGGCACAAACTTGGGCCAGTATTTAGCCCCCGGATGAGTTTTAGGTTTTAGGTTAGTTTTAGGCCATCGGTTGAGTTTTTTTTGGGGGGGGGGGAGGGAGAAAATGGGAATTACAGGTTTTAGCCCAGGGTTGGAGTGGGTCTAAGAGTTGGGTAAAACTTAATGTTGATGGGTGTCGTAAGGGGTTGGTCAATTTCATTGTTGTTGGTGGTGTTCTCAGAATCTCGTCGAGAGCATGGATCTCTGGTTTTTTTTGTTAATGTTGGTCGAGGTGAAATTCTATGTACTAAAGTTAGGGGTATTTTTATTGGACTACAACTTGCTTGGAATAATCAGTTTGAGAAGATTATGATAGAATTGGATTATGCACTTGCAGTACAATTAATTTTAAATGCAAAAGTGGATAATCGCTCTCAAGGAAGTTTAGTATCGAATTGTCATGCTCTTATGCACCAAAGTTGGTTTTGTGAAATTCGACATATTTATCGTAAAAAGAATTTTGTTGGTGATGATTTGGCTTGTTTGGGTTTGTCATGTAGTTTGGGTTTAGTTTTTTTTTTGGTAAGCTCTTCCTTCTTGTCATCCGTTGCTAGTTACAGATATAGCTAGAGTCTCATGATCTCAAGATATTCTTATGTAATATTTCCTTTTGAAACAATAATTTTTAATTTAGGAATCAAAACTCTAATTAGACCAAAGTCCATAAATCAATGCTTAAAAATTTATATATGGCTTTTTAGCCAAAATGGTTTCTGAGATTTTCAAAACTCATCTCTTTAGTCCCTGAGATTTGAAATCAATAGAAATGATCACTAAGATTGTCCACCATCAATCATTTTGGTCATTGGGTGAAAAATTATGTTAAATAAGGATCCAAATGATAAAATTACCCTCAATTTAATAAACAATAAGCCAAAATGACTTGACCAAAATTGTGGGTATTTTTGTTATTTTATTCTTATTTTATGGAGATTTTTCACAAAATAACCAAAATGATTGATTATGGACAAACTCATGAACCAATTCTATCAATTTCAAATCTCAATGATCAAAATGATGAGTTATGAAAATCTCATAAACTATTTTGGCTAAATTTTTTTTTTATATATTTATAAATTAAAATTACAAAAAGGACAGGACCTTTACTTTTACATGGTTTGGACACTCAACCCACCCATGCACACATAGAATCTCATCCCCCTTTCTCCCTCTCTCTCTCAAGAAACCCCATTTCGCCACCATTTCTCAGAGTCACAGACAGAGACAGACACAGACCCCATCTTCTTTGGACTCTTCCTTTCTTAGGGTTTCGCATTTTTGAATCTTTAAGTTCTTGAGCCCTGATCTTGTGCCCTCAAAAGAAAGTAGAATTTGTATTTTTTCTTCTGAAAACCCACAAACTCCTCGGTTTTCTGTGTCAATTCTCCCATTGCGCGTGTGATCACAGAAACACAAAATGGTATCCACCTTTTAAACTTTTTATTCCTTTGGGTTGCCCTGTGGTTTTGTGTTGAACATCGTTTCTGGGTGGCGGATATTTTTCTCTTCTGAGAATTTTCCCGGAAATTTCATTTCTTTGAGGGTGGAAAACAAAACCCACCTGAAATTATCATCTGGGGAAGCTTGATCCTCTGTAGTCATAGCTCAGAGGGATCCATTTCTCAGTTCATTTGCTCTTAGGGTTTTGCTCATCGTGCCTAAATTCTGGTTCTGAATCATGAGCTCTGCTCAGAATCACCACTTCAAGCTCCACAATGTCGAATTCCAAGATTACCCATTTCGCCATTCGCACCAAGAATTGCGCTTTGGAAGCTGACCGCGCTCGGTTTCTTTCAAGCATTTTCACAAACACCTGGCTGCAATTGGCCTGCAATTGAATTTCTTGGCTCTGTTCATCTCGATTCTTTCCCTTTTAGAAGCCATGGGTTGTGTCCATGGCAAGTGTTGCGGCCGGTACCCCCAGTCTTCCAATGGTGATCTCCGGGACTTCAGAGATGCTGGTCCGTACAGCGCTCAGAGGAAGCACATACTCTCACAGAGGTCATTGGAGTTGGTCCCTGTTCCTTCACACGGCTATCGTTTGGAGTACTCTTTGTTAACACAGCGCGGTTACTATCCTGACTCGCCGGATAGGGAAAACCAGGACAGTTTCTGTGTTAGTACGCAAGTCCGAGGTAACCCGAATATCCATTTCTTTGGTGTGTTTGATGGGCATGGCGAAATTGGTACCCAGTGTGCTAATTTTGTTAAGGACAGGTTAATAGAGATATTAGCCAATGATCCCACATTGTCAGCTGACCCAGTGAAATCTTACAATTCTGCTTTTCTAACGACGAATTATGAGTTGCATAATAGTGAGATTGATGATACTATGAGTGGTACCACGGCAATTACTGTGCTTGTTATTGGGGATACCCTTTATGTCGCGAATGTGGGTGATTCGAGAGCAGTGATTGCAGTTAAAGATGGTAATAGAATTATTGCAGAGGACTTGTCTTTTGACCAAACGCCGTTTAGGAAAGACGAGTCTGACAGAGTGAAGCTGTGTGGGGCCAGAGTTATGAGTGTTGATCAAGTGGACGGGCTGAAGGATCCAGATATCCAGACCTGGGGTGATGAAGAGAGTGAAAGTGGTGATCCCCCAAGGTTGTGGGTTCCAAACGGAAGGTATCCTGGAACTGCATTTACAAGGAGTGTAGGTGATTCTACCGCTGAGACAATTGGTGTGGTTGCCACTCCAGAGGTTTCAATGGTTAAGCTGACACCTAATCATCTCTTCTTTGTCGTCGCAAGTGATGGAGTTTTCGAGTTCCTCTCAAGCCAAGCTGTGATTAATATGGTATGTCACTTTGACCATTTGTGGACTGCAGTAAAGCTATGCGTCCATTGTTTGTTACCCTTTTGTATGATGCTCAACTGATTTTGTTATTGATGCATTGTATTTGAATGTCTCATTGCTGATACATTGATCTTTTGCCGCTTTTGGTATCTCACGGATAGTTCATCATCTTGCATGTTATACAATGACCAAGGCAACGATTATTTGTATGCTCTTGTGTCCATGTTGGTCTATGATACATTGTGATTTGTTAGCTCTCGACATATAGAAGCAAAAAGTACGGAAGAAACCTCTATTGCCATCAGAAAATAAGTTGTTATTTGGAGTTGATTTTACAAGTAAGGAAGAAACTTCTATTGCGGAAGAATGTTAATTTTATTTCTTTGGAAGAATGTTACTTTCATAAGTAAGGAAGAAACTTCAAATATTGTTGTGGAACACTTTGATAAAACTATCTTGTCATTGGTATATCTATTATGGTTACTGAGTCTGAGCTCAATATAAACTAATTGTTGCACTATTGGTAGCTAATTTAGAATCATTAATGTCAAGTTGCTTGTGTACTTTCCTCTTTAGCATCTATGAACTGCTAAGTCTTTCGACATTTTACGGTTTGCAAGCAAGTTAACGTTTAAGGTACTGCCCTTTCGTGTCCATATATCTTCTACCTGTGTAATTGACCAATTTATATGCGGATTTCATCCCGTATAGTTACAGAGTTTTCATTAAATATGTAATTATTAGCTTCAATGCTACACCAAAAAGAATATAATGTCAAACAGGTTTCTCTTTTTAATTTTTAAATATTTCTTTTACTATCCTTCCTGCTCACAAATATTCACACACAATTCTTCATACAGGCGGCAAGATATCCAGATCCTCGAGATGCATGTGCTGCCATTGCTGGAGAATCATACAAATTATGGTTGGAACATGAAATCCGGACAGATGATATAACAATAATCATTGTTCACATCAAAGGCTTGTCCAATGTATGAATTGTGTAAACCATATCTTAGTTTTATTACCTTTTCTTTAGGCTGATTCCAATGCCCCTGCTTTGTACAAACTCCCATCGATTCTTATAGTGGTAAGCTGTAAGATTCTTGGGTGTAGGATATGTGGTCCCTAGGGGCTTCCATAATAAGGTTAAACCTTTGCTTCTGTTTGGTTTCTATAGTAAACTTGCACATTTTAAGCAGTAAATTTCTGATCATGCAATTTAGCAGGGTGACATCCGACACTGGGTAACATATGCCCCATGTCCAGAAGAGGATTTAAATTTACAACTAGCTTGATGATATTATCTATAAACATGAAGGAATAGAGAAATATGAGAAATCTTATTACACTCCTATTGTATTGCTGCTTCTTATTGCGTTGCACATGACATGCATATCTGATATTAGCTATAGAGGGCATTGTTTTCTGATGTACGCTCTGTTGATTGGCTGGTTTACCAACTTTATATTATGCGTGCTACAGTCAACTGGTGGTGCTACAGATGGAGCTAGTGGTAATAGACCAGCAACAAGGGTGAGAAAAACTTCCGAGTCATCTGTTACCACTGGGTCGGAAGTTTACCGTTCTGTGAGAAGTGATTCCTCAGAAATACAGTCTTGTCAGCTTGTGCTTTCGATGAATCGAAGCCCAGCTATTGTTGTTCCATCTCCTACATGTCAGAGCCCTGTGAATTGGTATGTCTGTTAAGCTGTCATATATCATTTTGCGACTATTATGCTATCAACTATCCATTTATGTTCCCTACATTCACTGCAGCGGTTGAACTGAAGGGCCTTAACAGAGCTGGCACACGTCTCCTTGTTATTTTTCTGAAGTGGTACTTCTTGACTCAATGTTCCCTTCAGTCCTTTTATTTCGAATACAATCCCAATTAAGTTGATGATAACAAGCTTATTATTGGAGAGTCCATCAATGCCTTTGTTCAAATACCTGACTCAACTTGTTTTCTGATTGCAGGATGTGTGTTAGCGGTGCATTCAGCCGTAAGCAGAAGCATTGGTTCTGCATGTAGAAGATGTTCCCCTGAACGCTAATCTCTAGGTTCCGTTGCTAATCTCACTAATAACACGGTTTCTGACCTATGTGATATGCCTGGAGAACATATTCTCCTTCTGCTAATCCAGCAATATAGAGAAAGGGAGGGAATGAGATTAAAGTAGGAGGTACATACAGAAGGTTCCATTACACGGAATTTAGGGTGAACATTTCACATACTTAATCTTGTTTTTAGCTTCGGTTTTAATTCGTCATCTCCTAAAACCTAACGATGATTAGTAGATATAACTTATTGTGTATGTTCCTACCACTTCTCTGTATGTATAATATGATTTCCTCTCGAGACTATGAATTGGATTCTTAACGGATTTAGGCATGGACCTACTTATGAGCAGTATACTGCGCTTTCAACGCTATCCTAGCGACAAAACCTTGGCCTACTTGGCAAACCTCAAGTCTTATCCTAGCGACAACTACTTTGCGAAAATACTTGTCTTTAAGTTGTGTGGTGAAAACAAGTGCCCCATCATGGTGCTGTTCAGTGCAGAGCACCTTCTTTTTTGGGGACCCGCGGCCGAAGAAAGAAGTAGAAGATTAAAGTTTACGTGCAAGCATGCGTTTGTCGTCTTTGTAGACTGGATGAATGTAACCGGAGAAGAAAGTAAACGGGTGCTGGCGTTAGTTGTGCATGAAATAGTATTGCAATCATCCAATCATTCATGGTTGAGATCGCGCTACGCACACGCGCAACTGAGGCTTTGCTTCCTTCAAAAGTAATTGAAGGTATGGGCTAGCTAAGGCTTCAGGAGGAATACAATCCTATAACCACAAAATTAATCATATCTATAATTTCAATTTAACTATCGGGGATTATCAATAACCATACCCACTGGATAACAGATTTTTCATTAGTTGGCAGCTATATCCATCTTAGCCAATACCAAAAATATATTCATTCAATTAACGCATTATAATATAATAGATACTAATTTTGTTATTTTAATATAATAGATACATTGATAATGTTGGCTGATCTTTGATCTCTCCCGTCATGAGCACTATTAAATTCTCATTGGTCTTTTGAACTTTCCTACAAAAAAACGACTTTTGTAATTCTCAAGTAAAGGGTTTGGTGAATATAATATATATATGTATTATTCTGGCCAGATTCGGGGACAAATACAGATCGGGAACCCCTATAATCATATCCGAAACTAAAACCAAAAAATATTTTCAGTTTATCCCAAATCGCTTCATTCGGGCGGTTATCCACGATTACCGAGTTTAACGGTTTGGATTGCCATCCCTACCACGGAATCATGTTGCCTCTCCTTTTCTCATTGACGGGATAGCGAGGTTCGGAAGTAGGGGTGCACCCTTCTACTTTCTGTTCCGGTTGATCATCGCAGTTCTTAACCAAGGTTTAGGTTAAGCACCGTCAAGAAATATTGTGGTTTTGGGTCTTCAGAGTAAAGCATCCCGAAGTTGGTATGTCTCGTCGGGCGCGGAGAAGTATTGGCAACCCCAATTTCTCTTCTCTAAGCAAACACAAAAATTCTATCGACGTTGCATTTCGGAGTGTATTAACTCAAGTCGTTTGACAGATGCAAGACATCTTATATCTTCTTTTGTTAAAATTTGTAGGGGTAAATACAATAGTTACAACAAATATTACACGTAGTACAAAATTCGTGAAAAATCGTTAGAAAACTAGAAAAAAATGGATCGATCACATTCTGTAACATGTTACACTGTTCTAACAATATGCTTAATTTTTCAGCCCCCTTGCTCACTTCTCCACTCGGCACCATTTCTCTGTCCGCATTCTCCAATCTCCCATTTTCGTGGGATACGTTTTCTATTTCCGCTTGACCATCGTGCGCTAAACTTCGTTCATCCTCCATCCAGTCAGTCGTATCTCATGGATTTCACCATTAGGAGATGTTTCAGGAACAGCTAGACCAGACTCTAGCAAGGGTTGACCTCTATGGGATGATAGAAGGCTGCACCCAACTTCGATGATTTCATCCAGAGACGGCTGATTAAGGTAACAGGGCGAAGTTCCAGTATCTTCAAGCCCCAACTTACCCAGGTTTTCATAAACTGCGGTAAGATGAGGACTCTCCAAGACATAAGCTGACAAAAGGGGTCCATTGGCTAAACCCATTAACCGCCAGTTGAAAATCCGTCGGAAGATCATCACCCAATTCGGGACTATGCAGCAACATGAGTCATGGCGCTCCAGTCGACAGCTTCTTTGTAGCATTACATGTGCCTCTTTTATAGCAAGTGCAAGTCCCATCATCTTACTTGAATTCGTCAGGTATTCGATCAAGCCATTTTCAAGTTCACCTCTCAGGTTCTCAATCTCCTTTCCTGCATTACAACATTGGGGTAGCCACGAAATATGGTCGGGAAAAGCTGGAAGCCTACAATCCCCTTGAGCTGACATTAGCGGTTCAACTTTTTCTGCTGAGCTCCATCCTGTGCTTGGCAAACCCTGCACTCGTCACTGAACTCCTCCAGCCAAGCAATCTCGGGGCAAGGCCAACTGGATGGATTTGTTTTGACAGCAGCAGCAATTTCCTTCTGTGACCAATCCAAGGCTTCATTGAAAGCAAGGATACAGTTGTCCGGACCTACTTCATAATCTTTCATTTTGTCTAGTGGCTCCAATGCAGAATTCAAGTGGGTAAGAACGAGTTCGCGTGTTTTCACATGATGAAGAATGGGTTGACGGGGCGATTCACTTGCAAGCCATCGGAGTCCCTCCCTATTTGTTGTAATGTATATTATGACACATGGTGTACTACACGACGTATTTCAGACACACATAAAAAATTTATCCATTTGAGATGTATAAGAGAGAATAATCAATTATTAATTATAAGAAAAAAAAAAATTAAAGAGACCTATAACTAATAAATACGAATCATCCCTACCTATTTTACATTGCAATAATCAATCTTAATTAAAGTGCTTGATTCCTACACATAGAAATGAAACTCACCTATACTAATGTGTAACTAGGAGTATTAAGGGCGTAAGATGGGTGTTGTACACGTATTAGATGATTTCTTCTTTCTTGATTACCATTTGACATTTGTCATTTGCCAAATGCATGCAGTTTATACGTGCCAATTTCCACAACAAAACATGCAGGTAGTGGTTCTTCTCTAAAAACACTATATCCCAGTGCTCCGGAACTTTCCCAATACCAGACGCAAAAAATGGCGAGAGAAAAGAAAGGAAATCCAAAGAAAAGAACAGAAGGCAGTGCAGCAATCAGCAGCAAAAACAAAGAGAAAAGAGAAGAAGGATGCAACAAATTCCTACAACTTCCAAAGGCTTTGGTCGTGGAGATTCTCTCAAGGGTATTGTCCATCAAAACCCTCCTGAATTGCAGGTGCGTTTGCAAAGAGTGGCTTTCTTTAATTTTCGACCCCGAATTTACTCTTCTCCACGCTTCAAGATCACCCATTGGCATCTTGATCAAGACCTATCCCCCTGTAAGAAAATCTAGGAGACTTGATTTCACCCATATACTAGATTCTGCTGGTTCTGATTTGCAGCTCGAGAAAATAAGGTTTAGTCCCAAAAATAGCCTGCCCATCGGGGCCATGCCCGAATTTCGCTTGATAAACTCATGCAATGGCTTACTTTGCTTTGCTGGAGCTAATAGAGATTACCCCTGTTTTGTGTGCAATCCGATTTTAGGTGAGTATATTACTATCCCACATACCAATAACACTCGAAATCGAAATAGTTGCTTTTTCGTTGGACTTGGTTTTAGCGCCGCAATGAATGAATATAAGGTGTTGCGAATGAGCAATGGGACCGAGGCTGAGGTTTACACCATTGGTTCGGGAGTGTGGAAAAGTATTGGAAATGCTCCTGGGGACATTGATCAGTTGCCATTCAATGCTTTTCTGCATGGAGCGCTTCATTGGGTTTCATATAATAGTAAAAGTCCCGAGTTTATACACTCTTTCGACTTTGAAACAGAACAGTTTCGACCCCTACCCGTCCCTAGCTTACCCGTGAATCAATTTTCGGATTGTTTCCTTTTGGAAGTGATAGGAGGCTGTCTCCATTTGTGTGTGTTTGGGGACGATTGTAGAAAATTTGACATGTGGGTAATGAAGGAATACGGTGTCCAAGAGTCTTGGACTAAAGTTCTTGTTTTTGAAAAACTGTACGATTGTGTAAAGGAACTGTGCTGTGATGTGTATGAACCAATTATGTATTTGAGTAATGGGGAAATCGTGCTGTTGTACAATAACCGCGCTGTAGTTTGTTATAATGGAGAAAGAAAGAGTTTCAGGGAAATAAAGATTACTTGGACTCAGGCGCCCTTCGAGGCAATTGCCTACAGTCCATCCTTTGTTTCACTCTACAATGTCTCAAATGGTGAAGATATGAAGAGGTACTAAGTTTACGTTCCAGATGTAGACATGTAGTAATCTAGTTACATTTCTTTACTGCGACTTTTATTTTTCCCTTTGTGTGTGGAATTTAGTGTTTCTTAGGCAAATCCAACCTTTGAATTTAATGTCTAATTATCTTCTTGAGTCCTTAGCAATTCTACATTCCTTAGCTATTTGAACACTTTTCAGAAGAAAAAATAACGTGTTATTCATATTGCTCATAATACATGTAACAAGTTCACTGCCTATGATCTATCTGTTCACTGCCTATTATCTTTTGAGACATTAAGAATATAATTTTTCAAAATTTCTCATCACGAGCCACTGGGGTAGCCCATTGGTGAGGGTGGGCAGGACGATGAGCAGGAGTAGGTTAAGTCAAGTGTTCCACGTACCAATGTATGCTTGATTGCTGTTCAGACGTAATTGACGATCAGTTTTGTTATTGTATATTTTGTTCTAGCATTTTGTTAGATAGGAATTTGAAAAAATAAACGATTGCTTCAATAGTGGTTGAGATATTGGTCACTGATAAACTCTTTTTGGCATGCTTACCATGTGTGGCACGAAGGGTACAACGACACGAGAAATCACTGTTTGCTGAAGGGAGTTACGATTCTGCCAGTTCTTGGATGCCACCCCGAAAGCACGCAAAACTGAACTCAGGTTATGGCTGTCCTTTTGAAGAGGATCTTCCTTGAAACGTAAGTTCTTCAACGCGTTGTCACAGTTCGTATTATGAATCTGGTTTCTTGTGCCTGGTTGATGGTTATTATATCCTTTCAATTTCGTTTCCTGAATGCGTGCTGAATGATTTTGTTTTTTTCTTTTCTTTTCAGCTGGATTTCACTGAGTGCATTCACTCTATATGATCGGCACTTGGGTTTTGTTGTAATAGTTAAGGGTTCCCAATATATCAACAATGTTTTGGGTAGCTCTTCTTCGATCTCTTCCATAGCAGAGAAAGAAGAAGACTGTCTTTTTGTTAAGTAGCCATCAGAAAAATTCTGCTTGTATATGCAAGTGATGGCTTGTCTAGAGGACAATGGCGATCGGAAACTTTTGTTAACGTCTGTTTTATAGTAATGTGTAACTGTGTAAGTGTGAGCGTGGGGGGGTGTGGGGTTTGCCCATATGGTGTCAATCTAGCCTTTTTTGTATGAAACTAGGACGAGGGTTCTCTCGTTTTTATTCGTTCCTTTGCCCGTTGCTTTTCACTACATGAGGACTGCATGAATAAGAGTAATGTTACTCATACCATATTTTTACCACATCTGATGTGGACAACTACATCATTTGAAAAATTTGTAAAACCCAAGAAAAGAAAGGAGAAATACTCTTCGTATACTATATAATTTAATTAATAAGTTTTTCTTAATTATTAATTTATTAAATAATGTACTAAATTTAAAAATCTGATTAATTCAAATGATGTGGCTGTTTACATCAAATGTTACCTAAGGTGGTATGAAAATGTGGTACAAAAACATAGTATGAATAGCATCAATTCACGAAGAAGCTTTCTCTTCACCTCTTTCTTGTATGTCACACGAACTGAAGCGTTTGAGCAAAAAAAAAAAAAGACGTAATTTGTTAAATATTTGTAACACATTTGCACAAAAATCGAAAATTGCAGTAGGTTTCAACTGCATTTTGAGAGAATTTTAATGAAAAGGTTCCAGTACTATTCACTTTAACGAAAAATCACATTTTAATACTAAAAAGTCAATCTTGATACTATTCACTTTACCCTTTATTTTGTTATTATCGTTAAAACTCAAAGTTTTCAAGCTCTTTTCATTAGTTTTCCTACATTTTGATCCATTGAAATAGATTTACAATGATTGCAAACTAATCTCATTCAGCTTTTGGAGCTAATTCTTGATTCCCACTGATAAGATTTTTACCACTTGTAAAAGTAAGAACAAAAACACTTAAAATACTTAGTACAAGAAAATTATAGTATAGTCGATTCTAGTAAGGTCGTTTTCCACAATGATTGAATGAATAATTTAGGTTAAAATCAATTTCTTGATAAGATTTTTACCACCTGCAAAAGTAGGGATAAAAAACACTTGAAAGACTTGCAAGAATACAAAGTAATCATAGTAAAGTAATCGTAGTGTAGTCGGATTTAGTAAGGTCGTTCTCTACAAAGATTGAATGAATAATTTATGTTAAAACCAAATCTTAATTAATTATTTGAAAACAAAGTTTAGAAAAGATGATTTTATAACCTAAAATATTAAAAATGAATTTAATTAAAAACAATTAAATAAATTGGCAAAGTAAATAAAACAAAATAAAATAGTTTGAAAATTTATTTAAGCGTTAGGATTTCGCCATCACCTTAAAAATCCTATGTAGTTCTTCTAATTACTTATAAATTACTCATACATATTTTGAAGGTAGGTTTTCCTAAATATGTCCTACTGGGAACCTCCAATATGAAACATATATCTAACATGCAACCCATCCGTGATGTCTAGATCGAATGTGAACATGTAAGACTCATTAAGTTTTGTGAAACCCTTTTGAAAAACCATATAACCCTTAAGATGTGTCGTCCATCCTAAGAAGTTACACATATTAACCACAAGAAGTCTTAGTCAATTTCAGGGACAGTCATCCGTCAAAATTGCATTAAATTACTTTTCTAAATATCTTAATGGTGGCCAATCATCAAGACAAATAGATGTAACAAACACAGTAATTAATAATTCAAAATCTGCATGCATAATATGATAAATAAATTGAAAAGAGACTACATATTATTGCTAAGGCTTGTGGCCTCGCCCCAGCAAACAGAATTAGTTACGAACAATCATAAAATAAAATATTATTAAGAACATTGATGGAAAACACCCTGAAAATAAACTTGAATTGTCAAAAGCTCTGTAAGCCGAATTCTCCAAAGTAGTGAGTTCTTCCTAAAGTAATGCGTTCTTTTTTTTAACCCTAATGGCTAAATAGCCTTATTTAGACTTACTACAAAATAAAATCCTATCTAAAAAAGGTTTTCTAAAAATTAAGAAACATAATAGAATGAGATAACTAGGAAATATATTTATTTTCTAACTTTGGAAAATTTGCCCAACCACAAAAAATTCCACATTTCTGGATCTTCAGGACTCCAAAACAGGCCCAAAACGGCTAGAATTAAAGCTTGAGATGTCCCGAACATAATTGCAGAAGTTCATGTTGAATTTTCAAGTCTCTCAAAGCATTCTTCAACCATGTAACTTCACAAGAGATGGTGGCCGTGGAACAATATTTGGCCTTGGCCATTGAACGAGCTACTATAGTTTGCTTTTTCCTCTTTCAGGAAATAGGTGATTGCCCAAGAAATATACAATAACTTGTTACTGATCGTCTCATATCTTTGAAACGAGCCCAATCTGCGTCACAGAATGCTCTTAGTTGCATTGTGCTTTTAGCAGACAGAAGAATGCCTTATCTTGATGATCTTTTGAGTACCGGAGAACCAAAAGTGCTGCCTCATGTTGTGGGACTACCAAAAACCCAAGTTCTTCAAGTATCTCGAGTGCATATTTCCATTGAAATAATGAAATGCCCTCAGATGATTGGGCCACCTTGATGGCTCGATACCCAAAAAATATTTGAGTTGGCCAAGACTCTTGAGCTTAAATTATTGTTTGGATAGAAACTATTTGGCTGCTTCAATGTGTTGTATGTTGTTGCCTACCAAAATTACATCATCCATAAATACAAGAATGACAATGAAACTACCTTTGTGGGATTGGATGAAAAGTGAATAATCCATCTTCGATTGGTTGAAACCAGCTGCTTTGAGGGCTGTAAAGAGCTTCAAAAATCATTGTTTAGGGGCTTGTTTCAACCCATACAAAGACTAACTAAGCTTGCATACTCGAGTCTCCCCTTTCGTCTGAATCCGAGGTAGTGACAAGTACACATCCTCATCAAGGTGACCATGCAAAAACGACTGTTTACATTAAGTTGGTGAACATGCCAATTTTGAATAGCAACAACGGTAAGAAGCTCACAAAATGTGAGTAGTTTGGCAACGAGAGCAAATGTCTCGCAATAATCTTCCATCGGTTTGACTTTAACATTTAACCATTAAGCAAGCTTTGTAACACTCTGTAGTGCCATCAGGTTTTAACTTCACTTTGTACACCTATTTACAACCAATGGGCTTCCTTCTAAGGGGAGAGGCATAAGTGTCCATGTGTTGTTGCTTGGAGAGCTTGTATCTCACTATGCATAGCCTCACGCTACTCGAGATCTTGCATGACCTACATGAACCTTATTGGTTATTTGACAATGGATAGTGAGATGATGAAAGCTTTATGTTGTGGGGACAAATAATGGAATACAAAGTAGTTGATGTTGAGACCATGTTGGAGATGGATGATGGTTCAGGCTGTGACGGGAGATTAGCTTCTATGTGAAAGTTATGCAAGAAACTTGGCATTTTGGTTGGTGTGCTATAATGACAAGGTATCTATATCTAGTGTAAAGAAAGTAACTAATTCACAATATAAAGAGTAACCTAACTACTTATAGCATATGTAAGGTCTTTCCTCTTTTCAATGTGGGATTCATTCTCAACGCGCTCTTTGACATATGGTGAATTTTCAAGTCTAACATATAGACAATACAAACCAGGTGACGTGGAGCATATTTGACCATTGAGCTTCACATGTGAGACAACCTGCTATGATACCATGAAGAAAGTTGAGATTCCATCATAAAACCAATAGGGATTCGGTTTTATGGTAAAACCTCAAACTTTCGTGGTGGTGGTGAAGTATTGTTAATCAAAATTGTAGACTCAAACTTTTATGGTGGAGAAGATGATGTGCAAATGGAGGATGTAGGCGTATCATCAAATGGCGATGTTGTTGTCAGGGAATGCAGGTTTTTGTGATTGGCAGCGAAAGTGGTGTGAAAGGGAACTCATTTCCAAAAAATGTGACATCTCAAGTGACAAATAATTTTCTTGATGGAGTTCATCATACACACGATATCCCTTTTCTTTATGGGAATAACCAAGAAATATACATTGAGTTGCGGGTGCATTAAATTTGGATGGTTATTGAGCATGTGCAGAAGCAAAGTCATAGGCAGCTAAAACTCGCAAGTGAGAGTAATTTGGTGTGACTTTAAACAAAAATTCGTAATGAGTTTCACCTTTCAAGATAGGTATGGGTGTACGACTTATGAGGTAAGCTGTTGTTAGGATGACATCTCCCAAAATTATTTAGAAAGCTTTGCTTGAAAAAGAAGTGCACATGCATCATTGAATAAGTGACAATGTTTTCTTTCAACTACACACTTTGTTGTCATGCGTTGACACAACTAGCTTGATGAACGATCCCCTTGAGAGAATAGAATGATTTAACTTTGAATTCATGACCACTGTCACTACGCACATTTTTAACTTGGGAAGAGAATTGAGTCTCAACCATGTTAATGAGTTTAACAAGAAGATCCCTAGCATCAGACTTATGGCACATCAAATACACCCAAGTACATCTAGTGAAATCATCAACTATAGTGAGAATATAACGTACGGAAATTTCTCATATATAACCAATATTTAACCCATAATTTCATAAATGTCAGTTTTTATAAAAACTATCAATTACAGCATAAAACATGCTTAAATAGACCAAACTGCCCTTAAAATCAAATTATGCAACACCTAAAATCATTGGAATTCATTTGCATTCCCGAACCACCCATCGTTGCAAATCCTCTCCCTTTCTGGCCTCTGCTTATCTTTCTCATTCATATTGTTTTGAAATGTTCAATTAAAAAATTTAAAATCAAAGGCAAATATGTTGGCAAAGTTGAAAAGGGTCTGGCTAATTGGGAGCGACGACGGAATGTTGCCATATGTTCGCCGATCATCAAGAGCTCTTCCTTTTGTCAAAAGCCCACGACAATTGCATGTAATCAAACAAATTCCAGTTTTTATTGCAAAACCATAATAATAAACAAAACAAAACATTTATGATTGATTGGGAGATGAGGATTAGACCGTGAGGTGTGGATGGTATTGTTAAACAGCAAATTTTTTTTGGAAATGAATTCAAATTCATTCATAAATAGGTGGAATTGTCATAATTTTATCTAATAATTTTTGGATTTTGGGTTTGTTATTAACTTTGAGGCATTGAAGTCTATTCCATTGAAATTTTAGATACATTTGATAGTTTTTATAAAAACTGACATTTACGTAATTAAAGTGTAAATTTTGGCAATATATGATAAATTCTCATAACATACCTCGAAAATAGATGCAATGTGATAACCACGCTAAATATCAATATATGTTATGTAACAATTCGAAATGAGCATTGCTGGAAATTGCACTTAAAGATAATTGTATTCTAGTATGTTTAATTAGCCAATGGATGCATCGAAATATGTGTACCTAAATGTATGCACCGAAATGTATTATAATGAATTTAATATACCTAAATGAAAAAAATAAAGTACATTGAAATATATTGTATAACAAAAATTAGTTTATCTAAATGTTCACAACAAAATATATTACGATGAATGAAATGAAAATAAAAATTATAATGAAATATAATTAATAAATGAGGTTATTAATATATCAATGGACTAAAATTAGATTTTGATCTTACTCATGGTTTTAATCTAAAAGTCATCTTTGCCAAGGATTAAAATGAAGTTTTCTATTCTTGATTTGATCAAAATAGCAAAGCCTCTCTCATTCAATTCATTTCCCAATCATCTTCCCCGAACGTAGGTATTACACAACTATGGTTAAGAAAAGCAGTTATACAAAGGGATTGATAGGTGAATTTAGGGATGGAAATAATCTTTAGTTGAAGGGTCGGAACGCACAAAACATTTTCAAGAACCAAACTACAGACAAATATGATTTGACCAATAAGAGTAACATGAGCTATGAAACCGTATGGAAGTTCAACGGTTCTATGCTTCACAGGATTCTCCAAATCACTCTCTCTTTCTCTGAGTCTTCAGACTCTTCAATGCTGCTATTTGCAAATTCCTTCAAACCCAGAACTCTCATGCATGCTCACACATCCCCATCGCCACATTTTCCTCGGCGTTGCATTGTCTTTGTGATTTGCACATCAGTGTTCTGGAAATTAATTGGTATTTACATTTGTTGATTTTTGGTTTCAAATATTTGTTGTATATTTCATTGTAAATATTACAAGGAAAAGAAGGCCACTCATATAGAGAGCCGAAAAGAAACCTACAAGAAGTTGTAGGCTAACTACCCCAACACAAATCTGCCTTATCAAGAGGAAAAGCCAAAACCTAATTACAAGGAAAGAAGTTTCTATAAGCAACTAAGAAAGGTTGACACTAAAGGAGGTAAGGTGAATGACAAGTTATGGGAAGTCATGAAAGTAGGGTTAAGACCATCACTTTAGCCTATGACTTAGCTAAAGTGAGGATGACAACCCATACATACAACCCATCCTTTGAGATCTTATACAAACCGGTTTCAATACACCCCTTTAAGCTAGATTAAGGGGATTGATTGATCCAAGCTTGCACAACAAGCACTGAGCAGAGTCTAGTGCTTTTGTGAATAAATCAGCAAGTTGATCGTGGCTGCATGTGAACACGGTGTCTATCACCTTGGATTGAACTTGAGCATGAATATAATGGCAGTCAACTTCAATATGTTTGGTCATCTTATGGAACACTGGATTGGAGGCAATATGCATGGTAACTTGGTTATCACAATACAAGGACATAGGTACCATGCTTGTGAACCCGAGCTCGGAAAGAAGACCTTTCAACCATATCAGTTCATAGGTCGTTGCTGCCATGACCCTATAATCAGCTTCTGCACTAGATCGAGCAATAACAGTTTGTTTCTTGCTCTTCCAAATAACAAGATTTCCTCCAATAAATGTGCAAAAACCGTTATGGATTTTCAATCAAGGGCATTTCCAGCCCAGTCAACATCAGTGTAGGCCAAAATGTGATTTAATCCATTGTTCTTCATAATTATCCTCATACCTATTGAGCCCTTGAGATATCAAAGTATTCTTTTGACAATTTCCTAGTGAACTAGAATAGGAGAGTGCATGAATTGACTGTTTAGGCTAACTGAATATGAGATATCAGGCCTAGTAATGGTGAGATAAATAAGTTTCCTAACCATTTGCTAATAACACTAGGGTCCGAGAGAGGTTCACCTTTTCCATGCCATTGAAGCTTGCTAGCTAGAGGTGTCCCGGCTGGTTTGCATTCCATCATGTTAGCTTCATCTAGAAGATCGAGAACATACTTTCTTTGATTTAAAAACAATCCTTTTGAAGAGGTAGCCACCTCAATGGCAAATTTTTGGTGAAGTGACTGCTTAAGCGCCTCAATTTCACTCATATTGTCACCTGTAATAATTAGGTCAAAAACATATATAAGAACAACTAATTTGCCAGCAATGCCACTTTGAACAAACAAATAGGAGTCAGCATGACTCCGTTTGAATCCTGCAGCTTCAAGAATCGAACTAAGCTTTGAATACCAAGCTCAAGCGGACTGTTTGAGACTATATATGGCTTTGTGAAGTTTGTAGACCTTGTTGGATTCCTTTTCCCTTGGATGACCTAGAGGTAACTTCATGTACACTTCTTCTTGAAAATCCCCATAAAGAAATGCATTCTTCACATCCATTTGGAATAAGGGCCATGCCTTATTGAGCCTTGAGCTACTCACCGTACCTTGTGTTTCTCAATGCTTCCATTGGAGTTAAATTTGGTCTTATATATCCACCCACTTCCCACTGCCTTATTGCCATTTGGAAGATCTACCACACTCCATGTCTGGTTGTTATTCAGAGCTTAGAGTTCTTTAGTCATAGCCTCTTGCCACTCAAGCATGCAGGTGGCTTCATGAAAATTCCATGGTTCGAAAGTGTGAGACAATTTGTTAAGGAAATAAGCATGAGAAGATGAAAATCTGTGATAAGAAATGACAGCAGAGATAAGATGACTTGCAGTGTAAGTAACATACTCTTGTAACCTCACAAGTAGATGTCTATCTTATGTAGGATTTCTTCTTGGTGCACTTATAGCTTGCTGATTTGTTTGAGCTTCTAATGGTCTAAAGGAGCTCGGCACTGCATCACTTACATTTTTAGTGGGTTGAGAATTTTTAGTGTTGACATGAGCATGAGTGACTTCATCAATTTCTATTGGAGTAATAGGTTCATAAGATCTTCCATTTTGGGATTATTCTCCAAACCTTTATGGAAATAAGATGAATATTCATCAAATCACACATCTCTAGAGACTGCCAGCTTCCTAGTGTTAGGGTTGTACACTTTGTAACCCTTTTTACGAATTGGAGTATCCCATAAACACACATTTGACAGCTCGAGGGTCGAGTTTATGACGATGAAGAGCTTATATGTGCATATAACAAGTACAACCAAAGGTCCTGAGGTGAGACAAGTCTGTAGACCTGCCCTTCATGACTTCAAGATGAGATTTATTATTTAACACCGGAGTTGGCAGTCTGTTAATGATTTAGGTGGTAGTGAGTAGGGCTTGAGACCAAAATTTCTTAGGAACATTCATTTGGATCATAAGTGATCGAGTCTTTTCCAATAAGTCTCGATTCTTTGTCTCTACCACACCATTTTGTTGTGGCGTACCAACACAGCTAGTCTAATGCAAAATGTCGTGATTGCTCAAGTAATTACTCATGTTATTGGAAGTGTACTCGGTGCCATTATTTGATCTTAACATATATAACTTAGATGAAAATTGATTGGTGATTAGATTGTGAAAATCCTTAAAAGCATCAAACATATCACTTTTAAGTTTTAAAAGATACAGCCAGGTCAATCTAGAATAGTCATCAACAAATGTAACATAATATCTATACCCATCAAGGGATTCTACACAAGAATGACCCTAGATATCTGAGTGAACAAGCTTAAAAAATCTACTGGTTCTAGAATTAGAGGAAACAAAAGGAAGCTTGGTGGCTTTTGACATTTGACAAGTTTCACACTCAAGTGTGTTTTACAAAAAGTGGGAAACAACTTGGTCATCACAAGTTCTAAGGGATAGGCAAGGCGTTGGTGCCAGAGTTGGTGTTTCTGAACTTGACTTAAGTTGACACTGAACTTTTTGACAAAATTAGACTCATTTGAGAGATAGTAGAGTCCATTTAAGAAGAATCGTTCACCAATCTTCTTCTGAGAAGCT
The DNA here is from genome assembly GCA_963580275.1 of Crataegus laevigata. NCBI lineage: Eukaryota > Viridiplantae > Streptophyta > Magnoliopsida > Rosales > Rosaceae > Crataegus > Crataegus laevigata. The sequence continues at coordinate 14,179,174 of OY756940.1, read as the reverse complement.
CGATCCTGAAACACAACATTGTGAGGGGAAAAATGGCAAAACAGTCTAAAGTTTTTGTGATTTTTCCTATTGACAAAAGCTGAAAAGGAAAACAAGAAACATAGAGAGCAATGGAATCGGTGTACTCACTCATCAATCTAATCTTTCCTTTCCCTAGAATAGGTTCCCATTTCCCATTTGCAGCAGATACATGGATTGGATCAATAGTTTTTTGAAATTCATGAAGACTTGAGGGTTTATTAGTTATATGATCAGTGGCACCAGAGTCAATAATCTAAAAACCATATGTAACATTTGCATTAAGAGCATTGGAAATGGCAATGATTATACCTGGAATATCACCTTTCGATGTGTTCACTGAGTCAACTAAGAATCCAAGAAATTTCCCTAGCATTGCAATAGGGTTTTCAGTTGTCACTTCATCATGCTTAGTGCTTCATTGCTTCTTTTAAAGAAACGCAACAAACTCGTTAATCAAGGATATAGGATTTGTTGTGAAATTGGCCATCCCATCAGCTGAGGAACAAGCTGAGTAAAATGATTTTGGAGTGACTCATCCCTTCCCATTTTTGATCATCCTGCCTTCCCTATCCAATATTATTCTCAAGCCACAGTGATCAAGTAAAATAATCATAATAATAACAATCATATCCAATGTCATTCCACAATCACTCCAATTAATCAATCCTAAGAATATGAGATGTACTGTACGAACATTTAACTACGTTAATCGATCAACAAGATCACATATCAATTCACTAAATTTAATAAAGGAATTCAACTTATTACCTGGATTCCAAGTAATAACAAGATCACATATCAATTCACTAAATTTCCCTACCCAACTCTATCACATGTATAATCAATGCCTGCAAGATGAGAATGGTGCACTGGCCATTCAAAACTTGGATAAACTGCGAAGCTTAGGTGAGTGAGAATAATACAAATATGTCATATTCAATAAAAAGAAAGACCATCAATCACCATTTATAAACCTCGAATATAAATCATACTTTTATGAAATCATAGTTAAACTAGTGAAAACTCCGAAAGAGTCACCTAGACATCCAACGGTTTTTCTAATTCAACCACAAGATCCTCAAAACCATCATTCATAAATACATTAAAAACTAGGGCTAGAGGGATGCCAGTTTGGCCGGAGCCTACATAAGTAACCAAACATGAAGTGGCCCCCAATAGTGAATTAACCAAGCAGAGTCACTTCCACGAATCTGCTAGGCAGTGATCACCTATCGCGGATTAACTAAGCATGATTACCCCTAAGTGTGTATGGCTATAAGGATCGCCCCTCGCGGATTAACCAAGTACGATCCCTAAATAATATGGTCCCCCATTACAGATTAACCAAGCAAGACCACTAGTGACCCCCTATCATGGATTAATCGAGTAGGGTCAAGATAACCAAGTAAGAAGTGACCCCCATTGCAGATTAACCAAGCAGAGTCAGACCTATGGAACTGTGAGGCAGTGATCACACCCATCACGGATTGACCAAGTATGATCACTCCTAAGTATACATGACCATAAGGATCGCTCATCGCCTCATCGCGAATTAACCAAGCGCGATCTATAAATAATATGGTCCCCCATCATGGATTAACCAAGCAGAACTACTAATGACCCCCTATCGTGGATTAACCAAGTAGAGTTATGGTCTCCTACTAGCCCTCAATTTAACAAACCTTTCAATATGCAATTCAAATCACTTTGTCACAAATATTACCAATCTATGAATCAATTCACATTTAATAAAAATAGATCGATGGCCAACTATAAAAGAATCTCATTTTAATAGAAAACACATTTATAAAACCAACACACATTTTCATAGAAAACTAGTTTATAAAACCAAGTCATATCCACAAAGGATATTAATATAAAGAATCGGGTAATCACCATATCACATATGTTAATGTCACCCACCGAGACAGGTCTGCAAAGCCTCATTATGTTGGATTCTCGATTCGTAAGTTTCTATGATCCTCAAATATTATGTTCTATCATGCATTAAGGTTTGGTGGTGATTTAACGGTCGGATCGTCGATTCATATTTTGATCAAGTAAGGTATCGTAATGAAACTAAATTCAAACAATCAAATTACATCATACGAATATCAAACATGAACTCAAGGCATCTAATAGTACTTAAAAAGACGTCATTGGCCCACTCGGCACGCGCCGCCATGGGAAAATTCAACTATTTCAAAACATTCTCAAATTTTACTAGAAAGAAGATCTCAAAGAGTAAAGTAAGTTTCATACCTATGACCAAGGCTAATTTGGCCGAGAAACACCTCAATTTTACACAAACCCCCGGAAACCCTAAAGAGGGTGTGCTTCGATTCGATCCCCATACTCACTCCACTGCCTCCCTCACTACTTGGGCTTTGTTCCTGAGGTTGAGGGGATCCTAGCCATGGTGGTACTCAATGATGTTGCTTTCACAAATGGCGGAATCGCCGCTTCTATCCCGTGCACCCACAATGCGATTTTCCCATAATCAAGTCCAAAAATCTTCAATTTTGGGATATAATACGTAGAGGGAAGTTCATGGAACATTTTTAGGTGGTTAGGCAAGGTAGTTCATTGGAAAAATCGATGAAAAATTGTCAAAAAAGGGCTACCCAAACCGGGTCGGGTTATGTAGAAAAATGGGTCAAGTGGGATCCGATCCCCTCATTCCCCTTTCTTCTTTTCCCTTCCTTGTTCTCTCCCTCGATTGGCCAACCCTTCCCTCATTTTCTCTCCTGCATCTCACTCTTCCCATCTCTCATGCTGCCACTTGGCAGCTTCTAGTCCTTTTTTTTATAATTTTTTTTATCAAAACGTTTCTAATTTCTTCGTTATATCTCTGTTTCACAAACAGTTTGCGCCTACGCGTTCAGAAGATCGAGCTCTATTCAAAAACATAAATTGTGACCTCAAATGGTCTACAAATGTTAAATAATTAATTTCTAAACTTCACTTTTCATAACTAGTTTAATTAAAATCTAAATTCAAATAAATTAATATAAATTCTAGAAAAATAATATAAAATCTCAATAATACGAATACGTAGATTATAACAGTGAAATCTAGGAATGGGATTTCACATAAGCTTCAACTTTGAATGGAGAATCCAACATTTTTTCTTTCAAATGTCCCTTCATGTTGCAATAAGAACATTTCCAGTCTGTTTTCTTCCCAAGCACTCTATCACCAGTTGCTTTGAGATTTGTCGTGAAAACCCTAGCCTCATAGTTGGATTTGGGCTCAACATTCATCACTCTTCATCAAGTTTCCTCTCTCTAGACTGCATGATACACACTGGTAAAGGAGGGTAGTTCTGGAGTCATTAGCAAATGACTACGCAGGTCTTCATACTCAGCTCCTAAGCTTGCCAGGAGTTGAAACACCTTGTCTTCATCAGTCCTATTTAATAACACAGCAGAATCAATCATGTGTGGATGGTACATATCGAGTTCATTCCACATGAATTTCATACTTCCAAGGTGTTGAACAAAGAAATGGTCACCTTGCTTTAAACTAGCAACATTCTTCTTTAGTTGAAATATGCGAATTGAGTTGTTTTGGCTGCCATAGATGTCTTTAACAGACTCTCATATGAGAAGGGAAAACTCTGAGTAACTGAAAAGCTCAAATAATTTTGGCTCCATGAAGTTAAGTATCCAGGACATAACCAGTTGATTAGTAGCGTGCCATGCATCATAGGTTGGTGAAGTGGATTTTGGGGGCTCAGGGCTTCCTTTGATAAACCTTAGCTTCAATCTTCCTCCTAGAGCAAGTGACACAGCTCTTGACCAAGGAAGATAGTTGAACTCGTTTAGTAGCACATAGCAGAGTCTTTGATTTTGATTGTTCTCACCCCCTTGAGTTAAGTTGGGGGATGAGGACGAGGCACTATCAGCACTAGATGCATTTTCTTCTGCCATCTCTATCGAGTATGAGCAAATGAAGAAGTAAAAAAAAAAAAAAAAAAAAACAGAGTCAGGGCCCTATCGCTCCTGCTCTGATACCATGTTGATTTTTGGTTTCAAATATTTGTTGTATATTTCATTGTAAAGATTACAAGGAAAAGAAGGCCACTCATATAGAGAGCCGAAAAGAAAGCTACAAGAAGCTGTAGGCTAACTACTCCAACACAAATCTGCCTTATCAAGAGGAAAAGCCAAAACCTAATTACAAGGAAAAAAATTTCTACAAACAACTAAGAAAGGTTGACACTAAAGGAGCTAAGGTGAATGACAAGTTATGGGAAGTCATGAAAGTAGTGTTAAGACCATCACTATAGCCTATGACTTAGCTAAAGTGAGGATGACAACCCACACATACATCCCAACCCTTGAGATCTTATACAAACCGGTTTCAATAACATTGTTCATATTATTTAAAATTCTAGAAATTTGATACTTTGTTGTTGTCGACTTTTGGCGCCTTCTATACTGTAGAATCCAGATTGTTTATTAACCATGATCTCTTTAAAATTCAAAGGCATTGTTTAGTGTGTTTTATACAAATTGGGTAGAATTTGTACCTCATTTCTCTCCAAGATTCAATTGGTTTACGTAAATGAAAGTTTGGCTTCTAATTAATAAGGAGAAACTCAAGATCGCAAGTCAACGATCCCACTTCATTATTTTCACTGGAAATTGAGATGCATCTTCAAGGGGGAGCTTCGAATGTTGCCAAAACTGTGATGCATTTTGAGGTAAAAAAATCGAAGCAAATTCCAACCGAACTGACAAAACTGAATTAAAATTAAACTATAACAAACTTAACAGTAATTTCGGAAAACTGAACCGATTAAAACCGAAGCCGTTCCCAAATGGACCGCGATCTCAATATCTAAATGACTTATTCGTAAAACTCTCTTTGTCAACCAAAAGATGTTAAAATGACAATTAGTCTTCTTTCACAAAATAAAATCAAGGGAAGTAATGTAGTTTCACTAAAATCAAATTTTGCTCTTTTTTTTAAGACCTCACTCACACGTGATATTGTGACAAGCCGTCCCTAATTTTACGATTTTATAAGTTCTAAAAGAGTGAAAGAACAGAAATGCCCTAGAAGCGAAATAGTAGACTTTTGTTGACCGGTATTTCGCTATGTGTATGAGCTTCTATTTTACCATATTCTCGAAGTGCTCGACAATACGAACTAGTAGGTGCAAGTAGAATCGAAATTAGAGCTACAGTTAAAATTTTACGAAACATCGAATACCAAAGGCAAATTGATAATTCCATGTTAGGGATATTTTTGTTTTGAAATATGAGTCATGTGGGGGCCCATGACCTATTTCCCCTATCCCCATGTTCCCTAACTCTTGGGTCTCTCTCTTTTTCTCTCAAATTTTCAACTCCCATCATCACTCCCTCTTTTCTTTCAAACTTTTGGACCACACCCTTGTTGACAACTCACTCTTTCTCACTAAGATTTTTATTTTAAAACTCTTTCTCCCTCACTTCTGAGCTCCTCCCTCAACTCTTATCTCTCATCTCTCCCTTACATTTTCTCTCTCGACTCTTTCTCACTAGGATTTTTATTTTAAAACTCTCTCTCCCTAACTTCGGAGCTCCTCCCTCAACTCTCATCTCTCATCTCTCCCTTACCTTTTCTCTCTCAGCTTTTTCTCTATCTCCACTTTCCATCTCTCTGAGCACGGATGCTCACGCACAAAGGCAATCATGCCACCTCACCATCTCCATGAGTTATATGAACCCAGCAACGAAGGGAAACATTTCCAAAATTCATCCTTCACCTCACTATGCAAAGGCAATGCGACCACCATCACCTCCAGCGAATCTTGCCGTTCACGACTTAGGTAAGCCTCGAAAAATCCTAAGAACCTTTATTTTATTCCTATGGTTTGATTTTGATCTCGTGTACATGTTTTGAATGAATGACTAGCACAGAAATCTCGAGACGGAGATTCCTCAGTTTTTTCAGCAAAGGAACCATGAACATTTTGTAGCGCCCCGCCCTAAAATACTTATTTTCGGGAAATAATTCCGATGATAGGCCCAATTTAAAATCTTGTTTAATTTACTACCATTAATCACGATTCTTTACTTCAATTTCTTAATTCTTTACAAAACTATATCTATACTTTAATTATCAAAACATATGATTCTACCAATTTAATCCCCAAATTTCTTCTATTAAAATAACTTCTCAGCAAAAGATTAATTCTCGATTATTTAGGGCTGCAACTAACCCTTGTTAGACTGCCTAAGTACCCTTGAACGGGATCAAGCCCTTCGTAATTCACCATTCATTATTTTATCAATTTCTAACAATATTCTAGTAATGGAGATATTCAACATTAGCTTTCACAATCGAATCATAACATATGGGTACCCATTATGGATTTAAAAATATCAAAATTTTCATGAAAAGGTTGCATCGGCCCACTGACCACATGCGGCAACACGTGACGGTTTTCGGCAAACAGAAACCCCAAATTCTGACCAACTCTAAAAATTACCAAATTTTATAGGCAAGTAGAGTTCAATTAGAGAAACAACTTTCAGACCTGGGCCGAAGTCTAATTCAGCCGGGAAACCCATGAAATCACCCTTGACTTGTGTATAACCCTCGAACATAATGGACTTGATCCAACACCAAAACAACTCCGACGCCTTAACCAATGTCTGGGCTTTGTTCTTGAGGTTGAGGGAAATCTAGTGGTGATGGTGGTGATCGGATTGGAGAGGCTCTATCTGAGCGGTAGTAACTTTTTTGCTGAAATGCCTTCCGAAATGGTTGTTCGAAAGCAGCTTTCATCGTTGCATCTTGAATACATTTCCTTGACAGGGTCAATGCCATCAGAATTGGGAAACTCTGTTAAGTTGCGTGAATATACGTTTGTCTACATATTTATACATTTGAACTGTCGTAGTCATATATATTGAAGGAATTAAAGCATACTCAAATACACTTATTTTTTGAACATTTTCTTTTTCGTTTACGATTGGTTTTGTATACCATGCAGCAGTCTAGGTATTTGTCCCAATTTTGCAGTTCCATTAAGAAGCGTATATATTGAAATACAAAAAACTAAATACACAGAAACTATACATAACATGATACACAGAAAATGGGCCACTTTGTATTCATTTTCCAATATAATTGGGAGAATATTACCCAAGAATGAGTAAAAAAAATGAGTATAGGACTCATACCAATATGGACTATCCATTTCAATTTTTGTGCTTTCTTAAATTGCATACCAAAGTAGTATTTTAGTATACATTAGACAAACTGCTCATTCCAATTCTTGTGTAATAACTAGACCTGGCATTCGTGTCGTGTTTCTCGTGTTCGTGTCGTTTTCGTGTCATACCCGATAGCTTAACGGGTCGTGTCGTGTAACACCCGTTAAAATAAACGGGTAATATGACCCAACCCAAAATCGACCCGTTAATATTATCAGGTAATATGACCCGACCCGTTACTCGTTAAGAAAAATATTTTTTAAATCAATAAATAATGAAAATGAAAAACATAATTTGACCCTAAAAAATGTAAAACATAATACTAAATTAGTATATACATATCATATTGTCACATAAATACTAATTCAAAACATTAATAAATAAATAAATAAATAAAACATTTTTCTTTCAAGTTTACATACCCCAAACTAAGAGTCTAATGAAAAAACATTAGTGCATACTACAAAATACAAATGTTCAAAGATATGCAAAATGAAGAGAGTTATGTTTCAAGATTGAGGAACCTTGTACATTTTTTACAATAAAACCCTTCAAGTTTCATCAATCACGGAGGGAAATGGTATTGGAACTTATTGACGATGTTTTCACTGAGGTTTTCCATTATCCATAAACTATAGATTTAAATTTAACCGTTGATTGTCGTTTACATTTACGTTTCATTCTTCTCACCAAATTTTTTTTTTTTTTTTGGATTTTCTTTTTTGAGAACATGATCTCTTAGAGGATGCATGAAGATGAATGGTTTGCATCGTTTATATTACGATGAGAGTTTTACCATTAGTGAAAATATAGCTCAAAGTCTATATGAATACAATGAATGAATTCGATCTTCAATTTAAAATATTTACACAAGTGGATATCAAAAAATCTTATGTTATAACTTATACTTAATGAAAGTATAAATAAACTTTAAGTGTTAGTCAATCTGTTGTTTTGATGGGATACGAATTCTCCAAAACTAATTTCAACGATCACAACCATCAAACTTGTTTGTATATGTTTTGAGATCACATCAGCAAAAAATGACAAAAAACAAACATTCAGAGATCAAGTAACGGGACAAAACTTTTCAACGGTTATAAACGAAAAATCACAATTTAACAGTTATTTTAACTCCGATTATGATGATTTTTTACAGCTACACTCATTGACCCTATATGAATACAATGAATGAATTCGATCTTCAATTTAAAATATTTACACAAGTGGATACCACAAAATCTTATGTTATACTTAATGAAAGTATAAATAAAGAGAGATTATATTCACACACCCCAAATTACTTCTCCCACACCTTTTTAATTTTTTAATATTTTTTACCCACCACAAACACTTGATAGAAAAATATTAAAAAATTAAAAGGGTGTGAGGGAAGTAATTTGGGGTCTGTAAATATAATCCCCCATAGTGTTAGTCAATCTATCGTTTTGATGGGATACGAATTCTCCGAAACTAATTTCAACGATCACAACCGTCAAACTTGTTTGTATATGTTTCGAGATCACATCAGCAAAAAATCACAAAAAACAAACATTCAGAGATCAAGTAACGGGACAAAACTTTTCAACAATTATAAACGAAAAATCACAATTTAACGGTTATTTTAACTCCGATTTTGATGATTTTTTACAGCTACACTCTTTGACCCTATATGTGACAACCCGTCCCGACGTACTAATTATTGAGAATGTGAAATGACGAAATTACCCCTTCGGGGTTATGTACGTGTGATTGTGTGTGTGAAATGGGCCAATAATTGGCTATCCTCTCTCTCTCTCCCGTCACTCTCTCTCTCTCTCTCTTCTCAGTCACTTTCTCTCTCCTCTCTCGACGCCATCTCTCTCTCTCTCTTGTTCTTCACACGGCATAAACACAACCCATATCAAAACCTTCTGGATCGACGAAATAAATTACATATTCATGATTGTGAAGTCCATACGAACTCAGTGGTACCATTTTTAGGTAAGATTTCATACGATTTCACGTCCAAAACTCAAGGTTTATATTTGTCACTATTCATCAACTTTTTATACGTTGCGTTTTAGGAGAATCGGAGATCATAGAAGTGTTTGTTGGGACCTCTAGAGGCTCGGAGTGGTTCGTTGGAAGTGTTTGGACGTCGGGATCATGTAGAACCAAAGTGGCCGGTTTTGGAGAATTTCCCGACGAGATTCTCGTTGGTTTTCGACGTTTTTGAAGGTATATTCATGTTCTACACTTAATTTGGAGCACATAGGAAGAAAAAAGGGGTCAAAAGGATGAAAAATGAACAAGATACGAAGCTTGGAAAATTTCCCAGTTTTCCGGCCACCGGAAAACTCAGTCCGGCGAGGACCACCGGAGAAGGCGAGTGGGGCACACGCGCGGTGCGCGTGGGGGGCGCGTAGCCGTGCCTTGTCCTGGCGCGTGAGGGCGCGTGGGACCTCCAAAAAATTATTCTAAAAATACCACGACGTTCGTGACGTCGAGTAGATCGATTTCATATATTTACACCCTATATTTGGACAATCTATGAAGATTTTATGTACGTTTCCGTTTATGTGTTGTTAAACTAAGTTAATTGGAAATTTCACGTATAGGGAAACGTATTCCGAGGACGTATGTGATTGAGCCAAGCTAGGAGGCTTCGTCTCGACTACGTATCTGTGAGTGGGCAGTTTTGATTTCCGTATATATATATACTTGACGTTTTCCCAGAAATTGAAATTTAATGAAAATATGCTTTAAATGCAAAGTATAAAAGTATATGAAAAGTATGTTTTCAAATGCCATGCGTAGATTCATATGAAAATATGATTCGAAATGCCATGCATAGAAGTATGTGAAAAGTATGTTGAAATAAGATATGAAAAATGTTTTGATTGCCATGCATAGAATTTCATGAATATTACGAATTGTTGTATGATGCATATATGTGAAATGGTGCGGTGGACGTACAGGTGAGTATCAGGTGAGTATTATTATTGTATGATGATGTTGAGATATGTTGAGCTCATAACCTGCACCATGATATTAGTGCTTATATTATTCACCGCATCGCACGCTCGCCTTGGATCCAAGTAGATGCTAGTCGTACAGACCATAGGAGGTGGTTCCGACAGGCCAGTCGTACAGACCTTTAGAGAGGTTCCGACTGGTGGGTGACCTTAGATTATGTGCACAGATGATTGATGAGAAAAGCACTAGAGCGTAATATTAATCATTTAGTCGTACAGACTACATTAGGTGGTTCCGACTTATGTGCAGAAGGCCGTACAGGTCACAGTTGGTGACTCCGGCAAGATGAGATTTTGAGCTATAGATTCAGCCGTACAGGGCCATTAGAGGGTCTCCGGTTGATTATTTTCTTCCACCTGATTTAGGTTAGTGCATTCATACTAAACTGTTGAATTTAGACATGACATGGCATAATGTATTGAAAATAATGTTGAGATAGTGATTTGAAGTTTTGAGAATATATATGTATACATATTGATATTTTACATTTCTGGGAAAGTATACAAGTTTTACGGAGAGGGGTTACAACGTTTTGATAAGTGTTTGGATTTTGGAAAAAGATTTGTTTTACTGACCCACTCAACTTGGTTTTGCGCCCCTCCAGGTTCAAGATAACAAAGGTGTGGTGACTACGAGGAATTTCAACGGGGTTCTGACAGAATGGACAAAATTAGGTCTCACCTTCGGGTGTTTTATCTTAGAATGATATATTTAAAGCTTCCGTACTGTGTAAATGGTTACGTCACTCTCACGTGACGGCCAGCATGCCCTCCTTCGGGACGGGGTGTGTCAGTTGGTATCAGAGCCTGGTTTCAATCTTGGACGTCTTGAGAACTTACGAGTGAATTCTGTCAGAACTATACCGCCTCGTAGCAAGCCACGTAGTTCAGATGAACCTAGTTCCCTGATATAGTGGTTTAGGGAAAACTACTACTATGATGATTCAGTCTATTAGTTAAAAGAACATTTTAAGACGGGTTATAAGTTGAATTTGAATCACTTTATAAAAATGATGAACCTGAGGGAGCAAAGTGACGGTTTAATCATTTGGAAAAGATGTTTCAGATTATGCAAGTTAAAGGAATCTTCCGTCTGACAGGGGGTCGAGACGACTACCTGGTTTGGGTTATGAACTTGTATCCTGGTGGAAACAGGAGTATCATTCGTTGTCACCGGAGGAAACAGCCGATTTAAAGTTGTTTGAGGACTTGTTAAAGAAAAGAATTATTCCTCCGGCATATTATGATGGTAATAAGCAAGAGTTTGCAAATATGAGACAAGGAAAGTTGACGGCAATTAAGTATATTAGAAAGTCTTCAGACTAGCCTCATTCCATTCAGATATTACTGCTAAATTGGTTGAGGTGTTATGTTGTTTTAGGCTGATGTGGAGCCAGGGGAGTTTTCCCGATGATAAGTGGATAGAGATCACTGTTTGGCTTTTGGACGCAGAATCGGCATCCTAATGAGAATAGGAAACTTACGGGTGGAAGCCGAGGAGATTGCAGACTGATGGAATGTTTAAACGGTCATTCTATAAGAGATTCATATCCCAGCATACCTAGACCGTAAGACGCAAGAGTTAGCAGATTCGATACAGGAGAAGTTATCTTTTAACGAGTACTAAAGGAGGTTACTAAATTGTCTCGTTATGACTTAGAAATTGCTACTATTTCAGTTGAGATGCTTAGACACTTAATGCTGGATATTAGGAAGAAATGGCGTTCGATGGCGACCATTTACCCTTGTAATGCTTATCGGGAAATTCCACGAGACTTTGTTGAGGATTGCGAACTCTGAGGACGTGTCTGGTTATAGTGAGAAAGAAGAAGGAAAAGATAGTAATCAGATTAAGGATAAGAATAAAAGTATTGGGTAATCGTCTCAGAGACTTCGCCAGACTCAGAATTTTAAAAAATACGAAGCTAGTTCTAGTTCTTCCAGCGAGGGTTTAAACTCTACAGGTCAGAGAGGACTTGGTAGGTGTTATACTTATGGTCAGGACAGGGGCGTAATTCTCAAGGACGAGAAGTTGACGCCAACAGAGCTACAGAAAGACCGAAAGCCAGGGACGTGTTAACCACGTATCACTACATGATGCTCAGGATCATGCGGACTTGATTAAGGGTACGCTAAACATTTTAGTCACTTGCTAGAGTTTCGATGGATAGTGATGCAGAAATTTTACATTATTGACGATGTTGCTAAGGAGAGTAGTGAATGAGCACGATCGAGGCGTGTATATGTATTTCTCAATGGGGGGGTAAGATAGAGATATTGCACCATCGAGAGTTGTTGCTTACTTACCTAGACGACTGTAAGTTATCAGTATTGCGGGCTGCAGACCGTAATATTAATAACTTATTCGTTGGATTCGTTAAGCAAGTAAACAGGTAGGTCATTCCATGATAGTATGGTGTTTTTCATGGTGCCCAGTGCTGGTAGAAGATATAGTTATGTCAGAGAATCTTATCCGTCAGAGATATTAGACTTCAATGTTATTCTAGACTCAGATTGGCCACGGTATGATCGTACCGATGTCGATTACTACGGGAATTAGTTACTTTCCATCGTCTTGGATTATCAGAGGTTACTTGGATTGGTAGGTATAGTAGAGTGAGGCATGGAATCATTTCAGTAGTGAGAACCAAAAAGTTGTTAAAGAAAGGTTGTTAAGCGTACTTGACTCACGTGGTTTTGAATGACGAGGCTCCTGTTAACGTGGAGAATGTTAAGGTGATCAGATTTTTCTGACGTTTTTACTAATGATCTGCTTAGATTGCCGCCAGATCGCGACGTGGAGTTCACCCCTGATTATTACCAAGTACTAATCTTAATTCCTTAACTCCTTATCTTATAGCTCCGGCTGAATTAAGAGAATTGATGATTCAGTTGTAAGAATTGGTTGTTAAGGGTTTCATTTAACCTAGTGCATCGTCTTGGAAAATCAGTTTTGTTGTAAAGAAGGAGACGGGACTATAACGTTATGCATTGATTATAAGAAGTCGAATCGGGTAACGATTGAGCACTGTTATTCGTTGCCATATATTAATGAACGATTGATCGGCCTAGAGGTGCCTGTGTGTATTCTAAGATTGACTTGAGGTCAGGCTACTATAAGTTGAAGATCTAGAGTGACAACATTCCTAAAACCGCTTTTAGGACTTGTTTTGGTCACTATGAGTTCTTGTAATATTATTTGGATTGACGAATACACCAATAACTTTTGTGGGGTTGATGAATAAGGTATTTCAGTAGTATTTGGACAGATTCGTCATTGTTTTCATTGATGACATTCTGGTGTATTCTAAGTCAAAAGAAGATAAGGTTCGACGTCATTCTTTGGTGTTGAAGAAATTAAGAGGGCATCGATTGTATGCCAAGTTCCGCAAGTGCCATTCTTGGTAAGACGAAGTAGCATTTTTGGGTCATGTCGTTTCAGCTCAGGGTATTCAGGTTGACCCTCAGAAGATTGCGGCTGTGGAGAGTTGGGAACAGCCACGAACCGTTACCGAGGTTTGGAGTTTCCTTGGTTTGGCAGGTTACTACCAGCGGTTCGTTAAAGACTTTTTTATTTTGGCGCTACCATTGACGAAGTTGACCAGAAAGGATGTCAAATTCGAGTGGGACGAAGATTGTGAGCAGAGTTTCCAACAGTTGAAGTATTGTCTCACTCATACTCTTGTCTTAACGCTTCCTGACAATGATGGTAAATTAGAGATTTACAGTGAAACATCGTTGAATGGCTTGGGTTGCGTGTTGATGCAGCAGGGTTGGGTGATTGCTTACGCTTCACACCAGTTAAAACCTCATGAGAAGAATTACCCTACACACGACTTAGAGTTGGCTGCCATTATCTTTGCTTTGAAGATCTGGAGACATTACCTCTATGGTGAGAAATGCAGGATCTTCTCAGACCATAAGAGTCTCCAGTACATTTTTACCCAGAAGGAATTGAATCTTCGCCAACGTCGATGGATTGAGTTACTGAGCGACTACGATTGCACGATTGAATATCACCCTGGTCGTGCAAACGTGGTAGCTGACGCTCTTAGCAAGAAGTCCCAGGGCAGAATTAATGCTTTTCATGCGAGCCGAGTTCCTCTCCTTACCGAGTTGAGATCGACTGGAGCACAATTGGAAATTGAGAATCCGACAATGGATGATCGGGAGGAAGCCTTACTTGCTAGTTCCAAGTTAAGCCAATCCTAATCGACAGAATACTTGAAATTCAGACGAACAACGACGAGATTCAGGAGCTTATTCAGCTAGGGAATAATGGTAAGAAGAAAGACCTGCGAATCAAAGAATCAGACGGTATGCTTATGCAGGAAAGCAGAATGTATGTGCCGAATAATGCTGAGTTAAAGAAGGATATCCTAGATGAAGCACATATTTCAGTTATGCGCATGCATCTTGGAGACACGAAAATGTATCATACCATTTGACTATTTTAGTTTTGGATGGGTATGAAAAGAGAAAATGTTAAGTATGTCGGCAAGTCAAAGCCGAAAGGAAGAAGCCATTTGGGTTGATTTGATGTAACCACTTTCCGTTTCACAGTGGAAATGGGAAGATGTTAATATGGATTTTACGTACAAGCTCCCTCGTACTCAGAAAGGATATGATGGAATTTAGGTGATTGTCGACCGACTCACGAAGTCAGCGCATTTTATTCCAGTCGGGGAAAAGTTTCCGTTGAATCGATTCGTTGAGTTATTCATATCGAAGATCGTGAAGTATCATGGTGTTTCAGTGAGTATTGTCTCTGATCACGATCCTCGATTCACCCCTAAGTTCTGGATTGTTTTCTAGGAGGCGTTGGGTACGAGATTTTTGTACAGCACGGCTAATCATCCTCAGACGGACGGTCGGTCAGAGAGAACTATTCTGATCTTGGAGGATATGTTGAGATCCTCAGTGTTATAGTTGGCGACTCATGGCATCATTGTTTGGATTTGATGGAGTTCGCCTATAATAATAGTTTTCACTCTAGTATTGGAATGACACCATTCGAGGCACTATATGGGAAAACGTGTCGTACACCCTTATGACGGTCAGAGGTTGGCGAAATAGTTTTAGTGGGCCCTGAGATTGTAGAGGAGACTACCCAGAATGTTCAAGTTATTAGAGATAATCTGAAAGCGGCCCAGGATCGCCAAAAGAGTTTAGCAGACAGACATGCTACTGACCGAGTGTATATGTTGGTAATTGGGTATTTCTTATGTTATCGCCTTAGAAAGGTGTGGTTCAATTCGGGAAGAAGGGTAAGCTGAGTCCTAGGTACATTGGACCTTATCGGATCACCGAACAAGTCAGTGAAGTAGTTTACAGGCTTGAGTTACCGTCGGAGTTATCCAGAGCTCATAATGTATGTCATGGTTCGATGCTTCGACATTACATTTCAGACCCGTCACATGTGATTCCTCTGCAACCGCTAGAGATTAATCCGGATTTGACATATGATGAGGAACCGGTGATGATACTTGATTGGATTGATATGGTGCTCAGGAACAAGACAGTACGTTTAGTGAAGGTTTTGTGGAAGAAACCACCTGGGAAACTGAGGACAGGATGAGAGAGATGTATCCGAGGTTGTTTTTATGGATATTAGTATGTATATGTGTTGTATGAAATTTCGGGACGAAATTTTTATAAGGTGGGTAGATTGTGACAACCCGTCCCGACGTACTAATTATTGAGAATGTGAAATGACGAAATTACCGCTTCGGGGTTATGTACGTGGGATTGTGTGTGTGAAATGGGCCAATAATTGGCTATCCTCTCTCTCTCTCCCGTCACTCTCTCTCTCTCTCTCTTCTCAGTCACTTTCTCTCTCCTCTCTCGACGCCATCTCTCTCTCTCTCTTGTTCTTCACACGGCATAAACACAACCCATATCAAAACCTTCTGGATCGACGAAATAAATTACATATTCATGATTGTGAAGTCCATACGAACTCAGTGGTACCATTTTTAGGTAAGATTTCATACGATTTCACGTCCAAAACTCAAGGTTTATATTTGTCACTATTCATCAACTTTTTATACGTTGCGTTTTAGGAGAATCGGAGATCATAGAAGTGTTTGTTGGGACCTCTAGAGGCTCGGAGTGGTTCGTTGGAAGTGTTTGGACGTCGGGATCATGTAGAACCAAAGTGGCCGGTTTTGGAGAATTTCCCGACGAGATTCTCGTTGGTTTTCGACGTTTTTGAAGGTATATTCATGTTCTACACTTAATTTGGAGCACATAGGAAGAAAAAAGGGGTCAAAAGGATGAAAAATGAACAAGATACGAAGCTTGGAAAATTTCCCAGTTTTCCGGCCACCGGAAAACTCAGTCCGGCGAGGACCACCGGAGAAGGCGAGTGGGGCACACGCGCGGTGCGCGTGGGGGGCGCGTAGCCGTGCCTTGTCCTGGCGCGTGAGGGCGCGTGGGACCTCCAAAAAATTATTCTAAAAATACCACGACGTTCGTGACGTCGAGTAGATCGATTTCATATATTTACACCCTATATTTGGACAATCTATGAAGATTTTATGTACGTTTCCGTTTATGTGTTGTTAAACTAAGTTAATTGGAAATTTCACGTATAGGGAAACGTATTCCGAGGACGTATGTGATTGAGCCAAGCTAGGAGGCTTCGTCTCGACTACGTATCTGTGAGTGGGCAGTTTTGATTTCCGTATATATATATACTTGACGTTTTCCCAGAAATTGAAATTTAATGAAAATATGCTTTAAATGCAAAGTATAAAAGTATATGAAAAGTATGTTTTCAAATGCCATGCGTAGATTCATATGAAAATATGATTCGAAATGCCATGCATAGAAGTATGTGAAAAGTATGTTGAAATAAGATATGAAAAATGTTTTGATTGCCATGCATAGAATTTCATGAATATTACGAATTGTTGTATGATGCATATATGTGAAATGGTGCGGTGGACGTACAGGTGAGTATCAGGTGAGTATTATTATTGTATGATGATGTTGAGATATGTTGAGCTCATAACCTGCACCATGATATTAGTGCTTATATTATTCACCGCATCGCACGCTCGCCTTGGATCCAAGTAGATGCTAGTCGTACAGACCATAGGAGGTGGTTCCGACAGGCCAGTCGTACAGACCTTTAGAGAGGTTCCGACTGGTGGGTGACCTTAGATTATGTGCACAGATGATTGATGAGAAAAGCACTAGAGCGTAATATTAATCATTTAGTCGTACAGACTACATTAGGTGGTTCCGACTTATGTGCAGAAGGCCGTACAGGTCACAGTTGGTGACTCCGGCAAGATGAGATTTTGAGCTATAGATTCAGCCGTACAGGGCCATTAGAGGGTCTCCGGTTGATTATTTTCTTCCACCTGATTTAGGTTAGTGCATTCATACTAAACTGTTGAATTTAGACATGACATGGCATAATGTATTGAAAATAATGTTGAGATAGTGATTTGAAGTTTTGAGAATATATATGTATGCATATTGATATTTTACATTTCTGGGAAAGTATACAAGTTTTACGGAGAGGGGTTACAACGTTTTGATAAGTGTTTGGATTTTGGAAAAAGATTTGTTTTACTGACCCACTCAACTTGGTTTTGCGCCCCTCCAGGTTCAAGATAACAAAGGTGTGGTGACTACGAGGAATTTCAACGGGGTTCTGACAGAATGGACAAAATTAGGTCTCACCTTCGGGTGTTTTATCTTAGAATGATATATTTAAAGCTTCCGTACTGTGTAAATGGTTACGTCACTCTCACGTGACGGCCAGCATGCCCTCCTTCGGGACGGGGTGTGTCACTATATGAATACAATGAATGAATTCGATCTTCAATTTAAAATATTTACACAAGTGGATACCACAAAATCTTATGTTATACTTAATGAAAGTATAAATAAACTCTTATGTGTTAGTCAATCTATTGTTTTGATGGGATACGACTTCTCTGAAACTAATTTCAACGATCACAACCGTCAAACTTATTTGTATATGTTTTGAGATCACATCAGCAAAAAATCACAAAAAACAAACATTTAGAGATCAAGTAACTGGACAAAACTTTTCGACGGTTATAAACAAAAAATCACGATTTAACAGTTATTTTAACTCTGATTTTGATGATTTTTTACAAGTACACTCCTTGACCCTATATGAATACAATGAATGAATTTGATCTTTAATTTAAAATATTTACACAATTGGATACCACAAAATCTTATGTTATACTTAATGAAAGTATAAATAAACTCTTTAGTGTTAGTCAATCTATTGTTTTGATGGGATACAAATTCTCCAAAACTAATTTCAACGATCACAACCGTCAAACTTGTCTGTATATGTTTCGAGATCACATCAGCAAAAAATCACAAAAAATAAACATTCAGAGATTAAGTAACGGGACAAAACTTTTCAATGGTTATAAACAAAAAATCACAATTTAACGGTTATTTTAACTCTGATTTTGATGATTTTTTATAGCTACACTCCTTGACCCTATATGAATACAATGAATGAATTCAATCTTCAATTTAAAATATTTACACAAGTGGATACCACAAAATCTTATGTTATACTTAATGAAAGTATAAATAAACTCTTAAGTGTTAGTCAATCTATCGTTTTGATGGAATACGAATTCTCCGAAACTAATTTCAACGATCACAACCGTCAAACTTGTTTGTATATGTTTCGAGATCACATCAGCAAAAAATCACAAAAAACAAACATTTAGAGATCAAGTAACGGGACAAAACTTTTCGACGATTATAAACAAAAAATCACGATTTAACGGTTATTTTAACTCTGATTTTGATGATTTTTTACAGATACACTCCTTGACCCTATATGAATACAGTGAATGAATTCGATCTTCAATTTAAAATATTTACACAAGTGGATACCACAAATCTTATGTTATACTTAATGAAAGTATAAATAAACTCTTAAGTGTTAGTTAATCTATCGTTTTGATGGGATACGAATTCTCCGAAACTAATTTCAACAATCACAATCATCAAACTTGTTTGTATATGTTTCGAGATCACATCAGCAAAAAATCACAAAAAAAAAACATTCAGAGATCAAGTAACGGGACAAAGTTTTTCGACGGTTATAAACAAAAAATCACGATTTAACGGTTATTTTAACTCCGATTTTTATGATTTTTTACAAATACACTCTTTGACCCTATATGAATAGAATGAATGAATTCGATGATCAATTTAAAATATTTACACTCCGATTGTATTTTTTTCTTTTTTTTTTACATTTTTTACACTTCTACAATATTATTAATTTTTCACTAAAAAAACATTATTCATGAGATTTGGAGGTTTTTAAAAATCTAAACGACCATGTAACGATTGTCTAAAGGTAGAGGATGCAATCATGAGCATTTATATAGGGGTGTGCTTTGCACACACCCCTTGTTAATTTCTATTTGTTGATTTTCTTCAATTCATCCGATCTGTCAGTCGAAAATTAGAAGGGTGTGTGAAAGGTAAAATGGGGTGTGTGAATATCACACCCCTTTATATATGCTTTCACATTTTTCAGACTTATACATTAATGATTATGAATTTTATTTATTTTGAACTGCCTTAAAAATACATGAGGGTTTGTATAGTTTTAAAAATTCATGTACGCACCTTTAAAGCGTAGAAGATGCAATTAAGAGTGCTTGCATATTTTTTTTCATATTTTTTGCACTTGTAAATTAATTATTTTAAATATTTAAATGTATTTGGTATTTTTAAATTACTTGATGTTTTTATTTTTAATGTGTTTTATAATTTTTTAATGTCATATCCCGGCTCGGGCGCAGCCACCTCCCGGGCCCGCTCCACCACCGTAACACGATATTGTCCGCTTTGGGCCCCGACCACGCCCTCACGGTTTTGTTTCTGGGAACTCACGAGCAACTTCCTAGTGGGTCACCCATCATGGGAGTGCTCTAGTCCCCTTCTCGCTTAACTTCGAAGTTCCTATGGAACCCAAAGCCAGTGAGCTCTCAAAAGGCCTCGTGCTAGGTAGGGATGAGAATATACATTTAAGGATCACTCCCATGGGTGATGTGGAATGTCACATTTAATCTCACTCTTTGCTCATAATATTTTATAAAATAAATAAATAAACTTAAATTTTTAAAATTTATTTAGAATAATAATACAATAATAATTAATGAATAATATATATATATATATATATATATATATCCACTATATTTATTGTATTTTATAGTAAGTTTTTTTTTAGTAATTAAAAAAAATTAAAATCATCAAAATAACTTTTTCCTTTTCATGTCGAAACAGGTTACCCGCGTGTCACTCTCGTGTAAACCTGTTAAGGACCCATTATTAACGGGTTCTTATCGTGTGACCCGATTAATTATCGTATTGACCCGAAACCCGTTATTTTCGTGTCGTTTACGTGTCGTGTAAGAAACTGCCAGGTCTAGTAACAACTCAGATAGTCTCAATGGCTATAAAACTGAGAAAGCTGTAAAATGTTCTGGTATTTATCATCTTCTTAATTCTTCTACTAATTAGTTAAATGGGAATGAGGTATTTGAAAATTTATTTCCCTTTTGCTATGTTTGTAGAATATTCTGCTTATTTTTGCCAATTTCATTTTCTACCAGCAAAAGAATTGTGATACCAATTTCTTAATGAGTATTGTTTAGTTACATGAATTTCTATGTTTAGTCATCTTTTCCCAGGAAAATGTTGCATTTGAGGAAAAACAATGGAATAAGGATGTCCAGTACTATATTGAAGCTATCAAATTGAACATGATGAGTGCAACTTATTATTGCAACCGTGCAGCTTAGGTTTGTTCTGTGCAAATATCATTGTGGTGAAATAAATATTGGATGACAGATGAGAAAAAGAAACAAAGTTATGGCTTCTTATTAACAATGACTCAATGACTCTTTCTTCCATGTTGATTGGTTATTGTGTGAATTTAGACATGAATATGCAATTTTAATTTTTAAGTTGTAACTTTAGCTTATATTTTTATTTTCTTCTCTTCTCATCTACCCAAGTCTACAGTGTACATGCAGCTAAGGAAAAGACCGAAACATCTACCAATGCAGAAGCTCCTGATACGACTAATTGCAGATAGCACTACAAATGAGCAGTACAAATTTAAGCTTGATGTTGGTAATGTGATTTCCACTCCATCTCATCTCTTTTTTTTTCTTTTTTTTTTAATGTTAGTTTAATTTTCTAACTTTTTGTAAGTATCAAGTAATTCTCCATATAATTGAATAATGACCATTTTGTTTTGTTTCTCTTTTTCGCTTCTCCATCAATTCATTGGTTAAATAGATTGAAAATTTTAGATTTTTATATTGAATTCTTACCGATTCCAATTCTTAATATATAGCAAGAGAAAATTTCTGGACAAAGCAAAAAAGAACATGGTAACCAAGAAAAAAATGGTCATTCCCAAACAAGCAAGACTAAAAGATTGAAAGGAAAAATCATAAACACTGAGCAGATGTGCGGTGCCAAGCTTCTGATATGGACATATGTATATTATCGTATTTGAACGATTTTGATATTATGAACTTCTGCACATGAATATAGCTTTCATAGCATCTCTATCTTTATAACAGTGTGCAATATGGACACTGCCGATCTCTATTCTAGGTATATAAATCTAGCTTCGATAAATCCTGTTTTCTATATGTACATATTATCAAAACATTTAAAACACCCGTGCGGGTACTTTTGCTAGTAATTCCTTAAACTTGCCACTTTTGAGACCGATTCTACGGTACCTACATGCACCTAGTACCGATGTTTTTTAAGCCGTTAGATCAAACCAACTTTCAATTGTGCAACAGCACTCGGTGACTGTAGGTGCTGAAGAAAAATCACATTTGACACAATCCAATGTTGTTGCTGGTATAGGCAGGAAAAATTCATTGAAACAATCCATGAAACAAGAACCTAAAACAAAGAGGTTTTGTTGGCAATTTAGCTAAGATAAAGTATCATAACACGCGATTCACGTACACTGCATTTCAGATTAACAATCTTTGTCTTTTCTTCATGCACGGCAGAAACCGCATCAAGGTTTAAGCGTACGAAAGCAGCTGCATCTGTGGTGATGACAACCTTAAAAGACCTCATGGTGCAGACGTTTCAGGTACAAGCTTGATGGAAACGCTGTTGACACAGTGGCGTTCATCTGTCGGCACCTTGTGCCCTTCCCCTTTAAAAACATGTCCCAAGTGACCGCCACAAGCTGCACATGTGATCTCAGTTCTCCTCCCATCTGGGTCAGGCTGAAGTACATCCATAGTTGTTTCAGTTACATCCAATGTCAGCAAAATGCATTAGCTAAAAACAGTAACAAACGACATTTGCATTATCAGCAATAGGAACGCACCGATCGGTTTATGGCTCCAGGCAGACCCTCGTAGAATGCAGGCCAACCGCATCCGGAATCAAACTTGGTAGTTGACTTATAAAGTGGTGTCCCACAACCAGCACATTTGTAAACCCCTTCTTCAAAAACCTTGTCATATTCCCCAGTGAATTTTAGCCTGCAATAAATCCAACCATAAGCAAGTCATTCACACATTGTGCAGATACTAATATCCCCCAACAATGTAATCAAGGCCAAGGGATTAGATAACATGTATTATATTGGTAACTGGACTACTGGAGTAATTTCCTCTTTAATCTAATTCTATTTATACCTAAGTAGCGGAAATTGGAAAACTTGGGAAGATAATCTAAGGTAAGGAGTCCTGGAAGCTATCGGAAGATTTGACTCAAAACCGAGCGCAAATGGCATTACAGAAGTCATACAGCCGACCTCACTAAGAGGGATAAGGCTTTGTTGTTGTTGTTGTTATGGTAGCCAAATTTTAGTCATGGCAAGGACTTTTAACCAAATTTTCTATCTTTCTGAAATTTGACCACTTGATGATTCTCGAGTGTAGTTCGATCACTGCTGGAGTGGCCTCGAATGGGATCTTAAAAGAAAGAAAAATGTGTAAAGGTCCTCAATGTGTTAACAAAAAACGAACATAAAAACTAAAAATTGAAAACGAAATGGTTATCAAATGACTCTTTAGTTTTGCAAGTAGATTAACAAGCAGTTGAATACCACTAGTAAACAAGTAAACACTAAAATCCTTCATGGGTCTTCTTCTACCAATTGGTCACAGATGCTACTTTTCTGTGGCTAACAAATTATTAGACTTGGAATTTGTCATACAATCTTGCAATTCATAACATGTTTTTATGAGTTAAATCAACAAGAATACATAAAATTTATCAGAGAAACAGAAGATTTAAACACAATATTGAATATTCCATCCAAGAACAACAAAATCCATAAATTTCTTCAATCAACCAGACCAATCACAAAATCCAGAGAAAAGATCAGTACCCATCAAAATCCAAACTGCACATCAGACATAGCTAAATAGATCACAGTATAAAATATGATGACCATAATTAGAAATAGGAACAGGCAGAAAAGAAGAGAGAGAGAGAGAGAGAGAGAGAGAGGAATTACTCAGTTCCCTTCTCGCGTAGAATCCTGAACTGTTCCGGGGAGAGAACAGCCCGCCATTCGTCCTCAGTTTTCTGAACTGACCTTGGCGGTGCAGGTGTAGGTGCAGCCATGTCCTTCACTCTCCTCACTGATTTTTTTTGGTCGACGCGTTTTCTTAGGAAATTCTAATATTGAATATGGACGGAAAATCAGCCACATCGCCTGTTAGAGCATCTCCAGGAGATTCCAAATTAGTAGGGGATTTTCGTCGAAAACACTACACACCAAATATCATAATACAGATTTTTTTTTTCTTCTTATCATTAAAGATTCATTTTGATGTACTTTTAAAATGACTGAAAATGTTTTTAGAGAAAATATTTTTTTCGTTCCAAAAGCACTTAAAGTGCTTTTTGCAAGAAGCATAAGTTATGTCCTTCTTCCAAGAATCACTTTAAGTATTTTTTTTCAGAATTTACTTGCATTTTTAGTAATGATTGGTTCCAAAAATATTTTCACCAAAAGCACTTTTAGTCATTTTAAAAGCATATTCAAACGAGTTCTAAAACTAGTATATACTCACCGTACAACTAATCATTTGTCATTTGTCATGTGTTCTTTTACATTAAATATTACTTTTTCAATTTAAAAAAAAAATAACTAAATGTTTAAGTGCATGGTGAGAAAAAAAAATTAATTATTAAATTTTCTAACTTAGTGAATTGGTTAATTGTCACATCCATGTCCGGGCGCAACCACTTTCAGGGCCCGCTCCACCACCGTAGCACGATATTGTCCGCTTTGTGCCCCGACCATGCCCTCACAGTTTTGTTTCTGGGAACTCACGAGCAACTTCCCAATGGGTCACCCATTATGGGAGTGCTCTAGCCCCCTTCTCGCTTAACTTCAGAGTTCCAACGGAACCCGAAGTCAGTGAGCTCCCAAAAAGCCTCGTGCTAGATAGGGATGAGAATATACATTTAAGGATCACTCTCATGGGCAGTGGCGGATCCAGGATTTTAGACTCGGGAGGTCCCAATAATCAAGATTAAAAAAAATATTTATAGTGAAAAATGTCCTCTTCACTCAACTATTGATCTCCCATTTTGTTAAGAAGTAGGCCCTCAATGATATTCATAGCGAAAAATGTCATCTCCATTAAAGCAGTTGCAATCCAATAAAACCAAAGCCCATTGAATAAACAAATATACGCAAATATTTGCTGCAACCCTTTCTTCCATCATTTTTTTAGAAAAGATTGTTAATCCCTCTTAATTGAGAAAAATGTATCAAAATGCACAATATATATAAAGCTTTTTTTAAGGGAGAATATAATATCAAGTTGAGGAAGGGATGGAGTGGGACTGCGGGGGGACGTGATAGGGGTTTGTGTTTTTATTTTTATTTTTATTTTTTATGATACAAAGATAAAATTCATTAGTTACCAAAAAAGCTTTACAAAATAAAAACCCAAAAAAGTAACACAAAGAAAAAGTGGGCCTTGAAAAAGCAACACACCAACTATCTCACCAAAAGCCTAAGCATAACATTAGGCCCACAACAAACAGAAAAAATCGAACAAAACCAAACAATTGGCCTAAACTAGCTTTATGGGCCAAGTCTTAAAACAGAAAAAATATATTTCTTCGCGCGGTCGTCTTCTCCAGGAAGACGCCGCCGCTGCAGCTGCACTGGCCGTCGTCTTCGAGTACGAGGGGTCCCCAAAAAATTTCAAAGCACGATTTAGGTTCTCCGAAGGGTCCTGGGACCTCCCAGGTCCCTCTTTGGATCCGCCACTGCTCATGGGCGATGTGAATGTCACATTAACTATTAAAAGGTAATGCTAGTCACAATCTTTTTATTTCTCATATATATATTTTTTTTTGATCATTTACTTGAATAAATTTAAAAAAATTATAGTACGAAAATAAGAAAAAAAATATGTGAATGATAAAAAAAAATGTGTAAATAGTTTATCACTCGTTATCGTTTCTCAAAAAAATAATCACCACTCATTATTAAATTCAAAACATTTAATAATCAATTTAAATTTGCTATCAATTTTGAAAGCAAATGTGATGGCTGACGAATCAGGTCATGCAACCTTTGATTTGAAATTTTTGTCATCGGTTATGTGATGCGGCCGTATAACTAAAGGCCCAATAGTTCCAAATGGGCTGAGTGGGGCTTGAATCTGGCCCATTACCCACATCGTCAATTGGCGTTTCATGCTTTCAGGGTGCGTTTGGTACGCAGACGGACGGGACGGATGTTGTAAATTTTGAAAAAGACAAGTGGCATTGTTGTCCTAAAATGTTAAAAATTTCTGTCCCACAGACGTGGAACAACCCCGTTCTAGGGGGAGGTGGAACCAAAAATCATCCAAAACTTGTCTGTGAAATGCCTCGTCCCACTCGTTTTAGGTGTACAAAACGCGTAGCAAACGCACCCTCAAGTTTCAAAGCTCATAACTTTCTGGCTCTCTCTGCGACTTCAAAAGTTTGAAACAAAGGAAAGAGAGCAAACCATCAGCAAGAGAAGACACTCTCTGATCACACAAATGTACCCGGGATTTGGCAAGGCGTCAGGACCAACAGGACCACCGGGATTGCAGCCCCTTTTTGGAAACTTTGGCTGCGGTCGGCCGCCTTCGCCTTCTCCGCCGACCACCCCTCCTTTTTCCGGCTCTCCTCCGCTGCGTTCTCCGTCCAGGTTCGCTCTTTCAATTTTTCTTGATTGTTCCTAACATGGGTTTGTTTGGGATATTCGAAACTAATCCAAAGTATCAATCTTTTTTTTTTTTTTTTTTTTTTTTTTTGTGAATTCTGTATATCACTCTCTCTAAGAATTTCAGATATTATATTTCATTTTTTTTGGTTTAAGCATATGACAGAAATTTGGATAAATGGGCAGACTTTTGTGCCCAATTTTTATGAGTAGAAGAGTTTTTTTAAGAAAAAGAATGTATTCGGGTGATCGAGTTCAAATTCTTGGGTGCTTGTTGAATCAAATTCTATAAAAATAGCTCACGTCAGCTTTCTAAATCTGTATATCTTCTGTGGGTTTAAGGGTTATGTGCAAGTCTGGATTATTTTGAAAGAGCATTGTAAAAATATATGATTGAATAGCCATTGAGCAATTGGGTTCGGACCTCGGTTATGTTAGGGGGCCTGAAGCTCTAGGTCCTTTGGCCTTTGAAAAGCTCGTTCTGCTGCGGGAGTCCCAATGCGGTCACAAAGTTACTGGTGTATGTTTAATTTATATGCATATGTCATAGCAAAATATGGTGCTGTGATATATTATTGATGTATGAATGTGCTGAGTCACATATAAAAATCTGTGATTGAATAGTCATTGAGAATTTTGGTTTGGTAAAATATTATTGGTGTTTATTTGAACATAGGGGGCCTGAAGCTCCAGGGCAGCTGTATTCTCCTTCCTGCTGCGAGTCAACCTTACCCATCTGCGGGAGTCTATAGGTAAGGACAACCCTTGTTACAGTGAACATCTAAATTCGTTATTATGTGTTTCACTTGGTGTTATATGTTTTTTTGCCATATGTGTCTGTCTCAATGCTGTTCACATTTTTATGGTGTATGTGTAAATTATGACACGTCATAGAAAAATATAGTGTTGTGATATATTATCGATGCATGAATGTACCTGAGTTATGCATAAACACCTGTTATTGAGTGGCCATTGAGCATTTGGGTTCCGTTATGTATTAAAAAACTTATTGATTTTATTTCACCATAGGCGGCCTGAATCTTCAGGCTGCATTCACCGCCTTTGGCTTTTGAAAGAGCTCGTCCTGCTGCAAGTCATCCTCACCCATCTGCAGGAGTTCATAGGTACGACAGCGCCTGTAATTGTACATTCATTATTTTGTGTTTAAGATGATTTAAGAAAACCAATTACAATTAGCATCTCTTCTACCACTTGGTGAGCACATAATAGTTCAGCTACATTATCTCCAAAAATACTGGTCTCTTTATGTTTGCATGTCTGCTCATTGCTATGGGATCATCATAGAGAAGAAAAGTATTTTCCCCGTGAACACCTTTTTTTTTCTTATATAGGTACGTGCTTCATCTTTTATTAAAGATGATATGGATGGTTTCCTTTTGTGTTTTAAATATGGCTTTAATCTGTAAGATAACTTTATTCAATCCCACATTTTTTTACTTGTAGTGATCTCTCTTTGATCTAGCTGTTGGTTCGCATATAGGCATGCATTTCCCTCTTCTGAAATGGATAGTCGTCGGAAGTTACTTGATCATGCTGAATCCTCAAGAACCTTCTCTAGTATCACCTTTGGATGGGTCTTATGCTACTGGTAGAAATTTTCCTCTGAAACATGACAATGGTCAGGTCTCGAAAAGAACAAGGTTCCCACTTTTACTATATACTAAGACTAATGAAGTTGTCCAAGAAAATTCACATTTTCCTTGAGATGACCATAAAACTTATGTAAACATATGTTTTTGAGTAATGGAGAAATCCTAATGTCGCACATGGTCTGTGAAGGCATCAATAGATGGGTCGTTTGTTATAATCAAGAAAAAAAAAACTTTCAGGCCAACTACAATTGCTTGTAGCACTCCATTATTTCATCCAATTGCTTACAATCCATCTTTTTTTTTCACTCTACAATGTTTCAAGAGAAGAAGTGAAAGGGTACGTACTAAAATTACTTTTGTGATATATGTATATATACACATATACACATAAGTTAGCTACACTTCTGTTCTACTGTCTTTATATTAGCTTTGTTTTCTGTGAAAGTTGATCTTTTTTTTGTGGGCATATGCCACTGGTTTTTTCAAAAAGTTGAACAAAAAGCTGTGGGGCCCATTTTATTTTGTGGCTAAAAATGTGACTTAAATTTGGCTCTCATTTGAGTTTTAGGTTTTAGGTTAATTTTAAGTCATTGTTGGAGTGGGTGTTGGAGAGCAAAAAGAAGGAAAATTTTAGGTTATAAGTCACCATTAGAGATGGTCTAACAGACTTAATGATTATCATTTAGTGGTACAAGGATATGTTTATTGAGAAAAGCTGCACGTTGATTGCAAATACTGCGATCGTTTTGCTGTTTACGTATCAGAATGAACCTCTTTGCAGTGCTGTCACGACTCGCGATACATATTTAGAGTTAGGGTTAATTCAAGCTATTGGTTAACTGTATGTGCACTTGTAAAATACATGGATGTTTTTGTAAGGAGCTGACTTGGTAACTGACTTTTCCAATTCATTGCGGCATGCTTGCCCTATGATATGCAGGCTGCCACCCCACAAGCTCTGTGGCGGGTCTGCTTGTTCTCATTGGAATAACCTAAATTCCGATGTGCGGGGGTATTGGTTGATTGTTGAATCCCTGTGATTGCTGTTGTTTCTGCCTCTTCATGGTTGAACAATATGTTTCCGTAATGCGTCAACAATGCTTTGATGCCGGTTGCTTGTGAGAAGTCTTACGTTGCTCGTGTAAAGGCTGATGTAATGCTGAAGCAGATCTTTTGTTTCCTCATCAAAGACTCGAGCTGCATGCCTCCATAGCGACCAAACTGCGAGTGAAGGAGTTTTTTTTTAATTACTTATTTACTATATTCTGCACCTAGTATTATGTTTGTACTAAACTATAGACTCGATTTGGTTTGGTTTGGTTTGGTTTACAATTGGATTTGACTTTATTGAACCTAATTGTTTACTGATATTTTGGGTTTGGATCAGATAAAATATAGCGGACCAGACCGTCTGGTTTCCAATGTTGTTGGCTGTTTCTGTTCAATCCATTTTTGGGTGAGTTCATTGCCATTCGACTCCCCGGTAAGGACGTCAGGAATCATACAGTAAATGAATGTTTTGTTGGACTTGGTCTTAGCGTCGGGACCAATGAGTACAAGGCGTTGCATACTTTCAGTTCAAGAACCGAACCCAGACCATCCTCCAACACACGATTGGTTTCAGGATTTTGGAGAAGCATTGGTAATGCACCTACCCAGTACTAGTGTAAGTGTCGAGTTATCGTTCAACTCTCGTTTACATGGAGCTCTCTCGCCACTTTATATCTTCTTTCTACTTTGAGAATGAGCACTTTCGAACACTACCCTTTTATGCGTTTATTGTGACGATAATGGTGTCTGAGACTCTTGAACAAAAAATAAACAACAACAAAAACAACAAATCACTAAGTGAGGTCGGCTATATGAATTTTAAAACGTCATTGCGTTCCGTTTTGTGTCGCGTCTTCTGTTAAATCTAAGTAGTCTAAGTCTTTTCTTATAGTCTCTTCCAAAGTGTTTATAGGTCTTCCTCTATCCCTTCAACTCTGAACTTTTGTTCTGTAATTGCATCTGCTAACCGGAGCGTCAGTAAACCTTCGTTTCACATGTCTAAGTCACCGTAATCGATTTTCTCTTATCTTTCATTCAATTTCGGCCGCTCCTACTTTACCTCGAATATCTTCATTCCTAATCTTATTATTTCTCGTGTGCCCACACATCTAATGAAGCATTCTCATAACTGCTATACTTATTTTATGTACGTGTTGATACTTCACCACCCAACATTTCGTCCCATAAAACATTGTCGGTCTTATTGCCTCCCTATAAAATTTTATGTATGTGTTGATGCTTCACCGTACAACATTCTGTGCCATAAAGCATTGTCGGCCTTATTGCCATCCTATAAAATATCCACTTCATCCATCCATCTTGTATTATATGGTTGAGGTCTCCACCCAACTCTTTGTTCTTTTGCAAGATAAATCCTAGGTAGAGAAAACGGTTGCTCTTTGGTCCTTCGTAATGAATAAACGATAGAACAAATTGTATGCAAAAAATGGTAACAATTTCATTTATAAATCCAGTCAAAAGTTGATACAAACTGGGAAATCTCGATTGCAGCTCATCTTTTGCTATGATCCCACTTTCCTCTGTCATTTCTTCCTCCTCTCATTGCATGCCTTCAAGGCCTGAACTTCTGATCAAAATGTTGTTCACACAAAATTAAAACAGGAAATTCAGTTACTGGAAAATAAAATTGAGAAATGAATTGCAAATTAGGAACCCAAATTACGTACCTGGTTGACAAGATTTCCAATTCCTGTCAGTCTTGACAAGGCAATCCTGTAAGCCACAGACCGAATTCGGGTTCTTCGTGAATTGGGGTTTAGAATTTTAGAATCTAATAAAAATTGGGGAAACTAGTTGTTACCTGTAAGGAGAGGTAGAGAACAGAGCATTGGTTGAGCTGTTTTACATTCTCGTCGTCGTCTTCTACGTCTGCGTGGAGAGGTGGTGGTTGCGGCGGTGACGGGTTGCTTTCTTTTGAATTCGGGTCCATTTTTGGAATTTGGGGAAATTAGGGATTGGACTTGGAATTTGGGGGAATTGGGGGTAGTGGTTACGGCTGTCTGATGGGGCAGTAGGGTTTAGGGTTTTAGGGAAATTGAGGTACATAGCGTGTCCGAACAATACAAACAAGCATTTTTCCAGTCCCAAAACTAACCCGGCCAAACGACAGCGTTTAGATTGAGGCAATTTTTGTGGGGAGAAAAAAATATAAAGAATTAGTTATTTGGAACGTGGTTGTTTTGGCTAAATAATTTATTTTAGTATTACGATTAAGTGAGTGCTGATAACCCTCTCATATTAACTCATTACACATGTATTATATTACTATGCAAAATTAATTTTGATTTTAAGCGCTAATCAGTGTGAGGAGAAGCCTTACAGGACCTAAATTTTTTAATATATACATTGAGCGTACATATATATTATATTAAAAAAAAGATTATTCATCAATAATCACACATATATTATAAATATATATATATATACACACACATATATACATATTATATATATATATATATATTAAATAGATGATGAAAAACACAATGAGCACATGCACGTAGACAGCACACACATCCATTATAAACAAATAAAAATTAAAAAAAAAGGCAGAGACACGGTAGTGCAAGGAAGAGGTATGAGACAGTTAAAACCTACCCAAAATTTGGGTTTGGGAGTTAAAAAAACATTAAAAATAAAAAAACAGCCAAACAAAGACGCCTTGATGCCCTAAGGCGCGCCGCCTAGGCGGCTCCGACGACGCCTTCCGCCCACTCCTTCAAAACAGAGGTGACAACCCTCATGCCCAATCCCAGAGGCCACATAGGCGCACCCTAAGGCAAGCCTTTTAAAACATTAAAAACACGTGACACAAAAAGAAGTGAAAAAGTTGGTAGCATTTTTCTTACGACTAAGTGGTTTACATTGCTACTTATTTTTAAATGGACCAACGACTCTCTAATTCAAAGCCATTTTATAAAACACATGAGCGGCAACCATGGCATCCATTGGATGGTCACAATGTGATTTCCTATTGCTTGAGGGCCAGGTCAAGCGACCCTCGGTATCTCTCCATGCGTCCACTAAAGGAAATCAAATTCGAGTTTAAAGGGACAAGAGCACTCTTCTGGTCACCCAACTCACTTGTGACCGTAGTCTTACAGATTAATTAGTCACCAAGTTTTAAAATGTCTATTTGACTAAATGAAAATACTAAGATATTATTAAACAAGAAATTAGTAAATATTGGTCAAAAAAGACGAGCTAACTAGTAAAGTGGAAGTTAGTTGCTTCGCTTCACATAGGCCCGAATGTGGCCTAACCTCTATTAAGTTCCAAACCAAACGAACCATAACGATATGGTCCCTTCTCGCTTTCTTATATATTCCTATTTTTCATTTTATAAGCCGAAAAAAAAATATAAACTTGAGACCTTGTACTTAAAATTAAATAATTATTTTTATTTGAACGATATATACTATTTTTAATTTGGATATATGTCCATTTAGAAGTTACATTTCCTCACATTCAAGAAGTTCTGTGCTTTACCAAATATATATATATATATAATTTCTTAACTTAATTTCTTTAAAATGTATCAAATAATTCAAAATACAACAATACAATAACATTCCCTTGAAAAACCAAACAGAAGAATAACTTGAAGGGAAAAAATTGGAAAATGATGATAACTTTTATATAATCATTCAAAATTGATTAAACTACTTGTTAAAAGAGGAAATATAAAATAGAACGTTAAAAATAAGTTGGTTGGGATGAAACAAATTATAGCACGCGATACACATAATTACATATACTGATATACAATGCATATCCGTAACATATACGCGTAATGAACAAAGGTGAGTAGACAAATAAACAAATAAAAAAGGGTAAAGTGCAATGTATCCCACAATGTGCATGGACATAACTTGTACATTGCTAAATGATCACAATATAGGGAAAAACTCCCTCACCTAGTGTAAAAATCATATATAAGTCGTGTAAATAAGCAAGTTTTGTGACGACCCGTCCCTAATTTTCCTATGTAATTTCTCCCCGAGTATATGTATTGACGGTTATGCCCTTAGTGGCAAATGACATGGACGTGTTCATTTCCTTCCTTGTTTATTTTCTTGCTCCGTAATTTAAATTACGCGCGTTATCACGAGACTACGTGGATTTTATCAGTGTGAAAATATCTAATTCGGATAGGTTCTGATTTCCTTTTATTGTAGGAAATCCAAATAACCCTATCCTACCCATTATTTTAACCCAACCCGTGCACTCCCATTATTCACTCGCCAATCACTTTCAAATATTCACACCCACCAATCCCATCCTCTCCCTCCTCACATTGCCCAATCAGAAAGAAAAAAGAAAAGAAAAAGAAAACTCTCTTATTTCTCTCTCTCTCTCTCTCTCTCTCTCTCTCTCTCTCTCTCTCTCTCTCACCTGTATGCCCTCCCTCTTTGCAATCCCCATGAACGAACCTTAAACTTCTCAGATCAAGCCTAAAAACTACCCCATTGTACTCACCTTAGTCCCACGAACACAACCATGTTTTCAAAACTCGGAATGGTTGAGTTTTCAACGTCGAACTCGTGAGGTCCGAACTTAGTGCTTTGAGTTCGACGAGTTCGTGACCGAGTTACAAGGTTTTAGGAACTCTAAAGGCTTTCATTGCACTCCTCGGGGTCCCCAGTGAAACTTTGGTGAAGAAACCACGTCAAAACCTTTTGAGGCGTTTTCCTACGACCTCCGTCCACTTTTTGGACTCCAAACAGGTATAACACCATTCTACGTTTCATTCAAGGTTTTAAAAAACGCTAGGTGCTAGTCGGGTGGTGGGTTGGGGCCTAGCGCCTAAGCGGTTAGACAGAGCCTAGGCAGGTGCCTAGGCGGATTAAGCGGGTGCCTAGGCGGATTAGGCAGGTGTCTAGGCGGACTAGGCGGATTTAAGTAAATCTATTGTATTTTGTGTAAATAAGTGTCTGTTTATACTTAAAATATATATAATTTCATCATAAACTAGAATATAGAATGACAAATATATTATGAAGTATTGGAACATAATGAAAACATGGGGAGCAAACATGTATGTGTGTTTATTTAAGTGTTCAATAAGTCTCTTACAATTTATTGGAAACAATAAAATGCAAAAGGAAAGTTATCTATTTTCTATATAAGTGAGTCGCAACCTAGGCAGGTGACTAGGCAAGTCTGGGCAGGCTAAGCGGTCTAGGAGGGCGCCTTAGTTAGTCTAGGCGCCATTTCTTAATTTTCAAACGCCTAGGCATTAATCGGGGCGGTGGCTAGTCGCCTAGTGCCTAGGCAAGGTCTAGGTGGCGCTACGCGGAGATTTTTAGAACAATGGTTTCATTAGCTTCAAATCTATATAAAGTGGGTTAAAAATGGATGAAAAATGAAGGAGATATGTTAAATTTAAATTTTTTCTAGATTATGGCAAGTTGCAGATGGTGGAGAATGGCGGCGACGGCGAGGACGATCGAAGAAGGTGACAAAATATTCTGTCAGAGTTGACAGAATATTCTTGACGGCGTTAGGTAACGCCGTTAACTTTTGTTAGCTTTTAACGAAATATTCCTTACGGCTTCAGTCACGCTAACGGCACGTGCCTACGCTTGGGGGCGCGTCTGGCCGTGCCACTGCCGGTGCGTGGGGGCACGTGACCTGTCTAAAAATTATTTTAAAAATTTGAGGATGTTCGTGACGTCGAGTAGGTCACGATGGTATATTTAAACCCTAGGTTTAAGCAAACTATGGGGGTTTTATTTAGGTTTCCATATATGTGCTTTAATTAATTCGAAAATAGTTCTTTCACATATAGGCGAAACGTATCCCGAGGACGTACAAGGCCATGCTAGGCTCGGGGGCTACGATCTAGCGATGTATTTGTGAGTGGGCAATTTATTTTTATATCTATACGTATTTATAGTTTCTAGAATTGCATAAATACTTCACTTTACGCATATGTCGCCGAATAGTGGATAATTGTGATATAATTGTGATAAATGCTGCTATATGGTTGAGATATTACTATCATATCATTCATACAAAATTGTACATGCTCATCTTGCTGCACTGGTGTTAGTACTAGCCCCAAGGCCAAGGCCAGTCCTTCATGTGTATGTTCACATCGCACAGTTCGCTTATCTTGGATCCAGGTTAGGTGCCAGTCCTGTCGGGTAGATTGCATTAGGCAATCTAACTTGTATGTGACCGTGCTCCTGCACTAGACTTCATGTGATCGTAGTACTAGAGTGTATAGTGTACTTTGGTTGCTTGACTACTCTTTGGTAGTCGTACTGTCTTTAAGCTCTGAATAACTATAGTGGGTCACTCCCACGAATGCGCACTTTATCACTATCTTTTATTTGAATTAGTTCTAGTTTGATTTAAATTTATTCACTTTTTACGTCACTTACCCCTATGATTACGTCACTTCACAGTGATGGCCAACATGATTCGACCTTCCCGAGTCGGAGTGTGTCAAGTTCTGTATTGTATGATGTGATAAACAACCGATTAAATTTTCAAATAACTCAAAAATACCTTCATTTTAAAAATATACATTCAAAGCATATCTACATCTTTTAAAGGGATACATATGTAAAAAAATATGTTAACGGTACACATCAAGACGCGGATCAAGAGGCTAGTTGTGAAGTAATTCATCTACTTGGGGTTGGTGGCTAATTTTCCTTAACTATGATTAGTACAAAAATGAAAATTCATCAAACCTTGTTTTTTTTTTCTTTTTTTTTGTCGTTGAAAACATTGGTTAATTGGTCTGGTCATGACAAAAAATTAAAAAAAATTAAAAAAAAAGAAAGTAAAATATGAAATTTACCGCAACGAAACTTTTGAGAGAGAAGGACGTTCAAAGCTCTCTTATTTCTCTTTAAGCTAATAATTAAGAAAATAAGCAACTATAAATTCTCTTTGTGATTCTATGGTGTTCTGAGACTGGTTTCTACCTTTGATTGCTCGAACAATTAACTCAATTCGGGTGCGTCTTGATCGTATATGTCTTCTGATTAATCACTTGTATTTTGTATTGGGGATCTTTAACTTTCATGAACACCAGATTCTGCATTTTTTTTCTCTGATTCTTCTATTTTGATCTAATTTTCCTGATTTTATTTTTGAGATTTATATGGAGTTTCACATTGGTAGATCATAATTTTCATCTAAATTCAGCTGGGTTTCTTGTAAACGGATTGATCGTTCAGTTTTTTTCTTCTGGGTAGTCTTTTTTTTCCTCTCTGATTGATTTGTTCTTGTTGATTTTGGTTCTGGGATGTTATAAATCGTTAATTTTAATACTGGGATTTAGCTTTTAGTAATCTGGGTTTAATTGGGTTGTTTAGATTGACCAGTTGGTGATGTTGTGAGCTGGATTTTTTTATTGATTGCAGCTACGAATGTTGATTTCAGTAGTTTGTTGTTTGATGGATTTTTGATGGAATTGATGAATTTGGTGTTTTGGTATTGCTTTAAGAACTGATAGATAGAACTGGATGCGTATATGGATTGAATGTATTGAGATTAGATTGTTTTGTGCAGCTGGAATGGCATCAATGGTGGCCAAGGGCAGTAGTAATTGCACCACCCAAGTCTCTTCCTCAATATCTGTTCAAGAAAAGGGAAGTAGGAATAAGAGGAAGTTCCG
Source organism: Crataegus laevigata (assembly GCA_963580275.1). Lineage (NCBI taxonomy): Eukaryota > Viridiplantae > Streptophyta > Magnoliopsida > Rosales > Rosaceae > Crataegus > Crataegus laevigata. The sequence goes on along the minus strand of OY756940.1, from coordinate 14,142,350 downwards.
GGCTGATCCGCCTTTAGGTGACCCAAATAAAATTATTCCTTTATCTCAGACTGAATGCACAAGCTATGAGTTTTCAGCTGAAAAATTCGAAATCACGCAGAGTCATGGACAAATTGGTGTCTGTGACCTGTGCAGTGTTAATCAAGAGCATTCTGATGGGTTGAAACTCAACCTTGGATTGTCTAGTGCTGTTGTTCCATCCGAGGGTAGCCCAAGCCAGCCCAGAGAGGAACTAGAGGCAGATGAGTTTCAGGATGCTGATTGGAGTGACCTCACAGAAACCCAACTTGAAGAGCTTGTTCTAAGCAATTTGGACATGATTTTCAAAAGTGCAATAAAAAAGATTGTTGCTTGCGGTTACACTGAAGAAGTTGCTACGAAGGCTGTTTTGCGGTCTGGTCTTTGTTATGGGTGTAAAGACACCGTGTCTAATATAGTGGATAATACTTTAGTTTATCTAAGAAGTGGCCAAGAAATTGATCCTTCGAGGGATCACTGTTTTGAAGATCTACAGCAGCTGGAGAAGTACATATTGGCAGAACTGGTTTGTGTACTTCGAGAGGTTAGGCCTTTTTTCAGCACTGGTGATGCAATGTGGTGCTTGTTGATTTGTGACATGAATGTCTCTCATGCTTGTGCAATGGATGGTGATCCCTTGAATAGTTTCATTAGTGATGGAGCTTCAAATGGAAGTTCCTCCTTCCCGAATCAACCCCAGTCAAAAACAGAAACCAAAAGTTCGGAATTGAATCTTCTGAATCCTTCCAAGCCAGTTCCTTCGGTTCCTGATTCTCATAGTTCACAGTCTGAGACACCTACGATTGCAGGTGGGGTTTCAAACATAGCTAAACTGAAAAATTCCCTTGTTCATAGTGGATCGTTGTCTGAGAAAGAGGGTGCACAGTCCACATCTGAGAATGGGGATAAATCTTTTGGTGCATCTGGAACATTTCAATCTCCTGTTGTAGAGGAAAAGCTTTTAAGTAGTCGAAAGGTTCATTCTGTTACCACCAAGAGAGAATACATGCTTCGGCACAACAAGTCACTTCACTTGGAAAAAAGTTACCGGACTTATGGATGTAAAGGGTCTTCAAGAACAGGGAAGCTGAGTGGTTTGGGTGGTTTAATCTTGGATAAGAAACTAAAATCTGTGTCAGACTCTACCACTGTTAATTTGAAGAATGCTTCCTTGAAGATAAGCAAGGCTATGGGAGTTGATGTGCCTCAAGAAAGTGGAAACAATAATCTTGCTGCCAATGCTGGGCCTTCTTCCCCTAGAGCATTTAACCTGGATGTTGAAAATACTGCTTCTGTTTTGCCTAAGAACAGTGTCCCGTCCATGTTACCTGCTGTTTGTACAACAGCATTACCTGCTGTCGGTACTTCAACGGCATTACCTTCTGTCAATACTGCCGCGGCATTACCTGTAGTCAATACTGCCGCAGCATTACCTTCAGCAAATACTGCGCCTGCATTATCAGTTGCTGATACTGAACTTTCCCTTTCTCTGCATCCAAAAAGCATTTCCAATCCAGTTCCTATTAGCTGTCACTCTGATGCAACTAATTCGGTTTTTGCTGGGATACCGTATGATAAATCCTTGGGGCAGTGGGTCCCCCGGGACAAGAAAGATGAAATGATTTTAAAGTTGGTTCCGAGGGCACGGGACTTGCAAAATCAGCTCCAAGAGTGGACAGAGTGGGCAAATCAGAAGGTTATGCAGGCTGCGCGTAGATTGAGTAAGGACAAGGCTGAACTTAAGTCATTGAGGCAAGAGAAAGAAGAAGTTGAGCGGCTGAAGAAAGAGAAGCAAACGCTGGAAGAAAACACCATGAAGAAGCTTTCAGAGATGGAAAATGCTCTCTGCAAGGCTAGTAGCCAGGTTGAACGGGCAAATTCTTCTGTCCGGAGGCTTGAGGTGGAGAATGCTGCCTTGAGGCAGGATATGGAAGCTGCTAAAGTACGCGCTGCAGAGTCTGCTGCAAGCTGTCAGGAGGTATCTAAAAGGGAGAAGAAGACACTGATGGAGTTTCAGTCATGGGAGAAGCAGAAAACCATGTTCAGTGAAGAAATTGTGAAAGAAAAACGCAAGTTAAAACAGCTGCTACAGGAACTAGAACAAGCAAAAGATCTCCAGGAACAATTGGAGGTACGTTCTAAATACTTGATTTCCAAGTACTCCAAATTGGCAATTCATGCATGTGAAATTGTGAATTTATTTGGTTTGAGGTATTTACACGTCTTATAAGTATAACATGCTACTTCTTTGAGATGACAGATTATGAAATCGTTTGGAATATATGTGGTACTTGTGTATGCTTTGTAATGAAGATGATTTAGTCTTGTCATTTGCTTGCTATATATTTGCTTTCTCATTTTGGAGTTTATCATTATCTTATATTAGCACACATGCATGTACATGTGCAAACACATATTTTGTAACTTGAAAATCAGTCTCACGTTGGAAGATATAAATTAGACGAGGGGATTGATGGACCGATGGTGTGAACTTTGAGAAAGGGCATGTAATGGTGTTGTACAGCTCATTTTGATGAAAGCTTGAAAATGTTGTGTTGTTGGTTTTACTCTATTTTCTTTCTGAATAGGTTTAATTCTGAGCTTCTTCTCACAACGGTCAAGTATGTCGCAGGCTAGATGGCAACAGGAAGAAAAATCAAAGGCAGAAGTACTTGAGCAGGTCAGTTCGATAAGAAAAGAACGGGAACAGATAGAGGCTTCAACAAAATCCAAGGAGGATATGATTAAACTGAAAGCAGAAAACAATCTGCAGAAGTACAAAGATGATATTCAGAAACTCGAAAAAGAAATCTCTCAATTGAGACACAAGAGTGATTCTTCAAAAATTGCTGCGCTGCGGAGGGGCATTGACGGGAGCTACACCAGCAAAGTAACAGATATTGAAAATGGCCTGGATCACAAGGGGTCCCGGATGCCATACATCTCGGAAGTAGTGAAGGATATTGAAGACTACTCTGAGACAGGAGGGGTGAAACGTGAACGGGAGTGTGTGATGTGCCTCTCTGAGGAGATGTCCGTTGTCTTCCTCCCGTGTGCCCATCAAGTGGTTTGTAGAACATGCAATGAGCTCCACGAGAAACAGGGCATGAAGGATTGCCCGTCTTGTAGGAGCCCGATACAGTGGCGAGTTTCTGTACTTTATGCTCGTTCTTAAAAAAGTCCATAGAATCTGAGTGGAGTGTCCTGAATAAAGATTTGTGGGACTCATATAAACTGAATAAATGAGTTTGGATCACTCCGTCGAGGAGTTTTTGGCAGTTAAAAGTTGCCTTGTATTCTGAGGTTTGATCCTCTGCGTGGTTTGATAAATTTTCACATCATTGTACTAGTTTGAAATTTATAGAGGGCTATGAGTTGTTAGCTCTGAATTTTGTTCCCACATTGTGAATAAGTTTTAAATCATTCAAAAAACAAACGTTGTATGCTTTAATTCTCATTTCATTTTATTCAATTTAACGTCTAATAGAAAAAGAGGGAAGCGCATAAAACACTGACCATTCTTTTTATGGTCATAGGGTTGAATCCAAACACGACATGACTATAAATAGGTCGGCACACCAAAAACATGAACACAACACTTAACAGACGAAGAACATGAACACGACACGACCCATTCACACAGATTGTCACTTGCTATATTATGAAGAAAGCATGCCTCTTTTTTCTATTTTGTTTTTCTTTGTAATTTTAATCATCAAGATTTTAAATTGGAAGGAGAGTGTTATGTACGTGAGAACAAGGTCTTAAAAGATGTTAGACACTAGTCGGGTTGTAGGTAGGAGGCTTAGCGCCTAGCTGTCTCTGGCAGGCCTAGGTTTTTTTTTAATTTTAATTATATTTATTATAAATGTCCTCTTATACTTGAAAAAAAAAATACATAATTGTATTAAATACATAAATTGCAAAATAAAATTACATATATATTATAAAGTATGTGAACATATTAAAAACATGGGGAAATAAGCATATAATGAGTATTTATCTAAGTATTCAATAAGTCTCTTACAATTTATTAAAAAAATAAAATACAAAATGAAAGTTATTTATTTTCTGTTTGAGTGAGAATCGTGATTTAGGTGCATACCTAAGTAAGTCTAAAAGGGCTAGGCGAGCGCTTAGGTAAATCTAAGCATCATTTTTAAGTTTTCAAACGCTTAAAAATTAATTAAGACAACGACAGACTACTTAGCGTCAATTTTTTTATTTGACAAAAAAAAAAGAAATTTTTTTAGCAATGTGTGAGGATAATAAAAGAGAGAGCAGGATTCCATGGTGACGATTGTCCACCAGCGAGCCACGTGGCATGAGCTCTATAGATTCAGGTTTTCTCCGGAGGCGGGGGAGAGGACGGGCCCCACCAAAACGAACACTTTTTGGTCAAAATTATATTTTAAGTTTTGAAATTGTAACAGCCTTGGACTCGAGTTTGCCAAGTCTTCATCTGAGCGTCAACCATAATAACTGACTTTTCCCTCCTTTTTTGCTCTTTTCCTAAGAACCTGAAATACCTAAAACACCCTCATATCTTTTCCTCTTCAAGATGTGGTATCGAGAAGTGTGCAATATTTTCATTTTAATTTTTTAGACAGCATCATTGTATTATTTATTTATTTTAAATATAAAAAGTATGTCAGCAACTAATCTCCCTTCTAATGAAGTTTCTGTACCACATAAGATGATATCATATTTTGGCGTCCAGATCAAATGATACATTTTTATTAAAAAAATTAGGGTAAATTACACCATATCTCCTCAGGTTTGAGGTCTATTACAACCCCATACAACATGTTTAAAACATTTCACTTTCATACATCAAGTACTATTTTATTTTAATTTCATACCTCCGTTATATTTTCCATCCATTGAACCGTTAAATGCTGACGTAGCTACCAAATGTATGTCACGTGGTTTTTTAAACCTGAATTTTTACAAAAAAAAAGATGAAGAAGGACCAGCGACCAGAAGAAGAAGGGAAGAAGAAGAAGAAGAAGGAAGGAAGAAAAAAATCCCCCCCCCCACCCCCAGTGAAGAAGAAAGAAAAAGAAAAAAAGAAAAAAAAACAGAAGTCCCGTGCCCAGCGCCAAGAAGAAGAAGAAGAAGAAGAAGAAGAGAAGAGGAAGAAAAATCCCCCCCCAGCGAAGAAGAAGAAGAAAAAAAAGAGAAGGCCAGCGCCCAGAAGAAGAAGAAGAAGAAGGAGAAGAAGAAGGAGGAAGAAAAAATCCCCCTTATCCCCCAATGAAGAAGAAGAAGAAAAAAAAACAGAAGCCCAATGCCCAGAAGAAGAAGAAGGGTAGAAGAAGATAAAGAAAGGAAAAAAAAAAGAAGCCAATTCTTAAAAAATTCAGGTTTTAAAAAAAATTATTTTTTTTGCCACATAGTACACATTTTGCAGCCACATCAACACTTAACGGTTTAATGGATGGAAAATGTAACGGATGTATGAAATTGAAATAAAATAGTACTTGATGTATGAAAGTGAAATGTTTTAAACATATTGTATGAGGTTGTAATAGACCTCAAACCTGAGGGAGTATGGTGTAATTTATCCAAAATTTTATTATTATTAAGGAGAAGGAAATGATTCAAAATAATTATAATAACTTAAATGACGGAGAGTTTTCAACTCATAAAGTGTGAGTAAAAACCTAACTGTGACAGCCCGTCCCGAAAATTTGGTTTCGTTGGCGGAATTACCCTTAAGTGACGTGTGTACGTTTTGCTTGGGTTTAAGAATTGGGCCAATTAATGGTTATCCTAAATAATTGGACCCAATAGGAAGCAAGATAGTTTGAGTTGTGATTGGTGTTTAGGATTGGACTACGCAGACTCTCTCTCTTCTCTTCCGTGTTCTCTCTCCCCATCTCTCAAACTCTCTCTCTCTTCGTTTATGGTACGGACGCACCCAAAACCCATTGAAACTTTGCAGATCGAAGGAACTAAAGGTACCATTGTGTTCCTTGCAAGCCCAGGAACACAACGACACCAGTTTCAGGTAAGGAAGCTCTCAATTTCACGTTGAAATCATAACTCCGAGATGTGTACTGTTCATGTAGTTGTTGAAACGTTGTGTTTTTGGGAATTTGAAGTTTATAGGGAGCTTAGTGAGGTCCTAACGAAGCTCGGAGACATTTGTTGGAGGTGTTTGGACGTCGGGAAGGCTAGGATTGGAGCTTGGCCGGTTTTCCTCAAAATTTCCCAGCAAGATCCTGTGGGTTTTAAGGCTTAAAAGAGGTATATTTATGTTCTACTCTTCGAATGCTTCAATTTGACATAAGAATCGAGAAAAATGGATGTAAATCGGCGAAGATACAAGGTTTCGAAAAATCCCCAGTTTCCGGCACCGGCGACAGTCGCCGGAGAGTTTGAGGTAGGAGATGACGGCATATTCTGTCAGAGTTGACGGAATATGCTGACGCCGTTAGTTAACTTTAACAGTTTCAGTTATGAGGTAACAGAATATTCCCGATATATACCTGACGGCGTTACCTGACGCCGTCAGTGTGCAAGTCACATGACCGCGCGTAGGGGGCGCGTAGGTCAGTGCCATTTCTGGCGCGTGGGGGCGCGTGACAGGTCAAAAAATTATTTTTAAAATTTGGGGATGTTCGTGATGTCGAGTAGATCACGTTTGTATGTTCAAATGCCAAAATTGATTAACGTATGAGAAGTTATTTCTAAAGTTCCGTTTATGTACGTTAAATAACGTTTATTTAGTTACTTCTCATATAGGCGAGGCCTATCCCGAGGACGAGAGTAGCTAGGCTAGGCGTGGGGGCTACGACCCGACTATTTATTAGTGAGTGGGCAGTTTGTTTTCCGTACATACCTATATATATTGCTATTTTTCCCAGAAAATGAATCTTAACGATGAAATGATTTGAGATGCCATGCAAGTATCTATTTATTTTAATTATGCATTAGTACTTGCATATAATTGTGATGGTGTTGCGGACGCACATGTAAGTATCAGGTAAGGTTCTATACTAGTTATGATGAGAATGAAATGATGTGATGTGATATGAATGAATGAAATGATGTGATTTGAGCTCATACACCTGCACATATTGTTAGTGCTCATGCCTAGAGTTAGGGGCACAGTCTTTTACGTGTCGTTCACCTCCCGCACCGCATGCTCGCCTTGGATCCAAGTAGGTGCACAGTCCTGTCGTATAGAGCACTATAGGTGGGTTCGACTCGTAGGTGACCCGCGAATCATTCGCATAGTCTTCACGTGATTGTAGCACTAGAGCATTCTTACATTGATACAGTGATATGATAGTGACCTCATGAGGATATTGATGTATGTGCAGAGTATATATATGATGAGATTGAGATGTTATGAGCTATATATATATATATATATATATATATATATATATATATATATATATATATATATATATATATATATATATATATATATATATATGCAGCCGAGGGCTGAGACGATTATCAGATATTGTTCACATCACAGATTTACGATATGAGCATACAGTTGAGATTGAGTTATGATACTTTTGCATGGCATACCTACAGATATTTTCGGCATGATTTTGAGATATATATGTATGAGTATATTTTATTCTGGGAAATTATACAGGTTTTACGGAGAGGGGTTACAGTTTTTGAGAAAGAATGGTTTTGAAAAAGATTTATTTTACTAACCTACTCAACTTGTTTTTTTGGCCCCTCCAGGTATTAAGTAGTGTTCGTTGGTGGCATACGAGGATCTCCCTGACGTTCTGACAGAATTCACTTATGTAGGATCACCTGCGGGTGTTATTTCCATTTAGTACTTTTTGCTTGACTGCACGTAGGCCATTTATGCTCTGGTTTTGTAAAAGCACTGTGAATCCACGCACTAGCACGTTACCTTAGCTTGAACTGCTAGTCTTTTGGTTTTAATTCCTTCGTATTCCTATTGTTAATCCTTCTTCCGCACTGTGCATATGGTTACGTCGCGCTCACGTGACGGCCAGCACGCCCCACTTTCGGGTCGGGGTGTGTCAGTTTGGTATCAGAGCCTAGGTTTGGCAGTCTTGCATAGCTTGTGAATATTCAAATTATCCTTATGTTTCTGTCAGAACTATGCTGCCTCGTAGAGAGCCACGTCGTACAGATGAGCCCAGTTCCCCGATATAGCTTAGTTAGGGGACAGCTATTGTTAGTGTTTTTCGGTATGTAATTCGCCCTTCTCAGCGGACTCATTTGGGGTCAGAGTATAATCTAAAGTTGTTTACCTTTAAGGGTAAGGAAGGCCATGAGGGGTTTGAGCGTTGGCTCAATCAGATTGAGAATGCTTTTAGGCTGATGTAGAGTCAGGGAAGTTTTCCCGATGATAAGTGGATAGAGACCACTGATTGGCTTTTGGACGCAAAATTGGCATCCTAATGGAAATAGGAAACTTACGGGTGGAAGCCCGAAGAGATTGCAGACTGATAGAATTTTTAACGGTCATTTATAAGAGATTCATATCCCAGCATATCTAGATCGTAAGAACATGAGTTCACAGATTCGAAACAGGGGAAGTTGTCTCCTAGCGAGTATTAAAGGAAGTTTACTGATTTGTCTCGTTATGATTTAGAAACTACTACTATTTCAGTTGAGATGCTTAGATGCTTTAAGTTGGGTATTAAGAAGAAATGGCGTTCGATGGCGACCATTTACCCTTATGATACTTATCAGGAATTCTACGAGACTTTGTTGAGGATTGCGAACTCTGAGAATGTGTCTAGTAATAGTGAGAAAGAAGAAGGAGAAGATAGTAATCAGAATAAGCATAAGGATAAAATTATTGGGTAATCATCTCAGAGATCTCGCTAGACTCACGATTTTAAGAGATACGGAGCCAGTTCTAATTCTTCCAGCGGAGGTTTTAGCTCCACAAGTCAGAGAGGACTTGGTAGGTTTTTAGGAGGTTCCAGCTCTCAGAGGCAGGGGGATTCTGATAGAGAAAATGCCTTGTGCCGTAAGTGCAATAATTGACATTTTAGAGTGCGTCGAAGAGGTAATAGTAGGTGTTATACCTATGGTCAGGACAGGGGCGTAATTCTCAAGGACGATGAGTTCACGCCAACAGAGTTAGAAAAAGACAGCAAGCCCAGGAACGTGTTAACCACATATCACTGTAAGATGGTAATATTACACCCTCGGGAATTATTACTTACTTATCGATACAACAGTGAGTTATCAGTATTGCGGGCTGCAGACCGTAATATTAGTAACTTATTCGTTGGATTCGTTAAGCAAGTAACAGGTAAGTCATTCGATGTTAGTATGGTGTTTTTCATGGTGCCCAGTGATAGTGGAAGAGATAGTTATGTCAGTGAATCTTACCTCGTTAGATATGGTGGACTTCGATGTTATTCCAGACACAGATTAGTCGTAGTATGATCGTACCGACATCGTTTGCTATGGGAATTAGTTACTTTCCATCATCTTGGATTACCAGAGGTTACTTTGATTAGTGAGCGTAGTGGAGTCAAGCATGGAATCATTTCAACAGTGAGAACCAAAAAGTTATTTAAGAAAGGTTGTTATGAGTACTTGACTCACGTAAGTACTAAATGATGAAGCTTCCGTTAGCGTGGAGAAACATTAAGGGGTCAGACATTTTCTGACGTTTTTCTTGATGATTTACCTGGATTGCCGCCAGATCGCGATGTGGAGTCCACCCTTGATTGTTACCAGGTACTAATCCTAGTTCCTTAACTCCTTATCGTATGGCTTCTACCGAGTTAAGAGAATTGAAGACTCAGTTATAGGAATTGGTTGATAAAGGTTTCATTTAACCTAGTACATCATCTTGGGAAACCAGTTTTGTTGTAAGGAAGAAAGATGGGATTGTAAGGTTATGCATTGATTATAAGAAGTTGAATCGGGCAACGATTAAGAACTGTTATCCGTTGCCATGTATTGATGATTGGTTGATCGGCCTAAAGGTGCCTGAGTGTTTTCCAAGATTGACTTGAAGTATGGTCATTACCAATCGAAGATTAGCAGTGAGGATGTCCCTAAGACTACTTTTAGGACTTGTTAGGGTTACTATGAGTTTCTTGTGATGCTATTCGGATTGACGATATTCTGGTGTATTTTAAGTCAAAGGCAGACCATGTTCGACATCTTACTTTGGTGTTGAACAAGATGAGGGAACCTCGATTGTACACTAAGTTCAGTAAGTGCCAGTTCTAGCTAAGTCAAGTTGCATTCTTGGGGCACGTTGTTTCAGCTTAAGGTATTCAGGTAGACCCTCAGAAGATAGCAGCAATGGAGAATTGGGAACAGATGCGAACCGTCACTGATATGTAGAGTTTTCTTGGCTTAGCAGGTTATTACCGACGGTTGTTAAGATTTCTTAATTATGGCTTTACCACTAACGAGATTAACCAGGAAGGAAGTTAAGTTCGAGTGGGATGATAATTGTGAGCAGAGTTTCCAGCAGTTGAAGTATTATCTCACTCATGCTCCTGTTTTATCTCTTCCTGATGACGATGGTAACTTCGAGATTTACAGCGATGTTTCATTGAATGGCCTAGGATGTGTTTTGATGCAGCATGGTAGGGTAATTGCTTACGCTTCGTGTCAGTTAAAGCCTCACGAGATGAATTACCCTACACATGATTTAGAGTTGGCAGCCGTTATATTTGCTTTGAAGATTTGGAGACATTACCTTTGCGATGAGAAATGCAGGATCTTCTCAGATCATAAGAGTCTCCAGTACCTGTTTACTTAGAAAGATTTGAATCTTCGTCAGCGTAGATGGATAGAATTGCTAAGTGACTATGATTGCACGATTGAGTATCACCCTGGTCGTGCAAAAGTGATAACTGATGCTTTTAGCAGGAAACCTCGGGGCATAGTTAACGCTTTTAATGCGAGTCGTGTTCCTCTTCTTGTAGAGTCGAGATCGACGGAGTACAGCTAGAGTTGAGAAATTTTGTGGTAGATGATCAAGGAAATGCTTTACTTGTTAGTTTCCAAGTTAGGCCAATTTTGATTGATCGTACACTAGAGGCTCGGATTAATGATAAAGAAACTCAAGAACTTATTCATTTACGGAATGATGGGAAAAAGAAAGACCTCCGAATGAGAAAATCAAATGGTATACTTATGTAAGAAAGTGGGATGTACGTACCTGATAATGTAGGGTTAAAGAAGGATATCTTAGATGAAGCACATATTTTTGCTTATGCGATGCATCCCGGAGGCATTCGACTATTTTACTTTTGGTTGGGTATGAAAAGAGAAATTGCTAAGTATGTCAGCAAGTCAATGCCGAAAGGAAGAAGCCATTTGGAATGATGCAGCAGCTTTCCATTCCATCGTGGAAATGGGAAAATATTACCATGGATTTTGTGTACAAGCTTCCTCGTACACTGAATGACTATGATGGAATTTGGGTGATTTTTGATCGGCTTACTAAGTTAACACATTTTGTTCATGTGAGGAAAAAGTATTCTTTAAGCCGATTAGCTGAGTTTTTCATAGCGAAGATTGTGAAGTACTATGGCGTTCCAGTTAGTATTGTTTCATATCGTGATCCTCGATTTACTTTTAAGTTCTGGATTGCATTCCAGGAAGCTCTAGGTACGAGATTATTGTACAACACGACATATCATCCTCAGACAGGCGGTCAATCTGAGAGGACCATTCAGACATTGGAGGATATGCTAAGATTTCGGTTTTATAGCTTGGTGACGTTTGGCATAAGCGGTTAGACTTGATGGAATTTGCCTACAACAACAGTTTTATTCGAGTATTGGTATGTCACCGTTCGAGGCACGTTATGGCAAGCCCTGTCGTACACCATTGTGTTAGTCAGAGGTTGGCGAAAGAGTTTTAGTAGGCCCTGAGTTAGTAGAAGAGACTACTCAGAATATTCAGGTTATTAAGTTTAATATGAAAGCGGCCCAAGATCGCCAAAAGAGTTCAGTTGACAGACTTGCCACTGATCAAGTGTACCAGGTTGATGTTTGGGTATGCCTTGAAGTTATCGTCGTGGCGAGGTGTTGTACGATTTGGAAAGAAAGGAAAGTTGAGTCCCAGGTACATCGAACCTTATCAGATCACCGAACGAGTCGGTGAAGTAGATTACAGACTTGAGTTGCTGTCAGAGCCGCCTAGAGTACGTAATGTGTTCACGTTTTGATGCTTCGATATTATGTTTCAGATTCGTCACATGTGATACCTCATCAACCTCTAGAGATTAATCCATATTTGACTTACGAGGAGAAGTCGGTGACGACACTTGATTGGAAAGATAAGGTGTTCAGGAACAAGACAGTGCGTTTGGTGAAAATCTTATGAAGAAATCACTCAGCCAAAGAAGTTACTTGAGAGACCGAGAACAAGATGAGAGATATGTATCTGAGGTTGTTTTATGGATATTGGTGTTATACGTTTTGTATGAAATTTTGAGACGAAATTTTTATAAGGTGGGTAGATTGTGACAGCCCGTCCCGGAAATTTGGTTTCGTTGGCGGAATTACCCCTAAGTGACGTGTGTACGTTTTGCTTGGGTTTAAGAATTGGGCCAATTAATGGTTATCCTAAATAATTGGACCCAATAGGAAGCAAGATAGTTTGAGTTGTGATTGGTGGTTGGGATTAGACTACGCAGACTCTCTCTCTTCTCTTCCGTGTTCTCTCCCCCTATCTCTCAGACTCTCTCTCTCTCTTCGTTTTTGGTACGGACGCACCCAAAACCCATTGAAACTTTGCAGATCGAAGGAACTAAAGGTACCATTGTGTTCCTTGCAAGCCCAGGAACACAACGACACCAATTTCAGGTAAGGAAGCTCTCACTTTCACGTCGAAATCATAACTCCGAGATGTGTACTGTTCATGCAGTTGTTGAAACGTTGTGTTTTTGGGAATTTGAAGTTTATAGGGAGCTTAGTGAGGTCCTAACGAAGCTCGGAGACATTCGTTGGAGGTGTTTGGACGTCGGGAAGGCTAGGATCGGAGCTTGGCCGGTTTTCCTCAAAATTTCCTAGCGAGATCTCGTGGGTTTTAAGGCTTAAAAGAGGTATATTTATGTTCTACTCTTCGAATGCTTCAATTTGACATAAGAATCGAGAAAAATGGATGTAAATCGGCGAAGATACAAGGTTTCAAAAAATCCCCAGTTTCCGGCGCCGGCGACGGTCGCCGGAGAGTTTGAGGTAGGAGATGACGGCATATTCTGTCAGAGTTGACGGAATATGCTGACGCCGTTAGTTAACTTTAACAGTTTCAGTTATGAGGTAACAGAATATTCCCGGTATATACCTGACGGCGTTAACTGACGCCGTCAGTGTGCAAGTCACATGACCGCACGTGGGGCGCGTGTAGGTCTGTGCCATTTCTGGCGCGTGACAGGTCGAAAAATTATTTTAAAAATTTGGGGATGTTCGTGATGTCGAGTAGATCACGTTGGTATGTTCAAATGCCAAAATTGATTAACGTATGAGAAGTTATTTCTAAAGTTTCGTTTATGTACGTTAAATAACGTTTATTTAGTTACTTCTCATATAGGCAAGGCCTATCCTGAGGACGAGAGTAGCTAGGCTAGGCGTGGGGGCTATGACCCGACTATTTATCAGTGAGTGGGCAGTTTGTTTTCTGTACATACCTATATATATTGCTATTTTTCCCAGAAAATGAATCTTAACGATGAAATGATTTGAGATGCCATGCAAGTATCTATTTATTTTAATTATGCATTAGTACTTGCATATAATTGTGATGGTGCAGCGGACGCACAGGTAAGTATCAGGTAAGGTTCTATACTAGTTATGATGAGAATGAAATAATGTGATGTGATATGAATGAATGAAATGATGTGATTTGAGCTCATACACCTGCACATATTGTTAGTGCTCACGCTCAAAGTTAGGGGCACAGTCTTTCACGTGTCGTTCACCTCCCGCACCGCATGCTCTCCTTGGATCCAAGTAGGTGCACACTCCTGTCGTATAGACCACTATAGGTGGGTTCGACTAGTAGGTGACCTGCGAATCATTCGCACAGTGTTCACGTGATTGTAGCACTAGAGCATTCTTACATTGATACAGTGATATGATAGTGACCTCATAAGAATATTGATGTATATGCAGAGTATATATATTATGAGATTGAGATGTTATGAGCTATATATATATATATATGCAGCTGAGGGCTGAGACGATTATCAGATATTGTTCACATCACATATTTACGATATGAGCATACAGTTGAGATTGAGTTATGATACTTTTGCATGGCATACCTACAGATATTTTCGGCATGATTTTGAGATATATATGTATGAGTATATTTTATTCTGGGAAATTATACAGGTTTTACGGAGAGGGGTTACAGTTTTTGAGAAAGAATGGTTTTGAAAAAGATTTGTTTTACTGACCCACTCAACTTGTTTTTTCGCCCTTCCAGGTATGAAGTAGTGTTCGTTGGTGGCATACGAGGATCTCCCGAACGTTCTGACAGAATTCACTTATGTAGGATCACCTGCGAGTGTTATTTCCATTTAGTACTTTTTGCTTGACTGCACGTAGGCCATTTATGCTCTGGTTTTGTAAAAGCACTATGAATCCACGCACTAGCACGTTACCTTAGCTTGAACTGCTAGTCTTTTGGTTTTAATTCCTTCGTATTCCTATTGTTAATCTTGCTTCCACACTGTGCATATGGTTACGTCACGCTCACGTGACGGCCAGCACGCCCCACTTTCGGGTCGGGGTGTGTCACTAACACTCTATCATTTAGAATATTAAACACATGCTGGTCAAACGATACACTAAAATAGACTCGGTGGCCTCAAAGAAGGCATTTGCAGAATTCCAGCTTGAGTTCACTTTCACTAGACCGACACTTAAAGGTTATTTGCCACTCGTTATTGTCAAACAAGTTTCTTGAGGTTATTTGTCACTCCGTTTATTATTCTAAAGTTTCTTAGTTTTTAATATTTCATATATCAAGTTTTTTTCGTCTTAATCTTGTACCTAAAGTCATTATTTTGGGACACGTCATACATCCGTTAAGTTTTCTCTTAGAATCTTCATTAACTGATGATGTAGCGCCCACGTGGATGATGATTTGATACCACGTGCCAATATAGGCCCACGTGGATAATAAATATTTTTTTTATTTTTTATTTTTTGAATTTTGAATTTTGAATGTTTTGATATTCATATGGCACCTATATTGACACGTGGCGTCCAATTATTGTTCACGTGGGTGCCACGTCATCAATTAATGGAGGTTTTAACAGAAAACTTTAGGGAAATAAGACTGGAACGAAGAAAACTTAATATATGAAATGTTGAAAACTAATAAACTTCAAGATAGTAAATTGATTGAGCCTGAATCTAGCATTAGTAGTATCAAATAAGTTAAACATTATCCAAACCACTGGAACAACTTGATTGCACCCATAGCCGTTTTCAACTAATCGTAAACTGAAAAAAGCTCTTCATATTACTTTTTACAACAATATGATTGGTGGTCGATGATGTTCCAAAATTTTATTGGCGCATGAATTGTGAATGGGCAGTTTAAAAGCTGAGTTAGCGCTAAAATTTGGTCCACTCATGTCACTCATCACACCAGTTACAGACAAAACAAAGACAACACAACCGCCATTTTTGCTTCTCTGAACAAGCTCTACACCTCAATATCTCGTAGCAACTTTTGCAAGTAGAAACTCACCTCTTCTGATCAGAAAAGCACTTCTATCTTCATCAGGTATGTGTATGTGCATATTTGATCAAATGATTTCGGGTTCTGATTCACTCTTTAATCCTTAACAAATTATTTCTGCTAGCTATTATCGGCACTCTAAAATATCCACTGATCATGCATTGAGACAAGTGCTAATACGAGAGACGGAGGAGTGCACAATGATTATTTTTGGATGGCTAATAACAATTCCTGTTCGAGTTTTTTGAAGATTAATTTTTATTGCTTGAAAGAAAACTAGTACTGATTAGTTACAGATTTTAGTATGATCTGTATCCATTGGTAATATTTGCTTGGGTTTCTCAAGCAGAGAGTATAAAAATGTCATCCGCTGTGAAAGGCATGCTTATAAGGACACCGCCTGAGGTTTATAGGCAGAGATTGTTGAAGGGAAAACATGTGGATCAATTTGATCTTGTTAGAGAAAACCCTTCCTTCCATGGCCTCAACTCGTCGGGTCGAGTTGGCCTCAAGCGCTGTCACCGGCAGCAGATGCAAATTGTAAACGGGATTATGAACCCAAACCCGGAGAAGAACGAGCCAGGACACATCGAAGCAAAAGCTGTTCTGTCCCCAGTTGCAGATCAGACTGCACCAACAACCAGAAAGGTACATATATTGCATCCTTTTATTCAAAAGATAAAAATCCCGCGTCGGATTATTCTAATGCTTGCAAGATCTTGGATCTCTTCATCCCTTGCTAATTAGTTTTCAGTCGGATGATTTAGTTTTGACTTGGTGTTAGAATAGTTTGTGACGTTAAAAATTGTAAAGTCCCGCATCGGAAACCTGACAAAATTAAAATAGAGCTTATATTAAGTGGTTTCATTCAACTTCCACTAATAACTTCATCGAGGCCTTTTGTATAAAACCTCACAATATTTGGATTGCACTCAAAACTCATAACAATATCATGATCAATTTGACTGGCAATCTGAACTATGTACAAGCATTTTGTTCATGGTGCCTGAAAGGTTTCTGTTTTGTTTCTACAGCGAGTATTTACATTTGGAAAAGGAAAGAGTGAAGGCAACAAGGCAATGAAGTCACTGGTAAGTTTTACTTCACTTTTGACATGCTACCAGTACGAGAAATGAAAATTCTAGCATTTTAGTTTGGCCTGATTTTGGATAAGGAGTTTTACTTATATCTCAATCGACCAGAAATTTGTGCTACATAACGGAATTGTTCAATTTGTAATTTGTCCATTGATCTACATGTTCGATTTAGTTATAGAATCTGAATTCTTGTTCATCATGCCTACGCATTGTAGTTGGGAGGGAAAGGTGCAAACCTGGCAGAAATGGCTAGCATTGGACTATCCGTCCCACCTGGACTTACTATTTCAACAGAAGCATGCCAAGAGTATCAGCTGAATGGCAAAGATTTACCGCAAGGTTTGTGGGAGGAGATACTAGAGGGCTTGGAGAGTGTGCAGAAGGACATGGGTGCTATTCTCGGTGACCCTTCCAAGCCTCTCCTCCTCTCCGTTCGCTCTGGTGCTGCGGTAAGAGTTCTTTCAGTTGCAACTACAGCTGTAGTGGCATTAGTTCACAAGGGCACATATGGAGAAACACTAATGTACTTTTAAGCAATGACACATTCACTACAATCTGTTTAATAAGAATTAGTTCATTTCGTGCACCAACTGATTTTCACTCTATATACCTAGATTTCCATGCCTGGCATGATGGACACTGTCCTCAACCTTGGACTCAATGACAATGTGGTTGCTGGTTTGGCCGCGAAAAGTGGAGAGTGCTTTGCTTATGACTCGTACAGACGTTTTCTAGACATGTTTGGAAATGTTGTAAGTGGTTTTATTGATGCATTTCATAATGTTCATGTGTCTAAATTATGATTTTTTTCTTCTTTCAATTTTGGCATAATAAACTCAACCTCATCTTTTCTGTTTCGAGATGTATTCTGAATTCACCCGTTTTACGTTTGAAGGTTATGGGAATTCCACACTCATCATTTGAGGAGCAGTTGGAAAAACTAAAAGGTACAAAAGGAGTTGAGCTTGACGCAGAGCTAGCGGCCTCAGATCTTAAAGAGCTGGTAGAACAATACAAAAATGTCTATCTTGAAACCACCGGTGAAAAGTTCCCTTCAGGTACAAAGTAAAACGCCGTCAACTTCCTCATATTCTCCACTTTTCCCGTAGCACAACTCTGTATGTTTGTATGTCCTTGTCCGCTTGTATATCTGCAGATCCAAAAAAACAGCTTCTCTTGGCTGTTAAAGCAGTTTTTGATTCTTGGGACAGCCCAAGAGCCAATAAATATCGGAGCATCAATCGGATAATGGGTTTGAAGGGAACCGCGGTTAATATTCAATGCATGGTTTTCGGGAACATGGGAAATACTTCTGGCACAGGTGTTCTGTTCACTAGGAATCCAAGCACCGGTGAAAGGAAGCTTTATGGAGAATTTTTAATCAGTGCTCAGGTTTTTGATACCACTATACCAAAGTTCTCTTTCTAAGTCGATATAGTAGAGACTATTTTTCTTATGGTTTTGTGATAGTAACTTAATAATGGAATTGAATAGGGAGAAGATGTAGTTGCCGGCATTAGGACGCCAGAAGACTTGGATACTATGAAAAATTGTATGCCAGAAGCTTACAAGGAGCTTGTAGAGAACTGTGAAATTCTAGAAAAACATTACAAAGATATGATGGTATGAGCTGCCATTTTTATAGATGATCTTCCTATCAGTATTACATTCACATTTTTTCGGTTTTGGGGAACACATGTTTTTGTAGAACTAAAACATGGGGTACGTTTGCAGGATATCGAGTTCACAGTCCAAGAAAATAGGTTGTGGATGTTACAATGTCGCAGTGGAAAGCGTACTGGTAAAGGTGCAGTGAAGATAGCTGTAGACATGGTGAACGAAGGGCTTGTGGATAAGCACACTGCAATCAACATGGTTGAACCACCGCACCTTGACCAACTTCTTCATCCACAGGTCAATTTGTAGTTTGTAATGTGGCCTTAATATTGACAGGCCCGATGTGCATATGCATTTATCAATGTATCCATGTACGAAGACATTCAGGACTTATGACTTCCGTTGGTATAATTTTGTCTGGTCAGTTTGAGAATCCAACTGCTTACAAAGACAAAGTGATCGCCACTGGATTGCCTGCATCTCCAGGAGCAGCTGTAGGGACAGTCGTGTTCAGTGCTGAGGATGCCGAAACATGGCATGCACAAGGAAAGAGTGTCATCTTGGTAAAAAATTTATCCATGTTCATCTTGTTCACTGTTAACTTTTATCTCTTTCCAACACACTTCGATAACTGAATTGTACATAAAACTTTAGGTAAGGACTGAAACTAGCCCCGAAGATGTTGGGGGTATGCATGCAGCTGCAGGGATCTTGACAGCTAGAGGAGGCATGACATCTCATGCAGCTGTTGTAGCCCGTGGGTGGGGCAAATGTTGTGTTTCTGGCTGCGCTGATATCCGACTAAATGACGCTGAGAAGGTGGTTTCCACTGTTTTATCTATATAAACATGATCTGTTGTAGTTAAGTCCACAGAGAAAATGGCATAATTTTGGTTGTTCATTGATGATACAGCTGGTTGTGATCGGGGATACAGTGGTCGAGGAAGGAGAATGGCTCTCAGTCAATGGTTCCACTGGGGAAGTCATATTAGGAAAAGAGCCCCTTTCTCCTCCGGCTTTAAGTGAAGATTTGGAAACCTTCATGTCTTGGGCTGATAAAGTCAGGCGTCTCAAGGTACCATTTTTTTGTGCATTGTGGTTTTCATTGTTACCACTAGTAGGTACTCAGTAAAAATTGTGTGGTAATGCTATAACAGGTTATGGCAAACGCAGACACACCTGAAGATGCGCTAACAGCAAGAAATAACGGTGCGGAGGGGATTGGACTTTGCAGGACAGAGCACATGGTAACTAATTTTAGTTACTAAAAGTGTTTGGCTGGATATCCGTAATGTTATATGGTCTGCTGCAAGTTCTATCAATGTTGTAGTTTAGATTCCTTGTCATTTTGTGTTAACAAATCATGTCAGGTTATAGAGCTCTTCTGATTTTGTCACGTTTTTTATCTTTCAGTTCTTTGCTTCAGATGATAGAATAAAGGCGGTAAGAAAAATGATCATGGCAGCTACAACTGAACAGAGGAAGGCGGCACTGGACCTCTTGCTACCGTATCAAAGATTTGACTTTGAAGGAATTTTCCGGGCAATGGACGGTATTTTTCACAAATGTTGATTAAAATCTTTGAAATTTACTTGTATTTTTACCTCATGGACCAACTATAAAACAAAATTCCCAAGGATTGTTAGGCTCCAAGGCTATATGTTTTAAATTCCTTAGATTTGTAATTGTAGCTTATTTATCACATAATTTATGAAATTTCAGGTCTTCCAGTAACAATCCGCCTGTTAGACCCTCCACTTCATGAATTTCTTCCAGAAGGTGACTTAGAACAGATTGTCGGCGAACTAACTGCAGAGACTGGCATGACTGAGGATGAAGTTTTCTCAAGAATTGAGAAATTATCAGAAGTAAACCCCATGCTTGGTTTCCGCGGCTGCAGGTTTGGTGGCTCTTCAATCTTCACATGAGTTCTCCAGTCTAAAGATTTACTCAAATTTGTTCACAGAAAAAAAAAAAAATCTACTCAAAGATTTCTTGACGAGCTTCATTCACTATGTTAATTAGCTTCATATGCATCATTACTTGTTTTATCCATTTCAGTTTTTTTTTTTTTTTCACTCACAAAACATGTTTACCTGTCACTTTGAATTCGTTATAAATGTAGTCCGGAAATATGGCACAATTTTGGTATTTCAGTGTCAGATGTTTCCGCAGCGGGAAGGCTAAATGCTTAATGTCATATACTTTTGAGTGAAGAAGTTCATAGATGCACAAATATGATCTCTTTGTTATTGATGAAAGGTTTGTTTTGATGTTTCAAAAGGCTAGGGATATCATACCCAGAACTCAGCGAAATGCAGGCGCGTGCAATCTTTCAAGCTGCAGTCTCAATGAGCAACCAGGGTGTCAAAGTTTTCCCTGAGATTATGGTTCCCCTTGTCGGAACACCTCAGGCACGATCCTGCTATTCTTGTTCCTCCTTTTCTCGTTTCTCGTTATTTACTTATGATACTAGATTCATAATTCAATCGTATGGATTTGTGAGAAATTGTGAAGTGATGGAAATTCAATCCTCAACGAAAATTTTCCTTTCAGGAACTAGGACATCAAATGAGGCTCATTCAGAATGTCGCGGTAAAAGTGTTCTTCGAGATGGGTACAGCCTTGAGCTATAAGGTTGGGACTATGATTGAGATCCCTAGAGCTGCTCTGGTTGCAGATGAGGTAAGGCTAAATTGATAGGCTGACTTCATTATTTTCAACACATTATTCATCATCTTCTTCTTCTTTTTTTATCATTAATCAACGATGATAGATTGCCAAGGAAGCTGAGTTCTTTTCTTTCGGGACCAATGATCTCACACAAATGACATTTGGCTACAGTAGAGATGATGTGGGCAAGTTTCTACCTATCTACCTTGCGAAAGGCCTTCTTCAAAGCGATCCATTTGAGGTTTGTCACATTTTATGCAAGTCCGCGCAGGCTCATTGCAGTTGGGTTCTTCCCCAGTAGCACCAGAATCATCTGATTAAGAGAATGAAAAAAAAACTTCGACTCTTATAGTCAAAATGCACTGCTTTCAGGTCCTTGATCAAAGAGGTGTTGGGCAGCTCATCAAGATGGCCACGGAAAAGGGTCGCGCAGCTAGGCCTAGCTTAAAGGTAACTGGAAATGCGTAGATTTGGAACATACTATAACAAATTAGGATGTCAATTTATATCGATGGTGTGTCATACAGACACAAGGGTTTTTTTTTTTTTTTTTTTCTTTGATATTTTCGCACGGTGATTATAAACTAACAGGTTGGAATATGCGGAGAGCATGGGGGGGAGCCTTCTTCTGTTGCATTTTTCGCAGAGGCCGGATTAGACTATGTTTCGTGTTCTCCATTCAGGTTCGTTTTCTTTTATCTTTCTTATTTAAGTTGCATGGACTAATTTTATAACCAGATCAAATTCCTGATCCTAAATTCTTGTATAGGGTACCTATTGCTAGGCTAGCAGCAGCTCAAGTAGCTGTCTGAGAAAGATTGCATAACCCGCGATTCTGCACTTGTAAATATATGCAGTTTATTTGTTGTTCATACAAATCCTCTATCATCATGTAGAAACCAAAATATAGGGGAAAATAACATATATAATATACGTGTGTGTCTGTATATATATATTACTTTACAAGAACAAGAAAAAACTATATTAGGGAATGTGGATAATTCTTCGACTTTTATGTTTTGAGAATAAATTCTTTGTAATATTAAACAACGTATGACTTAGTGTAAATATACAAGTTGCATGGGTAAAATACTGTTTAATCCCCTGATCACTATTACGCAGTTGAAATTGACCCTTGAATTATTTTTTGCCTTCTTTTTTTTTGGTAAAAAATAGAAAATCAGCAGAGTTAAGGGTTTTGGGTGAAAAATAAAAGAAAGTAAATAAATTAACAAAAAAAAAAAACACGATTATTTCTAAAATCAGCGAAAGTGTAAAATGGAGGGTACAGTGCTATGCGGTGGTGCCCAACAACATAGCTAGGAGGCACAACGTGGGCAGGCTCGCCTGAAGTGCCACCTCCTTCAGCGCTCGGAGCTCATTTTGATCAGCCACCGAGACTTCATCAACGCCTTCGGCAGCCATGACTTCACCTCACACACACCTCCGCTTTTGCCACTTCTACTGCCTCCAAGACACTCGCCTCTTCCTCAAGGTGCTCCTTCTCCCTTCCAGTCTTTGTCTAAATGCCATGTTCTTGAACAATGTCTAACACTCTTCCTCGAGCCTGTAGACCTGGCAGGCTTGCAGCGCGTACGGGGAACCTATATCCATATCCCACATGGCATGAGCTCTTAGGTTTCAGATTTTCTCCGAGGGGGAGGAGGAGCCAGCGTCAGCGTAACTCTTCTTTGGTCAGAAATTATGTCACGGGAGTTTGCCAATTCTATAACCGGACATCGTCAACAATAATATCAGCTTTTTTCATTTAAAAAAAAAGGAATCTAATATTATAAAATAAAAAATAACAAAAATACTCATATCTAAAAGATAAGGACTGTTTTAGTCAACTTGACTGCGTCCGGATCTAGATCTTCATTTTCATCTCATCGTGAACTAAAAAAGCTCTTAATGCAGTTTCCAAACTTTTATGGTGTTGCATGAAAAGAAAAGAAAAAAAAAACTAATAACAATAGTCAGCACATGTGAACGTACCATTAGTAACCACAAATTTAAAATACTATCCTTTTAGCTTGTCATCTAACTTTGTTTGTGTACTTAATTATAATTCCCTTCAATTCTTATTGTAGTATTCATGTGTGTTGAGAATATGAAGTTCTTGAATCATTTGTCATCTTCCAACTTTAATAACAATACACAAATCAAACTAATGAGTTATTTTGCGTCAAAATCACAATTATAAGCATCAAAGTATGGAGTCATCTAAATTAGTATTACACTCATAGTTTCCCTTTTTTAATAAAAAAAATAAATAAATAAGTAGGGTTTAGGGTTGGGGTTTTAGGTGAAATTACAGAAGAAAGAAACAATAAACAAGAAATGCGATTATTTCTAAACAATAAACAAGAAATGCGATTATTTCTAAAATGAGGTGGCTATTGACTAGGCTTTGTTGGCGGCACCTGAGCCTCCTGAACTGAAATCATCGAAAGAGGAAAATGGAGGTAGAGTGCTATTTGCTGGTCACATGGCATATCGTTGGCACTCTCGCACGGATTTACCGCCTTCGGTATCTCGAAGCCGATTTCTGGTCGGCTGCCTTATTGGTCAGAAATTATATCATAATACACATTTGGACTCGCGAGTTTGCCAAGTCATCATCAGACACTGTCAACCCTAGTAACAGCATTTTTTCCAAAGGTATTAATACTATATAAAAGAAGTTACTCATTATCCAGACGATAAGAGCTGATTTAGTAAACTTGACTGTGCCCGGATCTAGATCTTCGTTTTCAACTCATCACGAACTAAAAAAACTCTGAATATTACTTTTTACAACAAAATAATTAATAGCCGATAATGCTTGACTTCTTACATGTCATCACCTACGCCTCGTGGTTGTGGCTTTAAAAGGAGTTAACGCTATAATTCATCACACCCTATTACAGTCACAAGCAAAGCAGGAGTTGTAGCTCAGGTTCTCTTTACAACTTCTGCAGGAAGTTCTCCACTCTTCTTCTGATCCGATCTTCATCAAGTATGTATATGTGCATATTCATTCGAATGAAACGGGATTCTTTTTCACTCTTTTGATCCAAAAACAAATTCTTTTCAAAGATGTTATTGGCACTCCAAAACAGTCAATCATGCACTCGTCCATAATAAGTTTTACCAGGGTGGAGGAGTACAAGACAAATATTGTTCAGTGTTTATAACAATTCTCTTTTTTTTTTAATCCATTATCATGATTCTATTAAGATTTCAAAACAATTCTCTGTGCGGCAGCTGATCGGCCTTCCAAAATAATCCATCATGCATTTCTCCCTAATGAAAAATATCAAGGCCGCATGAGTGCATGATGACTATGTTGCAGTGGTTATACCAATTCCATTTTCATTCCAATTAGTATGATTTCAATTAAAACTATTTTATATTGCTTAGAAGTTGACTAGTACTCATCAATTAAACATTGTTGTATGATTTGTATACATTGGTAATATTTACTACTGTTTTTCAAGCAGGGAGAGTAGAAAAAATGCCGTCCACTGTGAAAGTAAACGGGACCACGAACCCAAACCTGAAGAAGTATGAGCCAGCACAAAGTCAATCAAACTCCGTTCTGTCCCCAGTTGCAGATCAAGGTGCACCAGCAATCAAAAAGGTACTTATATTGTATCCTTCTGTTGCAAATATAAAAATTGCGCCTCAGATTATTCTAATCCTTGGGACATCTCGGACCTCTCCATCCGTTCATAAATAGTTTTGAGTCGGATAGTTTTAACTTGGTATTAGAATGATAATTGGTGACATATATCTCGATGATTGTAACGTCTAACGTCGGAAACCTGAAAAAAGTGTAAATAAAGCTTATATTGAGCGGTTTACTAATTATCATGATCATTTTGATTAGTTTTGAACAATGTACAAGCATTTTGTTCAAGGTGCCTCAGTAGTTCCTAAAAGGCTTCTCTTTTGTTTCCACAGCGAGTATTTACTTTCGGAAAAGGAAAGAGTGAAGGTAACAAGGGAATGAAGTCATTGGTAAGTTTTACTTCACTTTCGACATGCTATCAGTACTTGAAATGGAAATGCTAGCATTTTGTACGCCCCGATTTGCAAGAGGAGTTTTACTTTTATCTCATTCGAACAAATGTCTATGCTACGTAACTGAATTCTGTATTCATCATGCTGATGCATTGTAGTTGGGAGGAAAAGGTGCAAACCTGGCAGAAATGGCTAGCATTGGGCTATCCGTCCCACCTGGACTTACTATATCAGCAGAAGCATGCCAAGATTATCAGCTTAATGGCA
This sequence comes from Crataegus laevigata, assembly GCA_963580275.1. Lineage (NCBI taxonomy): Eukaryota > Viridiplantae > Streptophyta > Magnoliopsida > Rosales > Rosaceae > Crataegus > Crataegus laevigata. Next base: position 14,116,974 of record OY756940.1, on the reverse strand, counting down.
AAGACTTACCACAAGGTTTGTGGGAGGAGATATTAGAGGGCTTGGAGAGTGTGGAAAAGGACATTGGTGCTATTCTCGGTGATTCTTCCAAGCCTCTTCTCGTCTCTGTACGCTCTGGTGCCGCGGTAAGAGTTTTTTCTTCTAATTACAGCCTTTATGGCTTCTGTAGTTATTTTAGCAATGGCACAATGGACTACAGTCTGTTTAACAAGAATTAGTTTATGTCGTGCACAAACTGATTTTCGCGCTATGTACCTAGGTTTCCATGCCTGGCATGATGGACACTGTCCTCAACCTTGGACTCAATGACAAGGTGGTTGCTGGTTTGGCCGCAAAAAGCGGAGAGCGCTTTGCTTATGACTCGTACAGACGTTTCCTAGACATGTTTGGAGATGTTGTAAGTGGTTTTATTGATGCATTTCGCAATGTTCATATGTGAAAATTTATGATGTTTTTCTCAAGATGTATTCTAAATTCACCCATTTTACTTTTGAAGGTTATGGGAATTCCACATTCATCATTTGAGGAGAAATTGGAAAAACTAAAAGGTAAAAAAGGAGTTGAGCTTGATACAAAGCTAACAGCTTCTGATCTTAAAGATCTGGTAGAACAATACAAAAATGTTTATCTCGAAACAACGGGTGAAAAGTTCCCTTCAGGTACAAATTAAACTGCTGACAACTTCATATTTCCCACTGTTTCGTAGCACAACTCTGTATGTTTACATGTCCTTGTCCCCATGCATATCTGCAGATCCAAAACAACAGCTTCTCTTGGCTGTTAAAGCAGTTTTTGATTCTTGGGACAGCCAAAGGGCCATTAAATACCGGAGTATCAATCAGATAACTGGTTTGAAGGGAACTGCGGTTAACATTCAATGCATGGTTTTCGGGAACATGGGAAATACTTCAGGGACTGGTGTTCTGTTCACTAGGAATCCAAGCACTGGTGAAAGGAAGCTTTATGGCGAGTTCCTAGTCAATGCTCAGGTTTTTGATACCACTCTATAAACCGAACTTCTCTTTCCAAGTCGACAGTAGTATAGACTGTTTTTTGTTAGGGTTGTACGAGTAGCTCAAAAATTGGAATTGCATAGGGAGAAGATGTAGTTGCCGGGATCAGGACACCAGAAGACGTGGATGCTATGAAAAATTGCATGCCCGAAGCTTACAAGGAGCTTGTGGAGAACTGTGAAATTCTGGAAAAACATTACAAAGATATGATGGTAAAAGAGTTATCATTTCCACATATGACATTCCTATCAGTATTACATTCACATCTTTTGGTTTATCGGAACATATGGTTTTATTTAAGCATGGGCAACATTTGCAGGACATTGAGTTCACAGTCCAAGAAAATAGGTTGTGGATGTTGCAATGCCGCGTTGGAAAGCGTACTGGTAAAGGAGCGATTAAGATAGCTGTAGACATGGCTAACGAAGGGCTTGTGGATAAGCACACTGCAATCAAGATGGTGGAACCACAGCACCTTGACCAACTTCTTCACCCACAGGTATTTATGCTGATTTCTAAGTTCACAAATCATAGGCCGATTTGTATAATGTACCCATGGATATATGACTTCCTTGTGTTAATTTTTTTCTGATTAGTTTGAAAATCCAACCGCTTACAAAGACAAAGTGATCGCCACTGGGTTACCTGCATCTCCAGGAGCAGCAGTAGGACAAGTCGTGTTCACTGCAGAAGATGCTGAATCATGGCATGCACAAGGAAAGAAAGTCATCCTGGTAACTAATTGTTCATCTTTTTCTTCCGGAAGATGTTGAGCCATGGCCCTGGTTCATCATTGAGAATTGTTGTTGTGCATAATTATAGGTAAGGACAGAAACTAGCCCCGAAGATGTTGGGGGTATGCATGCTGCTGCCGGAATCTTGACAGCTAGAGGTGGAATGACATCTCATGCAGCTGTTGTAGCCCGTGGGTGGGGTAAATGTTGTGTTTCTGGCTGCGCTGACATCCGAGTAAATGACAGTGAGAAGGTGGTTATAACAATTTCCTTTGTAAACAATTTTTTTCTTTCTTTCTGTGAAGTATCAAGACATGGCATAAATGAGAGTTAGTTCATTGATTATACAGCTGGTTTTGGTCGGAAAAATGGTGGTCAATGAAGGAGAATGGCTTTCACTCAATGGATCCACCGGTGAAGTCATATTGGGAAAACAGCCACTTGCTCCTCCGGCTTTGAGTGGCGATTTGGAAACCTTTATGTCTTGGGCTGATAAAGTCAGGCGTCTCAAGGTGACTTATTTTCTTCCGTTTCTCATTTTCACGGCTACAAGTACCGGTTTCTCTAACAATGTTCATGGTAATGTTGCAACAGGTGATGGCAAATGCTGACACGCCTGAAGATGCGATAACAGCAAGAAATAATGGTGCACAAGGGATTGGACTTTGCAGGACAGAACACATGGTAATTATTTGTTGCTGCTAAAATGTATGGCTGGTTAACAAATAATGTCAGGTTGTAGATCTCTTTTGATATTTCTCATGTTTTTTATGTTTCAGTTCTTTGCTTCGGATGATAGAATAAAGGCGGTAAGAAAAATGATCATGGCAGCTACACTTGAACAGAGGAAGGCAGCATTGGACCTCTTACTACCGTATCAGAGATCCGACTTTGAAGGAATTTTCCGTGCAATGGATGGTATTTTTCGCAAATCTGATCTAAGATTTTGTCAATATTTGGCTTTAACTTGTAGTTTTAGTAGCTTATTTATCACATGATTTATGAAATTTCAGGTCTTCCGGTAACAATCCGCCTGTTAGACCCTCCACTTCATGAATTTCTTCCAGAAGGTAACTTGGAACAGATTGTCGGCCAACTAACTATACAGACTGGCATGACCGAGGACGAAGTTTTCTCAAGAGTTGAGAAATTATCAGAAGTAAACCCCATGCTTGGTTTCCGCGGCTGCAGGTTTGGTGGCTCTTCATTCTTCACATGGGCTCTCCAATCTAAAGATTTACTAGAATTTTAATTGTTGCGGAAAATGTTCTTTAACTGACGAACTTCATTCACTTTAGTAACTTTACATGCATCATAAAACTAGTTTCCTATGAATTTGGATCCTTGTTATTTGGAACTATGACAAAAGTTTCATATTTCAGTGTCACATGTTTTCACTGCGTGAATGCTTCTATGCATAAATTAGTTGATAAACTTCAAATGAAGGACTTGTAATATGTCAACAGGCTAGGTATATCGTACCCAGAGCTCACGGAAATGCAGGCGCGCGCAATCTTTCAAGCTGCTGTCACAATGAGCAACCAGGGTGTCAAAGTTTTCCCCGAGATAATGGTTCCCCTTGTCGGACTACCTCAGGCATGATCCTGCATTCTTGTTCCTCACTTCCGTTATTTATTTACAATACTGGATTCATAATTCATTTGTACGGATTTGTGAGAAATGCAAAGTGATGGATATTTCATTATGAATCAAATTTTTGCCTTTCAGGAACTGGGACATCAAGTGAGTCTCATTCGCAGTGTCGCAGTGAAAGTGTTCTCTGAGATGGGTACCACCTTGACCTATAAAGTTGGAACTATGATCGAGATCCCTAGAGCTGCTCTGGTTGCAGATGAGGTTGATAGGCTGACTTTGTTATTTCAATGTAGATTAAAAATTATTCATATTCTGCTGAATAATATCATATTTTTCTTTGATCTACGATGGTAGATTGCGAAGGAAGCTGAGTTCTTCTCCTTCGGGACCAATGATCTCACACAAATGACATTTGGGTACAGTAGAGATGATGTGGGCAAGTTTCTACCTATTTACCTCTCCAAAGGCCTTCTTCAAAACGATCCCTTCCAGGTTAGTCGCATATTATGCAGGTCCATGCAGGCTTCGTTGCAGATAGCTAGGTTTACCAGAATCCTCTTATAAGGGAGCGAAAAATAATTCAACCCCATTTCTTGACTATAGGTACTTGATCAAAGAGGTGTCGGGCAGCTCATTACGATGGCCACAGAAAAGGGTCGCGCAGCTAGGCCTAGCTTAAAGGTAACCAGCAATTAAACGATATTAAGCATTCTATCACAGACTAGCGTGATGTCGACGATTCAACATATTATGTTGCTCCATTCTTCTTGTGATGATGATACTATTGGACGGTGATTATGAATAAACAGGTTGGAGTATGTGGAGAGCATGGTGGAGACCCTTCTTCTGTTGCATTTTTTGCAGAGGCCGGACTAGACTATGTTTCGTGTTCTCCGTTCAGGTCTTCTTTTCTTTCATCTATCTAGTTAAGTTTAATAGATTACTTCTATAACCAGATCAAATTTCTGATTCAAATTCTTTGACAGGGTACCTATTGCTAGGCTAGCAGCAGCTCAAGTAGCTCTCTGAGAAAGATTTCATAACCGGGGACTCTGCGCTTGTAAATAAATGCAGTTTACCAGTTTTTCGTCCAAGTCCTTTAACATTAGAATCCAAATAAAGGGGAATTATGTAGTTTTTTTTCATGTTATTTTTCAAGAACTGGGGAAAATAAAGTAGGCAATGTGTGTAATTTTTCAGCTTCGATCTTTGAAATAAATCATTGTAATATTACAACAGCTTGTGGCTTTTGGTACAAGTTGCATTGCATACCTCTCTTTGTGCTGATCGCATGATATATATAACATCGGATCCTTCAAACAATTACATATTTCTATATATATTTAGTAAACTACTACAAGTATAATATGTATGAAGTACATACGATGAATCACTCCACGAAGTATTCAAAAACCAATGTTGTATAAACCGCCCCGAAAAAAATAAAAATAAAATCTCCTCAGCTGATGCCTTTATCACTGTGTCACTAGATGATGCAGAGTTCTGCATTTCTAAATTTCTGGCCTAGTGAACCTGCAACGCATTTCTTTAGGTAGAGATTTCAAATTTTCACAAGCTACAATCTCCAGGAGCTCGAGAGGCATCTGTTATCAGGCAAAGGCACGAGATCATTGCAGGATACAATGCAGTGTTGGTCATCAACCAGTTGGGGAATTTAACGCCCAAGACCCAACCATGTTCAGCACCTTCAAATTCTGATGGGGTCGGAGGCCTTCCTGTTAGACCAAGTCGCACTTGGTTCAGATACAAACTCTTTGAGTTTGTTGTGTTAATCTTCCTGCAATACCCGAGAAGAAGTTGGCCAGCTGGATCAACAATTTTTTCTCTGACTTCATATCCCTTGGGGAACAAGGCACAGTAGGAGAACCATTGTTTCGAATAAACTGGCATGTGGCCATAGCTTCGCTTCAGTACTGCTAAAATGTCGTTCTCCTCCTTCGGAAACTCCCAAATTTCTTTATTCTGAATCGCCAACCACTCGCTTTCGCTAGTTTTGTATCTCATCAAGGTTCCCAGAGTCCTTATTGCAAGAGGAACGCCTTGGCACTGGTTTGCAATTCTTCTTCCAATTGGCACCACATCGGGATCTCCTCCTCCGTTCCTTGTCTAAATGCCATTTTCTTGAACAATGTCCAACACTCTTCCTCTCGTAGACCTTGCAGCACGTACGGTGAATCTATATCCATAACCGAGGTAACCTTGGTGCTACAAGTTGTTACCAGAGATCTTACTTCCCTTGGCACCACCTCTTAACAATCGATTCAGCAGAAGCCAACTCTTACGAGTTTCATTCCATACATCGTCGAGAACAAGTCGGCAGCGTTTCCCATTCGATTTCTTTCGAAGCAGAATCTGCAATTCCTCCATAACCATTTTTTTCTGCGGCCATTTCGCGGATGAGAATATTCGGCTCTTGTAATTCATCTGCAGTGCCAGTACTCAAAATCATCCAAGTAACTGATCGTACATTGAAGTTTCCGTAAGCCCACACCCACGTCTTAAGCTCAAAATAGCTTACTGCCCTCTCGTCATTGTGAAATTGTGTGAACTCACGCCTTTGGTCTCTTTGGATGATGTCTAATCCATTAAATTGACGAGCTTTTTAGCCAATGTGGTGCAAAAATGACTTACACGTTACTTCTTATGATAGCCTCAAGCTCACCACGTCCCAAACCAATCAAACAAAGTGCACAAATTGATACAATTTCAATACCTTAGCGTCAAATGCGAGAAAATAAAAATTCGCAAACTAAATCATAATACTAAGTGACAATATTTGAGAATTAAGCAAGTGAACAACAATCTAAACTCTATCAAAAAATAAAAGTAATCTAAATTATTATTTAAAAAAATTGTAAACAACAATCTAAATCAAATTTCCTCGAAAAAAAAATTAGGGTTTAAACGCAATTAAATTTAAATAAACGAAAATCTAAAACAAAGTGGTTAGTTTGTTAGGTCGGTTGTGTTACTTTCTTACGGTTGGACTTGGCGGCGACTGAGCCTTCTGAACTGAAATCAGCGAAAGGGGGGAAAATGGAGGTAGAGTGCTATGTGGTGGTGCACAACATAGCCAAGAGGCACAACGTCGGCACGCTTGCCCGAAGCGCCACCGCCTTCGGCGTCTCAGAACTAATTCTGGTCGGCCGCAGAGAATTCAACGCCTTCGGCAGCCATGGCTCCACCTCTCACCTTCGCTTTCGCCACTTCCACTCCCTCCAAGACGCTCGCCTCTACCTCAAGGTCCCCTCTCTCTCTCTCTCTCTCTCTCTCCATTTCTTTGATTTTGGTATTAATCTTCGATTTTGTGAGTGGGTTTTAGGAGAGAGATTGTGATATTTGCGGCGTTGAGATCACTGATAATGCTCTGCCTGTAAATCATCATCCTTTCGCCAAGAGCACTGCTTTTCTTCTTGGCAATGAGGTAATTATCATATTTTACAATTACCCATATGGGTTTTCTGCTCTGTAACTATTGACTTCATTGGAAATTTGGATCAGTAACTTTATTGTTGCCATTTAGGCTTGTAAAGTATTGTACTTTTGATCATGGGTTCTTGGGTAATTGCTTGTTGGGATTTTTTCTGGATATAATTTGATGGTTTGAGAAGGTTTTTCCACTGCAATTCAACAATCTGGTTTTCTGTATTTCAGTTTTGAGTTAAACTTTACTCTGCAATCAGTTAAGCACTTGTAAATTAGCTACATTAGGATTAGGTGAATATCCCTTTATATATTTCTTTGTGTTGTTTGTTGTTTGTAGGGAACGGGCCTTTCTGCTAAAGAATTGGAGATATGTGACTTCTTTGTGTATATTCCGCAGTATGGAGGTGGTACTGCTTCCTTGAATGTGACCGTAGCAGCTTCTATCGTGCTGCATCAGTTTGGAGGTACTATAAAAACATAGCCTGTACTCCTACGTTTTGTTTTTCTTCTCTTCTGTTACGGCCTTGTGGTTCATGCGCTTTTATGTGACGTTTCACTGCATAAGCAAGAAAAGTTACCTTCACTAGGATGATATGAATTGTTTTGATTATTGTCTTGGAATCTAGTTGGTGCCCGAATATCATTTTCTAAGTTCCCATGTCATTATGTTCAATCACCAAACCTCATTTATCCTTCTCTAGAATTCATCTTAAATATTATATGCATGTCGTTTGTGTGCCCATCCTACCATTTACCTACCTTTACGATAGCGAGTTTTCTACATCTCCCAATATAAATTCTTGGGGTCTTATTCTGTCACTTGGCGCCCACACATAAATTCTTGGAGAGCTGGGTTAAGGTAGGCCTTTAGTTTTAAGACCTAGCTAAGCAGAAAATTAGAACAAGACCAGTCAATCAGATTAACTTTTTTTTAATGACCAAAATTGTTTGAACTTTGACTGGAACTAGTGTACCAGCTTAGAGTTAGTATTGCACAAGATAATCATTCCTTTCTTTCTAACTTGATTATTTCACTGTTTAATAGAAAGTAAACTAGTTTATGTTTGATTACCAACACCGATCAGAATAAGAAAATCTTTCCTTTTGAACTATGCCAAACACATGTAGGTATAATTTTACACTACTTTTATGATTCTTCTTGTGCACAACTTATGAAATTTCCCATCCGCGGTTATCTTCAGTTTGGGCTGGCTTCCCTGAGAGGACTCGTGAAGGGAACAAGTTTATTGTGGCAGAGAAACCGGTAAAGCAGACAAGACAAAGTTATTGTGCAGAAACAGCAGATTCTGTCATTGAAGAGAGAAAATGCAGAAAAGAATTTGCTGGTAATGGTTTCTTTGATGAGAGTGGAAATGACAATTCATCTTCTAATCTTTTAGATGGATTGTTTGCCGATGTAAGAATATAGTATCTTTGACATCATATAAGCTGAAAATCGTTTAGATTGCTAGTACACACCTCTACTGTTGTAAACGAAAACAGAAGGAACAGTTTGTGAGTTTTATGTATCATCGGCAGCGTGCATAAGATCCAGTTTCATAGATTGTATTGTTAGTGGCGTTGAATTTGTTTCAATTAGTATGACGACATACGGAAACTATTACAAGGTTTCCTTGGATTGTTCTTCATGCAAGAAAATTCTACGTAATTGTTTTACTTTTCGCTTGTATATCTCTTATCAGTCAGTTTTGCATTTTTGTTGTTAATTTTAACGCCCGAATTTTATCAAATGGTATAAAAGATTGTTCCTTTCCTATTAAGATCAAGTTCTAATTTTAAATTGAAAGTTTAGAACACAGTATAAACTTGTTACATTCATTCCAAAGATAGAAGGAAAAAGAATTAATCAAACTTAAATAATAGCTATATTTACCACTTTGAGTCTTGTGAATCAAGTCATAGTTCAAGAGCTTAAGAAGCCATCGACTCCGAATCCTGTGAAGAATCAGAACTTGACGACGGGTACCTAATTCCATGGCGTTTATGAGCAACACAACGAAAACAGTTCCGGCTATTGTACCAATAACCGGAGGCAACACCTGTAGCAAAACCTTCTCAGTGGGCTCAAACCCTGGATAATCGCACCTGACAGTGTTGGCGTCCAAAAGTGAGATAACTGCAAACACAATCAAGGAAAAGAAGGCATGCACAAAGTCCCCAAACCTAAGCTTGTAAGCAGACAAGTCCACAGAGCTTGTTGAGGGACAAGGCCCCTTGCTTGTTGCCACCCCATAGTGTGTTTGTCCATCACTGCCTTGTCTGTGAAGGAGGCAAAGCAGCAGGAGAAGCCGGAAACAGTGATGAGAATGGCGCTTAGGTATTTGTTGACGCTTGACAGCGGTGCAGTTGCCGTTGTTGGTCAAGACAGGGTTGAGGAACTGGAACAAGAGGACTGTGCCGGTTGGGAGGAGCTTGATGAGGTTGCCTGCGTATGTTAATGTTCTGTCTTGAACGCTTTTGTGTTTGGTTGTGGTTGTCATGGCTTTAGAGGAAGAGCTAGTAGATTAATGGACAAAAATTAATAAAAGTGTATGAGAAGTAAAAAAAAATGTATGAATAGCACTACCTTTTATTTTTAGAAACGGTGGGCTTCATTTCTAATCTAAGTTTTGAAAATTAATGTTGTTGAAATTCTGTACTCCCAAGATTAAGGATACATATCCTTAAAGAATATTGAATAAAGGGACAAACAAGAACAAATAGTGATGAGATTGTTGTGCATCTTATATACATAAATCATATCAAGATACATCTGGAGCCAGTTCAATTGGTCAATTCTCTTTTTAGTAAATTAGAATATTGCATTGTCAACGAAATCATATCAGAATATATAGTATCATGTCCTTATATAGGCCCTTGATGAGCCTTCAGTTCCCTGCTCATTCCTCTTTTTTTCTTTGCATTGAATGCGTCGATTACATAGATTTGACTTGCTAGCTGTTCATCTGCCCTTTGCCTGACCTGTAGTGACGAAGTGATATTTGTGCAGGTCCACTTGTATACTTTCTTGAGACAACGGAAGCCGAGCGCCATGCTTGGCTTTGGAGGTGGTAGAAACCCGCAAGCGAGCGCCCTATATGTCCTTTCATAGATTTCTATTCCCTTGGATGGCTGTCATGTGACCTAGAGTTGATGTCTGAGCAAGCTTGCCCCTTTGTTCCTGGGACCTTGTGCGATAGAACTATCAATACACCAACTTGCATCTTGGCGGCCGAAAAATACTTTTATGGGGAAGCGCTCACCCTAGTTTCTGATAGGCAATTTGAAATGTCGTGTGTTGAATCTCACAACGATCCGAATCATATTCCCAGACTTATCGGGCCTGGCTTTCCTTTAGGCCTGTGCTGCTTTGGGCTGGTGTTTCTTTAGGCTCCTTGAGGTCAAAAAGTACCCTGCATTAACAAATCGGAACTACTGTATCAATATTAGTAGTTTACAAGATAATCCTTTCTTTCTCACTTGATTGTTTTACTGTTGAATAGAAAGTGAGTTTATGTTTGATAACCCACACTCAATCAGAATAAGAAAATCTTTCTTTTTGAACTATGCCAACCATATGTAGGTGTAAGTTTCTACATCTAGGTAGACCTTTAGTTTTAAAACCTAGCTAAGCAGAAAAATTAGAACAAGATCAGCCTATAAGATAACTTTTCTTAGGGACCAAAATTGTTTGAACTTTGACTCAACTTACCACTTGATTATTTCACTGTTTAATAGAAAGTAAACTAGTTTACGTTTGATAACCAACACCGATCAGAATAAGAAAATCTTTTCTTTTGAACTATTCCAACCACATGTAGGTGTACTTTTCTACATCTAGGTAAACCTTTAGTTTAAGACCTAGGAAAGTAGACAAATTAGAAGAAGATCAGACTATTAGATAACTTTTCTTAGGGAACAAACTCAACTTACCAGTCTTAGAGTTAGTAGTGCACAAGATAATCATACCTTTCTTTCTGACTTGATTATTTCACTGTTTAATAGAAAGTAAACTAGTTTACGTTTGATAACCAACACCAATCAGAATAAGAAAATCTTTCCTTTTGAACTATGTCAACCACATGTGGGTATAATTTTACACTACTTTTATGATTCTTCTTGTGCACAACATACGAAATTTCCCACCCACGTTTATCTTCAGTTTGGGCTGGCTTCCCTGAGAGGACTTGTGAAGGGAACAAGTTTATTGTGGCAGAGAAACCGTTAAAGCAGACAAGACGAAGTTTTTGTGCAGAAACAGCAGATTCTGTCATTGACGAGCGAAAATGCAGAAAAGAATTTGCTGCTAATGGTTTCTTTGATGAGAGTGGAAATGACAATTCATCTTCTAACCTTTTAGATGGATTGTTTGCTGATGTAAGAAAATAATATCTTTGACATCATATAAGCTGAAAATCGTTTAGATTGGTAGTACACACGTCAACTGTTGTAAACGAAAACAGAAGGAACAGTTTGTGAGTTCTATGTATCATCGGCACCATGCATAAGATCCAGTTTCATAGATTATATTGTTAGTGGCATTGATTTTGCTTCAATTAGTATGACGAAAGACGGAAACTATTACAAGGTTTCCTTGGTTCATGCAAGAAAGTTCTACACAATTGTTTTACTTCTCACTTGTCGATCTCATCACTCAGTTTTGCATTTTTGTCGTTAATTTTTACTCCCGAATTTTATCCATTGGTATAAAAGATTGTTCCTTTCCTATTAAGATCAAGTTTTAATTTATAAATTGAAAGTTTAGCACACGGTAAAAACTTGTTACATTCATTCCAAAGAGAGAAGGAAAAAGGATTAATCAAACTTAGGCAAACTACTAAACAAACAATATGAAAACCACAAACTTGCGTGAGCACACACTTTTGCTATATTCACCACTTGAGTCTTGTGGATCAAGTCATAGTTCAAGAACTTCGGAAGCCGCCGACTCCTAATCCTGTGACGAATCAGAACTTGACGACGGGTACCCAATTCCATGGCGTTTATTAGTTATATTTACCACTTTGAGTCTTGTGAATCAAGTCATAGTTCAAGAGCTTAGGAAGCTGCCGACTCCGAATCCTGTGAAGAATCAGAGCTTGACGACGGGTACCCAATTCCATGGCGTTTATTAGGGAACACAGAGAAAACAGTTCCGGCAATTGCACCTATAACCGGAGGCAACACCTGTAGCAAAATCTTTTCGGTGGACTCAAACCCTGGATAATAGCACCTGACAGTATTGGCATCCAAAAGTGACACAACTGAAAACACAATCAAGGAAAAGAAGGCATGCACAAAGTCCCCAAACCTAAGCTTGTAAGCAGACAAGTCCACAGAGTTGGAACTTGTCGAGGGCCAAAGCCCCTTGCTTGTTACCACCCCGTAGTGTATTTATCCATCACTGCCTGTGTAACTGTCTGTGAAGGAAGAAAAACAGCAGGAGAAGCCGCAAACACCGATGAGAATAGCGCTTAGATATTTGTTGACAGCGGTGCATTTGCCGTTGTTGGTCAAGACAGGGTTGAGGAACTGGAACAAGAAGACCGTGCCGGTTGGGAGGAGCTTGATGAGGTTGCCTGCGCATGTTAATGTTCTGTCTTTGATGCTTTTGTTTTTTGTTGTGGTTGTCTTGGATTTAGAGGAAGAGCTAGTAGAGCCCCCCATTTTTCGAATTAAAGTATGTTTTGACGGAGTTTATAGAAATGATATTTGTGAATTGTGTTGTAATTTGTGGTTTTTGTGATAGGGAGATTTGGTGTGTATTTATAGAGAAATATAATAGATGGAATTGGATAGGAGAGGAATTGCCTTCACGTTAACTGAAAATATGGCGTTGTCGTGTTGAGACGGAAAAGGTGGCTTTTACTTTTAGAAAGGGCGGGCTTCATTTCTAATCCAAGTTTTGAGGATTAATATTGTTGAATTTATGCCCCTTAGTACTACAGTCTAATGGTATTCTTATTCACTTATAAGTGAGAGGTATTAGGTTCAATTCTCGCTAAAGGCGAATTTGAACCACATAGCTAGCCCATTGTGAGGCTTAGCCTACTCCCCTCCTCTTAGTATAGGTAATATCGCTCAAAATTGTAAGGTTAACAAACTTAATTAAATGATTGTAGATGGGATCAAGAGATGGGTTGAAATTAAATGGACACAAAGATGCAAGTGGTTCACCCATCCAAACCAGGCTACATCCACCGTGTTGCTCTTAATATATTGATTTCAAGGCTAAATAGCGCTCGGTTGATACATTCACTATATTCTCTTTGATTTGTCCGACCTTGATACTGGAGGTCTTTACCCCTTTATTTTGGCCTCTCCCTCCTCTCAAATTGGCATTTAATGTGTCAACCACTTGCACTAGCTTACTGACACCTTTCTCCTTATTCGGCCAGACCCTTGTTAGCGAAGTGACATTTTAGCAGTCGGGGTGGCGCACCTTTTAAGGTTCAGGCGGCTCAAGCATCCCGCTCGGACCTCAATTACTCCGCATAGCCTTGCCGAGCACTATCTAGCTACGCTTATGTCTCGTCCTAGGCCTCTGTTGTCAATTGCAAGTCGATGTATGGTCTGTTTGGCACTTGAATTGTTCTGCCCTTAGAGACTTGTGCCATAAAGCTATCAGCTTGCCTATGTGTTCCACGCAGTCGGATAGTCCTTCTTTTGTCTTGGTTAGCCTAAGTACTTAAGTCGGCCATTTTCGATCTTTCCTTGGGCTTATGCAATTGGGTAGGCCTAAATGGGCACAGGGTTAACATGAATAAATCATCAACAACATAAATGAGCGATTAGATTGTTGCGCAATCTTATATACGTAAATCATATCAAGGTACATACGAAGCTGGGTCAATTGGCCAGGACAGTCTACCCACTCACCATTCCAACTCAAATTCTCTTCTTGTAAATTAGGTAGGAGCTCCCACTTTTCTCTCAAAACTTTAATTTTAGACGATTACCTCCCTAAATTTTTATAATTGGACAATTCCCCATAAACTTTAATTTTAGCTGATTATCTCCTGAACTTTTATAATTGACAATTTCCCTACTAAACCCTAAACTTCAAACAAAAAAATATACGGAGTGAACTAACGGAAGAGAATAAGAAAAAACAATATATTGTCCACATTAGGGATATAATTACCTTTTTACGATTATAAAATTAAAGGTCATAGGGAAATAGACCATTTATAAAAGTATATGGGCATAATCGGCTAAAACTAAAGTTTATGGGAGTAATTGGTTAAAATTAAAAGTCAAGAGAAATTGACATCTCCCTCTATAAGTTTAGAGAGGAAGGAAGAAAATTTGACAAATACCTCATGATAAATTATAATATTGCATTGTGCCATTGTCAAAGAATCATATCTAGTATTATGTAAACGATCTCTATCGTTTTCTTTTAAAAACAAAACTTATTTTCGTTCTTTTATAGTTATTTAACTTATTTTTAGCAGAAACTTGTACGTAAACTTTGTTTGAAAAAGAATACTCGACTTGTAGGACCTTAAACAGTGATAAGAGCTTAACCAACGTGAAATGCATGGAAGCCAGGTGCATTTTCCAGTATAAAATAGTTTGATTTTTTTTTTCTCATCATTTTGATCTTAATTATCACATAAATAATTTTAAAAAAAAGTATCGTATCTGTGAAATGCGTGTATCGAGGTCACCTTATACATGTTATAGTTTGAGTAAATAATAACATTATGTCCCAATATTCTGTGATGCGAAAACTTACTTGTATAGTCGTATGTGTATATGTAAATATGTTTAATGCGTGTGGGATATGAGTGTAATGGTCATTACCTTAGGATCTGTAACAATCGTGTGTTTATAGGGTAGGCTATTTTTCTTTTTCGATTCGAAGTAGGCTAATTTTATGAAAGCAAAATGGACTAATATTGAATTAGACCTCTAGTATATAAAACTACATGTAATTTTTTTTAAATTCCAAAATTAGCCCGGAGCTACGGCCACCGAGTCCGGCCCCGATTTGCAATATAATTCAGTCATTATCTATTATCTCCTATATATTAATGTGAAGCACTGTAAGTATATAAAACAGTATATATATATATATATATATATATATATATATATATATATATATATATATATATATATCCTAAGTATACGATAAACTCAATGCATTTTCGGTCCTCCCCGAGGCATAGAATTTCTCAAATGCATTTTCGGTCTTCTCATATTTATAAGCAAGATTCTAAAAGACTAGTTGGGAAGTGGCCTTATTCGTCTAGGTGGAGCCTAGGCATCTTTTTTTAATTTTAATTAAATTTATTACATGACATATAAATAAATGTCTACTTATACTTAAAAAATACATAATTTTATTGGGATATATAAATTGACACATCCCGACCGGAGTCGAAAGGTGATGGCCGTCACCTGAGAGTGACATAGCCATGTGCGCAACAGAAGTGATAATAATTAAGTAAAATGTGAACTAAGTACTAATTATACAACCAGATAGAAGGTCTTACATGTTTAGTGGAACGTCAGAACCGTTGGATAGCCCTTGTAAGCCACAGAGAAGTACAGCTACCTAAGACCTGGAGGGGGCGCAAAACAAAAAGGTGAGTGGGCAAAAACAAAGCTTTAGAAAACACATTTATCTTTTCTAAACATAATAACCCATCTCCGTAAAACTCATATAGTTTCTAGAAAATAATACTACATAAGTATGAAAAGCGATGCACAAGTGCAGTGAAAACCGAAGTATGCCATGTCATAACATTTCAGAACAAATAAATATAAGTCAGGTGTGAAATCAGTCTAACTAGCATGCCAGTCGAAGTCACCTAACGTGACATGTACGACTGGATCTATAGCTCATCAATTATGCTAGCACACAAGTCAGAGTCACCTAGTGTGACCTGTACGACAGGGCTAGGTGTAAATATGTACGCTCAAGTGCTACGATCACTTAAAGGCTGTGCGATAAATCGCGAGTCACCTATAAGTCGAAGTCACCTAATGTGACCTGTACGACAGGGCTGACACCAAACTTGGATCCAAGGTGAGCGTGCAGTGCGGGAGGTGAACATCACGTGAAAGACTGTGCCCTGGCCTGGGGCGGGAGCACTAACACCGGGGTGCAGCAATGATGAGCTCTAAATGCATTTATGCACAACAATATAATGCAACCATTTCAATCACATAATAACCCACCTGAACTTACCTAAGCCTTCGCAGCATTACTTAGTATAAGCATAAGTCATAACAATGCAATATTTAAAGGTTAAAACATTTAAGGCATGGCATGCAATGCATAACTCACTTTGAAAACATTTCTGGAAACCATAAAGTATATGTATGTATATATATATATATATATATATATATATATATGCCAACTCACTGATAAGTAGAAGGATCGTAGCCCCCTAGCCTTACTTGTCCATGCTCGTCCTCGGGGTACGTCTCACCTATATGCGATGCAACTATTTTTTGTTAATTAGATAGCACATATACAAAATCCAAGGTTCTAAAAGACGCTAGGCGCTAGTCGGGCGGCGGGCTGTGGCTTAGCGCCTAGGCGGCTAGGCGGGATCTAGGCGGGCGCCTAGGCGGACTAGGCGGATTTAACTAAATCTGTTATATTTTGTGTAAATAAGTGTTTGTTTATACTTAAAATATATATAATTTCATCATAAACTACAAAACAGAATGATATATATATATATTATAAAGTATTTGAACATAATGAAAACATAGGGAACAAGCATATAATGTGTGCTCATTTAACTATTCAACAAGTTTCTTACAATTTATTGAAAAAAATAAAATCCAAAATAAAAGTTATCTATTTTCTGTCTAAGTGAGTCGCAACCTAAGCGGGTGCCTAGTCGGGTTAGGCGGGTGCTTAGGCGGTCTAGGCGGGCGCCTTAGCAGGTCTAGACGCCCTTTCTGAATTTTCAAACGCCTAGGCATTAATCGGGGCGGTGGCCAAGAGCCTAGCGCCTAGGCGGGGCCTAGGCGGAGCTAGGCGGGGATTTTTAGAACACTGACAAAATCTAAGAATAACTTCTCATAGTTTGCCCAAATAGAAGGTTTGAATATACGAACATGATTTACTTGACGATACGAACCCACACAAATTTTTAGAAAAAAATTTGGACATTGGACACGGTGGCCAAGGCACACCCACACGCGCAGGCACGTACATGGCACACCGGACAGAAACCCTAATGGACGTTAGGAATATTTCGTCATAATCGACGGAATATTCTGTTAAATGGTAACGGCATTATCTAACGCCTTTAGAGTATTCTGTTAAAGTTAACGGAATATACCTTGTCTTCTTCAGTGAGCTTCGCTGTCCGCCGTCTGGTTCGCTGGAAACTGGAAAAATGTTGCCAGATTCTGGAAAATTTTCAAATCTTAATATCTATCTCATTTCTTAACCAAAATTCATGAAATTTATATGGATTTGAAGGTCTTGAGGAGTAGAACAAGTTCGTATTTATTAGAAGTTCAAAATAAAAAGGAAATTGATCGGAAAATTCCGACCAAATTTACAACTTCTCGAACTCGCTTGAACTGACGTCAAGTCCACTCTAAACCTACTCTAAGGTCTCTATGGAGTTGAAGAGAAGCTCCGTCGAGTCTTAAAACTGTAAAACTTGCCCTGATCACGTTGTCCTAAGCTCTATTGAGTCGGAGCTCGTGAGTCAACGGGTTAAAACTCACCAAATCGAAAAACTAATGGTACCACTAATGTCACATCCCCGCCCGGGACCCCACCACATCCCTAGCTCGACTCTACCGTAGCACGATATTGTTCGCTTTGGGCCTTGACCACGCCCTCACAGTTTTGTTTTTGGGAACTCACGAGCAACTTCCCAGGAGGTCACCAATCCTGGGATTGCTCTAGCCCAAACTCGCTTAACTTCGAAGTTCCTACGGAACCCGAAGCCAATAAGCTCCCAAAATGCCTCGTGCAAGGTAGAGATGAGAATATACATATAAGGATCACTCCCCTGGTTGATGTGGGATCTTACAATCCACCCCCTTAGGGGCCCGACGTCCTCGTCAGCACACCACAACTAGGGTTTGGCTCTGATACCAAATTGTCACATCCTAGCCCGGGCCCCCACCACATCCCAAGCTCGACTCCACCGTAGCACGATATTGTCTGCTTTGGGCCTCGACCACGCCCTCACGGTTTTATTTCTGGGAACTCACGAGCTACTTCCCAAGAGGTCACCTATCCTGGGATTGCTCTAGCCCAAACTCGCTTAACTTCGGAGTTCCTATGGATACCGAAGCCAATGAGCCCTCAAAAGGCCTCGTGCAAGGTAGAGATGGGATATACATATAAGGATCACTCCCCTGGGCGATGTGGGATCTTACAATAATTGTCACATCTTGGCGCGGGCCTCCACCACATCCCAGGATCGACTCCACCATAGCACGATATTGTCCGCTTTGGGCCCCGACCACGCCCTCACGGTTTTGTTTCTGAGAACTCACGAGCAACTTCCCTAGAGGTCACCCATCCTGGGATTGCTCTAGCCCAAACTCGCTTAACTTCGGAGTTCCTACAGAACCCGAAGCCAATGAGCTCCCAAAAGGCCTCGTGCAAGGTAGAAATGGAAATATACATGTGGATTGTTAGATCCCACATGGATTGTAAGATCCCACATCGCCCAGGGGAGTGATCCTTATATGTATATTCCCATTTCTACCTAGCATGAGGCCTTTTAGGAGCTCACTAGCTTCGGAGTTCCGATGAGCTTCGGAGTTCATCGGAACTCCGAAGTTAAGCGAGTAACGTGCAAGAGCACTCTCATGATGGGTGACCCACTAGGAAGTTTTCATGTGAGTTCCCAGAAATAAAACCATGAAGGCATGGTCGGGGCTCAAAGCAAACAATATCGTGCTACAGTGGAAGTCGGGCCCAGGATGTGACAATTTGGTATCAGAGTAAACCCTGGCCGTGGTGTGTCGACGAAGACGTTGGGCCCTTAAGGGGGTGGATTGTTAGATCCCACATCACCTAGGGGAGTGATCCTTATATGTATATTCCCATCTCTACCTAGCATGAGGCCTTTTGGGAGCTCACTGGCTTCGAAGTTCATCAGAACTCCAAAGTTAAATGAGTAGCGTGTGAGAGCACTCCCATGATGGGTGACCCACTGAGAAGTTCTCGTGTGAGTTCCCAAAAATAAAACCATAAGGGTGTGGTCGGGGCCCAAAGCGGACAATATCATGCTACAGTGGAGGTCGGGCCCGGGATGTGGTGGACCCTAGGCCGGGATGTGGTGGACCCCAGGCCGGGATGTGACAACTGAGTTTGTGAGGTAGAGATGAATGTGATGGTGGTGATTTCCAGTTTGATCCGTGACGTTTTTGTGATGGTTATGAGTTAGTGCTGGCTCGGGGACGAGAGGGAAGAAGATACGAGAGAGAGAGAGAGAGAGA
Source organism: Crataegus laevigata (assembly GCA_963580275.1). NCBI lineage: Eukaryota > Viridiplantae > Streptophyta > Magnoliopsida > Rosales > Rosaceae > Crataegus > Crataegus laevigata. The sequence continues at coordinate 14,097,737 of OY756940.1, read as the reverse complement.
GAGAGAGAGAGAGAGAGAGAGAGTGTGTGTGTGTGTGTGTGTGTGTGTGTGTGTGTGTGTGTGTGTGTGTGTGTGTGTGTGTGTGTGTGTGTTCAATTGGCCCAAAACAGTAGAATAAAAATATCTGATTGGGCTAACCAAATGGGTAAATAAGAATAGGTATGGGTCAAATTTTCAAAAGGAAAAACAATATAATTATACACGTTTACGTACTTAATAGTTCGTAACTTTTTCGTTACGACTCCAGTTCGAGTCTAACTCACGCCAATGCAGTCGTGACGTCGAGTATGATTTAATTATGACAACATAATTAATAATTTAAAACTGCATATGTACATCCACGTCACTTAGCCAATAAGGACATAATCGTCATTTTACACACTCGGGGAGAAAATATATATATAATTGGGACGGGTAGTCACATAAATTGTAAAATAGAATTACATATAAATTATAAAATATTAGAACATACTGAAATATAAGAACACGCATATGATGAGTGTTCATCCAAGTATTCAACAAGTCTCGTACAATTTAATAAAAAATAAAATACAAAAAGAAAGTCATATATTTTTTGTCGAAATGAGAGTGCAACCTAGGCAGGTATAAGCATTATTTCTTATTTTTCAAATGTCTAGCAATTAATTAAAACAGTAGCTAGCCGCCTAATGCTTGAAAAGAACCTAGACAGCATTAGGTAAAAAAAATTAGAACATTATTTATAAGAAAGATAATCTAAGTCGCTGGTGCTGTTGCTGTTGCAAATCCTGGCACTTCTTCTATTGGTTTTGTTTAATGGGACTCTCCTGTGCTTTCATTTTTGGGTATGCCATGTCATATTAGTCATAGAGAAATACCCAAAGACGATCTACTTTTTAACGAACTCTTATCAACAAATTAAAACCTATGCATGTACCTTATTAAGAGATTAATTTGATTGATCATCAATAACGTCTAATCGTGATCCAGGTGCAATACTGAGGTTTAATAAACAATCAAGAGTAATGTTAGGTAGGCTAATTTTTTTTAAGGAAAAATTAGTATCCGGTCTCTAGTTACTAATATTCATTGAGTGAAACCTTATTAGTTTTTAAATTTTGATTCAAATATCTAGCATTAATGTAATAATGAATTTACATATCAGTTACATAATTTTTTAAAAATAAAATTTAATAATTGATTTAAGATTTTAATACTCACACCTTTATTAAACTCCTAACTAATTTTTAATCCAAAATATTTCTAAAATAAAAAAAAAATTAGAATAAGTTTGTCCCCATTAGCTTTTTTTTTAAAAATGTTTTCAATTTTTTTAATCTTATGTGTATTCATGTAATTTTTCAATTTTTAATCTTAAAATATACCCATTCTTAAATATATCAATTTGTTATATGTAAAATGTACCCTTTTTTTAATATATAAAATCTAATCAATTTTGTTCTAATCCATTTTTAAACTTATATGTGTGCGTTCTTTTTCTTTGATTTGAGAATGTATCCATGTCAAGTTTTATCGAAGAAATTTACTAATGTTATTAAGCCTAATAAACATTTTTTTAATCTTATGTGTATTCATGTAATTTTTCAATTTTTTAATCTTAAAATATACCCATTCTTAAATATATCAATTTGTTATATGTAAAATGTACCCTTTTTTAATATATAAAATCTAATCAATTTTGTTCTAATCCATTTTTAAACTTATATGTGTGCGTTCTTTTTCTTTGATTTGAGAATGTATCCATGTCAAGTTTTATCGAAGAAATTTACTAATGTTATTAAGCCTAATATTATCTTCTTCTTCTTCGAAGAATGTACCCATGTTTTGATACAATAATTCTTTTTATTAATTTTGATGAATGTACCCATGATTATATTTTAATATTTTAAATCCCACAAATTATGAGTTTTTATTTAAAATCTCATTAACATAAACAACTATAAATTTCCATTTTAAATTTAAAAAATATACTAACATAAATAAAAATAAATTATCACATTAATTTCAGGGACTTGGATAAAAAATTAAAAACTAACAAGGTTAATAGATAGGGACCGAATCCAACGTCTCCCTTTTTTGAACTAAATTTGTAAATCATATGATGTGTCACTAAGGAAATAAACACGTTAATCAACACTTAAATAAGAATTCAATCATCAACAACCACATTATATAGTTTACAAAATTTGGTCTAAAAAATCAGTCTCCCAAACTTACCCAACAATTAATATTTGGATTCTAATGCATAGGTTCAAATCGTTAGTTTTACGTGACTCCATTAAATCAAAAATGTTATTTTTACCATATTTTTTATACCACATTTGTATCACCTCTCTAATAACGAAGAGATTCAAATATGTTGGCGGGTCATACCTCTATTAGAGAGATAGTACAAACGTGATATGAAAAATGTGATAAGTGTAAACTGATAAATACCAAGGTTCTAAAAAACATTAGGCGCTAGTCATGTAACATTCCACATCGCCCATGATAGAGGATCCTGTAAGGGCGAGGAATCCTTCTTATTTTCCGGATTATATGTATAATCTCATCTCTACCTAGCACAAGGCCTTTTGGGAGCTCACTGGCTTCGAAGTTCATCGGAACTCTGAAGTTAAACGAGTAGCGAGCGAGAGCACTCCCATGATGGGTGAACCACTAGGAAGTTCTCGTGTAAGTTCCCAAAAACAAAACCGTAAGGGCGTGGTTGGGGCCCAAAGCGAACAATATCATACTACGGCAGAGTCGAGCCAGGGTTATGGTGGGGGCCTGGGCCGGGATGTGACTGAATGATGTTACTCCTAGTAGTGTGGGAGATGTACTAGTGGTCAGACATTTTCCTGACGTATTCCCTGATGATCTACCTGGATTGCCGCCAGACCGGGACATGGAGTTCCAGTTAGTATTATCTCGGATCATGATCCTAGATTCACTTCTAAGTTATGGGAAGCATTCCATGAAGCTCTTGGTTCGAGATTACTTTACAGTACGGCATATCATCCTCAAACAAATGGGCAATCTGAGAGGACGATTCAGACGTTGGAGGATATGCTAAGATCTTTGGTTTTACAGTTTGGTGACGTTTATTTAGTTATTTTGCATATAGGTGAGACCTATCCTGAGGACGTGACGGCCAGCATGTCCTGATTTAGGTTAGGGTGTGTCAAGTCGGGCGGCAAACTAGGGTCTAGTTCCTAGGTGGGAGCCTAGACGGATTTAATTAAAGTTTATTATATATTATATAAATAAACATCAAATAATACTTATATTTTTTTAAGGAAATAACACAATCTTATGTATATAAAGCCAATAGAAAAGTGAATAGTGATTTTTGTGTCACCAAGCTTCAACAAAAAAAAATTTGGACAAAATAATGCATCAAATAAGGCAGGGGCATTTTCATCATTTTAACAATATTTCTTTAATAATTAATTTTTTTGTGCTTTTTTTTTAATTAGTACCTCACAATAGGCTAGTAATAATGTAATTCAATTTCTCTATTTTTAAACACGTTCAAAACATTTTAAGAGGTGTGTAATGCCGGTTATAAAAAAAATCATTCGTACTCAGATAATAATGTGATCAAATTAGTTATCAAATTATTAATTTTTTTTAACAAAAAAACATTATCTACACGAAGGGAAATGGGGTGAGCTTAGCCTCACAATGGGCTAGCAACAATGTGATTCAATCAGTTGTTTATTAAATATTATTTTCTCTATTTTAAACACGTTCAAAACATCTTAAGAGGCATGTAATGCTGGTTATAAAAAAAGTCTTTCGCATGCCGATAATAATGTGATTAAATTAGTTGTCAAATGATTTTTTTTTTAAAACAACATTATATACACGAAAGGGAGTGGTGGGCTTAGCTTCACAATGGGTAGCAACAATGTGATTCAATCAGTTGTTTATTAAATATTATTTTCTCTATTTTTAAACACATTCAAAACATCTTAAAATGCATGTAATGCCGGTTATAAAAAAGGTCGTTCGCACGTGGATAATAATGTGATTAAATTAGTTGTCAAATGATTGTTTAAAGGGGAGAGAGTGGGCTTAGCCTCATAATGGGCTAGCAATAATGTAATTCAATCAATTGTTTATTAAATATTATTTTCTCTATTCTTAATGTAAAATCTATAGAGACCGATTTTATTATGTGAATTCAGTTGTTTTAATTGATTTATGAGAAATTTCTTTTAGCATAATATAAGATTATTCATTTACTTCAAATATTTGACTTTACTTTTATCAATTTATGCATATAAATACATTTAAAATGTGTAAATCACGCGTAGTACGCCGTGATTCAAAAAATCTCTTCTTATATATATATATATATATATTTGGTAGGCAGGGGGATTTCTGTCCTGTGTCTATGTGGAGCGTATAACCCTAAATACGATTTGGGTCCATACATGGGATTTTGTGGTCAAAGTCGATTTGGTCTCCATTGGGATAAGCCATGTTGGATAATTTAGCACGTGCAATTTGACGCTGGACTTATTTTTTTTCTTAATCCAACAGTCGAGATAGTAGTATGCAAGATTTGAATTCAAAATATCTTTTAAATTGAATAAAGAATAAACCAAGCGGTCGTGGACAACTCTTACGGTCATTTGAGTGAAAGTTTAACCTAGTATTTATATAATCTGAGATTTTAATTTAAACTGAATATGGTGGAGTCTTAAAATAGAAAACAGAAGAAAGAAGACAATCTTTATAAAAAGATAAATAGATAAATAAATGACAAAAAGAAGGTTGAGGTCATGAAGAAAAAAAAAAAGGAAAAATGGGTAATCAAATGACAAAAGAAAGGTGGGTTTAGAAAGATTATAAAAAGAATAAAATGGGGGGGGGGGGGGGTCGGACTCTGTACAGTTTAGAAAACCAAAGGTATACAAACGAAAAAGTCAACAAAATTAATCGACATCTTTTGCAAAGGACATCGTTGACGAAAGTCTTCTTCAGCGAGTTGATGCTACTTTGCAACTCTTTTTTTTTTTTTTTGCAGATTTCGGTTTCCACATAAACCTGCCTAGTATTGCACAACTTTGCCTAGTCCCGTCTAGCGCCGCCTAATCCCACTAACTCCGCCTAGCTGTTGCCTAATTAGCTATCTGTTTTTGGGTCCGATTATAGGCAAATCACAACGATTGACAGACGGCTAGCGCTTAGGTAACCTCTTAGGTCGCTTTTTTTTTTTTTAGGCAAATCACAACGATTGCCTAATTAGCTCTTAGGTCGCTTTTTAGAATACTGATAAATACATAATCAAGCATGTCAAAAATATAAACCAATATAATATCAAGAGCACGCATTCTAGTTATGCGTAACTCAATTAACTTATGTTGAATATACAATCAAGCGTGTCAAAGAAATAAATCAATATAATACTAATAGCTCGCATGCCAATTATGCCCTTCATTTGACTAGTTTAGGTCATGCAAATGATTTTTCATCAGCTCTCTAATCAACTTAGAAATGAAGAACAATTAAAAAAAATTGGCAGTGTTAGTTGACTAGAAGATTGAGTTATGCTACAAATATTAGTCTTACGTTCATGAGTCTTTGCTAGTTTGTTCGTGAATAACTGTTAGCTGTTAGTGAACATGAAACATAACTCGCAAGAATATATAACTGGCGATCACTTACCTGCACTTAGATGACTTTAGCGTTCTTGCCCACTCATGTGGACATTGTGGAGTGATGTGTGTATATATATATCTACTATCAATGAAAAATGTTGAACAAGCATGACAGTATATATATCTACTAGTCTTGAACAGTCTGATATTGCAAGGAAAATTAGGTTTCGACTTGTAAACTCCATGCATATATTTTGGAGTGAGCGATCAGCAAAACTAAAAACAACTCTAATCGTAGGAAAAATGGAATTTTCCACAACAGCTGCAAATCCCTCTGATATCATCTTGTCATATATTTTTTTACACGATATTTGTGTTATCTCTTTAATAGAGATAAAACTCAAATGTATTGGTGGGACATCCTCTATTAGTGGGACATCCTCTATTAGGGAAATTATATAAATATATAGTATGAAAAATATAATAAGAGTAAAATTACCCAACTAAAAATGCTTACAATGAAAATTTGTAACTTTAGTGGTTAAGAGCATTTATTTATGTACTTGACACTACTAGAAAATGTGCTATAGGGCACCGTTTTGAACTTTTGAGGACACCCTTCTTCATCAGTGGCTTTGTAAATTGGACTGTCACCATTGTCAAGATTTGGTGTCTTAAACTTTTGTAACACCAATCATTGGTGGCTTTAACCTTTGTAACACCATTCGTTGGTGGCTTTAACCTTTATAACACCATTCATTGTTGGCTTTAACCTTTATCAAACCCTAAAAGTATATATTATATATACTTGAATAAACCATAAGCATTGGATTCAGTTCAGATTAAATCTTAACCGTTGGCTAAAAGACCTCACTTTCTCTCTTATCTGATAGGAACATATTTATATGACTTTATTAGTTTGTTTCCTTGCATTTACTTAATTAGTTTCATCTTATTAGAATGTTTTAAGCTATTTTCGTGTGTTTATAGGTTTTAATAACAAAGTTAGCAAAGAAGTGTATTTTGGTGCATTTTGGAGCTATTTTGGGGTGGAATGGATTGCATGCATGGGGAGTATAAAGGATGGACGTTTTGGTGCATGAAAGGGCTTCAAACACATGCTAAAATCTGATCAAAATGAAGAAGATACCTTGCAAAGACCAAGCATGTGTGTTGCTAGCTGTTTTAATCATGAAAACACAAGTGTGCAAGTTGTTTTTGCAAGGAAACCCCACGGCATGGATGGGTAATCATGTTTTGCAAGTGTGCTAACTTATTTAATCATTAAATACAAGTGTGCTAACTGTTTTGCAAGTGTACTAGCTGATTCATCATGAGAAGACCAAGAAGGACCAAAGGCATGGACCAAGGAGGATGAATGCAAGTTGTTTCATCATGAAATTTCTGCAAAGATGCATGTGTGCTAGCTGTTTTTTATGATTAATTCTTGCTTTGTATTGTTTATTAAAACAACTTGTGTGGTTCTTTACTTTTGAGCACCTATAAATAGGCCTTCTTGCAAGGCTTAAAACTCACCAATTCATACAACAACTTCCTTCTACACATCCATTCATTCTCTCCAAAAACAGCCGCACCTATTCCCTAAAACCCTCCACAAAAATATGCCCATAAACACCATTGCCACACCCCTACCTACGCATCCTAAACACCACCATACATCCCCCTATCCATTCCTCCATACAACCAAACCTTCACCCCACAACCACCCCTTGTGCCGTAGCAAAGGAAGGGAAGGAAAGTGCTTGGATGTGCTTGCCACTCAACGAGGATCGTTGAAGCGTTTAGGTGTTTTCTTTCTTTTATTTTCAATGTATAAATCTATTTACCTTTGTTTTACAATTATGAGGAACTAAACCCCCCCTTTTGCTAGGGGGATTCAAAGCCATGATTATATTTGCATTATGAATTAATTACTTTTGGTTGTGCTTTAATAATTTGTGATTTCAATTCGCTTAACTATTTGATTGATAACTTATTTGTGTATGTTAATTAAGAGTGCACGCTTAGTTTTCATGCATAAGTTTGATGCTAGAATATAAGGAAATTTCACCTAATCGTTATGAACTTATATTCATGAGTAGTGAAGGTTGCTATCCACAATCGTGTTAAGTGAATTCTTGGCAAGAGTATCATGCTTTTCATAGTTACGAATGTCTCGTTAATACTTATAGTTCTCATGAATCTTAATGATCTTTGATTGTATCTCTATTGTGCTTTTCACGTATGGAACTTTTGAAGAATGTTTTGAATTGTTATATGCGCTTTCCCATTCAATTCATTAACTTAAGGAAAACTTGAAGGTTAAAAAAGTGTTATCACGGTTAACCCGGAGTATTGAGTTTCATAAGTTATCGAAAGAACAACTAAAAATTGGTTTATGTACAAGTGTATCATGTGTGGAGGAGAACCCTCTAGCTAATCCATCATCCATTCAAACAACCATATTTTGTGTTTAAATTTGTCTAGTTTATAATTTATTTATTTTCAAGTTATTCTCATCAAAATCCAATCTCCCTTTTACAATTTATGTCCTTTGATTTGAATCTACTTTATTTGATTTCTTTTGAGTTCTTTGAGTTAATTTAGTTTATAATTGGTTAATTTTCATAATTTGAATCTTTTAAATTCAATTCACGTCCTAAAACAACCCTAGAATCTGTTTTAGTTTATTTGTTAGTTTTAATTTGAGTTATTCTAGTTTAGTTGAAATCATTTGAATCTAGTGAAGTGTTTTGATTTTAGATTTGTGTTTTTAAAGTTTTATTTAGTGTTTCTAAGTTTATTTTATATAGATTAGCAATCCCTCCTAATCCCCGGTTTAGAACGATCCCTACTTGCATATATACTACAATTGTCAACAAGAGGGTTTAATTTGTGTGTTTATTCATCGCATCATTATCTCTCAAATGACTCTGCTCTCTCTCTCTCCCTCAAACAGACTCTCTTTAACCTCTCGTATCTCTCTGCTACAATAATCTACTCCTTTGAAATGTCAACATCCTCGAACTCAACACTCTCTCTAATTCCTCGAATTGTCCCTACACTCGCTGCTCTCCTCCTCCTCCCTTTGTCACAAACTCAACACGTCGGCCGTCGGGTCATTGACCACTACACCATATTCCAAATCCAAACTTCCACGGTTCCATCTCTAACGACCTCCAAATCAAAGCTTCTCTAATCTGAAGGTGCCAAACTTCATGAAATTATTGTACCTTGATTTGGATTTGGATTTGGATTCAGAAATTATTTGGGGATTTAGAATTAAAATTAGGATTTTTGTTTTAAAAATCCCCTAATTTCAGTTACTGGATGCTTGATTTCTTTGTATTCTTCTGCTTTTGAATTTTGATCGACGGCTTCTTTAGGGGACTGGAAATTTGGGATTAGGGGACTGCATTCATCCAATCTTCCTAAATTTGGTTGATATCTTCTAACTGCATTCATTCCCGATAAATGTTCCTGCTGTTTTGTTTAATTTATTAATTCAAATGATGTGCTAAAATTCTTTTGCAGAGAGGAAGTGATGTTCCACATAAGAAATTGATCTTTTTTTCTTATCGGGTGGGTGACATTTTGGTTGATCATGTCACAGGAGGTGGTTTTAAAATTTTAATACACCTAGATTCAACTCACCTCACTCCCCCTCCTAACACTATTTGTTGTACAAGAAAAACGAGTACCAACTTGATTGCAAGCTATGTGATATGATTTTTACCAGCTGCAAAAGTAGAGATAAAAATACTTAAAAATACTTGTAAGAGAACAAGGTAGTTGTAGTATAAACAACTCAAGTAAGGTCGTTTCCATAGGGATTGTTTAAATCTATTTATGCAAAACCAAAATTTTTGTTAATTATTTGAAAACAAAGATCGGAAAGGGTTGTTTTTGAATTTAAATATAATACAAACGAATTTAATAAAATTAATCTAGAAAAAACAACTAGTAACCAATTAAAAAGAAATTAGATAAAAAAGAAATGGTTTTGAGAAATAAATTTGGAAAAGCACTAAGATTTCACCGTCCCCTTACCAATCCTATGTATATTTACTAATTACTTATGAATTACATATGCAACTTTGAATGTTAGATTTTCCTAATGTATATTCTACTTGTGGCATTTAAGTTAGGACGTATATCAAACATGTAATACATTTGTGGCATTCAGATCAAATATAAACATGCATGGCTCATTACGCTTTGTGAAAACCTTTGAAAAACCATGCAACCCCTAAGACGTGGCATTCGTCCTAGGTGAACTTACAACTATCAATCACAAGAAGCAATACTCAATCCTCCGGTGGCATTCTGACCGAATTGCATCCGATTTTTTTTTTATCTAAATATCCTAATGGTAGCTAAGCATTAAGATATAGAGACAGTTTAAACACAGTGATTAATAATTCAAAGTATGCATGCATAATATCATAAGCAATTAAATAAAGACTACATATTCATGCTAAGGCTCAAGACATCGCCCTAGCAAACGGAAATTAATTACGAACAACCATAAAACAAAATATTATTAAGAACATGGATAGAAAACACCTTGTAGGTAAAAAGTCCGAAATTCTCCAAAATAGTATGTGCATCCCCTAATGGCTAAAAAGCCTTATTTATACTACTACAAAATAAAATGTTTCCTATTTGAACTGAAATTCGGACTGCAGAGCAAATTAGACTTTTGACTGACCAAATCAACTCTAATTTGGTCTTAAAAGGTCTCTTGAAAGCTTAAGTCGTTCCCAACAAGTCCTCATAAGGAATTTGTCACATCTCGGCCCAGGGCGAATCACTTCCCGGGCCCGTTCCACCACCGTATCACGATATTGTCCGCATTGGGCCCCGACCACGCCCTCACAGTTTTGTTTCTGGGAACTCACGAGCAACTTTCTAGGGGGTCACCCATCCTGCGATTACTCTCGCACGAACTCGCTTAACTTCGGAGTTCCTACGGAACCCGAAACCAGTGAGCTCCTAAAATGCCTCGTGCTAGGTAAGGATGAGAATATACATTTAAGGATTACAAGATCCACTCCCCTGGGCGATGTGGGATGTCACAGAATTTTCCTCAAAATATGCCATGTTGACCTCCAAAATACCCAAAACGTCTAGAAACGTCAATCTAGGAAAGCTGCGCATTGAGCCTTCTTTTCTTAGCCACGATCAAATGGCGTGGTAGAAAAATCTGAAACTTTGACACAATCATCTTGAAAGGCTCACAAACATCTTCCAATTGGAATCACTCCAAAATTCATCTTTTTGATCACTTTTTACTCAAGAAGAAGTCAAATATCCTACATTGAAAATATAATCCAAAGTATCAAAATAACCAATAAATTAATATTAAGATTAGGGTAAAATATATATTATAATATGGACTCATCACTATGAACTTTAATTACACCTGTATTATAATGGGGCGTTTGTTTGTCCTTGTTAACTCTCACTGGACTAAAGGTTAGTCTAGTCCTTTGTTTGTTACTTGCTGGGACTTATTTTAATGGCACTAACATTCACTTGCCTCAACTAACCATGGGATTAGCCAGTCTTAGCAAATCGCCTAGAAAATCATGGGATTGCTAGTCCTGTTTCCAAAACTGCGTACGATGTCTGCATTGCAAGTCTACAAGCATGCTTTTGGGCAACTCTATTTGCCCACCCATGCCCAGATCCAAAACCCAACCCCACCCACAACCTAAATCTCAAAAACCAGATGGCAAAATTTGAAAAAAAAAAAAAAAGGCAAGACAATAACAATAACAATCTAAATAGAAAATTCTTCCTTATTCCCGAAACTTCCCAGACAATTTTTCTTTTTCCCATAAAATTCCAAAGAAAAATGGATAAAGAAGGGAAAAGAGTAGCTTTGGGGACAAAAAGAGATGGAGAGACGGTGAGGGAGGAAAGACTAGCTTTAGGGAAGATTTGCAAAAAAAAAAATGGTTTTGAAGTGTTTTGCAGGAAAAAAGATGGGAGGAAGGGAAAATTAAGGTTCTAAAAGACGCTAGGCGCTAGTCGGGTGGCGGGCTAGAGCCTAACGCTTAGGCGGACTAGACATATTTAAGTAAATCTATTATATTTCATGTAAATAAGTGTCTGTTTATACTTCAAATATATATAATTTCATCATAAACTACAAAATAGAATGACATATATATTATTAAGTATTCGAACATAATGAAAACATGGGGAACATGCCTATAATGTGTGTTCATTTAAGTATTCAACAAATCTTTTACAATTTATTAAAAAAAATTCTAAATGAAAGTTATCTATTTTTTGTCTAAGTGAATTGCAACCTAGGCAAATGTCTAGGCGGGTCTAGGAGGGGTAGGCGGGTGCCTAGACGGTTTAGGCGCCTTTTCTTAATTTTCAAACGCCTATGCATTAATCGGGACGGTGACCAGCCGTCTAGCGCCTAGACGAGTCCTAGGCGGCACTGGGTAAGGATTTTTAGAACAGTGGGAAATAATGACGACAAAACCAAAGAGGAAGAAAATACTCTCTAGAGAAAGGTAGAAGAGTGTTCAAAATTTTAAGAAGAAAAAAGAAAAGAAAAAGGTTGAATTCATAATAAAATATTATTAGATATATATTAAATATTATAATATTATAATTTATTAATTATTATGTTTTTTAATTTGACACTGCACCAAACGTTTCACTAAGTTAGTCTGCTTTAGTCTAATCTAAGCCAGTTCAACTTAATCCCTGAAGTTAGTCTAGTCCGAAATAGTCATGTGCAACAAACACACCGAAATACCATTGCTTACTATAACTAGTCCTTAATGGTAAGTAAATGAAATATTTTTTCTCATCACCCTCAAGTCATGGTGATGCTCAACCCTTATTAAACATTGTTGGATGAATTTAAATTTCAAGATTTGTATAATGGATAGATATAAATTTCAAAAATAAACTCATCAAACGATAATAAATATACAAGAATATTACTATCACTTGAGAGTGATGCGTATAAATGCAACCATAAGTAAAACATGTGTTATAATGTGACACCATAAGCATTCTTAATTTGCTACCCAAAAATTAACCATTATAATAATATGTGCGCTACTTATACTTAACTGGCCATTCTATTGGGGCCTTATGGGCTACAACATTTTTTAACCTTTTTTCTTGATCAGATGATTTGATGCTGCTAAGGTCTATTTTACCATATGTGCTTTCGATAAATTAATTTTGCGTCGGATGCTCAATTTATCAAACTAAGAGTTTAATGTTGAATTAGGAATGTGAGAACAACCCACATATATTCAACGTCACGTGAGATTGGACACACAAAAGACTATAACATTTCTATACATTTGTGAGACACATGTAAATGTCGAGTTTTGTTTTCTTATACAATGATATATTTATACTAATAGGTGAAGGAATCAATTGATTTCAAACTCGTTATTCACGGTATTTGAATCTAACACCGCACACTTACAAGTAAAGAAGAATATTATTCGACCGTAGTACTAACTGGTGTGTGAACATTGAGTTAACTTGATTGGAATTGAACATTTTACCAAACTTGATAATGAAAGTAAATAACAGGGGTAAAACTAACAAAACTAAAACCAAAAAGCTTTTTAACCAAAATGGTCCTTAAGATTTGCTTAACTCATCACTTTGGTAATTGAGATTTGAAATCAATAGAAGTGGTCCATGAGTCACTGAGTTTGTCCACCATCAATCTTTTTTGTCCTTCCTTGAAAAATTAATGTAAATAAGTACCAAATGACAAAAATACCCTCAATTTGATAAACAATGGGCCAAAATGATTTAACAAAAATTGAGAGTATTTTTGTCATTTTATCATTATTTAATAGAGATTTTTCGAGGAATGACCAAAATGATTGATGGTGGACAAACTCAGGGATCACTTCTATTGATTTCAAATTTCAGGGACCAAAATGGTGAGTTATACAAATCTCATAGACCACTTTGGCTAAAAAGCTAAACCAAATGTGTTAGATATTCAGAGAGAATGATCACTAGCCCACTCCTAACCACATCGATATTTTGCTAACTTAACCACTTATTGCTAGGTGTTGGATTCTATCACAAAATGCCTTAGTCTAATGGCCCGTCTCTTTGAATATATGTTGTTGTATCAGAGTAGGCTATTCTTTCGACATAGGGGCGGACTTGAATGGGCTTAGAAATTTTATCAAAATGTACATTGAATGGTTACAATTTAGGCAGATATTTAAATGCCCATATATGGTCTAACTCCAAAACGAGGGTTTAGGTTTCTTGACTCAACCAAGTAGGGATGACAAAATGCCCTACGCGTTTAGGTATCTGCGAATACTCGACCCCAATGGGGTGGTCATGGAGGACAATAATCTAGTACGGGACCGGTTTGGAAGTCCTCTTTATTTGTCTTATAGTGTTTCATATTTCCTTGTTATTACACTAGTTGATTACTGATTAACTTGTGTTGTATAATCAAATTGTAGAGATAAATTTTTCATGACAATCGGGTTGGTGGGTGCGAATTTGGAGGATCATCCCTCGTGGAGGTGAGGATGTGAAATTACCATTTAAAAGAATGGTTATGGATGTGGTTATGAGTAAAAATAACCAACGGATGTGGGGATGGAGGTGGCACCCCCTAATTCTGTCCGCTTCGTTGCCATCACTGCAACCAAGCTTAATTATTTTATATTATTTATCGAAAAACTTTATTTGACTCTATGCGATCTCTTTCTACACACAACATACTTTCTATTTTATATTTGGTTTTACGTGTCTTTTTCCTACTCAAAAGCGGGTTTTCTCCTTTCTAACATTAATTAAGTTGAATAATTATTTACAATGTATAAGTTTTGGGAACAAGAATCATTTCACTACCCTAAATAAACACATGAAAAGCAAGAAATTTCACATTTCAAGTAAATAAACATGTTCCTAGAGCCTAAAATGTTTCATAGTGCTCATATCTTATGGTTATTTTCAGCATTTCCAATCAATAAAATGTGAATATTTCATTTTATTAAAGAAAATCATGTGCGTTGTCGGTGCATGCATTGGTGAGAAGGCAACATCTCCCATAAATAGATACAAAATTACAATCCGAGAAAATACATTTTTCGTGTTACCTTCCCATAAATAGATAACTAAGAAATAAAATGTTTCCTATTTGAACTGAAATTCGGACTGCAGAGCAAATCAGACTTTTGACTGACCAAATCAACTCCAATTTGGTCTTAAAAGGTCTCTTGAAAGCTTAAGTCGTTCCCAACAAGTCCTCATAAGGAATTTGTCACATCCCCGCCCAGGGCGAATCACTTCCCGGGCCCGTTCCACCACCGTAGCACGATATTGTCCGCTTTGGGCCCCGACCATGCCTTCACAGTTTTGTTTCTGGGAACTCACGAGCAACTTTCTAGGGGGTCACCCATCTTGCGATTACTCTCGCACGAACTCGCTCAACTTCGGAGTTCCTACGGAACCCGAAACCAGTGAGCTCCTAAAATGCCTCGTGCTAGGTAGGGATGAGAATATACATTTAAGGATTACAAGATCCACTCCCCTGGGCGATGTGGGATGTCACATAATTTTCCTCAAAATATGCCATGTTGACCTCCAAAATACCCAAAACGTCTAGAAACGTCAATCTAGGAAAGCTGCGCATTGAGCCTTCTTTTCTTAGCCACGATCAAATGGCGTGGTAGAAAAATCTGAAACTTTGACACAATCATCTTGAAAGGCTCACAAACATCTTCCAATTGGAATCACTCCAAAATTCATCTTTTTGATCACTTTTTACTCAAGAAGAAGTCAAATGTCCTACATTGAAAATATAATCCAAAGTATCAAAATAACCAATAAATTAATATTAAGATTAGGGTAAAATATATAGTATAATATGGACTCATCACTATGAACTTTAATTACACCTGCATTATAATGGGGTGTTTGTTTGTCCTCGTTAACTCTCACTGGACTAAAGGTTAGTCTAGTCCTTTGTTTGTTACTTGCTGGGACTTATTTTAATGGCACTAACATTCACTTGCCTCAACTAACCATGGGATTAGCCAGTCTTAGCAAATCGCCTAGAAAATCATGGGATTGCTAGTCCTGTTTCCAAAACTGCGTACGATGTCTGCATTGCAAGTCTACAAGCATGCTTTTGGGCAACTCTATTTGCCCACCCATGCCCATATCCAAAACCCAACCCCACCCACAACCTAAATCTCAAAAACCAGATGCCAAAATTTGAAAAAAAAAAAAAAAAAAAAGGCAAGACAATAACAATAGCAATCTAAATAGAAAATTCTTCCTTATTCCCAAAACTTCCCAGACAATTTTTCTTTTTCCCATAAAATTCCAAAGAAAAATGGATAGAGAAGGGAAAAGAGTAGCTTTGGGGACAAAAAGAGATGGAGAGACGGTGAGGGAGGAAAGACTAGCTTTAGGGAAGATTTGCAAAAAAAATGGTTTTGAAGTGTTTTGTAGGAAAAAAGATGGGAGGAAGGGAAAATTAAGGTTCTAAAAGACGCTAGGCGCTAGTCGGGTGGTGGGCTGGAGCCTAACGCTTAGGCGGACTAGACGGATTTAAGTAAATCTATTATATTTCATGTAAATAAGTGTCTGTTTATACTTAAAATATATATAATTTCATCATAAACTACAAAATAGAATGACATATATATTATTAAGTATTGGAACATAATGAAAACATGGGGAACATGCCTATAATGTGTGTTCATTTAAGTATTCAACAAGTCTCTTACAATTTATTAAAAAAAAATTCTAAATGAAAGTTATCTATTTTTTGTCTAAGTGAATTGCAACCTAGGCAGATGTCTAGGCGGGTCTAGGAGGGCTAGGCGGGTGCCTAGACGGTTTAGGCGCCTTTTCTTAATTTTCAAACGCCTATGCATTAATCGGGACGGTGACCAGCCGTCTAGCGCCTAGACGAGTCCTAGGCGGCACTGGGTAAGGATTTTTAGAACAGTGGGAAATAATGACGACAAAACCAAAGAGGAAGAAAATACTCTCTAGAGAAAGGTAGAAGAGTGTTCAAAATTTTAAGAAGAAAAAAGAAAAGAAAAAGGTTGAATTCATAATAAAATATTATTAGATATATATTAAATATTATAATATTATAATTTATTAATTATTATGTTTTTTAATTTGACACTGCACCAAACGTTTCACTAAGTTAGTCTGCTTTAGTCTAATCTAACCCAGTTCAACTTAATCCCTGAAGTTAGTCTAGTCCGAAATAGTCATGTGCAACAAACGCACCGAAATACCATTGCTTACTATAACTAGTCCATATGTTATAACATGGGCGAAATAATAGTACGTAAATGAAATATTTTTTCTCATCACCCTCAAGTGATGGTGATGCTCAGCCCTTATTAAACATTGTTGGATGAATTTAAATTTCAAGATTTGTATAATGGATAGATATAAATTTAAAAAATAAACTCATCAAACGATAATAAATATATAAGAATATTATTATCACTTGAGGGTGATGCGTATAAATGCAACCATAAGTAAAACATGTGTTATAATGTGACACCATAAGCATTCTTAATTTGCTACCCAAAAATTAACCATTATAATAATATGTGCGCTACTTATACTTAACTGGCCATTCTATTGGGGCCTTATGGGCTACAACATTTTTTAACCTTTTTTCTTGATCAGATGGGTTAATGCTGCTAAGGTCTATTTTACCAGATGTGCTTTCGATAAATTAATTTTGCGTCGGATGCTCAATTTATCAAACTAAGAGTTTAATGTTGAATTAGGAATGTGAGAACAACCCACATATATTCAACGTCACGTGAGATTGGACACACAAAAGACTATAACATTTCTAAACATTTGTGAGACACATGTAAATGTCGAGTTTTGTTTTCTTATACAATGATATATTTATACTAATAGGTGAAGGAATAAATTGATTTCAAACTCGTCATTCACGGTATTTGAATCTAACACCGCACACTTACAAGTGAAGAAGAATATTATTCGACCGTAGTACTAACTGGTGTGTGAACATTGAGTTAACTTGATTGGAATTGAACATTTTACCAAACTTGATAATGAAAGTAAATAACAGGGGTAAAACTAACAAAACTAAAACCAAAAAACTTTTTAGCCAAAATGGTCCTTAAGATTTGCATAACTCATCACTTTGGTAATTGAGATTTGAAATCAATAGAAGTGGTCCATGAGTCACTGAGTTTGTCCACCATCAATCTTTTTTGTCCTTCCTTGAAAAATTAATGTAAATAAGTACCAAATGACAAAAATACCCTCAATTTGATAAACAATGGGCCAAAATGATTTAACAAAAATTGAGAGTATTTTTGTCATTTTATCATTATTTAATAGAGATTTTTCAAGGAATGACCAAAATGATTGATAGTGGACAAACTCAGGGATCACTTCTATTGATTTCAAATCTCAGGGACCAAAGTGAGGAGTTATACAAATCTCATAGACCACTTTGGCTAAAAAGCTAAACCAAATGTGTCAGATATTCAGAGAGAAGGATCACTGGCCCACTCCTAACCACATCGATATTTTGCTAACTTAACCACTTATTGCTAGGTGTTGGATTGTATCACAAAATGCCTCAGTCTAATGGCCTGTCTCTTTGAATATCTGTTGTTGTATCAGAGTAGGCTATTCTTTCGACATAGGGGCGGACTTGAATGGGCTTAGAAATTTTATCAAAATGTACATTGAATGGTTACAATTTAGGCAGATATTTAAATGCCCATATATGGTCTAACTCCAAAACGAGGGTTTAGGTTTATTGACTCAACCAAGTAGGGATGACAAAATGCCCTACGCGTTTAGGTATCTGCGAATACTCGACCCCAATGGGGTGGTCATGGAGGACAATAATCTAGTACGGGACCGGTTTGGGAGTCCTCTTTATTTGTCTTATAGTGTTTCATATTTCCTTGTTATTACACTAGTTGATTACTGATTAACTTGTGTTGCATAATCAAATTGTAGAGATAAATTTTTCATGACAATCGGGTTGGTGGGTGCGAATTTGGAGGATCGTCCCTCGTGGAGGTGAGGATGTGAAATTACCGTTTAAAAGAATGGTTATGGATGTGGTTATGAGTAAAAATAACCAACGGATGTGGGGATGGAGGTGGCACCCCCTAATTATGTCCGCTCCGTTGCCATCACTGCAACCAAGCTTAATTATTTTATATTATTTATCGAAAAACTTTATTTGACTCTATGCGATCTCTTTCTACACACAACATACTTCCTATTTTATATTTGGTTTTTATGTGTCTTTTTTCCTACTCAAAAGCGGGTTTTCTCCTTTCTAACATTAATTAAGTTGAATAATTATTTACAATGTATAAGTTTTGGGAACAAGAATCATTTCACTACCCTAAATAAACACATGAAAAGCAAGAAATTTCACATTTCAAGTAAATAAACATGTTCCTAGAGCCTAAAATGTTTCATAGTGCTCATATCTTATGGTTATTTTCAGCATTTCCAATCAATAAAATATGAATATTTCATTTTATTAAAGAAAATCATGTGCGTTGTCGGTGCATGCTTTGGTGAGAAGGCAACATCTCCCATAAATGGATACAAAATTACAATCCGAGAAAATACATTTTTCGTGTTACCTTCCCATTAAGACGTTGCAATTAGGCCTGGGCAAAAAATACCGAGAATCGAACCGAACCCGTACCGAATCCGGTCGGTTCGGTTCTTTTTTTCAGTTCATTCGGTATCGGTACAAAATCGGTTCGATTTGGTACTTAGTCGGTTCGGTTTCGATTCTATGTTCGGTACCGAATCGTACCAAATCAGTTTTGGACAAAGAACTAATTTGGGGTTTTTTTTTATTACAAAAATTGAAAAATAGGTCTTATTCCTTACCGAACCGAAAACCGAACCGAACCTACACTTGGACCGAACCGAAAACCGAATCGAACCTACACTTGGACCGAACCGAACCGTACCGAAATTTTACTACAGGTTCGATTTCGGTACCACTCCGGTACAGAACCGTACCGAACCGTGCCCAGGCCTAGTTGCAATGCGTCAAATATTTCTTTCCTAAGAATGATTACTAAAAATGGGAATGCGTGACCCTAATTCACAAACCAAATAAACCCTAAGACGTTGCATTTCATATCGATTTACCAAGCCCGAGTGGTACTTCTCAATATGATCATACCAAATAAGGGAATTGATGACTCTAAACCATGGACCAAAATATCGAAATTATCGGCGAAATATCGCCGATAATTTCGCTATTTTGACCCACCGATATTCCAAGTGATATCCGAATGGTTTTCGGCCAAATATCGCGATATTATCGATATTATCGATAATATCGCGATATTACCGAAAATATCGTGATATCGGAAAAAAATTAACCGGAGAAGAAAGCCGGAGCTTGTACAGCTCCGGCCGACCGTAAAAACAAAAGCCAAACGCCGATGTAGGCATCAAAAATGAAATACAAACCCCAAATCCTAAGCCCCAAATCGAAATCCCAAATCGAAACCCCAAATCCTATCCCTAAGCCCCAAATCGAATTCGAAACCCCAAATCCTAACCCTAAGCCCCAAATCGAAACCCCAAATCCTAACCCTAAGCCCCAAATCCTAACCCTAACCCCCAAATCGAAACCCTAACCCCAAATCGAAACCCTAAGCCCACCGTGATCTGGGTTTGCAGAGACAGTCGTTTCTGGGTTTGCAGAGACTTTGAGGAGGTTCGAGAGAGAGAGAGAGAAAGAGAGACTGAGACGATCTCGAGAGAGAGAGAAGATGAGGATCGAGACTGAGGGTCGAGACAGAGAAGAGGAGGATGGAGGGATCGAGGGATCGAGGGAGAGACACAGAGAAGATGAGGATGGAGGGATCGAGGGAGAGACAGAGAGAAGAGGGGGAGAGACAGAGAGAAGATGAGGATGGAGCGATCGAGGGAGAGACAGAGAGAAGAGGGGGAGAGACAGAGAGAAGAGGAGGATGAAGGGATCGAGGGAGAGACAGAGAGAAGAGGAGGATGGAGGGATCGAGGGAGAGAGGGACGACTGAGAGAGACAGAGAGAAGAGGAAGATGGAGGATCGACTGAGATAGGGAGAGAAGAGGAGGATGGAGGCACGGAAGGATCGAGAGAGAGACTGAATGACTGATGGAAGGGGAAGGGAAGTGTGTATGCGTGCGATGTATGTGCGTGCGTGCGTGTGTTGTGTTGTGTGCGTGTGTCAGTGTGTGTGGTATTAGGATTTTTCATCACTATGTTTAATATTAGGATTTTTTTATCAAATTAGATTATTATTCATTAAATTGGATTATTATCAAATTGGATTATTATTCATCACTATTATTCTACACTCACAATGTTTGTCAGCTCGCTATATAATCAACTTGATAATGTTAAATCCATCATGCAATGCATTTCCTTCCAATTTTTTGTGATAAACTAATAGATAATTGACTAAATAAACATCCTGCAAAGTTTCAATAAAAATTTCCAAGTTTTTCTTACAATTTCCGTGGTTTCCATGTAATTTTTATCGATATCGATATTTTATCGATATTTCCGTCGATATTTCCGTTTTTCGGACTACCGATATTTCTGATATTACCGATATTTAAATCCTTGCTCTAAACCACAAACCAAACAAACTCTAAGACTTTATGTGTCGAACTTTGAAGAACGAATAATGCTCGACAACGAGGCAAGAGCCAAAATTCACCTACTCAAATTTACTCATGTGCCAGGTGTTACTTTTCCAATGAGGATTACACCGAACGAGGAAATAAATAACTCTACAAACCAAACAAGCCTTACAGACAACTCTACTCCGCGAACCAAACAGGCCCTCAAATGTTAGAGAATGGATAAAGCCCGACGACGACGACGTGGCACCAAGGGGCCAAAATCCAAAGAAGAAGAAAAATTGGAGCCAGTTTTTCAATTATCTGTTTTTCCAGACCTCTGTAAAAGCCTGCCCCCCAGAGGCCCAAAGCCGAAACCAATTTGCCTTCGCCTACATTCCAGAAATCAGATATCACAAACTGAAGCGCTCTCTCTCTCTCTCTCTCTCTCTCTCCGTCTAACCCACAACGGTGACTGCGGTGGCCACCTTTTTCCGCATATCAATCCCCAATCAGCTCAATTAAGCATTCGAATTTGCCCTAATTAAGAGATCAGAAGCTGCAAACCCATTTAATCTTTGACGAACAAGTACGCCTTAGTCTCTTTCTATTGATTTTTGCCCCATTAGGGTTTGATTTCTCTGCATGTCATCATATGCATATCAATATCCTCTCTGATTGCTCGTACGATCATGGTGATTGTATATTTAGGGTTTGTTCTATTAGATTCCCTCCGATATTTCTTCTCTTCTTATTTCATTTCTTGGCAAGTTATAAATTTTTTTAGGGTTTTTTTCCCCCCTTTTGTTCATTGTTTAGGCTGCCCTAGACTATAGGAATTAGGTCAGCTGAGTTTTTTCAGTTTCTTGGCTGTGTAATTTGTATTTATTTTGTAGTATTTATCACTTTAAATTTCTGGGTAATTTATTAAATGCTAAAGTTTTAATTGCAATATCAATAGTGAAACAAATTCAAGTAGCAGAGAATCTGAAAATATCATCATGACTCAAATTTTACAAGTTTATGTTCTGGTGTCATCGTATAATTGGATTTGATAATTACAATGAGAATATTTCTTTCGTTGTCGGTAGATAATGATTTAGCCTCAGATTTGGGGTTTCGATTTAATTGTTGGGGTATTGCACCCATCTTGAAAGATAAGTTATGTTTTGCACAAATTTTAGGTGATTTACATGCCAACAGAGTACATTGTTGGATAATGGCCGTTCAGACTTCAACTAAACCGAATGTATATGAAGACGACGATGATGAACCTTTAGTTTTCAAACGGTGCAGCACAAAATCTAAACCCAATCAATTAAACGCCGAATCAAAGAAAATACCGGCTCAGAGGCAAGTTGGACAACCAGGGAAGCAGGTATCTGAACACCGTTCTTCAAATGGTCTAAACTCGAGTGTTCAAAAGGGTAAGATGGTTCCATCAACCAAATCACCACCAGTAAAATCTCCACTAGCAAGCCCAAAAGCTTCAACTTCATCTGCTGGGGCATCACCAGTATCAAATTCAAAAGCTTCAACTTCATCTAGGGCATCACCAGTACCCAAATCACCACCGTCGACTACATTAGATGGTCATTCTAAACGGTTATCAGAACAGAATAAGTCTACTACAATTAAGAAGGAAATTAATTCTGTTGAGCATCCTGCTCAAGGAAATAGTGATTCTGAAGACGAAAAACCAATAGGTGCCAGACTGGGGAAAGTGAAACCTTCTGAAGATTCAGATGATGATAAACCCTTATCATCAAGGATTGCACCAAAGTCCAAGGTGGGAACATCAGTCAGTCAGCCTTATGATTCTAAAGAAAGGAAGCCTGTTGTTTCAAAAGTTCAGAAGAATGGTTCCAGCACAATCGATAAGGGCAAAGCTCCATCTGTGGTCTCCAGTAAGAGGCCTCTGGATAAGGCCAATTCTTCTGAGAACTCGTCAGCTAAAAGGCCAAAAGTTTCAGATTATTCTACATCTGTAAAGAATAAGCCGGTATCGGCCAAACAAGAACCAAAGGAAGAAGATGATGATGATGACTTCATTCCAATTTCCCAGAGGAGTAAGAAAGTTGCATCGGATAGTAAATCATTTCTGATAAAGCAAAGCGTAACCAAAGTTGGTTCATCCTCAATCAAGAAAACTATCAAGAAGGGCCAAAAAGCTTCAAAATTTTCAAAGTATTCTAAATCAACCACAAAGCCACCGAGCTCTAATGATGGGCAGACAAAATGGACAACATTAGAACACAATGGTGTCATTTTCCCACCTCCATACAAGCCTCATGGGGTGAAGATGCTTTATAATGGGAAGCCAGTCACCTTGACTCCTGAACAAGAGGAGGTCTCTCTCTCACTGATCTATATTTCTGCTTCGAATATTCCACTATCTTGATGAATTAAGTGTTCTTTTTAATTTAGATTACTTTCCTCATAGTTTTTGTAAGTGACTATACTTACACTTAGAAGTTTATAAGTGCAGGTTGCAACAATGTATGCAGTGATGAAAGATACAGATTATGTGCAGAAAGAAACGTTCAGAAAAAATTTCTGGGCTGATTGGCATAAGTTGCTTGGGAAGAACCATGTAATTCAGAAATTGGATGCTTGTGATTTTACCCCAATATATGACTGGTATCAGAATGAAAAGGAAAAGAAGAAACAAATGAGTACAGAAGTAAGTTGGTGACTTTATAGTTTAATTACATAAAGTTAACCTTTTGAGTTTATTACAAACCAAAACATTATTTTGTACTCTTTTATTGGTTTTACTGTTGGATTTATTTTTCAATATGTCGGAGCTAGTTTTTGTAATAAGCAACAATGTGGAGCTGAGAGTAAGTTGTTTTGACAGACTTCACAGCTGTATTCAGCGCTCGGTTTTTGTTTTAATTAACAATATAGTTCTGGCATGTTAGGACTTGTAGATGAGGACGAGACAAGGCATGCCATGAAGTTAAAACTCCCAGCCACTTCCTGAAAGCTTCCTTAATAAAGATGCTGTCAAGGAATTTTTAAGTAGCAGCAGGGATTTTCAACCCCATGTAAATTAACTAGTTACATGTTTATTGATAGATGATATGATAATCTATATAACAATTCACAAGATAGGATTGACAGTCTTTGTTCAATTGCTTCTTTTCCAAGCATGTTTGTGATGGGCAAAGTCTGTCGTCATAAAGAGCCACAATATTATGATAAGTCAAGATGAGATAACAAGAATTACCAGTGCTTTCCTTTCCTGATACTAAGTGGTTTCTATATGAAAGATTCTTTAAGTATCACTTGACCATCCTATATATTGTACATCAATTGTCTTTCACAGCTTCATATATAATGCCAATGGTTCGTATATTTAAGTTAAAATTCATGGGTCATCTTACGTTATGTGCTCCGCAGAAGATTTTTTCTATGCCTCCTTTTTCAAACTTGTTAAGGCATTTCTGTTGATGCAGGAGAAGAAGGCCTTGAAGGAGGAGAAACTAAAACAAGAGGAGAAATATATGTGGGCTCGTGTTGATGGTAACCAAGAAAAGGTTATCTCTAGCATTGCTTGTTTAGCCCCTGTAACCTAGGTTTCAATCTGGTTAAACCATCTGTATTATAGCTACAAAATATATGGTTCTCTTCTGATGGTTGTGAATATGGTAGATATGATGTGTCATTGTGATTAGAAGAGAGTAGCATATCTCTGTTCTTTGCCTTTTATCATTACACGAAAAGTTTACCTGAGTGATTCGTGTGGTTGCAATATTAATACAGGTTGGAAACTTCAGAGTTGAACCACCTGGGTTATTCCGAGGTCGTGGAGAGCATCCAAAGGTTTGATATTATTTTCTTTGTGATATGTATTTCAGAGTTGTCCACGACAAGATCGTTTGATATGTGGTGGCTATCTGTTCAATTGTTTACACTGATTTTTGAAATTTCTTTGCAAATGTTGCTGTTAATGCTTGCTGTGTGTGGTATCAGTCGGGAAAGCTGAAAAGACGGATTTGTCCAAGTGATGTTACAATTAATATAGGAAAGAATGCCCCAATTCCAGAGTGTCCCATCCCTGGTGAAAGGTTTGTTGTCCTTCATGATCTCCAATTTCAGATGTTCAAAAGGATGATGTTTTCTAACTGTAATTTTTTTGGGTGCTTTCCATTAACCAATTTTTATTTAAATTAACATGTGTTACAGCTGGAAAGAAGTAAGGCATGACAATACGGTCACATGGTTAGCTTTCTGGAACGATCCAATTAATCCAAGGGAATTCAAATACGTGTTTCTGGCACCTAGTAGTAACTTGAAGGGTTTAAGTGACATGCAGAAATACGAAAAAGCACGGAGATTGAAGGTGCTCTTATGGAGATATGCCCATGAGCTTTTAGTAGTTTATTTTATTTTTGGATAACAGAGTAAATGCTTGTCATCGAATTGACGAAACCCTGCTAATTTTGAGTGCAGGACCATATAGGAAAAATCAGGGCTTCATATACCAAGGATTTTACTAGTAAAGATGTAACTAAGCGGCAGATAGCAGTTGCTACCTATCTCATTGATAAACTTGCTCTCAGGGCGGGTAATGAGAAGGTATAGTGTGTGAACTTACTTCAGCTGTACATAGAAGCTTTTGGCCTTACTTTGTTATGCCGTTTTTATTGAACAAGGTTGTTTACACGGACAAGTGAGCAAACATTAGCGAGGGCATGGACATTTACATTTCAGTATTAACAGAGTGATATGTACAGTAATTGGATCTCTTTAGTTAGAGCAAGCATGAGAATAATAGTTTCAAACCATTTGTCCACAAAGAAGTGGACAGAATTTTTGTATGCTTGGATTTTAATGGTCGTTCTCCTACAGGATGATGATGAAGCCGATACTGTTGGTTGCTGCACTTTAAAAGTAGAGAATGTAAAAGCAATTCCCCCTAACTCGTTGGAGGTAATGGCAATGCTTATTTAGAAATTTAAAACCATTGTATGGTAGTTTTCAGTGTATTTACCACTAGTAAATAACCGGTCAATCTTTTTTTATAATTTTCAGTTTAACTTCCTTGGTAAAGACTCAATCAGATATGAAAATACTGTTGAAGTTGAGACTCCTGTTTACAAGGCAATTATACAGTTCCAGTCTGGTGAGTAGGTGGCTTTCTAATTTTGTTATTGTGTTTTTTTTTGCTGTTTGAAGCTTGTCAATGCGCTCAACTTTCTTTTTCGATTTGCTTCAGGGAAACGTGGCAGTGATGATCTCTTTGACATGTTGGATACCAGTAGATTGAATGCTCATCTAAAGAATGTGATGGATGGCCTTACAGCAAAAGTGTTTCGTACCTACAATGCATCTATCACATTGGATGACATAGTAAGTTGATACTTGCCTTCGATGTCTTTGAACCTTGTATTGCTCTTATATATTTTATATTCTCTATAATATGAAAATTTAGCTTTTTGTGATTCAGAAGAAAGTTATGAGTCTCTCACCTCAAGATGCGAGAAAATCCTAATCATCTGAGATTTCGTGCAGATTAGAAAAATTACTGTTCTTACATATACAACCTGTAATGTAGAGATGATATTATACTTGATGGCATATGGTTTGGGGAAATTTTAGAAAATTCACTTCTGTTTGTTGTCAAAGCAAATAAAAGTTGATCTACATGCGTGCATTATTGAAACAGAGTGATATACAAAATTTCATGAATTGGGTGGAGTATGCAAATTGTGATTTGGTAAAAGCTGAGAGAACCTTCCTAAACTTATTTCATTGCATAAGCATTTTGGAAATTTGATTCGACTTTTTTAAAGCATCACCAACAAAAAAATAATTTTACATGATTCACAAGGCATTAAAGAGTAAATGGGGTATTGTGATGATTTGTTGGCTAAAAATCATTTATATATTTGATGGCACTGTTGTTGTGAAATATTTAGTACCGTCAAGATGAGGCACCTTCTTTGTCGTATCCTGAATCCTAGTTACGTAGATTGTGGACCTCATTTGTATGTTATGCAGCATTAACAGGGATATTAAGGAATTTCTTTGCTTTTGACTTCTACCAATTTTCTGGTTAAGTTATTCTTGTGCGGTTCCCTTTTCTTGTTATCCTGCCCCTCTCCCTTTTTCCCTTTCCTGATGATGATTCTTCTTATTTTTCCTTTCCTTTGCCTGATGGCAGTTGAACAAGAAAACCAAAGACGGAGATCTTTCAGAGAAACTTGTTGTTTATCAACATGCAAACAAAGAGGTGTAGCAGTTAATCCCTTGAGAATTTGTACTGAGTTAATAGTACTGTTCCTTTTGACTCAGTGGCATCTACAATATTTGGCATTTCATTGCAGGTTGCCATCATTTGTAATCATCAGCGGACTGTCTCAAAGACTCACAGTGCACAAATGTCCAAGTTAACAGAAAAGATTGATGACCTTCAGGTAATGATTACCTTATCTGGAACTTAACTGAAATGTTAGATGGCGGCATTTGTAAAGTGAAAGTAAAAAGTAGGGTGATGGTGTAACTTGCGCCTTGGGAAAAAGTCTTGGTTAATGATCTGGGAGTTAGAGTGTTAGACCAACCACTTGCTAAAAAGTATGAGAGGAGAAGTTGAGAACAGAAACCTCTTTGTCTGAGTGGGTTTGTAGACTGATGGTCTTGAAATGCATGTCTATTTCTTGCCGTGGAAGTAATTCTCTTTTTTGGTTGTAGGGCATCCTGAAAGATCTGAAAATAGATTTGGACAGGGCCAAAAAAGGAAAGCCCCCACTGAAAGATGCTGATGGAAAGCAAAAGAAAAATTTGACCCCGGAAGCGTAAGTTTACTTGTATGCTTATTTGGACCAAGTTTCCCTCATCTCCGGATATTGCCTTTCGTAGTAATTTATGGATTGACACAGGTTGGAGAGGAAGATAGCTCAAACAAATGCAAAGATTGAAAAAATGGAACTGGATATGAGAACTAAAGAGGATCTGAAAACAGTGGCATTGGGAACGTCCAAAATCAACTATCTTGACCCTAGGATCACCGTTGCTTGGTGCAAGCGGCATGAAGTTCCAATCGAGAAGGTAAGGTCTTCTTGTGAGTTTGTTGTTCTTGAAATGAATGTTATTATCCACAGTAATTCAGCCGATGAATAGATTACTGTCCATTTTGATAAGACATCGGTTAGTTCTTTGTTCAAGCTCCTGTATGCTTGACATTTTCCCACTGATACAGATCTTCAACAAGTCGCTCCTCGCGAAGTTTTCTTGGGCAATGCCAGTGGAGCCGGACTTCAGATTCTGATACTCGGAGATGTTGCTCGCATTGCCGCCTTCCCCTCCATTCCAAATTGAGAAAAAAATGGAGACAATCGACCCGACCCGACCCTTCCTTCTTTGTTCCATTATAGAACTTGACATTTTTGTTCTTTTTTTCTTTTTCGTATTTCTTTCCTTCGGCGGAAAATTCTTGTTGTATGTTAATCTAATCCAATGACTGGCTGAGTAGCCTTGCCACCACCTTGACATTTCATTTGTGTTTTCTTTTTCTTGAATCCCAGTAGTCGTTTTATTTGAACTCTGAAAACCCTCTCTACTGATTCTAAAGATACTTAAGCTACATTCAACATGTTCCTTTGCTTTGTGTTGTTTACTTTTTGGTCTTTCTTCTCTACCATCCAATCCCGTCCCTGTGATTTGACGTCCGGCCGTAAGTGATGATTTTATCAACATGTTCCTTTGCTTTGTGTTGTTTGTAGCACTTTTTAATAGTGCTTTTATGAAGAAGTTGTTTGTTGTTTGGCATGCAACTAACTAGTGCTTTTATATTGTATAGAAGCGCTAGAAAAAAAATTGGTGATGGCAGTTTTGATGATTTTTTTAAAGATTAATGGCATTTTAGACTTTGCAAATTAAAAAATAGAGATAATTTTGGAATTGAAAAAAGATTCATTAAAGGGAGCAAAATGTTTTTCTTGTTTCTCTGTGCAGCACTTTTAGAAGGAGGACCTCCTATGTACTTCTTAGAAAATACTTCTGAGTATTTCTACTTTTAACAAAAAACACTTTTAAAATATTTGTCAAACGACATTTTTTTTATATTTTAACTCAAGCGCTTTTACTCATTAGATAGCGCTTTTGACTCTTTCAAAAGTACAACTAAACGAGCCTTATGACTTCGAATATTGGGGCCGGATTATTTTCACTTATAACAATCATCGGGCCTCAATCCAGGGCATGTTGTCTGACTCGGAATGGCAAAGGACATGAATGAGAATGACGCCTGATTATTTAAGTATGAGATGAACAATCATCCTTGGTGATTTGATACCCAGTTGTTCAAGTAATTCTAACGTAAGAGGCACTTGCTTTATGTACATGCTAAATATGTTAAGAACGAGAATAATCCACATTTTTGCATATGCGTTGTTGTTAATGTTAGATCATTCACCCAGTATCAAAGAAGTTAAATGAAATCTAATCTTCCATCCTTAAATTGACTTCCATGTATTTTAGTTTGATTTTCACTTTGATATCATATTCATGACGAGATCTTTGTACACTCTTTAGTTTTTTTACACATTTTCAAATTGAATTAACCAAACGAAAACAACAGACATGATAAAACAAGATATGTGAGAGACTAAAATAAATGTGTTTATCATTTCTCATTCATGACTCTCATGAATGTGAGAGGCTTCCATATAACGAATTGGCTGCCATCATAGTTAGTCCTCTCTCATTGATAGGCCTGGGCACGGTTCGGTACCGGAGTGGTACCGAAACCGAACCTGTAGTAAAATTTCGGTATGGTTCGGTTCGGTCCAAGTGTAGGTTCGGTTCGGTTTTCGGTTCGGTCCAAGTGTAGGTTCGGTTCGGTAAGGAATAAGACCTATTTTTCAATTTTTGTAAAAAAAAAAACCCCAAATTAGTTTTTTGTCCAAAACTGATTTGGTACGATTCGGTACCGAACATAGAACCGAAACCAAACCGAAATCGAACCGACTAAGTACCAAACCGAACCGATTTTGTACCGATACCGAATGAACCGAAAAAAAGAACCGAACCGACCGGGTTCGGTTCGGTTCTCGGTATTTTTTTGCCCAAGCCTACCTATTGAACATGGGTGTGCTATCCACACTCTTTTTTACTTTTTACATATCTATTTAATTTTAGGCCGTCGAATCAAATAAATTCAAAAATATCAAAATACATAAATTAATAAAGAATATATAAGAAGTAAAAAAAAAGTATAGATATCACATAACAAAAGTGTGTGGTCTTATTATTTATATTTCCTACAATGATTTCAATGGCTGATTAAAGTATATACAAATTTTGCTTTATAGATATTAAATCTTCCTCATTATTTTGGGCACTCTCTCAAAATAAATCCATTTTCCACCCATTATGAACGTGCCCATTACTACTCAATATATATATATATATATATATATATATATATATATATATATATATATATATATATATATATATATATTGTGTATAATTTAATTATGGGTGAATTGTTAATTTGGTCTATGAATTAACACTTGACTGAAAATTCAAATTTCTAAATTTTTTTTTTCTTCAGAAAGATCAGTCTTTGAATTACAAAAATCTACCAATTACATCTCTAATATTATATTTGAAGCTACTATATTCAATTTTTCGTCAATTTAAGTCACGTTACTTGCATGTGATACACATTAGAGGGTAGATTGGAAATTTTACATAAAAAAAAGGTATTTACACTCTAAAGTGTGTCAAGTAACTTAAGTAGACAAAAAAATTAGATAAAATAGTTTTAAATATAATAGTATAGATGAAATTAGCAATTTTAATGAATTTAAAGACTTATGTTACTAAAAAAAAAATTTCAAAGACTAATTTTCACTAAGGTAATAATTCAAAAACTAAAATGACACTTCACTCTTTAATTATTTAATCGATGAAAAAATTAAAAATCTTTTCCCTTCAAATTACAAATCTCACATCTAAGTGGAAATAAAACTAAAAATACAAAAAAGCATAAAATTAAGAGTAATGTTCTGCCCAAATCTTAACTTGCTTTACAACAAAACATTATTATACATAAAAACCCACCTCACAATTTCCCAACAGAGCCCACCCACAAATCACATAATTAAACTCCACTACTAATTCACCCCACATATTATAAATCAACCCCCAAATTTCCCAATTTGTCTTCTTTTATCTTCCATTTTCACCCCATTCTAACTTTTAATTTACCATAACAACCCCACAATGGTTCCCTTCGACAAGAAGGTCATAAGCTACCAAGTACCCGCAAACAGTTGGTAATTTACTAATTCGACCCGTATTATCCCGGAATCCCAGATCAACCGCCGTTAAAAAATTCACGGAGAGATTCGACCTCGAAACCGAGCAGACAACAAAGGACAGAACCGTATCAGATCGGATCCATTCAGGGTCCTCTTCTTGGGGTCCTCGGATCCGGGTTTTCCATTTTCAATCGAGCCGGAGCAACCGCCTCAGGTCTCGAGTCGCTGAGTCGTCGTCGACGACCTTCGACACCTGCTTCTTCCTCGAAAACGAAGGCAACGGGAGCGAGCTCGGATCCGGCGACACAGCGAACGCCGATCCGGCGTACATGTCGGTCTTATCGCTCACCGGAGACCTCAGATCCACGATCCGAACCTGCTTCTGCACCATTTCCGGGCCGGGCCGGAGCCTCGCAGTCCCGGTCCCGGCCAAACCACCCTTTTCATTCATCTTCGAGTCCAGCGACTCTCCGCGCCTCAAGATCGTGACTTTCTCCATCTTGAAGCTCCGAAGGTCGTCGTAGGAGCTGGACCTCTTCGCGACCGGCGCCACAGCCGCCGGCTGCACCTGGATCCTCCTGGATTCGGATCGCACCGCCGGCTTTCCAGATCTAGGGTTAGAAACGTAATTCTGGTTAGCAAAGGGGTTCCCATAGTAGTAGCTCTTCCGGCGCGAAAACGACGCCGGACGGACTCTGATCCTTTCGATCAGACAATCCTGAGGCCGTAAGATCTCAGTCCCCATAATATCAAACCCTAAAATCCAAATAAATCACCTAAAAATATCAAAAAATAAATAAAATTCTATATATTTTTTTATTTTTGAACTTTTTTTATGGCCTCCTCTACTTCCTCACATGGGGGGGAAGAAGGAGGTCTTTTTACAGCTCTGAAATATTTTTTCTGCAAATCCGTTTTATGTGTGTTGTGGAGAAATGAGGGTTTTATAGATAAGGACTGGAGGGAAATGACGTTTCTACCCGCCTTCGCTACTCGAAGCGTGGGGGGCCCGCCACGTTTTTATTTTCCAAAGGCTATCCGTCCGAAGCTGACTGCGTCTTTCGCACCAGTCGGGCCTACTGGAAGTCCGTTTTAACGGAGTCGTTGAGGTCCTCGGTCTGGTATCCGTCAACTCGAGCAAGTTATGTATTTGAATAAATTTCATATTGTAATAAAGATAAAAAAAAATTTCTCTTATTTTAACAAAACACGCCTCTACATATTTATAATAGTCAATGAGTATGAAAAAATAAATTATACTCGAGCCAAAGGAATTCTATTTAGGAAATACAATATTCATTAAGAATAAATAAGTCAATAAATAATATTTTTAACTACACCTCTATTAAGTAATAACTTCTCTAAACTCAAAAAATTAATTTGATCCTAACCATATAACTTTAACCACTTAGTATTACGGCATAATAATATTCTTTTTCATTTATAAGTAAGATATCTTAAGTTTGATTCTTGCAAAATGCGAATAACCATATTATTACTAATTCATTGTAAGATTAAGCCTACTTTTTTTTCTTTAATGTAAATAATATCGAATATTTATTATAACTAAAAATATAAAATCACAATGGAAATTGTGATGTCGTTTTTTTTAAAGATTATTGAGCTTTGATTCAGTGCCCCGTACTTTCTACTTTCACAGTTATGTTTTGTGCTAGCATCCCTCTAATCCCACACCTCTATCTGCAATATCTAATTCCATTACTGTATTCTGAAACATTTTACCATCCCATCAAGCTTTTTCTCAGGACTTTATTTTCTATTGATTTTATGTCCTTTTCTTTTCCCCCTTCCAATTGGTAAGTTTAAGCATGCAGCGTCACAAAGAGGGAGCTACGAGTTTGTTCCCTTTCCAGTGCTCGAAATAATCACATGTAATGTAAAATGTAAATGGTGAAAAATGCAAGGCTAATAATTTCGTATGCATCAACAACTCGCGATCACTCATATAAGAATAGACGATTCAGTCTGACTTAAGTGTCCTAACCTTACATTTTTCTAGTCTAATAATTATTCATCCAACAAAAAACAATGAGAAAAATGAAAGAAAAGAAAGGAAGCTTTATAGCTTTGGGGTTGAATACTCTTTTCTTTTCATAAAGAAATGAATTGCAAGGAAGCAATCCTACTCCTTTTCTGAAGTCTCCAATATTCATACATTTTCCTGGTTGGGAAGTTGTGGTGGAAACCATCCTCCCAAATTTGATATATCACTAAAGCTCAAGCTTTGGTTTATATATATATATATATATATATATATATATATATATATATATATATATATATATATATATATATATATATATATATTTATATTTTATTTATCTCAGGTAAAGTTAAAGTTTTACCTGAAGAATCATTTAAGATTTAAAATAATGTTCATTTTCTAATGCTTGTAGAGATGTTTTGGGTCACCCCTGAGGAATGAAACTGCTATCTACCACTTGGTCTGGTGGCTTTCCTCCATGAGAGTTCAATAGTTGACCCAACTTGTGGAGCAAATTATGTCATCTTGGGGTGGTTTTTAAATTTATGTGGTCACTATGTGACTAACCGGACACACCAACACTGATGTTATGTATAGTGATACCACGATATGGATACATATAATTATATTATTGATCCAAAATGTCACAGTGTTAGTGTACTCGTACTATGAAAGTGCTTCTCCATCTGACTTTCATAAATTATTTCATCACAACCATTCTTATTTTGTGACTGTGTATTAACAAGAGTTTGGTGAAGGAAATAACATGTTGCAAATGGCTGGCCATGGCCATTTGGGCACTGCTTTCTCTCTCTACTTAAGCAAGAAGTCCAATTTCTTCAGTATTCGTTTGGTATATATCAAATATAGAAGGTTCCCTCATCAAAATGGTTTCTTGTAAAGCCTTCAAGGCCAGAAGAAAACTGACATGTCGACTTTATGTGGTTATGAAAATTGCAATTTCCGACCACACCACAATAATCAAGTGAATTTGGTTGGCCTGTATTCAACGTAACAAATTGCAGTTTCCCACCACACAAAAAGACATAGCAGCAGCTTGAGGATGTCAAGTTATTCCCGATCTTAGCTACGTACCCTCGTGACCCTGCCTTAAGGAGACGGGGATGTATATTCTATTGTATTTTCTTGTCACGAAGTTAGTGATTTATTGCATTGTGGGTCTATGCTCCATATCTTGAAAGATCTTTTATTTTAGTTTTAGCGTGGCTTTGTTACGGGTGTTTTACAGTTGGTTTAGATTTAGAATTGCTTTTGAAATAATTGAAAGTATTGTTTATAATAGTGCTTTTCGAACCGGCCATTATAAAAAATAAAAGTGAATCATAGAAAAGTAATTAAAGTGTTTCTTGTAAAAAATACATAACTAATGTTTCTTGCACTTAATGTGCTTTTGGACCCAAAAACATTTTCACCAAAAATGAGTTAGTGTATAGTATTAAAGAACATCCCACTTTTGCGACACCTTGTTTTTTAGCGAAGCAAACTATTGCTGATAACATGATGCTTTTAGTTGTCACTTATTACTACGGTCTAGTGATATTTCTCTTTATTTATAAGTGAGAGGTCTTAAATTCGATTCTCGCCAAAGAAAAATTTGAACCACATTATTGCTAGCATATTATGAAGCTTGATTCACTTCTCCACCCCTTAGTGTAGATAATCGATTAAAGTAGTGGTATTTCTCCTTACTTGTAAGTGAGAGTTCTTAGGTTCAATTCTCGCCAAAGACGAATTTGAACCACATTATTGCTAGCCCATTGTGAGGCTAATGATGCGATGATTATGCAAACACTCAAATTAAACCCTCTTTTTGACAATTGTAGTATAGATGTAAGTAGGGATCGTTCTAGGCCGGGGATTATGAGGGATTGCTAATCTACTCTAAACTGATTTAAAAACACTAAATAAGACTCAAAAACACAAAACTAGGCAAAAGACACTCTAATAACTCAAAACACACTAGAATGACTCAAAACAACCAAATGGAGTCAAACTAGACAATAGGGACTGATTTGGATGAATATAGGATTACAAAGACTCAAAACAATGAAAAGACACCAAAATGGACAGATTGACACTAAAAGACACTCAATGTAAAGGGGGGGGGGGATTGGTTTTGGACGAATTTAAAAACTTAAAAGTAAGAACTTGCAGAAAGTAAACAAAAACATAAAATTAAGGTGAATTGATGGTTGATGGACTAGCTAGAGGGTTCTTCTCCACACATGACACACTTGCATACAAACCAATTTTTCAGTTGTTCTTTCAATAAACTGTGAATAGCACTTTTTTAACTTTCAAGTTTTCCTTAAGTTATTGAATTGGACGGAAAAGCGCATACAACAATTCAAAACATTCTTCAAAAGTCCCTTACGTGAACAGCACAATAGAGATACAATCAAAGATCATTAAGCTTTGTGAAAACTATAAGCATTGACGAGGCATTCGTAACTATGAACAGCATGATACTCTTGCCAATAATTCACTTAATGCGATTGTGACTAGCAACCTCCACTACTTGTGAATATAAGTTCATAACGATTAGGTGAAACTCCCTTATATTCTAGCATCAAATTCATGCATGCAAACTAAGTATGCCCTTAATCGACATACAAGAATAAGTTATAAATCAAGCAGTTAAGCAAATTGAATTCACAACTCATGAAATCACAACTGAAGGTAATCAATTCATATTACAAATATGTTCATGGCTTTGAATCAACCTCTAGCCAAAACGAATTTAGTTCCACATATTTACAATTAAACAACTATAATTGAATTTAAACATGATAAACAAAAGTAGAAGACACCTAGAACGCTCCAACAATCCAACGTCTTGAATGGTTAGCATAGCTCCAAGTCCTCATTCTTTCTTGTAAACATGCGGCACCAAGGTGGGTGTGGTGTTTGGATGGTCTAGGGGATGTGGCAAAGATTGGATAGGTTGAGAGAGTATGGAAGGGTGGTAGGGGATGGATAGGAAAAGAGGTGGATGGAAATGGATGGAGGAAGAAGGAAACTTGTGGCATAAATTGTGTTGTTTATGGAATGTGTTGTAGATGTGAATTGGTGTCTTTGGCCTTGATGGAGAAGCATATTTATAGGCTTTGAGAATGAATCACTACCATCCATTTTCTTGGTGAGAATGAATCACTACCATCCATTTTGTTGGTGAGAATGAATCACCACCATCCATTTTTATTGGTGAGAATGAATCACTACCATCCATTTTTTTGGTGAGAATGAATCGCAACTATCCATTTTTTATGCTCCCCATGCATGCAATCCATTTCACCCCAAAATAGCTTCAAACTGTACCAAAATGCACTTCTTTGCTAACTTTGTTATTTAGAACCTACAAACACATGAAAATAGCTTAAAACATTCTAATAAGATGAAACTAATTAAGTAAATGCAAGGAAACAAACTAATAAAGTCACATAAATATGTTCCTATCAGCTAAGCCCACCCCCTTCTCTTTAGTGTAAAAAAATATCGTTTGTAAAAATAAAAATAAAAAAATGATTTTGTTCATCTCAAATGGTGCTTATTTGTGGGATATAACTAATTAGGGTTGGGCACGGGCCGGATTTTACTATTTTAAAACTAAGAACCGGACCTAACCCAGTCTGTATAAAACGGGCTGGGTACAACGGGTCCTCTTACTTCTTTTTTTATTTATTTTGATACAGAGCTCCAGAACCCCATCCGAACCGCCGCAAACCTCGTTCACTTTGCTAAAATTAGCACCGTCATCCTCTTCCTTTCCTGGACATTTTTTCGTCTCCCCTTTGCCCTCACCCTCTCTATCTCCGCTCCCAAAAAAAAATTGAGAGAAGAAAAACTGATTTGAACAAAATCCAATACACGAAACATTCAACAAAAACGTAAAAATTCGAATAGCTCAAGATGCAGGAAGCCGAAATTAAGAAAGCTGATGCTGAAAGAAATAAAAAATGAACTGGTCCAATACATACTTAAACGATTCACATCGATCAAATCCAATGAATACCCAAATAGAAAAAAAAAATTGAATTGCTAAAGAAATAAAATTGCAGAAGGAAAATGAAACGGCGAAAGAACCTATAAAGGTCTAGGACTGATCGAAGGGTTTGGAAAAGAGGAGATCATCGGGTAGATCGAGTTTGCCTTCCGCCATCGAAAAGATTGCCTCCCTCCCACGAACAGACCACGCGTTCCTTCGCTGGATCTACCTCACTCTGCTAAGGCCACGCCTTCTTTCGCTGGATCCTCATCGTCGATTGGGTTGTTGCTCCAGTCCTTGCAGTGCCAGAAATCGTCGATTGGGTTGCCGACAAGGCACTGGCTTTAGAGAGAGACTGTGGGAGACGGCGATAGAGAAGAACTCGAGTGACAGAGTCGAGGTCGAGGATAAGGAGACCTAAAACTAACAGTTAAGATTGGATAGAGAGATGATCTCTTCAATCTAGTCCGTCCATTTCAATTACAAACGGGTCGGTACGTGTACCCATTTTTCTATACTTCTGGAACCAGCCCGAACCTAAAATTTCAAAGCCCCAGCTCGCCCCGCCCTGTTTCTTTTTTTTTTTTTTTAAGAACCCGCCCGTACCCACCTCGAACCTTGATTACCCGCCCCGACCCGCGGTTCCTATACCCTTTTGCCCACCCCTATAACTATTCCTAGTGTAGCTAAAAATGCCTATCTCGTTGGTTGTACTCACAATGGTAGTGACATTCGCGATCTTGAATTGTCTGGTCAATTTTTTTGTTTTGTGATACAATAATATTGTCACTCAGTACTACGGCCTGGTGGTATTCCTCTTCACTTGGAAGTGAGAGGTCTTAGGTTCGAATATCATGGATGACGAATTTGATACCAAATTAGGTTGCCCATTGTGTGGCTTAGCCGAACTCCTCATCTCTTTAGTGTAAAAATATCGATGTACTCAAAAAAAATATTGTATAGTGGAAGGGGCAATTTTTGGCAAAGTCACACAACCAGTGATTAGTTATCTAACTCTTCATTATTAAAGTCAAAATTGAGACTTCCATTTATAATTAGCGCCGAATACAACTGGATCATTGTGCAAGTTTGTATTAGTGATAAAAACTCATCAACGTGTTTAAAATGAGTTTTTACCAAGAAAAAAACATGCATAAAATGTAATAATAACGAAATGTTGGCCTTCTATGCAAATTAAACTTTTTAAGCATATAAGGGAAAACTAATGAAAAAAAACTTAAAATTTTTTAGTTTTAATGAAAATGACAAAATAAAGGGTAAAGTGAATAATATCAAGATTGACTTTTTAGTATAAAAATTGTTGCAGTCCTATTAGATTAGGAATGTGATTGTGTAAATTCTAGTAGATATTGGAATGTATCTTATATTCCTATTAGGAGTTGATTACCTATTAAACGTTATAATCCTAAAGGGAAATGTTTTTACCTATCCTATTACTATAAAGAAAGGCACAATGGGGGTGGAATAGAACACACTCACAATTACACATCTCTTTCTTCTTCTCTCTATGCCGTACCCTCTCTCTCTATATGACCTCCATAATTATTCAATAAATTATGCTTACAACACGTTATCAGCACACTCTTGATGCTGCATTAAAAAGAGTTTATTCTTCAATCAAGAGAGTATTGCGTTTTAATCATTCTTTTTATGATTAATTTATTATTTTATTGAATTGATATACATGCTTTTTTTTTGTTGAACGTAATACAACGCATTGGAGATGCAATTCCGGCTTTATGAGAAGGATCTTCTACAAATTCAAAGGCTTTTGTAGTTTTCTGCTAATCAGGTACGCTTGAAATAAAATAAGATATTTCAAACAACCTTGAAGCATGAAAACATTCCCCATGATGCATGAACCCTCCATGTTTATATTTTTCTTCCGATATATATATATATATATATATATATATATATATATATTGTATATGTTCATATATTTGTCAATATATATATATATATATATATATATATATATATATATATATATTTGTTTCATGTAATACGCAATTAAATTGCTATGTGGAATTTGTGAGTCAAAGAATATAAATAAATTAGAAGCATAATTGGACATGATACGGCATCACCACCACGGCACCACTGTCGGCCACCCATGCACAATCGCTAGCCTGAAGTCCAGTTGCATGGATCACCGTAGCAACCCTTTGGGCTTCTTGCTCATGCACACAATAACCAGGCTTTGGCATGGGGTTAGTTTCGACCGACTTGAAGCCTCGAGCCCACTTGCAGTTCGGCTTGACTCACCAGAAAGGTTATACGCCTCAGGTACGCTTGAAATAAAGTAAGATATTTGAAACAACTTTGAAGCGTGAAAACATTCCCCATGATGCATGAACCCCCATGTTTATATTTTCCTTCCAATATATATATATATATATATATATATATATATATATATATATATATATATATATATATATTTGTTTCATGCAATACGCAATTAAACTGCTATGTGGAATTTGCGAGTCAAAGAATATAAATAAATTAGAAGCATATTAGGGTTTTTCAAACCCTAGAAATTTCGAAAAAAAAAAGAGAAATAATTGGACATGATACGGCATCACCACCGCGGCACCACTGTCGACCACCCATGCACAGTTGCTAGCTTGAAGCCCAGCTGTATGGATCACCGCATCAACCCTTTGGGCTTCTTGCTTCTGCACACAATAACCAGGCTTTGGCCTGGGGTTAGTTTCGACGGGCTTGAAGCCCCGAGCCCACTTGCAGTTCGGCTTGACTCACCAGAAAGGTTATACGCCTACTGAGCTTTGTTATCGACCTGCAACATATTAACCAGCCCAATTGGTTGGGTTTCTTTCCCTGAGCCTTTATACCTAGGGGTGGGCGAACGGGTATAGGAACCGTGGGTCGGGCAGGTAATAGAGGTTCGGGGCGAGTATGGGCCAGTTCCTAATTTTGTAAAATAGAAACGGGGCTGGGCAGGGCGGGCCTTTGACATTTTCGGTTCGGGCCGATTCCAAAAGTTTAGGAAAACGGGTACCCAGACCGGCCTGTTTGTAATTAGAATGGACGGACGAGATTGAAGATCATCTCTCTATCCAATCTTAACCATTCGTTTTAGGTTTCCTCATCCTATCAAATTCGACTTTGTCACTCTAATCTCTATCACTCGAGTTTCTCTCTATCTCTCGCCGTCTATGAATTGTCCCCTCCTCTCCACCACCCCGACATCAAGACGGTCCTGGCGACCACCACGACAGCCCAACAACTTTGACGGCATCCTAGACTTACAGAACCCAATCACCCCACCACCCATCTTCTGATCTTCTTGATTTGTCACCTCTCTCTCAGTCTCACAAGTAAAAACCAACCTCTGTGTATATAATTGATCTACATTTCGAGTTCTCTGCTTTAGTTGTTTTTCGGCATTTCGTTGTATTCTGATTCTAAATTACCTGTTGTGTTTTTAGGTCAATTTTATGTGATTAGTGCCAGCATTTTTTAAGGATCTGAATCTGGTATTCAGTCTCTGTATCACAGGTAAAAACTAAAAACCAAACCCCCATTTTCTTCTCTGCTTTATCAAATTTTGTTTTAAAATCAATTGAATTAAACTTGTATTTGTTCATGCGAAATGTGGAATTCTTATTACAAGTTTTAATAAGGCATGAATCTTGGCAAAGTATGCCAATGTATGCCAGTCCTTACTTAATAATAGTTGGTTTGCAGATTGGGGACCTAAGATTGATGTGGTGGGGTTTTGCTTCCTTGAAGGCTTGAAGCTAGTGACAAGCCTATATATATTGGCTTCGGTAGCTTGGTGAGTTACATAAGAATATGTGTAACTCTAAGGAAAATTACATATAAGAAAACTTACCATACAAGGCTCCTGATAACATAATGAGAAGTTGTATGTGGTTAGAGGCTGAGAAGAGAAGATTAAGCACATGTTTGATAATTTTGTTTTTGTTAAAAAGAAAAGCATTTGTTTTTTGTCACTCTGTTAACTCTCATTCGACATGTATACCTGTGATTATTTTAAGTATTGATTAGTTTTAATTTTTAAGTATTGTAATCAAACTTGTTAACTGCACTTGTGCTTGAACAAGTTGAGGACATAACAAAACAAATTCAATAATTACCTTAACCAAGTACAAATCATTGATCCTGGTGTACTGTTGTGTGATCTGTGTTCAAACTGTAATGTTTGGATGTGTTGTGCATACTGTAAACTGTTGTGTGATTTGTGTTCAAATTGTAATGTTTGGATGTGTTATGCATACTGTAAACTGCTGTGTGATTTGTTTTCATTTTGACTTTTGGTTGTTTCGTGTTTCTTTCAACTCACTTTAATCATTTATTATTATTATTATTATTATTATTATTATTATTATTATTATACAAAGATCCCTGATAGTGAGAAGTGCTTAGGCGTTGTTTGTTGCCACTTTGCAAGCCAAAAAGAGTACTGGTGAGATTCATTTTTTGTGATTCTCCACCCCTTGCAAATTTTGGGTCATTTCAGCTTTGAATTACAGATTTTTGGTCATTTTAGGATTGAAGTTGTAGTTGATTGCGATTATCATCAACTTTGAAGTTGTAGTTGATTGTTCATATATCAAAATTTCAGCTTTAAATTAACTAGATCATTTTTTCTTCACATTGTATTTGGGATGCAAAAACTTATTACATATTTTGGGTCATTTCTTCTTGCTGATCTACAATTCTTGAGAG
The DNA here is from genome assembly GCA_963580275.1 of Crataegus laevigata. Taxonomy (NCBI): domain Eukaryota; kingdom Viridiplantae; phylum Streptophyta; class Magnoliopsida; order Rosales; family Rosaceae; genus Crataegus; species Crataegus laevigata. The sequence continues at coordinate 14,055,455 of OY756940.1, read as the reverse complement.
ATCAAGTGGCAATAACCCAGGTATTGAATTTGAAACAATAAGTTTATGGATTCTGTTTTTATGTGTGGATGTTATACATTGTTTCATTATTGGCATTAAAAGGTTAGAATTGTTACATGCAATGTGGTTTTAGAATGTTGGATATAACAAATAACCACCCAAGATTTCTACTTTGTTTCCTTCTTGGATGATTAATATCGAAATATCTTTATTTGATTAATGAATATACTTCCATTATTTAATTTTTACAGATTTTTACATAATGTCTCAATCTCAAAGTCAAAGTACCCCTAGTACTAATGTAGCATCATCTACGGCTACATCACCATGTCCTCCACAAGCACAACCCACATGTATGTGGTTAGGGCCTTATAGTGTCAGTTGTTGCGTCGGTTTAATATAATATAGTGTCGCACAAGAGAGTTTCGACACCAACTGAACATGACGTCGGATTTACGAAGCCTACGTCGCTTTTAAACCGACGTAAACATTTAATGTCGCTTATAACCGACACAAATTTTAATAATTTTAAATACTGGCGTCGCTTTAAATAAAACAGTGTCGCTTTTAAGCTACATAAATAATAGGTGTCGCATATAAGCGACACTAATTGTGGTTTTTATATATTTTAAAGCCTGCGTCAGTTTTTTTTTATATTTTAAATATTGCGTCGGTTCTGAGCGACATATATTTTTTTTTTATAAATATTTTGAAACCTAGTGTCGGTTGTAAGCGACAGATTGATGCTCTTCATATACCCTCCCGTGTGTTTTCCTCTTCTTCTCTTTCATTTATCTCATTCCCTTTTCTTTCACCTTCCCGTGTCCTCTTTCCTCTTCTTCTCTTGCATTTATCTCAGATTTGCAAGCCTCCTTGCAAGCCTCCTCAGATTTGCAAGCCTCTTCTTCTCTTGCATTTATCTCATTCCCTCTTCAGATTTGCAAGTTCATTCTTCACAGTAGTAAGTTTTTCTTGCTTGTAATATTTTTATTTTCTCCTCTTATGTTTAATTTTTAGTTACAATTTTTTTTGTAGGGAATTTATTTGAGCTGGTTGAGTACATAAAGAAGTGATCGACGACGGAATTATTCCATAATTCAGGTTTATATCACTAAATTCTTTAATTTTTCAATTGTATATTGCACAAGTTTATTTATTTAAAAATTGTAATTTAAGTAGTTAGATAAATTTCTACTATTTTTGTTAAATTAATTAATATTTAGTCGAATTAATTAATTTTGACACTTGAATTGTTATGAGAAAATAGAATGAATAATATTTATTAACATTTATGTTAAATTAACAATATTAAATATATCATAAACTTATAATATTGAGTAATATAAGAATATATTATGTTAAATTAATTTCTTTTGTTGTTATTTTAATTTGTTGTTATTTTGATAATTTTTTGTTGTTATTTACTAGAATAGATTAGATGAGAATAATTTGAATTGTTATGAGAAAATGGAATGAATAATATTTATAAGCATTTAAGCATTTATGTTAAATTAACAATATTAAATATAACATAAAATTATAATATTGAGTAATATAAGAATATATTATGTTAAATAATTTTTTTTGCAATTTGAATTTTTATGAGAAAATGGAATGAATAATATTTATAAGCATTTAGGTTAAATTAACAATATTAAATATAACATAAACTTATAATATTTAGTAATATAAGTATATATTATGTTAAATTAATTTTTTTGGCAATTTGAATTGTTATGAGAAAATAAAATGAATAATATTTATAAGCATTTATGTTAAATTAACAATATTAATATAACATAAACTTATAATATTTAGTAATATAAGAATATATTATGTTAAATTAATTTTTTTTGCAATTTGAATTGTTATTAGAAAATGGAATGAATAATATTTATAAGCATTTAAGCATTTATGTTAAATTAACAATATTAAATATAACATAAAATTATAATATTGAGTAATATAAGAATATATTATGTTAAATAATTTTTTTTTTGCAATTTGAATTTTTATGGGAAAATGGAATGAATAATATTTATAAGCATTTATGTTAAATTAACAATATTAAATTCTTAATAAACTTATAATATTTAGTAATATAAGAATATATTATGTTAAATTAATTTTTTTTGCAATTTGAATTGTTATGAGAAAATGAAATGAATAATATTTATAAGCATTTATGTTAAATTAACAATATTAAATATAATTTTTGCCCTGTAATTGTTATTTTGATAACTTTTGGTTGTTATTTACAAGAATGGATTAGATGAGCATAATTTTTATAACTTTTTGTTGTTATTTTAATTTATTTTTACTATAATAGGTGTTGAAAATTAAAAGATTGCAATCGTGATAGAGTTCGAGGGTTGAAAGATTGAAATTGAAAATTCTATTAGTTATGCCTACATGATAGGGATTGCAAGATTGTAGGCATCTTAGTGTCAACGTAATATTGTGCCCTCGTAAAGTGGTAAAACATGGATAAGAGTTGGTTGACGATACCTCGAAATTTAGAAGCATATACAGCTGGAATTAATTCGTTCTTGGATCAAGCAGTTGCAAATGGTGTTGGTCCTGATAAGTTTAGATGTCCTTGCAAAAGATGTTGTAATCGATATACTTTTGTGAGGAACACTATTATTGAACATCTGATATTGTATGATATGGATAAAGATTATAAAAATGCTTGCTGGCGACATCATGGCGAGCAAAACATTGGAGAGCAAAATGTGGCAATTGGAGAAGAAGAAACAGTAGATGAGGTGATTGGCATGCATGATTTTCTTAATGATGTATTTGTCCAACCATTAACAGAAGAAGGTGTTGGGCCGTCTACTGAACCTTCTATTGGGGAAGGGCGTCCAGAAGAGGTGGAGACTTTTTTTAGGTTGCTTGAAGAGGCAGATCAAGATTTGTGGCCAGGGTGTAAGGAGTTTAAGAAATTGGAAGCAGTTGTAAGACTGTATCAGATCAAGTGTTTAGCGGGAATGCCAGACGAGATCTTCACAACTTTACTGGAGTTAATTAAAAGAATGTTGCCTGAAGGGGATTGTTTGCCTGAATCTTGTTATAAGGCAAAAAAACTTATAAATGACTTGGGTCTGACGTATGTGAAAATTGATGCATGTCCCAATGATTGCATGATCTATTGGAAAGATACTTCGGATTTGACCGTGTGCTCGGTTTGTGGTGAATCAAGATATAAAATTGCCAACGCAGCGGATAGGTCGAAAAAAAAAGATCGCAGCTAAGGTTATGTGGTATTTTCCTTTAAAACCACGATTGCAACGATTTTTTATGTCAAAGCATACAGCTGAACATATGAGGTGGCATGCAATTGAATGTCCTAAGGATGAGTTTATGAGACATCCTTCAGATTCTCCAGCATGGAAGCATTTGGATAATTTATATCCGGATTTTGCGTCAGAAATTCGAAATGTCCGATTAGGGTTGGCCAGCGATGGATTTAATCCTTTTGGAAAAATGAGGAATGATCATAGCACATGGCCTGTGGTGCTTTCTGTTTACAATTTGCCGCCTTGGATGTGCATGAAGCAACCAAATTTGTTGTTGTCTCTTTTAATACCAGGACCGCGCAGTCCTGGTAAAGATATTGATGTATACATGCGTCCACTGATTGACGAGTTGAATGAGTTGTGGGAGGTGGGCACTCCAACTTATGATGCGTATTCCAACCAAAGTTTTACAATGAAGGCTGCTGTCTTATGGACTATAAGTGATTTTCCGGCTTATGGAATGTTGTCAGGATGGAGTACACATGGCTATAAAGCCTGTCCACATTGCATGCATGATAAAGAATCTATTTACTTGCCGGCGAGTCGTAAAATTTGTTATATGGGGCATCGACGCTTTCTTGAAGATAATCATAGGTTTCGAAGGCAAACCACAGCTTTTAATGGTCGTCGAGAGCATCGTAGTGCACCAAGGCAGTTGACTGGTTTACAATGTCTCGAAGAACTTTGTACATTGAGATTTACTTTTGGAAAACCAAAGAAAAATGCTTCAGTTGGGCAACGCAGAAAAAGAACTTCGAGCAGTACAAGTGGTAACAGTCAGTGGAAGAAGAAATCTATTTTTTATGAACTACCTTATTGGAGGCATCTGTTGATTAGACACAATCTTGATGTTATGCATATCGAGAAGAATATATGTGACAGTGTGGTGGGAACATTGCTAGGTATAGAAAAGTCTAAAGATGGATTGGCTGCACGTGCAGATCTTGAAGTCTTGAACATAAGACGCAGTCAACACCCACGTAGGGAAGGAAATAGAACATTTCTACCTCCAGCTTTGTTCACGTTGAAAAGAGAAGAAAAAACTGCGTTTTGCAATGTGTTGTCTACTATTCGGGTCCCCGATGGATATTCATCAAATTTATCGCGATGTGTGCATGTGAATGAACGAAAAATACATGGGTTGAAAAGTCATGATTGCCATGTTTTAATGCAGCAGTTACTCCCGCTTGCAATACGCCCGGTTTTGCCTAAAGCTGTTACTATGGTATTATTAGAGTTAAGTGCAATTTTCAGACAGTTGTGTAGTAAGAAGGAGTCTGAGGAAGGATTCAAGGAACTGAGTTCAAGAATTGCCTTGACATTATGTCAACTTGAAAAAATATTCCCTCCTGCATTTTTTGATATAATGGTGCACCTTCCAGTTCACTTGGCAGAAGAAGCAGCTCTTGCAGGGCCTCCCTATAGATGGATGTATCCAATTGAACGGTAATTAATAAAAATTTTAAATTTTTTTACAATTGTAGTCATAACTTTAATTTATAATTATAATTGTTTATGTTTCGTTTATAATTATAGGTATTTGCAAACGTTGAAGCGCTATGTTCGTAATAAGGGTCGTCCTGAAGGTTCTATTGCTGAAGCATATTTGGTGGATGAGTGTTTGTCCTTCTGTTCCATGTATCTTAGAGGTGTCGAGTCTCGTCGTACCCGTAGAGGCCGAAATGAAGATGGTATTGGACGTGGAGTGTCTGATGGGTTATCAATTTTTGACTCCAAAGGATGTTATATGGGTTCAGGAGAAAATGTGGAGCTCGATCTAAATGTTCTTGATCAATGCCATAGATACATTCTAAATAATTGTGATGAAGTGAACCCATTTAGAAGGTAAGAACGTTTAATCATACGTCTTAATGTTTTATTGATTTTCTTAACTTTGAAAAATTAATTATCTAAATTTGGACATAATTGTGTAGCCAACATGAGGAATTCTTGAAAACTAAACATCGTCGAGAAAGGTTAACTATGCGACAAATTAAGGAGCTAAGCAAGAAAGAATTTCCAGAATGGTTCAAGCAACATGTGAGTTGATATAACAATCACATTATTTATTTATTGTTTTGCATTTTAATTATAACATGTTATAGTTATTATGTCAATTGTTATCTTCATACTTATTACAGATGAATTCAAGCTATCATGCTAATGACACGTTGATATCTCAAGACTTGCATTGGCTAGCTAATTATCCTGGTAGGGTTGTGAGTAGATATAAAAGTCACATTGTTCATGGATTTAGATTTCGTATAAAATCTGTGGATGATAAGCATAAGAATCAAAATTGTGGTGTCTTTGTACCTGCAAATGTTCCTGGAGCAATTGGGCAAGTGAATTGTTATGGCAGAGTTGTAGATATGTTCGAGGTTAAATATTGTGGTCCTACTGAGGCAGGAGATAGGGGTCGAGCTGTGATGTTATTTAAGTGCGAATGGGTTAATAGTGAAAGTCCACGAGGAATGAAGACCGATCAATATGGATTTACTATGGTGAATTTCAATCAATTGGGATTTAAAGAGGATCCTTTCATACTAGCATCACAAGCATTACAAGCATTTTACGTGGAGGACACAATTGCAAAAGATTGGCACGTAGTTGTTCGAACTCAGCCGAGGGATTTGTTTGACGTACTAGAGGATAGTGATGCAATTGAGGATTATGCCATACCGAACTTGGATGATCGAATTCTTGACAATGAAAATTTCCATACAAGGGTTGGCGTGGAAGAGACTCCTTTTCTTGAATCATTAGCGTTGCCTACCGAGTTCGTTAATCATGCCAATGTCGACGATGAGGTATCAGATGATGACGTGGAATAAATATGTTAATTATTTTATGTATTAATTATACTATCTTTCATTTCGTATGTTATGATATCTTATTGTAAAATTATATTTCTGTTTTTTATTAAGTATTATATATAAGTTAAATCTTTATTTTAAATATTGGGTTATACTTTTTTTTTTTTTTTAGCTTGTTTTCTGTCGTTTTAACCGACGGCATATGTCATCTGCGTCGGTTTAATTGAAATATTTTGGCGCGACATTTGACTTTTCCAGTTGGCGTCGGTTTTAACCGACGCAAACTTTGATTATTTCGACGCAATGAAAGCTTATTTCGACACAGCTTGTCATCTTACGTCGATTTCATCCGACGCAATGTTAGTCTATTTCGACGCAAGGTAAAAACCTGAATTACATGTATTATTGCGAAAAAAGGATGATTATTTTTTCTTATTTGCAGTTCAAAAAACTTTTGAGTTGTGAATTACACAATTTTTTTTTATTTAACAATTTTAAACTTCTAAAAACTATAATAATTATATATATATAAATATTAAATTCTTTTATTTGACAATTTTATACCCCTAAAAACCATCGATCTTGAATTTGAAATATTTAATGAAAGTATGAATAAACTCTTGAATTTGAGATAAAGTTACGGCAAAAACTTATTCGACGGTTATTAACGAAAACTCACGATTTAACGGTTATTTTAACTCCGATTTTGATGATTTTTTATATGTACACTCCTTCACCCTATATGAATACAGTGAATGATTTCGATCTTGAATTTGAAATATTTACACTAGTGGATACCACAAAATCTTATGTTATACTTAATGAAAGTATGAATAAACTCTTTAAGTGTTAGTGAATCTATCGATTTGATGGAATACGAATTCTACGAAACTAATTTCGACGATGCAACCGTCAAACATGTTTGTATATAATTCGAGATCGCATACGCAAAAAATTGGAAAAAAAAAACATTCTGAGATAAAGTTACGGCAAAAACTTATTCGACGGTTATTAACGAAAACTCACGATTTAACGGTTATTTTAACTCCGATTTTGATGATTTTTTATATGTACACTCCTTCACCCTATATGAATACAGTGAATGATTTCGATCTTGAATTTGAAATATTTACACTAGTGGCCACAAAATCTTATGTTATACTTAATGAAAGTATGAATAAACTCTTTAAGTGTTAGTGAATCTATCGTTTTGATGGAATACGAATTCTACGAAAGTAATTTCGAAGATCCAACCGTCAAACATGTTTGTATATAATTCGAGATCGCATACGCAAAAAATTGGAAAAAAAAAACATTCTGAGATAAAGTTACTGGAAAAACTTATTCGACGGTTATTAATGAAAACTCACGATTTAACGGTTATTTTAACTCCGATTTTCATGATTTTTTTATATGTACACTCTTTCACCCTATATGAATACAGTGAATCATTTCGATCTTAAGAGTTGAAATTTTTTTTTTAGTGGAATGTTTTAATGTGAAAAGTCATCTTTTTTTTTTTGGGTTACAGAACTTACACATAACGTACCATAAGTTGTGTACGTACCAAAATAATGATAATACAACGTAATAATAACTTGGTAGGTACTAAATAAAAAATTGCATAACGTACCAAAATAAAAATACATACCTAGATTAATACAAATTGGTACGTTATATTAAATATTTGTGCATGTTATCTTTCATAATTGTATGTTAATATGATGTTTATATGTTATTATAATTTAATACAACAAATTATTTGAATAAGAAAAGTTCATTTTAAACGAATTATGATAAGATAAGATAGGAAGTTTGTGATGATTTTAGAATATTTATCATATTATTTTATGAACTAGTTGGTTAATTATTTACAATAAAAATCATATTTCTTATTTAAAAGTTATAGATGTTTGATTAAAAAAATTCAAACTTTATGACATCTATATCAAAATGATCTTAAAATTATATTTCTGTTTTTCATTCAGTATTATGTATAAGTTAAATTTTATTTATTATAATATTATATGAAATAACATAACTACTTATTTATTAATTTTATTTATTATAATATTATTTACAATAAAAATCATATTTCTTAATTATATGAAATAACATAACTACTTATTTATTAATTTTATTTATTATAATATTATATGTTGGGCGGGAATTTTCCCGGTCTTTTTGCACGCACGGGGAAATGGGTTGCACGGGGAAATGGGTTGGAAAATTTTTTAAAGCACTGTCAGAGTTAGCGTCGGTTTAAACCGACGCAATATTATCCTATTTCGACGCCAGTATTTAATATTTCGACGCAAGCATTTAATATTTCGACGCAAGCGTCGGTTTAAAACAACGTAATCATTTATTATTTCGACGCAAGCATTTAATATTTCGATGCCTCGGTTCATTCGCACGTCCAATTCCGAGACCATTGTCTGTGTCAGTATAACGTCGGTTTGAACCGACGTAAAGTGTGTGATATTTCGACGCTATGTAAATCTGTCAGAGGGTCTGTCGCTTTTAAGCGACGTAAATAGGTCATATTTCGACGCTAATGTTTTTCCCGTATTTAATGTTCTGCATCATCCCCTTTTCCTTTTGTTTCCATTATCACTCTCGCATATCACTCTCATTTCACTCCCTCTCCCTCTCGCTCTCCCTCACCTTCTCTCATTTCACTGTGATTCCTTGACTTATCTATGGATTGTGGTAGTGATCATCAACGGTCTGAGGAACGTCATGTGGAAGAGGAGGAATTCGAAGGTGGTTGTTTTTACATATTATTCTTAGTTTCGTTTTTTTGTTTTTTTGGGTGTGTTTTAATTGTTGTTTTTTTATGAACTAGGAACATCTCAACGGGGGCGAGGACCGTCTGTTCCCAAATGGAGGAAACAGCTTTGTTCGTTTGATATGTCCGGAAAATGCGTCAGTGATAATGCTAGTGCCTTTTCGAAATATGTGGCATCGGAGGTTAGAGACCCCAGAAATTTCCCGTTGGCGAAGCATTGGCGTACGATTAAGGATGAAGATAAGGAAGTTTTGTGGGAAAGAATTAAGGTATTGTTATTTTTATTTTTATTTGAAAATAAAAAAATAATTCGATTATGGGAATAATGTTTGACTTGGTTGATTTGGTTTTTTTTTTTATGGACGTAGGGAAATATTTGTTTTGAAGATGCAGATATACCAAAAATGCCTTTGATCAGCTATATGACGCTTAAGGTAGCGGAGCATGCACATAAAGAGTTCAGAAATAAGTTAAAAAAAAATATTATACCCAAAGAGCAGCTGGGGAGCGTTGCCAGCCACCTCCTGATGTGAATCCTACCCAGTGGGGTAATTTGTTGGCATACTGGGGTAGAGATAAAACAAAGGTAATCGTTATGTAGTTTATTTCGATATAACTATAAATTTGTCTAATAAATTTTTTTTGTTTATTTTTAGGAGGTTGCTGAAAAAAATAAAATTAATCGGAAAAAGAAAACGATGAACCACACTACTGGTACAAAATCTTTTGCAAGAAAGCGGCATGAATATGTATGGATTGTACAATTTGAATAAGTTTTATTTTAAATACTTTATAGTTATAAATTTTAATTTTAATGAGGTCTGCTTAAAATTGTTTGTGTTAAATTTTTTTATTTGTGAAGCGAAAGAAGCATGGGAAAGAAGCAGATCCTGTAACTTTTTTTCGTGAATGTCATACACGAAAAAATGAAACATGGATTGATGAAGCATCGGAGCATACAGGGGTAATTTATTTTATTTCTTAGTATTCATTATTATAAATTTTTATTATTTATAGCTTAATTTTATGTTTTACTATTGATTTTTTTTTTTAAATTGTAATGCAAGGCAACAATGGAGACCAATCTCCAAACTTTGATTCAGTCGGGCCAAGAGGATAGTGAAGATCTTAGGACCCGAGTGTATGTTGATACAATGGGTCCTGAGAAGTATAATAGAGTCAGAGGATACGGTCACGGGGTGACTCCTGATATGGTTTCATATGCGTCTTCTTCATCTTCTACATCAATTTCCTCCAAGAGGTCATCTAACAGTGCAATGGCATTGCTGAGGACTCAAAATAATGAGTTGCAAATGACGAATGAAAATAACCATAAAAGGATTTCGGACCTAGAGAACAAGCAAAGTCAGATGATTGCGTGGCTTTTCCAAAGATTTCAGCCACATCCACAAGCACCGTATAGCCCGGGAACCCAACAGTCAGGCCAGAGTCAGCCACCTCCTCCTCCTCAACAGTCGGGTCAAAGTCAGCCGCCTCCTGCACATCCGTATGCTGGCCATACTCAGCAACCTCCGTATCCTATGCCATACATGCAGCCCCCTATGCAGCCCCCGACATACATGCAACAGCCGCCTATGTCATGCATGCAGCAGCCTTATCAACTGCCAGTATATCGACCCGAGATGGCTGCTCCTAGTGGATTTTGTCCTGAATTTCCAGCTGGGGGGTTTTCTGAAATGCTTGCGGGTGTTGGATTTGATGTAGACTTGACGAGGATGTTGGCATCAGATAGAGGATCTCAAGGACGAGAAGGATCTGTGCCACGTTCCGGCGCAGATTCGGCTACGTAGTTTTTGTTTATTTGGTTCTTTTTCTTGTCGGATAAATATGACACTTTAATCGTTCTATCTTTTTGTTATTTTATGTTACGTTTGTAATGTCGGATTTGGAAGTTGTTACGACGGATAAGTTTTTGTATATTAAGTGGAACGTTGGATGTAAAATATTTGCGTATTTTGGTACTATTTTTCTTGTTAATTATTTTCATTAATGTTTATTTTGGCCTGAGAATTTATTATTGTAATTATATAAATTTTGTCTGTTATAATTAATTGAAGACGAAAGTTAACTTTGTCAGTTGTTTTTTATTATTATTAACAAAGGTGGTGTCGGCTAAGACCGTTATTAGTTTTGCATATTTTATTTATTTAATTGGTATTTGACGTCGGATTATGGGATATTTAATTGATTTAATTTTTTGTCGATGTCGTTTAAAAGCGACAGTAGGTTGCATATTTTACAATTAAATTGTTAATGAACGTCGCTTTAAGGTGTACGTGTACGTCGCTTTAAACCGACGTAAGGTGTGTGTGTATGTCGCTTTAAAGCGACGCTATATAGTGGCGCTTTAGAGCGACGCTGTTTAGTGGCGCTTTAAGCCAACAAAGCGACGCTAATGCCTTTTCGTGACGCTAGCAATAGTGTCGCTTTGAAAATGCGACATTACATTGTTTTATGTCGGATTTTTGCAATATTTCCGACAGAAAATCGTATTTCTCGTCGGTTTTGGTTCCGACGGTGATAGTATATATTGTAGTAGTGTCCATATCTTGAAAGATCTTTTATTTTAGTTTTAGCGTGGCTTTGTTACGGGTGTTTTACAGTTGGTTTAGATTTAGAATTGCTTTTGAAATAATTGAAAGTATTGTTTATAATAGTGCTTTTCGAACCGGCCATTATAAAAAATAAAAGTGAATCATAGAAAAGTAATTAAAGTGTTTCTTGTAAAAAATACATAACTAATGTTTCTTGCACTTAATGTGCTTTTGGACCCAAAAACATTTTCACCAAAAATGAGTTAGTGTATAGTATTAAAGAACATCCCACTTTTGCGACACCTTGTTTTTTAGCGAAGCAAACTATTGCTGATAACATGATGCTTTTAGTTGTCACTTATTACTACGGTCTAGTGATATTTCTCTTTATTTATAAGTGAGAGGTCTTAAATTCGATTCTCGCCAAAGAAAAATTTGAACCACATTATTGCTAGCATATTATGAAGCTTGATTCACTTCTCCACCCCTTAGTGTAGATAATCGATTAAAGTAGTGGTATTTCTCCTTACTTGTAAGTGAGAGTTCTTAGGTTCAATTCTCGCCAAAGACGAATTTGAACCACATTATTGCTAGCCCATTGTGAGGCTAATGATGCGATGATTATGCAAACACTCAAATTAAACCCTCTTTTTGACAATTGTAGTATAGATGTAAGTAGGGATCGTTCTAGGCCGGGGATTATGAGGGATTGCTAATCTACTCTAAACTGATTTAAAAACACTAAGTAAGACTCAAAAACACAAAACTAGGCAAAAGACACTCTAATAACTCAAAACACACTAGAATGACTCAAAACAACCAAATGGAGTCAAACTAGACAATAGGGACTGATTTGGATGAATATAGGATTACAAAGACTCAAAACAATGAAAAGACACCAAAATGGACAGATTGACACTAAAAGACACTCAATGTAAAAGGGGGGGGGGGATTGGTTTTGGACGAATTTAAAAACTTAAAAGTAAGAACTTACAGAAAGTAAACAAAAACATAAAATTAAGGTGAATTGATGGTTGATGGACTAGCTAGAGGGTTCTTCTCCACACATGACACACTTGCATACAAACCAATTTTTCAGTTGTTCTTTCAATAAACTGTGAATAGCACTTTTTTAACTTTCAAGTTTTCCTTAAGTTATTGAATTGGACGGAAAAGCGCATACAATAATTCAAAACATTCTTCAAAAGTCCCTTACGTGAACAGCACAATAGAGATACAATCAAAGATCATTAAGCTTTGTGAAAACTATAAGCATTGACGAGGCATTCGTAACTATGAACAGCATGATACTCTTGCCAATAATTCACTTAATGCGATTGTGACTAGCAACCTCCACTACTTGTGAATATAAGTTCATAACGATTAGGTGAAACTCCCTTATATTCTAGCATCAAATTCATGCATGCAAACTAAGTATGCATCCTTAATCGACATACAAGAATAAGTTATAAATCAAGCAGTTAAGCAAATTGAATTCACAACTCATGAAATCACAACTGAAGGTAATCAATTCATATTACAAATATGTTCATGGCTTTGAATCAACCTCTAGCCAAAACGAATTTAGTTCCACATATTTACAATTAAACAACTATAATTGAATTTAAACATGATAAACAAAAGTAGAAGACACCTAGAACGCTCCAACAATCCAACGTCTTGAATGGTTAGCATAGCTCCAAGTCCTCATTCTTTCTTGTAAACATGCGGCACCAAGGTGGGTGTGGTGTTTGGATGGTCTAGGGGATGTGGCAAAGATTGGATAGGTTGAGAGAGTATGGAAGGGTGGTAGGGGATGGATAGGAAAAGAGGTGGATGGAAATGGATGGAGGAAGAAGGAAACTTGTGGCATAAATTGTGTTGTTTATGGAATGTGTTGTAGATGTGAATTGGTGTCTTTGGCCTTGATGGAGAAGCATATTTATAGGCTTTGAGAATGAATCACTACCATCCATTTTCTTGGTGAGAATGAATCACTACCATCCATTTTGTTGGTGAGAATGAATCACCACCATCCATTTTTATTGGTGAGAATGAATCACTACCATCCATTTTTTTGGTGAGAATGAATCGCAACTATCCATTTTTTATGCTCCCCATGCATGCAATCCATTTCACCCCAAAATAGCTTCAAATTGTACCAAAATGCACTTCTTTGCTAACTTTGTTATTTAGAACCTACAAACACATGAAAATAGCTTAAAACATTCTAATAAGATGAAACTAATTAAGTAAATGCAAGGAAACAAACTAATAAAGTCACATAAATATGTTCCTATCAGCTAAGCCCACCCCCTTCTCTTTAGTGTAAAAAAATATCGTTTGTAAAAATAAAAATAAAAAAATGATTTTGTTCATCTCAAATGGTGCTTATTTGTGGGATATAACTAATTAGGGTTGGGCACGGGCCGGATTTTACTATTTTAAAACTAAGAACCGGACCTAACCCAGTCTGTATAAAACGGGCTGGGTACAACGGGTCCTCTTACTTCTTTTTTTATTTATTTTGATACAGAGCTCCAGAACCCCATCCGAACCGCCGCAAACCTCGTTCACTTTGCTAAAATTAGCACCGTCATCCTCTTCCTTTCCTGGACATTTTTTCGTCTCCCCTTTGCCCTCACCCTCTCTATCTCCGCTCCCAAAAAAAAATTGAGAGAAGAAAAACTGATTTGAACAAAATCCAATACACGAAACATTCAACAAAAACGTAAAAATTCGAATAGCTCAAGATGCAGGAAGCCGAAATTAAGAAAGCTGATGCTGAAAGAAATAAAAAATGAACTGGTCCAATACATACTTAAACGATTCACATCGATCAAATCCAATGAATACCCAAATAGAAAAAAAAAATTGAATTGCTAAAGAAATAAAATTGCAGAAGGAAAATGAAACGGCGAAAGAACCTATAAAGGTCTAGGACTGATCGAAGGGTTTGGAAAAGAGGAGATCATCGGGTAGATCGAGTTTGCCTTCCGCCATCGAAAAGATTGCCTCCCTCCCACGAACAGACCACGCGTTCCTTCGCTGGATCTACCTCACTCTGCTAAGGCCACGCCTTCTTTCGCTGGATCCTCATCGTCGATTGGGTTGTTGCTCCAGTCCTTGCAGTGCCAGAAATCGTCGATTGGGTTGCCGACAAGGCACTGGCTTTAGAGAGAGACTGTGGGAGACGGCGATAGAGAAGAACTCGAGTGACAGAGTCGAGGTCGAGGATAAGGAGACCTAAAACTAACAGTTAAGATTGGATAGAGAGATGATCTCTTCAATCTAGTCCGTCCATTTCAATTACAAACGGGTCGGTACGTGTACCCATTTTTCTATACTTCTGGAACCAGCCCGAACCTAAAATTTCAAAGCCCCAGCTCGCCCCGCCCTGTTTTTTTTTTTTTTTTTTAATTAAGAACCCGCCCGTACCCACCTCGAACCTTGATTACCCGCCCCGACCCGCGGTTCCTATACCCTTTTGCCCACCCCTATAACTATTCCTAGTGTAGCTAAAAATGCCTATCTCGTTGGTTGTACTCACAATGGTAGTGACATTCGCGATCTTGAATTGTCTGGTCAAT
This sequence comes from Crataegus laevigata, assembly GCA_963580275.1. Classification (NCBI taxonomy): domain Eukaryota; kingdom Viridiplantae; phylum Streptophyta; class Magnoliopsida; order Rosales; family Rosaceae; genus Crataegus; species Crataegus laevigata. The sequence goes on along the minus strand of OY756940.1, from coordinate 14,040,401 downwards.
TTTTTTGTTTTGTGATACAATAATATTGTCACTCAGTACTACGGTCTGGTGGTATTCCTCTTCACTTGGAAGTGAGAGGTCTTAGGTTCGAATATCATGGATGACGAATTTGATACCAAATTAGGTTGCCCATTGTGTGGCTTAGCCGAACTCCTCATCTCTTTAGTGTAAAAATATCGATGTACTCAAAAAAAATATTGTATAGTGGAAGGGGCAATTTTTGGCAAAGTCACACAACCAGTGATTAGTTATCTAACTCTTCATTATTAAAGTCAAAATTGAGACTTCCATTTATAATTAGCGCCGAATACAACTGGATCATTGTGCAAGTTTGTATTAGTGATAAAAACTCATCAACGTGTTTAAAATGAGTTTTTACCAAGAAAAAAACATGCATAAAATGTAATAATAACGAAATGTTGGCCTTCTATGCAAATTAAACTTTTTAAGCATATAAGGGAAAACTAATGAAAAAAAACTTAAAATTTTTTAGTTTTAATGAAAATGACAAAATAAAGGGTAAAGTGAATAATATCAAGATTGACTTTTTAGTATAAAAATTGTTGCAGTCCTATTAGATTAGGAATGTGATTGTGTAAATTCTAGTAGATATTGGAATGTATCTTATATTCCTATTAGGAGTTGATTACCTATTAAACGTTATAATCCTAAAGGAAATGTTTTTACCTATCCTATTACTATAAAGAAAGGCACAATGGGGGTGGAATAGAACACACTCACAATTACACATCTCTTTCTTCTTCTCTCTATGCCGTACCCTCTCTCTCTATATGACCTCCATAATTATTCAATAAATTATGCTTACAACACGTTATCAGCACACTCTTGATGCTGCATTAAAAAGAGTTTATTCTTCAATCAAGAGAGTATTGCGTTTTAATCATTCTTTTTATGATTAATTTATTATTTTATTGAATTGATATACATGCTTTTTTTTTGTTGAACGTAATACAACGCATTGGAGATGCAATTCCGGCTTTATGAGAAGGATCTTCTACAAATTCAAAGGCTTTTGTAGTTTTCTGCTAATCAGGTACGCTTGAAATAAAATAAGATATTTCAAACAACCTTGAAGCATGAAAACATTCCCCATGATGCATGAACCCTCCATGTTTATATTTTTCTTCCGATATATATATATATATATATATATATATATATATTGTATATGTTCATATATTTGTCAATATATATATATATATATATATATTTGTTTCATGTAATACGCAATTAAATTGCTATGTGGAATTTGTGAGTCAAAGAATATAAATAAATTAGAAGCATAATTGGACATGATACGGCATCACCACCACGGCACCACTGTCGGCCACCCATGCACAATCGCTAGCCTGAAGTCCAGTTGCATGGATCACCGTAGCAACCCTTTGGGCTTCTTGCTCATGCACACAATAACCAGGCTTTGGCATGGGGTTAGTTTCGACCGACTTGAAGCCTCGAGCCCACTTGCAGTTCGGCTTGACTCACCAGAAAGGTTATACGCCTCAGGTACGCTTGAAATAAAGTAAGATATTTGAAACAACTTTGAAGCGTGAAAACATTCCCCATGATGCATGAACCCCCATGTTTATATTTTCCTTCCAATATATATATATATATATATATTTGTTTCATGCAATACGCAATTAAACTGCTATGTGGAATTTGCGAGTCAAAGAATATAAATAAATTAGAAGCATATTAGGGTTTTTCAAACCCTAGAAATTTCGAAAAAAAAAAGAGAAATAATTGGACATGATACGGCATCACCACCGCGGCACCACTGTCGACCACCCATGCACAGTTGCTAGCTTGAAGCCCAGCTGTATGGATCACCGCATCAACCCTTTGGGCTTCTTGCTTCTGCACACAATAACCAGGCTTTGGCCTGGGGTTAGTTTCGACGGGCTTGAAGCCCCGAGCCCACTTGCAGTTCGGCTTGACTCACCAGAAAGGTTATACGCCTACTGAGCTTTGTTATCGACCTGCAACATATTAACCAGCCCAATTGGTTGGGTTTCTTTCCCTGAGCCTTTATACCTAGGGGTGGGCGAACGGGTATAGGAACCGTGGGTCGGGCAGGTAATAGAGGTTCGGGGCGAGTATGGGCCAGTTCCTAATTTTGTAAAATAGAAACGGGGCTGGGCAGGGCGGGCCTTTGACATTTTCGGTTCGGGCCGATTCCAAAAGTTTAGGAAAACGGGTACCCAGACCGGCCTGTTTGTAATTAGAATGGACGGACGAGATTGAAGATCATCTCTCTATCCAATCTTAACCATTCGTTTTAGGTTTCCTCATCCTATCAAATTCGACTTTGTCACTCTAATCTCTATCACTCGAGTTTCTCTCTATCTCTCGCCGTCTATGAATTGTCCCCTCCTCTCCACCACCCCGACATCAAGACGGTCCTGGCGACCACCACGACAGCCCAACAACTTTGACGGCATCCTAGACTTACAGAACCCAATCACCCCACCACCCATCTTCTGATCTTCTTGATTTGTCACCTCTCTCTCAGTCTCACAAGTAAAAACCAACCTCTGTGTATATAATTGATCTACATTTCGAGTTCTCTGCTTTAGTTGTTTTTCGGCATTTCGTTGTATTCTGATTCTAAATTACCTGTTGTGTTTTTAGGTCAATTTTATGTGATTAGTGCCAGCATTTTTTAAGGATCTGAATCTGGTATTCAGTCTCTGTATCACAGGTAAAAACTAAAAACCAAACCCCCATTTTCTTCTCTGCTTTATCAAATTTTGTTTTAAAATCAATTGAATTAAACTTGTATTTGTTCATGCGAAATGTGGAATTCTTATTACAAGTTTTAATAAGGCATGAATCTTGGCAAAGTATGCCAATGTATGCCAGTCCTTACTTAATAATAGTTGGTTTGCAGATTGGGGACCTAAGATTGATGTGGTGGGGTTTTGCTTCCTTGAAGGCTTGAAGCTAGTGACAAGCCTATATATATTGGCTTCGGTAGCTTGGTGAGTTACATAAGAATATGTGTAACTCTAAGGAAAATTACATATAAGAAAACTTACCATACAAGGCTCCTGATAACATAATGAGAAGTTGTATGTGGTTAGAGGCTGAGAAGAGAAGATTAAGCACATGTTTGATAATTTTGTTTTTGTTAAAAAGAAAAGCATTTGTTTTTTGTCACTCTGTTAACTCTCATTCGACATGTATACCTGTGATTATTTTAAGTATTGATTAGTTTTAATTTTTAAGTATTGTAATCAAACTTGTTAACTGCACTTGTGCTTGAACAAGTTGAGGACATAACAAAACAAATTCAATAATTACCTTAACCAAGTACAAATCATTGATCCTGGTGTACTGTTGTGTGATCTGTGTTCAAACTGTAATGTTTGGATGTGTTGTGCATACTGTAAACTGTTGTGTGATTTGTGTTCAAATTGTAATGTTTGGATGTGTTATGCATACTGTAAACTGCTGTGTGATTTGTTTTCATTTTGACTTTTGGTTGTTTCGTGTTTCTTTCAACTCACTTTAATCATTTATTATTATTATTATTATTATTATTATTATTATTATTATTATACAAAGATCCCTGATAGTGAGAAGTGCTTAGGCGTTGTTTGTTGCCACTTTGCAAGCCAAAAAGAGTACTGGTGAGATTCATTTTTTGTGATTCTCCACCCCTTGCAAATTTTGGGTCATTTCAGCTTTGAATTACAGATTTTTGGTCATTTTAGGATTGAAGTTGTAGTTGATTGCGATTATCATCAACTTTGAAGTTGTAGTTGATTGTTCATATATCAAAATTTCAGCTTTAAATTAACTAGATCATTTTTTCTTCACATTGTATTTGGGATGCAAAAACTTATTACATATTTTGGGTCATTTCTTCTTGCTGATCTACAATTCTTGAGAGATCAAGTGGCAATAACCCAGGTATTGAATTTGAAACAATAAGTTTATGGATTCTGTTTTTATGTGTGGATGTTATACATTGTTTCATTATTGGCATTAAAAGGTTAGAATTGTTACATGCAATGTGGTTTTAGAATGTTGGATATAACAAATAACCACCCAAGATTTCTACTTTGTTTCCTTCTTGGATGATTAATATCGAAATATCTTTATTTGATTAATGAATATACTTCCATTATTTAATTTTTACAGATTTTTACATAATGTCTCAATCTCAAAGTCAAAGTACCCCTAGTACTAATGTAGCATCATCTACGGCTACATCACCATGTCCTCCACAAGCACAACCCACAGTCAAAATCATCAATGCCTCCCCCAAAACCCTCCTCATCCAAAAAAAAAGAAAAGCACCACCTATTCCAAAGACAAAACAAGCAACTATAATAGCTTCACTAAAGAGATATTCTTCTAAGAGATCTTGGGTTTGGGATCATGTCACTAAGTGTACCGTCTCGGAAATACAAGAAGTAGAAAAGGATGGAAAGAAATAGATGGCAGAGGTACAAGTATTGAAGGCTAAGTGTAATCATTGTTCTTCCCTTTTTGCATGTGATACTAGTGAGAGTGGAACTAGTACTTACATTAAACATATCAATAAACATTGCAAGTCATATAAACTAACTGATGAGTTGCAAAAGGTTCTAGGCAGTTCTGGACCTTCTAGGGATGTTAAAAACATGCTTGTTGCTAAAAGATGGAGCTAAGAAGAGGTAGTGGAAGGTATTGTTGAGTATATTTTGATTGACGAGGTAGCTTTTAGTTATGTGGAGAATGAGGGGTTTAGGCGGATGATGTGGAAAGTTCAGCCTAAATTGCATGTTCCATCTCGGAGAACTATTGTGAGGAATTTATTCACTATGTATGATACCATGAAAGATCAGTTAAAAAAGGAGATACGCAATCATAGAGTGAGCTTGACTACTGATACATGGACAAGTGTGCAAAATTTAAACTACATGGTGCTAACTGCTCATTTTGTGGATGATGAATGGAATATACACAAAAGGATTCTGAACTTTTGTTTGATTTCAAGTCATGAAGGCAAAGAAATAGGGAAAATGTTTGAGCAATGTTTGGTTGAGTGGGAGATTGAAACGGTGATGTGTATCTCAGTTGACAATGCTTCGGCTAATAAGGTGCCAATTGAGTATGTTGTTCGTAAAATGCAGAAATGGCCTAATAGTAAAATTATTATGAATGGCAAGTTTATGCATATGAGGTGCTTAGCTCATATTATCAACTTGGTAATGAAAGATGGGTTAAAAAGATTAGATACAAGTGTGGATGCTCTTAGAAATGCCGTGCGGTTTGTGAGATCAAGTCCCTGAAGGTTTAGTTATTTCAAGAAATATGTGGAGAATGAGAAGTTGGATGGTAGGGGTCAAGTTATTATAGATGTGCCTACTAGGTGGAATAGCACATACATGATGCTAGAATCTTGCTTGAAGTTTAAAAAGGCATTTGAAAGGATGTTTGAAGTTGATGAAGCCAATATATACTCCACCTATTTGAAGGAAAAGGTGCTTGATGATGAAGGAGAAGAAGTGGTGAGTAAAGGGAGAGTTGGACCACTTAAGAAGGAAGATTGGGATGGTGCAAAAGTGTTTGTGGAATTTTTGAAGGTCTTCTGTCTTGTAACTTTGAAAGTTAGTGCAAATAAGTATCCCACAACTAATACCGCTGTTCATGATGTCATTGCTGTGGAAAACAAGATTGAAAAGCTTTTTTTGCCTGAATATATGCAAACTGGAAAAGCTGTAGAGTTTGTGCTACGTGATATGGCAATTAGCATGAGAACCAAATATCGAAAGTATTTTGGTTCAATTGAGTCCCTTAATCAAATATTTGTAGTTGCCCTTGTCTTAGACCCAAGGTTCAAATTGAGGTACTACATGCACTTGTGTAGAAAGCAATTATAGCTTCCTAACAAAGAGCAATTATAGCTTCCTAACGAAGAGATTCAGCAGAAAAGTAATGAAGTGAAGACATTGTTGAAGGCGATGTGTGATGAATATGCTTACTAAACTTTTGGTTCACAAACACAACAAGAGGGTATAGAAGATTTAGTTGTTGACACTACTTGTTCAAGGGTAAAACAATCATCTTTTAGTGTGCCAAAGGAAAATTCAATGATATTTAGTCAAATCATAGATGGTTGGGAGAAGGAACTTGAAAACACCGAGGATATTGCGCTTGCACATGAGGTGGATAGGTATATCCTTGACACTATAGAGAAAGTACCACATGGTTCACAATTTGATGTTTTGAAATGGTGGAAGTTGAAAGGGAGGAGCACATATCCCACATTTGCCTTGACAACGAAAGACGTCTTGCCAATTCAAGTGTCAACAGTTGCCAGTAAGAGTGCATTTAGTGGAGGAAAGAGAGTAATTAACCCTTTTAGATCAGCTCTCCTTCCTCAAACAGTGGAGTCATTGATATGCCTCCAAAACTGGTTAAGAAGTGAACCAATTAGCAACATTGAGTATGAAGCAAGTCCGGCGGAGCTTGAATTTTATCAAGAGTGTGAAGAAGGTAATTATTTTGTTTTGTATAGTTTGTTTTATAACTTTATATTAATTGGTTTACAATTAACATGCTTCTTTTGTTCTTTGTTGTAGAATATAAAGGAAGAAGAGCAAATACTATATCTACAAGTTCAACCATCTCATCAAGTGTTTCTGAAATTGAAGCTCCTCAAACAACTCGAACAAATAAAGGAAAATGAATTGCGGTAATATTTTAAACTCAAATGAATAAACTTTAAATTTCAATGATTCAATGAGGATAATATGATGTTGAACATTAAAAATGTCACGTTTATATTCTTTTTTTGCTTACAGATTCAATGAGGATTGTTGTTGGAACTTGGAGTTCGGATGTTAATTTGGAATTTATTGCAGATGTAATTTGTTTTGGATTATTTGATTTTTGGACTTTGGAATTTGGATGTCTTGGACTCTCGGATATTTTGTATGTTGTTTTGATTTTTAGATGTTGGACGATGTAATGTTGTTATTTGGATGTATTGTTAATCTATGAACTTGGATGTTGGACTTTATATTTAGATTGGATGTGAATCATTGTAGTGAATTTGTGCAAAATCTGCATAAATGCAGTCTGTGACTCTGTGCAATTGCAATCTATGCAAATCTGTGTTGTGCAGTTGCTGTGAGTCTGTGCAAATCTGTGCAGTTTGCAATTTGTGTAAATTTTATTATTATTTTTTTTTTCAAAAAAAAGGGACCCGTAAACCCGGCCCGTTTCAACCGGGCCAGGTAAAGTCTGGTTCTTATATTTGAAAATGTAATCTCCCCCCCCCCCCCCGTTTCCTTTGAACCTGGGTCTGGTCTGGTCCCTTCAAAATTAGGCCCGGCCCGGCCTATGCTCACCTCTACTTATACCCCTAGGGCCTTGCCTACTCACAGCACCCAACCCAAATATTTTTGGGGCTATGTTTTTCGAATCAAATGCTAATTTTTAGCATTCTAAATAATTTTAACCCACATGTTATAATTATTTTTGCTTCTACGATTAACCCCGAATGGTCCCGATCTATTGAATTAATTAAAAGTGACTAGCAGTCCGTTAATTTGATAATGAATCCAAAATTATTGACTTGAAGATCACTTTTGGACATTAACGATTCAATAATTTATTTCTTTTCTTTGAACCATTGACATATTTTCGTAGTAACGAAGCTCTCACACTTGAGTTTCCGAAGAACCTCAAATCCATTACACTTAAATCAACATATTGCATTCTGTGTTCTTGCAGGAACCTCTCTTTTATGAACTAAACATTAATAAACTAAATTGAACCTATAGTTTCAAATTTAATGCCTTTGAAACCTGAAGTTTTCATAAAGCAATACACCCATAAAAACCATATCTTAGAACTCGAATGTTCTAACTATGATGCTTATGGATGATTCATTCCCATAGCATCAATCACAATCTTGTTCCCTCCAATTCAGTGGATTGTTGAACCGTCACAAGTTTGATTTTCCTGATTTAGACATTTTCTATTATAAACCACTTTATGTGGGGTACAAGACGTGAATCTCCACTTGACTATCAAATAGCTGAGAAACCATTGAAGCCAATAATGGCAAGGAAGAGCTGAATAAGCCTCCGCTATGATATTCATTCGAAGACTTATGCCCGAAGCATTACAAATGGAAATACCTTATGAACGAGGATTCTATGGCTCTTTGGCTCACTCCTATGGACTGTCTAATCATGAAAGACATTACTCGAAGTACACCATGATTACGTCCATGAATGAGTACAGTTCTGAAGTTTATAAATCCGATCGAATTTTGACTAGATAATACTTTTCTCATCCTTCCATGTTTCTAATTCGCTCCTGAAACAGTAATGTAGAAGGCGGAAGTTTACCAAATTCTCGAATCTAATTACTACCACAAACATATGGTAAAATTAAGGCTTGCCAAGGTGTGGCATCATGCTCAATGCATGATCCTTGGCACCTAAGACCTAAAACTTAAGAATAAGGAATAGTATTCCCAAACCTTAACCCTGCAGAATCTACTTCTGTCTTGATGGAATATATCATTGGTTATGCACCTATTCATGCCCTTACCAATGTCGTTAAGGAGTACCGTTCTCGTAGTCAATATGTGAGATTAATTTTGCTCCACCGAACACCATTGAAAAAGTAGAATTTTGACATGAATGCCTTGGCCGAATCCACCCTAGTAACTTTGGTTTACTTTGTGAACATTTTTCCATGTTCTTGGATTCAAGTTTGGTGTATGTTTTACTTATGGATAATCTTATTGATATTGTCCTCGAATATGAGTTAATTGAATCATGTTTCTAAATACATGTGACCGATTCAATTAAACACGTGATTAGGTAGGAATGTGGGGAATGGTACTGCATCACCATTTAAGGGATCTTAAATTCTCCATGATGTAGTACCATTTAAGGGACCTTAAATTCTCACTGTTGTTGAGTTTTTAAGGATATTCGAGATGACAATGATCATAAATGAAACCACTGAAGAAAATAGAGTGAAATATCTTTGCACCACCTTAAAAAATGAGCCTGAATCTTTGAGTTGGGGCCAATAAGTTGTCTCCCAACTGGGAATACACCACATGTGGCCGCCCTGGAGACCGGGTGACTGAGCAGTTTTTTTACTTTGGCACGACCTTTTGAGACACTTAGGTCAAACAACGATGCTACGACGTATCTCCTTACCCAAAATAAGGATCTTGTGCCTTCAAGCACACTTTGCCAAGCCTGCTCATTAGGGAAATTGATTTTCACAGGGGATTCAAGGGAATATATGTGGACTAATCCAACCAAAATGTGGACCATATAAATACTTATGGTTTTGGTTGATGAATCAATAAATGGGTCATATGTTTGCCCACACACATTGCTGTTAAACCTTCTGGCTGATTAAGGGTTCACCACCTTACTTATCCCTTAAGGTTCGGGAGACTGGATAATGTCAGAGAGTTTATATCGACGATTTTCGATAAAGTATTGCATGTCATTTTGGATTTCTAATTAAACATTGAATTCCCATGTTCACCCCCAAATAGGCTCGTTTAGTGATCATAAAGCGCAATTTAAATGATTGCTCAAATTTTGGTAAACGTACCAAGTCTTCGGTTTCTGCCTAGGGCTATGCAATCTTGTATGCAATTATGTTGGTCCGCCTTGAGGCCCATTGCCACCCAACCTATATGACGTTACAGTTGGTTACTGGGTACGAACCTGACAATTTTCGTATTTACGCATTTGGGTATGCATGCCATATGCCAAGTTGTGCCGCCGCAACATACAAACATGGGTCCTCAATGAAGGATGTGTATCTTTTGTCCACCATGATTCTCCTTCACACTAACTCTCTTCGAGCCCTTGCATGCGATCTCTTTACCGCTCATTTGCGGGTTGTTACTTTAATGAGACAATCTTCTTGCCGTTATAGGGAGATAAGATCGTCAACGTTTCTGTAAAATGGTGCGAATTTGAGTGGACGTTGCCCATTATGTCTCATCTCAATCCCCATACAGCACAAATATGATAAGCAAATGCGATGAATTCTAGCTTTCAGAATGTTGCTCCAGACGCATTCCTCTAATTTAGCTAAAGTGACGATATCATATACCAGCTGCAAACATGCATGCAAGGATATACGTACTTAACAGACATCGAGTCAATATCACTAAAGGGTGTGCCGCCCTTGTTGGACGGTTTGGACACCCCTGTTAGACTGTCAGGTACAATGGCGGATAGCTAATCAATTTATCTTGGCCTGGAGCACGACAGATCATTTGGTTCGTAGGATTCACTTCCCTAGAAAAGGAAGACACGGAACAACAATGAATCTAAACTCGATCGCTGTCTCAAATTATTTCCATCTCATGAGATTAATTCGGATTACTCCCCAGACATAAAGTTCTTGGTCCAGTATACTAGGTTAGATGAGCTAAATTGAATTGAAATGAGATTACCATCAATGATGTTTTCACTTATATGGTAGCTACTGACATAAATGAAAAACGATGATATCGAACCGTGTTCCGTTGATTAAGCGACAACGTAGAACTGATTGGACAACTGAAATTACAATCCAGGTTAAATTCCTTACCAAAGTGTGTTTTGGACCTGTAGTTCCTACACTGCCTAAGGTAACCCTATTATGTTACAAGTGGGAAATGAAGCGTTATGAGATGAATGAAATAGTGCGATATGATACACGTCTTACGTCGCAAGGTTTCTCTTAAAACGTCATGTGATTGATAACAGCATTATGAAATGTGGTTAATGTTTTCTCCATAGGGATATAGATACAGAGAGTTACATGTAAGTTCCCGAAGAATTACATAGACTAGTTCAAATAGTTCGAAAACCACGGAACACCCTCTTAACTTGTTTGAGGCGTTCACTTACAATCCGACATATGTGGTATGCCCGTCTAAGTGATTATTTGATCAGTTAGGGATGAATTATGCCCTTGCATGTTAAACTATGAAGTCTTATTCCGAATTGCTAGAGTTTCAGCTTATGTCGTTGACATGAATCTCACTAAGACTCTAGAAGAGCTTGAGAAAATTGCCTCACACCTGAAGATGGAAGAGATGAAAGATCTTGGAGAAACTCGTTTATGCCTTGACCTGAAGTTGAAGCGTTGTTTTGACGGTATTTTGGTCTAGTAGTTGAACTATACCCTGAAAGTGTTACCTTTGAGCATACATTTGATCGTCCATATGTTTAATGCAAATGAGACCCTTGAAGAGGTTATGGAATCTCGGTAAAGATGCAGCACCGATCCTACACGCAATCACTGAATTGGTATTAAAGACGTACCCTGAAGGCACTATGAGGGCAAATCCCAACGAATCTCGAGCGAATCTAACCCTCTAATCCTCAGAATGATGTTTGCCATGTTTGTTATGCTGACGCAGGTTACTTATCAAACCTGTACACGGCAAAATCCTCAAATGGTTATGCCTTTACCGTTAGGGATATTGCAATATGTTGGAGGTCCACGATATGACCTTAGTTGCGAAATCTTCGAATTGTTCCAAGACGCACCTTACTTCACTACGCCACACGTGAGACATGGTTAGGAGTTCTTGTTGAGCATATTTTGAAGTACTTGCTATGTTTTCATCCATCGTTGAGTTCCAACGATGATCCATGAAGATTATACCGTAGGTATCTACCCGACCAAGCCATGATACATCAACGAAGTCAACGCCAAGACATATTGCGTCCACATCTACATCAGCGAAGTATCAGGAGTTTAAAGTCATGCAAACCGATCCTAAACAACTTTGCCGACCTCTATATGATGTCACTGTTGAAGTCAACCTTCCAGAAGCTTGTCCGAGGAATTGGTATGCCTAACTATCATATGCAATGCATGTAGTTCTCATTTGGAAGTTATGTCAAACTCAGGGGGAGTATCCAGAAGTATACTCACTTGATCTTAATGTACTTTTTTCCCTACGATTAGGAGCATTTTTCCCACTGGAGTTTTTCGTTAAAGTTTTTTATTTATAAATAGAAAAGAATATTGTTGAACGCAAAGCTACTTGCTACGATTAGGATCCAAATCCTCGCCGGATCCCCTCCCTAAGGATCCTAGGGATCAACGAACACAGACCGTTGATAAAAAATCGTGCGGTCCCAATTTTTTCCTTTTTTATATTTTTTTATGCAAAACGAGACTATTTTACTTTTAAAAATATAAAAAGCATTTAATTGGGACCGTACGATTTTTTATCAACGATCCGTGTTCGTTGATCTCTAGGATCCCCATAGAGGGATCCGACGAGAATCCAAATCCCTTACAGGCATTTTCAAACTTTACATGTGTCACTTGTTCCCAATATCCTATCCATTCACAAACCACATGCACCCATCCAATCAAAATCTACCAATTTCTAATTAAAAAACAAAAAAATTGGAAAACAAAGAAAAAGGAAAAGGAGAGATGCTCGCGAAGGAATCGGGGAGTTCGAAATTCGATCTTCCCGAGGAAGTGTTGGAAGTACTGCCGCCAGATCCCTTCGAGCAGCTCGATGTGGCCCGCAAAATCACGTCCCTTGCGCTGTCGACACGGGTCTCGGCCCTGGAATCAGAGTCGTCCGCTCTGCGCGAGAAGCTCGCCGAGAAGGACCGGCTCATAGCCGACCTCCAATCACAGGTGGAGTCCCTGGACGCCTCTCTCTCCGAGACCGCGGACAAGCTCGCCCTCGCCGACCAGGAGAAGGTCTGACCCGGCCCAAGAATCTCAACCCGGTTCAGTTTTCAGTGAATTCGTTGACTAAATTTGACTTGGGTTCCGAAATTGCAGGAGGGATTGGTGAAGGAGAGGGCCGTACTCGCCAACACTGTGAGGAAGCTGAACAGAGATGTCTCGAAGGTATAACTAAAATTTGAAATTTCACGTTGCGGCGCCGTTTTTCTGTTAGACTAAGCTTGGTTTGCTAACGTGCGCAGCTGGAGGTGTTCAGAAAGACCCTTATGCGATCACTTGCAGAGGATGAAGAAAATCCTGTAAGCAATTTCATTTATCAATTTTATTTTCCACATTTCTGTTTTTAATTATTTTAATTAATTTGATATGTTGGATTGGATTTTGTGACGCAGAGTGGAGCTTCAGAGGTTGTTGCTAAGCCTACTAATCCTGTACAAGCCGAAGAGCACTTGTCTTCAAAACCACATGATGGAGATGGAGGTTTGCTATCCCGGAATCTTAATTTTCAATTTTTCGTCGTAGTTTTGTTCTAATAGTACGTGCAATGCATTGTCGTAAGACAGTGACATGTTTATGTTGTTAGACTATAGATCGCGGAAAAATAATAATCATTAGAATGTGAATGCATGTGTCCCCTTTGTTACCGTTTGCATGTTTTGTTTTTGGCCAACTCCATATGCTTTATATGTTTTGGTTCTCTGCTTTGGCAATGTGCAACGAAACGATAATTTGACGGTAATTTCAGAAGGTGATGTCACATTTTCCACATTACCACCGTCGAGGCCATCTTCAGTCCAAAGCACGTTTTCTGAAGGAGGAAGTACGTTTACTGAGGATCGCGACACAGATGGTACTGTTTGAATTAGGATCTTGGTCTCGAAAAAATGGCTTCAGTTATGCTTTAAGTGAACAACTTTTTTAACATGTCGAATTTAATCTTGTTGTATTTCTTGCGCTTTGTTTTTGCAATGGCAGCCTCAAGACCTCGCGTAGCACACAGCCTCTTGCTAGCATCCCAAACTAGCACACCCCGGCTCACTCCCCCAGGTTCTCCTCCTATCTATTCTGCATCCACATCACCAACAAGAACATCGAAACCTGGGTCTCCAAAGCGACATTCCATGTCCTTCGCCACCTCAAGAGGCATGTTTGACAACAGATCATCTGTGCCCTCAAGCCATCACAGCTCTGAATCCGGTTAGCTCGAGAAACCTTCTGTAGAAATTGTTTAATCACAGTTCAAATAATTTTTGTTTTTAGGAAGGATGTGGTGCACCTCTGCAACAATGTTAAATAGTTTGGTCACTGTTCGTGTATGGTTATTTGATTCTCGCTTATTCTGTTTCAGGAAGAACTAGGGTGGATGGGAAAGAATTTTTCCGCCAAGTCAGGTAAAGTCACTAATTAAGTTTTGAATTTGAATCTGGTGCGAAAGAACAAGTTACAGAAATTTACGCCTGAAATATTGAAAAAGACGAAAAAGTGCATTTTGACTAGGTATGTCTGGTTGCATGCTCCTCCAAAGTAATAACACAGAACAATCCCAAATTGCTAAGGTTGTTTTACGAACTTTAAATCAATTGAACCAGATTTACAATTCATTCACCGCCATGATTCACGTCTTACTAACCGCGCAAGGAATAAGCCTGATGCATTGCCATACCCATTTTATCTGTAACTAAATGAGACGGTCATAAGGCATGGAACTGGTTCTCGAGTCTCGAGTGGCACCTTTTAAGCAGTCACTTGTTTGATGAGCGGTTGGGTGCATTGTAGAAAATATTGAGGAAGTTCATTCTCACCGTGTGGTTTTGTATCTATTTCTCCTGCAGGAGTCGTTTGTCTTACGAGCAGTTTGGTGCATTCCTGGCAAATGTTAAGGAACTAAACGGCCACAAGCAAACCAAAGAGGTATGCGCTTCCTTCCTCGACTTCCATCCTCGCTCTCTCGCTCGGCGCTTGTTCCTTTTTATTTGATTTTTGTCCATTAACACTTGATTGAGCGACTGTTCTGCAAAATTTCAGGAGACATTACAGAAGGCAGGTGAGATATTTGGGCCAGATAACAAGGACCTATATGCTATTTTTGAAGGATTAATCAGTCGCAATATCCATTAAACTGACGGTTCGGAGCTTGTAAAGGCCGGTTTTACCACTTAAATCTGTTTTTTGTTTTTTTTTTTGGCAGTAAATTAAATACGAATTTGTTGTAAACAATCCTAATTTAAGTATGATTTTGTAAATCCTAGATAAGATTTGATTAGAGTTTATCTTTTCCTATTGTATTTCATATTCCTTGGAGAGCAAGGAATATCCCTATCTTATTATTATTATAAATAGAGGTGCAAAGTAGGAGGGAATACATAACATAATTCCCCTACAATTCTCTCTTTCTCCTACCTCTACCGCCGGCCTCCCTCTCTAGTTGTCAGATAAAAATAGTCCAAAACACGTTATCAACACGCTTCTACCGTTACGCTTAGGAATCTGACGTTGGAGAAATTTTCTGCATCAAACCAGTTCATCCATATCATAACGCAATCAGGTTCTTTCAAAACAACGACTTTTAACTTGATATTTTGCAGCCCTGATAGCATGAACATTCACCATGATGCATGACCCAACTTTACGTTTAACGTATTTTAGACTCTACATAAATTGTGTATACTTCATAATCATAATTGTTGAAATTATGTGAATTTGATATTGGTTATGAATTGAATCTTACATATGTACATGCATTGAAAATAATATTTTTGCATCTGCATCAATTTACATATGTGGTTCATTGAAATATATGTTGAATTGAATATGCATATAATTATAATTATATTTGAAAAAAAAAAATGGATTCGTTTTGAACCCATGCACTTGCACTTGCACCATGCAAGCCATAAGCAAAAATTTTTTTTGACGGCGTTTGATATCAACCCGAGCCCTAGTGGGCTCCACCCTAGGCCCGTGGGAAAAGAAAAAGAACCAAACATTTTTTATTTTCTGGGCTCGCCTGCAACGGCCTAGCCCGAAAAAAAAACACAGATTTTTTTTGGGCCTGCTTGATGCAGCCTGTACATGTGGAAATTTTTTTTTTTGTTTTTCTGGGCTCGCCTGCAGCGGCCCAGACCGAAAAAAAACAGATATTTTTGTTTTTTTTTGGGGCTTGCTTGAAGCAGCCCGTGCTCATAAAAAAAATTAAAAAAAAAAGATATTTTTTTTGCGGCACAATGCAGCCCATACCTCTAGCCCATTTTTTTAGGCTTGGGACACACGACATTTTTTTTTCTTCCAGCCACCCCGTGGCTTCATTTTTTTTTTGGGCCCCGAAATTTTCTACGCCTATTATTTTTAGGCCCAATGGGTTTTATATTTTTTCACCCACACTTAAATTTGGCCCGAAGTCCAAATAATTAAATAAATTAAAATTCAATTCTAATTGTAAACCTAAAAGTTATATTTTTTCATATACTTGTTTGCATATATATATATATATATATATATATATATATATATATATATATATATTTGTGTTTGCCTGCAGGAATATATGAACCTGAAGTTCATAATTACTTTGAAACCTGAAATTTCTTATAAACATGCCTTATTTGAAAACTTGAAGTTTTCATTTAAACATATCACCCATGAAAACCCGAAGTTTTTCATGCAAAATTAAAACCAATACATGTCTATTAGAACTTGTATGTTCTACTCCTATGTGAATGGATTGATTTTTTCTCCATTACACTAACCACATATTGTCTATCTATTTTGTGATAGGAACATGTCGAATTTGAACAAACTCGACTTCACTGCTTTAGAAGTTTCTGGAAGGAACTACCTCAAATGGGTTCAAGATGTGAAGCTCCACCTCACTGCAAAGAACTTGCGTCCTATCATTGAAGAAGCAACAGATGAGCCTGTTGGCGAAGCTGAAAAAGCCACTGCTATGATCTTCATTCGAAGACACATCCATGACGCTCTACAAACTGAGTATCTTGCTGAAGAGGATCCACGTGTATTATGGGTCGTTTTGGCTGATCGTTTTGATCACCAAAAGGACATATTCTTGCCTGAAGCAAGACACGACTGGCAGCATTTGCGCTTCCAAGACTTTAAGGCTGTGAATGAATATAATTATTAAGTTTGTCGAATCCGATCACTTCTCAAGTTTTGCAATGAAACTTTTACCGAAGAGGATCTCCTGGAGAAGACCTATTCGACCTTTTTTGCTCCTAATATTGTCTTGCAGCAACAATATAGAGCTCAGAAGTTAAGACCTATTCGACCTTCTTTGCTCCTAATATTGTCCTGCAACAACAATATATAGCTCAGAAGTTCACCAAGTTCTCGGATTTGATCTTTGTTCTATTTCTCGCTGAAAAGCAGAACCAGCTGTTGATGAAGAATCATCAAGCTAGATCTACTGGGGCTACTGCTGTGCCTGAAGCACATTATAGCACTAATCAGCACCTAAGACGCCAAAAGAGGCGTGGTAGAGGCGGCCAGAAGCCATCCAACCAAGGTCAATAGAGCCAAGGCCCACCCAAGTGAGGAAACAAAGCCCAGCATCGCCCAAACCTCGCTCCCAAGGCCCAGAACTTCAAGAATAAGGGCAAAACACCTAAAATCATGGATGCCGATATGTGCTATCGCTGTGGTTCAAAAGACCATTGGTCCCGTGTTTGCCGTGCTCCCAAGAAGGTTGTTGATGAATATCATTCTCGTCGTAAGAAGTTTGAATCAAACTTCATGCAAGTAGACAAACCGGAGACTACAAAGATGGAGGTTTCTGACTTTTAGGAGGATACCACCCCTATGGAAGATTAGAATCTTAGACATAGACTTATTTTTTAGTTGAAATAAGACAAATGGGGCTGAATTCCACCTAGTGGCCGAACCCCACCTTGTTTTTGGTTGATTTTTGAACAATTTTCCTTTATGTTTTGGATTATTAGTTGGTGATTTATTTTTGGATATTAAGTTTTAATCCTTGAATAAATGATATTATTTTGAATTGATAACTGTTTTATAAACTTTTATGCATGTGACCGATTTAAATTAATATTTTTTTCTGGGTATGACTAGTGGGAAAGTTAGTTGTCTGGCAGATAGTGCAACCACGCACATTGTTTTGCGTGAACGCATCTATTTCACTAACTTCATACCTAAGAATGCACCTCTGACAACCCTCTCAGGCCCATCCAACCTGATAGAAGGATATGGTAAGGCACGTATAATGTTGTCCAATGGTACAATCTTGACCATTGTTGAGGCACTATATTCTCCACGTTCCAGAAGAACGTTAGTAAGTTTCAAGGACATTAGAGATAACAATTACCACGCTGAAACCCACGTAAAAAACGGAGTTGAATTTCTGTGCATAACTTCCTACGAATATGGCCAGAAGCGTATTCTAAAGAAGATGGAGCGTATCTTGAGTGGTCTGTATACTACAACCATACGCCCCATAGAATGCCACTATATGGCCGGCCTTACTACTGGGACCGCGCACGAAATTACACTTTGGCATGATCGTTTGGGACATCCTGGACGAATAGCGATGCGCCGTATCCTCAAATCATCACACGGGCATCCACTAACCCGAAGTTTAGGTTCGATCCAAGGAGTCGCATGTCAAACATGTTTTATGGGAAAACTTATTACTAAGCCTTCTTATGACAAGATTCGCTTAAATCCTCCCATTTTTCTACAACGGATTCAGGGGGACATTTGTGGACCGATTCAACCTCCATGCAGACCATTTAGATATTTTATGGTTTTGGTTGACGCTTCCACACGTTGGTCACATGTGTGCTTGTTGTCCACAAGGAACGCTGCATTCTCTAAACCGTTGGCTCAGGTTATCAAGCTCAGGGTTCACCACCCTGATTATCTAATCAAATCTATTCGATTGGATAATGCTGGAGAATTCACATCTAAAACTTTTGATGACTATTGCATGTCGGTTGGGGTTGAAGTTGAACATCCAGTACCCCATGTTCACACCCAGAACGGCCTGGCAGAGGCTTTCATTAAGTGCTTATAAATGATTGCTTGATCGTTGGTTATACGTACCAAGTTCCCGATCGCTGCTTGGGGCCATGCAATATTGCACGCAACAAAGTTGGTCCGCCTGAGGCCTGTTGCTACACAACCATTTAGTGCCCTTCAGTTGGTTATCGGATACGAACCCGACATATCGCATTTGCGCGTTTTTGGTTGTGCAGTATATGTGCCGATCTCGCCGCCCTTACGTACAAAAATGGGGCATTAGCGAAGGATGAGAATCTACGTCGGATATGATTCTCCTTCAATTATTCGTTACTTAGAACCTTTGACAGGCGATTTGTTTACCGCTCGTTTTGCGGATTGTCACTTCTATGAGACAGTTTTCCCGTCGTTAGGGGGAGATAAGAACGTCAACGTTCCTGAAGAAAGATGCAAATTATCGTGGACGACTCCCACTTTGTCTCACTTAGATCCCCGCACCGCTCAGTCTGAAACTAAAGTGCATCGCATATTAGATCTTCAGAGCATAGCTCAAAGCATGCCAGAAGCTTTCACCGATCTAGCGCGCGTGACAAGATCACACATTCCAGTAGCGAATACGCCTGCAAAGATAGATGTACCAAATGTACTACGGACTGCCTTCCTAGAAGCCCGGGACGCCAATTCTGGTGATCCACGTACATTAGCGGCTAGCCAATCATCTGCCTCTACACAAAAGCGTGGTAGACCCCTTGATTCAAATGATTCACACCCCCGAAAGAGGAAAACAACGACACAAGGTCCTGAAGAACCTACCGTGAATCCGGCTATCGCTTACTCATTCTACCCAACTCATAAGGAAATTGTAGATTACGGAAGCGTCCTTGAAGAGACGAATCCTCCTCTCGAGAATCGTGAGATTTCGGTCTATTATGCTAGCTTAGATGATGTGTGGCGTAGAAAGGAGATGATTGTCGACGATGAATTAGCATTTGCAGTAGCTACTGAGATCATGTTGAGCGATGACATTGAACCGCGTTCTGTTGATGAATGTCGACGTAGAACTGATTGGTCAAACTGGAAACAAGCAATCCAAGTCGAACTCGATTCGCTTGCGAAACGTAAGGTGTTTGGACTTGTAGTCCCTACTCCTCTACATGTGAAGCCCGTTGGCTACAAGTGGGTTTTCGTTCGAAAGCATAATGAGAAGAACGAAATTGTGCGTTACAAAGCTCGTCTTGTTGCGCAAGGCTTCTCACAACGCCCCGAGATTGACTATGACGAAACTTATTCACTCGTTATGGATGTGATTACTTTTCGCTAGCTTATCAGTTTGGTAGTTTTCAAAAAACTGGATATGTAGCTGATAGACGTAGTAACCGCGTATCTCTATGGGGATCTTGATACAGAAATTTATATGAAAGTTCCCGAAGGACTTACATTGACTAGTTCAAATATTTCCAAACCCCGGAACACGCTCTTAATTTGGCTGAGGCGTTCACTCTACAGTTTGAAGCAATCCGGAAGAATGTGGTATAACCGTCTGAGTGAGTATTTGACTAGTCAGGGATATGTGAACAACGAATTATGCCCTTGTGTGTTCATTAAGAAGTCACATTCCGGATTTGCAATTGTTGCAGTATATGTCGATGACATGAACCTCATCGGAACTCCTGAAGAGCTCGCGCGAACTGCTTTGCACCTGAAGTCGGAATTTGAGATGAAAGATCTAGGTAAGACTCGATACTGTCTCGGTCTCGAGATAGAGCATTGTTCGGATGGAAACTTAGTACATCAATCGAACTACACCCAGAAGGTGTTGCACCACTTTAATGAGGATAAAGCGAAGTCTTCGAGTACTCCTATGGTCGTTCGTACGCTAGATGCAAAACGAGATCCATTCTGTCCGAATGAGGATGATAAAGAGATTTTGGAGCCTGAAGTTCCTTATCTAAGTGCAATAGGCGCTTTATTGTACTTAGCTCAATGCACTAAACCCGACATCTCTTTCGCTGTTAATCTTTCAGCAAGATACAGTAATGCACCTACACGCAGACACTGGATTGGCGTGAAAGACATCTTCTGCTACCTTAAGGGTACTACAGATCTGGGCTTGTTTAATCCCTACGAATCCTCGAATGATGCTACACCTTATGCTCCTCGAGTTGATTCTCACCTTGTTGGTTATGCCGACGCTGGATACTTATCTGATCCGCACAGGGCACGTTCTCAAACGGGTTATGTCTTTACCGTTGGAGGCACTGCAATATCTTGGAGGTCAACGAAACAGACCTTAGTTGCCACTTCGTTTAACCATGCTGAAATTCTCGCCTTACATGAAGTAACTCGAGAATGCTTTTGGTTGAGAGCAGTAGTGGGCCATATTTGAAGCTCTTGTGATCTTCTTCCCGCCGTTGATGTCCCGACGACGATCTTTGAAGACAACCCAGCTTGCATCGAACAGCTCAAGAATAGTTACATCAAAGGAGACAACACCAAGCACATTGCGCCGAAGTTTTTCTTTTCACATCAACAACAAGAGCATCAGAAGATTGAAGTCATGCAAATCCGTTCACAAGACAATCTGGCCGACTTCTTCACTAAATCACTGTCGAATGCGACGTTTCAGAAGCTTGTTCATGGAATTGGTATGCGTAAACTTTTTAAGTTGTAACTTTGCTATTTCTCTTTGGAGTTATGTCAAACTCAGGGGGAGTATCCTATAGATACTTGCTTGATCTTAATGTACTCTTTTTTCTTACTATTAGGAGCATTTTTCCCACTGGGTTTTTGCTACTTAACTAGGTTTTAATGAGGCACCCACCTTGGGCTGGTCATATCCCCGATGACGTCCTGTAAACGTTTCTTTTAACTTTGCATTTCTCACACTTTTTTCCTTAGACTATGGTTTTTGTCCCCACTTGGGTTTTTGCCATAGCCTTAGGGTTTTTAGTGAGACTTACTTACTTATGCAAATTCCTACCTTATTGAGAATAAGCGTTGTTCCTTGGAATCAGTACTGACAAGTCGACTTCATCAACTTCTGCATGACGCCAAATCTACCTTGAGTATTTACACACTAAAGGGGAAGTGTCGTAAACAATCCTAGTTTAAGTATGATTGTGTAAATCCTAGATAAGATTTGATTAGGGTTTATCTTTTCCTATTGTATCTCATATTCCTTGGAGAGCAAGCAATATCCCTATCTTATTATTATTATAAATAGAGGTGCAAAGTAGGAGGGAATACACAACACAATTCCCCTACTATTCTCTCTTTCTCCTACCTCTACCGCCGGCCTCCCTCTCTCTAGTTGTCAGATAAAAATAGTCCACAATAGAATTAAACCAGTTTTACTATTTTTTGAACTCCCGCTACTTAACTGTATGAGTAATAACTTTGACATTGTTGGAAAACAACTTGTTCTTGTTCCAAGTCCATCCTTGAAAATAAAGATAAAAAATAAAAAAGATAATTCTCACTTTATTATCCTCAAGTATCGTGAAATTTTTACTTTGTTATTCTTAATTTTTTTTGTCTTAGTTTCATACCTAAAATTTGATTTTTCTAAAACTTTAATACTTAGGTTTTCTGTTAAGTTTTTCATTAAGTGATGACGGGCATGGCTTTGACTCACCCTATTTGCCAAAAGTTAGCACTACACATGGTGGCTTGGATTTACAAGAGAATGTCTCATCCGCATGGCAAATGTGGTGAGTCAAAGTTAAGCCACATTACTACTTAACAGAGAAGTTGACGGAATGACTAGTAGAAAGTGTCAAAAAAAAAAAAAAATTATCAAAGTTTAGGTATGAAATTGAGACCAAAAACAAAACTACGGGTAGCAAAGTGTAAATTTTACATACTTTCATGGTATGTGTTAACGTTGAGCCCATTTAGGCCCACCCAAGGACATGGGCCCAAGGAAATTTCAGGAAGCCCAAGGAATCTTGAAAGGACCCGCTCGTGTGCTCACTTCGATCGAGACGAGAGAATGGTTTCCTGACCAAGAAGAACACGTGGACACAAGTCTAGTACTCGAGTGCTACTTGGACTACTCGACGACATGCAAGCAACAACATATGCCTTGGATGAGAGATAAAGGCGATTAGAGCCGTGTTCGGCAAGGCAAGGTAGAGTAACCGAGGTCTGAGCAGGATTCTTCGGCTGTCTGGGCCTTAAAAGTCGTGCCATCCGATGGCTAATACATCACTTCGTCAACAAAGGCCAGGTCGGGTGGGTGAAAAGTTGTCGCTGGTACAAATCGTTGGCACATAAAATGCTGTTTTGAGAGGTCTCTATGGGGAAATGTCTTTTTAAAGGGGTTGAGACTTTCATTGTGTGGGTCGAACGAGAGAATAGAGTGGATGCATTAGCCGAGTGCTATATAGCTTGAGATCATTAAATTGAGGGCAACGTAGTGCATTGAAGGGTTACCATTTACATCTTTAAGTCCATTCAATCTTAGATTCTTAGCCCACATAAAATAATTTAGTTAAGTTTTTTTAACCATATAATTTTGAGTGTCAACAATACGTATCACTAAGTAATTTGAAAACTTAACATATTTTTACAACAGTTAAAAAATTCAAAAAATGGTACCATTAAGTGAGACATAGTCGGACTCGTGGAAAAGACTTTCTTCAGTACCAAACTTAAACAACTTGATATTACTTGAATCAGAGTTTGTTTCCCTAAAGATTGGCTTTTCACAAGTTCACAACGACAAGGAATGGAGAAATTTTTAGTTGTGACGGGAACACGAGTAGTATACTATGTGTTTTTATGTAAGTGGTGGGAAATTTTGTTTTTTAAGTTATTAACTTTTTAACACACATATTCCACCATTTATATAGCGACACGTGATGTAACACCAGTTTGATGGTCACACTGAAAAATCTCTCCAATGAATGCTTTTGAAATTGTACTTAAGGTAATTAACGTAGTACATGGTTTTTTCATACAAATGACAAACGTGACGAGTTGATATAATTATATAGACTATTTTGACAAAATAATGGTATTAGGAGGTGATTTCTTGTATTTCACTTGGGATAAAACATTATTAAGAGGTGATTTATTTTGTCATTATGAACTATGGGGGATAAGAGTGTAAGAGAATATATTGACATCTCATGTTGAGGTCAAATTAAGTACGTTCTAAGACGGTTATTAGGACAAACCCGACCCCAATAAATGAATAATAAACTTACAGAATTGTTAACAGTACTTTAAAAGTCTCATTTGCACTTCAAACTTTCTATATCTATAAAAAAAAAAAAAGAAGATACATTTGTAAGAAGTGTGGTCTAGCCCCACAAACAGCAGAGTCTGCTGAATACTCCCCCTCGTTTCAGACCGTTGATTGTTAATTTTTGCCACGTGGCAAAGACCCAGAAAACGTGTAACTGTAGCAGTTGGGGAATCTCCACAGCCATACGTGCTTGCTAGCAAAGCCTTTCACAAACATGCTAAAATTACACGTTGCTATTTCTACTTATTTTAGACAGATCAGATAGACTGGATTATGAAGCTAACGTTGTGCCAATAACAAATAAAAGCCGATTTTTATGCATGGCTGAATTGTCCAGAAATGCAGGAATATTTAGAGGGAAAAAACAGGAAAAATCATGGCAGCCACTATTTTCCATTTCTCTCTCTCTCTCTCTTGGTTTCTGCGTGTGTGGTGTGTCGTTCCTTTGGCTTCTGAAACCTTCAGCGGCTCTCTTTGGTTTGTGGCGGCCTCTGAAAATTCATGGAAGATGCCCCAGAATCTGAACCAGAAACTTCTTCATGGTAATCACCTCCGTGCCTGCTTTTCAGATCATAGCTTCGGGTTTGGCGGCTTTTGTCTCTAAGCAGTAAGCAGTCAATCTTTCAAACTTTCATCATGCAATGGTAAAAATTTTCATTTCCCGTTAGTAATATGAACGCATGACCTAGGAGGCTGCATTTACTTGTCACATAGCATTCATTAGGGTAAAATACGATTCATTCCTCCTTGCAGACAAATTGGAATGCAACTTGCGTGTAGAAACTTTTCTTGAAGTTGTTTTTATAATACAAGCAATAATTTTCTTTAAACTAACTTAAATTGCATAGGGTAGCACATCCGCTCTAACCAATGTGACTACGCTCACGTCTGCATCTTTTTTGGTTTTAAATGAGATATCTTTGTGTATGTGTCCAACTATGGTTTGTTTCTTAGATGCGAGGATCCAAGCATTATCGTTTTGACGGTACATTTTTCATTTACACTGTGGTTTTGTTGGTTTACAATGTCGCTTTGGAATTTTGTGTGTTTTCGGATTTTATTTGTTTTGCTTGAATATTCCTGTTTCTCAAGAGATGATGTTTCAACGGTTCTTGTCTAATCCATACACAAATGATTTGTTTGATTCTATATACGTACCTTGAGATATTTCTTTATGCATGTGTCATATTTTGTGGCCCTTTTCTTCCCGTTTTCCTCCCCACATGGATGGTCGGAACTAGTACTACGTCATCTTGGTTTGGCTGAATTTGCTCTTTAGGCTCTCTAACGCTGTTGGATTTTGTCATATTTTCTGTTCTTTGCTGACACAAAGCTTCGTATGGGCAGCAATGGTTCCCGCGAAACGGCCAAAGACAATCAAGAAGCGCAGGCTACAACACCTTCTGCTCACGGAGGATCAAGAAGAGCACGAGCTGGATTCTCCGACTCTTTTTCAAGTCAAGGCAACAACTTTGTTTTCCTATTCTTCTAATAATTTTTATTGCATAGATATAGCAATGTGGTACTAATTCTGTTGGGATTTTTGTCATATAGACTTGAGATCATTAAATTTGGATGAGGATGTCTCAGTACATGAGCTCTCTTCGAGAGGAGTTTCCGAGGATGAGTACTGCCCGAGAAGCTTAGGATCCGGAGCATCTTCTCCTATGACCAGCACTTCAGACTCGGATGGACGAGCTAGCCGCACTGCTACTTCAGACTCCGATCCAAGAGCCAACTATCAATGGCGCGGTTTCTTTCGTATTTTGAAAAAAGGACCCCAATATCCCTTCCCAACCTTCCCTCCTAAAGGTGCTCAGAAACCAAAACTCACCAGAAGGAAAAGCAAAAGAATAAGAGAGGACTTCATTCCACAGATCAACTCTCCTACTCTGAGGTCTTTCGATGCTGACTTCTGCCGCTTCAAATCTTCCTGGAAGAATTACTCACTCTTGGAGCTGGAGGCCGCAACCAACAACTTCAGCCACGGTGTGTACTCACATTTCTTCATAGAATTGCATTGCATTCGTCATATTTCGCGATAACTCCGTTCTTTCAGAAAGGTTGTCACTGTCCTATACGCCGATAACATTTTGCTGTTTGTCCTTCTTGAAGAGAATTTGATTGGAGAGGGAGGCTATGCTGAAGTTTACAAGGGAACATTGGAAGATGGGCAGATTGTCGCGATCAAACGCCTGACTCGGGGTTCTCAAGAAGAAATGACTGCAGACTTCTTATCTGAGCTTGGTGTCATAGTTCATGTTGACCATCCCAATATTGCAAAGTTGATTGGATATGGGGTTGAAGGAGGGATGCATCTTGTTCTTCATTTGTCTCCCCATGGGAGCCTATCGTCTATACTTTACGGTTTGTTTATCATTGCGAATCTTATAAACACGAGAATTTTTTTCAAACTTACAAATAAGTGACTCAATGATTTTGCTTCTTCGTTGCGTGTTTTCTAGGACCGAGAGAGAATTTGGATTGGGACATCAGATATAAAGTCGCTTTTGGTACGGCTAAGGGCCTTCTGTATCT
Organism: Crataegus laevigata; assembly: GCA_963580275.1. Classification (NCBI taxonomy): domain Eukaryota; kingdom Viridiplantae; phylum Streptophyta; class Magnoliopsida; order Rosales; family Rosaceae; genus Crataegus; species Crataegus laevigata. Next base: position 14,013,898 of record OY756940.1, on the reverse strand, counting down.
TCATGAGGGGTGCCAGAGGAGAATTATCCATAAAGATATTAAGGCTTCTAATATTTTGCTGGCAGAGGATTTTGAGCCTCAGGTACACTCTCATTGATCAATTGCTATGATGGATTATTGAAAAGCTGCATTGCGTTAATAATTCTCTGTTACCCCGATTTGAATCCAGATATCTGATTTTGGGCTTGCAAAATGGCTACCAGATTCATGGACTCACCATGTTGTATCGAAATTCGAAGGCACATTTGGGTTTGTTAATCCAAAATCCTTAGATTTTTGCTTTTGTACTAAAGTAGTTTTGTTTTCTCTCGATCATTTGACATCTTTTCAACCCCGAATCATGACAGTTATCTTCCTCCCGAGTTTTTCATGCACGGCATAGTAGATGAAAAAACCGATGTCTATGCTTACGGGGTGCTACTATTAGAGCTCATCACCGGCAGGCAAGCGTTGGATAGCTCACATAAAAGCCTTGTCATGTGGGTATGTTCTCTTATGTATACCAGGTTGTTTCTTGTTTAATTTTTCTAGGCAGTAGGTAGTACATATTTTGAAACATTACTTTTCAGGCCAAACCTTTGCTCTCTATGAATAATATCAAAGAGATAGTTGATCCATGCCTCGGCGATGCCTATGACTTGAAAGAAATGAAACGTCTTGCGCTAACTGCTTCATTCTGCGTACACCAGTCTTCAATGAATCGACCACAAATGAGCCAGGCACGTCGTTTATTTCTAACCATGACTGCTCACAAGTTTATCATTTTACAGTGCCTACAAGTGATGACTTAATTAACAAGTTTATGCCTCGTATTCTGATTTCGTTTTAAATCCGCTGCAGATTGTCCAAATTTTAGAAGGTGATGAAACCAGTTTGGAGTACGCTACAAAATATCACAAGTCTAAACTTCAAAGGACTTATTCGGAGGAGCTCTTGGATGCAGATGAGTACAACTCGACCAAGTATTTAAGTGACAGGGATAGACAACTGGAGTTTATCTTAGGCACTTCTAGTTCTAATGAGACCTAAACTTTCGAGACAGTTTCGTAAGCAGAAAACGATCAGCCTACGAGGGAAGGAACATCGGACGACGTTGTTGGAGATGTTAATGTACGTGCCTTGTTAATTACTTGTAATCTGTTACCATGAATGTAATCGAAATTCGAAACGACTGTGGAATGAAAGAAAAGCAAGAGGGAGAGGTGATTACTTTGTGAGCATGTATGTACAGCTGCTGGAAGAAGTGAGTAGATGATCTCTCATGAAGGGTTAAACTTACAAGTTTAATTTGATTCAAGTTCCTTTATTCTGAATAGTGCCAATAGTGTTTTGGGAAAATGATTCAACTTTCTTTCTTCTCAACTTCTCATCGGTACACGTGTAACCTTTACTAAAAGAAAATTCAACAATGTTAATTAAGAGGTACCAAATTTCGTTAACAAATGATGTTGCAATGTGTAAACCTAACATTTTGGACCCAACCCGTTAACCCGATTCTATCCGATTTGATCCGTTAATATTAGTATTTGAGTGGATACTTAACAGGTCGGGTCGAGTCGCTGTCGAATCGCTAACGAGTGAACCCATTAACAACCCGTTAAATAACGAATCACTTTGAGAACCGTTGGATCCGTTAGCCCCGTTATAAATTATAACCACACTTTATCAGCGGGGGCGTTCATATCGCCCAAGCTCTCCGACCAACCCTCCTCCGCTCCCTCCACCATCTCTCACAAGAAATCTTCTCCCTCGAGCCATTCCAGTAACAAGAGGAACTGGAACCTCTTGTGCCGCACCTCCCGCTCCGTGATCTCAAGGTGCGCTCCAAGATTAGGAAAGGTCTTGCAGCTATCTGCACAAGAATCTCTGATATTTCCATCAGCCGCGAAGCATATGCCATCAAAACGTTCCCTTCTAGCTCCGGACGTCAGTGACTCAGTCCATCTCCACTCTCTCACGCCGTTGCTCTGAGAGACCCGTGTGCTCCTTCTCTTCTAGCTCCGGACCTCCGGTTATCTCCCTCATCTTCTTCCCTCAAAATTTTTCTTCCCTCAAAGATTGGTCCTGGTAATCCTCCCTCTCTCTCTCTCTCTCTCTCTCTCTGCCATTCTTATGTTTTTGTTTCTGGGTTCTTCTGAAACTAAAGCAGAAAATGGTTTGGATAAAGGTTTGAACTTTTGAGTTCTCTCTCTGCCATTCTTCTTTAATTCTTGATTATTACCATGCATTTGTTGTTAATCCTGCTTTTAATCCATCAAATTTCATAGTTAGTATTATTACCATGCATTTGTTGTTTTCGTGTTTTCTGGCAATTTCCTCTGGTTACTATTATTGTTTCTGGATATTTGTATATGGAAATGCTATCCCAAACCTGCTCTCGATCCAAGAAACGATTTTATTGTTTTGGAATACGATATCGAAGTCTCAATTGCTCTTAAAACTTGGTGTTTCCATGGTTCTTTTACTGGAGTCAATGATCAGTTAATTTGAAAAGAAAACAAAAAAAACTAATAGATGAAATGGGTGACCGTTAACTTAATGGGGTGAGTTCGTGTGATCCGTTAGCTTAACGGATCAGATTCGGGTTACCAGTTAAATTAACGAATTGGATTAAACTCGACCCAAACTCAATAAATTCGACCCGTTTATAAGTCTAGAGCCGGATTTTACATCAATAAGACACTATTATGTTATTTGATAAGTAAAATTTAATTATATATTATAAATTTTTTGGCTAAACTGATATAAAATCAAATATCAACAATATATTAATCATTTATTAATGACGTAATATAAAATTAGATCATTTCATCAACTAGACGCTGAAATTATATCATTTCAACCAAAAAGTCCTATAATATATATGGCAAGTAAATCAAAAAAATATAGGGAACCTTAATGAAAAGCTCCCGGTACTGTTCACTTTAACGAAAAACCATATTTTAACACTAAAAAGTCAATCCTGATACTATTCACTTTACCCTTTATTTTGTCCTTATCGTTAAAACTCAAAGTTTTCAAGCCTTTTTCATTAGTTTTCCTAAAAATATATGGCAGGTAAGATCTACTCATTACATTAATTATTAACTTCACCTATTAATAGACTTGCCACCTAAATTAGATTAGAAAATATGGTCCATCTACTTACTCAAAAATATTAATTTAAGAGGAGATATATACACGTTAGTTATAATAGTAAAAAAAAAACACACTAAAATTCTCTAACGAAGTGTCAAATCTTATGTGACGATGACATGAATTGACATCAAAAGTAGTTTTTGTCAAATTTAACACCATCTTCAAATGTTTTTTTTTATATTAATTATTAAATGTATTTTATTAATTTTTAATTAGTTTAATTATTTATTATAATTAATGTTGAGTTGACCAATACAATTATTCTACTTTTTTCTTATTTTCAATTTAAAAAGGTGAACAGATTACTGATTAAATTTTAATTGTCCTTTATTAAATTTTAATCAGTTTAATAATTTATTTTATCAAATTTGACATTTTCTTTAGAGATGATCTAAGTACTCTAATCACTACTTAGCTACGATTCTTTTTAAAATTATAAAATTAAATAATTACTTAGCAACAATTGTTAATCAATGACTATAAGGCTCGTTTGGTATGTCGTATAACTCACCGAATATGACTAATTATTTGTCTGATGGTTACTGTCGGTGCACATTTACATCTAGTGGTTACTTCTCTTTCCAAAATTAGAAGAGGTTTTAAATTTGATTTTTGAATTTTTAGAAATAAAATTTCAACTTTTATCTTGAAAACAAAAAATAAAAGTAGAAGACATATAACAATGAAGTAAAAATTAAGATGAAAAAGACATGGCGCCACAGTTAGTTAGCAGCAGCAGCAGCAGCAGCAGCCGCAGTGGGATGAGATTTGAGATTAGGATTAGGATTATTGCAAAACAATAAACAAATTCAGTTGACAATTTGACATTGACACATTCTCTTTCCATCTGAGAGATTTTGAGAAAATCTGACCAAGCTCTGATGACTAGGGTTTGCCTTCAGCTCCTCCTCTTCTTCTTCTTCCTGCTCTCAGTCTGCTCCACCTCCTCCTCCTCCTCCTCCTCCTCTGCTTCCCGCACTTTCACCGTCAATCCGTCCAAAGTCAAACAGATCTCATGGAACCCCAGGTCTCTCTCTTCCCCATCTCTCTCTAAAATTTAATTTTTTTTTTTTTTTTTTTTTGCGATTGGAAGTGGATTGATGTGATTGGATGATCAATTGCAGAGCTTTCGTGTACCAAGGCCTGCTGACGGACGCCGAGTGCGATCACTTGATCTCCATCGTGAGTTTTCCATTTGTCGCATTTCAATTCTGAATTTTTTTTCTTTCACGCTTTTGTCGTTGTGTTTGATTTTGTTGTTGCGAATAGGCGAAATCGGAGCTCAAGAGATCCGCCGTCGCCGATAACATGTCCGGTCAGAGCAAGCTCAGCGAGGTGCGGACCAGCTCCGGCATGTTCATTCCCAAGGCCAAGGTCTGCCTTTTTGCTATCCATTACTCATCATTTCTAATTATTTGCGACTTGCCATTCAATTTTATGTTTTTAGCCCAAATTGCATTGATTGCATTATAAATGTGGATGTTCGATTGTTCGCAGATAATAATTGGTCACAAATCCGGTTGCAAGTCGCCGCAATTAATGTATGTATGATGTTTTTGACGATTTAAATTTGTTGTGTAGGATCCTATTGTTGCTGGTATTGAGGACAAGCTTGCAACATGGACATTTCTTCCAAAAGGTAAACCCTTTGCAGAAGAATACTGTTTGTATTGTTCTTACTTCTTTTCTTATCACCTTCAACAGGTAGTTAACCTTGAATAATACCATTTTACCCAAAATGGTCCTTGGATTTTCATAACACATAACTTTGGTCCTTGAGATTTAAAATCAATAGAAGTGGTCCCTGAGATTGTTCACCATCCATTATTTTGGTCCTTCCATTAAAAAACTCCGTTAAGTGGTCCTTGAGCTTTTTAATGGAAGGACCAAAATGATGGATGGTGGACAATCTTAGGGACCAAAGTTATGTGTTATACCCTCAACTTAACGGAGTTTTTTAACGGAATGACCAAAATAATGGACAGTGGACAATCTTAGGGACCACTTCTATTGATTTTAAATCTCAGGGACCAAAGTTATGTGTTATGCAAATCTCAGGGACCATTTTGACTAAAAAGCCTACAATTAATATCCACAGTCATACCTTGGCAATTCAAAAATTATGGATCAAAATTGTTGTCCTTTTATTGAGGGCCTCATGTGTTGCATTGACGGGGCCATATATCTAGATTCTAGCAGCACGACCTGTTTCTCTTCCTTCTTTGCTTATAATTAGATGTTTTGATATTCTGATGAAGAAGATTGAAGTGAAAAATGAGTGTAAATCAGGGAAGATAATCAAAATATGACAAGCATAACTTTTGGTATAGATAGTAATATTGTTCTTGCTACTGAGTTCGGTAAACATAGGAAATGCTAACTCGAATGTTTGGAGAGCCATGTTGGTAAGATTTCAGAGGTTGTCTATTCTTCCGGTATTAAAAACTGAGCATTGAAAATATAGGATTGATAAAGAAAAAAAATGATGTGATGAAATTTTAAAAAAAAAAAAAAAAAGGGTTCATTTTTGGGGCAAGCTTACATGTGATTTGTGTTTCTCGACTCTCAGAAAATGGAGAAGACATACAAGTATTGAGGTATGAGCCTGGGCAGAAATATGAACCACACTACGATTACTTTGTCGACAAGGTCAATATTGCCAGGGGTGGACACCGCATAGCAACTGTACTGATGTATCTTACTGATGTAGCCAAAGGTGGTGAAACTGTGTTCCCTGAAGCAGAGGTTAGCTGAACTATTCACCTCCTGCGTTCTATAATTTCTATTGAGCTAACTCGAGCACCATTGAACAGATTAGTGTTACCAGAATTTCTATTTGGTAGTTCTCTGCCAACTTAGAGAATAATCTTTATTCTGATGATTTCCCTGGCCGGCCTTGGATTGGTAATATTAGCATGACTGACATGCTTGTTCATCAGCGTTGGCTTGTTCTATATCACATTTGAATTAACAAAACCCTTGACATTGCTTATAGTTATTTCAACAACTGTCTATTATAGAAATCATGAAAAACTAGAAGGATACTGAGCCGCAGAAAGTAAGATAAAAAAAGTCAGTAGTTGTGTTATTTGGTTGGGAAGGGGTTGGGTAGTAGATATAAATAATTTTTTAGTTAATGTTGTTAATAGTTATTTTTGTAAACCACTCTGGCTGCAGATTCCTTTACGCCGTAAGGCTGCAGAAATAGATCACAGTCTCTCTGAGTGTGCAAAGAAAGGAATTGCAGGTAAGCTCTCTATAAAATTATAAATCAATACAGCTTTTATCACAATATAGAAATTGTTGTAGAAAAGTTGATGTTTTCTGTTGTTTTCTACTTCACATTGGAAATATTCAGTGAAACCACGACGTGGAGATGCCCTTCTTTTCTTCAGTCTCACCCCACATGCTGTTCCAGACCCGAACAGTCTCCATGCCGGTTGCCCAGTGATTGAAGGTGAGAAATGGTCAGCAACAAAGTGGATTCATGTTGACTCATTTGACAAGAACTTGGATGCCGGTGGGGACTGTGGAGATCTGAATGAGAGTTGTGAGAGATGGGCTGCCCTTGGGGAATGCTCCAAGAACCGAGAGTATATGGTTGGAACTCCTGAGCTTCCTGGTTACTGTAGGAGGAGTTGTAAGGTATGTTAGAATTCACTTCATGATTTCCACGCGGAGCATGCTTTGGAGGTTTTCTGTTCCTGTTGTGTTCATTCATTACTTTTTTGGTCGATTGTAATTTTATTTTCATTACAAGTACTTTACAGACGTATATAGCTGAGTTGACCCATTACTTGGGTGGCAACTCTGTCCGTCTTTGCTAATTGTATTGGTTAAAACTGTACCCTTGCTTTTTGAAACAAAATTCGGCAATAGAAACCCACCAAAAGAAATGTGTCTGTATATACTTGAGACCTGAAATAATGACTTGAGTAATTACACACTGTTTATAATCTAGCTGGTTGCTTGGAGTATTGTGCTATGTTTATGTTTATAATTTTTCACGGTTCGACTGTCCTCTTCTCCGCTAGGAATCAGTAGTTGTAACATCTTCCATGTCACTCTCCACATGCTTGAAGTTTGAGAACTGAGACAGATGCACGTGCGCACGGCTATTTATGTGCGTTATTGCGCGTTTCATGAGAAAATGAGATGCAAGTTCTCAATTACTTTACTGCTGATGGTGTGATGAAAGATTTAGGAGTTTTCTTTGATAGTATATATAGATTAGATTTAAGGGGAAGAGTATAGGATACACGTATACATCAGATCATAGTAGAATTTTCACTGGGACCAAGCAGCCCAGATTTTAGTGGTGTCACGCATTGATTTTCTTGTAATTTTGTTACCCACATAAATTAACGTATGTACTCTCCCATATGTGTTTGATTGGGGTGTTGAAATAGTTGCATGTCATGATGTCTGCAAATTGGAAGGACCTCACTTACATTCAACACTCCATTTATCTGTGCCTCCGTACACTGAAGCATATTAGACTTGTTGGTAAACTGATTTTGGGCGCCAGTAAAAAGACATTTGAATAGGATCGAAAGAAAGAAAAGTGCTTAATTGCTAGTTGTGGAATGATGGTGATGCTAATGATTCCTTATCGTATTGCTTGGGATGGTCAAGTTTCCAGAAGCTAACGCACGCCGGACTATGCATCAGCGGCTGAAAGCCATCCACTCGCACATGAACAACTAACCTTAAGAATATGTTTCCACCCAAATAGTACAATTTTCATTACCAATTATTGAAAGAAAAAAGAACAAGAAGACACCTTACTCTGTCCTTTTGAGGGAAAAAAGTGACCCTTCCTGTTCTTGGTTGACAAAACACAATTGATTTGGGTGCGTGGAATTTCAAGTTTTTCCTATATTTGGGTATTGTTTATTGGACCAAAAAATAACAAATCTTTTTTTTTAATACAAGCGACATCATGTTTATCAAGTACAACTTCAGTACAAGCGTGAATGATTTAAATTACTTAAGCTATAAGTCTCGAGAAATAAACAAACATTCGTCAAATATAACATGAAGTTCTTTTTTCTTTTTTGGTTTATTGGAGAGCTTATGACATGAAGTTTCGACGGTACATTTAACAACTTCAAGTCTTGAAGATGAGATGATGTTGCCAAAACCTGCTTCACCATTTTGGCAAATGATAATTCTGCCACGTGGGATATTGGGATGGGATGGCATTTGGTTAGTTGGGGATTATTCTAATAATTATCTTTACCGCTAACTTTTTATTTGTAATAGTACGTAATATCGTCACTTAGTCCCAGTTTGGGGTTGAGGTGATTTTTAAAAAAGCCCATATGAAAAAAAGCTGGGACAGATTTGGTGTTTGGTAAACACCCTCAAACCATCTTTTTTTTCAAAGTTGGAGATGAAAAAAAGCTGAAAATGGGAAGCTGCAAAAAGCAGCTTCAAGAAAACAGCTTCTAAGAAAAGTACGGAGCTACAGTAAATCTTTTAATGAAATTTTCATATTGCCAATGTGGCCCTCGTTTCTCTCTGCCTTCTCTCTCGCACACCCTCCTGAAATCACAAACATTAACGCCTCTTCTCTCTTGCACGCCCTCTTGAAATCGCAGCCCTCTTCTCCTCTGTTGCCTGCAGCTGCATCTCTTCTCCTCCTCCCCTCCTCATTTTCCTCTCTCCGCCAGTCTCAGCGCCAGCCGTCGCCCTCCCTTCTTCGATCGTCGTCGCCTTCCCTCCTCTGTCTCCTCTGGTAAGCTTCTCTTCTCTAAAATTTTGTTATTTATTTGATTGGATTTTTAATTTTGGGATGGGGAGAGTGAAAGAGGGGTGGGAAGAGCAAAGGGATAAGTGCATGGGTGTTGAGGTCAGTGTGTGTGAGTGTGTGTTGAGGTCAGTGTGTGTGTGTGTGCACGCTCAGTGTGTGTCTTTGCGGAAGGCATCCAACACCTCACCAAATCCCTCAGGAGGCTATTGCATGTGGTCTCACTGGGAAGATGCTTATGACAGCCAACAACAATTAATAGTCTTGCTGCTTAGTTTAATTTGTGTTTATTTATAATATGCGAGTCGAGTAAGTTACTTTTGATTCGTCGGTCGAGATTATGTATTTTGAGTATGCATCTCTATATGCAATTAGCTTTCGATACATCTATGATTAATTTATATTGATTGGTGTTTTGTTCAACATAATAATTTAGGTGAGAAACAATGAAAAATATATGGATCTAGCAAAACTTCACCAACTGAACAATTTTTATTAATTAATTACTAGTAATTCGTTGAATTACATCAAATATTATTAACTCATTAAACCTAGAAAGGTACTTAGGCATATGGTTTTTTTTTTCTTCTTTCTTTTAGTAAACCTGCTTAGACATATGTTGGATGTGAACTAATGGGAAAGGCAGGGGACGCAAGGCGTGGAGAAGGAAGAGGTGCCATGGGCATTGTTGCAGTAGGCATAAACATCCTTGTTTGGAACACCCGATCTTATATTGACGTTATCCATTATAATGTTGGTGCAGCAATAATGTGTGTGCTCAGTGTGTGTGTATACAAAATGTGTGTGTAAGTATAGGTAAGTGTGTGCTCACTGTGCATGTATACAAAATGTGTGTGTAAGTATAGGTAACTGTGCATGTATACAAAATGTTTGAGTTCAGGGCTGAGATTAAAACAAGCTCACAGGCTTGATGAGGGGCATCAATCATAACAGATCCTTGTATAAATTGTGCATGTATGTGTCACATGAGAATCATCGTCTCCGAATTCTCTTCCTCCTTTGTTGTTTGTTTTTCAGCTGCTCAGTGTGAATCATCGTCTCACTGATTCAATTTGCAGTTTAGTTTTCAAATAATACAAATTAAGCACTAAAAGTTTACTAATATTTGATGGTTTGTGAAGTCTTTGTCATTATCTATTAGTTTTGAGTCAATAAATCATTCTTGTGGTGTGACAATGACTGAATTATAATTTTTACTGATGTGAGGTTAACTAATTTAATTAAACAAGTCTTTGATCAATACAATATTCTTGGCCTCAATACACCCTGCATCGTGACTTTGTTGGGCCGACTTGCATATCTTCGGATTTTCAGTCAGCAAGGAAGTTTATGTGATATAATGAAATCGATACTTTAACCGGTTTATATAATAAGTGATCAAAACACATCTTGTTGTTCTTGGTATTGTTCTGTGAATTGTTGTTGGATTTTGTAGTTGTATGTGAATTGCTGTTGAATCTTGTTTTAATATATGTGTGTGTGTGTGTGTGTGTGTGTGTGTGTGTGTGTGTGTGTATACAAATCACTAGTTGGTATCGATGGCAAAGAAGGGGGCATCTTCGTCAAATCCTACAGCTACATGGAATGTCCATAATATATCTATATTTTGTGATGTATGCATCAAGGAGATTGAAGGCGGACATCATCCGGGCACTCACTTTGACAAAGATGGATATGCAAATATTAGAGCTAACTTCAAGGCAGAGACAGGGCATGATTATCAAAGGAAGCAACTGAAAAATAAGTGGGATGCACTTAAAAATGAGTGGAAGTTGTGGAAAGAGCTAGTTGGTAAAGAAACTGGCCTAGGGTGGAATTCGAGCAAGTGTACCGTTGATGCCTCTGATGAGTGGTGGAATAATAAAATTCTAAGTTTGTGTATTTATTGTTTAATATGTATTATGATATCTTGCAATATGTATTAACCATATTCTTTCTTACTTGTAGATAAACAAAGAATATGCAAGATTGCAAAAAAAAAAGGAATTAGTCCTGAGATGGAGGACAAGTTAGATAGGATGTTCTCGAACACAGTTGCTACTGGTGAACATGCCTGGGCACCTTCATCTGGAGTACTACCACCAGAGCCAAGAAAGGAATCTGTAGGACAAATTGATTCAGATGATGAGGAAGAAATTGAGACTATGCAGGATCTAAGGCAAGCTAGTAGGAAGGGGAAAAAAAAGAGCGGCTAACCAAGGAGAATTGCGAAAGAATAATGTTGATAAGAAAGGGAAAAAAATTGGAGGTGCTGCAAAACTTTGTGGTCAAATTGACCGTCTTGTTGAAGCTTATGAAACTAGGAGTTCTGCAAACTTATTGATGAGGTCGCTGCATATAGGTAGTAGTATTTCGGAAGTGTTAGCGGCTGTTACAAAATTGCCTGGTTGGCCACCTAGCGAGTTATGGATGTTTGCTACTTGTTTATTTTGTTCTGCAGAGAAGCGTGATGTGTTTACCATGATGCAAGATCCTGAAGTCCATCTGGCTTGGTTGAAATATATGTTCAACAAAGAACAATAAGAAGCTATAACTATGAATTAGGACTTTGTGTGGTTTGTACTTTGCATTAAGACTCTGTTGAATGTTGGTTGTAATTTGTGTTTATTGAATGTTGGGTTATGATTTCTTGTTCAACGTTGGATTATGACTTGTTCTTGAATGCTGAATTTACGACTTCTTAGTGATTGTTGGATTGACTTGTGGAATGTTGAACTATGTGTTAGGTTACATGTGTATATTCAAATGAACACCTCTGATGATGATGTTGAGGAGTTGGAGGATGGTCTAATTATATGCGCTGTAGTGAGAGCTGTTGAAACATATTATTTAAAATGTCCACAAAACTCCATGTATGAATTCTTTCCAAATAGGTAATATTTGGTTGATGGAAGTACTACAAGGAAATGATGTGCGATGCTATAGAATGTTTAGGATGAACAAAGATGTTTTTTTATAGATTATCCAATGACTTGCAAACTAATTATGGACTAAAAGGTTCAAGGAGAATGAATGCAACTGAAATATTAGGAATGTTCTTGCATATGTTGGGACATGGTGTGAAAAATAGATTAGCGCAAGAAAGATTTCAACATTCTGGTGAGACTGTTAGTAGATATTTTGGTGGTATGTTGGATATCGTATGTAAGATGGCAATAGATATTATCAAATCGATGGATTCAGAGTTTCGTGGCATTCCCCAAGAAATAAGGAGAGATACAAGATACATGCCTTATTTTAAGGTAAAGTTTGACTCGTGTTCTAACTTATTTGCAAACTATAAGTGTTTGCAAACTATAACTGTAGGTTGACGGTTTTCTTCTATGTTATTATTTTTAGGATTGTATTGGTGTTATAGATGGAGTACATGTTGAGGCTTCAATACCACCTCCGGATCAAGTTCCATACATTGGTAGGAAAGGAATGCCGACTCAAAATGTTATGGCTGCATGTGATTTTGACATGCAATTCACATTCGCTTGTGCCGGATAGGAAGGCATTGCACATGATACAAGGGTTTTTCTATATGTGCTATGGAATCCAAATTTAAACTTTTCTAAGCCTCCAAATGGTAATCTTCATACTTATTATAAAATTTTACATGCTTTGTATAATTATTAAAATACAAAATAAAATTTTCAATTTTCAGGAAAATATTACTTGGTAGATGTGGGCTACCCACAAATGAGAGGTTATTTGGGACCATATAAAGGTGAAATATATCATCTCCCGGATTTTCGTAGGGGTGGCGAACCAACGGGTCATAAAGAGGTATTCAACCACATGCATTCTTCTCTTAGGAGCATCATTGAACGAACTTTTGGGGTATGGAAGAAAAAATGGGCAATTTTAAGGGATATGCCTAATAACTTGTTCAATAAGTAAGTGAAGATTGTCATTGCTACAATGGCTCTTCATAACTACATACGGAGGTATTCTGAACGTGATCGTCATTTTGATGACCCCAAGGACTATTGTGAAGAGAGCGATAGTAGTGATGATGATGATGAAGAATACCAAAATTATCAAGTTGAAGGATCACATGAGATAGAAGCATTAAGAAATAGAATAGCGGCAAGTTTGATGAATGCATCTAATTAGATTACTTTCAAGTACATTAACAATATTGTACTAATGAATCCTAGCTATTCAGTCTAAAATATTTCAATTGAAGTAGTTTGTCATGCTAATTAATATTTAAGATAAAGTTTATAAATATTTTTCTTTTACAAATAAAGTATATTTAGTAATTCACCTTTATTTGTTAAGAAAATTAAATTAATAGCACATTTAGTATTATACCCTTTTGGTCATTTTACGCAGTCACAGCTGATTTACATAAAAGTTTACCAAACACTATCATACTGTTTTTTTTTCCAAAAGCACTTTTACAAAAAAGTTTACCAAACACTCTGCTGGTTTTATTTCACAGCCGCTTATTCTCACAGCACAGCTGCTTATTCTCACAGCAGCTTTTTTTCAAAGCACATCAATACCAAACTAACCCTTAGTACTATGGTTTAGTGATATTCCTCTTCACTTGTATGTGAGAGGTCTTAGGTTAAAAAAAATTTATGTAATACCATCATAACCACAATTTTTTTTTTATAAATAGTATGTAATATTGAGTGGTACAAAATAAATGATTGAAATTGAAAACAAAAGATTTAATGAGATGTGGAAATCAAATCTTAATGAATAATTTTTTTTTGTAAAATTCTTATAAAATTAGACCAGTTGGTAGAGCCAAACTCGATAAAGTTGATTGATCACAAAAATTATACACAAAGTTGAGCAACACAAACCTAACTCGATAAAGTCGATTGACCTAAAAAATTATACACAAAGTTGAGCAACACAAACCTAACTCGAATGAACTCAAGCCCTAATAAACCTAAATGATCCAAAAGTCAATTAACGTTCCAACTCGTTTGAGTTGCACCCTACACCTAATAATCTCTTGAATTCATTTTTCAATTAAAAGATTATAACCATTTTTGTATTATTAGGGCTGAGGTTCTTAAGACCCAAAATATCAAATGAGTTAAGGCCTATTTAAAAATTTTGATTCAGTTCACAGTTTTTAAGCGTAAATTGAGCTGAACCACATCGTTTTCAACTAAAAGCAACTTAGACATGAAATAAATCAACTGCTATTGCAGCGTCTCGATCCACACTAGTCTTCTCCATTTCTAAGATTATTTTTTTGAAAGAACCCTAGGGTTTATTTACCTAATAAAGCCCCAAATACTTTAAAACGATGTTGCTGAAAGCAACGTGTGACTTGAGGGACATGATCAGCTGTGGATTCTTAGGCCATCTTTAATCGAAGAATCCAGAGGGCCAAAATGCCCAAAATAGCCCGAAAACCGTCTCCAACCAAGGGTTAGGCCAGAGGACTCGTGGAATCTGAAATGGCTAGCCAAAAAAATTGTTTTTTTTAAATTCTATTTTTCCTATAACTTTTTTTTTAAATTCCATTTTTCCTATAACTTCTATTTCACAAAATTTGTTTCATTTTATTTTAAATTCTATTTTTTCCTATAACTTCTATTTCACAAAAATTTGTTTCATATTTTTTTAAATTATATATATTTTTTCCTATAACTTCTATTTTATAAAATTTGTTTCATATTTTTTGTAAATTATATTTTTTTTCCTATAACTTCCTAAGTCATTATACAACACTAAATTAAATTAAGTAACATTAAACAATATGAAACAACATTAAATAACATTAACCAACATACAAATTATACAGCATAAAAAAACATTTAACAATATGAAACTTAAACAACATTTTTAAAAACATTTAACAACATAAAACTTAAACGCCTACTCCATGCTTCTTTTGGCCCAAAGATGTGCAACAAGATCCTGTTGTAGGTACTTGTTTGTGGCATAAGAACATATTATTCTATAGCGCCTTATGTACTCATTTATAGAGATATTACCAGTTCTTAGATTGAAAGGCAAATTAGGCCCATCATATATTTTTGCACAAGCTCTTCTTGACCTATTTGGATCTTCTTGGTCGTCATCAGACTCTCCATCAATATACCTATCTAGCTCATCCCCCACTATCATATTGTGTAATATGATGCAAGACATCATGATGGAGTCCAAATTTTCTCGACTCCACCCTCTTGCCGGTTCGCTGATGATCTTCCACTGTGCTTGTAGAATACAGAAAGCTCTCTCAACATCTTTTCGATATGCCTCTTGGTGTAAGGTAAACAACTTTTCGGCGTCATTCCTGGGGTTTGGAATTGCTTGGACAAGTGTCACCTACTTTGAATAGATGCCATTTACCAAGTAATACCCCATATTGTATTGACGGTTGTTGATGTAGCAGTCAAGTTGAGGTGTTTTACCTTCCATCAAGTTATTGAAAAGGGGCGAACGCCCAAGACCTGTAATGTCATTTTGGGATTCAGGGACTCCAAAGAAAGCATGCCAGATCCATGTGTCATATGAGGCAACCGCCTCTAACACAACATTTTGCTTTCTCAACCTTCCGCTAAAACCTTCTTGCCATCCGGTGGGACAGTTCTTGCAATCCCAATGCATGCAGTCTAATGACCCTATCATGCTCGGAAACCCACGGTCTTCATCTTTGTGAAGGAGCCGATTCAAATCTTCTTTATTTGGCTCGCGGAGGTACTCGTCTTTGTAAACCTGAACAATTGTGTCACATAATTGTTCAAGAGTATCAGGGCATGTAGACTTACACATAACATGGGTTTCATCCATCGAATAAGCTAGGGAGCCATAGGCCATCATTCGGAGTGCAACAGTAACCTTCTGATGAGGTGAGCGAGCAACCAGGGCGGGCTGCTCTGTCCCGCTTCTGTCGAAAGTATGGATTGACCTGCTGGACATCACGAAGTAAACGCTCGAAGACATGACGCCTCATCCAGAAGCGATGTCTGAAATCCTCTTCTATGTACACCGAGTTGGGGTTGAAGTAGTTTTTCATCAAATTAGCATGCGACATCGCTCTGTTTCGTGGGAGAAAGTGTGTGATAATAATAAATTTAAATACATAAAGGAGGGCAACTGGTAGGGTTTGTGATACTATGAGAAAAATACTAAAAACCAGAGCTCTGTAAGAATCCAGGATCTCACCAGAGCTCTGTAAGAATCCAGGATCTTTCTTTTCACTATCTTTTTGTCTCTTGGATTGGATTGAATTGGATTGGATTGGATTGGAATGGACTGGATTGATTTGTGTGGTGCTCATAGTTTGCTATGGATACTTTTAAGGAGTGCATGATTTCCCTTTTTTTGTTTGCACAGAGAACAACCAACTGTAGACTTCAAAAGGGTTGATGCTCATGTTCACCAGTTCAAGCGTAGTAGCTCCAGGTACACTTAAATGTTGCTTCTTTTTTTGCCTACTATGAAAAAAATACATGAAATAAAGTAGCAAAAGTTGGTAATTTTTTTTTAGTTTCTCAGTTGATTTTATAGTTTGAACTCTTGGTTTTACGATTTAGAACTCCTAGTTTTGTAGCTACTTGGACAATTTGCATTTTCTTCAACCGAGATTAATCCAATTTATACACCCTTGGATAGATTAAACTTCGGGAATAGAATTTTGCACTTCCCTCTTCTCCCTCTTGACTCCTCCCTTTCGATTGAATAATTGAAAGAGAATCAAGGGACAGAAGAAAGGACATAAGGAGAAAATGGGGGTGTGATCATTATTCATTACCCCAAACTTAATATAGCTTAGATATAGGGACATAGGTTTGAGAGCTAATTGCTCTTCATGTTTAGCTGAATGTTGTTTGATGAGAGTTTTTGTGGTTGACAGTATTGGTGCTCAGAGAGTTAAGAATGCCTGCATTGCTTTCCGCAATTTCTGCGAGGAAAAGAACACTGAAGGGTGATTTTACTTTACTCTGAAGCATTTATATATAATGTTATTTTTTTCAGTTAATTCTTTCTTAATCAGCTCCCGAAGCTGTGAGGTCTTGAACCATGAAAACTGAAAGACTTCTTGTTAGCAGATGTGTTAGATGTTTTCAACAAGTAAAGCATGAGTACTACCTCGTGAAGAGCAAGCTTGAAACTCTCTTCGCGGTGAGTAGAATTGTATAGACACTTGATGTTGCTTATTAATATAACTTATAATTGTTTCATTTACTTAATTTCTTTTTTTTTTCTTCCAAAATTAAATATCGTTGATGATTGCAGATGGAGCAACAAATTATGGCGGCCGGTGGGTCGATTCCTATGTTGGAATTGAATTTCTAAGCCTACAATTGTGAAAAGAAAACAAGAAGGTTGGGGTGGTTGGAGAGATCTCGTCGCACAAGTATTGTATAACACCTCTCTTCATTGATTGAAAATTCTCTTCACTAATGAATTTGTGCTTGTATGTGTTGGATATTCAAATAAAAACACCCCACATGCTGCCAGCCTGTTCTTCACTTGTGCTTCTTACACTAGTCTTATAATAAGACTTGTTTTGTGCCAGCCGAATACAAGATCACAAAGCAGCAGTGCTGCCATGTGATAATGAAGCAATTATGGTTGTAAAGCTGCAGTGTGTGTGTGTATCCATAACTGGTCATGAGTGAAAGGCAACAAAGCCTATCGGAAGCATGGGCGGAAGGTGGATAGCAGCTAATGTTCCATAGCTGCCTTGATTCGTTTCTTATCTTTATCCTACATTGTATAAGTAGGTTATTATGTTAAGGTTTTAAGTGTGTGAGTGTAGTCGATATAACTCTACCATTCTTCTCATTTGTATTTGCTCATTTTCAGAAGCTTGTAAGCTTCGGTTGTCCATCAGTTTTGCAAACTGTTTTCTTTCATATATCAAAGTAAGGAGTGTTGTGTGTAGCTTGCCATTTTTCTATCCTTCCTTCACTTATTTGTCCAAGAAGTTTTTGAGAGTGTGAAAGACAAAGGTGTGATAAGTTTGTAAACTTATCACCGAAAGATTGGTATTGTTAGCAAACCCTAACCCAAAATACCAACATTTGGTATCAGAGCCAGAATACCTTCTGGCGAGTGCAGCAGCAATGGCATCAAACCTAGTGCAACTCCAAGTTCCGGTGTTGAAGAAAGAAAATTATGAAAGGTGGTGTATCCAATTCAAGGCTTTGTTTGGATCACAGGAGCTGTGGGAAGTCGTTAGTAGTGGCTATGTTGTACCTACTACGGCACAAGAAGCTGCATACACTGCAGATCAAAGCAACACTCTCAGGGATTTACGAAAGAAGGACCAAAAAGCTTTGTATCTCCTCTATCAAGGTCTAGAAGATGCAATGTTCGAAAAGGTTGCAGAAGCAACAACGAGCAAGCAAGTATGGGACACACTCAGTATCATCTACAAAGGTGTAGATCGAGTCAAGAAAGTGAGATTACAATCACTTCGAGCAGATTTTGAAACTGCTCACATGAATGAAAGAGAGAGCATCTCAGACTATCACACAAGGCTCGCTGTGATAGTAAACCAAATGAGAAGAAATGGCGAGAGACTCGATGAAGTACGAGTTGTGGAGAGGATACTCCGGTCACTCACATCCAAGTTCGAACATGTGGTGACTGCCATTGAAGAATCCAAGGATTTGGAGACAATGAGCACAGAAGAGCTACTAGGATCACTCCTAGTTCATGAGTAACGCATTCAGAAGAATGCAAGCCCCTCATCGCTGGAACAAGCTTTAGAGACAAAGCTCAATATTGACAAGCCAAGTGGAAGCCGTGGGACATGGAACACATGACGAGGGAGCTCATCCAATCGCAGCCGAGGACGAACTCGAGGAAGAGGGCGTGGCTATGCACAAAATCGAGGACAATCTCAAGAATGGAGATCTGCTCGAGGAAAGGCACATATCCAGTGTCACAATTGCAAGTAATATGGACATTATGCAAATGAATGTTCATACAAAAATGGTGAGCATGTCAACCTGGCAGAATCAAGTGGGAATGATGGTGAGGAATTCACTGTCCTACTAGCACACCATGATTCCAGTAGCCAACAAGATGTTTGGTACTTGGATTCTGGTGCAAGTAACCACATGTGTGGAAGGAAAGAGTTCTTTGCCGAACTCAAAATGGAGGCTTATGGATCTGTAAGCCTTGGTGACTCCTCAAGGCTGCCAGTTGAAGGAAAAGGGAGAATCAAAATCATCCAGAAAAATGGAAAAGAAGAATACATCTCAGATACCTATTACATACCAGGTATGAAGAGTAATATTCTGAGCATTGGTCAATTGCTCCAGAAAGGGTACATCATACATATGGAAGATATGTTTCTCACTCTAAGGAATGCAAGAAAAAGGCTCATTGCACGGGTTCAAATGTCAAAGAACCGTATGTTCCCACTGAGATTGAACACAAAGATTGGGAGCTGCAACATTGGTGAGATTGAAAATGAGTCGTGGAGATGGCATCTTCGTTTTGGCCATCTTCATTTCAATGGTCTAAAATTGTTGTCAAATGGAGGAATGGTACGTGGTCTACCTCAGATTGAAACCAAACACCAAGTGTGTGAAGGCTGCGTACTTGGCAAGCAAGCCAGGTTGCCATTTCCTGTTGGAAATGCATGGAGAGCAAAGGCACCACTGCAGTTGGTGCACACAGATATATGTGGTCCTTTGGATCCCATGTCCTATGGAGGTAATAGATACTTCATTACCTTTATTGATGACTTTAGTAGGAAGACTTGGGCCTATTTTCTCAAAGAAAAGTCTGCTGCCCTAAGAGTCTTCAAGGAGTTCAAGGCATTCACAGAAGCTGAGAGTAACCACAAACTTGTGGCTGTGAGATCTGATAGAGGTGGTGAGTACACCTCCAATGCTTTCCAAGCATACTGCAAGGAGCAAGGGATTAAGCACCAAATGACAGCTGCCTATACACCACAGCAAAATGGTATAGCTGAAAGGAAGAATCGAACCATCCTTGACATGACAAGGTCCATGCTTAAGGAGAAGAACCTGCCAAAAGAATTATGGGCAGAAGTTGTTGCTTGTTCGATTTACTTGTTGAATCGGTGTCCAACAAAGAGTGTCAAGAGAATGACACCTCAAGAGGCTTGGAGTGGATACAAGCCGAATGTTGCACACCTTAAAATCTTTGGATGTGTTGCATATGCTCAAGTTCCAGAAGCCAAGAGAAGGAAGCTTGATGATCGAGGTGAGAAGTGTGTGTTTGTGGGTTATAGTGAAGAGTCCAAAGCATACAAACTCTACAACCCACTAACTAGCAAACTAGTGGTTAGTAGAGATGTCATCTTCAGTGAAGAAGAGACATGGAAGTGGAACGACAAAGAGGTCAGTAAGGAGAGACTTGTTTCCACTGACCTTGAAGAACAAGAAGTTGTACCACAAGTCGAACCACAACCTACTCAATCTGGCACAACAACTCCAGTGCACAGAAATGCAAGGAATGGCCCTACATCCAGTGAGGAAGGAAGTTTATCAACTCCAGTGAGGCTAAGAAGTCTCACAGAAATTTATGGACAAGAAGAGGGAGAAGAAACAAACCTATTTTGTCTATATGCAGACCATGAACCTCTTTCATTCAATGAAGCTGTGAAAGAGGTCCATTGGAAGAAAGCCATGGAAGAAGAGATCCATGCCATCGAGAAGAATGACACTTGGGAGTTGACAAAGCTCCCACCAAATCAGAAGGCTATTGGTGTCAAGTGGGTGTACAAGATCAAGCGCACTGCAGATGGAAGTGTGGATCGGTACAAATCAAGACTTGTGGCAAAAGGCTATAAACAGAAGCATGGAGTGGACTATGATGAGGTCTTCGCTCCAGTTGCAAGACTTGACACGGTGAGGTTGCTAATTTCCCTTGCTGCTCATCATAAGTGGAAAATTTATCAATTAGATGTCAAGTCAGCCTTCCTAAATGGATTGCTTGAAGAAGAAGTATATGTAGAACAACCGGAGGGGTTTCAAATACAAGGGGAAGAAGATAAAGTCTATCACTTGAAGAAAGCCTTGTATGGCCTCAAGCAAGCACCACGAGTTTGGAATTCAAGGATTGACAACTATCTTCACCAAAATGGATTTCTAAAGTGTCCATACGAGCATTCTCTTTATATGAAGAATGGTGAGAAATGAGAATTTTTAATCATTTGTCTCTATGTAGATGATCTATTGTTTACAGGAAACAATGAGGAAATGTTCAATGAGTTCAAGCACTCCATGTTCAGTGAGTTCGAGATGACTGACATTGGCTTAATGTCATACTTTCTTGGCATAGAAGTGAAGCAAGAAAGTGAGGGCATTTTCATCTCTCAACAAAGGTACATGAGAGATATATTGAAGAAGTTCAATATGGACAATTGTAACACTGTCAATACTCCAGTTGCAACTGGATTGAGCTGTCCAGAGAAGGAGAAGGTGAGTTTGTAAACTCAACCGTGTACAAGAGCCTAGTTGGAAGTCTAAGGTACCTCACAATCACAAGACCGGATATAGTGTATGGTGTTGGACTTGTTAGTCGATACATGGAAACACCAAGGGAGTCTCATTGGCTTGCTGTCAAGAGGATTCTAAGATACATAAAAGGTACTCTAAACTTTGGTCTATTTTATAATTTTGGTGAAGATGCAAAATTATATGGTTATTCGGATAGTGATTGGGGAGGTGATCAAGATGAAAGAAAAAGCACCACAGGCTATGTATTTTTCTTAGGTACAACTGCTTTCTCATGGTCTTCAAAGAAGCAATCAATCGTTGCCTTGTCTTCATGTGAAGCCGAGTATGTAGCTGTAGCCTCAACCGTGTGTGAGGCAATATGGTTAAGGAATCTGTTGAAATCAGTGTGTCATTCACAAGAGGAATCGACCTTGATTCATGTGGACAATGTATCTGCAATCAAACTTGCAAAGAATCCAGTTCAACATGGAAGGAGCAAGCACATTGATACTAGGTTCCATTTTCTAAGAGATCATGTAAAGCAAAAGACAATTGAACTTGTCTATTGCCACACGAAGGAACAAGTGGCTGACATCTTCACTAAGCCACTGCCAATTGAATCATTCCGAGTAATGCGTGAAATGCTAGGAATGAAGGTGTTTTGATTTGAAGGGGAGTGTTGGATATTCAAATAAAAACACCCCACATGCTGCCAGCCTGTTCTTCACTTGTGCTTCTTACACTAGTCTTATAATAAGACTTGTTTTGTGCCAGCCGAATACAAGATCACAAAGCAGCAGTGCTGCCATGTGATAATGAAGCAGTTATGGTTGTAAAGCTGCAGTGTGTGTGTGTATCCATAACTGGTCATGAGTGAAAGGCAACAAAGCCTATCGGAAGCATGGGCGGAAGGTGGATAGCAGCTAATGTTCCATAGCTGCCTTGATTCGTTTTTTATCTTTATCCTACATTGTATAAGTAGGTTATTATGTTAAGGTTTTAAGTGTGTGAGTGTAGTCGATATAACTCTACCATTCTCCTCATTTGTATTTGCTCATTTTCAGAAGCTTGTAAGCTTCGGTTGTCCATCAGTTTTGCAAACTGTTTTCTTTCATATATCAAAGTAAGGAGTGTTGTGTGTAGCTTGCCATTTTTCTATCCTTCCTTCACTTATTTGTCCAAGAAGTTTTTGAGAGTGTGAAAGACAAAGGTGTGATAAGTTTGTAAACTTATCACCGAAAGATTGGTATTGTTAGCAAACCCTAACCCAGAATACCAACAGTATGAATATTATGAGTAGTTGTTCCATCTGGTGCCACTTCTTGATGAACCCTTAACCTCGTTATTTATGAAAAGGTGTTTCCCATCCAGTTTTATCTGGCGACATGCTTCATTGATTAATTACTTTACCCTGATCATATATATGGGTCGTTGTGATTGAACTGCTGCTGTGCAAATCGATCCCAAGTTTTGTACCGGACTAGGGTTTTGATCGTGAGAAATCTCCAGCCTGCAGTTTCTGCTTTGTGGAACCTTTGCAATGACTCAAGTTTGTGTTGGTCTTGTAGTAGGGAAATGATTTTTACACTCCCTCTTGATTCTCTTGCACTCCCCTTCTTATTTCTGGCCACGCGATTGAATAAATCGAGGTGAATCGAGGACAGAAACAAGCTGAGAAGTGCGGGAGGAGAAAGGGTGCGCGGAAATCATTTCCTTTGTACTATTATTAGTAGGATTTCATGGCTACCGTTCGTATCACTCCTTAGTTGTCATCCATGCTAGCAGAGAATTAAACAAATGATCATGCAGTCGTGTTTAATAAGTCCATGTTATAAAATAGATGTGAAAGATTTGATTCTGTGAAGCTGTAATTGTCAATCTTGATCTGCTTTGCTGGCCATTTGTTTGCTTCTAAAACGTGCTTTTCTCTTCAAATTCTTTCTCTCAGGAAAGGAGAATATATGAGAAAGGGTCAATGATCACCACTGCTGGACAATAACATTTTGTTCCTTTTAACAAAATTATCCTTGTTTGTTTTCTCAGAATAAAGAAGAAAAATGAAGATTATTTGGTTATGCATCATAACTTACTTGAAACTGGGATATTAACGCTTCTCTTCCTTTCTCACACATTGATATACACTATTTTCTTCTTTTCTCACACGTCACGCACGTGGTGTGTGAGAAAGGAAGAGAAGTGATGGACCCCCGTTGCAAAGAAATGTCACTCCTTGCAGGGGGCAGTTAAATTGAACTTCGACGCAAAAAGGTGTAAAGCTTCCAAAGTTGGCAGGCTTGGGATGGTGATATTATAGTTACTATCAAATATGATCTAGCAGGTTACCCTCTGCATGACAGAATGAATCAAAGAACAATTACCTTGTTAAACAAATAAGCCAAAGAACAATTCCAATGGCATTTACCCATTTTGTATTCTATGTTTTTTACCAAAGTCCTAAAAGACGTTAGGTACTAGTCGAGCGATGGAATGAGGCTTAGCGCCTAGGCAAATTTAAGCAAACTTTTTTTTAATTTTAACAAACAATATTATCTATTCTAAGAGGGTGCGAGAACAAGCTAAAGCTCACAATGTGCTAGCAATAATTGATTCCAATTCTCATTTGATGAGAATCGAATTCAAAACTTCTCACTTACTAGTGAAGAGAAATACCACTAGACTGTAGTACTAAATTACTTAGGCAAACTCATTTTATATTGTATAAATAAGGCATGCTTATACTTAAAAAATATGTAATTGAATTGGGATACAAAAACCTTGGAGTGGTGAGTTTCGAATCGTGATGCATGAGTAGAAATTCAACACCCTATCCACTAGGATATTGGACCACATGCAAAATTGTGATACATAAATTAAAAAATAGAATGATATATAGATTAGAAAGTTTTAGAACATATTGAAAACATGAGAAACCATATATAATGAGTGTTCATCCATGTATTCAACAATTATCTTACAAGTTATTAAAATAAATAAAATGCAAAATTAAAGTTATTTATTTTCTATCTAAGTGAGAATTGGGACCTAAATGAGTGTCTAGGTGAGCGCCTAAGCAAGTCTAGACGCCATTTTTTAATTTCAAACGCCTATAATTAATTGGGACAGTGATCAGCCGCTTAATGCGGCAAGACCTAAGTAACGCTAGACAGAGATTTTTAAAACAGTGTTTTGCCATTTGTGCTACATTTGAAGCAGAATCTCTACTCTACTTCTTTCGTACAATAACTCATACAAATTTTTACGTTTTACGTTGCAGTCTCGGTTTGATTCGGCGGTTTATGCCAGAATTTTACTTGTTCTTCAAAACTACCCAGTATAGCAGACTGGTTTGAATCGCTAAGCCGGTCTGCAAAAAGATTGTAATAGGCCTGAGGATTTACACTGTCCAATACTCTGACCAGTATCCGTTGATTTTCGTCAATCAAAAGCTGTCCATCTCTTGATTCAACACCTTCGGCATAAACTTTGATGGGCTTCGCTTGGAAGGTTTGATTCAGATGGGAACCACCAGCTAGGAGAACTGAACCAAGAATTTCCCCCAAGAAAGTTTGCTGCAGCATAATATAACATATGAGAAGTGAGAACGTAAGTTGTCAGATTGTAAATCTAGACCGTTAATCAGGTGGATTGTTGCTCGAATGTGCCAAGTCTGGCAGTACAAGTCTGGCAAAAGAACATTACCC
Source organism: Crataegus laevigata (assembly GCA_963580275.1). Lineage (NCBI taxonomy): Eukaryota > Viridiplantae > Streptophyta > Magnoliopsida > Rosales > Rosaceae > Crataegus > Crataegus laevigata. Next base: position 13,988,894 of record OY756940.1, on the reverse strand, counting down.
ATTAAACCACTACAGATATAGAAAAACAATGCATAAGTCAGGCATATGGTCTTAGACAAGAAGCTTAGTTACCATGTGATGATATCTATGGTGCAATTGCTGCAACCGGTAGAGCCTTGACAACAAACGCCGGACAAAAAGGGCCTCAGGTGTCTTCTTCTTCCGGCGCATCCGTTCTAAGATTTTGGAAAACGAACCAACTTCGCGTTGGATGCCGAGGGGAATGAGTGTGATGTTAAGTGAGGACTCAAACACTGTCTTTGCAGCCAAAGGGTCAAGAAACATATTGAACTCTGCATATTCATTGGAAGGAATAGTAAACACATTTCCTTTGTCCTTGTCATTGCTGCTGATGTGCCCTCCAACAATATATACGTCCTGCAATTGGCAAACATTGGCATCATTGCTGCAAATATTGATGTGATAAAATTACTTTAGTCTAAAGAAAGATCCTCAATTGCACTGTTCAAATGAATAGTGATTTGGTGTGAATTTCAACTTATTTACATATCTGCCACATGCTCTCTCTGCCGCCAATCTTGATACACACGTGTCGATGATCTTGGTAAATATGACTAAGATCAAGGAACTTACCAGTATTAAAGAGACGGTGTTCTTTTTCGACGAGATAATCTTAGCTAAATTAGTCAAGGGTCCATTGGTCAATATGGTAATCTTGGATCCGGGTTCCAGTGTTTTCACTAGAGTCTCCCAAACCTCCAATGCCAGTGGTTGTCTGAGCTCAGGGTGGTCTGTATCCTTAGGGGCTCCGTGTTCTAAAGAATTTTCTGTTGTATACCTGGTAAAAAGTATTTAAGATTTTAGTCTCGGTCTATTGAAAGAAACACATGACTTTTCAAAGTATCGCTACGCTCATCAAATTCGTTTACCAAGTTTTGTTCACTACTCAAATTTGGGTCCACTTTTAACCTCATTAGATACTTACACATTATTTGGTGAATGACCCAAAAGTAATACCTTCGTGGGCTTCGTGGCAAATCACGAGCAAGGCCGTAGAGAGTGTCTGAGTCCAGCAATCCACCGTTGCCATGAGGGATGGCCTGTTGGTATTTGCAGCCTCCAACAGCAGGGAAAATTGGATCACACTGGTTCGTAGCAAATACATCTCCAAGACCTACAGGGATGTCATCACGGCCCATCATATGCAGCAAGTCATAAATCACATCTATTGTTGCAGCATTTGCCCAGCCTGTTGGGCTCACTATTATTGCCTGGAACCACACACAAACAGGTTTTGCTCATAGCATGGAATTCAATGACAAATTAAGCTGCTCTTTTGAGTTTTTTTGGGGCCAATATAATGTCCCGAAAATGTGGTGATTTTTTTGGGCCAATTCACGCTTCAAACACTCTTTTATAGTCAAAACCACTTAAAGCTCCGTTTTGAGAAAAAGATCCTGAACTCAATTTTTTAGTGCACTCAAACTGTTATTGTAATATGAGTGGTTTATATGTGTGTGTGTGTGCGTAATTTGATTGATTAAGTATTTCTCACTAACATCAGTAATTGCTGGCGACTAAACTAGTTAAGTTACAAAAAGAGAAGAAGTAAAAAACTACCTTGAGATTAATCACTTGAATAGGTACTTTGAGGAGGTAGAAGAGAGCTGCAAAGTCTCCAGCACTCATATCCATGTCAAAGACAACAGGTTTACCAAGTTTTTTGTTTCCAAATTCTGGTTTATATGTCAGTTCCTTGTAAAATGGAAATTGTGTAGTTAAATTGAATCTCCCTTTCTGTTTGGGGTTGTTCAGAACCTGCAAAACCAGAGAGTTGACATTTTGTCGAAAACTTAAAAAAAAAAATGATTGAGAAAAGGAACTTTTACTGGGGTTAATTACCTCCAGGAAGCTTATGAAGAATTCTCTGTTAAGTGGGCTTTGGGGGTCCTGATTTGGTTTGGCTTTTGTAGCAACAAGCACAGACACAGCCTCTGATCCTGTTACTTCTTCTGTATAACCATCCTGTTGGATTGTGTCGAAATAGGAAGTTAATCACCATTTCACGAAAATCATATGTGAACGTGAGAGTTGTTAATTAAATGAATATAGGACCGCATTTTTTTAGAACGTGGATATATCATCGATAAACTTGACTGCACTTTACCTTTAACTGAGACTTGTGTTAGTTAAGCTTGTAACCTCTAAAGCATCTCTTAGAGATGCAGTAAAACAACCAAAACTCTTTTTTAAATAGCCAAACTCAAAAATTCATCTCGAGATGCTGTAAAAGAGTCACTATTATATAGAAAGAACTAGTCACTCTTCAAATTTAGAAAGCAACTATTCACTTTCTAAACATTAAAAATAATAATAAAACTCAAGGGTGGACTCTGGAGCATAAAAAGAAGAGAGAAGTTGTTTTAGAAAACAAGGGGGCTGAGTTTGAATTGTTAATAATAAATTATTCAAAGTTTGTTAAAATAGAGAGTTGTTTGAGATGAAAAGTTAAACTAAGTAGCTAAAATAGTGTTTTGACACTGTTCACTTACTAGTTTAACAAAAATTTACAGTTTCTCTTGGAGATGCTCTAAGGCCTCATTTGGTTTCTATAATTGGATTGGATGAAGAAATCGATGCCAAATTCTAAATCTTGTTATCAAGTTATGAATGAAGATGGATTAGTCAAGAAGAAAACAAATTTCTTTGAATCCTCACAAAATGATAGGACTCGGAAGGTTAAGTTTCCTTCATGGCTAATCTCTATCTTCTATCCTGGATGAAAACTTAGAAGTTGGCACCCATTTCTTCATTCAATAAACATTAAATCTAGTGAATTTATCCAATCCAATTCAATCCTAGAAGCCAAATGAGGCATACAAGATTATATTTTGGAAGTTGTAAACTGGAAGGCAAGTTACCTTGCATTTCCCTTTGCCATTCTCCCCAATGCAAAATGGATCTCTTAGTCCCTCTTGAACATGACCACTATGCACACCATTTTTGTCTAAGTTGAACTTTGGAACTTTGAGGCCATCAAAGAAAGGATTAGAGCCATCAGTTACTCCATAAGGTTCATTTGAAGTAATCACAGTTATATTCATATACTCCATTTCTGCAAATTCATTTTCTCCATTAGGGTTATTCAAGTTGTTTCGCATGATTGATACCGCCACACCAGCTGTAAATGAATCCCACATGAAATAGCTCTGAAAATAGTCACAATGTATCACATCAGATCATTTGATTCATTAAAAATAGATGCAAATTGTGTTAAACACAGAAAAATCTAATAATCGTGGGATGTACCGTGTAGAATTGTTTGTCAAACCAAGTATCACGAGCCATTTTCAAGGACTGGAAGACATATTGTGCCTCATATGTGTTCTGGCTCTTCTCAAAGGCCTCAAAGAAGTTTTGACTAATGGGAATGGTGTTTGTTGCATCCAGAGGAACAAGGGTGACTGGAATCCCAGAATGTATAACCTGAAATATATATTAATTTCGTTGTAAACAATGCGACCACTTACAAACCTGGAAAATGTTCTCTTCTCAAAGTGTCAGACAACATAAGTATTGGACTAGAGTGTGAATCTGAACCATTAACCAAGTTGGTTATTGCCCAAATGTGTGAATATGATAACAATAATTCATCTACTATAAATACTATATAAATGTTCTCTTGTTAGACTGCTTGGCAACATAAGATGTTTATGTTGTCTTGTGAATTTGAACCATTGGTTATGTTGACAGCCATTTGTTAAAATGTGAGGTCCAAATTCGCTGCCAAAAAAATATATTGAACTATAGAACTACCTGATATGCAGCAAAGGGGTCACCAAGGAAATTGAACTCAGCATAAGGATTACTTGTGTAGTCTGTGAAGACATTGCCAGGATCACCACACTGCCGAGGAACACACGACGTAGAATTTTCCGGGCAACAACCAGTAGGGTTTTTTGATCTCACACCACCACCCATGACATAAATGTGCTCAACATTCTTCTTTAGGTGTGGATTGTTCATAAGGAAAAGAGCAAAGTTTGTGTGTGCTCCTATCAGAAATACAGTAATTGGACCTGTAGATATGTTGTCAATCATCACTTGCTGAGAAGTAGGTTGTCGAAAGGGAGTATATCTCCTGCTCCCCTAATTTCATTTACGAAAAAGAAAAGAAAAAAAGAAAAATTTCTGAGCAAAATATAGAATTAATGTAACACCAAAAATGAACAAAGGGAACAGTTCTTCACTTGTTCATGTATATCAGACAAGCTATCATGTAACACCATTACTATAGTACTGTTCTTCCATAACACTATAATTGTTATCAACTAGTCGTATTATATCGATACTATCTTTATATGTTGTTGATATATATCTATATCCTTTATATGTTGACGATAAATATCGGTATGTTAATAGCTTCATAGAGTCTTTATATAATATAAATCAAGTATCGGTATGTTATTGATATTGTTGATTTAGTACAGTAATATAATGCTAATCAAAATTTCTCCCTATTAGCTTAAATGTAGAACTGTTTTTATTTTCAACGTAAAGCCACTTGGGTCACTATATTTCAAGCCAAATATTTAACTTTGAGAAATGATTTTTACGCGCCATTTTTTTTTATCTCATTCACTTCATTCTATATTAGAAAAATTGTTTTAAACAAGTATATGCAGAAGAAGAAAAATGATTTACGAAACAAGGAGTAACACCACTTCGGAACAAGTTCTACACATCAGACTCAAAGTGAAGAAAAAAAAAAGCAGAGAAATATATAGGAAAAATACAGCTTAAAATTACTGGCTTTACATTATTTTTACCTGGGGGAGGAAAGATTTTCTGAGGCCAAAATTAGAATCAATATCCAATCGACCTCTAGTACCTACAGGAATGGCTTGTCTATATCTGCATCCTCCTGCTGTCGTAGTCCCCTGAAGTTAATTAATTTTAGAAGTAATATAAATTGGTGTCAATAAACATGAATTTTTACATGATTAATTAAGCATAATTATGATTTATATATATATATATATATATATATATATATATATATAATTTGTTCATGCCTGTTCAATAATTGGAAGATATCCACCAACATTTGGCAAAATTGTACCATCTTCTTTGATCCCACCTTCACCACCCACTCCAACTGCCACGTCGTCACGCCCCATCATGTATAAAATGTCATAGATTTGATGCACAGCATGCCCAGGATTGGTCCAAGCATTTGCATTTACAGTCACTGCCTGTGGTAAAACAAATCTACAGTTCAATAAAAAACTTTTCCAGTTTGTGTAGAAAGAGACTAATTTAGGTGCAAGCAAACTGTAGGAATATATTTTTAGTGATTCACTTTTACATAAAGGAAATAAAAGTTGTTACATGTCGTTTGACCAAAAATATTATTTTTAATTAACTACACATATTTTCAAACATAGAATCCATTCAACTATATGAATCATTTGACTCGGTCCTCAAGGACTCATAGTGGTATCAACTATAACTTTTGCTAAAGCCACTAAAAAAATAAAAAAAAAACTGGTGATCATCACTTGCTTAGATTTGTAAGGCAAGAAATGAACATAATATTATATATGTATACATATTTTATTGTTTATATAATATCATTCACATGTATATATATATATATATATATATATGCCGATTATATGAATTAAATCAACAACATTGGTTCGATGAGTTCAGCTGGTGATCACCACTCGCTCAGATTTATAAGGCAAGAAATGAATATAATATTATATATGTATATATATTTTATTGTTTATATAATATCATTCATATATATATATATATACACATGCATACATATACTGTTATTCTCTGGGTACATCGAAGAGACGTGCAGAGAGCTCTAAGGCATTTGCAGATTTGGAAAGCTTAGCTTTGACAAACCCAACTTACAACCTTGAGTTCTTTTTGGCCAAAAAACTTTGGAGCATGAATGAACACAAACAATTGATGATCATGGATATTGGATGATGAACTCACCTCCAACTCAAACTCTGATCTGTTAAGCTTCAAGATGTACAAGAGACCAAAGAAATCATCGGTATCAACATCTGTATCGAAAAGAATCCGGTGAGGCCTGCCTTCCACAGTCCGCAAATTGCTAGCTCCAATCACAACTAATACTGATCCCATAACAACTAGCATCTGCACTAACCAATCAAAACGTTTCTGCTTCTGTAACAACATTTCTGTTTCTTAATTTCAAACCAAACCCAAAAATATTTTTCCCTCCAAACTACAAAGATATGATACTTGGATACTGGTTCGAGCTAATCCTGCAACTTAACTATGGGAAGAGACTTACAGAATCAGAGAGATACTGGTCGAGAGAGTTTTAGAAATATTAATGATGAAGTATATATGTATGGGATGGAACACACGTCACACACGCCGTAGGCACGTGACGAACGAGAAGTGTTAGAATAGTCTTTAATTAATCTGGAATCGTCTTCGTCATTATTGTATGTATTATCAGTCGTCATTATTGTATGTATTATCAGAATATAATTTTTTTAATTATAATTAGTATAAGATTGTTACTGATTTCATGTAAACCCTATGGGGGCGTTTGTTTGTCCTCACTAAAGGGTACTGGACTGGACTGGACTAAGGGTTAGTCCAGTCCCATGTTTGTTCCTGACAGGGACTAGGTTTAATGAGACTAAGTCTCACTAGCCTAGACTAAATCAGGGACTAGCTGGTCTTAGTGAGACCCCTCAAAAACCATGGGACTAGCTAAGACTGTCCCTTTTCTCCTCCTCGCCTTGCTCCTCGACCACTCACATTCGAAAGCCATTGAACTAGATGATTTTCACAACCAATTTTCATATAAAATACGAAATTGAAGAATAGATTGGAACAGACAAGGGAGAAAAAGATGGAGAAAAAGAGGGAGAGAATGGGGGGTAAGGAAGGATTAGAGGGATAAAAAAAAATAGGATAAAAATAAAATATTAATAATTATGGATTAAATAATATAATATTAGAGTTTGTTAACTATCCTACTTGTTAGTCCGACACTGCACCAAACGCTTCACTAAGCTAGTCCAGCTTAGTCTAGTCTAAGCCAGTACAGCTTAGTCCCTGAAGCCAGTCCAGTCCGAGACAATCCGGTGCAACAAACACACCCTATATGTATTATAATATTTGGAAAATGAGGAATTTTTTTTTTTGGAATTCTTTGATCGTGACTGTTTATTATACATCGTGTGGTCATAAATTATTTGAAATTTAAAATTAAATAAATTGTACCTAACGAAAACTGACCGCATCATATATGATGAACGATCACAATCACGGAATTCCCATGAAAATGATTCGTCTAGGATCCTTTTCCATAATATTTTGCACGAATTAAATAAAAAATCATACTTTATACATAGTATCACTCGTCTAGATTTTCTCAAGTACTAGGGTTCTTACTTTCTCCTCCTCCCATCCAATCCAACACGAAATAAAAAAGAGTAAATTGTACCAATGGTTCTTCAACTTTAACTCAATTAGAGCAATGATTCCTCAACTAAAAATCTATTACCATTGGTCTCTTAACTCATTAAAATGTGCAGCTATAGTCCCTCAACTAAAAATTCATTACCAACGGTCCCTCAACTTTAATCTAATTGGAGAAATAGTTTTTCAAATTTAACCTAATTGAAGAAATAGTTCTTCAATTTTAACTCAATTGTAGCAATGATTCTTCCAACATAACTCATTTTGACAAAATTTTGACGAAGTTAACGAAAATGAACATAACTACACGTTTTAATGAGTTGATGAATTAATGATAATAAATTTTTAGTTAAATGACCATTACTCCAATTTAATTAAAGTTGAGACTCAATTAAAAAAAACAAAAAAGCGCATGAATGGCTGGTTATACTCTACCAAACCAATGGAATTTTATTACGCTAAGTGTTTAGTTCCTTTTTAAAAATCTTCCCCAACGACTAAAGTCCTACTACACAGTGTTACCCTTTCAAATTCAACGTGGGTTCAGATTCTCGTCTCCATGTTTTTTAGTTGTTTAATTGTAACAATTTTTTTTCGCAAAAATTTTAACAATTTTTTAAGAGACAAATGTAGTAGTCTGATTCGACTATATCGACACCACCATTTAGGGTGGTGAAAACGCTATTACTTCGTTAACAAAACTAAAATTAACAAATTTGTTAACTAAATAATATGTTATCACGCAATTTTAATAAATAATATAAATATGTGCACATATGAGAATTTTATTAGACTACATGTCAAGGACAATTTAATTTTGTCGGCATTGCGTTTCCGTCTTTTTGGCAGGGTTGGGCGGAGAGAGGATTTTTGGTCCCCTAAACAGAGTGATGTGCCAATATCATATTCAGTTATCTTATAAATAAAGCCAACAACCCAGCAAACAGTGTTTTTTGGGTCACAAGCTTCATGAAATAAGTGGATAAAAATGTCCCTCAAACAAAAAACTTCAAAAGCAGTCCAAAATAATGCATCAAATATAGTAGGAATATTTTCGTCATTTTAACAGTATTTTTTTTAATAATTAAATTTTTTGTACAATTTTTTTAAATAATTAGTACCTCACAATAGACTAGTAATAATGTGATTCAATCCGTTGTTCATTAAATATTATTTTCTCTATTTTTAAACACGTTCAAGACATCTTAAGAGGCGTGTAATGTCAATTATAAAAAAAGGACTTTTGCACGTGCATAATAATGTGATTAAATTAGTTGTCAAATGATTTTTTTTTTTTAACAAACGATATTATCTACACTAAGAGAGAGGCGTGTAATGTCAATTATAAAAAAAAGTCTTTTGTACGTGCATAATAATGTGATTAAATTAGTTGTCAAATGATTGTTTTTTTTTTAACAAACGATATTATCTACACTAAGGGAGAGGCGGTGGGATTAGCCTCACAACGGGCTAGAAATAATGTGATTCAATCAGTTGTTTATTAAATATTATTTTCTCTATTCTTAATGTAAATTCAATAGAGACCGATTTTATTATATGAATTCAACTGCTTTAATTGGTTTATGAGGAGTTTCTTTTAGTATGATACAACGTTATTCATTTACTTCAAATATTTGACTTTCCTTTTGTCAACTTACCCATTTAAATACATTTAAAACATGTAAGTCGTGCGTAACACGTGATTTAAAAAATGTCTTCTGTACATACGTGAGCATATTCATGAAGGCTAGTGTGTGCGTGCATAAAGGTCAGTGTGCGTAAAATAATTAAGTTTCTTGGAGTGATAAACGTAACTCACGTAACCAAATCAAGTAGAATCAATATGCTCCCCCCATGCACTCTTTAGTTACAGCCATTTTTTGCTTTTCATGCTCAATTATAGATAAACAATGAGCGTAGACAATGGATGTCCAATCGGTAAGTTTTGACTCTTTTAAAGGAGCACTTGACATTCATAAGCAACTTTTCTCTTCGATCCATATTATTCCTTTTTCTTCTGTACTCTTTAACGATTGGAATTTTTTTATGGCTCGTTTACTCATTTGTAATTAAAATTGAAGGAATTGAGTTAAGGAGGAATTGAATCGATAAAGAGTTGAAATAAAAATGGGTCAGAATTGAATTCATATTGAATTTATTATTTATTAAAATCTTATGTATATTAATTAGTATTTAATAAAAATTAAATACCTCTATTCACCAAATATTAAACACATTGAAACTTAATTATTTAATTTAATTTTAATTATTGTTATTATTGTTGGAAAATTTCATTTTAAACTAAGCAACGGTTTGTGGTGTTGGGTTAATGTGAAGAACAATTTTGAAATTTTTAAAATAAGTGAGGGTAAAAATCTATTCTGATTCCCCCAACAACCCGAAATTCAATTCCTGCCTAAATGTAGGGAATTCAAATTTTGGAGTTGGGTTTCAAAATTCGAGTGGGTCCCACCATATTTTTTATTGCCCAACATTTGATAAATACTGGACTATCTCGTAATCGGAATTCAATTCTGCATTTTGATTATAATAATACTAGGCTACTCTAGGGCTAGGCACAGATCGAGCCGTGCCGAAATTTGGAAGAACTGGACTCTACCCATTTTAAAATGTAACGGGGCGGGCTAGGCCAAGTAGAGGGATTTTGAGTTTGGGAACGGGGCCTAACCCGACCTGTTTCAAACGGGTCGGTTCAGAACGAATCCACGGGTCCAATTACTTTTTTTTTTTTCGGTTTTGATGCAGAGCTCCAGAATGTTCTAGATTGCTCCCACTATCGCAACAGTTCTTCTCGATCAACCAAAATCAATTTCCCAAATCAACGCCACAACTCCCATAAAGCAGCACCGTATAGATGAAATGAAGTGATACCCCATCTCTCAGCCACGAAAGTCGCACTGGTCTTGGCCAGAAATTGAAAGATGAGGCTAGAAACTCGGTGCTTGGATCCGTGGACCAACAGAAGCATTTAACTGTCGACTGTTGAGATTCAAGAGGGAAGGTTGAGGAGATTTAGTCTGGGTTCATGAGAGAAATCGTGAAAATGATGACTGGGTCAGTGAGAATCTATAAGTCTGAGATGTTGTTGAGGACTCGAGGAGGACAATTGAGGTTGATGAGCCGTCGTGGTGGTCGCCAGGGCCTAGACTCGCGACGGTGGTGATGTCGGGGTGATGGAGGAGATGACTAACAAATAGTGACGAAGTGTGGGTGGAACCGTGGAAGGGAGGGGACGACGCACACGAGACGACGAGAGAAAATCGAGTTCGAGGACTCAATTGACAGAGTTGAGCTCAAGGAGACCTACAATAAAACTAATGGTTAAGATTGGATGGTAGTTTACTCTTCAATCTCGTCCGTCCATTGTAATTACAAATGGGTTGGTCCAGGGCACCCGGTTTTTCTTTACATCTAGAATCGGCCCACCCCTAAAATTTCATCTCCCCGCCCCGTTTCTCTTATTAAAAAATTGGAATTGGCCCATATCCGTCCCGACCCGTGGTTCCTATACCCGTTTGCCCACCCCTAGGCCAATCAATGTTTTGAAGGAAGAATATATAAAATAAGATATTTTTCAATCACCAAATTGTATAAAACACATGGTCACGATTGATAAAAGTGTTACAAATTGTCTATCTATTTGTTGTAATTGATTGTGTAGACTCTGTCTTATTTAATAAGATGCGTTACATTTATTTCAGCTTGTGTAAAAGATAAACAAATAAGCCCTAGTAGGAATTTAAAAATATATATATAAATCAAAGAAATAGGCCAAATTTTTTTTGTGGTCCTTGTGGTGACACGCCACTTTTAATGCCACCCTCATAGTGAAAAAAAAGTGTTAATTAAACTCCCATGGTGAGGCCTGTTAGCAATTGAGGTCTAAACCAATACGTTCTTTAGTCTTCTGTTGAACAAACTTATGTGACTATCACATGGAGCTGTCAAATTCACCATTTCAATCTAAATTACATTGTATGCCATGACCATCTAGTATAACTTAGGTTTACTGAAATTAGATTTCACAGCAATTGAACACTGTCGTAAGGTGAAACATAAATCCATGTCAATTTCAGTTAAACCCTAAGTCATACTAGATATCCATGGCATAAGAAATAAGTTGCATTAAAATAACGAATTTGACCATTTCACATGATAGTCACGTGATTTTGTTTAATAGGAAGATTAATGGAAGTTTGGTTTAGACCTCAATTGCTAATAGACTTCACCACTAAAGTTTAGTTAACAACCTTTTTGAACCTAGATCCTCTTTGTGAGGATCCCGAAGATTTGTCAATCATGTCCGTTCATCGTACATCGTGCGGTTAAAAATTATTTTAAATATTTTTATTTATAATTAAACACAATCAGTACTTGACAAAAACTAGCTACACAATGTACAATAAGCAGACAAGATTCACGAATAAAATCCTCACCAAAAAGATCCGCAAGGATCCTATTAGAACTTTTTCAACACCATAAGATATTGAAAATGATGTGTCACCACTGTGATCACAAAAACAATTTAGCCAAGAAAATATTAACCAGGGGAGGATAGACCTCCAAACAAAGAACACATGTCAAGAGACAAGAGACGAGAGACCACGACGAACAAAGAGAAAGGTAATCATGGGACCTACAGAGATATCAGGGTGCGTTTGTTGCACCGGACTGTCTCAGACTGGACTAGCTTCAGGGACTAAGCTGTACTGGCTTAGACTAGACTAAGCTGGACTAGCTTAGTGAAACGTTTGGTGCATTGTCGGACTAACAAGCAGGATAATTAACAAACTCTAATATTATATTATTTAATCCATAATTATTAAAAAAAAAAAATTATCGTTTTTTTTTTATCCCTCTAATCCTTCCTTACCCCCCATTCTCTCCCTTTTTTTCTCTATCTTTTTCTCCCTTGTCTGTTCCAATCTATTCTTCAATTTGGTATTTTATATGAAAATTAGTTGTGAAAAGCATCTAGTCCAATGGCTTTCGAATGTGAGTGGTCGAGGAGCAAGGCGAGGAGAAGAAATGGGACAGTCTTAGCTAGTCCCATGGTTTTTGAGGGGTCTCACTAAGACCAGCTAGTCCCTGATTTAGTCTAGGCTAGTGAGACTTAGTCTCATTAAACCTAGTCCCTGTCAGGAACAAACATGGGACTGGACTAACATTTAGTCCAGTCCAGTCCAGTACCCTTTAGTGAGGGCAAACAAACGCCCCCTCAGTGATCCAAAAATTACAGACAAATGATTTCACAAAAATCCCCCAACAGACGTTCACTTTTGAATTTGAGATTCTTAAGATATTTTATCAGTTTTCACTTTTGTGACCAAGTTAACCGAATGCCTAATATATGACCAGTTTGGTGTATTTGAAATCTTTTTTTATCTTCGATGATATGGTTTCTTGACTAAGCTTATGTGTTGGATTAGATTTTGATTGTATTCATTTGCTTACCTACATTGTTAAAATCTGGTATAATCTCAGAGTTTATCAAATTATTTTTCATCATTTGTAAATGAGAAGACTAAAGTATTACTTTCATGAATAATAAATTTGACACCTAACTATGTTTGGCTAATGTAGATGCTGCATTGGGATTAATAGAGAGGCCAACAACTTATGATGCGATGTGTCGTTTGTTTCTCTATGTACTATGGCGACACATTGTTTAAAAATTTCCGCTAGCAATGTTCAATTCTTATTTTCTCTTCACCACTACTAGCTCATTGAAAGAGGAAGGTTTGCCTTTGTTGTTTAAATAATTTTGGATCTCTTCGCCTATTGCAATTATTTTAAATTGTTGACTATTAGATCGTTGAGCATTAGACCATTGATTATACATTCAACTCTTCATTCATTATGCGTATGATGTACACTAAAGCAATCCTCCTATAAAACCTACCAAAGAAAACCTCCAAATTTCTGCTCTCCAATGGCATCTGCCCAGGTGTGGTTTTCTATATTTACACCTCATTAGAGATATGTTAGGATTATATGTAGGTGAGGCTTTGAAAAAAAAAAGTACAATTTAATTGTGTGAAATTACATTTCTAATGACACACCCCGACCCGGAATGTCCACTAGGACTCCGAAATCGAGTTGTGATGGCCGATACCTGGAAGGTGATGAAGCCATATAGTGTAGTGATGTGAAAAAAGTGAATAATTTAAACCTAAAAGTGCCTAAACACTAGAGTGCGCTGGTGAGCGGAAGTGAACCCATCTCACACGTGACATCAGAGCATAAGTAAAGTACAGTAAAGCGGGTAAGAATTATACCCTCAGAATCAGCCACCAATCCTGAGATTCGCCAAGAATCCTCGTCGATACGAACCTCGACAGCTAAAACCTAGAGGGGCACAAAATAGAACATGAGAGTAGGCAAAACAAAACTTTGGAAACATCTATCTTTTTAGAAATGCAGTAACCCCTCACCGAACATCTGTATAATTCCCCAAAAATAACAATACATGCATATAAAAAATCGCGCTAAAGAACGGTAAAACCAAGGTATGCCATGTCAAAGTATCTCGGTAACAACATATAAGCAAGATGAAATAAATCGATATAAAAATGAATATCAGTTGAAGTCACCTATAATCAAGGTATTAAATATCGATGATATCGGAAATATCGGTAGTCCAGAAACACGAAAATATCGATGGAAATATCGGGATATTATCGATATCGATAAAAATAATATGGAAATCACGGAAATTGTAAGAAATAGTTGAAATTTTTTATTGAAACTTTGCAAGATGTTTATTTAGTCAATTATCTATTAGTTTATCACAAAAAATTGGAAGGAAATGCATTGCATGATGGATTTAACTGATTTAAGTTGATTATATAGCGAGCTGGCAAACATTGTGAGTGTAGAAAATATGTAGTAATTAATGAAAGAAGTTTAAACACACCATAATCATTTATATATAATAAATTAGTATAATATTTTACACTTTATATATTGCATGGTAAGATATGAGTGACTTAGTGTGCGAAAGTGAAGTCATATAAAACAAAGGGGACAAAGAGTGCGGTTCAGGAAGGAGCCAACGACAGGTCGTTTTGATTTGGGATAAAGGGATGTCCACCTTCACATTTCCTCGTACACACATTGACACATACCAACCAGCCCCCTTCTGTGACATCCCACATTGCCCAGGGGAGTGATCCTTAAATTTATATTCCCATCCCTACCTAGCACAAGGCCTTTTGGGAGCTCACTGGCTTCGGGTTCCGTTGGAACTCCGAAGTTAAGCGAGAAGGGGGCTAGAGCACTCCCATGATGGGTGACCCACTGGGAAGTTGCTCGTGAGTTCCCAAAAACAAAACCGTGAGGGCGTGGTCGGGGCCCAAAGCGGACAATATCGTGCTACGGTAGTGGAGCGGGCCCGCCCGGGCCGGGATGTGACACCTTCCGCCACCATGATTCGCCATCTTCAACCTCAAACCTTCTTTCCCCAAGCTTCCCTCATTCTGGCTCCAAAACCCTCCAAAAACCCTAACCTTATCCCCAAATCAATCTCCAACTCCCTCAGGCCGACTCTCAATTCGCCAAATTATCCCTCACTTTCCCACCACCCAAGCACCTCCGCCGACCCCGACCTCCTCTTCCGCAAAAAGGTCCTCTACTTAGAAACCCACCTCAACGTCGATTCCCAAAAGGCCCTCCACCAAAACCCAGATTTCCGCTCCTGCCCCCTCTTATCTCTCAAGTCCATCGAGGGATGCCTCTCCTCCATGGGCATTGAGCACTCCGCCGAAGGTCAGATGCTCGACATGTACCCACAGCTCCTCACCGTGGACCCGCACTCTGCCCTCTATCCAATCTTCGATTTTCTCTTCACCGAGGTCTGAATCCCCTTTCCGGATATCTGGAAGTCCATAATCCGGTGCCCGAGGCTCCTAGTCTCTGACTTGGACTACCATGGCTTGGACTACTAATTGCGAGGTTTTCGCAGTACTTTTCGTTTAGTTTGGAAGGGAAGATTAAGCCGAGGCACCGATTACTGGTGGAGCACGGCTTTTAGCTGCCGCTGCTGGAGATGCTGAAGGTCAGCAACGGCGAGTTTAACGCCCGGCTGATTGAGAAAGCCGGTGGATGTTGAATGGGAACCCCCGTGGCTGTTAAATGGGAAAGCGAAGAATACAATTAGAGTTGTTGATGTTGTCCCACATCACCCAAGTGATAAAGAAGAAGCTGGTGGAGGGATTATAAAAAGGACCAGAGGCCCAAACGATAAAGCATCTTTGAGCTTGGACCAGAAGATCATTACCCTTATCGATAATATCGCGATATTATCAAAAATATCGCGATATTATCGCGATATATTGGCGATAATTAAAGGGATAAGTGTAAAAATATCGTTATCTAAAAAAACGATAATATCGGCGATATTTCGCCGATATTATCGATATTTTGGTCCTTACCTATAGTGACCTGTTTTGATCAAATGAATGAATCAATGTCACTTTTCCTTGGTAATGGAGTGTTCGGAGACGTACTGTTGGAAATTTTGAGTTTGAGTTGAACTTTCTTTGTCCCACATTAGCCATTCCCAAAAGATTTCTTCACCTTATAAGGCTTTGTCCCTTATAGAAAGTGATTGGAGGATAGACCTTGGAGAATAAAATTGAGCTCACCCTTGGGGTTGGGCTTTTGGGGTGTATTAATTAATTGGTAATTGTGGAGCCAAAAGTAATCACAAGGCAACACGTGGACTTTTGGATAAAAGAGGACGAAAATACCCTTGAGGCATACTGGGATTCCTACGCGCGAGAAGTGGAGAATCATCCATCAACCAAGTAAAAAATGCCCAAAGAAGGTAAAAAATTCAAAGTTATCTCATCAAACTTCTTCTACAAGGTAACTTTTAAAACCTATTTCATTCCATATATCTTTTACCTCATTTTCCCTCTTTTAGCCAACCAATTAGCCATCATTACATAACCTCCAAAATATTCATTCCAAAAATATGTTAATTAGCTAATTAATGGATTAATTACCTAATTAATCCATTAATTGCCAAATAACTCACACATTAAACCACAAAATGCACCCAAAAATCACCCCAAAGGCCGGCCACCTTTTCTCCAAAGGGGACCGGCCATACTCTACATATTGGACCCCATTTTCTCCAAAAACCGAAGTTCATACTCTTACAAAACTCCCAAGAATTCTCTAAATACTTTTTCTCTCTAAATTCTAACTTTGGCATCGGAAGTTCTTCGGCCAAAGCCCCCCTCCAAATTCATCGTGGGCGCGTGAGGCTTTTGGCCTTGACCAAAGGTGTTAATTGTTTTGTAGGTGCAATTTTGTCCAAGAAGAAAGCGGTGGAAATTTGCATCCACAAATTGGTGCTTTCATTGAGAGTTGAAGATCCATACTCGTAGAAACTCTCGCATAAAAAGGTTTTTCTCTATTTTCTAGTCCATTTGAATATTTTTCATACGTTCTTATTATTAGAATTTTTTAATTTGCAAAAATTCTTTGATAAAAAATGAAATATAATGGCTAGAAATTTAGAAAATTCCACAAGTAAAATTTCCAATACTCAAGAAACGGGACCGTGGCGATCCAAGATGCTAAACGTGGTCATAGGTAGAGTGGCACCACCACGAAGCTCCACCATGGCAACCACCTGCGGCGAGATCCATGGCACCAGCATCATGGCCCAAGCCATGCCATCCAAGCTTGCACGAGCCTGAGCCCAAGCCATGCACTCGCATGCATCACACACTAAGCAACTTGCTCCTGCGGCCCAGTCTGCTCACGTGGCTTAGCCTGCTCCTGAGGCCCTGCCTGCTCACGCGGTCCAGTCTGCTCCCGCGGCTCAGCCTGCTCCTGCAGCCCAGCTTGCTCCCTTAGCTTCCCGATCAGCCCAAGTCGGCTCAAAAGAAGCACAATTGTCCCAACTCCAAGTTTTGGGACCCATAATCGAATCGGGGGCATTTTCACCACACTTCTCCATAGATTTGACATTTCCCAACTCAAATCTCGTGCCTGGGGTCTACCACACTTCCACGGCTCAAGGAGATACATTCCTTCCAAGCTCTTCCAATATAAATGGAGAACAACACTTGTCTCGACAAGTCATAGAGTTGACGAGCGCCCTCGCACAGCAGACGACCTTGGTGAACCAACTCTTGCAGCGCACCAAGATGTAACGTGCCCTAGGTGAGGTGTCCCGAACTAGGACAAAGGCAGACGAGGAATCTCTCTAGCAGCGTCCTGGAAAACAGCCACTCGATCGGCCATGAACTAAGCGTTCTGGCAGTGTACACTCCCGAATGGGCCCTCGAGATAGCGTATACTCCCGTCTTAGCGCGCGGAGGAGCGGGCACTCTCGACTAGACCCACGAACGAACATACATTCACGGATGAGGTCACACTCTGATAGTTAACATAAGCAACCTTCCAAGCGAAGTGTCCATTCACGGCTAAACCCACAAAGAGCATCATTCACCTTATATCGGAGTAGGCAGCACGACGAATGGAGAGAAGCAGTCACTCAATCCAGCTCAAGTTCAACCAGCAACCTGCGAAGAACTCGATCGCCTGCTAGGAACGCACCACAAGAATCGCATCCGCGACATAGAAGAGCTAAATACATGGAAGAGCAGCCTAGACCAACAAGTTATGACTGGGGGCAGCCGAGAGTTCTGCTACCCCAAAGGCAAATTCAGGAATAAGTAGAGAGACTCTTGACCAAATAATTGCGTAATTTTCGACGCAACGAGGTCACTGGCGAGGCACTACGACGGAACATGACCAACATAAGCAAGTTACCCTTCACGGATGAGATCAAGTAGGCAGAGCCTCCACGCGAGTTCAACATGCCACATTTCGCATCTTTCAAAGGGGAAGAAAGACCCAGAGAGACACTTAAAGCACTACCGAAGCGCAATGATCCTCTATTAAAACAACGACGATTTTATGTGCAAGATATTCGCCACCACTCTACAAGGCGAAACGCAAGATTGGTTTTACACCCTGCCACCACAATCTATCAAGAATTTTGATGAACTTTCTTTGGTTTTCACCAAAGAATATTCATCATATCGCTCTATTAAGAAGAAATATGACCATTTGTTCAACGTCAAGAAGAACCCAAAGGAGTCGCTTCGCGATTATGTGAAGAGGTTCAAAGTAGAGAAGGCAAGGATAGTCGGATGCAATAACTTGATAGTTAGAGCAGCTTTCCAAAAAGGACTTCCAGCAGAGCATCCGTTGTTCGGAGAATTGACCATGAAAGAAGATCTAACCCTAGCAGACGACTTCGTTCTAGCAGAGAAATATTCACTTTGGGACGAAGCTCGGCGAGTAGACAAGGCACCCGAGCAGCCTAAAAAAAAGTAGCAGTAAAAAAGGAGAATAAAAAGCAGTTGAACAACAAAACCAAGTAGGGGGCAAGCGTAGGGACCGATCCTGACGACCAAGAACTACTCTAAATCCTCGATCCTAACCCCGCCAAATGCACATTCAGAGTATGTTCATGTAGATTCTTAGGGTACCTAGTAACCCAACGAGGAATCGAAGCACATCCTAAGCAAATCTGAGTGATCCTAAAGATGAAATCTCCCACTACCTTGAAGGAGATCCAAAGCTTGACCGGACGAGCAGCTGCCCTCAACCGCTTTCTTTCACAGTCCATCGATCGATGCAAGCCCTTTTTTCAAGGCCGTCAAGGGGGCACAACAAGACAAATGGGATGAAGAGTGCGAAAGAGCTTTCCAAGACCTGAAGAAGTATCTCACATCACCTCCCTTACTATCCAAGCCAGAAGCAGCAGAGGACTTATACATTTACTTGGCAGTCTCAGAAGTAGCAATAAGCTCTATCATCATACGAGAAGAGCTAAGGGCCCGACTACCTGTATTCCACAGTTCAAAAGCTCTCCTCGATGCTACCAAAAATTCAAAAGCTAGGTTTGGCAATAGTTATTGCAACCTGGAAGCTCAAGTTTTACCTTCAGACGCTAGCAGTCATCCTTATGAAGCACTATTTCGCCTAATCTAGACGCGCATCGATAAAGGCGTAGATGCTAGCGGATGCAAAGTTTTTTGACAAACGCAACAATTTGGCCCAAAAATCGCGCCAATGGTAGACGAACACTAAAAGAACACACTCAGAAGTAAGTTTTGTCCTCGTTGCCTTAAAAGATTCTACTTAGGAGCAACATGTACCGGCAGTTGAACACCACCTTCTACTACGTGTCACATGGCCCCAGCCGACCTTTACTCTATAATTCAACTTTAGAGTGGCCCAATACCGGCAATTGAGCATTTCCTGCTACGTGTAACATGATCCAGCTCCACGGCTCCCTACCACGCATTCACTCCTAGCCTAGGAGACGCAACAGAGCGGCTCAACAAGTTGAGCACGCCTTAGCCGCACCTGCTCCACTCGATGGAGACTTCTGGCATTTGCATATCGATGACGCATACAACAAGACGATCCTCGACTGCCTCAAGAAATCCCTCTCCAGCAAGAAGGGAAAATGGCCAGACGAACTCCCCAGATGTCTATGGGCATATCACACCACCAAAAAATGAGCAACCGGTGAGACTCATTTCTCTTTGGCATTTAGCTCAAAAGCAATCATTCATCCGAATATCATCAAGCGAAGTATCACCGCTTTACTACCAAGCATTAAGTAGAATAAGGCTCTAAAAAGATGGATCTCATCTGGGAAAGTTCGTACAAAATCAGCAGACTAGGCGATAAGAGCAATTACACCCACGCCACCATGAAACGACAGAAAGATCGAAAAGCAGTGGAACGCCTACAGTCTAAGGAAGTACCATGTGAGACCTCCCGCTACATCAAAGCCCGGAGATTGAAGCAGCTCAACGGGCACCACCTCGCAAGCTGAGAACTATCTAGGTTTTATGTAATGTTTTAGAGCTAGTTATTCGTTTGTTTCACTCGTTTTTTCAATGAGGAATTTAGAAGTAATTTGCAACTTGGCTCAACTACATGCGTACAAAAATGAATCATACCTGCACTTCAAAAGAAGATTGCGCCTTTCTTAGGGACTCATTGCAGGAATTGCACCCCCCCTAGGGACCAACCATGCTCTCCAAAGTGGGAGGATAAACTCCCCACTCTGAATATCCAGACGTGGATGAGCCGAGCTGCCCTAGTATAACTAAAAGCACGATGGCTTGCGCCGGGATTACTAGAAGTATTCACAATGGTCTTTTTCAAAGCCTAGCTAACTGAAGGATTTTGGGTCTTTTGGCCTAATCCGCTGGGAACCGGGCCCTAGAGACGGAGGGGCACATTACGCAGTATGCCCTAGAGACGGCTTCCCTGGAACCCTAAAGCTGCTACCGAGTGTACTAAGGTAGCCTACGGTTTCCAGAAGACTACCTACGGTTTGCCCTTCAAGCAGTAAAGCCACGCTAGACTTATACAACTGCACATTCTTATGAAAGGTTAAAAAAGCTAGTGTGCATATACGAAGCTTTATGCACTGCCAACATGCTACGTAGTTGATAAGCTTCACATCTGCCAAGCGCAGAACAATCTACACCAATTCCTAAAGTGTTGTGATACTTGCTATGCAACCTACGGAATTGGAAAAAGCCAAGGTTAATAGCCTAGTGGTCACGCGAACTTGCTTGCTTCTGTAAGTAAGGCATTCGACTGCTGACCCTATGGCTAACAACTTTGCCAAGTTCTACACCAACACATACGGCTGCATCGGTTACCCGAGCCTGTCTACTTATAGAAAAGTAGAACGTATGCCACTGGTCTATAAAGTCTAAAGGTTAAGGCATGAACAAAAGAAATGAAGATGGAGAAAAGCGAAGGAAACAAGTTTATTAAATTTCTAGCAAATTTGATAAACAACTAGCAAAGACCGAATGAGTACAAGAAAGGCAAAAAGCAACGAAGGAAAGAAAGAAAATCTTAAAAGACTACCTAGAAGACTACTCTTTAGCAGCTTGGACACTCCACGACTACTCGGTCGCCACATCTTCAGCAGCCACGACATTCTCAGCAGCGACACCATCTGGCGCTTCACTCCCGGCTACTCCAGCTTGGGCACTAACATCTCCAGCTACTTCACCAATGGAGGCCTCAAAAGTAAAGGCAAACAAGTCTTCCAGAGAAATAGAGAAGGTTTCGAAGTTTTTCCCAGCAAACTCAAAGTCAGACGGCCTACCAAAGAGATGATCTACATATCCTAGCTTGAAGAAATTGGCCTCATTCTGAACAAACGGAGCCTCGAGCTTGCCTTCTCACCTTTCAGCTGCCCGATCTCCTCAAGCAGATCAACATAGACGCGCTGCAGCTCATCCACTTATTTCTTTAAACTTTCATTGATCTTCAGTGCACCTTAAAGTTCCAACACTTGGGGTTCAAGCCTATCAACAACCTTCTTAGAGTGGATCACTTGGTTATAAGCAGCAATCAACTTTTCATCTTTTGCATAAGCAGCGGAACAAAGTTAAAAAAAGGGCATGCTC
This sequence comes from Crataegus laevigata, assembly GCA_963580275.1. NCBI lineage: Eukaryota > Viridiplantae > Streptophyta > Magnoliopsida > Rosales > Rosaceae > Crataegus > Crataegus laevigata. The sequence continues at coordinate 13,966,944 of OY756940.1, read as the reverse complement.
ACGATCTTAAATCTTAGGTATGTGACATATGATCTTCTTCTCTGCACTTTCATACTTAAAGTTGGATCGCGTTAAGCCTAGTCTTCAAGTTAACGACCTCTTGGTGAGCGATCTCAAGCTGCAGAGAAGTGGGGGTAGATATATTAGACCCCTTCAAAGCAACGAGCTCAGATTCTAACCTTTTAATCTTCTCGGCAGAAGAATAAGCTTCAGCTACCACAACCTTTGCCACTTCCTTGGCAACCTTGGTATCCTCTTGATCAAGGAATATAGTCTTGGCTACCAGAATCTCCGTTTTCTGCACCATGGCTAGCAAAGCAGTCCTCCTATAATCGGTCGTACGCTTCGCAAAGGAACTCGGGCCAACAAACCCTTTGATGTCATCAACAAACTTGGTACGCACAGATTTCAGCAGCCTCTCTAGAAGCAGGCTTAGTGAATTTCTCACAACTGCCCACTCGAGCAGTCTCCTCATTCCCAGCAGGCGATTCAGTCTTAGCAGTAGGAGGAGTGGGCCTTAGTGCCGCTTCAGCAACAGAGTCCACCTTATCACTCTTCATAATACTAAGCATTTCCAAATGTGAACCAGACTTAGCTCCCAACGGATGTCTTGGTATAGACTTCAGCACTGGGGGTATGACATGACCTCTACGCTGAACAACCCTATCAGCAATCGAACTAGCCATTTTTGGCATGGCAGGCATCACTGGCTCAGATCTAATAGCCCCATCTTTCATCCTTATAGAAAAAGTCAAGTCAATCACAAGCCTGGGGGCAGCTGGCGAACCTTCACAAGCAGCGGAAAAAGTCTTTGGGTTTTTTTTCTCAGCCAACATCTCTTAAGCAGGCTGGGAAGATCTCTTTTCCCACCTCCACTTACAGCGGGATCCACAACAGTGATTGGACGAGCCAATGCATCCGCCTTGATCCTATTAATCTCTTCTTTTAGGAGCAGCCTATTTTTTTCCCCAACTAACAGGCAGGAGGCTACATGCCCAGCAATCCAGTAACCTATGAAGGTCGCGACCTCCTCGTTTCTCCCAATAGCCGACCTGACCCATGTCAAAGAGCCAAAAAGACATGAGCTTTGTGGCTCGCCTAGCACTGCGCCCCAGCGCCACAATCCGTGGCCTCAGCCGCACAAACTGCCCATGGCTCTAGCCAAGCCGAGCAGCCTAAAGCAGTGGTCCCTGCCACAATAACTCATCGGCCCATGCGAGTCGACTCCTGGCCCCTGCCAGCTGACGTGCCGCACCACCCCGACGGCTGTTCCACGATAGCACTATCCAAGAAGAAGACAAGAAAAATTAAATTTTTCTTACATCGGTGCGACACGGAGAAAACGAAGAAAGCAACGAAAGACGGTCCTTTGCATGGGCAAGATGTAGAAGATTACTAGAAAAGGGGAAACAAATATCCTCTAAGCTCTCTCTTTCTTGTAAGGTAGAATAAATTTCTCTTTAAAGTTGATTTAATAACCCACTTAAGGTAGACATAAATAGGCTTTGAGAGAAATTTATTTCCCTTTCCTAGAATGATCTAATTTCCTATTAAAGAGAGAATCTACATCAGAGAATGAAACAATTCAAAGTTTCCTAAAGTAAGAAGATCTCTACACCTGCTGCCCTTTCCTACTAGTAGCCCAACAGATGTGGGGGCATTTGTGGAGCCAAAAGTAATCATAAGGCGACACGTGGACTTTTGGATAAAAGAGAACAAAAATACCCTTGAGGCATACTGGGATTCCTATGCGCGAGCAGTGGAGAATCATCCGTTAACCAAGTCAAAAATGCCCAAAGAAGGTAACAAATTCAAAGTTATCTCATCAAACTCCTGCTACAAGGTAACTCTTTAAACCTATTTCATTCCATATATCTTTTACCTCATTTTTCTCTCTTTTAGCCAACCAATTAGCCATCATTACATAACCTCCAAAATATTCATTCCAAACATATGTTAATTAGCTAATTAATGGATTAATTACCTAATTAATCCATTAATTGCCAAATAACTCACACATTAAACCACAAAATGCACCCAAAAATCACCCCAAAGGCCGACCACCTTTTCTCCAAAGAGGACCAGCCATACTCTATATATTGGACCCCATTTTCTCCAAAAACCGAAGTTCATACTCTTACAAAACTCCTAAGAATTCTCTAAACATTTTTTCTCTCTAAATTCTAACTTTGGCATCGGAGGTTCTTCGGCTAAAGCCCCCCTCCCCCAATTCATCGTGGGCGCGTGAGGTTTTTGGCCTTGACCAAAGGTGTTAGTTGTTTTGTAGGTGCAATTTTGTCTAATAAGAAAGCGGTGGAAATTTGCATCCACAGTAATTAATATATAATTAATTATAATTAATATATATAATTAATTATCAAAAGATGGGCCTTGGAAGGTGCAGCAATATCTTGGAAATCCTCTAAACAGAAATGTATAGATCGTTCCACCATGGACTCTAAGTTTATAGCTTTAGACTTGGCTAGAGAAGAAGTCGAGTGGCTCAAACATTTTCTGGAGGATATTCCAGTGTGGCCAAAGCCTGTAACTACTATATGTATACATTGTGATAGTATGGCCGCACAATCAAAGGCCAAAAGTCATGTATACAATGGAAAATCGCGACACATCATGTGTCGGTATAATACTCTTAAGAAGTTGCTCTCCAATGGAATAATATCCATTGATTATGTGAAGTCAAAGGAAAATATAGCTGATCATTTGACAAAAGGCCTACTAAGAGAGCAAATATTATTTACATAGAGGGGAATGGGTCTTAAGCCAATTCAATGAATCGGACTAGACGGAAACCTAACCTAGCTGATTGGAGATCCCATGGTCTAGGTTCAATAGGCAAATTGGTTGAGTTTGATTCACAAGTTGAACACACACCTTACCCATTCTTATGATAAATGTGTGTTGTCTGTTGAGTTTGAGGGGTTATGTTTTATACATTTAATGACATTAATATCTTGTTATCAAGAGGAATATGGCAGACTATTCTTAATTAATGTCATCTATATAGGAGTAAATGGGGCCGCATTTATGAGAATTGAAATGGCTAAATTCTCTAAAGCTCTTACGAAATCCGGGATTTGTTCAGGGCCAAAATGAACACAACCGTATGAATTGACGTGTGGCAGACATGATATGTGCGTAGCATATTGTCTCGGTTTACTACTGCGGTGAACAGTTCAAGATCTTCCACATTCACTGCGTCACCAAGTAAACCCGATATGTTTTCACTAGGGTAAGTTCAAGTCCAAAAGACACTTCACCTGATGCATATCATGTCTATTCTCTCAGTTTTCAGTAGCCTAGTTATACATTTGCATTTCCATTTGCATTCAAATGTGGGGTCATTGTTGGAGTTTGAATGAAATTTCAACTCAAATGTGGGGTATTGTTGGAAATTTTGAGTTTGAGTTGAACTTTCTTTGTCCTATATTGGCCATTCCCAAAAGATCTCTTCACTTTATAAAACTTTGTCCCTTATAGAAAGTGATTAGAGAATAGGCATTGGAGACTAAAATTGGGCTCACCCTTGTGGTTGGGCTTATGGGGTGTATTAATTAATTGGTAATTAATATATAATTAATTATCAAAAGATGGGCATTGGGCCTTGGGGGGCTCGGGCTCTAATAATTAAGTTAATTAATTATTTTCAGATTTAATTAATAATTTTTAATTAATTTCAAATTTAAAATTTTTTTTAACAGACTCATCTTTTCAGATTAAGTCTGCAGTGAATGAACAAAACGCAGAGAGCACAACACCCCTCTGAAGAGATGTCTCCCAACAGTCACACCCCATTCTCATACCTGTTGCGAACAGGCATCCACACACTATATATGTATCCATTTGCATGACATTTAAGATACAGAAATATCAAATTCTTTTTCTACATTCCTAAACATTCTTTCTGAGAGAACCACACAGATTTCGCCAGAAGTCAAGTTTTTTCGGTGCTGGAATTCTGACTTGATCGTTGAATCCTGATGAAGCAGACGTCCGTAGAACTACAAGCACTGAGTATGGACGAAATTTCTGTTTCAAAGACATTGCGGTATGCAAGTCTCGATCATCAAGTTGTCTGTTTTTATATTTTTGTTTATGTTCATACACTGTGAAATTTTCTATGCGCATTTAATTTTTATTAGCATATATAATTTTATCACAGATTGTTGATATATTTTCAACACGTACAACCTCGTATGTATGGGCCTGACAATTCTTAGGACTAAAAATCACAACACCTTGAAATTAAGTTTCCTATATGTCCTTCGTATATTTCAAGAATCTGTCCATTCATATCGTAGCCTAAAGTCGAAGTCAACAATGCCTGACAAGTCCTTCTCAGTAATTCTTGGAGTTAACCAGATTTATTTTGTAACAAGAGATATGGAAAACAATGAAAATCACGTAAGACAACAGCGATTGTTTGTGAAGCAAGGAACAAAACAACAAGAAAAGTTCAAATTCTAGAGCCTACACAAAGTACTTCTGTAAAAAAGTAATTAAATCAAAGTTTATATTATATGAGAATTAGGTGGTCGCTAGTCCCCTGCCTGCATATTAACAAAGACTGCGTGTAAACTAAAAGAGAAAGTGCTACTGTTCTAAAAATCTTTGCCTAGCGCAGTCTAGGTGCTAAACGGCTGGTCATCGGTCCAATTAATGTCTAGGAGTTTGAAAATTAAGAAAAGACGTCTAGACCTGCTGAGGTACCAACCTAGACACCTACCTAGACCCGCCTAGACACATGCCTAAGTTGCGACTCATTTAGATAGAAAATAAATAGCTTTCCTTTTGCATTTTATTATTTCCAATAAATCGTAAGAGACTTATTAAATACTTAATTAAACACACATTATATGTTTGCTCCCTATATTTTCATTATGTTCCAATACTTCATAATATATATGACATTCTATTTTCTAGTTTATGATGAAATTATATATATTTTAAGTATAAACAGACACTTATTTACACGAAATACAATATATTTACTTAAATTCATTTAGTACGCGTAGGCTCCGCCTAGCCGCTAGGCCCCAGCCTACCGTCCGATTAGCACCTAGAGTCTTTTAGAACATTTTCCAATATATAGTAATTAACCGATACAGTAATGCCATTTGTATCATTCAATTGTTTAATCAGTAAAGTTGAAAATTCTGAATTAAGAATTAGAGTATTTAAGAAAATTAAAGAAAGTCATGAGCCAAGAAGGCCAAAGTAGTATTAAAATACCTCCCAAAAAATTAGTCTAAACACAAGTGTAGAAAGTGTTGATCTTGAAACCCAAGACCAGCGACAGTAATGAAAGGAATTGCCAATTGTCATACACCTTACTCAGGTTTTATGTCCAGGAAATGTTGAATTAGAATGAGGTGCACCAAGACTGGTCATCAACCCCCTCAATACTGTTTTAGAATGGTTAAGATACCCAATCTTATATAAAAAGAGATTTAATAAAAAGACTAACTATGTCAGTAGTTGTTTCAAATTTTGATATGGAGAATGGTTTTTGGCAAATTCAAATCTAGAAAAAAGAAAAAAGGAAAAAAAGAAGAGAGATACAAAACTGTTACCCCTTTTGGACATTATAAGTGGAATGTAATGCCCCTTGGATCAAAAAATGCACCTTGCGAATTCCAAAATATAATAAATGAAGTATTCAACCCATTTAGTAAAATTTTCATATTTTACATTGACGATGTTCTTATATTTTCCCAGTCAATTGAGCAACATTGGAAGCATTTGAATAAATTCTTAAAAATTTTAAAAAATAATGGACTGGTAGTCCCTGCCATTAAGAATAAGTTGTTTCAAACCAGTCAGATTCCGTCGATTTAATATCCACCAGTCCCAAATCAGCCTAATCGATCAAGTCATACAATTTGTAGACAACTTTCCAGATGAAATTCTTAACAAAAGCCAACTTCAGAGATTTTTAGGTTCTCTTAATTATATTGCAGACTTCTATCAAAATCTAAGAAAACAGTGTAAACCCCTGTTTGACAGACTCCAAAGTAATCTTCCTCCTTGGTCTTCTAATCATACAGAAATTGTCAAGAACATCAAACAATATGTTAAAACATTACCTTGTCTTGGCATTGCTTCATTCAACTTTTTAAAAATTAATTACCTGTTTTGATGTAGATTCCCTCTTTAATTGGAAATTAAATCCTTCTAGGAAAGGGAAATAAATTACTTCTAAATTCTATTTAAGTCTACCTTAATTAGATTATTAAATCAACTTCAGAGATCAATTTATTCTACCCTACAAGGGAGGGAAAGCTAGAGGATATTTGTTCCCATTCCCCTAGCAATCTTCTACACTTGTCTGTGCAAAGGACTGTCTTTCGTTGCCTTCTTCATCTTCACTCCGCACCAAGGTAAGAAAAAAATTAATTTTTCCTCATCTTTGTAATTTTTGGGAGCCTTGGGGCTTGAAATTTGACTCGACATGGGTCGAGAATGTGTGAAAAGGTGGCTGGAAAGCCACGACATAGTTGTTGCTGTTGGGCTGCTTCATTGGCTTAGCATGGCGGTGGCTTGGCTCGGGCCGAGGGTTGGCTGCGCGAGCCTTGGGCTCGGCGCGTGGGCTGGCTTGAGTTAGGGCACTAGGGCACCGTGGTTTAGGCCATTGTGCATGGGCTTGAGTTGGAGAAAGGAAGGGAGGCTTGAGCCTCCTTCCTAGGCTGGTTGCAAATGGTTAGGCTTCGCCCGTGCGAGAGCGAGGCGTGGGCCCTTTTTTTTTTGCTGGGCTTGGGCCCGTGCTGGCGAGTGAGGCGAGAAGGGCCTTTGGGTCATTGGGCTTGGCCCATCTGCATGGGAGGCGCTGGGCGCCTGCCTTCTTTTTTGCTATTTTGGGCCGCATGGCCTCTTGGGCTGAAAAGGCAATGGACCACGTAGTGGGGCTTGGTGTGGCTGCTGGGCTCGTGCGGTCTTGGACGTGGCTTGGTCTTTGGGCCATGGGGCCCCGGTGCATTCCTCTCTTTTTTTGTGCAATCGTTTAACGAATTTTCCTCACGGCTCTATAGAATTTCTTCGAGTACGTCTTTATCAAGCCTCAAGGGTGATGATGGTGTGCCGCCGTTGTATTGTCAAGGTGGGTCCTTGAGTAAGGTGGGCTACTTCAAGGCTGCTCACTTTAAAATTAGCTCTGATGACTTGTTTATAGAATTTCTTGAGGCTTATAGGCATGTCATTCCGTCGGGGGTACACGTGAAGCGTGTCAAGGAAGGTAGCAGCTGTGATTCATGTAGTGGGGCTCGGAGAGCCATTAAATTTCACCCCTACTACTTCGTGTTGGTATTCATTTTCCCCATGCCTTGTTTCTTCCAAGAAATACTTTGCTCCATGAAGTGTGCCCCTACTTAATGTTCTCCAAATGCGGTCTGTGTGATGGTGGGGTTCCTCAATCTAAGCCAATTCTTCGACTTGGATTTGACCATCAAAGAATTTTGGTACTTTTTTGACATTGGCCACATTGAAGGAGTTGGGCAGCTGCGATCTCTCGATAGACTCTTTGACCACTCAAGCAAAGGAAACCATGACTGGCCAATGAGACTTTGGAGATAAGTGGAGAATGAAAGTCGGATTCTTCCCCTAAGCTATGTGTTCTGACGGTTTTCATCTCTGGTAAGTAGACTGCTTATTCCCTCGGCTGCTTTGTACTTTTACTAAGATGCTTTCTGATTTACTGATTGTTCTTCTCTGCCCTTGTAGATTCAGAATTTGGCTCAACTCCTAAGACCTTTCCAATTTTAAAGAAGGTACATATTGCACTAGGTATCATTTCTAAGTACCGAGACTAGCGTTGGCTACTTAGTCCTCTTTGCCGAGAGAAATATGGGCTGCCTCCAAAAGAAGAGATAAAGCGAATCATGGCGGAGGCACTAGCTCGTCCGATCGCTATTGTGGAGCCTGTTGCAAATGAAGGTGAGAAAAAGAGATCTTCCCCGCCTACTCAAGAGATGATGGCTGAAAAAAGCTAAAGACTTATTCCGCCTCTCGCAAGGGTTTGCCGGCTGCCCCTAGGCTTGTGATTGACTTGACTTTTTCCAATGGCGAGAAATATAAGGCTACTAGATTTATGCCAGTGACGTTTTCCGTTCCAAAGGTGGCTAGTTCGATTGCTAATAGGATTGTTCAGCGTAGAAGCTCTGATGTGCCCCCAATGTAGAAATTTGTGCCAAGACATACGTCGGGGGCTAAGTTTGGTTCACCTTTGGAGAGACTTGCTACTATGAAGAGCGATAAGGTGGACTATGCTGCTAAAGTGACGCCAAGACCCACTCTCCTCGCTACTGGGATTGATTCGCTTGTTGAGAACAAAGAGCCTGCTCGCGTGGGCAGTTGTGAGAAATCCACCAAGGTTGATTCCGGGGAGGCTGCTAAGATTTGTGTGCTCTTGAAACCAGATCTACTTGAAGACATAGATGCATGTGCTAAGTTGATTGATGGCGTTAAATGGGTTGTCTGCCCAAGTTCTTTTGCAAAGTATACGACCAAGTATTGGAAGACTGCTCTGCTGGCTATGATGCAGAAAACAACGATTCTGGTAGCCGAGTCTATGTTCCTTAACCAAGAGGATACTAAGGCTACCAAGGGGGTAGCAAAAACTATGGCAACCGAAGCTTATTCTTCGGTCGAAAAGATCAAGAGTTTGGAATCTGAGCTTGCTGTTTTGAAGGGGTCCAATATCTCTGCCCCTACTTCTTTGTGACTTGAGACTACTCACCAGAAGATCATAGATTTGAAGACTAGGCTTGACGCGATCCAAGTTAAGTATGAAAGTGCAGAGAATGAGATTGGATGTTACATACCTTAGATTCAAAACCTCGAGCGTGCCATCTCTAAGCTTCGCTCAACTGCTTACACAAAGGATAAAAAGCTAATTGATGCTTATAATCAAGTGATCCACTTCAAGAAAGTCGTTGATAGGATTGAACCCCAAGTGTTGGAACTCCAATGTGCTTTGAAGATCAACGAAAGTCTGAAGAAGAAAGTGGATGAGCTGCAACACTTCTGTGTTGGTCTGCTCAAGGAGAACGAGCAGTTGAAGAGCTCGAGGCTTCACTTGCTCAGAGTCAAGCCGATTTCTACAAGCTGGGTTATGTAGATAATCTCTTTGGTAGGTCGTTTGACTTTGAGTTTAGTGGGAAAGACTTCGAGACCTTCTCTATTTCTCCGGATGACTTGTTTGCCTTTACTTTTGAGGCTTCCATTGGTAAAGTAGTCGAAGAAGTTGGTGCCAGGCCGGGGCAGCTGAGGGTGAAACGCCAAATAAAGCCACTACTGAAGGTGTGGCGACTGAGTAGTCGTGGGATGTCCAAGCTGTTGTAGAGTAGTCTTCTAAGTAGTTTTTAGGATTTTATTTGTTTTCCTTGTTGATTTTTGCTTTTCTTGAACTCATTTGGTCTTTACCAGTTGTTTATTAATTTTGCTAGAAAATTTAATAAACTTGTTTCCTTCGATTTTCTTCATCTTCGCTTCTTTTGTTCTCACCCAACCTTAGACTTTTTAGACCAGTGGTAGGCGTGCTAATTTTCTATAAGCAGACAGGCTCGCATAGCCTATAAAGCCATAGGTGTGGGTGTAGAACTTTTGTAAAGTTGTTAGCCATAGGGTCGGCAGCCAGAAACCTTACTTACAGAAGTAGATGACTCTGCATGACCACTTGGCCGTTAACGTTGGCTTTCTTCAATATTTTGAGCTATGTGGCCTGCATCACAACATACTTTTTGTAACCAATTATGTGGATTGCATAGCAAGTGTCACAACACTTTAGAAATTAGTCTAGATCGTTCCACGCTTTGGCAGAAATAAAGCTTATCGACTGCGTATCATGTCGGTAATGGATGAAGCTTCGTATATGCGCGCTAACCTTTCACAGAAATGTGCAGTTGTATAAGTTTAACGCAGCTTACTGCTTGAAAGGCAAGCCGTAAGTAGTCTTCTGGAAACTATAGGGGCACTCGGTAGCAGCTTTAGGGTTCCAGGGCAGTCGTCCATAGGGCGTACTATGTAATGTGTCTCCTCCATCTCTAAGGCCTGACTTTCTGCGAATTAGGCCAAGAGACCCAAAATCCTTTAGTTAGTTAAGCTTTGAAAAAGACTATTATGGCTACTTCTAGGAATTCTGACGCAAGCAATCGTGCACCTAGCTATACTAGAACAGCCCGGCTCATCCACATCTAGATATTCGGAGTGTAAAGTTTATCCTCCCGCCATGGAGAGCAGACCTATGTGGGTGTCGGAGAATTGATTTACCCTCTTGCACTAGAAAACATGGTTGGTCCTTCGAGGGGCGTAATTCCTGCGATGAGTCTCTAAGAAAGGCGCGGTCTTCTTTTGAAGTGCATGAGTGATAAGTTGTTGTAAACATGTAGTCGAGTCAAGTTGTAAATTACTTTCGAACGAAAACTTAGCTGTAAAGTAGAGACTACATAACAACTGGATAATCTTCGAATCGCGAAGTGTTGCCCGTTGAGCTGCTGGAGTATTCGAGCTTTGATGTAGCAAGAGGTCACACATGGTGCTTCCTTATATTTTAGGTGTTCCATTGCTTTTCGATCTCTTTATCGTTCATGGTGGCGAAGGTGTAACTACCCTTGCCGCCTACTTTGTCAATTCGTCGTGGTTTTCGAATCTCTTGTCATTGTACTTTTCTTTTACCTTTATTCAAAGAATTTTTGTATAAAAATTCTAGAAATAAGAACGTACAAAAAATCTACGAATGAAAAAAAATAGAAACCTTGAATGCGAGAGTTTTCTATGAGTCTGCGAATCAAGACTCAATGAAAGCACCAATTTGTGGATGCAAATTTCTGCATTCTCTTTCTTGGACGAAAATGCACCTGCAAAACAAGTAACACCTAAGATCAAGACCAAGAGCCTCATGCACCCACGATGAATGGGAGGCTTTGGCCGAAGAATCTTCAATGCCAATGTTAGAATTTGAGAGAGAAAGTGTTTAGAGAATTTTTAGAAGAGGATTGGACTTAGGTTTTTTGAGAAATGATGGGCTATATATAGGGGTGTGGCCGGCTCTATTTGGAGAAATAGAGATAGGCCACTTATGGTGGAAACTAGCTCTAATTGCGAGATATTATTCGGCATAATATTATGCCAAATAATATCTTGCAATCAATTAGGTAATTAATCAATTAATTTGGCAATTATTCCCAATTTGAAAAGAATAATTGGGAGTTACTTTGTGGATGAAGATTTGATGAGGAGAGATGAGAGGGTTTTAAAAGAATACCATTTTCATCACCTTTGACCTTGATTGAGCAGTTATTGTCCGTTGCACGCGTGTGGGAGTCTCGATGTTTCTCAGGGGTAATTTGTCTTTTTAACCCCAAAAGTCCACGTGTCGCCTCTATAATTTTCTTGGTTATATTTGACTCCACACACTGCATCAAAACAATTTTTTACAAGATGGCAAGCTATACCTAAAAGGGAGTGACAATTGTATCCCTGATTTTCTCACCATGAAATTCCTACAAGAAAATCATGATGAACAAAAGCCAGCACAACAACTGTAAACTAGAAAACTCCTTCATCCATGTCTTCAGTCAGAAATATTAGTCAATTTTCATCACAGATAGTTCACGTTCCTTACCAGAGTCAGTCACTACAAATTGCCAATAGATTTACTAGCTTAGGGTCTAATGCTGGTAGCATTCAACCTAATTATTGTTGGAATTCTTAGATCGACGGGCCTGGGGGGCCTACTCTAACTACATCGATATTGTTCCCAACTTAATAATTACCATCTGCCCAATCTGTAAGGTGTGTGGTTTTGTCACAAAAGGCCTTGGTATTAATTAATAATTAGAATGGAGTAATCATATTTAAAGTCCTTATTTGTGACTTCCTCCTACCGATGTGGGATAGCCAACACGGTCCCTCACGTGGAACTCCCATTTAGTAGTTCACTCGTGAAGATCCACACGTCGACAATTGATTTAGTAGCTTAAGGTCTAATGCTGGTAGAATTTGACCTAATTATTGTAGGAATTCTTATATGGAAGGAGGCACTCTAACTACACCGATATTTTCCCCAACTTAGTAATTATCACCTGTTCAATCTGTCATGTGTGAGATTTTGTCACAAAAAGTTTCGGTATTAGTTAATAATGGGGTAATCATATTTAAAATCCTTAACTCAGAGGTCTAGATTGAAACTCAGAGGTAGACTTTAATGGAGTCTAGACTTGTTTTCAATCTTTTCAAGTGTTTCTTAAAAATTCAGAGACCGGCTCTATGTTAAGAAGCCAAACTTGTTTCTAAGCCCACACTTCCTAGTGGCAAGCCTTTGGGCTTGCACGGGCTCGTAACCATTGGGTATGATACCATGTTGGAATTCTTAGATCGACGGCCCCGGGGGGGGGCTCCAATCTAAATACACCAATAGTGCCCCCCAACTTAGCAATTACCACTTGCTCAGTCCGTTAGGTGTCCCCAACTTAATAATTACCACATGTCCAATTCGTTAGATGTGGAGTTTTATCACCAAAAAAATCTCAATATTAGTTAGAGTAGAGTAATCATATTTAAAGTTCTTATATGTGACTTCCCCCCACCATGTGGGATAGCCAACAATTACCAGTCAGCTCTTCGTTTCCAGCTATGATTCTTACACCTTAGAAATCTAGCTCATACTGCCAAGGTTTGTTTTCTCCCAAACTATCATTTCATTCCACCACGCCCAGAAAAGTCACGTAAGTTTTATAGAGATATTCTATTTGAAACTGAGTCCATAGTCATTAAACCCATCGAAAACAAAAACAATGCCAATAAAGTTCTCTACCATTCCCAATGGGGAGGTCATCCACACTCTTTTTAAACACTTTAGAGTCAAATATCCGATGGAGTTACTATGATTATATATCTTCCTACGCCAAACAGAAGATTTTAGTCACTCAGTAAGTTCCGAAGCCAATTCCCAACTTAGTTCAAATATTGGTGGGATACGCATGGACCATCAATTGATCTATTTTCTGAAAGTTTCAAAAAATCAGTAAACTATTTTATTTCAGTTTACAAAGTCAAGAAAGCGGAAACAAATTTTCCCAATCTTTTACTTTTTGTTGCAAAAAATATAAGGCCCCCTGGATTCTCAAATTGTACTATAATGCCAATGGGGAAGAAAGTGATGTGATCCGCCGAATCACAATCAAATGGTGGGATAACTTTAAACATGACAGGATAACTGATCAAGTTAACAATGAATTCTCTATAGTTACGCCTCTCCAACAAAGGTTTGCTACTTCAGAAGCCTCTACTTCTTCCATCACAATCGATGAAAAATCAAGGTAAAAACCAAAGAAATAGCCAGACAGTTAATACTCCAAGTTTCCTAAATGGGGCAAAGAAGACGAATAAGAACAACAAACTTCTTCGCAAGCCTCATCTTCCAGTCAAAAGGTCGGTTCTCCTACTCAGTAGTTAAGATGGGCATATTATCAAGATGCTAAAGATCCATATGATCTTAATGAAGACAAGGAATTTTGAAGACAATTATTCTCGGTCGCTATTCATCTAGGACAAAAAATGTTAAATAGTGTTCTAACAAGTTACTATTCATCTACAGTGCTATCATTTGCAGAATCATTACGCATCCAAAATTAACAGTAAAAATTAATAATTCGGACAAGCTTCTATTCACGCGTACTCCAACAGTCACTCTTTCAATAACTCAAGCTCCAGCCTATAAATATAAGGCTCCAAAGCCTTAGACATAACGATTTTTAATTTCAAGATTTATTTTCTCAAGTTGCCTAAGATTTCTAATGTTCAGAGAAATTAGTACAATTACTATGATTTATTTCGGTTTATTTTCTTGCAACTCTTCAATAAAATCTTTTAGTCGAGGTTTCTGTAAGTTCATTTTGAATAAATAAAAAGTTATAATTTCAATATCGCATTATTCTATTGTATTACTTTGCGTCAATTATATTATATTACTTTGCATTAGTGTGTGTGTGTGTGTATTATTCTATCTCAACTGAGAGGATGGCCCTTAACAATGGAGGAGTTTACATTTTAGTATTCATTTGGGGTGGTAGGGTGCATGGCAATTTGAGCGATTTTGGACAGATTGTATGTCATCATACGCCTCGACCACCCAATTACATTTAAAGGTAGTATAGGAAGCATGAATCAATCTGCCATCATTGATATATCAAGCAAGCATCCCCCTTAATTTGTGCCAAAACCTTTAAACATAACCCCCCATACACAATTTTAATGGTTAAGTTGGAGATAATATTGTTTTAAGGTGGCCGTAGATCGAGACTCTTCTCTTGACAAGTGAGTGGTATATATATCATGGATGATGGCTATGACTGTAAATTTAAAGTCATCTTATATCATATGTATCTAGGGAACAAAGACAATACGTGACCCATGATGGAGTTGACTTCCAATTATTATCCATTTGATCCATAGGGTTTTAAATAATAGGATATCTCATAATTATTTTCATGTGAATATTGTTAAAAATTGTAGATCGAATAATGTATCCTACACCAGATAAGAAAAATGTATCCAATATTGGATGAATTATCAAGTGAGATATTTCTTTGATGAATTCTATTTAGACTTTCAGAAAGGCAAGTTAAAGTGGGAATAATTAGTATCTGTTGCAGATAATACTTTATCGCAGTGACGTAAAGTAATGATACCTATAGATTCTGGTGCGGGTTCGAATAACAATCCTCTAAGGCTTAAACATAAGTCAACTGAACTATTAAGTTAGTGAATACCATTGCAAGATAGAGATTAGGATCCTCTAAAGATCTTATTTTCCAACATATCAAACCTTAATCTAGAAATTATTACATTTAGAAAATTGTAGAGGTCAACTTGTAGGATCGCAATACAATTAAGAATGTATACTTATGCTCTAATTATTTTTCAAGGGTGGCTTAATTAAAGTGAGAATACACAGTCAAGGCCACATATAAAAGCAACGACACTTGCTAGTGTTCATATAACGCATGCTCCATAAGCTTAAGCATAAGGGTGTCACTTAAATTTCTACTAATAGATACCTGTTAAACATTATTAAAATTAGCCAATCCACGTCTAGTCATCCGGATGATGGCAAATTAATCGATTCCATTAATGTTGAAAATGAAATAAAATACTGCTCATCATAGAAAATGGGGGACAATGATGGCGGCACCATCTGCACGGGGAAATATGTTCCACTTTGCAATATGTTGTCAGCATTTGGTCAAAATGATCATTTTAGGTAATTAGCTAAAATGATCAATTTTATACGTTTGATTGCGTAAATGGTTGAATCAAGTATCGACGATAGATGGATTATACACCAACAACATGCTAAAAAGAGATCATCACTTAACAGTCAAATATTAAAAGTGGATCATTTTAGCCAAAAGTTTTTTTTTTATTCTAATTACTGAAATAATCAGTTTTTACTTTTTAGTATGTTATGAGTTTCTAATCGTTATATTGTCAAATTTTTATTGATGTGTTGCTCACGTATAATTTTGATCAATTCAGCAGTCAGGTTCTAAATGAGATCATTTGAGCCAAAAGCTCATGTTTTTGTAGCTCAAACTGCGTGCTAAGATAATGTATACACCTAAACACTAGATGGTTGGAAATTTATACAAAATTAAGAAAACTCAATATCAATGCATGGGTTATGGGTTTCTACATCACCATTCTTTTTTTCTTTTTCTTTTTTACTTCTGTTTTCGACTTTTTTAGGATAATTAGCCGGATACATTTGGTTGTAGACATAATTAGTGTTTATTATGTCGTCATTATATCATCATTTCATGGTTGTTATGTCGTCATTGAGTCAACAATGTCGTCATTACTAAAAATTGATCATTTATGCAATCATATCTCAAAAACGGATCATTCCTGCTAATTACCCTGTTTTTAGGTAAAGAATCAGGTTTGAAAATTATAACAGAACAAGTATGGTGCATGCATGTTTGCATGAATGTGAATCGGAAAACTTGGACCTTTTGAAGATGCAAAAGATCTGCGCAGAATTGTCAACCACCTTTACAAAGTATATATTGTGTTAACATGGGCATGTATAATTTATATAAGGTGCAAGTTCCAAAATATACATGTCAGTATCATGTTACTCACCAAAAAAAAAAAAAACAATTTTGGATATATATTCTTTACCTCCTGGATGTTTAATAATTTGTGAATACAATTGTGAACATAAATTTTGTTAAGAACATTCGCTCAAGCACACGCACGTAGTACACGACCTGAATCTAAAAACTAAAAGTTTAATCCATGGAAGATGAATCAATTTCACTTAAGAAGATCATCTAGGCTGCAAGAGGAGAAGATCGTCTAGGTTGCAAGAGTGATGCTCACATTGATGTCTTAATTTCCACCACAGGATGTGTAACAGGTTGATTTTGAATAATAACGAAAAAGAAGATAATTTTGATGGATTAGAACTTAAAAAGGGTTGTGTTGCTGGTGATTGAAGTAGAAGATGATTATTCATGTTTAGGAATTGCAAATAGAAATGCTAAAAGTGCTTTATGACAACCAAAAGCACTCTCGCCTGCGTTTGACAAAAAACGAAAAAGTGCTTTTGGATCATTGAAAGGCTTTATGGAAAAGTACATTACATACCAAATGCTTCTTCAAAAAGCACTTCCAGGTGATGTACTAAAGATATTCAAAGTCCCATTACTCCAAATCTCACTTATGGTCCCTTTTTATTAGCCTTTGATCATCTCGTGGCTCCTGCTTCATGCCATGCTATATATCATGCTGACGGTCACATGCCACAACTCCTGACTGCAGATTACTGTGGAACCCAAATTTGATCGATGATCATAGCGCGCTTGGGCGACTGACCTTGGTGAAGTTCTAAGACTACTCACACCGTGCCCCAAAAGAGGAACAAAATTAAGTCATCCATTCCATTCTTAGGGAGCCAGTTTGATTGTTGAATTTGAAGGGAAGTTGGAAGAACTAGAGCTTCGGTTGGGCCGCAACCTACAGAAATTGTAATACAACATACTGTAGTGGCCCAAAAAATTAGAACAGCTAGCTAAAGAAAATAAACCTACAACAGGAAGTTCTTACTGGCTTACTCAGTTTCTTAACCAATCTATGTACAGAAAATCTTGCAAAAATATTCCATCCACGTTCTAACATCGAATATCAGTGTAGGTACAAGATTCTCACTTTCCCTCTCTGTTTCACACATGCGACCCCTATGAGAGATTGAACACCAGGACACCTACTGCAGGAAGTGAAGCTTCTAAGCGCAGTTTAGCAAACAAACCATTAATGAAATCATTCACAGAGGGTGCCTCATCCAAACCAAGGAAGTTTTGAGGTATACTCAACATTTACTGATGCTTTACATCACTAAACAAGTAAATATGGTCCAAGACTTATAGGTAGCCTAAACAAGAACACTCGAACATCTTTAGACCTTCTCACTAAACTTTGAGGATATGTATAGTTATATGTACCAATACATAGTGTTTGTTGAGGTCCTTGAGGTCCACAAACTCACTTGATTTAGGAAGTTAGGCCACACACCCTCAAAACAATAGGGAAATCTAAATGTTCTTAGAATCCTAACATCAACGAACACGAAATTCAAGCTCATTCACTATTGAACCAAAATCAAACAACTAATTGTCCATTTCCGAATGAATTATCATCTGTTGGATCATAACCAAATTACCAATAGTTATTTTTTTTTTTTTTTTTTTTTGAATCTAGTGTCTCCGGATCTTTGACCCGACTAATCACTAGGCTTACCCGCCTAACCCCACAACATTTGGGAAGCAAGAAACACTAGCAATTGCTAGGTGGGTACCTTGGGAGGTGTCGAACCCCAGACCTCTTGGTAACAAACCAAGGGCCTGACCGCTAGACTAAACACTCCTAGGTAAATTACCAATAGTTATTGAGCATTGAAGACTAAGACAACACGCGTATCCTCAACAAATACAACAAAAAATCAGCTGAAAGTAACATAACAATTTGCGGAATGGAGGAAATTGTTTTTGCAGAGGAATCATTGATGAATGCAATGTACAAGCAATCAAGCCAGAGCGTCCGAATAATCCAATTCATCGCCTTTTTGGGTTTGCATATTAAGTTAAGATTATAAGTGTAACAAAATTCAAAATAAGAGGCAATCACGAATCCAATGCACCAAACAAACCCAAAATACTATATATATAATCATACTCAGTAAAATTCTATATATATTCCGAAACCGATACATAATCCAGCATTGCAGTTGTACAAACTTTTCTAACATTTAGTAGTGTCAGGAAGAAGTATTTCAATCCCTAAACACAGTAATTCAACATATTTTAACCGATTCATTCGAAATGTGATCAGATCTGAACAGACCCGCTGAAACCTCAGTCTTACCAAGCAGTAAATTTTGGAAAAATCAAGAGATTTCATGAAACCTGGCGGAGCAGCAGCCTCCGGGTCGTGGCCAACCCGACATCCTTCGCGGCCCTGTCGTAGCGGGCACCTGAACCCGACTCGTCGTGGTACCAACCGACCGATTTCTGAGCTTCCAGGACAATCTGCGATATACCTGAACAGAATTCGGCCCCAAAAACACAAAATTCAGAAAAAATTGGCACCCGAAAACGAAAAAAATTAAAAATTTGGGAAGTGAGATGAATGCTACCTTGCTTAACGGTCTGTTTGTTTTGGCGGATCTCGTGGATGGTGGCAGAGACTTTCCAGTAGAGAGGGCGGCCGACGTAGAAGAGGACGAGAACGACAAGAGCCACGATTACTATGCGGAAGGTGATCCTTGCGGCGGGCGACGCCATTTTCGTCTGCTTTTCGTGTTCTCGGTTGCTTGGGTGCTTTGGCTATGTCAGTTGGCGTTGGCGTTGGTGGGGAAAACAGATTTTATTGTTGGGAAATTTTATTTGAAATTATATAATTTTTTTTACACTTAATTTATTCATTATATTCATATTATTTTTAATTAAACTATTAATATCTTTTTAAATTTAAATCAAACCCAATTTCATATGTAAATTTATCTTTACCCATTTAGAAAATAAAAACTCAAACTTAATATTGTTTTACAACTTCTAACCTTGAAATATGAAATGAGTGGTTTATTGGAAGTATACTGCAATAAACTATGTTTTTGAGGATCGAAAGTATATTGCAATAAAATTTATTGGAAGTATACGGAAATCAATGAAATTGTGTTTTTGAGGATTGGAAGTATAATGCCAATTAAGTAGCAAAGATGATCTCTAAACCATGACTCCGGATCATAAGTTGTAAATGATATTTCTTGGATAGAGCAGAATGACGAAAGTAGAACACGTAAGAAGGAAACATAGTTCACTAAAACAATTCAACAAAATGCCAGAAAAGTTAAATCAGCCAACTGGTCTTGACTGCTACCTATAAACCTCAAGCTATATCTCAAAGTGACACGAGCTTAAATATATCGGTGGCCAAGAAATAAATATGTGATCAATTTACAAGGACACTAGAGACATCTCAGAATATTCGAAAACGAATATCACTATGAGAATTGTTTACGAAAATATGGACTTTAGACTATAATTGTAAATCGCAAATCTTCAAATGATTATAACCTTATGAAAGTTCTTGTAACTTCCTGCCTAAATCATACATTATGCAAAAGACGCAATCTATAAAAGATCAACCATTAGCCGCCATTGTTTTCTTGGAACCAATGAATTCTTACAGGCTGACAAACCATTCATTTCATATTTCAAATTCAGAATTTGCAGTATACTTCCAATCCTCAAAAACACGATTTCATTAATTTCAGTACACTTTTTTTTATATCTCAAGTGTTAGGGTTTCATCTTAAGATTGCGTGATGGTAAGAGTTTGATATTAGGGTAGATTTACTGATAAATTTTAGTTGTATTGTTAATTTCATCTTGTACTTAATGGTAATTATACAATAGAGTAAAAAAGACAATTCATATTTCATGTTTAAGTTGGGTGTAGAAATAGGTTATATGGGTTCGAAAAAAAATTCCTTTGTTGTTTGGTTGTGCGTGCCTAAGGAGGTGGGAGTTTCCGAGTATAGTATTATTTAGTAGGCACTAACACAAGGTTACGTTAATCACCACAGAGTGGCTCAGTGGTTGAGAACAAATTTTAAGTTCACATTTCAGACATCATGTTCTCAATTTAATTTCTCGTGTGTGAATCACACGATGATGGTCAGGAAGGTTGGAATGTCTCTATAAGTTTCTTTGGCCCCCAAAACAGTAAAATGCAACAGTGGAATGTAGTCATGAAGCCACCAGCTGGTCTCCTTTCTAAGAAAGAAAGAAAAAAACACCAAGTTACGTTATTCCACACTTGGGTTGCTCTCAAAAACATCATTACTTAAAAGATAGACAAGATGTAGTTGTGGTTTTTACATCATAAATTTGTATCTCCATGCAGATGGAATGAGAATCCTCTTCAGATCCTCAAATCGTGTCCGTTCATCATATATTGTGCAACCAAAAATCATTTTAAATACTGTTATTTAAAATTAAATATAAATAGTACCTGACAAAAACTGATTGCGTGATATACAATAAACGAACACGATTTGAGGATCTTCGGGATCCTCACAGAGAGGATCCGAAGAGGATCCTTATTCATGCAAATGCTCTTACAAGATAAAAAAGAACGACCTCAAGCCAACAAAGTTTTCTGCTTTGCAAGAGTTGAGAGGGGAACGTTTATGTTGTTAAGTTGTTTACTGTAAAAAGATTACATTTTCAGAATATGTTTATGAATTACAACATGCCTCATCAATTATAAAAACCAACAATTGGAATGAATATTTGAAATACATTATTTGAACACGAGTGAAACTTTATTCAATAATTCGATTTTAAATACATAAAATTACATAATTTACATGTGGACAGCTATTACAAAGCTGCCGGGAACCAATTTAAACTTTATAATTTCTCTGTAATTACTGCAAACGTTCTTTAAAAAATGCAATATAACTTCACAGAATGTATGAAAATCATGAACCAATTTAAATACCAAATCATTTTGTGAAGCGCAAACAATGAGCCTTCTTCAATACAAGCCTCTCCTCCGGCGTATTTTCGGCCTCACCAGGGTGGGAACTTGGCCATCACCAGGAAATTCCCATCGGGCGACGGTCCCATCCCAAGAAGAGCTGACCAAAATGGGATACAGAGGATGCCAACTACAGTCTCTTACAGGCCCTTCATGATGGTCTAGTTTCGCGACTTGAGCTCTGGTCACCTTTATAGAATGAAACAAACAAATTACCAGAGATCGAATATCACGTTCTCAAGATATAGCAGTTTGAAGTGAGCATTATGTCCTGTTTTACTGGCCTTTTTAGTAATAACAAGCCTACAGGCTAAAGTTACGAAACTTTTTAACGTGAGTGTTAATTTCATAAAAACTGCCAACCATGATTCTTGCTTTCCTACAAGGACATCTCGTACCATCATTTCCTTTTCATATCATCTTTGTTTTTTCCCTAGCTAGCCCGAAAACAAACCAATTATGTATCAACATCCTTTTTATGGTTCGTAGAAATGAACATGAAATTTTGTACCTAGATATGAACATGAAAACAGATGGCAGAGGAATTCCCATTATGTTTTCCTTAACAGAATTACAGGAGAAAAACATAGATCTTGGTGATGAGAAACATAAAAGGCCAGTTACTTACCAGATCATATATATAGACGGAATGATCACTTGAGCCAGTGTAGATGTACTTTTGTCCAGTACTGCAATGAGCAGAATAGAAAGTTAGAAACATCATCTGATACTCCTAAACAACTGTGTGTCAACACAGCCAACTGATTATATGATATCATCAGATGAAACCAGAAGCCTTAGAACCAAAACAATAACCAATAAGATTGCGGAAAATACATGTACTCCAGCATCTTTGAATTCGCACAATGTTTTTAAGACAAATTCCACATACAGGATTAGAATAAAGAAATAAAAATTACCTATATGCTGGAGAAAAGTAACAGCGAATTAAAGTGCGCAGGACTGCATGGCCTCTATATGTAGCCAATGACTGATCATTTGGATGTTTCAGAGTTCTTGCATGAGCTGGGTACTTCATCCATCTGTAATCCCAGTCCAGATCTGTAAGCCTTGGGCTGCTGGTTGGAAAGTTGAAAATCAGAGGCCACAAAAATATTACGTTTAACCAAGAAAGGGTCTAGACTCTAGACTTTAGGCCCTGAGCCATAGTATCTAAATAACAAAAGTTATTCAACAAGAATGTGATTCCGCACACAGACAAGCACAAGCAGACGGGTTCAAATTAACTTAAGACCCATGAACTGCATGCTTTAATATGGTAAAAATATAATCGTTCAACAAAAATAAGAGATACCCCAGCATGCTCTAATAATAGAAGCTGTTGTACTCGCTTTATCTCACAAAGCTGCTTTAATATGACAAAACAATATGATAAATGGTTTACTAAAAACAAGAAATATTCCAACATCAATTATAGTACCATTCACAAATAGCCCTACGTTCCGCTACTATATGTTCCCCGGTCTTTTAGACCATATAAACTTGAAGCATTAAACATCAATTTAACCACATTATTCTTAGCCCAAATACAACAAAACTTTTTTCCACACTATAGAATATTATAAGAGTCAAAATAATTGGAGGACAATATACTAAAATTAAGTCGACTTATCTCATGCTGACAGCAGTAAATTTCATATTTCTACAGCACCAAACAGAAAGCCAATAAGTTAAAATGAGCAGAAAAGGGAAACAAGTAATACAGACGTACTACATGGCTCTAGAGGACATCTTTCTTATATCCCACAGTTTGGTTGTCTGGTCCTTCCCGTTTGATATTAAGTAACGCCCATCCCCCCGGCTATCAATAAATGTAACGCCTTCAAGATGTCCCATCAGGACCCCAGATGCTTGTCCGTTCGTCATTAAGCAGCGTCTGTCCCACACCTGTGCGAGAAAATAGAAACGCGTAAACTTCTTGGGGACTTCATAGCTCAATAGTAAAGAACATATTAAGCACTTAACCCCACACCCATGAGAGAGATAATGACAACATAAAAAGGAAAAGCGTCCCATTAGTTAAACAACACTTATGCACTAGGATTTGAGGCTGGGATATTGAATCTCAAGATTTGAGCAACTCTAGCAAAGAACATGTTGTGAAAACGTAACAGCATTTAAGAGTGACAGTTCAACGACTACAATAAGGAAAGCCAGAGTTCAAAAAAATGAAAAAAAGAGTACCATACAATGAAGCAATCATGGTTTCTACATCTTATACCATATAAAGACCAGAGATGAACCCGACCTTACAGAGGTTGTCGTCACTGCCAGAATATATGAGATGGCCGGTCTCATCAGCAAAGCACACAGTGTTTACATCAGACTGCAACAAAAGATGAACAAAATAATCAAATGATGCTTTTAAGTGCCATCCAGAGTCTCCAGAGGAAGGAACTAGTATGGGAGACTGTGTCTTTAAAATTAAAAGTAAATGAAAAACTTCTTCGAAACCACCATCAAGAAGTAATTCGAGTATATTATATTGTTAGATCCTTTACCTGGTGAGCTGGTATTCGGAGGCTAACTTTATTAGCTTGGAGATCATAAACATATATTGAAGCATCACTACTTGCAGCAACAAGCTCTCGCCCATCAGTTGAAAATTTAACTGAGAAAATTCCAAATTTATCCTCATCGCCTTCAATAGAAAAATCCAGACCTTCATGAACTTCCTGAATTAAAACAAAGTTTTTTATGCTGAAAAAAGAAAGACTAGTAAGAACTGGAAAGTGACTCTTTGTAGCACACAATCATCATAGAAAAGAAACCGACTATTAAACGTGAATAATCAATTGATTAAAAAAATTGTACCCTCCAAAAAGTACAAATTCATGTTATAATGAGCATTATAGGGTGAGGTGTAACATCTGAAGTCATCAATATGCCATAATAGATTATCCAGGAAAAACAATAATTTGGAAATGTAAACATCGTCAAATAGTATTACTCTTTTTTCCCTTACCAGAAGATCTCCACTTCAAGATTCAATAGATGGTAGCATATACTACAATTCAGATATCATCACCTTTAACAGATCATCCAAGACAAGTAACCCTAGCTGATTTCAGATAAACATCTTACAGATCTTGTGATCTGGTAACATTGATAAAGATATCTACTTTACAAGATGATAACAAAGATTCATACAAGATTATGCTGAAAAACATTATCGGTTAGTTAAAAAAGATTCCCCAGGAACATTGTTGATTTGGTAACCTACTTTACAAGATGACAACAAAGATTCATACAAGATTATGCTGAAAAAAATCATTGGTTATTTAAAAAAGAATCCCCAGGAACATTGTCGATTACCAAATCTGTAGATGAACCAATTAAACTAGTAAGCGATTCTTATGAAACTCAAAGTTAGTAGCACTATAAGGACCACTAGTTTCACATACCGTAACATTTGCAAGTGACTCCGTCGTAGAAGATCCCACATTCACAATATTGACAACCGGTGTCAGGCTAGCATAAACCTGTAATTTTATCAACTTAGAAGTGTGACTGATTAAGTTAAGAGACTCAGAAAAAAGTTAATAATTATACATGATGCTCCATCGGCAAAAACAGGCATTAAAACAAACATGGGTTCAGAAAGGACGATGCAGTATTTACACTTATGCATATATCATAAAGGAAGAATAAGTTAAGATTGTAAAGTCGTAGTAATATAGACAAGCTCCTTGTTATTCAACAAACCAAACATCATAAACTCACAAGATAACGTTGGTCCGGTGATAGAGATGTATCGGTAATACTCCATCTCAAGCTTTTGGTCAGGATATCCTTCTGAACCTTCCATCCCTTTTCAACATTATATATTCTAATATGGCCTTCCTGTTTCATTAAAAGAAGAAGAAAATTAGGATTGCAAAACTGCAGTTGTGTGCATGAGTACTGGGAAATTGATTTTTAAGTGGAACAACTCAAAATCACAAGAAGAAAAATGAATTATAACATCAAGCTAATAAATTACAATACCTGAAATCCAGCAACAAAAAACAAACCATCATTCGAAAATTGAGAAACATAAGCAGGACTTCTGGACTTGTCCACCCCCCAAGGACCATTTATAGGCAGATACCGGCTCAAAACATGGCAACAATCTGCCAACGAGAATCTTCCCCGCCCTGAATAATTACTTTCACGACCGGCCAGCATTTTCATCGTTGAAACCGGTAACCTCAACTTCCCAGCCATATCCCCGCTCAAAAGTCGGTGGGGTCTTGATCTATGCTTAGTGAGTTGAGCAATTTCATGATCAAAATCATTGGATACTTCATCAGGTCCTTTACTTGAACCGGAACCTTCAGCAGAATTTCCGCTATCACAGGCGCTATTATCTTTACCAAGCCTCGCTCTGTAACTCATTTTTTTCTAAATTTTACCCAATACCCACTACTCAATGTACGTTTATAACAAATTATCAATGTAATTTAGTTCTGATCATGGTAAAACCTGCACAGTAAAAGTGTATGATTCAGCGGTCAGACCTTAAAAGTCCCTAAACTTCAAACCTGAATCATCTTACTCACAGTTCACACACAGTAAAAACACAGCTCAAATTAATCAGAAATTTTAACCAAACCCAGTAAAAACCAATTCAAATTCATCAAAACCCAAACCAGATTCAAACAAAAGATTCGAACTTTGAGTTCCCATTCAACATTTGTAGGCAAAGGAATACAAATTTAACCGTTGAAGGATAACCAGAGCTACAGTGACTTACCTGGCGAATCAAGTTTCGATCTCTACGAATTGGAGGAGAGGAGAAAGGACGTGCGAGTTTCAACTGAGCCGGAGAGTGGAAAGATCGCCGCCATGAATAGATTTTGTGTGGAAGGAGAGGTCGTTATGGTGGAGCTATACGTGTTTAAATGCAGGGAGTGGTCATGGTGAAACAAATGATGATGAGAGAGAAAGTCTTCGACTCGAAGAGTGGGACCCTTGCCTACTGTGATTATTTGTGGACCATCCGATTTCTCACCCAATACATAAAATGCAACCAAGATAATCAAAACTTTTTTCGTACTACAGTGTGGTGTATTCTTATTCCCTTAAAAGATAAGAGGTCTTGTCCCGAATCTTGTAGATGATAAATTTAATACTAAATTATACTGTTTATTATATGTCTTAGTCGAAATCTACCTCTTTTTAGTGTAAAAATATCAGCATACTCAAAAAAAAAAAAAACTTTTTCGATACGGTCGATAAAAAAAATTTCAACACGCTTCTTCATACGGGACTCAATTAGTGGTCACACGTGGAAAATTTACACATTGACAACCACGCATAGCCAATATGACTTATCCTACAAGCAGAGTCAAGAAACCCACCATCATCGCCAAGGGCAACAGGATCCACCCATCACATGGGAGTATAGGCTCAGTCCCTGACTCTAATACCATATCAAATTACTCAATCTAACAAGTATGAGATCTTATTACAAAATGCTTCAGTATTAGTAAAATTAAAATTAAGATATTTAAATTCTTTTTTTAAATATACGGTCGATGTAGAATATTTCGTACAAAAATCGATTAACCATCAATTAGTCTTAGTTTTCTTTTTTTGGTCAAGATGGAAATGCATTAGTAAGCAAAACCAAAGTGTACAGATGAGAGCCCACAGCAGAGAAGAAAAAAGATACATGATTTAACAACGAAAAGCAGTGTAAGGGGGATACCAGAAGAAGGACGCAGCACCTGGTGCTAAATGTCTCTCCTCCTACACCACTGAAAACGCTAACTTGAATGAGGGCAAAGCAGACTATCCTTGTTGAAAACATGAACCAACGGAGATGATGGTCTGTCAACCCAAGATTGAACGCTAATCTCCGAAGATGTGAAAAACACCAATTGATCAGCCGCCATATTAGCTGTTCTTGAAACCCAAGTCCAGCGACGGACTTGAAAAGACTCCCCCAATTAAGCAATTTTCGGTTTGAACCAAGCCGCACCACTTAACGGAGTATACATTTTGAGACAAACACAAAGATACAAATTTCTAACAACTCTACTCCTAAATGCTATCAGTTAACAATATCTTGTCCTCCTTTATCTGAATTGATGCAAGCCTGGATTTCTTCTAGTGTTTTGCCTTTGGTCTCCGGGACTAACTTGCCCACAAATAGGATAGTCAACAAAGAGAATCCGGCGTAAATGTAGTAAGTTCCTGAACGACAAATCAAGTATATAGGGTCGGGATCAGAGAACACATTTTTTGGCACGCGCTAACCAATCAATATAACGTACGTGGTGTGTTTGGTGCAGAAGTTGTTTACTTACTTGAGGAACTCCAGCTCATAAGAAAGTTGTAAGTATAGGAAACTGCCCATGCTCCCAACCAGTTCACGAGGACCACTAAGCTCCCGGCTGCTCCCTTCACATGGATTGGGAAAACCTGCAAAGGGAATCACACTCGGTTCAGCGTGCTTAAGCGCGTATCATATTATCGGTCTCGTTGAGGAACTGACAGGTTAATTTTTCAACATTACCTCAGACATGATCACCCAAGGCACTGCTCCCATTCCAAGCGAGAAAGAGGCAATGTAAATCTGATTTCAAAGGGACAAAGAACAAACAAATTAGTACATTGAGAAGCTGGAATAGCATAGTTACATGATACTTTTGAAGTATGCAATATGGTAATGGTAAACTTACCAGCACGCCGGACACAGCTATTATTGGTACCCAATCGAGCAACAATCCATTTCCCTGATATTGAAAGATGAATTGCACAACATTAGACCACGATGTAACGGGATTCGGGCGCAGAACAATTTTGTTGCAGGATATAGTTTTTGAACTTTTAGTACCTTCAGAAAGAAAGAAGTTCCTGCAAGGAAACAGCCTAGGAATGTCCCGGTTGCGGAAGCCTTCATACCAAAACAAAAATCATCAGAGTTTTGTATATACATATAATGATCATTCGTAAGCGGTCAGGTTTTCTAGATCAATTGCTACCATTATAAGAGGCCTCCTTCCTGACTTATCGATTAAAGCTGCTCCCACTACGGTGATCGGGACCTGTCAATGAATTTTACATGAGATGAGCTATGGATGAACAAACTCAAACGTTCGAGACTTAACAGAAGATAGGAGGAAATGATTGCCTGAATGCACGCATAAGCTATGGTTCCTATTTTGCTTGAAATTCCTGCAATTGACATTACAGAAGGAGGTAAGTTTTACGAGAAAGATTAGAGAAATGAAACGAGGTATAGGAAAGCCCTGGCTGAATACGTATATATACCAGCTTCTTCGAAGGTTTGACTTGCATAGAATCCTATTCCGTTAATGCCTCCAAATTGTTGAAATACCATTAATCCAACCCCAATCTAGAACCAAAACCTTGTTCAGGATTTCAGTAAAAAAAAAAAAGGATGACATTTGCTTAATGGAACTAAAGGAAATAACGAAAATCGACAAAAAAAGGGACGCATACAATCACAGCTCGAATATATTTGCTCTGAAACAAATCCGACATATTGGCTTTTGGAAGACTTTGTAGGGTAGCAATATACTCCTGTCAAGATACAGATGGTCGTTTTGTTAGAAATGTTAATTTTGATAGATATAAAAGATGACCAATGTTTTTTATGGTTCAAAACAAGTACTTGAATTTCATCCATTTCATCAGATATATCTGCATCCTTTCCGCGGAGTCTCTGCAGCGCAACTTGAAATTCCTTCTCACGGCTAATCTTTGCCTGAAAACAATACTTTCAGCCTTAAACATCTTTCTTGTTCTTATTTATTCGTCCTTTATAATGGTGAAAACATGATAACAAAAAGCCCGGAGCATCATTTTCGATTGAAACCTCACCAGCCATCTAGGGGACTCCGGCACAAAACATAGACCGACAAGCAGGAAAATGCAAGGAATAATTCCTTCAGATCAAAACACAACTATCAGTTCCTTTAAAAGGCACTTACGTGAACCACCTATTGTAATTAAGAACAACTATCCTATCAAATAAGAACTTACCGATCAGCGCTAGTGTTTCCCAACTTATTATTGTTCCTATTACGAACGAAACTGACGATCCAGTTACAATCATGAGCTGCAGAACAAGTAGAGGGACAAAGATAACATTATGTTAAAAGATCATATGCTTTTCAAGTAGGGAGGAAATTATGCGCACAGAAATCTCTAAACCCTCGTACCTGATTTAGCGTTGTAAGCCCTCCGCGGAGATTTTTGGGCGCGATTTCTGCTATGAATATGGGTACCTGTCCATCCAGATTGCTGATTTTTGTTAAAACTTGGAAATAATCATCAATAAATGGTTCCAATAAGAAAAGAGTCACCAGATCAAACATCCTTGCTCATACATCGCAAACATAAGAACTCGAGATTAAGGAAATATGCATACCACATAAGAGAAAACGCCAATTCCAAATCCAGTAAAAAACCTTCCTACATCAAGTGACAAAGCTCCCTGCACAAGATTTATTGAATAAATAAAATAAAAAATAAAAAACTGATCAGCATGTGAACCTTATTTAACTGAACTCAGTTAAATAAATTGAAGAATTACACGGGGTGCAAACAAATACCTTAGAGAAGTAGATTGCTAGCCACCCCGTGATGCAGAAACTAGCTGACATTCTCATTGCCTACTTTCACATAATTTTCAAGAAACTCAATTAGTACAAAATTAATTACCAAAGCTTCCAAACTTTCAACTTTTACATAAGAAACTAACATTTACCATACCCCTTTTCGGCCGAGAAAATCTGCAGTCCGGCCACTTGTTACAGCACCCAGCATTCCGCCAATTGTCAAAATTGATCCAAACATGGAGAACTGCCATATGACTTCAAATTATTAGTAACCAATTCACTTCACTGTAAAAAATAAATAAATAAATAAATAATGCATTTCTTGAGGAGGAGGAAGAAGGCAAATTACCTGAGCAAGAGAGAGATTAAGATCTTCCCTGATAGCAGATTGAGTGGGTGCTGAATATCCCACCTGCCAAAACAATAACTTAAGCTAAACAAACCTCTCTTCTTTTTTCTTTTCTTTTTTGGATTATTTTGTATTTTTGCCCCCTAATTATCAGAAGAAACACAATCAACAATAATAACACATAAGTAAACCAGGCAGCTTTCTAAAACCAGCAAAACTGCAGGAAATGTAATTGCAAAAGAAAAAAGACCAAGAAAACAGAAGGCCAAATTCAAAACAGAGACCAATTGGTCAGGACAGTGTAACTACACCCAATCTCGAGTTTCATTTCCCATAAATTAAAGTAGTTTAGAACATCGTCTTATCAAACCAAAACTCAAAAATAACAAGAGTGTTTATAGTAGTTTTCTAAGAATAAGTACTTACGCATGATCCAAATTCAAAAGAGCCACAAACAGCAACAAAAGTGCTGACCAAAACCATCCCAATTGATCCACTTTTGTCACTCCCTTGATCACCATCTTCATCAGCAAAGATTTTGTCTTTCTTAATCACCAAAGGCTGTTTTAAATCTAAATCCCCAAGATTGGTACCTTCCCCACTCTCAACATCTCTGCACTCCCCAATTGCCATGTTTTAATTCACCACTCTCAAAATTTTGCTCCTGCAGGCCTCCAGAATCCTGGTGGGATTGGGACGCAAAACATTGGCTTTGTTGTGATGTATTTATACACATGTCAAACTGCATGCATCTCGAGATTTTTCCTAATTAAAAATAATAAACAATTATAAAGTGCATCTAGATATTCATAATTATAAACTTGGCAGCTACCAATTGATTACGATAAATAGGAAAAGGGCAACGCTAGAAGGTTGTAGCAGATGAACTAGAGATTTTTTAGAGTATTAGTAACAGGTTCGTTAAGTGTAACAACATAATTACTTGAAAATTAAAAAAAACAAATAAATTAATTATATTATGATATTTTGTGTATCGACTTATATTTTTAACATGTTGAAAAGCGTCTTTGAACAAGTGGAGTAAATTAAAACATAAGTCTAATGTATACCCTCTTTTTTAGTGTAGATAATATTATTTGTTAAAAAACAAAATATAATTATGATGTTAATTGATAATTAAGAAATTTTAAGCAGGACTATGCGTG
Organism: Crataegus laevigata; assembly: GCA_963580275.1. Lineage (NCBI taxonomy): Eukaryota > Viridiplantae > Streptophyta > Magnoliopsida > Rosales > Rosaceae > Crataegus > Crataegus laevigata. Next base: position 13,935,718 of record OY756940.1, on the reverse strand, counting down.
TGATCAAACTTATGTTATTCAAAGAGAGTAGAATGACTAAATTTCTAGATAAAATTTTAAAAACTAAAAGACATAGAAATTGATGATTAATTTATTACTTAAGTATTAATAAACGTGCGCATTCATATTAGTGATACATTATTTAGTTTATAAATTTTGTTTACAAATTTAATTTTTTTAGCATTACTCAATGATTAATTAAGGATAAATAATTATGCATGCTTACGTGGACCTTATTCAGATCGTGGGTATTAAGGACGATGACAAAAATCAAATGGGGCGGTGGGCCGCAAGTCACCGTGTGTGTCGTGTTTTGTTGCTAAAGTTGGAGCTGGCAAGTAAGAGAGATTATTTTATTTAATAAATAAATAAACGGTGCGCATAATTTGACCGATCACTTGTAGTAATAATTAAATATTCTGATTTTTTTTAAGGAAAAGGATGTCTTTTTTTTTTCAAAGAAAAAGAAAAAAGATTACTTGTGAGGTTCACTTCACATCAAAATCTATCAATCATATCTTTGTATTTGTCAAGTGGCTTTTACTATAGTGGTGAAAGATGTTGAGCTCTTATATGATTGCGTGAGTTCAAATTTCGTCTGTAGATAATCTAACAAAATCTACCGTTTGATAAAAAAAAAAAAACATTTTCCATCTGACAATTAAATCGACAAATGCCACTTAATACTACAGTATAATAATGTTCATCTTCACTTGTAAGTGAGGTTTAGGTTCGATTCTCGCAAAAGACGAATTTAAATCATATTATTGTTAGCTCATTGTGAGACTTAGCCCACTCTCCGCCCCTTTAGAATGTAACATCTCGTTCCGGATTTTAAATATTTTCGACGTAGAATGACGCTTTTATCCTCGAAGTGTACGTGAACGTGGGTGTGATTGGGCCATATTTAGACCTTTGGGTGCCTTACATCTTTGGGTCCAACAGAATTTAGGCTGATGATTTGGTTGGCTTAAATCACACACACATGCGCATCATGCACACGTGCACCTTCTGTTTCTGATTTCCGTTTCTCTTTCCTCTCTCTCGAACTCTTTTCTCTCTTCATTCATCATTTTCGTACGGACGAACACACACAGCACCATCGAGGCTTGGATCGAGGGAGTTGTTGACATTTTTGGATTCCTTGTGGCTTGGTAAGTCTAGGGGTACCTTTGGTTTAGCTCAGGACGTTGTAAAACCGTAGGAAACCGAGTTCAATTCTTTTGGTACTGTTCATGAACTTATTAACGTGAAGTTTCTAACCAAATTGGAGATCACGGGGAGACTCTAGACACCCCCACGAGACTCGGAGTACCTTGTTTGCAAGTTTTGGACGTCGGGATCACAAATTCTGAGTTTGACCGACTTTCATGGAAATGCTCCGGCAAGATTCCGTCACTTTTGAAGCTTAAAAGTGGTATAATTCGATTCCTTACCTCCTAAGCTTCATTTTGGTAGTGCTTTTGTGAAAATTGGTTAAGAAACGAGAGAGAATAGTGAGTTTAAAATTTTCCCAGTTTTTCGGCGATCGCAGCGGCGCCAGCGCCAGTCTCCGGCGAACCAAGGTTAGGGACAGAGAATATTTAGTCAAGTTTGACGGAATATTCTAACGGCGTCAGTTAAAGTTAACTGATTACGTTAGGATTTAACGAAATATTTCCTGACGACATTAACTCTGCCGTCAGTGTGCCAGGCACGTGCCTGCTCGTGGGGGCGCGTCTGGCCGTGCCTTGGCTGGTCTGCGGGGGCGCGTGAGTGACCAGGAAATTTTTCTTAAAATATGGAGGTGTTCGTGGGATCGAGTAGAGCATGTTGATATATTCAAACACCCCAATTGAGCAATGTATGAGAAGTTATTACCTAAGTTTGATTATGTGCGTATAATTAACAGTTTTATAGTTGTTTTGCATATAGGTGAGACGTATCCAAAGGATGAGCGCAGCCACGCCAGGCTCGGGGGTTATGACCTGGCTACTTATCAGTGAGTGGGTTTTTGTTTTCAGTATATATATATAATTGACATTTTCCCAGAAACTTAGTTTGAATGATTTTAGAATTGATTGACTATATGATTGAAATGCCATGTCGAACATCCTCTATATTATGATTATGGTTATGCTGGTTGTGTTTCAGCGTCGTGGACGCTCAGGTAAGTCAGATGAGTATGCTTGTTAATGATAGTGATGATGATGAGATTGTGATATAGCTCATATTCTTGCACCTTGGGTGTTTTTGCTCCGCCAGAGTAGGGCATATCCTTCACGTGATCGTTTACCTCCCGCACCGTACGCTCACCTTGGATCCAAGGCAGGTGCCACCTTGTCGTACAGACCACTATAGGTGGTTCCAACTCGTAGGTGACTCGCGATTCGTCACCCAGCCTTCACGTGATCATAGCATTGAGTGTCATATTATACACCTAGCCTGTCGTACAGACCACTATAGGTGGTTCTGACTCGTGTGCAGGATTCAGTTGAGGAGCTATAGATTCAGCCGTACAGGTCACATTAGGTGACTCCAGCTGACGTGATATTATCGATGGCATATTGTGATTTATCTCCCTTACTTGATGTTTACTTCCATTTGGGTTGGGTACTTCGACATGGCGTATATCTAAATTTCGATATTTGAGTTTATTATTTCTAGTATGACTTTTCGTATACGAATATATAATATTTTCTGGGAACTATACTTGAATTTACAGTGAGGGGTTATTATACTGATTTATCAAACGGTTTTGGAAAAGATTTGTTTTTGCCCACTTACGTTTTTTTGTTTTGCGCCTCTCCAAGTTCTAGGTAACGGTGAAATCGGCGGCTAACGAGGCATCCAGGCTATTCTGACATACCACCATCCATGTAGGATTTCTTCAGTTATCTTTTTAGCGTTTATTTAATCTGGACTGCACCTAGGATTTGCTCTGTGATGTTGTGTTGCTTTACTTCCGCTTTACCTTTCACTTACTCTTTTATCGTATTGTAAATTATCTTGTTTGACTTTTATTTATGCACTTCATTTATATCTATTCTTCCGTCTTGCGCTTTTGGCTACGTTACTCTCACATGACGGCCAGCATGCCTCGATATTCGGGTCGGGGTGTGTCAGTTTGGTATCGGAGCCTAGGTTTGGTAGTCTAGTATCTCTTGTGAATATTCTAATTAATCTGGTGTTTTCTGTCAGAATTTTTCCGCCTCGCCGAGAGCCACGTCCACCTTATAAGTCTAGTTTCCCCGATTTTTCTCAACTAGGGGAAGCTATTGCAAGTGTGATTCAGTCGGCACTTCGCCCTAACCAGAGGACCCCTCTGGAAAGTGTTTATAATTTGAAGATAAGTGGTTTTGTGGGAAATGAGGGCACGAGGGTGCCGAGAGATGGATACTTCAAATTGAGAAGACCTTTAAATTGATGCAAAGTCAGGGAAGTCTACCTGCTGAGAGGTGGGTAGAGACGGTTTTCAGGTTTTTAGGTAAGGAACCTCCGTCCTGGTGGGAACAGCAAACTAAGAGGATGCCTGCGGAGGAAGCTGCAGATTGGGAAGTCTTTAAACAGTTGTTCTATAAGCGATTTATTCCAGCTGCTTATATCGATAGCAAGAAATAGGAATTCACAAGTCTGAAGTAGAAGAAGATGTCGACGAATGAGTACTATAGAAATTTCACAGATTTGTCCCGCTATTATCCTGAGATTGCAGAGAATCAAGCGGAGATGCTTCGTCGATTTAAGCTTGGCACTCGTAAGAAGTGGCGTACGATGGCGACCACGACCCACTGCAACATTTATCATGAGTTTTACGAGATTATGTTATAGATTGATGATTCGGAAAATATGCCTAGTGATAGCGAGGAAGAAGAAGAAAAAGAATAACAGAAGAAAAATGATAAAGGTAAAGGGCAGGCATCACAAGGACCCCGGAAGACACAGAGTTTCAAAAGAAGCGGGGTTAGTTCGAGTTCGTCCAGTGGAGGTGTGAATTCTCCAGGACAGAGGAGAAGGGGTAAATTCACTGGAGGTTCGCGTTTTCTGAGACAGCGAGATGCTGGTGGTTTTGGCAGTTCATCATCACCGTTTTGTCGGAGGTGTAACAGTTGGCATACTGGCGAGTGTAGATAGGGCAGTCGGGGATGCTTTACTTGTGGACAGATTGGTCATTAAGTCGCAAATTGTCCACAGAGCTAGCAAAGACCCCAGATACCTTCCTTGCCACCACCAGTTCCGATCCAGCAGACTCCAGCTTCGAGTGGATATGGTCAGTCGAGCCGCTGAGGCACCTATCATTATTAGGGAGATGTTGCTCATTATTCAGCGACATCGTACCCGTATCCTCCGGATCCGTATTATTCGGGTGGCTATCAGAGTGGATATCCTCAGTATTCTGGAGGATATACCCCGTATCCTCTTTATCATGCCAACGGATCACAGTGGTATCCTAGAGTGCAGCCACAGCAGGGAAAGGTTGCTTCGAGCAGCGCAGGGTCGTCAAGACATCCTAATCCGACCGGACAGAGTCGTGGTACACCTGGGCGTAGTGGTCAGACTAGCAGAGGTCGCGGTGGACGACAGCAGCCTCAGGGTCATATTCATAACCTTACAGCATAGGATGCTCAGAATAATCCCGATTTGATAATAGGTACATTAAACGTTCTTGGTCATTTTGCTAGGGTGCTGATAGACTGTGGTGCTACTCATTCGGCTATTTCTCATTCATTTGCTCAATTGACTCAACCTAATTCTGCGCCCTTCGGATTTGAGTTAGAAGTTTTGATGCCTAGGGGAGAAATGTGTCTGGTCAGTTGGATGTATCCAGGGTGCCCCGTGTTAGTTGAGGATGTGGTTATGCCCTCTAATCTCATTCCATTGGACATTGTTGAGTTTGATGTGATCTTGGGCACTAATTGGCTACATTACAATTGAGCCAACATTGATTGCTATGAAAAGAAAGCTACGTTCCATCGTCCGGGGCTACCTATGGTTACATTTATTGGCGAGCGTAGTAATGTTAGACACGACATCATCTCGGCTGTGAGGGCTAAGAAGTTGTTACAGAAGGATTGTCAAGGGTATCTGGCACATGTGGTATTGAATGATAGTGCTTCTAACAGTATAGAGAATGTTAAGGTAGTCAGGCGTTTTCTTGATGTATTCCCTGATGATTTACCAGGCTTGCCACTGGAACGGGACGTAGAGTTCTTTATCGATCTATTGCCAGGTACGGACCCCATATCTTTGACTCCTTATCGAATGGCTCCTGCTGAGTTACGAGAGTTGAAAATTCAGTTGCAGGAGTTGTTAAATCAATGTTTTATACAACCGAGTACTTCACCTTGAGGAGCTCTAGTATTGTTTGTGCGTAAGAAGGATGATACTCTAAGGCTATGTATAGACTATCGGTAGCTGAACCGGGTGACGATTAAAAACTGTTATATGTTACCTCCTATCGATGATTTGTTTGATCAGCTGCGAAGAGCTTGTGTGTTCTCAAAGATCAACTTACGGTCTGGCTACTATCAGCTGAAGATTAAAAGTGAAGATGTTCCGAAGACGGTGTTCCGAACCCGATACGGTCATTACGAGTTCTTGGTAATGCCATTCGGGTTGACTAACGCTCCAGCTGCTTTTATGGATTTGATGAACCGAGTGTTTCAGCAGTATTTGGACTAGTTTGTCATTGTCTTCATCGACGATATTTTAGTCTACTCTAAATCGAAGTCAGACCATATGCGACATCTTTCATTAGTGCTGAAGAAGCTGAGGGAGCATCGACTATACGCCAAGTTCAGCAAATGTCAATTCTAGTTGGACCGGGTGGATTTTTGGGGCACATCATCTCAGCTCAGGGTATTCAAGTGGACCCCCAGAAAGTAGCAGCCGTGGAGAATTGGGAGCAACCACGGACCGTCTAGGAGGTACGGAGTTTCCTCGGATTAGCAGGTTACTACAGACACTTCGTTCAAGACTTTTAAGTGATAACGTTACCCCTTACGAGGCTAACTAGAAAGAACATCATATTTAAGTGGGATGATAGTTATAAGCGGAGTTTCCAGTAGTTAAAATATTGTCTCACTCATGCTCCAGTATTAGCCCTTCTAGACTACAATGGTAACTGTGACGCGTCGTTGAACGACTTGGGTTGCGTGCTGATGCAGCATAGTAGAGTGATCGCCTATGCTTCAAGGCAATTGAAACAACACGAGATGAATTATCCCACTCATGATCTTGAGTTGGCGGCGATCGTTTTTGCGCTAAAGATTTAGAGACACTACCTCTATGGTGAGAGGTGTAGGATTTTTACAGACCATAAGAGCCTCCAGTATCTGTTCACTCAGAGAGATTTGAACCTTCGTCAGCGAAGGTGGATTGAACTGCTGAATGACTACGACTACACGATTGAGTATCACTCGGGTCGTGCAAACGTAGTAGCTGATGCACTTAGTAGGAAGTCTCAGGGTAGAATGGATGCTATCTACGCGAGCCGTGTTCCTCTTCTGGCTGAGTTGAGATCAACTGGAATTGGATTAGAGATAGAGTACTCAAAGGTGGAGAATCAAGATAAAGCCTTACTCGCTCACTTCCAGGTCAAGCCGATTTTAATTGATCATATTCTCGAGGCCCAGATGAATGACGAAGAGACTCGGGAGTTGATTCGATAGAGGACTGAAGGTAAAAAGAAAGAACTTCGAATTCGAGAAACCAACGGCATACTCATGCAAGGAAACAGAATGTATGTACTGGATAATGCAGAGCTAAAAAGGGCTATTTTGGATGAGGCACACGTTTCAGCTTATGTTATGCATCTGGGTAGTACTAAAATGTATCATACCATTCGACCATTCTACTATTGGCCTGGTATGAAGAGAGAGATTGCCGAGTACGTGAGCAGATGCATTATTTGTCAGCAGGTTAAGGCCGAGAGGAAGAAACCGTTTGGACGGATGCAGCCACTTCCCGTTCCACAATGGAAATGGGAAAATATCACCATGGATTTTGTCTATAAGCTACCCCGTACGCAGAACGGTTATGACGGAATTTGGGTAATAGTAGATCGGCTCACAAAGTCTGCACATTTCATCCCAATCCGAGATACGTTTTCCTTGAATCGACTAGCTGAGCTTTTTGTGTTGAATGTCGTTAAATACCATGGTGTACCGGTCAGCATCATTTCTGATTGAGATCCGAGGTTCACTTCTAATTTTTGGACGGCATTCCAAGAAGCCCTTGGCACGAGGTTATTTTATAGTACGGCTTATCATTCGCAGACTGACGGGCAGTCCGAGAGAACTATTCAGACACTTGAGGATATGTTGAGATCATCTGTACTACAGTTTGGTGATGTGTGGCACCAACGCTTGGATCTGATAGAGTTCACGTATAATAATATATATCACTCAAGCATCGGGATGTCACCGTTTAAAGCATTGTACGGCAGATCTTGTCGCACACCATTGTGTTGGTCGGAGGTCGGCGAGAGAGTGTTAGAAGGCCCGGAGATAGTGGATGAGACCACACAGAACATTCAGGTAATCAAGTTTAACTTAAAAGCAGCTCAGGATCGGCAGAAAACCTTAGCCGACAGACATGCTACAAATCAAGTTTATGATGCAGGTGACTGGGTATTCTTGAAGTTATCGCCGTGGAAGGGTGTTGTACGGTTCGGCAAAAAGGAGAAGCTGAGTCCCAGGTACATCAGACCGTACCAGATCACTGAACGGATCGACGAAGTAGCATACGAACTTGAGTTGCCTCCGGAGTTATCCCGAGTACACGACGTATTTCACGTTTTGATGCTTCGTCACTATGTTGCAGATTCGTCTCACGTTCTACCTCGGCAGCCGTTAGAGGTTAATCTTGACTTGACGTACGAGGAGGAGCCGGTGACTATCTGAGATTGGAAAGATAAAGTTCTGTGGAACAAGACAGTACGATTAGTAAAAGTTCTGTAGAGAAATCATTCAGTAGATAAGGCTACCTGGGAGACCGAGGAGCGGAGGAGAAAATGTATCCGCGCTTATTTTATGAATTTTAGTATTCTGCTTGTGTTGTATAAATTTCGAGGATGAAATTTTCTTAAGGAGGGTAGGTTGTAACATCTCTTTCCAGATTTTAAATATTTTCGACGTAGAATGACGCTTTTATCCTCGAAGTGTACGTGAACGTGGGTGTGATTGGGCTATATTTGGACCTTTGGGTGCCTTACATCTCTGGGCCCAATAGAATTTGGGTGGATGATTTGGTTAGCTTAAATCACACACACATACACATTATGCACACAAGCACCTTTTGTTTTTTATTTCCGTTTCTCTTTCCTTTCTCTCGAACTCTCTTCTCTCTTCTTTCATCATTTTCGTATGGACGAACACACACAGCACCATCGAGGCTTGGATCGAGGGAGTTGTTGAGATTTTTGGATTCCTTGTGGCTTGGTAAGTCTAGGGGTACCTTTGGTTTAGCTCAGGATGTTGTAAAACCGTAGGAAACCGATTTCAATTCTTTTGGTACTGTTCATGAACTTATTAACGTGAAGTTTTTAACCAAATTGGAGATCACATGGAGACTCTAGACACCCTCATGAGCCTCGAAATACCTTGTTTGCAAGTTTTGGACGTCGGGATCACAAGTTTTGAGTTTGACCGACTTTCATGGAAATGCTCCGGCAAGATTCCGTCACTTTTGAAGCTTAAAAGTGGTATAATTCGATTCCTTACCTCCTAAGCTTCATTTTGGTGGTGATTTTGTGAAAATTGGTTGAGAAACGAGAGAGAACAGTGAGTTTAAAATTTTCCCAGTTTTTCGGAGATCGCAGCGACGCCAGCGCCAGTCTCCGGCAAACCAAGGTTAGGAACAGAGAATATTCCGTCAAGTTCGACGGAATATTCTAACAGCGTCAGTTAAAGTTAACTGATTCCATTAGGATTTAATGGAATATTCCTCAGAATATTCCCTGACGGCGTTAACTCTGCCGTCAGTGTGCCAGGCACGTACATGCGCGTGGGGGCGCGTCTAGCCGTGCCTTGGCGCGTTGGGGCGCATGAGTGACTGGGAATTTTTTCTAAAAATATGGGGGTGTTCGTGGGATCGAGTAAAGCATGCTGGTATATTCAAACACCTCAATTGAGCAATGTATGAGAAGTTATTACCTAAGTTTGATTATGTGCGTATAATTAACGGTTTTATAGTTGTTTTGCATATAGGTGAGACGTATCCAGAGGACAAGCGCAGCCACGCCAGGCTCGGGCGTTACGACCCGTCTACTTATCAGTGAGTGGGCTTTTGTTTTCAGTATATATATATATATAATTGATATTTTCCCATAAACTTAGTTTGAATGATTTTAGAATCGATTGACTATATGATTGAAATGCCATGTTGAACATCCTATATATTTTGATTATGGTTATGTTGGTTGTGTTTCGGCGCCGTGGACGCTCAGGTAAGTCAGGTGAGTATGCTTGTTAGTGATAGTGATGATGATGAGATTGTGATATAGCTCATATTCCTGCACCTCGGGTGTTTGTGCTCCGCCAGAGTAGGGCCTAGCCTTCACATGATCGTTCACATCCTACACCGTACGCTCACCTTGGACCCAAGGCAGGTGCCAGCCTGTCGTACAGACCACTATAGGTGGTTCCGACTCGTGTGCAGGATTCGGTTGAGGAGCTATAGATTCAGCTGTACAAGTCACAGTAGGTGACTCCGGCTAACGTGATATTATCGATGGCATATTGTGATTTATCTCACCTGCTTGATGTTTACTTCCATTTGGGTCGGGTACTTCGACATGGCGTATATCTGAATTTCGATATTTGAGTTTATTGTTTCTAGTATGACTTTTCGTATACGAATATATGATATTTTCTAGGAACTATACTTGAATTTACAGTGAGAGGTTATTATACTGATTTATGAAACGGTTTTGGAAAAGATTTATTTTTGTCCACTCACGTTTTTCTGTTTTGCGCCTCTCCAGGTTCTAGGTAGCGGTGACGTCGACGGCTAACGAGGCATCCAGGCTATTCTGACAGACCACCATCCATGTAGGATTTCTTAAGTTATCTTTTTAGCGTTTGTTTAATCTCGACTGCACCTAGGATTTGCTCTGTGATGTTATGTTGCTTTACGTCCGTTTTACCTTTCACTTACTCTTTTATCGTATTGTAAATTATCTTGTTTGACTTTTATTTCTGCATTTCATTCATATATTTCTTCCGTCTTGCGCTTTTGGCTACGTCACTCTCACGTGACGGCCAGCACGCCTCGATATTCGAATCAGGGTGTGTCATAGAATAAATAATATCGTTTGTTAAAAAAAAATCAACAAATAGTTTCAGATTGAATTGATTTTTGTAAGTATCATCTACCAATCGAGACTTATACAATATACAACTTGGATCGTTGAAATATTATGTGAAATGGATCTCATAGTCATAACTAATCTATATTTTTTATATAAAAAAAATGAGATCTCTTTCCTTAAACGGCTTGATTAAGTATTAACGTAATTTGTTAGTTTAGACTTTCAACTTGTGAAGAGAAATATGTAATTCCATACTATTGTTAGGCCATCTCCAACCGATTCGGCGAAGGAGTCATAGGGCTAAAAATAGTCCAAAATGATACGAAAACAGTCTCCAATCGAGGGTTAGACCAAAGGGCTTGTGGGCCCCACCAAGCCAAAAACACCAAATCAGGCCAACCGACTAGCCCAAATATTCAAATCCAACGGCTTCCTAGCGTCAACATGACGCCAGCTAGCAACGGCTAGCTGACTCTAGGTTACCGTTGGATTTGAATATTTTTTTTCTTTTTTCTAGACAAAATTTTGAAAAAATAATAATAAATTCTAATTTTTTTCTATAAATATACCTAGGCCATTCATACACCATTTCTCACATAATTTTCATAATTCCATATTATCTTACTTCATTTTATTTCAATTCTTCACATTCTATTCTCTTACCTTTTCTAACAATCTTTCCTTCAAAGTTTTCAATAATTTTCAAATGGCCACATCTGCAATAAAAGGCAGGGCTTGGACCCGAAAAGAAGATGAAGCTCTTTGCAGGACTTATAGATGAGTCTCAGAAGATAGTGTGAGGGGGAGTTCTCAAATAAGTGAAGGTGTTTGGACTCGTACGTCCAAAAAGTACTATGAGTTCTACGAAGGCACCACTCCACTGAATTCTCAAAATCACGAGAGTTGTTCTTCAAGATGAAAAAAATATTTTCATCCAAGTTTGAATAAATGGCATCAAGCAGTGTAAAAGGCTGTACGCAGACATGAAAGCAGAGCCAATTACTACAACGAAATGAGTGTTTTCACAACTTATTTTAAATATTTAATTATATTACATTTAATTTCATAAACTAATTTCCTTTAATTTTTGTAATTAATTTTCTAGGTATGCCAAGCAGAGGAATTGTATATGGAGGACAAGTCCAAACCCTTTAGTCATCACAGTTGTTGGGAAATTTGTAAAGGGTGGGTGTTATTTAAAGATCCACCTCAACAAAGAATTGGTCCTACACCGGTGTTGGGAAATGCATCCTCAAATGCAGACGGGGATGAAGATGGATCTCCTACCATTCAAGAAGGGTAGAAAAACCGTCTCCGGGTGAAGGTTTCGTACCTAGGGCTACGGGATGAAACAAGGATCGAAAATTGAAGAAAAAGAGTAAGGCAAAGGATGATTACGCCTTTCAACAGGAAATGGCAGCCTCATTGCTATTAATGGAGGAGCAAAATGCCTTTGCCGGGGAAGAAAGGAATCGCAAGCACGAAGAATGGGCAAAACAAATACAAGAAGAGATGGATGATAGGAACATGCAAATGAACATGGATTACACTCCAATGAGTAAGACATATTTTGATAGGAAAAAGAGGGAAATTATAGCCCAACGGGAGTTGTTTACATCCGACTATACTCCAACAACGGCGGATGATGATGATGATGATTATAGTCTTTAAATTTAAGTTGTATTTTTTAAATTTAAGTTGTTGTAGCTTTTAAATTGAAATAATAAATTATATTTGGTCTATGGCCCTTTGGCCCCCTCAGTTGGAGATGATATGAAATATGGGTTGACACTGTTCATTAAAATATAATTCTTGAAGGGCTATAAGGCTAAAGAGAACTCTCTAACTCTCCTTTGATTAGAGATAGCCTTAGTAACTGGTCTCCTCAAATTAAAAAAAATTCCCGGAGTTCATATTATTTTAGGAGCCTGATCGAATTGAGTTTTTCCAACTTGTTTCTAGCTTAGAAGCTCATTTAAGATGTTTGTTGAATGGTCCAATTTTTACTGATAGGAAATATGAAGCTTCCTTACAAAAAGAACCAACCATAGTTTGACACACTATGTGTTATAAATTTCATAATTTATATATTTGTTTTTAAAATCGCTTCATTATTTATGCGAGTTTTATGTTTTGCAAGTTACAAAGACAATGTTCATCATAATATGGGTATGAGTAATGTGAGGGAGACTACATATCTATACTACATATTGTCCTATATTATGTGACATATGTATACACCATGTTTCACATTAGATGGTAACTAACATGGTGCAAAGTGTAATTTTCCTCACGATTTGATTGAGTAGTGGGTGATCTAATTTGTTATATGATCCATATTGATTAGTTATTGTAATTGTAATTTTGGTAAAACATACAGTAGTGAGTTATGAAAAATTTTGCACAAAACTGAAAGCAGTGATATTCTAAAATACATAAGAGTCGAGTCGATTTCACTTAGTATAACGGCACTTCGTATTATAGTGTGGTGGAGTTATGATGGGAGTGGCAGATCACTTTCAAAATTGAAAGTCTCTTTACTTCTATGATCTTTCTTTATCTTCTACAACCTTCAAAATAGTTCAAAATCTCTTTACGTTAGTGATTATGTATTTGGAGGATTTATAGTGTGTAAGGAGTGAAAATATCCCATATCACATCGTGATTTGAAAGTAGCCACCATATCGTCACACACAATACACTTATGTGAAGAAATATCATCTTCAGTTTTGTTGGGGGGCTTTGGCGTATGTAATTATCCTACATTTATGACTCAAAATCTCTGAAGTGTTTGAAGGTTACGTTAGTTTATGGATTCTAAAAAGTTAATTGCTTGAGTGTTTTCTTCCTACAAGCAAGTAGATGTACGCTTCTCGTACTTTTGATTTTCAAAGAATCTCAATATTGACGTTGTTCCCATGATAGAGTATCATCATAAAGTTAAGGGAAGTATTGTAAAATTGGACAATTTTTTTATATTGGGACAGAAATAGGACAAACTGGCTATGCACAAGCCATGCACATCATGCACAAAATCGAAATTACTAAAATATCCACGTAAAAATACTAAAAAATCATCAACCCATTGCATCATTGTTCACATTTGGAAGACAGGGATGTCGAGAGAGCTCTGTGAGCTATGGGTTTCTAGGTTGAGCTCAAATCTCTGAGCTCCGATTTCGAAGAGAGGGAAGTCCAAAGAGAGGCGAAATAGTGAGCTAGATTTTGGGTTGACCTCATACCTCTGATTTCGAACAAAGGATGCGAGAGAGATGTGAGAAGAGTGAGCTGTGTTTTATACCATATTTTCTATTTTGTCCGGAAAGTTCCATTGTTTGTAAGATGAAAGAAGTTAAATTAGAGTTTGTGTTTCATGTTGGGGCATATGGCCCTATGGGTTGTGGAATAAATTACAAGTTTTGACGTGCTACAAAACTGGGATGGAACAGTTTCTGGTTCAAGTGTCCAATTGCATAAGTTTGTGAAAAAAATTTCCGTCATGTGCATATGGTTTGCATGGCTACATCTTAGTATGAGAAGTGAGAATGTTCACTAGTTATGATGCACGTATGGTGTGCCCCAGAATTTAGCGAGTATGACCACAACCTAGTTGACCTCAATGAAAAACAAAATTAAGAAAAAGCTTAGAGGATGTTAAGGGTCATGCATGTCCATGAAACAAAGAAGACGAGTATCATGTTTTCCACGTATACGGTTAAGCGATGGTTGATATACATAACAATAAATTTCAAACTAACATTGTAACCATATATATATGTGTGTGTGTGTGTGTGTGTGTAACAATTATGTTTTAATTGCATCCACTAAACCAATATGGTGTTGTTAAAGTTTCTCCCATTCTGTGCATGTGGTGTGCATATAGTGTATCTGGTGCGTATTTATATCTTTGATGCTCTTCCTATTAATATAGTTTACTACTTTTTCCTTTGATTCAGAGGCAGGCCCTTGCAAATACGAAAAAAGTGAACGAGTTCATGAAACAATTTCCTTTGATTCAGTTGGGTTCTTTCGTGCCCCATTCAAACTGCAATTTTCAAATCCTTTAAATATTGAACTCAATCAAATTTGATACCAAATTCAAATTAATGAATTTTCAATTCTTCATATAAAGTTTAAGGGTCATTTATCTGATTGCATTATTTTTCTGATTTCGAAAAGAAAGCTGTGAGTTATGGGTTTTAGGGTTGAGCTCAGATATGTGAGAATAACATGTGCATGTAGTGTACATACAGTGTATGAGCGAGCTTAATACAAAGAGAGCAAACGAATACGCGAAACAATTTCGTCCATATCCTTCTCTCCTCCTTCTTTCCACTCTGATTTCTCTCTTTTCTCTCAAATTTATCTCTTCTCCAAAAGACAACTAACTTTTAATACATTTTTTTCATTCAATTGCAACAAAAGACAAACGCTATTTTAGTGCTTGTAAATTTGGATTGAGAGAGGGAGCCGTAAAGACAGAAGAAATGAAAACCCACATATAAATCAAAGAAATGATAAAAAAAATAAAAAATTGAAGGATTTGGGTCTCCTCTAAGAAATATCAAACCAATCACTTCAACAACGCATTTATATGGGAGGATAATTTGGTCATTTTAAGGTAAAGGAAAAATCCAATTTATGTCTGATTGTTGTGTATGCCGTGTGCATATTCGAAATGTCCTATTTATGTCCCAAGATTAAGAAATTGTCCTATTTCTAGGTATTTTCCTAAAGTTAAACCATGTAGAATGAGATCCACTCAGAATCTCTGTGTTTGTAATCTGCAAATTGATTCCGGCCGTTCAAGTTTTGTGAAGTGGACAGTATGATGGACTAATGAAGATCGTAGGACAGAAACTAAGTGGTCCAAATGTCTCGCTCTAAATGCTACAAGCCCAACTTGGCGAACATGAGCACGGCCAAATTATGCAATTTTGGTATTTATTGGTGATTAAACTTAATGGTTAGCGTGGTACACTGAATGAACAGTTGAAAGGGAATACGCCTTGAGATTTCGTTGCGAAAAAGACACAATTTTCCAGTGAATTATCAAGCAAATAAATAATAAATGAACATAATAAATCTCTAATTGCGTCATTTAATTTGTACAATCATTTTTTAGTATTATAACAAGAGAATGAATGTGTGAGTGAATACTCTAAACTAACTACTAACATGCAAACTCTTTGCAACTTTCTACTCATTTTAACACATATTAATTATTAATATCACGCCTTAACGTATAAACATTCATCCATTCACAGTTATTGTTTTCAAGCTCCAATTATACTAGAACATTGAAACATGTCACATGCTATATTCTGAAATTATAGTCTAGATTTTAAATGGAATATATGCTTGAAAAACTCTATAATTAGGAAATATTTTTTAGGGTCTTCGTAAAAGAGAGAGTTTCAATTTATTTGAGGGTCTTCGTATAATAGGAAATATTTTTGCTCAACACCCTCAGATGAGTAGCGCTTACCACCTTACTTACACCGCAGGATGAGTTAAAGTTCGAGCAAAAATGCACCCCATGCAATATGGGGTCACTCTTTTCTTTGGAATCAAACACTTTTTCTTCACAAAGACTGCTAAAACTAAAACTCCAAACGCAGGAGACCCTTCATTTCAGATCATCACAAATTTACAATTTGGAAGCAATCCGATTGGAAAACCAGGTTTTCTGATTAACTGAGCCCAACGTGCAACCTGTTAAAACAAAACTTCGACCAAGAGCTTCATTTTCGAAAAGAATTATAACCATCTCAAACGCCTTGGGCAAACATCGCCCAGCATCCAGAATTTCGCATTCCGGCAAGAACTACACGGTGACAAGATGACTTTTTAGCGGCTTGTCTTATAATCTAGTGTTAGAAAGCAGATATATGTACACAAGATTTCGGGGCTGCGAAATACATTAAAGGGCGAAGAAAAAAATGCCTAAACATCTAAAATTTGTCGAATAAACATCTGCGTATCGTTACTGCAAACTCGCCAACCTTGTGAGGATGGATGAGGACTGCACAAAATCCGACACAGATAGCTGTAGCAGATATTACAAGAAGCGTAGGGCGAAATCTCAAGAACATCCCACTAGAGCGAGACCTTAAGACCTCCCCAGAAGTGCAACGCTTAGCCACACTAGGCAATTCCTTGATGAGGTTAGCTTTACCACCTGCCTTTTTACTCAAAAGCGGAACAGTTTCACTTCTCTCATCAGAAGTTGAACCCACAATCACACCCAGCCTACCATCTACAGTTATCTCCGTATCCTGCTTTACATAACAAATTAACAATTCATGTAACCAAATCCGTATCAATTTATGAAATAAATACTGCTAAACTACGAAAAGACAGAAAATAACAAGTAAAGAAATTTGAAACATATACAGCCATCAATCATGCTCAACAAAACAACCATACTCCCAATGAAGATCTCTTACCAGCTATAATTTTGAAAACATTTTACAGATACATATTCAAATGTGAATTATTCAAATAGTTATAAGATAATAGGGAAAATGTAAAACTGCTATCTCAATTGTAAAAATGGAGAAAGAAAGAAAAAACAAGGATTGCAAGCTCAACCATAACCTAGGCAAACTGTACAATCAAATAATTCCTTCACGAGTACAAGAGATTTGTAGCCCCAGATGAGAATAAATGCGAAATTTAAAATGAGGAAAATGTAAAGCAAAAGGCTAACTTAAATAAAAGGATTAACCGATATCAGAAACTATAAATCTGAAAACTGAAGCCCTCACCTGGCAGTGGAATGGGGCAACCAATTTTCCATCATTCTGAAAGCAGGTTTGACTTTGTGAGACAAGATCCTCTTTTTTCACCAACCTTACAGAGCTTTCGAATTTTTTACAAAGAAGATCACGGGTATAATTCATGTAATTCTGTAATAGCCTCATATCTGCGTCAGTGCTGCCATTAATTGCACTGTTCAACTCCATTTTAGCCATCAGAATCTCCAGATTTTGTAAAACCTTATCCAATATGGTTGTTGATTTGATGGATATCAAAAAGTTTAATAGATAGTTGAATCTTTGAATCTGTGAAGCAGTCATGATCTGTTGAAAGTTTTCCAACGAGGGCTGTTTTAATAACCATGCTATATCTACAATAACTTCAGAAAATGATGTGTGCCTTAGTGAAGATGCTTCACAGGAGTTTGAAAGAGAACCACCGAAAGAAAAGTGTAATCCTTGCAAAGAGAAAGATTCTTCATATCTATTCTGAATAGTCTTCATTTCTGCACAAACCTCTTTGTCCCCAATGAGTACCGGGATAAAGTTTGATAAGCCAGATTCATTCTCAATCTGCAATATATATTCCATCAGTAATAAATTAGGAACAAGAAAAATTCCTGCTAATTCAAAACCAAGTATCTTGCTTTAAAATGCTATGGTCAACCATGGTTGTATCTCTGTATGAATGTTAAAGTTTTGTTTTTGTCTACATGAATCTGGTACGGTACAGATATAGCAGATTCTAGTCCAGAGTTAAAGCTTATGGCTAATGTTATCAGCAACCTACGTAATTGTGCCATATACCATACGAAATGCCAGTTCGAAGAACAATGCATGACCAGCTAAAGAAACCAACCACATATCAATTTTATAAATCCCTGGTCATAATGCTATTATGATCACTGGAGTCTGGAAATATAATTAGATAAGATATAACCACAATGAGGCTAAATATATATCAGAAATATTTACATATGACCAACAACCATATAGATAGATTGAATGTCCCAACTGATAGTTGAACGTGGTGTAAAAGAAAGTAAGAAAGATAAAAGAAACCAGAATATTTACCTCAATAAATGCAGGACCAAAACAATCTGCGTCAGTTTGAGGGACCTGTATCTTGCACAATTGATGGTCTAAATTACTAGCAGTGTCCCCTTCAATCTGACTATGAGAAGATGGAGGAGAATAATTACAGGCCAGATACCTTCCGGAGAAGGATACCAGAAACCTGTAACCATAAAGATCTTTACTAAGAAGCTTATGTGACAACAATTTTGCTCTCTACATGCATGGAGCAGTTAACAGAATAGTATTAAAGATACACCAAAATGCAAAGCTTTCAATAAACCAGAATTTTTTTTTTTTGGTATTAAGCTTCAGGATTTGAAGATTAATTAGTCGATGCCATCAGACAGCTATAAATATTTTCCATATTTGATAGACATCTCAAGATCACCATGAGTTTTAAAGTTTAGGAGCAACAGAGAAGAGTAGCAATTATGTGCAGTCAAATAGTGACCAGTCTATGTAGAGTGTTGAGAGTGTCCATCAAGTGTATTAACTATTCAAATAAATTAAAGTTTATAGGAAACGGTATGTGAATAAAAAAAGCAAGCTGATCATAATAATACATGATTGAGAATTTAAGACAAGTGCCACAACAGAGCTGAAAGGAGTGAATCAAAAATACCACACAATAAACTACTGAAAGGGTGGAAAACCTTGATTAGAAGCCCTACCGAAATTTGGGTTGTAATAAATTACTTCCACAGGCAACAAACTCCATGGGTTTGCCAGCCTCAAAAAATGTAGGATGAACGTAATGAAGCCTTGGGGCTTGCACCTCCACTTTTGTTTTTATTACAGAAGTCCCATCTGTGCATATCAAAATAAAATGAAGCACGTTAGTAATTCAAAATACTAGTGAAGACCAATTACTTCCCCTAAAATGAAATAAACTAAAAGAAACATAACACCATATGAAGCATCAGATTACCTTTTACAATACGGAAAATCATGTCGTTTAGATAAATAAGTATATTGCCTCTCCCAGATAGCATTTTCCCAGGTACAACAACAAACTCATGTATGTATGATACAGGATCTTCAAGCAACTGAAAAAAAAATCGTCAAAACCAAAGTGGTGAACAAAATTTGAAGAGTGAAGGTAAGAGAAAGGCTGTGACAAACTCAATCTTACAAATAAGATTGTCAACACCGTTACCTTCATCCACATAAACTTAGGCATTGCAATAAAAATAGTCAAGATAGTACATCCGGGGCGGATATATCCCTCCAACTCAACTGGCATATTGGCCAACCATTGGAAGATCTGCAAAAACATATGCCCACTTGTTAATCGATTCCTGATGTTTTTCCATCTAAAAAAATTTCTCCCTGTATATACTAAACTGTAATGACAATCTTTTAATAGTACTTGGTGCCGAAGTCTTCTAGGAAATTCTGCTGGATTCCAATCATAGAGCTTGAATGATATACGACCTGTCGGACACTACAAGAATGTATCAAATCAGTATGCCTCAAACAGAGCTCCTCATATTAAAATCAATGTCAGCCATGCAAAGGCTACATCATTCAGTAAAACCTACCATAGATGAGTAGCTTTTATTGTCGCAATTAGGCGGAGAAAGAGAGTTGTTAGAATCATGTTTTCTTGCATCCTTTTGGGTTTCACCAGAAGCCATAACCGATACAACACTGTTACTATGGACATTTTGGGATTCAGGCACTGAACAGAGGATAGGAGTTCGCCCACCTTCAGACTCCAGCAATTCTTCCTTCTCATTCAGCTGACTACTTAACTGTAGACTGTCTGTACATTATACATACAATTAGACTAGTAGATTCTTCTTCCAAAGCAGCGTTGCAGCATTAATACTCTTTTACAAGCTGTTTGCTTCAAAACAAACATTGAATACCTTCTGTTGCTCCACCATCAAAATTGGTCTCTTCAGTTTGATTTTCCTTTTGTGATTCCTTTCCACTTGCTCCTTTAGAATCACTAGGCTTCCTTCGCCGTCTGTTATTATGACGCTCTAATTTTCTTCGACAACTCCGCTTACCTTCATCAAAGTCTGGTAAGACATGAAACCTGCCAAAGAATGGGCATACATGCAGAAACGAAATTACAAAAACAATATCAAAATAATCCCAGCACATTATAACAAGAATAATACATGAAGTTCCTCAATAAAATAGAGCAGTGACATCGCTACAACTCTCTCATCTCAGACCAGCTGATCTTCTATATGGTATAAAGTATTTCTTCTCTTAACCTGCCACACTTCCAAAAAACAGCAAGCAGTATGCATAAAAGAATGTGCTAAATTGCTAACAGGGGTTACCTCACTTTTCTCAGCATCCATCTTTATACATAAAAGGGCCTTAGCAAAAAGAAGTTAACACCTTAATATTAATATCTTATTTCAGTACCTCTGAACCAACAAATGAATATAGTGTCCTCCGTGCAAAGTAAACCACTTGTGTCTGTTGCGTTCCTTTTGTCTCCCCAACATTATATTGTACCATCCTCCTAACCGCTTTTCATATTTTTATTGTCAAGGTATGTGTTACCATCCTCCTAACTGCTTTTCTTATTTCACTGAAAGTTCCCCAATATTTCCAGCGTTGCAGAAGAAGCTTAGAACGCATATCCTTTCTGATAAAGTGATACTTGTCTCGTTCTTAAGAAAATTTCTCCGATTCCCTACACCTAAACACTTCCAAAGACAAATTCTACCCAACAAATTCAAATGATTTCCCAGTAAGATAAATCATGTGCTTTTTTCATTACCAAATTTGCTTAGCACTAATTTATATCAATCTAAGCCTTGAGTAACTATTTCTCTCTACTGCATTCGCTCACGAACACAAAGACTTCAGGGTAGTCTGACAGTAGCAGGGTTGATACTGTCAGCATTGCTTCTAAACATTCCCTACTCCACATTTTTCGGAGATGAATGCCCCAACTTAGGTAAAGCCTTCAAATTAACAGTCAATTTGAAGCCAAAACGATTTGTGGATATTGTTCTCGTCATTAGCACTTAGCGATTAAGTTTGATTACAATCACTACCCCCGAATTGAGCTAGAAAAACCAATTTATCCGAAAAATTACTCAGTGAAACAGTTCGAAGCTACAAAACCAAAACTTCCATAACTGAAACAACAGAATCGAGAACCCTAAAAAATGAAGTAAAAAACTAAGCTTACTTGCCACACTGCTGACAATAACGCTTGGTCTCACCGTCGATAACGACAGTGATCGCATTTGCACACGCAAGGCACACTCTGTGCCTCCGATGATACCCCTTCAGCTCCTTGATATCGACGGCGCAAGACGGGACCTGACACCGCGCCGTCCCGGGTGGGGCCCGACCAGTCTTAACCCGCTTCTTCCCGTGCCCGGCTTCCTCCTCTTCCAGCTCCATCATCCTCGCGTCGACCTCGGGGCACGCACAGGGGATATGACCCGCCAAGAAGTTGGAGCAAGCCAACCTCGGGTCCCGCTTCCTTATCCGACTCGAATTGGGATTCGGATCCTCCGGTGGGTCTTCCCGGGCCGGGCCGACCTCGGGGTCCGGATTCTCGGCGGAGCCCCACGAGATTGACAAGTCGTCATCGACAGTGAAATCCAAGAGATCTCCCCAATCCCAGACGGTGGAGGTATCGTCGGAGGGCAGCGGCGGTTGGATTTCCATGTGTGAAACCCTAGGTGGTTGGTCTAAACGGTACCGTGGCGGTTGCGTTGGAGAGAGAGAGGGCGGCCTTTCCATCCTTTATGGGTCAAAATTACCTAAACTTGGCAGCGGCAGCTCACCAAACGTCTCCTACCTTGGACGTCAAGATTCTCCTTCTCCTAACGGCGCTCTTGGTAAAGTGGCAACTTTTTGGGTTCTTATTACAAATGATTGCGGTTCAATTTTTTATAAGTCAATCTCCACAGCTCATTTAGCCTTGACCATTCAATAAAAATTGTACATTTTCTTCTGAGCACCTTTGAAAGTTGGAATTAAACTCACACTTTTTATCATTAAAAAAAATACTTAAATTCATAAGTAATGTTAATGTCATGTCTCGTATTAAATTAAATTAAATTAAATTATAACATGTATGTTATTAGTAATATTCCAGAGTTATGCTATAAATTTGACCATGAATTTGACGTATATCTGAGTCAACTTTTAGTCTTCAACTAAATATATTTTCCAAAACTTTACCTTTACGAATGAAAAATTTAAACGGTTGACCTTCAAGGAGATAAACTTGTAAATGTAAATGCTCAAAAGCTTTCTCATGTTCAAGTGCAACACATATCACATCTCAACCACCTTTAACTACTTTGGAAAGAACACTTTTAACCACTTAATAAGAATATTTTTATTCACCATCATGAACTGATGCTAATTATTTTATTTATTTTTGTTTGATAAGTTTAAATTTTGAGACTTGTAGAGGTTAAATACAAATTTCTAAATCTAAATTCATTTAATGATAATAAATAAGATGGTGAGCATTACAATTACATAAGAGCGGTGAGCAAAGTGCACCCCCAACCACCACGAGATAGCACAGTAGTTAGAGATGAATTCTATGCCTGTATTTCACACGACACGTCCTAAATTTAATTATTGGCGTTGGAGAATCGCACGAATTGACATAAGAGATTGAAATGTCTATATAAGTCTTCTCAACAATAAATAAATAAAAACTGTCGTGACAAAATTATTAACTGATTCTCTTCTTAAAAAATAAAATAAAAATTCACTCCAGCTTAATAAGACAATAAAAAAACAAGATAAAGCATGTGGCGTCGTTTAGAGTGGAGAGCCTGTCGTGCTCGCCTGGATAGCGCGAACAGTTTTTTATTTTCCCCATTTTTTCGGGTTGAAAAAAAAAAGAAAAAAAAAAGAAAAGAGGAGGGTTGCGTGGCCGTTGCGTGCTCGTTTTGCAAAAGTATGGCAAATTATGACGACACTTTGGGTTTATTCTGTCCGGCAAGGGACGTTGATTTAGGCGCGCTTACCATTTACGCGCGAATTGCACGGTGAGATTGCGGCAGTGTGCATGGCGTGTGAGCTTCAAAGAGAGTGGGATGGTTTGAGGCCGAGTGGCTTCCAAATCTGGCGGTGAAATGGTGAGGCCATTTGCATCTATCAAACAACAAATTCAAACGCAGTAGTAAGATAGGAGGAGCTTGAGAGCTAACGCGGCCCTACGAATATAATCATAAAAATCAGAGAGCATATTCTGTGTTGCAAAATCATCCAGACAAAGTATGAGAGCAACTACTAATTGTTTTACAATGAGAAGGCAATCTCGTTTTGATGAGTTATGCAGTTAAAAAATTGATTAAATACGGTAGATAATTGAGTAAGTAAATTTTGTCTACTCTTTCAAAATAAACAGAATGTTGCCTACTTCAACATAAATAGGCAAATCGAACCTCGCGTCTCCTTTTACTTGAGTAGGCAACTACTTGAATTGTCTATACAATTCGATATGCTCTTAAGCATCAAAAAAACAAAAGGTTTCAAAATTATGCATGCTTTCCTTTTGCCCCTTTCTTACCAATAATTATATAGAAAATAAATAAATAATAAAATGAGAGAAATTTTTTAAGTTAAAATACTTTGTAAAACAAAAACGAGTTTTGATGAGTAAATACATAAGCGTGATGCCTGTTAAGGGATCAGGATCTTCTATGGATCCTTTATACGCGGACCTTCGGGATTAATCGATTTTGGTCATTGCCCTTCTATCTCTTCTCCCTTTCTCTCACCAATCCTTTCTAAAAAATATTGACCTTTTAACCAAAATGGTCCATGAATTGATATAATTGTTCACTTTTGTCCTTAACAATAAAAATTGATAGAAGTAATCATTGAGTTTGTCCACTGTAAATCATTTTAGTCATCCCGGGAAAAATTTGTCAATATCCTTGTTAAGTGGAGGGCTTGGTTTGACAAAAAATACCCTTAAACAGATGTTCACATGACAATTTAACTATAATATTGACATGTATTACGCGGAATGACCAAAATGATTTACTGTTGACAGACTCAAGGGCCACTTCTATCGATTTTCATTATCATGGACCAAAATGAGGAATTATGACATTATGTCAATCTCAATGATCATTTTGGCTAAAAAGCTCAAAACTATTTAACACCTACAATTTGGATTAATGTATATAGTTTCTACTAAATTATTCATCATTTTGTTTTGTTTCATGGCTTCTTTTACATGTCCACTAATGAATTTGTAGATTGATTTTTGTTATAAATTTTCTTTGTTAGTCTTCAAAGAGAAACATCAAAGAGGCTAAGATCCCTTATGCAAGTTTTCAGAAAAGCTTGTGATACGCTCACCCTATAATGGTGTAGCCTCCCCTCCTAAATTTTTTGTTATCGGGAAAAAAAGAAAAAAAAGAAAAAAGAGAAACATCATTACTCATTAGTACTAAGTGGCGGAACCTTATTTAGATTCATCTTCTCTCCAATCATCTAATAAGACAAAGATGATGGATGATTCATCATATAAATAAATAAATTGGTTACTAATTGGTACTTAATGTTTTCTTGGAAGAATTTGGATACATGTTAGTTTTTATGTTTCAAGGTCCACGCGATTTTGTGCAATGTGAAGTATTATGTGGGATAAAGTCAGTGATTTTGATATATGGCATCCACGTATGCTGGTGGTTTTGCAACCACTAAACAGATTTTTTAGGATATGGCATATTCTCTTAATACACTTGTTTGGGTCAATATTAGAACATTGAGTTTTGAATGAAGAGAAGCCTAACAGCACCAAAGGAAGATAGACTTGCCCGAAGTCTTGAAGCCCAGTCGACGATGTAAACATGAAAAATTTCTGAAACAAGAACACGTGTCGTACAAAATAATATTTGTATTTGATGAATTTTGGGATGAATTTTGGGTTACAATCTCTTTATAATTTATCCTCTGATTCTATCTTCGTAAGATATGGATTTGTTGATGGGCTGTTGATCCAAAGGGCCGTTGGAGCTTGATTCTTGGGATGAACAGTGGTGTGGATTCGTTGATGTTGTGTTGATCCAAAGGGCCGTTGGGGCTTGATCTTAGGATGAACGAGGATGATCTTCAGGGATTTGACGATGAACGTTGATGTTGTGTTGATCCGAAAGGGCCGTTGGGGCTTGATCTTAGGATGAACAAGGATGATCTTCAGGGATTTGATGATGAACGTTGATGTTGTGTTGATCCGAATGGGCCGTTGGGGCTTGATCTTAGGATGAACGAGGATGATCTTTAGGGATTTGATGATGAACGTTGATGTTGTGTTGATCCAAAGGGCCGTTGGGGCTTGATCTTAGGATGAAGAGCATTTCTTCAAGGGCCGTCGGGGCTTGATTCTTGAAGAACGATGAACGAAGAATGAAGAACGAACTTCAAGAGAATTCTCTTCCAATTTGGGAGTAGAGAAATGTATTTGTGAATTGGTGAATGAAAATGAATGAAAATGGCTTCCTATTTATAGAATTCCAAAACTTGATTTTTGGATTTAAATAATCAGATGAAATAAGTTGTTTCTGCCAGGTGTTGACACGTGTCCTGTTTGATGGCTTTTCTGACTCTTTTCGATTTTTCGTCGAGTCTGAAATTTTAATTATTGGTCAACATTTATTAAACAAAATTTCAATGTTTATAAATGCCCCCACTTCAAGGCGCGTCGCATACATGTCCTTGTCACGTGCAGAAGATGTGTTTTGAAGTCCGTAGACGTCGATCCAAGGGCCGTTGAGGCTTGATCTTGGATTGGGCTGGAACTTTCTCCAACTTTGCTGGGGACGACTCGGCATGTGTATTTGTTATGCTTGTTGGCTTTCCACATGCTTGATCTTGAACTGGTTTTGATTCAAGAGTGTTGGACACTTGATCTTGAATCGAGATTGTGATTTCTCCAAGGGCCGTTGAGGCTTGATCTTGAAGGTTGATTCAGAGGTGTTGGACACTTGATCTTGAATCGGGTTTTGATTTCTCCCAGGGCCGTTGAGGCTTGATCTTGAAGGTTGACTCAAGGGTGTTGGACACTTGATCTTGAATCGGATTTGTGATTTCTCTAAGGGCCGTTGAGGCTTGATCTTGAAGGTTGTCAAACCACAAGCAGCTTCATATGGCAAGCGATCTTCTGTTTAGTTGAGGATGAATCAACATGTGCAGTTGTACGGCCCATGCTGCATTATTCTCTGTTTTGTTTCTTTTGCATGGCAGGCAGGCACGAGGTAGAGGTGTTGGTTGATGCGTTGTAAACAACACACAAATTAAACCCTCTTTTTGACAATTGTAGTAAAGATGTAAGTAGGGTATCGTTCTAGGCCGGGGATTAGGAGGGATTGCTAATCTACTCTAAACTGATTTAAAAACACTAAATAAGACTAAAAAACACAAAACTAGGCAAAAGACACTAAACTAAACTCTAATAACTCAAAACACACTAGAATGACTCAAAACAACCAAATTGACTCAAACTAGACAATAGGGACTGATTTGGACGAAAATAGACTCAAGGAACTAACTAAACACAAATTAGGACAGATTCTAACTAAATTGACACTACTTAATGATAGGGGGTTTGGTTTGCACGAAAATTGAAACTAAAACTAAACAAACTTGTAGAATTAAACAAAGACATAAAATTAAGGTGAATGGATGGGTGGTGGACTAGCTAGAGGGTTCTTCTCCACTCATGACACACTTGCATACAAACCAATTTTCAGTTGTTCTTTCAATAAACCATGAATCTCAACACCCCAGATTAACCGTGAACAGCACTTTTTTAACCTTCAAGTTTTCCTTAAGTTATTGAATTGGACGGAAAAGCGCATACAACAATTCAAAACATTCTTCAAAAGTCCCCTACGTGAATATCACAATAGAGATACAATCAAATATCATTAAGTTTTGTGAAAACTATAAGCATTAACGAGGCATTCGTAACTATGAACAGCATGATACTCTTGCCAAGAATTCACTTAATGCAATTGTGACTAACAACCTCCACTATTTGTGAATATAAGTTCATAACGATTAGGTGAAACTCCCTTATATTCTAGCATCAAATTCATGCATGCAAACTAAGTATGCATCCTTAATTGACATACAAGAATAAGTTATAAATCAAGCAGTTAAGCAAATTGAATTCACAACTCATGAAATCACAATTGAAGGTAATCAATTCATATTACAAATATGTTCATGGCTTTGAATCAACCTCTAGCCAAAACGAATTTAGTTCCACATATTTGCAATTAAACAACTATAATTGAATTTAAACATGATAAACAAAAGTAGAAGACACCTAGAACGCTCCAACAATCCAACGTCTTGAATGGTTAGCACAGCTCCAAGTCCTCCTCCTTTGTTGCAAACATGCGGCACCAAAGTGGGTGTGGCGTTTGGATGGTCTAGGAGATGTGGCAGAGATTGGATAGGTTGAGAAAGTATGGAAGGGTGGTAGGGGATGGATAGGAAAAGAGGTCGATGGAAATGGATGGAGGAAGAAGGAAACTTGCGACATAAATTGTGTTGTTTATGGAATGTGTTGTAGATGTGAATTGGTGTCTTTGGCCTTGATGGAGAAGCCTATTTATAGGCTTTGAGAATGAATCACTACCATCCATTTTCTTGGTGAGAATGAATCACCACCATCCATTTTTATTGGTGAGAATGAATCACAACCATCCATTTTTATGCTCCCCATGCAGGCAATCAATTTCACCCCAAAATAGCTCCAAATTGCACCAAAATGCACCTCTTTGCTAACTTTGTTATTTAGAACCTACAAACACACGAAAATAGCTTAAAACATTCTAATAAGATGAAACTAATTAAGTAAATGCAAGGAAACAAACTAATAAAGTCACATAAATATGTTCCTATCAAACTCCCCTACACTTAGCTTTTACTAGTCCTCTAGCAAAACAAAGAAACAAAACACAATCTAAACCTTCCAACGTTACCTCAGGGATTTCCAATGCATATGTTAAAAATTATTACTTGCACAGATTTTGGTCATCAATATCCTTAAGCATACACTTAACCACAGTCACCATTTACTAGTTCTCTTTTAATCGATTAAAACATCATTTTGAATGTAATAACATGCCTTAGAGAATTTTCTCAATTCCTTACTAGATATGCACTCATTTTTCACTTAGATTTTTAAACTACACTCCCTACACTAGGTTTATGTGAGAAGATTGATGTACACATGAAAACTAAAACTCACATATGTTTAACAAAGAAAGCACTTTTCCGGAGTTATCAGTGAATATATGAATATGATCTCATGAAAGGAATGCTACTACTTAGATGCAAGAACTAGTGACACCATATGCTCATACCAATCCCAAACTCCACATATTGAACACATAACACTCAAGATAGAAGTATAAGAGTTGTAACGGGGCTAAAGGTGTTTGGTTAACAAAGAACGGATATGGAAAACAAAGGTTCTTAAAGACATAGTGAGCACATCAATGAAATCAACTTAGAATTCACTTTTGAATGCAAATTCAAATTTTGAACAAAACGAGGAGAACTCACACATTTTAGGGCCAGATTTGATGATTTGGACCCTTCCTTCAACAATCAATACTTTCAAACTCATTCTTTCTTCTTTTCTTTTCTATTTTTCTTTTCATATGTTTTTCACATCTTTTTCTTTTCTTTTGTAACCCAAAACGTACAAATGAGCTCAAAAACAACCATTCCCTCCCCCACACTTGTTTTCTTGCATAATGTAGATCAAAAGGAATTCATTTTATGTTATGCTTACTAGCCTTTAAGAACAAGGGTATGGAAAGTCCTAAACTAGGCTAGGTAAGGTTATTGTGGGTTAACAAAAAATATAGGCTAAACAAGGCTCAAACGGGGTTTAATCTTCAAAACAAATAATAATGGAGGGCACGGCTATTTGGCTATGGTGGCGAATACACCACTTCATCTTGATATGTGTTATGCAATTCAATGTCATGCTTTGAATGAAACGGATACAAGTTCTAGCATTTAGTTCTATCAAAATGCATTCTAAATAGCAACCAAGCAAAGAATAATGAGATCATGCAACAACTTTAGGAAACAAGAACTCACAGATTATAACTCTCCAAAGAAAGTAAAGGCTCGAGTCTCACAAGGATGTAGCGTTATATGAGTTCCTTCCTTCAAGCATGTTATGAAAACTTATTTTATCCACTTTGTAATCAAATGTGAGTTCATAAACAATAACTACAACTAAGCATATGACAAGAGCATATCAAACTTCAATCCATGCTTGTAACTTTCTTTAACAGTTATGCAATTAAAAACCGAATCCTCATCATTGTGTTGGAAGGTACCTAAGACACAAATACACCAAAATGACTCTAAAACTTTTTTGGTATTTTTCCAAAAATTTCAAATTTTTATGTCATTTTCGTATGATTACCTCAAAACACAATAAAACACACCAAAACAGCTTTAAAACACTTAGAAATAGTGAGAAACAACTTAGCTTCATGTGGTAGATGATCTTTGGTCATGCTTGTTGATTTTCCACAGCTTTGATCTTGAACTGGATGAGACTTTCCACAGCTTTCGAAAAAGTATCTTTCCACAGGTTGATTCTTGAACTGGGTTGGGGAGCTTTTTACTTGCACGTTGTCTCCACATGCTTCAAGTAATCAGATCTCCATGCAGGTGTGGCATCTTCTCGAGTTCTTGGATCAACTCAGACTCCTCCTGCATCTTCTATGAGATACTTTTGCTTTTGAAGAAGTATCTCTCCACAGGTTTATTTTTGAATTGGGCTGGAGGGGCTAGAAGATGAGTACTCGAGAGCAAGACTAGGTAAGCAATCAAGATCTCTCTTTCTCCATGTTCTTCAGATGAAGGTGAGGAGAAAGCATGATATGAGATACTTTTGCTTTTAACCTTCATGATATGAAATACTTTTGCTCTTGATGACTTGTTTGCAGAGGTACACTAGGGGATGAGGAACACTGAGTAACTCGAGAGGTTTCTTTAGGAATACATTCTCAGAGATGAAGAAATGTTGTGTAAGTCTGCTTTTGCTATGGTGGGCGAAGGTAGACACTTATAGGAATTTCTTCACAACCGGTACTATTCTCTTACTCTTGTCGGCAGCCGGTGGATGATTGAACAGTAAGGTTTACGCACTTTCTGACAAAGTTATCCGTAATTCCCGCAAAGCTGAGGGTGCATGTGACAAGTGACGACAAGTCTGGAAAAGTTGATCTTTTGAAATCCGGGGGTCGGCTCGTGGTTTCTAAGCAGGCTCGGCTTTTGAGAGATGAGCGTCTCTTCGATTTGCGAGCAGGCGCCTCTTTGATTTGCGAGCTAAATGCACTTCTTTGCTAACTTTGTTATTTAGAACCTACAAACACACGAAAATAGCTTAAAACATTCTAATAAGATGAAACTAATTAAGTAAATGCAAGGAAACAAACTAATAAAGTCACATAAATATGTTCCTATCATTGGCCTGTTTCTTTGTTCAATCTTTCCAAGTGCCGACCGATCGCCCTATTTCTCATTGTCCTGTAGGCAAGAGCAAGGATAAAGGAAAAACATGTCATGAGATATCTTTGCCTTTGACTCTGCTGATATGAGATACTTTTGCTTTTGAAGAAGTATATTTCCACAGGTTTATTCTTGAACTGGGCTGGAGGGTTTTTTTCTGCTAGACTTGCCAAAAGTCTGAGCTTACCTATTTATCTGGAGTTGAAGTTGATTCAAGGAT
This sequence comes from Crataegus laevigata, assembly GCA_963580275.1. Lineage (NCBI taxonomy): Eukaryota > Viridiplantae > Streptophyta > Magnoliopsida > Rosales > Rosaceae > Crataegus > Crataegus laevigata. Next base: position 13,904,856 of record OY756940.1, on the reverse strand, counting down.
GGTGAACACTTGATCTTGAATTGGACTTGTGATTTATTCCAAGGCCGTTAGTGGCTTGATCTTGAAGGTTGTCAGACCATGAGCGGCTTCATATAGCAAGCGATCTTCGCGAGCCGACTCAAGAATTTGAGGGTCAAAACAAGTCCATCAAATCCAGAGTACGTCAAATCTTGATGATATGAAATACTTTTGCTTTTGAAGAAGTAGTGGATGGCCCGACACGTGTTTCTTCGTGCTTGTTTCTACATGCTTCAATGTATCATTTTCCTTAGCCTTATTTGTTTCCCTTGCAGAAGTGGCATATTCTCCAGTTTTCTCCAATCATGTGTGGCATCTTCTCTTGCAGTATTTGCCTTACTGATGCAGGAGTGGAATGCAAATGCTCAGTAAGTAATCAAGGAAGGGTTTTCAGGCAGTCGGTTCTGGATCGGAGAGTTGATTCCAAATGCAGGCTGATTGCTCTCTTTCTCCTTGTCTTGCAGGTGAGAACAAGGATAAAGAAAAGGAAGGGAGAAAGCGTGATATGAGATACTTTTACTTTTGAAGAAATGGCTAAAGAAGATATTCATAAAACAACATTTAGATGTCCCGGACATGCAGGAGCATATGAGTATGTTGTCATGCCATTCGAGCTTAAGAATTTTGGTATCACTTATCAAAGGGCAATGAATGCTATTTTTCATGATCTAATCGGGCATAGCATGAAGGTGTACATTAATGACATCGTAGTTAAGTCAAAATCCAAAGAACAATACTTAGTGGACCTCAGACAAGCTTTAACAAGAATGAAGACTCATAAGTTGAAGATGAACCCTAAGAAGTGTGCTTTTGGGGTAAGATTGGGCAACTTTTTGGGCTTCCTTGTGCATTAAAGAAGAGTGGAGGTCGATAAAAATAAAGCTCGGGCTATAATCGAGTCACCACCACCAACTAACAAAGTTCAGTTGCAAAGATTATTGGGAAAGATCAACTTTTTAAGGAGATTCATTGCTAACTTAGAGGGCAAGATTTAGTCGTTGACTCCATTACTGAGATTAAAGAATCAAGAAGAATTCAAGTGGAACCCACAACATCAAGAAGTTTTTGATAAAGTCAAAGCCTATATGGCCTCCCCACCAGTACTCATGCCAACTCAGAGAGGGAAACCTCTAAAGCTTTACATTTCTACCTTTGAGAAGTTGATGGGAAGCTTGTTAGTTCAAAACAATGAAGGGGACAAAGACTAATCAATATATTACCTCAGTAGAATCTTTACTGAGGTAGAGATTAGATACACCCTAATTGAGAAGCTATGTTTGGCTTTGTATTTTACTGTCTGCAAGTTGATGCATTACATGTTGCCTTGCCACATCCATATCATTGCTAGGACTGATGTAATTAAGTATATACTATCAAAGCCAATGCTAACTGGGAGGATTAGGAAATGGATTCTAGCACTGTCAGAATTCACTTTTCGATATGTGCCTCAGAGAGCAATAAAAGGGCAAGCAATTGCAGATTTCTTGGCTGAACATCAAGAGTCACATAAGGAACTTGTCAATATCCCAAGAACCTTAAAAGTTGCCAATCTCTGGATTCTACCAAACAGAGGCCTCTCGAGTAAGGAAGAATGGATTTAGCAAGAAGTAAAAATGATAACTAGCTTATGGATCACTCATTGGAAGTTGTATTTTGATGGATCTTGCACTCAACATGCTGCTGGGGCTTGGATTGTTATCATTGATCCAAAAAATGTTCATCATTGCTATTCATTTTTGCTAGCCTATCAAGATACTACCAACAATCAGGCAGAATATGAAGCACTGATAATTGGTCTAGAAATCACGATAGAGTTGGGGCAATTGAAGTTGAGACCTTTGAGGATTCTGAGTTGGTGATTAATCAGTTAAATGGAGACTATAGGCGCAAACACATCACTATAGTCGGGTAACTACTTGGCAGCAACTCAGTTGCTAAGCTTTTGGGGAACATAGGTGTCAGTCAATCATATTCCTAGAGAAGAGAATCTAATTGCTAATGAAATGGCACAGTTCGCTTTAAGAGCACAGGTCTAAGAAAGAGGATTTGAGGTAGATGTGGAAGTGCAAATGCGGAATCTCCATTCTATCTTTGAGAGATGATTCAGCCTAGATATAATGACCAAAGAACTTGAGATGGAAGATTGGAGAGCTCATATCATTCAGTACTTAAATAATCCCTCTTTCTCCGCAAGTAAGAAGATTAGGTAACAAGCAACTAAGTTTGTCATGTGGGATCAAATGATGCTAAGAAAAACTCCATATGGACTTCTGTTGAAGAGCCTATGCTTAGAAGAATCAATGAGGGTAATGGCTGAAGTACATAAAGGTATTTGTGGAGCACATCAAGCTGGAACCAAGATGAGGTGGTTGTTAAGAAGATATAGATACTTCTGGCCCAATATGGAGAAAAATTGCAAGGTTTATGTCCGAGGTTGTGAAGAGTTTCAGTGGCATGAACCACTTCAACATATGCCCTCAGTACCATTAAATCCAGTAGTGAAGTCTTAGCCTTTTAGATGATAGGCAATGGACTTCATCGGGCAAATTTACCCAACCTCAAATAAGGGGCATACCTTTATAATTATGGCAATAGACTATTTTACTAAGTGGGTGGAAGCTTTAGCTGTGAAAACTATCATCTCAGCTAATATGATCAAGTTCTTTGAAACAAAAGTCTTGCACGGATATAGGGTGCCTGAGATGATTGTTACAAACCATGGGCCATCTTTCATCTCAAGGGAGGTAGAGGAATTTGAAAACAAGTTCAAAGTAAAGATGATACAGTCAAGTCTTTACTACTCACAAATAAATGGTCAAGCAAAGGCTAGCAATAAAGTCTTGGTGAACATTATTAAGAGTAGTGATAGATAGTCCAAACAAGTGGCATGAGAAATTGGGAGACATTGTGTGCTTATAGAACTTGAAAACGAGCAAGAGCTGACTCTTTTTACCTTACCATTTGGGCAAGATAGTGTGTTTCCTATGGAAATTGATGTAAGTTCTGTTAGGCTTCAAAATCAATTTGGTCTACATAGTGAGGAGTACATTCAAACTATGTGTTAAAGAGTTGAAGACTTGGATGTAGCCTGAATTGAGGCCTTGAATAGAATCCAAAAGGGGAAAAGAGTTATTGCCCAAGTATATAACAAGAAAGTAAAGCTAAAAACGTTCAAGGAATGAAAGTTGGTGTGGAAAGCAATTCTACCTTTGAGAGCTCAAGTAAGAGGCTTTGAGAAGTGAAATCTCACTTGGGAAGGTCCTTTCATTGTTAACCAATTGTTAGATAAAGGAGGTTATTACTTGGAAGATTTGGAAAGAAACTCATAGAGGCATCCAGTCAATGCTAAGTTTTTTAAGAAATATCACCTAACTTTATGGGATGTGAGGGATTGTTATATTGATGAAGTCTAAGCATTGTGAAAAAACTTAAAGTCAGCTTGAGCATTCGCCACAGTTAAGCTTTATAAAATGAAATATAAGCTAAAGTGAAGAAAGAAGTTATTTCATTTAATAAAAATGTTGAAGTTACAAGGAAATTAACTTAACAGTTTTACATCCTTAGCCAAGCCAGCTATCTTAGAGTGGTATGTCTGCATAATAGTGAAGATTCTGCCAAGTTCTTCCAAGGCGATGTTGTTGTTGGTTAGTTATGCTTCAGCATCCTCAACTTCAATGTTTACTTTCTTAACATCTTCAATCTTCTAGTAAAGCTTGCTAGATAGGGTCATATGTTCAACCTTGAGTGCAGACAGCTGCTCCTCAAACTTCTAAATTTTAGAAGTCACCTTTATAATCCGTGCCTCTATGGCTGACCCTTCTTCCACTAGCTTCTGCAGAGCAGATGAGGTTCTTGAGTGCTTCTCCTTATAGTTTCTTACTCTGTTGGCCTGCCTCTTTGCCTGCAAATGCTGGTCCCTTAGTGCTCTCAAGTAATCAAAGAAGTTGAGAAAAGACTCAAACTGAACCTTTGTCATTTGTTGAGCTTTATATAGTTCAGTCAAAGCCTTCTCAGCATCTTGAAGACCCTTGACACTAAAAGAAGCATTTAAGTCCTTCTGCATACATTCTTGAAAATGAACTTTAACGAAAAAGCTCCTGGTACTGTTCATTTTAACGAAAAACCATATTTTTACACTAAAAAGTCAATCCTGGTACTATTTACCTTTACCTTTTATTTTGTCCTTATCGTTAAAACTCAAAGTTTTCAAGTCATTTTCATTAGTTTTCCTTTCTTGAAAGATCATGCACTGATCTTAAAGTTGTTGAGGCTTAGAAGAGCACCTTGGAGACCTCAACTTTGTTCTGATTTGCCCAAACTCTCTGACAAGCTTGGGCAACGAAGTTATAGCTAGAATGGGTGTGAGAAGTGGGGGCATTGTTTCAGAGGCAGTAGTAGTGGAAACAGCCTCAGTTTGAAATGAAAAATGAGGACTAGAAGTTGAAGTAGCAGCAGCAGCACCCTTAATCTTCCTTGGCCTAGGGATGAGGATCCATATGATCCCAGAAGCTTTAGGAAGACCAGTGAGAGTTTCCTTGCATGTTGTGGGCTAAGAAGACTTGCTCGAGCCTTCACCAGAAGCCTATTTTACAAAGAGCAAAATAAGTTAGGAAAATTACACTTTCAAGAAAACAAACTAAGAACAGAAAGGGATGAGAGACTTTATACCTGAATTGGATCTTGAGCTGGTGAATGGGGCACTTCTGCTACTACATTTTCCTAATAAGATGTCAGTGGACTTGCCCGAACAACAGCTTGAGGAGCCCGCATGCTAGTCACTTTTGAGACCATTGGGATCTCTTGGATTATAGGCTCCCTGAAAGTGGTTGATGGTGGTTGACTGACCTCATGCATTGGTGAAGACTGAAAGAGGAACAAATTCATATTGGTAAATAAAAGTTAAAAAGAAAGTCAATCGAATGACTTGAGAAGAAAATACTTACTGAGGTGCTGTCATTTTCAACATAGTGAAGTAACTCCCCAGTCTTGGGATTAAACTGGGAAGTTGGAGACACCATCGTCACAGAGGTAGGGGATGAGGAATTAGGGATTTGAACCAAGCCTTGCCCGACATCAGCTGTTGAAGTCCCTACCTTGGCCTATGAAAAGATAAGAAAAGTTTGTTAATCTTTAAGTTAAAAGAAAAGCTCATGACAAACAACCAAGAATGAAAAGAAGTATACCTTTGAAGGTTTGGCACGACGAGAGGAAATACGTGTTGCTCGGGCTAGGGGGCCTCTTCACCCGCTGTGTCTTATTCCAATTAAACAAGCGAAGAATTAGTGCAAGTATATAAGAAGTGAGCTTCAAGGAAATATGACTTAAAGAAGAATGCATCATACCCTCAGTTCTTCAAGGATAATGTTGAGGATTGCTTGGTCTTTATGCTTGATTTCTCTGGGTGCAGGTTTCTTGAGTGCAGAATGCCCTGATTACAATAAGTAAAAAAGAAGTTAATAGTCATCCAAGCTCAAATCATATGAAAAATTGTAACTAAAGAAAAAGAATCTAAAAGCTGAAACTACTTATGAACAACTTTCTGCTTCCTTTTGCTTGTGTGAACTGGGAAAGTGGTAGAAGAATACTGGGAAACCTTTGAAGTTTGAGCGATTGTCCTTTTCTTAGTAGGAGTTGCCCACGGACCAGGCAAGTAGAGCCGTAGCTGATGTTATTGCTCGGGCTCAAATTCAGAAGACTCCACTATGGCAGCTCTTGCCCACTGAGGTGCCTGAGTCTGTTCAGCAAGCCCAGCTTCATCCTCGAAGTCTTCAAATAGTTCAGAGATGTCTCTAGAATCCCCTGCAGCATGGTTAGACCCAGCTCATTACCTAACAGCCTCAACTTCAACTTCACGAAGGACAAAAACATATACTGCTACTTCTTCTTGCCCGACATCCACTTCTTCAGAGTTGCCTTGGGCTTCAAGTTAAGAAAAGTCAAAATAGAAGTTAGTGAAAGGTAGATTACAAAGCATACTAAAGAAAAAAAATGAGAAATTAGTAAAGAATACATATCAGAAGAAGTTGGTTTTCTGGTGGATCATCTCCTTCCAGTTTTCAAGCTCATCATTTTTTAGGAAAGACTTGAAGAAAAACTACCCAAATAATCGATCATAGGCTTCCATTAGATCTCCTTCAAACTTTCTCTGCCATTTGGCCTCCCACCAAGTAGCAAATGAGGGAGTACACTCAAAGTTGAGGGCGACATACTTGTTGGCAATACAGCTCATCACCTCTAAGCTTCGCTAGGCTGCTCGAAAGTCTCTAAAGAAGAATGGAGGCGATAAGAGGTTCCACAGTGCATGGAATCAAAGAAGAGCACTGAGCAGCTGCTTGCTACAGAAATTGAGGTGGTAGACTTCTAGCCCGCGCTCATAACCAGTTATGTCACTGTGCACTCCCCAAACTAAATCTCTTTGTTGGATGCAGCTTATGAACTTCTTCTTGTAGTGGTTGCAAGCATCATCCCCAAAGACATCATCGAAGATCTGATTCGAGGACCAGGGATACCTCCTCAGCACTGAAGCACTCCACTCCAAGTCTGCCCAAGCTCAACAGACCTTGAAGAAATAACAGTAGGTAAGAATGGAGTAGTTGATACGTGAAGCTTCTGCAAGAATGTGGGCAAGTGTCGTTCTTTCAAGGAATTTCAAGTTTGGCGCCCAAGGGGAAATACCATTGCAGTCATAGCTGAACTATCTAGGTTGGCCTATTGAGGTTGGTCTCTAATTGTTCCCCATTTGTCATCTTATAGAAGAGATTGTAAAGATATGCAAGGAGGAATGACCTTGTGACTACATCATTGAAAGAGTTAACAGATTCTACCAGAGGAATCCACTCCAACTTGACTCATTTAGATTTGTTAAGGAAGACATGCTTATTCAGCTAGTACAAGAGAACGAACATGTGCTCTTAGTCTCTGTTGGGAGTGGCTGAATGCAGGTAGAATGTCTTCTTGGTAAAACGAATGAAGCCCGCGAATAAGGTCTCATAACTCTTGAAGGTGGAAGCAGTGTACTCTAAGCGAGTGATGGTTTCAGATGAGCTCGAGCTCTTAGCAGTCGGGCTAAAAGGAGAAGAGAAATTATGGGTGATGTCCATGCACCTACTCGAGGGCTTTAGCCCGAACATTTAAGCCATGTCTAGGTCTGTTGGAGACATGCGACTCATTTTGAAGTCAAATGTGTTGCTCTCATTGTTCCACAACAGAAGAGCTATGGTCAGAAGCTCAGGCATGATAATGACTATGACCTTGGAAAGCATAATGAGCTTATAGATCCCATTTGCCATCCACTTCTGCTTCCGGATAGGCTCAAGTTCATTCACCCACTGAGACCAGGCTTCATCATTCATTAATAGGAAACCTTTGCGGTGACTAGACCATTTAGAGGTTGAGATGCCAACCTCGACGGAGAAGGGGTTGGGAGTGAACCAATTAGTCGCGGACATGTTGTTTTCCACTAAAATAAGGACTTGAGCAGTCTAGGCTGGTCCCAGTAAGTGAACACCTTCTTTCTCAAAGAAAATTGAAGTATTCAGGCCTGCCCATGGGTGATGAAGGCCATTGAGTAAAAAGTGCATGGTGGCAATACCTTCACTAGACTCAAATGCAAGACGAGCTTTGGGTGCCATTGGTGGTTTTTAATTGAAAATTAGGGGAAGAATTTTGGGTAGAAAGTAAGAACAGATTGCAAGGGCAAAAGAATGCTATAAAATTCGTGAATTCTGCAAGCTCAAAGAATAAGGAGTGCTTAAGGTAGTTAGCCGAAGGTTATATAGTGGGTAGTTAGTTAACGTTGGAGATCGCGGGTTAGTGGAACGGTTTTTATTCGAAAACGGCTGTATAAATGGAGCAAGTCTCAAGTAAAAGCATGCAATTAGTTTTAATCATCATTAACGTCTTGGTTTGCAGACTTAACAATAATTAAAGGGGACACAGTTTGCGTTAATATTTGAACATTGATAGGAGTATATTTATACAACTTAGTTAGCTTGTTTCCTTGCATTTAGATTGTTAGTCCTTAGTTATTTTAGTATTTTAAGCTATTTTCGTGTGTTTGTAGGTCCAAATGACAAAGTATGCAAGAAAGTGCAATTTGGACCATTTGGGAGCATTTTTGGGCATTGGATGGTTAGCTTATGCTTGAAGCCAAGTGGATGGATGAAATTGAAGATTAAGGGATCCTCTCCTTTCTTATTTTCTGACCCAAAAACACATCACACTCACTTATTTCACCTACAACATCCACCTATTCCACCTACAACATCCATTCACTTCACCTACAACATCCACACCCACTTCACCTACAACATCCACTTATTCCACCTACAACATCCACTCACTTCACCTACAACACCCACTTCACCTACAACATCCACTTACTTCACCAAGAAATTTTGTGGTGGTGATTCATTTTCAAAATCTATAAATAGGCTTCTCCATCACAAGACCAATTCACATCTACAACACATTCCATAAACAACACAATTTCTGCCGCAAGTTTCCTTCTTCCTCCATCCATTTCCATCCACCTCTTTTCCTATCCATCCCCTACCACCCTTCCATACTCTCTCAACCTATCCAATCTCTGCCACATCCCCTAGACCATCCAAACACCACACCCACCTTGGTGCCGCATGTTTGCAAGAAATTAGGAGGACTTGGAGATGTGTTAACCATTCAAGACGTTGGATTGTTGGAGCGTTCTAGGTGTCTTCTACTTTTGTTTATCATGTTTAAATTCAATTATAGTTGTTTAATTGCAAATATGTGGAACTAAATTCGTTTTAGCTAGAGGTTGATTCAAAGCCATGAACATATTTGTAATATGAATTGATTACCTTCAGTTGTGATTTCATGAGTTGTGAATTCAATTTGCTTAATTGCTTGATTTATAACTTATTCTTGTATGTCGATTAAGGATGCATAATTAGTTTGCATGCATGAATTTGGTGCTAGAATATAAGGGAGTTTCACCTAATCGTTATGAACTTATATTCACAAGTAGTGGAGGTTGCTAGTCACAATCGCATTGAGTGAATTCTTGGCAAGAGTATCATGCTGTTCATAGTTACGAATGCCTCATCAATGCTTATAGTTTTCACAAAGCTTAATGATCTTTGATTGTATCTCTATTGTACTATTCACGTAGGGGACTTTTGAAGAATGTTTTGAATTGTTGTATGCGCTTTTCCGTCCAATTCAATAACTTAAGGAAAACTTGAAGGTTAAAAAAGTGTTGTTCACGGTTAATCAGGGGTGTTGAGATTCATGGTTTATTGAAAGAACAACTGAAAATTGGTTTGTATGTAAGTGTGTCATGTGTGGAGAAGAACCCTCTAGCTAGTCCATTTATCCATCAATTCACTTAGTTTTATGTCTTTATTTAGAATCTGCAACTTATTTACTTTGTCTTTTAATTTTCGTTATACAACTTAGTTAGCTTGTTTCCTTGCATTTAGATTGTTAGTCCTTAGTTATTTTAGTATTTTAAGCTATTTTTGTGTGTTCGTAGGTCCAAATGACAAAGTATGCAAGAAAGTGCAATTTGGAGCAATTTGGAGCATTTTGGAGCATTTTTGGGCATTGGATGGTTAGCTTATGCTTGGAGCCAAGTGGATGGATGAAATTGAAGATTAAGGGATCCTCTCCTTTCCTATTTTCTGACCCAAAAACACATCACACTCACTTATTTCACCTACAACATCCACTTATACCACCTACAACATCCACTCACTTCACCTACAACATCCACACCCACTTCACCTACAACATCCACTTATTTCACCTACAATATCCACTTATTCCACCTACAACATCCACTCACTTCACCTACGACATCCACTCACTTCACCTACAACATCCACACCCACTTCACCTACAACATTCACTTACTTCACCAAGAAATTTTGTGGTGGTGATTCATTTTCAAAATCTATAAATAGGCTTCTCCATCACAAGACCAATTGACATCTACAACACACTCCATAAACAACACAATTTCTGCCGCAAGTTTCCTTCTTCCTCCATCCATTTCCATCCACCTCTTTTCCTATCCATCCCCTACCACCCTTCCATACTCTCTCAACCTATCCAATCTCTGCCACATCCCCTAGACCATGCGTTCTAGGTGTCTTCTACTTTTGTTTATCATGTTTAAATTCAATTATAGTTGTTTAATTGCAAATATGTGGAACTAAATTCGTTTTGGTTAGAGGTTGATTCAAAGCCATGAACATATTTGTAATATGAATTGATTACCTTCAGTTGTGATTTCATGAGTTGTGAATTCAATTTGCTTAACTGCTTGATTTATAACTTATTCTTGTATGTCGATTAAGGATGCATACTTAGTTTGCATGCATGAATTTGATGCTAGAATATAAGGGAGTTTCACCTAATCGTTATGAACTTATATTCACAAGTAGTGGAGGTTACTAGTCACAATTGCGTTAAGTGAATTCTTGGCAAGAGTATCATGCCGTTCACAGTTACGAATGTCTCGTCAATGCTTATAGTTTTCACAAAGCTTAATGATCTTTTATTGTATCTCTATTGTGCTGTTCACGTAGGGGACTTTTGAAGAATGTTTTGAATTGTTGTATGCACTTTTCCGTCCAATTCAATAACTTAAGGAAAACTTGAAGGTTAAAAAAGTGCTGTTCACGGTTAATCTGGGGTGTTGAGATTCATAGTTCATTGTAAACATAACTGGAAATCGATTCTATGTTGCAGATATGTCATGTGCGGAGAAAAACCCTCTAGCCATCCATTCATCCATTGATTTACTCAAATCTGTCTTAAAATCTGTTTTACCAAGTTTACTTAGTTTTTGTTTAAATTCGTCCAAAACCAAACCCCCCCCATTGTTAAGTTGTATTCTTTAGTTATAATCTGTACAATTTGATGTCTTTTGAGTATTTTGAGTCTTTGTAATCCCAAATTCGTTTAAATCCATCCCTAGTATTTGTTTTTATTCAATTTGCTAGTTTTGTGTTATTTTGACTATTCTAGTGTGTTTTAAGTTATTATAGTTTAGCTTTCTGTTTTAGAGTTTTGTTTTGTGTTTTTGAGTCTTGTTTAATATTTTTAAGTCAGTTAGGTGCATTAGCAATCCTTCCTAATCCCCGGTCTAGAACGATACCCTACTTACATCTTTACTACAATTGTCAAAAAGAAGGTTTAATTTGAGTGTTGTTTACAACGCATCAAACATTGGGCTTTGAATGAAGGGAAGCCCAACGGCACCAAAAGAAGATAGACTTGATTGAAGCCTTGAAGCCCAATCAACAAATTTGAAAGTAATTTGAAGACATTTCAGCCAAGACATAGGCCATATGTCTATGAATGAATCGACAAGTGATGGAGACCAACTCACCATCAGGACAAAAAACACTTTCTAATGGCATCACAAGTAAAATGATGATGACTCGCTACCCTCAAAGAATCTTCGGGCAAGACTAAAGCTGAAGGCAGTCAGGCCAAAATGCCTATAAAAGGGAAAAGAGACATCAGCATCAAGGACACTCAATCAATCAAACAAAAGATATCCAAACTTTGCTCTCAAGCCTAGTTCATGTCCAGAAAGCCGAAACTTTTTCAGATTCAGTCTTTTTAGCCATTCTTCTCTTAGAAAAGCTATCTTTTGTCCATTGTAAAAGCTTTGCTACTTTAACTTAGTATTGTAGTATCGATTCTCTCGTGTAGAACCTAGCCATCTACCATCATTTTAGCATACAAAACTTTGTAAACACAGAGAAAAGTTTCTGCAAGACATTTTAATCTTGCCCGACAAGGTGAAATCTTCTCCGAGCCTCTTTGTATGTACTTACATCTAGTAGATCTATCACTTTACATGCTTTTTATTATGTATTCAAGTCATTTTTCAACTACTTTCTCACTAAGGAGTTCTACTTATCTATTAATCTGGTTAACTTAATGAATCTGAATTCACTAAGACCAAGTTGTATTCATAAAGATAGTTAAAAGGGCTCTGTACTCCCTTCATTTTGAACATACATGTATGTGAATTAAAAGTCCTTGTTTACAAGGCAATAAAAAGAACTTAATGCAAACTTAACCCATCAACGATAATCCTTTGATAACAAGAAGTCCGAGTAACTTTGGGCGCAAGTAATTGACTTAAATCACACTTGTTCAACATCTGTTACATTGAGATAACAGTGACACGCCTACATCCTTGTTAGTTTTGATTGTGAGCCTCAAGGCCCTACAAAGGCACCTTTCAAGACTAGCTTCAAACATTTCTTGCAGAGCATAAGAGCAGCAAAAGCAGCACCAACCACAGTGCCAAAGAACATCCCAATGGAGCTTTGCCAGGGCCGAATTCCTGCCCGAACAATACTCAATTGGTATAATTGTTTAGGGCTCAAATTAAGCTACGGGTTCAACTTTTAAATAATTAAATATTGTCCATAGAAAATAAAATTATTTGAATATTCATACGACCATAAATAGAAAATAAAACACAAAAAATGATAGGAAAATGATTCCGCACCTCCATTTTTCTCACATACACTTATGTTTATGTATAGCTTTTCATCAAATAAAGTAAGGAATAATTAGTGAAAAGATAAAAATATGTGTGCAAAAAGTAGAAAAAAAAGTGTGCAACTGAAATAAAGGGACATTGGCTTAGAAATATCGAAAGGGTGGTGTTATCAAAACACTCTTTTTCATCTTCACACACCCCTATTAACTTTTGTCATTATATTCTTTTCAATTCATTTGAATTGACAGACGAAAATTATGAGGGGTGTGTGGATAGCACCACCCATACAAAAAATCTGAGATAATTATACAAATATCGAAAAAGACATTATTATGTTTTGACATTAATTGGGTTTTGACTGTGTAAGTGTCAATAGTAGAACCATAGGAATATAGAAAATGTGTTGCGTGTAAAATGAAAGTTTTTATTTTATTTTATTTTAACAAATTATATTATCTACACTAAGGGGAGTAGTGTGTTTTACCCTTACAATGAGCTAGCAATAATGTGGTTCAAATTCACATTTTGCGAGAATCAAACCCAAGACTTCTCACTTACAAGTAAAAAGGAATATCACTAGACCGTAATACTAAGTGGCGTAAAATGAAAGATATTGTTTAAGGCTTCATTTCGTGTTTAATATTGGAATGGATTGAATTAAATTAGGGCAGCTTATTTACATTTTTAGAAAATTAAATGATACTTAAATTGTTCTAAGTATGAGATAAACATACTCAATTCGTAATGATGCTTTGTAGAAATTGGGAAAGGAACACATAATTCAGCATGAGGCCGAATTATTTCTTTCATGCCTTTATTGGTTGGTTAACAAATAATTTGTCAAGGATAAAAATGACATGCATACCTTACATTCTCACTGATAGTAAATAAACATGTGATGATGGAAAAACTTTCAAATCAGGAGATCTCAGGTTATGTGAAGGGATGACAGTTGTACCCTAGTATTCATTAGCCCTCTGATTCAGTGGTATTTTTCCTATAAGTATGAGATCTCAAATTTGAATCGTATAAATGACAAGTTTATGTTGCCTTTGCTCAGGTTTTAGCCTCTTAGAGTAGTTCCACCCCAAGCAAATTGCTTGGGCTATTAGGCCATCCAATCCCCTAAGCTCCCCAAAACTACTCCACCCCTGCCCAATTAGGAATTAGCTGGGCTATAGTGAGCCCGACCAAGCACACAGGCTAGAATAACCCAACTTTGTAACTGCGTCTGATGTCAGGCAGACGCCAGTTGATGACTAGATTTTATATTATATATTTAACCCTATTCTTAGTATATTTTGGTTAATATTTTGAAAGAATTTTGATACTTTGAATTGTATTTCTAATATAGGACTTTCGACTTCCTCTGGAGCAAAATATGGTCAAACGGACGAATTTTGGAGTAATTCCAGTTGGAGGATGTTCGTGAGTTACTTGGCTTGATCCTATCAAAGTTTCATGATTTTTTACCCAGCGGTTTATTTATGGCGATGAAATAAAGGAGCAGCGCGCAGTGCTGTCAAACTGACATTTTGGGCTTATTTGGGCTTTTTGGCGTCCAGGATGATGTCTTTTGGGTTCGAGGCCTTCTGCAATTATGTTCGGGACATCTTAAGCTTTAATTCTAGCCATTTTGGGCCTGTTTTGGAGCCCTGAAGATCCAGAAACGTGGGATTCTTTGTGGCTGGGCAGATTTTTCAAAGTTAGAATAGGAATGTATTTCCTAGTTATTTTATTCTATTGTATTTCCTAATTTTTAGAAGACCTTTTAGGGTTTTATTTTCGATAGTATAAATAAGGATTTTAGCCATTAGGGTTAGGGACGCTCTGGGAGGCAACATTGGAGAAGAACGCAAAACTCTTGGATTCAAGTTTATTTTCTAGGTGTTTTCTATTCTTATTTTTAATAATATTTTGTTTATGATTGTTAGTAACTAATTTCCGTTTGCTAGGGCGAGGCCACGAGCCTTAGCAAGAATATGTAGTTTCTTTTTAATTTGCTTATGATATTATGCATGCAAGTTTTGAATTATTAATCACCGGGTTAAACTATCTAATTGCCTTAATGCTTAGCTACCATTAGGATTTTTAGAAAAGTCATTTGATGCAATTTTGGTCGGAGGTCGGTCCCTGAAATTTGACGAAGGCTTCTTGTGATTAATATGTGCAAGTTCACTTACGATGAATACCACGTCTTAAAGGTTGTATGGTTTTTCAAAAGGTTTCACAAAGCTTAATGAGTCATGCATGTTTAGATTTGATCTGAATACCACAGACGGATTGCATGTTTGATATACGCTCTATGTTGGGGGTCCAAGTAGGCATATATTAGGAAAACCTAACCTTCAAAATATGCATGTGTAATTCATAAGTAATTGAAAGAACTACATAGGGTTGTTAAGGTGACGGCAGAACCCTAGGCTTTTACAATTTAATTTTTAAAAACTATTCTTTTAGTTTATTTTATTTTGTCACTTGTCTTAATTATTTTCTATTAAATTCGTTTTTATTATTTGAAATCACAAAATCAACTTTTTCTCAAACTTTGTTTTAAGTAATTAATTAAGATTTGATTTGATACAAATTATTCATTCAATTCCTGTGGAGAACGACCTTGCTAGAGCTGCTATACTACGATAACCTTGTACTCTTGCAAGTATTTAAAGTGTTTTTATCCCTACTTTTGCAGGTGGTAAAATTCCTATCACCAGTCATGTTAAATTTTTTGCTCTAGGCATGGGAATTACACGCGCAAGAATTTGCGAGTGAGCAAACAAGAAAACACGGTTGGGGCTCACGCTGCAGGCTCACTAAGCGCTTTAGAAATGGGGGCTATGTGGCTTACTTTGCACCGTTGGATTTCCAATGGTTAATAAAATTTAAATTCAAATCTAACGGCGAACACCGGTGAGCGAATTCTAGTCAGTTATATACTATCAATAGTCCAAATTTTTGGGGCTTAAAAAAATAAAAAATTAGAAGAAAAAAGTCTATTCTTACAGTTGGGATTACATGTCAAAATCGGGGTCTTTGAAAAAATCATACAATGTAATCCAATAGTCATATTAATTAAGTTAGATAAAAATCATAAAACAACTTAGAAAAATATTAAAAAGAATTATAATTTTTCCTATAAATGTACTAAAAAATTTTATCCATAAAAATTGTACTTTCGGATAATGAAACGTGGCGTGACAAGATTGATTAAAAATCATATATGAAATTAAAGATAAAATTAACTTTTACTATTTTATAATAAAAATAGTAATATTTTAATAACAATAGATTGGACAATTCAGTTTATGAGTGGAAATGCACTTAAGCCAATAATTGTCTTGGCTGAATAGCCTGGGCAATAATTGCTTGGAGTAGAGTTGGTTTTGGAGTAGATTCTCTCCTCTCCCGTTACCATTCCCTCCTATTACACTCTTCATTTTGTCTTTTTCTCTATATTAAAAATTCAAAATAAATTGTAAACATGACGTAATTGTAACTATTTAAATTGAAGGAGGTGGAAGGAGAGAGATATTATGAGGGAAGAGAATTTACTATGTTGCTCTTATGTGCTTTTAGAAGTTTCTTGTAAATATAGAAATATAACAAAATCGGTTGGGTTGGGCCTTAGTAGCTAGGTGGGCTAGGTTACTATTTGGGCAACAAACCGAGTTAGTTGAAGAGCACGTATCATTAGGTCGGTATCTGCACCGCACTCAATTCCTCTTACCAAGTCCGAAATCCAAAACACCCCACACGAACAGCGAGCGCTCGTTCCTTTCGGTTCTTCTCCACTATCAGACTGGGGACCTAGGGTTAGGGTTTTGCGCGCTCAGGGTTCAAGTCCTAGCTGCAACAATGGCCCGGTACAGAAGCCGAAGCAGAAGCTACAGCCCTCGTCGGCGCAGTCGGACTCCGCCTCGCGGACGCAAACGATACGACGACGAGCCGCGTGATCGACATCGTGACAGTAGGTCTCACAGAGACCGTAGTTCTCCCGCTCCTTCCGGTTTGCTCGTTCGCAATCTCCCTCTCGACGCTAGGTACATATATGTATATGTATCTCTCTCATCTCTGTGTATGCATAGATATGTATATATGTATATATATATTTGTATTTATACCAATCAGGATTTTTAATGTTGTTACGTTTTTATGTTTATGTAGTTTATTCTTCAAATGCGTGACTAAAATTGGGTTGTAATTGTGAATGATTGGTATTTTTTTTAGTAATTTTTCGTGCTTTACTTTTCTAAATATGGGATTGTGTGTTAATCTCTTGTTAATGGTAATACTAGTATGTTATCGAAGAATAACTATATTTTACACGGTTATAGACTTAATCCTTCAGCTAGTTGAGTTAATTACAACAAGTTCATTAACCCCAAATTACGGATACATGATTTTTTTTTTTTTTTTCATTACTAAACATCCAGGCTTATTCATTGTTTACCTGTTATATGCAGGCCAGAAGATCTTAGGATCCCATTTGAGCGATTTGGCCCGGTAAAGGATGTGTATCTTCCTAAGAATTACCACACAGGGTATGCCATTCTTGATTGTTATGCGTGAATTATTGTTCGTAATGTGATTCTTCTGCCGTGGTTCAGTGGTGTAAAACATGCATGCTGGAATAGATACTCCTGCGAAAGTTGATATGTTTCTGGGTTTTCTGGATAACACAAATGTAAGTTATTTTTACTCAGCGTTTATACTTTCCATCCATAGGGAGCCACGGGGTTTTGGGTTTGTGAAGTACCGCTATGGTGAGGATGCAGCAGAAGCAAAGCAACAACTGAATCATACAGTTATTGGTGGGCGTGAGATAAGAATTGTGTTTGCTGAGGAGAATAGAAAAACTCCGCAAGAAATGCGCACAACTACTCGCGTAAGGTACATTGTATTTGGCTCCAATACTACCCCATAGTTTATTATGCCTCCCCAAATATAATTACATATTCACTTCATGAATACAATTTTTATTTTATATTATATTTATCTGCAGTAGTCGACATGGAGGAAGCTCCAGAAGGAGAACTCCACCGAGGTCCCCAAGACGGCAATATCGTTGTCAGTTTTAACTTTTACTTGGCAATTTTTGATTGACATGCATGATTTTATTTCAAGTCCTTTTTGAAATGGTTTTGCTCCTATTTTTCTTCTAAACTATCGTCAAACTTTTTTGGTCACAGCTTACTCGCCATCACCATCACCTGTTAGGCGTGACTCAAGGTCTGTATATTATCTCTAGACATTTCTTTTATTCATTAACACTGTTTTGTTTTCTATTACACCGTAGTAGTCTGCGTGGTTGGGTGGTTACTCCTTTCAAAGGTGGGGTAGATTCATCAGCGACAAGTTCATGTGGCGATATAATTTTTTCCAAAATTGATCAATGGTTATAGTTTTTTAATTCTTGTTTTCATGGATGAGTACAATAGAGGGTGATCACATTTTCATTGGAAAATCTCTGAATCCAACTTTTATGTTACATACCTGTGTTTCTGGTGAAATTGCAGAATGAAATCTTCTTTAGGTATGGAGATCACATCTTTTGCATGTATCATGTGTTTAGTGAATTGTGTAATATTTTCTGGTGGCCTTGTTATACAGATATAGTTTAAAGACTTCTGGACTAGTAAAGTTTAATGAGAAAAGAGATCATACAAGTGATGGGCAACTTCTTTACCTTCCACCAATGCTCTCCATAAGTACTATGGTGGATATTTAAAGACTTCTGGATTAGTAAAGTTTAATGAGAAAAGAGATCATACAAGTGATGGGCAACTTCTTTACCTTCCACCAATGCTCTCCATAAGTACTATCTATATCCACCATCAACTTTCATCTACAAATGGCATTGGGTTCCTATTGTTATGACTTTGGTTTGTGAGACTTTCTACGACCGACTGAACTGACAAGCTAAACAGGGTGCTAGAGATATTGGAATCTTTACTAGTATATATTTACTTTTCCTTCTTATATTAAGCTGTTTAAGTAAGTTTTTAAAGAAAATTTGTTAAGTTTGATATCTTGTTTTGCATATACCATCCAGTAAAGAAAGAATATAAAGCTTATAGTTGGCCAAAGAAAGAAATCATCTACAAAGAAATGAAGACACTCAAAGTCTTTACCGGTAGAGTATGGTGACATGTTGAAGGAAAAGATATTATCTGGTTTTAGAAAGTTGGGGCAAAGTGGGCTATGAAGTTTTCAGATGCTGTTCAACCAGAACTAGCCTAACTCTGAGTGTTTGGACCAAGTGTCATATTTTTTGTTCAGAACCCTGTAAAGGTTCAGGTAAAGGTCATATCTTGATCAGTTAGATTTTGAAGAGGATGTAAGTGGTTGTTCTGTTATCTTGAAACAGATAATTGATTCTGAATTGTTGATCTATGCCCACATTACTTTTTCTTGTGCACTTGTAGTAGATTATTAATGGGGAAGTTTTTTACTTGTGAAAAATGAAGATGGTTTTAGTAGGTATCTCTTATTCATTTGGAATATTTCATATCTTATTCTCTTGCTGCATCTGCAATTTTTTTTTTCAAAAAATAATAGTGTTTTTTCCATTGGAAGGGACCGTCGGGCTAGGGATGAGTATCGCTCGCCAGTACAGTCTAGATCAATTTCACGATCTCCCTCACCACGGGATGGAAGAGACTACAGGAGGGCCCCAAGTCCAAGAGAGAAGGGTCGAAGTGCCCGTGATGTTAGAGACTACAGGAGGTCCCCAAGTCCAAGGGAGAATGGTCGGAGTCCTCGTGATGTGAGAGAGTATGCATCCAGCAGTTCAAGGAGTCCTAAGGGTAGCAGTCCCAGTCCGTCAAGGTCTCGGTCGCGATCCTACAGGTAGGTACCTCTTCCACTTTGTACTCATTTAAATAATTTCTAGTGTAATAGTAATAAGCTTGGCTGAGGCCACTGAGTATGGTCTTAAATTTGCGGAGTATAGTTTCATATTATGTGCAAGAGGTACCCTTATGAAAGTGGAGTTTATTATGGTCTTAATTTTGCGGAATATAGTTTCATATAATGTGTGAGAGATACCCTTATGGAAGTGGAGTTTAGTGCATTTTTGTATTTTTAATGTCAACTTTATTTTGAAAACAATATCTACTTCCAAGTCATTGTCTGTTATTTTTCGGTTGGGTTTAGTTGTATAATTTGAGTGCGGCTGTTAATTACTTTGGGCTTGGTTCTAGTCATTAGGCAAGGATGAAAGCTTATCCGCTTTACCTTTCTTTTAATGCTGAATGTGTTAACAAAAGTTCTGTATATGTTTGTAAGACTAGTTGAAAAAGGGTTTACGTTCTAAGTCCCTACTAGGAAGGATACTAATAGTCTGGTCTCAATGTAGTTGGTGATTGAGGTTCCCTAAAGTTATGTATGCTTAAATTGGCTAACCAAATAGAAATAGGTAACAGGGGTGATAATTTCTACAACTATTGCTGTAGTCATATTTATATCCTATCTATTTAGTTACATTGGCTAGACGTAAGCTAGAAGTAACTACTGTGGTGATAATCTGTATATATATTTATTTTTTTTTGTCTTTGCAGTCCTCGCTGATGCCTGTCGGGTACGTTGGTTGCAGAGCTTCAAAGTGTAGTCTGAGCATTGTTAGCTAGAGTGATATGCTTAGTATTCTGGAAGATGACGAATATTTGGTAAATATGAGTTTTGGACCATATCGGTTTTTGTCCTATGGATTTATTCCATCTGTATGTTAGTCGAGTGGATCTAAGTTTTCTAATTGATAATTTTGCTGGCATTTCTGACTTTAGTTACTCCTTGTCGAGTCTCCTTGTTTCCGTCCCATTGATTCTTGTTTGATTTATAAATCCCACGTCCACGTCCACGTCGAGGAAGAAAGAAGGATTGGTTTTTTCATGATTAAACCAATTATTCCATTACAGTAGCAAATGCAATACAAGATGCTTTAATTTATGGGAACTTTAACGAAAAGCTTATGGTACTGTTCACTTTAACGAAAAGCCACATTTTTACACTAAAAAGTCAATCCTGGTACTATTCACTTTACTCTTTATTTTGTCTTTATCGTTAAAACTCAAAGTTTTCAAGTTATATTCATTAGTTTTCTATTAATTTATTTGGACATGCAATTAATAAGTTGAGCTCCAGAAACTAGGGGGTAGAATTGTCATGCCAACGGGCACTTTTTATTGTAATACATGCAGCCGGCGTAAATCAAACTCATTTGTATTGTAATACATGCAGCCGACGCAAGCATCCATCTCCTTTGTGCAGCTCTGACGAACATCTTTCAGCCTGCGCGGAGAAATGTCTCGTGATTTAGATGGCGCGTAAGTTTGCATAGACATCGTGAAACTAGCAGGATGATCAAATCACAACAAATTATAAATATGAAAATAGTGAACATATAACGAACGAGATGCGGATGTCAAAACAGTTGCGGCAAAATGGTCTGAGAGTGTGTGTCTATATAAGTAAACACCGGTAGGACATTCTGTTTTCCTGTTCGGTGAAATACTCTCTTAGTGTTTCTAGGCTACTTGATAAGACATGAAAAATGCTTATATGTAGGAGAATGAGGACGGATCGGATGCCTACAAACATCACCACTGAACAACGAAGAAATGTTAAATGAAGACTTAAGAGTTCAGTACTTTGTAATAGATGCAAGTTACAACAGAGGAAAATATACAGTATTTCCTCGTTCGTAAGGGTCCTTCTTCTTGCTCTTGAGGAAAGCCACGTTCTCTCGGCCTGGGTCCACCGCGCTCGCCATCTCCAGCTCCTCCTCGGATCGATTCCGATAAAAAATAAAATAAAATAAAAAATAAAAAAAAAGATGCAAACTTTGAAGCTAAAAAATGTTAATTCGGACAAGTCCACAAACACCAGGGGACTTTGGAGGGCCACAAAGGAAAGAAGAAAAGATCAGAGGGGCATTTTAGTCTTTCAAAAGCCCTAAACCCTTTCCCTTGAATAGTTACTCTCCAATTTCAGACTCCATTTCGGCTTTTTGTACCTCTCAGGCGATTGCAGCTTACAAAAGCTGAACAGTAAGTCCGAAATTCCTTCAATCATTTCTGCTTTTCCTCTTCTTTTGATTTTGGTTTTTGTTTTGATTTTCTGTTTACTCGTTTTTTGTTTTGAAATGAGGAATGGGTGTGGGAGTTATGTTGTTTTCTGTGATTTGATGGAAGGTTGAATCAGACCCAGAACCAAACCAGTCTGACCCTGTTCAAAACCCACTTGGATTCCCAAAACCCAGTTATTTTTTTCCCAATCTGAATCAGTTTCTGCTCAGAATTCAACTGGGGTTTCTCTAGATTTGGGTAATTTGAGTTGGGTTGCGGCAATTTGAAAGGAGGTTGGATAAAGGTATTATTATGGTTCTAGGGTACTTGTGTTTATGAGTGTTTGTCTAGAGGTAAACATCATATCAATTGAGGGGCAGTGACTTGGTAACAAGTAGGCAAATGAAAAACGCACACCCTTTTAGCTTCTCACACACCTCTGTTTAATCATTTTGTTGGATTTATTCAGTCTTATGGTTAGAAATGAAAGAGTGGGTGGAGAGAGAGAAGAAGAGAAGGGGGGGTGGGGGGTGAGAGGAGCTAAAAAGTGTGTGTACAAATCGCCTCCCTCTCAGATATTATTCAGATTTATGAACTTAAGTGATTACATTTAGAGAAATTTAACCTTTGTTTTTCTGTGGGCTTGGGAAAATGAATCTCAGATTCTCAGCCATGTAAAGCTGTAAACTTGTTTGTGCAAAGGCCTTTGTTGATGTTATGCCTATGTTTATGACTTTCCCCAAGTGGTTCCTTTCCGGGATGCTATTTTACACCTCTCCCCGTGCAATTTTATGGGATTTTCTGTTCTGAGAACTACTTCAATTGATTTGGATTACAGATTGTTGTTCCTCTTGATAATTTTTTCCTTTTTGTTGGGGGGCGATATTGAACCCATGTAGGAATTTTGTTTTTGACTGCAGATGCACAACTTTAGTTTGAACATTATTTTATTTGCGTAGTGAAACGTGTGTTTTCTGCCACTTTTGATTGCCTTTCTCTTTCTTTTGTTTGAATTAAGGAATGGGTGAAAAGAAGAAGAAGGCTACCTTGTTCATCCGACTTATCTCAGCAGCTGGGACTGGTTTTTTCTATGTCAAGAAGAAGCCGAGTAGGGTCCAAGAGAAGCTTGAGTTCCGGAAATTTGACCCTCGGGTAAATCGTCATGTTCTATTTACTGAGGCAAAAATGAAATGAGCAAGTTGCCTGTGCAATGTGGATTTATTCACTGTTGTCCATCTTTTTCCTGTAGTCCTTGTGGGCACTCTGTTTAAAGGTCCAACTCCTAAAAACTTGAGTTAATTATTTGTGTTTTTTGTTGTATCTTGATGAAAGTTCACACTCTCTCTCTAGCTGAAGTATAATAAGCTCAAATTTCGATTGCTAATCTAGTATTCTCATGCTGTTCAAAAACATGGGTGATTGAAACATTGAAGAGCTTTATTAAGAGTTAATGTGTTGTGGTTTCTTTTTTGGAAGACCATCATTCTATGTTATGCCTTCTTTGGTTCTGTGTCTCGGCCATATGATGTTTGCTTTTCTGTCGTACGGTTGTTTTCTGGGTTGTAGTCGCCGAGAAAAGCTGGCATATACACGTGATGAGAGAGATACCGATTGGGGATAACACTCTCAGTACCCGAGAATTTGCCCTAGTCATCAGAGTTGGGATTGGAGATTCATCCGCCAACGTTTGATTAGGTTTTATGTCCCATCTAAAGAGGCAAATGTACATTTCAGGTTGTGGGGTTTAGATGTTGGTGGTCAGTGTACTGATTTCTTGGTGGTAATGGAAAATGTGGGGTACCAAAACCATGAATATCATGAAACCAAGAAGAAACTCGAAACCACGTTAAACATGCCGACCAAAATTGCTGTGCAAAAGCACACTAAAAAAAAGAGATGATCAGCCGGCTCCAAGTCAAATTGTCGTGAAAGGCTACATACTCGTCTCAGCGGCTGGCACCGGATTTTTCCATGTCAAGAAGAAGCCGGTCGAGTAGGGTGCAAGAGAAGCTCGGGCAAAGAGGGGCGCACTTGCCTCAGCTCAGGAGCCAAAAACAAATGTATCAGGTTCCTGTGTTGACTTCAATTGACTTGGTTGAGATATTGATGGTCTCAATGGACTGGTTTCTTTTGGTGGTAAGCGGAAGAATAGCAAGTTGTTTCATGTTGAATACGTAATTACATAAAACTTTTGAAAAGTACAACAATGATTTCTCATTTGTTATTGTAACACGAGTGCTTAAGATCATTTATTCCTACACCTAAGCTCTCGTATTTGTATCCCGCTCCTCATATTTTGTTTTGTGAAACTATTCCTTTGAATCCAATAATTGGAAAAGGAAAATGATTTTTGCACTCTTGTTTTATTCCCTTCGTTGCTTGAGAAATAAACAACCGACAAAGATTCTTGTCTAGTAACCAGTCAAGGCAACAACACATTGCAAAATGTATGAAGCAACTGTTTAAGCATTGAGTTCAAATTTGAAATCTTGTTGGGGGATGCCGTAGGACCAAAATATAAATCTTCCGACATCCATGAGACCAAAATGCCAAGAAACAAACATCAGAGTAAAATAAGAAAACAGGGTGCCGGCCTATGACCGCATTTATGTTGTGATCATTTTGGTTTTAATTGCAAAATAAGAAAACATGCTGCTCTGCCCACGATCACTTTAGTTTTAATTGCAAAATTCAAAGAAAATGTGGCTCCGTCGTGATTTATTTGGTTTTAACTGCATAAATTAAGGAAAAGATGGCTCTGTCCTGATCTGTTTGGTTTTAAGCACAGAAATCAAGGAAATGAGGCTCTATCATGATTCGTTTAGTTTTAACCGCATAAACTAAAGAAATGGTGGTTATGTCGTAATCCGTTTGGTTTTAACTGCAAAAATTAAGAAAAAGACTTTTATGCCGTAATCCGTTTGGTTTTAACTACAAAATCAAGGAAAAGACAGTTTTGTCATGATTCATTTAATTTTAACCATGATGAAAAGAAAAATGTGGCTTTCTAATGATTTGTTTGGTTTTAACCATGATGAACATGGAAAATGACAACTCTGTTGTGATCATTTTGGTTCTAATGCCAGAAAAATGGGCTACTAAGTACTACGGTCTAGCGATATTCATTTTCATTTGTAAGTGAGAGACCTTAGATTCGATTCTTGTCAAACGCAAATTTGAATCATATTATTATAGGAAAACTAATGAAAAGGGCTTGAAAACTTTGAGTTTTAACGATAAGGACAAAATAAAGGGTAAAGTGAATAGTACCAGGATTGACTTTTTAGTGTAAAAATGTGGTTTTTCGTTAAAGTGAACAGTACCGGGAGCTTTTCCTTAAAGTTCCCTATTATTATAGCTAGCCCATTGTGAGGCTTAGCCCAGTCTTCCACCCTAGTATAGATAATATATTTGTTCGGGGGAAAATTGTGTATATAATGCTCTAATATATAAATGTCTAAGTTATTAGCATTTTATTTCAACTCTTTAGTATGACTAATGAACTCAAGAATTCAATATCATTTCATTTCATTTTCAATACATGGCATTTTTGCATTGGTGGGTATTTGATGTCCAACACAATACGCTACAAAATTTGTTAACTAATTAAAAATGCTGATGTGGTAAATCCTAGCATAGCCACGTCTGTCATTCAACACAATTTGAAAAATGTTTTGGTGTATTCATAGAATTTCATACCTATCATCCACTCTATCTTCTTGTGAAATCTGATGACGTGGTCCAATGAATGCACATGCAAAACAGCCCCCCAGAAATGGCAAAGCTCTCTCTCTCTCTCTCTCTCTCTCTCTCTCTCTCTCTCTCTCTGCGTATTTTATTTTAAAATAATGTTAGAATGATCAAATTTTTTAAATTAAATGATGTAATTATATATGATTGAATTATTAATTAAATATCGATTAAGGTGTTTAATTCTTATTGATTACGTATCATTTAGTTTGCGATTTAATTTTTTTATTTATTTATATCTTTACCTATCATTACTCTTTGTTCTGTAACTCCCACTGACACTATCACCCCTTTAGTGGGAAAAACTCTTGAGAGTCCCTGAGACCTTCATTTCTCAAGACCCTTTTCTGGGTTCTTCTTCATTTCCCCTCTTATTACAAACTTGAAGTTCTTGAGCTCCATTCCTTGTTATTCGACATGCAATGGCTCTCTGCACATTCTCTTTTCCTGCAGATATCAGCAAATCAGCAGCATCTGTAGATGCTCAGAAATCCCTGTTCTCTGTGGGAACATCTCTGCCATGCCCATCTCGGCAGAAGCTCAATCAGGTCAGAAAAAGTTTGCATCTTTCCTGTGAATTTCCAAAAAGGCACTCATTTTATGGATGATTTGAGTTTTGGATAAATGGGTTTTGTTTAAAATGTCAATTTCATCATTCGGATAAAAAATTTAGTTGTTGTTTGTTATCATTTGGAGCAGGTGATGAGAAAAAGGCCATGTGGGATTTGTGCATCACTGTCAGAGAGGGGAGTATCACTCACAGAGACCTCCCACTCCTCTCTTGGACACCATCAACTATCCAATTCACATGAAAAATCGTTCTGTCAAGGTACATAACCTTTTTATCCTAATTTAGTTTTTTTTTTAAATATATATATATATATATATATTGACACACCCCAACCCGAAAGTGGGGCGTGCTGGCCGTCACGTGAGCGTGACGTAGCCATGTGCACAGTGCGAAAGTAGGATTAACAATAGGAATACGGAGGAATTAAAACCAAACGACTAGCAGATTCAAGCTAAGGTAACATGCTAGTGCGAGAATTCATAGTGTTTTTACAAAACCAGAGCATAAATGGCCTATGTGCAGTCAAGCAAAAAGTACTAAATGGAAATAACACCCGCAGGTGATCCTACATGAGTAAATTCTGTCAGAACGTCCGGGAGATCCTCGTATGCCACCAACAAACACTACTTAATACTTGGAGGGGCGAAAAATAAAGTTGAGTGGGTCAGTAAAACAAATCTTTGCAAAATCATTCTTTTCTCAAAAACTGTAACCTCTCTCTGTAAAACCTATATAATTTTTCATAAATAAAATATACTCATATACATATATATCTCAAAATTATGCTGGAAAATATCTGTACGTATGCCATGCCAAGTATCACAACCGAATGCTCAAATCGTAACTCTGTGATGTGATCAAATATCTAGTAAACATCTCAGCCCTCGGCTGTATATAAATATAGCTCATAATCATCTCATCATCTCATCATATCAACTCAGCCATCGGCTGTGTGTGTGTATATATATATATATATATCCTGCACACAAATCAATACTACTTCTAGTGGTCTGCAGCTCATCACTATATATAAAATAATATGCTCTAGTGCTACAATCACGTGAAGACTGTGCGAATGATTCGCGGGTCACCTACGAGTCGAACCACCTATCGTGGTATATACGACAGGACTGTGCACCTACTTGGATCCAAGGCGAGCATGCGGTGCGGGAGGTGAACATCACGTGAAAGACTATGCCCCTAACTCTGGGCGGGAGCACTAATATCAATGTGCAGGTTTATGAGCTCTCATCACATCATTTCATTCATTCATATCACATCACATCATTCTCATCATAACCAGTATAAAACCTTACTTGATACTTACCTGTGCGTCCGCAGCACCATCACAATTATATGCAAGTACTAATGCATAATTAAAATAAATAAATACTTTGCATGACATCTCAAATAATTTCATCATTTAAATTCATTTTCTGGGAAAACAGCAATATATATAGATATATACAGAAAACAACTGCCCACTCACTGATATGTAGTCGGTTCGTAGCCCCCACGTCTAGCCTAGCTACGCTCGTCCTCGGGATATGCCTCGCCTATATGAGAAGTAATTGAATAAACGTTATTTAACATACATATACGGAACTTCGAAAATAACTTCTCATACGTAACTCAATTTTGGATTACGAATATACCAACGAGACTTACTCGACGTCACGGACGTCGACAAATTTTTAAAATAATTTTTCAGTGGGCCACGCGCCCCCACGCTCGTTGTCTTCTACCTCGTGTCGCCGGAAACCTGCAACTCGACTTTTCTCGTTCATTTTTGTACCATTTTATGTGAAATTTTCACCACAACACTCTAAATCGTGAGGGAAAGAGGGCTATACCTTTAAAACACCTCAAAAAACGTCTGAAATCTTGTCGGGAAAAATCACAAAAACCGGCCTATCTTGTTCTGTGTTGTCCTGACGTCCAAACTTTGCAAACGAGGGTCTCCGAGACTCGTGGAAAAGTTCTAAGGCTCGCTGTGAGCTTGGATTCCCCTAAAACGCAACCATAAGAAAGTTGATGAACAATGCCAAAACTGAGCTTGAGTTTTCGACGTGATAACGAGTTAGTTTTTACCTGAAAATGGCACCACTGTGCTCGCAAGGACCTCAGAAGTACAATGGTGGTCTTAGTGTCTACGATCTGTGGTCTTTTGAGGGTTTTTGGTGATCGTCCGTACCAAGGAGAAGAGAGAAAAAGAGTGAATCTGAGAGGGATAAGGAGATACGAGAGTGAGAGGAGAGAGAGGATTGTTGGTTTGTGTGTGTGGCCTAAATCTCATCCACCAATCACATACAATTATCCCCTAATTTCTCATTGGGTCCAATTATTTAGGATAACCATTAATTGGCCCAATTCTTAAACCCATGCAAAACGTATATACGTCACTCAAGGGTAAATCCGTCAACGAAACCAATTTTTCGGGACGGGCTATCACACACACACACACACACACATATATATATATATATATATATTTGCATTGGTTTTATTTTTCTTGTTTGTTTGTGGTAATTAACTGTTGAATTCAGAAGCTTAAGCAACTAGCAGATAAGCTGAGGTATGATGTGATCTTCAATGTTTCCAAAACTGGAGGACACCTGGGTTCAAGCCTTGGTGTTGTGGAGCTCACTGTGGCTCTTCACTATGTCTTCAATGCTCCTCAGGACAGAATCTTGTGGGATGTTGGCCATCAGGTTTCAACCTCACCTTCTTTCTTGGGTTGCTCTCTTTTTCTGATATCGAAAAAGCTTTTTGATAACTTCAACTTTTTCCATGTTTGATTTTGAATTTTGTTTTTTGATTTGTCTAGTCTTACCCACACAAAATCTTGACTGGAAGGAGAGATAAGATGCACACCATGAGACAGACAAATGGGTTGGCCAGCTTCACTAAGTGTTCTGAGAGCGAGTACGATTGCTTTGGCACTGGTCACAGTTCTACCACTATCTCTGCAGGCTTGGGTAATTTCCTTCTCTACTCAACATTGACAACTCAAGTGTATTGAACTTGATAGTGTTCCTTTTTGGTTAGCAATTGAGTTTAAGATTGGAATACTAACTGATGATATGAGGTAAAAGGTTTCCGTTTAACAGTCGGGATCAGATCATGTGAATGTCCCTTAGACCATCTCCAACCCTGGGCTAAAAGCCAAATTACCCCCCAAAATTTCCCCCCAAACTCACTCCAACCCAAGGGGAAAATTCGGGGCTAAATGCTAAATGCTAAACCAAAGCCAGATTCCCCCCAGAATTTAGCCCAGAAATCGGTGTGGGCTCCACCAAACTGAATGAAAATATTTATCGAAATTTAAATTTTTTTTATTAAAATGTTCATAAAATTAATTTACGATAGTCTACATATTTTTTTTTTTAAATTTAATTTAAGAAAAAAAATAGCCTAAGTTTATTCTTTAATAATTCTGGACTAAAATTTTAGGCTAGAAAGGGTTTGAGTAGAAAAACTGTTTCTGGGCTAAAAGCTAAATTTTTCGGGCTAAAAAATTTGGTTTTTAGCCTAAGGGTTGGAGATGGTCTTAGGAAGTTTTAATTGTAAGATTGTTTATTCTATGACAAATTGGAAACCTATGTATATAATTGTCTAAATGAAAGAAATCAGAATCCTTTTACTATACTCTCATGATACTATTCACGAATTGATATACTCGCATCATGCATCTAATACAATGGAAAAATGTTATTATCCTCACGCTGGAAAAATCAGATTCCTTTTACTGACTTCTATTTAATTTCTTGAGTCCGGATTACATTCTTAGGTCGCAAGGTCCATTCCTGTTTTTGGTTTTTATACTCAGGGATGTTATTGAAAATGCAGGGATGGCAGTAGGGATGGATCTAAAGGGAGGAAACAATCATGTAGTTGCTGTAATAGGTGATAGTGCCATGACAGCAGGGCAAGCATATGAAGCCCTGAACAATGCGGGGTACCTCGATTCTGACATGATTATTATCCTTAATGACAATAAACAGGTTTCTTTACCTACTGCTAGTCTCGACGGACCCATCCCGCCAGTAGGAGCTTTGAGTAGTGCTCTCAGTAGATTGCAATCAAACAGGCCACTCAGAGAATTAAGAGAGGTTGCCAAGGTAAGTAATACTGAAGTCTAAACATAATTAAGCATAAAGAAAACACTTGCATTCCAAAATGCGCCAAGTCTGATTACGATTTAACTTTGATTTGAGATTGTTGCAGGGAGTTACCAAACAAATTGGTGGCTCTGTGCATAATCTGGCAGCAAAAGTTGATGAGTATGCTCGAGGAATGATCAGTGGTACTGGTTCATCACTATTTGAAGAGCTTGGATTATATTATATAGGTCTAGTTGATGGTCACAACATAGATGATCTTATTTCCATTCTCAAAGAGGTTAAAATTACCAAAACAACAGGTCCTGTCCTGATCCACCTTATCACTGAGAAAGGCCGGGGATATCCGTATGCAGAAAAAGCGGCAGACAAGTACTATGGTAATATACATTTCTTTCCGAAGAGGCAGTTGAGCACACGAGTGCATTATTATTCATTGAATTATTTTCTGAAATTAAATCCATTATTGTACGGAAACAATTTATTCACTGATGATGCTATAGAAGGAAAACTGAACGTCTTTAATGCAGTTAAAAAGATCTCTTTCATGTCGTCTACATATGCTTAATCTGGATAAAGTCAATGACAGATGAATGAAGTAGTTTTTCTTTTGATATTGCAGGAGTGGACAAGTTTGATCCTGCAACCGGAAAGTAATTCAAAGCCAGTGCTAGTACACAATCTTACACAACATACTTTGCAGAGGCTTTGATTGCTGAAGCTGAAGCAGAAAAAGATATTGTTGCGATCCATGCTGCAATGAGAGGTGGAACAGGGTTGAATCTCTTCCTCCGCCGTTTTCCAACAAGATGCTTTGATGTTGGAATAGCAGAACAACATGCAGTTACTTTTGCTGCAGGTCTGGCCTGTGAAGGCCTAAAACCTTTCTATGCAATTTACTCATCTTTCTTGCAGAGAGCTTATGACCAGGCAAGCTATTAGTTTCTTTCATCTTTAACTTCTTCCATCATTTTTATCTTCCTTCAAAAACTCATACGGTGCTATTCTTAGATAGTCATAATATTACTGAAAGAGAATATAAACTTAAAGATTGACTTCCGCTTCATGCCACAGGTAGTACATGACGTAGATTTGCAAAAGCTTTCGGTTAAATTTGCTATGGACAGAGCTGGACTGGTCGGAGCTGACGGTCCTACGCATTCCGGGTCTTTTGATGTCACTTATATGGCATGTCTGCCTAACATGGTAGTGATGGCCCCTTCTGATAAGGCAGAGCTTTTCCACATGGTAGCCACTGCTGCTGCCATAGATGACCATCCAAGTTGTTTCCGATACCCAAGAGGAAATGGTGTTGGCGTTGAGCTGCCACTAGGGAATAAAGGCACTCCTCTCGAGGTGACTTTCAACAGTCTCCACTACTATATATATATAGAGTAACCATATGTTTCAATACTTACAAGATGATTGAATTTTTGGCAATTTGCCTACAGGTAGGAAAAGGAAAAATATTGATCGAAGGGGAAAGAGTTGCACTTTTGGGTTACGGAGCAGCAGTACAGAGCTGTTTGGCTGCCTCTTCTTTGGTGGAATCCCATGGTTTGCGCCTAACAGTTGCTGATGCACGATTTTGCAAACCACTGGACCGAGCTCTCATTCGAAGCCTTGCGAAGTCACATGAGATTTTGATTACCGTCGAAGAAGGATTCATCGGAGGGTTTGGTTCTCACGTTGCTCATTTCTTGGCCCTCGATGGCCTTCTTGATGGAAAACTCAAGGTATGAATGTGTCGTTTGTTAGGACATACTTAGTATGATGTCTCAATGACTTGCATTAACATTATACTCCTCAAATTCCTGAAAAACTCAAATTGATGTCTATAACTTGTAGTGGAGACCGATTGTCCTTCCTGACCGGTACATTGACCACGGTTCCCCAGCTGATCAATTGGCCGAGGCCGGTCTCACCCCTTCTCACATTGCAGCAACAGTATTCAATATGCTTGGACAAACAAGAGAGACCCTAGAGATAGTGTCATGAAGACAAACTACAAAGCAGGGCCATTTTTTTCGCTGTATACAAAACCAAAACTGTAATCCTCTCTATTTCCATCTGTATAAAAGGTCCATATCTGAGCAAGGAGTAGCATTAGGTAGCTGAAGGAAACCTAAATAATCCAGTTCATCAATTAGTAGCTCCAATTAGTTGAGGTACCTGAGCTTTTAACATGTCCTATAAATGCAAGAACTGATTTCTAACTGGAAGAGAACTCTTCTAAAGATGTCAAATTTTGAACATAAAATTTAAAATTTGACAGCTTATGTAGCACTTTGACATCTTTTAAAGTTTTGTTCTTCAATCAATAGGTCAAATTAAATTATTATTTTATTATTTTATAAAATAAATTATTAAACTAATTAAAATTTAATAAAGGACATTTAAAGTTTAAGCAGTAATTTGTTTACCTTTCTTGATTGAAAAGAAGAAAAAAATAGGATAATTATATCGGTCAACTCAACATTAATTATAATAAGTAATTAAAATTTAATAAAATACCTTTAATAATTAATTTAAAAAAACATTTGAAGCTGATATCAAATTTGACAGTAACTTCTTTTGCTGCCATCCATGTCATCGCCACATAGGATTTGGCACTTTAGTTGGAGAATATTAGTGTGGTCTTTTTTTATTGTTATAGCTGATGTGTATATTTTGACATCTTCTTTAAAGATGCTCTAAGTCTTTTGCATGGTGTCAATTTTGAATTTTTAACTTTAGCTACTTTATTTTTCTTTGCACTCAAGTTTGAATATTTTTTTTTTAATTTAGATTAATTTAATATAAGTTATTGCTCGTATCAAGGAAAATACATACTATTCAAGATAGTGTGAATAAAAGAAGTGGAACAAGAGTGGGGAATTTTATTTTTATTTTTATTTTTATTTTTTGGTGAGAAGAGTGGGGAATTTTAATTCATTTTCTCATATTTGATGAAGTAGGACAAACATTGTGTGAATTATCCCAGTAGGATATGTTAAAACCAGAGGTGGGTCTTTCCATGCATTCCATATTGTAATCGTGGCCAAAGGAGACAAGAAGTGACGAAAGTAATTTATATAGAACGAATTTAACGTCACAGTAATATTTTAATTTGAGAAAGTATTTTTAAGAAGTTGTTGACACGATTTAGTAGAGAGAGAGAGAGAGCAATTGGGGCTGTGGTATTTCCAAGAGAGTTTGGGCAAGACACAACATTCCATATATGTGTAGACCGGAAATGAGTTAGTGGTGATTGATTTGAAATCACATTATCCAAAGTATGTGTCATGAAATGTCATGTCATCTCTTGTCGAAGGAAAACGAAATAACAACAATCGGTTGATGCATATAAATACATTCCCAAGTGATACATACACCCACATCTCTCAGTCCTCTAGTTATATCTCACGTATGTGATATCTCCAAAACATTCCCTTATTCTGAAAAGTCAGGCCACTTTGCCCTATTGATCATGAAAATAAAATATATAAAACAAATACTTAATTAGTTTCCCAATTACTTAATCAAACTATAGAAAGAAAAAGAAACTTCCTCGCCAATTATGAAATGACAGTCAATGAAATAAAAGTTGAATTCAAAGATTTTTCTTATTCAAAATTGTTTTAAGTAATTTCTACTATCAAATGGAGTTTTGAGGTGATTATTTGAGAAGAACCCAAAATAAAGGCCACCAACATTAATAATATTGCATTATTTTCACCTTTTAATGTATATGGAACAAATCAATTGAGTTGGGTAATAATACCCTAAAAAATAATAAAGTACAGTCTATTGCATGCGCTCGCCCATCACAAGTTTGTTTTGTTAATTCCATAATTATTTACGTAAAAGAAGGGCGCAATTGGCATCTTTTTTAACACAAATTTTGTTACTTCCTCGTCCCTACCACATAATGCAACAAGCATTGGGTTCTCATCACTGAACATGAAAAGAATTTCACTCTCTTTAAAGCAATAAAAAAATGGTGGATATACATTTGGTTTTGTAAGATTTCCCTCCTCGGACGCATCTTTTGGTTTTTCTTCCTTGTCAACCACAATCTCCACTCTTTTGCCCGTCTTTTTCCTCAGTTTCTTCAACACCTTTTTTGGGTCGATTTTCCCAGTCACCACAACTTTGTGTTTCTTCATTTCTGTTGTAAATTTCTCCACCCCAATAATTTATATGTAATTGAAATGGAAACAAAATAATTGTCAGTGATTAATAAGGAGATATATAAACCTGTAAAAGAAGTTAACCTTTGAGTTTGCGAAAGGTTTTGACGACGGTTCTTTTGCATGGGTTACAATGCATTAAGACTTTAAATTGTACCGATACAGTCTGTGAATGAACGAAGACGAAATTTGATTTTGTAATTTGGAGTCTCAGATGTAAAGGTAAAAGGTAAGTCCGGGTTAAAACGAAGAATCTTACTTTGAGTTCCTGGTCATTTTTCTTCATACTCTTTCCCATTGACACTACGAGAAGGCAAAACATCCAAGTTAACTGCGTGGAGGGAAGATAAGGAGAGAAAAGGGTAGTTCAGTAAATATATGCATGTGTGTTTGGTAAAAGCGGTTCTTACATCGAGTGTCAAATTACCTACACGCCCCCTTCCTTGGTCGGAAAACGAATTAAAACTTATTATTTATTGTCCCTCATTTTTTTTTCACGGCGAATTTCTCAATGATGTTCTAACGTTTCCGACTGCTGAATCTCTCTTTGCCACTTCAAAACATAAATCTCACCAACTTAGTTTAAGCACTTTACTTTAAGAATATAAGTTAAGATATTAGGGCATGTTTGGTATCCTACTCAAAAACTTGAATTGTTCTTAAAACTAATTTTTAGGATCATTTCTTAAAAACAGTTTTTTTTAGGTTTCAAAAACTTGTTTGGTATTGAACTTAAAAACTATTTTTGAATCTAAAAATTTGAAAACTTGTTTGGTTTAACTCTTAAAAACAGTTTTTTTTTTTTCAATTATGTATTTGTTTTAAGATATACAAAAAATATGAAATTAAACCTTAAACATACTATTTTGATGTCCATGTGCTAATACAACACATATATGCGCGATAATCAAATTAAACTTTACTTACGAATGTTAATGCTAAAGTATAATATTAAAACTTAAGGTATGAATGTACATAACACAAAAACAATAGAAAACTACACATGAACTAGACAAATGTTTAACAATAACTGACAACATATATATTTGGTGTAAAACATAGACTCAGTTAATTTGGTGATGGTATGAGACTTCATTCAATTGTCTTGACCATTAGGACAGCAGCAAAAAAAAAAGGATATTCACAAAAACCCTAAAACCTGACTTTAGTTATTTTCAAATTATAATGGGCTGTTTTCAAATTTTTTTTAGTCCAGTTTTGCAAAATAGACTTACCAAACAGGTTTTTTTTACATTAAAACTTAAAAAGTATTTTTGAGTTAAAAACTTTGGACTCAAATCCAATACCAAACGGGCCCTTATATATTTACCCTTTTTTTTTCTCAACAATAACGATCGTACATGAGATTTGAACTCAATAATATTTTTCAACAAAGTTGAGATTGAATGTTGCTAAACTATAGGATTCCACTAGTAGGAAGCATAAAATGGCATGGATATAATTAGGGGAAATTTGATGTAAGTCCAATTTTTTTAGCCAATAGTAGGAATAGTCCAATTTATTAAAATAAGTCCAATTCTTTAAATTTAATTGTTTAATTATCAATAATTATCTATTCAATAATAAGATTTATTATAAAAATTAAATTTCTTCCTAATTATCTCTTTGATTATTTCTTTTTATTTATTTATTTTG
Source organism: Crataegus laevigata (assembly GCA_963580275.1). Classification (NCBI taxonomy): domain Eukaryota; kingdom Viridiplantae; phylum Streptophyta; class Magnoliopsida; order Rosales; family Rosaceae; genus Crataegus; species Crataegus laevigata. Next base: position 13,868,992 of record OY756940.1, on the reverse strand, counting down.
TTATTTCTTGTTCTTCCTCCCTCTTTAAACCTCATTTATAGATTTTATTTTTAATTTTTATAATCAACCTATATCACAGGTTAATTATTTTTATGTATCTATATGACAGATTCTTTTTTATAATCAACGTGTCACATATTAATGTGTCTTGCTTGTAGGTATATTGTGTTTTTTTCTACTTTTTAGTTAGGTTTCATATCTCGCTTACAGGTATAATATACATTCATATATTTATTACTTGAGTTAAGGTAGAATATTTTGTAGATAATGTATGTTAGTATATTAGTTGTTTTTTCAAGATATTAATTAGATTTTTTGGAGTTGAAAAATGCATAATATTAGAATATTTTAATTGATTTTTAATATTTTTAAAAAATATAAAATGAGTATAAAAGAAATAAAAACATATAATTAGATAACTTGAATCACTCCTAAAAACCATCTATGTTTTTAGACCTAGATCTAAAAGCCCCATATAATTAAGTTTGTTTTTTTTCTTTTCAATTTACTCGGCCCATTTGGTAATCGTTTCAGTTTTAAATTTTTTTTTCCTTATGCTTTTAGTTTTAGTTTTAGTTTTTAGGTTTTAATTTACAAAATGAAATCAAAAATTAAAAACGACATGACTATCAAACATTCTCTAAATTTTTCATCTAAATGCTCGAAATGATAATTAAATTTTCTTAAAAGCACTCTTACTTTGGTTTTAATTAGTTTGAATTTGGGACTGCCTTTGTTTCTTTAGGGCCAAGCCATGTTATAGTCTTTTTGTTTTTTTTTAATCCTTTTGATCCATTAAAATACCAAAATATATAGGGAGATTCGAATTTAGGGCACATTTTTAACATTATGAAAAATAAATACTACTAAATTAAGGGTTAGTTGATAATAAATTTATGGCCTCATGAGATCATAAACAAACTTGACAAAAATAAAAGAGAGTTGCAAGTGGTGGATTGTCCTATTGGCTAAGTCATTCTTGTTTAACTCACTGCATCTCGGGTTCAAATCTTATCTCTACTCATAATTTAAAAAAAAATTAGTGTAAATTATCCTATTAAAAAATACAAGTGATTTCATAAAAACTGACACACCCTGACCCAAAAATCGAGGCATGCTACCCGTCACGTGAGGGTGACGTAGCCAAGTGCGATGTGCGGAAGTATTAGAGTGAAAATGTGAGGAAATAAAAGAAACCGAACAGAATAATTTACAATAAAAGATAAGCGAGGGAGAGTGATGAAAACGAAAGCATCAAACACCACATCAAAGTTCAAGTAACCTAGGTGCAGTCCGGAACAAACAAGTACTGAATAAATGATAACCAGAGAAATCCTACTTGGATGGTGCTCTGTTAGAACTGCCTTCGATACCTCGTTGCCACCAACGGTCATTGCTACCTAAAACCTGGAGGGGCGCAAAACAGAAAACGTGAATAGGCAAAAACAAAGCTTTTCCAAAACCATTTCAATAACAAAGTAATAACCCCTCTCTGTAAAACCCGTATACTTTCCCAGAAAATATCATACGTACTCGTGTCACCTAACGTGACCTGTATGGCTGAATCTATAGCTCCTCAACCAATATCTTGCACACGAGTCGAAACCACCCATAGTGGTCTGTACGACAAGCTGGGTGTATATAAATACGCTCAATGCTACGATCACGTGAAGGCAGTGCGACGTATCGCAAGTCACCTACGAGTTGGAACCACCTATAGTGGTCTGTACGACAGGCTGGCACCTGCCTTGGATCCAAGGTGAGCGTACAGTGCAGGAGGTGAACGATCACGTGAAGGCTAGGCCCTTCTTTGGCGAAGCACAAACACCAAGGTGCAGGAATATGAGCTATATCTCAATCTCATCATCAACACACTATCACTAACAAATATACTCACTTGACTTACCTGAGCGTCCACAACGCCAATCCATAACCACACAAATCTCAATAAATATCAATGATATTCGAAATGGCATTTCAATTTATAAAACCATTTAAAAACATAATTTATGGGAAAAATATCAATCATATAGATATATACTGAAAACAAAAGCCCACTCACTGATATGTAGAAGGATCGTAGCCCCCGAGTCTTGTGTGACTGCGCTTGTTCTTTGGATAAGCCTCACCTATATGCGAAACAACTATAAAACCATCAATTTAACGCACATAACTAACCTTAGGTAATAACTTTTCATACATTGCTCAATTGGGGTGTTTGAATATACCAACATGCTCTACTCAATCCCACGAACACCCCCATATTTTTAGAAAAAAATTTCTGGTGTGTCACACGCCGACCAAGGCATGGCCACACGTGCTGCCCATGCGCAGGTACATGCCTGGCACCCGGACGGAATCCCTAACGCCGTTAGGGAATATTCCGTCAGAAACTGGAATATTTCGTCAACTTTAACCTAACGCCGTTACATTCCGTCAACTTTGACGAAATATTCCTTCGTCCTTTTCCTCAAGCCACTGGAATTTGGCACCGGCGACCGATGTGTCGTTAGATTCTGGAAAACGTTTAAACTCTTGTTTCTCACTCAACTCTTTACCAAACTTCGTGAAATTTACACCAAAACAAAGCTTAGGACAAGAGGAAGAAGTATATACCTCTTTAGAGCTCAAAACACAACAGGATCTCACTGGAGAAATTCCATGAAATTCGGCCAAATCTCGAAACTAGCCTTCCTGACGTCCAAAATCCACCAAATTTGTTCTCCGAGCTTCGTGAGAGTGTGCTAAGACTCACTACGATCTCCAAATCCACTAAAACTCGTGTGATTAAAAGTATATGAACAGTACCACTAATAGTGCTCTCGGGTTTCAAGGGTTTTCGAGGGTTTCAACCCAAACTAAGGGTATGGTTAGTTTTGTTAGGTCACAAGGAACATGAAAAAGGCATTTGGGACCTCGATTCGTGCCAAAATTGTGAGGTGTAGTGTTGTCTGTACAATTATAGTGAAAGGAGAAAAAAAAGACTCGAGAGAAAGAGAGAAGGTTAACAGAAATGGGAAGAAAATGGTGTGCGTGTGCATGTGTGGGTGTGTGTGTATACATTTTAACAAATCACAAAAATCCAAGCCCAAAATTCTTATTGGGTCCAAAAGTAAGGGAAACAACCCAATTGGCTCAAAACGCAGCCCAATCACACACACCCAACATAGAAGGGCAAAAACATCAATTCACGTTATCGATAAAATATTCCGGGACGGGCTGTCACAATTTGCAGTATAGCTTTTAGCTGTTGCAACCAAGGTCTAAAATATCAATGATATCGGAAATATCGGTAGTCCAAAAACACGGAAATTTCGATGGAAATATCGGGATATTATTGATATCAATACAAATTGAATAAAAACTAAGGAAATTGTAAGAAAAACTTGGAAATTTTTATTGAAACTTTGCAGGATGTTTATTTAGTCAATTATCTATTAGTTTATCACAAAAAATTGGAAGGAAATGCATTGCATGATGGATTTAACTGATTTAAGTTGATTGTATAGCGAGCTGACAAACATTGTGAGTGTAGAAAATATGTAGTAATTAATGAAAGAAGTTTAAACACACCATAATCATTTATATATAATGAATTAGTGCAATGGGAGGGGTTCGAATATTTTCTCATATTTTCATATTTTCACAAAACCATAATCATTTATAGATAAAGAATTCAAAACAAAACCAGATATATATATATATATATTAGCATATTTTCACAAAAACATAAGTGATATGGTGGTCAATGTGTTAAAGGAGTAAACTGGGAGGGGTTCAAATCCCCTGAATGCGCAAGATTGAGATTTTTTCAACATTTTTCACAAAACCATAATCATTTATATATAAAGAATTCAAAACAAAACCATATATATAAATATTTTAGCATATTTTCACAAAACATAAGTGATATGGTGGTCAAGGTGTTGAAGGAGTAAAATGGGAGGGGTACGAATCCCCTTCGATGCGCAAGATTGAGATTTTTTTCAGCATTTTTCAAGTATTTTTGGGTAGTATATCGCGATATTATCGATAATTAAGTGAATAATTGTGAAAATATCGTGTCACGAAAAAAACGATATCGATATTTTCGTCATTGGTTGCAACTTGCAACCAAAGCCCTGCTTAATTATTTATTCCATTGGAGAATATAAAAAAATTACAGCAACTATAACATTACGGAAATTGGAATTTAATATATATTTCAAATGATGAAAATCTTATTAGTTGACAGTTAATTAGCATTAACAACCCTGCAATTCTTTCTAATCTCTCCGCCATCCTCTTCTCGTGTTATGACTCCAATGGAACCCATTTTCTTCATTGAATTCCCAAAGTAGGTCATGAAAACAGGGAACTTCTCAAAACGTCTTACAATGTGAGCCGAACGCCGGTCAGTGAGTAGCGCAGCATCTGATCTCAAGAGGCCTTTGTTTTGCATCAACCCCGCAAAGTAATGGCTGTCAAAGGAAGCTGAGCTGTTGGCGTCCAGTGCCACAGCGACGCCCGGGTTGGTGCATTGTGTTCTCAAGAACTCTGCGTATTCTGGATCAAGTGTAGGGTCTATGTCACCCTTTCCGGTTACGTTCAGTCTCCTTTGAAATACAGCACAATGTGCCACTCCAATTGTATGTGCTCCTACAAAAGTTTAAAATTAATGTCACAATTAACATGGTGAATTTCACATTGAAAAATGTTCTCCTATTAGACGAGATTTAATCAGTTAAACCGAACTATTGATTATACAAATTCTCATTTGAATGTGTAATTTAAATTGACTGTTTGAATACGTATCACATGACTACATATCACATGACGCGACTACTTGATTATACACGGAGAAGAGAAAACTTTGACACATACCTGATAAAGCCACAAGATCTATGATGTTCAGCTCCAAACCAATAAATTGCTGGTTGAGTGTGGTGAAGTTTGCACCTGCGGAGGGTAAGTTTATTGAAGCCTCTGACGAAAGGGAGACTTTTCCATCTTTTCTCCCGGTTAAAACCTGCCACATGGGCCTTCCAAACTACACAATGATAAATACTAATTAAATATATCCTCCTAATTCACCAAATCAGGGAATTTGTGCCGTTGAAATTTGATCTAACAGCTACAAATAAGAGTTCACTTTAAAAGTTATAATAACTTTAGTCATTGAATCAATTTTCAACAACTCGAAATATCTGATTTAGTAAATTATAAGGAAGAAATCCGGAAAAAATTTCTTTCACGATATACTATATCAATGATTATATTAACAATTATTTAATACTAAAACTGATTTGAGTGCATGGCACGTACTTGATAAGAGACAGCATCTCTGGCTACCAAGGCAACAATATCAGCACATGAGACGATGCCGGGACATTCTTCTTCTAATCTGGTTTTTATTTCATCAATAACCTCATAACCTCTAATATTACTGTTTTGTATTGCTTCCTTCTCCGCCGGGTTGCCGCTGGTTGAATCTAGCAATAATGATGCATCACATCCCTACAACATACATTAGAGAAAATTAAGCAAGCTAATTAATTTCAAATTAATTAAGAAAAATTCATCGCCACTGCATAAACATTAGCAAGACAAAAGTCCAATCCACGTTCTAAATGATAGAATTAGAGAATCCAACCCCCAAAATCAATTCTATAATTTTAGGACAACATATTCTCAAAGATGCATAACGTGTAGGTGTGTGTACATATGCATACTAATTAAGGTAAATAAGATGTGTCTTCAAGGTTTTTTTAAATGATCCATGCACATGTGGTTGATAAACTGCAATTGGAAGGAATTTGTGCTCATATATACGTACCCTAACAAAACAGTCATGGTAGTGCATCCGTAGAAGCTTCGGTGCCATGGTAGAATTTTCTGCAACCTTGCTCCATGTGATGTTCCTCACTATTCTTTCACTTTGAGGGCAACTCTTGTCATAAAACACCGAACTCAGCCCACGGACAAGGCCACGGCCACCGCCGCCGCCATGACAAACACTAACAACGTCAATGAGCAAAAGAAGAGAAACTAACACCACATTTATGCTAGGCTTCATTATCAAAGATATGTATCCAAAAACCCAACTTTTGAGTACGAGTTTGTTTTCTGAAGGTGCAATATGAAAAGCACCAGGACTCTAGGAGTATATATAGCCGTGGAAAACCTAGTTTCGATAGATTCGTGCATGGTTCCTTGAGCAATAAATTAATCAATTAAAAACTTATTTAGGTGATCTCGGTATTCAATTGGTATAACATTATAATGTTCTTCGTGATACATTTCGATGATTAAAGTATATGATTGGTTTAGTCAACTACTTGTTAATTGCAACATACATGCAGGATGCAGCTGTTAGCTAATCATCGCACTTGTTATACGTTGAATAATGGCTGCCATTGACCAAACGGAAAGCAAAAAGAGAAATAATAGGTAGGGGAAAGAATGTAGACGTAACTTTCCATCTATAAATTGGGATATTAGGGTTAGAGTGGAATCTTCTTATTTAATTTTGTTTTTTGTTCTACTTTCACATCATTCTTTTTCATTTTACAACGTGAATGAATAATTCGAATTGTTTACTTTTAAGTCGTCCTTCAAAGATCAACTCTAGTTAAAAACCAACCAAATTCAAATCCATTAGTCATATATATTACAGTTATACAAGAATAATACATGGACTAGGTTATTTAGTTAAACACTGAAAGTTGGACAACGTTATTTAAACAGTTAAAAGATTCTTAAATTAATTAATTTTTTGCAGAGTTGATCTTAAAGGGTGAACTAGAAAGTAGACTGTATTGACCATCATGCAAGATTACAGTATGAAAATGAGCGAAAATATAGAATAAGAAGGTCTGACTGAGAAGATTGGTATCATCCGCGGAGGGTTATTATTCTGTCAAAGTATATAAACTAATTAGATGTTGTCAACTCAGTCATGGTAAGTGTTGGCGCCACTTAGGGATATACATAAAATGCGTGCAAAACTGTGTGGAAAGTGGACAGAAATTCAATGTTTCTTGGTAGCTCAAGGTATATACTTTCTGTTAATATAATGCATGATTTTGCACGTCCCACGATCAATTATCTAAGTTGTCTGCTGTTGTTTTTACTTAAGAAACATAAGAAATATGTAATGGCTGGCAATTGTGGAGTTTCAATTTTGTTGGAAAGAGATCTGTGCACATTTCATGGAGAGTAAAAAGAAAGCAAAGTAAACGATAATCGACGTTTTGTAATTAGTTTCTGATGTGTATGTGTGTGTCTGTATATATATGAAGCTTTACGGCCATAAAGCACACTTAACCATTAAAATTTAGGACAGCTCGTTTTCTAGTCATGTACGTCTGCTCGTGGACTTTGTTCACACTTGCATATGAAGAACGATCCGCTAAAATCTGGGAAATATGAATTACAAATACTAGTGAAACTCTCTTCATTCAAAGCATAATACAGCATGTTCTCTTCGATCTGGGGATAGCTTCAAATCAAAGATTTGTTTTGGATATTCTTGAGATTGAAAATGGCTTCCAATTAACCTCATGTTAATCTGGCCATGTGGATCCTTAATTATGATCTTTGTGTAGATAAATGAGACATTTTTCAGTATGCTCAAAATACAAGACGGTATGTCATATGTTATTATACAAATGGAGGGAAGTTTCGTTTTTTGTTCCTCTACTTATATAATGATATATTACGTATGTGTCCGTATTCCGGATACCGAAAAATCTCTCAGATAAATGGAGTCAATAGTTCGATAATATTCATAACATTAATTTAAGGGTAAATTACACTATAACCCCTTAGGTTTGAGGTCTATTACAACCCCATACAACATCTTTAAAACATTTCACTTTCATACCTCAAGTATTATTTTATTTCAATTTCATACATCCATTACATTTTCCATCCATTGATCCGTTAAGTGCTGACGTGACTGCCAACTGTGTGCCACGTGGCAAAAAAAATTAATTTTTAAATTTTTTTTTTTAAACCTGAATTTTTACACCCCCCCCCCCCCCCCCCAGCGACTACAACAAGAAGAAGAAGAAGAAGAAAGAAAGAAAAAAATTTGAACCCCCCCCCCCAACGATTGCAAGAAGAAGAAAGAAAGAAAGAAAAAATTTGAACCCCCTCCCCCAGCGACTACAAGAAGAAGGAAGAAATTTTTTTTTTTTTTAGGTGTAAAAATTCAGGTTTTTAAAATAAAATAAAAATTGTCACGTGGCACACAATTGACAGTCACGTCAGCACTTAACGGATCAATAGATGGAAAATGTAATGGATGTATGAAATTAAAATAAAATAGTACTTGAGGTACGAAAGTGAAATGTTTTAAAGATGTTGTATTGGATTGTAATAAACCTCAAACCTGAGGGGGTATGGTGTAATTTACCCTTAATTTAATGTGAATGTTAATCAACTTTCTAGTTTATATCTCAAGATACCATCATTAATGTCATGCTCAAAACAACTTCAACAGAAAGCTAGGCCACTGAGGTGAAAATGAATACACATAAATATTACATTGTGACAATTGATTTTGCTATGGTTAGTCACACCAAATTTAAATGAATGTTTATAAGTATTATTATATAATCATACACGTTTAAACGACGTCTACCCGTAATATAGTCTAAAAAACCAAGCCCCTTGATGTAAGGAGCATATTATCACAAATACATGAACTAGCAACAAAAATAGTGTATGCATGTCACTTTTATTATCAATATTGCAAAAATTTATCATTTCCAATATTAATCTTTCTCGTACCTTCTTTTGACGATAGGTCAGAGCAAGAATCCAGACTCTCACTCTACCCACAACACAAAATACGTACAAAGTGATCTTCGTCTTTGTTTTTGTCCCCTTTCTGATGCATACAATATTAGTGGGGAAATTTGAGCTAAATCTCACAATGAGACAGCTATAATCATGTATCGAACTCATCATCCATGAGAGTTGAACTTGAAACTTCTCACATACAAATGAAGATAAATACTACTAGATCGTTCTACTAATGCCAAACGCTAACACATATGACATGCATCAAAATAAGTAGTATAAACGTACCCCGTGACATTTTCTCTATTTATAAAACAACACTTAAATTCATAAAATATTCACGGGTACCCTACTGCCATGCAGGTCTCCCAAAAGAGGCTATCCTCCATTTCATCTATGTTGCCAAGTACACCAACCAGCTTTGATTCCACTTCTTCTTCCTCATATCCTTTGGCTGCTCCATCTGAGTACTGCAGCCACACCATGCTCCGACCCCAACTCTGTGGCGGACGCTGATCTTCTAAGCGATCCTTAGAGTAACTATGAACACAAACACCAAATGTATGAGAGCTACATGACTCTGCATCCTCATCATCTTCAAGTAGTACTAGTGCTGTGTTAATGTTAGCTCTGAGAGGAGCAGTAGTCTGATGATCTGCTGCCTCTGAATCTGCACTTCCTTCAAACAAAAAGAAACAAGACACATCAACAAAATTACCCTCTTTGCAAGCCATAATCTTCACCACTACTATTTTATTGAAATTAGTTTGTGGTAGTTTAATTAGGTAGGTTTTGATCTTGATTAGTTTTTTTTTATAGCTAGGGCTGTGGTTTAAAACCTTTCCCTTTTCCTGTTTGTTGATGCAATAGTGACAAAACGCACTCGTCACTCCTATTTGGTCAAAATGTGGTAGGTTAATTCTTGCTTGTCATTCCAATTTCGTGGTGGGTTTTATGTCATCCATCCACTCCATCTTTTCAAAATATCTTGCTATTCATCTTCCGCACAAGAATCTAGACACAGTACAGATTTTATGTTTGGGACGTTAATACAGTTTTATACGCTTTATAATATAATGAATGGCTTCGCTACTAATTATATTAAGAAATGAAAAAATTTCAAATCAAAAGTTTGATAAATTATAATATATATATATATATATATATATATATATATAAAATGTATAGTTTTCAATAACTAATTATATTGATCCCTTTTGTGCTAGAACCTCACACAATTATGCCAATATGCAAGTTGTGTAAAATTATCGATGTTGATTAGTAAGGAATTGATCCGTCTTGTCGGTGCAATCCACTGCTAGGGAACAACAGTATAAAGTATCTCTCAAATGGTTAACCAACACAAGTAAAGCACTAATAGAGCAAGGGAACGAAGCACTCGTGTACTTGATTATCATTCTAAGTGGGTTTTAAATCCCCAAATTTGACGGTTCATTTTGTGATTAGAACCTACTTTCCTCAAATGCTAATCATCATTAGCACAAAGGCAATACTGTAATTATTGAAAACGCACTAGCAAAGACACTTGAAATCTTGAACTAAATCCCTCATAATCCCTTTCACCAACCTTGAATGTGGGTTTTACCGACAAGTATTGGAGTGTTTCAAACTTGTGATTTTTGAGATATTGGTTTTAGTTGAGGATGTGTCGTTCCTTACATCCTCAAGAAAGCATGTATGGCTTCAAATCCCTTGTTCCCCAAAAAAGTGTGGCAAGAGAACAGGGATTAGAGAGTATTAGACAATTTTAGCCACTCATTTTTCTAATTTCAATGCTTCAAAATTAAGTCATGCGAGGAGAAAGACACACTGGTAGGATACAACCGGAACGGAAGGGACAAGTTTTGGTCTACTAGAACACCCTGAATTTGCTATGGAATGGGACGCTTGATGCATATATTTTGGCAGCAAGGTTTTAGTTTTGCAGCCATGGCACATAGAGAGCTAAGAGACAAGGCAAGAGTAACATAAATTTTCTCAAGTGTATTCATTCGTAACTATAGATGCGAACGAGAACCAACCAAAATGGCTACATTCATATTCTTTCAAAACTGTTGATCATGTTCCCCAGGACAAGAACGATATAAGTTATCTAAATCGAAGGAATGAAATAATTTTCGGGATGATCAAGGTCACCTCTCACGTTGTTCAACTAAAAGAAACAATGTCATCTTTTACAGTATTTCTCAGATTGATCTCCTGCTAGTACTGTAATCTTCTTCCTGCAGAGCCACACACAAAAAAACTGTTTAGTTTTTAATAAACCGAACTTGTTTACAGAAAATCTTCGGCTGTTAGATAGTGTAACTAGCAAGTAAACCGTAGGTGCAGTTTGGAGAGTTAACATTCTCATAAATCAGATGTTTTGTCGTGATACTTTCCATGCATAGTTCAAGCCGAGTCAATAAACAGATTCTAACACTATCAAACTATCTTTCAAATTTTGTAAACAGATACATTAGCAAAATCAGTCAATCATGGAAAGAAATGGCCAAGTCCATAGAATAATATCTGTGATATGTAACTCTAATGGATTATTTGAAACAAAACAAGGCAGATAACACCCCCGATAAAAATGGTTTAGAATCATGATCCAGCCAGAAGTTGCGAGAGAACAGGAAAACAAAGAAAACTAGACAGTGAATTAGAGTCTGCTAGAAACTTTGAATGTCGAATTGTATAACAGCTATAAAAATATTAGCTCTTGTAGTTGTAAGTTCTACCAAGAAAATGGATTGCAATGTACAGAGTACTTTAGATCCCAACTATGATGTGCTGAAAGAAACCTTGTGAACATGCAGCCATCCTACTTAGGATTCCTTGCTTCTGCATCACGGTTTCTCCAAGGATTGAGAGCTTCCCTGATAGCTTGGGCCTCCGGCGAGTTCTCCCAAGCCCGTTTCTCTGACTCCAGAACAGTTACTTTGTCATCTGCATGTTTGAAAAGAGGGTAACTAAGAATTAGGTCATGCAAGAACAAATTATAAAGTCACAAGAGAAACGCAGCATGCACAGCTTCGGATAATGTGGTACATAACTATTCAACAAGATCAAGATGTCCACAAGTAAAGCCAGAAAGCACGCAGCAAATCAACAAATAAAATCTCCTAAAATTGAAACAGTCATGAGAAACTCCATTAAGCAAACTAATTGCAGATTTCCAAACAAGCGAAAGAGCAGTTTTAGATAAAATGTTAACATATGAAAGTAACTAGTGTCCTGTAAAGAGGGGCCACTACAGATTGGAGGCTATTTGCGAAAAACAAAAAGGAACAACTTAGCGTCGTGGAGACCCCAAGTTAGAGGGCGGTGGGAGCAAAGGAACAACTTAGATGACCCAACCATTGTAAAACTCAAAGGGAAGGGCACCCCCAACAACGGTTCAAATGCGGAGCAAGACAGATCAAAGGAAATATTTAGTCGAGACAACTGTTCCCAATGATCAAACTCTAAATCTTTCAATCCTCGAAACCACTTGGGGAGTAACCAGCACAACCGGTAAATGGTTACCTTTGCACACAAACTCCAATTGAAATGGTTCAAAATTCAATAAAATTCAGTAAGTTGAGTTCAACCAACACAAATGATATGTTTGTATCCAACAACGAAAGTCCACATGAAACGCTGTCTGAGCCCTTTTCACAATTTCCTACTGCAACTCTGCTTTCTTATCTGACAAACTATAATCTAATTTACAAAACAACAAAGAACAATTTTTGAACAATTGTTGCGATATCGCTCCATCAATTCAATTGTGTCATAAAAAACAACAGGTACATAATCACAAGAAAGAAAGACAAGGGTAAAGATGAAATGGAGAGTTCTCACACAGAAGCCGGTCTCGATCATGAAAAACTCCATGGACGCTCCAATCAGAGCCGACCCGAATGCGATCCTCAAATACCAATCCACAAACTTCATTTTCCACTACACATTAACAAGAAATCAAAACTTAAATTTCAGCAACCACTATGTATATATAATACATATTATAACCAGGGCATGCTTTCGCTTAAAGAATTACAAGGTAAGAACGAGAGCTAGATATTACACGGCTCTAGTCTGAACACTAGACGGAGCTCTGGGAGGCCGAGACTCTGTCCGGCCGCGAAAGTGGCAAGTTTCTCCGACTATTCGAGTTTGGACTGGACAGCTTGGGAGATGGGCCTGCTTTTTGGCCTGCGGGTTTTTAATTTTTAATTTTTCGATTTTTTAAAAACTGAAAACTCATTTTGTTCACTAAGTCTTTTTAGTTCAGTTTTTAAAAGAGTTTTTATCAAAAATGGTCTCTGAAATTGATCAAACTCACTATTTTTGTCCCTCACTTTCAAAATCAATTCCAATAGGGGAGATGTTGGTGGGGGTGTTTCGCGACGAAGCCAGTAGTTATGCTGGAGGTTTTGTTCATAAAATATCCCCCGCACTTAACCCCACTATGATGGAATTGCTTGCTATTCGTGAGGGTGTTCGGTGGGCTATGAATAGGAATCAGGCTCGTATTGTTGTGGAGAGTGACTCCTTGCAGGTGGTTCAGGTTATTGGTCATTGTGTCCAAGGGTCATCATTACTTGATCTTTTGGTGGAAGATATCCAGGCTCTTTTGCAGGCTTTTATGGACTCACAAGTGTGTTACGTGCGTCGTAGTGCTAATGTTGCGGCTCAATGTATGGCCAAATTGGCTGTTTCTTTTTCTAATGATTTTTGTTGGTTTAAGGAGCCTTTGGATGTGATTGTGAAGGCCCTCCTAGATGTGGTTTGATTTATTATTCTCTGAATAAAATGCTATCGTTTCTCTTCAAAAAAAAAAAATCAATGTCGTCCCTGACATTCACTATCTCACATCAATTTAGTCATTTTGTTAAGATTCCATCAACTATTCTGTTAGTTAATATGTGGGACCACAAATCCAATAAATAGTGACACGTGGATTACACAAAATAAGGGTTTTTATGGCAAATAGTCCCTGACATTAATCTAACTCCTCATTTTGGTCCCTCAGTTTCAAAAATCGAGAAATTTGGTCACTAACTTCCAATACCGCACATCAATTTAATCTTTCCGTTAAAGTTTTGTCAATATTTTTTGTCCCACTAATCCAAACATATGGCGCCACATGGATTAACTATAAGAAACTATTTATTTTTTATGATTTAAAACTAAAAGTAAAATAAGAAACTAAAAACCAAAACTAAAAGAAGAAAGAAAAAAAGTCCCTCGCCGTCTTCATCAGGGTATGCTCAAAAGAAAAGGAAGGCACCATGACACCACTAAGTACTTGGCCTCCTGAACTCACTCCTTATTCTCTCTAATTGGTTATAATCCTAAATCCTATCAAATTTGAATTGAATTTGGATTCGATTTTATCGAATTTAGATTGATTTTTTTTTTCCAATTGGTGTTGTGGGATGCGAGAAAAATGCCAGCATGGAATACTCTTCCTTTGGTTCACTTTTTAAAAAAAAAAAGTTTCTTATAGTTAATCCACGTTGAGCCATATAATTGAATTGGTGGTACCACATTAACGGAGGGAATAAATTGATGTGCGGTAGTGAAAGTCAGGGACCAAAATGAGCAATTGGGCCAATGTTAGGGATCATTTGCGATAAAAACCCTTATTTTGTGTAATCCACTTGTCATCATTTCATTGGATTTGTGGGTCCTACGTACAAACTAACAAAATAGTTGAAGGAATCTTAACGGAATGACCAAATTGATGTGAGGTAGTGAATGTTAGGAATGATATTGATTGATTTTAAAAGTGAGAGACCAAAATGATCATCTTGGTCAATCTCATGGCTCATTTGTAATAGAAACTCTTTTTAAAATGAACATTGGAAAACTTAAAACTACATTCTTGAAGTTTTCAAAATTTGGCCTTGAGTTTAAAAATTAAAAATTAAAAATAATTACCAAACAAGATTTCAATTTTTAATTAAAAAATAAAAATAAAAACTGAAAACGAAATAGTTCTCAATCCGCCCTTAGAATTATTTCGTGTTGAAAGTTGAAACCTCCTAAAATTGCACAACTTTCGTACAAGTAAAATAAAATAATAAGAAATCGGAGTCTTACTTGTGAGTGTCCTAGATTAAAAAAGAATGCTTTGAAGTTTTAATGAAAACTTTACAACATGCCTCCCAATCCTAAATCATGGTATAAATTAGAGTAGTTTTATCGCTTGCAGTAAAACTTAAACTAACCAAATCAAGTTTCAAGACCTCGAAACCGCCTAAACACAACCAAATCGCGTAATTTGTATTATTTGTTGCAACATTTTTGATATTTTCTTATTGGCCATCATTATTAATGTATAACATAAAAAATTAAAATCCATAGAGAGCATTCAAATTTGACGTCGTCTCTCACAAATCTCAAATTTATTCATCTTCAAACAGTAATAATTTTTCTCGACTATTATTCAATGTAAGCGTATGAAGTGTAATATGATTAGAGTGGTGATGTTGCTTACAATAAAACTTACACTAACCAAATCATAATTTATTTGGATTGACCTCAAAACCACATAATCTATATTATTTGTTGTAACACTTGTGATATTTCCTTATTGTTCATCACCACTTATTAATGCTTAACATCAGAAACCAATATCTATACAGAGCATTCAAATCTCTCCATCTTCAAAAGGTAAACCATTATTCAATGTAGCACACATACGAAGTTCGATACGAAACCATAACAAAAGATAAACTATTATTCAATGTACACGTAAATATAAAGTTTGATACGAACAGAAATGCCTTTTATGAAAAGAAAAATAATCTGATAGTGATACCATAATAATCATACGTCGCGGAGGAGAGAGGTTCGTAGGCTCGCAGCTTCCCCGGAACGATCCTTTCCTTTGTGCTTCCCTCCTTCCCATTTCTCTTTTTGGTTTGTCTTTGATGATGACGACGCTAAATATTCAATGGGAAGCGCCCCACACAACTACAAGTAGGTTATTTGTCATCATCTCATCTCATGTATACAAGTAGATTCCTTTGCTCTATACTTTACAGAAATATTTTCGTTCACTACTCTCAAATACGAATTGGTAATACTCATCATTATTTGTTTGGTGTATTTAAAGTTTGAGATCCATATAATGAATATATATAAATTTCAAAATTAAACTCATTAAATAGTAATAAGTATGGTGGTGAGTAAAAATGCATGACGACTCTGAAATAATAGTAATGCTCCCCACTTGAAAGGTGATGAGCAAAAATGCATCGTGTCCTCTCACTTAGTGAAACAAAAAGGGGTACAAAAATGAGATGTTGCATGCCTTACTTATATCACGTCTCTTGATTTCATTTGATTTACTCAACTTAAAAGGTAAAATACAAACATGAGTGTGTAAAGGAAAATCATTTCCAAATTGCTTTTGCCACTTTGAGCTTATCACAGTGGAGTACTGATCTGTAAAATTTTAGAATTGTATAATTATATGGATATTTGTGTCTATATATATATATATATATATATATATATATATATATATATATATATGAAATCTTTAACAGAAGGGATTTCTATTTTTTTTTAATAAAAATAGAGATTAGTTGTAGGGTTCACATCACATCAAACTTTAACGGGAGTAGGATTCTTTCCCCTCTTTTTTTCCCTCCCCTTCCCTTCTCTCATATTTGAACGGTCACGGTTAAGTCACGTCAACATCTTATATTAATTTTTTATATCAAGAGAAAGACAAAATAAGAGAATGTGAGAGGATAGGATGGGAAGAGGATGAAGAGAATCCTAATCCACTTTAATGATCCGAACCGCCTATTTTTCAAGTTGCACTTCATAGATCATCTTTGCAAAATATTAGTCAAATTGAAAATATTTAAGACATTTAATTGAGCTCAAAGAAATTGACGAATACTTTATTGTATAAGAAACAATGAAATTTTATCTTGATCCGTCTTATACTTTATTGTATAAGACATATAATTGAGCTCAAAGAAATAGACAAATCCGTGTTGCTCGATCCGTCTTCTCTTAAAACGTCTGGAACTTGCTCATGTTCCGCGTGAAGTCCACAGAGATTGTAATAGCTAAGCCTATGTCAATTAGTAGAGGAATCCTATTCCTACCTGATCTTTCTACACTGCATACTTCCTCATAGAAGCGTTGAAATAATTTTATATTTAAATTATTATTTTTTGACCACATTAATGTTTTTATGAAGCAGCGAGTGAGAAAGTTGACCAAGAAGGACGCGAGTGGGGGAAGTGAATGCGGCAACGAGAGGAAAGACTCTCAAACAAAACTTGTCGTCGTCCTTCCTACGCAAAACGGACCAGACCAGAGTCCTCCCAGTCCCTCCCTGACTCCCTCCCTCCCAATAATTCCATGTTTTTTTCCCACCAATACAATAAAGCAAAATAAAAAACTTTCCACTCTCCAAATTCCTTAACAAATCTTCCATTCCTCACTCCGTCAGATTTGGGGAGGGGGGCCTAAAAATTAACAATGCAAGCAGCTCAATCAGTCTCCAATGGAGCTGTAGAATCCCCTCCTCCTCCTCCTCCCCCTCCCCCTCCTCCTCCTCCTCCTCCTCCTCCTCCTCAGGTTTGTATCTCAACTGCCCCACCCTTTTACTGTTTTATTATGTTTCCCATGTTTGCGTTTACTGTTCCTGTAGCTTTTTGGATGCAACTTATGCTTTCTTCTTGCAAGATTTGAACCTTTTTGGTGGATAAAGTGCAAGATTTGAACTTGGATTTTCATTTTTTTAGCTCAAGATATCAAGCGGGTGGTCTTTTTTTGTCTGTTTATTTCCTCCCACTTTTTCTAACAACATTTATTTGGTGTGCTGCTTTATTAGATTGGAGCTGGACTTTTGGTGATTTTTTGGATTTCAGATACCAAACTGTTACATTCTCTTTTGCCCTCCTTTGTTAGTATTTTGCAGATCCTGATTGTGTTCTGCAAACTGCTTTTCTGTTACTTTTTCTGATTATTGCAGATCTGGACTGATTTACAGAACGGTTAGAAAACCAGGAGTATACTAGAAAATTCCTTCATCTTTATAGCCATTGGGGTTGTTTGTTGTATAAAAAGTTTGTCTCTTTATTAAATTTTATTTGGTGATATATAGAAATCTTATGAAAGCTTATAGACCAAATGAGTAGTGGTGTTAGATATTTGTTATAATGTAGGGTGGTCTCCAAAATCTGAAGACAGTAAAAGAAGAAGGTACCGAACCAGAACCTACCGGGAGGCGCCCGGATATATCACTTCAGATACCCCCAAGGCCTGTGGGTTTTGGCAGTAGCCGTAGCGGAAAGGGTTTACTACAGTCTCAAGGTTCCTCTAAAGGTAGCGCGCTATCAGGCGGCCTTTTCCGGGGTTTAAGCTTCAAGAAGAAAGGTAACCAACCAGATGGTGAGAAAAGCTCCCTCCTTAATTCAGGCCCCAGTAGAGCTCCTGAAAGTCCTACAATGCCCAATTCAGTATCACCATTTTCTTGGAAAAGATGTACCTCTCTTCCTGTTACACCGGCATCAAATTTGACCCCCTCTGTTGCTACGCCTATCTCCGCGAGGATGTATAATGAAGTGCACAAGCAACATGTAAGTGGCCATGCGTTCTAGAGTTTTCCCTAGATTTTGAATTCCACATGAACTTCTTTACACTTGGAGGTATAAAACTGGTGTGCAATAAAAGATCATATTCTTCCAAACAAAAATTATGATCGACGATTTACCTGCAGACGTAGATATCTTTTTCTTTTCCTCTCTTAAATGCTGTTTCCAAGAATGGTGTCTGTACATTCATTGTTCCGAAAGTGGAATCTGATTTACATTTCCAGTTCAGACACTCAAGATACCTCTTAATCTTTTTATATGATAATTCAGGCCAACTTCACCATTAAACTACTACGTACACACTATGAAAAGAAAATAAAAGCTAATCTTCATGCTTCTTTTAGTTGTTTTCCGTTGCTAGTGCTTATGCTTCCATAGAAATGGCTTGTAAATCTGAAAATCATCCATATGAAAAAATTTGAGATGGTTGTGATTAATTTCGTGCAGAAAGAAACTACAACAGTTTCGAGGTCCCTTTCTATGCCTGGACGAAATAAAGTCATTGTAAGATCCGTATCTTTTGCAACTCGAAATGGGCAGACTCAAACAGATCCTAGTGATGGTATGTAGTGAATCTATTATTCTGGTTTACTCACTATATTTCAACTACTCCCTCTCGTTCTCTCTCCTGTGTAAAAGATGATTTCACTAAACATAATCCCCTCAAAACTTTATTTTTGGCAAATCAGATCAAATAACTCCTGTTTCAGTGGAGGCCAATGATGAAGAAATTCCTGAAGAAGAAGCAGTGTGCAGGATATGTCTTGATGTATGTGATGAACAAAATACGCTCAAAATGGAATGCTTTTGCAAAGGTGCTCTCAGACTTCTACATGAAGAGTGCGCCATTAAGTGGTTTAGAACAAAAGGAAACAAGAAATGTGATGTATGTGGTCAAGAGGTTCAGAATTTACCTGTAACATTGCTTCGGGTGCAGAGCACTGCTCAAAGGGGAAGCAGACAGCAGCACGACCAACAGGGTTTGCATCCAGAAACGATAAGGTATGATAATGCAGTATTGAGATCCTTCTGTTGAGGACTTTTATAGAGGGACGATATATATAGATTCATGATATCATGACTATTAAAGGTAAAGAAAAAACAGGTAGAAACCTATTTATGATGCATCCATTTCCATTCAGTCACGATTGAACAGTCATGAACATCCAAATAGATTTCTCAACATATAATGTCAGAAGAAGATCTAAGTCATATTGTTTGGATCCAAATCATAATTTCTTATCTTGTAGAGACAAATGTCAGCCATCATTCCCATGTCATTGATTTATGAATAGGCAGGCAACAGTGCTACCGTACAGTTTTCTTTTTTATCATGTCACCCCTCCACATTGTTTGTAGAATCCAACTTATGATGGATATCGTGCTTCCTTTTTACTCTTTTGTAGCTAATAAAAGTCATTTTATGCAGTGCCTGGCAGGACTTTGTGGTACTGGTTTTAATTAGCACCATATGCTATTTCTTCTTCCTTGAGCAGCTACTGGTATGCCATTCTTCTATTGAAAAAAAAATTAGGAACTAGGAATTTGATTACTGCTATACTAGTTCATGTCTCCTGATGAGTTCGATATCCCCCAATGAAATTCAAAATAATCCAATTGAATTGTATGTAAGTATACCATACTGAGCGAATTATATGTAATTATACCATACTGAGCGCTATGCAAGACATTGTGTAAGAAGTAAGAACACCTAAATTATGCGGATGAAAATGCCATGAAATATTATCTGTTCATTTGTATGGTCTACAAACTATCTGAGCACATACTGGGTCCCAGAAAGTACGCATTGAAGGGAAGGACAGAGCTGGTTCAAATTGTGACTGATAGTTTGCATAACGATGCTAATTCTACTCTTTGCCAATGTGTAGATTCGTGACTTGAAAAATCAAGCGATTGTAATAGCAGCACCATTTGCATTTACATTGGGCCTCTTGGCATCCATATTCGCCATCATCCTTGGTATAGCGGAGCCTCTGAGATTTCTGGTTCTCCTCTCTTTATAAGTTTATAACTGAACCACTTGCTTGTTTAATGTGCAGCAATCAGGGAGTATATATGGACATATGCAGCTCTTGAGTTTGCGCTTGTCGCTCTAATCGTCCACCTGCTCTACAGCACAGTGAGTGATGCTTTTGATTTGTGATCCAAACCCTGTCGTTAATATGCTCCATGATTTTCGTGTGTGCGCGCATTGCTTACTGCGGTTTTTTCTATAGTGCACCAAACTGCCTAACGCCAGACTTGAGTGCTTTGATTATTTCACTCTTTGCCTTGTTAAGTAGAACTTTTTTGTTCTTTCTTTCAGCTTCATCTGACTGCCATTTACTCAATATTGCTTGCTGCGGTATTGGGTTTCGGGATAGCGATGAGCCTCAACTCATTGTATATCCAATATTACACCTGGAGAGTTCAAGTTGCACAAACACAAAGCTCCAGCCCTGTATGACTGATTCCTGTAATTAACAAGCAATTGCATTTTGTGTTGGTAAATTGTAATCTTATATACTCTGGTCAAGCTGAATGTGCAAGTTTTTGTATTATAGAAAGATGAAGCTTGGAGTTAAGTAGTAAAGTGCTAAATTTTGCATCCCTTTTTCTTTTTATATTTATATTTTTTTACTTGTAGTTTTCTAAACAATGTCGTGCCATTTGGGGCGGGAGAATAGAACACAAGACCTCGAAGTACAAGGATAGACGCTCTTACCCACTTAGGTTTGCTTTATAGGCTCCAAACCAAAACTTCCATAAAATGAGGGCTCAAAATTTTATGGGAACCACTGTGTTGAAACAGTAGAGCAATTAGTGCCGGAATGACGACTCTGAGGCATTGAGTTTGGGCCTCGGTGGTGGTTTGTATTGGATTGAATTGGATAAGCCACCACATTCTAGGTCTGTTGATACAACAAATGGACGTCAACTTTAAAATTGTTCAAGCGAAAGGTGGATGATGAATTAAACATGAAGAAAATTTATCCCGTCCACCTTCGTTGGATTGGAATGAGAAGTTTCGTTTATCTCTAATCCATCTTCTACTTTTAACTTGGACGCGCTTGGAAGTTGATATCTAGTTCTTGCTTCAACATAATAGGAGATTATATTCACACACCCCAAATTACTTCTCCCACACCCTTTTAATTTTTTAATATTTATTTATCAAGTGCTAGTGGTGTAGAAAATATTAAAAAATTAAAAAGGTGTGGGAGAAGTAATTTGGAGTGTGAATATAATCTCTCCAACATAATCCAACCCAATCTGGTACACACCAAAGGAGGCCCGAAAGTACAAGGTCTGTACGATTGAAAACCATAACTTGATGCTTTTACAGTATACAAATCTTTAGATGCAGTAACCAGTAGCTAGCTACATCACCCAATTATAAAGGGAGAACAAAGAAACCTTTTCACATATTTGCAAGCAGTGCGGTTATATACAAAATGGAGATTTTTACAGGGAAAATTTAAAGAAGAAAACTCAACTCAATTAGTAATGCATATCATCACAACGAAAATGCCTTACTCTGAAGGAGGAAAAATATTCGAGGAAAAAAGATGAACAAATATAATTGACCTTATCTATCTTTCGTCACAGGGAGGAACTTGTTGCCATCTTTCCTCAGCCATAGGGTGGAACGGGTTTTCTTAACTTGATCTGTAAAAAGGCGATGCCTGTCACATAATTTGTGCAAGCGTGTTAGGAAACTAAGATTTGAATCCTCAATACACATAATCTTCAGTTTCTTCCATTTTTTTAAAGAGGACAAAAACAATTGAATACAACGATGAGTATACAAGAACAAGAGGTATTACTTCCTAATAACAAAGGTAAAATCCAGTAAGTAAAACCAACCTTTCAAACTTCAGCCTCTGAGTAACAATCCCATTCAATAGCAACTCTGAGCTGTAAACTGTAGCTCCTGAAAGTATAAAGCAGTGTCAAAACAAAAAATAATAATCTCGTCGTCTTATACATACTTGGTAAATAAAAGAGATGGCTGCTAACCTTTTTCGAGTAAAGGCACACAGATTTCATAATCTTCTTCGCAAGATACAACCAACAGATCATCGGGAATTTTATCAGCCTCCAAAACAGATCTACCAATTCTTTCTATAGCCTAATGAGCATTTCAAACAAAATCAAAATCATATCTGGAATTAATCGCAATCAAAAGTTCAGATAAAAACAGGATGAACTTTATACGTGAATGTTGCTGTATATGTGTGAGCAAAGAGAAAGAAAAATATACCTGACCACGGACTGCTTTGACCAGACTTGAAATTATATCTTTACCAGGCTTCGTATTTGGGGTGATGAAGACCTTACGACCCTGCAAAACCTTGTCTTAATGGAAATGCATAATAAGTCTCTATCTGGGGACAAACATTAGGTTAATATTTACCTCCAGAAGTGGATGCTGGCACGCACGTGCCAACGAAGCTGGCATGCTAAAGCCGAACTCCTTCTCCTTCTTAGTATCCCTCAGTATATAGTTTTTCTCATCGATGAAACAACTAGCATGTCCACAGCTATCAAGCCATAAATGCGTTACCACTGGTTTTCCAGCAGCAATAGCTTCTAACATATTCCTTGTACGCACGAATTGATCTGCTATGAAGTGCGTGGCATCTGTCATAGAGGATGCTACAGAAACTCCTAGTTGCCCCAAAATCTGCAAAAAAAAGATTTGCAGATAAGATTAGTTTAGAACTTACATATTTTAAAAAGGACTAAACTCACTCACAATATACCTTTTTCTGATACTTAATTACATCGTCATCCAAGTGGTGGCTATACAATACTCGAACATCAGTCCTATCTCTCTTCCTTAAATCCTTTGATGCTGAAGTTGGTGTATTCCCATTTGCACTTAAGTCACGGATTTCTTTCAAAAGACCTGGCCTTGAAGGGGTCTTCTTGCATGTCTGTTTGAAATATTCACTACCCATACAAACTGGAGATGCAACATTGGCAGGCACCTTTCTGTTAACTGGAGTAGCACAACCTGTATCGGATGGTTTGCATTTCCCTAGTGGGAATTCATCCCTCATTGTAGTAGCAGATGGATTTGCATCACTCTTCCTGTCAGGAATTCCAACTGCCTCTTCACCAACTATAATCTCTGACATCATTCTCCCATCCTTGTGAGAAGAATTACAATGAAGAGGAACTTTCCCAGAATCACCTTTTAAACTTTGATGTCCATACTTTCTAGCCAAATTCTGGTCTCCATGTGTACATGATCGGGTTCTTCTTGTTGATTTTACATCAACACAAATTCTTTGAGCAGCACCCTGCGCTCTTGTGTGCCTAGTGGCACGCTGTCCAACTTTGTCTGGCTGAACAAATGGGGTAGATGGATCATTTAAGTTATCAGGCCCACAAACCTGACCAGATAACTTTCTCCTAGATCTTTTTCCTTTGGAGAAGCTTAAAGCATCCAATTTGATGCCATCGCAAATAGCTTCAAATTTGAGATCTGAACCATCATGTTGGCTTGGTTTATTATTTCCAACTTCTCCAGATCGACTGGGACCCGATTTTGAAAACTTTGCATTCAACGCATTAGACACCTTACCACCTGTGAAACTAATTATTTTCTCTCTAGTTGCAATATACTCTGTTTGAGCGCTCGACTCTTCTCCACAATCACTGGATGCTTTGTCAGCTTTCTTTAACTGATTTACCACCACAGACCGTCTTGTTCGACGTGCAATGGGTGTAAAAGTACCAACATCCTGTTGTAAATTCTTTTTTATAGATCCTTCTGTTCTTAGGTCAATAGCAGCATAAGGTATTTTCTCCATGTTTTTGTTCCCGTCGATGTTAAGATGATTTTTAGCAATGGACTTCCCCTTCTTTGATTTTGTTATCACCACCTCTGTTTCACACTGTTTCCTAGCATTCTTAGAAAATTCCGGAGGTGAATAATGTTTGCTTAATCTGGCACTAACCCTTGTTTTCTTGGCTTGTCGAGTTTCTCGAGAAGCAACCCCTGCATCAGTAAAACGCCCTCTTTTTCGAGAAGAAGGTTTCGTTGAACAAATTCTATTCTTTGATTTTTCTCCCATCAAACCTTCAGGAGGACTCTTTTGCTTTCTTCCAGCACCTTGATTTTCATCACAAGCATCACAATTGGAAATCCCTACACCATAACACAAGGCTTCTATAGCTTCAGCTGCCATTTGAGTATCAAAGCCTACATTCATCATTTCGGGCGCATCGTTCTTATTAACATTAGTATCCAACTGCTCTCTTGGGGAGTCATTGTTGAACTGTTCGTTGAACTCACTGACAAGATTCTTTATATGCTTCATTTCATCTTCATGTGCTGTCTTCTTGTCGACTTTTGATTTATGCAATAGTTTTGAATCAGAATGAACAACACCTATTCTCTTGTTCTTTCCTTGTAATTGTGTTTTGAGGTCCTTCTTCTCCTCCTGTCTTTTCCCTTTAGACTTCTGGGGTTGGGGAAGAGATCTCCACCCATGGCTTCCACCATCAAAGAAGTCTGCTTTTCTTCGGCGGAAAAATTCACCTCCTTCTTCATCCTCACGGTTATCATCCCAATCAAAAATCCCTTTATCTATGCTTTTGTCATTGGCTTTCTTCGCCAATATTTGTGGCCCTTTTGCACTTGAGACAAATTTTGAAGTGTCCCTAGCACTCTTTCCATGGCCAACTTCTTTATTAGACTCGTCAAGATTATTTTGGAGGAACTTATCCACAAAATCAAGTGCATTAGCCTGTGATAATTCACCTGGTTCTTGAGAGTCAACATAGCTTAACCCTGCCAAATTACAAGGAAACTGAAGCAAATCTTCCCCTTCTTCACCACTACTGCTGTGATGAGAAATGTCTGTGTTTTCAGCATCTGAATCCTCAGGAAAAAGTTTTCTCGCTGTTGAACCACCAGTCCTGCATTTTTTCTCATTCCTTGAATCATGTTCCTGCCTGATTTCTTCTCCATTTATGGCTGAACCACCTAGAAGAGATACTGCATTATCTTTACCGGAAAGTTGATCCAAAGACTGATTATTACTTCGAACAGAACAAGACTTATTGTTGGTGCCCTTCAAAACTGTACTGCAAGCTGCTAGACCAGAGGCCTGTAAGGATGCTGCACAAACCGAGGTAAAATGCTTATGCACAGAACCTGATTAAAATGGCAGATTGACATATTAGATCGTATCAGGAGTGCATTATATTATTAGATTGAGCAGTCATGAATTCTGACTTTCCCAATACTCCTACAATTAGGACCAAAAAGACAATCCACCAGAAATTCCAATGTAAGTAGCTAGACAATAATTCAGATGGTGTTTCCTTTATAATTTATTTTATTGAGTAGAAAACCAATTAAACATATCAATAGACAATAGACCAAGACATCTGGCTTTGAAATAAAAAACCAATAGTATGCTCAAACAAAATGACATTGCCATAAACCAAAACCAGTCTAGCAAAATATATATGATACACCTTCCATGCAACTTGAGTCTTATAAAAGATGCAACTCTATGAGGGTCGAGTCTTTGCGAGTTCATCCCAAACAAAGCAATGAAGGAGTTACTTAATACGCAACCATGATCTTGCATCCAAAAAACTTTACCCAATTTCTGATTAACAAAAATGCAGTCTAACCATGAAAAAGTGGGATAGATCATACCTGATCTCAGTTCCGGTGAGCCTTCAACCACAGGTGTTGCAGCAGAAACATGGAGCCCTAAAAGATAAAACCCCAACTTACTTTTAAGATTAGCACATAATGAGTGCACGCAGAATTTATATGAAAATGAGAGCTTCATTTGAATTCACGAATTCCTAAAAATGAAGAAATAGAACAAACATTCAAAAACCAAGGAATTAAAATTTCATTCAATAGTAATAAGGAAAATGTACTAATTTGCAATCCATGATACCATTATGTAATTCATGAAATAGCAGATAAAGATAAAGAATGAGGCGTCAATTATTTAACCATGCATAGTTAAGATTTAGACCGTGAATGACACTTTTTAAAATATAGTAGTTATGAAAGGATTAGTATTCTTGCCTAGATGAAAGAGGTCAAACCTGCATTGTGTTGATTGTCGACCAAATAATTGGCTTGCTCCATTAACCCATTTACACTATTTTCACAAGGAGTGCGGCTATTATTCTCCTCATTCACTAATTGACCAGAACCTCTCCGTACTGATTCATCATCACTTAGATCCTTACTATCATCCAAAACTTCAGTTGTATCCAACTCCTCACTGTCAGTGTCACTGACAACTACATCATCAAACTCTAATAACTGGGTCTCCTCCATGTTCGCATGGCAGTTGATATCATCCAATACTTGTGTTTCACAACCAAAACCCATTCCTTGTGTATCACCACCGAAATCCATCAGTTGTGTGTCCCCACCAAAATCCATTACTTGGGTTTCCCAACCAAAATCCATTACTTGGGTTTCCCAACCAAAATCCATTAATTGGGTTTCGCCACCAAAATTTATTAATTGGGTTTCACCACCAAAATCTACCATTTGGGTTTCAAATGCATCTTCAACTGGAACAGTGTCATCACAAGGCACGGTGTCTTGCACTAACTCATCCGCATCGCTCGATTTGCCCTTTTCATCTAATTTTCAATAAAACAAAAAAGAACAAAAGAAATCCCAATCACAATTATAATCCTAAACCAAAAGACAACAGCATTCACATCCCGACATACTAAAGCACAGCCACATCAAAATGCTCACAATGGCATGCACAATTTCAAGTCACACTTATGCTCAAACATGTAACAAAATCACACTTTTCCATGAAAAAATTCAGAGAGAAAAAACACAATAGAAATCTTTGAATCGAAAGTTTTACCATGCAAGCATGAATTCAACAAATTTGGCTCCTTGTCTATAAATCACATTAAAATCACCATAAAAATCAAAACTTAAACAAACAAAAAAATTACCGGACGATGGAGGGCTTGAAATCTGAGTGTCAATGGGCTCGGTGTCTGCGCAATCGGCGAGTGAGTTTGTCTCCATCGGCATGATTTCATCGTCGTCGTTCCAGAGAGAACCCATTTCAACTCAAATCGGAAACTAAATCAGAATCCACCGGAACCCCAGAAAAAAAAAAAGCATTGAAATTTCAGAAGGAAAAAATACGAAATAAAAAAGAAGAAAAATTGATGGAGAGGATCGAAAGCGGAGTGGGAATTATGCGGCAGTGATAAAAGAAAGACGATCAATTGGGAAAGAGAGGAGCGAGACAGAGAGAGATTAGGGTTAGGGTTTTTGGAGGTGGAGGGAAAATAGTGGGGGGAGTAATGAAATTTTGGAGGGAAATTAAAGGAGTGTAGGACAACACTTTGTGACTGTCTGATTTTACCGGAACCGAAGTTAGTAACTTCTTCTTCACTTTCTCTCTTTTGTTTTTACTTGTCGGACACCTGTACAGTAAAACTGTGAAAACAAAAGTACTACAAAAAACCAAATCCGAATTCTCTTTACGAGGACTTTGAAAATTCATAAATCATATCCGTTCATCATACATAGTGCGGTCAAAAATTATTTAAATATTTTTACTTAAAATTAAATATAAACAGTATCTGATAAAAACTAACCGTACAATATACAATAAACAAACACAATTTACGAATCTCCAATATCCTCGTCAAAAGTATGGATCCTGTTGGCAAAAAACCTTCACTTCACCAGTTACAGGAAACAATAAAATCAAGATCGAACGGATGAAAATCATCGGCCTAAATGTACTTAATTGATAATCTCTAGTCTAATATTATAACTAATGATCCAATAACAAGATCGGCCGTTTGGTCTAGTGGTATGATTCTTGCTTTGGGTGCAAGAGGTCCCGAGTTCGATTCTCGGAACGGCCCCTTTTTTATTTTTGTTTCTTCTTCTCTCTGCTTATTTTATTTTTTTATTCTCTCTGTTTATTAGTAGGGTAATGAGTTAAAATTGAAATATGCTGTTTTAGTTCTAGTCCTCCAATGTAATAATAAAATAGGTCGTTTAATAAATTTTAGTAAAGAGATAAACTTATATGCAATGAGTATACAACTAGGAAGCTGATCCTAAACAAGAATGCAAGTGTTTCTTCTCCTCAATAATAAGGGAGCAACATACAAAAGTATATGGGATCTGATTGGATGTAGCACCTACTACTGTAGGACAATATAATCCCAAGTACAACAAACATATGCTATACAATTGCCTTGTAACTTCCCAGTAGCTGCCGAACATGGTTGGATCGAAGCACTCACTTGAAGCCTTCCATGTCCAATGAATTTGGAAAAGACTAGAAAGCCAACCTGTTGGATGAACAACTACAAAACAAAGCTTAATATGTTGACATCAAAGTAAAAAGCTAATAGAAGCGTATATCTAGGAAGATGTGGTTGTTCATCAGAAAATTCAAATACTAGGTTCCAGATGCAGGAAAAAAATTCAGTTTTTCTTTTTTGAACTGTTTGGTCAACATTCCAGCATAGGTAGCCTAGGGTTCAATGAAAATTAAAGGATCTATAAACAAGATATTCAGAATACATAGTACAAAAAACGGCAGAGACACCTCTTCCTTCCTCACCAAAGACCAAAGTCGGTTGCAAAATTTGCCTGCCTCGTAATACCAATCAAAAGACAGCTGGTTGGTTCGTTAATCAGAACTGGGCAGCTCGATCGCGCTAGAATACATCAGAATCTTCTCCCAGACAGTTCCGTTTCACACACTGGCATCCTGGGAAGAGGCCATATGAAGCAAAAGGCTAGTCTGATTGCCAACTCAAGTCTGACTAAAAAAACCGAAGCTGCAATGCAGCTGGATCAAGTTCCCAGCACCCTCTGAGACTGCCACATTTTTGCTCTGTTAGCTTGAAAGAAGGAATCATATGAGAAAACCTCAGTAGCTCAACCCCATGGATGGTCATGGTTTCAGCTGATCCTCCTTTCAACTGAGTCTTGAAAATTGAGTTGAAACCATCCACACGCTCTAAAATCAAGACCTCTCTTTGCATATCATTTTCTGTCCACACTGCCACTATGTCATACTCGCAGGTATCCAAGTCAGAACACGAGATATCAGCTGTCCAGTTCTTATACAACGCCTAAACCTCACCTCTCTGAGGATATATTTCAAAATCACTTTTACCAATTGAAATTGCATTTACCCGGTGTGAAAAGGACATAGTAGAATCATAGTCCTGGAGCGTACTCCTTCTAACCCTAAATCTCTCGCAATAAATAGGCATCTCCTCATCATGCCATCGAATCACCCTGTCTGGTAGTAAGTTGGAAGCAAGCCATGCAATATGCAATTTGGATCAGTGACAATCAAGGTTCTTTATCTGGCCATAGTATTTTGGCAAGCCATCTTCATCACTATACAATGCCCAGATCTAACCAATCTCAAACTTTTCTAGAGATTTATCATCATCAAAGTTGTAGAACTCAGCTTCTGGAATAGCGATGCCTTCTGGGGATGACCCTTCGAGAACATACTGTCTTCATTCCTTGTATCTGGAGATTTAGAAAATCCATTACTATGAGTACAAGCCTCTGTTTTCCGATCTCTAGAAATAGAAACTTCTTCAATATTAAAAGGCAAAGAGGCGGGATCAAGCTCAACAGATCCTGATGGAATTCCTACTTCTTCGTCACCAGTCAATGTATAAGATGGAACTCTGTGGGAAAACCTCAACAATTCTCCTGGTGGAACTTGAAATGTGCATTTCCCATCCTTAACCTTTCGACAGAAAACACTCATAAAACCTTTCACCTTGTCTAAGAGTGCAACAGATATTCCAACATCCTCATAATAGTTTGATAAAATATCAACAAATTCGTATTCAAAGCTCAGCTTCTAATTAGAGTCTGGATCAGTGTACAAGTTTATGTCCCAGTTCTTGAAAATGGCCCAAGTCTCTCCCTTTCTTGGATATATCATGTAAGAACTTCTAATCTTCCCCCAAGTCATCAAATGAGAGAACATAGGAGGATCTTTCGTGATTTCAGAGTCACCTTGTCTAAATTTACCACAAGAAAATGGCAAGTCAGCTTTGCCCCATTTCGTTTCATTATCATCATCGGGATCAGGCTCTAGCTAGGTTATCTGCAACTTGAACTCAGGTGAGTGAACTTTCTTGATTCTAGAGAATCTTGGCATCCCATTTTGAGTATTATAAGTAGCCCACACCTGCTCAGCTTCAAATAGTTCTTCTTTCCGGTACCTCTCAAAGTCATTGAAATCACTATCAAGAAAAGAATACACGGGGTCTGGTTCTTGTTTTTCATTGAAGCTTTTATGTGATGCAGAATTCTCAAGTGCCCCAGAAATTTTCTTAAAGTAAAAAACTTTCACCCTTTCTTTAGCCCCATACTTCTTTTCCCCAACTCTATTTGTCAAACACTCTTCTTTCTGTTTCACCTTTTCATATCCTGTGTTAGCGGCACAATCAGATTTATTATTCATTATAGATTCCTCCTCTTTATATGCGTCTTCATTTTCCTTTTCAGTGGCACAGGATGAGACACTCATCTTCTCCCTTTTTGATAGAGGAGTGTCTTCACAATCGCTCATATTTTCTTTATAGGAAACATGCTGCTTATGCCGTGAAGATCTCCGCGGTTGCTGGTCTCCATAAATTCCATATTTCAGTCCAGCCTGAAGAACAACATCATCAATGACCATATCTTCTTCAGAATCACTGCTGTTTGCATCATCAATTACCATATCTTCTTCAAAATCACTGTTGCTTTCAAAGCCACTGCTTTCACTGGATTATACTACACATTTTCTTTCTCTCTTATGCTTTACCTTTTCTGAGCGAACACCTAAAGAGCTACTTGCCTTTTGGTCTGTCTTTTGGAAAGGTTTAGCTTTGGAGTTTTCAGCTCCAACATTCCTCTGAAGTCTCACTTTAGACATGTTAACATTGACTTTTTTTGGGGGGGGGGAATGCCTGCTGACTTAAGTTAGTTGGTGGTGGTGGTGGTGCGCAACCTAGCACATTTGTGTCATATGCAATGAAGGGTTTACTGCAGCCTTGACAACAAAGAGATCTAAGAAGAACTTCTCTATAATACTGGTACTTAACTGAACAAAATGGGCAGGTAGTCCAAAAAGTCGATCGGGCATCTGAATACCCTAGTGGAAACGGCTGTTGTTGCTGCTGGCTCTGGAGATTAACGCCTGAAAAGTTGCCTCTGGAGTTGTTTTGAAATCCAGGATTTGAGTTCCAACTCACCCTATGTGGGGGTTGATATGGCACACTTGTTTTACTCACAGAAGTCTTGAGTTTCAGGTCATGCATGTTCCGTTTGTCACGGTCCAAAAGCAGTCTTTGAGGTTTACCAATCAGCTTCAAAACAGCTTCTACACCGGAAAACTTGTTTTTATCAGGATGAAGTTAGAGAGCAAACTTCATGTATTGCTTCTTAATTGTTATCTCATCCGCTGTTTGAACACTCTGAAGGATACCATACCAGTCCATCTCAGTCCCAAACAATTTCTCAGCAGAACAATGCACATCACAAACCATAAGCATCTGAGACACATTCTCCAGATCAGGATAGAGTTGTTGCGCCTTTATAGCAATCTTACAAGCCCCCACAAAATCCTTGCTCTGCATCTTCTTCTCAAAAATCATCTTGGCCCTAATGGCCTCTTCTTTATTGCAATCCATCACTAATCTGGAGAACCTGAGTTGACTTAAGCTGATTTAATAATGCATAAAGCAACAGGAAACATTATAACCCCAAAAGCATGCTTCTTTGATGAAATAAAGCCAAGTTTGAATTCCAAACTTTTCAATATCACAAGTCACATCCAATTGAACCCTGCCAATTCTGTATCAACTTAAGAGTTAGGACCAATTAAAAGCCTTAATCAACATAGAGAAAAACAAACAAGGTGTAAGCGACTACAAGTGTGCAACATTTTACCTCCAGGTTTACTTATTAAGTTGATATTCAAACTAAAGAAAGGGAATGGAAAATGCATTTTAAAGTATAATAGTAAATCACTAAGCACTTATGTGGTGAAACTTAAAAAGATGAGATGTGAAAAACAAAACAAAATTTGAGTAATAAGCAAATAACCAGGGTAAATATTATCATCACATGTCAGAAAACAACTCAACTAACTCCATAAGCCACCTAGAACCACATTCAAAATCATTAATGAAAAACAGGAAATCAAAGTTATAAATAAAAAAATAAATATAGAAAACCACAATAAAATGAATTGCTTCCTCAGGAAAACCATAAAATAATAACACAATACGAATTAAAACAAAGGAAGAAATAAGAACACAAAGTACACAATAAAATATCCCATTTCCCACCATTTCCCAGAGCTAGACATAGCCACTTATCTCACACAGTCCCATCCTCAACAGTCCCTTTGGAACCCAAATGAAATCCTTGAATTTATAGAATTTCAATTCCAAATATTTTTCCCCATACTTTGAAAGCTAAAATTGTGTAGAGTTCATTCTCAAATTCATGAATTGTGAGAATTTTCAAAAATCCTCTCAAACTGAGACAATTGTGTATTACCTCAACCCAAACAAATACAAATCTGTACAGCGGGCGATTGTCTACAGCCAACATGATAGAGAAAACTTGGTCCAACTGGAAGGATTGGTCTTATACTAAACTACCAAACTAACCTGCAGGACTTGTAAGTTTAAATTAGACAATAATAACATTGAACTCTGTCCTAAACATTAAATTCCATTCAAAAATGAATTCATTCGCAAATAAAATAAAAATAAAATAAAACTTATTTTCATTTGGTCCCAGAAAGCATGTAAAGCACAATTCACTTTATAAACTAAACACATTAGACCAACCGGTCCAACATAGAAGCCTTAATCCACATGCAATCCAACCCCAAAAAAAACCCATAACATCACAGTCCAAAAACCAAAACCCTTGTAAAATTTGGTAAAATGGGGAGGCATAACCCTAATTTCACCCCAAAACTAAAAAAAAATTGAAAAATTACTGTAATTTGTTGGCATATTTGAATCGTAAAAAAAAAACCCCAAAAAGTATGCGTAATATAATACAGCAAACAAACAGAGTCAAACATCGCTCTTCAAGCTAAAGATGGAAGCTTGAACAATTTTGGGAAAACCTCATAAAGTGATTGAATGGTAAAACAAACAAAAAAAGGGTTTTGAAAAAGAAGCGCTTACTCGTTTGTTTTGGCTGAGAAATCACATGGCTGGATTTGGGAGATAGGAGTCTGGAATGACCTAGGGCTTTCAGAAGTGGGGAAGAAGAAGACCTCTGATACTTCAGGTTATTTCTCTAATGCCACTCAGTCAGTCTCTTGGGTTTATTGGTAATTAGAGTTGTAATTTATTCAAATTGAGGGGAATTTCTTTTCATTGGATTATCGATTTGCCCCTTGGTCTTCCCATTGTTGTGCTTGTGAAGAACTGCATTTCGCTCTAGGAAAGGGAAACGTTGGGATTGAACTTCAATGACCTACCATGGAATTACAATTCTAGCCTCTTTTGAAATTACTAAAAAGGACACTCATCAATTAGGGCGTAGGGATTATCAATGCCCGGGCCCAGCCCAACTCTTGGAGTTGGGCTCTGGCCCGGCTTGGGTTGGGTCGTTTTGAGCCTATAGATTATTTCAGGTCAAGTATGATTTCGATTTTAAAGCCTTAACCAAAACTCATAGATTTGGGTCAAAGTGAGCCCGAATAATGAAAATGTGCTATATATGGAAAGCGAGAAATCGAACTCATTATTTTGAGTGCAATGACGAATGCACTTAACCGTATATGCTACAAGTTCCTTGTAAACTACTAACTAAAGATGTATAATAGTAGGACTGTGTTTGGTATGGTTACCGAACAATCATACTTAACATTTCGCATGTTAAAATTGGTTACCATTGTCATGCTGCAAAGTTGGTAATTGAATGATCCCATTTGGTTGGAGTAAGGATCAAGTTAAATAGATGTTTATCTTGAGTTAGTGATCAACCTCATCCCTTTGATATATGGTCTTTGTTGAGACAAATTGAAAGAACTGATTTTTGAGTTGGTGTTCCAACACAAACGCATTGCGTATAAGACCACTTGGATGGATTGATATACATGTGTTTCATTCATTTGTCAAACATTGAACTGATTATCTTGAGTTAAGAATCTTGTGAAGGAGAAAGGGAAATGGGTAATGAGGAAGATTGTTGTGCAGTTGAGTCTAATTCTTGGCAGGTACTAGGTCTCATGGCAGCCCCAAAGTGCCCATTAAATCAGGGTAATATTTGGGACTGGCAATAAGCAGTTATGCAAGAGTACAAGCAAAAGGGATATGTGGTATATTGGGTTTGGGATAATGAGTTTGAAAGAATGGTTGTTGGGCATTCATGCATATCATTTATAGATGTGTTTTGATTACATAGTGATGATATATGATGAGTCTATATTATACTATATATTTTACTCTATTCTTAGTTATAGTTTATTAGTTATTTTATTAGAATTTTGATACTTTGTTATGTATTTTCAATGTAGATGTTCGTGAGTCTTTCAAGATGATTGTATCACAGTTTTAGATTTTTCTACCAAGCCGTTTGACCATGGTGATGAAATAAAGACCCAGTGCCCAACTTTCCTAGATTGACGTTTCTGGACGTTTTGGGTCTTTTGAAAGTTAAGATGGCATATTTTGATAGAGATTCATTCTGAGGATTTGTTGGGGTTGTCCTTAGCTTAAAAAAAAGACCTTTTGGGACCAAATCGGAGTTGATTTGATCGGCCAAAAGATCGATTTTTTTAGAAGTCTGAATTCCAATTAGAATAGGAAACCTTTTATTTCTTAGTTATCTTATTCTATTAGGTTTCCTAGTTTTTAGAAGACCTTTTCTAAATAGGATTTTATTTTGTAGTAGTATAAATAAGGCTATTTAGCCATTAGATTAAGGGGAACATATCAAACTGAGGAGAATGGGGAGAACACACTACTTTGGCTTTAGAGAGCTTTTGACGATTTAAGTTTATTTTCAAAGTGTTTTATATCCATATTTTTAATAATATTTTATTTTATGATTGCTCGTAACTAGTTTTGTTTGCTAGGGCGAGTCCACAAGGCTTAGCAAGAATATGTAGCTTCTTTTCAATTTGCTTATAATATTATGCATGCAAGTTTTGAATTGTTAATCACCGGTTTAAACCATCTAATTGGCGTTGGCTTCTTGTGTTAATATGTGTAACTTCTTAAGATGGACGACATGTCTTAAGGGTTATATGGTTTTTCAAAAGGTTTTCACAAAACTTAATGAGTCTTGCATGTTCACATTCAATTTGGACGCCACGGATGGGTTGCATATTAGATATACGTTCTTTGTTGGAGGAGTATGATATATATTAGGAAAACCTAACCTTCAAATATGCATGTGTAATTCATAAGTAATTGAAAGAACTACGTAAGATTGTTACGGTGACGGCAGATTTATGATAAGACTCAAAGTTACAAACCAAATGAAAATCGCAATAGAGCCACATGTGGCCTCAAGTGAGATGTGATTTCGAAATGCCTGCAAAAAAAGGACGGGGATGATATTGTACGATGTGGTGGATGCAGTTATTCGTAGCAAAGCAATATGATTAATGGCAACAACCCAAATGAAGGGTTACCTTCGCAGAACCTTCACTTGTTGCTGAAAGAGATAAAGCATGGCAAATATTGGTGAAGCTCAGAGTGGTTGGAATTCCACACTTGCTGCCTTGAAATTTCTCACTGTTCTAAAAATTGGCCTAGGTGCTGGGCAGTAGAGCCCCGCGCCAATTTTGGGCAAGGTGTTTGGAAAAATCGACTGGAAGCTAGGCGGGCTAGGCGGCACCTAGGCAGTTCTAGGTGGTTTTTTTTATATATATTTTTTTATTAATTGTGTGTTTTTTTTCTTTTTTTGGTTTCATGGTGATATACTTATGAAAATGGTGTACCTAATTTGCAAATAATGAATTTACTATAAGTTCATCCAATAGGGAAACGAATTGGAGCACTTTTGAGATGATACATACCAAGAAAAGAAATAAACTAGATACAACAAGGTTAAATAGGCACTTATTTGCATTTTATCATTATTTTATTATCCATGCAAGTATATTTTTTTTAGGTGTAAACATGCACTTATTTACAAGATATATAATAAATTTACATAAATCTGCCTAGACTGCCTAGGCGCCCGCCGAGGCTCTGCCTAGCCTCCTAAGTGCTAGACCCCTACCTGCCGCTCAACTAGTGTTTAGGAATTTTTAGAACCTTGTTTCTACACATGTTATGTATGTGATGATGGAAGTTACGAGAGAGAGAAACTTAACAAACACAAAAAGCTACATTAGTCATTTCACCCTCTTTGTTCAGTACACCTTTATTTATGGAGGACACCACCATACTAAATAAGTTTTTATTTTTTGAACAAGCGATATTATCTATACTAAAAGAAAGAGGGTGGGTTTAGTCTCACGATGGACTAGTAATTATTTGGTTCAAAATCGCTTTTGGAGAGAATCAAACATAAGACCTCTCACTTACAAATGAAGAGGAATACCACTAAATCGTAGTACTAAGTGGCCATAATTGATAAATTTTTAGAAATCTTGATTTGAAAGCAACATTGAAGGCAAGTGGCCCTTGCACCCTGACGTGGATTCGAACCACGTCGGTTCCTTAGTCTAACATCTAATCTAACAAATCTATCGTTTGACAAAAAAAAAACAACATTGAAAAGTTCATGAAGCCACAATCAACATTGTAGATCCGGATTAGGGATAACAATTTAACCCGTCAAACTTGATTTCTGCAAGTAATCGGTTTGAACTGTTTGACTTTAAAGATTAAATATCGAGTATTTTACAGTTATGGATAACCGTCTGATAAATTTCTCGATTTTGAATTTGGCTTATGGTTATTGGGAGGCATCCCATAATCCGAACCGTTTTCATTTTTAATAAAAAAAAATTAAATATTTATTATATGGAGAAACAAAGTCATCAATAATCATGCATTATTAAATATGGAAATCCGTCCCAGTAATTATATGCATTATCATTAGTACAAATATTTAATATTATTTATTATATGCAATGTATCAATTGTATTAATAATGTGTTGTTTAAATATTAGTAATTATTTATTATATGCACAGTATCAGTTGTATTAATAATACATTATGTAATATCTAGTATTACTATTATAGTCACTTAGTACTATAATTTAATGGTATTCTACTTTACTTGTAAGTGAGAGAGGCCTTAAATTCGATTCTCGTCAAAAGTGAATTTGAATTCATTTTATTAAGTTGCTTATTGAACTCCCATCGTTTCTATTAAAGCTCCAAATTTACGGCAGATATTCCGAGTAAAGATCTCAACGCAACTCTACATTTTCAAAATAAAACACGAAAGTATTTGTGCCCTTGTGATTGTTGCAAGTTCGGGACGTATTTTCTGATGATAAAAATGCAAAATCCGATTTCTCTCTTGGTTTTGTAATACAATTCTTCAAAAAATGGGTTTGTAAAACGTTACCAGACAGAATCATAATGACCAACAAGCAGACCCAGAAAGAGGGCTTGACAGAATAAGTTAATGGAAGACGCTTTTTCCACAAAATAAGTCATATATGAATCCTTTATCTACATAAATATTAATTAGGAACCTGATTCCCTTTAGAAAGGGCAGCAAACTATAATTTTTATGCTCCAACAAGCTCTAACTTCAAGGCTGTTCCATTGAGTTACCACCAACAGGTCCCTCAGCTGGTACCTCCACATTTTCACCCTCCTCCGCCGCTATCGATGGCTGAATATCCTTGTCTTCGGATGCATTTTCTGGCATTGTCCCACAAACGGGAGAAACATCGCCAACTTTAGCTTCAGATTTTGACTCCTCTGGTGGTTCCGAGATGCCCACTGGCCCTGCTTCCGATAAGCCTTCAATACTGCCACCCTCCACGGCCATGCTAACTGGAGGCTGATCCACGTTTTCAGATGCAACTTCTGGCATTGTCTCAGAAACCTGAGAAGCATCAGCAACTTTAGCTTCCGATTTTGACTCCTCTGGTGGTTCCGAGATGCCCACTGGCCCTGCCTCCGATAAGCCTTCAATACTGTCACCCTCCACAGTCATGTTAACTGGAGGCTGATCCGCATTTTCAGATGCAAGTTCTGGCATTGTCTCAGAAACCTGAGAAGCATCAACTTTAGCTTCGGATTTTGACTCCTCCGGTGCGTCAGCAACTTTAACTTCGGATTTTGACTCTGGTGATTCAGAGCTGCCTGCGGGCCTTGCCTCAGATAAACATTCAACAATATCAAATATTTTAGCTTCAGATTCCAACATCTCTGGTGCTTTGCAGCTGCCTATGGGAACTGCTTCTGATGAACCTTTGACACCATCATCCACCACGGTTGACGTAACCGGAGACAAAACTTCTGGCTCCCCCTCACAAGCATCAGGAGCATTCACCTGAGTATCCTTGTCAGCTACAGGTGTTTTTGGACCCTCCATCACTGAACTGCCATCTAGAACCTCAGATGGACGATCTATACCTTTTCCTTCAGTCTCTATCGAGGATGCAGGCAGGTCAACGTGCTCCGCCATTGTTTCGAGTGGTACCATGCCAACCTGAGTCATACACATGACATTATACATTAGTAATGAAATTAATAGCAATAAACCAACTTTGTGATTGTCCGTGGACATTCATGTGCATTTGAATTTCATAAGTAATCATTATATAATTCAAGATATTACAGTTTATAATTCTGTTTAGTAGGAAGTTCTGAGATAAGAGAGGTTTTTGCTGGGTGACGGGGAGGAGGTTCACTCTTGTAGGTTCCAACATTAAGGTGCAGACCTATTTATTTGAAAAAAATAAAATTGATAAAAATTGTTCATCTTAGTTCCCAATGAGTGCAACAAACCTTGGATGCATCGGAATGATCACCCGTTTCAGGTTCAGAAACCATTGATTCCAACAGCTGCGCTGAGCTGCTTACAGCTTCCTTCTTGGATAACCGTTGAACCTCCTTTCCAGTTGATTCCTCAAGTTGTACTGAGCTGCTGCCATCTTGACCCTTCTCGGAAGAGCCCTCAGTACCTCCATGCTCTTTTGTCAAGGAAGATGAAGGCATATCTTCTAGCATCCTTTCGGGCACAAATGTGTCAACCTCAGAGACAACCATTTTATCAGAAACTAAAGCTTCAGATGCATCCCCCAGCACAATTGATCTGGCTGGACCGCTCTCAGATAAGCACTCAACCTTTCCTTCCTTAACTACAACAGAAGATGAAGACAGAATATCACTTTCTGATATATTTTCGGGCTGGAGCTCACTAACCACAGAAACATCCATTTCAGTATCAGATCCTTTCGGTTCTCCTAATAAGTCTGAACTCCCACCGAAAAGTTTCACAGATGTTCCATCAATCTTTTCTTCTTCCACTGGTACTGGACCGCCGACTGGAAACTTTCCAGATATATCAGTATTTCCTTCCCCTGTCACTAAAGATAGAGGAGAATCTAAGTTTCCAGTCACACTCACTTCCGTTAGATTCCCATCAATCTGAGATGAATCATTTAGAGCATCTCTTTTGGCTCTAGAAACTTCTGGTTCCTCCATAGGTAATGAGCTGCAAACTTGATCGATCTTACATATGTCCTTAGTCGTCCCCTCCTCAGTCATACCTTCTGATACAATATTCTCTTGCACAGTTCCATGAACCTGAGAGAAATCCATTTGAACAACTGTTAAAGCTTCAGAACCTTTTGTGTCTTCCAGTAGTACTGAGCTGCAACTTGGCCTCTTCTCAGATGAACCCTCAATCTTTTCTTCCTCTCTGTTTAAAGATGAAGAAAGATCAATTTTTTCAGAGATATGTTGTGGCGATTTAACATCCATTTCAGTGACAGCGTGATTCTGTTCCACTAGAGATTGTGAGCTGCTACTTTGGTGTTTCACAGATGAGCCCTCCCCTGTTTCCGCTTCCCCTATGGAAGATGACCGCAGGACTTTTGATTTATCTTCTGATACAAATATACCATCCTGAGAAACAACCAAGGCGGGACTAGAAACTTTTGGGTTCTCTTGTGCGTTATAGCTGCCAACTTGAGCTCTATCAGATGATTCATGAATTTCTCCCACCACTACCAATGAAGATGAGGGTAAAACCGTGTCCAATACTTTTTCAGGTGGACAACTACCAGCATGAGAAATATCCATTTGATCACCCTCAGCAGGGTCCACTTCCATATTGCAAACATCTATACTACCATCCCCAATCATTTCAGTTCCAAGTTCCAAGATGCCCTTTTCAGAAGGAATTACATGCAAAGTGGTATTACGCCCTGAATCGCCACCACTTGATTCATGAGAAGCTTCAGAATCATCAATCTTGGATGAAATTTCTGAATTTAAACAAACACCTTCACCAGAACGACTAACAACTTCAGATTCTGTAAAAGGCATGTCAACTTTGTCAAGAGAACCCCCTCCAGAATCAAGATTTAGCATTGCCGGAATAATTGTGGAATTATCATGGCTCAGAGGAGAGTTTTGTGCGCAACCTTCTGAAGCAGGCTCATTCTTTCTTCCAGGGTCATCTTCAGCCATAACAGGAGGCACTACATCCGCTAAACCCACAGACAAGGGCACACTTTCTCCAGGACAAACATTTTCAGATGACATGAATAGAATGGTTTTTCTATCATGAGGGGAAGATTCTTGGGACTCTTTTGAAGAATGCTCTGATTTGTCTGCTGAATTTATGTCAGTCATTTCAGTAATACCAGGAGCAACAACTAAATGATCTGGACTTGAAGTAATAGGTGAAGGGTCTTCAGAATGATGGCCAGCATCCTCGGTAATACAAGGAGATGTTGGATTCTCTTTAGCATAACTCCCTATTTTGTTTTCAGAATCAACCACAGCAGGAAGGCCCACCTCACTTGACTCAACTGGGACCCCAGGAACAGGAGGTGTAACACCAAGATGAAGACTAGCATTATCAGTGTCCTTGGAAATTGAAGGGTGCTCAACAGAGGATGATTTATGAGACTCTCCTGAAAAAGATTCAATTTTCTTTCCAGAATCACTCCCAATCACCTGAGGATGCTCAATATTACTTTCAAATACCAAAGATGAATTCATCTCACCCCAAGAGGACCCAATACTAGAAGCAGGCACATCAACATCTCGAGCCAATGTCTGAACAACAGTCTCTGTTTTACTCAACATAGTTGAACCATCAACACAGAGTTGTTTTGAGTCTTCCCTTTCTTTAGTGGAACCTACAGCTGTCGAGTCTTGGTCCATATTTGTGATGGGAACATGGGTTTCATTCAAAGCAGGTGGTTTGTCCCTCTCCCCTTCTGCACTAACACCAGTCCTAGATTGCTTTTCGTAATTCGCTGGGAGGTCAAGTAGATGGGCTGCGGTTTCCAAAGTTGACACGATTGGAGATGCTTTATCCTCCAAACATTGGTTTTTGGCTAATTCCACAGGAGCCTTGCTTGATACAGGTACACAAGGGACAACCCTACCCTCTCTCCCAGATGACTCGGGAATTTTATGTTTTGACAAACGTGTTCCAGAAAAGACCTCCTTCATCACACGAGCAACATCACTTACATCAGCAGTCTGGATACGGCCCAAAGCAGAACTCTTATCAGGGAATCCTGGAGGAACGTCAGGCGTTGACGATGAATTTGCAGGCTGCTTATTATGGGTTGAAAAGACTGGCTGCTCTTTTCTCTTTGGATCATGACCCGCTAAATGTGCTTGACTTGCCTGGTCTTGAGTAACATTTGTCAACTCCTGTCCATCAGTACCTTGCTTACTTCTCAGTGCAGCAGACTTACTCCCGTATGTATCAGCAGATGCATTCTGTGATTGTAAACTTAAGTTTGGATTCTGACTGGCTGGACCATCAGAAACAGATGGTAACACCGGAGCCTGCTTCCTTCCCCTACGACGAGGTGCTTCGGCTCTGTTTAAAGTCTTTCGACCTTGTCTTTTGACTTGTACTGTTTCAGAAGAGCAAGGAGTGAGAGATTGAGAAGCTAGAGGAGCAGAAGGGTTGGAAGGCATTGACTGAGAGCTAGGAGCAGTCTTAGCAACATCATATTTCGCCTCACCGGTGTTTTCCACAGCAGTTGAATTGGGAAAGGATTCAATTAAAGGAGTACATGGAGGTGCAGTTAAGGGAGTTGGAATAGCTGGTGCTGCAGCACCTTCATTCACTGTAACAGCAGAATTGCATGCGACAACATTTTGACTTTCACTTAAAGCAGGACCTGTCAAATGTTAAATTAATTCATGTGAGGAAAATATAATCATGGTTTCAGTTGTAAATTTATTTTTCAGGTGTGCATAACTGAAAGTATTTACCAAGGGATCTGACGGATGTATCATGAATCATTGTTGAACTTGTTATCTGCTTGGCTTGGGCCAAATTTACTGACTCTTCGGTTAAGTTCAGATCCTGACCAGCAAAACCATCAGCCTCTTGCTTACTTTGAATGGCAATGTCTTTGCTTCCAGATGAATCCCCAGGTTTATCCTGTGGTTGCAGATTGGGTTTCAAATCTTGACCAACTAACACATCAGTAACAGCAGGTGATATTGGCGCCTGTTTCTTTCCCCTACGTCGTGGTGCCCCTACGCCACCTTGAACCTTCCGGTCATGCCCTTTCATTTGCTCGGGTACAGAAGGGGAAGGAGAAGACTGAGACAAAGGAGCAACATATGGAGAAGAAAGGGCTGGCTGAGAACTCAAAGCTACAACATCACCAACTTGATGATCAGCCCCATTCACACCTTGTACAGGAGCAGAACCAGAAAAAGACTCAGGCTGTTGGACTGCAGAAGTACTAGAAACAGTTCCACTCATGCCAATGGCTTGATTTTCTAGTGGATTCACAGATATGTTCTGTGGAGCTTCATTTTGTTTTGGATCAAGACCAGATACTCCACCAACACCAGGTGATATTGGCGTCTGTTTCCTTCCCCTACGCCTGGGTACTTCTGGTCCACTTTGAGCCTTCCGACCTCTTCCTCTTGATTGTGTTGATGGAGAAGGGCCAATAGTGGCTGTCTGAGAATCAGGAGTAACAGAAGGTTTAGGAGCAATTGCCTGAGAATTAGGTGAGGCCACAATACTATTATGTTGTACAATTCCACCAATATTCTGTACATTAGCAGAAGTAGGTGTTGAATCAGGGCCCGAATTTGTGGCAGGGCTAGATGTCATCCCTCTTTGCAACCCAGTATCCACTTTAATAGTTCCAGAAGGTGCTGTAAGAACCATTGCAGCTGGTGATTGATTTAATGTTGCTCTTTTTGGCCTTCCACGGCCTCGTTTAGCTGGTGGGGTAACCTCTTTACTTTGCTGCATCTGGGAAAGCTCCACTGAGGGTGACAATATCTGTGGTGGGAGTGGAGCAGGAAGTTCTGTTTCACAAACAGCCACCACAGACCCACTGTCATCTTTTGGCATGTTTGATTCAGTAACTTCTTCTTTTGGTTTTGTAGGGGAATCTGGTGATTCGGCTTGACATAACTTTTCAAATTCCTCTTCTGTCCATTGCTCTTCATAAGAACGCACCTAAAAAACATTCAAAGAAAAGGGATCATACTCAACTATCAAGTTTTGTGGTATAAGAAACACAAGGATATAGAGGAAACATTTATGCTACTATAATCCAATATGACAAACAAACCTCTCTTGCCCGTTTTCCCCGACCATAACGTTGAGTATCAAGGCCCCCGAGAGATCCACCCTTCCGCTTTAACCCATCATTAGACTTTTCACCAGTTTTTGGAACCTCATATACCTTCATTGCTTCACAGAACTCCTTCAAGTCATCATCTGTAACAAGGCGAGAAGGCAAGGGAGGCAGAGTCTCCGAACTATCCATGCTTTTTACACCTACCAACTTTCTCCACGTTGCCTGCAAAATTAAATTTTTTTATAAAGCTGCCACTTAAGAGAAGCAGATAGCTTTCGATAATATACAAGGATACTTGTACAATGTAAAACCAAAGAGATAGACAGCATTGACAGCAAATGATTAAGTGGATACCATCTCTTCTTCTCGCCTTCTTCTGTCAACTGATTCAAAAACATCAATTTCTGGCTCACTACAAGAAAAGGGAAAATCATTGATATCTACTTCAAACAAAAAATCAAGCAGAAGAAAAACAACAAATAAGTAAATAAATTTTGCCTCATTTGAAAGGGGAGTAGCTTTTCAAACAAATGAATGTAATAATGACAGTTAAACCAGTGACAAACAAAATCAGACAGGAGAACAATGGTTTTGCAATTTAATCAGTAATAAATTCCAACAATGACTTTTGATTGCGAAATTCCACCGCTTATCAGTTTGTAGACAATACTACCAGGAGGGAAAAAAAATAAAAAATAGGGGGGCACACTCATGATTGCTTTATGACAAACATTAAATGCCAACAAAGTCAAGAGAAAACAATTAGGTACCATAGTCTACAGTGGCTCCATCTTT
This sequence comes from Crataegus laevigata, assembly GCA_963580275.1. Taxonomy (NCBI): domain Eukaryota; kingdom Viridiplantae; phylum Streptophyta; class Magnoliopsida; order Rosales; family Rosaceae; genus Crataegus; species Crataegus laevigata. The sequence continues at coordinate 13,824,002 of OY756940.1, read as the reverse complement.
TCAAGAAACCCATGCACGGAAATTTTTTCTCTAAAATGATGGACATGCTTTTAGCTGGAACAGGAATGATGGATCTAACTTGTCCACCTTACTTAGATGAACAGTGGCATAAAAGACGGGGCAGAAAGATAAACAACAAAATCATCAAACTATCTACCTGCGAGCTAAAAGATCATTTAAGGCATCATCATCTAATACAGGTGCAGCTTCTTCTTTCTTACACTCACGCAAAAGGGACTCCAAATATTCTCTTCGGTCTTCAGCACTGTGGTAAAAGAATTTCGGGAATACTTAGAAACAGCTTTAGAAGTATGCAACATAGCACGTATATAGGCAACTAACCTTGTATTGTTGTCAAAGAAACCAGCAGTAATGCTCTGATTCGCAACTCCCAGCTTGTGCTCAGCTGCAGCTCTGACTTGTTCTTCAACAGTTTGAACCTTGTGCAAAAGAAAAAATTCAATTTGTTAGATATAAGACTCTGAAGTAGCAACAATTTAATTTCAAGATATAAACAGAAGAGTTATTGATGTACTTTGTCTTCAAACATAACCAAGGGGGAAAGTGTACCGTTTCAAACCGAAGAACAAGTACATCCCTCTTCTGGCCGATTCTGTGAGCCCTTGCCTGTGCTTGCAAATCAACCTGAAGATTTACCAACCACAACACCAAAAACTTGAGACTTGGACTTGTATGTTTAAAATTCGTAATTTAAATTAATGAACAATGATTTGCCTGTGGATTCCAATCAGTGTCAAATATGATTACTGTATCTGCAGCTTGAAGATTTACTCCAACACCACCAGCCCGAATGCTATCAAAATCATACGAATGTCAGTACCATTATAACAGACAACAGCACATGCAGACAAACATCAAGACATGTGAACAGCACATCAAAGCTATTATAGTTTCCATTTGCTATTTTCTACTTGCTAGCAAACCCCTAAAAGTGGACTCCAGCACCAAGCAGCCTAATTTTAAGGGCAAAAATATAGCAGTAGCGTAACTCAGTGACATTAAAAAAATTAATGTAGGATTTTTAGAGCCTATTTGGGAGTGCTTCTGTATAAAGTGCATCTCTTAGAGGCACATACGAACTTTCATTATAAAAAAAATATTAAAAAAAAAAAAAAAAAAAAGGATCCTCCATATATACCTAGCAGTGCTTCCTGAGAAAGTACTAAAAGGCTCCTCTCAACCCCAAAACCTATGTCCATTTCAGACAAACAAAATAAAAGGCACCCTTATCTGAAAGTGCTTTTGACGCCACCAAACACACCCTTTTTGGCTTCCCCTTTCACATGTAAGGTGTAACCTAAATCTCTCCCTTTATGACTTTTCAGGTAAAACAATAAAAGCGGGAAATAGGGAGAGGGGGATGGTTATTTTAAAACCTCCTAGAACCCAAGGTTCCAGTAACTATTGAACCACCTGGTAAAAGCATACAAAAAATAATAATTTACACAAAACAAAAAGAATCACCTGAGAAGAAATATAAAATAGGGAGAATCCGGTTTGTTGAACATATCAATTAGGGCACCGCGATCACCTCCAGATGTGTGTCCATCCAACCTAAGATACTGATACTGCTTAATGTTAAGATATTCCTCCATAACATCAAGTAGCCTAGTCATTGTCGAAAAGAAAAGAACCTGCACAATGACAAGTTTCATTAAGTTGTAGTCCAATATCAAACCAAAATACTAGAATATTCCAAAGAGACATGAATACATATTAAAGAATGATATGATAGTTAAATGAAAAAAATCATGTCGCTAGAAACGGGAAAAGCCTTCCATACCCTATGATCTGTGGCTTTTAGCTTGGGAAGTAATCGATCTAGCATCTCAAGCTTCCCACAAAGCCTTATAACTGGGGGAAGATAATGCTTTGGTATTAAGTTATCAACCTACAAGAAGCAATAAGATAAAGAAGTTTATCTTAATTGGGAACTCGGGAAGAACAAGGGAAAGCCTTGAGAGCATAAGGTAACAATGACAACTGCTTCTTCTCCCTTTCAATATCTTTAGGAGAGCAAATAAGAACTTAAAATGAACAGGTAAAGAACATACCTCCTCTGCATGAAGCTGGCTGAGATATGGATGATTACATATATTGCGAAGCTCCATAACAGAGTTGTGCACTGACCGCGCCTGCAACCAATATGCAGATATTATAATAACATACGGATTAGAATTCACCTGTCTAATGGAAGTGAGAAATAAAATACCTTGGAATTTCCAATTGTACCCAAATTGTCTTCTACCCTCTTCATTAGAAGCTTCTGATAAGCAGAAGCCTCACATCTTACAAGTCTCTCAATCTTTTCGGGTAGTTGATTCTCAACCTGAAATATTTAAAATTCTAGAACATTAACATCGTGACTTTCCATACTCAAGTTTAATAAATTGAATGGTTTGTTAACGATAATACAGAAATTTCGATAAAACGTCAACAAGGCCCCAGAAGCAATATATTTTATACCAAAATTTCTCGATGCAACAAACACCATAAAAAAATCAAATATAACCGGTAAAGGCACTAAGCACCCAAATAAAATATCCAGGAGTCGAGCCATATTGGCCCTCATCAATCATGTAACATTAAATTGATGATCGACTTACATTTGCATATCCTAATTAAGTGGCTAAGTCTATACGTTCCTTCTAGACAAAAATAAGGAAATTAACAAGGATTTTTTTGTTCTGCACCCATCTCCGCGTTCCTAGAATAGAACAAGCTAAATCCTTTACAAGCACATGTAACCCGGAAAAGACGCTGGCTGGCTTATTTAAGAAATTATCACATGTTTGGTAGTTAGACAAGAAAGGGCAGGTCCACTTCAGAGAAGAATCAGAAGACGCGGGGATCGCACCCACTTCTTCTGTCTTCTTATTTTGGTAGGGTTAGGAAACATTTAATCAGCATTTTTCAAATTCACAGACTACGTTACCTAAGATTTATTATCAAACGAAGGAAGCCAACGAACAAAGCTGGCTGCAGTTTACATGTATGGCTTGGACCTATGAATTATTAATTTATGGATAAACTGGATGCAGGTGATAAAAATTGGCTTGGAATGGCCAGGCCCTTGGTTTGCTACCAAGTGGTCTGGGGTTCGACACCTCTCAAGGTACCCACCAAGCAATTGCTAGAGTTTCTTGCTTCCCAAATGTTGTGGGGTCAGGCGGGGGGCTTAGTGTTGGGTTTTTTTCCAGCCCATGTTAAGTTGTCCTAAGTCTATTGGGAATTAATAGTCTTAGAGGATTAAATTGTTTTTCCCAATTGGAGTTGTTTTCCCAGTTGGAGTTGTTTACCCAATTGGAGTTGGTTTCTCAATTGGAGAAGTATTCTTAACTAGATTCCAATTAGGATTAGTAATCCTTATTGAAGAAGACCTTTATTATGTCTATATAAAGGGGCTATTGTACTAGGTTTGAATTGGAGGAGCAAAACAATAAGTGTGTGAGAGAAAAGAAAAGAGAGTATTTCTTGTTCTTGTTCTTTCAGGTTTTTCGTCAAGTCCTAGTTCTAGAGATTTGGCAAGATTATTGGTTGTACTCATTATTGATATAGTGAAAGATTGTTGTTGCTGTCCCGTGGACGTAGGCACATATTGCCGAACCACGTAAATTGTTGGTGTTATTTATCTTGGTTATTTGTTTCTCGATTTCCGGAGTTTGTTCTTGTTTTCCCCATTCTTAAACGCGATATTCTCAACACTTAGTGATTTAGTCGGATCAAAGATTCGGAGACACTAATTTCAAAAAAAAAAAAAATTGGCTTGGAATAAAATAAATGAACTTATATAACTGAGTTTATTGTTCCCTAAAAAAAATTATAAAAATAAAAATAAAAAAACTAGTTCATTGAAGAAACAAACTATACATTATTTATCTATGTTCAATTTACTAAGACATTTAATTTATCTTAATTAATTTACTTACCTCAGATGTTTCATTATATTTGGAAAGTTACCATTAGTTGATACATACATGGTCATTTAAATCTTAAGAACTATGGCAGTACAGCTCGATCATATGCTAAATACAAGGTGATAATATATAGAAATTTCTCTAGTTTCTTAGTCCAACACTGAACAAACATAAGACAATACTAAATTGGGTCCAATCCAAGTCAGACCAGCCCAAAAAAATAGTTCAAACCAGTCTAGTCCTGCGCACTAAGGAGCCCCTTAGTTCCTAAAATGACTGACATGTGACGTTCTCATGGAGAAGACACAAAGTCATTTACAAAAGTTATGATGGCAAAAAAGTTTCCTCGCCTGGAGAACCAACATAAATGGATACACAAAGAACTCCGGAGAACCACAAACATGGGAGAACCCCAAACATGGATGCCCGTATGTCTACACATCATAATAGTGATACTAAATCCACACAAGGACTTATGAACCCAATATGGCAATATGTACCAAAGAAACACGTTTCAAATGGCAAATGCTATTAATAAGCCAAAAACACATTTTCGGTACCTTATGCTTCAGCCTCCGGAGGACAAATGGTCGAAGTACTTGATGAAGACGGTTTATGATCAACAGATTTTCTTCCTCAGACAGCAAGGCCTTGTCAACATAAGCCAACAACAAATACATAACTATAAGATTTTCATGCAACAGGAATCATAGAGAATGTCAATGACTCAAATACAATATTCCAAAGCTCACTTGTTCAGCTGAGTTATCACCACTACTTTCAAATGGTTTGTTGAACCACTGAGAAAAATCATCTGACGAATTAAAAATATTAGGCAACAAGAAGTTTAGTAGCGCCCACAACTCCTCGAGATTATTCTAATCAAACAAAAAAATAAAAGGTAATTAGGATACCACATTAATACACAAACCAAGGAAAGACAATACACATTCACTACACCATCACAAAACGAGTGCCAAAAACAACAAAAGAAGAGCACAAGATCAAAAAAGCCTGAAACCTGTAATGGAGTTCCAGTTAACAGCAATCTGTGAGAGCTCTGATAATGCTTCAGCTCGGCGTTTAACTTGCAGGAAGCATTCTTTATCCGGTGACCTTCATCAATTATTATATAATGCCAGTGTATTTTGCTTAGTTTTGGTCTGTCATGCTTATTCATCAGATACTCATATGTCGTAAGGAGGACATTAAATTTCTGTTGAACTATCCTTTCCCTGCAATGTAAAGTAACTCCTGAGCCACTGTATACCTAAAGTAAAACATAAAAAGAGGTAGCTGCTTGGTTGTATGTGATTACTTGAATAGCCTCCGTCTCTCCTCAGGGGTGCCAGAATAGACAATTCTAAGAATACTAGGGGCCCAAAAGTTAATTTCTGACTCCCATCCAGGTAAAACCGAAGATGGCACAACCACTAGAAAAGGTCCTCGATCATTTTTTGTTTCCATCAGGTAACAAATTAATGAAATTACCTACAAACAAACATGTTATAGAGTTTAGATGTGTAAACAGGAAACATATTGCCATCAGTCTAGGGAGATTGAGAATCAATCCCTACCTGAACAGTTTTACCTAGGCCCATTTCATCAGCCAGAATACCATTCAAATGATTGTTGTATAGTGATACCAACCACCTTAAGCCATTCATTTGATACCTGAAGATCAAAATTACTGTTATTGAAAAGATTCACACCTGTGCAATGATAAAAGCACTTCCTCAATCATTTCAAAATGGATACAACAATTACAAAATTGTTATTGAATAACACCATTTTACAGTTTAGGAAAAAATCCAAACTTTTACCCCTCCACAACCACCAAAAATATATATTTCCAAATATATAAATCTAACAAAGCACATTCAACTCACTCTCTCAATTTTCCACTGGTAAGAATAGATGGCTGCTGAGCAACAGTCTCTTTTATACTGCAAAAATCAATGTTGATTGTAAGCTACTTTGGCAGAGCAAGTAAAGGGGAAAGTAGTACAATTGACAGCCTCAAGAAAGCCAGCCTTCATTTCTTAAAAAAAAATATATATATGTTCCAAGAGTTATGGTCAGAAAGGAAATTTTTTAAACAGGGGTTAATAAAAGGAACGAGAGCTTAGCTCAGTTCAACCACCACTAAGTAAATGTTAGGTAGTGAGGAATAGCTATTCCAAAGCAGCAAACAAAGTTTAATCAACAATAAACCCAAGACAAAGAAGCCATATCAGCACCTATGAGCCATCAAATAGTACTTCTCATTGCTCTCCATGTAATGCTGCAAAACAAAAATAAAATAACAAAATGAGCGTGGACTTAACTAAGAAGTGAAGTACCGAGAGAATAAACTTGCCTTAGCCTGGTCACTTTCATCTTCATTTTCAAAAGTAGGCTCACTCTTCTCCACTACACTTGCAGTTCCACTTTCATCCACATCATGCTCAAATCGGCTTGCCAAAGCCTTTGCATCTCGTAGTTTGGAACCAAGCTTTTGAAGATATTTCTCAGTCTCTTTGAGAAGTTGCTTAACACGGTCAGATTTGGCATCCTAGCATGAGTTTCAAAAATGTTATGTAAAAAGAGTAAACTTAAGAAGCAATGCTGAAGTCAGTAAAAACTTCGAACATACCTGCACCATTCGCAGATATCCCTCCACGTCATTGATCTTCAATAAATTTATCTTTTCACGTTGGATCCTATCAATCTTCTCACGATGGATACGTTCCTTCCTTTTGTGGAACTCCTTCACATATTTATTGAAAACCTTCCAGCGTTCTCTCTTAAGTTTAAACACATCGTCCAGTCTTTCCCTGAAGTCCAGATTAGAAAGCAAGTCAGAAACTGCGCAGAACACTTTGGAAACCAAATCAACTGAGAAATGGAATAAATGATTGCTATAGCTCCTCAAAAACATAGAATGCTATAAATATTGACGCGCACTGGACAAAGATATAATACGTACTTGTGAACCTCAATTTCACCAAAGAACTCCTTTTGCCTCTCCCGAATTCTCTTTTGTCGCTCTTCCTTCATCTTTTGCTCAAACTTTTCAAGTTGTTTTATCCTCCTACCATGTCTATATTTCTTACAACTTCTCAAGTTATCCATTTCAGTATTGATTGGTTTGAAGAAATCACCCAAGAATTCACTGCCCAAACAAGTCAAAACATGGTTTTAAGTGTCTGGGAAATAAAACAAATTATATAGAGAAAAAAATTGCACCAATTAGACTGAAAAGATAAATTTATACTCCCTCTGTCCGAAATTAATGGTCCACGCTTCTCTTTTTGGAATTCAAAAGAACTTTACCCACTGTAAAAGATTAAATAACTTCTTTCCATATTTTCCACAACCCTTAGTCATCTATTTAAATGAATTTGACACGAAATACTTCATAATTTTAGATTTAAAAATAAGAGAAACAATTGAATGCAAACACCTGAGAAGTAGGAAAGCATTAAATGGTTACTTAAATTTCTATAAAAAAAACCATTAAAATAGTTCCAAATAATTTGGTAAGAAAGCATTAAAGTGGTACTTAAAATTTATGTTTCTGCAACGCAGATAATTCCTTAAAGGGACAGAGGGAGTAATTGGTCTTCACTTGGAAGCCCGTATAGGATAATCAATAACCTTCGGAGACGGCGTTGCAGCTCCAAGAGTTGTAGTTTTTTCAGTTCTATGACGCTTTTGGTTTTTGCAGATATATCTTCAGAAGAGCTCACATTTTCCTACGAGTAGTAAAATGCAGTACATGAGGCAAATACAATATTAAGAATAGAATAAATGAATCTATCACACCATGCATCGAGTTGAATATATCATTTTGCAAAGATATATTCATAAACATAGATGAGAATTGAGTATATATAAGATAAGTATTTGGTCAAAACAGGATATGGAGATCATTTTAACAGCTTCAAAAATACAAGATAAGTAGTTGAGTAAATTCCTTTCCGTAAACAATGTATTGTTTGAAGAGTGAGACATATGAATAATGAAAGTACATGAAAAATAACAACAACAAAAAAAAATCAAAACATTATCCCTTCAGTGATGTGAACATTACAATGTGCCCAAAACGTTTCTTGTGCAACTCTGTACAGCGTCATGTAAACACAGTTGTGATGCAGTTCATAACAAAACAAACACGTCAATATATGGTTGGTTATGTTCCCTTTATTATGTGTCTCTTACAATGTGATCCGTGTTTCATACAAGCTAGGAGGTGCCAACTCACTGAATAAGTAAACTGGCCCAAAGAATTTGATTCTTCTATTCTCCCAGCAGAGATGCACCTATAATCAAGTAATTTTAGTGCGAGCATTGCTTTTAAATTTTGCCTTTAAGGCCGACCCGCAAAACCTTCTTTATGCTACTCTCACAAAGAAACAAGGTACAAAATTTTATAAATGGTTAACTTCTCTGGATGGCTCCATTGTTTTCATTGCATACATACATGGCACTTAGCATTCTGGAGACATTTTTCCATACTAACCACTTTCTTTGAATTCAATCAATCATTCCCATGAAACTTCTAACACAGTTGGATCAGTTTTAAAGTACAAATAAGCATAATACTTTTTTAGATTATTCTAAACTACTCTATTACTAGAGGGGGGGCTCGAACTTGGGTGCAAGGGCACACTGCCCTAGCCAAATGGCATAACCCACATCTGCATCAGCATAATTCTACCTGAAATGTGTGAAGATGATCCCTTTTGTATGTATCGCTCCCAAACCCCAAACTCTTCTTTTCCCCCCAAAAAAATACTCAGTAACTACAATTTAAGCCCATAATAAATACCAGGCAGGAATAAAAAAAAAATATGTTTTGGGGTAATGAAAGAACAACCAATATTTGAAGCCATATAATGTTTTTCTAACAGACCTTTAATTTGTGGAAACATGTCGCAATTTTTCGCTTCGCTTTTTGCTGTTTTAGAATCCAAGTTTGTTCATCCAAAAGCTTCTTTTTCTGCTTATCCATAATCCACTTTTCTGACATAGTGTACTTTAGTGAAGGTGGCAAATCAGTATGGTTATCATTGTTTACTTGTCCTGCAGTTGAAAAAGGTATTTTTTCAGAGATTCAAAAAAGATTTCATACACCCAAAAAGCATTTCTTTTGAAATACTAATACCTATAAACCATCTACACCAGAATTACCAGAACTAGCAAGATCAGTACAAAGAAAAAGTACAGACTGATTTAAATATATTGTTCTCACCCTGAGATAAATGTTTTGGCAGGATATGAGTATCCTTTGATGCACCTGCTGTGTGATGATCATTTCCCATTCCAGAAATCGGTTTCCAAGAATCTCTGAGTGAAAAAGAAGCCGGGTGATTACCTGTATGGTGATTCCCCATGACATTGCTGCTGCTAAGATTTGGGACCCTTCCAAGTTGCAAATGTCCATTTTCCATATTGTCCAAAGGATTACTGACAGTTGAACCACTCCTTGCACCTGAAGATTCAGGATGCTGTGATGCAATGGTTAAACATGCCGGCGAGATTGTGGTCTCATGGGTCTGTATTTCAGATTCTGGTTTATGTAAACCAATAAGATGGTTTCTTTCTTCTGAAAGTACAAAGTGATCTGGAGGTGGGCCATTTATTTCTTCCATTTTCGGGTTCTCAGTTTCTACGAACAAAGAGTCAGTCTCAGGGAACTTTCCAGTGGAGGCACCGGGCAGCATTTTATCAGTTTCCCTCTCATTGCTGAGTCTTCCATATGGTGTAGTAGCATCAGAAATGATATTTAGTTCATTTGAAAACTGCACTTTTCCTTTATGGTCAACTAACTCTTTACGAGATCCATCTGTATTGCCACCTGAAATTTTTTTAAATTAATACATCAAGGCTGATAATACAAAGCTATTGCATTCTAGGGCGGCAAGTCAGTAAAAATTGAGGATTTAGAAAAAAAATAAAAATAGTTACCTTCTTTAGGGAAAATGTTACCAAGTGCAATTTCAAGATGTAGTTTCTTTGGCATCAAACCATTTCTGCATGCAAAACACCACAGTTAACCCGACTAAGACAAAGATTTGAACTGGATAGCATCTTGACCAAACAGGACAACATCATATCCAAAATATAACTATCTACCTGAAGGCTAAAAAGACAAGGCACTGTGCTCTGAGCTGCTTCAACTGCTGTTCCTGGAAAGGCGTGCCAGGAGATCCAGAAGCCAAGTGAACTGGGGATTTACCAGTATCTCTCAGAGCTGCACTTCTCAGCATACTCATTTCTACTGCACTATTTTGCCTTCCAGCCTATGAACAAATATGTCAAACTTGCAAATTGCCATATGCACAAACTTTCAAACATCAAAGGAGCAAATAATTTCATGCGCAGAACAGATTTCCACATAATCTATGGGTATCAACTAAACACAAGGCAATGCCAGCTAAGCAGACTGCTAAAATGAAAAGAAAAAAAAAAAGACACGCTAACCACATGCAATATACGCATTCTAAAAAATAAATGTTTCCATAAGATCTGAAAGAAGAACACAAGTAGTAAGTATATTGTACTAGCTATGTTTTCTTTTAGTATGTCTTCCTCGTATATCGAGTAAGAATACTAGAAACAACTTAATTCAGCATGATGGACACAACTAAACACAATGCCCTTGTTTTGCCTAAAAGTGGAGAACATAGTGGAATAATGGATACAGATTTAGTACCTGAGATGTCTTATTTCCATCCGCTAATATATTAGTATTTCCTCCATCGTGCTCAGAGACCTTTCCAGTTGAGGCCAATGTGCTACTGTAATTGATTGGAGTTGAGAATCCAGGTTCTGCTACTTGGTATGAACCAGATGCAACTGCCATGCCTCCTTGAATCTTGCCAAAAGAGCCTGAAGTTCCAATATTATCATGTGAGCCTTAATTGCTCAAAAGCCCAGGAGATAGTAGAAGAGTTTCAGCCTTAATAAGAGTAACCCCATTTAAAAATAATTTATTTGTTTGTATATTAATTCAATACAAAAGAAAAAGAAGATATCTTTCCAGGATATAGATAAGTCATCTTCAATATGATTCAACCATACTTGACATTCAAATAATCCCGCGGAGAGGATAATGTTTAAGGACTTAGTCCAAGGGGTCCATTTTTTAGTACCATTTTAATGCTGGTTATTTGGAAATTTTAAATTTTGTGAGCTGAAATTTCAGATGCATTGATTTCCAACAAATTAATTCCACAATAATATCAACGTTTTCCAATTTCTTACTTGATCCAGGTGATGGAGACGTTGACTGCTGCATTGGACTCTCTGCTGACATATTACCTGGAATGGCAACATTAGAAGAAAATCTGGGAACTTGAGATTTTTCATATGGAAAGCCAGCTTTACTTTGATTCCATATGCCCATAGTGTCATGTATAGGAGGTATGGAAGTGGCTTGCTGCTTTGTTAAAGCATTATGAGTAGAGGAAACTTCCATTTCTTCAAGGTGATTTGAACTTAGAGCCCGAGACATCGAATTGGTAGTATTTGTCACATCCAACTGCTTTTCTGAAGGTTGACCTTCTTGCTTGGCTCTGAGCAATGGTCTCATACTACCAGGGAATGATGTAAAATGTTCCATTTGACCACCACCCAGACCAATATTAAAACTAGCAGTTTCACCACCTTTACCTGAGAAACCAGCAGGTGCTTCGACCTTGTTTGTCTTTCCCTTCCTTGTATTAACTGCAGCATTTCCAGTATCAAGATGTTGAGGGTTTTCAGGATGCGGTTCCATAGGTATGGATGTATCTCCCCTCTTCCTCTTAGTGGTGGGTCTTTTACCATCCTTTCGATTCACCTGTTTGTTTGTATCACGCCTTTCTTGTGACTGTGAATTGGCAGACCTAGAGTCTAAACTAGATGGACTTTCATGATCAAAAGATTGACTACTCCGATGAGTTGCGGATCCTTGATAATAATCATTTCCTGTACAGCTAGGGCCAACAGGCGGTCCGCTTAAAGAAAACTTGTCCATATTAGACATCTCATTTTCAGCCAAGCTTGCTTTGGAATCTTTTGCAACGGCAACAGCATGAGAAGAAGCTGCAGAAAAGTGGCTTTCAATTACCTCTCACTGACCAAGCCAATTTGATTGAAATAAAACGACATTGACCACAAAATGTGACTGAAAAATTACCTGTTTGAGTTCCACCAGACATAGGAAGGCGTGAGGACTTCAAAGCTTCAATATCAAGACCATGCTGATTAATAACAGTCTCCATGGCCCTAAGTGGATCAAGGAAGATAAGTTAGAGAAAAGTATACGAACCACCCCCCCCCCCCCTTCTTCCTCCCTCACAGCCCCCAAACAAATGAAGATGATGGAGGAAGACCCAATTGACAAATCAACTGTGAGAAACCAAAATTTTCAGGTTATGAGTTGACATTCTACGCAGAAATAATTGATTTAACAAAACAATAGAAAACCCACGAAAAATAGTAGTGTTGGAAAAATTTTAAAACAATAGGTAGTGATATGAAAAGCTAACCACAAAAAAAAAAGAAGGAAACATAGCTTAATGTAAAACAATCTCCATACTAAAGCAGTTTAATATTGAACTAATCTTATTTTTTACCAAAACTAAGTAAACTATTTAACTACCTAAGCAATATTATTGGATATAATCCAACAATCCTCAATATGCGGCGTAAATAACCGAATAAAAGAAAATGCAGCTGCGCCCTCCACATTAAAAGGTATAGACAACTTATTTTCTTGGACACTGCAAGCTCGATGTTATCAGATAATTAAGTAAATTATCATTAGGATTCACCATATAAATGATAACAATGCTAGCACAGTTTTGAAATTCTTTCACAGGTCTAGATAATAATCTTAAAATTTCTGATTGCTCTAATAAGTCCAGTATGAACAAAATACCATCAAATAGAGTGTACAATGATTAACCTTTACCTTGATATCACTTGATATGGCATGGAATGTTCCTTCCCACTTGACTTCATGTGTTGTAGTATCTGCATTTCCCAAACACAATGCAAATAAATACATGTACATGCGTGTCAGAATAAATAGGAGCAAATAAGTGGGTGGATTTAAAAAGACCATTTGTCAAGAGAAAACTATACGAACCACATAAAGCTTCGTAGCAAGTTTGGCAGGCTCATCTTTAGAATCTTGAATGAGTTTGTGGAGAAACTTGGCTGCCTCCAACTCAACATTATGTGAAGATGCCATCTCATTCGAACTGCCCTGCAATTAGTGAAATCAACGAACAGTATGACTATCATAGCATACCAATCAATGAATTCTCTGGTTCAAATTTTAGAGTCAGAATCGCAATGCATATATATTGTTGAGAATTACAGTTTTGATGTACCGCATATTCAGCACCTAATGGGGGAAAAATATCACAAAGACCGCCTAGCGATTACAACCGCTTGTCAACATCTCATACGCACCCATGATTAGTGTGTTACAAGACAATAACACCTCAACTACTGAGAGGGGAAGGGAGCAGCATTGATTGCAGTGACGAAATAAGTGCATTTTGTTTAGGCAAAGTAAACCAATCATTAAAACATCAAATGGTGTCGACATACACTTTCTATTTGAGAAACGGTGACAATAATTTCTAAAATTGACTAAAGCATTAATAGTATCAATTTCAACCCATTCTTCCAAATTCAATTAAAACAAAAACACAAGTCAATTTTCACATACTAGAACACAAAAAACCCCAAAAAAATCACAAAAACCCTACCTTGGAGCTTTTGCAAGAAAATTGAGCTGAAAATTAGTAAAACACAGGCAAATCCTGTCCCAAAACCCTAGAAAATTAAATTTACGGTCTCAAAAAACAAAAACTGACACTGACGGGTCTTCGAATTCGATTAATCAGCTTTTCAGCGATTGAGTTCCGCAAGAGTAAAAATTGTACACGGCAATATAAAATGCTAGGAAAAGCGGCAGCTTGAAAGGCCAAAGGGGTTTACCTAATCGGAGATCCGACCCGGAATTCGAAGGCGATGCTGCTGCGAGCTGGAGAGCTTCATAAATAAGAGTCAGAGCGAGAGAGAAGTTGCGTCAAAAACCCTCGCGCTAAGAAATGCAATTTGGCTTGAGGGAGAGATTTGAGTGAGAAATTTAACTCCGTTTAAATTACCAGACAGCCCTCTTAATACCAAAATGGTCCCTACGTTTTTCAATTTAGCTGATTTGGTCTGCTTTTTTACCAATGTTACCAAATTGATCCTTTCCATCTGATTCCGGTTTAAAGTAGGGAACTTTAACTGTTCACTTTAACGAAAAACCATATTTTTATACTAAAATGTCAATCCTGGTACTATTCACTTTACTCTTTATTTTATCCTTATCGTTAAAACTCAAAGTTTTCAAGTCATTTTCATTAGTTTTCCTTTTAAAATACCAAGCTGAATCCGACAAGTGAAGGCCCATTCGATGATGTTTTACAAAATAATTTTGTTTTCAAAAAAAAATAATAATAATAATTTTTTGAATAAACCGGCAAACGAACTTTAAGACTTTATGGGTGCGTTTGTTGGATTGAACTATTTTGGACTGTACTAACTTCAGGAACTAATTTGGACTGACTTAGGGGGTGTATTCAATTAGAATTTTGAGAGATTTTAATTCTTTTAATGAATATAGGGGTATTCAATCAGGAATTTAAGTGATTCTCTGAAATTCAATGTGTATTCAATCAAGATTTTAAGATAGTTTTTTAAAATCCTCAGAAATCCAGGTGTATTCAATTAGGATTTTAAAGAAGTTTATAACATTCTAGGTGTATTCAATTAGAATTTGATTTTAAAGAATTTGAAAAGGTTGAGGAATTAGAGGGATTTTGTAGTGTATTTTAAGCATCTACAAATCTCTTCTCTTCCCAAGAGATTTTGAGGGAATTGAATCAAAATTTTACAAAGAATCTCTACAAATGAATTAGACTCCATCAAAATCCATGGATTTATAAATCCTTCAAAATCTCTCAAATTCTCAATTGAATACCACCCCCTTAGACTAGACTAAGCTGGACTAACTTAATAAAACATTTGGTACATTGTCAGACTAAGAAACTAGACAATAACAAATGTTAATATAATATTATTTAATCTAATTTATATTAATATTTTATTATTTAATCTCTTTTTCTTTTTTCTAAATTCTCTTATCCTCTCCCGAAAATTCATTTCACACTTGCATATCATTCAAACAATTACAGAGCAAATCAAATGCCAATTCCAAATCACACAAACCTACTCGAAATCAAAACCCAATTTAAATCAAAACCAAATGAAAACAAGAATCCTAAGCTGCTGCCCTTGGCGGAGAACACGCCGATGTGGTCCCAATCCAGCCAATGTCTTTATCGCCATTGTAGGCTCTAGCGTTTTTGGCCTCCCATAATCCTTCAAGAGCATTGGGTGGCTCACCCACTGCTGGGTTCACAAGATCCCGTCACTTGTGCGAAGCCGACAAGTCTGAGGTCGAGTTCGAAACGCAGCGGAGCAGACGACTAGAGCTAGACGAACAACAAGTCTTCCTCAATTCAAAATTATGGGTTCGGGCTGAAGAAAGAGGGAGAGAGTGGTGGTGGGCTGGTGGTGTGATCCCACTAGAGTTGGCGAGTTAAGGCGTGATAGT
Organism: Crataegus laevigata; assembly: GCA_963580275.1. Taxonomy (NCBI): domain Eukaryota; kingdom Viridiplantae; phylum Streptophyta; class Magnoliopsida; order Rosales; family Rosaceae; genus Crataegus; species Crataegus laevigata. Next base: position 13,808,411 of record OY756940.1, on the reverse strand, counting down.
GGTTGTCGGTGCTCAAGAGAGCAAAGAACAGAGAGAAGATGAGATGGAGCATACGAAGACAAAGCAGACGAGGTATTAGCAATCTCATGGGTATTGGGGGGTCTTGCTAAGAACTTCTAGTGAAGGAGTTTGTCCATGCAAGTCCCCTTTAATCTCATTAAACATAATCCCATTACGTACCAAACACGTAATTGGACTAATAGTTAGTCCAGTCTAACCCAGTAACACTTAGTGAGGGCAAACAAACACCCCTAATATTTTTACTGGCCTCTTGGCAATTAGACTTTTTTTTTTTTGTTTTACTATTTTGTTTTTCTTTAATTTTAATATTATTGTTTTTATTAAAACATATTTTGGAAAATAAAGAACTAATCGAACGGTTCATATGGAATCTAATTTTATCTAAATTTAAAAAAAAATAGGTCAAAAAGTTCATAAATGTTGTGGCCTATGTTTAACTGACAGGGGAAGGGACCGGCGACACAGAGAGAGATGTGTTTGTAGGGTTGTGTAGAGGATGTTGTTATTCCCCAGTGCCTTTATTTATAGTAATATGAGTAAAAATAAATCATTATCCCCCAAGGAATACAGGTCCTAATATGAAAGAATAACTAAAATCAAATATAATCTAGGATTTACACAATCACACTTAAACAAGAAGTTTATAACACTCCCTCTTGAGTGTGTAAATACTCAAGTAGGTTTGGCATCATGTAGAGGTTGAGGAAGTCGACGGGCACTGATTATGAGAACACACTATTCTCATTAAGGTAGGAACTTGAATAAAGAACTAAGTCTCACAAAAAACCTTATGGCAATGGTAAAAATCTGAGTAGGAATAAAGTCCATAGTCTAAGGAAAAATGTGAGTAATGCAAAGTCAAATGAAACACCTACAGAATGTCATCAATGATATGATCAACCCAAGGTGAATGCCTCGTCAGAACCTCATTAGGTAACAAAAACCCTGTGGAAAAAATGCTCATAATCTTAGGGGGAAAATAGTATATTAAGATCAAGCAAGTATACTTCAAGATACTCCCCCTGAATTTGATATAATTCCAAAGAGAACTAGTAATGTTACAACTTAGAAAGTTTACGTATACCAATTCCTTGAACAAGCTTCTGAAACGTTGTATTCGATACAATGTGCGTGGTGTTGTCTCATTTGATGTAACCCTTCTTGAGCTGCTCGATGCATGTTTGCGTTGTCTTCATAGATCGTCGTCAAGACATCAACGATGGGGTAAAGATCGCAGAAGCTTCGAATATGGTCCACAATTGCTTTTGACCAAAAGCATTCCCAAGTTGCTTCATATACAACGAGAATTTCAACATAACTAGACGAAATGGCAATTAAGGTCTGTTTAGTTGACCTCCACGAGATTTAGGTGTCTCCAACGATAAAGACATCACCCGTTTGAAAGTACGCCTTGTGCGGTTCAGATAAATATTCTACGTTGGCATAACCAACAAAATGATAATCAACTTGAGATAAGGGGGTGCAACATCACTCAAGGATCCGTAGGGATATAACAAGCACATATCATTAGTACCCTTAAGGTGCACGGCAGTTCTCGCAAGCTCTTCAAGAGTTCTGATAAGGTTCATATCGTCGACATAAACTGCAAGTGTCGCAAAACCAGAATGTGATTTCTTAATGAACACACGAGAGCATAGTTCATTGTTCACGTATCCCTAACTAGTCAAATACTCACTCAGACGGTTATACCATATTCTTCCGGATTGCTTCAAATCGTAGAATGAACGCCTTAGCCGAATTAAAAGCGTGTTACGGGGTTTGAAAATATTTGATCTAGTCAATGTAATTCATTCGGGAACTTTCATATAAATTTCCGTATCAAGATTCTTATAGAGATATGCAGTTACTATGTCCATCAGCTGCATACTCTATTTTTTGAAAACTACCAAACTGATAAGGTAGCGAAAAGTAATTACATCAATAACGGGTGAATAAGTTTGGTCATCGTCAATCCCGGGGCGTTGTGATAAGCCTTTTGCAACAAGACAAGCTTTGTAACGGACAATTTTGTTCTTCTCATTACGCTTCCGAATGAAAACCCATTTATAGCCAACGAGCTTCACATGTGGATGAGTAGGAGCTACAAGTACAAACACTTTACATTTCATTCAACTTGGATTGCTTGTTTCCAGTTTAACCAATTGGTTCTACGTCGACATTCATCAACGGAACGAGGTGCTCAACATGATCTCAGTAGCTATTGCATATGTTAATGGTTCGTTGACGATCATCTCATTTCTACACCAAACATCATCCAATCTAGCATAATAGACTGAAATATCACGATTCTCGGGAGGTAGATTCGTCTCTTGAAAGACTCATTCATAATTTAGAATTTTCTTATGAGTTGGATAGAATGAGTAGGTGACATTCGGATTCATGGTAAGCTCTTCAGGTGCCTGTGTCGTGGGTTTCCTCTTTCGGGAGTGTGAGTCTTTTGAACCAAGAGGTCTGCCATTTTCTTTGTAGGAGGCAGAGGATTGGCTAGGCACTAATGTATGTGGATCGGCAAAAGTGGGGTCCTAGGCCTCAAAGAAGGAAGTATGTCGTACATTTGGTACATCCATCTTTGCAGGCACATTCACAGTTGGAATATGTGATCTTGTCACTCGCGCTAGATCGGTAAAAACATCTGCATGCTTTGAGTTATGCTATGGAGATCTAATATGCGCTCCACTTTAGTATCAGACTTAGCGGTGCGGGGATCTAAATGAGATAAAGTAGGAGTCATCCACGATAATTTGCATTTTTCTTTAGGAACGTTGATGTTTTTATCTCCCCCTAATAACAGGAAGATTGTCTCATAGAAGTGACAATTCACGAAACGAGCGGTAAACAAATCATTTGTCAAAGGTTCTAAGTAACAAATGATCAAAGGAAAATCATATCCGACATAGATTCTCATCCCTCATTGAGGCCCTATTTTTGTACGTAAGGGTGGCGAAATAGGCACATAAACCTCACAACCAAAAATGCGTTATATGGTTAGGTTGCAACAGGCCTTAGACGGACCAACATGGTTGTTTGCAATATTGCATAGCCCCAAGCAATAATCAGGAGCTTGGTACGTATGACCAACGATTGAGCAATCATTTGTAAGTGCTTAATGAATGCATCTGTCAGGCTATTCTGGGTATGAACATGGGGTACTAGATGTTCAACTTTAACCCCAACTAACATGCAATAGTCATATGTGAATTCTTCAGCATTATCCAATCGAATATATTTGATCGAATAACCAGGGTGATGAGCCCTGAGCTTGATAACCTAAGCCAATAGTTTGGAGAATGCAGCGTTTCTTATGGACAACAAGCACACATGTAACCAACGTGTGGAAGCGTCAACAAAAATTATAAAATATCTAAATAGTCTGCACAGAGGGTGAATCAATCTACAACCTCTTGAATCCTTTATAGAAAAATAGGAGGATTCGAACGAATCTTGTCATAAGAAGGCTTAATAATAAACTTTCCCATGAAACAGGTTTGACATGCAATTCTTTGAATCGAACCTAAACTTCAGGTTAGTAAATGTCCGTGTGATGATTTGAGGATACGGCGTATCGCTGTTTGTCCAGGGTGTCCCAAACGATCATGCCAAAGTGTAATTCGTGCGCGGTCCCAGAGATAGGGCTGGCCACATAGTGGCTTTTTATAGGGTGTATGGTTATAGTATACAAATCACTCGAGATACGCTCCATGTTCTCTAGAATACGTTTTTGGCCATATTCGTAGGAAGTTATGCACATAAATTCAACTTCATTTTCTACATAGGTTTCAGCATGGTAATTATTATCTTTAATGTCCTTGAAACTCAACAACGTTCTTCCAGAACGCTTAAAATGGATTGCATCATCAATGGTCAAAATTGTACCATTGGATAACATTATACATGCCTTACCTTATCCTTTGATCACGATGGATGGGCCTGAGAAGGTTGTCAGAGGTGTATTCTTAGGTATGAACTTAGTGAAATGGATGTGTTCACACAAAACGCTGTTCGTGGTTGCACTATCTACCAAACAACTAACTTTCCCACTAGTAATTCCTAGAATAAAAATTAATTTGAATCAATCACATGCATAAAAGTTCTTAAAAACAAATATCCATTCAAAATAATTTAAGTATTCAAGGATGGTAAACAAATCACCAACAAATAATCCAAGAGGTGTGCTATCCACACACGTCATTTTACTTCTCACACACCCCTTGATAATTTCTGTTTGTTGATCTTCTTCAATTCATCCGATCCGACAACCGAAAATTAAAAATATGTGTGAGAAGTAAAATGGGGTATGTGGATATCACACCCCATAATCCAAACATAAAGAAAAATTGTTCAAAAAATTAAACAAAAAACAAATTGGGGTTTAGCCACTAGGTGGAATTCGGCTCTATTGTCTAAATTTCAATTAGAAAATTAGTTTATGTCTAAGATTCTAATCTTCCATAGGGGTAATAGCCTCTTGAAAGTCAGAAACCTCCATCTTTGTACTCTCTGGTTCATCCACTTCCACAAAGTTTGATTCAAACTTCTTACGACGAGAATGATATTCAGCTACAACCTTCTGGGGAGCTCGGCAAACATAGGACCAATTGTCATTTGAACCATAGTGATAACACATGTCCATATCCATGGTATCAAGTGCTTTGCCCTTATTCTTGAAGTTTGGGGCCTTGGGAGCAAGGTTAGAGTGCTTATGGGCTCGGTTTCCTCCCTTAGATGGGCCTTGGATCTGTTGTTGACCTTGACAGAGTGGCTTCTGGCCACCTCTACCACACCTATTTTGGAGTTTTAGGCGTTTGTTTGTGCTATAGTGTGCTTCAGGCACAGCAGTCGCCCCAGTAGGTCGAGCTTAATGATTTTTCATCAACAATTGATTATGTTTTTCAACGAGAAGTAAAACAAAGATCAAGTCTGAAAACTTAATGAACTTTTGAGCCATATATTGTTGATGCAAACAATATTAGTAGCAAAGAAGGTCGAATGGGTATTCTCCAAGAGATCATCTTCGATCAAGGTTTCGTTACAAAGCTTAAGAAGTGATCGGATTCATCAAACTTCATAATTATATTAATTCACAAACTTAAAGTCTTGGAAGCGCAAATGCTGCCAGTCATATCTTACTTCATGTAAGAAGATGTCCATTTGGTGATCAAAGCGATCAACCAAAGCGACCTAGAGTGCTCGTGGATCATCCTCAGCAAGGTACTCAGTTTGCAGTGCGTCATAAATATGTCTTCCGATGAAGATCATGTTAGTGGCTTTCTTTGCAGTGAGGTGGAGCTTCACATCTTGGACCTACTTGAGGTAGTTTCTTCTAAAGACCTTCAAAGCGGTAAAGTCGAGTTTGTTCAAATTCGACATGTTCCTATTACAAAATAAATGAACAGGATGTGATTAGTGTAATGAAGAAAAAAAAAATAATCCATTCACATAAGAGTAGAACATTCAGGTTCTAACAGACATGTATTGGTTTAAATTCGCATGAAAAAGCTTCGGGTTTTCATGGGTGTTGTTTTTAAGGAAAACTTTAGGTTTTCAAACAAGGCATGCTTCTTGAAACTTCAGGTTTCGAAATAATTATGAACTTCAAGTTCATATGTTCCTGCAGACAAACACACACACACACACACATATATATGCAACAAGAAAATATGTAAATAGAACTTTAGGTCTATAATTATAATGGAATTAATTATTTGGACTTCGGGCCAAATTTAAAGTGTGGGTGAAAAATTATAAAACCCAAAAGTACCTAAAAATAGGCAATTAACACTCGAGGCCCAAAAATTTTGACCAAAGCCCACAAGTGGGCTGAGTGAACTGGTGTCTTGAGGTTCAAGCCTAAAACTAAACTGGGGTAGGCATGTGCCTAGCATGCAGGCAGGCCAAGCATCATAGAAAACGGGCTGTAGATGCAAGCCCAAAGACAGAGGCCTAAACGAGCTTTGATCTGGTGCTTCGCGGACATATGTACTTGGGCGGACGCAATCATGTGCGTTGTAGTACACGGGAGCCGTAACAACCACGCAGGCTGTGATCCTTTATGGTGCGAGACACAGGAACACCGTGGCTAAAAAGGGCCGATGTTGGGCCGAGAAGAGCTCTAAAGCCCAAAGGGCTGGTGCTCACCAAGAACCAGCCAAGCCCAAGTGAGCTTGGGGTTTGAACCATACACTTCAGCACTAGCTAGGTGAATTCACCAAAGAAGAAGACTAGAAAAATTAACTCAGAATTTCAAAGAAAAACTGGTGATATTCGAACGAATCTCAGTCAAAAACCTATCGGGGGACAATCTTCAGGTCGTTGGGACGAAGACCAAAGGTCAGGATGAGGTTGCAAGCCCACTTATAAGGGAGAATACGCTATGGAAGGCGTCGGGTTTTTTTTGGGTTTCAGACAATGAGCCCATAGCTTCGGCTTCATGGTCTCGTGACTCAGCTCAGCCACATAGGCTGCAGGCCTGGGGCCAGTGGCTTGACGGCTTGCCAGCCACAGCTCACACGGTGGATGAGTTTAGAATGAAACTGTAATCCATATTTTAATTCTTATTTTTTTCAATTTCAGATTAATTCAATGCATATTCATATAAACAATTTAATGCATGGACATATATTTGATACAATTCATGGCAATATCAAATTCACATAATTCAACAATTATGGATATAATGCATACACAATTTATGTAAATCTAAAATTCGAAAAATGTAAAGTTGGGTCATACATTATGGTGAATGTTCGTGCTATTAGGGCTACAAAAATATCGAGATAAAAATCGTTGTTTTGGAAGAACCTGATTCAGTGATGATATTGGTGAAATGGTTTGATGCAAAAAACTTCCACGTCAGATTCCTAGGCGCATCGGTAAAAGTGTGTTGATAACGTGTAGTGGCCTATGTTTAACTATGGGAAAGGGCCAAGGGCACAGAGAAAAAATAGAGAGAAATATGTGTTTGTAGGGTTGTGTAGAGAATGTTGTTATTCCCCTACGCAGTGCCTTTATTTATAGTAATAAGACAGAATAAATCATTCTCCTCCAAGGAATACAAGTCCTAATAGGGAAGAATAAATATAATCAAATCTAATCTAGGATTTACACAATCACACTTAAATAAGAAGTTTATAACAATAAATAATATTTAAGATAACACATCCAAACATCAACTTAAAAAAAGTAAACAAAAAAAAAAAATTTACTGCCGCTTAATATTACGGTCTAGTAGTATTCCTCTTCACTTGTAAGTGAGAGGTCTTAGGTTCAATATTCGCCAAATGCGAATTTCAACCATATTATTGCTAGTCCACTGTATGCTCTCATATAGAATTCTCATCGGATGCTTTTATTCTTGAAGGGGGTAAAACAGAAAGTGTGAGCGGGCAAAAACAAGCTTTTAATAAAATCTAGTTTTTCTTCTATACATAATAATCCTAGTTGTAAAAATTGTATAGTTTCCAAAAAATCATACTAAGTATAAGTATAAAAATCAAGTACTGAACAAAACAATTATTTCCAAGTATACGGTAAAAATCACAATATTTCCAAGATAGCTACAACAATATATAGTATAGATTGAAAAAGAAAAAAAAGCCTACTCACTCACAATAGTCGTAGCTTTCTTGTCACACCCTTAATTCGTGGTCGATTGAAAACTCAAACCCAAATACATTGCATGCGCTAAAAAAACAAACAAACAAAACTTCTATTATACAATAACTCCAAAAACTTTAATTGTTCAAAAATAAATAAAACTCTTAAATCCCTTGTGTAACACAACCTCAGCTCTTCTATCACCTGTCTTGTCAAATAACTCATCTGAAAAATAAAAGGGTGATGGGTGAGCAACAACCATTGTCGTCCAATTCGTAGAATATGTACTATGTCAATCCAACCTCACACTGCAACATAATATAATTATATCAAAGTCTTCATCATATATCATGTCATGTCACATCATCCCTTCATATGTTAGTTATCCTTCATAATAGATAGCTCGCCATATGAACCCTAAATAGGTTATTCTGCCTTAATGTCACCGTGTGCCATACATTTATTCCTTGGATAACCCAACACTAAAGTTCACATGCCCCATGAACAATTCCAAATAATTCACACCACATTATATAGTAACTCTGAAAGCAGTTCAACAAATCAACACATGCTTGTATAGAAAATATATGAACTTTGGGAAATAGAGAAACCCCACAATGGTTTGTGGTTTTCATTTATCAAAAAATAAAAATACTTCAAACACATTATATAAACCACTTACCTTAATCGATAACTAGAAACTTACCAAAACAAGCCCACTACTAATAATCTCCATACACAAGCTCACTAACCCTAGTCTCTTTCTATGTTTCTATCTTATATATATGTATTATGACACGCCCCGACCCAAATCAGGGCGTGCTGGCCATCACGCGAGGGTGATGTAGCCATGTGCATTGTGCAAAAGTGATAGATATAAAAATATGTGAAAAATTAAAAACCAACCTAGTAATCTACACTAACATAATCCTAAGGTATGTATGAGTGCATAAAAGAGTGATACACATATAAATGGTATATATACATCCTAGGTGCAGTCAAGTAACAGAGTATTAATTAAACAGAAGATAAAAGAAAATTCCTATATTATTGAAGAGTTGCCAGAATCGCTGTGAATCCTCGTGAGCCACCAATAAACGTCTAGCTAGAACCTGGAAGGGCACAAAACAAAAAATGTGAGTGGGCAAAAACAAAGGTTTTAAAAGTAATTTCTTTGTCTAAGCATATAACCCCTCACTGTAAAACCTGTATAATTTCCCAGAAAATAATACTACATACATATATGAAAATCATGTTAAAAAACAATGTAACTCAGGTGTATGCCATGTCATGTCTCAGCAAATATAAAAAGTAGACCAGGTGAGAATAAAGCAATACAATTAATATGTCAGCCCGAGTCACCTAATGTGACCTGTAAGGCTAAATTTATAACTCATCTACCAACTCCTGCACACTACTTGGAACCACCTAATGTGGTCTGTACGATAAGATGGTTATGTATAAATACGCTCAAGTGCTACGATCACGTAAAGGCTGTGCAAAGTATCGCAAGTCACTTACGAGTCAGAACCACCTAATGTGGTATGTACGACAGGCTGACACCTGCCTTGGATCCAAGGTGATTGTGTGGTGCGGAAGGTGAACGATCACGTGAAAGCTAGGCCCTGGTGACAGGCAGAGCACTAACACCGGGTGCAGGATACTGAACAATATATGTATCTATCAAATCATACTCACCATAACCACTAACATCATGATATACTCACCTGGAGCTTACCTGGTCGTCCACAACGTTGAGCAACAATATGTATATCTATACAACTGCTTATTCTACGATGCGATGCAATTGACATGGCATTTAAATCATGTTTCATTTAAAACAGTTTATGGGAAAAATGTAAAGCATATATATATATATAGAAAACAAAAGCCTACTAACTGATATGTAGCTGGGTTGTAACCCCCAAGCCTCTCTTGACTGCGCTCATCCTCGGGAAATGTCCCACCTATATGAGAAACCATTGTTTACGTTCCTTTAAGCACATAATCAAAACTATGCAATAACTTCTCACACGTTGCTCAATTAGGGTGTTTGAATATACCAACCTGGCCTACTTAACTCCACGAACAACCCCATATTTTTAGAAAAAAAATTTCGATGTCCCATGCAAACTTACGCGTCGGCCAAGGTATGGCCACACGTGTCGCCCACGCGTAGGCAAGTGCCTGGCACATTGACGAATCCCCTAACGGCGTTAGGGAATATTTCGTTAAATATAAGAATATGCCATTAAATATACCCGACGCCGTCAGGAATATTCTGTCAAAGTTGACAGAATATTCTTCTTTCTTCTCCGATACCTCGCCGGATTCCGGCGCTGGCCGCCGCTAGTTTCGCCGGTTTCTGGAAAATAGAAATTTCTTAATTTCTACTTCGCTTTTCAACCAAAATTCATAAAACTTATATGGTTTTGAAGCTCTCAATAAAGAGAACATGACCTTACCTCTTAGAGGCCCCAAACTTGACGGCAAAAGGTCGAAAAATGGCTTAGAACAACAGGCCAAAACTGGAACTTCACGAACGTGAGTGTTCCGATGTTCAAACCACCCCAAAATTAACCTAGGGTCCTTATTAGTTCAATTATAACCCTACTAGAGCCTTGAAACCTCATAAAATACCCACAATCACGTCGGAGCAAGTTTGACCCCTCGCCGGAGCTTCTAGTTTCTTGAGTTTCCGAGGTCCTTTCTTCGAACCAAAGGTATGAATGCACTCGTAAAGCCACGAGGAGTATGATGGTGGCCTTGAATGGTTTGATCTGTGAAGTTAGAGGTGAGTTTGTGAGTTGGGGTTTGGTTGTAGGGAAAAATGGAAGACTCGGGAAGCTAAGGGAGAGAAGAAGGTGTCTCTGTGTATGTGGGTGTGTGTGCAAAGGCCACAGGTTGGCTAAAATAATAAAGAGTAGGGCCCTAATTGGGCCAGAAGGTTTAAAATATGACAAATGGATCCACTAATTAAACCACACATTTTAATTGGATCCAAGATTGTAGGAATGTAGATGATTGGATCCAATTTCAATTAATCCAATCACATTCCAACATCCTTAACTCTTTCGTTATAAAACCGATACGACCCAAATTCGCATCAACACATTCGTGATGATCCGTACTATTTAATTATGCTAGGGAGACAAATTATTTCATGCCAGTTATATACATCCACGTCACTAAGCCTCGAGGGCATTTCCGTTTTTACACATGCTCAAGGATTAAAATATACCTTAATTCGGGACAGGTTGTGACAATCTACCCCTATTAAGGAAATTTCGTCCCCAAAATTCTACCCTACCACAATCACTAATATTCATAAAACAAACATGGATACATATCTCTCATACTATCCTTCGTCTCCCAGATGGCTTCCTCTACTGAATGGTTCATCCACAAAACTTTCACTAAGCGCAGGGTCTTATTTCTTAGAACCTTATCCTTCAAATCCAAAATCGTCACCGGCTCCTCATCATAAGTCAAATCCGGATTAATTTCTAGTGGTTGAGGAGGTAACACATGCGATAGATCTGAGACATAATGGCGAAGCATGGAAACATGAAAAACATTGTGCACCTTAGATAATTCTGGAGGCAACTCAAGCCTGTAAGCAACTTCACCGGCTCGTTCGGTGATTCGGTATGGTCAGATGTATCTAGGGCTTAACTTACCTTTTTTCTCGAACCGTACTACTCATTTCCATGGTGACAACTTCAAAAATACCCAATCATTAACTTTATACACCCCGTCAGTGGCATGCTTATCTGCTAGACTCTTTTGTCGATCTTGGGCCGCTTTCAGGTTAAATTTAATTACCTGAATATTTTGGGTAGTCTCGTCCACAATCTATGGGCTCACCATTACTCTTTCACCAACTTCTGACCATCATAATGGTGTACGACAAGATTTACCATACAATGCCTCAAAAGATGACATACCAATGCTCAAATGGTAAATGTAATTATAGGAAAACTCCATCAAATCTAGACGCTTATGCCAAGCGTCACCAAACTGCAATATAGAAAATTTCAGCCTGTCATCCAGCGTCTGAATAATCCTCTCAAATTGCCCATCTGTCTGAGGATGATACGTCGTACTAAAGAGTAGCCTCAAACTAAGAGCTTCTTGAAATGCTCTCCAAAATTTAGAAGTAAATCTAGGATCCCGATCAGAGATGATACTAACTGAAACCCCATGATATTTGACAATCCTCGATACAAATTGACACACCCCAACCCGAAAGTGGGGCATGCTGGCCGTCACGAGAGCATGACGTAACCATGTGCACAGTGCGGAAGCAAGATTCATAAGAAGAATACGAACGAATTTAAACCAATCCACTAGCAACCTAAGAACATAGTGCGCTAAAGTGCGAAGTTATAAAGATATACGGAAAATACGTTATTTAAGCACCTATACGAGAATTTACTGAAAATACGTTATTTAAGCACATATGCGGAACTATGGAAATAACTTCTCATACATAGCTCAATTTTGGTATTTGAATATACCAACATGACCTACTCAACGTCACAAACACATAGAAATTTTTAGAAATTTTTTTGGACCCCGCACGCGCCGCCACGCTTCGGCCAAGGCACGGCCAGACGCGCCGGCCACGCGGGGCACATGCCTGGCACGTGTAACGGTACAATGAACGGCGTCAGGAATATTCCGTTAACTTCTAATGGAAACCGTCTAAACTAACTGACGGCGTTAGCATATTTCGTCAACTCTGACGGAATATGCCGTCATCTTCAACCTCTAGCTTCGGCGACTGTCGCCGGTGCCGGAAACTGGGAAAAATTTCAAAACTTGTTTTATCACTCGATTTTCATCCATTTTTCACGTATTTTATACCACAATGCTCTAAATCATGAGAAGAAGAAGGTTATACCTTTTAAAAACCTCAAAAACCTCTTAATCTCGACGGAGTAGAATCACGAAAACCGGCCAAGCTTGTTCCACACTGTCCCGACGTCCAAAACTTGCAAACGAGTGTCCTCGAGACTCGTGGGAGTGATCTAAGGCTCGCTATAAGCTTGGTTTGTCCTAAAACATAACCATTAAAAAGTTGGTTAACAGTGCCAAATCGGAGCTTCAGTTTTCAGCATGAAACAGGACGAGTTCTTACCTGAAATGGATGTCAACGAGTTCGTATGGACCTCAGGAGTACGAATGTGGTCTTGGTTGCGTCGATCTGTGGAGTTTTGAGGGTCTTTGGTGGTCGTCTGTACTAAGGAGAAGAGAGAGAGAGTGAGTTCGAAGAGAAAGAGAAAAAGTGACTGAGAGTTTGAGAGAGAGTGAGGCACGGGAGTGGTGAGGATTGGAGGGTGTGTTTGTGTGGTCTAAAAGCCACATGTCATTATCCGAAAGTACAATTTTTGTGGAAGATGGTTATGTAATTATATATATATATATATATATATATATATAAACTAAATTTGCGTTTTATTTTTATGTATTTTTAAACACTTTTTTTTTAAATTTTTATTAAGTTAATAAAAATAGACTGTTGGATTTCAAAATAGCCTAAAACCTGGACCATTGATCTAGAAATCGAACGATCCAAAATTTGCCACGTCACTAACTGTTGAGTTTGACTTTCAAATTTTTTTTACCATTGGAATTAGACATCCAACGGTCTAGAAAACTAGCCGTTGGAGATCTAACAGCCATGGGTGTGCCAAGTTGCTTGTCTACCGAGTCCCCTTAGTGCACCTGCCAATGCAGGCCCCACTGTTGAAACTTGTCAGGAATGCACGCCCACTCACTCGTGTTATCCGCGCTGTTGGGTATTGGGTCAATGGGTTTTCAGCTGGTTGAGAAGCTAGGCTTTATGTATGGGGTGGATGGGGGGGAGGGAGGGGAAGAAATGGTTTGTTGCCTAACTAATTTGTGGAAGGTTGTAGTTGCTCTAAAGACAACATAGTCTTTTGCCACCACCAACTTGATGCTAAACCTTAGTCACTATGTAAAATGACATTATCAACTCCGTGGCCAACTCAAGTTACTTGCATGGAACTACTTGGTTTGCATAATTATGGATTGGACACCAAAATAAATAGGTGTCCATACAGCTTAGTCAAAGGTGGCATTTTGAACAGATTGTTCTTATTCTAGGGTAGGATGTTAGGCTCTCACCCATGTGTCTCTTGTTCGAAATTGTCATTCCCTTAAACTATTATATTAGTTTTGAATCCTCCCCTTCTCCTTAATAATAATTTTTTTTAAAAGAAGGTAGAAAGCAATCAGATGACAAGCAAATAAAACAACCATGAAGATCTTCGTCGAATCTTCTTTGTGAGGTTCTTGGGGGATTCTTCAATCACATCTGTTTATCGTATATCGTACGGTCAAAAATCATTGTAATTTTTTTTTATTTAAAATTGAATATAAACAGTACCTGACAAAAACTGGTCACGCGATGTACGATGAACGGATGTGATTGAAGGATCCTCGGATCCGGCGAGGATCCTTTCTCATAAAACAATTCAAAGATAAATTTCTAGTATAATTCCCACGGGCTAAACAACTAACTTATAAAATACAGGTTATCACACATCTTGCCCATCACGCTAAAATAAACAACCCTTACTTAGTAAGCAAAACAAAAACTATGAAGATTACCACAAAAAAAGATGATTAAGCTGCCAAAATCGGTATTCGAAAATCACCGACTGCCGCCATACACTGTCATGGGCCGCCGCCATGCACCAAGAGGTGGTCGGCATGCGCCGGTGGCTAAGTTGATCATCGAAAATGCAATATTCTGTCACCGCACGGAATATTCCATTACCGGAAATGGAATATCTTGTCATAGGATGAAATACTTTGTCATAGTTAACGAAAATAGTTATAGAATATACCTGGAATATTTTGACTCGAATTCAGAAATGGGTAAGAGTGTCGAGTCGCTACCGCGTTTAGATAGAACAAGCAGTGAAGCCCGTGCGATGCTGCGGGTTTCAAAACTATCTTAAACGTGTAAAAAGTAGGGCATAAATACATGAAAAAATATGTGCCAGAGAGTAAGCCATAGTCATAGCTAGGGAGTACTATTTACATTCATATATTACATGTCAAAAAGGATTGTTCTTCAAAAGCTATGGTCCTATCCCAGAGAGACTTTAACGTTTAAAACTGTACAAAGCTCAAAAAGTAAGATTTGTTTTACTAAAGACACCTATATGCGTAACTCCTTACGTTAATGGTGTCTTCTTTGCCTTGTCCGACAACGATGAACTGAAAAAAAAAAATTAAAAATAGAACTCAATCACTTAAGAATTGACTGAATCCAAATTGCATATGATTTGCTAGCACACAAAAATTAAAAAGTAAGATTTGCTAGCAAGGGTGCTTGCGGTGCTTTTTGTTTCAAACCACATAAAATATGTAGAACTTTATTTACATACATGTAGAAATACCCAAACCATTCATACTCATTATCTGACATTAAGAAAGTTTGACATTAAGGAACAAAATAAAGAGCAAAAGAGCTCTCTAATCTCAACAACTACAGAGTCTAACATTAAAAAGGTTTTTGTAATAGATGATGCTTGCTATAGGCAACATCTTACCACCTGAACAATAAAAGGTATCTACCCAATTAATGAAATCACAAAAGAAGAACAACACAATTGATAAATTGATGAATTAGCATGAAGAGAACAGTGCTTCCACAGGAAAATAAAGGAGGAAAAAAAAAACAAAATACCCAACACAAAATCTTCAATTCAAGAGCAACCCAGAAACTCAAATTTAAAAAATTATAAAAAATTTTGGAGTTTTTTTTTAACCATTGATGAAATTAAACCATTTTGAAACTGAATATCTAATCATGCTTTATATAAATCATTACTACTTTTTTTAGGTCAGAAATCACCATAGGAGAAAGGAAGCAGTAGGCAAGTATGGAGCAAAATGATGAAGTTTCAACTCTATGTCAAGATTTTCCTGTTGGGCTCATCAACAACCCAAATGAAATATTCATATCTATATTATGTGATATTTTTAAGATATAGTTCCGTGTTAGAAAAACTGTTCATTCAAGATGGGAAAAAAATTGTTAAGAAAATTAATTTATGAGTGTTGGGATCCATACTTTATTCATTGGGAGTTTGATCTTGGTTTGCTACATTCTCGTCATCGGTCTCTTCAAATGCATAAGTTTCTTCACTGTATCCACTTGCAGTATTACTTGGATCATATGAAATGGGCAGAGATTAAAGTATCAGTGCACATCTAGTAATGGAAAAAAGATTTATCTCAATTAATTTTTTTTTTTATAAAGACTAACTTCTTAGGTTTTTTTGTTGGTGTAGAGGTGAAAAGAGTCTTTCTGATTGGGTCCCTTTGTCGTTTCTTTGAACTTGAACTGCTCTCTGTTGGAGATGAAGGTAGAGATTTCTTGAGTGAGAGTGGTGGTGTGTGTGCTTGATCCTCGAAAACAGTTTGGATGAGCAAGTCATTTCTGTTTGTGTCATTTTTAACTTTTCCAAGTCTGAGTTGGAAAAGTTTGATTTGAGCTTTTACTTGGAGCATTTGTTGCGGTAATTCTTTTTGGTCACAAAAACCTTTGTTGACGACTAATTCTTCACATGTGATTCCAAATAGTTCTTCTGCTGATTTGCCTATAATGATAGCATTGGTTTCGTCATTTGCATCTTCAAGAATTAAACTAACTTTGAACCTGCGTTGAAATTGATGTGATTATTTATAAAGAAAAATAATTAAGTTTGTGTTTTATATAGTAACAGACTCGAGAGTAATTTTGTATTACCAAGCAATAGGGTTTTGAATATCATCAGTTGGACAAACCAGCATGTCACTTTGGGGCTTTGGTTTTAGTTGTTTAAAGCAGATTGGACATGCCTTGTACCACCAGCCGTTACTCAAATCAAATCGTGCAATTGCTGCTCTGCACAGAAATGGAGTGTTCTGCAATATTTGTTAAAGAATGGTGAGTATAATACTATAATGAGAAGATTTATATAATATTATAATGGATTGTTCTACATATTAGATAGCTAGGAAGAAAGAAAAACATATAGATGAATAAAATTTCTAATTTTCAAGGACACCAAATTTTTTCGAAATCTTTCCAGAGATAAATGAAAAGTGTTTGTGCAATGAAAATAGAATATGAGACAGCATTAAGTAAAAATGTTTGATCTATGTCATCAATGAATTCTCAAAAAAAACTTTGTGGTATATATCCTGATCTTGAAACCGTGTAGCATACCCTTCCTTAAACCTTTTCACTGCAAAAGATACAAAGATAATTAACATGTTATTAAATTCAATGTTTTCTTCGATAAAATGAAAACATGCAAACAAATAGTAAAAGACATAAAAACATGAAAAATATCTTGTTGTATTGATGTTTATGAGATTCTAAAACTATCACATTCACATTAAACAAAATAATACTGATAGTCTGATGCATTCATTGCATGAGCATGAGGTAGGGATCTCATTACTCAAAAATCTTTTCAACTTTATGCGTTTGGAAAATATTTTGTTGCTAAAGTGCGGCATCCTAATAGTAATTTAGAGATATGCAACCTGAATGAATGAATCTGTGTTTACTAATTGTAAAACAAACAGAAACCCATAAATGTGGAAAATGGAGAAAAAGAAAACAAAAATGAAACTAATTAGTAACACAGTAATACGCATAATTGACTCAAAATAAATTGTAAGTTAAATAGATAATTACCTTGTCTGTTTTTCTGAAAATTGGCTTGACCTTTGCTAATTTGATTTGAATTATCAAATGTAATGACATTGGCACTTGTTTGGACTATGTTTATATTGTTGGAACACACACTACCAAGAATTTTTTGTCTTTTGTTTTGATTTTCAAAGCTTGGTTTATCACAAACTTGTATGCCACTGGAAGAACCAACAAAATGGCCTTCTTGTATTATTTGATTGCGTTTGCTAGTTCTACACCCTCTTAACATAGCATTAAAAAATTCAAACTCCAAACAAATAAATCATTGAGAATCCTAAAAAAAAAAAAAAAAAAAAAAAAAAAAAAAAAAAAAAAAAAAAAAACCAGTCAATTATTAAATATTTAACAATAAGTAAACTAAAATGAAGCAAAACACATAACAGTGAATAGTGAAAGCAGTTAAGTGAAAAAAAAACGTTTAGAAATTAAGCATGCTTATTTTCCAACAAACAAACTAATTTAAATTATAGTGGCCAATCAAATTTGGATTCTGCCATACCCAAAAAGAAAATTTTACCAAAAATCCCTTAAACGTTTAGTTTTATTTGCATGTTAGGATTGCATGCATGTGATTTATAGTTGAAACAAATTATGAGCAATATTTGCAATTGGTCAATTCCTACTCTACTCTATGACTGTGATACATTCATAGAACGGGGTGCTTAAATCTCACACCTATCTAATTGCTCCATTTCTTGTGATTTATTAATTTTTCTTCTCTAATCAATTAAATATCATATTGAAAAGTCCTATTGAACTACATTAATAATCTAACTAATGAATGTGATTCGAGAAACAAATCTTGTTCAAATGCAACCGATCAGATCTCGCCCTTGCATTGCTAGTTTCAACACGACACTATGTACACAAAATCCCAAAAAAAAATCAATAGATAACCTACTTAATAGATTAATATAGGCAGAGAATATGAAGGACCTTTTGCAGTGGTAATAGGGAAGCTGTCAAGAATTTCTTGTCGACTTTGTTGGGGAGATACCAATAGAATCGCAAAGAGAGAAGTCGAGCTCTCCAACAGAAAATCTACTTCACACAAATTTATTGAATTATAATCAAAATAATGAGATTTAATCTAAAATTAAAACTAAAATCAGAAAATGAATTTGAAAATGAACGAAACCCTAACCGAATTGAAGCCCTTCTTAAAAAAATAAAAATAAAAAAATAAAAAAAAGCCTCACTGATATTGAAATTAAACAAAAATCCTCCCTGATTTTGAAACCTCAAAGTAAATTTCATACCTTAAATTTGAGCTTCAAACCTAATAGACAAAGGCAATAATAAAGTTGAATATCGAATGCACAGCGCCTACTTTCAGATAGCATATTGGCAATTTTTGCTATGTTTCACACCAAGAAACCAGTAGTCCAGAGAAGGAATTGAAATTTTTTCTTCTTTAACATGAAAACAAAAATATAAAGCACAGAGACTCCGATTAGCTTTAAAACCAACCATTTTACACCAAATTCAAAGCCTAAGCCAATTCACGGGTATAGAGTAGGAATATCACCTTGTACTAACCCAAAAGAATTGTCGGAAAGGCCTGAAATCGGTCGGAGAAAACTCGAATCCCCGTCGGAAAACACCACCGCGAGCTCGGCTTGTGGAAATCTTTGTTCATGGAAGGAAAGGAAGGACGACAGCAGTAGGATGGATGTGTAGAGGTAACGTGTTGGGACTTGGGAGTGGTTACTGGTTGGGAGAGAACGCACCAGAAGCAAATGGAACATACGGGAAGCAAATGGAAAAGCCCAGCGTTTTCAGTCTCCTTCCTTCTAAAGCGATGAACGGCACGTGTACATCAAGGCAGAAATGAAATAAAATAATCAAAGCAAGGGCAAAAAGGGAAGAACACTGTGCTTATGAACAGTGTTTCAGTTGTTTTTGAGTTTTAGTATAGATTAAATTTGGTTCAACTTGAGCCAAATTTGGGTTGCGGATTTGCCAAAATCCCCGCCAGGTCTTTTTGGGCTTTAAAAATCAAGAAACAGCTGACATTTTCATGGATACTCATAACATATCTTATGCATATTCTAACAAAATAATAATAATTATTTGTGCCACGTGGCAGTCATTACTGCATCCTATCTTTCAAAATTTAAAATTGAAACGGGTGGAAAGATACTGTTTTGAGTTTCGGATACAACTCAAAACACAAAACCCGAAAAGCCGTTTTTCTCTCTCTAAAAGTTCCTCGTTTAACATTTCAATGGGAATCCACATTCCCGCTCATTCCCCTGTGCCAAACATTTGACCTTTCGTCCCAAATCCAAAAGCCTAATCTCTCTCTCTCTCTCTCTCTCTCTCTCTCTCTCAAATTTGAAATCTGCAAACCCTAGGAAGCAAAGCTCAGAGATGAACCAGTACCACATCTACGAAGCCATTGGCCACGGAAAATGCTCGGTAGGATTTGCTTCCCAAGCTCTTTTGCATTTCTCCGAACTCGCCGATTTAGCGACTTTTAGTTCAATTTGTTGCTTAATTAATCCGATTGGTGTTGGATTTGCAGACTGTGTACAAAGGGAGGAAGAAGAAGACGATCGAGTACTTCGCGATTAAGAGCGTCGAGAAGTCGCAGAAGAGCAAGCTTCTCCAAGAAGTAAGTAATTAAGTTCAGTAAGCAAACTATGAAACAAAATTCGGATGTAGCAATGTATGGGCTTTAATTTAGTTTGGATAATTCAAATTCAAAGACGATTTAGGTTATAGAGTTTTCCATTTGATGCAGGTGAAGATTCTTCATACTCTAGATCATCAAAATATCCTCAAGTTTTACTGGTGGTGAGATTTCTTCGTCGGATAATTGCTTGCGTAATATCAATACCTGTTTATCTTTGATTCGAGCTAAGAACTGAATTGTTTATTTGCGAATTTCCTTTTTTGTGTGCTGCTCTAAAATGCAGGTATGAAACTTCTGCTCACTTGTGGTTGGTTTTGGAGTATTGCGTTGGGGGTAATTTGATGACACTATTAAACCAGGTAATTAATCCCTTAATCTGAGCCTCGCATTGAATTTATGTGTAGAGTTTGTGGATATATTATTTTGTACAGGCAGAATCATTGCTAATTTGGTCGGTCTTATAACGGTGCTAATGATTTTATTGAGATGATTCTGTGTTTTTAGAACTGTGATATTGATGATGTAAGGAAATGCAGGATAAGCAGCTACCTGAAGAGTCAATTCATGACCTTGGGTGTGACCTTGTTAGAGCTTTGCTGTAAGAACCTTGAATTGCTTCATTTTTCTGTCCTTGTTACGAGTCTCTATTTCTTTACTTCATTTAATTCATGTTCTCGAAATGTTCACTTCCGGTTAGGTTTTTACACTCAAAGGGAATCATATACTGTGACTTGAAACCATCAAATATCTTGTTAGACGAGAATGGCCGTACAAAGGTATAAGGCAGGCTATTGTCCTTGCATATTTCTCTCAATTTTTTTTTATATGTTTATTTTCTCATCTGAACTAGTATGTTTGCACAATGCAGCTCTGTGATTTTGGATTGGCGAGAAAATTGAGTGATATATCACAAATACCTTCTTCTTCTGTAGGTTATCTTGCCACAACATGTGAATTTTTTTTTTCGGATAAAGTAATCTGTATGTAATTAGAAAATATGAGAGTATTAATGTAGCTTTCCCATCTTGTATATGTTTAGTTGCCACAAGCAAAACGCGGGACACCTTGTTATATGGCTCCTGAGCTTTTTGAAGAAGGGGGTGTCCATTCATATGCATCTGATTTCTGGGCCCTTGGGTGTGTACTGTATGAGTGCTATGTTGGGAGGCCTCCTTTTGTGGGTAGGGAATTTACTCAGCTAGTAAAATCCATTATCTCAGATCCAACTCCGCCTCTACCTGGAACTCCGAGCCGTTCTTTTGTCAATCTAATAAATTCTTTACTCATAAAGGATCCAGCAGAAAGAATACAGTGGCCTGAACTTTGTGGTCATGCTTTCTGGAGGACTAAGTTAACTTTAGTGCCTCTACCTCCTCAGCCTGCTTTTGATAATATGCTAGAGCAATATGCTCGGCCATGTCTGTCAGAGCGCAATGGTGATAAATCTTCCCAAATCAGAACTCCTAAATCTTGCCAAAAGGATGTTAAAGGAACTTTTAAGCAGGATGAGAATTCTATTTTAGGAGCAAACGGTCATGAGACTCCAGTCAAGGGTACACCTGGAAGCCGCAGAACTCAAACAAAGGTTTCTGGCAGAGGGGTTGGTGAAAAGCAAAAGGATCCTTCTGGTGCCACGAGGGGTGTGAATCTTTTGAGGCTCTCAAGAATTGCAAAACAGAACCTGCAGAGGGAAAATGAGAAGGAAAACTACCGCAGGCCAGTGTCTACTAATACTGAGAATGATTCTGAAGTCAAAATTGAGAACACGGACATGGAACTTGACTTTAATGAGAACACAGAAGATGACACACATGATGAATCTGATGGGTCTGATATCCAAGCTTGTCCACCCGACAACAAATTTTCAAGTCAGCACCAGGGTAAAATGGAAGAGATGGAAAACAACTTGAACCAATCAGATGCCCTGCCTGTAGTTAGTACACCTGCCTCAGATGAATCCAGAGTTCATGATCAGGAACCATCTCCCCAGAGTATTGAAATGGCTGCAATTCCACCCAGTGCCAGTCCTCAAACTAAAAATCAGAGATTTAAAGAAGGTTCTGGATCTGCAGTTGACTATGATTCTTCAAAATCTCCGAATAACCTTTCACAAGTTCTTTGGCATCCATCAGATCTCTCAGTCAGACCTGTGATGCCCAGCAGAAAATCTGACAAAAATTCGGAGGTAATTCCTTCTCTTCCCTTTGAGGCACTGCAAGCCTCTGACTTTGTGAAGATCTCTAAAGAGCAGTTGGATGCACTCAACAGTAAGATTATAGCCATTTTTAATGGGAACAGTAGCATTGGCGAGAAGCAGAATGTAATTAGATACCTTGAGATGTTAAGCAATAATGCTGATGCTGCAAATATCTTGACCAATGGACCTATCATGCTTCTGCTTGTTAAAATGCTCCGGCTGTCCAAGGCTTTGGCTTTGCGTGTCCAACTTGCTTCACTGGTTGGTTTGTTGATTAGACATTCTACTTTTATTCAAGATGATTTGGCAGATTCAGGAATTTTGGGTTCACTTGCTGATGGCCTTAGAGACAAGCAGGAAAAGGTGAGGAGGTTTTCTATGGCTGCTTTGGGTGAGTTGCTATTCTATATATCCACTCAAAGTGAGCATGCAGACAACAATCCAGCAGAGTCTCCATCAAAGGAAAGCCGGTCCACATCTGGGTGGCAGGTTAGTGTCGTAACTATTGCAACTTGTTCCATTGCTCCTGATCATATAAATATTGACTGTTATACTCTAAATAGCCTGTACTTTTATTCTTAACCGAGTGAAATCTGGAGTTGTATATGCTCAAGTAAACCCTCATTTTTTGTTTCCTCATCAATTGGAGCTAAAAAGTATGTTGTACCAAGAGAACTGTTATTACTGGATGTCCTTGAGTACTTTCCCTTGTTTTCCCTTCACTTCTTCTACTCAATTTTGTCACTGATAAGTTATTTTCCTTGGGGCAGGTTTCAAATGCATTGCTTTCATTGGTGTCATCAATTTTACGAAAAGGAGAGGACGATTTAACTCAGTTATATGCATTGAGGACAATAGAAAATATTTGCAGTCAAGCAGGGCCGTGGGCAGCTCGTTTGACTAGCCAGGACATGATTAATAACCTGTGCTATTTATATAGGGCTGCTGGAAAGCAGGAGAGCATGAGGCTCACAGCAGGATCATGCTTGGTTCGTCTGGTTCGTTTTAACCCACCTAGCATTCAACCAGTAATAGAGAAGCTCTCCTTAAAGGACATAGCATCGGCACTTGTGAAGGGCAGCCTGCGTGAGCAGCAAATAAGCTTAAACCTCTTAAACATGGCCATGCTTGGAAGTCATGTGTTCACGAATGTTGGCAGGTACCTCCTCCCATTGATGGAGGATAAGAATCTTGTCCCAAGTCTTGTGTCTCTTATTGATCAGGGAAGTGAGGTTTTGAAGGGAAAGGCACTTGTTTTTGTTGCTCTTCTTTGTAAGAGCAGTAGGAGGTGGCTGCCACATTTTTTTTGCCATGCCAAGTTGCTTTCTGCGGTGGACAGGTTGGTGAAAGAGAAGGACCGTTACGTGCAGCAGTGTTTAGAGGCATCTGTGTGTGTTGTGGCTTCTGCTATACCCAGTTTACTGGATACTATTACTGGAGATATTCAGAAAATTATGGGAGGTAGGCGCATTGGGTATCAATCTCCCCTTAACAGTAGAGCTGCTCCAAAGACCAATGTTTATACGTTTCCCGTAGTTCTCCATCTTCTTCGAAGCTTGTCTTTTAAGCGCAAAGTGGTGAATGAACAGGTCCTGCAGCAGTTGGCAAATCTAATGAAACTCGTGGAGACACCGTTTCAGGTTGGTAGCAGCCTAACCAGTCTGTGTTTAAGTCATTGCTAGTCTTGTTGTTGCTATCACAATGCTTGTAATTATGATGTAAAATATAGTAGTACTAAAATACTTCTGGCTGATTAGATCAGCTAACTGTTAGTTACTGGAACTTGGGATGTTATGTAACTTTCCCAGTGCTTAGGTACAGTGTCTCGGCAAGTGATCCGAGGTTGTTATAGGTTGGTAAATGCCTGGGCAGGTGACAACCTGATCATTTCCTCTATTTAACAGTGCCCTTTTTCTTCTTAATAAATCACTAGTAAAACCATGTCATTAGCTTTTAAGTTGGCATGTGGAAGGCTACAGCATAAAAGTCCATTAGCGTGGAGTTTGGACTTATGCTAAATTTCTACTATGTGGGGTGAAAGGTAGTTTAATCCCAAATTATGACGAGAAAAAGTAACAGATTAATGAAAAGAGAACGTAATATGGTAACATTGATACTGATAAATAATTTGTTATTGATTTACAGGGCAGGGATGACTTTCAGATTACCCTTCTCCGAATTCTTGAGTCTGTCTCAGAGGAGTCGCATGTGATTCTTGAAAGCCCTGACATTTTTATTCGTGAGGTTCTCCCCAGTTTGGCTGTTCTTTATAAGGGTAACAAGGATGGTGATGCCAGGTTTCTGTGCTTGAAAATTTTGTTTGACATGATGGTAATTTTTCTGAATGAACAATCTGAAGATCAACAAAGGTCCGAAGAACTGGAATCCATATCCAATAAGAATTTTCTTCCTCTCTACCCTTCCTTGATTGAAGATGAAGATCCGATTCCCTTGTATGCACAGAAGCTTCTTGTGATGCTTATTGAATTTAATTACATCAAAATTGCAGACATTCTAAATCTTAAGATAGTCTCGCAATGCTTTGAGTTTTTGCTCGGCGATCTTTCAAGTGCAAATGTGAACAATGTCATGCTATGTCTGGCTCTGACATCGGCACCTGAGATGGAAACCAAGTTACTTTCTCAACTGAAGGTAGTTAGGAAAATCGGAAACCTTCTAGAGTTTGTATATGTAAAGGGTATGGAAGATTTTCTGGAACCAACCCTTGGCCTATGTAGGGCTTTCCTTCTACGGTCAGTGAGTGGTAGAAAAGGCTTCATCTATTCAAAAGAACCTGATCTTCTGGGCGATGCGTCTTCTGAGGCAAGTGGTGCTGATCAGCAACAAGTCATTAGAGATATCATGGACTTCGGCAGCAATGTTGGCGTCTTACTAGAGTTGAGTAGATCATATGGAGGAAATGTGGCAGATCTGGCCTCAGAATGCATTGTCTTTTTGCTCAAGGCAGCTCCAAGGGAAGCCACTGCTGGTCTGCTAACTAATCTTCCAAAAGTTACTGCAGTCCTCGAGTCTTGGCGTAGGGGCACATGTCACTTATTGGTTCAGCGGGTGCTGCATGCCCTCGGTTATTCCTGTAGGCAATATTTGTTACACGCAATGATACTGTCGATATCTATACCCGAGATCTCAAGAATTGAAGGCATAGTTTCTGAGATTAAAGGTTCAGGTGTACATGTTTTAGCCACTGCTGCTTTCCATGTGGCTGTGGAGTTGCAACGGCTGCCTCGCTGCCTGTAAAGCACTAGAGGTAACATGCTCGTTTCTTTCCCCTATTTCGTATCATCATAATTATAATCTCTCGAGTTTAATGATTTCTTGTTTTCGCATGCAGTGCTATGCAAATCAATCGGCTTCTCCTGAGTGCTTGATGAAGGTGAGTTTATTTGTTCTGCATTATATTAGGGCCAATCCAGCTCTGGTTGGCTTGCAATTTTATAATCTTTGTAAACTTTGTATCTCCATTGGAATTCTGTTTCTTTTGAATGTATCTCTTTTCTTTTTCTAGAATTTACTTCACTGCAATTCGATCAAAACCTCGTATGCTAATCGGATCAAAACCTAGTATACATTAAGATTTCTTAAGATTAAATTGTAGCAATGGTCTCTTAACTTTAATCAAATTAGAGCAATGCTCTCTCAACTAAAAATTCATTACCATTGGTTCCTCAACTCATCAAAATGTGTAGCTATGGTTTTTTTTTCGTCGACTTCGTTAGAATTTTGTCAAAATAAGTTATGTTGGAAGGACTTTCTACAATTGGAGTCCCTCAACTCTTCAAAACATATAGCTATGGTTCTATTCGTCAACTTCGTTAGAATTTTGTCAAAATGAGTATGTTGGAATGACCATTTCTACAATTGGGTTAAAGTTGAGGAATCATTGCTCTAATTAGGATGTTGAGGGACCATTTCTCTAGTTGGATTCAAGTTGAGGGATCAATGATAATGAATTTTTAGTTGAGGGACTATAACTGCACATCTTGATGAATTGACGGACTAATGGTAATGAATTTTTAGTTGAGGGACTATTGTTCCAATTGAGTTAAAATTAAGAGACTATTGCTACAATTTACTCAAATTTCTTATGTTGAAAAATATATAAACCGTCTCAAGGAAATCTAGTGATTGTTTAGCTTTTTGTCATATCTGAATTTAAAAGGAAAATAATTTTCTCACTCGCCTTTTATTCTCTTACACTTTTATCAATGCTCGTCTTTATCTCTTATTTATCGTTAATTTATTTAATTTTGCAGCTTGAAACAAGTGAAAAAGTGCAAATGAATAAAATGAAAGTGTGGTAACTGTTTCGCTTTTGCAATTCTTGTTTTAAGATGTATTATATATATTAACAAATTATGACATCAATCAACTTTCCTACGATGCTCATGCCTTATAATTGTCAAGTAAATGTGTAGACATCGAAATTTTAGTAAACAAAATGTTGACTGATAATCAAAGTTTTAATGCTCATGTATTATATAAATTTTACACGTAGCATTTGACTCAACGAAAATTGAAATGAGTCAGAAAAGTCGTCAAATATGACACGTGTCAACACCTGGCAAAAATGATTTATTTCATCTGATTATTTAAATCCAAAAAATTAAGTTTTGGAATTTTATAAATAGGAAGCCATTCTACACTAATTTATTCACCAATTCACCAACACATTTCTTTACTTCCAAATTGGAAGAGAATTCTTTGGAAGTTCGTTCTTCGAGATCAAGCCCCAACGGCCTCTTGAAGAAACGCTAATCCACTTTCGAGATCAAGCTCCGAAAGCCTTTGAAAAAACGCTCATCCATCTTAAGATCAAGCCACCAACGACTTTTCGGATCAACACAACATCAACGTTCATCATCAAATCCCTGAAGATCATTCTCGTTCATCCTAAGATCAAGCCCCAACAGCTAGGGCTGGTTCGGTATGGGATACCGAACCGAAAACAGCATATCAATTCCCAAACCGTTTATTTTCGGGACTAAAATCTGAGTACCGATTCCAAACCAAAAATTCTGTATTCCCGAAGTTCGGGATTCCCGAAAGATTTTCGGTATTTCGGGATTTTCCGAAACCAAACCGAACATGCATCAAAATTTAAAACCCCAATTTAAAATCAGAGATTCATGGACCTCCCACTCTCCTGCAAGCCCACACGGCCACACCTCGTCCTAGATTCGTCGACCTCCCCACCCCCATCTCCATCCCTCTCATTCCTAGGATTGTCTTTGCTGCCTTTGAGAGTCGGAAAGCTTTGCGACGTGCATCAAACATAATCAGGTACCCATCCTCGTCGATGTGTGAGCTTTTCCATGTTTTGCAGAACAAAATCGCCATTGGAGAGCTACTCTGCTCTGCTGCGATGGCGCCACTTCGTAGAATTCTGATGCCATGACATTGATGTGTGGTTGTTTCCAAATCCTAAATTCGTGAAGCTTATGGATCTGAAACAAGAAAAAAAAAAGAGAAGCTACAAAGTAACACTCACTTTTTTTTAAAGATTGAGAGAGGATTTGGAGGCCTTGGGCTTGCTTCCTTCTGTGCATTTGAGGGAGTCGGTGGAGGCAGAGAAGAGATATAGGATGGCTGTCAGTGGGAGTGGGAAGATGGCAGACAATGATGCTATCAAGAAATATAAAAAAGCAAAGAAATTGAATGGTAGGTGAAGATGGCAGACAAAAGGAGAATAAAAAAAGAAAAAGGTGAAGAAAGATAGCTATTCCCTATTGCTAGAGTAACGGACCGAAAGCTAAAAACCCTAAAAAAACAAAAGGTTTCGGGAATTCGGGATTTTGGGAAAACCGAAAAAATAAGATTTGGAAAACCAATCCCATACCGAATACTTCGGTATTTTTCGGGATGGGATTACCGAATTTTTGGATGATTTTGGTTTGGGATTTTTCGGTTTGGGTTCGGGACTTTTTCGGTTTGGTTTGGGAATTTTGGGAATTTTTTCCAGCCCTACCAACAGCCCTTCGGATCAACACAACATCAACAAATCCACATCACTGTTCATCCCAATAATCAAGCTCCAACAGCCCCTTCGAATCAACTCAACATCAACAAATCCACACCACTATTCATCCAAGGATCAAGCCCGAACGGCCCTTTGGATCAACAGCCCATCAACAAATCCATATCTTACGAAGATAGAATTAGAAGATAAATTATAAAGAGATTGTAACCCAAATTCATTAATACAAATATGTTTTGTACACGGGTTCTTGTGTTTCAGGAAATTTTCATGTTTACAAAATGATAATATGATTAGATCGGGTAAAATTAACTCATCTGATACCGACTATATAATATTTGTGCTTATAATACACATCATATTAGTGTTGGAAATGTATCAACAATCAATGATAAATTTAATTATGCAATAAATAATAGATGCGGATATATATGAACGAACAGTGTTCTAACAACAAAATAAAATTATACAGAAACAGTAAGATCGAGGCTTGCGTACCGCAATGCCCTTGAAACAGAAATTTCGTCCCTACTCTGTGCTTGTAGTTCTACGGACGACTGTTTCACCAGGATTCAACGACTGTTGGGAGACACCTCTTCAAAGGGGTGCTGTGCTCTCTGCGTTTTTCCAATACTGCAGACTTCATCTGAAAAGATGGGTCTGTTCAAAAATAATTTAATTAAATTAAATTCGAAATTAATTAAAAATAATTAATTAGCACACCCCAAAGCCCAACCCCAAGGGTGAGCCCAATTTTCTTCTCCAAGGCCTATTCTCCAATCACTTTCTATAAGAGATAAAGCCTTATAAAGTGAAAACATCTTTTGGGAATGACTAATGTGGGACAAAGGAATTTCAACTCAAAATTTCTAACAATTAGTTATCCCATAACAAAATCTCTCCGATCTATGAGATGCACAACAATCACCAATTTACTCATCTAAAAGTTCCAAACAAGAGGTTAATCAACTTGATGACCATGCAATATGGGGTGAGTCATGGTTTTGTAACATTGAAGTAATCAAGTAGATTAGGACTTAGGGTTTCGGATTATCAGAAGGGCAAGGGGACAGTAAGGTCACAGACCAAAAGGGCAAAAAGAAAAAATCATCTGATTCCAATTAAAAAATCTGGTCAAGTCGGAAAAAAAAAAAAATCTGGTCAAGTGATCTCCGATCTTTGATCTTTGTCTCTTCCCTACACAGGCCAACCTGTTTTGCTCAAATCCATCGAAACTTCACTCTACCCATGTGGCACATTTGTCCCACCTGAAACTTCTAATCATCTACAAGGTTCTTGCTACTCAATTTTTAAGAGCATTTACCTGTACAGAGGTTTAAGTTCAATTTTTTTTTCACAAATAGTTTTGTACATAAATATAAAAAGTAATATTTCTAATCATTATTTTCTCTAGGGTAATCCTAACTTTACTATACTCTTAGTTTTTTTCGTCCTAGTTTCTTACCTAAACTTTGATTTTTCTGATACTTTAATATTTTAATTAATCTTCTTTTCATTAAGTTTTTCATTAAGTGTTGACGTGGATAATTTTGGGCTACCATTTTGTCATGGGGTTGAGAGATTCTGTTGTAAATCCAATTCAGCCGTGTCTATTGCCACTTGGTAAATATGGTGGGCCAAAGTTATGTCACATCATCATTTAACGGAAAATTGAAAAAAAAAAACCTAACATAAATATTAAAGTGTCAAAAAAAAGTTTAGGTATGAAACTGAGAAGAAAAAAAACTAAAAGTTGCAAAGTGCGAATTTCACAATACTTAAGAGAGTAAAGTGAGAATTATCCATTTTCTCTGTATACAAATGATATTATCTATTCTAAAATTGAGGAGGGATTTACTGTAGCTTAGCTACAGTCACACGTTTGCCATCCAATTTCACTCTATTTACAACAATACCAGCCGAATGGGATTGGTTGGGAGGGTAATTCTCAAAAGTTCAAAGGGTAATTTTGTCCATATGGTTTATCAGGGAGCCACTCAATTTCACGCTATTTACAACAAAGCCGTGAGGTTTGGGCTGATATTGGGGCTGGCTTGGAAGGGCAATTTTGTCATGTGCGTTTGAGACGGATTGGGGTGGGTTTAGGTATGCTGTCATTCAGTGAGGGTTTCGGGGATGGGAGGCCATGCCTCCGATAGAGAGAGACACACACAGCGAGAAAGAGACAGAGGGATAGGGAGACAGAGCGACAGAGAGAGAAGGAGAGGGAGGAGTGGGGATCCTCGATTTCAGTCGGTAAGTTCTCTCTGGCTCTCAAATTCAGTTCTCTAATTTTTGAATGAAAGTAAAACCATGCGGTGCGAAGCACTGCAAACTGACGGCGGGAGATAGAGAGATTGAATCAGGGTTTTTGAATCGCAGAGATGAAGCACAAAGACTGAAGAATTATACGACGACTTCTGTTCTCCTTCCTCAGAATCCAGGAGACTGGTACGCTCATTGCCTCCCAATTTCTCCTTCTTCTTTTTTTCCTTTTTCAATTCTCAATTTCCCAGCAACTCAGGGTTTATTCCCGTCTTTTTCTTCAGTATTTTTTTCTTCTAATTTTCAACAATTCGTTACCAAAATTTGATGTTATGGTTATGGATCCCACTTTCTGTTTCTCAAAATTGTTAACAGTTTTTTTTATGTATTTTTTGCCTTTTTGTGTGGAATTTTGAAGGATGCTGAGTTATTTGTCTATATTGAATCTTGCTACTTCGAAACCTTTCTTTTAGCTGTAAATAAGAAGTGCGCTTATGTTTTGTCACAGATCCTGAAGAAAACTATAGATCTGCATGCATCTGCATCTTCAGAGAATTCTAACTGTTGTTCTGGTGAGAAAATAATCTCAAAACACATGATGTGTAGTGGACTTGGCTGATAATTCATTTTGATTATGTATATGCATAATTAGTAGCTAAGAAAATAGAATGGGGAAGTATACAAATGGATTTGATTTGATTCTTGGAGCTGACATATATATCCTCAATTGTTAATTTTTATCATGGTTAAGCAGCATGACCATGACTATATTATTTATCACTAACTGAGAGAGTGCACCTGCAATTCAAGCCCTTAATGTGTTTTTCATTTTTTTTTCTATTGAAAGTCATTACACAGTTGAAATTTTTTTTCTTAACTTTTTCAGGCGGTTCTTTTCCGTGATTTTAGAAATTGAGGATCCATTTGAAAGACAGTAGTACTGATAGAAATTATGGTTTATGTACTTTTAATCATAATCCATGCCTTATGTTCTCATAATTCATCATTCCAGCGTTGGTGGTGGGTACCTGATACGGTACCTCTGGCTCTCTTCTTCACCGCAACAAGTTGCCAGAAAAGTAAGTCTAAATCGTGATGCATAATTTCCTTTCATTTTTTAATTAATTTATGAATATACTTTCATCATAATGTATTTACTTCTTGGGCAGTGCAGCCTTTAAAGGAAGGTATACATCCATCTTTTCCCCGGTACAGGTATAGACCTCTGTTAAATTTGATTTTCCTAAGCATTTTCTTTTATTTAAGGTCAAAACTATTTATGAGTCATATTTATCATCGTCATGCATAGAAAAATGTAGTCATTATTTCTCTCTCTCTCTCTCTCTCTCTCTCTCTCTCTCTCTCTCTCTCAAAATTAGTATATTTGAAGTCAGTAATTGACTAAATCCTTTGTATTTTGTTTGAATGCAAATGTCTACTTATTAGTTCATTTATGATATTTATTTTGAGTGTTAAACTATTATTCTCATAATTATTTGAATTATATTTCTGTAAACACGAAAATTTCCTGAAGGAACAAGAACACGTGTACAAAATAATATTTGTTATTTGATGAATTTTGGGGTTACAATCTCTATTTGTTCCTCTGATTCTATCTTCGTAAGATATGGATTTTTGTTGATGGGCTGTTGATCCAAAGGGCCGTTGGGCTTGATCCTTGGATGAACAGTGATGTGGATTTGTTTGTGTTGATCCGAAAGAGCTGTTTGGCGCTTTGATTCTTGGGATGAACAGTGATGATCTTCAGATGTTTGATGATGAATGTAGAACGATGAACGATGAACGATGGATGAGCTTCAAGGGGCTTTGAGCTTGATTCTTGAAGGATGAATGTCTTGATTCCAAGGGCCGTCGGGGCTTGATCTTGGAGGGTGGATGAATGTTGTTTCAAGGGCCGTCGGGGCTTGATCTTGAAGAAGATGGATGAACGATGAACGATGAACGATGAACGATGGATGAACTTCAAGGGGCTTTTGGGCTTGGTTCTTGAAGAAACGGATGAACGGATGAATGATGAATGGTGGATGGATCTTCAAGGGCTTCTGGACTTGATCTTGAAGAACAATTGTGCTAATCCAAGGGGCCGTTGGGGCTTGATCTTAGGATGGATGAGCGTTTCTTCAAGGGCCGTTGGGGCTTGATCTCGAAGAACGATGAACGATGAACGAAGAACGAAGAACGAAGAACGAAGAACGAACTTCAGAGAATTCTCTTCCAATTTGGGAGTAGAGAAATGTATTTGTGAATTGGTGAATTGAAATGAATGAAATTGGCTTCTATTTATAGAATTTTCCAAGGCCTAATTTTGAATATAATATCCCAGATGAAATAAGCCGTCTCTGCCAGGTGTTGACACGTGTCCTGTTTGACAGCTTTTTTAACTCTTTTCGAATTTTCGTCGAATCATACAATATGTATACAATTTATGTAATACATGAGTGTTAAAATTTTGACCATTGGTCAACATTTTATTTATTGAAATTTCACTGTCTACAAATGCCCCCACTTCAAGGCGTGTCGTATACATGTGTTTGTCATATGTAGGAGATGCGTCTTGAAGTTTCCTTACTGTAGACGTCGATCCGAGGGCCGTCGAGGCTTGATCTTGGATTGGGCTGAGACTATATTTGGAGTGAATCGGCACGTGTATTTGTTGTGCTTGTTGACTTTCCACAGACTTCATCTTGAACTGGTTTTGATTCAAGGGTGATGGACACCTGATCTTTGAATCAGACTTGTGATTTCTTCAAGGGCCGTCGAGGCTTGGTCTTGAAGGTTGATTCAAGGGTGATGGGCACTTGATCTTGAATCGGGTTTGTGATTTTTCCACAGCTTTCATCTGGATGCAACTCAGACTCCTCCTGCTTTCTTCTGCTAGATTTTCTAATCTTGAATCGGACTTGTGTTTTCTTCAAGGGGCCGTCGCGGCTTGGTCTTGAAGGTTGATTCAACACGTTGTCTCCACATGCTTCAAGTAGTCCGGTCTCTGCGCAGGTGTGGCATCTTCTTGAACTCTTGGATCATCTCAGACTCTGCCTTCATCTGGATGCAACTCAGACTCCTCCTGCTTCGTCTGTGAGATACTTTTGCTTTTGAAGAAGCACCTCTACACAGGTTTATTTTTGAAGTGGGTTGGGAGGGGTCTGAGATGAGTACTCGAGAGCAAGACTAGGTAAGCAATCAGGATCTCACTTTCTCCACGTTCCTCAGATGAAGGTGAGGAGAAAGCATGATATGAGATATTTTTGGTTTTAACCTTTTTGATATGAAATATTTTTGCTTTGGATGATTTGTTTTCTGGGGTGTTCCAAGGGATGAAGAACACTGAGTGACTCGAAAGGTTTCTTTGAGAATACATTCTCGGAGATGAAGAGATGAAGAGAGGGTGTGCTTTGGCTGTGGAAGGCAAAGGTTGGACTTATAGAATTTTTTTTCTTCATAACCGGAACTATTCTTGCACTATTTGTCGGCAACCGGTGGATGGATGAACAGTACCCGTTACGCGTTTTCTGACAAAGCCGTCCGTAATTTCCGCGAAGCTGACTGCACATGCGACGAGTGACGACACGTCTTGAATGATGATCTTTTGAAAACCGGGGTTTTAAATCCGGGTTCGGCTCGTGGTTTTCGCAACGCTCCAAGCTGTATGCGACGCATGTGACGAGTGATGACAAACTGGAAAAGCTGATGCCACGTGATTTCTGAGTCAAGCCCAGCTTTTGATAGAGGAACGGCTCTTTTGAGACAGGACTCCGGCCTTCGAGAAAGGAGCGTCACTCTTTGATTTGCGAGAGGAGCGCCTCATCAATCTCTAAGGAGCGCTTCTTCATTTTCTTCTTTTTATAGAGGCGCGAATTTTTGTTTCACCTTACACTTGAACTCCCTTCTGTAAACACTCCCTTCCTGCACTTCTGCAATCTTACTCCTTCCGCTCTCTTCTTCCGCTTCTGCAATTTTAATCTTTCCGATCTCTTTTCTTCTCTTAACACATTCTGAAAATGTCTTGCCCTTCCGACCGTCGCCTTAACTTGAACGTCGGAGAAGATGATGACTTGTCTTCTCCAGACAACATTTGGCGTCCGTCCTTCATATCCCCCAACGGTCCTCTTACAGTTGGGGACTCAATGATGAGAAACGAAATAACCGCTACGGTGGTTGCTCGAAATCTCCTCACTCCAAGGGACACTAGGTTGCTATCCAGGCGGTCAGACGAGTTGGCTGTTCAGGAATCTCTAGCTCTCAGCGTCCAAAGTGCAGGCTCAGTTTCAAACATGGGCCAGCGCCTTCTCGCAAGATCTCGGCAGGTGGAGTCACTGATGGCGGAGGTGGCGAGTCTTCGGCAAGAGGTCAGAGGACTCAGGCACGAGAACAAGGAGTTGCACCTGCTTGCAACTAGTTACTCGACCAGCATGAAGAGGAAGCTGGACCAGCTGCAGGAGTCGGACGGTCGGATCCAGAGTGATCATGAAAGGTTCATGGCGTTACTCCCGAGGTTTATGTTGCCTTCGTCCTCTGGAGTTACACCAAGTGCTCCGGCTCCGGAGATTCCAACTCTGGCTCTTCGTCTTCCCGGAGCTCCGTCGACTTCTGCGGCACCACCTGACCATCCTTGAAGAGTCTTTTTCTTGTTTGTATATTTCTTGTAATCGCCTTTTTTTTTTTTTTTTTTTTGTGGCCTGTAGAGTGCCAATTTGTGTAATTTTCCAGAGAAGTAAATAAAATGGACTTTTAATTATGCCCACGGGTCTATCCTCATAATTGACTCCATCACAGGCTGACTGTGTTGTCCACTTTTGTTATCAAAATAAAGGGGAATCCGATATAATTGTTGGTAGGTCGTCTTCCACTCAATTTTGATCAATTATTCAACTTTGTTTCTGAAAATATGCTTTCAACCTTGCAGAGGGAATATTTTCAAAAAAGTAAAAGTTCTGACCCTCAAAGCCATCATTTTGTCTTTCTTTTTTTTAAAAAAAAAAATGACGGTGGGCATGTCGAAACAAACAGTGGTCTTCTCTTTCTCCCTCATTTAAGTTGCACTGAGGAACAATGAATTTTCAGATTTTGCAGATCCATTTTTTTTTTAGAGCTGTGAGTTTTCTTCCCTTCTTTGTCGTGCCCTTACCAGACCCAGTCACCATGGTAAGGCTATTTTCTTCTTGCACACAGGACATGCAGGTTTATATTTGCTTTATGTATCTGCATATTTTGCTTGCATGCTTGCATGTTGTTTTTGTATGTATGCATTCCGGTTTGTTTATACTTATACTCTCATATGCTTTTTGTTTTGCTTATACTTGTGAATGCATGCACGCACACACCCATGTACGAACAAACAAACGTGTGGAAGATGTTGAGGCTCTGTTCGATGAGGGCCTGAGCTTCCTCCTTGGTGGCGCTCTCCTCTTTATAATCCTTCTCCAGAGCAGCAAGATCTTCGCGAGCCTCTGAGAACTCTCCTTCCTCCATGCCCTCTCCGAGTATCAACAGAAAAACTGAGGATTGAAGGTGCAGGACCAGAATAACTCCTACTCAAGGTACTTTCAACACTACTTCTCCGAGAAGGACTATAACCCCTGGATGGTGACAATGATGAAGAAGACCAATGCTTACCCGGTGAAGCAGGCCGAGTTGGTACCCTAGTGGGGGAAGCCATTGTCCGGGAAGATGATGATAATGGGACATCACCATTAAACCTTTGAACGAATTTTGCTCCTGCTCTAGACACGGGGCTTGTTGATGAAGGCGAACCGGGATCCTGTAACCGCCTCAACCGGCTATTAGTCTCCTGCCAAAACCTTGCTGACACAGCAATGCCACGAGGTAAGGTTCGACCCTTTTCGGCACCACCAGCATCCTGCACACCTGGGGTGCTACCAGAAGAAACACTGTCTGTATCAGAAGCAGTGAGATCAGATGGCACAGAATACTCATGGGCCGAATTAGCATCTGGGTTTCGCCTAGCATCCTTCAAAAGCTCAGCATTCCCCAAATCCAAGCTCAATCTACCATCAAATGAAGCTCTTCTGCTCTCATCAATCATGGATTGCTGCAATGCTCGACCCACAATCCCAGATCCAATCCCACTGAGCTTCCTGTTGTCCGAGCTGCAGTCTCTCAGGCGTGGCCTTCCTCGCCGCAGTCCCACTCGGCGAGGCTGCATCCTTAGTCTTACTAATCGGAAGCGAAAAGGCCTCACCTTGGAACGAAACCGATAAGCTCCGAGTGGAAGTGACCAAAAACCGAGTGGCGGCAGAGACTTCAGAACCGGCATTGCTCAGCCTAGCCTCGGGGAGGCCGCCGGAGGTCCGAGGTGTAATGGGTCGCCGCCGGTCCACTGATTGAGCCCTTTTCTGAGCCGGAACCGGGGTCGAGTTCGAAACTGAGTTTGTGGACCTTGAGAGCAATGGAGATGGGCATCTTCTGGAAGACGCAGAGGACGAGACCGTAGAAGTTGATGTCGAGGTTGAAGAAGAAGAAGGAGACATGTATTTCGACGAGACTTGCCGGCCTCTGGGTCGCTTCTGAACGAAGCCATTGTCTTTCTCGGAAGGTAAGAGAGGAGGCCTCGATGGGTTTTGGAGATGGGGCCGTGAGCGGTGGTCCGATAAGGCTTTGGGGTTGGGCGGTGGGCCGGTCAGAGCTGCTTCAGAAAACGGCAGCCACCATGATAGGGGTAGTTCAAATCCTCTTCACATTGCGTCTCAGAGACTGAAATTTTTTGAAGCCCGCCATGTAAATTCCCAAATATAGCAATGCAGATTTAAGAAATTGCAGGAGAATCTGAGAGAGGGAAAAGCAAGGAGCTATGCAATATCTGAGATTGTGGGTTTAGAGAGAGAGAGAAATGGCTCTTGATGAGCCCGTGGCTTGTGGGGTAGTTTTGAAGAAAACTGTCATCATTCATTCTTAGTGGCAGAATGTTTGAGAGAGAGAGAGCCGTAGTAGGTGAAAGAGCTACGAGAGAGACTTGGGAGAAGTGGTAGCTGAGTGGGCTCACGATTTTGGGCTTTTGTAGACTTGGGTTTGTGACCTGAGC
Organism: Crataegus laevigata; assembly: GCA_963580275.1. Taxonomy (NCBI): domain Eukaryota; kingdom Viridiplantae; phylum Streptophyta; class Magnoliopsida; order Rosales; family Rosaceae; genus Crataegus; species Crataegus laevigata. Next base: position 13,770,873 of record OY756940.1, on the reverse strand, counting down.
TTTCTGCTGCTGGGCCGAAACAACAAGTGAGGATGGGTAGTTGGGCTCAATGTTGGTGCCTTTGTTGCTGGGCCGAGACACACACACACATATATATATTTTCTTTTCTTTCAATATTTTTTTTTATACATAATAACATATGCATTTCTTTTTCTTTTTTTTTTTCTCTTTTTTTTTTTAAAATACATAAACATATGTATTCATTTTTTTTTTTTTTTTTTTTTTTTTAAATGTAATTTTCTATTTTGGATGTGATCTGATGGACTTCCTTGTTGTGATGTCAGGAATTGCGTAAATAATTTTGCGAAGGCATGGCAATGATGATGGGACTCCTATGAAGCTTCCGGAAGTGGAGTAAACGATAGTGTACTTTGTGCTCTTTGCTGCCAAGTGCTTGCGCGAGAGACTGCGCCGGAGTTCCGCCGTGTAGTGCCTTTTGATTACAGTATTCCCTCGGTTGGTGCGCTGCCGTGTGGTGCTGTACAAGAGGCTGCACAGGGGCTTCGTTGTGTATTGTCTTTTGGTCGCAATTTTCCCTCGGTGGTGGCGTTGCCGTGCGGTGCAAGAAACTGCTTGCGTGGTCGCTACGAGTTTACGTAGTGTGACTACGTGGCATTTTAGTTTCTTTGCTACCGTAACGTGCCTTGAAGGACCGTCTTGTAGCTGCCCTTGTTACCGTGCTTGCTGCCCCTGCTGCATTGTCCATTGCCCTGCCGAAGTTTTGTGGCTGACTTTTCGTCGCGGTCATGGTGTTTTTCAGGTGCTTTAAGGGTGGTACCCTTACTGTTCTTGCAAAGGAAGGTGATTCCCAAGATAGCGGAACGACGTTGAAACTTTATGCGCCACTGACTGGCCCTAAGGCGCTTGTCCTTCCCACAAAAGACAACTCCATGCATATTAAGTCATGGTCTTCTGAAGTAGCTTGGGAGGTGGTGAACTCTCTTAGATCTAATGCAAAGCAAAGGTCGTGCCCATCGAAGATTCTTATTTTGAACTCTTCGCACCATGTTTACGACAACCCTCCGATTATGTTTGATCTTATTGGCGATCGTATCCGCAACGGAGCCGTGGCTTGGAGTGGTACCTTGTCGACCACTGGAGGGGCTGCTTTTGTTGATTTTTATTGGGAATGGCTTGAAGATGTCTTGAGCCGTTCCAAGGATGCGCTTACCAAGACGGGCCTTTACCACGCTGTATATGCATCTTTGTTCAGTTATGATCGCCAACCCTCCGTTATTCGTGAATTTTTTTAGCATTGGTGTTCAGCAACCAACACAATTCACACAGCTCGAGGGGAGATGTCGCTCTCTCTTCGGGATCTTCATAAGATAGGGGGCTTGCCGATTCAGGGAAAGTTTTATGACGAAGTTGTCCCTAGCGTGGAGGAGTTTTCTTGTCGCAACAGTCGAGGATTGCCTGTGAGCTGTCGCTATTTGTTTTGGGCATATCACAAGCTTTCCCAAGAGGCTCCGGGCAAGTCAGGCGTGAAGATCTCTTCATGGATTCGGTTTTGGTATTGGGATGCCATGAAGTATAAGAGGCCTTCGAAGAAAAGCGGTCGCAATAAGACGACCAGGCCTAAGGGAGATTCGGATCCATCAGGCGTCATTGGTCCAGTTGGGCGCCGTACCCCTACTGAGTTGAGGACGTTTGAAGACCTTGGTGTGTCGTCAGAGCACTTGGAGGAATCTTACTTAGCCGCTTTTTTAGCTTGTTGGCTTTGTAAATTTGTTTTCCCTAAAGATGACGTCAACTTCGTCCGTCCCGGAGTTTTCAAAGTTGCCAGCAAGATGGCTGCAGGTGAATCTTTTAGTCTTGCTATCCCGGTCTTAGCCAATATTTACAACGGTTTGAGTGTTGTTTCAAACTTGGCAAGCACTGAAGACCGTGCTGCGGTACTTCCCTACCACTATGTGTATGGGTGGTTGGGCGAATACTTTAATACTCATTTTTCTTCATCGACTTCAGTGAAATTGGGGCCCTTAATGACGAAGTATTCCGGTGTGCTTTCTGCGAAGGGTCTTGATGATTTGCAGGCGCGAGCGTTGTTTGAAAATTGTGAAGGCTCGAGGATGGATCGTTTGGCAAGAGTCGGCTTGACGCGGCAAGTCATCGTGGATGATTCGCACCTTCGTTCCTCGGACTTGTCTTATTTTATAAGCCTTCGCTCGGCGTATGTTTCTTTGCGGCAAGAAGACCGATGCATCATTCAGCCGTATAATCCCCACCATTTTAGCAGGCAATTTGGTTTTGTCCAAACTGTTCCGGGTAGGCTGAATGAAAGAGACCAATCGAAATCTTTGCAAGATATGTATATGCATTGGGAGTCTTGTACCCGTGCATGCACAAATGCTTCTATCATCCTGCCAGTTAAAGACGAGTTCAAGAATAATCCTGTGACTCGTGCTTACGTAAATTGGTGGTTGAAGGCACACTATGAGAATTTGGGGATGGCAAGTGACACTAATTCTTCCCATTCTCACCATAAGGCATTGAAAGAGGGTTGCTCTTCAGTTCCTCCACAGCTGGTACCTTTTGATTGTGCGAGTGTGACTCCCTTGCAAGATAACCCTGTGGTTCCAGCCCGTCAACGCTCACGCTTGCTTTCTTCTCATTTGGATGCTTCTGAAGAGGCGGGTGACGAAGTTGGTTCGCATGAGGATGGACTTGCTTCGCGGCTGCGTCAGCATGCTTTAAACAAGCGACCACTTGAGGTTTCTCGGGTTGATAGCGACGTTAACTTTCGTCATAAGAAGAAAGAGGCGTTTAGGCTTTCTCAAACCGATGGCCGTATGTTATTTGAGAGAGATGTATGTATATTTTTTTTTTTTTTTTTTTTTCATGATTTCTTCTCTAAGCTTTTGTTTCTAACATTTTTGTTTGTCCTTCTTAGGTTGGGCCTTCTATGCCGGTCGGAGGCAGTCTACCTGCCGATGCGGGGATCAGGGATCTTCCTGGTGCAGAGCTCACTCAAAATCCGTCGAGCCTCCCAAGCTTGCCGCGTGTTGGTGAATGCGTACAAGAGTCTGCTATGCGTCCGGTACCTTTGCCAGCTAATTCTGAGATTTCTTTGAGGGGGCCAAACCTTAGCGGTACTGAGCAGCTCATTCATCGTATTAGTCTCCGTGCGGCCATGGACATCAAGGGCCATATTGATAGTAGGATCTCAAAGTGTCCGTTGGAAGACCTTGCGTTGCTCCGTGAGGATTTGTCAAAGTTTGTTTCTGCAATTGACAATCTCAATGTTGATTCTTCGACCTTGAAGGCCAAAATTGCCGAACTTATGGCTGCCTCGACTGAGTATTCTTCCTTGCGTGCCATTTCTTTGGAGAAATTGAACCCGGATCTTAGGGCTCAGCAACTTGCAACAATAGATTCTTCGCTAGCCCGAGTCCAATCTTCTCAGCAAGCTGTTTTGGGAGTTTATCAGACTGTAGAGACTTCTTTAGCTTCCGTCCGAACGCGTCTTGATGCATTAGGGCGAAAGCGAGAGCGGTTGGAGGCCGAATCGTCTTATCTAGAAAGAGTGCTCGCGGAGCACCAAGAAGAGATTTCTCACCTAGAGCAAGAGAAGGGCATGGCTATGAAATCGCCTATTTGTCTCCTACTGAGGTCGAGTCTTTGAAGAATTTGGAGGATTTACTTGAGGATCGCCTTCGTAGTTTTAGAGGCATAACTTTCGAGTAGTGTCTTTTCTTTCCTCTTTTGTAACAAGGCTTTAGAGCCGATATCCTCCTTTAAAGATTTAAAGTGTTTTCGTCATTGAATTTGCCCTTTATTTTTTCGAAGTGTTTGTGTTTCTGTTGATGATGTGACTGTACTTGAAGTTTTGAAGTTTCAAGTTGCCTACGTACCCTCGGTTTAAGGAGGGATCAAGTCATCACGTAGTTCAAATGAATGATGGATTTTTTTTTTTTTTTTTTATATGGTGATTTTGATGATGATTTTGCCGTACACAGTTTATGCTCTTGCAGGCCAGGAGCGTGGCTTCTTCTCATGCGTAGTACTGCTTCAAGAACTTGCCGTTTATGGGGCCAATCCTCAAGCCATCTTCTTCCACGATCATGTAAGCACCGTTTGTGTAGACTTCTTGTACTACGTAAGGCCCATCCCACTTCGAGGTGAATTTGCTTTTCGTCTTGTGTGTCATGATGATAGGCCTACGTAATGCAAGGACGAGGTCTCCCACTTGAAATGACCTCGGGCGAACTTTCTTGTTGAAGGCCTTGGACAACCGTGCTTGATAACACTCCAAGTGCTGCTGAGCTTCGAGCCTCTTATCGTCTAGTGCTTCCAACTCTTGAAGACGTAACTTTGCGTTCTCTTCGTTGGTCAGTCCTTCTTGTATAGCCATTCTCAGGGAGGGGATTTGGCTTTCCAGCGGCAAAACCGCCTCTACGCCATACACGAGTGAATATGGTGTAGCTTGAGTAGGCGTCCGGTGCGTCGTCATGTATGCCCAAAGCGCTTCGCTCATTCTTTCGTGCCAGTCTTTCTTGCTCCTACCAACGACCTTTCTCAACAGGTTGCATAGAGTTTTGTTGAATGCTTCTGCGAGACCGTTAGCTGGGGCATGATACATGGAAGACTTATGCTGTTTGAATTTGTATTTCTCACAGAGTTCGTCCATGAGTCGGTTGGAGAATTGCTTTCCATTGTCCGTAATGATGTAGCGAGGCACACCATATCGGTGGATGATATGCTCCTTGATAAAACGGACGACAGTTTCTTTCTTGACTTCCCTCAGGGGTATGGCTTCAGCCCACTTGGAGAAGTAATCTGTTGCAGCTAGGATGTAAGCTTCTCCTGCAGATGACTTTGGTGCGATCGGTCCCACGACGTCCAATCCCCATGCGTCGAACGGCCATGAAGCAACTGTAGGGTGCAATGGTTCAGGCGGTTGATGTATGAAGTTGGCATGGAACTGGCAGGCTTGGCACCTTTTGGCGTATTCCATACAATCCCTCACCATGCTTGGCCAATAGTAGCCCATTCTTTTAAGTTGGAAATGTAGCTTTGGCCCCGACTGATGTGCTCCACATATACCTGAATGTGCTTCCTCCATGGCTTGACTGGCTTCTTCTTCACCTAAGCATCTTAAAAGTACTCCTTCAAAAGAGCGTCGGTAAAGTGTTCCTTTGTAGTAGAGGAAGCGATGTGCTCGTCGACGTATCTCCGAGCGGTGTCTGGTATCGTCTGGAAGCCTTCCTTGCTCCAAGTAGTCGATTAACGGCTGTCTCCATTCTTCAGTGTCAACCAGGAGTACTGAGATGACGTTTGTGTCATTTAGCAGTATCTCAGCGGCAAGTGGAATCACCCATCTTTGGCAAACTGGCACATTTGCGACTTCTCCTTCTCCTAGCGTCATGCTAGAGGCTAGGTTGGCGAGAGCATCTGCCATTTGATTTTCTTTTCTTGGCACATGTTCTAGTGTCACCATCTCAAACTTTTGCAGTAGCTGAGTTGCCAGCCGGAAGTAGGGGACCAGATCATCTTTCCTCACCTCATACTCGGTCAGGAGTTGATTGATTATGAGCTTGGAGTCGCCATATACCTCAAGGGCTGTGATTCCTATATTGGTTGCCATTTGGAGGCCGAGAATCAATGCTTGGTACTCAGCGACGTTGTTAGAGCATAGTTCGCTCAGTTGGAAGGAATAAGGCAGTATTTGTCTTTGTGGTGACATGAATATCACTCCTGCCCCCGCTTCATCTATTCGGGCGGATCCGTCGAAGAACATCGTCCATGTTGGGAAAACGTCGATGTAAAACACCTCCTCGTCAGGCAAGTCGTCTGAGATTTCCCAATCGGCTGGGATCGGGTGATCGGCGAGGAAGTCTGCCAGTGCTTGTCCTTTAACGGCTTTAGCTGGAACGTAGATGATCTCGTGTTGATTGAGAAGCAACGCCCATTTAGCTAGTCGCCCTGTCAGAACTAGTTTGGACATGACGTATTTAACTGGATCAGCTTTAGCAACCAAGTGGATGGTGTAAGCCTGCATATAATGCATGAGCTTCTGGATGGCGAACACCAAGGCGAGGCACATCTTTTCTATTGGGGAATAGTTCAACTCAGCACCGGTAAGAGTTCGACTGAGGTAGTAGAGCGCTCTTTCTTTCTGGGATTCATTTTCTTGTCCCAAGAGTGCCCCAACTGAACTTTCCTGAGCGGCGATGTATAATATGAGTGGCTTTCCAGGTGTGGGTGCCCCCAAGACAGGTGGACTTGACAAATATTTTTTTATGCTTTCAAAAGCATTGTGGCATGCTTTATCCCATACAAATGGAACATCCTTTCTCATGAGTCGACTGAATGGTTGACAGCGCCCTGCGAGGTTGGAGATGAAACGCCTGATGAAGGCTAGGCGCCCTTGTAGACTTTTCAGCTCGTGCAGGTTTCTCGGCTCAGGCATGCTTTGAATGGCCTTGATTTTTGATTGATCCACTTCAATGCCGCGGTGTTTGACAATGAAGCCTAGGAACTTTCCAGATGTGACGCCAAATGCACATTTCAACGGGTTCATCTTGAGATTGTACTTTTGCAGTCTTTTGAACACTATTCGCAAATCCTTCAAGTGGTCTGATTTTCTTTTTGTTTTGACCACCACATCGTCCACGTAACATTCTACATTTTTGTGTAGCATGTCATCGAAGATTTTTTGCATTGCACGCTGATATGTAGCTCCAGCATTCTTTAGACCGAATGGCATTACTTTGTAGCAGTATATACCCTTTGGAGTGCGAAAGGCTGTCAGTTCCTCATCCTCGGGAGCCATGCGAATTTGATTGTATCCGGATGAGCCATCCATGAATGATAGTGCCTCGTGGCCAGTGGTTGCATCCACCATGATTTCGATGATTGGCAAAGGAAAATCGTCCTTCGGGCATGCATCGTTGAGGTCTCGGAAGTCCACACAAACACGTATCTGTCCTGATTTCTTGAGGACGATAACGACGTTAGAGATCCACTTTGGGTATTGCACCTCTCGAATGAAGCCTGCTTCAATTAGCTTGTCAATCTCAGCCTCAATCTGTGGGATGAGCTCGGATCGATAGCGCCTTTGAGTTTGCTTTATCGGTCGCGATCCAGGCTTGACTGCAAGGTGATGTACAGCGATGGTAGGGTCAAGGCCGGGCATTTCTTTGTATGTCCAAGCGAAGACGTCTTTATATTCTAACAGCAGTTGGTAATACTCCTCTGCCTCGCCTGCACTTAGCAGTGCGCTTATGAAGATAGGCTTTGGTTCCTCGCTTGTGCCTAAGTTGATTTCTTTGAGATCATCTACCGTGGCTTGCCCCCCGTCTTCGAGCTGTGGTGGTGCAGCAGTGACATCTTCCTCAAGGATCTCTTCTTCTTCGTCTTCTTGGACTGTGATGTGGAAGACGTTTTGGACTTCCTCTTCAGTGCCGTCCTTTTGGACTTGCTGGCATGAGGTTTGTCCGGTATGGATGATGGTGCGCCTTCTTACTTTTAGTGGCCCTTTTGTGTCAATCTCCAAGATTGCTTGACGCTTCATCCTTGAAGGAATTGAACTCTGAATATCGCCTTTTTTTGCTAGCCTGTCGGGCTTTTCTTCTTTTGGCGCTGTCTCCTTCCTTCTAGAAGGCTTTTTGTTGTCTTCCAGTCTTTCGGAAACTGACCGTTGCGAAGGCGAGCTAGCCGTGTTGCCTTGTTTCTTAGGTTCTGACAGCCTTTCAAAAACGGATTTTTGGGATGTTGGCGTGTTAAGCCTCTTGAAGACGGAGGTTCGGATTTGACCACCAATGCGATGCAATGCCGATATTCTGGGTCTTGGGTGATTCATCCTATTGACGACCGGTATCCGAGGGGCGGTTTTAGGCTCTTCTTGTTTTTGTATAACGCTCACGCTGATGTGCTGAGTGCTAGCATTTTTCGCCTTGCTCGAAATCTTCACAGGTGCACTTGGTGCGAAACCGATTCCTGCTTTACCGTTGTCAACTCCGTAACCATGCTTTCTCAGCCTTTTTTGAGTCTCGGTGAGGTCACGTTCTTTGCTGTCGACAGCATCTGAAACCTTCTTTCCAGGTTTTGAAGGGGGAATGAAGTCGTACCCAGCCTTTGACATGAGTTTGTAGGCGTTTGGATCAAAACCTTCTTCGGTTCTCTTGGTTGGGAGAAAACTTGACTCTACTCCCTTTGGCAGAGCTTTTATGAAACCTTGTGGTGGTCCTGCAATCTTGGTCCCTCCTAGCTGCGTTAGAGGTAGAATTGCATTCGCCTTGAGTAGTTCCACATCATCCTTGCACTGTTGTATGTCGGCTTTGCTTGTCCCAGTTTCGAATGGTGTCTGACCCTTCTTTCTTCTTGACATTGGGATGTATCGGAAGTTGGGTGTATTCGGTTCTTTTGAAGGCGTCTTACCCTCTTTTGCTATCACGAGCTCGTCGTTGCTTGAAGAGGGTGTGGTTTCCTCTTCTTGTTTTCTGGGAACAGATTGCCATTCTTGTTTTTTAGGCGTTGCTTTGCCTGTGGATTTTACCTCTCTTGGGAGAGCTTCGGGTATCATGTCCTCCTCCATGTAGAACTTGGCGTCTGCAAAGTGTGATTCAGCCTCGGTAAATGGCTTTGTATCGCCTCGAATCACCTTTACTCCTTCCCGGTAGAATTTTAAACATTGGTGAAGGGTAGACGGCACTACTCCATTCTCATGGATCCAAGGCCTTCCTAAGAGCAGGCCGTATGAAGTTCTTGCATCGATCACATGAAATATTGTGCTTGATTTGAGTTCACCGATGGTCATCTCCACTCGGATCATGCCTATCGCTTTTTGTCCTCCTTGGTTGAAACCTTGGATTAGTAGACGGCTTAGAGATAGTTCGTCCATTTTGATGCCAATTGTGGCCATCGTAGACTTTGGCATGATGTTTATGGCCGATCCGCCATCTACAAGCATGCGTTTGACTTTGCTCTCCCTTATGTATCTTGAGATGAAGAGAGGACGGTTGTGAGGTTTTGATCCTAGCAATAAGTCTTCGTCAGTGAAGTTGATTGTGTCTTGGGCGGCGCAACATGCGGCATACTCATCTGACTGACGTTTTGAGCATTCGCCCTTGTTTCCTTGTACCCCATGGTCAGTGGGACTTGCTAAGGCCACTATTAGTGCTTTCCGTATCTCTTCAGGCAGTCGCAATTCCTCATTGATGCTCACGTGAGTCGGCAGACCTTCCTCGGTGGCGGCAACTTCCTCCCTTGATGTTTCCTTTACTTCTACTACGTGACATGTAGTGACAGTGTACCGTTGGAAGAAGTCCTTTGGGAAGTACTCGTGCAGGGAGACAGGAATGCGTGGCTCTTGCTCCATAGGCTTCCCAGCGTATGTTGGCTTAGCAGCTCTAACGCTTCTTTTAGGTTTCCTTTTGTTGCGACGGCGGTGTCTTCTCCCACATTCTACCTTTGGCTTTGCGGTCTATGGCTTGGGTTTCTTTGACTTTTTGCGGGTCACCAAGGTCCACTCTTCATTATCCTCGGTTGGTGCATCTTGGTTGTTTGCCTCCGATGGTAGTAGTGCAGAAGGGGCTGCGTGACGATGGTCGTGCATTACTTGAAGAGGCACAGGATCAAAGGACCCAAACACGATCGTCGTAGTGTGTGTTGCGACCGTGTCTTCCAAGTCGAGTTCAATTCGTCCTTGTTGCGCCAACTTCATGATGAGCTCTTTGAGGACAAAGCATTTGCCGACGGGATGGCTTACGATGCGATGGTACTTACAGTATTTGGGATCGTCAACGCGATTCATCTCTTCTGGGCGCTTGCATTCAGGAAGCTCAATTACTTTTTTCTCCAACAGGTCGTCTAGCATCGGGGCCATGTCAGAGTCTGGGAATGGATATGTTTTCTGCTCCAATTCCCTTAAGGTGTTTTTGTACCTTTCTTGGGTACGGGAGGGCTCACCTCTTTTTATCTCCTTTGCTTTGGTTTTAGAGGAGATTTTGACGGGTGCCGCTGAAGTTTTAGTGGGGATAGCGTCAACGGCAAAAGCTTCCTTAACGGGCTTCTTTCCATGGTTGTCCGCCTTCGGAGTAAACACCTTATCCCTCTTGAAGTCGGTGATCGGCTCCTTTTTTCCATGATGAGCGATGCTCAGCTCCATGTCGTGGGAACGAGTTGCCAGCTCCTCAAATGTTCTTGGTTTTATGCCTTGGAGGATGTAATGTAACCCCCAGTGCATGCCTTGAACACACATCTCAATGGCGGAGGTTTCAGAAAGTCGATCTTTGCAATCTAGACTTAACGTACGCCATCTGTTGATGTAGTCGACAACTGGTTCGTCCTTCCATTGCTTAGTACTTGTTAGCTCTAGCATGCTAACGGTGCGGCGGGTACTGTAGAAGCGGTTGAGGAATTCCCTTTCAAGCTGATCCCAGCTGTTGATAGACTCGGGCTCAAGGTCGGTGTACCAGTCAAAGGCGTTCCCTTTCAACGAGCGTACAAACTGTTTAACAAGATAGTCTCCTTCAGTTCCAGCATTGTTGCAGGTTTCGATGAAGTGGGCGACATGTTGCTTTGGGTTTCCATTTCCATCGAATTGCATGAATTTTGGTGGCTGATATCCTCTCGGCATCCTCAATGCGTTAATCTTCCTGGAGTAGGGCTTTGAATACGACATGGAGGCATGTGAGCTCCCTTCATACTGCTCTTTGATGGTGTTGGCAATCATTTGTTGCAACTGTTGGATAGACAGGGATCCCACGGGTGCTGTTGCCTGGTCTGTCTTCTTCTCGAATTCTTGTGCCGGAGGTTCCTCCTCATCACCGCCTTCCTCTTTTCTATCGTTCTCTTTTTCCAGTCGGTTGACAAGTGCGGCGATCTGTAAGTCTTTTTCCTCCACCGTCTGTGTGAGTTTTGCAATTGCCTCATTCATTTGAGCCAGCTGCTCCTCGATTGAAGTTGCTCCGGTGGTCATGACTTGCATGGCCGTGCTGCTGTTTAAGTCGGCGTCAGAGAGCAGGGACTCGGAGTACTTCCCCAAGCTTTTCTCCCTTGGCGCTTTCAGCGAGGCTAAGGTGATCACAGGCTCGTGCCTTGGGTGTTTTTGTTTCTCCGGCAAAGTTGATGCGGGGGTGGAAGATGTGGCCAAGAAAGCTCTTGCCTTGCTTCGAGTCATGACCTCTGAAATGCTCCTACCTGCAGCGAGGACGGTCTTGTTCTTCACACTGGGTGAGGGAACGGTTTGAGACTTCCTTGATGCCATCTGTGCTTTTCTTTGCGGATTTGAAGATAGAGATGAGAGGTAGAGAAGGTCCCACTGGGCGTGCCAAATTTGTAAACACGAAAATTTCCTGAAGGAACAAGAACACGTGTACAAAATAATATTTGTTATTTGATGAATTTTGGGGTTACAATCTCTATTTGTTCCTCTGATTCTATCTTCGTAAGATATGGATTTTTGTTGATGGGCTGTTGATCCAAATGGCCGTTGGGCTTGATCCTTGGATGAACAGTGATGTGGATTTGTTTGTGTTGATCCGAATGAGCTGTTTGGCGCTTTGATTCTTGGGATGAACAGTGATGATCTTCAGATGTTTGATGATGAATGTAGAACGATGAACGATGAACGATGGATGAGCTTCAAGGGGCTTTGAGCTTGATTCTTGAAGGATGAATGTCTTGATTCCAAGGGCCGTCGGGGCTTGATCTTGGAGGGTGGATGAATGTTGTTTCAAGGGCCGTCGGGGCTTGATCTTGAAGAAGATGGATGAACGATGAACGATGAACGATGGATGAACTTCAAGGGGCTTTTGGGCTTGGTTCTTGAAGAAACGGATGAACGGATGAATGATGAATGGTGGATGGATCTTCAAGGGCTTCTGGACTTGATCTTGAAGAACAATTGTGCTAATCCAAGGGGCCGTTGGGGCTTGATCTTAGGATGGATGAGCGTTTCTTCAAGGGCCGTTGGGGCTTGATCTCGAAGAACGATGAACGATGAACGAAGAACGAAGAACGAAGAACGAAGAACGAAGAACGAACTTCAGAGAATTCTCTTCCAATTTGGGAGTAGAGAAATGTATTTGTGAATTGGTGAATTGAAATGAATGAAATTGGCTTCTATTTATAGAATTTTCCAAGGCCTAATTTTGAATATAATATCCCAGATGAAATAAGTCGTCTCTGCCAGGTGTTGACACGTGTCCTGTTTGACAGCTTTTTTAACTCTTTTCGAATTTTCGTCGAATCATACAATATGTATACAATTTATGTAATACATGAGTGTTAAAATTTTGACCATTGGTCAACATTTTATTTATTGAAATTTCACTGTCTACAATTTCTTACCATAGTAACTAAATAATTTAAAAAATATAAACAGGAATTAGTATGCAGTTTGTTGAATCCGAGTGATATTTATATATGCCCTCATTTCATCTGAAAAACGTGTTTTATGCTTGGTGACAATGTGTTTTTCAGTTTGCTGCAGCCAACGTCCAATTCCATCTAAATGGGGAAAAGGTCCAAAAGATTTCCACTAGATCCATCAAGCGCATGATAAAGCTTTTGAAATTTCTGTAAGTAATTATTTTATTTGTTCCTTTGAAGTTTGCATATATGATTTTGTGCATTTATAAGAGTTAAAATCAAGTTTTCATCATATTTGATATTTATATATGTCTCGAAACAGAAAGTTACTCGATCCTAATGCGTTGTTCATTTAGCTGCAGCCAACATTCTGGTTATATGTAAACGGGGAAAAATTCCAAAGCTTTCCACTCGAATATGTTTACAAGTAAGCTTACATATATGATTTTGTGCATTTGTAACTATTCAAGTCAAGTTTTCTCCAAATGTGATATTTTTTGTTTCTATCTTTCTGACCATTCAGTTGCTTTCTCCTTCTTGGGATTATTACTCTGCATTTGAATTTTGAATTTCCGCTCAATTCAAATATGTTCTGGAATTTCGTACTAATTTATTTTTTCTGATTTGTAATGAATTTCTGGTTTGAAATCCCAGCATACACATGTGGGTTTTGGGATTTATAGGGTATCTTGCCCTAACTTACATTCACCTACCTCATCATCCTTCGATTTTTATTTTTTTTTAAACTTTGTGTGGTCAATAGTTATCTAAAAAATTATGGGTTTTATTCAGTTCATTTGTAACATGATTAAAATCTAATCTTTTAGTTGTTTTCCTACTTATATGTGGTTATTAGTCATGTTTATGTGATTTTTTTTTTTTTTGTTTTGACAAGGAATTGGCTATAGCAATCTCAAATGGCTTTATCAAATACAAAAATTATATTGGATAAGGTGATTTCAGTCACACAGCCACTCACCATAAGTTTGTTTTTTGGTATGTACTCACCACAAATGTTTGATAAGGTTTTCTGCCTCTATTTGTGAATTCAATTGCTGTTTCTATTTGCAGATATAGAAACCACTGTGTCATGCATGGTCTCTGTAAAAGGTGGTCTGTAGATCCATAAAAATATACCAGATTGGCTGGTGTCGTGTCGAGTTAAGTGTTTAACGGATAAAAGATTGTTTTCAGAGTTATAGATGAGTTGACCCGAATTTGATTCGGCTAAAGTGACTTGGTTTTTACACTAGCCAAGCTTGAGTGAGCTTAAAAAATTCAAGCCCAATACCGAACTCAAGCTATTTCGAGCTGTTTTTTATAGTAAATTTGCTCATACAAAACTTTGTAATATCATGATAAGTTTTAGACTTAAGCGCGCTAACCTATCAATTTTTTTAATATTGTCACATATTGTGTTTCTGATTACTTTCTGTTTAACATTGGGCACAAATAGGTGAAGGCTTTGCGTGATTGGATAGACTTTGCTTTGCATGATTGGGAAGATAATGTAAGGGCTTTGTTTCGCCAAGGCCAGGTAATAATCTATAATTGGCAAGAATTCATAAAGCCTTCTGGTTCCTCTTAATGATCGAACTTCTCTGCATCTTGCTGGCTGCAGACCTATATGACACTCAATGACATCGAAGCTGTAGTTGAAAGCTTCAAGAAGACACTAGAGTTGGAACCAAATGATGGTAAGTGGTGTTACATAATCTACCTAACTTCGTACTGGAAAATAGGCTCTTTTATGAACTAAGGTTATTCTTTCTTTTAATTGTTAATATTTGCCAAGGTTAGGCTTCCTGGGATTAGATAGCTTTTACAGGATTGTCATGCCAATCTTGGAATGCTTTATATGTTATTTTCTTTCGGACTTTTAGTTAAAATAAAGTTGCACATTTTTTTCCAACGGCAAACCAGATTTTGTGGGGACCTCAATGGACATTAACTCGACTGTGGTTGGTTTTTGACAATATGCTGCGAATGAGTAAACCTCTATGCTTTCAAAGTTGATGTCCTAGACCACCAATACGATATACTATCAATGACACTTATTTACAATACTTCTAATGCATTTGACATTTTGGGTGATGTTGTTTTCTCATGTAGACAGAGAAAGAGGTCGATCAAGGTTTCGTCGATTTTGGTCAACTTGGGCTTCCCCCAATGTCCAGTAAGGTATCAATCTCTTCCTATCCTCACGCTTCTTTGGTTTTTGCTTTGATTTTTTATGGAAGGTATGAGATTTCTTTATTCATATAGTCAGCTTGCCCTTAATTATTCTTTCACTATATTTGACTGTTGTAGTCCTCTGTTAGCTACTCAAATGACACAATAAAATCCCAAGAAAAATTTTCTTACTCTGTAATTTCCCTCTGATCCCTCGCTGATCCTTTCTCTCGCCTATGTCGTCTTACTCCACCGTTTGCGTCAGGAAAGCCCGTGCATGCTTTTTTGGGTGGGGATTTCAGATTTCAAGGGGGAGAGAAACTGTGCTTCGTTTCGATCGGGCTGAGCCTCTATCTACAAATCGAGCCCTGGTGAAGCATAAGCGTTACAAGCTTGCGGTAAGTTCTAGGTCACCTCTTCCGTCTCCGATAAGCTCTCCTATATACATCAGTATTAAAAGAACAAATTCCAATATTTAATTTCACCATTTTCTCACATTTCCTATTGATTGTCCCTCGAATTTGCAGGGAAGGAAGAAGGAAGGAAATGCCGCAAGGTACGTCACCAAGTCACAAGCTGTTAAGCAGCTTCAAGTCAGTCTTCCCCTCTTTAGGTCTGTCTCTGGTATTCAAGTTGTAATTTGTGTATTTTCACATGATTATTGTAATTTATGTTAATCTAAGGTTTAGGGTTTGTGCATTATTTAGATTTATCTGTTGAATTATTGTATGATTTCTTAATACATGTGCATGCTGTTGGAAATTATAGGAAATTTTGTATTCTAAAGGGCGTGGTTCCTCGGGAGCTGAAGAAAAAGGTGAAAGATAAAAGGTTAAAATCTCTGGAACCGTTTGGAGAGTGCACGACTTGAGGATCTCAGACCCAAGGTAAAAGGTTAAAATCTCTGGCTTCCTTTACTGATGTAAGCTTGCATGAAAGAGAAACAATAACAAAAAATTTATCTGAACCCGCGTGTTTTTTAGTTTTGCTCGGTGGATTCAGATTCATTTGGGTTTATATGTGATTATTATTTTTTTATTAGTACAACTATTATATTGCCTCTTGACTGAATGTATTTTTATAATTTTTTGGATCTAAGGTTACAATGTTTTTTTATTTATAATTTCCTAAATGTATTCTTTTTGTTCATTCATGATTATGTTGGATGTTTTTCAGGTTAAATGTGTCTTATTTATATAGTTAAGGTTGATGCATTCAAGTCCCGCAGCATCGCGCGGGCATATTACTAGTATTTACCTAAGGGTGAGAAAATAAATTAGTATAGAATTTGTCAACCACAAAATTCGAACCTAAGACTTGTTATTTATAATTGAACATAACTAAATTGCTAGTACTAACTACTAAGACAACTTGTAGTCATCCCTTAAAAAATCCAATCATAATTTCCACCCAAAGCACTTTTTTCTTTGGTTAAACTCCAAAAGCACTTTCACTACACAAATATATAAACCACACTCCACTAAATTTTGTGAGAATTGATATCTTCATCATTAGAAATGGCCTCTTTTTGGTTAAATGTAGCCCTCATGATGGCTCTCATGGCCTCACCTCTTATTTCCTTCAATTCAAAAGCCTCAAGCATCTCAGCTTCCCCAGCATTCTTCACCAATTCCCCTCCATCTTCTAATATGCAAGGACTACCTTCAGAAATAGCTCCACTTTTGCCGTCTCCAGGTCATGAGGTGCCTACCACTCCAACTGATTCCTCCAACCCGAGCCCTCTGAATCTCGACGACCCGCCTTACCCTGCACTTTCATCATTTGGGTCATTGCCAGCTTCTTCAGGAGCATCTGCAGATTTAGTTTGGACTCTAAAGGTTGCTACTTTTGCATTTTCAGCTGCATGTGTATTGGTTCATGCAGTTTCTTAGGGTGTAAGTATTTGTTGTGGGATACATGATTCAATTGTCGTTGGTTGTAGTCAAAATTGTCCAATATATAATAATATATATGTGTAGGTTAAGAATTTTTAATTGATGTCGAGTAATATTTAGAGTTTGGAGCTCGAATAATTTAGAGATTTTATTTTTGCGTTTGAGATGTTGCATTCAATTATCTGATTCTTCGACATCGATTCTATAAAACAGAAATGTTTTGTGTCTTGGTTTACTCTCACCACTCACCAAAGACTATGTATGAGTCAACAACACTCATACGTGATCTCATTATAGCCAAAAAAAATTTCACACATGAAAAAATGACAACACCAAGAAATAAAGTGACACAATTTTTAACTAGATCGAAATCGGATAATTGAAAATAAATTTGTTTGAAAGTGCATGTGACATCCTAAGATGTAGAGCAATTAACGAGTCATAAGTTGTCCTAATCAAAAGAAAAAAATAATATTGGTGTTTTAGGTAATCTAATCCGTCTGTTTCTGCTGTCTTGATCCTTAAATACCAATAAGATTTGTTGATCCAAAAAGTGATGGCTAGATTTTAATATGAATGCCTGTCTAGTGAATTGTCAGGCGCCAATCAAAGCGGGTGGGTGGGGGCACAAATTTGAGCAAAGAAAATGTCCAACTTGGAGGTGGCGCACGGGGGCTTGATTCATCCAATGATTAAGTTTTCTTGTGTAAAATTTGAAGTACATACAGTTAGTAACTTAGTTAAGCTAGTTAGTCAAACGTGTTAATTGTCTACTCTATACTCTAAGTCTGAATTCCACAAATCCTCTTTCCAACTTACAAGGTGACTGTTCGCCATTATGCACCCGAATCTGAACTCGCCAAACTCCTTTCAGACTAACATGGTCAAGTAGTCAACATGGCAATTTGTTCGTCTTTCTGCACTCAAGTCCAAATCTCTCAGATCCCCTTCCCTGTAATTAATTAAAATAAGAAATTGATTTGTTGAAGGGGCTTCTGAATTTGCACAAATTAGTGTTTGTAATTAAATCATACAAACTGGTGCTTGTTGCATTGATTTTCTTTTCTGTTTCGAGAATTGTCCCGTCCATGAGATTTGAACTCGAATGCAAATAAAATTCAGCACAATAGCAAACAATTTTTCAATGTTTTTCTCGAGATAAAAGTAAACAAATAGAGAACATTAGAAACGCCACCAACGATCGACCTTCAAATTAAGAGCACTAAAACATCCATAACAAAAGATTAATAAAAGTACCAAAATCATAGTATAAAACTCGTACAAAGAAACTAAAAAAGGGAGAAAAAGGGTCCACAGGTTTGTGTTGGTTCTCTCTAAAATTCATTAAGCACTCTTCTTCGCAACGAGATCCTCGATCAGGTCAGCTGCATCTTGAACAGTGGCGATGGTCTGGGCATTTTCTTCCTCCACGGTGATGCCAAAGGCCTCCTCAAGTCCCATCACAATCTCAACCTGTATCAATGGGTGGGAATATATCAATCAGGATAACCAAGTAAACACAGAAAAACAAACATCTGTAGCAAGTTGCAACCAGTTTTGCACAAAGAAACACGTCAAAGAACGTTGTAATCTGAAAGTGGTAAGGAAATTTACTCTTTAAAACTAATTAGAGAGGGTTTAGAGAAAATCGAACTCCATAGAATGATGTATCTATCCACCCTATAAAACCCCCATCATTCTGTAATTCTAATTGCATTCTAGAAAAGGAAAAACAATAGAAAGCTAATGATTAATCGGCATGGTAGAAAATAAGAGCAACAAAAGATAATTGGTAATTACTGTGTCAAGAGAATCGGCGCCAAGTTCTGAAAACTTTGAGCCAGCAGACACATCGATGTCTTCGGCTAATGCCAGCTGCTTCTTCACTATGCCACACACCTTGGTGATAGTCTCCGGTTTGGCCTGCAAAAAGTTTTTATACCATATTACTATTATAATTGTTACACAACAGGCATCGGAGATATTTCATTATTATAGACCCTAATCACTGTTACCTAACTTATACCCGACAAAGTTAGTACCTCTAAAGAACACAAACGCTTTCATAGACAACACAAGGCTAAGCATCATATCACATGGTTATGATATCCAAAGGATAATTTGTTTCGTAAATTAAAGAAAACTATGGAGGAGTTTAGGAATCATAGCGAGCCAGCAGCAGATGGATACAAAGCACTGGCTTTCTGAGATGCCATTTGTTATCAGGCCCTCTTTTAGCAAAATAAAGAAGACAATCTGAGGTCTGCGATAGAGGAAACAGCACTCCATGTCTTAAGAGGACCTCAAAGGATAATTTCCTTCATTACAGAAATCTTCTAAAAAGTGGAGCGAAGATGTTAAGGGAAAAAAATGGATTTTCCAACATGTCCAATCAGCACCATATTTTATCAATTCAAACGAAAATGTATATAATAATTATAATCTAACGCAACATCACAGGAAGCGAAGATATATCTAGAATGCAGAAATTTATGTACGAGACAGATGATAACAAAAGTAAAAGTTACAGTATCTTTATGATCAATTAAGCTTACCGCACAAGAAACTTGGAAGCGCCCAGGTCGGGAACTAATGGATGGGAAGCGCTTTCCAGTGATGGAAAAAGAAACTGATTTCAAACCAGATTTCCTGCTGCTGGGTGCCTGCTTCAACATTCAACCATAAAAACTAAATGTCGCAAATGCAAAATGTAACGTATGGACTTGAAAAAAGAGCAGCATCTAAGAAATGTTGCAAATATGAATTAAACAAAACAGCAAACTAACAACAAACAAAGTTCTAGAGGGAGAGAACTTGTGGAGTGGAAAACAACCAACTCAATACCGTCTTCCCCGTCTCTTTGAACTCTTTAAAGTAATAAAACCATGAGAAACGCACTGTATCCCTTCGGTAGTACTTGTGCCATAAGATTCTCCAAGTACAATACACGCAAGTGCCCTTTTAGAACTAATTAAAGTAAAAAAAATCAAGAGAAACACAACATATCCCTTCAGCAGTAGCTGTACCATGAGTTTCCCCAAGTACAATGCACTGTCGATATCATTAGCTTCGATAAATCAATCACTGGCATTGGTTAATCTGAACTAATTGTGTAAACCAAGTGAACGAATTGTGTAAACCAAATATGATGTTTTGGTTAATCTACTCAATGCATACAGCAACCAGCACAATCCAATAAACGATTTTCGGAACAAAGTTATTTACTGTTGTGCTCAAAAGCTAGAACTAAAACAAAATCATGAAGTTCAAAAGCTGCACCATTATATCAAAGACTGATAAATAGCTTCAAATCACCATCGGGACCCATCAAATGTCTAACCCAACTAGGAGCATGCAAACATTTTCCATTTCCAAACTTCAAATTAGAAGATCAAATTATTCTAAAACATCAATTCAGTCATAAATGTTATACTCAAGCTACTCTCAGATCATTAAAAGGTCAAACTTTGTTATAAAAAAAAAGAAGGTAAAATTTCAATCAATCAGAAATGATGAACGCAAAAGCTTCTAGATTTACAGTTGACAAAAAACAATCAATACCCAGCTCAGCAAATCTACCCAGATTCACAAATTCCACAATCTGAGGATCCAAATCTACACCCACAAACCCAAACCCAAATCCGAAACACAAAACAATAAAAATAAAGAGGAGGGGGAAGAAAGACGGAAACTTTATCCATGTACCAGAGCGGGCTTGAAGGAGGTGGAAAGGGCAGTAGAAGCTTGGGCGAGGGAAGCCATTGGAGTCGACAGAGGAGAGATCTGATATCAAAAGAAGTGAGAAATGGAGGAGAGAGAGGGGCGGAGAGCACGACGAGCGTGAGTAGACTGTAGAGAGAGAGTCGGGGTTTATGATTTGGGAGGAAAAGAGAGCCTTTAAACAGGGTTTTATAAATGCAGTGGACTGGTTGTTTATTGCTGTTTGTTGGGATTTGTTGGGCCTTGTTCTCGCTCTGTTTCCATCGAAATTGGGGGGGATGTTTGGGCCCTTCACCTCCTATTTTCTTTCTTGCTGTTTGGCTCCTGGTTCAGGATTCAGGGAGGGTTATACGGATACCATAATCTTCTGTTTGGCTACGATGTTAGCTTTGACTCAAGGTTACTTGGTTTAAACTAAAGAAGTGATCTTTCTAGCGATTCAGCTCCCGGAGGGTTTCAAACCTAACTTTCCAGTATGAGAGCAAACAAACAAACCTAGCGAGAAAATAATAATAATCATACGAGGTCAGTATGATTTACGCTATCTTCTTGCACTCTACCATCAACACTTTCCTCATTATCTATTGCTCATGTGTACGTAATTTGATTCAAGTCGGTGATGCTTCATCCGCTCCACGTGCTTCAACGATCAAAATCAACCCAAGCGAACGTGCCCGACCAAACCCTAGCACCGATTTATTCACACTAGGCACATAAATTGTTGAAACATCTTTAATAAGCGTACATATTTTTGTTTGCTTAATTCAAATTGTGGTTGCATATAATTTGTTGTTATAGAGCACAACGAAGTTAGGTGAACAAGAATTAGAGCTCGTTTGGATGTGCTTTTAAAATAACTGAAAGCGTTTTTGGGGAAAATATTTTTAAAAACAAATCCTTATTAAAAAAGCTAATAAATCCTGGAAAGCACTTAAAGTGCTTTTGAAACTCAGAAACATTTTCTCTAAAAGCAATCATTCATTTTAAAAGCACATTCAAACAGGCCTTTTATATGGTGCGTAGCCTTTGGCTTTTGGTTGCTTTTAGCTATAAAAATTCGTAATTAACCAACTGAAGCATGGCTTAAATGTTAAGGAAGATTGTCTAGTTGTTAGGAACGCCTAACTTTGCCTACACTTGCCCACATACATAGCCACGGCTTCATTCCATAACAGTCTGTTATGATGGGAAATCAATTTTCGCTCGTTTTGGAACTTGAAGGGAGATAAAAGGCAAATTTCAAGGGAAAAAAACGTACAAATTGGGGATGAAGATTCTCTGAGTTTAATTTTCGTCTAGATAGGTGGAATTTCACAATACTAACTTTGATGAGAATCGCAAATTTATATGTAAAAAATCTTGCGCTCATCAATTTTCATAATTAAGGCGCCAAGTTGGGGTCATTGGGCGCCAAATTTCACAATAAAAGGGCTGCATAGTTCAATCTCCAATCTTCACGATAAAAGATGATGCTTTTTGTTGCAAGTTATACCAAAGAGTGTTAGTAAGTATGTGATTTTTGTGTGTGGAAATAGCTTTTTTGTTATTAGACAAAATATATAGTTAAATGAAAGGACATAATAATTTTTTTTAGAGATGCTGCTACATTTGCTGTCTTTTGCATACTTTATTATTCGCAAGGGATCCAAAACTGATTTGCTTCTTTTGTCCACATGAGTGCCTCTTGGTAAAGCACTGCTTAAATAAATATATAATTTGAGTTTTTTTTATTTACAAATTTAAATATTATTGTGTAATTTTTTATTTGAGTTGTTAATAAAGTGCTTCAACTATATTAAAGAATCATTGGATTTGTAATCTACAAGTCAAATTTCACAATGTGAAGAAGTATCAAAGTGGGGATAAAAACACATATGAATTTAGGGTAGTGCTTTCTACATATCTATTTTTACTTTTTACACACTATTTTTAATTTTCAGTCGTCAAATCAAAAGAATAGAAGAAGATTAATGGTAACAAATTAACAAAGGTATGTGGGAGGTAAAATTGAGTGTGTAACTAGCACCTTGCATGAGTTTAATAAATTAATAGGAAAACTAATAAAAAGTTCTTAAAAACTTTAGTTTTAATGAAAATGACAAAATAAATGTGTAAGTGAGAAGTACTAGAAGTGACTTTTCAAGGTAAAAATGTTATTTTCGTTAAAAGTGAACAATATCGAAAGTGTTTCATTAAAATTTCTTAAATTAATATCTTTTGGACCGAGTTTTCTTGGGTGCTACATGATACCAGACGACACCAATCCATGGACTGTTGAATTTCATCTAACGGTGGAGAATTAATGACCAGATGACCTTCTGCAAACTATTATAATGGAGGCATTGGGAAAGTTGGGAAAATCATCGGAGAATGGTCGAAATTCGACTGTGTGCTGATATGACAAACCCAACGGAGGATTTGACGATTTGTGAACATACAAGTTAGTGAGTTACTATGAGGGGTTGTACAAAAGATGTAGTCACTGCTATCTGGAATCCAACCCTCCCACGCGACCCTTTCGTCACCAAATGAGAACCGCCACAACTTCAACCCATTTGAAAACAAAGAAAAATGACAAATTTTTTTTTATAGCTCAAGTAATTATAAGCATATATCTCTGCATTTGAGGTCCTGTGTTTAAATTAGGGGTGGTTCGGTATGGGATCCAATACCGAAACCCTTGTTCCGATTCTCAAACCGAAATTTTCGGGAATCCCAATTTCAATACCAATCCCAAACCAAATTTTCGGGAATCCCAATTTTTGGGAATCCCGAAATAATTTCGGGATTTCGGGACAAATCGGGAATCCCGAAATGGTTTTGGGCTTTTGGACTAAAATTTGACATAATATGCTTTTGGGCTAAAATTCAACCTTTTATATTGAAAAATTGACATATAACTAGGCCCAATCTGCCAAATCAGTAGTACATTACATCTCGGATTTAATCCATATAGGATGTTTATACAGTCATTCATAACGGTAAATATGGAGAAGCTGGACAAGGCTAGGAAGGAGATGAATCCTACTCGGTTGAGGCAAACAGAATTACCTTGTCCTTGTGGCATTGGTTTGTACACCTTCTCTGTTATCAATAAGACACCAACAAAACAACATTTGAAATATCAACAGTAATGCTGTCTGCCTAATACCCCAAGTAATTCTCATAAAAAGAAAAAAAAAATTATCTTGCTTAAACTTTGATCAACATTGGTAAATATGGGTCGCTAATGTGACATCCATTTTATTAATAATGGCTTCCTACTAGAAGAGAATAACCTCCACACATGCTAAGAGCCGTCCAGTTCACAACAAAAAAAAAGTAAGGAATAATGGACTCTTTCACTCAATCCTTGAACTGGTTAGACATGCATGAATAGATGGACGGCATAGATTAATTTGAAACAATCCAACGATTCAAATTAACCCTAACTATAATTAAAAAAATAATATATATTATTATCTATGTAAATAAATATGTATATATAATAATAATTAAAAAAATATATTTTCGGTTCGGTATGGGAATACCGAAATATTGGAAAGACAATCCCGATTCCCATACCGAAATTTCGGTATTTTTTCGGTATGGGAATACCAAAATTTTGGGAAAATTGGTTTGGGACATTTTTGGTTTGAGATCGGTATTTTTTTGGTTTGGTTTGGAAATTTTGGGAATTTTTTCCACCCCTAGTTTAAATTCCTCCTCCCTTAATATCGTTCACAAAAATAAAAAAAATAAAAAAAGAGGAAATTATATAATTTTTTACTTCCCACCTTTTCCTTAGAAAAAGGAAAGGAAAAAGGGCAGGAAAAGAAGAAGAAAAGCTTTGTTATTTTTTTATGGCTTTCTCCTTTTAAGCTTTTTACTTTCGGTGGGTAAAAAGGGAAGGAAGCTGTACAAGCCCATGTGGTACACACTGGGCAGCAGTCTTGTCTAAGTTTGGTGGCTTTGCCTTGCTACTTTTCTTTTACCCTTCAATAGGGCAACGTTAAGATTTGTGGTAAAAAAACTTCTTAACAACGTTCGTGTGGTAAACCTTTTTTTTTTCTCATTTCAGTCTAAGTCGAACTTTTCATTCGAATGGTCTTTAATATCAATATGTTCTTTCACTTTTAAGTGTAAAAACGTCATAAACTTTTTTTTTCCGTCTCAATCTAAGTCGAACTTTCCATTCAAATGGTCTCCAATTCGGGCCAATGTGTTCTTTCACTTTTAAGTGTAAATATATCGATGCAAGTCTGAATTTAAGATCCAACATGTTTAGTAATATTTTTTATTCAAGCGATATTTTATTTTAAATTAGTCTGAATCGAGAGAGTAAAAAAATTCTCACCCGAGTACATAAGTTTATGCAAATTATATAAGCGTACTATATTCACTTATATATAAAGAAATACTTTTGTGTAACAAGTGACGTCATATGACAAACATGTAATGGATTATTAAAGTAATTTTCGAACAGGTAACAAATATTTAATAGACGAGTAATGCTACTTGAACTATGTGCATTGGTTACAATTAAAACGTAACCACAAGTATTAACCTCACCATTTTGGGGGGCAATTGGGTCAATTTGGATTGCTTGGGTGTTTGCTAAGAAAGAAAATGAAAGAGGGAAAGCGGGTACAACCGTTCAACTTCAACAATTGAGAGAGAGAGAGAGGAAGGAGAGAGAGAGAGAGAGAGAGAGAGAGTGGCACTGCTCAGTGGTGAATGGTGATATTTCAGCAACAACACCACCATCAACATCTCCCCCACAAATCCTTACTTGCCTTTCACTGCTCTGCTTCACCTTCTTCAAATAGTCCTTCACCATCACCAACCCACCAAACCCATTCCTCCGCTCCCACACTCTCTCTCTCTCTAGAATCCCTCTCTCTCTCTCTCTCTCTCTCTCTCTCTCTCTACTTTCTTCATCTGGGTTCTTCTCATCCGCCTGCATTCTCTCAAGAACTGCCGATGACGACGGCGCCAGAGCTTCTGGAAGTTCATCCCCGCGAGCTCAAATTCACATGTAATTTCCATTCCCACTTTTAATTTTCTGGGTTCATAACTTCAATTAGTAGTATAATCTCCAAGAACCAAGTGATTGCACTTTCTTGTTTAATTATTACTATCATTATTATTTAATCGTGTCTTGATTTTCTTCCCCGATTGCAGTTGAAGTGAAGAAGCAGAATACGTGCTCGATTCAACTCGGAAACAAGTCCGACCATTATGTTGCTTTCAAGGTATTGCACTTCCTTCATTTTTTTTGAATTATTTATTGTTTTTTTGTAGATTGTGTTTTGTGTGCATGGAAACATATATGATTAGTCACTTTTCATGAAAATGTGACCAAAATTGAGATAAATTTGGGTTTGATTTGAGATTTAGGAGATCAATTGGGTGTGCTTAATGTTTTGGTTTGAAATTTTGCAAAATCTATATTCAGGTGAAAACCACTTCTCCCAAGAAATATTGCGTGCGGCCGAATGCTGGCATTGTAAAGCCCAAGACAACGTGTGATTTCACAGGTCTTGTGTTCTTCGTCTCTCTTCCTCTAGGGTTTTTGTGTTTTTCTGTAATGTGTTGTTGTCGCTGTGGTTTCGGTCCCAATGCATACATTGATGATATGTTGCTTCATGCAAAGCATAATCCGTTGTGTTGTTTGATTGTTAACACGGATCAAATGTTGGAACACAAATTTACTTGATTGGAATTGATGGTCTAGCAACGTTTCACAGTGCAACATGTACTGTAATGAGTTTGTTTTTATAATTAAAGTAGATGATCAAGGGCTGTACTGAATTAGTAGAAAATAATGTCAAGCCGAAACTTACATCCGCACTGTTTGTAGCCTCTTATGGCTGACCTAAAATCTAGTGTTGAAACTAAATGGATTTTCACTCTCACCTTTTTGGTCAATGCAGTTACTATGCAAGCTCAGCGTGTTGCTCCACCTGATTTGCAGTGCAAAGACAAGTTCCTAATCCAGTGCACTGTTATTCCATTTGGGACAACTGAACAGGAGATAACATCCGAGATGGTAAGAAGTTACAAATTATTGGGTGTCTCTTGGTCAAAGTTGTTCGGTAAAATTCTCATTTCAACGTCTCCTTTCTGGCAGTTTTCAAAAGGTAGTGGACGATACATTGAAGAAAGGAAGCTAAAAGTGGTGCTCATTAGCCCATCCCCAGTATTTGTACCAATTAATGGGGAGTCGAAGCAAGATCCATGCTATGAAACATCGGTGAAAAAGGATAGAGTTCTGACTGAAGTTGAAAACATACCTCCGAGTCATGGGGTAAGAGCAAAAGCAATAACGTTGTTTGTTGAACTGAATTCTTGACTGATCTCTTGTACTTCTTTGTTTGTTTGGTATTCCTCTTTTATTTATAGTTTACTTGCTCTGTGTGTATGTGTTCGAATATTAATTTATCTTGATTATGTGTGTGTGTCTGTTAGTGCCAAACGATATATGCAGTAGCATTTTGATGTGGTAGGCAGAAAAATAGATCCAAACCCTGCTTTCTAGCAAGATCAGTTTGTATTGTAATCAGTTCTGAAATTAGACCTGTCAAAAAGAGTTGTTCTCATATTGTTTTAATCTTCGCACCATAATCTGTTTTCCTTGTGCCAGGTTACTGAGGATGTTGACGTGTTTGAAACTTGTAAGGACATGGATGAGTCAAGAGCAGTTAAGGATGTGGTGGCATCGAAACCAGCTAAGGATGCGCAGGAATTGAAACCAGATAAGGATGTGGAGGAATCAAAACCAGCTAAACATATGGAGGAGCTGAAACCAGCGAAAAATATGGAGGAACCAAATCCAACGAAAGATATGGAGGAATCGAAACCAGCCAAGGATACGGAGGAATTGAAACCAGCTAGGGGTGCTGCAGTATTGAATTTAACCAAGGATTTTGAGGAACTGAAATCAAAGCTAAATACGGTGGATTCAAAGCTAAAAGAGGTCTGTTTTTCTCATGTAGATATCTTTATAGCATGGTAACCATGAAAAACTTATATTTGGTAAAAGGTCTTGTAATTCTCATGAAAGGATAGTTGGAAAAATATCTGAATTTAAGAAAGCTGACAGGGGAATAATGTGGGAAGAGGGTACTATTTAAACACGTTGAAGTGCTGTAGTTAACTGATATGTGAAATGTTGCGGATACATTCGGCATTAACATTTCTCACACCCTCCCAAACCCGCTCACCCTCTCGTCCTTCCTCTTCCGCATTCCATATCCCATTGTGGTGGACTAGGCTTATAACGCATCAATTCTTCTCATTCCTGGGTAGGAAGATCATATGATTT
The DNA here is from genome assembly GCA_963580275.1 of Crataegus laevigata. NCBI lineage: Eukaryota > Viridiplantae > Streptophyta > Magnoliopsida > Rosales > Rosaceae > Crataegus > Crataegus laevigata. The sequence continues at coordinate 13,743,462 of OY756940.1, read as the reverse complement.
TATCCCATACATGGCCCAATTCCAGGTGTGCATGCTCCTCAAATTTCCATTGGGTGGAGCCGACTTTCTAGTACTCATTGTAATGTTAACATTCGTGTAACCCCTTCTTGAAACTGTAAAGAGAAGTAATTTTATATTTTTCATATATTCTTTGCAGGCTGAACTCACCATCACGAAGTTAACTGAAGAGAGTAGCAGGTCCACTCGAGAGAAGAATATGCTTAAACATGAATTGGTGAGTAATTTATTCCTCGAATCCTTTGCTTTTCTATTATCTTAATCTGAGGATAGCTGCATAAGCTGTAAATGTAGTGTACGCTCTCACCCATAACTGCCTTTGAATCAAATAGTATGAAGAATGAGAGAGATATGGATGAGCAGTCATTTTCCATCCAATCAATTCATTATTTTGTTTCAGTCTTCTTTTTTTCATAATCCGAACCTTGCTGCTCTTTTGTGCCCCGGTCTGGAGATCTGATGTTCGCCTTTTCTCTTTATAGGAGTCGTTGAGGAGGAGGAAGAACAATTTAAAAAGGGTTACGGTTGGCTTCCCTCTCTTTCATGTTTGTATGGTTGCCCTTATCAGTCTAGCATTCGGATACTACATCCATCCGTAGAGAAAATTTTCTGTGCTGAATATTAGACGGTAAAACAATGTTGTTTCGCCTTCCGTGACTGAGTTAGAAGGATCTGCGTGCATGTTTCTGACGCCATAGATGTTCTTCAATGTGATGTGTAATATATGGATCCGTCTGAATTCTCCATGTAAGAACTGCTCTAAATAATGCTTTGTTTTGTAAAAATTTTCTTTCTGTGGGTGCCAAGTTTATTTGAAGCTTATGCTGCAAGAAATTGAGTGAGAAGTAGCACTAAACTAAGAGTTAGTCGGTAGTCTTATCTTTTTGGCAACGACGTTCGGCCGAAAGGGCATTTTTGTCCATTGATGATTGGTACAGACTGCAGAGTGCCTTGGCATTCAACCATAGAACTAATGTCTGAAAACGACAGGTCTCAAGCATTCAACTAAGGGGCAATTTGTTTGATATCACGATATCTGAAAACAGCTCGCGTACAAACGACATTAATCTCTTCCATACATGATGCAAATGATAGCGACGAGCCGCCAGCCTTATCTTATTTGTCATATAACGGTTGTAAAGAGGCATTAGATCCCTATATGCAAAATCTAACCGTTGATTTTTAAGATTACTCAAGTAGTACGCACATGCAATCTCCGAAATCGAAAATTTGAAAGATCAGTACAATAATATTCAGTACGACACCAATCCCACAACTTACAAGGCCATCAGCTGTGTTAAGGAATTAACCTAATCAGCAACCTATGCAGACACGAAAATTTCCAAACCACCACACGAAACCGGCAGCTCATCCAGTGTATAAACAAATGCACACCGCAGCCACTCGCAAGCCCGACCTACAAATTACATAAATTAGTGCTCATCTGTGAACGCGTATAAATAGTTATACATGTGTGTTAGTTTCTTCTCAACGCCATTGATGACCAATTGCTTCCACTGGTGAGCCTTGAACGAAAGGCACAAAACCGCGCCCGCCAAAAACAGGCCTCATGAAGGCATTATCAAATCTTCGCCAGTAATGGTGGACAGTGTGAGAAGAAGCGCCTAGGAGCATTCGTAAACTAGTTGGACGGGGGATGTCCACGGGCCCTATGTTTGCCTCTGAATCTTCCACCCTGCGGTTCACTTCTGAATCTTGGCCATTGCTGAGTAGTGGCACAGTGATTGATTTGGGACTAGATGGTTCAGAAGATATCATACTCGAGACGTGTTTTGATACAGGAAGCAAGATTCTCACAAGTGGTTTAGTCATCAAACCAAACACCTGCATAAACAAAAGGATAATATAAGAAACCAGTCATTTGCAGGTTTATATACAAAATGTGTCCCGAATGAGTCTGGTTTTTAAGTCGATGGTGTCTTACCACTGTACTGAAAAGAACAACTGTGATGGTACTGGTGATCATGGTCGCATTCGCACGCAGGTCCGTGTGGCCAGACCTATTAAACTGCATACGCATTCACAACAAAATATCAACTTTAGTGACAAAGGGCTGGTTTGGTATTGCTGTGCTTTGAAAAAAAGCAGCAGAGTGTTTGGTAAACTTTTTTGTAAAAGTGCTTTTGAAAAAGAAAAAAAAAAAGCAATATTATAGTGTTTGGTAAACTTTTATGTAAAACAGATGTGACAAAAAGCTGAAGCTGAATGTTTACCAAACACAAAAAAGCTGCCAACTTTTTTTGATACCAACTTTTTTCAAAATCACCTCAGTACCAAACCAGGACTAAAACTGCTCAACCACATTGTAAGAGCAGCATAGAACAAAGATCACAAGGACACAGTCATGAATTTATTCTCACTTTCGTCCAACTGTCTTAAAAGTCCCGAAGACTATAAATATCAGTTTCATAGGCCATAGAAAGGACTGCGTAACGTTCAATCTTTACCTGATTATAAGCAAGTGCCATAGAAACAGAGCCACGCATAAGCCCCGCCCACCAAACTGTAACCTGAAAACCAGGAAATGCATGGAGATCTGTAATATTTCATTTGATTCAAAGAATGTACACCAAAAGTGATCAAATAAGATAAACTCTTACTTGTTCCTTTAAACTGAGCTTGCCTTGTGGTGATTTCTTAGTCAAGTTGGATAAGAAAGATAAAGGGAAAACAAAGGCGGCTCTTCCAACCAGAACCAGCGCCAACAGAATCGAACTCACTGCTATGGATTTTCCCGGGCTGAACAAAGAAATAAAGCAAAGCAAAATTAACCTCATATCGGGGAACAAGTAAACATGCTGTACATGACGTAATGAGTTTAGAAGGATGCTGGTTTCCATTTTACGCATGAATCATACCTATCACTCACATATCTCCACTTGTCAATGTCCAGGGCATCCATGCCGACATAAAGAAAAATAAAGATCTCAGCCACAAATGACAGAGTGGCAAAAGTATGCCTGCATTAGTTTGTACAGAGAATTGAAACATCAGAAATGATTTCCATAGGTGTTGACAGATCGAATGAGAATGCCTCTCAATTGTCCAGGAAGATGTTTATGGATATTTAACGTACTTGGTTGTCACTCTTGAACTTTCAGTCACGTTATGCCATGTATAGTGAGACATAACAATTCCACAAAAGAACACAGTGAGAATGGCACTCAGATAAAATAGCTGCATGATAGATCAACATTTTATTTTATGGTCAGAGCTCCTTCTCGATAAGAAAAAAAAAGAGATGATACACAAGTTGTCAGAATTATTACTTCAGATAGTATGTATGAAAGGTAAGCCATGAGTATCAGAAGAGCGACTTCACGATCAGTTGAGTGCCTGATTATTGTAAATTAGAAAAAACAAGTATAAGAGCACTACTCAAAGTCACATTGAAAACTACGTCTTTCAGCGTAAAATTATACAAAATTGAGTTCGTTATTTTTGCTCTCATTGATTGAAAATGCTATTAGAAGAAAAATACCAGTAAGCCACTAATTTTTACAAACCTGCCGAAGTAGAGCTTCCTGATGATATATGCACTAATTAGTCCAGCCTGCAAGAAAATGGCGTAAGAAAAAAAGACATGTGCAGGGAGAGAGAGAGAGAGAGAGAGAGAGAGAGAGAGAGAGAGAGGGAGGGAGGGAGAGAGAGGCTTACTGCGACTCCTAGCATTGTACTTGTAGCAAACAAATATAAAAAGTTTCCAAAAAATTGCAAAGCAGTGCTTGTATTGATGTGAGAGAGGTCGAAGCTCTGGATTGCATTGAAAAGAACTATTGATGTAGCATCATTAACGACACCTTCCCCAAAAACCAGGCTGTACAACAAAGGCGTCTCATCCTGATTAAGCACCTGCATTCGACAGTTTGGATCAATTCAGTGGTTGTTACTAAGTCTAAAACAGGAGCACATCTTCAATTGACACAAGACCACGCATACCTGTAAGGTGCAAACAGAATCGGTTGCTGAAAATATCGCGCCAAGTGCTGCAACCAAAGGACTGATCCAATTAAGCAGAAAGTAATGAAAGAAAAACAAACAGCAACCATTTGAAGTCAGAAAGTATACCAAGATAATCTCCAATCTTGAGGGAACCAATATCGAACTTGTGAAAAAAGTGCATCGCACCTGGTTCAAAATAGAAAAGAATTCATGACCACAAGTAAAACCATGATTGAAATTATCTGCTGATCAATCGAAATTGAAGAAGCTAGTGGTACAGAAGCTTGTTTGAAACCAATTATAATGAAGAGGCAGTCCTGCTCAAACCTTAAATGATCTATTGTTTCAAACAAATATATATATATATATATATCCTAACACGCATAAAGTGTCTCACATCTTTAAACCTTATAGCACAAAGCTAAGCTACGAAATCTAAAATCCTCAGGTTGCCGAGTTACCTAAGGATATGATGGCAAAGGATATGAGAGTGCCAACAGCACCAAACGTCATGATAGTCATGAAGTTACGAAAAAATTGCTTCTTCTTTACCTGGAACCTGATGATATATTGGAAAGAAATATCAGTTATAATCTACTACCACCTGTTGAATAACAGTTTGAAACTAGATTTTTACAGTCCAGTAATTTACTCTTTGAAAGATTTATACTGATCAAATGATGACGAATCATTGGTAGCGTTTTACCCGAAAAATAGACACCCCTCATTGAGTCATCGCTCGCAACTCAATCATGCCACAGTTAAGCTTATAGCCGGAAGCTTTTGTTTTTTTAACAGAACTCCAATCATTTGATACCATTTACTTTAATCAGAACATTGTCAAATTGTGTAACAAACCATATACCAATTGCATAGTTTGTGAAACTTGTTACACTGATTAGACAAACCCGTAATTACAACAACTAAATCGATAAAACCAAATTTAACTTACCCTGCGTTGAATATGATAGGCGGAAGCAGATATATAAAGAAGAGATCTTCACTAAACTCTAATAAATGTGAGCTTTTTCCACCAGTTGTGAGTAAAATTACAACTCCAGTGCACAGTCCCTGCCCACCAAAATAAAAAATTCCAACAATATGATTTCCAATTCTCCATAAAACACACACACACACAAATACATAATACATATAAAGATCCCTTTATATGATTTCCAATATGATTTCCGGCAGTTGTACTGAACATATATCAAAAAATCATATACAGATATCCAAAAACCAAGGCCGACTCACAATGGCAAGGGCTGTGATGGACTCATTCATCCATCGACTTTCCTCCAGCAAATGACCAAGTAGAATACAAGCGCAGAGAAGCGCCACGAAAAGGCTCATAGAAACCACCGATTTGTGGTCAGAGGACATCAGAATTCCCATTGATTCCGTTGCAATTGAGCTTGCATCGACCGCCATTACTAGCAGTAGTAGAGCTCAATTCAATTCAAGTTCCACGCCAAGTCAAGCCTCCGCTTCTGGGAAGCTTAAATGTGGAAATTTGTAAGAAAAATATCTCAAACTTTTGATTTTATTCGAGCGATATTCTACGCTAAGTTAATCTATATTATTCGAACTTGAGTAACTACTGGAGCACGCTCATCTGACCAACTTCGGGAGGCGAGGTTTTAACTTTAATTTTGATCAATTTGGACCGCAGAACCAACCCCAAAAGGAAGAGAATCTCAAATCAGATATTTTATCAGTGGAAATTATCTCCATTTGTGACTGTTGATAACCCCCAAGTCAAATTTTCCTCCATTTTCTCGCCAGCCAAACAGAGACCAACTATTTCACCTTAAATTGTGGAAATTGAATAAAAAAGAATCAATTAAAGCTTAAAAAAAACAGATATACTCAGTTTTTTATTCACTCACCAGTTTTTGGTGCTCAAAGTTTTGATCTTTGAACAAGAAAATTGAGCACACAAACGATCCAAATGTGGATCGGGATTCTGAAATTCCAATTGCAAAAGCTATCAAATTTCAAAGCTTTAGAGAGAGAGAGAGAGAGAGAGAGAGAGAGAGCAGAGCAGAGCAGGAAAAGGAGGAGTTAAAGAGGGAGAGAGACCGCCAAGGGGAGTTGGAGCAAAAGTGACCGTTGATTCAGCAGGCGGTTTTGAGATGGAATCAAACAGGAAATATTTGTACTTGTTTGTTTTGTTGTGCATCATTGTGTTTGTGTTTCCTTGAACGAAGGATCTTTTTACATTTTATTTATTTATTATCACTTTTTTGTTTTTGCACGTCGACAAAAGTTTTAAGTGTGTCATGGATCAGTACAAAAGAAAACAGAGATTAAATTATTTATTTTTTTAAGAATGTTCGTCTTCATGTTTGCCATCTGCGCAGTCTAATATGAATGAAATGGGGATCTTAAAAAGTTTTTTTATTATTTTATTCATGTTATTGTGCATGGTAATATGTTTTTGTTTTATGTCAAAAGGAATCATATTTGGCATTGTTTTCGGATTAGGATGGGTCACACGTAAAAGAATTGACAAAATTTAGTATGTTTCCTGTCTTGTGTCAATGAAGTATGTTTCCTGTCAAAAAAAAAAAAAAAAAATTGACAAAATTAAGTAAAATTTATTTCGAGTTGTTAAATACACTCTCGCTTACCATATTGTGCAAGTAATAAGACACAACTTGAATATAATATCAATGTGTTTAGTTGTAGACAACTATCTCATTTTTCTAAAATCTTCCAGGAGGATCCTCGTTGGATCCTCAAATCACATCGTTCATCGTACATCGTGCAATCAGAAATTATTGTAATTTTTTTATTTAAAATTGAATATAAATAGTACTTGATAAAAACTGACTGCACGATATACGATGAATGGAAGTGATTAGAGGATTCCTGAAATCCTCACAAAAATAATCCGGCGATGATTCTCTCTCTAAAATCTTAACAAAATCTAAGTAGGTTTTTCTTTATAAAATATAGAGTAGGTATGTGGCAATCACTATAAACTAAATTCTTAAGTACACACTGATAAAGGTACTAATACCTTTTTTAATGCATAATTTGCAAAGTCCTATGTATGAAAATATTGAGTAGGACCATTGAAGAATCTTAACGTATGGGCCAAGCCTTGCTCCCCCACTTAACACTGCACCAAACTGGTTTCCCACTTTCGCAAGGCACGATGCTGGTGGAGGGTTGGGTTCGTACAGCCACCATCATAGAAATCATAATACCCACACCAGTCTCATCCAAATATTTATGACTTTTTCTTGGTTAAATAATTGGTCATGCTATTTAAACACACAAATTAATACGTTTATTAACACGGACTCTAATATAGTGGAATTTACATAAATATCAGACCATGATAAAGCTTATATGTATTAAAGAATGTGTTAATTTTGTGCACTCAAATAATTTGTTTATGAATCGTGAGCCTTGACATTGACATTCTAAGGTGAGAGACGACGGTAAAAAAATGAGATATCGAAGCTGATACCCTAAAGTGAGAATTGTATGTTAATTAATTTGTGGTGCATGTTGATTGATGATGCCCCATTTGTGGGTGCAAAGCTGTGATAACTACTTAGCTTAAAGCCGGAACCTTTAAAGATCGATGAATATATGTATATACAAGGGCCGATCGAGTAGTGGAAGAAGAAGAATCATAATTATATTGGATCAATCAATCACATGTCCACAATCATCACCATTCAATTGACACATGGTTACGTATGCACATTCATCAGGTTAGAAAAATTTCCAGACAATCACACTATCACATGTAATGGCAGAGTCAGAATTTTAAAACAATGAGGTCATGATTTCGACCAAGAAAAAAATTTCATTGCACTATTCCGTCGAGCATTTGGTGAGCGCCTATCCAAACTTACCAACATTCTCGAAAGCTTGTGATGATATCTCGATAACTGTTGTGTTCTTCTAGCATTTGCATCTGTCAAGATGTGCCCAAGCTAGCAGACTGCCAAGACCTGGTTGCCAAGACTTTTTTAGGGAAGCATTACGTCGAGCATGTGGTGTGCACCATTGGGTTTCACACAAGAAAAAGGAGAAGAAAGACATGGGAAAGAAAGAAGAAAATTAGAGAAGGAAGAAGCAACAATAGGTTGTAATTCAATGATGAGCAACCATTAACCCCAATCTAACTCCGCTACTAATCATATGACGTGTTATAGAAATACTCACATTAGAATATAGTGATACATCATAAAAAGGTGTAATGATCACATAAAGGAAAATTCAATTGGAGAAATATTTGACGGGGAGAATGGCTTAGGTGGAATGGGCTCACAGTTGTCATAGTGTTTCAAACCACTAATACAAAGATAAGAGAGTTGTACCCATAACCTTGTATTAGTGACTCGTGACGCCACTGACTCATGATGCCACTATAACGGTCCTTTCATATAAGTCTATCTCTTCTAATAGACCAATAATAGTACATACTACCTTGCATCATGCATGGACCAATTGTTTGCATGAGTTTCCTTCATACCCAAGGTATACCATAAAGGGTACCCTATATCAACCAAAACCCTTCTCACTGATTTTGTTTCCCAATTAAGCTTTTAGCATGGATACATGCCTAATCATGATTATTATGTTGATCTTGTCTTTAACAACACTCCTAATTTTTTCATTGTTGGGGCATGAGATTAAAAGTTATCTTCCATTTTCATGCATGATGTTAGAATTTCAAAATCCAATGCTTCGATCTCTTCGACTGAACCTAAAGGATAGTTCGATCATTCAACTTTAGCTTCTGAAGGCGTAAAAAATATGTACGTTGAGAGTGTTATCTCACATCATGAAAGTAAAATCTTGCATTGCATAATAAAATATAATTTCACTTGAATGTAGCATGTTACTGGTCGTCAATCATCTGAATTGCTCCAACTAATTATAAATACACCATTTTATTATTCTATACCTCTCACATATAATGCTAAAATCAAACGACAGTGAGAATAACAATGTCATAAACATATGGAATTGGATCTTATTCGGATCCACTTTGTAGGGATCCTAGGGATCTCTACATCTTAGTCATTCATCATGTATCGTGCGGTTAGAAATCATTTGACTTTTTTTATTTAAAAATAAACATAAATAATACCTGACAAAAACTGGCTACACGATGTACGATGAACGGTTAGAATGTGAGGAAAAAGTGGATCCAGAGATAATCCTGTTCATAAACATATTGTAATATGACACTAATAAGATTGCTCAAAAGCTAGAACTTATTATAATGGGCCTAAGAGGAACATCACGAAGACCAAATTCAACATAACTTTGTCACCATGGCCTTAACCAGTCCAGAAGGTTGATCTAGGCTCTTTAGGGTTATATGAGGAGTTAGGCTTGGGCTATATAGTCAATGGGCTTGGATCTCATAGCTCCATGTTTAAGCCTGTATGGATACTTATTGGGTTGGTTTACCACCATCTTCAAATTCCAATAAACTCAATTTGGTTTTCAACCTAAGAACAGTTCCACCAGGGGTCCAAAGCCCGACACCTAGTCTAAAAAACAAACCAGCCTCCCTCATTTGTGGTCCACCCCAGCCAAATAGGATGGCACCTAGCCCAAGCCAGGCCACAGGCTGGCCTAGAATCGACAGATCGGCCTATCTGACGTCAGCGTGGCGTTAGAGGCCATTTGAATTTTTTTTTGCTCCAGGCGAGTGGCAAGCATGCGCGACTGGGCGTGCGTTGCCGACAATAATCCAAAGCCAGGGCCCGCGTGCGCAGGCGCACTTAGCTCACAGATTGGGAGGCCACGTGGCCGGTCCTAAGCTGTTGAATTTCCAATGGTAAAAAAATTTTGAATTTGAATTTAGATATGGACCGTCGGATCACAGATCAACGGTCCACGTTTTTTCCCCAGAAAAAAATGCATAGCGGTCAGAATCATGATCATTAGCCACGTGTCACCTTGTAGGCTATTGGATTTGATTCTTTTTCAAATCCAACGGTCCAAATAATTAATTAAATTAATTTTGATAAACATTTAATTAAAAATTATTAAAAAATAAAGAAAAAATTTTAAAAAATTATTTATTTTCCTATAAATACATAAACCATCATCTTCCACCTTACACCATATTTCAATATTTTCAACACTTTCTACCAAAGCTTTCATATACTTTTTATGTGAAAAAAAAAATACCAAAAACCTCATCCTTTATTTTTTTTGTCCATATAAACCCTACATCCCTACATCCACCTTCATTGTTTTCAAATCTTGAGTTCTTACAATGTCTTTTTTAAGAAGAGTATATAAACAGTTTGAGGAGCAACATAAGAGATTGTTGGCACAACAGGAATAATTGGTCAATGTCTAGAAAGGTGGAGATGACGATGAGGCTTTCGCAATGGAGGATGATGAGGACGATTACCATAGAAGGTAGAGGGCCTCACATTCCCGCCGTGTCATGGAAGCTATGAGTTAGATAGCCAAACCCAGACATGCCACAAACCTCGATAGAAAAAGGGAAAAACGAGGTAAAGATCTCTTGGAAGATTATTTTATTCCCAACAACGTATTCTATGATCATCTTTTTAGACGTTGTTTTAGAATGCAACGAAGTTTGTTCGACAAAATCATGAGTGCTGTTTGCAACCATGATCCATACTTTTGTGCAAAAATGCTTTTCATGTTATAGTTCTTTTTCTTGAGCAAAAAATTATGGCTGCCTTGCGAATACTTGCATATGGAGCATCTACAGATCAAGCGGATGAGATCGCGAGGATGAGAAAAACAATTGTTCTTGAGTCCTTGATGTCGTTTTGTTCTACAATTGAAGCCATCTACACCGGAAAGTACCTTCGGAAACCCACGCCAATGGATATGCGAAGGCTTTTACGGAAGGGTGAGATGCGAGGCTTCCCTGGCATGATTGGAAGCATCAACTACATGCACTGGACCTGGAAAAACTGTCCAAGTGCGTGGCAAGGAATGTATGGCGACAAAAAATGAGCCAAAAGTATCATTTTGGAAGCGGTGGCTTCATTTGATACATGGATTTGGCATGCATTTTTTGGTGTTCCAGGAGCTCCTTGCCCAATCTCCAATCTTCGACGAAGTGTTGCAAGGAAAGGCACCCATAGTCACATACTCAGTGAATGACCATACATACGAAATGCCATACTACCTTGCAGACGACATTTACCCAAGGTGGACAACATTTGTCAAAACAGTCCCACACCACAAAGTGAAAAAGAAAAATACTTTGCAAAATGTCAAGAGGGGTGTAGCAAGGATGTAGAATGTTGTTTTGGTATCCTGTAAGCTCGTTAGGCGATTGTCCGGTCAGCTGCCAAAATGTTTGATGTCGAGGCACTTCGATCCATCATGATGACGTGTATCATTCTCCACAACATGATTGTTGAAGATGAGTATGATTATGATGCTGTTGACAAATATGAGCCGGAGACAATGAGCAACTTAAGAACACGTATCTATTGTGCTCATGACGACACCGAAGATCTCATGCAACACAGCCATTGGAACGAGATTGACGTTATAATGAATTGATCGCTCAGCTGTACACGACATTGTAAGAGCCATACTGGCATTATACTCGTCAAAGTGACTTGATTAAGCACCAATGGGGATTGCAACAAGGTCAAGATAACTAGTCGGAGCTTATGTAATTTTATTTTAGTGTGTTTTTTTAGTTTATTAACTTTATTTGATGAGTTTATGTAATTTTATTTTAGAGTGTTTTTTTTAAAAGTTTATTTGATGAGTTTATGTAATTTTTATTACGATAATGACACGTGGCATGACGAGATTGGTTAAAAATCTTATCCGAAATTAAAACTATTTTTTATTTATTATTTTATAAAAAAATTAATAATATTTTAAATAGGCCGGGTGCCAGCGCATTTTGTAGGAAGGAGATCGTTTGTGCTAGTGCATTTTTTTAGGGGTGGAGATGCATTTGGCCTATTACTATTCATTGGGTCTATCATTGTTCGCTGAGTGGATTAAATGGGTTGGGTGCTGGCGCATTTTTTTAGGGGTGGAGTTGCTCTAAGAGAAATGAAGGTAAGAAAAAAAGAAAAGAAAAGTTGGTGTGGATGCACAAAATTGGATAGACATTGGAACAACGTAAAATGTTAAAATTGTGACATTTGCTAGGTTGCTCCAGTCACCTAGTAAGAGTAATATGTAAAGATATAAAGATAGTTTTGTTTTGCAATTACATAAGTTTGGTCCTTTGTGAAAGTAAAATTTATCGCGAAGAATGCGTTACAGTTATAGTGTCTCAAAACAATGCTTGGATAAAAAGGTTTTACGAGAGGTAATCGTTGGGCTTCCTTATTGTTTATTTGCACTATTTTATTATTGTTATTATTTTTAAATTGAATAAATCAAATGCAAATTTTAAAACAAAAACATAATTATTGGTACAAAAGCGCGGTGTATAATCCAGAGACAGATAAAAAAAAGAGAACTTACCAAATGTTATTACTATATGAGCAATTTATATGTCATAGATACACTGTCATACATTCCCTGCAACGAAACATGGGTATATAAAAAACATAAATATTTATAAATATTTTACTGAGTCAAAACATCACCCAATAGGATTGCTGCTGTCTTTTTTGCCACTTTTGTAGTTGCTGAAATTATGTGGTATGGTTCAACAACTGCCCTATTGAATTATTTGGTCCCACTCCGTTATGAGTAGGATCAAGAATATTTCCAACAAGAAATATATGGAAAAATTAGTGCTTGGTTTTGAAAATCAAAGTTTAGTAATAGTGTATCCATACTTTTTCTGAATTTATTTATTTATTAAAAAAAAAAAATTAGTTGGTGACTTCGTCACAACAATTCACCTATTTAGTAGTTAGAAAGACTCACAAAAATATTTCATCATTCTGCTAATCACCAACCACCAATGTATGATTCACTAATATAAAAAATCAAATTTAAAACGTACTGTATAGAATACGGACTAAAATTTAAGGAAAACTAATGAAAAGGGCTTGAAAACTTTGTGTTTTAACGATAAGGACAAAATAAAGGGTAAAGTGAATAGTACCAGTATTGACTTTTTAGTGTAAAAATGTGGTTTTTCGTTAAAGTGAACAGTACCGGGAGCTTTTCGTTAAAGTTCCCTAAAATTTATCCCTATCCACAGGTCCGTGGTGGTTCTTCTCCTGAAATTGGCTTGAAACCCGTGGGGGCCGAGGTACACGTGTCGGCAGTTGGCTTACAATTTCAAACGCGCGGCCAAACAAATTCAGGAAAAAGACAAAAACTCTCTCGGCCGTCCCCAGCTTTGCCGCCTCTTCTTCTCTCCCTCTTTTCTTCGGCCCCTCTCTGTCGGAGGAGCATAAAACGGAAAATACAGAAAACCCACCCACACTCAATTATCGTTTTCCAGTTTCAAATCTCACTCCAAAAAAGGAAACAAAAAAGAAAAGTGAAATTCTCTCTCCCCTTTCGTTCTAGGGTTTCCGCATTCTCTTCCTGCTCCGCCACTGCGAGCATTGCCTGCTCCGTGCTCGCGGGGACTTTCGATTGCTGCGGATTTGGATTCTCCGATTCGGTGTCGTTTCCGATAATTGCGAGGGCTTTTGTTCGGAGGAATCTTGCGAGCACGGACTGAGGTGTAGGTGAGTTTCATCGGCTGCTTGATTTTTGATTTCGATTGTTTGAAGTGGTTGATTAAGCATTTATTCGAATTGATCTTTAGGTTGAAGGTTTTGATAGGGTTTTGGATTGCGGTCGCACATTGATGAATCCCCTTTTTTTTTCTTTTTTTTTTTGTTGCTAAATTTGGGTTTAGAGTAGCGGTTAATTATGTGTTTGAATTGCGAAAAAAGATGGATTCTTTCGTGCTTGTAATTGTGAGTTGGCCATGCATTTTGAAATGTGCTTGCTATGTGAATTTATTTATACTCGCAGGCTCACAATCCGCGTAGTGATTTCATTTCTTCTGTGGTAATGCAAGGCTGGATAATGTTCGTACGGTTTTACATGGACTCATTTTTTCGACAGTGGAAGTGAGTAGTGCTGATTGTTACCTACCAAATATACGAGTCTCGATGGTCTGTCCACTTGGAAATGGGAGTATGGCCGTCATGGCAAGGCTTCTGGCGGGTGTGAATGTCTCACAGAGCATAACAGGTACTATATGACCTTTGCATGTAATCTTGTTCATTATGTGGGATTTCTACACTCTGCCTCACTATAGTCTACGGCATTGCGTTGCCTGTTTGGTTTGTTATTAACCTCGTTCCCTGTATGCTCCGTACAGAAAGAGTTGGCCATCACAAGTTTGCTGCTCAAATAATCTGCAGAGAATCAAGTGAGGCAAATGAAGCGAATTTACTTGACGAAGAAGGTGATATCTTCAATTAATTCGGACACGGCTTTAATAAAGAAGTGTACTTGTTCTACGGTTACGAGGTTAATGATAATCGATTAGGAACATCTTTTATTCAACATTAAAATACTATATATCCATAAACATAATTAAGACCACTTTGATCAACTTTGGCAGATTAATGTGCGACTTTAATTATTTTCATTCTGTTTCTAAAAATTTAGTTTTCCAGGTGCATATGTATCACAGTTCTTGGTTCAATTTTGTTTAATGATTTCCATATGGGTCTGCAGATATGCATGTGTTTGGTTTGAAGCCGATGGATGATCCTCTACATTTGGTAAGGTTTATATTACATCGATTTGCCCATGTATTCTGAGTATTTCTGCTTTTGCACAGAACAAACTTGTACCTAATCATGTACGTATGTAATACTGTTCAAGCTGGCACTTTCTTTATATCTCCAGTCATTAACATTAGAAACTTATATTTACTACCTTTGTGCTTGTAATACAATAGTGATCATAAGACTCATAATTTCCTCTAACTGGAAATAAAGGAAACCTTGACCATCTAAGTCTCTAGTGACTTCTTTTGCTAATAAATGAACATGAATTTATTTTCTGGGGGTGAATAAACTTCAAGTAGTGGATAGTTGCAGTAACACATTGAAGAAAGTAAATGATTGCGAAGTCATCAAAATTCAAATTGAGTACACTGGATCAGTGTGATGATCAGCAATTACTATGGTCTCTGTCTGTAGCAAAAAATAATTCGTTTTACGTACAAATAAGTCAATATGAATTATGGTGCAGTGAGAGGCTGAGTGGAACTTTATACAATTTTCTGTGTGATTGCTGTAGGAACCTTATGACTTCTTGGATACAGTAACTAATATGGAATATGATTTTGTGGTAAGCAGAAAAGTAGGTAAAGTACCCTGGGGTTTATATCCAGGGACCAGGGGTTGAATCTGGCCTTTACCTTGGTTTGAGGTCTTGTGGATGGGAGAGGACTACCATCCACCGTCCTTTACTGGACTGAGAAATTAAGACATTTCTCTCAGGTTTAGATTTATATAGGTCAAACAAGTATCATCACCAGATTAGTGACTACTTTAGCATGTGAGAGTGTTTGTGGCAACAATAAGACCTCTGCTTCTATAATCTGAAGACACTGTTACTCCAAGTATTTATGTGAATGCATATAATGACTAAAATCCCGAAGGGACAAAAGTACTTAAAGTCGCGCCTTTTGTCTCTCTATGGTCTATTAAGTATCAAAATGCCATGGTAGAATCTTCAAAAAAAAAAAAAAAACATGATATTATGCACAAGTTGCCTTTACTAGATGGATTGTGTTAGATGTGAATATTGCGTTTTATATAACTTATCTACTTTAAGTAAAAATAAAATAAAAAAAGGTACCTAACTTTACCTAACTGATCTGTGTAATTGTTTATATCTATGTGTTTGTGCGGTTATATCTCTAGGCTTAACCTCTATCCAATTTGATTATTTAACATACTGTGAAGGTGTGTTGCAATGCTTGTAAAAAACCGGTCAAGGCCAGTCAGTATGCAGCTCATGCAGGTTTGGAGGTCCTTTTTTTCTGTTATTTCCTTCAAATAGTTTTTTTTTGTGTTACTTAAGCCTTTTATATGTAGAGTCTGTAGACACACATGTTTTTTCCCCTTTGTTATATGTGTATGTGTGTCAGTGAAGTATTCTTGCGCGTTATAATTTGAAGCATGCTACCATGTAAAAAAGTACTCGATGCTAGCACCCAATGGAAACCTTTGGATGTGAAGTAGTTCTCTTCACAATATTTATTGCTCAAATGTTTGTATGTGGTGTGTTGCATGCTTGATGGATAGAAAAAAAAGTGTTGCATGCTTGATAGAGAAAAAATGTGTTGTTTGCATATTCACGTTCCAATCTAGGATCTCTCAATGTGGCAGAGACCTTATCCATGTTTATTGGACTGCATGTAGTGTTTGCTAATTGGTTCCTTCCTAACAAGTCTGCTGGTTTAGCCCGGTGCTGAAATAGCCCGAAATTTTCAGAACTTTGTAGGTTATTAAATTCTACGCAGGAAACTACTTTGGAGCTTGATGGAAGTATGGGGCAAAGGAAGCCTCCAAGGAAGGAGAGGAAAAAGTCATCAACTGCTCATGCTAGTATCCTTCTTTTTATTTATTTCAATAGTAAAGTTTAGTGTTTCCTTGTTCTTTCTTACATTTCTTACTGATGCCTCATCTCGTTTCTCTTATTCATTTCTATTTGAACCAAAGTGTAGTAAAGTGTTATGGAAGAGTTAATAGCAGTTATTATGTTAACACAATTTTCTGAGTGTTCTGCAAGTAGCATCTTGGTGGTATTTTATTTTATTTTATTTTTCTGAATCAGAGGATACCGTTTTCTAATTGCGTGACAATTCAATGGTTCTTAACCTTTTCTAGACCAGTCCACTTTAGTTGGGGAGCTAGAACGATCTGAATCTGTAGATGCAGACGATAACTCTGTGTCACAATTCCAGTTGGATGGGCAAATTGGAATGAATCCTGGCTCTTTTATGGAGGCAAAAAGTAACTCTTTCTTGCGCTTATTCTCGTCTTCAATTTGATATCTTGACTTTCCTCATTTCAAAATTCTGCTTTGTTTTATCACGTTTTTCCTTTCCTTTCCCCACTTGTTACTTTTTCACCATTAGGGTACAATTTGGCAAATTAATCAGGCTATAACTTAGGGCCTGGTATGTGAAGTATTTGGCATGTTGTAGATTGTGTGTATATATAAGATTCTCCCTGGAGTTTAGTTTTATTCTTGGTATCATCTAGCAATGTCACAATATCTTTCTTAAGTTGATTTGCTGAAATCTGCACTCCCTCCTTTATTTTCTACACTAGAGAGGAGTGCATAATGACTTTTTCAGAGTGCAAAAAAGATCTCCCAAATAAAGCAATAAAATAAATTATTATACAGCTGTTCTGCATAAAGATTTGTTCAATTATGTACCATTTCATACAGTGAATTCAGCTTATGCAGATGCAAAGTACATGATGGATGGTTCTGGAGTTAGTCCAGGAAATACCAATGGCTCAACATCTGTGACCCTTCCACCAACAAAACGATTTAAAATGTATGTTTTTTATTCTTGTAACCATTAATCATCTTAAGTACCTAAAAAGTCTCTATTTGAACTTTGAACCTATATTGCACATTACTGTTCTCGCTGTTTTCCTTCAGTTTCTTTTCCTTCCCCAGTTCCTCTGTTCTTATGCACAGCCAAGTACCGCAGTCAATTTTCTTTCCCTCTTTTAAGGATTTTGAGTACTTGTGCATTGTGTTTCTGGAGCAGTTTAGAGAAATGGATTCTTAGTGGCTTTTGACATATTTCCTGTAGTGGGGTTAGAATAATGTCTAGACAACGTGCGCTTAGGAATGTGATCTAGGTGAATTCTTCTTTTAATCGTTCCTGAACTTGTGCTTCCTTTGGCTTCTTCTAGAGATAAGGGCCGAGTTGCTACTTTTGTTGATGCCTTAAATTGCAAATTTTTTAATCTTTATTTATTTTTGTTTATTAGCTACCTGCCAATGGTGGGTAGGGTGAAATTGCAAGGTTTCAAAAGTTGGATACATTCTTGCATCCTTTATATAAGCCAAATGCAATGGCTTATTGGAAGTGTTCAGTTGATGTATTTATTTTTGTATTTATTATAGAAGAAGCCTTTAAATGCTGTTAGATATTTGTCTTTCTTTTCCATTAAATGATGCAAATGCCTTTTTCCCTACTTGTAGGATACCAGGTCATCAGCTGCCACTATCAGATGATATAGGAACGGCATCTGCTGTATCAAGTACTGAGGATGCATATCCTTGTGAGGATCTTTAATTCTTGGAATTTTTATATTTAATCATCTTCTTATACATTTTTATGTAGCTTGTCAATTATCGAATATCCAATCACTTTATTTTATATTATACTTTAAAATAGAGGGTCTTTGCATTTATGACTTTTCATGTATAGCTACCCTCATTACTTGGAATGAGTATATCGCAACCATTTTTCATAGTATGAGAAGTTGGATATAGTTGATTTTAATGTTTGATTCTCATTACGCATTAATTCAAAGAACTTTTTTATTTCCACCCCACACCCTAGAGGAAACAAAGAACTGAAATAGGGAATAAACAACAAATGGATTTCATTGTTTATATGCATAAATATGGTAACTATCACCTCTGACGTAACTAAAACTTTATTGATTCTCTAGTTGCTTCTAAATTTACGGTGTATTCACTAGGTATGTATTTCTTGAATGTGTGCAGATAGGGATTCTTCAAAAGGAGCCATTTCTGCTCTTAAATATAAGAAGTCCGGGCAAGCCCTTGACTGCTGCCTGCCAATTAAAGGTATGCTAATAATAGTGTCCTTTTGGTCAGTTCTTTTACTTTCCATGCAAAGATTAACGATAAGGTCTTGGATTAAAGATGAATCATCATATGTACATTTTGAACTTCAATCAACTTCTTGGGAAAGTTTATCCTGATGACCATTCTTTCCCAATAATCTACTGTACGTGCTCTCTGCTCACACTATTTGACAAAGAGTTTTGTGTTAATCAGATTGTCCTCTTCCCCTGGCTACTAAAGTATATTACTCTCAAAGAGGCAATCGGCTCCGATCAGATCTTAGTCATCTATACCATGAGGCAATGGCATCAACTGAGGAGCTTTGTAGTGACATGGTGAGTCACTAGTATTAAGGTGTTAAATGAGTATCAAAACAAGATACGCAAAATTGTCTCCCCTCTCCTTTTTCCATCAAACTTTTTAGTGACAGACAGCTACTGTGAGATATAATTACTTATTGTAAAACAGAGAGACTCACAGCCTTTGCCTTCTTTGCGGAAACCTGACCAAATTCTCACCCAAAATTCAGAAGTTTGTTTGGAGAACTCAATAGGTTGCCTGCCTGATGGTGACTTCTCAAATCAGTTTCGTGTGGATAATGTTCCAAGGCCTCAGGTGGCTGGCGTTGGTTTAGCAAGAAGCAAAATTCTTTCAAAACCTTATTCTTTTGCGGGTAACTCAGGTATTCTTGAATCCCTTGTAAGATGTTTAGCTAGTGTTTCTTTAGAAGTGTACGTTAGATTTGATCATACTTGTTTGTTCTGTAACTACTTCCACAATGGTAAATAAATCCTTCACCCAGGCAGTTTCATTGGTTTTGTAGGACAATCATTGGGGACCTTGCAACAGAAAACTGGCAGCGTTCCCGTTATATAGGAGTCCTGGTAGGAATTTTTGCCTCGGTTAAGGTTTAATTTTGACCTAATACTTGAGGTTAGGACTTAGGTTTCATTTCGAAATTGACTAAACTCATCATTAAAATGTTCATTCTAGGCCTCTACATAATAGTCAACACTGAACTATGTTTGTATATCACTTGCTGTTCATGCTGTCCTAAGTTTCCGTCGAACAAATGCTACTCTTGAATTTGTAAATATGACTACTTGGAATCTTTTAATTGATGCAATATTCTTTCGGTTACATTAGCTTCGTTAATATCGTCTTCCTTTTACTACAATTCTTCTGTACACTCTTCGATCTGTTACATGGAGAAACATTTCACCTCATCGTTTTTTTCCTCTCCCGTGGGGCCTGTGGCTATGGAAAGTCTGGTGGAGATGGAAACATGTTGCTCCAATTCAATCTGAAATTGTGGGAATTCTCAGTTGGTGGGGCCCTCGTGAGTTTCCATTTGACATTTATGCAATGAAAGGAGCACAGGCCTAATCCGTGATAACAGCAGACAGCACAAGACGTGTGTGACGGCAACAGATTTAGACAGCTTCTTGTTATTGTGGTACGATATTTTTAAATATCTTGCTTAATTATAGAGGTATTTGTCGATTCCCCCCACCCTGCGAACTTGTATGAAGCTGCCAATCTTCTCTCTGAATTTTAATTTTAGTTTATTACGCTCTTGAACTTTTATAATTGGTCAATTTTTCCTTTGAACTTTAACTTCTGTTGATTACGCCCCTAAAATTTTATAAATAGCCCATTTCCCCCTTGACGTTGGATTTGTAAAATTTTCATCCATCCAATTTTCCATTCTTTTTGTCCCCATACAATTGTCATGTGTTGTTTGCGTGATAAAAATGAATGGAAAATTGGATGATTTTTTTTTGAAAATCTAGCATCAAGGGAAGGATTGGCTATTTACAAAAGTTTAGGGGTTACTCGGCTAAAATTCAAGTTTAAGGGGGAAATTGACAGCTCAATTTAAGTTTGGGGACAAATTGACAAATATGCCATAATTATATTCTAGATATAATGGCACGCCAGTTAAAGTTAAAAGTAATGCTAAATAATGGCCCTCCCTGTTCTTAGGTGTGATGGGTCTTTTTTTCCAAAAGCATGTCTAGATATCAAGATAAATGAATTAATTAGAAATGCTAATCATGTCTTGGATCTCTTTAATTTGATGCTTTCATTTGTTTATTGGAACAAGAAATTGTTAATCAACATCTTTATCAGTACGAATTGTAGGAGCAATTATTTACACTTTAAAAAAATTCATCTTGTGTTTTTCACTTGGGAAAACACAAATGAGAAGCTGCGTTTCAGAGGGTGCATGATGAATTTTTTAGAGTGTCGAAAAGAATTTCTTAAATTATGTACCAAGTGATTGAAAGATGATTTAAGGCTGATGTAGGTGTAGGTGAAGGATGCTTTGAGAATATCATATTGGTCATGTGATTAATAAGGCTGGCAACCTCTTTTTGCAGTAGTGCCCACATTTAAAAAGTTGGGGAGTGTCACTTTCCTATTCCTACCAATTGTTATGTGGGCTCTCACTTTTTTTGTGAGCAAATAAATGAGGAGTGGGAGGTTTTTGGGAGTATCAACGTCCTTTTATGTCGTGGACAAATCGCAGTTTGATATGTTTGAAACTTTTTATTTTTGGAATCGTAATGACCTATTTTTGCATACGATAGTGAGTTGCAGATGTCTCTAATGTAACATTCTCAAACAAGAGTCAAATACAAACCTTTGTGTAAATCCTAAATCCTCTCATGGGAGAAAAAGGTCAATTTTGTTCCTCTTCACATCAGGTTTGGCTTCTCCCCAAGAGGATCTTATATATGTCTCAAAGCATTAACATTTGCCAGTTTGTTTGTCTGGTGGTTTCTGATTTCAAGCGTCTTCATTTAACAACCGACAAACAAAGTGTTCCTCTCCAATTCAAGTGTCTTCATTTACTCATGTTTTTTTTTTTCCTCATTTGTTTCCTTTTGTTTCATCCCTTTATCTTTACGAACTTTGCTTGCCGTTTAAGTCTCCTGTGGAGAGAACTTACATAGAACTAGTTCCCTGGTTCATGAGATTTCGATATAATAATATGCATTACCGTGTGTAAGTTTTTTCTTACATGACAATGCGTGGTAGACCGAAGTGCTAAAGATGAGATGAATTCAGTCTATGTAAGTTGCTTCCGTAAGCAAAATGTCAAGTTTAAAATATATAAAAATAAATTAAACAATAAGATAAAATATGAAATTTAGATTAGAGATTCCCGTCAGAATTTGTACTAGGGTCCTAGGTAATATGAAAAACAAAAATAAGGGCTGTCATAGTCGTAGAGTACGTAAAATTTAGATACTACTTTTGCAAGAGAACAAAAATTCGTGTGTATAAAGAGGAAGGGAAAGCCAATTTGTGGATTAGTCTGTACAAATTGTTTATATTACATAGATTCCACCTACTTGATTAGCCGGCAACTTCGTGCTATCCGCGGCTCCGACCATCGAGTTAGACTCTGATTATATATCCATTTTGGGCGTTGTGTCTCTCCGTTGTACGACAACCTCATCTAATACTTTCTTAAGACAATCTTATCTAAGATTTTCTCGCCTGATCGAGTTTCCAAAATTCACTTTCAAGGATCTTACCAAGATGTATAAATTGAATTTAGAGTCGTACATTTCATTTTCAACAGGCAGCAACCGTATTAAAAGAGGCTATTAGACCAAATTATTAATTGAAATATGGGTTATGCTTTGTCTTGCTTAGAGTATTTTCAACACCTTGGCTAAATGAGGCCTTTTGGCTGCTTTAACAAAAAAATGCAGAAAAATAAAGCTCCAACAGGCTAGGTAAATGACTAGCTATCTTATAGTTAGGAGGAGAGATCGATAATTTTTTGCTAAATAACTAAAAACTATAGAATTAGATTGTTTGTGGGCTTCAAGAGAAGAAACATGGTTCGGATTGTTAAGTTTTGAAAAACTAATATTAAAGTATATTAACTTAAGCTAAAATATCTAATATTGTTGAAAGCGGGGTGACTAGCGAAATTAAAATTTGAGTCATTTGGCTAACTACAATAAATAAATAAATAAATAAATAAATAAAAAGCTGGTATTGTTGAGATGCTCTTAGAAAAAGTTAGAAAGTAACTCTTTTTCTTTGGGGAGAAGATATCTTCTTCATTAACATTAAAACATGCTGATTATTTATTTAAACATCAACCAAAAGTTAACCAAATCCGATTAGATTAGATTAGTCTGAACTTAATTTGGTTAAATTGTATTGGAGTCCAACTTAATAAAACATACTAATTATTTATTTTTACATCTCCGTGCTCGTACCTACCACTCAAGTCCAACCTAATAAGACATCCATTCATTTTTTGGATAATATTTGGGTATAATTGTAGAACCATCATTTGGTGATACTAATTCATTTATTACAGCTTAGAAAACAAAATTTAGACACACCAAATTTTACACTAAATTGTAGATCAAGTAATGTGGCTCCAATCAAATTAATATTTTAATTTACGTTGGAATTTGCTTAATAATTATGATAAAAATCTTTATGACGTCGAATGTGCGACAATTTTTTGGTGCATGAATTTACTGTATGTAACACCGTACATAAATAAAATATGTGCTATATACACCTAAAATGTCACATCCCAGCCCGGGGCGGATCACTTCTCGAGCCCGCTCCACCACCGTGGTAGCACGATATTGTTCGCTTTGGGCCCCAACCACGCCCTCACGGTTTTGTTTCTGGGAACTCACGAGCAACTTCCCAGTGAGTCACCCATCATGGGAGTGCTCTAGCCCCCTTCTCGCTTAACTTCGGAGTTCCTATGGAACCCGAAGCCAGTGAGCTCTCAAAACGCCTCATACTAGGTAGGGATGAGAATATACATTTAGTAATCACTCCCCTGGGCAATGTGGGATGTCACACAAAAAAATGTGTATGCTTGGATATATATTTTTTCAAGATTTCTAAAATATAAAAGAAAAATAATTGTGATATGAGAAAAATATGGTTGACATTTGCCTCAGCCGGTTTTTCATGTGCACATTAGTAAATAAATCTCCACATCAGGAAGAATATAAAACAAAATCACGTTTTCCATTTCACAGATTTCAATTTTTGTTGAACAATTTTGAATAATTAAATTAAAAAATGGCCCCCCCAAAAACAAATAATTAGAGAGTATAATAATATGGAGCCCAGAAAAGAAAAACAAAGGCCTTTCCCACTCACCAAACAACAAATAAGAAACAGTATAAAATAACAGAGAAAAATTATGAAAAAATATGGCTAGGTGCTCCGCCCACTGGATTCTTCTTCAAAATTCCCACATCCTCCATTTGAAATCCAAATCCAATTTCTCATCTCATCCTCTTCTTCTTTTTCGTGGAGTTTAAATCAGTTGGGAAATGTCGATAAGGAGTTTAATCCAGGACATCAAGTTCTCGCGGTCGCAGCGGGTGGTGCAGGTTTCGGCGGCGAGGCCGGCGGGCGAGGCGCTGGGGGAGCCGTTGAATCAGATCTGCTGGGCTCAGATGCCTCAGGAGTTGCTCAGAGAGGTGCTGGTGAGAATCGAGGCTTCCGAGGACGCTTGGCCGCCGCGGAAGAGCGTGGTCGCCTGCGCCGGTGTCTGCCGGGGTTGGAGGCACCTTACCAAGGAAATCGTCAAGGGGCCGGAGCTCTCTGGGAAGCTGACCTTCCCCATCTCCGTCAAGCAGGTCTCGCTCTTCGCCCCCCCCCTCCCCCCCCCCCCCCCCCTTCCCACCTTTTCTCTCTCTAGGGAAAAAAAAGGAAAACCTTTATATCGATTGAGTTCTTTTTCTTCTCTAATTGTTTGAGTCTGTGTCCAATATTTACATTTAGGGTGCAATTTTTATTGATTTATTGATTATGACCGCATTACAATTGGGTTTCAGTCGAAATTTCGTTTCTTGATTTGTTTGGGATGCTTCTGGAGTATGATTGGAATTTGGAGTGAAAATTTTAGCATAATTCTTGGCCTTATATGCAAATTTAGCCAAATTTTCAGTCGTTGTAATGTTTGGAAAGCAAATTTCTTGCCAATAAGTAGGGTTGGCAAATCAACCCATTGGGTTGTTAATGGCTATCATCACCACTACCAATCTCACCCCTATATCATGGTGATATCAAATTAAACGGGTCTTAATGGGTACCCATTAACAACCCAATGGGTTTATTTGCCACCTCTAGCTTTAAGTGGCTAAAATTGCAATTTTCAGTCATAGTTACCGTGTAGTGTAAATGGATTAATAGGGGAGAGGAAGGGCGTAAGATCATGTGAATCATGTTCTGAATTCTCATTATCTTTGATTTTCGGGTTGGAAAATCTTGGGTTTTCCAGTTTTTTGATTTATTGTTTACTACCTTCGTAATAACCGTTGTACATATGCTCAGTATCTGTTTCTTTTCTGGTTGCAGCCTGGTCCGAGGGATGACCTCTTGCGGTGCTTTATCAAACGGGACCGTTCCAACCAAACATATTATCTTTTTCTTGGTTTGACTCATGGTGAGCATTTTCTGACCGAAAAAGGAAGTTACTTTGCTTTGAGTACATTTTGAATTGCATGTAACTTTTCTAGGTTGTCTTTCAAAGATGTAGATTTTCCATCTTTGCTCTAATTTTTTGTTAGGTCTTGTATGTATTGATTTCTCTCTTAAGAAATCGATTTTGCTTTCTGTAAATAGTGGACCTGTCCTCTTCTGGTTTCCTCTATCAGCTATAGGTTTTTGTGAACTTTTTTGTTTGTCTGGTGTCAATGGCAGCTCTAACTGACAAAGGAAAGTTCTTACTTGCTGCGCGCAAGTTTAAACGCCCCACCTGCACTGATTATGTTGTCTCACTACGTGCTGATGATATGTCTAAGGGGAGCAGCAACTATATCGGGAAACTGAGGTGTGCTGAAAGATGTATATGATTTAACTTTCTTCTTGTTCCCCATGAACTTAAGTATTGACACGCTTTCCCCCCTCTCTCTGTGAAGATCAAACTTTTTGGGAACAAAGTTCACAATCTTTGATGGGCAGCCGAGTGATTCGGGAGACAAGATTGCAAAAAGCCGCTCCACTAGGCTTGTCAATTTGAAACAAGTTTCCCCTAGGGTCCCTGCTGGCAACTATCCAGTGGCTCAAATCCAGTATGAACTAAATATGATGGGCTCCAGGTAAAATTTATGCTTGTATGACAAGTTATTGAACCATACTTTAGTATTATAAGAGTACATCTAGATCTAGTATTCCATCTGCATAGGTGATGCTTTCATTTTTTTTTTCCTCTAATTCTTCGCAATCCTCACAACAACATTGTGTGTGATCATAATTTTTTCGGTACACTTAGGGTGCATTTTCTTTTTTAAAAACTGAGGATACTAAAAAGCTCACAGAAAATATTTATAAGCAGGGGTCCGAGGAGAATGCAGTGTACCGTGGATTCGATTCCATCCTCTTCAGTTGAACCTGGAGGAGTGGCCCCTACACAGGCAGAGTTTTCACATAATAATGCAGAATTATTTCCATCCCTCCCATTTTTTCGATCAAAATCAAACCGCATGGAGAGTTTCCTGTCAGGGCCTTTGGCCAGACAGAAAGATGGGGTGCTGGTGTTAAGAAACAAGTCTCCTAGGTGGCATGAGCAACTCCAGTGTTGGTGTTTGAACTTTCATGGACGAGTAACAGTTGCTTCAGTGAAAAACTTTCAGTTGGTGGCTTCTCCAGAAAATGGACCTGCTGGACCAGAACACGAGAAGATCATCCTCCAATTTGGGAAAGTGGGCAAGGATTTATTTACCATGGATTACCGATATCCAATATCAGCATTCCAGGCATTTTCAATCTGCCTCAGTAGCTTTGACACCAAGATTGCCTGTGAATAAAGGTATTGATTTATTAATATGAAAGCTATTTTTCGGGATAGTAATTAGTTAAATTTGAACCTAAATTCACGAACTATTATATACTTGAACGCAACTCTTTCACCCTAGAC
Source organism: Crataegus laevigata (assembly GCA_963580275.1). Classification (NCBI taxonomy): domain Eukaryota; kingdom Viridiplantae; phylum Streptophyta; class Magnoliopsida; order Rosales; family Rosaceae; genus Crataegus; species Crataegus laevigata. The sequence goes on along the minus strand of OY756940.1, from coordinate 13,716,782 downwards.
ACTCGTAACACTTCCAGAGTCCATACGGTTGTTTGTGTGCTTTGTTTGTAATGTTGATAGAGTGGGTTTGATCATTAGGTGCCAATATCTGTTTAAACGAGCATGATTAACCCTGTATTTGTTCTTATGGTCCAGGAGCAGCTATAGTGGGTTGATTTAATGAAGCTGTTCGCTGAAGGTGATCGACTGATTGTAGTGCTGGGATTGGCAGGCATATAGCATGCTCCAGCCCTTCTTGGACCATGATTTTGCCAAACCACGGAGGAGTTGTGGAAATTAAAGGTGGAGAGCTTTGGTTCTTCGTCATCCGCCATGTGCTGTAAATTTTACTAGTTAAATGTATATAGTAGCCTTTTTTTTTTTTTTTACAAAACCCTGTTTTCCTGAAATTTGACCACATTTAATTTTATATGTACATTTCGGTTCGTCCAAGTATAGCTGTTCAATCCCCCATTGGATTCAGACTTCCTTATAACTAGTTTGCTTTGCAAAGATTCGTTGACGAAGGACGGTGGCTCTTCCGCCGCCGTCCCAAACCTTGCCCGTTTTCACTTGTAGTGATGAGGCACAGCATACTTGTTCAAACTCCAGCATTTGTGAAGTTTTTGCAAGCCATTTGGTGCAGAGGTTGATACCAAACCTTGGCTCTTTGGTCTGCGCACGGCATACAACCGAGATTACTTACTGTTGCACGCCAAAGAGGCGGCGTGCTTTGGGATGTGAGGGAGGTCTTATCGGCCACCCCCCCAACGTAAGGCGGCACCAGGTTCAGACCGGAGGACATGGCAATGTTGGCAACCGTACGGCAACATGCTACAAGACCCTTGGTTCTGAAATCCGCTAGGCCTGCCTAGTTAATGGCCGCTCTCCTACCGAGTGGGATAGCTTAGTCTTGAATCTGAGTGGTACCAAAGTTTATAGATGATGTGGTTGGACACCCTATCTCCGTTTACCGTTTTCTACCGCGCTTCAGCATGAAGAGGAAAAAATGGGTTAACAAGATGATACAACCTGTAAAAATTTGAGAGCGTAAGGTTGTAGTTCCGCGTACCAGAGAATAAAAGCTTAAAATTGCTCATATGACCATAGTTTTGGCACTGTTTTAAAAATCCCCGCCTAGCGTTGCTTAGGCGCTAGATGGCTGACCACCTCCCCGATTAATGTTTAGGCGTTTGATAATTAAGAAATGGTGCCTATATCTACTGAGGTGCCCACCTAGACCGCCTAGCCCACCCAGACCCGCCTAGGAAGTGCTTAAGTTGCGACTCACTTAGGCAGAAAATAAATAACCTTCATTTTACATTTAGATTTTTTCAATAAATTGTAAGAGACTTGTGAAATACTTAAATGAGCACATATTATATGCTTGTTTTCAATGTTTTCATTATGTTTCAATACTTTATGGGGTGTGCTATCCACACACTCCTATTACTTTATGTCCGTTAGATCTTCTTCAGTTCATCCGATCCGACGGTCGAAATCCAAAAAGGTGTGAGAGAAGTAAAAAGGGATGTGTGGATATCACACCCCTACTTTATAATATGTGTCTTTCGATTTTGTAGTTTATAATAAAATTATATTTATTTTAAGTATAAACAGACACTTATTTACATAAAATATAATGGATTTAGTTAAATCCACCTAGACGCCTACCTAGACCCCGTCTACCTGCCTAGGCGCTATGCCCAGTTTGCTGTCCAACTAGTGCCTAGCGTCTTCTGTAACCTTGGTTTTAGTACAACATAACGCAGTGATATACTGCTGTTCTTTACGATTTGGATTATATACGATTCTGCGTCGTTCTCTTCAGATACATAGGATACATTACAAGTTATACACACACACACACACACAACTACAGATTCTAACTTCTATTAAGCAGTTTGCATGCGGATGACTGATTCCGAATTCGTAGGTATGGACTCAACAGCTTCTTCAATAGGTAGATCATCCGACTGCAGTTGCGGTTGGTTAAGGCTCCGAACAAACTCAGAAAACGAAGGAAAATGATCGGGCGAGAAGAAATCAGCTCCCATTCTCTGATAAGTGAACAGGTTGATTGCATTCTCTCCCAAAAAATTCTTCTTTATCTGTTGAAAGCCTCTGCGAGCTCCCGAAACTGATGAGTTTTGGCCAGAAATCTCAACTCCATGCTTTCTGCAAGCGGTTTTGATTTGTGATAGTAATAACTCGGGACTCGAAAGGGAGTCCTGTGGCTGATGTTCGTCCGATAGGTCCATTCCAGGCAATATAATTTTGCACGAATTCCTCGCAAACATCTCGGCAACTGCTTGGTAACCATCTCTAGAGGATGTGTTATAGAACCCAGAAGTCAGCTCAGAAGGGTGAGACCTTGTTTTGTACCAAGAGTGCATTAGCGGGACCTTGCCACAAATTTCCACTTCAGTGTCGCTGAAAGTTGAAGAGACAAGGTAGAGGAGGCGGTCTCCGTGAGAAATAAGCTGGTTTGAGTACCAGGAAAGGAAGAAATCACCATATCGAGACTCCCATGAACCGCCATCATCCTTGAAGAAGTTGTTTGCGTTTGGGGACTGGTCGTAGCTAGGAACATCATGAGGACCACCAAGACCCCACAAAGGGTTTCCGGCTGCTTCAGCGTGTTGCTTAAGAATGCTAAGCATGTTTTCATCATAACATTGGAATTCTCCAACCCCGGGAATCTTGTTCTTGCTTAGCCGGTGCTGAGATGGATATTGAAGCTCGCCATCTGGTCCTAAGCTCATTGAGATGCCCTGAAATTGACAAAAAGGGAGAGAATGACAGTTTAGTATGCATACAAAACATGAGACAACTAATGTTTCATTATAAAGCTTAAGCATCATGGCTTCTTACCGTGATTGTGGAACCCAGGAAAGGCTCGAACGAAGATTTAAAGCTTTCACAGAAGTCTTGGTAAACTTGGGTCGGAGTCTTTCCATTCAGAACAGGAAGCTCATCCACAGCAAGCGATAAGCACTCTTTGTAATGCTGCCCTGACCGGTCCTTGAAAAAGATACTAGGCTGGGACTCGCCAAGGCGAGATACCCACGCAGGGAGTGGGATCTTCGGTTGTTTAGAAGCATGGAAGCAGAGTGAGACATGGAGCTCGAGGCCAGCTTTCTGAACCATCTCCGCAACGGCAAGATAGCCTGACCACTCATACTTCCCCATGGCTTCTTTCTCAACCATTCCCCACCAGACCGGGAGCTCAACGCCGTCCACCCCCAACAGCTTCAGAGCCTTCAATCCGGCCGCAATTGCTCTAGCATGGTTCACCGCGTTGCAGTCTGAAACCGTATCTAGAGGTAGCCCAACAAATAATCGCACTCCATCGTTCTGCAAAGTTGGCACATCAGAAGAACAAGTCAATTAAGTTACACAAATCATGCCGGAAAATCAACAAATAAAACATTGAACTTCTCAAACATAAACAACTATATACTAAGTTAAATTAAGGATTGTTTTATTTGATTCGAAGACATGTTCCGACTGAAATTCTAGTCTTCAAACGAATTAAGGAACTTAAATTCCTTTTATAATTTCATAATTTAAGGTCAATTATATAATTCCACAAAAAAAAGGTCAATTATATAGTCAAAATTTGAAATTTAATCTCAATCTCACAAAAACAACTCCAACCTAAGCAGTTATTTGAAATTTGAAATTTAAATTCCCTTTCCATTTTCCTCCAATTTCTCAGAAACCAAACGAAAATCTAACACAACAAAATTGAAGAAGAAACCACTTACCGGTTTGGATTTTCTGGCAGGTCCACCGGACCGAACCGTTTCGGATTGTACGGCCCTCACAGTAAACTGAAGGCGGGCATTTTTCCAGCTCGTGCTCTGACCAAAGCAGACGTTGGTCTTCAAATTTCCGTTCAATTTACAAAACCCAAGCTCCGTTCGCGCCAACTCGGTCTTTCCGACCGCCGCCCGAGAGCCGCGAAACACCGATACTTCCATTTCCCAAACACCCGGCTACCCGAAAGACTCAAACTTTTCACAACCCAGAAAAGAAAGAACTGAAAATTTGATTTTTGTGGATTTAAATTCTGAAAATCCAGAAAGTTTTAAGAGCTTCTGAATGCAGACGACGACGAGTTTTGAGAAGTTAAAGGTAACGGCAACCTGGAAGCTGAGCTTTATATACACCCCAAATGTCCTCGTACGCGTCTTTTTTATTTTTTCAAAAAATGTCGAGATGCCGAAAGAATCCGCCACGTGTCGATCGCACAGGAAGCCATAGAGGTGGCTTGAAAATTTCTTTTTTATCTTTACTTTTTTGTTCAAAATTTTATGGTTAATTGCATTTTTGTTCTCACCTTATTTATCACGGTTAGATAAATTTAAATTTTAATATTCGTTTTTATTTAATACACATATCTCTAAAATCGTCACTTGAACCACATAAATTTTGGTTATCCAATCCAAATGGTATTAGGTGATGTTTGTTAGTAACTTAGGTTACTAATAATATAGGACAGGCATGCGTGGGTGTGGTTGTGTTGTTATATCTGGCATTGAGGTTATGTGTTGTCTCGTTTAAGATTTAGAATTGGCTTATCCATTTCTGTCATTCCAAAAACAAATAATCTCCTTTCAAGTTTCAACCATTCAAACCTAAAAATAATCAAAATTTTGTGTACATCCGATGGATCTTGATACTATTATTAAGAATTCACGTTGTCATGTGTCAATCATGGTATATATACCATACAGATTTTGGCTATGATACATTGGTAATATATGATAGAATGAGAAGAATAGAACCAATAGACAAAGCTAAAGAATGAGGATAAACATCACTAGCCTAAGAGAAAGCAGAGTAATGTGTAAGGACCCGTTGTCTTTGGTAGTACAGTCTACCAAGTAGTTTGACTTTTTAAACATTCTTCATCGTTATGTTTTTTAAAATCAATCTTCACCGTTTATTTCTTATACACTAACTAGTCCCAAATTATTAAAGAAAAAATGAATGTATTCAACAACGAAGAGTGTTATCTGTTATTAAAAATTTGGAGTAAATTAGTTGGCAACATTTAACCAAGAATTCTGGAATTGTCATCCTATCCTAGAATTCGAATTAATTAAGAATTTTGTGAGTTGAAGTGTGGAATACATAGATATGTGGAGAGATATCATTTGTGGACGTGGACAAATATTAGAGGGGGAGTAGTCATGTATAGGTTTAGCAATTTTTTGCACGCGAAAATAATAGGTTTTAGTTCAATCTGCTAACGAGTCAGGATGACCACCGTTAACGAGTCGGGTAATTATCGGTACACCTGTTAAGAACCTAATTAGATATTGTTTGTTTGATCTAGACATTAACCATGACCGTTAACCCGACACGCTCCGTTAACGAATCGAACAGTTACCGGGTCACTTATTAAATACTCGTTAAGATAATAAATTTGATCCAACATAATCTGTTAAGATAACGAGTATGATACGAAAACAACACAAACATAATAAACATTATTTTGCCAAGCCTAATCTAGAGGATGAGTTGAGTTGGGCGGTGGTTATGGTTTACATGGAATACTAGGCAGCCACCTCATTCCAAATTCCATGAACCACAAAACCCACTCCTCTCCCCTTTTCATTTTTATTCAGAAATTATTCAATGCTTGGATCATGTTTTGGAATTATTGGAATGGATGTTTGGGTTGGCGTGGCACCGCGTGTGGTAAATAATTCAGGATGCAAAGCAATTGTTTGTGGTGCTGACTCAGCTCCAGGCCAGACTGCTTCCTATTTTATTTTCATATGAGTTTGATTAATTGCCAACCATACACGTCTCAGTGATAAGAACGTGCATGATATATTATCGTTATGATGATGCTTTGTATAAATTTTTTATAATTTACTCATCTGTGCATGTGAATTGTGTGCATGTATAATTTGCATTTGATCCGTGTAAATAAAGTATTGGCCCCCATAATTCCACCGTATTAAAAAAACTAACCGATGTTGAGACCTGCAGGTGGCTATGCCCCCCAAACAACATTTCCAGATGCTTACATATTTGTAGAAATTTTGTATGGTTTTTGCTTATAGAATAGGTACAATTCATGCCTTCGGCCCCTCGTATTTCTGATCCTGGTTCCACCTCTGACCATATTAATAAATATATAAGTATTGTCGTTATACTATCAACATAGTAGTGATATGTCGTGAATTTGAATCATGCGCATATAAGAAAATCTGTAAAAGAAAAATTCACTTTCACATGACACAACATCACCAGCCCTCAGAGTAGGAATATATAAAAGAGTCGGCATCTGGATTTTGTTTGGTTACACATATCCAGTCGTCACAAAGCAAATAATGCTTGCAATTAGCCCAACTGATGCCCGCAAGTTTTGAATGAAACTTCTGGAACATGCATTTTTAGCCTTAACTTGCCTCAGCCACTTGTTTTCGACGTGTTTGTGGAAGGTTTGGTGCATTGTTCTTACTATCAATTGGTTTTACGATAAAATCTAAACTTTTGTCGAGATCATAATATATAAATCTAGCTAACCCACGAGTATTAGGATAAAAAAAGTTGTATGAATATTATATCTCCTCATCTCTAGCTTACTGTGTTCAATTATCACCAGCATCAACGGTATTGTCTTTACTTAATTACCTATTGCTATATGTACGGTTTATCATAATAGGGTTTGGTGTTAGCAGCTATAGAATTTTTCATATATTAATTGTATGTTATTTTATCATATGCCAGATGTGAGATCCTATTCTGCAGGGGAGCATAAATCGCAGAGCAAGAAGCAAAGGAAACTTGCATCGTTATTCTGCACATTGCTAATTGATTTCTATCTTTATAATTTTGATTGTGATGCAAAACATGAGTCATCTCTCTAATAATTTCATGATGAAAATGATATAACACCAATTGCAATGGTGACAAATATTAAGCGAGAACGTCAAGAAAGGTAAGCTATGACGTTTGACACGAGCTTTACGTTGGATAAGGCATTGGCAAACTGTTGGCAAATGTTGAATGAGTGCTTTTTCCATGCAATGCAACTGTCTCTTTCCTTCTTCTCTGCGTATATTATGGCAAAACATGTATCATCTTTCATCTTTCTCTTGTTCTAATTAGTAGTGAGAGCGATCAAACTGAGAGATTAAAGTCTTGCATTAAGTACTTAAAAGATCATAACGAATGTATGTTCGGCCAGTTAATGACGACCGTGTGTGATCCTTTGTACTCAAGTTTGAATCAATTTTCATACAAATTACTATATATATAATAAGAACATCATTATTTTGTTAAAAGAAATTAAGTGCTTAAAAGATCTCAAGTCTCTACACACCAATTACCAATTGATTTTGAATTTGCTTAAATGATCTTACTATACGGCTAATTTTTTACTTTTAAACAAAAGTTAACAATTATTATTTTAAAATCTCACGTACATCAGTTGATAATTATTCATATGCGTGTGAGCAATCAATCACTCGTCTAAGTTTAGTATCTATGAAATCTACATCAATCAACGGCCTTGTGTCAACGATCAAACTAACCTATTTGGAAAATAGGGCTAAGTAATTAACTTAGAATATTTTAGGGGGAACAAGAAAAAGAACGAGCAAGTGTAATCACTCTCTCCCTCCACGAGAGTAATCATTTTCTGTATTTATTGCAATCAAAGCAGTGAACAAGGATCCAGGCCCAGGAGGAAGAGCAGGTGAGCCAGGTGGCTCGAGGGAATCAAAAAGTGGGGCCCAGAAGTGGGAGAGAAGTGGGCCAGCTAGTCAGCTGAGGATGATGGCTAAAGCCTTAACTGGATGATAAGGTGGGTAACCATTGTTTTTTCTTTTATACAATGATCCATTTACACGAAAGTATTTAAATATTTAAACTAAGTCACATAAAATTTGTCACAAATGTGAGTCAAACTCACGATCTCTCACTTTCAAATAATGTGAAATATCACTAGAGATAATAGTAAGTGAATTTTTTCTTCAGATACAAGAAACAGTATATTCTAAATTAATACCAAAATTAGGGGTGCGTTTGGTACGCAGACGGGACGGGACGGGACGGAACAGGACGGGACGGATGTTGTAAATTTTGAAAAAGACAAGGGGCATTGTTGTCCTAAAATGTTAAAAATTTCTGTCCCACAGACGTGGAACAAGCCCGTTCCAGGGGGGAGGTGGAACAAAAAATCATCCAAAACTTGTCCCGTGGAACGCCTCGTCCCACTCGTTTTAGGCGTACCAAACGCGGGACGGAACGCCTCGTCCCGTCCCGTCCCGCGTACCAAACGCACCCTAGGTGCTGAAAAATGAACACACTACTCTCTCTCTCTCTCTCTCTCTCTCTCTCTCTCTCTCTCTCTCTCTCTCTCTCTCTCTCTCTCTCTCTCTCTCTCTCTCATTGGTTGTCTGGTCTGCTTTCCTTCATGTTGATGACAATTATAAATTAGATAATCACCTTCATTCCCTTCTTAATGTGTTTGCTTTGCTTTGGCAAAACCTTGACATATTGTCCTTGCTTTGTTAAGCATGACCACTCAACATGTTTCCTCCCTTGTATCACCACTTTGTCCTCTCAAACCTCATTCACTTTTAATACCACTACGATTATAATACACAGTAAATATCAAAATATAAGAAAAACCATTTTTGCACTCCCTTTTTTGATCCTTGCTTTTATTTTTATTTTTTACTAACGCTTAATTGAATAAATTAAAAGAGAATAAAAAAACATAAAAAATAGAGGAATACAAAAAAACAAAATCATGAATGCAAAAATCAATTCAAATTGAATCTCATCAATTTTAATCCCTACCCCCCTTACCCTATCTTAATTTAACATCTTATACAAAAATGAACCAAAACATGGCTAGTCTGATAGGCTAAACTTGAGATTTCTTACCAACAACATAACTTTATCCCATTCAATGAGGTCGGCTTTACGAATCTTAAAACGCTATTACGCTCAGTTTTGGACCGAGTTTGGAAAATGTAGCTCACATCTTAAAACATATAACAAAATTGGAGACGAAAATGAAACAAAAAAATTGAGTTTATTGGAATTACAACTATATCCTAAAATACAAGTGTTCGAAGGCAGAGAGAGAAATATGAGGAAAAAAATATACAATATAAATAAGCATCTCGTACAAAAATAATACAGAACAAATGAGAAAACTGAATTACAAGATACATAATTGTACATCACCTCTCCATGCAATTTGTATGGCTTTCCCGGCTCGGACGAATCGGCAGCATTTGCAGCCTCATGAAATTGTCTCACCAAATGACAGAAAGTTGTTCTGAATGCCATTTTTTCTAACTGATCCGAGCTGAACCCTCATCGTTTTGAGTCTTTCCTCGAGGGCTTCGACAGCGAATGAATTTGTCCGGATGAGTGTTTCTTTCTCCTTGGAGCCCCTACTGCAGCAGGGTCTACCAATGGGCCAGACCAAGTTTGGATGGATTCTTTTGAATACGAAAAGTTTGTGGAACTAAATGGAACATCCGGAGGATCAAAAGCAGGATCAATGTGATTTGATGAACCCAAAGGATAGCCAAGTGTTCCGTCTTGGTGCGGAGGAGGAAACTTCTCACTCTTGCTCTTTGCGTTTGCATGTGTGATTAGACGCCGCCTCTGCAATAGGACAAAACATAAAGAATAACAACTAGCAAGTGCTCAAGTTTAGGTAAAAAACCAGTTTAACTCCCCCCAAGTAGTGAATATCGAACCAAGTTCATTGCTTTTAGTTTCAAGTATGAAATCTGAAAGCACATCAATAGAATATTTTAGATAACATTTTTCACATTTTGATAGAAACGTGTGAGATACCATTGGATAAAGTTACCGTCGCAAACTTAATTCTATGTTAATTATTAAACCTACAAAAGCAAATATTGTAGCTTAAGAAGCAGATTAGATGACATACATCAAGATTGGCTTGAAGTTCAGCATTGGCTTCGGGAGCAGGAATTCCTTTGCGATCACGCAGTCGAGATTTCCTCACACTATCTGCGTTAGCTCTGCCAGCAGCTCTCAATCTACAATCATGAAACTCATTTCAGGTTGCATATAACAATCAAATTTTCCCCTTTGGATGGAGGTGAATTAGAAGAAGAAAAATGGAAATGACCGAGCGATTAGAAAAATGATGAAAGAACAACTACCTCATAAATAAACATGAAAATAATAGCATCATTGAGATGATAAATATCAAAACTCAACCCAGATAAAAATGAATCAATAATCCAAAGGGACAAATGTGGAAATCAACATACAGTCATACATGGAAATTCAATGGTCAAGGCAATACATTTGCTTTAACAAAATATTAGTGTGGATGATTCTGTACATTTTAAGATTTGTTGGTTTAAAACTCTGCAATGGAATCTAAATAATACTGTAAAGGTTCATGTGAGCTGTGCGCCGTTAATCTAACCAAAAGAAAATTGGTTAGATGAACAATAAAATAATTCAACCTTCTAGCTTCTTCATCCCGTAGCTTAGCATCCATCTCTTTGCTGGGTGGATATTTTGGGAGGCTAGAAGGTTCACAGGCATAAGGTTTCGTTGTGAAGAACTGCAAAAGACAGACAACCATCACATGAAAATATCCAACATATTACAAATTGTAAGCACATAAAGGATCAGGATGATAAACTACTACATTAAGATGAGAAACTACCCAAGATCCCATACAAGGCACTAAAGAAGAAAGGAAACTGAACAAGATCAATTTAATAGTGAAATATAAAATCTCACTTCATTCCTCAATGCAGCAGTGGCAGTCCGACGCTCAGCTGGGTCAATTGCAAGGAGTGTCTCGATTAGTGGCAATGATGATGGTGGAAAATCTTTAAATGTCTCTGCAATGCATCGTTTGTATGATTGCTGAGGCTTAAAAATGGTTGCATGAGGCAACTTTGATTTTTTCCAGTAATCATCAGAAGGTGAACCACATAACTTAAATATCTTGTGTAGCTGTTCCACCTATTTAAAGTAAAAGATAAATTAGGTGGAGTGGAAACATCCCTTTTATGCACATAGTCAGAACACCAACAATTTAAATAATTCCATGAATCAAATAAAAAAAGCATCAAAGAAAACCTAAGCAAAGGATCTTCCGATGCCAAATACAGTGAAGTGAAGTGAAGTAACTCAGTGAATAAACAGAAGCATTTAAAACATACTTCTGTGCGACCTGGCATGATCGGTTTTCCAGCCAACAGCTCAGCTAAAATGCAGCCGGCACTCCAGAGGTCCACACCTACACCATAATCAGTGGCACCTAGAAGAAGCTCTGGCGGTCGATACCATAAAGTGACCACTCTACTCGTCATTGGTTGCTTATAATTAGGGTCAAAGAAGGAAGCCAATCCAAAATCAGCAATCTTTAGGACCCCACCATTATCAATAAGAAGATTGGACCCTTTGATATCACGATGAAGCACATAGCGGTTGTGACAGTGTTCCAGCCCTGATAATAGTTGGTTCATATAACACTTAACCTGCCATAGTTACATATAACAGATAAGAGAGAAGTTGCTCATTTTCCCAGCACAGGGGAAAAAATGGCTTCTTTATATGGCAACTAAACTAAATAAAATAAAAGCAAGAGACTTTTGCAATACCTGAGGCTCTGTAAACTTGATTGCAGGGCTTGCAGCAAGTCCTGCCAAATCATGCTCCATATATTCAAATACAAGGTACAAACTACACGACATCCTCGAGGTCACTAAACCTTCCAATTTTACAACATTAGGATGATCTAGACGGCGCAGAATGAGGATCTCCCTGGCCATGAACTTTACACTCTCGGGCTCCAAATTATCAAACCGAACTTTCTTCAGCGCAACAATTTTCCCCGTCAAAGCATCCCTAGCTTTGTACACATTACTATACGTCCCTTGCCCAATCTGATCAAGATAGTACATGTATTAGTGCAACTTACTAAGCCATTCATTTCCGGGAAAGGTAAGAACTTAATAAGTAAATCGCAAAATACTTAATATAAAGTTCAAGTAATCCATTCACTAATGAAACTTACCATATTGAGTTAATTGCTACTATTAGAAACCAAACATGTTCCATGAAAAAAAAAAAAAAAAGATTCAAACTTTTGTTTCCTACTCTAATTTCACATTCACCCTTTTTGTCCTCCTGCATTTTCTTTACAACCAAACAGTAATTAAGAAGCTCCAAAAACCATCACACACTATATAAGCTCTCACCTTATCAAGCTTCTCGAATGTATCGGCGCGGCGGGGCGTCCAGCCATTGATGGCCTCGCCGGCGACGGCGGAGAGCCAGGAGGGCCAACCGGCGGCGACCTGCTCGCCAAGGAGGTGCTTGGGCGGATTGCTGAGCCTAGGATTGGGCTTGGAGGAGCGTCTCTTCTCCCCTTTAGGCCTCGAACTCCTCTCCCCCTCATTCTCCTTCCGATTATTGTTACTATCATCGTTACTAATACTATTATTCACACCATTCCTAACCTCACTGACCTCACCACCGGCGGCGGCGAACTCTGCTTTCCTGGAAACCCTAATTTCGCCATCTCCATCGTTCCCGACGGGGTTTGCGGAAGGATGTCTGCTGAAGACGCACCCCATCTCCTCTCAGTCATTGACTCATTTCCTCCCTGCACATTCTGCTTCTGCAGCTATGGAGTCAGAGCAAGGGAGGGAAAAGGGAGACGAAAAAACCCTAATGACTTGGTGGGGGGGAGGAATGGGGTGTCTGGAGGAAGGAAGAGGAGAAGGGGAAAAGGAGGGGTTTTGATTAAAGAGAGTGGGAATTGAGGAGAAGGGCTTAGCTTTTTTGAGACAAAAGTGGTGGAGAGCAATGATATGGAAGGAGAGGAGAGAGAGAGAGAGAGAGAGAGAGAGAGAGAGAGAGAGAGAGAGCTGAGCTGCCCACAATTTATGGGCACACAAACACTACATAAAAAGTAAATAAAAGCAGGAAAAACAAAAGGAAGAAAAAGAGTAGAATTATTGTTGATTTTGTTTTTGTGTTTTTGGAAGAGAAACTTCATTAAGAGCGTTAAGTGGTCAGGTATGTAGAGCATGTCACAAAGAAGATGTTCATGATAAAGTGGGGCTAAGAAAGATGACGATTTTGTTTATTTAAGTTTCTTCGTATCTGAATTGATGAGAAGTGATTCTCACACTTTTTTTTTTTACTTAAAGGTTAGAAGAGAATGCAAAAATAACTCTACTAAATATTGAAAAGATAATAACCTGACATCAAATTGTAGTTTAATCAAAGCTTATTACATATGATTAGGATTTCAAACTTTCATTTTAATTTTGAAAAAAAAAGATATTTTAATTAAAATTTTGTAATTTGCTTTAATTTTTGTATAATATTTTTTCATAAATTAAGTATAGTTTAATTTAATTTGTTGGTGAAGTTGGACTTCAAAGATTTAGTAAAAGAGAATGTTAGAAAAGAGTAAAGGATCATGGATTCATGTGGATCCTCCTTTCAATTTTTTGCACTTTCTCTTTCTGTGTTTTTTGACCCTCTCAATGTCCCTATCATCTCTCTCTCTCTCTCTCTCTCTCTCTCTCAATTTATCAGATCAGTATATCTCCTTCTGATGTATTTAATAGCAAAATGTCTAACTTCTAGCCAATTTATGGGGTTTTTTAAGGGAGTCTATATTCTTTGCTGGTTTATTGGTGTAAATATTTGTTTTTATACAAACAATATTAGAGAAATGAATTCAAACATAAGACATTGTGTTGAATCCGTCTTATAAGGGTAAATATTTGATCACTTGAGCTGCAAACTTAATGTCGAAATTTTGACGTATTAAACAACTCTTAACCTGAAGGGTCTAAACATAAGATCAAGTACTGAAAATATCTACATATAACGAATCAAGTTTCATGTCAAGGTTAGCTAAATGTCATTTGTTGTAGTTTGGTGAGAAGGTGCGATGGGTTCCACATGAATGTCCCATGTTGATTGAACTCTCTTGCCAAATATTCAAATGCTCTTCATGGAGCTACGTACAAAAAATGCTCATCCAATTTGTTTGAGATTGATTAGGTAAAAATGTACTCCCTTTTATTATGTTTTTTTTTTTGTCCAAACAGGAAATTCAGGGCTCATTAGAAGTGCTTTTAAAATGATTAAAAAATGTTTTTGGTAAAAGTTTTCTAAACTTATCCTTAGTAAAATCTAAATGGATCTTGGAAAAACATTTTAAGTGTATCTTACAAAAAACACATATCTGGTACTTAAAAAAAAAACAAATTATGTGCTTGAGGAATTCAAAATCGATTTTACAAAAAACGCTTTTAATCATTTTAAAAATACTTTTAAATATAATTTTAGTATGTTATAGCTTCTATTACTTTCAATTTATAATTAATTGTTCTCCATCAACAGTGAAGTTTACTAAAAGCTAAAAGAACTTCACACACAGTTATTAGTCCACCGTGTTGCATGGGAATGTCGCCGCATGATATTATGGACCATCATTAATTATAATTTATGGAACAAGTTTCTGCTACAAGGAGGAATTTTAAGGTAAATCAATTCAACCTAAATTATAACATTAATAATAACGTTGTGTGATGAACACATTCATATATTTTACCAACTAAGGCCATTTACAGACTGTAGATAATATTACAATTTTTATTGACGTCACACAATTATATGGTGATACAAATTCACTTTTGTCATACGGTATGATATATACAGTTTTTTTTTTTTGAACAAATATGATATATACATTTTTCATTCAGACATTTGTATAATCTCACGTGATCTGTTAATATCAACAAAATTGACGATTCACATTAAACAAATGTAAATTAATAATTTTATGTGATCGTCAAACCTAAGTTTTTGAATTGATCATGTTTTTTTTCCTTTCTTCTTTTAAAGGGGACCATCTTGTGACTTAGTCACGACAATCCACCATTCCAAGGTCCGAAAAGACTCACGTATGCATTTTAGCCTCCCCTGATCACCATCTGTGATTCAACAGTGCCAGGAATCAAACTCAGGACGTGCTGTGTGAAATACAGACCTGCAATTCATTCCCAACCACTGAGTCACCCTGTGGTGATTAAATTGATCATGTTTATATATGCAATTATGTAATTAAGATTATCTTATTTCAAAGGGAGGACAAGTAATTTGTATTATCAAAGGAGTAAAACTAACTTCTAGTTTCAAAAGGAGGAGGGTTAGACAAGGACGTGCATTGAAAGAAGGTTGTTAAGGTAGGTAATTGGTGAACATATAATTATCCCTTTCAATGATGTTAACATTGAAGCAAGTTAGACGTAAACAAAACATAGAACGATAACGAGATAAATTGTTGCCAAAGAAACCTCATTTAACAACAAAGCCAAAACAATAGCATGAGTTTATTACGTATAATAATGAGATTAGATGTTAATTGTCATTAGTAAACTTGAGGATTACGAAACTAGCCTCACAAATGTCGTGCCAAAGTCTCCTCCCTAAATCACTTTTTGGAAATTTTCCACCTAATTAAATTGAGGCCTTCACTAGTCAGATTACTAATTTGCATTTTGAAGGGAGGACTAAATTGTATTTGCAGAGGAGAGGACAATTAGAGACATGGAAACAAGGTTGTTAAGGTAGCTAGGTGTTGGATAGCAAATCTTGACTTTGAAGCAGCTTAGACCTGCACAAAAAATTAGGAGAATCACGAGAAAATTGTAGAAATGGTCTCTCAATTTTAACGTAATTGGAACAATGGTTCCTCAACTAAAATTCATGACCATTGGTCCCTTAACTCATCAAAAAGTGCAACTATGGTCATTTCGTCAACTCCATCATAATTTTTCTCAAAATGAGTCATGTTGGAAGGACCATTACACTACAATTTAGTTAAAGTTGAGGGCCTATTGCTCAAAATGGATTAAAGTTGAGGAATTATTACTACAATTTCGTCTGAGAATAATGTTGGCAAAGAAAGGATACCTATCAATTACTTAATACAACATTACGGCGAAAAATAACTTGAGTAATTTTTCAGTGTATCTAAAATACTATCATGCAGTGTTAGTGTTACAATTCTACATAAGTTATAAATGTGACTTTATTTTTTTTATTAATATTCATTTGGAGTATGACATATTGATCCTCGTTCACCCTTATTATATAAAGAAAACTAATGAAAAGGGCTTGAAAACTTTGAGTTTTAACGATAAGGACAAAATAAAGGGTAAAGTGAATAGTACCATGATTGACTTTTTAGTGTAAAAATGTGGTTTTTCATTAAAGTGAACAGTACCGGGAGCTTTTCGTTAAAGTTCCCTATTATATATGGATGTGGAATGACACACACACGGTTCCGGTTACTCATAAATATTTATGCCCGAATTTATTCCTGAACCATGTAAAACAACAATTTTCATTAACCAAAAATCTTGAGCCAAAGTCTCCCTCAACAATCACCTTTTGAAATATTCAACACAAACACTCTTAGGTTGAAATTGTTAATTCATTTCTCAAAAGGAGATCCAAAGAAGTGACCGTTTGGATCATTACATGACAATGAACTCTTAACTAATCCTTATTTTATTCGCGCTATTCACTAAGCTAACAACAAAACCTCAAATAAGCCTGAACATTGTGTGAGTTAAAACTTAGGTCTTCAATTCAAGTCCCTAATCGATCTTAAAGGTTTGAAACTCTTAATTCGAGTTTGAACTCACACGAATGCATTTTTTTTGGGGCAATAGGCTTTGTTTTGATGTACCATTTGACTCTAGGGTTAAAGGTATACTGTCGTTTAATATGTAATGAACTTAAAAGAGATTAGTCTGTTATTAGTGTAAAATAAGATGCATTATATATTAAAAAATGTTATTATATCATCTAGTTTAAAAATTTTAGTAAATGAATCAACTAGGATTTAATTCAAATTTAGAGGGTTAAGCTAAAAAAATTAAGGCAAACAATATTTGATTTAGAAGCTTGGAAGTTTGAGTTTTGACATGCACTCCATCTTACTCGAGCTTCGATCGTGACGGCAAACACTAACACCGTGAACCCACGTTCCTAATACAACTAATTAAACAAACACCAAACGACGTCGTTTGTGGGTCCCGGTCGACTAACCTATCCACGTACCATAAAACAAAACGATAGAGAACGACACCTCCCATACCGTCCGATGCAGAATCTACCAAACTGACGGCCACGATCATCTCCTCTTCCACCACGTTGCGATCCGTGGTTGGTGGTGAGAAACGCCAGATAACCCATCCACACCTCCGCTTGCGTTATCAAATCCTCCGAGAAGTCTCTGAGCTGGAAGACGATGGGCACCATTGCTGGCATTATCCTCACAACAACTCCATTGACAAGACCCCGAGGACTCGTCGGACATTTCCCGAATCTTCACTGCCCCTCCCTCAAATTTTGCCATTTCAGAAACACCTCCAACACAGCCATGGCCGCCGCGCCTTTCCATGTCTCCGCCGCCGCATCGTCGCCGTCATCCGCCATTGGTATAATATCACTTTATTTTCTACATTTTTCTCCCTAATTTCTTCCCAAGCTTGTGAATTTTCAGTGATTTTGTATTTGTTCATGGTAATTTTTTGATGGGTCGGAGCCAGATGAAGAGAAGAAGGTAACTTCTTCCGGGAAGGTGGGAGCCGATGACCTGCTGATTGTGGGGCCGGGAGTTCTTGGTCGCTTGGTGGCACAAAAGTGGCGGGAGGTACCGTCTCATTATCTTGGTCTATATGTATGTGATTATTTCAGTGATTAAGTTAATTTAGTAATGAATTAGTAGGTTAAGTACGTAAATAATGCTTGTAGGAGCATCCTGGTTGTGAAATACATGGGCAAACAGTGACAGTTGATCACCACGAGGATTTGAGTGAGGAGGGCATTAATCCATGTTTGAAGGGGACTAAAATGACCCACAAGTTTCCTTATGTTATCTTTTGTGCCCCACCATCAAGAACCTCAGACTACCCTGGCGATGTTAGGTGAGTAATTTTTCCGGTTCAATCGTTGCACCGTCACGGTTTTATTACCAATCGACTCATTTTATAAGTACATATGTATAACGTTTTATTGCCAATCGACTCATTTTACAAGTGTATTGGCCTGTAGCCTAAGTACAGGACATATCAGCTAGCGTAACAGTGTGACCGTCTTACTAAAAAATTTCTCTCATACCTGGCTAGTGAGAGTTTGGTGTTTTTAATTATCGGTAAAAAGTTGAATAGCTTGTAATGCTGGCAATGGTTTATTTAGTGTAAGAGATTTGGTTTGGACCTTTTTTTTTTACTTTGACTAAGCAGAATGGCTGCATTGAACTGGAATGGTGAAGGTTCTTTTCTGTTTACCTCAAGCTCTGCACCGTATGATTGCAACAACAATGGTCCATGTGACGAGGTAGACACTTATTTCTGGCGGTGACGCCATTTCTTTACTTTCTTCTTTGAAACAGAGAGGTTTCCTTGTCTGCATTATTGTACTCGATCTGCCAAGTTGCTTTAGCAATATTCTTTAAACTTGTAGGATTTCTTAGTCATGTTGGAGTTGGAATTTGGAGTGTTCTCTTTTGTCTTAGTGGTCGTATTCCTTTTTGCAGGACACTCCAGTAGTGCCAATAGGGAGAAGCCCTAGGACCGATGTCCTACTTAAAGCAGAAGAAGTTGTGCTGGAGTTTGGCGGTGTTGTTCTTAGATTGGCGGGGCTTTACATATCCTTTATGAAAGTCGAACTCTGAAAGATTACTTCTACCAAAGATGAAAACATTCAGGATTTCGGGGAACTTGGTATTTTTTATATTTGAAAGTGTCCTTAATTATGCCTACAAATCAGATAGAGGTGCACATGCTTATTGGTTAAAGAAGGGGATCGTAGAAGCTCGTCCAGATCACGTCCTGAATCTTATACATTACGAGGTGATAGAATCATCCTACTGTACTTGTGTATAAGTTCTTTTCTATTTAAATTTGATAGGAGTTCAAATCATGACTTTTTCACTGTCAGTAATATATTTCCTGGTTCACTGCATTGCCAGGATGCAGCTTCCCTCTCTGTTGCAATCTTGAAGAAGAGATTACGTAACCAGATCTTCTTGGGTTGTGACAATCATCCATTGTCCAGGTCCTAATCTGAACGTTGCATCTTTCAATATTGTTCAGTTGCATTGACTTTATCACATCGTCAACAGGATCAACTGTTGCTGGTTTTCTGTGTGTGTGTGAGGGCTACGATCAATTCACTTTTATTTTTAATTTTTTGAAGGATTACTCTGTTTTTGGGCTTAAACAATAACCCCTAAGTCAAAATCTTTTCCACATAATGGTTTTCTGTATTGTATCTTTTTGAAGTTGGTACATATGATGTACATGATTAAACTGCTAATCCAATGGTTGAGTCAAACCTAAAACTGGCAAGTTTTGCACTGATGTCAGTTGATCTTGTCCTACACTTGCCTGCAAAGCACCCAGTTGCACGTACGTACGCACACACACACACACACACTGACTGCTAGATCACAATTGATACTCAGATACTTATTGTCATTTTGTTATTTTCTTCTTAATTATCTGCGTGAACTAGTGACACGAGTGTTTGTGGCCGTGCCAATATCTTTGCAGGCAAGAAGTGATGGACTTGGTTGCTAAAAGTGGGAAATTCTCGAACACGTTTGAGGCCTTTACGGGTAAGCTTCTTGCTAATGTTCCATATAGAATATAAGGGGCATTCCGGTATTAGGATATTTTGAAATTCACCTCACACCAATCGATGCTGTTTGTGCAGGAACCAGTGATCCCTTGGGTAAGAGATTAAACAACTCAAAAACTTGTCAGGAAATAGGGTGGGAGCCAAAGTACCCCAGTTTCGCACACTTCCTCGAGAGCATCTGAATTACTGCCAGCATCTATCTGCATTGTTGGGATCTGATTTAGTGTTGAGAAGCACTGGTTTAAGGCAACCCAAGGAACATTCGCCATGGAGCTGCCAAAGAAGGTCTTGCATTTTTTGTCTATTCTGGAAGTACTTGGTACGGTGGGATTGCTTATGTAGAGAACGTACAATTCTTAACATCTTCAATCTGAATTATCCAACCATTGAAGCTGTTCGATGGGTTTGAGCATTTAACTTTATGTATCTCTGTACAGGTAGGTAGCTGATATATGCAATTGGTCTCAAGTTCTGTGTGGGACTTGAGCACATGCATCACCCTACAGTATCTAAATTTTTTCTGTGTTTAATTTGATGTTGCATAATATTTCATCTTCTTATGTTGCACTGGAACAGAACATGTTTCTTCTTGATTTTTGCACGAATACTCGATGGTCGATTGCAATGCGAGACTCAGATATGATAAATGCAAGTAGCAATCACCCACCTGCTTGCGGTGACTCCCGGAGTCCCGGCCCTGGACTCCCTCGTGAGCGGCTGTCCCAAGCACTGCTCTCATTACAATGTGTGTTTGTTTCATGTCGTGGGTGACTTTCTACATGCTTCTTAACACCATGAACCATCAGTGGTTACGTCAGCATAATACATTAACATTATGCTAATCGATTTATAATGATTTTTAGGGTTAACTCTCAAGTCATCTATGGAGCTTTTCCTTTCTAAATCGACACATTTTAACCAAGTAAATTTACAGTTTAACTTGGTTAAAGGGGTTGATTTGAAAAATTAGAGCTCCAAAGACGGTGATTAGATAAAATTCATATTAGCATTTCTCCATCTCATCACTTAATTTTTGTTTAATTGTTGTAAAGTCACTTAATGCAGGTGATCGAATTTATGTCTAATTTTTAAAACGTTAGGTAATTATTTAAAATGTTTTAAAAGGTTGAACTAATTTGAAATCACCCTAAAAGATTTGTTAGTTATCCGTACTTAACCCTATTTTTTAATTATTGCAATTAATTTAAAAAACAAGTTATATTCTTCTCTGATTTTGATTGAGACATGATCCCTTCTTCTGGGTGTGTTGTTTTTTAGTTTTTCTGAGATTGCTTTTACGTTAATTATTTTATTATTAGGCTAATTACATGGTTAATTACTTTTCGCAGGCTAATTACATGGATTAAAAGGTTGCCCCTTATGATAATCACACTTTTATCTCTCAACTCCCCAATTTAACCCTCAACAATAACATCAAGTGAAAATGCTACCAATATGTAAAATAAATCGAGCTCACCGACGAACAACTCCATTAGCTTGACAGCGGATGTGAGTAAAACAACTTCCTTTAGTAAATAAAACTTCCACATTTGCACCCACTAGCTGAACTAATTCACATTAATTTTGACTTTTATAACAAGCAATGAGTGTGCAGAAGTTGGCAAAATGTATGATCAATTGGTTAAGTTTGGAAATTAATTATCAACGTGCGTTATTACTTACTCTTTCGGGGCAATGCAAAACTAGAACACTTCAAATATACGAGAGAAATGCGACGGAGACTCTATCAGAAGTGGACTTTTCACGAACGTTCTGCCATTCATGTTTTTGACTCAATGTTTTAAAATGTAGTACGAAAATTAACGCTAATCTGTGAAGTGACAAAGAGTCGTGTAGAATTCCACTTTGAAAGATTCTTTTTAGCATTTCTCAATAGATAATTTATGTCAAACTTGATTTCCTACTTTTATAAACGAGCACAAGTTGCGACACCAAATAAATCATCAAATTATTCATTCATTCATTCCCCTCCCTCTCAAGTAATCTCATACTCCATTTCCAAAAGCTTTCAAGCTTTCAAGAACTTGTGCATTATATATAGCACAGATTTATATAAAGTGATGGGGAAGTTTTGCTGCTTTGAATGCGATGAAGGTGGTCTTGATCTCACGGCAGTTCTGGTGGTGATTGTGGTAGCTCTTGTCGTCATGACTGTTTTAGCTCCACCGCGGCATGGCGCCGTGGTTGCCGTCTACCGCTGCCGTTGAGTAGTTGACTTCTTTGAATGAGGGCCATGCCACACATATGTAAACCTCTCCTCTCCTCTTCTCTCTCAGAAATTTTCTCATTTTTGCTGCATTGAGGTGCTTGTAATAAATAAATAAAAAAATCATGTTTTTAGTGAATCATAATATTTGTTTAAATTTTGTTGTAAAAATTATGTGATAAGTGATTGTGACAAGGTCTTGGAATTATGAGCTCTTTTCCAATTGTAACCACAGATAATAATCTTATAAATTTATGTTTATTCCTCTCTCTCTCTCTTTCATGTTTTAGGCCAATTAAGTTGCATCACTAGTTGATGTAGTTTACTTGGAATTTCACTTTCGTGATCTTTCTCTACTTTGTTGTATTTCATCTTTTGTTTTAGTTTTAATATGTCAACTAAGTTCGAGTTTCATCTATTTTTATGTCAACTAAGTTCAATTTTCATTTATTTTTATTCGCATCTTCTCATTTGAAAATTTTAAGTTGGAAGGAGTTTTTTTCCTTGTTTAATAGATTTGGCCAACTTTGGTAATAAAATTACAAGGACCAAAGTGTTACAAAAAAAAAAAAAAACTTACAAAATGAGGGGAAGTGAAAAATCCAAATAAATTACAAGAACTACTAGTGCAATTCAGTTTTAAAAAAAAAATTAAAAGAACTGGTTTGTTTATCTTTCATGTACATATAGCGCCAAGTTCATCTAGCTTCACAAAACTCGAGTTTTTTTATTTTTTTATAATATATATTTTTATAGTTTGGTTTACCGTGTTAATAACAATTTTTTTAAAAGAATTTCTTAATAAAGAGGGGAAGATAAACAATCCCTATTTAGAGTCTCAATATTTCAAGTGGTTGTTTCTAAATTCCAATGGTTGGAAGATTCCCCTCACAGTTGTCCTAAGTTTGAAACTTTCCTTGGGTTCCTTTGCCAGAGAAACTTGCTTAGTTGACTAACAAATTTGTGTTTTCTAAGTATTTTATTTTTAGGTAATGCTATGGAGACTATATTTGTAGACTAAATTTTGTAAACTAAATGATATGGAAGTTTTGATGATTGGATTATTAGTTAAGTATTGATTAACATGTTTATTTTTTTAATTAGTGAAATATCATTTAGTTTGCAAATTTAGTCTTCCTAGCATTACTATGTTAAACAAAAATAAAAGATTCTTGTCTGAAGAAAGAGATAGAGGGGACACATGTGGCTGTTCTCTATTCTTAAAATCTCTAAGATTTATTATTCTTTATATTTATTTTATCTAGAAAATTAAGGATATTTTAAGAATAAAACTGGGTAAGAAGAGAGTGTTTAATTTTTTAAAACTTCTTATGGTGGATGAAAAAATATCGTGGGAGGAGAAATAAAACTATAGAGTGGACATAGTAGCTTTCTTTATTTATTCCTTGGTAATGACCCAAACCAAATTTATTTTAATTGGAAGAGAAAATTTGGGTATCTGAGTGGCTTTATTTGGTGAATATTGCACTTATTATGCATCCTTATTGAGATTGTTGATAGCAATTTGAAGTGGAAATAATGTACCTTTCCAAATTAGAGCTCAATCAGCTGCACTCACTTGCCTTGCAAGCCTACATAAAAACTGGTCCTAGAAATTGAGGTTGTGTTCTGAATTTGATTGGCAATAAAGTGAGTAATCTAACTGTTTACAAAGATATCAAGGTTCTTTGTTTTTTTTAATGTGGAATAACACTACCTCCTTGGGCCATCTCCAACTGATTTGGCCAAAGGGCCATAAGGCTGAAAATAATCCGAAATGACACAACAACTATCTCCAACCGAGTGCTAGGCCAAAGGGCTCGTGGGCCTTACTAGGCCAAAAAAAGGAGAAAAGGGCTAACTAGCTGGCCACTTGGCCTAACCCAGCCAGCCTCGTGCTGGGCCAGGCATTTGAAACCAACGACTAGTTGCTGACGTCAGCTAGCCGTTATATTTGATTTTTTTTTTAAATTCTATTTTTTTCCCTATAACTTCCTAAGCCATTAAACAACATTATATAACATTAAGTAACATAAAACAACAGTAAACAATATTAAACAACATTAAATAACATTAAACAACATAAAAAAAAATTTAACAACATGAAACTTAAACAACATTTTTAAAAACATTTAACAACATAAAACTTAAACGCCTACTTCATGCTTCATTTGGCCCAAAGATGTGCAACAAGATCCTATTGTAGGTACTTGTTTGTGGCACGAGAATGTATCATCCTATGGCGCCTCATGTACTCATTTAAAGAGATATTACCAGTTCTTGGATTCAAAGGCAAATTAGGCCCATCATATATTTTTGCACGGGCCATTCATGACCTATTTGGATCCTATTGGTCGTCATCACACTTTCCAATATACCCATCTCACTCATCCTCCACAATCATGTTGTGTAATATGATGCAAGACATCATGATGGAATCCAAATTTTCTCGACTCCACCTTCTTACTCGTTCCTTAATGATCTTCCATCGTGCTTGTAGAATAGGGAAAGCTCTCTCAAGATCTTTTCGGTATGCCTATTGGTCTAAGGTAAACCACTTTTCAGCGTCATTCGTAGGGTTTGCAATTGCTTGGACAAGTGTCGCCCACTTTGGGTAAATGCTATTTGCCAAGTAATACCCCATGTTGTATTGACGCCCGTTGATGTAGTAGTCAAGTTGAGGTGATTTACTCTCCTTTATGTTATTGAATAGGGGTGAACGACCAAGAACTGTAATATCATTTTTGGGATCCTGGGACTCTAAAGAAAGCATGCCAGATCCATGTGTCAAATGACGCAACTACCTCTAACATAATTGTTGGCTTTCTCGATCTTCCGTTTCCATTAAAGCCTCATTGCCATCCGGTGGGACAGTTCTTCCACTGCCAATGCATGCAATCTAGTAACCCTATCATGCCCGAAAAGCCATTATCTTCAGCTTTGTGAAAGAGTCGCTCTAGATTTGCTTGATTTGGTTGACTAAGGTACTCCTCTTTGTAAAGCTAAACAATTGTTTCATAGAATTCAGCAAGAGTATCAAGGTATGTAGACTCAGACATACCATATGTATCATTCATCGCATTAGTTGGGGAGCCATAGGCCAACATTCAGAGTGCAATAGTAACCTTTTGATGCGATGTGAAACCAGGGCGGCCTGCTTCGTCTATTTTCTGTTGAAAGTATGGATTGACATGTTGGACATCATGAAGTACACGCACGAAGACATGACGCCTCATCCAGAAGTGACATTTGAAATCCTCTTTGTTGTACACCAAGTTGGGGTTGAAGTAGTTGTTCATCAGATTTTGATGCGCCATCTCTCTATTTTGTGGCTTGTAACCGCGACCAGCAATAGAGCCACCTCATTGAGGTTGTTCTTCAGTTCCTTGACAAGCCAGGACCCCAGCCATGGCTGCCATATATGATGTATTGTGTCATGCTTCATCTTCTTCATCAGACTCCTCATCTTTTTGCCTTATCTGCGCCCATTTATCTTCCAATTTGGAATTAAAAAAGGACCCCCGGTTGGAACTCGAAGAGGATCCAAAGTTGGAATTCATTGCAAACTTGAATTGAAAAAGATATTGGAGAGGGCAAAGCTAAAGGTGTGTGAATTATAGGCCAATATCCTCCCTATTTATGGACATTGGAAGCAGATAAAAATCCTATAAAAAAATTCCCACAACCAATTACATATTGACACGTGGCACTCGAAATCCTATCCGAAAAATTATTGAGATTACATATTGACAAGAAATATGGAGAGTTACTCACAGATCAACACATGACACTCAAATTTCGAGACATAAAATTATTGAGATTCCTTATTGATAAGAAATCTGCAAAGTTACTCACACATCAACATGTGACACTCGAAATCCGAGATGTAAAATTATTGAGATTCCTTACCGACAAGAAATCTACAAAGTTACTCACACATCGACACGTGACACTCGAAATCCGAGACGTAAAATGATTGAGATTCCTTATCGACAAGAAATCTGCAAAGTTACTCACACATTGACACATGACACTCGAAATCCAAGACGTAAAATTATTGAGATTCCATCTCGAAAAATTATTGGCAATCTATAACGTAAAATTATTGAGGTAGTTTAATTTAAGTAACCATATTAATTTAATTAAAATAATAAATTATGTTTGGCTCTATGGCTCTTTGACCCCTCGGTTGGAGATGGTTTTTTGTCACATGGTTATGTTTGGCCTATGGCATCTGGTCCCTTAGTTGGAGATAGTAAGAAAAATGCCTTGACACTGTTTATTAAACTATTAATTTCTTGGAGAGCTATAGGGCCAAAGAGAGTCCTATGGGCCTCATTCGGTTGGAGATAACTTTATGTGCCCTCTCACATATGGTGACATTGAAGTCACGCACGTAAATAACACTCATTGAGTGCTGTGAGCACATATGTTTGTTGAGCTTTCACATGATGGAAATCATATTTGATACAACGAAGAAAATTGAGATTAACCATAAAATTAACAAAAAAAAAAAACGGAAATAATATGAGTGCAAATTTATTTTAGAGTGCCAAAAAAGGCTTATTTAGTTTTTACGAAATAGGTTTTTTTTTCTTCTTTTTTTCCGTCTGGAAAATTTCTTCACCTCGTACTAATTTTCCCTATCAACTTTCAATTCATGCGCTTACCTTAGTTGTTGGTTTTGTCAAATTTTTATTAATTTCACCACGAGCAATGCACATAACTAACTTTTAGGGGCACAATGATTGAACATATAGGAGACCAAAATCAAATTGAAAATTTATAGGGTAAAGTGACACACAACTTATTCAGGCGTATTATTAAAACTTTTCTCAACTGAACTGCATTGACCAAAGGGATCGATTCGACCGTAATTCGATGACAGACAGCAAGCGGTTCAATGTCTATTCCTACTCCGGCCATTCCGAGGCCCGTTGATCGAAAACCAGTTTGGGCTTTCGGTTCGGTTACTGAACCAAACCAGCCCAGCCCACAAGTACTTCATTACTTTATAGTTACACGTCATCCTTTTTCTCTCAGCTCCCCTATTTCACTATTGGCTTTTTATTCCAGTCAAAAAGTTTGATATTAGACAATGATAGAGCTATGTTTGTTTGGTAATGATACTTTTTTGCTTTAAAATCTTGGTTTTAATATAAAGGCTAAAGAGAAAAGAGAGGCGGAGAAAAGGGGATGAATCTTTATTTTTTTGAAAAAAATGGGGACACGGTCTCCACCATTAGATTGACTTTAATGAAATTGTGTGGTTGAGATTAAGCCACACAATCTTAACCACACAAGTTCATTAAAGTTAAATCCAACGGCGGGGAGCGTGTCCCCATTTTTTGAAAAAAATGGGGATCCCTCCCCTTAAGCAATTCATATATATATATATATATATATATATATATATATATATATATATATATATATATATATATATATATATATATATATATATATTGTTGTAAAAGTTGTGAGAATTGAACGCTCACATGATTGAATCAAGAGTGAAAAGTAAGAAGGACTAAAAATAGTAGTATTGTCAGTTTTTTTTGTTGTTGTATGACATGATTTTCTGTCACATCCTAGCCCGGGCCCCCACCACATTCCGGACTCAACTACACCGTAGCACGATATTGTCTGCTTTGCGCCCCGACCACACCCTCACGGTTTTGGTTCTGGAAACTCACACGAGAACTTCCTAGTGGGTCACCTATCCTGGGATTGCTCTCGCACGAACTCGCTTAACTTCAGAGTTCCTATGAACTACGAAGCCAGTGAGCTCCCAAAAAGCCTCGTGCTAGGAAGAGGTTGGAATGTATATATAAGGCTTACAAGATCCTCTTTCCTGGGCGATGTGTGATCTTACATTTTCAACACGCATTAATTTTCCTTATAGACTTATACACGTAAATGGCTCTATATAAAGAGCATGCAGTGTATGATCAAACAAAGCACGATATATATATATATATATAAACAATTGCTTTGTCAAATATTATTGGCTTTTTATTCAAAATGATCTCTGAGATTTACAGAACTCCTTATTTTGGTTTCTGGGATTTGAAATCGATAGAATTGATCCATGAGTTTGTTCACCATCAATCATTTTGGTCATTTTATGAAAAATCTCCATTAAATAAGGATAAAATGGCAAAAATACCCTCAATTTTTATCAATTCATTTTGGCCTATTGTTTATTAAATTGAGGGTAGTTTTGTCATTTTAATCTGTATTTAACATAATTAGTCACGGAAGGACCAAAATGATTAATGGTGGATAATCTCAGGGATCACTTGTATTGATTTCAAATCTCAAAAAACCAAATTAAGTAGTTATACAAATCTTAAGGACCAAATTTTAGCTAAAAAGCCAATATTATTTTCTTGTTAGTGTAGAGCTTTAAATATTTGTGTTTATTAAAAAATTGTTGAAACAAAATTTTTTATTGAATGAAATGTTAGTGGAATAAGAATCATACTATTAAACTTATAAAATTTAAAATTAAAATGTCAAATTTAACTTCAGATTTCAAATTTAATCAACAAATAATACTTTAGTTGAAATAACTCTTAATATTAAGTATTCACAATAACATAGCTACCTAAGATTTGACGCTCCAAAAAAGAAGGCTGCGATTGTAAAGGTAATCTAGAAACGTAGGATTAAACAATTCAAGTGAACTTGACTTCCTACCTTTTTTTTTTATAAATTTTTTGGAAACAACTTCCTACTTTCCTACTTTTATAAACCATCAATCACTCACCATTTCATTCATTCATTCCCTTCCCCCTCAATTAATCTCATAATCCATTTCCAAAAGCTTTCAAGCTTTCAAAAACTTGTGACATTATGTATAGCATATATGTTTATATAAACTGATGGGGAAGTTTTACTGCTTGGTAGGCGATCTTAATCTCATGGCAGTTCTGGTGGTGATTGTTGTAGCTCTTTTCGTCATGACGGTTTTCGCTCCACCGTCGCGGCGTGGCACTATTATTGCTGTCTACAGCTTTCGAGTCCTCTTGACATGCCACACATATATGCATCTCTCCTCTCCTCTCCTCTCTCGGTAGTTTTCTCATTTCTGCTGCTCTGAGTTGCTGTTAATAAATTAGTAATCATGTTTGTAATGAATCATAATGTTATTTAAAGTTTGTTGTAAAAATTATGTAACACGTGTTTATGACAAGCTCATGAAAAATTCGGTAAAATAAATGTGATATGTGTTTGACGAGCCCATTGAAATTTTGAAAATAACCAAAATTTAGACACTGTGGAGAATTATACCCACTCTTTGTTTATTTAATTTTTTTTCTTTTAAAAAGGGACTAACTGATGCTTTTTTGAAATTTATGACGAGCTTAGGCTGTAATAATTTTTAAAATTTATGATAATTATAACAAAAAATATTATAAAAGTACTAATATACCTCGTGTGGCATCCGTATTTATTTTGCTTTGCGCACAGATGAAATTCATGTAGCAGTGACATTGCCTTTCCAAAAACCCATGTTGCTGCCAACATCCCAAATGGCTGGAATAAGGAAACTAGTTAGCCGCCATTGTTTTGTCTTAAGAGTAATATTAGAGAGACTAAAATTTTTATACTAAATTTGCAAACTAAATGATGTGGTTATAGATGTTTGAATTATTGATTAAGTATCGATTAACGTGTTTGTTTTTTATTTGTAGCACATAATTTGATTTGTAAATTTGGTCTCCCTTACATTACCTTTTGTTTAATAGCAAAAGTATTAAATTAGACTCTCCTCAACGACATGAATATGTCTTTCTAGTGTTTTCTTTAGCAAACATTTAATTTGACCTGTTGTGATTTGGTTAGGATACTTTATTCGATTTTTTGTACGGGGTTTATTATTATTTTTAATTATTATGCATTTGTTTGGTTTTAAACGGGTATAAGCATGAGAAAATTCAACAACAAACAAGGACCTGTGGTGTAGAGCTGTAAATAATTGTGTTTATTAAAAAAAATTGTTGAAACAAAATGTTTACATTAGTGGAATAAAGGCTCTACCATTAAATTAATAAAAGTTAACGTTAACGTCAATATCAAATTTGACGCATAATCACAAAAACTTCAAATCCACTCAATAAATAACAATTTAATTGAAAGAATTTTTAATATTAAACATGCAAATGACATATCTACCAATATTTCCGATATTTTCATCGAAATTTTCGTGTTTTTGGACTACCGATATTTCCGATGTCATCGATATTTTCATCAAAATTTTCGTGTTTTTTAAATTTCTATATTTAAATATATAAACACCAAGGGGATTTGAACCCCTCCCATTTTACTCCTTCAACACATTGACCACCATATCACTTATATTTTTGTGAAAATATGCTAAAATATTTACATATTTTCTACACTCACAATGTTTGCCAGCTCGCTATATAATCAACTTAAATTAGTTAAATCCATCATTCACTGCATTTCCTTCTAATTGTTTGTGATAAACTAATAGATAATTGACTAAATAAACATCATGCAAAGTTTCAATAAAAATTTCCAAGTTTTTCTTACAATTTCTGTGGTTTTTATTTAATTTTTATCGATATCGATAATATCCCGATATTTCCATCGAAATTTCCGTGTTTTTGGACTACCGATATTTTCGATATCATCGATATTTAATACCTTTTCTAGAAGAGTAAGGTTATGGAGGAGAACAAACCGTGTGTTACTATACTTGCAAGACTAGGAACACTCCAGATAAACAATTCAAGTCAACCTGACTTCCTACTTTTATAAACCAGCAATCACTCATCAAATTATTCATTAATTCATTCCCTTCCCTCTCAATTAATTTCATACTCCATTTCCAAAAGCTTTCAAGAACTCGTGACATTATATATATAAAGTGATGGCGAAGTTTTGCTACTCGGTAGGCGATCTTAATCTCATGGGAGTTCTGGTGGTGATTGTTGTAGCTCTTTTCGTCATGACTGTTTTCGCTCCACCGCCGCGGCGTGGCGCTGTTCTTGCTCTCTACCGCTGCTATTGAGTAGTTGACTTCTTTCGAGTCCTCTTGCCATGCCACAAATATGTGAACCTCTCCTCTTCTCTCCCAGTAATTTTCTCAATTTTGCTGCATCGAGGTGCTGGTAATAAATTAATAATCATGTTTTTAATGAATCATAACAATAAATTTTGTTGTAAAAATTATGTAACGTGTCTGTGACAAGGCCCTGGAATTATGAGCTCTCTGGAAAATTTCTACCTTATGTAGAATTCTAATCACTTGTTTATTTATTTATACTTTAGAAAGAGACTAGTTGGTGGCTTAGCCACGACAATTTTCATTTTAGGGGCCGAGAAGGCTCACCAAGCATTTTAGCCTTCGCCTGACCACCATTGTGTGATTCACCAATGCTAGAAATAGATTTCAAGACGTGCTGTGTGAAAAATGGGCTTAAAATTCGTTCGCAACCACTGTTCATCCCGTAGTGGGGTTTTTTAAGTTTATGATAATTATAACCAAAAGTTGATATAAAAGTATTAATACCCTTAAGGCCTCGTTTCGCATGTTGAATAACACACTAGATAGTACTACTTTAATACGAATCTGCGGTGTTTAATGCCTTGTATATAATTATAGTACCCGAATTAATATCCGGCCCACCACTTTAGAGTTTGTACTTTTTGTTTGTGTGTGTGTGTGTGTGTGTGGAGAGGGAGGAGCATTACAATTTAGAGTAATGTTAGAGAGACTATATTTTCAAACTAAATTTTGTAAACAAAATGATGTGGTTGTTTATAATGGGATTATTACTCAATTGTTGATTAATGTGCTTATTTTTATTGATGACACATCATTTAGTTTTTAAATTTGATTTAAAAGTTTAGTCTCCTTAACATTATCCTTCAATTTACCCTTATGCGGTGGTTTTTTTCTTTCCTAATTTGGCTTTTGAGGTTGCTACAAGACTTTGTAAACATCTTTGTAATCCTTCTGCGCTGAACACAGATGAAATTCATGTAGCATTCTCTTTTCCAATGCTAAGGAGACTCTTTCAAAAGTAAGACTCTTTATGGACTCTCTGTCATCTCATGTTTTTGGCACACTGTTTTATAGTGTTGGCACAAGAATTGTGCTAAGAGTATGAGGTGGCGGAGAGTCCATAAATAGTATCACTTTAGAAGAGTCTCCTTAGCATTTTTCACATCCCAAATGGCATGTTGGAATGATTGTTATTATTATTATTTCGTGTAAATAAGTGTCTATTTAAGTAAATCTATTGTATTTCGTGTAAATAAGTGTTTGTTTATACTTAAAATATATATAATTTCATCATAAACTAGAAAATAGAATGACATATATATTATGAAGTATTGGAATATAATGAAAACATGGGAAGCAAACATATAATGTGTGTTTATTTAAGTGTTCAATAAGTCTCTTACAATTTATTGGAAACAATAAAATGCAAACAGAAAATTATCTATTTTCTATTTAAGCGAGTTGCCATCTAGGTAGGTGTTTAGACGGGTTTGGACGGGCTAGGCGTCATTTCTTAATTTTCAAATGTCTAAGCATTAATCGGGACGGTGGCCAGCCGCCTAACGCCTAGGCAGGGCCTAGGCTGGAATTTTTAGAACAATGATTTTAAATACAAGATATTATCTACACTAAAGGGGAGGGGAGCGGAGTGGGCTTAGCCTTACAATGAGCTAGTAATAATGTGGTTCAAATTTTCCTTTGACGAGAATTGAACCTAAAACATATCACTCATAAGTGAAGATAAGTATCACTAGACCGTAGTACTAAGTAAATGCTAGAATGATTATTAAACATGAGGAAATTAGCCAGCCGCCAGTGTTTTATTAAATAGTAAAAGAATTAAATTAGACCCTTGTCTTTCTAGAGTTTTCATTAGCAAAAATATTAAATTGGCCTAGTGTGATTTTGTTATGCTACTTCATTCAATCAAAGTATGCCTTTTTTATGTTGTTGGCAAATATTTTAAATTTAAGGTATGGGTTTATTATTATTATTATTATTATTATTATTATTTGTGTGGTTTTCAATAGGTATAAACATGGGAAGATTCAACGAACAAACGATGACCAACAAAAATTTTGATTTTTTCCTTTTATTTTTAGGGGTGTGCTATCCACACACCCCCTTTTTATTTTTCATATACTCTCTTAATTTTCGACTATCAGATCGAATGAATTGAAGAAGATCCAGATATAGAATTAATAAAGGGTGTGTGAAAAGTAAAAATGAGTATATGGATATTACACCTCTTTTCTTATATGGTACAATATCAAACACAACATCAAAAAGAGGTATTTATTGTTTGATCCATGAACTTGTATAGAGATGCCAATTTCCATCTGAACTTTAATTTTAGCCAATTATCCCTCCTGACCTTTATAATTAGCCAAAATTTCCCCTAAACTTTAACTTTAACCGATTACACTCTTAAAATTTTATACATAGCCAATTCTCTGCTAGTGTTAGGTTCCCATACAATTGTCATGTGTTGTTTACATGATCAAAATAGATAAAAAAATTGGATAATTTTTTTTATTTTTTAAATCTAGGGTTAGGGGGAAATTGGCTATTTATAAAAGTTTAGGGGGTAATCGGCTAAAATTAAAGTTCAAGGGGAAAATTGGCTAAGTTTAAAAGTTCAGCAGGATAATTAGCTAAAATTAAATTTGAAATTGACCGCTCTATATAAATTTAGGGGGCAAATCGACAAATATGCTTATAAAAAATACAGTCATTAGTCCGATATTGCACCAAACTTCTGACTGATTTGGTTAATAGTATCTGATGACTATTTATCCTATTTAGACTAAAATAATCAATACAATCTGAATTGTCAAATGGAGCCTCAAAATACTGCTACATGAAGTCACCACTTGCGTATAGGTAGGCTCTATATAAGGTACAAATTTTGATTCTTTTTCAAAATTTTCCTATGTAGAACTGCATGATTCGAACATGAAATTGAAGAGCAAATCAAGCAGATATAGAGTCTACCTTCGAACCCATTATAGAAACTGCATCTGGTATCTTTGTTTCGTGAATTCGAACGCTTGTTCTTCTGTTTAGGGCAGATTTCAGGGAGTTTTGGAGGATTTGTAGCCATTGCAGACATGTTTGAGCTTGTAAGGTGAGAGGTAGTTGTGGGTTTGTGTATGAAGGCTTCCTCGTCGACATGTTTTGATGGAGATTTTCGGAAGTGGAAGGGGTTGGATTTGTTAGAAATTGCAGAAGATTAAAATTTTGATAAGAAAAAATGGTAAAATTAATAGATTAATAAACACAATAACTGTTGTGAATAATATGTGGATGACCCACATGAATAGAAATCGCAGATATAGTTTGTTACTATTTATGCACAATATTTTTACTATTCATTTGTGGAATTTTTGTAAAGTGAATAGTGTTGCTACAGTAACTTTTCCTATAAAATGAAAACAGACGGAGGAAGAAAGAGTGAGTAGTGAGAGACTCACGATATAGAAGAAGGAAGGAAGAGGAAGAGAGAAAAGACAGGAAGAAGAGAGGAAAAAATATAGAGAGTTATCTTGTACTCCTATTATTCCAAATTATAATGAAAGCACTACTGCTGCTCCGAGGATGTACTCTAATCACACTGACTGTAGACGAACCTCGTAAATTTTGTGTCTTGCTTATTTATTCCACTGCATACATTGTCGATTTTACAACACGTTATCATCACGAGAAGATCTCGTGTCGGTGGAAAGCACAACACCATAACTCTGGTGAAGCACTACCTACCTCTCACCTCTGTCGGTTGGAATCTCATAGATAAGAAAATCTTTTCATTTCATCCTCATACCTCTAAATGACTAATTTTCTTAAAGTAAATATACATGTGGTTATATAACTATTGTCATTATTATTGGTAGAAAATCCGACAGTCATATGAGCTTTGAAACTTTAACTTATAGTGCTCATACAGAAACCTTCCTTCATAAAAGTTATTCCTTATCCTCTCTCCTATAACATACCAAAATTCCAGAATCATCCAACGGTTAAATCATTCCAGATCTTAGAAATAATACTACAGAATCAAAATCCGCAGAAAATCTGGCAGCAATATAAATAGCCTCTGAACTCCAACTTCCTGACATCCGATTGAAATACTTTCTTCTTGAAAGTTGTTCGTCCGCCCAATACCTAGAACACATCAAAATTTAAGAAATTTTCAACGGTGCAATCGTCGCAAATGACTGAAACTTCAAACCAGATTCCATTTTCCGCAGAAAACTGGACAGTCATCTTATGAATGCCAAACCTTCATTTTCAGAAGCTCAGCTCGAAACTGTTTCTTCACAAAAGTTGTTTGGTATCCTCTTATTCATATCTTACTAAAATTTGAATTAAATCTAATGGTTTGATCTTCTTATAAGTGGCAGACAAACAAAAGTGTTATTATTTGAGTAGTTGGAAAGAAAGGAATATATATATATATATATATATATATATATATATATATATATATATAAATGAAAAAAAGGAGCAAATGGATTGTGTGTCGGTTGCACTATTTAAAGAAAACAAAAAGGTTTTGGAATGGTGAGTTGCACCATTCTGAAAAGAAAAAAGAATATATATATATATATATATATATATATTTATTTATTTATACATTTCATGTTATTATTATTTATGTGAATGGTGTTGCCTTATAACATTTTTACAAGTTCAATTTATTTTAAAGCAATTTATTTATTATGGACGGTTTTACCGCCTACTGCTTTAAGTTTTGATTTATGTGAATGGTGCTGAATTAAAGCCTTTGTCACAAGCTTTATTTATTTAAAAGTAATTTATTTACCATGGTTGGAATTACCGCTTCTTGCTTTAATTTACTTATTGTACTTTTCTTTTGTTACGATGAGTATAACAAGGACATGAAGTTCATTGATCAGATTAGAACCTACAGTTTCTTGATCCTCATCATATAAAAATGATTGGACTAGAAGTTCCATCATGTAAATATAAAACGATTGGACCAGAAGTTCCATCATACAAAAAGATCGGGCATGAAGTCCCTTGATCCTCAAGAATAGAACATGAAGTTCCTTGATGAGTACCTTAAGTTTGAAGTGCTGCAGTGCCTCAGCTTAATTGTAATAAAGACCATAAGAGTATCAGTTTACAGACTATTAAATAAGGATCAGAAGTTCCTTATGGCTATACTCAAAATGGTTTAGCAGAAGTATTTATTAAGCGGATGAAATTAATTACCTGTGCTTTGCTCATAAAAACAAAATTGCCAGTTTTTACATAAGTAGATGCTATTTTGCATGATGTATTAGTTCGGTTGAAATTTGTTACCAACCATCAATACTTCTCAGTACAACTCGTGTTTGGGAACCAGCCAAACATTACACATTTATGAGTTTTTTTATTGTGTTATCTATGTGCTTGTTGTACTGCGACAACGTATTAAAATGAGGCATCAACACAAACTGAGAATTTATGTTGAATTTAATTCACCATCTATCATTCAACATTTGAAACCCTTGACTGGGGATATGTTTACTGCATGGTTTGCGGACTATGATTTTGATAAGATAGTTTTCCTGCCATTAGGGGGAGAAAATAACATCGTTCCAGAAGAATGATGAGAAAATATCATTCCAGAAGAATGATGAGAAAACACCGTTCCAGAAGAACAAAGCGAATTTGTCTTATTTTGATTCACGAAGCAATCAATGAGAAAATAAAGTAGGAATAATTGAACGATGCAACGAAAGCGATGAAATCACATATAAAGAGCCGCTAAACGATCGGACCAGACATGTACAGGTAGCTTGACCGCCTTACCCGTCATTGAAACACAAGCCGGAGACGTATCGGTCTATATTCCAACCAAATTGATGTCTCTGTTGGACAAAATAATAAGGCAGCAAATGATTTATCTGTTGCACGCCTGAAGCATGGCAGACCCTTAGACAAAAAGGTTCAATCCTTTGAAAGAAGAAGAATATGGCACTATTAAACTATTGCATTCCCAAAGCATAACTGTTGACATGCCGAAAGCATGACAGTCGCCATATGGATACATGTCCCAGAAAGGACAATCCGCGGACATAGGAATTTTGATGTCTCATGCATGTAGCATGATAGACGTATAGGTTCCAATGACTCAACTCTCGGAAGTAGAGATTAAAATCTCAGCTTTATAACGCTTAAGAGGAGGTTATGATCCGCATTCTCCAAATTATGGCTATCCTGGAAGAGATAGTGTAACGCCCTTAAAGAGGCAATGGATAACCAAAGAAATGAAAAGTTTTTATACATGCGCATGCACATAAGAATATGGGATCATGAATTGATGATAACCAATGGTAAATTTGGTTTTTAAAGTAGCTACTAAATTCATCAATGAGCTGTGTTGATATTGAGTCACGTTCTTTTGTTCGTCGACGAAAAGAAATATTATTTGCCAAAAAATGGAGAAAGGAAATTCCATTACAATATTGTAAGAAAGTGAAAAAATGGACCTATTTACATCTATACAATACAAATAGCCAAAAGATGTTAAATCAAAGAGGTTACATATAGGCATTTGTAATACAGTGAAATACACTCACATGATATGACACAAGGTTACTAATTGAAACCTGAAATTATACTCTTGTAAACGAGTTCATAAGAATGGAGAATTATATACGAAGGGTTGTGAGTCGCCCACATCATATCTCCATAAGTAAATCCCTCAAGTATACATGGAAGCAAGTTACACTGTATAAGTTTTAAAAAGGAAAATATGTCATGAAGTGTAGAAAATCCCTAAAGGATTCATATTTCTTTAAGTAGGTCCTGAAAGGATAAAGCAGAAATTATGTACTCAATATCAATGGCTGGTATAAATTGCCTTAGTGAGTACTATTTATATGATATTGTTGCAACATACTAAAATCTCTTGCAAGAGTCGATGACATTAAATTAGAACTTCTGAAGAGTTGATGATATTAAATTAGAACTCCTGAAGAGTCAAGAAAGATTATAAAGTGTTGAGAGAAATATTGTCTCGAATTGCAGATCGAACAATCTACCAACACGAGTCTTATCCATGATGTTTATGATATTAAATAATCATATGGATTGAAGATTATGAGTTAAATACTCAAATGATTTAGACACTAAGAATAATCATTTATCTTCACGAGAGTAAAGATAAATTGATATTTGGTCTAGAAGTACCATATCTTAGTGAAGTATATGCTTTATTGTATTTGGCACAATACACTGAATGAAATGAAGTTTATTTATTAATATCTCCAAGAAATTACAGACATGAGTTAAAACAAACAAATAGGAGGGAACCTTCACAAAGGTTGCTCATGTGAAGCCTCAGTACTCGGCAGTACCTCAGAAGGGGGATGCACTAGAGGTTGATTATTTGGAGTCCCAATTCTTGGTGGAACTCCAGACAGCTGAGACAATGGATGTCTTTGGAATAAAGACTTGAACCCCTGATTGTCATTTTAAGTCGGACCTTCGGATTCATGTAGCTGTTTGAGCTTTTTTTTTTCATACTTGTCGAGTAATTATTTGTAAGCATGTGTAACACTCTATTCTCGTGCTTGAGCCCTTTAATTTCTTGTTTAAGCCTTGCCACCTCAGCCATCAATGATTCAACTTGGCGAGTTCGAGCAAGTAGGCGCTGGCCCATATTAAAAACAGAGCCCGCACACTGAATACTGAGAGCCAAAGAGTCTTGAACGGCCGCCTCATCAGACCGGTTTGAAAGAATTCTATTATCATTTGGAGTGAGAAGATTCCTAGCTACCACTGTAGCGGTTAGGTCATTCTTCATAACAAAATCCTCAACCGTAAAAGGACCATTGGAAGATAAGAAAGACGGGTGCCATATATTATCATGACGCGACTCGTCTATATCAGTCATAAGACTTAAATCTAAGCAAATGTTAGATGGGCAAAGCCATTTTCAGAAATAATGAAAGAAAAATGAGGTCAGATAAAATTTCAGAAGTGCAAAAAGGGGAAATTTCTGCAGGCAGCAATTTTCTGAGTGTATCTGAACAAAATTGACATCTCTATAAAAGAAGAGGCAACAGGGTCACATGTTCAAAAATCGAAGAGACACCAATTTTCGAATTTCAAAAGCTGGATTTTCCTGTATGACTTTTGTCAACATTTCTCAGATGTAACATCAGCTTTTTGGATATCACATGCAACTTTGTTAAAGGATCTCCGATAAAGTTGAAAACGTGTGAATC
Source organism: Crataegus laevigata (assembly GCA_963580275.1). Classification (NCBI taxonomy): domain Eukaryota; kingdom Viridiplantae; phylum Streptophyta; class Magnoliopsida; order Rosales; family Rosaceae; genus Crataegus; species Crataegus laevigata. The sequence continues at coordinate 13,677,565 of OY756940.1, read as the reverse complement.
TTACTGTTCTAATTACACCACAGTTGCTGACAAGAGTAAAAGCCTAACACCACTACCTGCAATTGGGAAATCCCTAAATATGCCGACCTCCATCTTCCATAACAAGGCAGACCTGCCAAAAATATCTAACTCTTCCGCCTCTCCGAGAATGCATCTTCAACAAAGCATCTCGAAATACTCAGTTTTCTTCTTCTCCGAGAATATCTCTTCAAACCAGTCACACCAGAGCAAGAGTATCTCAGATCATCAAGGTCGGAAGTAAGGGTATCTGATGCGTTGTAAACAACACTCAAATTAAACCCTCTTGTTGACAATTGTAGTATAGATGTAAGTAGGGATCGTTCTAGGCGGGGGATTAGGAGGGATTACTAATCTACTTTAAACTGATTTAAAAACACTAAATAAGACTAAAAAACACAAAACTAGGCAAAAGACACTCTAATAACTCAAAACACACTAGAATGACTCAAAACAACTCAAAACAACTCAAAACAACCAAATGGAGTCAAACTAGACAATAGGGACTGATTTGGACGAATATAGGATTACAAAGACTCAAAACAATGAAAAGACACCAAAATGGACAGATTGACACTAAAAGACACTCAATGTAAAGGGGTGGGGGATTGATTTTGGACGAATTTAAAAACTTGAAAGTAAGAACTTGCAGAAAGTAAACAAAAACATAAAATTAAGGTGAATTGATGGTTGATGGACTAGCTAGAGGGTTCTTATCCACAGATGACACACTTGCATACAAACAAATTTTTCAGTTGTTCTTTCAATAAACCATGAATCTCAACACCCCAGATTAACCGTGAACAGCACTTTTTTAACCTTCAAGTTTTCCTTAAGTTATTGAATTGGACGAAAAAGCGCATACAACAATTCAAAACATTCTTCAAAAGTCCCCTACGTGAACATCACAATATAGATACAATCAAAGATCATTAAGTTTTGTGAAAACTATAAGCATTGACGAGGCATTCGTAACTATGAACATCATGATACTCTTGCCAAGAATTCACTTAACGCGATTGTGACTAGCAACCTCCACTACTTGTGAATATAAGTTCATAACGATTAGGTGAAACTCCCTTATATTCTAGCATCAAATTCATGCATGCAAACTAAGTATGCATCCGTAATCGACATACAAGAATAAGTTATAAATCAAGCAGTTAAGCAAATTGAATTCACAACTTATGAAATCACAACTGAAGGTAATCAATTCATATTACAAATATGTTCATGGTTTTGAATCAACCTCGAGCCAAAATAAATTTAGTTCCACATATTTGCAATTAAACAACTATAATTGAATTTAAACATGATAAACAAAAATAGAAGACACCTAGAATGCCCCAACAATCCAACGTCTTGAATGGTTAGCACAGCTCCAAGTCCTCCTCATTTCTTGCAAACACGCGGCACCAAGGTGGGTGTGTGTTTGGATGGTCTAGGGGATGTGGCAGAGATTGGATAGGTTGAGAGAGTATGGAAGGGTGGTAGGGGATGGATAGGAAAAGAGGTGGATGGGAATGGATGGAGGAAGAAGGAAACTTGCGGCAGAAATTGTGTTGTTTATGGAATGTGTTGTAGATGTGAATTGGTCTCTTTGGCCTTGATGGAGAAACCTATTTATAGGCTTTGAGAATGAATCACTACCATCCATTTTCTTGGTGAGAATGAATCACCACCATCCATTTTTATTGGTGAGAATGAATCACTACCATCCATTTTGTTGGTGAGAATGAATCACAATCATCTATTTTTATGCTCCCATGCATGCAATCCATTTCACCCCAAAATAGCTCCAAATTGCACCAAAATGCACTTCTTTGCTAACTTTGTTATTTAGAACCTACAAACACACGAAAATAGCTTAAAACATTCTAATAAGATGAAACTAATTAAGTAAATGCAAGGAAACAAACTAATAAAGTCATATAAATATGTTCCTATCAAACTCCCCCACACTTAGCTTTTGCTAGTCCTCTAGCAAAACAAAGAAACAAAAAGAAACAAAACACAATCTAAACCTTCCAACGTTACCTCAGGGATTTCCAATGCACATGTTAAAAATCATTACTTGCACAGATTTTGGTCATCAATATCCTTAAGCATACACTTAACCACAATCACTATTTACTAGTTCTCTTTTAATTGATTAAACATCATTTTGAATGTAATAACACGCCTTAGAGAATTCCCTCAATTCCTTACTAGATATGCACTCATTTTTTTTAAACTACACTCCCTACACTAGGTATATGTGAGAAGATTGATGTACACATGAAAACTAAAACTCACATATGTTTAACAAAGAAAGCACTTTTCTGGAGTTATCGGTGAATATATGAATATGATCTCATGAAAGGAATGCTACTACTTAGATGCAAGAACTAGTGACACCATATGCTCATACCAATCCCAAACTCCACATATTGAACACATAACACTCAAGATAGAAGTGTAAGGGTTGTAATGGGGCTAAAGGTGTTTGGTTAACAAAGAATGGATATGGAAAACAAAGGTTCTTAAAGGCATAGTGAGCAATGCAATGAAATCAACTTAGAATTCACTTTTGAATGCAAACTCAAATTTTGAACAAAAAGGCGAGAAGTCACACATTTTAGGGCCAGATTTGATGATTTGGACCCTTTCTTCAACAATCAATACTTTCAAAGTCATTCTTTCTTCTTTTCTTTTCTGTTTTTCTTTTCATATGTTTTTCACATTTTTTTTTGTAACCCAAAACGTACAAATGAGCACAAAAACAACCATTCCCTCCTCCACACTTGTTTTCTTGCATAATGTAGATCAAAAGGAATTCATTTTATGTTATGCTTACTAGCCTTTAAGAACAAGGGTATGGAAAGTCCTAAACTAGGCTAGGTAAGGTTATTGTGGGTTAATAAAGAACATAGGCTAAACAAGTCTCAAACAGGGTTTAATCTACAAAACAGATAATAATGGAGGGCACGGCTATTTGGCTATGGTGGAGACTACACCACTTCATCTTGATATGTGTTATGCATTACAATGTCATGCTTTGAATGAAACGAATACAAGTTCTAGCAGTTAGTTCTATCAAAATGCATTCTAAATAGCAACCAATCAAAGAATAATGAGATCATGCAACGACTTTAGAAAACAAGAACTCACAGATTATAACTCTCCAAAGAAAGTAAAGGCTCGAGTCTCAGAAGGATGTAGCGTTATATGAGTTCCTTTCTTCAAGCATGTTATGAAACCTTATTTTATCCACTTTGTAATCAAATGTGAGTTCATAAACAACAACTACAACTAAGCATAGGACAAGAGCATATTAAACTTCAATCCATGCTTGTAACTTTCTTTAACAGTTATGCAATTAAAAACCGAATCCTCATCATTGTGTTGGAAGGTACCTAAGACACAAATACACCAAAATGACTCTAAAACAACTCTTTTTGGTATTTTTCAAAACTTTTTCAAATTTTTATGTCATTTTCGTATGATTACCTCAAAACACAATAAAACACACCAAAACAGCTTAAAAACACTTAGAAATAGTGAGAAACAACTTAGCTTCATGTTGTAGATGATCTTTGGTCGTGCTTATTGATTTTCCACAACTTTGATCTTGAACTGGATGGGACTTTCCACAGCTTTCGAAGAAGTATCTTTCCACAGGTTGATTCTTGAACTGGGTTGGGGAGCTTTTTACTTGCAAGTGATCCTCAGCTTAGTTGAGGATGAATCAACACGTTGTCTCCACATGCTTCAAGTAATCAGGTCTCCATGCAGGTGTGGCATCTTCTCGAGTTCTTAGATCAACTCAGACTCCTCCTGCATCTTCTATGAGATACTTTTGCTTTTGAAGAAGTATCTCTCCACAGGTTTATGTTTGAATTGGGCTGGAGGGGCTCGAAGATGAGTACTCAAGAGCAAGTTTCACTTGTGAGTTGTGTATAATTCCATTGATTATCTTCAATTCTATCAGATTTTGATTACTCTTGGTAGAAAAGAACAACAGACACCTTGGTGTGGCTAAAATTCCCTAATAGGTTTTCCATCTTGGTCTCTTTATATAAATTTTATCTTAGGAGTTCTCAGTTCTTTTTTTTAGTACCAGATTCCAGAGTCTCATACCAACTTAATGAACCCAATCAATATTTTGGTCATCTAAACAAATTTAAAGAAAAATGTGCACTAGGGAAAACTGTCCAGAATCCAGATTCAAGTAGTGCATCCTAATACCGTATATATTTTTGTTTTCTTGTTGTTTAATTGAATGGGGAAATGCATATAGGTAAGTGGATTGGTTTTTGTTCCTCCTTTAATGAAATGCATATAGGTGTAGATTAAGGGTGGGCAAACGGGCCCTGGGCCCGCGGGTAGGGGCAGGTATTGGTGGGTCGAGGCGGGTACGAGGCGGGTCCTTATTTTAAAAAATAGAAACGGGGCGGGGTGGGCCTTTGAAATTTTAGGTTCGGGCCGGTTCCAAAAGTATAGAAAAACGGGTACCCGAACCTGCCCATTTGCAAAAATACCCCCGTGTTGGGTACTGTTACTGTCTCCCAGGCCCACTTCTTTTTGTTCCTCCCCGTGGGTCGTGACATTTCTTTCTCTCCAGAACACTCCACACACACACATGGACACACCCATTTCCCCGTGTTTCCCCCTCCCCCAATCTCTCAAACCTTCTCCATCATTCCTCTGCTTTGTTTCTTCTCCCCCTTTCTACAACTCTCCTTCCCGAAGCACAAACACACGATACCCACACCCCACCAAGAAATGATATGTTGTCGCCACCCTCCTCCCCCATCAACTTCTCTGTCTCCTCATCCGATCTCAAGACCGAGGTAACTCATTTCTCTCATTTCTTACAATTTCGTCAATTTCTTAATTTTGATTTACAAAATTTGTGAAAAGTTGTGAAATTTTCAGTCGAAGGTCTGGCTTCTGGCACTCCTTGTCTAGGATGAAGATGGTCTTGGTTAAGGAGTACGAGTGATCGAAGGACAGCTTGGGGTTCGACCGGATATCCCCGTTTGAGTGCTTTAGCTGCAGTGGGGAGTGGTGGAGAGAACTGAGAAGGTGCACAACCTGGTCAACTCAAGCTTTCTCTCTCCAGCGAGGAAGTTGGATCTGTCCAGTTTATGCTCTGACAACGTTTTCTCCATTTTTCTTTTGTTGCCAGACGCTTAGATGGGGTTTCTATTAGAACACCAGGTTTCTGTAATGGATTACAATATGACCCATGCATTTTTATTGTTTCAGATACTTAGATTTGTAGGATCTCATACTCATAAATATGTTGATACGCTATATGATGCGTGAATGATTGCTTTGATTTTGTCTATTTATTTATCATATTTGCAATGCTATTCTGATACATCTTCTCACAGCTATTGTTTGTTTGTTATTTTGCAGAAAATCGAGCAAGAGAAGCTGGAGCCTGGAGAAGTTAATGAAAATTAGAAGAACAAAAATACGGTACTCGTTGGACCCGTAGGAACCGGCCCATTTTATACAGGGCGGGTTAGGTCTTGTTCTCAGTTTGGACCCATAGGAACTGGCTCATTTTAAAAGTATATATATAGTTCAAATGCTTGATTTAGTTATGCGTGGGGTTGGTGTGAGTGATATGCCACATAATTTGGCATGTGATGGGATTCATGGATACTTACTTTTTCTTTTTTTCTTTCTAATTGTGTAGATGTCAAGCCTTATTAGAAGTCATAAGGTGGTGACGACTGCACCCCATTCGCCTCCCCCGGCTCATTCGTCAGTTGCCACTGCTCTTGCACAAATGGACCACTTGCCAGTTGGTCCCAGGGTCTCCCAGGCGCTGAAATCTCAAATCCCAAATCCCACTCCCATCTAAATAAATCCACAATTCCTTCACCCCAAATGTTCATGCATCCATCAAATTACTCCCACCTAAAGATTTAGTCTCTAATCAAATCTCATTAATTATGCTACGGATCCTCCGCATCAACAAAAATTAAATTCGGAAAAATTAAATTAAATTTTAAAATATATTGGGCAGAATTATGGTAGCAGTGTTGTCGAGGCGGGTAATAGTTCAATTTTTGGAGAAGTAGACTTAAGGTAGCCGGCCAAGTAAAAGAATATAAATTGGTAGCAGTGTCCTCGAAATCGGTGATGGGGTGATGGTGGTCGCGACGACGGTGGTGTTGTCGAAAAGGAAAGAATCGAGGTTTTGGGACCTGGGTTCTCTGTGTCCTGGGAGGTCGTCGGTGATAGGGTGGTGATGGTCATGACGGCAGTGATATGCTGGGTTCTTTGAGATGTCATCGGAGTCCAGGAAGTGACGGATAATGGAGAGGTGGGAGTGAGAGTGTGAGACTGATTCTGGGACTCGGGATGACTAGGTTAGAGATTAACGATTCAGATTGGATGATAGGTTATCATTCAATCTCGACCGTTGATTATAATTAGAAATGAGTCGGTCCAGGGTCCCATTTTCCTAGGGTTTAGGACTCGGCCCACCCCGCCCCGCCCTGTTTATTTTCTAAAACATTTAGAACCAACCCGTACCCACCTCGAACTTAGATTACCCGCCCCGACCCACGGTTCTTCTACCCGTTTGCCCACCTCTACCGTTGATAAAAAATCAGTTTAGGCCTTTCTGTTCGATTACCAAACCAACCTAGCCCAGCCCTCAAATAGTTCATTATTTTACTTTACACGTCATCTTTTATATCCACCTACCATTTGGATCCTTCGAGTATTTATCAAATATAGCCAAAAATTAACTCTTAATTTCAAAAATGTCACTTTTTATAAAAACTTTCAAATATATCCAAAATTTCATTTAAATAGACACAAATACCCTCAAATTTAACAAACAAATAAATTAAAGGCTTTTTAGCTGAAGAAAAATTTGTGAAAAACAAGTTCATTTGAGCAACATCAACAACATGCAATTAACAATTAAAGGCGGAATCATGTTTATATGCACTCAAAAATAAAACTTAACCCATGAAATTCAAAGCCTAGTAGATAGGTGAACCAAGACTCAACTCAAAATAAAGTGAGTTGAGAAATCTTATACCTTTGTTGATTCCTCTTTGCATAAGCAAAGGCTAATCACCCAAGGAGAGGGCCTTCATTCCTTGCTTCTTGGCTCCATGGATTTCTTGGAGGAGGATGGTAGAATGGATTCTCCAAGTTCCCAAGAAAGGGAACCTCTAAGTCTCCACACCAAGGAGAGCATTTAGAAGAGATGAGTAACCTTGGAGGAGGATTAGATGCTAGTTAATCCCCTCCAAAGGGGCCGGCCACTTAGAGAGAAAAGGGAGAGAAGTGTTCTCATCTTTTCTCCAAAAGAAACCCTAATGAAGAAAAGGCTATAAAGTCATATTTATACCTACCTTCATTGGAGTGGCAAACTTGTAATAAGTCCAAAAACCCACTCCAATTCATCATGGCCGGCCTTAAGGGTTTATTGGGCTGTTTGTGCCCTTATGTTTTATTAGTCATTAAGTTGTCATACAACTTAAGTCAATGGGCTTGACGTTCGAAGCCCATTGGGCCTTGAGGCCCAAAACTAACCCGAGGTCTATAACGAACTTATTCGTTTGATTAATTAACATATTAATTAATCCTAGCCATAAATAATTAAACCATTTAATTATCCTTACTCATCTCCGTTGTTTCTTCAATCTCTACGTTACTCGGTGTACAATCCATTAGGTTCCTTTTAGCGAGGCAGTGGGCGATTAGAACTCTTTCAAATCGATTGTGAATTGAAACTTACTTTCAATTCTCCCTTTAGTGATTACTCACTATTAGAGCTTCCACAAACCATGAGTGACACCTAACAGTATGTCATGGCTACCCAAGCTAATCAGAAGAGGTGGAGAACCTATTCAGTTTAGGATTACAATGCAATACGGTCTTTCTCTAATACAACACTCTTGACCACATTGTTTGGTTTGATAGTTTATTCATGTCTACTATCCAATGTGATTCATTTACTTATATGATTACTTTGAATGTGATCCGGAACGATTTTCCAAATCTCATTCATACTTTGGCCAGAGATTCTAAATCATATCATAGAGTATTCTCCCTCAAACAGTTTGAAGGTTAGAGATCCCTTGTTGCACATTCACTTGCCTCCATGGCTAAGTGACTTAACCCCAACTACGCCGTGGACACCCTCTGATAGAGTGACATTGACATAGTCAAAGACCAAAGACCTAACCACAAGACAACTATGATGCCTCAGGTCAAAGGACTACTTTGCATTATCACAACCATGAGTTCTCATGTGACATGAGTATGAGAATTCCTCGTTGATCGTGTTTAGTGGACTCATTCTCTATTGAGCACCTACATGCTTGTCTTGGTGTCAGTCACACCAATGACTCGAGACCAATCACTTTCCCTAAGAGAAGACATAGCACATACTGATCTTAACGGACTGTCAATGCCCAATTGGCAATCCTATGATCAGGAACGTTTAGGATATGTATACGAAAAAGAATGGTCTCATGAATCTAACTTCTTTAGATTACATTCGCCTAATCACATATTCCTTGGACTTATCGTTTAAGCATATAACATTTATATGAGACAGCTTAAAACAATAACCTTTACCCTTTATATTAAACTAAATTAGTTTAACATGTGAAATATTCGCAAAGTATCATCATATGATTGGTTTTAGGGCACATTTCCAACATTAGCTACTGTTGCCTCAAGCTCTGGTCCAACTTCACCTTCGCTTCTACACTCCACCACCACAACCCTATCCCTTTCGACCCCCTCATCACCGACATTGAGCGCCGCAACAGTTATTGCAGATGGGAGCAGCAGAGTTTCAATCATGCCTTCAACGTTTTTTTTTCTTACTAATATCATTTTTAGTTTTAAATATAAAAATAGTTTTAAAGTTAATCCACATGTCGTTATATGATTGTATTTGTGAGCCAGATAAAACAATCTTGTTGCCAGTAGGAAGCGTGGGGCTTCACATTTTGTGTTGCTTTCTGCAATTCGTGTGTAGAAGCCCCTCCTTGAGATCCAGCGTGCAAAGCTGAAATTCGAGTCGGAGTTTATCAGAGAAGCTGAGGAGGATAATGGGTTTAGTTATAGCATTGTAAGGCCGACCGCGTTTTTTAAGAGCTTGGGTGGTCAGGTTGAGTTGGTGAAAGATGGCAAGCCTTATGTGATGTTTGGAGATGGGAAGTTGTGTGCTTGCAAGCCAATCAGTGAGGCGGATTTGGCTTCGTTTATTGCGGATTGTGTGTTGAGTGAGAACAAGATTAACAGGGTTTTGCCTATCGGAGGACCGGGGAATGTGTTGACGCCCTTGCAGCAAGGGGAGTTGTTTAGACTTGTGGGAAGGGAACCCAAATTCTTGAAGGTGCCTATTGAAGTTATGGACTTTGCTATTGGGGTTCTCGATTTCGTTCAATGGAAGATACCGCTGAGTTAGGGAAGATTGGAAGGTATTATGCAGCTGAGAGTATGTTGGTTTTGGATCCTGAGACCGGAGAATACAATGCTTAGAAAACGCCGAGTTATGGCAAAGACACAATGGAAGAATTCTTTGAGACAGTGCTGAGGGAGGGGATGGCCGGTCAGGAATTAGGCGAACAAACGATTTTCTAAGAATTTGTGGCGTGAATAGAAAGTTTGTACATTCAATTTCTCAGTTGGTTGAACAAATTTTGTACAATAGTCTGCTTTCAAGTATGCAATTTCTCATCTGTACACCGAACTGTGTTTCATATCGGTGACAGGCTAGTCATTTTTCTAGCATTGTTGTGAGATACTTAACTGATACTTCAGTTGCATCAGTTTGTCATCAGATTGGTTGCTTAAGTTGGTTGTGTGGGTTCCTTCCCAATATAGCGTATCCAATGCAGTTCAAATCTCCACGATCGCTACATACATTTGCATTCGCTTTCTTTGCATATTGAAGAAGATGGAAACCATGTTGTAATTCCTTTGTGATTTTGTTATGTTAATACATCGGTAAAAACCCAGGAAACAGGTTTGCATTTGCAACAGCAACTAATTCTCATTCGTTTGCACTTAGAGAACACGTGAATGTAACTGTTACTGACATACTTTCTAATACATGTGAACTGGATAGTGGCAGTTTATGGTTTTTTTTTTTCTTTTTTTTTTCTGGTAAACGATGATAGTTTATGTTTTCCACATGGTTGATTGTGGTTGTATGCAAATAATGCAATGTTCTCTCCTTGTGGAGACCACAACTGATTGATAAATTAGATGCCCCAGTTTTGTTATGAAGAAATTGTTGCATGTTTGATCCATGCTACCCCTAAGATTATTAGAAAATTGTATTGCGGGGGTGAGCGACATGCATTGGGTTGCAAATTCAACTTGATTCCATTTAATTATTATGCTTCTAGAAAGGCTCACTGGTAGCATTCTAAGTCAATCATGCGATATTATTTAAAAAAAGTTAAAATACATAGCAACGCGTGATAAGTTTAAGACATTATCAACTTTGCATTTCCGTTTGTTCAAGTCCATTTCACAAGTGTAAGTACACCTTGCCCTAAGTCTAAGAAGATATATTATATATTAAAAAAAGTTTTAAAAAAAAAGAGTACTAAATTTAGATTAAATCAGATTAGAACGCCAGGGTGAGATCAGTTGTACAGTGAGAAAAGATAAAGTCAGATTCTACTTTCTAAAATATTGTTTCTTTTGCAAAAGAAAAGAAGATTAGCTGGAATCCATGTTAAAGGAAGGAGAAGTAAAGATTAGTTAGATTAATTAAAAACAAAAAGATCTACCATGAAATCCTTCCGATACATGTTCTTAGCTAGGGAGAAAAACACACACAAATACAGCGTATCCAACGCAGTTGAATCCTCCACGATCGCTACATACTTTTGCATTCGCTTTCTTTGCATATCGAAGATGGAAAACATGTCGTAATTCCCTTGTGATTTTGTAATGCTAATACATCAGTAACTGGTCTGCATTTGCAAAAGCAAATAATTCTCATTCGTTTGCACATAGAGAACACGTGAATCCAACGATAACATGAATCAATACCTTAGACTGCAAGTAGATAACATTTACAATTTAAAAGAACCTGTAAAATAAGAAATCCAAATTCTAAGCTTCCACCATAGGTCTTAGAAACAATACATGACAAATTAAAGACAAGATATACCATACCGGTAGACAACATTTACACAATAAAAGAACCTCTAAATATACACAAATGCAAACACTAAGGTTTGATAAGGCACGCGCACACACTAGTTGAAGGCATACTGTGGGTAGGATTCTAATACATTTAGTTATCTTCTTCAATCTTGGCGAATTTTTTTGTGGAGGGTGAAAGTTGAGAGCCAGACCAGAATAACCAGCAAGGCTGAGGCAAACAGCGAGGTAGCGAGGGAGCCTGCTATGTGCTTACAGTACTTGTCGAAAGCCGAGCACACCTTCTGCCACATCACATGTTCATTACCCTTGTATCCGATATAAGCAACACCCCCGGCTGTGCCCGTGGCTGAGGCAACCAAACCGAGTATCAGCTGCATAATGTGGCATTCACATATATAGTTTGTCAATCCTGTGTGATCGATGTTTGTATTGCAATTGTTGGTAAAAATTAGAGAACAAAACACAACTTACCACGTCAAGAAATGCAAAATGGAGTAACAACTTTGGTGGGCAAATTGGCTTCCAGATGACTAAAATGGATGCCAGTGTTGTAAGAAGAGCATAGAGGCCTGCAACCGATAAAGCTGCCACAAAGTATCTAAAACAAGAAACATTAAACCTAGGTAAATGATTTGTGATGAGATATTCACATGTACTCTTTTGTGAATAATTAGAATACAATAAAATTATTTGGACACACTTTCTAATACATGTAGACTCTACCTGTGTTAGAATAATGATAGTTTATGTTTGCCACATGATTGATTGCGGTTGTATGCAAATAATGCAATGTTTTCTCCTTGTGGGAACCACTACTGATTGATGAATTAGATGACCCAATTTTGTTATGAAGAAATTGTTGCCTTTTTGGTCCATGCTATCCCTAGATTATTATGAAATTGTATTGTGGGGTGAGTGACATGGATGGGGTTGCAACTTCAACTTGATGCCATTTAATTATTGTCTTTAGGACAAAGCTCAGTGAGCGTCTCAAACCAATCATGCGACATTATTTTAAAAAATTAAAATATTTAGTTACACGTGATAAGTTTGGAATAGGTGCATCTGTTCCATATTTACAAGTGTAAATCTCTTGCTCTAAGTCTAAGATATATTATTTATTTAAAAATAAAATAAAAGATCTACATGATTAAAGATAAAGCCAGATTCTACGTTCTAAAAAAAAACACAAAAAGAAGATTGGATGGAATCCATTAGGGGTGGGTTCGGTTAATTTTTTTCAGTTTTTTTCGATTCGGTTTTTTTTCGGTTTGGTTTTTTCCGGTTCGGTTTCGGTTTTTTTCACATCACGGTTGGGTTTTAAAAAAAACAAAGTATACACAGGGTTAATCCTTGTTTGGTTATTGAGAAATTAGGTTTAAAAAGTAATGATATTTTAAATTCTCTTTTTCTCAGTATTATTTATTTAATTATTTTCACATCAAGCAAACAAACAAAGTATACATAGGGTTAATCCTTGTTTGGTTCCTTAGAAAATATCAAGGAAAGTCCTAAAACTTTTGAGCAGAATAGATCACTCAAACATTACATGATTATTAATAAAGGGCAAACAAAGCAGTAAAACCCAAATCACAAACAACCATCAAATCCAATGGTATGTTTAGTTATCTAATAGAATGCAGTGAAAGTTTCAGTCTTTTACAAAGTCAAGCAACAAAAAAATAAAATTTAAAATGTTTAACTCTCTCTCTCTCTCCCTCCTCTCTCCCTCTCAATTTTTACCCAACAGAGATATGAAAGTAAATGGACTAGAGTGCAGAGAGAGAGAGAAGTTGTACAAGTAGATTTGATTACCCTGTGATTATTACTCCAAATCACTCGTAATTTCAATTCAAACAATAAAAACACAAACAAAGAAAAACATGATTGATCAAGAGACAAATGAAAAGCACCTGGTTTAGTGATGAAACAAACAAACCATCAAAAATTAGTAGTAAAATTGGAGTGTGAGAAAAATGAGAAAAGGGTAGTAAGTATTTGGTAACACATTGGGCTTACAAATTGGGTTTAAAAAAATAATACCCAAAACAAATAAAATTGGATTTAAAAATATTACAAATTGGGTTTAAAAAACAATACCCAAAACAAATAATTAAATTAAAAAAATTAAAAAAAAATTAATTTAATTAATTCGGTTCGGATCGGTTTAGTTTGGTTTCTAGACCTCTAAAACCGAACCGAACCAAAAGAATTCAGTTCGGTTCGGTTTTTTCAATTTGGTTCAGTTTTTTCAGTTTCAGTTTGGTTTTCGGTTTTTTTCAGTTTTCAGTTTTTTAAACCCACCCCTAGAATCCATGGGACCATGACCATGTTAAAGGAAGGAAAAGTAAGATTAATTAGATTGATTAAACACTAAAAGATATACCATGAAATCCTTCCTATATATACAAACAAATACATGTTCCTAGCTACTAGCTACGGAGAAAAACATATACACGCACAAATACAAATTCAATCATGAGTATTTTACTGTTCTACTGACAAAACTTAATCTAGCTCATCCGCTAATTAAACTGATTAAATTAATCATGGAGATAAAAGTCGATTCGTATAAACCAGGATTTGTCAATATACAGATCGGGTAAAACTATTCAGAGTTGTAGAAAAAAGTTGGACAATAGTAGGTATCATATTCGATCAGAAGAAAATAACAAGAAAGAAAATTTTAGTTATTCCTTGGTCTATCAAGAAATTTCGTTTATTCGATTCCCCTGGAGAGAATATTTGTTGAACTTTTAATAGAATTATTTAGAGGGCACCAAGAGTGTTTTCTGTGCCAAAGAAGAGTAATCAAACACCTTGAAACCTTTACCTGCAACTATTTATATATATATATATATATATATATATATATATATATATATATATATATATAAACACATATAAATTATTTTACTAAATTATATGTGCATGTTTTGGGTGCTTGAAGTTACTCACATGAAGGCAGGAGAGTGATTAAACTTGGCCTTAACTGGGAAAGGACCTCGGAATACTGTTTGCTTGCTAGTGACCATGACCAACACACTTGTCAGTGATGCTGCGAACACTAAGAACCTGAGAGCCACATCAGCTAGAAAGAGGTAGTCGGGTTTAGGGGGCGGAGGCGTGGCTTCGGACTGCTCCTTTGATGGCGGTGGGACTTCCTTGGTGGCGGTTTCCGGGTCAGCTGGCTTATCCGTGGTTCCCATGGAAGCTGGTGGTATCCAAGTGTAGTACTTGTGGTAGTAAATGGTGGTGGTGGATATATGGAAGATATTGGACTATGAACATGTATTTTTATATGATGTTTGGGGCACACTAAAATGGTTCAAATCCAAATTTGGTTGGAGTTTCTTGTACGCCAAGTGAATTGATATGAAAAAGGGTTTAGTTGGTTGGGTGCGAACCATTTGATCATTATCTGATAGACCATAGACTTCCTTGCTTTATTTTCTCTCCTAAATGTCACTAAATAAATGATTAGGTTAGAATAGTCTATAGAGAAAATAATAGGGCTTATTATATTAGCATCGAAAATATTACATACTTAATAGGATTAATTAGATAAAAAAACGCTCTAATTCTACATCTTATTAATTAAATATTTGTGGGTTTTCAACTTTTTATTAAAACGCTTTGTATTTTGATTAAGGTGCTTCCATCTTTATCCATGTCATTTTTTAATTTTCAACTCATCATTTTAAGTAAATTTTAAAGAAAACAAAAAAATAAAATAAAATAAGATTTATTTATATTGAAATTGATCAAATCTAAAATCCCTAAATTCGTGGAAAGAAAATAAGTTTGAAAATTTTGATCGAGTCATTATCCCAATAATTAATTGTCAAGAATTTGATATAATTAATTTTCAATACAAAGTTTTAATATGAAAAATTCTCTCTTTTTTAAGGGTCATAACGTACCAATAGATTGTACGTACCAAAGTTACGTTAACACATTGTACCAAAACCTTGGTACATA
The DNA here is from genome assembly GCA_963580275.1 of Crataegus laevigata. Lineage (NCBI taxonomy): Eukaryota > Viridiplantae > Streptophyta > Magnoliopsida > Rosales > Rosaceae > Crataegus > Crataegus laevigata. Next base: position 13,662,406 of record OY756940.1, on the reverse strand, counting down.
CTAAAACAAGAATCACATAACGTACCAAAATTAGTAATCTGTAATGTACCAAAATATTAATACGTACCAAAACTAAGATTATATAATGTACCAATTATGTACCAAGTTATTGGTACGTTATGTTTGATACATATGTGCATTCATATATCATGTTCATAATTATAGGGGTGTGATATCCACACACTCCATTTTACTTCTCACACCCCTTTGATAATTTATGTCCATTGATCTTCTTCAATTCATCCGATCCGACGGCCGAGAATTAAAAAGGTGTGTGAGAAGTAAAATGGGGTGTGTGGATATCACACCCCTTGGTACATTATGTTTAATAGGATGTTAGTTGTATTTTTAGAATTTTAATGATATTTTTTATTTGAGTAATAAAAAGTGTGGTTTGAAAATGAATTATGGGATAATATATCTCCTAGATTTTAGGATTTAGGTGATATTAATTTGTCATTTGATTGGTAAACCAAATATATGTAATTTTTGTTATTAAAAATTAGATTAGAATGTTTGATCAAAAGTCTAAAAGTTATGGATGTTAAATCTAAGAATTTAAAAAATGAGGCACCTATATCAAAACATCTCTACTTATACACCCCACATTTACTTTTTCAATTAGAAGTTATCTTTATACACCCCACGTACTTTCTCTTAATACCCTCACACCTCGCACTCTCAACATACACCCCACATTTTTTTACCTACACGCCACTTCACTTTTTTTTATAAATTTTTTGCTCAATGAAACTGGATTGAAGAATAATGTGGGGTTGATAGAACACGTCCATGAATCATTGGATTGAAGAATTTCATTGTATGTACAAAACAACCAACCATATGCGCATCTGCGAGAGCTTTTGGTATCACAGCCAAAGAGGCAAGTAGCTTGACTTGGACGCTCATCTCCTTCCCTTACTGTTTGGGTGTAATTTGAGCCGTCATAATGAGAGTCCGCAAGTTTTGAGTCTCATGTGTGAAAATAGTCACAACAAAGCAGATTCGTTGATTTCATACGGAGATGAAGCTGTAGTGGTACGGTGAATGAAAATCAGGAGGCTATTGATCAATATCCATGGAAAGTAAATGTTGAGATAGTTGTGGAACATATAACACTTTGTTTAACTGAAGCTTATGAAAAGGAGTAGTAAAACAAGACTGTTCAATATGAGAAATGAGTAAACCTTCACCATTAGCTCCAGTAACAGTTTCATTGCATAGATATGGTGTAATAGCTTGCAGGTTCGAGAAATCAGAGGTCATATGATTGGTGGCACCAGAGTCAAGCAACCAGAACTCTTGATATGGTGTAAAAGGTAAGGGATTGGTCCTTACAGGGAAAGCCACAGGATAGGGAGCTTGTTGTGCCACAGAGTGATTAAATATGTACTATGGAGTAATATGTGAACCAAGATACTGAAGCTGTAAACCAAGAACTTGAAACTGTTGTGAGTACATAGGCTGAGGCATAGACATGGAAGCATTGGAATTGCCCTTGTCAAAACATGTTGATGCAGTGTGACCAACTCGATTGCATATTTGACATCCACGTTGAAAACAATGTAGTGCAGCATGACCCTTTTTATCACAAATCTGACAAATAAGCATAGGGTTATAAGGCTGCACTAGTGACATTTGAGGACTGAAGTTCTAAAAATTAGTCTGAGGCTGAGACTAAGAATTAGACCCCTGAAATCCAGAATGAATTTTCTTCCCCTTGCTTTTATACTTGAAATTATTCCCCTTGAAATTGTTGTATGTACCGGATCCTGTTTAAGAGACAAAAGTATAAGGTCCAGTGGGAGAAGAAAGAGGCAACTGCTGAAACTGTGTATACTGAGGCACTTGACCCATTTGTGCAATATTAGGCATTTGAACCAAATTTGAAATCTGAACACCTTGCAGCATTTGAGAACCTGGGGAAAACTGACAGGATGAAGAACCATTAAGAAAGTTTCCAGAGGAAGATTTTGCACCAGATGTTCCTTCTAACTCATACATAAAGCCTGAACCATTAGCATACATTGCAGTCATCAGTGGCTGTTTAAAACCTTCCTCAAGTGTTGCTTCTTCAGGTTTTAACTGAGACCTGAGTTCCTTTAATGAGACAAGACTTTCTCTTCCTCGAATAACAGTCTTAATAGTATTGTATTCAGATGGTAAACCTCGAAGAGCAACAATAACAATGTCTTCATCAGACATGACTACACCCATTGCAGTTAACTACTCTCTGCAATCTTTGATACTTTGTAGATAAAGGTCAACATATTTTGTCCCTTTCTTAATGTTCTGTAAATCAATTTTCATTTGGACAATTTTTGTTCTGGTCCTACTAGAGAATCTCTCTTTCACATTAATCCACATTTCCTTGAAACTTTAACACCCAATGACACAAGATAACGCAGTAAAAGACAAAGTGGCAGTGATAAGGGTCATTAAGGCTTTATCATGAATTTTCCAAACTTTGTATGCATCAGTTACAGAAGAGTTATCAATCACAGTACCATCAGCAGTTTCAAATGCAGTATGTTTTGCAAGACAAGGAATAGAATCATCAAGAAACCCCATAATACCATTGCCCTCTAATAGTAATTCAATTTCAAAGTTTCAACTAACATAGTTAGAATCATCTAACTTTACTGTCACATTATTACCAACACTTGGTATCAAAGAAGAGATAGGCGATTGAGTGAGAGCTAATTGTGCAGCAGTCACCATATTGAAGCACCAAGACATACTCTTTGCTTGAATTTTAAGAAATCAAGAATCGTAGACAAGAAAAAATAAGTTCGTCCAAAACAAGTACAAGAATTGACCAATAAGACAAATAATTCTTCAATAGTCAACCAACAATCTTCAACAATCCTCAAGAAATCAACATATACACCAAAATTCTCAAGAAGTCAACAATCGACAAGTAGCAACAACCAATCAACACTTCAATTCGCAGGAAGATTAACAATCAGAAGCAAGAGACCAAAGAACACAACAAATACCTTCAACCAACACGACGAACTACAACTTCACCCAAGAATCCCTAAATTCTAGGGTTTGAGTAGTCAAGCGACTTCGACTAGAGAACAACTGACTTCTAACAAATAACATAATGCTACGGAAAACAAAGAAAAGCGGAAGCATCAAGCACCGGGATCGTTAGACGACGACATCAGTCATTGTCGACAATGATACCATGATAACAAAGCTATTTTATGTAATGTAGAGAAACAATGGAAGAGAAAAGTATCGAAGAGAGAGAACAAACTTATAGAGAAAAAGAGGAGGGAAATTTTCAGTTTTTTCTTACATTACACTTGTGACCCACTTGTCTTATAAATAAAACACACCTATAACCAACTCGAAGATCCTTCAATACATTTATTACACATGTTTATATCCTATCAAATAAAACAACTTGCGCCAAAATTATTTTTGATTTAGAAGCTCTGAGAAGACAAATAGTTCTTAGTTAATTAAGTACTTTCCAAACCCCATATCCGTCATGTAATCTCGACAAATTACAATTGAAAGCACTAGGGTTTAATTATAGTTTAAAGTCACATCAAATACATAATTTGCGTGGTGTTATTCCAACCTCTAGAACCGTTAATTATCAATATTCTTTCTCTTTATCCTATTTTTTTCTACCTCCCGGATATTAGATTATGCACTAATAATGATGAAGATATTGAATTAAGTTTAAGCTAATTCTGCTTTATTTATTTCTTTTCCCCCATTCGGATCAACCAAACAGAATATAAATACTATGGGCGCTGATCTCACGTAAAACAAAGGCAAATGTCTCTTTCTTTTTTCTTTTAATTTTTTAATCAAACATACATGATTGGAAGAAAAACTATATGACATTAAGAAAACTCTCACAAAAGTGAAATCCTCCATAAACTCTATATCACCTCATATTTTTTAACAATGTTTGATAATGTTAGCATAAGAATTGACGTTAAACTGTGAAATAACAGAGAATTCATAAAAAGTCAAACTTCTGAGAGAGTCTCCTTAGCATTTTTTTATATAGTTTTTCCTCCAATCATTTGCCTTTGACTAAAAAATTAAAAGAAAAAAGAAAGAGACATTTGCCTTTGTTTTTACGTGAGATCAGCACCCATAGTATTCGTACTCTGCTTGGTTAATCGAGAGGGGAAAAAAGAAACAAATTAAAGCAGAATTAACTTAAACTTAATTCAATATCTTAACCATTATTAGTGCATAATCTAGTATCCGGGTGGTAGAAAAAAAAATACGGTAAAGAGAAAGAATACTGATTCTAGAGACTGTACAACAACACGCAAATTATGTGTTTGATGTGACTTTTAACTAGGAATTAAACTATAGGTATTATCATAGTGCACACAGTTGTATTTTGCTTCTCTCCCAAGAAAGTAGCCAACCTTTTCTTTGGATCTGTAATCTGTATGTCACCTACCATTCAAGTTCAAGTGAGAGACCTTCAAGAAAGCTTTTCAGCTAACTACTTCCACATAACCTTCAAGAAATTCAGTGCACAAAGATGATGATGGAATCTTTATAATAATAATAATCATTATAAAATGAGTGGATTATAAGATACGGATCTTATCCTTTTTGTGTGTGAAAATAGTCTACATAGTGTTGGTTGTACGAAATGGGTGTTTATATATTATGAGTTACGTAACCATCACTTGGGTCACTCCTGCTTTCACTAAATAAGTAATTATGTATCTCATGAATTTTTCTTTTTTACCTTTTGGGCGTACAATTGAGGCATACCCGTATAGGCTTGTTCGATCATGTTTTGGAATTAGTTGCTGTAAACGCCTCCAGTTTAAGCTCAATGAGACGTGTCCGTTCATCTGTCTCTAATCTTGAATCGATACGAGAGAAGCTACGAAAGTGGATCTTAAGAGTGTCTCTATGGTTTGACGGGTCTTACGTTTTCATTTAGTCATTGCAGAGATGCGTATAGTGGTAGTTACCGACCCTTCACGCACTTTTGTGATAGTCCGTGCTTAACGTAATACTACACTGTCTCTATTAATTTTGTTGGAGCAAGTCGTGAATTTAAATCTGCTTAAAGATGGGTATTGAATAAGAAGGACGAAAGAGCCTCATGAATTCCAAAACTCCAGAAATGTTTATGATCACATATTATTAACCATTACCAACTCACGCTATACTACAATAAGAGAGAGCTAGCATATATTATAAGTACAATTAATAAAGGACGTTCGGATCACAACACTCAGGTCCACGCATACACACACATATACATACATTATACATACGCGCGTACAGAAAACGTTTCTAAACCGTTAAGTAGGTGTATCTGATACTAATTGAAACTCTGGTGGTGGGCTGATCCGTTTGGAGGAGATCCTTTTGTAAAGAGTGATGACGGAGGTCCAGAGAAGCAAGACAAGCAAAACGGAGGCTACTAAGGAAACCCCGAAAGAGACCCCGAGATGTCGACAGAATTTGCTGTAAGCATAGCAGGAATCCGACCATCTAAAATCTTCATTGCCCCTTAGCAAGATATATGCAACACTTCCAGCAGTGCCTGTGGCCGACGCTATGATCCCCAATATCAACTGTGTCACATACTTTGCCCAGATTAGTTATACATACACCTTTATTTTTATGTGGATGTTTGTTCTTACTATACAAAAGTACTCGCCAGATCGTGAATATGGATCGTTGGTAAGTTTGATAAATGATTGGATGTATAATTTAAATTCAGTCTACTATTAGCATATAAGCAGAGAGAGAGAGAGAGAGAGAGAGAGAGAGAGAGAGAGAGAGAGAGAGAGAGAGAGAGAGAGAGAGCTAACCACATCAAAAATCGCAAAAAGGACCAAGACTGCTGAGGAAGCTGGTGCTAAGATAACTAGGAAGGATGTGAACATGGTAATGAGACCATAAAGCCCTGAAAGAGATAATGCTGCAACATAGTATCTGCACGCACGTACGGTATCATTAGTTTCAAATTAAGGTTTCGGTGCAACTTAAACTTGCTCTCAATTCTTCAAACCTAAAAATGGAAAAAAGGAAAAGCATATTCAACTAATATGCATAATGAAATCTGTGCCGGGTCTCGCATTTGTTACTTGGCAGGTCGATCGATCTAGGATACAAAATAATTCGATAATAAAATACATTGTCGCTACTCACAAAAGTGCTCGTCTTACGTAAAGTTATCATGTTCCCTAATCGTCCTTATAGGCGGGGAAATAGAAACTCTCTACTTTTTGGGACGAAACAACCAAAAGCTCAAAGGTAAGTACATGATTCATCAAACTTACATGAAGGCCGGCGATTGAGTAAATTTAAAGGAAAGGGTTTCGTAGTAAGTTTGGCTGCTGTTAGTGTACCAATCTTCAGATTGCTTGCTACTTAACATGAACACAACACCAATCACAGATGCTGCAATCAATAAGCTCCTGAGAAGCAAACTGAAGCAGAAGTAAATCACAGGCTTGTTACTTGATCCCATCACTGTGATCGCGATCAGTCGATTTCTGTGGATCGATGCTACGTGCTTCAAATACTGGCGCAATTGCCTCAATTGAAAATGTTGTTGGTTTTAAGTGCCAGATTATGGTCAGGAACATGTATACAAGCTATTTATCAAGAAAGGGTTCAGAGGACTTTTTAGTTGACATTCTCTGCCGTGCTAATCAAGTTAATTAGTGATATATCTGAGTTGTTTACTGTTGGTTGCATACTGTATGGGAAACTTCTTTATCATCTCTTGGGACCTGGCTGACATGATTATTTCATTTGTTTTAGGTTGTTGTAATTGTTATTCTAAGAAAATCATTTTGCACTCTAAATTTTTTTTTGTTTTGAGAAAATACATTTATGAGTACACAATAAAAAAGTGCCAATCAGCTCACCCTTTTTTAATTATTCTTTTATATTTGAAGTTAATTTATGTGAAATTTGTTAATGGGATGGTTGACATAGTATGTTTTGTAGACTTTCAGTTGGTCTTACAGGCCTCGGTGATAGGGAGGATTGTCCTGGAATTTTAAGTTGACATTTTCTGCCGTGCGAATGGAGTTAATTAATTATAATCTGAGTTGGCTACTAGTAGTTGCATACTATATGTCATCGACGAAGCCAAAAATATTTTTTTGTGAGTCAACTTCGAATGATGAATTTAAATTAAAATTTTGAGAGAATGGTATCAACTTGTTGTCCAACATGATCCGAGTAATTGGTGTTTAGAATGGTAAATTTGTAAACCATTAGTTAATGAGAAAATTACATGGCTCGAAAGGATGAGAGGGTAGGAAAAATATAGAACGTGAGAGGGTATTTTGAGTTTAGTGTTTAAATTGAGACTTCATTAAGGAGTATATGGGTAATTTACAGTTTTAATTAGACCATTTTTCATGGCAAAAAGAGTTGAGTGGGGGCAACTGCCCCTGGTGGGCACATGCTGCCCTGCCAGTGCTATATTTGAAACTTAATTATTTATCATCTCATGTGACCTGACATGATTATTTCTTTTTTTAGGTTGTTGTGATTGTCACGCCCCGATCTCGAGATATGTTTAGGATCAAGACGCGATGTCAGAAAGTACCTATTCAACTATCATGCTTCCCTTCCGAGACGTGTCCAAAACAACCCAACGGTTCAATAGCATAGCAACTTTTCTACTTCATGACTGCATCTAACTTTTGTGTTAGACCGCCTATGTAACCTAAGGCGAGATCAAGCCTTTCGTTGTTAATTGTTTGTTAAACTCTGCCATTTCCCATGGTACTTTCTAACAGACAACATAGAGTTCTATAATCATTCAATGGAACTCGACAAGCATAATTGATTAGATTCCAGACTACCTAACGAAACCATATAACAACATCCTAGACGGGCAGGGATCTAGGATTAAAAATTAGGGTGGGATTTTATACAACTTGTCAAACCTTGTACAATTATTCTTATATTATTATTTCCACATCTTGAACTAGAATAAGACTGATGAAAAAAATTCATACTTAATATACATCAGGTGTATATGAAGTTTATTTATACAAAACAATAACAGAAGAGAAGTAAGAGATCTCAAATCTCGGGTGGTTAGAAACAATCATATTAAAGTATGCATTCGATTTGATCATGCACAACACTTCACCGTACACGCTTTCTTCCCCATAGTCTAAGTATAAACGTGCTGCTCACAATTAACAATAACCAATATATACTGCTCTAGTTTATGATATATCTAGTCAGAAACAAGCACGTTACCCACATATCTATTTATAGCAGCCTACCCATCAGAAGAATTGTCAAAGTCACAGTCAACGGTCGGGTCAGACCGGTTCGGTCAAACCGGGTCTAGGATTAGGTTAGGCCGGTTCCGGCCCTAGGGGTTAGCCGGGTTGGGCTTAGACTTTTAGATGGGTTGGGTTTAGGTTTTTAGGTGGCCTAGGCCTAGGGGGTTACAAGGTTAACGGGCCTAAGGCCCGGCTTCTAATTGGCCCAAGGGCCTTAGTTCAATTAGGATTTTGGGTTGGGTTTTAGAAATAGGAAATTGGGTTTGGGTTTAGGGCTTGGGGCCCGGCCCAAGGATTGGGCCAAGGTCTCGAGTCACCAACGGCCCTAAGGCCTGATCTGCTTGTGCTCGTCGGAGAAAGAGGTCGGAGCCTCCCGAGCTCCGGCAAACGGCCGTTTCAACCCACGATTTAACACTCTAAACAAAGGTAGAGATGAGGAGGAGAGAGTAGTACCTTCGATTTGCCGTGAAAGGGTCCACGGGGGTTCGCCGAAGGTTCTTGAGCTTGCCGTGCCTCGCAGCGACAAGGGAAACTGAGAGAGAGACGATAATGGTGATGATGGTGATTGTGTCGTATCTAGGTGGTTGTGGTGATGGGTGTGTGTGTATGTCGCCGGAGAGGGAGAGGAGAGGGTTGAGAGAGAGAGAGAGAGAGATAGAGAAGAGGGTCACGCCGTCACGGGGAAAGAGAGAGAAATGGGGAGTTTTTGGGGGGGGGTGCCACGTGGCAGTTGAGGGAGTTTGGGAATCTAGATGGAGGATAGGTGATCAAAATGCAATTTTATAAACTTTTTAGATTGGGAATATGAACGGTTCTGGTCATTAGTATAAAATTTTGTGTTTTGAACCTGAAGAATTTTGAATACAAATCCTTATTCATTCCTGAATATCCAAACATTATTGCTTTATTAATGCGTCAAACTTTTTTAATACGAGTAGGTTGGTTTGTTGAATTTCAATCAACTACTTCACTAATGTTATAACTATTATTGGTGCCAGAGCTGATAATTAAATGTCTCCATACAAATTCAGGCTGGAATTGTTTGGTGATATTTCAACTCTGAAATGTTTGTTAGAAAAAGTAGGGTTAGTTATATCGATACAATATTGTCAACTTTCGATCGTCACATCTTCTAGTATACTACTGTTAGGGTTACTCATCAATTGACATTAGTAGTCATGGAAGTGCCTAATAAAAGTAGGGGATAATCTTTATCATTAAGAGAAAAACAATCTGGATCGCTAGTAAGGACCCGAGTGTAACTCCGAGTGGAGGAGTTACTCAATATATCTCTCTTCTCCATATATTTTTTTCTCTTAATTCACTGCAATATGGGATTTATCTTAGGGAGTACCTTAATTGATGTTCCACTATAAAATTAATTAGAAATATGAGGGTTGCCAAACTCTAAGTTATATCATAAAACTAATTGACGATATAAGAAGTGATCCAACTCCTTAAGCATATGCATAGTCTCTTTTTTCCCAATGTAAATTTCACTTTGGAAATTGTTTCAGCTTAAAAGGATCGTATATCTTATTTCTCGACTAACCATTTAATTCATAGGTCCCAAAGTGGAGATGAAAATGACTTATTCCTAACATCTACGTTCATCCATGCTAATAAATAAAAGATTAGGGAAGTTGAGAGATTGAAATATATAACCTATTATCATTTTTTAAAATAATAATAATAATAACAAAAAGCCTTGTTCTTTCACACAGACTTTATTTACGTTGAATTAATTTATTTTCAGTTTAAAGAGGTTGACAATGGGCGGGGAATTTATTTATAGATGCCAAAATATGGGTCATAGATTAGCCATGGATAGAATTGAAAATGTTGGTGGGCAGCTAGTGTAAAATCCAAGGCTTCGCCAAAGGAGGCTGCCGAGCTGCGTCGGAGGTATTACATTTGCCATAAAAAAACTTGGGAGCAGATTCTTCTCTTCTGACAAATCGCAGTTGCTGCCATCTGTGTCCAGTGTCCACACATGCACTCAAATTATAAGAAAAACATTGAAAAGGAGGACAAGTACGTATACCTAGCAATTATATATTTCGAAGCTTACTCTAAAGCTTTGGTAATCCTCACTACTGAGCTAACCCTAGTAGCTTAAATATTTTAATCCCTTGTTCTGAAAGGTAAATAGATCAAACAAATCATATGTATAAGTTTCTTTAGTCGTATTAAAAGCGTAAAACAACAATCTCCTTAAAATAAAATTACAACAAATCAAAGAATGAAACAACTTTTGATTTGGTCAATTTTTTGCATGAATAATTCTTAATAAGAACTTAAAGGTGTGTTTGTTTGCGCTCACTTTCACTTGACTGAACTAAACTAAGAGTTAGTATAGTCCAGTGTTTGTTAACAGAAGGGACTAACTTTAATGAGATTAGGTAGGACTCGTATGGACTAAAGAGCTCGCTAAGGGGTCTTAGCGAGAAACCCCGAAAGGCGTCAGACTACTAAGAACGTTTCCGGGTTTTGCAGCTCCTCGAGAAATCCAAGTGTTCCAACCCCAAGTCACCTTCGTCTTTCACTCCCCTGACTCCACAATCCCCCACTCCCCGCCAGTTAGCTCGTCATGCCTTGTTGCAGGCCCGTTCCACCACTCCCCAGAAGCTGTTTGTAAAGAGTCAAGTAAAATTAGTCAGATGTTTGTTAAATGTTTGTTAGGTTTCTTATGTAAATAGTTTGATTAGACAAGGGTATAACTGTAATAGTAAGAATAGTATATTGGCTATATATATTCTTCCACACTATTGTAATCTTACCTGATTGAATCAATACAAGTGAGATATTTAGAAACTGTGTGTTCTTGGTTTTCTACATGGTACCATCGCCAAATCGCCTTACAGCTTCTTCGATCCTACCATTTTTCTTCTTCAATCTTATTCTCCGCTGTGTTTGATTATGTTGTTGATCTGCTTCGATTCAGATTCTTGACTTCTTACAAACAGCTTCAGAATTATCTTAAAGGTCATGGTATTTTTCAGCAATTTAGTTGTCCACATACTCCCGAGCAAAATGGATGTGTTGAAAGGAAAAATCGCCACTTGTTTGAAATTGCTCGTACACTCTTAGTGAATCTCAAGTACCTCATATGTTTTGGGTTGAAGCATTTTCCACTGCCACTTATTTGATCAATAGACTTTCACTTGGTGGTTTACTGCAATCCCCTTGGGAACTCCTCTTCTGCACTCCTCCAGATTATTCTCGGCTCCGAGTCTTTGGTTGTAGTTGTTATCCATGGCTTAAACCCTATACTCCATCTAAGTTGGATAGCAAGAGTAAATCCTATGTTTTTCTTGGGTACAGTCTTCAACACAAGGGGTATCGCTGTCTTGATCCAATTACACAGCGAGTCTATATCTCCCGGCATGTACTATTTGATGAGACCACTTTTCCATTTCATGATCTCTCTCATCTGCCTCTCAGCTTGCATCTCATTCCATTGTTGATACTTCCCCAGTACATTCTCCTGTCAACCTGCAATTCTTTATACATGTTGCTCCTTCTTCTGATTCATCATCTAATCCCTCCAGCACACATTCTCCAGTCTCTAATCCCTCAAGAACACATTCTCAAGTACCTCATGTGCATCCTCCAATGCATTCTCAAGTAAATCCCTCTTCAGTCCCTCTACCTATTATCTCCCATACTGTCCATAATACCCATCCTATGATCACACGATCTAAAGCTGGCATCTCTAAACCAAAAGCCTACTCTGCCACAAAACATCATTTACCAGACACTATTGATGTTATCCTTACTACTTATCTTCAGGCTTCGAAACATGTCCATTTGAGATCTGTTATGCAGGATGAGTATAATGCCCTGCAGTCAACAGGCACTTGGTCTCTATTTCCTTCCAATTCTCATCAGAATGTTGTTGGTTGTAAGTGGGTGCTTCGAGTTAAAAAACATCAAAATGGAACTATTGATCGATACAAAGCTCAGCTTGTAGCCAAAGGCTTTCATCAGCAGACTGGTTTGGATTACAAGGAAACGTTCAGTCCTGTAGCAAAACCAATAACCGTTCGCATTCTTCTATCTCTTGCAGTACAATATAATTGGTTTCTCAACCAATTGGATATCAGTAATGCTTTTTTGCACGAAGACCTTCAAGAGGATGTATATATGCAGCAACCCCCTGGTTTTAGTGACCCTAATTATCCTAATCATGTCTGCAAGCTTCGAAAATCCTTATATGGATTCAAACAAGCCCCCCGGGCTTGGTTTGATAAATTGTTTGCTATCCTTTAGTCCTTGGGATTCCTTCAATCTCAATCTGATGCATCTTTATTTTTACTCCAAGCACCTGTTCCTGTTATTGTCCTGGTATATGTCGATGACATCCTTGTCACCGGTCCAAATCTTGCTGCTTATCAAGGTTTTATTCAGAAACTGAGCACTATTTTTCCTGTGAAGGACTTAGGCCCCTTGCACTATTTTTTGGGTCTTGAGGTTCAAAGATCCTCTAATGGTATTTTCCTACATCAAAGCAAGTATATTCTTGACTTGATTCAAAAGACACACATGACCGGTGCCAAACCTTGTCTCACTCTTAATGGCTCCATCAAACTTGATCACATTGGTTCCTTGTTATCTGATCCACAAGAGTATAGATCTATTGTCGGTGCATTGCAATACTTAACTTGGACACGACCTGATTTATCTTTTGCTGTAAATCAAGTCTGTCAATTTATGCATGCGCATCGAGAACCACATCTTCAAACGGCCAAACGTATTCTCAAATTTCTGAAAGCCACAGTGAGTCATGGTTTATGGTTCAAGACAGGTGATCTTCATCTCACTGCCTATTCTAATGCTGATTGGGCTGGCTGTTTATTTGACCGACGATCTACTAGTGGGTATTGCATATTTCTGGGATCCAACCTCATTAGCTGGAGTGCTAAAAATCAGCCAACGGTTGCTCGCTCTTCCACTGAAGCGGAACACAGGTCGTTAGCTCACACAGTTGCTGAAATAACATGGATTTGTAAAGTGTTCAAGGATCTTGGTCTTCTTCTTCCTCAAGTTCCTTCTCTCTGGTGTGACAACCTGTCTGCCATATCTCTTGCCTTCAATCTAGTTTTTCATGCCCGCACTAAGCATATTGAACTTGATTACCATTATATTCGAGAGTTGGTTCTTGCTAATCTTCTCAAAGTTCACTATGTGTGTTCTCAAGACTAGTTAGCTGATATTCATACTAAATCCCTGTCTAAATCTCGATTTCTGTATTTGCAATCCAAACTTTCTCTTGGACCTTTTGATGCATCCAAGTTCAGCTTGAGGGGGTGTAAAGAGTCAAGTAAAATTGGTTAGATGTTTGTTAAATGTTTGTTAGGTTTCTTATGTAAATAGTTTGATTAGACAAGGGTATAAATGTAATGGTAAGAATAGTATATTGGCTATATATATATTCTTCCACACTATTGTAATCTTACCTGATTGAATCAATACAAGTGAGATATTTAGAAACTGTGTGTTCTTGGTTTTCTACCGTTTGAAGATTCAACGACGAACAGCGCAATGTCCCAACACATGATTCGGCCAAAACACAAAGAAGGGGGAATTTGGGAATTGCAAAAACCCCAAATCTGCTGAGAAAGCAAGAAGTGGAAGGGCAAAGAGGAGGGAGATTTGACTAATTGGGAGGAAAGAGAATGGCAGAGAGATAGGAGTTAGATGCAGAGTTTGATAGAAACAATGAAGATAAGAGAAAGGAAACTAAATTAAATATAATATTTTATAAATAATATTTATCTGCTTTTTGTTTTTGGTTTTTTAAAGTAAAAGTAAAAGTAAATTAAAAATGATAAAAAAACCTATTTTGGGCTCTAAAATAATTTTAGTCTATAAATTAGTCGGGCACTATACTAAGCACTTAACTATACTTATCCAGTTTAGTCCAAGCTAAGTCAATCCTACTTAGTCCCGAAAACTAATCAGTCCGAGATAATTCGGTGCAATAAACGCAAAGCACAACAAGCCTTCATAAAATCAAACATGTAATTACTCGTAAATCATCTGTATCAAATTAAATCGTCTATTTATTTACAGACGATCACTACTTCCAAAATATTTAAACATAACACCTAAGAGAAATTACTCGTAAATTTAGCTTCTTAAAGCTCACGCAACACTGTTCGTTCTTGCCACTTGGCCAACCAATCACAATTCTAAATTTATCTTGAACTTCTCTGGATCTGCTGGTCCTGTATACATAATTTGACTACCGGAATAAAGCTGCTTAATAAACATGGCGCCGGGATATCTGATCACGTAATATTGGAAAAATATGCGTAGCGATATAGCTCGAGCATGCACACGTAGACGTGTGTGTGTGTGTACACAGACACTAGCTGTCATTTGCATTCATTCACACGGGCGCCCCTTTATTCACTCCTCTCCTCCCTAACTACCTCAAGCAGACCCAACACTTAACTTTCCAACCGCTAGCTTTCCGTTCGTACAAAGACCAATATTTATTATTTAAATAGTTGGAGCATTAGTTTTTAAATTTAAAAATTTTGATTTCTGAACTAAAAATTCATGAGTATTGATTCTTGAATTTGTAAAAATATAGAGCAATAATCTTTAAGGTAATTTTGGGCATTATTAGAATTTTTATCTCTTATTTTCTTCTTAAAACTCAATCATTTTAACAAAATTTTGAACATTATTACTGAGAATAATCATTTTTCACATTATAACAAATTCAGAAATCAATACTCCTAAGTTTTTAATTCAGAAATCAAAACTCCATTAAACCAAAATCCAAAGACCAATATCCAATTTTCTCTTTATTATTTTCTCTCCCCTCCTCTCTTTCTATTTAAAGGCTATCTTCTTATTCATCTCTCTCATCTCTCTCTTGAGTTTCTGAGTCTCTGGAAGACCTCTGAATTGGGTTTGTATTTTGGAATTTTGATATGGAGAGCCAGTACAGTGGGAGCAACAGTGGGATGGAACAGCAGAAGGAAGTGAAGATAGCAAACCAAAGAGGAGGTGGGACACGTGAGTCGATTCTGAGGATTTTGGCCTTGGTGCTAACTCTTACAGCTTCTATTGTCCTTGGAGTCAATAAGCAAACCAAAATTGTACCGATGAAGATCATCCCAACCTTGCCTCCTATTGATGTTCCTGCTAGGGCTAAGTGGCATTACTTATCTGCTTTTGTGTAAGCTCTCTCTCTCTCTCGATCGACAAGTTTTAATAGTAAATTAAATTTAAAAATACCCCGACAACTCTAAGTTTTATACAAAATTACTTCAAAAGCTTAATTGAAGAATAAATAAATAAATTATTGTTGTCAAATTTTCATGCTCTAATCGATCCTTATTTGAGTTTGAAAGGTTTCCTCTAAAGTGTATTGTTATGGGAAACTTAATGTGAATGTCCACATATATAAATACATTACCAAGTAATCTATGAATTTTGCGGATAACATATGTGCGTCATAGTCATTGAGTTCAATATAATGGGTAGGAAAATCCTTTGATGCATCACTTGTATTCTTTCATCAACCTTCAAGTTATGTTAGACTTTTAAGTTGCCAAACTGTTAATCGGCTAGACCTTAATTAGGTGGAGTTTTGTTTAAATACGTGGTCCAAAGTAAGAGCTTATGTTATGTTCGACACTCTAGCATGTTAAGTGTAAACTAAGGTAAAATCTTCTTTGTATAAGTAATTAGCAGTATACGTTATGTTTGGTAATGTAACATATTGTGTTGTCAAATTGAAAATTCCATCTTTAACTAAGTGAAATTTTATTTATTTGTGTGATCCAAATTAACAACGTCAAACATAATGTACGAGATATCTATCAACGTAGAGCAAGAAAGCAATACCATACGTTATTCAATGTGATACGGTTACTTTTCCACATGGTGTTACTAATGCAGTTGGAACACATGCATTTATTTATGTATTTATTTTGTGTAAACCAAGAGTTCATTCCATACAAATTGAGGCTTATGTAGAAATCATAAACGGAGTGATGCTAGATTTATCGGCTATTTGTGTGATCTCTCTAATAGAGATGGAATTCACATGTATTGGTGAGTCTACCTCAGAACACAAATCATAGATGAAGATTGATATATTGGAAGATTTATCGGCTTTTTGTCATTAACGCAGTCTTTCCTCAGATCAAACAGAACATGAATCATAGATGAAGATTGATATAGTGGAAGATAATCTTTGCTTCAAAGTTATACCCAACTCATATGGCTCACTCACTCAGTCCATTGACTTGCTTTATCTCAATAAGATTCTCTACTACAGTTCTCCTGAATTTGAGTACGTATAATTTTTTATGCAAGGCGGACAACTTATATGTCACGAGTATATCGTTATATGACGTCTCTTGTTAATAAAATGAGGATATAACAAACACTCATATATATCTTTTTTTTATGTCACTGTAACAATGTACATGTAAGTCTTTTCACTTATGCAAGACGCTGGTAAAACTACAATCTGATAGTATTTCTCCCCACATGTACGTGGAGGTATCAAGTCACGACAAGACTTTACAAGTCCCTCCTAAGTACAGAATCCTCCCTAGTACCTTGTCATCAGTACTATTGTCAGTATCTATTTATCATCATCAAGAGACAGAGTTGTGACAGGAAAATGAAGTTGAAGAAAAAGTTTAATCACTTATACCACTTTCGCTCGCAAATATTCAATCAGCTAGACTAGCATACTTGTATCCTTAATTACCTACGCGTGTTATTTCTTGACTAATTTTTTTAAAAATTATTTTGCTAATTCTGCAGTAATTGTTTAAGCAACTAATTTTACCAAGATTGAATATGTGCTAGGTACCTTGTGGTAGCAGATGCCATAGCATGCGCATATGCAGCATTTTCACTAGTCCTTTCTTTTGCGAATCGGGGCACGAAGAATAAGTTGGGGGTGGTGATCATCGTGCTCGATCTGTCAATGGTGGCGTTGCTCTTTTCCGCCATTGGATCTGCCGGGGCAATTGGCCTAATGGGGTATCAAGGGAATACACATGTGCAGTGGACCAAGGTCTGCAACGTTTTCGGAAAATTCTGCCACCAAGTCGCAGCCTCCGCCGCCCTGTCCTTCCTTGGATCTCTGGCATTCTTCTTCCTAGTTGTGCTTGCCGTTCAAGGCCTTAGCAGGAGGTCTGTGTAGAAAAATCGTCTGCTCGGAACCCTCTAATTTAGAATGCCCGTAGAGGTAGAGCGTAATTTTTATTGTTCAAGTTGTCAAGTGCGTACTAGCCAGTTTGGGTTCTGTGTGTGCGCATAATAATGCAATTCGATTCCATCTTTACTACTCCATATAATTTATATCCTGTCCAAATGATCTTTTGCCAATATTTCTGCAAGTACTATTGCTAAGAGTTGTTTTCCATAGATTTCTGATATTTAGAACAAAAGAGGAAATAGAAAAGAAACAAAAAGGTTAGATTCACGCACATTGAGTTCAGACCCAAGAAAAGAAGAGAATCGCTTTAAATTGAAAAACGGGGAGATGGTCTTCACGTTTCTAAGATGTTCAAATAGTATATTTAAATTCTGAAAATGTTACTAAGAAATTTCAAACTATCCTCCTGCTCGAAAGATCTAGCTAGAGTGCTGGAGAGTATAAAAATTAAACTAACATTCGGAAAATATCCCTCCATATCACAACCAAAACCATGTTTCAACATGAAAACATTAGAAATTATACAAAAGCACTAGTATAATCAAATCCAATCAAATGACCAGCATAACAAAATTTGTTATAATCTCACGCACCATTGAGAAAGCTGGGAGTGCCTCTGTAAGGCGGGCGGGTTTTTGGAATGCTCATCAACCATGGCAGAAAAACATGGTTCTCTCTCTTTTACAGGATATGAACGGCACGTGCAGCTTCAGATTTTCAGTCTCTACCCTCCGGAGTTCAATAAAGAATACCTTCTTTGCTGGTTAGGTCATCAATGTTTACGCTCACTTGTAAGCCTGTGTTTGATAGGGAGCTAACCATTGTAGGGATATCAGAGATCAAAGCTGTAGCTAATGCCTGGACATGGGAACAACCACGTAAACTTGAGTAACAGACAACTGAACAACCATAGCTGCATTGGCATTTAATTTTCTTTTTCCAAAAACAACTGCATAAATGGTATACCTTTCTGTCCTCTTCCTTCTGGCACCTAATAACCTCTAAGGGCCACTCACTAACTAACTTTTCAAGCCCAACCACGATACTGGACTTCTTTGCATCAGGTAAAATCTGGCACAGAGAAATCCCAATGGCCTCAGCAAATAGGAAAGCATAGTATTAGATCATTGGAAACATGTTTGACCAAAAATTTTGTCCCCTGTGGCTAAAAGTGGAAATCAGACCTCATGAAAGCCAGTGTAGGAGCTATTCCCTCTTTGTATGTCAAACATATATCAGTGGGTGGACAGATGTATAAAAGTTCAATTCAATTCAACCTATGCTTTTCAAATCAACAGAGGAAATTTGTACTATTGTGTAAATATGTTACAGTTCCCCAAAAGGCTTCAGATCTAAATTAGGTATCAAAACCTCGAAAGTTCTTTTTTCTCCAACTGATAAGTATAAAGTATGAGTATGTTAAGGAACCAAACCTGATTTAGAACTTGAATGATGGAAGCAGCTTCCTCGGGCTTACGTTCTAACAGAAAACCCTGCAATGAATTGGAAAAATAAAAATTAAAAAGCTTAGGGTAGTTGGTTGAAACTTGAAACTAAGTACTCAAACGACTCAACCCAGACAAAGCTCTAACTGGAGATGCTGAGTCAAAGCTCTACCTTAAGTTCTCTTTATTTTATTTTATTTTATTTTCTTATTAATAAAAGAGGGGTTTCGAACTTAAGGCTTCTTCCAACATTGGAAAAAAAATACCACTTAAACCAAGAGCTAGTTGATTCTAGTTTCTTAGAATCCATTTAACCAGTACAAGACTGAATTAAATGGCTATAACCAGGTTTGAGTGGTTCTCTTCCATATATGGTTGTAGAATCCTCCATCTTCGGTCCATTGCTTAACTGGACCCATCTATAAGTCGTTCTAACATATAGGTATCAAACTTTTGCGTTGGGGATTGTGTGTATGTAAGGTTCAAATTCAATACCTTAGCACATGCAAGTCCACTTGCAACAGTATGCTGCTTCATCAATTCAGATCTTAACTTCTCTGCTTTCCACAATGATTCAACATCTCCTGCAAATGAGAAACTAGAAATTCTTTAAATAATAAATTAAATACCAGGACACAGGAGAATATTCATGTGAAGTAAAAGAAAGCATAACCTAAAGTACTGGCATGGCTGTGGATGACAATAGAAAAAGAACATTATTTGGTGTAATACAATATAAGAGAACTGTGATTTTGTGGAGACCTATTTTAGCAGCAAATTCCATCCATAGATCAAAAGCAGTTTGACGTAGCTTTACTCCAGCTTTGACAAACCTTTTTGAGTACTTCGACATCAACTGCCAATTATCAGTATTGTAACAAATGCTGCAAACGGTCAACCCAAAACAGATTTAGGATCTTATTAAGAACAATTAAAAAACGAAAAATAAAACCCTACAAAAAGCTATAACCTTTTGTAATGATTATCTTATTTCACATCAATTGTTTGTAAAGAAAGAAGAGCATTACTGAGGCAGTCCTAGTTTATAGCCTAGATACCTGAAAACAATATCTGCTGTACCAGGTTGCAATGGTAGGTCATTCCTCTTCAAAAGTTTCATTACTTCCACCATAAGTTTAGAATCATTGCGTTCTTTAGCATACAACTGCATCCAATTTACAGCTAGAAATTATTGCATACAAAGATGAAGTACAAGAGAAACCCAAACAGTCAAAGGTTAATTTCATTGGTACCAGTAAATTGTGCGCAGATCCGATGCTAGGAGCCAATCCATACACATTATGTTTCCACAAGGCCTTCTTTCCTGCAACGTAAGATACATGCATGAGTTTCCCAAACGTGTAGACCCAACAATAACTTTAACTTGAGGCCTAAGAATCAGATTAATAGCATACCATAGTCAAGAGCTCCCACACGAACACACGCCTTAGTAACCTCTCGGCAGAGATTGCAATTAAAATCGGAATGGATGTGAAGATTTGACAGTCTCTGCAATCAGAACCAAATCATACAACTGTCAACAGAAACAAATTACACTTCGTTCAGAAGATGCGAGCTAAAAATTTAGGAACTAACAAATCTTCGAAGGTTCTGCAAGATGTCAAATAGAAGCTTAATATCTCCTTCCTTTTTGCAATTTTCAATCAATGACCATAACCAAGCATTAGGGGGCATCGATCGTTTTACATTAACAGACTGCAACATTTTATCATACAGCTCCTTCACAGCCTCTGCAGCCAACGAGCAAAGCAAATATCACCAAATGAACTTAAATAACAATCTTAACCAACTCCTGCCAAAGCAAAACTACAACCTGTGGAACCACCTTCGATAGTACTCGCTTCAGAAGAAAAGGGCGCTCTCAACGTCATCACTGCACAAGTTGAATGTTGTTCCATCGGCAAAAGATGACCGTGAGTACTGCCTACATAATTCAGCATCTCAACTCTCAAGTTATCGATTTCATTATGTAGAAGTAGTTTGTTTGCTTAATTCACTAAGAAAAATTACCCAACAAAAGACTATTATTTCATAACTTGAGCTTTTCTGTTCTTTTCATTCCTCAGATTTCTTAGCAACCAAACAGAATATAAACTATTGAAACAAAATCCAAATACAAGAAATTAACAAAAATGGTCACAAAAAAAAAAATATATATATATATATATATATATTTACTCCTTTTAAGCTCAGATTTCCTCAGTTCCAGAAAAAAGGTTCATCTTTGATTTTCCAGATATTTTCCCGGCTACCAAACAGAAGATAATGCACTAAAATTTCAATAAAAACAGAAAAGAATTGAATTTTCAAGTGAGAATTAGATGAGCAAATGCCGAGATTACCGGAGAACAAGGCCGTTCGGGAAGAGCCGGCGCCTAGGTTCCGCCATTGGAGAGAAGTGAGTGGAGCTTCGACGACTCGGGCATCGGGAGAGAGAAATTGGTCGGCGGATTTGATACAAATGGGAGATTTGAAAGCTCTGGAGAGCCTGCGAGTGTTGGAGATCACTTGCATGGCTTTGGAGGACCGAGTCGAGGCGGAGTTGGAGGCTCTGATTGAACTCGGCGAGTTTTGAGAGAGAGAGAGAGAGAGAGAGAGAGAGAGAGAGAGAGAGAGCGCGCGCTAAAGCCCAGACACTGAACGATCAGGGTTTAGAGAGAAGAGGGCGGAAGAGAGAGGAGCTTGTATTTGTGCAACGGCGGTGCATAGATGTTTCTGTGGAGCTTCGCACGTTGCTACTTGCTATATACACCCGTAATTTTGGTCATCGCACCCAACACAAAAGGGTTAATTAAAAATACATCTTCTAAGACTGTATTTTTCAAAACAGGTATATGTATAGGAGACGGGGACATCCGATAAAATTGAAACGATATTGCACGTATAAAGACTTATTATTAGTATTAAATGAACTTATTTTATGTAAATCATTCTTTTCTCATAAGGGAGACTAATCTCATATCATAATAAACTACAATGTGTAATGTAATATACAGTCGTGTTTTCTTAGACCTGTGATATAAGGAAATTGTAATCATCCATTGTTCGGTTATAATGTAACTATACTTGGCAATTTAACTTTTGTTATTAAACTTTCTCCTCGTTGAATTAAAGATCCAACGGTTAACTACCACAATTTTCTTGACCAATAGGATCTAAAATAAACGGTATACACACACAATGTGAGAGAGAAAACGACTCGTATTAGCCTTGACCTGACACTTGCAAGCCAACACCCCTAAAACTTTAAGAATGCAGAGAGAGCTGATCCAATAAAAATTTAATCCTTGCCACGCACAGCAAGTCAATGTGAACAGATGAAAGCAAGATGGGCATGGTAAGTTATCATGTGGCAAATCTTTCACTGGTACATAAACCATTCCCTTGAATTACATTACATATAATGTTTACATCAACCCAATACTCACCAGTCACCACACCTGGGTTTGAACCCACATAAATCGGAAGAAGAAGAATGGCCTGGAAAGAGTTCAATGGGCGCGTTTCAACATTACAATCATTTGAATTGGAGGATAACAATCAAGTTCCCATTTACGTTGTTCTTTAACGGTACAGGCTTTCACTGCGACTACCAGACTCGATAATATCATTGAGGAAGAACTGGTGGGGCAATCGTGCGTGTGTTGTATGAGTTGCAGTGCTTGCATTTCTGCCCAATAATGTGGAAGTAGACTTCGGTAGTGTCGTTGCAGTCATTGCACAGGATCCATATCTGTGAATTAACATTGCTTCTTAGACTTGCACTGGTAAATAGTTCCGACTTCATGAGGCATAATGTACATGGGAATGGATATATTCAGGATTTTACCCCACAGAGGCCTTGTTTTTTTTCATAAACAGGCCTGAACATGAATAAAAAGTACGCACCTTCTTATAACGGTAATCCTCAGGCATAACAGTTGCTTCTATCTGGCAGCGTGCAAATGTTAACTAATTAGTATGAAATCTTCATTTTCATCACATAACCGAGACAACTAAAGAACCAACGCAAAATGTGAATTAACTACAAAACACTTTGCACTTGAACTTGAGAAGCCTACCTCCTCATCTATTCTCTTCCAGGTTTTGGACATGTCAATCACTGACTTGGAGCATATTGGACAACAATATCTGAATCGTTTAACCAGACTGAGTTAGGAACCAAGTAATCATCTTTTGAATTGTACACTAATGAAATTAAAGTCATGCCGCTTACTTGTCACGCTTCATCATTTCATTGTAACATTCGCAGTGCATTGTGTGCCCGCATTTCATTACAGTAGTATCTTTCAGTGAGTCAAAAAGGAACTGCAGAACACAATATGATTGAAAATTTACTATTAGTTAGGGCACGGCAGAGGTTTCCTATTATTGTATGACTACAATGGACATTTCAACACAAACCTCGTAACAAATAGGGCAGTGATGCCGCATGGAGTTCTCCACACACAAGTGATTACCACGTAAGCCATTTGAATAGCAAGACCCTGAAAGAATGTAAGGCATCATTATATTCTGAACTCTTACCAGAACATTAATGTTACGAAGTAAAAACTTTTTCCCATACATCCCAGTTTTGAAAACTCTAAACTGAAATTCCCATTGAACTGGAAAAGATTTTTCGCGAAGCAAGATGAATAGCTGATTTTTAAGCACAAAGAACTCACCCCTAATGGAAAGGAGAAACTTCCCATAGAAGAATAAAATCTAATATAGTATAGGAGTTATAATATTTTGACAAATTAAAAAAAAAAAACAATCACTTAATTTTCACGGAAAGATAATGAGAGGTGCACACATAGCATAACTTTAAGAACAGCTAGGACCATTCTGTAATGCAAGCAAACATTTCATATTAGATGAATCACCGATCTAAATTTTTTCTCTAGTACTCAATCTATGCATAAGATACTACAAATGAGAACACAGTTCAAACCAAATGCGGGGTACGAGTACAAGGTTAACTGCAGGGCAACAATGTGCATTCTATTCCACAATTTAATTCCTAAAAATGAGAATCTGTCGTAGAACCAGAACAATGTTTAATTGATGATTAGTAGTATGCATACCCAACATTGAATTTCCAAAACTTAAATTAGCGCTAGACCTCGAACACTATGGACAGATCTCAGTAAATCCAAAGGTCAAACTAAAAAGTACAGATTTCATTAATCCTCCAAAGAATAACTAATAGCAAGAAGTTCATTAAAGAAGGGAAGTTTCCAATTTCAGAGACAAAATTGCCAAAATGGTTGTAAGCACATACCACATTTCTTGCAGTGATAAAACTTGTCACGACCCCCGATTCTGTTTTAGATACAAAAAGTCAGATAAAGAAATTCCACTGCCACGAAATTATAGACAAAAACCAGCCATCTGGAAAAAGGAAACAAATACTGAAATTGTACAAACCTGCAGATCCCACAATCATTACAATGAAATTGTTCTTTCGTGGTCTGCAACACATAAAAGGAAAGGCTTATTTCAATGAGGAGGAAACTAACAATAACATATACAGATCGCCAACCAACTATCAAATCTGAATCTACTTAATTTCTAGTAAGTTTGATAAATCAATAAAGCCAAAACAACAAGCTTTTAACTAAATATTTGTTCTTCAAAATTCAAGGTACGGTAATTCGATTTGAGAATGAAGTTAGCTTACATCATCATCGTAGAATTTGCAAATGTCACAGAAATATTCCCCCATACTGACACCGCAGTTTGTACAAACTCGTGCAACCTAAAACCGACATAGATAATTAGATATTCAAGAAGATCAGAACCAAGACAACATTTTTCTTTGTTCCATCATTTAATTTTGATTAAAACCAACACAGTAAGAAGTAGAACACAAACCGGCTGCTCTGTGTCACAAACTGAACAAACAACCTGAAGCGGCAACACAAATAAACACAATGAGAACACTCAGGAAAGTAAAGACAGAAATTACAGACGAATAATGTCACATACTAAGTTTGAATCTCCCTCCTCGTAAATTAGAGTAGTTTAAAAGTCGTTTTGTCAAAGAAAAACATATAAATTACAAACAGAGAGTATGATATAATGTCACGTACTTGTTTTACATCGTAGCGAACGAGCTCATGCCGATCAAAGGGGTTGCTCAACATGCTCTGAGAAAATCAAACAATCCCACATGAATTAAACAGGTAGATATATATTACAGACCAATCACCAATGTCACGATTTGAATTTTTTCACACTAAAACGTGACCAATACCGTGGCTTCGTTGTGACAATGGCGACACGGATAGATCTCGTTGCAGCACGGAGCTCGAATCTGGCATCTTCTTCTGTAATGCTTGCATCTGCAGAAACAAAAACAAAAACCCAGAAACAATCAGCCATAAAAACGAAAACCCAATTCATATTTCTAGCAGATCGAGGAAGAAGAAGGGGAAGGGCGGAATGGCAAATTACCCGTAACCCATCTTCCCAAAATCGAGACGTCCATTGGCTGAGCCTTCCATGAGAGTTGGAAGAGGAGGAATTGCAGAGGGGAAGGCTTAAAGAATGAATGAAAGTTTCCCGATTTGGGAAGGATGGGTTGGCTCTGTTTGTCCGAGTCCTCAATTTGAAAAGAGCCCGAGCCATCACGTAAAGTAAAGGAGTCCCCTTTCCATTAAAATAGTCAATATTTTCTGGTTTTTGAAGGATTAAGCTGTAAAATAATGGAAAATAACAGAGTTTTGCGGGAAAAGATTTAATATTGTTTTTATTGTTTTTGGCAACGGCCATGGTTGCATTTGCGGCTACCCACTTGGACAGACAGATATAAGAGAGAGAGAGAGAGAGAGAGAGAGAGAGAGAGAGAGAGAGAGAGGATAAGGTGGGGTTGGCAGTTGCTGGTGGCCGTTGATAGGGAAAAGGACAGGCACCGTGCGATTAGCGAATCGGATTGCAGAAAATGCGAGGCAGCAGGCTTTACCAAAACAAGCAATCCTGCCCTCCTCCTAGTCCTCTCCTGTGGGCATTTTAACAAACATCCGCCAGGCATCATTATATCGCCCCCTGTCTCCCTGTTTGTTTCCCCTTTTTCTCTTTTTCATGGAGAAGGAGAACGAAGCCCCTTGAATGAAATCGTTTGTTAATGGATAAGGTTTTTAGGTTACATTCTCATCAAAAGCGAATTTGAATCATATTATTACTAAATCATTATGAAACTAAACCTATTCTTTTTTCCAAAAAATATTATCATTTGTTAGTAGATGAAGTTTTCTAATATACACCGATGCATAAAATAAACTAACGTCTAAAAATTTTTTTAAAAAAATCTCGTTGTCGCAAAAGATTTACTTGATTCATTCACTAAATGTTTGACTTTATATTGTACATCTATTACTTTTGTGCATGTCACAGGCCAAAGCACAATAAATAAAATTTACAAAAGACATCATTGCTTGGAGAGTTTGATAACAGAGAAGGATCCCTCTCACTCTTTCTCAATTGCCCTAATGTAGACGCAAGAAATAAGTTATCAATTTATTTGGCTTTCCTCCCCATGCTTGTTTGTCTCCCACGCTACTTGAGCTAACATATTTATTTCTTATCCAATTCGTAGGACTCTGTTTTATTTTGTTGTCAAATTGTCAATCTAGCGCCATACGTTAGGACAATAATTCACGTCCACCAAAGAACACATCTCCTAGCTTAAAGTATTCTGAATCAACAAACTTATCAGAGCTTCCTAATCACCATTTGAAAGGTTCGTTTAATTATGAAAAAGAAAACTAAAAACTTTAGGTTGCGTTCGGTTGGCAGCAAAAGAGACTTGGAAATGAGAAGTTATTTCATTTCCAATGTTTGGTAAGTCCAGGCTTATAAAAACTGTAATTAAGGATGAGAAAATGGAGAAGAAAAACAAACCCTCAACCACGATAGATTTTTTCTCTTCGCCTTCTTTTCTCACGTATGTTTATTATTATTATTATAATTATATATATATATATATATATATATATGAGGTGGAGATGACATGACATCACATTCACATGCATCTTGAGATTTATGGGAAATCGAAACTGCTTATTTCTTGTACATTTCCGAGTTCTTGTTGCCCTAGTTGTTGTATTTTGCCCATGTATTTAATCTTGTTTAATGATGATATACAGGGGTCTGTGCAATGGAAGTTAGCGAAACCTGAGATGCATGCAACATTCAAGCTGGATTTCTGGCATTACGGTCCCCAAAAGATTGCAGCTCCTTTTCAAATGCGTGGCAGAGGAGAGATTTTTTCGATCAGGCTTACAAATCAGATACCTTACGTGTTATAATATAAGTAAAAAAAGTATATATTTTTCGTGTTCCTTCATTTGTATTATGATAAATAGTATATTGTTTTTTTGTTTTAAGTTCACTTCAAATGTGTGGGAGATGGGAGTGGGGAGTGGGGAGTGGGGATTGGGGGTACAGGTACTGGTGGCAGTCTCACTTCAAATTTGTGTATTTATATACAAATATAAAGTAATATCATGAGTCGTACTGTCTATTTTTAAGGTTCTCATTTATAGATTATTTTTGTTTAAGTTTCCTTGAATTGGAAAGGATTTAGCCTTTTAGTTGTTATTGTGAATATTTATGGTTTATTGATAATATTGTGTTTGTCTATTTATCAAGATACAATCAAATACCTAAACGCCTTCTGATTCTAATGAAATTGTGTTGGGATGGTCTTTCAGTTATACCCATAAAAATGATCAATTTAGGTTACGATAAAATATTATAGAGCGAGCTCGAATAAGTGAATAGTGTTGTATTAAGTTACTTACTGTTTAACATTTGAGTTCTTTCTTTACATAAAACAATGGTCATAGCATCTTCAAGAGCTTAAATTTTTGCTAAATTAGCTGGTGAACAGCGTTGAAAAACTATTATAGTTAGTGAGTTTAACTTTACATCTTCAACAACAATCTCTATTTTAATAAATTTAATGTTTTATAAATTTTCCAAGAGAGTGAGAAAGAGTTGAATGGTGGAGTTTTAATATTTAGCAAATGTTAATAGGTGGTGCTATCCACTATCCCTTTTATCTTTCGCACACTTCCTCTTAATTTTCAAGCGTCAGATCGAATGAATTGGAGATGATCAAACGTCATAAATTAACAAGAGGTGTGTGAAAAGTAAAAATGAATATGTGAATAACAACAAGTGGTGGGGCCACATTCTACATCATATGAATTTTTATCACTATATTATTCAAATTACTTTAGTCCTAAGTAGAAGGGGGAACGGCACTGTGCAATGTTGGGGTAGATTTCACTTTATTTGTCACATCCCCGCCCGGGGTCCACCACATCCTGGGCCCGACCTCCGCCGTAGCACAATATTGTCCACTTTGGGCCCCGACCACGCCCTCACGGTTTTGTTTTTGGGAACTCACACGAGAACTTCCCAGTGGATCACCCATCATGGGAGTGCTCGCGCGCGCTACTCGCTTAACTTCGGAGTTTTGATGGAACCCGGAGCCACTGAGCTCCCAAACGGCCTCGTGTTAGGTAGGGATGGGAATATACATATAAGGATCACTCCCCTGGGCGATGTGGGATGTTACAATCGGCCCTCCTTAGGGGCCCGACATCCTCGTCGGCACACCACGGACAAGGTTTGGCTCTGATACCAAATTGTCACATCCCCGCCCGGGGTCCACCACATCTCAGGCCCGACCTCCACCTTAGCACGATATTGCCCGCTTTGGGCCCCGACCACGCCCTCACGGTTTTGTTTTTGGGAACTCACACGAGAACTTCCTGGTGGGTCACCCATCATGAGAGTGCTCTCAAGCGCTACTCACTTTACTTCGGAGTTTCGATGGAACCCGAAGCCAATGAGCTCCCAAAAGGCCTCGTGCTAGGTAGGGATAGAAATATACATATAAGGATCACTCCCCTGAGCGATGTGGGATGTTACATTATTTATGAAATTGCCGCTGAAGCTCCCTACCCTCAGCTTTCACCTGATTTACAAAATTACAACTAGGCTTCAAAAAAAAAAATTATTGTGTAAAATGACGAGACTGCCCATCTCATCTTCAGATCCCACCACGGTGAGTATGATGAGTTAAAGGGTAGAATCGTCTTTTTTATCAATAGGGTTTCAGATTGGGGTTAGGTTCTTTCCCCTTCACTTCGTTCTTTCTTCGCCGCAAGCAAGGCCATTTCGATCCTGGCATGGGTGAGTGGAAGGGAGACAATGAGAGAAAAAGAAAGTGATAGTGAGAGAAAGAGAGAGTAGTTGTCTGGATAACAGGGAGAGAAACAGAGAGGGGGGTTGGGATGGTGAACAGAGCCTAGTAAGGTCCCTTAGTCCATGAATCACTCTGGATCGTCTATTCCCTTTTGCGTGTCGGATGAGTGGCTGGATTTTGAAAGCTAAGTTCCATTTTTTATTGGATTCTTTACTGTTAGCATAGATTGTCATCATTTCAGCCTTTTTGCTGTGAATTAGTTCCGGATTTTGTTGCACTGTTAGGTCATGTTTTGGTGGTTCCTTTATTTGTTTTGTTTTCTGTCATTTTCTCTCATTTTGGGGATGCTCTATCTGTTCTGTGTATTGTTCTTTGTTTTAAGGTCAGTTTTCTTTTTCTTTTTTTTTTGGTTTTTTTTTTTTGTGGGTTTTCAGTTCTTTGATCTATGACTCTGTCTTTAGATTTTTCGTTCATGTATGATTAAATGGGTAGTGGGTTTTGGTGGTTGAAAATATGTTTTTTTTTTTGCTCAAGCTTCTTGCTCATTTTCCTGGGATTTTTTGTTTTCAGTTGCAAGGGTAAAGAGAACACTAAAATCTCAAGTTAAATGGGTATTGGGTTTTGGTGGTTGAAAATATGCTTTTTTTTCTGTTTAAGCTTCTTGCTCATTTTTCTAAGATTTTTGGTTTTCAGTTGCAAGGGTAAAGAGAACACTAAAATCTTAAAAATCGGTATTGGCATTTGTAGATCTTTGATAAAACTACCATGGAAGGAAGAGACTACCAGGAAAGTAAAACCCAGACCAGATAAGACAAGCAATGGCTAAGGAACCAAGGCTGTAGATCTTTGATAAAAGGTATAAATCCTTTTTGTTTCTGGTAGTTTGCCCTCGCCTAAAAATGTGAAATTTAATATGGTGTTGATGAGCGTGTTTGAAGGCGGAAAAGCTGATCCTGTAATTTAATTGCTTTGTCACACTTGAATTCATTTATCAATTTTGTTAAGTAATGTTTATATCTGCACTGTCTTCTAAACTTTTTTTATAAATGTTTTAACCCTGATCTATTGTTTGATGATCGTTTTGTAGCACTGCCAATATCATCGCTCTTTCCATTCCTTTATTTTTTTGGTGAGTGCTTGATAGGAATTTTTACCACACACGCAAACGGGTTAA
Source organism: Crataegus laevigata (assembly GCA_963580275.1). NCBI lineage: Eukaryota > Viridiplantae > Streptophyta > Magnoliopsida > Rosales > Rosaceae > Crataegus > Crataegus laevigata. The sequence goes on along the minus strand of OY756940.1, from coordinate 13,632,087 downwards.
AAGCTCATATAAAACTTGCAAGAATAACAAGGATGTTGTAGTATAAACGAATCTCGCAAGGTCGTTTTCCACAGGGATTACTAAATATTTCGAAGCAAATCAAATTCCAATTAGTTATTGCAAAATAGAAATTTGGGAAGATTGATTTTATGAACTAATTAAATTAAAACGAAATTAACTAATAAAAATAAGAAAATTTTCAAAATTAAAGCAAAGAGACAGAAGAACCAGTTTTGTTTTTAGAAATCAAATTAAGAAAATACTAGGGATCCGTCGTCACCTTAGCAATCCTATGTAATCCTCTCAATTACTTATGACTCATACATACATATTCCAAAGGTTAGGTATTCTTAATATATGCCTACTTGGACCACCAACATAGAGCGTATATCAAACATGCAATCCGTCTGTGGTATTCAGATCAAATCTAAACATGCATGACTCATTAAGTTCAGTGAAACATTTTGAAAAACCATGCAACCCTCAAGATGTGGTATTCATCCTAAGCGAACTTGCACATATTAATCACAAGAAGCCTTCGTCAATTTCAAGGACCGACCTCTGACAAAAATTGTATCAAATTACTTTTCTAAACATCATAATGGTGATCAAGCATCAACACAATTAGATAGTTTAACCCAGTGATTAATAATTTGAAAACCTGCATGCACATAATCATAAGCAAATTGGAGAGAAACTACATATTCTTGCTAAGGCTCGTGGCCTCACCCTAGCAAAAGAGAATTAGTTACGCATATTCATAATAAAAATCATAAAATTCTTCATTAAAATAATAAAATATCGAAAACACCTTGAATGGAAAAAGTCTGAAAATCTCTACGCTTGGCCAATTTTTCTTCCTCAAGAACAAACAGAGACGATGCAGAAGTAGGAATACACAGCCAAGCTTATTTAACCTAATTAATACCTCATAATAAAAGGTCTTCCATCCCAACTAGGAAACTAAATAACTAGAATAAAATAGGAAACATAAACCTAAATTAAATGGTAAAATTCGCCTAAAATCTGAACAGCCACGTTTTGGACCCTTAAGCTGCTCCAAAACCGGCCCATAATGGTTGGATCTAAGGTTTGAAATATTCTGAACACTTTTCTAGAAGGCCACGAACCTATCAGAGGTCGTCTTAGACTCCAAAAACGCCATTAAAGCCTAAAAAGCAAGGTTCTAAAAGTCGCTAGGCGCTAGTCGGGCAGCTAGGCGGGCGCCTAGGCGGACTAGGCGGATTTAAGTAAATCAATCATAATTCGTGTAAATAAGTGTCTGCTTATACTTGAAGCATATATAATTTCATCATAAACTACAAAATAGAATGCATATATATCATGAAGTATTGAAACATAATGAAAACATGTGAAATAAGGATATAATGTGTGTTCATTTAAGTATGCAACAAGTCTCTTACAATTTATTGAAAAAAAAATAAAATGTAAAATGAAAGTAATCTATTTTCTGTCTAAGTGAGTTGCAACCTAGGCGAGTGTTTAGGCGGGTCTAGACGGGTGCCTAGGCGGTCTAGGCTGGTGCCTAGGCGTACTAGACGGTGCCTCAGCAGGTCTAGGCGCCCTTAGCATTAATCGGGTCGGCGGGCAGGGGCCTAGCGCCTAGGCGGCGCTAGACGGGGATTTTTAGAATAGTGCTAAAAAGTCATGTTCTAGCACTGCGCAATGCTCCTTTATTCCATCGCCAGAAAATAACCACTTGGTAAAAAATCCCAAATTTTGATACGCATACGCCAAGTGACACACGAACGTCCTCCAATTTGAATCACTCAAAAAATCATCCGTTTGATCATGTTTTGCTCCAGAGGAATTCGAATGTCCTATATTAAAAATATAAATCAAAGTATCAAAATTCTACCAAAATAATTACCAAAACATACTAAAAATAGGGTAAAATATATAATATGATATTGACTCATCAGTGCTCACTTATTAATACTGTTGTTGCTTTTAGTTTTTAAATTTTATGAAAAATGCAACCTTCAAACCCTGTTGAAGTCGGTGAGTTGATGATTGTCAGTGTCACTACTTCTACTTACCTTTCGTATTCTTCACCATTTTGTTCCTTAACAAGTGTCTTTATGAACTTTTGTGCCTTGATGGGGCTTTTATAGATGCTTGGCAGAGTTCTGACATCAATTTTTTGGGGAATGGTGGATGATATCGACTCAGATGAAGCCCCCTATTTATATATCCTAATCATTTTTATGTTCTATCTTTTTTGACTTGATGATATTGATCAAATGAATAAGTTAGAAACTGAAAGTTACATTTGTTCCATCAATATGTTGATCAAATAGATGAGTTAGAAGTTGAAAATTACATTAGTTTCTTGTTGCTTTTTATATTCAACAGATTTTGTGTACGTGTAGTGCTTTATTTTTAAGGTTATTTCTCTCAACACCATGTGAACGTACAAATGGTTCTTTTCCAATTCAACCAATTTAAAAATAGGGATTTTAACTGATGTTCGTCCATGATTCCTTACTTTCCAAATATTGAAACATGCATAAGGGTGCGTTTGGTACACGGGACGGGACGGGACGGGACGGGACGAGGCGTTCCGTCCCGCGTTTGGTACGCCTAAAACGAGTGGAACGAGACGTTCCACGGGAAGTTTTGGATGATTTTTGGTTCCACCTCCCCCCCATGGAACGGGGTTGTTCCACGTCTGTGGGACAGAAATTTTTAACATTTTAGGACAACAATGCCCCTTGTCTTTTTCAAAATTTACAACATCCGTCCCGTCCTGTTCCGTCCTGTCCCGTCCTGTTCCGTCCCGTCCCGTCCCGTTTGCGTACCAATCGCACCCTAAATTCACCTTGGAAATTATTCATGTCAATGTCCCAAAGGATACAAATGTAAGATCTCACATCGTCCAAAGATGAGGATCCTATAAGCCTTATATGTACATTCCCAACTCCAATTAGCACGAGGCCTTTTGGGAGATCACTAGCTTCGGAGTTTGTCGGAACTCCGAAGTTAAGCGAGTTCGCAACAGAGCTATCCCAGGATGGGTGACCCACTGGGAAGTTCTCGTGTGAGTTCCCAAAAACAAAACCATGAGAGTATGGTAGGGACCCAAAACGGACAATATCGTACTATGTCAGAGTCAAACCCGGGCCGAGATGTGACAACAAACATGAAGGCATGGATGAAAAGAGTTGTATCAAAGACAACAAAAGGTCAAAAGCCATGTTCCTCATTATTTCATTAGGTATGCATGTTTTCTTCACATGTTAATATATTGCATATGCGAGCCTAAATTTATTTTATTGGAGTCACTTTTGGATCTAAAGTATGTCATTGATGAAAGTTATATTATGGTGTCTTTTAGTGATCTTCATGTTTTTCGTACAAAATGAGATTGTTAGCTTCTATGGTAAGCAATATTAATCATCAGGGATTTGTTTACATATTGCATGAAATTTCTACTTTTTTCATCTTTGAATAGTCCCAAGCACGGTAAATATAATAGCATTAGAAAGTGAGGAAATCCACTTTCTTTGGTCAAGTTGGATTCTCTACTATGACTACCATTTTTATATCTAAACAAAATTTTAAGGGTATGTATGATATAAAAGGTAAATTTAACTATTTTGTTTTCTTAGTTCTCATGCTTTGGTGCCTCAAGTTTTAATTTTTCATAGCTGTGTCTGAGTTGTTTTCCGGTTACAATTTGGGTGCATTGGCAACTTCTAGGGGATTGAAATTGTTTTCAGGTCAAAATAGAGGAACCAATAGACTAGGAGATTACATTACCAAAGTAGGAAAGTTCGGTCTTGATTCATAGTTTGGCAACATAATATGTATTTAGGATGTTGTTTTGGAATCGCTTGATAAGTGTTAAATACATCCTATAACATGACTGACTAACAAGTATGGTCGTTCAAATATACATGCAATTGAAATCACTGACTAAATCAGATTTCTTTTACATTGAAGCAAATCTTGCCTATTAGGTGTTTGTGAAAATTCCCCAGAGAGTTAGAAATAAGGATATGATGCAAATATGAATATAGAATGTTTTGGTATGTGTGTGTACGTATAGGGGTGTTATATTGATATGACATGTTGCCTTATTTATCTATTTTTCGATTGTTAGATCAAGGAAGGAAGTTCAATTAATCAAGGATCAAGGTTTGAACTACTAGATAGCACGCCGCCTTCGGTTTGAGGTATAGAAGTCTTGAGCTTGCAATCTGGCCGCTTGCCTGTTATAAATTTCTAGTTCCCGAATAAGAGGGCTTCTTTGTTAAATTTATTGTTAATTTCAAGGTACTACCAATTTCTTTGTCCCCGTGTTTATTAATTGTATTTTTCTCTATTCATTTGGGCTATGTCAGTGGATTGAAGATCTCAGTGAAAGTTCTTTCCCTATCATTTCAAGCTAGATTAGCTGGTGAGTGATATGCTCTTTGTGCTGGTGCAGTATCATTGGTGCTCACTTTGTACTGTTGCTTTTGTAACATTGGGATGTTTCAAGATTTATGATTGTGCGCTTTTCTCTCTACACTCTCTTTCTTCCCTCACTCCCTCTCTCATGTAGAGTCATTTTATGGTACAATGTATTTATCAGTTCTCGTGTCCAAGTTTTCTTTCTACTTTCAATTAAGTTTTGTTTGTATGTTTTGTTTTCATGGAATCTCTTGCAGAGATTTCAATTACGTTGTACTTGAATGTCCTAAACTCAAGTCAATCAAGATTTATTTATTTTTTTGTTGAAACCATTGAATTTCGTTGCACTTGAATGATATAGTTGCGGGGAATACATTTACATAATGATTAATTTTAACCATTGAATTTTATTTTATTTTTCCTTGGAGCTTTAGTAACAAGATCATCAAATTCTTATATTCATTATATGTGAGAATAAATCTACATGCATAACAATATTGTTACACTTCTACTTTTATTGGGTTTTTATACAGTTAGTGTGTTTGCTTAGTCTGGCCTTGGAGTTGGATACACTTTTTGTAATAGATTGTGATTTGTTTGAAAATATCTTTACTGATGATTTTGAGTATAATGTGTTTTTCTAATACTGTTTGTCTCCCCCTTTGTAGTCCAGTCGTGCTGAAGACATCTCCATTAACCGGTAACAGATGAAATCGTTTGTTGTCGAGGTTCTCGTGCAGAAGGGCAAAAATGTTGCCAGTGGAGGATAGATAACAGCTCAAGACACATGGTATGAGGGTTCAGGTAAATTGTACGTATGCATCTGGAAAAAAGTTAAAAGTTAAGTCGGGTTGGTTGTAGCTTCTCCTTCTTGCCACAACAAAAAATACTTTTGAATTGCATTAAGTTGTTAATAAATTAAGCTTAATCTATATTTTACTTATCAAGAATGGGTAAACTATTTTAAGTAAGAAAATTAAGTGCTTATATTAGGTAAACTATCAATTTTACAAAGTTTTCTGGTAAATTAGATATATAGTTTAATTCGAAGAGTTGTGTTGACCTTTACTTTTATTAAATTATATAGTTTAATAACGTCCCCTTTTTCCAATCCCTATATATATGCTCAACTCTTGGGTCAATTATTTGCTAGTAAGAATGTTTAATTGCTTGATCAATGATGTCGATTCAATTTGAAGAAGAAATATAACTTTTGTTCAATAGGGATTGAGACTCTCACATATGAGAAAGATGTCCCAATTGTTCATTGATTCTTAGGTGCTACGTCTTTTTAGTTGCTTTGTGTAGAAACTATTCATGCCTGTTGCGGCAAATACATTCAAGTCCAGCATCAACGCGCGGGCATATTTTCTCGTTAGAACTAAAGTGTTTATTGTGAAACCTATTAATTTAATTATAAATAAGAAATAATAAAAAATAACATGTGTCAAGTTTTTAGTGGGTTAAAGTGTCACTCAGAATAATTTCAATGGCAAGTTAAGCCTTACACAAGTCTTTCTCTTCCAAAAGAATATTTGTTTCTATTCTTAAGAGCGATTCTAGAAAGCAAACACCTCTTGATTCTTCAAAGTGAATCCAAACCCAAGTTCTCTCTCTAGTGAGAGTCGTTCTCTCTTTTTGAGAGTTTTTCTCTCCCCTTCGTGTGAGGTCTCCAAATTTCAGCAAAACCAGTGGCGCCGATCCTAGCTTTGGCCGGGATCAGTTGCCGTCCTCCATTCTCTTTCCCTCTTATCTGTTTTTCCTTACTTCTACTGTTTTTTAGCCTTGATTGTTCTACTAATATGTCCGGTTTCTCTTTCCCAGACAATATCTTTCATATGTGTTCATCCAGATTTCGATCTTCAGCCATACAACCTTCTGAGATTATGTGTAGAGTTCAAATGGCTTCACTGGCTCAGGTGTTTCCAACACCACCACTTTCTCCTTGTCATCTGCCTTTTTCGACAATGTCGTTTGTGGATCTCCACGGACTTCATCTTGACAGTTGGCTTCTCTCATTTGGATGCCGGTTATCCTTACTATATGGTTGTGCTCGGGTAGCAGATTGGGGTTTGATATGGCATTTGGTGAGGTATTGCTTGCCTGTGAAAAAGGAATTGGATGGCTTGGGACGACCTCTGGTGGCAAAGGAAACGGTAAAAGTTTATAGGTTCGGGGTTCAGGGTTTGTGGTTTGTGGTTTGAGTTTTGGGCTTAATTGTATCTTAGCTTTGGGTTGTGTTGTTTTGTTGTGGCCTCTTTTTTGGATGTTAATATGTTAGCTTTGGGCTGTGACTGGTTGTAAAGGTTTTTTTGTAATAAAAAGTACTTTTGACCAAAAAAGTGAATCCAAACGTGTCACCAATTTAAGTTTTTTTTTTTTTTTTTACTGAAAAAAACCTCTAACACAACCAGTACCTCTTGCATCAAAAGATAAGGCTTGCAAAGCCATCCTTGGAAGCAAGACTTCCTAACATGTAAATTTTTGTAGAATTATCAAAGAGAATGGCCTAAGGCCCACATCCAACAACATTAATATTGTTATTGTCAGATGGAGTGGGGTTAGGATTTTTTTTTTTTTTTGAACAAATGATATTATTTATACTAAGAGGGAGATGGTGGGCTTAGCCTCACAATGAGCTAGCAATAACGTGGTTCAAATTCGCCTTTGGCGAGAATCGAACCTAAGACCTCTCACTTATAAGTGAAGAGGAATACTACTAGACCGTAGTACTAAGTGGCTGGAGGACAAAGGCTGCACGAACACAAACCGCCACGGCAACAAATTATGACATTGGCTCTCCTGCATTGAGGAGACCATAGGCAGGCACTGCAATGAAGGTCACCAACCAAGGATATTTAAATCTTTTTCTTAGAGATACGATCGATGTGGGATATTTCAACACACCCCTCATGTGGGACTCAATTAGTGAGTGACACGTGAAAAATCCACACATCAACAACCACGTTGAGCCAAATGGACTGTACCATTCATAAAATTTAACTCTAATACTCCCAATTTCATGTGAAGATGAATACTATAAGACTATATTACTTTTTTACTACAACCAATATTATTAACCGAAGCTACACTAAAAAGAGGGAATAGGGTTTGAAGGCTTGAAACTCTTAACACAATAGAGTGAAGAGAGAGACCTATCCACCGAGTAGAACAATCTATCATTTGCTCGATAGCATCCACTACTCCAGGGTCAATCGTAAAGTTGTTATATTTACAAATGTTATTCATTATATATTTGTATACACATTTTTTTATAGGAGACGATTTTGGTATTATTTGAACACATCAAGCAAGATTTCAATCGTCAGGGAACGCACTCTAGATTAAATTTGTAGTAGTCTTAAGCTAACAAAAATCAACATAATAATACAAGGCCAGATTGACCAATTTATGAGCCACCGCATTAGCCGAACGACGAATATGACGATCACAAGATGTTGTGAAGCCTCGTACCCAATTGTAATGTCCTCTGCCACCCACCAACCTCAAGGCAGAAAATAATCAAACACTTACAGAAATTTTGAACTTTCGCTAAATTGGGTTTCATTTCCAAAATTTTAGGAAATTTGTTGATGAACAAACAAAAAAAAAAGGTCAGGTGGAATTGTGGATGATACTTTTTATCACTTTCCCATCTGTTCTTTAGTTTTCGGAACTAAATAAGTTCACTATTATACAACTTTTATTTTTCTTTTTACGGAAGATCTTCCCCATATATGCATGAATAGAAAAGGGAATGATTCGGAGAGTAAAATGATAGGATCATCGATTAGAAATTTATTAATTAATTGTAGTATGAAGTAAGAACATTGTTACATTAGATTCAGACGTTTATCAAAAAAGTAACATATATAGTTTCTACATAAAAAGGGACTTGTTCCGACTAGAATTAAAAGACAAATTTGATTGTGGTGCCAGTCATTTCGTGCACAAATTTGATGCGCCTAACATTGTTCTATATATTTTTAATTTTTTATCACCTTTTCTCATGGACAACGTCATCGTCATCCCAACAACAGTTACCAATATAATTACTAATTAGAGTAGTTGTTGCTTACTATTTTTTGTTCTTATAGTGCTTGCGGTTGCATTGAGTGTGTGCTGTCATCTTAATTCATCGACAATAAGCAATTTTCGACTAATATTATTGGAGAATTTCCGCACAATACCTTCAACACCACATCAAATAACTAACTATACCCATCTAATAATAAGGACATGTTATCAATAAATAAGATGAATACAACAGTAAATGGTGATTATAATAATTGTATTATATAAAACACAATATTAATCCACGATGTGGTATAGTTGAATATCAGAGTGCGCGACGAACAAGACTACAAAATAATAAGAATTTTATTGAACAAACGAGAATGCCGAAACGGCTACAAAACCCTAAGAAACTACATTTGTGAATAACTTGTTCTCAAACTAAATTACAAACTCTATTTATAAAGCAATAAACCTAAGAAACCCTAATGTGTAAATGCCAAAAATACCCTACATCAAATCAAATCTCTAATTAATTTCCTAAATAAACTTAATAAATTCCAACACCCCCTGTCAAACTCATGGTGGTACACGACATGAGTTTGCCAAAGTAGATGTGGATGCAAAACTCCAAATTCTAGTGCCGATGCCAATGCCAATACCAATTTCCGAACAAACAAACAAACAAAAAGTCCAACCAATTATTTTTCCTTTTTTTTTTTCATTCCATTATTTTCCCATCTTTTTTCCTTCTTCCTCTTTCTTTTCTTATGACAAGGGGTCTTCTCCAGATTGCAAAACCAAATGATGCAGCAAACAAGTCTTGCAAAATAAAGGGATTGCAGCCGATAGAACAACTCTAGTGAAAAGTCAAACTACAGAAGGGAAAGCCTAAACAAGACCAAAACTAAACCCAAAAACAAAATGTGACAAAACAAGTTGATACCAATCAAGAACGGATTGAACCCTAAGGATCAAACCCGCTCTGATACCAATTTGAATATCAGAGTGCGCGACGAATAAGACTACAAAATAATAAGAATTTTTTTGAATAAACGAGAATGCCGAAACGGCTACAAAACCCTAAGAAACTACATTTGTGAATAACTTGTTCTCAAACTAAATTACAAACTCTATTTATGAAGCAATAAACCTAAGAAACCCTAATGTGTAAATGCCAAAAATACCTTACTACAAAATCAAATCAAATCTCTAATTAATTTCCTAAATAAACTTATTAATAAATTCAAACAGTATTGATATGTGTTCTTTGTCCCGCATCGACCGTTTCATTTTCTCTTCCTCGCCTAGCTATTATATACTTGAGGATTGGAGACGACACACCAAGATAAACAGTTCTCTTAACTCCATAGAGGAGAGGAAAATCTCTTTACTCTTTTTCTCTCTTAATTCTTGTATGAGGTAAACGATAATGAATGAGAATTAGATGAGCTAATTGAGATGATGCCAACACTTTGTGAGTGAGAGATGTAGGATTTCTATAGTAATTGCATTATATAAAACACAATATTAATCCACCCAATATAAGGTGTGTTATTCATATGTGTTTTTTGTTCCACATCAATCGTTTCATTTTCTCTTGGTGTGTCTTCTCCTTTCCCCAAAGGAGAGGAGAAATGAAACGGTCGATGTGGGACAATGAACACATATTAATAACACACGGATTAAGATTGTATTTTATAGAATGCAAATATTATATAAATCTTACATCTCGCATTCATCCACAAAGTATTGGCATCATCTCAATTAGCTCATATAATTCTCATATGTTACCATTGGAACTAAGAGAGAAAAAGATTACTAGAAGAGTGGAGAGATTTCCTCTCCTCCCTAGAGAAAAGAGTGGTCGATGTGAGACAAAGAACACATATCAATACCACACCCTATGTTGGGTGTATTAATATTGTGTTTGGTCTTTGTGCATTGGCATAACGTACGCAGGCAATCTAGCTAGAGTAGATACAACTAAATCCTCCTCTGGTGACGTCCTTATTTATGCTTCGAGCAACGGTTCATAAAAACGAGACGGTGATCCAAAATTCGTCATTCCACTAGGTATGTCCTATATCAAATTCTTTTATATTAATTGTATATATTTCCAACAAAAACAGTATAAATGATACATGCTAATGTAGGTGTTTTCCAAATAGGTCAAACTAAACCAATCCAAACTAATTGTAGTTTGGCTCACTTTAATCCTAGTTTACTCTTTTTTTTCTTAATATGAAAACATTCTAATCTTTTTGAAGTTTGAGATAAGTCACACAATGGACCGACGAAATAATTATATATAAAACTCATCAGTAAAATGTTTCCTTATAATCACTATCCTATAGCTAGCCTAGCTGCCACTTTACATACATATACATATATATATATATATATATATATATATATCTAAAAATACACCAAGCCACATTGTTGTGTTAATGATGATGAGCTGCCAAGATATAAACCCATCTCCACCTTCAAAACACAACGAATAAAACGGTTGTATATATAAGCTACGTACACATATCATATATGCACGCCACCAAATTACAACCATGCAAACCATGCACAGCTCCAACACAAACAAATAACAAAAAAACAATAAACAGCTTCCATTTCTTCCATTTGTCACATCTCTCTCTGCCTCATATTATTAAAGGGAGCTCGAGACATTAATTATTCTGTCTCGGCCTCTCTTGATCTGCCCAATCTTTACATCTCCGAGACCTAACAACACACAAAATATTGAAAAATGGGCTGCGGGGAATCAAAGCTTGCGGTTGCCACCACCAACACCATCCTCCGCCGCAAGAAATCGAGCGTTGCCGATCCTTCCAAGAAGAGCAAAGACATAGAAACCGTCCTCGAAAACAATGACAACGCTGCGAACTCAACGGCTCAACAACAACAACAACATGACCAACAAGAAGAACAACAAGTCAAGGAGGACAATGCGATTGCCAATAATGTTCGTGGTGGAGAAACGTCTGCGGTGGCCGATGATGTGAATGTGAATGTGAAGGACATAAAGGTGAATAACAAGGACGGAGAAGATGGTGGTAAGGAAGTATTGGAAAAAGGTGACAAAGAAGAGCACGACGAGGCCGCGGGGAGATTGATTTCGCATGGTTCTCCGAATCGTTTCTTTTCGTCGAGGAAATTGGATGAGGAGGGAATTGACGCGATTATTTCCGAGGGACGGTCTGGGACGTCGGACTATTATACTCCACGCCATGGAAGTAAGGGAAACTTGCACTTCAAGGTAGATGATGATATCGCAGAGGACGATAACGAATTAGATCTGCCAGCGGCAGAAACAAAAGCTCCAGTGGTGGAGACACAAAATAAGGGTTTGTAAACCTCAATGTTGCTTTATTTCAACATTTTTAGAAAACTAAACATATTTGCATGCATGCATGATCACGTCGAGTAGGTCTTATTTCTGAAAGGAAGCATTCTCTTGCCGAACTGTGAATCTGACCTATTGATTGTGTCCAATTTAGCTACAAATGTACGTATCAAGCAAACGCGTAGTCTGACAACAGAAACTTACATTTGGTAACGTGTATATTACCGTCTGACGTATTGTCTGCTAATTTAATTTGGTTATTGTGTAGGTACAGAAGAGCCCGTAAAGAAACCGGAGGAGAATTCGGTGAAGGAAACAGAAGTGGCAGTTAAAACCACTGTTGAAGCCGAAGTGGCTGAAGCCGCTGAACCTAAAGTTTCAATCCCTGCTGAGGAAGTGAAGAATTAATCTGAACTAGCAATACATGAGTGCAGGAACAATATGTGGGTGATTCCCCAGCAAAGGATGAGAAGACAAGCTAAATGCGAAGGGCAGTGAAATTAGGAAAGCTAAAGCTTCTCACTTAGCTTTTGTGTTTGTAATTGATCAATCACCCAGTTTTATAGGTTTTTCCGCTGTCCTACAAAGCTTATCTTGCTATGCGTATAGCATGTAACTTGAACGGAATATCTAGTAGTACTGTGTGTTGTATTCTTGGTATTACAATTCCAAAATTTATCCAATTTCGATTTTATAGACCAAATTTGACCAAATTCAACCACTTAATATTAATGTATTAGGCAGCCGTAGATTAAACTAGTTAGCCATGACAGCATGTCAACCTCCTTGTATCTGTAAATTAGAGTAATTTAGAATATCGTTGTGCAGCAAAATGATGATGAAAATTTGACAAGAAGGCATTTCATGTTGATTTCCTATGCTTGAACCAGAAATGACATTTGAACTTTGGACCACCTTACTTCGATTAGACCACTTGAATTATAAGGGATGAATATGTAGTGTCAATGTGTCAGTGTAATCAAATTAAAGCACCGCACCGGCTTGGTAGGTTAATTGATTAAACCAGTGGAACTGATAAGGAAATGTAACGTCATTGAGCAGCGTTACAACAATGTGGTCTCGTTTTGATAAAACCCTCAAAACCCGGTTGCACCTAAGATTTTCTCCTGAGTTGACAACCGAGCTAAACCGGTGAGCCCAAAGATACAAAAATATTTGATCTAATAAATAATTGGTATACTTATATCATAGCTTCGGATATATATACACAAGTAACACAATGCCAGCATTCATATCCCAAAGAATGAAGATGAGCACATTTATATATACACAAGTCATCGGCAGCCCCGTCCAAACCCACGATATTCATCAGCTGTGGCTTCGGAAAAGCAAGAGCTTTTAGGCATACAACGAAATAGCGTTTCCAGGAAATATACCTACAACTGACCTCTCTCAGATTTCTTCCACGGGAAAACACGGCTGACACTCTACAGAGGTTTTGCCCCAGTATCTGGCGCTGCATTTGACTTGAGAACAGAAGTTGCAGGATCTCTGGACAGTATAAAATTTCCTCCAAGATCTGTTCTGCTGTACTCAACTACACCAGTACCCATCACAATTTTGCACCGTCTCCATGTCTTGGCCATTAAGTCAACACCATAGTAAACTAAATGGTCCGAAATGCTGTTCCCACTCACTGACCTGCACAAACGTCCCAAGAACTTCTATCATATTTTTGTGATCAGGTTATTCTTTTTCGACTTCATTATTTTATTATTATCTGAACCATAGAAGACTGCACCAGCGAGCTGTTATGTGTCGATGCATGATGAAAGAACGGAATCGAAGAGACAACTCTCAATGATATCATAACGCAAAACTGGATTACCTGCTGCACGTTGGGTCCTCGCCTGAATTATCACAGATTTTCTCAACTTCATAAACAAGACTTTCAACTTCAAGGTTATAAAGCCACACCTAGAATCAGAATAAGGCTTTCAATGGTCTGAAGAGAAAGAAACTCCCAAAAAAATGTCATAAATAAACGAAATTATGATCCAAGTGCTGTGTGCAAGTGTGTATCAAGGAGTCGTATTCAATAATACTCATCCACCTATTCAAAATATGACCAGAAATTGTAATTTGGATATCATCTGACAATATTCTCATGACTTACAAATATTTCACATAATCTTAAGCTATTCAGAAATAATTGGTTGTGTATAAAGAGCATAAAAACTGAAACCTTAGCCACACCCCGACATTTTACAAGAAACTACTTAAATCAGTTTATTTTTTTATTGATCTTAAAGGCTTTGAACTGAATGTGCAACTAATCCACCTCTGTGGGCTAGAAAAACATAAAATACTGAAAATTTGCCACAGATAGATTTGCTAGAAGAAACTACTTAATCAGTTTATTTTTCTAATAAATCTTATAGTTTCAAAGTCAAGGCATGAGTAATCCAGCAATGTCAGCTAAGAGAATACCTCTCGTGGAAAGTGGTGGTATGTCTTCTGAGGAAAATAAGTATAGTATGGAGGTAAATGAGGCACCATATCATGTGCATTTGTTACTCGTATACTGTTTGGTACAAGTGCACTATAGTATGATGCAAAAGCTGCATTACCGATACGAGGTTGTCCAAATGTCATAACTTGAACATTTTTCTCTTTCTGATTGACCTGGGAATTAAAAAAAAAAAAAAAAACATTCAATGTTTCAGGTTTGAAGAACATGCTTCCAGAATAGACTACAATTTCAGCAAGCAGTGAATTCAATTAAACTATTCAAACACCCTTCTGGAATAAGTTCAACATTTTATGCCATTCAAGAAATGTTGTTGGCATACTAACATATCTTGATCAGTTAAAATGAAATGAAAAAAAAAACCAATGAAAGCTCAATTGGCAATAACCAAGTTTATAAAACACATGAGTCAGGCTCTGACTGATATACTGACGACCGAAAATAAGATGAATGGTAGTGAAAGAAAAACTCAAACATATCTTGCAAAATGCTGGCTTAATTATGATTACCCTTAGATCAAGAGCACAAAATGAAGCCATTGCCCCTCCCATTGAATGTCCTGTAACTATGATGCCAATATCTCCATAATATTCCCTGGCTCTTTCCACAGCATTTAGAATTCCAGGGCGTATGGTTGTGTTGTGGTAAGCACTATAAAACCCATGGTGCACCTAAAATAGAAAAAGAATGAGAACTGATACTTTACATTCCAGCAAGCAACAAAGTAGAGAAACTTTACTGCAATACCATTGCATCAGGCATGCCAGGGTAATCTAGATCAAGTTGTTTCCAAAATAAATCTTCAATCCAATTCTGTATGCTGTACACATAAAGTAAATCCACAAATCAACAAATTCTGGGAAAAGGGCAAATCAGATTGCCCATAGAAATACATATAGTTATATTTAAAGGAAAAGCAAACGAATGTAGATATAATTTTCCATTACGTTCTGAATCCACATCCTTATTCATTGTATTTTTCAATTTTCTCTTCACTTATGTCATAGTTTGGCTCAATAAATAATTCAGCAGAAACTTTAATTGAGAATGATAAATACTCTAGCACCCCACCTGTGTTCCTGAGTCCCTCTAAATGCAATTATAATAGCATTGGGATCTTGTGCCACTCCAACAAAAGCCTGGAAAAAGTAATGACTATGTCATACAGAGGCAGCAAAGAAATAACTTTAACACATAAAACCAGGGTGAACTATGAAATTGCACCTGTAAGCAATGCTGGACATCAACAATAATCTCTACCATTTCAAACCCCTGTTCCATTGAAATGAGGAATAAGGGCAACGATTTTCAAGCATAAGAATTTCAAATTAATCAGATACGCCTCAGTACCTTAATCAAATCATTACAGCATGAGCATGTCCAAGTAAACAGCTCTGACAAATCTGACAAATAAACCTACAAGAGCAGAAATTGATTTCAATTGTTACGGACCTTATAACTGGTACATACTCTAATAATTCAAATCTTGACATATAATCCAGAAAATCTTCATTTGGTTTCCTCATTGTTTAGACAGATTCAATACTTCCCATAAACCAACCTTTTTCTATGTCACAATTACAACATACCATGACTGACAAGTGGCAACGCATATGGTAAAGATTTGCAAGGGAAATGGTGAGGCTAATGTTTCTGTAACATAAATTTTTACAAACCAAATCCCCATAAATGGTGACACAAGCAAAAATATGATGAAACTTACTGTAGAAGCATATCGCACTAGTATAGTGGCAAGCGTATGATTGTATATGGGGCCATGATCGTTGTGCTTAATTTTCAGTTCTGCATTTGTAAGAAGAAATTACTCCCCGTTAAAATGGGTCCAAGAAGTTCAAAACAACTAAATTCTGCTTCCAACTATTTTGATCTATAATTCTGCACACCGCAAAAACAAAAATACACAAAGAATCTGCAGTACACCACCAGTTTATAATGGTACAGTTCTCATCACATATTATCTTCTCCTAAGTGAATATAGAACCTCTTTAGTCCCTAACAGACTGATACCAAATCATCCTTTAGTAATCTATGAGAAGGTAAAACCAACAAGCACCGCATTGTTGCAAAGGCATTCATAGACAGTGTGCAAATTCTTTTCTAAATAGCACTTCTATTCATAAGCGCTTTTACTGAAAGTGCTTCTATGAAATGGATTTCATATATCACCACTCCAGGAAGCACTTTCACTTTCAAAACTGCTATCTTTCTCTACTAAACCTTGTCATAAGGGTTTTTGGTTTGCTTAGCTATTCGAAAAGCACTTCCAAACTAGAATAATGACTCTAATGACCCATTGAATCCCCTGAACTAATTCTTCTCCAACCATCAAATTCCCTTCAAACCCAATTTACAATTTCGATATACGCAACGAAAAAGCATCTAATCAACCGCCATGAACTTCAACATGTTTAATAAAACATAAAAGATAAAACTTTTGATGCAAAAATTGAAAATTTACCTCTCCCAGCAGAGAAAACAAACATCCACGTTAATATTACCAATACCAGCCATCTTCTTTTCTCCATGGCCTGATGATTTCACAGCAAAGAAAAACAAATTACGTCACAATTCAGCAATTATTAGTTTCAAGCAATCCGAAAATTAGAGAAACCGACCACCGCCACGACGTCCCACTCCACTCACCCCAATCGGCAGCGGCTTTGGAGCTCCGAAGACTATCGAATTTAGGCAGATTTTGCGACCGAGCAAACGTGGTGTGATCGCGACGCACCGTTTCGAAGCTCTTGCGGTGGTAGTTGGCAACGCGGTAAGATTGTAAAGGGAGACCGAATAAAAGCAGTTGACGAGGCAAAACAGAAAACTAGTTTGTTTGTTTTGTGTAGACTTCCGAAATTATCCTTCATTTATCTGTTCCTTAGCCGTTGATCTTGTCTCTAAGTGTTTTTGAAGGCCACGATTGGAGGGTAATTACGGTAAGTTGCCGGTATTTGAAGCGTGTGGAATTGCACGTGCTGATGTGTATTTTAATTTCGTATAGGATTGGGTTTGGATTAGGGGTGGAATTTTTTACCACATTACCATACCTACCGTATTACCAACCGTACCATACCAAAGTTGTGCCAAAAAATTTGTACCACTGGTAATGGTACGGTATTTGTACCATACCATACTGTTTCGGTATGGTACTGGTACTCAAAACTAGTACCAGTGGTATACCATACCTACCGGTTACCAATATTATTAATATTATATTATATATTTATTCATATATATATATATATAGAATTATGTATTATGTAATATTATATTATGCCGTTTGACACTTTGACTCATTTATCATATTCCTAAAATCTCCACAAACCAAACACTCTTAGTCTCTCACTCTGGTCCCTGCTCGACACATTAGAAACCTAAGGCTTGTTCCGCGTCGCAGCTCTCTCATCGATTCATCTTCGTTTCTCGTTTCTGGCGACTTCGTTTTCCAAGTGAGGGTACAACATATGCATTGGGTATTACCACCTTGGATTGTGGGTTCAAATCAGCAAGCAAGTCGTCAAGCACAGCTATATGGATATTTACATTTTTGTGGTTTGCTGTCTTACGTTTCTGGTTCATTTGAGTCTCAGCATGCTATAGAAATCTTGTCTTATGATTTATTAAGTTTTTACCACTTTGACATACAATAGTAAAAAATCTTGAATTAGGTTAAATTGTGTATATATGTCAAACTGTGTATATTTTCTGAGTTTTGAATTAGGTTAGAAAAATATTAGATTTTGGGCAAACTAAGTGGCGTAAAACAAAGTGGTAATTACCATTGGCATACCATACCAACCAAACTATTTGGTATGCCGATATTCGGTATACCAAAAGTTTGGTACGGTAATGGTAATAGATTTTGTCGTACCAAATATTTGGTATGGTAATCGGTACAGAGGTTTTGGTACGGTAATGTACCAAAACCACCCCTAGTTTGGATCACATGAATTTTCGCCCTAGCTATTTTTTTTTGGGTGCTACTAGAGTCAGTGCCTTATTTTCTCACTCACATAATAATCTCACTTACTATAAAAAATTAAAAAAATTAAATGTTATTCCCACACTCATCATTATTCTCAAAATAACCATATTATAAATTTTTTTAAATAACTCTAATATATCTTTAAATAATATTATAAATAAATAAATAAATGCATCACATATGATCTAGACATTTATCATCTCATTCACCCTTATCGCTACCTTGCAGAGACCCCGGACTCCCAAACCACTATTCTTCCTCATTTTTTGTCAAAACCGCATATCTCACACTCAATTTTTTTTTCTCCATTGAATTTTCTCGCCTTCGTCTAGTACACGCTCATTCCTTCCTCCAACCTTTCCCTTGATTCTAACCCAAATATTTCCCAACCTATTTCCACCAAAGATATCACACACACCCCACCCACCATTATTTATTTATTATTTTAAATTTTTTTTTAAATTTTAGTAATGAATTAAATAGGGGTGTAAGAGTCTTCTTTTAAAAGGATAAATATGTTATTAACATTTTTATTAAATGATGGGTGGTGAAATAAGACACTAGAGTGAGAATATCATCACTTTTTTTTAACAACGTTTCTAATTATCATATCTCTTAATTTGTTGACCAATTTTATCATGTCAACATATCATTTGATTGTATGTGAACTTATTTTGTTCTTCGATATAATTGATATTTTATTTTAAACTATTTTAAAGTACGGAGATGGAGTTTTGGATAAGGGAAAGCACACTTGCTCTAAATAATGTATTTATGTTTGCGACCCCGGATGTGAATCAATTAGAAGCAACGGCGTCCAAAATAAGTATATATTAGATTGTACAGACTACCTAATGGCCTTACGATTCTTCACTTACCAATATAGAAAACCATCTCTTTAATTCGAATCCTCATTTTATTAAATAAGGAAAAAGTTAAGTCAAGATTTTGATAAATGAAACTCAATTGTATCTCAATCAAATTCATAAAGTGTGGTACTATTTTATCAAAGGAATAAATTTTGTATGGATATATTGAAGATTGGGAAATTTTTTGAAATTTCAAATGAACTTATAATACTTTTTCAATTTGTTATATGAATAAAAATTTGAAGCGATCCATCATGTCAACTTTCTAAAATCTTTAATTTGTCATCTTATCATCTAAGGGGTTGGGCTTATGATGATTTGATGGCTTTCGGCTCGAAAAAAGGAGAATGACATGCACACTTTTTATGTGTTTCGAATCGAGGATGGCTAAAAAATATAGTCATTACGGATTAAAGTTGGATGAATTTTTTCATGTTGCCTATGTTTGTGATAATGGGATTTTGATTCTTCTACTTGTGGACTAATATTTTTTTATTATCGTTGCAATGAAATAAAAGAGATTGCTATGATTGACCATGACCTTTTTTATGGACATCATGGACCACGTTGAATTTTCAAATCTTTTAACTAACCACAACTCCACATTAGTAAGTCTAATGTACATTTTTGGTAGTTCACCATAAGTTTTTCAAGCAAATACGACGTGTTTTTTAATTAGTCAAAATTGAAGGGTTTAGAATAAAGAAAAGTCAAGAATTTATGAAAAGGAAGTCTGAAAGAACGTTGAACACAAGTCATGTGCGAGGCACGTGATTTATTTTATATGAAAAGCATAACGAAGTTAGAGTGAGATGACAACTTAATGATTTTAGAAAATTAATATGACAAATCGCTTAAACTTAAGTTCATATGTGACACACCCCAACCCGAAATATCAAGGTGTGTTGGCCGTCACGTGATGGTGACGTAACCAAGTGCGCTGTGCGGAAGTACTAGAGTGAAAAAGTGAGGAAATAAAAACCAAACAGAATAATTTACAATACGAGATAAGTGAGAGTGAGTGATGAAACGGAACCATAACAACACAACAATAAAGTTCAAGAATCATAGGTGCAGTCCAAAATAAACAAGCACTGAAAACGATAACTAAAGAATTTCTACATGGATGGCGCTCTGTCAGAACTGCTTTGATGCCTTGATCGCCACCAACGTCACTACTACCTAAAACCTGGAGGGGCGCAAAACAGAAAACGTGAGTGGGCAAAAACAAAGCTGTTCCAAAACAGTTTCAATATCAAAGTAGTAACCCCTCTCCGTAAAACATGTATATTTCCCATACAATATCGTACGTACTCATATATTAAATGAAGCTGGAAAACGATAAATCCTAAATATGCCATGTCAGAATACACCAAGCCGAAATACCCAATCAAACAGAATAAGCATCAAGCAGGTGAGATAAATCAAATCATAATATGCCGGCAATATCAATACGTCAGCCAGAGTCACCGAACGCGACCTGTACGGTTGAATCTATAGATCCTCAACCAAATCCTGCACACGAGTCGGAACCACCTTTAGTGGTCTGTACGACAAGCTAGGTATATAATATTATGCTCAATGCTATGATCAAGTGAAGGCTGTGCGACAAATCGCAAGTCATTTACGAGTCGGAACTACCGGGTGCCTTGGATCCAAGGTGAGCGTACGATGCGGGAGGTGAACGATCACGTAAAGGCTAGGCCCTACTCTAGCGAAGCACAAACACCGGGGTGCAGGAATATGAGCTATATCACAATCTCATCATCATCACACTATCACTAACAAGTATACTCACCCGACTTACCTGAGCGTCCACGATGCCACAGCATAACCAACATAATCACAATAACAATATCAACGATATTCGACATGGCATTTCAATTGTAAAACCATTTCAATTCTAAAACCATTTAAAAATGTAATTTCCGGGAAAAATACTAATCATATATAAATATACTGAAAACAAAAGCCCACTTACTGATATGTAGAAGGGTCGTAGCCCCTGAGCCTTGCGTGGCTGCGCTCGTCCTCTGGATAGACCTCACCTATATGCGAAACAACTATAAAACCGTCAATTAAACGCACATAACCAGCCTTAGGTAATAACTTCTCATACATTGCTCAATTGGGGTGTTTCAATATACCAACATGCTCTACTCGATCCCACGAACACCCTCATAATTTTAGAAATTTTTTCCGATGGCCCACGCGCTGGCAAAAGCATGGCCAGACTCGCCCCTCACGCACGACCAACCCTAACGGAACAGTTAACGACAGTTAGGAATATTTCGTTAAAAGTAACAAATTCCGTTATCTCTAACCTAACGCCGTTAGAATATTCTGTCAAACTTGATAGAATATTCGTCGTCTTCTACTTCCAATCGTCGGAGTCTAGCGCCAGCAACCACTGTTATCCCCGAAAACTGGAAAATCTTCAAACTCGGTTTTCTCACTCATTTTTCAACCAAAATTCATGAAAATAACACTAAAACAAAGCTTAGGATGAGTAGAACACATCCATACCACTTTTAAGCCTCAACAATGCTGAAATCTCGCCAAAGAAAATTCATAAAATCCGGTCAACTCTAGAACTTGCGATCCTGACGTCCAAAACGCGTCAACGACACTCCCCGAGCTTCATGAAGTCCTTTAGAGACTCCCTGTGATCTCAAAACTTGCTAAAACCTCTGCGATCGAGAGTGCATGAACAGTACCCGCAATTGTGCTCTTGGGTTACCGGTTTCGAAGGTTCCAAGCTAAACCAAGGGTATCAATGAGTTGGTTAGGTTACAAGGAACACGAATAGGGTAATTGGAACCTCAATCTGTGGCTAGAGGTGTGGGAGATGGTGTGTCCGTACAAAAATGGTGAAAATGAAAGAAAACTCGAGAAGGAGGAGAGAGACAGAACCATAAAGAAAGGAAAAAGGGTGCACGTGTGCATGTGGTGTGTGTGTGTGTTTAACTTAGTTCCAAACCAATCACAACCAACCCGCAATAAGCCCAATTCTCATTGGGTCCAACAATGTAGGAAATAATCCAATGGGCCCAAAACGTAGCCCAAAACACACACACGTCCACGAACGAGCAAGGGTAAGAACGTCAATTCACCTTTCCAATAAAATATTCCGAAACGGGCTGTCACAATATGACAAATTGAAAAATGGTGTATAAGTTCATTTGATATTACAAAAAATAATTTATCTCAATACTCTAGCATTCTAGAATTCTACAAGAGTGACTGTTCATGATTCCTGAACCTATCACTTCCGCTATATCAAGAATTCAGTGCACTAATACCTCACTTGATCACGAGTAAGCTGTAACATAAAATAAAGTTGATCGACTACCGTCGACTGCTGTTGTAACTTGTAAATGCAACAATGAAGGGTATAGATGCACATTGGTCTCACATGTTGTTACAAATTTTAGGTGTTGGTGTGAATGGGCAAATTTTCTTATGGTACCCCAGTTGGGAAATGCTTTGGGGGCACCACTTTGCTAATTAATTACAGATGCACCTCCAATTCGATTGATCGATCCCAAACCGGCTGATGAGAGAAAGGAAACAAAGCCGAAAGAATTTCGACGCTCAACGTGTAGGCTGTGCGTTCAGTATTGGTTTTATAACTTTCATTCCATCATTCCCCCTTTTTGTTGTCTCTTCTAATTAGGATTGGTTTTCTTTCCCCGTTTCAACTTAGTTTTCTAGGGGTGTGCTATTCACACACCCATTTTTACTTCTCACACACTCCTGTTAATTTATGTCCGTTAGATCTTCTTCAATTCATCCGATCTGACGGCCGAAATCCAAAAAAGTGTGGGAGAAGTAAAAATGGGTGTGTGAATATCACACCCCGTTTTCTATTTTAGTCTCTTTTAACCAACTTAATGGAGTTGGTTTAGTGGAAAATGAGTAACGATTTGGAACTCCAATCCAAGTTTCAATCCTTACAAATGCATTTTTTAGGATTACGGACTCTGTTTTGGTGTATCGTTTGCCTCTGGGATAAAAATATATTACCTCTTGATGTAGTATTGGAACTGCATTGAAAGGACATTGGTCTATGATCTATGAGTGATGGAATATCTCCTATGTTTTTTTCTTAAAAAAAAACCCATATATAAATCATATATATTGCTTTCATACGAAGAATAAGACATAACTGATAATTTGTATACTTTGTTAACTTAGTATTAAAGCAATTACGCACTAAGTAAACTCAATAATTTAAGTCGACAAATCATTACCTCTTAATATAAAATAACGTTTTTAATAAGAAGAATAAAATCTAAATTTCGATTTGATAGATTGTTGCTTCTTAGTATTAAAAAAAAATTGAGCCCGCAGACCCAAAAGGGCACCCAAACCCAAAAAAAAAAAAAAAAAAAAAAAAAGGTTTGAGGCGATGACCCGGGAACCCGAACCATGAGGTACAGAACCAACGACCCAATTACACAGAAGCGGGAAATCACACTTTTCAATTGGCGGGAAATTCTGATGTTTCCCACCTAACGCTTTTCTAAACCGCACATCTCAGTTTCCAAATCGGACGGCTGTAAACGCATCTATTTAATAACCTCCTCCGCCCCCGAAGCACCCCACTCTCGTTAAATGTTCTCAGTTTTCAACTTTTCATTATTTTTCGCCCAGGGGCTTCAAAAATCCAAAATTTAAAGCCGGCCCCTCTCTCTCTCTCTTCTCTTTTATCTCTCACTTTCTCCTCTTTCATTACGAAACCCTCGATCTGAGAAAATTAATAACCGCCATGGCGAGAGCTTCGAAGCCGCAGGTTTCGTCCGACGAAGCCCTATCCAACGGCTCCAATTCGTCCGACGAAGAGCCGATCAACGACCAGGAGGAGGAGGAGGTCGATGAGGAGGAGCTCGAAGCCGTGGCTCGCCCCGCTGACTCCGACGACGACGAGGTCGCCGCCGACGAGAACTCCCCTGGCTCCGATGATGACATGCCGGTCGCTGAGAACGACGACGACGGTTTGGATGAAGAAGAGGTATGACATTTATGATTTTGCCATCGTGGTAGTGTCTACGGTGGTGCTTTGTTCACTGGATCTGAGCTGAGGTGTTACTGCTTGTGTTTGCTTGGGTTGTTGCAAATTGAAATTTGGGAATTTGTTGAGCTAGGGTTTTGGCGGTCTAGGGATCGGTTACTCTTCCTCCTTTTTTGGGATAGAAGAATGATAACTTCTCAAAATTATTTATCTTTAGGTGGATAATAGTTGTCAATTGCATATTGTACTTGGGTTTGAGCCTTTACGGTTTGCTGGTTTAAGTGCCAAAGCATTTCGGCACACCTTTTCTGACCAAAGGTTCTGTTTTTCATGCAGGATGATGAAGCTAATTTGAGTAATGCTGAAATTGGAAAACGTGAGAAGGCGAGGCTCAGAGACATGCAAAATTTGAAGAGACAAAAGGTTCAGGAAATATTGGATGCACAAAATGCAGCCATTGAGGCTGACATGGTGAGTGCATTGGAAAGGTTAATACGGTGCTGCGTTTGTACTTGTTATTGGATATATAGTCCCTTTTATAAGGTAGCTGATTTTCTTGCTGTTGGTTTAATTGCAGAACAATAAGGGGAAGGGACGGTTGAAGTATCTTCTGCAGCAAACAGAGTTATTTGCCCATTTTGCTAAAGGTGACCCATCTGCATCTCAGAAGAAAGTGAAAGGAAAGTAAGTTCAAAAATCATTGAAGAGTCTTGCGTATTCAATCTATACTATCATGACATTGATTATTGTCTTCGGAAATTTATTTGCCTTGAAGAGATAAATATGAATTGAATTTTTGAGCTAGAATTTCTGTTGTTTGAAAAAAGTAGGATAAATGCCTTTAATTGGTTATGATTATTGCATGAGTGAATTAAGATTTTAAAACTTCTTACTGGTGCTTGTTTAATCACAAATTTAGAGGTCGCCATGCTTCCAAAATAACTGAAGAGGAAGAGGATGAAGAATGCCTTAAGGAGGAAGAAGATGGTTTGGCTGGGGCTGGGACCACACGGCTGTTGACACAACCTTCTTGTGAGGATTTTTCTTAAATCTAGTTGATTTTCTCTAACTTTCAGAAGGCTGTATTCACATGACGTACTTCATGGTTTAATGTTTAAGACTTGCTTTTCCTTTTTCCTTTTGTTCAGGTATTCAGGGTAAGATGAGGGATTACCAACTGGCTGGATTGAACTGGCTTATACGACTCTATGAAAATGGTATAAATGGAATCCTTGCAGATGAAATGGTAAGCACCAATTTGCGGCTAATAGGGTTAAATCTTTCCTTTCTTCCATGTATTGAATTGTGTATTTACTTTGTGTGAGCCGTCTTAATGATGAATATGTTTTGTTCTCTTCCATCAGGGGCTTGGTAAAACATTGCAAACCATCTCCTTATTGGGATACCTGCACGAGTTTAGAGGAATAACTGGCCCTCATATGGTAGTTGCTCCAAAGTCAACTCTTGGAAACTGGATGAATGAGATTCGGCGTTTCTGCCCCATCTTGCGTGCTGTGAAGTTTCTTGGTAATCCTGATGAAAGAGTAAGTCATTCTGGTGTGATTTGAATGGGTGAGTTATTTATGTTTTGGATACTCTGTTCAATATTTCATTACTTTCTTTATCTTGCAGAAGCATATACGTGAGGACCTGCTGGTTGCCGGGAATTTTGATGTATGTGTTACAAGTTTTGAAATGGCCATCAAAGAGAAGACCTGCTTACGCCGTTTTAGCTGGCGTTATATAATAATTGATGAAGCCCATCGTATCAAGAATGAGAATTCACTGCTTTCAAAAACAATGAGGCTGTATAATACTAACTTCCGCCTCCTAATTACGGGCACACCACTTCAGGTATGAATTCTGATCTTTCTTTGATTTTTGGGACATGCTACATGCTGGATTAATATTGTTTGATGATGTTTTATTTATCCTTATCTAGCATGGCACTTGAAAGTTTACAATCTTTTTGGGCTGGATGTAATTTTTGGAGGGTAACCTGTGTTAAATTTAATTTTAAAGTAACAAGAATATTCCTTTGAAGCATGCTTGATTTTTTTTTTTCCGTGGTTTACTTGCAGAATAATCTTCACGAACTATGGTCTCTGCTTAACTTTCTCCTGCCAGAGATATTTAGTTCTGCTGAAACTTTTGATGAATGGTTTCAAATATCTGGTGAGAATGACCAGCAAGAGGTTGTTCAACAGCTTCACAAGGTAGGCCTAATGGCATCTCAACTGTTGAGTACAGTATTTGGTCCTCCTGCTTTATGATTGCAATATCTCACTTTGATTTATTCTTCTTTAAGGTCCTCCGGCCATTTCTTCTTAGAAGGTTGAAGTCAGATGTTGAGAAAGGTTTGCCTCCGAAAAAAGAAACAATACTCAAAGTAGGCATGTCACAAATGCAGAAACAGTACTACAGGGCTTTATTACAAAAAGATCTTGAAGTTGTTAATGCTGGTGGAGAACGTAAGCGCCTTCTGAACATAGCGATGCAGCTTCGTAAGTGCTGTAATCATCCTTATCTTTTTCAAGGTGCTGAGCCCGGGCCTCCTTATACAACTGGAGACCATCTCATCACAAATGCTGGTAAGCTTAACATTTTAAAATTCATTGACTTCATTGATGCATATTGTTTGTTTGATCATCGAACTCATCCTTGTTAAATTTTCAATTGTAGGTAAAATGGTTCTTTTGGATAAGTTGCTTCCAAAGTTAAAGGAGCGTGATTCTAGGGTCCTAATATTTTCACAGGTTAGTTCTGTTCTGTGAAATCATTATACTTTCATGTGAGTGTAAGCAAATACGTTGCAAGTTGCAATGCATGCCCAGAGATGTATCTCAATTGTTTTATATGGTCCTTGGTTTAAATGTCAGATGACCAGGCTGCTAGATATCCTTGAAGATTATTTAATGTTACGGGGGTACCTTTATTGTCGGATTGATGGCAATACTGGCGGAGAAGATCGTGATGCTTCTATTGATGCCTTCAACAAGCCTGGAAGTGAAAAATTTGTATTTTTGCTATCAACCAGAGCTGGAGGACTTGGTATTAATCTTGCCACTGCAGATGTTGTCATCCTTTATGACAGTGATTGGTGAGCATCTTTATCATTTTCTTTATACTGATAGTCATTGTTGTTCTGTCTGCATGTCTATGCCTCAGCTGTTTGATATGCTTTAACATGTGACGTGTTGTAGGAACCCTCAAGTTGATTTGCAAGCACAAGATCGTGCGCACAGGATTGGTCAAAAGAAAGAAGTTCAAGTGTTCCGGTTCTGCACTGAGGTATGAATGTGTTCTGATCTGATACATTTCAAACTATGTAATGTTGGTATATGGGTAGTTCCTCACTGTGAATCGTTTACATTTGAAACAGTATACTATTGAAGAAAAAGTTATTGAGAGGGCTTATAAAAAGCTTGCTCTTGATGCTTTGGTGATTCAACAAGGGCGCTTAGCAGAGCAAAAAAGTAAGCAACACAATTTTTCTAAGATCTTTAAAATAAGCATATACACAAATTTATTCCCTTTAATTTTGTTCTTGTATGCAGCTGTTAATAAAGATGAGTTACTTCAAATGGTGAGGTTTGGTGCTGAAATGGTCTTCAGTTCCAAGGATAGCACCATTACAGATGAGGACATAGATAGGATTATTGCTAAAGGAGAAGAGACAACTGCTGAGCTTGATGCAAAGATGAAGAAATTTACTGAAGATGCCATCAAATTTAAGATGGATGATAGTATGTTTGTCGATTTATTGTTTTTGTCCATTATCCATTTGATTATTTTTTTTGTTATTGCAATTGATGTTAAAATGGAAATTGCAATTTTCTAATGTTGGTGCTGTTTCTGCAGCTGCTGAGCTGTATGACTTTGATGATGAGAAGGTTGGCATTATTCTTTTAATTCTTTTTCTATCAAGTTTTTATGGTTATGGCATATTTCATTTGGCTTACCTTCATCCTTTGTGATTTATAACTCATTTTATGTGTATCTTTTTACCTGATGAAGGATGACAAGCTTGATTTCAAGAAAATTGTTAGCGATAACTGGATTGAACCACCAAAAAGAGAGCGGAAGCGCAAGTATGGATTTTACCTGTCTGCCTCTTTACTTTGCATTTACTTGCTCCTAGTTTCCAAGTCTGAATTTTTGTGCTTTCGTTATTAGTTACTCAGAGTCCGAATACTTTAAGCAAACAATGCGCCAAGGTGCTCCAGCAAAACCAAAAGAGCCTCGAATTCCACGCATGCCTCAATTGTAAGTGCCTCCTTGTCCTAGCTGTTGACTGATTCTCATCTGTGTTGTGTTCTTTGACCTTTTAAAATGTTCAATAATATTTATGGTCTATTCTGCCTTTTTGTCTCCAGACACGA
This sequence comes from Crataegus laevigata, assembly GCA_963580275.1. Classification (NCBI taxonomy): domain Eukaryota; kingdom Viridiplantae; phylum Streptophyta; class Magnoliopsida; order Rosales; family Rosaceae; genus Crataegus; species Crataegus laevigata. The sequence continues at coordinate 13,603,534 of OY756940.1, read as the reverse complement.
TTTCCAATTTTTCAACACACAGAGGTTGAATGAGCTATATGAAAAGGAAGTACGGTTCCTCATGGTATGTATAAGTGAACTCTTATTTTCATCTTTATGTATGGATTGAGATGTATGCCTTTGCACCCTATTTATCTATCTTAATTCTTTTGAAAAATTCACAGCAAACTCATCAGAAGAATCAGTTGAAAGATACAATAGAGGTGGAGGAACCAGAAGGTATTTATTGTTTTTCATATGAATCGAGTCCATGTGCTTTTGTGGTTTTTGCTATTCCATTTGCTAACTCCATATACAAATGTTTAGAAGTTGGAGATCCTTTGACTGCTGAGGAGGTGGAAGAAAAGGAAAGCCTGTTAGAAGAGGCAAGTATAATATATGCTGCAAATGAGGTTCTCGTCTAGGTTTTCTTTATTGAGCTTTTTAATTGGTCAATTTCAGGGTTTCTCTACTTGGAGTAGAAGAGATTTTAATACCTTCATTAGGGGCTGTGAGAAGTATGGCCGTAATGACATAAAAAGCATTGCTGCAGAGATGGAAGGGAAAACAGAGGAGGAAGTTGAAAGATACGCAAAGGTTTTTAAAGAAAGATACAAGGAGTTAAATGGTAAGTGGTATCCAACAGTTGTGTGTTGTAGGGTTAGGTAGACAATGTCGTTGGTTAAGGTCTAAGGCTCTATTTGGAAATGTTGAAAGGCAGGATTTGGAACTGGTAATTTAAACACACTATTTACATGCAACATGAATTGGTTTTAAATCTAAATAATCCGACCAAAAAACATGATTTTATTCCCGGTTGTCCATGTATGAATTTAATATCATTTGACTGGCAAATCAGAAACAAACCATACTCTGTAATTGAGCTGACTTGGGACGCTTATGTTTATATATGTACATTATACAGACAATGTCCTTTGGTTTTGTTTAGCGAGCTGTTATGATTTTGGAACCTTAGATTCCAAATTGTTGACTCTATTGGTGCTTTCAGATTATGATAGGATCATTAAGAACCTTAGATTCCAAATTGTTGACTCTATTGGTGCTTTCAGATTATGATAGGATCATTAAGAACATTGAAAGAGGTGAGGCTAGAATTTCCCGCAAAGATGAGATCATGAAAGCCATTGGGAAGAAGTTGGATCGTTACAAGAATCCATGGCTGGAATTGAAAATCCAGTATGGTCAAAACAAGGGGAAGTTGTACAATGAAGAATGCGATCGTTTCATGGTACAGTTTTGAGACTCTACAGCATCTGTTCTATACAAACTTCTGATTTTTGATGTTTAATCTCTAGTGGTTTTTCATGTCTATTATACTACAGATATGCATGGTTCACAAACTTGGGTATGGGAATTGGGACGAATTGAAGGCAGAATTCCGCACATCACCCTTGTTTCGTTTTGATTGGTTTGTGAAGTCTCGCACAACTCAGGAACTCGCTAGGAGGTGTGATACATTAATTAGATTGGTGGAGAAAGAGAACCAAGAATACGATGAGAGGGAGAGACAGGCCCGCAAAGAGAAGAAGCTTGCTAAGGTTTGAAGGCACCAAATGCACACATTTGTTCTGTGCTTTATTTTAGGTTTTTCGTTCCAGGTTTAGTGCCCAAGCTTGTTCTAAAGCAAATGTCCCAAATCAGCGAATGCGTTATCATGTATCATGTTTTGTTTCAGAGTATGACACCGTCAAAGCGGGCCTTGGGTAGACAGCCAACTGAGAGCCCAAATTCTGGAAAGAAGAGGAAGCAATTAACCATGGATGATTATGTCAGCTCGGTATGTTTCTTTTGTCGAGTTGCGGAATTTGTCGATGTAAATGTTGGCTGATGGCTTAAATAATTGAAATTACTAATTTTTGCAGGGAAAAAGGAGGAAATGATTAAAGATTAAGATCCTGGATGTTCTTGGGTGCTGAGACGTCCAGATATTTCAACATGGAAAAGCATGGAGCGTTAGAGTTTTTAGGCTGTTCTAGTTTCATTTTTACCCGATGTTTTTGGGATCACGGTAAGGCTAACCTGGTCTTAGTAGCGCCCGTGATCTTATTACGAAAGGGCTGGCTGAATTATAAAGATGTATAAACAAGTAGACTAGTTCTGATTTACACAATGTTTTGAACACCATGGATGTCATTCAATGAGATGTATCTTTGGTTAATTCCTTTCCGTTTGCACTTGCAGTAAATATTTATTTTCCAGAGGGCAGGAAGTTTGATTTATACTATTATCGTGTGACTCTTGTCTTGCACTCGAGTTTGAATCTTTGCCGTAGTTTACAATATTAGCATGCAACTTATCTATACCCTAGTTTTTAAGGCCGTAGGCTTTTAAGGGGACAAAACCTCGATTGTTTGATGATATTAATACTAGTAGCAGATGTGAGTCTAGTCAAGTTGGCCGCTGACTTCCATGGCCTCTCTCGTCGATTGTTTTCTAGCAGGGGTTTGGTGGTCTAATTAGAATGTTGTTAAGTAGTACCCTAGAGGTTGCGATAACTTCACCAAAAGCAGAGCACGAAATCTAATATTTTGCAGTAGCATTTTTGTGAATTGAACAACGAAGACGATGAGAAAACACAAAGAAGGGGAAAATAACTTCACAAAAGGAGGGAATTTTACATGGGATCAGACGTTTCTGTATAGGCCGAAAACACGACTCAGAAATCCAGCCATACATGAGATTGTATGAGAGTACAAAGATGTAACCACATCATCCAAACCAAACTCACTAATTCCCCAAAATGTACAGGCTACGCATCAAATGGGGCAAAAATTACACATCATTCCGACAACTCTCCCTCCTGTAATACGAGCATCGGAAACTTAATACAAAGACCAAAATGTTGCATACAACCGTTCTGTTGTCGGGCGCTACCCGAAAATCATTAAACTACCCCCATTACTCCAATCCCTTTCTCTTACCGTGTATCTTCCTCAATCGCAATACCCGAGCATTCAGTTTCCATACTCAACTACAAGAATGATATCACAAGAAAACAATAGCCAAGGCCGGAGGATGACAGAGCACGTATTCCCTCGGTGAGCATGGACACCAATATGTAAAGGATGAATGTAGCTCTCGCACTTTCTCTTTCATCACAATGTTCCCCCAGTAACTTGCAACACATTTTTCCTCGGAAGAAAATTTTACTTGCCTTGTTGCTGCATTCACTCATTTGTACCGTCAAAGCTACCCATCGCATTTGCTCGCTTCTTTTCTCTCCAATTTTCGCCCCAAACCTTTGCCTCAGCCACTGCACGTTCTCTATCTAGATCACGGTTTCTTGGAGTTTCCCGTGCTCTCCCAGCACTTTGTGGGCTGTCTCTCTGAGACTCTTGTCGTTCCAACCCATCTAAACCCCATCTTCTCCCAGACCCAGTGCCAGTATCAATCCTCCCTAATTCTACGCCGGTATTCAAGTCCCTATTGGGGTCTCTTCTTCTGAAATCAGGTGAGTTTTTATGCGTAGCAGGAGAACCATGTCGCCCACCACGTACATATTCATCTGGGCTATCTAGCCCATCTCCCATGTTCCTTCGTTCATCCCTGTGCCTAGGAGTAGATGAACCACCTCTGTTGCTAGGAGTAGTGGCTGCATTTGGATCATATGTTTGGGAGGCTAAGTACGTGAGAGCAGTCACAACATCCCCTATTAGAGGCCTTGTAGCCGCTTGTTCCTGCAAACACATGGCTGCAACAGCAAGAGCTTGGTAGAGCCCTCGCATTGGGTAACGGCCTTCCAATAGTGGATCAGCCATTTTCGGGAACTTCCTACGATCCTTGAAAAGTGGCCGTGCCTATAAGCCGAAGATCCACAAAATGAAAAGACGAAAACAAAAGGAAAGCGCTTCAAGTGAATTCGCAGAGTCATAAAAACTTAACTAAAGAGATATTGACAACTAAAATTCTAAAAATGACAAGTGCATACTTACCCATGCAACAAGATTATGCTCTCCAGGACCTCGGGTATTATCAATGGCTTTTCTCCCTGTAATAAGTTCAAGGAAGACGACTCCAAAACTGTAGACATCAGACTTCAGAGTGAGCTGGCCAGTCATAGCATATTCTGGAGCACAGTAGCCATATGTTCCCATCACACGGGTGGACACGTGAGTCTTGTCACCAACGGGACCTAGTTTTGCAAGCCCAAAATCAGATAACTTTGGGTGAAAGCCCTCGTCAAGAAGGATGTTTGACGACTTCAAGTCTCTGTATATGACGGGAGGGTTTGCTTTATCATGCAAGTATTCCAAACCCTTAGCTGCACCAGCTGCAATCTTCATTCTTGTATTCCAGTCCAGGGGCTCCTTGTCTAATGGAAGATCTGAACAAGTAAAAGAGAAGCAATCTGGATGATTTAAAGAAATTTTACGCATAGAAAACAAACTTCAGATTTGTAAGTAATAAAGAGATTTGAAGGGAGAGGAAATTGTTCAAGAAAAACAACAGATAATGATACTGCAAAATTAAGGTTTAGGGTTTTGGTGATATGACTGAGCACAATATTTACTGGTGCTTCTCGGTGCACTTAAATAAGTAGTACTTAGATCTCCAGATATTCGGGGTATGGCATCAAACACAAAAACTTTCCTCTATTTCTAGAACACTAGCAGTTGTACGAGAGACAGGTAATTAATGGTTGACTTGTAGTAGAATAAAAAAAGAACGACCTGACACATGTGTCAATGAAGAGATTTGTACATGTGAAATGTAGGAATAGCAGCATATGTATGTGCATTCTTCCATGTCATCGTTGTATCATATCCTCCCTTTGAATGTTAGATGTTAGAAAAGTAATCAGTTTGCAGCAAAGGCCAGTAACCGTCAATTAACATATTCTTTCTTTAACATAGAAGTATTTAGTTGTTCACTTGTTAGTACTGTGAAAGGTTTCCTAGGGATCCTTGGTAAACTTGAACCCAGGTCTTGATAGTTGACCATCAGAAGAGCAGTTCATATCGTTGGAGCTATATAACTTGACGAAAACCTTTTTGCTACTTAGCTTCACTCAGGACCTTTTACACACTTTTTTTTCTCTCTTTTCCAACAATTTTTTGAAGGTCCTTTTTTGATACCTTGACCTTGAATCCAATCAACAATGGGAAAACCATTTTGGAAAATTACCCTCAACTGTAACTATGACAGGTATCACCCTCAACTTATCAGAAAAGCAAACAATCCTAATAATCCAAAATGTCTATTCCTTTATTTCCATGCATTTATCTTACTGACCTTATTTTGGTTTCATACATTCAGTAAATAAGATGCATCTGGCATCAGCCACTAAATATACAGTAAAAATATCCCTTATGTCTTCTACAACAAAGTGGCGATCATATTAAAGGTTTCCTCTATTTTGAATCCACATTCACTACCATGTCAGCCTCACGCATAGGATTCTGTACATATCCCATATGCATCACAGTGCGCCTTTCTTAGCCTACTAGTATCCTAAATGTACACATTCCATGGACTGACAAATATGAAATTTGGAACTTTCACTACTCAAAACAAGCCTAGAACTACAACAGATACACAATGCCACGTCAACACAATAAACCCAAAGAGCTGTTCCAGAAGTCATAAGCCAATGAGGAGCTAGATGGCTAGATTACAGAACTTAGAATTATAAAGCATTCCCATATCTTCTCCAATAATTTTTTTTTATCACTGGCTTTTCTGATTTGAATCCTGCAACTCACTATGGAAAGCATAATCAAATATGAAAAAAATGCACAACACCACTATGACTTTGATAAAAAAAAGGAACTCATGCAGCGCAACCAAGGGATTATGCTAGCAGTTGAGTGTGGACCCGATGACTCTGGTAAAATAAATAGCAGGAATGACTAATTAAGTAATTAATCATCACTCATCAGCATTCCCATCTACTTCAGTGACGGTAATCTATTATAGCTGAATCCCTGATTAACTCTTGTTTCACGTGAGAAATGTTGCCATAAAAGAAACCCTCAAATCCTAGTGCAAGATCATAAGATCACCTTAAGGAAACTAACATTCGAGCACTAACACAGGCAGAACAAGTTATCGAGAATACGTATTTAATATAAGATGCATCGCCACTAAAAAAGGAAGAGTCATTATCTTTTTCTATGGTAAAAAGAGAAATTCAATCTGACCGTGTAAATGATCCTCCAAGGATCCCAAAGGCATAAACTCATAAACAAGGAGGCGTTGATCTCCATCAGCGCAATAGCCTATCAAGTTGACAAGGTTTGGGTGATGCAGAAGGCTGAGCATAAGAACCTCCACCAAAAACTCTCGATTTCCTTGAAGGCCATTCCGGTCAAGTTGTTTCACGGCAACTACCTGGCAACAAATAATTCCATAGGGGGCATCTATCATGGACTAGATATAAAATCAGCAATTGATTTACAAATAAATTCTGCACATCATCTTTGGAAAATGCAAAATGTGCTAAAATGTTTAATAAGTTCCTAAATCTTACAGATTGTATAAATGACTCAGAAAAACACTTAAACATGCTTTGATGACGTTTCTTAATTTAATTCCAAACCAATCAACCTACCTGTCCTGTGCTCTCCAAGCGACCTTTGTAGACGTGTCCAAAACCACCTTCACCCAACAAACATTCTGGCCTAAAATTCTTCGTTGCAGCTGCGAGCTCTCGGAAGGTAAATGTCTGTGCAGCAATGTGTGCTGTCGAGCCATCTTTTGGAATAGGTGGTTCCTTCTTGGGATCAGAACCATTCCGAGACTTTTTGTCTGCAAAAGGAGCAAATAAGTAAAAAAGGCCTTTGGTTAACAATGAAACTACGATACACAGAGCCAAGATAACATCTTCCTGAAGTTATAGAAACTATTCAGTAGCCTAACGGACATTCATAAATATGGGAAGAAAGAAAGAAAGAAGAGGTAGGATAATGGTTGAACCGGCCTATATGTTACTTCAATGCAAATGCAGAAGCAAACACCTCAGAATCAAATTACTAACAACGACAATTACTCCATGCTGTTGCACACATAAAATGTCATAACAGTTATTCCATGAACATGTCAATTTAAAGCTTAAAACATGAAATCTAAATTTTTGTTGCTTTAACTTATCAGAATCTCTCTCACTCACATTTGAAAGTTAAAGAATGAACACAAAACGCTATAAACCGAAAGAAAAGTGCTCGAAACTTCAGGAACTAATCGTAGATCTCCACCAAGTTCAAATTCAAACAACGAATACGAGAGAATCAACAAACAAGGAATTACTCCAACAGAGAAACCATAAAAACCCCAATTACCAAACCAACCAAAACCATCCAACAACAACCACAGATGCATCAGATCGACCCAAATACAAATTCTACCAGCAACCCATGATTACAAAACACCATAAACAGCCGAAAAAATCACAAAATTCAGCACAACCACAATCCACCAATCAAAAACCAAAGAAACCCAGAAAAAAAAAACAATTCTGAAAAAATAAAAAATTGGAGAGAAAATTTCACCAGAGCTAACTCTTGTAACACGGTGAGACTGAGCAGCTGAGCCTTCTTTAACTGATGAGTCCTTGGTCACTTCCTTGACACCACCACCACCACCGCCGCCCTCTTTGTTTTTGGATGACCCAAAACAAGGAAAGCACCCACCCATATCAAAACTCCAAGCAAAAAATCAAAAGCCCCCCAACAAAAAGTTCAAAACTTTTTCAACAATCACTCATCAGTCATCACCTACCTTCTTCCCCACAGTCCACACACACAACCCCATCGCACAATTCCAATCAAAATTTCAAAATTCACCCACTTTCTCCCTTTCTCTCTTTCTCTCCCTCTCCCTCTCTTTCTCTAGGATTCCAAGTGGCCATCTAAGGGGAAGATCGAGACCAACATATCTGAAGAAGCAGATCAACAAATCAAAGAAAACAAAATCTGGTGTGGTCCTGTGGTGTAAGAAGAGAAGGTAAAGAAAAAGAAGACCCCCACGAAAAAAATAATACAAGTTAAAAATATATGTAAAATAAGCGGACCAACAATAATGAAATAATATATCTCAAAAACAAACAATAATAAATAATAAGAGGGGTGATTCACTTTTAATTATTATGGAATTATGTAGTCATCGGGAGCTAAATACTCATACGTAATGTTAATCTCTTGGAAGAACAAGAAGATGCCCTGATGCCACCAAGAGAAAAGAAATTAACCTTTTTGCTCTGCTTTTTTTGTTTTTTTTTTACATTACATTTTTTTGGTATAGATATAATAAGTTTATATTAAGAAAAAATATGTGAAAATTGGCTTAACGAAATTTGAGTAAAAAAAAAACATGAAACTATAGAAGAAATTCTAATCATAACTTCTTTTTCATCTCTCAAATTCAAGTGGAGATTAATGTTCTTTAACTAAAGAAAATTTTGAGCTCTGCCTCCTTTGACAGTAAATTTAATAAGTTTAAATTCATATATGATAATTTTTAATGGTCAAATATATACACTAAAATTCATATAATATATAATTTTTTACATGCCTAACTTTTTAAAATTAATTAAAAATATGTAAATCCTATAATATATTATTATATATTTTTGTTAATAAATATTTTATAATTTAAATAAAATAATAATGATACTTCATCGAATTCCGACTGCATTGAAAAGGGGTACTTGGACGGACGTCAAAATTAACCGATGTACTAATAATAATCATAATCACGGTCGGGAAAGTGGGACCCACCTTCCCGATGGATGTGCATCCACACGATTCTCTTAACACATGTGTTACAATTAGTTACGCAGAGACTTTGGGTAGGGAAGAGGGCTGCTATCCGGTGCGGTGGGGACGATCTTATTGTTCGTGATGTTCGGGTTTGAGCCTTTGGATGGAGAGATGGGCGAATGGGTTACTTACTCCTCCTCTCTAGTGGATAAAAGGTGTGACGTCATGGTGTCTGATCCAACCTTATGATCCAACCTTATGGGGGAGAGATCAGAGTAGCAGTACGTTTCCGACAATTTTTTAAAATTTGAAAAACCAAATACAATATAAGTTAAGATAAATTACCTCTTACCACCTCAAATTTTGAGTCGATTTCACTTTCTTACAATATCTTTAAAAAATTTCACTTTCATACTCCAAGTATTATTTTATTTCAATATAATACATTATATTTTTCATCCATTGATCCGTTAAGAGTTGATATGACTGCCAAATTTATGCCACGTGGCAAATTTTTTTTTTAAACATTAAAATTATTATAATATTTACCCTATTAAAGTAAATTTTAAAAAAGCCATCGTAGTTCTCGCAACCAAACCCCCCACCCCACCGCCTCCCACTTCCACCGCAACCAAACCCACCATCTTACCCCACCCCACCCACCTCTTTCCGATGACCTCTTCCATCTCTTTCTCTTCCCCCTTCTCTCATTCTAACCTTGAATTGACATTGATTGGACCCACGAGATGCAGCCAACAATTACATTGGAGGGTTTTTGCTGAGCTTTTTGGAGTTGTGGTTGCCAGAGATCTCGTCTGGCGAGACTTGGGGATCAATGGTGAGGGATATGAAGTCGATGAGGTCGTCGACGGGGTAGCCCAAGAAGTCGAATCCAAGGCCTAGATTGGCGATGGTTGTTAGGGCGAAGGCCTTGATGGAGGTGGGTGGGGCAGAGGAAAGGGAGTGGGTCGAGGGGGAATGGTTTCTGGGTTTGGTTGCGAGGAAGGGGAAGGGTCGGGGGAAGACGATAAGTTTTTTTTTAAATTTTAAATAGGATAAATATTATAATAATTTTAATGTATAATTTTTTTTTTGCCACATGGCTTAAATTTGGCAGCCACGTGGCACAAATATGGTAGTCACGTCAGCTCTTAACGGATCAATGTATGGAAAATGTAACAGATGTATTATATTGAAATAAAATAGTACTTGAGGTATGAAAGTGAAATGTTTTAAAGATATTGTAAGGAATTGAAATCGACCCCAAACTTGAAGTAATAAAGTGTAATTTACACTATAAATTATGAGAAAAGTTAAAGAAGCTTTTTGGAAAATGAGGCTCTCCATTAACTCTCTGAGTTGATGGCCTGAGTCTTCAGCGATTTTTTATTGCAAAATCGTATTCTGATCGACGCCACTTAGAGAAGATACAATATATGAAAGCGAAAAGAGATACATGAAGACCTACCAAACCAAAAACAAAAATTGTGGGAATTGGGCTTGTAGTTTAGGTGGTGGTTTGCAGTGGGACCAAGATTGTTTGCCCTCTACTTACTATTCCCTTTCCATCCTCTCATATTTGAGCGGTCACGGTTAAGTCACGACTCACGTCAACGTTTTATATTCTTATTGTTTTTTGTCTTATTATCTCTATAAAAAAATTAGTATAAAATGTTGACGTGACTTAACCGTGACCGCTCAAATAGAAGGGAATGAGAAGAGGATGGTAAGTGGAGGAGAGACAATCTTGGTCCAGGGCACCTGGTTTGTTGGGTTGCGGACAGAGGGTGTCGGCGCGTGGGGTTTGCGGGCGGCCTTGCGCGGAATGGAAAAGGTGAAGAATGATAGGGAACAGAGATAATTTCCAGTTTTTCATTTTTTTTCGTTTGCAAAATTGGTTAGCAATTTAATTATATGGCCACCTAGAAAAATTTGACTGACACATCATGACAAATGTGTGATCCATTTTGCTATATTATTACTTAACAATCAAATTGACTGTTTAATTAACGGAAGTATGAAATTGTAGAGAAAGGAAAGTAAATATATGCGATTGAAATGTCATAAAAATATTGTATGAAGTTGTAATTGCATCTAAACTTAAGATGGTAAAATGTAATTCACTCTTTTATTTAATAAAGATGAACTGATTAGTGTCTGCTGTAACTTGGAATGGCCCAGTAAAATATTTAATGTCTTTTAAAATTTTTTTTTCTGGTCAAATAAACCAACAACTATTGCCTAACATCCCTACCGCAACCCAATTAGTCTGACTCAAAATTAATAAAATTATTTGGTAAGAGAAGAAAAATTATGAGTTCACAAATAGGGGGTGATGAATTCAAATGTGAGTAAAAAGGTCAAAAGGAAGACAATTTTGTTTTATGAGACTTTTTGTCTATTGCTTTTAGGAGCTGGAATTTGAATTGTTTACCATTTAATTAAATTGTCATTTCATGATATTATATAGACGCGGATTCGTAATGTTATTTTTTTTTACACAATATTTTACACACATTTTTATAGAATTTATTTTGTAATGTATTTTAAGGATTCGTATCGTTTGCATTTTATAACATTATTCACAAATTATTTTATAAAAAATTAGACAAATCTAAAATCATAAAGACATTCATTTATAGTGAAAAAAATGAACAAATACGATTCTATAACCCAATGGTCATATGGTTTTAGATTTCAATGATTTTTGGTAGACATAATTTTTTAGAAAAGACCTAAAAGATAGTTGGTTCGTGTCATGGAAATACATTACGAAGTGAGCCTCATAAAAACGTGTGTAAAAAATTGTGCAAAAAAGTAGTGTCACGAATTCATCCCATATTATATATAGTTTAATCTTAAAATAAAATTTAAAAAAAAAGTCCAGCCCACTAACCGAACTTTTGAGCATTTAGTAATTCCCATGACACAAAATGAATAAATTTTTGTTTGTGTCGAGAATACGGTCACGTGATATTAAATGTTACATATTATAATTTGAGTGTAATGAAAATACCACGTAGCCGAAGATATAAATACAATAAAAAATTCCTCCACCGAACAAACACGCTTCATAATCTGCCAGAGTAATTAGGGTATATACAAAAAATAGTTCTTGAACATGTAGACAAAATGTTTGCTTCTTTCTTTCTCTACTTCAAGTTCAATTCAACTCATATAATTATCCCACCTAACCCAATATGCACCCATAGACCTCAATCCTCGTAGCCATTAGCTAAAAGATGAATGTATTGGCACTACCTACGGCTGTGAGGGTGTGAGCCTCTGCAGACTTAACAAGGACGCACCAAACTGCATGTGCTGATGTTCAGCAATAAACAAGAAGCTTAGTTGATCACCCAACATACAGAGTCACACTGCTAATGTCAAATACACTACACGATTTGCCTCAATGAGCACCCACCAATCTAGGTACCTTTCCAGACTTCAACTGATAATACGAAATTTCATATGCACTGGTGTATGGGTTGCAACGTTGGACGGTTGGATTGGCATAGAGTGTGCTGTGAAAAAACTCTAAGTAGACCCCGGAGCCTTAAATTATTCTTTTGGAAATTACTATAACATAGTACACAATTATATATGAAGCGTTATTACCAGTAATAATACGTTATTCAACTGAAAATTTACAAAGGTTATTACCGGTAAGAACGCTTGTAAATTTTCACCTTCACTAATGTAAGAACACGTTATATATGACTAGCATCTTGTTCTGTACTAATTTCTACAAAAATAATTTTAGACCCTGGGGTCTACTTTTTCCTAAATCATTTTTTTAAAATTATTTCGAAATAGTACGCCAAGTGTTAGAAAAATGCATGTCATAACAAGCCTCGCGAGTTGTCGCTAGAATGCAGGGCATCACATGTCTTGATAAGCCATGACTTGTCTTGACACGCTAACCTTCCCATTGTGGCACACAAGCATCGCGAATTGTCGACATAATGCATGTCATGTCATGTCATGACATGCATTATGCTGCCATGCATTCTGTCGACAATTCACGATGCTTGTTATGTCTGGGCCAACAACGATGTTTTGGCGTTTCAAGGTTAGCGCGTTATGCCATGCATTTTTCTAATACTTTGACAATTTAACTCTCGCATCGTGGCACGCTAAAACATCGTTGTTTGCACGCGGTGACATTTCATATGTCTTGACACGCTAACCCTCTCATTGTGGCACGCCATAACAAGCTTCACGAATTGTTGACAGAATGCATGGCGTGTCATGACATGCATTTTGCCGAAAATTCGCGACATTTGTCATGTCCAACAACGATGTTTTGGTATGCCACGATGCAAGGGTTATCGTGCCACGATGCGAGAGCATGCATTTGAGGCCACTTTTGTTAAAATAAAATAAGTTATTTTTTTAAAAAAAAAACCAAAATGGTTGTTGAGATTTACATAATTCTTTACTTTGGTCTCTCCTTAAGATTTAAAATAGGTAAAAGTGCTTACTGAGATTATCCACCGTCAATTCATTTTGATCACCCCGTGAAAAATCTCTGTTAAATTGAGGGTATTTTGTCAAATCAATCCCTCTAATTAAATTAGTGATTTTTTCAATTAAATGGAGATTTTTTACAAAAAAAACCAAAATGATTTGACGGTGGACAAAAGTGAGATGTTATGACAATCTCAAGAACCACTTCTATCTATCTTAAATCTCATGGACCAAAGTGAGAAGTTATGAAAATCTCAGAGACCATTTTGACTAAAAAAAACTAATTAAAAAAAAAAGAAATACTAAGGAGACTCTATATGAACTTTTTGTTACCTCATATTTTTTGCACACGAGAATTACTTTAATCTTGAAATGATAGAGAATTACTTTAATCCTGAAATGATAGAAAATTTATAAAAAGTCTTACTCTTAAAAAAAATCTTCTTAGCATTTCTCAAATAAAAATAATAGGCCAACGATAATTCTCAAGAACAATAAAAGCCAGCACAATTATATAGGTTTTAGCGTCATCACGTCCTAATTTTATTTGCTAGCCTTGGGAAGTTCAATCTAATAAAGTGAAAGTAGATGGGATTGGAATCTTCACTATTAATTGTACAATTTCGGCAACGAGAGAATTCTTTTGCTTTAGGTGGGTTAATGCCGGATTATATCGGCCAATCTTTGTATTAATACTAGGGTTTAGAGTAGTTTGTAAATTGGGAATTTACCTCTTTATTACAAACAGTAATTGTCCGCTTACATGAAGTCATGAATTAGTGACCCTTCTAATCGTCTTTTTATCAACCTTTTTAAAGTTCTTGAATATACATGCATACATGCATCGAACTCTCCAAAGTTCAGATCAATATATATATCGATGACATGGATGAAAAGCCGGACAAGTACTTGTCTGATGACATGTACATGCATGCATGCTTGCGATAGCTTTCTCTCCGTTGTAGCTTTTTATCCTGATAAAAGCTAAATTAACTTGAGGTAGGGATGAAGCAGCCAAAGCCACGCCAATGAAAACACGAAGTTGCATGCGAAGTAGTCTATATATGCACGTAGGAGTTGTTGTTTTTCTTCATGTGATTTGCTACTTAATAGATAGAACAATTATATACTAGGTTTAAAGCATATATATGTTTAGCTCAGAGCAACTCATCAATACTTATATACATGTTAGCTCAGAGCATATATTATACACAAATCTGAGGTTCTTGCAGAAAGATTGAAATAAGTAATTCGAAGAAAACCAAAGAAAGCTAGAGAGAGAAAGATGGTGAGAAGAAATTTTTGGATGCTCTTTATTAACCGACTCACTATATATAGCTTGTTATTACTTAGCTTATCAAGTAAGCTACCATACAACCAATACAATCAATACAAGCGGACTAATACACAGTTGACATATGTCCTAGTTTATTATTACAATTATTCCGAGGTACCAAGGTTAAGATTGCAGCAATGTTGAACAAACATAAGACTATGAAGACCCTTGGTGAAGATATCAACCACTGCTCCTTATTAGGAATGTATTGCACGTTAAGATCTCCCTCTTGAACCTTCTCTCTAACAAAATGATAATCTATATCAAGATGTTTAATCTGAGAATGGAACACCAAGTGTAGAGAGATAATCACTATGCAAAATTGGAGGAGCAGGAAGAAAAACATGTAAATCTCTCAAGAGTGATGGGAGCCAACATATATCAGCAGCATAGTGAGCAAGGGATTTATACTTTGCCTCAGTAGAACTACGAGACACAGAGGATTACTTTTTGGATTGCCATGAAACTGAATTTTGGCCTAAAAACACAATATAACCAGTGATGGATCTTCTGGTGTTAATGTCAGCAGCCTAATCTAAATCGGAATAAGTTGATAAAAGAGAAGAAGAACCTGATTTGTAAGTCAAACCACACTGTAATGTTCCTTTGATGTATCACAAAAAAATTTTAACAAGGAAAAAATGAGCATCAGTAGGTTGACTCAAATATTGACAAACTACATCAACTAAATGTGAAATATCCAGCCTCGTAAAAATGAGGTATTAAAGAGCCCTCATTAAGCTTCTGTATAAAGTGGCACTTGGAAGCGGAGTTCCTTCTGCAACAAGTAACTGAGAATGTGGTTTGGCAAGAGTTAGTGCAGGTTTGCAGGTTTCCATACCTGTTTTCTTTAACAAATCTGTTGCATACTTTGTCTGGTTAATAAACATATCCTCATTCTCTTTGTATTGAATATGAAGGCCCAAAAAATAAGTCAATTTGCCCATATCCTTCAGTTTGAACAATTCTCCGAGAGTCGTGATGACATTTTGAACTTGAGATGCATCTGAGCCAGTGATGATGATATCATCAACATACAGCAATAGAATCACAACATGTGTACCATCATGCTTGATAAAAAAGCTAGCATCAGATTGAGAAACAATGAAACCAAAACCAGGTAAAACATCTGTGAACTTAGAATGCCATGCTCGAGGAGCTTGTTTTAATCCATACAAGGATTTGACCAATCTAAAAATATGTGTTAGATACTGAGAGTCTACAAAGCCTTGAGGCTAACGCATATAAACCTTTTCTTGCAAATCACCATGCAAGAAGGCATTTTTAATGTAACTGTCTGAGAGGCCATTTGCAAGAAGTAGCAAGAGAAAAAATTAACCTGATAGTGGAGTGCCTCACCACTGGGCTAAAGGTCTCAGAATAATCAACTCATTGTTCTTGAGTAAATTTCTTCGCCACTAGTTGATCTTTGTATCTGGAAATACTACCAATAGAATTTCGTTTGATTTTGTATATCCATTTACACCCTACTACAGATCTGTGAGAAGGATTATGAACCAATATCCAAGTGCCCTGAGATTTAAGAGCATCGAATTCTTCTTGTATGGCCTGCTGCCATAATGGATTAGTAGAATCACTCCTGAATGTTTTAGGTTCTTCTGCATTAGTCACATCAACTAAATATGTATAACCAGAAAAACTGTACTCATTGATAGGAGTATATTTATACAACTTAGTTAGCTTGTTTCCTTGCATTTAGATTGTTAGTCCTTAGTTATTTTAGTATTTTAAGCTATTTTCGTGTGTTTGTAGGTCCAAATGACAAAGTATGCAAGAAAGTGCAATTTGGAGCATTTTGGAGCATTTTTGGACATTGGATGGTTAGCTTATGCTTGGAGCCAAGTGGATGGATGAAATTGAAGATTAAGGGATCCTCTCCTTTCCTATTTTCTGACCCAAAAACACATCCACACTCACTTATTTCACCTACAACATCCACTTATTCCACCTACAACATCCACACTCACTTCACATACAACATCCACTCACTTTACCTACAACATCCACACCCACTTCACCTACAACATCCACTTATTTCACCTACAACATCCACACTTACTTATTTCACCTACAACATCCACTTATTTCACCTACAACATCCACACTCACTTCACCTACAACATCTACTCACTTCACCTACAACATCCACACCCACTTCACCTACAACATCCACTTACTTCACCAAGAAATTTTGTGGTGGTGATTCATTTTCAAAATCTATAAATAGGCTTCTCCATCACAAGACAAAGGACCAATTCACATCTACAACACATTCCATAAACAACATAATTTCTGTCGCAAGTTTCCTTCTTCCTCCATCCATTTCCATCCACCTCTTTTCCTATCCATCCCCTACCACCCTTCCATACTCTCTCAACCTATCCAATCTCTGCCACATCCCCTAGACCATCCAAACACCACACCCACCTTGGTGCCGCATGTTTGCAATAAAGGAGGAGGACTTGGAGTTGTGCTAACCATTCAAGACGTTGGATTGTTGGAGCGTTCTAGGTGGCTTCTACTTTTGTTTATCATGTTTAAATTCAATTATAATTGTTTAATTGCAAATATGTGGAACTAAATTCGTTTTGGCTAGAGGTTGATTCAAAGCCATGAAAATATTTGTAATATGAATTGATTACCTTCAGTTGTTATTTCATGAATTGTGAATTCAATTTGCTTAACTGTTTTATGCAAAACTTATTCTTGTATGTTGATTAAGGATGCATACTTAGTTTGCATGCATGAATTTGATGCTAGAATATAAGGGAATTTCACCTAATCGTTATGAATTTATATTCATGAGTAGTGGAGGTTGCTAGTTACAATCGCGTTAAGTAAATTCCTGGCAGAAGTATCATGCTGTTCATAGTTACGAATGCCTCGTCAATGCTTATAGTTTTCACAAAGCTTAATGATCTTTGATTGTATCTCTATTGTGCTGTTCACGTATGGAACTTTTGAAGAATGTTTTGAATTGTTGTATGCGCTTTTCCTTCCAATTCAATAACTTAAGGAAAACTTGAAGGTTAAAAAAGTGCTGTTCACGGTTAATCTGGGGTGTTGAGATTCATGGTTTATGGAAAGAACAACTGAAAATTGGTTTGTATGCAAGTGTGTCATGTGTGGAGAAGAACCCTCTAGCTAGTCTATCTATCCATCAATTCACTTAGTTTTATGTCTTTGTTTAAAATCTGCAAGTTATTTACTTTGTCTTTTAATTTTCGTCAAAAACCAATCCCCCATCTTTAAGTTATATTAATTTAGCTAGAATCTGTTTAGATTTGTGTTTAGTCAGTCTTTTGAGTTTATTTTCGTCCAAATCAGTCCCTAGTGTCTAATTTGGGTCAATTTGATTGTTTTGTGTTGTTTTGACTATCCTGGTGTGTTTTAAGTTATTATAGTTTAGCTTTCTATTTTAGAGTTTTGTTTTGTGTTTTTGAGTCTTGTTTAATATTTTTAAGTCAGTTAGGTGCATTAGCAATCCCTCCTAATCCCCGGTCTAGAACGATACCCTACTTACATCTTTACTACAATTGTCAAAAAGAGGGTTTAATTTGTGTGTTGTTTACAACGCATCACTCATTGGGAGCAATATGTAAATAAGATAATTCTAAAGTTGTCAAATAGGCCAAGTAATCCTGTCTAGATATAGCACTTGTTTTCAATCTAGTTTGAATTGTAGAAGTAGGAAGCTCAAAAGCAATATAAGAGGATATATTAGAAAAATCAAAGGAGAACACTACCTGTAACTGTGCTGGATCAAGGACAGGTAACAAGAAGTATGGAGGAGTATGACTTGAATGAGCTGTTGTCGACGATGTTTTAAATTCATGTATAATGGGATCAACTATTGACTTGATGTAGACACTTGTGATTAAGAAGTAGACACTGATAGGGGTGGGTTCAAAAAACCGAAAACCGAACCGGACCGAGACTGAAAAAAACCGAACCGAAACTCTCAAACCGAACCGAACCGATATATATATTTAATTATTTTTTTCAATGTTTATAAATAGTTTAGTCATACAATTATAACAAAACAGATGTTGTTGCCAAGTTGGGTTTCAGTTAAACTTTTGAAGTGAGAGGGTATGGGTTCGAACCCTCTTGTGCCTCCCAGATTTTGGAAATTTTTTCCAATTTTTATGAGAAATCAACAAAACAAATCAACAAAACCCTCCGCATGGTTTCGAACCCCTTCCCTCTAGGTTGGGAATAGCAGCCGCAAGCCAACTTGACAAGAGGCTTTGTGCTGTTATAATTGTACAAGTATAATATTTATAGGTATTCTAAAACCGAATTGAGCCGAAACCGAACCGAGAAAAACCGAACCGAATACAAACCGAACCGAACACAAACCGACAGAAAACCGAACCGAACCGACCCGAACAGTAATTTCGGTTTGGTTTCCGGTTTTAGCAAAAAACCGAACCGAACCCACCTTAGACACTGATGTACTAGAGAGAGTATCAGCAAAATTAATCCCATTCAATTGTTGAGTACTGGTAGAGTAACCACTATGAGATCAACTAATTTTGAAGCTTGAAGAATATAAGCACATTGAGATTTTGCAGATATACTTTTTGCAGGAAAAAAAGCTTTCATCATGGACAACATGTCGAGACAATATCAACTTCTTTGATTGAATATTGTAACATAACCAACTGAATATCTCAAAAACACACATAAGACTGATCTAGGCTGAAGCTTGTTACTATTATATGGCCTTATTTAAGGAAAGACAATAGTGCCAAAAATTCTGAGATGTTGCAACATTGGAGGATTTTGATACAAAACAAAAAATGGTGAATTCATATGTAAAGATTTGCACTGCATTCTGTTAATTAAATACACAGCATGAGCACGGGCATGAAACCAAAATTCTTGAGACAACCCAGCAACAGAGAGCAATGTAATAGTAGTTTCAATGATGTGTCTATTCCTTTGTTTTAACAAATCCATTTTTATTGAGGAGTATAAGGACAAGATATCCTATGTAATAACCTTTTGAACTCAAAAAGTCCTCAAACTGTTTACTAGTGTATTCACCTCTTCCATCAAATTGCAAAGACTTAACAGAAGCATTGAAATGAGCTGAAATGAAATTGTAGAACTTGACAAAGATGGAAAACACATCAGATTTATTGCATAAAGGAAAGATCCATACAAAACGAGTATAATCATCCACGAAGGTTACACAATACCTATATTCTTCAATGGGTACTAAACATCTAGAAGACTCATGAGAAAAGGGTAATCTGGACATCTTCCCCTGAATGCATGCTACATTGTACATTTATCATCTACTAAAGTATTTATGTGAGACTTCCTCAATATTAGAGATAAGACCTCATTAATTGGGTGCTTGAGTCTTTGATGCCATAAGGTAAACTTGATTAACTGCCCAAGATAAGCTGAAGACTAACTTGTTGCACTATAGGTTGTTTAAACTTGAAAATAGGAATCTGAAACAACTCATTACGCCTACTCTTGCCTTGATATAGTATCTCTTTTGTTACCTTGACCTGCACAAAGAATACATTGTCATCACAAATAAATCAGCACTTATTGTCTTTGCAAAGTTGTTTAACAGCCAATAAATATATTGACCTCAGCAAGATGAAGGACATGATGAACTTGATTAAGTTTAAGATAATGAGTTGGTGTAGTAAGCATTGTAGATCTAACATGCTTGATAGGAAAACCTTGACCATTACCTATTTTGATTATGTAATGGCCTTCAAAAGTAGTGACTTGATTCAAGTTCTGAACATCGGAGGTCATATGATGAGAAGCTCCAATATCTACAATCCAAGCATTTCCTATGAGATAAGGAGCTATAGTATGGACAACCATGGCATGCATTTGAGAATGGAACCAGACTGTCCTTGAAAAGATTGCTAAGGTGAAGCAACATGAAATGAATTGATTGTAGGTTGTGAATAAGCAAACTCAGATTGAAGAGTAAGAGGTGGAACATTCCTTTGGTAGGTATAATTACCCCTGTGATAGCATTCTAGAGCAATGTGGCCATGTTTACCACATATTTGATATTCTGTAAAATTGGAACTTAGTGCTAAATTTCTGTGAAAATAGTTTGCAGCAGTATGTCCTCTGCATTGACAAATTTGACACTCAGGTTGCACGTTAAATCTAGAATAAGTATTACCAGACCATCCCTCTTGCTTATATCATCCACTATTGCCTCTGCCTTTATGAAATCTATAACCCCCATTGTTTCTTTGTGAACTACCATGGTATGGTTTTTGCTGAAAAGATGGTTGAGACTGAGACATTGAGTTCTGTGACTGAGAACTGGATGAAGTATTAGAACCAATAAAATCATATCCGTAACTGGGAGCACTATATGTGAATGAGATAGGTGGTGAAGCAGGAGCATTATAGGATAGGGTGAAGGTGGAATATTATATGGGACTGAAGGAACTTGTGGCACATTGGTTGGATAGCATGAACCATGAACAATAGTGCCAACTATAGCTAATGGAACATCAGCATAAACCAGGAGTATCAGAAGAAGATGCTCTTTGTGAAGATGAGCCTTGAACATACATGGCAGTCATAGAAGTGGAAAAAGTGTGTTTCCATAGTGTCAATGTCTCTTTCAATATTCAAAAGTTGAGCTCGAAACTCTTTCAAAGAAATTGTGTTTTCTCTGGCCAAGATCACTGTCTTTATAATAGCATATTCCTGTGGAAAACCTGTTAGGGTAGCAATGATTAAATCATTCTCAGAAACAATCTCAACAACAACAATTAATTGATCCCTGATGGATTTGAGCCTAGATAAGAAATTGTCAATGCTAACTGTACCCTTTTGAAGTTTTTTGAAATTCTATCTTAAGCATATTGATTCGAGACTTCGAAACAGTGGCATATCTATCTTTAAGAATTAACCAGGCCTCACTAGCAGTTTTTCAACCAAGTACATGTTCAATAGCATCATCAAATAAAGTGGCTATTAACAAACTAAGAAGAGCTAGATCCACTGTTTCCCATTCTTGAAATGCAGAAGTTATTTCCTTAGTAACTCCAGTCTCAATATGAATCACACAACTTAGGTGGACAAATAGAGGTTCCATCAAAGTGATTAAAAAACTTGTAACCCCTAAGAATAGCCTTGAATTGAAAAGACCATTTAAAGTAATTCGTATCATTAAGCTTTATGGTTAACATCCCCATAATACTCACAATCTTCACAGTAGAAGTAGTCATCTTGTAATGCTATAAAACGAAAAGAATCCAAAGAATTAGAACAAAACCAATTTGCACAAAAATAATGGCAATAGGCCTTCAATATATGCAACATACATAAGTAACAATTCTGATCAACAATTCACAGAAAATATCCAAGATTCAGAGCTATGGCATCGACCTTCAAGCATATCCCAGATCAATTTTAGAATTATGGCATTTGGCCTTAAAGAATCAATGGCAATTTGCCTTTAAGATTCATTCAATTAAACAACAGATGGAAAAAAAATAACCTTATTAGATGAAATTATTGAGCAAAGCAGAGAAGAACATAGAAGATGGGATCGAAATTGCCAGAGAAACCCCAAATTGAATAACCCAAGTGGCGAGACACCGCCCCAAAAAATTTCAACGTAGATCTTGAACTGTCCCCTTAAATCACAACAAATTGAGAAGCGGAAGAATTTACAAAAATAGTAATTCCACACAGGAAGAACCTGCTCTAGATACCATGATAACTATATGAGATTCTTTCAGAAAGATTGAAGAAAGCTATAGAGAGAAAGAAGTGAGAAGAAAGTTTTGGATGCTTTTTATTAACCGACTCACTTCTTACATACAAGCATATACATAGCTTGTTATTATTTAGCTTATCAAGTAAGCTACCATACAACCAATATAATCAATACAAGTGGACTAATACACAGTTGACGCATGTCTTAGTTTGTTATTACAGTTATTAAATATCGTTTTCTCTAAAATATTAACATACATACAAAGTATGACATATCATGCTTTAGCAGTCGATCTCTTATTTTGAGTGGGGTTAGTGGCAACCTCATCTTTTTCTTCCCAAATCGCCTTCTCCTTCTTCCCTATTCTCCATCTCTTTATTTTTTTTTCTTAAAAAAAAAAAAAATCTTTGGCCCTTGATTTTTGGTAGTTTTGCTATGAGTTTCTCTCATTTTCCTTGAACTTTTCTCAATTTCCTAAGCTTTGTCTCAATTGATGGAAGACCTTGTCTCAGATCAGAGCTACGAGCATTTTTCTTTCCAATTTGTTGTTCCTAGCCACGAGTTACTGCCCCACCTATTTTGGCTATTCGTCTTCTCGAGTTCTTCCTTCATGAACTTTAGTTGGAGGTGTGATTTGGGTTTTGGTGGCCACTAAAGTGAAACTTGCACTATTTGGTAGGATTATGGGAGCGCTTTTAGAGCGGGTGGCTTGCCTACCCCTCTTTTCTGTTCATCCTTTTGATTCATTGGCTATTCTGAGGCTTGGCGATGGTGGTGGAGGACACTGGTTCTCGTTTCCAGATCTAGAGATGTCGGCTTAAGCACTGCTACGGGCTCATTTTTTAGGATTTTTTTCTTATTATTATTTTGTAATGGGTTGCACTTTTACTTTAGTGTTGTGAATTGTTTTTGGATTTGCCTCACTTTGTGTTAATGTGTTTTAATTTTAGTGAAATTAGTTGTTTGAAAAAAAAGGGGACCCTATATCTACACATAATAACATACATTGAACATAAATTACTAAGATTTTTTGGTAAATCAAGTTTTAAGATTATGAAGTTCATTTTGATAAAATGCCAAATCGGATGGTTTGTACTTTATACTTACAAGCTTCAAGAGTTGATGAATGGGCTTATGCGTCACTATGAATGGGCTTCTATGTCATGGATCCTACTAAAAATTGGTCCATTCCCATACTTCACAAGCCCATATCACTTCAAGAGTTGGAATCTTCTTTAACTTCAGACCGTCCGTACGAAAAGTACAATATCAACGTAAAATACTGTCCTAAGGAACATTTGATTTCTATGATGGTTGAGTTTTTGCTTGCATAGCACAATACTACTTAACTTCCTGATCAATACGTAGAAAGAAGATTTCAACTTGAGTGCAAAAAACAAATACACTGTTTTAATTAATTGATCTAACTTCTACAACTACAGCTCATAATCTTTAATATTTGCAGTACACATGATCATTTTCCTTTTCAACTTGGCAATTGTTTAGCCTCTTTTCATATATATTTTTATAAGATAACTAGGAATCAATTCCATCATAAAACATAGACAAAGTGAATATATTACCTATCTAGCTCGCTTTTCAAAAATGGGAGAATACAAACTACAAATTGCCACATTGTATATAATATAGATGAAGTATCATTTTTCCCGCCACAAAAATGAAGTATCATTAGAACCTACAAAGTGCGACATTACATATACTAATATATAGTTAAATTCCATGCTAGTGCTCTTGATTTGAGGAAACCCCTAATATTCATCTTGATGTTTTGTTATCGGATTGTAGCTGTTAAAATTGCTGGTTTTCTTTCCAGCTCGTTTTGTATTGTGCTACTGCTTCTCTTTATCTAATGAATCTATGCCGTTGCTTTCAAAAATAAAATAAAATAAAAATAACTTTGTATGATGGAATATGTAATTAGGAAAGAGATTTGGGATTGGGAAATAGCTGCTAGCATATGTTACTACAATATTTTGGAATAATTCAGAAAAAAAGAAGAAGCAATGGTTAACTTCAAAAGTATCTGTCTTTTGCAAAGATTTGACAACAAATATAATGAAGCTTTTAGCTTCACTCCCGTACATTAATTCCTACCGAGCTCATTCCTTGGGAGTTCCTTCACTTAAGGATGAGATTATAACGCAAAAGATTATAACGACAACTATGTATATGGACTTGTAGTTTTCCTTGATTACTTGATTTTTACTTGAGCAAGATGTTTGACAAAATATTTCAAAGAGACTGAGAAGTAGGAATTCAAAACAATCTAAATTCTCGGCCAACTCCATATTATTCAAGGAAAGAAAATTTTCTAAATCTATCACTAAGCGCATAACAAGCGCCATGCAATGAGCTAGAACAACAACATAACTTAATATATGATACTTCCTTCCTTTTCAACTTCATAGATTCTACTAGCACACACCATACCGATTCCAAATGACTATCATGACAATAATTAAAGTGTAATAGGAATAAGCATTTAGTTGATTGGTAACTAAATGTGTTTATGTAAAGCTTTGAGGCTGTCTGGAGGAATATTTATGCGTGATGGATATATATTTACATATAGCTGCAATAAAGTCGATAACCCAATTAAAATTTGAAAATTTTAACAAAATATTTCCGGTATTGTTTATTTTTAATGAAAAATTACATTTTTGTTGTAGGTATAATTTACTGGACAATTATGGAGGCCTAGAGAGAGAGAGAGAGGTGCGGCACATAGAGAGGAGAAGAGAGAGATGTGTAATTGTGAGGTGTGTTTTATTCACCCCATTGTGCCTCTATTTATAGTGGTAGAAAGGACAAACCCTTTCCCATAAGGATTACAATACTTAATGAGTAATCTACTCCTAATAGGAATATAAGATACATTCCTAATCTACTAGGATTTACACAATCACATTCCTATTCTAAATAGGACTGCAACACTCCCCCTTGAGTGTGTAAATACTCAAGTAAATGGCGCATAAGGTCTTCAATGATGAAGCAGGTACAGTTGATGAAGTTGTTGGCATAATGAGCGAATGCGAGTCTCAAATCAACGGAAGAATGCATAAAAAGTAAAACTCACTGGTAAAACCCAAGGTGGGGAAAACCCATAGTCTAAGGAGAAAAGTGAGAAGTTGCATTAAGTCAAAACTATACGTCTTTTGGACGCAAGTAGAAGAGCTCACAAGGGTATGATCAGCCCAGGATGGGTGCCTCGTTAAAACCTAGTTAGGTAGCAAAAACCCAGTGGGAAAAATGCTCCTAATCGTAGGGAAAAAGAGTACATTAAGATCAAGTGAGTATACTTCTGGATACTCCCCCTGAGTTTGACATAACTTCCAAATGAGAACTACAAGCATTGCATATAATAGTTAAGCATACCAATTCCTCGGACAAGCTTCTAGAAGGTTGACTTCGGCAGTGACATCGTGTAGAGGTCGGCAAGGTTGTCTGGGATCGGCTTGCATGACTTCAATCTCCTGATGCTTTGCTGATGTAGATGTAGACGCAATATCTCTTGGCGTTGACTTTGTTGATGTATCATGGCTTGGTCGGGTTGATACATGCGGCATAGTCTTCATGAATCGTTGTCGGGACTCAACGAGGGATGAAAACACAGTAAGTACTACGAACATGCTCAACAAGAACTCCTAACCATGTCTCACTTGTGGCGTAGTGAAGTGAGGTGAGTCTTGGAACGATTTGAAGATTTCGCAACTAAGGTCATATCATGGACCTCCAAGATATTGCGATGTCCCTAACGGTAAAGACATAACCATTTGGGGATTTTGCCTTGTGCGGGTTTGATAAGTAACCAGCATCAGCATAACAACAAGGCAATCATCATTTCGAGGATCAGGGGGGTCGGATCCGCTAAGATGCCTTGGGATTTGCCCTCGTAATACCTTCAGGGTACGTTTTTTAATACCAATTCAGTGGTTGCGTGTAGGCGCGGTGCTGTATCTTTACCAAGATCAACAGCGAAGGAGATGTCCTATCTAAATACAATGAGCTAAGTACAACGAAGCGCAAAGTTGAACTTAGATATGGAATTTCGAATTCCATAACCTCTTCAAGAGTCTCATTTGCATATAACGTATGGACGATCAAAGGTATACTCAAAGGTAACACATTTGAAGTGTAGTTTGACTGGTAGACCAAGGTACCGTCAGAACAACGCTTTGAACTTCAGGTCAATGCATAAACGAGTTTTCCTAAGATCCTTCATCTCAAATTCCATCTTCGGGTGCGAGGCAGTTTTCTCAAGCTCTTCAAGAGTCTTAGTGAGATTCGTGTTAACGACATAAACTGTAACTCTAGAAATTTGGAATAAGACTTCATAGTTTAACACGTAAGGGCATCTTTCATATCCCTGACTGATCAAACAATCACTTAAACGGGTATACCACATCCGTTGGATTTAAGTGAACGCCTCAAAACAAGTTAAGAGGGTGTTCCGTGGTTTTGGAACTTTTTGAACCAGTCCATGTAATTCTTTGGGAACTTACATGCTAATCTCCGTATCTATATCCCTATGGAGAAAACACTAACCATATTTCATAATGCTGCTATCAATCACATGACGTTTGAGAGAAACCTTGCGCCGTAAGGCGTGCATCATATCGCACTATTTCATTCATCTCATAACGCTTCCTTTCCCACTTGTAACACAATAGGGTTACCTTGGGCAGTGTAGGAACGACAGGTCCAATACACACTTTGGTAAGGAATTTTGACCTATTGTAATCTCAGTTGTCCAATCAGTTCTACGTTGTCACTTAATCAACGGAACACGGTTCAATATCATCGCTTTTCATTTATGTCGGTAGCTACCATATAAGTGAAAAACATCATCGATGATAATCTCATTTCAATTCCATTTTTCTCATCCAAACTAGTATACTGGACCAAAGACTTCATGTCTCGGGAGTAATCCGGATTAATCTCATGAGATGGAAATGATTTGAGACAGCGATCGAGTTTAGATTCATAGTTGTGCCGTGTCTTCCTTTTCTAGGGAAGTGAATCCTACGAACTGAATGATCTGTCGTGCTCCAGGCCAAGACAGATTGATTGGCTATCCGCCGTTGTACCAGACCGTCCAACAGGGGCGTCCAAACCATCCAATAGGGGCTGCACATCCTCCAGGGATGTTGACTCGACGTCCGTTAAGTACGTCTATCCTTGCAGGCATATTTGAAGCTGGTATATGATCTCGTCACTTTAGCTAGATCAGAGGAATGCATCTGGAGCAACATTCTGAAATCTAGAATTCATCGCACTTGCTTATCCCACTTGTGCGGTATGGGGATCGAGATGAGACATAGTGGGCAACGTCCACGCAACTTCGCGCCGTTCTACAGGAACGTTGACGTTCTTATCTCCCCCTAACGGTGGGAAAAGTGTCTCATTAAAGTGACAACCCGCAAATGAGCGGTAAAGAGATCGCATGCAAGGGCTCGAAGAGAGCTAGTGTGAAGGAGAATCATGATCGACAAAAGATACACATCCTTCTTTGAGGACCCATGGTGGTACGTTGCGGCGGCGCAACTTGGCACATGGAATGCACACCCAAATGCGTAAATACGAAAATCGTCAGGTTCGTACCCAGTAACCAACTGTAACGTCATATAGGTTGAGTGGCAATGAGCCTCAAGGCGGACCAACATAACTGCGTACAAGGATTGCATAGCCCTAGGCAGAAACCGAAAACTTGGTATGTTCACCAAAATTCGGGTGATCATTTAAATTGCGCTTTATGATCACTAGGCGAGGCTATTTGGGGTGAACATGGGAACTTAATGTTCAATTAGAAACCCAAAACAACATGCAATACTTTATCGAAAACCGTCGATATAAACTCTCCGGCATTATCCAGTCTCCAGGACCTTAAGGGATAAGTAGGGTGGTGAACCCATAATCGGCCAAGAGGTTTAGCAGTAATGTGTGTGGACAAACATGTGACCAGTTTGTCGATTCATCAATCAAAACCATAAGTCTTTATATGGTCCGCATTTTGATTGGATTAGTCCACATATATTCCCTTGAATCCACTTATGGAAAAGAGGTGATTTCGTATCTTTGCGAGGAATGATATAGAAAATCAATTTCCTTAATGAGCAGGCTTGACAAAGTGTGCTTGTAGGCACAAGATCCTTACTTCGGGTAAGGAGATGCGTCGTAGCGTCATTGTTCGACCTAAGTGTCCCAAAAAGGTCATGTCAAAGTAAGGAAACTGCTCAATCACCCAGCTCTAGGTCGGCCACATGTGGCATGTTCCCAATTGGGAGACAACCCATTGGCCCCAAATCGAAGCTTCAGGCTTATATTTGGAGGTGGTGCAAAGATATTTCACTCTATTTTCTTTAGTGGTTTCATTTATGATCATTGTCATCTCGAATATCCTTAAAAACTCAATGTCAGGGAGAATTTAAGGTCCCTTAAATGGTGATGCAGTACCATTCATACAACGAGGAGCGTGCCAATGCTCTTAATCAGGTTGGATAGACCTGAAGTCGTTGTTAGAGATGTGATTTAGGTGTAAAGTTAGTGTGCGTAGTACGCATTCGTCCAGACAACTAACTTCCCCACATTCCTACCTAATCACGTGTTTAATTGAATCAGTCACATGTACTAAGAAACATGATTCAATTAATCTCATATTCGAGGACAATATCAATAAGATTATCCATAAGTAAAACATACACCAAACTTGAATCCAAGAACATGGAAAAATGTTCACAAAGTAAATGGTTTACTAACGGGATTCGGCCAATAAGGCCATTCATGTCAAAATTATGCTCTTCCAACGGTGTTTGGTGGAGCAAAATTAATCTCACATATTGACTACGAGAATGGTACGCCTTAACAACATTGGTAGGGGCACGAACAGGTGCATAACCAATGATCTATTCCATCGAGAATGAAGTAGATTCTGCAGGGTTAAGGTTCGGGAATACTATCCCTTATTCTTGAAGTTTTAGGTCTTAGGTGCCAAGGATCATGCTTCGGGCATGATGCCACACCTTGGCATGCCCTGATTCTACCATATGATTGTGGTAGTAATCAGATCCGAGAATTTGGTAAACTTTCGCTTTCTACACTTGTTGCTTCAGGAGCATGTTAGAAATAAGGAAGGACGAGAAAATTATTCTCTAGTCAAAATTCAATCGGATTGATAAACTTCAGAATTGTACTCATTCGTGGACGTAATCATGGTATGCTTCGGGCAATATCTTTCATGATTAAACAGTCCGTAGAAGCGAGCCAAAGAGCCATGGAATCCTCATTCGGAGGTATTTCCATTTGTAATGCTTTGTGCATAAGTCTTCGAAGGAAGATCATGGCGGAGGCTTATTCAGCTCTTCCATGCCATTGTTGGCTTTAATGGTTTCTCAGCTACTTTAATAGTCAAGTGGAGATCCACATCTTGTACCTCACATAAAGTGGTTTATATTAGAAACGTCCAAATCAGGAAAATCAAACTCGTGACGGTTCGACAATCCATTGAATTTGGAGGGAACAAGATTGTGATTGGTGCTATGGGAAGGAATCATCCATAAGCATCAAAGTTAGAACATTCGAGTTCTAAGACATGGTTTCATGAAAAACGTCGGGTTTTCATGGGTGTATTGTTTTATGAAAACTTCGGGTTTCAAAGGCACTAAATTCGAAACTACAGGTTCGATTTAGTTTATGAATGTTTAGTTCATAAAAGAGAGGTTCCTGCAAGAACACAGAATGCAATATACAACTAAGTGTAGTGGATTTTGAGGTTCTTCGGGAACTCAAGTGTGAGTGCTTCGGGACTACGAAAGTGAGTCAACGGTTCAAAGAAGAGAAATAAATTATTGAATCGTTAATGTCCAAAAGTGATCTTCAGGTCAATAATTTTGGATTCATTGTCAGATTAATGGACTGCAGGTCACTTTTAATTAATTCAATAAATCGGGACCAAACAGAGTCGATTGTAGAAGCAAAAATAATTATAACATGCGGGTTAAAATTATTTAAAATGCCAAAAAAAATAGCATTTGGTCGAAAAAGCCATAACCCAAGAACATTGGGCTTGGGTGCCGTGAGTAGGGCACCAAAAATATGGGCTAAAAAGAAAAACTAGCCAAAAATTAGCTTTGGGCCGAGAACAAAGGCAGCCCAGCGCTGAAATTGCTGGCAACTGCTTGAGACAAGTCCATGCAGCCTCAGTCTTCGGGCTGGGCTCGGGCAGGTTGCAAAAGGGGAGCCCGATAAGGCATGCAAGCTACAAGCTTGCAGCAAAATGGGCCGAGGAGCAACAGCTCAAAACAGATGAGAAAAAGGCCCATGCTGGGATTGGTGCGGGCTGCTGGGGTTATAAGCCCAATAGCGGCTCCAAATCGCATGGGGATGCAGCTGCAGGCTGCTAAGTCACATGTGGGCTGAAGGCAGAAGCCCAACAAATCAAAGGCCGAAGGCCTAGTTCACACACGCAGCAAAGCTGCTGCTGTCTCACTGTGGCTTCAAGTCTGCGCATCTAGTTCCCCTTTTTGTTCTTTTTTTTTTCTTTAGATTTTAGTATTAGGGTTTTCAGAACCCAAAAATAATTATGCTTCTAATTTATTTCGATTCTTTGACTCACAAATTCCACATAGCGATTTATAATTGCGTAATGCATGAAACAAATATATATATTGACAAATATATGAACATATACAATATATATATCGGAAGGAAAATATAAACATAGGGGGTTCATGCATCATGGGGAATGTTTTCATGCTTCACGGTCGTTTCAAATATCATACTTTATTTTAAGCGTACCTGATTGGCAGAAAACAAATAAAAGCCTTTGAATTTGTAGAAGATCCTTCTCAAAAAGCCGAAATTGTGTCTCCAATGCGTTGTATCACGTTTAACAAAGAAAAATTAAATTGGATCAATAGCATGTAGATCAATTCAAAATAATAATAAATTAATCTCAAAAAGAATAATTAAAACGTAATACTCCCCTATTTGAAGAATAAACTGTCTTTAGCGTAGCGTCAAGAGCGTGCTGATAACGTGTTGTAGGTATAATTTACTAGACAATTATGGAGGCCTAGAGAGAGAGAGGTGCGGCACATAGAGAGGAGAAGAGAGAGATGTGTAATTGTGAGGTGTGTTTTATTCACCCCATTGTGCCTCTATTTATAGTGGTAGAAAGGACAAACCATTTCCCATAAGGATTACAATACTTAATGAGTAATCTACTCCTAATAGGAATATAAGATACATTCCTAATCTACTAGGATTTACACAATCACATTCCTATTCTAAATAGGACTGCAACAATTTTAATTTTTTTCTAGTACTATTTACTATACCTTTAAAAAAGATTTTTCATTAAGAAAGAAGTTTTTTAAATTTTTTTGTTAGTTTTCTTTTAAAATTTAGATTAAGCATCAAAGGATATATCCATAATTTTCATTGACAAGACATTTGCAATTAATATGGAACATATCTATGGTATGATTGCATCACGTAATATTTGTTGCAGAATTTAGGAGTTTATTCCAAGCGGTACGTGACGCAAATTCGCGCACCTCATAATCTTCAGCCTACTATATCACATTCGATTAATGCTTTTGCATGGCACTGACCTATGCTAATTAATTTACTCACAGGTAACAGTTACCTTGGGTTAAGGGGTGAACAAAAACGAACTCTTATTATTTATGTAATGGTGACCATATATGCTAACTATTTTCTTTTGTTTTCCATTTGTTCACTTTCTTAAATAATTAAACCCACTAGCTAGATTATTATCAACTCGAAGTATGAATTTTTTTTTAAAGAAAACTTCATTTTAATCCTTAAAAAAGATGAGTTTTAGATTATAACCTTATGTAAAATTAAAATCCAATTTTAGTCCCTAGTGCATTTAATCATATCATTTATTAGTTATATTTTGATGTTTTATTTTTATTTTTATTTTAATGTATTAATTACATTTAAATTTAATTTTTATTTCATTCATCATAATATATTTTAGTGTCTACTTTTAGGCAATTAATTTTTTTATAATATATATTCCGATAACAATTTTGTATGTTCTTCATTTAGATACATTAATACATTTGAATATTTCGATATATCCATCGGTACAAACATATAGGTACATTGATTTAATATAATGTATTTCGTTAAGTACATTTTGGTACACATATTTGAGTATTGACTTTTAGGTACATTAATTCAATATATTATATTTCGGTACATACATTTAGGTACGTATATTTTGGTACATACATTTTGGTATTGACATTCAGGTACATACACTTTGGTACATACATTTCGGTATTGACATTTAAGTACATACATTTCGGCATTGGCATTTAGGTATATACATTTTGGTACATATATTTCGGTATTAATATTTTAGTACGTACATTTTGGTACATACATTTTAGTATTGACATTTAGGTACATTAATTCAATATAATACATTTCGGTACATACATTTAGGTTCATTATAATATATTTCGGTACAATCATGTAGGTACAAATATTTCGGTACAAAAAAGTCAATTTTATATATTTTGGCACAATCATTTCTCTGCACTTATGTATTTATCTATTTTGTATCACAAATTTCTTTTAATATTTTCTCATTTAAATTCATTTATAATTGAAAAACTAAATATGTGCATATTAATAAAATTAAAAATTTAATGTGGAGAGATTAAATAAAAATACACATTAAATAACAAAAATTGAATGCAAATTTTAATAAAAGTACATTCAAGGGATTAAATTGAATATTTAATCTAGCACCAGATTTTTTTTAAATTTTAATATTTTGCAAGGACTAATGTTCAAAACCCCTTTTTTTTTGGGTTACATCAGAAGAAATTGAACCATGTTCTTTTTAAAGTTTTTTTTTTATAGGACATGAATTATGTTCTTTCGATTATTAAATCAAGAAAATATGTACTTATAATATGAAAGAAAGGGAGACATTCGAGCACTCATCATGGTCTATTTGATTAATGTAGTATATTTATAGGCATACATTCAAAAGTGAGATGTGTAGTTACATTGTACTTTAAGTCGCTGGAAAATTAAAAGAAAAGTTAAAAGGAAAATACAACTGAGTTAACCCTTAATTATTTGGGACATATATAGATTGGTATATGCTCCAATTAATGTTAATGATGCTAATTAGAGCCACAATGCTCCTGCATCTTTTAGCAATTTCTTGAGCGAACCATTGAGATGAAGTGTCATGACTGTATTGGCTGATCCCACAAGTTTGCCACCAATGAAGACAGCAGGCACCGAGGGTTGGCACCCTAGTCTTATCAAAGCCCACTCCATCTCCTTCCCTCTTGACTCCTCATCGAGCTCATAGATTGCAGGACTCACCCCTTGTTCGTAAAACAATCTCTTGATTGCATGGGACATGCAGCACGAGCTCTTGCTGAATATCACTACAGCCTTTTGTGATGCTAATTTTGCTACATGGTCCATTTGATTTATATACTATCGATCTTGAATAGCAAGAAGAAATTCAAATGTACCCCAAAAAATGAAATGCATGTGGCTAATATGAAAATTAATTGGTAAGGATGACTACGATCAGATTAGGGTTTAAAGACTTAATGGAATTTTTGTGGAAGCCAAGAAAACTAGATGGGAAGGTGAGGAAAAATTGTGTAAATGGAGCAAATGTAGGTAATGATCAGCTTGTGGGTTTGCAACTTAGTAGTAGTAGTAGAAGATTGGTTTGGTGTTAATGGAATTGGATATCTTATGAGCATGTATATATAGGCTAGCCAAATGGAAAGCTAGAAAGGTGGGATTACATATTATATGCATTTTTTTAAATCCAATATGAAAAAGGGAATGCAAAAGCAGAAGGTTCCTTTAGATATTTGGGTTGATGCCCAAACTGCCCTTGATATGAAAGGCACTTGTGTGGCTTAATACACTAATCTTGTGTGCCAAGAATATAAGATACTATAGAGATAAGCCAAACGTGGCCGAAAGTGGAATAAAAATGAAGTTATGGGACTATGGTTTTCTTTTTGCGAAATGCTAAGGAACTTTATCAAAGTGAGACTCTTTATGAATTCTTCGTCACTTCGTAGTTTAACGTTAATTCTTACGTCAACATTATAAAATATTATATCAAGAACATGAGGTGCTAAAGAACCTATAAAAAGTCTCATTCTTAAGAGAGTCTCTTTCGCAATTTTTTTTTGAGGGACTTAAGCATGATAACGAACGTCAACTTTGGATATAATTAGGTGTCAGATGAAGACGCGCACGAATAGTTGCATCACACAGAAGATGATGCTGTGATGCATGCATCGGGCTTTAAGAATTTTAAGTTGGCAAATTTACAGATGATGTGTGCATGCATAGATAGAATATCAATCCGAACTAAACAAGAATTTCAAAAGGAGAGTGAGAGAGATGGAACTGGCCACGCCACTTCTATGTATGTCTGAAGTCAGAACATTTTTTTCAAGAATTCGCGAAAAAGAAGGAAAAAGGCTCAACTATGTGAGTTTCTTTATAACATCAATGATCATGCAACTATTATACTCAAAATAATCATAAAAAAAAAAATTACCATCGAAAATTTGGTGTTGACTTGTCGTCTCATACTGATGGTTATTAATTTGGCAAGGATCTTGTGTTGGAATATAAAGTTAGGAACTTAGGAGATTGGGTTTTGTTTCCTTAGCTAGTATTTAGAGGTATAAGTTCTAAGTTAGCTTGTCCTTGTGGATTAGGTTTACTTGTTCAAAAAAGATTGTTTTTCTATTTGTCCTGTTGGAAAATATAAAAGTGAAACGTGATCATGTTTAGTCTGGGAAGATCGTTGATCGCGAAAATGAAGGTGGTGCTTAGTTTGGACAATAAAAAATATACCTTGACAATTATATTCACAGCACAAAGGCCTATATACAAGTGTGTATACCTAACATACAAGTAAGGATCTCTACAAATCACGAGTACAATCAGAATCACATTACAATATTAATTCTAAACCATAGGAGATATAATTTCAAGACTCTTTCTCTAACACTCAAAAAGAAAAAAAAAAAAACTGTGCGGTTGAGATGCAAAAAGTTTGAACAGTAGAAGAAGAAACCATGGTTTATAGAGACCCTTTGTCAAGATATCCGCATGTTCATCCGGGGATGGAATGAACTGAACTCTATGAGTGCCAAGCTTAAACATTCACGAACAAAATGATAATCTAACTCAATATACTTTGTGCGAGCATGAAACACCAGGTTGGCTGCCATTTATGTATAACTGAGATTATCACAAAACAGATAGGTGACCAAAGAGGCCTGAAACCAAAGTTCATGAAGTAAATAGAACACCCAAAGATATTAAGTACATGCGTGATCAAGAACCCGATATTTAGACTCCGCACTAGAGCGAGAAACAGTAGGCTGTTTTCCATGATATGAGATTCGGGCCTAGAAATAAGAGATAGTCGGATGTCGGTCGACAAGTTTCAGGGCAAGCAGCCCAATCTGCATTAGAATAACTCTAGAGTAAGGGGACCAGGTTGAGGCCAAAAAATTAAACCGAAGTCCATAGAAACTTTAACATAACATAGAACGCGTTTGGGAACAATTAAATGCGTCATAGTCGGACGTGCCATAAACTGAGCAATTGGTTTATCGGAAATGCAATATTAGGAACAGTCATAATGAGATACTGCAATGAGCCAAGAAGAAGTGGGATCAGAAAGAGGAGTTCCATATAGAAAATATAAACCTAGCATAAAGGCCTATATATACAAGTGTGTGTAATTGACATACAAAGAAGGATCACTACAAAATTACGAATACAATCAGAATCAAATTACAATATTAATCTTTAAACTTTCGGAGATACGATTTACTTAGACAATACTCCTCTAACAGGACATACATTTATTGCTTATGCTTGTTTAGGATGGATGTAGATCCGTTTTATCTTTACTTGGCACTAGTCTGTGATTTTTTGTTATTTGGTATTGACATTAGTATTGGCAATGGATGTTCGCATTGATATTGGAATCTTTTATTGACACTGACATTAGTATTGGCATTGGAATTGATTCGGACAATGAAACTTTACATCAGCATTGACATGCATGGGCAATTGGGCATCAAGAAGGGCATAGTCATCGGCTTTATGTTAGCAAACTCAAGATGTGGTATATCATCACCGTGAGTTTGACGGAAACTATTGAAACATAATAA
The DNA here is from genome assembly GCA_963580275.1 of Crataegus laevigata. Taxonomy (NCBI): domain Eukaryota; kingdom Viridiplantae; phylum Streptophyta; class Magnoliopsida; order Rosales; family Rosaceae; genus Crataegus; species Crataegus laevigata. Next base: position 13,567,036 of record OY756940.1, on the reverse strand, counting down.
GTCTGGAGTTTGTGTTTTGTTATTCTAAGTTAGCCTTTAGCGGTAATAAGTTATGAGTTAGCACGTCCTTGTGACTTTAGTTTTGCTTGTTCAACGAAGATTGTTCTAATTTATATTTTCTACTAACTAATGTTGGATTGCTTTCCTGTTTTTCCAGAATTAGTTTTTGGCAAGATGTTTCGTTTTGTGTTATGTAGTCTTTTTGACAATATTATTGATTTTTTTTTCTTTTGTGTATAAAATTAAGATTCAGGGTTTTGCAATAATCTATCTTCTTTTCGCCTTTTTGATTTGTTTACACCTTGAAGGTTGCCTTAAGTTGAACAAAGCCCTTCGGGTAGATAAAAGCCCTCTTTAAATGCATAGTGATGGTCCTTTGAGATAAGTCCTAAAAAATCTCTAATCTTTTCCGAAACTACAAAACTCTAGTAGAAGAAGTGAAGAACACTGATTTGGAGAAATATCTTTTGTCATATTATTCGATAAATTATTGTTTATGGGATTTAAATTTAGGATTTTCTTTAACAAAGTAGGTAACCTGATGTTGTTAAACCAATTAGTAAGATTGTTTATTTGAAGAAATCTTAAGATTCTTATTTACGTATTCCCTTCACCTTTTAAGTCTTAAGAGGTACGCACTCTACATATTATTATTATTTGGTTTCAAGCTTTGTATATACAAGTGTTACTTTTTATATTTTTAGATAATATACAAATGTTACCTTTACCATTACAAAATTCGTAAGTACAAATCAGGATTGAAAATTTGAAAGTGACAAGATTTTGTTAGTTTTTATCAGAACTCTCTCGAATTATCATACAGAAATATAAAAGTGCTAGTCAAGCTAACTAACTTGTCACAAATGCATCACTCAAGACTTGATATTTTAAAGCTAGCTCGATATATCTACAGAGAAATATTAAATAGTATAGTACTACCACATGGCACTAACAGTCCGTAATACTCATCAACAAAAATATGACATGTGGCGGAGCAAAAAAGCTAACGTCGTGTTAAATAGAAGTTAACAGAGTTTCATGCTTTTCATAGTCCAATCCTCTTTTCTTAATTGGAAGAACCCTAACAGAACAAATCTTTCTCGTGTTTCCTTTGAGCATTTTGGACTACGAATGTGGTAGGGTGATTTCTTCCAAGAAGCCACTGGTACAATTAACTCTTCTCCATGTTTGAAATCAGGGCATTCCTTTAGAGCAAGTCCACCGGTGGGCATTTAGCCCAACACCCAGTCCAAAAACAAGACCAGCACCATGTCAATCCAGTCCACCCCTTCAACTTGCATGGCACCCAGCTCGTGCTGGTCTCTGGGCCAGCCCAAAATGGACAGACCAAGAAGCCGGGGAGTTTGCCTGGCGCGTGCAGCACAGTCGCGCCTGGGGACGAGTTGGCGACAGCAGTGCAGGCGGCGGGGGCCGCTTGTCAACCCACTTGCGTTCACCTGGGATGGAGCTACGTGGCCCTCTTCATTGCCATTGGATTTCCAACGGCTAGTTTTTCTAGACCGTTTGATTTCGAACGTTAAAAAAATTTAAAATTTAACTTTTAAAATGGACCGTTCGATCAAAGATCAACGGTCCACGTTTTTTCCTCAAAAAAAAAAAGGCCCAACGGTCATATTTATGACCGTTGGCCACGTGGCATGATGTTATCTGTTGGATTTGAATATTTTTCAAATCCAACGGTCCAGATTAATTAAGTACATTAAAATTAATTTAAAATTATAAAAAAATACAGAAAATTATTTTTAAAATACAGAAAAAATTAATTTTTTTTTCTTTCTATAAATACCTAACCCTCATCTTCCACTTTACACCACATTTCAATATTTCTACACTTTCTATACTATCTACATTTCAATATTTTCTACACTTTAAGAGAGAAAAAATGTCTTCGTGGAAGCTCATTAAAGATCTTACGTTGTGTGAAAGTTGGGTTCGCACTACTCATGACCCGCTTTCGGGTAATGAGATGGATAAGCGAGAAATGTGGAGTAAAATTACGAAAGCGTTTTGCGATGTACATGGAAAAGACTCCAGAACTAGTCAAGGTCTTCAAGGTCGTTGGAAAAAACTCAATGCATCATTTACTTGTTGGAAAAACGGCGTCTCTCATGCTTCCGGTAACCTGCGTAGTGGGACGAGTTTAGCGGATCAGGTAACAATATTTTTATTTAATTTCTTATGTAATTTGTATGTAATTTCTTATGTAATTTCTATTTAATTTGTTATGTCATTTTTATGTAATTTATATGCATTTCACCTGCATCAACATTTTAATTTATTTAATTTGTGTTACACTCGCAATTTTTAACACTATCTTATCCCACATTTTTATAGACACTACAAGCTCAAGCATTCTACAATTCAAAGAACCATAACACATCATTCAACAAATGGGAATGTTGGGAAATTGTCAAAGATTGCCCTAGATACAAAATTGTCCCAATCGGTCCAGAAGTTGTCATGCACAGCGTGGGTCTACATAGTTCGCCTGAACCAGACACGGCTGAACAAGAAGGCGACACATTTGAAGACACGGAAGGGACGCCAGAACAAGTGCCCGAGACCCAACCGACTCGTCATTCCCTCAGGCCTCAAGGTAAAAAGGCATCAAAGAAAAAATGTAGTTCTTCCAAAAATGACTACACTAAATATATGGAGGAACTTGCTCGCCAAGGTGAACTTACCATGGCACGGGAAAAGGCTAGAGATGAGGAGAAAAATGTTGCAATGGCAGCACTACTAGCAGCTACTGAGGCTCGTGATGCGGCGGCTGAGAGACAAAGAGAAATAGTTAATCGAGAGAACGAGTTGGTTAGAGAAGCACTTCAGCGAGAAAATGAAATGCTTAGAGAAGAAAGGATGGCTCAAGCAGATCGTGACACTATGAGCAAGTCTCTAATAGAACTGTCTTCGAATTCAAAATATTTTTGGAGCTCAGAAAAAAGAGATGTCATGCAAAGGAGGCATGCAAGAGATGCAGAAACAAGTCAAGGGGGTTCTAGCTACACAAATCATAGCAACCAAGATCCTAGCACCACATATCCTAGCTCCAATGACTTTATATAATTTCGTATTTATTTGTAGTACTTTATTTAAATTCTTATATAATTTTTTATGTTTTTTATTTTTTTATTTTGAACTTTATTTAATTTCTTATTTATTGTTAGAACTTTAGTTAATTTCTTATGTAATTTCTTATGCAATTTCAATGTGATAATTTATTTATTTTTGTACTTTAGTTAAACACATGAAATAAGATTACATAAACTCACCAAATAAGATTACATAAACTCACCAAATAAACTTAAAAACAAAACACACTACATAGAATTACATAAACTTAAAAAAAAAACACACTTTATTCTTCAACCACAAGCCTCATTTTAATTATCTTCACCTTCTTGCAATACCCACTGGTGCTCAATCAAGTCGTTCTGGCGGGTTACGTGCCAGTATGGCTCTTGCAAGTAAGTGTACCGCTGAACGATCAATTCATTGTAACGTCCATCCCGTTCCAACGGCTCGTGTTGCACGGGATCTTCGGTATTGTCATGAGCACAGTAGATACGTGTTTGTGAGTTGTTCATCAGATCCGGCTCATATTCGTCGACGGCATCATAATCATATTCATCTTCAACAATCATGTTGTGGAGAATAATACAAGTCATCATGATGGATTGAAGAGCCTCGACATCAAACATTCTAGCTGCAGCCCTAACAATCGCCCAACGAGCTTGCAAGATACCAAAACAACGCTCGACATCCTTCCTACACCCTTTTTGACATTTTGCAAAGTGTTTTTCTTTTTCAGTATGTGGATGCGGCACTGTTTTGACAAATGTATCCCACCTTGGGTAAATGCCATCTGCAAGGTAGTATGATCCCTCGTATTGGGTACCATTAACCCAATATGTGCATTTCGGCGATTTTCCTAGCAGCAGGTCGTCGAACACTGGGGATTGGGCAAGGACATTTAGGTCATTCTGAGCTCCAGGAACACAAAAAAAAGCATGCCAAATCCAGGTATCAAATGAAGCCATCGCTTCGAAAATGATGCTTTTGGCTCATTTTCTGTCGCCATAAGCTCCTTGCCACGCACTTGGACAGTTTTTCCAAGTCCAGTGCATGCAGTCAATGCTTCCAATCATGCCAGGGAAGCCTCGCATCTCTCCCTTCCTCAGAAGCCTTAGCATGTCCCTTGGCGTGGGTGTCCGAAGGTACTCATTTGTGTACAGGGCTTCAATTGCAGAGCAAAAGCGCATCAGGGACTCCAGAACAGTTGTTCTTCCCATCCTTGCGATCTCATCCACTTGATCTGCAGATGCTCCATATGCAAGCATTCGCAAGACAGCCGTAATTTTTTGCTTGGGAAGAAGACCTAGAACATGAAAAGCATCCTCTTTTTGCACAAAGTATGGATCATGGTTGCAAATAGCACTCATGATTTTGTCGAACAAACCTCGTTGCACTCTAAAACGACGTCTAAAAATATGATCAGGGAATATGTTGTTGGGAATAAAATAATCTTCTAAGAGATCTTTACCTCGTCTTTCCCTTTTTCTATCGAGGTTTGCGACACGTCTGGGTTTGGCTATCTCCCCCACGGCTTCCATGACACGGCAGAAATGTGAAGCCCTCTGCCTTCTATGGTGATCATCCTCATCCTCCTCCATGAAGACAGCCTCATCTCCACCTCCATCTTCCTCGAGATTGGCCAATTCTGCCTGTTGTGCCAACAACCTTTTCTGTTGCTCCTGCAACTGTTTATACACTCTCCTTGAAGAAGACATTGTAATAAGAACTCAAGATTTGAAAACGATGAACAATGATTCTGAGCTAAAAAGAAGAATTGAGCTTGGTGTGAGGATGGATGTAGAGATGTAGGGTTTATATGGACGAAAAAGCAAGGATGAGGTTCTGGACAATGCCACGTGGCACTACGTGATTGGTTGAAAATCTTATCGAAATCTTGGGTAAATTATTGTAATCTGGAAGTGACATGTGGCTCATCGGGATTGGTTGGAAATTTTATCGAAAATCTATCCACAAAATAGTACGTTTCGGATAATGACACGTGTCATTACGAGGTTGTTTGAAAATCTTATCAAAATTTTGGCTAAATTATTGTAAATCGGACGTGACACGTGGCGCGTCGGAATTGGTTGAAAATCTTAGCGGAAATCTAGTCACAAAATAGTACGTTCGGATAATGACACGTGGTGTGACGAGATTCGTTAAAAATCCTATCCGAAATTAAAACTATTTTATTTTTTTATTCTTTTACAAAAAAATTAAAAATATTATAAATGGGCTGGGTGCCAGCGCATTTTTTTAGGAGTGGAGATGCAGTGGCCTATTACTGTTCATTGGAGTATGTTACTGTTCACTTGAGTGGATAAATGGGCTGGGTGCTGACACCCAGTCTTAGGGGTGGACTTGCTTTTATGTCGTGAGATTTTTCTCTTTTAAATCAGAGCGTTCCTCCATGTTTGAAATCAGCCATTAGGACTCTTCTCTTTGCCTCTTTTTTTTTTCTTTTCATTTTATTAATTTTGACCTTATCTTTAACTTGAATTTGTTTTAATGTTTTTTTAACGAGAGTTTGTTTTATCCTTGTTTGGCTTTTCTTATGTAGGTTCCAAAATCTGGTGTGAGCCTCTATTGCTTACTAGTTCGTTTCATTTGACTAAGCACGATTTTGATATGTACCAGGAACTAGAAGAATGTCTATCAAGGTCTGATGAAATTCCAAGAAGTGCTACATATCCTTTAAGTATCATGTCCATAGATGGAAATTGCAAGATTGAAAGACAACTTATAATGGAATTTTTGTTAGAACTCAGATGGCGTGGAGAAATGTTAAACCCTGCTCTACGTCTTTTACAAATGTACAAAGAAGATACCAAACAATATACTTTTCATTAACTGCCTTTCTTTCTTTACAAGCCTTTATTAATACTAACCACCCATTTCTAACAGACCTCCAACTCTCAACAAATCTCTAACCAACTCTTTAACCTACTAATATCTATCGTACAATTGTCAATCACAGATGATGCCATCTGGCATCCTAACAATACCCCCTCAAAGCACAAGCACTTCTACACAACACAACAACAAAACGCACGAATCAGACAATAACAAGAATGCAATGAAATAGATAGAGCATGACAACATCAACAGAGTAGATCACAACTGTGCAATTTCTGGAAACTTAAGTTTGAGCTCCTGGTAGTTTTCCCGCGTAGCATCTTCCTTGGAGTGGTTGGACCAATGTACTAGGACTTCAGTCACTGTAGAATTATGTCTTTTCACCAGCTTGCGGTCTAATATTGCTAGGGGAACATCCTGAAGAATACCCGAATTTGTGATAACAGGCAATGGAACCATATGTTGGATATTCGAACCAAAATGTTTCTTTAGACAAGATACATGGAGCACATGGTGAAGTTTAGAATGATTTGGTAATTTGAGCTTATAAGCCACATAACTAACTTTGGACAAAATTGGAAATGGACCATAAAATCTTGGTTGAAGTTTATGAAAATGGTGGGAAGCTAGGGAAAATTGCTGGCATAGACCTAATCTCAGATAAACTGAATCGCTTACTTCAAATACCCTTTCAGACTTCTTTTTACCAGCTTGAACCTTCATTGGGTAGCTTCTAGATTGCTTTTGAGCAAGGATAAGATTCGATCAATTTCTTTCAAAGCTTGGTCCAGAGAATCTAACTTAGTGGTACCAGTTTCATAAGCTTGCATTGTTGGTGGAGCTTGGCCGTACACAATCTTGAAGGGAGTCATCTTGGTTGCAGAATGAAAGCTTGTATTGAAGGACTACTCTGCCCAAGGAAGCCAGGAAACCCATTTCTTTGGTTGCAAGCTACAAAAACATCTCAAATATGTTTTAAGACATCGATTCAACACGTCAGTTTGACCATCTATTTGAGGATGGTAACCCGAATTGAAACACAAGGAAAACCCTTAAAGATGAAAGAACTCATTCCAAAATTTACTTAAGAAAACCGAATCTCTGTCACTAACTATGGAATTAGGCATGCCATGGAGTTTGAAAATGTTATCAACAAAGAGCTGAACAATCATAGATGCAGAATAGGGATGACCCACAACAGTGAAATGAGCATATTTGAATAATCGATCCACAACAACCCAAATTATAGATTTACCTCGACATGGAGGAAGGCCCATAATGAAATCCATGGATATGTCAATCCAAGGCTTGGTGGGTATAGGTAGAGGATGCAACAATCTAGGAGGAGACAAAGTCTCATATTTGTTTTGTTGGCATATGGAACAGCAAGCTACCATTTTCTTCACAAACTTCTTCATTCCTTCCCAATAAAAGCATCTGGCAATCCTCTTATATGTCTTCAAAAAACCCTCATGACCAGCAGAAGGTGTAGAATGGTTCTCAGTGAACACCTTGCTTCTCCAGTGACTAGTAGGACTAAGAACAATTCGGTTCTTGTATTTAAGGAAACCATTATCCACTTAAAACTTCAAGGTAGCCACTCTGACAGCACTGTCATTCGAAGACCTCAGGCTTCAAATTTTTGATAGTATCTAATGATCTTTCTCCATATCTCTCCTCAAATCATCTAACCACTGAGAATAGGGACAAGAAATAGCCAACATTTCCATTTCAGTGAGTAATTGATCATTGGAATTGGAAGCATTCGAAGGAGATCTGGATAAGGCATCAATCGCTTGATTATTACAACCTTGTTTGAATTGGATTTCATAATCGAACCCTAGTAGTTTGGTAACCCACTTTTGTTGAAATGGAGTATGGGCTCTACCCTGAAGGAAATATTTCAAACTATGGTGATCAGTTTGAATGATGAAATGATTGCTCACTAGATAAGATTGCCACTTGTGAATGGCATGCAAAATTGCTAACATTTCCCTCTTATATGCAGATAACACCTGATTTCATGGACCAAGCGCTTTACTAGTAAAAGCAATTAGTCTTCCCTCTTGTTGGAGCATAGCACTAATACCATGACCTGATGCATCAGTTTCAATCACAAAAAGGCTTAGTAAAATATGGTAATACTAAAACTTGAGGAGATAGCATTGCTTCCTTAAGAGTATTAAAAGCTGTAGTGGTTGCCTCAAACCAATGAAAACTGTCCTTTCGTGTTAATGCAGTCAATGGACTTACGATCTTGCCAAAATGAGGAATAAATTTCCTATAGTACCTGATAGGAACATATTTATGTGATTTTATTAGTTTGTTTCCTTGCATTTACTTAATTAGTTTCATCTTATTAGAATGTTTTAAACTATTTTCGTGTGTTTGTAGGTTATAATAACAAAGTTAGTAAAAAAGTGCATTTTGGTGCAATTTGGAGCTGTTTTGGGGATGGAATGGATTGCATGCATAAGGATGGACGTTTTGGTGCATGAAAGGGCTTCAAACATATGCTAAAATATGGACACACTTCACCTACAACATCCACCTACTTCACCTACAACATCTACCCACTTCACCTACAACATCCACCCACTTCACCAAGAAATTTTGTGGTGGTGATTCATTTTCAAAGTCTATAAATAGGCTTGTCCATCACAAGACAAAGAGAGAATACATCTACAACACATTCCATAAACAACACAATTTCTGCCGCAAGTTTCCTTCTTCCTCCATCCATTTCCATCCACCTCTTTTCCTATCCATCCCCTACCACCCTTCCATACTCTCTCAACCTATCTAATCTCTGCCACATCCCCTAGACCATCCAAACACCACACCCACCTTGGTGCCGCATGTTTGCAAGAAAGGAGGAGGACTTGGAGTTGTGCTAACCATTCAAGACGTTGGATTGCTGGAGCGTTCTAGGTGTCTTCTACTTTTGTTTATCATGTTTAAATTCAATTATAGTTGTTTAATTGCAAATATGTGGAACTAAATTCGTTTTGGCTAGAGGTTGATTCAAATCCACGAACATATTTGTAATATGAATTGATTACCTTCAGTTGTGATTTCATGAGTTGTGAATTCAATTTGCTTAACTGCTTGATTTATAACTTATTCTTGTATGTCGATTAAGGATGCATACTTAGTTTGCATGCATGAATTTGATGTTTGATTAGTTTTGATGTTTGATTTATAACTTATTTTTGCTAATCCCTTTGTTTCTATTTGTTTTTCTGTTTATGTTTGTGTTTGTGTCTTTTACTTTTGATGTTTGATTAGTTTTCTTTCTTTGATTTTAGGTATAAATGGAGCAAGACATGGCACTTGCGACCATTCAAGCTCAATTGGCGCATCTCACTTCTCAATTGACTCATAATGCCGAAAGGACCACAATGCCAAGTGTGCCTACATTTGATGTGCCCTATGGGCAAGGATATCAAACTCATGAATGTCCTCAATTTTCTGCAAATGAAGATGTTTGGGGATATCAAGGCCATAGCCAATCAAGGGGCAACATGTTTTCCAACGCTTACAATTCGGATTGGAGAGATTATTCAGATTATATGTGGGGAGAACCTCAACAAGTTCAACAAAGTGGATATTGGCAGCAAGATGAGGTGTTCTATTCAAGACCTATGCAGCCACCACAGCTTCCCCCACAATAATTCCAATCGAATTCAAGTATGCCCATAAGTTATAATGAAATTCTTGATGGACTAATTTCTTTGACGCAGGGCTCACAAAAAGAAGAACAATTGCAGCCATCAGAGGAGTTCTATCAATGGCCATATGAACCATCACAGCCACCATAACAATCTGCCCAATTAAATTCAGGTACATCTATGGATAATGATATGTTTAAGAAGTTACTCACCTCTTTGAACCAGGAAGTAGAAAATCGAAACAAGGAGATCCAAAATAAAGCCAACAAGGTGGATGAATTGGAGAAGCAAGATGGGCAGATTATGGAGTTCATGGCACAGATTCAAGATCAAAGTGAACTCTCCAACTCTAACATTGAAAATTCAAAGGGAGAAGTTGAAATCGATGAAGCCATCATTTTGGAAAGTGATATGGAGGATGAAGGTGTCCTAAAACCATCCAAACGTAGCCCAAACATGGATGAATTGCTGCTGCAAGAAGAAGATGAGGAGGACGACATGGGCAGTTTAGAAGAACTCTTGCCGCAAGCTCCTCAAGTCCCTATGCCGTCCAACTCAGGTGAGGAGGTTCTAAATTCAATTCATTCTAACCCCATTCCACCAAATGTCCATTTTCCTCACAGGTTTTTTATTCCAAATATCGAAGAGAGTGAAAAAGACATTGTGGAAACTCTTCCAAAGGTGCAAAGTGATATCCCAATTCTTGGTGCACCAAAACAAGTTCCCGATGGTGTTGAAACGTTCAAAGAACCTTGCACACCAAGAAGAGGGATTCAAGAGAATGAAGTGGCTGGAGAATATCAAGAATACATCAAAGAGGCTGTGCATGAGACAATCAAGCCCAAAGAAGTTGAATTTGATGACAAGGGACAAGTCAATCATCACATGCAATCTGGCCAAGTTCAAAGTCCTTGACACTTTTGAAGATGTGGTGTTTGTCATTGAGTTTGAACGAGCAAGTAAGCTATCTTCTCCAATTTCAATTTTGTTTTCTCCTAACAATCTGATTTTGATGATTCAGGCACCTCCATTAGAACTTAGACCGTTGTCGGATCATTTCAAGTACCACCATCCATTCAAGGATAAACCCATGCATTTGAATAAAGAAGGGAAGCCTAGGAATCGCCCACAATCAGATTTGCATTCCTAAACCCTTCTCTTTCCTGCATTTATTTTGCCATGTTTAGTTAATTGTGTTGTTTGTTTGATTTGTGTGAGTTTAAATTTAAAACATTGAGGGCAATGTTTAGTTTAAGTGTTGGGGGGGGGGGATAAATAAGATTTTGATTTTCGTGGACGTTTTTACGTTGATTTTTTTTTTTTTTTTGGGAAAGGATAAAAGTTTTTACATTGATTTTTTTGGAAATGATAACATGCTTGAAAAAAAAAACAAAAACAAAAAAAAAATAAAAGCAAAAATATTTTACAATAATGTGTAAACTAATAGCATTCATTGGTCAGGTGGTGCCTCAGCAGTCGACGGAGCTCCAGAAAGACGAAGCACCAGAGTTTGATCCTCCGGAGCCTCAACACTTGGTGCAACTCCAGATGACGAAGGCAGAAGATGCCTCTTCAGTAACGCCACAAACCTTTGATGATCACTCTGAATTCGCACTTCGGACTCCTGCAGCTGGTCAAGCTTCATCTTCATACTTGTTGAGTAACTAGTTGCGAGCATGTGCAACTCCTTATTCTCGTGTCTGAGTCCTCTGACCTCTTGCCGAAGACTAGCCACCTCCGCCATCAAAGACTCAACCTGACGAGATTATGCAAGAAGGCGTTGGCCCATGTTTGAGACTGAGCCTGCACACCGGACGCTAAGCGCCAGAGAGTCCTGAACAGCGAGTTCGTCGGACCGCTTGGAAAACAACCTATTGTCTCTTGGAGTGAGAAGGTTTCTAGCAACCACCGTAGCAGTTGTATCGTTCTTCATCATAGAGTCCCCAACTGTAAGAGGACCATTGGGGGATAAGAATGACGGATGCCAAATGTTATTTGGAGAAGACAAGTCATCATCTTCCCTGACATTCAAGTTAAGGCGACGGTCAGAGGGGCAAGACATTTTCTGAAGGTGTTGAACAAGAAGAGATTGAACTGATCAAGATTAAAGAAGTGCAAAAAGGGAGTTTTTACGGGAGGAAATTCAAGTGTGATGTGAAACAAAATTCGCGCCTCTATAAAAAGAAGAAATCGGAGAGGCGCCTGCTCACAAATCGAAGAGGCGCGCCTTTCTCAAAAGCCGGGCCTGCTCAAAAATCACGAGGCGATCAACTTTTCCAGATTTGTCGTCACTCGTCACATGCACCTTCAACTTTGCGGAAATTACGGGTAGTTTTGTCAGAAAACGCGTAATTTTTACTGTTCATTCATCCACCGGCTGCCGACAAGAGTAAGAGAATAGTTCTGGTTGTGAAGAAATTCCTATAAGTGTCTACCTTCGCCCTCCATAGCAAAGGCAGACTTACTCAACCTCTCTTCATCTCTAAGCATGATTTCCCAACGAAGCCTTTCAAGTCACTCAGTGTTCCTCATCCCCTGGAGTACCTGTGCAAGCAAGTCATCAAGAGCAAAAGTATTTCATATCATGGAGGTTAAAAGCAAAAGTATCTCATATCATGCTTTCTCCTCACCTTCATCTGAAGAACAAGGAGAAAGAGAGATCCTGATTGCTTACCTAGTCTTGCTCTCGAGTACTCATCTTCGAGCCCCTCCAGCCCAGTTCAAAAATAAGCCTGTGGAGAGATACTTCTTCAAAAGCAAAAGTATCTCATAGAAGATGCATGAGGAGTCTGAGTCGCATCCAAGAGCAGGAGGAATCTGAGATGATCCAAGAACTCGAGAAGATGCCACATCTGCATGGATTACTTGAAGCATGTGGAGACAACGTGCTGATTCATCCTCAACTAAGCTGAGGATCACTTGCAAGTAAAAATCTCCCCAACCCAGTTCAAGAATCAACCTGTGGAAAGATACTTCTTCGAAAGCTGTGGAAAGTCCCATCCAGTTCAAGATCAAAGCTGTGGAAAATCAACAAGCGACCAAAGATCATCTACCACATGAAGCTAAGTTGTTTCTCACTATTTCTAAGTGTTTTAAGCTGTTTTGGTGTGTTTTATTGTGTTTAAAATTATTATACGAAAAAAAAAATTTGAATTTTTTTTGAAAAATGCCAAAAAGAGTTGTTTTTGTGTGTTTGTGTCTTAGATACCTTCCAACACAATGATGAGGATTTGGTTTTTAATTGCATGACTGTTAAAGAAAGTTATGAACATGGATGGAAGTTTGATATGCTCTTGGTTTATGCTTAGTTGTAGTTGTTGTTTACGAATTCAAATTTGATCATAAAAGGATAAAATCAGATTTTGTAACATGCTTGAAGGAAGGAATTCAAACTAATGCTACATCCTTGTGAGACTTGAGCTTATACCTTCTTTGGAGAGTTATTAATCTTGATGCTTTTGTTTTCTAAAATCAGTTTTTGTCATCTTAGTTCCTTGTGAGACTTGAGCTTATACCTTCATTGTGAGACTTGAACTCAAACTAAAAGGATAAAATCAGTTTTTGTAACATGCATGATCTCATTATTCTTTGCTCGGTTGCTACTTAGAAGGCGTTTTATCATCTTAGTTCCAAATACTAGAACTCATATCCGTTTCATTCAAAGCATGACATTGAATTGCATAACCATATCAAGATGAAGTTGTTTAGTGAACCACCACATCCAAAAAGCCTTACCTTCCATGTTTCTTATGTTTTGTAGGTTTATCCCTTTTGAGCCTTGTTTAGCCTATGTTCTTTGTTAACCACATTAACCTTACCTAGCCTAGTGTAGGACTGTTCATACCCTTGTTCTTAAAGGCTAGTGAAGCATGACTTAAAATGAATTCCTTTTGATCTACACTATGCAGAAAAACAAGTATGGGGGAGGGATTGGTGATTTTGAGCTCAATTGTACGTTTTGTGTTTCAAAAAAAAAAAAAAAAATGAAGAAGAGAAAAACGTGTCAAAAGAAAGAAAGAAAGAAAAAGAGTTTGAAAAGAAGTGAAAATGAGTTCAAAAATGTTGATTGTTGAAGAAAAGGGTCCAAAAGTTTGAATTTGACCCTAAGTGTTGCATGAATCTCCCCTTGTGTTCAAAGTTGAGTTTGCATTCAAAAGTAAATTCTAAGTGTCAATCTCATTACTTTGCTTATTATTGCTTTAAGAACCTTTGTTTTTCCATATCCTTTCTTTGTTAGCCAATACCCTTAGCCCCATTACAACCCTTTGACTTCTATCTTGGTTGTTGTGTGTTCAATATGTGGAGTTTGGGATTGGTATGAGCATATGGTGTCCCTGGTTCTCGCATCTAAGTAGAAGCATTCCGTTCATGAGATCATATTCATATATTGCTTTCTTTGTTAAAACATATGTGAGTTTTAGTTTTCATGTGTACATCAATCTTCTCACATATACCTAGTGTAGGGAGTGTAGTTTGAAAATCTGAGTGAAAAATGAGTGCATATCTAGTAAGGAATTGAGGGAATTCTCTAAAGCACTACATTCAAAATGTTGTTTTAATCGATTAAAAGAGAACTAGTAAATGGTGACTGTGGTTAAGTGTATGCTTAAGGATATTGATGGCCAAAATCTGTGCAAGTAATGATTTTTAACATTTCCATTGGAAATCCCTGAGGTAACGTTGAGAGGTTTAGATTGTGTTTTGTTTCTTTTTGTTTCTTTGTTTTGCTAGAGGACTAGTAAAAGCTAAGTGTGGAATTTGATGCGTTGTAAACAACACACAAATTAAACCCTCTTGTTGACAATTGTAGTATATATGCAAGTAGGGATCGTTCTAAACCGGGGATTAAGAGGGATTGCTAATGCACCTAACTGACTTAAAAATATTAAACAAGACTCAAAAACACAAAACAAAACTCTAAAGCAGAAAGCTAAACTATAATAACTTAAAACACACCAGAATAGTCAAAACAACACAAAACAATCAAATTGACCCAAATTAGACACTAGGGACCGATTTGGATGAAAATAAACTCAAAAGACTAACTAAACACAAATCTAAACAGATTCTAGCTAAATTAATATAACTTAAAGATGGGGGATTGGTTTTTGACGAAAATTAAAAGACAAAGTAAATAACTTGCAGATTCTAAACAAAGACATAAAACTAAGTGAATTGATGGATAGATGGACTAGCTAGAGGGTTCTTCTCCACACATGACACACTTGCATACAAACCAATTTTCAGTTGTTCTTTCAATAAACCATGAATCTCAACACCCCAGATTAACCGTGAACAACACTTTTTTAACCTTCAAGTTTTCCTTAAGTTATTGAATTGGACGGAAAAGCGCATACAACAATTCAAAACATTCTTCAAAAGTCCCCTACGTGAACAGCACAATAGAGATACAATCAAAGATCATTAAGCTTTGTGAAAACTATAAGCATTGACGAGGCATTCGTAACTATGAACATCATGATACTCTTGCCAAGAATTCACTTAACGCGATTGTGACTAGCAACCTCCACTACTTGTGAATATAAGTTCATAACAATTAGGTGAAACTCCCTTATATTCTAGCATCAAATTCATGCATGCAAACTAAGTATGCATCCTTAATCGACATACAAGAATAAGTTATAAATCAAGCAGTTAAGCAAATTGAATTCACAACTCATGAAATCACAACTGAAGGTAATCAATTCATATTACAAATATGTTCATGGATTTGAATCAACCTCTAGCCAAAACGAATTTAGTTCCACATATTTGCAATTAAACAATTATAATTGAATTTAAACATGATAAACAAAAGTAGAAGACACCTAGAACGCTCCAGCAATCCAACGTCTTGAATGGTTAGCACAGCTCCAAGTCCTCCTCCTTTCTTGCAAACATGCGGCACCAAGGTGGGTGTGGTGTTTGGATGGTCTAGGGGATGTGGCAGAGATTGGATAGGTTGAGAGAGTATAGAAGGGTGGTAGGGGATGGATAGGAAAAGAGGTGGATGGAAATGGATGGAGGAAGAAGGAAACTTGCGGCAGAAATTGTGTTGTAGATGTATTCTCTCTTTGTCTTGTGATGGACAAGCCTATTTATAGACTTTGAAAATGAATCACCACCACAAAATTTCTTGGTGAAGTGGGTGGATGTTGTAGGTGAAGTGGGTAGATGTTGTAGGTGAAGTAGGTGGATGTTGTAAGTGAAGTGTGTCCATATTTTTGAAGCCCTTTCATGCACCAAAACGTCCATCCTTATGCATATAATCCATTCCACCCCAAAACAGCTCCAAATTGCACCAAAATGCACTTTTTTACTAACTTTGTTATTATAACCTACAAACACACGAAAATAGCTTAAAACATTCTAATAAGATGAAACTAATTAAGTAAATGCAAGGAAACAAACTAATAAAATCAAATAAATATGTTCCTATCAGTACCCCGTTAATCCCAAGAATCCTCTCAAAGCTTTCACAGACCTAGGAATAGGCCATTTGGCTATAGAGTCAAGTTTAGTAAGATCAGCAGATACACTATCCTTGGAAACGATATGCTCGAGATATTCAACTTATGATTGACCAAATGCATACTTAGATTGTTTCACAAACAAATTATGCTTCTTTAATGTCTCAAAAACTACTTGTAAATGATCCAGATGCAACTGCTAAGATGAACTATAGACCAATATATCATCGAAGAAAACAAGAATAAATTTCCTCAAATATGGTCGAAAGATGTCATTCATAAGGCATTGAAAAGTGGCAGGAGCATTAGTTAGACCAAATGGCATTACTAAGAACTCGAAATAACCATCATGGATTCTAAATGCTGTCTTTTCAACATCATCGGGATGCATTATAATCTGATGATATCCTGCCCTCAAGTCCAACTTGAAAAATATTGCGCACCATATAACTCATCCAACAGTTCATCAATAAGGGGAATAGGAAACTTATCTTTAATGGTGATGTGGTTAAGACCTCTGTAGTCTATGCACAGACGCCAAGTTCCTTTTTTTTTCCTCACTAAAATCACTGGAGAAGAATATGGGTTGTTGCTCACTCTGATAAAACTGGCTTCCAATAATTCAGCAACACACTTCTCGATCTTAGATTTTTGAACCAGTCCATATCTATAGGGTCGACTATTTGGAGGCTTGCTACCATGAATCAGTGGAATTTTGTGAGGTGGCAAGGACTTGGGAGTTTGAAACACCATCTCGTACTTTTCCAGCAATTTATGCAATTGTTGTTGTTGAAACTGTGTGAGATTTTGTGTATGCTTGTCCATCTGTGCAACATCTGTTTGGGATAACCCCATTTCTTCGGACTCGATATGGAACAAAACTACCCCCATCGTTGTCTCCTGATGCTGTAGTTTCTGCATCTGCAATGCAGAAATATCCTGGAGGTGTTCATGAGAGACTTCTAGACTAGTGATACAAAATGTTTGAGAATTACTTGTGAACTGCATATACAACTTATCGAAATCCCATAATATCGGACCTAAGGTTCTAAGCCATTGCACCCCAAGTACAACATCACATCCTCTCAAAGCTATAACATAAAGGTCTGAAACACATTTGAAACCTTGAATTGTTATAGGCACTTGAGACAAGGTTCCTTGAGTAGCAACCTTACTCCCATCAGCAATCTTCACGTTAAAAACATGTTTGGTGTTTAATAACCCTTTCAATCTCTTAACCAAACCGACATCTATGAAATTGTGAGAACTACCTGAATCGATCAAAATGGTGGCAGGAAAATTCTTGATATAACCTGTGACTTTCATGGTTTGAATTGATGAAGGTGCAGGAGTCCCAAACAAGGCACATGCTGTGATTTCTGGTTCCTTATCTTCCACTGCAACATTATCACACAATTCAAAGTCTTGCACATCGATTAACAACAATTGCTTCCTTTCACAGCTATGACCCCTAACATATTTCTCCTTACAATGGAAGCATAGCCATTTTTTTCGACAATGATCAACTTCTTAAGGTGTTAACGTTCGCACATTAGTGGGTTGAACACGCTTCTCATGCACAATATTGGAATTGGCATTCTGAAATGGAATTCGAAAATTGGACTGCACAAAAGGAGTTTTAGTACTAGATTTCACCTTCAACTCTGCGATTTTAACATCAATTTGATGGGCAAAAACTATTGCCTCCAATACATCTCTGGGTTTTAATAGCTTAACATCATGGCGTAATTCCGGTTGAAGACCTCCAATAAAGCAAGACTTGAGTAAGGCAAGGCTGATATCCCTTGTGCGATTCGCCAGCCTTCGAAAGTTCAAGACATATTCCCTGAGAGTGCCAGATTGTTGCAATTTAACCAAACTTTCAGCCGAATCTTCAAGTTTTGAGGGACTAAATTCTTGGCATAATACGGCAGTGAAATCTTTCCAATTGAGAAAATTCGTCAGACATCTTGCCCATTGAAACCACTGCAAAGCTTCACCTTCTATGTGAAAGGACGCCAATTTCACCTTCTTGGACTCATCAATGTTGAAAAAATCAAAGTAGTGCTCTGCCTTGTAAATCCACCCTAATGGGTCGTCGCCTTCATTGAATCTTGAAAACTCCAACTTCAGTAACGGTGACTGATGTTGCTGAGTGAAATTATGCCCAAATTCTTGATGATCTGGGTTAGGGTTCATACGATCTTGAAACTGGTTCTCGCCCAAGGTTGCTTCTGAAGAATCCCCCAAAGATCCACCATGACCCCGCGCCATGAGAGCTTGTAGTTGCCCCCTAATCAACTCCAAATTCGCCTAAACCTTCTCTTGCGATTGCTGAACTTCTTCAATCTTTGTCTCCAGACTCGAAACTCGGGACTCCATATTCTTGCGCGAAGCTTGCCGTGTCATAAAATGTCGAAGGATTGAGAGGATCAACGCTGGCTGATACCATTGTTAAACCTTGCTCTACGTCTTCTACGAATGTACAGAGAAGATACCAAACAATATACTTTTCATTAATTGCCTTTCTTTCTTTACAAGCCTTTATTAATACTAGCCACCCACTTCTAACAGACCTCCAACTCTCAACAAATCTCTAACCAACTCTTTAGCCTACTAATATCTACCGTACAATTGTCAATCACAGATGATGCCATCTAGCATCCTAACAAGAAAGGGATGTGAGATGTTAATTAATTAATGTAAACCAAGTTCAACCATTGATCTTATACTCCTAACAGTTAATAATACTCTGGCATGAGTTTTTTTCCTTTAGCAATGACTTTGCCATGTGTTATGTTTTTGTTGGTGAATACTACTAGTTGTCAGTGTCACATGGTGGTACTATATCATCTAATTTCTTGTATATATACCCCCATAATTATTTGAAAAATGTTGGTATCCCTTAATCATCAATATACGGCTTAAATTCCTTTTTCAAGGTCATAGAGATAAATCAACACATGCTTAATCTGTCAACGTGTTTAACGCTGATATTTACAGAACAAAAGAAAATGTCGATGTCAAAATTAGCAACTTCCCTAATCAGAAATAGGAATATGCCACCACCAACAACAGAGCACCAATGGCAACCAATCTTAACAAGATTTTTGTACAATATTTTGATATTCTATAGAACAAAAACGTACCATGAAGGTTCTAAGTGGGTGGATAAATGGATGATCATAATATGATCCTTTAGCAAGCTGTTGAAATAGATCATATAAAAAATATATTGTTCGATAATATGTGGAAATGACATATTTATGCACAATATAAGTTGGAGAGAGATTTTGTTCTTTTTTTTATATTTCTGCTTTAAGATTTTGGTCGGAGAAGTATTATTCTGTTTGTTTCGCATCCACAAAAGCATCATTAATATATATATATATATATATATATATATATATATATATATATATATATATATATATAGAGAGAGAGAGAGAGAGAGAGAGAGAGAGAGAGTGTGTGTGTGTTACGATGTAAGACACACGCTTTTGAGTTTTGACACATATTTTGACATTTATTACGTAGAGATCACTTTGTAATGTATTTTAATGGTATGAATAATTTATATTTTAGTAATCATTTATAGACTATCATTTTACAATTATCAAACAAATCCAAAATCATTAAGACATTCGTTTATGATTAAAAAAAAATAGACGAATACAGTTTTATAAGAAAACACCAAATTTAATCCAACAGTCATATTGTTTCAAATTTGGTGATTTTTCGTAGACACGATCTTTGAGAATGACCTAAAAGATAGACGGTTTAGATTATTAAAATACGTTACAGATCAAACTCTACAAAAACGTGTGTCAAAACATATATAAAAAAGATGTGTCTCCGGCTCTTTATTAACTTATATATATATATATATATATATATATTATTTATTCGTTATATATATAAGCAAATAGGGGGCCTCATGAAGCCTACTTTCTCTCTCTTTTGAGAAGGAATAAAACAATCGAGAGAATATGTACCTGTACCCGACCTCATCAACCAAAACCCTAATTTGTGTGATGCCACGAGCCGTCCTCGCGTAATTACTTCTTTATCTTCAATAACTTTTCGCTTAAAAAGTTGACATTCTTTTTCCAACTTACGCCACCCACACACGTATAACTATAAGGACCTTATCCCCCACACATTCTCTCACATATTAGTTACTGTGAACGAAAAAGCATACTCAAGAAATGTACATATATCATATACGTAAATGTGTGAAGGTTCATATACGATACATGAATAATATTGAATAGTCAAACAATGATCTATGAATGAGAACATGAACATTTGAACAAACGCTTTGAATAATAAGGTTAATTATTTTGTAGAGTGCTAGTAAATGAGTGATTAACACCGAATTAAGTTACTAGCTAGTTAGTTTTTGAATACTTCTGTATATATAAGACCTCTTACTCTATATTGCAGTTAACATGTGCTTATATATATATATATATAAGTTTTTATATATTGTAGTTAACAGCATATTTAAATGTGCACATATCGTTGATATGAAGTTATTATATCGTTGAATACTGCAAACTTACGTGATCAATATTTTATCCGCAGTAGAGTGAAAGATATATGTTATATATGATTATATGAAAGACATGCATGCATATGTACGAGGTCATAAATAGCCATGCGTGCATGCATGATTGCATATACATGCTGTAATAAGTACGAGAGAGTACGGTCAAGGACACCTACAATATGACTCTTGGCAAAGATGACCCTTGGCTAGCTCCCAATTGGCCAATATTACGCCATGTAGATAAGGCCAATAGGCCATTGTTCCTTAATAAAGTATTCTGTCACAGGCTTTATATAGGTCGCGACACAAACATGAGAATATGAAATGAGACCTGAAATCACAGATATGATATACGTACACATGGCATAAAGAATTATAATACCTATGTGTGTGTGTGTGTGTGTATCACTGATATGATCTACATATGGAATAAAGAATTATAATACCTATATATACATATATATGAATTGAGTAGTATAAATCACGTATAGCTAAGAGACGTTACCATCAATTTGCATGACCAAGATTCGAAGTAGTGATGGAAAGTCGATCAAAAGAAAGTGAAGGATCCGGAGCTTGCCATTTGATGGGAATCATTCTTCTAGAGATGAATGATCAATATATCATCATCTCGATCGACCTTTCAAAAAAGTTGTTTATGCATGGGCGGTCCAGACTAGATATTATTAATTTCTTGGAACATAGGCAAGAAAATAACATATATGGTAAGAAAAAGGCAGCTAACTACATCACCTTGACATGGAAAGATATATAGAAGATAACATTTGGGACCAAGGCAGGACCTAATGGCATATCGATTTGTCTTCTTCCATGTACGGCATCGTGTTTTTGGATTTAGGACGTGCCCCACCGTGTATCATCGTCGGTCGAAAGTGAGAAGAGAATGATTAGTTAGCTAAAATTTTAGTTTAGGTCGCAAATTTATTTTGAAATTCAAAATGCAATGAAACCCAATGGTCTCGTTTGGCACACCGGATTAAGCATCGGTTAATAATACGGAGGCGGAGACTTATACACTAAATAGTCGCCGGATTAATGAATATGGTCCAAATTGATCTGTACGCCTCATACTCTCTAGTTAGTACGCTCAAAAAGCTCGGTATAATTAGTCGGCCCCAAAACTAAAAAACACAGCTCGCACCCTTCTCGCATCTGCTCCGTTGTCTCACCTTCTGTTGCTGGAGATGTAGACCTAAATCAGCAGAACCACTCCCGCTCACACCTGATTGCATCATCTTCCTCATGGGGTTTTTTCTCATTTCATCTTCATCGTCTTCCTCTTCCTGCAATTTTTCATTTTTTTTCTCTCTTTTTCTCTCCCTGTCTTGTATCCTTTAGTTTGTGATTATCATTTTGGTATGCGTTTCAAAAGGATCCCGAACCATTGAGCACTTCGTCCTTCCTGTTCGTCTTTCTCTGGGTTTCTTTTGTTTTGTTTTGTTTTTTGTTTTTTTTGTTTTTAAATTTTAAATTTTGCAATTTTTTTGTCATATATATATATATATATATATATTTTAAAATTTGATTATCAATCAAAAAATATTATTAACAAGTAATTAAAAAAAATAATCGATCTTATTAATACGGTCATTACTATCTGATGACTATTTATCATATCCGACTAAATAGTCAGTATAGTCTGAGCTGCCAAATGAGGCCACTATGTATTAGGCTTCTTGTGGGCGACCTAATTATGCATTAGTACTTGATAAGTTTTTTGAGTTGGAAGTAGTTTTGACATGTATGAACACTGCAAATGTATAATTCTTGTGGGCATGTATTTTCTCTTTCACTTGGCTTTCTGTATCATTTTCATGAATTGGATGCGAATCCAAATACAAAAAAGGAGGTCCCAAATGGATAAAACCAACTAGTTTCTCCAACTCAGCAGATGCTCTCAAGGATAGATACGGCAGATCAAATACAACAAACCCTTTGTTGTAGTGTGCCGTTGATCATCAACTCACCGAGTACCATAGCCCTTTCTATGGGCAGAAAAAGTAGGGCATACAGAAATGAGTGTGTCTCCATGCTAACATGTCACATGGTGTTACCGTCTCAAAAAGAAAACCCTAACAACATATATGTAAATAATCAATCTAGAACAAGAGAAAGAAATGAAAAATGGATACGGCGAAGGTGCGTGTTTAGGCAATAGGCATATATATGGAACAAGATAAGAATGTGAAGCCGTACAAATTAAGGACACGTCCCTAGAATTTCCGTAAGCAAAAAGATTCGGTTAATTTTTGTGCATGCAACTTTCATCCTCTAAGCTATAATTTGCAACATTTGAATCGCATGGCCTAATTAAATATCTATAGGAACATTCCGATTTTCCTTCACTATCAAATGAAAGAGCCCTTTAATTTCTAGCTATCTAAAGCCAACAATGCCAATCTACTCGTCTCCCACGTCCCTACCCTATATAAACCCTTCCACCCCTCCCCAAATACTCACAACATCAAACTTCAATCCTCTCGAGTCTCAACTATTCACATTGCTCTCCTTAACCTTTTCCCAACTTCAAAAAAAATTTCGACACATTTCACTTCAGTTCCCATTTGCTCTCCTAAACCCTAACCTTCATCTTACACTTTTGAAAAGTACTACTAGCTACATTTTGATCAGCAATGGAGGCGGTAACAAAGATGGCGTCCGAGAGACCAGTGGTGATCTTCAGCAAGAGCTCTTGCTGCATGTCTCACTCGATCAAAACCCTGCTTTGTGACTTTGGTGTGAACCCAGCAGTGTATGAGCTTGATGAGATGCAAAGAGGGAGAGAGATAGAGCAAGCTCTCTCTAGGCTGGGATGCAACCCTACTGTGCCTGCTGTGTTCATTGGTGGTGAACTTGTGGGTGGAGCCAATGAGGTCATGAGTCTTCATCTTAAGCGCTCCTTAATCCCCATGCTTAAGCGCGTCGGAGCATTATGGGTTTGATTTAGCTAATTAACTTGCATAACAGGAGCTTAAGATTCCTAGTTATGCATGCTCGATATATTAACTAAAGAAAAAGAAATATCGGAGTCGGATTATATAATAAATATATAGCATATATAGAGCATTTAAGAGTTTTAAATTAAGGTTATTAACTTATGATGGTCTCTAGCTTTTTTGTAATATGCTATGTTTCTTATTCTGGTTATTATAATAATAAAATCTTACTTTAATTAATCCTCGTACGTACTTTTGATATATATGCACAGCATGCGTGAAATATCTTATCTATACAAGTTTTACTTTTACGCGTGAGAGGTGATTGGTAAGTAAATTTGATAGATATGTGACGAATGAAATGCATCATATGTGTGTGGCCATGTGGGTGAGAAAATAAGTTTGGAGTGAGCCAATTACAGCAGAATTCTCAGCTCAATTGAATTGCGAACTGGCCATGGTTCCTTTTTACTCTCCTCCCTACTGAGGATTATATGATTAGGGCTTCTGTAGCCCTCAGCCCTCATGCTATATTTAATTATTTTTGTAATACAACATATCTATACTACTTATTAAGAGCATTTCCATCTATTTTGGTTGATTTACATCGAGGACTAGGCTTATGGCAGTTACTATTCACTTAAATCGTAAACTGTCATGGCTGTAACTATTCACTTTCACTTAATGAATAATAATTGACATGATTGTTACCGTTCCCCACGATTAGTGTCCTACTGACCGACATAATCTCATAAATTTTCTTTCACATAGTTGCATATCTCTCCTCATTGCCCGTAACTGGACAATGGGTAACGGATTTCCAATGCTCACACAAGAAAACATCTTCGGCAGTCGACCATGCGATTTCGGCTTCGACTCCACCTTTAACAGACTAGGATTCTCTCTCCTCCTCTTTCCATCCCCTTCCATCCTCTCCTCTTACATTCTCTATTTTGTCTTTCTTTTTCTATAAAAAATAAAATAATATAAGATGTTAACGTGGCTTAACTGTGACCGTTCAAATAGGAGGGGGTGGAAGGGGAGGGAAAAAAAAGGGGAGGGAATCTTACTCCACCTTTGACGGGAGATGTCATTTTTGTAAGCACAAACAAAATAGGAATAGACAATGAAATAAGAATGTAGAAAATAAAGGATTGTATAGAATTTGGTATTGGAAGAGCAAAATTTTTTTTGAGTATTTATATACAAATTTACAAGTAACCGTTGGAATACTTTTTATTTTTAATTTTAATTTTTTCTCATTTTTTCTTATTTTTTCTGGATTTTTAAAATTATTACGACGAAAAATAGTACGAACCGTTGGATTAAAGTGAGAATTTGAAATGGACGTCTACAATGTGGCCACATGGCTAGTGATCGTTGGAAGCCCAGTCGACCATTGTGATGGGCCCCAAGCGTCAGTTTTTTATCGGGTCACTCTCTCAGGTGGGCACGTGTAACTGACGTAAGTGCAATAGATTTGGGTTTAGACTAAGAATTGACATGGTGCCAGCCATGGTTGGTGAGCCTTGGGGACCCGAAAATGGGTGGATGTGTGTTTTGGGATTTAGCCATGTCAATTTAACACATGTGTAAACAAGGTTCTAAAAAACGCTAGGCGCTAGTTGGGCGGCGGGCTGGCGCTTAGTGCCTAGGCGGTTTGGCGGGGTCTAGGCGGACGCCTAGGCGGATTTAGGTAAATTTCTTGTATATCAAATAAATAAATGTCAATTATATGGTATAAAAGTATTAGTTAAGTAATTCATCATCTCTTTATTAATTAAAATACTAAATAACATAACTTAGATGGAGAACAACTACAAAAAATAAGCAAAATACAACAAGTAAAATACATATTAACATAATATAATAACTAATACTTAAACCCTTGAAAATGGACAAACATATTTAACACCAGACTCTCGATTCCATTGCTACAATAACTTTTGGGTATAAATAATAGTAAATTTAATATTATATTAATACTTAGAAAATAGATTTAAAGTACAGAAAAGTTAGAAAACCAATTAACAGGAAGAAATGAAAAGACTTCAGACTTTGAACTCTTCACAGTTAGCGAGCAAAAAGACGAAGCAACACCCACTCAACCTCCTACTTATAAAAGTCAAATCTCTTCTTCCAATCTCCTATTTTTGGATCAGGTTCTCCGATATGCTAAAAGGCTCTTTGATTTATTCAATTAGTCATCCATGTGTTTGGACGCTTGTGATGTTGCCATGTAGAGATAGTGAGTTGTGACATAGCCGGAGAGTTTCAGGTACTGCCTAGCCGCTTGCCTAGGCTGCCCAGCGCCTGCCTAGGCCACCCAGATACCCGCCTAGGCTGACCAACGACCGCCTAATTCTTTTCCCAATTTTTATTTTGATTATGGTTAAATCCCGGCGGGTAGCCATCGCCCAGCGCCTAAGCGCCGCCTAGGTCAATTTTTAGAACACTGAGTGTAAATGCTATAATAGAAAATACCATTCTAACCCTATTAACAAAACTTAAAAAAAATAACCAAAATAATAAGCAATATAGTAAATTAAACACAAAACAATTTTGCTTTTTTTTCTTCTCCCTTATAGCCAAGTAATACCACATTTTTTCTCTCTCTTCTTCATAACTTCCAACACTCTCACATACAGGGTGTGTGGCCTTTGTTAGTTAATATTAACAATAGTGAATTCTTTTAATTAATTCAGTCACACAATGGGTGAGTTATAATAACTTTGTATTAAATTTGTCATTTAAGAAACTTGAATCTAAAATTTCATTGAAAAATTTATCCTAATATAAAATGACCTTCAAGGACCTAAAGAACAACCAAGAAAATAGAAAGGTGCTTTAGTCCAGAGGAAGTTGGTATTATTCTATGCATGCCGCTTAGCCAATATGGTTGTCATGGTCGTCTTATTTGGCACTATACTCGTAATGGGTTGTATTCGGTTAAATCTGGGTATCTAGTTGCTCAAGAGATGAACAGAAATGGGGAGTTGGGGATGAGGGGTATTGGGCAATCAAGTAGAGAAGACAATAAGGATTCGATGTGGTTGGCATTATGGCGTTTGGGGGTTCCTCCCAAGCTATGTCATTTTATTTGGAGGGGATGTAGAAATTTTCTTGTATTATGGAATAATTTGCGAAGACGGGGTATTCGATTAGAGGCTAGCTGCCCATTATGTGATGAAGAGGTGGAAACACAGGAACATTTGTTTTTTCGTTGTCCGTTTGCTCCAGTATTTTGGTTCGGTTTCCCGCTTCAATTAGACGTAATTACGGTGGAGGGTGGAGATTTTTTGGAATGCTAGAAGTGGCTCTGTAAAAAATATGATGAGGTGAAGGAAATGGAACAACTCATGCGGTGGGTGGTATATGGATTGTGGAAAATATGGAAGTGCAGAAATAGTGCAATTTTTGAGAAAATTATACTCACTTCGAGTGGAGCGCTGGAGCTCTTAAGCCAACATATGCGGGAGATTGAGGATAATGGCAGGATGATTGTGTAGAAGCATGGCAATAGGCTACGCCTTGAGGGGGATGTGTAGGTACGGTGGGTGATGCCTCCTTTTCATACTATTAAGGTGAATTATGATGGAGCTTGGTGTAAGCAAACAAGTGTGAAGGGTTGTGGGTGGGTTGCGAGAGACTTTGCTGGGATCTTTAAAGCCGCTGGTGGTATGGGCAATATAATATGTGGCTCTAGTTTGACGGCGGAAGTGAAAACATTGAGGTTGGCATTGATGGCTTGTGTGGAAAAGGGATTCGAGTTTGTTTAGTTAGAGACGGATTCGAAGGTCTTGGTGGAAATGATTAAGGGAGCTTTAATAAAACACCCCTGGCACTGTTTACTTTTAACGAAAAACCACTTTTTTACCTTTAACTGTCACTATTCATTATACATTCAAAAAGGACTTTTCATTAAAACTGTCACTATTCAGGGACTTTTCGTTAGTTTTCCTAATGATTAATGGGGTCTTGGCTCTGAAGGCAGCTTTGGAGGGTATCATATGGGATATGAACCATATTCGACAAAAATTGAGTTCAGTTGAGTTTATGTTTACTCCTCATGCATGTAATGGGGCTGCGCATCAAGTGGCTTCGTATGTTATGCGTGTGGGGGTTTTCATATATGGGATTGTTTTGAGCCAGAGTGGCTGTTTAACACTCTGGCTTCTAATGTAAACATTTCAATTCATCTTTAATAATATTTGGTTTTCGACAAAAAAAAAAAAAAAAACCAATCATGTCTTACCACATAATTATTAGATAATATTGACAAAGAAAACCTCTTCATATTAGATATTATTGATCAGGAGGCAGTGATGGACTTAGAACTTAATTTGTGTCGTCATTCATCTATCTTGTTTTGAGAATGCAGAAACATCTTAGGGGCAAGGGTTGCTAATTGCTTAATTTGTTTATTGTAGATACCTCACATGTGGAGCTTGGGTTGCAAAGATTTTCTGCTTGATGTCGTGGCTGAGGATTTGGGGGTGTTGGTAGTTACAATTCTGGGATTTTTTGGGGAAGGGGCTGCTTCCTGCTTACTTGTGATATTGGAGTTCTTGGGTAATAATGATTTTTTTTTTAAATTATAATAATTTTTCAAAGCAAGAAAAATTTGAAGATGAAATATGTAGGATTATTTTGGAAATAATGGTGGGTAGGAAAATAGTTTACATATTTTCAACTTTTTATAGTGAGTGTAAATATAAGATAGGTAGATAAATAAGACATTAGGTAGGTATAACACCACTCATGAAAAAATTATCATTGCTATCTTCTTTAGCAAGGTGAAAAAAAAATATTCCGTAAAATGGGGCAAACGGAAAAGGATGTCATTATCGTAGGTATTTAAATGTGTTTGGTTTTGGAGTAATTCCAAAGCTTGATACAACAAATGATCTCCACACCATAGTCCTGACAATTCCTGACACGACTTGATAATCTGACACGAAACAAAATTAACAGGTGTTTGGGTCTACACGATAACGAATTGGGTCGTTATTGGATAATCCGATAAGCACCTGTTAAGATAACGGGTTAGTTCGGATATACACGTGGGTAACACGAAACACGATAAACAAAATATTAATTTTATAATTTTATAACCCCAAAAAATACTATAATAATTATATATATTAATTTAACAATTTTATACCCCTAAACACTATATATATATATATATATATATATATTAAATTAAAGGGTAAATTACATAGAAACCCCTCAGGTTTGAGGTCTATTACAATCTCATACAACATCTTTAAAACATTTCACTTTCATACCTCACGTACTATTTTATTTCAAAATAATACCTCCGTTACATTTTCCATCCATTAATCTGTTAAGTGCTGACGTGCCTGCCACATATATGCCACGTGGCTGCCAAATGTTTGCCACGTGACAAATAAAATAATTTTTTATTTTTTTAAAATAGAATTTAAAAAAAAAAAAAAAATTATTTGAAACCTACATTCCTATCCTTAATCTCGAAGAAGAAGAAGAGGGAGGAGGGAGAAAAAAAAAAACATAACCCCATAACCCAGTTCATCCGATCCTAGCCCAAAGAGTCGCGGTAGTGGACGGGAGGTGGGTCGCCGGGCTAGAAGAAGAAGAAGAGGGACGGGATCTTGGGTGGACGGGAAGTGGGTCAAGGGGGGGATGGGAGGGTGGGGTGTGTGGGAGAGGGGGAGAGGGGGAAAGGCGTGGTGTGCGGCTCTGACCGGGGGCGGGGTGTATCGTTTCGACTTTTTCGGGAAAACCTGTCTTCGGGGATCTGGGGTTCTTTGCTCAGGGGAGTGGGGGGTCGTTAAGTGCTGACGTGGCAGCCACGTGGCATATATGTGGCAGCCACGTCAGCACTTAACGGATCAATGGATGGAAAATGTAACGGATGTATTATTTCGAAATAAAATAGTACGTGAGGTATGAAAGTAAAATGTTTTAAAGATGTTGTATGGGATTGTAATAGACCTCAAACCTGAAGGGTTTCTATGTAATTTACCCTAAATTAAATTTTAAAAATTGGTGACTATTGGATTGGCTTAAATATACATACCATTCAATTTCTTAAGTGTTAGACGTACAAAATAAATAAATTTAAATCTACTTAATAATATATATATATATGTCAAACTTGTTTGTTATGCGTCAAGATCGCATCAGCAAAAAATCCCAAAAAAACAAACATTCAAAGATCAAGTAACAGGACAAAACTTTTCGACGGTTATAAAATGAAAAATCAATATTTAACAGTTATTTTAACTCCGATTTTGATTATTTTTTTACAGCTACACTCTTTGACCCTATATGAATACAATGAATGAATTCGATCTTCAATTTAAAATATTTACATTAGTGGATACAACAAAATCTTATGTTATACTTAATGAAAGTATAAATAAACTTTTAAGTGTTAGTGAATATATTGTTTTGATGGGATACGCATCCTACGAAACTAATTTCAACAATCCAACCGTTAAACTTGTTTGTTTATGCTTCGAGATTTCATACCCCAAAAATTGAAAAAAACAAACATTCAGAGATCAAGTAACGGGACAAAACTTTTCAACGGTTATAAATGAAAAATCACGATTTAACGGTTATTTTAACTCCGATTTTGATGATTTTTTACAGCTACACTCCTTGACCCTATATGAATACAATGAAAGAATTCGATCTTCAATTTAAAATATTTACACTAATGAAAGTATAAATAAACTCTAAGTGTTAGTGAATTTATCGTCTTGATGGGATACGCATTCTACGAAACTAATTTTAACGATCCAACCGTCAAACTTGTTTATATATGCTTCGAGATTGCATACGCCAAAAATTGAAAAAAAACAAACATTCATAGATCAAGTAACGGAACAAAACCTTTCGATGATTAAAAATCACAATTTAACGATTATTTTAACTCTGATTTTGATGATTTTTTACAGCTACACTCCTTAACCCTATATAAATACAATGAATGAACTTGATCTTCAATTTAAAATATTTACACTAGTGGATACCACAAAATTTTATGTTATACTTAATGAAAGTATGAATAAACTCTTAAGTGTTAATGAATTTATTGTTTTGATGAGATACACATTCTACGAAACTAGTTTCAAAGATCCAACCGTCAAGCATGTTTGTATATATTCGAGATCACATACACCAAAAATTTCAAAAACACAATCATTCAGAGATCAAGTAATGGGACAAAACTTTTTGACGATTATAAACAAAAAATCACAATTTAATAGTTAAATTAACTTCAATTTTGATGAGTTTTTACAGTTACACTCCTTGACCTTATATGAATACAATGAATGAATTCAATTTTCAATTTAAAATATTTACAAACTTATGTTATACTTAATGAAAGTATAAATAAACTCTAAGTGTTAGTGAATCTATCGTTTTGATGGGATACGCATTCTACGAAACTAATTTCAACGATTCAACCGTCAAACTTGTTTGTATATGCTTCAAGATCGCATACGTCAAAAATCGCAAAAAAACAAACATTCAGAGATCAAGTAACGAGACAAAACATTTCGACGGAGATTAACGAAAAATCACAATTTAGCGACTATTTTAACTTCGATTTTGATGATTTTTTACAGCTACACTCCTTGACCTTATATAAATACAATGAATGAACTTGATCTTCAATTTAAAATATTTATACTAGTAGATACCACAAAATCTTATGTTATACTTAATGAAAGTATGAATAAACTCTTAAGTGTTAGTGAATTTATTGTTTTGATGGGATACGCATTCTACGAAACTAGTTTTAACGATCCAACTGTCAAACATGTTTGTATATACGTCGAGATCGCATATGCCAAAAATTACAAAAAATAAACATTGAAAGATCAAGTAACTGGACAAAACTTTTTGACGGTTATAAACGAAAAATTACGATTTAACGGTTATTTTAACTCCGATTTTAATGATTTTTTTTACAGCTACACTCCTTGTTCCTATATGAATACAATGAACTAATTTGATCGTCAATTTAAAATATTTACACAAGTGGATACCACAAAATTTTATGTTATGATGATCGATGAAAATTGAGGATTTTGTAAAAGGAATAACATGCAAGCTTTGAATTCCATTGGCAATGTTTAAACTTTTGAGAAAGGTTTCACAACCTTGAAAACAAAAACTCTTTCATTTTGCATATCCTTGCAGATTTAATATTTTATAATAGACTTGTAGTATATGGATGTTTGTTTATTAGACTCTTATTTTCGAGTGTAGATGTAGTACTTAAACGACAAATGTGTTTTACTGTTTTGAACTAATATTTATGTGGCAATATGTGATATGTGCAAATTTAAAAAAAATAAAATTCATAACTGGTTATAACGGACCATAACGGGTCAGGTCACTTTACCCTATTAAGGACCCATTAAGATAACGGGTGTGACACGACACGATCTGTTAAGATAACAGGTGTTACACGAAAACAATACGAACACGACAGACACGACCCGTTTGCCAGGCCTACCACACCACATGCAAATCAAGACATTTCACTCTTTTCTTGGGACCTTAGCAAGTTTTGGTCCCCACATTCTGTCGTTTTAGTTTTAAGCTAACCAGAGGATAGTTTAATAAAATAGTGATATTATGGTTATGGTTACCCCATAATTAAATAGCTGCCATTACCATGGTAGTATCAGCCACGGCTATCATGGCAATGGTAGCTAGAGTTGGAATGTTGCTAGCAGTTCTATGGAAATTATGAGTTTGTGTGTAGTGTGTAGTTGCGACGATTATGTGTTTGTGTGGTGTCTAACTACAATGTATCGAATTACACTTATACACAGTTATCTTATATGTAGTCGATATGTGAGGAAAATAATTGGTACGAGCAGAGACGGGTCTAGTTTTGGCTCAGTTGGGTTGTAGCTTAACTGACATTTCTCTTCCCCATTGAATAGTTTTATTGAGAAATTCTGTTTACGCCCAAAATTTTCTCTGGATTCCTAGTAAAATTCGTATTTTTAACCTATATGTCCTCGTAGGAAATGGCTTATAATTGACACTCTAAAAATTCACTTGTGTACTCATAAGAATATTTGTTTTTACCATATATAAAAGGCATATTTGTTGATTTTTCTTTAAACTTTAATTTTAACCGATTACCCTCTCTGAAATTTTATAAATAGCCAAAACTCCCCCCTAACACTAGACTTTCAAAAATTTCATCAAAATTTTCATCTATTTTGATAATGCAGACAACACATGATAACTATATGAGGTGCAAAAAGAATGAAAAATTGGATAGATGAAAATTGGATGAAAATTTTTAAAATCCAACGTTAAGGGAAAATTAGCTATTAATAAAATTATAGGAGATAATTGGCTAAAGTTAAAATTCAAGAAAGTAATTGACTAAAATTAAAGTTCAAGAAAAAAATATAAGTAGTTGTATTTCGGAAGGTAAACCAACAAATATCTCAATATAAAAATTTGAGAGATTATATAGATTTGATCAAACCACAGATACAGAGCACACTACCAATCGAAACGTGGACGTAAAACAGAGATTTGATCTTTTGAGCTGACGTTTGCAAGTCCTAAGACAAGCCGGGGGACATGCACACGAGCAGAAAAAATATGCATAATTTCGTAATTTAATTTTTAGTTTTTCTGCAGTGACAACAATCTTCAAATACTTCCTGTGATTTTCATTTTTCAATGAAAAACAAAACGAAATTTCGTGTGATGCACTACAGGACAACCAGGCTACCAGGCCTGCCTCCAGCTCACTCACTTGCTTAAACTCGACCGCTCGTGATTCGGGATTTTCACTCCTTCATTTTCCTGTGCTTTCTCGGCAACCAAACAGAAGGTGATTAAGTAACTACTTGCTCACAGTTACTAAAATAAAATTCCAATGTTTTATTTTAGTGACAACTTCATTTGTTTACTCCAAGATTAATGTACCTTCCCTTGTGAAACATAGGATTTTTTTTTTTTTTTTGTCAGTCCGATGATGTTTTAAGCTTGTTTAGGAAATGAGAAGGTTTGTTCCTGCTGTTGAAATTGTTTCACTAAATGTTCGGTTTTTTCTCGCAGGCGCATGAAGCTTGGACGGTAAGAGCTTTTGCTTTATTCTACTTTGAGCTAACCTTTTCTTCTTTTTGTAAAGATTTGAGATTTTTTTGACTTTTTATTTTTAACCCTTTAACCATTTGAAATTGTGGTGTTTTTTAAAGCATCAGACTGATAAATTTGGTAATTGCTGTGTTCAGATTGGAAGTCCAGCTTTCAGATTCTGCTCAGGGAACTAGAAGGCCCATAAGACAACCGAAATGAAATAACAGCTCCAATGTAAAGCCTTTTTTTAGCTTTGTTTTTGCGTATAGGTTTTCGGGGTACTGAATCCTTAGTACACTAAAGCTTGTTTACATTTTTCAGGGTGAATGTGATGTGCCGGCAAGGAGTAATTCCGATGATCTTGATCACCAGTACACATCTGCTGTGCCCGAGATTAGTAATTCAGCGAGGGGGAGCTTTGGGAATTGGATGTTGTTCTCGATCTCTGGGGACAAGCCTACACCCCTCTTCAATGTACATTATTTATTCTTGTGATTGTGTTCATACGGTGCATTGATTTGGTTAATGCGGGATGATGTTGGTGAAAGCTAAAGCTTTATTATAATTTTTCTCAAACAGCATGCGGCTGCTGTATTCGAGAACAAGATGATAGTGGTTGGTGGTGAATCTGGGAATGAATTGCCAGATGATGTACAGATAGGATATCTTTCTTTGTCGGTTGTATGTATGTTTCACGGCGTACAAGTAGGAAATTTTGTCTAAATTTTGAGTAGCCATCTTTGGCATTAGGTTGGAAATACAGTAATAGCTGGTGTTTCCAAATGTCAGGTGCTCAACTTTGACAGTTTTACATGGACCACGGCTTTGTCAAGGCTTTACTTGTCGCCGAGCAGTCTGCCATTGAAGATCCCTGCATGCAAGGGCCACAAACTGGTACGATCATCTAGTCATACCAAATTTATTGTTATCTGTGATTGTTTGTTTTGCCCTTCCTTTGGTATCATGCTCCAGAGTAGTTTCTTCATGTCGTATATTATACTGTCCGTTGAAAAACAGTAAATATCAAAACTGACATAGGTGAGAAATCCGAGCAACACTATCCTCGAATACTATATACTTGAACTTTGAAAGAATACCATGGAAAGGTTGGGTTTCTCTGTAGTTCTGGGCTATAAGAAGGTTACCATATCAGAATTGGAATCAATAATAATGTCTTGGTAAATCGGATTGTTGATCTTTTTAACGTTTTCTGTTATTTCTCATCTAGGTGTCTTGGGGGAAAAAGGCACACCTCATTGGAGGAAAAACTGAACAGAGGAGCGACAAAATTTCAGGTTAAAATTAGTCTTTGAAGCTCACGAAAACTCACTATTTTTGCTTGTGCTCGTATGAAATCATCCATTGTTTCGTTCATTTGTGCAGCTTCGGCATTTGACGCAGAGAGGGAGTGCTGGTCTCAAATGGAAGCAAAGGGGGATATACCGGTATTCTTTTTCTTTCTTA
The DNA here is from genome assembly GCA_963580275.1 of Crataegus laevigata. Classification (NCBI taxonomy): domain Eukaryota; kingdom Viridiplantae; phylum Streptophyta; class Magnoliopsida; order Rosales; family Rosaceae; genus Crataegus; species Crataegus laevigata. The sequence goes on along the minus strand of OY756940.1, from coordinate 13,531,851 downwards.
GAAAGTTAAATGCGCAAAAATTTCTTCAGATTTAGCATAATTTCGACTTAGAACTTTCACTTTGAAATGTTATAACACGACGACTCGAGCCATTTTTATCATAAGACAGCTCTATTTCTTTTGTAATCTTCATTTTATTAAATCAATGCTGTTATTTGCATCTCTCGTGCTTCCACAAGCACACTCGGGAGACGGATATAGTTGATCATAGTAAACAATCCCCGAACAACATCAAGACACAAAACATAAACGCTAGGATAGGATTAGAAGAGCTATTTTTTAGGTGAAGATGCTAAACGGACATGGTATCCGGTGGTTTCATATCTGAATAACACTATGGAGTGATAAGTTAATGGTAAGCAGTCTCACCCCACGTATCTCACGCATGGCAGGTTGCTCGCACTGGTCACACTGTAGTCACAGCAAGCTCTTCATTAATCCTATTTGGGGGTGAAGATGCTAAATCTGAAGTCCTTGACCTGGCTACCCCTTCATTCCACGTGAGTGGGTTTTTCTGAAATTGTTTGATTTCCAATGATATATTGTTCTTTGATGGAACCACCTATAACAAGTATTACGTCGCACATGGTTGCGAATGAACCTTTCTCCACTTTTGTTTGGTAGACACCGTTGTCCTTTGGACTGAGATTTTGTCTCAACTTTGTTATAGCTTAATAAATAGCGCAAGAAGATGGAACTGCTGAAGGAAAGGGTTGTGGGTGTAGAAGTTGCGGGTGTAGAAACAGCGCGACAACGTGAGGCTCGAGCACGACGTGGCTTTCCTCAAGGTGGTCTTGGATGATATCCAGAAGGTATTGTGAACATCACACTTTAAAGTTATACTTGTTACTCGAGCCAATTTATGCCTGAGAAACCACTTAGGGTGATTAAATATATAATGCAGGAGCTCCATTCAACTAGAGGAGTCCTTGCCGGAGAATCATTCCAACTACAGGTATCAAATTTTCGCTAAATACTGAATTAAGTTGCCGCTAAACTTTACAAAATCTATATGTCAACGGTTTACTTCTTTATTTTGTTAGCCACCATCGACATCCTCCACTTGTCGCCGTGCAGGTTGAAGTTTTCCATCTCAAACAAAGATTGCAGTCTATGGAGAACCGACCACCTACTCCTAGGAAACCTTTCTAGTCTGTAGAAACAAAGAACGGACTATAATATCTTATGAACGGAGGAGGGCGGGGAGCTGTTAAACAAATCCCAACTGCCCTCCAATGGCACCGAACCTAACCCATACTAGACGTCAAGCTTCCACAACGCTTTTGCTTGGTTATGAGACCAGTCGAGTGCCTTGTGGAGCTCGGTATGGAGAGTCCGACTTGTTCTGCCGTGTACATAAGTGAATCCGTCACCTTAACATGTGCTTTTTGTTTTTGGTCCGAACCTTCAAATGTGTGTTGATATGAAACATTTGTGGCCTTTTTCCACGTTCACATGAAGAAGACATTGATTCTGATGTCTCGTGACTACTGAAGCTCGTTTTTGTTCTTTGTCAAAATCAACTTTCATGACAGATGACACAATTATGTATAGACGACATTGTACTAGGGCAGCCGTATGCACGAAGGTTCGCAAGAACATCTAAATCCAGTTAGTACAAAGGGCGAGAATATATGGACTCCACATGAGAGATCATAATGAATTACACTTACATGACAACAAAATTGGTAAAGAATTGGAGATGACAGGGTTGCCACCATGAGGAGGATTGCCTTGGTCTCAAAGATCGTAACTACGCAGCTACTGGTGAATATTCTCTCCTTCTCCCCATATTTGCTGCATGACCTTACGCCTTCCGTTGGTGGCCTGTTGTGACACGGAAATATAAGAATTTCATTTCTGGGGGGGTCAGTTTTGTTAGACAAATAAGGAATATGGTTGGAGTCTTTGTGTATTTGTAGTCCTAATTGTAGTTGTATTCCTAACTTGTAGGGATTTTTCCTTGCTATGCAAGGAATTTAATTGTATATAATATCATTCATGTATCGATAACAATAGAGCTTTTTAGCCTACATACCTTTTTCTACATGGTATACAGAGCAGGTTTAAAACCCTAGCCTTATTTTTTTCCTTTTTTTTTCGGCAGCTTTCTTTGCCATTCCCATGGCTGATTCTTCTTCCCCCGATGGTGTTTTTTCCCTTCATCATTCAGACCACCCGAATCTTGTCCTTCTCTCCAAGAAGTTGAATGGTGATAACTACACATCCTGGGCCCGTGGCATGCAGCTTTCCTTGAGTGCCAAGAATAAACTTGGTTTCATCACTGGCGCTGTCCAGGAGCCTTTTTCCTCTGACGACCCCAATGCTCATGCGGCTTGGTGTCGTTGCAATTACATGATTCTCTCTTGGCTTCTTCATTCCTTGGAACCTGATCTTCAAGAATTTGTGCTTTTTTCCACCTCTGTCAAGGATGTGTGGGACGATCTTCATGAACGCTTCTCTCAGAGTAACAATCCTCGCATCTTCCAACTCAACCGTGAGCTTGCTATAATTTCTCAAGGTTCTTCTTCTGTCTCAGCCTATTTTACTCGCCTTAAAGCTTTCTGGGATGAGCTTTGCTTTTTATAATGATGGCTGCACGTGCTCTTGCAACGCCAAGCATGACCGTCAACAACTCATGCAATTTTTAATGGGCCTCAACGAATCCTTTGCTGCCGTTTGTGACCACATACTTTTGATGAATCCCCTTCCCACTGTTCGTCAGGCCTTTTCCTCGGTGTCTCAAGCTGAAAAACAACGCTCCATGGGCGTCATTTTCTCTGTCGATCAACCTGCCGGCATGGCTGTTCGTGGCTCGACTCGTCCTTCCTCTGATCGCCCTCCCCTCCACCTGCCCTTGCCCTCTCTGCATCCCCTACTTCCCCCACCGCTACTTCCTTACCTTCCACCCATTTACCCACGAACATTCCTATATCTCATTCCCCACCACTTCCTACCAATCCTCCCATTCCCCGCACCTCTTCCCGTGCCCATAAACCTTCATCCTATTTAAAAGACTACGTTTGCTGGCAGGTGATTCTACCATCCCACCAATCTTCAACTTCGCAACCCGGTTCGACAAAAGGTACGCGATATCCCCTTTGTAATTTTCTTTCTTACCACCGTTACTCTCCCAGGCATTTTTCATATATTAACTCTGTCAGTCGGACTGTGGAGCCTTCATCCTTTGCCGAGGCTGCCATTAACCCCAATTGGCAACATGCTATGATTAAGGAGCTTCAAGCTTTACATGCTAATGGTACTTAGACTTTAACTTCCTTACTCCCTAGCAAAATTCCCATTGGTTGTAAATGGGTGTACAAACTCAAGTACAACTCCGATGAATCTATTGAGCACTATAAAGCTCGTTTGGTTGCTAAAGGTTTCATACAGGCTGAAGGTATTGATACACTTTTTCTCCTACTGCTAAGATGATTACGGTGCATTGTCTTCTTGCTTTTGCTGCTAGTCAGTCTTGGTCTCTTCATCAGCTTGATGTTAATAATGCTTTCTTACATGGTGACTTACATGAGGAAATCTATATGTCTCATCCTTTTGGTCTTTGGCGACAGGGGGAGAATCTTGTGTGTTGCCTTCACAAGTCACTTTATGGTCTTTAGCAGGCTTCTTGACAATGGTTTGCCAAATTCACTAGTGCCATCATTTCTGCTGGTTTTCAACAATCCAAAGCTGACTATTCATTGTTCACTAAAAGGTCTAGTACTTCTTTCACAGCTTTGCTCATTTATGCGGATGATATTGTGATTACAGGCAACGATGCTAGTGCCATTAATTCTCTGAAGTCTTTTCTCCATGATCATTTTCGGATAAAAGACCTTGGTGATTTAAAATATTTTTTGGGTATTGAGGTTTCTCGTTCCAAACAAGGGATTTATATTTCTCAACGCAAGTATGCATTAGAGATTCTCAAGGACTATGTTTTTTTGGGAGCACGGCCCATTGCTTTTCCTATGAATGACACAAAATTATCTGATAAAGGAGAACTTCTCAAAGATCCTGAAAAGTATCGACGATTAGTAGGTCGGTTAATATATCTCACTATAACTCGGCCGGATATCACCTATTCTGTGCATGTTCTAAGCCGTTTTATGCACGAGCCAAGGATACCTCATATGGATGCTGCGCTTTGTATTGTTCGTTATTTGAAGGCTACTCTAGGTCAAGGTTTATTATTTCGTTCTGACAACCAGACCAAGTTAATTGCGTTTTGTGATTCTGATTGGGCATGTTGTCCTATCACTCGCCGTTCAACTACTGGGTATTGTGTATTCTTGGGCGGTTCTTTGATTTCATTGCGGACGAAATGGCAGAAAACTGTTTCGCTATCTTCAGCAAAGGCAGAATATATGGCTATGACAGGTGCTTGTTGTGAGATAGTTTGGCTTCGTTTTTTGTTGAAGGATTTGAACATTCCCTTAGTTGGTCATTCCGTTTTATTTTGTGATAATCAAGCAGGGTTACATATAGCTGCCAATCCTGTTTTTCATGAACGAACTCGTCACATTGAGATGGATTGTCAATTTATACGAGATAAGATTGTAGATGGCACAATAAAGACCAAGCATGTGGGTACGGCACAACAGTTGGCAGACTTGTTTACTAAACCTCTTGGGAAAGAAAAGTTTTTGAGTATGTTACGCAAGTTGGGAGTTCTTAATATCCACTCTCCAACTTGAGGGGGAGTGTTAGACAAATCAGGAATATGGTTGGAGTCTTTGTGTAATTGTAGTCCTAATTGTAGTTGTATTCCTAACTTGTAAGGATTTTTCCTTGCTATGCAAGGAATGTAATTGTTTATAATATCATTCACGTATCAATAACAATAGAGCTTTTTAGCCTACATACCTTTTTCTACAAGTTTGCTAGCAGAATTGCAAAATTCCCCACTTTACTTCCAACGATGGCATTCTTTGCAACTAGTCTCGTCATGGAAGCTGTGAGAATACTCGTGGTTAGCATAACTCAAAGAAGCTGAGTCTCGTCTTGGTCTGCATCAGCATCATCGATCTCATTTTCTTCATCATCTTCTTCAAGTGCATCTGGATCCACCCCTTACAGAAAGTACAACTTTTAAACTAGATCTTGCTGAATTGCCTCACCATTGTTGAGCAAATCATTATATTAAACAATGTAATCCAAACACCCAATCACTCATTTGAGCTATATACACAGGATGACACACCTTCATCTATTTCTCTAAGCGCTCTAAACTTTTTTTCGCAACTTTATTCTGTTGGTTTATCCTGCAATTCATGTCAGAAAATAAAATTGAGCACTTTATAGTCATAAGATCATACAGAATTGCACAACAGATCAAAAGTGTGTTATAATCCCATGCCACTAATAGTTGGAATTTAATTTCTTTAACGACCTCAATTATTTTTCAGGACGACTACCTTAAATTGCTATATATGGGATCCTTAAAATTTTCACACCACACACACACACACCCCCAAGCAAATAATCAATGAGAATGCACGTTTTTAAGTCCTAACAGTGAGAGAAAGATTCAGGATATCCAAAATAACACTTAATCTCAACGCAGCTTGATAATGCGACAACGCCTCTTGGAGCATATTTGTTGCAGCAAATACTTGAGCAAGTTTCACATGCAGAGAGTCATCTGCCCAGTCCTTCAGATATCGCTCTAGCAGTGACACAGCATCCCATTGCGGCCTTCATTAACATGAAGCTCAGCTAGAGCAAATGCGGCTCCAAGGTAACCAGGTTCCAGCCCAAGGGCTGACTCATAGAACTTTTTTGCCTGTTTCAAGATTAGGTTGAATTCATAAGTATGTCAACTTTGACTTCTGAATTCATGCTGAAATAATCTGTTACGGGTTTACCTTCTTCGTACCACCAGGGTTACTCACATGTACATCCCCAACCAATTTTAGTGCTTTAGCTGATTGAGGCATAGCCTTCATAGCCTCCCTGGAAGCATATAAAGCCTCTTTGATTTTAGAGAGAGCTAAATATGAATGAACCAATCCTGAAAACACAATGGAGTTCCCTATCATAAAGTTTCTGCAATTACTTCATATTTCTCTCTTATAAAAATAGTTGAATCAAATATGAAAAGTACTCTGGCCTTGTAGAATAAGCAATTAGCAAATCATGCACTAATTTATTGAGCTTCGGAAAATGAGACTTTGTCTTTAGAAACATTGCATACTCATCCATATATGTTACAGCACATGGATCAATTGATCGAGCCTGCAAAGAATAGAAGCATCAAAACGTGAGTTCGTATTTGCATGACATGCATTCATTTAATGGCTTATGTGCAAGCATGCTCATAGGCATGAGCGTCTGAGAGAGAGAGAGAGAGAGAGAGAGAGAGATGAACACTTGCATCACCAGAATGACCAGAAATTACCTTTTCAAAATTCAATATAGCTTCATCATTTTTCCCAATAATAGCTTCAACCTTTCCCATGCAAGTTTTTATGTATACAGAGCAGAAATCAAAACCTTGTTAGAAACAACATAGGACTACATTTAAGTCTATTATAAGAAATTTAACCCCAAGTAACCAAAATCAAAGTGTTTTTTGCACTCATTCAGTGTAAGTTTGTGGTATTTCTTATTAAGGGCAAAACTGAAAACACCATATTATTAGAAATAAATAAAAACAAATACTTGAGCAATTACATTTCTGTAAGTACTTCTGCCCACAACACATGCCAAAAATTAGCAGCAAGATTTTCAAAGATAACTTTATAGAAGGATGAAACTGTAATTGCCTTTTTGTTTTAATAGTGAGGTGAGCATTTTTGGTGGTTGTTAATAGTGCCATTCATTATTTGTCAAATTATACCTAACACAACGCAGCTGCAAAGATGTACTAGAAATGAGAACTTAAAAGAAGCAAACAAGCAACCTAGATACTTGCGGTACATATAGCAGAGATTTTGTTGTCAGAATCCATCATAAGCATAATTTCATTCAGCAATCAACGCATGCATATATTTGCTTATTATCAGGCGAAATCGGTAGACAACACTATACCATTATTATCATAACAAAAAAAGAGCAAATAGCCTCACATACAATTAGCTCTAACCTTTGCAACTTCAAGTAAGAGGTGTAAATTATTAGGAAAACGTTGTAAAAGATCCATAAAGAGTTCCAGACCACCTGCAACGCCAAAGTCAAATATATAGACTGTAAATGAAAGCAGAATTTCCACTAATAACATAAAGAAACTACATATGGGATAGGGAACATATGTCAAATAAAATTGATCAGAACTGCAACAAGTATCTGTTTCTAACAACTTTCTACTTCCTTATAGGACATCATCCAATATGAATTCTATAAGTCATACAACTAACCTCATACCACCAAAACATTAACCAATAATAATCTCCATCTTTATCGATGCAAAATCCCCCAATACTAATCTCCATCACTGGTTTGTTGACAGAGAAATATGATGACCATCCATTAGTTTTAGAAATTTTACAAAACTAAGTGTGACTGCATATAGGCCACATGCTAAATAAGTAAATAGGAAAGACCTTCAATGCATGCAGTGTTGACGATGAAGCGAGCCTTATCATGACAGAAGACTTAATGAATATCTTCTCAAGTTTCCTCAAACACGCATACAGATAAAAACCCAAGAGTACATAAGAAAATATTCCCATTACCTCTGTAATCATTCAAACCAACACAACACTGAGCCTCGACGTAGCACTGCACAGAGAAAAATAGATGTAACAACTTTGTTGCAGTAATTGGGTCTTCCCCTTTTCAACCATATTTCCATTATGTACATCCTATTCCACAGAACTGCTAAGTTGTTACTTGTGAAAGAACAAAACTATGCAAGCCAAATTGCAAAATGTACATGTATTCTTTCTAATGCATGATAAACCGACTAAATAGGTTGACTAACAAAAATCTTCATCCTAGGTATTACGAGAACTACTATCTTCTTGACATATCGGTCTATCCAAACAACCTTACGATATTTGTCACGATTAGTGTCACACTCAATGTGGATATGAAGACATCTCACATAGCATAAAATTTATAAATATTGACCAAATGATAGCTAACAATAAACAACCTCTGCTTTCCCAATTGTTACTTACATGCAGCCAACAACTTGAGTCAAAATGATCAAATAGAGCTCTCCCGCTTCTATTTGGAGTCTGAAATTGAGAGTTAAGAAACTGAATTGAAGAAACATTGGGATGGATATCTAATTATAAAGCTTCACTACATACGTAATCAGATAACAATAGCCATGTGAGCGATATGTCTCATATGGCCTCTATAACTTCTGTTTTTCTACATACAACATAAGACAAAGACAGCTTCACTATGAAAAAACTTTACAGGACAAACCTGAGGAATCAAGGAAATAATGTCTTTCACAGCAACTCCTAATTCTGCTAAAGCTACAATAGCCTCCATGACATACGGACAATGCCTGTTGAAAGCGCCACAAATGAAGCAGCATGTATATAACAAGATGAAGTAAAGATTGCTAACAGACTAGAAATCATTAACACATTTGAACACGTAGATGAACTGAGTTGCAACGGGAAATGAATTCACACAATAATCTCCATGAGGATAAAAACATGTGGAGATGGATGCACTATAGCCTAATTAAACTTATGGGAGCAGGAGATGGAAATCCATAGACTTTTACATCCATAGCAATATAACAAGGGATCCAAAGACTTTTACTTTTTTCTAAAGTAATTTATGGTGCAACCTTCTTTTATAATATAGGAGCTACCAGATAAAGAAAACTTATAACAAGGGATCTAAAGGGTTGCAAAACAAAACACTTATAATCTTGCAATTGACCTCAACCTTCCCACCCTTTAATTACTTCAATTACACAGTATCCAAGTTTTCCAAAATTAATTTCCATGAGAACACGATATTGCTGACATCAGAGAAACAAGGAACTGCCTAATTCTTGAGATTCAGAGTAGTGCAGCATAATGATCACAAAATTTTGTTAACCAAACAAGTAAAAGACTCAAAATGTCTGCATTATTAAAAATACAAACTAAAACATGAGAATCACAATTTGATTGACAAACCTTAGACATTCTTTGAAACAAGAAACAACAGAAAGATTCTGCCTAGAAAACCGATACAGCTTTCCCATCACGAGATTCATCTGCAAGTTTCTGAATTTTCTTGGAATGTTGTCCATCTATAAAGTTTATATGTGCATCAGACCCCAGAAAGAATGTTCCAAAAGTGACATAAGAAAGGGTGCCCTGTGCTTATGTACTACATATTCCCAAAGTACCCAGCCGACATGGGATTATGTTAACAAATTAACAATCTATATAGTACTATACAAGAAATAGGCTAGAAAAAGATAAAAAGAAAGACAAGGAGGCAAGTAAAACCAACAAAACTAACCTAGACATATCAGGATCTTTATATTCAGACCTGAATACTAACATATATAATATGTAAATTTCCCTGCCCATAAACATTAGAGCATGTATGTCTGTACCACGGAAAGAGCTGTTCCATTCTCACCAAGTGCAAAGTGACTGGATGCAATTTTGAACTTCACCTGTCATGTAGCAAAGAAGGGAACTTTGAGATAAAAGTGTTTACGGTTTGAGTATTTTGTTATTCTTCTTCTTCGAGGAGGCTAAATATAAGATACAACCTGTAATACAAGTAATATTAAAAGAATTATAACCAAACTAGGAAACATAATTATATTCCTAATCCAACTTGGGCTCACACCAACACTCCCCCTCAAGTTGGTGCATAGATATCACCTAGGCCCAACTTGTCGAGTGAGTCTTGAAACCTTCTTGCAGAAACTGCATGAGTTAGAATATCTGCCATTTGTTCTTCTGTCTTCACGAACGGAATGTCAACCAACTTAACATCCAACTTTTCTTTGATAAAATGTCTATCTACCTCAACATGCTTGGTCCTATCATGCTGCACCGGATTGTTAGCTATCTCCCGAGTTGCTTGATTATCATAATACAACAACATAGAACCTTTTGGTTTAAACCCTATCTCAGTGAGTCAAATCTGAAGCCATAGAAGTTCACAAATACCATGTGCCATTCCTCTGTACTCAACTTCGGCTGAAGACCTTGCCGCCACATTTTGCTTCTTACTTTTCCATGTCACAAGATTACCAGCTACAAATTTGAAGTATCCCGATGTAGACCGTCGATCAGTATACCCTTTCACCTTCATGCTTTCTATACATCAACCCTTTTCTTGGAACTCTTTTTAAGTAACTCAAAATCTGCATTACTAATGCCATATGATCTTCCCTAGGAACATGCATAAATTGACTCACCACACTTACTGCGTACGCAATATCTGGCCTTGTAAGCGACAAGTAAATCAACCGCCCTACCAATCTTTGATACCTTTCCTTATTCACTGGGACTTGATCCTGATAAATTGCTAGATGATGATTCTGCACAATAAGTGTATCTACTAGTTTACACCCTAACATACCAGTTTCAAACAAAATATCCAATACATACTTTCTCTAAGATAAGTATATTTCTTCCTGAGACCTAGCCACTTTAATTCCCAAGAAGTATTTAAGTCCTCCAAGATCTTTTATGTCAAACTCAGAAGAAAAATGCCCTTGCAGACGTTCAATTTCCATTGTATCATCACCTGTGACAATCATATCATCTACATATATGATAAGTAGAGTTACCTTGCCATCCTTACGTTTGATGACCAACGTATGGTCTACGTTTCCCTATCGATACCCATACTTCTTTATTGCCTGAGTGAATCGCCCAAACCACGCTCTGGGTGACTGTTTAAGGCCATACAATGCTTTCCGAAGTCTACACACTTTCCCACTGGAGTTCGCAGCGCCATAACCTGGTGGAATATCCATGTACACCTCTTCCTCTAATGGTATTCATCTTTGCAACAGGAGCAAAAGTCTCCTGATAATCAACCCCAAAGGTTTGGGTAAAACCTTTGGCACTAGCCTCACCTTGTATCTATCAGTTGTTCCATTTTCCATATGTTTAATAGTGAACACTCACTTCCACCCCACTAATTTCTTTCCTTTGGGAAGTGGGACCATACTCCGTGTATTATTCTTTTGTAGTGCTTCCATTTCAACTTGCATTGCTTTTGTCCATTTCGAATTTTTCAAAGCTTCCTCCACTATAGTGGGTATTTTGATGGTATCCATTTGCTGAACAAATGCACAGTATTTTGTTGAAAGTAGATGAGTAAAGACATAGTTTGAAATGGTATACCGCACATTTCCTTCTGGAGAGTACCTGTCTAGTGGTTTTCCTCGATTTTGTCGAGGAGGCGACATATAAGATGGTTCAATAATTTCCGAGTGAGTACTTACCTCAGGAATATCCGTTGAATCATGAACTGACACTGGAGAAGTCTGAGAAGAGTTTTTACTGGAGTTGTTACTCGAACAGATAGCAGATGGCCCATTTGGGTTATTGGTAAACACAAGAGAGAGTCCAAGCCTAGTTTGGTTATCAGTTGGTGTAAGAGACGGCCAACATGGGCTGTCAATAGCAAGTGACCCACTAGGCACTCTTCAATCACGGTCTTGTGGTCTATCTGGATGCTCGTGTTCATTATCCTCTAATTTCAACCCGTGTTTTGGGCCTTCGTTATCCTTCAGATCCAGCCCGTGCCTTGGGCCTTCATTTGGGTAGTCAATACTTAAACCAGTAGGGATATCGAACCAGCCATAATTTTCACCTACGGTTATCTCCCCCTGAGGAGTATGGCTAGGAAGAAAAAATAATTCATCTTCAGAGAAGGTAACGTCCATAGTGACGTAGACATGTCGGGTATGTGGATGATAACAACGGTAACCCTTTTGTTGTGGACTGAATCTAATGAAAACACACCGTATGACATATGGATCAAGTTTGCTTCTTTGATTTTTGTGAAGATGGACATATGCCACACAACCAAAAACTTAGGGCTCGAGATGAAGGGCGGATGGGAGCAAAGCATGATTGGCAAGCACGGCCAAAGGTGTTTTAAAAGAGAGAACATGCAATGGCATTCGATTCATGAGATAAATATCATAGGTTGTGGGGTCTGAGGGCACGAAGTTTCATGGAGAATGCCTTGTTCAGTAAAAAATTGAGAAAATTCCTGATTAAGATACTCACCACCGTTGTCTGATCGAAGCACTTTAATAGGGAGCGAATATTGAGTACAAACCATGTGATAAAAACTTCTGAAGATACTACCCACATCGCTTTTATTTTTCATGAGGTACAACCAAGTCATTTTGGTGCAGTCATCAATAAATGTTACAAACCAACGCACACCATGCTAAGTAGTAACCGGAGATGGCCCTTACACATTAGACTGAATTAGCTTAAAAGGAATTGTTCTTCTATTCAAACTCGTGGGATAAGAAGCTCAATGAATTTTGGCTAATATGCAAACATTACACTTTAATGAAGAGTCTGAAATATTACCCAATAAGGACGGAAGTAATTTTCGCAAATAACCAAAGGAAGCATGGCCAAGACGATGATGCCACAACTGAATGGTCTTCAACTTCCCACTATCACGACCTTGAACTTGATGAACACGGCCCTGTTTAACATCATCAACATAGTACAACCCCCTTCTCTTAGTACCACGCCCAATGATCACCTGAGTTCAGATATCCTGAAGTAAACAGAAAGACGGAAACATTTGCACAACACAGTCTAATTGCTCGGTGATCTATCCCACAGATAACAAATGGCTAGAGAGTGTGGGAACAAGTAAGCAATTGTGCAAGGAGAGAGTAGGAGTGAGTGCAATCGTACCCGCCCCTGTAACCGGGGCAACACCTCCATTAGCCGTGACAATACTATCCCGTGGTAGTGGTGTTGTAGAGTTAAATAAAGTACAATCATAAGTCATATGATCAGTGACTCCAGAGTCAATGATCCAACATGTATCAAGATTAACAAATGCAATTAAGGCTTTGCTCGTGTTACCTGGATCATCGGATTGCTTTTGGGAAGCAATCAAATTCAAGAGTTATAGCGATGGGCCTAAATTGTCTGGGTTCGGGTTTAATTCCTGCTTATTTTTCGCTGGTGGGCTGAGTAAATCCTTACCCAAGCTGCTGCCGACATCATGATTTGCTTTCCATCCAACTGTGTGGGCTGCAAAAGCACATGCTTGCTACCCAATTGAATTATGGGCTTCGTTTGAGGCAGGAACTGGATCCATGATGTTCACGGTTTGGTTGTTAGTAATGGAAGAACTAATCGGTGCTTCAGATGCCTAGGATGGCAAAGTGGGTCTCGGATTTCTAGGTTGAGAAAAATAAAAGATAAAAAAAAAAACAAAAGGTGGGTCTCTTGTTTTGAGACGCCTACCTTTAGCTTTCTAGTTTCTGTTTTTTTTTCTTGCTTCTTCCTGTGGATTATGTTGTGACTCTTGCTTCGAGACACGCCTTGAAAAGTTTTTGGGTTTTCAAAGTATGACAGCTACAGTGAAGTAGAAAGAGTCAGGCCGAAACCTGCTCTGGTACCAAGATAAAAGTGTTTAGGGTTTGAATTGTATTATGTTATTCTTCTCCTTCGAGGAGGCTAAATATAAGATACAACTTGTAATACAAGTAATATTAAAAGAATTATAACCAAACTAGGAAACATAATTATATTCCTAATCCAACGTGGGCTCACGCCAACACTTTGTATAAATAGCGCCAAACAAAAAAGAACCACTATCATGCTTTGGTATAAGCTGAAAACAGAAACAACTATTTGGAAAGTGAAAGCGGCCTACCTCATTCTCATTAATTTCTGAAATATTAAACAAATTCGGAGAGGACGACCTAGTTGACGACAATGAGCTTCTAGTAGCTGGTGCATTTGTCTTGGAAATCATCTTGCAAAGCTACAATGCTTGCTGATACATATGCTGTCAACAAAAAACGAAAACAAATATATGGAATCATCCAAAAAATCAATAACACGGCAGCATATTAATCGGAAAGTACATAAATTTTCACCTAACTCAGTAAAAAGTTACACAATCCTCCAACTTTGTTGCAATCACTAAGAGTGTTAAGTCCACTACACTTGTGCAAGATCACTACTTTGTACATTACAATCCATAAGCAGAAAATGTGTGATTTTTTCTTACAATTGCTCTGCGAAACTCCATTTTGCAACACAACTAATCGCCAAGAAGCACCTGCAAGCAAAAATACACAATTCAATTAAGAAGAAATAAAAAGAGGGAGAAATACATGGACTCATGGATTTGAAGATTCTGACCAAGCTTTCAGGTTTAAGGGGCGGATTGATTTCGGCCTTAGCGGTCGAAGATGAAACAAGAAAACAACCCTAAACCCAAATACAAACAACATTTCAATCGCTAGAAAATTATGAAACTGGAGAGAAAATTTGAAATTGGAGGAGCAAGAGGTGGGGAGAAGAGAGATTACGAGCATTTGAGCTGAGTTGTAGAGGCCGTGCTCGATGAGAGTGGCGATTTGATCCTTGGGGACCTCCATTTCTGGTAGCGAAAGTGAGATTTATTGAAAGTTTTTGCTTCCGATAGTGACATTTATTGAAAGATTAGAGTCAGTGTCTGTGAACGAAGGCTAAAACCTGTTCTCTTGTAACTTGAAAAGAGTAATGCTAGCTGAATAAATTTTGTAGTTTTTTTTAACTAAATTTTTTTGTATTAAGTAACGTAAAAGTTGATGATTAGATTATTAGTTAAGTTTAATAAGAATACTTTCATCCTTAAAAAACTCCTAAATGATAGGCAATTCAATCCCCCAGATCAATAGTAACTGATTTTAGTAAACAATAAATGTCCAATTGCGTCTCCACTTATAAACTAAATAGTTTAGACAATTCGTATTAAAATATTTTTTTTATGAAATAATAAAATATAATTTTATTTTTAATTTGGGATAATAATAAAAGATTGGTTGAAAGTATTTGAAAAGATTGAAATGTGGTGTAAGATGAGAAAACATGGTTGGGTATTTATAAAAAAAATTATTTTTGTATTTTTAATTAACTTTTTATATTTTTTTATATTTTTAATTATTGCTGATATCAACCTTTCGTCACGTGGCTTTCGGGCTGGGTGAGTCGATTTTTTTCCTAGATGAGCAATCGGTCTCCCGAAGAGCATTGGATTGGAAAGGGCTAAAGAAATTTAGGGGAGGGGATTTAATCCACAATCACCTAAAGGATTTTACAGGGCTAAAGGTACTATAGTGTAAAGATATTCCCTTCACTTATAATTGAGAGATCTTAGGTTCGAGTCTCGTCAAAGAAGAATTTGAATCATATTATTGCTAGCCTATTGAGAGGCTTGGCCGATCTCTCTCACCATTTAATGTAGATAATATTATTTGTGTACAACAACAAAACATTTTCCCACTAAGTGGGGTCGGCTATATGAATCCTAGAACGTCATTTCGCTCGGTTATGTGCCACGGTTTCCGTTAGATCCAAGTACTCTAAGTCTTTTCTTAGAGTCTCTTCCAAAGTCTTCATAGATCTTCCTCTACCCGTTTGGCCCTAAGCCTGTGTCCTGTAATCGCATATTCTAACTGGAGCGTCAGTAGGCCTTCGTTTCACATGTCCAAACCACCGTAATTGATTTTCTCTCATATTTCCTTCAATTTCGGCTACTCCTACTTTACCTTGGATATCCTCATTCCTAATTTTATCTTTTCTCGTGTGTCCACATATCCGACGAAGCATTCTCATCTTCGCTACACCCATTTTATGTACATGTTGATGCTTCACTACCCAATATTCTGTGCCATAAAACATTGTTGTCTCATAAAATTTTCTCTTAAACTTCAATGACATATGACGGTCACATAATATGCCAGATACACTCTTTCACTTTAAAAAAAAATTATAAATTTAAGCTTTTTTTAATTTATTTTTTTATAAACAATTTAGGCTCTTTAGCATTAGACATGAACCTGCTTTTCAATATAGTCTTGGGCTTACAATACAGCAGGTCATTAAAATCCAAATTTCAAAACCGGAGACCCACGAATATAATACTTGAGATCTCCGTTAAAAAAATTGTCATTCTTTTCGGCCTCTTCCCCTCCCCGCCCGCCATACCTCCAAAAGCATACCAACATCAATCCCCGAGCTCTCCTCGCCGTTTCTGCCACTCCACCCCACGCATCGAAAACAACCACCTTTCCAACTTCTATCCCCCGGAAGATTGTCGTCAAAATCGTGGCTGTGTCTCTTTATTTCTCACTCCTCTTTCAGAGAGGCCTGATGGACTCGTCGTTAAGAGAACCGACGAGGATAAGCAGCTGGGAGAAGCGGCTGCGGAGGGTAATATTGCCGGCAATCCGAGGGCAAAACTGTCCAATATGCTTGGGAGCCGTGGAAGCTCGCAGCGCAGCGGTGCTCACGTCGTGTAACCACGCGTACTGCGTCCGTTGCATTCGGAAGTGGAGCAATTTGAGACGAAAATGCCCTCTCTGCAACGCCGATTTTGACTCTTGGTTCTCGCAAATCAGCCTTTCTTCCCGAAGCTTGGACAAAGAACTTTTACCTCCTCTGAATCGCGCTTCTAGTGCTAGAAGCTTTGGCCTTCAACACGAAGAGCATCCTCCAAGGTCTGAGATTTGTGAAATTTTAGTTTTTGATCCCCCGGTTTCGTTCAATTTGCAATTCCGAGCTCCAATTTTGCTATTTTGTGTATAATTAGGCATGTGAGAAGTAGTGAACGGCGGCGATCAAGGCCGTTGCCGTGGCGGCGATCGTTTGGACGGCCAGGATCGGTCGGTCCTGATACGGTTGCGGAGAGAAAGCTCCAATGGCGAGCTAGGTAACTCTTCACACTGAATTTTATTGTTTGCTAATTTTTAGTACTTGGTTTATTTTGTTTTTGTTTGAACTCTAGTTATTTTCTGTAAGCAGTGTATATGATAGACGATTGCAAGCTGTTCCATCAGCTCCAAGAAATCGTCTTCAAGTGGTTAGTGTATCGCTATTACTCGCTCTTTGATGAATTGATATCCTGAAATTTTATATGACTAAATCGTGAAGAAATGATAAATTGATTGAATTGTGTATTTTGTTTTTGAAATTCCAGAGTGTACCCATAAATGACGGTGTAAAAGAGAGAATCTTGCAAAGAATAGAGCCATGGATTCGGAGGGAGTTGCAGGCTCTTCTTGGGGACGGAGATCCGTCTATTATTGTTCATGTGGCCACCTCACTCTTCATTGCAAGCCTTGAAAATAAGGATCAGGTCCTTCCAGGACAGTGTGATGTCCGAGGTGACCTCCGTGCACCGTTGCAGCCTTTTCTGGTTGATCGAACTGACATGTTTTGGCATGAATTAAGGTATTTAGCGACTTTAAAAGCTTCATAGTTTTTTGATTGTTTAATGCCATTTTGAAATCAAGGTATTGCATCAGCTTGTTTTGTTCAATGTCATTTGTGTTTGGTGTGAGCTCCATATTACATTAGTTTTAGGCTAACGCTTCTTTTATTTCTCATAAATAGTCTTCTCTCTAGACTCCTAGAGGTGTAAGTAATCTAGTTTCCATTTTTTCTTCGCTTGTAAATGGTTTCTGACTGGAACCAATTACCCTTCAGATGTTTTTCTGAGAGTCCATTCAACATGGAAACCTATGATGCAGTGGTTGAGTATGAAAGCTTGCGTTGAATGTTGGCGAGAAACTTGATACTAATTTGTGACCTATACGTTGGAAGATCTGTGTGAAAATTGGTGGTCTCCTCAGTGGGGAAGTTAGAGTGGCCAACTGCTTGCTCAGCTAAGTCATGCGATTCAGTTGCTGGGTCGTTAGAGAATGTAACGAGCAATACTATTCGAGGGGTTTAATGTTTAACCGCCACAAAATTCGAAGTTGGTTTTATGCCACAAGCTAGTGGAAGGATTCAAGAAGCGGGCCTGATTTACTTATGAGCTCACAATCTCATGCTGGCTGCTGGAGTTGCTTGGTGGATCCTTGTTGGCACAATGATTTGCTTCTGCTCTCTTTATACAAGCAACAAGATTTCTGAAAAGGCTAGGGATTACATGGTCATCGTATTCATGAGAAGATTGGTGACATGTTTTTGTATATGGGATAGCGTGAAGAGGACAGTTAGGAGAGTCGGCATTGGGATATCCTGTTTATGACTCTGAAGATTGAGAGCAAATCATGAGGCCCTGATCTGCAGTTATGAAGGAATGCAGTTCTAATGTCACCAGTTTTTCTTATTTTCTCGTATCACCAACTGACAATCATGGGTTCCACAATACAGATCATCAAGCGCAGCGCACGAATCTGGCTATCATCAGTAATAGGTTGGATGCTCCTCGGTCTTTCTCCTGCAACCCCTTGTGTCCTCAGCAAGTTAAAGATGGAAATCTAGCATTTGGAGAAGGCAACAGTCTCCCATATCAAGCAAACTCCCTGGCAAGCAACGAAAAGTGGAAAGTGCCTCACGCTTTGAAGTCCAAAAAATTTGTATTAAACCTACTGCTGCATTGTGATCCTTGTAATTAAAATTTATGGGACAATGTCGGTCTTGGAGGACTTAAAAGACCCATTTTTAGTTATGCTAGTGAAGCTTTTATAGAATGAGAATGCTTCCATATGTAGATGTCCCAGATTTCGTCCCTTACATCCTCAATACACAACTCATGGTTCTGTAGGATGTTTGTATCAGGTAACATCCCGGCTTTCGGACGATCCTCTTCTTTACTTCCATATTTCGCTCTGCTTGGTTGCACATATCATGGCAAAACGCAATACTCGCATTTGCACCAGCAGCCAAGCAAAGCACAGAACAAACTTCAACAACAGCCAAGCTTTTCCAAGTTCGCAGTTGAAGGCACTCTTACAAGCTGTTTACTGTATTTCTTGAGAGAGAGAGAGAGAGAGAGAGAGAGAGAGAGAGAAGGGGGGCATCTATGATCTCACGTTTAGTCTGAGCATTCAATTAACAATTAGATATAGTTGTTATTTTACATTTCACATTGACTAACACAATATTACAACGATAGCTACCATCTCCTCAACACAAAACTCAAAAACCCAAAACAGAAAACCCATCTAAATTTGTTAGTGCAGCCAAAGGGGCGAACTTTCGAGTCCTCCGAGTGTGTTTACGATTCTTCTTCTGGTTCCTCCTCTTCTTGGAGAAGATTTTCTCTATTGTCATGTGCCCAAAAACCGCGCACATCTATAAGCATGCTGGCAACAGTGCCGCCTTGTTTGCAAGCTAGTAAATCAGCCAATGTAATCCGCAGTGGATCGGCTGGTTTAACCATGTCCCAGATTTCGTCCCTTACATCCTCAATACACAATTCGTAGTTTCCGCCCTCGATCCATTTCTGATGTACATCCCTGTTTCACAAAACCACGAGATAAGATCTTTCAGCTGACACAACATACTAAGGAATCAGTGCTGAAGCAAATAGCATTAAAAAATTTATAGTAGTTAAATTCGTTAGAATATTCGTGTCTCTGATAATCTGAGACTTGCAGACATTGCTCAAGTACTGCAAGCAGGAAAATACTACAGAGGTTTTCTGTAGGAAGTTTGTATCAGGTAACCTCCCGACTTTCGGATGCTCCTCTTCTTTACTTCCATATTTGGCTCTGCTTGGTTACACAGATCATGGCAAAAGGCAATACTTGCATTTTGCACCAGCAGCCAAGCAAAGCACAGAACAAACTTTGACAAACAGAAGTTCTACCACCAAATAAAGTTTTCATTTTCTTTTGGGTATATAAGAAACAGAAGAATATTTACCTGAAAAGAGAGTGTATATCAGCTGTTGTAAGGTAACCCCTTCCTTGAAGATCAAGACATCGAAATAAATATGTTAAACCCTCTGGAGTGTCTTTGTTTTCTAAGGCCAGGACAAAGTCCAGAAAACTATCAAAGTCCATTTCCCTCGAACTTCCTCCACTTTTTCCACGCCGAACGTGCTCATCAAACACTGTTGAGGTCATATCATATGCAAAGCATGAATAAACGAGTCTAAAAAAAGTAAATACAAAATGCATTATAATATATCAGATGGGGGCATCCCCAGAAATAGAATTCCGTATTGATTCCTTAGCATTTTTAAGTAAATGAACATGTACATAGTACAAACAATGGATTCAAATTTTCTAAGCATACCTCTTTCAATGATAATTTCAGTCAATGTCCCATCCGCATATTCCCGAAGTTCCTGCTTGCTCAATGATTGACTTGAATCCTTATCA
This sequence comes from Crataegus laevigata, assembly GCA_963580275.1. Classification (NCBI taxonomy): domain Eukaryota; kingdom Viridiplantae; phylum Streptophyta; class Magnoliopsida; order Rosales; family Rosaceae; genus Crataegus; species Crataegus laevigata. The sequence continues at coordinate 13,511,600 of OY756940.1, read as the reverse complement.
AGAGCAATGAACATGTCTACAGAAAGCACGGGGTTGCAATCAGCAATCAAATTACAGTAGTGGTAAGGTTTTCAATTATAATCACCACATTTATCTTGAGCTTGAGTGTACAGATTACTATTCTAAGCCTGGGATTTTAACATTGGCAAATTTTGTGTTGGGAATATATCTAGAACACAATAATGACTTCAAGACTAAAGAATGTGAAACAAAATCACGACAAGGTAATGGCAATCAAGCCAAAGCCAAGACTGCAGATAATCATCTCACTCTAGAATGGAATCCTCATACTACACTTTAACAGCAGCATAAATATGCCACATGTACAAGACAATTCATTAAACAACAGCAAAAGAGGAATGACAAGGAACCTGGAGACATGGAATGAAAGTTTACATGTGAAAACTACTCACCACATATGCGCTGGGCGGATGTCAAAGAGAACCAGTTTTCAGCTTGCTCATTGTCAGTGACTTCTTCCTCACTTTCCTAATATCCAATAAAGTTCAGGACATATAGTTAGCAGAAGATCAGAATTTACTGGATGTTTTATTGACATAATCAATTGCTTTGCAGCATATATACCTAATAAAGATGATGCAATTTATATCATAGCAAGCTTTCACAAATTCTTTCACAACCTACCTGGTGCAGTTCCATTAGTTCCTGGAGACAATTACTCAATAACACCTTCTTTATGCAGGCTTTTCCTGTATGAAAAAATAAAAAAGAAAAAATTCAAAAAATAAATAAAGAATTTAAAATCTGGTATCTTCTAAAGTTAGAGCATCCAACCCAAAGCCAATTGGCAGTGAGTGGAGAGGCTTGTGATTTTATATATTGTCATCATTATTCTAAAAATCTCAGCCTAGGCCCCGCCTAGGTGCTAGGCATGCATTTGAAAATTAAGAAAAGGCGCCTAGACCTTCTTAGGCACCTGCCTAACCCGCCTAGGCACCCACTTAGGCCGCGGCTCTCACTTGACAGAAAATAGATAACTTTCATTTTGCATTTTATTTTTTTTAAATAAATTGAAATAGACTTGTTGAATACTTGGATGAACACTTATTATATTTTGGTTCCCCATGTTTTCAATATGTTCTATTACTTTCTAATCTATATGTCATTCTATTTTTCAATTTTCAATTTTGTATCCCAATACAATTACGTATTTTTTATGTATAAGCAGGCACATATTTATAGAAGATATAATAAGTTTACTTAAATCAACCTAGTCCACCTAGCCACCTAGGCGCAAGGCCCCAGTCCGCCACCCAACTAGTGCCTAGCATCTTTTAGAACCTTAACCTTGACTGTAATGCAAAACATAGCAGCAATAAATAATAGGTATCGACGTGTAACTTTGGCAAACCTCGTCTATGAGGGTCACAAAAGAAGAAGAACTTTTGTGCAGCTATGCGGCAATACATTGCACTAAAGCCTGAAGGCATGTCCCGTAATTGCGCTAGATTGGGTATAAGGCCTCGTATATAGGCTTCCATTTCCTGAAGAAAGAGCAAAATCATTACAATAATAAATAAAGATGGAAAAAGATAATGCATCATTGATCTATGTAATATCAAACAGAAAAATGAGGTAGCTAAAGATAAAAGCTCAACTTTCAAATATAACACTTAGATGCTGAAATTTGCAACAAGTTCATACATGAGGCTGAAGAAAACCATCAGAATCCTCGTCAAGTTCGCTCATGTCAATTCTAGCTTGAGTAAGTGACACCTGGAAGTAACAAATAGTAAGTAGCATTCCAGACTTTCACAATTCAGTAGTCATATAATGCATACTTTCAAGTCTTCAAAAGGATGCAAGAAAAAGCCTGGTGGAATTAATTATCAATTATACCCACCGTTCTCATCACATAAAGGTAAAAGGGCAGAATGGCAATTCTTCCTTGTTCATCTTTCTCAAATTTCATGAAATTTGAAGGGCTGAAAAAGCGCCGGCATTTAGGCCCTATCTGCTCCGTACATACAGATGCAATGTGGCAAAAGTCCTCATAGTTCATCTACAAGATGATAAATAAGGGAACTTAATAGCATTAGGCAGATAAGTAACTATGCAACCAAAAATTTATAATTAATCAAAGCCATAAATTGAAGTGCAGATGATAAAAAAAATGTCACAGTTACCACAGACCTTTTCTGCACCAGTTGCATCATCAATCACACAATTTTCCCTTAAGCAAACCCACATAGCATCTAGATCATCTGCATTAAGCAAAAGATCTGATTGCTTCTGCAAAACAAACATAAATGCCACCGATAAAGTCAGATGCTTAGGCAACACAATAAAACAATAATCATCAGGAATGAAAATCCGGATGATTACCTTTAAAAACCGATATTTTGCCAGCCTCTGGACCCTCTGACTAATAGATCCTTCTTCAGGTTTCTGAAAAATGGAAAGACGGTGCATAGTCAAAAAAGACCACGGAGAGAGAACACTAGAAGGGGTCAAAACAAAAATGTATTAAAGATTATCAATTTTCCATCACAAAAAATTAATCCCTTCCTCCTCGGATTCCCAACCACGAACAGAATCATTGAAATACAACAAAAATCCTACTACATGCCTTCTTGTAAAAACTCGGGATTGTGCCAGCTTCAGCACTTTTTTGTTGCTTCTCTTTGAAAATATCAAGCAAGATTCTCTTTGTTTCAAGCTCTGCATAGAATAAAAGAATACAAAACACTTGATTAAATCTCAGGCAGAGAATATTGGCATATGTATGAACTAAATCAGCCTCAGTATCATCAGAGCACGTCTCAGCAATTTAAATAGCAACTGGCAAGTTTAGAAACTGAAAACTTGGTTTCTATCTCGAGCGTGCACACCCACAGATGGGCTCATAAAAGCAAATTACAGCGACCCAATATCTACTAAAAACTTGGGGAAGGGACTCAAGTAGTTAATGAACAGGTGCCTCACACTTGCATATTAAAGACCAAAGATAGAAAACGAAGCTGCACACATGAATCATTGGCTCAGTAGAATGTATAATGCATACCTAAATAAAAACATTCGATCAATTGTGATAAATTGACATCATTCTCCCAACTTCAAAAAAAATTGAACCTTGAGGGTAGAAGAAACTGTTTTCCTTCATATTTGTGCTGTTTCGATTATCTTATCTAGCTAACACTTGATTTATTAGTTCTAAAGCAAGTTCTAATCACTACGAAAACAGCTTAATAACAGTTGATTCTCTCTAAAACAAACAAGGGGCCATAAATTACCAACTGCACCCAAAATCCCAAATGTGTAACACATGGTCTAATTTAAACCCTAATTCAAAAACTTGAAATTCGACGAGAAAAAAGGGAAATTTGAAAGAAATCACGGAAATGAGAGAGAGAGAGAGAGAGAGAGAGAGAGAGAGAGAGAAGTGTGAGGGAAAATACCCATGAGGGCTTCGGATCCGAGTCCGTCACCGGATCCGATGAAGCGGCGGAGGTTACGGACCCAGAGCATGGAGGAGGCCGGAGGGATCTTCCTCTGCGCGGCCTCACGGCCTTCGCCATCGCTGGACCCACTGTACATTACTCAAATCGGACCAACTCGGAATCCGCGCGCGGTTATACTCGCTGAACAAAGCCCTAGCTGCCACGGGCATATATATATATATATATATAATCTTAGCTTTGAGCTCTGATCTACCGACGGGATGGTGGAGATATAGAGAAACTGAGAAAGAGGACTTGGTCGCTTGGGTTTAATTTTCTTATTTTTTTTCTTTCTTTTTGAATGAAATTAGATCATTAGCAAAAGCTTTGTCCATCCAAATCATGGATTATAGTTTAGAAATTAGGATATGATTCATTTTGAAAATGTCATTACTGTACTTAAACTCATCATTAGAACTCACTAATGATGATTATTCTTGAACTTATGTATGGTGTAAACTCTTCAATATTAATGAGAACTCATCTACTCTCGTCAACGTGGCCCAACTCAGGGTTTACCATGTATATCTTGTGTTTACTTTCCTATCTCTATTTCTCTACATATTCACCTACATTTAGTGACTAGAGCAATTTTGCAAATGTCACAAACTTAACATTTTACGTTGTACCAAAGTCTATCAACATATATAACTTGTGAAATATGCTGAAAACGATAAATCTCTCACGCTTGCATGGAACAAACATTGTATTTTTCTCATCCCATTAGACTATCTCAAACCCTTGGGTTAAAAATTTTTAAGTTTTAACTCAGAAACATCTTTTTTGCTCTAATCCTTCTGGTTAAAATGTTAGCCTCATATTATTAAAGAATGAATTTAGGCTAATTTTTTTTTCTTAAAGTAACTTTTTTAAAAGAAAAAAATTATGTAGACTATCATAATTTAATTTTATAAACACTTTAAACTAAAAATATTTAGATTCCGATAAATATTGAAAAATCACTAACCGACATCATGAAACACTATTAAAAAGATATGAAACACATAAACGAAATTTTTTATAACTACTTTAGCAATTGGATTTAAATTTGGATCGTTATATTTTTTTTACCGTCGGATTTCATCAAATTAGATCTTAATCGTTAGATTTAATGAATTTATAAATATAAAACTAAAAAAAATATACATATATGGTGGGTCGGTCCCACTAATTCTGGGCTAAATTTGACTCAGAAATGAGTTTTGAGTTTTAACTTATATTTGCCCCAAAGGTTGGAGCAAGTTGGAGTAAGTTTAAAACCTAAAATTTGAGTTTTACTCCAAGAGTTGGAGTAGGTCTTAGAGACATCATATAAAATTAAAACGACTTGTTTTTAATTAATATTGGTCCATTTCTTTCTTTTTTATTCATATTTTTATTTTAGTTTATTCCCTTTTTCATTTTACTAAGAAAGACAATGAACTTGGTTGAAAGTAATTCTAAAATGATTGAAATCGCTTATTGTGAAAATATTATTAGAACCAATTCTTAATAAAAATGTAAGTGCAAGAAAGAGCACATTAAGTGCTTTTAGAAACCAAAAATATTTTTACTAAAAGTTCCTTGGATTCACTTTCCTGCCTTAAGGGTGAGATTTCTAATGGCAAGTGGGAGGCGTTTCCTGCTCTCTCAAGATGTAAGTTGCTTGGAAACTCCTTTCATGACTGTCGTTGGTCTTGGGCTTCGAGATCAGCCAATTTGGCGGCGGATTTGTTGGCGTCGCGGAGGTGTGTGTAGATGTGTGATTTTACATGGGTTAATAGGCCCCCATCTTCACTTGTGCATGTTCTAAACAATGACGGTCTTCCCTGCCCTCCTTAGCTTTGTTGTGGTAGTCTAAGGGGTGATGCGCTTGCCTGTTTGTTGCGTCAGGTTCCACCTTAGCCCTTTGCACTACCCAGTCAGTTGTTTGGTTGCTTGCCTCGTTGTAGGCTTTCTTGTTGTTCTTCTGGCATCTTTGTCCTGGCAATGTTATATTCCCAGTTTCCAAAAAAAAAAAAAAAAAAGGTTCTTTTGGTCATTTTCAAAAAATTCCAAACGAGCTTAATTGTTTTTCATGTAATATTCAACATTTCTTTGTCCAAATAGTCCACGCTGAGACCGTGGTTGGTTGGTTCGCACTGTGATTGCGGACTCACAAACCTTTGCGGGGCCTGAGAGACATGTCCAAATCAACGTGATTGTTATTTGTAATTTCACATGGGCAAATGTAACAATTGGTTCTTAAACCTACCAACTACCATGTGGGTTTTGTCGAATTCAAAGATGTGTAGGACAATTTTCACCCCAAGTGAAACTAATGCGAGTCTGATAAAATTAACATATTTTTGATAGACCTTTATTACGCATGACATGTTGGATTCTGAACGCTCCTAAACAAATTCTTCTCCTTCGATACATGGTACTATCTTACATATTTTATTATTAAATAATTTTTTCAATTTTACAAGTCAATAATGAAATTATTGCATAGTGTACCATGATAATATGTTCATACGACAATCACTTTCAGTTTTCTATCTAATAACATAACGCGTCAAATTCTTTTCAGAAATATGGTCTATATATCTTGATTTATGAGAAAAATAAAACAAAGGAGAAGAAGAAGAAGAAAGAAGGCTTAAAATGTATATTAGATTCTTTGCTCACGGTCCTGCATCAGCGATTCAGCAGTCAGTTTTTCACTGGCCGTGAATCAAGTCCACGACTGCAAGGTTATTCCTCCCTACCAAAATGGATGGTCCTTATTCCCCCCACCCCCTTCCCAACAAAACGCCACCCCACACACACACACACTCTTCTCGATTTCAATCCTCCCACGCATGCATATATGGTCTGGCTTTTATGGTACCACTTTGACTATCCTTGACCTAATGCCCAGCAGCAGCAGCACAGACACTGAAGAACATTTAAGCAGGAGGCCAAGGAGTAAGACTTTAGTGTACTAGGTTCACGCGACGAGGGACAGAGACACAACGGGTTCGTAAACCCATGTGTTACAAATGTGATTGCCTTGTTTTAAAGTTCGTAGATACCCATTACAAGTGACGGATCCACTTAGGATCTACTGCATGTAATCTCCCCACTCCACTATTGTTATACACGAAATTGCCCAATGTCCATCGGATGTTTCTCTTAAGCATGAATATCACGAGAGTAAAATGTTTGATAAAACGTCTCATAAAAACAACTAACCAAACTAAAATGCGGCAGCTTACTCTTAGTAAGAAAAATTACTAAATCCACCATCGACTACAAAGAAGTCAAATTTGAGAAAATCCAGCCTTCCCGACAAAAACCCTTTTATTATTACAGTGTGATATAGACCTGCACAACATGACAACCCTCTTTCCAATCCCTCCTCTCCCTTTCCAGCCAAACCAACAACACAAACATAAATTTCAGGAAAACAAACAAATTGAATTAATAAAATGGAAGGAGACTTACAGCTCAGTTGCCTTCCCCACCAACAATCCGTACAGCTCAACAAAAATTGCTCTAAATATAAATATTTACAAAAGCAGGCAAAGGGAAAGAAATTTTAAGACTACCCAATTTTTTCAAAACAAAAATGATACACACACAATTGTGTAACAATAAAAAACCAAGGACATGTAGCTCTGGAAACTTGATAGCATTTTCTTTTCTTCCTGCAAAACTTGCAGTCTGATATATAATGTGCTGTTAGATCAGCTGTCAAATGACCCCATCTGAAGGAAGAGAGGAGGACTTCATCTTTATACAAATATAGGGATTGCCCTCCCTCTCTTTCCAGATCAGATGACAGAAAATGAGGCAAAAAGGATGTTCAGGGCAGTGAATTCAGGGAAGAGAGAGAGAGAGAGAGAGTTGGAATTGATACAGTGAGTGATTGATATAACTACCTTTTTATCTTTCTTTTTAATTTGAGAATATTTTAGTATGTTCCGGAGATTTATACATTGAGATTTTGATTGTTAGATTCTTGATTAAAAATTTGATATTCAATATTTAACCGTCAATGTATAAGATATCTGAAAGTATATTAACAAATTTCTTGAATTGGAACCTTTTTCTTTAATTATTATGTCTTCCACTGTCCAACAATTTAAAGTCACCCTCACACCTGTCCACATCTTCATAGTAAAAATCAAACTATTTTACAGTAGGTAACAACCCACAACTTGCCCCATAAAGATCTTTCAATTTATTTTTACTTTTTTTTGTATGAACTTTAAGCTCAATCATCTCTTTTACTTGACAAAAGTCTTTGCCATGCATCAATTTTCTAACTTTTTATTCAACTTGAAATTTACAGTGACTTAAAGTAAAGTTTTTTTTGTTGTAATCAGCAATGCCAAATATAAACTAACTTGAACTGTAGCATCAGTAAGAGAAAAGGGTAATAATAATTTCTGCTTTAGTCCCTTTTTCCCTACACGGTTTCATAAATCACCCATTTACCTCATCACATTTAAGCAAAGTGATTTCCGCACTTTTGTTCTCTCACCGTTGTATAAAACAAAGATTTGAAGTGCAGAAGAAAATGAGAGCGTGAAAAGCAGTGACTTTAGTAAAAAGGGGGTGGGGTATGGAATGGGAGGGGGTTTTGAAAGGACAAAGGTTCTTCAGTGATGGGGCTTTCTTCAATGTCATTGTGATGAGATGCTGAAACAAAGTGGGGCACAATGTAAAAAAAAAAAAGGGAACAAGCTAGTAGTTGTCTTTCTGATCTGTTTGTTTAGATTTTAGCAGCATTGATTCTTCCCAAAGTTCTTGTTTTCTAAGTAGATTCTTGAGATCAGCCAGTTAGCATTTCTCAGCTCTTTGTCTGCACCAAAACCCCACAAGCAATATAAATTCAAATTTCCATGTCTTTTTTCTGGTGCCAAAGACTCTGAAAGTATAATATTTAAGTCTTATAAGTTATTGTGCTGCCACATACATGACTGGTTGCTTGATTCCAACTTGCTGAAATGCCAAAGCCATCTGCTGCTATAGTTGGAGGAGGTGCCGCGGGGGCACTTGCCTTGCTCGCAGTCGTCATCGCATTCGTGTGGTTCTGCAGGAACCATTGCAAGGGTTTTTCGAACAAGAACTCCGAAACGGGTTCCTCAGATCCATCTGCAATAGGTAAGACTCTTGTCTTCTTTTTTCACATGAGCTGCAAATGTACGTTAGTTAGCCATGGCAGCGTGTGCCTCATTGCACCCAAATTTGAATCCCACTTCTCGTTATTAGAGTAGTTCTGAATATCGCATTTGTCAAAAGAAAATTATGCCACATTGGCTAATCGATGTGTGTAGTGTTTGTTAATCACTCTGATACTTTGCTCCCCACCATTTTCAGTGGAATGGAATAGGGGTGGGCCCAGCTCGGGAGCAAGACATGGGCCGAGGCTTTTCACATTGGAGGAGTTAGACCAGGCAACCAAGCATTTTGATGAAAGCAGTCTGCTGGGATATGGAAGCTTTGGCCTGGTTTATAAAGGATTGCTGCGTGATGGGACTGTTGTGGCTATCAAACGGAGGTCTGGTGCTCCTAGACAAGATTTTGTCTCAGAGGTATAACTGATCATGAAAGAATAAGAAGTATATTGCTCTATATTTATGTGCATTACATAATGCAGCTCGTACATGGTTGCTTAACCAATCATTTGCTGAGCGGAAAATGAAGATAGTGTCAGGGGTTCATAGTGACAAGTTATTACGTGGCAATGTGGCAACAGGTGACATACTTGTCGGAGATTCATCATCGACATTTAGTTACAATTCTCGGTTACTGCCAGGAAAGTGGATTTCAAGTACTGGTTTATGAGTATTTACCAAGTGGCGGCATCTGCAATCACCTATATGGTAATTCTTTTTACCTCTTATCACTGATCATATGCGTGCCGGCGTGCGTAATACTGGTTTTATAAGGATGTTTCAGATGCTATTCAATTTGTGGCAGATACTAGATCGGAGCCATCAACTAAACTCGAGTTTAAGCAAAGGCTATCAATAGCTTTAGGCGCTGCAAAAGGTAAGATCGAATGGGAACTCCATAACAAACAAAGAGATTAAGAACCATGTTTGAAGATTTTAAGCCTCTAATTTTGCAGGTTTATCCCACTTGCACGGCCTAAGGCCTCCCATAGTACACAAAAACTTCAAAACAGCCAATGTATTGGTTGATGAGAACTTCACTGCTAAGGTTGCAGATGCAGGGATCTCAAAACTGCTAGAGAAGATTGAAGAAGCAGGTCCTTCACGCACATCTAGTGTCAATTTTTTCAAAGATCCAGAGTAATTCGATGCCTTCTGAATGAACTCGGTTTTCTTTTTGGCGCTTTCATTCATATTCAGAAGCTAACAATGCATGTGATAGGGCTGGATCATCCGGGGTTACCTCCGAAATGAGTGATGTGTACAGCTTCGGGGTTTTCGCTTTGGAGCTTCTAACTGGACAGGAGGCTTTGCACATTGGCTCCTTGGGATCAAATGAAAGCTTATTTCAATGGGTATGAATAAGCATGCACTTTAATTGTCGATAAAATGAAACTATTTTTGCACCCCATTTATCGATTACATTGTTGATCACATCTCTTTTAAACGTAGACTCGCCTGTGGGAGTGAATCTCCGCTCTCTAAGAGATGTGGTCACATAACTGTGCAATGTCTCTATACATATGCTAGTTAAAGGCTACTATTTGTCTTCTCAATAATATTTTGAACATTGTGAAGGTGGAATCACGGCTGAGTTCGAATAACCTAGTGGACCGCCGGCTAGCTGGAAGCTTCACAGCAGAGGGAATGAGGGACTTGATCAGGCTGACACTGCAATGCATGAGTTTTCCGGCAAAAAGGCGGCCGAAGATGGAGATGGTTGTGATGGAGCTTGAAAGGATTCAAGGGAAAGAAATGTCAATGACAACAGTCATGGGTGAGGGAACTGATACAATCACTCTTGGGAGTGTACTATTTACTTGAATAATTTTTTAAAATATTTTTACCATTATTAAGAGGATGGAGAGAGCTCGAAACTATTATTAGAATGATCACTTCCACTCTTGCTTATTTTCTTGAAGAATATTTTATATATAAGCAATGGGAACTACAAAAAGTGAGGGTAACATATCATGTTCTTGTTTTTTTTTTTTTTTTTTGTTCTTTCTCTTTTTCTTTCAGATATCTACTGGGTTACACCTACCTCATGTACTAGTGTACCAAAGCTGTTTTACGTCACAAAATTTTGCGTAATTTCTAAATATATCAATATATTACATGCATTATTGAATTTAATAAATTGCGGTATGCATTTAAGAAATCAAATATAATTTAATCCGTGGATGTGATGCATTAAAACTACTATGTATTATACATTATTGTATAATTAAGAACTGCCCACTTTGTTCACAACAAATAAAAAATCATGAGTTTTAACGTTAGGAGGACTTGTATAGTTCTTTGGCATAACTTTAAGCTAGACTTGCAGACGTGTGCGTAGTCACATTGATTAGAGCAAATATGTATTTTCTCTTATGTACTTAGATTTGAATTCTCCTCTTCGTAATTTAGATTCATTTGAAGGCAAGTTAGATCCAAAATTACCAACACCAAAAATATACGAGCGAAATAAAGTTGATGCATACCGGCTAAACTTGGTTCTTAAAGACCTTAGCATAAACATCAAAGTTGGTCCTGGTGAGATTCCGTTCAGCAAATTTCAGTTCAAGAATACCCAACACAATGACTATCTAGGTACACCAACTGTACAATTTTACCAAACCCGCTTCGCACATTAATTTTGACACTACATAATATCTAGAATTGGTGATCCCCATTAGCCTGGTTCAAAATTTTGTCCTATTACCTTGTGGATCATTCACATTTCACGACCATAGTAGATTTCCTTAGCTGCCACGACCCACAAAACACGCTGTCTCCCGCCATAATTTGGGCAAAAGGGTCCATCAAGATTTTGGGTTTGACCTACCCAAAATTTCCTTCCCTTTATCATTCAACTACCACTTTTTTCACACATTACATACACGTGTGTGATAAGGAGTAGTTGTTAAATTTTCAGAGAGACAGGTCATTGACCACTCCTAACCACATTGATATTGCTCTAATTTAATCATTTATTGTTAAGTATGCGGTTTTATATAAGACGTATATTCAACAGTTGTATACAAGAAGAGAGGAGAATATTAGGGTGTTAAAGAGTGAGAAAGTGAATGAGCAAAATAAAGGGAATGTTGTTGACAACCATTTTGGTTTTAGAATTTGTGTTAGTGATAGGGGAAAATACAAAAGGGAAATGACAGATGAATAAAAGTAGATGAAGGGTGGTGGGAGAGATGTAAAAAAACGCATAAGGAAGGGCACGCACAATAGAAACTATAAATAAAGAATGATATTTAGTTGTTTTTACTTTCAAGAATTTATTTCATTCTTAGTTTTTCCTCTCTCTCCCATCGCCCTTTAAAGTTCCTTCGTGTATGAAGAATACACTTGGAAAAGGCTTATAGTTGCGTTCATCCTTGCATGCGGAGTCATGTGGCTGAATCCTCATGGTTGTTTTGTTCTTTATCAAGACCATCATTATTGAAAAGATCTTCATCTTTCTGGCAATGTCAGATGTAGATGGCTCTTCACAAGCCAAAATTTGGGTTTGATGCAGTTCGTTTGGAGTTGGAACTGTTTAGCCCTGAAATTGCTGAAAAGCCTTATGTAGTTGCATTTAACTAAATGGACCTTCCAGATGCATATGAAAACTGGTCATCATTCAAAGAAAATTTAGAAGCTCGTGGGATTCGTGTTTTTGCATGAGTGCAGTGAAAAGAGAGGCTACTCATGAAGTGAGCTCAGCTGCTTATGAGCTTATACGAGAAAATAAAGCGGCCGAGGAGGAGTTCCCAGGTCTATCTACTTTATTTTTTTTCTGTATTAAAGAAGTTTATGAATCTAAATGCATACAGACTTGTGGATTTTGTTTTATACTCACATTATCACACAGACTATGTTATATAAATTGTAGAAATATAGAGAATAATCCAAATGATGACTTTGAGGTACGACTTGAATCGTTTCCTTAAAGTGTTATTTGCCCCCACTCGAATGAGTTTGCTAAAGGGTTCTTGGCAAGTCACTTCCAGGATACAACAAAGTATGGAATATTCAATTAGCAAAACCGAATTATATTCCCTTAGAAATAACTAGAAAGAAATTGTATAAATGTGATGGAGAGAAAAGAGAGCAAGGAATGTAGAAATTAAATCTCTGAAATTGTGTGTGAAACATTATGCCACAATAGGTGTTTATAGGCATTAAAACACCCATTCATCGAGTCCTTTCATTTTAGTTGAAGATATACAACTCTTCTTAAAAGTGTTGATTCAAAAGACATGTCTTCTATTTAGAATTTTCAGAAAATAAATATTAACTAATTATATCTTTTAATTCTACTCATACAATTTGAATAAGCATCATGTCTTTTAACCAAAACTTGCAACCATTCAAAAAACATACAACCCTAAAAGGTTGAATAAACACAACCTTTTGTAAAGTTGCTGCCCTTTCTACACACACACACACACACGCTGCACAATGCAACCAACATATATATATATATATATATATATATATATATATATATATATATATATATATATAATTTATATATTTATTATTGAAATCTCTAACAATCCTTCCCAATTTCAATAATATAAAACATTTCTCTCTTTATAATTAATCACAAGCATGCCGATATAATCATGCATACAATAAATGTGTCTTTCGAATTAAACCTTTAATTAGTGTAAGTAATTCAAAGTTATAACGAATACGATGGTGACCTAAGTTTAAACCAACTATTCTTATGTTAAAACCGGAATCACTACACACATGACTATGTCTTATTTCTTTAAAGAAATTTCTGAACTAATTAAGCACTATTATGGCCTTGTGCTTCATCCTGGTTTCATGAACATTTACAAGAGAAAACCCAACTCTTGGTAGAAGCGGCACCACTTCTTATGTTCATATAGGTGAGGTTCGTTCCCATGTCCCTGCTACTATAGACATAACTACAAATAACCTCATTAAGAGATAAAACTCATCCTCCTAAACGTAGCAGTCTTGCACTGATCATCCTGGAATGTGCTATATATTAATTTTCAGTGCTTTCACAACCACTTATCAATAACTTGTTATTACCCATTAAACTTTTAAACTAGTGATGTTCTAGAGAAAGTTGGGTTACCATTATTGGTGGCTAATTTTCAGTAAAGGGTTTTAGCCCCATTCCACTAGATGTACTAACTACCAAAGCTCTTGAAAGTGCTTTCGTTAACGGATCCGCCAAGTTATTACTTGATTTCACATAAATAATATTAATAACTCTATCAGTTATTAATTGCTTGACATATTCATGTCTCAAGCGAATATGTCTAGACTTTCCATTGTATACCTTATTGTATGCTCTAGACAAAGTAGCATCACTATCACAGTATAAAGAAATGGATGGCATTGGTTGTGGCCACAACTCTATTTCCAATAACAAATTTCTAATCCATTCCGCTTATTTACCTGCTGCAGCTAATGCTATAAATTCAGATTCCATAGTTGAATGTGCTATACATGTTTGCTTCTTTGAAGCCCAAGAAATTGCTCCTCCGGCAATTGTAAAAATCCACCCTGATGTAGACTTATTATCATTAGCACTTGTTATCCAACTTGCATCTGAATATCCTTCAAGTACTGCTGGAAACTCATAGTAAATTAAACTCAGGTTAATAGTTCGTTTAAGATAACCAAAAATTCTATTTATTGCTTTCCAATGGGCAGTACATGGATTACTAGTGTATCTAGAAAGTTTGATTACTGCAAATGCTATATCTGGCCTGGTACAATGCATAGCATAAATTAAACTTTCGATTACACTAGCATACTCAAGCTGTGCAATGGACCCACCAGAATTATTAAGCAAAGTCTCACTAGGGTCACAAGGGGTATTTGCTTCTTTTATTTGTAGATGCTTAAACTTAAGAAGCAATTTTTCTATATAATGTGACTGACACAAAGCGTAACCTCTACTATACTTCTTTACTTTAATTCCCAATATAGTATCTACTTCATTCAAATCCTTCATCTTGAATTTTGAATTTAGATATTCTTTAGTTTCAGATACACCTTTCATGTTTGTACCAAAAATTAGCAAGTCGTCAACATATAAACATATAACAACACCATAATCATTTGTGAATTTAGAGTATATGCATTTATCAGCACTATTATGTCTAAATCTATATGATAAAATGACAAAATCAAACTTTTCATGCCATTTTTTTGGTGCTTGCTTCAATCCATATAACGACTTTACTAATTTACAAACCTTCTTTTCATTCCCAAGGAGAACAAACCCTTCCGGTTGTTCCATATAGACTTCTTCATCCAAATCACCATTTAAAAATGCTATTTTCACATCCATTTGATGCACATGCAAATTATATAAAGATGCCAATGCAAACAATATTCTAATTGATGTGAGCCTAGCTACTGGTGCATATATATCGAAATAGTCTATTCCCTTTTTTTGCTTAAAACCCTTGGCAACCAGCCTAGCTTTAAATGTCTGAATAGACCCGTCTGTATTATATTTTCTTCTAAATACTCACTTACAACCTATTGCTTTTGATCCTTGGGGTAAGTCTACTAAAACCTATGTCTGATTAGATATTAATGATTCAAATTCATCATCTATAGCCTCTTTCCAAAAAGCTACATCTCTTGAAGTCATTGCTTCGCTTAGACTTTTAGGATTATCCTCAACATTCAACAATATGGGTATTTTCTTAAGAACCTTTGTTCTATTTCCTTCAACTAAAAATACAATAGATTGAGATGAAATAAAATCAGGGCCTAGAGTCTTTTCTTTTCTTACTCGTTGGCTTTTCCTTTGTTCAATAACAGTTTCAGACTGTTTTCTTTTCTCACCTTGAGAAAAATTAGTAGCTGGATTAGAGAAAGATGTTTGATCATTCTCTTTTCCAGACATTGAGTAGTCATTGTAGAATTTATTTTCTATAAATTCGACATTTCTAGACTCAATTATTGTGTTCGAGTCTAAATTAAGCAACCTATATGCCTTTGAATTTTCTGCATATCCTACAAATATGCTTTTAATTCTTCTTGGACCCAACTTGGACCTCTTCGGATCGAGTGCCTTATAAAATGCTACACAACCCCATACTCTCAAATATGACAAATTTGGTTTTCTTTCTTTCCAAATTTCATATGGTGACACATGTGTTTTAGTAGATGTAATTCTATTGTGTATATGGCATGCAGTAAACAATGCTTCACCCCATAAATATTTAGGAGTATTAGCATTAATCATTATAGAATTAATCATTTCAGTGAGTGTCCTATTTTTTCTTTCTGCCAAACCATTTTGTTGATGTGTATAAGGTGCAGTTCTTTGATGTATAACACCATGCTCTTCACAAAAAATATCAAATTCATGTGAAAAATATTCATCACCTCTATCACTACGAAGGCATTTAATTTTCCTTCCTTTTTGGTTTTCAACTTCAGCTTTATAGCGCTTAAAACACTCAAAAGCTTTATCTTTGTTAGACAATAAATAAACATAAGTGAACTTAGAACAATCATCTATAAATGTGATAAAATATCTTTTTCCTCCTCTTGATAAAACACCATTAAATTCACATATGTCAGAATGTGTTAAGTCTAATAAATTTGTATTTTTTTCGACAGTTGAAAAATGTTTCTTAGTCATTTTTGCTTGAATACATGTTTCACATTTATCATTATAATCATCATTACAAGCAATTAAACCAAGTGTGCGCATGTATTTTAAAGATCTAAAATTTATATGTGCTAAACGTAAATGCCATAAATGAGAGGAAGATTCAACAATATAAGCAGAAGAATTCATTTTATTATTAATACTTAGTTTGAACATCCCATCACAAGAATACCATTTCCCAACAAACATTTCATTTTTCGTCATTATTAACTTGTTGGATTCTAGAACAGTCTTTATACCGTTCTTACATAATAAATTTGCAGACACAAGATTCTTTCTAACTTCTGGAGCATGCAACACATTAAGCAACGTCAATTTCTTCCCATAAGTAAGCTGAAGTTCAACGGTTCCTTTTCCTAGAACTTTGGCGGAATTATGATTCCCCATTAAAACAT
Organism: Crataegus laevigata; assembly: GCA_963580275.1. Lineage (NCBI taxonomy): Eukaryota > Viridiplantae > Streptophyta > Magnoliopsida > Rosales > Rosaceae > Crataegus > Crataegus laevigata. Next base: position 13,494,952 of record OY756940.1, on the reverse strand, counting down.
CTTGATTATCCGTTGATGCTTCATATGTCTTGAATTGTGCCTTGTCATTGCACACATGTATAGTGGCTCCTGAGTCGAGCCACCAATCGGAGGATTTTATTGCCGTTGTCATATTTAATTCAGTAATCACGCCTATATGCATCATTGATACCATTGCAACAATGTTATCAATTCTAGAATTTTTCACCATATTTGCGTTATTGGTCTTATTGGCATATTCTTCACTTGCTTTTCTGTGTCTACAGTCACGAATATAATGGCCTTTCTTACCACAATGGTAGCAGGCACCATTTGCATTCTTTTGATTATTGTTGGAATTGGTCTTCTTAAACTTCTCTTTGTCAATTTTGACTTTGAAGTTCTTTTTGTATTTGTTTCCTTCGACAATGTGAACTTTGGAGAAATCTTGATTTGCAAAATTCTTATCACGATTTTGAGTTTCCTCTTCAATTTGAATACCCTTGTGTAAATCCTCCAAACTAATATCTTCCACCATGTGTAGAAGTTTCTTTCTATAATTATTCCATGTTTGGGGTAATTTTACCATAATAGCCCCAACTATCATAGAATCCGAAATAACTATTTTAAGTTCACGAAACTTTGAGACCAAGACCAATAATTCATGAACTTGGTCTAAGATGGGTTTGTTATCAAACATAGTGAACTTTGAGGTCCAAGACCAATTATTCTTATGACGAAAATAACACTTTAAGATTGTTATATAAATTGTAGAAATATAGAGAATAATCCAAATGATGACTTTGAGGTACGACTTGAATCGTTTCCTTAAAGTGTTATTTGCCCCCACTCGAATGAGTTTGCTAAAGGGTTCTTGGCAAGTCACTTCCAGGATACAACAAAGTATGGAATATTCAATTAGCAAAACCGAATTATATTCCCTTAGAAATAACTAGAAAGAAATTGTATAAATGTGATGGAGAGAAAAGAGAGCAAGGAATGTAGAAATTAAATCTCTGAAATTGTGTGTGAAACATTATGCCACAATAGGTATTTATAGGCATTAAAACACCCATTCATCGAGTCCTTTCATTTTAGTTGAAGATATACAACTCTTCTTAAAAGTGTTGATCCAAAAGACATGTCTTCTATTTAGAATTTTCGGAAAAATAAACATTAACTAATTATATCTTTTAATTCTACTCATACAATTTGAATAAGCATCATGTCTTTTAACCAAAACTTGCAACCATTCAAAAAACATACAACCCTAAAAGGTTGAATAAACACAACCTTTTGTAAGGTTGCTGCCCTTTCTACACATACACACACACACGCTGCACAATGCAACCAACATATATATATATATATATAAAATAATAATTTATATATTTATTATTGAAATCTCTAACAGACTATAGGGTAGTTTAGCTTATACATGTTATTATATAGATGATTTGATGACGCGTTAACAAATATATATGTCACTGTTTAATTTGGAAGTAAGCTTTACTATAGAGATGTAAGCGTTGCTGGAATTGATTGAAAACGTAAGAGAAATGGCATGAGTGCATTATTGTAAATGTATTCACATTGTTGTAAGAAACAAAATTCTATATATGTTCTAAAAGAAGATAAAGGGAAAGAAAGAGAAATTATTTTATGAAGCACTGCAGAGCTTAAAAGTTTTTATTTTCAGCTAACTAATGTTATAACACCCATACCTGCTTGTATTTTTAGGATAAACAAGCTTTAAGGTTACTCGTTCACTGTGTTGACAAGTCTCCTTTGTTTTGATATGGAAGACCCGGTCAATCTGAATCATGTGGCTGAGATGGTGCATAAGCAGCAAATCATATATACTAAAACCCAGTCTGGGTGGGTACCGTAGATGACCAGTGTATGGACGTTTTTGCCTCTTGCTTTTCCTTCTGTTTTCCCCGTTGTTGCTTTTTTTTTGTATAGTCTAGTGACTCTTCTGCCCTTTCTATCCACGCGTTCACTATCGACCCATTCTCTATTCTGGTTGCATGATCTAGGGTTTTCCATTTGTTTACGCTGCTCTCACACATCCTTTTTCTATCCTTCTGGAACTTGCTTTCTCTTGGTGTCAGTATTAGGCGCCTCACCAATTCCTACTGTTTTCCTACCTAGACTTAGCATTTGTGTCGTATTTTTCGTGTTCGTGTCATTTATGTGTCATACCCGATATCTTAACGGGTCGTGTCGTGTAACACCCGTTAAAATAAACGGGTAAAATGACCCGACTCGACCCGATAATATTAATAGGTAAATGACCCGACCCGTTAAGGAAAATATATTTTAAATCAATAAATAATCAATTGAAAAACATAATACTAAATAAGTATATACATACCATATTATCACATTCAAGACATAAAAACGCATTTGTCTTTCAAGTATTACATATTTACATACCCAAAATAAGAGCATAATAAAAAAAAATTAGAACGTTACAAAATATCAAATGTTCAAAAGATTTACAAAATTAAGGGAGATATGTTTCAAGGTTTGAAACCTTGCACATTTTCTTACAATCAAACTCTTCAAATTTCATCAATCATCTTGGGAAACGGTATTAGAACTTTGGCTTGATATATTGTCTTCAAGAGTTATATTGATGATATTTTCAGTGAAGTTTTCTACATTAGCACTCTTTTCTCATTTATCCTATGGCTATTGTTTAAGTAAAATCTTTAATAGTTTTTTTAACTAATGTAGAAGCGTGAAAAATATAGAAAAAATATATAAACGCTTGTAATGACAAGCTTTACAACTTTCGTGAACGGCTTAACTTTGAAATGTGCCACTATAATCACATAAATCATAGATCAAAATTTAACCATAGATTGTTGTTTACATTTATGCTTCATTTTTCTCCACAAATTTTGTTTTTTTCTTTCTTTCTAGATTTACTTTTTTGAAAACATGATCTATTAGAGGATATAGGAAGATGAACGGTTTAGATCATTGATATTATGTTCAGAGTTTTATCGTTACCGAAAATATTATTTGGTATTTATAAAGTCTCTACAAACTATATAACATTGACTCATATTTCAATTAATCGTAAATATCAAGATGTGATATCAAAGATCCGAACCGTTCATCTTCCTAAATCCCCTAAATGATTATGTTTTAAAAAAAAAATTTTAAAAAAATTCAATATAAAGAATAAAACCTAAACGACAATCGACGGTTAAATACAAATTTCAAGTTTATGGATTATAGTGCCGGATTTTGAAGTTGACCCCTTCACGAAAGTTGTAAAGCTTGTCACTATGAGTGATTATATATATATATATATATTTACATTTCTTACACTTCTACAATAATTATTATTAATTTTATTACTTTTACACTCAAATAAAAAATACTATTCATGACAGTTTAGAGGGTTTTAAAAAGGGAACTTTAACGAAAAGCTCCCGGTACTGTTCACTTTAACGAAAAACCACATTTTTACACTAAAAAGTCAATCCTGGCACTATTCACTTTACCCTTTATTTTGTCCTTATCATTAAAACTCAAAGTTTTCAAGCCCTTTTCATTAGTTTTCCTTTTTAAAAATCTAAACGATAATGTAAGTGTAACCATTGTTTACTCTTGGAGGAATGATGAATCACGAGTGTTTATATATTCTTTCACATTTTTCATACTTGTAGGGATGTCTTATTGCCTATACTAATACTATACTAGTTGATTTTAATTTTGAACAACATATTAAGTAAAATTTATCCTATTACTCATGTCAACCACATGTTTTTCATCTTTAATCTATCTAGCTCTTGGTAATTGCAATTTCAGCCTTTTTTTTTTACCCTTAGATACAGTTTGTTCTTAAGGTAACTAACTTAACTCTTGCATTTTTTTAATTAAGAGTTTAATTGTGTGGTTGTGTTTCGTTTTCTGTGATATGAATCATTTTTATTTTATGGTTTGTGCTGTATTTAATTAGAATCCAATTTTAAATTTAAACAAGTGTTTATGTTTGATGTAAACCGTATTATCTTTGTATCTGTGTTGTGTCTCTAATGTTCTCTTTTTTTTTTTTTTTTCCAGATATGTTTTCCACTTCTTTGGTTTTCAAATAGTTGTGACTGTTTGTTTGTCATCATGTTTGAAAAATTTATAAATGATCAAACAAATGATAGCACAAAACGAAAGCAAGATATTAATAACGCTGAATCTAATGTGGTGCTAGAATGTGACCATTGATCGAAAAGAATGCGTAGAAACAATTGTTTACAAATTTATGAAAATGTTGTTTTACCTACAGTTAACGTGTCTGTTTCTCAAAATTCATTGGTTGAACATCAATGTTCACCCAACAAACCTTCTAATGACCACTATGTAACTGAGTTTATTAATAATGATGAAATGGTGGATTCTACTCTGCTTAGAAAACAGAAGTAATATATATATATATATATATATATATATATATATATATATATATATATATATATATATATATATATACACTTTACGGTTTCCAGAATTGTTTTTAAATTGAATCATGCTTTGCATGCCATGTCTCAAATGAGTTATATCGTAATTGTTGCATTGTTATAATTTGTGATTTATATTAATTGATGCTGTGAAGGCACAAGTAAGTTCAGGTGAGTTATTATGTGATTAAATTGGCTGCATTACATTGGCACACATATATTCATTTAGAGCTCATCATTATTGCATCCCAGTGTTAGTGCTCCCACCCCGGGCCAGGGCATAGTCCTCCACGTGATGTTCACCCCCCCCCCCCCCCGCGCACCGCATGCTTACCTTGGCACCAAGTTTTGTGCCAGCCCTGTCGTACATGTCACATTAGGTGACTCTGACTCGTAGGTGACCCGCAATTTATCGCACAACCTTCACGTGATCATAGCACTTGAGCATACATATTTACACCCAGCCCTGTCATACAGGTCACACTAGGCGACTACGACTAGTGTGCTAGCATAAATGATGAGCTATAGGTCCAGTCGTACAGGTCATGTTAGGTGACTTCGAATGACATGCTAGTTAGATTGATTTCACACCTGACTTACATTTATTAGTGCTGAATTGTTATGACATATCATACTTCTATTTTCACTGCACTTGTGCATCGATTTTCATACTTATGTAGTATTACTTTTTGGAAACTATACTAGTTTTACGGAGTAGGGTTATTATGTTTAGAAAAGATAAATGTGTTTTCTAAAGCTTTGTTTTTGCCAACTCACCTTTCTGTTTTGCGCTCATCCAAGTTCTAGGTAGTTGTATTTCTCAGTGTCTCACGAGGACTGTCCAGCAGTTCTGACGTTCCACTAAATAATGTAGGGATCTTCTCTCTGTTTGTATATTAGTACTTGATCAGTTCGATAGTACTTTTGAATTACCTATGCTCTGAATACTTGTATATTGGGTTGTGATCACTTCCACACACTTACATATTATCTCTAGTTTAAATAAGTTTAGTTTTAGTTTTTATTGGTTCACATTTTAATTAATTATCATCACTTCTGTTGCGCACATGGCTACGTCACTCTCACATGATGGCCAGCACGTCTAGATTCCAGATGGGGTGTGTCATTATACATCATAGAGAACCTTCTGTTAAACAATTAACAAAACATTTACCATTAGAATCAAATATTATTTTTAGTGGTGATCAATCATTGCAATCAATTGTGAATCAAAATGCTTCTAACCATACAATGTTGACAAGTTGGTTTGAAGCTAACAAAATTTATGCCGAAGCATGTTCACTGACATATGAACAGATTCCATCAAAAATTTTATATGGTGCATGAAAAAAAAATTAGAAACCAAGGAAACACAAAGTTTCAATAGGTAGAATAGTACATGTACATCCTACATCTGATGAATTATATTATTTAAGAATGCTTTTAAATATAAAAAAAAACTTTAAACTTTGATGACATAAAAACAGTTAATGGTGTTGTACATATTTCATATCAAGCTGCATGTCAATCATTAAGATTGTTAGGTGATGCTAAATAATGGATTGAAGCTTTATCATATGTCGTGAATATAGTGTCGTGTGCTCAATTGAAACAATTATTTTGTTTTGTGATGTAGCAAATCCTCAAATTCTTTTTTATAAATATTAGCATAATATGTATGATGACATTTTATTTAACATATGAAAAACTTCTGCAATTCCTAAAATGATCATATCACAAGATAAGCTCAAAAATTCAGTGTTATTTGAATTAGAATTACTTTTTAACAATGCATCAACTTCTTTAGATAAATATCATTTACCGATGCCCGATGTAAATAAAATGTTAGAAATAAAAAACAAACTTTTAAGAGGAATTAAATTATGATTGTGAACAATTGTAAAAAAGACACACAGTTTTAAAATTACAGCTTAATGAGGATTAAAAACTATTTATAATTTTGTAATAGACGCAGTAAAAAAAAAGGAGGTCTATTTTTTGTCTATGGTCATGGAGGCACTGAAAAAATATTTTTATGGGATACTATTATAAGTAAGCTTAAATTTGAAGAAAAAAATTGTGTTAGCCGCATCATAAAAAATAGTATCATTATTATTACTAGGTGGCAGAACAGCTCATTATAGATTTAAAATACCCTTAGTTATTACCGATTGACACACCCCGATCCTAAAACCGAGGCGTGCCGGCCGTCACGTGTGAGTGACGTAGCCAAAGACGTCAGCGGAAGCAAATTTGGCATGAAGTGCAGTAGTGAAAGTTAAGTTGATAATATTCATATGATACAGAGCCGATCCTAGGTGCAGTCAAGTTTAAACAAACATTACAACTACGAAAGAAATCCTACATAAGTGGTGGTCTGTTAGAACTGCCTTGGCGCCTCGCTAACCGTCCACGACGTTGCTACCTAGTACCTGGAGGGGCGCAAAACATCAAAGGTGAGTGGGCAAAAACAAAGTTTTCCAAAACCATTTCATAAGATCCATAAATAACCCCCCGCTGTAAATCAGTATAATTTTCCCAGAAAATAATACGTATATAAACTTATATACGAAAACATCGTCTACATATCAAAACTCATCATCAAGCTCAAGATTAGGCCATGTCAATATACCAACTCCGAAAATCATTATCATCAGGCAAGTAATATAAAACTAGGGTGTCCCTAGTGTCCTGTCAGCCGGAGTCACCTCTAATGACCTGTACGGCTGAATCTATAGCTCATCAAACATACTCAATCCCTATCAATCGTCATCCTGCACACGAGTCGGAACCACCTATAGTGGTCTGTACGACAGGCTAGGTGTATAATATTACGCTCTGTGCTACGATCACGTGAAGGCTGTGCGACGAATCGCGGGTCACCAACGAGTCGGAACCACCTATTGTGGTCTGTACGACAGGCTAGGCACCTGCCTTGGATCCAAGGTGAGCGTACGGTGCGTGAGGTGAACGATCACGTGAAGGCTAGGCCCTACTCTGGCGGAGCACAACACCCGAGGTGCAGGTGATTAACTAAATCACAATCTATCATCATTTCAAGCACTACCACAGTACTTACCTGACTTACCTGGCCGCCCTCGGCGTCAGTGCATAATGAATGCAATCATAATCACAGGCATAAAACATAATTGGCATACGACATGGCAATTCAATTATAAAATCCAATCAATTCGTAAATCAATCAATTTGCGTTTCTGGGAAAAACGTCATTTATATATATACTGAAAACAAAAGCCCACTCACTGATATGTCGACGGGTCGTATCCCCCGAGCCTAGAGTGACTGCGCTCGTCCGCTGGATACGTCTCACCTATACGTGAATTAATCGCAAAACCGTCATTAACAGCACATAAACGACCTACGTAAATAACTTTTCATACGAAGGTCAATTTTGGTATTTGAATATACCAAATCGACCTACACGACGTCACGATCGTCGTGATATTTTTAAAATAATTTTTGGACACCGCACGCGCCCCCACGCGCCGGCCCAGGCACGGCCAGACGCGCCGGCCACGCGCGCCACGTGCTGCGCACGCCCTAACGGCGTCAGGAATATTCCGTTAACTTCTAACAGATTTCGTTAGACTTAACTGACGGCGTGAGGAATATTCCGTCAACTTTGACGGAATATTCCGTCACCCCCTACCTCAGGTCGCCGGCCGGACTGGTTTTTCCGGCGACCGGATTCCGACGACCGTCGCCGGTGCCGGAAACTGGAAAATTTTCCAAGTCTCCATTCTAACTCATTTTTGGTCCAAAATTCATGAAATTTATACCACAATGCTCCAATTTCAACGTAGAACACATTTATACCTTCAAATTCCTCGAAAAACTTCTAGAAATTCCACGGGGAATTTCTCCAAAATCGGCAAATCTCGAAACTAGTGATCCCGACGTCCAAAACTTGCAACCGAGGTACTCCGATGCTCGTGGGAACCTCTAGAACATCCCTGTGATTTTTGTTTCACCTAAAACACCCTGAAACAAAAGTACATGAACAGTACTTTGAGTTTAGGTCACGGGTTCGAGATGTTTTCGAGGGTTTCGAAGCCTAAAACCTATATAAACAAACTCAGCAAGTCTCGGGGAGTAGGAATAGGCTTACCTTAGGCCTTGGTTGTGTCGTGATAGCTTTGTGTGTGTTCGTCCGTACATGGGAGGTCGAAGGGAAAGTGATAGAGTTTGAGAAAGAGAGAGAGAGAGGAAAGAAAGAAACAGAAAAGGTTTGTGTACGTGGGCGTGTGCATGTGCAGGCACACGTGTATACTTATCAGCCCAAACTTTTGGGCTTAGTATTTAGGATACCCAAAGCCCACTATCGTGTCCAAAACGTACCCGTTCGCGCGAAGTCAAGGGCAATTTCGTCATTTCACATCGAGCGTATAGAAAATTCGGGACGGGATGTCACACCGATTCTTCAATTTATACAATAAAAAAGAAAACACATCTTGCTATATTAATTGAAAAAAACAGACTTAATTATATAGGATGAAGCACCTATGAATCAAAAACATTGTTTTGAAGCATTAGATAAATCACTTTATGATGTTTTGTTACATTTACGTAGTCCAGAAAATGATATGCCCTTTGGTGGTAAACCTCTTTTATTAGGTGGTGATTTTCGACAAATATTACCTGTCATACCTGGAGGAACCAAATAAGATATAATAAACGCTTATTTAAACAATTCATATTTATGGTCACAATTTACAATTTTCTGTTTAAAAGAAAATATGAGATTATCAAGAAGTGACATTAGCATTGAGGAAAAGAAAAAAAAAAATTAGTGATTTTGCATATTAGATTTTACAAATAGGTGATGGAAAAATTAATGATATAACTAATGAGAATAATTTGAATAATGCAGACTCATCCTTGATTCAAATACTTGAAGATTTATTACTTCATTCTTCTGGAAATCTAATTACTTCTATCTTTTTTTTTTTGGAGGTTTAATAAAACACCCCGGTACTGTTTACTTTTAACGAAAAACCGTTTTTTTTACCTTTAACTGTCACTATTCACTATACCTTTAAAAGTGGCTTTTCGTTAAAATGAAAGTTTTCAAGCCATTTTCGTTAGTTTTCCTTCTTTTTTTTGCAACTTATTCGAATTTTGATTTTTTTTTTTATAACAATGTTGATTATTTAAGAGAACGTGCTATCATAACACCTCAAAACATTACTGTTACAGATATAAACAATTATATAATTAATTTGTTACCTGGAGAACAACATGTGTTTCTAAGCTATAATTCATTGTGTTCTTCTGATGGAAATATTGAAAATTTAGAGACATCATACCCTGTTGAATTCTTGAACAAACTAGATTTCAATGGTTTGCCTCCACATAATTTAACTTTAAAAATAGGAATGCATGCTGTTACGAAATTTAAACCAATCTTTGGGTTTATGCAATGGAACTAGATTAGTTATTACACAGTTATATAATAGAGTTATTGAAGCCAAAATACTTGCTAGAAACAATATTGGTTACAAAGTTTTCATACCAAGAATCACTCTTATTGCAACTGAGAGTAAGTGGCATTTCATTTTTAAAAGGCTTCAATTCCCAATTAGACCATGTTTTGCAATGACTATTAAAAAAAGTCAGGGACAATCTTTAAAACTAGTTGGTTTATATTTTTCTAAACCAGTTTTTACCCATGGTCAATTATATGTTGCATTATCTAGAGTGACATCAAAAGAAGGTCTCACAATTTTAATACTGGATGGAGAAAATAATGAGAAAAATTATACTACAAATATAGTCTTTAAAGATGTTCTCCAAAATTTAGGATAAAATTGTTAATATAATTAACCCATATGTAAGTATTTATGTGCTTATTCAGTGTAATTCATAAAACTATATCCCTTACAAATAACTATTAACTGTTATAACTATCTATCTTTTGTATATGCCAAATCAACAATATAAGCAGTTGAAAAACAACATTGTTAGTTTTGATACAATCTCTTTCTTTATTCAATCTGCATTAAAATCTTTTACATTTACACTAGACTCATAACATCTTAAAATATTTGATATTCACATACGATTAGTGTTCACATTTTCTTCCACTTTCTTTATACATTGAAATGCTCTCTCTGTATTTATCAATCTTTAAAACTTTTTCTTCGCTAACTTTCAAAGCTATGAATTGCTAATGGATGTACCTTTTTTTGTGTGGAATTTTCAAAGTTTTGGATCGTTATAGGAAGAACTTACTTGCTTGACATTTTAAGGTATATGCTTTGCTTTACTTTTGTTTTAGTTTCTGCAATTAGATGCAGTTAATTTACACCAATGTTTTTGTTTTTGTCTGATTTTTTAGTTTAAACTTTATCTGGAGTTATTTTGTAGGTGTTTGGAATTTTGGCTCTTTAAGCAAAACTTCAGTATTGAACGTTGAATTATTGTAAGCGTCCTTAAAACTATGAGTATTCATTTATTCTTAATCCTAAATTTATTTTACTTTTACAAGTTGACCTTTTTACGAAAAAAAATTAATCTAAAAATTCAATTGAGGTATAAATCCTTTCTACTTAACGTTTTCAGTACAACCTTTCCTCTCCTGTATTCCAAATTACAAAAGAAGGCTTCAATGGTATGTATCAACGATTCAAACTTTATTGCCTTTTTTTTCTTTATATTTTAGTTTTACATTCAATTTTTACTAACATTTTTTCTCAGAAGAATTGGCAATTACCAACGTAGGTAATAACTATTTTTTTTTGACTTAATTAAGAATACATAACTAATCCTTTCTCTAATCACTAGGGTTTACTTCAATATCTAAATGTATTACTAAAGATGTTCCATTATAGATATAGATATACCCTCTCCACACACTTGAATTCGACCAAAAAACATTTGGTAATAGAGAAATTGTTAAATCTATCCATATATCATTTTTATTGATTATTGGCTTTATTTAGCAATTCCCCTATTTCTAATCTTCTCTTTTAGTTAGTTAAAGCATGTGGACCATATCTTTGTTAAGAACATCTTTTTTTTATACTTTTAGAAATCTATCCTAAACCCCTGAGTGATTAGCACGGTAATTAGCCATGTATTAGGAACAAGCCAATAGAAGAAAGTCTTTTATCTACACATTGGTAACGGTCAATTCTTCTGAGAAGGAAAGATGAAAATGATAATCGTTTTTTTAAATTATGCAACTTGAAATAATTTAACAACTTATGCTTCTGTATTATACAGAAACAATAAACCAAACATATCTGATCCATCTTTGTATACCACCCCTTCCATTCTTACAAAAAAAATTAATACAAAATTCACTGTTAACCTAGTTGTGCATACAAAAAACTCAAGCATGTTGCTAACCCACATTTATATTTCTCATTATTTTCATGCAGTGTATGGTTATATACAATGAATAAACCAATCTTTTCCAACTTTTAGAAATACCTATTTTTGCATATGAACAAATTAGCATTGATTATAATTTTTTTGTCTTTTGCCAACAATTCCTTTTGAACACTATTACGTATATGAGTGGGAAAGACCTAGACGAAGAGCCACCACTACCTGGAAACCCGGTTTTCCATTCTCAAAGAATGGGCTCGATTTCAATTACAAAAGAGGGATAGCAAAACTGAATTCATATCTGAGAATTTGGTGTCACTTTCTCTGAAAAAATTGCTGAAAAAAAAAGAGAAGAGTTCAGCAATGAATATTTTGAGGCTTGTGATTCTATTTGCTTCTAGCATCTTCCATTTTGTTCCACCGCCTTTCTGCTTCTCTTCCTCCCTCTTTCTCTCTCCCTCTCTGCCTCAAATTCAATCCGATCATCTAAAAACGTAGTTTCTCTATTTTTCGCCGCACCTCTATCGACCAGCGTTCCTCCGCTTTACTGAAGGTAAGCAATTCTAGATTTCAAAAATATTCTTTACAAAAGAAAGTCATCTTCTCAAACACAAAGGAGATTGGCAAGTTATATGTCAAGCAAATTTATGATAAAACACATGGTACTTCACGAGAGGCTCTAGGTATTAGGTTTTTTTTTTTGTTTGCTTTGCCTTTATCTGATTTTGGGGGTTTTGTGAGAGAATCGGAATTATGTGAGCGATTGGTTTCTTCTGGTGAAATGTGGAGATGATCAGTCAGAACTGCTAAGAGTGAAAAGGGGAAGAAGGTTTTGGAACTCTAGAAGTTGGAAAATTAGATGGTGAGAGAATGGAGTTGTTGTCGAAGGGAGGCCTTCCCGACAAATGGATATTTGGAGATTTGTTTTTCATTGGTTGAATTTGTACCATTTTGTGGATTGTCTGGGCTGAAGGAAATGAACAAAACCATTTCTTTTGGTATTTATTTTTTTGGTAAATAGTTACACACATATATATAACGAACTGCCTGTAGGCGGACTTTTGCTTTGGTTATACTCTATTTTGGGGTAATTAATCTCACACACACATATATGTAACGAATTAAACTCTGTTTTTCAGTAGTTTTACATAATTAATTAGCTAAGAATTGGGTTACATTTGCATTATATATACATATATATATATATAATGATTTTAGATTTGTGTTGGTCTAGCTGAGGACAATTATATATGCACCAGTAGAGAAAGCAGGAGGCGTTTGACAAGTTGCAAGCCAAAATATCTCTTTTGAATTATATTCTTTTCTTTTGATAGATGAATAAATTGTTCTTTTTTTCTAAGACTTGAATTTGGCTCTGAAAATTGCTGCACAAGTTCTAGGTCAAGGGAATCAAAGATCAATGTTTTCAACTATTCAACCGGATAATTGATGAATGAGAAATTCCTTGAATAGAAGATGCAATCTTCTTCTGAGGTATAAATTTTCAGACTCCATTTTTTGTTTACATTCCTTTGGCTAGGGAGAAAATATGGTACGTGTAATTTTGCAATCTGGCGTGTTTCCGTTGAAGGATATTAGTGTATTTCTACTGCAATTTCACTTACTAAAGAAACCAATGGAGTGTTGTTCATCCCATTTGTTGGGGCAGGTAATTCTGCAACTACAACATATAAATTATTACATATTGGTTGCAATCGCACCCCACCACCATTCAACAGTGCTAAGATTTACAAATAAAAGCACCAATTGTCATTAAATGTGCAATTGAGGTCTCCAGCTTATCCCGCAATAACCAATCTCCTTAGGTTTGCCCAAAATTTGATCATTTTTTTATTCTGATTTGTGTTCTGTAATCATGTTGTGTTTCTTATTCCCTTTTGTTGGGTTCTTGGATCTTGAAGGATTGAGGTTCAACGTGATAGTCGCATAGACTACTCAAATAGAGGCCACATAGACTACTCAAATCGTATGTTGTTTCAGAAATTTGGCGATCAGGACTTGACTTTGATTTTATTCAGTGCAGGAGAGCTCGATAGCAGTTTTGGGTGAATCTCAATTGCTCGATACATATATTTTTGTTTCGATTTGTTCATCTTCTTCCAGGTATCTGTGCAATTTTTTTTTTGTTTATATTGTTTTGGGATATGTGATTGCAAATTTTTTGGGTATTTTTTTGCTTCAACACTTAATTTTCTTCTTCATCATTTGCATTTTTTTAATATTCATTGTAAATGAATTTCATGCCAAAATCTGATGTGGAGGATGAGAAATTGTTTGCTGTTATTCTCTTTTCAGTTTTGTAGGCGATAATCTTTTACCAATTGTCAAGGAGCTTCCATGGGACATGCTCTATGCTCTTGCTTCCCAATTGCCTCTGCTGGGGTTGGAAAAGCTACAGATCACAATGTAAGTAAAAAACAAATAGAAAGGTTTTAGAAATTTTGAATTTTTTTTATGATTTGGTTTCGAAAAATTTGATTATTTTTGGATTTTTATTTGGTTTTGTGTTCGAGCAAGGCTTATGATGACTGGATGACTGTGAGTTTGCAGATAAAGGGCCCTAGCTAATTTTCTATGACCTAGAAAGCATTAACCAAATTGGGTTTTGTTTATTTGGTATCATGGGTTGTTCAGGTTAGGTTGGAGAGGTTGGAGGTGAGAAATGCAATTGGGAATGATACGCTGAGAGGTTTACAAAACACCTTTGAAGCTGTCAGTGAGGATTCTTCTGCTAATGTTTTGTTGATCAACAATAAAGTTCACAAGATGTTCTGTGCTGGAGCAGATTTAAAGGTAGGAATTTTTAATTTTTTTTTGTGAAATCGATGTTTTGTTTTAAAAAGGAGTTTATAATGGATTGCTTGGACAAGTACATAGTGTTTTGTAGATAAAGGGCCTTGGGCCAATTTTCTATGACCTAGAAAGCATTAACCAAATTGGGTTTTGTTTGTTTGGTAATAGGGGTTGTTCAGGTTAGGTTGGAGAGGTTGGAGGTGAGAAATGCAATTAGGAAAGATACGCTGAGAGGTTTATGTAACACCTTTGAAGCTGTCAGTGAGGATTCTTCTGCTAATGTTTTGTTGATCAGCAGTAAAGTTCCCAAGATGTTCTGTGTTGTAGCTGATTTAAAGGTAGGAATTTTTAATTTTTTTTTGTGAAATCAATGTTTTGTTTTAAAAAGAGTTTATAATGGATTTCTTGGACAAGTACAAAGTGTTTGTTTGTTTGGTTGAATGTCAAAAGGAATTGGAAGAATGATGAAAGTACTTGCATTTGGTTGTAGTTGGTCAGGCATTGATGGACCGGTCAATACGAAGTGCATATGTGGGACATTAGTTGAAAGAAGGCTAGAGCAGGAAGGGAAGGCAAGGTTTGTGAAGAAAAACAGTGATGTGTTTAATTAGAAGAAATGTGCATTTTTTTCCCTAGTCAAATTCTGCTTTTGGTCTGACTATTTTCCATACTGTATGCTGATTTAATTTTTAGTTTTTCCTTGGTTGGCTGGGAAATTACAATCAAATGATGAATCTTCAGTTTACTTGGGTAAGCATTTTTTTCACATATAATTTGGTTGATCATTTTAACTGTCAGACCATGTTGTTTTTGGTTATCTAATCATTCTAAGATGGCAAGCTAGGATTGGAAGGGTTGCTAGAAATAAGGATTTTATCTTGGGACATTCAGTGAGTGATTTTTCAAACTTTCAGTTTTACAAGACAAAATATCTATTTGTGTGTGTATTCTTCAAGCATGTTATCATAATATTTGCAACTATAAAAAATAATATACTATTATACCTTTGTTTCTCTTTTCTTTGTTTTCATGAGAAATTAATTGTCATTGGCAGCACTATAGAAAGCCATCTTTCTCCATTATTCTCCGCTTCATACATAATTACATAATTCCGCTATTTTGTCTTTGGTAGTTGTCAATAGCTTGACTATTTCTCCATTTAATTGCATTCCTTAAATTTGTTTCATGTAGCTTGGCAAGAAAATTTTGAGTATGGGTGCAAGATCCTTTACATGTAAGACTCATATTCTTTGTTACACATTGTTGTATAACCATTTATGTGGTAGACAGATCAACAACTTTTAATCATATTGTTTGTTACACATTTTTGTATAACCATTTGTTTGGCAGACATAATCAACTATTTTTTCTAGCTATTATAATTTCTTTGACTTACTAATTTTTCTTCAATTGGTTGATTTGCTTTGTAACAGGAACCAAAGAGAAAAAAGAATGAGCTTAAGAGTGCAATATTATTGAAGATTAGCACTAAACAAGTTATGTAAATACTATCTACTCTTTACAGATAGGAGGTTCTGCAAATATAACTAAGCTACCAACTACTACTTAGTAGTCAAAGTACTCCAATGTTTGGAGTACCTTGGTAAAATAGGAGCAACTACATTTTGGGCGTCTCTTAATATGTATATAATATCAGTGTAAATAGTCAAGCTATAAACTACTACTATATACTTCATAAAAATAATTTGTACATATCTATACAACATGCTTATCATACATTTAGGCCCCTATCTTAACACTTATATACAATACTTATAATTCGTTTGAAAAATGAAATTTCTGCGGCAACGCGCGAGCTCATTGTCTAGTTGTGTCTATTAATGAGTTTGAGATCACTCATGACAGTAGTACCAATACTTGGTAATTTGTGGGATCTGGGTTGCAACGCTTTGCCCATATGATAAATTGGACGTAGGTTAGAAACTCTTTAATGTGTGTCACGTGATAATTTTTCATCTTATGCTTTCTTGATATCACAAGTCTGATTTCTTATGATATCAAATTTGTTTCGTTATCCATTGGTATTAGTGGAAAGTTCAAGTTGCAATATAATGGGTGACGTGCATGGTGGATTCATATCATGAAATTATGACTAATATAAGTCTTTTCGTTTGGTTTCCTCTTTCTTCGTAAAAGAATAGAGCATGTTAAGGGGGAGAGATCAGTAGTGTGAGTCTTGTGGAGCCAAAATAAGTATTTATTCAAATTCTATTTCATCCATCTTCTTCACAAGATAACCACCAAAACATTTTTTTAAAACTATGTTAATTAGTTAATTAATGGATTTATTACCTAATTAATTTATTAGTGGCTAATTAACTACAAATTACACCCAAAAATGCCACAAAGGGCCAGTCACCATCTCGCCAAAGGAGACTGGCCATGCCTTATATATACTACCCCATTTTCTCTAAAGACCTAAATTCTCCAAACATTTTTCCTTTGAAATTCTAACTTTGGCATTTTAGGTTCTTCGGCCAAAGCACCCCTCCCAACTGCCCCCCCCCCCCCCCAAATCATCGTGGGCGCATGAGGCTCTTGGCCTTGACCTAAGGTGTTATTTGTTTTGTAGGTGCAGTTTTGTCCAAGAACAAGGAGGAAGAAATTTGCATCCACAAATTGGTGCTTTCATTGAGAGAAGAGTCACACACTCGTAGAAGACTTTCGCATCAAAGGTTTTTCTATTTTCTTGTCCATTTGTAGATTTTTCATACATTCTTATTATTAGAATTTTTTATTTGCAAAAATTCTTTGATAAAACGTAAAAGAGAAAAACAATGGCTAGAAATTTAGAAAATTCAACAAGTGAAAATTCCAATATTCAAGAGATGGGACTGCGGCGATCCACGAGACTAAATGTGATAATGAGTGGAACGGCTCCACCATGGGAACCACTACCACGGCCCAAGCTGTGCCATCCAAGCTTGCACGGGCCCAAGCCCAAGCCGTGACATCCAAGGCCCACGGCCCAAGCCGTGTCAATCCAAGCTCAACGTGTTGCCAAGCCAAGCCCAAGCCTCGCACTCGCATGCATCATGCGTTGAGTAGCCCACGCCCGTGGCCCAGCCTGCTCCTACGACCCAACCTGGTCTTGTAGTTCCCCAAGCAGCCCAAGTTGGCCCAAGAGTAGCACAACCTTCCCAACTCCAAGTTTCAAGATCTACGATCGAACCGAGGGTATTTTCACCACATTTCTCTGCATATTTGACATTTCCCAATTCAAATATCATGCTCGGAGCCTACCACACTTCCACTGCTCAATGAGGCACATTCATTCCAAGCTTTTCCAATCCAAATGGCGAACAACACTTGTCTCGACAAGTTATAGAGTTAACGAGTGCCCTTGCACAACAGACGACCTTGGTGAATCAACTCTTACAACGCACCGAGATTCAGCATACCTTGGACGAGGTGTCCCAAAGTAAGACAAGAGCAGACGAACCTCTCTAGCAGCGTCCCAACAAGCTTCACTTGACCAGTCACAAACCGAGCATTCTAATGGATTACACTCCCAACTAGACCCTCGAGATAGCATATACTCCCGTCTTAACGCGTGAAGGAACGTGCGTTCTCAGTTAGGCCCACAGACGAATATACACTCATGGTTAGGACCACACTCCGATAATCAACATGAGCAACCTTCCAGGCAAAGTGTTCGTTCGCGATAAGGCCCTCAAAGAGCATCATCCACCTCACATTGAAGTAGGCAGCATAACGGATGGAGAGAAGCAGTCACTCCATCTGGCTCAAGTTCAACCAGCAGCCTGTGAGTTACTTACTCCTTTGTCAGAAATATACCACATGCACCGCAGCCGCGACATAGACGAGCCGAACACATGAAAAAGTAGCCTAGACCAACAGGTCATGACTGGGGGCAGCCGAGAGCTCTGCGACTCCAACAAAGGTAAATTCAGGAAGAAGTAGAAAGGCTTCTGACTGAGCAATTGATCGATTTCTCGCGCAACAAAGCTACTGACAATACGCTCTGATGAAACATGATCAACGTAAGCAAGTCATCTTTCTCTGTTTTGAAAAACGCAGCAGCTCAGCCTAATGGCGCGCCAGGGGCAGATGAGTACCAGAAAGACAACTACTAAGAACCGAGGGCAGGCCTTGTTCTTAACACTCCAGACGATTCAATACTGAAACAGCACATCATCAGTAGCCAAGCATCATAGACCTATTGGTCCAATTCTTCCTGCTGCACACAACCTAGCCCAAGCCCTGCTTTCACAGCCGTGCCTACCTGCTCCATGGCTCCCGGCAGCCATTGATCTATCACCATGGCTCATAATTGTGCCAATCTTGCACCATGGCTCGCAGCCGTGCCAATCTTGCCCTGTGGCTTGCGCCAACCAAGCCTCAAAATGGCACACAACAAAACACCTAATGATGGCACAATAATTCTGGGAGCAGCTCACTGCACTTACACCCTTACGTGGGTTCAACAAGCAGTTCGAAGTCTCAAGCAGATCGCAAAACAAGACCTCGCAGGCTGAGGATTATTTCAGTTGTCTAGTAGTCCAGTTTTCCTTAGTTGCACTCATGACAATGACTTCCATGCTCTCTAGTGCGAGAGGGTAAACCAATTCCCCGACACCCATATGGGTCTATTCTCCAGTGCGAGAGGTTAAACTAATTACTCTCCAGTACAAGAGGGTAAACTAATAGCCCTCCAGTGCGAAAGGGTAAATCACTTGCTCTCTAGTGTGAGAGGGTAAACTAATAACTCTCCAATGCGAGATGGTAAACTAATTGCTCTCTAGTGTGAGAGGATAAACTAGTAGCTCTCCAGTGCGAGAGGGTAAACTAATTACTTTCCAGTGCGATAGGGTAAACTAATTCCTTGACACCCATCTGGATAAGCTTTCCAGTGCGAGAAGGCCACATAGCTCAAAAGATCGAATGCTTGAAGACCAACTAGGCAGGAAATGGTCAGGGGGTAGCAACCACTTTGCACTCAACGGTTCACTCATCTGACACTTCATCTTCAGCAGCTTTGATCTTGGCAGCTCTATCTTTGACTGCTCCATCTATGGCAACTGAGAAATCAAACTCAAATAGTTTTTTCATTTTTTACAAGCGGCCCCTAAGAAGAAAACAAGGAGAATTAAGTTTTTCTTACATTGGTGCGACACGGGGAAGACAAAGAAATCAACGGAAGACGGTTCTTAGCACGGGCAAGCAAAGAAGAATGCTAGGGGAGGGGGAACAAATATCCTCTAGTTTTCTCTCTTTCTTGTAGGCATAAATAATTGCTCTTCAAAGTTGATTTAATCCCCTACTTAAGGTAGGCTTAAATAGGCTTTGGAGGTGATTTATTTCCCTTTCCTAGAAGAATATAATTCCAAGTTCAAGCGAGAATCTGCATCAAAGTTTGAGATCTCTACACTTGCTGCCCTTTCCTACGAGTAACCCAACAGATGTAGGGGCATTTGTGGGGCCAAAAATAATTAAGAAACTACACGTGGATTTTTAGGTGAAAAGGACAAAATTACCCTCGAGACACATCAGAATTCTTACACGCGAGTAGTGGACAATCATCCTTCAATCAAGTCAAAAGTGCCCAAAATAGGTATTTATTGAAAACCTATTTCATCCATCTTCTCCATAAGGTAACCCCCAAAACATTTCTTTTAAATTATGTTAATAAGTTAATTAATGGATTTATTACCTAATTAATCTATGAATGGCTAATTAACTACAAATTACACCCAAAAATGCCATAAAGGGCCAGTCACTATCTCTCCAAATGGGACTAGCATGCCTTATATATACTACCCCATTTTCTCTAAAGACCTAAATTCTACACTCTTGCTAAATTCTCTAAACTCTCCAAACACTTTTCCTTCGAAATTCTAACTCTGACATCGAAGGTTCTTCGGCCGAAGCCCCCCCCCCCCCCCCCAAGAGAAAAAATCATCGCGGGCACATGAGGCTCTTAGCCTTGACCTAAGGTGTTATTTGTTTTGTAGGTGCAATTTTGTCCAAGAACAAGGAGGAAGAAATTTGCATCCACAAGTCTAACAATCTCACAAGTAAATAGAGTGAAGAAATAACCACCAGTTTTTATGATGTAGTATGTTAGAAAATATATAATGAAGATTGATGCATTAATGAAGATCAGATGAACAGACAGCAGCCACCTTTTTCTTTTTCAATTGCTTTGTTCTAATGCAGCACTTGAAGATGAAGATTTTGTTGACATATGGCTCAATATAAATCTTGGTCAATTACTTTGTATTGGTTATCCTTTTTTTCTCTCCATCACAAAATTATTTATGACTTTATGTATTAGAAGGGAAACCATTTGTTTTGTAATAAAAAGAGCTCACGTAGAAATAATTTGGGTAAGCCAATTTTTGAGATTCTCTTTATATATTTGTTTTCTCAATCAGTTAATAAATTGAGAGTTATTTCTTTCATTTTATTTGTTCCATTTGGTGCTTTAGCACAATAATTGGTATCAGGGCCACTAGGCTCATCCGTATCAAAGTTTGTATTTAAAACATGCTTGACGAAGATAGGTGATCAATTGGAATCGGGAGGGGCGAATCCTTGGCCGGAATCACACGCTTCGCATTTGGCAAAAACGGCAATTGAAAATGCAAAGTTTGAAGTTGAAACGTTCAATGGAACAAATAACTTTGGTATGTGGCAATGTGAGGTTAAAAATGTGTTGGCTCAACAAGATTTGGACCTGACGTTAGAACACAAGCTGAAGGATATGGAAGAAGCTTAGTGGAATAAATTAAATCGAATGGCTTGCTCTACAATTCGCTTATGTCTTGCAAAACCTCAAAAGTATTTTGTCATGCGAGAAACATCAGCTAAGTCGCTATGGCAAAAATTGGAGGACAAGTACATGACAAAAAGCATCGAAAATCGCCTCCATTTGAAAAACAATTGTACCAATTCCTGTACAAAGAAGGTACGAAAAATGATTTCACACCTCCATTCATTTAACAAATTAATCGCTAATTTGTTAAATTTAGATGAAGATATCAATGATGAAGATAAAATCTTGATTTTATTAAATTCGTTACCTGAGGCATATGATCATTTAGATACTACTTTAATATATAATAAAGACACCATAAATTAGGCCTGGGCAAAAAATACCGAGAACCGAACCGAACTCGGTCGGTTCAGTTTCGGTTCGATTTCGGTTCTATGTTCGGTACCGAATCGTACCAAATCAGTTTTGGACAAAGAACTAATTTGTGGTTTTTTTTTTACAAAAATTGAAAAATAGGTCTTATTCCTTACCGAACCGAACCTACACTTGGACCGAACCGAAAACCGAACCGAACCTACACTTGGACCGAACCGAACCGTACCAAAATTTTACTACAGGTTCGGTTTCGGTACCACTCCGGTACCGAACCGTGCCCAAGCCTACCATAAATTTTGAAGATGTGTCTAATGCATTGATGAACCATGAAGTTAGACATAAAGATAAGCAAGTTCAGAATACAACATCAGATGCTTTGTTTGTTAGAGGCATAATGAATGAAAGACGAAGATTTAATAATAGAAGATCTCAGTCTCGACCACAAGGTAATTCACAAAAATAGAAAAATATTAGACAAAGATGAATGTGCATTTTATCATACAAAAGGACATTCGATAAAGGGATTGCCTTAAGTTGCAGAAAAAATAACAGAAACACCAATGCTAATGCTGCACTTAGTGATGATGAATCTGATTATGCTTTGGTTGTTACTTCTAATTGTGATTCTGATGTATGGATTTTGGATTCTGGTAGTTCTCATCATTTGTGTCCAAATCGAGATTGGTTTACTAATCTAGAAGTTGTAAAGGCAGGAATTGTTTTATTGGGTAATGATTAGGCATGTGATAAAAAAGGGAGTAGGAACAATTAAGTTGAAACACCATGATGGCATCGTTAGAGAGTTGTCTAATGTCTGGTATGTTCATGCTTTTAAGAAAAATTTAATTTCTTTAGGTGCCTTGGAAAACAATGGGTTTAATGTAAATATGTCAAATGGTGTTCTGAAAGTTACTAAGGGTGCTTTGGTTACGATGAAAGGAATCCAAAAGAAGAATATATATTTCTTGTAGGGAAAAATAGTTTTAGGTGGTGCAGCCACGATTTCTGAAAAACCAGATATTGACAACGCTAGGTTATGGCATATAAGACTTGGACATGTTGGTGAAAAAAACCTTTGTGAAATAAAGACAGCTGAAAGGAGCCAAAACTTGCAAGCTCGAATTCTATGAGCATTGTGTCTTGGGTAAGCAAACCAGAGTTAAATTTGGTACTGTTGTGCATCAAACTAAAGGAATCCTAGATTATGCGCATTCAGATGTTTGGGGTCCTACCAAGACTGCATCATCAAGTGGTAAGCACTGGTTTGTAACTTTTGTTGATGACTATTCTACAAGAACTTGGGTTTATACAATGAAGCACAAAGATGAGGTGTTAAATATTTTCGTAAATTGTAAGAAAATGGTTGAAAACCAAACTAGTAAGAAAATTAAAGTTTTGAGGTTAGATAATGGTGGTGAATACACCGCTGATCCATTTTGCAGAGTTTGTGGAGAAGAAAGTATAATAAGGCATTTCACTGTTTGTGGAACTCCCTAACAAAATGGAGTTGCTGAAATGTTGAACAGAACATTACTCGAAAAGCTTAGATGTCAAAGTAAGCTTGATCTGAAAGCCAAGAAGGCTATTTTTGTGGGCTTTAATAGCAGTGTCAAAGGTTACATTTGTGGTGTCCATATTTGAAGAAACGTGTAATCAGTAAAGATGTAACTTTTGACGAAACTTTTATGTTACAAAGCAACTCAAAGACAAGCATTGATACAACTCAAGTTCCTACGAGAAGTTTTTAGGAGGTGGAATTTGAAAAGATTGCTACCACTACTCCATTGCCTGTTTTGATTGAACAAGAAGCAAATGAAGGTAAAGAAGATGAAGATGTCTCTTCCCAGGATGAAGAAGAGGCTCATACCCAACAACCTCTAATTGTAGAGTGCATTGCTACAAGTAAAGGCAAGAGAAATGCAAAGAGACCTGCAAGATATAATGATTATGTCTCTTATGCTCTTCCTATTATTAATGCAAAAATCCCATTAAGTTATAAGGAAGCCATGAACAACTTTGAAAATATAGAGTGGGGTAAGGATATAGATGAAGAAATGAATTCTCTTGTGAAGAACAACACTTGGAAGTTAGTTCAATTGCCTCCCAGCAAGAGAGCTATTGGCTACAAGTGGATGTATATTAAAAAACAAGGCCGTCCATGAGAAGACAATGTGAGATTCAAAGCACGAGTGGTAGCAAAAGGATATGCACAAAAGGAAGGTATTGATTATAATGAAGTATTTTCTCCTGTTATGAAGCATTCATCTATTCGTATATGTAGACATTGAAATTTCGGTAAAATAAATGTTGAACAATAATTAAAATTTCAATGCTCACATGTCACATAAATTTTACACGTAGCGTGTGACTCAACGAAAAATAAAAAAGAGTCGAAAAAGTCATCAAACAGGACACGTGTCAACACTTGGCAGAAATGATTTATTTCATCTGAATATTATATCCAAATTAGGCCTTGGAAAATTCTATAAATAGCAACCCATTTCATTCATTTTGAAGAGCCAAAATCATTAGGCAAAATCCTTGAAGCTTTGAAACTCCGAAGCTCTCAAGCATCCAAGTTCCCAAGAATCCCGAAAAATCAAGAAAGCTCTCTTCGTTCTTCGTTCTTCGTTCTTCCAAGATCAAGCCCCGATGATCCCTTGGATTAACACACCCATTCCTCCAAGATCAAGCCCTAACAGCCCTTGGATTGACGCATTCGTTCTTCAAGAATCAAGCCCAAAAGCCCTTGAAGTTCGTTCATTGTTCGTCGTTCATCCGTTCTTCAAGAACAAGCACCAAAAGCCCTTGAAGATCATTCATCGTTCGTCATTCATACCACCTTTAAGATCAAGCCCTGACGGCCCTTGATGAAACAATCATACACCTTCGAGATCAAGCCCAGACAGCCCTTGAAGAAACGTTCATCCGCCTTCAGGTTCAAGCCCCGACGGCCCCTGAAGAAACTTCGCTCAACCTTCCAAGATAAAGCCCCGACGGCCCCTTGGATCAACACATCTGTTCTTCAAGAATCAAGCCCAAAAGCCCTTGAAGTTCGGTCTTCGTTCTTCGTTCATCCGTTCTTCAAGAACAAGCCCAAAAGCCTTGAAGATCGTTCATTGTTCGTCATTCATATAACCTTCAAGATCAAGCCACAAACGACCCATTGAAGAAACAATCATCCTCCTTCAAGCCCCGACGGCCCTTGAAGAAACTTTGCTCCACCTTCAAGATCAAGCCACCAACAGTCCTTGAAGAAACTCCCCCTATTCATCCAAGATCAAGCTTCGATGGCCTTTGGATCAACAAAATTCACAAATCAACATCTTACGGAGATCGAATCAGATGATCAAGTCAAAAGAGATTGTAACCCAAATTCATTAATACAACAAATATTATTTTGTACACGTGTTCCTGTCTTCGGGAAATTTTAGTGTTTACAGTATTATGTTAGCCTTTGTTGCACAATTTGATCTTGAACTAGTGCAACTTGATGTTAAGACGGTTTTCTTACGTGGAGATCTTGACGAAGAAATTTACATGTCACAGCCTGATAGGTATCAGGTAACTGGAAAAGAGAAATGGGTTTACAAATTGAAGAAGTTTTTGTATGGATTGAAGCAATCTCCAAGACAGTGGTATTTGAAGTTTGACGAATTCATGAGAGGTCAATACTATTTAAGAAGTCAATATGATCATTCCGTTTATTTCAAAAAGTTGCAAGATGGGTCTTTTGTTTATTTATTATTGTATGTTGATGATATATTAATTGCATCGAAGAATATTAAGGAGATTGAAAATTTGAAAGCATAGATGAAGAACAAGTTTGAGATGAAAGATCTTGGTGAAGCGAAAAAGATACTCGGTATGGAAATTACTCATAACCGAGAAAAAGGCTTGGTGTATCTCACAAAAAAAGCAATATTTGTGTAAATTGCTTCAACGTGTTGGTATTAATGATGCCACCAAACATGTAAGTACTCCAATGGCTTTTCACTTTAAGTTGAGTGCTTTGTTATCTCCAAAAAACAATGAAGAGAAGCTGCAGATGAATAATATTCCAAATTCTAATTTGGTTGGTAGCTTGATGTATACTATGGTATGTTCTTGACCAGATATTGCTCATGTCGTTGATTTGGTTAATTGTTATATGCATAATCCAGGAAAAGAACATTGGCAGGCAACTAAGTGGATTCTAAGATACCTACATGGGACTAGAGATGTCGGCTTATGTTTTCAGCAAAGTGATAGTAGTTTTGAAAATTTTGTGGTTGGATATGTTGATTCTGACTATGCTGGAGATTTGGATAAAAGAAGATCAACTACTGGCTACTTATTTACTATGGCCAAGGAGCTAGTTAGTTGGAAGTCCACACTAAAGTCCACAGTCGCTTTGTCAACAACGGAGGCTGAATATATGGCTATTGCAGAAGCTGTAAAAGAGGCAATTTGGATACATGGACTGATAAAGAATCTAGGAATTTATCAAAAGCAGGTGGAGCTACATTGTGATAGTCAAAGTGCTATTCACTTGTCTAAATACCAAGTTTATTATTCGAGGACAAAGCATATCAATGTTCGGTTTCATTTTATTCGTGAGATTTTGTCCAAAAGAAAGGGACAACCCAGCTGATATGTTAACAAAAGTGGTCGGACCTGCCAAGTTTGAGCATTGTTTGTACATAGCTCATGTATTGTGTGCCTGAATATGTTTGTGATTATGAATCTTGCCAAGGTGGAAATTGTTGACATGTGGCTGAATATAAATCTTGGTCAATTACTTTGTATTGGTTGTCCTTGTTTTTCTCTCCATCACAAACTTGTTTATGGCTTTACATATTAGAAGGGAAATCGTTTGTTTTGTAATAAAAGGAGCTCACGTTGAAATAATTTGGGTGAGCCAATTTGTGAGATTCTCTTTATACATTTGTTATCTCAATCAATTAATAAATTGTGAGTTATTTATTTCATTTTATTTGTTCCATTTGGTGCCCTAGCACAACATATTTTCCCGAATTTGAATAGCTTATGAGCACATAATGTCTTTAGATATAAAGAAGAGGGTAAGGGGAAAAGAGGGGAGGGGGGTGGGGAGGTGAAGTGAAGGTTTTATGGGATAGAGTTTGGTTTTGGACATCAACGAGGGTTCAAGTCTCTTTTGAGTTTCAGGAAATTCCTTTTTCCAATATTTTTTTTTTCATATTGGAGAGCTATCGTTTAAGTTCTGGAGTGAATTATAGCATGCAATGTTTTCTGTATGATAGCAGTTTGTTCTTATTGCTGCATTGTTTTAAAGGACACAGCTAATCCATTGTTCAATACATTTTTTTATAAAATTATGTGTTTCATAAAAAAATAAGAAAAAAGTAACCATGTGCATGTAACAGGGCTATAAATAGCACCCTTGTTTTAGGTATTAATTGGTTTTCTTTTGTCTCAAACCGTCACACGGAACACATGGTGCTCATCAAATTACGTCTATAATCTGTAGTCAGATCATGCATAATTCAATGTTCTCCACATTGATTACGATGCCTCAGTGTTTCTGTTTGGTATAATTTGCATCTTGTTTTAGCTGTTCAAATCCTCATGGAAAATTTGTCGTGAATGTTTTCGAACAGGTATGTGGATTCTGGGAGAAGGTTCTGACATGTTCTGGATGCTTGTGGCATGAACAAATCTCTTATAAAACTTGGTGTGAAAGAAGGCGACACGGTGATCACTGGAGATGTATGTTGCTTAGCTCTTTATTACTTTGTGTTCCTTTATTGAATGGTCTGGCACGATGCTGCATATAATTCTGGTTTTTCAAGTTTTAGGAAAGGATCTACAGAAACAACCAAGTGGCCTCAATGGAAGTGATCTCGTGTCTCGTGTGTTATTTCACTGCTAACAGATAGAAATAGAAAGGTACCAGCTCTTGCAGTTTCTTTCTCTTCAGAATGTAGTATAACACCCAAGTATTTGTTTCTTTTCCCTTTCCATATATGATCTTGATGTAAGTTGTGAGTGTCAAAGAACATGTGCTCACTGTTTCTTGACATACAGTAACTTGGTCAATCCGAGTTAATAGTTGAGAAAATTATGGAGCCTTATTTGGTTACGTTAGGAGTCCTTATTTAGTGCAATTAATTATGAAAACCTTATTTAGTTGACAAAAAATCCGTTACCATTTAGGACTATAATGAAATCCTAATTGATTTGGAATATCTCTTTAATTAGTTAACATGCCGGATTAAAGGGAAGAGTGTCTATATATTAGGAGGTCCCTGCACTCACAGCATTATTCTATTCTAGTGCAAAACCCTATTTCTGTGCACAAGGACTCTCGGCTGCTAGAGTGTAGAAGTTCCTCCTTGAAACCGTAGCAGTCATGGCTTCTTCTTCCTCCGCTTTGGAATATAAGTTTATTTCCCTTTAATTGTTTGATTGGTTTATTGTAGTTATATTTGTTATATCTGTGATCCTAGTAACTTGTTGATTTTCAGATTACATCTTACATGTGGTATCAGAGCCTCTCAACTCGTCTAGGATTCAGAATTTCGATTATGGTTGGTTTTGAATATAATGGTAACGTTCAAATATCATGCCATAACTTTTTATCCTTTACAAATGTGTAATGCTTCATCGAATAATATGATTCATTGATTTAATTGCTGATAATTCAATATGTGGAGTGATTATCATATTGGCTTTGCAAATAATTATTTAGATGTTATTATTATTAGTTTTTTTTTTAATCTGACCCATCTGTAGAAACTACTTCTGCGTGTAGTTGTATTATTTTTGTCTGCAGATACAAATCTGCTAGGGAATTTGCAAAGCTTGGGGGTTCGGATTAAAGGTAATCTGTTTGAACAAATTTTTGACAAACGGAAGGCACAATTAGTTTGTGTTTTAGTTAAAGGTCTTTTACTTATCGATCTTGAGGCTTCTGCTTATTTTTAGAGTATTTTTATAATTACTTTTCTGACTTCATGATTCTCATGTAATTATAAAAAATGGTTTTGTTTTGCTTTCATGGGAAAACATAAAGATAAGTTTTCTTAACCATGTCGTGAGAATGATTAATTAAGAAGCAAATCTGATTGCTTTATATATGGCTATACCTCTAATATATATATCTAATTAATAATAATTTTGCATTGGATTTAAAGTTCGAAGGCTTGACACATATGCATCTAAATAATTTGATTTAACTATTATTATTTTTTTAACATGATTAATATCAAGATTGGCTTTGATCCGCTTGGATGGCATTTGTGTTGCTCCTGGGCAGTGGTTAGGGTTCCTTGTTTTGGAATCCCATTTTAAATCAATAATTATTTTGCACGCTTCTCTCTTCTAGCGCACCGTGTCAATGATCAGGTTTAAAATTTCGGTTGTTTTCGAAGGTTTTTCAATGTGAATCACTTGCCGTTAGGAGATAACTTGGGTGAGCCATTGTGATCTTATATCATGTTCACATTTTATGTTTTTTTGGGCCTTCAATTCCTAATGCCTAGAATGAGGCTTTGAGGATTTTCCTCAATTGCATTTAATTTCGTTTATTCCAGTCCGCTGCATATTTTTGAGTAATGGTTTACAAGAATAATGGTATGGCCACTTTGGTGTATTAGTTGATTAGTTGAACTAATTTGAATATAAAGTCCATCTGCTTTTGCAAACTAACTTTCCCATACATATTAATTAAGTTGATTACGCTTCCATCTATTGTTATGCCTGGAAGCATCCCTCTTCAGTAATAAGAATTTGGTAACTTTTGATTTCCCTTATGTTTCTATGACTGATGGTTGGGACCAATTAATGTTGAGACTTTCTTTGCTACGTTTGTCCTTTGTGACTTTCATCTTCAAACATAAAATTGCAAAGTTGAGACTCAAGTGCTTTTGGGAAAATTTCTCAAATACACACACTAATGACTGGGCGTTTTTGGTTTCCCTTTTGAATTGTGTTCTTATTTTAAAGGGAGATTTTGATACATTATGGACATGCTAAAGGTTATTTTAAAACTACTCATGGTCAATTGTGAATTATTATGTAATTTTATCATGCTATGTTAGTATATGATTTTTATAATTAAAAGTTCTCACGTCATTTTGGCATGAAATGAAATCATTGTAAAATTTAAAAAGGAGATTATGCTACTGAAATTTTCAAATTTCTGCAACATTGTCTGTTTGTGATATTATTTTGGTATACCCATTCAACTCCTAAATTCATGAAATTTTAGTATGATATAGATCGATATATCTAGTTTAAATCTGGAAATTTGCACGACAATTGGCTGCAAAATGAATTATTGGTGAATTTGTTTTTAGTCTCGGGTACGTAGTGCGGAATTTCTACAGCTTCTGCAGCACATTCCATTTCGACTTTATTTTTAACCCACTTATAAAATCTCAATAATTATGAAATTTTGTGATATTTCAGCTTTATGTATCTACTTCACTTCTGGAAATTTTCATATACATTGGATGGAAAATGAATGTTTAGTCAATTTTTAATCTCAGTTGTACTGCAGATTTTCTGCACTTTCTGCAGTATATCCCATTTCGAATTTGCCTCTCGTATACTTGTCAAACTTAAAAAAAAAAAAAATTATAAACCTTTAGGAAATAGTAGCATTGTATGTCTACTTTATGTCTGGAAATTTTTATGCACATTGAATGAAAAAGGAGTATTTAGTGAATTTTTTTTAATCTCAGGTTTGCATGCAGATTTTTTTGCAGTTTCTGCAGCACATCTCCTTTCGAATTCATTTTTGGCTCGCTTATAAAATTTTAACAATCATGAAATTTTGCGAATTAGTAGCCATATATGTCTAGTGCATACCTAAAAATTTTCATGACAATCTAAAGAGAAGTGAGTTTTTAGTGAATTTGCAAACTAAAGTAGTACTGCTGAATTTTGGTACTTCAAAACTAGTTTTGTTATGTGATATTGTTTTCACTTATTTGTGCATATCTATTGGTACCGATTATTATACAAGTTTATGGTTCCAATATGTCTTTATTTAATGCAATTTCTTAATACTAATGACTTTTATTAGACAACACTGATTAAATTATTGATTTAAAGATGTATTGGTTTGTTTTGCACAAACCAATGTTTTGTTTGGTCATCAATTTTGATTATGATGATAATTGTCTTTTGAAAGAAAATTGGAAAGTGGCATCAGTTTACTAATTGATCATTTTGGTCCCTATCGAATAATTGAATAATCATGTTTCCTCTTTCGAGAACTCTATTGTTCAATGTCAATAACGACATATTTTGTGTCTGATTGAATCTTTTGAGAATCATTGAATATCCAACAAAACGGTTATTTAATATTGTTCTAAAGGATTATTTTGAAAAATCAGAATTCTAATTTATATGGTGAATACTTTTTGTCCCAATGGGAATTTTAGGAAATAACTCACCAATTATAAATTAGTATTATAGAAAATCATAAAGTACTTCTAACATAATTTCATCTGGCCAAAGCTGTTGAAGCTATATGTATTTTGTATTTTATGTTTTGGCTAGCTATGCAGGTATTTTCTTTGCATGATTAGTTTCTGCCCAAAGGTGTAATAATCATGCAATTTGGAGTTAGTTCGATCCTCCACAACTCGACTACATCCATGATGAATCTTGCAAAATCGAGAATGAGTAGGTAAATTTGCCAATCTTTTGCCTTAATTTTCTGTGAGTTCTAAATTGGATTAAAATTATTGTTGAAAAATTGATGTTGTTGAGATATCTATGTGTTTACCTTAATTCTACTTTGTTTTAGAATTAAAACATAAATTTTGAGTTTGGATTCTCTTATTAGGTTTCATTTTAATTTATGACCTAATCTTTAACACATATATGAGTCTCATACACTAAAATAAATTTCGTATCGATTTGTTTATCTAATCACTTGTCACTTTTAGATCGATTAATAATGTTGAGATATTGTTCCTTATATAAGCCTAATTTTTGATACATATAGATTGGTTTATTATGTCCAAACCAACTATTTTGTGACTCAACAAATTTGTTTAAGAAATTTTAATGTTTTGGGCATATTAAAGGTTATTTATCTAATGAAATGAACCTTTAATTTATTTAAGAAATTTTTGTGTTTTGATCATATTAAAGATTGTAAATTGGTTTTATTTAAATTATGATTAAATCTGAAATTTTGGTAGAGCTTACACTATCTTTATTGATTCAACTAGCCTATATTTTGTTATATGAAAACCACTGTCTCTAGTGTTTAATCTTGCAATTTTGAGTGTTTGCCCAAGTGGGAGAAATAATGTATTATGAGCTTCACACTCATCACTTTTGCATGCTTTTAATGGTCATAGTTTTGGTAGATAAAACATACATTATCATACTTGTTTATATTTTATATATGCAACTAATCTTGCAGGAAATTCAAGAAGGGTTAATGAGTATATTCTGCTCAAAAGTGTTTTTGCTTATTAATTCTTGTTTGTTGTTCAAGAAATTGGACTTGTGATTTATATGTTATTGATGGATAATTAATCTGTTCAAAAATGTTTTCTTATTCAGTCCAACTATAAATCAATGAACGGTTAAACATGGAATTGACAAGATTGTATGTACTTCTTCTACTCAAAAGTGTTGAAACTATATACGTTTTCCCTTGTATTTTATGTTTTAGCTGTGAAAACCTAATATAATCAGATTCTGTCCAAAGATGATTATGGAATTATATGTTTTTGTTGCAATCTGAAAATGTTCCGTTAAAGTTTTCTATTTCTGTCAAATGTTAGATGAACAAAACGGACCAAATGATTTTGTATAGTTTTTCAGTCACAAGAGTCACTTCCCTACAGATATCTGGAATAAAGATGTTGAGCTCACAAATTTTATGTTTTAGATCCCATGACTAATGTCTTGCTAATGGGAGTATTTGAAAGGTATTTGTTTCATTTTGTAGACATTTACAAGACATTTACAAAGTTTTTTTTACTCTCTTAATCAGTGGGAGTAATAATAATTTATATAATTTTGTCTCTTTTAATCAATGGGAGTAAGAGATTACCTTTTGTGTTTAAAATTTGAAGTGTTAGTGGCTGATATTTTAAGAGTTTTTGTTTAAGTTTTGTTCATAAGTTTAATAAGAGGTCCTAATTTTGTAAATAGTATGTTGTATTTTACTTGTCCTCTTATCATATTATAAATTGACAGAAAATATGAGCCATGCTTGCATGAGGCTCAGTTCAGGAGTTGATCTTTTGTTTATCAACCTGAATTTAACGAATGATGTCAGGCAACATTGTGCTCGTAATTTGATATTTGTGGTAATAGAGTAAACATGTAGAAGCAATTACATGTTATTTTCTATAATCCAATATTTAAACTACTAGTGACAAGTTGTTAAAGGTATAATTGCAAATTTTGGTGGGACTCAGTGATCACCTACTACTTAGCCAAATAAGGATCATGTTCTTGAACACTCAAGTGGGAGAATGTAAGTTGTGAGTGTCAAAGAACATGTGCTCACTGTTTCTTGACATACAGTAACTTGGTCAATCCGAGTTAATAGTTGAGAAAATTATGGAGCCTTATTTGGTTACGTTAGGAGTCCTTATTTAGTGCAATTAATTATGAAAACATTATTGAGTTGACAAAAAATCCGTTACCATTTAGGACTATAATGAAATCCTAATTGATTTGGAATATCCCTTTAATTAGTTAAAAGGCCGGATTAAAGGGATGAATGTCTATATATTAGGAGGTCCCTGCACTCATAGTATTATCCTATTCTAGTGCAAAACCCTATTTCTGTGCACAAGGACTCTCGGCTGCTAGAGTGTAGAAGTTCCTCCTTGAAACCGTAGCAGTCATGGCTTCTTCTTCCTCCGCTTTGGAAGATAAGTTTATTTCCCTTTAATTGTTTGATTGGTTTATTGTAGTTATATTTGTTATATCTGTGATCCTAGTAACTTGTTGATTTTCATATTACATCTTACACTTGACACAACTCATGAAATTTGGTAACAGCTGTTGAAAGAATGAAAAAGGCATTGATGTCTTTATATCAAAGCTTTGGTTATCCTTTCATTTCTGATAATACTCACACATTTGCACACCTATGAACATACTCGATCGCAAATGTTCGCGCATTCATATCTATACCTGTTTGCACCCACGCGACGAACGCACACATAGAGGGAGCTTCAATTGAGGGATGCCCTTGTACGGCCCACACCGCAGTGTAGTTGAATAATCCTAACCATTCCCTTAAGCTTACCCTAAAAAATTATCAGTGCAAAAAAAATCTCTCAAATGCAAAACCATTCTCAATCAAATGGTTGTCGTTTCATTGCTTTCTTGAAATACAGTGTTCGTCTATGTTTTTTGCTACCATTAGATGTCTTAATGGTTTTTCTTTTGTCTAAATTTTTGGCAATGACAATTTGTGAATGAAGGATTAAATGACGGTTTAAATTATTGAAACAAAATTAGGAGTGGACCCGACAGTGTCCCTCGTATGATGTTATCTGAGGGATCCCTCGATAGAAGCGGACTTGAACTGATCAATATGTGACAGTTTGCCTTCAACTGCTTGCAGTTGATCTTGCAACGATGTGAAGCTTCTTTGTGTAGCAAGAGGTAGAAGCTCAATAAGGATGTCGAAACTGTACAGGAAAGAATAATTACAAACAATTTACAACCTAAACTAGGAAATTCAATATTATAGGAAACTCAAAATTAAAGGAAAGTATTATACAAGTCAACACTCCCCCTTAAGTTGGTGCATATATGTCACACATGCCCAACTTGTCCAAGAAACTTGAGAACTTGTCACTAGAACCAACCTTTGTGAGTATATCAGCCACTTGATCCTCGGTCCTAATCGAGGGCAATTCAATTAATTTTTTCTCCAATTTTTCTTTAATGAAGAACCTATCAACCTCCACATGCTTTGTCCTATCATATTGTACCAGATTATGAGCAATATCCCTAGCAGCTTTGGTGTCACAAAATAACTTCATTGGCGGACTATGGTTGACCCCCAAATCTTGTAATAGAAACTTAAGCCACAAGAGGTTACAAATACCAAGAGCCATACCTCTATATTCTGCTTCTGCACTCGAACGAGCTACTACATTATGCTTTTTACTTCTCCATGTTACTAGATTACCACCAACAAAAGTGAAATATCCTGATGTTGAATCGATCATCTACCGAACATGCCCAGTCGGCATTGGTACACCCTTCGATTCTGAAATGCTCATTTTTCTTAAACATAATTTCTTTACCTAGACTTCCCTTCAAGTAATACAATATCCTCATCACCACACTCATATGTTGTTTTTTCGGATCTTGCATATATTTACTAACTACAATCAAGGCATGAGCAAGATCAGGTCTTGTATGTGCCAAATACATCAATCTCTCAACTAACCTTTGATATCTTCCTTTGTCTACCAGTACTTGATTCTTGTCGACACTCAACTTCGTTCCTTCAGCCAACAGAGTTGCTACAGGTTTATAGGCTAACATTTCGGCGTCCTTTAACAAATCAATGTTATACTTTCTTTGGGACAAGAATGTCCCAGACTTGCCTATTGATACCTCAATCCCAAGAAAGTATTTCAGAGATCTAAGATCCTTCATTTCGAACTTCGTAGACAAATACTTCTTTAGAGCCGATTGTTCAATTGGGTCATTCCCGGTAACCACCATTTCATCCTTATATACAATGAGTGCTGTAATCTTTTTATTCTTTTGTTTCAAGAACAAAGTGTGATCCCAATTGCTCTGGCTATACTCGAATGCCTTAATTGATTTAGTGAACCTACCGAACCATGCCCTTGGTGACTTCTTTAATCCATATAATGACTTCTTTAGCTTACATACCTTACCCTCGTTCACGTCTTTTCAGGTACATTCCGGTGGAAGCTCCGTATAAATTTCTTCAGTTAAATCTCCATGTAGGAATGCATTTTTTTACATCGAACTATTGAAGTGGCCAATCTAGGTTTGCTGCCATGGACAAGAGAACTCGGACAATATTGATCCTTGGCTACTGGCACAAAGGTTTTCGTGTAATCTATGCCATACTTTTGAGTGTGCCTCTTTGCCACTAGTCTTGCTTTGAAACTGATCAACCGTTCCATCTGCTTTGTATTTCTCTGTATAGACTCATTTACATCCAACAGGTTTCTTGCCTGTTGGCAAGTCCAAAAGTTCCCAAGTAGCATTCTTTTTTCAGCCATCTTAGTTCTTCATTCATTACTTCTTTCCGTCTAGGATCGGTTAAGGTTTGCTGCACACTGTTAGGAATATATACAGTAGACAATTGATTCACAAACAACTTATTTGATTCAGACAGGTGACAAATGGACACATAGTTGTTTAATGGGAACCTCACTCTTGAGTTATGGGTCGGTTCGCTCACCGAATACTTAGTTTTACACTTAGGGTCTGCCTCATAAATGAGTTCAGGAATACATTGGTTAATTCTTTTTGGGAGACTACAGAGCGGTGGTCCATCTAGCGTAGAAGACGATTGGTTATGAGAATCACTGAGAGACGAGTCGGCATGTACCGTTTCTTTAACAATCGCAGGTTCCAACTGTAAGGGGACCGAGGGGGCCATGTGTAACAACAACCTGCTCAAAACTTGGCTTGACACACCCCGACCCAGAATGTTAACTTGGACTCCGAATCGAGCTGTGCTGACTGACACCTGGGAGGTGACGAAGCCATAAAATGTAGTGAAAATGTGAATAAATTTAAACCTAAAAGTGCCTAAATATAAAAGTGTGCTTGTGAGCAGGAATGAACTCATTTCACACGTAATGTTAGAGCATAAGAAAAGTACAGTAGAGTGGGCTAAGAATCATGTCATTGAAGGTAATCTCCAATACCAAGATTTGTCACGAATCCTTGTCGATATGAAAGCTCAGCTACTAAACCTGGAGGGATAAAAAAACAAGGGTGAATGGACTTGAAAATAAAGTTTTATAAAAAATACCTTTTTGAAAACATTGTAAACCCTCGTTATAAAACAAGTATAGTTTCCAAAATATACTACTACATATAGTATAAAAATATTTACTGTAGCCTGCAAAATCTCAAGAATTCATTACGGCATAATATCTCGTAACTAAAGGCAGGACATCCAAAATCACAAGATCTTAATAGTAATATAAATAAAATCGGGTGCTCATCCATCTATGCTAGCACACAAGTCGAAGTCGTCTAATGCGACCTGTACGACTGAACTGATGCTCGTCAATCTATACTAGCACAACAGTCGAAGTCGCCTAATGTGACTTGTACAACGGGACTAGGTATACTCATAATATATGCTCTAGTGCTATAATCACGTGAAGACTAATGCTATTCGCGGTCACCTATGAGTCGGAGTTGCCTAATGCAACCTGTACAACAGGACTGGCACCTACTTAGATCCAAGGTGAGCGTGTGGTGCGGAGGTGAACATACATGTGAAAGACTAGCCCTGGCCCTAGGCGAGCACTAACATCGGGGTGCAACAATGATGATTAAACCACATAAATATAAGCATGCCACAGTGATTCAATAGTTCTAAACAACATACTAACATTCATAGTCGTAGATATAATTATGACATCAAAGATTATAAGCATACATGTGCCTCCCTTAGGATATAGCATATTTCATAAATTACGTCATTTTGCTAATTCTTATAAACTGTAGTCTAATCCGGGCGTACGTAAGAAATTCTTGTTCAAATCCATAAATGGAAACTATCAATCACACACACACACACACACGCACACACGCACACACACACACACCCGCGCGCACACACACACACACACTATAAAAAGGAAAAGATCCACTCACCTAAGTTCTCGCTACAACTCTCTAGCACGAATATCGAGGCGTCACGAACGATTGTCACCTAGAACAAATATCAAATCACATCTCAGAATTCTTATTGATAGAACACATAACTTACATAAAACACATCGTCAAGGACGTTCGAGAATGGTTTGAAACCCATTGACTAAAAGTCAACTGCCGGTCCAAGGTCGACGGCAGGTTTCATAACCCTATGTAACTCTATCTGGAACGCACCTCAGATTTCTGATCCGTAATTTCCCAAGAATTTCAATATGCTTTTAGAACAACATCCTAAAGTTTTGAAACGATCCAACAGTCGGATCTCCGCCAATCGCTAAAATTAAGTGGCGGACAACGCTTAAATTTACAAACTTAGAAAACTCATCCAAGAAGATCCGTACTTTATATTCTCGATCTGTCAGTTCCTAATATCGTTAAATATTACATACTATAACATATTAAAGTTTAGAGACGATCCAACTATCGGATCGTCGATTGCTATAATATTCAAGAGGCAGACCTTAACGAAATTATACCCAAAAAATGGAATTTCATCAATCAGATGTCAAATATGGAATCAAGGCATCCAAATTACTCTAGGATGGGCAAGTTGGGTCTCGACCCCAGCGGCGGCCGGCTGCCCCGACTCGCCGAAAAATTCAACTAATTCCAAAAATTCTCAAATTTTAGAGAAATGAAGATCTCAACAAGTAGAGCAAGTTTTATACCTGTGGCCAAGTCCAATTTGGCTCAAACCCACCGTAAATCCTAGAATAGGTGTTCTTCGATTCTTCCTCTCTGGTGCTCTGCCTCCTAAAATCATGTTTGGGCTTTGTTCCTGTGCTCAAGAAGAGTTGACAATGAGTAGTGGTTGATGGTGTGGCTTACAAAATTGACAGTTCGCCTTCATGGAACGACCGCACCCACCGATGTGGTTTTTCACAAAATCGGGCCAAATTGCATCCATTTCAAAGTGGAAAAGGAAGACGTGAGGTGGTGGAAGAGGTTGCAGGAGGTGGATGGTTGAATTTCGCCTAAAAATGGTGGATGTGGCAGGAATTACTTCGGGTCGAAACTGGGTCACGGTTGTAGGTGTACGGGTCCAGGATTTGGTGTTCCTCACTTCTTTCTCCCTTCCTTCCCTTCTCCTGTTTTTTATTGGCCCTCTTCCTTCCTTTTTCCTCCTCTAATTCGTCCCCCTCTTCTCTCATTTCTCCACTGCCACTTTCTTCTTTTCTTTTCTTATTTTTCCTTCTCTCATCCGTCCATCTCCTTCAACTAATATTAAATAATAACATAATAACAAAATAATGTTAAAATAATAATATAATAATTATAAGAAATATTTAAAATAATAAATAGTAATCTTTATAAAAGAACTTTTCGGATTTGTAGTTCTGTAAAACTTCCGTCGTAGTTCCGATTTCAATTCTGCTTGAGTCTACACGTTCACACCATCGAGTACTTCTAGAATATGGTAAAGTAATAGTTCATACGCGTCATGAACTAATAGTCAGCGAAAGTTAATAATCTCGCCTCTAGGGCATTTTTGTAATTTCACTTAATTAAAAAAATTAATAAAATCATAAAATTAGGGACGAGTTGTCACATGGCTGCTATACAGTCGACACGGGTTTGGTGGTAGGCTGCTATGCAGTGGCCTGCTGCTTGGCGACTGGCTGTTGTACCGTAGCTGGCTGCTCGACGACAAGCTATTGTGTAGTAGCCTGCCAATCAGTGGTGGGTGGCTACATTGTACCTTGCTGCTCGGTTCCATAATCAAACATACGAACTTTATCACCTTGAAACTCCTCATGAAGTGAGGACTCTGAGGAACCAAAATGCATCTCCGTTTCATGAAAAATGACATCAGCAGTGATAATATTTTCTTAGTTGGAGGGTGATTGCACCGATATCCCTTTTGAATAGTAGCATACCCCATAAACACACATCGAATAGCTCGAGGTTCAAATTTATTTTGTCGTTGTGAAAAATGCACGTGGACAAAAGCCACGCAGCTGAGAACTTGATAGGAAAGGTTAAGGACCAACGGCCAGCTGAGCAGAAACATAAGAGTGAATAATGTCTGAAACTCGAGGGCACGAAAAGGATTAATAAGGTAGGCAGCCGACGCGAGGGCCTCACCCTAATAATAAAAGGGAAGATGTGCCTCAATCAAAGAAACACAAACCATTTCTAACAAGTGTTGATTCTTCTGTTCAGCCACCCCATTCTGCTGAGGAGTATACGGATATGTGGTCTAATTAACAATATCGTGCGTATCAAAGAAAGAGTGGAGTTCAGTATTAACATACTCGCCTCTATTATCACTCCGAGCCACCTGAATTTTTCTATTGTATTGTATCGAAACCATTTTGTGAAATTTTTTAAAGGCCATACTAACATCACTTTTCAATTTTAACAAAGTAACCCAAGTTATTCTCGTACAATCATCAATAAATATGAAAAACCAATGAGCTCCACCAAGAGAGGCGATTTTGGAAGGGCCCCAAACATCCGAGGGCACAATCATAAAAGGAACAGAACTCTTATTTAAACTTGGAGGAAAAGAAGTTCGATGGCTCTTAACCATTTCAGACACATCACACTTAAACTAAGAAACATCATTTTTCATAAACAAACTAGGAAATAACTTATGCAAATAACCAAACGAAGCATGGCTAAGACTACGGTGCCACATCCACAAATCGGACCCTTTATTATTCTCGGCTAGAGTCTCATTCACTGACAATGCTTGAGTGAGCAATCCCGAGCTACTGGAATTCAACTCGATGAAGTACAGCTCCCCTCTTCTAATACCATAACCAATCATTTTCCGCATTCGGATGTCTTTAAATACACAAAAATAAGGCCAAAAACCACCAAACAATGTAAGGGAATGGTTATTGGGCAACTAATAATAAATTATAATTCAAGGAGGGAACCACAAGAATAGTATCAAGTTTCATGGTATCAGAAAGTGAAACTATGCCTTCCCCAAGAACTAGGGCGACATCACCATTAGCCACATTAACCTTGGTGTGGGTAGAGTTTTTTTGTGAGGAAACCTGTCTAGAATCACAAGTCATATCTTCAGTAGCTCCAGAATCAATTATCCATGTATTATTCATAACAAAAGTGGAGACATTAAGTGCCTTACCATCGGTACTTGTCGCGGCAATCAGATATGATGCTTTGCTTGCTATATTCGTTGAATCATCCTTGGTTTCTGCAATAGAAGCTCAAGGTTTGTTGAAGAGAGGGTCACATGTCTTATCCCAATTCTTGGGATACCCAATAAGCTTGAATCACTGGCTTTTGGAGTGTCTCATCATACCACAATGGGGACATTTACCCTAAAGACGATCACGACCAGTTTGGCTGGTTCTTGCCTGTCCAGTTTTAATCCCGGACCCATCTCGGTCAGTGCGGTTAGAGGGGCCTCGGGCTTTGGCTGCCTTTGTAGCCAGTTCTGAGCTTTGGCCTTTCATCTTCATAGCCTCCTTGCAATCTGCTTCACGACGGACATACGCATAAATAGTCTAAAGTCCACATGGTGGGTCTTTGCGCAGTATTTGTCCACGAACCAGATCAAACCTATCATTAAGCCCACAAAGAAATAAATACAACCTTTGTCGCTCAGTTATCTTCTAGAAATTTAGAACATTTTTTCCACGTGCCATGCCCACTTTGTTAAAGTGGTCTAATTCCTAAAAAAATCTTTGTCAATTCTCCAAAATAACTAGCCAAAGGCAACCTATTCTGCCTGAGACGTGAAGCTTTCTAATTTAATGAATAAATTCTAGCCTCATCATTCTCATCAAAATAAGCAGTCTTAAGAGCATCCCAAATTTCTTTAGAAGTTGACAATCGAATATAACATTTCATGATTTTCAGCTTCATTGCCGACAAGAGCTAACTCGTAATTCTCTAATCTTCAAAGAACCAATCATCATATTTAGGATCATCCTCTGCAGAGGCCTTTATAAACCCACGAAGATATCTCATCTTCTTCATTCCAGCAATATGAATTTGAATAAGAGGAGCCCATAAATTATAGTTATTCTCATCCAAAACCATCTCAATGTTGAAGCTTGAATTATCCGGCTGAATCATGACCGGAGCAATAGCAGAAACTATTTGGTTATTCTCGGCAGACATCTTTCACAAAGAATAGGAAACTTATGCAGTGGAAAAGGTACTTGGGGCAACAATAACACATGTTGCTCACCGCAATTCGGGGCAAAAAATTAGGACACAACAATGACTTCACGTCGCTCGTTATTCGTCGGAAGCACAACAGTGGTGTTGGGCACGTCGCTCGCTATTCGTCGGAAGCACAACAGTGGTGTTGGGCATGGCACAATAACAAACCTTGTTAGGGTTCGAAACTTTCTTTCCTTTTTCTACAACATGGCTTTGGTGCACAACAGTGGTGTTGGGCACATCGCTCGCTATTCGTCGGAAGCACAACAGTGGTGTTGGGCATGGCACAGTAACAAACCTTGTTAGGGTTCGAAACTTTCTTTCCTTTTTCTACAACATGGCTTTGGTGCCAAGAAGAGAATGCTTTGAATGTGTTAATTGTATTCTTCTCATTCTAAGGTATATATAATCATGTACAATCCTACTACAATAAGGAAAAAATAATTACAAGCAATCTACAACCTAAATAGGAAACCCAATATTATATGAATCCTAGAATTAAAGGGAAATATTATACAAGTCAACAGAAAGCAATCTAGTTTCTAGTTTAATTTCTACATGGGAAGGGTTGAGGTTTGGGACTTAGGGAGTGAGTATCGTGGTTTGCACCCCAAGGCAATGACAACAGAACCTTTCTGGCCGTCTAATCTCAGGATCCGACAGTTCTTATTCAATCTTTGACCTTTCCCCTTTTTTGACCTTTTTACTTTTTACTCAACTTCCTCTCTCCTCTCTCTCTAAAGTTTTGCTTTTTAACTATTTTATTTCTCTCTGAGGCCATCTCTAACCGACTCGACCAAAGGACCATGGGGCTAAAAATAGCTTGAAATGACACAAGTCTCCAATCGAGGGCTAGGCCAAAGGGCTTATGGTACATACCAAGCTAAAAAACTAAAATCAAGCCAGCAGGTTGGCCTATTCCAGCCCTCCAGCCCCGCCCAATTCAGATACAATGGCTACCTAGCATCAACATAACGCCAGCAAGCAACAGCTAACTGACGTCAAGTTACCGTTGGAATTTGATTTTTTTTTTTTTTTTAAACAAATTTCTAATTTTTTTTTCCTATAAATACCTAAGCCATTCCCACACCATTTCTCACATACTTTTCACCATTCCACACTATCTCACCTCATTTTATTTCAATTCTTCACATTCTATTCTCTTACCTCTTCTAGTAATCTTTCCTTTAATTTTTTTCAATAATTTTCAAATGGCCACATCTGCAATGAAAGGAAGGGCTTGGACCCGAAAAGAAGATGAAACTTTTTGCAAGACTTATAGATGGGTCTCGGAAGATAGTGTCAAAGGTAGTTCTCAAACAAGTGAAAGTGTTTGGACTTGTACATCCAAAAAGTACTATGAGTTCTACGAAGGCACCACTCCACCGAATCCTTGAAACCACAAGAGTTGTTCTTCAAGATGGGGAAAACAACCAAGTTTGAAAAATGGCATCAAGCCGTGGTAAAGGCCAAAGCAGACATGAAAGCGGGGCCAATTACTACGACGAAGTAAGTGTTTTCACAAGTTATTTTACCTGTTTAATTATATTACCTTTAATTTCATAAATGAATTTCCTTTAATTTTTGTAATTATATTTTCTAGGTATGCCAAGCTGAGGAATTGTATATGGAGACATGAAAAAACCCTTTACTCGTCACGATTATTGGAAAATTTGTAAATGGTGGGTGTTATTTCAAGATCCACCTCAAGAAAGGTTTGGTCCAATGTTGATGTTCAGAAATGTTTCCTCAATGTAGTTGGGGATGAACAAGGATCTCCTATCATTCAAGAAATAAGGGTAGAAAATCCATCTCCGGGTCAATCTTCAATAGCTAGGGCTATGGGACGAAACAAGGCCCAAAAATTGAAAGAAAAGGGCAAGGCAAAGGAAGATTTAGCCTTTCGAGAGGAAATGGCGTCCTCATTGCAATTAATGGCAGAGCAAAATGCCATTGCAGTTGAAGAAAGGAAGCATAGGCACGAAAAAAATGAGCAAAACAAATACAAGAATAGATGGATAATAGGAACATGCAAGAGAACACTTTGGAGTACACTCCAATGAGTAAGGCACATTTTGATAGGAAAAAGAGAGAAATTATGGCCCA
Source organism: Crataegus laevigata (assembly GCA_963580275.1). Lineage (NCBI taxonomy): Eukaryota > Viridiplantae > Streptophyta > Magnoliopsida > Rosales > Rosaceae > Crataegus > Crataegus laevigata. The sequence continues at coordinate 13,451,059 of OY756940.1, read as the reverse complement.
ATGGGAATTGTTTACATCTAACTATGCTCCTACAATGGCAGATGAAGATGATGATTATGATCTTTAAATTTAAGTTATAGTCTTTAATATTTAAGTTGTAGTTTTTAAATTGAAGTTGTAGTCTTTAAATTTAAGTTGTAGTTTTCAAAATTGAAGTTGTTGAATCTTTAAATTTAAGTTGTAGTCTTTAAATTTAAGTTGTTGAATCTTTAAATTTAAGTTGTTGTACTCTTTAATATTTACATTGTTGAGTTTTGGAATTTGAAGTTAAACAACATTTAACAATATGAAACTTAAACAACATTAAACAACACAATCTCCACCCTAGTACTACTTAGGGGAATTATTCAAACTTAAACAACACTAAACAAAACATTTAACAACATAAAACTTAAATGTCTACTCCATTATTCTTTTGGCCCAAAGATGCGCAACAAGATCCTGTTGTAGTTACTTGTTTGTAGCACATGAACATATGTTCCTATGACACCTCGTGTACTCATTTAAAGAGATTTACCAGCTCTTGGATCCAAAGGCAGATTAGGCCCATCATATATTTTCGCACGAGATCTCATTGACCTATTTGGATCCTATTGGTCGTCATCAGACTCTCCATCAATATAGTAATCTCACTCATCCTTCACAATCATGTTGTGTAATATGATGCACGACATCATGATGGAGTTCAATTTAACTTGATTCCACCATATTGCCGGTTCGTTAATGGTCTTCCATTGTGCTTGTAGAATACCTAAAACTCTCTCAACATCTTTCTAATACACCTCTTGGTGTAAGGTAAACCACATTTGGGCGTCATCCACAGGGTTTGCAATTGCTTGGAGAAATGTCACCCACTTTGGGTAGATGTCATATGCCAGGTAATACCCTATATTGTACTGACGCCCGTTAATGTAGTAGTCAAGTTGAGGTGATTTACCCTTCGTCAAGTTATTAAAGAAGGGTGAAGGCCTGAGTACTGTAATGTCATTTTAGGATCCTGGGACTCCAAAGAAAGCATGTCATGTGTCAAACGAGGCAACCACCCTTAACACAATAGTTGGCTTTCTCGATCATCCACTAAATCATAATTGCCATTCAGTGGGATAGTTCTTCCACCACCAATGCATGCAATCTAATGACCCTATCATGCCCAAAAAGCCACGGTCTTTAGCTTTGCGAATAAGCCGAGCTAGATCTACTTGATTTGGTTCACGAAAGTACTCATCTTTGTAAATTTGAACAACTGTTTGACAGAATTCAGCAAGATTATCAAGGCATGTAGACTCAGACATATCATATGTATCATCCATCGCATTAGCTAAGGAGGCATAAGCAAGCATTTGGAGTGCAATAGTAACCTTTTGGTGAGGTGAGAAACCTGGGGTGACCTGCTCTATCCATCTTCTGTTAAAAGTATGGATTGATATGTTGGACATCATGAAGTAAATGTTCGAAGACATGACGCCTCATCCGGAAGCGACGTCTGAAATCCTCTTGTGTACACCAAGTTGGAGTTAAAGTAGGTATTCATTAGAGTCTTATGTGCAATCTCTCTATTTCGTGGTTTGCAAGAGTGACCATCAACAGAGCCACCCCATTGAGGTTGTTCTTCGGTTTCCTCACACAACATAACCCCAACCATTGCTACCATATATATTGTGTTGCGCCATGCTCCATCTTCTTCATCGAACTCCTCATCTTCTAGTCTCATTTGTGCCCATTTATCTTCCAATTCAGAATTGGATGAGGACCCCTAAGTTGGAATGCGAAGAGGATCCAAAGTTGGAATTCATTGCAAACTTGAATTGAAAGAGATATTGGAGAGCGCAAAGATGAAGGTGTGTGAATTCAACCCCAATATCCAACCAATTTATTAACAATGGAAGCTGAAGCTAAAAAGTGTCATGTAGATAAGAATCTTACCTAAAATTTACACAACCAATTACATATCAACACGTGGCACTCAAAATCCTATCTAAAAAATTATTAAAATTACATAAAGATAAGAAATCTGGAGAGTTACTCACTTTAGCGACACGTGTCACTTGAAATCCTATCCGAAAAATTATTGAGATTACATAAAGATAAGAAATTTGGATAGTTACTCATGTTAGCGACATGTGTCACTCGAAATCCTATCCAAAAAATTATTGAGATTATATATAGATAAGAAATTCAGAGACGTATTCATTTAGCGACAAATGGCACTCAAAATATATCTAAAAACCTTATTTTAATATGGTAGTTTAATTTAATTAACTATATTAACTCAATTAAAATAATAAAATATATATTCATTGTGTTTGGCCTATGGCCCTTTGGCTCCCTCGGTTAGATATAAGTTTTTTGTCAAAGGGCTATGTTTGGCCTATGGCTCTTTGGCCCCTTTGGTTGGAGATGGTGTAAAATATGGTCTAGCACTGTTCATTAAAATATAATTTCTTGCAAGGCTATAGGGCTAAACATAGTCCATTGGCTCTCCTTCGATTGGAGATGGCTAGAGTCTTTCTCTCTCAGCATGAAGATGCACCTGCCTGCTACAGCCTTCGTTCATTCCCATTCCCCAACCTCGTATCTTTTAAAATATAGCTAAGATCTTGTTCTTCCCTGCAACGTTATCCTCACACTAGCAAACGCTTTAAGAGGTAGCCACGTTTCCAATTAACTTCATAAATAAATGGAGAGATCCTCTTCGGATCTTTTCCACCAAATCCACACAATCATTAAATCCATTGAATCAAGACTGTTTGTAGCCATTGAATCAAATTTCAAGGACCTAGATTAATTGACTGTGTGGATTTGGTGGAAATAAATGGATGACCAATTGTCCCTAGGGGTGTGATATCCACACTCTTTTTTACTTCTCACACACCCCTTATTGATTTCTGTCCCTTGATCTTCTACAATTCATCTGATCCGACGGGCGAAAATTAGAAGGGTGTGTGAGAAGTAAAAAAGGGTGTGTGGATATGGACTTCGATCCTCTCCGGATCCCCTTCATGGGGATCTTAGGGATCAAGCCACAAGGGCCGCTCATCAAAAATCGTGCGACTAAAATTAAATGATTTTTATATTTTTAAAAATAAAGCAGTTTCATTTTGCGTAAAAAGCATTTAATTATAACCGCACGATTTTTTATGAACGACCCATGTGGCTTGATCATGAAAGGGATCCGGAGAGGATCCGTCATGTGGATATCACACCCCTTGTCCCTATTGGCTACTGCATTGCAGAGTGCGGTATATAGTAGTCCACGTGGCAGGACTCTACTTCAAACAGTAGTCAGTACACTCTACCGTATGTACTAGCAGACCTCTAACTTTGTGTTGTATCTTGTGAGCCAAGTATGATTTTGTTTCTAAACCAAATCTACAAAAATTCTACGGTGCTTAGAGTATGAGATATTCTAAGGTTTTTAACCATCAGATCTTGATTGTTGTATATTTGAACAAAAATTTTACGGTTATAAAATTCAAAACATCTTATACTCAGCATCATAGAAAATCACCAGTCTATCTCCCATTACATTCCTAACAAATAAAATAAACTCATCCTAACTCTAGAAAAACTATTAAAAAAATCCTCTATTCTCACGTACATTCATATAATGCATGTGTATGGATAAATGGAGAATATTAGTCATTTTTCTTCATGTAATTAAAAATCAGAGCATCTTGTTTAAGATTATTAAACAAAGATTTATACTAACTTGACATGTTTAGTAATCCACTCAAAATAATTTAACTTGGTGTTAGGTTCGATTAATTTGTGTTATTTGATGGTATCCTTAAGTATTCGTTTGTTAATTTAGTATATCAATACCTAGTAAAACAGAGAAATGCTTAGGAAACTCTGTAAAAAATGAGAGTCTTCATCGACTCTTTGCTACCTCATATTTTTTTGCACAATATTTTATAATATTCACAAAAAATTGACGTTAAAATATGAGGTGACAAATAATTCCTAAAGAATCTAACTTTGAAAAGCCTCCTTAGTATATCTGTAAAATATGAGTGTTATAGTTTGATGCTATCAAGCTCAGTTTTGGACATGAAAGCGTGGATTTGCCAAACTCATGAGACCAGTCTTCATTGCATGATGAATTGGTCATAAAACAAACAATCATAGCAAAAGAAGTGGTCTGCTACACAAAACACTAGGGGTTTATAGGAACAAATTACACGTCGCCGAATCACTCTACGGAAAATTTAACATAATCATCATTTAGGCAGGCAAATAGCATTACATCCACAAGCTATACAACCACTAATAGAGTGACATTCCGAAGATTAAAAAAAATTGGTCAAAAAACCAAAACAAACAAAAGGACAAATTTACATCCACCTTATACACCAACGTGTCTATCCACTAGTGATTAAAGTAGTTTCATTATAATAATGTGTTCAGATTCGTTTTTGGCGAGAATCAACCTTATGATTTCTTACTTGTAAGTAAAGATAAATATCACTAAACCATAGTACTAAATGGCTCATCGTCCTTGTTTGATAATCGAAATCATTCATTTTTATAATCATAATTTATAGGTCGTTTCATAATTCATATTATTTCCAAAATGGTTGATCTTTTATACCCATACAAATGAGTAAACAATTTATCATTTAATTTATTTTTTGCATAAATAATCTTTAAACAATAATTAAGAAATCACCGTTTCAATTAGGAAGTTTTACTCAATTAAAATATATTAATCGTAAGTAGGTGGACAAAATAATGCAGTCATTCGTGAATGCCAAGTACTTTTTTTAAATGGTGAATTGTCAATTTAGTCCTTAAATAATCACCAATGAAAATTAGGTCATAAACATTTTTTTTTCTTTAGAAAAATTAGTCATTGAATTATAAAAATATGTCAATTACATCCCTAATATTAGATTCGAAGCTACTATATTCAATTCTTCGTCAATCTAAGTCATGTTACTTGCATGTGATACACATTGGAGAGTAGATTGGTAATTTTTCATAAAAAAATAGTGTATAGAGTTAACTTTAGAGAGTAAATTAGATGTTAGATTTGCAATCTATATGACATGTTTAGGGCTTATAGACGAGAAAATGACGGTATTACACTCTAAAGTGTGTCAAATGAATTAAGTTAACGAAAAATTGAAAGAAAAAAGAGAGCTTTGAATATAATAATAGAAATGAAATTAGTAATTTTTGATGAATTTAGGAATTTATTTTACTGAAAAAAATAATTTAAAAACCTAATTTTTAATGAGGAGATAATTTAAGAACTAAATTAACAGTTCACCATTTTTAAAACGCTAAATGAAAAAATGAACGGCGTTATTATATACATAGTATGACTGTATCTTAGTGGAAAGACCGAGCGTGTTGCATTTTACTAGAAAGTAGAAAGTAGCTGAACCACGACGAATGGCTAAAATGGGACATGGGATTGGGACATTTTCAATCAAAGTGCAAAAACATTTCTTGAATTAATATAATTATAAGGAAGACCACCACTAATCTCAAAAGTCCAAACCCCAAAACTCCTCTCTCTCTCTCTCTCTCTCTCTCTCTCTCTCTCTGGTATCAAAGTCTAAGACCTAAAAACAAAAGACACATCCATCTTTTTCCCAAAATCCCGGGTGAACCTTTAACCTTAATAAAAAGCGTGTCGTGCTTGTTTTGGGGAATGTGCGAAATTCTCATTTGACTAAAAAACAGACCCATGTCAAAGAAAAAAACTTGGAACAAGGAAATGAGCGGTCTCATTTTTCTTTGTCATTCTCATTTTATAAAATAAAAAAATTAAACGTAATTTAATCATGAGTATTCAAATAATAAAATTTAAAAAAAAAAGAGAATCCTGACCCGTCTCACAAAGAGACCCCTACCCCATCTCGTATTATTTTTTAGTCAATTTTAATACCAAATTGTTATTACAACCCCATCCATTTTAAGCAAACTTTTTTTTGTAGTTTCATTTTAAGCAAATCTATTAAGTACTTAGTCATGTTGATGTATAGTACATTCCATCCTTTCCAACTAGCTGAACACTTTTTTCAGATGGGGCTTGACTAAAGACCAAACCTTTCTGCTCTTCTATTGTTAAATTCTTAAAAGATCCCTCATTTTTCACAATTTATTAAGATGGGGTTTCATGAAACAATCCTATCTTATTGGGTTTCTTCAAATCCTTAGTGGAGGAGTCAAGGGTCATAGATTCCAATTGAGTCCATCTCATTCTTAAAAGAACCAATTTATTGTAAATAATCATACTATTTTCCCTTGTAAGGCTCTCTATCTTTTTTTATATTATTCTCCTTTTCTCATTTTCTATAATAAATTTTTTTTGGTGATTTATATATAACGAGTCATTCATGATCGTACATAAATTACTGTTTGACATGTACACATAATTTTTCTTCTTTGTTTCTGTAATTTAGTAAGTTATGTATGAGACTACGATTTGCTTGTAATGAAAAATAGCGTTTTACATGTAATGAGCCAAACAATATATTTTTAGGCTAATTGATTTATTAATCTGAGATGATATGGTAGTTGGATGATAGCTCATGTGGTAATAAAAAAATTAGGATTTAAGCTTGTGTGGTGAAGTATGTTAGTATTTAAGTCCAAAATTAAAAATTTCATCAATTCTTCTTTAATTGTTAGCACATAAGGCTTACATGTGAGACTAAAAAGATAAAGGAAGGCTCACATGAGAAATTTTTAGTTATGACGAGAACACGGATGGTACACTATGTGTTTTTATGCAAGTGATGGAAAATTTTAATTTTTAAGTTATTAACCTTTTAACACACATAACCCACTATTTATATAAGGACACGTGATGTACCACCTTATGTGACGGTCACACTGAAAAATCTCTTGCCTCACATGTATGAGAGAATTTTCAATGTGATCGGAACACGAGGTGATACACCACGTGTCACTGTACAAATTGTGGAATATGTGTGTTAAAAAGTTAATAACTTAAAAAATAAAATTTTCCACCACTTATATAAAAATACGTGGTGTACCATCTGTGTTCCGATCACAATGAAAAATTTATCCACATGTACTTCCATGAGCTAACAATTAACAGAAAGCTCTGTTTTAGCCTAATATGTGTGACTCATGTGCTAATAATTAACAAAGAGTTGACGAAATTTTCAATTTTGAGCCTAAATCCGAACAGACTTCACCACAGAAGCTTAAATCCTAGTTTTTTTTTTTTACCACATGACTATCTTCCAACTACCTTATCAGAAACTAATAATCCAATTACGCCTTTGTTTTTATTATTATCATTTGTATTTGTTAGGTTCGTTATACAATAACCATGACAGTGACCGGTGGCAAAGCATTGCAACATTTGGAAATGCTAAATGAACTGAAAGTAGGTTGACCCATTTGGCATGTTGATTAGTTTATGCCATTCCCGATGCCGTTTGGGCAATGTGAGGTTTAATCAAAGGGAATAAAGACTACTTTTCCTATTGGAATTGCTAATTAATCAAAATTGTTAATACACTTGCCCCACTTATAAATTTTTGTTTGGGCAATTTACTCCACCTTGCTCTGCAAGTGTTTTTTTAAGCTCTTGATTGCCTTTTGACCTAGCCCTTTTTCAATTACTGTCGGAGTTGGAAACAATGACCAGTGTCTCAATCCAACTTTGCTATATTTTACTTGAAAGATATTACTTAAGAAGGTAGTTTGTGAGTAATTAATAGTAAATTTAGATTGTCCAACCGTATACATTAGTCCTTTGTCTCAACTTTACCATTAAGGTTTTGGTAATGACTGAAATTTGTTATTAGTTTATCCTCTGTTTGAAATTTAAGAATCTGCTCAATTTAGACTCAAAATCTCTTCTTCGATACTGGAAAAAAAATATCACTGGAGCAAAAGTTACATTGATCAATAGTGGCAAAAGAAAGTCTAATATCCTGAACTATTTCATAGTGTAATTCGAGATATAAAATCAAATGTATACTAAGTTTAAAGTTAAAACATAAATGATGTTTTCTTGCCAAAGTTATGTTACTGTATAATGCTTGTGTTGTTTGTCAAATCAATTTATGTTACCGTGCTGTGAATTTCGATGTGGCATATGTCCAAGTTTATAGTATGAAAAGAGATTTTTTTTTTCTTAAAATAAATTATACAAGTTTTAGGAAATACGTGACCAAGTGCATAACTTTGGAGGATGACAAAAAAAATTAGACAACTTAATTGGGAGATTTTCAAGACTTTAAAACATCCTTTATTACTGAACTAGCTTGAATAATAACGACAACAAACTAGTTCATTATCTAGCAGTAAATCTCTTTCAATGTTAAAATAAATTTTAAGTTCAAATTCCCGCTTCCAATTAATAACATAAAAACAAACGAAATATATGGTTAGTGGAATTTGCATGATTTTTCTTCTGCTACGAAATCAAAATGAAAAATAAAATCCTATATGATGAAGCATGTATATACATAGAGATCAACAAAACACAAGAAGCATAAAACCTTACGTGATATGGGCCCTTCCTTATGAGGGAGCCTATTGTTTTAATAGTCCGGTGTGGGGTTGTTTCCATGATGCATTGCAGACCAAAAAACTCAATAGAATATGTTTGGTTCTCTGATAATTTCGATTTAGTTGAGAAAAATCTTAACTGCTCCGTTTGAAAATGCGAATTGTTACAAAGAATTTGGTTGCACAAAATGCCGATTTACATGTGAATATTGGAGATAATTTTTGTTGGTACATTATGAATTCAAAAGATTTTAAAACTTCTTTTCTTGGAGTAGGTGCTCAAAAACCACGCAGTTGGTTTCGTTTCCTGGTTTTATATCTGCAGGATTGAGAAAGTTTTAATAGAAAATACTTAGCTCCTTATGTGTAAAAAGTTACTTTTTTGTGCAAATAAATAACTCATATTTTGATATGTATCTAGAAACTTTTCATTTTATGATTTTTAATGTATCAAATTGTTATTCGCAAGTATAAAAGAATGACTCAAATTGTAGGAGCCCAGAACAGTGTATATATTTTTCTGAGTAGTACTATCCACACACTTTTTTTTATCTCTCACACACTTTTCTTAATTTTTTGTCGTTCGATCGAATGAATTGAATAAGATCAAACAATAGAAATTAACAAATCGTGTAGTGAAGTAAAAAAAAAGAGTGTCTACATCATCAACTTTATTTTAAGGGAACTTTAACGAAAAGCTCCCGGTACTGTTCACTTTAACGAAAAACCACATTTTTACACTAAAAAGTCAATACTGGTACTATTCACTTTACCCTTTATTTTGTCCTTATCGTTAAAACACAAAGTTTTCAAGCCCTTTTCATTAGTTTTCCTTTATTTTAATCTACCATTCATCATTGATTCAAGTACCTCTTAGTCCTCAAACATTGGCATTAATTTCAGCTTGGTTTGCTCTACAAAGTTCTAATATTTTTATCTAGATTGGACGGTAGCTCCCCACGTGAGTAGATCCCATTAAGATTCAAAGCCCTAAATTCTTAAAGCAAATCCCAATAGTTACATAGACATGATGTAATAATTACTCATAAAATAATAACATGTTTGAAATCTACAGTGGGATAAGTGAGTTGATTCCCAAACCCCTGTGAATTGCAAGTAATATATAGACAGAGAATTTATATTCTAGGGTTTCACTGGGACTTGGAAGAAAGTGACTGTAGCTAGAAAATGAAAAACCCCAGAGCGATTACTAGCTAGACCACCATTTCGAGTTTTTGACAACTACTGCTGGAATCTACACATTTTTTTTCACCTACAAGTGCTAGCTTATTATTCTTTTCAGTTGAAGCGATGTAGGATGAAATAGAAATCAGAAAAAGAAAGATTTTTAAAAAGTAGGTGGAAAGGGAAGGATGGTCGTCCACAGTCCACAGGATGACATCTGCAGTGTCTTGTTCCTTGCCCCCTCTCTGATCTCTTTAAGCATTATTTCTTGCAACCAAAATACCGTCCGTTTAATACATACTTGCGTACGTATCTTTACTTACACGAGATTATCTCTCCTCCTCCAAGATTATATATCACAGTCTTTAAAACCCTTCTCACAACTTCCACATACTTCACCACCCAAAATCCAGAAACCAAAACCAAGACCTTCAGTTCTCATATCCTTCTGCACTCACTCACATTTTCTTTAGAAATTATTTCCTCTACCATGTCAATGTCCACCTCCCAATCCCTAGAAAAACCCTTCGAAGCTTTTGAGCAAGGTCAGGCACAGGTGGGTATTGCTGCTGTGCTGCAGAGAAGCACACTTACTCCGTCCTCTCAATCTGGTGAGAGAAGAGGAAGGCGAAAGCAGGCCGAGCCTGGGAGGTTTCTCGGTGTGAGAAGAAGGCCTTGGGGGAGATATGCTGCTGAAATCAGAGACCCTAGCACTAAAGAAAGACACTGGCTTGGCACATTTGACACTGCTGAAGAAGCAGCTTTGGCTTATGACAGAGCTGCCCTCTCCATGAAAGGCTCACAAGCAAGAACCAACTTCATTTACTCTGACAACACAACTTTCCACTCTCTCCTCTCACCCCTTGATGTCCAAACCCTTTTACCACAGCAATCACAGTTTTTCACCACTCAGACTGCTAAACAACTCACCAATCAAAACAGTCCACCTCATCATTCTAACATGTTTCAGTCTGAGCAAACCCAATTTCAAAACCCTAATAATATTACGTCGTCATCATCGGCACATCATGAGGATGATGATTGCTTCTTTTTCTCTGGCAATTCGAGTAATTCTAACTCGGGCTATTTGGCTTGCATTGTTCCTGATAGCTGCCTGAGGCCTCCTTCGGATAATGACGACCCCACAAATTACACAAACTCAAAAGCTTTGAACGTTGATCAAAATTGTAGCTTTGCAAACCCTAATAACTCCACTAGTGCTACATTTCCTCTAGATGTTATGAATGTGCAAGCTGCATTAGAAGCACCTAATAACAACAACAATGGAGATCATCAGATTTCTTACTTTGATGGATTCAGTCATGGATTCTGCGATAACCAGCAGCCATGGGAGTTCAATCCTATGATGACTGAAGATGGATGCATGGGAGCGTTGTATCCAATCGTCGAAAACTCGAGTGCTTATGGATCTTCTTCTTCATTCTCTTGCTTTGGACACTCACTCTATTGATAAACTTTTGGCGCGTACGTGCACCTATGGATTTATCAATTAATCATTCAATTTAACTATGTGCACTTACTTTTCTTGTGTCTTGAGCTTTTCTTGCAACCCTTTTTCTTTTATTGTAATTTCTACATCTTTCGTCACATATATATTTTTGTATTTGATAATATTAGCTACTACTTTTATGGCTTTATTGCATAATATAATAGCTGCATTATGTGTCTATCTTTACGGCTCTCTGCCTGGCCTTTAACTGACAACGTAGCCTAACAAAAAGATGCATGCAACTTAATTTGGATGCAAAAAGAGACATGGACTGCTAAGGGCCTGTTTGGTATCTTATTTGAAAAAATTTATCATTTTTCAAAACATTTTTTAAGAATATTTTTTGAAAATAATTTTCTTTAAGACTCAAAAACTTGATTGATTTGCGATTTAAATTTTTTAAATTTTACTACTTAAACTAGACAAAAAGATCTAAAAAGAGGGGGTCACATGAGAGGGAGAAAGAGAAGAGAGGAGGAAAGAAAGTAAGAGATGATTGAATGAAAGAGAAAAAAGAAAGAGGATCGGACGAGATAGAGAGGAAGAGGAGTGAGAGATAGAATCAAGAGAATGAAGAGAGCAGATTAGAGGATAAACAAAAATGGTTAAAAAAGGAGAGAGAAAGAAGAAAAGAGAGAGAGATTTGGAGTGAGAGGGGAGGAGGGAGAGAAAAGAAATGAGTGAGTTTAAGTTTAAAAACTCTTAAAACTCTTCTTCTTTTTTTATGTTTTTAGAGAATATACTATATTTTTTAGTTAGTCTCTTGAGTTTTATTTTTTAAAATAGCCCTACCAAATAAGTTTTTAAAGCCTAAAACTTGAAATTATTTTTTAGTTTAAAAAGTTGAATTCAAGTAAAATACCAAACATGTCCTAAGCTTCTCAGCCACACAAGTGCAAAGTATTAGTGCTTTCGCAATCACAGTTCTAGCTCTTTTATTTTTGTTTCTAGTTTCTATGCTATGCAAAGTTGTAGTTCATATGGGTACTCTTTAACGAGCTTGTAGATTAAATGGTTATTATCATTCGCTCATATATTCTTTTGGTCGATTTTTTTTCTCTCAATATCGCTCGTATCAGAAAGTGAAGTATTCCAATGATTAAAACTCGAATGTCAACTTATATTATAAGGTGACCATATATAGGGAATAATGCATAGAATCTATATATTTATGCGCCTAAATTTATGGAAGTAAGTGTCACATACAAGGCCCCTCCTAAATATATCTCAAGAGTTCTTGTCCACTCCAAGGTTAAAGTAGGATACATAAGCACACTACATTTTAGTGCTTTTTGTCCCTTTGTTTATCTCTTTAGGGATGCTCATCAAGCACTAATGGTTTGGAAGATAATGAAATGAGATCCATTAATTTTGGCCAACATAGTTCATTGCCTTCAAACCTGGATTCGTCTTGTCTCTTTGTCGGTCACTCCATCAAATGAATTAGGCTATGGAAAATGTGACTCATTATATAGCTGTTTGGAATGCTTAGCAAATTCCTGCATATGTAAACCCCATGTCAATGATATCTTTTTTTCCTTGGGAATATCTTGAGCTCAATCATATGGTAGTTGGGCAAATCTTTGGGAGGGGTGTGGAAACATGACCAAAGCCATAATGTTCCTAAACTACCGCACATCCGATCAGTTTCAATCTGAGTCCACATTTAGAACAGAAGAAGTTTTAAGGCAAAACTTGTATCATGAACCAGATTGCAGACGTGGGCGTAGTCACATTGATTCAAGCAAATGTATTCTCTCTTATGCATTGGAGTTCATATCACTTTCCTCGCAGATTATTTAGTGTAAGGTAGAAAAGGCGATGAAAAAAGATTTCCAACTTGCTAATTCGGTTCATCTAAAAGCCATGCTGCCATACATTTAACTGGAAGAGTAGTCAACGAGTACACAAAACAAAGGGTAGTGAATGCTAATTTTTTTTTTTCTTTACAAGACGATACTGTTTGGGCCCAAAATAGCACTTTGGGCCGAGGGAAGATTTTCTCGGCCTAAAAGAGGGTTTACGTGGAACCCTAAGAACTAGGTAAGCCTAGGACGACAACTTTTCCTTAATTTAGGGTAAAAAACATGCCCTAAAACAAGGAAAAGAGAAAGCAAGAAAAGAGAAAGAAAATGGCTTCTTCACGTGACCCAACAAGAGAGGATTCAGATCCTATAAATACAGAAGCAATGGCAACATGAAGAAAAACAAAACAACACAACACACAAATCTGCCCTGCGCAAACCCTCTCAACACCTTTGAGAATTTTTACTTTCTTTTTCGCCTTCACATCTTCAGTTTGGATAAACAGCACTGTGGAGGCAACCGGTAAACACCTTCAGTTTGGATAAACAGCACTGTTGCCGTAGAACCAGCCGTCCGTGAAGCACCTTCAGTTTGGATAAACAGCACTGCGACATGGTCGATTGGTTATTTATCCTAGTCTCGGCCGGCGAAGGAGTCTCGAATCCCCGTCGACAGAGGTCATCTCACCAGCCGGCCCGGCGAAGTGAGGTGTTACTAATACCAAAGCTCGGTGCCTCGACGCCGAGTCGCTTTACGATTACGTACTCACAAGAGGATTTCATAACTCAACACCGAGACGGCCGAACCACGTCTGTGGTCGAGGCCTTCGTCAGTTTTGAGTACCTCTGCACTTATACTCTAGTGTCGATTCGGCGTGGTCTCACCTTCATCAATACGGTGACCGTGGCCGAATTGGACGACCACAATTTGTGAATTTTGTAATTGGCAGCCTTGTCTTCAGGCTCTAGAACCTAAAGGCCGAAACACGTTCCTTTCTCGGCCGCAATCGCAAGATACAGAAGTTGGCCGCGCGCATCCATACCACATCAAGACAATTTACTTCTCGGCCGAAGCTCGGCCGACGAGTTGGCACGCCCCGCACACATTCGAAGGACTCAGTTAGTCTACTATTTGCTCGGCCTGCGCGCCACGTAGGCTCGGTGACATTTGTAGCCAACATTTTGGCATGCCCAGTGGGACCCAGTGCTAAAACTACAAAGTTCATGCCCGTCGAGACTCGATCGCTCAAGAAAAGAGTAGGGATGGGAAAATCTAACACCACTCCAGTAGTCCGCAATACAGGATCCGAAAGCTCGTCACAAGCGGAAGTCCACGACGCCGCAACGCCTCACTCACACCGAGAAAGAGAAGTCACTCTCGGTGAGCCACCTCATCACACTGGAGTTCTCACAAAGGTTACAAAAGACAATCTGGTCGAGGGGATTGTGGAAGATTGTGATGAGGATGGAGGCGATGCTACGGACCCACCGTCCCGGTCGTTTTTCAAGAGACGATTGGACGAACAGGCTCGGAAGTTCGAACAAACCGTCGGCCGAGACGTACAGTCGGTACTAGACGAAGTACGACAACAAAGTGCCATGCAGACCAAGTTGTACGAATACTTGGTACACATCACACCAAACTTGGGGCCGACCGAACGACCGAGACCATCTTGGCCTAAAGATAATATAGCAACTGCATCAGTGGCCGAGGTCGGCCCTACTCGGTCTAGAACACTGGATCTAGAAAAGAAGAGCGGATCGACCAGTTCAACAACTGACTGCGGCCCCAGCATGCCCGCCGTGAATACTGCAGAAATCCAGCGAATGATCGATTCGGCTTTGAAAAAAGGGCCGAAGTTCCCCAAATTCATCCATCCATACCCGGAGTTTGTGGAGCGTTTCGAGTACCCAAAGGGTTTTAGGATTCCGGACTTCAGTCTATTCGCAGGGGAGTCATCCTTGTCCTCTCTAGAACACGTGGCGCGCTTCACCGCGCAATGTGGAGATGCCAACAGTGATTATTATAAATTACGGTTGTTCAACTTCTCATTGACCGGTCCAGCGTTTGCGTGGTACATCAACCTTCCCTCGAATTCGATCCAAAATTGGGAGGAGTTGGTCGAAAAATTTCATGAGCAGTTCTATCGACCAGGGATGGAGATGTCGGTGTCTTCGCTGGCTAGGATGGCTCAAGCATCCGACGAGTCACCAATGGAGTACCTAACAAGGTTTAAGTCGGCTCGAAATTGGTGCCGAGTACCTCTTCCAGAAGTAGAGTTCGTCAGAATTGCTCTTAATGGCCTCGACTTGGAATATAAGAAGAAGTTCCTAGGGGCGAACTTCCGTGATATGTACGAATTGGCCCAACACGTCGAGCAATACGAGTACTTACTCCGAGAAGAAAAGGTATCAGCATCTTCAGCTAGAGGGACCATATACAAGAATCCTTCGGTCAATTACGCCGAGACCGAAGGAGACGGCACTCAATATGCTAATATAGATGCGGCTGAAATCATCATCGATAAGCCGTACATCTGTAAAGCTCTGGCTCATACTAAAGATGCCAAACCTCGCTTAGCCCCGGAAGACACAACGGCCAAAGCATCCAAAGTCTACACTTTTGACATCACCAAAGCCGATGCTATTTTCGATCAGTTGTTATCGGCTAAGATCATTAAGCTTCGGCCAGGGCATAACATCCCAAAGGCCGAAGAGCTGAAAGACAAGGTCTATTGCAAGTACCACAATTCAAGTAAGCATACGACCAATAATTGTGTGGTGTTTCGAGATACTATTCAGGGATGGATCGACAAAGGCAAGTTGAAATTTCCAGAAAAACAGATGGCTATCGACGCTAATCCGTTCCCTGCGGCAACGGTTGGCATGGTAAACGCCCATTTACCAGGGAGCAAGGGCAAAGGAAAGGCCGAGTTCGTACGGCATATTCCGAAGCAAAACCCCCAGCCACGGCTTAAGATCAACCCAGCTTGTAATAACTCCTCAACGGAAGAGACAGGGCCCACAATTGTCCAAGCCAAAGCAGAGGAGCCTGAGAACCCAAAGATATTGTGTAATCGCTGCAAAGTGCAAGTGGCCGTAACCAAGCCACAGGCCCAGCAATCTCAGGGAACGACACCACTACAACTACGGCCGAATAGGGCAGAACCTCGATCAACGTCCGCGAGTGTCTCAACTCCGCCAAAAGCACCCGGTTTGGGTCAGCAACATAAAGTGTTCAATAGACTTGGACCCCAAATACAGGCCGGGGGGGCATCTTCGGTCAGGCGACGACTTAGCTCCGATACCCCGTTCCACAATAAGGATTACTACGCGCAAGGTTCCAGCGGTTCCGGTTCGGTAGCTAGGCCAAAAACATTCAAACCACCGGAGACACATGACCAGCGCTGGTACACGTACCACTCACCGACAGGCGTTTACACCGCCCTGTCCAAATCTCAGAAGCGTCGTCGCCAAAGGATAGATTGCATGGCTCGCCGACAGGCAATTCAAGGTTCATCGATTCCCAAATGGCAACCTAAGGGTACAAACTTTGGAGATGAGCGTCCACTCCCGGCCATCATGACCGAGTTACTCGAAAGAAAGCAGGCTACGGCCCCTGACATCGAGACGGCCTTCGAAGAGTCCGGCAAGCGGATCAAGATCCTGCTCCGATCAGGAGAAATGAAGGCTCGGTTCGAGAAACTTCAACAAGAGTCGGGTATAAACCCTCATCCAACACCGACATCCGAACCACTGATCCAGATACGGCGGAATCTCCATCCTCCCTTTGTTGGCAAAGCCCTGCAGTATATGTTGGAATTCCATAAGACGCACTCCGCCAATGATTTATACGGCCTACCAAAAGAATGTCAGCAAGTCCTCGACTTAGCCTTGACTTCCCCAGATGCCGAGCAGATCATTCAAAAGACTACGGACCCGGCCATCAAGGCAAGATTCCAACATATACGGGAGGCTCAGGTGCTTGGTTTTGAGGTGGACCCATACACAGACCTACCACTCGCCGAGCTCCCCTTTTCCTTCGACGATCTGGGGATTTTAAGGTATCATTTCGAAGTCTTCTCAGCAGTGGCGCTCTTCGGCCTCACGGCCGATGAACATGAACGGGTAAGACGCCTCGACGCGTATCTGGACACAAGGAACGCTTTAATTGCGTATCATGAGCAAGGCCGTCAATCCGCAAATGCCTTTGCCCCCAGTATGCTCACGGGTGACACCCAAGTCAAGGCGGCCCCAAACAACGAAGTACCAGTCACCGATGAGACAACGGATGCCTTCACCGAGACTACTCCAGAACGGGCAATTTCGGCTGACGCTCATTGCGCGATGGAACGCGACTTACTAGGCCCTTCTATCCTGGACAACATGGAAATCAGCATGGTCCACGTCTTACCCGCCGAGTTTCAAACAACGGCTCCCCAACTATCATTCCTGGACGGCGATGTCGTGGCCGAAGAAGCAACACAGGTCGAATTTGTCCACACCGAGGAAGGAACGGACAGCCAAATCGACACACTAGCGGCAGCTTTCGCTGAGTTGTTTCCCCGATCCCCCACTACCAATCTACAGCATCTGAAGCCGTTATATGTCACGGCTCAGATTGAGGGCTACCCAGTTTCTAAGGTGTTCATCGATTGTGGGGCAACGGTCAATATCATGCCTGTTTCCGTCATGCGCGCTCTGGGACGGTCACACGATGAACTCATTCCATCAGGAATCACTATGAGCAGTTTCGTGGGTGACCGGTCCCAAACCAAGGGAGTTTTGCCTCTGGACGTAACCATAGCCAGTCGCAATCACATGACTGCATTCTTCATTGTGGATTCGAAGACTGAGTATAACGCTCTCCTTGGTCGTGATTGGATCCATCAGACTGGTTGTATTCCATCTTCCCTCTACCAAGTCCTCGTCTTCTGGGATGGCAAGTCGGTCATCGTCTACCCGGCCGATACACAGCCGTTTGAGACCAATATGATTCAAGCTCGTTACTATGATGATCACGTCGGCTACATCACCCTTCACGGTTTCAATGAGGAGGGCCGGCCGACGAAGATTTCTGTACAAAAGGCTATCGAGATAGCCGCCGAGACTGTTTACCAGGACTCGGCGAGACTCGACCTAGCCACTTTCTTCCCTACTATTGATGACTGACGACGACCATAACCGACGCCAGGCCGCAATCTCTTCAACCATGGAACGACTGCTGGCCCACTGGTATACAGTTTCCAGCCAACCATACTCCGGCGTTAATTTGGTCGAGTTTCTCGCCGAGGGAGACAATGGCCCGGTAGTATCTTTAGATAAGGTTCAGCCTGCACCGGCCGAACTCGAAGACCATCGGCCTCAGGTTAAGGACCCTTTGGAAGAAATCAATGTTGGGACGGCCGAGGAACCGCGGCCTTTATTTATCAGCGCTTTGTTGCCCCAACCCATGAAAACCGAGCTGCGTGATTTATTGAATGAATTCAAAGATTGCTTTGCTTGGAGTTATCACGAGATGCCTGGTTTAGACCGAACGCTCGTTGAGCACGAGTTACGCATTAAGCCCGGCTGTAAACCGTTTCGTCAGCCCCCTCGACGGTTCTCGACCGAAGTACAGCTTGGCATAAAGGATGAAATTGTTCGCCTTTTGAATGCCGGGTTCATTCGGACAGCCAGATATGTCGAATGGTTAGCAAACATAGTTCCTGTCCTCAAGAAGAACGGCGCTCTCCGCATTTGCATCGATTTCCGCAATTTAAATTTGGCAACTCCCAAGGATGAATACACTATGCCAATGTCAGACCTCTTAATTGACGCGGCCGCCAGCCATGCCATTTTTTCATTTATGGATGGACATGCCGGCTATAATCAGATTTTCATCGCCGAGGCTGATGTTCACAAAACTGCTTTTCGATGCCCAGGGGCACTCGGCACGTATGAGTGGGTTGTTATGCCATTTGGCCTCAAGAATGCCGGCGCCACATACCAACGAGCCATGAATACCATCTTTCATGACCTCATCGGTACATCAGTCGAAGTATACATTGATGATGTTGTGGTCAAGTCCAAGCGTCGGGAGTCACACTTAGAGGACCTTCGCCAAACCTTCTTACGCATGCGCCAGCACAACCTCAAAATGAACCCAGCCAAGTGTGCTTTCGGCGTCTCGGCAGGAAATTTCTTGGGATTCTTAGTCCATCACCGCGGCATTGAGATTGACGAAAACAAGGCCCGCGCAATTATCAATGCGCCGGCCCCCAGGACTAAGAAACAATTACAGTCTCTGCTCGGTCAGGTCAATTTTCTCCGAAGATTTATTGCCAATTCGGCAGGGAAAATGCGAGCTTTCTCCACTTTGCTAAAACTCAAGGACCACGACAAGTTTGCATGGGGCTCCGAGCACGACGACGCCTTCACCCAAATCAAGGTAGCCTTAACTGCCCCGCCTGTCCTTGGACCGCCTCGACGTGGCAAACCTCTTAAGTTGTACATATCTGCGGCCGAAGAATCCATCGGCTGCCTTCTAGCACAAGACAACGATGCCGGCCGCGAGCAAGCCATTTTTTATCTCAGCCGCCACCTCAATACCCCCGAGATCAATTACACGGCTGTTGAGAAACTCTGTTTAGCATTGTTCTTTGCCGCCTCCAAGCTTCGGCATTACATGCTTCCATCCGTCACCCAAGTCATTGCCCAGACTGATGTCATCCGTTACATGCTCACTCGGCCAATCGTCAAAGGGCGAATCGGGAAATGGACCATGGCATTATCCGAGTTCAATTTACAGTATGTTCCTCAGAAGGCCGTCAAAGGCCAAGCTTTAGCTGACTTCTTGGCCCAACACCCGTCTCCATACGACTTTGGGGATAATGATCTTGAAATTGGCATGGTGGAAGCACGGGACAATTTCTGGATAATGTATTTCGATGGCTCCAGCACTTCCTTTTCGGCCGGCGTAGGCATTGTCATTCAGTCTCCCGAGCACCATCGATGGTATTTTTCTTTCAAATTGGACTTTGACTGCACCAATAATCAAGCCGAATACGAAGCTCTTGTCATTGGCCTCGGCATCCTTCATGACTTGCGAGCACCCCGCGTCCTGGTTTTCGGCGACTCTGAACTTGTCATTAACCAGCTCAATGGCATTTTTCGTTGCATGAGTTGCACTCTAGCTCCTTATCACATGGTCGCTAGCTATTTGGCCGAGTCTTTTGACCGTATCACATTCGAGCACGTCTCTCGGGTCCATAATGTCGACGCAGATGAATTGGCCCAAATCGCCTCCGGCGCGCAACTCATGGGGGGCAAACGAGGACGAGCGATACCAGTCGTACGACGCTCATACCCGGCCTTGGTTAACCAACAAGTTATCTCCCAGGATCATGTGATCCGAACACGAGTAATGTCATTACCATCACTACTGGAACGAGGAGACCCCGTCGAGATCTGCGCAGTAGAAGCATTACCAGGTCCAGACGATTGGAGAGGCGCAATCATGCGATACCTTGATAATCCTGATGGAAAACACGAACGTAAGACGAAGGTTCATGCCACGAACTATGTGTCATACCAAAACGCTCTATATAGGAAGAGCGAGGACGGCTTACTGTTGTTGTGTCTCGGCCCTAAAGAGGCCGCACTAGCAATGACCGAAGTCCATGAAGGAATATGCGGAGCCCATCAATCCGGCTGGAAGATGCGTTGGTTGCTTCGCCGACACGGGTATTTCTGGCCGAATATCTTAAAAGACTGCATTGAGTACGCACGGGGATGTGTACAGTGTCAGATTCACGGCCCTATACAAAGGGCCCCGGCCGAATTATTGCATTCGGTCACCAAACCATGGCCGTTTAGGGGGTGGGCCATGGATGTCATCGGCAAAATTACACCATCATCTGGCTCGGCAAAGCACGCCTGGATACTCGTAGCAACGGATTACTTTACCAAATGGGTTGAAGCAAAATCATACGCCGTATTGACATCCAAAGAATTGTGTGATTTTGTCGAAGAACATATCGTAACTCGATTCGGTGTGCCAGAAACAATCATAACAGATAACGGCACGATCTTCACATCTGGCCGATTCAAGGAATACACAATGAATCTCAAAATTCGTCTCGAGCAATCTTCACCGTATTACCCACAAGCCAATGGGCAGGCAGAAGCAAGTAACAAAGTTTTGATAGGGATTCTTGAAAAAATGGTGAGGGAACGACCGGGTATGTGGCATTTAAAGTTACATGAAGCGCTGTGGGCCTACCGAACGTCACCAAGAACAGCCACAGGAACGACGCCGTATGCGTTGACCTATGGGCATGATGCCATGTTACCAGTCGAGTTAAGTGTCAATTCACTACGAATGATAGAAAACAGCAGTCTGTTCGGTGATGAGTATGGTCAAGCCATGAGACAGGAGTTGGAAGACCTGGAAGGTGTCCGTCTTGACGCTTACAATTTATTAGTAGCGCAAAAGAAAATCGCCGAACGAGCGTACAATCAGCGTGTCAAACAAAAAACGTTCGGCGAAGGAGATTTGGTTTGGCAGACGGTTTTACCAGTTGGACTAAAAGACCCAAGGTTCGGCAAATGGTCGCCGAATTGGGAAGGACCGTTTGTTGTTCATAAGGTTCTCGGCAAGGGGGCATATCATCTCAAAGATCGAGGTGGCTTAATGCATAAGTTGCCGATTAACGGAAAATTTTTGAAAAAATATTATCCGACCAACTGGGAAATGCGGGAGTAAACAAGTTTTTTTTTATATATAGAAAAAGGGGTTACAAAAAAAAGGTGAATTCACAATCATAAAAACTAAGGAAGATAAGCCGTGAGGGCTGCCTTCAGCTCATACCACCTTCCCTCCCCCAAAGTAATCTCGGCTTCCCGCATCCTCATCTCTGCCTTCATCCGCGCAATCCGCCGGGCGCCGGCCGCAAGCTCTGTCAGCCTAGCCTTGTTAGCCTCAAATGTCGCTTCAAGAGATGAAGCGACATCCGACCGTTTACGTTGAAGCTCCGCAATCTGGTTATCAAGGGCCACCAGCTCAAGTTTTTTGGCCTTTATAACTTCAAGCTCCGGCCGGGCAGCCTCTTGGGCAGCCTCGTCAGCCTTCAGAACGTCGCCAGAACGGAGGGCGTTTTCAAAAATTGGGAAGAAGTCTCGAGTCTTCTCCAAAATCGAAGACAACTGAGCAACGGTGGCGTTGTCCAGATGACCTTCGGAGGCAAGAGCATTCAAGCACTCCCCAATAGTTTCAAGGCCGTTGTTCTGGAGGACCTCCAAGGCGGACAACGATAGAACATCGTGCAGCCGAGAGAAAGCCGGATGAACAGAAGCCTCGGCGGCAGATCTGGTTGGCGAGACAGAAGAGCCGGCTCCACCAAAGGCCGTGTAAAACAGAACGTCAAGTTCGGCCTGCCAGGTAGGCTGAAAACAAAAACGTAAGAATCATTCGAGGTAAATGTCAAGGAATTCTAAAGAGTAGAGAAAACTCACAATGGTTGGAGGGGCCTCTTGGGAGGGGTTGGTAGGATCTGCAACCGAAGGGGAAACCACCGGTGCTGTCGGCGTTTTAGGATCAACAGCGGCCTGCTTTCCTTTGTCGATCACAGGAGGATCGGCTAAAGGATTCTCGGCCGTTGGAGTGGGACTTGGAAGAAGAACTTCATCCTCATCCTAAAAAGATACTCGGTTAGGACCAAGTGTGAAAGATTAATCAGAGGAAGAAAGAAGTATATACAAACCTCGTCACTTACCAAAACAACCGTTGATGCCTTTGGATACTTAGGGGGAAATTTAGCGGCCAAGGGGACCGCTTCCAAAACAGGGGAGTCCCGAGTCCCTTGAGATATGGGGGACGTGATCCGCCGAGCATGCTCCGACGCAACCTTGGGGGAAGGATTGGCCACAGATGACGACCGAGCTTGACCAATCTTGATTCCCGGCGAAGCCTGCGATGGTCGCCTCACAACCTGGCCAGAAGCAACAGAAGCCTCCCGTTCTCGTTGAGTGACCATTTTCTTTTGACGTTTTGGAGAACGGGAAGATCTGTCAGCTTCCTCGGCCTCTTTGTGCGGCCGTTTCGTCGTAGGTTTAGCTGCGACGGCCGTGATTGTTTTGGGGAAAAGGACGGTCTTTTTCTTCTTCGCCACGGTTGTCGTGGCCACTTCGGACAACTGGGAAGCACGACCGCCTAGAATAGACAACCAACCCAGGATCAGACAACCATAGATAAAGCCGTGTGGTGAAGGGAGGGTTTGAAACATACCTTGAGTCACGTTTTTGATGGTAAGGGCAGATTTTTTGGGTCTGTCCCCAAAAAGTGTCTTGACTATGTCTTCGACCGGCTTGCCGAAGAAGTCCCCGGTGTAGGCCTCCCACCAATCACCAAAGGTGTCAGTACAGATAGCCTCAGGTTCGACCGGCTTGAGACGGAATTTGGTGCACCGCTCTTGGAAATCTGTCTCGGCGGATTTGAAGTCCTTCTCAAGAAAACCGGAAAGACGTCCTCGGTCGAGAAAAGAACGGGAGGATAGAAGAGGCACCAGAGCGCCTTGAACATACCCAAGTTGCCGGGCTGTAAAGTTGGGATGATAAACTTCCCAGCTTGCTCGGCGGGCCTCACAGCCGAGAGGAAGATCTCGCGACAACATGAGCGAACCCCATTGTTGACGAAGGATGAGATCTGCTTCTGCGTCCCATGCCGTAGATGGGAGGCAGATCGACTGTGGGTAGGTTCGACGACGACAAATCAAAAACTCGTCGTCTGACAGAGTACTCAGGCCGAAGAAAAAGGTGAAGATTTCCTCGGCCCGGTGTTGAGGTACTGGCAGAGAGACCAGCTGAGAGCCGAGCGTCTCGGTGGGAAGAAATGATGTCAGATCAGGCCGAAGCACGGCGAAGTAGACTTGCAGCCAGAGCTGGAAGAGCCAGAGAGGCCCACTTTGTTGGGGATCGATCTCGGCTGCAGTTGTCTCGGCCAAGCAACGAAAAAGGTTGGCAAGTATGGCCGGACTAAGGGCCAGTACGCGACCACTCGCCAGGGCCTCAGCCACCGGCATGTTCTCGATCAAGCACTTGTTCGACCTGGTACAACAGATAAATTTGTTGTACCAGTAGAAGAGGAAAGCCTCATGTTCTCCTTTCCCAGGCACGTCTTGCCCATGACCGGCAAAGTGGACGTAAAGGGTGTTGTAATTGAAGAAGTTCTTGAATCGCTTCTGAACTTCCTCCTTGGAGACTTCCTTATCCTCCGCTCTCAGAGATTCGGCGGCTCGAATTTCAAACAAGGCTTTCAGGTCTAGCCTTCTCGGATGTGCAGCAAGTGTGGCGTCTATAGGGGCACCAGAGGAGGGAGTCCCCAAAATGGCCGAGACGTCGAGGACGGTAGGGCAGGCCGGGCCGAAAGGAAGAACCATGGTGTTGGTGGCCGAACACCAGAAGTTGAGAGCTGCCATCAACAGCTCCTTGTCCATGGTGATTTCCAGAGTGGAAAGCCAGATTGCATCGTAAATGCCCAGAGCCTTCCATTCGGCACCAAAAAAGTCTGACATCCGTTGTACCCAGCTGGTCCAGGTCGCTGGGGTCGAGGGCCAGGAAACCTGGGGTTTGGCCGAGTCCCATTTGGACCAGGCAATCCCAGAGAACAAGGGGGCAAGGCAGTGATCCTTGCACAAGCCAATGACAGATGCAGGGACGGGATCCCGGAAAAGCGGCCCAAGGATGAGATGAGGCACGTCCATTTCAGTGGCAAAGCGCACAGGCTTGACATCAGATTTGTCGATTTTGCTTTTTCTGCATTCGGCACTTAGTTTGGAGATGAAGGAGGCCATTGGAGAGGGTTTCGGGTTTCCTGAGAAAATTTTCTGGGTTGTGCAGATGAAGAAAGTTGGGGTAAGCAAGGAAGCTTGAAAATTTCAGAAGTGTAAGAGTGACAGTGGGGAGAAATCTGGGTATTTATAGGTGTTTTGGTGGGAAGATGGGACGTTTGATTTTCAAAATTCAGACGGAATCAATTGGGAAAAGCGCCAAGATTTTCCGAACAGTTGAAGGAATCCAGGTGAAAAGACCGAACATCCCACGCGTACATTATGATGCACGATTGCGTGTGGCGGCGAGCAATGGTGGAAAACGGTTCAGTAGCTGCGCGTGCTGTCGATAGGGTTGCTGAGAGCATTAGGGTGTCACACGTGGCAAGGAAAGTCAAGAGGCAGGAAAGGCAAGGGGCACCGATCGTTCTCAAGATCAACGGCTTCAGAGATAGAGGCGTTCCCGCTCCTTCAAGGCCGGGCTCGGTCATAACCAGCGACCTCAGGAGCGAGGGGGCAAATGTTTGGGCCCAAAATAGCACTTTGGGCCGAGGGAAGATTTTCTCGGCCTAAAAGAGGGTTTACGTGGAACCCTAAGAACTAGGTAAGCCTAGGACGACAACTTTTCCTTAATTTAGGGTAAAAAACATGCCCTAAAACAAGGAAAAGAGAAAGCAAGAAAAGAGAAAGAAAATGGCTTCTTCACGTGACCCAACAAGAGAGGATTCAGATCCTATAAATACAGAAGCAATGGCAACATGAAGAAAAACAAAACAACACAACACACAAATCTGCCCTGCGCAAACCCTCTCAACACCTTTGAGAATTTTTACTTTCTTTTTCGCCTTCACATCTTCAGTTTGGATAAACAGCACTGTGGAGGCAACCGGTAAACACCTTCAGTTTGGATAAACAGCACTGTTGCCGTAGAACCAGCCGTCCGTGAAGCACCTTCAGTTTGGATAAACAGCACTGCGACAGGGTCGATTGGTTATTTATCCTAGTCTCGGCCGGCGAAGGAGTCTCGAATCCCCGTCGACAGAGGTCATCTCACCAGCCGGCCCGGCGAAGTGAGGTGTTACTAATACCAAAGCTCGGTGCCTCGATGCCGAGTCGCTTTACGATTACGTACTCACAAGAGGATTTCATAACTCAACACCGAGACGGCCGAACCACGTCTGTGGTCGAGGCCTTCGTCAGTTTTGAGTACCTCTGCACTTATACTCTAGTGTCGATTCGGCGTGGTCTCACCTTCATCAATACGGTGACCGTGGCCGAATTGGACGACCACAATTTGTGAATTTTGTAATTGGCAGCCTTGTCTTCAGGCTCTAGAACCTAAAGGCCGAGACACGTTCCTTTCTCGGCCGCAATCGCAAGATACAGAAGTTGGCCGCGCGCATCCATACCACATCAAGACAATTTACTTCTCGGCCGAAGCTCGGCCGACGAGTTGGCACGCCCCGCACACATTCGAATGACTCAGTTAGTCTACTATTTGCTCGGCCTGCGCGCCACGTAGGCTCGGTGACATTTGTAGCCAACAGATACATATATTAAATTACTCCAACACATAAAGACGACGTATTTGAACTTGAATACAAAGGGAAAGACACACTTCTCTTATCAACTGGTCTGACCCACATGCAATCTATGTCTGAAATGGTCAAACTGTATCAAGAAGCAACTTGATATGAAAAAATAAATAAAATCATGAACATATCATCCTTTTATTTTAGTTTGACCATAGTTGATCACATTCATTTTCATAAACCTTCAACCAAGATTGACCTACCTGCCAATAAGTTCAACAGTAATTTGGCGTGTATGTATGTGTGTGGGTGTGTGTGGGTGTGTGTGTGTGAGCAGTGTAAAGAAAGTAACAAAGATCATTTTCTCCTCACTCAATGAGGGATCAAATGGAAGAGAGATTATTAGAGAGTCAAGAGTGCTTCTTCATATATTTTGTATTTCATAAACATAAAATTTATGAATAACATGGTCAAGCATTTCAATTGACACAACAGCATATAACTATGTATATGATGATCCCACATAGAGTAGCAACCACTGTGATGCCTTCTTCTTTGGGTCTTGACTTTGCTTCTGTTTTCGAAAATAGACCTTGGACAAAAAGTGGGGGAACATGAAATTGAACTCCCATGTTTTAACTGAAAGCTCGTTCCCCAGTTTAAAAGGGAAAATTCAGAAAAGGATAGACATGAATACACGGTCATTTGAAAGGCAAGAATGCCGTGGAACTAATGTATTCCTTCTGAAAAATGATGGAGCACAAATGAGGATAACGAGCTCCAAAATTGGAGATGGACACGGATTTGCCTGAAGGAACCGCAGATTCTTTCGAGGTTATTGAAGAGAAAGCTGGGAAAGCTATATGGGGTTTGTGCTAAACTTTTGGAGGTCGGCCATGGCTTATTAGGGATAAAAGGGATGGCCGTATAAAGATGATATAAACACAGAGATGAACATGACTGATGTATGCTAAGGCATTGAGATATGAAGCCCTCTGTTGGAGGACTTGAAAAAGGGAAAAAATGATGCTTTGGGAGAAAGTTGATAAAAAGGGAAGAATGAAAAATTGCTTGACATTTGCTTAGCTTGAACTATTGAGACTCTGTATTGTTGCCACTGCCAACTGAAGGACCGGAACCCTGAGAAGACTGTTGGACACCCACAGGGGTACCACCACCATTAGAAACAGTTGAACCTACTGATCCACTCGAAGTGCTCAGTGACGAAGACATTCTGGCTGAAACTAATTCCTTTCCAGAGCTTGAACTAAGCTCAGGCCGCAACTCTGAGGACGCGGATGACGGGGCTAGTGTACCAATTGATGATCCCACTGGGTAGGGTGCAACTGGCATATCAGCAAGAGAAGACGTTGATGAGCTGTAACTGAGTGTTCCAATTGGGTGGTCAAATTTGCATGCGGGTCCAAACTTGCATGCTCCACGTTGTTGATAGTGAGTGCAAAGTGGTGCACCCTGATTATCACATGGAATTTCAAATTCACAGCAAAAAAATTAGCATCCGTAAGAAGAAAGGTGCATAACTTACCAAGAAGGCATTCACAGTACAAGAAAGAAAACGCATGTTGAGAAAGAAGGCGAGCATGTTAAGTAATAAAAATAAAGATCGTGACAACCAACATATATAAGTTGTATAATGCGCAAACAGCCTTTACAGACACTATCACCTAGAAGTAAGAATAAAAAAAATAACATAAATGCTAGGAAAATAAGAAACCGAAAAGGACCCATAATTGACACTGCCCAAAATAGACCCTCGGTCCAAAAATTAGCATGATACGGATAGCCCTGACGGCTGACGTACATAACTTCAAACCAAATAATTACCAACTATCCAGCAGCAGACAACATATTTGTTTCAGCACATATTTCCCACAAAAAATAAAGTGTTGCTATGTAAACAAGCTGATGGCTGATGTCTATTAAAACAATCATAATGCAAAGGATTTATAAGGGCGGCTCACCGGGCGCGAAGGAAGACCACTGGAGCTAAGGACAACAGTTGTTTTTGGTTGAACAACTTCTGGTGGATGATGATATCTACATGAGGAACCAAATTTACAATCCCCTGTTCTCATGTAATACTGGCATTCTGGTTGACCAGGTCTTTCTGGAAATGATAGCTCCTTCTGGCTAGTGGTTGGAAGACCAAAAGAGGAAGGTAAAGGTATAGGATGATACATTCCGGTATATGCAGGCGCTGAAGGCGATAGTTGAGTATAAAGCGTCCCAGAACCAACACCAGGTTGAGTACTTGAGGGCAATTGGCTTGCAGGTGCCTGCACCACATGACTAACAGCTTAAGGGAAATTCATGTAACTAAAAAGATAATGGAGCAGGAAATGTTATTTACCTGATACGGATTCCAACCTGGAAAAGGAATTGTGCCCGGGGAGAGTAGCACTTGACCATAGGGGCTTGGAACATACGACCCCTGTAGCAAAGGAGGCCTTGCAAATACTACTCCATACTGTTGTGATGAAACAGATGGCGATTGCACAGTTTGATACAATGTGTGTGTAGCAGGTACAGGTGAAACTTGAGGTGTTGGTGACGGCACTGGAAGCTGTATGCCAGCCGGCTGTGGATGATGGAATTTACAAGTTGCACTGAACTTACACTGTCCAGTTTTCACATAGTAGGAACACTCTCTCTCACCCTGTTTTATTTGCAAAAAAATCCATGGTTGCAATACTTTACCTCACAGTCGTGAAATGGGATTTACAATATGACAAAATTTTGAAGAATTAGAAGTTCAAATTTGAGAAATACAGACCGGCCGCAATGGATATCCATAATAGTTTAGCGAAACAGGGCTACCAGAGCTTCCTCCCTGCTTAGGATGGTGGAACTTACACGAAGCACCGAATTTGCAAGTCCCTGTCCTCATATAATACTGCCATTGAAAAATCACAGCACAATCAAACAAAAGGAATTCACATATTTTCAAAACAGACAAAGCATGCAATCATCAATAGAGGACGTTACTCCATGCGGAACACATAAGACTGGAAGCTGAATATGTGATCTGCTGGAATCACGTAAATATATACGATAACAAGGCAACATTTTGGCCTAAACCCCATAAAAGGTTAAGTACCTGACAAACAGGCTGGCCCGCTCGCTCAGGGTACTCTAATCCTCCGGCTCTTGCCCCTCCGGTAACCTGAGAAACATGCATCACTCAAACTTTACTAGTAAACAGGTAATCATATGAGCATTAACCACATAGATCTTAATAATAATAAAAAGTTACAAATTTCTCCACAAGGACTTGAAATTCAACAAATTCAGAACAATCCCACTAATCAATTTGCATAAATACCATAAACTTGATCATCAAATCTACAGAAGAAAGCCACGATATCTCTACTAACACACAAGATCAAACAAAATTCGACCCGAAAACGAAATCACCACACTGGAATCAATCGATCACGATCCAATTGAGCTCCAAATTCAACCAATTGAAGCAGTAAAAAAGGGGTAATTCAATAAAATTACCGTGCTGCGATCACGGGGATGATTGTACCGACACCGTGAGCCGTACCCACAAACCCCAGTCCTCAAGTAATAACTGCAATCGGCCTCGGCGGGTCGCTCCGGGTACGATTCCCCGGGACCGAGCCCCAACTGCCACATGGACTCTGCATTATCACAAAAACCGAAGGATCAAAACCCAATTCGGAAAAACGGAGCCGCATTCGCCCCAAAACCCACCAAATCGCAATCCCCAAAACCCGAAATCGAATCCGAATCCGAATTCGAACGAAATTGAAATGCAGAGTGTTTTGGGGTTAGAAAGGTCTCGCCTTCCAGCCCTGTTTCGGGTCCCGGATTATTCCACTCCGGCGGCGGATCGGACTGTGACCCTTCTGCGGCCCGACCGTACCGCTCCATTGTACGGTCACACTGAAATCACTTCGATTCTTCACTTAAATATCTCGACTTTTCCCACAATCTCTCTCCTCTCTCTCTCCCCCCTCAACCTCTCTCTGTACAGGGAGAATGAGAGACTATGATCAAATGGGGTTGTCAGTGAGATGGAATTCTGAAAAGGGTTTGGATTTTCAGGGCTCCTCTCTCTCTCTCTCTCTCTCCTCACACACACACACAAACACTGTATGAGTGTCTCTCTCTGTTTTGGTTTTAGTTTTGGTTTTAGTTTTTGGTTTTGGTTTTTGGTTTTGAGTTTCTCTCTGAGTTTTCATACCCTTTTTTGGTTTTGTTCTCTTACTTTTCTCTCCTCCTTAATTTGAGAGGTTACTTTTTCTTGTTCTTTTATTTATTTAATCTCTCCTCTCTCCTCTCTCCTCTGAGTCTGAGGTCCGTTGGTGGTTTATATACGCGCCAAACATACAACAACATTACCGTTCATTATTTCTTTTTCCTTAATTAAATTATTTATATATATAATTAATTTAAATAAATAAAAAACAAACGAGAACCCAAAAATAAGAAACCAGCACTGCCCATAAACAGGTAAACCATGACAGTTAGTGGTGGTGGAATGTTAAAATGACTGTAATGCCCCTATATTTTCGACATGTGACTAAAAGAGGTCCATCCTGGCAAGATTTTATTACAGTGTCCTCTGAGACAGGTAATGATTGATTAAACTAATCCTCTGCAGGTTTACTGTCCAACAAGATCTTTTTTAGATTTTTTTTCTGAAAATTTTAAATATTTGTAAATTATGTCTGTTTATCGTATGTTGTGTAATTATTTTTTGTTAAATACTGTTTATATATAATTTTAAATAAAAATATTTAAAATAATTTCTAAACGCACGATGTACAATGAACGAATATGATTCACGGATTCTCAAAATTCTTACAGAGAGAATCTGAATACATCAATGGTAATAGGAATCCAAATTATATAAATTAATGAGAAATGCTAAGAAATTCTTTCAAAGTGAGACTTTAAAAAGATTTTTTATTATTTTACAGTTTAACGTCAATTTTCATATCAACATTATAAAATATTGTATAAAAAACATGAGTTAACAGATAATTCATAAAAAAAATTATTTTTTAGAGTCCTTTTAGTATTTCTCATCAAATGAAAACAAAAAATGAAGTTTATAAAATTTTATATTGAGACTGAGTCTGCCCAACGTGGCATTGGTTGAAGGATCAAAAGATCTAACCTTAAATTTTTCAAACAAAATGCATCCTATAATGTTCACCCCTAATTGTTATGTTTAGACCTCATGATAATATATATTAATTATTTTAGACCTCCTGGCACACTTAAAATTCAAACTAGAGAAAATATTTCTTAATTAATGAGTAATAACAATCTAGTGCAATAACAATTGGATTAATGATTTTTTTTCCCTTCAAACTAGAGAAGTGTTTTTAAAAGTAAGTTTTAAGTAGCTTATTTATTTTAAAAAAAAAAGAACTAGTAAGAAAATAACATGGACAACATTAAAACTGAAATTAAAAAATATAATAAAATAAAGCAAGAGAGGTTAAAATGACAAAATGTAAAAGTGATAAAAATGACTAGTAACTAAGCTTGGTAGTTATAGTGGAGCCACCTAAAAAATAAACGTAACAGAAAAGTAATGGCCATGAAGCGTTATGCTCTAATTCAACACACTTTGTACACATTTATCGTAACGTTTTAGTTCAAACTTATCATTGCACTTTTACGTGTATTATGAGATTTAGATGTCTTCTAGTGAAATCAAGCTAGAGTTAGCACAAACGGCTCTTTCAAAAAAGGAAATTCCAATCACTCACTATCCAAGACGTGCTCTTTCCCTCTAACCTGCAACTCGAGATTGAATGAGAGAACAAAGCTATGGAACATTCACTTGCAGCACTCGTAAGGCTACGAAAACAGTAGTTGTGCCGACACCAAATTAAGCCCGACCACTACATGGACGCCCCCAACCTATGATCGTAAAAGTGCGGTCACCATCGATCATGAGTTTGAGACTGTTGGATGTATTGGTGGTGCCGCATGAGCTCCCTGTGGTGAACTCAGGATGCTTCTGAGTAAGATTTCCCCTAGGTTATATCACACCAATGTTATAAAGCAACACCGCCACTTGGATCCTCTTGCAAAGTATCACAAACCAACTTGTTTGGTGGCATTTTTCATTGTGAAGTTGCATTCACTTATACACATATAAAAAATTAAAATAACATTTTATAAGAGTGCAGATAACGATCACTGGATCATACCATATTAACGTCATGTTCACGTAATACATCATGTCAATCGAATAAGCGTTAGACACAACTGTCTTCAATAAATTATCACCACTATCCACTTTAGGTAAAATCTTCATTAACAAATTTTCTTTTTGTTGTTAAATTGCCTGAAATGATATATTTGAAACTGTTCTTGCATTTTGTCAGTAGTAACATCGAAATCATGCATATTCCTTCTTTAGGATGAGTGCACTATGATTTTTAATTGTTTTATTAAAGTTTGATCCCTAAAATTTTTAGAATGTGAATATCAGTTACTTAAGCATACAAAGAATATTTTTAAAGTACTTAATTAGTTTAGAACTTATAATAAATTATATTCACTTTAGTGAGAAACAACTAAAATTAAAACTAGAGGAAGAAAAAAAACTCCTCAATTAAGGTTCAATAAAAGTCGATTACAATAACAGTTGGAAGAAAAAAATAACATAGTTAACGTTACACTAAAATAACAAAAAATAGAATAACAAGGTAAGAGATGTGGCCACTTAGTTAGTACTACAGTCTAATGATATTTCTTTTTATTTGTAAGTGAGATATCTTAAGTTCGAATCTTGGAAATAACGAGGTCGCAACCAATTTATTATCTTACTCCTTTAGTGTAAATATATCATTGTACTAAAAAATAAAAAAAATAAAACAAGAGAAGTGTGACGAGCTCAACTCATAAACAAAACTAAGAAACTTTTACAAACCCAAAATTTAGCGTTCCAAATCACAACTACACGCGTCAGTGGCAAAATGGCAACCAAATCATACTAATTACATTTTTATTATTGTAAAATTATTTTAAATGGAAAAAAAAAGATTGTATGAGGGCATAGATAACTGTTCATTGAAATCGACCACAATACACTTGCATTCCCCTTCAAAACTTGATGAACTAGCTTGTTTGGTGGCACTGTCCACTTGTAATCTAACCATATGAGCATAGAGATAATGCTTCCTTTAATCTAACCATATTAACTTCATACTCACGTAATACACGTCAATCCACTATTAAAAAATAGCAAAAAGAATTTATGAGCGTGCTGCAAACGACACTTCATTGAATCTGACATAATAAATACACTATGTTGATTTATTAAGAGTCTGATACAATAACTTTATACAAAAATTGTTATCCACTAAA
Source organism: Crataegus laevigata (assembly GCA_963580275.1). NCBI lineage: Eukaryota > Viridiplantae > Streptophyta > Magnoliopsida > Rosales > Rosaceae > Crataegus > Crataegus laevigata. Next base: position 13,417,338 of record OY756940.1, on the reverse strand, counting down.
AAATTCACTAATTTTGTTTTACTGTTGTCAAATTACTTTAAATGATATATATATATGGGAACTTTAATGAAAAGCTCACAGTACTGTTCACTTTAACGAAAAACCACATTTTTACACTAAAAAGTCAATCCTCGTACTATTTACTTTACCCTTTATTTTGTTCTTATCGTTAAAACTCAAAGTTTTCAAGCCATTTTCATTAGTTTTCCTTATATATAAACATAGCAATTGCCTTCTTTCTACCATCACAACATAATGGTTGTTGGCATCTCGTCATCAAAGAAAACAAACCAAATATAGCGTAACCAATTAGGCACGTTGCACATATGCAGTGCATTCGTTAGCAACGTTGTACTAAGATTAATTTAGGGAATTTTAACGAAATACTTCAGTATCATTCACTTAAAAATGACATTTTTATTCTAAAAAGTCACTCATAATATTATACACTTATAACCATATTAACATCAAGCTCACATAATACACTAGTGAGCATTCGAATATATATTATCTTATGAGACTTGTAATAGTGTTCTAAATTGGATTTTCCTTCTCCTCAACCGAGAGTGGAAGAGCACAGCAGGAGTATGGGGTTTCACCCATACAAGAAGAACCGACGCAGCCAGACAGGGGGAAAAGCAACTTTCTCGATCAACCAACCACATGCCGACACGAAAGCATTAAAGATCTTAGCTGCATCGAAAACCACGCTCCCGCACAGAGCGTGTATCCTCGCCAACAGTGACGTCAACGGCCGTACGTCATGTACGGACGCTCAGTCGTTGCTTGGAAACCCGAGCCTCTTTTTTCAGCTTTAGCTGCCTAACTCGTTCAGTGCGCTGTTCACGCACTGCTACAGCGCGTGGTTCTCCAGACTTTATTCAGTTGGAACTACCCCACCCATTTGGTTGTATAAGACGCGGTTAGTCGGATAAAATCAACGGATCACCTCCCTTGCTGTGAAATATACGGCTGAGATCTTCCGGGACGTCAGCGCCTAGTGTTGAACTAGAAAGACATGCGTTCATGCGTGGTTGTTGACAAGTCAAAAAATGCAAATTATTCAGTACAAGCAGGTGAGACGTGTGACCGGGTGCACCCGGTTGGGCAAGAATGGACTGGTTGGAGGAGGAACCGGAAGGGACGGTGACCAGGTGGGAAAGTGGGTTTGTTTGACTTGGAGGAGATTTGGCCACAACTCACAAGTGGCACTTTTTAAGATTTGGTGGCAATGGCTATGATTTGGACTGTAGCAATCGTATGCCATCAAATGTCGGCGAGCTCTCTGTGTGCGTCTCTGATTTTTCTTTTTTTTTTCTTTTCTAAATTTATTTATTTTTAATTTAATTTTGTAATTTTTTTTGTTGGTCCAAAGGATTTGGTTTTGTTGTGAATTTGTGTGGTGGGCTTTTTGTGATCCACGAGTGTTGTAACTTGTGTTGCATGTGAAAATATTGGGCTGTCAACAAATATCTAGCTTTCCTTTCCACTAGCGGGTTTCATTTTCTTACCAAAAATGGTAAAAAAAGGTGTTCATCTCCCACAAGTTACAACTACTTGGTTTTGCTTTATATTTAAAATCCATTTTTTCTCTTTTTCTTTTCAAAAATTGTATTTTACTTATATTTATATATGAGAGAGGATCCTCATCGAATTCAGATCCTTTTTGTGAAGATTATGGGGATTCTCTAATCATATTCGTTCATCGTACATCATGCAGCCAGTTTTCGTCAAGTACTGTTTATATTCAGTTTTAAATAAGAAAAATTTACAATGATTTCTGAGTATATGATGTACAATGAACGAATGTGATTTGAGGATTCCCAAGATCCTCACAAAGAGGATCCTCACTCATTTAAGTATTTGTAATCTATTTAGTTTTTGGGTAAATTACATTCTATACCTTTTAAGTTTGGAGTGATTTTTAAAATGGGTTACAAAGTTTTAATTTTCTAAAAAAAGTTTTTTTTTCTTATATTGCACCACAAGGTATTTTAATTGTAGTTGTATTAGGGTTTGTGCCGATTTGGGCCTTCTTTTGTTCATTTTAGTGGGCTTGGTTCTGGGATTTTTATTTTTTATTTTTTTTTGATGTGTTTTTCTTTTCTGGCCTAATGTAATGTTTTGTTTCAAACCAATGAAACTTTATAAACAAAACAATTTGGTGGTATTATTCTTTACTTGGAAGTGAGAGGTTTTAGATTCGAATCTCGTGGATGGGGAATTTGATACCAAATTAGGTTGCCCATTGTGTGGCTTAGCCGAACTCCCCCTCTCTTTAGTGTAAAAATATCGATGTACTTAAAAAAAATTAAAATGGGCCAATATGATATGGACAATGCCAATGTCGTATAGATTCTTATGTATTTCACATTAGACAAACAATTAAGACGAAGTTAATAATTAAATTGTAACATGAAATAGTTTACGTGAGATTGTTCTTGAACCACATCGATATGTCATGCCATGTTTGGCATCGATTGTAATTTGAAAAACGTTTTTATAGGAAATACACTAAATCAAACAAATTATTGAAAGAGTAGAGATAGAAAAACTAAATTTGCAAACTAAAAGATGTGTCACGAGTAAAAAATAAGCACGTTAATCAACACTTAAATAATAATCCAATCATCAACTTTCATATCATTTAGTTTACAAAATTTAATCTTCTTTACCATTATTGAAAATACGCTTGACATATTTTTAAAAAGAATTTATGACAAACATGCTGAAAAGCGTTTTTTATGAACCGACTTCTCAAAATTATTTATTAAATTCCAAAAATAAAAAAATTAAAAAAAATGACCACACGTGCACAATTTTGAAGAACCAAGGCAAAATATGAAAATAACAAACAAAATTCTATACTAACAGTGTTTTAAAGTTTCGCGGCTATACTCCATTTTAAGCATTCTGCTTCCACAACTTTCTCTTCTTCTCCTTCTTCTTCTTCCTTCGTTGACTTCCAATGTTGCTCAGTTGTTTTCTAACTGCATCATTCGAAATCTGGATGTGCCCCAATCGATCTGTAAACAATCCTCCAGAGGTGAATTTCCTTTTCCCTTTGCTTGAATTTTTCTGTATTTTAGGGTTATAAAACTTTCGATTGTGTATTAGTAACACATTACTAGCTTTAGGGTTTCGTTTGATGCTAGGTTGTTGAGAAAACTATTAGTAGGAAAGGAAATCGCAATTTTTCTAGTAATTACTTCTGTTTGGGTTAATATTTGAACTTTGGGCCAAACTAAGGAAGGGCCCAAGGATGTTAAATAAAAGGATTTATCTGGAGCCCAACATGAAGCCCAAGGATGAAAAGAAGCCTTCTCAACCACAAATAAGCCACTTGTTTGCCTATGGAAGTGACAAGTGATGGAGACTAGCCTACTATCGGGCAAAAAGTACTTTCTAGTGGCACTTAAGTAAAAAAGAAGCGATGACTCACTGCTTTCCGAAATGCTTTTGGGCAAGGGCGTAAGCAAAGCAGTCGGACTAAACTGCCTATAAAAAAAGGAAGTGGCCCCAGAGATAGACACTCAACCAATCAAACAAACAAACTTACAAACTCTGCTCTCAAGCCAAATTTACAAACCAAAGCTGTAAACAGCCTGATCTCTGATCTTCTAGGCATCGCCTACCCAGAGAGTTCATCTTTCCTTAGTTTAAAGTTGTGCTACTACCGTAGTATTAATTCCCTTGTGTAAACTTGATTGCCACCCATTACTTTTCAAGCTTTTAACCTTTGTAAACTCAAAAATAAGTGTTTGCAAGAAGTTCAACCGTGCTGGATAAGGTGAAATCTTGCCCGATGCTCTTTGTCTGTCTGCCAAACTAGTAGATCTATCATTTAACATATATTCTAGCATGTATTCAAGTCACTTCAACTTGTATTCTACCTTGAAAGTTCCATTTATGCTCAGATCTGGTTATCTTTGTGGATCTTCTTGCATATAAAACCAGTTTAGAACTAAACAAATGACTTAAGGGGTTCTGGACACCCTTCCTTTAAGCATACAAAATCATAACTGAAAGTCCTTGATCTCAAGGCAAGAAAGAACTTAATATGGACTTAACCCATCCATGACAATCATTTGATAACAAGAAGTCCGAGTAACTTGGAGCGTAAGAAACCGACTTAAACACACTTGTTCAACATCTATTATAATAAGATATTAGTGGCATACCTAAGCACTTAGTTAGTTTTGATTGTGAGCCTCAAGACCTATACCTAAGGCTATACAATGGCACCTTTCAGAACTAACTATGTCTTGTTCTTGCAATGGATGAACTAGCAAGAGCCCGACCACCAAAGACATTCAAACCAACATGCCAATCCCCAGAAGAGCTATACCGAGATGCCGACCCTCCCCGCCGGAGGAAATCTTCGCCCGAACATAGTTTTGGCATGCCCAGTGGGACCCCAGAAGTCTTGTATGGCAAAGAAAAGAGAAGGCATACTTTCAGGTAAAGTACAAAACATGGGCCACCCTAAGAATTACTTAGACTAACCATAATGGATCGACCAGAAGATATACCCTCCTTACAAAGATCAGCCATTCCAGAAAACTCGACTTCATCTGAAAAGTTAGGAGGACAAATCACTAATGAAGACCTGCAAGCTACTATGGTGTAAGTCTTAAGAAGTATGGAGAAAATCTCGCTGGAGACTAGGGGAGAAATCAGCAGACTTTGATTCTTACCAGGAAGTTTGCAAAGAAGGCTGGATCTTGAGTTTTCTACCCCGATGGGTGATCATAAAGAGGCATTAAGACAACCGTGCCAAAAAAATAGAGCCAATTGTTCCCCTATTTCCTTTACTAAGGGAAGAAAATGATAGGGGAAAGACAAAAGAAGGATCTGAGGTCTATCAACCAGTAATAGAGCAGATCTCAGAAGCAGAGTTGCCCAACCCCCTATTATTTTCACTAGATAATAAGAGGCAAGGTGGGCAAGACATGAAGACGTATGGGATGCCCCATATAATTAAAGAGTCCAGTGGGAAGAGTGATCCCACCACTGTGGATAAACCTCCCCCTTATAAGCCACCACCTTTGGCTAATAAGGGAGAATGGACTAAATGAAGGACGCCCAAACCGAGAAAAAATATTACCTCAGACAACGATCGAAGCCCGAAGTGGGAACTTCCTTATACCCCACTGGACAATGTTGTGAACCAGTAACTCAAGGATGAGATGGTTGAGTTGAGACAGATGGTGGTCTAAAACACCCAACCACAGGTTCGCCCACTGTTCACAGTCACGTACCAGAAGCCTTACAATGAGCACATTGATGAGCAAAATCCGTTTCCCCTAAACTTCAAGATGCCCGCATTCTTAACATTTAGCGGGGAAGATGCTAGTGTGTCCTCGAGGGACCACATTTTCAAGTTCTCCAACCATTGTGTGACTTTCGAGGACAATCCTAACTATAAGTTGAGATTGTTTGGGAACTCATTGGTCGGTCTGGCTTCCCAGTGGTACTCTCTATTTGCAAATTGGGGGCAAATAAGGATGGCTTTCCACGAGCAGTTCTATAGGGTGGAGCCCAAGATGTCCATTAATGACTTGATGGAAGTAAAGCAGTATGAGCACGAGTCCATGGAGGACTTCATGATGAAGTTCAGAAGGACACGAATGAGGTGTTAGTTCCCTATCAACCATGCACAACTTATATCTATTGCTCAAAGGGCGTTGCGATTGCCGCTAAAGAAGAAATTTTACGATGTGCAGTTCAATGAATTGCAAGAGCTGGTAATTGCCGCCACAAAATATAAGAAGTTGTTCTTGGAGGAACAGCAAGTAAAGCACTCTTCCAAGGCTCATCATTTCTATAAAAACAAAGCCACAATTCACCATGTAGAATTTGAAAGAGTTAAGCCGGAGCAGGCTGAGGGCCATGGAAGAGAATGAATAAAGATGTGCACTGCGGAGATGACTACTCTTTTCAAACCTTTGATGGTGAAAGGATTGGTTTAGCTGGTTAAAGAACAGAAGGTGGTGATGAACAATGGGGGATTTATCTCTATGAAGCCCCCTAAATATCAGAGCTACTCCTTTGATTTGACCAAGGCAGTTGAAATCTATGACGAATTGGTGCAGGCAAGAGTAATTGTACCCGACAACACCAAGAAGCTGCCCAAACCAAAAGAGATGAGAAAGAAGAAGTACTGCAAGTTGCATTACACATTCAACCACTTCATAGCCAATTGTGTCCAATTTAGAGACTAGATACAAAATCTCATGTTCAAAGGAAAGTTGCTACTAGAGAAACCCCCAGCTAATATGATGATTAACACAAACTCTTTTCCCGAGGCCCCAATTAACATGATCAACTTAACTTAAGCAGAGAAAGGAAAAGGAAAGGCTACTTGGGAGGTAAAGGCTGAAAGGTGACCAGCTGATAGGCTCACAGAAGGGGCTACCAAGTTGCTTGAAAGGCCCAAAGAAACTATCGTTAAAGAAGTGGTGATGTGCAGTAAGTACCAGTGTGAATGCAAACAAGAAGTGTCGGTGTCAGGGGCAATTATTGATTAGGAGCTGATCAAAAGAAGAGAGAAAGAAGAGCTAGAGGCCCGCATATGTGTGATGTGGGCAGCAGAAAGAGAAACAACGGCCAAGAATGTTTTCTAGAGATTGGAAAGAGATTCCCAACCCAAAGGGTTGTCAGAGGTTTTTTAGAAACCATAAAGCCTCTGAATAAGTGGAAGACAAGGAGGTCAAGACACTAAGGTAGGTGGATATAAGACCTCTCCAGCCAAGTTATAGTGAGGGATACGTCAGGAGAAGAGAGAGAGTCGTGAATTTGATCACAAAGCAGAACCTTGCCTGACTCGGGCGAAAATGGTATGTGGTTGGGAAAGATAGGAGGCCTGTGAAAGAAATAAGACCCTCTATGATTAGGAAGGTCTAAAGGTAGCACAAGGTCTACATGAACTCCTGGAAAATTCCTACAACATCTAAAACTTCAGAGAATGATACTTTGTGGAGGCAGAAGCCAACTTCGTTGGAGGAGCATGAAGAAAGTAGAGAGGGCTAATAGCAAGATCAAAGGCAAATGAGACCATGTGCCTTAAAAGCCCCATCTTGAGAAGTACCGAATCTTGAGAAAGGCACAAGAGGACATAGTGATTATCCCAACGCCAGTGTGGAGCTCAGAACCAATTTGCTTTGGAACCATCTCACCTGTGGGAAGAATACCTTCACCATTGCTAGTTAATACTCTTCGTGAGGTTCCAGAACAAATGCCAAACTTTGGTATGGCTCAGGAAGAAAGACTGCCCGAATTAATGCTGCCAGAAGAGGCACAAGTCTGGTTAGACCAATTTCTAAGCTATACCAGGGCAAAAAGGTGAAGCTACCTGGACCCAGCAACTTCCACGTAAATATGACATATGTTTTATCAGCCATGTTTTGTGCCGAGCCTGATCAGCCCACCACAATGGAGGGTGATTATTTGGTAACAAAACTAATGATGGCATATGTCAGTGTCAAAGAAGCAGGGGAATGAGAATAAGGCAAAATAGAGTTGCCCGAGACCTCTAAAAATAAGCCAAGATAGTTTATTCAGACAGGATGGTATTCAGTCGTTCAAACATGACCCTGGCCAACCATCTCAAACCCATATATCTAACTGCTCATCTGGAGGGAGTACCCTTCAAGATGGTTTTGATCAATTGAGGGGCTACGGTTAATGTGTTGTCGTACATGCAGATGAAGATGGTATGTAGAGGTGAAGAAGATCTCATCCCTACAGACTTAACGGTCTCCAGCTTCTCTGGAGCCATCACCAAGACCCATTGAATATTACCTTTAGAGGTAGATTTGGGGTCCAAGCAGATCATGTTGGCCTTTTTCGTTGTGGATTGTACTTCCACTTATGGAACTTTACTTGGGAGGGATTGGATCCACCAGAGCTTTTCCGTTCCCTTTACCCTACATCAACAAGTGGCAGTTTACCATAAGGACAATGCCACAGAACCAGGATTTTGGAAAATGATTGAGGCTGAATCACGACCATTCCTTCCCACAGCCAATGTGGCAAAAACTAATTTCTACAATCCCAGCATTGAGATTCTACAGCGTTCAGGAGCTGATAAGAACGGCTGCCTGACTAAGGTGACAGCCCAAAAGCTTTTGGAATAAGAGCTGTTCCTCACAAATGAGGAGTGGGATAAACCCCATATCGTCCCAATACCCCTACGCTAGTAATGTCAGAACAACGGAGTAATGACCAAGTCATTGCAGTTAGGTCCTTAATCAAAAGGCTGTTGGTGTATGTGAGAGAGAAGAAGCAAGAATGGGAAAGCTCGACAAAAAATGAGGAGGAATGACAGCAAGAAACTTTGAGCGGCCACAATAGAGAGGACAAATAGTTTTTGGGGAGAGAATTGGAAGCAGTCATACAAATGACTGAATGCATATATAACCTAGATAAGCTAAAAGACTTGCCTAAGAGTCCAGAGTTGGTTGAATTTTTGTGAGTAGAACCGAACAAACCACCACCGAAGGTACAAGACCCTTTAGAGATCACTGATTTGGGACTGAGGAGGATCCAAGGCTCATACAGATCAGCAACTTGTTGAAAATTGATGATCGGGCAAGGATTGTCAACCTTCTACATGAATATAAAGATTGTTTTGCTTGGCACTATACAGAGATGCCAGGTTTAGATTCAACCTTGGTAGAACACCGAATGCCTATCAATGAGAGATATAAACCTGTCAAGCAAGTGCCACGGAGAATGTCAAAAGAAATTGAAGAAAAGGTCAAAGCAAAGATTGTGAGGCTAGTGAAAGCTGGATTTATTAGGCCTGCCAAATATGTGGAGTGGTTGGCCAACATTGTACATGTATTAAAAGCCATAACAAAAGCAGTATGGTGTTGTGTTAACTATAAAAACATTAATGGTGTTATGCCTAATGATGAATATCATATGGTCATGGCTAACATATCTATAGATGCCGTTGCAAATCACAAAGTCTTATCTTTTATGGATGGGAATGTCGGGTATAATCAGATAAAAATGGCTAAGGAAGATATACATAAGACTAGGGGTGAGCAAACGGGCCCTGGGCCCGCGGGTAAGTTCGGGTATTGGCAGTTTGGGGCGAGTCCTTATTTAAAAAAAAAAGAAAGAAACGGGGCGAGGTGGGATAGGCCTTTGAAATTTTAGGTTCGGGCCGGTTCCAAAAGTATAGAAAAACGAGTACCCAGACCGGCCCGTTTGCAAAAATACCCCCGTGTTGGGTACTGTTACTGTCTCCCAAGCCCATTTCTTTTTGTTCCTCCACGTGGGCCATGACATTTCTTTCTCTCCATAACACTCTACACACACACGGACACACCCACTTCCCCGTGTTTCCCCCTCCCCCAATCTCTCGAACCTTCTCCCTCATTCCTCTACTTTGTTTCTTCTCCCCCTCTATGCAACTCTCCTTCCCGGAGCACAGACACACCATACCCACACCCACACCCCACCGAGAAATGATATGTTGCCGCTGCCCTCCTCCCCCACTAACTTCTCCGTCTCCTCATCCGATCTCAAGACCGAGGTAACTCATTTCCCTCATTTCTTACAATTTCGTCAATTTCTTAATTTTGATTTACAAAATTTGTGAAAAGTTGTGAAATTTTCAATCGAAGGTCTGGCTTCTGGCACTCCTTGTTCGGGATGAAGATGGTCTTAGTTAGCAGGTATAAGTCATCGAAGGACAGCTTAGGGTTCGACTGGATCTCCTCGTTTGAGTGTTCCAACTGCAGTGGGGAGTGGTCAAGAGAACTGAGAAGGCGCACAACCCGGTCAACTCAAGCTTTCTCCCTCTAGTGAGGAAGTTGGATCTGTGCAGCCTGTGCTCTGACAGCGCTTTCTCCATTTTTCTTTTGTTGCCAGACGCTCAAATGGGATTTCTATTAAAACACCTGGTTTCTGTACTGGATTACAATATGACCCATGCATTTTTATTGTTTCAGATACTTAGATTTGTAGGATCTCATCCTCATAAATATATTGATATGTTATATGATGCGTGAATGATTGCTTTGATTTTGTCTGTTTCTTTATCATATTTGCAATGCTATTCTGATACATCTTCTCACAGTTATTGTTTGTTTGTTATTTTGTAGAAAATCGAGCAAGAGAAGCTAGAGCCTAGAGAAGATAATGAAAATTAGAAGAAAAAAAAATAGGGTACCCGGTGGACCCGTAGGAACCGGCCCGTTTTATACAGGGCAGGTTAGGTCCGGTTCTCAGCTTGAAAATAGTAAAGCCTACCCCGGCTCGGCCCGTTGTATTTTCAAGTGGGTCCGGTCCAGTCCCTTCAATTTTGGGCCTGGCCCGGCCCATGCCCACCCCTACATAAGACATCTGTTAGGTGCCCGAGCCATGTTGAAGCATACAAATACTTAGTCATGCCATTTGGGCTTAAGAATGCTGGTGCAACCTATCAAAGGCGATGAATGCTATCTTTCATGACTTAATTGGCCATAGCATGGAAGTATATATTGATGACATTGTGGTAAAATCTAAAACAGAAGAGTAACACCTTGTAGACCTCAGACAAGCCTCGACAAGAACAAGGGTCCATAAGTGAAAAATGAATCCAAAGAAATGTGCGTTCGGGGTAAGAGCGAGCAAATTTTTAGGATTCCTCGTTCATCAAAGAGGTGTAGAAGTTGACAAGAACAAAGCTCGGGTAATAATGGAGATACCTCTATCCACCAACAAGGTACAACTTTAAAGGTTGTTGGGCAAAATAAACTTCTTGAGGAGATTCATTGCTAACCTAGCGGGCAAGATCCAGCCGCTAACTTCTCTTTTGAGATTAAAAGAGAGAAAATTTTGAGTGGGGACCGCTACATCAAGAGGCTTTCGACAGCATAAAAGCTTACTTGGCTTCTCCACAGTACTCATGCCATCTCAAAGGGGAAAGTCTTTAAAGCTTTACATATTTGCCTCAAAGAAGTCAATGGGAAGCTTGCTAGCTCAAAATAATGAAGGCAGGAAGAAGCAAGCAATATATTACCTCAGTAGAATCCTTACTGAGGTAGAAACAAGATATACCCCGGTGGAGAGATTGTGCATGGCCTTGTACTTCACTGCTAGCAAGCTAAGGCATTACATGTTGCCTTGCCATATTCACATTATCACCAAAATAGATGTAATCAAGTACATGCTGTCAAAACCAATGCTAATAGGAAGGATAGGGAAATGGGTTCTGGCATTATCAGAGTTCATCTTTCAATATGTGCCTCAAAGGGCAGTCAAATGACAAGTGATAACAGATTTTCTGGCTGAGTATCAGGACTTTCTTAAAAAAACTGTTACCATACCAGGAACTCTAGAAGTGGCCAATATGTGGATTCCACCAAACATGACCTTCTCAGGCAGGGAAGAGTGGATCCAGTAGAAGATAATAAGAATAACCAGTCTATGGGTAACTCATTGGAAACTATATTTTGATGGTTCGTGCACTCAGAAAGTTGATGGAGCTGGTATTGTCATCATTAACCCCGAAGGAATTCATCATTGTTATTCGTTCTTCTTGGACTATCAGGAAATTACCAACAATCGAGCAGAATATGAGGCATTGATAATATGTCTTGAAATCCTGATGGAGTTTGGGACAACTAAGGCTAAGGTGTTTGGCAATTCAGAGTTGGTAATTAATCAATTAAATGGAGAATACAAGTGCAAACACACTACCATGGTTAGTTACTACTTGGTGGCCACGCAATTATTGAGTTATTGGGGCACGGAGATATCAGTCAGCCATGTCCCCAGGGAATCAAATGCAATGGCTGATGAAATGGCACAATTAGCCTCTGGAGCACAAGTCCAAGAAAGAAAATTCGAAGTAGAAGTGGAAGTGCAAAAGAGAAACCTCGTCTCTATCTTTGATAGAGGATTCGGCCTGGATATAATGACTAAGGAGGTCAAGAAGGAAGATTGGAGATCACCTATCACTCAGTACTTGAAAGATCCTTATTTCCCCACAAGCAAAAAGAATAAGCAGCAAGCAACCAGGTATGTCCTATGGGAGGAAAACTTGTTGAGGAAAACTACAAATGGGCTATTGTTAAAATGCTTGGGCAAAGAAGAATCTATGAGAGTAATGGTCGAAGTACATGAAGGGATATGTGGGGCTCATCAAGCTAGAACCAAGATGAAGTGGTTGCTTAGGAGGTATGGTTATTTCTGGCCCATCATGGAAAAAGACTGCAAATCATATGCACGAGGTTGTGAAGAATGCCAAAGACATAGACCTCTCCAACATGTGTCATCGGTACCCTTGAACCCAATAATCAAGCATTGGCCTTCTAAGGGGTAGGCAATGGATTTCATCAAGCAGGTTTACCCAGCTTCCAACAAAGGGCATACATTCGTAATAGTAGCCACAGATTACTTCACCAAGTGGGTAGAAGCCTCAGCTATGAAGATCATCACCTCAACGGCCGTCAAGAAGTTCATTGAAACCAAGATCTTGCACAGATATGGGGTGCCCGAGACCATTGTTACTGACTGAGGGCCATCTTTCATTTCAAATGAGGTTGAGAAATTTGAAAATAAATTCAAGATTAAGATGATTCGATCTAGTCCTTACTACCCTTAATCGAATGGTCAAGCTGAAGCTAGCAACAAGATCTTGGTAAATGTTATCAAAAAATGGTGGCCGCCAATCCAAAAAAGTGGCATGAGAGGTTGGGAGATACTTTATGGGCTTATAGGACTTCTAAGAAGGCAGGAACTGGAACTACCCCTTATGCTCTAACTTTCGAGCAAGATGATGTGTTTCCATGGATATTAATGTAAGTTCTGTCAAAATTCAGAATCAGTTCGGATTACATAGTGATAAGTACATTCAAGCTATGTGTCAAGGAATTGAAGACTTAGATGTAGCCCGAATTGAAGTTCTAAACAAGATTCAAGAAGGAAATAGAGTTGTTGCCCGAGCATATAATAAAAAGGTGAAGTTGAAGACTTTTAGAAAGGGAGATCTTGTATGGAAGGCAATCTTGCCTTTAGGAGCACAAGTGAGAAGCTTTGGGAAATGGAACCCAACGTGGGAAAGTCTTTTCATTATTCACCAAGCCTTGGATAAGAGGGGTTATTACTTAACTAATTTAGAAGAGAATTTGCAGAAACATCCAGTTAATGCCAAATTTCTGAAAAGGTACTGTCCAACTTTATAGCATGTTAGGGATTGTTATATCGAAGAAGTTTAAAGCATTCTGAGGCATCCAAAAGTCAATTTGTATCTTTATCACGGATGAGCTGCAGAAATGAAGTTACAAGCTAAAATGAATTGAAGAAAACATTTTCATTTCATTAAATGATGAAGTTACATAAGAATCAAACTCAGAAGGTTTTACATCTTTAATTAAAGGCTACTATCCTAAGATGGCCTGCCTAGGAAATAACGGGGAATCTACTTGGCACCTCAGATACAATGAGATCCACGAAGCATCGCGGTGGAGCCAATGCACCAAAGTCTCTTTGTGGAATGGAAAAATTGGAGGGTAGAGACTGAGGTGGAATTACTGATTTCATGGTTAAGCCCGACCTTCAGATCAGCAAGAAGCTGATGGATACTTTGACATTCGAACAGAAAATGACTTGGGGCTGATCATGGTCATCCCAGGATCTTTGACATTGATCCTAAAACATACACCTACAATGATGAAGTGATCAAGGAAGCATGAGCTGCGAGAGGACCCATGACGGTGGTTCGGCCATTTGAAGGAAGAAAAGCCCAACTTCAATGGGATTAGGTTCGAAGTGAACCATTTTTCCTTGGGCGTATTATCTTCCACAGCAACAGGGACAGGAAAAGTCAGAGTAGGACCCAGGGAGTGTGCTCCTCTCTCTTCGAAGGAAAGCTCACCGTGCGAAGCAACCCAAGAGGGATGAAGGCCAGGTTTATAGGAGAACTGAGCTCGAAGAATTTTGGACACCATCAAGAATCAGAGTTTACGAAATATGGGAAACTTTGAGAATTTGAGGGCTTGAAGTTGTTGAGGTACTTGAGAAATAAAACGAGGAATATATAACAAGTGGATGCTTAATGACGGAATCCATGGGTTATCGTAAAGGTCTCAAAAGCAACCGGCCATTTTAATTGGTGCAAGACCCGAGAAAAGCATGCGATGCCAATTTAATCATTGTTAGCGTCTTGGGCTGCAAAACTAAACAATGATTAAATGAGGCACTGTTTGGGTTAATATTTGAACTTTAGGCCAAAATAAGGAAGGGCCTAAGGATGTTAAATAAAAGGATTTATCCAGAGCCCAACATGAAGCCCAAGGATGAAAAGAAGCTTTCTCAACCACAAAGAAGCCATTTGCTTGCCTATGGAAGTGACAAGTGATAGAGACTAGCCTACTATCAGCCAAAAAGCATTTTCCAGTGGCACTTAAATAAAAATGAGGTGACGACTCACTGCCTTCCGAAATGCTTTCGGGCAAGGGCGCAAGCAATGCAGTCAGGCTAAACTGCCTATAAAAGAAAGAAGTGGCCCCATAGACAAAGACACTCAACCAATCAAACAAACAAACTTACAAACTCTGCTCTCAAGCCAGATTTGCAAACCAAAGCTGTAAACAGCCCAGATCTCTGATCTTCTAGGCATCGCCTACCCAGAAAGTTCATATTTCCTTAGTTTAAAGCTCTGATACTACCGTAGTATCGATTCCCTTGTGTAAACTTGTTTACCACCCATTACTTTTCAAGCTTTCAACCTTTGTAAACTCAAAGAGAAACGTTTGCAAGAAGTTCAACCTTGTTGGACAAGGTGAAATCTTGCCCGATACTCTTTGTTTGTCTTCTAAACTAGTTGATCAATCATTTAACATACATGTATTCAAGTCATTTCAACTTGTGTTCTACCTTGATAGTTCCATTTATACTCAGATCTGGTTATCTTTGTAGATCTTCTTGCATATAAAACCAGTCTAGAACTAAACAAATGACTTAAAGGGTTTTGGACACCCTTCCTTCAAGCATACAAAACCATAACTGAAAGTCCTTGATCTCAAGGCAAGAAAGAACTTAATATGAAAGTAACCCATCCATGAAAATCCTTTGATAACAAGAAGTCCGAGTAACTTGGGGAGCAAGAAACTGACTTAAACACACTTGTTCAACATGTACTATAATGAGATAGTAGTGGCACGCCTAAGCACTTAGTTAGTTTTGATTGTGAGCCTCAAAGCCTATACCTAAGGCCTTACAAAGGCACATTTCAGAACTAACTATGTCTTGTTCTTGCAGTGGACAAACTAGCAAGAGCTCGACCACCAAACACATTCAAACCAACATGCCAATCCCCAAAGGAGCTGTGTCGAAGTGCCGAGGACCTTCTCCGCCGGAGGAAATCTTCGCCCGAACAACTTCTTAATATTTTTCATTTTTTAGTGGAAAATTTTGCTCAGCTCGGATTCAATTGGTGTATTTTGGCTCAGTTTTCCACTCGATTTTATTGTTTTGGGATAATTTTGAGGCTGATTAAGTAAGGGAACCTTTGAATTGTGAGTCGTGTTCGAAAGTCGATTTTTTGTTGTTTCCGGTTTGATTATCGAAAACTGAACGCCGATACCAAGTTATCTGGTTTAGGCTTTGAGTGCCATAGTTGAGATCTAAGATTGCATTTCAAAGATTTTCCATAAATTTGGTGGGAAATTTGACAAACATAGTTTTATGTGAAATTCTGAATCTTAGTTTACGTTCTTAGGATTATTGCTCTCTCCATTTGCCTTGTGGGACTTTATACGTGACAAATACATTTACCCATTATGTAATGGATATCAGTTATCATAATTAATACCCACTATGAATCAGAGGTTTGTTGTAGATACCTGAAAGGGATGTATTCTTGACAGTTCCCTGCTCATCCCACCATAGCCACCGAGTAGCCTGTCATTGTCATCAACGTAACAAAGATGGAAAGCTCGTTGGTATCTGATTTGAGGTCTTATCTAAAAGAATTCTATGTGGACTCAACTAGTTAAAGATAAAGGAGAAATAATATGTTGGTAATACAAATTAATAAAAGTTTGGATACGTGGAAAGCTATATCATATAATTCAGGGGTATACTTTCATCGTGCATTTGAAAGGAAGCACTAATCACAACCACCTTTACACGATTGGGATTTGAAGCAACGGAAAAATAACCAACCCTCCACGATAGATCGGAGTTGGATGTCATATAAGTGCAAGAGTTCCCTGCTCACAAAGAAATATGTTCTGTAATTAGGGTTCTATCACTATTGGAACATAAGGTCTTGAGTGAGTAGAAGAATTCGTGAGGGTGTTAACAGTAACCATGGCTGCACCAGGTAAGTCTTTCTTATCTAATTTCAAATCGTGACCTAGTATGCATGCTAATAACTAAGGTTTTTCCAACATGTGGTAACAGAGCCCAGTTAGCAAGCTCTAGGTCCGATGAATTAGTAAGAAATCCTAATGCTTTAAGAATGTATAAAATTTGTATGGTGATTGCTGCAGTTTATTTCTTTTTATCGTGGGCACTATAACTCTTCCACTAATATGTATTTCTCTTCTCTGTGTTTGTGTTGGTTGATGGAGTTGGGATTTTATGGAAATTTTGGTCTGGGAAATGATGCATGGAGTGATTCAATTTCTAAGGTTTTTACTCTTGTTGACGATGAAACCAAACGAAGATTGCAGAGCCTCAGGAAGATCTTACTGGCCTCGGTCTTGGCCATGGTGGCGAAGACGACATTTCCGGTAGACGTAACGAAGACAATGCTCTAACTGCACGGCTAGTCGTTGTCGTCTGATTCAGGACATTGGGAGAGATCGTGCGAGAGCAAGGTCCGCTGGGATTGTGCAATGGCTTGTTGCTCAGAAAGATGAAGGTTTACTCAAAATGAATAACCAATTTCCTATTTACATGCATTGTGGTTCAAAAGCCCATAAAATGTTCACATTCTTTTCCAAAGAGGAGAATGTATAAGTTGTTAGGTGTTTTTAATCAATGTATAGCATCATATTGATCAGGCTACATTCTTGTCCAAAGACATGATATAATTGCATGATAAGATCTTGTAGTGATGGCTGTACAATAAAAAACAATGGCAGTTTATATCTCTTTCTCAAATGTGTGATATAAACATGCATTTACAACCACTGACAATGTTAGCTTGGCTTCGTCAGGTATGTCTTCTAGCTCTATTTGTATAATTGTGATCTAAGGTTTATGGTAAAGATTAAGGTTTCATCAAACATACGCACCTAAGGCAATGTGAGGCTTTCTAGTTTTCTGTTTCAATTACCAAAGTTTATATCTTTAGCTGGAATGAAATGTATGTGCTTTTGGGTATAACTGGCTCGATTAGGTTGAATCAAGACTCAAGCAGGTTTTGGCTTTGCCCAATTTTTTAATCTTTACTAACCACATAGGTTAAGTGATTTCTATTTCCTTTAGTAGTCTAATCATTCAAGATTTATACTAGTGTATATGGAATTGGGTGTCTTTTTCTTTCTTTGAAGAATCTATTGAGCATTGGATGTTTTGATTCCTTCAATATCAATGATCTGAGTGTTGATCTTGGGGCATTTTGTTCTTTATTCTAGGGGTATTTTATTCTTTATTCATTGGGTTTTATCTCGGCCGGCTATTGTCCAGTTTTTTAGAATATAACTTGTGTTTTGGGTGCGAAGGCAAGTGCCATCACATGTGATGATTGGGACTTTAGTTTCACTTATCCTTCCGTAAGCATCACGCTTTCCACTTCACCGGAGCTTTATAAGTTGGAGTGAGAGGAAATATTGGGTTTCTCTTATCAGTTTAATGGCTCCTGTGATAACTCTTTACATGCTTACTTTATTTGAATTTCATGGTACATGGACACAAGGAGTAAGATTTCACTGGTCTGACTCGGGTAGCTTCCTAATATTGTTTGGGTGGTATGCCGTTATACAATGCAAGACATTATGTTCCATTGGTTTGGAAAGTCTATTTTTATACACATGGGGCAATTAATAATTCATATGGCTCTCTGTAAGGATAGTTATCAATTATTTGTAGTAGAGGTTCCAGAAATAGCTTGGTTCTCCTTTCAAGTGTCTAAGCATCAACTAGTCTGGATGGTCATAGTATTAGCACAACTAATATGAAGGCACTCGTCCCCTGAATGTAGTCAGGGTGATGTCTAAAGATTCTCCTACTTAGGTTATAAGCTTACGCTACTAAGCTCGATATAAATGCTGCAGTATGATAATTATGCCATAATTTGTTTTAATTTTTTCTGACTGATTGCCTCAATGTTCGGTTTTGTCCTTTCAGTATTAGTTTTGGTTGTAGGGAAAGAAAACACGAATACATAAACAATAAATGACCGTTTGTGTTTCTTGCCCAAAGGTGTGACACGAACATGCATTTATGAACTTTAAATTTCTTCGGATATTGATAGTCTGTTGTCTCCTTAAATGAATTATTGTGCCCTTTATAAAGTTGTTTTCTTAAATTGATCCTGGATTTGTAGTCTTGAATATTAATCATTGTTCAAATGTGTAAAGTTTCTTAGACGCAGGTTGAAAGGCATAAGGATAAAGATAACTCAGCTCAAGGGTTAGTGAAACTAACAGTTTTTGTAGGAGCAATAACAATGATAAATCATTCTTGAACAGATGTTTATATAATTTTTCACCAAAGTGGGAGTTATTAGGAAATTTTTTTCAAAGAGTTTCTTAAATGAAATTGCGACCAACAGTTTATAAAATGAGACTAATCTTTCCAAAGAAAGACATAATGAATGGTTCAAACTATGATACAACGTACGGTATTTCATGAAATTCTAAGACAACTTTATGTTCTGGTCCAACGACATAGGGTGCTAATGGGTGTGCAATTAGTCTTTGAAAGACCCGCTGCAGTATAATTGTTTTAAGTAGAACAAATCTTGACTTCTACTTCAGTATTGGCCTTGAATAATACAAAGTTTGGTGGGTCAAAGTGTGAAACCATATTTATAGGCAAGACTCTTGTTCGAGTAACTATTGGGTGATGTTGTGCATACTTTTCATACTCAGTCAAACTAATTTGAAAATTTTCAATTGATATGTGAACTAAAACTGGCTGGAATAATTTGTTTCAATAAACTGCATTTTCCTTTGCCCATCTCTAGAAATTAAATTTATCTCCGTATTGGTTGCTTTTTTCGGTTATTGGAACTTGATGATCAGTTTTAGTTTCCTTGAAACCTGTCTGCCTTTGGTTTGACCGTTCTTTTCTTATATGGCTTTGGTTCGATGGTTCCTTTCTTATCCTGTGAAAAGAGTTGAAGGCAATTTCTTTTAAGTATTTTGTATGAGGATGTTGATTCCCTTCTCCCATCCGCACTCTGAATTGCACAAGAATTCTTGTTTGTTTGTATAGAAAAGTAAAATCAATTATAGTAAATCCTAATGTAATTGAGACTAACTCATGGAATCTAGTTTTAGACTTCTAATCTATAGTGTTTAAAATTTTAAGCGATTATCATTCGTAGTTTTCGTGAAATAATAAATTAATCATTGTTTTGCCCATGTGGGAGAATAAGTATAAGAAATTTTGGGCTTCACGCTCATTAACATTTTCTACAGATATTGAGCTCTAAAAGATTGTGGGAGTTGTTCTTGTATTGTAATAGTCAAGTTGAAAAAAGTGAACTAAAGCTGAAGGTTCCTTCTATGATGAAATGTTTAATATTTGGAAACTGATTACTGAAGATTTGGAGTTAAACTACGATCTTTAAGATACAACATAATTAAATTGCATGAATATATATAATGTATATATGATGTACATGTGCATTGTCTATCTTCCTTGTCTCATGCATATGGTTTCATTGGATGGTTACTTGTTGGTCTTTATAAAGAGTTTGAGGGTATTAAGAACTAATGTTAAATATCGATCCGATTATGGTCTAATTGATTTGTACCATTTGATTGCCTTTGGTATGGTTTTGTGTATCCATTATACATGTTTAGATGAATGTTAAAGAAATATTATGCATGAAAGATTAGTTGTGATACTGTTGTGATTTTTCATTCATATTTATTCATGAGTGTTTGATTCTTGAAACAATTTTGTGAGACTAAAGCTTTTATTTAGTAGCATTTTTAGAGTGCTCGTGTATGTATGATTATTGGCAATACTTACAGCTAGGGTCAGCTTCTTTTGAAGCATTGAGCAATTTCGTTGGAAATTGATCATAAGATGAAGATGTTAGGAGACTTGAGGTCGAATTGAGGCTTTATTGAAAGCATTTAGGCAAACTCATTGAAGTTTGATAAGGGACCGAAGATGATTGTAGCATTAGATATATGTTACAAGATGCATTTATCATCTTATTTGTCATATTTAAATAGCAAGTCGAAAATGGGAGTTCTAGACTATTTCGATTCTGCTGAAATGTGGGAGTAAAGAAAGCCACTACATGTTTTGCTGCATCTCCTATTTCAAGACTTTGGTAGTTAATTTTCCTTCAAGCTAAGAATTGACAATGTCATATTAGTTTAAATTTGTTACATGCAATTAAATAACTAATCATTGTTCAAAAGAGCATATTGATTTAGTTTGTTGTGCAGGAATCTGAGAGGCTAATGTCTAGTGGTTAAGAATGAAGCCTTGAAATCGGAATTATGAAGGTATACTGGGTAAAAATGTGGGAGGGTTTGGTTGTGATATGAGTAGTAAATTACTTGTATGAAATGTATATGAACAAGTATATCAATTGCATCATATGATATGGTTGAGGATTGTGATTCTAGGGTGCGTGCAATATTAGTACATGCATTGCTTTCTAGGGTTCAAGCCTTAAACGAATATTGATGGATGTGTATATGATGATAGCTGCGATAAACTCAAAGGTCACTAAGGAATAATTTGTCATGGACATATTATTTCAGACTATAACTAGTTAACGTCCATGTGGGAGAATGTAAGAATCTTATGTGGACTCAACTAGTTAAAGATAAAGGAGAAATAATATGTTGGTAATACAAATTAATAAGAGTTTGGATACGTGGAAAGCTACATCATATAATTGAGGGTTATACTTTCATCGTGCATTTGAAAGGAAGCACTAATCACAACCACCTCTAAAAGATTGGGATTTGAAGCAACGGGAAAATAACCAACCCTCCACGATAGATGGGAGTTAGATGTCATTGCTTCTATAAGTGCAAGAGTTCCCTACTCACAAAGAAATACGTTCTGCAATTACGTTTCTATCACCATTGGAACATAAGGTCTTGAGTGAGTAGAAGAATTCTTGAGCGTGTTAACAGTAACCATGGCTGCACCAGGTAAGTCTTTCTTATCTAATTTCAAATCGTGACCTAGTATGCATGCTAATAACTAAGGTTTTTCCAACATCATCTTGATAAGGGATGGTTGTTCTCCTACCGCATTCACATGCTGGCACATTTGGAAAGTTCATTGTAATCGCATTTTCAATCAAGTGGACATTAATCCTACTCAAGTCATGTTCACTATCTCTTTGTCAATAGGTGCTTTCTTTGATACCACATGCAGTCCTTTAACTCCTCAGTCTTCATTCTCTGTGGTCACTAATCAGGAGACATTGTGGACTCCCCCCACCCTCGTCCCTCTCCGTTCATTAAAATTAATGTTGACGCAAGTTGGTGTGCTTCGAATGGCGGAGGGTATGCTGGGATGGTGTTGCGGGATGCTGAGAGGGGGTTCCTAGCGGTGGCCAGGTTCCCCATCAAGGCTGGTTGTGTTGCTCAGGCAGAAGCTTTGGCCCTCCTTCCTAGATGTCAGTTAGTCTCTCTGGGTTTTAGATGGGTCATTTTGGAGTCTGATTCGCTTGAATCTATTTCGTGCTTGAGAGATTCATTGGAAAATGGTAGCTGGGAAACCTTGTTGAATGATAATCTTGTCTTGGACCAAGACATAAGATCCAGCCCATGATAACACAAGCACAAAACTCGTGAATGAGCGAGAGAATTCTAGAAAAAAGTTGGTCGGTGATCATGCATGCAGCTAGATGGTTCTAGCAGCAAGTTGGCTTGTTTGCAATTAGAATATACTAAAATATGTATTGAATTTGTGGCTGGGAATAGACAGCCATAGCACCGACTTAACAATGTCGGTATTGTAGCTGAAAAATCTAGCAATATTATGTAGAAAGAACTAGAAAGCAGCATGGGCAGTTCCACCGACTTGATGAGTCGGTTATGCTTGCCTATAAATATAGGTGAGTGTGTTGTGATGTAACCAAGTGAGCAAGAAGTGAGAAAATGAGTGAAGAAGTGTATGAGTGTTTGATTGTTTCCTCTTGTATTAAGTTTGTGTGAGAATAAAAATTTTGTGAATTAACTTGAGTGTTCTTTCTTTCTCTTGCCTATCAAATTCCGCTGCGTCACATTCTTCTTTGTGAGATAAACATCTCCAAAGTAGTAAAGTCTTTTTAAGTCCCAACAAAGTGGTACCAGAGTCATGGCTAGCAACGCAATGGCATCCTTCCAAGTTCCAATGCTCAACAACAACAATTTCGATAATTGGAGTATCAAAATGAAGGCCCTTTTGGGAGCACATGATGTTTGGGAAGTCGTGGAGAAAGGCTACACTGAGCCAGAAGATGAAGCTACTCTGTCTCAACTTCAGAATGAGAGTTTGAAAGATTCAAGAAAGAGAGACAAGAAGGCTCTCTACCTCATCTACCAAGCATTAGATGACAATGGCTTTGAGAAGGTCTCGAGTGCAACCTTCGCCAAGCAAGCATGGGAGAAGTTTCAAACCTCTTACAAAGGAGCTGAACAAGTGAAAAAGGTTCGTCTTCAAGTATTAAGAGGTGAGTTCGAATCTCTACAAATGAAAGGGTCTGAATCAATCTCTGATTATTTCTCAAGAGTCTTAGCCCTTTCTAATCAATTAAAAAGAAACGGTGAAAAGTTGGAAGATGTTAGAATTATGGAGAAGATATTACGCTCGTTAGACCCCAAATTCGAGCATATTGTCGTAACGATTGAAGAAACAAAAAACTTGGAAGAAATTAGCATAGAGCAATTAATGGGTTCGCTACAAGCATATGAAGAGAAACATAAGAAAAGGCAAGGGAATGATGAGCAGCTCCTCAAGACGCATGTTCAGCCAAAGAAGAAAGAAGAAAACTTCAACAACGAGGGAAACCAATACGAAAGAGGTTGTGGCCGAGGTTGCGGACGTGGGCGTGGACATGGACATGGACGTGGACGTGGTTGGAACTTCAACAACCATAGCAACTACGAAATAGGAAAAAGCTCAACTAAAGGTCGTGGAGGAGGACGCTCAAACTCGAGGTATGAAAAATCTCAAGTTCAATGCTACAATTGTCAAAAGTATGGGCATTATGCTTGGGAATGTAGAGCTCCAAGCAACAGACCTAATGAGAAGGTCAATTATGTGAAAAAAGAGAAAGAAGAGAACGGTGTTGTGCTACTGGCATGTAAAAATAATGATGGAGACCAAGATTATACATGGTATCTTGACACCGGCGCCAGCAACCACATGTGCGGAAGAAGAAACATGTTTGTATAGCT
Source organism: Crataegus laevigata (assembly GCA_963580275.1). Classification (NCBI taxonomy): domain Eukaryota; kingdom Viridiplantae; phylum Streptophyta; class Magnoliopsida; order Rosales; family Rosaceae; genus Crataegus; species Crataegus laevigata. Next base: position 13,393,795 of record OY756940.1, on the reverse strand, counting down.
CAATGAATCGGTGAGTGGCAACGTTTCTTTTGGAGACGAATCCAAAATACCCGTAAAAGGAAAAGGTAACATCCTTATTCCCTTGAAAAATGGCGGCCACCAATTAATTTCAAATGTCTTCTACGTGCCTAATATGAAAAGCAACATTTTGAGTTTGGGTCAACTCTTAGAAAAAGGTTATGATTTTCATACGAAAAATTATATCCTTTTTCTTAGAGATGACAAAGGAAGATTAATTGCCAAGGCGAAAATGTCAAAGAATAGGATGTTTCCTATGAATATTCAAAACGATGTTGCAAAGTGTCTCAAGATATCTTACAAAGACACATCATGGCTTTGGCATCTTCGTTTTGGGCATCTTAACTTTGGAGGACTGGAGTTATTATCCAAGAAGGAAATGGTGAGAGGCCTACTGTGCATCAGTCATCCTGGTCAAGTTTGCGAAGGATGTTTACTTGGGAAATAATTCAGGAAAAGCTTTCCAAATGAGTCGACCACAAGAGCCCAGAAGCCACTCGAGCTCATTCATACTGATGTGTGCGGTCCAATAAAGCCAAGCTCTTTGGGTAAAAATAATTATTTCCTTCTCTTCATTGATGATTTTTCAAGGAAAACCTGGGTATATTTCTTGAAGCAGAAATCAGAAGTCTTTGGAGCATTCAAGAAGTTCAAAGCCGCTGTAGAAAAATAGAGTGGTTGCAAGATCAAAGCCATGAGATCTGATCGAGGAGGAGAATTCACTTCAAAGGAATTTCAAGAATTTTGTGAAGCCAATGGAATTCGTCGACCTTTGACAATTCCAAGATCCCCTCAACAAAATGGTGTGGCAGAAAGAAAAAATTGAATTATCCTCGACATGGCTGGAAGCATGCTCAAAAGCAAGAAACTGCCTAAGGAGTTGTGGGCAGAAGCTGTAGCATGTGCTGTCTATTTATCCAATCGGTCTCCAACAAGAAGTGTGTGGGGAAAAACTCCGCAAGAAGCATGGAGTTTAAGAAAGCCAGGTATCTCCCATTTAAGAGTTTTTGGAAGCATAGCCCATGTACATGTACCAGACGAGAGGAGAACTAAACTAGACGACAAAAGTGAAAAGTTCATCTTCATCGACTATGACACAAATTCAAAAGGTTATAAGCTGTATAATCTGAAAAATGGGAAGACGGTGATCAGTCGAGACATGACATTCGATGAAGAAGAAGAATGGGATTTTGGCCCGCATGAAGGTGATTTTAGTTTCTTTCCTCAATTTGAAGAAGATAATGAATAAACAATAATGGAGCAAGCAAGCGATGTTCAACAACAATCCACTACTCCACCAACATCAACCAATCATGGTAATTCACCAGCATCAACATCATCAAGTGGAAGTTCAAATGAAAGAGATGTTCCACGCACAAGGAGTTTACGAGAACTCTATGAGATAGCTGAAAGACTTGATAATCCTACACTTTTCTGTCTCTTTGCTGATTGTGAACCAGTCGACTTCCAAGAAGCAGTACAAGATAATAAGTGGAGGAAAGCAATGGATGAAGAAATTGAAGCAATTCAGAAAAATGACACATATGATCTCGTTATTCTTCCGGAAAGACACAAAGCCATCGGAGTCAAGTGGGTGTACAAGACAAAGAAAAATGCCAATGGAGAGGTCGAAAGATACAAGGCGAGACTAGTGGCGAAGGGCTATAGTCAAAGAGATGGAATCGACTATGATGAGGTATTTGCAACTGTAGCTCGTTTGGAAACTATACGATTTTCTTTGGCAGCTCAAAACAAATGGAAGATTCAACAAATTGATGTAAAGTCCGCCTTCCTAAATGGAGTCCTTGAAGAAGAAGTCTACATTCATCAACCATCAGGCTATGAAATCAAAGGGCATGAAGACAAGGTTCTGAAGCTGAAGAAAGCCCTTTATGGGTTAAAACAAGCGCCAAGAGCATGGAATAGTCACATCGACAAGTACTTTCAGGAGAACAACTTTATGAAATGCCCTCATGAACATGCTCTCTACGTCAAAGTTAAAGATGGAGATATTTTAATTATGTGCTTATATGTGGATGATATAATCTTCACCGGAAGCAATCCAAGCATGTTTGAAGAGTTCAAGAGAGTGATGACCAAAGAATTCGAGGGGACCGACATTGGGCTGATGGCATACTACCTAGGCATCGAAGTCAAGCAGAATGAATAAGGCATTTTCATCTCCTAAGAAAGCTACACAAAGGAGATACTGAAAAAGTTCAAAATGGACGACTGCAAGCCCATAAGCATGCCAATGGAGTGTGGAGTCAAGCTGACCAAGCATGACAAAGGAGAAAGCATAGATCCAACATTTTTCAAGAGTCTAGTTGGAAGCTTGCGCTACTTGACATGCACAAGACCAGACATTCTCTGTGCCGTCGAATTAGTCAGTCGCTACATGGAGAATCCCACAACTACACATTTGAAGACGGCCAAAAGAATTCTTCGATACCTTAAAGGTACCGTTAACTTTGGCTTGTTCTATTCAAGTTCTGATAACTACAAACTTGTTGGATACAGCGACAGTGATTGGGCAGGAGATTCCAACGACAGAAAAAGCACTACTGGATTTGTTTTCTTCATGAGAGACACTGCAATCACATGGATGTCGAAGAAGCAACCGATTGTCACTCTCTCTACCTGTGAAGCTGAATACGTAGCTGCTACCTCATGTGTCTGTCATGCAATCTGGTTGAGAAACTTGCTAAAAGAGTTAAGCATGCCACAAAAAGAGCCAACAGAGATCTACGTCGACAACAAGTCTGCAATAGCTTTAGCGAAGAATCCAGTTTTCCATGACAGGAGCAAACACATAAATACCCGCTATTATTACATAAGAGAGTGCATTGCAAGAAAGGATGTGCAAGTGGAATATGTGAAGTCTCAAGACCAAGTCGCCGACATATTCACCAAGCCACTCAAACAAGAAGACTTTATCAGACTGAGGAACTCAATCGGCGTCACAAGACAAGATTAAGGGGGGGATGTTGAATGATAATCTTGTCTTGGACCAAGACATAAGATCCAGCCCATGACAACACAAGCACAAAACTCGTGAATGAGCGAGAGAATTCTAGAAAAAAGTTGGTCGGTGATCATGCATGCAGCTAGATGGTTCTAGCAGCAAGTTGGCTTGTTTGCAATTAGAATATACTAAAATATGTATTGAATTTGTGGCTGGGAATAGACAGAAATGGCACCGACTTAACAATGTCGGTATTGTAGCTGAAAAATCTAGCAATATTATGTAGAAAGAACTAGAAAGCAGCATGGGCAGTTCCACCGACTTGATGAGTCAGTTATGCTTGCCTATAAATATAGGTGAGTGTGTTGTGATGTAACCAAGTGAGCAAGAAGTGAGAAAATGAGTGAAGAAGTGTATGAGTGTTTGAGTGTTTCCTCTTGTATTAAGTTTGTGTGAGAATAAAAATTTTGTGAATTAACTTGAGTGTTCTTTCTTTCTCTTGCCTATCAAATTCCGCTGAGTCACATTCTTCTTTGTGAGATAAACATCTCCAAAGTAGTAAAGTCTTTTTAAGTCCCAACAAACCTATCCTACTTTGGCGAAAGTCAAACATCTTGAGGATGCTTTCCAGGACTGTCGCTGGTCTTGGGTTCAGAGATCAGCCAACACGGCGGCAGATTGGATTGCGTCGGCGAGATTCCCAGAGATGTACGATGTTTCATGGGTCGATCGATCTCCATCTTCACTGGTTCCTATCTTGAACAAGGATGGCTTACTATGTCCACCTCAATTTTGTTTTGGCTCTGTAGGAGGCGATGTTTTGCATTAGATGCATAATCTGTCTTCCTTGTACCCTCCTACATTGCTAGTCTTGTATTTCGGTGTTTGTTGCTTGCCTAGGTGTAGACTTCGTTTGTAATCTTTGCATCTTTGCCCTGGAAATGTTATTCCTAATTTACCAAAAAAAAAAACAAAAAACAAACTAAGATGGAAGTTATAGAGTTTCAAAGATAGGGCAATCGTAACTTTTGCAGGATTATTTTAATCTGATGCAGTTGGTATTGGTATGAATCGCTGTATAACCTCTCTTTTTGAATATGACTTAGTGGGCTTATGCTTTCCTTCTTCGAGTGTTTCAGGTAACTAAGGAAGTTAGCCATGCCCCCAACAGGAAAATCAAAGAGTGTGAGTAAGCGGTTTTCTTATAATAATGAGGCTTCTTCTAAGCATGGGGACCATGCTAACACAAGTGGGCAGAAATTAAGTCCTGATTTTGTTTTCTGGATGTTTATCTTTTCGAATGTTTTTTCTTTTCTAATACAGAAAACATAAGAAGAATAGGATAAAATATAGTATGAAATAGACTCATCAGTGGGACCATTTCAGTTATTCTGGTTAGCTCGCTATGATGGTTTGTTCTTGTTGTTCTTATAAGTACTGTATTGCTACACATGGTGATCGGGCGTTGATTTCTGGATCCAACTTATGTGTTATAATTTTTTTTTATTTAGCTTAGCTTTTGAACATTTTCTTTTGTTTTTTTTTTTTTTTTTGGAAAACCTCATTTACAATTGTATAACCTTGTCAGTGGAAACTAAATTTGAATTCTTGATTTTCTTCCTCCTTTTTCTGAAAGCAACAACTGTGCATTGCCACTACAGGACTAAGGAGTTATGTAAACAATGTTGGTTTACTTCTTGTTATGTTCATGCAGCTCTCAAACAGTAATTATTCTTGATTGTCCGATGAAAGTATTAGAACCATTTAAATTTATTAATTGTTAACTATTTTTGGATACATTTCGCCTGTCCTCTCATGTGCAGAAGAGAAGGTGGTCGTATATGATAGTGATTCAATGGAGCAAGGAAGAGCTAAAGCATTTTTTTTGAAGCGTATCGTAAGTATGGAAAAGATTGGAAGAAGGCTAGTACCAATTTTATGATACTCTTCACATGAATAACAATGTTTGGATCCCCAGTCAGCTCACTAATTTACTACTAATTTGTGTTTTAGGTGGCTGCTGTAGTACTCACCGATCTGCAGAAATGGTAGAGGCCCTTTACACAAAGAATAACGAATGTGTAGGAACTAGGATATAGTGCAATTTATCTTGTATGGACTCTGTCTTGATCCATATAGATCAAATTGTGTCTAAAAAGTTTGTTTTAGTCTTGGTCTTCTATTGTTTTCCTTCTCTCTACCGCAACTCAGGTGTTTTGATGTTGTGGCAAGTCCAGCATTGCATGAAGTTTTCAGTAGTTTGAGAAATTTTTAGTTGTATATTCTGACTTATTTTGCATCAGAAAATAAGATTTGACAATTTTAATTTGTTGAGCTCTACAATCGGTGAAGTTTCATTGCGTGAGTCAACACATTTATATCTTGTGTTTATAGTTTTACAAACTTTGTTGATACCATGATATTGAGTTAACTTTGTTTTTTCCTGCAGAAAATAAATGCGTATGCTTTTTATGTTTTAATGATAAGCTTTATATGTAGCATGTCACTCAAGAATGTGCTATATTTTCAGGCCTATTTATCTCTTCCTGAAGGTGTTGCTTCTGTTGTTGGCCTGATAGTAATGATGACTGACCACTACTCTCTACCGTTGAAATTAATTAAAATTGAACCGAGTTTTTCAGATTACTATGTGCACTTAACCTCTGGTAGTGTTCCAGTTTGGCTGTTTTTTGTATATATACAAACACTGCTTGGAGAAAGGAAACTGTACCTCATAAGAAGACAAAATGTAGTTTCTTGCTTATGTATGTTTGCCCTTTGTCTGTGGAAAAGAGAAATTGGTGGGGGATGGAATGAATAAGTGTAGGAGCATAGGTAGAAACTAGGTTTGTTTAAAATCAGAATTTAGGGATTATATTGTATTATTAATTCAAGAACACCTCTGTAGATAGGCCTGCCGTGATGCAATGCAAATTTTTTCTCCGAATTGAGATTACAGAGATAAATTTGAACCTACCTTTCCTGCAATTATTGTACTCCTCGCTTTTTATTTCTTCTATCTCTCTCCTTTTCTTTTTCTCTTCTTTTCTTCTTGGTTCTTTTCAAAGTTCTCTTTGCCCTTTTCATCTTACATCATATATTGGCTTCAAAGATGCTAATGCCATTGATGTGCTTTGAATCTGTTTCAGGAATTTCATGCTGTTAAAAAAAAAGAGGACTCCTCAAGTCCCTGTTACATATTCTAGTGATAAAGATAACAATAGAAAGTATATTTCACCAGCCAGGCAAGGTTTAAAACTCAGTGCAGACACTAAAAACGATGCTGTTGCTCATGAGATAGCATTGGCATTGGCTGAGGCCTCACATTGAGGTGATTCTCCCTTGGTTTCTTGGAAATCTAAGAAAAAAGCCAAAGGCACTCCACCAACTGTTAGAAATGGTGAAATTGCCTCATTTTATAAGATTCTTCGAAGCATATGAATGTCTTGATGACACAACAATGAGTGCACTTGTTTTTTCTCCACAATCACTGCTAATCTATTAGATTTCGTTGAGGCTGAAACAGAATATCTGCCATTCATTGTTACCGGTCTGCAGCTCATGTTTGGAATTCTATTGCTGTATGCAGTACCGTGCATTATTGTCCTGTTGGAGTTCTATTGCTCTACGCAGCATGCCATTCACTGCTTTCCACTCATTGTTTTCGTTGGTCATTTGTGTATGCTGACTGCTTAAACCAATGAGCTTATATTGAGGCTGTATCTTTATTTGTAGAAAATTTTACGGTGCAGAAAACTCTCTGGCTAGGGGAAATCATCAAATTTTGTACAAGCTAAAGGTGGGCCTGGTGAAACTGCTACTGCAGAAGGGGCAAATTCTCAGCCTTCAATTCCTGCACAGATCCAAGCAAAAGAAGCTGATATACGAGCTAGATTTGAGTTGACTCGCGCACTTGACAAAAAGGTGTAGTGCTGAATATCTTATATCCATCTTAGGTGTCAACCATCGGCAAAATGTCTTACATTTGGAGAAAAGTGGCTTTAGCTGTTCAACTCCTGTCAATGTCGGGTATTTTAGAACTGAGTTGATGATCATGTTGAAACTTGTAGGATGCCATGGTATCTGAGTTGAGGCGCATGAATGATGAGGTGTTGGAAAACCAAAATGGAGACAACTTTATCAGGGATTCTGAGTCTTTTAAAAAAAGGAATATGCTGCAGTGCTCTTTCAGTTGAATCAAGTCAATGACCAGGTATCAGTATCTAATCGGACCATTTGCAGCTTCATTCCCTTTCCTTCTATCATGTTGGTATTTGATTGCAACCATGGATTTAAATATCGATATTATCGGCGAAATATCGCCGATAATATCGATTTTTCGCGGGATGGATATTTTAATAGGTATCCGTGTGGTTTTCGACAAAATATATCGATAATATCGCGATATTTTGGAAATATCGAGATATTTTGTTGAACGGTGCAATCGGACTCCGATATCGAACGCCGGAGTTGGTGTGCCTATTCCCGAGCCGATTTCGTCCCAAAAACCTTGCAAAAACACGATTTTTAACTTCAATTTCACATATAAGCTTCAAATTTCACGCATGCATCAACGATTCAACATATGTGATGTCGGTTTAGGGCTTAGGGTTTCAATGGAATCTCACCTGAAAAATCGATGACTGGGCCAACTCCTTGCTCAGCGGCGCACCACCAGAGACGACTGAGCCAGAGCCACGATCAACGGCGGCGAAGGATCGAGAGAGTGGGCGAAGGATCGAGAGAGTGGGAGAAGGGGGAGATCTGTGTGTGTGTGGGTCGAATGGAGAAGGGGGAAAAGAGAGGTCAGGCCTCAGAGAAGAAGAGAGAATGATCGAGGGCCTCAGAGAAGAAGAGAGAAGGATCGAGAAGGGGGAGATCTGTGTGTGTGTGGGTCGAATGGAGAAGGGGGAGAAGAGAGGTCAGGCGCCTCAGAGAAGAAGAGAGAAGGATCGAGGGCCTCTGTGTGTGTGTGGGTCGAATGGAGAAGGGGGAGAAGAAAGGTCAGGCGCCTCAGAGAAGAAGAGAGAAGGATCGAGAATGAAAGAGAGAGAGAGAGAGAGCCGTATGCGTGTGAGATATGTGTGCGTGTGTTGTGTGCGTGTGTGATGGCATGTCTGTGTGTGTGCGCCTCTATGGTTGAGTGACTCCATCTAACTCACCTCATGAATTTTTCAATCACTTTTTACAATTGCAGACAATGGACAACGAATAATAGCATGTCTGTGTGTGTGCCTCTGTGGTTGATTGACCCCATCTGACTCACCTCACTAATTTTTCAATCACTTTTTACAATTGCAGACAATGGACAACGAATAATAGAACTTTAATAATGAAACCGTGTGTCACTGTGAGTCTGTGATATGCTTTCACATGCAAAACCATGTGCCACTCTCTGTTATATACTTATATTCTTCCACCTTATCAGAAGTGGAGTATCAGAGGCATTCCCTCAGAGCATTTTCGTTTCTTCTTCTTCCCTTACCATTTTCAAAGTCATTCCAGATTCATTCCAAAGCTTGAACACAAAGGGTTCCATATTTAAGGTAAGTTTACAAACTTATATTTATATTATTGTAATTTATACAACAACAAATAAATTTGTATGGACTTGTATGTTAATTTTTTTAAGTAATTAATACTTGCATGTTAATTTTTGTAAGTAATTAAGTAATGTTAACAATTACATGTTAATTTTTTTTAAGTAATTAAGTAATGTTGTATAATTATTCCCTAGGATTATTTTAATATGTTTAATGTTATTTATTATTTTATTAATATTAGGTTTTATTATCAAATTGGATTATTATTCATTAAATTAGATTATTATCAAATTGCATTATTCATTAAATTGGCTTATTATCAAATTGGACTATTCATTAAATTGGATTATTGTTAAATTGGATTATTATTCATTAAATTGGATTATTCATTAAATTGGCTTATTATCAAATTGGACTATTCATTAAATTGGATTATTGTTAAATTGGATTATTATTCATTAAATTGGGTTATTATCAAATTGGACTATTCATTAAATTGGATTATTATTAAATTGGATTTTTATCAAATTGGATTATTATTCATCACTATGTTTTATATTAGGATTATTTTTTTATCAAATTGGATTATTATTCATTAATATTAGGTTTTTTTATTATCAAATTGGATTATTCATTAAATTGGATTATTATCAAATTGGATTATTATTCATCACTATGTTTTATATCAGGATTTTTTTTTTTATCAAATTGGATTATTATTCATTAATATTAGGTTTTTTATTATTATCAAATTGGATATTATCAAATTGGATTATTCATTAAATTGGATTATTATTCATCACTATGTTTTATATTAGGATTATTTTTTTATCAAATTGGATTATTATTCATTAATATTAGGTTTTTTTTTATTATCAAATTGGATTATTCATTCAATTGGATTATTCATTAAATTGGATTATTATCAAATTGGATTATTATTCATCACTATGTTTTATATTAGGATTATTTTTTTATCAAATTGGATTATTATTCATTAATATTAGGTTTTATTAATCCATATTATTTTTTTAATTACTTAAATGTTTACAATCATTTTCTTTACTTCGTATTTAATTCTTCTGTACAATAACTTTATTATTTAGGTTCTCTTATATAACCGTCATCACTACTATATTTTTTTGGCCAAAAAATATTTGTCTAATTTTCATGAAAAATAAATGTAGGTACGTTTAAGATGTCTAGTGGAGCTACTAAACGTGATCCAGCTTGAGAACATGGAGACCCAATAGACGGAAACAAACATGGCACAATTTGCAAATATTGTGGTCGGGTAATGAAGAATGGTGGAGTGACACGACTTAAGTACCATCTTAGTGGATTAGATCCAGCAAAAAATGTCCAACGATGCGATAATGTCCCCCCCAGAAGTGAAGGCATTCATCAGCACATTATTAAAAAATAAAAAACAGCAGAAGGAAAAGAGAACACAAGGAATGGAAAATATTCGAGCTGGGCTACGAGGAGAAGTCATTGGCCAAGCGGTTGACAGTGATGATGATGACGATGAGGACGAATGTGATGATGACATAGGACCTGAAGAATGACACAGTTTGAAACAAGCATTACGTGCCTCCAAACAGTCAGCATGGGAAAGAGAACACCTTCATAAAATTCCTAATAGAGCACAAGGTTCCGGGACAAGTGGTGGTGCACAAATGAGACGGGGAGGCAGTCTTAGAGAATCACAACCAACACCACCAATAGCCCCAAGTTTATATAAGTCATCCAACGCACGTCAAAAGAGTGTTTGGAGTTATTTCAAGGGAGGTAATGTGAAGGAGGGAATGGGGCGTCTAATTAGCAAGTTCTTTATCTATGAAAATGTCCCTCCTGCAAAGGCATCATCACATCATTTCAAAAATATGGTAGTGGGATGTCAACAAGCCGGTGTTGGAGTACAACCTTCCACTCCCTATGAGATAAGAAACAAATATTTGGATTGGGAGTATAACGACATTGGCGAGTATGTTAACAAGTTGAGGTCAAAGTGGGAAACACATGGTTGCACAATCATGTGTGACGGATGGACTGGGCCGACCAGATTGTCTATCATAAACTTCATGGTATACTCCAAGGGAAAAACAGTTTTTTTGAAGTCTGTTGATGCTTCAGACCATATAAAGAACTACAAGTATATTTACAAATTATTGAGGGATGTAATCATGGAGGTGGGAGAGCATAATGTTGTCCAAGTCGTGACCGACAACGGTTCTGCATTTGTCAAAGCTGGAAAAAAGTTAATGAAGCATCATAATGTGTTTTGGACATCATGTGCAGCACATTGTATTGATCTCATGTTTGAGGCAATGGGGAAGAGAGAGAATGTTGCTACTGTGGTCAAAAGAGCTAGAACGATCACAAATTATATTTACAATCACAGTTGGTTGTTGGCAAAGATGCGTGAATTTTGCAAGGGAGAAATTATTCGTCCAGCTACCACTCGATTTGCCACCAATTATATTGCATTAGACAGCCTAGTTAAGAAGAAAGCAGGGTTGAAGCAACTATTCACTAGTGACGATTGGGCCAACCACAATTTCAGCCGCTCAAGTACAGGTCGTATGGTGGAAAGTATAGTGCTTGATCATGCTTTTTGGACTCAATCAGAACATGTGTGCCAAGTGTTTGAACCTCTGTACAAAGTTTTACGGATCGTTGACATAGAAGTGTATCCTACTATGGGGGCAGAAGGAGCTCGGTGGGGAAGGAGAGTGAGTTGATGCGTGTAGTGAAGGATGAATTGGAAAGAAAACATGGTGGAAGGTGGGTCATAAAGATAATTAATGACCGATGGTATAAAACATTATACCACGATTTGCATGCAGCAGGTATAAATTATGTCATAATTTGCAATTCATTTCTTTAGTTGCATAAGTATTATTTCTCTTATTAGAGTATGTGTTTCTTTGAACAGCATATTATTTGAATCCCCGATACCAATACAGACCCGGTGTTGGAGATGATGGTACCCTTATACGTGCTGTACATAATGTATTCTCTAAATTAGACCCTGCATCTCCAGCAGTTGGCCAATTTGGAAATGAGGTACACAATTACTTAAATTATAATAATTACTTTGTTGGATTAAACTAACACGATTTATTGAATTCAGCTAACATGGTTTAAAGATGCAAGAAGAACTTTTGGAGAACCAACATCAGTTGCTGCTCGAACAAATATGTCTCCTAGTGAGTATAAACATATTTCACTATAAGTTTATAATAGAATTTGTTGGAGTTATTAGGCTTATCAACATTGTTTTTCATTGTAGCTGAATGGTGGATCATGTATGGGACTGATGCACCAACTGTGAGAAAGTTAGCAATCAAAGTATTATCACAAACAGCTTCCTCATCTGCTTGTGAAAGAAATTGGAGCACATTTGCACTCATACACACAAAGCAAAGAAATAAGTTGGCTCATAGTAGCTTGGAAAAATTAGTTTATTGCTACTACAACATGAAACTTCAACTTCGAGATAAGGAAGCAGAAATAGATCATGTCGACCGTGGTGACCCACTAGATGTGTTTGATATTGTTGGTGCAGATAATGATACACAGGATAACCAACTTTATCAATGGATTAGACCTCTTCATTTATATGATGATGAAGGCAACCCAGCTCCCAGAGTTACTGAAGAAGCACGTAATGAAGGGATAAATGTAGAAAGAGTATTAGAAGAGGAGGTGGGATCTAGCAGCGCTGACTCTTTGGAAGAACTTTTGCGCCCAAGACCAAGAAACACTGGAATTCCACCTTCTTCCAATCCTACACAACCACAACATCGTGCTGATACTAATGATAGCTCTAGTACAAGATCAGGAGACTCACCTACCACCGGAGGTGGGAATGATGAAGGATACAGTGGAGCTGGAGGTAGTGGTGGTGGATGTGGAAACTATTATGGACCACCTCCCGGATTTATGACCCCCTTCATTGGTGAGGCAAACTTCACGCATGCAACACAGGATGATGACCATGGCAGTAGGCGGGCAGGACCAGGAATTGGTGCCATAGGGAATGACTATACTCGTAGAGAAAGAGGCAAGGGGATTTTGTCAAGTCAAGAAGATGACTCGTTATCTAGAACTTCGGACTCTGTTGGTGTGGGAAGTAGTAAATATGGTTATACTCATAGCCAACCATTTCCCTACCCTTCATATCCCATTCCTGTTGGGATGGAATCGAGCGAGTCATGGAAACAATCCCAGACTCAATCTTCAAATGATTTTGCTTATGGACAACCTCAACCAATCTCGGATCCATATGGCTGGCATGTTAACAATTACATGCAAAACTATTTTGGGGATTTATCATTTGATAACTACTCTTCACAATACACTCACTCTACACGTAGAGATGATGAATATAGTGAAAATTTTGAACCTCATAGGAACTCTATGTGGTACTAAAGTGTAAAATATTGTACTAATTCATTATATATAAATGATTTATGGTGTGTTTAGACTTCTTTCATTAATTACTACATATTTTCTACACTCACAATGTTTGTCAGCTCGTTATATAATCAACTTGATAATGTTAAATCCATCATGCAATGTATTTCCTTCCAATTTTTTGTGATAAACTAATAGATAATTGACTAAATAAACATCCTGCAAAATTTCAATAAAAATTTCCAAGTTTTTCTTACAATTTCCGTGGTTTCCATGTAATTTTTATCGATATCGATATTTTATCGATATTTCCGTGTTTTCGGACTACCGATATTTCCGATATTACCAATATTTAAATCCTTGATTGCAACTATAAGCAAGCTGATTGCCTTTCGTGCTCAGGTTTCTTCTGCTCTTTTTAGCTTAAGACAATGCAACACATAGAGAGAGTCCCGCAGTCAGCTTGGTGAAGCCCATGGAAAATTTAAGAGACCCCGGTGGCCATTCAAGCTCTTCTGGGTATTTTTGTCATGCCCAAGAATCGGCAGGTCATGTGTGTGATATTGTTGAAAGTTCAAGAGCAAAAGCCCGCAAAATGGTTGATGCAGCTATGCAGGTGGGCATCTAGTGCTCTTTGATTCTTTGTCCTGGTGCCCTCTATGAGTTATTGTTAGTAAACCAGAAGTATGATTGCAGTGAGTAAATGTCCATTGGTACTCTGACAACAATTTCATCGTAATTACAATTTCAGGAAACCTCATCCTTGAGGAAGGAAGACAACCTTGAGAGGATGGAGGAGGTTATAGATTTTATTAGTAATCGGATCTCAGATGACGTCGGCATTAACCCTGCAGATCCAGTTCCAGTTTCTCAGGATCAGTCAACTGCCTGTACATCAAAACTAAAGGCAACGAGATGTGCACCTGATCCCAAGTCAAATAGTTTATCAAACCGAAATGAAGAAAAAGCCCTTACAGACCTTACTGTAAATTGTGTAGCAGCTTTTTTGATGATTCAGGTAATTGAGTATACCTTGCACATTTTCTGTTGCTGCGTGATTTTTCTTGGTGATATATATGTTGGAATTTATTAGGTTTATTTAGGAAATTAATTAAAGATTTGATTTGATTTGATTTGATTTGATTTGATTTTGTAGTAGAGTATTTTTTGTATTTAGTAAACTACAGATATTAACTGTTCATTCTTAGCTATTTCATAAGAAATATGATATATAGAAAAATATAAATTCATAAGAAATATGATATATAGAAAAATATAAATATCAAAAATAAGGAAGAATAGAAAATAGAATTTTATAATTTCCAAAACATATTGGATATTTGAATTTTATAGAACATACCTATTAATATAGCGATATTATTAAATATCGCGATATAAAATTTTGATCTATTTCTCAAATATATGTTTATACGCATTAGGGTTTCTTAGGTTTATTACTCTATAAATAGAGCTTGTAATTTAGTTTGAAAATCAAGTTAGTCACAATGTAACCTCTTAGGGTTTTGTAGCCGTTTCGGCATTCTCGTTTGTTAAACAAAATTCTTATTATTTTGTAATCTTATTTGTGGCGCATTCTGATATTCAACTATACTTACGTTATGCCATTTGGGTCGAGAGATTTGGACTTTGGAATGTTAATTTCTTATGTTAGTTCAAACCATTCATAAATTTGAGTAATTAAGAAAATGAGGGATTACAATCAACGTTTCTCTCTCGAGTATCTGAAATTCCCCATTTTCTTCAAGCAATCAAGTTTATAAAATCTGCACGGCAGTTTCCACGGCCTGAGGTCGCCCAAGTATTTGACGAAGCCGTTACTAGCTGGCAGCCATTCTGTCCGCAGAACCTTTCGGTTTACGGAGAAATACAGAAGTGCATGGGCATTGTTAGGAATCAGACGCTGGCGTTGGTGCCTACATAGTTCCACTTGACGTCCTAAATATAGGTGCTGTGCATATTTTGTGGAGTGAGGATCCTCGGGGATCCTCCAATCACATTCGTTCATTGTACATCGTGTGGCTAGTTTTTGTCAAGTATTGTTTATATTCAATTTTAAATATAAAAAATTACAATAATTTCTGATCGCACGATGTACGATAAACGGATGTGATTGGAGGATGTCCAAGTTCCTCACAAAGAGGATCCAGCAAGGATCCTCCTGGCATTCTGTGAATCCTTTTTTGCCCTCATTATATCTATCTATCAACCATCACCAATATCAAATGTGCGTAGAGTTGTATCTTAAAGCATTTTTGTATGTATATAGAATAGTATAATTGTTGAATAAAATTCTCTTCGTTTCTGGTGGTTCGTGAGGTTTTCCATTTTCTGAAACTCAGAAAGGTTAAAACTCAGTTCGAACTTGCTTTGAAAATTGGTACGAATAAAGCCTATGATCGAATTGAGTGGGACTTCTTGGAAGCCGTCATGGGGGAGGATGGGTTTCCATCGGTGGTGGATTGATATGGGGATGGGGTGTGTGACCACGGTAAATTTCTCGATGCTTATCAATGGACAACCTGGAAATCGGTTCAAGCCTTCCCGGGGGCTTTGACACGGTAAATTGTCAGAACATGGTGCAGCTGCTAAATGCATATTGTCAGGCATTGGGGCAAGAAGTGAATATGCAGAAATCAGCTATTTTCTTTGGAGCTAACGCCCCAACTAGCCTCAGGATTGAAATCTGCCATATTTTGGGTATGCCACATGTGGATGACCCGAGAAAGTTTTTGGGCATTCCTACAGTTTGGGGAAAGTCGAAGAAGGAAGCTTTGGCATATGCGAAGGATAGGTTGATGGCAAAGATCCAACGCCTAAATACAGAGATGAAAGTAAAATTCAATGGTTAATTTACGGTAAATCGGGGTATTTAAGGTGACTTGGGGTAGTATTCTGGGTCTTTGTTTCTACCTTTCTCATTATGCCCGGTGGTTGTTGGTCTGTGGTGACCTTCTGTATCTCTATTGGCTTCGGCCCTGGTAATGATATTTTCCAACTTCTCGAAAAACACTCCCCCTCCATCCAGTGTAAATTATATTTGTAATATAATTTGTATTTCGAAAAAATAATCCCAAAGAAATGATAGGTGTAAATCCCTTCGTATTATACAAGAAATGTCATTGACACTTCAAGATCATTGTTCGGAATGAACTGCAAAATGAATTTTTTAGAATGTCAATAAAAGCTGCCTATTATAGTTAAACTGTTAATCTAAAAGGTTAATTGGACAGATAATATGGTTATATCTCGATTTTTTGTGTTCTCAACTAAAGAGCATCATAGAAAATCTCCTTACAAATAAATGTAGCAAGTAGTCAGAGATCAATGGATTTCACAATTAAAAAACGTATCAAAACAAATATCAGAACACTTGTCATGGAAAAAGAGACAAGAAAATCAGTATATAATTCAAAGAATGATGCCCCTTACATTTGGTACAAAAGTGAACAATTCACAACTTCCTCTTTTGCTTCTGAAGCCTCTACTTGCAGGCACAAAAGTTGAACCCTAATTTGACCCCCCATCACAACTTTACTTTCTTCTTTTTAGGCCTTTTTACCACACCGCACCCGGAGTCTTCCATAACCTGCAGCACATCACAAGTTACAAGTTAGTATCAAAAGGAAACGAGGCTACATTAAACATATAAGAAATGATTTCCGCATAAGATCATCCGCCTTTGGTTTATTCAATCCAAAGTCCAATGATAAACATCGGTAGGTAGTGTGAGTAAGGGGTGTGCGGAAATTCACTTCCCTAAACACGTAAAGAAAACGAATGAAATACGAGAGACAAAACCCCGTCAATGAGACAAATGCCCGTGATAAGTTAACAACCTTTTGTTGTCTCTTTTTCTTGTCACTTTTCATCTTCTTCTTCTTCTTCTTCTTATTCTTTTTCTTCAGCTTCTTGGGCTCTGAATTCTCCACATTTTCTTCCTGTTGAGGGTCCTGCATTTTTCACCCAAATTCCATAAAAACACTCAAGGAAGTAATCTCATTTTCTTTCCATACAACCAATATCGAGGGCGAGGAAATCAAACGGAGTACCTCGGGTACAACGGTAACTACCAACTACGCTTAACTTAATCACTTGAGCTACAAGCACCAGGTAATCGAAAACTAAATGGAACCAAAACTTGGAAGTAAAACACATAATTACCTCAGTCCCAGAGTCATCAAAGGAGTCAACATGCCGTATTCGGATTCCAGAATTCGATGCGCCACCTGATTAACCCAAAAAATCCCAATTTTAGTTTAATCACATTTGATTGGAGTAAAATGCCTGTGATTAACAAGATGCTCAATTGAACAGAGTGTAATTACTTGCAAAAACGGTGCGTTTAGCGTTCTGAACAGCGCGTTCGAGAAGATGCGGGTTGATGGAGTCCAATCCATCGGGATTCTGTAGCTTTCTCTCGAGAAATTTCGCCAACGCCGCCGCTTTGTTCGTTGTCAACGGACCTCCAGGATGAGCCAACCTATAGATACACATACATATATCCATACATATAGTTGTATGTAATCACTCACCGGAACAAAGAAAACCCTAAATTAAGAGATGAAGAGGAAGAAGGATGGAAAAGAAACCTGGGTTGGCAACGAGGAGGGGCCAAGGATGCGAGAGGCGCGAATTTGCTGCCTCTTAAGGCTTTCCTTTCGTCTTCGGTCAACTCTTCTCCTCTTTCTTTCACCATTTTCTCCTCCGCCGGCGGTGGTTGATGCGACTGATATCACAGCTACGATTCGGATCGGGAAGAAGACGGAACGACTCCGACTAATTTTGCATACTAAAAACTTCAAAATATAGGGCTGTGATATTCACTCATTTTACTTCTCACACTCTATTTTATTTTTCACACACTTTTTTAATTTTAGGCCTTCGGAATGAATTGAAAAAAATCAATAAACAAAAATTAATAAATAATGTGTGAGAAGTAATTTGAATATATTTTCATGCGCCTTTTGTTTGGGTCGCTCCTCAAAAACCATTAAATCAGAGGGATTCTTCTTCTTTTTTAATCAATAAGAAAAACATATAAATTTCAAAATTGGATTAAGACTTAAGAGATTTAAAATTGTATTAATTTATACCTGTTGTAGGCCTATTTGACTGAATTATTCTAAGAGAATAAAAAGGGGGAGGCGAGAGGCAATAAGAATGAGAAGAGAGAGATTTAATTGTGATATGTGTGTTATATTATTTATTGTGCCTTTATTTATAGTAATACGATAGGTTAAATCTTTATCCTCGTAGGATTACAACTCTAATAAGATATTAACTACAAATAGGGAATATTCAAATATATCCCTAAATACACTAAAATTTATACAATCACATTCTTATTCTAAATATGATTGCAACAATAACTTCTTTTTTAACAAATAATATTATTTACACTAAGAAAAAATGGGTAGATTTAGTCTATAATGGGTCAACAATAATGTGGTTATACATTTTATCTTTAGCGCATCTAATTCTATGTTAAATTGATGATTTCTTTGCAAAATAGCTCACATGTCATCAATTTAATGAATGATCAATCAATTTGATCAAAATGTGTATGTTAAAACTAGACCCAATAGTGCAAATTAAAAAATTAAAAATTTATAGACTATTTTGAAATTCACTCCTAACACTTGGAGAAAGTGATATAATTAGTCATTTTAGGATCAATTCATTTGATACTTAATTATTATGATTTAATTCATATAATATATACTTCAATTATCTTGTGTTAAATTTTTGGCTCGTAAACATAAAAGTACAATACAAACATTTTTTCAAAGTTAGATTTATAAACTATTTGACGAATTCTTTACGGAAAAAGAACATTTTCTTTAATATTCTCAAGAGCTTCTTATAATTTGAAGAAGTTCTATAGAGGTCGAATTTGGTATTTGGATATTTTATCCTTAATTCCTTGTATAAAGATAAAACTAATATTAAAAACAAAGATTTCCTACAAACTTGACTTTTCCATTTTCATTGTACCCCAAAAGTTAAGGTCATCTCCAACCGAAAGGGTCTAGAGGACCAGGCCAAAGGGCTCGTGAGCCCCACCGGACAAGAAAGGGCCAAAGGGCCAACCGGCTGACCATCTTCAATCAGCCCGCTAGCTAGCCCAATTTTATTTTTATTTTTTGTTCTTTTTCATTTGCCCAGCCCACTTTTTTTTTTTTGGACATTTTTTTTTTTTTTAATTTTTTCCTACACTATTTCTCACATATTTTTACCTTTATATATTATCTTATCTCATTTTATTTCAATTCTTCACATTCCATACTATACTATAGCCTGGTCCCAGCTCATTTTTTGTTTTTTATGCCCAAGCCACTTTTTTTTGGACATTTTTTTTAAATTTCTAATTTTTTCCTACACTATTTCTCACATATTTTTACCATTATATACTATATTATCTCATTTTATTTCAATTCTTCACATTCCATACTATAGCCATTTGGCCCTCGGTTGAAAATGGTTTTTTGTGACAGGGCTAAAATGAGCCCTATGACCCTTTGGCCCTCGGTTAGAGATGGTAAGAAATATGACCCTGTATTGTTCATTAAAATACTAATTTCTTGGAGGGTTAGATGACTAAAACGAGCTCTTTGGCCAGCCTTCGGTTCGAGATGGCCTAACCTTCCAAAAGATAATTATATTTGGGAATTGGCGGGCTTGACTATTCATTGCACCCATGGACTCACAATTTTGGCTCAATCATTTATGAAACTCAAATTTCGTAACACTTTGATATAAAATAAACTCACTGCTTTCTTTTTTTATCATTTTGTAAAATAAACTTTCACTCCTTTTTTTATCTTCTGCACTCTCTCTCTTATTCATAGCTACAAGACTGAATCAATCAACCGCAAATTAAGGTACATAAACAAGTAATAGAGTCCATGAGGAGAAGAAAGGAGTGTAAAACTCAGTTTTCTTTTTCGTGAAACTATAATCTTTTCTCTCTTTTTAGTCAAAATAGTCTATAAGATTGTCATAACTTCTCATTTTGATTCTTGAAATTTAAAATCGATAAAATTAACCCCCTGAGTTTGTCCAGATCAATTTCAGTCCTTATGCAAAAAATGTTCGTTAAATAAGAATAAAAGGACCAAAATACCTTCAATTTTTGTTAAATCATTTTAGCCCAGATTTATTAAAATGATTGTATTTTTGTCTTTTTTATCCTTATATGACAACAATTTTCACGAAATGACCAAAGTGATTGAGTTTGAACAAACTCATAAACCACTTCTATCAATTTCAAATCTCAATGACCAAAGTGAATGGTTATACCAATCTCAAGGACTAATTTGGCTATAAAAAAAAAATTACTCTACCATGAATCCTAGCAGATAGTGACAGTAATTAAAATCGAACTTCTTACAAGAAAGTTGGCATCAAATAATCCAAGTCCCACCCACATTCGAGTGATTTAAGAGAATTTATTTTAATTTTAATTTTACAAATGATAAACTTTGTAACCAATACACAGCATAACATGGTTCTGTTTATTGAGTTCTCCAATTGCCTGCTACTTACAATACGTTTGAAGATCAAACCACAAGGCGAAAAATACGAAACGAAATCGAAAAAAGCCAATTACATGTCAACAACTACAAGTAAGCACATAGCAGTAGGCACCCAATGGCTTCAATTGTTCAGCATTCCTCCACCCCCCATCATTTTGTTCCATCATTTCCCCCCTAATTTTTGAACAGAAAACTAATACAGGAGCCCCGCTGTATTCGGCTACATCACATCTACATCGGCAGCACAATGTAAATAACAAGGGAGGGAGAAGCCCAACAAATTTCTGAGGAAATGAATTCCTCTCAATTTACAGGCCCCTTTCTTCAAAATCCTAAAAAAACCAGGCGAAGCAAAGAAGCCAATCCAATTGTATATTGAATGAAATGAGAACAAGTCACCGTGTAAGGTACTCGATTCTCTAATCAACAGTTGGGGTAGGAGGCGATGGCGCCCATCTACACGTGTGAAGTCAAGAACCACTGATCGAACTCCTTCTAGCTTTTTCAACCATTGTTTTTAGGAGCTAACCAAGCAAGAACTTGAAAACGTCACTTAGTGAAACAATGCCTTCAACCCGCTTACTGCCAGCTTCTACAATCACCAGTCGTCTGACACCTGAAATCCAAGATTTGAGGGAAGTCAAGTGGGAAGATTGGATGGACATATCGTTCTCTACATGATCACGACTCTGCACCTTTACATAACAGCATCGAAACATTTAGTCTTTAACATTTCTAAATACAATAGTGAATAGAGAAATACCTGGATTGGCCAATCGCTCCATCACTTTATGCAGAGAATCACTGCGCAAACACATCTGGCATCTTTGACCTCTTGGTTCAAAGGGAGAAAATGAGTCTTGTCCCAACTGCAATGCCTACAAAACAAAGATAAGAACTAAGACTACATCCCTTGAAGCTTCTCCAAAAGCCAAAAGCACCCCGGACTGTCTCTTCCACCAGAATGTATAAATATGTAGTGAAAATGTCAAAGAAAATGTTCCTTCAAACTGAAAGAGGAGCCACCCAACTAAACCACAACTTTAAATTCACAAAACCACAAGGCCCCTAAATCTCCCGACCTCCAAAATAAATAAATGATTGGAAATCTGTCTCTAATGCATCTGAAGAACTCTCATTCCATATGACATTTAAGATGCACAAAAGAGTGAAGAAAATTTGTATGGAAACCGGAAAACAACTATGTTCAGGAATTACACCAGTTACCTGTTGAATAGTCATTTCATTGAGATTAATATGTGCGTATGCTCTATCTTTAGCCAAAGCTGTTATGTCACTGTCAAGAAAATGTGAATGGAAAAGTATCAGTAATGGTTTGTTAAAATAAAAAACAGCTGATTATTTATTTCAATCAATCAAGACAACAACTGGTAATTATACCCAAATAGAATTACAACTAACCTTCGACAATATATATCCAGTAAAGAGTTATTATCATCAACTATAGGTATTGAACTTACTTGAGCTGCAAAGCAAACATAAAAATGCATTTGAGTTAGCATGCTGGGATGCATATCTAAAATACTCGCTCACCCTAGCAGATGCCAGCACAATGCATGGATATGTGTACATCTATTGGAGAAGGCATCCCACTTCATGACAATTGCTGCACACTCAAAAATTCTACAGCTCAACCACAAGGCTTACCTTGAACTAGCAAGTTTAGAGCTACACTAAGCGAAGCACTTGGTCTCAACATTGCTAATGGCCGACGATTCGTCTCTCCAATTTCCGGAACCCAAGTACCCACATTAAGTGCACATATTGGTGCTTGAAGTATGGGTAATGAGCTAGATGAATGCCTAAAGTACCTGCAAACACCTGCAAATTGACATTTATCAGTACCAATTACAAACTGAACCTACGGTATTATTCAATAAGTTTCCAAAGAGCTTACATTTTAAAATACCAGACAGTGAAGCAAGATGTAATAGCTGCGGAAATGAGCCATCTTCTGAAGATGAATGGATAATTGGAACCGTAGCAACCCCATTTTGCAAAATTTTCAACACAACGTCTTTCATATTATCATATGGTCCAGCCTGAAAAATCAATAATGAACCAGTCAAAGCAAAATTATTAACCCTAGCATGCTACAAAAACTACCATATGGTCACGCAGACAGTTTACCATGTAAACATTCACATTTATGCTAACGAGGACTAAGATTACATGAGCATCGGTTTGACAGTGGTTGCATGCGATGGCCCATACTACCACAGAATTCAAGTTTTAACTTTGACATTTGTTTTACTTGTTTGGAAACAAACTATTACTGATTTAAGTTGTGAAAATGTTTTGAACGCTTCCTAATGATCATTAATGAGTTCGCATCGTGCGCAACAGAAGAGTCATTGAAACAGCTTCACAAGGAGGGCTGCTTCTGTACTCAAGAAGCGATTCTTAAAGGCATCAAATTATAAGTTTCTTCTTGTGTCTTTTAAATAAGATCTCAAAATAATTCCAAACCACGCTGACACATAAAGACCTTATTATTGCAAGAATCCCTAGGATATAAAATTGTGTATATTATATGCAAGATGCATATATTTGTGTATAGCAGGTGATGTTCTTTGCCAAATACCTGCCATGTTATGTTGTTAAATTATGAATCTAGCACCATAGATTAAAATAAAAACCCACCTGATCAACGGTAAATACTGCATTTACAAGACAGAAATACAAAGAGTGACATAAAACACTCACATGGACTAACTGTCTTGGCACCGCTCTCCCATGTTCATCAATCTGTCCATTTAGATATGCTTTTCCCTCTTTCCATGCTGCTATAGTATGTGTTTCAAGCTCTTCCTCTGTCAAATTAGATCCATGGTTCCCAAGCTAAAAGATAAAAATAAAGTTAGCTACTTTAAGAAATTATAATACATCACTCAAATGTGGTTGCAAGCATTTACTTAAAAAGTATTTGGTCAATAAAGTAAGCTGATAAAATTTTACCAAAGTCTGATTCACAATTCCCTAAGAATGTATACGTTAGTGAAGAACGACAGAAATAACAAACAGGAGATGGAAGTCTCAAACTAATATATTTGAACTTTTGTCATCAAATTACTATCCAAGAATTCAAAATAACAATGATATAACTGCATCTTGAAGAACTCACCAAATGAAACAAATCATTTCAGATTCAAACATACCTCTCTCAATATTAAAATAAAATCCAATGCACTGAGAACTCCAACAAAATGCCCATTGCTGAAGTCCCAAAGAGGCGCCAAAGGGATTCCCTGGAAAAAAAAAAAAAAAAAAAAATTGGCTCAGAAAGATGCATATGCTGGCTTATTATCAGCATCAAGCAAGCACGCCAACAAAAAATGAAGAACCAAGGTACTGTGCAAATTTCGACAACTAGAAAAGCTTAGATAAATTCCTTAGTTGAATTGGGTTTATAAAAATTATGTGAAAATATCAAATTCAAACAATTATATAAAGGGTGTAATCATGTGAACAAAGGGACCCATAAAGATATATGGGGGTGATCCTCCAGTTATGACATAGAACTTAATATGAGTTTAGAACTACCACAATGCCCACTAAAACTGATACTAATAGAGATCAAGCTAGAATGTATTCATTTCCTCTTCCACAAATCAAATACGCAGAGCATGATTCAACCAACAATGAGAAATATATTTTTCTTTGTACATACCTGCTCATGCAATATATGAAATGCTTGCTTTACAGGTAAATCAACATCCAATGCAACAACCTGTAAATTTGATGTGATTAAAAAAAAAAAAAAAGAGATTAATGCATAATGAATCAAATTCATATACACCAACCAAATGTAGAACACATAAAGGAGAGCAACGACAAATCATCCAAACCTTGCCTGACTCCGGGAGTAGTTCATATGTGGTGTGTGTAGACAGGAAGACAGAAATACGATGACGAGAGCTTTGCAAATCAGCCTCTGATATCCTCAGCACTACATCAGTTAAAGTACCGTCTGTAATCCGGACCTGTGTTGTAAAAAAGATCACAATTCACTCCTACCAATAACTCATTGGAGAAAAATAACACAAAGTAAATACAGCTTACAGGAGCATAAAATGAGTATTAAAGTGCAAGTAAGAATTTTTTTTATTTGGGAAAAAAGGTGACTCAGACCGACCATGAATTCCATGAGCAACCTAGTAACTCAAATCACAAACACATCACATGGATGGGATAATGTTGAAGCACCCTGAATTCAGTAAAATCTTATAGGAAAGGTTAATAGAAAGAGAATTACATTTCGAGGTAACAATGATATGATCTTAAATGCTGCCCCAGGGAAAAAACATACATAATCTTAAATGATAAGGAATGAATGACTCTTACCAAACGCTTAAAGGCCTCAGTATCCTCTTCCATATAATTAGGTCCAGAAGTCATCTCTGAGGTTACATTCGGATGAAAGATATTAGGATCTGTGGCCAAGAGAATGTTCACTAACCCATATTCACCACTCACGTAAGGTTGGTGCTCATCATGTCGCCATTCGCCATCAACAAAAAATTTGTACTGTAGTATGAGAAACACATGCAGAGTAAGACTTTGATGATGTGTTTAAATTCCTATCAATGTAAACACAGAACACCCCAGTACTAGCATTCTAACATCAAACTGCATGCAGGCTTGATAAAAATTCACACATTCAATCACTTCAACCAAAAAAGTACGAAACTGGTGATCCACTTGAGATGAACATGTGACTTTCAAATTTCAAAAGAATAAAAAAGCCCGATAGTAATATTATGATATCCATAGATTATTCATAATATATTCCTCTATACATCTGTGAGCCAAGCCAATTATCCAGAATTCATACCAACTACCACATCACCTCCTAGACTAAAATTTCTCAGCACTGACTCTATTACTTGATATATTACTACTAATTCAGCTTAATGAAGCACCCAATAGGGATTTCCACACTACAATCACATAGTATCACCATATGGAAGATTAAAATGAGCAATATTCATAAACAGAAATCCCATGAGGAACATGGCAAAAAAGATACAAAAGATGACAATACTAACTTCACAGACTCAAACAACTCACAGCTTTTTCACATGCAGATTTGAACCATGGGTGTCTACCCTCACGTCTCACCCTACCCATCCAATGCCACTTGAGCCAAGGCTCATTAACAACAATTTTGTCTTCCATAAGCTCATATTGTGATACAGGTCTTCAAACTCTTAGTTCTTTTATACCATATACTTAGTTCATCATCCTATGACTATGATCACTGAGTGCTTCAAAATTCAACTATGGTGGGCAACAAAAATATTCCAATTCCAAAAGGACATTCAAGCCAAAATAAACTTCTTTAACCATTACCATACTACATTAATATAGTATAATTCAAAAGAAACTTCATAATAGTAATACCTGATATTAAGCCTTCATGTTTCTTCTCATCAATATCAAGTTTGAGTGTAAGAAGACTATGACTTGATTCTACTAACTAAATTCACCTACATTTCAATCGATTATTAACAAAACTCAACTACATTACACCCTTTTCCATGGCCTGCAATCAACTTTCTCAACTTTGCTTCTATAAAATGTAAGATTGATATGATTCATTACAAGCTTTATCAATGAATCCATCATCTATGATCACTGAATCAATCGTGGTTGACCGCTGCTACTCATATTCCCCTCAAAAGTGAAAGCTCGTGAATTTACACAACAACAATTCAAATACTTCAATTCCGAAACGAAAAAACTTACTTGGTGGTATCCAGGCGTTACACTGTAAACAGCTTGAAACACAGTGGGGCAACCCTCAACCGGTGTCATAGGAATAAGTTCAGACCACCTGCTGCACAAAGAACATACCATTTGAAACACACACAAATATAACAGCAGCCCAACAAATCAGATATAATTAAATTCCATTTATATATAAACAAAATTCGAGACCGAAAACTCAGAGTCTCACCGGACAAATGAACCACTGAAAAACACACTTCTGCCCCCATAAGGCCACACAAAGCGCATTGGGATCAACACCGTGCTCGGAACTCCAACAACATCCCGCGCTGAATCCATGTTGGTAGCAAACATTTGTCCCCAGATTCATACAAATATTCTCCGAAAAAATTCAACCCTCCAAGCTATAAACTCCCAATGACATGCCCGCTCAATCTATTTACTGCAAAAACAAAAATTCAACCAAATTACGGTAAAAATCCCAGAAGAAACAAAAAATTGAGCTGATTCAACATACTCCCAGAAGAAAACCAACCAAAAAAATCATTTTACTTCCCGAAGCTAAAATTGAACCAGAAAACCCCTGAAGCACGTGGAAATTGGGGGCAGCAAACCTACCAATTACAGCAGCGAAATGCCCTCCATTTCGAGAAATCGATGAAAAAGGCAAATGAAATTAAATTGGGGGAATGGAAACCCTAGCGAAAATAATTACGACGGAAAATTTAAAAAATTGGGTGAGAAAATCGAGAAAGGGGTTGTGACACGATCGAATCTAATTTTCGAACCCTAAAAGACAGAAAACTCTGATAGTGATGTTAAAAAATCATAAAACGATATGTTTTTCCTTTTTTATTTTTTATTTTTTATTTTTTCTTAAAATACTGCTACTATGCCCACTATACTCTAATAATAAATCATTAGAGGTTCTTCGAACCAAGAAAGTGGATAATCAAGCGTAAGACTCAACCGTGCAAGTAGATGTGCCACTTTATTCGTCTATCAAGGTCTGAAAGAAATCTTTCATTGCTTAAACCCCTGAAGGATCTGCCGTGTATCCACAAAGAGATGGCCAATAGGGGTGGGCACGGTGTGGTTCGGTGCGGTTCCACCCCTAAAATGGAACCGGAATTAGAAAATATCAACGGTTCGGTTCGATGCAGTTCCGTTTAAATTTATTACTAGAACCTTACGGTTCAGTTTACACCTATTCTGATTCGGTTCTTGCCGGTTTATGGTTTTGAATACTAAATTATTTGAACACCACATCATCATACATTCAAATACATCTTCTAAAACCGATTATATAAGTTGCATATAATACATCTTTTTTAATGCAAATGTCTTTGGCAGTGACACCAAGGAGGTGTTTGTTGACTGGACTAGATTAAAAATTAGTCTAGTCTGATGTTTGTTGCTCTGCAGGATTAACATTAATGGGATAAAAGAGGACTCGCCTCGACTAAGGACCGCGGTAGGCGGTCTTAGCGAGCCCCCCCCCCCCCCCCCCCCGCATACCATGGGACTGGCTAAGAACTAGCTTTGTCCTCCTCACTTCGCTCCCTGCTCCATCATCTCTCGCGTCCTTTCTCTTCCTCCTCGCCTTGAACCCATAATCACAAACTAACAAGACCTCAAATTTGAATCTCAATCAGAGAATCCATGAGCTGCGTCGTCTGATTCACCTCCAACCCAGATTAGACAAGGTCGTCGATCGCACATCCGTCCTCCTGGACCATGATTTTTGACGGCACGGCTCTTCTCTGTGAGAGCATCTCAACCATGCGGCCATGCCCATCTCAGCAGAAGCTCAATCAGGTCAGAATTTTTTTCATCTTTCTTGTGATTTTCAGAAAAGGCACAGATTGCATGGGTGATTTGAGTTTTGGGTGAATGGGTTTTGTTTAAAATGTTTTTGTTGTTGTCATTTGGAGCAGGTGATGATAAAAAGGCTATGTGAGATTTGTGTATCACTACCAGAGAGAGGGGATTATCACTCCCAGAGACCTCCCACTCCTGTTTTTTGGGGGAAGACGGTAGTACTGAGAAAAAGAGGGAGAAAAGGCAGAAAAATGGGAGAGGGTCGGAGGGAGTCAATGGGCGGAGATAAAAATGAATCAGGGAAGAAGATGATTCTAGCCAAATGATAAAATAATAATATAAAAAAATATTAGATTAGATTAAATTAATGATAAAATATTGTATATATAGATTTAATAATATAATATTATAGTTCTGCTTCTTAATCCGGCATTGCATCAAACGCTTCACTAAGTCAGTCCAGCTTAGTCTAGTCTAAGCCAATCCAGCTTAATCCCTGAAGCTAGTCCAGTCCGAGATAGTCCGGTGCAACAAACACACCCCAAGTGAATAAAAAGAGACAACTAATAGAAATATGCATTGGTTAGTTAGTCAACAAACAAAAAAAATGAAGAACTGAAGCAGCATTAGTCTCCTGAAATTGGTCTCCTAATATTGGCAACAACAGCAACACTAGCAAGCAAATAGAAATATTGAAATTACATTAAAGGACACAACGACAGCAGCAAGCAAAAATCCAAATGTTCTTGGTAATTGGCAGTCGTTGATTCTTTTTCAAGCAGCAGTTCTGTATACAATCAAACATATAATCAAATCAAACAATTTATTTCAAAGAGCAAGCAAAAATCAAACAATTTATTTCAGAAAGGAAGCATGGTCGACAAAGTTTTGAGCACCATGTTATTTGTATTCATTATACAAAACATGATCTTAAACTATCCCATATGATCTCCTCTCTCTCTCTCTCTTCAAGTCTGCTTTCTCTGCAACCAAACCCTAACCCTAACCATACTCAGTTTAATCAACCGAAACACACATAAAAAAAATATAAAAAAAAGTGGGGTTGGTCAACTTGTAGTGACATCAGCCTCCCCAAAGAACAAAAACATGAATTCAAAGAACACAACGACCAAACCTCCTCAAAACTCATGTACCAGTTATCCCATATATTTTATTCGTTGAATTCAAAATTATATATTTTACAACTCAGATTAATAAGGAATGTGCTAAATAAATTAAGTTACATACCATCACTAGTAAAAGGTGATAAGACTGAAAAATTTATGAATCTCCAATGCTATATGTGCCACCATTCCTTTTTTCTAAAACATATAAAAATCAAGAACTCATTAGAAAATAAGAAAGCAAGCAAGCAACAAAACAAGAAAAAAAAAACAAAAACAAAGTAATGAAAAATAGATATTCATACCTGCTTCAATTGCTTCATAAAACTCTATATCTTCCAAGATTGTCTCTTCATCTAAAATTGAGATGTTATCTGACATCAACCAATTTTAAGTACAAATTAACCTCTTTACCATTAGAGGAATCAATGAAGAATGATATGAGTTCACAATTCTTCCTCCCGTGCTAAAAGCAAATTCTGAAGCTACCGTTGAGACCGGAATTGCAAGAACTTCCTTTGCAATCAGTGCCAAAACTAAGTATTTAACACCATTCAATTTCCACCAATTTAAAATATCAAAATCTTGACCCACTTCCACTTTTTCATTGCGATCTAACAAGTACCTATCAAATTCATGTTCCGAGAGCACGGCATTACTTGCTTCAACTTCTTTTATCCAACTTTCGTCCATTTTCGCTCGCTTTTCCCCCTTCCATGTTGTTTTGGATCAGCCCCACCAATAGTAGTTGTAGTACTTGCAGTATTAGAAAACCAATTAGCACTATAACCACTTGGTTGGTTCGAAGAAGGAACATACTCATCATATAGTTTGAAGACTAAGCTTTTTATCTCATCCTTCTTAGCCATGGCTTCATCAATACTACACCTATGACGCTTCAAAATATGTGGCACATAACCCCGTTTCTATCTTGGATCAAACACAAGTCCTACAAACAAAAAAGGATTCACTTTAACAAGATCACCCCAATACTTATCAAATTTCGCCTTCATGCTTAGTGTCATTTCATGCAATATCAAGCTTGTGTAGGTTTGAGTTAATAACATATCTTCTTCAATGAACAAATCAACTATTTCTTCATCAATTGCAAGCAAATAAGAAAAAGTATTATGACAAGCCGGATGTAAAGTAACACTCATCTTCAATGTCATTTGATAAAAGAAGTTTGCAGGATATTTATTTAGTCAATTATCTATTAGTTTATCACAAAAAATTGGAAGGAAATGCATTGCATGATGGATTTAACTGATTTAAGTTGATTATATAGTGAGCTAGCAAACATTGTGAGTGTAGAAAATATGTAGTAATTAATGAAAGAAGTTTAAACACACCATAATCATTTATATATAATGAATTAGTACAATATTTTACACTTTATACATTGCATGGTAAGATACATGAGTGACTTAGTACCACATAGAGTTCCTATGAAGTTCAAAATTTTCACTATCTTCATCATCTCTATGTGTAGAGTAAGTGTATTGTGAAGGTGTTGAAGGATTCATTGTCATGTGCAAATTTGTTTCTTGCAAAAAGAATTCAAAACAAAACCATATATATAAATATTTTAGCATATTTTCACAAAAACATAAGTGATATGGTGGTCAAGGTGTTGAATGAGTAAAATGGGAGGGGTTTGAATCCCCTTGGTGTTTTTTTAAATATAGAAATTTATCCTAGATAATAAATATTAGCTTGCAAGCCTTACAGACATCTTAACGACCATATAAATATTACAGGCTGAATATGTAATCACAAACACATCTGTAGCGAGTTGGATAAGGCCCAGGTGCGTGGTTGACAAAGGGAGGGTATTAAATCCCTCTATGCGCAAGATTGAGACTTTTCAGCATTTTCAAGTATTTTTGGGTTTGATCGATAATATCGCGATATATTGCCAAAATAATGCATTAAAATGCTGAAAATATCGTCTCCGATATTATCGCGATAATATCGACAAAAATATCAATATATTGACGATAATTAAGTGGATAAGTGTGAAAATATCGCCCTATAAAAAAAACGATATTTTGGCCCTTGGTCCCATCTGGCTTCACAATGTTTTCTATGTCATCATATTCAACAAAATGGTCCCACACTTTTGTCCTACACCTACTGTTTGCAAGAGGAAGTAATGGAGGAATACCACTCGGTTGAGTTGGTGATTGTGCCTGGGGTGGAGTTGATGGTTGGGATTGGGTTTGAGTTGGTGGTGATGGTGTTGGACCCGGTAATGACGAAGATGATGATGAAGAACCAGATACAAAAGAAGAACAAAAACCATGTGATTTTGATTGATTCATCATCCCTAAAATGGACAAAAAACAAAACCCAAATTCAACATAGAGTTTGTCATTCACATACATATTTTGAATTATAGGAATATACTAAGTAATTAGAACGAGAGGAAGTCAGTGACAACATGCCAACATCATAAAACCAAACAGAAGCAAAGAACATGTTAAAATTCCAACCAAACAGAAGCATGAAAGACTTGAATTAGCATGGATCTCAATCACTTAAAGGCAGTCAAGGCAAATGTTATACTGAAAAATAATATAAAGGAACATTTGTAACAAATATATCTGAAATGAAACTCCAAAAAGAGATAAGAGGCCATATTGAGAAGATCTACAATTAAACCATTTTATACCTTAGAGAAAGATTAAGGAGAAAACTCCAAAAATGATACATTCTACTTTCTCTTTTTGTATAATCATATCATGTAAAAGTGAAAGATTAAGGAGAAAACCCAGCTGAGTAGTGAGCTCCAATGCTAAACCTATTCTCCAAAGCTACGAGCTGGATGCCCCAAATTCAACACAAGTTAAAATTCTAACCAAACAGAAGCATGAAAGACTTGAATTAGCATGGGTCTCAAATCACTTAAAGGAAGTCAAGCCAAATGTTGTACGGCCTAAAAGACAAGATACATTCTACTTTCTCGTGGTTATTGATAATAGTAGCAGAAAACATGGAGCAATATTTGTAGTGAAAAATAATATAAACGAACATTTGTAACAAATATATCTAAAATGAAACTCCCGAAGATCTACAATTAAACCATTTTATACCTTAGAGAAACTATTAGGAGGAATCCGATGAAGACAGTCTTCCAATGCTTTTACATACATTAACGAGATCTTCTTTTCTCCTCACAATGAAGATAGATTCTTGATTTTTGTCGTCAGTTGTGCCACTGTAGAGCAACCAAAAAAATTGTTAATTAACCTTCAAATCGTGCCACTGCAAAGCACAATTAAACACTTTATTTTTCCCCAGGCAATAGTGTTGTCAATTAGAGTTAAAACACTTTAATTTTAGCACAGTTAAACACTTAATTTTAGCACAGCTAATCCTAATGTAATAATGGGGTTATGTAAATGTTTAAAACTCAAAATCTTTTTTCTATTCCACATTGTGCAAAGACAGAACCGAACGCAATCGATTCACAAGAACAAAATGCACCTTCAGAGTTGGTTAGGATATGTTTGGTTGTTGACAAAATGTATACTAAGAAAATGAAATAGAATGTTATAAACATGAACATGAATAAAAATGCAAACATCCATCCAATATGAGAACTTGGAACTCAGGAATTGCCAGAACCCACAGAAATTCACAAAAAAAAATCCAGAAATCGAAAACTGTCATAAGCTTAAATCAAAACCCAGAAACAAGATTAAAGATATCAAATTCAAAAACCCACATTAATAACAAGACGACCCATATTTCAAGCAAACGAGATTCCTAAACATTTCAAGCTTTTACTAGTGTTCCATCTTATATGAGAAAAGATAGAGAAAATAGCAAGGATGGAGGACGAAGAGCCGTGAGCTGTCACGGATGAGGGATGATGAGGGTCGTCACAGTCGCAGAAGCGGAGGTCAGGGTGAGGGTCGGATCTCAGATGTGCGAAATGGGGGAATGGGGATGCGAGAGGGGTGAGGCCGTGTGAGACTATGAGTCAGAGTGAGTTCATGAGGGTGAGGACCAGGTGAGTGAGTGAGTAAAAGTGTAAAACCTAATTGGGATGGGATCTAATGCTTTGCAACTTGGTGAAACTAATTTGTCAACCTATTATATCATAACATGTGTGTATATATATAATTAATTAATCTATTTATTATTAATAAAACAGTTCGGTTCGATTTCGGCCGATTCTTGTTCTTTCGAAACCGAAACCAGAACCGGTTTAAACGGTTCGGTTCGGTTTTTTTACTCAAAGTTGACTTTTTCGGTCAACACAGTTCTTTACGGGGTTTTTTTTCATACAGTTCGGTGTGGTGTTACGATTTGACGGTTTTTATGCCCACCCCTAATGGCCAAGATGACCATGCAATGTTGATTCTGCATTCTGAATAGCAGCTACAACCAATACAACATTGCCTTCCATCTGTACCTGTTCCTCACTTAATCGCTATGCAAACACAGCTGTTGCCCGTGCAGCAGCAACTTCTGCATGCTTTGCCGATGAAACCTTCTGTAGCATTTCGAACGACAACTCCAATACCCTAATATGAACCATTCTCCTCCCAAGCAGCATCGAAGTTACACTTGATCTAACCAAAGTTTGGGTGTGTCCATTTCTGAACACGAACCGTTGCTTCGGGCAGTTAAACCTCATTCCATTTCTTGAATTCTGACTACCATGTTTGAGCTTTAAGTTGGACATTCAGGGGGGATGCATCAACACCGTTCCATAAAAAGTCGTTGCATACCTTCCATACACTCTACACTAACACGAGAATCAACTCAAAACTGTTTTTAGTTACTGTTTTTTCCATATTGGACAACCACTCACTGAAACCTTCTTTGGCCCTATAAAACATACGAATTCCCAAAGGGCTACCAAACTAAATAGCAGCTGAACGTGGGCACTGTAACAAAGCATGCTCAACTGTCTCTGCCTCTTTATTGCAGAACCCACAAATATCCTCCAAAAGAACTTGTCTATTCTTCAAATACACCCACGCCAAACACAAATTTTTACTTTTCCTGGGACCTTGGCATGCCACAAAGCTTTCCGTAAAAATTCTGTTTCCTTATTTAGTGTACAGCTAACCGGTCCTCACCACCCAAACCATGACATGTTTGTGCCCCAAAATAAGCACTCTTCGTTGTAAATACACTATTCGATTCTTTAGTCCAAATCATGAAATCCATCGGACTAAATAAACTCAACATGATACTTAAAATCAAGTTTGTTTTCTCCTCCATAAACCAGCTCTGAATAAGACTTGTATTCCATCGTATACCACCATTGTCCACCGTCAAGAAATGCACGGTAAGATATGGGTGGACTTTGGCAGGTCTTGGACTAAGCACTTTAAAGAAATTCTCCCTTGGCAACCAGGTATCCCCTCATATATGTATACTCAAATCGTCTCCAACCCTCCACCGAGCACCCATTTGAATGATAATCCTTGAAGTTGCCGCACTTCTCCAGCAATGAGAAGAGTTAGATGAAGCATGGGCTTGCAAAAAATCTATTGTGGGGTAGTATCTAGCTTTAAAAATACAAGCAACCAGAGAGTTAGGAAATTGAATTAATCTTCACCCTTGCTTAGCTAGCAACACCAAATTGAAAGCGTATAAATCATTGAATCCCAGGCCACCTTCACTTTTTGGTTTACACAATTTTTGCCACTTCATCCAATGAATGCGACGCTTACCCGTTTATTTACCCCACCAAAATTAAGCTACCATTTGGTTTAGCTCCTCACAAAAAGACTTGGGTAACAAGAACGTTCTCACTTGGTAGGTTTCCATACCAAGGCTCAATCCAATTAAGTCCGTATTGTCTACCAATTTCGCCATATCCCGTATTTATTTATTTTTTGATGTGATCAAGATCACATCATGATGCCATCCCCCTGTTTTCTTTCATTTCTATTATGTTGGACCGTCTGCATCGTATACAAAGGGATTGCTTGAGCTACTATTTTTATCAAAATTTCTTTACCTGCACGCACTACTCAACAAGGAGCCTCGCCATCCATTCAACTTCTTCCAAAGACGGTCCTTGATAAAAGCAAAGGTCTTTTTCTTTGACCGGCCCACAAAGACCGGTAGACCAAGATACCTTTCATGATAATCCACCTTTTCCATTCCAAGGTAATCGGCAAACAACTACGCATCAAACACCGTGAGGCTTTTACTAAAGGCCACACTGCTTTTTGCAAAATTCACAGCCTATCCAGACGCTCTTTCATAAGTTCGTAACAACTCCTTCACTTGTATGCATTCCTAGAGAGAACTCCTAGCAAAGATAAAACTATCATTCGCAAAAAGAAGATGATGAACATTTGGGGCCCCCTTACAAACTTTGATACCTTGAATTCGACCTTGTGCTTCCCATGAATCAAATAGTGCCGACAGTCTCTCTGCACATAAAACAAACAAAAACAAAGACAACAAATCACCCTGGCGAATGATCGGATCATATTTATACATATTTTTATATCAAATTCACTCGCCTTTTCTTAGTTAGTTCGTTATATTTTGAGCTATTTACGTTGATTTTGTGTTTTATTAGATTTTCAAGAAAAGAAAATAAAAATAGAATAAGTGAAGTATTAAGTAATAATTTCGTTTAAACTATCTTGTCTGTTAAATTAATACTTATCATTTAGAAAATAATATATTTATATTTATATTTATTTATATATTTATATTTATATATTTATATTAAAATAAATGTGTGTGTGTGACAGCTATCATCACAAAGCTTTCGGTGGAGAGGAGTTGGTGAAAGCTGCAATTGGCAGCTTAAAAAAAGGGCTAATAAGAAGAGCACCGAGTGCCCATTGGCGAGGGAGGCACGGAGCAGAAAATAAAGAACAAAGGGCGCTGCCCTTGGGTGAGTGTCGAAGGCTGCCTGGGACGCACCAGGAGCTGATTGAAAGGAATAAGGGAGCACATCGGAGGAGAAGTGCACGGATTGAAGAGAGCTTTGGGCACGGGGGAAGAAGAGAGGGCACTCACGGAGAAGAAAAACAGAAAAGAGCGCAAGCAGACAAGGGAGGTCAAAACGCTGCCTCTGGCAGCGTGAAAAAAAAGAAGAAAAGGAATAATCAAAGGCTGCCTCAGGACAGATAGGCTGAGAGGCGGGATAGAAGGCGCAGAACAAAGGCAGTCTGTGAGCTGCCATTTGGCAGCGCGCGAGGGAGAGAACCAGAGAAACTGCCTCTGGGCAGCGAGCTCAAGAAGAATAAGAGAAGAGGGCTTTGGCAGCTAAGAGAGCTGCGCACGCAGCCAGAGGAGGGAAGAAAAAAGCTTCACGGAGGCAGCGTTGAGAGTCTGACGCACGGGGACCTTGAGGGAGCTCCTCGGGAGAAGCTTGCGACAGCGCGCATTTGGGAGGTGAAGCTGCGGAAGCAGCGAGACAGTGAAGGCAGGGCTGCCTTCCTAGGCAGCGGACAGAAGGAAGGCCTCGGGACAGAGATAAAACAGAAAGCTGAGGCTTGGGGAGTGCGCAGAGGCCGAGTGACATTCAAGCTGCCATTTGGCAGCAACACCAAGGTCATTGAGCAATTGGCAATTGAAGGCCACGGGGCAGAGGGACTGGCACGGTGGACACAGAACAAATCTTGCACACTCTCAATTCGGTTTAATCCCTCCAAACTCAGTTTTAATTTCTGTTTTTAATTTATAATAATGTGTAATTAATTTATATTGGCTAGAGGTTAATTCGAAACCATGATTATATTTGTAATGTTAATTTGATTTACTCCAGTTATGAATGTATAAATGTTTGGATGTGGTTTACTTTTCTGTGTTGATTAAGAACTTGTTTATGTATGTGGGTTGAGAGTCGAAACTTAATTTGCATGCTTAGACTTGATACTAGGATATAAGGGAATTTCACCTAATCGTTATGAACTTATATTCATGAGTAGTAAAAATCGCTAGTCACGATTGTGTTTAGTAAACCCTAGGTTGGATTAACATGCGTATTCCATAGTTATGAATGCCTAGTCGATGTTTATGATTTCCATTGAACTTAATGATCTTTGATATGTCTCTCTATCATGCGTATTCCATAGTTAGGGAACTTGATAAGAATAATTTGGTTGTGATGCGTATTCCGTCCAATTCAATGAATCTAGGGAAATCTGAAAGTTAATTTAAGCGGACCTAATTAATTTGGAACATTGTCATTCATGCGTTTGCTAAATTCATAACTGGGAATCAATTTAGGTTACATTTGTGTCATGTGTGGAGAAAAACCCTCTAGCCAATTCGTTATCTATCCGTTCACTTTTATTTTATGTTTTTGTCAATTTTGTAATTTATTTAAGTTTAGTTTCCGTTTCGTCAAAAATCAATCCCCCCATTATTATAATATTATTATTTAGTTACTTTTTATTATTTGTAATCTTTTAATTTTAATTTCCTTTCATTTCAATTCCTAGTTTTTATTTTAAATTGTTTTTATTATTTTGAGTCATTTTAAGTGTGTTTCGAATTTTTAGCCTAGTTTTGTATTTTTGAGTCTTTTGATTTATTTTAGTTTATTTGTTAGTTTTATTTTAAGTTTTTCTAGTTAAGTGTTTTTATTTTAGTTTAGTATTTTAAATTTTGTTTTTACGTTTTTAAATTTAATTTTAGAGTGATTAGCAATCCCTCCTAATCCCCGGTCCAAAACGATACCCTACTTATACCTATACTACGATTGATAAAAGAGGGTTTAATTTGTGTGTCGAGTTAATTCTCGCATCAAATTTTGGCGCCGTTGCCGGGGATTAGTAATTTTGCTAATCCCTTTATTTTTGTTTGTGTTTATTTTTATGTTTGTGTTTTTATCTTTTACTTTTGATATTTGATTTATTTTTCTTTCTTTAATTTTAGGTACTAATGGAGCAAGATATGGCAACCATTCAAGCTCAATTGGCGCAGCTCACTGCTCAATTGACTCATAATGCCGAACGGACCTCAATGCCAAATGTCCCGACACTTGATTTGCCCTATGGGCAAGGATATCAGACTCATCAGTATCCTCAATTTTCTGCATATGAAGATGATTGGGGATATCAAGGCTATGATCAATCAAGGGGCAATATGTATTCCAACGATTGCAATTCGGATTGGAGGGATTATTCAGATCGGACGTGGGATAAACCTCAGCAATTTCAACAGAGTGGATATTGGCAGCAAGATGAATTCTATTCAAGACCTATGCAGCCACCACTACATCCCCCACAACAATTCCAATCGAATCAAAGTATGCCCGTGGATTATAATCAAATCCTTAATGAATTAAACTCTTTGGTGCAGGGGTCACAAAATCAAGCTAAGGAAACTCACCAAGGAGAATATTGGCAGCCGTATGAGGAGTTCTGTACAACACCTTTGCAGCCACCACAGACACCACAACAATCTGCCCAATTCGATTCAGGTACATCTGTGGATAATGATAATATTATTCAATTACTCATCTCTTTGAACCAGGAAGTAGAAAATCAAACCAAGGAGATGGGAGAATTGAATAATCAAATGGGGCAGATTGTGGAAGTTCTTCCTGAGATGAAAAGTGATATCCAAATTCTTGGTGCAACGAATCAAGTTCCAGATTTTGCTGAAACGTTCAAAGAACCTTGCACACCAAGAAGAAGGATTCAAGAGAATGAAGTGGCTGGAGACTTTCAAGAATCCATCAATGAGGCTGTGCAGGAAACAAAGGCCCAAGAAATTGAGTTTAATGATACGGGACAGGCCACAACCATCATAGTAAACCTGGCCCAGTTCAAAATCCCGGAGATATCCAAAAACGTAGTTTTTGTCATTGATTTCGCGTCGGAGAAAGAATGTAAGCCATCTTCTCCAATTTTAATTTTAATTTTTACTAACACTTTGATTTTAATGATTCAGGCACCCACCCGAGAATTTAAACCACTGCCGAATCATTTCAAGTATCACCTCCCATTGAAAGATAAATTTCATGCTTTGGAGCCGAGGGGAGGTTAAGGAAAGATTCGTCCGGCTAAAGACGTTAAATCAAGCGCTTCTTGGGAGGCAACCCAAGCAATCAGATTTGCATTTCTTAACACCCTTCTTTTCCTTTACTTTGCAATTTTTATTTTGTTTTGTTAGTTGTTTTATTTGGTTGATCTTTGTTTAGTTTGTGTTTAAATAAATTTAGGGCGTGTTTATTTTAAGTGCGAGTAAATAAAGTCTTTTTTACATTAATTTACATATTTTACATTACATATTTTAATTTGCTTAAAATAAACTTAATAATAATAATATAATAATAATATTAGTAATATATATATATATTTATTTATTTATTTATTTAAATAAACATAAAAGCAAAAAAAAAAATTTTACAATAATGCGAAAAACTGATAGAAATCATTGGTCATTGGTTAGGTGGCGCCTCAGAGGTCGACGGAGCTCCGGGCAGACGAAGAGCCAGAGTTGGAATCTCCGGAGCCGGAACGCTTGGTGCTGCTCCAGAGGACGAAGGCAACATAAACCTCGGGAGTAGCGCCA
The DNA here is from genome assembly GCA_963580275.1 of Crataegus laevigata. Taxonomy (NCBI): domain Eukaryota; kingdom Viridiplantae; phylum Streptophyta; class Magnoliopsida; order Rosales; family Rosaceae; genus Crataegus; species Crataegus laevigata. The sequence goes on along the minus strand of OY756940.1, from coordinate 13,354,077 downwards.
TGAACCTTTCATGATCGCTCTGGATCCGACCGTCCGACTCCTGCAGCTGGTCCAGCTTCCTCTTCATGCTGGTCGAGTAACTAGTTGCAAGCATGTGCAACTCCTTGTTCTCGTGCCTGAGTCCTCTGACTTCTTGCCGAAGACTGGCCACCTCCGCCATCAGCGACTCCACTTGACGAGACCGGGCAAGCAGGCGCTGACCCATGTTTGAAACTGAGCCTGCACTTTGGACGCTGAGGGCTAGAGATTCCTGAACGGCCAGCTCGTCCGACCGCCTAGATAGCATCCTATTGTCCCTTGGAGTGAGCAGATTTCTGGCAATCACCGTAGCGGTGATTTCATTCCTCATCATTGTGTCCCCGACTGTAAGAGGACCATTGGGGGATATGAAGGACGGATTCCAAATGTTGTTCGGAGAAGACGAGTCATCGTCTTCCCCGACATTCAAGTTTAGGCGACGGTCGGAAGGGCAAGACATTTTTAGAGGGGGTTGAGGAAGAAAAGAGTTCGGAAAAATTAAGATTGCTGAAGCGGAAGAAGAGATCGGAAAGATTAAAAGATTAAGAAGTGCAAGAAGAGAGCGGAAGGAGTATGAGTGTAGAAGTGTTTGAGGAAGGGAGTTCAAGTGTGATGTGAAGCAGAATTAGCGCCTCTATAAAAAGAAGCAAATCAAAGAGAGGCGCTCCTCTGAGGTTGAAGACGCGTCCTCGCGCAAATCGAAATAGCCAGACACCTTTCTCAAATGCCGGAATCCTTTATCAAAAGCTGGGCGTGACTCAGGCATCACGAGGCGCTCAGTTTTTCGAGTTTGTCGTCACCTGCGTCACATGCGGCTTGGAGCGTTGCGAAAACCACGGGCCGCACCCGGATTTGAACCCCGGTTTTCAAAAGATCATCATTCCAGTTTGTCGTCACTCGTCGCATGCGCAGTCAGCTTCGCGGAAATTACGGACGCGTTGTCAGAAAGCGCGTAACGGGCACTGTTCATCCATCCACCGGTTGCCGACAAATAGTGCGGGAATAGTTCCGGTTGAGGAAGAAAAATTTCTATAAGTTCGACCTTCGCCTTCCACATCAAAGGCACACCTTCACACCCTCTCAACCTCTCAACCTCTCTTCATCTCCGATAATGTCTTCCCAAAGAAAGCTTTCGAGTTATTCAGTGTTCTTCATCCCTTGGATCACCCCAGAAAACAAACCTTCCAGAGCAAAAGTATTTCATATCAAAAAGGTTAAAAGCAAAAGTATCTCATATCATGCTTTCTCCTCTCCTTCATCTGAGGAACGTGGAGAAAGTGAGATCCTGATTGCTTACCTAGTCTTGCTCTCGAGTACTCATCTCAGACCCCTCCCAGCCCACTTCAAAAATAAACCTGTGTTGAGGTACTTCTTCAAAAACAAAAGTACCTCACAGACGAAGCAGGAGGAGTCTGAGGTGCACCCAAGAGCAGATGAGTCTGGGTTGATCCAAGAGTTCAAGAAGATGCCACACCTGCGTGGAGACCAGACTACTTGAAGCATGTGGAGACAACGTGCTGATTCATCCTCAACTAAGCTGAGGAGCACTTGCCAGAAGGAGGCCCATCCAGTTCAAGATGAAAGCTGTGGAAAATCAACAGTCATGACCAATGACCACCTATTAGTTCTTTTCATTATCTTTTATTTTCATTTTTTTTATTTTATTTTTCGTTTGCATTTTCTTTATTTTCTTGCGTGCTTGACTGATTTATTTCTTTTCTTTGCAGGAACGTTTGGTTAATTCCTCCCTTGAAGTTGATTGCAAAATTTACGCTTGGGGGTCATCGCTTGGTTTTCTGCAAATTAGAGAAGTTTTCAGTCCCTATTGCTTTATTTTGTTTCGTATTATTTATTCATTTTATTTTTATTTGCATTTTATTGTTTTCTGACATTGGGGACAATGTCTAGTTTAAGTGTGGGGGTATCAAGATAAAAAATGACCAAATTGAATTTTTTTTATACCTTCGACTTTGAACTGGTTTCATTTGTTTCCATGTTGTTGTTTTTGTTTTCTTAATTAGTTTTGTTTATTTAATTTTTTTCGAAAAAAATTTTAAAAATCCAAAAATATTGTCTTGTTTTCCTTATTGTTTTAAATTAGATTTTTATTAGTTTCCCGACCCAATGATATAACTGGATGAATTTGAACCATGATTATCAAGAACTTAGTTAACATGTGTTATGTGAAATTCCTTATTCTCTTGTTAGTATTGTACATGTTTGATCATCTTTGAAAATCCAAATGCACATAGCCTTGTTGATGTGAAACTAAAGCATGAATTAAAGCTTCATATGTGAATTTAGTGACCATATACATCCCATGTGAGTTTTTGAGCCTATTGAAAATGTGTGCATTTTTCATACACTCCTATTCTTTCATGTGTGATGAACTTATGTGAGATACATCTCTAGAACTTGCGTAACGATCTTTCGAAATATTTGTCATTGATTGCATGAACTTGAAAATGATAGAGGCATTAGGTTCACCACCATGGCCCAAATAACCTTGTGTCCCAAAGAAAAATGATACCATTAGATTGCCAATTTGAGCTGTTATGTTGATCCTTTTATTTCTTATCACCAGATATGTCTACCCTTATACCTCAAACCATATTTACTTAACCTTTCCAAGCGAGCAATTTGAGACTATCTTATGAGAAATGTTTATGAAGTACTTGGAATGAGTTTGGCAAAAGAATAAGTGTGGGGGTTTTTCATGTTTGTTTTAAAAATAAAAAAAAAAGAATGATGAGAAACTAGTTAGAGGAAAAGAAAAAAAAAAAAAAAAAAAAAAAGAAAGATTGTATTCGAAGAAAATAAAAAGTTTTTAACGTTTCAGTTTAAGGGTGTGATGGGAGGTGTTAGAAGGATCGTTGGAGAACTTGAGTTCTTATAAATCTCAACTTAAAGAATTGCTTGCAATATAGCTTGGAACTTGTGTTTTCCTATTCTTTCGTTTCAATAGCCCTATCCCTAAGCCTCATTACATCCAATAAAAGTCCTCTTGATTTAAGTTTTGCAATTATGATTGTGGAGAAGTGATTTTTATGCAAGCTTATGGTAGATCTTTCACATTTGTTTCTTTGAGCGAAACACATTAAAACTAAACACATGTGTGATTGAGTGCATATCCCGTGAGAAGGTTGCTGGTTTGCATATGATGATTTTAAAAATAAAAACTTGAAATTGCATTAGCATGGCTATCTCACACACTACACTCAAGGATGATTTAAAGATTACTGCTAATATTTGAATAAGGAAGATGAACTAGAATTAGTTTGTTTTGTGCTAGCTATGGTTCTTGATGTTTTATGTCCTCGAATGAAATTCTATGAGGGTCAAATATGGGGAAGCTAATGTTTTTCATGTTATTACTTTTTCTGTTTTCTTTGTTTTGCTCGAGGACTAGCAAAAGCTAAGTGTGGGGGTATTTGATCGGATCATATTTATACATATTTTTATATCAAATTCACTCGCCTTTTCTTAGTTAGTTCGTTATATTTTGAGCTATTTACGTTGATTTTGTGTTTTATTAGATTTTCAAGAAAAGAAAATAAAAATAGAATAAGTGAAGTATTAAGTAATAATTTCGTTTAAACTATCTTGTCTGTTAAATTAATACTTATCATTTAGAAAATAATATATTTATATTTATATTTATTTATATATTTATATTTATATATTTATATTAAAATAAATGTGTGTGTGTGACAGCTATCATCACAAAGCTTTCGGTGGAGAGGAGTTGGTGAAAGCTGCAATTGGCAGCTTAAAAAAAGGGCTAATAAGAAGAGCACCGAGTGCCCATTGGCGAGGGAGGCACGGAGCAGAAAATAAAGAACAAAGGGCGCTGCCCTTGGGTGAGTGTCGAAGGCTGCCTGGGACGCACCAGGAGCTGATTGAAAGGAATAAGGGAGCACATCGGAGGAGAAGTGCACGGATTGAAGAGAGCTTTGGGCACGGGGGAAGAAGAGAGGGCACTCACGGAGAAGAAAAACAGAAAAGAGCGCAAGCAGACAAGGGAGGTCAAAACGCTGCCTCTGGCAGCGTGAAAAAAAAGAAGAAAAGGAATAATCAAAGGCTGCCTCAGGACAGATAGGCTGAGAGGCGGGATAGAAGGCGCAGAACAAAGGCAGTATGTGAGCTGCCATTTGGCAGCGCGCGAGGGAGAGAACCAGAGAAACTGCCTCTGGGCAGCGAGCTCAAGAAGAATAAGAGAAGAGGGCTTTGGCAGCTAAGAGAGCTGCGCACGCAGCCAGAGGAGGGAAGAAAAAAGCTTCACGGAGGCAGCGTTGAGAGTCTGACGCACGGGGACCTTGAGGGAGCTCATCGGGAGAAGCTTGCGACAGCGCGCATTTGGGAGGTGAAGCTGCGGAAGCAGCGAGACAGTGAAGGCAGGGCTGCCTTCCTAGGCAGCGGACAGAAGGAAGGCCTCGGGACAGAGATAAAACAGAAAGCTGAGGCTTGGGGAGTGCGCAGAGGCCGAGTGACATTCAAGCTGCCATTTGGCAGCAACACCAAGGTCATTGAGCAATTGGCAATTGAAGGCCACGGGGCAGAGGGACTGGCACGGTGGACACAGAACAAATCTTGCACACTCTCAATTCGGTTTAATCCCTCCAAACTCAGTTTTAATTTCTGTTTTTAATTTATAATAATGTGTAATTAATTTATATTGGCTAGAGGTTAATTCGAAACCATGATTATATTTGTAATGTTAATTTGATTTACTCCAGTTATGAATGTATAAATGTTTGGATGTGGTTTACTTTTCTGTGTTGATTAAGAACTTGTTTATGTATGTGGGTTGAGAGTCGAAACTTAATTTGCATGCTTAGACTTGATACTAGGATATAAGGGAATTTCACCTAATCGTTATGAACTTATATTCATGAGTAGTAAAAATCGCTAGTCACGATTGTGTTTAGTAAACCCTAGGTTGGATTAACATGCGTATTCCATAGTTATGAATGCCTAGTCGATGTTTATGATTTCCATTGAACTTAATGATCTTTGATATGTCTCTCTATCATGCGTATTCCATAGTTAGGGAACTTGATAAGAATAATTTGGTTGTGATGCGTATTCCGTCCAATTCAATGAATCTAGGGAAATCTGAAAGTTAATTTAAGCGGACCTAATTAATTTGGAACATTGTCATTCATGCGTTTGCTAAATTCATAACTGGGAATCAATTTAGGTTACATTTGTGTCATGTGTGGAGAAAAACCCTCTAGCCAATTCGTTATCTATCCGTTCACTTTTATTTTATGTTTTTGTCAATTTTGTAATTTATTTAAGTTTAGTTTCCGTTTCGTCAAAAATCAATCCCCCCATTATTATAATATTATTATTTAGTTACTTTTTATTATTTGTAATCTTTTAATTTTAATTTCCTTTCATTTCAATTCCTAGTTTTTATTTTAAATTGTTTTTATTATTTTGAGTCATTTTAAGTGTGTTTCGAATTTTTAGCCTAGTTTTGTATTTTTGAGTCTTTTGATTTATTTTAGTTTATTTGTTAGTTTTATTTTAAGTTTTTCTAGTTAAGTGTTTTTATTTTAGTTTAGTATTTTAAATTTTGTTTTTACGTTTTTAAATTTAATTTTAGAGTGATTAGCAATCCCTCCTAATCCCCGGTCCAAAACGATACCCTACTTATACCTATACTACGATTGATAAAAGAGGGTTTAATTTGTGTGTCGAGTTAATTCTCGCATCAGCGAATGCCATGATTTGGTTGTACAAAACCCACCGTCTCCCCATCTAGCTTGAAGGAATATGATAATGTAGTAGAACACATCATTATCTAGGGAATCCATTCCTCCGTAAACCTTAGCCTCTGCATCATTTGCTCCAAGAAACTTCACTCAATACGATCATAAGCTTTGATGATATCCAATTTCAATGTCATCGCCCCATTCCACCCATTGTTCTTCCTATGCATATAATGAGCGATCTCTGAAGCTACCAAACAATTATCGGATATTAGTTTGCCTGGAATAAAATACCAAATACTCTCTTTTCACCCGTTTATAATGAGTGATCTATGGTCTTATTTCTTTTAACTACATTATATTTTCTTTCACTTAGAAAATTTTAAATACCAAATACTTTGTTTTCTCTTGTTTATATTTCTAAAATATTTGTAATAGTTTAAATATTCATAACAGTTTAAATTATAAATAAACTAAACATAAAGAATAACTGAATCTTGGAGATTTTAGCAAAATGAAGCAGTCAGGAAAGTCCCCCCAACCCAGCCCAAAGCAACCACAACCAAGCGCCACTTATGACCGCGACAACTCCCTTTCTCTTTGCCTCTGGGAAGGTTACATTCCTTTCTTTTTATTCTCTTTTCTTTGTTCCTTTCTATCTTTTTCTTTTTTTTCCTATCATATCTAAATTTAAGATTAATCACTATATTTATTCCTAAATTCTAGTTCAAAATTAAAGGTTGAAGTGTAGGAAGAAAAGAAGAGATAGAATTTGGGGTGGGTGGAACGAAAGAGTTAAATAGGGTGAGGGACGAGGAAAGAAAATGGAGGGGTTTAATTCTTTTCTTATTTTCATTCTTTTACTTTTTTTTTACTGCTTTTTTTTTTACTACAGAGAATATATAAAAGGAGTAATTTTTAGCATAATTTTTGAAGTCTTTTTACATGGAGTTAATTTGGGTGGGGGAAATAAAACTATAGATGGGCATATTAGCACTAAAAAATTATACAGAAGCAAAGCAACTATTACCAAGGAGCTTCGAAAATTTACCAAAACTCTGGAAAATGAACGGTGGTGTTCAACTACAGAAAAGTTTTGGACGGTGGGAGTTTGTGAGATGCCGTTCAAGTTTCTTTTTCCATGTCGTTACGAGCTAGGATTTGATTCATCTCACATGTACATGTCAGATAGACTTGAATGTAATAGTTTAGAGTGAAAATATTATACGTAATGTGATTATTCCGCCCAAAAATTTAAAGTTTATTTATGCTGCTAAACTACAACCACGTGGCACTTAAAAAAAAAAATTCCTTACGTTTGTTAATCTATCCCTATACGTTTGTTAATCTATATCTATATATATATAAGAAGGTAAATTTGATGAAACATTCGTAGTACTAAAAATGCCCCTTCTTCTTACTACTTTTTAAAGAGACAACTAAATTAAATAAGGACAAATTAATATAATAATAAAAAAACCCAAATGCATGGAGTTACTAACCATTTTTTGAAATCATACACTGTAAATTAACTTTCAAATAAAATTAATATTCAAATTAATATAAAGTTTAAACTAAAAAAAATCAAATTACCACACTCATTAGCGTCTAGTAAGAGGCTAATATATATAAAAAGAAGTTAAAAAATGTGAAACTTTCATAATATGCAAATTGCCTTCTCCCATTAGAATTTTAAAAACAAATTTTACAAAAAAAAAAAAAAAAAAAACCACTTTGGGTAGTTAGTAAGTTCATGTTTTTTTCAAAAAATATTTAATAAAATAGAGGCATGTTGACCGACATTAGAATGGTGACGAGGCCATAATGTGAAAGTGGCGTGTAAAAGTACAAATAAATTAAAACCAAAGTCTAAATTTAAAGTAAATAAGAGTGCACAGTGACACACCTCGACTCGAAATGTCCACTTGGACTCTGAATCGAGCTGTGTTGGCTGACACTCGGAAAGTGACGAAGCCCTAAAGTGTACTAATGTGGAAAAATGTGAATAAATTTAAACCTAAAGGTGCCTAAATGTAAGAGTGCACATGTGAGTGGGAATAAACTCATTTCACACGTGATGTCAGCGCATAAGTAAAGTACAGTAAGATAAGATAAGAATCGTACCAATGAAGGTAACCACTTATACCAAGATTTGCCAAGAATCTTTGTCGACACTAAAGCTCAGCACTAAAACCTGGAAAGGCGAAAAACAAGGGTGACTGAGCCTAAAATAAAGCTTTATAAAAACCTTTTTGAAAACATTATAACTCATCGCCGTAAAATAAGTATAGTTTTCAAATTATACATACTACGCATAGTATAAAAATGCTTACCATAGCCAGCAGTATTTCAATTATGCCAAACGTCACAACTTTTGTAAATAAATACTTGACATCTGTAATCACATATTTTCGCGTAAATGAACATATCATATCAAGTGCTCATCGACACGTGCTGACACAGAGTTCATGCAGAGGTAATCTAACATGAACACGACTGGGTATAACAATGACATACGCTTTAGTACTACAATCACGTGAAGTCTAGCTCTATGCGCAGAGCATACGATTCCTAATTATCTATAACAATCTAGAACAGGATTGGCGCCTATAATGAATCCAAAGTGAGCGTACGGTGCAATGTGCACATACACATGAAAGACTAGTCCTGGCCCATGCGAGTACCAACATCGATGCAGCAACGATAAGCAGATAACATAAATATAGTCATGCCACAGTGATTCGATAACTCTAGTTAACATCACATCATTCATAGCCTTAGCTAACGGATCTCGTACGATTTATAACGACTTACTATATCTCATCGTTGCGTTATTTATCATAAACGTTAATTTCATTACCAGTCATAAAGAAAGTTCATTATTAGATGTATATATGGAAACTAAACATATATATGTGTGTGTGTGTGTGTGTGTATATGTGTATGTGTATATATATATATATATATATAAAGACCCACTCACAAATCATGTCGTCGAGTCGAACCTGCCTCGTAGCATTGAGAGTCCTTGCAATGCGTTTCGCCTAGAAATGAAACCATTTACATAAATATATAACGTACTAACGAATAAACGCGTTTTTCGTTCAAAGTACGGCTAATAAAAGAACTATTTTAAAATGATCAAATTTTGGAAAACGGAGACGGATTGGGGTTCGGCATGTTGAGAAACCTAATGAGGGACCTCGGTTTCCTCCATGCATTGCAGCACTCGCCACCACGTGCACCTCACGCGCCACAAGTACAACAGTACTCGCCTTCCTCACAAAAGTCTGCATTTTGTAGGTTTTTAGTCCAACTTCCAGAGCTCCTAACGAGCTCGATTCTCCACCAAAATCAATGATTCAAAATCCATTTTGAAGTTAGAAGTGTAGGGAATAAAACCATACCAAAATGAGGCCAGAGATACGGTCGGTGTTGGCTAGAAAAATGGCCTGAAAGTGGTCGGACGCTCACGGTTTCTAGTTTTCCAGAAATCTGGAAAACTTCCTCCCTCGCCATTTCTATCATGAAACCAGTCCAAACTTTACTCATTAAACCTAAAAATCATTTTAAACCACGAGGAGAGATCACACAGAGTATAATCGACACTCACCATCACAGAAAGTTGTGAGATCCATGACGGACAGTCTCCACAGTGCTAGAGCTCCATGATTCGAGAACTTCCCGTTAAGATGCCTGGAACTAAACCTAGGGCTAGGTTTTCAGAGGATATGATGTCGTGGGAACATTGATTCGAGGGTTATCTGCCATGGAAGACGGCGATAGTGATGACCTCAGCGTCACGGCTGTCCCTTGTCTGTGGAGATGAGAGAGACGACAGGGAGGTTGAGGGAAAGATATGTAAAACAAGAAAGAGACAGAGAGGATTGTGGCATGATGGTTTAGTTTGGTGTGGTTGAGCATTTCTTGTGAAGCTCGCTGGAGTATAATGGTGGTGATTGATTGGTTCTGCTGCACATTCTGTGCAGTGTGAACGAAGCTGAGGGAGAAAGCGAGGTAAAGCTCGCTAGGTTTTCAGAAGGGAGTGTTAAAGAGTAGAGAGAGAGAGAGAGAGAGAGTTTGAAATGTGGTTCGAAAGGAGAAGAAGAGAGAGTGAGGCAAGAAAGAAGATTATAGGGAAGAAGACACGGGGAGGGAAACATGTGGGAGATGGAAGGAATGGGGCGTGGGCCTTCACTTGACCGCACAAAGTAATGTCACAAAAGACAAAACAGAAAATATCCTCGCGATGTGAAATTACTAAAATACCCTTCACGTTTGTGGTTTCGTAAAATCTTTATTGTAGCTCCAAATTTGATTCCGTCCGCGCCTACGTGTTCGTACCGTTGAGTATTTTGAGAATGCGATAAAATAGTAGCACATACACGTCACAAAAAAGACGGTCAATGAAAGTCAACGTCCTCGCCTCTAGGGGCATTTTTGTCAAATCACTATTTTAAAATTTATAAAATCGTAAAATTAGAGACGAAGTGTCACACACTAGATGGATGAATGTTATTACAATGCATACAATATCAAACATAGATAAAAGTGTAGCAAAATTAAAAAAAAATATTCTAATAGAATGTATATTTATACGGTGACCCAAAGACCACATGTGGCATCATGGGTTATGGGTGACTCGCGGGCTTATAGAGCTACTCTGTTTTCATATAAGGGGCCAACGTTGTTCATGACAGAAGCCACCAAACCGTCATCAGTAATGGTTAACTAAGTTTTAGAGCAGCACAAAACAATTAAGTAGTCATTTAACAAATTTTAAATAGTTTTGGGGGAGAAGAAAATTTCAATTCTGATTAGAGTTATATTTGTGTTGTATTCCTAAAAGTCCTAGGATGGGTACTAATTTTAACTTAGAGGTTTAAATAAATTCCAACTTAAAACTAATCCAAAATATGATTTAAATTAATCAGTTATGCAAACTAAATCCTACACAAATAATCAGCATAAATATAAAGAGTACGCACATGATGTAGGATTTAACGAGGCAAAACCCACCATTGGGAAAATCCTCGGGCTACCAAGCCAGGAAACACTAAGAAAGAAAGAATACATAACGACTTACAAAACTCATCAACTAGACACTCGTACCAGTTGGCAGCTTTGTCTCCGCGCTTTGCTACTCGATCTTTCTTCAATCTTCAAGTTGAAGTGGCACGACACTAACACAATCGTCAATCACCTTTTCCTCGAACTTTGCAAGATACGAACTCGATCATGCAGTATGTATATATGATGAAGTGTTTGTTGAAAAATAATCAATTACGAAAATCACAAGGCACATTTTCATAATTGACATTCAATTAACTCAAAGGAAACTAGCATGAAAAATAATCTTTTCTCTTTAAAAAAAACACATGCTAATGAAACCATAAGAAAGCAGCAATGTAAAAATATTTTTCTTGCTCAAAACCACAAAGCTACTGCCTTTTAAATCCTTTTATCAAAGACCACAATAATCATGCATATATGCGGCACCTTTAAAACAGCCACTGACATCTCTTATATAGGCACAAAGCACCGCCCCAATGTTTAACCGATAAGGACGGCAACACAATCCAAGTAGTTAGATGACTCTCACCAACATGCAATCAGATAAGTCCCACCGAATGCAATCAGACTATTTTGAAAGCGTGTTTTAAATATTAATATAGAAATGATAAGTCATTTTAAAGAGATAAAACACACAATAGATAGAGTCGTACTCCAAATACAATAACATGAGATATCTGATGAATGTATGGTGGAATTTTTTGCCAAATTGCCATGCCAACCGAATTGCCAACCGCGCCATACCGATTTTGTGCCAAATTTTTTGTGCCAACGGTAATGGTACGGTATTGTACCGTACCGACATTTTGTGGTATGGTATTGGTAATGGATACCATTACCACGGTATTACCGTACCGTATCGAAAAATATAATATAATATAACACATATTTATAAATTATAATATAACACATATTTATAAACTTCAAATTTTTACCATTAGCCTCAAAACACTTGGATGGGATGATAGAAAGATAGCTTGGATGCTTATGGAGATTAAAAAATGCTTGCTTGATTTGTATAATGAGTATAGGAGAGGTTCTTCTACTACCATTGGGGCTCCATTGGGAGATGTGGAACTAAATGAGGAGTACATAATTCAAGCTTGTGGGGGTGATGAGAACAAAATTGAAATGATGAAGGAGCTTATACAAGAAAGGAGGGAGCAACGCCTTTTGGAGATATCTAATGAAGTTGATAAGTACTTCGCCGCTCCTTATATTAGCCTTGTTGTTGGTGGCTTTGATCTCTTGAATTGGTGGAAATCAAACACAAAAGAGTTCCCAATTCTTTCACAAATAGCTAAGGATATCTTTGCAATCCCCACTTCTACCGTTGCTAGTGAAAATGCATTTAGCCTAGGGAGGAGGGTTGTGGACCCTTTTAGGGCATCCTTGACTCCTAAAATGGTAGAGGCATTAGTGTGTACTAGTGATTGGCTTAGGGCGGATGAAATAAACTTCTACAAGGAACCAACGGAAGATATGCTTCAATTTTACAAGGAAATGGAAGAAGTGGAAACAAGTAAGATATGCTTTAATTTTTTTTAGTAAATTTGTTATTAAACTTTAATTCTTCTTCCTACTAATATGTATTCTTTGTTTGTAATTGTAGGCTTGACACAAACTCAATCTTCTACAAGTTCAATGCCTCCTCCAAAAACTTTGACATCTTAAACTTGAAGAATTGATCCATGAATTTTACTTTTTGAAGTTTAGTTTCAATTTTCATTTGGTTTGAAACTTTAATTTTTATTTGGATTGTTAACTTCTATTTGTTTTGGTTTGTAACTTATATTTGGATTGTAAGTTTAATTTTCATTATAAATCTTGATGCATTATTTGAATTATTGTGTGTGTTATTTTTCACTATGAATCTTGATGTATTTTTGTGTATGAGATATCAGTAACTAAGGTGAGGTTTAAGTTAAAGAGGTGAGTCTTGTGGTACAGGTACTACATTATGTTTCAAACTTTCCATTGAATAGTCAACTGGTACTATGTATGAACTTGATTTTGATTGTTCTCCATTCTTTGCTACTAATTCTTCTTCCTCAACATTTCATGCCGCTATAAATCTATATCCATTTGAAGGTGGAAATTCATTTGGGTACTTGTTATGAGAATTTTCTTCTGTCTATGCATTTGGTTTATATAATGTTGAACAAAGTAAAAACATATTTTGTCCCAAAATAAAGTGGCAATTACCATTGCCATACCATGCCAACCGAACATTTGGCAATACCGAACTTTGGTATACCGAAAGTTTGATATGGTAATGGTAATAAATTTTACCATACCGAAAGTTTGGTACGGTAATTGGTACAAGGGTTTTGGTACGGTAACCGTACCGAACCCACCCCTAGATGAATGTAGTTGAATGCATGTGTGCAAATGTACCTGAATAAGTATCTCGTTTACGTAATAGCTTTGCTTCGAAAGTGTGAGAGACCTCCCTAGACTTAAACAATTATAATTGAAAATATGTAACAAGTCTAAGCAATTACAAACTCATACATTTTGTCAAGAATTGCCAATTTTACTCTAACAATTCCTCATGTACTAAAGCCTAGAGAGGCAAATTTGATTAATTAAAGAACATGTTTTCTTTGTGAATCTAAGTGAGTTGTTTCTCTTTTTTAAATCAAGCATTTGATTTGGTTGTGTCAAGCCAATCCAGAATTAGCGACATTGAACTTACTTTGTTGCCCTTGATTGAGCGAATCCGAGGTCACCTATCCTTGGTTGAGTGAATCCTATGTCACCTATCCTTACTATGAATGGGCATATCAATACTTAACAGAAAGTACAGTAGCAAAGCAACAACTACCAAGGAGCTTCAAAAATTACCAAGAACTCTGGAAAATTAACGGTGGTGTTCAAACTATTACTGTGATGTAATCATGAAAATATAAAAGGTAAAAGTTAAACTGCATAAAAGTTTTGGACGACATGAGATGTTGTTCAAGTTTTTTTTTCCATGTCGTTACGAGCGAGGATTTTGTTCATCTCACATGTACACATAAGACAGACTTGTATGTAACAGTTTAAAGTGAAAATGTTATATGTAACAATGCAGTGAACTCTTGGAGTTATTTGTAGCTACTATTTATGTGTTATAAGTTATGGTGTCTAGAGTTTTTTTTTAGTACACTAATATTTTTACACTCAGGGAAGAGAGAATTCGGCTAAGCCACACAATGGACAACCTAATTTGGTATCGAATCCGCCATCCACGAGATCCGAACCTAAGACCTCTCACTTCCAATTGCAGATAAATATCACTAAATTGTAGTACTGAGTGACTGATATCTAGAGTTTTTAATTGAGCCCAAGTTTTGTTTTTTCTTTTCGGTGCTTCTTGGATTATTGATGGTGAATTTGCACTCAGTACTTGTTTTTGTTCAGTGTCCAAGAGAACAAAATATAAAAACCCCTCCAACTTTCCAAATGCTGAGTAGCTGAGTTGAATTGAGTAGGTCAAATGTTTGTCTCTGAACGATGTTGTATAGCATTTAGCTTTTACTCCCTCGCCCGTCGTCTTGGCTATCATAAACACCATGCAGGAAACAATAATGCTCCTCTTGTTATCGTAATATTTTATGATCTTATGTATGTAATGGCACTCTTGTTGTCAAAAGATTGATAATCGTCTGCCGTCAAAAGATGCTCCTGTTTTGTGCCAACAGACAAAGGAAAACGGAGTTAAATGTTAGATTAACCATTGATAGAATTCGAATGTACACTGTCATGCAAGGACACAACACATTTTCACTACTGTGGTAAGGCTGACAAATTTCATCAAGGATAGTAACTTTCCTCATTATTAGTAAAGGAAAAGGCCATTCTCTAATGCGGAAGTATCCATTTGATTTCTATATGCTCCATTTTGATTTCTGATCTTATAGATTGAAATTTTGTTATGTTATGTGTTATAAGTTAAGCTAATATTTCGCTGTATTGCATTTAGATTAATATATTTATTTGTCAATTGAAGTAGTTTAGAACATTTACATTTTTTATAACAAACGATATTATCTATATTAAAGAGTGCTAGAAATAGACTAACAAAACATCCACGTTAAAAAAGTAACATTTTATATGATGGCCATTTTAACTCCAAATTTAGTTCGACTCATGCCAAGTTTAGGTCATTAAGGACTTTGTTAGTGTGTAGCGACGAGAGATACACTGCGTCCAACAAAAGGAAAAGGGAAGCTATCTTCAACTACTGTTGTGCTACGTAGCTTACTTGATCATGTCCCAATCCAACGCTTCCAAACCAAAACAAAACCAAGGTCCACATTCCGCACGACAAGTAAGCGGCAGCATATCTCGCTCAACTCAAAACACGTGGCAAACGGCGCCGTTTCCTCAGAAACCGGTGCCTCCGACTTCCCAGAATTTGAAGCTATCGTAACATGCACCCCTTCTTTCATGCGTCAAAATTATACGTGAAAAAATAAAAAAATAAAAAAATAAAAAAATCGCAAACCGAAAAGAGAAATAAATCAGAAAAAAAAAGGCGCAAAAATAAGGAAAGCAAAGGCAGAAATAAAATAAAATAATAAAATAATAAATTAATAAAATTGTACACCAACAAAGAGAAGAAGAAGAAGAGAGAGTGTGCGTAAAATTGAATCAATCACATACGATTGCTCCGCTGTCGAAACCCGCTGCAGCCAATCAATAATCTGCACTGATCGGCCCCGACCAATCTCAGCCGTCGATCCCGGAACCCGATGATCGGAGACTTCCACCGGAAGAGCTTTAACATAATATGAATTCAGTGAATTTTTATTTGATATTTTTGGGGATTTTTTTCATAGGGGGGTTTTGAAATTCCTACTGTGAAAGTTTGGTTATCGGAGAATCTGGTTCTGGGTTTTGTTGGGTTTTCCGAGAGCAATGGTGGGTCGGAGAGGGTATTTTGGGGATTGGACTGATGCTGGACTTTAGGGAAGGTCGGTGCGTGAAGGGGTGAAAAGTTGGGGTTTTGGGGTTAGAGGTAGGTTAGGGTTAGGGTTTGGTAAGGTTGGTTGTGATGGAGGGGAATAATACTGAACTTGAAGAAGGCGAGGCTCCTCGCCATTGCAAGGATGATGACGAGGGAAACCTTGACCCGGACAACGATCTCTCTTACATTGTAAGGGCATCTTTGTCTCATTGATTCATTCGTGTTCGAATTTGTCCTTAGAATCTTGACTGAAAGCTTTGGAGTTGATTAACAATATATGAACATCTGAAGAAGATAATAGGGTGTTGAATTTGTTCTTAAGACTGAGTTTCTATGTTGTCTTTGATGTATGTCTTGTCTATGTTGTATTACAATGGTGGATTGTTATTTGGAACTGCTTGTTTGGTTTCCGAGAAAATGTAAGAACGTAAGGAAATTGAGTTTGAACTGGAATTTTAGACTTGCAGACAACTGTTTGCAGGGTGAAGTAGAATTTTTTATCCCTTGGATAGTAAAACGTAATGCAATAATTAGTTGTCTTTAAGTTGCGCTGTATTCCAACGCATCGTGATATACAAATGCTTCGGAAACTGCCAGTGAAGTTTGTTTCTGGGTGTTTTTGGCTGGCTTTAGATACAATGTAGATTATTTTCTGGTTCAAGTATAGAATAAGTACATTCATGGCTGATTGCTGAATATTTGATTGTGCAACAGCATTATTTTAGTGAACTCTTGGAGTTATTCGTAGGTACCATTTATTGACTATGAGTTGTGGTATGTAGAGTTTTTAAATGAGCGGAAGTTTTCTTTTTTCATTTTGATGCTTCATAGATTACTTATATGGTTATTGATCCAAGGAAAGCATTAGTGAATTTGAACTCAATACTTGTTTGTTCAGTGTCCAAGAGAACAAAATATTTAAACCCCCTATAAATTTCCAAATGCTGAGTAGCTGAGTTGAGATTAGTAGGCCAAATGTTTGTCTCTGAAACTAACATTTAGTTTTCACTTCCTCGATTATGTCGTCTTGGCTATCAAAATACCTTTGAAAAGCGTTATTGATTGCCAGATACGTGAACAAATCCCATGATGGGCTAAGCTGGTGTTAGGTAACAGTAAGACAAGTTTAGACAATTGGCGTCTTTAGAAAATAAAGAAAGAAAGTAAAGTAGGATTTTCTTCTGTCTGTAATTACCCTTTGTGTTTCTGTTCAGACATTGTGGTTATAGTCTCTTTTTTTTTTCTTTCTATGTAATGACACTTCAATTAAAAAAAAAATGTATGTAACGGCACTATCTTTTGATTTTTCAAGGATGAGAGAATTCAGAATGCTCTGGGCCATTTCCTGAAGGATTTTGAGGGCGGGAATTCTGTTAAGACTTTGGGTAAGTGACATACATGAAAGTAGTGGACAGTGCTTCATATTTGTACTTGTAAATTTAGTGACATACATGAAAGTAGTAGACAGTGCTTCATATTTGCTTGTAAATTTAGTGGCTCATCAGGTGGATGGACTTTATTGTTATGTCAGGGGAAAAATACGGTGGGTATGGCTCTTTTTTACCATCCCATGAAAGGTCTTCGTCCATTTTGTCTCATCCAAAGACCCTGCAGATAAACTACAACACATCAAGATCTCCTAATAGTTTAACAGAGGTATATGATAAAATTCTTCTTATTTGTTATTTGGTAGGAAGGATTTGTTTATGGCTGAGATCTTGTCAGATTGGAAAGTTCTATTTTAGTTGAGCATTCGTGGGTTATGTTAACATACAGGGTGCCTCTAAGAATTTGAAAGCTTATTCAAAAGCAGCCCCAAATGTGAGGCTTGGAACTGCTAACAATGCTCGTTTGTCACATAATTCAAGGGTCATCCCTGGAGATATTTCAGTTAAACGGAATTCATGCTTGCCTTCTGCTCAAGTAGCTGAGAGGTATTCCTTGAAAGATGAAACTTCAAACAGACAGGGCAATCCAACTGATCAAAGGACACTGAAGGTTCGATTCAAAATGAACCCTGATAACACGGCTCGGAAGAATGTAGCAATATATAGTGGTCTTGGACTTAGCTCTCCATCTTCATCTTTGGAGAACAGCCCTGAGGAAAGTAAGGAGATGATACCTTCATCTCAAGTTATTGTGGACGACACTCCCACTAACATTATTCAGGTAAGCTCAGATGTTTTAGTGCAGTTTCTATTGCTGTAGATGGACCTAAAATGATCTGTTGCATTGATGGGCGTTGTTTATGTTTTGTAACAGGTTATGACTTCCTTCCCTGTTCCTGGAGATGCATTGATATCACCACTCCATGACAGTTTGCTTTGCTTAGCAAGAAAGAGAAAGCTTTATCAACAAAAACAAGTGCCTTCATCTAAGGGTCATCAAGAACATTCATCTTTGTTTGGAAATGACACTATTTTCGCACAGGGCAACGCCAAAGTGTCAAGGGAGATAAAAATGAAAGTATCCAGGAAGGGTGAAATTCCGGTAGCGCTGAAGCTTGAGAATGGTATCAAGAATAACACGAAAATTATCATGAAAAAGAAATCAGAAGCTGGGAGTCGAGAAGACAAGGAGCTTGTGCCCAATGACTTGAAAGCGACACCTTTGTCCAATTCAGTATTTGTTGGAAATTGTTTGAAAGTGATTGGTAAGACACCTGAAGCTTCCAGGGAGGCCAATGAGAATGAGGTGAAAGGAAAATTATCTTCCTCTGAATTAGTGAAGGAAGAGTTATTTGAGTTGATATCTAATCAGGATATTCCAGTTGATATCAGGGACGATGTCAAGTGCAAGGGTTACAAGATTTCAGCCTCAAAAGATGATTCTGATGTATACAAATGCAAGGAAGAACATGACCTGCTTAAACACAATGCTGGTAAGAAAGGTCCATCACGTGAACAAGCAAAAACTAATGTGCATAGCAAGAGAGCAAAGCTATCTCCTGAGCGCAAGATCAAGTCAAAGGAAAATCAAAGCAATGAAAAGCCACCTAATATTTCAACAAAGGAACGCATGGAGTTTGAAATGGGTGTATTACCAACAGATAAATTGGGTGGAGGGCATGGTGTTCGTCCATCTGATATAAAAATTCAGAAGTCAAAGTCACAGAAGGATAAGGTCAGAGGTAATCAAAGAGTCTCAGTGGGGGGCAAAAGATTGGAACAAAGGGATAAAGTGGATCCAGCAGAAAGACCTGCTGCTGATATTGATATAAAAGGGAGGGCATGTTTGGATAAACCAAAGGAAAAATTGAGTGGCAAAAAGTCCGAGAATAAGTTACTGTCAAAAGATGCTCCCATTCCGTGCCAACGAACAAAGGAAAATGGACTGGCTTTGGAGATCGTACCTGCAGCTGCAGCTCCTGTCATTATAGAAGAAGATTGGGTGTGCTGTGATAGTTGTCATACGTGGCGGCTTCTACCCTACGGTACTAAGCCGGAGCAACTCCCTGAGAAGTGGTTGTGTAGCATGCTTAATTGGCTGTAAGCTTCCTTCTCATTGTTGGGGTTAACAATAACATTTGCACACCTTTTCTTTTTCACACTCTCTCTCTCTCTCTCTCACACACACACACACACACACACACACACTCAGATATTCAAGTAAGCACATAAGCGTATGTGTGCCTGTTTTGCTGCCTTTTCACTGTGGTATTGAAATTGTTTTGTAGGCCTGGGATGAATCGATGCGACATAAGTGAAGAGGAAACAACCAAAGCACTCTATGCGTTATACCAGATGCCATCTTCAGAAGGTATAAATAAGCTGCAGACTCATGCTAATGGAACAGCATCTGCAGTACTTGCAGTTGATGCCCTACATTATGATCAGAATCTCAGTTCTCATGCCATGTCTAATCAAGGGAAGAAGATACATGGTTCAAAGGAAATACCAAATGCAGGTAATGGAAGTGGTCTTTTGAACTCTACAAAGAACCACCTGCAAGTAGCTGTAAAAAGTATAAGCTCAAATGACATAAACCAGCCTCCCTTAGAATCAAATCTGATAAAGAAATCTAGTTCTCGACATATGAGCAAGCTGCAAAACTTGGGAGTTGAAAAAAGCATACCTAAGCAGAAGGAGAAGCAAACAAGTGGAGGTATGCGATTATCTGTAAAATTTCCCTTTCCTACTGCCATAACACATTTATGCATAAAGTAGTAACCAGTGCGTGTATTTATTTGGATTGTTCTATATCTGCAGGTAATGCCAAGGCAGTAAGATTGAAAAACAAGGGGGAGGATGATCAGCATACATTTGGAACTTCTAAGAAACCGACGAGAGGAGATATGGGGAATGCTGATAAGAACCCGAATTCTAATGTTGACATTGGAAAGGTTTGTGTCGGTTCAAGTGCTGGTTTGTTAACCCAGGCACGTGGTCAGGACGCCAAATACAATGACCTCTGTCATTCTGAAGACACAAAGGATGTAGCCAAGCCTGCCAAGGACAAATTACAAGTTTCTGCTAAGAAATTGAAAGACCAAATTCAGGTCTCATTGCATGGTGGGGCTTTGGACGTGAGAACAGGTACTAGAGATAGTTCCATGAAGAAAAGAAAGATGAGAGAGTGGCAGGATTCTCAGAATAATGTGGAGACATTTCAAGATTTTGGGCATGAAGGGAAGGTATATACCAAGGAGGAAAGTGGTGAAAGCGGATATCGGAAGGAGAAGAAGTCCAGGATTTTGAAGTCTGATCATAAAGAGTCTAGTACTGGCAATGGAGATGATAGATCAAATAGAAAAAGCAGAGCAACCCAGGTTGTCATGTCAGTCACCAAAGTTCATTCAATTCATGTCGCAGAAAAGGATAGGAGTATTGTAAAAGACCAGCAACCCAAGAAACATTGTAAAAAGAACGCATCTCAACAAACATTCAATGGTGTAAATTTATTGGAAAGGGATTTGGGATCCGGGCATGTTTCTTTGGCTGCCACTTCAAGCTCTTCAAAGGTTTCAGGTTCCTATAAAACTAGAGTTAACTTTGAAGAAGTAAAAGGCTCACCTGTGGAATCAGTATCTTCATCTCCTTTGAGGACCTCCAATGCAGACAGGCTTACTTCAGCAAGGGGAGATGCTTTGGGGATAGATGATTCCGCTTATGGTGGTTTTCCTTTAACAAATAATTCCGAAAGATGCTGGGTTGGGGAAGGAACTGGTAATATTGATAGATTGGGGACAACCAAGAAGGAATCGATTTTGTGTAGTAGTCATGCTGAATCCCATAAATTTTCATTAGTAGGCTACCAGGATGGAGACGCCAATGGTGAATTCAATGTCACAGCCAAACCTTCTTGTGAAGTTTGGAATAGCCATTTGCTCAGTGGTAATGGTGATGGTTTGGAAAATGGTCAGTGCCTCAGTAATCAGCATGGCATGAATCATTCACATGAAGATGATAGAGAGAACAAGAACCACTTTGGAGATGCTGTTTGTGTGCAAAAATCTGGCAAGGGTTCCTGTTTGCAGTCTAAGGACATTGTTAGAAATGGCACTTCTAATTTGGATAGGAACAGGATGAAGGTTTCTGATCCAGTGAATGATTACTCGAAGAAGAGTCAAAGATATGTGTCTGAGATGGAACCCAATTATGTTCATGAAAAAGGGAATGATATTAGACAAGATCTTCCTGAAAAGTGTAGCACTAAGTGGGTTGAGGTCAAGGATGAAAACTATCATATTGGTAGAGGGGATAATGCAGGACATGGGTCAAGTGACAGTGGAGTGGAAGCTCAACTAAAACGAAAGGACTATGATGCGTCAGACTCAGATGTGAAGTTTAGTTCTACACACAGCCCTAATAGGAAGGGCGCCCTGCAAAAGAACCTGATTCAGAATCATGAGGGTGGTCAGATGCAACATGAGTCAAGACGTGGGAAACCACAATTGTTTTCACATTGCCAAGGTGAAAGGAAAGAAGAAACACCATCTCTTTGCCCCCGACCTATTGCAGGGTCTGAAAGAGTAGTAGTGTTTCAAGGGCTTCCAGTTGATACCATTGTCCATGGTGATGTGCCAAAGTCACTAAAGCAGGCTGGGACTGCTGCTAACAAGAATGGAGTTAATTGCAATTTGGTACATCTCATGCCTGATCAACAGAGAGCATTAGATGTCAGTGTGCCAAGTCCTGTGAGAAACTCCTCAGGCCAAACTGCTACTAATACCTTGATAGAAGCCAAGAGGCTTAGAGACTATGCTGATTATCTTAAGGTTTCCTGTTCTCATTTGACTTTTAGCTTATCTTTAGTACATAACATAATGGATACAAATTTGTTTTTCTGTTCTTTTAACTCATACTGTGTTTTTACTATGTTTTAGAACTCTGGGTTTGATTTTGAAAGTAGTGAGGCTTATTTCCAAGCTGCCCTGAAGTATCTCCAAGGAGCCGTGCTTTTAGAAAGTTGCAGTAATGAGAATGGCAAACATGGAGATATAACTATGTTGCAAGTGTACAGTACTACAGCTAAACTTTGCGAGTAAGTTAAATGCTCTAACTTTTAAGAGAAATAGCTGTTTCTCGACCAGATGACTTATTTCTTAATTAGCTATTATTTAATGCAGAGCTGGCCCATTTTAATTTTATAAAATATGTAATGTACTATACAGTTTTGAAGCTTTTGTTTCTGCATTCCTATAGCCGGTGTTTGGCTCTGTGCTGAACCTTTTGAATTCACAGATTATGTGCCCATGAATATGAAAGCTGCAAAGAAGTGGCCTCTGCTGCCTTGGCTTATAAATGCATGGAGGTGGCATACATGAGGGTGGTTTACTGTAAACATTCTAGTACAAACAGAGATTGGCACGAGTTACAAGCGACTTTCAATATGGCTCCTCTAGGTAAGGAGGTTATGAATGATTTATGTGATAATCTTTGGTTTTCATGTCAAGTTGAAGTTTTGTTCTTCCACTAGGAGATGGTTGCGATTTCAAGTTATAGGTTATTTATTCCAGTTTGAACGTTTATGTTACTGAACAATCATGTGGTCCCCTTGCTTTTATCACTTATAATTCACTACATGTTTACTTGAAAATTTTAAGTCTTTAGAGATACTGTCTGTTACTGTTATTTGCAGAACCATACTTATCATATAACTAATAATGAAATATCTACCATTATCTACCTGTCATTTCTGATAAAAATGTACCTGATAGCTTCTGTTGATAAAAACAGCAGGAGGTCCAAATCTGGTGTGTTCTGACCTTTCTACTGAGAAAGAATATCAAACAACTCAACTTTTTTTTTTCCTGTCTTTAAACTCTCTGTTCAGGTGAGTCTCCATCGTCTTCTGCATCAGATTTAGATAACTTGAATAACCAAGTGATGGCAGAAAAGTCTATTTTGTCCAACGGAGCTGGTTCTCATGTTTTTGGAAACCATGTTGTTGCTGCTCGTAACCGCTCGAATTTTGTCAGGCTGCTTGACTTTGTAAGTTGATTCAGTCTCGCACTCGGTATCAATATGAATTTTATGAAATTGCTAAGAATTGTTCTTTCAAGGTATTTTGATACTCATTCAGGACCAAAGATTCAGTAATATGAATCATGGATGTATACTGGTTAAAAGTGTTAGGAAGCTGAATTAAAATTTCCAGCCACTGGGTATTGCATATTTTCCTAGATTAGCCAATTGTTATTGGAGTTTCAGCGAAGAAAAAGAAAAAAAAATTATTGTATGAAAGCTTCCAAGCAAGCCTATTTTTTTCCTATAAGCATCTTGAGTGACTTGTGTTTATCTTTTTTTTGAATCTAGACTTGTGTTTATCTTGAAAGTTGACCATTTCTTAATTGACAGCCAACTCAATGCATATCTAGGACTTTTAGTTGGCAGGGTTTCGACAGTAGGCTCATACTAGTTTCTTTTTCGCTTCTGTTTTTAAAAGTACTTAGTTGGATTATAAATTCATAGGTCATCCCGTCTCATGTAAGAACAGTAAGATATTTTCGCACAGATTTAAGTGTGTGGTAATGGTTTTAAGATGAGTATATATTATTTTGCAGACACAGGATGTAAATTTTGCTATGGAAGCCTCAAGGAAATCCCAGAATGCTTTTGCAGCTGCTTGTGCAAAACTGGGAGATGCAGATAAGAGTGGTTCTATTTCTTCTATTAGGAGGGTCATTGATTTCAGCTTCCAAGATTTAGAGGAGCTTATCCGTCTGGTTAAGCTTGCAATGGAGGCCATAAGTCGATCCAAATTTGGTGGTGCAAGAGATTAAGTCAACCCTGTATATATTGAACGTTTTCATGGTTTCTCTCCTAAGAAGGCAGGCATCAGGAAAAAAAAAAGGAGAAAGGATGCCTACCCGGACCTTCACTTGAAAATTTTCATAGAAGGCCAGTTACTGACAGTTCATTACTCTTCTGTACATGTGTACAAAGTTGGATTGATTACCAATTTTTGTAATGTATTGTTTTGCAAGTGAAGTCTATTTTGACGCCGATAAGGGCACATCATGCTCAGCCATAAGTTTTCATGGGTTGGGAAAAGAGGAAATAATTGTTCGGGAGCACAGCTCGGAGATATTGTAATAGTTCAGATATATATATATTTTTGGGATCCTGTAGTTTGGAGCTCGAGGGTTTAAAAAATGTCTATAGGGATTGGAAGAATATTCTTAGGCAACCATTTTGAGAAGGTTGAATACTTATATAGTGGTGACTGGTCAATGCTCTATCAAGCATTTTTCTGTTTTGTTACTATTTATTAAAATTTTGATGGAATGCAAACCAAATTCTTGGGCAAGGTTCCCCTTATACTTGTAGAAAAAAAAGCTTAAGCTATTGTATACGTTGATTGTGCCAGCTTTCCAAGGACCGACGCATGAATGAAATCTTCAGGTATGTAATATTTTACTTCCCCTTAATGGCAACAAGGGAGGAGTCTATCGAGTAATGTATTTTTCAATATGTTGAAGTTACCTTGGAACTTTCTTATGTTGGTGTAGGTGATAATCAAAGAACTTTGGTTGAGCAACCCCTGAGAAGTTCAGACTTGTGACCTACGTGGTGGAGTACACTCTAGGACCATCGCTGCATGTGAGTTCAAGATTTCCAAGTGTAAGAAAAACAGGTTTTCAAATGTTTTTCTATTGCAAGAATTACCCTATATTATTCATGTGTTGTTCTAATAATAAATTTTGCCTTGTATGTGGTAGGATGTGTCAGTTTACTTCTGCATCAATAACTTGTGATGCTTTGTTGTGGACACATGAAATTGTTTTCACAATTCATGCTATCTACTTGTGATACACTGAGATTTAAGAGTTGAAGTTCTATATCTAGTTTCAAAAATTTACAGGGGGTTCTTTTTTCTCGGTTGGAGTTGGTTGCTCACGAGTAACTTAGAAATATATTTTTCCTTTTTGTGGGAAAAGGTTTTGTTGTTGTTGTTGTTTTTGGTTAATGTTAAGCTTGCAGTTTGCTATTCTATTATCAGTAATAATATCTTATGCTGTGGTTCATGAGCTGTGACTCTAGTTTCAGTTCAAATGGTCCTGGTGTTGGTCAGACTCGTTTGCTTATTGCATCAACTGAGTGAACATGCTCATTTTTTCCCCGGCACTCAACTTGTTGGTTTTCATGCTACTTTCACTATTATTCCATGTGGTGTCATTCATTGTTTTGCAAGCTTGTATTTTGCCAATGTCGCCATTTATTGTTATCAGCGTTAGATTTACAATGAGCGAATGAGGTTCTACCTATTATGTTTCGCAAAATTGTAGATCTATCCATGTTGGTGATTGATATGGCTGCTTTATATTGAATTTCAGTGCACAACAATTTTAAATGGCTGAGTTCCGGTTTGATTTGTTTAACGATAAAGTTTTGTAGAGGCAGCCATGCTTGAGGGTGTTCATACATGTGTACACCGCTTTCAGTAACCACTCTCCCGTAATTCCATGGTGGTGTTGGTCTCTCTCTCTCTCTCTCTCTCTCTCAGTTGATTGTTATTCTGTCAGCTTATATACGAATAGTTCTTTCTGTTATTTTTAGACGTAGTAAGATAACGGTTTTTCTTCTGTGATGTAGTTCTAGTACATCAGTCGATAGGCAAGCTTTTTCTTGATTTGATTCTTGCCTTGAAAAATGTAGATTTGAATTAGTATCAAGTTTTGTTCTTTTATGATGAGGAAGCCGGATGCTTTCCACAGGATACAGGTTTTATCGAAGCAGTGTTACTCTACTGGTTTTGATTCACAAAGCGGGATCTTGCTTTAGGAAGGAGAAGAACGGGTGCTGACTTTGGTCGCTGGCAGCGGCAGGTGCTGGTTATTTACGTGTATTTTCTGTTTCTCTTGTTTTTCTTTTTACTCCAACATTGAGTATTCTTTTCAGTGTTGCCTCCAGGATTTGTGCTCTGTGTATCGTACATACACAATAACGATTAAAGTAATAATAATACGGCTATCAGCATTTTTTCATCATCGGAGTTATCTGTTCTAATCATCATTTTGAGTTCTGGAATTTATTTTCTTTCTTGAAGATTTTTTCGTAGGCTTCGACCCGAATGGTTGAACAGCTCTCATGGACTGCCGGAGTAGGAGATCTCTGTTTGGAAACTTTCCGACATGATGAGCATTGGACTGTTAATGCAAAGATGGCTGCTTGTGAATGTGGCAGAAATTCAATCCGAACTTCGAGATTGGAAACGTTGTTTGTTTAAGACGATGCAAGGGTCAGACGTCTTTTGCTACTTTTTTGAGAATTCATGGGTTTTTCATGTCCTTTGGGAGAAAGAGATTCTCTATTTGGGACGTCTCGAAAAAATCTTCTCAATTTTCTTCAACTTCGGTGTTGTTTGTTAGTTGGGTTTTAAGTGGAACGCTTCAATCCATATGGCCCTTACTTCGAGTCAACCAAAGCTAGCTTACTTAAAGTTTAAGTAACCATGTCAATAAATGAGATCGCGGTCAATGAAAAATTGAGAAGCAAGGTTTTTTCAACGCACAATGTCTTTAAGAAAGACTGGACGTCCTACATAGAGAAAAACTGCCTTCCGATGATCAATATTAAATATCCTGAATTATTAAGGATACAAACACAAACTAGATACAAATTACCAAAAATCCGTACAAGTGCAGGAACCACTTTTGAAGTGATGAAATCTATTAACATCTCTAACAACAAATTCCCTCTCAACAATCTCACTAATTAACTTGAAAGCTTCATGACAATCCCTACACATTCTCAAGTTCTTCATTATTCGAATGATCACTCCTTTTGGTATGCTTATCAACGCAAATCCCAACGCTAATCTCTCACTGTGCAAACCTACAATTTCCTCCTTGGCCTCCTCCTCCATATCCACAAAGACCAGTCCCAAACTCCCTCCTACATACCCTCGTTGTTTCATTTTCCCTTCCAAATCCCTCAACAAAGCCGCCACCTCGCTCCCTCGCACACAGGATGACACATCTCCGGCGTAGAATACGTAAGTTGAGTCCTTGACCTCAACCCAGCTGCACCCGGGTTCTTTTTGCACTCCAGTACGCCTCATTTCTGACCTAAGATCATGAGAGTTCTCCCACTCTCCGTTCAATGCGTAAGCATTTGATAATGTGACGTATGCACCCGCTACTTGTTGGTTAGAGTCTATTAGCCGTCTGCTAGCTTCAACAGCGATGTCTACCCTTCCGTGAAGCCTACTCGCTGAAAGAAGTGTGCCCCACAACAAGGCCTCTTGGTTTGGTTCTGCTTGGATAGATTTGGCTAGTTCGTAGGCCTCGTTGAGCCGGCCAGTTCTACCAAGCATATCAACGACGCACGTATGATGCTTTGCATTCGGTAATATTCCATGCTTCTCAAACATAGATTCCAAGTGTTGGAGGCCTTCATCTACAAGCCCTGAATGGCTACAAGCATGCAAGACCCCAACAAAGGTGACATCGTTTGGTTTTATTCCTCTATCGATCATTTCTTGAAAGAGTTGAAGAGACATTCTCCCAAGTCCGTACTTTGCTGCAGCCACAATCATTGAAGTGTAGGGTATTACAGTAGGATTCCGAATCCTCCAGAAAACCTTCTCAGAATATTCAACACACCCACATTTAGCATACATGTCCACCAGTGCACTTGCAATCACATCATTCGAATCATGGCTACCCCGAATTATTGATCCATGTGCAACTTTCCCAGAAACTAATCTACCCAAGCTTGCACAAGCATTGACAACACTAGCCAACATAAAATGATTAGGGCGCTCTGACGTCAGACGATTAAATTCTCGAAAAAGTTGAAGCGCTTCCTGCCCCTGTGCGTATTGTGCATAAGCACAAATAATTGAAGTCCAAGAAACAACATTCCTACTACTCATCGAATCAAAAACCCGTTGAGCACTATTGACATCGTTGCACTTCCCGTACATATCAACCAGCGAAGAGCAAACAACAAGGTTAGATTGAAAACCCAAAACTTCAACAAGCCCATGAACTTTCTTCCCAGTTCTGAGATGAGCAAGGATCGAACACGCATTAATCACAGTCGCGAATGTGAACTCATTGGGAATAACCAAACACTCGGGCATCTTCCCAAAGAGCCAGAGAGCCATTCCCGGCTGACCCGTGTCGACATAACCGGCCATGAGCGAGGTCCACGACACAACGTTTGGTTCCGGCATTTCATCAAACAGTTGGCTTGCAAAGTCGATTCTTCGGAGCCTGACATAACAGTTGATGACATGGTTTGTGGTGAAAGTGTCATATAAATAACCGGATTTTATAGCGGCGGAATGCAGTGACTCTGCGGAGCCGGAATCTTTACAGTGCCGGAGCTGTTCAACGAGATGAAAATTTGACGGTTTATTTTGGCGGGAAAGGTTTGAGGCGGTGATGGCAAAAATGAGATTTTGGTTCAACGGGTTTCGCATTTGTCCCGCGCGCTGTCACACACTTGGGATCTTTCTTGTTTATAACATGAAAGGTCAAACGATGACGTTTGGTAACCAACAATAATTTCTAACTAGCTATCCCTCTTACCTTTCCTTTTTGCATTTCCACTCAATTTTTTATCCTCTTTTCACATATGCCCCTTATTAATAACCCAAATCTTAATCGCACCAATACTTCTAATTTTTTCATTAATATTAAACATTATAACTTGTTCTTTTTTTATTTAATTTCTTTCTGAATAATACTTAAGTACGTTGATATTTACGAAATATGAGAGTTGTAACCAGTCTCATATGAATCATCTCTCAATTTTTTATTTTCAATTTTTTAAAACGTCATTGACAACTAACTTTTCCTCTTCTTTTCTTCACATATATCAACTTGAATTTCTTTTCATCGAAAATACATAAATTAATTTCGAAGAAATTGCATTTGGATTGGAATCTTATCTCCCTAGCTTGGTATTTTAATGTTTTGACACGCTTTGTGTCAGTGAACTTATCTGCAAGATCTTATCTGAAAGACCTTGCTGAATTCACCTTGAAACAGATTCTTGTTCATCTTTTGACATTTTGATCCGACGGTCGGCCAACCATCTTCAACAAAAGAACAGGTTAAGCCTACCAAAGGACTTCCTGTCGAGTTTCAGTTTATGCAGCACAAGATATGTCATTCATGTCGTGTTTTTCATAACATACTAGATATCTTAGTAAGTCATGTCGTGTAACGCAATACCTATGACAACCTGAGAACAATTTTTTCTTTTTCTTTTTAGTACAACCGTACAGTGGTATTACTCATCACTTATAAGTAAGAGGTCTTAAGTTCATTTTTTGTCAAAAACGAATTTGAACCACATTTTTACTAACTCATTGTGAGGCTTAACTCACTCTCCCACTCTTTTAGTCTAGTTAATATCGTTTGTATAAAAAATAAAAATAAAAATAAAAAGCAAAGGGGGCCCTTAACGAATTGGAAATGTTTAATATTAATGAAGAAAATGAATAGTATGGTATGGTTAAGATTTGGAATATTAAATCAGGGACATATGTGGAAAGAAAAGAAACAAATTTTAAACATATTAATTACCTAGATTTAAATGTAAGTGTAGTACGCGTTGCATAAACTGGGGAGTGGTAACATTGGCTCATAGATAATTTTAGATAATTTTACGAGACTTTCTCAAAGTAGAACTTTATATGAATTATGTGTTATTTTACAGTTTAATTTTAATTTTCACACATACATTATAAATATAATGCAAAAAATATAAAGTTGCAAAAAATTTATAAAAAATTTCACTTTAAAGAGAATCTCGTTTAGCAATTATGAAGTTTTCGCACATGTGCACATCACTTTCTAGCTCCTAAAAATTGATGGACTGCATCGGTGCACGATTCTTTCTAGCCCTTGAAAAACTGGCTAGATATTTAGTCGGTTGATATTGTTTGCGCAAACAACAAGATCAATCATATAAATTGAGATTGACGGTGCCCAAGTCTTCTGTCTTTTCAGAAAGAAAAATCAAACATATCATGCACCACCATCTCCCAATCTCAATGGTGTAGGTTGCTGTCCATAATTAGAAAGCACCCATTTATATATACACATATGTATTTGACAATGAGATATAAGTCTGGAATAAATAAATAAAAATTACATAAGAAAATTACGAGACTGTAAAATTTTAATTATATATACAACTAGCAATCGACAATTTAAAAAAATGAGATAGCTAAAAAAGAGGAATTAAACTGCATAACAAATTCAAACTATACATTACTATTTACTTTGTACTATTTGCTTTGGGATATCTCTTTGTCTACCTTTAGTATATTCATCGTCACCTTCCTCAGATTATTCTAAGAAAATATTTTCTTTTCTTTTGACCTTGGTTTTCCATGACAATTTTTGTTTTTCTTTTCTCTATACAAACGAAGAGAAACTACGTTTTTGCCATGGGTGGGCTTTGACATTTCTGCCCAAATCACTGGGCTGTCCTATCTCTAACCCAAAACCCGGCCCACATTTCTTTTCATTGTACTTCTTCCCTCACCCGTGATCTAGCACTCTCTCTAACTCTCAATCTCACAATTATCCCTCTGCACTTTTGAACTCACATTCTCCCTAGGCCCGAGAGAGAGAAACCATACTATCACCCTAATACCTTCACAAATCGAACTTCAAAACCATGAAAGCTTAATCTCTCGGATGAGAGCAGTGGCGAAGCTAGGAATTGATGGGGGGAGGGGCGAAGTCAGGTAGTGAATATATATATATTTTTCGAAACATACGAAACGGCGCCGTTTCAATTAAATTTTTTTTTTTTTTTTGCCTGGGCCAAAACAACGTCGCTTTGGCCTAGATGGTATAAAATATACAAAAAAACACAGTCTGCTATTGTGCGCAGCAAAACACACACATCACCAAACCGCAGCGAACTTTGAACCATTAAACCTAGTGGCAGATCCAGGATTATAAGATTGGGTGGTCCAAATCTAAAGTTCCAAAAATGATTAGACGAAAAATAATATTGAAAAATTAAACAATAAACAACTTTTATTCACAATCTTCGTACAAATAACATTACAAATTACAAAGACTAAATATGTCCCCAACGAGATTTCATACTAAAAAATGCGTCATGATAGATTTATTGTCAACTAGAGCA
The DNA here is from genome assembly GCA_963580275.1 of Crataegus laevigata. Lineage (NCBI taxonomy): Eukaryota > Viridiplantae > Streptophyta > Magnoliopsida > Rosales > Rosaceae > Crataegus > Crataegus laevigata. The sequence continues at coordinate 13,322,749 of OY756940.1, read as the reverse complement.
AAAACATTCGTATATGATTGAAACCATCCAATATTGAAATTGAACTATTTGATCTGTGGACACTGGAGAGGAGACTAGTGTTGTGCTGGTGGGGTGGGGTGGAGTGGGGATAAGGAATGGTTCTCTGTTTCAAATTTGAACTGTTTTGTTTTTGTTTTTTCACAAAAAAAAAATAAAATTGTGAAAACTATATATTAAAGAAGTGCACCAAACGCACCGTTTTACTAAAGGGTGTTTTCAAACCACCGCGAGCCCTATGTAAAACATAGTTTTCTTCTTCCTTCTTTTAATTTGTAGAACACCAGAACTCTGCAGCCTCGCTTCTCTTATCCTCCACCTTGTGCCTCGACTTGGGTGGTCCTCGAGGTCCTTATAACATATTATCTGGACTTTCGGGTGGTCCAAGAACCACCTAGGCCCCTTAATAGATCCGCCCCTGTCTGAACCAGTGGGTTCTCCGGCAAGGGAAAGGGCGGACCCAAAAATCCAGTCCTGTTTTCTAGCAAGGGGAGTGGCGGCTGCCACTTCTCGCCCTCACATGGCTTCGCCACTGGGTGAAAGGAACTTAGCCCTACTACTACATGTGCCATTGGAGCACTGGGTAGCAACCTACTAGGGAACCCGAGAGCTTCGAGCTCTAACTCTCAATATAAAGTGAGATTCTCTCATTCTTCAATTTATGGGCTTCTATTTGTGATGGAAATGAATATTATGTTGGGTTTTAAACGTGACTCTGTGTGTCTTAAGCCCTGTCATCCTATGCATATGCATGCTAAACCTCGACATCAAATCCCGCCAAGACTGTCATCGAGTTTGTGGGTTCTGGAACTCGTGCTCAGTTTGAATCCATTCCAGGTACATAAATACCTTGTTGCATGTGAATTTTGGTAGAAGATCAATAAGATTTAACATGCATGTTTTCTGTTTCCCATTTCCAGAATTTTTCGAACCTTACCAATCTTCATTCATCGAATCCGAGGTGGATTCGACCTCTCCTTCTTCAAATCTGGTTTTGGGTTAGTCTCTAAACCTTTTGGGACTTAAATGTGTAATTTTCCTTGGAAATACGTTGAAATTGAGCTTGGGGAGCCTTAACCAAACTTTGGACTTAAGTTTGCAGTTTCCGGCCAGACTTCGGTGACCGTTCCGGCTAGACTATGGTGACCGGCGACGGTCACCTTTATCTTTAATGGCGGAGGCTAATAACGGAAGCTTGTAACGGTAAGTATATTATGTTAAGATCCAACTCGATCCGTAACCCAAACTTGGCTCGAATCCAACCCGAGCCCAACCCATTTACCTCATAGCCCAGACCCAATCCATTGGGCCTAAACCCAAGCCTAAATCGTTGACCCATTACCTGAGGCCCAAAACCTCTCGGCCCAATATTGTTACTCAGAACCCAGGCCTAAACCCGGATTCGACCCAGCCCCAAACCCAACTCATTGGGTCGGTGTATGGGCGCGCGTCATGGCCGACAAGTGGAGCACACGCGCCTCCGCTAGAGGTACTGTGCTCCGCCACCGTCCACAGCGGCGCCGTCGACTTTTTCGGTGAATCTTTCGGCGACCTATTTTGGCTTGTGGTGGCGGGTGCAGTGGCGCGTGGCTGTCCGGGCCGCCACCTTGTGGCTGCATGTGGGGGAACCTGAGGTCCCTCCTTAGGTTCTTCGATGTGCTGAATTCGAATCCACTATCCATTTTTTCAAATTCCAACGTTTTAGTAAAGTTTTACTAAATGGTTTCTAATTGTGGTAAGGTGCATTGAGTGGGAGTAACACCATCCTTGCTAGTTTGAGCGGCTCCCAGGCAAAGGAAGACTTGTGAGTGGACCCCTTCTCAAAAGAATATTTTATAAATCTTAGGAATGCATGCATACGGTGTTTTCATATTTTGAGCATATTTTAAAATAGGTTTTACAAATTTACATATTTTGGGATTTGGAGAATATATGATTTAATTAAGTTGCTTTATGAATTATTTAGGATTTATCTAATTTACATTCTACTAATGATTATGAACTATTAGTTTTATACTTAAGAAATTTAGTGGATTTACGCGTATGATTTAGCATGGGTTTTGAGATATATTTTGGGTACATATATCTAGCAGGTTATCATACAGCACATCCACACAACACGAGTATTAGATGTCTATGGCTATAGGACACATTGATGAGGAAGAGTGAGATATATGTTATACCCCCAGCTTCACTGCTGAAAGCAGTGTCGGACAGTTTCACTAGCCACGGCTAGTGTTGGTGTGTGCTGTTATAGATTTCTTCTCCGATGTGACCTGGAGTTATACAGCTTCACCTTCGAGTGATGGGGCCTACTATGTTTCTTCACTAACGTAACCCAGTGTCGTACAGCTTCACCTTGGGGTGATGGGCAGGTATTGACTTTAAGCGACTATGATACCCCTAGAGAGTACAATATTAGTGAGAGTTATGGATTTGCCTTCAGGCAGAGGTTTTACAGACTTGCCTTTAGGCGGCTTTCCTACCATCTTCGAGCATTGTTTTACAAATGATTTCACGGCATGCTAGAGTTTCCAAAACTTATTACGTAGTATTATATATGTTTTCAAAACAGTGGGTTAGCATGTTCAGAAATAAAATGGTTTTTCGTATTATTAGTATTACTATAAATTTTGGTCCAATCACCTTTTCTATTTTATGCCCCCTTAGGGTTTAGATTCGACGCATATGATCCTCGTTTCAGGACCCTCCAGCCTAGTTATTCTCGAGTTTTCTCAGTATAGGTATCAGTCCTTGGGTTGTATATTTTCCTAGTAATTCTTCCACATTATTCTTGATAGTGTCTGCTCTGAACACGTTCCTGTTTTGGTATAATCGTTCTAATTGCATATTTGTTTTATTTGTATGCGTGTTTTAAATGGTTTCGTCACCCTCGAGTGTCTGCCAGCACATGCCTACCTTGGTATGTGCGGTTATTGAGGTTGGGGCGTGTCAATCATGATATATCAAACTCGCTATAAACAGATTCAAACTTACATTTGTCAAACTTACATTTGTGTTATTCAAACTTGAATCCTCCTCCCTCGATTAAATGGAGACAGTCATCATTATATAAACTGCTAATTGGTAGTCTTTTGCAAAGAAATTATATTTTCAGTTTTTACTTTACAACAATATATATGTGTGTGTGTGTGTTGTAAAAGTTTAGAGAACTATATTATTGCATGACATGGTGTGCCCTAGCTTCGGTCATACATGGAATGATGAAAGCAAATGTATGTATGCATGCATGTGTGTGTGTGTGTGTATATATATATATGAAACTTGTGACAAGTGTCGTCATGTAGTGAAGCAATTTTATGGGGGTAGAATTTCCTCCAAAAGATATTGAGGGGAGGGGAGGGGGAGGCAGATTGTCTGCCCTCCTTTTCCATAACTTTCTCATCCCCTCCTATTTGTGTGGTCACGGTTAAGCTACGTCAATATTTTATATTTCTATTTTTTTGTCTTATTATCTCTATTAAAAAATTAATATAAAATGTTGATGTGGCTTAACCGTGACCGCACAAATAAAAAGGAATGGGAAGGGCATAAGAAAAGGAGGGCAGACAATCTGCCTCCGAAGGAGGGGGGTGGGCGTTTCCAAGTTGTAGAATTCAATTCATTGTGTTTTTGTTCTTCATCTTGGTCGCATTCAGAAAGTTTAAGAAATTGTGCCACCCTGGGGCCAGGAAGAGAGGAGGCCGACATTGTCATGGTGGGAACGAAGTCAGGATCGAAAGAGGGATGATACCATGTAAAAAACCTGTATGTAACAGGTAAGTTGAATTGTAGAAGCCGTAGTCCGAATTCATTCCTTGACAAAGCACAAAAACATTTGATTACAAAGACTCTTGTTTACAGTTTTGTGTCCAAAGTTTTCTTTACATTCACCAAAATTTAATTAACCCAAGTATATTATGACCTTTTATAAACTAGTTAGCCTTTTAAATTGTGAAAAAAACGATTGCCCTTGTAGTTAATATAAAGGGAGTGATTCCAAATTTTCGAACTCTCTTTTAATCCCATGTCTTTTGTTTTAAGCTTGCCAGTTAATTTCTTTTTAACTCATTTAGTCTAATCAATAAAAAAAACGATAATAAAAGAGTAAAAAATACTAAAAAAAAAAAGAAGTATGCAAATCTCACACTGAGTAGAAGAGAGAGAGTGTGTGTGTGGTGCTTAGGAGGGGGACACTCACATTTTGGACACGTGTTTTCTTTTTCAAGAAATTTTGAGGAGATGACAACAATTTAACACTGTTAAATGGGTGGACAAATGTCACTAAATTATAAAAACCACAAAAATGGCACATTCATTTTGGGTGGAGTAATGCCAAGAATCCTAAATTTGTGAACAAAATTTACAAATCAAATGATATGTCACCAATAACAAATGGTTACGTTTATCAACACTTAAGTAATAGTTGATGATTTTAATCATTAACTTTTATGTCATTTAATTTATAAAATTTTATCTACAAATTTAATATCTCTACCATTACAAAAGATTTAAACTCACTTGAAGTACGGTAACCGGAGGATGATGAGGGTGGACAAAGACATGATGGCAACACTAGATTTGGTCTGCAAAAATGAAGGCATCTGAATGCCAATTGAGAATGGCCCCTACTACCAGCACCCATATAAGTCTGCCACAATAGACAATTGCTTGTACTACCACCAGACCACACTGTTGGAACTTAGATTCCTTTCTCTTAAAAGTTACAAAGTTACAAGAACAACAATTATTGCATCATATGCCATACCACAAAAATAAATGAAGGATGCTTTGGGAAAAATATCAAGTTTAACAAACACATAATGTTACCAATTCATGCATGATATATAATTTTTGTAAACAACATGACTAATATTTTATGTAGTTATGATATAGTAATAAGTAGATACTTACACACTGTTAAAAGTAGATATTGACATGCGGCATGTTCTGAGTTCGATTTCTGATGCTAGTGAATTGCATGATGGTGGCAAGGAAAATGCTAAAATACCTATATGAGTTTTTTCGATTTTTAAAAATGTGGACTGTCGTGACTAAACCACGAGCTAATCTCTTTTTGAAAAAAGAGATATTGACACACTGTTATAAGTAGACAAGTATATAATAGAAGAGTAAATCAAGAACAACATTTAGCAGTGTGACAGACACCGAAAAATTTATGCAATACTAGCCAATGATTTGATTGGTCCTTGGTCCAAGGGGCTACATCTATCACTTAATTTTAGAAAGTGCATGAATCTAGGTCCCCACAAGCTCACGCTCCCAATGTTTGATGTAACAACACAACATTAAGTTACAAAGACCAAAACTAAGTGCCTAACATCAATGATTTTCTCTCCCTATAAATACAGGCTTCTACAAGACTTGAGAGCTACCAAATACAACTAACCAAATCAAGAGAATTTGCTTAGTTTGTTACCTCCAAATTGTGCTTCCTCCCCAATGGCCCCTGTACCCATTTTTCCCATCAAGGTTGGTCACATTGACGATGTCCAAGAACTCAGAAAATCCAAGCCTTTTATTATTCCTGAGAGATTTGTGAGGGACATGACTGAGAGGCCAGCCCTTGCCACTCCCATGCCACGCTCCACTGACATTCCCACCATCAATTTCTCAAAGCTTGCAAAAGGGACCAAAGATGAAATCAAAAGTGAGATTTCCCAGCTTGCAAATGCCTGTGAGAACTGGGGATTTTTCCAGGTATAAATTCCACAAAACTCTCTTTTTCTGTTTACTTACAAGGAAAACATGATAATGCAGCTGAGTGTAGTCAAGTCGGTTAAAGCAATGTGCTCTCCTCTCTACACCAAAGTTTGAATCTCTCATACTCCATCTCCGCGACTTAGATGAATTAGTGTAGAAATAATGCTTGAATCAGAAAAACATGGCAAGTCATGGAAGCTAATTATTGGTCTGTTGTGGCTATTTTATGACAGGTGGTTAATCATGGGATTGATACGAGTATACTTGAGAGCATAGAGAAGGTGGCCAAGGAATTTTTCATGCTGCCTTTGGAGGAGAAGAAGAAGTATGCGATGGCTCCTGGGACTGTTCAGGGATATGGCCAGGCTTTTGTTTTATCAGAAGACCAGAAATTAGACTGGTGCAACATGTTTGCTCTTGGGGTTGTACCAAAGTTTATAAGAAACCCCATGTTATGGCCAACAAACCCAGAAAATTTCAGGTAAAAGTTTCTTCCCTGCTTCAAAATATGTTATTTTTTTAGGCATATTGATTTTCATGCAAATCACAGTTTGACGTGCATAAATAACTCATCGAAAACTCAAAAGAGCTGTTATTAACACTCTAAAAGTTCGCTGTGCACTCTTCTATGAACAAAAGTTTGCTTTGTGTTTTTAAAAAGTTAAGAGTGAATAATAATTTTTTAGAGTAACAATAATAGTTTTAAAAACCGAAAGCAAATAAATTATGTTCACGCATCCAACTGTGTCCATTTATTGAGAAAAGTCAAGTATTTTCTTTTTCTTATTATTAAAATCTAAAGTATAAACTTTTTCCTTCTTTTGTTTTCTCCCACTCAAGTGAAAGTGTAGAGGTCTATTCAAGGGAAGTGAGGAAACTGTGCCAGAATCTGCTGAAATACATAGCCATGAGCCTTGGATTGAAAGGTGATGTGTTTGAGAAGATGTTTGCGGAGGCTGTGCAAGCCCTAAGGATGAACTACTACCCTCCATGTTCAAGACCTGACCTAGTTTTGGGACTAAGTCCACACTCAGATGGAAGTGCCCTCACAGTTTTGCAGCAAGGGAAGGGCAACTCAGTGGGACTTCAAATCCTCAAAGATGACAGATGGGTCGCTGTTAAGCCCATTCCCAATGCACTTGTGATCAACATTGGAGACACCATAGAAGTGAGTAAAAATATAGCTGCATAAGAAGATGTCTCGTAATCATGGAAAATAGCTCCTGAAAGTGTTGGCACCCTCTCTCTCGGAATTGAGGGGTGGGTGCTTTGCGCCTTCGGACTGATGAGCTAATCTCGCGTAATTCTTGACATTGATTATTAAAAAGTGGTATTTGGGTTGTGGTTATTTTTCTCACATGAAAAATGAAATGCAGGTTCTTACAAATGGGAAATACAAGAGTGTGGAGCATAGAGCAGTGACACACAAGGAGAAAGACAGGCTTTCAATTGTGACATTTTATGCTCCTAGCTATGAGATAGAGGTTGGACCAATGGCGGAATTGGTGGATGAAAACAACCCATGCAAGTATAGAAGATACAATCATGGAGAATACAGTAAACACTATGTAACAAACAAGTTGCAAGGCAAGAAAACCTTGGAGTTTGCCAAGATTCAAACCAAAATCTCAAATTAATTGACAAGACCCCATTTAGTCCCCAACCCTTCATTAGATTCTGTGCACACTACTGTTGCACTGTAGTATGTACGTGTTTCAGACCAAAAACTAGTTGGTGATCATCTACTTCTTTTCTAGACAAGAAGAATTTCGTTCGTTACTGAAAGGTAGACTGTCGAAATATGAAAATAGTTGTGAAATATTATTGGTGACATGTTGGTGTACCACCATGTATGTTACTAACATAAAATTCGACACGTGTCCTGTACAAATAATTTCTCTACTGTAATGTCAAGGAAGTGTAAATTATTGGGATGCACTGTTCACATGTAACTCATTTTCTACAATCTCCACCATTCAATCCCGTGGGGTCCCTGTGTTTACAACTTTTCTTGTCAAATTGCGTTTGTATTCAGCTAGCAGTACACGCCAGCATAAGTAAACAAGAATATATATCAAACAGAAAATATGCAGGTCGAGTCTCTTTCTCCGACCAAGCCACCACCATGGCCTCATGCACGACCTCCATCTCCGCCGTCCATCTCCATCTCGCTGTCGCACCACGACCTCCAAGCCACCTCAACACCATAAACAGTTCTGAAAATAGCCATTTCGAAAACTTCGGTTTGGTAGTCGGTACATGTGTTTTAGTTCGGTTACCTCAGGTACCGTTTGGTACGTGGGACGGGACGGAACGGAATGGGACGAGGCGTTCCGTCCCATGTTTGGTGAGCCTAAAATGGGTGGAACGAGCTGTTTCACGGGACGAATTTTGGGTAAATTTTCGTTCCACCTCACTCCTGGAACGACTCATTCCACATCCGTGGAACACAAAATTATAACTTCTCAATCTCCTTCTTCTTCCTCCTCGTTTCCATCTGAGGGCATCTTTGCTCCCTCTTTGTTCTGTCCCATTCTGTCCCGTCCCGTCTGCATACCAAATGGTACCACCGAACCCATCCCTAGGTGTCCCGTTGTTGAGAGAGAGAGAGAGAGAGAGAGAGAGAGAGAGAGAGAGAGCTCTCTTTTTTTATGAGTGGTGGGAACCATTGAAATCATGCAAATATGTCTGCAATATTTTGTTGTTCACATTATTGGGGTGAAGGAAGCAGCACCGAGCAAGTTGTGATGTGTATTTTGGTGATTCAAGATTAGCTGAAATGACATGTGAGTGTTAACAACAACTAGAGCACAAAGTGATATGAAGCTCTAGTAATATACGTTACTCATGACATGAGAGCTGAGGTATGAGGGAATTTTTTAGCTAGTATCTTTCAGAATCAAATGACCAAAGTTATAACGACCAAAAGTTTTAGTTTTAAAATACACCAGAACATTATAGAATTTTTATTAAATGAGATCGGTTACAATTTTGGTTCATGTACTTTGCACGAGCTTTTAATTTGGTCCATATAGTTTTAATTTCCACAGTTTTGTAATTCAAGATTAATGACTTGATTTTTTTTTTTAATTTTTCGACAAAATTAAGATATTTGGAGCACATGTAAATTAGGAAAACAAGGTTTCATTTAATGAGCTTTGGTATTGTCATGCTCACCACAAGGTTCACCATGAAATAAAATAATAATGCAAAAGTTCAACAAAGCAAGAGACCTACTTGGGGGCAAAGGATGATGCAATTAATCAGCTTTAGGGTACGTGTGGGAGAAACTTTGCCCCAACAAATGGAGCATGACCTATGCAACTTGGAACAGTGCCACTAGAAAAAACAAAGCAATTGATTTGGTGATGCAATTTGTTAGTGGAATAAATTTAACTAATTAACTATCCAAAAGTAACGCATTAGTGCTCCAGTCCACAGATTCATGAATCTGTTGGCTATTCTTTTTATAAGAGTATTACAATTTAATGGTTAAAGGTAATCCACATGCGATTCAGAATTAGAGTTAATCTTTTCAATAAATAATATGGTAAAATGCTAATAGTTGGACCAACTCGGGTTTAAGAGTAGTAGTCGCTACTTGGTTTGGAGGAAGTCTCATTCCCGACTTAAATGAATATAAAATGAATATATATATTTGTGATGAGTTTAATATCTAATAATGACTAGCATTATTGTACGGAAATAACTTTGTTCTGAATGCGCCTTTGTAAAATTATTTTGTGTAATGTCTTGAAATGATCTACTTTAATGAGTTGTATACCATCGTTTGTCAAAACAAAAAATGCTCATAGTTAGAGAGAAAAATGCTCCTAGTTAGAGAGATGAAAGCTGCACTACTTTTTTGCAAGAGTGATGTTCGAATGATGATTTTTAAAATAAATGGTTCGTGTGATAATATTTTGTTGTGGAGTGGGTCCAAACAAGCGATTAGAGTCATATAATTCACTTCCTAATTGGTTAGCATTTGAGTGCTCCTGGTATCTCAAACCAATTAATAATGGAATGAGTCCAACTCTTTATAAACTCATGCAAGGTACATAACTTTCAAGGTGGGACATTGAAGCCAAATGTGTGGACACCAATTGTCGAATAATATGAAGTACGAGTAACTTTAAACTTCAACCACCGTATGTTAATCTGCTATGATAATGTGAAAGAAATTTGAAGTTATATATATAATTTCACAATAAAATCTTTGAGTTTGGGACATGGGGAATTGCCTCATGCATGAGAGAAGCAAAAAACAAAAACAAAAGCAAAAGCTTGAACCCATTCATGACTTTTTGACAATGCGAATCCTTCCCACTAACTAAAAACCAAGTGCTCACGGCAGGTATGTGCTGTTTCTTAACTCGCAATTACCATCAGCAATTGTGGGAACTTCACCACCTCTTTTCTTTTCTTCTCCTAAGCAACAAGAGCATGAGAGATTCTCTCACGCAATCAAATTTTAATTTTAATAGCATTATTGTTAAATAAACATTTGTCACGTATTAAAAAAAATATTACTAGTGAAATGAACGTTTATCACGTAATAAAAAAGTGACACTAGAGAAGAGGGTGTCTCCACCCCAATCCTCCAAAGGGCTAATTATGCATCAATTCCAACATGGAAACCCTACTTTTACCTTCCCCTTTGTTTGGTTAGAATATAAAATACAAAAGAGGGGTGGTGATCTCAGCAAATGGGTCCCAAAATCTCAAGTTTGACAAACTTCATTGAGTTGGAAATGCCAAACATGATTAAAAAAGAAGTGATTATTTGTTTAGAAAAAGTGAGCAAAGCACCATGGATTTGGAAGGAAGCTAGTAGTAGAGGAGGGAGAGACATCTCTGCAATTCTGTTGGCCTTTCACTTTGTGAGTTGGGAATTTCTTTGATTTATTGAATTAAGAGAGAACCGTTAATTTTGCTTCCATCACTTCCATTACCATTATTTTCTGCAATTTGGCATCTTGTTGGTATCGCATTTGGCACTTGGCACTTGGCATTTGGCAATTCATTGAGTTGAACTTCCTAGAAAAGTAACACCTTTCCGTTTTCTTGTATTATATAATATCAAAGTTACATAGTTTTGATTAGAGGTAGCAAATTAACTCATTAAGTTGTTAATGAATAATAATTATGACTCATATAGTCTTATTTCATCTTACACCATCGTCACCACTATCAATCTCATCTCTATATTACGGTAATATCAAATTAAACACGTTTTAACGAGTACCCATTGATAATTCAATGAATTAATTTGTCACCTCTAGTTTTGACGACCATGGCCAACCTAAAAATTCTCACCTTGTGCCTTTCCGCTTTCTTATTAGAATGAGAAAAATTAACAAATTTATTATCATTTTGTTTGCGATTCCCATTGAAATCGCACATTCTATTATATGAATTTAGACGAGTATATAGTTTATAGTTCAAGTAATTTAATCACTTGTACACTCAAGATGTGTTAAATTATTTTTGGCTTGATCCGTTGTTTCACATTGGAATGATAATTAATTATCACTTGATTTTGATTATATGGCTTTCACATGACTGCTTATTTTATTAAGATTTGATTCCGCGTCAACTTGGTAACAAACGCTACTCACATTTTCGACAATATTATTACCAGCAACAACACAAACTTCTTACTGAAAGCTACTTCCACCTCCCAATGTCAGGGCTTATATCATACCACTCTTTTTAGTGATATGCTACCATCATCATCAGTCGCTTACTTTCGTGGACAATTTCTATGATGCATGAGACGCACATATACATCCCGCCCACCAACGATCAGAAATTGCCCATGCCTTGACTAGGCCTGGCAAACGTGTCATTTTTGTCGTGTTCGTGTCGTTTTCGTGTAACACCTGTTATCTTAACGGGTCGTGTCGTGTCACACCCGTTATCTTAACGGGTCCTTAACAGGTCGTGTCACTTTACCCAACGGGTAAAGTGACCCGACCCGCTATGACCCGTTAAGAAAAAAATATTTTTTTTTAAAAATTTGCACATACCACATATATTATTATATATTACTTCAAAACATTAAAACATTTGTCGTTTAAGTACTATATCTACACTCGAAAATAAGAACCTAATAAAAAAATAATACATACACTACTAATTTATTACAAATATTAAATGTGCAAGCATATGCAAAATGAAAGAGTTTTTGTATAAATATTTTAAATTGAAGATCTAATTCATTCATTGTATTCATATAGGATCAAGGAGTGTATCTTTAAAAAATCATCAAAATCAGAGTTAAAATAACCGTTAAATCGTGATTTTTAGTTTATAACCGTCGAAAAACTTTGGCCCGTTACTTGATCTCTGAATGTTTGTTTTTTGTGATTTTTTGCTGATGTGATCTCGAAGCATATACATACAAGTTTGACGGTTGCGATCGTTGAAATTAGTTTTGGATAATTCGTATCCCATTAAAATGATAGATTCACTAACACTTAGAGTTTATTTATACTTTCATTAAGTATAACATAAGATTTTATGGTATCCACTTGTATAAATATTTTAAATTGAAGATCGAATTCATTCATTGTATTCATATAGGATCAAGGAGTGTATCTTTAAAAAATCATCAAAATTAGAGTTAAAATAACCGTTAAATCGTGATTTTTGGTTTATAACCGTCGAAAAACTTTGGCCCGTTACTTGATCTCTGAATGTTTGTTTTTTGTGATTTTTTGCTGATGTGATCTCGAAGCATATACATACAAGTTTGACGGTTGCGATCGTTGAAATTAGTTTTGGATAATTCGTATCCCATCAAGTTTCAATGAATCAATAGTGTGTATTATGTGTTAGTGATGTGTGTGTGTGTGTATATATATATATTTATTAAGTAGATTTAAATACATTTATTTTGTACGTATAATTAAATTAACACGTGTTAATCATTATAAAAATAGTGGGATATGATATATGTGTGATAAAAAGTTAATAACTTAAAAAAAAAAAAAAATTCTCACCAGTTTTTTTAATTTTCATTTTTCCCTCTCTTTTTTGTTTTCTTTTCAACTTTTCTTATAATTTTCACTTTTCCCCCCGGTAGCCTACCCCATCTTTTCATAATTCCCTCTCCTTTTTATTTCATTTTCAACTTGTTTTATCATTTTCATTTTCCCTCCCTTTTTCTTCAAAAAGGGCGGCACTTTAAAGTTTAAATGAAATCAAAATGAATGGATTGTCTGTCTGATGGTTGGACTTGGATTGGAATATTGGATGCATCATGCATTGCTTATCGATTCATGCATATTATTAATTAATAATTATTATAGTTTTATAAAATTTAATATATATATATATATATATATATATAATTATTATAGATGATTAATATTTTGGGGTATAATTATTATAGTTTATATAATTATTATAATTATAATTATTATAGTTAAATTTTTTTGATTTATTTATTATAGTTAATTAACTTAATTTAATATTTATTTATTTATTTATTATAGTTTTTAGGGGTATAAAATTGTTAAATTAATATATATAATTATACTAGTATTTTTTTTAGGGTTATAAAATTATGAAATTAATATTCTGCTTATCGTGTATCGTGTTACTCACGTGTATACCCGAATTTACCCGTTATCTTAAGAGGTGCTATCGGGTTACCCGATAACTACCCGATTAGTTATCGTGTCGACCCGAACACCTGTTAATTTCGTGTCGTGTCGTGTCGTGTTATCGGGTCGTGTCAGAAATTGCCAGCCCTAGCCTTGACCTTAGAACAAGTCCATTCCACTAAAAAACTACATGTCCAGGCGACTAGGCAAAGATAATTACTACCTTAGTAAATAGTAATTGTCTGAGTGCACCTTCGTTTCGTAAATGAATTGCTTGGGAAATTGGTATTAAAAAGTTATTTTAAAAAAAATATTCAGATACGTTTTTTAACCATTTTGGTCACGTCACTTGTCATTGTTCGAAATTACAATTTTTTTATGGATGGATTTTCAATTAGATTTTTTAACCAATCCTGTAGCGCCACGTGTCACGATCCTATAAACATTTTGTGGATAGATTTCTGATGGTATTGGAAATTTTTAAGAGAAAGATTGGTTGAAAGTATTGAAATGTATGGCGGAAGATGAAGTATTGAAATGTAATGGGATCCCTTAACTTATCAAAACGTGTAGCTATGGTCATTTTTGTCAACTTTGTTAGAATTTTGTCAAAATGAGTTATGTTGGAATGACCATTGCTACAATTAGGTTAAAGTTTGAGGACCATTGCTCTATTTAGGTTAAAGTTGAATGACCATTTCTCCAGTTGAACTAAAGTTGAGGGACCAATGGTAATAGATTTTTAGTTAAGGGACCAGAGTTGCATGTTTTGATGAGTCGAGAGACCAATGGTAATGGATTTTTAATTGAGGGACCATTACCCTAATTGAGTTAAAGTTAAGGGACCGTTGCTACAATTTACTCTCTTTTTAAACTAATTTTTGTCGTTATTTGATGTAGAGTTTTTTTTTTTTTTTTTGGGGTGTGCTATCCACACACCCCTGTTAATTTCTGTCCCTTAGATCTTCTTCAATTCATCCAATCCGACGATCGAAATCTAAAAAGGTGTGGGAGAAGTAAAAAATGGTGTGTGGATATCACACCCTTTTTTTTTCATATATTTAGCAAAAAAAAATTTCTACATATTAATGTATAGTGTTAGGGGCCAGTGCACTCTAGAGCTCCAATTAGAAGGCTCGACTAGAACCACCAAATTCTCAGAGCCGGCCTTGGCTTCGGCTATTCCTGTCGGATTGATCAGCCCGGCTCTGCTAGGCTCCCCCATAGCCCGACTGATTGGTCTGAGATGGAGAAACTCTTTTGAGTTTTGGGGGATTAGATTGCCTAATTGCCCAAGCAATTGGCAAGGGGTTAGCACAAGAGAACTGTTTAAAGGTACAAATTTAACGGCAGACCAAGATTACGTGTAATTGGGGATTACGGAGGAGCTGAAATTCATTGCTTGTCCCGCAAGCATAATAAACTGATTTTTGCATACCATTTTTTACCTTCAGCACAATCCCTCTTTTATTTTGGCCCTCGATTCTCCTTTATTTGTTCAACCCAATGGCTAGCAAAGAGTAGAGTGCAACAAGTGAAATCTAAAAACAAGCCGTGCGTGGCGAGGCCCATGTACAGCAAGGAAAATAATTCTAAAGTAGGCATTCAAATCCATCAACGTAAATAAATAGACAGGCACCAAAGACCAAACTAATAACACAAATCGACCAAACAAATCATGAAGCAGAAGAGCATAAGCATCTTGTAATCATATCGACAAATTCGGAGTTCACAAGCCATGTGTTTTGCAATCAATACAAAGCACCCACCTGATAAATTTGATATCTGACTGTCGACATGCAATTTCATGTGGACACACTGGGACCGAAAGTACGCCTCCTTCCAGTGGGGCAGAGAAACAGGTAACAAAGATGGAGTGGTATAGTCATGCGATAGAAGATAATGCAATAATTAAACAAAGATACGATACGGTCCCATGGTGCACGGGGACCACATTATGAAGTCAGTTACAGATATCCCCAGCAAGAGTGCACTACCCATATTAGCCATCCATACCTTGCTCCAAGGGCAAAATGTACAAAGTACTCTCGGCTGGTGCTTTTTAAGCAACCACTATTGGTCACCGATGCAATGGCACTTACAAGTGATTGTGCCACCTCGTCCACTGCTTGAACCAACTGCTTGTGCTAATTATAGCAGCAAGAGATACCACGCCATTTAAAGGATCATCAACTTAAACCGCATCATGCCAAGTACCTAAACAAATTGGGGTTGTCTTTGTCCCGTTCTAAGTAGTCTCTTGTGATTAGATCTTCGATCCTCTTTTTTATTGCTTTGAAATCGGGCTGAAGAAGAGACAAGGGGGGGGGGGGGGGGGGGGGGGAGGGAAACAAACACCACTCATTTAGAACCAAGGGAAAGGGGTTTAAATAGTATAAAACCTGCAAAATAAGCACTACACTAACCTTGAACATGCGACCTAGCTGCTCTACACACTCCATAACCAACTGCTGATGACCCAAAACTTTACGGCTCTTCATAATACGCACAATTGATGCATCGATGGCATACCTTCTGTCCTTGTCAACATCTTCAATTACCTTCTTCTTCTCATCCACCGGTGGGAGTGGAATCTGCATGGTGATCAGTGATCACAGTGATAAGGTAACTGATCACTCAGATAAACACAAAATTAGAAGACAAAATGACAAGATACCACGTAAGGATCCAAGTACCTTGATCCTCCTCATTTTGTCAGTAAACTTAGCGTTAAACTCAAAGTAATCAGTGGGAGAGATAGTTTTTGTGTTTGGTTCCTTGTTAAGGATCTTATACTTGGCACATGACAGGGAATGGAGTAGTCTGACAACATCATCATCAGTCAAGTTTAACTGAGTCATAATCTCCGAGTAACTCAGTCTATCTGAGGTATTGAATAACAGCAGGGCTGAAGCCTAAAGTAAGATAAAGGAAAATCAGTCTTAGAAATAAATAAAACTCTAATAGATCGGCATCTCACAATCCAGAAGAAAATCTTAAATACATCACCTGATAAGTCGTCACAATAAGCTCTATGGTTTTTGGTTCAAATTTCCCAATGATGTTACAAGTACCCAGTGAGTACATCCATGTAAGCTTTCTGTGTTTTGTCTTCGTTTGATAGAATTCCCTGAAAAGTTCTACGCACTTAACCTAAAGCAAGAGTGAAATATAAAGAAGTTAGAAACATCCCCGAGATTCTTAACCCAGCAGATAGTAAATTTTGCAAGGGAATTTTCTCAGCAGAATCGGTATACCATCTCTGGGGGTAGGTTGAGGTCAAAAGTCTTGTAGCTTGGCCAGAAGCCAGTGGTCAAGACAGTAACTGTCAAATCAATACCAGGATTTGCCTGTGGATTATTTCTCAGATACTCCTCAAAGCCAACTTGGTTGTCCTTGGCCAATGTCAAATCAGTAACCTGCAAAAAAGAACCATTTTTTCTTTCTTAGTCATATCTCCAGCAGTAACCCTGAAATGCATGCATGCAAGTACAGAACATTAAAAACAACATTTCTTGAAGGATTTTTTTTAAGACAACTGACCATTCCATCCATCTTTGAGGTAAACTGACCACCACATTGTTGCTTCAGTTTTGTCAAAATACATCTCTCATGGTCATCATTAGCACTCTTGTCAAAAAGAAGACGTCGAGCAAGCTTTTTCCTGCCAGAAATTAAACATGTATAGTTTATTTAATGCCTTCTAGTTTTAAACTATATATAATCATCTATAACCTTTACCAAAAATACATTAGATTGAAAGGAAGCATGTTAAGCAATAAAAGTGATACCTATAGAACTCCGCGAACAGGTCTTTGTCACTAATATAAGCCAGCAGCTTTACTACCTGCAGTTTGATTGGCCTTTGTTACTAAACTTTGTCTACCAGAATAAGAAAAAAGTAATATGTCCATGGAAGGTAAATAAATGGAATGGCACATCAAGAGTCCAGACCTTCTCAAGTGTCTCCTCAATGGCTTCATCACTCAACTTTTCACTCCCACCTTTCTTAAGAATGTTATCACAAAAAGTGGCAAGTAGTTCCGCACTAGAGCTTCCAGCAACACCCTTGTTGCAAAAGATCTCAAAAGCCTCCTTTAAGGCCTACAGATGCACAAAAAACTTTCAGTTATGCAGAAATAATTGGTGGCAGCAATAAGAATCTTAAAGCCCTGTTAAAATACAAACCTTGTGGAAAAGAGTATGGTTTTGGAAACATTCATTGACGTATGCTATGTACTTATCATGTAGCTCAATCACTTTTCTAACAAAAACCTGAAAAACACAATCATATTAGTATCCCTCAAGCAAATCAAAAGTTCCACATGTGCAATGTTCCTGAAATTACCTGTTCCTGCAAACCAACCACATCCTTTTTCTCTGCCTGTGGGGGAACAAAAAAGTCAGCGTTCACGAACAATTAATTGTCAACAGCCATTACATGAACAAACAATCTGAATCAAACGAAATGATCACTGGACTACTGATAAATCAAAACTGACATTATAAAATAGCTGTCTAGTTTGATATATGAAACAAGAAAAGTCAACAAACTCCTTTCATCTTTACAGTATATAACATATCATATCATGCCCTCTATGCAGATTTACTGAATCTATTAATGGTGCAAAGGAGCTTTTAATCCTCATGGATAGGAAATTTTTTTAATTACCATATAAAAAAAAAAAAGAAAAAGGCAAAAGCAATATTTTAAGGAAGATTGTAAAGATCTAAAATTTCGGTCAAGAGTTTGGTTTTCATTTGAACCTATTTTCTATAGCTATATTATTTCCCCCATGTCAAGAGTTTGGTTTTCATTTGAATCCACTTTCTATGGCTATATTACTTTCCCCCATGGCACTATGGGAGTCTCTAATTTACAATTTCAAACAAAGTCTGACCAGTAGACGGTATTCAGTAGAAAACCTTCTCAGAAGCCATGAATGTATAAAAAGAAAAGAAAAGATGGTCAACGCATATACCTTCTTGTTGCTTGCTGCATCTTCTGCCTGTTTGACTAAGGCTGTTCCTTCAGCAGTTACATGCTGCATCATGGAACACCATGAAATATTAAGAGCATGAAGAAAAAAAAAACAGAAATGGAAAAATATATGCTAATGCTACATACCAGATCACATTTAACCCACAAAAAAAATAAAGGAAGATTGCTAACCTGCTTGAATATTTGAGAAACAGGATCCAAACCTCGAGGTATCTTAGAAAATAGCCTGAACATTCTAGACAGATCATCCACCTTAAACAGAGAAAAGAAAAAATGATAAGAAACAACATTTGTCTAATTTTTTCAGAATTCCTTCAATCTAATTAACAAAGATGTAGATTTTAACATTTCTCCGAAGGTACCTTGTCATCTCGAAGCAATGCATGGCATCCCGAGTGCTCTTTCTCAAGTAGTTGTGTTGCATAAACTGACAACAGCTCATGTTGAACTTTCTACATTAAGCAAATAATAACATTAACAGCCAGATTTCAAATTCTACAGATACTTGCATCCGGACTTACCAAGACTTAACATTTCATAGGAATATCTATGCACATATGGTAAATTCATAGAAATAATCAAATTCAAACCTCAAGCAGCTTTGGCTCACTGCTAGAGTGCAGGTAGTTAGAAACTCTATCTTTCTCCCGTTTCAAACACTCCTCTGCCTGGAATTTCACACAAAAATTAAGTTCATCGAAATAGTTCATATACGTGTATATAAAATAAAGTTAAAACTGATAAGACTAGTGTAATGGAGTTTACTTTCAGCATATAATCTGGACAAGAGTCTTCTAAGATCCAGTTGGAAGCTTTTCGAGAGTAATAGGCAGCAGTGTCTTTAAGCATGTCTGCTTCAAAGTCATTTTCATAGTGATCCATTTGTCCCATTCCTATCTCAACAAATATATCCAGAACATTCTTCAAGAGAGCTCGATCAATCTGCTCTCCTTCACGTTCTTGATCAATCTGATTTGTAAAATGTCAAGTAAATTTATTACAACTTAAATATTAGAACATGTGGTTCAGGTAAAACAGAAACGTACCAGAGATATTACAGCACCTCTTACTTTTGGTTTCAATTCTTGGTAGACCTGAAAATCACAATGATATATTACCCATCATATTACAATCTGTTAACTCACAAAAATCAGCTGAAGATGTGAAGGGATCGTGACGGAAGACATCGTTCATATAAATTTTACCAAGAAATGGGTTGGGGGTGAGGGAGGAGAAGCGAATGTATGTAAAAGAAAAAAAAAATGGTACGAAAATCAGCTTGAGCTATGGTTCAAGAGGCAATCAAAAGAATTCTCCCAACAACTTGATTTAAGATGGCATGTAAGGGTTCCAGCGCAACTTACCAGATCTCGGAAGCAAGTAAGTCCAACTTCATTTAGGGGTGGAAGTGATCTCCGAGCTATAAAATAGCGATCAAGATAATGAAAGAAACGAGAGAGCCACCTGACCATAATTTTATGGTTGGTCCACCTTTTCACAAGCTCTCTCAACATGAACTCATCGTGCTTCTCTCGCAAAGATGGCAAAACCTGACATAAGCATATACAATTAAACTAAGCAACAGAAAAAGCATTCGTAAGAGGAAAAAAAAAATATATATATATATATATATATATATATATATATATATATATATATATATATATAACATCTCAAACAGCACTTGGGGATTGGGAGTGCTTAATTAGCCCTGACTACACAAGCCAAATGAATATCATATCAATGTGCATTGAATTCTAACAGGTTAGGTGATGTTAGATAGTGCAGAGTATTAAGAATAAAACTTTGGCTTCCTCACCGTCGAAGTAATGTACTCTTCAAAAGATTCCCTGTACTTGTCATATAGCTGCTGTGAATAGTCATGTGGTGGCTTTTGAGTGCACATATTGTATATGGTTCTGTGAATAAAATTACGAACAACGAAACGCAATCAGCAATATTTATCTTTGAAGCATACAACGACAGCAAATAAAAATGACAACAACAGAAAGAAAAAAGAAGTTAGAAACAGATACGTGTAGAGCATCATGTAGTCCTCAGAACTGAACTGCGGCTCGGGCAACCCTTCTAGAATATTCTTCAGCTTTGTGATCCCCTTCTGCATGAACTCCCATCCTTGTTCTAAATCAATGGTCTTCCGCTCGCTCATCGCCATCCTGCCAGACTCTAACTCGCAACCGTGAAGCCAAAATCTGCAAAAGTCAATCACCAAAACATCAACAAACTGAGCCAAACCCAAATTCCCAAATGCAAAAACCACAGACGCATCAGAAACCCTAAATCAACTAGTTCAATCAACTTCCACTAAATTCAAAGTCAAAGAATCATAAAACCCTAATCTGTTTGACAGCCAATTAAAGATCCCCAAACAGTGAAATTCCCAGAATTTCCCAGCAATCAAACCTCAAGACTCAAACTTTCCGAAATCGAGAACTCCAAATGTGAAAATTTACCAAAATTACAGCCTCAATCAATGCTGAAAAGCAACAATTCGTAACAGACAGTAATAAGTAAAAGAAGCTGGTATAAAACCAATCGGTGATCAGAAGAGAGATCAAGGTCGCGATATGTAAAAGCTAGCAGAGAGATTCACCTGAGCTGGGAACCGGAGAAACCCTAATCGGAGGAAAGAGAGAGAGAGGGGTCTGGAGGAGGAGGAAGAGGAGGAGGATGGCAGACGAAGACGACGAAGTCCGACAGAGCATAGAGAGAGGGAGAGAAAAGGGTGTAAATAAGGAGTTTGGGGTTAAAGTAGTCTATCTAGATTCGAATGATCTCAGATGTAAGTCCGACAGAGCAGACAGCTACTTGATGAATACGGATTTATGTTTCACTGTAAAATGATTCCATATAACTCTAACGCAGTTTTCTTATTAAAGTCTCGAGTTTAAATGATCGATCATCTTTTTAATTTAATTTAAAGTTGTCTAATATAACTTGTAATAAAAATAAACATAACGTTAGGAAGATTAAATTTTTAAAATAAATTTCAAATCAAATAATGTGTAACTGAAATAAGCACGTCAAACGATACTTTTTAATTAATAATCCAACCGTCAACAACATCATTTGATTTACAAAATTTGATTTATTTATCATCACCTAATAAAAATAAGTGTAAATTACACAAAACTATATCAACTATAAGTCGAACCACAATCTCATACCTCGTGTTTTTTAAACATTGAAATGTCATACCTCGTTTGACAAATTTATTGTAATGTCAAACCTCTGTTTAATTTTTTGTTAAGTTGATCGTTAAATGATGAAGCGGCAAACGTGGGAACACTCCTTTTACCAAATTAAGTAAATTTCTTGTCTCAACAAAATAATCACCCTCCCATCTTTACTCTCCTCGCTTCTCTTCTCCCCATAGCGAACTAGAAGAATCGAAGGACCAAACCTAAACCGTCAACATTTGCAACCAGCATCAACACCTATAAATTCTCAAATGCTGCAATCCCATTCAATACATTGTCGCTGCACTTGTGAAATTTCAGTTCTTGCAATGTGGGGCACTCTTCTATTACACCCATCACCGCCAACCACCACAATCTTGATTGACTGTACAAGGCGGCCTTGGAGGTTGAGCCACCGCTTGCAAATGACGAAGCTAGGCTTCTGCTGCGACCCTGTAACTTGGCGAGGATCTTGAGAAAGATTTTGTTGGACAATACGAAAGTTCAATCAATGTTTGCCCAATTGAGGATTAGCGTTTTATGAGCAGGTTTTGATTTGGGGGAAGCTAGATGAGTAGTGATTTGGAATTACAATTCGATTCCTGAATCTCTAATCTCCCAGATTCATTCTCCACGTCCTTCCTCATCAATAAAACCCCCAAAAAAATTCAAAAAAGAAAAACGCAAGAAGGACGAAAGCCCTCGAACCAAGCTTGTCCAAACCCAACCTAACCTCATCCCCCACTTCGAACACATTGTCTGATGCCTACTTTTGATTCCTCACCAAACCCAAAGTCTTCCTCTCCAAGAAGCCCTACCACGTCCTCCTCCTCGATGACGCTGACAACCTCTACAGGGAATTCGTCTTCCTTCGCCGTTGAAAAGTTGCATGATCCCTACAATGCTACCCCTTCATCTTCTAAACATATTGTCACGATGACAACAAAATGTCGATTGGATTCACTAATATCATGGAAGCTTTGCTCGAAGATAAGCGATTCATAATTAACTCAATGGGATTGGACCGACCTTAGGGAAGCTCTACTTGAGAAATGAGAAAGAATAGGTAACTGAAATTCACATAGGTTAAAGAAAGAGAGAGAAGAGAGAGGATCTCTAAGATGTTAAGAGAGAATGTTTGGTTTTTGGGATGGGAGAGTTAGGCCAAAAACTTTGGTTTTTTTCTTTCTTAATTCTTCAAATAAAATATTAAACGTGGCTTTAATTGGGTCCTGGTCTTTCCCCAGTTGGAATTCCATGTGGGACCCAATTGAAGCCACACAACATTTAACAGACAAATTAACGGAAACCTGACAATGCAATGAATTTGTAAAATGAGGTATGACATTGCAATATTTAAAACACGATGTATGAGATTGTGGTTCAACCCATAGTTGATGTAGTTTTGTGTAATTTAGCCTAAAAATAATAAATAAATAAAAACTAACGAATGAGCTAATGAGCATAAAATACATGCATGCATGCTCAAGAACAACAATGAAAATTCAACCCATTAAACTAAAAAACCGTGGATAAACTTTCCAAATGGGATAGATTTAAAGATGAAAATTAAGGTACTTTTCGGTTATGGAGAAAAACCATGAATATTATTCGGCTAGGTTTTGGACATGGTTATAGGTGTAACGACCCGTCCCCAAATATTTTAGTTCTTATAACTTTAAAACGTGAAATTACAAAAATGCTCTTCGAGGAAAAAACATTGACTTTGGTTGACTACCTTGTCATGTCATGTGAGATTTATTTCCTTAGCGTATCCTTACAATACTCGTCATTTCGAACGCGTGGGCGTAATCGAAATCGAATTTGGAGCTACAACAAATATTTTATGGGATTCGAAACAAAAATGGCATTTTGGTAATTTTTTAATTGGAGATATTTCTCCATCATAAACCATTAAGGTGGCGACACGTGGCAGGTTACCCCTGGGGTGTTTATTTTTTCTCCCCCAATCTCTCAGACCCTCTCGAACACACACTCTCTCATTGTCTTTCCCCCAATCTCTGCAAAATCTCTCACCTCTCTCTCATCACTTTCTTTCTCTCCGAGCACAAACACACACATACACACACACAAACACCACAATGAAGATTGGATCACCACCATAGTGGCTCACACTCCGGCTACCCCACCATCCTCGAGATCTTCTCATCGCTATTCAATTCAGCTGAGGCTTCTCCTTCTCTATCTTTCTCACTACACTGTTGCACCGTCACTGTTCATAGTGTTTTCCGAGGAGCTCTCGTCATTTTCCCTTGGGCGAGCCCCAAAAACCATCTAGATCTTCATAGATCGTGTTCACGAGTGATTTGGGACCTTTTTTTAGTAGTTTGGTGGATGTTGGACGCAGAGATAGCTCGGGGAAACTTTCCTCAGTTTTCGATGAGAAACCCGACGACCTTCGAGCCCTTTTTCAGCCAGCTCCGGCCATGAATCATGTCCCACTTAGGTATATTTCTATTACTGACCTTTTGAGCTTCATTTTGGCTTTTGAATCTTGAAATTTGGTTGAGAAATGAACTTGTTATGGCCATTTGAAGTTTTCCGGCCATTTCCCTGCAATTCTGGTCTTCTTCTTCGTTGGGTCCGGTGACCCGCGAGCTCAACGGGTCAAACCCGACCCATAACCCATAACCGGGCCCAATCCAATAACATGGCCCAAACCTTTGAGCCATGCAACCTAAAACTTTTGGCCCATTAATCCTAACTCGAATCCAATCCAACAACTGGCCTAACCCAGCAACCTAAAGCCTAGATCCGACCCGACCCAGGCCAAGCCCAATTGGCAGTTTCCATGGTCGGCGTGTGGGTCGCACATGGCGGGCAGTCATGGCTGGCGGGTAGAGCACACACACATCTGCCGGTGAATTTTCAGGTGACCCATCTTTGCGCCTAAGGTGGCGCTTGGCGTTCCAGGTTGCAACCACGGTTAAGCGGCGCATGGGGAAACTTGAGGTCTCTCCTTATGTTTTTTGACGTGTCGAATCTGAATCCGCTACCCATTTTCTCAAATTCGATCGTTTTAGTAGAGTGTTATTAAATGGGCTCTATTTGTGTTTAGGTGCGTCGGTGGAAAGTGACACCGTCCTCTCTAGTTCGAGCAACTCCTCAGCAATGAAATTCTGTGAGTGAACCTCTTCTCAAATTGCATGTTTTTATAAAATATTAGGCTTGCATTGATCGGATCATATTTATATATATTTTTATATCAAATTCACTCGTCTTTTCTTAGTTAGTTCGTTATATTTTGAGCTATTTACGTTGATTTTGTGTTTTATAGAATTTGTTAAGCAAAGAAAATAAAAATAGAATAAGTGAAATTTTAAGTGCTAAATTCGTCAAAACTACCTTACTCACTTATTTTCTTTGTTTATGTTTTCGATTCGGTTTGAGCAATTAAAATTGGTTTGGTTTGTTTTGTGTGAAAATAATAGCAAGATTCGGTGGAAACACAAATAATCATGAAGGAAGTATGTGGAGAAAATAAAAGAAGAAAATAATAAAATGGAAAAGCAAATAATTAAGGGTAGCACATGCAAAAGCCACGACATAAAAGAATAAGAAGGAAGCGGGGTTGCCCTTCGGTGGAAATAATCATGAAGCAGCATGTGAAGAGGGGGCTGCCCTTTTCTGTTTTTCAAAAGAAGTGGAACGAAGGGAAGCTGCTTGGCAGCTGGAAAGCACGGGGCAGCCAAGGAAAGCAAACAGAAAAAAAAATATAAGAAAGCTGACTTGGGGGATAAGAAGGATAGCGAATCTGAGGGCTCCATTTAGAAGGCTGCAGGCGTGAAGCCTTGGGGGGGGGGGGGGAAATCAGAAAACCAAGGCCTTGGAGAGCCTCGGGAGGACAGGGCCATTTTTGGTGAGCCTCGGTGATAAAGAGGGGAGGTCAGAGAGTCAAGGGGAGCCTCGGAAAAACAGAAGAAAACCAGAGGGGGAATTGAGGGAATAAAGGGCGGTGCAAGTGAGGCGCTGAAAACATTGGAGGGTTGCTGCCTTTCAAGGCAGCTGGGAGTCAAAGCAGAAAACAGGTACTCTCGGGACAGAAAATAAGCACGGGCAGCAGCCAATCCATTTTGCTATCAAGTGCAATCCATTTGGCACAGAAAAGCTGCCAAGCAGCTTAAGAACGCACGGTGCACAGTGGAAAGGCATACGCACAGAAACATTGCACAGACAGATCCTTGCATCCCCATTTCGGTTTAATCCTCCAAACTCATGTTTAATTTCTGTTTTAATTTATGAATAATGTGTAATTAATTTGTTTTGGCTAGAGGTTAATTCAAAGCCATGTTTATATTTGTAATATGAATTGATTACCTTCAGTTGTGATTTCTGAGTTGTGAATTTAATTTGCTTAACTGCTTGATTAATAACTTATTTGTGTTTGTCGATTAAGAATGCATACTTAATTTACATGCATGAATTTGATGCTAGAATATAAGTGAATTTCACCTAATCGTTATGAACTTATATTCATGAGTAGTGAAGGTTGCTAGTCACAATCGCGTTAAGTGAATTCTTGGCAGGAGTATCATGCTTTTCATAGTTACGAATGCCTCGTCAGTACTTATAGTTTTCACAAAGCTTAATGATCTTTGATTGTATCTCTATTGTGCTTTTCACGTAGGGGACTTTTAGAGAATGTGTTGAATTGTTGTATGCGTATTTCCGTCCAATTCAATAACTTAAGGAAAACTTGAAGATTAAAAAAGTGTTGTTCACGGTTAATCTGGAGTAGTGAGATTTACAATTTATTGAAAGAACAACTGAAATTCAATTTAGGTTGCATATGTGCCATGTGTGGAGAAGAACCCTCTAGCCAGTCCGTCGCCTATCCGTTCACCTTAATTTCATGTTTTTGTCAATTCTATAATTTATTTAAGTTTAATTACTTCTCGTCCAAACCAAACCCCCCCCATTATTAAATTATATTATTTAGTTAGTTTTCATTGTTTTTAATCTTTTAATTTGATTTCCGTCCAAATTCTGTCCCTAGTGTCTAGATTGAGTTAATTTGATTGTTTTCATTATTTTGAGTCATTCTAAGTGTGTTTTGAGTTATTAGAGTTTTTAGCCTATTTTTGTGTCCTTGAGTCTTATTTAATGTTTTTAAATTAATTTAGAGTAGATTAGCAATCCCTCCTAATCCCCGGTCCAGAACGATACCCTACTTACACCTATACTACATCTATCAAAAAGAGGGTTAAATTTGTGCGGTTTTAAAAACCCATCATGCATGCATTTCATATTTCATGAATTGAGTATGTTTTATATTATGTTTTACGAATTTCTATATTTATGGTTTACGGATAATTTATGATTTATTTAAATTGCTTTTATGAAATATTTATAATTTATCGAGTTTACATTTTACGAAAGGTTATGAATTATTGGATTTTCGTATATGAAATTCTATGGATTTACAAGTATGAATTATTATAGATTTATGAGATGAGGCTTTGACCTTTTAAGCTCTGGTGATTTGATATGAGTTTTTGAGATACGTTTTCGGTGCTTATCTAGTGGATTATCATACAACACATACACACAACCGAGTATGTAGACATCTATAGCCATAGAACACAGTTTATAAGATTTATGACATACTTCCAGCTTCACTAGCCCGGGGCTAGTGTTGGTGTGTTATGTGTGTGTGTGTGTGTGTATTTCTTCTATGGAGTAACCCATAGTCGTATAGCTTCACCTTCGGATGATGGACCCCTATTTTCTTCTATGGCATAACTTAGAGTTGTACAGCTTCACATTTGGGTGATGGATCTACTATATATATATATATATGTATGTATATATGTTTCTTCTCTGGCGGAACCCAGAGTCGTACAGCTTCACCTTTGGGTGATGGACCCCTATTTTCTTCACTAGCGTAACCCGGTGTCGTACAGCTTCACATTCGGGTAATGGTTATGCCTTCGGGCCACTATGATACCCCTAGTTAAGTACATCATTGATATGATTTACAGATGTTTTACGAATTTACCTTCAGGCGACTATTACCATTACTGAGCACTGGTTTACATGTACTTACGAATGTTTTTCATGGCATGCTAGAGTTTTCAGAAAACTTACTATGTAGCACCATATATGTGTTTTCAAAACAGGGGGTTAGTATGTTCAGAAAGAAAATGGTTTTCTTATTATTAGCATTATTATTATGAACTTTGGTTCACTCACATTTTTACGTCCCCTTCAGGAGTTAGAATCGAGGCATCCAATCCTAACGTCAGGACACCTCCGCATAGGTATCCTCGAGTTTTTTCAGAGGAGAACCTACTCCTTTGTTCGTATCATTTTATATTAATTCTTTCACATTATTCTTAATTAGTTGTATACTCTGAACGCGTTCATGCAATTGCATACTTCATTATAATCAAATTTACACATTCTGTTTACGTTTGTTCTTTCTTTATATGTTGCATGCATGTTCAAAATGGTTTCGTCACCCTCAGGTGTCGGCCAATACGTACATATCCTAAGTATTTAGGGATATCAGGATCGGGGCATGTCAATAGGGGTCTCCGATCCATATCCATCCCCGAATCTACCCTGAATATATATTATGTGTTGTGCCGTATTGAAATTATTTTCATAATTTTGTATCGTCTTTCTCCCCTAGTAGTTGGCTGTTGTATTTTTCTTTTGTCATCCCATTCTTATTTTTTAGGGGACCAATTTGCCTTAATTTGTTATCATATTTGGCTTGTCATAAATACCTCCATAAAGTTTTATTATGTTTTTAATGATTTGGGTGTAGATATTTAATGACAGAATTAATATCTATTAAATTAAAATGTATCATTTAAACGAATAATTTTTTTGCATTGACGAATATGGATATCCTGTGAGTATTGTTATAGATAATCTTCGATGGTTCATTTACGTTTAGAGATATGGTTAATTTTCATTATTATGGGGATGAATATGACATTTTCGTCTCAAAACTGAACTATTGCCATCCTTATCAAGGAGGGAGTTATTAGCTATGAAGAAATTAATAGTGGTGCTATCCACACAACTTTTTTTACTTTCCACTAGGCCTGACAATTCCTAACACGATCCGATAATCCGACACGACACGACACGACACGAAATTAATAGGTGTTCGGGTCGACACGATAACGAATTGGGTCGTTATCGGGTAACCCGATAAGCATCTGTTAAGATAACGGATTGATTCGGGTATACACGTGGGTAACACGATACACGATAAGCAGAATATTAATTTTATAATTTTATAACCCTAAAAAAATACTATAATAATTATATATATTAATTTAACAATTTTATACCCCTAAAAACTATAATAAATATAAATATATATATATATATATATATATTAAATTAACTATAATAATTATAATAATTATATATACTATAATAATTATACCCCCAAAATATTAACCATCTATAATAATTATATATATATATATATATATATTCAATTTTGAATTAAATTTTATAAAAACTATAATAATTATTAATTAATAATATGCATGAATCCATGATGCATCCAAGTCCAACCATAATCGGATAATCCATTCATTTGATTGATTGATTCCATTTTAAGGGAGGGAAAATGAAAATGATAAGAAAAGTTGAAAATAAAACAAAAAACAGAGGGAATTAAGGAAAGATGGGTAGGCTACTGGAAGAAAAAGTGAAAATTATAAGAAAAGTTAAAAAGAAAACAAAAAAGAGAGGGAAAATGAAAATTAATAAAAGCGGTGAGAATTTTTTATTATTTTAAAGTTATTAACTTTTTATCACACATATGACATATCCCACTATTTTTATAATGATTGACACGTGACGTGATGTACTACTCTGTGTACTGGTTAATTATACGTACAAAATAAATAGATTTAAATCTACTTAATAAATATATATATATACAATAATACAATACACACCATTGATTCATTGAACTTGATGAGATACGAATTCTACGAAACTAATTTCAACAATCCCAACTGTCAAACTTGTTTGTATATGCTTCGAGATCACATGAGCAAAAAATCACAAAAAATAAACATTCAGAGATCAAGTAATGGGACAAAGCTTTTCGACGGTTATAAACGAAAAATCACGATTTAACGGTTATTTTAACTCCGATTTTGATGATTTTTTTTACAGCTACACTCTTTGACCCTATATGAATACAATGAATGAATTCGATCTTCAATTTAAAATATTTATACAAGTGGATACCACAAAATCTTATGTTATACTTAATGAAAGTATAAATAAACTCTAAGTGTTAGTGAATCTATCGTTTTAATGGGATACAAATTCTCCAAAATTAATTTCAACGATCCCAACCATCAAACTTGTTTGTATATGCTTCGAGATCACATCAACAAAAAATCACAAAAAACAAACATTCAGAGATCAAGTAACGGGATAAAGCTTTTCAACAGTTATAAACGAAAAATTACGATTTAACGGTTATTTTAACTCTGATTTTGATGATTTTTTACAGCTACACTCCTTGACCTTATATAAATACAATGAATGAATTCGATCTTCAATTTAAAATATTTATACTAGTGGATGTGAATATCACAAAATCTTATGTTATGTACTTAACAAAAGTATGAATCAACTATAATAATTATATATATTAATTTAACAATTTTATACTCCTAAAAAAAACTATAATAATTATATATATTAAATTTAATTTAAAAAATTGATGACCATTGGATCGGCTGAGATTTAATCTCAGCCGTCCATTTCATAATTATATATATATATATATTTATTATTATTATTATTAAATTAAAAAAAATTGATAACCATTGGATCGGCTGAGATTTAATCTCAGCCGTGTATTAAGCTATTCCTCTTCTCTCTCATTAACTCAGACTCAATCAAATCACTCGCTGTCTTTCTCTCGATCGACTTCGACCTCACGCAAACGCAGCGCCTCACCCTCCTCCTCACAGTCACAGGCCCTAACCTCAATCTCAGATCAGTGACCTCACTTTCCTCATCGTCCTTTAGTCTCCTCACTCCTCACTCTGTCTGTCCTCGAGTCTTCGAGACCTCACTCCTCGTGTTCACCCACTGTCTCCATACCAGTACCACCCTAATCTGGCTCCTGAATCGAGCTCTCAGTCTCAGTCCGCACTCCTCTTCACTGCACAAGGTAAGAAATTTTTGCAATAAACTCAAGCTTTTCTGAATTAGGGCTTTTCGAATTAGGAATTTTTGAAATTAGGGTTTCTAAATTAGGGATTTTGGAATTAGGATTTTCTAAAATTCAGGTTTCTGAATTAGGGATTTTGAATAAGGACTCTGAATTAGGGCTTTTGGAATTCGGAATTTCTGAAATTCATGTTTCTGAATTAGGGATTTTGAATAGGAACTGGAATTTGGGCTTTTGGGATTTTGTTCTTTCCTTCTTTGTTCTTTTTCATTTTAATGGTTTAAGATAGAAAGAGGAGCAACTTGATGAAATTAAACATTTTATGAAGATGTATTCTACATTGTTGCTAGTTTCTGTACTTTTTAAAATTGTATTTGCTCTGTGTTGTGATTATGTGAAGATGTATTTTGCTTGTGCTGGTTGCAGAGCATTTTAAAAGTCCTTATCCACTTTAGTTTTTAAATTGTATTTGCTCTGTGCTGTGATTCTGTGAAGATGTATTCTGCTTGTGCTGGTTGCTGTGATTCTGTGAAGATGTTTTCATATTTGATTCAACTATTTTTATAAGAGAGAAATATGAAGTAATTGCAGAAACTTTATGATAGGGCACTCCATTGTGTTTTCAGGATTGGTTCATTCATATTTACCAGTACCACATATGAGTTTAAGCAATTCACATTTAGCAAAGCTACGAAGCTAATAAAGGGGTGGAATTATGTTGCTAAATATTTTTTTCCCTATATATAAGGTCCCCAAAGAGTAACTAGTGGAATTATGTTGCTAAATATTCTTACTTGGATCCTCTGTTTCTTCCATCATTACTCAGTGGCTCCATTTATGTAGTTTCTTACTTGGATCCTCTGTTGCTAAATATTCTTACGAATTGGATTTTATAAAAACCAACATGTGTCAAAATGCAGTTTCTTACTTGGATCATCTGTTTCTGCCATCATTACTCAGTGGCTCCATTTATGCATGCTAGAACATACAACAAGTGCATATCCAACTAGATCAAATAAAATATGCACACATATCCAACCAAATCAACTATATATGTGTAATACTCAAATTAGTCCGATATTCCATTATAGGGCCTACTAATTTAGTCAAAATCATTCGATACTCCATTACTTGCTTATTGTTTGCTTACTATTTGAGTGCAATTATATATGTGAAATTGAAATGGATATGGTATGAAATTGGTATGAGTAAGATTTTACAATTTTGTGTTTCTTTCTTGAAGCAATGGATGCTGTAGAGCAAGATTTTACGAACCTTAGTGATGGAGGGTCAGTGGAAGTGACAATGGGAATGCAACCTGATCATGGAAGTGAAAATACAGAAGATACAAATACAAGTCCAGCAAAGAAAAAGGCTAGAGTGATCAAATTAGGTAAGCGAACACTCAGATCTCCTATTTGGAAAACTTTCAACAAATTGACTACGATTTTTGAAAATGGTAAAAGTCGTGCTCAATGCAAAGATTGTAAGAAACTGGTAATAGATGATAGTCATCATGGGACAGGTAATATGAATAGACATTTGAAAACATGCCCTGAACAAACTAGTGGATTATTGTTGGTGTCTGAATTTTGTTCCCAAAACTTTGATCCTGTGGTATTCCGTGGCTTATTGGTAGAAGGCATCATCAAGCATAATCTTCCTTTTAGTTTTTCTGAATATGAGGGAATTAGGGCTTTATTTGTATATATATATCTATATATATATAGATATATATATATAGATATCTATAGATATCTATAGATATATATATAGATATATATATATCTCCTGATATTAAGTTACCTTGTAGAAATACAATTAAAGCTTGTGCGTTAAGGATGTTCAAAAATGAAAAACAAAGGCTTCATAATTTGTTAGGCTCAGTTGAAGGTAGGATTTGTTTGACATCTGACTTATGGACCTCGCAATGCACTGATGGGTATCTTGCTCTTACTGCTCACTTTGTAGACAAAGATTGGAAATTGCGTAAGAGAATTTTAAGTTTTTGTCACATGCCTCCTCCTCATACTGGTGTTGCATTATCTGAGAAAATTAATGCATCGGTGACTGAGTAGGGAATTGAGAAGAAGTTATTTTCTATTACTTTGGATAATGCATCTTCAAATATTTCTTTTGTTAGCATTTTGAAGAATCAATTGAATCTTAGAAGTCTTCTCGTGATGCATGGTGACTTCTTTCATGTGCGTTGTTGTGCTCATGTCTTGAATTTGATAGTTCAAGATGGACTTAAAGAAATTGATTCTTCGGTGATAAAAATTCTTGAATGCATCAAGTATATAAAGGGCTTTGAGGCTAGGAAACTAAAGTTTTATAAATGTGTTAGACAAGTAGGGATGTCGGATAGTAGGAGAGGGTGGAGACAAGATGTCCCTACTAGATGGAACTCAACCTATATTATGCTAGATAGTGCAATTTTATATCGATATGCTTTGATTCATTTAGGGTTGAGTGATTCCAATTTTACTAGTTGTCCATCTTCTGAAGAGTGGGATAAAATAATGAAGATTTCCAAGTTTTGGGGGTACTTTTATGAGGTTACCTGCTTATTCTCTGGGACAAAGTACCCCACATCAAATTTGTTCTTCCGTAAGGTCTTCATAATCCAACTTCAAATTAAGGCAGCCATGAATGACTCTGAAAGTTTCACGAAGAAGATGGGGACTTACATGTACATGAAGTTTGAGAAGTATTGGTCTAAGTACAGTTTGATTTTGGCAATTGCAATCATCTTAGACACTCGTTATAGATTGCATTTTGTGGACTGGGCTTACACAAGGCTTCATGGTGTGAATTCGGTCGAATTTACAAAGGTTAATGACAAATTGAATGATCTTTTTGGTGTGTACTTGGAAAAACTTCTGCATCTTGATAATTCAAATATTTCAATGAATTCAGTGCCTATTCATCAAACAAAATATGTAGATGTTATCTTAGAGGTAACCTAAGTTTTTTTATTTACTTTATATATTTGTATATTGTAGTATTAGTACTATAAAAAGTGTTGATATTATATTTGAAATTGACATGATGCATGATTTTTTATGATGTAGGATTTTGATAATAATTATGATGGTTCAAGTTCGATTGAAAAAAATAAATTGCAGAAGTATTTGGAGGATAAAAGAATAGATAGAAAAGTAGACATATATGTTCTTTCTTGGTGACAAATGGAGCGTTTTCATTATCCGGTACTTTCTCAGTTAGCACGAGGTGTGTTAACAATTCCCATTTCAACTGTTGCATCAGAATCTGCATTTAGTATTGGGGGTAGAGTACTAGATCAATATCGAAGTTCATTGTTACCAAAAACAGTTCAAGTTTTGTTGTGTACACGAGATTGGCTATTTGGAAAAGGATGCAATATATTTTTATATGGTATAGTACTATTATTTTATTTCTTTTCATAATTATTTTGGTAAACTTCTCATAATTTGAATGATTTTTAATGTTTGGTTTTTTTATACTTAGTTTATGCGGAAGAGAGTTCTGACGTGGAAAACCTTACTGAAAACATTATCAACATAACTCTTGATGAAGGCAATAGATCATCAAGCCAAAGTTCCAATACAATTTCATGTTGATCGATGTAAATTGAGGTTTAAACTTTTGGGACAGACTTACAACCTTGAAAACAAAAACTCTTTCATTTTGCATATCCTTGCACATTTAATATTTGTAATAGATTAGTAGTGTATGTATTATTTTTTTATTAGGCTCTTATTTTCGAGTGTAGATATAGTATTTAAACGACAAATGTTTTAATGTTTTGAAGTAATATTTATGTGGCAATGTGTGGTATGTGCAAATTAAAAAAAAATAATTTCTTAACGGGTTGAGTCACTTTACCCGACCTGTTAAGAACCCATTAAGATAACAGGTGTTACACGAAAACGACACGAACACGACAAACACGACCCGTTTGCCAGGCCCACTTTCCACACACAAATCTTAATTTTTTTACCATCGGAACAAATGAATTGAAGAAAATCAAATGACAAAAATTAACAGAGAATGTGCATGAGGTAAAAAGAGGGGTGTGGATAAAACCACCCTAAATTAAATACATGCTTAAAACAAAAAAGTTGAGCAACTTATGATTATTTTCATCTCAAGTTTCCAAATAATTTCATGGCCAAGCAATTTCTTACGGTTCATGTAACTCAATTTCTAGGTAAAATTTCAAAGTGAAAAATAGGACAAAAACACCAATGCTCATGCCATGGTTGTTAAACACATTGCATGCCTACTACTAATCAAAAGGAAACCATTAAGTCGAGGTCAAAATTTTATATTCATTCACTACATCCTCTCTTTCCAAAAGCTTCATCTCTTAACAAAACCCTAGCTGGCTACCTCTATCATCGTCGGCCTTTGGCTATAGTTGGAGGCCAGTAGCAACTTGTCATTTTCTCCTCATAGCTCTTCTTCCCTTCATCTTCCCCACTCTTCCCCATCCCAGCCTTCTCTCCCCTGCCTATACACGACTTTCTTTCCCCCTAACCTCACGTTGACCACTCATTCCCAACCTTTACCTACCTTATCTCCCCTTATGTGCTTATCTCCCACCATTTTTTGAGTAGCTTTCTATAGATTTATGCCTTATATCCTGATCTAGGCCATGCCATTTGAAGATTTTCTTTGATTTGGCGCTCGTTTTTCTTGGTGTGGGGTTGGATTCATGCTGCAGATAGGTTGGATCCACCTTATCAACTTGTTTCCATGGTGGTGTCACATTCCTTACTTGGTTTCTGTGGCTGTACTGACATGTGCACTCAGATCTGGTAGGCTTGTGCAGCTTGGCTTGATCTGGTAGCTCGACTTGTACATCTCGATGCAATTCGTCTTGATCTAGCGGCTCAACTGGTGAGTCTCGGACCTGGCAGCTCCGCTGCCTGTTGCGGCTAACTCTTATGGTGTTCGATGTGTGAATGCCAATACCTATTATCTGGTGAATTTGTAGGTGGCCTTGGCCTGAGTGCCTCGTCCCCCTCTGTGATGAGTTGATCAACAGATCCCTTTTCAGAGTAATGTAGTTGTGTTTCACTCACGTTATGTGCACCGTGGTGGTGCTGTTGTTTTGGCTAGATTAGTCTTCGCCTTTATGCGATGCGTTATGTAGCCTTGTTTGTCAACGATTACTTGATGTGGTTTTGCTTTACTGCGATGACTTTATGTGGCCTCGCTATTCATTGATGACCATTGTTGCTGCTTGTATTTCTATGTTACGTCTATCGTTTATTGTGACAAATCTGTATTGGTGGCACTTGTGCGCTTGGCAATTGTGTGTTTTGCACTTGTGGTAGTTTACTAGGGGTTTACTCTTATTTGTCTGTTTTTGCAAATTCACACCAGATCAATTTATTGGTCACTACCGATGTTGGCTTCTTATTAGTCACTGGAG
Source organism: Crataegus laevigata (assembly GCA_963580275.1). Classification (NCBI taxonomy): domain Eukaryota; kingdom Viridiplantae; phylum Streptophyta; class Magnoliopsida; order Rosales; family Rosaceae; genus Crataegus; species Crataegus laevigata. The sequence goes on along the minus strand of OY756940.1, from coordinate 13,286,580 downwards.
CTATGTACCTAATGGCACCCTTGTAATTGTTTGTGTTGATTAATGAAATAATACACTATCGTTTCTTGTCAAAAAGAAAACCAAGAAGAAGCCAACATCGGTAGTTACATTATCATTCAAGCCTAAGGTTGCGAAAGATTTTTTAGTGTGGCCGGTATATCAGATGGTACACTATGTGTTGCTATATAAAAGTTAATGACTTAAAAAATACAATTTATTATCACTTATATAAATTTCTTCGCAGTTGCAATTTATTTGGTGGACTCGCCTGTCACACCATTATACATGTGTATAAGTATTGTCTAATTTGCATGCGCTCAAAGAGCAACCAACAGGATTGCTACACGTGGCAAACCTCATGTTGTTTGCTCCTGCACAATGATAATGGTCTATTTCAGTCTTAAAATATTAGCAAGATTACATTTTGAACCATATTAGTGTACCAATTGATATTTCATATGACATGTATATACTTTTTGGAGAGAGCAAATTTTGTAAAGTATTTGGTTGAACTTGAGCATCATTGTAATTTGTATTTGATTTTCACGATTCTCTAATTCTATTGCAAGATACAAGCCCGATGATTGTAAATATATGTTAAGAAGATCCATCATCCCTAAATAATTCTTGTTGTACTTCCTGCTGTTTAAAAGGAAAAAGAAACTAGAGAGCAAGTAGTTGTAAACCGCATACGCAAAGTAGTCGAACCGATGAAACCTCGAAGAACAAATGTCCGCACCTGATGAACAGTCATATATCGGAGTTATGGCCTAAAACCCTAATTTCAGAAACTCAATAGAACTTATATATCAACCATGTATATTCATCAAAAGGAAATAATTAAATGTAAAAATGCCCTAGAAACCCTAATTCTCTTTTTAGCTCTTCCTTAATTTGTACTTATATGTGTAATTTTAGAAAGATACAATGAAACCACGTAATTAAACATGGACTCTAAATTGGTCTTGGCGTTTTTAATATGGATTAGGATTCTTTCCTCTCCTCTTTCCATCATCCTCCATCCCCTCCTCTCACTTAACTATGACCGTTCAAATAGAAAGAGAGGAAGGGGAGGAGAAAAAAAATAGGAGAGTGAATCCTACTCCTTTTAACATGTAGGGTTGTCTCTTAGCCACTGAATTAATGGTGGTCCCCGATTCTCCAACCACCGGCAACTCCCAAATTTTGGGTTAAACAAACTCTAAACCTTAATTAATTAAACAGATAACTTTAACCTAGCTATTATCTTTATCTAGTCAACATCTACGTATTCAGTATATTATATAGGTGTAATTATAATATCACAGAGACACTGACAGCGACCTTAAACCAGTGTTACCATAATTAATCAGAAAACAAATTATTCAACTTCTTTAGTTTACTAATCTTATGAGAGGGTTCGGTTAAATTTGTCTGCAGTTGCATGTGTTCTTTCACATGAAATAAATTCCACTAGAACCAGCAGAACCTCCAAACCACATGATGAAAAAACTCAAATAATAATCCCTTAATTAGGTGGGAGATGCATATAATTACCTCCTCAATGACACTAAATAATTTTCCCTTATATTTAAAAAGAAAGTAGATACAATATATGATCAATTCACTTAGCCAACAAGCGCAGGCCCACACACATACTGATCGAACTTACTTACAACCAGAAGTACTTGATCCTTTGAAATAATTAGATCCTTGTGTATGAGGAATATTGTTGATCGATATCCTTTGATGATCTTCATTAATATTGTTGTTAGCCTCCGATGATATTCTATCTCTTTCTTGCTCTCTATACCTGTGTAAGTACCTTCGCAACGGACCGGTGTAGTCATCGAAACCCAGTGCTCCAAGCGCCCAGCAGACATCGTCACCATTCACGGTCTTCCGCCTCTCCTTGCGGCACTTCTCCGAGGCCTCGCTGGTGACAAAGCTGATGAACTCCGACGCGCATTCTTGCAGGGTTTCCTTGGCCTCCTTTGAGATCTTGGCGTTGGGTGGCAATATTTGCTTCATGATCCGCCCGACGTTGGCTATTGGCAGCACCTGGTCTTGTTCCTTGATGCCTCCATCAATATCATCATCCTTTGCAGCTCCGCTTGCTCCAGGATGATTATTGTCGACCATTTCTGGATATGAGCTAGTACTTGTGGGAGAGTCAACACTCCCATCATTTCTATTTATATACAAATGGTGGCACGGGTGTTTATATATGTAATAATACGCACTCGATAGCAAATACTTGTACGTACTAATACGCACCCTATATGGCTAATTATATTATTGGGTAAATGACAAAAAACTACCTCAACTAGTGGTGTCACGACACTTTCATACCTCATTTTTTAAAATTGACAATGTCATACCTCACCTTACGAATTTGTGCCAATGTTATACCTTCTGTTAGCTTGGCGTGGATTTTTTAGTTAAATGCTGACGTGGCTTGATTCGTGATCCATTTTATATTAAAAATTATTAAAAACTAAAAAAAATCATTTAATATTTTTAAATATTAAAATAATAAAGAAAAGTAAAAAATAAATAAATAAACCCCCTCAATTCATCCCCTTCCCCCCTCCCCCACACATTTCTCTCTCTTCTGCCCCATTTCATCTTCTCCCCCCTTTTGCAACCGAGAAAAAACAAGAACACAAAAAAAAAAAAAAAAAAAAAACCAATTTGTCTTCCCCCCTCACCCACCCTCAATTTGCCTTCCCTCCTCCCACCCCCTCTTCTTCCCCCTTTTGCAACCGAGAAAAAAGAAGAACAAAAAAAGAAAAAAACCCAGATCCTCGATTCCGAGGGTGGAGAACCTGGGCGCGGAGAAATGGGGGGAATGGGTGTGGAGGGAAGAAGGTGGGTGCGGGGAGAAGAGGGGGTGGAGGGGGAAGACAAACTGATGGTCGAGGAAGACAAAATGCTTTTTTTTTTTTGTTCTTCTTTTTTCTAGGTTTCAGAAAGGGGAAGAAGAGAGAAAATAAGAGGGGGGAGGGAAGGGGATGAATTAAGGGGGCTTTTTTTTTTTTTTGCCTTCTTTTTTTTCTGGGTTTCAGAAAGGGGAAGAAGATGAAATGGGGGAGGAGAGAGAAGAAGAACGAGGAAGGGGACGAATTAAGGGGGCTTTTTGTTTTTATATTATAAATACTTTTCTTTATTATTTTAATAATTAAAAAATATTAAATGATTTTTTTTAGTTTTTAATAGTATCTTATTAATTTTTTTAATAAAAAATAGGTCTCGGATCAAGCCACGTCAGCATTTAACTGAAAAATTCACGCCAAGCTAACGGAAGGTATAACATTGGCACAAATTAGTAAGATGAGGTATGACATTATCAATTTTAAAAGATGAGGTATGAAAGTGTCGTGACACCAATAGTTAAGGTAGTTTTGTGTAATTTACCCTATATTATTATATATGATAAGTTTTGAACTCGACTGATTTTCTTTTATTCAACAATTATTGTAAATGAGTTTTGAACGTAAGACCTCTACTAACAAATAAAAGATTAGCTAGGTGCACTATGCGCTAGGTTCAAATTTCATAGATGGCAAATTCGATACTAAATTAGGCTTCCCATTATGTGGCTTAGCTGAACTCTCTATCTCCTTAGTGTAAAAATATCGATGTACTAAAAAAAAAAGTATAATTAACATTATTAATATTATTATAAGTAATCAACATACTTGTAACTAGCTAGCCTCATATCAATACCTTAAATGGACTAAAATCACCATCTAATTATTGTCTAGAAGCACCAAGTCTTTACTTGATTAAAACTTTACATGAACTCAAATTTCTCATGATTCTCGATCGAGAGAAAAAAGAAGTTCAAATCCCCTTCCTCTAAACGAGACAAAAATCAAAATGAATTAAAATCCCTATCTAACACTCAATTCAATGATTTTTTTTACCATATATAAAATGAAAGAAAAAAACGTATCTGAATATTGCACCCGCACCCAACGCCATCTTAATTTTCATTTGATATATTAAATATCATGAGCAAATAGACATGCATATATAATTTGCCAAATTGTTGGTGGGAGAATCTTCCACCTTAATAACATGTTGTGACTTATATCTTGTTGTAGGGCATGCATGCATGTGTTGTGATGCCGATCGACTTGGTCGGCATTACTACTGTTTTGCCACCCTCGGATTCGATCGAGCTCAATCTATTGGAGCAGAATTAATATATAAAACACCAGTTTGATGTTCTGCAAATTATTGGAGCAGAATCTTCCACCCTCGGATTCCTTCTTCTTCCTCTCTTTTCTGGGTTCGGAGTTTTTATTATTTTTTATTATTTTATTATTTAAATATTTTTTTATAAATATTTTTTAATGACACATGGTCCTCAATCAGGACGCCATGTCATCACTTAACGTAACAGTTTGACTAACAGATGTATGAGACTGTTCCAAAATTTACACTTTAAGTATGACTCTGAGTTGAAAAAAATTGATGTACTAAATGTTGAAAACCATCAAACATAAAAGTAGTAAATTGTCTTTTACCCATATATAAAAGGGATGTGATATCCACACATCCATTTTTACTTTTCTCACACCTTTTTGGATTTCGGCCGTCGGATCGGATGAATTGAAGAAGATCTAACGGACAAAAAGTAATAGGAGTGTGTGAGAAGTAAAAAGGGGTGTGGATAGCACACCCTATATAAAACACCAGTTTGATGTTCTGCAAATTAATGGACCACGTCAACGACTTTGACGTGCTCGAAGGCAATTAGTTCCTGATTTATTTAAAATATTCCGTACGATTAATTAAATTAATACATGCAGCAGCAAATTGTTAATGGAAGCTGATGATATTTTATAGCTTTTAAGCTGCAGACTCCTCATCCATTACGATTTGAATGTAGAGTGGTACGTACTGATTAAACCAATCAGTCCATCAGAATTCAGAAGCATGTGTTCGAAATATTAATTAAAAGTGTTTGTAATGTAAATAAAGATTAAATTAATATCATCTCAAAGCATAATGTGACGACCCGTCCTGAATTATTATATATTTTATCTTCGAATATGTAAAATGACGATACTGTCATAGTGGTTTAGTGAAGTGGATGTACGTATTCATTTTAAAATTATTTTGCTCGCTAGCATAATTAAATTATACTCGTCGTCACGAGCGCATCGACGCAAATTAGGGTCGAATCAAATTTGTAACAAAAAGGTTACAAACAAACAAACGAGATTAGGCGGAATTATATTTTTGGGGTTAATTGTATCTTGTCTTGACCACCAATCATTTACCTTCCTATATTTCCTAGCCCAATCAGAAATTGGGTTGGTTTGCTTCTAATTGGGCCACATTATTCCCTCTATCCTTCTTCCTCATTTTCTCTCGCAGAAGCCTAATCAAGGGCCTTAATATTTTTCTTATGGCCAATATGTGGCCCCACACACCCACACACTCACAGACACACATATGTATGCAATTTTCATCCTCACCTTTGTTCTCCAGTCTTCTCTCGTTCGTACAACCGAGAGCACTTACCCTCAAACTAAACCAAAACTCTACGGATCGAGCTTGATGTTTACAGATTCCTACTCCTCTCGAGCTCCACAATCTGGTGATACCTCTTGTTTAGTGGTTTGACTTCGAAAATCTAAGATTCCATAAACTCCGGTGAGGTGCTAAGCTACTTTGATGTGATCGTGGGAGTTACCTAAGGATTTAAGACTCGTGGTAGTCCTCATACAACTCCCCTAGCATTTTGGAAGGAATTTGGAGTGATTTGGACGTCGGGACACACTGGTCCAGGAAGTTCCAGTTTGACCGGATTCCTCCAAGCTTATTCCGACCAATTCCCGTTAGTTTTAAGTCTCCAAATAGGTAAAGATGTGTTCTCCTTGTTGAGGGCTTCAAATCCATATAAAATTTAGGAATTTTGGTTGAGTTTTGAAGAAGATATTAAGATTTAAAGATTTTCCAATTTTCCGGCGAGTTCAGCAACGACGGAGGACAGCGGATTTCGGTGAGGTCTACCGGAGAAGACAGAGAATATTCCGTCAAAGTTGACGGAATATTCCTAACGGCGTCAGGTAACTTTAATAGAATATTCTATTATTTAACGGAATTTCCTTAATGGCGTTAGGGTTTCCGCCCATATGCCAGGCACGTGCCTGCGCGTGGCCGTGCCTAGGCCGGCGTGTAAGGGCGCGTGGGACATCAGAAATTTTTTCTAAAAATATGGGAGTGTTTGTGGTGTTGTGTGGGTCATGTTGGTATATTCTGACACCTCAATTGAGCAACGTATAAGAAGTTAATCCTAGGTTTTGGTTATGTGTTTTCAAATTAACATTTAAATAGTGGTTTTGCATATAGGTGAAATGTATCCTGAGGACGAGCGTGGCCAGTCAAGACTTGGGGCTACGACCCTACTACATACCAGTGAGTAAGCTTTTGATTTTTTTATATATACGTATATATGCTTTACGTTTTCCCAGAAACAATTTTTAAATGAAATTACGTTTTTAAATGCCATGTCAATTGCATCACATTTTAGTATATGAATTAGTATAAATATGCATAATATTGCAGGAGGCTGCGGACGCTCAAGTAAGCTTCAGGTGAGAACATATTGATGATAGAGGTTACAGTGTATATGGTTATGTTTAGATGCATTTAGTGCTCATTATCATGCACCCCGGTGTTAATGCTCCGCTCGAGGCCAGGGCCTAGCCTTCACGTGATCGTTCACCTCCCGCACTACATGCTCGCCTTGGATCCAAGGCAAGTGTCAGCCTGTCGTACAAACCACACTAGGTGGTTTCGACTCGTATGTGACTTGCGATACTTCACATAGCCTTCACGTGATCGTAGCACTTGAGCATATCTATTTACACCCAGCATGTCGTACATACCACATTAGGTGGTTTTGACTCATGTGCAGAAATTGGTAGATGAGGTAGAGGTTCAGCCATACATGTCATGTTAGGTGACTCCGGCTGACATATCATGTTACATTGATTCACATCACCTGGCTTACATATTTGTTACTGGGTTACTTGACATGGCATATACTTGGTTTCCACTGCTTTCGAGCATGATTTCTATATACGTATGTATTACTATTTTCTGGAAAATTATACGGGTTTTATAGTGAGGGGTTATTTTGTTTAAAAAGAGAAATGTGTTTTCAAAAGCTTTGTTTTTGCCCACTCACTTTTTCTATTTTGTTCCCCTCCAGGTTCTAGCTAAATGTTAGTGTTAGTGGCTCACGAGGACTCTACGGCAATTCTGGTAGCTTCCTAAACAAATGTAGGGATTTTCTTCATGTTCTGTATAATTAATACTTTGTTTGCTGGACTGCACCTAGGTTACCTACGCTTTAAGTACTTGTATCACTGCTTTAAACACTCTCACTTATATATTTCACTAGTGTAAATTAGTTAGTTTGGTTTTTAATTACTCACACTTTTATATCACCATCACTTCTACACTGCGCACATGGCTACGTCACCCTCACGTGACGGCCAGCATGCCTCGATTCAAGTCGGGGTGTGTCAGTTTGGTACCAGAGCTTAGGTTTGGCAGTTCTATATATTTTGTTGGTGTTTTAATCATTTTGATCTCTTATGTCAAAACCATGCCGCCTCGTAGAGAGCCACGTACCTCTCTTGAGCCTAATTTTCCTAATTTTGGTCAGTTAGGGGAAGCAATTGCAAATGCCATTCAGTCATCATTACGTCCTCCTCAGATGACTACTTTAGAGACAGTATCTCACCTTTAGATAAATAATTTATTGGGAAATGAAGGGGTTGAGAAAGCCAAGATGTGGCTCGACCATTTAGAGAAAACTTTTAGAGTTATGCAACATCAGGGTACGCTTGCAAATGATAGATAGATGGAGACAGCCACCTGGTTTCTGCGTTACGAGGTTGCATCTTGGTGGGGTCAGGAAACTATTCTGTTATCATTTGAGGATGCAAATAATTGGGAGGTGTTTACACAAAGGTTCGAGACCAGATTTGTTCCACCAGAGTATCTGGATCACCGAATTGAGGAATTTCAGAATTAAAAGCAAGGAAAGATCTCAACTATTGACTACCATTGCAGATTTACAGATTTGTCCTGTTACTGTCCAGAGATTGCAAGTAATCCAGCGGAGATGCTCAGGCAATTTAAGAGGGGTACCCGCAAGAAGTTTCGTTCCATGGCTACTTCGACCCTATGTGCCACATATCAGAAGTTTTTCAAGGTGTTACTACGGGTTGAGGACTTAGAAAATATGCCTAGTGACAGTGATGAAGAGGAAGAAAAAGATAATAACTAGAAGAAAAATAATAATAATGATAAGGGTCAGTCACCACAGGGACCTCGCATAACACAGAGCTTCAAACGAAGTGGTACTAGTTTTGGTTCTTCTAGTGAAGGCTCGAGTTCCACTGTGCCACAGATGGGCAGTCGTTCAGGAAGTTCCCACTTCTAGAGGCAGAGAGATTTTAGTGGTTCTAGTGGTCTATTTTGTCATAGATGTAACAGTTGGCATACTGGGGATTGTAGACAAGGCAATAGAGAATGTTTTATTTGTGGTCAGACGGGACACCATGCTAATAAGTGCCCACAGAACTAATAGAAACCCCAGCCACTTGCCCTACCACCACCAGTTTCTATTCAGCAGGTCCAAGGGCCTAGTGGTTACACCCCGACAGGTTATAGGGTGCAGATCATTATCAGGGAGATATAGCTCCATATTCTGGAGAACCGTATTAGTACTCACACGATCCATATCAGCAGGGAGGTTACCCTCAGTACCCAAGAGGTTACACACCATATCCACCATATCAAGGTGGTGGATCACAGTGGTATCCCGGAGGGCAGTCCCAGAATGTTGAGGTTGCTTCTAGCAGTGCAGGATCATCGAGGCAGCCTAATCAGCCTGGTCAGGGAAGAGGTATGCAAGCACGTGGAAATCGAGCTAACAGAGGTCGTGGAGGCTGGCAGCAGCCATAGGGCCGTGTTTACCACATTACTTTGTAGGATGCGCAGAGTAATCCTGATCTTATCTTATTATAGGTACGTTGAATATTCTTGGCCATTTTGCTAGTGTATTGATTGATTCTGGTGCCACACACTCTGTTATTTCTCATACATTTTCTCAAAAGACGCAACCCTACCCTACATCTCTTGGTTATGAGTTAGAGTTTTCTATGCCTAGAGGTGAGATATACTATGTTAGCTGGGCGTATCAAGGATGTCATGTTTTGGTGGAGAATGTCATAATGCTAGTTAATCTAGTGCCATTAGATATTGTGGATTTCGATGTTATCCTGGGCATGGATTGGTTACACTATAACCGTGCTCAGTTAGATTGTTACTAGAAGACTGTTACCTTCCATCGTCCAGGCTTGCCTATGGTTACATTTGTGAGCAAGCGTAGTGGATTGAGACACGGCGTTATCTCTGCCATAAGGGCTAAACGGTTATTGAGGAAAGGTTGTCAGGGATATTTAGCTCACGTGGTTCTAAACAAGGATACGCCTACTGGTGTGAAGGATGTACGAGTAGTCAGGCATTTCTCTGACGTATTTCCTGATGATTTACCTAGACTACCGCCAGACCGAGAAGTAGAGTTCACTATCGACTTGATTCCAGGTACAGACCCTATTTCCTTATCTTTCTATTGTATGGCTCCAGCCGAGTTAAGGGAATTAAAAACCCAGCTGCAAGAATTGGTTAATAAGGGCTTCATCTAGCCTAGTACCTCACCCTGGGGAGCTCCAATTCTAATTGTACAGAAGAAAGACGAGACTTTGAGGCTGTGTATAGATTATCGACAGCTGAACCGAGTAACGATTAAAAATCGTTATTCGTTGTCGTGTATAAATGATCTATTTGACCAGCTTCGAGGTGCTTGCATGTTTTCCAAGATTGATTTGAGGTCTGGGTAGGGGTGGAAAAAATTCTCGAAAATCCCAAATCGAACCGAAAAAATCCCGATCCTAAACAAAAATTTCGGTACGAGATTTGGGATTAGCTTCTTGATATTTCGAGAATCCTATACTGAACCAAAAATATATATTCTTTTATTATATATATACACATATGTACACATATATATTATTCTTTTATAATTGATGCTCTGCAACCTAGAATGCCTACACCTTACATATTTTTCATGTTCTGTTTGATATTCATTTGGATTTTATTATTGTTGCTACCATGGCTGATGATTTCATAAGTCTTGATTCTTTTGTCTCACAACAAATTGCCAAAAGAGTTTTAATTAATTTGAATTTTGACTTTGATAAAAACAATCAGGCATGCCAGTGTTTGATTAAATGGTAGTGTGAATGAAATGGCATTCCAAGTTCATGAATGTGTTCTTGAATTATATATTTGAAGAACAATTCATAATTTCATATTTCAATTTGGGATTCCCGATTTGTCCCGAAATCTCGAAAATAATTCGAGATTCCCAAAATTTAGGATTCTCAAAAATTTGGTTTGGGATTGGTCGTTAAATTCCCATCCCAAAAAATTTTAGCTTCGGATTCGAGATACTAGTTTCGGTTCGGTATCCAATACCGAACCACCACTAGGTATGGGTATTACCAGTTGAAGATCAAAAGTGAAGATATCCCTAAGACAGCATTTAGGACTCGCTATGGTCATTACGAGTTCCGCGTGATGCCATTTGGGCTAACGAATGCACTAGCAGCTTTTATGAACTTAATGAATCGGGTATTTTGACCATACCTTAACAGGTTTGTTATTGTCTTCATTGATGATATTTTAGTGGATTCTAATTCTAAGACAGAGCACACTCTGTTGGAAATGTGCCCTAAAACCAATCATATGATGATACTTTACGGACATTTCACATGTTAAACTAATCTAATTTAATATCAAGGGCAAAGATTATTGTTTGAGCGGTCTCATATAAATGTTATATGCTTAAACGATAAAGTCTAAGGAATATGCGATTGGGAGAATGCGATCTAAAGAAGTTAGATTCATGATACCATTCTTTCGTAGACACATCCTAAACGTTCCTGATCATAGGATTGCCAATTGGGCATTGACAGTCCGTTAAGATCAGTACGTGCTATGTCTTCTCTCAGGGAGAGTGACTAGTCTCGAGTCATTGGTGTGAGTGACACCAAGACAAGTACGTAGGTGCTCAATAGAGAATCAGTTCACTGAACACGATCAACGACGAGTTCTCATATTCATGTCACGTGAGAACTCATGGTTAGGATAATGCAAATTAGTCCTTTGACCTGAGGCATCATAGTTGTCTTGTGGTTAGGTCCTTGATCTTTGATTGTGTCAAAAGGCATTCCTTTGGAGTGTCCACGGCATGGTTGGGGTCAAGCTATCTAGTCATGGAGACAAGTGAATGCGCAACAAGGGATCTCTAACCTTCAAACCATTTGAGGGAGAATACTCTATGATATGATTAAAATCTCTGATCAGAGTATGAATGAGATTTAGGAATGTGTTCCAAATCACATTCAAGGGAATCATATAAGCACGAGATTCACATTGGATAGTAGACATGAATAAACTATCAAGCCAAACAATGTGGTCAAGAGTATTGTATTAGAGAGGGACCGTATTGCATTTGTAATCCTAAAACTAAATAGGTTCTCTACCTCTTCTGATTAGCTTGGGTAACCATGATATGCTGCTAGGTTTCACTCATGGTTTGTGGAAGCCCTAAACGTGTGTAATCACTAAAGGGAGAATTGAAAGTAAGTTTCAAATTCACAATCGATTTAAAAGAGTTTGAATCGCCCACTGCCTCGCTAAAAGGAACCTAATGGATCGTACACCGTGTAAGGTAAAGATTGAAGATTCAATGGAGATGAGTAAGAATAATTAAATGGTTTAATTATTTATGGCAAGGATTAATTAATATGTTAATTAATCAAACGAATGAGTTCGTTAAAGACCTCGGGATAGTTTTGGACCTTAAGGCCCAATGGGCTTCGAACGTCAAGTCCATTAACTTAAGTTGTATGACAACTTAATGAATAATGATTCACAAAGGCCCAAATAGCCCAAACTAATCCCTAAGGCCGGCCACTTAGTAAGGGTAGCAAACTTGGACTTATTTACAAGTTTGCCACTCAAATGAATTAAGGTATAAATTTGACTTTATAGCCAAAATTCATTTAGGGTTCTTTTTGGGGGAAATTGGTGAAACACAATCTCCATTTTTCTCTCTAAAAGGCCGGCCCCCCTTGGAGGGATTAGCTAGCAATCCTACTCCTCCAAGGTCACTCATTTCTTCTAAAATCTTACCTTGGTGTGGTGAATTAGAGGTTCCCAATTTTGGGAACTTAGAAAAACCTTTTCATCCAACCAAATCCATAGATTTAAGATGCAAGGAATGAAGGCCCTCTCTTTGGGTGATTAGCCTTTGCTTAAGCAAAGAGGAATCTACAAAGGTATAAATCTCAACTCACTTTGTTTTGAGTTGTTTAAAGGTTCACCAATCTACTAGGCTTTGAACATTCATGGGTAATGTTTTGTTTTTAAGTATATGCAAGCATGATTCCGCCTTTAATTTGATAATTGCATGCTAATGATATTGCTTAAATGAACATGTATTCTCAAAATAATCCTTCACACTCAACATCTCACTCTGGTTTTAAAGAAATTGAGGGAACACCAGCTATATGCTAAGTTTAGCAAATGCCAGTTCTGGTTGGATCAGGTGTCATTCTTGAGGCATGTAATATCAGCTCAAGGTATTCTGGTAAACCCACAGAAAGTTGCTCCAGTTGAGAATTGGGAGTAGCCACGGACCGTCATCGAGGTACAAAGTTTCCTTGGCCTAGTAGGTTATTACTGACGGTTTGTGAAAGATTTTTCAGCCATAGCTTTACCACTAACGAGGTTGACTAGGAAAGATGTTAAATTCGGGTGGGACGATGATTATGAGTAGAGTTTCCAACAGCTAAAATATTGTCTCACTCATGCACCTGTTTTGGCACTTCCAAATAGACCCGGCAGTTTCTTACATGACACGAAAACAACAAGAAAATAACGGGTTTCGGGTCAACACGATAACTAATCGGGTCATTATCGGGTGACCCGTTAATAATGGGTATACACGCGGGTAACACGTGGGTAACCTGTTTCGACCCGTTAAGAAAAATAAATTATAATTTTAAAGTTTAATTATTAAAAAATTTATTATAAAATATAATAGCCATATTGTATATATTGGTATATTCTATATGAAATATATATTTTTGTGTTATTATTCTATATAGTTTAAAAAATTTAGTTTTATTCATTTATTTATTTTTATTATTAGAGTTTAGGATAAATTTTACTTAACATGTTGTTCAAAATTAAAATCAACTAGTATAGTATTAGTATAGGCAATAAGATATCCCTACAAGTATGAAAAATGTGAAAGAATATATAAACACTCATGATTCATCATTCCTCCACGAGTAGACATTGGTTATGTGACGACTCGTCCCTAATTTTACGTTTTTATTAATTTTAAAAGTGTGAATTTACGAAATTGCCCTTAGGGACGAGGACTTTGATTTTGTTGACCATCATCTAGAGAAAGGTATGACTTATTCTTTTAACGTATCCTCGTAGTACTCGTCGCTACGAACGCGTGTTAGACCCAAATCGAATCGATAACGAAAAAGTTACACTCCGTTAAAGTACGTTAGTTACGGGTATCCTTGTACAAACGCGTACAAATTAACAGTGTTGGAAACACTGTAATAAATCAGATTCTATACATTAAAATTGTACAAAATCTGAAATTCAAAATCCAATCCTCCCCTGATTTGTGGATTTGTGTCCCCTTATCACCAACCAATCAATTTCAACCTTTCCTTTTCCCGGTTTCACTCTCCACCACTCACATTCTTTCCCTTATTTTTGGCACCAATCAAAAAATGACTTCACTCCTCTCTCTTCTTCCTTTTCTCTCTATAAACTGAGAACTCTCTCTATCTGCTTCTCTGCAAATATGCACATACACATGCGTGATCATCATCAAGCTCACTATCTCAACAAATACTAGCCTTCGAACCTGATACATAATGGAAGCAAACTCCAGCACTTGTACATCAGGCCAGAAAGGAGACCAGTTATCACTTCCCATTGCCATTATCATGGCAACTCCCCACCATGCGCAACCAAGGTGATTTTAGAAACCCATAATTCCAATATCTCTTATTTTGATTCCCTAATGATGTTTCTAATCTTAAATAGGAGGTTTTGGGGGTGATTTAGTGCAGAAGACATCTCGGGAAGAACTTACCTAGATTCTAGAAAACTTCAAAATCGTGGTCATCCGACCACTTTCAGACCAATTTCCCCCCCAGCACAGACTTCGACTGTACCACTTTTTGGTATAGATTCTTCCTCCACATTCCTAGCTTTTATTTGGCTTTTGAATTATCAAGTTTGGTTAAGTAACGAGTTACAAATCAACTTTGGAAGTTAGGAAGAAAATTTAAGTTTTATAGAAATATAAAACCGTGGCCATTTGGCCACTTTCAGGCCAAATTTCCGAACAATACAGACCACATTTGAACTTTCTGTGAAAATGGATCTATTCATCACATTCCTAACTTTAGTTTGGCTTTTGTAGAAGTAATTTTGGTTGAGAATTGAGCTCGTTAGGAGCTCGGGAAGTTGGACCAAAATCTGCAAAACTGCAGATTCTCGCGAGGAAGTCAAGTGCACTGGTACTCGCAGGCGCATGGGCCGCGAGTGGCCACCAGCACAGCCACCTTGTGGCGGCACGTGGGGGCTCGTGAGTGGTCTGATTTCGATTCTAATTTTTTTTGCAGGTTCGTGACGTTGAGTAGATCGATTTCATATATTTAAACCCTATATTTAGACAATCTACGAAGGTTTTATTTATGTTTCTGTTTATGTGTTATTAAACTAAGTTAATTAGAAATTTCACGTATAGGGGAAACGTATTCCGAGGACGTACATGGTTAAGCCAAGCTAGGAGGCTTCGTTTGGACTGTGTATCTGTGAGTGGGCAGTTTGTTTTATATCTGTACGTATTTATAGTTTCTGAAATTGCATAAATATTTTGGTTTAAGTATATATTGCCAAGTAGTTGATAATTTCGTTATAATTGTGATAAATGCTGAAATACGGTTGAGATATACCTGTCATGACATTCGTACATACTCATCTTGTTGCACTGGTGTTAGTACTCACCCCAGGGCCAGGGTCAGTCCTTCACGTGTATGTTCACATCGCACTGTTCGCTCATCTTGGATCCAGGTTAAGTGCCAGTCCTGTCGGGTAGATTGTTTAGGTAATCCGACTTGTATGTGACGTGCTTCTACACTAGTCTTCACGTGATCGTAGTACTTGAGCGTATTGATTACACCCAGTTCTGTTCGTGTC
Organism: Crataegus laevigata; assembly: GCA_963580275.1. Classification (NCBI taxonomy): domain Eukaryota; kingdom Viridiplantae; phylum Streptophyta; class Magnoliopsida; order Rosales; family Rosaceae; genus Crataegus; species Crataegus laevigata. Next base: position 13,271,196 of record OY756940.1, on the reverse strand, counting down.
AGAGTTTATCTGTTCGAACTTGTGTGCCAGCATTAGATTGATGAGTACTTCATTATATTGTTTATCACATGATTATACTACTGTGACATTGATATATCATTGACTTGGCATATATGTGGCTATATGGCTATCGTATTATCGTGTACATACTTACGTAGTATGTTTTAAGGAAACTATTCTTGTTTTATGGCGAGGGGTTAGTGTTTTCAAAAATAAAGGTTTTCGAATAAGCATTGTTTTACTGACCCACTCAACTTTGTTTTTCGCCCCTCCTGGTTTAGTAGCTGTGCTTGTGTATATACGAGGATTCTGGCAAATCTCAGGAGATGGTTACCTTAAGTGGTATAACCCTTATCCTGTTTACTATACTATCTTATGCTCTGACATCACGTGTGAATAGGGTTCAATCCCGCTCATCTGCACACTCTCTTGATTAGGCACTTTTAGGTTTAAATTCATCCTCATTTTCCACATCACTACACTTTATGGCTTCGTCACTGTCCAGGTGTCGGCCATCACAACTTGATTTGGGAGTCCAAGTGGACATTCCGGGTCGAGGTGTGTCAGGTTACACTTACATTATCGTTTATATTTTTAAAACCTTTCAAACCATCATGAATAATATTTTTTATTTGAGTGTAAAAGTAATAAAATTAATAATAATTATTGTAGAAGTGTAAGAAATGTAAAATATATATATATACAATCACTTGTAGTGACAAGCTTTATAACTTTCGTGAAGGAGTCAACTTCGAAATCTGACACTATAATCCATTAACCTTAAATTTGTATTTAACCGTCGATTGTCGTTTATACTTTATTTTTTATATTGAAATTCATTTATTAAATTTTCTTTTTTTTAAACATAATCTTCTGGGGGATGTAGGAAGATGAACAGTTCGGATCTTTGATATTACGTCCCGATATTTACGGTTAGTTAAAATATGAGTCGATGTTATATAGTTTGTAGAGACTTTATAAACACCAAGCAATATTTTCACTAACGGTAAAACTCTGAACATAATATCAACGATCCAAGCCGTTCATCTTCCTGTATCCTTTAATAGATCCTGTTTTCAAAAAATAAAATCTGAAAATACAAAATTTGGTGAGAAAAATGAAGCACAAATGTAAACAAAAATCGACGGTTAAATTTTGATCTATGATTTATATGATTATAGTGGCACATTTCAAAGTTAAGCCCTTCATGAAAGTTGTAAAGCTTGTCATTACGAAGGTTTATATATTTTTTCTATATTTTTCATACTTCTACATTAGTTTAAAAACTATTAAAGACTTTACGTAAACAATAGCATAGGATAAAAGAGAAGCGAGTGCTAATGTAGAAAGCCTCACTGAAAATATCATCAATATAACTCTTGAAGACAATATATCAAGCCATCGTTCCAATACCATTTCTCAGGGTGATTGATGAAAATTGAAGAGTTTGATTGTAAGAAAATGTGCAAGGTTCCAAACCTTGAAACATAACTCCCTTAATTTTGCAAATCTTTTGAATATTTGATATTTTGTAATGTTCTAAGGTTAATTTTTTATTTTTTTATTATGCTCTTATTTTTGGTATGTAAATATGTAATACTTGAAAGACAAATGCGTTTTTTTATGTTTTGAATGTGATAATATGGTATGTATATACTTATTTAGTACAATGTTTTTCATTTGATTATTTATTAGTTTAAAATATATTTTCCTTAACGAGTAACGGGTCGATTTCGGGTCGGGTCATTTTACCTGTTTATTTTAACCAGTGTTACACGACACGACCCGTTAAGATATCAGGTATGACACGAAAACGACACGAACACGGAAAACACGATACGAATGGCAGGTCTACTTCCAAACGACAGTGGTAACTTCGAAATTTATAGTGACGCTACTCTGAATGGCCTAGGCTGTGTATTGATGCAACATGGTAGGGTGATTGCATATGCTTCGCGACAGTTGAAGCAACATGAGATGAATTACCCTACCCATGATCTCAAGTTAGCAGCCATTATTTTTGCCCTAAAGATTTGGAAGCATTATTTATATGAAGAAAAATGCTAGATTTTCATGGACCATAAAAGCCTCAAGTATATTTTCACCCAAAAGGATCTTAACCTTCGGCAACGGAGGTGGATAGAACTGCTCAGTGATTATGATTGCACGATTGAGTATCACCCCGGTCGTGCAAACACAGTGGCAGATGCACTCAACAGAAAATCACGTGCCAGACTCAATGCTTTGCATGATAGCTGTGTTCTTCTCCTCATAGAATTGAGGTCCACATGAGTTAAATTAGAGGCGAAAGATCAGGAAGAAGCTTTACTTGCCAGTTTACTCGAGGCTCAAGCAGAGGATCAGAAGTCCCAGGAATTAATTGGAGCAGTGTCATGAGGGAAAAAGAAAGATCTCAAGATTCAAAAACCAGATGGCATGCTTATGCAGGGAGATCGAATATACATGCCAGACATATTTCAGCTTATGCGATGCATCCTGGGAGTACCAAGATGTATCACACCATTAGACCTTTCTACTACTAGCTTGGCATGAAAATGAAGATTGCTGAATATTGAGCCCTTGTGCAATATGTTAGTAAGTCAAAGCTGAGAGAAATAAACATTATGGGTTATTGTAACCACTTTCTGTTGCACAGTGGAAATGGGAGGACATCACCATGAATTTCGTGTACAAGCTTCCTCGTACGCAAAATGAATATGACGGCATTTAGGTGATAATGGATCGGTTTACCAAGTTAGCACACTTTCTACCATTTCGAGAGAATTATTCTTTAAGCCGATTAGCTAATCTATTTATATAAGAGATTGTTAAACACCACAGGGTTTCGGTTAGTATCATTTTTTATTGGAATCCTAGGTTCACTTCCAAGTTTTAGGTGGCTTTCTAGGAAGTTCTTGATTTGAGATTGCTCTACAACACATCTTATCATCTACAAACAGATGGGCAGTCGGAGAAAACCATTCAGACGCTTGAAGATATTATGAGATCTTCAGTACTGCAATTTGGCAACACTTGGCATAAGCGTTTAGCTCTGATTGAGTTTGCCTATAATAACAGCTATCATTCTAGCATCGGTATGTCACCCTTCGAGGCACTTTATGGGAAACTCTGTCTTAGTCCCTTATGTTGGTCAGAGGTTGGTGATAGAGTATTAGTGGGCCCTGAGATTGTAGATGAGATTACACAAAATATTTAAGTGATTAAAGCTAATCTGAAAGCGGCCTAGGATCGACAGAAAAGCCTTGCCGATAAACATGCCACTGATAGAGTATATAAAGTTGGAGATTGGGTATTTCTAAAATTATCTCCATCAAAAGGGCGTAATATGGTTCGGTAAGAAAGGTAAGTGAAGTCATCGTTACATTGGACCATACTAGATCACCGAATGAGTCGGTGAAGTTACCTACAGACTTGAGTTGCCTCCAGAGCTATCAAAGGTGCACGATGTTTTTCACGTCTCTATGCTTCGTCATTAGCTAGATCTTTCCTCAGCCATTAGAGATTAATCCAGACTTGACATACGACGAGGAGCCAGTGACGATTTTGGACTGGAAAAACAAGGTTCTTAGGAACAAGACTATGAGCATGGTGAAAGTCTTGTGGATGAACCATTCAGTGGAGGAGGCCACCTGGGAGACTGAGGATCGTATGCGCGATTTATATCCACGTCTATTTTATGGTTATTGAGTTGTTGTTGTAGTGTATAGAAATTTCGGGGACAAAATTTTCTTAAAGGGGGTATACTGTGACACCATCCCGAATTATTGTATATATTTTATCCCCGAGTATGTAAAATGATGATAATGCCCTCGTGGTTTAGTGATGTGGATGCACATATGCATTTTTAAATCATTTTGCTCGCTAGCATAATTAAATTGTACTCGTCGTCATGAGCGCATCGACTCAAATTAGGGTCGAATCAGATTTGTAACAAAAATGTTTCGAACAAACGAACAAGATTAGGCAGAATTATATTTGATTATATCTTGACCACCAATTATTTACCTTTATATATTCCTAGCCCAATCAGAAATTGTGTTGGTTTGCTTCTAATTGGGCCACATGATCTCCGTCTTCCTCATTTTCTCTCACAGAAGCCTAATCAAGGGCCTTAATATTTTCCTTATGGCCAATCTGTGGCCCTACACACGCACACATGTACGCAACTTTCATATTCACCCTTGTTCTCGAGTCTTCTCTTGTCTGTACAACCGAGATCACTTACCCTCAAACTGAACCAAAACTCTATGGATCGAGCTTGATGTTTTTAGATTCCTACTCCTCTCGAGCTTTGGAATCTGGTGATGCCTCTTGTTTGGTGGTTTGGCTTCGACCATAAACTCCGCGATGAGCTAAACTACTTTGACGCGATCGTGGGATTTACCTAAGGTTTTAAGACTCATGGTAGTCCCCATACAACTCTCTTAGCATTTTGAAGGGAATTTGGAGTGATTTAGACGTCAGGACACACTGGTTCACGAAGTTCCAATTTGGCCGGATTTCTTCAAGCTTATTCCGACCAATTCTCGTTAGTTTTAAGGCTCCAAATAGGTAAAGATGTGTTCTCCTTGTTGAAGGCTTCAAATCCATATAAAATTTAGGAATTTTGGTTGAGTTTTGAAGAAGATATTAAGATTTAAAGATTTTCCAGTTTTCTGACGAGTTTAGCGGCGGCGGAGAACGGCGGATTCCGGTAAGGTCCACCGGAGAAGACAAAAAATATTATGTCAAAGTTCACGAATATTCTTAACGGTGTCAGGTAACTTTAACGGAATATTTTATTATTTAACAGAATATTCCCTAACAGTGTTAGGGTTTCTGCCTGTGAGTCAGGCAGTGGCGAAGCTACGTAAGGGCGATGAGTGGCTCCCCTCATCTGAAAACATGCCTAAAAGCGTTGGTTCAGCCCCTCCACTCTCGTCGAAATTCATGGCATCTGTGAATCCATAACCAAACACCATCCTAAAACTCATAACCCAAAACCAACCTCTAGATTTCCTTCTTAGTTGTCGTCGATCGATACCCTACCTTTTCACGTCATTCCCTCCCCAGCATCTTTCTCTCATCAAAGTTTGCAATTCTTTTGAACTTCAAAGTTTCAAACCTCTTGTCTTCCATAACCTCCAATTTTGTTGATTTCCACAACCCAATTTTACCTAGCTTAGATCTGGATGTCGGCGAGGGATTGAAATTAAAGTCTTTGGATGAGAGAGAGAGAGAGAGAGAGAGAGAGAGAGAGTGGGAGTGATCAAGAGTGTGAGTAGGTCACTGGAGAAGAAATGGAATGAGGGATTACTGGCAAAAGAAGGGTTGGGAAAGAAGACAGAGTGATTGGTTACGAGAATAAGCAAGTGTTTGATTGAGTTTCACTTGACAGGTGGAATAATTTTATTGGACCACATAAGTGGTCAGCTTATTTGGGTACTCTGATGGGTGTCTAACTATTATCCGAATTTGGGTGTGAGTTTTAAAGACAGGTGTTGGACAATTATGGGATCACCTAAGTCATTAAAAATTAGGTATTGACACCTTTCTAAAGTATTATCCTACTGACCGTTTGTTTACTTTTTTTTCTCTCTTAAAATATTGTGCTGACCCACCACTACTCTTTTGGTCTTTATCTTTCTACCCCACTTATTTGTTTACCCATTTCTCCCCTTTTTTTTTTCTTTTGACGCCATCTGTTTTTTGGTTTATTAACCCATTTCTCTCATTTTTTTAATTCTTGTATGTATTTTTATTTTCTCTTTTAAGACTTCCACCGTATTTATTTTAAACTCTCACATTATTTATAAACATTGTATTACTTTTTAAAAACAATGTAAATATTGTTTAATGCTTATTTTATGACAATTTACATTCATCTAGGCTCCTGCCTAGATCTCGTTTAGGCACCTAGCTGCTAGATCCCAATCTGTTGTTTGACTCGCGACTAACATTTTTTAGGATCTAATCCTAGTCAATTTAACTATTTAAGCTTCTTACATTGGCTTTGATATTATTGCTTACAACCACTTTGGTGGAAAGACTATTTTCTGCTATGAATATTGACTCAAAACTTTGCACTCTCCAATGTGAAAACAACCGCTTCGATTGAACCATGCACTCTTTTGAATTTCACCCCTCCCCTCGACAAATCAGGGCTTCGCCACTAGTGCCAGGCACGTGCCTGCACGTGGCCTGCGCGTGTAGCCGTGTCTTGGCCGGCACGTGAAGGCGTGTGGGACATCAGAAAAATTTTCTAAAAATATGGGGGTGTTCGTGGTGTTGTGTATGTCACGTTGATATATTCAAACACCCTAATTGAGCAACATATGAGAAGTTAATCCTAGGTTTTGGTTATGTGTTTTCGAATTAACATTTAAATAGTTGTTTCGCATATAGGTGAAACGTATCCTGAGGACGAGCGTGGCCAGTCGAGACTTGGGGGCTTCGACCCTGCTACATACCAGTGAGTGGGCTTTTGGTTTTTTATATATACATATATCTGCTTTACGTTTTCCTAGAAACTGTTTTTAAATGAAATTATGTTTCTTTTTAAGTATATGCATTAGTATAAATATGCATAATATTGCATGACGCTGCGGACGTGAAGGAAAAATTATGTCCTAGCTAAGAACATGTAAAGAACATTTGAATACATAGGCAAACTATTAACAAATTAAAGTAAGCATGCATCCAAAAACAATTCATAAAACCCATGACTTTCAAAGCCTAGTATATGGTGAACCATAACTCTTTAACAACATTAAAGAGAAAAGGGATTAAGAGAATCATTACCCTTGAAGCTCATCCTTGATTACACAAGGGATTCACCCAAGTGGAGGGCCTTCAAGTCACCTCCTTGCTTCTTTGAGGATTTGTTCTCCAAAACACCAAAAGCTTGATGTCTCCAAGTCTCTACACCAAAGATAAAATGTGAAGATAAAATGGATGACTTAGGGAAGAAGAAATTGCTAGATTTTTCTCCCTAAGTGGCCGGCCTCCTCTTAGAAATAGAGGGAATAAGTTTCACCCAATTTCATCAAGAAAAACCCTAAATGAAATAAAGCTATAATTTTGAATTCATACTTTATTTCTTGTGAGTGGCAAACTTGTAATTAACACAAGTTTGGTACCCCTCACAAATGTTGGCCGGCCCTCTCTAAGTCATTGGGCTAATTGCCCATTTTGTTTTAGTTGTCATACAACCTAAATATAATGGGCCTTGTGGACCAAAACACTTTTGGGCCCCGAAACCCAAAACCAACTTAGAAGCCCAATACGAACGTTTCGTATAATTAAATAACCAATTAATTAACTTTGACCATTCTTCAATTAACCATTTAATTGATTATCCATTTCATTTAATTACTTCACTTTCATCCTTACTCGGTGTACGATCCATTAGGTTCCAGTTAGCGAGGCAGTGGGCGATGTTACTCTTAACGATCGATTGTGAATTGAAACCACATTTCAATTCTCCCTTAAGATTAATGTTTTGCTAATCTTTAGGGCTTCCACAAACCATGAGTGACACCTAGCAGCATGTCATGGTTACCCAAGCTAAATGGAAGTGGTTGGAGACAGTGGCGGAGCCAAGATTTTGAATGAGGAGGGGCCTTTCACAAATATATAACATGTTGACATATGCAATTTGTGTAATCCTCACAAAACTGAAAAAAATTCTCTTAAATGCAATACTAAGAAGAAAAAAAATGTAAAAACCCAGACAACCAAGTAAGAGGTAGGTTGTGGAAGGCTAAAGAAAATACAAAGAAATAGAAAAAGAAGGAAAAGGGGGAGAGGTCTGCAAATAAAGAAGGTGGGTTGCTTTAGAAAATTATAGGGTGTATATTACTGTTAAGTGAGAGAATCGAACCAGAAGTGGGGTTGCTTTTTCTATTTAAAATTGCACATCTCTTTTAAAAACTTCCCTGCCAAACTTATCGTTTCATTAAACAGCCAAAAAGATTTAAAATCTAACAGCTTAACGACGTCGTTTGCTTCATCTTCTTCCATGAGGTTCACACCTCGGCTGAAGTCAGGATGGGCCTGGGACTACCCTAGTCCCTTGGTGGCTCCGCCCCTGGTTGGAGAACCTATCCAGTTACAACTACAATGCAATACGGTCCTTCTCTAATACAATACTCTTAATCACATTGTTTAAGTGATAGTTTGTTTCATGTCTACTATCCAATGTGATACTTCTCTATATGATTCGCTTGAATAAGATTTGGAACATACTTCCTAAGTCATTTTCATATGCTTTGGCCAAAGACTCTCGAATCATATCTTAGAGTATTCTCCTTCCACCATGGAAGGTTAGAGATCCCTTGTTGTGCATTCATATGCCTACATGACTAGATAGCTTAGGAATGCCATTTGACACGATCAAAGATCAAGGACCTAACCATTAGACATCTATGATGCCTCAGGTCAAAGGACTACTTTGCATATTGTAACCATCGAGTTCTTACATGACATATATGTTTGAACTCTCTTTTGATCGTAGTTCAGTGTACTCGATTACCCTTTTGAGCACCTATGTGTTTGTCTTAGTGTCCAACACTAAATGACTTGAGACTCGTCATATCCACGCTTGAGTCGACATAACACATACTAACCTTAGCGGATTGTCAATGCCCAATTGGCAACCCTATGGCTAGGAACGTTTTAGGAATGAACATAAGAGAAAGGTCTCGTTAATCTAACTTACTTAGATCACTTATCTCTTAGATCAAATACATTCCTTGGATTCCCTTATTGCTTAAACACAAGATACAATATATAGTGATTAACAATAAGCTTTGCCCTCCATTAAATATATAAAAGTTTAATACAATAAGTATTCCAAAAAGCTATTACATCAAATGAGTGGCTTTGTGGGCATACTTCCAACAAGACGCCTAGGTAAGCTTTAGGTGAAACATATTGATGATAGAGATTGTAGTGTGTAATGTTTAGATGCATTTAGTGCCCATTATCTTGCACTCCGGTGTTAGTGCTCTGCCCGAGGCCAGGGCCTAGCCTTCACGTGATTGTTCAACTCCCGCACCACACGCTCACCTTGGATCCAAGGCAGGTGCCACCCTGTCGTACAGACCACACTAGATGGTTCCGACTCGTAGGTGACTTGCGATACTTCGCACAGCCTTCACGTGATCGTAGCACGTGAGCGTATCTATTACACTCAACCTGTCGTACAAACCACATTAGGTGGTTCCGACTCGTGTGCATGAATTGCTAGATGAGCTATAGGTTCAGCCGTACAGGTCACGTTAGGTGACTCCATCTAACATATCATGTTACATTGATTCACATCACTTGGCTTACATATTTGTTATTGAGTTACTTGACATGGCATATACTTGGTTTCCACTGCTTTCGAGCATGATTTCTATATACGTATGTATTACTATTTTCTGAAAAATTATACGGGTTTTACAGTTAGGGGTTATTATGTTTAAAAAGAGAAATATGTTTTCAAAAGCTTTGTTTTTGCCCACTCACGTTTTCTGTTTTACGCCCCTCCAGGTTCTAGCTACATGTTCGTGTTGGTGGCTCACGAGGACTCTATGGCGATTCTGACAAGTTCCTAAACAAATGTAGGGATTTCCTTCATGTTATGTATAATTAATACTTAGTTTGCTGGACTGCACCTAGGTTACCTACACTCTGAGTACTTATATCACTGCTTTAAACACTCTCACTTACTTATATATTTCACTTGTATAAATTAGTTAGTTTGGTTTTTAATTACTCACACTTTAATATCACTATCACTTCCGCACATGGCTACGTCACCCTCACGTGACGGCCAACATGCCTCAATTCAGGTCGGGGTGTGTCATTAATGTCATCGTGTGGATTCAACCATGTCGATCTTCACCTTTGAAAAGTGTTGACGATACGTGTCAATGTCAATGTGTCAATGTTGACAACACGTATTCGCAAATTCAAAGATGTGACATCAATTCTAAAAACTAAAGTATTGTCCCAAACAACTTTAGAGAAACATATTAGTTTATCTTAAACTTTTATTTGTGATATAACATATTTTTGTTACTAATTGAAAATTATTACTATGTGGAGGTATGTTTATGTAAGATGAGATTAAGAAAAATTATAACTTATTACAATATGGAGTTTATTCGTATACTTAACTGGTCCCAAATTTGGACCGAAACTTTTTATAACTTTAAAGAGGTTATTCCTCTATAGAGTATTATTTTAAAGATGTTTTAGTGTATTATTGTGTACTGAAATTAAGTTAATTAAGTTTATTACATCACTCAATGGGACATCACACATATCTTCTTATGTGGTAGGATATTTTAATAGGAAGTTGCATCTATATTTGCCTATAAAATTAATCAACTGCTTATATAGTAATTGCCAATAGCTATTTTAATTTCACATTACATTTGTCTGTTTTTGTCGACCGACTAATCTTATGTTGACATTTTTACTTGTCTTGTTTTTAAGGTGGAGATGAATGATCTGATGATTGTGCCGATAAATATTGCTAACCCGACGTCTCACCTGCTACTTGGGTGTTAATATATCTATCCTACAATTGTCCATATTTTAGAGTCACACATGTTACGTGATCAGACAATTTCACTCATGTCGAATTTGATAAAGGGCCAGTAGGGCACGTGCTGCCTCTCAATTTTTTGGTCTGAAAAAAAAAAGTAGTTTTAAAAAATTTGACAAAACTATCTCAAAATATACCTTCTTTATTTTTTTTTCTTTGTGAAATAGACAAGTTCAAAAAACGCTAAACAACCTCGACATCTCTCCGGTGCAATTATATCACTCGATTCTCGTCTAAGACCACACAAGAGGAAGATATCAAAGTCTACTATGACAACTCACGAAGAAGAACGAGGGAAAAACCTATACGTGTTTAGATATATGACATCGATTTTTAGAAAAGTTTAAAGTTAGTCATTTTTCTTAATAAAATGTCCATCCATCTTCCTCCCAATTGTCTTATAAATTGGATCTCCCGGGCCTACACATATTTGATTTAACTCTTTGTTTTATTGACTATAACAACATTCACAATTAAAAGAGCATTATAGAGCAGGAATTTACTCTAACCACACAATGATATGAGTCAGTCAAGTGCCTGACGAAATGCCTCCCCGAAAAAACTGAATTTTTTTTTACAACGTGCGCTATTGTTATTAAGCAATGAAAGTAAAGTTTTACATCCAACACTACTTAATTGTAATCCAGATAAACTATATTTCTAGCTTCGCCCCTAGACTAAAGATTCTCTCCACAAGTGTGCTACGTATATGAGAGAATCCCAGGATCAATACAATCATTTTCTCTCTGAAATTCTCTCTACATTCTCTGCCATTTTCAAAAGTTGCAGAAAACCTTCATTGGAATATACAGAAAACACACAAACACTAACATGGCCTCTGAGCCAGGTTCCACCATCTAAACTGGGCGTGGAATCTATGAGTGCGATTGAGCTACAATTTGAGCTCAAATCGAATCTGGAAATTGAGATTTCTTGTATCCAAGTTTAAAATGGCTGGATTAAGTAGTGCCGAGCTTAGAGCTTCAGTTTTCAATGAAGAAAACTATGATTTTTGGAGGATTCGCATGACGACTATACTGAAATCGTATGGTCTCTGGGAGTTGATCGAAAATGGGTTTGAACCTCTAGATTCTAAGGATATGAAAATTGTAGTCGATGAGTCGAAGAAGGAGAAGATGGATAAGGTATTATACAATGAGATCTTGATGAGGGATGCTCGAGTGCTTGGAATAATATAGGGAGCTGTCTCAGACCAAATCTTCCCCATAATTGTGAATGAAGAAATGTCCAAATGAGCTTGGGATGTCTTGAATGGTGAATTCCAAGGAGATAAACAAGTAAGAAATGTAAAATTGCAAGGGTTACGTAGAGATTTTGAATATACTCGCATGAAGGATAATGAGTCTTTATCTGTGTATCTCACTACACTATTTGATATCATTAATCAAATGAGAAGTTGTGGAGAAGAACTATCTAGGGAGATAATTGTGCAGAAATTACTAATTAGTCTTCCAAAAACATATGATGCAATATGTTTTGTGATGGAGCATTCTAGAGATCTTGAAACTCTTGAGGTCCAAGAAGTTGTTGCTTCTCTTAAGGGAATCGAGCAAAGGCTTGATTTACATGCTGAGTCTTCTACTGAGAGAGCATTTGCAAGTTTAAATGTTGCAACTAAGGGTTCCAGAAATGGTGGATTCTCTGGAAATCAGAGATCTCAAGAGAACTGGAAGCCAAGAGGGAAAGGTTGGGATCACAAGCCTAACTTTGTCCAGAGATAGAATAACACTCAAAGAAATTGGGATCACAAGCCTAATTATGCTCAGAGGCAAAATAGCACTCAGAGAAATTGGGATCAAGACCTAATAATGCTCAGAAGCAAAACAACACTTAGGGGGATTACAAATGGCGTGATAGGTTCCATTATGGGAAGTGTTGGTATGAGGGTAAACCAAAATGCACAGGCTGTGGCAAACCAGGTCAGGCTGTGAAAGACTGCCATGAGAATAAAGTAGTGCAAAAGGTCAATTATGCAAGGCAAATGGAAGAGATAGGATCATTATTCTATGCTTGTAATGTAGTAACAGATATGAAGGTGAATAACTATTGGTATATTGACAGTGGTTGTAGTAACCACATGACAGATGATGAGAGGTTATTAGTCAACATCAAGAGAAATTTGACTTCCAAAGTGAATATGGGAACTGGAGAAATTGTTCAAGTAGCTGGAAAAGGAACTCTGGTGATAGAGACCAAATTGGGAAGAAAACACATACAAGAAGTGATGCTTGTTCCTGGACTCGAGGAGAATCTTCTCAGTGTTGGACAAATGATGGAGCATGGTTATTACTTGGTGTTTGGAGGAAATATAGTGAATATTTTTTATGATTGTCACTTGACAATTTGGTAGTGAGAGTACAGATGACTAGCAACATGTGTTTTCCCTTAACAATGATGCCTGCATACAGCTTGTTCTAAGAGTAAGTGTCATACACTGCTATCAGATTTGGCACAAAAGGCTGGGACATTTGAATGAGAGAAGTAGCAAACTGCTTGAAGAACAGGAAATGGTGCATGGATTGCCTCACTTGAAAATGTCCACAAGTGTATGTGAAGGTTGTATGATGGGCAAACAACATGGGGACTCATTTCCCTTTAAATCAACTTGGAGAGCCAAAGATCCACTAGAATTGATTCACACAAACATCTGTGGTCCAATGCAAGTTGAAACTCATTCTGAAAACAAGTATTTTCTGTTATTCACAAATGATTACACCAGAATGACATGGGTGTACTTTACGATGTATAAGTCTGATGCATTAGTGTGTTTTAAAAAGTTCAAAGCAATGACTGAATTACAATGTGGATATAAAGTGAAATGTCTCAAAAGTGATAGAGGGGGAGAATTCCTTTCTGCAGAATTTGACAAGTATTGCAGTGAGCTAGGAATTCAAAAATAGTTAACTATGGCCTACACTCCCCAAAAAAATAGAGTGTCAGAGAGAAATAATAGAAATGTGGTGGAAATGGCAAATTCAATGTTGCATGAAAAGAATCTTCCATATGTGTTTTGGGCAGAAACAGAGAATACTGCAGTTTATTTGCTTAATAGGTGCCCTACTAAAGCTTTGAAGAAAGTAACTCCATTTGAAGCATATAGTGGCAGAAAACCAGGAATAACTCACTTGAAGGTCTTTGGTTCACTTTGCTATGTGCACATTCCTTCAAATCTCATACATAAGTTGGAAGAAAACAGCTATAAGTGCATCTTTATAAGTTATGGTGCAAGTGAGAAGAGGTACAGAGTGTATGATCCGATTTCAAGGAAGATCATTCTATCAAGAGATGTTACATTTGATGATAATGCTTCCTAGGATTGGAACTGCACTATCAATAATGAAGTGAGATTTCCAGTTATCACTAAGTATCAAAGTACTAATGAGATCTGTGAAACTGGTAAAAGTCTTCATTTTGAGGAATTTGTTGCTTCTCAAAGTGAAAGTGTAATTGTCAAATCTCAAGTATATGATTCTACACCTAAAAAGTGGAGAAGTGTGAATGAAATCATGGCTCAGTGCTACATGTGTATTTTTGAACCTGAAAGCTATGACGTCGCAGTTAAAGATGAATCATGGAGAAAGGCAATGGAAGCTGAGTTGGAAATGATATAAAATAATAATTCATGGCAATTTGTTGAGAAACCATTTAACAAGCCTGTCATTGGTGTTAAGTGGGTTTATAAGACCAAACTCAATCTAAATAGTACTGTGCAGAAAAATAAAGCTAGATTAGTGGCTAAAAGCTATTCACAAAAGCCTGGCATTGACTAATAATGAGACTTTTGCTCCTGTGGCAAGGTTGGACACCATAAGAACATTAATTGCTTTTGCTGCACAGAAGCAATGGAGTTTGTATCAACTGGATGTGAAGTTCACGTTTCTCAATGAAGTGCTAAAGGAAAAAGTATATGTTGAGCAACCATAGAGGTTTGTGAAGGAGAATGAAGAAACTAAAGTGTACAAATTGAACAAGGCACTGTATGGCTTGAAACAGGTACCAAGGGCCTGGTATGATGAGATTGATGCCTATTTCAACAATGCAGGTTTCAAGAAAAGCTGAAGTGAAGCAACCTTGTATGTTAAAATAAGGGAGGATTCAGGTCTCCTTATATGTAGATGATATTGTATACACTGGTAATAGTCCATAAATGCTTGAAGAATTTAAATTGATATGATGAAGCATTATGAGATGACAGATTTGGGGTTGTTACATCATTTCCTTGGAATGAGAGTATTACAAACGGAGAATAGTATTTTCATACACCAAAAGAAGTATGCACAAAAGTTAATTGAGAAGTTTGGGTTAAAAGACTGCAAAATTGTGGCTACCCCACTTGCAGTTAATGAGAAATTAAGCATGATTAATGGAAAGTGAAGCTACAAATGAAGAAGAATATAGGTAGCTTGTGGGAAGTCTTCTCTACTTGACAGCAACTAGACCTGTTGTGATGTTTGCAACAAGTTTATTGGCAAGATTCATGCATAATCCCACCAAGAAACACATAGGAACAGCAAAGAGAGTGCTGAGATATATTCAGGGAACAATTGACTTTGAAATTGTTTTTGAATAAGGAAAGGCAAATACTTTAATTAGTTACTGTGATAGTGACTGGGCAGAAAGTGAAGATGATATGAGGAACACTTCAGGGTATGCATTTACACTAGGATCTGGTGTATTTTCACGGGCATCGATCAAGAAAAACATAGTGGCGTTGTCCACTGCAAAAGCAGAATATGTCAGTGCTGTAAAAGCTACTTTTTAAGCAAAACGACTGAGATTTGTGCTCGAAGACTTTGGAGAGGAACAAGTGGAAGAAA
Source organism: Crataegus laevigata (assembly GCA_963580275.1). Lineage (NCBI taxonomy): Eukaryota > Viridiplantae > Streptophyta > Magnoliopsida > Rosales > Rosaceae > Crataegus > Crataegus laevigata. Next base: position 13,255,758 of record OY756940.1, on the reverse strand, counting down.
CTCAGATCATTTGTGATAATACATCAGACATTGCTATGACAAAGAATCATGTCTTTCACCAAAAAACAAGACACATCAGCAGAAAACTCCACTTCATCCGAGAAGCAATTCAAGCGAAGAAGATCGAACTAGTATATTGCAAGACTGAGGAGCAAGTTGTAGACATTCTCACTAAAGCTTTGCCTAAAGATCGATTTACATATCTAAGGAAGCTATTCGGAGTTAAGTCAGCTAAAGGGTTAGAGGGGAGTGTTGGTGTGTAACCCTTCAACCGAAGCTTGGCGGCAAATGATCAATTTAAATGTTTGTTTTTATTAGTTTAAATCTGAGCCATTGGATCATAATCCATATGGAAACTCAATCTTGTATCTAGCTTAAGTGATAGATTAAGACAAGTGGCATCATCTCATAGGGTGATATCAATTAAAGGCTGTGATTGAATCTTGTGTAGATGAGTGAATGATCTCCCTTACTCTTCCGAGTATAACGGTAACAAACCCTCCCACGTGTGAGTGAGAGAATCCTAAGATCAATACAATCATTTTCTCTCTGAAATTCTCTACACATTCTCTGTCATTTTCGAAAGTTGTAGAAAACCTTCATCGGAATATACAGAAAACACACAAACACTAACACTAGTAACCGTTAGTTTTTTTCTCCCACAAGCTTCTAATATGTGATCATTGGAGGTGTCTTTTGTGATACTGAGGTACTTCCTAGAGTTGGAGATGAGTACCAGATTGTGATTCATCTTCTAACCACTGTATTTTTGGCTTATAAAGAGCCGACGTTATGCAAAAACCCAATGCCAACCCAGTGGATATTAAATATCATAACCCTACTCCAACAACACTGATATTGTCCTCAACTTAGTAATTATCACCTGCACAATCCGTCTGGTGTGGGTTTTATCACAAAAGACTTCAATGTTAGTTTGAGTGGGATTATGATATTTAAACTCTTCTTTTTCATTGATACGGTCGACGTTGACGTGGGACATTTCAACAAAATGTTTACAGGATGAAGGCAAGAGGTTGTTTATTTAAACAGAATGTTTACAGGATGAAGGCAAGAGGTTATTTCCTCAAAAAGTGTTAGTTGGAGTGGGGTTATGATATTTAAACTATTTTTTTTTCATTGATACGACCGAGTTAAATCTTACTAAAAAATTGGTGTTGTAATTCACTTTGCGGTGTCGTTGTATTTGTGTATTCAAAGATGGAAATAGCAAATATAAATCTGAACAAAACCGAAAATATGACTGATAACTTCAGATATCGATTAGGGCCTGCTCAAAACCAAAAATATAACTGATAACTTCACAATTGCCTGTAGTGTTTATTTTATGTGAATCATAGCAAACGTTCTTATCTGTATTTTATAAAAGAACCATGAGAAGGAATTATTTTGTAATGAAAAAATGGAAGTAAACAGAAGTATGTGATGCTTATAGATTCATCATTTTATCTGTTCGTACCAGGATATGACTCATTTTCATTTGATCATTTGCCAAGTTTTAAAGACATTTAAGGATGGAAATGTGTCACTAGCAGAATACTCCTTCGCTCTAAAGGCTACAGTTGGATTGAATGCACTTGTACTCGCTGTGGCCCTGTGGGAATTGGTAACGGGAAGCAAGATCGAACAGACACTGCCATGGATGCCTCAAATAAGGTTTTTCCTGTTGTTGTTGTTGTTTTTTTTTTTTTAAAGAGTCCTGCATGCATTGGTAGCACTCCTGAAACCAATAGATTAAGCATGAAACAAGCTCGCGTGAATGTTGATGATCTGTCTACCCTAAACAATCCTCTTGAAGCTTCCAAAGCTGCTTCAAATGGTTGGGCTTCAGCAAAGGACATGCTTCTCAATGAGCCCACTTCATCAACTGACAATGAAATTGCAACTGCTCTCATTGCTTTACAACAGTCTGATCAATTAATTTTGGGCTCGGAGAATCAGCAGACTGATCAACAAGGCCTTGGAGATGGAGATGGAAATGATCACCTGACGAGGATGTTAAATAGAACTTGCAAGTGCATTACTCCTGCGCTTGTTGCTTGCACACAGGAATCTCGTCTTCCCCAGATTTCAGAAAATCTTGGAGATAACATGACCTTGGTATGTATGTATTATGCATAACTAGTAACAACCAACAATTTACTTCTTTATTTCCATATTAATTTTCTTCCAAGGTTTCAACTTTCCACTAGTACTTTTCTTCGGCAGACAGCCTACTTAGCGTTGGAATGAGAGAAGAAAATGCACAACATTTTGAATGAGGCAAGCAAGAAGGCTGAAAGTTGAATGTCAACGTGTAGCTTCTGTCTAGACAGGCTTCGTTATGAGAATCTCAAGTTAGCAAAACTTCTTAACCAATGTCGTTAAAAGTTGTTTTTTTAGAGGAGGAGTTGGATGCCAAAAAGAAAAGTGCTTTGCAAGACAAAAATGCCACCATAAAAGCTTTGATGTGTAGAATTGTTCAGCAGCCAAAGAAAAGTGACACTGTGAAGCGGGAGGTGGCAACTGTTTCGGCATTCAAAAGCTAGACCGAGTACTTAAATGCAATGGTGTCAGCTTATATCCAAGGATCTGAAAAATGTCAAGCTAGAATTAGCAAGCTCTATCCTGATATATTCATTTTTTATCAGTTGGTTGCGCTTAAAAATTCATTATTCAGTGTCATAAATCAAAATCCAAAAATCATATCACATCTTCGGATGCCACAGATTATAGATGACAAAATTAATATATATCTAGTGAAGACATAAAAAAAACAAAAAGAGTTCAAACGAATAGAATCAGATGCATGCGTAGCGTAGCGTTATCTGTTCAGATAGTCAGTTACGTTGTGTCCACATCATATTTATTGTGTTAAAACTATTTGTTGTTGGTATGTTACATTACTAGGCTGCTAATCACCTCTCATCGTTTGCAGTGGCGAAGCCACGTGAGGGCGAGGAGTGGCGGCCGCCATTCCCCTCGCCGGGAAACACCACTGGACCCAACTCTTCGCCACTCCCCTCGCGCGCGCCTCGCCGGAAAACTCTGGTTCACGCCCCTGTTTTTTCTGGGCAATCTATAAATGGAGATTGTTGTTATATATATTTTTTAAACCAGGCCAAAACGACGTCTTTTTGGGCCTGGTAAAAAAAATTAAAAATTCTAAAACAAAACGATGCTGTTTTGTTTAGTTGAATTTTAAAAAAAATATTATAATGGGGTGGGGACCCGCCCCAAAACCCTAGCTTTCTGTTCCCCTCCCCCCCTCCCCCTCCGGTTCCCCACTTCCCATTTACTTTCCTATCTCGTTTCTTCACACCAATCAGCACACAGAGAGCCAAGCTGCTCTCCAAACTCCCAGCATCTAAAGCCAACGCCACCCCACCACCAAGTCCTCTTTAATTTTTGTTGAGTCTTCACCACAAGCCACTCTCCTCTCTCAAGCTTGAGCTTGAGCCGGCTTTCACCAATCACCATTTAAAGGTTAATTTTTTAATTCTTAAATGTATAATCCCTACTTTAATTATTTAATACAAATTTCATTTAATTGGTATAGAATCATGATTCATATATGGTAATGCATTAATATGGTTATTGGTTATTGAATATTGATGTGAATCATATTTTTATTTAATACAAGATTAGGGATTGGTATTTAATGCAAATTATCAAATTATTTTTTAGGGTGAAATTATTGATGTGAATCAAATCATATGGTTATTGATTATTCATGTCATGGTTATTTAATACAAAATATGAAATTATTTTTTAGGGTGAAATTATTGATACGAATTGGGAATTAGAAGAATCGTGTGTATGTATAATTGTACATATAGATAAATTGGCATGTCAAAAGCCATCTTTATTAGTTGAATTGCTTAACTAAACTTATTGGTAATAAGCCACCTTTTGGATGAAATTATGAAATTATTTTTTAGGGTGAAAATTAAAATTTGAATTCTTGAATCTTGATGGATGATTAGTTGAATTGCTTAGTTGTATTCATATGAATATGATTAGTTGAATTGAATTTTTATTTATTGAATAATTTGTATGCTTATTGGTATTGATTAATTGAATTGTTGGTTGGTTGGATTAGTTATTATGCATACTATAGTAATAGTATAGTCTACTTTAGGATTAAGAGTTTAAGAATTTTTATTTCTTTCTATTTTATAGTTACGTAATGGAATGATACTATAAGAAACAGTGCTTATATCCTCCTTCAAACATTTCGGGTAGTTCTTCTCCTTCAAATATTCTGAGTAGTCTTCCTCCTCCTTCAAATATTCCAAGAAGTCCTCCTTAAAATATTCCAAGTAGGTCACAACAAAGTGAGGCCACTGAGTTGGATGAAATATTGACTAATCTTCCTGCAGATCCTACACATAAACGTCGAATGCTTAATTATCCACCTAATTATCGTGAAGCAATTCGTAGACACTGTCTTCAAAGTGATCCTTGTCAACCTAGAGACCACATCATGCCAAGAAAGGTTAGCGACAATCGATGTTTTATCATTCGTTGGTTTGATAAGTTTAAGTGGTTGGAGTATAGTATAAGTTTAAGTGGTTGGAGTATAGTATATCAAAAAATGCTGCATTTTGCCGTTATTGTTATCTTTTCAAATGTGATTTTGATCAAATGGGTAGCACTGGAAGTAATGTCTTCACTGAGATAGGGTTTACAAATTGGAAGAAAGGACCTGAAAATCTTCATAATAAGCTAGAGATTTGATGACACAAAAACAATACATTGAAACATTTGTGATTAAGCAAACCGATGAAGCTCGCATTAATTATCGTACTTTATTAAGTGCCTCACTTGAGTGCACAAGATGGTTGTTGGGACAAGGTTTGCCTTTTCGTGGCCACGATGAATCGTTGAAATCTAGCAATAGGGGCAATTATTTAGAGCTTATGCAATTTCTTTCCAAGCATAATGAACAAGTTAGGAAGGTTGTGTTTGAGAATGCTCCCAAGAATCTTAAGTATACTTCTTCCAATATTCAAAAATATCTTGTCCGTGCTTGTGTCATTGAAACTGTAGATGCAATCACTAAAGATATGGAAGGTGCATTTTTTTCTCTTTTGGTTGATGGAGCACGTGATTCTTCAACTAAAGAGCAAATGGCGGTGGTATTGCGTTATGTGAATAAAAAAAGAGAAGCAATTGCAAAGTTTTTGGGTGTTCAACATGTCTTCTCTACAACTAGTAGCTCGCTTGAAGAGGCCATTGAGAGATTGTTTGCTACAACAAATTTGAGTATGTCCAAGTTACGAGGACAAGGCTATGATGGAGCTAGCAATATGAAAGGTGAGTTGAATGGTCTTAAAACAAAGATTTTGAACAAATACCCTCAATCATTTTATATTCATTGTTTTGCACACCAACTCCAACTAGCTCTTGTATTCGTGGCAAAGGAAAATGAGGATGTTGCCAATTTCTTCATCAATGCTAGTAGTTTGGTGAATCTTATTGGATCATCGTGTAAGCATCGTGATGCATTTAGAGAGAAACAACAAGAAAAAATTCAGAAAGCTCTTGATCTTGGTAATCTTGAAACAGGTAAAGGGTTAAATCAAGAAATGAGTCTCATGCGTCCATGTGATATACGGTGGAACTCGCATTATGGTACTATAGTTAGTATTATTGTTATGTTTGAAGTCGTGGTGGAGGTGGTTGAATGGATTAAAAGTGATCGCAACCAAGATAATCTTGGTGAAGCAACTAGGTTATTCAAAGACATACAAACTTTTGATTTTGCATTTCACCTTGTCTTGATGAGACTTATATTGGGAATTACAAATGAGTTATCACAAGCATTGCAAAAGAAAGATCAAGATATTGCGAATGCAATGACGTTAGTGGAAGTATGCAAGCAAAGACTACAATCCTTGAGAGATGATGACTTTGGGGACTTGCTTCATGATGTAGAAAATTTTTGTGAGGAGCATGATATTATCGTTCCTAACATGGAGGATTTGCATTTCGTACCTAGAAAATCAAGGCGTAAAGCTCCAAAAATCAAAAACTTCCATTACTATCGTGTGGACCTCTATTTTCAAGTCCTTAATATGCAACTAAAGGAGTTGAATGATCACTTCAATGAGGTAAACACCGAGTTACTTCTTTGTATGGCATGTTTGAGTCCGGTGAATAATTTTGCATCTTTTGACAAAGCAAAAATTGTTCGTTTAGCCCAACTTTATCCTCAAGATTTTGATCGTATGGACCTCATGAATCTTCCAATTCAACTTGACAATTGCATTCATGATATGAAGATGCATAGTGAGTTTTCATCATTGAGAGGAATTAGTGATCTTGCACAAGAGTTAGTGAAGACCGGGAGGTGTGAAAGCTATATGTTAGTGTATAAACTTCTTACATTGGCTTTGGTGTTACCGGTTGCAACCGCTTCGGTGGAGAGAGTTTTTTCTGGTATAAAGATTGTGAAAACACCATTGCGTAACAAAATGGGAGATCAATGGTTGAGTGATAGCATGCTTGTTTACATTGAGAAAGATGTATTTGCTTTTATTGATAATAAGCCTATTATGCGACGTTTTCATGACATGAAACCTCGCAAGCAACAATTATAATTTGTTTGTAATTATGAAAGACATTACTATATAAAAAGATTTAGTTGTTGTAATTTTTCTTTAACCTTGCATTCTTTTAAGTTCGCCCCTCTCCCGAGAAATCCTGGCTTCGCCACTGATCATTTGTGAGTTGACAATATTAGTTCAGCATTTGTGCAATTGCCTAAAAGATCAAAGATGTGCCTATTTCTAATGTTTTTGCCTCTTTCTTTGTGCTTGCATTTTTAGGCCTTCCATATGGGCTTCCAGTTTTGTGATTGGCTTGGGTTTTTCCTTTTGGTAGGCCACGAAATGGCCACTCTACGTCTACAACCTGGGTTTACTTATCAAAAACTCACACGCTCTAGGACTATGATGCAATCCTTAGAGCAGCTCCACCGGGAGCAATTACTCTAGGGACAGTAGACTGCACAGGGCCCAAAGGCCAGAGGGATCTGCTCCAGCGTTGGCTAGCGAAAGAGCCACAGCAAGCCTGAGCGCCAGGGCTGTGGACTCGCACCGGCTTGAGCGTCTGAGGGCAGTCTGACGTCAGACGCTAGTTTTAATTTTTTTTTTTTTTAATGTAAGGCGCGTGCAAATCAAGCACGCATGGGCATGCATCAGGAAACATAATATAAAAAATGGGCCCGTGATCCTCTTATTTTTTGTTACCGTTGGGGAGCCGCGTGGCTTCTCCATGGTCATTGGATTTCAACAGATGTAAATTGTGGGCCGTTGGATTTCCAACGGTAAAAAAAATAAATAAAAACTTCATGTATTATCAACCGTTAGATTTGAGATCAACGGTCCACATTATTAGACTTCAAAAATTAAAAAACAAAAAGAAAATACAGTTAAAAAATCAGAAATGTTACCGTTGTGCCATGTGGCACAATCTGGAGTGCTGGAATTCAAATTGGTTTAAATCCAACGGTATAGATTAATTAGGTGAATAAAAATTTAAAAAAAATGTAAAAAATTTGAAAAAATTTGAAAAAAAAAAAGAAAATTGATTTTACTTTTCTATAAATACCTTCTCATTATCTTCTACTTTACATCACAATTTCATATCTTCTCAAAGTTTCAATCCAATTTCATATATTGTCAAGTTTGAATCCAATTTCAATACCTACTTTTCTAGAAATCCAATTTCATATATTGTGAAGTTTGAATCCAATTTCATATTTTCTTAATACCTACTTTTCTATAAATCCAATTTCATATTTTCTCAAAGTTTGAATCCAATTTCATATTTTCTTAAATACCTACTTTTCTATAAATTCAATTTCATATATTGTCAAGTTTGAATTCAATTTCATACTTTTATATATTTACTTTTCTATAAATCCAATTTCATATTTTCTCAAAGTTTCAATCTAATTTCATAATTTTATATATTTACTTTTCTATAAATCAAATTTCATATTTTCTCAAAATTTGAATCCAATTTCATATTTTCTTAAATACCTATTTTTCTCTCAAAGTTTGAATCCAATTTTTTTTCCAAGAAAATGACTATTGATGCAGGTACAAATTGGATGCTTATTGAAGATGTTACGTTTTGTACTATCTGGGTTGAAGTTACTCATGATCCGATTTCGGGTAATATGATGCAGTTGTGAGAAATGTGGGGTCTTATTCATACCAATTATGTTGAGAAAATTGGTGGGAAAAGAACCAAAGAATCTTTTTCCAGTCGTTGGAGACTACTCATCAAATCGTTTAGTATGTGGAGAGACGCCTTGGCACAAGCTAGTGCTAATCTTCGAAGTGGGGAAAATTTAGTGGATCAGGTAACAATATATTTTTTATTTGCTTGTACTATACCCAAATTTACATTACCTACTTTGATTATAATTATTTCTTCTCTCGCATTGTGTAGGAGCTTCAAGCACAAGCTTGGTATAATGCCAAAACGACAAGCAAAAACAAATCGTTCAACCAGTAGAAATGTTGGAATGTTGTCAAAGATTGTCCTAAATTCAAAGTTGTGCCTATCGGTCCAAAAGTGGCCTTTAACAACACCTCTCTACACTCTACGCCCGATCATGCCTCGCATGATCACGATGAAGATGATGCAGAAGAAATGCCCGAAACGCCCCCCCCCGGTTAAACAAGCGTCAGGGTCGACCCATTTTCCAATTAGGCCTCAAGGTAAGAATGCTTCAAAGAGAATAGGTAATGCTTCCAAGAATGATTATGCAAAGTATATGAAAGAACTTGCCCGCCAAGGTGAATTAACATTGGCCCGGGAAATGGCTAAATTGGAGGCTGATAAGGCTAGAGAGGATGCAAAAGCTGCCGCTATTGAGAAAAAAATTTGAAGCTGATAAGAGAGAAAAAGAACTACTTTGGCAAGAAATGGAGCATAGAAGAAAAGAAAGAATGGCTCAACGAGATCATAACATTATGAAGGAGCCTTTAGAAGGGAAGTCTCCAAACTCTAAATATTTTTGGAAGTCGGAGAAAACGGACGTGGTGCGAAGGAGGTGTGAAAGAGAAGTGAGAGCAAGAGGAGATGGTCCTACCACGACAAGAGAAGATCATCCTAGCACCACAAATTGGTTAGGTGATGATTATCCATTCACGAACCCATAATTTTCCAATCACTTTGTTTGTAATCGGAGCCCATAATTTTCCAATCAATTTGGATTGTAATTTCTTGTTCATTGATAGAGTACTTTATGTTGTTTCCAATTTATTGAATTTAGTACTTTATTTAAACTAAGAGTATATTTATTTAAATTGTTAATTTATTTATACTAAGAGAATCTTTATTCAAAACACATTTAAACACACCAAATAAAATTACATCAACATATCAAAAAAAAAAATACTCACTAAATGAAATAAAAAAAAAACACACCACATAAAATTAAGTAAACACACCTAATAAAAACAAACACTAATGAACTTAAGTATCTTCAGCTTGTTTCAATTTCCACTGGTGCTCTATCAAGTCAATTTGGCAGGCATTGTGCATATATGGCCTTTGAAGTGCAGTATATCGTTAAATGACCCTATCATTCTAACGTCCATCCCTTTGTAACGGCTCGTGTTGCAAGGGTTCTTCGGTGGCGTCATGAGCACAATATATTTGTGTTCTGAAATTGTTCATTGTGTCTGGCTCATATTCATCAACGGCATCATAATCGTACTCATCTTCCACAATCATGTTGTAAAGAATGATGCACTTCATCGTGATGGATTGAAGCGACTCTAAATCAAACATTCTGATAGCACCCCTAACAATCGCCCAGCGAGCTTGGAGTATACCAAAACAACACTCCACACCTTTCCTGCACCTTTCTTGATAGCTTGCAAAGTATTTTTCCTTTGCACTTCGCGAATGTGGCACTGTTTTGACAAACGATTCCCACCTTGGGTAAATGTCGTCTGCTAGGTAGTATAGTCTGTCGTACTTATGTATGTTGACCCAGTACATGACTTTTGGTGCCTTTCCTTGCAGGACATCGTTGAACACTAGGGATTGGGCAAGGGCATTGAGGTCATTTTGAGCTCCCGGAACCCCGAAAAAGGCGTGCCAAATCCATGTATCAAAAGATGTCACCGCCTCCAAAATGATACTTTTTTATCCTTTTCTGTCTCCATAAGCGTCTTGCCATACACTTGGACAGTTTTTCCAAGTCCAATGCTTCCAATCATCCCTGGAAAACCTCGTATCTCGCCCTTCTTCAAAAGCCTTTGCAAGTCCATATGAGTAGGTCTCCAAAGGTACTCTGCGATGTAAATAGATTCGATTGCCGAGCAAAACTTCATCAAGGACTCAAGAATGGTTAATTTTCTCATCCTCGTTATCTCGTCACTTGGTCTGCAGTTGCTTTATATGCAAGCATCCGCAAGGCAGCAGTAATTTTTTGCTTAGCACAAAAAACATCCGGCTTTTGCACAAAGTAAGAATCATGGTTACAAATAGCACTTATGATTTTGTTGAACAAATGTCGTTCCATTCTAAAACGACGTCTAAAGTACGTATCAGGGAATGCACTGTTATAGACAAAATAATCGTCCAAAAGCTCCTGACCTCGTTATTGCCTACTTCTATCAATGTTTACAGCACGGCTGGGCCTGCTGATTTGAGCCACAGCTTGGATGACTCAACGGGAATGTGAGGCTCCTGTCATTCTTGATTCGTCATCTCTCCGTCGACGCTCGTCATCCTCCATCTCATTTTGGGCTCAATCTCCGCCATTGAACATTCATTCTGATTGGTTAAACAATTCTTCCTCTTCTTGATCGATTTCCCACATCATTTTTTAAGAAGAAAAAGAAGACATTGTAAAAAGAAAGCAAAAACTATTAATAATGATAAAGATTTTAGTGAAAAGGGAAGCAAAAACTATGAATAATGATAGAGATCTTGAGAAAATTGGTGTGAGATTTCTGAGGATGAATGGTGGATTATATGGAGAATTCAGAAAGGATTAGGTTGTAGATAATGCCACGTGGCATGCCGTCATTTGTTAAAAATCTAGTGGAAATCTATCCTCAAAGATTGTAATCAGATTATGACACGTGGCGCAACGTGATTGGTTAAAAATCTTATCGGAAATCCATTACCAATAATTGTCTTTTCGGATAATGACAAGTGGCGCAACGAGAACGATTAAAATTCTTATCGGAAATCCATCACCAATAATTGTCTTTGCGGATAATGGCACGTGGCGCAACGAGAACGATTAAAAATCTTATCCGAAATTACAAATAAAATTGTTTTGAATTATTTTATAAATAAAAAAATACTAATATTTTATTGCTATTGGCTTTTTTTATAATGACACGTGGCGCAACGAAAACGATTAAAAATTTGATCTGAAATTACAAATAAAGTTATTATGTATTATTTTATAATAATAAAAAATACTAATATTTTATTGCCAATTGTCAGGGCTATTCAGTACAGGGGTGGAGATGCAAAAGACAATTACTGTTCATTAAGGGCAGTTACTGTTCACTGGGTGGATTAAATAGTGAATAGCCTTGGGGGGGCTCCCAATCTGGAACTGCTCGTATGTAATGTGTTGGGTGTTGTGGGTCTCATGTTGCTCAAGGTTTGGGTTGGGACTAGTTTGACGTGGCAAGGTGCCTAGACTTCAATTTGATTAGGCAAATTTTGTTGAGTTAGAATTTTATTTTTTAAGTTTGAGATTATTTGGAATGTTATTTGAAATTATATGTCTTATGTCACATTCCAGTCCACATACCAAGATAATGTCTGCTTTGGGCCCAGCCCGAACGGTTTTGTTCTTGGGTCATTGGGCATTCACAGGGGGTCACCCATCATGGGACCGCTCTCGCCCAAACTCGCTTAACTTCGGAGTTTTTATGGGATCCGAAGCCAGAGTCCGCCCATAAGGCTAGGGAGTGGCTCTGATACCAAATTGTCACATCTCAGTCCGAATAGCAAGATGTTGTCCGCTTTGGGCCCGGCCCCCAAAGTTTTGTTCTTAGGCTCTTGGGCCTTCCCAGGGGGTCACCCATCCTAGGACCGCTCTCGCCTAAACTCGCTTAACTTTGGAGTTCTTATGGGATCTAAAGCCAGTGAGTTCCCAAAACATATCTTGTTCTAGAGAGGTGAGCATATACATATAATGCATAGAGGATCCTCCCCTGGGCGATGTGGGACTCTATATCTTATTAATAGATATTAATTAACTCTAAATTAAACGTTGTTTTTACGTAACCAAAGTTAATCCTGTTTGTGTGACAATTTCTAAAGAGAAAGTGTTATTTACACACTTATTTTTACGTCTTACACTCTTTGGTAGTTGATCTTCTTCAATTCACTCAATCTGATAGCTAAAAATTAAAAAGAAAATGTAAAAAATAAAAATAAGTGTGTGGATAGCATTATCCTTTTTAAAACTACATTTTGAAAACCAACATGCACTTTGCAAATCTAATTAACTCTCATTTTCTCTTACTAATGATTCCACTTAATTAATGCTACTTGATTAATGAAACGATCATAATTATGACACTCAAAAGCCGAAAGAAAAATGCTGAAATCACAAATGACCTTGGAAAAATTGTGATGCTAAAAGGTACATGGAGTTTTATTTTATAAATGGATCTAACAATAATTGATGGACAGCTGCAATTTATGAAATAGCAATTGATCAAATATTTCACCGACAATAGTGCAAAACGTTATCAAACAAATACAACGAGATTGGTGTCTTAAGTAGCATGACATGTCATTCTATCGTCATATTCAATTGTTAATTAGCTTTTTGTTTGCTTTTACAAACGATTGGTAAATTTTCATTAAATTACAAGGAGGGGATAACTGAGTTATAAACAGTGTGTAAATTATTGATATAGGTGGAAATAACGACATACAAATTTATGAAAATATTGAAATGCATATGGAAATATTAATAGATAAATTGATATCAATATGGATTGCCTTCACAAAAGTTATGAAAATTTGTAGTGGGATGGATAAATCAACTCATTTAGATTTAGCAAAACTAGAGAAAATTTTCTCAAAAAAAATTAAAAATTTGAATCTGCAATGGATTCCAGCAAAATTTATGTAGTGAATCCGTAAAATATCATTGATATTCATTGATTTTCATATCAATCTTTAATTGTTCAGATGTTTCGACGAAGATATCATAATTTTGTGTATATTTTAAACACCAACTGCAAGCCATTTTGCATTAGTTAGTTTGTAAATAAGTTGTTTTTGGGTACGTAAGTTACTATATAATTTCTTCTCTATTTTAAATAATTAAGTGCATAATAATTTTTTTTTAATAAACGATATTATTTATATTAAGAGAAAATGTGATGGATTTAACCTCACAATGAACTAGCAATAATATGGTTCAAACTCGCCTTTGTTGAAAATTGAACCTAAAAACTCTTACTTATAAGTAAAGAAGAATACTGCTAAATGATAAGTTGTTTCAGAATATATTTTTAGAGATAAAAAATTGAATTGAGTTGAGTTAAGTAGTGGTCAACGAGTAGACTCAAATGATGAGGAGAAGAGCGTTGATCAGTGCCTTCACTTTTGGCGTGCCGATAGATTGACCTGAGTTGGCTGACAAAACCAGGCTTTGGTAATATTTTTATGTTTTCCTCCCAAATAAATTAAAGATAGGCCAACAATACAAAATGATTGCCAACAACTCAAAATACTCTCTCAATGCGACTTTGTGGGCTTTAGGTTAGCATGAACATACTTTTTTTTCCTTGCAATTTTATCAGCAATTAGAAGTGGGCAAAATCTTATCTCAATTGTTAATTTGATCTCATGACAACTGTCGTTTCAAAGCAAACGACTTCAACTTCATAAATGAGGAAGTGATTAGCTACTGATGTGAGAATTTGTCATAAATTATATACAATATTATCTGTTAAAAATGAAACGAATGTATTGAATACAAAGGATGACACATTTAAGCCAGTAATGGAGTGGTTCAGGTAAATTTGATTCGCATGTATAAAAAGCATGTTGCTTGAGTTTGAAATCTAAAATACTATTGTTATAATGATGCGAGTGTAATAAATAAGATCCCATTATTTCATAATCCAAAAATCATATTACATCTTCAAATTCTATAAGTGATACGCAAACAAAACTTCCATATTTTAAGTGAACAAATAAAAATACAAAAAGAAAAAGTTCAAAGACAATATAATTAGACACACGGGTAATGTTTTCTGCTTAAATAGTTAATTACTACGTTCACATATTCTGTTTATTCTATTTATGTTGTTAGTTAGTGGTGTGATATGTGTTATATTATTAGGCCGCTAATCACCGCTAATATTTTCATTGTTAATTGACAACATTGTGTAGTATTTGTGCTATGATTTATGAACAGAGCTGAAGTTGAAGGGTTTATAACCCAACCACACGTCAATTGAAAGTTGAGCTTTCCTTATTGGGAAAAATTTCCTCAAACAATATCCAAATCATTAAATCAGAAAATAAAAACTTCACAGATAAAAAACATTCTCAAAGCAACTAATAGGAAAGGGTTCGGGGCTTTAGGTTGGCATTAATATATTTTTTTTAATTTTTAATTTTATTTTTTGCAATTTAAAGTGGGTTAAGTCTTATCTTAACTGTTAATTTGACCAAACAACAGTTGTCATTCTATACCGAACAACTTTAATTCTATAAATCATACAGTGATTTAGCTACCGATGTGAGATTTTGTCATAACTTATATATAATATTGTTTGTTAAAAATGAAATAAATGTAGAAAGTAAAAGAGGACACATATCTCTCTGAGTAATGTTCTCTTATACCTTCCCAAGGGTTCATGTGAATTTGATTCCCATGTATAAAAAGCATGCTTCATAAGTTTTGATTTTTATAATTTGCTGTAGTTGTGTGAGCTAGTAGATGTGACCTAGTAATTTATAGGAATCAAACTCATGAAACATGTATAATACACTTAACAATTGGACTAACTCTTATTGGACTCAAAATTTCTAGCTCATTGTAGAAGGCCTTACTAGACAATCATATATCTCATGAACGACAATTACATATGTTAATTTCACCTTACTAATCTTATTGATTGATAGTTTTAGAACATAATATTATCTCATGTCTCAACACCTAACCTATGCATAGCGCAAAGGTTGATAATCTAGCTAATTTGTCAAGATATCTAGTAAGAAAACATTACCTCATATAGTACAATTTTATCTTATCTTGGATGTATACCCGTAAAGTGCATTATTTAGTGTCATAAATCGAATTCAGAAACCAGATTACGTATTCAAATTTCATAAATGATATGCGACAAAAGGTCTGTTTTTTACGCAAACAGATAAAAAAATAGAAATGAAAAGTTAAAAGAGAGCAGAAGTAGACACATGCAAAACGTTTTCCTCTCAAATAGTCAGTTACTATATTCACGCAGGCTATTTTTTCTATTCATGTTGTTGATTAGCGATGCATTATGTGTTATATTACTAGGCCGCTAATCACTTCTTATCCTTTGTTAATTGACAATATTGTGTGTAGCATTTTTGATAAGATTTCTGACTGAGTTTGAGCCCTAAGTTGAACCCTTCACCAAACTCCATGTTTAAGAGCTTATCTCCGAGTTAGCCATAGCTTGACTCAGTTGACAACCGAACCTCACGTGACTTGGAAGTCGAGCCTTTCCTCATTGAGAAATTCCGCAAACAAATATTTAAGAAAATCCCTCCGAATGATTATTTACAGAAAATATTAAAAACTTAACAAATAAATCCACCCAAAACAACCCTCACTTGCCAACACGCGCCACAGAGCGCGTAAGACCGTACCATGCAACAACCCCTATGGCTTCGCCATTCTAGCTCGTAAGTTCGTAACGACACCACTACGACTTGTCGTTTAACCCACTAGTAATAAAACCCCCCTAACCTCCACGTACGTGGCAGCATATCATTGCCCGACCCTTTGGCAACGCAGGCCATACGTGGCAAATCTCGTCTGGTTAACGAGAGATTTTTTAATATAACCGTCACACGAAGTAGTATACCATGTGCTCCTATATAAATGATAAATTATATGTATTAAAAGACTAATAACTTAAAAAATTTTAAAATTTCATCTTTCGTTAATGTCACAACCAAGGCATTAAATATCGATGATATCGGAAATTTCGGTGGTCCAAAAACACAGAAATTTCGATGGAAATATCGGAATATTATCGATATCGATAAAAATTGAATAAAAACCACGGAAATTGTAAGAAAAACTTCGAAATTTTTATTGAAACTTTGCAAGATGTTTATTTAGTCAATTATCTATTAGTTTATCACAAAAAAATTAGAAGGAAATGCATTGCATAATGGATTTAACTGATTTAAGTTGATTATATAGCGAGCTGGCAAACATTGTGAGTGTAGAAAATATGTAAATATTTTAGCATATTTTCACAAAAACATAAGTGATATGGTGGTCAAGGTGTTGAAGGAGTATAATGGGAGGGGTTCGAATCACCTTGGTGTTTTTTTAAATATATAAATTTAAAAAACACAGAAATTTCGATGAAAATATCGGGATATTATGGATATTTTATACCTAGTCACAACTAAAAAATTTCCCCGGTTACTGTAGCAGGAATCTTTAGTGCCCCGTGTCAATTATTTCAGGCTAGAGTCTGTCACGCGCGAAGGTGGCGCGTGGATATTTCGCTTTCGTACCTCATTAAACGGTCCAGAGAAAACACTCAGACCCTCTCTCTCTCCCCCTATAAAATCGTATTATTTTCTCTCTCTAAGGACACAACGACTTTGCCTTCTCAAATATATTTTTCGTGGGTATTGGCCTCCTTCGAGATCAGCCTTCGTGGTCATGAAACCTTAGCTTCTATAGAACCCAGGTACAACCCTTTCTCTCTCTCTCTCTAGTTTTCATGTTAACTGCGTGCGTGCGAGTTTTCTCTCTCTAAAAACAGAGAGACTCAGAGGCAGCGGCTGTCTCTGTGTGTGAGAGTGTGTGCATCACGCTTTGTTTTTTTTTTTTTTTTTTCAATCCAAAGCTTGCAAATTGGTGCTAAAACTCCAAGACCCATTTTTCTCAGGCTTGCTTTCTCACGTGGGTTCGGCTTCAAATTTCGCCTCCTTCTCCACGGAGGTATGGAGATATTAAAAAACCAAATCTTTTGTTTTCTGGGTTTCTGTTTTTATATATTTTACGCTCAATGCAGTTCTCTCTGTGTTTTTGGAGGGTCATTGTTTGGTAAATAAGTTGAATTTGATGGGATCGTTTTGGAATTCTCACTGGTTCTGTGGTTTTCGCTTGCCGGAATGCTTTCCTGTTCTTGCTGTCGTTTCTTTCTTTGTTGGGTTTTATTTATTTTTGTTGAAGTTTATAACTTTTTTTTTTTTTTTTTTTTGGTTTTGGTTGTGATTGTTTGTTGTTTTGATATGAATGTGCTTAATGGGTTTTGGGATAATTATCATAAAGTTTCTGCGTTTTTGTAGTTTCGTTTATTTTAGTCTGGATTCGAAAAGGGATCTGGATTGATTTATTTTGTTGTGGGTGTGCTGCTTAATGCTTTGTTTGCTTGTATTTCTTCTGGTTTACGCTTAAAAAAAAATTAGTGCAGGGTTTTTCGGAAAATTACCATAATTGTTACCCAAAAAAAAAATTATTTACGGTCAGTTGAGGTTTACGAGTGAACTTTTTAATATAATAAATGCAAGAAATTTTTTTTATTTGCTTTTATTTCCTATTTATCTGTTGTTTATTTGGAACATAAAGTTGGTCTTTGTCAAATTTTGACATTGATGTCAATTTGTGTTGTGGAAATTTCTTTTCTCTTTCTCTTTGGGATTAATGGTTGACTGGGATTTATTGCTGTTAGAAATCAATGTTTTACCTTTGGCGTGTTTAAGACCAGTCTGCTGCATGTTTTACCTTTGGCGTGTTTAAGACCAGTCTGCTGCAATAGTAGCAGCTCAATTGGTTTTGGACTGCTTTCATAACCCGAACCGTCATTTCTTGGTTAGTCTTTTTGGTCCCGGAAACATGAGCTTTTAAGATTGGATACATTGTACAGACTCAACAGAATGAGAAATTTAGAAGGGGTATTTGAAAGTGTAAAATTGGAATGGATTTTGTTAGAGTAGTAGCATTTTTTTAGCATCCAATACTCTTCCTCCTCGTTTTCTATCTTTTTCAGTTGGTATCATATTTTTATAGTTGTGTCAAAATGTGATCAGGATCGCTATGCACGATTTTATATTGGCATATGGCATTCATAATTTATGAAATTTTTACAAAGTATGCGTCTTTTGTATTGTTTGTTGAACAAAAGGAAAACCTTTGATCCTTTTGCTGTCTCAGAAATCCCTTTTAACAATACCAGTTCCCCCTCCCCCTCTCCCTCTCCTTCTCGTATGACAGATGGATTCATTTGAAGGAGATAGCCATGGGGATATCAATGACGATGAATCAGCGGAGCATTCATTTCCTCCAGAAGATTCTGATCCATGTGGTGTCTCTGGTGACCCTGAGCTAGGTCCTAGAGTTGGAGATGACTACCAGGCTGAAATTCCCTGTCTAATAGCTGTTTCTGACTATGTACGGCTTTTAAAGAACCCAATTGATGCAGAAATTGCTGGCGGTAGTCCCCATGGTTTAGGAATGGGGTTACCCATACCCGTAATGTGGATCAATGAGGAATTTGAGAGCAACAAATATGAACATGTCAAGGAGACCCTGATTGTTTCAGAAAGTGACAACATAAAATGCAAAGCTGAGCCAATGGATGTTAAATTCAAGAATGGGATAACATCAGGCGAGTCAGAAAAGTTAGTATTGAAACAAGAACTGATGGCTCAAATGCATAAAAAGCCTGGAGGTGTGTATTGTCCGGTTCCTGGTTCTGCAGGTGACAGCTGGAGTGGCATAGAAGAAGCCAGTTTTCTTCTTGGTTTATATATCTTTGGAAAGAAACTCGTTCTGGTGAAGAAGTTTGTCGGGAGTAAACAGATGGGCGATGTATTGTCATTCTACCATGGGAAGTTTTACAAGTCTGACAGATACAAGAGATGGAAAGAATGCAAAAAAATGAGGAGCAGAAAATGTATATTTGGGCAAAGAATTTTTATGGGGCCAAGGCAACATGAGTTGTTTTCTCGTTTGTTTTCTCGCGTGTCAGAGGAATGCCAAAATTCTTTGCTCGAGGTAATTACATCTCTACAAATCTTTAATGCTAATATTGATCTGTACTGTAGATTGAATTATATCAGCCTGTCTGCACATACACATCAATCTGCAAACGAACATAAGTGTGCTAAACTAGTTATTTTGTTTTCGTGAATACTTCAATTCAGATTCTGGGTAGACACTCTGCCAACATTGTTTAAGTTATTATTTGATTACTAAAATTCTAGGCAGATTAGTATCGCTTCAATTGTTTAACAATTCATACATGTTTCTCACAAAGCCCCTATATACCTTCTGTAAGTTTGCTTTCCCTTGGAAAACTACTAACTTTCCTACACACCTGTAATACTGCTTTCCTGTAGCCTATATGTGGACTTGATTGGTAAACTCGAATTTATGTGTTTGTTACTGTAGCGATTAGTTCCACTTCTAGAGATTACTGCCTACTCATTGAATTTAGCCGTGTTTTAGCTTGTATGGTTATGGATTATGCAAATACTGTACAAACGAATTGTAGATGAGTATGTACTGATCTAACTGAGAAATTTTTATTTTCTGATGAAGACTGATGTATCTCTAATTAGCTAATGTGTAACTTGTGATTCACCAACAGTAACATATAAAGTTGATTATGCAAAATGAAAACCGTTTGTGCAGATAATCAGTTATAGGACTGGAGGGATGTGTCTTGGATTTTGCTATGATTGTTTGTCCATTTATTTGTTTGTATCAGGATATGGTTCCCATAATTTTGTTTCTCCAATTCCAGGTCTCGAAGACATTTGGGGAAGGAAAAATTTTACTAGAAGAATATGTATTCATTTTAAAGGCTAGAGTTGGATTGAATGCACTTGTAGAGGCAGTGGGAATTGGTACGGGAAAGAAAGATCTCACAGGCATTGCGACAGAGACTTTAAAGTCCAATCATGTTGCTCCCGTTCGCCCAGAAATACCAACTGGCAAAGCATGCTCCTCCCTTACACCACTAGAAATAGTCAACTTTCTAACTGGAGGCTTCCGGCTAAGCAAAGCCCGCTCAAGCGATCTCTTTTGGGAAGCTGTTTGGCCTCGTTTGCTTGCAAGAGGGTGGCATTCTGAGCAGCCTTATCCGGGTTTCTCCGCTGGTTCCAAGAATTCATTGGTCTTTCTTATCCCTGGTATTAAGAAGTTTTCAAAAAGGAAACTGGTGAAGGGAAGCCACTACTTTGATTCAGTAAGTGATGTTCTGAATAAAGTTGCTTCAGACCCCGAGCTTCTTGAGCTTGAAACGGGAGCAAATAAAGAAAATGGGTGGACAGATGAAACAAAGCTGGACGAACAAGACTTCCCAAACCAGCAACGCCACTGTTATCTGCAGCCTCGTACTCCAAATCGTAGTCGTGCAGATGTCATGAAGTTTACAGTTGTGGATACAAGTCTGTCTAATCGGAAAACATCCAAGGTGAGGGAACTGAGAAGCTTACCATTTGAATTGGATGCCTCCGCCTCCAGAAGTGATTCTGATGATGACGATGAGGATGCTTCTGAAGATTCAACAGATAAATCTAATTCTGCTGATTCCTTGTGTTCACAGAGGATCCATGTTTCGAAGTCCATCCGTTTGGGTAGAAGCGATAACAAATATTTTGAATATGATACTTCAGAGTGGGAGCATCAAGCTTCTGGTCAAGGTTTGACTACTGTGACTGCAGATCTCTCTAAGAATGAGAACATTGGAATATGCAACGACATGCGGCGCGGGAAAGCTGCGAAGTGCCAAAAGATCCACAAAATGGTTTCTGAAAAGGAAAATCATGTGGCCCCTGTTTTAAAAAGACGTCGACAGTTAGTTGCTTGTAATCACACAGATACCATCCCCACCAGGAACCACTTCTTGCAAGGTCCCATGTTACAGCAGGATGCATGCAGCTCTGAAGACCACCCTGAACTTAGTGAGAAAACTCCTCAAGTGGATCTATCCGAAGAGAAGTTATCATCCACCAGTACTTTGTCTAGAGGAGTCAGTCCAGTTAATAAGGGTGAAGGCAAACGTGGTGATAGTTTGCGCGTGGAAACATTTCATGAGAATCCTCGGTGCCGTACATTTTTTGACTTGAACATGCCCCCCTCTCTAGATGCTGAAACTGATGAACCTTTCACAATGACAGAAAGACAAGATGATCAAACAAAACAGGAACAGGATGCTGCTTCCCATTCAACGATGCCCTTTGAATGTGGGGATACTTCTGAACAGCAGCCTGCAATGAACTCTCGGAGACAGAGCACAAGAAGCCGACCACTGACCACCAAGGTACTGGAATCTTTTGCTTATGGATTTTTCGACACAAAGCAGAAGCGGAAGAGTAGGGATGAATTTCCCTGAGACAACTCCATATTAAGGCCATCCAGGAGTGCTCGTACTAAGGTGGGAGCTCCCGACAGTTTTGATACCAGTCTCCCGGATTTCAGCATGCAGGAAACCAGGAGTGCTATCCCCAATAACAATGCTGACGGGTACAGCGAACTTGACACGGTCTCCTAAGTCAGTTAGGTGCTGAAAATTCAACAAACAACTTGAACAAAGAGCTTCTGCATATAACGGAGACTGCTGCTTTTGGCTGGGCTACTATAACCCATGATACACAGCAAAGGTAGCTGTCTCTTGATTCTTCTGCATTGTACATGGTGTTACATACAAAGTTCATAGGAAGGTCTGAGTATTAGCGTCATCTCTCGAGGCCATTACATCAGAGAAAGCGGCACAAATAACCGGAAAACCAATGATGAGAGATAAAGTTACCCTCCACCGTTCAAATCGTAGTTGAAGTACAACAGCATTTGATAAAATCGTTTACTTTCTCACATATGTACAATTTACTTTATAAGTGGTTGTCTTTTGTTTTTTTTTTTTTTTCTTTCCTTAATTATGTGAGTTGCAAGACCAACTTATAGGGTGACTGTTGCATTCTGATCAAATGTAGTGAAAGTGAAACAAAAATTGTAGTTCGATTTAGACTGGAGTCGACATTTTCTCATCGGTTTACATCTGAAATTTTCGTAATGTGGAGAGATTTGTGTTGAGCATTGTTTGTTGACTGCCGAAAGCAAAAGATAAGTTGAGCGTTTAAATTTCCTTAGAACAGCTTGCTTGCATGCTCATTGTTTCCTAAACTCAGAGCCCTTTGACTCGTACCGAAGGTTTATTAGAACCACATTATTGTTAGCTTATTGTGAAGCTTAATTCATCCATTCTTGTTAGCTCATTATGAGGTTTAGCCCTGGTTTGGTACAGCTTAAATTTTTTTAAAAGCTGGGATGAAAAAAAGTTGCTGCCAGAATTGTGTTTAGTAACTCAGCAACAAAGCACTTATTTCCAAAATTGCTGCTAGAAACAACTAGAAAGTGGAAGCAGCTATTTGTTGTTTTCAAAAACTGGCTTTTTATCATAGAAACACATGTGAATAGTAACGTTTAATGAAAATTTTCAAATGCCGATCCTACCATCTCGCGTCTCACTTCTCTACCTTGCTATGGCATCTCACTTCTCTCCCTCCCGTCTCACCATTCACTCCCAAGTTACCCCAAAACCCAATCCCCAACCTGAAACTTCCTTCCTCCCAGCGATCTCTCTCATTCTCGTCCTTCCTCTGATATGCTTCCCTTGTCTAAAATTTTGTTATTTATTTGTTTGGATTTTTAAGTTTGGGGATGGCAGAGTGAGTGAAAGAGGGCGGGAAGAGCAAAGGGATGAGTGTATGGGTGTTGGAAAAAAAAATTGGGGATGGAGGGTTGGGAAAAAATTAATTGGGGAAGGTGATATGGTTTGTGAAAAAAAATTAGAGTTTGTGGAGGAAACAATAAAAATTGATTAACTCTTTGCCCGCAATGAAGCTTGTCGTTTGAGCCACTCAAACCGAGTCCAAAAGGGTCTCTCTGCCAGCAACGAAGCTTCTTGTTCTTTTCAAATTTTGTTTTGAATTATGTTCAAGATTTGTTCATTATTTTGATTGTTTGGGAATTGGTTTCAGATTCCGGAGCCACTTACTGGAAAAGTTTGGAAATTTGAAGATTTTGAATCACATCCTTCTTTACTGGTGAGTTCTTGCTTTGTGTTTTTCTTCAATGGTGTTTTGGATGGTTATTTTTTGTTTGATTTTCTTATTATCTGTCATATTATATGTCATGTATTGGAAATTGGCAATTAGTTAGAGTGGAGTTTTAGATTAATTAACATGAATGATGGGTTCTTAAATAACAACTGCAACTGCAAATGACATAACAATTGCTATTTTAGTGGAAATCAGAGGACATTAAACCTCTCTTTGCTTTTCCAGACTATCACCATTTAAAGCAAACCAGAGTTCTCCCTTCACAATGGAATAACTACACGCGTATTTAACAATCATGTCATTGTACAGTTTTTAAAGGCTCTTTCCTCTCCGTTTGCTCTTTCTCCCAAAGGAATTGGTCACTGGTTGAATTGGCCATATTGTTTCCATGTAAAACCATCTCCATTGGAATGGAGACTAGCAAACAATTTGACATCAAAGTGAGGCATGTAAAAGCTGACGTATCACTAGAAAGTCATTTTTGTTTCTTAAAGCCGACAAGGAGGTTTCCTTTATTTCATTAATGAGGATTCTAGGTCTTATCATTGCTTTGAAATATTTGTAGATCAAGTACACAGCAGGCTTAGCATTTGATTAAGCTGGGAGTGAGAGCATAAACAACCTACTGGAATACCATTGATATCCCAACCTTGAAAATTGATGAACTCTTTGGAGTCCTAAATAGTCTGGTCACTATTATTTGGTTGCTAGAATACCACCTCAGTTCATTTCTGTAGTATGTTTGCTCTGTTGTCATTCCTTGCCCAGTTCTTTAAATTGCTCTGTTGTCATTTCTATAGTATGATCGCTATTATTTGGCTGCTAGAATCCCAACCTCGAGTGTCATTCCTTGTCCAGTTCTTTAAATTGCAGTGACTGCTTGTAGTCACTAATTGCAGTCACCAACACTACTAACAATATGCTAACTATAAGATGTTTGCTCTGTTGTCAATGTATTAAACTGCTCCCTGTCCAATGTGTCAATGCCTCCAAATGGTAATCTTCATACTTTATTACAAAATTTTACATATTTGCTTTGTATTATTATTACAATGCAAAACAAAATTTTCAATTTTTAGGAAAAAATTACATGGTAGATGCGGGGTACCCACAAATGAGAGGTTATTTGGGACCATATAAAGGTGAAAGATATCATCTCTCGAATTTTCGTAGGGGTGCCGAACCAATGGGTCATAAAGAGGTATTCAACCACATGCATTCTTCTCTTAGGAGCATCATTGAACAAACTTTTGGGGTATGGAAGAAAAGATGGGCAATTTTAAGGGATATGCCTAATTATCCGTTCAATAAGCAAGTGAAGATTATCATTGCTACAATGGCTCTTCATAACTACATATGAAGGTATTCTAAACGTGATCGTCATTTTGATTACCCCAGGAACTTTTATGAAGAGAGCAATAGTAGTGATGATGATGATGAAGAATACCAAAATTATCAAGTTGAAGGATCATATGAGATAGAAGCATTAAGAAATAGAATAGCGGCAAGTTTGATGAATGCATTTAATTAGACTACTTTCAAGTACATTAACAATATTGTACTAATGAATCCTAGCTATTCAATCTAAAATATTTCAATTGAAGTAGTTTGTCATACTAATTAATATTTAAGATAAAGATAAAGTTTATAAATATTTTTCTTTTAAAAATAAAGTATATTTAGTAATTCACATTTATTTGTTAAGAAAATTAAAATAATGGCACATCTAGTATTATCAAGGTTCTAAAAGACGCTAGGCGCTAATCGGGCGGCGAGCTGGGGCCTAGGCGGATTAGGCGGATTTAATTAAATCTATATATTTTGTGTAAATAAATGTCTGTTTATACTTAAAATATATATAATTTCATCATAAACAACAAAATGGAATGACATATATATTATGAGCTATTGGAACATAATGAAAACATGGTGAACAAGTATATAATGTGTGTTCCTTTTAAGTATTCAACAAGTCTCTTACAATTTATTGAAAAAATAAAATGCAAAATGAAAGTTATATATTTTCTGTCTAAGTGAGTCGCAACCTAGGCAGGTGCCTAGGCAGGTCTGGGCGGGCGCCTTAGTCGGTCTAGGCGCGCTCCTTAGTCGGTCTATGCGCCCTTTCTTAATTTCTAAATGCCTAGGCATTAATCGGGGCATAGGCGGCTCTAGGCGGGGATTTTTAGAACAGTGAGTATTATACCATTTTTTGTTATTTCACACCGTCATAGCTGTTTTACATAAAAGTTTACCAAACACTATAATACTGTTTTTTTTTTCCAAAAGCACTTTCACAAAAATGTTTACCAAACACTATGCTACTTTATTTCATAGCATTCTCACAGTACAGTAGAAATAGTTTTTTTTTCAAAGCACATCAATACCAAATCAGCCCTTAATCTACCCATTTTTTTAACGTAGATACTATGCTTTGTTCAAAATAATAATAATAATAAATGTTATGGTATCATATAATCCAAATTAGGAAACAAAACCCTCATTAAAATAAAATAAAATAAAACCGTCACAAAAATTAACAAAAATAAAAGAAAGAGGCGCCTCCTGGGTATTAGCCATTTCGTGTAGGACAGTAGGACACGAGAGCACCACGCGCCACTTGAGCGTGTGTAGCTCCCATCGTCTTCTTCCTCCTCTTCCAGACTTGCAGTATTCCCACCAAACCCTATTCCTCAAAAATAAAAAGGGTCTTTGCATTTTAACCTGTTCTAATCTATGTTATCGGATTTTTCTTTGATTTGGGAAATATTAGAAAATAGAAAGCACATCCGACACAATGGGTCAGGCGCTTCGCCGAGCTGCTGGAAGAACGCGACCCACTTCGACCATCGTCTTCGATCAGCGGCCTCCTCCGGTTCCCCCCCCCCCCGAACGGCCCGAGATCTCCAAGGTCGGCGGCGCTATTGATTCCGGTATATAAAAGCTACCGCCTTTCTGTTGTCACTTCGCTTAACATTTTTCCTCAGCTCAGTTTAGTTAATTGACGGCGTCGTTTCGAATGTGTTTTGTTGGTTTCAGATGGCAGTGCAGGAACAGGAGGAGCAGTCGAAAATGTGCTTGAAGAGCGAGATCCAAATTACGACGCCATGCTCAATCAAATGGTGGGTAGGATCAAATCAAAGCCCGGAGGCAAATTGGAGATGGGTGAGGTCAGTTTTTCAATTTTTGATTTTTTCATTTCGTTTCGTCCGTTTGGAACAATGTAGAAAGCACTTCCGCTCATAAGCGCTTTCAGCGTAAGCTAGCTAGCCCCACTTTGAATTTGAGACATTGTGTTGTACGGTTGTAAATGTGTGATTTTGGGATTATTTTACAGGCATTTGTGATTTTGTGATGGAGAAGTATAAGAGGCCTCTTCCGAAGCCAGATTCCGGCAGTTATGAGGAGAGGCCTACTCCGCCGGGGACTCTGAATGTAGCACAGCTGCGCCACATCATCCTGCTGCATCAGGGCAAGGCTGAGGATCACAATGGCCGCATGGAGCCGGACCGAATTGCTGAAAAGCTCCGGGTTGATGTTGCCGAGGTTGGGAGGATCTTGCAGTTTGTATCAGTGCCTCCGGAGGACAGCAGCGGCAATCAGAAGAAGAATCGTAGAAGAAGGCACAGATAGATAGCTCCGTCGACCATTCTCCTTCGCAACACTGTCGCTTGTAGCTGGATTTTCTGTTGAATAAGGATGGCTCGCGTACAAGTTTGATTGCAACACGAAGTGAGAGTCTCTTTACCTAAACTTCATGTCTGAGATTGTTGCAAATGCAAGGGAAAAGTTCGCGTTTACTTGTATTAGGGTTTTAATTCTCTCTGTAGACATGTTTCCGCGAGTGCGAAAGGCGAATGTTCTGGTACTTCAAAAGTAGCCAATGTGGATGTGGTTCATGTCCTTGTGGGACCTCGTGACAAATATTTTCAACCAAAACGAGTATATATTGATTTGTTGACTCCACTTGAAGCCACGTCCAAGCATTCTAGATTATTGTTGACTCCGCTGATAAATATAATCCCTTAATGACGCTCATGATTTTAACTCAACCTCAACTCTCTTATCTTCTCCTACTTCTCGAGAAATTTTCAAAGTGCCCGCTACTGAGTACTCCGTCTCCACGTGTTATTATATTTTTTGTTACTCAATTAGTGAATTAACACGGATATCATTTTTTCACTAATTTTATTTTATTGAATTGAAAATTTGTATTTGATTTTGTGTGAATTCTATTTAGTTTTATTAAGATATTGCGATAAGCAACCAACTAGTACTATAATTTAGTATTATTTTTCTTTAGTTGTAAGTGAAATGTTTTTTGTTCGCCATGAAATCGATGACATATCGTAATGGTATTGAGTTGGATATTCAGTTAATGATCACTCATTATGCGCCCAACCCAATTCTCTCTTCTTATAATATAAAATTATTGTATGTAAAAAGATAATTTACCTATTTAAAAAATATATATATATAGGAATTGCTTAAGGAAAGGGATTTCCATTTTTTCAAAAAAAATGGAGACACGCTCTCCACCGTTGGATTTAACTTTAATAAAATTGTGTGGTTGAGATTGTGTGGCCTGTGTTTTAATCTTAACCACACAATTTCATTAAAGTCAATCTAAAGGTGGGGAGCGTGTCCTCATTTTTTTTGAAAAAATGGGCAAAAAAATGGGAATCCCTCCCCTTAAGCTCCCTTTATATATATATATATATATATATATATATATATATATATATATATATATACAGGCAGCTTAAGGAGAGGGATCCCCATTTTTTCAAAAAAAATGGGGACACGCTCCCCACCATTAGATTGGCTTTAATGAAATTGTGTGGTTGAGATTAAAACACAGGCCACACAATCTCAACCACACAATTTCATTAAAGTTAAATTCAACGGTGAGGAGCGTGTCCCCATTTTAAAAACAAAAAATAGGATCTCTCCCTTTAAGCAATTCCTATATATATATATAGCCTGCTTCGAGGTAGGTGTTTGGGTTGCTTTTCAAAGTTTTCTATGTAGCTTCTTTTTTATTCTTCCCCGTTGCATTTACATTTCAAAGTCTTTCTTTAATACTTATTCTATTGTATTGGAAGATAAGTTTTACAAGTAACTAGGAAGAACGAATCAATTTAAATGAAGGACGTCTGTGATGCATAAAACATTCATCTTTGGGATGCAAGTGCCTTTTTTTTTTTCCTGGTCAATGACTTTTTCTTTTGCTTTTTCTCAACTCGATCTGCTTTGCTTTGGGATGCAAGTGCTTCTTCTTTTTCTGTTTTTTCTGGTCAACGACGTCTTCTTTTTCTCAACTCGATCTGCTCTAGAACTGCAGTTTCCATTTCCCTTCTTCTGGTGCTCAAAACAAAGACCAGTCAACCCTAAACATTTCTATTAGGTCATCTGTTGTTCGCTACTTTTAACGACCGTCACTCATTCTATTCGTGTTATTATATCAATACTTAATTTAATAATGAATGAGTTATTAACAAAATTAATTAGCCAAAAATATATCACATAATACTTAAACTAATCACAACTAGAAATAGTTTTACTTTAAACATATACAAATTAAATTTACCCAGAAGTCAACATATGTGGAGTACTACCATCCCTTTGAGTAAACTTGAATCCCCTTTTACGTATGTAACCAGTAATAATTTTGCTAAAAAAAAATTTAGCTACCCTCCTTGTCTCCTTGACTTAGGCCATCTCTAAGGCCATCTCCAACCGATGGTTGGCCAGAGGGTTCGTTTTAGCCCTGTCACAAAAAATCGTCTCCAACCGAGGGCCAAAGGGCCAAACATAATTTATTATTTTAATTTAAAAACTACAACAACTTAAATTTAAAAACAACAACTTAAATTTAAAAACTACAAATTAAATTTAAAAACAACATTAACTTAAATTTAAAAACTACAAATTAAATTTAAAAACAACATTAACTTAAATTTAAAAACTACAACAATTTAAATTTAATATGGATAATCAACATCATCTTCATCATCCGCCATTGTAGGAGTATAGTCAGAGGTAAACAATTGCCGCCGAGCCATAATTTCCTTTTTTTCATATCAAAATAGGCCTTACTCATTGGAGTGTAATTTGAAGTGTTCCTTTCCATATTCTTGTCATCCATCTCTTCTTGTATTTGTTTGGCTTGTTGTTCATGCCTACACTTCCTTTCTTCTGCCTCACGGGCATTTTGCTCCGCCATTAATCGCAATGAGGCCGCCATTTCAAGTTGAGCAGCGTAATTATCATTTGCCTTGCCCTTTTCCTTCAACCTTCGGGCCTTGTTTCGTCCCATAGGCCTAGGTAAAGCACCTTCGGCCGGAGTAGGAGATTCATTTTCATCCGTATCTACAACTGGGGACGTAGTTTCGAACACCGGCATAGGATCTACTCTACGTTGAGGTGGATCTTCAAATAATACCCACCATTTACAAATTTCCCAACAACCGTGAAATTGAAAGGGTTTTGAGTTGCCCTCCATATACAATTCCTCCGCTTGGCGTACCTAGAAAATATAATTACAAAAATTAAAGGAAATTAATTCATGAAAATAAATGTAATATAATTAAACATTTAAAATAAATTATGAAAACACTAACTTCGTCGTAGTAATTGGCGCCGCTTTGATGTCTATTTGCGGCTGCTAATAGTGTGACATCCCGTCCCTAATTTTCTATTCGTTCGATGTGCAATGACGATTTTGCCCTCACTTACGCGCGAACGGGTACGTTTGGACACGATATTGGGCTTTTGGGTGTCCTAAATATTCAGCCCAAAAAGTTTGGGCTGGTGTTGACATGTGTAACTATACATGCACGCAGACACGTACACAAATCAATTCTGATTTTCCTTCTTTCTTCTTCCTTATCTCTCTCTCTCAAACTCTCACTTTCTCTCTCTCGATTCTCAAGTACAGAATACACACATACAACCATCGCGACACAACCAAGACTTAAGGTAAGTCTTTTTGAACTCGTGGGACCTTGATGAATTCATTGATACTAGTTTTAGGTTGTGAAACCCTCGAAAACCATGTTTAAACCGAGCTTTTTCATAAAGGTACTATTCATCAATTTTCATTTGGCTTGGTTTTAGGTGAAAACAAGATCACCACAAGTCTTAGAACTGTCCCACGAACCTCGGAGTACCTAGTTTGCAAAGTTTGGACGTCGGGATCACTGGTTTCAAGGTTGGCCGAAATTGGAAGGTTTCCCCGAGGAATTTCCAGCCATTTTTCAAGGTATTTGAGCTTATAAACATGTTCTACATTGAATTTAGAGCATGTAGGAAGAAAAACGAGTGAAAAAGGATGAAAAACGAACGAGATAGGCTAGTTTGAAGTTTGGCTGGAATCGGTCGCCGGCGCCGGCGATGGTCGCCGGAAAAACCAGTCCGGCCGGCGACCTGAGGTAGGGGGTGACGGAATATTCCGTCAAAGTTGACGGAATATTCCAACGCCGTTAACTAACGCCGTTAAGTGACGCCGTTAGAAGTTAACGGAATATTCCTTTGCTGTTAGGGTTAACCGCGCGTGCACAGCACGTGACAGCGCGTGGGGGCGCGTCTGTCCGTGCTATTCCCGGCGCGTGGGGGCGCGTGCAAGGTCCTAAAATTATTCTAAAAATATCACGACGGTCGTGACGTCGTGTAGGTCGCGTTGGTATATTCAAATACCAAAATTGACCTTCGTATGAAAAGTTATTTACGTAGGTCGTTTATGTGCTGTTAATGACGGTTTTGCGATTAATTCACGTATAGGTGAGACGTATCCAGCGGACGAGCGCAGTCACTCTAGGCTCGGGGGATACGACCCGTCGACATACCAGTGAGTGGGCTTTGTTTTCAGTATATATGTATATGCATGACGTTTTTCCCAGAAACGTACATTGATTGATTTACGAATTGATTGGATTGGATAATTAGAATGCCATGTCGTATGCCTACTATAGTATATAAATATGATTATGATTGCATATATTGTGCGTTGACGCCGAGGACGGCCAAGTAAGTCAGGTAAGTACTGTGGTAGTGCTTGAAATGATGATAGATTGTGATTTAGCTAATCACCTGCACCTCGGGTGTTGTGCTCCGCCAGAGTAGGGCCTAGCCTTCACGTGATCGTTCACCTCACGCACCGTACGCTCAACTTGGATCCAAGATAGGTGCCTAGCCTGTCGTACAGACCACAATAGGTGGTTCCGACTCGTTGGTGACCCGCGATTCGTCGCACAGCCTTCACGTGATCGTAGCACAGAGCGTAATATGATACACCTAGCCTGTCGTACAGACCACAATAGGTGGTTCCGACTCGTGTGCAGGATGATGATAGTGATAATGATGATTGATATGATTGAGTATGTTTGATCAGTTATAGATTCAGCCGTACAGGTCATTGGGGGGTGACTCCGGCTGATAGGGCACTAGGGACACCCTAGTTTTATATTACTTGCCTGATGATGATAATGATTCTGAGTTCGTATATCGATATGACCTATTATTACGTTTTGATAACGAGATGTGATATGTAGACGATGTTTTCGTATATAAGTATATATACGTACTATTTTCTGGGAAAAATTATACTGATTTACAGCGAGGGGTTATTTATGGAATTATGAAATGGTTTTTGGAAAACTTTGTTTTTGCCCACTCACCTTTGATGTTTTGCGCCCCTCCAGGTACTAGGTAGCAACGTCGTGGACGATTGGCGAGGCGCCAAGGCAGTTCTGACAGACCACCACTTATGTAGGATTTCTTTCGTAGTTATAATGTTTGTTTAAACTTGACTGCACTTAGGATCGGCTCTGTATCATATGTATATTATCAACTTAATTTTCACTGCTGCACTTTATGCCAAATTTGCTTCCGCTGACGCACACGGCTACGTCACTCACACGTGACGGCCGGCACGCTTCGGTTTCCGGATCGGGGTGTGTCAAATAGTGCTTGATGCCATTTATTCAAACTTGGATGAAGATGTTTCTTCCATCTTGAAGAACAACTCTCATGGTTTCGGGTATTCGGTGGAATGGTGCCTTAGTAGAACTCTAAGTATTTTTTGGACACACGAGTCCAAACACCTTCACTTGTTTGACAAATCCCCCTCACACTATCTTCCGAGACCCATCTATAAGCCCTGCAAAGAGCTTCATCTTATTTTCGGGTCCAAGCCCTACCTTTCATTGCAGATGAGGCCATTTTAATTGAAAAAATTAAAGGAAATATTGAAGGAAATTATTGAAAATTTTGAAGAAATATTGAAGGAAATTATTGAAAAATTTGAAGGAAATATTGTAGGAAATTTGAAGGAAATATTGTAAATGAAGTGAAGTATTGAAAGAGATTCACCATATTTATAGAAGAAAAAAAAAGTTTAAAAAATTATTAAAAAATTGCTTCACATTAACGGCTAGTTGCTTCACATTAAAAAATTTATTAAAAAATAAAAAATTGCAACGGCTAGTTGATTCACCATATTTGAAATTCTAGCCGTTACATTCAAATGAATACCTTTTATTGTCGGTTATAACCGACAGTATTAAAAAATCTTTCTTTAATGCTGTCGGTTATAACCGACAGCAATAGGAAAACAATAAAAAAAAATAATTAGCCAGCCCTTCAGCCCTCTAGCCCTCTCCGATCCTGTGGGGCCCTCCCAGATTCTAGAGCCCTCTGGCCTAGCCCTCGGTTAGAGACGGTTTTAGAGCTATTTTCGGCCCTCTGGCCCTCTGGACCCTTCGTTTTGAGATGGCCTAACCGATGGCTGGCCAGAGGGCTTGTTTTAGCCCTCTGGCCCTCCAAGATATTAATATTTTAATGAACAGTACAAGGCCATATTTGCCCCCGTCTCCAACCGAGGGTCAAAGCGCAAGAGGGCTCATTTTAGCCTCATCACAAAAACCCGTCTCCAACCGAGGGCCAAACATAATTTATTATTTAAAAACTACAACTTAAATGTTGTTAAATATTTTTTTTATGTTGTATAATTTTTATGTCGGTTAATGTTATTTAATGTTGTTTCATGTTACTTAATTTAATTTAATGTTGTAAATGGTTTAGGAAGTTATAGGAAAAAAATAAAATTAAAAAAAAATACGAAACAAATTTTGTGAAATAGAAGTTATAGGAAACAAATAGAATTTAAAATAAAATGAAACAAATTTTGTGAAATAGAAGTTATAGGAAAAAATGGAACTTAAAAAAAATGAAACAAATTTTGTAAAATCAAAGTTATAGAAAAAAAATAGAATTTAAAAAAATGAAAAATAGAAGTTATAGGAAAAAATTTGTAAATAAAAAATAATAATAAAACTGTAAAAAAAAAATTCAAATCATTCTTGTCGGTTATAACCGACAGGAATACATTCATATTATTTAGTATAAACGTATTCCTATCGGTTATTCCGACACTTTTAAAAAAATTCTGGCCAGCCCGAGGCTGGTTGGCTGGATGTGGCCAGCCCTCTAGCCCTCCAGCCATCTCCGATTCCGTGGGGCCCTCCCAAATTCCACAGTCCTCTGGCCTAGCCCTCGGTTGGAGACGGTTTTCGGGCTATTTTCGGCCCTCTGGCCCTCTGGACCCTTCGGTTGGAGATGGCCTTACAATAACTAGTAATTTACTATATACCCTTTTTTTTTAAATTTACTTGCAATAATATAATTAAAAAACACTTTTAGATCACCAAAAGTGATTCCAATAATGTTTAATGTAAAAGGTTAGAAAAGTCCCTTATGCTTCTTCATGAAACACTTCAATTCCGAGTTTTCCACAAAACATTTGTATTTTTATTAAAAGTATCAATGTGCTTCTAAATTTCAATAGAAGCACCACTTCTGAACAAGAGTACTTTTTTATAGAAGTATTTACAAACAAGCCTTAAGTGTTTGCTAGAAAAGATCATGAATAATACTTGTATTCCTTTTAGGGATAGACTCATTCCCACTTGCAAATAACGCAGCTTTACCATAGAGACTTCATAATTGAAACCGTTCAATTTCTTAATTTTCATTAACAATTATTTGTACAAAATTATTCGAATGAGAGATTGATTAATCATTGAAATGTATCAAATAAATGAATGAGTAACTATTAATATGTTACTTGGTTGTTACATCATTGATTTATAAATATAATCTCCAAATTCAAATAATTTTTTGCATGGGTGATATTCTTATATAGGAATGATCTTCAAATAAAGATTAAAAAATTGAACAGTTCCTATTGTGAAATTTCTATGATGAAACTACGTTATTTGCAAGTAAAAAAATCAGCGTATCTTTAGACGAAATGCAAGTATCATTTAAAGATGATATGTGGTGTGGAAGATTTCGGCTTGCTTCTAATGAAGGCGATCTATTATTTTTAAACAATTATTAATTGTGAAGATATTATATTAAGCATCTGATTAAGCTATTGCACCAAATGTTCCCAGATGTTAACCATTGGCCAAGCGCTGACCTAATCTCTCTGTGTTGATTAATTAGTGTTTACTGTTTCACAAGTGGTGAATTGTTTTCGTTGTTAAAGTTCAACAATTCTAAAAAAGATAGCTAGTAGCGAAATCTTACCGAATCAGTCGTAATTAGTCTTTTTTTTTTTTTTGGATTTATAGAGACAGTCTCGATTAGTTTTTTTAATTTTATTTTTACAAATTGCCTATCAAAACGTCAAAAAAAATTCAAAGTTGAATCTTAACCTAGTTAAGAGAAAGTTTATGACTAACTCACCTTCAATCAACTAATATTCGGGGTCGAAATTCTCTTCTCTCTTCATATTTAAAAAAAATAATAATAATTTTAAAAAAAATTCATTTTAATGAAAAGTTCTTTTAAAGATATAGTGAATAGTATAAAAAAGATAAAAATGTGATTTTTTGTTAAAAATAAACAGTACCAAGAGTGTTTTTGTTAAAACTCTCTAATATTTAAGATTAGCTTAAAATATTGATTGTCTCGAAATAAAAAAATAAAAATTTAAGTTTGCTTTTTCAGACTGTCACCCAACGATATATAACAAAGCTTATGAGCTTTGCTCTTTCCCAATCCAAATCCCGTTCTCTTTCTCTAGCTCAAAAATGGAGCAGAGGATTCTAGAACTCGAACTCATCTCAGCCAAGGACATCAAAGACGTCAACCTCATATCCAAGATGGACGTTTACGCCGTCGTCTCCCTCCAGGGCGAAGATGTATCTCGCGCCGGCAAGCAGAAAACCAAGACCAAAGTCTCCCAGGGATGCGGGACCCATCCCACCTGGAACTTCCACATGAAGTTCGTTCTCGACGAGTACCTAATTCAGCAGAACCGCCTCTCCCTCGTCTTCAAGCTCGTCTGCCAGCGTAGCCTGGGCGACAAAGACATCGGCCAGGTCGTCGTCCCCGTTAAGGAGCTGCTCGATTCCGTCAAGGCTGACGCCGCCTCCATGACGTTTGTCGCTTACCAAGTCAGAAAGCCCTCAGGGAAGCCGAAAGGTGAGCTCGAGTTCTCATACAAATTTGGCGACAGAGTGGCGGCGTCAGAGGCGACGCTGACAGCGGCTTCGTCAAAGGGTAACAAGCCGGTGACGGCCTATCCGGTTGTTGGACCGTCAGTCCAGCCGGTGGTGGGGTATGGTGGATACCCACCTCCAGTTGGCAGCTCTGCTGGGCCTCCGCCACCTGGATACGAGTACCCAGCACCACCGCAGGGATACGGGTACCCGCCGCCGCCGCCGCCGCCAGGGTATGGGTACCCACCACCGCCACCAGGGTATGGGTACCCGCCACAGCCATCAGGGTATGGGTACCCAGGGCCGCCACCTGCCGGGTATGGATACCCACCGATGCAGCAACCCCAACCGGAAGCAACGAAGAAGAATAACTTTGGGATGGGGCTGGGAGCTGGAGTTTTAGGAGGGTTACTTGGTGGGATGATAATTGGAGATATGGTATCTGATGGCGGTGGATGTGGTGGCGGTTTTTAGTCTTTTGGATGTATGCTTCTCAACTTTTTGTTAGAGTAGTAAATTTTCTTTTTGAATTGTTTTCTTTGTTTCATGGCATCATTGTAAAGTTCGGTATTGACTTTTTGTGAATCTTATGAAATTTGCTAGCAAATTTTCTTTCTACATGTGACATGATATATCGTGTTTGATATAGGGTAAGTACCAGTTTGGTACAACTGGAATTTTTTAAAAAGTTGGTAAAAAGAAGTTAGGATCTAAAGTGTATTTAGGAAATATCTATAATCACAGTTATGAGTGGGAAAAAAAATCAAAAAGCTAAAGCAATAAAAGCAAGCTTAAAAAAACCGGCTTATTTATTCTGAAACACAGGTATAGTGCCCATTAGTTGAGAGTGATGACTAATAATCTCATAATTATCATATTCAGAACACATGAGATAAAAGTTAAGAAATAGGATATCCACAAGTTCGATGAATGTATTTGGTTAGACTACTTTTACATTGAACAACTTTTGGTTTGTTATTCTATTTAAAAGTATTTATCAGTTGATTATGGTATTTTAAGTTCATCAACAATGTTGAGCACTTGTGCTAATGAATTTTAACTATTTAGTTTAAAATATTTCAATATTTTGAAGTACTATGTTGTAGTAATTAGTATTTGAGATATGTATAAATTAGAAATAAATATATTTTCATCTAAAATATATTTAATAATTGACTTTTATTTGTCAAATAATTAAATCAATACAAATCTATTAATTCACATTTATTATATAAAATTTACCAAACATTGTAACAATGTTTTTTTTTTTGTTAAAGTTATTTTTATAAATTTTACCAAACATTTTATTATTTTATTTCACAGTTACTTATTTTCACATTCGCATGCAAATTAAAAGATAATTAATGAGCAAATACGATGAGAAATATAAGTGTACAAATCATATCCTTAATCTGGTGGACTGTTGGAGGATTCAAAGGTCCCAAGTATCCAAAACACAGAGAGAATTCCAGCACGAAAGCAGCTGATAGATACTACCACCACCCTGCCCTTAACCAAATTTCCAAAACCCATTACAAAATATGCTCAATTTGGAGAAAACTCATCTTAATTAAGACTTTAAATTAAATAATTTACATGGCATGAGATTGACCAATTTTTTTTTTTTTTGTCAAACAACTATTTAAATTGATGAGACTTCGTCCCATATCATGGACTGCAAAGATGGATCAATGATACTTTTACTCTAACATAACGTTTTTTTCCACGGGAACAAGTAATCGAGATTAGAATATGATGGATTACAAGGCAACATCATCTTGATCATATTCCAACAGAATATACTTTTCTACTTGGTTTATCAGGGCCCTTGAAAAACTAAGAAAACCCCTAATGTCACTGATCCCAACGTTTGACTTTGGCGCCGGCGACAATCTTTATTAATCTCTTCATTTTTCTTTCTCATCGTCCTTAGTAGGGGTTGTTCTCTCACTTTGTTAATGAGAGTCTTCCTGTTTGTTGTTACTTTCTCCTTCGGTCGAGGAACGACCTTTGTAGTGGTTATGATTTACTTAAATCGCAACATTTGTTCAAAATTCATAGTAGGATTTTTTTGCCAACAATTACAAAATCATCAAAGGGTGGTGCAGTTTTTTTTTTATCATGGCGTCGTTGCGATGGCGTGAAGGGATTTATATTGTTAGGTTTTGTGTTTTGTTTTTTTTTTTTTTTTTTTTTTGGTTTGTGGTTTTTCATCTGTCCCCCCGACAAAGGACTATGAAGGCCTCTTTGTCATGACTCGTATTAGGGTTTTGATGTAAGATCTTGTTCTCGATCGGAAGCGGTATCTTTCCGTGTGAAATCATACTTCGATGATGGTGTTCATTTTATTTGATTAATGGAATGAAACTGTAAAAAATTAGAACATATTCACATGACTATATCCAATTGACATTTAAGATATCCTTGACGATTATGGGTCAATTCAGGCAATAAACGTATTCAAGTGAGGCTCACTTCACATTAACTTTCAATGATTCAAAACTGTTAAGTTTCATATTAAATTTTAATGATTCACATTGTTAATTTTAGGTTTTGCCTCAAAGAGCATTGTTGCTAAAACAATTTTATGAACAAACAATATTATGATCTACACTAAGGGCTGAGAGGTGGGCTAAGCCTCACAATAAGCTAGCCATAATAATATGGTTCAAATTTGTCTTTGGCGAGAATCGAACCTAAGACCTCTCACTTACAAGTGAAGATGAATACCACTCGACCGTAGTATTAAGTGGCTAATAATATCTTAGTGGTTTCATGTGTATCTAATTTTCCGTAAGAATGATCTTGCAATAAAAATTAAAATATAAATTATTCATATATTTGAAATAAAATTTGAAGTAGGACCTCATAATCTCACCCTCAAATTAATTTATTGAGAGGACTTTTACCACCTGCAAACGTAAGGTTAAAAATAGGGGTGTGCTATCCACACACTCCTTTTTACTTCTCACACACCCCTATTACTTTCTGTCCGTTAGATCTTCTTCAATTCATCTGATCCGATGACTGAAATCTAAAAAGGTGTGAGAGAAGTAAAAGGGGGTGTGTGGATATCACATCCCTAAAAATAAATACTTGTACGAGAACAAGATAGTTGTAGTAAGAATGTTCATGCAAGGTTGTTCCCACATCCCACGGGAATTATTTAAAATAATTTATGTAAAAATCAAATCTTAATTAGTTATTTAAAACAAAGTTTAGAAAATGTTGTTTTTGGAACTTAAAATAATAATGAACTTTAGTAAAAAAAAATAAAAGAAAACAATTAAAGAAACCAATTTGAAAGTTAACAATTTTAGAAAACAATGATAAAAACACTTTAGGGTTTCGTCGTCACCTTAACAATCCTATATAGTTTTAAGAATTACTTATGAATTTCAAATGCTACTTTGAATATTAGGTTTTCCTTATGTATATTCTCATCGTGATATTCAAGTAAGAACGTATATCTAACATGCAATCTGTTTGTGATATTCAGATCAAATGTAAATGTGCAAGACTCATTAAGTTTTGTGAAATCATTTTGAAAAACTATGTATCCCTTAAGAACGTGATATTCACCTTAAGTGAAATTTCAATTATCAAACACAAGAAGCCCTACTCAATCCTCTTGTGATATTCCGACTGAATCACATCTGATTACTTATCTAAACATCTTAATGGTAGCTAAGCATTAAGATATAGTGAGTTTAAACATAGTGATTAATAATTCAAAGTATGCATACATAATATCATAAGCAATTAAATAAATACTACATATTCATGCTAAGGCTTATGTCCCCAACCTAGCAAAAGAAATTAGTTACACACAAATATTATTAAGAACATGAATAGAAAACACCTTGTAAATAAACTTGAATTGTCAAAAGTTCTCTAAGACGAAATCTCCCAAGTAGTGCATCGAGAACCCTAATGGCTAATTAACCTTATTTATACTACTACAAAATAAAATCCTTCCTAGAAAAGGTTTTAGAATAAAACTAGGAAACAAAACTAAGAAACAATCTCCTAGTTAAATATGGAAATAATCTCCTAGTCAAACATTGAAAAATCTGCCAACAAACTAATTAGTCACGTTCTGGACTCAAAACAGCTCCAAAGAAAAGGCCCAGGACAGTTTATTTTAAAGATTAAGATGTTCTGAATATATCTCTAGATAGGTCTGAATCCAGAAAATGTCATCTTAGATGCCCAAAAACTCAAATAAGCCCAAAACATCATTTTGACAACCTATCCCTTATTTCATTACATAAATAAACCTGTTGGGTAGAAAAAATTAAAACTTTGACACGAACAATTTGAGAGATTCACAAACATTCTCCAATTTAAATCACTGTAAAATTTGACTGTTTGATCACATTTTGCTCGAGAGGAATTAGCATGTCCTACATTAAAAAAAATAT
The DNA here is from genome assembly GCA_963580275.1 of Crataegus laevigata. NCBI lineage: Eukaryota > Viridiplantae > Streptophyta > Magnoliopsida > Rosales > Rosaceae > Crataegus > Crataegus laevigata. The sequence continues at coordinate 13,215,497 of OY756940.1, read as the reverse complement.
AAATAAAAGAATCAAAATTTCACTTAAATAGTTATCAAAGCATACTAAGACCATGGTAAAATATATAGTATGAAATCGACTCATCAGCTTTCTCAATAGAAGTGGGAACAACAATACATGCCAAACTGGATTTTCGTTTTTTTTTTTTTTGTAAAACAAGGTTCTACCAAATTATTTTTCACTAGTATTTCGTAGGAATATATTTTCACTAGTTAAGTTGGACTCTTGGAGAAGAAGTATAACCTATAGATGAAATTAGATTTATCCTGTTACCGAATTTTTTTCTACTTTGGATAGTACTCCCTTTCCTAGTTTGTCACTAACACTACAAAACTCACTTTCTCCTGTAGAATAAAGTACTACTACAAAACTCAATGAGTATTAGAATCATATATATATATATATATATGAGTACTATATATATGCATTTTCAAGATGAAGAAAGGTACTATACATATGTTCTTAGTAATGAATCAGTTTTGTAAAAAAAAATCGTTTTGAAGGATGTCTACGCATTAGTTGTATCATGCAATCTGTACTCTCTTAGAATTCATATCGGAGTATAACTCCAATTTTCTTATATATATCTCCTTTCTTAGTTATAGCCCAAAATTTAGATTTGAATTATTCGATCCCCTCTGAGCACCTATATACTCAAATTCTCTAACCTCTCTTTAATTAACCCTCTCTCTCTCTCTCTCTCTCTCTCTCTCTCTCTCTCTAGATTAATGGGGCGGAGGACACTAGAAGTAGAGCTCATCTCAGCCAAAGGCCTCAAAGATGTCAACTTCTTTACCAAGATGTCTGTCTACGCCGTCGTCTCCGTCCTCGACGGCCACTCCCAAGAACAGCAGAAAACCAAATCCTTCGTGTCCCAAAACTGCGGCACTCATCCCACCTGGAATAACTTTCACATGGACTTCACCGTTGACGAGTGTCTTGCCCAGCAGAGCCGCCTTGCCCTCGTCTTCAAGCTCATCTGCAAGCGCCGCCTCGGCGACAAGTACATTGGCCAAGTGTGTGCTCCCATTAAAGAGCTCTTTGACACCATGGCCAACCCCAACTCCACCATGACGTTCGTGGCTTACCATGTTATTTCAAAACCCTCGAGTAAGCCCAAAGGTGAACTCCACTTCTCTTACAAGTTCTGCGATAAAGTGGCGGTTTCACCGGCGGAACCGCCGTTTGCTTGGCCGCAATTCCAACATGAACATACTGCACGGGGGCCACCGTATGTTCCAAGGCAACCTCAATATGAGGATACTGCACTAGCACCGCTTTATGTTCTGCCTCAAACCCAATATGAGTATACTGCAATGGCCTCGCCATATCCTCCCCCACAACCCCGATATAAGTATACTCCATCTGCACCGCCACTATACGGATACACGTCCCCGCCATCCCGATATCAGTACACTGCATCAGCACCGCCACTGTATGGATAACCGTCTCCTACCAAGAGTTCCCATGCCAGCGGCAGTGCCAGGATACAGGTACCCGTAGGTGCAGCAACCTTATGCCCTCTAGGCAGCTGGTTCGTGGGTTAATTGGTTTACACATTGATGGAAGGAGAGATCTTGCATGAGCTTCTAAGTGAGTAATTAAGTTGGGACTCCCCATATTGTCAAAATGGTTTTATGGTGGAACATGTGGGAAAAGGAATCTTGTATGGGCTTATAGATAAGTTAGACTACTCTCAATATTGCCGATTGATCTTATGGTGAAGTCTCAACTTTCTTCAAGAAGTACGCGGTTAATGTGATGGTTGTTGATGGTTCTTAATTTTTTTAGCTATATGTGAATATGAAACTAATAAAATGGGGTTTGTGTTTGAAGCTGAAAAAAGTTAGTAATCATCTAGGCTCTTACTAATTGGTTCAACTTTGTTATGATATGCAGGACTTCTGCTTGTTTAATTTCCTAATTATGTCTGAATTTAAATGTTTTTAGTAGAGGTTTCGTCTAGTAGATTTAAACTCATTGCTTGCTTATATAAACGGGTTTTTGCTTGACGGTGGTTGCCTTTCTGTACGCATGCTTGCGTGTATCTGGTGATGAGGGTAAACATTTGATCTACAAATGTAAGGCTGTTGTTGCTTACATGGCATAACCTTGAGCTTTGAATCAGCTTGAAAATGTTTCGAACGGCTGGGAGTGAAAGGAGGGCACATGAAATAGGAGGGGAGAGATGTTGTAGTTTATCTACATACATGTTTCCATTTAGGGTTTGGTGTCATAGTCATTGTGAGACAACAAAACTTAATCAGTATTTAGGGATTGGATTGGATTAGCACTGGTGGCTTCCGAAGTTGTGTTGGATTGTATAATCAGAGGCCAAAGGGTTTCCAAGAGTCTAGAACTCTCTGTTGGCGTGGGGATCAAGTAATTGGCTATCAGGTTTGTTCTTTTATGAATGGAATTCTATGACTGGAGGCCCAGAAGCATTCTTGGTTAGTTTTCGGCTCTTGGACCATGGAAGCTCAATTCTACCTTGTTCACTTTAGGTCTATAGCCCACAGTCCTTCTAACAAACAGTTCCTATAAGTACCTTAGGCTACTGAATGTCCACCAATTAATTAACAATAGGCAGGGAATATCATCAAGCATAACATCACCTTCCATGTTTTTATTTTTATTATAACTGTTATTTCTACTTTAAGTTAGATTAAGAGAAGGGGGTAGGTTTTGAATCTGAACTATAGTAGGATGTAGATTAAGGTTTATCCATTAGGACAATCCACCACTTGCGCACATCATATATACTTACATAATATATACACTGAATATAATAAGAAGCGAAATCTTACAAAGAATAAAATGATCGATCTTTTCATTATTAATGATTTTGGAATATGATTAATAAGAGAATTCATCCCTTAATTTTTGTTCTTATGAAAGGATTGATCCTACATTCCTCATGTTGAGTACTTTATTCTCAAAATCATGGTAAATGGCCTAAATCCATCTTTTTGAAACAAAGTTAGGCATAATCTAATGCTAGATAAGCACATCATTCTCTCTAGCTAGTTGCTTTATTTTATTTTGTTCTCTTCATAGAAAAATTCCCATTTTAATATCTTAGCAAAACCTTAAGACGCTCAAATTTTAATAAACCCTAATATCCAATGAGTTTTGTTGTATTATAATACAAGTATAATGGAGAATAAGTTCGGCCACACAGGCATGAGAGAGGGCATTGGTTTTGAAGAGACTACTACTTAAATTAAGAAGGATAATCATTTGGAATTTACTCGTTGTAAGGGGCAAACCCCCCTTTGAAGATGTAAGCAAAGATTACAAGGTTCTCCATTTTCTTTTAGATTATATGCATGGAATCCAGTTGCCCCTCCATTTTGAAAATTAAACGGATCTTCCTCTCAAGCACTCTTTAGCAACTTTCAAAAGATACGGTTATACCGTTAAAGCGTCTAAATACATGAGCAAGGAGTTTATCAAAATATACTATGGCATTTTCGCACTTTACTTTTGTTCCCCAGCATTCCTAATTTTGTTCAGTCATTAGATCGAATAAATCAAAAGAAAATCAAGAGATTGAAACAAGAGGGAGCTGTAGAAAAGAAAATGAAAACTTACATGAAATGTGATGGACATATATGATGGTAGGAGGTAAAATGACAAATAATAATAGTTCAATGGGAAAATTGGCCAAAATAAAGATTCAACCAAATCGAAAAAGAGTAAGTGTCGAAGAGAAAATCATCCAAATACTCAAAATACAAAACATTGGAGTAAATTGCATATTCACTCAAAAATGATAGAAGCATCCTCCTCACATAACCTAACACTATCAAACACATCTATAATAGACGTCCAACGTGATTACATACTAAACCCCATTCAAATGTTGAATTTTTGTCTAAATTAGGGCTAAAGCATCTACTCGCATAAATGAAGTTGTGCTTTAAATTCGATCCATACATACTTTTTTAAATACAAACAATAGGGGTAAAATTCGAAACTAAAACCTCAGGTGCAAGAGTAAAACCCTCTTAACCATAACTACAAGCCCCTTGCCAACCGTACAATGCATTCACGTGAATAACGAGAGAATATATAAGCATAGGGGCTTGCCCAAATATATTACTATATATTTAGGAGAGAACCTACATTTCTTTTACTGATTAAGATAGGTCGTTCCTTTATTCTTTTAAAGAAGAGGTTACATTTAAAGGATGATATACAAATATATTGCTTAATTAGTTAAATCGAGGACTCAAAAATTGGCTTTTATTGAGGGACAATCACATGGGCATGTTGTATACATGTCACAAGTAATAGAGCTTTCCTTACTTTATGGAGACATATACTTACAGTGATGATATAGAGAGCTAGGGTTAAAGCAAAACAACCATGCATGATGATGAAAAAAGCTGGTCGAGGATATATAGAAATACTCCCTAAAAGTAACTTGGAATTTCCAGGAAAAAAAATGCTTTGAAGAAAAAGATGGGGGATTTAGATTTGAGAGAATCATTGATATATGAGGTGGAAAATTTCTCTGTACACGTCATGATCTTGATGCATTGAAAATTCGATTTGGTTGCTTTGCTTTTCTCTGAAAAAACAGAAAAGGATGGTGATGGTTACATTTTCTTGAGGTTTCTAGCAAAAGTCTTGATAAAACGCATGCATTTTGCCCGTTTGTGAAAATAAATTACATATCCTAGCAAAATGAACGTGATCAACGATTTAGAGATAACAATTTGACAGCATAATAAATGCATATGGCAAGACAAACACTTCCATCAAATAAAAGTGATTATTCTGGAATATTTCAAGAATGATCGAGTTGCATAGTTGTGGAAGGAATTAAAGAAAAAAACACTTGAGAAAACCAGGGCTGGGGCGGGTGGTCCAAACTTATGAGATTGTCGAGAGAAATTTCATGAGAGAGATGTGACAAAATTGGAAACCCAATTGGCAAAGTTCATTGTCATGAGAAGAGAAATGCCGGGTTTGGTCGGGTTGGGAGGTCTGTTTCAGAGGGCCAAGTGGCTGGAGGAGGAAGAAGCAAAATCTAACAAGGGCATGATCATAGCACTGTGGCAAAAGAGAATGTGTGTCCTAAAGGCCAGCATGCTATATGCATATATCACACCATCTCCATTGGTTTGGTTGGGTGGGACTGGATTCTGCTGGAATCCATGGCTGCCTATCTTTTTGGAAATTTCCAAGTTCCAAGTTGTTGGTTACTCCCCCTAAGAGTCTTAAGACAAAATAACCCTAGCTAGGTACTTACGTAGCTAGCCAAAATAGAAGATACGAAAACTATAGGGAGTCTTATTGTACTTGTTCATATCTAGAATGCTAACTCTATAGTAACTTCTGAACATGAATTTTGTTTATTGTTGATGAGTCCATATTATACTATATATTTTACCCTTATCTTAGTATTAATTTATTGGTTATTTTGGTGAGATTTTGATACTTTGGATTATATTTTCAATGTAGAACATTCGACTTCAGCTGGAGTAAAAAGTGATCAAACGGGTGAATTTTAGAGTGATTCCAATTGGAGGGTGTTCGTGGGTCTTTCAAGATGATTGTATCAAAGTTTCAGATTTTTCCATCAAGCCGTTTGACCGTGGCGATGAAAAGAAGACCCAGCGCGCAGCTTTCCCAGATTGACGTTTCTGGACGTTTTTGGTATTTTGAAGGTCAAGATGGTGTATTTTGAGGAATATTCCTTCTAAGGATTTGTAGGAGACGTTTCAAGCTTTAAAAAGAGACCTTTTGGGACCAAATCGGAGTTGATTTGGTCAGTCAAAATACTGATTTTCTGAGAAGTTCGAATTCCAGATAGAATAGGAAACCTTTTATTAGTTGTTTTATTATTTTATTATGTTTTCTAGTATTATTCTAAGACCTTTTCTAGGTAGGGTTTTATTTTCTATTAGTATAAGAGTAAATTGTACAAATGGTCCCTCAACTTAAATCAAATTGGAGCAATGGTCCCTCAACTAAAAATCCATTACCATTGGTCCTTCAACTTATTAAAATGTGTAGCTATAGTCATTTTCATCAATTTTGTCAAAATTTTGTCAAAATAAGCTATGTTGGAATGACCATTTATACAATTAGGGTCTCTCAACTCATCAAAGTGTATAATTATGGTTCTTTTCGTCAATTATGTCAATTTTTTTGTCAAAATGAGTTATATTGGAAGGACCATTGCTACAATTGAGTTAAAGTTAAGAGACCATTTCTCCAATTGAATTAAAGTTGAGGGACCAATGGTAATGGATTTTTAGTTGAGGGACCATAGCTGCACGTTTTGATAAGTTGAGGGACCAATGGTAATGGATTTTTAGTTGAGGGACCATTGCTCCAATTGAGTTAAAGTTAAGGGACCATAGCTACAATTTACTCTTAGTATAAATAAGGCTTTTTAGCCATTAGGGCGAGGCCACGAGCCTTAGCAAGAATATGTAGCTTCTTTTTAATTTACTTATGATGTTATGCATGCAAGTTTTGAAACTATCTATTTGTCTTAGTGATTGGCCACCATTAGGATATTTAGAAAAGTAATTTGATGCAATTTTGGCGAAGTGTTGTCCCTGGAATTGGCGCTGGCTTCTTGTGGTTAATATGTGCAACCTCTTAGGATGGACGACACGTTTTGAAGGTTATATGGTTTTTCAAAGGGTTTTCACAAAGTTTAATGAGTCTTGCATGTTCACATTCGATTTGGACACCACGGACGGGTTGCATGTTAGATATACGTTCTATGTTGGAAGTTCCAAGTAGGGCTTACTTTAGGAAAACCTAACCTTCAAATGTGCATGTGTAAGTCATACGTAATTGAAAGAACTACATATGATTGTTAAGGTGACGGCGTAACCCTAGTGCTCAAATAGATTTTCAAAACTATTTTCTTTTGTTTGATTTTATTTCCCAATTTATTTAATTGTTTTTAATTAAATTCGTTTTTAATATTTTAGGTCATTAAATCACCATTTTCTAAACTTTGTTTTCAAATAATTAATTAAGATTTGGTTAACATAAAATTATTCATTCAATCCTTGTGGAGAACGACATTGCTTGAGCTGCTATACTACGATAACCTTGTACTCTTGCAAGTATTTTAAGTGTTTTTATCCTTACTTTTACAGGTGGTAAAAATACCTATCAATTGTGTACAATAACAGAAAAGAGATGCAACTATCATGGGGAACATGTACAAATTTACTATATAACCTCTTATATACTTTATTGTGTTTCTCCATAATACGAGTCTTATTTGGTAAATATATAGTTTTCTACGTACAGAGATACTATCGTGTCATTTTTGCTACAATAAAACCATTCCTACTAAAAGGGGCTCGTATAACACACAATGCTAACCTAGTAATAACTAATACATTCCACCTAAGTTTGCTGGCAGCGCATAAGATCATAAATATAAGGACTTTATGGAATGTTTTTCAATAAGAAATAATATAAAAATTGGAGGCAAATTGATGAGGCAAGTAGTCAACAGTTAGGCAGATAATTCTACTGCAGTCTGCATGCATTGGCTAGTGGGGGATGGGGGGATCCACATTGGCCATCTTTCCACAGCAGATAGTGAATTACCATGGTACTCCCAAATATCCTTCTCTCCAACAACTAGAATTTAGAATATCCTTTTCATTTTGGTCCCATCATTCATAGCTCATATCTTTTGCCACAACCATTCACATTCTTTGAAAAAGAAATTAAAATTTTTATAACTGTACAAGGCCTTGAGCATCTCAAATTTTTCCTCTCAGAAGTTTTATTCCATGGTTGTAACAACCCGTCCCGACATATTAAAATATTGATATTGAAATGACGAAATTACCCCTTCGGGGTTATGTACGTGTGAATGTGTGTGTGAAATGGGCCAATAATTGCATGCCCTCAATTATTGGGGCCAATTAGATCCCTAGGATCCTTTATTTCTGATTGGGGTTAATGATCACACATGCATACCTATCCTCTCTCTCTCTCTCTCTCTCTCTCTCTCTCTCTCTCTCTACCCTCAACGTACGGACGCACCCACAAACCACCCAAATCTTCACAGATCGAAGGAACAAATTACATATTCACACTCCTGAGGTCCCTACGAGTACTTTGGCATCCATTTCAGGTAGGAACTATGCCATTTTCACGTTGAATCCGCGAGCTTTAAAATTGTCACTGTTCATGCAAAAATTATTGGTTGATTTTTAGGAGAAACTAAGCTCACCACGAGTCTTAGAAGGTCCCAAGGAGGCTCGGGGACGTTCGTTTGCTAAACGTTGACGTCGGGATCGAAGGTGGCCAGTTTTGGAGTTCGTCCCCGAGGAAATCTAAGACCTTTTTCAAGGTTTTTGAAGGTATATTCATGTTCTACACTTAATTTGGAGCACATAGGAAGAAAAATGGGTCAAAAAGGATGAAAAATGAGCAAGATAGGACGATTTGAAATTTACCCAGGAATTCCGGCAAAACCAGTCGCCGGAGAAGACGACCGGAGTTGGAATATTCCGTCAACTCTGACGCAATATTCCGACGCCGTTAACTGACGCCGTTAAAGTTGACGGAATATTCCTGACAACGTCAACTGACGCCGTCAGTGTGCACTACGCGTGACCGCGCGTGGGTCCGTGCCACGTCAGGCGAGTGGGGGCGCGTGGTACAGTGAAAAATTATTTTAAAAATATGGGGATGTTCGTGACGACGAGTAGGTCACGTTGGTATATTCAAATACCAAAATTGAGCTATGTATGAGAAGTTATTTCCGTAGTTACGTGTATGTGCTGAAATGACGTATTTTTAGTAATTTCTCATATAGGTGAGACGTATACCGAGGATGAGCGTAGCCAAGCTAGACGCAGGGGCTACGACCCAGCGACTTATCAGTGAGTGGGCAGCTATTTACCGTATTTACCTATATGTTATTATTATTTTCCCAGAAAACGATAAATGAACGTTTATGTGATTTTAATTCCATGCAAAGTATTCATATATTATTATTGATGCATTGATGATTGCATATTCATATGTTGGTGCTGCGGACACACAGGTAAGTGTTAGGTAAGATCATATGCTGGTTATGATGAGAATGATGTGATATGATGTGATTAGAGCTCATATACTTGCACATTGATATTAGTGCTTCCGCCCAGAGTTAGGGGCACAGTCTTTCACGTGTCGTTCACCTCGCGCACCGCATGCTCACCTTGGATCCAAGTTAGGTGCACAGTCTTGTCGTATAGACCACCTTTGAGTGGATTCGACTCGTAGGTGACCCGCGAATCATTCGCACAGTCTTCACGTGATTATAGCACTAGAGCATATTTACTTGATATACATGATGATGAGTAGACCACCAGATGTGGTAGTGATGATTGTGTAGTATTGATATATATATGATGTTATGAGCTATATGAGATATTAGACGGTCGAGGGCCAAGCTGATTACCTGGCATTTGATCACATCAACAGTTTATGATTGAGTTTATGTTTTGGATACTTGGCATGGCATACATATACTTTTCAGCATGATTTTGAGAACACATACGTATATATGAGTATATATTTTGATTCTGAGAAATTATACAGGTTTTACGGTGAGGGGCTATATGTTTGAGTAAAGATTGGTTTTGAAAAGGAATTGTTTTGCTGGCCCACTCAGTTTTGTTTTTCGCCCCTCCTGGTAATAGGTAGCTAGAGGTTCTTTTGGTGGACGCGAGGGCTTATCGGCAGTTCTGACACATTCATTTATGTATGACACCGGTCGTGTTATCTAAACTTATTTCATGCTTGACTGCATTCGAACTTAGAATGCTCTAATTATGTATAAGTACCTTATTATGCCTCTAGTACACTATCTTACCTAGGTTGCTAGTGGTTTTGGTTTTTAATTAGTTCGTACTTAGTTATCGATCCTCGCTTCCGCACCGTGCATATAGCTGCGTCACACTCACGTGACGGCCAGCACGCCCCACTTTTGGGTCGGGGTGTGTCAATGGTCATCCAAATACAATATTGAAACCGAGCGACACTTCCCTCTATTATTCTACTTGAGATGATATTTCAAAAACATATTAAATTATACCATTGATGTATATGGATGTGACAATTCAATTCGACTATGAATATATATATATATATATACATATACTATTGTCTCGTTGTATTATCTAACAACATTAATTAGATATTTATATTATCGGTTTATATCAATCGATTGATCAAATATGCAATAATCCAAATCACCAATCAGGTGGCTACACCTTGCAAAAGAGCATAAAATGAATTCTGTCACATTCAGTGTCTTTGAAAATGGAATATAAGTGTTACAACCAAAATTTCATACCTAAAACTCAAAACATTCCACTTAAATGTATATAAGGTAGCGTACATACCCAAGTGAATATTAGATCATGCATGAACTCTCCTTCAAGACTCATCAACATCCAATCGCTTTTAGCCGACACCGGGAGCTTTTAGTTTAAATACCAAATTCAAAAAAATCTAAGCTAAAATACCATATTTTGGGAGCTTTAATGAAAATGGCTTAGACCAAGATTATTTTAATAAAAAACCACCTTATAGTTTTCTTTAACCAAAAGCACCTCAAAATTAACCATAAAGACTGAGGCTTCCAATTCTACATGGGTTGAATTACAAAGCTCAACAGAAACAAAAATAAGTTTCCAAAATTACCCTTTTGGTTGCTCTTCGTTGTGTTGATCCCGATTCAGAACATAGGCCTCGAGTGGGAGAAGTTATTCACATGCTTGAGCTGCGTGGCTTGCTGCTTTGCGATTTAAGAACAAGTATTTTCCTTTCAATTAGCCCAAATTTGCAGATTCGAACTTTATTTTCTGCCTAATTTCTAAATATATATGTTTCATTTTTTTTCTCTGCAATGAGAAGGGTCAATGGCTTAAGTTCTTCTCGTTCTATTTGCCGAGAAGAGAGCTTCTGCAAGACCAGGTGATCGGATACCTAGAAAAACAAAAGTGCAAAGCAGCTGCAAAGTCGCTACAAGAAAATCGTGTTGAAGTTAAACGAGTAATCCTGAAACTCTGTTGAAGTTAAACGAATAATCCTGAAACTCTCATGAGATTCCTCACTAGACATAACATTCATCAATCAGGGACTTTCATCCAAAGGTAAATGGAATAATCCGAAATCTTCCTAACATAACAGAGATTTCTTGTACATTCATTTTATGCAGTTGAGATTGTTAATTTGCTTAGTTTTCCACCAATTAAGATTGTTTGCTTGCAGTGATTAATTAGTAAAACGATGAAGCATAAATAGCCTGCAGAAAGAGAAATAACGAAAAAAAATTTACGTTTATTGAAGTTCATACTGCAATGTTCTTTTAGTATAAGAATTCCTATCCAATACACTCGGAAGAAAGGGGTGCTTGCTCAACCTCTGCAAAAACTAACAATGTCTTTGAAAAAACTAACAATCTCTGGAAAAATTAACACTGTCTATGGAAAAACCCAACACTGTCTCTGGAAAAACTAACAGTCTCTGGAAACAGTGACCTAGATTCCAGAAACAATATTACTTAAAATCCAGAAACAGTTTATTTTTACAATCCAGAAACAATGACCCGTCGTTATTATTGAATAGCATGCATATCTCAAATTTATTTTATGGAGAAACAAACGATGAACTCTACTGACAAAGAAAAATTGAAAAACATTACCTCAAATACACTATGAATAATAACGACAATCACATTTCAACGAAATGATACAAAATATAAATTAAATAACATGAGGATCTATATTTTTGTTTCAAAGAAAAAGAAGAAGGTCTGCAAAACAACTATGAACTCCATTAACAACAAAAATCTGGAACTCAACCTAAAAAAGTTAGGGATAAAATCGACAAATTATAATTTATTATAGTTGGGCCATATTTAGTTGGAATGCTTTAATATGGACCTTGTACTAATCATTAAACAAAACTTATAACATGGTTTTTTTTATATTAAAACTAAAACTTTTCAATCCATTTTCATTAATTTTTCTTATTTTTAATTAGTTTAGATACTAGTTGAAAAGTCAAATTAATTTGCTAGTGAAAATGACAATGATGTCCAACCCTACAATCATAATTCATAGTCATTAACCTTCCCAATGAATTGTGACAAACGTGCATATGTACGACTTTTTTAGAAGGAAAAATTACCACGACGTTAGTCGCTTTAGGGCGTAGGGTTTAGTTCTAAGATTTTGGGCGGCCAAGGACATTCTATAACACTACACCGAAAATGATCCCCAAACCTTAATGGACCTTCTAAAACCCAAAACCCTCAAAGTCAACCCCGGACTTTAACGGACCTTATGAAATTCTAAAAGAAAGAGTAAAGCTATTCATACTATGTTTTTGTACCATATTTTCATACTATTTTAGGTGGTATTTGATGTGGACAGTCATATCATTTGAAAGGAATGAGAAAGACTCCTCGTATATCACAATTATCATTTAATTAACTAATTTTTCTTAATTATTAGTTTATTAAATAATGAACTAAATTGAAAAATATGATTCATTCAAATGATGTGGCTGTCCACGTCAAATGCGACCTAAGATGGTATGAAAATGCGGTACAAAAATATGATATGAATAACATTACTCTAGAAGAAATAAACTTGAGAAAAAAAGGGTAATTGCCCATGTCTTTTATTTAGTCATAGGTTCACTTGCAATAAAGTTTGTGGCTTATCCTTAAATATTTAATTGGCCCTTGATATTTTTCCTTAAAACTTTTGTTCAACTTGATATTTAATAATCTACCTTACAAAATTGGCATGTTAATCCGCAGCATACAAATATATACATCCATATAATAATTTATGCCCTCAAAATCACAAAGTTCAAATCATGATCATTTTCTGTTAGTCATTTGGTCTAGCTGGCTAATAAGCTTTCTCGAGAATAAGTCTCCATCCTAATTATATTTTTTCACAAACAAAACAAAGATTCCCAAGGTGGGGTTAAAGCCTTGGGGAGAAAAAAAAAATTTAAGGAAAATAAAATCAAGGATTCTCCTATCGGATATATGATATGATATGCCCACACTTAGATAGGTGATTGCTACTGGTCCATGGCTGCATGTCTCAAACACCATGACCCTTATTGTATCCTTACTAAGACTACCCCACAATCAAGTGGACCCCACCTTACCCTACTATACCCGCATCCAAACATGCCCATAATTTCATTTCTCCAAAATTTAACCTCACGCCATTTCATTTTACCTATAAATACACATACCCTCCTACATACCCAACATCATACAAACAACACATTCTCACTCCTCCCTACGAGCTTTTGCCTACAGTTGTTTAACCTTCTCATCACAAAACATGTCTGGGGTTTGGGTTTTCAAGAATGGCGTCGTCCGGTTGGTGGACGGGGCGGATTCCTTGCAAGGCTCCAACTCTCGGCCTCGCAAGGTGCTCGTTCACACTCCAACTGACGAGGTCATCAGCTCTTATGCCGTGCTCGAACGCAAGCTGTACTCACTCGGTTGGGAGAGATACTATGACGATCCGGACCTTCTTCAGTTCCACAAACGATCCACCGTCCATCTAATCTCTCTCCCCAAGGATTTCAACAAGTTCAAGTCCATGCACATGTATGACATCGTTGTTAAAAATCGCAATGTGTTTGAAGTGAGGGACACGTAGTACTTGGACTGGTTTGTGCAGCGTGCTGGATGTATTTGTGATGACGTTGATTCTGTGCTAATTTGTGTGTGTTTGTAAGTTTTTGGTTTGGAGCTTACTTTTGAATTTTGGTTTAGTTTGGTTTGGTTTAGGGTTTAGGGAAAGCTAATTAAGGAAAGTAGTTTAAGGGTGTGTTTGATGATTGATTGTTACGTTGGGTAATATTACAGTTTGTACAAATTGTTATTATGTATCGTTGTGCAATGAAAATTGGGTCTCGACTCTTGCGTTGTGTTCTTTGTTCCACGGCCCCTTGTTTTCTTGGAGAAGATCAAAAGACAGCAGTTTCACTCCCTTTATATTAAATCTCTACAAAAAGAGAGGCGAATTTCGTAATGTTTTTAGAGAGGTAATTTCCACAGAAGTTGTCACTTCCTGCAATCTTTCCAAGTTTGCATGGAATCATGATTTTTGGTCTCTCTTGATCGTTCTGATTCTGGTTATGGCAGGAGGTTTGGGTTGTAATTTTCTCTTTTCTTACCTAAACCCTAATAAATTGTAATGTACAGGGAGCTTGTAGATTAAGAGCATTTATCCCTCCCATAATATTGATTGTACATAAAAGAGATCCATTTCAATCCAAAATATTCGAAATGATGTGGGTTTAGAACCTTAATGATAGGTTTCGCAAATATCTTGTGGATCAAAAAGATTGATCTAAATGATTGGAAGTGAGTGGAATTTTCCAGTCAGTGATGTGGAATTTCCATATGGAATATATATGTAGCATTCTTGGCTTTTGATGGTGTCTTGTTGACGTGGACTATGAGAGGAAGGGGCAACGACACGTCGCTTAATTTGCTTTATATGCTTTCATGGTATGTTAGGTGTGTCAAGATTTTTCATTTATTCATTGATACAACCATTTATTTATATTAATTAGGAGAAAACATATAAAGCTAAATTCTAAGACTATATTTTAAAGAGAAACAAAGTTTTTTTATTTATTTCATAGAGGAACAAAACATATTCATATGGCAAGTGATAATATTCCCTAGATTTATGAGAACCATTGAGATTTTTAATTTTATTCTTTTCTTTTTTTAAGTATTTGATTTTGAGGTTTTGATGATTTGGATGCATGAATTTTGAAACTAATCTTGCAGAAATGCTAGAATTTTGAAATTGAATTTGCAGAATTGTTGGAATTTTGAAATTGTTCTTACAGAAGTGATGAACTTTTGAAACTGATCATGTAGAAGTGCAGGAATTTTGAATGATCTTACATAATTATTGAATTTTGAAACTAATCTTGCACAAGTGCATGCTTGTGAAACTGATTTTCCAGAAGTGCGTGAATTGTGAAAATGATATTGCAGAAGTGCATAAATTGTTAAACCAATCTTGCACAAGTGCATGAATTGTGAAACTTATCTTGTATGAGTTAGTTTTTAGGACAAATCTATTGGGGGCATGGCTAAAATTTTGAATTTTTGGTTTGTTAAAGTTTGGGCTTTTATCTCTCCTTCAAATGATTCAAAACTAGTGGAGTTTTATGAAATATATTTTATATTTTTGTCCCCATAAGTAAAAGTTTCATATCAATTAATGCCTAAGAGACTTAAACTAACCCATGAGTAAACTATAATAATTTAAATAGAATTCTCCTTCCAAGATAATCAAACTTAAAACTTATAACTTAAAAGAAAAACATCACTAGCTATAATATTAGGGATCTGTTTGGCACTACAAAATCTCATTATGTACTTCAAATTTTCTATAGTTCAAAGGAAAAAATACACATATAATCGATGAGCAATGAAATTTTTATAATGCCAATAATAATTCCCTAAATTTAAATGACACGTGTGTCAAGATTTTAGATGCATGGGTTCTATAAAATACACATGGGAGTTTCATCATGACAAAGTTTGGTGTAACTAAATATAATTTTATTAATCTCTATGTACGACTAGTCTGGTTTATCATGAATCCATGGAAACCCAATATCATTCGGCCGAAATAAGAAAAGCTGGATCACCTTAGTTAGGCCAACCGTTTGCTTTGCATACCAACAACGTGGTTCCGCCACGTGTTTATATACAAGTGGCGGGGTCTATACTCTCTGTAAAATGCATTCAAAATGCCGAAATTGCCCCTATGTAGACCGAACGAGTGAAGGCAAATTGTGGGGTTTTCCTAGCCCAAAAGTGGAATAATATAGCCAGGCAGGCATGCAAGCGTCATATTTTGGGTGACAAAAACAAGATTTTTTCTCGTAATATCCAGACTTTACCTGGATAAATAGTATAATCAACTTTTACTCGAAAGCGAAAATTTTGCCAAAAAATGGAAATATACAACTTTGTCAAATACCAAAAAAATTGTTTTGAGTTTTGACTTGGTAAATATAGAAGCAGAGATGTTGTTAGTTTGAATTTCTTTGAGGCATCATATTATTATTTATTCAATCTGAATGTCTTTTGATCAAACACAGTAACATTGAAACGCTAGATTTACATTGAAGTTTACCCTAATGACCGTTCATCTCGTAAATATATCGATAAGTATATAAGCCTATATCTTCATTAATCACTCAGTTTTTTTTTTTAGTTCATTGATATTTTTACACTAGGGAATGGGGAGTTCGGCTAAGCTACACAATGCACCTAATTTGGTATCAAATTCGCCATCCACAAAATTCGAACCTAAGATCTCTCACTTTCAAGTGAAAGGAAATACCACTGGACCGTAGTACTGAGTGGCTTCATTAATCGCAAGTTAGAATTGTTTCATTCACTAATTTTATTCATAACCAAGTTTGAATTGTTTCATTCATTAATTTTTTTCATTGACTAATCACATAACAGTTTTTTATTTATTTAAATCTCGGTTAATATAATCAAAACTTCATTATTTATAATGTACATACAAGATACTAATGTACAATGCACGTGTCATTTAGGATCACGTTTTAGAGTTCGGCATTATGATGAGCACGTCCAAAGTGTAGATTAGGGTTTGGCATTATTATTTTCTCCTCTTTAGGATTTTGTAAATAGTTTCCCCAAAAATATGAAGCACCATGCATGCATGCATGAATGAATTCAAAGATTTTGGAGCCATCATCAATCTGCCACGCACGGAGCATGTCCAAGCAACATGTGCTATAAAGAAAGGCTTTGGAGGAAAGAGATCTCCTTATAAGTATCCTAAGAGCAACTCCACCCCATAAATAAATTACTCAAACAATTGTCATTAAAAAACTAATATTTTGCTTAATTTCGAATAGAACTTGTAACCAATCACATCACGCCACACGTTATTATCCGAAATTACACTTGCCGTGACATCATCCTAACGTCAGACCGCCCTTAGGCGATGGTTGAGTGATTGTGGCCTGATCTAGCAATCGGGCCTTCTCTTTTTCTCTATGGCCCGACTGATTGCGCATGGACTGGAGCTCATTTTGTTGGTTTTGGTGCATTGCATCATCTAATTTTTCTGGCAATTGGAAAGGGTAGAGCTGCTCTAAAACGAAAGGACTGAGGCGCTAAAAACTCATGTGGATAAGAATATATCAGCATGTGTCTATATAAAAACTCATAATTCATCATACTTCTTAATATTGTAGGTATATATGCCCATCCCTTGTTTGAATGGGGTACAATCACTTTTCGTCGAGTGGTCAGTTCCTTCAAATCAATGGCCTTCTCAACAGTTCCAAAGGGCAATAATAATCGAACAAACCAAAAACTGAGAATAAGGATCGATATATATATATGTATATATATATATACATATATCATGGAGAGGAGGAGCCAGCAATATTGGAGCTCTTTGTTTCTCTTTTTATATTAATTTTAATATTATAGAATAAAACTTGGCTGTTGAAAAATCAACAATAACTCCTACTACTGATCAATTACAAATAAACATGTGTTCAAATAATTAACTTTTTAATTACAAATTAAATACGTGCTCATATATAATTTATTAACAACAAAAGATGCTCCTAAGTTTTTCAGCAACTAAGTTCTTTCCAATATTATATATACACTGATTATATCCACAAATGATGAAGTAAGAGAGATCCTATTTGTCTTTTATGAGTTTGATTTTGACGGCAAGTCAGAGCTTTTGTCATGTCAATGCCATGCAAACCAATTTCATATGAATTGTCAAATAGTTGTTAGAAGATATTATCTATGAATTTACAGAGTCATATGTAACTCCACGCCCACTGGGGACTACGTATCGGTATCGAATATATTATCCTTTTTGCTAGGAAAGTAGGGGTGAAGAAAAATAGAAGTGAGAGTCTGAAATTGTATTGAAATTCAACTTTAAAACCTCAAAATCCTCTCGGGTAATTATTATTGTTGGCCAAATCATTACTGACATTGTTCAATTATATTCACAATTTTGATCCTAACTAAAACCAAGCCGAAATGTTCCCCCAGTTCTTAGAAATGTTTTTTTTTTTTTGGCTGCTTTGGAAGAGAGTTAAATACTTTTTTTCAAATACAAGTAATATTTTACATTAATATACGGTAAAGAAAGAATTTAAATTGAGAATGCAATCAATTAAAGAGGAAGATCTTAAGAACCATATTAATTAATCACTTATAAAGAAAGTTGAAAGCTTAACCTAGTTTAATTTTAACTCACTTTTTGGCCATGTGACAAAAAAAAAATTCAAAAAGAAGACCAAATAACTCTATGATTGGTGAGCCAAACATGATTAAATAATATAATGACAAATGTATGCTGTTATCAGTCACGTGATAATATTAATATATACAAATTCTATGATTTTCTAGGGGAATCCTAAAACCTAATCCACCAAAAAGGAACCCAGCCAGCTCTAATTTCCAACTGATCGGGATGACCATTGGGTCGATGTATAAACTTCAGTTTAATTAGTCTAAGCACGCCATTCGGGCTATTATAATTTATTTGTTACTTTTCTAAAAGTTCTGTTCAGGGTTTGAAATTATGTGGCTCGGCGTTAGGTTTTTCAAACTGTGCAACTCTTTTGCCTCTGCTGCGCCGCCTACCTTAATTTCATGGGACTAGTCTTTTGGGAAATAATTTCATGGAACTAGTTGGACTTGGACTCTCATGCAGCACATAAAGGTCGGTGCATTAAGGCATAAAAATATTAAAGTTGTTCAGCAAGTTTGGCAGGCCATGACTTATGATGCTTCTAAATGATTATTAAAACTTCAGGGAATAATGTGTCGGAAGTGCACCAAAAGATGACTACGGGAGGTAGAGTAGAGGGACATCCAATTGAAAAGTTAGGGCTGATTTGATAACCAACTCGCTTTTATTTTTATTTTTTTTCAGGAGAGAGAGAGAGAGAGTACGAGGAAAAACATATCCTTCCATTTTCGAAAGAAAATTACCACAAGTGGCCCTAAGCACATAGTTAAATAGTTTAGACTGTTCATGTTCTCCTAGAAAATCAATTTTTAAGAAAATTATGAACACCCATTATTTGATTTTAATTTAATAGTACAGGAAAAAAAATAAAACAACAGAAGTTAAATAATTACTTACTATTAAATAATATTGAAAGGTGAGTGACCATAAGAGCAACTACACTGTTGCAAAGGCCCCCCCAAGCTATTCACTATTTAATCAACTCAGTGAATAGTAACTGCTTTTTGCATCTCCATTCTTACACTAAATAACCCTGACAATAGGCAATAAAATATTATATTATTTACTTTTTATAAATTAATATTATATTATTAATTTATCTTTTCTAACATAAGTGCTTATACCTAACCTAAGCAGACCCAAACCAATCCGAAATTAATAAAAAGAAAATGCTTGAGGTTGGTGGTGTACTTCGCCAGACGCACCTCCACTTCCTCCTCCGTCTGAAACTTCTTCAACTTCTTCTCACACTGGCCCGCCATCTCTACTTATGTCGATGATGCGGAAATTGGGTTCTTGAAATTCGAGCGAACGGGTTTAATTGAGGGGATAGAGATCTTGGTGCCGATCGGATTGAGATTATTCTTGGCGCTCGAGATGTATGTGATGAGGACAGAGTTGTGCGGAGTAAGAGTGAGAGGGAAAGTTGGGTCTGCGAGAATATATGGAGGCCAGAAATGCAGAGGAGATGATGGCTGACGTCACCCAGACGTCAGCCTCTACGTCAGCCTTGCGTCACGTGACCTTCAGGCTCTCGGGCTGGCAACTCCTGCTGGGCCTCTCCCTTGGGCCCGTTCGAGCTCCATCGCCAGCACACGCTGGACCTCCCCACTCGGGCTCTCCTAGCACTGTTTGAGAGCCAGTCCATCTGGCAATAGCCCACAGTGGAACTACTCTAATTACCCTGGTATATAGCAGAACAAGACTGCTCATATAAATTCTTTTGGTTTGTATGGCGTGTAGAGTAGAGTATGACAAGTTCACGTTGAAACTGTCAACTTAGGGCCACACATAAGAGCAACTCCAGTGTAGGAGCCCTCGCCTCAGGCTATTCACTATTTAATCAACCTCAGTGAACAGTAATTGCCCTTAATAAACAGTGCATTCCCCTGGCAATTGCTTTTTGCATCTTCACCCCTGCACTAAATAGCCCTGTCAATTGGCAATAAAATATTAGTATTTTTTTATTTTTTATAAATTTATATTATATTATTAATTTATATTTTCCTTTTGCTCTTCCCGAAAATTCTACCATTTGGGGGATTTTCACTCTCTCACTCCCGAAACTCCCACCTTCTCTGACTTTTTCTTCCTTCCCACTCTTTCACTCCCCTCCCTTCTCTCCTCTGTGCCCACCTAACCCTCTTCGATCCCCTGAACATCCAACCTTCCCCTCCCTCTTTGATTCCACTCTTCTCTCCCATGATCCTTCCATACCCTACCCACCTCTAGCTCACCACCATACCCTAACCCCACCCATTTGACGGCCGGTGGTCAACAAAACCCAGATTTACGGCCAGAGAGTCGGTTTGACAGCGGTGGAGAACAAAACTTAGCAGCCGGAGAAGACGGTGGTGGAGAGCACAAACCCAGCGGCCAAACCGATTTTTTAATATTTTCAAATTTTTTTTCTAATTTTGCGTTGAATATGGCCTCTGTTATGCAAGATTTGGTCTGATTTGGATTTTATTTTTATTTTTTTTTGCATTTGTTGTGGATTCGGATCCCAGGTGCCATTAGTCTCGGCGACGAACTCCGGCGAGAGTCGTTGAGTTCGAAGCCAGAGTTTTACATTTTTATTAATTTTTTATATTTTTATTAATTTTATATTATGGATGACGTCGTCCTGACGTCAGTCCACGTCACATGGCCTCGGGCTCTTGAGCTGGCAATCCCTGTCAGGCCTGCTGCTCGGGCATCGCCTGTCCATCGGGCTCCCATATGCTGGACCCTATCCCCCAGCAATTCGGTCCTGTTTGCTGGCCTATCCCCCGAGCAACCTCCCCCCGCTGGAGTTGCTCTAATATCGTTACTCGTTAGAGGATCATTAGACATTAGCTGAAAAAAGGCAAGGAATTTGTAGCTAAAATGGTTTACAACGTTTACTCCTGTACTCGAGCTCTATGTTCCATTCCCCTAGCCCAAATATTTGTTTGTGTCAAAAAAATAAAAACACTAGCTGAAGAGTATTTGTCTTGCCTAGTACCGATAATATCCAACACATGCAGAAAGAAGACATCATTTGACAGCATATGAACATCTAGTATTCAGAATAGTAGCGTTGAGCTTCTCTACCCTTTGTCTAAGGATTAGTCAGTTCTATTTAAGTTTCTTTTGGGACAAATTAGGAATCTCCTGATCTCATCAATCACGTAAGATTCAGAAACGAAAAAATTAATCACCAAAACCTCGTCTGCATTGTTGCTATATTAAAATCAAATTCTAGAAAACATATATAATGAACAATTTCATAAAGCCAAATGTAAGAATTCTCTCTCTCACGCTATCCCCTCGCCTGCCCCCGTCCTGCCTCTCCGTCTCCTTCTCCCTCTCCCTCCATGTTCAACACAATCTGTTGAAATGAAGCTCATGTATCGCATAATTCGAAAGCATTGCTTTGGCCTAAATACTACTAGTTCGTGCAGTCAAATCCATGGCAAATAGAAAGCCAGATTACCAAGACCAGAAGTACGAGGATTCCGAAAACGACCAACTTTATCTTCATGTTTTGATACCACATCTTCCTTCTTATTTGTGTTCCCTTATTTTTGTAATCTTGGGCCTGAAAAATGCAACAAGCAAACTTATTCAGCACTTAACTAAGGGGTTAATACAGATGACAGATAAAAGGGCAGGGTTGATCTTGCCTCCACTTACCTGAGAACGAAGATCTTCAGTCTTGTCAACAAGAACAGTCAGGTTTTCCCCTCTATCGATAGCCTGCAAAGCATGTGTAGGTGGAATAAGCATGAAATGCAATATCTACGGCCTGGTTAATTGGTGTAACGAATCATATAATGCAAGGTTTATACATCCCAGATGGTGACTGCGAAAAAAGAAGACATACTGGACTAATCTCACTAGAATGAATAACCAAAGTTGTAACGAGAAACCATATGCCTAGTAGACAGAACTATGAATTCGTACTTAATGCTAGTAGCATGGGGCTACCTTGTTTGCAAACGAGTAAAGTACTCCAACCACCAATACAGTACAGTGCAAATACAGGGACCTCCCATACAATTTTAATAATTATATATACTCGAGTAAACTTTAAAAGACAGAGTAATAATACATATAGCACCACAGCCAGCAATGTCAATCACAACAGAAGCCCCTGTACCCCGTTCTAACAGTCCATAACACCTGTGAATTACAAAATCACAAGGTCTCCTTGCTTCTTTATATCTTTCTGATCCTTCTTAGTTTGGGATTCCTCTGCTTTAGGGATTAGGAACTATATCTGAAATTTGTTTTACTTCCTCTAAGGAAAAGCTTGCCACCTGGATTGAAACGGAAATCATTCCCTTGCCAAAAGAAAATAATACTCTTCAAAAGATTCTCCATGCATTTTTACTCTCTAAAGCTATGGATTTTCCATTTTCGATGACCACCACCCGCCTCGGCAAACCCCAGCACCAACATTACAGCACCGCCATGAATAAGTCACTCACATTCATGATGAAGCCTTTTGATACATCCACTACGAGGTCACATCTCTTCCTATTACTAGTAACTGCTAGTTGTTAGATTTTATCCATTGTTAGGCTAAGTTCAACAACTTACTTGACTAAGGGCAACTTAGAAATTTTTTTAGTACCACTTAGTGAGGACCAATGTGTCTCTCATGTACAAATGTTGAGGGAAGTCTAAGTAGACTTTGGAAAGACGGATGTACGTGTTTGCTATAAGAAAAACAAAAAAACAAAAAAAAAAAACATCAAGAAGACATAAAACAAACTTCTGGTAGAAACATCACTAATTAGACCTGTGTGATACAGATGGTATATCAATAACTAAAAGCATTCCTACTTTGACACTGAACAGATGCACTATATCTGAGAAAAGAAACCGTACCTTATCAATATTCTCTAACATTATACTTTTAACTTCTGAAACTTGCGCCTTCACTTTCAAGAGTTTTTCAATCTCTTCTGCATGATCAATTATATACTTCATGTGCTCTTTCATAACTGGTCTGTAATTTTCAAAATCATCTCAGTTTCCATTTGGACAGAAATTTGTTCTCAAAAGAATAGAGTTACTTGAACATAATCTATCATGATTCATGAATGAACATACCCGAATTCCTTGTTAAGACTTTTGGCAATAGCCGTATCTGCTTTACCACCCCCATATCTTTTTCTGAAGTCAGCTCTCACTCGTTCTAAAAATGCAATAGATATCTGCTTGCCAACAGAATCTTTGGCAACAACACAGTATGCTGCAAATTCCATAAAACACGGATAAGAGGTCTGACACCAAAAAACTTCCCCCTGAAAGGACTTTGATTTGGGCACACACATAGATGCATCAACAGACTACAGAAAATAACAGATTGTACTACTAATTCGTTAACATCCAGTTCATACAGAAACTAAGACTATCTCGAGCATATTGTCCAGGTTAAAACTGATAAACTTTTAAAGTTATATACAACATTTATTGAATTGGACATTTGCATGCAAATAGTACTAGCATGAAACATAATAAAATAAACATATAGCTATTGAAATGGTTCAACCCCAAGCTTGTGCTTTGCTTAGATGAACTCACAGGTCATCTCTGTGGCCAACTGATAGGCACAAGGCTAGAATAGACAATTTTTTTGCCTTTTTAGTTACAGAAGGCCAAAAGCCTAGAGCTGAGAGTCGAACTCAGTATGGGTGTGCTGAAACAGCTCTTAACAACTAAGCTATGAGAATCCACGAACTGATGCTAAATTTGATTTGAGTCATATAATAGCTATCTATTTCCATAAAGTGCGGGATCCAAAATAATGGGCAGTCAATTAAATTATGGGTTGCATCCTAAAGAATGCATGGTGCAAGTACAGGCTCTACTATTAAATGAACGCAATATAAGAAATGTGATACCAATCTATGGAGACTAAAATGTTTGTTTTTTTCTCTTCATAGTGAACTAGAGAATTCAAAACACCATTTGAATTTTCAGCATCTAAACGCGGAAGAGCGTTGATCACATTTACTATTATTCAAATGGTATTTAAAGTGCTTCCTTCTTCTTCATCTCATAATTATGTAAATTCTTTCATCAAGTTCCTTCCTTTTCAACAATTCAACCAAATCTACTCACCAAAATTCACCTGATTTCCAAGCCTAGTCAATATTAGCTATATGCCTAGTCAATTGAGCTAAATGTCAAGCCAATTGAGCTAAAAGCCAAGTCTTCTAATTGTCGAAAGCCAAAACAAAACAAAAACCAAACGAGACTCAAAAATTTAACTTCTTTCCCTTTTTCAAAAATTTTCTCAGCAACCAAACTGAAGAAAGTTGAGTTTTTACCATAAAACCAATTTACAATATAGGAAGTGGCCCGATTACTTATAGCTATAAGCATATGCAAGGTCCCTTCTTTTCCCGACATGGGATTCATACTCAATACAAACAGTTTAAAAGAATCAAACTTTACCAAAGGCTCCGAAAACCAAGCAAACCCTAGTTCAAAAAGCTCACTAATTTCCAACTTCCCACTACAAACCAATCAAATCCCAGATTATAAATCCTCACATTTCTCTCTTTCACATTAGATCCAGCTACTCCGTCATGCAATTCAAGCTCCCGGACCGTTTGTTTTCCAGGAAAACAAAAGAAAATCATACAGAAACGGAAAGCAAAGAGATCAGCCAGGTGGAATCGAATAG
The DNA here is from genome assembly GCA_963580275.1 of Crataegus laevigata. Classification (NCBI taxonomy): domain Eukaryota; kingdom Viridiplantae; phylum Streptophyta; class Magnoliopsida; order Rosales; family Rosaceae; genus Crataegus; species Crataegus laevigata. Next base: position 13,190,495 of record OY756940.1, on the reverse strand, counting down.
AACTACGCACCGTATCCATCCTCCACGAGGAAATTGAAGGTGTGGTGATCGCAGTTGTAGGTGAACTTGTTGTTGGAGGAAGGAAGTTTCTGGAGACACTGCGCCGCAATCGCCGGAAAGTTGCCGGTGAACTGGGTGTACTCCGACAAGATCATCGTACCTCGGGCCACGAAGCTGTAGATGAACGATTCCTGAGTCATTTCCGAGTTGGCGAGTCAGCTGGCTCGGAGGTGCGGAAGCAGCAGTAGCAGACAAAATCGAAGGCTCTGGTTGGTCTTTTTTCCTTTGTTATGAAGTAAGAATTTTTGCTTTTGGGGTTTATGATGCTTAATTAATTATGCTTAACTTTCATCATTAAGTCACTAAAACGGTGGAGTCTGGAATTAATTATTATTTTAATTGAATTTAGTCGACAGGGATTCATTCCTGAGTGATTCTAAATTGTTTGAGAAAATGTTTTTTCTTGAACTGAAAGTCGTAAAGCGTCTCTCTGCTTTGACCGGTGTAGTGTGTAATGGCGGTAATACCCCTATTTAGGCGCAAGGGCACTGCTATACAGTTGGCGATCCAGGTCCGCAGCGGAGGGTATTCTGGGAAACACAACCGATTACTAAATGAAAAAACAGCCGGCGTTTGCAGTTTTTCTGTAACCTTTCAATATTTTAAATTTGACTAATTCGGTCTCCTTGAAAAAATGTTAGCTAGTTTGCTAATTCCTAATGAGATTTAAAGGAAACAAAATCTAAAAATAAGTGTGTGTATCATCTTTTTTAAAGCTTAGTACTGAATTGTCGTGTTCTTGTGCATTAAAAATGGTCTTGTGAAATTCTTCATATTTATCGTGAAATTTTTTTTGTCGCTGATGATTTAAGTAGTTTGAGTTTGTCATGCAATTTGGATTCAAATTTTTTTTTTTATGAGCAAACTCCTCATTTTTGTCATCAGTTGCTAATTGCAGCTCCTCCTTTTTGCAATCGGTTGCTAATTGTAAATATAGTTGGATCTCATGACCTCATGATATTTTATGTAATCTTTCTTTTCTTTCAGGTTTATATCTCGTTGTCAATCCAAAAACAAAAAAGTGTATGAATAATATCAAATTGTGAGTTACTTTTTGACGAATTGGTTTGATTGTCGTCTGCGGAAGGTCTTTGCCTTACTTTCCACGGGTTACTTTGATTTAGGAAAAGTGGAAAAGTCAGAATAAAGAAATTAAAAGGATCAAACCTACTCTGTTGCAAGGATGGAAATTCTGATGTGGGCTTCGAGGCTTCGTTGCAGAGTTTGGTTTCGGGAGCATGCGGCATGGAAAGGAGAACCGGGAGGTGGAGCTGGGGCTTCTGATTGCTAATCTTGTGATGAGCGATAGTTTTTATAGGAGACAAGAGTGATAGTTTTTGTGAAAACGAAACGGCCACTACAATCGTAATTTTTGTGAAAATTGAGAGAGGAGCGATGGTTTTCTGAAAACAAAAATATGGTATTTCGATTTTTTAATTTTAGCCTATTAATCCGACATAAAATAACACGAAATTAACAAGTATTCGGCTACACGATAACGAATCGCATCGTTATCATGTAACTCGATAAACACTTGTTAAAATAATAGATCGGTTCAAGCATGCATGTGGATAACCCGTTACACAATTGGAAAAATATTAATTTAATAATATTATGCTACTAAAAAAATATTATAATTAACATCGGTAGGATTTAATCCCGAACCGAATTGAAAGTTAAAATATAAATATATATTTAAATTAAATTTAAAAAATTGATGAACGTTGGATCAATTAAGATTTAATCTTGGGCGTCTAATGTTTCTCTCTGCTCTAAATAAGACTCTCTCTTATTCTTGAATGCTAGAATTGAAGCAGCCCCTCTCATTCTAGAATTGAACTCTCGAAGATCAACTTCGGCCAACCACGAGTCCACAACTTCCCTCTCTGTTACTATCATTTGAAAAAGAAAAAAAAAAGCAATACTTTAAATTACAATTTACACACCCAATATAACTCTTTACACACACACTATCTTCGCAACCAAACATGTACGTAAATAGAATAAAATAGCTAGATATTGGCAATTTCAAGAGGTAAAGTGAGACGAATTTAATTTTAGAGATAAAATGAATTAAAAGATATGGCTACCAATGTGGTATGAAAAGTATGAATTGAGATCATCTTCAGATCTTTGTGCTCGGAATTTAAGGATTCAGAAATCTAATTGTTGAAGAGAGAGATCATGCTCTTGATTTATCTTAGATAAACCAATAAAATGTGCTAATAGAATTAGAAGCTATAAAATTAAAATTGAATGATCTAAATTTTTCTATTCCTAAACTCCGAACATAAATAATAAAACATAATTTCAATTAGAAAAAATATGATAAAAATAGCTTTTTTCAAACAAAACTGTTTTTGGGCCCTTTTATGTTTTATGGCCCATCTTGTGTTTTCTTTGTATTTGGACCATTATGTGTAATGTGCGCTGTTGATAATAAATTGTCCACTTCGACCCAAAACAAAAAAAAACCAAAAACAAAAAAAAACAAACAAACAAAAAAAAAACAGTCAAAGTTGTCGAACAGTCAGTCACACACAAAACTCAGAAGATTTTACAGGCGGCAATCTGAAAGCCCCACAGTCCGGTAAGGCCCCGTTTGGGGTTGAGGTGATTATTAAAAAAGCCCCATGAAAAAAAGCTGGGACTCGTTTTGTTGTTTGGTAAACTAAAAAAAAGGGCTTATTTTGGAAGCTGCTGTGAGAATAAGCTGAAATCAAAGGAAAAAGCTGAAGCACCTATTTGTAGCTTTGGAAAACTGGCTTTTTTTCAAAGCACACGGAGCTACAGTGCTCCTTTAATGAAAAGATCCACTATCAGACTGCTTTTTTTTCCAAAAGCACTTTTACAAAAATGTTTACCAAACACTCAGCTGATTTATTTCACAGCCGCTTATTCTCACAGCAGCTTTTTTTCAAAGCACAGCAATACCAAACTAGCCCTAAGTGCCTGCTTGCCGACCCAACCGACACTCAAAATTCAAAATTTGAACTTCCTCTCCTCCTCCTGTTCCTCCAACTGAACTGAAATCTCCAAATTTCAAACAAACCTCAGAGAATAAAAAATCGTCATCTGATCTGGTCCCAATCCCAAATGGCCGCCGCCACCTCTTCTGATTCATCGATTCCCTCCACTCCTCTTCCACTCTCCTCCGTACGCACGCTCCTCCTCTTTATCCTTACCATTTCCTTCTCTTTAATTTGTAATTTCATGTTTATAAATCTTTTTAAAATGTTTTCAACTTGGAATTTGGTTTTGTATGATTGCAGAGCAAGGAGAATGTGACCCCGATTGGTTCCAAGATTGCGGTAAACTTTTTTCTTTTTGATGCTATTTTTTTTATATGTATTTTGTTTAGGGTTCTGAGAATTCGAATTAGAAAACCCCAGATTGTAATTTTGGATTGAAAGCTGTATTTAATTTGGTCCACAATGTTATGGTTGTTCATAGGAATTGAATGAGTCGAGGTCTGAGCTACTTGGTAGAATTCAAGGGTTGAAGCAGGTGAAACAACTGACCACTACGTTCTCTCATCTGAACACATAATGGTGTTTGTGCCTAATTTGCTTGTTTACTGATTTGGGTAATTAGGATTTGCAAAGTTGGAGGTCCAAGTTAGACACTCAAGTGCAAGTCTACCAAGATGTAAGTGTTTGTATAATTTTTTTTTTATACATTTGAAAACCATGCATTTGGATTCAGTTTATAGTTAATCTTGGAGGGATGATTTGTTCTTGCTAATGTATGTGTGGTTAATGTACGATTTGGGTGCCTGTTATTTGGAAAGTAAGATGATATAGTTGGAGGGTTAGTTCAATTGAGTTCTTTCTTTGATCACTGAATAAAAGTTTACCAAAAATTCTTTTATATGTATTTGAACAAGTAGCTTTTGGAATTCGTATGTTTATTATCTTAGTTGATGCTGTTTTTGTTGTGTGATTCAACTTTTGATCTGCTGAGAAGACTTAACAAACTATTTTCTTGTTCATATTCTCAAACCTCAAAACCACAACTGTTGGTGTTTCCCATTGACCTTTGATATCTATAAATCACATATGTCTGGTTGAGAGCGATCGCGTGTTGTTCCTCACAAGATGAGGAATCTTCTTCAACTCTTGATGCAACTCTCTTCCTTAATGCAGGAGCTTTCAGAACTAAAGAAATCCCTCAACACTGAAGTGGATCAACTTCGATCTGTAAGTTGTGCTCCAGCAATCAATATTCGTCCAAATTTGATTTTGAAATGTGATCTTTTATGCCAACTTAAGTCTTTGAACTTAAACTAGGAATTTCAAGATCTGAGGACCACTCTTCAGCAGCAGCAAGAGGATGTTACAACTAGTCTTAGAAACTTGGGGGTATGTTTTCATACACTGCTTACGGGTGCTGTCTTTTGAGTAAAAATGTTAGCATAAGAGCTGGATTAAGGTCTTATTAATTTCTTCAGCTGCAGGATGTCTCAGGAGAGAGAAAAGAAGCCCAAGATACCGAAGAACCAAATGCTTCAACCAAGGCGGATGAGGCCAAAGAAGCTGAAAGCTAGATTGACTTCACCCCGGAGCATGCATGGCATACGTTCATTCCTGAGCTAAATGTGATGAATCTGAAATTTGTTATGGGTGTTTAGGTAGAATTTGCCACAACCTTGACGCACAACTTGTTTCTGAATCAAATTATGTAGTATTAACAGTATCCTCAGCGTAAGCATCTTTCTATCACTTCTTTTCTCTCCTCTCATTTGTGCATCCCCGTTAATATACATCCAACGTGAGATGATTTACTTTCTTGTCCTGGCAAAGTGCTTGTGCTGGAGAACCGATCCAGAGGACGACATTGCTTGTGTTATTGTGAGTGATGCTGTCGCGGAGATTGCGCTATCGGCAAGGTGCGTGCTTAACATCGGGTTACCTGATTGCACTATACATGTAAACTAACCATGTGCTGGTTTTGCTACCATCTCATGGATTTTTGAGTTGGCAATGCGTGAAGAGAGCCTTGTATCTTTTAAGCGCTAATGCAAAGCTGCTTTCACTTTCCGATGTGAAATCTCTCAACACGCATCTGAAAAAACTTTAACTATACCAACAATCGTGAGTCATGAGACGTAACGAGTGTTGTAGGAACATCCATCGGCTTGTCAAGATACCCGCAGTCTGGGGCCTTTGGCTGTCGGGTTTGGGTCGATATGGTGTTTGAAGGTGGTGGCAACTCTTAATGCGACTAACAAATTTCGTACTCTTAAGTGTGTAATCATTTGAATTGGCACTATCCAAACAAATAAAAGGTGATGTTATTCACACACTCATTTTTACCTCTTATACATTTCTCTCAATTTTCAATTGTCGGATCCTGTGAATTAAAAAATATCAATTGACAAAAATTAATAAAAATATGTGAAAAGTAAAATGAAAGGTGTGAATTACATTACTCAAAATAATTTGTGACATGCAAATGTCTCTCGTCATCATTAATGCATGGAGAGTGTTGTCGTAATGATGTGATCAGCCTTATTCAACTACATTTTCCAAGGATTTAGGTGCCCTTAATGAATCGAATTTGGGGTTTGTTGTGATATTTATTATCCAAATAATTAAAGAGTTCTGGTCTGCAGGGTAATTTTTGCACGGTAGATTTTGAGTTGTGTGATTGGCCGCACGTTTAAATTTTTATTTATTTAGTGCATGTCATGTATCAGAACACAACAGAATTTTTACATATTTTTTCATCTTTAATTGCAGTCTTTTAATTATCTTTTATTTCATCTTTGTTTATTTCAATTTATAATTATCGTGTTTTTTTATCTTTATAGTTTATACATATATTTCCTGCCTATTTATAGACTTAATCATAAGTTAAAGTAAGATTAGACATTTTTAATTACTCTGATGTTTTTAATTACTCCACCACAAATAGTATATATCAAAAGGCCAAAGGACCTGCTGGTCTACCTAAGCAGGGTTGTACATTATAACATAAGTTCTATGTGCAAGAAGTAGAAAATCTCTATATCAATTTAATTATTTATTTCTTGATTTATTTATTGACAGACATAGTTAATTGTAAAATTTAAGATTTAAATGGTAATTTCAGGCCCTAAATAATTAAACGTACCAATAGATGATATTAGAGCTGAGGAAAATTGGAAAAAGGTGAATTTCTTGATGAGTGCATTCTTTAACGTCAAGTTCAGAAAAGAACTGGATATGCTAGGGGGATCATATTGTACCACATCTTTAACATATGAAATATAAAATCTACCGATACAAGTAAGTTCCGTATCGATAAAAAAGATCACATTACGCGATCTACAAAAATATGATTTCTCTAATATTTTCCGTGTTAATTTATTAAACATTCAAAGATGACTTCATGTTATACTACAACAGCATGAAGTTTGGTTGGTTTCCAGGGAAAATGAAAATGGAGCAGCTTTTTCTTTTTCTGTGTCAACTTGTTTTATCTGTAATTGACTGAAACGAATTGTCCATGTCCTCTGCTAGGTTAAGTGCCCATCAAGCAAGCTCAACTTTAATATATGAAGTGGGAAAGTTTCTATTTATTACTTTGGGGCCTCTGTGTATCCAAATCAGTATGTATACTGCCCTCTTTGTACTGCACATACCACTCCAAAGGCCAAACTTATCTACTTTTTATTATTTTTATATTTATTTTTTTAGGGTTTTGGTTGTTTGAGAGAGAAAGACCTGAACTTGAATTCAATGTCCTTGGGAAGCAACGGATTTATCACTGAGATTTTGAGACCTCTCACAAATGCGACTTGTAATCCACAAAGCCCCTAGTGTGGGTTAAAGATGTTGTTTGGAGTAAGTTACATCTTAATCCAATTCGATTTGATTAGTCCTTTAAGTGTAACTGTCACATCGTTACGCGGTGTTATCAGTTCACAATCAATCATGTCAATCTATTATAATGAATGGATGTGACTGTCACGTCATTCTTGTTATAGTATGGTATAAATATGTGGTCTCTCTAGCATTACTCTTATTACAATGTATGACCATCACACCTAAAATCTCATTAAATTGCATGTCGCTTGTTTTTTTATGTACAACGATATATTGCAGTAATAGTTCGGTTAAGTCACATAGTAAGCAAAAATAATAATTTAGTACTCACTCACAATCAAGCCTAAAATTTCTCACATACAAATAAAGAAAAATATCATTAAACCGTAATATTATTGACAATTGTTTTATGTTGTTTTAGTTTTTGAGATCAGTGTGATTAACACACCTTAATTACTAATAACCTCCCTCATAAATCATCAAAGGATCATTAATTGTAGTCAAATATTACATCATTTTTTTGGTTGAAGGAGAGCAGGAACTTTGATAGCTGCGCACTGGCTCTCCTCCTCATACTTGCGTTTTATAATCTCACTCACATTCACCCCTCTTCACTGTTTTACCTTCATTTTATACCTCTGGTAAATTTTGCTCTCTCTCTCTCTCTCTCTCTCATGGCTTCTCAACAAGAACCTCTCAAATATCAGGTACACAAACAAGGCACATTGTTCTTCTTTCTCTAACTAACTTGCTACTGTTGTACTTCATAATTTTTTACGCCATTTTCTCTGTTTTTTCTTCAGACATGGATCTTGAGAGTTCCCATGCACTGTGAAGGTTGCAAGAGGAAGGTCAAGAAAGTTTTACAAAGAACTGATGGTACAAAATTAATTACCTTATTTTTTTTAGGCACTTTCTCCTCGACTTCAACTTTGATCACTGTATTTTAATTATTTTTTTTCAATTTAGTCACTGTATTTTTACTAATAATTTTATTGCAGGTGTTTACACCACAGCTATTGACTCACAGCAAAACAAAGTAACTGTCACTGGAAACGTCAGCGTTCAGACCCTCGTCGAGAAGCTGGCCAGGAAAGCAGGCAAGCAAGCAGAGGAATGGCCGGAAAAGCTCAACGGAAAAGAGAACAAGTCGGAGAAATGCAGGGACAAGGAGAAACAGAAAGTCCCAAACCAACAGAGTGCAGAGAAAGTTGAAGTCCACAAGCTTACTACTGCTCAAAACAGAGCAACTACTACTACTGAAACCGACCCAACTAAGTTTCCCGGCGAAACTTCGCCGAATAAGGCCACCGGAGGCGGCGGGTCTCCGGCCGTGGAGGTTCAGATCAGTGAAAGTGAGAAGAGTGTGAGTAGCAGAAAGAAGAAGGGGAAGGGACCAAAAGATGATGAGAGTGGTTCAGCAGGCTCTGGTGCGCCAGCATGCATAGGATCTCAACCAGTAGATCCAGTTGATCTCATCCGTACTCGTCAGATGGCATATGCGCACCCGCTGGCTCCTTATCATTGTTATGTTCCATCGTCACCGTACACGTGTGCACCAACTGGTCATCAAGAGGCTGATGGGGTGAAGGCAACACATCTGGAGAGTTTGCAGGTTTTCAGTGACGAAAACCCTAATGCATGTTTTATCATGTGAGGTTTGAGTTGCCAAAAATCAAGATCTAACGGCTAAAGTATACCGCAACGTAGTAGACTTTCAATTTTAGTGAGGAGGAAATAAGAGAAAATTAGAGTGGCGAACAAGTAGGGGAAGTTTGGAATTCCATTAACATGACTAATGTTGTTTGTGAACAAAGAATCATTTATGCTTAATTGTTTAGACATGCTTCTGTAAGGACTGCAAATGCATTCAAATAGTCAAAAGCGCTTTTGATAGCAGTTAAAAGTGTTTTCGAGTTATAAGAAAGTGATTTTCAAGAAACGCTCAAATTTTTTCTAGGAAGCACGAGAACTTTTCATAGAAACTTTAGCTTTGCACAATTCTAATAAAAGCGTTTATATTGAAAGCGTTTATGGTGAAAGTGATCATGAACATAAGTGCCTCTTACAAAAGCCTTCACAAATTTGCTCATAGGGTTCCTTGTGAAGTTTGGAAAGAATAGAATCCAATCAATATATTGATTCCCATCTGAAACTGCAATTGACATTCTTACGAAAAAGCTCAGGTCAAAAAAAGAGCATCCCATCTTTATTCATCAGTATCTGCCAGAAAAATATTCTTTTCGGTCTTTTTGGTTGAGTGCTAGAAAATATTCTTTAATTATCAGCAGAAAAATAACAAAAAGAGCAACCCCAAGACAACAAGACTTTCCGCTTTGTTATAATCTTGTAAAAATTGCCGAAATTGCAAAAAAAACAAAATAATTTATTTGCCCTTCTTGAACAAGCCCCTCAAAGGATAATAAAGATCTTTAATTTGCAGACGAATGCAATGAAGCAGTCTTTTGCCAACCAAAACTTGATAAACTATAAACATTATTATAGAGCAGGAGCAAAGTATATCTCAGACATCCAACTATATACAATTTGGAACCTAAAACTAGACTGCCAAAACTATTAAACATTCTATCACACCACAAAAAATAATCTTACACGCAAGTTGACGCCTTTGTCGTGCGCTGATTTGTACCGAGAATAATCACCATTACTGTTACATCGTCGTGATACTTCCTCCGCCTTCCTGCTGGAACGTTCATGAGTTCTTTCATACTGAAACCTGCAACGAAAAGTATTAAAGATCTGGCAAACGAAAACTATGCTAAACGACTAGTTATTGTGTCAGATAAAATAAAATGTAACCAACCCTGAACTGGTATTTCCTATCTGAAGACTTCAGAAGACCATAATTAAAGAGGAAAATGTGTATGCATGCCTTAGGGTGTGGTGCGGTGGGCAGAATGTATATCGGTGTCAAATATCATCCAAGTTAAACTCGGTCTTAAATGTTTCAATTTCAGGATAAAAACTGGAGTTTTGTTCACCCATCACCAAAAAGTATTTTCTACATACATTTAAAAGGAGAACATTATACGAGAAGTTAACAAACAACATCAAATCAAATTGAAACAACTTATTTTAACCTGAAAGATCTGTTATCTTTCAAGAAATGCAAGATGCCGTATGGTAATAATACCACATAGGCCATAGAAGCAGGGCCTAAAAAGCAGAGAAACGAAGGTGAGAATTAAGAGCACATAACATGGAGGGTGAGCATAGCCTTCTCCAATAACAAAACAATTAATTTCCTGTCTTGCTTAATCTAATTGAGGGTTAGTTATACATGCTTTTTGTGTTTAATAAAAGTACTCAAAATGATACAAAGCAAACTTGTAAGGGATTTGGATGGAATGACAACAAAATCTCCACATGATATAAAAAAAAAAATGTCTACCTGCAGAGTTGGCTGCTCTTACTACAAGCTGCTCGAGCAGAAACTTAGCTGGATCGCCGGAGGGGTTGCTCAAGATATAGGAGTGGACAAGCTTTACTGTCTCGTCATTGGTAAAAAAGTCAAACAAGCCATCACTACCAAGTACTACAAAGCAATCAGATGTTGATATTCTATGCACATTCAACGATGGTTGAGTGGAAACATATGGTGGGCTTATAAGGTTACGAACTTGAAGAATTCCCATCAATGCATCATTCAGGTTTTTCTGCGCAAAAGTGAAAAGAAAATAGAATCAGTAAAATCCACTAATTGAAAATATATTAATCATGAAGAAGGGGCATAAGATATAAACACACCAGATAATGTCAGATCTAAAAAAAAAACTTCTTTTTAACCTACTTGGTGTTGGTACATAATTGTTAAACAGTAAGAGTGACCACCTTTTTCAAGTAACCAACTCCAAAAGCTCGAGTGACCTTCAATTTCCCTTTTACTTTTCCAGCCACGATGGTCATGGGATCGTCAGGATGTTCACTCAAAACTCGCATTCTTTCACTTTCTTCATCAACTGTATGACTATCAGTGAGCTGGATAGCTTTAAACCTCTCACTCCCACTCATTAAATAACCATCACCATATGTTGCCAATACAGCTCGGCTGTCACCTAAATTTAATGTGTACAAATCCTTCCCATGTAGAAGTGCAACTAAAACACAAGACCCAACAGAAACTAAATCCGGGCGATCCACCATTTCCTGGTCAACCATGTATAGAAAATCATTCTCAGCCTGAATAAGAGCTCGTTGGAGACTATCAAGCACCCCGTGCCTAAACGAATCAGCTGATGGTTTTACTTTAGCACATGGAGCATTCTCAGAGGTATGGTCAACACTTGAATCCTTGTGTGTATAAATTCTGGATGAAAATCTTTCTTCACTGATAGTATTTCTACCATCTCCAATATATGGAAGGGACCCATCTATATCTAGACCATTAGAAGCTTTGATGGATTCCTGACTTGATTCCCAGTCTAATGTATTAAAGTGAAATACGATGGTTTCATACAGTGTCCCAGCCAGAAAATCAGCTGCGTCTCTTCCATTGAAACCATCATAAATTGCACAAAAGAGCCACCCATTTTCTTCAGAACAAACAGCTTGAACCCTGTCTTCACCAGCAGCTCCACCTGCCACTTGCACTTCCATACCATTAAGAAAACCTTCATTTCTGGAAGGACTCGTGGATTTCATTAAGTAAGAATCAGAATCAGGCGTAGACGGACTGCAACTTAAGTTTGACATACTACTCTGAAGAGAAGATGATAATATATCCAACCTCGACATAGCTGGTGAAGAGGGAACTCTACGAAATGAATTAGGAGAGTCCCAACTAGGAAGTATTTCTACCCCTATCAAACCATTGCAGATATTTGTGTTTGCCAGAGTGGCATTTGCGCTTATTGCAGCACCAGACAAGCAAGAGAAACTACTGTTCCTTCGGAGCTCAGGCAAGGTTTCATATTCATCGGAATCCTCACAAAAAATGCCTCTGTTGATATTGCATTGATAGCCAAAGCTTACTTTTAGTTCTCCTTCAGTTTTAACCATAGTCTCTCCTCGCATGATCTACAGATGAAAACATACAAAGTACAAACATTCATTAACTCAAACGTTTGCAACGTGAAAACTTGGAATTTATTTGGTTATCTTTATTGCACAAATACCAATTTTTTTTCAAATAACATGAACTTATAACTCATAACTGTACCACTGTTTTTCAAAGTGCGTCATTATAGCATTCAATGGTGAAACATTGGAACTCTAGAAAATCAGTTGATATAACTACAAAATAAAACAGTAAAAACACAGCTTCTCAACTCCAAATTCTTTTATTTATGACGATGATGTAAAAAGTGTGTGCCTTTGATTGGATGTGTGAAAGAGCAAAACGCCGAAAGAGAAATTTTCCTAGCTATAAGCCACAAGAATGCATACATCTCCAAGTTCAACGATCAATACTAATAACTCAAATGCTTATCCAGAACAAGAAAACAGACACAGAAAAATAAGTAGAGCTGGAGCTTATGGGGGCTAATAGCTTGTGGTCAAGAACACTACTCTGTCCCCTTACATAAACTTGACGATCAAAGAAAACAAAAGGAAACTTAAAAGTTAGAACCAGGGCAGTGTGACCGGCCCGTTGCATTCAAGTTCGAATCCCCCACCCCAAACACAAATAGATTCGACTAGTTTAGAATAGAATATCGCCTTGTGAAAAAAGAAAAAAGAACTTAGAGCTTAAGGAAATTAGATAAGAAAATTACGATAATTCGAAAACAAATAGCAATCATAATATCATTCTATCCTCATTACTCCATCGAAAGATTAATAATTGACAATAAATATACGGTTCCAAAAGTGATTCTTTTCATTACAAACGCGATAAAAAGACCAACAGGGTGAAACAATAAGCAAATTCAATCAAACAAAAGGTTCAGAAACGTAGAGAATATGGTTCAAACAAAACCCAATAAACATTAGTGAATTGCAATACATTATCGAAGAAAAACACGAAGAAACGGAGCCGGGATTGAAAACCCACCTGGGTTTGTAGGTGTTCTTCAACAAAGAGGCCTCCAGAAGATCAATGGAAGCAAACCCAGAATGCGGCTAGTGCTATACAACATATATATATATATAGGTGTATATATAAAAAGAGTGATGGAAGTGATAAAGGGTATGACTTTGGAAAGAAAAAGCAGAAAAGCAAACAAAGAGCAGATCTGAGAGAAGGAGAGAGTCCCAGAGAGAGAGAGAGAGAGGTGAGTGGAGTGGAGAATCTGTATCTGGGTGGTACATAAAAGGGGGAGGTGGAGGTGGAGGGAGAAGAGAGGGAATGGGGAAAATGGATGGTGAGGAGGGGGTCTTTGCTGAAATTAGCGGAATTTGTTTGGCTGGCATTTATGCTTTTTAACTCTTACCGGTAATGCCGTTTTCCAAGTTCCATTTCAACTCTACCATTCATCAAAATATTTATTATGCTTATTATATTATTCCTTTCTTAACTCTATAAAAAATTAACTCAAAAATCTTCATTTTCCAAATAAATAAGAACAAAAATTAATCGTATAAGGTCATATAATTAGCAACAATAATGTCATTAAGGATGTATTGTGTGGGTGAGTCGACACGTAGTCAGGGACGTATGCATTAAGGGGCAAGGAGGGTCAGCTAATCCTCCGAACTCTTGTGAATCTCTATAGATAATTTAGGTGCTATCATCTTGAAGGTTGGAATTGACATTCGCACATTCGACAAAATCAATAATTTATCTGCCAAAACATAATCCAACGTCTGAAATTCAAAAAAGCTTTCCCTTGTATTTCACTGAGATCGCCGTCAGTTATTGGGTTGCAATCTTGCCGAGTATGAGGCCTTGTGCTAAAACCCTATTCTTCTATTTTGTGAACAACATCGTCTTGTATTATTTTGATTCGTGGCATAATATGTTGTGTCTAGAATCCTATCAGCACAATGAGTGCAATTATTCTCTTAAAAATGTAGAAAGAATAATAATATTCATCCTTTTTGTAAGTATATTTCAACAAATAATATACACTATGTTTTTTTAGTTCCTTGAGTTTATGTTTTGTAGCTCCATTTCAATTTGTGTTGATAAATTGATGAAAGTTTTTATCTAGATTATTGAATGAGTTAAGTTTTGTGTGAGGAGTTGGTTTGTATGAGTTTATAATTATGTGTATTTGCTAATTACATTGGCTTTGGTTATACTTGTTGTTACTGCTTTAGCCTTCAACAGAGAAAGCATTTTTCGCTATGAATATTATGAAAAGTCCATTGTGTTATCGAATGGAAGATCAATGGTTGTGTAATAGCATAGTGGTTTATATCGAGAGCAATGTTTTTTCTTCCATTAATAATGAAGGATAATTGTAACTTGTATTGTTATTTGTTGTATAAATTATGAATGATGGAAACATAGTTTAATTTTTAAGATTATGTGTCTAAGAAATATTTGTGAATTTTTACATGTGACACATCCGAATCCTTTTTCCTAGATCCACTGCATGTAGTAGTACTAATTCACTAAATTTATAATATTATTAACATTATGGGGTTATATTATTGTATTTTAATGTTGTATTATGTGACAAGTGATATATGTGTGTTATGTCAATTAGTAATGTCATCACATTAAATGTTGATATTATTTTCTGCCCACATTATGCGTTACAAGATAATCTTTGTACGAAAGTGTACTTTGAAATGATACACTTGACAACAATATTTCCACTTGTGAGTTGTGACATATTTACTTAATGGAAAACGAAAAGTAAAAATTCGGAAAATTTAGTAATAAAGTGAGGAAAGAAAATCTCATTTTAAACCAACCAATCCCTCTTCGTTAATTTGATACATAATTTTCTTGTATTGAATTACGGATTTGAAATGAAAAACTAAATATATTTTTCTTCTATTTTTCTATTAGAGATATGATATAAATAATAGTATAAATAAATGGTAAGAATAATATTTTTAAAACATGTCAGTTGATAAGATAATCTACGCTAAATTACAAGAATGAAATATAAACTTGAGTGCAGAAAATGAAGCACGTTACTGATTACTCAAACCAACTTAATTAAAGCTCATATCTATACAAGTAACCTGTCATTGACCTCTAAATTTAAAATTATAATGCTTTAGTTGGCCCCGCCCTAGGAACACATGCAAACTACAAGTGAGGTATTTTGTTATTATAATTTTACGAAATAATAATTTAATTGGGCGGACGAAAACAATTTCTTATTTTTATATTTATTTTTTTAACAAATAATAAAATAACTACAAAAATATAATTCAAACGCAAGTTGTAAAGAGATAAATACACTACTTACCAATTTTGGCTAAGCCAAGTCAAAATACATTAACTTGTGTCCTTGTTTTGCTCTTTGTTTTTTTCATCACACGAGGAATGTCAACGAAGGTCTCCATCGCATGATCGATTTTGGCTGTGTTAAGAGGTCATCGGATGTCATAGATAATGAAAGATGGCTTTAAACCCTAACGAGAAGCCACATTTCAACAGAACAGATGGGAAGCCAAAGAAAATAAGAGCCAACATAAACTTTTTCTGTCACCTGTGTTAAGGCTAAAACAATGTGCTTTATTTTTTACGCCCTAATTTGAATCTTCTTTCTCGTAAATTAGATGAATTTTACGTAATTACTCCATCACTTATCAAAAGAAACTTTTTTACCGAAACGAAAGCGTAATCCAAATTTGTGTACAATTCCAATAATTGTGTGGGAAATTAGTGACTGGGTTCGACATTTTGTATGAAAATTTTCATGCATTTTTAGATGTCGACTGTGGACCACACGTGTATGGCATCTCCTGGTACACCCCGCAGGCTTTGCGATTTCCGGCTGCTGGATGAACGTTTCGAGTCTTAATCGGAACTTCAAACCTGAAAATCTGAATGAGGATGGTGACGCTTTCGACTCGTCCGAACGAGACAAACTGCGCTCCTTGTCTATGCCTATGGAGTGTCGGTGGAGTTTCTCTGTATATACTAATTAAGCTGCGACTGTTTAATTACATACTGAATATATCATGTACACAATATGTTGGAAATACTGCACAAATCAAGAACAAAGAACGAAATTACCAAACAGATTTGAATGGCCAACAGAAGCACGAGATTGCCTTGGGTTGAGTCGCGGACAATGTCGCTTTCTTTAAGACGTTTCGCGGCTCTGCCCAAGGTGTGCAAGGAGTCACAATCGCCACGCCGTCCCCAGGATAAAACAGCCCAATATCTCCACCACTCTAGACCTTTCTTGCACTGAGAAAGATCACAAGCTTTCACTCACTATCGTACTCAATGTTTTTCTGGAATAATGCTTCTCGTTTCTGTTATATCTTCCCAGGCCTAGAACCCTAGTTATATACTACTTGGAAATGTTAACGTTGGAGTGATTGAGAAGTTGATGCCCTTCAAACCCGGCCACAATATCAGGGAGCATTATCACGTTTTTTTAAAGTAATCTTTCTGTTGTGAAGGAGTTTCCCCGAAACTAGGAAACCAACAAACCCCTAATTGACTAGTTCTACGTTCTAAGTTTTTTTTAAATAAACATGCAAACCCTAACAATCCCCTACTTGGTTATTTAAATTCCAACATTGAGTAAGTGGAAACTAGAGTTGTGCATCAGTGATGGTGTTTCATCAACTTGAACCAAAACATAGCGACAGTGCTTCAGATTAACATGAGTAACACCACAGTCTTGAACTCAATCTCTGACAGCAAAGCGCACGCAACTCCTCTTGAGTGAAGCTCAAGGCTAGCACAATTCGGCCATGTGCATACATCCCAGTTTAGCGATAGTGCTAGAAGTTAGCCCTTAGAAACTTCATAGTAGGCGGCCTCACTAGTGCTAGAAGTTAGCCCTTAGAAACTTCATAGTAGGCGGCCTCACCTTCACTATCACAAAGGTGAAACTATTAAGGATACTCTTATAGCTTGATATCCCACTCATTTAGAGTATAGCTTTTCATTAAGAGTTTCATAACTCAACCTTTTCTTACGCAACAAGATTTCATGCCTTCTGCAACCAGTTCCTATAACTTAAGACCATGCGTAGGGCACAATTCATTATCACTTCGTGACTTGTTGTTACCTATTGAACCATCTTCTTGGGATCTCCAGTCAAATGGTTAGGTTACCATCACAAGTGACTCATCATATCAAGGGCTTTAACCCCATTCCAGTGGAGGTTTTCCACACTTTTTCTCTTGTTAATCCTTTCGTCAAAGGGTCTGCAAGATTATCTTCAGATCTAATATGATCTATTCTGACAGTTCCTGTGGAAAGAAACCCCACAACCGTGCTGTGTTTCCGACGAATCTGTCGTTTCTTTCCATTATAGTATCGATTTGTTACTTTTGCGATGGCTGCTGTGCTATCACAGTGAATAAGCACAGCAGGAATTGGTTTCTCCCACCGTGGAATGTCATATAGAAGGTCTCTCAACCATCCTGCTTCTTCACTAGCTGTTGCTAGGGCAATCATCTCAGACTCCATAGTTGATTGAGCAAGTATGGTCTGTTTTTTAGATTTCCATGAGACTGCAGCTCCTGTTATATTATAAATATAACCACTCGTAGCTTTGGAATCTTCTGAGAGTGTATTCCAATCAGCATCGCTGTATCCTTCAAGAACAGCGGGAAAGTTCCTATAACATAGACCGAAATTAATGGTCCTCTTAAGGTATCTCATTACCCTTTCAATTGCATACCAGTGTTCCATACTCGGACTACTAGTGTACCTACACAGAACCCCGACTGCATAGGCTATATCTGGCCTAGTACAATCGGTAGCATATCGAAGGCTACCAATGATGCTTGCATACTCCACCTGTCTAACACTTTCACCACTGTTTTTGAACAACTTAACACTTGGATCATAAAGGGTGCAAGCAGGTTTACAATCAAAATATTTGTACCTCTTCAGAACTTGTTCTAGGTAATGTGACTGACTTAGAGAAAAGCCATTCTCATTTGTAGTAACTTTTATTCCAAGGATAAAGTTTGCTTCTCCTAGGTCCTTCATGTCAAAGTTATTACACAGCAGGGTTTTAACTTCGTTTACTAGGTGAATATTTGAACCAAAAATGAGCATATCATCAACATATAAGCATATTACAATACACAGACTGTTCTTAGTTTTAATATACATGCATTTATCACTTTCATTTACTTTGAAGCCATTATCAAGAAGTAAACAATCAAATTTAGCATGCCATTGTTTAGGTGCTTGTTTTAAGCCATAAAGAGACTTAGTTAATTTACAAACTTTTTGTTCTTGTCCAGATACTACAAACCCATCAGGTTGATCCATGTAAATTTCTTCCTCTAATTCTCCATTTAAAAAGGCAGTTTTAACGTCCATTTGATGCACAACAAGATTGTAAAGAGAAGCTAAGGCAAACATTACCCTAATGGAAGTAATTCTGGAAACAGGAGAGTAAGTATCAAAGAAGTCGATATTTTCTCTTTGTCTAAAACCTTTGGCTACTAACCTGGCTTTGAATTTGTCTACCGAGCCATCCGGTTTGAGCTTTTTCCTTAACACCCATTTACAGCCAATGGTTTTGCATCCTGGAGGTAGCTCTACCAAGTGCCAGGTTCTATTTGATTCAAGTGAATCCATTTCATCATTTATGGCTTCTTGCCATGAATCTGCGTCCACAGAAGTCAATGCTTCTTGAACCGTTAAGGGAACTTCTTCCAGTGCATATGTTTGGAAGTCTCCTCCGAAGTCCTTGGTGACTTTGGTTCTTTTACTCTTTCTTGGTTCGAAACTAGTTTCGACCGAATCATTTTGAACATTGCTGTTCATTTCATCCTTCTCTCGATTAGTTGAGGTTGAACCCCCATTATTCCTTGACATGAAGGGAAATTTGTTCTCAAAGAAATCAGCATCATTAGACTCAATAATGACATGGTTCCTTAAATCATAAAACCTATATGCTTTGCTATGTAATGCATAACCAATGAAGACACATTCAAGAGCCCTACTTTCTAGTTTTGATCTTTTTGGATCTAGTTTTCTTACATAAGCTAAGCAGCCCCAGGTTCTTAAGTAATAAACATTAGGTTTTTTATTTTTCCAGATTTCATACGGTGCTGATTTAGATTTTGAAGAAGGGATTCGGTTAAGAACATAACAAACAGTTAAAATAATTTCTCCTCACCAGTAAGAAGCACAGCCAGAATTAAGTCGCACAGCTACTGTTAATTCACAAAGTGTCCTATTTTTTCTTTCTGCTTTGCCATTCATTTCTGGGGAGTAAGGTGCAGTGGTTTCATGGATTATACCTAGAGTTTTACAGAACCCATTAAAGGCAGCAGACTCATATTCAAGACCTCTATCACTGCAGAGCCTTTTAACTTTTCGATTGAATTGATTTTCTACTTCAATTAAGAAGGCCTTAAACATGTCAAGTGCTTCACTTTTGTTTTTCATTAGATAAACAAAGCAGTAATTTGAGCAGTCATCTATAAATGTGATGAAGTAGCGTTTTCCATTTCTTGTGACCACACCATCGAACTCACAAATATCAGAGTGAATTAGGTCAAGTAATTCAGTTTCTCTAAGTGTAGACTTGTGTGGTTTTCTAGTAATTTTTGCCTGACTACAATATTCACATTTGTCAAATTCTTTTAACGAGATTTCAGGAATTAGTCCTAAACTACTCATTTAATTTACTAGTTTTTTATTCACATGACATAACCTAGCATGCCATATATTGAATGAAGATAGTAAGTAAGCAGAAACAGAAGTTTTATTCATAACATCAACATTAAGTTTAAACATTCCATCAGTGGCATACCCCTTTCCCACAAAGACACCATTCTTTGTAATGGTATACAGGTCAGCTCCAATGGTTTGTGTGAAACCAGCTTTATTAATGAGATAACTTGAAACCAGGTTCTTTCTGATCTCTGGGACATGCAGCACCTCCTTCAGGATAACAGTCTTCCCTGAGGTGAACTTAAGCTCTACTTCTCCAACTCCAGCAACTTGTGTTGAGTGAGAGTCACCCAATAGAACCCTTCTGTTCTCCGAGTCATTGTAGGACTTAAAGAGTCCACAATCATAGCAGACATGGCGTGATGCCCCAGTGTCCACCCACCACCCCTCGGATCCATCAACTAAGTTGATCTCAGACACCATTGCAACAAGTTGATCCTCAGTAAGATTAGCTTGAGGAGCATTTCTCCGCTTGTTGCGACAGTTACGAGCCAGGTGTCCAGGCTTATCACAGTTGTAGCACAGAAATGGCACAACTGTGTCATCTCTTGAGAAGGGTATCTTCCTGTTGTTAGTGCGATAGGTATTTTGTACCTTCACAGAGTTCTTGTTGCTGGAGTGAGACTTGGTGACTGTCTTCAGGTTCTTGCCATTGGGTTTGAGAACAACAGCAGCATAATTCTTGGAGTAAGGCTTCTTGTTGGTATTTGATATGACAAGGACCTCTTCTCGCATGTCTTGCTTCCTTGCTTCTTCCTCGATTCGAAGACGAGTGATCAGGCTTTCAAGAGAAAATTATTTCGTCTTGTGTCGCAGGTCCTTCTTGAATTCCTTCCAACTTGGTGGCAGCTTGTCAATGATGACCGCAACTTGGAACTGTTCATCCAGGCTTATACCTTCAGACATTATCTCATGAGCGATCTTCTGTATCTCGTGAGATTGAGCCTCTACCGACTTGTCATCTGTCATTTGGAACTTGAGGTAGCGACTGACTGCAAATTT
This sequence comes from Crataegus laevigata, assembly GCA_963580275.1. Classification (NCBI taxonomy): domain Eukaryota; kingdom Viridiplantae; phylum Streptophyta; class Magnoliopsida; order Rosales; family Rosaceae; genus Crataegus; species Crataegus laevigata. The sequence goes on along the minus strand of OY756940.1, from coordinate 13,169,873 downwards.
CTTTGCTCCTGCTTCCTCAGTGTCATACTTCTTTTGGAGTGCATCCCAGAGTTCCTTAGCAGTTTTACAGGAAGAGTAATAGTCATAGAGATCATCACATAAACCATTTAAAACATAGTTTTTGCAGAGAAAGTCATTTTCATTCCAAGTTTGAAACAGTTTGAATTGTTCAGCAGTTGGATTATCAGGTAGGGGTGGCAACTCAGAAGTTCAGTTTGAGGCAATTTTCTTTGTAGTTAAGAAGAACATCTTTTGTCTCCAGCGTTTAAAATGAAGGCCTTCGAACTTAACAGGTTTGTTTAGATCAGTGACGAAGGGAGTGATTTCAGTGTCCATGGCAGAGAGAAAACATCTTAAAATTGTTGGAAATACTGCACAAATCAAGAACAAAGAACGAAATTACCAAACAGATTTGAATGGCCAACAGAAGCACGAGATTGCCTTGGGTTGAGTCGCGGACAATGTCGCTTTCTTTAAGACGTTTCGCGGCTCTGCCCAAGGTGTGCAAGCAGTCACAATCCCCACGTCGTCCCCAGGATAAAACAGCCCAATATCTCCACCACTCTAGACCTTTCTTGCACTGAGAAAGATCACAAGCTTTCACTCACTATCGTACTCAATGTTTTTCTGGAATAATGCTTCTCGTTTCTGTTATATCTTCCAAGGCCTAGAACCCTAGTTATATACTACTTGGAAATGTTAACGTTGGAGTGATTGAGAAGTTGATGCCCTTCAAACCCGGCCACAATATCAGGGAGTATTATCATGAGCATTATCACGTTTTTTTAAAGTAATCTTTCTGTTGTGAAGGAGTTTCCCCGAAACTAGGAAACCAACGAAACCCTAATTGACTAGTTCTACGTTCTAAGTTTTTTTTAAATAAACATGCAAACCCTAACACAATACAAACAAATTACAACTAGTGCTTCACTTCTCGTAAAATCCTTTGAAAAGCCCCGAAAAATTATAATTTTACAAGAACACCATGTATAATAGAAGTTATATAAATTATCAGTTTCACCCGATATTGTAAAAGACCTTTGTCGATCCTTTCTTCGTCCGTACTTGAGTAACCTGAACAAGTAGTATAAGACCTCACTTGAATAAGAGTAGACCAACAGATTCTTTCTTGAAGCACTCAATTGATGCTACTAATTTTACGAATAATTTGGGACATCAATCAGTTCATAAGAACATTGAAGCAAATGGATCTTACCGCAATGCTCTTGATCTCTGATATATCAGAAACATGGGTACCGCCACACGGGCAGCCAAGGCTGTCCCCTAGCTTCACAATGCGAGGAGTGCTGTCCTGCAAGAGATCAGAGATGCAGAAAGTAAATGCAGTTATAGTTAGCACTCGACGATTTTCAGCTCTGAAATTTGAAAGGTCCAATATGAGCATGTATTTAAAACAGGTCTAGTGTAAGGAATAACCTTTGCAATGTAATCGGGAAGGCAATCACCACACAGCTTACACGCTTCTTCATATGGTAACAAGGCAGCAGAAACCTTACAAAAATATGGTAACGGATTAGATCTAATATTCCATACCAAGCATGCAACTTTAGATAAATCCTAAATATTGCAACTCCCTTTTCCTCCTCTCGATATTAACGCATTAGCTTCTACCTCCAACTCCTTTCGCTTACTTTCTGTATCTTTTTGTGGAACTGTGCCTTTATATTCCACATATGGCCTGGAAATATTATAAATTTACAATTACTAATTCAGAAGGATATGCAAACAACAACATCGCGTCTCAAAGATAAAAAGACTGTTCACATCTCGGAATACTAAGGCTGGCAATGAACTAATTTAAATTTGAGAAGAATTGGTGAAGATGTGTTGCTTCAATCTGAAGCATGTGTCACTGCTTATGCCACTGCTGATTTTTTTTTGTATGGCTTATCTGTTTTGGGGTAAAAGCTTCCCCGATATACAATAATGGCCTCGTATGTCCTACGAGACAACTCCACTGGATCCTCAATCCAAAGGAACACTATTGACCTAATTGGCTCTAAGTAGCGTATTTATTTGGTGGCTTATATTGGGCCCCATAACCCTTCCCACTAGAACCACATAACATACAGGAGACTTTATGGAGAAGGTTTGGAGACCTACATAAGGCAGCTGCTGCTGAAGCCAATTGGGTGGGGTTGGTCTCTCGACTACACTCAAATCATCGTGTTTACATGTGTGACTGTTATTAGGCCGTCTACATATGTCGAACCGAATTCACGCATCAACAACATAAAAGTTCCTAGTGTTCATTCATGGGATGGTGAAAAGTTTTCACTTTAAAGCCCACGAAGACCAATCATTGTGATGTTTTCCACAGATAGATTGACTCGTGGAAAGTTGAAGTACAAGTGAATGGTTACTACACTCAAAAGGAAGGATCATTGTGCTGTTACGTTGAAAAAAACTCCTGGCAGCTCACATTAAACATATCAAAATTAAGAGTGATCGTGTCTTTTCTGTTTTGTTTATTTTAAAATAACTACGAAAATTTTCAATATAAATTGCATAACAAAGAAACTCAATTGCCAAGAAACGAGGACTGAGGAAAAAAATAGAAACAAGATTATTGCCAACTAATCGTTTAGTTCCCTGATATTAACAGAAGATTTTGCAACAAGAAACATGCCTACACTTTGTATTCTAGGCTTAAAGCAATAAAGCAGAAATAAATCATACCCCTGAGGGAAATGGTAGCCTTTGGTTGGCTCTAAATCACCCAATCCCAAATTTCTCATACACGTATCCAGCAAATGCCCAGCTGAGTGAAGCCTGCAGATAGACAATTCCACAACATTCAAAATATAGAACACGAAACAGCAAGTAAGCTAACTATCTTCGGAGTTTTTTGGTCGAAAAATCGAACTTGGTTATGGTAATACAATAATAGCTCAATCAAAGAACAAGTTCAGCGACTTAAATTATAAATTTAAACAATCAAATGAGCCAATTTCTTCGAGTATATGCGTACCTAGCATTAAGCCTGCGCCTAGACTCATCCACACACAACAGCACCTCTTTCCCTTTCTCGAATTTCGACTCCGATTCCTCACCGGAATTTTCAATGAAACCGTAGTGGTAAACCTAATCAAAATTAAGTGAAACACCAATCAAAGACATTAATTTTTTATTTTCTAATCAAACATTTGAAAATTATAGAAGGAGACCATATCAACAATTTGATTACTTACCATGCCGTCTCTGGACCGCACATCTTCTACTACGAATTTGATGCCGGAATCGGAAACGGCGATGAAGCCGGTGTCGGCAGGTTGCCCGCCACCTTGGGGATAGAAAATCGTCCGGTCCAATACCAAAGCGGTTCGTCCATCTTCCCCCTTTCAAACAACAAAGCACACGGTAAAATCCAATTAGGGATTGCATTAATTTTCTGGCAGTATTTTCTCGGGAAACAAACAGAACAGAAAGGAAAGGAATGAAGAGTGTGAACTGAAAAGCAACTGACTTTAGATACGGATAGCAATGTGGCGGTGGATTGGAGCTTCCACATGTCATCGAAGTAATCGAGCTTCGTGGAGCTCGAGCGGCTCGAATCCATGGCAGCCGGCGAATGCCGATTTGAAAACTTAGTCGCCGCAGAGTTCGAAACTCGCGAGCCGTTGAGTGGCGCTGGCGGCTCTAGTAGTCCACGGCCTAAAATACAATGCCGTGTTTTATTTATTTATATATTTATTACTTTTTTAATTATTATTTTGCTGTCGAATTTTGAAATTTCCACGTTTTAGTTACGTAACGTTTACGTAACGCAACGTGTTCCCATGAGGAAATTACTGTGTTAATGAGAAGTTTAGGTAAGCCCTGTTATTTAATTCGCGAGTGCTATAATAACAAAAGATGGTATGGTTAGTGCGTCAATAAAATATTACTCATTTCGTTACGTATTTTAATTATTAAATTTGTTTTTTTAACTATTATACGTTGCATCCGGCTCAATGCAACGCACCACTATAAAATTTTTAAGTTTATCTTCCTTGTCACTCTTATTGGCTGAGAAATTTTTTAATTCTGTTGTCGATTTAGGGCAGCACCCTTCGTATTGCGAGTGTGTTGCCGTACATGACCGGTCGGAAAGGGAAGAATTTTTCTAATTTGTCGCACTTGTCCAGCCTTGGCACCTTTTTCCTGTGTAGATTTGTGACCACCAGGTTTACAATTTTATGCCACATCACACGAGGGCCTGTAGTACCAAAAAGGATATATTCTAGCTATTTGCTTGAAGCATTTTTCTATGGGTGATGGTTTGAGTTTGTCATGGCCTAAATTTCTAATAGGAGTGTGTCTCGTTGGCAACTGATGCTAGCATAGATCTATAAAAAAAATGTATTATTTATGAAGTATGCTAGTTTTATCATGATGCATGCGTGTGAGGCAGTTTAACTCATTGATTAGTATTGGCTCAGAGTAATTTGAATTTGAAATTTTTTCTTACGCCAAGTATCTCGCTCTTTGTTTTCTTTTACTGATGTTAGTCGAAAATGAGCGTAGAAAAGAGAGGCAACGACCTTGAGTAAGTGGTAGTGTTGTGCCCTCTTTTTTTGTTTTCTAATCACACATTGCATGCTCTTTGTACAGAGCTCTTAAGGTGTAAAAGTCTACGGTACCAATTAATGCATGTTGAAGTCATGTCTTAAGTAGTAATAAAATCAGATAGAATATCTTTAGTAGTGTTTTCGTCTTTCTTGCATTTCATCTTTAGTTAGATTATATGGGCATTCACACTATTTCACAACAATAATCACATTATTTAATTGTTCCTTGTACCTGCAAAGCAAACTGATTTCGTTTTGTCCTTCCCGAGTTCTTCAGGCTTAGGCTTTCTGCTCTTCGGATACTTTTCACTATTGTATTCTAATTTGTTGGGTTGTAATTTTTGTTGATGATTTCCTCAGATTATCTATATATATTTCTTCTTTTTTTTTTTTTTTTTTTAAGCTTGGCAAAAGTAAGATACAAAGCGTAGAGAAGCTTTTTTTTTTGTTCAATAACTTGGAGGCTTTTGTTCAGGCATCGTCAATGCCGCCTCTCACAATATCAATGAAGAAGAAAGCACGAAACGTCTCATCATCCATATAGTCTCTTCCAAACGAGCTTATTGACGAAGACTCGCGAAGGTTGTTGTGCGCTCTTATGATGATCTTTATTTGGCCAAGTTAAGTTGCAAGAATTTCAACAAAAGCTCTCAGGACTAGGGGTGGGCACGGGCCGGGCCGGGCCCAATTTTGAAGGGACCGGACCGGACCCGGGCTAAAGAGAAACGGGCCAGGCCGGGCCGGGAACAACATTTTTTAATATAAGAACCGGACCTAACCCGGCCCGGTTGAAACGGGCCGGTTCCGGCCGGGTCCACGGTTCCTTGGTTGATTTTTTTTTTTTGGGATACAATTCAATCGGTTTGAGGTTCCGATATCCACCCACGCCCACACCCCCTCCTTCGTATTCTTCTGCAACTCAATAGCACTGCTTGAACCACGGCCACTCAATGCCGTCTCCAGACTCTCCACCCATGCCCACCTCACCATTAGATCCAAACCCAGTTCCAAATCGCCACCCACAATGAGATTCGACGCTGCCCAACCCAGATCTGTCTCTTCTCCTGCTCAAATTCAATTTAATTCAACAGAAGTTTCAAAAACATTCGATTCAAATTCAATTCAGTAATAAATTTGAAATTGGAACATAACAGAGGTCAAGGTTCAAGAACCCAACAAAATCCCTAAATCTAGAAAACCCTAATTTAATTTTCAATCCTAAATCCCTAAAACGTAATACCTTAAAATTGAAGAGGACTATGAGCAGAGTCGTGCGCTGCAAATATGGGTCTAAGTCAGACGAAGGAGACGTCGTTTCGAGTTGTTCGACTTCGTCCGTCCCTTTGAGTTCGTCAGAGAGAGAGAGAGAGAGAGAGAGAGAGAGAGAGACCGATGATGATGGCGGCGGACGTAGCGAGGAAAACAGGAGCAAATCAGGAGAGATGGAGGTCTGACGATGATGGTGGCGGGGTACGGAGCTGGGACGGTGGAAGGCTAGGAGTGAGTTAGGAGGAGGTCTCGAGGTTAAGAGGCTGGGAGCGAGTTAGGAGGAGCTGGGACGATGATGGTGAAATGAAAGGAGCTGGGGAAGAGAGATCGAGAAGAATACGAAGGATACGAAGGAGGGGGTGTGGGCATGACTGAAATGGGCCGGGTATGAGTGAAATGAAAAGTGTTGGGGGTGAGAGATTGAGAAAACTATGTATGAGGAAAAGAAACGGGCCGGGCCGGGGGCCCGTTCCCTTCTATTTCAAGACCCGCCCCGCCCCTATAATTTCATATACCCGAACCGCCCCGCCCCGTTTTGTGTTTAGAAATATTGGACCCGCCCCGAACCTGAATTACCCGCCCCTACCCGCGGTTCCTGTACCCGTTTGCCCACCCCTACTCAGGACAATCAAATATTCGAGCAGGTCGCCATCAGCAAGACCTTGCCAGTTTCTTGGCGCGCAAGGAAAAAAAGGATCCCGATTACTGGAACATTGCAGGGATCGTGGCAATGTCGGGGGCCTGGATAGGCAAGGGATGCACGACCTCTTCACAGGGAAGAGAATAGAACTCAAAACCGAGTCTCTAAAGAGGACGGCCTCAAAGGATCACATAGAAGCAACCTACGTCTACGACACGATCTTGGTGCATTATGGTGCCTCGAGCTTTCAGCCTCGAGCTTCTGTACTCGCTCAACCCTTAGCTTTCAGCCTCGAGCTTCTGTACTCGCTCAACCGCTACAAATTGAGAGGGTTGAGCGAAACAAAATCCAAATGAGGAAATGGTTCCATACTCCAGCACGAGTCTTGACAAAGTTACTGACAATTCACAAGTGAGGGGGGATCTAAACGTGTGTTACTTGCTAGAAAAGGCAATACCCACAGAACATAATCTATGTCAATGCTCATGAGTCGAGAAATATTGGGGTCACTAGATCAAAGCATGTATCGTCCTGGATTTCATCCAAGGATAATTTTTGACACAGATCATAAGATATGAATGCATCATCTGTGGAAATCATTTTAAGAAACCAGAAATATAATTAAAGTACTCAAATGAGTAGAAGTTTCACTACTTAATCGTCGAAAGAACAGCCCAATTCAAGAACACCAAAACGTTGGGAACTACTTGCAACATTCAGTACTAATTGAATATGAAAAAACCCTCAACATCACATACTTTAGTTCAGTAATTAAACAACTCATCCCCATGAACTGAAGAAGAATCATCTCCTTCTACTGTTTAACTTCGGTTTTCTTCTTCTGCCAGAGACGGTCCAAACCACTGTCGGCCTCTCCCTGCGAAACAAAAGAAAGCACAAGAAATCAGAGCAGAACAGATGGAATGCCAATATTGCAAATGACCGATACGAAATTATAAGAGGATGCTAATTATCATTGGAGAACAACTGAAAACCTAATTTGACGGTAATCAAACAACTTCCAAAACTGTAGTAGCACTTGTGTCCTGATATAATAAAAAATGATAGCTGAATAAAAAGTGATTGTGTTCGGCACAGCTTAGTATATAGGACCACAGCAAGAGTCATTCGATGTGTGATTTGTATGTTAAGAGTCATTCGATGTGTGATTTGTATGTTACTTTCCCCGTTGCGTGGTTCAAATCCAGCCTCTGAATTCATGTACTTTGTAATATAGCTTAAGAATGCAGTCTTACAAAGCCAACGACAGAACCAAATGAGACTAACCCAACGGAAAACACACAAAATATAATCAATTTCCGCAACCACACATTCTTATCGCCCAATACATTCACAAATGCCCAATAAAAGCACAAATATTAACACAGTAACACAATACAATGAGGGAAAGAAAGCAAAACCTGAGCACGGACGTAGCCGCAGAGAGCGAAGGTGGAGCACTGGCCAGTGTAGATGCCATGCTCATCCAAATGCCCAATGTTAATCTGAACAGACGCGTGGTCTTTGGAGGTGATAAGCCTGTTCGTCGCCGAGCTGCATCCAAACAAACATCACAACATTTAACCCCAAACCCTAAACCCACAATCCCAAAAACAAAATAATCAACCAAAACAATCGCCGATTAGATTCGATGGAGTACCATTTCCTCGGGATGTAGAGTTCGGTGATGATTCCCTCCTCGTTTTGCATCTTAGCGGTCGAGATTATAACCCTAAGAAACAAAATTCAGCAAACACAGACACGGATCTAAGAATTTTAACGAATCGCGAAGATTTGAATGCTCAGAATGGAAGGAGAGGAGAAATCCATACCTTTGGGAAGTCGGCGGCAACTGCTGGAACTGAGAAGCTCTGCGTTTGTTAGGGTTTTCTAAATTCCGAAAGGGGTTTTTGCTTTTATACTGATGAGGAGCACGACGGTGATAACTATAAAAAAAAATGGGCCTGTCAGATGAGCCCAATTGGCCCAAATAATTATATGCCACGGTCATATGGCGCATTTTGAGCCCGTTACTGGATTGTCAGCTCTTTAGCCCAGGAAGGCATGAGAATTGGGACTTATATTTGGACTTGGGGGTAGACCGGGCCCGTTAAAGTCCGACACAATGCGTTACACGTTACGTATTGGAAGGGTTAAAAATCTTTAGGCATTGCATTTTGGAAGAGAATCTTGTGTACGATGCGGCCTCTCTCAATTATTAGGGACTAAAGGCGGGTCCATTAAGAGTAAGTTCACCCCTAAGACTGAGTGCCAGCACCCTGTGCATTTATCCACTCAAGTGAATAGTAATATACTGGAGTGAATAGTAATAGACTTCTGCATCTCCACTCCTAAAAAAAAAATGCGCTGGCACCCAGCGCATTTATTTGGTATGTTTTTTTTTTAAAGTTTATTTCGGATAAAATTTCAAATAAACTTAAAAAAAAACACACTTAAATAAAATTACATACTCATCAAATAAGCTTTAAAAAAAACAAACTAAAATAAAATTACATAAACTCATCAAATAAACTATAGAAAAAAATAACAATTTTTTTAAAATTTTCTGTATTTTTTAATAATTTTTCTGTAATTTTTAATAAATTTTTAATTAAGTTAATTAATTTGGACCGTTGATTTGTGATCGGACGGTCCATTTTAAAAATCAAATTTAAATTTTTTTTACCATTGGAAATCCAACGGTCTAGGCTCGGGGGATACGACCCGTCGACATACCAGTGAGTGGGCTTTTGTTTTCAGTATATATATATATATAACGTTTTTCCCAGAAACGTAAATTGATTGAATTACGAATTGAATGGATTTTATAATTGAGTTGCCATGTCGTATGCCAATTATATTTTATAATTATGATTATGATCACACCCATTGTGCTCCGACGCTGTGGACGGCCAGGTAAGTCAGGTAAGTATGTTAGATAGTGTTGAGATGATGATAGATTGTGGTTAGCTCATCACCTGCACCTCGGGTGTTTGTACTCCGCCAGAGTAGGGCCTAGCCTTCACGTGATCGTTCACCTCACGCACCGTACGCTCACCTTGGATCCAAGGCAGGTGCCTAGCCTGTCGTACAGACCACTATAGGTGGTTCCGACTCGTAGGTGACCCGCGATTCGTCGCACAGCCTTCACGTGATCGTAGCGCTGAGCGTAATATTATACACCTAGCCTGTCGTACAGACCACTATAGGTGGTTCCGACTCGTGTGCAGGATAATGATTGATAGTGATTGAGTATGATGGATGAGCTATAGATTCAACCGTACAGGTCACTAGAGGTGACTACGGCTGACATGACACTAGGGACACCCTAGATTTATATTACTTGCCTGATGATGATTTTCTGAGTTGGTATATCGACATGGCCTATTATTAAGATTTGATAATGAGTTTTGATTCTTAGTTGGGTTTTCGTATATAAGTTTATATACGTACTATTTTCTGGGGAAATTATACTGATTTACAGCGATGGGTTATATATGGATTTTACAAAATGGTTTTGGAAAGTATTTGTTTTTGCCCACTCACGTTTTCTGTTTTGCGCCCCTCCAGGTTCTAGGTAGCGATGACGTGGACGGCTATCGAGGCACCGAGGCAGTTCTGACAGACCACCACTTATGTAGGATTTCTTCTGTAGTCGTATCGTTTTGTTTTAAGTGACTGCACCTAGGATTGGCTCTGTGACTCTCGTCTATTTCACTTTCGTCCTATATCACTCTTTGACATATGTATATTATCAACTTGATTTTCACTGCTGCATTTCATGCATAATTACCTTCCGCTGACATTTTCGGCTACGTCACTCGCACGTGACGGCCAGCACGCTTCGACCCCTGGGTCGGGGTGTGTCAGTTTGGTATCAGAGCCTAGGTTTTGGCAGTCCTGTATAGCTTGTGAATATTCTAATTATTTTGGTGTTTTCTGTCAGAACGATGCCGCCTCGCCGAGAACCACGTTCACCTGTTGATCCTAGCTTTCCCGACTTTTCTCAGTTGGGAGATGCTATTGCTCATGCTATTCAGTCTACCCTTCGTCCTTCCCACAGGACCCCTCTTGAGAGTGCGCATAATTTGAGGTTATCGAGATTTGAGGGTGACGAGGGGCACGAAGGTGCCGAGCGCTGGTTTCTGCAGATAGAGCGGACTTTTAAGGTAATGCACAGTCAGGGTAATCTAGCTGCAGGGACTTGGGTTGAGACTGCTACTTGGTTCATGGGAAAGGAACCTGCGACCTGGTGGGAACAGTTGGAGGAGAGGATGCCACCAGAAGAGGCCAAGGACTGAGAGGTGTTCAAACAGTTATTTTACAAGCGATTTATCCCAGACGCGTACCTTGATCGTAAGAAACAAGAATTTACTAGCCTAAAGCAGAAAAAGATGTCAGCAAACGAGTACTACAGAAAGTTCACCGATCTTTCTTGCTACCACCCTGAGATTACTAAGAATTAGGCCGAGATGCTTTGAAGATTTAAGCTGGGCACTCGAAAGAAATGGCGCACGATGGCTACTACGAGGCATTGCGAGACTTATCATGACTTCTACGGAGTTTTGGTGCAGATAGAAGATTCAGAGAACATGCCGAGTGATAGCGACAAAGAAGAAGGGAATGAGGAACCGAGGCGAGACGACAAAGGTAAAAGAGTGGCATCACAGGGGCCTCGGAAGACCCAGAGTTTCAAGAGAAGTGGTGTTAGCTCAAGTTCTTCGAGTGAGGGTGTAAATTCCCCAAGCCAGAGGAGAGGAGGTAGATTTGCTGGGGGGCAGCGTTTTCAGAGGCAGCGAGACGCCGGTGGTTCTTTCGCACCATTTTGTCGGAGGTGTAACAGTCGACATTTTGGCGAGTGCAGACAGGGCGTTCGTGGATGCTTCATGTGTGGACAGATGGGTCATCGAGCAGCGAATTGCCCGCAGAATCAGCCGAGACCTCCACCACCTGCATTACCACCCCAAGTTCCTATTCAGCAGGTCCCACCTCCTGGTGCATATGGTCAGCCGAGTCGTGGTAGTACCTATCATTATCAGGGTGATGTTGCCCCTTACTCTGCTGCACCATATCCATATCCTCCAGATCCGTACTATCCAGGCGGTTATTAGAGTGGCTATACTCCGTATCTTGGAGGGTATACCCCGTATCCTCCTTATCCTGCCGGCGGATCGCAGTGGTATCCGGGAGTTCAGCCACAGCAGGGAGAGGCTACTGCGAGTAGCGCAAGATCATCTAGACAACCTAATCCTGCGGGTCCGAGTCGTGGTGTGCCTGGACGAGCTGCTAGTCAGACGAGTAGAGGTCGCGGTGGGCGACAACAGCCTCAGGGCCGTATTCATAATCTCACAGCGCAGGACGCCCAGAGTAACCCTGATCTAATAATGGGTAAGTTAAATGTACTTGGTTATTTCGCTAGAGTGTTGATAGGCTGTGGCGCTACACATTCAGTCATTTCTTACTCATTTGCCCAATTGACTCAACCTGAGTCTGCACCCCTCAGATTTGAGCTAGAGGTGTCGATGCCTAGGGGGAGACATGTCTGGTCAGTTGGATGTACCCAGGGTGCCCCGTGTTGATTGAGGATGTGATTATGCCCGCTAATCTTATTCCGCTGGATATTGTTGAGTTTGATGTGATCTTGGGCACTGATTGGCTACATTATAATCGAGCCAACATTGATTGCTACGAGAAGAAAGTCACATTTCATCGGCCGGGGTTACCTGTGGTCACATTTACTGGCGAGCGTAGTAATGTTAAACACGGCATTATTTCAGCCGTGAGGGCTAAGAAATTGTTGCAGAAGGGTTGTCAAGGGTATCTGGCACACGTGGTATTGAATGATAGTGCTCCTATCAGCTTAGAGGATGTGAAGGTGGTCAGGTGATTCCCTGACGTGTTTCCTGACGATTTGCCGGGCTTGCCGCCGGATCGAGATGTAGAGTTCTCTATCGACTTATTGCCAGGTACAGACCCTATATCTTTGACTCCCTATCGGATGGCTCTCGCTGAGTTGCGAGAGTTGAAATTCAGTTACAGGAGCAGTTAGACAAAGGTTTTATACAACCGAGTACGTCGCCTTGGGGAGCTCCAGTGTTGTTTGTGCGTAAGAAGGATGGTACCTTACGGCTGTGTATTGACTATCGACAGCTGAACCGAGTAACGATTAAAAACCGTTACCCACTACCACGTAATGACGATCTATTCGATCAGCTGCGAGGAGCTTGTGTATTCTCTAAGATCGACCTACGGTCTGGCTACTATCAGCTGAGGATTAAGAGTGAAGATGTTCCGAAGACGGCGTTCCGAACCAGATATGGTCATTACGAGTTCTTAGTTATGCCATTCGGATTGACTAACGCCCCAGCTGCTTTTATGGATTTGATGAACCGGGTATTTCAGTAGTATTTAGATCAGTTCGTCATTGTCTTTATCGATGACATTCTGGTGTACTCTAAATCGAAGTCAGATCACATGCGACACCTTTCATTAGTGCTGAAGAAGCTGAGGGAGCATAGATTATATGCCAAGTTCAGCAAATGTCAATTCTGGTTAGACCAGGTGGCATTTTTGGGACACGTTATCTCAGCGCAGGGCATTTAGGTGGATCCCCAGAAGATAACAGCGGTGGAGAATTGGGAACAACCGCGAACTGTTTCTGAGGTACAGAGTTTCCTTGGATTAGCATGCTACTATCGGCGGTTCGTGCAAGATTTCTCGGTGATTGCTTTACCTCTCACAAGGTTAACCAGGAAGGATGTCCGATTTGAGTGGGATGATAGCTGCAAGCGGAGCTTTCAGCAGTTAAAACATTGTCTTACTCATGCCCCGGTGTTAGCCCTTCCGGACGACAGTGGTAACTTCGAGATCTACAGTGACGCATCGTTAAACGGCTTGGGTTGCGTGCTGATGCAGCACGGTAGGGTGATCGCTTATACGTCGAGGCAGTTGAAACCGCACGAGAGGAACTATCCTACTCATGACCTTGAGTTGGCGGCGATCGTATTTGCGTTGAAGATCTGGAGACACTACCTCTACGGCGAGAGATGTAGGATCTTTACAGACCACAAGAGCCTCCAGTACTTGTTCACCCAGAGAGACCTGAACCTTCGTCAGCGAAGGTGGATGGAGTTGCTGAGTGATTACGATTGCACGATCGAGTACCATCCGGGTCGTGCAAACGTAGTAGCTGACGCACTTAGCCGGAAGTCACAGGGTAGAGTGGATGCTATGTACGCGAGCCGTGCTCCTTTGTTAGTCGAGTTGAGGTCGACCGGAGTAGGATTGGAGATTGATTATTCGGAGGCGGAGAATCGAGGGAGAGCCTTACTCGCTCACTTCCAGGTCAGGCCGATTCTGATTGACTGTATCCTCGAGGCTCAGTTGGATGACGAGGAGACTCAGGAGTTGATTCGATTGAGGGGTGAAGGTAAAAAGAAAGATCTACGGATTCGCGAAACCGACAGGATGCTCATGCAAGAGAACAGGATGTACGTACCAAATAACGCAGAGCTAAAAAGGGCTATTCTCGATGAGGCACACGTATCAGCTTATGCGATGCACCCGGGCAGTACCAAGATGTATCATACCATTCGGCCATTCTACTATTGGCCTGGTATGAAGAGGGAGATTGCCGAGTACGTGAGCAGATGTATTATTTGCCAGCAGGTTAAAGCCGAGAGGAAGAAACCGTTCGGACGAATGCAACCGCTTCCCGTTCCTCAGTGGAAATGGGAGAATATCACCATGGATTTCGTCTATAAATTACCCCGTACGCAGAATGGTTATGATGGCATTTGGGTAATAGTTGATCGGCTTACGAAATCTGCACACTTCATCCCAGTTCGAGAGAAGTTTTCTCTACGACGACTAGCTGAGCTTTTCATCTCGAAGATAGTCAAGTATCATGGTGTGCTAGTCAGTATTATTTCAGATCGAGATCCGAGATTCACATCCAAGTTTTGGACAGCATTCCAGGAAGCCCTCGGCACGAGGCTACTGTATAGCACAGCTTATCATCCACAGACGGACGGGCAGTCTGAGAGGACTATTCAGACGCTTGAGGATATGTTACAATCTTCTGTACTACAGTTTAGTGATGCATGACATCTACGCTTGGACCTGATGGAGTTCGCGTACAATAATAGTTATCATTCGAGCATCAGAATGTCACCATTTGAAGCATTGTACGGTCGAGCTTGTCGCACGCCCTTATGTTGGTCGGAGGTCGGCGATAGGGTATTAGAGGGCCCAGAGATAGTCGATGAGACGACTCAGAATGTCCAGGTAATCAAGTCTAACTTGAAAGCGGCACATGATCGCCAGAAGAGCTTAGCCGATAGACATGCCACAGATCGGGTTTACGAGGTAGGTGATTGGGTATTTTTGAAGTTATCGCCGTGGAAAGGGGTTGTACGGTTCGGCAAAAAGGGGAAGTTGAGTCCCAGGTATATCGGACCATACCAGATCACCGAGCGGATAGGTGAAGTGACGTACAGACTCGAGTTACCTCCAGAGCTATCCAGAGTTCATAACGTGTTTCACGTTTCGATGCTACGTCATTATGTTGCTGATCCGTCTCACGTTTTACCTCTGCAGCAGTTAGAGGTTAGTCCGGATTTGACGTACGAGGAAGAGCCAGTAACTATCTTAGACTGGAAGGATAAGGTTTTGCGGAACAAGACAGTTCGACTAGTAAAAGTGTTGTGGCGAAACCATTCGGTTGAGGAGGCTACTTGGGAGACAGATGAGCGGATGAGAGATATGTACCCGCGCTTATTCTATGGTTATTAGTGTGTACTTATGTTATGTAAATTTCGAGGACGAAATTTTATTAAGGAGGGTAGGTTGTGACATCCCGTTCCAAATTTTCTATATCCTCGACGTGAAATGACGATTTTGCCCTTGACTAGGCGCGAACGGGTGTGCTTTGGGTTTGGTTTTGGGCTTTGGGTGTCCTAAACATTAAGCCCAAAGGTTTGGGCTGATATTATATAACCTACACACACACACGCATGCACACACGTGCACTGCATTCTGATTCTCCTCTCTCTCATACTCTCTCGAAGTCTCTCTCTCTTTCTCGTCATAGACGTACGGACACACACACATAACACTTCCTCAACGCCAGATCGAGCCTCAGGTAAGTCTAATCGTGGTCTATGACATGTGCTGAGTAGTTATATACCAATTTTAAGTTCGAAAACCCTCGGGATCACGTCGAAACCGTAAGCTAATCCTAAGGTACTGTTCATGTGCTTTCATTTTAGGAGGTTTTAGGTGAAACCAAGATCACCAGTCACCTTAGAATCGTCCCACGAGGCTCGGAGACCCCCGTTGAGACATTTTGGACGTCGGGATCACTAGCTCTGGACTTGGCCGACTTTGGAGGAATTGTACGTCGAGATTTTAGACGTTTTTCGAAGGATTTGAAGGTATAAATTTGTTCTACACTAAATTTGGAGTATTTTGGTGCAAATTTCGTAAATTTTGGGTCCAAAATGAGTGAGAACGGAAGATTTGAAATTTTACCCAGTTTCCAGCGCCGGCGACGGTCGCCGAAGCTGGAGGTTAGGGGTGACGGAATATTCCGTCAAAGTTGACGGAATATTCCAACGCCGTCAGTTAGTTCTAACGGAAACCGTTAGAAGATAACGAAATATTCCAAGGGAATATTCCTGACGCCGTTAAGTCTCTGTCACGCGTGCACAGCACGTGACGCGCGTGGGGGCGCGTCTGTCCGTGTGTTCTTTGGCGCGTGGGGGCGCGTGCCACAGCCAAAAATTATTTTAAAATTATCACGACGATCGTGACGTCGTGTAGGTCGCGTTGGTATATTCATATACCAAAATTGGCCTTCGTATGAAAAGTTATTTACGTAGTTCGGTTATGTGCTGTTAATGACGGTTTTGCAGTTGTTTCACATATAGGTGAGACGTATCCAGAGGACGAGCACATTCATTCTAGGCTCGGGGGATACGACCCGTCGACATACCAGTGAGTGGGCTTTTGTTTTCAGTATATATATATATATATATATATAACGTTTTTCCCAGAAACGTAAATTGATTGAATTACGAATTGAATGGATTTTATAATTGAGTTGCCATGTCGTATGCCAATTATATTTTATAATTATGATTATGATCACACCCATTGTGCTCCGACGCTGTGGATGGCCAGGTAAGTCAGGTAAGTATGTTAGATAGTGTTGAGATGATGATAGATTGTGGTTAGCTCATCACCTGCACCTCGGGTGTTTGTGCTCCGCCAGAGTAGGGCCTAGCCTTCACGTGATCGTTCACCTCACGCACCGTACGCTCACCTTAGATCCAAGGCAGGTGCCTAGCCTGTCGTACAGACCACTATAAGTGGTTCCGACTCGTAGGTGACCCGCGATTCGTCGCACAGCCTTCACGTGATCGTAGCGCTGAGCGTAATATTATACACCTAGCCTGTCGTACAGACCACTATAGGTGGTTCCGACTCGTGTGCAGGATAATGATTGATAGTGATTGAGTATGATGGATAAGCTATAGATTCAGCCGTACAGGTCACTAGAGGTGACTACGGCTGACATGACACTAGGGACACCCTAGATTTATATTACTTGCCTGATGATGATTTTATGAGTTGGTATATCGACATGGCCTATTATTGAGATTTGATAATGAGTTTTGATTCTTAGTTGGGTTTTCGTATATAAGTTTATATACGTACTATTTTCTGGAAAAATTATACTGATTTACAGCGAGGGGTTATATATGGATTTTACAAAATGGTTTTGGAAAGTATTTGTTTTTGCCCACTCACGTTTTCTATTTTGCGCCCCTCCAGGTTCTAGGTAGCGACGACGTGGACGGCTATCGAGGCACCGAGGCAGTTCTGACAGACCACCACTTATGTAGGATTTCTTCTGTAGTCGTATCGTTTTGTTTTAAGTGACTGCACCTAGGATTGGCTCTGTGACTCTCGTCTATTTCACTTTCGTCCTATATCACTCTTTGACATATGTATATTATCAACTTGATTTTCACTGCTGCATTTCATGCATAATTACCTTCCGCTAACATTTTCGGCTACGTCACTCGCATGTGACGGCCAGCACGCTTCGACCCCTGGGTCGGGGTGTGTCAAATATGGACAGTAGTTAACTCTTTATAACCCTTGTTAGGTTTCTGTTTTCACTCTCACAAGCTCTTTCACGTATGACGAATTTTCAAACCAAATACGTAAACAACACTAGCTAGAGGACATGAAACACATGTGGGTATTAAGCTTTAAACGTGGATTAACATATTCTGATATCATAAAGAAATTGAAGTTTTAACGTTATTATTTTTGTTTAATCATGACAGCTCCCAAAAACAAAAGCGTAATTAGTGGGTGTCCATAAAGTCATTGGCAATCTTAAACTTGAAGGCAAAGACGGTAAAGTGGCATATCCCCGTAAATAATCCCAAAAAAAGTGGCATTTCCTTTTCAACGGTCAGTTATAACGCCAACCCAGTCCACAAACCCAGTTGCTCTAAAAAAGTTGAGATTTTAGACAAAAACCCAAAAGAAAATGGGAAGCTCAGGCTCAGGAACTCCATCACTCTTTGGCTGCATCTTCATCTGTGCAATCCTGGCCGCCCATTTGGTAGCGATTGCTTCGGCCGTCGATTTCAGCGACGGCCACCAGCTGGGCGAGTTGAGCTGGGGTTCGATGAGATCGGCGGCTGGGGGACTGATAGCTGACGAGGACGAGGATGCGGAGATGCTGATGGACTCGGAGATCAACCGGCGCATCTTAGCCTGGAGGAGGAGGTACATAAGCTACGGTGCGCTGAGGAGGAACACTGTCCCCTGCTCGCGACGTGGCGCGTCCTACTACAACTGCCGGCCCGGGGCTCAGGCAAATCCCTACCGTCGCGGCTGTAGCGCCATTACTCGCTGCAGGCGCTAATTTCAATTTTTTATTTTTTAAATTTAATTTCCACGTCCTTTTTTTTTATTATAAAAAAATATATTATTTACGGTCTAGTGAGTGATTGTGTGTTATATACCTGAAAAGATTTTAATAAATGTTGTAATATTGTTGCTCTTCCATTTTTGTATTTTTATTTATGATTATTTGTGATGAAAATTAGAGAAAATAGTAATAATAATAATATTATTATTATTTGTGATAAAAATCCAGATTCCAGAAAACGTGTAAATGGGCTGTAAAGGGTACTAGCGGGATGTGACTTTTGGAAGGCAGTGACTAATGAGGCAAATAATGCGTGAGCGTGTGATCTGTATCCTTGCAGTGTACAACTGTCTTGCTATAGTGCAAACAAGAACACACAACATGATTGGATTTTAAAGCAAATGAAATTTAGATGCAAGTTTTTAATTTCGGCTGTGGCTTCTTTGTGGGATTTTTTTTTTGTGTCGCCAGTCGTATAATTATGTGTTACGGGATGCGAGAGAGATATACATATATGATTATATATAGTTATGTACGACTGGTGTTATAGAATATGAGAGATATATACATATATGATTATATATAGTTATATATACGAGTGGTGAGACAGTTGTAGAGTAGATTTTCTCTTCTTTAGTGGGGTGGTAGCCTATGGGATTGAAATTATGAGAAATTAATAAATTTGGGTGGATATTAATCAAAAGGTAGATACTTTATTTGTAGAAGAAATGTTGTTATGAAAAGTAATACAACCTTCACCAAAAAAATAATTTTATTTGTTCATACCACACAATTTGACTTCATTTGTTCATATAGTTAGTTATCAAGAGAACAAAAGCAAATAAATAATTAGTTATAAACAATTGTTACCATCATCCTAAAATAAAACATCTTGCAATGTTGAGTATCAATAACAGCTCTTTCATATACCAAATATTGAAACTAGGACAAACACTTGGAAGGTGTGGCTTCAATGCTGCGTAGCACTAATTGGTGTTTTAGCTGTTAAATTTGAATTTGACAACAGTTAGACATCCTATTTCCAACATTTTTTAAAACAAATTATAATGTTAGCGGGTTAAATTATTAGTAGTTAGCCTCACTATGGTACATAAACATGATTGTTTTTCGCCACTATGGTAAAACATCATCCGTTCTTATTTTCAATATTAGTCATTCATTATCCACGCATTATTGAAGAAAAAATCACTTAATAAAAACGCAAATTGTTATTGTCAGAGCGTTATTCGTATGGTGATGGGGTTTGCCGAGGGTCACAAATCCAGCGCATTCTAATTGGCATTTTGATATGATGGATGGACAAAAAGTGATAAGATAATTGAGGAATGGGAATCTCATTGCCAATTGCCGTCCACATGCGCTCGCGGAAGGTCCAAATCGGTGGATGTGAGAACACGCAATTTAACTATGGGTTTCTTTTGAGGCTTGTGTGACATACAACACAATCAAATCAAATCAAATCAACACCTCATATGTCCTTGTCGCATTAGCCTTCCATAAAACACCATAACCATCAACATTTGGGAATCTGGCAGGACCACAACATAAGATTACGTTACGGTGGAAAAGTAAAAACATGAGATTACGTTATTCGTTTAGAATTCCAACGAATACTGCCCCAGTAACGTACCAAATCTAGACAAGTCCGAAGCTATGTGATATAGAAGAAGATACTCAATAAATAATATTATGATAGGGGAAATGAGGTTCGATTGTGGCTTCTTTGAGAAGAGAAGTACCATCAACTTAAGAGCTAGTTGATCAACACCGGTAAGACGCATCATGAAAATATAAGTGAATCAAAAGGACTTACTACATTGCTGCCAGAAAATGTGAATCAAATTTGGCCTTGCTTACAAATCCACGGAGTATAGATCTGCTCCGAGAGATCATCTATATGGTATGATTTGGATCCAAATGGAACAGCCAAAAGAACAATCAGGCAGTAAACACACCCTATCGATTAATGCAACACAACATGACATAGTTACTCCTTGCCCGAATCATCAGCTGACTTGGGCTCTATTTTTTGCTTCAACGAGGCTGAAGGAGATGCCGATCCTTCCTCTCCCATCTCAGTTCTGAGGTCATTGATGCTCTGCTCCAACTCGTCGATCCTGCTGCCCATCTCATCAAGTGCATCAAGGTCAAGGAAACAAAAAACCAATTTAATCCAAACAAATGTATCTATTAAGTTTTTGTATTTATAATCACAATAACAATAATATTGGTTCCATATATCTCATCACAGTCAATGTTCGAAACACATTACAAGTCTCGCGCAAAGAATAATTCAAATGTGATCAAGAAAGATATAGGTCAAACAAGCAGGGTTCCCACAACAATTAAAAGAACATATCTAACCTTATTAATCAAGTATAAAATATGACAGGTATCACCAATCACAGAGTCCAACTGAAGAATTTGACAGAGAAGAAAAACGAAAGATGATTAGATTAATCATAATCTATAACATTCCTCAAGATTCTTATGTATTCTCATGTAATTTTCTCATCCGCTGCCAAGCAAGCAGAACAGAAATCTAGGACAGCCAAATGGACCATATTTAAATGCTACCAACTTAATAATTTTGCTCTCTAATATCATATAACAAAACTAGTATAAAATAATTCATAAAACCAGTGTAGAATAATATAATGATCAATTTGAAATTAGCAAGCAAAACAATAAAAGGATATTCTTTGTAATGATGGAGTCGGACATTGTCTGGAACCTGGATTGCTGCAAAACTCAAAAACATAAATCACACAGTTCACTGAACTTCATTTCAATTAAAAAAACCTCACAAAATGTATGGCAATCTCACCATCTGTTGAAGAAGATTTTGGACCTGAAAAACCCAAACAAAATCATATTAAACTCACCATCTGGTGATATTTCGATTGCTGTATAAAATTCAGCTATGAAACTAACACGCAAATGGAGTGACAATATTATGTAAACATATGGGCATCAAAACTACCAAGTATACATGGTAAACACCAATAATTGAGAAACCAAAAAATAAAAAAATAAAAAATAAAAAATAAAAAAATCCCGCCTCTTAACATGGTATTATGATTTTGTGAACAGTGGCAAAAACAACAAATCATCGTATTAAACAACTGCTAATCTCTTCATTGTTCAGTTTTAAATAATGTCCATCATCATTGAAGGGTTAGGATACCCAAATGCTTAAAGCTGCATACTCATCAGCTTCAGCATGCCCACTACTCATCCATACGGCCATATAGAAGTAGTACAAATTATTTTAACATACAAAGCGAAAAAACTAGAACTGGAACTTACAAATGCTGTCATGTCAGCAGTGCTTTGTTTCGGGTCATCTGTATCATCCTGCCAAAAAATAAATAGATAAGCTACTTCACCAAAATGTCATCAATAATATAACTATTAGTACACACTATGGTGCTGGATTAGATGAAGTATATAGTAAGTTCATATGAAAGGAACTTTAACAGGAGGAAACCATTTGCAGTTGATAAATGTGAAGTGACTGTAGTTTAACTGACTTCCATTTTGACCCCAAAAGGCTACAAAGGGCTGCACAGTATGGGCTCTTTCACCCAACTGGACATGTCACTGACATGTAAGCCTAGATCTTGCCCCCAAACACTCGGTTCACATTATATATTGTACATTTTATTTTTATCTCATCCAACAAGCTTACAAACGTACAAAAAGGAAGATGAACTTCACTCAACCTTTGTATAAGATTCCGAAATTCACCAAAGACAAACTTGTTCCAGAAACTCCAAACTCTAACAAATAATATTGAAACTTTTGCCAACAGGCATATCAATGCAATTGTCTGTAGCCATAATATGGTAAAATTAGTTGTTTCACGATTCTCTAATCTTTATATGTCAAGCTTCCACAAAGAACATGCATTACTTTCCCCATACACTATTATGCATAAGTTAGTGAATTCTGTATCAACATTGGACACTTTCAGTATGATAATCGCGTATGTCACACCATTGACCCACACCAATGCAGGGTTATCCAGCCTTTACCCGATTCTCCTTACTAAAGTAGTAGAAGACACTACTGAGCTTCTCTCATTACTTGTAACCCCATTTAATAAGTGCTCCACTAGTCCACTAGTTACAATTCAATGAGTACCCGACAAGCTACCAAATTTACTGCAACATCGTAAATATCACACTATCAAGGAATCCCAAATTTATTTGAGTCTGATGAACTTCAGTTAGCAGCTGTAAGTACTCAAATTCAATCACAACAACTATAAACATGCTACCGAAAAGCAAGTACGGATTTGGCGAACGGCGAAAAGCAAGTAGTCAAATTCCATCACAACAACTATCACATCAAAAATACTTGCCATACGAATTGAATTTCCAAATTAAAATTTCAGAAACAATGCAAATGTTTTCAAACACACACCAATTTTCTCAGCAACCAAACAGAACGCTAAATACAAAACGAAAATGACTCGCAAAATCGACAGAATTCAAACTTTCAAAGCAGCAAAACAGCACGAGATTAGTAAAATTGAAATTTACGGCATAAAATAACAGATCGGGGTCCAGTATCAACGGATTTACCAGTGAGAGTGAGTGAAATTTTCGATAATGAAATCAGTGTATATGAGATCAAATCAGTGAAAATTACAGAATGCGTTGACGGGTAAAAGGGAAATTACCATGTTCGAAGCCTCTGTGGGGAAGGTTTTGGAGACCCTCGGTTGTGCAGTGTAGTGAGTAGAGAGAGCGGAGAAAGACGCATATACGTAGTATTTGGTTGGAAGAAGAGGGGAATTGGTATAAAAGGCAAAAGCTTCCCAATTACCGATTTGTCCCTATTGCTTATTGGAATTTTTTTTTTTTTTTTTAAACAAACGAGATTATCTACCACAGGGGATGAAGTGAGTTTAGTTTTACAATAAGCTAGTAATAATGTAGTTCAAATTTACCTTTCAACAAGAAACGAATTTAAGACATTTTACTTACAAATAAAAAAAAAAATCGCTAAAGCGTAGTACTAAATGACTATTGCTTATTGGAATAAAATTACCTTCTTTTTTTTACTTGACCTGGACGTATTTTACTCTCTTGCCCCTTTATTAAATTATTTTTTCTTATACAAATGATGTATTTACTTGCACATCTTATTGATGCTTCCTAAAATTGTACTTTTGGTGGGATTTGGATCATCTCCGGATCTCTTTCATGGGGATCCTAGGGATCAAGCAACAAGGGCCGTTCATAAAAAATCGTGCGGTTATAATTAAATGTTTTTTACGCAAAACGAGACTGCTTTATTTTTAAAAATATAAAAATCATTTAATTGTAGCCGCACGATTTTTTATGAACGACCCTTGTTGCTTGATCCTTAGGATCCCCATGAAGGAGATCCGGAGAGGATCCAAGTCCCTTTGGGTGCTTCACGAACAAGGAAGCACATGTCAAGTACTTTTTTCTAAAACAACATTTCTACGACCTAGAGGCTCTTTTTAAATTCTTTTATCAAATGTGGACAAAAGCCCTTATGACTGCGAAATAAAATTTTCAACTTTCTTTAATAGAGTTTGTCATGTGGAGAGTAATTTGTATGGCACGATGTGCTACTAGCGCCCATTTTGTGCAAATTATACAAGAACATATGAAGAGAAGAAACCAACACACGTCCTTCTATTGTTAATACGTAACACTATCGTGAAGGTGTATCCATGCCATATAAGAGCTCGTTTGAATTTTCTTTTAAAATAACTGAAAACGTTTTTGGTAAAAATTAGAATTAATCCTTAGTAAAAATGCAAGTAAATCTTAGAAAAGCACTTAAAGTGCTTCCTAGAAGAAGCACATAACTGGTGCTTCTTGCAAAAAGTACTTTAAATGCTTTTGGAACCCAAAAATATTTTCTCTAGAAGCGCTTTCAGTTATTATAAAAGCACATCCAAGCAAGCCCTAAGTCATTCTTATCAAAACGATACTTAAGAGAGCAGAAATTGAACACAAACTTTACGTCACAAGAATAAAGTGGGTGGATGTGAGACCTCCTCAGCCAAGCTATGTCGGTGGAGATGTTAGAAGAAATGAGAGGATAGTGAATCCAGTCACGAAAAAGAATCTTGCCCAATTCGGGCGGAAATGGTATGTGGTTGGAAAGAATGAGAAACTTCTCAAAGAAATGAGAGCCTCTATGATTATAAAGGTCCAAAGGCAGCACAAGGCCCATATGAACTCACTAAAAGTCCCTGCTACATCTGAAACCTTCGAAAATGTGAAGTTTGAAAAGGTACCTTGCAGAGGAAGAAACCAACTTCACTGGAGGAGCTGAAAGGAAGTAGAAAAAGCCAATAACAAGACTGAAGGCGAGGGAGATCACATCCCACAAAATCCTCATCTTAGGAAGTATAGAATCTTGAAGAGAGCTCAAGAAGACATGGTGATGATGCCAACACCAAGATGGAGCCCAGAGCCAATTTGTTTTGGAACTATCTCACCTGAGAGATGAATGCCCCCACCATTGCTGGTTGATACTCTTGAAGAAGTTCCAGAACAAATACCAAACGTTGGTATAACTCGGGAAGAAAGGTTGACCGAGCTGATGTTGCTAAAAGAAGCTCAAGCCTAGTTAGATGAATTCATGGACCACATCGAGGGCAAGAAGGAGGATCTACCCGGACCTAGCAACTTCCATGTAAACATGACATATGTTTTATCTGCCATGTTCTACACTGAACCTGATCAACCTGCCACAATGAAGGGTGATTATTTAGCAACAAAACCTATATTGGCACATGTTAGTGTTGAAGAAACAGGAAAATGAGAGTCAGACAAGACATAGTTGCTCGAAGCCTCTAAAAGAAAGCTCGAAAGAGTATACTCAGACAGAATGGTCTTCAGTTGCCCAAGCTTAACCATAGCTAACCATCTCAAACCTATATATGTAACTGCTCATCTGGAGGGAATACCCTTCAAGAGGGTTTTGATTAATGGTGGAGTCGCAGTCAATGTGTTATCATATAAGCAGATGAAAAGAGGGTGTAGAAGTGAGGAAGATCTTATCCCCACGAATCTAACACTTTCCAGTTTCTCGAGGGCTATCACTAAAACTTATGGGATATTTCCATTAGACGTTGACTTGGGTTCCAAGCAAATCATACTAGCTTTCTTTGTGGTGGATTCTACTTCCACCTATAAAGCTTTACTAGGCCGAGATTGGATTCATCAAAGTCTCTCTATACCTTCCACCTTACATCAATAACTAGCAGTTTACCACAAGGAATGAGCCATGTGACCAGGGTTTTGGGAAATTGTGGAGGTTGAATCACGACCAATCATTCCTATAGCCAATATTGCAGAAACTAGTTTCTACAATGTCAGTGTTGGGATTCTCCAATGCTTAGGAGATGATGACAACGGCTGCCCGACTAAGGTGACGGCCCAAAAACTCTTGCAACAAGGATTGTTCCTCACCATAGAAGAATAGGATACACCTCGTATTGTCCCAACACTCTAACACTAATAATGTCAGAACAACAGAGGAATGACCAAGTAATTGCAGTCAGGTCCTTAATCAAGATACTATTGGTGTATGGGAGAGAAAGAGAAAACAAGAAACAGAGGGCTGCTGCCCAAGCATACAACAAGAAGGTCATTTTATTATTCACCAAGTACTAGACAAGGGGGAATATTACTTGACAGATTTGGAGGAAAACTTGCAAAGACATCCAGTTAACGCTAAGTTTTTAAAGAAATATCATCTAACTCTATAGTATATTAGAGATTGTTATATGGAAGAAGGTTAGGATTAAAACTTAGATGGCACAGTAAAGCTTCGATGTAAAAGCAGGAAGTAAGACAAGTACAGATGTAGAAGAAGTTTATTTCATTTCATAAGAAGATTACAAGAATCCTAGTCTAACAACTTTGCATCCTCGGCCAAAGTAGCTATTATAGGAAAATAAGTCTACATAATAGTGAAAATTATACCTGGCTCTCCTAGATTCATATGGCTATTGGCAAGTTGGTTCTTAGAGTCCTCAACTTCTTGAGAAATCTTCTCCATTTCTTCTACTTTCTTGGAGAGATGATTGGTCAAGGTTACCTTATCGGTCTTCAGCAAAGAAAAATGTTCTTGGTAATCTTTCAATCTCAGAATCTACCACTAAAATCCTGTTCTCCATAATTAACCCTTCATCTACTAACTGTTGGAAGGTGGTAGAAGTTTAAGTATGCTTCTCTTGATAGTACTTCACTCTAGTTTAAGCCCGCCTTGCCCTCTGGTGTTGGTCCCTCAGTGCCTGAAGATTCTCAAAGAAACTAAGAAATGACTCGTATTGAGCCTTTGACAGCAATTAAGCCTTGTAAAGCTCCACCAAGGCTTTCTCAGCATCATGAAGAACCTTGAGGCTGAAGAAAACCGTGAAGTCTTTCTTCATCCAATCCTTAAAGATTCGATGAGCATTTTGAAGAGTAAGAGACTTAGCAGGAAGGGCAGCATGGTCTTAATCTGCCCGAACTTCTTGACCAGCTCGGGCAAAGACGTTGATGATGATGAAGATGACAGAGGTGAGGGTATTTCTCCAACACCTTCAGTAGGAATGAGAGCCTTAGTTGGTAGAGGAGGAAAGATCTCAAGAGTGGGAGCTGGAATGGAAGCAGCAGCAACCTTGGCCTTCTTCTTAGGCTGATGAATGGGAGTTCCCGTTACCCCAAAGGCCAAAGAATGCCTTAGAAGATCTATCTTACGCACCAAATACAAAGGAGATTTGCCCGAGCTTTCTTCTAGACCCTTTATAAACCAAGGAAAATGAGTTAGGAAAGAGAAAATATAATTTAAAGTAAAGGAGGGTGAGATTAGAAATGATGTTTTACTTGAGAAGAACTCGAAGCCTGGGAAAAAGTTGGGGAAAGAGTTGTGACATTGGGTTGTTGAAGAAAATCACCTTTGCTAGTTGGAGAAGGAGAGGTGGTGCCCGAACCTTCACCAGAGGCCTATGAAATTGAGAAAGGTAAATGTCAACGGACTAACTTGTGCATAAAAGAAAACAAAAGAAGAAAAACCTACATACCTTAGCAGGACCCTGAGAATGAGCATGTGAGCTAGCTTGAACTGTAGTTTGAGGAGACCGCGGACTAATCACCTCTGAGATCATAGAGCTATCGGGTAATACGGGATCCCCAAATGCAGCTGCTGCTGATGGATAAGACTTTTGCACAGGGGAAAACCGATAAAAGTAAAAAGAAGATGAGTATAAAAAAAGGGAGAGGGCTTTAAAAAAATATATCAAGTTAAGGTACTCATTGGATTGTTATCATCTTATACAAAGTGTAGCATCTCCCCAGTTGACGGATCAAACTGGGAAGTAGAAGCCACCACTAAGGGAGGGGAAGTTGAGGGAATATAAGAAGAGCTTTGCCCGACTGAGGACGCAGATGCTCTAACCTTAGCCTGCAAAATGAATGAAGGTATTGGAGCTCTAAAAGTGATAAAATGCAAGCTAGAAGAATGAAAAAAAAAATATACCTTGGGAAGTTTTGCCCGAGAAGGAGAAACACGTGTTGCTCGGGCAGGAAATTGAGAGGCCTCGGGTGGAGAAATATTTGCTTCCCTTATGGCCTTTAGTGCCTCAAGGATGGAATCTTGCACATTTTTAGCCTATTGATAAATCTTGGCCCCCAGTGGTTTCTCCCTTGAAATAACGGTAGGTTTCTTAGTCCCTTAAGGCCCTAGACTCGAGAAAAATGAAGTGGTTAGCCCTTGAACAAAAAATTCAAATAAGAAAGGAATGTTAAAACAAAATTCACTCATTTGAGGCTTTCTATTTCTTCCTACCCACGCCCGCCTCAGCCACAGAAGCAGAAGACTTAGAGGATTTAGCAGCATATGCCATTGTTCTCTTCTTAGAACGAGTTACCCGTGGATCATGGATCAAGAGTTGAGCTTGAAGCTGCTCTTCGGGCTCAGACTCTGAAGTCTCCACCACTGTTACCCGAGTCATCCGAGTTGCTTGAGGCTCCACTAAAGGTTCTGCCTCACCCTTAGAATCCCCAAATAATTCAGAGACATCACCACCTTCCCCAACACCTCATTTTTTCTGCCTCAACAACGACCCCTTGATTAAGGCATCTGCAGCTTCTTCCTCTGGCCCGACATCTACTGCTTCAGTATTGCCTTGAGCTACAAGTTTGATAAAAAAAGAAGAAGTAAGAAAGCGGAAGAAGGCAGAATCATAAATATTATAAATACAAGTTAAGACAGTAGATACCTATTATAATGAACTGGTTCTTGGATAAATCATCTTCTTCCAGTTCTCTAACTCTCCCGAGCTGGGATATGATTTGATTGTGAGTTGCTCGAAGAGACGGTCGTGTGAATCCTTGATATCTAATCCATACTTCTTGATCCACCTTGCTTCTCACCAGGTGGAGAAGGATGAGGAGCATTCAAAGTTAAAAGCCATAGGCTTGCGGACAACCTTGCTCATAACCTCAAGGTTGCGTCGAGCAGCTCGAAAAGTGACTTCTGATGGAGAGCGGATGTGGAATGAGGTGCCACAATGCGTATAGTAAAAAAAGGCACGGGAATAGCTTGTCAAAAACCTAACTGCCTGATGTAAAAGTTTGGATGGTAGACTTCTAGCTCGCGCTCATAGCGGTCGTTCCGCACTCCCCAAGCCAGGTCTTTGGTTTAAATACAGCTGATGAATCTCTTTCTGCAAAAAGGTCGGCATCCAACCCAAATGCGTCTTGAAACGCTTAATCAAAGAACCATGGGTATCTCATCACCACTGAAGCTCCACACTCCAGATCTGCCCTAGTCTTGCAAACTCCGAAGAAGTAGAGGCAACAAAAAGTTGAGCGGTTTGTAGGTAAGGCCTCGGCTAGAATTCAGGCAGGAGCAACACCCTAAGGAAATTCCAGATTGGGAGCCCGAAGCTTAGGAAAATACCATTGAAGCCACATTTGGATCATCCAAGTGAGCCAATTGAGGTTGTTCTCGAACGGGATGCCTCGGGTTATTTCATCAAGGAGATGGTAAAGATGAGTGAGGAGAAATGGGCCGGTAGCTACATCATCAAAATTATGCAGTGATTCCACCAAAAGGATCTATTCGACCTTCACTCCCTTGGATTTATTGGGGAAAATGTGCTTGTTGAGCCAGTACAGCAAGAAGTACATATCATGGTCTCTGTTGGGATTGGATGAAGAAGGTCCAAATGTCTTCTTGACAAACGAGATAAAACCCGTGAAGAAAGTCCCATAACTCTTAAAAGTGGCAGAATTATACTTCAGCTAAGTTATGGGGGCAGAGTTGTCCGAGCTCTCAGTAGTCAGGCGAGAAGAAGGTGCTCAGTCGTGGGTGACGTCTATGACCCTGCCCGATGGTCTTAGTCCAAAGACCTGCACCATATCAAGGATGGTAGGAGACATAGGACCCATCCTGAAGTCAAAGGTGTTGGTGCCCGAGTTCCAAAAGAGGAGTGCAGTTGTCAGCAGCTCGGGCTTGGCAATAACAGTAGTTTTCGAAAGCATGATTAGCTCGTAAATGAAGTTATTCATCCATTTTTACTTAAAAGTGGGTTTGAGCTCACTGATCCACTGCACCTAGGCCTCATCATTTATCAAAGAGAATCCTCGACGATAGGTGGACCACTTGGAGGAGGAAATGCCTGACTCGATCGAGAATGGGTTGGGAGTGAACCAATTCACCTTAAGCATATTGTTTTCTGCAGTTACAAGAACTAGAGAGGTCCATGCAGGTCCCAATAAGTGCACTCATCCCTCATCGAAGAAGAGTTCAGCGTGCAGGCCATTAAGAAGGCGAAGCATAGTGACGATGCCCTTACCAGTCTGATAGGAAGGTTGAATAGTCTTGGGTGTCATTGAAAGACTTTGGAAGAAAATTGAGAAGGAAATCAAGATTGGGAAGCAAGAACTGGGAGCAAAAAAAGTTTTTGGAAACTATGGAGTTGCTGAAGATTCTGAGAATTCTAGAGGTTTTAAGGTTCAAATTTGCTAAGGTATTTAGCCAAAGGGTTTAAGTGAAGATTTTATGGCGAGCAGTTAATTAATGATGGAGTTAGTGGGTTCGTGCAAAGGTGTCGTTGATAAACAGTTGCATTAAAAGGTACAAGTTATGAGTAAAAGAATGCAACAGCTATTTAATCATTATTAGCGTCTCGGGTTGCAGACTCAACAATGATTAAAGGGGGCACTGTTTAGGTTAATATTTGAACATTGGACTTAAGTGAAGAAAAGCCCAAGGATGCCAGTTGAAGAGGATTTGCCCGAAGCCCATCACGAAGCCCAGAGCCAATTGAAAGCCTTTTCAGCCAAGTACAAGCCACTTGCTTACCTATGGAAGTGACAGGTGATGGAGACTAACCTACTACCAGCCAAAAAGCACTTTTTTAGTGGCACTCAAGTAAAAAAAGATGATGGCTCACTACCCTCCGAATGCTTTCGAGCAAGAACAGAATCATAACAGTCAGGCTAATATGCCTATAAAAGGAAGAAGAGGCCCTAAAGACAAAGACACTCAACCAATCAAATAAAAAAAATTACAAACTCTGCTCTCAAGCCAAATTTGCAACCAAAAGCTGTAATCAGCCCAGATCTCAGATCTTTTTAGCAATAGTCTCCGAAGAAAGTTTATCTTTCTCTAGTTTAAAGTTTTGCTACCTTTTTAGCATCGTAGTATCGATTCCCTCATCTAAACTTGTTTACCATCCATCCCTTTTCAAGCATACAACCATTGTAAACTAAAGATAAGCGATTGCAACAAGTTCAACCTTGCCAGACAAGGTGAAATATTGCCCGAAACTCTTTGTTTATCTTCTAAATTAGTAGATCTGTTACTTTCTACATTTTCCAGTGTGTATTCAAATCGTTTCCACTTGTTCCCTAATTTAAGAATCTCATTTATGTCCTGATCTGGTCATTTTAATGGATATGATTTCACTTTAAACCAATCTATAACTAAGTGAATGGCTTAAATGGTTCTGGACACCCTTCCTTCAAGCATACAAGACCATGAACTAAAAGTCCTTAATCACAAGGCAAGAAAAGAACTTAATATGGACTTAACCCATCCATGACAATCATTTGATAACAAGAAGTCCGAGTAACTTGGGGGCGTAAGAAATCGACTTATACACACTTATTCTACATTTATTGTATTGAGATAGTAGTGGCACGCCTAGCACTCAGTTAGTTTTGATTGTGAGCATCAAAGCCTACACCCAAGGTCCCATAAAGGCACATTTCAAAACTAACTTTGTCATCTTCTTGTAGCACATCAACAAGCAAGAACCCGACTACCATACACAATCAACCAATGTGAGAATCCCTTGGGGAACTATGCTGAGGTGCCGAGGATCCTTCTCCTAGAGAAATCTTTGCCCGATCACATCTCATCCCATTCTCCCCCACAATTTTCTTGCCATTCATGGCTTCCAATCCCTTCTTCCACCACCGATTCAACAATGTCCAATCCATCCCTACCAAACCCACCACCATCACCACCAAACAAGACACCAAATACTTCAAAGCCAAAAGAGCTCTCCGGTCTTTATCCATTGGGATTGCAATCCCCCTCTCCCTAACCACAGTCACAATTCTCCTTTTTGTCTCATGCTCCAAGTACAAGGCCTTAGCCAAACCCTTTTGGCTTCCATAACTTAGGTCATCTCCAACCAAAAGAGCTAAATGTAACCCCATCCAGAATTATACTCCCCAAAAAGTTATTTTTAAATGAACAGTATCAGACTATACTTATATACCATCTTTAATCGAATGGGCTAAACATAACCCCTCAATAATTTATTAGTTTTAAGTTTATACTTTTAAATTTATTGGTTAATTTAGTTAAAATACCGTTAAATGTTTTCAAATCTAATTGTTGAATTTGAATTAAGTATTGCAACTGAAGAGTTGGGATAAAAAAAAAGGCTAAGAAATGGGTTATATTTGGTCAACCTAATGCCTCTTAGGCCAAATAATAGTCTGGCGGGCTCCATAGAATTATAGCCTAGCCATTGGTTAGAGATAAGTTTTTCGGCAAATCAGATCATTTTTTAGCTTTTAGACATTTAGGCCATATCCAACCGAAGGGCTATGTTTAGCCCCCGTCCAGATTATAGCCCTTCAAGAAATTATTTTTTAATAAATAGTGTCATGCCATATCTATATACAATCTTCAACCGAATGGGCTATTTTTTAGCCCCTCAATAATATATTATTTAAGTTTGTTCTTTAATTTTATCGGTTAATTGAATTAAACTACTATATTGAAATAAGGTTTCCGGACATATTTTGAGGGCCACTTGTCGCTAAATGTTGTTTTAAGTTTTATGTTAGTAAATATTTTAATTTTACTTGTATGTTAACAACTTAGACATTAAAATGAGGTAAGATAATATGGAAAGGTGAAAATGATGTGAGAAATGGTGTATGAATGGCGTAGGTATTTATATGAAAAAATTAGAATATTTTTTTTATTTTTTATTTTCATCTTAAAATAAATAAATAAATAAAAAGTCTACATGACGTCAGCTAGCAGCACAACTGGGCCCAACTTTTAGGGCTGGCTGGGTGGCTAGTTATGTTTGCCCAGCACTTTGGCCATTTGGCTATATTTTGGCCTGGTGGTTCCTAAATTTTTTGGGCCCAACTCTCCATTGGATATGGGTTTTGTGTTAAAACGGGCTATGTTTTGGCCTATAGCCCTTTGGCCGGCTCGGTCGAAGATGAAGCTCTCTTCATTGGAGATGGCCTTAGGCTCATGCATTTAGAGCAACTCTATCGTTGCTTATTGCCTTGGGGATAGGCAACCCAATCCACTCCTCCCCCTCCCCAAAACACTCCATCCCCTTTGGACAATTGGACTCAAGGTGAGTCCGATGAAGAAGTCGAGCAATAATCGCCTGACCCATCGCCCTATCTATGTGAAGTAAGGCTGACGTCATCATGACATCAGCCTTTAAATCATTAAAAATTATTAAAAAAAACTATAAAAATTATAAAAAAAGCTAGTTAAAAATATAAAAAATTATAATTTTTTTTTCATAAATACCTAATCATGTTCTTCCGCTTTACACTACATTCCAATATTTTCAAATACTTTCAACCAGTCTTTTATTAATACGAATTGTCTGAGCCATTGGAGTTGATATGCATTTTAACAATTACTATTCATTTAAGGGAATTAAGTTACATAATGCTCGGAGATGACTTACTTCACTGGAAGTGCCTTTAGCCTCATTTTCTCTTCATTCCTCATTTGGACTATCAACATGGCTTGTTTGGGCCGACGGTGGATTCCATGCATAGCCCAATGCATATGTCCTCCGCATTACTCAAATTTCATTGAGCATTTTGTGGGATCCTCTTGTGCGCCGGATTACGGCTACTTGAATTGGACGATTCCTTTGTTTGGTGCATTTTGAAGGTCTTTTCGCCTGTTATAAAGTGCTTTCGACGTGTGAAAGCGTTTGCCAAAGATATTGTAGAACCATGTTTGGCTTGGGTGGCATATTTTGCCCTTGTTACTTGCAAGCTTGTGCGTCTTGGATTTTGAAATGTACACAAACTAATTATTCATGCCTTCTTGGTTAGGTTTTAGGATTTTAGGGCTAGAGGCACAAGATGAATCAAACTAGCAATCCCCCAGGGGAAGGAATCTTGTCCATAATCGGCATATTTAAGAAAACTAGTCGTGTATTTTTTGCATGCAAGTTAGGCGATTAAGTTTTTTTTAAATACAAGTTATGTAAAAAGTTGTATGCAAGAATTTCTCTAACCTAAGAGGTGTAAAACAACATAAATACACTTTTTTACTTGTTTATATTTTTTTTTGTAGTCACAAAACAAAAGTGTGTGCAGATATCACACTTCATATGGTATATAAAGTTAGAATGTTGTGTGGGTACCTACATATGGAGAGCAACTTACATGAAACGAAAAATTACCGTCATATAGCTTTCTCATTCACTAACACATTATCATGCATGTGAAGAAAAACTTGCACATAACTCATTTCATGTAAGTTGTTCTTCCTCATATGTGCTTTCTACATCCAAATGCCAAAGATTTCCAATGAGATAAAGACATGAATTGAATAACGAAGCTAAGTGAATAGAAAAGAGAGTAATGTCATTCATGCCATATTTTTATACCACATTTTCATACCACCTTAGGTGGCATCTGATGTGGACAACTACATACCATGTTTTTGTATCATATTTTTATACCACTTTCATTTGAATTAATCAGATTTTTAAATTTAGTTTATTATTTAATAAATTAATAATTAAGAAAAAATAGTTAATTAAATGATAATTGTGGTATACGAGGAGTCTTTCTCCTTTATTTTCTTTGGTTTTGCAAATTTTTCAAATGATGTGGCTGTCTACATCAAATAACACCTAAGGTGGTATAGAAATGTGGTATAAAAACATGGTATGAATAACATTACTCTTTCAAAATTTTACAAAACCCAAAGAAATGAAGGAAAAAGACTTCTCGTATACCACAATCATCATTTAATTAACTACTTTTTCTTAACTATTAGTTTATTAAATAATAAACTAAATTTAAAGATATGATTAATTCAAATGATATGGTTGTTCACATCAAATAGCACTTAAGAGAGTATGAAAATGTAATATAAAAACATAATATGAATAACATCACTCTAGAAAATATGATTAAAGAAGATTAATCCCTATATTAATAAAGTGCAAAAAGAAACTTGGACTATTATTTTTATTAATTATCTAGGTTATTTTTTTTTATTATCAAATATTAATTATACAGGTTAGAAAGTGATTGGAGTCGCTTAGTGGTTGCCAGTTATTGCCACATGTAGATATATCGTACATGCCATCAAAGTCAAAACTCCGTTTTGTTTTCGGACCCGGTGCAGGCCGTCACGTTAGGCGTTAACTCCTCGCCTCGTGGCGAATTAAATTGGTATTGGCTGTTAGAACGTCACACGCGGACAGAGACATATCCATGTGACTTGATTAAACTATCTAAGTGGCACACAAACACAACACATGCTTTTGGTTTTCTTCACTTAATTTGGAGTTTGATTTGCTTACTGTGAGCCTGTGAAACTGTGAAGTGATGCCTCTCATGTACATGGTATCTGTAGCCGAGTCTCGTTTTCGTGGTCACATAGTCGGTGATCATGACAACATTTTTGCTTTCTAGCTAGCTAAACAAATGAGGCCTCGTGATTTTGCTTGATTTTCTTGTTTTTGTACGTATGATTGTTAAAATACGAATATTATTTCCTAGTTTAGTGAATTTTATAGAATTCAAATATTCATATTTATGAGAGTCACTTACATGAAATATGTAAACCGGCACCGTGTTGTACAAGTGGCTCATAAAGCTATAGTGGAGGAAAAAAAATACATATCAACAAAACATTGTACATGCATTATTCAACTTATTAATGAAAAAAACATTATGAAAAATTCGCCCATTTAATTTTTGTTGTTGTTGTCATATGTGTATTATTGTGAAAAAATGAAAAATTATTAGGGAAAAAGGGCATCAATGAGGACACTTTGTAGTGGGTTGAATAGTTAATTGTTAAGAGAAAAGAGAACTAATGAGAATGCATGCACCATGGTATGAACATGATTGTTTCGGTCACTGTAATAAAATGTCGTTTGCGGTTAATACAAAAATTACTTTTATCATACAATTAAGAAGTGCACCAAAAGTGAGAGTGCAAATAATTATTTAGAGTTGAAACAACTCATGAGATCAATAACGAGTTAATGATTACCCAAATACTTTTGGTATCAAAATCTCAATCTCAAATACTACCCACGACTTTATGATGCTTCTCATTTGGTAAATTCTTTTATGGCAACTATGCAGTTACTATATATAATGGTTTAAAGTTCACGATAAGTCCAAGATCCTGAATTGAAGAACAACTCATAGTGAACTCGCCAAGCCGAAGACAATTTAAGCCAAAAAACAGCTTGCATGATAAAAATACATTGCACCATCTGGCGAAATAGAAAGCCAACCTTAGAGCATATCTAAAGGAGCCGTGTGGCCTTGGCTAATTAATAATCTAGCCTCAAATTCACAAAACAATTTCTGCCTTGCAAAATTTGCCTAGTCAAATGTAGGCATCGACACCTTATGAGGTTAAAATAGTTCCAGTCAAAACCTTAAAAGTATGTGACACGCTTAAATTTATAATTCTCGCCAAAAAAACATATTGATAGGCTATATCATCATTTTGTCGAGCTTAGTTTTAGAGTATTGT
The DNA here is from genome assembly GCA_963580275.1 of Crataegus laevigata. NCBI lineage: Eukaryota > Viridiplantae > Streptophyta > Magnoliopsida > Rosales > Rosaceae > Crataegus > Crataegus laevigata. The sequence goes on along the minus strand of OY756940.1, from coordinate 13,133,128 downwards.
TGTCATTTAGTACTACAGTCTGATGATATTCTTTTTCACTTAAAAATAAGAGATTTTAAATTCTATTCTCCATCTTCCTTTAATGTAAAAATATAAATGCACTCGAAAAGAAAAAAAGGAAAAATAATCATTCAACCTTAAAATGTTAACTAATGATTTAAGTCTACTTTGATGTAGAACAAAAAATAAAAAATAAAAAAAATGGCGGGATTGCGGGATGACGGATTCACGAGTTCCCCTAGGATTGGACCGCAGAGTAGTTTTTCCCTCCAACGCGATGACGTGCGAGAAGGTCGTAAATAAAAAATACAACTTCTAGAAATTAATTTTAAATAATACGGAAACTCGGCGGAAGCTTATACACATTTCTGAGTTCATTTCCCCAAAGCGAGCACCGACTCGTCTCCCTCTCACTTCTCTAAACCTCACCCCCTAAACGCCCACCATTTCCTCCATATTTACAATCCTGACCTCCTTCGGAATACAAAATCCTGAAGGCAGCCTCAAACGCTGCAGTTCTTGTATCCACCTTCCGCTTCAACTCGGGTGAGTCAGAATGCTGGACCGGTGCTTAGGGCCTCGCCGGGCCCGCCAGATCCAGAGAGCGTTGCGACAGGGAACGGTGACGTTTCTGTGCTTGTTCTTAACCGTCGTCGTCCTGCGCGGCACAGTCGGAGCCGGGAAGTTCGGAACACCAGAGCAGGACTTCAACGACATCCGCGAACGGTTTTACACGCACAACCGGCGCGTGGAGCCCCACCGAGTGCTCAAGGAAGCCACCCCCGAAACCAACCAAAACAACGCCGACCAGGCCAGCCAGTCCAACAACTACGCCGAGTTCGACATATCCAAAATCCTTAAAGACGAACCGGAAACGGAAGACGAGAAGCGCGACCCGAACCAGCCTTACAGTCTCGGCCCCAAAATATCGGACTGGGATGAGCAGAGATCCAATTGGCTGAAGAAAAACCCGGGTTTCCCCAATTTTGTCGGACCCAATAAGCCACGGGTCCTGCTGGTAACTGGGTCATCACCCAAACCGTGCGAAAACCCAGTCGGCGACCACTACCTATTGAAATCGATCAAGAACAAAATTGACTACTGCCGCCTCCACGGGATCGAGGTCTTTTACAATTTTGCCCTTCTGGACGCGGAAATGGCCGGGTTTTGGGCCAAGCTGCCGCTGATCCGGAAGCTCCTCCTGTCCCACCCGGAGGTGGAGTTCCTCTGGTGGATGGATTCTGACGCCATGTTCACCGACATGGCGTTCGAGGTCCCCTGGGAGCGATACAAGGATCACAATTTCGTTATGCACGGATGGAACGAGATGGTGTACGATGATAAGAACTGGATCGGGTTGAACACCGGGTCATTCCTGCTCAGAAATTGCCAGTGGTCGCTCGACATGCTGGACGTCTGGGCGCCGATGGGTCCGAAGGGGAAGATCCGGGACGAGGCGGGTAAGGTCCTGACCCGGGAGCTGAAAGGGCGACCCGTTTTCGAAGCCGACGATCAGTCCGCCATGGTTTATATATTAGCGAAAGGGAGGGACACTTGGGGGGAGAAGGTGTACTTGGAAAACGGGTATTATCTCCACGGTTACTGGGGGATTCTGGTGGACAAATACGAGGAGATGATCGAGAACCACCACCCGGGGCTGGGCGACCACCGGTGGCCGCTGGTGACGCATTTCGTCGGGTGCAAGCCGTGTGGGAAGTTCGGGGATTACCCGGTGGAGCGGTGCTTGAAGCAGATGGACCGGGCGTACAATTTTGGGGATAATCAGGTGTTGCAGATGTACGGGTTCGAGCATAAGTCGCTGGGGAGTAGGAGAGTGAAGAGGGTAAGGAATGAGAGTAGTAATCCGCTGGAGGTGAAGGATAAGCTTGGATTGCTGCACCCTGCTTTCAAAGCCATCAGGCCATCATCATCTTCCTGATTTTTTTTATTTTAAATTTTTGCTAATATTTGTTTTTAATTTATTAAGTTAATAATACTGTCAATTTGTAATTCACTTTTGATCTTTTTTTTGTTAATGATTTGTCTTTGAAGGAATATTGAACTTCAGCTTAGTATGGATTCTTGGGGATTTTTTTTTAATTTTTTAATTTTGTCAAAGGTAAATTTTATAACAAACACAACAAAATTACAACTGGAGGTCCAAAAAAACTTAGAAACACAATACCAAACAAGGTCCCCAATGACACAAAAATGAGCCCAGAACAAGTTCTGCAGCCCAAAACAGAAAGACTCAAAAGAAAGAAACCCTAGCAGACTACAGCCGTTGCCGCTGTCGAGGCACCAATAGTTGAGTCTAGAGTCTAGACTCAAAACAATAGTTGCCTGAGTTCCTCCGTTATCTTTGATTCTTTGGAGTGATGAATTTTGATGTTTAATTAGGCGGGTGTGTTCGATTGAAATTTTAAAATGCTCTCGATTTTGAATGGACTCAAAACTTGAGTTAAGGTTAAATGTACTCTGAACAATGCAAATGTATGTAGGAGGAATTTGTAAATGACTTCCGAGTATAGACTAGTAATTTGAAAATCATTTTGTTCTTCATTCTTTATTAACTTGATCTCAATCTCTTACAATTTAGAACTTCTTATTCAAACATAACCTTAATTGTGATTAACACATATTAACTGCACAAAAGCGCATCTTTAAAGGAGATATAAAAAATCCTATGTAGACTGTTTTGACAAAAATTGGTTTTCTAGTTTCAAATGAGATGCCAAATTCTTAGATGGAATCAAATTTGAAAGCAACGTCAAAATTTTCTTTTGTTTTATTTTACTGTTGTATTGAAGATGGTTTAAAAATAAATTTGACATCTGCATTGGAGAATGCTCAGCATGCTTTTCTGGGATACTCTCATCATGCCTTCGTCTTTAGTTTTTCTTTTGTGACCCACAAATTATGTGTGATTGCTAAAGAGTCTTACATATTAATAATTTGTTTTGATACCATGTTATAATATGAGCGTTTCACTGAAAATCAAATGACGATATCCGACGTAAAATGCTCTCAACAAACACCAACGTAGTTACTTCATTGATTTAAAATCATGGGATTTTTTTATTAATAATCTAATTACCAAGATATAACGGTCAAAATTCCGATATAAAATTTACCTCTCTTTTTGGGCTCGGATTCCTGACCCAGCCCAACACAGTATTGTACGAGTTAGTGGTGGTGGGTCCAGCCCATGAACACCCCACTGGCAAAAGAAGATCTCAAAAGCAAAAGCATGCAAGCTGGTAAATTTGGCCAAACAAACCGTTAACACACCCAAAACCCCGCTGCCTTTGAAATTTCAACTCCCCGAACAAGCAAGGAAACCCTTCCGCTTCCCTCTGGGTCCCGCAACCGAATCCTGCAATGGCAAAGTAACCACACCACCTCACCTCAACCCACCCAACAGGAACAGGATTCTGGTTCTTTTTGTCGATTCGTATTGTGTCGTACATTTCGATTAGTTTTTATCAGATATTATTTATATTAAATTTTAAATAAAAAATTAAAATAATTTCTAACTGTATAACGTACAATTCACGAATTCTCACGAAGAAAATTCAGCAGAATCTGGATTCTCAACTCACCGCCAACACAATGGACACGTCAGCACATGTCCATGTTGGAACCTTTCTCTGAAGAGTGTGTGTGAACTCAACTCTCCTCAAAGCTGGCTCTCTCACTATAAAATCCCAACTCTCTAGTTTGTTTCGATCTCTGGCGGCTCTCCAAATTCTCCAACCCCTTCCCTCCTTCATTTTCTCTCTCTAAACAAACCCTAATTTTCTCACTCCTCCACTGTCTTCGAATAATCAGTCGCTGCTTTTTCTTTTTCCTTTTTTTTTCCCTTTATTCTTTTGATTTTTTAATTTAGTAAGTATTCCTATTGAGGTTGGAGAAGGCGATAATGGAGGGCTCTGTAGCAGAAGCAGCCAAGAAGCAGCAGGAGTTTGCTTTGGCATCCGCGTCCGAGCTCGCTTCATCGTCGTCTTCTTCTACTCTGGCGCCGGTGGTGGCTCGCTTCAGCACCGAAGGCGGAGTTGCAGAGCTCGGGTTTCAGCAGGAGGCTGAGTCCGATGCCCGCCTCAATGTCGGTCTCCAAACTGCTAAGGTTTGCCTTTTATTTGGAGTATGCTGTTTCAGTTTAGCCTTTTAAGTTGAGAAGTATTCAGCTTTGTTTGGTTGCCGAGAAAGTGAAGGAAAATAAAAATCTAGTTGATAACAGTTTACTCTGGCTTTACTGCTTTGAAGATTTAATTATACATAGATATATGCTGATTTTTCTCGGTAGTATAATATTTGATACAATGTTGTAAGTAAGTTTATTGTTTGATTTTGGTATGTGTTTCTTCCGTCCGCAGCTTTTCAAGTTAGGTCCCGTACACTCAGTTTGCATAACGGACGGTTCTGATACCGACAAAGAGGTAACCGAAATAGTTTATCTTTACGCATTTGCATTGTGATGATTTTGCTTTGCAAACTTTTACAGTGCCAAATATGTATCACAGTGGATTTTCACGTTGATTGTACTTTTTCGTGCAACATTGTTCCTTGTTTGTATCTTTGTGCGCAACATTGTTATAGGATTCATTCAATATCTGTCAGATGTTTGTTTCTTTTAACATTACTTCTTTTGAACCAGAAATCGTATTCAAGGGGAGTCACTATTCGTTTTAATAACGAGGAGGAGAGTGCAGCCTTCCATCATGCATTTGAGCAATGGAAGAAGGACCTTGTTAATCAAGGTTCTGTTCCGAAAGTTTACTTATGACTATTTTGACGTATTTCTTTTGTTTGTTGATGAAGTGACCGAAGAAGTACTAGATGAATATCATTGCACATCTAGAACATAGCTATTCTGTTGTGACATGATTATGTCTTATGAGTTCTTCCTTGCAAATACTCCTATACTTTGACTGTCTTGCTCCTTGTCGCGCGGCATTGCATTCTTGTCAATTAATCCGCTTTTGTGCACTCTTGCAGGACAAAAGTTACCAAATGGAGAACTATCATCTACCAAAAGCAAGTTTGACGACAAAATAGAGCCATCTTCTGCTAAAATGTATTTCCATTACTATGGACAATTGCTACATCAACAGAACATGTTACAGGATTATGTTAGGACAGGTTAGTTCACTAGCTATATCAACTTCACGTTTCTTTTATTTTGGAGTTGAGACATATTTTGAGCTTCAGAATCCATACTGTAAATTTAGTATTTACACTGAATTTTATTAGTTTCACTGAACATATCCTATGTGTTGATGTTGAATATGTTAGTGATGCCTTATTTATCTTCTTCAGGAACCTATTATGCTGCAGTCATAGAAAATCGTGTGGATTTTAATGGTCGTGTGGTTGTTGATGTTGGTGCCGGTAGTGGTATTTTGTCATTATTTGCTGCTCAGGTACACTCTGCTCTTTGATCAATCAAGTTTGTGTATGGTAATCTTGCATATTTTGTTTTGGCATACTTCTTCTCGATCTTCTATTTCTTTTCTTCCCAATATAGGCTGGTGCTAAACATGTTTATGCTGTGGAAGCATCTGAAATGGCAGATTATGCACGCAAGCTAATAGCAGGGAACCCTTCACTGGGTGAAAGGATAACTGTGAGACTTCTGATGTCATTTCTGAATCTTTTGTCCTTTTTTGCTTCATTCATGTCCTCTAATGGGACCATATGTCATCTACATGTAGGTAATCAAAGGTAAAGTTGAAGAGGTTGAATTGCCTGAGAAAGCAGATGTCCTTATCTCAGAGCCAATGGGTAAGCCTCTATATATATTTGCTATAGACATTCAAATGGATGTTGCCCTTCTCTTCTTGATGTTAAGCCCTTATATATATCTGCTCGACTGATAGTCTGAAACTAGACCTAATGTAAACTTTTCTTTGTCATGGCTTTAGGCACTTTGTTAATTAATGAAAGAATGCTGGAAACCTATGTGATTGCAAGAGATCGGTTTCTTCAACCAAATGGGAAAATGTTCCCCACATTGGGAAGGTAATTTAACCTTTGAATTTCTTCTATGTTTTGTTTTCTGGCATCTCTTGTTTACATTATTTTACTTGTATCATAGGACACTCTTTGAAAATATTGACTCTAGGTTAACAAAAAAAAAAAAAAAAAAAAAGATGTCAACCTTGGGATATGTACCTTTTTTTTAGACAAGAAGTGGGTTCCCAGCAGTAAAATTATTTTAGTTTAGATTAGGATTAGTTAGGTAATCTTAGTTACAAGTCATGATAAAATATTCTATATCATATTACCCACATGTTGCCTGGCCACGTTATTTATCCCTTGGGTTGTTCGGTGATGCTATATTGTTATGTTAGATCTTTCACTTCATTTGCTTGTGGTCCTAGTGTATATTGATTACAATTAATAACTGTTCAAAATCATTATATCTGTTACTTTTGTTTTTCTCATCAATTCAAGTTGATTACTTCCACAGGATTCACATGGCACCTTTCAGTGATGAATATTTGTTTGTTGAAATAGCAAATAAGGTGCGCATGTCGTCATCATTTTTCCTTAATTTATTAAGGAAGGACATTATGCACGGATAATCATTCAGAAACTTGTAACCTACAAGCCATGCACAATGCAGCTGATCTAAAAATTCTGTTAGATTACTGTTATAAACGTGTAGTGCAATCAGTTTCCTCTCTTATTTGATGTAGATTAATGTTCTTGTTTTGTAAATATACAGGCCCTCTTCTGGCAGCAACAAAATTATTATGGAGTTGATTTGCAACCGTTGTATGGATCTGCATTCCAGGGATATTTTTCACAGGTCTATATATTTCTTTACACATAACTAATACATAATTCAATTTTGGGTTGAACAAAGCTTGTTGTCTGCAACTGATATTATGCACCTACTTTGAGATTTTGCTGTGTTTTGCAACCATAGTTTACATGGGTAGGTTAAATAAGAACTTGAGTAATTAAACTATCTTCTTTTTTCTTTTTCTTTTTTTAACTTGTTAAATGGAATTTTAGTTTTAGGATTTCCTGGAATTTTCCTATTTCCTATTCCATGAAATTACGCTTGACGATAAACCTAATCAAACTTGACTTGTCAGTCAGTGCATCTCCCATTCATCCTGCTCTTGGTAAACTCTTGGCGCGCTCTTCACTTTTCATGGTCTAGTGAAATAAGGGGTAGCTACATACCCTCTGCCATCACAATTTAAGAATCTAATTCCCTTAGTTGATCGGTATGGTTTTGTAAGAACCCAGCTATTTTTATTGACTTGCCTAGGCCTTTAAGCTAAGGGTTTATGCATCTCTTAAATGAAACAACAAAAAGAATTGGACATATGCAACATCAATAACTTTCCAAGGCTTTTGCAAATCCTTCAGACCGAAATGGCTGAATTTCCTTGGTTAGTGATTATTTAAAACTTCCGGGATCCAAAATTATATCTGTGCAAGACATTTTATTGGTGGTTGTTTTGGTTGCTAGGACTTGATGATGTGCTGAATTATTTTGTTTTATTCTCGTACAGCCTGTGGTAGATGCTTTTGATCCAAGATTACTGGTGGCTCCTTCAATGTCTCATGTGATTGACTTTACCAAAACAAGCGAAGAGGACTTGTATGAAATCGACATACCTTTACGGTTTACAGCTGCTGTAGGCACTAGAGTGCATGGGTTAGCATGCTGGTTCGATGTCTTGTTTGATGGGAGGTAATCATCTAAATCAATGATCTTGTGGAATGAATATAATCTTCTGCATTTCATTTTTTATGCAAATTTGTGGGTCTCATAACTGCTTTCACATTGCTTACATACAGTACCGTACAAAGGTGGCTTACCACTGCGCCTGGTGCACCAACAACCCATTGGTACCAATTACGCTGCGTTCTGTCTCAGCCAATTTATGTGATGGCAGGACAAGAAATCACTGGCCGACTCCATATGGTTGCCCACAATTCTCAGAGTTACACAATATATCTCACCTTGGCAGGTCAGTGTCTAATATAATACTTGTTTTGGCTTCAGAATTCTTTTTCCGGTTTTCTAACGAGTTATGGCCTCACCTTCAGCTAAAATGTGGGGCCCTGGAGCTGAGCTAGGAGGTATAGTTCAGCAGTCTTCTTGTAAACTTGATCTCAAAGAGCCTTACTATAGAATGTCGCAACCGCAAGCCTACACAATTGCCCAAGATCAGCAACCACATCAGCAAGTACAGACACAGGTAAGTGCTATCTCCGTCAACCGGACCCTATCCTTCTGAACATTTGAATTATTGTATTTTAGTTCAAAGCAGAATGATTAATTAAATCACTACCGTCTTCTAGGAGCAACAAAAAAAATGTAGATATACCAGGTTTTGTCCTGCAATCGTTTACTAGAAAAATGCCGTTGCTCTAGCTGTTGAGCATATACTAACCTTGGTTTGTGTTCTTACATGATATACCCATTCACTCCCAGGATTTGGATGATTCTGAATTTATTCCACAACAACCCTCACCAACTTCAGGCTCAAAGATCTTACTGGAAGAATTTGCCAAATCCGCGGGGACTTGGAAGAACATTTGATCTCTGTTTGTTTGTAACATAAACTGTTTTACTCTAGCAAGTGCTAGGGCTCACTGTTAGTCGTCCACCCCTTCCCGTTTAACTGGTCTCTTCACTTCCTCCATGTCCTAGGGTTTAACCTCTGTAAATTAGATTTTCATTTGAGTGGCTTGTGCAGCATATTTATGCAATTTTATCTTGGTTTCACCAGCTTATCAATAAGACTCCGTTGCGAGTGTACCCGAATGTCTTGTGTTTTAAGAAATGAGTCGAGGGCTCGGACCACCTGTGATAAGCCTTGTTCCTCTGTCCATTAGGGTTGCTTCCCTGAACGTTGTTCAGCGTTAGGTCATCGACTCATAGGCATTTTTATCCTGTAGGGGTTTAGGGTTGCTACATGGCCATTCCGCGGTTGTCTTGCATTGTTGATCCATGGAAAGAAGTAACGTCTTCAGTTTTCCAATAGGGTTGACTGACTCCCCGAGTGTTTATGCAATGTTAGGTTGATAGATATTTCGATGTCCTGTTGCATTACACAGTAAAACAAAGAATTCATGGTATGTACCACTGTTGGTTTGAGAAATTAACGGTTAGATTTTGCATATAGAGATCTGATGGATCATCGCACGGGTCAAATCTCGCATGGAACGTACCATTATAGTTGGCCCCCTTGTACAACACTTGGGATTATTGTATTGGTTGAAATATTCGTCAAAATCTTCAATTGATGCTCTGTACAGATGCAGCTCTAAGCAATATGCTGTACAAAAGCCACTAGTCTGCTCAACCCAGAAAGAAATCGGAGCAAATGTCGAAATTCATGTATAAAACTGAAGCTTGTCATGGCCAGGGAGATCACATATTTACACTATATTCCCGTAGCATCTCATGTGGCAAGTGATGTGTACAGTCGACATCTCATCAGATAAATTTATTAATTGATGTGGCATATATATAATATGCACATCACTTACCGCGTTTGGTATAAAACTAGGGTCTTTCTAGCATTTTCCTTCTCAAAAGAGTCGATGTCCTTTTGTATTACACAGTAAAACGGAGGATGCAGTGCATAGTTTCCAAATTTGCTTTCGTGATACGTGCCACTGATTGGTCCGAAAAATCAACGGTTAGATCCTGCATTTAGGGCTCTAATGGACCATGCGGCGGTCAAATCTGGCGTGAAATGTCCCATTATAGTTGGACCTCATAATTTCTTTAAAAAAAAGTAGGGAATTTTCAGTACAACACTTTGGATTATTGTATTTGGTTGAAACATTCGTCAAAATCTTCAACGATGCTCTGTACAAATGCAGCTCTAAGCAATATGCTGTACACATGTCTGCTCAACCCAGAAAGGAAGGGAATCGGAGCAAATGTCGAACTGACGGAATCTCAACCGACCACAGCTACAGCTGGAGACGGAGATTGTTGAACATTTACCACACCATAGCAGCGGCTGCAAAGCGTGCTGTGCTCCGGAAGGGAACCAACTTTAGGTGAATAATTCCAGCATCTTTCGCACTTTAAGCCCTCGGCACGAGACACTCCGATCCAGACCTTGACGTTTTCTTGGATGAGGTATTCTCCTTTGTGAGGTATGTTGGCAATCAGCTCATCTTCCAACGAGGGAAGGACCTCTGCCTGCATTCATATAAACAAATGTAAATAGTGATCAGAGGGCGGATCATGTCTGTTTAGCCACCAGGTGAACCAGTGAGTAGGAATTTGAACTTACCTGAGATGTTATGAATATGCGATGCAGTGTGTCTGCGTCGTTGTTGGCCGCAGACATTTCACCTAATCTAGAGGCCAGACCGGAATCGGAAGTGTGGAGGTAGACCTTGGCATCTAAACTAGAGCCAATTAGCTTTTCCGTACGAGCAACCTCCAGGACTTTGTTCACCTCAGTTCTCAACTGCTCCCAAGTGCATACGCATTAGAAACAAGTGAAATACATCAGAGACAGATATCAACCGCGGCATTTCTTTCACTGTTCTAAGAGCACTTCTAACATTAGAATCTAGATTTATCTGATTGTTTTACAGGTGAATAAAACATTGTCAGGAAAAGAAAGTAAACAAGAACGAAAAGTCAAAGCCAGACAACCAAGAGCATCAAGTTTATGATATCGTTAATCTTTTGACTGACAACCAATAAGAAACTGGAGTTTAAATTTTCCAAGAAGGTTTTCCCTTGAACAACTCAGTTGCAAATTGCAATATGGCACAAGGACACGGACTGCACAAACCCCAAATTGTACTAATGTGTGAAGAACATTAAACAGAATGGTGATTACCTCAAGAACTTTTTCCCAGAAATTAGTTTCCTCTTTCGAAAGAGAGAGCCATGTGTTGTTCAAAGCTGGCCATCTTGATTCAAAAACAAATTCTGCAGCAGAGCCATCTTCGTCAGTGTACTGGAACGGAAGGTTTTGCCATACATCTTCAGCCAAATGAGGTAATATAGGAGCAATCACTCTCACTACAGAGAGCAGAAGCGCTGCAAGAACCGTTTGACAACTTCTCCTAGTAAAACTTGTTGTGCCCCTGAAACGATAAACTATGCTTCGTTGCTAATTGTAAAAAATGAAGACTTGCAATGTAAAAGCATATGAACATCACGAGGGTGACAGACCAATGGAGGGTACAAGAGTTATGCAGATGCTTAGAAACTGGTAGATTGAGCAGGAGATGAATTACCCAACATAAAGGCGATCTTTGGCGACATCAAAATAGAAATTTGACAGGTCAACGACAACAAACCGCTGTATGATCTGAGAATATGACGAAAGCTACTTAGATAGTTGCATGGAATTCCAGCTAAATTGAGGGGCTAAGTTCACATAGAATCAGGATTCAGTAGCAATAACCCCTGAGAGACTAATGGCAACTACTGCTATGCTTTTTAAAATGATTTTTCCAATGGCTCAGATTGCCATCTCAGTATGAAAACAAGAATGGTAAGATTTATTTCAAGGGGGATATAAGACCCACCATACATTTACACTCTTTTATTCAACTATTATTTGGTTTATGCACAAAGTTCTCGACTTCGGTCAGCCATAATGGCAACTGTAAGATAATCCAAAATGCTATCATCTAACTGAGCATAAAACTATACACTTTAAACAGAAACATAACTTAATCAAATCAACAGGGTTAAGAGAAAGTTCACCTGAAATATCTTAAAGAACTGATAGTTTTCATAGCACTCTTTACTGTTCTTCACAAAATTTTCAAGCTGAAACAGTGCGTACTGATCAATCATGGGAAGATCGTGGTATGAGATACTACTATCAGCCTGCCAACATGACGTAGTTATATATAAGTGCAAAAACAACAAACCAAGAGATAAAACTGCCTGAAACAGAGCATAAACTTATAAAAAGAAGCAATAAACAGTTTTATACATGAGTTGTGTGCATGTGCACCAATCTGTGTATTCGGGATTAAGAGAGTAAAAATATTTTTCCAGCAAGTGGTAATAAAGATGGGAGTCTTAAGATGACTAAACATGTAGAATTTTTATAGGGTGAGACATCTAAATTCCAAAGCTCTGATTGTGAATGTCGAACATACATTCCAATCATGAAGATTTCCCAAAAGGTATCTCAATGTTCCCCGCGTCTTCCTATAAATATCTGACATTTGACGGAGAATTTGAGGGCCAATTGTTACATCGCCTGTATAATCTACACTAGAAACCCAGAGACGCAGGACATCTGCTCCATAGCCATCCTGCCAGCAGGGAAACAAGAGTTTAGTATCCAGATACTGTTGAAGATTGGTTCAGGTGGTAATTAGTAGGTTTAAATTTACCTTAAAACAATCACTTACCTTTTGGTTCTTCCCTCCTTCAATCACAGTCCGTGGATCTACTACATTACCCAAAGATTTGCTCATTTTTAAACCTTTCTCATCCAATACAAATCCATGTGTTATAACACTGGAATATGGAGCCTTTCCTGTATCGAATAAAAGTAACAGATTCATGTAGTCACTGTTTGAAACAAATACTTCTCTGTAAAATGAAATCATCCTCCGTGGCTTAAAATCCATACAGAAGAATGAACAACTGGACATAAACAAGTATATACTAGCATTGCTGAAACTATTTAAATTACACACCATTTCCCTCAACGTTCAACTACTATAGTTAGAGACTACATTGTAGTCACTCTTACCCAGCAACCAATCTAAGTCTGGTTTGCATTCTCAATGTACTATTTTTATTCAGCTCGGCAATGACGCCAATACTCAAAGTCAAGGGTATGAAGATAATGCAATGGAAGGATTAACGCAGCCATTTTAAACATATTCATCCTACATAAATCTTGCACACACAAAAAAATGCACATGTTATTTACGACATATGTGATTCTTTTTTTTCTGCCAAAAGACTCAACTAACTGCTAACAATACAAAGTTACAGACCACATCAGGTATGAGTGAAGGGAACCACATGATGTTTAATTGTCTTAAATAAAGAACAAGACCTTCAATGAAAATGTGTGTGAAACCTCCCCAAAATTAATCACAATTCAAACATGAGAAGTAATGCACAAATGTGCTATTTACACAAAATAAAATAAAAATACAAATACAAACCAACCTCTTTTTTTTATTGATTATTATTAAGAAAAACAGATTTAATGTTATATTGCATAGTGAAGATAAATGAACATGCCCAGATTCTCATTACCTTTAGTAGCAACACTTGTTAGCAAAGAACTCTGGAACCACCCACGATGCTGATCCATACCTTCAAGGTACAAATCTGCAGGAAGACTATGGCTATTTCTTTTCCCCAACACTGCAGCCCAAGAAGAGCCTGAAATAGAACTTAACAATTTACTTAAATCCATGTAAAGAAACATAAAAGATTAAATTACAGAACTGAAAAAGTTAGATGCAGTTATGTACATGCATCCAAAGTAGTAAACACCTACTGATCCCAATAGATAATATGGTAAGCAAAAAGACAAAGTTCAATTATGCTCTGGAATATTTGACTGAGAAAAATTAAGTTCTGGAATAGGCACGGCAACCATACAACAGAACCAACAACGAACCACTATATGTTTCAACCAAACAAGTGAAGTTGCATATTTCAATATGATAAAAATGACCATGAAGATACAAATGGATTGAGATGCAAAATGAGATATTTCCAGACTACCCTTCTGTAAGGGAAAAAATCATCAATGATGAAATTATCTATCTATATTCATGCCATTACCAAGTAATAGAGAATATTCTTATATAGCAGCACAAGGTAAAGCTGACAAGGTTAAATAAAAACTACATCATACCTGAATCAAACCATACATCCATTGTATCAGTCCCCTTTTCATATTCAGATGCTTTATCACGATATTTATCAGGGAGAAGATCCTCCACCTTCATGTACCACCACGCATCACTACCCTTTTCGGATATTATCGCTGCAAAAACAGAGGACTGAAAGAATCAAAATTTAATCTATTAAATACACCATTCATCTTTAAAATAATTAAAAGTAGGCTAATCATTTGAGCAGTCTTTGTATATATGGATATTCACTCATTGATCTATCTAGCTATCTTCTTATATGTACTAAAAGCACACAAATACACACCTGTGTGTGCACAGACAGACCCCGTGCATTAGAAAAAGTGAGAAAACCCTCATCTCATATGCAGTTGGAAATATTCCCAACTGATGCTCAAAATTAAAGCAAATATTAATTTCTATAAGATCTTAATTAGACACTAATATTTGGAGATAAGTATAATCTTTGGAAATCAGTAGACAGAAAGAGGAAGTGTATATCTAACTGGCTCTTACACTTGATACGCTCAATAGTCTCTTCATTCATCAGAGGTTCCTTTGACTCCACGTGATAAAAGACTGGAATTGGAACACCCCATGTCCTTTGCCGCGATATACACCAATCAGAGCGGCTAGAAGTCATTGAAGAAATTCTGTTTTCTGCCTGAACAATAGCATGCAAACTAATGTAAATCCAGACCTATAAATAATGATGAAATCTAAAACTACTAAATCAGTAAAACTCCTAGGAAAACATAATATATAAACTTCACAATTCCAAGCACATTTTCCATCTAGGCAGGCTGAACTGAACCGCTTATTAAGTTTAATGAAGGCGAATTGGGACTTGTGCTAAATATGAGTGAAATATTTATTAAACTTAGTGTAAGTTGAGGAAATGCAGTTGAAGATGTCATATAGTACTGGGAAACACTGCAAAAACAAGGATTCAAATTCTGCTAGATGATGAAGCAACATTGAACAGCAAGAACAAGCTGGCAAAGGGCACAATAACTATGTAAGAGTCCGAGATAACTAAAATGACCTTATTATGCATACAATAAATAAAGTCATACAAGACTAGTCCATTATGCCGTCCCCACGAATACCTTAGGTGGAATCCATTTTACATGACCAATTGCATCCATAACAGCCTCACGAAACCCTTCTACTGAAGCAAACCATTGCTCAGTTGCCCTAAATATTGTGGGTTTTTTTGTTCTCCAGTCATATGGATACTTATGATCTGCATAACAGAAGGACGAGCTTGTCACTGACTCAGCTTGCTATAACCCGAAAGAATAAATCATAGGAAAGTTCCCTTATCATCCGCTCAAGGGAAAGAAAGAACTTACGGTAGGATTCTTCCATGATAATTGATAAATGTTCATCCAAGTATTTCACGACAGCAATATTACCATCCGCAAGTACATCAAGCCCACAAAACTTTCCAGCTTCTTCAGTGAACTTTCCATCATCATCTACAGGAGAAAGCATAGGTAGTCCGTACTTCTGGCCAGTGACATAATCCTCCTGGCCATGTCCAGGAGCTGTATGGACCAGTCCTGTTCCTGATTCTGTTGTAATATAATCTCCTCCAATGACAACCGGGCATTCCCTATTAAAAACCGGATGGACATACCTGAAATGAAAATTAGAAATCACACCTCAGTCAATAGTTTTCAGTTTCATCTGTGATGGAAAAAGGGAGGTAATTATGTTAAATAAATAAATCTTCTTCATAGGTATCATTTTAAATCCATAACCTGCAGTTTTCAAGATCTGAACCTGACACCCTTTTCCTAACAAGAAGCTTCACACCCCATTTTGATTCTAACACTGGCACAAGATCTGAAGCAACAATAAGGAAAGGCTTCTTTTCTTCCTTCAAAAGATTTCCAGGCCTTCCCTTTTTATTTCCATCAGATAAAGAATCGTCTGGGAGTGACTGTACTTCAACGATGGCATATAAAAGCTTGGCATTCACTGCCACCGCTGTGAAATGAAATGGGGAGAGTAAAATTATTACTTAAATGACAAAGGAAGGTGCTCATATGTCATATCTACAAGTGGGAATGCTTCATTATGTAGGAAAACACATATTAATTAACACGAATTACCAGCAAGATGAGAATCCATAATTGTGTAGCAAGTTATATTACAATTTACAAGTGAGAAGAGGCAAAGATTTTAATGGTACATTCTCTTCAAAGTCAGTTCATCCAAATTTCCAAATCAAACTAATGTTTAATTACAAGTAACTGTGTAGCAAGTTATATTACAATTTACAAGTGAGAAGAGGTGAAGATTTTAATGGTACATTCTCTTCGAAGTCAGTTCATCCAAATTTCCAAATCAAGCTAATGCTTAATTACAAACAGTTGACACTATTCCTATTTACAAGGCATAAAACGAATTAAGAACAAATATGACTGACTAATAACGACTTAAAGAGTTAAGATCAAGAAGTTTCTTTTGCAAAATCTAGGCTGAATAAAATTTTAGCAAAACAACTACAGGCAGCTTCAGTAAACAGCTTATTTGTAAAGAATAGAGAAGGATATAAGCATAGAGCTTTCTATTTGTGGTACTTTCCTGATGAGTTTAAACAAATCTATAGTTTAGTATGCTGTTATCACCTTGAGATCCATCCAAATGAAAAAGAAACTAATATAATGAGTAAAGACTGTACAAAAATACTGAAGTAATATGCTGCTACCAATAATTTAGATTTTTGGAATGGGCAGCAAAGAAACCCACCAGCATTGGCTGGAATAGTCCAGGGAGTTGTGGTCCAAATGGCCAAGCACACATCTGGGAAATACTCATTTAATAAGCCACCTGAAGTTGGAGAGGCACTGACCAATTTGAAAATGGTGTATATGCTTCTCGAAACATGCCCCTCTGGATACTGCATATAAAAGTTTCGGTCAAGTGCATAGGAACTATACCAATACAATGTAAGAAAGCAAAATGAGATAAAACATGAAAATTGACATCCTTTTACAAAAGCATCACAAAAAAAGCGACATCATTTACAGAAGGATGGAAAATACATTATGAAAGGAATACATAAAGGAATCTATGCTTCTATACCAGATCTATAATATTAAAGGCCATATGAACTGTTTTTATCCAAATGAACCGTTTTCTCTGGATAAATAAAGCACATGTATACATAGAGGTGAACATGAGATAAGCACAATCTAAGCCTGGTCAGAATTCGGAACTGTTCAGAAGCTCCAGAGAGTAACAAACTGCACATGTCATAGCGCCTACCAGTGACATTTTCTATATAGTTACGTTAAGCAGATTAGAATTTACCTCCAACTCAGCCTCTGCAAGAGCAGTTCGTGATGAGGGGCTCCAGTGAACTGGTTTCCTGCCTCTGTAGATGAAACCTTGAAGGACCATCTGGCCAAATACTTCTATCTAGGAAATGACATGACATAAATGAGACAAACGGGTACTAACTCAACCACATACAAGATCAACATCCTTAAACAGAATGATGAGCAAGTTAGCCTTTTTTAATATATTTCATTTCTCCTTTTAATGTTAGTTAGGCAAAAAAAAAAAAGATATCTGAAGTCCATTAGTAGACATCTTTTTACCACAGTATAGGATTGTTGACCATCTTCTAGAGGTTACATTCAGTTTAAAACTTTAAATTGTCTACAAATTAATCATGAACATTGTAACTACCTGAGCAGCTTCATATTCTGGATCAAGAGTTAGGTAAGGATTATTCCAGTCTGCCCACACTCCATAACGCTGCAATCAGATGAAACAATCAATGTTCAAGATTATTCCAAGCAGTGGATTCAACATAATTAAATTGCAAACTAAGCCTTAAGGGTCAAGAAAATAATCTGCAAAGAATCACTCTTATAGAGCCAAGAAACAAACAGTTAGTGTGAGAGACGATAAGGGGTATTTATGGTATTTACCTTAAATGATTCCATCTGAGTTTTAACGGTTTGCTTGGCAAATTTAGCTGCCTTTGCTCTCAACTTTATTGGTGTTAGATCCTTTCGAGCAGCTTGATCAAGTGATTGCAGAACTGTAATGATCGAAATGATGCCCAAGTTAATCAGCACATTCACCCAGGAAAATAAAGGCCACATTAGGAAAAGCTCTGAGGATTCTATAGAACGCTTCTTCAATTTATTTTCCCTTTGAAAGTAGTTTTCATGATACATAAATGAATATGATCGAAACATTACTTGCCTTTCAACTCAATTGGTAAGCCATGACAATCCCAACCAGGCACATAGTGAACCTTATAATTTTGAAGAAGCTGCCCACAGAAAAAGAATACAGGAATGAACTTTACTTATTTTTGTGAGAGGGTCATTGAGCTTTGACAGCCAATCAAATGTAGCTTAGTTTGCATGTATAAAGAGGATAGGATCTGGGTTTATGTAACTAAAGTTGTTTTGTTTTATTATAAGCAGAGTTCATCAAAATATTAGTTGAATAAATAACTGTAAAGCAGTTTCTTAAGCAGCAGCATCCAAAGTTGAAATGTTATACCTATTCTGAGACTTAAAAGAACTGTAGAAACAAATGAAATCAAGATATCACCATGTTCTTCAAATGAGAGCTAAAATTCTCATGCAAGCATTCAATTCATTTTGGAGCATATAAGAGATGTGCTAGAATGCTAACATTAGCCAAGCATGTATACGAAAAGCTAGTAAGCAATTGGTGATCTGGAACAATCCTTATTTATTAATTAAAACTTGGTTTACCAATACTTTTCAGTTTCAAAGTTGTTTTCAAGGGAAACCTTTGTTTGTGAGTGGTCCAACTATTTGATTGATCGGTCAACTCTCACAAAAGACAAATCAAGCCAAACTGGTCAATCCTTAGTAATTTATATCCAAATTACCTCACCCAAGCTAAAAATGAATGTGAAATATATGAAAAAATATCATTGCGAATGGATAAGTAGAGGAGGAATAAATACCTTGTAACGATTGATAAAATCCTTTAAAATCTTATTTAAAGCATGGCCTATGTGAAGATCTCCATTGGCATATGGAGGACCATCGTGAAGAATGAAATTTTCCTGACCAAGAAAGTAAAAGTCTGCCAATAATTCACGCAAGGTCACAGATACCTAAATCTAAGGCATGTATGAAACTCACCCCTGTATTTTTACCAATAACTCTTTTGAACACTTGATTGTCATCCCATATCTTTTGGATTTCAGGCTCTCGCGTTAAAGAATTTGCTCTCATGCTAAATGATGTCTTTGGCAGCTCAACTGTGTGCTTGTATTTTCCGTCTTCTTGCTTTTTTCCTAAACAACAACAATCAACCCAAATAATTTGGAGAAGAATAAAAGGAATATTGCGTTTGGTTTTCAGACAAAAACTACAAATACTTCAAAAGGACTTCTCTAGAAATCGTGTGACAGACCAACGCTACAAGCACCAAATTTGAAATAAGAATAATAACACAGAAAAACACCTTCAGATGCTTTCTTTGCAGCCATAACAGGTCCTCGAGATCTTCGCTTTGAGGACGAACCAAACTCGTCATTGGACAAGGTAGAATAGTGCGCCATGTTAAAGAGGGAGAATAATTTAACTGAAGACCTATCTCTGAAATAAAATAGGCCAACAGAAGCTGTGCTCCTAAAAGATGAGCAGGTTCTTTGCGACAGAACCTGATCCATGTACAACCCAATTTGTGAGTTCTGTTTATTAGAAAATACTAAAAAGATTTAAGACGGAGTTAAATGAGATAGAAATCTAATGTTCAAATGACAAATTTGAACTCAATCATGAATCAAGCATTTTATTTCAAGTAAAATTATGTCGAAAGAAGTTCAGAAGAAGAAAAGAAACGGAACAATTCAGAACTGTGGAAAGGAATCTAAATTTATTGGTTAATAGTAAGTTACAATTTGTTCACAGTTGGTTATTACCATTATTGCGATTCGGTTTGGTTGTCGAATTCCAATTAGAAGTTAAGAGCATTTATCGAGTTGTCTTTGCACTTTGTAAAATAGAAAGGAAAAAACAATGCCAGTTTCCAGAGTTTGAAAAATCAGTTCTGTCAGCTCTCACTTTTGAATTTCACTTACAATAAACAAGACACTGCATACATTTCGTACTTTTTATTTGTTCTATCTGAATCTTCTAACGAATTAAAGAAAAAAGACGCTCAAAACTCCGACCATAGAGAACTCCATCGAAAGTCTCTGTGGGACATTCCATCAAGCAATTGATGCGCCACAATAAAAATTCTAACAATGCCTCAAACTCTCATATGCCGATAAAAATCGCAACTTTATGCAGACACATGAAACCGAATTGTAATCCACTTTCGTATAAACTCAAACTGAAATTCCGAATTCAAGTACATCATCACTTCACCACTGGAACAACTGAAGACCGAGCAAAAATCGCAACTTTAAAAATCATCACAAATTTTAAAAAGCATCCCAAAACGTTCTTCAAACAGTTGAAAACTGCGTTCCTTTCCCAGAAACCATGGGACAAATGTAGGAAGAAGACGAGGCTCGAAATCACACACAGAAAGGAGAACAAATTTAAGGTACTCCCGAAACTTCAAGTGTTTCTAATCTTTCCTAACATTTTCTCGGGAACCAAACAGAAAGTGAACACTCAACTGTGAGCTCAAAATAAGTGCTGGTGTGTGCGTGTATATCCAATACAGATATATTTCTCGTATGAGTGTGTATACCCGGTACGGAGAGGTTTGAATCGCAGCCATGGCGGCTTCCCTGGGTTGGAGCGCCAAAGAGTGGGCGGCGAAGGATTTGAAGTTCATCGGAAGAGAAGCTTCGTCGCCATTTCTGGGCACACTGACTACCACTGAAGTGTTATAGCAGAAAGAGGGAAACACCGTGCGGAATGCGGATAAAACCGGCCAAAACCTCACAGCCGTTTGTTTTTTCCGGTTCCGACCCGCCAAAGAAACGGGGCTCAACCCGTTTTGTTTATTTATTTTCTTAATAGTAGGGTTTTTATTCAAAATCTATTTGACGAAAAAGGCTAAAAAAAATTCTTGATTTCTGTGGCGAGACAATACTTTTAAATCAACCCATGTGGTGAAAATGTGTTAATCTTAACCCTATTGTGAAGTTCGTTATCAATTGTAGTCCTAATTGAAATTTATGTTAAAATCTCGTTCATATACAGAGGTAAAAAAGTCATTCCATTCTTTTTTTTTTTTTTTTGCAATTCCACTTTTTTATAATCAACAAAAGTAGAAGGAAAAAAAATCTCTCCCCAATCTCTACCATTGTCAGCCACAGCGACCACCTACTACCCTCCCCCCTCTCTCACATAACCCTAGCCATCCTGTCCAACACTGTTCTTCTTAAAATGAAACTAATTTCAACGTTTGCATAATAACTTATATTCCAACCTAAACGCAGCAAGGTATTTGGTGATTTTTTAAATCTTGAATTTGGACTCTTGGCTCTCTTGAAATGAGAAAGTATGATAATATGAACCTTATAACTTTATTATTTATTTATTCTTTTATTGTAGCTCTAAAAGTTTTTAAAATAAAAAAATTATATTCATATGGCGCTTTATGATTGGTTGATAGAATCAATAAAAACAAAAATAACAATTTTGCCCCTACAAACGACAGAAGAATGAGGAAAAATCCAATTTGAATTATGATTGATAACGAATTTCACCACAGAACTATAATTAGTAGCTTTTTTACCACAGAGGTCTATTTAAAAATAAAGTAGCACCACAAGGATCACGAAAAAAATTTGGTCGACGAAAAATTATGTTTCACTGCTTTATTTGAAATCATATTGTGTTTAAGAAAAGAGTATTTGATATTAAAACTCAATTCACACCATAAAATCTAAGTTCACAGGTAGAATTTGTTCTTTCACTACGATACTTGCATCACATGTATGTTAAGTGCTAACATATTATTTGGTAAGATAAAGGGAGAAGGCCACTTTGGTGAAGCATTCAGAAATACCAAGAATGCCCTCATTTCATACATAAAGCACACGAATAACTGCCCACAAAAATAGGGTCAAATTCGTAAATATGCTACTATTTATAAATCATTTACAAGTTGAAAAAAAAAATAACAAAAAATTTATTAGAAAAAAAATAGGAGATAAAAAAGGGTATGTGACCAACTCCACTCCTCAAACGTGAAAACTGCAAAAACTAATAATTAAAACCAAAAAATTATCCTCTAAAAATTTAAAAAAAAAAAATCATGTTTATCCTCCTCCATTTTCGATTTCGTCATCTATATCGATATATCTATATATACTAACATATGGGCACACACAAAGTGTATGAGGAAATTTTTTTATTTTTGTTTTTGAAATAGAAGGAGAGAGGAAGATAGTGATAGAGAATGTGGGAAATGGGAAGTTTTTTTTCCCTTTTTATTTTTAAATATTAGAGGTATGTTAACATCACCTGTAGGTGAGGCTTCAATAAAAAATTGTAAAATTTGAACCTGTGAAATTACATTATTGTCCATCTTTTTTTTTTTTGTGATAGAAGACTAATTTATGTTTTCACCCTCTTTTGGTTGACAAATAGGGTTTTATTAATTAGTAGAGATAAAGGAAAAGTGATTGCTAACTGATATTCATTTAAAAAACAAAAAAGTAGATAAATACATAAGATGAGAGATGCACTTAAAAAGAAAAATTGAATATGAACTCAAATCCAATTCTAAGTCATCGAAGCAAATAATTCATACACAATTGAAAAAGAGGTATAAATGGAAAGAGAACGGAAATTGAAAATATGAATTACAAACCTGATGGATTATTTGATTTTCAGAGAAGAATTTTCTCTTAAATATCATATCTTCACCAATCTTTATCGTTGATTTTGTCGAACTCTTTATGTTAGAATAAATTGAAACCACACACTGAACTCAAAGAAGACGAAAAGTGATTCCCTTCCGATCATCCAACTGTATACTGACGATATGTGGGTAGTTAACAACTCCTCACATCATACGAATTTGGAATAAAGTCCAACAAATAAGGTACAACACCATTTCTTACCTATTTATTTTTAATGGCATTCTCTATTCTACAAATTAATTATCACAAATTATAAAAAAAAAAATTAAAAAAAAAACAATTTATGGGTGCAGGAAAAAGATTAATAGTGACCAAACAACTTTTCTAAATACGGTAACTATTATCTTATTTTCATACAGAACTATACTATAAATTCAAATTGCATTCAATTTTCAAATAGAAATAAAATTGCATTTTTATCAGTTTTATAAGCATCACACCCGTCTCAAAGTACAAAGGTTGAAGTACAAGATTAAGGTAACATTTCTTACCATTTAATTTTGTAAGCATGATTACAATTTGTTACCTCAAACTTGACAAATTATTTATCTTTCAGTATTCTAAATGTAACTGGAGTAAAAGTATTGCTAGGGGAAAATTGTCAAAGTTAAAGGTATTTAGGTTAAATTGCTTACAACCTTTATATTTGGGATTGTGCATTATAGTGCGTTATTCTCATCTTAATCAGTTAAACTTCTTATTTATCATCATTGCTTGCAGATTAACCATGAAAATCTAAAGCATCAAGTGCAAGCAAATGGATGGCAAGCATGGCTTTGATTTCACACGTAGACGCTATATTTACATATGTATATATTGTCCACATTTTTCTTTGCTTCATATATTAGGAGTTCATCCCTAGCTAGCCTATAACTTTGACTGAAAACTTATGAATTTGAAAATATTGATTTAAGGACATAAATGTTGCCAGCAAGTATTTAGAAATAAAATTACATGTCATATTTTCAGATTTTATGAATAGTTTATGTTTCCCCATTTCATCTCTAGGCTAGGAAACAGTGCCAAAAATTGGTACTATCACTTACATTAAACCAATTTGTCTACACAATTATAGTTCTTCTTCTTTGCTAGCTTGCCACATAATAATGTAATTGGAAAAGTTGCAGACCAATCACAAATTCATATGGCTGCTGAAACTTTTTCTTACCTATTTACCTACCCAATTCACAATTTCCGTTATACGGACTTATGCCACAGCTTTGTGCATTACAATTACAAAATACAAAACTCAATATATGTGAGAGCAAGTTCATTTGAAATCATGAAAAAGGAAATCACTTAAAACATGAACTATGATTTTTCGATTACAGATGAGTCATGAGTCTTCTTGAACCATAAGTCCAAGTCATGATGCCTTCTTTGACATACGCCCAAACCTTCACACTGAAACTTTTAGTTTATAAACAACAGATAATGCAAAGTATCCAAAAATAAATAAAATTTAAGAGCATAACTGTGATGTTGTCAAATTGAAGTAACATGTTGCTCAGTTGAGCTTCTAGATTCAATCTAATTCAATACAAGTATCCAAAAAATTGTATGAGAGATTACTCACATCTGTGCAAATTAGATGCTAAATTCTTCAACGAACGTGGCAATATGCCAATATGGCATGCATAACGATAACACCATTATCATAGTAAGCGAAAATGAATAATATTTAAATCATTACTTTACGCAAAGAGAAAACTAAAAGTGAATAACATTTAAATCATTACTTTACATAAAGTGAAAAAGAAAAACATGACAACTTTTTAGGACGTATATGGTAAAAAAAAAGTTCATTTTTGCACAATACATTTAAAATATATCTTGACAATTACAATTATAAAAAAAACTAACACAATACACCTTTAGGGGCGCGTAGCGCCTGTAATACAAAAATGCCTCTCGCACGCACGTTAGTGCGTGTGGAGAGGCTAGTTTGGTAAGAAAACAAGGATAATATAACATTTAAGAAAAGAGTATTTGATACTTAACATTACAATAAGAACAATAAAAATAAAAAGATGCTTTTTTTTTTCTGTTGGCCAATCACGTTTTCAAGAAAAAAAATAATGTAAAGATGTAAGATGCTTTTATTGAAACGTGCTGAGAGAATATACTGGAAGAATATGCTGAATAACTGGAAAACAATTGGTGGTAGATCAGTTTAAAGAGGAAAAAAGTTAAAGAAAAAGAAAAATTAGCAAAAGAAATCATTCTAAATAAGACCATCTTCTACGTCTTCTTCAATACACGCTTTGTTTGTTTTTGGTCGATGTGGGACTAAAATGCTTGTAAACAGGTAAAGTTCTTACAAAAGCGCCGAGTCTAAATATCTAAACCATTGTTTAACAAAAAAAAAAAATCTAAACCATTGAATTTGTGAACAATCAGCATAAAGAATTTAGACTGTAGCAGACACATCAATCTGTCTACAACGTTAAGATTTAAAACATTACAATTTCTTTATTAAAAAAACATACACCTTCATGCAAACTAACAATTTCATTCAAATGTCATACATCCGTTGTATTTTCCGTCACTTCTTCGATTAACTGACAACATGGCCATCGCGGGGCCCACTCCATTGCCCATTTGGACTTCCTAATTCGGCACGTCACAAATTGTGCCACAACACTTTCCAGAACGCATGAGGAACCCTTACCCCCAACTGGAAACAAAAAAAAATTCCCAAACGCAGCCGCCCAAATCTCCTTCGCCATAGGCATGCGGTCATCACCGACAATGGTGCTAAGCCGTCGTTTTTTTCAGTACAATCTAATTCTTTATCTTCAGCTTCTTCTTTCGGCTGTGGCGACATCGCAACCGTCGCCGCGGGTGGCAACAACCTGGCCACCACCGCCATTAGCAACGACAACAGGCTTGTCGATCGATTTCTCCATGGACCATGGCATCCATCCCTCTGCAACAACCGCGCTCGACTCCACTGAAATCTCTCTCTCGCTGGTCAGATCTGGGCGTCGGTTTCTTCAAATGACTAATTGTCCAACAAAACATGATCCGGCCCTCTCGTGTAAGAAATTTTCTGAATTTTTTTCTGCGTTCTTTTTCGTTAGTCTACGAATTCAATTTCCGACTCATGTCGAAATTTGTGACCACCAGTAAACAATGTTAAATTACTTCAGTTGCAAACTTTCGTCGTTTCGAAATCATCTAAGAAAACAGTTTGTACTAGAATTGGTGGGGTGCGCCAGCCCGAGCAGTAGTGCAACGCTTGGGCGACACGCGAGGATCCCAGTAGCAAGCTACCGTAGCGGATCCTCCCCCTAAAAAAATTAATTTAATATCGTGTGAGCCATTGGCCCACGTATCAGATATTAAACTGATAAGAACAGATACTACACTTGATCTTAGCCAAAAGGCCGAGAAAGGTATGAATTGTTCAGAGTTGGGGTGTTTCTTTTATAGGCCGGTTTGCTTGCTCAATTCTTTCTCACGGCCGATGTGGGACTCTAACGCTTAAAGGCAAAACGTTTTGCCGCGAGAGCTGCTACTTGTGAATCATCTCTGGACTTGACTTAACATATAGTCAGAATTATTTGGGGTTATATATACATATATTTGTGGATAGCGATCAAATGTTTATGATTAAACAAAGATAATTTCTACTCTACATATGTATTCTGACGAATTACAACGCAACTGATATACTCTTTGTTTCCAAAATTCATTTCTTTTACTCTCTATAAACTTGACAAAACATTATTATCATCCAAATTAATGCTAGGTCTTATCTAATGAACGATTCTCGGGTTGTTAATTGCTACACTATAATTTGGGACTTTAGCATCCACAACCGCATTCCAATGCATCAAAAGTTGAAAGTGTTGAATTCAGTACAAATTTATTCGTTATTTTATTCACTTCCTATTTTTTTATACTCTAAATAAAACCTCTTACATTTGACTTGAAATATATTATGGGTGCCCCAAATATAAGCTTCATATTAGAGATGGTAAATGTACATTTATACATGTAACCATCTCAAACTAAGTTGTAACTAGTAATTAAACACTTAATGCTAACTTCATAAAACTTGGTGGGTCTACATAAAGTTCATGACATTTCACAATGTTCTTTTGACGTTCTCTTTAAGGAAAGCTACTATGTAGCCATTACATTGAAGAGAATAAGCAAGAGCAAGGAGATAATAACAACTAAGTAAAGTGATGTGCGAGTTTTATCTTGTAATCAGTAAGAAAACTTATTGAATTCACCATTAACTTGATTAACACCGGATCAACACAAAACAAAAACTATTAGAATTTTGAGTTCCAAATCCTCAATCTCGTGGTAAAAAAATCCACAATTTTCAAACTTTGATATACTTACACTAAAGGGTAGGAAATAAATTTGTTGCAAACTCGTTATTGATACAACATTTTTAATGTTAAAAGACAGTAAATGATATTTCACTCTCTTTAGTTGACAAAGTGGGTTCTCTCTTCGATTTTTATTTTTTCGTCCTTTTGTTAATGAATAGGATTATCTTCTCTCCCATCCCATTCCCTCTCCCCCCCCCCCTAATTATATTCCCTTCCCTCCCCTCCTTTCACCCTGTCTTCTTTGTCTTTCTCTCTATAAAAAAAAAGTTAACATAAAAAGTGACATGTCTTATTCGTAACCCTTTAAACAAGGGGAAGAGAATGAGAGAGATTCGGAGATGAGAAAATCATACTCCTTTGTAGATTAGGTTTAGAAATTAGATGGGCTCGCCTTGAAAGGAAACTAAAATATTGGGCCACAACAAAAGAAAAGATTGGCCCACAATATGACAACACCCAACCCTTCAGTCAATGGGCTTTTAGGACTTTGACCTTTTACCTGCTAAGTTCCCAAACGTTCACGCATGGCGCAAATTAGCTCGCACCAGCCACTCCAAATACAGTTTCCAGCTGAAATTCAAACCAAAGCAGCATTTCCTTTCCTTTCCTTTCTTGAACCACCAATGGCGGGTGCGCATCGCGCCACCTCCCTCGTCATCGCACACCCAATCCACTCCACCGCCAAACCAGTCAACCCAATACTCTCAGCCTCCGCTTCCCTACCGTCAAAACCCACCCGACGGAGAAACCATTTGCGCCCCAAAATCCTCAAAACCCTAACTCGACCCTACCCGCCACCCAAAACCCCTCTCCTTCCCGAAGTACCCCTGACGGAACCTGTAATTGCCGCTGAGTCCCCGGTAACTCCGTCCGAGAACGACTCCAATACCGAACTTAGCTCTGACCGAACCGACGTCGTTGCCGCAGAAGGCGATAAAGTTGAAGAACTGAGCGTGTCTGTGAGGACCCCGGAGCAAAATGGCATTGTTGGTAAATTTTCTGCCAAGTCCGTCCTTAAATTTGGGGCGTATTTGGTTGGGGCTTATTTGTTTCAGGCTTTTTTTACTGTTTGGTTGCTGGGAAATGATAATCCCGATCAGGAAACTGGGAAGTCGAAAACTTTAAGCAAATCGAAAGGGAAAGCTTTGTATTCGAATGTTGGGTCTGAATTGCGCAATGTGATTTATTTGGACGAGAGGATAGAGGAAATTAGAGCAATGGCGAGGGAAGCGCGAAAGTCGGAGAAAAGGGAGTTGAAGAAGGGAAGGATTGGTGATGAAGATGATATTTCCGATGCAAGGAATAGAATAGGCATCGAAAAAGAGGTCGGAGAGCGGTTGGTTAGGTTGCAGAGGAGTTTGAATTCTAAAAGGGAGAAGTTGCAGGGTCCATATGTGAGTAATATGGAAAAGAGTGAGAATGTAGAAGCTGGGAATTCTAAAGAGGAGGATGAGACATTGCTGTTTAAGAAAAAGGTCAAGTTTAAGGCCGAGGCAAAAAGCAATCCCAAGGGGTTTGGGGGTTTGGATGAGCATGGTGAATCTAGGAGGATAAAGAGAGGTTCGGGCGGTGTAGATACAGTGGCGGGAGATGCAAGTGTTGGTAGTGATGGTAAAAAATTGTTGGATTCGGATAATGATGAAAACCAGCGAGAGAGTGATATTGGACAAGGTGTTTCCAAGACCGTAGAGGACGAACCCAAGTTGTTGCAAAATGACGGGAAACATTTGGAGAAAGGAACTCGGAGTATGGATAGCGGAAAGGACATAGGAGCTGGAACTATTGAGCCACAAAATGGTAAAGCTTTTGAATTGCACAAAGACTGCATACTTTGTTGTTAGTTTGGCTCTTTTATTAATTTGTTAAACTTTGTAGGTACCGTCCAGAAGACAAGACGAGGGAAGTCCTCTGAAGGGGTAAAGTCAAGAAAATCAAGGGCGTCGGGGAAGAAAAAGTCTCCCTCAAAGAAAGAAATTCAGGAAACTACCATAAAATCTGGGGATAATGCTGTATTGAGTGTAAATGGCAGTTCAAAAAACAAAGAAGCTGAAAAGGAACCAGTGGCTAACAAAGTCAGTGGCAATCGATCAAAGAATGATATTGATCCCTGGTGGTTGGATCTTCCTTATGTTCTGGTATATCCTGAAACTTTTCTTAATTTTCTTTCTTAGTCTTCTGTCTTTACTTTTTTTTTTTTTTAAAGTTGTGCTCCTTCTTTAGCAATTGAACTTTGTTGCATTTGAACAAACCATCTTAGCCAACTATTTAAGTTTAAGTACTCATTGATGCTATCATAAAATGGATACTTGCAATCTTTATCTTATGCTTTATGATTCAGTCACTCATTCTTTAGTTATGCCATTTTAGCTGTATATTTTCCCTTTTATGCTCCGTTATGAATTACGTTCACAAGTTTTACTTATCGGATCAATAACCTCTTCTTTTTGTGTCTTATTTTGGTATTTGGGTAAGCTTTTTGTCTCCAACTAACCATCAAATTGCTATGTATCCCATGTCAGGTTATTATGATCCGTAGAGGTTCTGGTAGTGAGGGGCAAGGCGGACTCTATACCTTAAAGCTCAGTTCTCAGCGCCAAAGCCAGAGTGATGTTTCCTATACTGTTGCTTTCGAACACCGCACTGATGCCAATAACTTCTGTATACTATTGGAAACTTTTTTCGAAGATCTGGGTGATTTCAGGGCTGATATTGTTCCTTTACCAAACAAAGTAATAATTCTAATTTGATTTCACAAAACTAACTCGTACTTATACTCGATATTTATGAGTCTGAAGCTGCTGAACATTGCACGAGGACAACGGAGTCGGCGTTTAAACTTTTAAAAGTGTTCAAAATACAATATTTCCCAGTAGACATGCATTTTCCTTCATTCAAGTCATCAGAGTTAAGATGATAAAGCATCTTTATGTTTTGCAGGAACTTCGCGAAGCCATAAAGTCAGATAACATGAAGCTGATTTTTGTGAAGAGAGGGCAGCTTCAGCTGTATGCTGGGCAACCTTTTGAAGAAGTTGAGACAGCGTTGCGCTCTCTGGTTGAACAAGAGTGAAGTGCTTAAGACTTTTTTCCTCTTTCAGAGTTCTTCCGCCAATCAGGATTGCTTTTGGTTCGAGAGTTATGTCACATTCCTGATATTACGATGGCTTGGGTCGGCTGATCTCAAGTGAAGGTCTCCTTGTGGTTTTGGTAACATGCAAGGGAAACGTTGAATGACCCCGTTGTAGGAAAATATAGTGAAAGGCAGTTACAGAGATTTTCGTATTTCTGTCTTATGATATTTCTCTTCTTTCAAATGGATAGGAATTAGTTCAAATGTAGGAATCCATGTATTTGTTCGTACTGAGAGACAATATATTGTGGGAATAGAGAGCTTATATGATTTCAATTTTTTGGTGAAATTATTTGCTGACTTTTATTGTGGCGCGTTCTAATCGCAGACACTAGAACACAGCTGAAAACGTCTTTACAGTGAAGTCTTTGAGTCGCCCTGTATATAACCGCCCGCTTGCTTCCCCGTCCGCATGGGGATGGCAGTGCGGACGGAGAAGCAAGCGGGCGGTTATATACATCATGGCACACCGGCTCAGAAAGAGATCCAAACCCTAAAGATATAACCGTGGATCTCAAAGATTTTCTTTCAGAGAGACGGGTTGGTTTGGTTACTTGCACTTTGTGCAACTCTTTCGCTATTTCTGATATTATCAAGAACGAAAATTTTATTAAACGAAGAAATTCAACAACACAAAATTACGTAAAAACAGCTTTTAGATGAAGCTGGAAGATTTAAATACATAGCACTCTCAAACTCTAACTGCAGCTAAAAGGCTACCAGCAGAATCACAAACCAAACTAGCACTCCCACTATAGCTTCTACCGTCTTCTTCTAAACTTTCTACTGAGAAGAAGTAATTTTGACCATGGACTGAGCATGAATTGTTGACAAATTAGACTGGCAAAAGCTTAGCCAAATCTCCTGCTTCTCCGGCTTCTCCTCTCCATTCTCCCGCAGCTTCTCCTCTTCATTCTCTGTATAGGCATTGTATACCGACATCACAATTCCCCGCGCTGCTTCTCTCGCCTCAGGCAGCCTATCATTCAACAAATCTGCAGCCATTTGCACCAAAGAAACCAGCCCATAATCCTTCATTCCTTCAAGGCCCTGAAAATCGGTACCAAAATCCCATTTTCCGTAACAAGGTTAACAAGAAAAATGGCATGCTCAACGTCAAAACTCAAGAGAACATTTTGGTTTCATAGTCTATACCATCTTGGCGACACAAGATGCGACAGAAATGGCAGCTTTGGCTCTGACTCTAGGGTTGCCATGGGAAGCGTAAGCTCGGAGCTTCTGAAGCAGAGGAAGAGGGGTCAAGGACTGCACCATCGAGCTCAGTGCCCTGTCTGCTTCTTCACACACAAAACGTTTGTCTTGAGATGCCTTGAGCAGCAATTGCAGCAGCTGTGAACCCATTGAACAATCCAAGCCGCTCATCAGAACAAAAAAAAAAAAAATGAAAACGAAATCGTTGTCGAACGATCCCTAAATTTAAGAAAACAAGAAAAGTTTGGGTACACACCAATTGGTCAAATGCATTAGAGGCTGCGGAGTCAAGTAAACCGTCGCCAAAGGCGGTGAAGATGTCGGAAGAAGCCATAATCGAGGTCTTGATTAAGGCGCTTCTCGGATTCTTCATTGCCTTCACCAGCACCACTACAACATTCTCTCTGTACAAACAAAAAACGACGTCGTTTTAGTGGCCTTTTTACAGCGGAGAATCGAACGTTGGAACTCAGAAGAAAAGCACTCACAGAGTAGGAGCCAGAAGAGCAGAGTGGTGGAGTGCAAAACGCCTAACATTGTTCAGAGACTCACACACCTTCACCCAATCCTTTGATTCCAATCCCTCGCTCAAGCTCTGAAACTTCAAAATTTGTTAAAAACCTTACCCCCGACATCTTTTTTTCCAACAAGGCGCTATTCTAAATTACTTTAAAACACATGTGAAGGGAGTCGAATTCGCGTGCAAGGGACATCCAATGAGATAGAGAATTACCTGGATCTTGAGATCCGGGTCCGAGATGGGTTTGAGATTCTCGGAGGAGATGTAATCGATGGCGGAATCCGCGGTTGCAGGAAGCGGAGCCTGATTTTCGTCATTTACGAGGCCGGATTGCTGCTTTTGCATTGGAACAGCAACTTTGGTTTGCTTTTTGGGTCTTTCCGGTGTGGCTGGGAGAGCATTGTCGATGG
The DNA here is from genome assembly GCA_963580275.1 of Crataegus laevigata. Classification (NCBI taxonomy): domain Eukaryota; kingdom Viridiplantae; phylum Streptophyta; class Magnoliopsida; order Rosales; family Rosaceae; genus Crataegus; species Crataegus laevigata. Next base: position 13,100,800 of record OY756940.1, on the reverse strand, counting down.
GCCTGAGAGCCATTGCCATTGAAATCGGAGACCGAACGCGGTGACGGAGCAACGAAGATACAAGAGACAGAGAAAGAGATGTGAGATTGAGATTGAAAATCGCTGGGTTTCGATGACGAATGAGGGTTGGTGCGTGTGATAGAGATAAAGAAAGTAGGGGAAGAAATTGTTTGTTTATCTTTTTAATTTTAAAATTTAAATTTTGAAAAGCTGTAAAAAGCTCCGTTCGGCCTTCGCCCTTTGTAACGGTCACATTCAACAAAACGGATTATACTCTATGGTGACTCTGCTGTATCTTAATACGTGGCATGCATGAGAAGGGCAATTGACGTTTGGGGCCTAGGGTAAGAACTAAGAAGAAATTATGAAGTTTGATGGGCCCAACCACCCGAAATCTTGTGTCTTGGGCCGCATATGACGGGTTGGACACAATAACCCCCGAGAGTAAGGGGTAAGCGATCAATTAAATTGCAAAGTCCACCCAAATCAAACCGACCAATGTACGAGGCAGGTTCAACTTTCCCAATTCCCAGTAGCACATAGAATGATGATGATCATCAAATCCGCAATGTATGCCCTTACATAGTTATACAACAGAAACTGTAAAGCATTTTGAATTGCGAAATAAGAGACCATACTCATATGAAGGGAAAATGTGTGGTTATTCACCAGTATGGGCGCCCAACAACCATATTCAACACAGGCAATTCGCCACACAGCACAAAAATTTGCTCTCTAGGTCAGGAGTTTGATTTCATCTACTGTGACAAACGATAAAGGTCCTCTAATGGTTGGGGAGGCCGGCGTCCACCAGTGAGGGTCATCAACTCCAACGGACACATCTGCAATTCTCAACTGAACCAAGGAACCTGAATAATTGGCAAAACACTATATTCAAGCACCGATGGTTCTCGAAACTAAACTCATGCTCCTGAATAACTGCTACTGAAGTTAATGCTACAATTATAACTCGGTTTCTTCGACATCCTGCAGCTGAGACAAATTGGATACTCCATACCTGCATCCACAAGTATTTAGTCAACGTAAGTACCTGTGGAACTTGAGAAATTATGAAAAGGGATGCATATGAGTTGCAAATAGAACTCTTGCTGCACAAGATCATTACGTGAATGTTTGTTTTGAGAATTTAGAATCACCAAAATCGAAAATCTGTCAGAAGCACGTCAACAGGAAAAATGGGAAACAAAAAAATGCCAATATCTGCCAGAAAAATTGCATCTTTCACCCAGCAATTGTGCATATCATGCAAGCAAGTCATTCACCCAGCATTTGTTTATCTCACTACGTACAACAAAGTAGAATCCAATATTTTAAAAGTTACAACCATTCAATTCATCAAAGCATTTTATCAAATGTGAATCAGAGGAATAACATGTTGGCATGCTCCCTAAAGTCATGTCTCTTTTTGTATATACATGTATAGAATTTCGGTAACTCCATTTGAAGTCATGAAGCTATTACCTCCACAGAGTGCCTTCAATCTTGTTAAGAAAGTGACGGGACGAAGACCTTTCAGGAAAAAAAGATCTCTCGTTCCCCAATATTTGCTCCATCAACATGAATGAATGAGAAGGCACCTTGTGTCAGTTGTGTCACCAGTCACTGAGTACGACACATCTAAATCCCTCCAGTAAAATGCACAACACACGATTTTACCATGATCTTGACGCATGTTGAGACTTTGCAGTTTCTCGAAGAACAGCACCAACAATTCCGGCCTGCTCAAGGCATTCAGCCTTGTGCAAGGCATCCAACAGAACAACACATGTCTTGGAATGAATATTACAACCTTTCTGCCGAGTTTCCTCAAAAAGTGTATATGCGTCCATTGCCCTTTCTACATTGCTCAACCCTTCTATCATAGCATTATAACAAGCAGAATCGGGAATGCCACCACTGGCCTTAAACTTCTCAAAAAGCCCATTAGCATCCCTTATGTTCCCAGCCCTTGCAAGTCCAGAGATCATGGTAGTGTAGGTGATTGTATTAGGGTTTAACCCTTGTTTCTTCATCTCTTGCCAGTATACAAAAGCCTTATTGAATTTTCTAACCCTACAAAGACCATTTATGAGAATGCTATACGTTACATGGTTGGGTGTACAATTCATATCTTTCATCGATTGAAAGCAGACAATTGCTTCATCAATTTCACCAGCTTTCACAAGTCCATCAAGCAAGCAATTATATGTGTAAACGTTAGGTGACAAACCTTTCTGCATCAACTCTTCCATGATTAGATACGCTTCATCAATTCTACCCACCTTCCCGAACCCATCAACAAGACTACTATAAATGATTACATTCAGTTCTACTCCTTTTGACTTTGCTTCTTCAAAAAGCATGTATGCTTCATCAAGCCTGTCAATCTTGGCAAGACCATCAATGACAGAACCATAAGTAACGACGGTGGGTTGGTGACCCTTGGTTTTCATTTCCTCCAGAAGCTGGTATGCTTTATTCACCTTTCCACTTTTGCAGAATCCATCAATGATGGTGTTGTAAGCACGGGTGTCCAATACACAGCCTTGATCTTTCATTGCGTAGTATAATTCATAAGTTTGATGTGCAAACCCTGCTTTTACAAGGCCATGAATTAAGATTGAATAGCTCCGCACATCCGGAATGAATCCTTGAGTCTTAATCTCCTCAAACAAAGATCTACCTTTTTCAATTTCACCAGCCTTTAAAACACAATCCATATATGTATTAAGAAGCATGAGATCAGGAGAATAGCCTCGACGCTGCATTTCTTTGTATATTTTGTGACCATCCTCCTTCCTGCCACATTTGAAGAAATTCCTGATGAGGGATGTGTACACAATGGCATTTGGAATCTGATCAGCGTCCAGCATCTTTTCATAAAGCCTATAGGCATCATCCACTCTTCCTTGTTTTCCCAAACCATCTATAAGAGAACAAAATGTAACTGCATCTGGTGTGCAAACTTTGTGATCCATTCCTTCAAATATAGAACAAGCATCATCAAGTTTTTGAGCTTTACAGAGTCGATCAATCATTATGTTTACAGTCATAACATTAGGATACAAGCCAGCTTCTTTCATGGCATCCCGAACCTGCAGAGCATCCTTGAGGTTACCAGCCTTGCAAAGCATGTCTATTAGAATGTTATAAGTTGGAAGATTGGGAGCTGCATCTTTCTTCATCTCATCAAAAACCCTTAACGCTTCTTCTGCTCGTCTCTTCTTCCCTAGGCAAGTGAGAATACAATTATATGCAATCACACTCGGAATGCACCCCTTCCTTCTTTGCCTCTCAAACAAGCTGTATGCTTCCTCAAACCTTCCAGCAGAGCCATAACCCATGATCATGGTGTTATATGCATACACACAAGGTACTTTCTTATGTCTGTCCATCTCCTCAAATAGCTCCACTGCTTCGTCTAGTCTCGCGGCTTGGCAGAGAACTCCTATCATGCTAGTATATGTCACATCATCAGGCACCAAGCCATGCATTCTCATTTCATGAAAGAATTTCCAGGCCATATCCACCTTACCGACCTTACCAAAGCAATCTATACAGACATTATAAAGGACAACATCTGCACTAAAAGAGTTGCTCTTCATCTCATCCAACAAGGAGAGGGCAGCATCAACTCGGCCTTCCTTGGCAAATACACGTATAATAGTTGTAAATAAATGCACAGTAACTTCATAACCTAGCTCCTGCATTTGATGAAAGAGAATCAACATGAGATCAGATTCAGGAACTGTAGACAAAGCCCCGATAAGAGTTGTATAGGCTGAAAATGCTGGGCGGAATTTGAATTTCCTCATTGTTTGCAGTAGATTGAAACCATCTTTCAGCTTCTGTGACCTGATACAGCTCACAACTAACTCAATACAAGTGGTATTAAATGGGCCAATTCCTGCTATACTCATTTCTTCCAGGACCTGTTCCAAATAATTAAGATTTCTACTCCTGGCCATGACCATGAGAAGTGAATTGTATGCTTCAGGACAGTGTGCTTGGTCAGTTTGTTTCTCACACCACCGAAAATAATTAAGTGCCATACTGACATCTTTCAACCTCCTTAGAACTCCAATAACTGATTCTGATTGAGGTGTTTTGTCAAGAGCCGATAGAGCATTCTCAAGGGTGGGTCCCCAAGGACCACGCTCCAAGACTCGGCACACATCATCAACTACTTGTCTCACATCAATCGAAGACACGGCTTTCTCTTCAGACGGAGGCTCATTTGACATGGATGAAAACCTTCTGGACAATGTGTAAATGTTCAAATGAAAGCCACGTCGTATCCCTGCAACTGCAACAAGGAAAAAGATCAAGCAAATAGTAATAACTGACGAACGTCATTGAAGCCAAAGAGACTTGTGAATATATTATCTATCTGATCAATGTACATATCAAAGTCCAAAACACTTCACTCAATCAAGAATAAACAATCTATGCGAATCAAGATTACCTTGTTGCCTTAGGAGCATCTTCACAAATGCATGCCCAATCTAACACCGTGTATGCTCTTTGCCTTCCAAATATCTAATTCAATAAGTTTAAGACATAAGCCATGTCAGAAAACCGCTACTTAAACATCACACAGTGTAAGCTAGGTTGTGTAAACATTGGGACATAAATAGTAAACACCAAAAGCGCAATCCAGTAAGCAAATAAAAACAACATCTCCCAAGAGGAACACAGCACAATTTTAGTGATCATTTTTTATCCCATCGATACTGGGCCAGGGGAATCGAACACGGAACCCCTGGATGCACGGTTAAGGCTCTTAACCACTTGCGCTACAATGTTGAATTAAGGAAGAACGTCCCAGGCTTCCAAAAAATTTCATGTGGAAACTCTTATGAATGCATAGAAACTAGGAACCAATGATCTAGATTTGAGCCTTTGAATGCATATTTCAAATTTGACTAGAAAGCATGAGAAATTTGGAATGAATTCATTGGTGACGGCTGAACTTTGATAGCAAAAACACGAAATTCCGAGCATTTCAGAGTCCAAAATAGCACGCAAACAACAGAAGAACAAATTTTGACCGAGATTCACGTACCGGCCAATCTTGGAGCGCAGGGCAATGGACGTGTAGGGTTTAAGGTTTAAACCCAAAAATCTGCTACAGAAAGAGAGAGTTCGACTTCAGAAGAGCGAAGACGATGACACTAAAGTAGTGCTAAAACACGGCGTTTAGTTTTTTTTATTTTTTTTATTTTTTTTATTTTTTTTATTTTTTTTATTTTTTTTATTGTATACACCCTCCGCATTTTGTTTTCCACACACTGCAGTGTGCACCCTGTATCCATCGTGATCAAATCTTCTGTACTCAATTTTTTTTTTGTTATATACACACTCTGCATTTTGTTTTCCACACTTTGCAGTTAGTGCCCTATATCCATCCAGATCAAATCTTTTGCACTTAAATTTAGTGTGGTCTCTCTACGGCCTCAATAAATTATTGACACGTAGTTATTATCTTAACTTTTCTAAATTTTGTTGTTATAAATTTAATATGTGACAATCACTTATTAGAGCCACAGAAAGACCACACCCAATTTGGGTGAAGAAGATTTGATCTCATATCCATCTTTTTAATTCAAATTTATATTAACACGCTTACTTTCTAATACTACTCTCACACCCCATATTTGGTGTCAATTATGAATTTTACACTATGTTTGGATAAGAAAAATAAACTTGAAATTTGAATAAAAGTCAGAATTTATAAATTGACGTACACTAATTTCCTTGTTTGGATTCATAAGCATTGAAATTTAGAATTTTCGCGTGGAAAAATAAAACTTGGAATTTAAGACCTCTAACTCTCAAGTTTAAATTCTATGTAAATAACAAATTATGTATTCATTTTCATTATATTTTTAGGTTAATCAAACAAGATAATTCACAAATTATAGAAAATAAAATTTCGTCATTTTAAAATTCCTTAATAATCTTAAATTTCATCGTCCAAACATAATGTTATGGTTTCATTTTCTATAGATATTGGGGTTTCTGTCAATTAGGGATCACTTTCCTTTCTTGCAACGTAGTTGCATAATACCTTGAATTTTTCAAATCCTTTTCAATCACATGGTAGCAAAGTAATTGGAAGTAGGATGATTGATGAGTTCCTTCGTCTTTCGTTAGGTTGGTTTGAAAGTCTATTAGGATGATTGCAGAAGTGTGATTAGTTGCAGAAAATTAGGATTCTCATCCACCGTATTCGCTTTCTTTGGTTTCATCTATGATAAAACAATTCAATAATTGTTACTAAGTTTGATGTGGTTGAATTGCCTCATGATAATATCATTTTTCGTAATGTTTGCAAGTTCTCTTTTAAAATCTCATAGGCTTAAATTGACACACCTCGACCAGAGTCGAGACGTGTTGGCCGTCACGTAGGCGCGACGTAGTCAAGTGCACAACAGAAGCGATAATAATAAGAAAATGTGAATAAATAAAATCTAAACTAAAACCTATTTAAACTAAAAGTAAGTGTGTGGAAGTGATCGAAACCAAATACAAGTATTCAGAGCATAGGCAATCCAACAGTGCAGGCAAACTAAACAAGTACTAATTATACAATAGGGAGAAGATCCCTACATTGATTTAGAAGGACGTCAGAACCGCTGTGTAGACCTTGTCAGCCGCCAAGAAGTACAACTACCTATGATCTGGAGGGGCGCAAAACAGAATGGTGAGTGGGCAAAAACAAAGCATTTGAAAACACATTTATCTTTTCTAAACATAATAACCTTTCTTTGTAAAACCCGTATAGTTCCCAAAAAATAATACTACATTCGAATAGAAACCAATACTCAAGGTAGTGAAAATCGAGATATGCCATGTCATAATGATTCAGCACTAAAATATGTAAGCCAGGTGTAAAAATCAATATAAAAATAACATTTCAGTCGAAGTCACCTAACGTGACCTGTATAACTGGACCTATAGCTCATCAACCTATGCATGCACATGAGTTGGAGTCACCTAGTGTGACTTGTTTGATAGGGTTGTGTATAAATAAGTACGCTCAAGTGTTACGATCACGTGAAGGCTATGCGAATCATCACAGGTCACCTACGAGTCGACACCACCTATTGTGGTCTGTACGACAAGGCTGTGCACCAAACTTGGATCCAAGGTGAGCGTGCGGTGCGGGAGGTGAATATCACGTGAAGGACTGTGCCTTGACCACGTGAGGGTGAGGAGCGGCGGCCGCCACTCCCCTCGCCGGAAAAATAAGGCTGGAGAGCTGGCCAGCCCATCCCCTCTTGTTGCTGCAGCGCCGCTCTCTGTGCTCTTTTTCAATCTCCAATCAGAGAAAAGGGTGCAGCAGCGCTGCCCCCCTAATTCCCAGTAGAAAAATCTTAGCAGCCCTTTTGCTTCTGCGCCAGCCATCTCCACGGTGGGCTGCCTGTTGCAGAGGAGGGCAACTCCTGCGCGAGGAAGAAGAAAGGAAAAGAAAAGTTGTTCTAAAAATATCTTAAACCGGACAACGTCGTTTTAGCATTCTTTAAAAAAAAAACATTGCGTTTTGTTACTTGACTCTTTTCGTTTTTCCTTTCCCTTTTTACTTTTATCTTCTATCTTTTTTCCGTTTGACTAGTTCCTACTTTCCCTACTTTCTTTTATCCTTCTTATGTATAACCTCACGTAAGTTATTTATCCTTCTTTTGTATGTTTTTTTTTTAGCCATCACTACTTTCAAAGAATTTTCGATGTGAATTTGAGGACTTGTTTCATGTTTCAAGTAATATGAAAATTAATGGAAAGGGTTTGAAAAATTTTGAGTTTTAACCAAAAGAACAAAAATGTGTTGTAAGTGAATAGTACTAAGAGTGACTTTTTTAGAGTAACAATATCCTTAACGTTAAAAGTGAACAGTACCAAGAGTATTTCCTTATAAGACTTCCTAATTTAAATCCATCTAGGCTCCTGCCTAGATCTCGCCTAGGCACCTAGCTGCTAGGTTCTAGTCCGCTGTTTGACTAGCGCTTAACTTTTAGGATCTAATTCTATCCAATTTAAGCTTCTTATATTGGCTTTAATATTTTTGCTTACAAACGCTTTGGTGGAGAGACTATTTTCTACTATGAATATTGACTCAAAACTTTGCACTCTCCAATGTGAAACCAACCGCTTCGATTGAACCTTGCACTCTTTTGAATTTCGCCCCTCCCCTAGGCAAATCCTGGCTTCGCCACTGGCCCTGACCTCGGGCCGGAGCACTAACACCGAGGTGCAGTAGTGATGAACTCTAAATGCATAAATGCATGCCAAATATAACGTAACCGATACAATCACATAAAATACTCACCGGAAGCTCACCCGAGTCTTCACAACATCATTCAACATATATAATAATGCAATATATATATATATATATATATATATATAATGTAATTCATCCAAGACATGGCATTCAAAGCATAAATCATTTTTAAAACGTTTATGTGAATAGTAATATATATAAAGCAAAGCAAATACCCACTCACTAATAAGTAGCCAAATCGTAGCCCCCTAGCCTCGCCTGTCCACGGTCGTCCTCGGGGTACGTCTCACCTATATGTGAAATAACTATTTTTACGTCAATTAACTTGCACATATACAAAACCTAAGAATAACTTCTCATATCTTGCTCAATTGGGTTGTTTGAATATGCGAACCTGATCTACTCAACGATACGAACATACACATATTTTTACAAAAAAATTTGGACGTCAGACGCGCAGGAACATGCAGTGCGTGTGACTGACGCCGTTAGGAATATTTTGTCAGTTTGATGGAATATTTCGTTAAATCTAACTGACGGTACTTGATACTGTTAGGAATATTCTGTTAACTTTAACAGAATATTCTCCTTCCTCGTCGGCCGCCGCATGAACTCGCCGGATTCTGAAAATTTTATAACTTTGTCATTTCTTAACCAAAACCCATGAAATTTATATGGATTTGAAGGTCTTGAAGAGTAGAACACATTCGTACCTATTACAAGTCCAAAATCCAACGAAAAATGGTTGAAAAATTCCTTGGAAAATCCGGCCAACTCTGCACCCTTATGAACTTGCCTATTCCAACATCTAAACTACTCCAAAATGTTAGGGAAGTTGAGTGGATACCTTTCCAAGTCCTAAAACTCCTTAACTTCACCAGAATTGCATTGGAGCAAACTTAGCTCTTCGTCGGAGCTTCTGGTTTCTCGAGTTCTCGACGTCCGTTCGATGATCAAAAGGTATGGTTAAGTTCGTGGAGTTGAGACAAGTACAAAGGTGGTGATTTCCAGTTCAATCCGTGGAGATTTGGGTGAATTTGTGAGTTTGGTGTATCTCGGGTATATGGAGGGAAAAAGGAGGAAGAAGAGTCGAGAATATGAGAGAGAAGGAAAGTGTACATGTGTGTGCGTACGTGATTGGGCAGAAGAGAAAGAGAAGGCTAGTTTTAATTGGTCCAAAAACAATAGGGCCACATATCTGATTGGACTCAAGAACATGGGAACTAAAATAAATGGGTAAGGGATGCACATAAAGGTCAACATCCAAGGAAAAATACAATACTATTTACCCATTTACGTATTCATTTCATCGTAACTTTTTCGTTAGGCCTTAATTCAGATCAAGGCGCTCGTGACATCGAGTACGATTTAATTGCGATTGCGAGGAAATTAATTTAAAACTATATATGTACATCCACGTCACTAAGCCAATGAGGGCATATTTGTCATTTTACACACTCGGAGAGAAAATTATAATTAAAATCGGGACAGATCGTCACATAGATAGTCATTTTATAACAAAGGGTACGTAAGTTATTAATAAACAATTTTTTAAAAGTTGTATTCAACAATATGTGAAGTGTTAATAATATTTTTTTTAATAATGAAAATAGAAGAAATTGCTTAGAGAATACCACTCAACTAGTTGTGTGGGATTGTAAGCATTTCAGTGATAGCTTGGATGGCCATAAGACGGCCACTAAACAACCCAATCTACAATAGTTGGTTGCTTTGGTTTTAGCTTGGATGATACGTAGCATTAAAACCTTATCTTTTTATTAGGTATTTGGTTTTAGCTTCCTATAAAAATTAAACGGGATGGCAAAGCAAAGCTAGACAAACCCTTAAAAGAGAACATTTTGTATTATAAGAAATATGATATAATCATCATATTTCTCATTGAGTTGTCGTCACCGACCCTCATCTAAAGTGAATTCAAACACCGATGCATATATAAACCTAACTAGCAATGTCTAACATGCCTGCTAACTACTATTTCACCAAATTTGGACCGGACTACAGCACAACCAATTATATACGTAGTTATGCCCTTATAATTGATAATTCAATTGCTCGTTTACGTAACCGTAATCAAAATAGAAGGAATTTGATTGAGGAAGAATTGAGTTGATGAGAAATTGGAATGAAGAAGAGTCAGAATCAGATTCCTGTTGAAGTTGTTTACTTAAATGTTTAAGAATCAGAATATGAATGAAATTGAGTTCATATGAGTTGTTTACTAATTTAGCTGAATCGAAATAAATATCAATATGATTACTTAATTGTCCTTGTTTATTTTATTTTATTTTATTCTATATTTATGTTTATAAACATTTTAATTAGATATTTTTATTTAATTAATTAAAGTAAAGAGTTAAAATATGCATTATTGATTTATTGTGTATAAATTAGATTATAATCTAATTAAAAGTAAAAAACCTAACCACATTCATCTTCATGCCAGCAGAAAAGAGAACCCAGATACCTTCAAAGTCGTCAAGACCTCCTGCCCCCGCATAAGAAATAAAGCAATTGGAGAGTCCAAGTCCTTCCTATCCCGCAAAAGAAATAACCCAGAAATTCAAAGAAATTCATTTGCTCATGCCTATTTCTTTCTCAGGTTTATGTTGGTGCAGTGGTGATACAGAAGGGAGATGGAGAGGGAGAAGTGGTTAATGCTCTAATTTTTAAGATTCTTTGATTCTTAGGGGCAAACAGAGAGTAGTTGTAGTGGGTATGGGATCTGGGCTTGGCGAAGCATCATCTAGTCATGAGGTACATGAAGCAGCACCGCTGGTGAGGGAGATGATCACAGTAAGATGAAGGGCAATATTGGAATAATCACAACCAAGTTAGGGCATAATTGGTAAACGAAGTCCATGAATTGAAATACCTCGCTAATGTAGGGAGTCCAATTCCTCCAAAATCAAGAGTGAGATTCTTCAATTAGTATGGACTCCACATATTTTTTGATTTTTCAAGATTAAGTAAATAAAAGTGTGTTTATAAAAACAAAAACTTTTATTTTTTAAAAACGCTTTCAATTATATTCAATAAATGAGTCATAGCATAAAGCTTTGAGAAAGAAAAAAATATGGTAGCACGAGTTTAGTCAACATGATTTTCACGTAAGGTTATTGTTGAAAAAATTGTTCGAAAGGCCCACGTGTCACGTGATGTGTATTGAGTGAATTTTAAATCAAAATTCAGACGTAGATGGCATATAGTAATATTGACAGTCATATTAAAGTAGGAGCGTGTAGGTGCGGAATTGCCAAAAATATCTTCCAAGTGGTGTTTGTGCAATTTATTGAGAGAAAAATATACGAAGATGGTGCGGGTCGAGCGAAACGGGTCAATTCAAGCGGATCCGACCGACCCACGCCCACCCATTTCACGTTTCTCGTGTCCACCAAGTAACAGCGGCAGCGCATCAACAAACTCTGTCTCGCTGATGCCTAACACTGTTCTCTCACTCCCATCGACACTCTCGTAGACTTCGCAATCGGAAAAAATCCAGTGGTGCTGCGGCTCACATGGACCCGCAATACCCGACCAAGCCGGCGCGGTCGTACGGGCCGCAGATGAAAATGACGATTCAGCCCTCTCAGCACTCCGACAACGACCGGACCAGCGGCGAGCTGCGCGCGCTGGATTGCAACCTCACCGCCCTCTGCGACCACATACAGACGGAGGGCTTCAATTCCGGTGCCTTCTCCGATATGGTCGTCCACGCCATGGGCTCCACCTACCACCTCCACCGCCTCATTCTCTCCCGCAGCCCCTATTTCAGGTCCGTTGTCCCAAATTCCCTAAACCCCTTTTGTCAATTTACCAAAATGCAACTTGAATTCGCCCCCTCGCCGGCTTCATCGGCGTTGTTGGATGATGTTGAATTGATAATTGTGGGGTTTTATTCTTAATTTGAATCGTTATGTGGATGTATGTATATATGGAGAGTACTGAGTACCTAGCTTAGCATTTGCACTATTAAGCTTGGTCTTGGCAATGGGGAGTTGATGGAATTACCCTTTTTTCCGATAACGCACGCGTAATTATGGTGCTTTCTAATCGCCTTGATCAATCTTCATATGCTGGACTGTAATGTGTCTGGCAGGAACATGCTTCATGGACCTTGGAAAGAAGCCAGTGCCCCCGTTTTAACCTTAAATATTGACGATAAGAATGTCAACGGAGAAGCAATTGCAATGGCTTTGGCGTATATATACGGGCACCACCCCAAGCTTAATGATAACAATGCATTTCGTGTTTTGGCTGCCGCTTCTTTTCTTGACCTTCAGGTATCATTTTCTCGTTTTGATGTCTGATTTTACTTTGCGTGACTATTTTCTTTTCCACTCTAGAAGTCCCGTCCCTTTATGCGCAATTAGGTTACGGCTTGATGTTCTTTTGATGCAGGATTTATGTGCAATATGCACAGACTTCATTATATCTGAATTATGGACTTCAAACTTCTTAGCCTATCAGGTTCAAAATTCTTGTGCTGCTTCTTTGTTTATGTGTGACTCACATGCAACCAATTTCTTTTGTAACTGAGAATGTCTACTGGTGCTTATAGGTGTTCGCCGAGAGCCAAGATTATGGCATACATGGAGAACGAGTAAGAAATGCTTGCTGGGGCTACCTTTGTCAAAGTGGTTCCATGGAGTTGAAAGAGGTAAAAGATGGTGTGCTTATTTTGTAGTAATCACTTGTGGGTTTTGCGCACATTTTCTTCTTCCTTCTCTTTTCCTTTGAGATCATATAACATGACAACATAAGAAATGATGATAGAGAAGGACAAAACAATGGCTGCCGATGGAACATATTTGTTTTTCTTTGTAATTTTAGCATACTTAACCTTGCCGACAGTCTAGACAAATATGGCTTAAGCTCTGTTATTTAACTTAATTATGATAGCATAGCTCAATTTTTTTCTTCTCTCTTGGATCTATCTATTGTCAGTGACTCAGTGTATTTGATTTTATAATGATTAAGTATATTATAAGGTTTTTCAGTTTTGTTAATGCAAACCTACTGTCTACATAGTCTATTTCCTGACATGGCCATGGACAGGTGCTTCCAAAACTTTCAGCTCAAACGCTGCTTGCATTGCTGACCTCTGATGAGCTCTGGGTACCCAGTGAAGAGAAACGGTAAGGAGTATTAACGGCCTCTAACTCGGCTTTATTAATCACAGCTTGTGTTCCTTTTTGATGTTGTTCTTTATTTTTCCTTTGTGGAAAGGTTTGAGCTGGCATTCTATACATTGCTTGCAAAAGGTGCTCAAACCAAACAGGAAGACTATGATCATGGAAGTTCCAGTTCTGAGGCAGGAACAGATACTCCATCTGATTCTTCTAACACAAAGGGAAAGAATCTGATTGATAGCTTCACTAATAAAAGGTTGGAGTCTGAAGTTGGGCGCTTAACTCTAAAAGATGATGTAGAGGGCCATAATACTGCTCGTAGTCTTTTGATAGAGCTTGCAGACTGTGTGGTTGATTTCCAAACAAGAGTTCCAAATTCCAAACAGCAAGTCCAACAAGTTGTGTACCCTCAGTCCAATTTGGAGCCAGGATACAACTGCAGCACGGGTAGTCCTTCATCATTAAAAAATTCACTATCAGAAATAGATGTGATGAGAACCTCATGTTATGCTGAAATGCCAGTTGGTGTTGGAGCAAGTAGACTGGGGGCAAATGGAGTGGCTATGGAAGGGCCATCTGATGAAGGATCATGCTATCACTTAAATAACAACAGTTGGTTTGCCAGGGACCAGTCAAGGCAATGCCCTTCATTGAACTCTTCCACTAGTGAGCTCATGCCAAATGATTGGGGAAGATTTGGCATGCCTCCTCTTTCATGGGGTGGTAGGGTTGTAGGGAGAAGACAGGTTAAAGGTTATGCTAAAGGGAACTCTGGGGTTGGTGGGGAGGAATATGATGCATTTGTTAATATATTTGAAGGCGGATCTCTTTTATACTGCAACATGTCTTTTGAGGCACTTTTGAATGTACGGAAGCAACTTGAGGAACTGGGGTTCCCCTGCAAAGCTGTAAACGATGGTCTTTGGCTGCAGGTTTCTTTCTATGTACTGTTTTCTTTTTAATTCCATCTTTCTTTTGCCATACAAGTGTGGGGGAAATGAAGAGCAATCATTACAGTTACTTTGATTAATTTTTTGGTTGTGCACACAAACAAGGTGCCATCTAGTTTTTATAGCCATTTTGATTGCTATGCATTTTGTATGTCTTGCCTGCTATCCCTTTTAACTGGTATCGTTAGACATTTGGAAAAATATCTTATAAGCCATAGTGCTGCTAAATTGATTCAGTCTAAGAGAATATTTTTATAGGCCCTGGCATACTGACTGCAAGGGCTCTCTGCCCACCTCCCACAATGAGAACGACGGGCATCTCTTTCTTCCATACACACATTGTTGCCCTGTGGTTACGCTTTTGAAGAGATGTCTTATTTATTTATTTATTTATTTTTGTGTCTAAATATCAGTTACGTCGCAAAGAATACCAATCTGTTTATTTATTTACTAACTTAAGTGTTTGGTATGCAATCATATAGATGCTTTTAAGCCAGAGAGTCCAAGAAGTTGGTGCTGATACATGCAAAAATTGCTGTCTTACAAGTATAGCATGCAGTTGCAGACAGCAATTTTCATTCTCACAAGGAGTTACTACCGGATACTACATGCAAGAGCATAATCAGAATAATTCTCCTGGTGTATATGTTGCTGAGTCTGCCCCAGGTGAAGGAAATGGTCTCTTTAGGCCTGTACGTGTGCATGCCAGGGGTCCTATTGATGGGCTTGCTGGTATAGGACGCGGAACTACATTTGTACCAGCAACTGCCTGGCCGCCAACTCGGTTTGTCTTTTCCCGTGTGCCATTCGGCATGGGCAACAGAAATTGCCAGCAGTCTCTTGCTAATGATGATTCAGAGGCTAGAGCTGACCATAATGGGGACCCGTCTGGAGATGGATTGACAGCTTTAGTTGGGCTGAGCCAAGGAGGTAACAATGGGGCTAATGCTCATGGGGAGCAAACAGAGAGAGGCTATGAGATGGATATGCAAAGCAGAATGGCCGGAACGTCCATGTCAGTGCCAAGTACTAGTGGTGTACCTGTTCAGATGGTAGAGTCGTCAGACCATGCGCTTGGGATTGAGTGGGATAACGAAAACAGTTCTTCCATCTCATTGGATATGAAAACACCTTTAAGTCACTTCCCTCCTTTCCGCTTTGGGTATGTGAGCTCTTTCCGTTACTCCTTTCCACCTGCGCTTCAGATTTTGAACTTTCTTTGAAAAATAAGAATCTATGAAATTCTTTTTAGGATGCTGTCCTATGATCTCGTTTACAAATTGATTACCTAATTTATATAAGTGCCTTTGCACATCTACCTATGCAATTCCTTTCTGCTTGGGACTGGATTTTTTGTATGTGAGGATGGTTGAGTTAGAATCTGCTCAATTCCAAATGTCATTAACAATATTAAAACGTGGATCTAATGATTGGTCATCATGCTCAATTGTCTATCCTACTAATTACAAGTCACCCTTTCTTTTACAGGGTGCAATTTGAGGATGTGCACAGGCTTAGTGATGGCCAAGTGAAGCACTCTTCAGAAGTCTTTTATGCTGGTTCTTTATGGAAGGTGTTTGAGTACAAATTTATTGTTCTTTTCAATATAAGATTTACGTGTGTGGCGATGCTTTTCCGATTTCCAATTTCCATGCTCTCAGACATATTAGATTTTCTGTTCCAATTTATAGGTTAGCGTTCAGGCTTTTAATGATGAAGATCCTCAAGGACGTCGAACACTTGGTACTGTTCCTGGCTTAATGATATGATATACACCTTGGAAGCATGTTGTTTTGCTTTCCTGAATTTATTTGAAATTTGTTGCTTAAGCTGAATGCATATCATATATTTGTTATTTCAGGATTATTTATTCACCGACGTAAGGCAGAGATTACTGATTCATTCAGAAAGGTTAGCCAGCCTTCCCTTGATTGTTCGAGCATGATTGGGTTATTTTAGTTATGGATAAGAATGCTTCTTATCTTCACATTTAAAGGATCACCCTTTTTCACTGTGTTTTGCTGACGAGTATGTTTTGTCGCATTTGTGACTAAAAAAAGTTGTTAATTGATACTTTACGGTTTATGCCCAAAACAGGTGCAGATGTATGTCGATTCTCGTGAAAAGGTTACAGCCCGCTATCAGGTAACATTCCAAAGTGACCAAACATTGTCAGCTTAGCCCATTTTTCACGTTACTCCAGAACCTTGTATATTGAATCATTGCTTCATATACCTGTATGATGCAGTTAATTTGCCCATCAAAGAGGGAAGTCATGGTGTTTGGGAGTTTCAAGCAAACAGGCACGCTTTTACCAAAAGCTCCCAAGGGCTGGGGATGGCGATCGGCTCTGCTGTTTGACGAGCTTGCTGATCTTCTCCAAAACGGGGCCCTAAGAGTGGCTGCTGTTGTACAGCTCGTATGAATATGAATTATACAGAGGTAGTTTCAGTGGTAAATTTATCTGGAACATGATGGTAACTATCCTCCTTGCTGACACAGATATTTTCTTATTTTTCAGATAAAAGCCACAACCGAATAAGTTGGCTTTCGACATACGAGGTGACAATTGGACCTTTTTGCTGTGTTGACAAGTAGTTGTCTTTTGTTTATTTAAGGATTCTCTTGCAAAGAAATAATGTATTGAGGGAAAGAAAGAGGGAAATGTTTACACACCATCTTTCTCCATTTGCATCCTCTGTTTGGTTTTGTTCGTTGATTTTCTTCATTCGTTTGATCAAACAGTCAGTAACAGGCGTGGGGTGTGCATGTGGAGAAAAATGGTGTGTTAAAGTCATCTCCCAAGAAAAATTGTCCTTGTATTATTTTTCAGATGTTTGAGTAAACAATGTGTGCAGTGGATTTGTTTAAGCTCGCACCTGAATTGCTATGCTAGCTAGTCAAATATTTGCCTATATCGTCGTATGTGTGGTGTTGCCCTAAGTGGACTATGTAATGTATTTTATCTGTTGGATTACGGGTGGGCATTTGATACATCTTTGCATCTTTGCTACGTGCTTATACTCGCGCTTTGAGAGAAGCCAAGATTTACAATCTTTACGTTCACTGAAGCAAAGGGGTACAGGTGAGTTCTGTAGCATTCGATGTTTGTTTTAGTAGCAGTCTTGTTCGGCTGCTAGACGTCTATTCAAACCTATGGCTTATATCGATTGAGCAAAACATTCAACCAAATTTCTTGTCTTCTTTCACATGAAGGAACAGGGTAAGTCTTCAATATTTCGAGGTTTTCGGACTATTGGGTAGTCCGATCGTATATCAATTAGATTGACAAGCAAAAATAATATTTTTCCAATTCAATCATGATTGTTCATTTCTGTAGTACTGAATAGTTTTGACTGAGGAAACATCGTTTTTCATACATATATTGAGATACATGCCTCGTGTTTCAACAAAAAAAAAAAAAAAAAAAAAAATGCATCTTGTGTCCCTGAAAATAATAGATAAAGTTAGGGTTAAATGATGGAATGGTCTCTGTGTTTTAGTCATTGGCTCAATTTAGTCTCTATGTTTTTAATTTAGCTAATTTGGTCCTTGTGTTTATCTCTCTTAGCCAATTAGGAACATTTCTATCTAATTTTTGTACAAAAAAAAAACCTTACAAATTATTATAAACTTATTTATAAAATAATTTACTTGATTTAAAATATCTAAAATGAAATAAAATTAAAAATTAAAAGAAAATTTATTCTCCTCCCTAACGTTACCTCCTCTCTTTTTTATATCGCAACCTTAATCATATTTTAGATCGGAAGTTTTAACTCATATATGTGTTATTTCTCATTGATTTGTATTTTTCTGTAAAGAGAAAGGGTAATTATATTTTTTATAATTTTTCTTATGAAGTTTTTAACATAGATAGAATGAAATGTCCTTAATTGGCTAATAGAGAGACAAACACGAGAACTAAATTAGACAAATAAAAAACACGGAGACTAAATTAGCCATGTGATTATAACACCGGGATCATTTTGACATTTAAGACACATAATATCATGAATAATTTCTTTCGCGCTCGCTCTTTAACGTATAAGCTTTTCATACACATTTCTTCAAGTAGGCATGTTTATATAATTAATGATCAACCAAGTTAGAAATTAGTTCGAAAATAAATTTTCTCCTAATTAATTTATTATTTACTTGTTAAGATTTGAACTACTGATTATTCGTAAACATAAAGAAAGTCAAAATGAAAGTAGTTAAAACCTTATGTATAGTAAGACTATCTTCAATGGTTGAGTTAAAAGTCAAATATTTTAGCTCGAAAAATTTAACTTTTAGTCCAAAAACAGTTTTTCTACTCCAACCGTTTCAAGCCTAAAATTTTAGCCCAGGATTATTAAAGAATAAACTTAGGCTAATTTTTTTCTTAAATTAATTTAAAAAAAAAATATGTAGATTATCGTAAATTAATTTTATGAACATTTTAATAAAAAAAATTTAAATTCCGATAAATATTTTCACTCGGTTTGGTGGAGCCCACACCGATTTCTGGGCTAAATTCTGGGGGGAATCTGACCTTGGTTTAGCATTTAGCATTTAGCATTTAGCTCGAATTTTCCCCTTGCATTGGAGTGAGTTTGGGGGGGAATTTTGGAGGGTAATTTGGCTTTTAGCCCACCATTGGAGATGGTCTAATGGGTGAATGTTTTTTTTCTTTTTCTTAATGTATAGCTTGTTATGAAATGTTTATAAAATGACTAAAAAAAGCTTTTAGAGCAACTCCAATGTAGGAGCCCTTCCCCCAGGCAATACACTATTCAATCCACCCAGTGAACAGTAATTGCCCTTAATGAACAGTGCATTCCCCTGGCAATTGCCTTTTGCATCTCCACCCCTGCACTTGAATAGCCCTGTCAATTGGCAATAAAATATTAGTATTTATTTATAAAATAATACATAATAATTTTATTTGTAATTTCAGATAATATTTTTAATCGTTCTCGGGGCGCCACGTGTCATTATCCGAAAAGCCAATAGCAATAAAATATTTGGATTTTTTTATTTATAAAAAAAATTCAAAATAATTTTATTTGTAAGGAAGATATGGAATTGTGGTGTAAGGAAGATGTTAATGACAAGGTATTTATAGAAAAGTAAAAAAATAAAAAATAAAATTTACAGATTTTTTACAATTTTTTACGATTTTTTACAGATTTTTTTAACCGTTGATCTGAGATCCAACGGTTGATATTAAATAAGATTTTTTTATTTTTATTACTGTTGAAAATCGGACGGTCAAAATTAAAGAGCCGTGGGGATCGAACGGACCGTGGGAAGCCACGTGGCTTCCCAACGGTAACATTTTTTTTCTGAAAAGTTTCTGAAAATTCTGAAAAGTTTATGTTTTTTTTTCTGAAAAAGGTGTCGGGCGACGCGCCCCCACGCGCAAGTGGGGTGCACGTGCCTGACAGAAAAAAAATTTAAAACTGCCTGACGCCAGGCTGACGTCATGCGAGCTCACATCCACCCAGTGGCTCGGTGGGTCAATTTTCCACCGGCCTGTCCATCGGGCCTCCCCCTTCACTCTGCCCTTTGCATGCTGGAGCAAATTGACAGGGCCTCGGGCCCTTGTTTTTCGCCTGTCCCACGAGCAACCAGCAACGCTGGACTTGCTCTTAGTGAAAATATTTTTAAGATTAATTTTTAATAAAAATTCAAGTAAATTTTTAAAAAACACTTTAAATGTTTTATGCAAAAAAAATAGATATTTAACACTTCTGAAAAACACAAAATCAATTACACCAAAATTGTTTTAAGTTATTTTAAAAGTAATTTCACCAACCCACGAAAGCCGAAGCGTTTCTTAAAACTCAAACTGCATCAAAATAAAAAAAATTTCTTTGATTTTCTGGTGCGTTTCTAGGGTTTTTGCTCCCTTCAAATTTCCGATTTCAACAAGCTCCAATCGAACTATTCTCTCTCCCCTCTTCCCTCTTCGCAGCTTACCAAAAACCCTAATTTTGAATTCCGATTGCGTCACGTTTAGGGTTTTAAGTTTGATTGTTTGCCCTAACATGGTTTTCGTCAGATGAGATGTGAATTTCTAGGGTTTTTGAGCTCCGGGTCTATCAATGGGAGCGCTAACCAGCAACCGTAAGCGAGGGGACGAGTGTTTGAGCTTCAATTGTGCGCACCCATCTCCGAATTTGCCTAATTTTCAAAGCTCGAAGCGACCCAGATTGTCTCACGTGAATCAGAGCCCGAACCAACTGATCATCTCGTCTAAGAGCGCCGGTTCGAGGCTCTCTCGGTACCCGGATATAAAGCCGCCATTGCCTAGAGTTCACGCCCCTTGCAGAACACAAAAATTCGGGTCCTTTCGCGGTTTGAGTCCGAAAACCAGAGGGGTTCCTGAAGAGCGGTCGATGGGCAATGCACTGAGTTACCATTTGGATAAGGCAAAGAACGTCGCCTTCAGTGCATTTCGGTATTCGAGCAAGGACAAGGAGGTGAATGAATTGGATAAGGAGGTTGAAGATGACCGGGTTTCCGAGGATTCAGGCATAGAAGTTGTGGCTATAGAGGAAGATGACCAAGAAGGGCCTTCTGTGGTGGATTATGGGCAGGAATTGGATACGAAGATGGTAGATTGTGGAACTCAGGTTACTCATCCATCGGCTTCTTCAGTGGTTTCAGACTTGACCACAACTGCAAATACCGCTTTCAAAGAGGACAGTGCAGGGAAGATGTTGGACTCACTGTCGCTGAATCGCGAGGCGGGTGTGCCAAGTAAGGCAGCATACAAGCTGTTGATTGAGAGTGTAGAGAGGCGGACTCCGAAACTGAAACATTTGCATTTCCAAATTGACTTCCATTGGAAGAAATGGTCTATGCTTGAATCGCTGCGTCCACAAAAGAAACCAGTGGAGGTGAATTTTTTATACTTTTTTATTAAATTTCTACCTGTTATAAATTATAAACTATAATTTTCGTTTCTTTGGTTATCTGGGAATATGCTTGGTATGTAGTTTGAAGAATTGTTACCAATTCTAAAGTTAAAATGCTTGTATCAAACTGTAAGTAATGATTGGTAACGAATTATGTAGTCGAGAGTCTTAATAAGCTATTCCCATTTATTTTTAGGTTGTACCCGTTGAACCATTTGTCCCTCTTAGAAAGGAGGAACTGGCTGAGATTGAGCAAGCATTTTCTTCCTCCAACCGGTATGGATTTATGCATATATATTGGTTCATTTTAAAATTGGTGTATGATAAACTCTTAACGTTGTTGGGGTTCCTTCAACAGGAAGAGGATCTTGGTAACGCATGAGAACTCAAACATAGAGATAACAGGTGAACTTCTGCAGTGCCTTAGACCAGGCGCGTGGTTGAAGGATGAGGTATTCTTAGGTTACATGTTTACATTTTTTTTTAGCAATGACAAAGAATAAGTTTCTTCATTAGATTTTGTTTTTAATGGTTGATGGGGGACTTATATGGGCTTACCAAACTGGTAATTTAGTTTCTTGATAACGTGCACTTTCTTCCTTTTCAGGTCATAAACGTGTACCTTGAATTGCTGAAAGAGAGGGAGAAGAGAGAACCACAAAAGTTCTTAAAATGTCACTTTTTCAACACATTTTTCTATACAAAGGTTTGTAATTTGGATGTAGTCTTCTTATATCTTTTAGTCATGGCTCTCAGCACATATTTGTATATGCATATTCTGTTTAGTACTCTCTCTTTTTTTTTTTTTTTAAATAGTCAGATGAGTTTGGGAAATATTTGCTGATATCATTAGTTTCTTGTCTAGATAAGTGCGCACTATTATGAATTATATAAGTTCTTGTCACTCCTTGATTTGTGAAACTTCCTTGAGAGTTGAGACAATTCATGTTTTGAAAATGTTAATAATATATGAAGCTCTAATTCCAGTTTATTTTCAATTGGTCTCATTGTGCTGCAATTTCATCGATCTTTAGGACAAGTCTCGTCTGAGTTGTGGCTGAGTTAAAACATTTGATTTGAAGTTCAGAATAAATCAGCCTGATATAAGCCTGACCCAATATGCCCCAGTTGTTTGTCCAGTTGTTTACATATATTACATTTTGATCAACTTTAGGCCTGAAGGTTGGGCTGGGTTGAGAGCTCAGCCATGTGCTCATTAGGCTAACTGCAGGCAAGGCCTGTCAACTCAGCCTGTGCATTCACACTCCTAGTAATAATTTGCCTTGATTGGGTACCATCTTTGCTGTCCGATTTAAGATTTTCCATGTTCTTATTTTTCTGAAATTTAATGTGCAGTTGATAAGTGGGAAAGGTGGCTATGATTATAAATCTGTCAGAAGGTGGACTACCCAAAAAAAGCTGGGATACAACCTCATTGATTGCGATAAAGTAACTTTAATCAAACCTTTTTCCTTACACCATATACTCAATTCTACTGAAATCACATTTATTTCATACGTGGTTTTCTTTTCAGATATTTGTCCCCATCCACAAAGAAATACATTGGTGCTTGGCAGTTATTAACAAGGTAGATCAGAAGTTACAGTATCTTGATTCACTCAAAGGAAGGGATACCCAAGTGATGAGAATATTGGTACGTTTTGTCGTCATCTTTTGTTTGGCTGTTGATATAATTGATTGATGCATGGTGCTTACCCTCGACAGCACCTGTTTTATTTTATTTTTTGTGGTAAGGGGGTATAGGGGACATTGGTGTGTGTATATATATATATCAGTGTATTAAAAGTGTGAGGCGTGGGCGAGGCGTCTGAGGGATAGCCCGGCCTAGGCGTGAGGCGTGAGGCAAAGCCTCATAGGACCTAAATTTTTTAATATATACACTGAGTGATTATATATATATATACACACACACACACACACACACACACACACACACACCATCAATTAACTCTTCATAGTAAAAAGATCTTAATTGGTGGCAAGTGATATTTGAAGTAATTGTCTAGAAGCTTGAAGGCCGAAAAGTAGTGCAGACAATACACTTCTCATTTGTTACATAGTTCCACATAATGATTTCCCAACCAACCCTTTGAACACTATGGCGACCAGGCCGTCTCAATGTTAAGACTGGTAGTGGCCTTGTCTCCCATCCCACCTCAAGGTATATGTTTGGCTTTGAATTGTGCAGTTTTAGGAAATGGCTACTAAATTTAGGTTGTCCCCCCACCCAAATGAAGTTCTGGCTCCACCACTGTCTATATGGACATCACATCTCTGGAAACAATGGCTTGTCAGAACTTTGATTTTAACATCATAGTTAGAAGTATAGACTATATTCCCTTTTGTTCATTTAGCTGATCCATCCGGTACTATTGTTTATTTGCCTCATTTTGACGGTCCAAAGAAAAACAGTATATTCTGTGTAAGCCAGAAGATATTAGGCCCACCTGTTAGTTTATTCATCTTTTTCTTTTTCCTTTTCTCGATTCTTATGGCAGGCCCTCAGAAAATGGTAGGAAAAGTAGTAAATCCATTCAATCAATTGAGTTGCAGCTGACGTTCACTGTGTATGTTTGCAGGCTAAATACTACGTTGATGAAGTGAAGGACAAGAGTGGAAAGGATATCGATTTGAGTTCTTGGGAATTAGAATATGTTGACAACCTTCCTGAGCAGGAGAATGGGTAGGGCTAACATTGCATGTCTTGACACTTGCTGCAAATTATTATTAATATTTTTTTTTTTGCGAACTCTTTATAATTAATTGTTCTGATCAATTTCTTTATAACAGGTATGACTGTGGTGTTTTCATGGTTAAATATGCTGACTTTTATAGCAGGGATATTGGGCTCTGTTTCAAACAGGTAAGGGAGATAGAGATGCTTCTGTTGCTAATTCATATTTATTTGACCGCACAATCGTTCAAACAATTAAAAGGGAAATTATAGCCAATATTTTTGGGGGAAGAATCTCGGTACTGGCTCCTTTTATTTCTTCCTATTTCCTCTCGTAGTAGTCTGCAATAGAATGGACTGCTCATGTATGGCCTGCTCTTGGATAGGTTTCCATGAAAAACTCGCACTACCAACCATTCCTCGTTGTGCCGAACAACTTTTAGTTAGTATGATTCAACCCTGTTTTTATTGTCATTGCAGGAACACATGCCATATTTTCGATTGAGAACAGCGAAGGAGATCCTAAGATTGAGAGCAGACTGATTGTGTCTACGAAGCAAGCTTTTGACATGCTGTAGTACCAATCAAGAATTAGCAATTAGATGTTATCATGAAGAAGGTGTGCCCATCAATGCCTACATTTGATTAATAGTGTTATTGCTAGTCGTGCCAGCTTCGTATTTTTTTGGAGTGATTTGAGAGTTGTCCTGGCGAAGTGAGTCCTGTAAGTAAAGGCTTATCAGAGCACGATGCGGAAATAGTTACTTGTATATACAATACAAGTGGGAACCTTGATTTATGACATAAATGTTGAGATCCTGAACAAATCCTAGACTGCAGGTTTCTTTTTGGCCCTTGTATCTTGATCCAACTGGTTTAACAATTGTACAAGTTTCGTGAGAAATATATCTATTTATAAAAGAGAGGTTTCGTTTGTTTTGGCTAATTTGCTAATGATTTGGGGATTTAGTTATACTAATATTTTGGTAGCAAATCAATGTCTACTGTTAATTCTGTTTTGTTTTCCAAGATTTAGAAAAATAGCCGCTCGAGGGACCCTCAAACCATTGCTCAAGTGCTTTTGAAACCCTTCGAGTTGGGTAAAATTGTAAGCCCCCTCAACAGAAGAAACGGGCTCAAAACCTCAGATGCAAGAGTAAATGCGTTTTTAGCACTCAAGTTGCAAGCCCTTCGACGAAGCTCTCTGACATGGCTACTCGAGGAACAGTAAACACCAAACAAAATAAAATATCAACCTTATATTTTCATTTTTTTTTCCTTCACTAGAAAATACATTGTGCGATCAAATCCCCGGTCACCATTACATAAGAACCGAAATCCACAATCCACAGGAACTGGGCAAGAACACATCGGCGGACTTTATCTAAAGAAATACAAAGGAAAACACAAATTAGCGGCAAAAGACACGAATCCTAATATCCTATCCCCATTCCGGTGCTTCAAGCCAGAAGTCTGGATGTGAACAAAGTCCGGAGTGTGCAGTGCCTCAAATCCTCTCCCACAGGCCTCCTGCTTTGTAACTGTACCGGGACCATAACACGAAAGAATAAGCTGAAATTAACAAGGATGCAGATTACTATAAATCCTTTCCACCAGGGGCGCGTTTAAAAAATGAAAATGAACATATATATATATACGAGAGTTCAGATTACAATACAAGATAGAGTGCGCAGCGAAACAAAGTGCCTGCCTTAACGAGGTACTCTTTTCCGACTCAGTATTTCCTGTTCTTTTAGTCTGTGCTGGAATCTTGCAAGGCGGGCCTGAAGGCTAACCAGACCGGCTGCCTTGCGGGAAAGAACAAAATTCAACTGGGTCACATAGTCGTCTATGCGGCTCCCCGGTTGGTCCACTTCCGCCAACAGTTTCATTTCCTGGTAACCAAACAACACGGATGAGTGAAAAGACGAAGAAAAAAAATGCCATTCAAAGTTCATGTACGTACAAAACCAAACAATAGCCAACAGAAAATCACTATCTTTAAAATCAAAAGACGAAAACTTTAACTTACTTCGCGAACAATTTCCATTGTATCCTCAATTTCTTTTCTGTGGGCAGCAATAAGGGCCTCTTCTTCCTAAACAGTCCAGAGAACTAGAAAAATTAGCAGGGGGTGCAGGAGAACTTAAAAAATAACTACACAGTTAAATGACTGGGGCCAGAGTACCAACCTCGAGAATGGCATTGATATTCCCATCAGGAACTTCAGGCTCAGATTGTCTGGATCCAGCATTGCTTGCGTTATAAATTCCTGTACTTTGCTGCTTAGAGCTTGTAGTGGAAATATCCGAACCACCTTTTTTTGGCCAGTTCCCCAACCTTTCTGATTTTTCATCCTTGGTTACTTTCCTACGAGGTGGTGACACCTTTTGTACTCTCTCTTCTGTATCAACCGAGTTTTTAGAATAATTGGGCAACTTCTGACTGTAATTATCACCGTACGAATTATTCATTTCAAATCTCTCCCTGTCCATTGAACCAGAAGGCACCCCACTTTCTTCCCGAACATTGATGGGATTACTTGATGACGACTTTGCTGGCTGCTTGTCAAACTCTGGAGTAGGAGGGATATATGAGAAACTTTCTTTCTCCACAGCTCTTCTACCTGTATCAGCTACTTTAACTTCTTGATGTTGCTCACGGACATCCTCTACCTCAGAAGAAACCAGTGTAGAAGATACTAATGAAACATCCTTATTCGCTGGTGGTAATGAATTTACGGCTTGATCCTTTCTAGCATTGCCACCTTTTGAAAGACTTTTCACGCTGTTTGTTTAAAATAATCTTTTAGTTTGAAACATAAGTGTAATCATTAACCAGTAGCAAAGTCATTATAGTTATTTAAGTTGACAATAGCATAAAGCATACCGATCTGCATATCTCAAAGTATTAAGTGTATGCTCGCATGACCCTGCATTTGGAGAAATGCAAGATATCATAACAGTCCTTGAATTTCCAACAAAGGAGTCACGGAGCACTTCTGTGAGTTTGCTTCCACGGAAAGGTATATGGATCTGATCATTGTCCAGGGCACGAATGCACTCCTTAAGCGCCAAAAGGCTCTTGTTAATTTCTGCTCCTTCAATTCTGCAATAACCCATTTTAATTAAAGAAACTGCAGTAGTCATTAAATCATAATGCCAATATAACACTTGCATTACAATGAATGTAAAAAACAATAATGGTTTATTTTATAGCCTAAGAAGCATTATTCTGATGGAAGACGTACAGCCCAAAAAAAAGATAAACTTGGAAGATTACCTTGTTTGTCGGTCATTATCAGTGGTGTCAGCACCCCTTTCACTACCAGCAAGATCAATAAAAGAGATCTTTCCCACAACCTTCCCACTTCTAGATTCATTTACATCAATGTTTCGCCTGGAATCTTTTACCTCAGTGTGCTTTTTAACAACTAGTTGTAAAATAGCATGAGACCGAGAAGACTCCTCATTAGCACCAGTCGACCCAGTACTTCTAGAAGCATTCCCCCTCTCAATAAATTCTTTAACAATTTGTACATCTGAAACTTCAAACTCTTGCAGTCCAACAATGCAAACTTGTTGCCGGCCATCTTCTCTCATACATAGTTTCCTATTGTAAAGGAATGAAGTCATTCATGTCATAACACAGTTATAGAAGTACACCGCCAAGTGAACCAAAATTCACATATACATATACATATGTACATTATGTCTAAATGGCATGAAAAGAAATGTGTTGCATATAAAAAAAGACGACGCACAATGCATGTCAAACCCAGAATTGCACATAATCAGGACCCAAATTCCATAATGATTCCACAGAATCTAACTTGCACCCAATCTTTTTACTCATCAGACTATTATAATGCACTAACATAGCCTATTCCCCAAAGTATCTACAAGCTCCTCCTCTAACGAGATCTTGGGTTCAAATCCCATTCGAATATAGTAGCAATTTAAATTTAAAAATTTAAAAGAAAAAAAATTAACAGTGAACTTGAATATGTTCATAACATAAAAATAAAAGAACCAATGAAGCAAAGAGATGTACTTCCTATCACTGAGAAGATCAAAGAGCTTTCCACCATAAATCTCAAAATAGCTAAGCCACAATTTGAATCTCTGGTTACGGTAAACTGGCTGATGTAACAATCTGACGAGGTCTTCTGCAGCTCTGATAGGTAACGGTTGCATTGTGAATGTCTTACCACTACCTATAATTCAAACCTCATTAGTACTTCAATAATGCAGACATTTAACTTCGTTGAAAAGGATCACATAGCATTAAGTAAAACCACTAATATAATGTCTCAGACCTAAACTCCAATTTATCACAAGCTCAGTACAATTAATAACTCAACCAATGAAAAGATACTGCATTTTGATGACTGTCTAATACATGTATGGAAAAAGAATAAATATCAACAAGGATAAGCTGATAATCATGTAGTGTATTAAAAGGGAAGATCATATGAACAACCTACCTGTTTGACCATAAGCAAAACATGTAGCCTTTGTTCGCTCAAAAATTATGGGAATGATTGGTTCTACAGTAGCCCGGTATACCTGTTCCAAAAAGCATTTAAAGTCATCAAACTTTTTCTATTGAACTGATAAACAATTGTAGAGGAACAGACCGTGCCCAATATGCAACAGTATCCTAAACACTAGAGGAATTAGGTAACATTTAGAGGTGTACATGAAAATTTTTAGTCTCTACTGAAAAACTGTTACCTCATCATTTGAAACTTGCTCATTCAGTACAGCATCAAAACAAAATTCATGCTTCTCCACGTATGCAGTCAAGTCCACCTATCATATGAGAACAAAAAGTAAAACCCAAAGAAGATATGTGAGGAAAAGAGACTTCAATCCCAAAAACAAAATTCAGCTAAAAGTTCAAGAAGCATCTGGTGGCTTTTGAATGCTGAGAACAAACCTTTAGTTTGGGTTCATGGACTGTCAAATAAGCACTGTCATACACAGTTACAATATCCTCCTCCTTCCGTGAAAGCTCCTTCTTGTTCAAAGGTCTTTTGCGTACCTAATATTAACCATTAGAGCACAAATATTTCAAAATTTCCATGAAAAGTAATAGACATGACATTCCATCATATGACTCCAAATCACACAACAGAAGATGCCAAAAATGATATATGATACAAAGCATTCATACAGAAATAAGGAACCAAGTCACCAAAAACTTGATAAAGCACACATACCACAACTTTAATCTTAGCCACATTGTTTTCCTTTGTGCTCTCCTTTTCACTCTGGGCTAATGGAAATGATGGATCTGGATCAGGTAGCACTCTTTGCTGCCTATTACTTGTCAAATTCAGCTCATCCTCAAATGCTTTACCACCGGGCATAAATGGTGATGGCTCAAAAGGTTCAGAGATGACATGCTGCACATGTAAACAATACCGCACTTTATTAACAAAGAAAGGAACAGAACAAGAAAGAACAGAAATTGTAGGTCTCTTCTTCCTATGGCCCGATAGCTGTAATCGTTATGCACAACATTTCCAAAGCAAGTGAGAATTTAACTCCTCTTGCTTCCTAGTTTCCAACAAAGGTACAAACAGTTTTTCTGCAGCTATAAATATATACCAAATCTAAAACACAGACCAATTACAGATAGATAAAGGAAACAAGAATGGAACCGTGCTAGCCATAGAATCAAATATTGGCCATCTGCAGCATAGATGTTAGATTTAGGTCTAAATAAAAAACTTTTTCCTTCTCCAATGCACCAGAATCTCAAAACCCAAATATAAGTTTTTTTCCAAATCCAAGATGGTCGGGTAGAAATAACATAAAATAAAACTTTTCCTTGACCAATCCAAATTTAGAGTCAAAACCCAAATTCTGAGTTTTAGCATTTGGGTATCCCATCAAAACAAGTGAGACATTTCCAGGGAATCCGATCATCCCACACTAAATTTTCAATTTATTTTAGCTCATAAGAGCTGGGCCGTAAGTTCAGACCAAAATAATGGTGTCACAACTTGATATACCAAAGTGCACAACTGGTCAGAACTCAGCAGATCTTGAATAATAGCATAAAGCGTTGTAAGGCAACTTCAAATAAAATGACTGTGTCACAGATTAGTTATCTACCTCATCCTCTGATACCTAGTGGACACGAGAGTTAATGATGTACTGGCTTCTGTTGTTATGAATTTAAAGAATCAATTCATGCAGAACTTTTCAAGTTGAGTTAAAGGCAGAATATCATTAATTATTTAAGAACTAAACCTCGGACAGAAGCTCTGTATCATCCATAGCATGAAGATCCAACAACCCAGCTCCGAAATCACCCCTGAATTCCGGAGAATATAAACTATCCGATGCAGCTCCTCCCAGAGATTGGGCAGTAGGTGTGTATGGCTCAGAACCAGACTCCCCATTGAAATTGAGGTTTCGCATTGATTTGAAAAGCCTCTGCTTCTCTTCGGCAGATTGACCTCCATAACCCTTGGACAATATCAAACACTTAGACATCAGTGATCACGTATTCATACGTGTAAAAGGAGGATAAGAACCATAAGATAGCACAATCTTATTGGTAATGGTTATAAATACAAGTTAACAATACCAGCATGAGGAGATTGGGAAGGAGACGATTGTCAATGCCCGTGGAAGCTGGTGAGGCCAGATGCTGCAACCCGGCGGACTGCAGCCACCGGGCCATGACCGCATCACCAGCATCACCTGTAGCCCCTGCATTATGCAGAGGCCCCGCGGCAGCGCCAGTGGCGTGGTCGTACAGAGCGGTTGCCGCGGCGGCATTGCTCTGCTGCATCTGGCCACCCATGTGGCGCTGCGACCGTCTCTGAGGAGCCAATTTTCAGGATCGAAATACCAACAACTACTCCACAAAAACACCCCACCAAAATGCGTTTATATAAACATGTAAAACTCAAAAAGCACAAGAATTTCAAACGAATAGAAGCACGATGATCTGCATGAAACTACATATACTCACAGGGTGGAGAAAACTCGAATTCGAAGCGGGACATGAAAGTAAAACCAACAGAAATGCGATTTCGAACCTCAGAATCTGCAATTCGATCGAATCCGATATCAGAAATTCCACACCGAACAATGCAGAAAATCAATCAAATTTTTGCATTCGCAATCCGACGAACCGGACCGGATGAAATAGAAGAAACCACGCAACCAAGATCTGCGGTTATCAATTGATCAAAAGAAAAGAATGGCAATTTCGATCAGATCTGCGAGCGAATTGAGAGAAAGCGAAACCCTAATTTTGATTGTAAGGAGGGAGGGAGGGTTTGTTGGAATTTGGTTTCGGAAATGGGGTTGATGATGGTAAGAGGCTCCACGGAAGAGAGAGAGAGAGAGAGAGAGAGAGAGATTTGGACGGCTTGCTTGGATTATAAAATAATCTTTCTGCGACAACAGGAGAGAGGGAGTGGACAACGATGTCATTATAAATTTCAAAACTATTAAACGGCTATTTACAAAATTGAAATTACTTTGAAAGGACTAATTTGTCCTCGGATTTTCCCTGATTTTCGGATGCGTCGTTCCGGATTGGAGAACGGAACGGAACCGAGGATTCATAGTCTTTGGAACTGGAAGAGAGACAATTTGGATAAATAATGTAATTGACGGAAATACCCTGGATTTTTAAAATTTTATATGGGCCTTGGGTTTGGAACCAATGCCAACAGGGGGACCCGAAGGCTAAGGCCGTGTTTGGCTGTCGTTCTTTCTACACCCATCAAATCAAAGCACCAACTTTTGAACGAAAAATATTTTTTGTTTTTTCATTTTTCTCTTCCCTTCCTAAACTGAAAATACATTTTTTTTTTTTACCAATGCTTGATGGTTCAAGTGGTAAGGAGCTTGTTCTCCTTAAGCAAAATCTCGAGTTCGAGCCTTGTGAGTGGAGCAGCCATCATTGGTAGAGTTTGCCCCTCGAATGTGGTCCGACCCGGCTCGAGAGATTAGTCTTTGCCTATGTACGGGGAATACTCTGGATTCATAAAAAAAAAAATACATTTTTTCTCATTTGGCTTTTCTTGGGGTTTTACAAAAGTTTTATATATGGAGTTAAAATAATGAGTTAATCTCAGTTTACTACCTTGAAGTTTCATGGTTTTCAACATTTGGTACTTGAAGTTTTTTTCGTCCCAGAGTCATACCTCAAGTCTTAATTTTGGGACAGTTTCATACATCCGTTAAGTTTTTCGTTAGAATTTCTGTTAAGTGATGATGTGGCACCCATGTGGACAATAACTGAGTGCCACATGTCGATATGGGCCCATTTCTATATTTAAAAAATTAAGAAAATACAAAAAAAATCCCACTCATAGCTATAGCCCCTATACCCGGAGATCATCCAATTGAACCCAGAAGCACCTTCAATCCTTACCTTCTCAGCCCCAAATCTCTACCCTTCCCTCGACATGAAAAACCTCTACGAAAATCTTTTCCCCGAATACCTTAACCCTACTTACCAATACCCACCATTCGTTCCGCTCGAGGCATTGGCTCTACCCGAGGCTTCGCCATTAGCTCCACCAGTGGCCAGCGAATCGGTTCTCATCAAAATCCCTGGCGCCGTTGTTAATTTAATCGACACGCACTACAGTGTCGAGTTCGCCTTCAGCGACTTCACGATCATACGCCTCGTCTATGGTGACGACATAGTCACCGTCTTCACCCGAGTCGGCAACTAGATCCAGTGGCCTCTGGCAAAGAACGAAGGCGTCGTTAAGCTCGACGACTCGCATTACTTCTTCTCACTCTACACTCTGCCGGATTTTGACTCTGTGATTGACGACGGGATGAATATCGATGTGGCAATCGTCACTGGTTTCGCCACCGTTGCTCTCTTTACTCGTGCTCATTCTTTACATACTTTTCGTGGTTCGAAAGCACCACGTTGAAATCGAACGCCTCGTTCCGCTCCGTGAACCCTAGTTTGATGAAGACGTGATTCACAGTGCCATCCTTGATCTTGAGCACGAAGTAGCGCGACGAGTCTAGCACGGTCTCGCACTGGCCCCGGTGGACGAAACAAGTGGTGAATAGCTCACTGGAGTTCAGATCCTCCAGCCGCATCTTGCATCGGTCCTTGCACGTTCCCCATAGAATGGGAGATGGGAGAAGAAATTGCAGATTGTAGGTTGCCTAGAGAGATAGGTAGGGTGGTGAAAATGGTGGAAGACAGCGGTGGGGAAGTGGGTTCTGGTTTTGGTGGTGAAGGAAGGTTTGGGGAGAGGGTGCGGGTTATAGAGGGAAGAATGAAGGGAATGGGTTGGGGGAGGTAGAAGAAGGGTGGGTTTTTTTTTTGTATTTTAATTTTTTTTTTAATATCGAAGTGGGCTCATATCGACATGTGGCACTTAGTTATTGTCCACGTGGACACCACGTCATCAATTAACAGAAGTTCTAATGGAAAACTTAATAGATGTATGAAACTGTCTCAAAATTAAGACTTGAGGTATGACTCTGGGACGGAAAAAAACTTCACGTACCAAATGTTGAAAATCACAAAACTTCAGGGTAGTAAACTGAGATTATCCC
Organism: Crataegus laevigata; assembly: GCA_963580275.1. NCBI lineage: Eukaryota > Viridiplantae > Streptophyta > Magnoliopsida > Rosales > Rosaceae > Crataegus > Crataegus laevigata. Next base: position 13,067,247 of record OY756940.1, on the reverse strand, counting down.
CAAAATAATTTTTAGAATTTGGTGAATATGATGATATAGTAAGTGAATCAACCAGCGCCATCTCTAAGGTTTTGAATCAACCAACACCATCTTTATAGCACATTGAAGGGTAACTATCATGGGGTGGCTTAGTGGTTGATGACGAATTTCAAGCTCATATTCCACATGACACATCCTGAGCTCGATTTCTGCTGCTAATGAACTGTACGATGGTGGTCAGGTGGTCCCTAAAAATATAGAGGTGATCGGCACTGGGTAGTTTTGAGATTGACGAAGTATGGTCCAAACAAATGGGATCATGATCACTTGTAACTTTCCTTATGATTGTCGAAAAGAGGAATATAATTCAATTTTTTCTTGGGCTAAATTTAACCCAATATCTATTGCTAGTCAAAATCTTTTAAAATACTATAGTGTTTCAGAGTACGAGATATTTTAATTTTTTTACACGTGAAATTTTTTGATAAACGATAGCATTGTTGGATTAAATTTTTAAATGTTAAGAGGGAGGAGGATGGTGGGGGTCAAACTCACACTAATAGAAAGGTTTACATAGAACAAGTGCACCGTCTGTGATGTTCTTTGTTTAGTAATGTGTTATCGTGGATACATTTTGCCCCATATGATAATTTGTTTATCAAATTAAAACGTCACATAATAATAAATTCGTTTCATATAAATTATTTTTTCGCATCAAAATACATAAATATTATCTCTTAAATCTTTTATATCGAATAAAAAATTTGACTCTTAAACAAACCTAAAATATCTCGAACTTCCAGACCCCATAAAAATTAGTGTGAAGATAATATGGCTGGAATCTTTTCTGAAATTCAGAAATATGGCGGTGGGAACTGCAAATTCTGGCTCTGAAATTATGCACACACGAGGCTTCATGAAATAGAATAATCACGTATAAAAAGGCAATGTGCTAAATTTGGTAATACTAAAATACATGTATCTACACAGTTGCAGGCTTGGCACTTTGGCAGCAGGCAACACAGTAAGTCGTAGACTCGTAGTGCGGGTCGGTTTAATTAGAGATTTACACCTTCACCGAAATCGATGAACACATGAAAGTTTGTACCTTGTTATTTCTTTATGTTATTTTACATTGAATGAGAATCATTTTCGTATTTTCTTTGTGAGAATTCTTAGAATCGTTCAATTATATTCGTTAATCGTATATCGTGCGGTCAGTTTTCGTCAAGTATTGTTTATATTTAATTTTAAACAAAAAAATTTACCATGATTTTTACCATACCATATACAATGAACAAATATGATTGAAGAATCTCTAGAATCTTTACAAAGAAGATTTTCATGAACCAAATTTTACTTAAACCATCCCCCAAAAATTACCCCAAAAAAAAAGATTCTTTAGCACATCACTCCTCCATGACTTCCCTCTCATATTTTGTTGTTGCTACTACTACGTACGTTTGACAAAAAAATGCTTTTTTAATCATAAGTTCATCTCGTGGAGGCATTGACGCTGATCACGAACAATATGAAAGAAATTTATTCATGTCTTTTCGGTTGGACAATATGTTTACTCGCTTTATACTTAACTAGAGTGATTTAGAATATAATAAATTGTCACAAAAAAGAGGTTCTTGAATCTTGAGATACTATTGGTGCGGATCAAAGCAATTACGAGTGTCACCCAAAATACAACCGGCTAAACACTCAATGATTCAAGTTTTGAGATGTTAGGCTTACCTAATTTTTAACCAAAAAAAAAAATGCTTACCTAATTAAACATTTCATATTTATGCATTTACGCTCATCAAACTAATTTTTTGTAGATGATACCCACGAAGGATAGCCCCACCTAATTTGTATGATTAATTATGGGTTTGTATAATCATTCATACCAGTGATAAAGACGATGACAGCAAAGATATACATAAAAAGGAACCCTGTAGCTTTCTAGGTGGACTTTTTGAGCAAAAAATTAATAATTCTTAAAAAAAAAAAAAAAACCTTGCTTTTCTAAGTGTTCGTTTGATAAGCAGTTCGTTTTTAGTTTTTTTTTTTTTTTAATTGAACATTGATCTTATTGAGTAACTACTTTAAGTTTTTTTTGTTAATTTTCAGTTTAAAAAAATAATGAAAACCAAAAACTGAAAGCTACATTAGTCTTGAATCTCACTTTTTGTTTTCAATTATTAATTTTTTTAAAGTAGTTACTGAACAAGTTTCAATTTTCAAAAAAGTAAAAAGTGCAAACCAAAAAAAAAAAAATTATCATACGACCCCTAACTTTATATTTTTATATGTGTACTTTGCTATTTTACGGAGGTGTCCATGACATATACAATATGAACTCAACATAAAATTAATGAGGAAAATTATTCACTTTTCCACACAAATCTAAGCATCCATCATCCCCTCTCTTTTCCTTCTTGTGTGTTTAGTAGTGATCGTTTTCTCACTCTATCAAGGAAAGCATTTGTAGTTATAGTCGCACTCTCACTTTAATGAGGAGAGTCTTTGTGGTTATGGTTGTAGTTGTTCTCTCGTTTTGTCAAGATGAGTCATTTGCAGCGCCAGTTTTGATTCATGTACTAGGCAAAACCATGAGGGGAAAGTTTAACGTTAGTTAGAAGTGACTCATAATGACTTTTTTGTCAACAATTGCACCATATGGTGCTGCGGGTTTTTTCCCTTGTGGTGCATTTATGATAGTTCTCCCACTTGCAATATTTAGTAATCGTGAATATCTTTCCTATTGGTTGATGTGGATATATTGGGTGGTGTTGAACACGAGTCACTAATACTGTTAAGAAAGCTGAAGTTTCAATCTAAAGCTTATTGACTAGGTGTAAACTAGTTTTCTAAGTACCCTTGTAAGATTTCTTAATTTTTCGATGGGGGTTAACTCACTCCAGATCTCCACAAACATCATCAGAACAAAACAATTAGGTACCAAACTTACTCTAGATATGTATCTTTTTCATATTCTTATAAGTTCGACATGCGACCTCCTCTAATCAAGTAAAGGCAACTGCTAATGTACTAAGGATTCGTTGGTAAAAATGTGTATTTCAATACGAATACGATATATTAGACCGGATAAATATAAACTTGATATAATTACTATATAAATCGGAAGAGTAAGACATCCATTAATTAATGAGTAATACATAAGATTGTTCTGTACGCAATAACAAAATCGAAATACTATACACTGTATCGTCCATTATCGTCCTCATCATGCCCTCTTGGAATCGAAAAGGCCACGAAACATACACATCATCAAACACACTTTTCTCTCCATATATACTTTAATTAACATAGGAATGAATCGAATGATTTGATATCTAATTCCCAATTTTTACTTGTAAGTTGTAACACACTTTTGGTCACTTAATACTATAATTTAATGATGTTTCTCTTCACTTGTAAGTGAGAGGTCTTATATTCGATTCTCGTTAAAGGCAAATTTAAACTACATTATTACAAGCACATTGCGAGGTAATTTTTACTGTAAATAATATCATTTGTTAAAAAAAAATCTCAATCTTTACTTTTGGTCTTTAATTAATTAATTAATGTAATTTTTCTGGTAAATTAGGTATACAGTCATATATGCTAATGGGATTCGAGTCTCTGTATTTAGAAATTATACATATACCCGCATTTCGCTACATCTAGACCACCATAATAATAATATAACTAACCTAAAATATGACACATCATTTAATATTGAATTTAATTAGTTTCATCTCATTTTTCTCTAAACTGATCCCTATCACCCTTGATATATAGATATATATATATATATATATATCAACCTATCATCCTTCTGGTACACTTTTTTTTTTGTTTGTGGGGGAGGGGGGGGGGGAACGATTGCTTTACCTTAAAGCATGTGATTAGGTTGAGATCAGATGGAGTCTTTTCATTTCAATTAAAGTTTAATTAAACATTAATTAATTTCCACATCAAATTGGGCTAATTAGCTCCCCCACTGTCCTTTATTTTGGTAATCAAATTTCATATTATTGGCTCCTGTAGACCCCTCTAATATAACAATAAGGAAGGTGATATATATTAAAAATAAATAATTCAACTACATTACAGGTGAATTAAGTGTTGTAAATAAAAAGCAAGCCATCGTCAGCAAATGTCACTTCCTTTTTAATGTTTGTTTTAGTTTTTTTTTCAAAATAAAAGTCAAGTTGAAGGAGAATTTCACTTTTTCTCTATTTTCTCGTGCGTCAAAAAATAATTTCCCAAACACAAAAATACAACAATTTCTCGTTCCCAAGCTCATTTTTCCACAAACAAAATCTAGGGTGTCCAAGGGTTCGAGCTTCCTCCTTCATGGCTTTGATACGTTGCAGGTTTCATAAATCCCACAACTGGTTTTATCAAACATGAAAATGGTCTCACATATCCAGTGGCAAATGCATATTGAGACTTAAGTCGTCTTAGGACCAGTCGGAGTTTGAGAAATATACATGTGATAGTCTTCCAAGGATCTTACGAATGTATGGTACGGGTCTTTTTTGTGTACACTAATTATTTGACGAAATGCCTCTTGTATCTTACTTCAACAACACTCTTCAAATTCTCTCAAAAACACTCATAAGAATGTTTTGGCATATGTCTATTAACATATGTGCAACTTGGTTCGGCTGACAACAAGCTCACAAAGTGTTCGAAGAAATTCCTTAATGAATAAATTGATTTTTTGTGTGCACTCTGCGCTCTTTTCTATCTAAAAAACTTGAACATTTAACACTGTAATCCCTTAAAATTCGAATCTTAAATCCGTCACTGCACTTACCCATTGAGCATCTAATTCAGTATCCGAACGGATGTTCTCAAACAAGCACTCCACTTGACTCGACTGCATGCATTGCATATATACGGCGTTAAGCACCAGCACGCTACTATCCTCTCCAGCCGTTACCACCCCAAGCACTCCAACTAAATTAACCTCAAACACCACCTCCTAAACCTACATCAATTAGTTAAGCTTCTTGTTGTTGTTTGTTATTGAAAACTAATTAGCGAGGATATAATTAATTAGCAAAATTTAATCTAATTAATGCTTCTAGGAAATGTTATAATCAATCGTATACATGTGTCAGTGAGCTAATATAGTCATTCATGTTTTATAGAGTCTACAAAACTAAAATTGTCGTAATCGACTCACGTTCGTGTGTGCAGTCATCTTAACACTCCTCTAATCTCGTATAAAAAATGTGTTAGTTAATATGTGACACAATTTAAATATGTATTTGCAAAACGATTCTGGGAAGTGTAAGCACTAAATTATTTGGCTACTATTGAATTTTGTATATGCGATTTTCTTTCCCAATCTATATCAACTTCTGTGATCCAACCATCGAAAATTGACTGACTAAAACTTGACACCTTGTTCATAATTTCATGCTACTACGGTTCTCAAACGGATTTAACAAATAGATCTAAGCATATCCCTATGAGGCAATATTACGCCACAGAAAAAAAAAATTAAATTCTAAATATATATTTAGTATTTACAATAAGAGGGTGGAGAGAATAAATTGATTATGAACTTATCATTTATGACATTCAAACTCAAGATTTTTTTACTCACGAGTAAATAAGAATAGGGGCATTTAGATCCGAGTTCAAAAAATTGACCTACTTTCCAATTGAGTCCAATTCTATGTGCCTTATCAGTTTAGGTTCAATTGATATTTTTTATGTCTATTTTGTCCTTTTATAATCTAAATTAAAATATATTTACATTTCTTGATTTATCTAAATTTTGAATCTTTAAAGCCTTTAATCTATTCAATATCCAAGGAAAAAAAATTTAAAATTAAAATTCATGGCACGTTTATCAACAACAAAATCTAATGTGATATACATTCTTAATAAAAGTAGATTACAAAAAGAAAAAACCTATGATATAGGTACATAAATACAAAATATGTGATAAAGATATATTTAAATAATATCTAATTAAACTATGATGTAGGTGAATAATGCAACTAATATGTGATGCAGGTAGGCAATGTAATCAATCTGTGATGCAGGCAGTTAATTTACAAAAAAAAAAAAAAATGGTACATGTGCAATTAATCTCTAATATAGGTAGAGTATTATAAAAAAATCCTATGGTACAAGTAGAAAAACACAATTAATCTTAGATTATCAACAAAATATATAATATATATATATATATATATATATAGGTAGATAAATACAATTATTCATGATACATGTACATTATAATATAAAAAAAATAAAAAAAGGACAAGTGATATAGGTAGATAAAACAAAAAAAAATGGGAAGAAAAATGATATTGAGGGAGGAAACACTAGAGAAAATGCTAATTCGATAGAACTTCAAAATTTAAAATATATATATAAAGGAGAAAGAAGCACAAAAAAAAGACGAAGAATCCAAAACACTAATGCAATTTTTTTTAACTAATCAAATGTATATTGATCATCCTTATGGAAGGAGGAAGAGAAGAGGAATATTTTGAAAGAAGATTACTGGGCAAAATAACACAGGAAGAGAAAGATATTGTGAGAGAGAAACAAAAAAAAAAGAGAAATTAATGGTTGGGGAAATGGGAAGAAAAAAGGAGATTTCAATCCCTAATCCTATAATTAAGGATAAGATTAACATTAATCACAAATTAAAAAAACAATAATTATTTAATTAGTCAATTTGAGAGTACATTTGGCAAGAGAATACAAATAAACTTATGTGGATAATGAATCACTGTACCTAATCCAAAATTTAAAACAAAATTGGACTCTAACTAATAATGGCTTATAAAATTGGACTCATATTAAGTTTCCCCATAAGAATATCGTTAGGTAACAAGTGTGAAAATTTCACGCAATGGAATAAGAGTTGAACATAAAATCTATAAATTCCTAGTGGAGATAAATATTATTAACCGTAATACTAGAGTTTCTCAGTCCAAAGTCAAATGGTCTATTTGTAGAGAAGTTATTGGATAGTACAATATAACCACGTGCCATTAACAACTGGTAGTACCCACAAAGAAAAGTTGAAGGCTAGGTTTCAATGCTTCCCCCGTTCCTCTATTCCCTCCTCATTTTCCACCAAAACAAAAAATTCCCTCCGCCTCCCCTTTTGCTTGAATTTTGATTGAATCCCATCCCTAAACATTAAAATCCAAACTGCAAAAACCAGAAATCTCATGTTACAGGTTTTGGAATTTTTTGGTTGAATCTAACTGCAATTTTTTGCTTGAATTTTGTTTTATCTTTTTGGATTACAGCTTGCGCAAATTTTGGGGCTCTGGGTTTTCTTAGACAAAGAGAACATATGCAATTCGGTTTGATGAGTGAGTTTTTAAAGTTTGGGGGAACCATCTGCAAATGAAAAAAAAAATTGTTGTCCTTCTTGCTTCATCATGGGTGGGAAAGTGATGGGTGAGAAATTTTTTTTTGTTTTGAAAAAATGATATTATCGACTCTAAAGAGAAGGGGGTTGGCTTAGCCCCACAATGGACTAGCAACAATGTGGTTAAAATCCGCGTTTAGAGAGAATCGAACCTAAGACTTCTCACTTACATGTGAAGAAGAATATCACCAGACCGTAATACTAAGTGGCACGTGATGGGTGAGTTTTAAGCTTGGAGGAATCATATGTGGCAGCCTAGATGAGGCAAAAAGTTCAAGAAGTCGGTTAATGAAATTATTAATAAAAAATACTGATAATTTTTATTACCTCATAATTTCACATGTCGTGATTTAATTAGTAAGTACCACCATTTAACAATGTCACGTGATATTACAGTACCACTCTATAGTTTATCCTACTTGTAAACAAGGACCGGTTATCCTCGGAATATTCCAAATTACTGGAGGCATTCAAATTACAGTAAAATTCCAGGTTTGACAATGACAAACAAGCTCGGTAGTAGGGGAGGAAAGTTTTTTCGGTTTGAAGCTTTTTGGGCAAAGGAGGAGGAGTGTAAAGAAGCAGTGAAAAATTGCTGGGAAAAGATCGAGGTAGGGATTGCCCCGGTGCGGTGGGTGAAAAAGATTAACGATTGTCGATCCCATTTAATTAGGTGGAGCTGTGACAAATTCAAGAAGCGGGGAAGACAGATTGAGATACTTCTCGATCAACTTCGTCATCTACAAAATAATTAGGGGATAAACATCGATGAGATTCGGGAAAAAGCCAAAGTGGTTGATAGTCTATGAGCTCAGGAGGAGAGTTACTGGCAGCAACGGTCTCTTGTGAAGTGGCTGAGGGAAGGTGATGCAAACACGATGTTTTTTCACCAATCTACGCTACAGCGTCGTAGAAGAAATAAGGTGTTAAAGATTAAAGACAAAAATGGTGTATGGGTAGATGATCCCAGCTGGGTCCGTCAATTGGCGGATGATCACTTTATTAACACTTTCATGACCGGGGGAAGCATGAGTTAGGGATCTCTGCTTGATTGCCTAACTTTGTCGGTTTCGAACGAGATGAATAAGATGTTGACTGCTCCGATTCTGGAAGAGGAGGTCAAGGTTGCTGCGGTTCACATGGGTGGTCATAAAGCCCCTAGACCGGATGGTTTTTAAGGGGTTTTTTTTATCAATCCTTTTGGGAAAACATTGTGGGTGATGTGAATGCGTTGATTAGAACAATGATACATAGAGAAGATGACCCAAGAATGATTAATTCTACTCAAATCGTGTTGATCCCAAATGTGCAAAATCCTGAGTCCGTAACTCAATTTCGGCCTATAAGCCTTTGCAACTACTCTTACAAAGTCCTATCAAAAGTTCTTGCAAATAGGTTGAAGCCCATACTGCCGGACCTTATCTCACCAACACAAAATGCCTTCGTTGCGGGTAGGCAAATTCAGGATAACATCGGGATAGCCCATGAGTTGTGTCATTTCCTGAAAATGAGGAAAACAAAATGCAAGTTTAAAGTGGGTATTAAACTTGACATGCAAAAAGCTTATGATCGAGTGGAATGGGATTTCCTTGATGCGATCATGGAGAAAATGAGCTTCAATGATGTCTGGAGGAAGCTAATTATAGGCTGTGTATCCTTGGTGAATTTTGCAGTTATCCTTAACAGGTAACCAGGAAAAAAGTTCACTCCTTCGCGGGGTCTTTGGCAAAGCGATCCCCTATCTCCTTATTTATTTCTTTTTGTAGGTGAGGTTTTAACCAGAATGTTACATGGTGTTGTGATAGGGGGTTATTGGATGAAGTTAAAATGAACTCAAGGGGGCCGGTCATCTCCCATATTCTTTTTGCAGACGATATGTTAATTTTCCTAAAAGCAGATAAGAAGAACTGTAGGAATTTAGTCAGCCTATTGGAGACTAATTGCCTGGCTTCGGGACAAGGAATCAATTTGCAAAAGTCAAGTGTGTTCTTTGGGGCCAACATCCCGACTTGTGTTTCTACCGAGCTTGGCGATATCCTTGGCATGCCAATGGTGAATAATCCAGGTACTTACTTGGGGGTTCCGGCCATCTGGGGGCGCTTAAAGAAAATAGGGCTGGCTTATGTGAAAGGTAGGCTTTTAGGGAAATTACAGGGATGGAAACAAAACACCCTTTCAAAAGTGGGGAAAGAAGTTCTGATAAAAGTCGTTGCCCAAGCTATCCCCGCTTATCCCATGAACATTTTCAAGTTTCCTGCCTGGGTGTGTGCTGAAATGGATGCCATGATTGCTGGATTCTGGTGAGGGGACTCGGGTTGGGCTAGGAAAATTCAGTAGGTTTCAATGGAGACGTTGGGCCTCCCAAAAAGTATGGGTGGTTTGGGTTTAAGAAGTTTTCAGGAATTCAATGACGCTCTTCTTGCCAAACAGTGTTAGCATTTGATACACGAACCAAATTCTCTTTGGGCTAGGACCCTTAAGGCTCGATATTTCCTCAAATGTTCTTTCTTGGAGGCTCGAAAAAGAGGCTGGGCCTCTTGGGCTTGGACCAGTCTCTTAGCAAGACGTCAACTGCTTCTTGATGGTGCTCATTGGCAGATTATGAGTGCGATGGATGTTCGAGTTTGAATCGATAGGTGGTTTCCTTCCTTACCGTTGGGACGCCCTACTTCTGCTAGTACAATTGCGATGACTAGGAACACCCGGGTTAGCTCCCTTATCTGCCCAAACTCTAGAGAATAGGACATTAACTTCCTTCTCTCGTTTCTCTCTTCGAGGGATATTTCGGCAATCCAAGACACGCCAATTAGTGTTTCTCGAATGAAGAACCGACTAATTTGGGCTACAAGCAAAAATGGTAAATATTCAGTGAAATCCAAATATATGGCTGCAATCTCAGTTTCTCTCTTCTAGGGACCATAGACTCTCCTCCTCCCGAGCTGTGGTTGTTGGGGTTTGGAATTGTATTTAGAAATTTGAGGTGCATTCGAAGATCCGTCATTTCCTTTGGAACACCTTTCATAACGCGACGGCTACTATGACAGCTTTATATATAAGGCGATCTTCTTCCACTCCTATTTTCCCAATCTGCAGGTGCCAAGAGGAAACAATTGAACATCTTGGTCTTCTATGTCCTTGGGTAGCTCCCATTTGGCTTGGCGGGGTGCTAAAGCATCAAGTGATCAAATATAGTAGCTTAAATTGGGTGTAGTGGCTGCAGGTTGTCGTCTTCTCCAATCTGGGGTCCAACACGAACAGTAGCTGGGTGCGGGCATATGTGGGTTTCTCTTGCTGGCACATATGGAAATCTCGGTGTGAGTTTGTGTTCAACCAGGTGCCCACCAACTCCTCCAGAGTTATTGCGACAATTTTCATCTCATTGGGGGAATTCGCTGATGCGCGGGGTAATCTAAATGACACTGCGATCTCGGCTTCAGTCAGGGTGAGGCAGGATCTAAGATGGTCTCCTCTAACTGCTCCTTTTTTTATAAGGAAAATGTTGATGCTAGTTAGTCGCGGTTGAACAATTCTGGTTTTGTTGGGGTTATGGTGAGAACTAAGAACGGAAATTTTTTTGCAGCAGCAAGATACTCCATTGCGGCTCCAAGCGTCGCAGCGGCGGAGGCCTATGCGCTGCTTCGGGGGTGTGAAATGGTTTCCTTTTTGTGTCTGAGTTCGATTGTTTTCGAGTCTGATTCCCTAGATTCTATTTCGTGCTTAAATGTTTTGATGGAGGATAGTTGTTAGGAGGCCTTCCCGATCTTGGTGAAAGTCAAGGAGTTGGGTGAGTCATTCCAAGACTGTCGCTAGTCTTGGGTTCCAAGATCAGCCAATGTAGCAGTGGATTCTCTTGCGTCGTTGAACAATCCGGAGATGTGTGATGTCATTTGGGTTGATAGACCCCCATCTTCGTTGGTGCATGTACTGAACAATGATGGTTTACCTTGTCCTCATTAAGTTTTCTTTGGCAGTGTAGAGGGCGATGCCTTTGCATGGTTGCATCGTCCCCCGTCTTGTACCCCTCTACACTGTTCTTGCTTTGTTAGTCTTGTTTGCCTCGTTTGTAGGCTTTCTTTGTAAGTTCTGGCATCTTTTCCCTTGAATGAAAATTCTCTGTTTCCCAAAAAATAAAAAAATAAAAAATAAAAGTCCGGTACACATTTATTAGCCAAGCAATCTTCTTACGACTAGATCCAATCTTGTAATTCCTATAGAAAGGAAAAAGAATTTCATATTCTTCCTTTCTGGAAAAAGGGTGAAGAAAAGGAGACATTTAGAGGAGTGTATTCAATTGGGAATTTGAGATATTTTTGTAGAGTCTAATTGATTTGTAGAGATTCTATGTAAAATTTTGATTCAATTTCCTCAAAATCTTTTGGGTGGAGATGAGATTTGTGAATGCTTAAAATACATTACAAAATCTCTCCAATTCCCTCTAATTTCTCAACCTTTTCAAATTCTTTAAAATCAAATTTTAATTGAATACACCTAGAATGTTATAAACTTCTTTAAAATCCTAATTGCATACACCTGAATTTCTAAAGATTTTAATCTTAAAATCCCAATTGTATACACATTGAATTTCAAAAAATCACTTAAATTCTTGATTGAATACCCCTAGATTCATTAAAAAAAAATTAAGATCTCTCAAAATCTCAATTGAATACACCCCCACCTTAGATTTGTTGGTGAAATTGAAAGATGAACTAGAACTGTTACCAATTCCAACCATTCACACCTTCAACCGTTTGAAGGCATACGAAAGCGACTTGAAGGTGGTAAAATGTAGAACACAATGTTATTTATCAACCAAAATTTAGAACCACATAAATTAGAAATCCAAGTTGAAATGCCAATTAAACCAAGATAGGGATAAAGCCGAGTCAACAAACGCGCAATATTCTAAAGAAACCAAGCAAAAACAGATTCCTCATCCCCCAATTTTAAACATAATAAGTAAAGAAAGCAATAATATAGACTAGGATTACAACATGCATTCTGCTCGGAACTTTCTCTGCCAATTGCTTTAGCACTTGACCTCCTTCAAACCATGAGCAAAGTAGATAAATGTTGGGTCAGTTGCGCCCTCCTTGTAGTAGGCAAAGACCAAAACGCCATCATCATGCATGCTCTCCCCAACAAAGCTGCAAACAACATCCGAGTCAATGTTAATATAATTTGAGTAACATAGAAACGAGGGAACCCCCAACTGATAGGATCACGACATTAGATTATGAATACGGAACAATCAGTCACCATGGGCGCATTATCAACAAAACTTACAATTGGAGGTCGCTGAGCTTCCCAAGCAGAAACTTGGTTGCTGCCTCAATGTTCTTCTTGAACACCTCTTGGCTCTCCCCCTCCAACTTGGGTGTCAACAGTTTGATATACCTCTTCACCCATGTGACAAACTGCTTCTTGTCGTATGGAGGTTGCTCCTGCAAAGCATCAGACAATAACAATCAATTTCTACTCACAAAGAACCTTGGAGAGCAACAGTACAGTAAGCACCAAGTACCTGAAGTCTAAATGTATCAACAATGTCAACAACCTTGACGGCTTGATCATCTACACCCTCATCCTCACCTCCACCTTCAGCAGATGGATTTGCACCAATGTCTACATCAACAGCTCCTTGAACAACCCACTGTGAACGACAAAAATCATTCAAACAACTTACAGTTAATCAACTACGCAATTCATAACAATCAACATATTAACCTTATAAAAGTGATCCATATCAGAATAAACCTATAACCACAAAGTTCAATAACAACCACCTTGGACTACACCCTGCAGGAAAAAAAGTTTAAAACCATCTAGGCAACACACAAGCCTACCATACATTCAACTTTCAAATTACATTGCAAACACAGCTATATATTTCTACCGAGCGGTTAAACTTATAATAAAATTACAAAGGCAGTTCAACAAGTGGGGAACGACCAACTCACCTTGCCATCAACTTCCCAGAGCACTCCATTGTGGATTTCCCTGTATGGAAATGAGTCCGAGAGAAGCTCATCACCTATAGTAGAAGCATGAATTTGGTCAAGAACTTGACAAAAGAAGTTCAACTAAATATATAAGTTAAAGAAAACAAGAACATCGTATAACCCAAAAAAAAAAAAAACAGATCCAGCAGACATCATAAACAAATCTATACACTTTACTAAGTTCAACTGTTCAAGTAGTTTACACAATAAGTTCAGAAATTGCGTCAAAATATCCACCATATCCAAAGATATATCCAATCCCAATATTTTCTAATTACACGACTATTCCAACAACATATCAAAATTATAAATTAGCAAGTCTAACATAAAATTCAAAAGCTTCACACAATATAATTAATATGCGTACCCGGTGCCAAATTACATAAAATAAATACAGAAAGAGTTCGATAACCATAAATCACCGAGCAATATAAATTAGATTTTTTGTAATCATTCAGATGAAATCCAGTGGCTTCATAAATTATAAACAACATGCAAAAGCACCCAGAAACAAATTACATGCACACAATCACCACTAAATAAATCAAAACAATTTTAGCGCCGCAATGAATAGAAGGATTTGTAAAACAATTTACACGGCGGGAAAGCAACAATTTGGCGCCGGATCCGTACCATAACCTAAAATTTGGAGATTAAACAGAGATCCACCTTCGTATTTTTTTCATAAGATTAGAACTAATGAATCGAAACCCTTAATTTTGGAACCGAAAAAAAAAGAAAAACAAAACCCTAATTTGAACATAAGCGGGACAAGATTAGGGAAAAAACTTTTACCGGTGAGGAGGTCTTGGTAAACCAACATAATTGCGGCTCGGATCGCTCCAACAACAAAGATTAGGATTTGAGAGGAGGGCAGAGAGCGACGCAGCGAAGGAGTAAGAGGGTTTGAGAATGCCCTGGTGACCGATATATATAGGCGAGGCGAGGGTTTGGGAAGAACACGGATATGGCAGGATGGTGGGCAACTGGGAAATTACGAGAATGTACTCGCTTTTCTGTAAAATTTCTTCTAAGCCATTGGGGATATTCGTTTCCAAATCCGAGCAGAACGAGGTTTTTTCGATGGTTGGGTCGGACTAGTTCTAACACTCTTAATTTGGGCCGTAAAAAGGCCTGTTGGATTGTAATAAAACCGGGCCCAATTAATTCAAATTTGATTAGGACATTATCAAAAGAAGGACATTATCTACTAATTTGAACAATAATCTTTTTCTTTTTTTTTTTGGTGGAATAGTTTGCACATTTATCGATATACAGGGTTTCTCAACCATTTCCTAAATATATCATGTTTATTCTTAAATTTTTCTTTTATCCTTAATTACTTCTTTGTTGGAGTTTATTCAGCCTTAAGTACTTAGTCGCTCAAGTATTAAGATTTGCTTAACTTTCCACGCAAATGTATGTGTGTAATTTTGGGTTTGGTCGTGTCAAAATCGTCACATGTTCTTTCTTTTTCTTTTTGAGGTTATTCAAGTCATTCAATCATGCCTTTGTTGAAATTAAGTATCAACAACGAAAACTGACCACGATTATAATTTTAAATTTTTTATAACCAAATTCCTTATCCCTTTTCAATTGCACAAGACAATCAAGGAAATTGCATTATACGACTTTAATTGTCACACAAATTTCACGAGGATGCAAATAAAACCAACACAGTGTTCACGTATTAACAGACATGTGTCAACTATTAAGCGAATAATATCCTCCTGCATTTAATATCATGACTCTGATAACAATTACGTAGAACGCACTACACTACCGTAATGCTCACATGTACGCATAATTTTTTAAATAAAAATTCAATGTATTTTCTCGATCGCATCAAAGATTGAATCACGACCGTCAGATTATCCTTGGCCCACCCATCATCAATACAACTCAACAACGTTCAAACATGTCTAAAACCCATGGACTAAAATGCCGATAATATCGGCGATATTTCGCCGATATTATCGGTTTTTACAGAGATCGATATTTAAACACATATCCATAAGGTTTTCGGCAAATTATCGACGAAATATCGAAAAAATCGATAATATCACGATATTTGCGATATTATCGATTTTTTTCTTGAAAAATCGACGGCGATGGTGAAGGTGAGGAGACTGCGATGGTAGGTGGCGGAGAGGAGACTGCGATGGTAGGGGAGGACCGGAGGAGACGACGGAGGAGGGGTAGACGACGGACGAGGGAGGTCTGTGCGTGTGGGAGAAGTTCTGTGCGTGAGGGAGGGAGGGAGAGAAGACGGAAGGGAGGAAGAGAAGACGGAAGGGAGAGGTGGTGTGTGGTGTGGTGTGGTGTGGGAGAGAACTGGAGTGTGGGAGAGAACTGGAGAAGGGAGGGAGAGAAGAGAGAGACGGAAGGGAGAGAAGAGTGATTTTCTGTGGGTAGTTTTTGTGGGGGGGTTTTTTCGTTTTAGTCAGAGAGGCTTTGAGGGGGGGTTGTTTTTGATTTTAGTCAGAGAGGTGGGTTGTTTTGGTTTTAGATTTAGTCAGAGAAGGGAGGGGGGTCACAGGGGTGGGTTGTTTTGGTTTTAGATTTAGTCAGAGAAGGGAGGGGGGGTCACAGAAGGGAGGGGTCGCGCGGGGGGGGGGGGGGGGCATTTCATTTCAGTCAGTCAGACTGTCCAGTGCACGCCCCTCAGAATAATTGTGTGGTGGTGTGAAAAACAAAAGAGAATCTAATGTAAATGATCCAATCGAAATAATGTAAAATCAAATAAAAAAACATATAAATAATTCAAATAATTCAAAAGTGTCTGTTTAATAATTTTGAACCTCATAGGAACTCTATGTGGTACTAAGTCACTCATGTATCTTACCATGCAATGTATAACGTGTAAAATATTGTACTACTTCATTATATATAAATGATTATGGTGTGTTTAAACTTCTTTCATTAATTACTACATATTTTCTACACTCACAATGTTTGCCAGCTCGCTATATAATCAACTTAAATCAGTTAAATCTATCATGTAATGCATTTTCTTTCAATTTTTTGTGATAAACTAATAGATAATTGACTAAATAAACATCCTACAAAGTTTCAATAAAAATTTCCAAGTTTTTCTTACAATTTCCGTGGTTTCCATGTAATTTTTATCGATATCGATATTTTATCGATATTTCCGTGTTTTCGGACTACCGATATTTCCAATATTACCGATATTTAAATCCTTGCTAAAACCACACCAAGCCTACAAATCCAAACATCAACCAACCAATCACCATCCGACATATCGAAAACCCATCCACATGTCAGGTAGCTGTTCCACCGCTTCAACTCAAAGACTCGACCACAGGGAAACCAACCCTCTTTTAATTTGCATTGATACACTTGCCACTCTGATAAAACAAGTTACCATATGCAGACGCGGGAGAAACCCAAATTTGTTCAACTTTGGTCCTCTGGCCGTATAAATATCTCTGTCTTTTTGCACCTCTCTGCTTCTCTGCTCCTCTTTACACTCTTTATCCCTGTCGTTTCTAGTGTGCTTGAAGAGCGCGACGCCACAGCCGTGAAATATTCCATCTGCATGGATGGCGTCTCTGACAACTGTGGCCGCACTATTGTCAAGCTTCAGTGCTCTCACTTGTTTCACCTCAGTGAGCTAATTTTCACACTTTTTTTTTCCGCATGCACACCCGGTTTATTTCTAGCCTTTCAATCGAGCTGAGTTTGAAGAAGAATCAATAAACAAAAATAACCGCGATGTGTAGAATGAGAAAAAAAAACGTGCAAAAATCATTTTCTTTAATTTTATTTCCTTTTAACTTTTGAACAACTTTTTTTTTCTTTAACTGAAAATTTTCCTCATGTTGTGTATGTGTATCCTTTGTATATTTATAGGATATCGAATTTCACACTCCTCTTTTAGCGGTTAGCACAACATATTAAAAATTCTACAGTTTTGGGATTTGCTATATATACACACACACACATACCTATGTATGTAAATATAACTATGGAGTTAATATTTGTTCACAATTACTGTTTTGTTATTTCCTGAATGTGTGTTGATGCTGGAACTACCGATGCTAAGAGTTCAGTAGTCAATGTCCTGAATGTGTGTTCATGAAAAACAAGGCTATTTGTGTTGTTTAAATGTGGATCAGGAAAACATTGGAGGATTTCGAAAAATTAGGTTGTCTGAAAGTTGTTTTGCGATTTTGTGTGCCTAAGTTGTTCGAGAATTGGTTGTTTCAACAGCATTGATGTAAATCTTAGAACTCATGGGCGTTTAAATTGAGTTAATTCATAGTTGTTAGTTTTCTCATTAAACTTGGTTGGAGCTATTTCAAATGGCTTTTGGTCTAAATGTAGAGTGCTGGTTTATGCTTATCACTCTTATGCTTACCATTCATATTTTTTCAGATTGCATTGGTTCTGCATTCAATGTAAAGGGTATCATGGAATGCCCTAATTGTCGTGAAATTGAGAATGGCGAATGGAGGTACTATGTATCTTGTAGCCCTGACCGTGAGCTCGACCTATCTGAGGACGAGATGGATTATGAGGACAGTCCTATAGAGTTCCTTGACATGGTAAAAGTAATCACAGCATATATCAATATATATATATATATATTTTTTTTTCAAATCAAACAAGCTTCACAGAATGTTGTAAAATTTGAGTGAATCGCGAGTATGAGCCAAGATACAATACGATGTGCACACCCCTGCATAACAAGATGCGATAACTAATGCGCATAGTTTATAAATCTGTAAATAGATAAAACCAATTTATATTGTTAAGACTTTAAATTTCATCCATTTCGTGAGTATCATTGTTTCGACTCTGCAAGCTCCTTACTCTCCTTCTGCTCTTCTGTTAGATATTGCTCTCATACCATCTTAATTGTCATCAGAATATACAAATCATTCTGTTTTATTAACATGTGAAAATTGTGTAAATTCTTGTTGCATAGGCTATTTATGTAATAGGTCAAATTGATATGTTAAATTAACTTGCGTCCCGTTACTTCAATTGGCGTTCGCTAGTTGTGCTTCAATTCTTTCCTTTTGATAGATTTTATATCAAACTGAAATAAATAGGTTGCTGATGTTCTGATTCTTCTCTAGAAATTATGGTCCACCAGGTAGGAACATAACGAGAGAGAAGTTCCCCTGTGCTTTCAGTGGAATCAGAATCAATGAAAAAAGTTAACGAGTGCATAAATCATGAAACACACATCTATTTCCAAGCAGTTTACTGAACTTCACAACATGATTAATGCCTCTTTTGATCTTTGCCTTATATATGTATGTTTCAAAACTTGTAGGGAAATGGGATGGCTATCGCCAACCCGTCACAGTAAGTTCATCTTCTTTTGCTTTCACCTTAAGTTCAAATTTTCAGTTGATAAAAAACTAGTTTCACGACAGGCTCATAACCACATTTTGAAGCAGATTTGCTTGACCCTTATTCGGTCTTTTCTGGTAATCCTTATACCTACAATCAATGGACTGGCTTTCCCGTACCCAGCGAGGTATTTCCTTCGAATCCTTCGCAGATTGACTGGAGACCCGAACCTTTAATTTGTGATAGCTGTACCAATTTGTGTTCAACCGGTGACGATACTAGTGGTGCTAATTGATCTTTATATCCATCGGCAACCTTGAGTTCTGGGATTGATTATATTGGCATGCCAAATGCACCATTTGTTCCTCGAGTTGTTGAGGGCGGGTAAGCTTTCGATATACTCAAATCTCCCAAGTCATTTTGAAAACTGCATTGTGTTCATTGTCCTTCATTTTTCTTAAATAGCGTCTTTTATCTTAATTACATGCACATTTTCCGTGTATCTTGCGTGTTCAAACCAGTTATGAATCCTCATATGGTTTCGGTTATCAAAGAAGTAATGATCCCCTTCATTCCAACTTCCGAATGATGCAGCAGCTGCCAACCAATTTCCCTTCACAAGCGGCGCACGCTTCCATGGGAAGATCAAATGACTTAATGCACTGGCTTCGAGCAGGATAGATAACACCTTCACTTGGACGGACTGCAGACTCCATTCCATTTTCTGTGAACATGAACTCTAGCCTGTCATCAGTAACCAACGGTCATCGCCTTGTCCAGGAAGGAAACAAGGTCCAACCTCAACGACTATTTCTAGAAGATGCTGGTATTTAACTTCTTTTTTCCCCGATGTGAATCCGTAAGCCGATACCAGACCAAAAAATGGCTTTGTTGCTACCCCTTCAATAACTAATAATTATTACCGCAACTGCATCGTTTTTTTCTATGAGAAGCATAAACTTTCTATATATTATACAGTTGTTATTTCATGCTTGTTTTATGCAAGAAACCGAAGCAAAAATCAATAAAATAGGGTTTGCTCCCAAGGGGAATGCCTTCTAAGTTGTTATTTCTGAACATTTGGTGTTTTTTTTTACAAGTGATATTGAAGGAGGGCTAAACAAACATTAGACTTCATACCCTTCTGCCATGGCCCTGAATTAGGCATGTTTATCCCATAAGCCCAAACGAGTGACTTATTCCCATTTAAGAGAGTAAAAAGGTCATTTTCTTTTTGTACGATGAGTAGTTGTTATATCCTGATTAATTCATAGGCTTTTGAAAATTAAAAAATGATAGCTAGAAATGCCTAGGCACCCGTCTAGACCCGCTTAGGTCGCTACTCTCACTAAGACAAAAAATAGGTAACTTTCATTTTGTATTTTGTTTTTTCAATAAACTGTAAGAGATTTTGTTAATATTTGGATGAATACTCGTTATATGCTTGTTCCTCATGTTTTCAATATGTTCTAGTACTTTATAATCTATATGCCATTTTATTTGCAATTTATATATCCCAATACAATTATGTATTTTTTTTAATTAAGTAGACTTTTTTTTTTGAACAAACGATATTGTCTACACTAACGGAGAGGGGTAGGCTTAGCATCACAATGAGCTAGCAATCATGTAATTCAAATTCGCTTTTGGCAAAAATCAAACCTAAGACATCTCACATACAAATGAAGAGGAATACTACTAGATTACATCAGTAAGTAGCAAGTAAACTTTATTTATATGTTATATAATAATTTAATTAAAATTAAAAAAATCACTTATGCTCCCGCCCAGATGCCTAGGTGCAAGACCTCTGCCCATAGTCCAATTAACGTCTAGCGCCCCTTGGAACCTTGACTAGGAGTAGTGTACCGTCTCCTATGCAACATAGTTTGAATTGGAGGTAGATTTTTTGCCCTCCCACTTCCCATACACTCCCATCCCCTCATATTTTGTGCGGTCACGATTAAGTTATGTCAACATTTTATATTGATTTTTTTATACAGATAATAAGACAAAAAATAATAGTAATATAAAATGTTGACGTGGCTTAACCGTGACCGCACAAATAGGAGGGGATGGGAGTTTATGGGAAGTGGGAGAGCAAAGAATCAACCTTCGTTTGAATTTTGGTCTCGTAATCTAAATTAGATTGAAATATTGTTCAAATAAAATCATTGTTCTAAAAATCCCCGCCTAAGCACTAGGCGGCTGGCCACCGTCCTGATTAATGCCTAAGCGTTTAGAAATTAAGAAAGGGCGCTTAGACCGACTAAGGCTCCCGCCTAGACCACCTAGGCACCCGCCTAGCCCGTCTAGACCCGTTTAGACAACCGCCTAGGTTGCGACTCACTTAGATGGAAAATAGATAACTTTCATTTTGTATTTTATTTTTTCAATAAATTGTAAGAGACTTGTTGAATACTCAAAAGGAACACATATTATATACTTGTTCACCATGTTTTCATTATGTTCCAATAGCTCATAATATATATGTCATTTTATTTTGTAGTTTATGATGAAATTATATATATTTTAAGTATAATCAGACACTTATTTATACAAAATATATAGATTTAATTAAATCCGCCTAGGCGCCCCGCCTAGACCCCGCCTAGCCGCCTAGCCGCCTAGTCGCCTAGGCGCTAGGCCTCAGCCCGCCACCCGACTAACACCTAGCGTCTTTTAGAACCTTGAATAAAATACGGCGACAATTAAAACCTTTTTTTTATATACAATTATATATTTAGTTTACGGTAAATAGTTGACACATGGGCAAAACTACATAATATGTCACTCATATATTAAATATTAATTTTACAAGTATTTAAGACAATCATCACATTAATATTAAATATCGAATAATGTTACAAAGATCAAATTTTTAAATCAAATTTGTAAATTAAATAATGTGTCATCAATAAGAAATAAACATGATAATTGACACTTAATTAATAATCTAATCATCTAAAGCCACATCACTTGATTT
This sequence comes from Crataegus laevigata, assembly GCA_963580275.1. Taxonomy (NCBI): domain Eukaryota; kingdom Viridiplantae; phylum Streptophyta; class Magnoliopsida; order Rosales; family Rosaceae; genus Crataegus; species Crataegus laevigata. The sequence goes on along the minus strand of OY756940.1, from coordinate 13,045,541 downwards.
ACAAATTTAATTTAAAAAAAAATTGATCTTCTTAGCATTACCCTTATATTCAACCTTCAATTATAATTGTATTAGATATATTTTTATATAAAAATGAAAGAAAACTATAGACTGAGCAAACACAGATCTTTCCCGGATCTGTGCAATCGGAGCCCGAGAATCAATGAATCTAAATTATTGAAATTTGACCCAACGATTGTAATTATTAAAATTGAATCAAATTTTAATGATCAAAATCCATTAATTCCTGGAGCCCAAATCCATTGATCCCTGACAGATCCGGAGGATCTGTGTTCCGACTGAACCTTTGTAATAATACTTCTGACCAAAAAAACATTTGTAATAAGTGGCAAAAATGATGATTGGGCGAAAAAAATAGGAAGACTCTTAAGTCCTTCTGTACCAAGTACCGACGTGGCGTGGTCTAATTGGGCGGATGACCATTCAATGGTGGCGATCAAGTGGAGACGCGCTTTTGAGTCCTCTGTCGGTCCCGGTTGTTTGTGTGCCAAACTCGAAAGGCTTCTCTCTCTCACACGAATTCAAGCACAGAAGCACTCACCTTTCGAGTTTCCGATCCATTTCTCAGGTAATTTTCTCCGTAATTATTTCAACAATTTAGACCTTAATTTTGTTTCAATGTGTATGCATCAGAATCTAATCTGCATTATTTCCTTTAAATTAGGACAAATTGAATTCACCGATTGGATAATCGGAACCGAAAACCCCCATTTGGGGATTCGAATTGAGATTTGGAATTTGCTCAATTCGTACACTGGTTCGTTCATGCCAGCATTTCTTGTTCTCGTTATCGAGTTTTGGGAATTAGGTTTTTTGAATTGTTGAATCAGCAGTAGGTTTTTTACCATGGAAGGTAATAAGGATGAAGCTTTGAGGTGTGTTCGAATTGCCGAAGAAGCAATTGCTTCCGGCAACAAAGGGCGTGCGTTGAAATTTATTAAGATAGCACAACGGCTTAATCAGAATTTGCAAGTTGATGCACTTTTGGTTAAGTGTGAGGCGATTAATTCGGGGTCTTCCGCATCTTCTGTTGATGAGAAGGGTGCTAGTGAGATTAGGAAGGGGGTCGGTGTGGAAAAGTTGGACCGCGGATTGAATGGGGAGGTTAGTTATACCGAAGAGCATATTCAGTTGGTTAGGAAGATTAAGAGAAACAAAGACTATTACGCAATTCTTGGAGTGGAGAAGACTTGCTCGGGTGAGGACATTAGGAAGGCTTATAGGAAATTGTCACTGAAAGTTCATCCTGATAAGAACAAGGCTCCTGGTTCAGAAGAGGCTTTTAAGATAGTGAGCAAGGCTTTCAAGTGTTTGAGTGATGGAGATTCGAGGAGGCAGTATGATCAGACTGGACTGGTTGATGAATTTGAGTACAACCAGCAGCACAATAATATGAGGAGGAGGAGGAGAGGTGGGAATGACTTTTTTGACGATGATTTTGACCCCGATGAGATATTCAGGGCGTTCTTTGGTCAATCAGACATGTTTCGGACAGGTCGTGTTTATAGGACTAGTAGACCAGCTGGCCATCAGAGGGAGGAGTCTCAGGGAGGGGGACCTAACATCATGCTTCTTGTTCAAATATTACCATTCTTGGTAATTGTGTTGTTAGCATATCTGCCCTTCTCGGAGCCTGTCTACTCGTTGCAGAAGAATTACAACTACCAGATTCCCAAGACGACAGAGAAATATGGAGTGGAATTTTTTGTTAAATCGCAAGCATTTGATGAGAGTTATCCTGTTGGAAGTGTGGCTCGAGATAACATAGAGAACAGCGTTATCAAGGATTACAAAAATGTTCTTGTACACTACTGTCGGGTTGAGCTTCAAAGGCGTCACTGGAGTAAGAATCTACCTACTCCTCACTGCGACAAATTGAATAAGCTTGGAGTAGCATGAAGGTTAGATATTTTATTTTTCAAAAAAGAAAGATCTGTAACTTTTACTTGTTCATTGTCTGCTTGATTAGAACACGTCTTCCACTGTCCTAACCCTAGCTTTTTCTGAATTCAGCCTACCAGTTGAATTATCAACTTAAACAGTTGCCTTGTATCCGGGGGCTGAATCCTCATCTTTTTAAGCAGCTTTACCATGTGGACCTATTGTGTGAATTGCATGATCCTCTATGGGAGTTTAACGTTGCTCTTTCCTTTTCGTGCTGTGTGTGTTTTCAGCACAAATTCATATTCCGCACAAATTACTGACCCCTACTTATTTCTCAGCAACCGTGTAGTTTTGAAATTTAAGTCCTTTGAAGCATAATTCATGGACAATACGTAAGTTGCAGTGCCAAACACTAAAAGCAGTTTTCCGTGTTTGGGTACTCTAAGTGCTTTCGTTTTAGTGTAGAACTGTAGATCCTCCCAGCCTTGTTTCTAACCCTGGCCAAAAATGTTAATTTGAATCCATGTGTCTTGGTTTCTTTGTTGGTTGGTAATTTGGTATCATATTTCAAGTTAACCATTTAACGACATTCTGTATTTTGACTTTTTATTAATCAGAGGCTATACGGCTGAAGTGGATGTTTAGTGCCACTACGTTGAACCTGGACTCAAAGTACAGCTGGTTGATATTGTAAATGCTCCTGTCGACTTCTTTGGAAGTGACCAAGGATTGCATATCCTCTCCGATATTACTTGCTGGTCACACAGCTGTTCGGGAATGTGGTCCAGGATAGTGGTAGCGAGGGTTTTCAGCACCCGAATGGCATATCATTTGGCTAGAATAATAGTGTACACAATTCTTGAAATAACCTGTGAGGTCAATACTAGTTACGAAAGTTTATGAAAAATTGAGCAATAGGTTTGTGATAGTGATTATTTCCGCTCTAAAACCCTACAGTTTTCTTTGTATTCTTTTTATCAGACTATGCAGTTGCTGTTTACAGTTTCCTTTTGTTTGGTTCAGATAGAAAGCATGTCTATATGCAAGGAGCGATCCGCGCAACTTAAGCATCTGCCCTTATTGTTAGTTATTTGTTTCAAAGAATTTATATCGTTTCTTAGCGTCTTTTGAAGTATGGAGGAAACTATGTTGCTTTGATTTAGCACTATTGTCTTATGCCAGTGTCATAGAGTTGTTAGAGAAGAGTTTAATCCTCACTGTCGCGGACTCCTGGCTCCGTGTACCGCATAGACGAGTCCTCCTCCTCCGAGGATGCATGTGACATGTATAGCGCAAGAGTCTGCTTGCCTTGGACTTGTTCAGGGGATCAAAACAGAAGGGCACTAGTGTCCTATGGATGAGTTAGAACATCTCTAATGGGAGTACAGCTGTACAGGATATCTTCACAATTTTAGTCCCGAGTGAAAGGTACTGTTTGGTACATGGGACGGGACGGAACGGAACGGGACGAGGCGTTCCGTCCCGTGTTTGGTGCGCCTAAAACGGGTGGAACGAGTTGTTCCACAGGACGAGTTTTTGGTGAATTTTCGTTCCGTCTCACCCCCTGGAACGACTCGTTCCACATCCGTGGAACACAAAATTATAACCTCTCCATCTCCTTCTTCCTCCTCGTTTCCATCCGAGGACATCTTTGCTCCCTCTCTGTTCCGTCCCATCCTGTCTCGTCCCGTCCCATTCCGTTCCGTCTTATCCCGTCTGCATACCAAACCGTACCAAAATGTATGGTTGCTGCTTGCTACTGCTCATTGGAACTTCATCAGATGTTCAATGTCAGAAATTGAGATACCTCCCTACCCGATTTCTTTCCTTCTAAGCAGGGGCGGATGCAAGTTAGGGCAAGAGTGGGCAGCTGCCGGTTCAGGGGCCGGCGTTCGACCATTCATTCCATTCAGGGTCTTTGGGTCTGAATTCCAATAACATGCCTTTGTAATATTTGTATCGTACATTCTAATCTTTCTCATCCAATATTTTGTGATCCGTTGCTAACTTGATATCATTTCCTTGTCACTTGAAAATCCGTCACTCAAATATAGCTTTAAAAGGTTATAATAGTTGAATTTGCCAAACCCGGGCCCCTGCAAACCCTGCACATGTTCATGTCGGTCCACTGCATCTGCATCTGCTTAATTATAATATTGTACAAAGAAGGAAGGATCGTTTGCTTCTTTCTCCACCATTTCTTAATACTGTATCACGTTCCCACTTCACTTTCTTCGGGACAGATTCACAAAGATTGCATCCCAAATTCTTCACTACTTAATTTATTAAATATAAATATAATTACAAGACTAATGAAACTTATTACTTAAAAAGAAAATTACCAATCTTGAGCCCAATACATCAAAAAGTAAGAGAGATCAAATCAAAAGGAGCGTTTGCGACGCATTTAGTACTACAATCTAGTTGTATTCTTTTTTATTTGTAAATGAGTAAAAAGAAAATTACCAATCTTGAGCCCAATGCATCAAAAAGTAAGAGAGATCAAATCAAAAGGAGCGTTTGCGACGCATTTAGTACTACAATCTAGTTGTATTCTTTTTTATTTGTAAATGAGAAGTCTTAAGTTTAATTCTCACAAAAATAAATTTAAAATACATTATTACGCGCCTATTATAAAATTAAGTTCACCTCTCTTCCTTAACATCGATTATTGTTTGAAAAAAAAAAGCGTCGACGTGCCTGCTTGAAAGAATGATAAGGGAGGTAATTTCTGTGTTACCCAAAAAAAAAAAGAGGTAATTTCTGTCCACCATTTTTCACTTTTGAACATAATTTTTTAATTGAATAATTGAGCAAATCAAATAAAAATAAAAAGCGAAAATTAAACAAGAGTACAGAAAGTAAAAACGGAATGTGCAGAAATCACTCATTTCAACAAATAAGGCCATAAAGTACGGAGCGAAGATGGCAGGCAACACCGCGCCTCGCACCGACACTGTCCCTCAACCATTCTAAACGATCAAAATATCCTCATATTTCCATTCGTCACCTCGTTATTCCCTCTAATTACAATTCAACCCCACCCCCAAGCCATGTTCATTCGTACATGAAAAGAAGTTCCAGTACGTGCCCCAAGATCAATACTCCTACATCCCTTCTAAGCTGTAGAATTAACTGTAATACACAAATACAAGAATTAAAACTCGGCCGGATCCACGCCGTAACTAATCATCCCCGTCGTCGCCGCCGCCAAAGATCGAAACCCTATTGTAAAGAAGGAATATGACGAGGACGAGAAACAATGCAACCCCAACCGGCGAGCCACTGACTCTGTGGATGGTGTCGGGCTCCCCGGTCGAGAACAAGGAGGAGACGAATGAGCCGCTGTCCGAGGACAGAAACTGAATGGTGAGCAGGAGAATAATGGGGAGAAGGAGAAGACCCAACGGGCTCAAAAGCTCGGAGATGGCTTCCGTTATGGCCTCCCCTTGGTCACCTAGAAAGTACGGCACCACGATCACCGCCACGACCACCACCGTTAGTAGGATCCCGTGGGGGGCAGTTCCGGCTGGCCTCTCTTGATCTATCATTTTTGTGTTTGTATTTTCTGGTATGACTTTTGTGTTTTTGGTTTGGTGGGTTGGAGGGATTATAATAGGGTTGGCTGCGACGCGTTTGGGTGAGGGAGGGGCGTGAAGGAAGTACTTTTGAAAGGAACGAGAAAGTTGATGTGGAGGGCATTGGCATGTGTTATTATATGAATACTATTTGGGTTTGGATTCCGATATCTAAATTTGATTTTTTTATTAAGAGTTTTAACAAAGGGGTGTGCTATCCACACACCCCTTTTTACTTCTCACACACCCCTCTTAATTTATATCCGTTAGATTTTCTTCAATTCATTCGATCCGACTGCTGAAATCTAAAAAGGTGTGAGAGAAGTAAAAAGGGGTGTGTGGATATCACACCCCTTAACAAAAAATTCATGGTACTGTTTATTTTAACGAAAAATTATATTTTTATTTTAAAAAGTCAATTTTAGTATTATTCACTTTACTTTTTACTGTCTTTATCGTTAAAACTCAAAATTTTCAAATATTTTTCATTAGTTTTTATTTTTTTATTTGGGTTTATGACGATGATAAGGGAAGGCAGCAATCGAAATTCAAATGGAACTTTCTTTTTGTCTTTTTGGTTAGAAAGAAAAGGACCGAATTATTTATAAATCTTAGTTTGTTCAAAAATAAAAGGACCGAGTTATTATTTTGGTCACTGTAGTTTTAGTTTGCGACGATACTTTTATTAAGATGCTTAACGAAATTAAGTTATTGCGTGATTAAATTATAATATAAAATCACGAAACTAGAAACTGTATGAATCAAAGTGAAACTTGGGCCAGACAATGAGAAAAAATAATGTAAATGCTAAGGGACATATTTGCTTCTGGTCAGTCGTCAAAAGGACATGGTTTTAGACTACATTTTTGTGCGGTAAGAAATTCTCAGAAAAATAAATGGATTTATTTTGATTTTATTCGCCGGACTCTAATAAATGGTGCTCGACAAATGTGAAAAGTTTAAAACATATGTGGGGTTTTTTTTTTTTGTCAAACCGAGTCCGTTTGTGGAATTGTGAAGTTACAGAGAAGAGGGTTGACGCGTCAAGGAATAAGGACTTGGAACTTAGGAAGGTACCTGCTGAGTGCAGGCATGCCATGTTGGATTCACATTCAAACGAAAGAGCTGGGAATTGAGAAGTGAACACGGGAATTAAGGGTGCGTTTGGTACGCGGGACGGGACGGGACGAGGCGTTCCGTCCCGCGTTTGGTACGCCTAAAACGAGTGGGACGAGGCGTTCTACGGGACAAGTTTTGGATGATTTTTGGTTCCACCTCCCCCCTGGAACGGGGTTGTTCCACGTCTGTGGGATAGAAATTTTTAACATTTTAGGACAGCAATGCCCCTTGTCTTTTTCAAAATTTACAACATTCGTCCCGTCCTGTTCCGTCCCGTCCCGTCCCGTCCCGTCTGAGTACCAAACGCACCCTAAGAGCATCAAACTTTGGGATTTCCAAGTTTTATGTAAAAAAATAATTATACAAGCGATATTTGTGGATTGAGGAGTCGAACGGTGTTGAATCCCGCATTGGCAATATAAAAAGAGAAGTAATAATTTAAATATCTTAATTCCACTTTAATTAACACCAATATTTTTTATAATAAAATATCGTACCTGATGAATTGCAACTATTATTATATATTTGAATTTAAATACTGTTCAAAGCAGCATGTGGTACCGCATCATAATGACAGTGGGATCATCAAATATTTGGAAAATCAAATGCCAATTACACTATCCACGACTTTTTTTTTTTTTTTTTGTGTGAATAAAACATTCATTAAAAGCCAAACAAGACATCCCAAAACAAGAAGATAATTACAAAGGCCAAAAAGTAAGCATGAACAGAAAAAGTAAAGCTCGGCTCAGCCCACAACAAAACAAAATAGAAAACCCTAAATCTAGCAAGCAACACAGCGGCCGCGCAAAAAACGCTTCTATAATCCAGCCAAATCTAGCAACTTGCACTTTAAACGCAGCTTGGCGCCAAAAAGCACCATCGAGCAAGGCTCTTGACGGAGGCAGCCGTGGATCCGAGAAGCGGAGAGTAGTGGTTGAGAAATAAAAAAAAAAGTTGAAGTAGTACCATAAAATTAATTATAAATATGTGAAATAGCTCAATTATTTACAAAGCATATGCAAATGTCTCTCAATAAATGTGTGACGAATTTTCAAGTTTAACACTTAGACAATCCAAATAGAGAGCACGTGTAGTCGTTGGTTTTACAAATGAGACAACTGCTCTGATACCATGAGCAAAATTCCTTACAAGTATATTCAAGGTCCCCTCTTTCCTTGTGAAACTCATACTCTCAACAGCCTTTGTCAATGGGCGAAGGCCATAACAGAAGCGGGACAAGAGAGATAAGACAAAGATACGGTGTTGGTGGGTGGAGAAGGAGAGAAAGAAATAGAAGATAGAGAGACAGGGGTTCAAAATTGGGGCTTAAAAGAAGCGACATCAATTGAAAACAAGAGAACAAAGAGCACAACTTTGAGACAGAGATCAGAAAAGCACCCATTACGGGTGAAAAGGTGGCACCGACTCCCAAAGCGAATGAAAAAGCAAAGCAGAAGGTTAGGTTTTTGGCTTGAAGGCCTACGGTTATGGTCAACTTTACTTTCTCAATGTAGCACTTAGTAGGCTCTTTTTTCTTGCACGAAGTCATATCGAAGGACAACAATTAATAACATTTTCTTATAAAATCTCAACTTCTAGATCTATATAGAAATTAATAACAACCTATACGTACCGTTTGGTATGCAGACGAGACGAAACAGAGAGAGAGTAAAGATGTCCTTGGATGGAAACAAGGAGGAAGAAGAAAGAGATGGAGAGGTTATAATTTTGTGTTCCACAGATGTGGAGTGAGTCGTTCCAGAGGGTGAGGCGGAACGAAAATTCACCCAAAACTCATCCCGTGAAACAGCTCGTTCCACTAGTTTTAGGCACACCAAACGTGAGACGGAACGTCTCATCCCGTTCCGTTTCTTCCCGTCCCACATACCAAACGGTACCTATTGACCAAAAGAAAAGAAAAGAAAAAAATGGCGACCTATAACATTAAACTGAAAGTAAAAAGTAATCTGATCTAATGCCGTGTAACAGAAAAACAGAGGTTAACTTGATAGTTTGGCAAATAAAATGATCAATAGTGTTACAATGTGAAACTTTCGAAAAGTAAAAGTAAAAGACGAGGACCAAACTGTTACATGCCTTAATCTACAAAAATAAAAATGTAATTTATCCAATAAAATAGATTAAATAAAGTGGGCTTGATTTATTGCTTTTATCCTTTTCAACCAGGAGCTTTGATATGACACTGGGTTAGCTACGTGCTCCCAATTTTTCATATGGCCCCAACTGACCTTTTAATTTGAGCCAGGCTTTAGACTGAAGTTTCTGATACTCTTCTAGTCCAGTCTAGGTCCAACTGAAAATACTCAGAGCCCACCCCAACCTGGCCACATATAATTTGGAAAGGAGTAAATGTTACGTGCTAATTTTTAACACTAAATTTGTAAATTATGTGATGTGTCATCAATAAAAAATAAATACGTTAATTGTAAGATCCCACATCGCCCAAGGGTGAGGATCCTATAAGCCTTATATGTACATTCCCACCTCCAATTAGCACAAGGGCTTTTGGGAGCTCACTGGCTTCCGAAGTTAAGCGAGTTCGAGTGAGAGCAATCCCAGGATAGGTGACCAACTGAGAAGTTCTTGTGTGAGTTCCCAGAAACAAAACCGTGAAGGTGTGGTAGGGGCCCAAAGCGGACAATATCGTGCTATAGCGGAGTCGAGCCCGAGGCGGGATGTGACAATTTGGTATCAGAGCTATTTTGTCGTGTGGTGCGAGCGTGCCGACGAGGACGACGGGCCCCTAAGAAGGGGTGGATTGTAAGATCTCACATCGCCCAAGGGTGAGGATCATGTAAGCCTTATATGTACATTCTCAACTCCAATTAGCACGAGGCCTTTTGGGAGCTCACTGGTTTCAGAGTTCGTAGTTAAGTGAGTTCGGGCGAGAGAAATCCTAAGATGGGTGACCCACTGAGAAGTTCCCTTATGAGTTCCCAGAAACAAAACCGTGAGGGTGGGTAGCGGCCCAAAGCGGACAATATCATGCTATGGCGGAGTCGAGCCCGGAAAGTGGTCAAGCCTAGGCCTGGATGTGACATTAATTAACACTTAAATAACATTTTAGTCATTAATAACGCGTCATGTGGTTTACAAAATATGATTTATATAAATAGTATCCTTAACATTCCATAATGCTGATTAACACCATTAACAGATTAATGCTAATTAATATTTTCATGTGTTTCTGGGATCATTGCTTGAAAGGAATTGTTGATCATGTTATCACACTGTTTTAAAAGTCCCCACCTAGCGCCGCCTAGGCTTTGCCTAGGTGATAGGCGGCTAGCCACGACTTCGATTAATGCCTAGACGTTTGAAAATTAAGAAAAGACGCCTATACCTGATGAGGCGCCCACCTAAAATGTCTAGGCACCCGCCTAGCCCACCCGGACCCATTTAGGTTGTGACTTACTTAGACAAAAAATAAATAACTTTCATTTTGCATTTTATTTTTTACAATAAATTATTAGGGACTTGTTGTATACTTAAATGAACACACATTATATGGCTTGTTTCCCATGTTTTCATTATGTTCCAATACTTCATAATATATATATATATATATATATATATATATATCATTCTACTTTGTAGTTTATAATGAAATTATATATATTTTAAGTATAAACAGACATTTATGGCTGGTTTGGTATTGTTGTGCTTTGAAAAAAAACTGCTTATGCTGTGCTGTGAGAATAAACAGCTGTAAAATAAAGCAGCAGAGTATTTGGTAAATTTTTTTGTAAAAGTGCTTTTGGAAAGAAAAAAAAAAGTATTATAGTGTTTGGTAAACTTTTATGTAAAACAGCTTTGACTGTGTGAAATGACCAAAAATGGTATAATACTAGATGTGCCATTAATTTAATTTTCTTAACAAATAAAGGTGAATTACTAAATATACTTTATTTAAAAAAATATTTATAAAAACTTATACTTTATATTTTGAACATCGCTCACTATTTGAGTCTTAATATTGTTAATTAACTTGACCGGTGGAGATTCTTTGGCCAATATCATGCTGATACATTGAGCTCATAATAGATAACCACTAGTACAATTTGCTATTTTCTTACAAGTGGTGGATTACTCCGATAGTTAAGGCTTTCATGTTCAACTCACTGCATCACTACCAGTATAGTTCGCAGCTAAGTTTGAAACTCGCTCCTAGTTTAGATTTAGTGTAGATCACTGCTCGAATAAAAATAAAACAACTAACCATTATTACCTCAAGCTTGCAGTTAGAGGATGAATCCAATTCCAAAATAACAAATAACATTTGGGATAAAGAATTAATTTTACTAGTTACATTTTGGGTAAATGACAAAAAACTACCTTAACTATAGGTGTCACAACACTTTCATACCTCATCTTTTAAAATTGACAATGTCATACCTCATCTTACGAATTTGTGCCAATGTTATACCTTCTGTTACTTTGCCGTGAATTTTTCAGTTAAATGCTGATGTGGCTGGATTTGGGTCCCACTTTCTATTAAAAATTATTATTAAAAACTTAAAAAATATATTTAATATTAAAATAATAAAGAAAAGTAAAAAAAAAAGCCTCAGGTCAGTTCGTCCCTCCCCTTTTTTTATCCCCATCTTCGTTGTAGAAAGAAGAAGCAAAAGGAAGAAGAATGAGGAAGAAGAAGAAGAAGGAAAAAAAGAAAAAGAAAAAAGGAGACCCCCCCTACCCACCTACCCACCCAACCTGCATAAGAAGAAGAAGAAGAAGAAGAAGAAGAAGAAAAAGAAGAAGAAAAAAAACCACCCACCTCGCAGAAGAAGAAGAAGAAGAAGAAGAAGAAGGGAGAAGAAAAAAAAAGAAAAAAAAAAGAAGAAGAAGGAAACCCAGTTTGTCCGTCCCCCACACCCATTCCTCCCATTTTCACCCCGATTCCACCTCAACAGGATTTGGTTTTTTTTTTTTGAGTTGCAAGTAGTGAGTGCGACCGTGCGAGGTTGGGTGTGAATATGGGGAGGTTGGGTGCAGAGTGTGTGCGGGGAGAAGAGGGGGTGGGAGGGGGGAAGACAAATTGGTGTTTTTTTATTTTTATTTTTTTCTCTTCTTTTTTATGGGTTGCAGTTGCAGGAAGGGGGAAGAAAGATAAAGATGGGGAGAAGAGAGAGAAGGGGGGAGGGGACGTGATTGTTGGGTTTTTTTTTCTTTATTATTTTAATATTTTAAAAAATATATTAAATGATTTTTTTTAGTTTTCAATAATTTTTTAATAGAAAATGGGTGCCAGATCAAGTCGCATCAGCATTTAATTGAAAAATTCATAGCCAAATAACGGAAGGTATAATAACATTGGAACAAATTCGTAAGATGAGGTATGACATTGTCAATTTTAAAAGATGAGGTATGAAAGTGTCGTGACACCAATAGTTGAGGTAGTTTTTTGTAATTTATTTTTTACACACCAGAACTAGATTACCTATGTGGGTGAATCAATTCAACCAAAAATGATAGATTACAATGGATTACACTTGCCCATGCCTTGATTACATATGAAAATGATCCGGCTAACAGTGTGTCCGCGATCCGTTGGTACACCGGCATTCATTTCCTTGAGCTGCTCAATTATGCCAAGAAGAAGATTCTTCCAACTCCGCATCTTCTTCCCACCAAGTAGCACTCTGCATATTTGATCACATCTCATTCAATTAGAATTCAAGTCATTATTCCTTAAAAATCTGTTTTTGGATTCGCGTTTCTAAACAATTTGAGGGAGAAAAGAAAACATTTAAGATAAGAGCTAACCATGTAGCCTTTATGAAGAAATTGCAATGAGCTTCCTCGCTCCTCTTGCAGTCCCTCAAAAGTTCTTCTTTTGTCTAAACAATACACAAAGAATCAGCCTTAAAACACAACAAATTATGTCTAGCAACTAACAGAAAGTGACTGATGATTGAAAGTTTGGACAGAAATATACTTCACTCAGAGTAAAGCGTGCTACACTCTCTGCTACGCATGCATAAGAACCATCAGCTTGACTAATTAAAAGCATAAAAAAAATAAAAATACAAGTCACCAGCCCAATAATGTTACATGGAGTCCAAACAATTGATTTCTTACATAGCATCATGTCCTCTTATGTTGGCTACAATATTTAAAGAAACAAGAATAAAAGCTTAACAATATACTCCGAGATAGCATCACAACCTCAACTAACTTGAGGGAGTACCACAACTTTCTTTCAAAGGACAAATTTCAGTCTAAGCAAATAGAAATCAGTTAGTAGGGATACATTGGCCTTACCAGATTCAATGAATGAGACAGCTTAAGTGTCTGCAATATGCCCGATTGATCAGTTTGTTTGCTGGGAAGAATCTCAACTCTGCCCTTGCTTATGAACATATAAGGATCACTACAATGTTCAAATTTGCACAAATCAGTAGGGGAATCTTCAACTTGGCAATTTTTAAGGACATTTGATTGAAATCACATGGAGCATACACATTATCAATTTTTAAGGACAATTTCCTCCACTTTCTCCCCAACCAAGCACAACAAAAACACAAATAACTCTTTAATCCAGATCAAGATTCAGGGAACAAACATGCATTATCACTTCTCACGCTTAACATGCATCAAGATTCAGTCAAGGAAAATGAATAGAGAAGTAACCAAATTTTCTTGTTTCTTCCACAAACCCTCATTTTTTCCCCAATTTTTTTTTCCTCTATCCCCAGTTTTTTTTATTATTTTATTTTATTTTGGGGACACCCATACACTCATCCCTTCGCTCTTCCCACCTCTTTTTCACTCACTTTCCCCATCCCCAAATTTAAAAATCCAAACAAATAAATAACGAAATTTTAGACAAGATAAACTTACCAAAAGAATGAGGGAAGGCGATGGTGATAGAAGGAGGGAAGGCGACGACGGTGTCTGTGGCGCTGAGACCGACGGAGAGAGACGAAAATGAGGAGCAGGAAAAGGTGCAGCGGCAAGCAACATAGGAATAGGGCATGCGAGAGAGATCTGAAAGTGTTTTGCGAGAGGGTGTGCGAGAGAGGAGTCTGAAAGTGTGAGAAAGGCAGGAGAAAGAAAGGCAAGGTTGGCAAATTGAAAAATTCATTAATAAAATTACTGTAGCTCCGTGTATTTCATAAGAAGCTGCTTTTTTCAACTTTCAGTTTTTAGCTTTTTTTTTCATCTAAAACTTTGAAATAAAGCTGGTTTGGAGAGTTTACGAAGCACCAAAAACACTTCCAACTTTTTTTTATACCCACTTTTTTTTTAAATCACCTCAATACTAAATCAGAGCTTATATGCACGAAATATAGTAGATTTACTTAAATCCGCCTAGTCTGGCTAGGTGCCCGCTTAGGCGCCTAGGCGCTAGGCCCCAGCATGCCGCTCGATTAACGTCTAGCATCTTTTGGAACCTTATGTTATCATGTATGCTTAATTAATCAATCACTGACTGTAACTCTTCTTCTATCAATGAAAACCTTAAACCTCATCACTTTGACTAAAAAAAAGAACTTAATTAATGAGATAAAAGATACTCGAACTTGAAACATATTAGAAGTTAAAACATATGGTATAGAAATTTTAATGATAGATAGCATAAAAGGAGTGGAATTTGAACTCGGGTGTGCATGATGGAAGAGTATATCAGCTTTAACCAATGTGATTGTGCTCACATGAGTTTCATATGTACAGTTAGGAAATGTAATTCCTACAATTGCATATTTAAGGACTTTTTTGTACAATCAGCATTCTACGTCAAATTTATCTAAATTGCGCGAATGCAAATTTTAATTTAAGTGCAGAGAGGAGAACATACTGCTCCAATTCACTTGACTAAGTTCAGGTCTACCATATTTAAAGACCTTATAAAAGACAGAACCACTATATTCGCTATGAATGAAAATGAAAGATGAAAGGTGATTAAATTGATGAAAGAAATGTAATAGCGTACTTTGAGCAAATATTGTAAAATAAAAATAAAGAAAAATCACATCCTTCCCAAGTTGTTGATTTGGCAGATGCATGTGATTGCAACTTCTATTTTTTATGTGCTAACATTTACATTTTGTGCCCGTGACAGACAAAGTGTCCAAATCCCATCTGTGCTATAGCGACCTCTTTTAGTCTTAGATAGCAATTCAATATAAACCAAACTAATTATATGAAAAATCACGGACTTAATAATCGATTAGACATTTTTTTTTGTTAAATAATAATTGGTTAATTTAAGAGGAACTACTGAACTCAATCACTTGTTGCCGTTACTCTTCAGTTTTCTGTTGAGGTCTATCCTGTAGAGGTACTCAAATTGGATCAGTGATCGATTTCTAGATTTCGTGGTCGAAAACAAAGAATCTTGAAGACCATTCGAAATTCAGAAGAGCTGCGCGTATGCAAACATTTGACAAATAATCTACGAAATCTTCGTAGATCTAACTGATATAATTTGAGGTAGAACCTACTTATACAACCAAGTCTCAACTTAATAAAAGATGTGATTAATAGCGTGATCTACGTAACATTACTCTCGTTTTAATTTGTTTTTTTATTTCGCGCAATAGTAGCTTGGGGATGGGGTTGTGCAGCTGCATGGAGTCCAAGGACGAAGCTAGAGATCTCCATGGATGGGGGCATCCTCAAATAACAAAGTCACAAATTAAAAAGTTTAAGAATGTACTCAACAAAACACTTATATATTAATCCACAAGGTTTTTTTATACAACTTATTACAATATCCCTCAACGCATTTATGTTTTCAAACGTTGAATGACTTCATTACTAATACCATCAAATCTCTCTCTATAAAAAAAATAATCATGTTATCATTTATCCACTGATCTCTCATCCAATTTCTCAACGGAAATTTTATTGCTGAATATGCTGTTCCAACGATGGCAATAGTGCGTAAAAGAGTTAATATTAATGTCACAAGCAACTAAAAGAGTATATTTTTTCCAACAAAAAAATAATTGAGTGGGGGCATCCGCCCTCGCTGAGCCTAAGCCAGCTCCGTTCATGATGGAGTCATGTCCCTTTTTTGACAGCTTCAACAATGCAGACCTTCATCACACCAAACAGAATGAGACGGATGTAGAATCTCTCCCTTTTTGATCTATCTCCTCTTTCCTCCATTTTTATTTGAACGGTTACAATTAAGCCACGTCAACATCTTATATTGATTTTTTTATAGAGACAATAAGACAAAAAATAATGTGTAAGAGAAGGAAATGGAAGGAGATGAGAATAGAAAGGGAGAGAATCTTATTTCGAACGAGACGAAGTTTGAGGACCCGTATTTTAGGGGGACATTGAAATTTGGAATATGGTTGCCGTGCACTTGCATGTTAATACAAGCATAGTTTACCGTATTTAGGCAAAGGACTTGCATGCACGCATCTCTGGAGATGTCACTGCGGCACATTCAACTAAGGCAAATGACTTGCATGCATGCATCTCTGGAGATGCCACTGCGGCACATTCAACTGATAGTATAAACTATAAAGTTATAGTTAGGTCTATAACTCTCAAGATTTCATAGGGCTTAAACTAGTAAACAGAATATTAACCTGGCCAAGTCTGTGAACTAATCATTCTATCAGCAGAATAAAACGATCTCAGTGGAAATTCAGTAAAGAACAAAATATAGGCTATGCTAGGTAGATCAATTTTTTGAGCAAATTTGTAAATTATGTGATGTGTTCAGATGCAGTAGTCGATGTACATTGGACCGAGGTGGTCCCGGGATCACCTGGAGTTCGGAATATAGTAAAGATCTTTTGAGAACCTTTTTGGATATTTGGTATGAGTCATTTTTGTGTCTACCAAGCGTTTGGTGTAATATATGCTAGACATATATTGTCAGCATTGTGTCGAGGACACTCGAAATATTCTTTCGATAGCACTTATCAGATCGCTTCGACATATGTCAATATCTGTTTACATGTGCGCAACATGGTTTGGTTGATGACAACAAGCCCACCAAGTGATCAACAAAATTCCTTAGCGAATAAATTGAA
Source organism: Crataegus laevigata (assembly GCA_963580275.1). NCBI lineage: Eukaryota > Viridiplantae > Streptophyta > Magnoliopsida > Rosales > Rosaceae > Crataegus > Crataegus laevigata. Next base: position 13,028,914 of record OY756940.1, on the reverse strand, counting down.
ATTTTTTTGCACGCTTCGCTCCCTGTTTCTATTAAAAAACTTAAACCTTTAACACTGGACCCTCCAATGTTCAAATCTTGGATACGCCACTAGATGTGTCACCAATAAAAAAATAGCATGTTAATTAATACTTAAATAATAATTCATTCACCAACAACCATGTTTTATAATTTACAATATGACACGCGGACATCGGGATGGTCACATGCTATTGTAACATCCCACATCGCCTAGGGGAGAGGATCCTGTAAGCCTTGTATGTAGATTCCCACCTCCAATTAGCACGAGGCATTTTGGGAGCTTATTGGCTTCAAGTTCTGTAGGAACTCCGAAATTAAGCGAGTTTGCGCGAGAGCAATCCTAGGATGGGTGACCAACTGGAAAGTTTTCGTGTGAGTTCCCAAAAACAAAATCGTGAGGGCGTGGTCGGGGCTCAAAGCGGATAATATCGTGTTACGGTGGAGTCGAGCCCGGTTTGTGGTGGGGGGCCTGGGCCGGAATGTGACACAATATATAATTTAAATAACTGATCTCCGTTACCTAAAAGATATTAAAAGTTGGTTAATCAGTATCGGATGGGTCTGGCGCACGACATGGCCTGTTTGGCTGTTCTGACAAGTCAATATGCTATCTGTGATTCCGTAGTGCACCATTGTCAATTCATGCCAACGGAGAATAACTAGAATTTGATACACTCTTCTGAAACTATTAACAATTGTATTATTAATTCCCTATCAATTTCTAAGCTGATTTAGTATTATTTTTATTCTCATTGTTAAAAAAAAAAAAAAAAATTTAAGCTCAGTTCTCTCATACTAAATAATAGTATGGTCTCCATAATTTCTCGTGCCATATATAGATACACGTCAAAGCACCTGTTTCAATTAGTTAAATACTATAGAATTTTCTTGGCATAACAATCTAACGTGTTTATAAGTTCTTGTTTAAATGTGCAGTACAGTTTCATAGTTTGACAATATAAATATTCATCAGACAATATAAGTTTGATAAGCGAACATTACTAATATTATGTACAATCAAACTAGGTTTAGGTGGCTTGTACAAAGCAAAGATGGGAGGGGGTGGGGGTTTGGGTTAAGAAATTTCGTAGGACGTGTGAAAGGTGACCACAAGAATGTTGTTTTCTTTTATCATCTTCCCTCCATCAATCGTGGCAACGGTCTATGTTTTGTCTTCTGCAGCAAGCAAACAAATTTGGGGGTCCAGTGGAGCCTGGAACTGCCTGGATCAAAGTCACGGGAAAAAAAAAAATGGATCCAAATTTCAACCTCCACAGCAAAAGAAAAGACTCCACTGACACTACTATTTATATACTATCACCGATCTTTCGATTGTACATCCATTTATAGTATACGACATACATTGCCTTGTAAGTGAATCGCATCCACTCGTTAACGACGTTAAGTTTCCTTGAACTCTTGAGAGCACCTAAAATCGTTAAACTCTACAGCGTATGTCATGCATTAATGTACTCTAGAATAATTAGAGCTTATTGTTGTCTCATTCATCTCTCCCGCCCTTATCCTCTAAGGCAATACTCTTTCTTCTCTTAAGAAATCAGACTCGGAAAATGGAAGCTACCTCTTCTTCTGCTCCAATGGTTTCGGGTTCGGTTTCATCCCACGATCAAGAGAGACTGAACTTGAAAACCATATGGGGTGTTGTCGTTTCGGTCAACAACTTCATCCACAAACTCATATCAAATGCCAAAGCCAGAAACTCTATCCGGATGAGATGCGCCACCAAGTTTACTGCTCAAAAACACGAATTCTTTGAGTTCTCTGAGCAGTCTGTGTTATCGAATTTTTACTGGGGCATTGACAGCATCGAAGCCGCAATTCGAGAAAAGTGTTCGGATGAGAAAGCAGCTCTGCTGAAGAAGGCAGAGCAAATGCTGCAGGTTCCCGCGCTGCTCGTCGAGCACGGTGTCACAGCTGGAATTCACAACCGGTATTTGGTCTGCTGCTCGTACTTTTACCTCTCATTGGTCAGGAAGCTCCAGGAGGATGAGTGGCAGGTTGCGCTGCATTTCCTGCAGGCAGTGCTGGTGTCCCCGGGGCTTGTTCAAACAGAATTCGCACCCGAACTCTGCAAAAGGCTCTTCCCATCGCGCACCGCCAAGTGTGGGAAGCAAGCAACAAGAGGGAGGGGGAACGCGGGGTCAATTTTTCCCTACGTGGAACACGAGGAAGATGAAGCAATAGGGCGGATGGCGAGGGTGTGTAGAGATTGGCTGATGTATTATCAGGTCATGTTGTATGGAGAGACCCCTCGGTGGGAATGTGACACTGAGCCTCAATATTCTATGTGAGTACTTCTTGAGTATTTATGGATGTTAAAGGCCTTAATTATAACTAAAACTGAATAATCACTCCTTGTAACAGGCATGAAAAATCTACCAGCTCGGTTTCTTCGAGTACAATTGAGCACTGGGAGGTAAGCCTAATATCAATGTCTAATTCAACATGCGACATAAGTTCGAAAGAAGATTTCTCTTATGAACTTTCTGTATAAGTTTGAATCAGAAAAACCCTTTTGCACATTTTGTTTAACTTGTTTGCTGTGATGCTCAACTCAGCATGTAAAGGTGCACCCCTTTGATCCTCGAGAGAATATTGGCGGTGGCATGGGAGATGAAATGAAGACTTCTTCCATCTACATCCGGGAATTTGAAGAATATGAGAAAACTGCAAAGGATTTAGATCAAGCGGCAAGTTTTAATGTCGATAAGCTTCAAAGGGGCTCAAGTATCATTAGACTCCAAGATATGTTGAATGACTCACAATCAGATATGCGAACTTCAGTGGATTCATGCTCCGATTTTTCCGCTTATGACACTGAGTCAGAGGTTTTCTTCGAAAGACATTACTATCTTAACAAAATTTAGTTATTACAATAAACCAGTAAGTTTTCGTTTTAAGATTTCATAATTTCCTTTTTTCACAGGTCATGGATTACGGCGAATGTTCACTGACAACCACAAGAACTAGTGCAGATTTTCCCAGGTCAGAAATTTGCGACTGGTTAGTTCGTACTCTCAAATCTACCTATTTTTTGTTTTGTTTTTCTCTTTTTCAGAAGAAGAAAACGCGAGTGTAAAAGTCACCACCCAAAATTTAATGTCATAACTAAATATATTGTACTAATTTACAAGCACTGACTGTACAGGGAGCTGCAGGAGGCAGTGCGTAAAGAAGTCCCGGAAGTAAATAACTCAGCATTACTTGCCAGCGGATTGGCCAGTTCAATCAAAAGTTTAAATTTAACCCTGTTCGAACACAGATATAAAAAATCAAAGACCTTTCGGCAGCATTGTATGATCAACCAGAGTGGTGCACGAAGAAAGCATAATTTTCGTGGCCACGAAGTAAGTTCACACCCTGCAAAAGACTCCAAAAGTGAACTATTTCATATGACCGAAAAGGCAATTTCAAAGTTATTGTACTCGGAAGGATTAGGAAAATGGGAGGAAGATCATGTTGTAGAAGTGACAACAATATACGAAATATTGGGCAAAAAGAACGGAGAAAACTGCACTGTCTTGAAAGACATGATCTTGGATCAATTGCTAGCAGGCATTTCTAGTTCGACAGAGGACATTGTTATAAGGGCATCAATTTCGATACTAACCAGCATTGCTGCAGCAAATAAGTCGGTTATAGAAGATGTCAAGAAGAAAGGTCTGCAGCTGTCTGATCTGGCAAGTGCTCTCAAAAGAAATGTGGAGGAGGCAGCAGTACTATTTTATTTAATGAATCCAACTCCTGCAGAAATTAAGACTTTTGAACTTTTACCTACATTGGCGGGGATCATGTGCACTTCGAATAGTTACCAGTGTAGGTCAGGATCACTGCCATCTCCTATGACAGCATGCCTGATGATTACTGAAATTTTAGTAACTGCATTCGACCATGCCACGAACAACGTGCACTTGGCTGAAATCAGTTCTCCTAATGTTCTTGAAGGGCTCCTAGATGTTGCAAGAGACAGCAACATTGACGAATTGATCTCCTTGGCAACTATTCTTGTAAAATGCATACAATATGACGGAGATAGCAGAAGATTCATATCGAAATTAGCTCCTGTGGCTCCATTTGTCCGGCTTCTGGAAAGTAACAACAAGCATGCCAAGTTCATAGCACTCGAATTTTTCCATCATGCTCTTTGCATGCCACGGTATGAAAATATTCTTCAAATTCCAATAGATTTTATGACAACAATTCAAGTCATTTAAAGTTTGTGAATGAAATCAAGAAATGTAGAATTTTAAATAATTATGAGGCTGTCCAACATCAAATTCTAATTTTTCAGGTCATCAACGATTACCTTGCTGAAGAGGCTACAACACGAAGGAAACGCGAACATTATGAACTCACTCATGCTGTGTATCAAAGAATTTGAACCCGAATACCAAGTTTTGGCAGCAAATTTGCTGCTTCATTTAGATACACTAGTAAGTAGAACTAATATCATCAAGCTATGTAGGAATCTAACACAACACACTCCTACTGACAGCAAACGAATATCTGCAGGATAACTCCACTGCTAAGAGTATATTCAGAGAAGAAGCAGTGCAGGTTCTTCTCAAGTCAGTGGCATCTGAAGAAAGCTGCGGTGCACAACAATTATCTGCATTCATTATATCGAATCTCGGTGGATCGTATTCTTGGACAGGGGAACCATACACAATAGGATGGTTGGTTAAAAAAGCATGCTTGACTTCCTCGTATCAACGAAATATGATCAAGAACATTTGTTGGTCGGATGATTGCTTAGAGGTGAGCGTTGAACTCAAATGTGTTATAATATAAACTACGATCAATCAATACAAAATGTACCAATAGAGAAAATTGCACAAATTTACAGGATGCTGGAACAGACTCATGGTGCAGCAAAATTGCCAGAAGCATCATTAACATTGGGAATCCGGTTTTCCATTCGCTAGCAAAGGGCCTAAAGAGTACAATAAGGAGTGTTTCAAGGGATTGTCTAACAACTGTTGCATGGCTTGGATTTGAAATCGCAAAGAGTCCAGAGAGCGTAAAATTTACTGCTTGTGAGATCTTGCTTAGTGGAGTTGAGCAATTTTTGCATCCCGGAATGGAGCTAGAAGAAAGAGTTCTAGCATGTCTCTGCATATACAACTATGCTTCTGGTAAAGGTAATGCTTCTCATTTGTAACTAAAAAGCACGAGATTGTCAGGTGTGAACGTTCAACGAGTAGCACATGTTTATAATTTCAGATTGGTAACATAACGTGAAGAACACAGTTCATTCTATGCACACTCAAATGGTTTCATCATGTAGGGATGAAAAAATTAGTTCATTTCTCGGAAGGAGTGCGAGAATCACTAAGACGCTTGTCAAGTGTAACATGGATGGCGGAAGAATTACATAAAGTAGCTGATTATGTTCAGCCAAATTTATCAGTAAGCACTCAAACATTGTCTGCAGAATTACTCGAGAGCTTTCGGATTAGTCTTCTATCAGTCTATCGGCTGCAATTTCAGCGATTTCTTTTCCTTTTTGAAGTAGTGAGCCTTACTAACAGATTTATGTATTGTCTTTGTTGGAATTATTATAACGGTAAAGCAGCGTATTTCCTGTGTTCACACACAAATCCTTGAGGTCGGTGTCAGTTGCAGTGGAGCTGTATGTGCCCTCATCTATTACAAGGGATTTCTTTGCAGTGGATACTCAGATGGTTCTATTAAGGTATGATATTTTAAAATTATGTGCTTCAGACACTCAGTAATCATATAATGTATGCATATTCTTATTTTTTTGGTGAAGAATCTACATCGATAAAACGTTTTGAATATAATTTTATATGATGGCGCAATCATTTACATGTCTGTGAGTTCATCCAACAGGTATGGAACATCAAGGGGCAATCAGCCACCCTTGTATGGGAAGTGAAAGAGCACAAAAAGGCAGTTACGTGTTTTTCGCTTGTTGAGCCGGGGGACAGCCTTATAAGCGGATCACTGGACAAAACCATTAGGGTATGGTAAATTTTTGCCGCAGCGACACTTACGTTTCTTCACTTGGTATGCGATACGAAAATAAATTAAATTGCAAAATGCAACTTCTTTCTGCAGGTCTGGCAAGTGGTTCACAGGAAATTGGAGTGCATTGAGGTGATAGCAGCAAAGAAACCAGTTCAGCACCTTAATACGCACGGTCAAATGATATTTGCAACTACCAATGGCCATGGAATTAAGGTTCTTACAATGCCACATAACTGATAAATCCATGGAAACTTAGTACTGAAATAAGTGTCTAGCTAAGAACGACGTATCTTTTTCCAGGTGTTTGATGCATCAAGAAAGGCCAAATATAATTGCAAGAGTAAAAAGGTGAAGTGCATGGCAGTGGTTCAGGGGAAGATTTTTGCAGGGTGCAAGGACTCAAGCATACAGGTCAGTTTAAAGGTCTTTTATATACTAAATCATGCGCTCGTGCACTCGTTAAAACATTAAGTGACATCCCACTGTGTTTAGGAGTTTTCCATCATGAACAACCGGGCGCAAGAGATCAAAGCAGCAAGGAAATTCTGGAAGCTGCAAAAAAGGCCCATCACTGCAATTGTAACATACAAAGATTGGCTTTACAGTGCAAGTTCGATCGTGGAAGGTTCAAATTTGAAGGTAAGGATTACAATTGGAAGCCCACAGCGAGAGAGAGCCTTTCACTTGATTAAACTGTGTATAATATTCAGGAATGGAGGAGACACATCAGACCTCAAATGTCACTAAAAACCGGGAAAAGAGAACGAGTAAAGGGAATGGGAATAGTGGAAGACTTCATATACCTTAACTGCAGCTCAGCAACAAACTGCATTCAGGTAAGTGTACTCCGTTATCGCACACAAAATGTTCCAAAATGAAAATTTCAGCATGTCCAATTTTCTTGAGAAACAAACGCTTTGCGAAAACAGATATGGTTAAGAGGGTCGCAGCAGAAAGTGGGAAGAATTTCAGCAGGAAGTAGAATCACCAGCCTACTCACAGCAAACGACATTATCTTATGTGGTACCGAGACAGGATTAATCAAGGTGTGCACATTAAACCCGTGTAATATAAATCATTCGTATCCATTAGTTAAGGACTAAACAGTTTTCTGTGTGTGAAGTTGAGGTTTACAAGGGTTTTTCATCCTAATTATGCTATAATTTGAAACTAAAACAGGGCTGGATCCCCTTATAGCACCAAATTCATCAACCAGCAGGCACGTACGCGAGAGCAAAGAAGGATGATGCTTCATGTTTATGCCTTATTTTCTAGTTACGTCATATGTAAAGAGCTAAGCAATGTGCAGCATTTAACGAAGAAAGAGAGATCTTGCGTCATTGAGTGTGCTATATGTAATATGTGAATGTTTGTGCATAGAATTATCTCCACTAAAAGAATGCCGTTCATCAAGTGATAAATATGATTCAATGGAAAACAATCAAAACATGCCATTCAAGGTGATTATCCGTAATTCTAGTGGTTATATGGTTAGAGCCTTAGAGGTCATGCCAAATTTCGTGATACGTCTCATGGTATGAATATAGCGGATTCCGAGTCTCTATATTTAGTTGTTGTGCATTTATCCGCATTTTGTTATATCTTAACCATTCTAACAGTCAGATGAATTAAAATATAACACATCATTTAACATTAAATTCAATTAGTTTATTTTAGGGTTTTTTAGAGAAAGGCCCTTGAAACTCTGATTTTCCAAACAAAAACCCACCTAATAGTAAATATTCAAATAAAACCAAAATTCAAATAGACTACCATGTAGACAAATATGTAATCAATTATTACAACATATTTACAACTTATGCCACAAAACCCTAATTATGCCAATAAATATTATTACTCACCCTAATTATGATTAGCAATTAACCCCATATGAAAATTGGAGGGAGATTGTCTGCCCTCCCCTTACCATCTCCTTCTCATTCTCTCCTATTTGTTCGGTCACGGTTAAGTCACATCAACATTTTATATTGATTTTTAATAGAGATAATAAGACAAAAAGCAATAGGAATATCAAATGTTGACGTGGCTTAACCGTGACCGCACAAATGGTAACTAGAGGGCAGACAATCTACCTCCATGGAAATTTACCTTTTTTGTATCATAAATATTAGTAACATTTTTATACACACACACACTAATTTATCCAGATTCATAAACAATTATGGGAGCATTTTTCGTATTAAAAAAGAAAATCGTTTGTATAATCAGTTATTTTACATCAAATAATATTGTTTGATAAAAAAACAAATCAATTAATATTCTTTATGTTGTAGGTAAATTACTTTACATAGATTATTACATACATTAGACATTTTTTATTTGTTATTATGTATGCATGTTAAAAATAATTTATCTATATTTATATGTAAAATATAATTAAATTAATTTTGAATCACATAGCATTTATTTTGTAGGTAAATTAAAATAGTAGTCACATTATTTTGGTCTAAGTTAAACAGTGCCTAAATTATTTCGTAAAAACTAAACCAAGACAAATTATCGCCATTAAAATGAAACAGTAGATACATTATATTTTTATTTGATTAAACAATATGTAAATTATATTGTGACATTCCACATCGTTCAGGGGAGTGATTCTTTAAATGTATATTCCCATCCCTACCGAACCCGAAGCCAGTGAGCTCCCAAAAGGCCTCGTGCTAGGTAGAGATGAGAATATACATTTAAGGATCACTCCCCTGGTCGATGTGGGATGTCACATATATTTTCACATCCCGGCCCGGGCGCAACCACCTCTCGGGCCCGCTCCACCACCGTAGCACGATATTGTCCGCTTTGGGCCCCGACCACGCCCTCACGGTTTTGTTTCTGGGAACTCACGAGCAACTTCCCAGTGGGTCACCCATCATGGGAGTGCTCTAGCCCCCTTCTCGCTTAACTTCGGAGTTCCTATGGAACCCGAAGCCAGTGAGCTCCCAAAAGGCCTCGTGCTAGGTAGGGATGAGAATATACATTTAAGGATCACTCCATGGGCGATGTGGGATGTCACAATCCACCCCCCTTAGGGGCCGACGTCCTCGTCGGCACACTTCCGGCCAGGGATGGGCTCTGATACCAATTTTCACATCCCGGCCCGGGCGCAACCACCTCCCGGGCCCGCTCCACCACCGTAGCACGATATTGTCCGCTTTGGGCCCCGACCACGCCCTCACGGTTTTGTTTCTGGGAACTTACGAGCAACTTCCCAGTGGGTCACTCATCATGGGAGTGCTCTAGCCCCCTTCTCGCTTAACTTCGGAGTTCCTACGGAACCCGAAGCCAGTGAGCCCCCAAAAGGCCTCGTGCTAGGTAGGGATGGGAATATACATTTAAGGATCACTCCCTGGGCAATGTGGGATGTCACATATATTGTAGGTACATTATGTTTGTAAAAAAAAAAGAAAGGAAAATTGAAAGTAATAGATATATTATTTTTGACCAAATTTCCTTTATTTGTTGGTGAATTATTTGCATGCATTATTATATATATATTGGGCACATTTTATTCCTAATATATATTTGTGCAATGATTCACCTATATTATTATATAAAATATAGATAAATTTCTTTTGAATCAAATAACATTTCTTTAATTTTATAAGTAAATTATTTTGCATATATTATTACTGGACAAATTTTATAGTGCTCTTCCATATTTTCGTTTGGGTAAGAAAATGACAAGATTAAATTAAAATAGTCAAATTTTATGCAAATTTGAAAAACAATTACGAAATCTTAAGGAAAGTATAACATTAGTGTTTTTTTTTTTCCAAAAGCATTAACATACAATTTGTTATGATATATTAATATGCAATGATTTTAAACATTAATGCATTTTTTTTCATTAATCCCTCCCTTCAAATCTGCATTAATGTATACATTAAAACTGAAATTAGGGGTGTTTTAGGCATCTAAAAATGCAAAATGTGTAAAGGCAAATAGAATTAATGAATTTGCTTATGTGGAGCCTTGTCATTGGGTTTTATTCAGGTAAAAAGACTATGTCGAATTTTATGTAAAGAAACTTGAGTTTCAGGGCTAAACAAAACCCTTCCATTTGTCCGTTCACTCATTATATCTGCATAGACAACACCCATCTTGACGTTCACCTAGTCGAGACCCATTTTGAGACTGACATAGCTTTCCATTCATCCCATATCATTTTTGTATGCTCTTGTTGGTGAACTTGGTGGCACTCTTGTTGTTGGTGATGCTTGCCTTATCTTACCGGTTCTTGATGATCCCTGATCTTTAAGGGTGCGTTTGGTACGCAGACGGGACGGGACGGGACGAGACGGGAAGGATTTTGTAAATTTTGAAAAAGACAAGGGGCATTTTTGTCCTAAAATGTTAAAAATTTATGTCCCACAGACGTGGAACAACCCCGTTCCAGGAGAGGAGGTGGAACCAAAAATCATTCAAAACTTGTCCCGTGGAACGCCTCGTCCCACTCGTTTTAGGCGTACCAAACGCGGGACGGAACGCCTCGTCCCACCCTGTTCCGTCCCATCCCGCGTACCAAACGCACCCTAAGGTACCGTTTGGTACGTGGAACGGGACGGAACGGAACGGGACGAGGCGTTCCGTCCCTCATTTGGTGTGCCTAAAACGGGTGGAACGAGCTGTTCCACGGGACGAGTTTTGGGTGAATTTTCGTTCCGCCTCACCCCCTGGAATGACTCGTTCCACATCCGTAGAACACAAAATTATAACCTCTCCATCTCCTTCTTCTTCCTCCTCGTTTTCATCCGAGGACATCTTTGCTCCCTCTCTGTTCCGTCCCATCCTGTCCCGTCCCATTCCGTTCCGTCATGTCCCGTCTGCATACCAAACGGTCCCTAAGGTAATACTACTTCTCCCCAAAAAGAATATCACAATACTTATTACCAAAGTTAGTAAAATACAGAATTAATATAAAGGGGATACGTACATGTATAGTTCGATAATTTTTTTTCATTAGTACTTTGAAAAGTTCGGCCATAAAATACAACGAATATGGTCAGTGGCGGATGCACTAAGGGGCAAGGGGGGTCAGCTGACCCCCCGAACTTCAGTGAACGTCCATGGACATCTTAGGTGCTAACCCTCCGAACTTCGGTGAATGTCCATGGATGACTTGGGTGCTGCACCTTTAAAGGTTGGAGTTGCCCTTCATATATGTCATTCAACTACTTGATAAAATGCATTAGAGAGGTGTTGCCCCTTTATAGTCTAGTCCTAATATTATTTACCTCTGGCTTGTTTGTTGGTTGTGATTACAATTGTTGGCAGAAAAAAAAGACGAACAAAGTATAAAACTATCCAAAAATGCAAAGTAAATGAAATGGTGATCTCAGAGAATAACAAAGCATCATCATTCTTGGACAAACATATTAATGGGATGCAATGATATCAAACATTGTTAGTGTATTCAAGATAAGTGTGTTTCTTTGTTAAGCGTTCATATGGGAGCAGCCTTGGAACATGTTAGTTACCCACGCAAATGAGGCATTAACAGGTGTGCAATATGCCTTTCTAAATGACTTAAGGCCTACCAAGACTCAATGAAATGACAATATGCATGCTATTTTTGGTAAAAAAAATTTGCGCGCTGCGCGCGCTATTCTTACTGACCCCCATAATATTATTTTCTGGATCCGCCATTGAATATGGTATCACCTCATATTATTTTCCGACAACGACTACAGTATCACCTCATATTATTTGCCAACAACAACGATATCATCTCATTTGCCATGCGCAAGTCTGAGGGGATAGGTGATGAGTTTTCTAGGCGGTAGAGATGGGTTTCGATTTGGAGAACTTTTTCAGTCTGATTTTTGTATAAAACGGGTATTAAACATTTATGATTAAAAAGTCAAGTACATTACCTCATTTTTGAAATTAGTACCCAAGAAGCATTTATTTATAATAAAAATATATATATGTGAACCATATTATTGATAGCCAATTATGACGTGATGATCCGTCCCTAATTTTCCTATATAATTTCTCTCCGAGTATGTGACATGACTATATTGCCCTTAGTGGCAAATGACGTGGACGTTTTTATTTTCCTCTTTATTTACTTTCTCGTTCCGAAATTTATTTGTATGCGTTATTACGTGAGTACGTGGAATTTTATCAGGATAGAAACGCTTTTACGGATAGATTTTTATTTCGTTTTACCATAGGAAATCCAAAACCCTATCCTTGATTTTCTTTAAGTCTACCAGTGCCCTCTCCCTTCACTTCACTCGCCAACCAATCACATTCTTCCTTCTTTCATAGCAACCAATCAAAAAAAAGCAAAAAGGAAAAACTCTCTCACTCTTCCTTCTCTATCTCCCGTATACCCTCTTCCTCTGCAAATGCCATGAACAAGCTTCAAAGCTTATAGATCAAGCTTGAAATCAACCCCATTGTACTCTTCTCATCCCCACGACCACAACCATCTCAACCAAACCCAGTTTAGACGAGTTTTGACTCGTTAACTCGGAAGGTCCGAACCCGGGCTAACTGAGTTCGACGTGTTTTCGAACGAGTTAGGTTGTTTTGAAGCTTAGGTAGGTTTCTATACAACCCCTTGAAATTCCTACAGCAATTTGGAGTAAGTTTGGAAGTGAAACGACCGAGTTTTGAAGAACTCACTTTCGATCGGATCTTTCGAGGCGTTTTCCGGCAATCTCCGTCCACTTTTTGGACTCCAATCAGAAATCCCGCGATTTTTCCAAATTTCGGCAAGTTACAGACGGCGGCGACCGACGAAGACGATTGGAGAATGTGACGGAATATTCCGTCAAAGTTGACAGAATATTCCTGACGACGTCATGAGAAACGTATCCCGAGGACGTACGAGGCCAAGCTAGGCTCGGGGGCAACGACCCGACGACGTACTTATGAGTGGGCAGTTTGTTTTATAATCTATACATATTTATAGTTTCCATAAATGCGTATTTACTTCATTTTACGCTTATATTGCCAAGTATTTGATATTGTGATATGAAATGTGATAAATGTTGCTATATGGTTGGGATAGTATTGTCATAACATTCATACATATGTGTATATGCTTATCTTATTGCACCCCGGTGTTGGTACTCAGCCCCAAGGCCAGGGTCAGTCTTTCACGTGTATGTTCACATCTGTACCATTCGCTCACCTTGGATCCAAGTTTAGGTGCCCGTCTTGTCGTATAAATTGTATTAGGCAGTTCCGACTTGTATGTGACAATGCTTAGCACCAGTATTCACGTGATTGTAGTACTAGAGCATATTATTACACTCAGTCTTGTCATATAGGTTGCATTACGCAACTCCGACTCGTGTGCTAACTTAGATGATAAGCAAACTGTTTATATCTGATTATCACATGATTATATTAATATGGCATTGATCTTATCATCACTTGGCATATTCTCATATATATATATATATATATATATATATATATATATATATTGGCTATAGTATTGTGGGTACGGACTTACTGACGTTGTATGTTCTTCTTAAAGAAAACTATACTTGTTTTACGGCGAGGGGTTAGTATATTCAAAAATAAAGGTTTTCGTATAAGCATTATTTTGCTGACCCACTCAACTTTGTTTTTCGCCCCTCCAAGACTTAGATAGCTATTTCTTTTTGGCACTCGAGGAACCTTGGCAGTTTCTGACTTGACCTTCAGTTTAGATGTATGAACTTATCACTGTTGTGTAATAAGTGTACTTTAGCTGCTTGACTACTCTTCGGTAGTCGTATTGTCTTTTAATGCTCTAGATAACTGTAGTGGGTTACTCCCATGAATGCGCACTCTATCATTATTTAATTTTAATTAGTTCTAGTTTAGTTTAAAATTGTTCACTTTTACATCACTTACCCCTATGGTTACGTCACCTCATGGTGATGGCCAGCATGCTTCGACCTTCCCAGGTCGGGGTGTGTCATATGAGGCTAAGCCCACCCCTTCCCTTAATGTAGATAATATCTTTTGTTAAAAAAAATGTATATATGCATATAATACATGTATAATATGTTACGTTCTTATGAATGACTTAGTCACAAATTAATTGTTTTGGGGTTAAATTGTAATGAATTGGGGTTAAAGTGTAATTTGCATTTCTTTTGTAAAGTTCGTTTTTATGATTTTGTGACTCTCTATTCAACAAAAAAAAAGGGTGTAATTTTTATGATTGAACCTTAACCTTGTTGCAGGATTTCCAGAAATGGAGGATGGAAGATCGAAGAAGATGAACAACAATTTTAGTAATTTTTTTATGATTTTGCTAGTTAAAGTGTAATTTGCATTTCTTTTGTAATGAATTGGGGCTAAATTGTAATGAGTTGGGGTTGAATCAGTCTGGTATTGGTTCTTATCATTGGGATCATCTAAGATTCCGATTTCCCTTCCATTTATGTCACGCCATAACACTACCACTCGATTTTCTGCAATGGATGCTCATGTAGCTTCACTATAAGCTTCTATAGCGAAATTAACTTCCATGATCGATAATACTGTTTCTAATGTTCTGATACTAAACTCAAGTTCTATTTTGAACAGTTTCGCCGTGAACTTCAATTTGGAGACGATGGGATGGTTTTTTTATTTATGCAATATTTGATATTCCATCCTCATGAAACAAGCATATCCAGCAACCTTGCAGTTCGATCTATGGAGCACACACTAGACACTACTCTTCCATATTTACCAAACATATGCCGTTCATTCCAATAAATAGTTTATACCCCATTTTCTCAGTTTTGCCAAACATGTCTAGTTTACTCCAATATCTTATATGAATCAAAATTTCAATTTAACAAAATATTTACAAATAGCAAACATCTTATTGTACTCAAACATATCAATTCCAAAAAGCGTACATTACTTTATTTATTCCTTTATTTATTCCAGCATATCATGCAAACGTTGCATTTATCAATTAAGGTAGAAAAGCATGATTAGTATAACTTTTTGGTCATATTTTCAGTGTTTTCACAAATAAATTTTTTAATTGTTTAAGCTTTTTCCACTTTCGTTGTCAACATTAGTGAATCAAAGGATCGAAATGAATAAAATTATTTCAACACAAAACTGAAAATTGTTCACTTTCAAGTACAATTTATTCGAAATTATATTGTGATCGTACTAAATACAAGTCAAACTAGAATATATTCGCACACTCTGTATGTGTGAATAATTTTATTTTATTTTATTTTTTGTTATTAAAGAGTGTCATTAGTTTTTAAATTCTTAAAAGAAAATCTAAATGGTGAATCAAATCCAACATAAATTCTCAGTTTGCGTTGATGCCCTATTTTATTCTATTGTGGTAGTGCGATAGGCACATAGATAATGCAACAAAAAACTCGTAAATGTGTAATGTTTAGTTAGTACTCAAATATGAGTTATACTGAGAAGTATTAGTAGTTGGCAACATGTCTCAACCAAGCTAATAATGTATTATGTAACATGACATGTCCCCGTGTAGAAAACTTGACAATTTCGTCTTTATGAGTAGAGCACTGGTAATCAATTTAATCTGCTTAATAAATGCTTCTGCTAAACCATTTCGAATATGGACATAAGGAACTTTTGATCTTTATTTAATAGTCTATAGACTGATACTCTTATGGTCTTTATTACAATTAAGTTGAGGCATTGCAGCACTTCAAACTTAAGGTACTCATCAAGGAACTTCATGTCCTGTTCTTGAGGATCAAGGGACTTCATGCCTGATCTTTTTGTATGATGGAACTTCTGGTCCAATCATTTTATATTTGCATGATGGAACTTCTGGTTCAATCATTTTTATATGATGAGGATCAAGAAACTGCAGGTTCTGATCCGATCAAGGAACTTCGGGTCCTTGTTATACTCATCGTAACAAAAGATAAGTACAATAAATTAAATTAAAGCAATAGGCGGTAATTCCAGCCATAGTAAATAAATTGCTTTTAAATAAATAAAGTTTGTGACAAGGGCTTTGATTCAGTACCATTCACATAAATCAAAACTTAAAGCAGTATGCGGTAAAACCGTCCGTGATAAATAAATTGCTTTAAAATAAATTGAACTTGTGAAAGTGTTTTAAGCCAACACCATTTACATAAATAAATTGCAGTAAAGAGCTTGTAATGTGGTGGTTGGTGGAGCTTGACAATTCCACTTACGGATGTGTTCGAAATTTGTTGCCGTCACAACAACCTTTCTATCCCCTTTTGTTTTATTATTATTATTTTTTTTCTTTACTTCTGTCGGGGAACCCATCCAAATTGTCCTTATTTTATTATATATTTTTTAATCTTATTTTTTCAAATGGTACACCTACACCATCTCTCCTTTTTGTTTTGTTGTTTTTATTTTTCTTACCACATTTTCTTTGTCTGCTACTTATAAGAAGATCAAACCGTTAGATTTAACTCAAAATTTATTATGTTATGGATAAGAGGATACTAAACAACTTTTGTGAAGAAACAGTTCCGATCCGCGCTGCTGAAAATTGAGTTTTGGTACTCACAAGATGGCTGTCTAGTTTTCTGCAGAAATGGAAGCTGAGTTGAAGTTTCAGTCATCTGCGTCAATCGCACCGTTGACAATTTCTGAATTTTGGATATGTTCTAGGTACTAGGCAGATGAATAACTTTCAAGAAGGAGGTATTTCAATCGGATGTCAGGAAGTTGGAGTTCAGAGGCTATTTACATGGTTGCCAGATTTTCTGCTGATTTTGAGTCTGTAGTATTATTTCTAAGATTTGGAATGATTTAACCGTTGGATGGTTCTGAAATTTTGGTATGTTATAGGAGAGAGGATAAGGAACAACTTTCATGAAGGAAAGATTTCTGTATAAGTACTGGAAGTTGAAGTTTCAAAGCTCATATGACTGTGAAATTTTCTGCCAATAATAATGATAATTGTTATATAACCACATGTATATTTACTATAGGAAAATTAGTCATATAGAGATATGAGGATGAAATGAAAAGATTTTTTATTTGTGAGATTCCAGCTGATAGAGGTGAGAGGTAGGTAGTGCTTCACCAGATTTATGGCGTTGTGCTTTCCACTGACACGAGAGTTTCTCGTGCTGATAACATGTTGTAAAATCAACGATGTGTGCATTGGAATAAATAAACAAGACAAAAAAATTTACGAGGTTCCTCTACAGTAATTATGACTGGAGTACATCCTCGGGGCGCAATAGTGCTTTTATTTATAATCTGGAATAATATGAGTACAAAGATAACTCTCTTTTCTTTCTTCCTCTTCTTCTTCTTCTTCTCTCTCTCCTGTGAACTTCTATCAATTATGTTGTGTTCCATAAGAGTTATTTTATAGAAACAAATCACATGCTAAATAGTGGAAAGAATAGTGGCCAATGGCTTGTGAATGAATAGTGAATTACAACAGCTTGTGCGTTGTTGATATATATATAGAACTACTGTAACCCAGGGTTGTCTTTGGCGGGACTCCTAAACACATCGTACCGTAAATCGAACTGATAAGGCACTTAGCCCTAGTTTGGGAGTGAGGTGCTTAAAAAAAAGCACCCATGAAAAAAAGCTGTAAGAGTTTTAGGTGTTTGGTAAACTACAAAAAAATGGCTTATTTTGAAAGCTGCTGTGAGAATAAGCTGAAATCAAAGGAAAAAGCTGAAGCACCTATTTGTAGCTTTGGAAAATTGGCTTTTTTTCAAAGCACACGGAGGTACAGTACTCTTTTAATGAAAAGACCCACTATCAGACTGCTTTTTTTTTTCCAAAAGCACTTTTACAAAAATGTTTACCAAACACTCAGCTGATTTATTTCACAGCCGCTTATTCTCACAGCAGCTTTTTTTTCAAAGTACAGCAATACCAAACTAGCCTTTAGTCTCTCTTCGCTTCCCCTTCCTCCAACTTCTAGGGCTTTTGGGAACCAGAAGGAATCCGCGCCATATACTCAGTATATAGAAGAAGAAGATCATGCCCGGGCCCACCTTGGAGATGGAACCAGTGGAGCCACAGTCGCTGAAGAAGCTCAGTCTCAAATCCCTCAAACGATCCCTCGATCTCTTCTCCCCCGCCCACGGCGAACTCCCCCCTCCCGACCCCGAGAGGTACCGCCGTTGCCTTTAATTTCTGTAATTTTTAGGGTGTGAAATTATTGAGTTGAATTTAGGTTTTTTTTAATAATAAAATTGTGCGTTAATTATTGCTTACTCTTTTTATTTTCTTTGCAGTAAAAGAATTCGCATGAGTCACAAGGTTAGTGAAATTATTGAGTTGAAATTCTTAGTTTTTGTGTTTTATTTTTTCATTTTTGTGAACTATGAGCTTTGTGAAGTTATTGATTTGAAGAATGTTGCATTGGTGTTAAAATTTTGATCTGAATTATTAGATAAGCATGGAATATGGAGGAATTCAACCCACACCTAGCCAAAAACCGCCTCGCCAGGCTGAGTCTGGTGCACCGGTAACTGGTTCTGAAGGGCCTTCCAATGCCCTTGCCCTTGCCCTTACAGGTATTATTTGTTGTAATTGAACTTTCTCAATAAGCAGTTAGAAGTAGGGAAGGTTCAGCTTATTGTTTTGGTAAAGTTACCTCTATTTGGGTATTCTATTTTGCAATTGTAACATGCTAAATTATTTTGTTGGTCTAATACCATGTGAGTCATGAAGATTCTAAGGATGCGCAGACGGGAGGAGTTCAAAACTCTATGGTTGTCGGTCCTTCTGCACCAAGGGCACTGTGAGTAGCTTCTTCCTTGCAGGTGTATTAATGGCTGTTTTCGTGTTTATTTAGTATTTCTATGTTGCACATGTTTCAACTTATCCCTCTTCCCATATATATTTGCACACTCTCGGACTATGGCTTGCAACTATTAGCTTCTTTATTTCAAAGTGATTGGGCTAAATATTTGGACCATTTATGAGAATCATGTGAGTGATTTGTGAAATTTGACAGTTTTTTAGTTCTAATGTTGCTGGAGTGCAAATTGTTTATTATGATTTCTTGTAATAATGATGTCTTTTATTGTGGACTGAATTGTTTAATCATATTTTTTATTTCAGGAATACTGTTGGTATTTCGGGTAAAGGCACTTTAGCTGTTTCTGCTCCAGGGTCATCTGAAAGGTTTGAGTTTTGTGCTCCTCTGATTTGCTTTAAGGGGGGTGTGGTCAAATAGTATTTGAATAGACTTTAAAATCCAGGAGTAGTCAATGAGATTTTAAAAGATTTTGAAATCATGGTGTAGTCAAATTAGGATTTTAAAGAATACATCCAAATCCATGGGTAGTCGATTAGGATTTTAAAAAGTCCTCAAAAGTCTAGGTGTAATGAAACTATCAAGGATTTGCTAGGATTTTAATGGGTGAAGGATTTTGATGGATTTGAGAGTAGAAGTATAAATAACAAATGTCATAAACAATTCAACCTTCACCCCTAGGATTTCATTTCAAGAACAAAGAATTCTATTTGTAGAAGAGGAATAGTCTTCCCCATTTTTGGCCCTGCCTGAGAACCCGGTGAGCAGCTCACCATCTATACATAACAGGTATCCAAATCCTCATTTCTCTAACTTGCTTTCACGACCCCTCATCCCTCCCTGTGACCCACCCACTGCCATATTGGATGAACAATTCCACCCACCCACTGCCAAAATGGGTTTGATTTTTGTGCTTTGCCTTTATTGGATGAACAATCCAATGTTGTTGCTGGTAAGGTTGCGATTAAAGCTTGTGAGTGTTTGTTGTTGTTCGAATCCAATACAAATCATGGATGGCATTGAATAAGGATGGACAAGTGAGTCACTCTTTGATTACTATGTATGCAAGGTGTGGTGAGTGGGTTTTTGCATGGAAAGTGTTTGATGAAATTATTGAGAGGGATTTGGTTTCGTGGATTCCTTGATTTCTGTGTATTGCAAGATGGTGTGTGCTGGGGATGCGGTGGGGTTGTTCCGAGAAATGAGGGGTGATGAATTTGAGCCTAATGAAACGACTTTGGCGATGGTTCTTGAGCTTGTGGGGACATGGGGGATTTGAGTTTGGGTACGTGTGTGGAGTGTTTTATAGTTGAGAAGAAATTGGAGATGAATTCATATGTAGGCTCTGCGTTGATTGGCATGATAAAAGTCCTAAGAAATCTTTTTGTTTTAAGAGTAAAGTTTTACAGTGGTTTGAATCCCTTTGATACGGTTGAATTCTTTTTGTTTTAGGAATGCCCTTACCATTTTGCACCATCTACATGCATTACGTGGGGTTGAAGTCGTATTAATGTACCATATGATGTGCTACTATGGTGTTGTTAGATTGAAGTTTTTATTAGATTTTTTATGGGATATTTTAGGGGAACTGAATATACTAAATATTACAAGCTGCATGATGATGTATCCCATCTTGTTGCATTTTCTCTAATCCTGATAATACTACTATGGAAAACATATCCCATTTTTGCTTTATATGTTACTTTTCTCTTGTATAGGTTTTCAACATCGGCCATGATGGAAAGGATTTCCAGCAGATGGCCACGTCCTGATTGGCATGCTCCTTGGAAAATCTACAGAGTAAGAATAATCCGTTGTTTATGATAGACTGTTAGGAGCAGTGGGGAAAGTAGTTGGGATTATATCGTCTGGGTAACTTGGAGATTCTGATTAGAAGGAAATGTTAGGAACCGACATGGAAATATATGTTATATGGGCGTCTTTCAATTTTTGTTGTCCTTTGTTTTGGCTCTTTCGTGGTTAATGGGTTGATAAGATTGACCTGCACCTCTTCTATGATTGAACATGAGTTGTAACTTGCCATTATGCTGTTGTCTTTTATCTGAAGAAAGGAAAAGGTTATGCATAATGTTTCTTACAAGCCATCGTTAAATTGTTCCATTTGATTATGTAGGTCATTAGCGGCCACTTGGGATGGGTACGAGCTATTGCCTTTGATCCAAGTAATAAATGGTTCTGCACTGGCTCAGCAGACCGTACTATCAAGGTATGCAACTTTATGCTTCATTTGTCTGAGTTGTTTTCCTTCTCCTTTTTCCTTTCTCGTTTCCTCCTCTGTAGAAGTTAAAATCACTTGTCATTTTATTATTATTATTTTGTGTTCTCTTTTCTTGTCGTGTAAGTGTTTATTTTATGTTCTTTTGGATTGTCTTCTGATTTTGGTTTATTAAAAAAAGATTTGGGATGTTGCAACTGGAACTCTACATCTGACAGTGACGGGACACATCGAGCAAATACGAGGTTGGTTTCTCTTGGCTGTTCGTTTATTTTGGTTAACCATGCTGTGGTTAATGATGCTGTTGGTAACAATAAGTGCTTGGGTTTTTGCAGGCCTTGCAGTTAGCAGCAGGCATACCTATATGTTCTCTGCTGGAGATGACAAACTAGTTAAATGCTGGGATCTTGAACAGAATAAGGTTAATGCTTCTACTTAATAATTTTGAGATCTTTATTGCGGTTGTGTTCTGTAAGTAATGCTGGTTGTTACAACATATAAATTGTTGTGTAGGTTATCCGTTCATATCATGGTCATCTAAGTGGTGTTTACTGCTTGGCTCTTCATCCCACTCTTGATGTTTTACTTACCGGGGGACGTGATTCTGTATGCCGGGTAATTATCTTATTAAAATTCAAATCCTGCATACTATAATGGAGGAAGCACTCTTGGGGATTGAGCAAAGTGATTGTTATAATATTTATCAGAGTGGTACGGTGTTAATAATAACTTTGTTTTGGTGCAATAAATCTTTCAGGTTTGGGATATTCGAAGCAAGATGCAAGTTCATGCGTTGTCGGGGCATGACAACACAGTTTGTTCTGTTTTTACTCGACCAAAAGTATGAAAAGCTCTTCTGTTTTCTTTACCGTATTCTGACTATATTGTGGAGTATGCATGCTGACAATATTTTAGATCCAAACAATTCATAATGATAGCTTATATTGTTATTGATGTCTTCTTTAGAGATTGGGATTCAAGGTCCTGGTTTTTCGTTGTTTAATTCTTGGTCTCCCCATCTGGCAAAACATTCAAATGTTTAGCAATTCATATTGTCATGTCCTGAGAATAGTATTCTGTTTATGTTAGGTATCCTTCAGTGTCACATCATTCTTTTAAATATTTTTAGTCCTGTAATCCGTAGTCCTCATTTCTTTTATATAGAAGTTAATTAATAAGCTGCAGTAAATTGAATTCACTGGCACTTTGAATTTCTAGTTTTGTGTTAAACATTACATCTCTGAGTTTTTTTTTTTTTTTTTTTTGGTTGATAGCTAGATTTCTCTTTTGACAGTTTTCTGGCCACTTCTCATTTTATTGTTAAGAGAGGCAATATTCCTTATAGTTTATTGTCTACTGTTTGCAGGATCCACAAGTTGTTACTGGCTCTCACGACACAACCATCAAGTTCTGGGACCTTAGATATGGTAATTTATGTTCTGTAAGTTAAACTCATTTCAGTTTTGGTATTTGCTTCTTTTTTAAGCGTCAATTTTCATTTGTCTTAGGAAAAACAATGTCAACTCTGACACACCATAAAAAGTCTGTGCGTGCAATGGCCCAGCATCCTAAAGAGTATGTGCCGATTCATGTACTTAGTACTTCACGTGTAGTGAATAATCCTGGTTGTGTTTGTTATTATGCCCCTGTAAATTATATGCTTTGCTCTTTCTAATTGTGTTCGGTTTTCAGGCAATGTTTTGCATCTGCATCAGCTGATAATATTAAGAAGTTCAGCCTCCCAAGAGGCGAATTTTTACACAACATGCTGTGAGTATTTGAATAGACCGTATCTTTTCATATATGTTGTTCCTGGAATGATAGATTTACCATTTGCTCTTTTCCTATTATATGTCTGTGATGTATTCTTTATTTGAAGAATGACAAGCGATAATAGGATTGATGGTTCGTATGTTTCTCTGCTTAAGGCTAGCTAGGTAATGAACTTGTCATGGATAAATAGTTGTGCCAATGTGTCTTTGTGTTTGATAAGGTATTGCACTCCCTTTTTCTTGTTCTTTTGTATGCACACATTCCCTTTGTGGCAAGTCAATTAGGCTGCTCAATGCACAGGCACCATAACGTCAGCCAAGATGCAATGCAAAACCTCTGATTTGGAGCGTAATAGGAATTGTTTTGCTTGCGATGGATCCATTGAAACCGAAAACTTACACATGGTTCACCAATTGAACAATTTTGAGTCATAAGCATATGCTGGGGTGGTTTGTTTTACTACTTGGATGTGGGTGTTGTTGTTTTCTCATCAGTTATTAAGTGCGTTATATAATTCAGATTCATGGCCTGGAGAAATGCATGCCAAGCCTTATAGTCGCTTTCTACTCATGCTATTAGCATTTTAACGTATTAGTGGTGTAGCACTTTGAAATTGCAATGGATGTGATCTTTCTTCTATTTGTATTTAGAGTTGGGTAACTTTTTCTGACAAACTGAATGTATCGTGAATTGAGTATATTGCTGATTAATATGAACTATATGAATTCTTTGGGATATTTTTTATCACAACGTTCCAAAAAGTTTCCATGTGTATGGACAGCTCTCAGCAGAAAACAATAATCAATGCAATGGCCGTCAACGAGGATGGAGTTATGGCCACTGGAGGTATGAATTTTTCACATATGAAAGGGCAATAAGGGAATGATCTTAGTTTGTTCTCATTTTATTTCTCCCCACGGTTGGGGGAATATATTAGTTCAATATTTGCCTACCAATGGCAATATGCCATATGGGATAGTTTCAATTTTCTTTTACAAATAAACGACCCAAAACTATTTTGATTCCTATTTTTCGTTTCATAAAACTTGGTAATTCTAATCTTTTGCGCGTTTGTTTTACTGAAGGCGATAATGGGAGCATGTGGTTCTGGGACTGGAAGAGCGGCCACAATTTTCAGCAATCCCAAACAATTGTACAGCCTGGTATGTTTATTTTGTTGGTGCCCTACTTTTGCGGTTGATTGTAGCAAGAAGGGATGCTAACCCCTCGATATGCTTTTATCACAGGCTCGCTGGATAGTGAAGCTGGTATATATGCTCTTTCCTACGACATCACGGGTACGAGGCTGGTCAGTTGTGAAGCCGATAAGACTATCAAGATGTGGAAGCAAGACGAAAATGCCACTCCAGAAACCCACCCTCTCAACTTTAGGCCCCCGAAAGACATTCGACGGTTTTAGAGGTGATCCTCCGTCCTAGTTTCTCTGTTCACCGACGTGTAATATTATCTCACATGTGATTGACTTTATTATTTTAGTGAGGGGTCGTTACAGTTGCGCTGCTCGTTGCCTTGAGATAAACTATACAAATTTTTGTGTTATATTACTCGTTGAATATGTTCCTACCATGCACCTGAACCAATTCCATTATATTGAAGCAGTGGAAACCTTGGAGTTTGCAGTGTATAATTCTTGTGTTTTTCTTGCAAACGTGAAAAATTCATTACCCTCGTCCATTCATTGTGCTGCTTTGATAAACCGGGAAGGGAACATAGGAGATCTGATATTGAGAAGAAAAATATGGCTAGACAAAGAGCTACTTAGTCGACTGTAAAAACACTAGTGAATATTTGTGTTGGAACTCTCAAAATTAAAGAAATTTAACTAACTGATATACAAACTTCTCGTTTTTTTTCTTCTTAAAAACTTAAATCTCAATTTTTGCAAATTTCTTGCTCTAATAGTAATTTCACATTTTCTTTTTACAAGGGTTACAAAGTGCTTTTCGACAATCAAAATTGTTCTTTATTATTATTTTTTTTAGGAAAAACATATAAGATTTTATAAATCATAGAATCGTTTTTTGTAAACACACTTGAATTTTTCGTTAAAATTTCTACAAACTTGTAACACTAATGTTTATAAGCAGAAGTACTTTCTACGAAACGTGCCAATAATATGCTTACCTAACATTACTTATTACATTACCAAAGCAGTGAAACAACACGCAATGCTATTCATACAATGTTTTTGTACTACATTTTCATACCATCTTATGTGGCATTTGATGTGGACAGCCACATTCTTTGAATTAATCATATTTTTAAATTTAGTTCATTATTTAATAAATTAATAATTAAGAAAAATTAGTTAATTAAATAATGATTGTTGTATACGAGGAGTCTTTCTCCTTCTTTTCTTTGGGTTTTGCAAATTTTTCAAATGATGTGGCCGTTCACATCAGATGTCACCCAAATTGGTATAGAAATGTGGTATAAAAATATGGTATGAACAGCATTACTCAAAACAACACACAATCCAGTTTAGTGAGAAAGTAAGCAAGTAAATCCCCCACCTCGTTGCTTAAAAAGCCAAAACCTACATAGATGCACCCACCAATCGCGCGCCTAGAACGATTATGCCGCCAAATTTCATGCATGAAAGTCCCCATTTACCCACCACTTCCACCCAAAATCTCCTCTCCCGACCCCCACCAACATAATCCCACACCCACACTATCCCTCCCTCCCTCCCTCTATCCCTCCCCCCATGCTACTCTTCTGCCCACCCTTTTCCATTTTTCATCTCTCCAAAAACTTCCCCATCAAAAGTCTGAAAACTAGACGGAAATCCAAGTGAAAATTATGGCCAGCAGCTCCGATAATCTGTCATTAGTTCACAGAACCCACCATAATCAACAAAATGACGACCAATCACAACCTGTTCTCGAACCACAAACCAACCACAAGCCTCCCCATTCCTCCGCCAACCCCATTCGATGCATGCTCCACGAGCAGCGTTTTATCTTCGTCCTCATTGGCGTCGCCATCGCTGTTTTCTTCTTCACCACATTCTTGGCATCGAACCCACTATTGGAATCCGTTCACGACCCTGGTCTCGAATTCGGATTAGGCTCTGATCGGCCGGGTATTGATCTCCTGGCCAACCCTACCCGGAGGGTGCTGTTCGAGACGCGGAATGTGGGCGGGAAGGTGCCGCTGGCGGTGAGGAAGAAGAACATGCGGATTGTTGTGACGGGTGGGGCCGGGTTCGTGGGAAGTCATCTCGTGGACCGTCTGATCGCGAGAGGGGACAGCGTGATCGTGCTGGATAATTTTTTTACCGGGAGGAAGGAGAACTTGGCGCACCACTTCGGGAGAGCTGATTCGACACGACGTGGTCGAGCCGATATTGTTGGAGGTTGACCAGATCTACCACCTCGCTTGCCCGGCATCCCCGGTGCATTACAAGTTCAATCCGGTCAAGACAATTATATCCTTTCTTCTCTTGTTTCTATTTTTATTTCTTGTGTTTATATGCATGGTTGGTATTTATTACATGCATTTTTTTTTTGTGATAACTATAATATTATGACATGGAGTAATGTTAGGGAGACTAAATTTGTAACAAAGTTTTGAAAACTAAAGGACATGGAAGTTGACGATTGCTTTATTACTTAAACATTGATAAACGTTTTTATTCCTATTAGTGACACATAATTTAGTTTGCAAATTTAATTTTCAAATTTAATTTTTCTAACATTACCCTTATGGCATGCTTTAACACGTAAAATTTTTAATTTCTTGTTTGTGGTGAATATGTAGTTGCCTGAGGTCCTTAATTTGTTGTCTGAGCTGGGGTTTCACAAGACAAATGTGGTGGGAACACTGAACATGCTTGGACTGGCAAAAAGGGTTGGTGCAAGCTTCTTGCTGACAAGCACCAGTGAGGTTTACGGTGACCCTTTGCAGCACCCTCAGGTCGAGTCCTGCTGGGGTAATGTCAACCCCATCGGTGAGTCACTCTCCCTCTCTCTGTCTCCGCTCGACCCCGACTTGATGAAACTCTGCGCTAGAATATCAAACTATACCATATTTACTACTCACATTACTAATGTTTGTTTCAATAGCGAGACGAGTAAAATATGTACTGTATTTACTTGGTTGCATTCCTCACAAAAAATTCATGGTGAAATATATAATCAGCAACGTGATTGGTAAATTAATGATTTCATAGATGTTTTCTGTTGGCATTGGCAGGTGTAAGGAGCTGCTATGATGAGGGAAAACGCACAGCAGAGACTCTGACCATGGAGGAATTCTATCTCTTACGAAGATTGATGGAAAGATATAGAGATATTTAAAAGGATTTACACATGGTCTTTATAGATTTGGAAAAAAAACGTATGATTGGGTCCCAAGAGACATTCTTTGGAGGATTTTAGAGAAGAAAAGAGTACGAGTAGCAGATATCCAAGCTATAAAGGATATGTATGATGAAGCAAAGACTGCTGTAAGAACTCATGAAGGACCAATCGGAAATTTCCCCATAATTGTAGGGTTACATCAAGGCTCATCTTTAAGTCCTTACCTTTTTGCATTGGTAATGGATGACTTAACGGGACATATTCAAGATGATATTCCTTGGTTTATGCTTTTCGCAGACGATATAGTGTTGATAGATGAAACTCAAGAAGGGGTAAATGTGAAGCTTAACCTTTGGAGACAAGTGTTGGAATCTAAAGGTCTTCGCCTAAGCCAGTCAAAGACAAAATATATGGAGCGCAAGTTCAATGCAAATGGAGACCTAAATGAGTTAGGGGTGAGGATCGGAGACCAAGAAGTACCAAAGAGTGATTGCTTTCGCTACCTAGGATCTATCTTGCAAAAGAACGAAAATTTAGATGGATACCTCAACCATAGAATACAAGCTGGATGGATGAAGTGGAAGAGTGCATCAGGCGTGTTGTGTGACTGTCGTATGCCACTGAAGCTAAAGGGAAAATTTTATAAGACGGCAATAGGGTTGGCGATGCTGTATGGCACAGAATATTGGGCGGTGAAGCATCAACACGTACATAAAATGGGTGGTAGCGGAGATGAGGATGCTCTGTTGGATGTGTGGGCACATGAGAAAGGATAAGATTAGGAATGAGGATATTCGAGGTAAAGTAGGAGTTGCTGAAATTGAAAAAAAATAATAATAATCGGTTATGGTGGTTTGGAAATGTGCAACGAAGGCCTACTGACGCTCCGGTTAGAAGATACGACTACGGGACAGAGGTCCAGAGCCGAATGAGTAGAGGAAAACCTAGGAAGACTTTGGAAGAGACTCTAAGAAAAGACTTAGAGTACTTGGATCTAACGGAAGACATGACACATGACCAAGCGCAATGGCGTTCTAGGATTCATATAACCAACCTCACTTAGTGGGAAAAGGCTTTGTTATTGTTGTTGGAAGATGTAACATGTTTGAATCTCATATTGTTTTAATCTAGACTTTTGTTTTTATTTACTTTCAGTTATGTACTCATATATTTGTACCCTCTATGTGTTGCACTAACATGCTAGTAAAATTTATTAATTTATATCTAATGAAATATAGATTTATACCAGACCGAGTCTAGATTAACATGTTTATCTATTTAGAATCGAGAAAGTCTACTTTTCCAGTTTTCCCTACTTGATCAAATTCATAATTTTTTAAGTATTGAATTACGTTTGTAGTGTGGAAACAACATATTTGATAGGATAATGCTAGAGAGACTAAATTTTTAAACCAAATGATGTGTCACCAATAGCATATCAGACACATTTCTACATCTTGTGAGTTTGTGCTTTGCATTTCCCACAACTGGGTGGTTCATTTTTAATCTCATTGCACTTCGAAGTTGTTGGCTTTGTATCTTTTGCATCTCAAGCAAAACCAAAGCGTTTTATTATAGTGGCTATAACTTAAGTGGTTAAAAGCGTTTATTCTTTCTCCCGAGTCAAGTGCTCAAACTTCTTTTTTGTCATCTTTGTATAAAATGAAAATTCCAATGAAAATAATCATCATTTAGGTCCCCATGTTTTTGTGTCACATCCCGAGCCCGACCTCTGCCGTCGTGTCATTCTAGAGTGCACCGAACACATCTGCTAGAAGTGATTCGATATCTACGTTCTCACAAACAACAAGATCTTGAGGTGCAGTAGTGGGAAGATGCGTTGAGATGAACACACATCGTTCTGGGCCCCCACCACATCCCAGGCTCGACTCCACCGTAACACGATATTGTCCGCTTTGGGCCCCGACCATGCCCTCACGGTTTTGTTTCTGGGAACTCACAAGCAACTTTCCAAAGGGTCACTCATTCTGGGATTGCTCTAGCCCAAACTCGCTTAACTTCGAAGTTCTTACGGAACCCGAAGTCAGTGAGCTCCCAAAAGGCCTCGTGCTAAGTAGAGATGGGAATATACATATAAGGCTTACAGGATCCTCTCCCCTGGGCGATGTGGGATGTTACATTTTGCCTATCCGGATTTGTTTTCAAGATCTTGGCAATGAGAACTTCGGCATGTCTACAGAGAAAAGAATTTAATGACAGATAGTCTAGCAACCTATAGTCTTGATTTAGATTTAGGTATTTTGATACTCCTTCTTGTTCAATTAATTTTATTCATGAGAATCGAAGATTTATTATTGAGTAGGTTTGTTTGGGCTCTTGCTTTTAGCTTTGTTTTTCAACCAAAAAAACCCTAACGAAAACAAGCTACTATTTTTCTTTTGGGTTTCAACAACAAATGTGTCAAATATAATGTGATCAAACATAGGGGTGGGTTCAAAAAACCAAAAATCGAAAAGAAAAAAAAAACCAGACAGAACACCAAACCAAAAACGAAAAACGAAAAATCGAAAAAAAAAACTTAATCGAAAAAGAAAAAACCAAACCGAACTGAACATTATTGGTTCAGTTTTGGAGGTTTGGAAACCGAACCAAATTCCTTTACACTTTGTGAATGTATGCCCATTTTTGTGAAAACTTTGTTGCCAAGTTTGAAACTAAGCCTAGGACTTTTTTGAGGAGCATACTTGGTTCAATTAGGGAGGATATTTCATTGGTTATAGAGGAAAGTTTTGGACGACTTTGGAACTTGGAAGAGCTTCTTTATTTGTTTACTTTTTGAATGGATACATTGATCATTTTTCTTTGCAATTGAGATTGTTGATAGCATAAGATTGGTTTATATGATCTTGTATATGCACATTGGTTTATATGATCTTGTATATGCACAACTACCTTCCTATTTTTCTAATTTCCCCATTTTCTTATTATTAGTCTACCAATGCAAGCCAATTTTCTAAATTCCATATTAGAAAATGATCAAGTTTTATAAAACAAAAAACCGAAACGTACCAAACCAAACCGACAAAGACCGAAAGAAAATTGAACCAAACCAAAGTTTTGGTTCGGTTTTGGTTTTGGCAAAAAACCGAACTGAATAAAACCGAACCCACCCCTAGTCAAGCATAACCCTTTTCTTTAGAGCAATACTTCATTTACCATCTATTTGTATCATCTCTTTAATAGATGCAAAACTCATCAACACATGTGGATCCCATTTATTCAATCTGTTAGAGACGACAATATGAATGATGATACAAATAGATGGTAAAAATAACAGTTTTGTTTTTACCCAAAAAAAAAAAGAAAATCTCCTGTCTAGTGGGCCTGAGCCAGACGGAATGACACTACCTAACCAGTGGCCCAGTTAACTATCAAATAACGAAAACACCCTCAGTAACACTTTGCGAACGTGGAGATGCCAGCGAATAACCCTTAAACCTGTGCGGGCTGTGCTTTTCTCTGTCTCTACAGCTCAACAGAAAACCTCGCTCACTCTCGTCATCTTGCCCTAATCCCTTCGTCCAGGTCCGTACCAATCTCTCTCTCTCTCTCTCTCTCTCTCTCTCTCTCTCTACAGAAACTGATATTTCATTTTTATTTCTTAATTTCTTATATTTTTCTTGTGAGATTTTCGAGCTGTTTGATTTGGGTTTGTTATTTTTTGAGTTTTTCAGAATCGAAATTTTCTGGCTATTTTATTATCAGTTTGTTATTTTTCTGGTGGAAAAGAGGAGCATTTTTGTAGATAATACTTTTTAGAGAATTTAGGGTTTTGGCATCTTGGTTCCGTACTGTGGTGTTTACAGTTGGCCGCCGTCAATGGATCCCGCTGAAATTTAGGGTTTTAATCTTGTCCTTTGTTATTTTATTGGTCATTTTATACAAAATGGTTTTTGTCATCTGGAAATAGATGGGATTTTCATCTGAAATGAGTGTTTCTAGTATAAGTTTAGTCATCTTTTCACGGTTACCGTTTTATTCGTGATCTTGTTCATGGTAAATTTGATGTGGTATTGCACTAAATACTCGAGGGTTTTGTACCAAATACTATTACAATTGCATACTGGCTTTCACTTTGAAAAGATTTGTGGCAGCAGTGTCCGTTTTCAACTGAGTCTTATTGTTAATCAACAATTTGGGTGATTGATGCAGTCTTTCACAGTTTTGATTTCGTCACTCTTGATACCACCCAGTTGTTACCTGATTACTTCAAGTAACTGTCAAAATGTCGAGGAAAGGTTTGATGGAGCAAGACCTGAGTAAACTGGATGTAACAAAGTTGCATCCACTCTCGCCTGAAGTTATATCTCGTCAGGCGACTATCAATATCGGTAATCTTAACTCAGATGTTTAAACTGCTCTGAGATTATTATGGCCATTGTTTATTGATTTGACCATCATTTGTTTGTTGGTACCATGTCGTAAATTTGCACTTATTTGGATTTATACGAGTTGCCTTTCAGGTACCATTGGTCATGTGGCTCATGGAAAGTCAACAGTTGTAAAAGCAATTTCTGGTGTTCAGGTGATTAGTTGTTTCCATTTTGCATTTGATACTGTTCGCGTCTTTTCTGTTTATTTATGCCTGGACATTGTAAAGACAAGCAAGCATGTGTTTCCACTCATGAAGGTGTACAAAAGTTGTATCTGGTTGTCGCTGCTTGTTCTCTTTGAGCTACTAATGCACACTCACAGCCAAGGAAAAATATATTAGGAAAATGTTCTCTCAGATACTAATGTGTTATATTTGCGGGATAAGAGAATTTAGGTTGTTGAGCATTATTGTATTTCTACATCTCACTACCAAAAGTGGCTAATCATTTCAGATGGCTACAGATCATATACCTTTTATTCTTGGTTTAGATATGTCTTAAGTTGAGTGTTAAAATGGAAACTATCTAATAGTATGGAGTATGTTATCCTAGATGATAATTTGTGTAGTATGAGATAGTAGGGATAAATGTAACCTTACCCTATAGGTTTGATAGTTTGGTGCTATCAAAATAAATTCAATATTGTCTTTGGTTACTGGAGATATGTCAACAGTGCTCTGATTCTTTCATTTCACTGTTGCTAAGTTGCTTTATGTACGAAAACCTTAAGCTATTGGCTAAAGCTCTGGTAGTGTATCACATTAGATCAACATTGCTGGCACTAACTACAATAATTGGTTTGTCAGTTTGAGCTATATTTCTCTAGCTTATATGTGTTGTGAGCATTTAAGCTTGGATATGCCAATGTAAGTTTATATCTTTAAGACATTAAAAATCGAATATTAATGGTATGCAGACTGTTCGTTTTAAAAATGAGCTGGAGCGCAACATTACTATCAAGCTTGGATATGCCAATGCAAAGATATACATATGTGAAGATGAGCGGTGCCCTCGACCTATGGCCTACAAGTAGGCATCCAGTTAATGTAATTGGCTTTGATCACATTCTACCCTTTTCTTAACCTGTATTCATTTCTTTATTAGGGCATATGGAAGTGGAAAGGAAGACGCTCCTCTCTGTGATGTTCCTGGATTTGAGAACTGCAGGATGAAATTGTTGAGACATGTATCTTTTGTTGATTGCCCGGTAAGGCTTTGTGGTGAAATTTTTGTACCGTTTATTTTTATGCCATAATATTTATAACTACACTAAACTGTTGTGAATAAATGGTGGTGTGTACTTGGTCATCCTTGCTTAATAAGAGGATCTGATAGCCTGATACTTTGTGTTGATCAATTATATGTTGTCTCAGTGGATCTTAGTTTTTGTTTGCTATATTCATGGATAACATGTTATTTAGTAGCATCGAAGGTTTTTCCCATGGGATCTTGCTACATTTTATTAGTTGCAAGAGACTCTCTATTAAATGATTGTCATCTTTCACATTGTTTTTCTTGGCTTGATTTTGTTATGTTTCTTCAAAAGTTGTTTATTTCATACTTTTTATAGGGTCACGATATTCTTATGGCTACTATGCTTAACGGTGCCGCGATTATGGATGGAGCATTGCTTCTCATTGCAGCTAACGAAAGCTGTCCGCAACCACAAACTTCTGAGCATCTGGCTGCTGTTGAAATTATGCGTCTTCAACATATTATTATCCTTCAGAATAAAGTTGATCTCATTCAGGAGAATGTGGCCATCAACCAACATGAGGCAATCAGGAAGTTTATTCAGGTAAGTTCCTTTGAAGCATTTTTTTTCTTCTGGTTTATTGGTCTCAGTCCATTAATCATTAAACATTGTGTACCAGGGAACTGTAGCTGATAATGCACCAGTGGTGCCAATTTCTGCACAGTTGAAGTATAATATTGATGTGGTGTGTGAATACATTGTAAAAAAGATCCCCATTCCAGAAAGGAACTTTATCTCACCTCCCAATATGATTGTTATACGTTCTTTTGACGTCAATAAACCTGGGTACGAGGTTGATGAGATTAGAGGTGGTGTAGCTGGTGGAAGTATCCTCAGGGTATGTCTTTTATTGTTATATTTTGTCAAAAGTGTAGACAGTGTTTTATGATTTCCGTTGAGTGTCAGCTCACGGTATTTGAGGTTTCCTTTTTCCTTTTCTGGTTTCATTCTATGTTAGTAGTGGAATTTTGGGTCGTGAAAATGTGCACACATCTCTTGATTGGATAATAATTTGTGGAATTTTGGAACGTTTCTTAAGTAGTTAGTTCCATACATGTTTCATGAATAACATATTTGACAATGTGGTCGTGGTAGGGTGTTCTGAAAGTGAACCAATGTATCGAGGTTCGTCCTGGGATTGTTGTTAAAGACGAGAGTGGAAACATCAAGTGCACACCAATATATTCTAGAATTGTCTCATTGTATGCTGAGCAAAATGAGTTGCAATTTGCGGTGCCAGGAGGTCTTATTGGTGTTGGGACAACCATGGATCCCACTTTGACACGTGCTGATAGATTAGTGGGTCAAGTTCTTGGCGAAGTCGGGTCACTCCCTGAAGTATTTGTTGAGCTTGAGGTAAGGGATTGCTGCTACAATAATGCTTTATACTTTGTTTAATTTTTGGAGCTGTTTAAAACTTGAGGAGATGCTGTTTCTAAGAGAATGGCTAACTTGTGTGTGCACGCACATCTTCCTTCATGAGCTTGTTGACAATGCATTTTGTATTACATTTGATAATGCGACTGTTGTGTAACTTTGGTATAATATTGGCTTTCTAACTGTACTCTCTTCTTTATTCTTTATTGGATTTTTTAGCATGTTGATTTTTTCGGGTCTTTTGTTTCTTGTTTTCTTATCCCGAACTAGACAAATCTTATTGATCAGAAGCGGTTGTCAAGCAGAAATCCTTGGTGTTGATGAAGATTGTGGTATATTTTGCAGGTCAACTTCTTCTTGTTGAGAAGGCTTCTGGGGGTCAGGACAAAGGGGTCCGAGAAGCAGGGAAAGGTCTCAAAGCTGGTCAAGGGGGAGATCCTCATGTTGAATATAGGATCTATGTCTACAGGGGCTAGGGTTCTTGCTGTAAGGAACGATTTGGCAAAGTTGCAACTTACGTCTCCAGTTTGCACCAGCAAAGGAGAGAAAATTGCACTCAGTCGACGAGTTGAGAAGCACTGGCGTCTTATTGGCTGGGGTCAGATTCAAGCCGGAACTACCCTTGATGTCCCACCGTGCCCAATTTGAGTTGAATTTGGCAAGACAGGAGAAAGCAAGAAAACTAGTAAGACAGCTAAAGAGTAGGCATGATGTGGAAAGTCAGCAAATTATTGGGAACCATTTTTGTCAAGTGGAAGGAAAAACATTGTTTGGTGGATCATTGTCGTTTTTGTTTTGTTTCTTTGATTTTTGATAAAATTATCCTTTCATCTGCATTATTATCTTCCGACTTTTGCGGTCCATCAACGGGTGAATGGCTTTTTACCCGATTGAGCTACAAGCGCCTTGCATTACATTGTACATGTTGAGGTTTGGTCCTTTGATCCTTAAACACTAGAGCTGCGTACTCTCTCTAGTTTGGAACCTCCCTGGGATATGCAGAGTGTCGAGACTTTTGTTTCCGTATCTGTAGGGTCATCTTTGAGACTACACCGCGTTTTTTTTCTTGACTCGAAGGTTTTTCTCGATTCCTTGTATAACTGCTCTCCCTCCCCTCCAGCAGCATCTATACAGAAATGCTCAAAAAGCTTTCTTAAAATCCGGTGCGTGAATCTTCCTCCTGAGTGTCGAACCCATAGAGAAATTGTTCCGACATTGGTACCAGCAAACTACTCTCGGATGCCCGTGTTAGGTATTTACTCAAAAGTGTAAAACGTACAAGGCCTGCAAAAGATATTTGAAGCACATAAAATCTTCTACATGGGTGAGCTCCTTTTCACTTTTGTGCCTAGTTGATTTTCCTTTCTTTAGTGCTTGAATTTGATAGGCTATATTCGTGAACAAAAGTTTCATGATGCTTGAGCGTATCATATACTCCAAAGCACCATAGACAAAATCTCTTCTGTGAGTATGATTTCAGGTACAAAGCCTCTACTTAGTGATTAATTTGGTCTTTCAACTTGGACGCATGGCTAAGGTTTGTTAATGCTTATGGATTTACGGAAGGCGTGTTCGACATCTGGCGTGCTCTAAGTTTTGTTAATGGTTATTGTAGGTAAATTTCACTTATATTAAAGCATGTGCTGGTGATTGTGTCAATTTTTTTTGTCTAAATAACATTACTTTTTAGTTTTTATTAAAGCACACACCATATGGTACGCTAATTAATTATTGAGCTTTATGTTTGAGACAATTAAAAGAATACTATATAAGAGAAATGTTATTTGTAAGTGGTGGGTTGTCTTGGTGATTAAGACTATTATTTTATTCATTGTGTTTTGGGTTTATATCCTACCTCTGATCTTTAGTATAAGCTAATGTAGAATATCACTTGTAGTGAAAAAATATATGAGTAATATTATTTAAGCACACAAGATTGACCGCATTGTTGATATTCTCTCAAATAAAAACAGATCCCTCAGTATAGTATCGTAGCATAGTACTCCACATATATCAATTAGGCATATTTTGTTGATTTGTTCCCTGAACTTGTGTGGAGCTATCAATTTCACCCTTGAACTTTCATTTTAGCCGATTTCCCCCTTGAACGTTTATAATTAGTCAATTTTCCCCTTGAACGTTTATAATTAGTCAATTTCCCCCTTGAACTTCAATTTTAGTCAATTACCCCACTGAACTTATAAATAGCCAATCCCCCCTTCCCCCGGCTTTAGATTTAAAAAAAATTGATCTTAAAATCTAACGCCAAGGGAAAAATTGGCTGTTTATAAAAGTTCAAGAGGATAATCAGCTAAAAGTAAAGTTCAAAGGGAAATTGGCTAATTATACAAGTTCAGGGGATAATTGGCTAAAATTAAAGTTCATGGGGAAAATTGACAGTTCTATCCAAGTTTAGAGAGTAAATCAACAAATACCTCTATCAATTACTGCAGTTAATTTTGTGTCTAAATAACACTATTTATTAAAATATATATGCTCAATCAATGAGCTCAACGATGGAATTGGATCCCCTTTGAGGCAAACCCTCATGATCCTCCTGACCCAACAACATTTTGATCTAACGGCTACAAATAAGGGGATCCCTCTAAAGTTATAATAGTTGTAGCCGTTGGATCAAAATTCAACAGTTTGTGTTAGTGAGTCAACAGGATCCAAATGTTTGCCTCAGAAGGGATCCAATTCCCTCAAGGATGAGATCAAATTGTTGACTTGTAGTGTGAAGCTTCATCCGCTAAGGCGGCGTGCATGCTTGGTGACGTACAACAAGCTGCATGGGAACTACAATTTTGTTATTATGGCCATAACTTACGATTTTCCGGATCACCGAAAACTGAATCTGTTAAACTTTTAACACAAAACTTCCGAAGAGAGCAGAATCAGAATTCAGTTATTCAAGCATGTTTGTCAGATTAAAAAAATTGAAAATTAAAAAGTGTGCAGCAACTTGCCCTCCTGCAGATTGCAATGGCCTATAAATAATCGGTTGCCCTCTACAGCAATTGTGTACAAGAAAAAGTCTGCAACTTATCAAAGCAAGAAGGAGAAGTAGTCGTTTAACATATAGATTGCTATATTAATCCAATTGAGCAATGGCCTTCAAAAGCATTCTCCGTGTGTCCCTCTTGGTTGCTGCTGTGGTAATTCCACTAGCTCAATCCCAAATCATCCCCTGCCCTTCTTAGTGCAATCCGCATTGACGGGATTCTGTATTGCACTGCCAATGGCAATGTCGGTCCCGGTGGCCTCAATGCTACCCCAGTTTTCGCAAGTAAGTTAGTTTGTTCACTTGTTTAACTTTCACCACGGGTCGTTTAATTTGAATCACATTACACATCTTCACATATTATACCATATTCTCATGATACACTATATACAAATGTCTAACTTGATCAATAGTCGAAAGTCGAAACCAGACAATTTGGCAAGAGAACAGTTTCCTTGACAATGGTTTTTGTGATCTTTCTTATATACGATTTCTTGTAGATGCTACTGTCCAGCTTCAGTGTGGATCTGGGAACAACGTGGTTTCAGCTTTAACAACTAATGGTTCAGGAGTCTGTTCAATTTTGCTGGACCCCATAAACTATCTTCTCTCTTCACTTTTATCTACCTGCAGGCTTGTGGTTACCACCCCACTCGCCAGCTGCAACGTTAGATTGTCTCCGACCGGAATTCTCACATCAGCTTTGCAGGTCGTCGGAAACACCGTCGTCCTCCATCTTAATTAACGAAGACCACGGGCATAAATTAGTTTAAAGAATAACGTGGCATGCATGCAGCTGTTTCTTAAATACACTTTTCATGTATGAATAAGGTCAATTAAGGGTGGAACACCTTTGATTTCCAAATATTTCTGTTATCATCAAGTCCTTTTTAATGTCATGGTTTGTGTTTCATGTTTTACGTGATATATTCTAAAAAATGTTTAACGTGATATATAACCACGTTCAGTTCAAGAATTTTGTATTCTTGCTTACTAATTCGAACAGTCAGTTTTTAGGTCTTTGACTCAAAATTATCTCAAAAGAAAAATCACTCAAAGTGGAAACGCTATATTTATAG
This sequence comes from Crataegus laevigata, assembly GCA_963580275.1. Lineage (NCBI taxonomy): Eukaryota > Viridiplantae > Streptophyta > Magnoliopsida > Rosales > Rosaceae > Crataegus > Crataegus laevigata. Next base: position 12,990,697 of record OY756940.1, on the reverse strand, counting down.
AAAGCAAACGCCAAGGATAATGCTAGAGAGAACATCTACTTTAGCCATATTTTGTAGATCACAGACTTGTTTAGAAGTGCTTTTAAAATAGTTGAAAATGCTTTTGATGAAAATGTTTTTAGAACTAATCTTTAGTAGAAATGCAAATGAATACTGAAAAAAGCACTTGAAGTGCTTTCTACAAGAAGTACATAACTGGGTTCTTGCAGGAAGCATTTCAAGTGCTTTTAGAATCCAAATTTTTTTTTTCGAAGAACGTTTTCAGTCATTTTAAAAGCGCTTTCAAACGAGCCCTAAATGATGTGTTAGTTATTATTGGATTTTTATAAATCATTAAAGAATGATTCCAACCATCAACCGCCACATCACAATTTATAAAGTATGATCTAAAAACACGATCTCTAACATTTTCCGATAAGAGATTAATTAATAAAAAAAATACCAACAAGTATATATTAACTTTAATTTTGAAGTAATTAAGTACAACTTCATACTCATGAGTATATATACGATTCAATGAATATTCACTCTGAAAGATCTGAAAGAGGCATGAAATTAATAGTAGAATATACAGATAAGTATATAGCATGTTGACCCAGCTCAACCAGACTTATTTAAAGTAAGTCCAATCATACTTTATGTCATGTTTATGAAATTTTTTTGAGCATGTTCCATATAAAGCTGGTTTGGTATGGTTGTGCTTAAAAAAAAAACATTGTTTCTGCTGTACTGTGAGAATAAAGAGCTGTGAAATAAAGCAGCACAGTGTTTGGTAAACTTTTTTGTAAAAGTGCTTTTGAAAAGAAAAAAACAGTATTGTAGTGTTTAGTAAACTTTTATGTAAAACAAATGTGAAAAAGCTGGTTTTTCAAAGCTAGGTTTTGCAGCTTCTTGTTTTTGGCTTTTTCACCCAAAACTGTGAAAAAAAACTGAAGCTGAATGTTTACCAAACACAAAAAAGCTACTAGCTTTTTTTGTATCAGTTTTTTTTTTCAGAATCACCTCAATACCAAATTAGGGCTAAACCTCCAAAGGATAACAAATACAACTTATCAAATAACTATATCACTTATGAATTTGATAAGGGAAGATACAAATAAATATATAACGTGTCGGCCTAACTCAACTTGACTAATTTAAAATTGGCCTAATCATACTTTTATGTTGTGCTCGTGAACGTTTTGGGCATTATGGAGTTCCAAAGGATGACAAATACAAGTCATTAGAGTGCATAAACAAGCATTTTTAGCGTCCCACTCTCTACTCTCAAGCAAAACCCCCCTCAAAGTAACACATAAGTTTTGTACATCACAGGAACAAAGAAAGGGTACAGTAGACCTGTTAAAAAGAAACACGTCGAATCAATTAGAAGATGGGGTCATCAATGGGCCTGACCCGGGCCGGGCTTAATCAATGTTAAGTAAAATTAGCAGGCCATGTTGAGCCGGGTTACAATGAAATTCAAAACCCGGCCCTAGCCCGTGGAATAGGCTTTCGTGGGCCAGAGCAAGAGAATCGAAAAGTTCGAAACAACTCCTAATATATGAGTCCGGATCCTCGTCAGATCCTTTTTGTGAGGATTTCAGAAATTCGGAAATCATGTCTGTTTATAGTACATCGTGTGGTCAGAAATCATTTTAAATATTTTATTTAAAAATAAACAAAAACAGTATTTGACAAAAACTAATCGCACGATATACGATGAATAGACACAATACACTAATTCCCAGGATCCTCACCAAAAGGATCCAGAGAGGATCCTGTTGGCTAATATATGGCATGTGCAAGACTGCGTACTCTTTTATCTATATATCACCTAACCTCATTGTCAAAGGGTCGACGAAGATCTAATGCGCATGCAGTATATTCCGTCTTCCTTGGTGGATGCCCGCAGCCAGAAGCAACCTGATTTGTAGCTGCCCGGATCATGGGGTCATTACATTTAAGTTGAAACAAATCGGTCAAATTAATAACGTTTAGGTTTAGGGCTATACAAGTGTATATATAGTATGGACCTAGCTCCTTATAACTTTGTGAAGTAAATTGAAGGCCACGTATTCTGGGTGGGTAAAAAGTTCGAACTAACCTGTTACATCTTGGCTGTCCATGCCATACGGACTCGCCAATTAATGCAATTTGTCACAAAGCAACCGAGGTCTCATATTATTGACAAACTAATTAGGGCATACTAGCTAGTAGCTACCTCAGTGAGATTGAATGGAAGAAACTTGGCTTAAATAGTAGGGTGATGTCCACCCTCTGAGGCCGCGTGCATGGCGGATGAGCTCCATGACAACAACCTTAGATTTTGACGGAAATAACTTACGACAAGAATGCTATCTTTTTTGTCCACATGATTTTCCGGATCATCCAAAAATACACAAGGAGCATTCCGAATGTCCGACGATTCAGTCAGAAAAATCTGCAGCAACTTGTCCCTCTTGCAGCTACAGAGCTTAGCCTATAAATTGGTAACCCTGCACGGCAGTTCTGCAAGCCAGTTCAACATTTGCAACTTATCAAGAATATATACTTGAATTGGTGCAGTTTGGAGCAATGGCTTTCAAAGCAACCCTCTTTGTGTTCCTCTTGGTTGCTGCAGTGGCGATGGTACTAGTTCCAATGGCAGAAGCTCAACTTGGGCTCATCAGCGGCCTCCTTGGTCTCATTCGCATACAAGGAACTCTATTCTGCACTCCCAACGGTAACGTGGGTACCGGTGGCGCTACAGCTACCCCAGTATTCTCAAGTAAGTAAATTATTTAGCTCGCTCAAGTCCAATTAACCATTCATATTTAGATTTTCTAATGCTAAGCATACCATAATTTATACCACGTTTTTATTGATGTTGATTGAATACATCACAGGTAGCACCATATGGTACGAATGTGTTGTAAGATTAGCATTAATTTAATGGGTGTACTCTTACAAGTTTCATCACCACAATAGTGCTCTCTTTGCATGTCTGGATGGTTATGTTTTTAGAATAAGAATCTCAGGATTGATCCTCACCATAATGCATGTGTGTATGGACTAATAATAATATAGTATGATGACGAGAATATAAAGTCTGATAAAAAAAAACATTTCTAATATCACCATACATAATTTGTCATGTTTATTTGTTGTAGATGCTACTGTTCAACTGCTGTGTGGAACTGCGGGGAATGTGATTTCAACTGTGACAACTAATGGTAGCGGAATCTTTTCAATCTTGTTGGACCCTCTCCAGTTTCTTCTCAATTCACTGTTGTCGGATTGCAAGCTGCTGGTTAGGACACCGCTGTCCGCCTGCAACTCAAGTCTGTCCGGGTTGACTGGCCTTCTCTCATCACCGCTGCAGTTTATCGGAAACACCATTGCTGGCCTCCTCAGCATCGTCAACATCATTCCAGTTGGCTTCAACCTCATCAATAATTAAGGGAATAATATGCACGGATATGTTGTATATGCAGCTTATATATAGATGAATCGATCGATAAGGTCAATATAAGATGTAACGTTTGAATTGTAATCCCTTAGTTTGTCTTCCAAGTATTTGTTTTTGTTATGTATCCTGGTATGCTACTGCTTAGAAGTAGTATTCTGCCAACTAATTAATAAAGGCCATGTCTTAAAACTTGTTTTCGACGATATACTGTCCACAGCTTGTCGCATGGCACTTGCAAAAGGAGCGGAAATTGTTGCTCTCCAGAGGAAGCAAGCAAATTTTCCTTAGGACTAATAGATGTTACAAGAGTTTCATCTTATGAATAGGCCTAATGAAGTGAGAATCATGGAAATTGGACATGGTATATCATTTAACTAAAAGGTACTCCTCCTAGCTAGCTAGCTAGCTTCACAGTCCATCTCCACTGGATCGCCAAGGGAATCAAACTCCATCGCCTGAACCTGGCTGGGTTGTGTTGTGACCTTTTGTATCAATTGATAATGGGAGCGGACAAAATCGAATTCGGGATCTTAAGTGCATGCACGCTTGTTAATTTGAAAGTGATTTAAATAACTAAAAGCGTTCCAAGATCACCAAAAATGCTTTAGATAATATATTTTTTTAAGAATTAATTAATAAAGTGTTTTTTCATAAGAAGCACATATTTTACAACATGATTTTTTATTTTTTGTTTTCAAGAAGCACTTCCAACTATAATTTTAGAAAGTAGTGGAATTTCAATGTGGTTCCTAAAAACGCTTTTGTGAAGGGGCTCTGCAGGTCCCTTGATGTTGGGTTGTACCCTTGAACAGTTTATACGTACTAAGACAAAGTCGGGCTCACTAGATTCGGCCTAGACCCCAGTCCATTTACAAAGCAGGTCAATCATGACTCCAAGAAATTCAAGTTGGTTGGCCTTCTAAGAATAACAATAAATATACTGTTATCGTGACGTCTCTATCTATGTCATTAACGTCTCTATCCATATCTTTAAGTATAAATTTGTTATGGGTCGTTTGATTTCGGTCCCTAATAAACTTAATTGTTAGATTGAAACCTTTGTTTGTTTAAATATTTTGATCGAGGTCCTTAGCCTCATTTAAGAGATTTAACATGCATTTAATGTCCCACAAATTATGAAATTTAAACAATTCAAATAATATTTTTAAAATTTTGACCCCAAAAAAAAAGTTTTAAAATATAATAAATACTTAAAAAATTAATTTTAGAGTATGCTTGTTCTTCACAAAAATTATAGCAAAATAATAATAATAATAATGTACCCACATAATTATTAACATATTTTTTAAAAAATAACTGTTGATATACTTTAAAACATAAAATAAATACATATAATTGGCATGGGTACATATAGAAAAATTAAAAATGGGTACAAATACAAATAAAAGTTTAAAAAAATATGAGTACAAAAAGAAATTAATATATAGGTACAAATTAAAACTGAAAAGAAAATTGGTACTAAATAAAAAAAAGGTTGCAAAATAAAACTGGGTACAAACTAAAAATAAAAATACATGATAAAAAATTCAGCCATAAACATAAATATACCAAATCTAACTTTTCTAACACTAAATAAATATATTTAAAAATAAAAAAAATATTGTATTATTAACATAATTAATAACGTTTATTAAAATCTAAGAACTTAAATAAAAAAATTTAAAAAAAAAATTTTAATCAATGTAGTATGAAAAATAAAAATGAGAACCTTATTATTATTATTATTTTATGTAACGTTGCATTATAGGACCAATACGTTATGTAGCAGTAAATCTTTTTTTAATGAAATTTGCTGGCCATTTTTCTGTATCATAAAGTGACGACATTGCCGATGAAAAGGTGCGTTGGAACTTGGATACAACCATATTCACACATGGCCATCGCCAATTCGCCTGGGCCGCTGGGCGTATACTTTGAATCAAAGATATCAAATTTAGGTCACACCATATTCACACGTGTTGATGGCTGAATGCCCCCATTGGGTCACTTGGATTTTACCCTCCCTATATAACTTAACAGAAACCCTAAACCTCCTCCTCCCCTTGGCCACCGCCACCACAAATACTAAGAGAGCCGAAGAAGCGAACAAGGGAAAGGAAGTACTTTCTTTTCTCTTGTTCTCTGACTCGCTGCTCTCTCTCTAAAACTTCTTATCCCATGGCTGCTTCCTTCCTCTCCAAAACTAGGCCCCTCCTCCTCGTGATCCAACGGTCAGTTTTGATCTTTACATTAACCATTTGTTTTTTTGTATTTAAGTTATTTAATTTTTAATTGTGATGGAAATGTTGATTTATTGTTGGTGGTGGAGCAGGCGGGGTTACGCTGCGGCCTCACATGGGTCGGTGTCAGCTTTTTTCGGTAGGGGAGCGTCCAGGAGTGCTATGGTGGAGGAGCGGGTTGCCAAAGCGATGAAGGAGGACTCTGGACTCGGAGCTCCTTCATCTGCCTGGGCCCCGGATCCGAGAACTGGATACTATAGGCCCGCCAATCGTGCGGACCAGATCGACCCGGTTGAGCTTCGAGAGATGCTGTTGAACCACAAAGCTAAGTGACTACTGACTAGTTACTTTAGAAGAAAGAGCCTTGGTATATGAGGATTATGTATGATTAATCTAGATTATGTCGTTGTTTAGTGTTAAGCTCAGAGTGACAGTGGTGGTGGTGTTTTTAGCCTATTATTAATCGTAATAATCATGTTTTGTTATCGTAAGCGCATATTCTAATTGTAAAATCATTGGTAGTACTAGAATAAGCGAACTAGAATAAGCGAACAAAAAACAAAGGTTTGCGGTCTAATGTTACATATTCTAATTGTAAAATCATTGGTAGTACTAGAATAAGCGAACAAAAAAATAAAAAGATAAATTACATTTTACATTCTCATGTTTTTGTGTAATTACAAACTCATACAATATTTTGAAAACATTTCAATCTCATATATTTAACCGTTAAAAAATATGTTAAATTAACAGCTAAGTAACGACGTAGCAAATATGAGATCTCCATTTGTGATAGCATGACTGCTACATTTGTGCCACGTGGCTAAACACTTAATAAAAAATTTAATATATTAAAATAATTAACCGAAGAAAAGTTTATAATAAAAAAAAAGCAGAAATCGTCCCCACCCATCACACCCTCTCTCATATCCATCATCACCCAACCCCCAAAATCCCACCTGAACCCACCCCCTTCTTGACACACTCCGACCTGGAAGTGGGGCGTGCTGACTGTCACGTGAGCGTGACGTAATCATGTGCACAGTGTGAAAGCAAGATTGATTAGAAAGATACGAACCAACTAAAACCAAGCCACTAGCAATCCAATAAAAGAGAGTGTGCTAGTGCGAGAGTTAAAATGCTTATACAAATTCAGAGCATACTAAGTCAATGCAGTCAAGCAGAAAGTACTAAATAGAAATAGCATCCGCAGGTGATCTTACATAAGAGAATTCTGTCAGAACGTCTGGAAGATCCTCGTATGCCACCAACGAACACTACTTAATACCTGGAGGGGCGAAAAACAAAGTTGAGTGGGTCAGTAAAACAAATCTTTTTCAGATCATTCTTTTCTCAAAAACTGTAACCCCTCTCCGTAAAACCTGTATAATTTCCCAGAAATAAAATATACTCATATACATATATATATATATATATATATATATATATATATATATCAAAATCATGCTGGAAATATCTGTATGTATGCCATGCCAAAGTATCCCAATTGTATACTCATATCGTAATTCTGTGATGTGAATAAATATCTGATAATCATCTCAGCCTTCGGCTGCATATATAGCTCATAATCATCTCATCATCTCATCATATCAACTCAGCCCTCGGCTGTATATGTATGTATATATATATATATATATATATATATATATATATATATATATATATATATATATATATCCTGCACATAAATCAATACTACATCTAGTGGTCTGCAACTCATCTCTGTATATAACATAATATGCTCTAGTGCTACAATCACGTGAAGACTATGCGATGATTCGCGGGTCACCTACGAGTCGAACCCACCTATAGTGGTCTATACGACAGGACTGTGCACCTACTTGGATCCAAGGCGAGCATGCGGCGCGGGAGGTGAACATCACGTGAAGACTGTGCCCCTAACTCTGGGCGGGAGCACTACTATAAATGTGCAGGTGTATGAGCTCTAATCAATCATTTCATTCTCATCATAACCAGTATAGATCCTTACCTGATACTTATCTGTGCGTTCGCAGCACCATCACAATTATATGCAAGTACTAATGCATAATTAAAATAAAATAGATACTTTGCATGGCATCTCAAATCATTTCATCATTTAAATTCGTTTTTTGGGAAAATAGCATTATATATAGGTATATACGGAAAAACAACTGCCCACTCACTAATAAATAGCCGGATCGTAGCCCCCACGCCTAGCTTGGCTACGCTCGTCCTCGGGATAGGCCTCGCCTATATGAGAAGGAACTGAATAAACGTTATTTAACGTACATAAACGGAACTTTAGAAATAACTTCTCATACGTAGCTCAATTTTGGTATTTGAATATACCAAAGTGATGTACTCGACATCACGAACATCCCTATATTTTTAAAATTATTTTTGAACCTGTCACGCGCCCCCACGCGCCAGGTATGGCACCGACCTACGCGCCCCCCACGCGCGGTCATGTGACTTGCACACTGACGGCGTCAGTTAACGCCGTCAAGTATATACTGGAATATTTCGTCATCTCTTAACGGCGTCAGCTAACGCCATTAGCATATTCCGTCAAAACTGACGGAATATGCCGTCATCTTCGTCGGTCGTCGGCAACATAGCCGGTTTCTGGAAAAATTTCTAAACGTCCTATCTAACTCAAATTTCAACCATTATCGTGATTTTTTGTCTCAAATTGAAGTTTAGAGCATCAAGAACATATCCTTACCAATCTTAGGACCCAAAGATCACGGGATCTCGCCGGAAATGTTGGAAGTATGCCCACAAAACCACTCATTTGATGTAATAGCTTTTTGGAATACTTATTGTATTAAACTTATATATGTTTAATAGAGAGCAAAGCTTATTGTTAATCACTGTTTATTGTATCTTGTGTTTAATCAATAAGGGAATCCAAGGAATGTATTTGATCTAAGAGATAAGTGATCTAAGTAAGTTAGATTTACGAGACCTTTCTCTTATGCTCATTCCTAAAACGTTCCTAGCCATAGGGTTGCCAATTGGGCATTGACAATCCGCTAAGGTTAGTATGTGTTATGTCGACTCAAGCGTGGATATGACAAGTCTCAAGTCATTTAGTGTTGGACACTAAGACAAACACATAGGTGCTTGAAAGAGTAATCGAGTACACTGAACTACGATCAAAAAGAGAGTTCAAACATACATGTCATGTAAGAACTCAAGGTTACAATATGCAAAGTAGTCCTTTGACCTGAGGCATCATTGATGTCTAATGGTTAGGTCCTTGATCTTTGATCGTGTCAAATGGCGTTCCTTTGGAGTGTCCACGGCATGGTTGGGGTCAAGCTATCTAGTCATGTAGACATATGAATGCACAACAAGGGATCTCTAACCTTATGGAAGGAGAATACTCTAAGATATGTGGTGTGAAAATTATCTTAACACACAAATAAAACCCTCTTTTTATCAATTGTAGCAAAGTATGTAAGTAGGGATCGTTCTAAACCGGGGATTAGGAGGGATTGCTAAACTCTTGGAAACTGACTTAAAAACGTAAAAACAAAGTTAAAACACTAAACTAGACTCAAAGAATGCAAAACTAGAATTTAAAACACTAAAACAAACCAAAAACTCAAAACAGCAACCAAAAGACTCAAAACTGCCTTAAAAACACTTTCTGGGCAGTTTTGGACACAAAGCACCAAATTGGACGAATTTGGGTTTTAACTTGACTCCAACTACTTAAAAACACAAACAAAACAAGTTTAGAATAATTTGAAACAAGAAAGTAAATGGGGGGTTTGATTTGGACGAATTCAAATTAACAAAACAGATTCTAGAACTAAACAGATTGCAAAACGAATTTGGGGATTAAGATGAATGATGGACAAGCTAGAGGTTCTTTCTCTACACATGATATGTATGCAAACAAATCAATTTCCAGTTACTTCTTCTTGAATCATGAATGACAATGCCCCAAATTAACCGTGACATCACTAGTTAATTCTTAGATTTTCCTTAAGTTATTAGATTGGATGACATCATTCGACAACCTAAAGTATTCTCCAAAAGTCCTCTACATGACATCATAATAGAGATACATTCAAAAATCATTACGTTCAATGAAAATCATAAGCATTGACAAAGCACTTATAACTATGACATCATGTTACTCATGCTAGGAATTGAACTTAACACGATCGTGACCAACGACCTTCACTACATATGAATATAAGCTTGTAACGATTATGTGAAACTTACTTATACTCTAGCATCAGATTTATGCAAGCCAATTAAGTGTCGACCCTCAATCAACAAACACAAATAAGTTATCAATCAAACGGTTAAGCCAATTACATTCAAAACTCAATAATCCATAACTGAAATTTATCAATTCATATTACACACATAATCATGGCTTTGAAATCACCCCTAGCCAAGAGGGGTTTAGCCACTCATGTTCACAACAAGGCAAAGTAAACAGAAATTAAACATAAGAGACATGAAACGAATTACACCTAAAACGCTCCAATCTTCAAACGTCCAAGGTTCCTTCTTCTTCTCCTTGCTGCGGCACAAGTGCTAAAGGGGTATGGTTGATGTGTATGGATGAAGGGGATGGTTTAGGATAGAAGGGGTGGTGCGGCAAAGAGAGATGGAATAGTTTCTGCGTGAATGGGAGAGAATGGATGTGAATGGTGTCATTGTGGCTGAAACAAGAGAGTTTATTTATAGGGATGGGAAAGTCCTAATCCCTAATTAATTTAGAATGACATAATTTCAGCCCAAATCCAAAAGGTGTGGCAGATTTTAGGGAAAAGTTATGCCAGATTTTAGGGAAAAGGTAAATCCAAAAGCATGGCAGATTTTAGGGAAAAGGTGTGCCAGATTTTAGGGAAAAGGTGTAACCAAAAGATGTGGCAGATTTGAATTAATTTTTCTTCCTCTCTTTGGCTGATTCCTAGCATGCTTTGGTCATCAATTTCGTCCATCTACATTGCTCCAAGCTTATGCTATCCATTTCATGCCCAAAACTGCTCCAAAAGGCTTCAAAATGCATCTTCTTACATACTTTGTCCTTAGAATCTGAAAACACACGAAAATGACTTCAAACACTAAAATAACTAAGGAAACACAACGCACATGCACGAGAACAAGCCAATTAAGTTGCATAAATATGCTCCTATCAAATTCCCCCGCACTTAACTTTTGCTAGTCCTCGAGCAAAACGAACAAAAGAAAGAAAACAAAACGAAACAAAACAAAACACAACCTAAACCTTCCAACATTTGCCTCAGGGATTTCCAATGGACATGACACATTAAAGATCACTACTTACACAGATTTTGGCCATCCAAATCCTTAAGCACAAACTTAACCATAGTCATCATTCACTAGTTCACATTTAATCAATGAAAACAACATTTTGAATGTAGTAACATGCCTTAGAGAATTCCCTCAAATCCTTACTAGATATACACTCAATTTTCACTCAGATTTTCTAACTACACTCCTTATACTAGGTATATGTGAGAAGATTGATGTGAACATGAAAACTAAAACTCACATACGTTTTAACAAAGAAAGCACTTCTATGAAGTTATAAGTGAACATATGAATATGATCTCATGAAAGGGATGCTACTACTTAGATGCAAGAACCATAGACACCATATGCTCATACCAATCCCAAACTCCACATATCGAACACATAACACCCAAGATAGAAGTGTAAGAGTTGTAACGGGGCTTAGGGTGTTTGGTTAACAAAGAAATGATATGGAAAACAAAGGTTCTTAAAGAAATAGTGTGCTAAACATTGAAATCAACTTAGAATTCACTTTTGAATGCAAACTCAACTTTTGAACAAAAAGGGGAGAATTCACTCACTTTAGGGCCATATTTGATGTATTGGACCCTTTCTTCAACAATCAACATTAAAATGCTTATTTTTTTTCTTTTTCAAGCTCTTTTTCTTTTCATACGTTTTTCACTTCTTTTCTACTCTTTTAAACCACAAAACATACATTGAGCTCAAAAACAAACATTCACTCCCCCACACTCATTTCCTTGCATAATGTACTCAAAAAGAATTCATTTTAAGTCATGCTCACTATCCTTTAAGAACAAGGGTATGGATGATCCTATTCTAGGCTAGGTAGGGATAATGTAGGTTAACAAAGAATAAAGGCTAAACAAGGCTCAACAGGGTTAAATCCTACAAAACAAATGAACAAGGAGTACGGCTATTTGGCTTAAGTGGCAACTACACAACTTTATCTTGATCGTGTGTTATGCAATTCAATACCATGCTTTGAATGAAACGGATATAAGTTCTAGCATTTGGTTCTATCATGATACGCATGCCTTCTAAGTAGCAACCAAGCAAAGAATAATGAGATCATGCAACGACTTAAGAACACAAGAGATCACAGATTATAACTCTCCAAAAGAAGTAAAGGCTCAAGTCTCACAAGGATGTAGCATTAGTTGAGTTCTTTCCTTCAAGCATGTTACAAAAACTGATTTTAACCACTTTATAATCAAATGTGAGTTCATAAACATCAACTACAACTAAGCATAAGCCAAGAACATATCAAACTTCAATACATGCTTGTAACTTTCTTTAATAGTTATGTAATTCAAAACCAAATCCTCATCATTGTGTTGGAAGGTACCTAAGACACAAACACACCAAAACGACTCAAAAACAACTCTTTTTGGTATTTTCAAAACAATTTTTCAAATTTTTATGTGATTTTCGGATGTTTAAGTCAAAACACACTAACAAGCACTAAAACAGCTTAAAAAAAAACACCTTAAAACAGCAAGGAACAAGTCTATAAGTAATGGGTGATAAAATCCCACGAATTTGTATCAAAAACATTTATTTCCCCACCCCCCCCCCCCCCCACACTTAAATCAAACATTGTCCTCAATGTTTCAAGCATAAAATCACACCAAACATAAAGAAACACACAAACAGCAACTAAAATGCAAAACTGGGCAGATTAGAAAGAATCAACAAAGAGAAGGGTTTTAGGAACGCAAATCTGGAATTGGAGTGATTCCTAGGGCTTCCTTTGTTGAATTGCATGGGTTGCCTCCCAAGATGTGACAGTGCCGGGAGCCAACTCGTACAACCAATCTTTGGCTTTATCTATTAAAGAGAATGGAAAGGCCTTCATCTTCAAAATATTCCCATCCACGTTGATGGGTGTCATACTTGAGCAAACAACTTGAGCAGCCGTGGGATATTGGAAACACAAAGGTGCGGCATTATCCAATCCTGAGGCGGAAAGCTCCTTGAGTGTCCGGTTGTCCATGGCCATGCCTTGCACTTCCTCACCTACTTGTGCCGTGGGTTCCTCTTGTTCTTCAAGGTCAGGTTTCGGGCTAGGTGGGTTGTGTTCTTGCTGATTTCTAGCCCTTCTCAAAGTCCTCTCAAAACCGTCGTCAAAGTCCAAGATATTCTCACGAACCGTTTGAGAACTTCGAGTCATAAACTAGTACCTAAAACAAGAAAACAAAACAAGGTCAGAAACTTAACAAAATCATAAACAAAGTAAAATAAACAAAACAAAAGCAATCCAAGGGATTAGCAAAGTTGCTAATCCCCGGCAACGGCGCCAAAATTTGGTGTGAAAATTATCTTAACACACAAATAAAACCCTCTTTTTATCAATTGTAGCAAAGTATGTAAGTAGGGATCGTTCTAAACCGGGGATTAGGAGGGATTGCTAAACTCTTGGAAACTGACTTAAAAACGTAAAAACAAAGTTAAAACACTAAACTAGACTCAAAGAATGCAAAACTAGAATTTAAAACACTAAAACAAACCAAAAACTCAAAACAGCAACCAAAAGACTCAAAACTGCCTTAAAAACACTTTCTGGGCAGTTTTGGACACAAAGCACCAAATTGGACGAATTTGGGTTTTAACTTGACTCCAACTACTTAAAAACACAAACAAAACAAGTTTAGAATAATTTGAAACAAGAAAGTAAATGGGGGGTTTGATTTGGACGAATTCAAATTAACAAAACAGATTCTAGAACTAAACAGATTGCAAAACGAATTTGGGGATTAAGATGAATGATGGACAAGCTAGAGGTTCTTTCTCTACACATGATATGTATGCAAACAAATCAATTTCCAGTTACTTCTTCTTGAATCATGAATGACAATGCCCCAAATTAACCGTGACATCACTAGTTAATTCTTAGATTTTCCTTAAGTTATTAGATTGGATGACATCATTCGACAACCTAAAGTATTCTCCAAAAGTCCTCTACATGACATCATAATAGAGATACATTCAAAAATCATTACGTTCAATGAAAATCATAAGCATTGACAAAGCACTTATAACTATGACATCATGTTACTCATGCTAGGAATTGAACTTAACACGATCGTGACCAACGACCTTCACTACATATGAATATAAGCTTGTAACGATTATGTGAAACTTACTTATACTCTAGCATCAGATTTATGCAAGCCAATTAAGTGTCGACCCTCAATCAACAAACACAAATAAGTTATCAATCAAACGGTTAAGCCAATTACATTCAAAACTCAATAATCCATAACTGAAATTTATCAATTCATATTACACACATAATCATGGCTTTGAAATCACCCCTAGCCAAGAGGGGTTTAGCCACTCATGTTCACAACAAGGCAAAGTAAACAGAAATTAAACATAAGAGACATGAAACGAATTACACCTAAAACGCTCCAATCTTCAAACGTCCAAGGTTCCTTCTTCTTCTCCTTGCTGCGGCACAAGTGCTAAAGGGGTATGGTTGATGTGTATGGATGAAGGGGATGGTTTAGGATAGAAGGGGTGGTGCGGCAAAGAGAGATGGAATAGTTTCTGCGTGAATGGGAGAGAATGGATGTGAATGGTGTCATTGTGGCTGAAACAAGAGAGTTTATTTATAGGGATGGGAAAGTCCTAATCCCTAATTAATTTAGAATGACATAATTTCAGCCCAAATCCAAAAGGTGTGGCAGATTTTAGGGAAAAGTTATGCCAGATTTTAGGGAAAAGGTAAATCCAAAAGCATGGCAGATTTTAGGGAAAAGGTGTGCCAGATTTTAGGGAAAAGGTGTAACCAAAAGATGTGGCAGATTTGAATTAATTTTTCTTCCTCTCTTTGGCTGATTCCTAGCATGCTTTGGTCATCAATTTCGTCCATCTACATTGCTCCAAGCTTATGCTATCCATTTCATGCCCAAAACTGCTCCAAAAGGCTTCAAAATGCATCTTCTTACATACTTTGTCCTTAGAATCTGAAAACACACGAAAATGACTTCAAACACTAAAATAACTAAGGAAACACAACGCACATGCACGAGAACAAGCCAATTAAGTTGCATAAATATGCTCCTATCAATATGATACGAGAGTCTTTGGCCAAAGCATATGAATATGACTAAGGGAATTTGTTCCAAATCTTATTCAAGCGAATCATATAGAGAAGTATCACATTGGATAGTAGACATGAAACAAACTATCACTTAAACGATGTGATTGAGAGTATTGTATTAGAGAAGGACCGTATTGCATTGTAATTGTAACTGGATAGGTTCTCCAACCACTTCTACTTAGCTTGGGTAACCATGACATGCTGCTAGGTGTCACTCATGGTTTGTGGTAGCCCTAAAGATTGGCAAACACTAATCTTAAGGGAGAATTGAAATGTGGTTTCAATTCACAAACGATAGTTAAGAGTAACATCGCCCACTGCCTCGCTAATTGGAACCTAATGGATCGTACACCGAGTAAAGATGAAAGTGAAGTAATTAAATGAAATGGATAAGCAATTAAATAGTTAATTGAAGAATGGTCAAAATTAATTAATTAGTTAATTAATTATACGAAACGTTCGTATTGGGCTTCTAAGTTAGTTTTGGGTTTCGGGGCCCAAAAGTGTTTTGGTCCACAAGGCCCATTATGTTTAAGTTGTATGACAACTAAAACAAATTGGGCAATTAGCCCAAAGACAAAGCTAAGGCCGGCCATAAGGGTGAGGGGTAGCAAACTTGTGTTATTTACAAGTTTGCCACTCACTAGAAATGAAGTATAAATACAACTTTATAGCTTTATTTCATTTAGGGTTCTTTTGGATGAAATTGGGTGAAACACTTTCTCTCTAATTTCTCTAAAGGGGCCGGCCACATAGGGAGGGAAAATCTAGCAATTTTTCTTCCCTAAGTCATCCATTTTATCTTCACATTTTATCTTTGGTGTAGAGACTTGGAGACATCACATCTTTGGTGTTTTGGAGAACAAATCCTCAAAGGAGCTAGGAGGTGACTTGAAGGCCCTCCACTTGGGTGAATCCCTTGTGTAATCAAGGATGAGCTTCAAGGGTAATATTCTCTAAATCCTTAATCTCTTTAATGTTGTTAAAGAGTCATGGTTCACCATCTACTAGGCTTTGAAAGTCATGGGTTTTATGAATTGATTTTGGATGCATGTTTAATTTAATTTGTTAATATTATGCATATGTATTCAAATGTTCTTTAATGTTCTTCACTAGGACATAAATGAGAACAAAAATGGGCCCAAAAGTTGTGGTCATTGTTTTTGGCCCAAAACAAAATGAGAACAAAAATGGTTTTGTCTCTTTAAATGAGAATTGGATTTTCATTTTATTTAGTTCCATTTAAATCAATTTTATGGATCCAAAAACCAATTGTTTAAAAGATGTTTTCTTAGTTAATTTTGATTAATTAAGAAAAGGGGTGATTATGAACCAAGCCACGCTAATTGAGCTATGTGATTGGCCGCTTGACATTATGAATGTATGGGTTTATTAGAGTAGATATGAATGTAATTTAATTCAATTTATCAATATACCTCTACGCTCGAGAGCAATTCCGTCCCTATCACCCCTCACAAAAATCCCCTTCTCAGTCTTCTCCTCACTCACCATTTCTGATAGCTTTTTCCTTCGCTCTTCTTCTTCTCTCTCTCTTCTCGCTAGCTAAGAGAAGAGATTCTCTGCGAAGCCTCAAACCCTAACCCTAATCGCATGCACTCCTCTCTTCTTCCTCTTCATATCGCCGATTAATTCGTAGAGACGCTCGCCGGCGGTCTCCACTCCCATAAAAAATTTAACGGTTGTATGAAATTGAAAACAACATAATATTAAATGTATGAGATTGAAATGTTTTAAAGATGTGTGAGGTTGTAATCGCATTGAAACCTGATGGGGTAAAATGAAATTTACCCTTTTTTAAATAGGCTTAAATATTTTAATATTTTAATGCATAAAAAAATATTTTTTTTGCCACGTGGCACAAATGTGTTAGCCACGTCAGCACAAATGTGGCAGCCATGTTAGCACTTAACGAACCAATGAATATAAAATGTATGTCGCATGCCAGTCTCGGCTTCGCCGTAGCATGATATTGTCCGTCTTGGCCCTGGCCACGCCGTCACGGTTTTGTTTATGGGAACTCACACGAAAACTTCCCAATAGGTCACCCATCCTGGGATTGCTCACACCTGAACTCGTTAACTCCGAACCTAGTGAGCTTCCAAAAGGCCTCGTGCTATATGGAGGTGGGTATATACACCACCCTCTCTCCGTTAATCGATGCGGAATGTCACAATGTAACGGATATATTATATTGAAATAAAATAGTACTTGAAGTATGAAAGTGAAATTTTTTGAAGATGTATGAGGTTGAAATAGACCTCAAACCTGATGTGATAAAATGTAATTTACCCAAAACAAAATGTGGAACTTTGTGTAGCTTAGGAGCAACTATTAACAAAACAATGAGAGATTATCGAGTGTATCAGTTTATATTATGACATTTGGTGGGCTGTTATTCGATACACGGAAAAAAAAATTCTTGAAAATAACTTTGCTCATAATAAGGGGTCAAAAATAGAAGAATATAACTATTTGATACTGCACCACCTATGAGGTATAAACTTGCAATGAAATCTTATTGTATTGTATCTTAAACTAAGCACATATTTTTATGTGTTTGAATTTTGAACATATATATATATTGAACAAACGATATTATCTACATTAAAGGAGAGGAAGTTGACTTAGCCTCACAATCAGTTACTCATAATGTGGTTCAAATTTGCTTTTAACGAGAATCGAACCTAAGACTTCTTACTTATACCACCAAACTGTAATACTAAGTGGCTAAACATAGATAATTAGCTGGAAATAACGTCATAGTGAAATTTCTTTTCAAACTGGAGAGGTGTCTTTGTACTATGTAAAAGAAATCTAAACCCATGGGCATATGGGTTAAAATTACGTGTACATAATGGGTCGGGTCTACCAACATATTAATCTTCTTCTTCCTTTCTAGTTTGTATGAGTCGATAACATACAAATACAATGCCCCACACAAAACAGCTTCCTCGTGTCTTCTTGTAATTTTGGAACTACCCTCATCAGTCATTAAGCACGGAGCCACCTTGGGTCTGGATGGCGGATGGCGGATGGCGGATGGCAGATGGCCCTTCGGTTTTTCTGTTGGGAGAAAAAAAAAGTATGTGCATGTTGTGATTTTAGTAAGATGTATCATTAGTTTACTTGCATGTGACATTAATGTTAACTCTTCTAGTTACTATTGTCAACATTGAAAGAGTATTTTGGTCTACGAAATTTCTGAAGAATCGATTGAGAAATCGGATGGGAGTTTAATAGATGTATGATAACATGATTATTATTGTCTTCCTCCATACAAATATCTGGCTTCGTTCATACCCCTTATCAAAGTCTCTTTGTCCCTCCCATCCAATTTCTTGATCTTTTTTTTTACATTGTATAAGATTCTTTTCATAGGAGAGTCTCCTTCCCTCTCATCCTCTCACACTTCATGTTTTGTCTTTTTTTCTTTATAAAAAATTAATATAAATTATTAACGCATCTTATTGTTCAAATAGAAAGTGAAAAAAAAACCGAGAGAATATTTTCACTTTTTGTTTGGATAGAAGAATCTTATCACTTTCACTAGAAAGAAAACAAAAAGATCTTTTCTTTATGGTACCCACATCTTACTTTCAGTATCTTCTTATCAAAATAATGTTCAATTTTCAATACATCAATTAAATATTAGATAAGCATGATGCCATACATTTGTCGACAATGATTTAGTTAAGGTGATTAAAGTAATATAATTTTCGTTTTCTCTTAAAATTTTAGTATCTTTCATAAAATTAGATGAATTTAGTGTAAAATATCATTTTTTTTTTGTCAAAACAAAAATAGTGCCATATAATTTAATTTGGTTCTCAATTTTCTCACATTGAAATATAGGATGAATCCCGGTCCACGTCACCTCAAATTTTGTTTGGGTTCTAAAGTATTTTCCATAGCTTTATTTTCTATAGTATTTTAAAGATCCGAAATTGGGAATTCGCATGCTCGAGAGGTAAAAAGTTTTTAGGAAAACTAATGAAAATTGCTTAAAATTTTTGAGTTTTAATCAAAAGAACAAAAATGTGTTGTAAATAAATAATACTAGAAGTGACTTTTTAGAGCAAAAATGTCATTTTTGTTAAAAAAAAAGAATAATACAAGAAGTTCACTGAAGCTCACTGAGGGTTGTGATTGGAATCGTACAATTAGAACTGGTAAAGGGAACCAACTGCTTACATGGTTGGAGACAAATCTTTTGTTCAGATAATTGGGTGTAACCGAGGTATAAACCCTATTAGAATTTATCTCATTTTAAAGAAAAGTAATTTTTCACACGTTATTTTTTTCTTATGCACATAACCGATGTCAAAAAAATCATTTCCTTCTTAAAAATGCAAAGCTTACACCTAAAAAATGCAATATAAGTTATATAACTATACAAGTGTATCCTATACTCGAGTGGAAAGACTTAAAACACTTTTAATTACTTGAGTTACAAGTTTATATTTTCATTAAAAATTTATGTTTAGTTGGATGTTATGCAAATGGTGCATTCTACCAACGAAACAAAACTCATGCTATAAAGTCCTTTCTCCCTAAACCACAATCAAATTCCTCCCACAAATACTTTTACAATGACACTGGCCCGGAAAGTGAACATAATTACGATTTACTACCAATACGTAAATAATGAAAATAGTGGAAATCCCCTAAACATCCATCATCGATAATTAAGAGATTTTTGTGAATGCATTGAAGGGCTCTCGTTATATATTAATATAAGTAGAGACATAGTTGACATATGATTAGCTTGATTCTTCGTTAACCGATCCCAAACTTCTATTCTCTTCAGATATTCTTTTTCAAAAGAAATGATAAAGAGACTCTCAAAAGAGAAATTTTCTATGAAAATGAATCGATTTTGTCATTTCATATTTTTAGCACAACAGTTTATAATGTTGACAACAAAATCGATGTTAAATTGTGAGATGACATAATATAAAGAGTTACAATTTAAAAAAAATATCCTTAGCATTTCTCTATTTGCATTATCCATCCTTGAAAACTTTGAGCATTAATAAATAACCAAGCTGGAGGGGGTGGGAGTATATATCTTCTCCAGATCTAAAAAAATGGAGCTTAAGGATTAAATGATCCAGGCTGTCAAAATTTAATCCAACGTCTATAATTATTATAACTTAAGGACTCCTTGTTTGTAACTGTTAGATCAAATTTCAACGGCTCGAATCATTTGATCATTAGGCTTCGTTTTTAGATCCAAAGAGGATCTGTACTCGAGGGGGTGGGCCATTAAAATTAATAAAAATGATTTGAAAACTTTAAATTTTAACGATAAAGACAAAATAAAATATAAACAAATAGTACCAAAATTGACTTTTTAATTTTAAAATGTAATTTTTCGTTAAAATGAACAGTACTAAAAACTTTTCGTTAAATTTTTTTTAAATTAATCAAAGTACATATTGTCAATGGATGGTCATGAAAGAAATATATAATAATTCCAGTGTAAGTCCAAAATCCAAATAGTGCTGGGGATTCTCTAACATGGGCGTCTGTGATATTTGTATGTATGCATCTATTTAGACCTTACAGTTTGTCCAAACAACTTTCAAATACGTGCATCCACGTGACAACTGAAACCCAAAACACATGCAACACTGTTTTATAAACTCTCTTAAATTTTTAATTGCCATAACTAAACACTCCAAAATACATAAAAAAATATACAAGATAATACAAATTCAAAACAACAGAACAGACGATTGAAAAATGTGGCCACATCTGCATTTTGCGAACTCCTCCATCACTTCACTATAGTGGACTTATTCAATCCAAAAATTGAGAAGTAAATATGTTCAACTGAGTGAACTACAAATTCTTACACTATTGACGTAAAATCTCCAAATGTAAGAGCGATATATTTCACTTAACTGAGCTACAAGCTCTTTACACAATATTGACGTACAACCCGACGTAAAATCTTGAGTGAAGTTTATTAACGAAGTAAGCAGAACCCGCTAGCTTGCACAATATTAGCTAAATCATATTTCAAAATTATGTCGACAATGAAACCCAGAAAACGAAACGATGTAAGATCAAGCCAGCCAACCAACATATTAAGCCAAAATAAACACAGGGAGATGCTAATAGAGTAATTAATAATAAACAAGTAGTAAATTAAGTAACTAATTAACAGAGTTTAATGTGTATTATGCCGATGAACATAATCAACTATTGACTGATAGCAAGGAAGGAATCGCGTTCAAGTTTGGAGCTGTGTTCTTATCTGAAGCTTGTCTAACTATGTCCCTCTTCCCATCTTTGGAAGAAGGTTTGGTGAATGCTCTCATCGGACTCGCAAACGCCCACCCCCAGCTCCGGTTACGGCCGTGGACGAGCGGCCCTTCGGCGGAGGACGAAACCCAGTAAGACGACGAAGACGATGACGAAGACGAGGACGTCATCATGAAACCACTGAAAATCCCGCCGCATTTCACTCGCTCTTTCATGCAGTGGTTGTGTTCGCCACCGCGGTGGGCTGCTTTGGGCTTACCTTCTCTCTGCGACTCCACTCTTCTGAGGGTGCAGTCGCCGAACCCAGTTGAGATTCGCTCGAAGAAGTCGCCGGAGAAGCTTCGGCTTCCGCAGCCGACGGATCTGGATCTCGAGACCTTCCGCTCGAAGGAGGAGGCCGAGGCGGCGGTTGCTTGACTGCTGTTTGGGCTGTTGCTGTCGTCGTCCGCGTCGACCGCCAGTTCGCTTCTATTCCTCAGAGAAGAAGACCCGAAGCTTTTTGAGTCCTTTTGGGAGGATGTGAAGGAGGAAGAGGAAGAGATCTTGGAGGTGGGGTTGTCTCTGAAGCTGGACTTGTCCATTGTCTTCTTGTTAAGAGCGTGTGACGAGTTCTTGGTGGAGGAGTGATACAGAAACGACCAGAACCCGCCTCTCTTCCTTGGACTAAAATCCTCTGAACCATCCAGAAAATGGTGGCCCCGCCGTGGGTTGGTCGTAGATTTGCTCCGCTTAAACACCATGTTAGCAGCTTCCCTATCGGAAGATACAACAGTAGCACCACCGGTACCACTAGTAGCAGCACCGTCACTCACTTTCTTCTTCTTCTTAGCCAAAAGAAAAGAAATCCTGGCCCTCCTCGTGTTATAAAACTCATCCTCGTGGCCATAATTACTACCAATGCTTCTGGGTTTTGCCGATGACGAGGAAGTTGGGTGGACGGAGAGGGAGAGGGCGAGGGAGGCGGCAGAGGAAGAAGGACCACCACCACCAGCAGCTACACTGCTGCCGTTAATAATGTCAGATCTAAAAGAAGGGGAGGAAGAAGAGGAGGTTGCAGGAGCGTGGATGGGGAGAGGGAAGGAGGAAGAAACAAGCTTGCCGAGCTTCTCCTGGAGGCAGAAAGCGCAGATCCCACCTGGGTTGCTTCTGTAGGGATGGTCACTGCACTGCATTCCATCTCCCATGTCTTGATCTTGATCAGCCACAGCATTCATATCTTCCAAATTTGTTGCCAAGATCAAATCTTTTCTTTCTGGGGAGGTAGATTTGATCTTTCTGCACAATGCGTTGGGACCTTTTTTTGTTTTTCTGGTTTTCTGCTGGATTGATAGACGGGGAATGGAAGCGAACAAAACAGAGGAAAGGAGAAGCAGAGGCGGTCAGAAGGTGTAATCGAGTGGGAAAAATAATTATATCATGGCATAGGAGAGAGAGAGAGAGAGAGAGAGAGAGAGGGGGGGGAGGGGAGTAAGAGGGAGAGAGTCCCCAGGAGCACGTGGAAGACTGACCTAAAAAATTGTGTAAAAAGACCACCATAACACTTAAATATTTTTGCAGACAGCCCAAGCAGAAGAATCTATAAAATACTCTGTACAGTTCACCCCCTCTCTACTTTTGCACTTTGCACGGATTCATTTATCTTTAACCACTGTTTAAGATTATTAATAAAGTAACATTAAGAGATTAAATTTGTAAATTGTTGTTGTAAATGATGAAATTATTAATTAACATATATTATTTAATTTAAAATTTTGATCGTTATCAACTTTCTCATTTTATCTACCGGCAATTCTTTTTATCATCTCATTCGTTGCTTGATAATTAGAATCATCTAATATTCTAGGACAGTTTCAAAGTTCAACTCTACCAAAGTTCGATCAAATTAAAAATTAGGTTAACTATTTGATAAATATAGTGTTATTTTTAAGAATAAATTATGTTCTCATTCCGTATTTTTATTTTTCATTAATAAAAATTTTATTTCTTTTTAAATTTTGATTAAGGTCCTTTAATTTTTGTCTATAACATTTCTTGAATATTAAATTATTTATTTTAAAAAGAGTGAAAAACTTTCTATTTTTAATTTGAACCCATTTTCTTTAACTTTGTACCAATATTCTTTTTGGTTTTAGTTTGTACCATAATTGTGACATCCCGTCCCGAATTTTCTATACGCTCGATGTGAAATGACGATTTTGCCCTTACCTACGCGCGAACGGGTACGTTTGGACACGATATTGGGCTTTTGAGTGTCCTAAATCTTTAAACCCAAGTTGGGACACCTGTCCCTATACATGCACGCCCACACGTGCACCAAACCAATTCTGATTTTCTTTCTTCCTTATCTCTCTCTTTCTCAAACTCTATCGTTTTTCTCTCGACTTCTTCCTACGGACACACACACACACACACACACAAGCCAGCTCGACACAAATCAACCTGAGGTAAGCCTATTCTTACTCCTTGAGATTTGCTGAGTTTGTTCATACTGGTTACAAGCTTTGAAACCCTCGCAAACAACTCGAACCCGTGACCTAAACTTAGGGTACTATTCATCAAGTTTTGTTTTGGATTCGTTTTAGGTAAAAGAAGATCACCACAAGCTTTAAAATTGTCCCACGAGGCTCGGAGTACCTCGTTTGCAAAGTTTGGACGTCGGAGTGGGTGGTTTCAAGTTTGGCCGAATTTGGAAAGTTTCCCCGTGGAATTCCTAGACGTTTTTCGAAAGATTTGAAGGTATACACTTATTCTACATGAAATTTAGAGCATGTAGGAAGAAAAACGAGTGAAAAAGGTTGAAAAACGAACGAGATATGCTAGTTGGAAGTTTTGGCCGGAATCGGTCGCCGGCGCCGGCGACGGTCGCCGGAAAAACCAGTCCGGCCGGCGACCTGAGGTAGGGGGTGACAGAATATTCCGTCAAAGTTGACAGAATATTCCAACGCCGTTAACTGACGCCGTTAGAAGTTAACAGAATATTCCAACGGAATATTCCTGACGCCGTTAGCGCGTGCGCAGCATGTGGCGCGCGTGGCCGGCGCGTCTGGCCGTGCCTGGGCCGGCGCGTGGGGGCGCGTGCGTTGTCCTAAAATTATTTTAAAAATATCACGACGCTCGTGACGTCGTGTAGGTCGCGTTGGTATATTCAAATACCAAAATTGACCTTCGTATGAAAAGTTATTTACGTAGTTCGTTTATGTGCTGTTAATGACGGTTTTGCGATTAATTCACGTATAGGTGAGACGTATCCAGCGGACGAGCGCAGTCACTCTAGGCTCGGGGGATACGACCCGTCGACATATCAGTGAGTGGGCTTTTGTTTTCAGTATATATATAAATGACGTTTTTCCCAGAAACATGAATGGATTGATTTACGAATTGAATGGATTTTATAATTGAATTGCCATGTCGTATGCCAATTATGTTTTATGCCTGTGATTATGATTGCATTCATTATGCATTGTCGCCGAGGACGGCCGGATAAGTCAGGTAAGTACTGTGGTAGCGCTTGAAATGATGATAGATTGTGATTTAGCTAATCACCTGCACCTCGGGTGTTTGTGCTCCACCAGAGTAGGGCCTAGCCTTCACGTGATCGTTCACCTCACGCACCGTACGCTCACCTTGGATCCAAGGCAGGTGCCTAGCCTGTCGTACAGACCACAATAGGTGGTTCCGACTCGTTGGTGACCCGCGATTCGTCGCACAGCCTTCACGTGATCGTAGCACAGGGCGTAATATTATACACCTAGCCTGTCGTACAGACCACTATAGGTGGTTCCGACTCGTGTGCAGGATGATAATGATGATTGATAGGGATTGAGTATGTTTGATGAGCTATAGATTCAGCCGTACAAGTCATTAGAGATGACTCCGGCTGATAGGACACTAGGGACACCCTAGTTTTATATTACTTGCCTGATGATGATATCGATGTCTGAGTTAGTATATCAACATGGCCTATTATTACGTTTTGATAACGAGATTTGATGTTAAGACGAGTTTTCGTAGATAAGTTTATATACGTATTATTTTATGGGAAAATTATACTGATTTACAGCGAGGGGTTATTTATGGACTTATGAAATGGTTTTGAAAAACTTTGTTTTTGCCCACTCACCTTTTATGTTTTGCGCCCCTCCAGGTACTAGGTAGCAACGTCGTGGACGGTTAGCGAGGCGCCAAGGCAGTTCTGACAGACCACCACTTATGTAGGATTTTCTTTCGTAGTTGTAACGTTTGTTTAAACTTGACTGCACCTAGGATCGACTCTGTATCATATGTATATTATCAACTTAACTTTCACTACTGCACTTCATGTCAAATTTGCTTCCGCTGACGTTTTCTGCTACGTCACTCACACGTGACGGCCGGCACGCCTCGGTTTCCAGATCGGGGTGCATATGGTCACTCACCCGTGACCTCCACTACCTGCGTTACCACCTCCAGTTCCTATTCAGCAGGTCCCACCTCCTGGTGCATATGGTCAGCCGAGTCGTGGTAGTACCTATCATTATCAGGGTGACGTTACCCCTTATACTCCCGCACCATATCCATATCCTCCGGATCCGTACCATTCAGGCAGTTATCAGAGTAGCTATTCTCCGTATCCTGGAGGGTCTACCCCGTATCCTCCTTATCCTGCCGGCGGACCGCAGTGGTATTCAGGAGTTCAGCCACAGCAGAGTGAGGCTGCAGCGAGCAGCGCAGGATCATCTAGACAGTCTAATCCTGCGGGACCAAGTCGTGGTGTGCCTGGACGAGCTGGTCAAGCGAGTAGAGGTCGCGGTGGTCGACAGCAGCCGCAGGGCTGTATTCATAACCTTACAGTGCATGACGTCCAGAATAACCCGGATCTGATAACGGGTAAGTTAAATGTACTTGGTCATTTCGCTAGGGTATTGATAGACTGTGGCGCTACTCATTCGGTCATTTCTTACTCATTTGCCCAATTGACTCAACCTGAGTCTGCACCCCTCGTATTTGAGTTAGAGGTGTCGATGCCTAGGGGAGAGACATGTCTGGTCAGTTGGATGTATCCAGGGTGCCCCGTGTTGATCGAGGATGTGATTATGCCCGCTAATCTTATTCCGTTGGATATTGTCGAGTTTGATGTAATCTTGGGCACGGATTGGCTACATTACAATCGAGCCAACATAGATTGTTACGAGAAGAGAGTTACGTTCCATCGGCCGGGGTTACCTGTGGTCACATTCACTGGCGAACGTAGTAATGTTAGGCACGGTATCATTTCAGCCGTGCGAGCTAAGAAATTGTTGCAGAATGGTTGTCAGGGGTATCTGGCCCACGTGATATTGAACGATAGTGCTCCTGTCAGTCTAGAGGATGTGAAGGTGGTCAGGCAATTTCCCGACGTATTTCCTGACGATTTGCCAGGCTTGCCACCGGATCGAGATGTGGAGTTCTCTATCGACTTATTGCCAGGTACAGACCCTATATCTCTGACTCCCTATCGAATGGCTCCCGCTGAGTTGCGAGAGTTAAAGATTCAGTTACAAGAGCTGTTGGACCAAGGGTTTATACAGCCGAGTATTTCACCTTGGGGAGCTCCAGTGTTGTTCGTACGTAAGAAGGATGGTACTCTACGGCTGTGTATCGACTATCGACAGCTGAATCGGGTAACGATTAAAAACCGTTACCCATTACCTCGTATTGACGATTTGTTCGATCAGCTGCGAGGAACTTGTGTATTTTCGAAGATCGACCTACGATTTGGCTACCACCAGCTGAAGATTAAGAGCGAGGATGTTCCGAAGACGGCGTTCCGAACCAGATATGGTCATTACGAGTTCTTAGTCATGCCATTCGGTTTGACTAACGCCCCAGATGCTTTTATGGATTTGATGAACCGGGTATTTCAGCCGTATTTGGATCGGTTCGTCATTGTATTTATCGATGACATTCTGGTGTACTCTAAATCGAAGTCAGATCACATGCGACATCTTTCATTAGTGCTGAAGAAGCTGAGGGAGCATCGATTATATGCTAAGTTCAGTAAATGTCAATTCTGGTTAGACCAGGTGGCATTTTTGGGGCACGTTATTTCAGCACAAGGTATTCAGGTGGATTCCCAGAAGATAGCAGCGGTGGAGAATTGGGAACAGCCACGAACTGTTTCTGAGGTACGGAGTTTCCTCGGATTAGCAGGCTACTATCGGCGGTTCGTGCAGGATTTCTCAGTGATTGCGTTACCTCTCACGAAGTTAACCAGGAAGGATGTTCGATTTGAGTGGGATGATAGCTGCGAACGGAGCTTTCAGCAGTTAAAACATTGTCTTACTCATGCTCCGGTGCTAGCACTTCCGGACGATAGTGGTAACTTCGAGGTCTATAGTGACGCATCATTGAATGGCCTGGGTTGCGTGTTGATGCAACATGGTAGGGTGATCGCCTATGCATCGAGGCAGTTGAAATCGCACGAGATGAACTATCCTACTCATGATCTTGAGTTGGCGGCGATTGTATTTGCGTTGAAGATCTGGAGACATTACCTCTACGGTGAGAGGTGCAAGATCTTTACAGACCACAAGAGCCTCCAGTACTTGTTCACCCAGAGAGACCTGAACCTTCGTCAGCGAAGGTGGATGGAGTTGCTGAGTGATTACGATTGCACGATTGAGTATCATCCGGGTCGTGCAAACGTAGTAGCTGACGCACTTAGCCGGAAGTCTCAGGGTAGAGTGGATGCTATATACGCGAGCCGTGCTCCGTTGTTAGCCGAGTTGAGGTCGACCGGAGTCGGATTGGAGATTGATTGTTCGGAGGCAGAGAATCGAGGAAAAGCGTTACTTGCTCACTTCCAGGTCAGACCGATTCTGATTGACCGCATTCTCGAGGCTCAGTTGGATGACGAAGAGACTCAGGAGTTGATTCGATTGAGGGGTGAAGGTAAAAAGACCGATCTACGGATTCGAGAAACCGACGGTATGCTCATGCAAGGAAACAGAATGTACGTGCCAAACAACGCAGAGTTAAAGAGGGCTATTCTCGATGAGGCACACGTATCAGCTTATGCGATGCATCCGGGCAGTACCAAGATGTATCATACCATTCGACCATTCTACTATTGGCCTGGTATGAAGAGGGAGATCGCCGAGTACGTGAGCAGATGTATTGTTTGCCAGCAGGTTAAAGCCGAGAGGAAGAAACCGTTCGGACGACTGCAACCGCTTCCCGTTCCTCAGTGGAAATGGGAGAACATCACCATGGATTTCGTCTATAAGTTACCCCGTACACTGAATGGTTACGACGGTGTTTGGGTAATAGTTGATCGGCTTACGAAGTCTGCACACTTCATCCCTGTTCGAGAGAAGTTTTCTCTACAACGATTAGCTGAGCTTTTCGTATCGAAGATAGTCAAGTACCATGGCGTGCCAGTCAGCATTATCTCAGATCGAGATCCGAGATTGACATCCAAGTTCTGGACGGCATTCCAGGAAGCCCTCGGCACGAGGCTACTGTATAGTACGGCTTATCATCCACAGACGGACGGGCAGTTCGAGAGGACCATTCAGAAGCTTGAGGATATGTTACGATCTTCCGTACTACAGTTTGGTGATGCATGGCATCTACGCTTGGATCTGATGGAGTTCGCGTACAACAACAGTTATCATTTGAGCATCGGAATGTTACCATTCGAAGCGTTGTACGGTCGAGCTTGTCGTACGCCCCTATGTTGGTCGGAGGTCGGCGAGAGGGTACTTGAGGGCCCTGAGATAGTTGACGAGACGACTCAGAATATCCAGGTAATCAAGTCTAACCTGAAAGTGGCCCAGGATCGCCAGAAGAGCTTAGCCGATAGACATGCCACAGATCGGGTTTACGAGGTAAGCGATTGGGTGTTTCTGAAGTTGTCGCCGTGGAAAGGAGTTGTACGGTTCGGTAAGAAGGGAAAGTTAAGTCCTAGTTATATCGGACCATACCTGATCACCGAGCGGATAGGTGAAGTGGCGTACAGACTCGAGTTGCCTCCAGAGCTATCCAGAGTTCATAACGTGTTTCACGTTTCGATGCTACGTCATTACGTTGCTGATCCGTCTCACGTTCTACCTCCGCAGCAGTTAGAAGTTAGTCCTGAATTGACGTACGAGGAGGAGCCGGTGACTATCCTAGACTGGAAGGATAAGGTTCTACGGAACAAGACGGTTCGGTTAGTAAAGGTGTTGTGGCGAAACCATTCGGTTGAGGAAGCTACTTGGGAGTTAGAGGAGCGGATGAGAGTTATGTATCCGCGCTTATTCTATGTTTATTAGTGTTTGCTTGTGTTATGTAAATTTCGGGGACGAAATTTTATTAAGGAGGGTAGGTTGTGACATCCCGTCCCGAATTTTCTATACGCTCGATGTGAAATGACGATTTTGCCCTTACCTACGCGCGAACGGGTACGTTTGGACACGATATTGGGCTTTTGAGTGTCCTAAATCTTTAAACCCAAGTTGGGACACCTGTCCCTATACATGCACGCCCACACGTGCACCAAACCAATTCTGATTTTCTTTCTTCCTTATCTCTCTCTTTCTCAAACTCTATCGTTTTTCTCTCGACTTCTTCCTACGGACACACACACACACACACAAGCCAGCTCGACACAAATCAACCTGAGGTAAGCCTATTCTTACTCCTTGAGATTTGCTGAGTTTGTTCATACTGGTTACAAGCTTTGAAACCCTCGCAAACAACTCGAACCCGTGACCTAAACTTAGGGTACTATTCATCAAGTTTTGTTTTGGATTCGTTTTAGGTAAAAGAAGATCACCACAAGCTTTAAAATTGTCCCACGAGGCTCGGAGTACCTCGTTTGCAAAGTTTGGACGTCGGAGTGGGTGGTTTCAAGTTTGGCCGAATTTGGAAAGTTTCCCCGTGGAATTCCTAGACGTTTTTCGAAGGATTTGAAGGTATACACTTATTCTACATGAAATTTAGAGCATGTAGGAAGAAAAACGAGTGAAAAAGGTTGAAAAACGAACGAGATATGCTAGTTGGAAGTTTTGGCCGGAATCGGTCGCCGGAAAAACCAGTCCGGCCGGCGACCTGAGGTAGGGGGTGACGGAATATTCCGTCAAAGTTGACGGAATATTCCAACGCCGTTAACTGACGCCGTTAGAAGTTAACGGAATATTCCTGACGCCGTTAGCGCGTGCGCAGCACGTGGCGCGCGTGGCCGGCGCGTCTGGCCGTGCCTGGGCCGGCGCGTGGGGGCGCGTGCGGTGTCCTAAAATTATTTTAAAAATATCACGACGCTCGTGACGTCGTGTAGGTCGCGTTGGTATATTCAAATACCAAAATTGACCTTCGTATGAAAAGTTATTTACGTAGTTCGTTTATGTGCTGTTAATGACGGTTTTGCGATTAATTCACGTATAGGTGAGACGTATCCAGCGGACGAGCGCAGTCACTCTAGGCTCGGGGGATACGACCCGTCGACATATCAGTGAGTGGGCTTTTGTTTTCAGTATATATATAAATGACGTTTTTCCCAGAAACATGAATGGATTGATTTACGAATTGAATGGATTTTATAATTGAATTGCCATGTCGTATGCCAATTATGTTTTATGCCTGTGATTATGATTGCATTCATTATGCATTGTCGCCGAGGACGGCCGGATAAGTCAGGTAAGTACTGTGGTAGTGCTTGAAATGATGATAGATTGTGATTTAGCTAATCACCTGCACCTCGGGTGTTTGTGCTCCACCAGAGTAGGGCCTAGCCTTCACGTGATCGTTCACCTCACGCACCGTACGCTCACCTTGGATCCAAGGCAGGTGCCTAGCCTGTCGTACAGACCACAATAGGTGGTTCCGACTCGTTGGTGACCCGCGATTCGTCGCACAGCCTTCACGTGATCGTAGCACAGGGCGTAATATTATACACCTAGCCTGTCGTACAGACCACTATAGGTGGTTCCGACTCGTGTGCAGGATGATAATGATGATTGATAGGGATTGAGTAAGTTTGATGAGCTATAGATTCAGCCGTACAAGTCATTAGAGATGACTCCGGCTGATAGGACACTAGGGACACCCTAGTTTTATATTACTTGCCTGATGATGATATCGATGTCTGAGTTAGTATATCGACATGGCCTATTATTACGTTTTGATAACGAGATTTGATGTTAAGACGAGTTTTCGTAGATAAGTTTATATACGTATTATTTTCTGGGAAAATTATACTGATTTACAGCGAGGGGTTATTTATGGACTTATGAAATGGTTTTGAAAAACTTTGTTTTTGCCCACTCACCTTTTATGTTTTGCGCCCCTCCAGGTACTAGGTAGCAACGTCGTGGACGGTTAGCGAGGCGCCAAGGCAGTTCTGACAGACCACCACTTATGTAGGATTTTCTTTCGTAGTTGTAACGTTTGTTTAAACTTGACTGCACCTAGGATCGGCTCTGTATCATATGTATATTATCAACTTAACTTTCACTACTGCACTTCATGTCAAATTTGCTTCCGCTGACGTTTTCGGCTACGTCACTCACACGTGACGGCCGGCACGCCTCGGTTTCTGGATCGGGGTGTGTCAATAATTTTAAATTTTAATATGTACCTATACTTTTTAGTTTTATTTGTACCTATATTTTTTTATTGAATGTACCCATGTTAATTACATGTATTTATTTTATGTTTTAAAGTATATCAATATTTTTTTTAAATATATTAATAATTACGTGGGTACATTGTTTTTCTGCTAGAATTATGAGAAGACTAATATTACTCTATGCTCTTAAGTAATTATTATATCATAGAAAATTATTTTGAATTTATTCAAATTTCATAATTTGCAGAATATTGAAAGCATAAATTCAAGAATTAAATCCAATAAATGATGATAGAGAACTCGGTCAAATTATTTAGACAACTAAGATTTCATTATTAAATATTGAGTTTAAGAGTTAAAAAATGAGATTATTTAAAAAATAAACAAAAACTAATGAAAACGGTTTAAAAACTTTGAGTTTTAACGATAAAGACAAAATAAAAAATAAAGTAAATAATATCATAATTGACTTTTTAATATAAAAATATAATTTTTCATTAAAGAAAATAATATCGAAAAATTTTCGTTAAAATTCTTCAAAAAAATTGAACTACTTAATACACTGAACTATTTAACTTCTTTATTACTAAAGTTCAACTACTAATATTAATGATTTAGGTGAATTTCATTTTTTATATTTTGTTCTGAAGTTAACAATTAATTGGAAGAAGAAAAGCTTCTGCAATAGAATCTATTGCCCTCACTTTCTCTGGCATTGGTGGTATGGTTTGTATGCTTAGTAATGCTGGCTTTGGCTTGCATTTCTTCAGGCTTTATATGCTACGTGTCCTGCATGTCTCCTCCCCACTCTCCACCCCCACACGCCGCGCTGTTACTCCTAACAGTGTACGATGTCATTATTTATGTATAATTCACTATTATTTTATAGGGTAATGTTTGAGAAATTTTCAAATTAAATATACAAATTAAATAATGTATCATTAATAATAAATAAACACATTATTCAACATTTATTTAATAATTTAATCATTTACGACTATATCATCTGATTTTACAAATTTAGTCTCTTTAACAATTATTTGCAACTCCTAGAATTACGAAAGGAATTATGAGGATCCCTTTTCACCTAATTCATCTAATTTAGGATTTGAATCGTTAAAATTTGATCTAACGGCTACAAACAGATGCTCTTTTAAAAGTATAATAACTGTAACTATTGAATCGAATTTCAACTGCCTCTAAACTAAATAGATTAGACGAAAAAGAAATTAGTCGAGTATTAACTTTTTAATTAACAGCTGCATCTATTGCTAGGTTATATATCTCTATTAAAGAAAGTAAATCTAAGAAAACTGTTCTGTCTGCAAAGAGTGTACATGTGAATTTAATTCGTATGCATCAACTTTTTGACAAGAAAATTAATGGTGAAATTTATAGCATAATGCTGTGCCGGAAACCTTTAAATGTGCATGGGATTCGTTGGGAAGTTGTGTTTGAATATGGGTCTTTTGTTGTTCCCATTTGGAAGTGAGATTCCTGCTATAATTTTTTTTTATTTTTTATAATTACGATATCTTTTGAAAGAAATGAAAGCGTAAAACGTGGGAGTAAAGCACAAATAAGGGCCTCGATAAAAAATTTGTTAGCAATTTTAACTTGGTCGTAGAGAAAAAAAGTGTCACAACCAAACTTAGAAATTAACTATCCTCACATACCAAATGAAAATACAAATTAATTTGAACTATCTTGAATCAAGATTGTCCTGAACTAAACCTGGAGTTTCCTCGAGCCACACTTCCTCTTGACTGAAACTTTGCCTCACGCCCAGTGGCGGATCCACAGTGGGGTCAATGGGGTCGCACGACCCCTTGGAAGCCATGAAAACAACCTTGGAGACCCCTGTGCGACCCCTCGGAGGCTGGTGGAGCGACCCATCGGCTGCACACCAGGTGTTTGACAAAAGGTCTGAGAGACCTTCGGTGCTGAGGCTTGAAGACGAAGGGCGCTGCGCGCGCCTCTTTTTTTTTCAAATGGACCTGGGCAAAACGGCGTCGTTTTGGCCCAGGAAATTTTTTTAAATGACCTGGCCAAAACGACGTCGTTTTGGGCCAGGTGTAAAAAAAAAAAAAAAAGATATACCCAGCGTGTCCCAACTACCCCCCCCCCCGCGTCTCTCCCTTCCCTTTTTACACATATCAGATCCCCTTTAACTCCAAAACCCCCAAATTTTTCTCCTCCTCCAACCCTAACTTCCAAACTCAATCCCCCCCCCACCCCCAAAAACTCCAGCTCCTCCCTTGCTGCCGCCAGGTCCTCCCTTGTTGCCGCCATCTCCTCTCTTTGTAAGTTCTAAACCTTATGTGTATAACATATATTAATTTAATTGAAATTCAATTCATATTTATTTTGATTATATTTATAGTTTGTGTATTTGTGAGTTTTTATTTTCATTATTTTGTATATGTAGAATATATTTAATTTAATTGAAATTCAATTCATATTTATTTTGATTATATTGATGGTTTGTGTATTTGTGAATTTTTATTTTCATTATTTTGTATATGTAGAATATATTTAATTTAATTGAAATTCAATTCATATTTATTTTGATTATATTGATGGTTTGTTTATATTGTGAGTTTTTATTTTCATTTTTTGTATATGTAGAATATATTTAATTTAATTAAAATTCAATGCTATTTAATTTAATTGAAATTCAATTCATATTTATTTTGATTATATTGATGGTTTGTTTATATTGTGAGTATTTATTTTGAATATTTTGTATATGTAGAATTATTATGGAACGGTTTTTTAAGAGAAAGTCATCATCGGGTTCGGGTAGTTCGAATTATGTTGATAGTTCAAATACTGTTGGTAGTTCAAGAACTCCAAGTTCAAGACAAAATCAGTTAGATGATGTTTTGGGTAATCTTCAAGCGGATCCTGGATTAAGAACTCAAATGATAGATTATGATGCTAATATGAGAGATGAGATCCAAAGGGCATATCTACAAAAAGGACCTTGTCAACCTAGAGGTCATAATTTCCCAATAACTAATATGTCGGGAATTAATCGACGCTTCATTCCCCAATGGTTTGATGAGTTTGATTGGTTGGAGTATAGTATATCTAAAGATGCGGCATTTTGTCTCTATTGCTATCTCTTTAAAACCAATTTTGCACAAGTGGGTAGTGAAACTTTCACTGGAGATGGATTTAAGACTTGGAAGAAAGGGAGAGAAAGATTTAAGATGCATGTTGGACCGGTTGGGAGTGTTCATAATAAGGCTAGAGAAGCTATTGCAATTCCTTGCAGATAATAATGATACAGTTAGAGAAGTTGTGATGGAAAATGCTCCGGGGAATCTCAAATTACTAGCTCCTTCCATTCAAAAAGAAATTGTGAATTCATGTGCCCTTGAAACACTTGATGCTATCATGGATGGTCTAAAAGATAGATTCTTTTCAATATTGGTGGATGAAGCACGCGATGTGTCGGTGAAAGAGCAAATGGCTATGGTGTTGCGTTATGTGGATGACAACGGGCAAGTAATTGAAAGATTTGTGGGTATCCAACATGTTACTGACACTACTTCAAGTTCACTAAAGGATGCTATTGACACATTCTTTTCTCGCAACGGTTTGAGCATTTCCAAGCTACGAGGACAAGGTTATGATGGTGCTAGCAATATGAGAGGTGAGTTGAATGGCCTTAAAACAAAGATATTGAGAGAACAACCTTGTGCATATTATGTTCATTGCTTTGCTCATCAACTTCAACTAGCTCTTGTTGCCGTAGCAAAGAAGAATATAGACATTGCCTCTTTTTTTGCAACGGCTAATAGTGTGGTTAATCATGTTGGAGCATCTTGTAAGCGGCGTGATTTACTTAGAGGGCAACTTCAAGAAGAGCTTGTGATAGCTTTTGAAAATAATTGTCTTATAACGGGGTGAGGCCTAAATCAAGAAACAAGTCTCAAACGTGCCGGTGACACACGATGGAACTCACACTATGGTACCTTGATTAGCATCATTTCCATGTTTTCATCTGTGGTTCATGTGCTTCAAATGGTTATTGATGATAATCCCAATGAAAGTGCGGGTGAAGCAAATAAGTTAATGAGAGAAATACGTACTTTTGAGTTTGTGTTTCACCTTTTCTTGATGAAAGTCATATTGGGACTCACAAATGATTTGTCACAAGCATTGCAAAGGAAAGATCAAGAAATTGTGAATGCAATGGCTTTAGTGAAATCATGCAAGGAAAAGCTACATTGGATGAGGAATAATGGGTTTGATGCATTGGTTGATGAAGTGTCTTCTTTTTGTGAAAAACATCATATTGATGTTCCTAACATGGAAGAGGCATTTATACTTCCAGGGAGGTCAAGGCGTAATGCTCCAATAAAGACAAATCGTCATCATTATCGTGTGGAGCTCTTTATTTATGTCATTGATGAGCAAATTACGGAGTTAGAGGATCGCTTTAATGAGGTAAATACCGATTTGCTTATTTGTTTGGCATGTTTGAGTCCGAAAGATTCATTTGTAGCTTTTGATAAACCAAAGTTACTTCGTCTTGCTCAATATTATCCTCAAGACTTTTCGGATGAGGATCGTTTGGCACTTGAAGATCAACTTGAGATTTATATTCATTATGTCCGTTCCAGTTGTGATTTCTCTCAATTGGAAAGGATTGGTGATCTTGCAAAAAAAATGGTGGAGACAAGGATGCATCAAGTATTCAATTATGTATATTTGCTCATTACATTGTCTTTAGTTTTACCAGTTGCAACTGCTTCAGTGGAGAGAGCATTTTCTGTCATGAATATTGTTAAGAGTCCACTTAGGAACAAAATGGGAGACGAATGGTTGAGTGATAGCTTGCTTATTTATATTGAGAGAGATATGTTTGCTTGTATTGAAAATGAAGCTATAATGCTTCGTTTTCAAAATATGAAACCTCGTCGTGGACAATTATAGCTTGTAATATTGTTTTTGTTATGACTTATGAATGAAAGTACTATGATTTCATTTTCAACATGTTTTTCCATCCTAATTTTTTTTTTGGACTTTTACACTACGACCCCTTGTGGTCAAATTCCTGGATCCGCCACTGCTCACGCCTACATGACTGAAACTTTGCCGAGAGAAATGGTGAAGAAAAACACGAGTATCGTTGATGATAGGACCAAGGGGAGAAGTGTCATCTCCTTTGCAACTCAAAGCAGCAATAGTAATTAATGAATCCCCTTCAAACACAACCTGCACTCCTGTTGGATAGATTTGTTTGACAAAACCCCCTTCTTGCTTGCTGCAAGGAGTTAGAATTGTCAAAGTTTTGGAGAGACAAACTAGTAATTCACAACTACTAAAATAGAAATTAGTTGTTCTCTAATTTGCATTTTATCACATAAAAAGTCCGACACGTGTGAGATTTCTTAAAAAAAAATCAATGCAATTAGAAGTTAAATAACTTTATGTAATTTATATTTACTTTTGTCAATTTTCTCATTTGGAATTCTTGTATATTTTCTAAAAAGAAGAAATTAGTTACTTATTTTCTAGGTTGGTAACACATTGTAATTGTGTTTTAAATCTTCTACGTTGTTTGACATTCCTACTTTATGTCAATGATATCCCTCAACCACGCGCATAAGAGGGATGTGGCACTAATCTATATGGAAAATGCAAATAAACTGACTCTAATGTCATTTTAAAACATAAACATCAAATCTAATATTAACCGACAACATATGAAAAATGCTCAAGATCATTTAAATTAGGGTAAATTACACCATAGCCCCTCAGGTTTGAGGTCTATTACAACCCCATACAACATCTTTAAAACATTTCACTTTCATACCTCAAGTACTATTTTATTTCAATTTCACACAGCCGTTACATTTTCCATCCATTGAACCGTTAAGTGCTGACGTGGCCACCACATATATGCCACGTGGCTGCCAAATGTCTGCCACGTGGCAAATAAAATAATTTTTTATTTTTTTAAATTTAAAAAACCCAAATTTTCTCAACCAAAAAAAGGGTAAATTACACCATACCCCCTCAAGTTTGAGGT
Source organism: Crataegus laevigata (assembly GCA_963580275.1). Lineage (NCBI taxonomy): Eukaryota > Viridiplantae > Streptophyta > Magnoliopsida > Rosales > Rosaceae > Crataegus > Crataegus laevigata. The sequence goes on along the minus strand of OY756940.1, from coordinate 12,952,705 downwards.
CTATTACAACTCCATACAACATCTTTAAAACATTTCACTTTCATACATCCAGTACCATTTTGTAGTAGATCCATCTAATCTCGAGTAGAATTTTTGGGGGTGGGTGATGGGGGATGGGAGAAATGGGTGGCTCGGGTGGGATTTGGGGTGGGGGGGGTGATGATGGATAGAAGAAGGGGTGAGTCGGGGAAGACAATTTTAGGTTTTTTTTTTTTTTAGAAGATTCAGGTTTTTAAAAATATTAATAAAAAAATTTGTCACGTGGCAGCCACATCAGCACAAATGTGGCAGCCACGTCAACATTTAACAGACCAATGGATGGAAAATCTAACAGAGATGTTATTTTGAAATAAAATGGTACTGGATGTATGAAAGTGAAATATTTTAAAGATGTTGTATGAAGTTGTAATAGACCTCAAACCTGAGGGGGTATGGTGTAATTTACCCAATTTTTTTTTTTGATTGAGAAAATTTAGGTTTTTTAAATAAAAAATTATTTTTATTTGCCACGTGGCAGACATTTGGCAGCCACGTGGCATATATGTGGCGGCCACGTCAGCACTTAACGGTTCAATTGATGGAAAATGTAACGGCTGTATGAAATTGAAATAAAATAGTATTTAAGGTATGAAAGTGAAATGTTTTAAAGATGTTGTATGGAGTTGTAATAGACCTCAAACCTGAGGGGTTATGGTGTAATTTACCCTTTAAATTATTATACAAAACCTTACTCAACATATCTACCAAGGGAGATTCATTAAATTTGCGGTCCCCGTGTGTAGATGGCTACAAGTTTTGTGAAGTTGACAAAGCAAAGATTAGCATGGACAACTGATCAAATTTGTTAGTGAGGTCTAAGACCGTCAGTCGCTCAACTATTCACGTTTTGGGAATATGGATCCCACACCGCTCGATCAGCATTAATCACATATTTCTATAGTTGGAAGTCGCCTGCACACGTGGATCCATGCACGACTGTATGTCGATCTAATTAATTAGGGTTTCTTCTACATTTGTAAATTGCCCTCTTTTTTTCTTTTTTTTTCTTCTGGACAAGGTATATTGGTCAATAGACAATGAGCTTTCGGAGCTTTTACCACATGAATGGTGTTTCATAGTACAAGTTACCGTACGTTTACTCCAGCTACCCTTTTGCTTTTGTTTGATTTGGAATTTGATCTCATAAATATATATATTGTACAGTTAAATCTTGCATCTTATTCTTCACATCCGAATCTACTTCTGCTTTTGTTTATTTGATCTCATATTATACAGTTAATCTTGTATGTTTTTCTTCACAATATTGGTAAGTCTGAATTTTGATATTTTAAATGGAATGAACTTGTAACACTACATATGTACGTGCATCAGTGTTTTGTAGGCTTGATATGGCAGTGTCTAGAGCGGTGAAGTTTCATGTGGCCTTGTTAAGGTGTCCTTGTCCTTCACAAAGAAGAGTTGATCGTTTGCCAAAAAAATAAAGAAGAGTTGATCAGTCGTTCCCTTCTCAAAGTAGCTAGTGTAATTGCTTTGTCGTCTCTCCTAGCAAGTGTTATGGTCGTGCTCATGCTATGGCTAGATGTGGCCTCCACCACTAAGAGATGATTTATATAGTCTTGTCTTTCAACAATGTCTTTATGGGGTCTCGCACCTCTACAATGACCAGTGTGTTGCCAATATAGGCCTATTGGTTTTTATGATACGGCTGTACTGGTGACATTTTTTTTATGTTTGTGTTTCCATAGAGGAGCTTACTCTAAATTTTATCTGTGCTAATCCACTCCAGATAAATTTTAGTCACTAGAGTAATGTACCAATTTGGCACATCTGTATTTACTGTGAGGATCAATGAAATTTCTTTCTTTTTTTTTTAAACGAGGAAAAAAACAAGTTACAACAAGAATCTCCTTGAGAATTAAGGTCTCGTTTGACAGCTCGAAGTGTACTGACTATTTCAATCAGATAGTATAATTAGCCATCGGATAGTACTAACAAAATTAATCGGGCATTTGGTGCAATATCGGACTAATGATCGTATTATTTATCCTATGTTTGGCATTGAACTGAATTAAAAAAATAAAAAATAATTTGACAGGAAGCAAATCCTATCTTCGCGATAGGAAGCAAATTAAAAGCCCCCAAATTAAAGCAAAACCTAATTTGATAAAAAAAAAAAGAAAAAAAAGAGAGCGTAAATTAAATATTTTTCTCTGGTTGCGTTTGTCCCTAGTGGTCTGCAATGGTTTAAAGCAATCGGGTCTGGTACGATGTGGGAGTGACGCAATGAATTGTGTGCTTTCTAGGTTTGGGTTCGTGCAGTGGTTCAAGGCGCCAATAGTTCGCAACTATAGGATCTCATTTCAAGATACAATAGCAGTGGCAGACTCGCGTGCAAGATGATGGTGTGAGCAGTTATAGAGAAGCAGTGGGTCATGGGAGGCGACGATGCGGATTCTCAAACTGAGTTGATTCAGGTGGCGAAGACGGCTCTGTTCTTGTTCGATCCGCCACCATGGATGTCTGAATATGGACGACATGGCCTGGGTTTAATTTTCAACCTCTAATTTTATGTTGGTATAATGTTGATCAGAGGTGAGGAAGGAGAAAGAGAAAAGGAATACTTTATGAGGTTTCGCGATGCGAGCAGAGAGGTTGAATTTGTGACCCGACTTAAGTATACGGAGGTTTTGAGGAGTATAACTTAGCGGGTGTGAGGGGTATTAAAATGGTGGGACCAGTTTAATTTATTTGGTGCTTAAATAGTACATATGAGCACCAAACAACTTCTACCAATTACTTATACTATCCGATTCTTTATACGGCGTGCCAAACGAGGCCTAATGAAATATCACTCGATTGTTCTTGGTGAAAAACAATGAGAACCTATTTTTAGTTTTCAGATAAACTGAATGATTATCAAACATGTCTAAACTTTCATACCAATTTGATTTTTGATCATTTGTGAGTTATACTTAAACTCGCTATAACTGCGTATGCACTACCTTTTTTATTTTATGAATTATTGGTTCGACAGAGTGAGAAAAGGTTGGCATATATTGGATCAGGGGGTGTGATATCCACACACACTCCTTTTTACTTCTCACACACCCATCTAATTTTCGGCCGTCAGAACAAATGAAATGAAGAAGATCAACAAACATAAATTAACATGGGATGTGTGAGAAGTAAAAAGAGGTGTGTGAATAGCACACCCCTTGGATCAAATATGGTCATTCCCGTTGGACAATTATGAATTTTGAGCTCAAGATTTGTTGAACTAAATGAAGTCTAATGACACTAGATTGACGATCATTGGCTGTTAATGTATCTCCTTGCGAAGAAAGACATGAATCAACCCTAATATCATTATCAAAACATGACCCTTTGGTAGCAACTAGGACTGGGTTCAATTCCATTTGGTTCTGTTTTTGGTCAAAACTGAAAACCGAATCGAAGTTACTATTCAGTCCGGTTCAGTTCCCTTTTTTGTCGGTTTTTTCGGTTCAGCTTTTTTCTAGTTCGGTTTCAATTCGGTTCCCTTTTCTTTTCTTTTTTAAATAATACAAATAATGCCGAATACAATGAAAGTTGAAGAAACTGGAAGAGAAACAAATCTTTAGCTAAAAATAGAACACTTCAAATACATTCAAATCTAACATAATTTTTAAAATAAAAAAGACCAAATTCCAAATCAATAAAATTGCAAACCCAAGTCACTCATATCTATCAAAATTAAGCCATATCAAAGAATAAAATCGACAAGAATTATATAAATTTGCACCACACTTAGTCGAATCTTCCCGATCAAAGCTCAATGACCGAGGAGAACAAGTCTATTAAAATAGTTGAGATGAAAGGTGGCTAGATCAGGTGCATGTCAACAATGGCGAGCGAGAACCACCTTGTTGTCGATGATGGTGGAAGCCATGGCTGACTTCGGCAGAGGTATGAGTTGGACAGTGGGATAAAGAGAGATGCAGCATGGGAGAAAGAAAAAAAAAAGAAAGGTAAAGAAATAGGTGAGAGGGAAATGAGAGAACAAAATGGAGAGAAGGAACACGGCTGGAGAGAAGAAAAGAAGGAATACTTAGTATGCTAGGGTTTCTAACTTTCTAATAGGAGGCCTAACATTCTATTTGAGCTTGAAGAGTTTGAAGTTTGGGCTTTGAATTAGTTTGAAAATAAATAACCATTATATATAAGAATTAATTTTTTTATAAAATTAATATATATTTATTTTATTCGGTTTGGTTTTTGAGCCCTAAAAATTGAAACCGAACCAAATCAAACCAAACCATTTCAGTTCGGTTTGATTTTTTTTCTTCTCAGTTATGGTTCGGATTTCAGTCTCCCTTTTTTTATTTTTGGTTTTTTCAACCCATCCCTAGTAGCAACGGTAAGATCGATGGAAAGCTGCTGGCATAGGGTTCTTTCGATGTGATTGTTTGGTGCAAGTGCAATTTAGTTGGACTATTTCATAATTTAATTCCACATACACGGTGATTGCCACTAGACCTTATGCACATAAAAACAGATGATGCTTTTGACCTTGTTACGAATACATTTGGGAACCACATGCAAACCCACATGACAACGATGACATGATTTAGAGACAAGATTGAGACTGTACACATTGTACATTTTGCCGAATCGTCTTTCATTTATTTTTTCAAGTATCCCGTCGCTATATGATAGGTGGTCTAACCAGAACATTTTCACTCCGTGTGAAAAGCTGACTTCAGTCATGTATTTTTCAATTATTTTGTAGGATTGGCTAACAAGGACATTTGCACACGCATGTGAGACCTCGTAGGGCCGACTGTGACAAATATTAAAATGAATTCTAACGTCCGGCCAATCAGACCACCCAAGTTGTCCGGCCGGCTCACTCACAAAAACAGCTAGCGCGCCTGGTTGTTTATCACGTTCCTCCAGTCACCCAAAAGTTGACCTAACCAATGACTGTATTGCTTGCCGCATGCAGTTGAGTTGAAGGAAGAATCTCAAATGAGATGACAGTTTATTTTACTCAATCCGAGCATCGTCGCCGTCCATTTTATTTATTCAGATGCCCAGTCTGTCACTCAATCTTCTTCTGTGTCTTGACCGGAACATATCTTACGGCTCCAACTCAAAATATCATTTTTTTAGTACAACCATATATTTTTACACTAAGAGAAAAAGAAGTTCGACTAAGCTACACAATGAGCAACCTAATTTCATATCGAATTCGCCATCCACGAGTTTCTAACTTAAAACCTCTTACTTACAACTAAAAATAAATACTAACAGACCGTAATACCGAATGATAACCCAACATATCTTTAAAATAACCCCATATTTTGTTTTATCCTTTTCTCTTTTCCCTTTGCCTTTTCCCTTAAGACTAGTAGACTAGTCTAAAGTGGGCATAGGGTAGCAAATAATATTTTGTAACAAATAAGACAAAACAATTGTCGTTATTCATGACTTTAAGTGGACCATTATATTAGAAAAGCTTACAAATTAATTTTGTTGATTAATGTTTGTTTAATTTGAAGTGGTACAGCTGAGCAAATGCAGCAGCAAGCAATGCCTTTTTTCATGAAGCAAATGCAGCAGCAGCATGCATGCATATCACTCGCTTCACACTCGGCAGTGGTGGGCTTTTAGTTTCAAGTTTTGCGATTGTTTAACAAACCAAGATTGTCAATGCAGCAAGCAGATAGTGTAATGAAACTGAAAGTCCCAAAGATATATTCTTAATGTTGTTGGGCTTGACATGTTGATAACATAACTTTCTTTTGGCTTGTTTGGAAAATATTTTAAAATGATTAAAGGCATTTTTAGAGAAAAAAGAGGGAGATCGGTGAAGATCGAACCTACGCCAGAGTATATAAACATGATTATTTTCTGACCAAATGAACAATTTAATTACACTTTGGTCAAATATGCGCTAATAATACAATCAAATGATCAATTTTTAATCACACTTTGGTGCAAAAGTAACACTTCTTTCTACCATTGTGGTGGAGAGCCACTTGCACATTATATCCCCCTTGTTGAATATCTTTAGAGATGTCGAAGTAATCTTATTAAGGTGATTAACTTCTTTTCTTTCTTTTTATTGATCGGACCGCGCGTGTCGGCCTCATGGGCGTTGATTGTATTATCTTAGGGCCCAATGTTTTCTGAGGTTGGATTGCGAGTAAGAAGTCCAACCTCATGTATGACGGTCTCTCTCAAGGCCCAATTAGGATGGGGTTGGTTTCACAAACAATTTAGTTTGTCTCATCTTATTCAGTTACGTTTTCATTATTTGAGTTAACCCCTAATGGATGGCAGAAAACATTCTCTGTTGAGAGTAGAAGAAACAAAAACGTAGCAGCAGATTATTTTCAACTTTTCAATAAAATTTCGCGGAAGTTTTTCTGTAGAAAACACTATTTGTTAAGAGTAGAAGATTGCCTTCTTCAGACTTTCTCACTCCCTCTCTCTCTCTCCTCCTTCCTCTTCTTTTTCTGCTTTTTCATATTGTCCCCTAAATTTTTGAGATTTTTGGTTTATTTTGGTATTTTTTGAAAGCATTTGATTTTGAGTTTTGGATTGATTTGGATGCATGAATTTTCAAACCGATCTTGCAGAAGTACATGAATTTGAAACTGATCTTGCAGAAATGATGTAGTTTTGAAATTGATCTTGCAGAAATGTTGGAATTTTGAAACTGATCTTGTAGAAGTGAAGAAAATTTTGAAATTGATCTTATAGAAGTGCATGAATTGCGAATCTTGCAGAGTGCATAAATCTTTACTAATCTAAAATCAAGTTAAATTTTTTACAATGATGTCAGTTTGTAACTTTGGGTTGGTTAAGTAACAAGTCTATTAGGGGGCATGGCTGAAATTTTACTAGTTTTGTGGTAGGTTTGATGGGGTTTGAGCCTTTGTTTCTCTTTGAAATGATTTAAAACTAGCGGATTTTTATAAACTGTATTTTGTGTTTTTGTCTCTATGGGTAAAGCTCTTTAGTTTTAACTATTCAAAAGTATATTTTTATAGTTAATTCACGTGGCACCATATGATTGGATATGGAGGACCCATTCGTGCGCCACACCAATACTTAACATAAATTTCAACGGAATGACCAAATTGATTTGCATGACACATTTTCAAGAACTAAATTGATGAATTTACTATTTCAGGGACTATTACGATTGAAATTTCAAATTTCAAAGACTAACTGTGATAAAAACCCCTATCCATTATTGTTTAAGGTTTTTGTTTTTCATATTCTTGTGATTCTATGTGTTGAATGGACTGCCTTCTTCAGAAACTTACCGACCATATCTTCCTCCTCAGGTTCATAAGATTTCTTTTCTATTTACTATTGTTTAAGGCGTGTCGTATTGTTGTGATCCTATGTGTTGAATATCCAAAAACAACTTACATGAAGAAACAATTATGTTACAAAACCCTTACATAATTATGCAGCAATCTCGCAATCATCTCTCTCCCCTTTTCAATCACAAAGATTTAATACATCAACAGGTACCTAACCTATATACTTAAATATTTAGCTCACATAACACACTTGTATGAAACTTGACTTTGTGGTAAATTAGGAAGGAAATTTGAAAAGAGATATCGAGAACGAAGGGGCCCCATTTTCTCCCAAGTTCCACGTTCTTCTCCCCATTTCTGCTCAGTTTCCCCCTCCCCTTCCTGGTGCAGGCACTCCTCCTCGTCATGTCTGGCTCCGCTACTCCGAACCGATGACTTCCGAAAGTAAGAGCTTAATTAGGTAATTAACTAAGTAGCATCAGAGGATGAGAGAAGGGGTGCATGTTGCCTTCCTTCTTCCAACTGTTCGCCATCTGAAATTTGATTGGATGGTTTTGCATTTCTGTATATCGCATATAACACTAGCTGCGTCGTTCCCAGAAGAAACCCTATCCCGTTAGGTACCTACGTACAACCATGCATGCACAGACAAACCCACATATATATCGATCATCACATACTTTCAAAGACTACTTCACTTAACTGGGGAGGTGGGGATACAAATTGTGGATTGTTTTATTTTTTTTTTATAAAAGAAAAAGGATATTTACCCCAAGGAAAACATCTTGTAAGAGCCAAGCATAAAATGTCCACACCCCGCCGTTGAGGAAAAAGAAAAATGAGAGTAAGAATGGCATGTACTCCACACTCTTCGTTGTTACCACTGTTTTCTGAACATAATACAAACAATATGATATGTTACAAGTCTAATATGTCCGACATACATATACATTAAAAATTTAATCGTTAGATACTCAGTAAAAATCTAATGACAAAAAGTCTAACAGTTGAAAATTTTCATGTATAAATTACATTGGAGCAAAGAGAATTTTCGTAACATGTTCATCTATCTAAATATCATGAATCATGTCACGCCATATAAAGAGGAGCGTGAAGCATCAAATAATGCATGACTTATTTTCCAAACCTGCATGAAGCAATATAGGCACTTTCCTAGCAAAGGTAGAATCTGGTCCGGACGTTCTATTTTTGATACAAGCAAATACAGGAGGGGAGCTCGGATGTAATGACAAATGTTCTTAACATATTTTGCTCTTTGGCTTTATCACTTAAATATTTAAATGTATTTATATTACATTTATTCATCAACTTATATTGAAGATGTAACGAAAATCTATAAATATGGTAATATATACATCACTTATTCGTGAACAAATAGTTGCTCTTTGGCTAAGCATCTGCTTAGTGCATGTTTTTTTTTTTGAAAAATAAACGTTATTGGGTTAAATTGTTAGCTGTTAGGAAAAAAGGGGATCGAGTTCGAATATGCATCACAGTACATAAGCATAAGGGGTGGTTTTGGTACATTACCGTACCAAAACCTCTGTACCGATTACCATACCAAATATTTGGTACGACAAAATCTATTACCATTACCGTACCAAACTTTTGGTATACCGAATATCGGTATACCAAATAGTTTGGTTGGTATGGTATGCTAATGGTAATTACCACTTTGTTTTACGCCACTTAGTTTGCCCAAAATCTAATATTTTTCTAACCTAATTCAAAGCCCAGAAAATATACATAGTTTGACATATATACACAATTTAACCTAATTCAAGATTTTTTACTATTGTATGTCAAAGTGGTAAAAACTTAATAAATCATAAGACAAGATTTCTATAGCATGCTGAGACTCAAATGAACCAGAAACGTAAGACAGCAAACCACAAAAAATGTCAATATCCATAGCTGTGCTCGACGACTGACTTGCTGATTTGAACCCACAATCCAAGGTGGTAATACCCAATGCATATGTTGTGCCCTCACTTGGAAGACAAAGTCGCCGGAAACGAGAAACGAAGATGAATCGATGAGAGAGCTGCGACGGCGGAACAAGCCCTAGGTTTCTAATGTGTCGAGCAAGGACCAGAGTGAGAAACTAAAAGTGTTTGGTTTGTGGAGATTTTAGGAATAGGATAAATGAGTCAAAGTGTCAAATGACATAATATAATAATACATAATACATAATACATAATTATATATATATGAATAAATATATAATATAATATTAATAATATTGGTAACCGGTAGGTATGGTATACCACCGGTACTAGTTTTGAGTACCAATACCGTACCGAAACAGTATGGTATGGTACAAATACCGTACCATTACCAGTGGTACAAATTTTTTGGCACAACTTTGGTATGGTACGGTTGGTAATACGGTAGGTATGGTAATGTGGTAAAAAATTCCACCCCTAAGCATAATTGTATTCCACAAGTGGGGTAAAAGGCCCTCTATATTACATGATTTTCTTATCAAATTTTAATTGTGAAACAGATGCATTGTTAAACTGTGACTTTAAAGTCAACCACATATTTTTGCATTGATTTGGTAAATTATTCAATTTCAAATATGGCAATATAAGTATATTTTATTACACAACACTTATTGAGTTGGAGGCTGAAATGTAAGTATATTTTATTACACAACACTACGGTCTGGTGATATTCTTTTTCACTTGAAAATGAGAGGTCATATGTTCAAATCTCGTAAATAGTAAATTCGATACCAAATTAGATTGTTCATTTTGTGGCTTAACCAGACTCCTCATTATTTTAATGTAAAAATATCAATATATTAATAAATAAATAAACATGGATTGTGATGCAAATTAATAGGAATGTGGATTGCCTGCCCTTCCACTTTCCATTTCCTTCTCATCCCCTTCTATTTGAGCGGTCACAGTTAAGATACGTCAATATTTTATTTTAATTTTTTTTATAGAGATAATAAAATAAAAAGTAATATAAATATAAAATGTTAATATAATTTAACCGTGATCGCTCAAATAAAATGGGAAATAAGAGAATAGGAAGTGAGATGAGATCCCCCCCAATTAATAGAGCAGGTGGCGACGATGGAACTTTCCAGCTGTAATTACTGATCTCAGTCGCCTCCAACCATTCACCAGATGAACTTTTTGATAACCTGAGCCAATCAAAGAGAAGGGGAAGGCTGATGAAGATCGCTTGCTACTGGGACCTATTTCCCTTCGAGGTAGATGCCTTCAGGGGACCAAATACAACCTATTTAGCGCAAGAATTTTTTTTTTCTCGTTCGGCAACAGTAAAAACAGAACAGCAGCGGCGGGCCAGGTCGGGAGGAGGAAGACGAAGCAATTTTAAAACAAATCTTAGATCAAAACGATGTCGTCGAAGGATGTGCCAGCACATTTCAAAAAGATGAAATTTGAGATTGTGCACGAGTGAGGGGGGATTTGGGTGTGGTTGTGCTCGAAAGGGATGGAGGAGGCGGGTCAATGAACTAGCAATAATACGGTTATTCACGTGAGTGTCACATTTCGCCTTAATAAAAATTTGGACGGAAAGCCTAATAAAAGTATTAAAGGATCCCACAACTCTCAATTTAGTTACGATACTGGGATGGAAAAAACTTGATGTATAAAAATTTGAAAATCACGAAATTTTAGAGTAGTAAAGTGAAAGCTACCCTTGTATTATAATTATATTTTTAAAATGAAGTTGGCCAACGACCGAAATGATATTTAGTTATCATATGATAAGAAGATTATTTGAAACAAATATGGGCGTATTAAGAATAATGTAGGTGTCGAATGACAAAAAGAAGGTAGAATTTAGGTCTCCTTACCATGGCAACTAGAGGCGATCCGTACATGATGATATTCAAGCCTGCACATATGAATCCTATTGCATCAATACGTGTATCTCCCATCAATGCCAACCATGTAGCTAAAATGGCTGCTGCTAGAAAACCCACATCCAAGGTTCCAATCAAGATGGCAGTTTTTACCTGAAATATCGAGATAGAGACAGCATTCTAGATGGTCAGTTAAAATAGTACAAGTAACATAATTCGAACTTAATAAACCGTATTTTAGGCAAAAATGACTATTTGACAGTTCAAATTCATAGTTTGGCAAGCGAGCTTTTTTCTAATTATCATGAAAATGTTAGGATTCCATCGTAAAATCAGTTTGTAATATTAGAAATAACTCAACCTTCTATAAGCATTTGCAAAGTTTATTCTTTCACTGCTATTGATAACAAAATAAAAGAAACAAAATTAACATTTCATACCCTCATTTTTGCCGGGGCATATATAAGAAACAAACAAAGGTAGATAATCTCAACAGTAGCTCCAAAACCATTGACAGTAGCCACAAGAAATTCTCCGGACTTAATGATTCCATAGTAAGTCCACAGGGAGGAGTTGAGCAGCGTGCAAACATAAGGCAGGCTCTCAAAGTCCTCTGTCGATCGGTGTTTTACGACTCTCCAAAACGTCGGACTTCATACAAAAATATATACATTAATAATTAATAACACACCGGGTGTCTAACGCTCGAAACCCAAACGTGAAACGCCAGAGTTTTAAGCACCCCTTGAAAGTTGCTAACTAAGCTTATTGGATCTGTAGCTCTAATTAGCTCTTATAAGGATTTGGAAGCTTGAAATTAAGATGAGATGATTAAGATATTCTTACACAGGAGCAAGGAACATTAGCACTGAGATGATGTTGCCTGCAAATATATGAAAAAGCAAACCATGAGGATTACCTTAATTAATTAAGGGATACAGCATCCCTAATAATGCAAATTAAAAAGTTAATATTACCTATGACTCCAACAAAGAAACTCAGGCCTTCCATGTTTATGGAGTTCGACGGACCCCTTAATTAGTTCCTCTTCTCTTTGTATCAGGCGCTAGGAGGAGCTGAGTTTAGAGAGAGAGAGAGAGAGAGTTTCTTGATTCCAACTTAACGTAGACTATGGCTGCATCAATTTTTAACAGTATGGTTGAATGATAATAATCATATAATTTTATGGTAGCATTATACTCCACATACTCTTTGTGCTATTGAATAATTTTTCTCTCCTTTTCTTGGGCCAAAAGTTGTGGGTCTATCTACTCAATGGAAACCATTTTCTTGTCGGGAAACAGTCTTTGTCCACTGTCCAACTATGTGTATTAAACAGGAATACTTGAGAACCACCTGCTGAACATATAACTTAAGGCTTTCAGGGAAGAATAACGCAGACAGATCATTTCGATTAATTACGATATATAAATAGCATATGTAATATCATGATTTTTTCTCCTTTTTTATGATCGATCACTATCTTTCTCCTTTATCCATATATTCGGGTAGCAGTGATACTCCTTTTTTCATCTCCTGACACTCTTCCAATTACTTGTTTATTGATTATTTTTTAATTTATTCAATTTAATAATTAATATAGATATATATATGAGTGCAAAACGTGAGAAATGAAGTCCAGAAATTAATTTTCTATTGTTTGAAAATAATAAAAAATATTATCAATGAAACCAACTAGTTTAGTCATCAACCACTTTAAAATGTAATGGCTTTTATTCAGTTGGTTGAAGGACATTAAATAAACAGCTTAATAATTAGTTTATTAGCTAGGTTTCAGCATGCATAATCTAAACCATCCAGCAAATAAAGATGAGTGTGTCCAATCCTATCTTCGGAAAAATATAAATAAAGATAAGTGTTTGCAAGTAGCTTTTAGTTTAGTTGGTTAAGAAGATTCATTTATGCATCTGATGTTATGTTTTTCAAATTTCCTGTATTTTTTTTTTTAAAAAGTGCTTTACAAATGGATTTGTTCCTACAAATACAAATATGTGGTCTTCGTCAATTAATACTTTCGTGGAAATATAAAAAAAAATATGGAACCATGTTCTTTTGGGAATCAAGTCAGATTTTTTCCAAATGAAAGCTTGATTTACAGAAAGTAAATATATAATAAGACGATCTTTCTTTTTCCCTTTATTAATTTGATGTTTCGGTGTCGGTTGGCCAAATTATTGGCATTGGCGGGCCTTATACTGCTGGAGCACAGGGATCACATATGGTTCTCGTTTGACGTACAATATTAGATACTGGATAGTACTATTTAATATCATCTGGTATTTGGTGCCGTTCTTATTAAATTAACACTGGATTATTTACAAGCCTCAATTTATTTTATACGACGCACTCTAGATAAGTTATACACTCCAAATCCTCGGTATTAATTGAGTTGTTGGAAACAAAATCACATTGGCTCTTTTTCCATCCCTGTCTCCTAGATTACTCCAGCGCCATCCCGATCCATCATCTCAACCAATATTCCATCTTTTCTCTCTCGACGAAGAAGGAATTGGAGTTTGGGGGTGCGACTGTGTATGGTTGTTGGGGATGAGAATTAGGTGGTGGAATAAGCTGGAATTGGGGCTAATTGATGAATAGGCCGTCGACTTGTGTTTGCAGATACTCGTGGCGAACATTCATGGCAGCAGTGTCTGCTTCTAGATCAAATGTGGTGGTTTCTAGTGTTTTGCCCATCAAATCAACGGGCTCTAATACCAAATTTGATTTTAAATTGAAAACTCAGTGCCATTAAATATTCTTCAATCTCTTTTTGAGGAAGTAGATGAACATGATAAGCTTTGATTCTTTGTGCAGCACAACTTTTATTGCTAGAAAGAGGAAGAAACGCAGACAAAAACAAATCTAGGATGAAATGAGTTATTTTATTTTATTATTATTTTTTTTATAATAACTAAGAACGAAATCTAATCAATACTCTTTAATTTGCTATACTCTTAAAAATATACAAACATTATTATTTTTAATTATAAAAGGTTCGTTATTTACTCTAATTCTGCACCAAACGCCTAACTAAATAGTCAGTATTATCAGACGAAAGATTATCATATTCAACCAAAATAGTCAATACAGTCTGAACTACCAAACTAAGCCATAATATATAAACATCGATCGGCCTTAAAGGAGCCATAACATGGATAATCTGGAGATTTTCAACCAGAAAAACGAAGAACAAGTTGGGATTTTTATCTCTTGGATATATTATTATTAATATATGTTACGTAAGATCAAAGTCATGCGCACGTTTGATTTGAAGAAAAGGACCCTCTCTCCATATGTTACATGTAATTAATTAGATGTGCGCTAACGTGGTCGAACGAAATGCCGTGCGTTTTCCGATAGAAAACAGATCATTGAAGGAAGGGGTCCTTATCGTGGCGTTATATATACGAACAGTGGCGAAGCCAGGAATTCTCAGGGGGAGGGGCGAAATTTAAAAAATTTAGGCTCCCGAAAAAATGTAAACATTCATTCGAAGTCTAAGTTCAGGATTTGCAAGAAGATTATTTGAACTACCCGTAATATTCATAAGAGAATTTGCACTAACCGAAATATTCAAAAGAGGACTTGGACTACTCAAAATAGTCGAAGGAGGGTTTGAACAACAATATTATTTAAAGGATGATTTAGCACCGTTTCTTGTTGTATCGTCCTATTACTTAATTGTATAATTAGCAAAGTTTTAAAAGATGCTAAGCTCTAGTCGGGCGATGAACATGACTTTACACTTAGGTGAGGATCTAGGCAAATTTAAATAAATTTATTATATACCGTATAAATAATTGTCTATTTATTATATAGCTTATAATATCCAAAAAACCATTTATTATAAAACATATAATTTATAAAAATATTGACAAGTTTTCTTTATTACTTGTTGAATTTGATGGTAAGAGAAAAAAAAAATAATTATGTCACATCCCGGCCCGGGCGCAACCACCTCCCGGGCCCGCTCCACCACCGTAGCACGATATTGTCCGCTTTGGGCCCTGACCACGCCCTCACGGTTTTGTTTCTGGGAACTCACGAGCAACTTCCCAGGAGGTCACCCATCTTGGGATTGCTCTAGCCCCCTTCTCACTTAACTTCAGAGTTCCAACGGAACCCGAAGCCAGTGAGCTCCCAAAAGGCCTCGTGCTAGGTAGGGATGAGAATATACATTTAAGGATCACTCCCTGGGCGATGTGGGATGTCACAAATTACGAGTTCGTAATATTTTACAAATTATTTTTTGAAGTTCGCATAAATTTATAGCGAATTTTAAGATAAATAACAGTGTCAAATAAGTGGTTTAAAAAATATTAGAAAAGTAGTCAAATTAATCGGACAATAATTAAAAAATAAAACAAATGTTAATCTCTTTATTCTTGTGAAAATTTCTTCTATGTCTCCTTTCAGTGCCCATGCTAATATACTATCCTCCTGATTTTTGGGATGAGCATCAATTTTAACTTCCACTGCAGAGCCAAGTTAGGTGGCGCAAAGTGATTGGCCAATATTTAAAAAAAATAAACAAAACAAATTGTAATTCTAAAAGTTCACGTGGGGGATGGGAGAGAGAGAAAGTCTCTCTTCTTCCTTTATCTTCTTCTTCGTTAGAACCCAGAAACTCAGAAACTAGCGCCGGCAAAGCAGAGCGGCAGTAGCTAGCAGAGGGGCGGAAATCTGGATCTTAGGCATGAATTCCGGCAACCGGAGGGGCGGCTGCACCTCCTCGCGCCTCTGTGGCTTCGCCACTGTATACGAACACATGTAGCATGCATTGTGAAACTCTTGGCACGTGAATTACACGTGCATATTTTTGTTGTTTATGTTGTTTTGGTGGGAATGTTCCAGAATATAATGAGAAAAGAGGAAGGGTGTTTTCAACTTGGATTATTTTTTTTATTTTTTTTATTTTTTCGGTGTACAATGTAAGTCGAGAAATCATTAATTTGAGAGACGGGTTAGAAAACATTTTACGAAGAAACTTTTATAATATGATAACATTTGCATTCGTGTGAATTAAACACGAGTCTCGTTCAACAAAATCAAGTTAAGAGAATTATATCTTTTAAATTAAGAGAGATTATATTCACACACCCCAAATTACTTCTCTCACACCTTTTTAATTTTTTAATATTTTCTACACACCACTAACACTTGATAGAAAATTATTAAAAAATTAAAAAGGTGTGGGAGAAGTAATTTGGAGTGTGTGAATATAATCTTCCTTAAATTAAAAGCTAGTTGATTGTGATATTATGTTGACTCTATGTTTGGATGGGGGGACCCAGATTTGCTAGGAATGCCCTACAAATTAAAAGCATCGCTAATGACTAATGATGCTTTTTTTTTGGGGCTCTCTAGAGAATTCCTATCTTAGGAGATAGATACGTGTGTGGAGATAATTTTTTCAAATCGTTTCTAAAATTTACCTAGGGAACTTATTAAGGGAGTCCATTAAGGTCATTTTCAACCGAAAGGTCCAGAGGGTTAGAGGGTCGAAAATTGTCTCCAACCAAGGGCTAGGTTAGAGGGCTCGTGGGCCCGACGGAATCTCAAAGGGCCAAAGGGCAAAAAAAAAAATTCGCAATTATATTATCTAATATAAATGTATTCATGTCGGTTATAATCAACAGGAATGCTAAAACTAAAATTCAAATGCAACGGCTAGTCAGCTAGCCGTTGGATTTTTTTTCTTTCTTTTTTTTTTGGTTTTTTGGGCCTAATTTTTTTTCTTATAAATACCTAAACTATTCATTCACCATTCCTACATTATTAATTTGTAGTTTTTAAATTTAATTTGTTGTTTTTAAATTTAAGTTGTAGTTTTTAAATATAAGTTGTAGTTTTTTTTTAATTTAAGTTGTTGTTGTTTTAAAATTTAAGTTGGTGTAGTTTTTAAAATTAAATAATAAATTATGTTTAGCTCTATTCATTAAAATATTAATATCTTGGAAAGCCAGAGGGCTAAAACAAGCCATTTGGCCAGCTCTCGGTTGGAGATGCCCTAATGATGCTTGTACATACGCTTGAGAATATTTTCAAATGAGACCTTTATTTAAATATGGAGTTTTAACGAAACACTCCCGGTATTGTTCACTTTTAACGAAAAACCACATTTTTACCTTTTACTGGTAATATTCATTATATTTTAAAAAATGACTTTTCATTAAAAGGGATGTTTTTTTTTACTTTTAATTAGTTTTCCTTTATTTAATAGGAAAACTAATGAAAAGGGCTTGAAACCTTTGAATTTTAACGATAATGACAAAATAAAGTGAATAGTATCATGATTGACTATTTAGTGTAAAAATATGGTTTTTCGTTAAAATGAACAGTACTAGAAGCTTTTCGTTAAAGTTCCCTTATTTAATTCTTTGTAGTGTTTTGATTTGTTTTAGGAATAATTTTGTAGTGTTTGGGTACTTTACTCGGAATGAGGATCTTTTCCAGATCCTCTTTGTGAGGATCCAAATGATCATTTATCGTAAATCGTACGGTCAGTTTTCGTCAAATACTATATATGTTCAATTTTAAATAAGATTTTAAAATTATTTCTTATCACGCACAATGTACTATAAATGGACACAATTAAAGTATTTCCGGGATCCTTATTCCTTTACTCGAACCCCATCAAGCAGTGCTCTAAAAAATTCTAAAAGTCATATTTTTTTAGGACTAGGATTCTCTTCCCTCCTCTTTTCATCCCCTTCCATCATCTCTTCTCACATTCTCTATTTTGCCTTTTTTCTTTCTATAAAAAATTAATATAAAATATTAACATAACTCAACCATGACCGTTCAAATAAGAGAAGATGGAATGAGAGAGAGAAAAAAGAGAGGAGAGAATCCTACTTTACACACACACGCATATATATATACACACACACATAAAAGGTAAATGGGCTAAACGTTCATGTCCACAATTTGGCTTATACATTCACAGGGTTCAAACTTTAAATTGGTATCGTATTACGGGGTGCTTGCTTGAAAAGCTTATGTAATACGGATTGATGTGACCCATGTGTCTACAACACTCCCGTCACATCTGCTTCCTACTCTCATATCCTTCCTCTCACGGATGGGGAGAGGGAGATACGATACCTGTGAGTCTTAACGATCGGATCATAATGATCCATGTAGTTGCAAATTTGGAATGGCGGGACCAAAAACTAATATGAAGAATACGGACTCCCACAGTTCACATGACGTCCAGTGCCAATAATATATCATATAAGTTTCTTTCTTTATAACATAATTAGCACAACACTCCACCATGACACTGTACATCTGTACCCGTGCCAAGTCTCTCGCTGTCTTGAGGAAAAAGAAATGATAACTACCACATTATTACCAGTTCACCAAAATTAATTAGTAAGAATATGAGAGAGAACAAATTCCCCTTTTCAGTAAAGAAAACCCAATGTGAAGTCGATTTGAAACCATCTGTGAATAATTATATCCTGCCTACCCCTTATTCCAAAAATTATTATCCCCACGCTCACTTGTTACGCATCCTGTCATCCCATGGAAAGGAAATCGATACTTGGGGCAGAAGAAAATCGTGACCGTGGATTCGAATGCAACTGGAAAGTTTCTTATAACCGAGATTTTGATTGCTTCAGCGGAGAACTCTGCAAGGAAGCAGTGGAAAGCACTATTAGACATGCAGAATCAGCAACAGATACATTATATACCACTACCACAACCACAAATTCAATCTAGAAAATCCGACAATCCAAAATTGTTCTTGGGTTGGTGAATCACGATAACATTCAATCGTGCAAATCTGTTCATGTTAGAGGGCTTGCAGAAAAAGTAAAATATCAAGAATGTTTACGGGAAAAAAAGGAAATGCATGGGAATATAAGTGTGTTGGTTTTGAGTTAACGTAAGAGGCTTGTAAGTTCTTATAAAGTTCAGATTTTGTTGCTTTACTCCACCAGGAAATTGGCGAGAAGTTCAACCAAAAGATTTAAGAAAAACTTACAGCACAGGAATAACCAAAATATGGATTTAGTAAACATCTTTTATGATGCAACACTAAGTAAATTTATATATCATTGACGCAAGCACATGACAAACATATAACAGTTCAGATTTCTTACCAGAGAAGCCCCGTTTGAAGCTCTTTCAGCCAAATAGGCGCAAGGCTTGAAAAATTCACCATAAGTATTTGACCATTCCTCCAATCGTGAATATATATATTTGGATCCAAGTAAATCAGCCCAGAACAAGATACCTCCCCTAAACAGAAATACCCAAACAGGTTATTACACATTTTAGGGCGTTTAAGAAGGCATTCCCAACAAAATATATATCTACAAACCTGTACGGTGGGAAACCCATGCCCATGATTGCAGCAATGTCAAGGTCGGCAGCTTTCACAGCAATGCCTTCAGCAAGCACCCGGCATGCCTCATTTACGACAGGGAAAAATATCATCTCCACAATGTCCTTTTCTGATAACTTCAGTAGCTGGGTTCAGATATCACAAAATTGAGTCAGAATCGTTACTATTATAATTCAGACAATGTCAGCCATTGCTTGAGGGAGATGGTGTTTCGGTGTGTATACGTGTGTGAGAGCGAGAGGGAGAGATCGACCTTAGAATCTATGGAAACACCCGAAATACTCCTTGACTTCTCGATATATCCTTTCAATTGAGGATCTGGGCTAGCTTTGCGCCTGTCATCATAAGTATAGAACCCTTTTCGAGTAGTTTCACCTAAAACAATAAGAATGTAAGGAAACTCTTCTCTTACGAGAAAAAATGAAAAATACTTGCTGATATATGAATAAAGTAAGAAGTTGGTAAATAAATATTCACTAGCCAACTACAAGCATAACAACAAAGTATTACCTGCTCTCCCATCCTCCTGCATCAAAGGGATTAGCATTGATTTATAAGTCCGTTCAGCAAAGTTCACAACAAATTGTGTGCCAGTTGCAATTGCCACGCCAAACCCAACCAGATCAGCCAATCTGAATGAATATATAGGATATCAAACTCATGTCAATGACAAAAAAAGGAAATTTTAAGGGTGGCAAAGTGCACCACATCATAAGTTTCCGTAAAAGTATTACTGACCTGAATGGGCCCATAGGCATTCCGAATTTGGTGATTACCCTATCAATCTGATAAACATCGGCACCACGTTCAACAAGTAAGAGAGCAGCTTGCGTATAAGGAAAGAACATTCTGTTCACAGCAAATCCTGTGCAATTCCCAACAACCACTGGGGTCTTCTTTATTCTTTTCCCAACTTCTAGCAAATCAACAATAACTTGGGGAGATGTCTGATTAGTACGAACAATTTCCAGAAGTGGCATGACATGTGCCGGACTGCGTGGAGAGCACAAAGCAGTTCACCGGTTAGCAATTTGAGGAAAAAAGAGAGAACCAGGACAATTATACAGCTTATAGCATTACCTAAAGAAATGGGCACCAATAATCCGATCATGAGACTTGGTTTTCTCTCCAATGAGGTTCAAGTCGATTGTGGAAGTATTACTTGCGAGTATGCAGTGTTGTGGGCAATATTTTTCAAGATCAGCAAAAATCTGCTGCTTTAGAGAAACCTTCTCAATAACGGCCTATTTCAAGCATAGAAGATGAATGTCAGACCTGTCCCCCAACAACCAACATAACATAAAAGTGAAAAAAATCGAACATGCTTTAAGAACTACCTCTATGACCATATCCACATCTCTAAAGCTATCATAATCCAGGACACCCTTAAGAATAGAGGTCGTCTTTTCAAACTTTTCTTGGGTCATTTTCCCCTTCTTGACGCGGCTCTGTAGATTGGCTGAACCAGAAAAGTGACAACTTATAGCAGATTGCCATCATAAATACTTAACAAAGAGCTGATATTATAGTATTATACACAGGAACAAAGATTACAAGCATATATTATTTCATTATAACTATTACAAGAATAAAACTTTTAGAAGCATTGTTACTACTAAATACGTGTGAAAATATATGAAAGGTCAAGCTTTTAGATGCAAATATCAATAATATACTAAAGTAGAAGCTTTAATTTTAAAAGGACTTCTAGCCTCACCTCTGACTCTACCAATCCCAGCCTGCAAGAACTTATCATTTACTTCTTTCAGGATCACTGGATAACCACTAAGAATCAATGCGGTAGCTATTCCAGATCCCATTAACCCTCCACCAATGACAGCAACCTTAGTCACTCGTCTAGGCATCAAACCACGATCAGTAACCTCAGGTACCTATATACAGTTATGAGACGATAAGTCACGTACTCAAAAGTTACATCAAAGAAAAGGTGGTTTTATGATATGGCCGAATACCAGTTCGTAACCGATTTTATAGTACTACTATCTTACGTTTTTTCATTTAAAATTGTTACTCCGACGAGCAATTCCAATTTTCAAAAGATGTGTGTTTGTACAAATTTTCAACCAAGTTAAAGCAATTCAACAGGCATGCCTTGAAACTTCCTCAAACTTCCTAAAAAACAGCTAAATAACAATGTCTTAACCAAGCTTAAACATCCACACAATCATTCTACTTCAATAGGAATAAAAAATAGTTGAATTTGATAGTTTTTTTGTTTTCTTTTCAAATTAACAGTAGAGATATAAGTTAAAGCTCATGATCCAGTTTAAAAGTCTATCGCAGGATGCAGATTAGTTATTTTTTAGAGATGAATAAGCAAAAGTTGTGTCAAACCTTTGATGTTCCACGTTGAGCAAAGAAGACGTGGACTAAGCTCTTGCAAGTGTCAGACCGCAGAAGTCCTTGAAATGATTCAGCCTCCTGAAATAGCCAGAACAATCAATTGCAAGTATATATGTTTGGCAAAATGAAAGAGAATATTGAAACAGATAAGGACCTTCCAAAGTCCAGACCGACCACCAGAAGCTATACCCTCCTCAACAACATCAATACAAACCAATGGGTGTTTGAGATTGGGAGCCTGCTTCCGGACTTGAGCTCTTGCAAATTGAAGTATTTCCCTAGCTTCTCCAAGGGGCTCTAACTTGTCAGTTTTGTGAAGACTAGCGACCCACGGTCTTCTACGCTCCAAGATATCCAACGCCAACCTACGTGCAGTGCTTAGCAACTGATCAGGTGAAACAATAGCATCGACAAGGCCTAAATCATAAGCCTCTTCCCCTTTAACTGGTTTTGATGTCTAATTGGGCACAGACAAAAGGAAGTGGGGGAGGGAATGTAATCAGTATTGATAAAGTCAGCATGACTATACAAAATATTAAGATGTTCAGAAATGACCAAACACACAACACACCAGCATCATCTCAAGTGCCTTTGAGATTCCAACAAGACGTGGAAGCCGTTGCGTTCCTGAGAAAATTCAGCATCATGTGATTACTGATTGCAATCTAAAAAATGCAAGGAATTTCATATCAACAAAGCCAATATGTCATATACATTCTGATATGATCATGCCACTGTATTCTTTTTCTGTTTTTTCTCTTTTCATGGCCAGTAAGATGAGTTCACATGACAGGGGACGGCCTGGACCCCCAACCCAGATGAATGTAGTATTTGATATAAGGCCTTAGCACAGTTTATTGATAACTAACCATATCTTTAATCAAAGTTTTCACTATATTCAATATAGAATTATGTTAATCAATTCAAAAATCGTAGCCATACCTCCAAATCCAGGAATGAGCCCAAGCTGCAGCTCGGGCAACCCTAATTGTGCAGTAGGAGTCGATATTCGGGCATGGCATGCCTGACACAAGAACATCAAATTTTCATCCAAAAAATCCAGCATAAAAGCCTTGGTCAAAACAAAACCCAAAAAAAAAACCAACAACTGCACATACCATTGCCACCTCCAAACCTCCCCCCAGTGCAAGGCCATCAATGGCGGCAACTGACGGTTTCCTAGCACCTGGAAAATCATGCAACCCATCACAGGTCAATTCAAGCAATGCCCTTCTTGTAAAAGGGATAAAAATAATAAGTAAAAAACACAAAACAAAACAGTTATTTACCTTCAACAATGTCAGTGATAACCTCCACGGATATAAAACCGGGCTTCGGCTCCTCTGCAACACATTACAAGGGAGGTAGGAACTTAACACAATGTAGTAATGCAATACCATTTACGAGAACATTACAAACTTGAAAATAAATAAATAAACATACGCTTCTGCCCCTCTTGGAGTCCACCAAAAGCAGTAATATCGAAACCCCCCGAAAACTTTCCTTTAGCACCTGCACCAACAACACGATTTCATTTACAAACAGCCCCAGATCTTGAAAAACAATAACCAAATTGGCCCACGTGCCTGTTACAACAATCGCCTTCACATCATTTCTTCTCAAGGCCTCCTCATAACTGTCTTTCAAGCTGAATAACACTGAAACATACACAGAGAGGGAGAGTAATTAGTATAATTTGAACACGTTTTTCTGAATGCCAGTATCCTTATTCGAATCAAATTATGGATCAAATGGTAATAATTTCAGCTACCCAATAACAATTGAAACATATAGTAGTTTAACATAAAATTTAAATCCCATCAAAGAAAAGACATCAAATTTAATCCCAAAAGATGAAAAAAATTTGATGGTTAAATTTGGAGGGAAGAAAAGTAACCATCGATTGAGAGGGAATTGACAGGTGGGTTGATGATGGTGATGAGAGCCACGCCATCGGCTCCCACTTCCAGAACTGTCCGGCCCTTTCCGCTGCTGCCCATTTTCTGGTCTGCTAACTACTACCACTTTCTCTCTCTCTCTCTCTCTGGTTCTGAATTTCAAGGAGCTGATCTTTTATGCATTAATGGAGTTTTATGGGAAGGTGGGAAGTTTGATGGCTTCGTTGGTGGCGTTTTTAATTGTAATTGTGATTGCTTGCGTATTGACCGTTTCACGGTGACGCTTGGAAAGATTTGGAAGGAAACTCAGCTCGGCGGATATCGTTTAAAGGTAATGGAGCCAAATCATACGTGTGCGTGTGTATGGATGAGCGATCGCTTTGTTTTACTCGCATTTCTGGGGAGGGCACACCACGCTCTTAATTTTTTTTTCTATTTTCTTATCTTGAAATTATGTAAAGTAATTTATAGGAATTCCACTGTATTATGTGTTTAATTATTATTACACCAAGCCCTTCCGCTTTTTATTTTTCTTTATTTTACGATTGCATATTTATTTTCTCTCTCTTGTTATTTAGTTTATAAGTTTAGCACTCATGAGTTCAATGTATTGAAATAAAAAAGAGTACTCAAATTCTTCAACCTACTGTAAGAGTTTGACTCCTATATTATCAGTATCACATTCAATTTTCCGGTCTACTATAGAGGGCCAAACATCTCCATTTTTGTAAAGTAAGTGATAGATTGTCTGGTTATCGTCTTCTCTTTCTTCTTCTTCCCGGCCCTTTCTATTATTCAAAGAGGTCTCAAGTTATGGTCTTCCAAATAATTAAAATAGTAAATATTATATAGATATGCTAAATTAAATTGACTGGTTAAAATAATTGTTAAAGCCAAATGTTAGCTAACTTAACAAAAAATTACTCTTGTGGATGCTCTTTTATATTATGAACTATCCGAGTGGCGAGTTTACTTTACCCAACATTTAAGTAGGACGGGAAAAGTTTTTCTTGAATATGAATACGAGAATTATTATTATTATTTAAAAATAAAAATAAAAACTGATGACAAACAACGGTTATCCACTTATTTCGGAACGGAATATGATATAAGGAATTTCACCATGCACGTAGATATATAAAATTGATACAATTGCTCACACACTATTTAATACAGAATAATCATACCTTATGTATGTGGTTTTCACGTGTAGTAATAAAAACTTTGGTAATTTGTGTGGCAATCGATGGCAAAAAAATGTAAAAATTTACACACAAATAAAAATAAAAATAAAATGTTTACACAGTTTGTAGTCAGCATATTTACAATCGCGTTTCCGCCTAACGACAAGCCACATTAGGCTTCCTTCTAAACGCCCAGTGGATATATCAGTGTAATACTATATTTAAGTGTTACCGTATATAATTTCTAACATATCATCGTATAATTTGTAAATTTAATTTAGAAATTTAGTCATCTGTTATTACGGATATATTATCAAATGTGTCAAATCATTGGCGCGTGAGTGGTTGCCCAGTGCGGCAGTGCCTAAGATGTGGTGGCGTCTTCTGATTAGCTGTTGCTTCGGTGATGCATTCGGAGGAGCATGGAGTAATATTCCAGGAAGATAAACGGATCAGATGCTTACGAGTTCGGTTGTTCATTCTAAATTTCGCCAATTACGATGTCCTCGCTTTCATGCCAGTGGATAAACTGCGTGCCCGTATCAAATTTGGCAATCTTCGTGTTAGCTGCACTCCAACCTGGGACACGCGTCATATGCTCAAAGTTTATAGGGTGGCTGTAGAAGTATCTGGGCCCCCTGGACCTAGATTTTTGTCAATGGACCCATGACACACCATATAATTGCCCTTCCATTAATATTCAAGTTTGCAATTTTCTTGATAAGCCCACTGCGAAACTATGTCTATTCTTTGTGTATTAAAAAATAAAAATAATAGTTATTTAGTACTACGGTCTAATTGTGTTCTTCTTTACTTATAAGCAAGATGTCTTATGTTTGATTCTCACCAAAAACAGATTTAAGCTATATTATTACTAACTTATTGTAAGACCAAATTAATGTATGATATATCGTGCATCTGATTTTTTGTAATTATCGATTTATGTACTAAATTTTTTGTTTTGTCAATATAAATTTTGTCAAAGTAAAGTTTCTTTAATTTGTTTAACACGGTGTCAATGTGTGCTTAAAGTTAAGGAGTATTATATTATTTCGTACCTAGTCTTACTAAATATTTAAAAAAAGACATTGCAAGCTCAAAACTTTCGTATCTTGCTACGATTTTGTTTGATAACCATTTTAGTTCAATTTCAGTTTTTTTTAAATCTAAAAATGAATTTTTTTATAACTATTTTCATTTTTTATAAAATGAAAACTAAAATTAACTTAAGGATAAATTTTAGAAACCCAAAAAGTAGGTTTAAATTTTTCTTTTAAAAATTAAAAATTGAAATCTAAACTACATATTAATAAAATTCTAGTTGTCAACTAAAACTTTAAGAAATTATCATTTTAACCCTCAAATTAAAACTAAACATAAATAAAAATTATTAGCAATTTAGTAATTACAAGAACACAAATTTTACTTTTTTTTAAAGCATCACTCACGTATGATTTTTAACATCAGCAAAAAAAATGATCACACACACTATCTATGTGGGCCTATGCTAGTAGGTACTAAACAAGTTTAGTTTTTAGTTTTTTAAAAAGTTAAACAAAACTTGAAAACAAAATAGTTATCACTTATCAAATGGTTTATCCAAACTACCTATTAATAAAAGGAAAACTAATGAAAAGGGCTTGAAAACTTTAAGTTTTAATGATAAGGACAAAATAAAGGGTAAAGTGAATAGTGCCAGGATTGACTTTTTAGTGTAAAAATGTGGTTTTTCGTTAAAGTGAACAATACCGGGAGCTTTTCGTTAAAGTTCCCATTAATAAAAGAGTGCTACTAGATCCACCTCATTGTCTTATTTATAAACCCCACATTATAATCTCACCCACCACAAAAATTAAAAAACTAAAATCCGATTAATCCACCCCAATTATTCCTAAATAACCTCAAATATCTAAATCCATTTTTTTCACCCCAACTGCATCATCAGTCGAACGGCCTCGATTTGAAACTAGTTGATGTTGGCCCAAATGCCAAATTGCTTGAATTTCCAATAAACATATTATAATTATAAAAGGATGGTGAAGATATGAATCAAAAGAGAGAATATTACTTGGTGAAAGAGGTGATAGGTGATGTTGGTAGAGAGGACTGGGGTTGTGCAGTCGCCATTGGATATGAGAGGCTCTCTCCTTGAAATTTCATCTACATCTACAGCATGCAAATCGAGTGATGATAGGTTTATTGTACCCCTAATACCAACTTTATGACAAATCTGAACAGAACAATAAACAACCATGGAACGATATCGAGACACGGCCGTTGCGCGCGAAACTCAACCTGGAATAACTAGACCATCATCTGTCGTCGTCAATATTGTAGAGGCAGATGGTGGGTTTGAGAACTTGATTTTCTTGGAGCAGTTTGAGATTGACGAAGAGACCCGACGAAGTGTTGGGGTTGTTAGTGACCGAGAGCTTATGGGTTTGACGGTGATGGTAGTTGAATGGTGGTGGTCGTTTGCGATCTCTCTCTCTTTCCCTCTCTGAGGGTTGGACATTCGGGTGACGCCGCACTAGGATCGGATATTAGCGGGGACGTGCTTGAGAGCCATGACAGCATAGGCCTCATCGACGATGCAAGCGTGGGTGGGGAGATTTTTCTAGGTCCTTTGATGTAATTTTACAAAGGTTAAAAATGGTAGTAAATTTTTTATAAACTAGTGGGGTGGGAAGATAAGACAATGGGGTGGATTTATCAGCACTCTAATAAAACCCCCTATTCCCACTCCCACTCCCACTCCCACCTTCTTTCTGGCTCTCTCATTCCCATTTTAGGAGAGTGTAGTCAATTTGGATTTCAGATGATCTTTTTAAGTGACAGATTTTAAAGGATTGTAGAATCCTTACAACTTTTAGATGGATTTTGATTAAAGATTTGAATGGATTTTGAGAGATTTCTTGTCATTTAAAAAATTATTTTTAAATAGAAAATAAAGATTAAAAATAATAAAAACTTGAAAAGAAAATTTAAGAACTTCACCCAGTTCTCCAAACCCTCAATGTTTTCCCGATGCCTAGTTTCTCCTTGATGAATTCCACCCATTAATTTAAAATGCCTTGCCATCCAAGATGAACTGAGTGCCATTCCTTCCCACAAAACTTAACTTTGTCTTGCCACGAAAATTCGACCCAAGTTATCAAAAGACATGTAGATGAATGCTATATTCAATGAGAATCCAATAATTAGACATAGCACATGCCATTTCCTGCAACTACCATATTATTCCTCGTAGCAGAGAACCTCAAAATCATAAAATGGAAGAACTGCTTTAACATTGCATTAGCCTTACAAGAACAATGAAAGACTTCTCACAAGCAACCGGCATCAAAACATTGTTGACACATGAAGGAAAATATATTGTTCAACCATGAAGAAACACAAGCAACAACAATCAGAGGGATTTAATAGTCAACCCATACCAATCACATTGGTATTTACAAAATTTCAGGAAAAACCCTATCTCTAAAAACATCCATGCATTTTACAAATGAATATATACAGTATACTTAACCAAAACTTGATTTAACCCTATCTCTAACTATGTATTGCGACAACACTGTATGACACACCCTGACCCGGGAGGGTAGAAACATGTTGGCTATCACTGTGAAGTGACGTAACCATAGGGGTAAGTGATGTAAAACGTGCATAAATTTAAATCGAACTAGAACTAAATTCAAATAAGATAGTGATAGAATGCACAAACGTGGGAGTGACCCACTATAGTTATTCAGAGCGTAAAGATAGAACGACCACCAAAGAGTAGTCAAGCATCTAAAGTACACTTATTACACATGGTGATAAGTTCATACATCAAAAGCCGAAGCTAATAGTAAGAAACTGCCAAGGTTCCTCGAATGCCACGAAAGATCAGCTATCTAGGTCTTGGAGGGGCAAAAAACAAGGTTGAGTGGGTCAGCAAAACAAGCTTATACAAAAAACCTTTAGTTTTGAATATACTAACCCCTTGTTGTAAAACAAGTATAGTTTCCTTTAAGAAAAGTGCAATATGAGCAAGTATATATCCACAATACTATAGCCAAGTGTAAATGATAATGTGCATGCCAAAACAAGATGTAATCAATGCTACAGAAGTATATTCATGTGACAATAATATAATGAAGTGCTCATCCATCTTAGCTGACCCACGAGTTCGAATAGACAAAATTTGACACGAACAAGACTGGGTGTAATCAATACGCTTAAGTACTACGATCACGTGAAGACTGGTGCAGAAGCACATCACATACAAGTTAGATTGCCTAATGCAATCTACCTGACAGGACTGGTACCTAACCTAGATCCAAGATGAGCGAACGGTGCGATGTGAACATACACGTGAAGGACTGGCCCTGACCCTGGGGCAAGTACTAACACCAGTGCAGCAAGATGAGCATGTATACATATATGTATAAATGTCATGACAAGTATATCCCAACCATTTAACAGTATTTATCACAATTATATCACAATTATATCACAATTATCCGCTACTTGGCAATAGATATGTAAAGTGAAGCAATTATGAAGTTTGGAAACTATAAATACGTATATATATAAAAATAAACGGCCCACTCACAAGTACGTCGCTGGGTCGTAGCCCCCGAGCCTAGCTTAGCCTCGTAAATCCTCAGGATACGTTTCCCCTATATGTGAAATAACTAATATTGAATTAATTAAAGCACATATACAAAAACCTAAATAAAACTCCCATTGTTTGCTCAAACCTAGGGTTAAAATATATGAAATCGATTTACTTGATGTCACGGACCTACACAAAAATTTAGAATCCAAAATGGTCCATTCACGCACCACCCCTCACCACCACAAGGTGGCTGCGCTGGTAGCCACGCGCCACCCAAGTGACTTCCCCACGTGCGCCGACGCGCCTTCCCCACGATTTTCTACAGTTTTGCAGATTTTTGGTCCAACTTTCAGAGCTTCAAACGAGCTCGTTTCTCGACCAAAATTCGTGATTCAAAAACCAAAACGAAGGAATGTGATGAATAGATCTATCTTCACAGAAAGTTCAAATATGGTCTGTGTTGTTCAGAAATTTGGCCTAAATGTGGCCAAACGACCATGGCTACATATTTCCCAGAAAACTAAGAATTTCTTCCTAACTTCCAGAGTCGATATGTAACTCGATTCTTAGTCAAACTTGATGATTCAAAAGCCATTATGAAGTTAGGAATATAGAGAACAAGCTTGTACCTAATGGGAGTCCAGTTGTGGTCGATGTTGACTGGAAAAATGCGTTGAAAGTGACCAAATGGTCACGGTTCTTGCCTGAAAGTTGTGCAGTTTTCACACTTCGAGTTTTCTGTGTAAAACCACACGTTCAAAACACAAACAAAGGATCAAAATCAATCTATAAGGGTGGAATGAAGGTTCTAAAGGTTTTCTCGAGGCTTACCTAAGCCATGAATGGCCTGAAAATGGTTATGTCGAACTCTCTGAGTCGAACCTTCCGAGTTGGCGAGTCAAAACTCGTCTAAACCAAGTTTCAAGGACATGGTTGTGATCGTGGGACTGAGATGAACATGATGATGTAGTTTGTACGTTCGATCTACAAGCTTTGAGGCTTGTTCATAGCATTGCAAGAAGATGAAGTGTACGGGGGAGAGAGAGAAGAGAGAGAGAACTTTGAAATTTATTTATTTTTCTTTCTTTTCTTGGATTCTGATTGGATGCCAAATAAAATGAGGGATAATGATTGGTGATAAGTGAAGGAGAGGGTTTTTGGGGAAAAAAGGGCTGACGGGTTGGAGTGAAGGGGAGACGAATCCCTTTTTTTTTTATGGAAAATGATGGATTCTTTTCTGATATTATACATTTTCACTTACCCCTATAGTTACGTTACTTCACAGTGATGGCCAGCATGTTTCGACTCTCCCGGGTCGGGGTGTCACAACCCGTCCCGAGAAATAATTATCGTAATTGTGAATTATCGAAATTGCCCTTGAGCGTGGGTGTACGTTTGTAATTTGAACTAAGGTTTTGGTCCAATTATACAATTTCCTAAGTTTTTGGGACCAATGGGAAGTTAGAGATATTTTGAGTTGTGATTGGTTGGTGAGTTTTAGACCACACACCTCACTTCTCTCTCTTTCCCTCCCGTGCTATCTATCTCTATCTCTCAGACTCTCTTTCTCTCTCTCTCTCAATTCTCTCTCTCTTCCATTTTGTATGGATTGCAACAAAACCCATCCCAAACTTTGCAGATCGACATAGAAAAGGTGAGATTCGAACTCCTTGCAAGCTTGTGTGTTCATTCATACTATTTTTGGAACCTGGAACCTTTGTTTTCACGTAAAAACCCTAACTTCGATTTGGTTACTATTCATGCAAATTTTAATGCGTGATTTTTAGGAGTTTTTAAGCTCACATGGAGCTTAAGGAGGTCCTTAAGAAGCTCGGAGTGCTTCGTTGAAGGTTTTTGGACGTCGAGTTAGCGAGATCGGCGAGTTTTAATTTTTGGCCGGACTTTCGAGGCTTTTTCTGGCGAATCCCCGATGAGTTGGGGGTCGAGACAAGTATGGTTGTGTTCGTCTTGTTAAGATCTTCATTTTGGTATAAAGATTGTGAAAAATGGTGCAAAAATGGATGAGTTATAGTGTTTTGAAGTTTTGCCCAGAAACTGGCGAAGTCGCCAGCGTCCGGTGACTCGCCGGAGAAGAAGACGGAATATTTCATTAGTTTTAATGGAATATTCCTAACGGCAGTAACGACGTCAATTAGTTTTAATGGAATATTTCTGGAATATACCTTACGGCGTTAACTGACGCCGTCAGTGTGCCTGTCATGTGGGCGCGCATGGCGGGCGCGTGAGGGCCCGAAAATTTTTTCTAAAAATTTGTGGAGGTTCGTGAGGTTTTGTAGATCATGTTGGTATATTCAAATACCAAAATTGAGCTATGTATAAGAAGTTATTTTACGAAACTCGTTTATGTGCTTTAAATAACGTTTATTCAGTTAATTCTCATATAGGTGAGATCTATCCTGAGGACAAGCGTAGCCAGGCTAGGCGCGGGGGCTACGACCCAGCTACATACCAGTGAGTGGGCTTTTGGTTTTCCGTATATACCTAT
Organism: Crataegus laevigata; assembly: GCA_963580275.1. Lineage (NCBI taxonomy): Eukaryota > Viridiplantae > Streptophyta > Magnoliopsida > Rosales > Rosaceae > Crataegus > Crataegus laevigata. Next base: position 12,920,586 of record OY756940.1, on the reverse strand, counting down.
ATAATTACTGTTTTCCTAGAAAATAAATTTGAACGATTATATGATTTGAAACGCCATGCAAAGTATCTGCCTATTTTATTATGCATTTATTATGGCATATATTTATGATTGGTGTTGTGGACACACAGGTAAGTGTCAGGTAAGTTTATATAATGGTTATGATGATAATGGTGAGAATGATGAGAATGATATGACGTGATGAGCTTATAAACCTGCACATTGATATTAGTGCTCCTGCCCGGAGTTAGGGCACAATCTTTCACGTGATGTTCACCTCCCGCACCGCATGCTCGCCTTGGATCTAAGTTAGGTGCACAGTCCTGTCGTATAGACCACTATAAGTAGGTTCGACTAGTAGGTGACCCGCGATTATTCGCACAGTCTTCACGTGATCGTAGCATTAGAGCATATTCATTATATATTCAGTTATGTTGTGCAGACCACTAGAGGTGGTATTGATTTGTGTGCATGATAGATATGATTTGATTGAGATTGAGTATGAGCTATATATATTCATCCGATGGCTGATTTAATACCTGACTTATGTACTTGGTCATTGAGTTACGATTAGCATTCAATGGCAATACTTTGGCATGGCATATATGTTTTCATGGCAGAATTTTGAGATATATATGTATATGAATATATCTTATTTCCGGGAAACTATACAGGTTTTACGGAGATGGGTTATAGCTTTTGAGAAATGAAATGATTTTGAAAAGCTTTGTTTTTGCCCACTCACGCTTTTATTTTTCGCCCCTCCAGGTTCTAGGTAGTGTTCCTTGGTGGCTACAAGGACTTCAGCGGCAGTTCTGACAGACTACTCATTATGTAGGACACCCTTTGATGTTATTTGAACTTATTCATCCTTGCTTGACTGCATTAGACTAATTATGCTCTGGTTATGTAAAAGCACTATAAATTCTCGCACTAGCACGTTACCTTAGCCATGACTGCTAGTTGATTGATTTTAATTCGTTCGTATTTCCTATTATTAATCTTGCTTCCGCACTGTGCACATGGTTACGTCACGCTCACGTGACGGCCAACATGCCTTGATTTAGGTCGAGGTGTGTCATTTTGGTATGAGAGCCTAACCCTGGTCGTGGTGTGCCGACGAGGACGTCGGACCCCTAAGGGGGGTGGATTGTTAGATCCCACATCGCTCAGGGGAGTGCTCCTTATATGTATATTCCTATCTCTACCTAGCACGAGACCTTTTGGGAGCTCATTGGCTTTGGAGTTCATCGGAACTCTGAAGTTAAGCAAATAGCGCGAGAGAGCACTCCCAGGATGGGTGACCCACTGGGAAGTTTTCGTGTGAGTTCCCAGAAACAAAACCGTGAGGGCGTGGTTGTGGCCCAAAGCAGACAATATCGTGTTACGGTGGTGGAGCGTGCCTGAGATGTGGTGGACCCCGGGCCGAGATGTGACACTGTAAATAAGTTCAGTCCTATGTAAATAGGAGAACGATCTTAGTATTAGCAATGAAGCGTAGATTACCTCGTTAGGGAGGTCCTATGTAAATAAGAGAACGATCTTAGTATTAGCAATAAAGCGTAGATTACCTCGTTAAGGAGGGATGCAGTGGATAATTAGCTTGATTTTCTTTTGTGTGTTATACACCTCCAAAAAACAATCTAAATAAGAAGAAATATTCTCAATGAAATGGGAAGAGAGAAAAAAATAAAGCTCGGTTGCAGAGAGAGAGAAGGAGGTTGAAAGAAATCCTAGGAGTGGAGGTAGGATTCTTTATAGTCTTTTTAAGCTTACCATCTCTTCTCAAATCCTACAAAATCACTCATTCAATGAAATCCTTCAAAATCTATAAATTTTTTAATACATATAGATTTGCATAGACTCAATAAAAATCCTTTAAATCCTAGTTGACTATCCCATGATTCTAAAATCTTTTAAAATCCTTTAGTTGACTACCCCTGTATTTGAATGGACTCTCTTAAATTCTTTTAAAATCCTAGTTGACTACTCTTGGATTTTAAAGTCTTTTAAAATCATTCTAAATCCTTATTTGACTACACACCCCTTAAAAACAAAAATAAAAGGAGTGTGCTATCATGAGTGTGTAAATAGTACACCAAATAAAAAATGTTCATACACTATGTAGACATATGCTAGCACAAAAGTGAATTCTACCAGTTATTCAATTAAAAGAAATTGAAAAAAAAGTACAATTAGTGAGTTAAGAGCGTTTAAATCAAGACACTTAATATTACGGTTTAGTGATATTTTTTTTCAAGTGAGAAGTTTTAGATTCAATTCTAGTCAGAGATAAATTTGAATTACATTATTACTAGCACATTATAAGATTAAGCACACCTCTTATCTCTTAACCTATATAGTATCCTTTGTTAAAAAAAAAAAGCCCGCTTAAATCAAAATTTTAAATAATCACTTCCAAAATCCCACTAACTTCTGCCGCGCAAAAACGAAACAAGATCCCACTGTTGAGTCCACAGCAAGCTTCCGCTCAACCGCTCTCCACCACCACAATCAATATCTCCGGCGCCACAGAAACCAAATTTAAATTGAGAATTTCCGGCAAACCAAAGCAGCCATGAACACCACCGCAACCACATCCACCAGGGAACAACAATCACCACCCCCACTATCGGACACCGATATCATCCGAGTAGCCCAATCCTGCTCCCCAATCCCCTCCTACCTTCTCTCCACAGCGTCCCACCCAACCCTCCTTTCTTACCTCACCGCCCGCTCTCAATCCACTTCGCCGTCGAAGCCAGTCTCCGACTACACCGTCTCTCTCCTCTCCCTCATCGCTCTGTCTCCCCAATTCGATTCTCTCTCTACCCTACTCTCCTCTCTCCTCGGATCCTACGCCCAAATCTTCACCTCCTTCCGAATCCCACACGACGCCAACTCTCTCAAAACCATCCAATACTTCCACCCCCTCTTGCCCTACGTACCCATCACCGATCTTCCCCAAATAGTCGAACCCATTGTGTCATTTTTGCCCCAAATCGTCGATTTGGAGGATGCCCAAATCCTTGACCTTCTTCCCCGGTGCTTGAACTTGATTCGCAACGCTGAGGAGATTGAACGCTGCGGGCATTTTGTCAATTCGGTGATTGATAAGATTCTGGAGGTTAATTGGTCAAAAGGGTTGGTGATCAAGATGGTTTCGATTGTCAGGGACTTTCCGGTTCTAGATAAAACGAGGGCTAGGGAGTTTGTAGACAAGGTGTTTGTGGGAATGTCAAAGTTAGACTTGCAGGACTTGCCGTCGATTGTGTACCAGCTGCTGGTTTTGGCGTCTAAAGGGTTTGTTAAGAGAGAGGTAGTTGAAGGGATTGTGATGTTTTTCGGGTCAAAAGTGGCGTCAAAGGCAACCTCTATTGTTAGACAGGTTGAAGGGACTGTGTTGCTTCATGTGAACTTTGCAGTAAAGCAGGATCCTACACTAGGACAAGAGGTGATGGGACTTGTGAGGTCGGATCTTAGAGCTTTCAATCACTTTACAGTTGCTGTTTTGTTGTCGGTTTCGAGGGTTCGGAAGTTTGGTGAGAGCTCGATGGGGGCTTTGAAAGTTGCGCTGCTTACCGCGTACAGTGATTACAAGTTTGCCAAGTAAGGGTTGAGTACCTTCTCAGTTCCGTTTAATTTTCATTCATGTTCATCACAATATGTATGTATGTCTTTTTTGTATAGATAATTTTGTTTTGGGATGTTCTTAATATTTAGGTAATTATTTGCAAACTCTGTTGTTTTATTCTTTTTTGTGGGACATAAATCATGAACTCTTTCTTATCTTGCAGAGATTGTAAGTGGATACCTGATGACATGAGGGAAGAATATCTGCAGAATATCAAAATAGTGGAAAAGGCCATGTTAAGAGCTGTAATTGCCTTTCAGTCTGTCATATGTGCACATCTGTTCTTTCAAATTTAAGTATAGTTATCCTGATTTATAATAGTTATGCTGTATTCGTTCTTTCGTTGAAATTTAGGTTAATGAGAGTAACTGTGGAAGAGAACATATTGTGCCGAGCATTTTGCAGTTTGCGTTTTTATTGCTAGAGTCAGTGGATGGGGGAAGTCGTCAAGAAGCTTGCAATCTAAGTGGTTTGCTAGGCATTGAGGAGCTTGCTATTCAGATGCTGAAATTTCTATTTGAGGCCCATGACATGGCAAGGAATGAGGTCAGTCCAACTGTTTGAATACGGAATTACATTACTAGTTCAATATGCTCATCATAATTTTGCAGTTGGGGAGTGGGAAAGAAGAAAATACTTCTATGAAATTTTATTTATGGAGGCATGTCTTCAATTTTTAAATTACTTGGCCCTTATGTATTGTATAGCTTTGTAGCACCCACGACACATTCATTGTAGGATTTAAATGGGTTTAAGGCTTTAAGCATGTCAGTGTATGGAATGGATTTGAAAAGGTATCTCATTAAATGAAATCAGTTTAATAAAGATGATTGCATGTAATTGGAAGGTAGAGCAAATCATGCTAACCAGTTCATCTCACCAGCTAACCTTCTATTGCTTTCAATGTTTATAGATTATCGAGCAGTGTAAATTTCGCATCCTTTCTTTAAAGCCAGAGCAGAGCATGGCAATCATAAGGTAATTCCATTCACCTGCTTAACATTGATTGTAATACTGTGTTTCTGATTAAGGTTTAATTATCTTTTATGTGCAGACTGCTTGGTAGTCTGGTTCAAATTTATCCATACCCCATGGTAGAACATGTTTCCCGTCTGAAGGAAGTGTTGGATTATTTTGCTTTCATGCATGGCAAGGTTGCTGCTCATCTTGTTTCTGTTTTATTACCTCTCTTGAAGTTTAGCCGCGATCTTCAGGTAACTACTGTTCCATTTTTCTGATCAATCAAAATGGCATATTTATACTTATGAATTGGGATACTATGCCCTTAAGCTTTATTGTAAGCTTCTGCTTTTTACAATTACCTGGAAATGAACAGAATCCATAGTTTTTACATTGTCAAGTTCTATCAACAGTATGTCATATGAGCGTCTGTTGGATTTTTAGTCAGATGACGTATGACAATGTGGAAAGAGATTTTCAATTACAGGCTATGATGTGTTGCATACAAAGTATTAAAGAAGTGAGAAATGTTGTTGCAGTTGTTCACAAACAAAGTATATTTATTTAATTGTTTAATTAAATACAGGATTACACAGTTTTGGTAATGCGTAAGGCGATGTTTAGACGAGAAGATGCGATTCGTCTTGCAGCAACTGGTGCTGTCATTGACCTAATTCTAGCAGAAAAGCAATCCAAGAGAGATGACACATTATTATTTCAAGAGTCATCTAGCCAAGCCAGTAGCAGCCAGCAATCTGAGATGCGCTACAGTGTGGGGGGAGGCCTTTTTCAAGAGCTTAGTGGTTTGCTACAGAGATGTCTTTATCAGCAGGTTTTGAATTTGTCTTGTTAATGATTTTCTGTTTTTATTTGACGGATGTCTGAATATAATTGGGTCATTGGTTTTAGGCAAATGTCAAAGAAGTCATGTATCATGGACTTGTGAAGCTTGTGTTGGTGGACCCATCAAGTGGTGGAGCTGTCTTTGATTTTCTGTTACCTCACTTCCTCCACTTCTATAAGGAGGTATATGCAGATGCTTATGATAGCTTGTTTTGTGAAGCTTTATGCTGTTTCTGAATTCCAAGTTTTGATCCATCATCTGGCAAAATTTATGGTTTATAATGTCAAAATTTATGGAAAGAAACTGAGACAGTGCTATTTTGCATCTGGCACGTAGTTGATACAATTAATATAAATTCCATGCTTAAGATTGAAGCACTATCTTGGCAGGATGAAGACGTTCACCTACGAATCAACTGCTGTGTTAAATCAGAGAGTGGCAAGGTTTATATAGAAGAGCCCTTAGATTGTCTTCTATCTTGTATCTCTTGGATGCTACTTCTACAACCGCATGGTAAAACTGAGCACTTGGAATCTTCAGTGGCATGTTTGGGTTTCTCCCTTTCACAAGAAAATGAGGTCTCTCATTTCTAGTTAACAAACTTCATGAAAACTTTAGTTTACATCTGATTTCTTATTTCTTTTTGTACCATATGATTTCTTTTTTAGATTTAAAAATAGAATTTGAATCTTACATTGGCAAATATGAAACCACTGACAGGCAGAAAGAAATTTGTCAGGTGACTCATTCTATACTGCTTTCTTGAAGATACGGAAGTCATTAAGAAATCAGAGTTTGGAAGGTTTGCATTAAGACTTTATTAACTTATGCCATAACTTTTCTCCCTTGGTTCCTCTTGAGGTTGTGTGAAGCATCATTGGTCTATCCTTTTCAAATTTGTATGATACTTTCGAATGTTTTGATTCTTTTGAACCTTTTGTTTTTGGGGAATTCGCACTTGCTGAAAGATTAAGCATTAAGCAACAAATAATGTATTGTTGTTTGAGTAGATTGGAAACTATTGATGTTATACTTGTCATTCTTATTTTAAGACAGACCTTTCTTAACAGTTAGATTCTTTATGTATCAGGCATCTTTGGTCAATCTCAGGATCCTGGTTCTTCATCTTTTGAAGAGGACAAAAGAAAATGCTGCGCGTTTGTTTTATCAGGAATTATTGAAGTAGTCTTGAATGCTATTGCTACTGAGTTGGAGAAAGCAACAGGCAGAAAGAAGTTGGATTTGGAAAAGGAGCTTATTGAGTTTGTTGACCTTCATGATTCATTGGATAAGGATGCAGGTATCTCCAAGCAGAGTACAACTATCAGAAGAGGGAATCCTCGCACTCCTGCTCACGATATGACCAACAACACGGATTCAGGCCAATCAAAAGTGACACAAGGACGAGTTTCTTTCTTTGCAACTTCAAGTATATATCAGATCTTGCAAACAGTGTTGCCACTAGTCAATACTGATAATTCTGATAATGTTGCGACTTCCCAAAACCATAGCCAGTTGACTAGCAAAACAACAAAATGCTCCGCTAAGATGATTTGTTTTGTGTTGAATGCATCCCTCAGTCATATAAAATCTTCCTCTGTTCTGCGAAATGAAGATCCATTGAGAACTTTGATCTATGGGGAACTTAAGATGCTAGGACCCCCCTTGCTGAAGTTGATCTTTTTGCTCAAATCGGGGCCAAAGATGTCAGATCAAAATAAAAAGGAAGCTAAGGGAAAGAAAGATGTTCATGGACAAAGGGACCATCTTCATCTAGCCTTGATTTGCTTGAAGGAGTTGATAATGATTTGTTCATCAACTTCACACTTGACTGGTTTGCTTGAGGATATGGTGTCAATCTCCACTCTTCAGCATGCTGATTCAAATAATGAAAGTGAAACAATCTCGATAATCGACGATCAACATTTACGAAGCAAAGAACTGTTCATTGTCAAAACCTTGAAGCCTCTATTTTCTGAGCTTCTGGCACTTTCATTTTTCAGTGAAGTTGAGGTAACCGGCATCTGTGATTGCTGATTTGTACCCACTTTTTTTTTCCCTTGTAGAATGCATTTATCTATTTCTCAAAAGAGATCTCTCTTTCAGATCATCTCTGACATGATAATGATCATCGGGCGCAAATTGCCATGTGAACTGAGTAACCCCCATGGAGCTTGGGCTGTTAGTGTTTGCAAGAGCAATGAAATATTAAGCTCCAAGGTCGGAAAAAGCATTGTGAGGCTCGCTATATGTTTAAGCTCCCCACCAGATGATTTAATTATATCTCAAGATCTGGCTAGAGAGCTGTTACAAGTTATTGGATCAGAGGGAAATGAACCTGTGAAGGTGTCTGAAGCATACCCGGTCATAAACCATCTGACAAGCGCCGTATTAAATTCTTGTGTACTGCACACAATTGAAGAAGTTATAGCTGATATGGATTGGGCCACCAAAAAGTTGAAGACATTCTCTTTAGTCTATCAAAAAAGGGTTCATTTCAGTCAGAACAACGTGCAATCTTCTGAGTTGGCATTTGAGGAAAATCTTTACCCTAGGGCGGGAGCAGTGGTGAAAGTACTATCATCCTTTGTTTCAATGAACCTCAATGGTACATGTGCAGCTTCTACAAAGAAATGAATCCGTCCTACTTGTTGCCACTCCTGTTTATTCATTTTGCTTTCAACCTCTGCAGATACTCAAGCTGAGATATTGCTGCGATTGGCTGCGAGGTTTTACAAGCATTTAGCTCAGATGTCAAAGCTTAGGATTGCTCCTAAAGGTTGCAAACAGATCTTTCCTAGCCTCAAGTTTCAGAAGCTTGTGGAAGTAACCTGTAAACAGCTCACGAACCCGTTGTATGTCTTTGTGGACGTTATGCAAAAGGTACGATTCCGATTCTCTGCCCCTTCTTCCCATGATTTCACTTGCACTATCGACTGTTTGCTGTCAGTTGTAAAGGTTTAGGGTTTGGGGTTTATGGTTCAACTGATGCCGCGGTTCCATTTGATTGATACTTGCATCGCAGAAACAACAAGAAAATGCTAACAAAAAGGGGATCATCAACAAAATAAAGAGGGAGAACAGATGCATCCCAGACCTGATATATCAGATAGAAGACTATGAAAAGTATCTCATCCAGCTTAGCAAGGTGTGCAAAGTGAATCTATTAAAGCACGCCAAGCGAAGCACTGCGCGTGATTTCAGAATATTCCCGAAAGAGAATGCCACTCCAAGTGATGAAGCAAACCATGCCAACTCCAATGCAGTTGAAAACGAGCCAGCTGAGGATCTCAATGCCAATGACAACGAAGGAGACGACGACGACGGGTTGGAGAAGATTTTATCAGCAGAATCGAATAGTCCTATGGTTGCAGAGGATTCTGGCTCGGAGAATGAAGAAGAAGATGGCCTTCCTAGCGCAAAGAGGTTGAAGAGAAACAAGAGAGTTGTGGAGGACTCCGATGATGAAGCCTAATACAAAATGCACGCGACCGATGTATATATTTCCGATTATAATGTCACATTTTTCAAACTCATTTTCCTAAAGGCCTCGTGATTATTGTCATGTATTAGAACGATGAGTTAGAGCTGAAGGTACAGAAGGGTAGAAACACAGCCATCATCGTCACACAAAATATTAAAATTATATATTTTGGTCGGACCATTTATGTGAGATTGTCAAACCCCATAAGAGTCAAACGGCATCGTCACGGTTCATTCAGATTACTTACCTCACCGTGAAAGTCATTTATTTTAAGTATTCAATGAGAATTTTAGGAGAGTTTATCAAAATTAATTTTAAAAAAAAAAAAATATTTAATTTCGGTGAAAATATAATTTAAAAGATTTGAAAAGCTAAACAATTTGAAAGAATTAAAGAGGTTTCGTATTGCATTTTGAGAATTTACAAATTTCACATCTCTCTTTAAAATTTGTATTCAATTGAGAATTTGAGAGATTTTAATAGATTTATAAATCCATAGAGCTTTTATGGAGTCTAATTGATTTGTAAAAATTCCGTGTAAAATTTTGTTTTAATTCCCTCAAAATCTTTCGAGGAGAGCTGAGATTTGTGGATACTTAAGATATACTACAAAATCTCTCCAATTCTCTCTAATTCCTCAACTTTTTCAAATTCCTTAAAATCAAATTCTAATTGAACAGACCTGGAATGTTATAAACTTCTTTAACATTCTAATTGAATACACTTGAATTTCTAAGAATTTTAATAAATTATCTTAAAATCCTGATTGAATACACATTGAATTTTAGAGAATTACTTAAATTCTTGATTGACTACTCCTAAATTTATTAAAATAATTAAAATTTCTCAAAATCTCAATTGAATATACTAAATTTTTTATATAAATTCTCTAAAAATCAATTAAATTCTATCCATTTCTATAAATTTATTAAACTCTTTCAAAATTCAAATTAAATACAATATCCGAAATGAGGTGATTAACGTACGCGGTAAAAATATACCGAAACCAAACCGCAGTAAATAAAAATATCTTCCGAAATGGAAAAGAAAACACAATCATAAGTAACACACATTTTTCAGTCATCGCAGTCACACCCAGAGACTCGAAGAGAGAGAGAGAGAGAGAGAGAGAGGGAGAGAGCAGAGCGAAGGGTGGATGTGGAGGGCGTTGCTCTTCTTCTCTGAGCAGAAAAGAACAAGTTTCATCCTGCTTTTCCAGGCAAAGCTCTGATTTGATACCAAATCGGAACCAAACACACTCGCTTTTGCAAGCGAAGCAGAGGCGAAAACCACAAAAGTATGAGCGAAGACGCCAAGAGAAGCGTCGCCGGAGCTCTGTCGGCGAAGCCCAATTCTGACGACCGGAAACCCTCCTCGGCTGTCACCACTCCCGCCGGCAAGCGCGTCATCATCAAGAGCGCCGACATGTTCCAGGATATGCAGAAGGAGGCCGTCGACATCGCCATCGGGGTTAGCTCTCTCTCCTCTCTCTAACTTTGTTTTGCGATTTTTCTTGCTGTATTGGTGCTTGGATTGAATTCGGAAATGGATTTGTTGGAGATGGAAAATTGAATTTCTGTTCTGTTCAGGCATTTGAGAAGCACAGCGTGGAGAAGGACGTTGCGGAGTATATAAAGAAGGAGTTCGATAAGAAGCATGGACCTACTTGGCATTGCATCGTCGGTCGTAATTTTGGTAACCCATTCAATTTCTCTCCTTTTCTTTTCTGGGTTTTGTTCGGATTTAATAGTTGAATGCATTTGGAGTGACATCGAAGAAAATGTAATTCATTGTTTAATGATTTTAGTTGTTATTTGGTTTTATTTGTAGTTTAATGAGGATGGGTTGTGTTGTTTGAAATGGAGTAGATCTAAGCTTAAATGGATTCCTGTGTTCTAAATGGTTATCAGCTGGATAATGCTAAAAGTACCGGAATTTATAGTTCTAAATGATTAACAAATTCTAAATTAGAATGGCTGAAAAAACTTTGATCATATAGGTCTGATGTTATCGTAGTCGACTGTACATGTTACTTTATTTGTGGACATGAAGTAGTGTTTAACTCAATAGGAGAAACCGGGATGCCGAATGACTATTCTCCAACAGATCCTGATTTTAGGACCTCTGTTAGTGATCTTTCCTCAACCTTCTTTTGTTGAGTGGTCGATATTCACCTATGGTTGAATGGTGGAAAGAGATTTTTAAGCGATTGAAAGTTGGGGATTCAATTTTGTATATAATCACTCTGCAATAAAAGTCACGTTTGCCAACAAGTGAAATTTTGTATATAATCACTCTGCAATAAAAGAATTGAATATGCTTGTGGTTTGGCTTTTTATGCTGTGTGACATGTATTCCTAAATGCTTAGCTGGTTATTTAGAGGAGAGAGATTTTAGGTGATTAGTTTAGAAAAAGTTTAGGTGAGATGTTCAAGTAATTCACCGACTGCAGCTTGAGCTGAAAAAGTTTGTTGATAGCCCATCCATTTGAAAAAGGTTGTGCTAGTGATGTACTACCATGCAAGAGGCAGCCCGTTGAGGTGTTGATTTATGTGCACCAAAAGTGAATGTATTATAAGTCTGTTATGTTGTTGGTTCACTTCTGCATATGGAAAAAATATTTGGTACTTTTTCATTGTTACGTGCCACTGTTACATTTTTCACATGCAATGTTTTGACATTGGTGTAAAATTAGATATCACTCCCCGGTTTAACAAAGTTCCTATATTTCCTGTTTTGTATAAGTATTAGTTTGCGCCATTTCTAACTGTAGGAAACAGTGGGTGGGATTGCCACGGATAATCAGAGCAACATTTTCTCTAGTTTCTATTCAACCATCTTGCTAGCTTAACATCGTTGTAGTAAAAACATGAGGCCACCTAGGTTGAACAGTTCATAACTGTCTTGTGCGTCTCCTATTGTGTTTTCCACAAGCACCCTTTTGGTTTATTATGAACCTCACCAGCACTGGCATTGCTGCTTCAGAGTTAATAGTTCAGAGCGCTCACACTCATATTTGGTTGTTGGCTCTAAACTAGCTGTGAGTCTGCCACCAGTTTACATTGTATTCTTGACAGATGTATGCAATAGCCAATATAGCAGGCAAAGGCTCGTGCTTGATGCCTTTGGTGATCTTTGATATGGCATCCAGCTAGATGAAACCAGGACTACTAAGGGCAATTGCTGCTAATTTTTTTTTCTTGGTCTATTCAGAATGCAACAATTGAAGTTGTGTATAGAATTTTGGATTTTCGAAACCCTTTTTGTTTTCCATGATCTAGCTAATCTTGAAATTGTTCGTTATATAACATGTGGAACTACAAACAATTCCATCAAATAAGAAGCTTTCACAAATATATTTTCGCGTTTATCCTTTGTGCAGGTTCGTATGTGACTCATGAAACAAACCACTTTGTCTACTTCTACTTGGATCAGAAAGCAGTTTTGCTATTTAAGTCTGGTTGAACACGGTTATGGTGATGACAAAGATGGTGACGAAAAGAATGACGACGAGCCTGAAATTGTGATGCCATAAGTTGCACGTGTATGTATTAAACTGAAATCTGCTAGCTTGCCAGCCACTTTGCTTAAAATTCTTGCACTTAACTTGTATATCTAATATTACTTCTACAGGCTGTGAACCTCGGGTATGGATTTCAGTTTTTCAATTTAATTGTCTCTAACTCGGCTTTAAGCTCTTTCATTTTTCTTTGTTTGGTGAAGTAAAAAATTTCAACTTATTTGGGTATTCTGATTTCCCATTTGCCCATGGAAACGGTACACATTGCATAAAATGCCGGAAAAGTGCGGTTTCATTCTAAAATGCCGGAAAAGTGTTGTTCCGTTCTAGAAAAGGCCGGCGACGTCGTATAGACGGAGATTCATGGAAGCTGGATATTTAGCCAAGGATCCAAAGGGTAAGAATCCGACGATCATGGATTCCGGTTCATACTAGGCAAGGCATAAAGAATGTGCAGAATCTCTGTTATTGGTTTGCTAATGAATGAATTATTCGGCAATCAGTTTGTTCTTGAACTGAAGCATACTCCTTTGAAATCGACCAACAAAGCAGGAAGGGGATTTTGAAAAGCCATGATGATTTGCAAAGTCTCTTTCTGAGTGGTGGCGATCGTTGCACAGAGGGGAATGCCATAAACAGATAATTTTCTAGCATTGTTCCCTGAACTGTGGTCTAATTGGAGTGTTGATCTTTGAACAAAAAAAAAAAAAAATCATGAGTATTAGTTTCTGAATTGGTAAGTGAAATTAGGAAATTCTAACAGAGTTACCTCAAAAAGACTATAATACTCTCAAATTTTTAGTTCGACGACCAAAGTTTCAATTCGACCAAAGTTTAAAAACGAATGCTCTACGATTCACGTGGTGGATATTTATGAATAATATATCTTAATTTAGTGGCGTGGAAAGGTAGGGTGTCAAAATAGGCTTAAAATATGATTTCTCTTTAGTAATTAAGAATCTCCTGTTTGAGTAACAAGATTAGATTAAAAAAATTAAAAAAAAACCTAGGATTCTAAATTTGAATGTTTTGTAAGCTTTTATTTTATTTTATTTTCGTTTTTGAAATTGGGCTTTCACTTTTTTTATTTTCAAAATGACAAAATTTATTTTCATTTTGAAAATTGAAAGAAGTTATCAAATAAATATTTAAATTTCAAAGAGGAACTACGGTTGACATTTCAAAGGCGAAGCAAAATGAACAATCTCTCATCCGTGTAGTGCTCTTTCTAGCTAGGGTTCCAATTGAGTTCCTACCTTCAAGACTGCATGGCCACATATAAATTCCACTCCGAGGCCTTAATTAATTATTATTCTTTTAGGCTTTGAAATCAATGGCAAATGGCAATTCACAAAGAAAAAGTAGAGGAAATTTAAAAGAAATATTATCAATATTCATGCATACGTACCCACCATTTTTGGCAACTGATTGATTCGTACCAGAAAACCCTTTTCCTTTTCTGTGTCTTTTCTTTATGGAACTGTTTCCCAATGCCAATTTCAATTTGTATAGACGTGATGTTTCAACTTCCAATCATGCGTGCATCTCACCTAAACACACCATATCGAATTACTCGACTAGTGCTTCGCAGAATGCAGAATATATATATATATATATATATATATATATATATATATATATATATATATATATGATCAATCCTCTCTCTTATAATTTGCACACGAATGCATTATATGTTATGGGGGTTGCCTAGTAGGTATGTACCGCATGCATTGTGATAAGTTAAACATAATTGGCTCAAACATACTTTCTCTTTTAGGACTCGTTCTATATAATAACAATCACTTTCTTTCTGTATTCTATAAGAAATTTTTCGTATCATCTACTATTACAATTCAAATTCATTATTTGCATTGTCAGAAGAAAGTTAGAAAGTGCAAAATCTTCTCAGTGTGACACCAATAAGCGATAGCAATTAAAATTTCATTTTGAACTGTTAGAGAAAGTTGGCGAGTACAAAATCTTTCCTAACATGACTCCGGTAAGATAACAGTAAATATTGTTTTATGCACTGTCAGTATAAAGTTAAATATAACCAACACGCACAAAGTATTTTCCTAATGCGAATTGATAAGCGACAACAATTAACTTTCATTTTGCATTGTCAGTGGAAAGTCGACAAGTACAAAAATCTTCCGTAATGCGACAAGATAAGATAACAATCAACTTTGATTAAGCATATTGTTGGAGGAGAAAAGTTAAATATAAACGACACGCACAAACTCTTTCTCTAATGTGACTCCGATAAACGACAATAATTAAATTTCTTTTTGCGTTAGTCAATGAGTACATAAAGTCTTCCCTAATGCGACAAAATAAGATAACAATTAACTCTGCTTACGCATATTGTTGGAGGAGAAAAGTTAGATATAGACAACAGATGAAATGATAAGATAACAATTTCATTTTGCATTGTCAGTGGAAAGTTGGCGAGTACACTGATAAGCGACAATAATTAAATTTCATTTTGCATTGTCAGTGGAAAGTTGGCGAGTACACAATGTTCCCTAATGCGACAAGATAAGATAACAATTAACTTTGCTTACGCATATTGTCGAAAAAGGAAATTTAAATATACACAACGCACACAAAATCTTTCTCTATTGTGACACTGATAAACGACAATAATTAAATTTCTCTAATATGACAAAATAATAAGAATCAACTTTACTTCTGCATATTGTCAGAGGAAATGACACACCCGTACCCGAAAGTAGGGCATGCTGGCCGTCACGTGAGTGTGACGTAGCCATGTGCGTTGTGCGGAAGCTAAGATCGATAACTAAGTACGAACTAATTAAAATCAAAACCACTAGCAACCTAGGTAAGATAGTGTACTAGAGGCATAATAAGGTACTTATACATAATCAGAGCGTTCTAAGTTCGAATGCAGTCAAGCATGAAATAAGTTTAGATAACACCACCGGTGTCATACATAAATGAATGTGTCAGAACTGCCGATAAGCCCTCGCGTCCACCAAAAGAACCTCTAGCTACCTAGTACCTGGAGGGGCGAAAAACAAAACTGAGTGGGTCAGCAAAACAATTCCTTTCAAAACCAATCTTTACTCAAACATATAGCCCCTCACCGTAAAACCTGTATAATTTCCCAGAATCAAAATATATACTCGTATATACATATAGGTTCTCAAAATCATGCTAAAAAGTATATGTATGCCATGCCAAAGTATCCAAAACAGAAACTCAATCATAAACTGTTGATGTGATCAAATGCCAGGTAATCATCTTGGCCTTCGGCCATCTAATATCTCATATAGCTCATAACATCATGTATATCAATACTGCACAATCATCACTACCACATCTGGTGGTCTACTCATCATCATGTATATCAATTAAATATGCTCTAGTGCTACAATCACGTGAAGACTGTGCGAATGATTCGCGGGTTACCTACGAGTCGAACCCACTCAAAGGTGGTCTATACGACAAGACTGTGCACCTAACTTGGATCCAAGGCGAGCATGCGGTGCGAGAGGCGAACGACACGTGAAAGACTATGCCCCTAACTCTGGGCGGGAGCACTAATATCAATGTGCAAGTATATGAGCTCTAATCACATCATATCACATCATTCTCATCATAACCAGCATATAATCTTACCTGACACTTACCTGTGCGTCCGCAGCACCAACATATGAATATGCAATCATTAATGCATCAATAATAATATATGAATACTTTGCATGGCATTAAAATCACATAAACGTTCATTTATCATTTTCTGGGAAAAATAATAATAACATATAGGTAAATACGGTAAATAGCTGCCCACTCATTGATAAGTCGCTGGGTCGTAGCCCTCGCATCTAGCCTGGCTACGCTCGTCCTCGGTATATGTCTCACCTATATGAGAAATTACTATAAATACGTTATTTAAGCACATACACGCAAATACGGGAATAACTTCTCATACATAGCTCAATTTTGGCATACGAATATACCAACACGACCTACACGACGTCACGGACGTCGTGATATTTTTAGAAAATTTTTAGGGTCCCGCACGCGCCCCCACGCGCCAGGAATGCCACGGGGCTACGCGCCCCCCCCACGCGCAGCGCGTGCACCCCACGCGCCTTCTCCGACTGTCCTCACCGGACTGGTTTTTCCGGTGACCGGAAAACTTCCGTGTGTGATTTCTCACTTGTTTCTCAACCATTCTTCATGAAATTTTCACCAAAATGCTCTAAATTGAGAGTAGAACAAGTTTATACCTTCAAAAACTTCGAAAACCAACGAGAATCTCGTCGGTAAATCTCCAAGTTTCGGCCTCTCCTTGTTCTCGACAATCCCGACGTCAAAGCTTGTCAAACGAATGTCACCGAGCCTCTAGAGGACCCAACAAACACTCCTGTGATCTCAGATTCTCCTAAAACGCAACGTATAAAAAGTTGATGAATAGTGCCAAATATAAACCTTGAGTTTTGGACGTGAAATCGTCGTAGTTCTTACCTGAAATTGGTATGGTTGAGTTCGTATGGACTTCACGAGTCTGAATATATAATTTGTTTGGTCGATCTACGAGTTTTTGGTATGGGTAGTGTGTGAGCCGTGTGTTATGGTAGAGAGAGAGAGGCAGTCGAGAGATATGAGAGGGAGAGAGAGTCTGAGAGACATGAGAGAGAGAGGAGTGTCGGTGGTGAGGTGAATCAAGACCACCAATCACCACAATTATTTTTCTAACTTTTCATTGGCCCCCAATAATTAGGATAATTCTATAATTGGCCCAAAAATTATTAAACTCATGCATAAACGTTCGCCCGAACTCAAGGGCATAATGGTCATTTCATAACGTTGAAATAAAAATTTCGGGACGGGTTGTTACAGGAAAGTTGAATACTCGGACGCTTACAAAATCATTCCCTAATACGACACTGATAAACGATAAGAACTACCTTTCTACATTGTTAGAGGAAAGTTTCATATAAGAGGTGCATACAATTTTCCTAACAAAAAACCCATGAATGTCGACAACCAACTTTATTTATGCATTGTCTAAAGAAAGTTAAATATAACCGGCGCTTGCAAAATGTTTCTCTAATTCAAACACAGATGAAATGATAACAATCACCATTCTCTATGCATTTCCATAACAAAGTTACATATATACAATTATATATACGAAATATTTCCCTAATGCGAGATTGATTAGTAGTGACAGTTACCATTGCTTTGCAAACCAATCTGATATAACTGATATCCCTAGGGTTTCTTCCAACTTAATGAAATATTTCTTCCTTGGTTTTCCCTAAAACCATGCTTTCCTTTTTGAGTAATAATAATCTAAGACCCCAAAACCATGTACCACCGAGAAGCCCAAGATCCCGAAACCAGGTACCAAAGAAAACAAGACCCCAAAAACCAACCACCCACCCTCCTGTTAGATACTAATACTATATGTTTGGACACTACTATTTGCAAAGAACCAAAAAAAAAAAAAAAAAAAACTTGCTCAAACTTGGCAAATCTTGTTGGACCTACTTTCCTGTCCTGTCAATCCGACTGGCAAATGTGAAGAATGGAAACTCAGGTAATTAAAAAGGGTAGTTTAGAATGGAAACTCTCACCAAATATTATAGAGAGTTTTAACGAAACACTTACAGTACTTTTCACTTTTAATGAAAAAACACATTTTTGTTGTAGGCATAATTTACTAAACTGTATAAAGGCCATAGAGAGTGAAGGGGCGCGGCACATAGAGAGGAGAAGAGAGAAAGGTGTAATTGTGAGGTGTGTTTGATTCACCCTACCGTGCCTCTATTTATAGTAGTAGGATATGTAAAAACCTTTCCCTTTAGAATTACAACATTTAATAGGTAATCTACTCCTAATAGGAATACAAGATACATTCCTAAGGCCATCTCCAACCGATGGCTGGCCAGAGGGCTCGTTTTAGCCCTCTGGCCCTCCAAGATTCTTCAAGATATTAATATTTTAATGAACAGTGAAGGGCCATATTTGCCTCCGTCTCCAACCGAGGGCCAGAGGGCCAGAGGGCTTGTTTTAGCCCTGTCACAAAAAACCGTCTCCAACCGAGGGCCAAAGGGCCATAGGGCTAAACATAATTTATTATTTAAAAACTACAATTTAAATAGAAGTTATAGGGGAAAATGGACTTTTAAAAAAATATGAAACAAATTTTGTAAAATAAAAGTTATAGGGAAAAATAGAAGTTATATGAAAAAATAGAAGTTATATGAAAAATTAAAAGTAATAGGAGAAAATAAAAGTTATAGGAAAAAATAGAAGTTATATGAAAAAATAGAAGTTATATGAAAAAATAGAAGTTATATGAAAAAATAGAAGTTATAGGAAAAAATAAAAGTAATAGGAGAAAATAAAAGTTATAGGAAAAAATAGAAGTTATATGAAAAAATAGAAGTTATAGGAAAAAATAAAAGTAATAGGAGAAAATAAAAGTTATAGGTAAAAATAGAAGTTATATGAAAAAATAGAAGTTATATGAAAAAATAAAAGTTATAGGAAAAAATAAAAAGTTATAGGAAAATTTTTGTAAATAAAAAATAATAATAAAACTGTAAAAAACAAATTCAAAAAAAAAAATAATGCAACGGCTAGTTGTTTTAAATTGAATTTCAAATTATTAGTGTCGGTTACAACCGACACTAATAGTAATACATTTGCCTATGAATACCTATTACTGTCGGCTATAACCGACAGTATTAAAAAATCCTTCTTTAATGCTGTCGGTTATAACCGACAGCAGTAAGAAAATAATAAAAAAAAAAATAGCCAGCCCGGGGCTGGCTGGCCGAAAGCAGCCAGCCCTCCAGCCCTCCAGCCCTCTCCGATCCCGTGGGGCCCTCCCAGATTCCAGAGCCCTCTGGCCTAGCCCTCGGTTGGAGACGGTTTTAGGGCCATTTTCGGCCCTCTGGCCCTCTGGACCATTCGGTTGGAGATGGCCTAATCTACTAGGATTTACACAATCACATTCCTATTCTAAATAGGACTGCAACAATTTTATCTTTTTTTGGTATTATTCACTACACTTTTAGTTGTCATTTTTCATTAAAACTAAAGTTTCTTTGGACTTTTCGTTAGTTTTCTTAATATTGTATTGGATGTTTGCAATCAAATCAAGAGGGACTCAAGAGTTAAAGATGCAGAAATGGAAGGACCTCATTAGTAAACAGGAAAAGAACAAGGGGTTTTAAGAAAATGTAGGGAAATCTCATGTTCCTTGGTGGCATGCAATGATCTTTTTTTCTTGTTGGGACCATGACAGATTGACATTGTTCTCCAAGTACTAATTCTGCACACTGTTGTCAACCATTTATATACTATTGTTCACTCAGTGCGCAATTTAGACATTCCCTCTACAAATCCAATAAAAATGCGCAACATAGAACAAACACCATTACCCTATAAAAAGATGGACTATTGCGATGGTGATCAAGAAGAGACTGAGATGTCTCTGCAAATTTTCTGAACCCTTTTCTGAACCCTTAAAAAAATGGACTGTTGCGAGAAAACCACTGGTTAGTTCACTTTTAAAGAAAAAAAAACATATACGTATATAAAAAAAATCCAATAAATAAAATCATGAATGCCACTGTTAAGCATAAGAACGAAATGCCATTAATGCCCTTCCAACTGTCACAAAGTCCCACGACTGTCCTCCACCATGGTTTCTGTTCTAAATGTTTGACGTTTGAACAGGTTGGATTCTTCTGGCCCCGTAGCAGGAAGCAAGAAAAAACGACAAAGGACATCAAAGTCTTTTCAAAATAAACTAAGGGTAAAACTGGAAATACAACTCTAGAAACCAATTCATCTCGGTTCCAAACTGGTAAAACTCTCTCCCCTCTTTCCCTCTCCTTCTCTCTTCTATCTCAGTAGGCAAATCCACCCGCTCGGTTTTTGGTCCCTTTGCGCTGATCAGAGGAAGCTGAAGGAGAAGAAGAACAGTAATTCTGCTTCTCCTTGCGAACAATCTCTTCCTCTTCCATGAAAATCTGCCTGTACCTGCAGTCCACGCTGCAAAATCCCCTGTCCCCTCTGCATTTTCAAGAACCAAAAAAAAAAAAAAAAAAAAAATCCAAATTAAAGATTGTAGCTTTTTTTCCTCCAAATTCACCATGCAATGATGAAAATCAAAAAACAAAACCTAGGGTTTTCACAAAACAGCAAAATCAAAGGTGGGTTAGTAATAAAAGTGTGATCTTTTAAATTTCTTTTTGGTGGGTTTTGCGTGGAGAGACAGAGAGAGAGAGAGAGAACTTACTTGTACATGTAGATGTCCTTGCCAGGCAAGAGTTTCTGCTTGCAGAGAAAGCATTGGTCAAGAAAAGTTGGTTGCCCAAAGAAGGAGGGTGAGACTGAGGAGTGAGAAGAAAAATGAAAACTTCTGTGGGTTATTTGTGAAGGGCTTGAAGGAGAAGGCAAAAAAGAAGAAGAAGAAGAAGAAGGCTTGTTGATGACAATCAAGGTGGCTTTGTTAATTACTTGTGGGACATTTTTGCTAACTCCACTGCCCTTTTTACCTTCTTCCAATACTATGCTAAGTCCCACCATATCTATCTATCTCATTGAACCCCTTAATTTCTCTCTCTAAAATTTTCTATGGGAGGTTCCTATCTCTCTCTAAAAATTTCAGTGCGAGGAGGAGAAGGGAGGAGGAGGAGGAGGAGGGAGGAGAAGCCTTTGCTCTCTCTGGTTGATAGGAAAAATTGAGGAAAAATAAATAGAGAAGAGAAGAAGGGAGGGGAGGATGGTACGGGTGGGTTTGGTGGGACCCCTAACAGCTATGGAGCAGTAACAAGGACGATTAGCGTAGCCATCGATTTGACTCCTTGTACTGGTTAACTGCCACGGACCCCCTTCTTTAGTTTACCATTTTCTTTTGCTTTTTTAGGGTTTTTGTATTGAGGAACTATATTTTTCACATCAGATCAATATCGCATTTCGAATAAATAGAGCTCATTAATACTTTGTGATTTTTTTTAACAAATGATATTATCTACATTAAGAAAATGGACGAGTGAGCTAAGTCTCACGATGGACTAGTAATAATGTGGTTCAAATTCGTCTTTAGCGATAATCGAACCTAAGACCATCTCCAACCGAAGGGTCCAGAGGACCAGAGGGCCAAAAATAGTCCAAAAACTGTCTCCAACCGAGGGTTAGACCAAATGACTCATGGGCCCCACGAGACCAAAAAGGGCCAAAGAGCCAACCGACTGGCCATATTCAGCCAGCCTGTTGGCTAGCCCACCTTTTTTTTTGTTCTTTTCTATTTGCTCAGCCCACTTTAGGGTTTAGGGTTTAGGAATATTTATTTTCCCAGCCCACTTTTTTTTGGATGTTTTCTTTTTAAATTTCTAATTTTTTCTACATCATTTCTTACATATTTTTCATCATTCCATACTATTTTACCTCATTTTATTTCAATTCTTTACATTCCATGCTATAGCCCTTTGGCCCTTGGTTGTAGATGATTTTTTGTCACAAGGCTATGTTTGGCCTATGATCCTTTGGCTCCTCAGTTACAGATGGTAAGAAATATGGCCCTACATTGTTCATTAAAATATTAATTTCTTAGAGGGCCGGAGGGCTAAAACAAGCACTCTAGCCCTCCTTCGGTTGGAGATGGTCTAACACCTCTCACTTTCCAGACAAAAAAAAAGACCTCTCACTTACAAATGCTAGCTAAATCAACTTTTTTAAACCCCATTTGTAAATTATATGATGTGTCAGATAAGTACAATCAACAGTTAGTAATTTAATCATCAACAATTACATCATATAGTGTACAAATTATGGTTTCATAATTTAGTTCTCTAACATTACTATTATAGAAAGGATAATGTGATAAAAGTAACATTTTTTTATTTTTTATTTATTTACTTTCTGCTTGTGTTTACGTTTAAATTAGGGTCTGAGATGAGTGAAAAAAGAAAAGGAAAATACCCTAGTCGCTGTTGCAGTCGAAGTCGAAGTCGCAGTCGCAGTGGAAGAACTACTCTCTCTCTCTCTCTCTCTCTCTCTCTCTCTCTCTCTCTCTCTCTCTCTCTCGCATAAAAGCCGGAAAAATGGGTCATGTGATTAGTTCCTCTTCTGCGGAGGGTTGCATGGGTCGTGTGATATATACATGAAGGCCGACAGAAACGCATGCTTTGGCTTTGTCTACATGCTAATTGCCAAAACTAACCAACAAACCCCTTGAGTTTATGTACACATCACACGCCTTCTAATTTCTAATATATTTTACTGCTTGTTTTCGGTTGCATGGCCGTTTTCTTTTGTGATTTTTCTAATATATAATAATTACACTAAAGGGTGGATCTTCAAACTAAGTCACACAATTGATTATATAGTTGAGTCGTATCAAATTTGTTTCAAATAAGTAGGACATAAGATTTTTTATTTACAAGTAAATAGGAATACCAATAAATTATAGTACTAAGTAGCTATTTGTGATTTTTATGAGTTATTTTTGTTTTTTGTTACTCTATATTACGCATGTACAAATCCTTAAATGTATGTGAGAGATCTCCATTCAAGGACAAATCCATCTTGGGGCAGGGGCGGTCAGCTAAATTTGTTGGAAAATCGGAAAATAGGAATGTATTGGGGACTGATAAATTTTGGGATTTTATTTTATTTTCTACATTTAAGAGGAATTCTACATTTAAGAGGAAGTTATATGAAGGTTTCATTGTCCTGGTAGATTTATGTTTATTTGTCTAGTTAAGATTTGATTTTAATTCTTATTTTGGGTTATTCTGATATTGTTTTGTTCTATAAATACCTCCTTATGGAGAAGAATAAAAAGTATTCGAGTTATGTAGAATTGTATAATACTTTGTTTAACTTGAGATCAGAACCGAATTTGATTCTTGGTTGAACCTTATTGTGCTCACTTCTCACATGCCATGAACTTGCTGATATAGATGCTTCCACTGCTTTGTTCCTACCTCCACATCCCTATACACATGTTGATAATTATTGTGAGACCATGATTTTTCAGGGTCAAAGTAAGGCAGATTGGAATATGATTACCTCATAAGTCCAGTCATGGACTCAAAAGCTTTCACATCAAAACTGCTCAGACACATCAGTGCTGCCACCATCGTCTTGTTCCACAACAAGTGGGCGAAGTCCGACGACTTTATTGAGTTTGAGATTGACCCTGCTTGTTCTACAAGATACAAAAACCTAATCCAATATGGAATTAGCCATATGTTTCCTATATTCTTGAAGTTTCTACAATATATGGATTGGCATGCACTGCAAGTAATCCAACTCCTACAAGGATGAAATATCTATTCCTAGATATTATGTAGAGTCTTCCTTGTTTAATACGAATTTCATATCCTAAAAGGTCTCTATGTCGATTGGTGTAAATACACAATTCTAAGGTTCATCTCTGATAACACAATTATCGCACACTTATTCATTTGCCTACCCCTTGAGTCTTATAATAGTACTTACTAACTTGACCGTCGAGAACCTTTGGCTGGAACCCCTCTCCCTCGTGGTCATTGATTGTTTATATTTATTTACTGTTTTACAAGTTATCGAGTTTGTGCACGTACCCACATGCCATACGCCTGATGTTGATGTTGTGAAGCTAAAGATGATGCTATGCTGCTTTGCCCTTCCCTACTCCTGCCTTTGATCTATATCCTAAATCATTAGGGTTTTGTGTGGTCTTTGTCTTGTTTTGCCCTGAATTTGCCCTTACGTTTGTCTTGCTTTGCCTTGTCTTGCCTTACCTTCCCATGCTTTGCCTTAATTGGTCTTTGTCTTGCCTTGCGTTAATTGGTTTTTTGCCTTGCCTTGCCTTAATTTGTTTCCCTTGCCCTAATCTTAATTGTGTTGTTACTACTGTCATACTATTGTCGTGACCTGTTGCTGTTACCATGACGTTGTGGTCCAATTGTGACTTTGTTCTTTGTGGTTGTTTGAATATGACTCTTCGAGTGCTTGGACTGATGACTACTCAAGATGGGCTACTTATAATCTCCGTGTTTGAAGTTAGTGACGTTGTTGTCTACATGCTATTGTTGGCGTTGGTTCTCTCTTGGCAAACTCATGATTATCACCGTGAGTTTGAGGGGGGAGTGTTGGAGAGTCGGAAAATAGGAATGTATTTGGGAATCTGAGATTGTTAAATTTTGGGATTGCTTTTAATTTCCTACCTTTAGGAGAAAGTAATATGTAGGTTTCCTTGTCCTTATAGATTTATGTTTTAATATGTAGGTTTCCATGTCCTTATAGATTTATGCTTAATTGTCTAGTTAGGAGTTTATTTTAATTCCTATTTGTAATACTTTGTTTAACTAAATTACCCATTAAAGTTTTGAGATGCTTTTGAAAGTTGCCTTCCAACTGTTCGATGAATTACCTCTATGGCACTGGGCAGGGAAGTTACTAACCTTATGTCTTTGGATGAGCTATTATGAGCATTTGTAGACTCACTCAACATATGTTGGCATCTGTCGGCATGTTGCTAAACAATTGTTGGCATATGTTGATAGATATGCAATATGGCTTGGTAAAATTATTAAGGTCCACCAAGTACTCGATTAAATGCCATATTGATCGCCCAATAATTTTTTTGGATCTGCCACTGCCTTTATTTATCTTTTGTGTATTGAGATGCCTCTGCGAGAGTCATAAAGATTTTCCTAAGATATAATGACTTATTTGCATGTACGGTAGACTATGATATGCATACAAGGAAGAATTGGCCTAAGCGATGGAGTGTCGCTAGAATTTTGGCCAAATCGTGGAGGAAAATCGAGTAAAGGCTAGGCGATTGCCTGGTCACTGTCTAGGCGGGCTAGGTGACCTAAGTGGGTAGACAGAGACTATTCTTCATTATCTTTACCCTAGGAAAGTTAGGGTTTTTTAAGTGGGAATATTTCCAATTAAAAAAAATGTTGGAACGCTCTATTTTTTAAATCAGAGAATAACGCCCAATAATTTATAAGAGAAAATAAGGCCCCAACAATAATGTAGGAACCTAAAATATATTACCAAATCAATAGAAAAAGCCCTAAAATATTACACAAATACTCATATTTATAATATATAATAAATTTATTAAAGTAAAAAAAAAAAATTGCCTAGGCCCTTAGGCATTAGGCGCTTCCCCACCGCCTGACTACCGTTTAGTGATTTTTAAAACGTTGCATGTAAGTGACCAACATTTTGTTTCCATTATTACTACAATTGAGAGATATTCCTCTTCAAATGTAAGTAGGGGATCTTAAGTTTGAATAACATAGATGGCAATGACATGTTACATCTATGTTCAATTCGATGCTTAGTTAGCAATTGGTCCATTGTGTAGCGCCTAGCTTAGTTCCTCCTCCCCTTAATGTAGAATACCGTTGTACAAAAAAGAGTAGGAGGTCTTAAGTTTGATTCACACAGTTAGTGAGTTCGATACTAAATTATTGTTGATTCATTGTGAGACTCAACTCTTATTCCCAATAATGTTGTATCAGTAGGGAAAAAAAAAAAATCTCCTTTTCATTTATCTTCTCTCTATATCGGATGGCTTTCTGTAATTCAGAAAGATTGTAAATTATAATTTAATCCAAAATTATGTCCAAAGAGATTATGGTATTAAATAATCAAAGTGTGTAGATGAAGATGATTGGACATTTGAAAGTTCTATCTCAACCTAGCTACCCCAGGGATTTTAAATTTTTTTCCTTTTTCTTGACCAATGGAAGGAACAATGTCTAACCCAATCCGAAACCACCAATAGATAGGGTGGGCTTCACTTAAGTGCTTTCCCTAATGTTCTTATAATTATAGGGATGTGCTATCCACACACCATTTTTTACTTCTCACACACCCCTACTACTTTCTGTCTGTTAGATCTTCTTTAATTCATCCGATCCGACGGCCGAAATCCAAAAAGGTGTGAGAGAAGTAAAAATGGGTGTGGATATCACACCCCTAATTATATATACTATTACCATCTAAATGCTTTCTAATCCATATCTTAAAATTAATATATACGAATGACATTTTCAATGCTTTTGTTTTATGTATAGTATAATATATCTTCTTTCTAACATAATTATTTGAATTTGGGACTTGATCTTTCTACTGTTTGATTGTATATGCAAACACAATGACATCTGTTGATCAAGCATAATGATTCTATAAATTATATAAAAATGCAAATCATATCTTTAAAACAGATATGACATTGTATATACAAACACCAATTTTGATGCTTCCTAATCCATGCATGTCATAAAGAATGGCTTTCGATGCTTTTGTATTATGTATTGTCGGTATAACTTTCATCAACATCTTTATAAGTTTTTAAATTTAAGACATTTTAAAGTATTTAGAAGATAAATATCACTAGATCAACAGCTAATTACGCTGTATAGACGAATATTCACAAGCACCGTAACTCCTGCTCATCAAGCATAATTATCTAGGTCGATATTTATGATGAGTTATTATAGATGAGTGAAGATAGCAATACTGCCAATAAATCTTGGCAAGACAATTTAGATAATTTCCATCAGTGCAGAAGGTTTTGAATGAACTATACATCATCCCCACCCACTAGTAGAAAAAATAGCTTGCTCGACGAATAATAATTTGTTGCACAAGACGTACTTGCGTGACGGAAAACAACTTTCGTTGTGCAAAATAGAAAGGATAAGAAAAAAAAAGTATTTTGCACGACGAATAATTGCTGCCGTCACTTAAAGTCAGCAAGAAAACGCGGGGTAATTTTGTTTGGTGCGAAGAACTTGCGCAACGAAAAGGGGGTATTTGCGTGACAAATGGTTTGTCGCGCAAGTTCTAGTCAGTTTTGACCATTTAATGCAGGTGAATCAGAGGAATCAGTACCACATTTAATACAGATGTTTGCGCAACAAAGCCTTCGTCGCACAGAGATCCTAACTTTCCTATAAATAGACGCTTATGTTGTCCTTATTCTTCACAATTCCGTTTCTTCATAATTCTATTCGTGCTGAGGTGGCGGATAATAAAAACAAGGATGAGAGTGTGCACGACGCCAACCCGCATGATTTGATGGAACATTTTGAGTTTACACATGCGATTGCTGTAGCCATAGGGAATAATTGTCCCACTGCTGAGTGGCGTTCTTGGGAAGATATGCCCGGGAATGTGAAAAAGGCTGTGATGGTGAACTATTAGTAAGTATATTGTTGATGGATCAATAATTAAGTTTGTGAAATTTTTAGTTATATGTTGGAATTAATTATTTGCATATATGTGTAATAATGTAAGTATGTTTTTGATGATGAACAGAATAATTGATGAAGTTGCTGGAGGATGCGTTGGAGGGAGGTTATAATCGGTGGCGTTATGAAGTCTTGTAGAATGGATCAGGACCATCCAAATAGTAGTTTAAAATTTGTTTTTTTTATGACAATATTTAAATTTAAAGTTTTTTTAATATTATTTTTATTATTTTTAATTTTTTTATATAAGTTATGTATTTGGACTTAATTAGGTTTCAATTCCTGTTAGTTTTTTATTTTTATTTTTATTTTTTATTGAGACCTAATGTAAGCATCCTAGTTATCCTTGGTTTATACCTGTTTTCAATCTTCAATGAATATCGTGTGTATGGATTAAGACATTAATTATTTATAGAATAAATATTTAAGGTATTAATTATTTATAGAATAATATTTCAGGTATGAATTATTTATAGAATAAATATTTAAAGTATTAATTAATTTTAGAATAAATATTTAAGGTATTAAATAGTTTCTAAATATTTTTTTTGTAATTATAAGTAAGACATCTTTAAGCGACGAATATCATATGTTTGTCACGCAAAGTACGGTCAGACTGCGTTCAAATTTTCCCATTTATTGCGCATTTATGACGAATTTTGAGCGACGAATGAGTTTGTTGTGCAAAGGTGTCCTAGTGCTCTATAAACGCAGTTTCAGAACCCTAAAATTTATTAAAAAAATTTGTTTAAAAAAGAATGGCTGATTGTGGAGAAGGTTCTGGCAAAAAAAAAAAAACTTGTAGTGCGATCAGAGAGGTATAGATGGAAGCAAGTGCCATACTTTGAAGGAAAAAATATGGATGCGGTGTATGCCGAATTTAGGTATGACATTGGAAATTTGGTGCAGAGGGATTGTTTTACCGAGTTTGAGTCTTGGAAAAAGGTTCTTGAGGAGTTGAAGAATTTCATGTTGAGGGAGTTATCGGCAAGTTTGTAGTAAATAATGAACAATTATTTTTGTTAAAACATAATATTTTTTAAATTATTAATTTATTGTTATTGGCATTAATGTAGGTTCATTGAGATATTGATGAAACCAATGAGAAGCAACGAATTTATGTGGATGGGCTTTTCAAGCAGCGTTTTCGGCAGTGGAAGTTTAATGTGTTGTGGGCGAGGGAAGATTGAAGTTGAGGAGGGTTATTATTATTATTATTTTTATAAATAAGATTTTGTGCACTTGATATTTAATTTAATTAATAAATTTATGTTATGTGGATGAGCATTAATATTTACATTAATTATAATTTCTATTTGGGATAGTAAATTAGTTTTGTTAATTAATTTAATGTTTAATTAGGTTTGAGTTTTTGATTTATAATAAAATAAAAATTTACAATACATACAAATAAAACAGAAAAACATAAAAAAAATAAAAAAATATGCTTTGCACGACAGTACATGTTTTTGTCGCGCAATTTGTTGAAAAGAATAAATTATAAAGTAAAGGAAATAAAATAAAAAAATGGTAAACTTGCGCAATGAATGATTCTTTTTTGTTGCGTAACTTTTTTTAATCTGGATTAAGCCATGTGCAGAGCCAAACTGCAAAAAAAAATTGCAGATTGTGCCTTTGCACTCATCCCTTCGATTTTGCGCAATCCGGCATCCGTTATTTCCATTTTATATCAATTTCATCATCTAATACTCCTTGCATCTTCTTCTCTAGGTTGATTGAGCTATCTCAGTATGTCTGGTAAGCGTTTTTTTTCATTAGGGTACAAATATTAATGTAAATTCATACTAACGCCATTAATTTCGTTGTCTATATGGATATTGTGTGTAATTAGCGATTGGTGGAGAACGATTGAGAAGGTATTTTCTTGGTTTTATTTTTTTAAAAATATAAAATTAATTAAATTATGTTGAACTTAGTTTGTTATGTTTATATTGTGTTGTGAAATTATATTTTTATTATGGGTAAATTTGTACGTGACGTACAAATATGTGTTGTGATGTACGAAGTTAATTGAAATTAACTACGTACTTGTTTTTTTAATTTTTTTATATTTTTAATATAGTAAAACTTAGTTTCCCGTTCAAGGATTAGTTGGATTTTGCGCATGGATACAAAAGCATGACTGCGGTCCAATTAATTCTTGAATTGTCCCATTATTTGGACAGTTTGGGAATGCACAGTTATGATGCGTAGTTTATGGTTGAAGGATTATGTTTTTTGGTTGTGGAGATTTCGGTGTCATCTCTATACGTTCTTTAGGTAGTATATAGGTATTTTATATCTATATCGTACATGGGATATGGCCCTTACCGGAGGCCTAAGGTGACATTATCATTTTGTATAAAGTTGTTGTGATTGTTGTATTGTTATTGTGGTTCCAGGAATTATGGACAGGATGTGGATACAAAACCCGAATAGATGCACAGATGAATACTTAGATGGAATCGAGGATTTTATTGACTTTGCACGTACATGCAACCCCGGTGCAACTAGAATCCAATGTCCTTGTAGGAGGTGTAACAACACATTAAGGAGACACTTGAAAATATTTGATTTCTTTTATTAAGGAATGGAATGATTGAGACATATAATAATTAGAACCATCATGGGAAAAAATTAGACAATGCTTCGTCTTCAAACGCACAAGAGTGGACAATGTTGAACCTATTGTGGATCATAATGAACAAGTCATGGATATTATAATTGATGGTTTTCCATTTGCATTGATAAACACCAATCAGGAAGGGGAAGATGACGTGCTTACACCAATAATAGTGCAAAGTTCGAACAATATGAAAAACTATTAAAAAAATGCCAACTAAGAGTTATACTCGGAGTGCGAGAGCTTTTCCGTTCTCACGACCATTGTGGAACTAATGCACGAAAAAATAAAGTATCGTATGTCGAACCAGTGTTTGGATTACTTTTTGGGGGTTTTCAAGAGAATACTTCCGAAGGATAATTGTTTGCCGAAAGACCATAGACATGCGCAAAAGGTGTTGAATGGTCTTGGATTGGGTTATGAAAAAATTCACGCTTGTAAAAATAATTGTATTTTATTCTACAAAGAGAATAAAGCATTGGATAAATACCCTATATGCAATGAGTCGAGGTTCAAAATGACACCTCAGAACAAAACGACTAAGATCCCACAGAAAGTCATGCATTATCTGCCCTTCAAATCTAGGTTGTAACGATTGTATATGTCGACGCATACTGTCACAGACATGAGATGGCATAAGGAAAAACTGGTAGACGACGATGTGATGAGGCATCCTACAAATCGGGAGGCATGGAAAGAGTTCGATCAAACGTTCCCCAAATTTGCTGCTGATCCCCGGAATGTTAGATTGGGACTTGCTATTGACGGATTCAATCCGTTCGAGGTTCTAAACCAACACCACAACATTTCACCGATTTTTGTATTCCCATATAATTTGCCGTCTTGGAAATTCATGTAAAAAGAATACATGATGATGACTCTTTTGATAACTGAGGATCATGGCAGGTCAATCGATGTTTACTTAAGGCCGTTCGTTGATGAGCAAAAGGATTTATGGACAAACGGTGTGCACACATACGATAAGTCCACTGGGAAGATGTTCACTTTGCGGGCAGCAGTTATGTGGACTGTGAATGATTTTCCCGTATATGCAATGGTTTCTAGGTGGAGCACTAAGGGTTTGTTACCTTGGTCATCAGAGATGGTTGCCATGGGACCACGAGTGGCAAGAAAATGATAAAGAGTTAGATGGGAACACAAAGCATCACCTTAGACCTAAAGAATGGTCTGGTGATCAAATTTTGGAACAACTTAACCATTTAGATTTTGCTCCGTTCGGGAAAACAATGAGTCAGACCAGACCTTCTACACATATGAACCGGATGCACAAGCCTATATTTTTTGAGCTCCCATATTGGTCAAAACTAAAATTGAGACACAACCTCAACGTTATGCATGTTGAGAAAAATGTCTTTGACACATTGATGGGCATCATTCTAGATATCGAGGGCAAGACAAAGGACACGATCAAAGCTCATCTTGCATTGGAAATAATAGGCATATAGAGGGGTTTATGGATGAATAGGGACAATGATAAAGCCAGAAGGGATCTTGCATTTTTTTTCCCATGAAACCGAATGACAAAAAAGAGTTTTTAAAGTTTGTATCATCTGTAAAGTTTCTCGATAGGTATGCTTCTAATATCGTGCGTTGCGTGAATGTTGACGGAGGTAAATTTCCTGGACTAAAGAGCCATGACTGCCATGTGTATATGCAACGCTTACTTCCTGTGGGTATTCGACACTTATTATTGGAAAATGTAGTGAAGCCAATCATGTTGTTGTCCAGATTTTTTCCCCAGCTGACGACAAAAACGTTGCAAAAGACGGACATTAATCAATTGCGCTATGACATTGTCCAAGTCCTATGCAAGTTTGAGATGACATTCCCTCCAGCTTTCTTCACAAGTATGATCCACGTGAATTGCGCCATGACATTGTCCAAGTCCTATGCAAGTTTGAGATGACATTCCCTCCAACTTTCTTCACAAGTATGATCCACGTGACGGTTCACTTGCCCGAAGAGGCATCGCATGCTGGTCCTGTCAACTATCGTTGGATGTATCCAATAGAAAGGTATATAATCCTCATCATTTGTTTATACATCATTAGCCCACACTTAGTAATTTGTATCGTATCGTTTTATTTTGGCAAGCTTCTCGGGGAAAAAAAAAAGTGTACGTAACAGGGCGAAGCCTAAAAGATCAATTATAGAGGCTTGGGTTCAATTTGAGTCACTTACTTTCTGTGGAATGTATTTAAAATATGTGGAGATGGCTTTCAATCATCCTCAACGCAATAATGATGGGGGTGTGAGAAAGGAGAAACTCTCTGTTTTTGCCCAAAGTGCATGACCCTTTGGAGATTCTGTACGAGGAGAGTCGTTTTCTAAAAATGACATAGAGGTAGTGCATTGGTTCTTACTGAACAATTGTGATGAGATAACGACATACTTAGATGAGCATGAAAAGATGATGAAGTGAGAACATCCATCACATTTGTATACCAAGAAACATCAAGAATTGTTTCCACAGTGGTTTCTCGAATATGTAAGTTATAAGTGTTTTGTATTTGACATATATATTGTAGTATTTAATTTTCTCAAACTAACATGTGAATTTTTTTGTATAATATTAGGTGAATAAATTGAAAGCATCAAATTCTCCCACTTACAGTTTCTCCCACTTACAGTGAAGAGTTATATAACTTGGCGTTTGGCTCTATTCGCGCTGAATTGTTCTCGGGTTGCCATGTTAAAGGCGTCAAGTTTTTGGGGACTGCATGAGATGACAAGTTGTGTACGCAAAACAGTGGTGTCCATGTCCCAAGTGGAGATGAAAGTACGGACATTGATTTCTATGGCAAACTAACAACTGTCGTGTAATTGCTTTACAAAGACCAATACCAAGTGATCATGTTTAAGTGTCGATGGTTTGATACAAGGCCAAATAGGTAGGAAAGTGTTAAAATTGACTATGGCTTACTATCTGTGAACATTAACAGAACTTGGTACGATGACGACCCTTGCATTTTGGCAAACATAGCAAAACAGATTGTGTGTCGAGATAACCCTAAAGCCGGGAGAGGTTGGAAAGTTGTTCAGAAGATGGATCAAAGGAACATGTATGCTATACCAAAACAAGACCCAACTGACTATGACGTCGACAACATCACTAACCAGCGTTTATAATCTTCAATGGAAAATGATGCGGAAACACTTCGAGATACAAATCTTATCCAAGAACAGTTTCAGATACAAGGAGTGTCTTCAATCGAAATACCAATTCAGTCAATTACAATTGACCTCGATGATCTTCCGCGATATGATGTTGCAGTGGGCCTGAAAGACGACGGTGACATAGTTATGGATGAGGATGATTGGGAGACCGAAAGTGATGACAGCGAAAGTTATTATAGTTCAAATGATGAATAATGCAATTTATTTGCAACTTGCCATGTAAAACATAGTAAATGATTTTTTTTTTGTAATTTAATTATCTTATGTCATAACTAATATGGTTTTATTTGAATAAATATAAATTTTAAAAAATTTACCCAAGTAAGTTTAATTTTTAGCTCATTGTGCGACGAAGAAAATTTTATTCATCGCGGTAATGGCATTTGCGTGACAATTAATTACTATTCGTCATGCAATGAGCTGAAAATTAGGCGCACATGAAAATAATTTCGTGAAAATTTGAATTTATTGCGCGACGAATATCTTCTGTTTATCGCGCAATAACCTCGGGATTAAACTGAAATCGTAAACACTTTCCCACTTACCCCTCACCTCTCATCTCTGTAAACTCTCTGATAGCTCTTTCTCTTCCTTCACCGACAACCCTCTCTTTTCCTCATCCGACAACCTTATCTCTTCCTCCTCCTACAGCGCTCTCCCTCCGAGGTAAATTTCAATTTACTGAACTTTAGTCAAATTAGGAATTAGGGTTCTAATGTGCTTTTGGGTGGTTTTTGGTTTGATAAATGTTGGATGTTTATATCTAGTCTTGTCTTGGAATGTTGCTGTCATTCTAATGGTAATTGTGTTTCTTTATATACTTGAAATTAGGGTTTCCAATTTTTCATATTTTAGTGTTTACATTTTGGGGATTAGGGTTTACAATTTTGGGGATTATGGTTTACAATTTTTTAGATTTTAGGGTTTACATTTTGGGGATAAAGGTTTAGAATTTTGGACTAGGGTTTACAACTTTTCATATTTTAGGGGATTTGGTGGTCCTAACGATCCCACCCAATCCGTATAATTTTGTTACATGGGTGAAGAATTATGGGATTAGTTAGTTAAATTATGAACTGTGCGTTGAGAATTTAGGGATTAATTAGTTGATTTTTGGGTACTTTGATATGAAGGCACAATTTATTGGAATTTGTGGGAACTGTTCGGATTAATTAGTTGATTTTATGTTGGATGAGCAATTTTGTTGGAAATTTTGGTGGATTGGTTTTTTGATTTGGATTGATGTTGATGTTGTTTGTTAATATGTGTGTATATGTACATGTTTATTATATAGGGTAGGTAGAGAATGTGGGTTTATTAGGACAAACAATGACCTTGTATTGACTTACCTAAGTTTCGTCTATAATTTATCGATAAGAAATTTTGTTGGGTCGCATATGAAAGTGGCATATATGGTGTGGTTATGCTTCCTCAAATTTGTAAGCTTTTGTGACTTTATTAAATATGTCGGTAATATTATTTGGGAATGTTTTTGTTTCTCCTTGAATGAAATGCATATAGGTAAGTGGATTGATTTTTTGTTTCTCCTTTAATGAAATGCATATAGGTCAAGATTCTTTTATGGGGTTGGTGTGAGTGATATGCCACATAATTAGGCATAGTGAAGGATATGTTTGTGTTTATGTTTTGAGGCCTACATAAGGCAGCTGCTGCCCAAGTCAATTAGTTCCAAGTACCATATATATTTTTGTTTTCTTGTTGTTTAATTGAATGGAGAAATGCATATAGGTAAGTGGATTTGTTTTTTGTTTCTCCTTTAATGAAATGCATATAGGTAAGTGGATTTGTTTTTTGTTTCTCCTTTAATGAAATGCTTATAGGTAAATGGATTGCTTTTTGGGTTCTCTTTGAATGAAATGTATATAGTTAAGTGGATTGGTTTTTTGTTCCTCCTTTAATGAATGCATATAGGTGTAGATGCTTTTATGGTTTAATTGTTTGTTTTATGTTTAACGGTATATATATGGTTCAAATGCTTGATTTAGTTATGTGTGGGGTTGGTGTGAGTGATATGCCACATAATTTGGCATGTGATGGGATTTATGTATACTTATTGAATTTTTTTTTCTTCTAATTATGCACACGTCAAACCTTATTAGCGGTGACGACTACACCCCGTTTGCCTCCCCCGGCTCATTCGTCAGCTACCACTGCTCATGCACAAATGGACCACTTGCCGGTTGGTCCCGGGGTCTCCCAGGCGCCCGCGTTATCAGCCTCATCAGTGGCGCTACCTGTTAGCTCCAGGCGTGGTCACTGCCGCCCCCGCACGCCTGACACACCATCGACATCCACTACTGATGCCTCGGGGTCACAACAAGGTAAAGTTT
This sequence comes from Crataegus laevigata, assembly GCA_963580275.1. Lineage (NCBI taxonomy): Eukaryota > Viridiplantae > Streptophyta > Magnoliopsida > Rosales > Rosaceae > Crataegus > Crataegus laevigata. The sequence goes on along the minus strand of OY756940.1, from coordinate 12,884,715 downwards.
AATAATGCCCCGCACGTTGATAACTATTTTTTTTTATAGTGCCTTGGTAATTTATCCATATAGACTGTTGTACGTGATATTGGATTGCCATTATTTCTTTGTAGAGAACAACGTCTCTAAAAAATTTTGTTCAATTTTTCTACTTAATTCTGAGTTTTACTAGTTTAAGTTTGTTCAAAAATTTGAGCTCCAGTTGTTCTAAGTTCGATCTTTAGTTATTTAGGTAAGTAGAAATAAAATGTGTAAAGCGGACGTATCATTGTGCTTGTCAAATGTATATGCTTCCTTGAACTGAAAGTAATTGTTGTTTACTTATGCAAATCACGGAGTTGGATTGTATTTACATTTTGTAATAGTACATACAATGTTGGCAAAAGTACAAACCTTATAACGAATACCAAATATGAAATATAATAAGAATTTGGTTAACTTAATTTTGTTATTTTAGGTTCAGTTTGTTGAGTTATGTAATTTAAGGATTAAACAGTTATTATATATATTGTTTATTGTTGTCATTGTTCTGAACCTTTTATTAAACAATTGTAAACATTCTGTTGGATACATATATTTTTATGTTATTTTCAGGTTTATGAGAAATATTTTAATTATAGGGAGGTTATGCTGAAATTTTAGTAGGATTTGTTATTAGTTTTGGGTTAACGTTAATTTTATATTTCTTTGCAGCCAAGAAAAACACCTGGGGACCTTGTCGCTAGTTGAAGATGGTGAATATCACCCGGGTGACCAACGGACGTATCACTATTGGATATGACAAACGGCATCGGGCTGCACCAATAGGAGAGCAGCATAACGCATTGGCCCACGCATAGCGCATGCACAGTTGTTGGTAAGTATCCTACCTTTTAATTATTTTTCCTTCAAATTATATATATTTATATTACTTAATGTATGTAATTAATTTGTTACATTGTAGACGAACTACAATTTAGAGAACATGAACGACGATATGATGGCGTACGTCAATAAGCTCTTCTCTGAATGGTACAAGTAGTGGAAGAGCGACTTGCACCAATATTTTCAAACATTTGATGATTCGCAAGTCGCTCTTGAAGAGGGTTGCCTGAAAGAGTTCGAGGGTCGGGAGAATAATTGGGTGTGGCCTTGCAGTCATTTTCAGGAGCCTGGCTATGTGGTATTTTTTTTATATTAAGTTTAAAATTATTATATGTTTCTTACTAATTTTATTGATTTTTTTATATTTCATTTAAATTTGAACTAATACGGGAGGCGCGGCGGCGGGTAGTAATAAAGTTTTTCATATTCAATTTTTAATATGTCATTAATATTAATTTTTTTTTCATACTAACATTTTTCTTCTCTTGTTCTATTCAAGGGCCGGAGATCAATGTCTTTAGCGACGTTTATGTTCGACCCGGGGATGAGTTGACCAAGTCCCTTCATGTAAGTATTCTTCAATTTTAATTATTATCTTGCACATTCAAGTTTCATGGTTATTATATGAATTTTATAATTAATATTTTATGTTATATTACACAGGCGACGATGATGGAGAAGAGGCAATTGGTTCTTCAAGAGTGCGCCTCCCAGCTTTCTTCCGAGACTCTGCTCGAGTATGTCGATCCCCCAGAGGATGCGAGGTTTCAGATCCTTACGGAGACCTTGGATCAAACTCTCGGGTGAAGGCTAGGGACATATTGTAGGGGGATGGGGAATGCCCGACTGCTGGAACCTAGAGCCCCTTCATCATCGTAATCAAACAGTCAGGTTACAGCTTTGACAGTAGAGGTGGCCAACTTTAGGACTGAGCTTGCCTCGTATAGGAGTCAAATGTCATAGCTTGTATAGGCCCTTAGTCATTCCGACATTCGTCTCTCGGATTTTCGTCTCCTGTCGACCTCCGAGCCCCTCTAACCTGAGCATGGCCATACCTCTGCCCTTTTAACCTCTGAGCCTTTAGACAACCTTGAGACCTTCTAGCTGCCTTTGCAAGAAGACCACGTAGATTACACCGCATTATTTTCTTAGTTTTTTACTTCCTTTTTTTTTAAACATTTTTCTTGTACATAGTACATACATTTATATTACTTTAAATATATTAATTTTCTCTTCATTACATTTTCTAATTGCAATTTAATTTTATTACAAAAAAGTAATTTATTTTTATTACAAAATTAAAAAAAAGAAAGTAAAATTAATTTTTTTTTTGCGTGACGAAAACCTTCGTCTCGCAATACTCAAGCGACAAACAAGGTTTAGTCGCGCAATAATAAATTGTTGTTGCGCAAAGTTTAGAGAGACGAATAATAGTCGTCCCACATATGTATCTAGGTATTTTGTGCGACGAAAACATTCGTTCCTAAAAATTTTGTGCGACGAAGGGTAAACCGTCACGCCATGTTTTTGCGACCAATGATGATTTTCGTCGTGCAAAGTCTTTCTTCACTATCTTTGCATGACGGATTCTGTGCGACAAAGTTTCTGTCGCGCTGAAGTTTGTGCGACGAAAATATACTTTGCGCGACCAACTTTGGTTCGTCGCACAAATAGTAAAACGTAGTAGTGACCCCAACAACAAAAAAAAAGGACAAAAAAAAGAGGGCCAGTACTCCTGGAGCGGCTGCAATTCTCCATTAATTTATGTTGATCTGCCTTGCATTCCATATCCATTTTGTTATAAACAAACTGCAGAGGTCGAGTTTGATAGCGACCTTCCATATTCATTGTTTCCTATCCTCATTTCCCTTTTGTATGCATCCGTTTATACTTTGAGCTGCTAATTATTTATTGTATTTGTACTCCATTCTCAATAGAACTTTCACAGTTTAACAATGAATAATTATTTTTACGATATATGTATTCTGTACTAGCCAAGGGAGACACACGTTGCTTTTATCGGAGGGTTAGTGTACTCTGCTCCCACATTCGAGAAGGACTTTATATATGTAACAGAATATTTCGAGTTCTGTCGTCCTGCGAATCGGCTTTCCATGATGCCATACATGAAAGGGCATCATTGGCTTGAAAAGCATAAGATTGCTTGATTAATTTGAAATATCACCATAATAACATTCCCGTTATATAAAAGTCGCATTCCCACTCAATCCTTTCAACCCTTAATCGCATGCAGCCATATATAGTTGCATAGGCATATCAAAATATTAATTCATTTGTTGGCAATCTCTGACCAAAGCTAGGTAAGAACTAAGAAGTATGTACAAGAAAAATATAACACATTTCTGACTTCTTAATTAGTTTCTTTCAACTTATCTGATATAAAATAAGATTGGAAAACAATTTAGTTATCATCGGGAAAAAATGCAGAACAAACATGTTCGATTTGATAGCATCTTAAGAAAAGTTGGGTTGACTAAATTGCATGTTAATTAATTTTTTTTACATATAAGTTCATCAGCCTGACTATATATCAATCCCAACAAAATTATACAACTAATTAATGTTACTATCACATTATTAGAAGATACGATTAATTAGCAAGACCCATTATATAAAACACACACACACACACACACACCCACACCATTCGAATAGGCTTTCCATGATACCAATACCATACATGTTTTGATTGTGAATGAATAATTAGACTGCTCATGGTTTTTGTTAAGGTTAATAAATTCCACTATGCATCTCTCTACTTTCGGTTTAGTATCATTTTGGTCTCCATCATTTAAACATTGACACTGTTACTCCTCTTTTGAATTACTCATGCTGATATTTTGATCCCCATTATTGTCAAGTTATTTTTTATTTACTTTTCCTCCGTTTAGTTGACCCATCTTTTGCCTTGCATCGAACCATATAAATAACGAATGGATTACACAATGTTATAAAGACAACAACTAAAAATTCTCTTGAATAAAAATCTAGATGTAGACGAATATGAACAGTGACTTATGTAACATTAGTTTGGGATTCATATAAGCATAAAGTATGTCATCAAGGGATGGGATAGCAATAATTTGATAGTTCAACTCATGAAATGACTAATAGTTTAACTATATTTAACCCATTTAGGTTTGAGATTTTCAAAACGGATCATGAAATTTTAGTTTTCTCACATTTCACCTTGATGTTCTAAAATTGTATTCACGCTTTAAATGTCTAATCATTCATTTAATTTAAGTGTTTATTTTGTCAATATAGTGCAAATAGGGCTTACAATTTAGCCCATATAAGGATCTCAAGCACACCATGTTCATAGTTTAATGAATTATCGTACAATTAAGCAAATTAAAGGCATAAACTGATACAATTTCAATACCGTAGGGTGTAATATAAAAAATTTTGATACTTTGTGGACTAATTTGAAAATTAACCCAAATATGTAGGGTGTAAAAAATAATTACAAGTTTAAAATACAACAATAACGAAAGAATAAACTTCTGTCTTCTACATAAACACACTCATAGATCCCCAACCATGTAATGCTATTCTTCAAATAATAATTGGATTTGGATTGAGGGTTAACTGATTAATTAAAGCTAATGAATATGAATTACTTACTGCAGTAAAAAGACTACTGAAACTTGAACCAGCTGGATCGTCTTGAAGCAAGAGAAAAAGACTATATGGCTAGTTCCAAAATGGTAGGGAAGGTTGCTTTAAGCTTTTGCAGTAAATAAGCCTCGAAGAGATAAACAAACAGGTGTTTTAATGTTGGCCAGTTTTTTCCGTGTGAATGCAAACCTATAGAACTTAAATAGAACTAGTTTGTTGTCATGTGTTGTTCGGGTGTATGAAAATTGCTCTACTAGTGTTAGCTGCCTGAGCTTGAGTCTTCCATCCACAAAAACGCACACACAAAGCAGATGGATGGAGATAGAGAAGATGATATCATGCACGTTCGTATGCATAGTTAAAGCAAGCTAGCTCTAGAGAGAGAGAGAGAGAGAGAGAGAGAGTTCTAGAGAGAGATGGAGAGAAGGTTAAAGTGTGCATCACGGCACTACCTAGGTCTAGCTCAAAGCTACAGAGAGGACTGCTTTTTCCAGGTGTTGTTACTGCGAGGATGATGACGTGGAACGTTTTTAGGGGTTTGCTTCACTGTATGGTCATTGCTTCCTCATGACTCCCTCTCTCTCGGCTCCATCTCTCCAGAGTCCAGAGAGTCCTTTGCTAGAAAACAAAACAAAATACGAACTACAAAGGGTCGTCCAAGATTCTTTATATAATAAAGCCGGCGCCACAGTGGGACAGGTGGCTCTGAGTGATCTGCAAATTTGCCATCTCCCATTCATGCCACCTAATACTCCACTACCGAGCTGCTGGTGAATTTACTTCACTTATTGATGTGTTAATCCACTAGGACTACTAACTTAACTACGTTAGCTAATCATCATTAACGGTATTGTTAAACTACAATACGATATTCGAGTTTCTATGTTTCAGCTTTTTTCGATCCAGTTTAAACGTGATTCTATTACTTGGATGTTGTCTCCCAATAGAAGCTACTCTGCCTCACCCGATTAGAATGCTATTAGGGAGTTCCATTCGAAGGTCCCATGGGCTAGTCTCTTGTGGTCTGGCAAGCATGTCTCAAGGTGGAGTTTGTAGGAACTATAAATGGTTAGTCTTCAACAAGGATCACCAACAACATATCTTACATATAACATTACAAGAGTTGGCATTAATAAATAGATCAACCATACCTGAGAACCCATATGTCCAGCAACAAAGACAGCAGCAACACCAACTGAAAGACTTGGCGCATGCTGTGTTTACTGTTACACAGAACACATTCAAGAATTCTTCTACTCACTCAAGACCTTATGTTCCAATGATGATAGATCCTTGATAACAGAACTTGTTCTTTGTGAGCAGGGAATCCTTTATTATATCGAACTGGACTTCTCCAACTTCCATCTATCATGATGATTGGATAGCAACTGCTATGAACCGCAACAATCAGCTTCTTTCGACGTGGAGCAATGCAGGCATCCTTATCACGTCTCATATCCCTTATTTTTAGGAGATCAATTATTGTCATGGCCATGACTCCTAATTGGTTTAAACCCACATTTAGGTATCCTTATCATGATGTGTAAGTTCAAAACCTAACATTCTCCCACTTTTGAACTTCCACTTGTCATGTTCCTTGTCGAACGTATTAAACCAATTCCTTATGTGATCACTCAAATCATGTTAACCATACAACAACTCATATCTGCCATGAATAGCTTCAAAAAGTTGAACTCTAGAAAATTAGTACTTCACAATTTGTACTAACATTCTGAAATCACATCCCCCAAAACTACTCATGCATGATATTAATTGAGCAAACTAACATATTTAACATGTCTATTATTTACACTCCCCCTGATCAAACCAAACATCATTGTCAAGCCTTTGTTTGGCTCCAATGATAAGCCTTTTACAATAACCTGCTCATTAAACCTCGGTTTGATTAGTAATTCATCATTTCAAACACTGCATATATATATGAAACAACATCAAATATGATACAATCATATTCGATCCTTTATCAAACTCCAATGAGTTTGCCTAATGCTTCCAACCAAGCCTCAATTCTGCCTTATGCAGATAAACTAATCATTGAGTGAATAACCATGACATGCAATTTTTATGTAACACCTTTGGGCAAGAGACATAAAATATCAGTAATGCAATCTTAATCATGCATCCTTATTTGCATAGCTATTTCACAAAAATTTCAAGTTACAACTCAAATCATGTCTTTGGATAAGGGAACAAAGTTGACTTAAAACTTTTATAAAATACTACACACTATATCACAGTTCAAGCCATTCACTATTTCTTTCTTTATAGATTGATCTTGTGCAATGAATTGCCACTCACAAAATTCAATTAAGAATCCCTTGAACAAAATTTCCTAATAATTCCCACTTTGGTGAAGATTTATTCAAACATTTGTTCATTATAGAGATTATTAGTGTTGAAAACCTGCATAAAACTTTAGCATTTCAATTTGATTGTAGAAATCATCGAAACGTCAAATGAAAAACCAATTTTCTACACAAGTAAAATTAATTATAGATTATTTTCACATGTATCAGGTTCAACCTTGCAACCTACCAGCCATATTCAAGTTCAACATAAATTTCCTAAGCTACAATCTACACCAATGGCTATTGCCAATACATATTTAGATATCAAGAAGCTGATTTCAATCATATACCAAATTTCAATCAGATATCAATCATCGTTTGTGAAACTGAAACAACCATGACTACCAATTCTAGAATGATAAAAGCGCAATGCTTATAGTGTTTTAATCTCCAAACCATATATTCATTTTCCTGATGTGAATAAAACGTTGGCAGCAGCATATAGCATTAGAACAATTGATCATGCTATAGAAAAACTGTAGCAATCATCACATGAATTTTATACATGCATAAAACATTAGGATTTCTTATCACAATAAACAAATATCACATGTTCATAGCCGAGGTATTCACTAAAGAAGACATGGAAAAAACGTTGAAATGCATGCTTATAACATACCTTTAGTTAAAATTATAAGCAACCATTCATTCTTTATTGTACACCCACCATTACATGGTCTTTTCATGCAATTATATCAAGTATATGGCAGTACACATGCAACAGCACCATTTGCCATCTTCTGACAGCACGCATGGGAAAGACTTGTGTAACACACATGGGAAAGAAGTCTGAAGGTTACACTTTAACAGTAACCACATGGGAAAGAATGAAAGCATTAGAATGATACCTCAGCATTTGCTTCTGCCCGCATAACATAGCAGTGACGCAATCTCAAAATGTGAAGATTCCTTGTCCTTGAATCTGTCTTGATACGCCAGTTGAAATCATTTGGAAAACTGTAAGGACTATCTTAAGAAGGTATGGAAAACTTGAAACAATCATTAGTGATTGTTAAATGCATGTTTATATCACACCTTTGGGCAAGAGATATAAACTGCCATTGACCTTCATTGTAGAGCCATCATGCAAGGATCTTATCATGCAATTATTACAAGTCTTTGGACAAGAATATGGCTTGATCTACATGATGCCATACAATAATTATAACTACCAACAATTTATGCATCCCCTTCTTTGGAAAAGAATGTGAACATTTCTTAAGTTTTAAACCACAAACATTCTTCCTTTACTGTAATCGAACAACGTTCTTAATTGTTCTTAACATTTACTGCAAACCAAACTGTTAGTATAGTAGCAGAAAAGATAAAACTCAAAGTGATATAGTTCCAACAATATACGGATCATTATATTGTTCACAACTGAAATAGATGAAAATTGTATTCTCACTGCAGCCAACACATTGCATATACAGATCATAAAGCCACTTCATCTTCCATTTTTTAAATAAATGGGATATAATCATACTAATAAACTAATGAAAAACATCATTTGATTAGTCATGTCCCAGAGCATGCACTCAATCTGTTGTTTAACGAGGAAACTTTACTTAGAAGAATCACAACAGTAGATAGCACACACACTGAGTATAGTTTTACCAAGATACATTCTCGCAATGTTCATTTACACACCATCAACCAGTGCATGAAAATAGTTTAGTTCCAACTTTACTTGCATGCACCCAAGGAGATCAAGGAAGAAAATTTGAAATAAAAAACGCATGCTTATGAAGAGAAAACTTTACGAGCATCCAACATAACACAAAAACAAACCACTCAAAATTTTCCTTCTTTGTAGAATTTGCCTAATTATGTGTCTTTTCAACCAAGATGCACGCCACATGCAAGTTCTCTAAGCAGAGATCGGGTTTCACTAGTTTGGTAACCTAATCATCTTTTTTACTTGTACTTGCATATATAAACAATCAAGAAACATTACAGGAACTTGTAATTAGGAATTAGGCAACAAGAAATCGAGGCAACCATGAACCAAGAAATCAAAATAGTAGGGAATTAGATGCTGTCATGAATCAAGGCAACAATCACCAATGCTAACAGTAGAGGCTAGGTTGAGGCAATTTTCTTCCCCGTACATCAAATATTCCCAGTAAATGATATAGGTATAAATGTTAGATAATTAAGTTTGAATCCAAACTAACCTTGCTCTGATACCATATGTAGGAACTATAAATGGTCAGTCTTCATCAAGGATCACAAACAACATATCTTCCATATAACATTACAAGAGTTGGCATTAAGAAAGAGATCGACCATACTTGAGAACCCATCTGTCCAGCAACACCAACTAAAAGACCTGGTGCAGGCTGTGTTTACTGTTAACACATAACACACTTAAGAATTCTTAACAGTAAACACACTCAAGAATTCTTCTACTCACTCAAGATCTTATGTTCCAATGGTGATAGAACCCTGATTACAGAACCTGTTCTTTGTGAGCAGGGAATCCTTTATTATATCGAACTGGACTTCTCCAACTTCCATCTATCATGATGATTGGATAACAACTACTATGAACCGCAACAATCAGTTTCTTTCAACGTGGAGCAATGCAGACATCCTTATCACGTCTCATATCCCTTAATTTTAGAAGATCAGTTATTGTCATGGCCATGACTCCTAATTGGTTTAAACCCACGTTTAGGTATCCTTATCATGATATGTGTAAGTTCAAAACCTAACAGAGTTTCATTCTTTGGTTTTCTATAAGGGGTAATTTATGTATTATAGGTTGGGTAATGTTCTTTAACCTTCATGCCTCGCCTATTTGCTCTCTTTGCTTGACTGATAATGAGTCTCAAAATCACTTGTTTATTAAGTGTCAGTATTTGGTCCCATGTGCTAAGTGTGGTTGTGATTATCCTCTTTTAGATTGACATGAGTTTATCAGTTGGGCTGCTAATAATTGGATGAGTAAGTCATTGGATGTTACCATTAAGAAGTTGTGCCTCCAAGCTATTGTCTATGCTATTTGGAAAGAACAGAATAACATAAATTCAGAAACGAACACCTCCACTCCGTTGCTATCTTTAAAGCTGTTGTGAACTCTATACGCTTGTGGTTATGTTCTTTGCAGATTTCGATGTCTATTGCAAATGTGCCTATTTTTCAAGAATGGAGAATTCCTATGTAGTTTCTCTCTTTGATCCTGGTTGTTAGGTTGGGTTGTTGATGTTTTTTTTTTCCTTTTGTTTTTAGCTTGGCCTTTGTTACCATCGTTGTTTTGTAGTTTGTTGCTTCTTTTGTTTCTCTTTTAATATAATCATTCATTTACCAAAAAAACTTATCTAACATTTCCCTTTGTATTTAGACGCAAGGATGATAACTTTTAGCTTGAAATGGTATGTAACACAACTCCTACGACGTAACAAACTTAGGTGTGGCTGATCAAAACGACAATAATTGAATCGCAATTTAAATCCTACGACGTAACAAAAGCAACAATAAATCAAAAGGAAAGCAGAGAACACAAAAAAGTTAATGAGGGAAAAGCTCTTCAACAAATGAAGAGAAAAACTTCAGGGCATACAACTCGATAATCACCATCGACTAAGGAAAAAGAACTTATACAAGACTCAAGAATGCTGGCACTTGCTACATTTGAAGTCCTCTCTTATACTTTAGTTCTTGTAGCACGCCGCCTTTACTTTGGCTTCTCTTGGATGAACACCGATGAACGCAGATGATCTTCCCCACAAGCAAAGGATGAACACAACTTTGTTTCACACAAATAGATGATATGATGATTGCTAGATTTCTAAAGCCTCACAAAGGCTGCTCTCAAAATCTAACCTATAAGAAAACATACTTTTACTCTCAACATGCATCTCACGTATTCTTAAAATATGTAAAAGTTTTTTTTTTCATTTTTCCTTGATGGTATAAGGGAAATTTTATTGAATAAAAAAAGAAAGTTACACCTAGTCAGGGAGGGGCATAAAACCTTACCCTCATTATACAAAGCAATTGAAAAAAAAAATACAAGAAAAGTGGGAGGGAGACATAAAATCTAACCTCTCTAAAGGAAATACTAAAATGTATAAACCTGCAAAATGAGCTTGAAAACACCAAAAACGAACTGTTACCAAGAAAAAGAAAAGCACACATTATGAAAGTGGGATTAACCTAAAAGTTGTGATGCATGCTAATCTAAAAAATGGAAACTAGGTAAGCCAACGATATTCGAATGCAAATAAGTAAGTATTATCGACGGAGGCGAGTCATGCCAGACCAAGTTTGAGGAAGATAATGTGAGAGCAACAAAAGAAGTTGAGGAAGATGGTTTTTTTTCTTTCCTGATAAATGTGAGAGCAACAAAAATCCATCCCTCGGATAGACAAACAAGTGAACAATCGGGCACAAAGAACCCAAGGAGGAGCAAAATCATCATAAGTAACAGAGACAAGCAAGAACACTAGAAGAATCATTAACCAAAGTATAAGCCAACCCCACTGATAATAAAATTCGACACCAATAATAATTTTTTATAGCTCCACATACGAAGAATTATGATGACCAATACCTTGACAAAATCCTCCAAGAAATTGATCATGTCAATCCCTAAAAACTCCCGTACAAGCGGCATGACCATGATTTTCTTTAGACAAGCCATCGGTGTTAAGCTTAAGCCAATGAAACCCAGATAGAGACAAAGCACGGGTTGTATACAAGGTGCCTTAGGAGGGATAGGTCGAATACACATATAACAAATTACATAAGTATCCAAACTTTGAGATCCAGGAATAAACATCCCAACATAACAATCCTAGATTTAATAGACATGCATAAGTGATGTAAAGAAATTGTTTGGTTCCCAAAAATAGACTTATTATGTGCTTCCATAAGAGAAATGGTAAAAAAAGCCCGCAAAAATTCAAAGATTATATAACTCACAAGAAAAAAGCTTACACAAACGCGTTCCAAAACATGTTAGTGAATCAGAAAAGGGTATAGAAGTACCAAACTGACAAGCCAACCATGTCCAAAGTTGCTTTGATACCGGGCACCACAATACAGACTTAGTTATTTAAAGGGAAATTGAAGCCTAAGAAGTAGGACAACAATAAAAGATAATTTGATAATTTGTTTTGGGTAGTATTATTCACACGCTTAAATTTACTTCTAACACATCCCTCTCAATTTTTGGATTTCGGATCGAATGAATTGAAGGTGATCAATGATTAAAAATTAACAAAGATGTATGAAAGGTAGAATGAGTATGTGAATAGCACTATCATTTGTTTCTCTCTCGAATAACTCAAATATAATTTCCTATAAAAACTAAACAGATTTGATCTCACACTCCAAATAAACTCAACACATAAACATGACTTCCTAAATGAATGCATATTATTTTTACCCTAAGAAGTCCACGAAATGAGCTTCAATGATGTTGCCGTGCAAACCAAGTCTTCTTCACTTAGACGTAAAACTTTGGACTAATGAAATTGAAGACTAAATATTACAACACGTTTTATACAGTGTCTAGGAAAGTATAGCCAACTAAAGACTTGCGCTTTGATTAGATAAATAAGGTGTGCATGAAGAGAAATGAGTGTGCAAAAATCACTTCCCTTATTCTTCAACCTTGTTTTGAAATAATTTCTACTCATAAGCTCTTCTAGTAACATCAATTCTATTGGAAGCACTACAAAATTTAATAAAAATGCAAGTGCTTCTTGAAAAAAAACTTGAACACAAACATTTTAAAATTATTTTGCCAAACATGATTGTAATCACAATTTTTTTGAGGTTTTGGTGAAAACACTTTATTTGTTAGGGAACAAGTTTTCAGTTAAGCACATTTCTTGTTTCAATTTCTTCTAATTTATAAATATAACATTGTGCATCTCTTATATATCCCTGAATTTTGCCCAAATTCTTGGGCTAGAAGAAGTTATTTTATCGATAGTGGATAAATCCCGAATTCGAATCTTCATTCTCTTGATAAAAAATTATTTATTATATTAAATCTTAGGTTATTCTTGGAATCCCCAACATAAACAAAGTTGATAGGCAAGGTATAAAATATCGATAATATCGGAAATATCGGTAGTCCGGAAACACGGAAATATCGACGGAAATATCGGGATAATATCGATATCGATAAAAAACCAATGGAAACCACGGAAATTGTAAGAAAAACTTGGAAATTTTTATTGAAACTTTGCAGGATGTTTATTTAGTCAATTATCTATTAGTTTATCACAAAAAATTAGAAGGAAATGCATTGCATGATGGATTTAACTTATTTAAGTTGATTATATAGCGAGCTGGCAAACATTGTGAGTGTATAAAATATGTAGTAATTAATGAAAGAAGTTTAAACACACCATAATCATTTATATATAATGAATTAGTACAATATTTTACACGTTATACATTGCATGGTAAGATACAGGAGTGACTTAGTACCACATAGAGTTCCTATGAGGTTCAAAATTTTGACTATCTTCATCATCTCTATGTGTAGAGTAAGTGTATTGTGAAGAGTAGTCATCAAATGATAAATCCCCAAAAAAGTTTTGCAAGTAATTGTTAACATGCCACCCATATGGATCCGAGCTTGGTTGACGTTGTCAAGAAGCAAAATCATTTGAAGATTGAGTCTCAGATTCTTTCCATGAGTTGCTCGATTCCATCCCAACAGGAATGGGATATGAAGGGTAGGGAAATGGTTGACCATAGTTACTACTTCCCACTCCAACAGAGTCCGAAGTTATAGATAACGAGTCATCTTCTTGACGGGACAAAGTCCCCTTGCCTCTTTCTCTACGAGTATAGTCCTTCCCTATGGCACCAATTCCTGGTCCTGCCCGCCTACTGCCATGGTCCTCATCCTGTGTTGCATGCGTGAAGTTTGCCTCACTAGTGAAGGGGCTCATAAATCCGGGAGGTGGTCCATAATAGTATCCACCTCCACCACTACCTCCAGCTCCACCACTACCTCCAGCTCCACTATATCCTTCATCATTCCCACCTCCGGTGGTAGGTGAGTCTCCTGATCTTGTACTAGAGCTATCATTAGTATCAGCAGGATCTTGTGGTTGTGTAGGATTGGAATAAGGTGGAATTCCAGTGTTTTTTGGTCTTGGGCGCAAAAGTTCTTCGAAAGAGTCAGCGCTACTAGATCCCACCTCCTCCTCTAATACTCTTTCTACATTTATCCCTTCATTACGTGCTTCTTCAGCAACTCTTGGAGCTGGGTTGCCTTCATCATCATCTAAATGAAGAGGTCTAATCCATTGATAAAGTTGGTTACCCTCTGTATCATCATCTTCAGCAACAATATCAAACACATCTAGTGGGTCACCACGGTCGACATGATCTATTTCTGCTTCCTGATCTCGAATTTGAAGCTTCATGTTGTAGTAGCAATAAACTAATTTTTCCAACCTACTATGAGCCAACCTGTTTCTTTGCTTTGTGTGTATGAGTGCAAATGTGCTCTAATTTCTTTCACAAGCAGATGAGAAAGTTTTTTGTGATAATACTCTGATTGCTAACTTTCTCACAGTTGGTGCATTAGTCCCATACATGATCCACCATTCAGCTACAATGAAAAACAATGTTGATAAGCCTAATAACTCCAACAAATTCTATTATAAACTGATAGTGAAATATGTTTACACTCACTAGGAGACATTTTTGTTCGAGCAGCAACTGATGTTGGTTCTCCAAAAGTTCTTCTTGCATCTTTAAACCATATTAGCTGAATTCAATAAATCGTGTTAGTTTAATCTAACAAAGTAATTATTATAATTTAAGTAATTGTGTACCTCATTTCCAAATTGGCCAACTGCTGGTGATGCAGGGTCTAATTTAGAGTATACATTATGTATAGCACGTATAAGGTTACCATCATCTCCAACACCGGGTCTGTATTGGTATCGAGGATTCAAATAATATGCTGTTCAAAGAAACACATACTCTAATAAGAGAAATAATACTTATGCAACTAAAGAAATGAATTACAAATTATGACATAATTTATACCTGCTGCATGCAAATCGTGGTATAATGTTTTATACCATCGGTCTTCAATTATCTTTATGACCCACTTTGCACCATGTTTTCTTTCCAACTCCTTCTTCACTACACGCATCAACTCATATATTGCCCCCATAGTAGGATACACTTCTGTGTCAATGATCCGTTAAACTTTGTAAAGAGGTTCAAACACTTGGCACACATGTTCTGATTGAGTCCAAAAAGTTTGATCAAGCACTATACTTTCCACCATACGACCTGTATTCGAGCGGCTGAAATTGTGGTTGGCTCGTCACTAGTGAATAGTTGCTTCAACCTGCTTTCTTCTTAAGTAGGTTGTCTAATGCAATATAGTTGGTGGCGAATCGAGTGGTGGCTGGACGAATAATTTCTCCTTTGCAAAATTCACGCATCTTTGCCAACAACCAACCGTGATTGTAAATATAATTTGTGAGCGTTCTAGCTCTTTTGATGACAGTAGCAACATTCTATCTCTTCCCCATTGCCTCAAACATGAGATCAATACAATGTGCTGCATATGATGTCCAAAACACATTATGATGCTTCATTAACTTTTTTCCAGCTTTGACAAATGCAGAACCGTTGTCGGTCACGACTTGGATAACATTATACTCTCCCACCTCCATGATTACATCCCTTAATAATTTGTAAATATACTTGCAGTTCTTTATATGGTCTGAAGCATCAACAGACTTCAAAAAAATTGTCTTTCCCTTGGAGTATACCATGAAGTTTATGATAGACAATCTGGTCGGGCCAGTCCATCCGTCACACATAATTGTGCAACCATTAGTTTCCCACTTTGACCTCAACTTGTTAACATACTCGCCAATGTCTTTATACTCCATATCCAAATATTTGTTTCTTACCTCATAGGGAGTGGGAGGTTGTACTCCAACACTGGCCTGTTGACATCCCAATACCATATTTTTGAAATGATGTGATGATGCCTTCTCAGCAGGGACATTGTCATAGATAAAGAACTTGCTAATTAGACACCCCATTCCCTCCTTCACATTACCTCATTTTAAATAACTCCAAACACTCTTTTGACGTGCTTTGGATGACTTATATAAACTTGGGGCTATTGGTGGCGTTGGTTGTGATTCTCTAAGACTTCCTCCCCGTCTCATTTGTGCACCACCACTTGACCTCGAACCTTGTGCTCTATTAGGAATTTTATGAAGGTGTTCTCTTTCCCATGCTGACTGTTTGGAGGCACGTAATGCTTGTTTGAAACTGCGTCGTTCTTCAGGTCCCATGTCATCATCACATTCGTCCTCATCATCATCATCATCATCATCATCACTGTCAACCGCTTGGCCAATGACTTCTCCTCGTAGCC
The DNA here is from genome assembly GCA_963580275.1 of Crataegus laevigata. Classification (NCBI taxonomy): domain Eukaryota; kingdom Viridiplantae; phylum Streptophyta; class Magnoliopsida; order Rosales; family Rosaceae; genus Crataegus; species Crataegus laevigata. Next base: position 12,868,458 of record OY756940.1, on the reverse strand, counting down.
CAGCTCGAATATTTTCCATTCCCTGTGTTATCTTTTCCTTCTCCTGTTTTTTATTTTTTAATAATGTTCTGATGAATGCCTTCACTTCTGGGGGGACACTATCGCATCGTTGGACATTTTTTGCTGGATCTAATCCACTATGATGGTACTTAAGTCGTGTCACTCCGCCACTCTTCATTACCCGACCACAATATTTGCAAATTGTGCCATACTTGTTTCCGTCTATTGGGTCTCCATGTTCCCAAGCTGGATCACGTTTAGTAACTCCACTGGACATCTTAAACGTACCTATATTAAACATAATGATGAATAATAATCCAATTTGATAATAATCCAATTTAATAATAATCCAATTTGATAATAATCCAATTTAATGAATAATAACCCAATTTGATAAAAAAAATCCTAATATTAAACATAGTGATGAATAATAATCCAATTTGATAATAATCCAATTTAATGAATAATCCAATTTGATAATAATCCAATTTAATGAATAATAATCCAATTTGATAAAAAATAATCCTAATATTAAACATAGTGATGAATAATAATCCAATTTAATGAATAATCCAATTTGATAATAATCCAATTTAATGAATAATAATCCAATTTGATAAAAATAATCCTAATATTAAACATAGTGATGAATAATAATCCAATTTAATGAATAATCCAATTTGATAATAATCCATTTTAATGAATAATAATCCAATTTGATAAAAAATAATCCTAATATTAAACATAGTGAATAATAATAATCCAATTTAATGAATAATAATCCAATTTGATAAAAAAAATCCTAATATTAAACATAGTGATCAATAATAATCCAAACATAATGATGAATAATAATCCAATTTGATAATAATCTAATTTAATAATAATCCAATTTAATGAATAATCCAATTTGATAATAATCCAATTTGATAATAAAAAAAACCTAATATTAATGAATAATAATCCAATTTGATAATAAAACCTAATATTAATAAAATAATAAATAACATTAAACATATTAAAATTATTGTAGGGAATAATTAATTATACAACATTACTTAATTGGCTCAAAAATGAACATGCAAGTATTTTTTGGTTCTTAGATCACATGCATAGGCTCACGCAAATTTTTTGTTGTTGTATAAATTACAAATTACAATAATATAAAGAAAATGATTGTAAGAATTTAAGTAATTATAAAAATAATATAGAATAATAAAACCTAATATTAATGAATAATAATCCAATTTGATAATAAAATAATAAATAACATTAAACATATTAAAATTATTCTAGGGAATAAATAATTATACAACATTACTTAATTACTTCAAAAATTTAACATGCAAGTATTTTTTGGTTCTTAGATCACATGCATAGGTTCACACAAATTTTTTTGTTGTTGTATAAATTACAAATTACAATAATATAAATATAAGTTTGTAAACTTACCTTAAATATGGAACCCTTTGTGTAATTTGTAAAGGCCAAATAGAATCTGAGAGGAGAATGGCTCTGGATTGCCTCTGAAAGACTTAAGGGAAGAAGAAGAAACGAAAAGGCGGTAGAGGTTTTCCAATTTTCGAATGGTCACAAAATGTGTGATGATATGAGAATGTGAAATAATATCACGCGTGTATGAAAAATGTTTTACTTTTTGTCTTGTCAAAATTATTAAACAGACGCTTTTGAATTATTTGAATTATTTATATGTTTTTTTATTTGATTTTAAATTATTTCGATTGGATCATTGCATTGGATCCTCTTTTTTTTCTCACACCACCACACAATCAGACTGAGGGGTCAGAAAGCGTGACAGGCAGACCCTCACACTGACAGGCACGCAGACCCTTCCCATTTTGTCAAAACTGCTCACGCACAGTCACAAACAGTGACTAAAATGAAATCCCCCCCCAAACCACTACGCCCACAGAAAGTCTCTCTGACTAAAATGAAATCCCCCCCCCCCCCCAAAACCACTACGCCCACAGAAAGTCTCTCTTCTCTCCCTTCCGTCTCTCTCTTCTCTCCCTCCCTTCTCCAGTTCTCTCCCACACGCCACTCTCCCTTCTGTCTCTCTCTTCTCTCCCTCCCTCACGCACGGACCTTCCTCTCTCCCTCACGCATAGAACTTCTCCCACACGCACACACCTCCCTCATCCGTCGTCTACCCCTCCTCCATCGTCTCCTCCGGTCCTCCCCTACCATCGCAGTCTCCTCTCCTCATCGCCGCCTACCATCGCAGTCTCCTCTCCGCCGCCTACCATCGCAGTCTACCATCGCAGTCTCCTCGCCTTCACCATCGCCGTCGATTTTTCAAGAAAAAAATCAATAATATCGCAAATATCGCGATATTATCGATTTTTTCGATATTTCGTCGATAATTTTCCGAAAACCTTATGGATATGTGTTTAAATATCGATCTCTGCAAAAACCGATAATATCGGCGATATTTCGCCGATATTATCGGCATTTTAGTCACTGTTGATAGGAAAATTGACATTTTTCTGAATCAAATAAAAAAAAAGAATATTTTGAACATTGTCATTATGATAATAAGTTTTTGAAAACGAACTCGATGAAGTTAATATAGGTTCAAAAATTTCCATTTATATACTCTGGACTAATGCTAGGGTTTGCATCTTCGTTTTCTTAATTATTCCTACACCTTCAGGAAGGACAGCATTTGATTACATTCCTAGCTACCTCAACTGTCAAGTGTCAAGTTTACCTTTATGTGGTTTTCAATGAACCATTATGATGGCCCGCATAATAGAAAGCAAAACCCTAAATCTGCTTCTTCATTTTAATCATTTTATTGACAAAAAAAAAAAGAAGCCCTAAAAGCAGCCCCCGACCCAGTGTTGGTGCTAGCTCTGCAAACCAGTCACCATCGTCTTCATCAGTTTGCCTGCCCTTAAACAGAAAAAAGGGAAAAAGGAAAAAGCGACATTTATTCGGTTGAGACTTGAAAGTTGAAGGGTAGCTTAATAGGAAAATATTCATCCAAAAACAAAAAAGAAAGAAACAATGATGACCTGTTTATTTAATTAAAATGAGAGAAGGAATCAGGAAATTAAAAAAAGGGAGTAATAGAAAAGGAAATCAGATCACTAACCCCCTCTTCTTGATTTGGTTCATAATTTTCCCAAATATTAACGTATGATTACTTTAGTAAACACAAAAAACTCAAGAATCAAAAATAAATATTCTTATTCTCATTCTAACCATGGCATGACTTTATTTGGTTGACGTGGTATGCCACTATTTTTTTTCCCCTTTGAGATTTCAAATGAAACTTTATCAAGAATGCCAATAGGTCATGCATGTCAAATTTAACCAAGAGGTTACATTGGTAAAAAAAAAAAACATCACAACTTCACAATTACAATCTTATCCGAAATACAATACAATTGATCCTTAGCCTACTAAAGACACCGCAAGAAAAAGACTGCAACACGGTTTAATGATCTTGCAACTATTGTTAAAGAAACGCTACTACGAGACACTCCACAAACATTGAACTTCCTTATCATAGTTCTTTGCCATGCACAAAAACCACAAGAAAAAAACCACCAACCTTGACTCTGAACAACATCTGTCGCTTAAAAATCTGAGCTTGAGTTGTAAGTCATGAACCCTACAAAGACTTTACTCTAACAAAGTGAGCTGACGATCACAACCACAACCATAAATATAAAGACTCACCAGAGATAAGAGTGGCCACAATCAAGGGATGAAGATAGTTATAAGATAGGAAGCAAGGAGTAAAACAGAGAGAAAAGACTAAAGAGAGATTAATGCCGAGTCTAAAGACAGGGGTCAACGAGGGAAGATAATTTCTTTCATAGGGGAGAGTTTTTTCATGGAAATCCTACCGTTGTCACCTTTCTTAATGTAAACAAACGTTAATTAGGAAAATAAGGTCTCGACCATCGGCCCATCTTTTTCACCAATTTGGACTTCGAGGATTAAAAGCCGAAACTAATCGAACTCTAACAAGATTTGTGGATAGGTGAAATAGTTTATATTGGGATGGTTTGGCTACATCTAGAAGTATTTTCTTCTTTGTAGATAGCGCTTTTTTATTAGCCATGTAGATAATATCCTTTGTTTAAATAAAAAAAAAAAAAAAAAACTAACATATCTAAGGACTTTAGATCATTGTTTTTCAGTTGACAGTAAAAGTAGTTCAGGGGGTCTTCGTGTTCTTTCGAAGGATGAAATAAAGTTATGTTTACGTTCTTACTCTCAAAACCATATTGATTTTGATGTGGGCAATTCGTTAGATGCATTCTATTGGAGACTTACTGCTTTTTATGGCTTTCTATCCATCTCTAATAGACATAAGTCATGGAGGCTGTTGGAGATTTCTCGCCGGCAATGAATCTAAGCCTTGGTTATTTCCCTTCAACATATTTTTTTGGATGCTCGGGTAACTTCTAATAGTTCATATGTTTGGAGAAGTATTGCAGTTTCTCGCCTGGTACTACTAAAAGGCATTTGCTGGCATGTGGGTAACGGGAGGAAGGTCATAATATGGAAGGACAATTGGGTGTCGAGGGACTCTTGTCACCGGATTTTGACTCCGACACCGGTTTATTGGGATGAGGAAACCACGGTAGAGAACTTATTTTGGCTGGAATCGAAGCAATGGAACTTTCAGTTGATGAATGAGTTATTTTCCTAGAAGAAGGTGGATCTAATTTGTGACATTCCTCTAAGTTTACGAGATAATGAGGACCGTATGGCTTAGCATTACGAACGAAAGGGGAAATTCACTGTCCGGAGTGTATATCATGTTGCATGGGGATTAAGTGTAGCAAATGGAGAAGGGGCCTCTGGTTCATCATCTTCTTCTACTATTGTTGGCGAGAAGTTTTGGAAGAAGCTGTGGAATGCTTATGTTCTGGGGAAGGTCAAGATTTGTGTATGGCGTGCATGTCTTGACGCTCTGCCCATGAGATTGAATCTGTGTAAATGAAGACTGCTGGCCGAGGAGGTGTGTGTCGTTTACTGAGGTCTAGTGGAATCAACGGAACATGTTTTCATAGACTGTCATGTGGCTAGAGCAGTTTGGTTTCGAGGCCTGGGCATACATGTGGATGATGTGCATGGCAAGTGTTTCATGAATTGGTTAGCTAACTTGTAGATTAATGGGCCTGCTTCAGGGTTTGATTTAGGCTTAATGTTGAGTTGGGCTTTGTGGAAGCATAGAAATGAGATTCTTTGGACTGGCAAGGCATTACAGTTGCTTGAAATTATGCTTCGGATGGAGGGCTGGATGCAGGAATTCCATAAGTGGCATAAGTTAGTGGTAAAGAAGAAATTCCGAGAGACTCAGAGATAGGGAAGACTTGCGGAAGGGTGGATTAAGTGCAACTTTGATTGGGCTTGAAATAAGATAAGTAACCGGGGAGGCTTTGGGGTGGTGATTTGAAATCATTTGGGGGAGTGTCTTGCGACTGCTGTGGGTCCCGTTGAGAGAATTTCTTCCATGGTGCATGTTGAGTTCTTTGCAACTCGGAGAGCTGCAATATTGGTCAGCTCTATTGGTACGGTGGAGAAAAAGGCTCAGTTTGAAGGTGACTTGGCATTAGTGGTGGCTGCCATGCGAGGGAGTAGGGACGACCACTCTAACCTTGGTCCTATAATTAATGATCTTCGGCGTCTTCGTATGGAGTGGGTGGAGTCAGTGGTTAGTCATGTTCAGTGGGAAGGGAACTTGGCAGCCCATCGACTTGGGCGGATGGGACTTAGTAGTGCTCAGAAGGTGGTGTGGTTTGAGGAACCCCTAAATTTGATCAAAGATATACTTCTACAAGAGAGTGTGTAACTCTTTTCAATTATTCATTTGAGGATAGGTCTCTTTTTGTGCGGAACGCTTTTTCCTTCGACCGGGTTGAAATCCCCAACAAAATTTTTATCGAGGCCCATTATGCACACTATCCTTAGTTTGTACGTTTTCGGTCTTAATTAATGAATATCGTACTTTGATAAAAATAAAAAAAACGTATCTAAGGACTAATGTCTGCATTCCTCTTTTATCTGCATTGTTTTATTATTATGTCTCCTAATTTTATTCAGTTGCTTAATTTATAGACTACATAAAAAGCAGGGAGTGCATAAAGTAAAATGTGAGTGATTAGTTAGTGATCTGTAATTATCTAACAACTTATGAAGAATCCAACGGAGGCTTTGAAGTTGTGGAGGGGGCAGGTGAGTGAGTTTAGAGATGTGATGGTTAAGATTGATAACCAGGGACCGTGTCATCCTGGAAGTATTCCGTCAGCAAGGGAGCCGAAATTTGGAACCTTGAAAATTAATTGCGATGGTGCTTGGAAGTCAAAGACGAGGTTGGGTGGTTTTGGGTGGCTGTTAAGAGACTTTGCTGGGAATTTAAAGCGAGCTGGGGGTGTGGGGAAATTTATTTTTGGAGTTTCTTAACTTTACTCATTCAAGAAGATTGGAATTTAAATGAACCTGGTGTTAGATTACATATTGATTATAATTCCTTGATGTGTCCTTAATTCAAAATAATTAATGTGCATTTTATTTCATGTCTCCTATTAAATATTTAAATTTATTAACACACAAATTTTTAATTTATTTTTTGACCAAAAAAGAGTTTTTTAATTTATTAATTTTATTTAACATTCTTCAAACTTGAAAGACTCAATTAATGTACCTAAATGCTAGTGCCGAAATGTATGATATTGAACTAATGTATTTAAATATTAGTACCGAAATGTATCTACCTAAATATATCTACTGAAATGTATATTTTATATTAAATTAATGTACCTAAATGTGTGTACCAAAATGTATGCACCGAAATGTATTATATTGAATTAATGTACCTAAATGTTTGCATCGAGATGTATGTATTGAAATGTGTATACCTAAATGTATGCACCGAAATGTATTATAATGAATTTAATGTACCTAAATGAAGAAGACAAAGTACATCGAAATATATTGTATAACATAAATTAGTTTATCTCAATGTTTACAACAAAATATAATATGATAAATGAAATGAAAATTATAATGAAATAAAATATAATTAATAAATGAGGTTATTAATGTATCAATGGACTAAAATTAGATTTTGATCTTACTCATGATTTTAATTTAAAAGTCATCTTTACCAAGGATTAAATTTGTTCTGCCATTGCTGCTGAGGCTGCTGCTGTGAGGGCAGCATTGATATTTTACAGAAACAATAGCTGTACAAAGGTGGAGGTTGAGTCTGACTCCCAATCTTTGATTCGTACGATTAATAGACAGATAGAAAGGGATGCAATATTAGAAGGGGTGCTACTTGATGTTGATTCTTTAGCTATGCATTTTGATTATGTTAAGTTTGGGTTCATTCCCTGGGATGGTAACTTGGCTGCTCACGAGATGGTTTCATTTGCTATCAAGCATGATGGCGAGTTCCTTTGGAATGAGATTGGTCCAAATTTTTTATTTAATACTCTTGCAGTTGATAACCTTGTCATTTGGCCTTAATAAATTTTTATCTTTTTGACAAAAAAAAAAAAAAAAAAACAACTTATGAAAAAATTTATGTGCTATAAAAGGGGTAGTTTTTCTAAATAACATCTTGAGGCTAGCTCAAGCGTGGAAGAGGGTACGGTAATGAGTTAAGGTTATAATTATTTTAGAGTTTAATTCCTGTGATGTAATAATAAAGATAATACAAAAAAATTTAGAAAAATTTAAACTAAAGAATATGGACATACCAGAAACAATCGAATCGCTAAGTTAGACCAAGTTAGAGTTTAACTATGATTGTAAACCAAAGTATTTTATAATGGTAGCTAGTAAGCCTAATTTCCACCCTAAAATCAGATACACATGTAAAGATCAAATATAAATTTGTATGACTTGTACAAGAAGAATACATGTAAAACTATAAACAAGCAGCACCTAGAAATAGCTCGACAGCAACCGCAAAAAAAAATTACAAATCGTAAATTACAAGGAATAATGGGAACTATTTGTGCGCTTGTTCTTCTATCGATCAATCAGCATGCAAAATATTATACTTCTTTTGAAACACCAACATCTAGTCTCTTCACATTCAACCATCTGTTTGGTGTGTATGTGAAATGCATACACATTTTTTCCCACGAAATCCTTTGGACATTTCAAATATCCTAATTTGCAACACCCTCTTCACATTTGACTGTTTTATCTGCATGTGCACATGCAGCCATTCCATCATTATTCTTTCCTACAAACTCTTTCGTCTTGAGCCATTCTCTTTCCCAATTTGTCTTATGAACCACTGTTAATGTAGACACCAAACATGTAATTTGAGCTGCTAGAAGTCCATAACAAAGTCCTTTGAACCCTAATCTCCAAACAAACGTCATGACTATTGCCACAGGAGCACCCACCATATAAAATGAGTAAAAGTTAATCCATGCCCCAATGCCTGGCCTAGCACTTCCTCTCAAAATCCCACAGCTTGTAGTTTGTGGACAGTTAGCAATCTCGCATAGTCCAATAATTGGTAGAACACCCATTGTTAGCTCCAAGATATCACTATCATTTGTGAAAATTCTCCCCCATGCTTCTCTCCCCAGAGTGGTCAATGACAAGCCAAACAATGAGCTCACTAGTGCCATCCCCACCGCCACAACTGCCGCCAAACGTGCCTTTTCGGGTCGACCTGCCCCTAGCTCGTTGCCTACTCGTGTAGACACCGATGCACTTAGTGTCGCTGGAAATGTGTACATGAGAGATGTGGTTTGTATCACTATGGCTGATGTTGCTAGGGCAATGTGAGGTTTGTGAAGGTAACCGGCTAGAATTGTCATGAACTCGTACCACCACCATTCAAAGCAAACTCCTAGGCAACTTTGCAAAGCAAGTCGAATTAGCATCCTCCATTCGTCATCTCCTAGTACTTCCCTCAAAGAAAGTGGTACTATTTTTTTGGGTAATAATGGTTGGGACAATATTTGCGCTGTATCATACTCAGTAGTGGGTTTACAGTTGTCCATAACCAAACAATAGAAAGAATTTTTCGCCATATGGGCATAGACCATGTAACCCAAAAGAAAAAATAGAGTTACGAAATTGGTAAGAGAAGTGGAAATTGCTATTCCTTTGACCCCAAGGGAAAGAGTGAAGGTTAAGAAGATTGTGAGAGGAATGTGTAGAATGATTGCCAGTAAAGTGGACCACATCAATGGCCATGTTGTGTTTTGACCACGTAAAAAAATACGTATGGGGTGAAGAAGGCTATTGGCTACAAGATCAGGGATGGCAAACTGGCAATACAAGCTTGCAATCCTTGTTATATCTTGGTTTTGATGGAGAAGGAGCATTAGAGGTTCAAGATTGGCCCAAAGCAAAGCAATTGGAAGCGAAGTGAGAAGCAATAAGAGAATAGTTCTCTGTAAAGTACGGAAAGCTATGGAGAAGTTTTGTGAACCAAAAGCTTGGCTGCATAGAGGTTCCATGCCCATGGCCAAGCCAGAGAGGACTGAGTAGCCAGTGATGTTGGTGAAGCCAATGGCTAAAGCCCCACCTGCTAGCTCAAGACTTCCAAGCCTTCCCATGCATACAACTAGGACCATGTTTTTGAGGTAACCCACTAAACTCATGGCCGCAATTGGGAAGCCAATATGTGTCATTCTGTGAAGTTCTTCCACCACCTAAAACATGTTCAAAATTGGAAAAGTTCATAAAATGTTAAAAAAAAAAATAGAAATTAATTAATGATAATATGCGATGAAGAAGATTCTTTGATTGTTTGTGGGATTTTGTACCTCTAGCATTGTCGGGTACTTCTGGGATTGCTCTGCTGCTTCAACCATTGTCTTTGTTTCTTTTTGCCTTGTTTCTAGCTTGCTTGTTTAATTCCTTGTGTGATGAGAGACAGAGATGGATCGGAGAAAGAGGGGCAAATGTCTTGGGAAATTATTGAACTTACGTGCAAGGTCTTTATAAGGATCGATATATGGGAGTTCTGCCGGTAGGGTTTGATCAAGTTTTCTTTTGTTCTCCAGTAGTTACCTATAGTTGTCTCTCTAAAGGTACAACTTTTTGATAGAATGGGAGCACTTTAACTTAAAAGTTGTATGATTTGAGCTTAGTTAAGTTGGTTAGAGTACGCGTGCTCTTCTTTTGCATTGAAGTTTAAATCTTTCTCTTTCTGATTTAGATAATATAGTCTACAATATTTCTCGTATTATAAATAAAAAAACTTAAAAAGCTCCTATGAAATGCTTTTGTGAGCAATTTTTTGGTATACCCATGAGATAATATTCCATCAAATATGTGGATTTATTTTTTTCTTATTATTTTTTTATTAATATAATGCTATAAGTGAGATATATCAACAATATCGTCCATCCTTATCATATGGCGTAAAATAATACACTGAATGCCGTAGAGATTTCTCATGATTCTATAACCTCTAGGGGATGCTCCACTAACACGTTAATTTGGCCTCACTTGGGTCACACTTACACAATTTGTATGAAGTGTTGGGGAGAGCATGTGTGGCCTCTTAGGTACAAAATTTTTAAACTACTATATATGCAAAGTTTTCACATTCTACCGAAGAATACTTTTGACATCTTCAGCTTATAAGTTAAGAATATGATATCAATTTATAATACCTAATACATTATCGATCACCAAATATTTAAATATTGAAAAGGTGCCTTAATACTCGGTACAAAACAATTAATATTTTTCCTTAAGAACATATTGATGTACACAATACCAAACGTTGGAAGGTAGAGGGACATGGACCGAATGAAAATAGGCATGCGCATGAACCTTGTTTAAACCGTGTGAATATTTAAACTGTAATCGTGCCCTCATGTCATGCCCACGCCTCTATTGTTTTAAAGGAAAACTAATGAAAAGGGCTTGAAAACTTTGAGTTTTAATGATAAGGACAAAATAAAGGGTAAAGTAAATAGTGTCAGGATTGACTTTTTAGTGTAAAAATGTGGTTTTTCGTTAAAGTGAACAGTACCGGGAGCTTTTCGTTAAAGTTCCCTTGTTTTAACCACATTATGTCAGTTTTCAAAATAAACAAGAACACATCCACCATCTCTCTCGATAGAAACCAAGCACCAGTCTTTATACTGGTCGATTCTTTCTTCACGTGAGGCAATTTGGTGACTGTCATTGTCTTTCTATTTCCTACATTCTTATTAGTAATATCTTGAATACTTATTTTCAGTTCTTTCTACTAAAATAGATTCATTATTTACGAATATTGCTAAAGTTAGTGTCCTCTTTGCTGTGCTATGTACTTTTAGGTTTAGGCAAAGGAACACACTTCGTCCGTCCAAAAAAAAAAAAAATCACAAGTACTCACAATTTTATTCAAGTTTCATCCATGAGACTCAAAATTTATGATGTTTTCAGACAATAATATGAAGATTGTGTGTCACTAAACGTTGTACGTATATTTATTTAGCAACTAATTAAATTCGGTATCAACACAAAATCATATATAAGTGGAGAAACCTACTTCCTAAAGTAAGCATTTTGTAATTAACTATAGAAAACATAATTCCTACGAGGGCACTACCATATTGTATCTCATAAGACCTAATCGAATTAGGTACGAGGCTAATACATCTAATCATCAAGAAATTTTTAGTTAGTTTTGATTCTGATTAGATTTCTTAAAGAAAACTCATAATTTGTACCTTTTTTTATGAATTGTTAGTAGATAATTAGGTCACTTTCATCTTCAATCTCCTATTGCATGGCCCCAATGAAGTTAATTGGTGCATAAGAGCATCTCTAAAGGAGATGTCAAAATCTTAGGTGGAATGCCACTGTGCATATTTGACATCAAAATTATCTCCAACCGAAGTGTTATTTGCTGACTAGATTTGAAGGCTTTTTAGTATTTGATATCAAATTTGACATCAATGTCAGATTTATTTTTAATTCATTTTAATAGTGGATCCCTTATTCCACTAACATTTCAACTAATAAAAATTTTGTTTCAACATTTTTATAATAATTACAATCATTTAAAGTTCTATTTAACTATTAAAATAAAATTTGACAATTCGGTTGGAGAAGTACAAAATTTGACATAAGACTTTAGATTGCCACATCAGCCATCAATTATAATCTGTCTCTTATAATTTGACATTTCCTTTAGAAATGGTCTAAGGGAGTCTTCATGTGCACATGTGTTACTAACAAAAAAGACACAAAAGAGACATTAACGGAGACAGCAGACCTGCAGCCTACTGGAAGAGTATATAGAAAAGTTAGGTAGTGATGGAAGCATTTTCTTTTGCGTCACATGCATTATCAAACAACCCAAACCTACACGTTTCTTCTTGAAGCACACAGCTTGTTCATTAAAGTCGCTACAAGTCTACAACCAACCCTCCTTTCTATATCAAGTAGCTCTTAGTTTCATCTGTTGCAAGTTTCTTTACCTAACAATGATATAGAATTGTGTATCGAGTAAAATTGATTTTTTTGTTTTAATACTCGTTTAATTTATGTTTGACTTGGGGGAAAACCATTTCCAGTGGAAACCAGTTTTTATTGACATTTGTTGGAGTACGTACGTGGGACTCACTTAGTACATATATATGTGGATTTAAGCATCTCATGGCCTCGTTCTCCAGCTTGAAATGCTTGTCTTACTACCAAATCAATCGACATTAATAAAGAATCATCCCCACCAGTGAAATTATTTTTTTGAGTGATACTTGCATGGAACCGTGCATGTGCGTTTAGGTACACCAAATGACTAATATCCTGTCGACAGATTGCATTTCAAAAGTTTCTTCCATTTACAATTACACCCACCAATAATATCGTGTCAACGTACATATTGCATTTCAATCACTTATCTTCGAAAATATGGGATTTTTTTCAGGTCCACAAATGGTCGATCTTGGATGGGATCTTTTACCTTCAAATATTCTTAGCCAATATTCAACCATTAATCTTATGGAGTGGTTATTTGTTACTTGTTAGGGGAAAATATAGCATATCCAACTTTCTCTCATAGTTTTAGTGACCTTTGTTCGTATAACGCTCTATCTTTGGTCCCAAGCTGCTCGCTTGTACAGTTTGGAGAACTCAACAACAAACTCTATTCTCTCACTTGCCCAGCATGAGTGACAGATTGCATGCATATATGTATGTTAAGGTATTTTCCATCAAATCATCAACTATATTTATATTCCAGTTCGTCCCGTCAAAATTGAACGAATAAAGAAAACATATGTCCAAGAACTAAACAAATATAGGCAATTATTCGACTACAAGTCTACATCATCATATATAGTTGACATTGCTTGCCCCCACATGTATAATATAAGGTTTTTGTTGGGGAGTCAACATATCATCCCTGATATCTTGGCTTAGTTTAGGAAATTATTTTGTAATTTATTTGTAATTTATTTGTGATTATATGTAGTCCTATAATGTAGGCTAGATTACTTCCTATATTAGAAGTCTGATTGTATATAGTCTCTTTATATCAATAGAAGAAAACAACTTCTACAAATTATGCTTGATACACTTTTTAGTTTTACATGGTATCAGAGCTACGTTGAAAACTAGTTCTTTTCCGCTGCCTTTTTCCTTGCTATTTTTACATAGCATTTTCCGTCGACTGTCATGGCTATCGACGAGATTTTTGGAAGCAATTCCAATGCCAAGGCTGATATTTCCAACCCATTATTCATCCATCATTCCGATCATCCATCCATGATGTTGGTTTCGAAACCCCTTAATGGGACAATTATTCTACCTGGTCCCGTGCTATGAAGATTTCACTGAGTGCCAAAAACAAGCTTGGCTTTGTTAATGGGACCATCACACAACCTTCTGCCAAGACCAAACCCGACGATCATGCTTTGTGGCAAAGGTGCAATGACATGATCGTTGCATGGATTATTAACTCCATTGACTCGGATATTTCTGACAATATCCTTTATATGACTGATGCTCATGTGATTTGGAGGAGTTGCGCGAGCCTTATTCTCAATGCAATGCTTCTAGGATTTTCCAACTGCAATGGGACATTGCTTCACTTACACAAGATCAACTCTCCATTGTTGTATACTACATGAAGATAAAGAGTTTGTGGGATGATTTGGCATCCTACAATGACTCTGTTTCCTGCATTTGTGGAGCACAAAATTAGAGGAACAAATTGATGTAGTTTCTCATGAGACTTAATGACTCCTATAGTGCTATTCGAGGGCAGGTGTTGTTGATGAATCCCTTACTTATGGTTCGTCAAGCTTATGCCTCCATTTCCCAGGAAGAGATGCAAATGAGCCTTGCTACTTCATGGGGTGTTGTAGGCACAGAGGCCATGGTTGTTCGTCAAGGTGGCTTAATGTCATCTTATTCTTCTGGCTCTTCTAGTCGAAAACTTCTACATTGCACTCATTGCGACCAAACCTACCATACTATTGATACATGTTATCAGTTTCATGCATATCCACCGAGTCATTGTTTGCATAAGGTTAAGCCTCAAACAGGGAATAACCGTTCTAAGAATGAACGAAGTTCTTCCTCAGCAAATCAAGTTTCAAAAAATGTCACCACCAAGGAAGAGATGCAATCCGTCATGTCTGGGCTTTCCGATGTCCAGTTTCAACAAATCCTTCAAATTATGAATGGTCAGGGAAGTGATGCTCCAAAGGCTAATGCAACTCAGACAGGTTTGTCGAAATCACTTATGCACCTCAATTGATGGATAATCAATAGTGGTGTAATAGACTATATTACCTCCTCACTTGCATTGCTTACTGATTGTGTTAAAAATATAAAAATGGTGCCAATTTTGTTGCCTAGTGGCGAGCAAGCTTGCATACTATCTACTGGACACATTCCTTTAAGTTCCACTTTTATTTTGCAAGATGTGCTATGTATGCCTTCTTTTAAGGTTGATTTGATGTCAGTGAGTTGCATTACAAGTGGATTTCATTGTTCCGAAATTGTTTTCCTTGTTGGTGTGTCATGCAGGACCTAATGACGAGGACGGTGATTGGTTTGGGTAAGCATAGAGGGGGGCTATATTACTTGATTGTCGTGGCTCCTACAAAGTCTGACCATCCCATGCATTTTGTAACCTTGTACTCTCACCTACGGAGTTGTGGCATCGACGTTTGGGTCACTTATCAGCCCCTAGATTAGATTTCAAGTCAAAACAATTGTTGCATTTTCCTTTTACGTCCAATAATGCTTTCTATGTTTGTCCATTAGCCAAGCAAAGTCGATTACCTTTTGGTGTCAGTTCTATTACAACTATAAAACCTTTTGATTTGATTCATTGTGATATTTGGGGTCCATTCAAAGTTGCCTTTACTTCTTGGGAAAAATCTTTTTTTACCATAGTAGATGATTATTCTCGTTTTACACGGACCTTTCTTATGCAACACAACACATCCTCAAGAATTTTTTTCTCCTTTGTAAACACCCAATTTAATACCTCTAGTCGCCAAATACGAGTCGATAATGGTGGGGAATTTTTGTCCATTCGTGATTTCATTAAAGATCATGGGGTAATTTACCAACATTCTTGTGTTTATAAACCTCAACAAAATGGGATCATAGAACGCAAACACTGCCATATACTTGAAACAACTCGTCCCTTGTGTTTTCAAGCTAACCTTCGGCTCCATTTTTGGGGAGAATGTGTCCTTACTGCCATTCATCTCATTAATTGTCTTCCTACACCAATCCTTTCAAAACAAACAACATTTGAATGTTTATATTCTAAACCACCCATTTTTTCTCACCTTCGAGTTTTTGGATGCCTTGCTTTTGCCACCGATACAAACGTTTCTCACAAATTTTCTCAAGGTGCACACAAATGCATTTTTCTAGGATATCCAATGAGTCAAAAAGCATATAAATTATATAATCTTGCTACTCACAAAATATTCACATGTTGTGATGTTGTGTTTCATGAAACCATCTTTCCATATCCAACCTCACCACCTCCAACCTCCCTATCCCAACCCGTGTCTCATCCTACTCCAATTATCATAGATAAACCACCTTATTTAGTCCCTACCCTTCCTGAACCTATGTCATACCCAACAGCCTCTAGTGACTCTCTCGCTACTGCTTAACTTGTGGATCATTTTCCAGCGTAGCCTTCAGACACCACAGCGTCTGCCGTTCCTGCCCTTCATATTTCAGTGCCTGCAACACCCATCAAACCTGCAATCGTTGCTTTCCCACTGCCAGCACCCGATGTGCACTCTATTGTAGAAACACTGGTGCTCCAACGTTCTGGTCGTCATTCTTCTCCACCTCTGAAGTTACGTGACTATGTTTGCCCCACTGTCAAGCTTAAGCACCCAAGCTCTTCATCGCATTCGTTGTCAAGTCATACCTTCAGCACAAGGTATCCACTTTCTAATTACCTCACTTATCATCGTTTATCACCTGCACAACAATCTTTTCTTGCCAATATTACTCACCAGGTTAAACCCCGAACTTATAAGGAAGCTGCTCGTTCCCCACATTGACAAGTTGCCATGGATTTTGAATTAGAGGCTCTGGAGGCTAATTATACTTGGGATTCTCACTCCTCTCCCTGTCAGTAAATCTCTCATTGGTTGCCGTTGGGTTTACAAAATCAAGCATCGTTCTGATGGCTCCATTAAACGATATAAGGCACGTTTGGTTGCCAAGGGCTATACTTAGCTTGAGAGCATTAACTTCCATGATACCTTTTCTCCCACTGCCAAAATGGTCACATTTCGATGTTTATTGTCTCTTGCCTCTTCATGGAAGTGGTTTCTCCATCAACTAGACGTCAACAATGCCTTTCTCCATGACGACCTTCATAAAGAAATTTATATGACTCATTTTCTGGTGACGGGGGGAGAATTTAGTTTGTCGCCTCAACAAGTCTCTATATGGGTTGAAACAAGCCTCTCGTCAATGGTTTGCAAAGTTCTCTAAATCTATTCAATCTGCTGGCTACGTACAATCAAAGGCTAACTACTCCTTATTTACCAAAAAATGAGGCAAGTATTTTACAACACTATTAATATATGTTGACGATATCTTGATTACTAGCAATGATTTGAGCGCTATTGATGCCCTAAAATGGTTTCTTAATAGTCATTTCAAAATTAAGGATCTTGGCAATTTGAAATATTTTCTGGGCATTGAAGTATCACGTTCGAAGAATGGGATTTTTATTTCCCAACGTCAATATGCTTTAGAAATATTGAATGATGGAGGTCTCTTGGGAGCTCGCCCCGTGGAATTTGCCCTGGAACAAAACCTTAAGCTGTCTAATAGTGGTGAAAACCTTTAAAATCTAGCGAAATATAGAAGATTGGTGGGACGTTTGATATATCTAATGATTACTAGATCGAATATAACCTATTAAGTAGGTTTATGCATGAGCCTCGTGTACCACACATGGAAGCAACCCTTTGGATTCTGAAATATATAAAAAGTACACCTGGACAAGGTTTGTTCTTCCTTTCTCAGAATGAATTAGTCTTATGTGCATATTGTGATTCAGATTGGGCAGGATGTCCTACAACACAAAGATCAACTACAGGGTACTACGTTTTTTTGGGCTCTCCATTGATCTCTTGGAGGTCAAAGAGACAAAAAGATTGTGTCTTTGTCATCAGTGGAGGTCGAAATCGAGCCATAGCTGGAACTTCTTGCAAATTATCATGGCTGCGATATTTATTGAAAGACTTAGGCCTATCACATCCAAGGCCGGCTTTACTTCATTGTGACAACAAAGCGGCTCTTCACATCGCTACTAATCCAGTTTTTCATGAATGAACTAGACATATAGAAATGGATTGTCACTTCATCTGAGATAAAATACAAGATGGTTCAATTGTCACAAGATTTGTTCCCTCTTTACATCAACTTGCAGACATACTCACGAAAGCATTCGGGAACGAAACTTTCTCAAGGATTATTCACAAGTTGGGAGTTCTTGACATCCACTCTCCAACTTGAGGATTTTCATTTTTTTTAAATGGAGATAATTTGTGAGGTTTACTTTGCATTATAGTTTAAAAGTTCAAACTATCTATTTTTAAGTCTTTCTAAATCATTCAACCAAATATTTGCGTATCATCTTAAAAATTAGGGCAACTATAAAGTACACCAGTCAGGTTTGGGGTAATCTTTAAAATGAGTCACAAAGTTTTTAATTGTCTCATATTACACCCTAAGTTGTTGTCACTTTGGTCAGATTGATTGTATGATAATTCATTAAAGCAGTGAGCTTGAGACAGTTATATGGCTAACATATAAGCCCCAAATTGACAAAAAAAAAAAAAAAAACCCCTCATCAACTAATTCTTCTATATCTTCATCACATAATTCTCTGTCTCCTCAACAGTTTTTTTTTTTCAACAAAGACCTTACTATGGTGGTTTTTAGAGTAACAAAGGTGGTTACAAATACAACAAAGGTAGAGGTAATAATGGAGGATATAAGCAAGGATGATGGACTGGTAACACTGATTCTCGGTTGAACATGCAACTTGAGTGTCAAATTTGTCAATGAAAGGGTCACACAACCCATAATTGTTTCCACAAAAAATCTGCATCTCCTGCTAATTTTATTGAATGTCAAATTTGTGGGAAACATGGACACATTGCATTGGAGTGCTATCATAGGGGCAATTATGCCTAGCAAGGAAGAGGTTCACCTGCATCTCTTCAACATGATTTTGCTTAACAACATGTTGCAAATCCATCATCTCAACAATCTTTTCCAGGTTCTTCTGCTTCAAGTTCTAATATGCAGGCTATAGCTACTCATACTATATCTCTCTATCCTACAAGAGATGCTTAGATTGTAAACATTGGCGCCTCTCATCCTATGACCTCAAATGTTAACAATTTGAATTAAGTCACCACTTTTGAAGGCAGTGACAGAATCAAAATAGGCAATGGTTAAGGTTTGCCTATCAAGCATGTTGGATCTACAATGCTTAGTACACCATCTTATTCTCTTAAACTTGCTCATGTGCTTCATGTGCTTAATCTTGCTGAGGATTTATTGTCTGTTAAACAACTCTACAAAGACAATTGGTGTTGGTTTCATTTGTGATGACACTTTATTCTTTATGCAGGACAAGGTAACCAAGGAGATTCTTTACCAAGGCAGAAGTACGCAAAATGAGCTGTTTCAAATTCTTGTTTTCAAGATACACTCTTTAGTGCAACCTGTTCAGTCTTCAACATATCTTGGGCAATTAATCAAGTCTTCCTTATGGCATCAAAGACTGGGGCATCTAACTAATAAAGTCTTATCTGTTATGTTGAAAAAGTCACAAATAAATAATGTAGTAGATAATCACAGTAGAATGTGTTACTCATGTATTCAGGGGAAGATGTCAAGATTACCTTCTAGATGTTTAGTACCCTTTGAAAGGATCCATTCGGATATTTGGGGTCCTTCTCCAGTCAAATCCATTGAAGGATATAGGTATTATGCAACCTTTGTGGATGATTGTACATGTTTTGTATGGATCTTTCCCAAGGTATTAAATATCGATGATATCGGAAATATCGGTAGTCCAAAAACATGGAAATTTCGATGGAAATATCGGGATATTATCGATATCGATAAAAATTGAATAAAAACCACGGAAATTGTAAGAAAAACTTAGAAATTTTTATTGAAACTTTGTATGATGTTTATTTAGTCAATCATCTATTAGTTTATCACAAAAAATTGGAAGGAAATGCATTGCATGATGGATTTAACTAATTTAAGTTGATTATATAGCGAGCTGGCAAACATTGTGAGTGTAGAAAATATGTAAATATTTTAGCATATTTTCACAAAAACATAAGTGATATGGTGGTCAAGGTGTTGAAGGAGTAAAATGGGAGGGGTTTGAATCCCCTTGGTGTTTTTTTAAATATAGAAATTTAAAAAACACGGAAATTTCGATGGAAATATCGATGACATCGGAAATATCGATAGTCCAAAAACACGGAAATTTCGATGGAAATATCGGGATATTATGGATATTTTATACCATGATCTTTCCTTTATGTAATAAATCAGATGTTTTTTTTCTTTTATCTTTCCGAGATTTTATACCTTCATCTGAGTACATTTCAATGCTTCTGTTAAGTATTTGCAATCTGATGGAGGAGGTGAATATACTGGTAAACAATTTGAAGGCTTTTTGAGTTCTAAATGAATATTACATAGGATCTCATGCCCTTATACTCCTCAACAAAACGGATTTGTTGATAAGAGAAATAGACATATCATTGAAACTGCTATTACTTTGCTCTATATTTCTGGTCTATTTCAAAACTTTTGGTTTCATGCATGTACTCATGCTGTTTACTTGATTAACGAAATGCCCTACAGATCTTTACGTATGGATTCTCCATTTCTTGTATTGTATCATAAGCCTCCAATTTTACAACATCTTAAGGTTTTTGGTACAGCTATTTTTCCCTATATCAGGCCTTATAATTCCAATAAACTACAGCCTAAATCAATATTATGTGTGTTTTTAGGATATTCAGTTGGCTATAAGGGTACTATATGCTACAATCTTTAGTCAAAGAAAATAATTTTATCAAGACATGTTGTCCACGATGAAAGTGTATTTCCTGCTAAAATTCATGCTGCTCCATCTCAATGTGGTCCTATTGCTCGAGACAATAGATTGGTTACTCCATTAGTGGTTACTTTACATGTGGTCAATACTCATAATGGTCTTGGTGGTGTGTATGGTAGTCCCTCAAGTACATCAGTTTCTAAATCATAGAGATCTTCATCACAATCAGTGGTTGCTCCCTATATACAGGAATCTGAAACATCAACATCAACAGGTTATACAAATGCCACTTTTCCACACTTTTTGGTACTTGTCCTAAACCCTGCACAGGTTGCAGGTATTACTTCTTGTTGACTTTCCTGATATAGCTTCTCATATAGCATCTGAGATCACTTATCCATCTCATACATTCAATCATGTTTCTCCAATTCAAACTAGATTGAAAACAGGTGCAATATCTAGACAAGATTATTCAGTTTATTGGGCAACCACTTTAGAGTAATCTTCATTACAGATTGCTCCAAATGAGTATAGTTTTTTTGGTTATACCTATTTAGTTGATGTGGTTGATATAGAGGAGCCTAAACACTTTAGGTCTACTTTTTCAAATCTTTTATGGCGAAAAGCAATGCAAGAGGAGTTTAATGCTTTAAAATCTCAAGGGACTTAGTTATTGGTTCTTGTTCCTTCTCAAAGATCAGTAGTAGGATGTAAATTGGTCTATAAGGCTAAAAGAAACTCTGATGGTAGTATCTCTAGATATAAAGCTTGCTTAGTAGCTCAGGTCACTCAAGAACAGGGAGTTGACTATTCTGAGACTTTCAGTCTAGTGGTGAAACATTCCATTGTGAGACTTATTTTAGCCTTAGCTACTTTATGTCTGTGGACTATAAGATAGCTTGACATTAAAAATGCTTTCTTGCATGGTGATTTGCAAGAAGAGGTTTATATGCACCAACCTCAAGGCTTTGTTGATTTTCAGCATCCAAATTATGTATGTAGTTTCTCAATCTAATGCTAGTTTGTTTGTCAAATCTAATGGCACACATGTAGTGATTCTCTATTATATGTTGATGATATAATCATCACTGGATTAGATGCTTCTCAGGTTCAAGCTATTAGTACTACTCTTGATGAGTTGTTTGAGTTAAAAGATATGGGCAAATTGACCTATTTTTTAGGCCTGCACATTCAATATAAAGAGAATGGGGATATGTTTGTTAACCAAACAAAGTATGCCATTGAGTTGTTAAAGAAGGCAGGCATGGATACATGCAAACCTTCACCAACTCCAGTTAAACCTCGCTCTCAGTTGCTTATTACAAAAGACACACCTCTTTCTGGTGCCACTTTATACAGAAGCTTAGCTGGTGCACTACAATACCTCACTTTTACAAGACTCGATATTGCTCATTTAGTTGGTGTAGTGTGTCAATACATGAGTCAACCAACTGATGCTCACTTATTCCTTGTCAAAAGGATACTCAGATACATCAAAGGGACTTTACATTGTGGTTTAACCTATAAATCTAGGTCTTTTTCTCTCTTGTCATTCTATTCAAACTCCGATTGAGCTGCTGATATCAACACACGGAGATCCATTACTGGTTATGTGATGTTCTTTGGTGATAATCTAGTTTCATGGCAATCCAAAAAGCAATCTTTAGTTTCTCGGAGTTCTATTGAGGCAGAATACAAATCTCTTGCTCATTGTGCTGCAGATGTGTGATGGCTTCGATCAATCTTACGAGACTTACATATTTATCTTCCCTCACCACTAGTTTTACACTGTGATAATCTCTCGACTCTTGCACTTAGTACAAATCATGTATTTCATTCTCGCATCAAACACCTTGACACCGATTTCCATTTTGTTCGTGAAAAGGTTTTAAAAAAGATTCTTATGGTTCAATACATTCCAACCAAGAGCAAGTTGTTGACATTTTTACTAAGTGTGTGTTTGTTTCCATTCACTAGCCCTTACTAGACCCTGTTTGTTAGCAACTAAGACTGCATTTAATAGAATTAAGGGGGGTCTCACATCGACTAAAACCTTCACTAAAAGGTCATAACGAAGAACCTCTATAACGAGCGGATTGCTAATCCCATCATCTCCCTTCTCTTTCGCACCTTCGCCCTTTCATCTTCTTCTGCCTCATTGCACCTTTGCCCTCTCGATCGTCTTCGGCTCCTTTGTCGGTTTCTAGCTCTTACTCTGCGTTCGCTACCAAAGGCCTCCTCAAGTGAGCAGATCAGCACTACGAGTGAAATATTGTCATCTGTTTGGTTGCTCAGGGCCTCACTGTTAGTGGCTCCAACTACACCTCCAGGCACCGGTCAAATTCAAACTCCCACCATCTCAGTTACGCTTCGGTTCTTTTCTCTCTCTACTCTCTAAAACTCTTTCATTTATCAAATTCTCAAAATTCAACCCTACCTAATAAATTGATTGATGATAATTTTGATTCAATTTCAAACATGTGAAGTTGCAGCTTCGGAAAAGGGCATCAACGTGCTGCCCTTCCATCAACGACCGCCTTCTTTAGCTCCCATCAACTTGTTAATCAAGTGTGTGTTAATTGGGTTTGATAAAACCATGTTAATCCAGATATCATTAATTTTTGGATTAAAATTTGGCACTTGGAGTGGATTATGGAATTAATTTTTGGTTATTTGCTCAAAATAAGTTACTTAGAGTATTATACAATCATACTTCCTCAGGTTTTTTTTTATATGGAAACATTACATATTTATGGCATCAACTTGAGTCCACCAGAGTTCTTTTTCTCAGCCGACGAAAATTGTTAGAAATTGCATATAAGTGTTGGGATCTTTTTGCTCATTATTGCAATAAGAAGCCTAAGCTGAAGAGAAATAACAGGTTGAATGATATGAATTAGAATTGTCGTTGAAGGTTCTTCTTGGTTGTGTCTCATTTTTTGTCATCCATTTCAAATGAGCCCAAAAAGAAAGGACAAGAAATGGGAGTGTAAAGGAAAACTGGAGCAAGAAAGAACACTTTCTAGTTTGTTTTTGTTGTTCCAATATAAAGCTATCATCTTTGTTTTAGTTTGTAGTTAGAAGTTGAAATCTGATTATAAGAATTGTGAGTGTAAAGGATAAGTGGCTCAAATTCACCTGTTATATTTTTTAGAATTGTTTCATTGATTTCTTATTTTATTTTTTCCAAGAATTGCTTATATTTAGCTTTGTACCTCGGTTTGTCGATTGGAGTCCTGCTACTTTGGTGTTGGAATGAAGCAAATTACATTTAATATTTTTTACACATCATTGTTTTTATTTTTATTTTTCGTTATCCTACTTCGTCCAGCTTAGTCCTAGAAGTTAGTCCAGTACAACAAACGCACCCTAAGGGTCTTCATAGTCCTGTGTTTGTTCAACATTGCAGCAATCTTAAACTTGATACTCTGGGGGGAGGGGGGGTTATAACAGGATTTTAATAACAAACTTGGACATGTGTCAACAGTGTATTAGTCCACATGTATTGACTGTATTGGTTATATGGTACTATGGTAGCGTACTTGATAAGCTAAATATTAGTAAGCTATATATAAGCTTGAGTGTAATAACTATGGCGGTTAATGAGAATTCTAAAACTTCCATCTTTCTTGCTTCTCTCTCTAGCTTTCTGGCACGTCTCTCCTTTTGCTTAATCATTTGTAAGAATCCAAGGTAGTTAATAGCTTCAAGCTTCGGGTGAAAGTAAAAAATGGCTTAAAATCCTGAATCCGTCTCTAATCCAATATAGTGCTCACAATTCCAGAGTTCAATACAACAGCTTAAAATCGATAATTAAATTAGCACAATCATGCAGTTGCTTTCTTGTGGACAAACCGCAGCAACGATGTTGGTGGCTCCACATATTCAATCGTTTTCTGCTTCTTTCTATAGCTACTTGTTCTTCCTCTTTCATTTGCTGCGCTAAGAATGGACTCTTTGCCCTTGCAATTGACTCCTTTTTCTTTATCGTCCTCTTACTCGGCTTACTCCTCCCCTTTGTTTTCTTCTTCAGTTTTATGGCCTTCGCAACTTCGACAGCAGCTTCAATCTTGGCCACTTTCCCTTGCTTTGTTGGTTTCTCTTTCTTCCTCTCAGGCTTCAATGTGCCGATCTTTGCAGGATCCAGCATAATCGTCTCAGCCGGGAGCCTTTCAAGTAAAGAGTGCACTCACTCTCTCTTCTTTGTTTAGACGTTTCAAACGGATTTGCCACCAAGGTATCGAAATTGGGTTCCCCTGAACCAGGAATCAGAATACTGGACCATCCCATAGAGTGCCCTATGCCTAAAAATCTTCATAAGGTCGAAACAATAGCTTTTCTATTTGGTGACCTTTAACCATTCCATGATTCATGTATGTCTTGTACATCTGAGTCCCATCCAAATCTCTCAAGATTTGTACAGATGATCCATTTCCCAGCTGACAAGCCCAAAGACCCTTCTGGCTGAAATCCAACGTCTTTGCATTGCCTGGAAAAGTTTGGAGCGGTTCATCCCCAAGTTTCCTCAAGTCCCAAAGCTTAATTTTCCTCTCTTTCCCAGCTGTCGCCATGAGATGGCCATTAGGGTGGAATGCAATTGCCGAGACGGGTCCCTTTGTGACACAGAAGTCTAAGTAGAGGCGCAGAGCTTGTAGGCTTCCACATGGAAATTGTACCAAGGGATTGACCCAAAGCAACAACCCCATTATAAGGGTTCACCTGCATCGCATCAGTACGGCCTATGCCTGTCCTGTAACTACCTACCATCTACCCAATTGTCACATCCTGATAATGAAGCTGCCCAAAATTGTTTATTGATGCCAAAAGGAAGTGGTTTTTCAAGAACTGAAGCCTTAAAACTGCACCATGTTCCTACATGATAAGAAATGCAGATAACTTTAGTTCCATGTTTATGCATCTCGATTTAGTCAGCACAAGGAACCCTTTCACGTGTAAAGATTAGAGCAAACAAAAGGAATGAGCTGAACGTATACGAGAAACGACCAACAAGGATTCACAGAGATTGAAATCCTAGAGGACGCGCACACATTAAGTCCAGATAAATGTCATAAAATTCTGCCCAAATTATGGATGTGCCATTTGGTACTACCATAGCATGTTTGACCTGCTTAAAGGCTCGTTTGGAAGTGCTTTCAAAATCATTGAAAGCACTTTTAGAGAAAATGTTTTTGGGTCCAAAAGCACTTGAAGTGCTTCTTAGAAGAAGCACCAGTACTTAGAGTGCTTTTCTAGGAAGCATTTTCACCAAAACTGCTTTCAGTCATTTTAAAAGCACTTCTAAACGAGCCCTAAGTGTTTACGGTTTACCTAGATAGAAATATTTAATGTTCACGCCTTTCGTTAACAGGAAGCAATTGACACATAAGTAGATTACAATCTGCTAGCCGTGTGTGGTAACTGGTCTGCCTATCACTTAACCCAAAAGATGATACCCACAACAGCGTAAGTAAAACACGATCTATTTAATGCAAAATGCTAACCTTTAAGCAATGAAGTTCAGTGTCATCCCGGTTATAAATATAGGGATACCTGCCAGTCATGAGAATGTTAGCCATACTGAATATAATAAAACACCACAAGAAGTCTAAACACAGGGATTTAAGTTAAACAGAAGATAAACTGGCATAGAATCCAAAACGAGATTATTGCTTATAAGCTACCTATCTTCTTTAAGAAAGACTTTATTAAGAGAGAGAACAACCGCAGACAATGAGCCCATTTGCAGTTTACAAGTGTCATAAAAATGAACTCTCTAGACATTTTACATTACACAATAATTACTAAAGAAACAAGACAACAAATTTGAAACCATGAAACATCAACTGCTGCTTTGCAAATAGCAGTGCAGTAATAATGCAGATAAAGAAGACAGCCTGAACTCTATAGTAACTGATGACAAATACGAACCAAAAACTAACTCGATCCAACATTATTTCCATATCCACCCCTAAATAATGCTAACAAATCCATCTATTTTGGTCCATCCTTATAACACAAAACTGTCATTATCTTGCAAATGCAAAGAATTTTGGCTTATCCAGCTGGTTCTTGTAAACACTTAACAAGTGCTGGTCACATATCAAATAAAAGTACAATAGTTAATAAAAAGCAACAAAAAATAAGTCCACCGGATGCAATGGAGATTTTAATGCTGAGCAATATCAGGGGCATGCAACAGAATGTTTCCAACACAAAATAAAAGTGCATAATCTGCCCTGTAACTGTCAAAATATTGCCAAGCGACAGCATTAACACAAGCACTGCAAAAGGTTTTATACCTTTTCTGGGCTGCAGCAAAGAATAACTTGTTGTGCAAGAACACCACATCCCGCACTGTTTCTCTAACCTGAACATCAACAGTCGGTTAATCAGCCCAATGATCCAGTCAAAACCCTGAAGTACGAAGAAAAAAAAAGTACCCAGCATTCCACCATATCATTTAGAAAAAAAGAAAACAAAATTGAACTGATACAACCTGAACTTTTAGGCTGTGCGCATTTACCACCCCAAAAAATTTCATAACTAGAACTTCAAAACATGTGGTCTCAAAATCCAGTCACGACTGTGTGGACCCTCCACAGTTCATAATTTTATATCAAATCAGGTTTTGTTCAAAAGATGTGGGCCCTTTTTCAATGATGTTATCATCAGATCAGATATTTTAGTGAGCCAATGATTTTTGAGAGAAGAGAAAAGGAAAAATAAATATCAAATGCCTACTCTACAAATCTTGAGCCACAAAGACATCCCTTGAAAAAGTGCCCACATGTTTGCCTTGTGACATAATTTAACTCAAATGTGCATGGAATCAGATGGAGGTGCCACATTGTCATACAGAGGATAGTCTGGATGGTTGATTTAAACTACTTTTGAAGGTAGTATATAAGTCCCAGTTTCGCTTTAAGGAACATAGAAAAGATGCTTCACACCAACGGCCCAAAATGTACATCCAGGACACCGTTTTACAACATTAACTGCAGTAACATTAATCCATCTAAAAGGACTACCCTGAACAGTGGAAACTTACGTTCACATGGAAACTTCGAGATTTTATAAGTTAAATTCTTGCAAATTCTTGCACTAGAAATGGCAAAAGGACAGTACACAGCGTAGCAATTGAAAGATAAAACTGTACTTGCATGATTCCTTTCAATTATCTCTTCCATATAACTCAGTAAATTTTTTTCAGCATACAATTAAGACTCATACTTTTAGTTACAAAGCTTGCATCTTATCAAGGGCACTAACTCATTACTAGTATATTCAAACTTCGCATATGAAGACTAGGACACGTGAACGTGTCTGCAAGCAGCACATCCAAATCAATTTCTCAAGGGACAAACAATTTTGTGTAAAACAAGGTCACAGCATCAGACTGAAAACAACAGCTTGGCTACTTTTTTTTGCACTTATACTGCATGAAATACCTGAAATTCTTTAATCAGCCTCATAGTCTTCATGTCTACAATAGCCAGATGGCCCTTGCGTCCACCAACTGCCATATGGCGACCACTTAGGTGAAATCCAGCGTGTACAGTCTGAGATCTGCAGATAATAGTTAAGATTCAGGGATAAACATTAGAGCAAGATTAGGCAGGCCAGGAAAGTTAATCTAGACACTTCAATGAATATTGAATACTTAAGAGCTCTGGTGTCAATATGTCCGAACTCTGCTTACACTAATCGGGAAAAGGATTCTGCTTACACTAAATGTTGATAGCATTTCAGGAGGCGCATTGCTAAAAAAAATTATCAACAACGAAATTATATGAAACATCATTACAATCAGTAGAAAGAGATTGCAATAACAAAAGATGGTAGCACCTATACAGCGTGACGCAATAAATTAAATTACTAGATATTTGAGGACAAATTATAACAAGTGGCATGCAGCCACGTGATGTTACAAATTAATTAAAACATGTGTACCATAAGTAACATATGTGATAATGATATTAGAAGGCAACAAAACCAGGTATATACATTTGGTTAGGCCAGCTAAATCGGCATTTGCGTAACTGATATTAGAAGGCAACAAAACCAGGTATATACAACGTCCTTTTAACTACAGTAAACAAAACAGTAAAGCGTCACTTTTAAGTTTCTGAGTGACTTTACAATAAATAAAGGTAGTGTTAGGTGTCAACCTGGTAAGATAATATCAAATTGATTCCTTGAGCTTGATATATCTGCTTCACGAGCAATTGATTCTTGTTTGATCCTCCATGTCTTCTCCGTGCCTTCAGCCTCCAAATAGCCTCCCAAAAAAACAGGACGATGTTTCTGGTAGCATGTTCAGGTCAAGCAATGGTCAATGAGGACACAAAAACTTATGTCGGGGGTTGTCATTGTGCAACCCAAACTGGATATCACACTAAACAAAAATTCACCTTCTCGGCCATGGCAGCAGCTTGTGCAGATTTCCCATATAAATCTTCTCGAACAGTAAGTTGACCCTTCAACTTTTTATCTTGCAAGCCCTGAAGACGTTGGAAACGCAATGATGCAGTGAAAAGTAAATAAGTTCAAATGAAAACTCTAATTCTCGATGCCATACCTCCAAATTAGCTTTGCCTCTAAGAAACTTGTTCATTTTTATCTTGAGCTCATCAGTTATATTGTCCTGCAATTTAAGATACTTCCCATTTATTTTTGTAACAGAAAGCAATTCATAAGAGCCCTAGTGTTAAACTCTCGATCTGACGAGTTAGATGTTGGAGACATGCACACAAAAGGCAATATTACAACTCAGATTGCCTGAACGATCATAAAAGACCACAAGAAGATGTCATGAGACTGCCAGAAAAGTTATCATATGTTATACACAGAAATTAAAGCGTACGGATTTCTCGATTGGAGGCACATTATTGCCCTCATCTTGTTTCACACCCATGGCCAATCCAGGCTCGTATCCTGAAAACGCAAAATTCCCAGAAACTTGATCAGTAATGCAATCCAACTTAAACATCATATTTTTAAGGGCATAAAGAGACAAAGACACCAAACACAGAGACTGCATTTCAAAAACTTATACGTAAATTTCTGCTGCTGGAGAGGAGAAGATTGATACGTAAATTACTTGTGATGATATTATATATAACAAATAGCAAAATGTTTCGTTGAGACATATTGTCGAACAGTTGATGTGCACTTTACCTATAGAACGAGTGGAAGACAGGATTCCAATTCCGGGAACCAAATAGCTGACGGAGAACTAAGCAACCGTAGGCTAGGGTTTAGATACGCAAATGGCCTTTTATTACGGAATTGGATCCCCTACTGAGCAAAAACGGTGGGGATCCCTTAGACCTCCCTGTACAAACAGTTGGATGAAAATCTAACGGTTCACAGTTCTTACTCAGTAGGATCTTCACATGAGAGGATCCAATTCCTTTTATTACACTGCTGGAAAGAAGTTGAGTGCCCACTAATTGCAGAGTCCAATCTCATCGGTAATTAATTTAACACATAATTTATCAAAAATTTATATTTTGACAAAAAAGAAAGAAAAAAAAGCTAGGGTTTAGACGGCTACACAGTGGCTGGAGCGAGGGAAAGGCCATGGGCCCGGTCCAAACTCGCACACCCGTGTAAGTTAAATGAAGAATATGATCATAGGGTTTGACAGCGGTCCGGCCGATCCATTACTAATAGTGTTTATTATAATCTGCATTGTTCATGTTACAAAATATTTTGTGAAAAAAATTAATTAAAATTATGATCATTTAGTTAATTAGACTATAGTAAATAAATAAATGATTTGTAATATTTTTGCCGATTTAGACAATTTGTTTTGTACAATTAGATATCTAAACAATCTCATATTTTAATGACTTTTTATAGCAATGATGTTTACATAATGATTTATATATTAATGATTCCAATTATAACCATGAAGTTGTGTGAATGGGACACAAAATGTTTTTGTGGCGTTGAGTATCTCTAAAAAAGTAAAATAAGTGTGTGTATATATATCTCTTAACGATTATTAAGTTTGAACTGTTTTTCTAGTATGCTATTATTAAGGATTTATATGTAGAAAACTTTTATATTAATGTGTTTATTAGTCATTTTCATATTCATTATGTCCGATGCATGTTTTTAGAACCATTTCATTTTGCACCATCAGTTTTAAAATAATTCACAAGATTGCAACTTTTCATATTCAATTTACACGTTTTGTCATGTTAGTGAGAAAGTAGAAAAGCGGTGCAAAAACTACCTCTATTTATATCTATTTACGTCCCCCACCCCCGAGTCCCGGATAACGAATATATCTATTTACATCAAACTAAGGGGTGTGCTATCTACACACCCATTTTTACTTCTCACACACCCTATTAAGTTCTATCCGTTAGATCTTCTTCAATTCATCCGATCCGACGGCCGAAATCTAAAAAGGTGTGAGAGAAGTAAAAAGGGGTGTGTGGATATCACACCCCCCAAACTAATTATGCTTTGTACTGTTTTTGCAGGCACTCCCCATACAGGGCGGATCTATTAAGGGACCAGGGTGGTTTCGGGACCACCCGAAGCTCAGAAAAATGGCTGTGATGATCTTCAAGGACCACCCAAGTCTGGGCAGTGATGGAGAAGAACAGCAGTCATAGCTGCTCCACGCTGTGCATTTCAGGAGGAGGAAGAAGAAAGCCAAATATTTTTTCAAAATGACTTGGCCACGACGTCGTTTTGAGCCAAGTCATTAAAAAAATTTAAAACTTCACTCACGTGAGAACCCTCACTAACATGATAGAGCAATCAGCTCCTTCAGCAATCAGAACCTTCACTTTACCAAATACCTAATCGTCTGCCCTCTGCCACTCGACTCGCTCCTGTTCCTTACGACATCAATCAACTCTCTGCTGCACTCTAGTTTCTTTTCACCGTTGCACCGACGAGTGGGGCGACGACATCTCTGGTGAAAATCTGTAACCCTTTTGCATTTTTTTCTCTGTGTTAAGCTCTGGTCTGGAGGTTAGCCGCTAATCCTCTTCTTCTTGGTCAAAGAGGTTTGTACTTTGTACTCTCTTTGACTCTGTCCATTAAATAATTTTGCCATCCATCCAATATCTAATAGTGTTATTATATATGAATCATCGACCACCTTGGTTTGCAGCACCTTCATACTAAAATGTTAAATGCATATAAGCGTACTACTTAAATACCATAATGCAAGTGAAAGGTTTATCAAGCCTCAAAAGGGACTAACCTGGTAAGTTGCTGAAACTGTGCCAAACATGAATCCCGGTTCAAAACTGCTTCTGTTGAGAAAGTCACAATGAATGGGTGGATTTGTATCAGCAGCTTTGTTATTTGTGAATGCAAAGCCAAATAGTAGCAACACACTTGAGAGCAAATACCCTAATTTCATTGCCATAATGAATGTGTAGGACAGTAGGTGGGTGGGCCATACGGAGCAGAGGAAATTTATGCTTATGAAATGTTTGATCTTTGGTCTGAAAAAGAGTAGATTAACTAAAGAAGTGGTAGTGTGTGTAACGTGTTGGCTGTATATTGTGAATTGGAGCGTAGTTGCGTAGAACTAGTTTCTAATGTTAAATGGGTGGGTAAAGATCAGTGCTTTCTTTCGATATTCGTTTCGTGTTTTTGTGTAATGTGTTGGCTATATGTAGTGTGAATTGGAGTGTACAACTAGTTTGTGATGCTAAAAGGGTGTGTAATGTGTTGGCTATATGAGATCCCGTCGTGGATAAATTTAGTATTTCTAGCTTGTTTAGCACAAAGATTATGAATGAAAATTGTAGTTTGCCATTTATTTGTTCAATGATATTTTCGTCTTTTTTTTAGAGCTTTTTGTAAACACGAAAAATTCCTGAAGACACAAGAACACGTGTACAAAATATATTTGTATTTGATGAATTTTGGGTTACAATCTCTTTTTTAATTTATCCTCTGATTCTATCTTCGTAAGATATGGATTTGTTGATGGGCTGTTGATCCAAAGGGCCGTTGGGCTTGATCCTTGGATGAACATTAATGTGGATTTGTTGATGTTGTGTTGATCCGAATGGGCTGTTTGGAGCTTGATTCTTGAGATGAACAATGATGATCTTTAGAGATTTGATGATGAACGTTGATGTTGTGTTGATCTGAAGGGTTGTTGGGGCTTGATTCTTGGGATGAACGAGGATGATCTTCAAGGATTTGATGAAGAACGTTGATGTCGTGTTGATCCGAAGGGCCTTTGGTGGTTTGATCTTAGGATGGATGAGCGTTTCTTCAGGGGCCGTTGGGGCTTGAATCTTGAAGAACGAAGAACGATGAACGATCTTCAAGGGCTTTTGGGCTTGTTCTTGAAGAACGGATGAACGATGAACGATCTTCAAGGGCTTTTGGGCTTGATTCTTGAAGGTGGATGAACAGAGCTTCAAGGGCTGTCAGGGCTTGATCTTAGATTGGGATGAACAGAGCTTCGAGGGCCATCGGGGCTTGATTCCTGAAGGTGGATGAGCGTTTCTTCAAGGGGCCGTTGGGGCTTGATTCCTGAAGATGGAAGAACGAAGAACGAACTTCAAGAGAATTCTCTTCCAATTTGGGAGTAGAGAAATGTATTTGTGAATTGGTCAATTGGTTATGAATTGGTGTAGCCTATTTATAGGCCTTGAGAATGAATCACTACCATTCATTTTGTTGGTGAGGATGAATCACCACCATCCATTTTTTGTTGGTGAGAATGAATCACTACCATTCATTTTGTTGGTGAGGATGAATCACCACCATTCATTTTTGTTGGTGAAGTAAGTGGATGATGTAGATGAAATGAATGGTGGTTGTAATTTTGATGCTTTGACCAACATTTATTCCACCAAAATTTCGATGTTTACAGTTGTAGTCTTTAATGCATTGATCAACATTTATTTCACCGAAAATTCGATGTCTACAAATGCCCCCACTTCAGGGCACGTCGTATACATGTGCTTGTCACATGTAGAAGATGCGTTTTGAAGTCCCTTAGTGAAAATGCTGATCCAAGAGCCGTCGAGGCTTGTTCTCGAATTGGTTTGGAAGTTTCTTCAGCTTTGCTGGAGACGAATCGGCACGTGTATTTGTTGTGCTTGTTGAATTTCCACAGACTTCATCTTGAACTGGATTTGATTCAAGGGTGTTGGACACTTGATCTTGAATCGGGCTTGTGATTTCTTCAAGGGCCGTTGGTGGCTTGATCTTGAAGGTTGTTTCAAGGGTGTTGGACACTTGATCCTGAATCGGATTTGTGATTTCTCCAAGGGCCGTTGAGGCTTGATCTTGAATCGGGCTTTTGATTTTTCCAAGGGTCGTTGAGGCTTGATCTTGAAGGTTGTTTCAAGGGTGATGGACACTTGATCTTGAATCGGATCTTGATTTCTCCAAGGGCCGTTGGTGGCTTGATCTTGAAGGTTGTCGGACCATGAGCGGCTTCATATGGCAAGCGATATTCGGTTTAGTTAAGGATGAATTAACATGTGCAGTTGTACGGCCCATGCTGCATTATTCTCTGCTTTGTTTCTTTTGCATGGAAGCCAGGCACGAGGTAGAGGTGTTGGTCTGTTTCCCTGTTCAATCTTTCCAAGTGCCGACCGATCGCCCTATTTCTTCTTGTCTCGTAGGCAAGGGCAAGGGTAAAGGAAAAGCATGCCATGAGATATCTTTGCCTTCAACTCTGCTGATATGAGATACTTTTGCTTTTAAAGAAGTATCTTTCCACATGTTTATTCTTGAACTAGGCTAGAGGGTTTTCTTCTGCTAGACTTGCCAAAAGTCTGAGCTTACCCATTTATTTGGAGTTGAAGTTGATTCAAGGGTGGTGAACACTTGATCTTGAATCGGACTTGTGATTCCTTCAAGGGCCGTTGGTGGCTTGATCTTGAAGGTTGTCGGACCATGAGCGGCTTCATATGGCAAGCGATCTTCACGACCCGACTCAAGAATCTGAGTGTCATAACAAGTCCATCAAATCCAGAGTACGTCAGATCTTGATGATATGAAATACTTTTGCTTTTGAAGAAGCAGCGGACGGCCCGACACATGCTTTGTTGTGCTTGTCTCTATATGCTTCAATGTATCATTTTCCTTGCTTTGTCTGTTCCCCTTGCAGAAGCAGCATTTTCCCTGGTTTTTTCCCATACATGTGGCATCTTCTCTTGCAGTTTTTTGCTATGCAGGAGTGGAATGCAAATGCTAGGTAAGCAATCAGGGAAGGTTTCCAGGCAGTCAGTTCTAGATCGTAAGTTTGATCTCAGGTTCTGACTGATTGTTCTCTTTCTTCTTGCCCTGCAGGTGAGAACCAGGACAAAGACAAGGACAGGGAGAAAGCATGATATGAGATACTCTTTCTTTCGACCCTGATGATATGGGATACTCTTGCTTTGGTGTGGCTTGTTTTGCAAAGGCATTCCAGGGGATGAGGAATACTAGGTATTTTGAGAGGCTTTGTTGGAAATGCATTCTCGAAGATAGGGAAGAGCTTGGCATTTTTTCAGGTCTGTCTTACCGTAGAGGATGAGAGTCGACCTATATAGGGATTTCCTAATAGCCGGTAATGATACTGTTCGTTTACCCTTGTCAGCGATAGCGGGTAATTTTGATTGGAACAGTAAGATTCACGCATTTTTAGACCCGTCCGTGACTTCTGCAAAGCTGAGACAACACGTGAAGGGTGGCGACAAACCTCGGTCTTTGAACGAGCAACTTTTGAAATTTGGAGGATAGTGTCGAGCCTTTTTTTTATTTTGGCCTGTGACTTCCTCAAAGTTGTGATCGCATGTGGAGAGTGTTGGTAAGCTTTGATTCAGGGACTCTGTCTTTTGAAAAAGTTGGCGCCTCTTCGATCTTCGGATAAGCAACCCTTCGAGCTTTGAACAAGCAGCCCGGCTTTTGAGGTTTAGAGGATGGTGACAAGCCCCCTCTGATTTTGTCCGCGACTTGGCAAAGCTGAGATCATGGGTGAACAGTGCTAACAACTTGATCCAGAAAATTCGGCTTTTGAAAAAGTGGCGTCCCTTCGATCTCTGAACGAGCGCCTCTTCGATTTCTGGACAGGCGGCTCTTCGATTTCTGAGCAGGCAGCCTTGTTGCTTCTTCTTTTTATAGAGGCATCGATTGCTTTCCAAAGCGCGCTTGAGAATTGCTACTTGCAGAAGTTCCCTTCTTGTACTTCATTTGTCCGACCTTTCCTTTTCTTCAAAACTTTCGGAAAATGTCTTTCCCATATGACCGTCGCCTTGATTTGAATGTCGGGGAAGAGGCTGTTATGTCTTCTCCAGACAATATATGGCATCCATCCTTTTTATCCCCGAACGGTCCTCTTACGGTTGGGGATTCGGTGATGAAGAATGACAAAACAGCTGCAGTGGTGGCTAGAAATCTTCTCACCCCTAGGGACAACAGGGTGCTTTCCAAGCGGTCCGATGAGTTGGCTGTCCAGGACTCCTTGGCCTTTAGCATCCAGTGTGCGGGCTCTGTGTCGAACATGGGTCAACGCCTTCTTGCTCGTACTCGCCAGGTTGAATCCTTGATGGCTGAGGTGGCAAGCCTTAAGCAGGAGATCAGAGGGCTTAAGCATAAAAATAGGGAATTGCACATGCTTGCTAACAGCTACTCGACGAGTATGAAGAAGAAGCTTGACCAGCTGCATGAATCCGATAGTCCGATTCAAAGTGATCATCAGATGTTTATGGCTTTGTTCCAGAGACATCTTTTGTCGTCGTCATCTGGAGCTTCACCAAGTGTTGAGGCTCCGGATAATCAAACTTCAGCACTTCGTCTTCCTGTAGCTCCGTCGAGTAATGAGGCTCCTCGTGACCGTACTTGAAGATTCCCTGCTTGTAATTTTGATTCTTTTTTTTTTGACATGTATAATGTAAATTTATGTAAAATTCTCTAGAGAAATAAAGTGGGCTTCATTTCTCTCTATGTCTTGTCTTCTTTTTTTCAAATGCCACACATATATATATATATATTTGTTTTTTTTTTTGTTTTTTTCTTCATGACGTTGCCTGACCATTTTTTTTAAAACCTTTTTTTTTTTTTTTGGTGTGACTATACTTGAAGTTTTGAAGTTCCAAGTTGCCTACGTACCCTTGTTTGAGAAGGGATCAAGTCATAACGTAGTTCAAGGAGTGATGATTTTTTTTTTTTTTTTTTTTTTAGTTTGTCGTACACAGTTTATGCTCTTGTGGGCCAGGAGCGTTGCTTTGTTTCTTAGGCGTAGTATCGCTTCAAGAACTTGCCGTTTATGGGGTTAATCCTCAAGCCATTTTCTTCCACGATCTTGTAAGCATCGTTTGTGTAGACTTCTTGTACTGCGTATGGTTCATCCCACTTTGAGGTGAATTTGCTTTTCGTCTTGTGCGTCATGATGATAGGCCTACGTAATGCAAGGATGAGATCCCTTACTTGAAATGACCTCGGGCGAACTTTCTTGTTCAAGGCCTTGGACAATCGTGCTTGATAACACTCCAAATGCTGCTGAGCTTCGAGCCTCTTATCGTCTAGCGCTTCCAACTCTTGAAGACGTAACTTTGCATTCTCTTCGTCGGTCAGTCCTTCTTGTATAGCCATCCTCAGCGAGGAAATTTGGCTTTCCAGCGGCAAAACTGCCTCTACGCCATACACGAGCAAATATGGTGTAGCTTGAGTAGGCGTCCGGTGCGTCGTCCTGTATGCCCAAAGTGCTTCGCTCATTCTTTCGCGCCAGTCTTTCTTGCTCCTACCAACGACTTTTCTCAAAAGGTTGCATAGAGTTTTGTTGAATGTTTTTGCGAGACCATTAGCTGGGGCATGATACATGGAAGACTTATGCTGCTTGAACTTGTATTTCTCACAGAGTTCGTCTATGAGTTGGTTGGAGAACTGCTTTCCATTGTCCGTAATGATATAGCGAGGCACACCATATCGGTGGATGATATGCTCCTTGATAAAACGGACCACAGTTTGTTTCTTGACTTCCCTTAGGGGTATGGCTTCAGCCCACTTAGAGAAGTAGTCTGTTGCAGCTAGGATGTAAGCTTCTCCCGCGGATGACTTTGGTGCGATTGGTCCTACGACGTCCAACCCCCATGCGTCGAACAGCCATGAAGCGACTGTAGGGTGTAATGGTTCAGGCGGTTGATGTATGAAGTTGGCATACGCCTGAATGTGCTTCTTCCATGGCTTGACTGGCTTCTTCGTCACCTAGGCATCTTAGAAGTACTCTTTCAAAAGAGCGTCGGTAAAGTGTTCCCTTATAGTAGAGGAAGCAATCTGCTCGTCGACGTATTTCAGAGCGATGTCTGGGATCGTCTGGAAGCCTTCCTTGTTCTAAGTAGTCGATCAACGGCTATCTCCATTCTTCAGTGTCGACCAGAAGTACTGAGATGACGTTTGTGTCATTTAGAAGTATTTCAGCGGCAAGTGGAATCACCCATCTTTGGCAAACTAGCACGTTTGCGACTTCTCCTTCTCCTAGTGTCATGCTAGAGGCTAGGTTGGCGAGAGCATCTGCCATTTGATTTTCTTTTCTTGGCACATGTTCTAGTGTCACTATCTCGAACCTTTGTATCAGCTGAGTTGCCAGTCGGAAGTATGGGACGAGATCATCTTTCCTCACCTCGTACTCGATCAAGAGTTGATTGATTCTGAGCTTGGAGTCGCCATATACCTCGAGGGCTGTGATTCCTATGTTGATTGCCATTTGGAGGCCGAGGATCAGTGCTTGGTACTCGGCGACATTGTTAGAGCATAGTTCGCTTAGTTGGAAGGAATAAGGCAATATTTGCCTTTGCGGTGACATGAATATTACTCCTGCCCCGTTCCATCTGTTCGTGCGGATCCGTCGAAGAACATCGTCCATGTTGAGAAGATGTCGATGTGAAACACCTCCTCGTCAAGCAAGTCGTCTGAGATTTCCCAATCGGCTGGGATCGGGTGATCGGTGAGGAAGTCTGCCAGTGCTTGTCCTTTAACGGCTTTAGCTGGAACGTAGATGATCTCGTGTTGATTGAGAAGTAACGCCCATTTAGCTAGTCGCCCTGTCAGAACTAGTTTGGACATGACGTATTTAACCGGGTCAACTCTAGCAACCAAGTGGATAGTGTAAGCATGCATGTAATGTCTGAGCTTCTGAATGGCGAATACCAAGGCAAGGCACATCTTTTCTATCGGGGAATAGTTCAACTCGGCACCGGTGAGAGTTCGGCTGAGGTAGTAAAGTGCTCATTCTTTCTGGGATTCATTTTCTTGTGCCAAGAGTGCCCCTACTGAACTTTCTTGAGCGGCAATATACAATATGAGTGGATTTCCGGGCACAAGTGGACTTGACAAATACCTTTTTATGCTTTCAAAGGCATTGTGGCATGCTTTGTCCCATATAAACGGAACATCCTTCTTCGTGAGTCGGCTAAACGGTTGACAGCGTCCTGCTAGATTGGATATAAATCGTCTAATGAAGGCGAGTCGTCCTTGCAGACTTTTCAGTTCGTGTAAATTTCTTGGCTCAGTCATGCTTTGAATGACTTTGATCTTTGATTGGTCCACTTCGATGCCACGGTGCTTGACAATGAAGCATAGGAACTTTCCAGAGATGACGCCAAATGCACATTTCATTGGGTTCATCTTGAGGTTGTACTTTCGCAGCCTTTTAAACACCATTTGCAAATCTTTCAAGTGGTCTGATCTCTTTTTTGTCTTGACCACCACATCGTCCGCGTAACATTCTACATTTTTGTGTAGCACATCATCGAAGATTTTCTGCATTGCACGTTGATATGTAGCTCCAGCATTTTTTAGACCAAATGGCATCACCTTGTAGCAGTATATACCTTTTGGAGTGCAAAAGGCTGTTAGTTCCTCATCCTCGGGAGCCATGCGAATTTGATTGTATCTGGATGAGCCATCCATGAATGACAGTGCCTCGTGGCTAGTGGTTGCGTCCACCATGATTTCGATGATTGGCAAGGGAAAATCGTCATTTGGACACGCATCGTTGAGGTCTCGGAAGTCCACGCAAACACGTATTTGTCCAGATTTCTTAAGGACGATAACGATGTTAGAGATCCACTTGGGGTATTGCACCTCTCGAATGAAGCCTGCTTCGATTAGCTTGTCAATCTCATCCTCAATATGTGGGATGAGCTCAGATCGATAACGCCTTTGAGTTTGCTTTATCGGTCGAGTTCCGGGCTTGACTGCAAAGGCCGGGCATTTCCTTATATGTCCAGGCAAAGATATCTTTGTACTATAATAGTAGCTGGTAGTACTCTTCTATCTCGCCCGCACTTAGCAGTGCACTTACGAAGATAGGTTTAGGCTCTTCTTTCGTCCCTAAGTTGAGCTCCTTAAGCTCATCAACCGTGGCTTGCCCTCCATCTTCGAGCTGTGGTTGCGCAGCGGTGACATCTTCCTCAAGGGCTTCACTTTCTTTGTCTTCTTAGATTGTGATGTTGAAGACGTCTCGGACCTCTCTTTTAGTGCCGTCCTTTTGGGCTTGTTGGCGTGAAGATTGGCCGGTGTGGATAATGGTACGCCTCCTTACTTTCAGTGGTCCATTTGCGTCAATCTCCAAGATTGTTTGGCTCTTCATTCTTAAAGGAATAGAGCTTTGTATGTCATCATTTTCTGCTAAGCTGTCGGGCTTCTTTTTCTTTGGCGTTGTTTCTTTTCTCCCTAAAGGCTTCTCAGTCTTTTCGAGTCTCCTCAAAACCGACCGTTTGGGAGGAAAGCTAGGCGCGTTGCTTTGTTTCTTAGGTTCTGACAACCTTTCAAAAACGAAACTTTGGGATGTTGGCGTGTTAAGCCTCTTGAAGACGGAGGTTCGGCTTTGACCACCAATGCGATGAAATGCCGATATTCTGGGTCTTGGGTGATTCATCCTATTGAAGGCTGATATCCGAGAGGCGGATTTAAGCTCTTCTCTTTTTTGTACAATGCTCACGCTGATGTGCTGAGCGTTAGCGTTTTTCGCTTTGCTCGAAATCTTTATAGGTGCGTTTGGTGTGAAGCCGATTCCTGCTTTGCCGTTGTCAACTCCGTAACCATGCTCTCTCACCCTCTTTTGAGTCTCGGTGAGGTCACGTTCTTTGTTGTTGACGACGTCTGAAACCTTCTTTCCAGGATTTGAAGAGAGAATGAAATCTTACCCAGCCTTCGACATGAGTTTGTAGGTGTTTGGATCAAAACCTTCTTCGGTCATCTTGGCTAGGAGAAAGCTTGGTTCCACTTCCTTTGGCAGATCTTTTATGAAGCCTTGTGGTGGTCTTGCAATCTTGGTTTCGCCTAGCTGTGTTAGAGGTAAAATTGTTCATCATCCTTGCACTGCTGCATGTCGTCTTTACTTGTCCCCGTTTCGAACGGAGTTTGACCCTTCTTTCTTCTCAACATCGGAATGTATCGGAAGACGGGTGTGTTCGATCGTTTTAAAGGTGTCTCACCCCATTTGGCTGTCATGAGTTCGTCGTTGTCTTTGCTTGAAGACAGCGTGGCTTTTCCTTCTTTCTTTTTCGGGACAGATTGCCATTCTTGCTTTTTAGGCGTCGCTTTGCCCGTTGATTTTACCGCTTTTGGGAGAGCTTCGGGTATCATGTCTTCCTCCATGTAGAACTTGGCGTCTGCAAAGTGTGATTCGGCTTCGGCAAATGGCTTGGTATCGCCTCGAATCACCTTCACTCCTTCCCGGTAGAATTTTAAACATTGGTGAAGCGTGGATGGCACTACTCCATTCTCATGGATCCAAGGCCTTCCTAAGAGCAGGCTATATGAAGTTCGTACCTCAATCACATGAAATGTCGTGCTTGATTTGAGTTCGCCAATGGTCATCTCCACTCGGATCATGCCTATCGCTCTTTGTCCTCCTTGATTGAAACCTTGGATTAATAGACGACTTAGGGACAGTTCGTCCATTTTGATGCCGACTGTGGCCATCGTTGACTTTGACATGATATTTATGGCCGATCCACTATCCACAAGCATGCGGTTGACTTTGCTCTCCCTTATGTACCCTGAGACGAAGAGAGGACAGTTGTGAGGTTTTGATCCCAGCAATAAGTCTTCGTCAGTGAAGTTGATTGAGTCTTGGGCGGCACAGCATGTGGCATATTCATATGACTGAAGCCTTGAGCATTCGTCTTTGTTTCCTTGTACTTCATGGCCATTGGGATTTGCTAAGACCACTATCAGTGCTTTCCGCATCTCTTCGGGTAATCGTAATGCCTCATCGATGCTCACGTGAGTCGGCAGACCTTTTTTGGTTACGGGGGTCTTTACTTCTTCAACGGTGATAACTTCTTCTCTTAATGGTTCCTTTACTTCCACTATGTGACATGCAGCGACAGTGCACTGTTGGAAGAAGTCCTTCGGGAAGTACTCGTGCAAGGAGACTGGAATGCGTGGTTTTTGCCCCATAGGCTCCCCAGTGTATGTTGGCTTAGCAGCTCTTGCGCTTCTTTTGGGTTTCGTATTGTTGCGATGGCGGTGCCTTCTTCCTTCTTCTACCTTTGGCTTTGCGGCCTGTGGTTTAGGCTTCTTTGTCTTTTTGCGGGTCACTAAGGTCCATCATTTATTATTGTCAGTCGGTGTATCTTGGTTGTTTGCCCCCAACGATAGTAGTGCAAGAGGGGCCGTGTGACTCGGGCATGGACGAGGATGGTCATGCATTACCTGAAGAGGCACAGGATCAAAGGATCCAAACACGATCGTCGTAGTGTGTGTTGCGACCGTGTCTTCCAGGTTGAGTTCAATTCGCTCTTGTTGTGCCAACTTCATGATAAGTTCCTTAAGGATAAAGCACTTGCCGACGGGATGGCTTACGAAATGATGGTACTTGCAGTACTTGGGATCGTCAACGGGATTCATCTCTTCCAGGCGCTTGCATTCAGGCAGCTCAATTACCTTCTTCTCAAACGGGTCGTTTAGCATTGGGGCCATGTCAGAGTCTGGAAATGGGTATGTTTTCTGCTCCAGTTCCCTTTAGGTGTTCTTGTACCTGTCTTGGGTACGAGAGGGCTCACCTCTTTTTATCTCATTTGCTTTGTTTTTAGAGGAGATTTTGACGGGTGTAGATAAGGTCTTAGTAGGGGTAGCGTTAATGGTAAAAGCTTCCTTGGCGGGCTTCTTTCCATGATTGTCCACCTTCGGGGTAAACACCTTATCCTTCTTGAAGTCGGTGATTGGCTCTTTTTTTCCATGATGAGCGATGCTTAGCTCCATGTCGTGAGC
Source organism: Crataegus laevigata (assembly GCA_963580275.1). NCBI lineage: Eukaryota > Viridiplantae > Streptophyta > Magnoliopsida > Rosales > Rosaceae > Crataegus > Crataegus laevigata. The sequence goes on along the minus strand of OY756940.1, from coordinate 12,825,680 downwards.
GCGGGTGGCTAACTCTTCAAACGTCCGTGGTTTGATGCCTTGAAGGATGTATTGCAATCCCCATTGCATACCTTGAACGCACATCTCGATTGAGGAGATTTCTGAGAGTCTATCCTTGCAGTCGAGGCTCAGAGTGCGTCATCGGTTGATGTAATCGACAACTGGTTCATCATTTCACTGCTTTGTGCTTGTTAGCTCCAGCAAGCTTACTATGCGACGAGTGCTGTAGAAGCGGTTCAAGAACTCTCGCTCTAATTGCTCCCAGCTATTGATGGATTCAGGCTCTAGATCCGTGTACCAGTCGAATGCGTTTCCTTTCAGAGAGCGGACGAACTGCTTCGCGAGGTAGTCTCCTTCCGTCCCCGTGTCGTTGCAAGTTTCGACGAAATGGGCCACATGCTGCTTTGGATTTCCCTTCCCATCGAACTGCATGAACTTTGGCGGTTGATATCCCATTGGCATATTTAAGATGTCAATTTTCTTGGAGTAAGGCTTCGAATACAACATGGAGGTATGTAAGCTCCCTTCGTACTGCGCCTTGATGGTGCTAGCGATCATTTGTTGCAGCTGTTGGATAGACAGAGATCCCATAAGTGTCGTTGCTTGGTCTGGCTTCTCCTCAATTTCTTGTGTCAGAGGTTCTTCCTCTTCACCGCCTCCCTATTTGTCGTTGTTCTTCTTTTCCAATCGGTTGACAAGTGCGGCGATTTGTAAGTCTTTCTCCTCCACCGTCTGTGTGAGTTTTGCAATTGCCTCATTCATTTGAGCCAGCTGCTCCTCGATCGAAGTCTCTACGGTGGTCATGACTTGCACGGCTGTGCTGCTGCTCGAGTCGGCGTCAGAGAGCAGGGACTCAGGGCACTTCTTTAGGATATCCTCCATTGGCGCACTTAGCGAGGCCAGAGTGATCATGGGATTGTATTTCGGGCGTTCATGAACTTTTGGCGAAGTTGATGCAGAGGAGGAAGATGCAGCGGAAAAAGCTCTTGCCTTGCTTTGAGTTGTGATGCCAAAAGCGCCACTGCTCGTGATGAGGACACTTTTGTTCTTCGCGTTAGTTGCGGGAACGGTTTGAGCCTTCTTTGATGCCATATGTGCCTTCCTTTTTTTTTTGCAGATTTGAAGATGGAGATGAGAGGCAGATTTGAAGAACGAAGAACGATGAACGATTTTCAAGGGCTTTTGGGCTTGTTCTTGAAGAACGGATGAACGATGAACGATCTTCAAGGGCTTTCGGGCTTGATTCTTGAAGGTGGATGAACAGAGCTTCAAGGGCTGTTGGGGCTTGATCTTAGATTGGGATGAACAGAGCTTCGAGGGCCATCGGGGCTTGATTCCTGAAGGTGGATGAGCGTTTCTTCAAGGGGCCGTTGGGGCTTGATTCCTGAAGATGGAAGAATGAAGAACGAACTTCAAGAGAATTCTCTTCCAATTTGGGAGTAGAGAAATGTATTTGTGAATTGGTCAATTGGTTATGAATTGGTGTAGCCTATTTATAGGCCTTGAGAATGAATCACTACCATTCATTTTGTTGGTGAGGATGAATCACCACCATTCATTTTTTGTTGGTGAGAATGAATCACTACCATTCATTTTGTTGGTGAGAATGAATCACCACCATTCATTTTTGTTGGTGAAGTAAGTGGATGATGTAGATGAAATGAATGGAGGTTGTAATTTTGATGCTTTGACTAACATTTATTCCACCAAAATTTCGATGTTTACAATTGTAGTCTTTAATGGATTGATCAACATTTATTTCACCGAAAATTTGATGGCTACACTTTTATGTTGGGACCACCCTAAGTTAAAATTCTAGATCTGCCACTACTCCCATAGGTGCCGGTCCAGTTAAAACAGGTCAGAAGATAACTGCTGGCATAACGAACCCCGTAGATGGATGTTCAATTCAATATTGCAAAACGGCAGAAGCAAGGAAGTTCTTGAACTTCGATTATCGACTTGATGTTATCGCATTTGAGAAGCTCCAGCACGAAAAAATAATAATGTTAACGCAAACCATAGAACTTATTACTGAAACAAGAACCAGAGAACTGGACTTGGCATACGGAGCTGGTGCAGTCAATTTTAGCATAAAATCTCAATTCAAGGATCTTACTAGGGGTAACTAAACATGTTCATTCGTTTTGTTCTTTATCCTGTTGGGAGAGTCTAAATCCAGTGATTCTTCCACAAGTAACTTCTTCTTTTTTTAATTTTTTAAAGAAAAACGAAAAAAAAAAGAACAAAGTAAATGTAAACAATGTACACACGAATTCAAGGAGGCGATTTCAATTTGGGTTCAGAGGGAGAAGCATAGTGCTCTAGCTAAGTTAGTTAATACCGAATCTGAACAAATAACTATACAGAAAGAAGAAAACCATGCGTTGCAATGTGAATTTGTATTACATACACCTAGAAAACAAATTAAAAACGTGCTTAACAAGGAAATTGCAAAGAAGTAGACGTGGGAATCTCCTCACACGAACCACAATCACCACTTTTGCATTCAACTTCTCGATTACTTTGTTCACCTGTGAAAGTCATACCACCACCTACAGGACCTCATCATTGTCATTGTGCTCCGGTTCTTCTTCCACTGCAGTTTGTTCATCTTCGTTTGTCCAATCATCCACTACCACTGCTAATTCGGTAATTTCTTCATTTTCTCTATCAGCTGAATTTTGTGATTTCTCGTTGCCATACAAGTAACAGGAGATGCACAAGTAATAGATTACGTTAATGAGACTTATGAATGTTAACCATTTGTACAACTCGTCAAGGTAATACCTGTGATCGAACCAAATTCGATCAGCAAGGAGTTCAATCAGTCCATATATGGCCAGCCCTTTCATTAGTCCCAAGAGAAAGAATTGCGGAACTAGCCACATGACGCTCATAGAAGTATATCAGACAGATTATTTAGTGGAGAACGTGCCATCCTCCAATTAGATGGGTACACCAACTGTTCTAGGTGATGTGGAGCAAGGTATAAAATATCGATGATATTGGAAATATCGGTAGTCCGAAAACACGGAAATATCGACGGAAATATCGGGATAATATCGATATCGATAAAAATTCAATGGAAACCACGGAAATTGTAAGAAAAAGTTGGAAATTTTTATTGAAACTTTGCAGGATGTTTATTTAGTCAATTATCTATTAGTTTATCACAAAAAATTGGAAGGAAATGCATTGCATGATGGATTTAACTGATTTAAGTTGATTATATAGCGAGCTGGCAAACATTGTGAGTGTAGAAAATATGTAAATATTTTAGCATATTTTCACAAGGACATAAGTGATATGGTGGTCAAGGTGTTGAAGGAGTAAAATGGGAAGGGTTCGAATCTCCTTGGTGTTTTAAAAAGGGAACGGGCCAAAGGCCCCAAATTAAAATGGCCCAAGGCATTTTAAACAATTTAAATAAAAACAGAAAAGGAAAAAGAAATGGGTTGGGGCTACCCAGGTTTTGGGCTTGGCAGGAACGGCCCAAAGGGCCTAAGGTTGATGGGTCGCCGGACCCAAGGAAGAGGAAGGCCGGAGTTCGGCCGGAATTCTACCCTAACTTTGAACGTCCATAACTTCTTCGTTACTCAACCAAATTAAGTGATCCAAACATGAAAGGGGCGGTGCTCGTCGGAAAACTGGGTTTGGGGTCGAAGGTTTGGGCAATTTTCAAAGCTTTGTAACTTCTTCGTTTCTTAACCAAATTGAGTGATTCAAAAGCTAAAATGTAGTTAGGAATGTGGAGAAGAGGTTCATACCAAGTGAGGACCGATTGGTGGCCGGTGTTTACCGGAAAATGACCTGAAAGATGGCCAAACGACCACGGTTTATGAGTTCGGCCGGAATTCTACTCTAACTTTGAATGTCCATAACTTCTTCATCACTCAACCAAATTAAGTGATCCAAACATGAAAGTTGTAGTACTCGACGAGATGAAGAGATTGATACCCTGAAAGCCGGCCAAATCGCCGTGGTTTGGCCGGAAAACACCTCGAAAGGGGCGGTGCTCGTCGGAAAACTGGGTTTGGGGCCGAAGGTTTGGGCAATTTTCAAAGCTTTGTAACTTCTTCGTTTCTTAACCAAATTGAGTGATTAAAAAGCTAAAATGTAGTTAGGAATGTGGAAAAGAGGTTCATGCCATGTGAGGACCGATTTGTGGCCGGAGGTAACCGGAAAATGACCTGAAAGATGGCCAAACGATCACGGTTTATCGCCGGAAACTGGGTTAGATTCAAACGAGTATAACTTCTTCAATACTCAATGAAATTGGGTGAAACAAAAAGGAAAATTGTAGTTCTCGAAGAGACGAAGAGAATGGTACCTCACACGACATCTAACTCGTCGGGATTTGGCCGGAAACGGCCTCTCCGTCCAGCCTCGTCAAAACCGGCCTCGTCCCACATCGCCCAAAACCGGCCTCGTCAAGCTGGTGTAGAATTATAAAAAAGACCCGAGGCCCAGCCATCCTTACCTCTATGGAGAATATCGCGATAATATCCAAAATATCGCGATATTTTCGATTTTCGATATTATCGCGAGATTTTGACGATAATTAAAAGATAAGTAAAAAAATATCGGTATTTTAAAAAAACTATAATATCGGCGATATTTCGCTGATATTATCGATATTTTGGTCATTGATGTGGAGTTCCCGTCACCTCAAAAAATTCCTCCCAATAAAGTTCAGTTTGTTTGAGTCCGAGAGATATAATATCTAGTAACAAAAACAAAGTATTTTTTCACTAAGTGAAAGAGATATAATATCTAGTAAATCAAAAAAATTGCGTTGGCAATTATATGGTTTATGGAAAAATATTTCAAGTGTTTAATTAATTGGTGATAAAAAAAATCCTGCATAGGTTTACTTATCATACTCTAATTGATTTTTAAATGTAAAATTCTTTTGGTTTTACATAGCAAATTCAATTTTTTTTCTAAAATATTAAGTTTGAAGAGTGTGTGTCTGTTTTAAAGTATAATGTTATCAAGATTTACATGTGAAAAGCTATCGAGATAAACTAAAAAGTCAGCTAACTTGTTTTCTTTTTGATCTGTGACCCTCACCTCGAATGCATGTGGTAGCCTTGGAGAAGTAGAGGTGGTTTCCGAGCCACTTTGGCACCATATGGAAGCATTTGCCTAGAAAAATGTTATAATGACCCCACTTAATTCCTATTTGAATGAAGCTCCGCCTCGTTCATTCTAAGAATGTTGTGACAGTTCTAAAAAATCTTCCCATGGCAAGCGAAACCTGCAACCATAGCTTCCAAAAGGAATTATACAAATAGTAAGGCTGGGACAACTTATACTATATTATGCTTTTTCTTATGCTCAAAACTAAAATGTTATGGTCTAAAGTCTCTCATGTTAATCCTGGCTACAGCTATGCTAACATCTGGTTTACAAATACAACCCTTTATACTATCATAGAGACATGGTGGATATATCTTTGTAATAATATTCATCCCTGCTTTTGGATCAAAGATGGACTGATACAAAGAACATTGTATTTGTAATTGTAACTTTTTCATGGACTGTGATGCTCTGCTCAGGATCTCATTTTGCATATATGGTGGCATTATTCTTAATTATGCTTTTCAAATTTCTTCTAATAGGATATCATCTATTATTAATGTTTGTACCATACTTGACCAACCCCGAAACTACTAAGCACCAATCAACATTATATCGTCAAGGACCTACAAGAGTTTCCCTTCAATCAGGAGGCCAATCACAATGCGACACATGTCAACGTCAGAGGCCAATCACAGCACGACACGTGTCAACATCTAAGGCTAATCACAGCATGACACGTGTCAATGTCAGAACAAAGCTAGAAACTCTTTTATAAATGAGGATCATTCTCCCACAATAATCCCTAATGTCATTTTGTACTAAACCATTCACTAGAACTCACAAAAGGAGAGCCTGAACCTATGTACTTGTGTAGCCCTTCACAATTAATGATAACTCCTCTACTCTGTGGACGTAGCCAATCTGGGTGAACCACGTACATCTTGTGTTTGCTTCTCTGCCTCTATCTCTTTACATACTTATCTACACTAGTAACCAGAGCAATCTAGCAAAGGTCACAAACCTAACACTTTATGTTGTACCAAAGTCCTCACTGATTTTGTGCATCAACATTTGGCGCCGTCTGTGGGAAACGACACTTATTCCTACTCTCTCCAGCTTTGTCAAGTTGGTTTCCATAGTTCGTACACCCTCATTTGACTAGGCATCCATCTCCAACATGGGGAGCGAAGGAAGCCACAGCACACAGAATGACACTCCATTTGTATATATTGTGAGGCAGCGAAGGAAAGAACGAAAGAAATTTGCTCTTCAATCTAAAGTCAATGAGCTAGAGGTTCAGAACAACAAGATAGCAATGAAGAATAAGGTCCTCCAGGAGCAATATGAAAAGCTCTTTTAGATGCTTCATGAGGCTAAGAATGCTCAAATACACGAGCTTGTCGCCCCTACAGAAGTCAATAATCATCTTAATGCCCCCCAACACGGAGGGTCACCGATATCCAACATAAATATCCCTGATAGAGATCGAGTTACCCATCAATGTGATAATAAGCTTGAGACTTTTCTCAACCCAATTGCTTCAACTCGAAGTAGGAAAAGTGGGGGAAGACACATCCTTGCAGAAGGGACGGAAGGATCGAAAGCTGTTTATCGCGACTGTCGGGACTTCCTGAAGCAACATCGAGATAACCCCATCCACATAAGCTCAAAGATCAATGACCCAAGGGTTTCTGAGAGACTCGGTCCCTACCACGGCCCAAGTCAGCTACCAATTTGGGGAAGGGGCAACAAGTCCTAGAGAAACATGAGGGTATAGGGAACTGAAAGGTGTTTCGACAAACATACCTTAGAAGTCAGTACGTCGAGTCCAAAGAAAAATCACATGCTCTTGATCAAACTTTCCCACCTCCAAGAGGCGATGGAGATTTACAAAAGAAAGCCCCAATGGTACAGGACTTCATCCAGGACCCTATTGTCCTACAGCTCATTGAAGAAGTAAACAAATTGAAGGCCGAACGACAAGCTGAGATACCTGATTGGAACCAACCTAGGCCTGTCCCTCTTACAAGGAGGATCCTCGACACCCCCTCCAAGGGAAGACAAAGCAGAAGCTCGGTTTACAACTCTATACCGGGAGGGGAGACCTGATTGAACACCTCAACTTCTTTGAGTCCACCATGGCATACCAGATACATACTGACGAAGAATGATGTCTTCTCTTTCCCTCGACCCTTTCTAGCGGAGCTCTAAATTGGTATTGTCGTCTCCTACCTAAGACAGTAGACTCATTTAAGAAGTTGAGGAAACTATTTGTTTCTCAACACATTTTCTAAAACGATCGCTTGCACTCTACAGATGACGAGTCATGACTTGTACACTATTTGCCGGAAACTATTTAAACATATTAAACTAACATGTAAATTAAATTCAATTAAACTGAAGTGGCTGAAGTAAAAGCATTAATTGTCATATTCCAGTCCGCATAGCAAGATATTGTCTGCTTTAAGCACGGCCCACACCGCATGGTTTTTTTTTTGGGTTCTAAGACCTTCCCAGGAGAGTCACCCATCATGGGATTGCTCTCGCCCAAACTCACTTAACTTCGGAGTTCTTATGGTATCTGAAACTGGTGAGTTCCCAAAACGCGTCTTGCTATAGGAATGTGGGCATGTACATATAAGGCCAGTGACCAACCCTCACTCCGCCGATGTGGGATACAACAATCCACCCTTTTAGGGGCCCGAAGTCCTCGTCGGCACACTCGAACGGACGGTGAGTCTGACTTTGATACCAAATAAATTGTCACATCTTAGTCCGCATAACAAGATATTGTCTGTTTTGGGCCCGGCCCGCACGGTTTTGTTCTTGGGTTCTTGGGCCTTCCCAGGGGGTCACCCATCCTAGGACTACTCTCGTCCAAACGCACTTAACTTTAGAGTTCTTATAGGACCCGAAACCAGTAAGTTCCCAAAATGCATCACTTACTTAACTTTGGAGTTCTTATAGGATCTGAAGCCAGTGAATTCCCAAAACGCGTCTTACTATAGGGAGGTGGGTATGTACATATAAGGCCAGTGACCAACCCTCACTCTGCCGATGTGGGATACAACATTGATGAGGCGATTTTATACTATATATTATTTTCTATTTTTGGTATATTTTGGTTATTATTTTGGTGAGATTTTGATGTTTTGTTATGTATTTTTATTGTAGGACATGCAAACTTGTTTTGAGCATAAAGTAATCAAACGGTTGGTTTCGTGAACCTGTCAAGAAGGTTGTATCAAAATTTCATAATTTTATCCCCTGATCGTGACGAATTAATTTATGCCCAGCGCGCGGTGCTGGCAAATTGGGCTGGAAGATGATGAACTTTGAACTTGGGCTCTTCTTGGAACTTGAAGAGGAGGTCCTAATCTTTAATTCTGGTTGTTTTGGGCCTATTTTGGAGTCCTGAAAGTCCTGAAACGTGGCTATCTTTTTTATAGGCAGATTTTCTAATCAGAATAGGAATGTTATTTCTAGTTTTCTATGAGGGTTTTAATTTGGAGTAGTATAAATAAGGTTTTTTTAGTCATTAGGGTTCTGGGGGGAGAACACACGCATGATTTTGGAGACTTTATACCTACAAGGTGTTTTCATTCTTTTTTTTCTGGTTAATATATTTTCTTTAGTTTTTATTATGATTGTTCGTAGCTAGTTCTTTTGTTAGGGCGAAGCCACGAACCTTAGCATGAGTGTGTGATTTTATTAATTTTCTTATGAATGGATGCATGCTTGCTTTGAATTATTAATCACCGCGATTAAACTATCTAATTGTCTTAGTGATTCACGACCATTAGGGTTTTTAGACAAGTAATTTGATGCAATTTCTATTGGAACATCACCCAGAAATTGAAGAAGGCTGCTTGTGATTAGTAATTGTAAGTTCACTTAAGGCAAATATCACGCTCTTAAGGGTTGTATGGTTTTTCAAAGGGTTTTCACAAAGCTTAATGAGTCTTGCATGTTTATATTTAATCTAAACATCACAAATGGGTTGTATGTTAGATATACATTTTCGCTTGAACATCACGAGGAAAATATGTTTTAGAAAAACCTAACCTTCAAAGCATGTATGAAGAAATTCATAAGTAATTGGTAAAATTGCATAGGATTGTTCATGGGATGGCGAAACCTTACGCTTTTACAAATTGATTTTCTTTAAATTGTTCTCAGTTAATTTCTTTAATTATTTTTATTTAAATTCGTTTTTATCATAGTAAATTCTAAAATCAACATTTTTCAAACTTTGTTTTAAATAATTAATTAAGAGTTGATTTTAAACACAAATTATTCATTCAATCCCTGTAGAAAACAACCTTGCTTGAGCTACTGTACTACGACAACCATGTACTCTTGCAAGTGTTTTTATCCCTACTTTTGCAAGTGGTAAAAATCCTATCAAGCATCTTAATAATAAAAAATTCTAAAGCTTAATCAAAAACTAAAAAAACGTAAAAGTTTGGTCTATAAAAGACATCTAATTCTAATCCTTGCTTACAATCAAAAGAGAAATGTATAAATTCTTGTTGAGGATCACCAAGGTGCAACACACGAGAGAGTAACTTTAACATGATGTGGAAATACCAAATAGAAGGAAAACCAAATGCTTTCTCAAGAAGCGAAAAGCAAACCTCACGGTGTCCTATCTATTAGAGTAATCAACTATATGCAGAATGTTTAGGCCGGAACGCAGTAGGTTGAACATAAATACTCTATCTACAATACCGCAGTGAGTTTGGAACTTTGAACCAGAATGCTATGAATTGAATACGCATACACTATTTACCAAAGCAATCCATTACTCAATTTGTTTTCAGTTATGGCAATGTGTATAGTAAGGTGGATGATGTTGAAACAGACCTACCTCTTTTTTCACACAACAAAATGTTTGGGCTCTATGAATGAAGCAAAAATAATAGATTTTGTATCTAAACCCACTATTAAGGCCCACTTAAATCAAAATAGTGAAAAACTGGAATAGCCAGACTGGAGGCTGCAATCTGATTCATGGATAGATAATAGAAGATCAGCTGAGCTCCTTGGTTCTTCTCTCCGCACGATTTTTTTTCATACATTATTATTTAGGGAACTTTAACGAAAAGCTCCCGGTACTGTTCACTTTAACGAAAAACCATATTTTTACACTAAAAAGTCAATCTTGGTACTATTCACTTTACTCTTTATTTTGTCCTTATCATTAAAACTCAAAGTTTTCAAGCCATTTTCATTAGTTTTCCTTATTATTTATGAGTGAACTGTTGAGATTTAACTATATCTTATTTAGTTAATATTAACCAGTTTTTGTTGTCTTTTTTTTTTCCATCCATTTTTTGTTGTCTTTTGGTGTTTGTGAGAGCAAACCTCTCTTATCTCCTACTTACAATCCGTGAGGAACATTTATGGTACAGACATACTATTATTATAATAATAATAAAATGTCGTGCGAGTAAATATTTGCATATATTTCTGGACCATTTTTCAATTAAGGGCTTTTGCACAATATTCAACCAAAGGGCATTTGCAAAGGGGCATATATTGGGAGTAAGATTATCTCCTCTCTTTTTTTACCTCTCATTTCCCCTTCTATTTAAAAAGTCACAGTTAAGCCACGTTAATATCTTATATTTTTTATAGAAAGAAAAAGACAAAATAGAGAATGTGAGAGGAAGAGATGGAAAGGGGAGATGAGAGAATCTTAGTCCTAAAAAATGTAACTTTTAGAATCCTAGTCCTTAGGCTTCCTCCAATCTTGGGCTATTTGCCAAATTTCCCCTCAAACCCAACCCAACCCAAGGGAAATCTTTGGGCTAAATGTTAAATCTAGGCCAAATCCCCCCTAGGATTTAGCACAGAAAATGATGTGGGCACTACTAGTAGGACCCCACTCACATGGGCATATCTCTTAGGATTTATTGAATTCAAGGGTTGAGATCGAATATAATCAAATTTAACGGTAAAAAAAATCTAACGGCCCAAATTTAAATCCAACAGCTAACATAATTAAAAATTTTATTTAACTCAAAATTCACCCAAAATTAGTGATTTTTCAATATTTTTCGAAATTTTAATATTTTTAGGTTAAAATGTTCATAAAATTAAATTATGATAGTGTACATAATTTTTTTTTAAAATTATTTTGAAAGAAAAATTAGCCTAAATTTATTCTCTGATAATCTCAAGCTAAAAAATTTAGGCCAGAAAAGTTGGAGCAAAAAAGCTGTTTCTATGCTAAAAACTAAAATTTTCAGGCTAAAAAATTTGACTTTTAGCCCAAGGGTTGGAGATGGTCTTAGAAGGGCTATATAATAAAAATAAGGGGTAATATTTAGCCCTCTATAGTTGGGGGTGAACTTTATTTTTTATTTTTTTTAATTCATCATTTTTAGATTCAAATTTTGTCAATAACTTTTATTAGCCTTTCATAATTAAAAATGTCGTCAAAAGTCGACGTGTTTTACTAATTATTTTCAAAATTCGAAGAAGTTTCCATGGATCATTTGTCAACTCCTCAATATATGACTTTTTCTATGGATATAATAAAATAATTCTTTTGTTAGCCATTACATCATATTAAGGGAATTTTCTCAAAATTAAAACTCTCGATGAACTTTCTGCCACATTATATTTTTATACAATATTTTATAATATCTATAAAATTTAATATTAAATTGTAACGTAACAAAACAATCTATATCAAATTTTACTTTAAAAGAGTTTTCTTTGCATTTCTCTTAATACAAAATAAAACGGTAATACGGATTGCGAAATGACGTGGTGAGCAGGTTAGGCTGTTGAGAAGATCTCAGAGAGGGGAGCGGACCAAATGACAAGTCGATCGTGAGATGTGGTTGTCTGTTTGTTGCCCGCCGCTCCTTAATTTGGAGCGTTGTGTTTTGTTTCTTTCTCTTCGCTTTGTGCTTTTCAAATTTTTTTATTCAAAGCAACGGCAAATGTATTCATTCGGAAGAGGAAAACAGTAGCACATTACAGAGTGGGCTGGGAAAGAAAACCAGCAACTTTAACAGCTACAATCAGACAACAAAACATCAAGAAGAATATCGGGAGATTCCTCGAACCAAAATCACTCACATGGACAAGAGAGAGCATAACTTGCGAGATGATGAGCAGCCTCATTACCTTAGCGGCGCGTGTGGGCAGCGGTAAACAGCAGGGCCTTCGAATCTGTAAAACCAAACACGAATGGGTAGCTCCATGAAACCGACTCATCATTCCCTTATATCCCCTTTTCATCATCTGCTCCTTCTGCTTGACAGTTGGCATATAATGTTTTGGTCACGTTAAGCCATTGAGCTTGTACATCTTATTGCCTTGGTAAAAAAAATATAAAAACTTTAACGAAAATTTTTCGGTACTATTTATTTTAATGAAAAATTACATTTTTATATTATAAAGTCAATCATGATATTATTCACCTTACTTTTTATTTATTTTGTCCTTATTGTTAAAACTCAAAATTTTCAAACCATTTTCATTAGTTTTCTTAAAATATATGCATCACCATTTTTGCACATTACCCTTACAAGTTTTGTCACATTAAGTCATTGAGTGGCATAAAATTCATGACCTCCAAAGGATCAAACGCCTTTGTAGTTTGCAAAAACTAAAAACGGACAAACAAATCCAACCCCATATAGCATCCCGCTTAATTAATCCAAAGAAAAGCAATTAGTAAAATATATAGGCTCTCCAAAAGACTAACAATGTAATTAATTTAAAGAACTAAATATGTGCATATTAATGAAATTAAAATTTAATGTGGAGAGATTAAATAAAAATACACATTAAATAACAAAAAATGAATACAAATTTTAATAAAAGTACACTTTAAAGAATTAAATTGAAGTGTAATCTAATATTAGATTTTTTTTGAATTTTTAATCTTTTATAAGAACTAATGTTCAAAAACTCCTTAATTAAATTAAACAACTGAAATACTAATTAAGTAACCATATATATAGGCACGGCAGAGGTAGAGTTCCTCTGTTGCTGCTGCTCCATGTTAAGCTCCCTCAGGTTCAGGTAAGGAATGCCCATCTCATACTTACTCGCCGGAGACATACTCCCAGCGAGCGGCCCAGACGACGGCCGGCTAGTACTCAGGTAAGGCGTGCACGACCCGATTCCGCTCTCAGTGATATAAACCGGCCCAGAAATCGATGACCGGAAGGCTTTGGCCCTGGCCTGGTGTTGAACATCTTCATCGCCGCCACGGATGGCGGAGACACGGTGGTGGTGGGGTGTCAGCTTGTTCCATTTGAAGAAAAGCAGAGCGCTTTTCCACCAGCGCTTCTTCTTGGTTTTGTTGTGGTGGGGCTTTCTGGAGTCGTCTTTTGAGATGCGCTTATGGAGCTTGTAGTGTTTGGAGTCTATGGATCTCATCGTCTCCCGTTTGTGCCTCCTTGCTTCCTCCAAAACCTTCATTTTTTTTATATGAAAAGAAATGGGTCAGATCAAAAAATAAAATTGGTTGCAGAGAGAGAGAGAGAGAGAGAGAGAGAGAGAGGAGAGGAGAGAAGAAAGAAATGGAACCTGAAAGTAGTCGACTTGGGGTTCGATTTCGAAGCCGTAGTCGCTGAAGTGTTGGGGTTGTGGCATCGGAAAGATTGGTGACTTGTTGGACATTTTTCTCTCTGGTTTTTTTTTTTTTTTTTTTTTTGCTGTTTTTAAGTGCTTTTGGGGTTCCTTCTTTGTGGGAAAGCAGAGTGGAGTAGCGAGGGAGGGAGGGAGGGAGGGAGAAGAAGGTAAGTTGGGGGAGTGGAAGAGTGGGAGGTTTGGGGCTCAAGGGGAAGTAATGGCCCTTGGGTATTGGAACCCCAGTGAATGCTATGTGCACGTTCCAAGTTCCATCTGTATTAAACATTATGCCAAAAATAAAAAACGACAAAAAATTTATATAAAGTCTCTGTTTTTCAGAGAATCTCTGCTTTTCCTACGCAGAATAAATTACTTGAAGTTAGGTACTTATGGTCTCATCTTATTAAGAAGGGTAAATTATATCATACTCTCTCAGGTTTGAGATCTATTACAACTTCATACAACATCTTTAAAACATTTCACTTTCATACATCCAGTACCATTTTATTTCAAAATAACACCTCTATTAAATTTTCTATCAATTGGTCTGTTAAATGCTGACGTGGTTGCGACCTTTGTGTTGATGTGGCTACCACATGGCAAAAAAATAATTTTTTATACATTAATAATATTATAATATTAACATATTATTAATAATTTAAAAAAAAACCTGATCTCCTTCAGATTCCACCCCCCCCCCCGCCCCGGCGTAACCCGTCCCCATCCTTCCATCATCTTCCCCTTACCCCACCTCACCCAGCCTAACCTGGAACCTGCAACAAGGAGAGAGGAGAAAAAACCCAAAAATTTGCAGGAAGACAAAGAAGAAGGAGAGGAAGGGGAGAGGAAAAAAACCTAGAAATTTGCAGGAAGAAGAAGAAGAAGAATGAGAGGAAGGGGAGAGGAAAAAAAACCCAGAAATTTGCAAGAAGAAGAAGAAGAAGAAGAAGAAGAAGAAGGAGAGGAAGAAGAAGAAAAAGAGGAAGGGGAGAGGAAAAAAAAACCCATAAATTTGCAAGAAGAAGAAGAAGAAGAAGAAGAAGAAGGAGAGGAAGAAGAAGAAAAAGAGGAAAGAGAGAGGAAAAAAAACCTAGAAATTTGTAGGAAGAAGAAGGACGGCAATGGATCACGGGAGCGGCGGGGGGCGGTTTCTGGTGGGTCGCGGCCGGAGGGGGAAGGCGGGTGGGTTTGGAATTTTTTTTCCCTCTTCTCTCTCCTCCCTCTTCTTGTTGTTGTTGTTGCAGGTTATGTGGAGGTGGTTGCGGGGAGATGGGATAGGGAAGGAGATCGGGTTTGTGTTTTTTTTTTTAAATTATTAATAATAGGTTAATATTATAATATTATTCATGTATAAAAACTTTTTTTTGCCACATGGCAGCCACATCAACACAAAGGTGGCAGCCACGTCATCATTTAACAGACCAATGGATGGAAAATCTAACGGAGGTGTTATTTTTAAATAAAATGGTACTGGATGTCTGAAAGTGAAATGTTTTTAAAATGTTGTATGGAGTTGTAATAGACCTCAAACTTGAGGGGGTATGGTGTAATTTATCCTATTAAAAATGACAATTCTAACAGTTCAATTCAATAACCGTAAATAATCATTCAAATAGATTGAATTTCGATATGAAAATTCAGATATATTTTGAGTATGGGTAAAAACCGTGAATATTATTCGATTATAATTTTGGATATGGTTACATGGTCCCCAATCCGTACTCGTTCCTGAATTCGAACCAAATAATATATAATATAATTATATATAATATTAAAGTATTAAATTATATATATATATATATATATATATTATTCACTGAATCTATTACCTTGATAATACAAAAATTGCATTGTGTGAGTTGCATTTTGTAGGAAAATTCAAAAGTTTTGATATGAATCAGAATCTATGAGAATTCAATGATACTAATAGGATATATTAAAAATCAGCCAACATTATCAATGTTTAGCTTTAATTTTTATGCTCCACAAGATCCATGTATTAAATCATTTTATATATCAAATACTTAGTGACAAAATTAATATTTACTAAATTATCATGCGTTAATTGAAGGAATATATTTTTGTATTGACGAATATGCATATAACCGTTAATCAATGGACAATCCGTTACATAGTGAGTATGATTATGGATAATACCAAATGATTTAGTTGTGATTATAGATATGATTAATTTTCATGGTTGTGAAAATGGATATAGCATTTCCATTTTTAAACCGAACCGTTATCATCGCTGCTCTGATCATCTTGGTCCTTGGAGATCCACTACATTGTGTGTTTAGTTTAATACTTTGATTAATCAACGGAAACCAAATCACGTGACCTCCATACAGTCTTAGCTATTTTAATGCACGCAAATTGAAATAAAAATGAAGATTGAAGAGCAAACCCCACTCAACCTTTGTCAAGTAGCTCTCACGACTAATGACTTTGACTGATCGACCAAATTGGTCATGTGCATTTCAACTCGACGCATGTTGCTGCACTTGTTTGGTAAGATCGATATATTTGTGAAATTTGGATGGCAATATATGGTTTATCATTTATTTCCATGTGAAGATCTTAGTACAAGAAGTTTATTGTCCAATTTTTGTACTTCAGGTGAATGTAATAATCAAACTTTGAGTGTAAAAGTTCATACTTTACCATTCAATCCCGCTATTAAAAAGGAATTAAATATAACACAACCAACCAAGTATCCTCTTTCTTTTCTTTTGTTTTCTTGTTATTTTAAGATGAAAATAAAAGTTACAAGGCAAAGCCATTGAGGCGAGAAAAACTCGAGAGCTTCCATTATAGACATGTAAATTTCATTACATGCAAATAATGCATCACAAAGCTCCACATGGCATATGACTCATTACAAATGGACAAGTTATCAATGACATGTGGCACAAATCAAGCAAAGAAAGTACAAAATATTTCCAAAACTCGGCAAAAGGGAGGAAATCTCCTTCAAAATCGGCAAGGGGTCCAAAATCTCTCAAAACCAGAAAGAAAGCTAAAGCATCTTCACAAAACAAGAAAGAATTGGAGATTACACACAAAATAGGCAACAAGCCCTCTATAATTCGGCCAACATAAAGGAAAGTGGCTTAAATAAGACACAAAACATGCCTAAATTCTCCAATTGATGAATCAAGACACAAATCAAAGCCAAATTCACCCAAAGGCATGTCTTTGGAAGCTTATAAATACAAGGTCCCAAGACAAGCATAAGGTCGACAATTTCTACATTGAAGAGCTGAAATTCTAATAAAAGGAGAACCTCTGCCAAATCTTTGAAGACTAATACACTACCAAAGCTCTCTTCAAAGAATGCACAACCAAAGCCCAAGCTTTCTTTCAACCAAAGCCGAAGCATTCCCTTGGAGAATCTACAGGCACTTGTGTCGATTCCTTCAAGACTTTGTTGCAAGCTCAAAACTTGTAACGACGTTTGATTCAAGATCAAGTCGTCAAGACCCTTGAATCAACAAAATCCCACATCAACATCACCTTTGCCGCAGGTCATATGCAAACCTAGAGGTGAAGACTATCAACGCATTGTTTTAAGCTCAAAACTTAAAGTAATCATTCAATCGTTCATTCGAGATCAAGTCATCGATACCCTTAAATCAACAACCTACGCATCTACATCAAATTTGAAGACTAAATCAGAGGAAAATTGTAAACAGAGATTGTAACCCTACAAATTCATCAATGCAAGTCTACTTTGTACACGTGTTCTCGTTTCATTGTTATAGAATTTTCGTGTTTACAAATTTGGCACGCCTAGTGGGACCTCTCTGCCTCTCATCTCTATCTTCAAATCCACAAGAAACACACACGGCGTCAAGAAAAGATCAAGCTGTTCCCACAACCAACGTGAAGAACAACAACATCTTTGCCATAAGTGGTGGTACTTTGGGCATCACAACCCCAAAGCAAGGCAAGATCTCTCTCTGCCATGCCTTCCACCCCTACATTAACTCTGCCAGAGGAGCAAGAACACCCAAGGTACGAGCTTATGATCACTTTAGCCTCGCTAAAGGCGCCAAGGGAAGAAAGCCCGATGAGGTACTCTGAGTCATTGACTTCCGATGCCGACTCAAGCAGCAGCTCGTATCCGGTAGCCATGCAAGTTATGACTTCAATCGAAGAGAAACTAGCATAAATGAGCAAAGCAATCACAAGGCTGATAAGGACCATGGAGCAAAAGAACTTGCAGATTGCTACACTCGTCAACGGTCTGAAGGTGCAACACGATAAGAAAACTGACCCGAAGGTTGAACCACCAAATGAGGAAACTGATGAAAATAAGGCACCTTTGATGGACAAAGTTGAGGAGAAGCTAGAGGTGGACTGAGCTGCGACGCTCATGGGATCTCTCTATATCCAACAGCTGCAAGAAATGATCACAAGCACGATCAAAGCACAATATAAAGGAAGCTCACATGATTTCGTACTGTACTCAAAGCCATACTCTACAATGATTAACGCATTGAGGATGCCAATGGGTTATCAACCCCACAAATTCACGCAATTCAATGGAAAAGGGCAATCCTAAACAACATATTGCCTATTTCATTGAAACATGCAACAATGTTCGGACGGAGGGAGACTATCTGGTCAAGCAGTTTGTGCACTCGCTAAAAGGTAACGCCTTTGACTAGTACACCGACCTAGAGCCCGAGTTTATAACTAACAGAAACAAAATGGCAGCAAAAATCCCCCCAAAATTCCCTCCCAAAATTTTAAATTCACCCTACCCCTAAAATTTTGTTACGATTTTAAAAATAAAATAATAGTTGTTTGGTTTAATAAATAAATAAATAATATGTATTTAAATAGAATACATTTTAAAAAAATTAAATAAATAATTGTTTGGTTTAATAGATAATAACCCATATAAAATATGCAATAAATAATTTTAAATCTACCGTTTTGACACGATCTGCATTCTACGAAACTTTTTTCAACTATCCAACCACTCCAAGATTGCATACGTAAAAAAAAGCATTCAAAGATACGTAACGGAACAAAAGTTTTCAACTGTTATAAACGAAAAATCATAATTTAACAATTATTTTAGCGTCGATTTTAATGATTTTTTACAGCTATACTCCTCGACTCTATAAGAATATAATGAATAAATTTGATCTTCAATTTAAAATATTTACACTAGTGGATACCACAAAATCTTATTTTATACTTGATGGAAGTATAACATTAACTCGTAAGTGTTTATTTAATCTAGCTTTTTGACATGATACATATTCTACGAAATTTTTTTCAATGATATAACCGTCAAACTTATTTGTACACACTCCGAGATCGCATACGTAAAAAATCACAAAAAATAAACATTCAGAGATTAGGTAACAGAACAAAAGTTTTCGACGATTATAAACGGAAAATCACAATTTAATAGTTATTTTAGCTCTGATTTTGATGATTTTTACAGCTACAGTCCTCGACCCTATAAGAATGCATTGAACGAATTTGATCTTCAATTAAAAATATTTACACTAGTGGATACCACAAAATCTTATTTTATACTTGATGGGAAAGTATAACATTAACTCTATGTTTGTTTAATCTACCGTTTTGATGCGATATGCATTCTACGAAACATTTTTCAACGATCTAACTATCAAACTTGTTTGTACACACTACGAGATCGCATACGTAAAAAATCGCAATAAACAAACATTCAGATATTAGGTAACGGAACAAAAGTTTTCGATGGTTATAAACGAAAAATCACAATTTAACTATTATTTTAGCTCAAATTTTAATGATATTTTACAGCTACACTCCTCAACCCTATAAGAATGCAATGAATGAATTCGATCTTCAATTTAAAATATTTACACTAGTGGATAAATCTTATTTTATTCTTAATGGAAGTATAACATTAACGCTGAAGTGTTTGTTAAATCTATCTATTTGCTAGGATATGCATTCTACGAAACTAGTTTCAACGATCCAACCGTCAAATATGTTTGTATATACTCCGAGATAGCATGTGTAAAAAATCGCAAAAAAAAAAAAAAAACCATTCAGAGATTAGGTAACGGGACCATGAGTGAAAAAAAAACATTCAGAAATTATTCTAGCGGCTGCCCAAAAATTTTCTTTGTTCATGTCGGTTATATCCAACAGGGCTATGAGTGAAAAAAATAATATGTAAACCATGTGTTTATTTATTTACATATTCGTGCATAAAATTGCAGGAGAAAAAATTATAATGAAAACATGTCCAGGCGTAATTGATTATAGGGTAAATTACGTCATACCCCCTCAGGTTTGATGTCTATTACAACCCCATATAACATGTTTAAAACATTTCACTTTCATACATCAAGTACTATTTTATTTCAATTTCATACCTCTGTTACATTTTCCATCTATTGAACCGTTAAGTGCTGACGTGGCTGCCAAATGTGTGCCATGTGGCAAAAAAAATAATTTTTTAATTTTTTTTTTAAAACCTGAATTTTTACAAAACAAAAAAAAAATTTCTTTCTTCTCCTTCTTCTTCTTCTGCTCGCTGGGATACTTTTTTTTTTCTTCTTCTTCTTGTCGCTGGGCTACTTTTTTTTTTTCTTTTTCTTCTTCTTCTTCTCCTCCCCTTCTTCTTCTGGTCGCTGGCCTACTTTCTTTTTCGCCGGGGGGGGGGGGGGATTTTTTCTTCCTCCTTCTTCTTCTTCTTCTGATCGCTGGGCTACTTTTTTTTTCTTCTAAAAATTCAGGTTTTCAAAAAATTTAAAAAAAAAAAATTGCCACTTGGCACACATTTGGCAGCCACGTCAGCACTTAACGGTTCAATGGATGGAAAATGTAACGGAGGTATGAAATTGAAATAAAATAGTACTTGATGTATGAAAATGAAATGTTTTAAACATGTTGTATGAGGTTGTAATAGATCTCAAACCTGATGGGGTATGGTGTAATTTACCCTTGATTATACCAAAGAAACATCAGCTGGTTCTTCAAAGTGTAGCTTGGCTAGACCATTATATTTGAGCATGCCTGAGAGACATACCACCATAGATAACCATTAATGGTCTGAGAAAGAGCAATTTAATGAGAGAGTGCAGTTAGTTATTGTTTGGGAAAGATTAACCCTAATTACCTGAGGCAGAGCTTGCGACGGAATCAACCACTTGGGCATAGCCATATCTATTTTTAACGCCGGAGAAAGCTCCATTGATCGTGGGAAAATCCACACAAAACCTTTTTCCAGTGAGATATATATCGATATACCATTTTTAACGCTGGAGAAAGCCCCATTGATCATGAGTGAAAAAAAAAATTTAAACCATTGTTTATTTATTTATTCATTTTAATCAATATAACATTTTAAAATAATAAAATAGTCAATTTATGTCGGTTATAACCATCAGAATACTATAATAATAACCGTTATAACCGAAAAAATACAAAATAATAACCCTCAGAAACTAAAATAATAAAATAGTCAATTTTTGTCGGTTATAACCGCCACCATTAACTTAAAACCGCCAGAATATGTTAAAAATATTTTTTTAAAAGAATTCAAAAATACTAGCTGTTAAAATAATTTTATGGCGGTTGCATCCGACACTAAATATCCGCCAGGAATTTATGTCAGATATAACTGACAGTATTTCATTGTTATCCAACACTAATTGAATGATGTGTCGGATATCTTTTATCCGACATAATGGCTTATTAAACGCCACCATTATCCGACACCTAGTGCATGAGGTATTCAAATCTCACTTGGTTTTTATTTTGGACAACACTAAATTGTCATTAACACACTACTAAAACGATCCAATCTCAATCTCAGTATCCTTGTCAATATTTTTTGTTTTCTTCTGACAAGGAGTGATAAAGTGATATTTCATTAAACATTACAAACGGATACATCGGTTCCAATTGGATACAATATTCTAGTGATCAAGAAATTGATTTAGAGTGAATATGCTCAAACAATTGAGTAAACACCTACACACCTACCACATGCACAAAAAATTACAACGACCACTCATACAAATATGTCATAAGGATTATAGGCGCAACAAATTTGTATCACGACAACAACAACAGGTCATGATAGAAGATCAAGACCACATAAAGTCATCGATTGTACATGACATCTCATCGTCTAGGACGACGCATCCATCGGATCCAGTTACCTAAGGTGGTCTTCGCTAAATTTGGGGTCACATGGTGACGAGCTGCTATGTTTGAACTCCTAATGGGGCATAATTAACCAATCTCGTCGCCTAGGGCAGCGTGAACGCCATATCCCAATGCTCGAGGCGACCAGGCTGTCAAATCCAGTCCCCAATGCAGTTTGAGCGTCAAATCAGGCGGTACATGGTTGCACAGCCACAGGACATTCGAGTAAGTCTTGGGGCAGCATTTGCTGAACGCCAACTGAGATGAATTCAAGAGATCTCGCTACCTAAGGCTGTGCAAGTGCCAGATCCTTTTCTCGGGCAATACGACCATCAAAATTCGTCCTCAAGGTGTGCCATATCGAACTTGCCGCATGAAGTAGCCACTGTGTTGATGGGAGGATTCAACCCACCAACGGCTACTAAATGTCGCTCGCAAACGGTGTGGAAGAGGGAAGAGATTGCGGAAGGAAGGCGGGCTGAACAAATGAAGAAAAAAAATGAGAAAAACTGAAGAAAAAAATTGAACTGGGAAACAGACGAAGGGCCGCATGAGATGGAGGAGCGGCAAGTGGGGAGAGAGAAGCAGAGGCAGATGGGTGACGGAAGGGAGGAGGACATGCATGCGTAGGGAAAGGGGAAAATGAATTAAAGAGATTACAAGGTGGGAGGAGAGACAAAGGGGCAAAGGGAGAGAAGGAAGAAACAGAGAGATGTAGAGCGGAGGCGAGGAGGTTTGCCACCGACCCCAAATCAAAGCAAGGAGTTGGCACATTGGAACTAGATCTAAGGCTTTCTTTTGTTTCAGGGTTTCACAAGAAATTGAAGAGAGAATGGAGCGTTTCTTTGGTTTATTCAAAAATCCTTGTCAATCTAAAGATTATAAATCCAATTCCGACTAGTCAGATATTATTTCCTCGTCCATCTCTTTGTGTTTTATTGTTTATCAACATCTATTTTCTTAAAAGTCTTTTTTTTTTTTGACAAATGATAGTGTTAATGGTTAAAATTGTTAATTGTGGTTTCTTTTATTGTCAAACGATATGTTTTGTTAAATTATGTCACTGACGGGGTTTTAACTCACGCTGTTATACAAGGGTTTAACTCATTTCCACTACTGTGATAATTGTTAATTACTAGGCTAAAGGAGATCGTTGAGGATTGAACCTACATCATAATGCATAACATAATTGATTTCTGCCACTGCAGTAAAGCGCTATCTACCTATTTCTTAAAAGTTTTAATACCATTCAGTATTTGTTCTACAAGATATGAAAACCTGATCAAATAATTAATCAACCATGTTTCCTATATTATTGGAATCCTTTCAATCTAAGGATTGACGTACGGAGTAAGTAATCATACTCTTTAGATGATGCTATATCTACTTCTAGATATTCTCTGGGAGTATTCCATATCCTAAAATGTTTCGACTAGTATAAATGCACCTTTTTAGAGTTCATGACTGATAACACAACTACCGCACACTTATACTTTTGCTTACTACTTGTGTCTCATGTATTTGCTTACTGGGGGTTCATCTTTGATAACCTAATCCTCCTATGATTGGGTTCAAGTTAAATGAAAGATATGATCATAGGGTTCGGTAGCGGTCGGGCCGATCCATTACCGGAATTGTTTATCATAAAAAATATTCGTATTATAAAACAATGCATAAAAATTATTTCTACAAAAAAAAAAATCAATTAAAATTAGGATCGATTAGTCAATGAAACTGTAGCAAATAGATAAATGGTTTTGTAATATTTTTGCCAATTTAGACAATATGTTTTATACAATTTGAGTTCTAAATATCTATTTTTATTGACTTTTGTAGCGATGAATTTTATAAAATGTTTTATTTATTAATGATTCTGATTATAAGCATAATGTTTCGCGATGGGCCACAAACAATTTTTTCAGAGACGAGTATCTCTAAAAAAGATAGAAAAGTAAGTGTCACATATATATGTGTTTGTATCTTAATGATTATTGAATTTGAAGTATTTTTTAAATTTGTTATTAATAATTTTCATATTCATTTACGTTCGAGGCATGTTTTTAGGACCAAGCACATTTTACATGCACCATCGCGATTTATAATTACTTTAAAATGATTCACAAGATTTCAATTTTTCATTCTACACCTCAACGTTTCACATTGAATCAATTTACACATTTTATCAGGTTAGTGAGAAAGTGGTGCATAAGCTACCTCTATAATATGGGTTTGGTTTTTACCTTGTCACAGCTTCGTGAACCATGCAAAAAGTCAAGACTTCATCAAGATACACACTATTGCATGGTTATTAACTCCCCCAAAGTATCGCTTGTATAAAAAAAATATGTCGAATCTATTTAAAAATCCATGGTACTATAACATAAACGAACCAGTTGACAAAAGTTACACGATGATGTTTACTACAATGTAGCTCAAAAGTCAGAGGTAAGAAATGCCTAATCGAAACACCAGTAGGCAGTAGCTAGCGTCGATACAAGTAGATATGGCTAATGGAATTTCTTGATGAAGTCGTGAATGTGTGTGTTGATTTCATCAGGCTTTTCTTGTTGCAGAAAATGGGCAGTTC
Source organism: Crataegus laevigata (assembly GCA_963580275.1). Classification (NCBI taxonomy): domain Eukaryota; kingdom Viridiplantae; phylum Streptophyta; class Magnoliopsida; order Rosales; family Rosaceae; genus Crataegus; species Crataegus laevigata. The sequence goes on along the minus strand of OY756940.1, from coordinate 12,801,232 downwards.
CTTCCATTACAACTACTTGTTCCAGAAGCGGCGCATATTTCTTGAACCCGCCTTTGTGTATGAAGTCCTTGGCGCCGGGAGAGTTATAAACTAGGTCCTGGTCTCCAACAATAAACTTAACCGGAACTTTCACTTGAGCACCAGTCCATGCTGCAGTCAGTTCCCAATTGCTGCATTGTTCAAGCACAAGATGTTAATTAAAACAAGAATGATTACTAGATTCGTCAGCCATACAAAGTTCGAAGAAAATGACGTACAGGTCCAAGTTCCGATAGTAGTTTATGCCGCCGGTGAAGCCCGTCTTCTCAAATTTAGTGGCATAGTAGTTAACCTCATCCTCAGACAACCAACTTGGCAAGACAATAGGAGCATCTGTGGGACGTCCAAATCCTTGGCCTTTAGGCAGGAAAAGTGGGCCAGGGTTCCTATATGTTAGAAACTCCTTCAAAATTCTTGTAGTGCCCATCTGAGCAAACTCAGCTTCTATCACTCCTGGCTCCTGCAAATATGAGTAATTTGTCCAGTCATAAGAAAAAATTGCAATTGATATTATGCGAATATGGGATTTCAAAATTACAGAGATACTATCTTGTTGTTTTGGTGTTTTGTATGGGCACAAAGGTCTGTTTTGTGGGCTTCTCTCTGTTTTCCTATGGTGGTCCATATTTCAGATGTGCATATATTGTAGTTGAGCCTCATTTTTTTTAATTATGTTGCGTTGGTAATGAATTTACTTTTCTCTCCAAAAACAAACAAAAGTGTTTTCAAACAAACCCAGTTTGATTATTAGTTCAGATTCGCAGTCTATGAAAAGAGAACATTCATAACAATTTCAGCTTATAACAAAGTTGATTATTTTTTTCATAAAGATTTAATGAAATGTATAGCTTAACCAAACTTAATCTTGATGACACAGGGCACGACTATGTCACAATTATAAACAAGAATAACGGTTAACTTGGGTGGTATAGGATGAGCAAAAACAGACTCAAATATTTGCTTTTGAAAGGTAGAAATTGTAATCAAACAATACATTGACCCCACATCCTACTTAAAAACAAAAAAACTTTGGGATTTAGATTCATTACACAGATGGTCGTTTTCAATCTGTCCATATGGTGCGGAACACTAAGCTCTTTAAAATAATCACTGGAATAGTGTAATAGGCAAATGCAATATGTTGTAGCTTGTAGAGATTAAACTAATAAGCAAAAGCAAACCTTAAGGTTCAATTAAATTAAAAAATAGAAAGTGAATCTTATTAGGCTTTTCTTTTTTGGTCTAACTCTTACATCTCTCATTTCATGATATAAATTAAGGAAATTTTTTTGTAATTCCCATTTCCCCCTTGAACTGTCCATTAAACCTGTTCCCCTCTGAAATTTTAAAAACATGCGAATATGTTTCGTACTATTAAATCTGTTTTTGTAGATTTCTTCTGGTTTATTCAAATTATTCTAGTGGACAAAGAAAATTGTAAGAAACCTGATGGCACGCTTTAAAACATTAGAAAAGCTCACAACTAAATTGAAAGTCGATAGGCAATTGAAAGATGATTAGATTGTAAACAAATTTACCATTAGAGATTGATGTTAAGGTTGACCTAAAAATAAAATAAAAACAATAAAAATTTATTTTTCAATGGTAAAGTATGGAATTTCTTGGGGCTCAAAAATTCCCAAAAAATAAAATAAAATAAAATCCCAAACCTGAAATCTGCAAATGTAATAGTCATCGCCATAAACAGCTTGAAGGGACTTGATGATCTTCCTCTGAGGGTTTCGCGGCGAGAACGCCACGCTCAAGCTGACCAAGGCTTTGACCCGGTCGGGCCGGAACAGGCAGAGGTACCAAGCGATGATGGAGCCCCAGTCGTGGGCCACCACGAACACCTGCTCCTGATCGGGCGCGATGGCGTCCAGGAGCGCCACGAGGTCTCCAACCACGTGGAGGCAGGTGTAGCTGGAGGGGGAGGAGGGGGCGTCAGTGTCGCCGTACCCGCGGAGGTCGGGGGCAACGGTGCGGTAGCCGAGGGCGGAGAGGGCGATGATTTGGTGGCGCCAGGAGTACCAGAGATCGGGGAAGCCGTGGATGAAGAGGATGAGTGGGCCATGCCCTTTCTCGGCGACGTGCATGTTGATGCCGTTCACGTGGACTGTTCGGTGCTCTATTCCCTCCGACTCCATGATCGTCGATCGCTCTCTCTCTCTCTCTCTCTCTCTCTCTCTCTCTCTCTCTTTGTAATAGGTATCGGTGAGTGGTTAGTGTTCGGATGTTTTGGTGTCTTTTTATAGAAGGAAAGCAGCAGAAATGGTCTGATAGTAAATGAGAATCTATAAGAAGATAAGATAGAGAAGGGAGGTGAACTTTAACGCGAAAACAACTAGCTCGCAAATGGAAGATGCTTTCCCTTTTTCTCCATCACTAGAAATAGTTAGTTTCTTTATTTTGAGAATTAGCCAACATGATTAGAAATTAAAGTCTAAATAATTAATATGGACGACATTTGAGGATCCATACATGTTTTTCAGGTCGATCAAAAGGCACAAAATTTAGCTAGAACTGAATGAACAAAGTATGGAAACACAACTTGTACATTTTCTAACCAAACAATAGATTATGCTATTGCGGAAATACCTACTTGCTCAGAAATATTAGAAGTGCAAGTGTGAGATAATTTCGTATAATTACAAAAATTAACATGATAATGTAAGTGATAACGACGACAATAGTAACGAGAGCAATGAGTGTGATAGTGGTGGTAGTTTCAAATTCCAATAAAAAGGTACGGTAGTTAGGCTGTCGAAGTAATAATGCCATATTGCTAAGTGGCAAGCGAAATATGAACTGTAGTTTAAACATGAATTTTAATTTAGTAATAAATTAGCTCTTGAACTTTTAGGAATAGTAGATACTTCACCATTGTACTCAACATGCATCCATTATTCGGTCTACATTTGTTACATGACAACATGTGAGTTAATTAAGAAGGTTAAAATGTCATTTTGTCCCACTTAAATGAGTCGTACCATACAGAGATATATAGATAGTTTCACAAGTTGTCCATGTCACAAGTACAAATAGAGAATGAAAATGTGAAAATCTGATGGTGAAAAAATATTTATAAATGTTCGGGAAGTAATCATAAAATAAAAATTTATAGTGATAAATAATAATTTTTTTTTTTAACAAACGATATTATTTACACTAAAAGAAATGATCGTGAGCTTAGTCTCATAGTAAACAAACAATAACATGATTTAAATTTATTTTTGATGAGAATTAAATTTAAAATTTCTTACTTATAAGTAAAGATAAATTTTATTAGATCATAAAGTACAATCATAACTTAGAATAAAAGGACGAAACCGTCAGTATACAGGTACGACGACCATCACGGCCCACAGAACCAAAGGAACGAATTACGCGTTAAATGTGTTTCCCGAAATGGCCTCTCTCCCCTCGCTTTTGGGAGAATGTGAATATGGGAGTGGGACCCAGAACTCAGAAGATTTAATTTCCTAGCTAATAATTGTTGCCCAGTACATCAGAGCCCACTGAAGTTAAAGAATCTGCAGTGTACACGAAGCGGAACATGTATTTTCACTCCTTTTCCTTCCTTTTTCTCACAATTAATTTTTTTTTGTCTTAGTGTATTTATAAAAAATTAACGTTACTTAATTATAACTGTTCAAGTAAAAATAGAGAAAAAAAAGAGAAACTAAGAGAGAAAAGAATCCTTATCTACACGGAGTTAAGATTATATATTACGGAATGTGTCGGTGATCTCCATTTACTTTGTTTATTTTGATACACACCTTGAGTTTTGAATTTTCTTTATTGGACATTTGTGACACTAATCAACGTTCATTAGTCTTCTTGTTAATTCAAAATGATTTATCCTTCTAATTTAGCATTATCTACAATAATTAAGATTTATCTCCGGTTCCTAAAAGTTGTTACATACTTTACTTCTTTACCTAAAAAACATAATTATCTAGAGTATCATCTAAGAATAATTTTTTTTAATTATACCAAAATGATGAAGTATTCATTTTTATATAGTTTCATAATTGCATACATTTTAATTCAGAATTGGTACGTTTTCATTTAATGCAGATACGTTTTCATTTGCCACAGTACGGTTCCATTTAGCATGAGTACTTTTCAATTTGAAAATAAAAATAAATTTAAACTTATTAAACTGACATGTAAATTAAATTCAATTAAACTAAAGTGGCTCAAGTAAAAGCATCTGAATAAAAAAATTCTAAGGCTTAATAAAAAAAATTGAAAAAAAAAACACAAAAAATTTAGTCTATAAACACCTAGAATTAAGCATGTAATTCCAATTCTTGCTCACAAACAAAAGAGAAAGGTACAAATTCTTGTTGAGGTTCACCAAGGTGCAACACATGAGAGAGAGACTAACTCTAACATGATATGGAAATACCAAATAGATCAAGGAAAACCAAATGCTTTCTCAAGAAGCGAAAAGGAAACCCCACAGTGTCTTATCTACTAGAGCAATCAACTATATGCAGAATGTTTGGGTCGGATCGCAGTAGGTTGAACATGAATACCCTACCTACAATAACGTAATGGGTTTGAACTTTCAACCAGAACGCAATGAATTGAATACGCATGTCCTATGTACAAGAGCAATCCACTACATGCAAAATTGAGAGTTTTTTTAGTATGTCATCAATTATGGCTTCGTGTATGCTAAAGCCTACCTCTTTGTTTTTTTTTTTTCACACAACAAAATATTTGGGCTCTATCAATGAAGCAGAAAGAATAAACTTTGTATCTAAACCCAATATTAAGGCCTACTTAAATTTTTTTTTTAAAGTAAAAAACTGAAATACCCACAGCCTCATTAGCTTAGCGGCGCATGTGGGCTATTAAGAATATATTGTAATCAATGTATAATATTGTGTTTGTCTAAACTAGGAAAGGCTATTCCTTGTATTAGGCAAATCACGGCTTTATAGGATTAGAATCAGGGGTTGACTTTACCTCTTGTATTTGTATATATATGGGCTGCCTAGCCTCTATTCAATATACAGAAAAAGTTCAGCCATATTATTCCTTCATATATTCTTCCATATATCAATCCCAAGAACTACCTAACTCTTTCTTATTTTGGTATCAACACAGGCTCTTCGATCCATTTCATCAAACCCTAGCAAAATACAAACACCATGACTGACAACCAAACCACCAATACCAACAAAAACAATTCCAGCAACCCTAGTATGGAATTATCAAATCCATACTATGCTCATCATTTAGATCACTCTGGCCATGTGCTTGTTTCTGAAAAACGGAATGGCACTAATTATTCCTCTTGGAGCAAGTCTATGCTTCATGCGCTACGGGCCAAAAATAAAATTGGGTTCATTGATGGATCCATCAAACCCCCTTCGGAAGACGAAAAACCAGGTGACTATGCCCTATAGGCACAATGCAATAGCATGATACTATCATGGATTTCGAATTCGGTAAAGTCTCATCTCTCTAGATGAGTTGTTCATTCCCAAATTTGCATACAAGATTTGGGAGGATTTCAAGCATCAATTCTCACAGCAAAACACACCAAGAATTTACCAAATCCAGAAACAGATTGCTTCTCTATCCCAAGGCTCCATGACGGTCTCAGCATACTTTATAGAACTCAAGCATCTCTAGACTTAACTTGATGCATATGAAAACCCCATCATTTGCAATTTGGTGGATAAGCATCATGAGCAGTGAGAACAATACCGACTTATGCAATTTCTTATGGGCCTCAACGACATTCATGACACCGTTCGCACCAGCATTCTCATGATGACAGCATTACCCAATATTCATCAAGCTTATTATTCGTTAGCAATCATGAACAACAACTCCAGTTGTCGTCGGAACAACGCAACCAATTGCCATCTGACAATTTTTCTATTGCTACCACGGCACAAACTCGCTCTGATCAGCGCTGCGATCATTACAACCGCAAGGGACACACCATCGACAATTGTCGCACTCTAAAATACCATTGCAACTTTTGTGATAAAAAAAAAGACATACAAAGGACAGGTGCAAAATTAAGAATGGAACATAGGTGCCTAATCCCAATGGAGGTCATGGCAACAAAACTAGTTGAAAGCAACGACCTCAAGGAGGCTCTTCTTCCCATGCTGCTGCCCATGCAGCGGAAACAACTTCAGGCCCTCAAGGGCCATCTATGCCGCAACCAACACATTCTCCTGCATCTTCCAATCCGTTGAGTGCACTCTCTGAAGATCAAATTCAACAATTAACTCGTGCTTTTTCTTTGCTTACTTCTGGTAATGGGAACGCTTATGCAAATGCCGCATGTCCGAATTCTTTTTCTGTTACTTCCATTAATTATGTGTTTACTAAGTCATAGATCTTGGATAACAGAGCTACCGATCATATTGTTTCTGATTCCACTTTATTTACTAACACCAAACCTCCTTCTATACCCATTGTTAATTTTCCCACTGGTTCTTCAACCCCAATCACTTGCACTGGTATAATACCATTTAATTATGATATAACTTTAGCCGATGTCTTGTGTGTTCCGTCTTTTAATCTCAATCTCATGTCTGCTAGCAAAGTCACTGACTCTCTCAATTGTTGTGCCATTTTGTTCCCTACCTTTTGTGTTTTGTAGGACTTGGCTTTAGGGAAGATGATTAGTTCAGGTAAGATGTGTGGCGGTCTTTACTACATGTCGCCTATCCACCGGACACATGCCTCTCATCAAGTCTTTTATCCTTCCAATTTATGGCACCAACGACTCGGACATCCATCCCCTTCTCGTCTTAAATTAGCTTCTTCTTTGTTACTTTCTAATGCTATTTCCCTTGACAATAATTGTAGTGTTTGTCATTTAGCCAAACAGACTAGACTTCCATTTTCTTTAAGTTCAATATCCACTCATGCCCCGTTTGTTTTATTACATTGCGACATATGGGGTCCTTACAAAATTCCCACTCACACTAGGGCTTGTTTTTTCCTTACAATTGCGGATGATTTTAGTCGATGTACTTGGGTGTTTCTAATGTCTAAAAAATCTGAGACACAAAATCTCTTAAAGTTTTTTATCATTTTTGCTCACACTCAGTTCCATGCTATAGTTAAAACTATTAGAGTAAACAATAGGTCAAAATTTCTCTCCATGCGGTATTATTTTCAATCTAACAGCATTGAAATTCAACGTACTTGTGTTGACACTCCCCAACAGAACAGGGTCGTTGAACGCAAACATCGTCATATTCTTACAGTTGCACGTGCTTTACACTTTCAGTCCAACATACCCCTCATCTTTTGGGGTGATTGCGTACTCATTGCCGTCTATCGTATCAACCATTTACCTTCATCCTTCATCTCCAACAAATCACCCTTTGAACTTTTAAACACGAAAATTTCCCGAAACAAGAAGAACACGTGTACAAAATATATTTGTATTAATGAATTTGGGTTACAATCTCTATTTATTCCTCTGATTCGATCTCCGTAAGACTTTGATTTGTGGGCTTGATCCAAAGGGCCGTTGAGGCTTGATCCTGGATGAGCAGAGGGAGTTTCTTCAAGGGTCATTGGGCTTGATCTTGAAGTTTGGCAAAAGTTTCTTCAACGGCCTTTTGGGCTTGATCTTGAAGTTGGGCGAGGTTTCTTCAAGGGTCGTTGGTGGCTTGATCTTGAAGTTTGGCGGATGAACGTTTCTTCAAGGGGCCGTTGGGGCTTGATCCTGAAATTAGATGAACGCTGAACGATGAACGATATTCAAAGGCTTTTGGGCTTGTTCTTGAAGATGGATTAACGACGAACGACGAACGGTGGGTGTACTTCAATGGGCTTTTGGGCTTGATTCTTGAAGAAACGGATGAGCGTTTCTTCAAGGGCCGTTGGGGCTTGATCTCGAAGAACGATGAATGAAGAACGAACTTCAAGAGAATTCTCTTCCAATTTGGGAGTAGAGAAATGTGTTTGTGAATTGGTTATGAATTGGTCTCTTTGGCCTTGATGGAGAAGCCTATTTATAGGCCTTGAGAATGAATCACTACCATTCATTTTGTTGGTGAGAATGAATCACCACCATCCATTTTTGTTGGTGAGAATGAATTACCACCATCCATTTTTTGTTGGTGACAATGAATCACTACCATCCATTTTTGTTGGTGAGAATGAATCACCACCATCCATTTTTGTTGGTGTGAATGAATCACTACCATCCATTTTTTTGTTGGTGAAGTAAGTGGATGATGTAGATGAAATGAATGGAGGTTGTAATTTTGATGCTTTAATCAACATTTATTTCACCAAAATTTCGATGTTTACAGTTGTAGTCTTTAATGCATTGATCAACATTTATTTCACCGAAATTTTGATGTCTACAGAACTATTATACAATCGTCCACCATCCCTTTAACATCTCAGAGTTTTTGGATGTCTCAGTTATGTTACCGTTGTCCATCATACCCACAAATTTGAACCTAGAGCTCACCGATGTGTTTTCGTTGGCTATCCCACAGGCCACAAAGGATATAAACTTTATAACTTGGAAACTAAACAATTTTTTATCAGTCGTGATGTCAAATTTCATGAAACTTAATTTCCATTTTCTAATCTTTCGTTTCATGATTCTCACCTTCCTGCCACTAACCCCATAAATCAAGACGCCAACTCTTTTTCCCCCATTTCCCATTTAACCCCACCTCTTCATGCATCTAACACCATCACCAATCAACCCCCCTTAATCCCACATGCATCTGACCCCACTCATATCCCCTCACCGGCCAACACTCCCACTTCACATATCCCATCTATTTCCCCACTCCCCAACATCCCTCCCCAACTGGTGCCTCCATCCCTTCCATTACTACACGTGCCTACCCCTCCTGAACCCATCGCACATTTTCCTAACCCTCTCCATGACTCTCATACCGACCCTAAAATTCCTAGCTCTTCCCCACCCCTCTTCTTTTTCTCAGGCAGTCCACTCGTCCCAAACAGCCACTAGTATGGACTAAAGACTACCACATGTCCAATCAAGTCAATCACTCTTCTCTGGCACCACGTTCTGCGAAAGGTACCCGTTATCTTATCTCTAATTTTCTTTCCAACTCTCGTTTCTCTTCTGCACATTGCTCTTTTTTAGCTAACATTTCAGGTGTATCTAAGCCTACCACCTATGCTGAAGCTATCCTTGATTGATGCGTTGTAAACAACACACAAATTAAACCCTCTTTTTGACAATTGTAGTAAAGATGTAAGTAGGGTATCGTTCTAGACCAGGGATTAGGAGGGATTGCTAATGCACCTAACTGACTTAAAAATATTAAACAAGACTCAAAAACACAAAACAAAACTCTAAAACAGAAAGTTAAACTATAATAACTTAAAACACACTAGAATAGTCAAAACAACACAAAACTAGCAAATTGAATAAAAACAGATACTAGGGATGGATTTAAACGAATTTGGGATTACAAAGACTCAAAATACTCAAAAGACATCAAATTGTACAGATTATAACTAAAGAATACAACTTAACAATGGGGGTTTGGTTTTGGACGAATTTAAACAAAAACTAAGTAAACTTTGTAAAATAGATTTAAGACAGATTTGAGTAAATCAATGGATGAATGGATGGCTAGAGGGTTTTTCTCCACACGTGACACACTTGCATACAAACTAATTTTCAGTTGTTCTTTCAATAAACCATGAATCTCAACACCCCAGATTAACCGTGAACAACACTTTTTTAACCTTCAAGTTTTCGTTATTGAATTGGACGGAAAAACGCATACAACAATTCAAAACATTCTTCAAAAGTCCCCTATGTGAACAGCACAATAGAGATACAATCAAAGATCATTAAGCTTTGTGACAACTATAAGCATTGACGAGACATTCGTAACTATGAACAACATGATATTCTTGCCAAGAATTCACTTAACGCGATTGTGACTAGCAACCTCCACTACTTGTGAATATAAGTTCATAACGATTAGGTGAAACTCCCTTATATTCTAGCATCAAATTCATGGATGCAAACTAAGTATGCATCCTTAATCGACATACAAGAATAAGTTATAAATCAAGCAGTTAAGCAAATTGAATTCACAACTCATGAAATCACAACTGAAGGTAATCAATTCATATTACAAATATGTTCATGGCTTTGAATCAACCTCTAGCCAAAACAAATTTAGTTCCACATATTTGCAATTAAACAACTATAATTGAATTTAAACATAATAAACAAAAGTAGAAGACACCTAGAACACTCCAACAATCCAACGTCTTGAATGGTTAACACAGCTCCAAGTCCTCCTCCTTTCTTGCAAACATGTAGCACCAAGGTGGGTGTGGTGTTTGGATGGTCTAGGGGATATGGGAGAGATTGGATAGGTTGAGAGGGTATGGAAGGGTGGTAGGGGATGGATAGGAAAATAGGTGGATGGAAATGGATGGAGGAAGAAGGAAACTTGCGGCAGAAATTGTGTTGTTTATGGAATGTGTTGTAGATGTGAATTGGTGTCTTTGGCCTTGATGGAGAAGCCACCATCCATTTTCTTGGTGAGAATGAATCACCACCATCCATTTTTGTTGGTGAGAATGAATCACTACCATCCATTTTGTTGGTGAGAATGAATCACCACCATCTATTTTGTTGGTGAGAATGACTCACCACCATCCATTTTTGTTGGTGAGAATGAATCACTACCATCCATTTTGTTGGTGAGAATGAATCACCACCATCTATTTTGTTGGTGAGAATGAATCACAACCATCCATTTTTTATGCTCCCCATGCATGCAATCCATTTCACCCCAAAATAGCTCTAAATTGCACCAAAATGCACTTCTTTGCTAACTTTGTTATTTAGAACCTACAAACATACAAAAATAGCTTAAAACATTCTAATAAGATGAAACTAATTAAGTAAATCCAAGGAAACAAACTAATAAAGTCACATAAATATGTTCCTATCATTGATCCAAACTGGCAACACGCTATGCAAATAGAATTAGATGCGTTACACCATAGTCACACTTGGGACTTGGTTTCGCTTTCCGCTGGTCATAAGCATGTAGGCTCAAAATGGGTTTTCAAAAAGAAATACAAGTTTGACGATTCTCTTGATCGTTACAAGGCTCGTGTTGTTGCAAAAGGATACACACAGGTTGAGGGAGTTGATTACCAAGAAACCTTTTCACCCACTGCCAAACTCACCACTCTGCTTTGTCTTCTTACCTTTACTGCTGCCCGCACTTGGTTCATTCACCAGTTAGACGTTCAAAATGCTTTTCTTCATGGCACTCTCCACGAAGAGGTCTACATGGATCCCCCTCTGGGCCTTCACCGATAGAGGGAGAATCTTGTATGTCGACTCAACAAGTCCCTTTACGAACTCAAACAGGCATCCAGAACTTGGTTCACCACTTTCTCAGACGCTATTTAGAACGTCAGATATCGTCAATCGAAAGCGGATTGTTCTTTGTTCACTAAGGTCCGAGGTACTTCAATCACTGTCATTCTTATTTATGTGGATGATATACTTATCACAGGAAATAATATCCAAGAGATGGAACAACTCAAAGCATTTCTTCTCAAATGCTTCCGCATCAAAGACCTTGGTGATCTAAAATATTTTCTAGGTATTGAGTTTGCACGCTCATAAAACTTGGCACTTACATCCACAGATAGAGCATTATTGAATGACTCAACTAAATACAGAAGGATAGTTGGGAGATTGATATATCTCACTGTTACTAAACCGGACATTATTTATCATGTTCGTACTTTGAGCCAATTTATGCACGAGCCACAGAAATCGCATTGGGATGCAACTATGCGAATCTTTAGATATATCAAAAGGACTCCAGGTCAAGGTCTATTATTTTCTGCCAACAATAATCTAGACTTGAAAGCTTTTTGTGAATCTGACTAGGGACGATGTTGTACCACGAGAATATTAGTTATGTGATATTGTGTTTTTCTTGGCAATTCACTCATTTCGTGGAAATCCAAAAAGCAAGCTAATGTGTCCAGGTCATCAGGTGAGGCTGAATATTGTGCTATGGCAAATACTTGCCTTGAAATAACTTGGCTGCATTACATATTACAAGATTTACGAGTTCCCCAGAAAACTCCTGCTTCATTGTTTTGTGATAATCAGGCAACCTTGTACATCGCAGCAAATCCTGTTTTTCACGAACATACCAAGCATATAGAGATAGATTGTCATATAGTTTGAGAGAAATTACATGCTGGTATAGTTCATCCTACGTATGTGCCTACGCTTTTTCAATTAGCGGATATATTCACGAAGGCTTTAGGGAAGGATCAATTTGCGAAGCTGCGAGACAAGTTGGGTGTTTGTAATCTTCACTCTCCAACTTGAGGGGGAATATTAAGAATATATTGTAATCAATGTATAATATTGTGTTTGTCTAAACTAGGAAAGGCTATTCCTTATATTGTTCAGATCACAGCTTTATAGGATTAGAATCAGGGGTTGACTTTACCTCTTGTATTTGTATATATATGGGCTACCTAGCCTCTATTCAATATACAGAAAACGTTCAGCCATATTATTCCTTCATATATTCTTCCATATATCAATCCCAAGAACTACCTAGCTTTTTCTTATTTTGGTCAGTAGTAGCCTCCACTGATTCCAAACAGCAGGGCCTCCGGATCTTCTACAATGTGCCAAACCAAACACAAGTCAGTAGCTCCATGAAACCAACTCATCATTCTCTTATATCCCCTTTCACCGTCTGCTCATTCTGCTTGGCAGTTGGCATATAACGTTTTGGTTGCATTAAGCCATTGAGCTTGCACATCTTATTGCCCTAGTCAAAAGATATGCATCACCATTTTTGCGCATTACCCTTACAAGGTTTGGTCACGTTAAGTCATTGAGTGGCATAAAATTTGTGGAGCTGTCGTGGACAGCACCACTTCCATGACAGCTCCACTTTTGAGAGAGTTCTATTAGCGCTTGTCAACTAACAAACAACTCACCAAGTGACTAACAGTTAATAAACATATAGCAAAAGATAAGAATGTGCAGCAACAAACACCAAAATGAGGATCTAGCTTTCCTCTAAAGGATCAAACACCTTTGCAGTTTGCAAAAACTAAAAACGGACAAACAAATCCAACCCCATTTAGCATCTCGCTTAATTAATCAAAAGAAAAGCAATTAGTAAAATACATAATTAAAGGGTAAATTATATAGTAACTCATCATGTTTGAAGTTTATTACAACTCCATACAACTTCTTTAAAACATTTCACTTTCATACCTCACGTACGATTTTATTTCAAAATAATATCTCCATTAGATTTTCCATCTATTAGTCTATTAAATGTTGATGTGGCTGCCACGTGGCAAATTTTTTTAATACATTAAAAATATTATAATATTAACCTTATTATAATAATAAATAAATAAAATAAAATAACTTAGAAAACCCATATCCAATCACCCCAAAACCCCATATCCAATCACCCTAAAACCCCATCCCTTTCATCTCTTCCCCATCTGTCGTCCATCCCTGCAACCCAAATCCAAAACCACTCCCACCTATCTTCCACATCCTCTTCCACACTCTCCTGGACCCAGATTCGTTTCCGTTAGAGCTGTCGTGATCGCCCGAAAACCTTCTGGGATAGTAGAACTTTTCTTCTTCTTCATCTTCATCATCGTCTTAGTCCTGGGTTGGAATTGGTTTGGCATTCCCCCAACGGCTTAGCCTCGAGGTTTGCCGAGCAAGCTGTGATAGCGGTTGGAGGTCCAGTGAGTCGACTTTCTGAGTTTCTAATTCGGCCATTCGACCAACACTCACATGCGAGTCAACTCGTACCTTGAGTCCACGCAAATTGACCACTGCGCCCAGGTAGAGGAACTCAGAGCTGGAGGAAGAGCCGGTCTAGACCTTGTGGGTACCACTGAAGAAGTGGCTGAGATTAGGCGCTTGGAACAGCCTGCTGCTGTGCTCAGATTTAACATACGACTTTTCGTCCTCGTTGTTCGAGAAGTTGCAGCTGATGTGGTGTCTGCGACTGTAAAGGAAGAATGTGGCGATGATAACGACCACAACGACAGAGAGCACGACGACGATAATGAGGGGTGCGGAGGTGGATGTGGGTTTCTGGGTTAACAACGAGGTGGGTCACCGGGGGGAGGGGGTTGCTAGGTTGCTTTCTGGTTTTGGGGTTGTAGGGATGTGTGTCAGCTTTTGAATTTGGTTTTTTTTTCTTTTCAATAGAGTGAATATTAGGGGTGGGCGTGGTTCGGTTTGGTGCGGTTTTGAGTGAAACCAAAACCAAAACTACAAGTTTTTGTGGTTTGGTTCGGTGCAGTTTTGAAGCCAAAACCGAAATGAAACCAAACTGTTTGGTTCGGTTCGGTGCGGTTTCAAACGGTTTCAGTTTGGTTTTTAAGAAAAAAATGTACAATTTGCAATTTAACATATTAATAAGCATTTCCCAATAGTAATAGGAAAAAGACATTTGTTATGTAAACAATTAGCATGTTGCATTCAGCTGTGATGTTAAAACATGTTTGGGCAATAAGTTGAATAAATTTGAATTCATTAAACGTGAGCGAAACTTTCATACTAGAATATGTGATATCATACTTCGAATGAGTGGATTTCATTAGATCATTGTTCGACTCTTGATAACAAGATTAGTCCACCATTGTATATATATGTGTGTGTGATGGTATAAAATAACAAAGGTCCTTAAGTTAATGAACGAAAAAAAGTGATGAATGATGATATTCTAGTGTGGTTGAGTCCATACTAAGTGTATGAATTCTAACAAACGACCAATTAAAACATGAAATCTAATATGGACATTTAATTAAATGTTTATTAATATTTACGGTGCGGTTCGGTTTCGGTGTGGTTTTCAAAATCTAAAACCGAAACCAAATCGTTTTCTATTTTGTGGTTTGGTTTCAAAACCGCAAAACCAAACCGTTCGGTGCGGTTCGATTTGGTTCGTGTTTTGATTTCGGTTTTCGGTTCTAAGTGCCCACCCCTAGTGAATATTATAATATTTTTAATGTATAAAATAATAATAAATTTGCCACATGGCAGTCACATTAGCACAAATGTGGTAGTTACGTCAGCATTTAACAGACCAATGAATAGAAAATTAAACAGAAGTATTATTTTGAAATAAAATAGCACGGAAAGTATAAAAGTGAATTGTTTTAAAGATGTTATATATAATTATAGAGAGATTATATTCACACACCACAAATTACTTCTCTCACGCCCTTTTAATTTTTTAATATTTTTTACACAACACTAACACTTGATAGAAAAATATTAAAAAATTAAAAGGGTGTGAGAGAAGTAATTTAGAGTGTGTGAATATAATTTTCCATTTAAACCCGATGAGTTCCTATGTAATTTACCCTTAATTAAATGTAAACACCTGAAATACTAATTATGTAACCAAATATATAGGCACGGCAGAGGTAGAGTTCCTCTGTTGCTGCTGCTCCATGTTAAGCTCCCTCAGGTTCAGGTAAGGAATGCCCATCTCATACTTACGCGCCGGAGACATAGTCCCAGCGAGCGGCCCAGACGACGGCCGGCTAGTACTCAGGTAAGGCGTGCACGACCCGATTCTGCTCTCAGTGATATAAACCGGCCCAGAAATCGATGACCGGAAGGCTTTGGCCCTGGCCTGGTGTTGAACATCTTCATCGCCGCCACGGATGGCGGAGACACGGTGGTGGTGGGGTGTCAGCTTGTTCCATTTGAAGAAAAGCAGAGCGCTTTTCCACTAGCGCTTCTTCTTGGTTTTGTTGTGGTGGGGCTTTTTGGAGTCGTCTTTTGAGTTGGGCTTTTGGAGCTTGAAGTGTTTGGAGTCTATGGATCTTGTCGTGCCCCGCTTGTGCCTCCTTGCTTCCTTCAAAACCTTCATTTTTTTGACATGAAAAGAAACGGGTCAGATCAAAATTTATTGCAGAGTGAGAGTGTAGAGAGAGAGGAAAGAAGAAAGAAATGGGACATGAATGTAGTCGACCTGGGGGTCGAAGCCATAGTCGTCGAAGTGTTGGGGTTTTGGCATCGGAAAGATTGGGGACTTGCTGGACATTTTTCTCTCTGGTTTTTTTGGCTGTTTTTAAGTGCTTTTGGGGTTCCCTCTTTGTGGGAAAGCAGAGGGAGGGAGGGAGGGAGGGAGAAGAAGGGAAGTTGGGGGAGTGGGAAGAGTGGGAGGTTTGGGGGCTCAGGGGGAAGTAATGGCCGTTGGGTATTGGAATCCCAGTAAATCCTATGTGCACATTCCAAGTTCCATCCGTATTATGTCAAAAACAAAAGGCGAGAATTTTTTTATAAAAAGTCTCATTTTTTAGATAATTCCTGTTTTTCTTAAGTAGAATAAATTAATAGAAGCTAGGTGCTTATGGTCTCACCTTATGAAAATGAATCCTCTCTGTATTTATTGTTCTTGCTCCATCATATCAAGAAATTCGTATTATTGAAAATTAATTCAACGACTGAAGTTATTATAACTTTTAAATTGAATTCTTGTTTGTTATTATTTGATTAAATTTTAACGGCACGGATCTCTTAATTTCGTAAATTAGGAGAAATAAATCTGAAGAGGATTCCTTTCCTCACCTTATCATCTTGGAGATCCACTATATCATGTGTTTAGTTTAATACTTTGATTAATCAACGGAAACCAAATCACGTGACCTCCATATGGGCTTTTGCTATTTTAATTTAATGCACACAAATTGAAATAAAAATGAAGAAGAGCAAACCCCACTCAACCTTTGTCAAGTAGCTCTCGCGTCACGACTAATGACATTGACTGATCGACCAAATTGATCATGTGCTTTTCAACTCCACGCATGTTGCTGCACTTGTTTGGTGAGATCGATAAATTTGTGAAATTTGGATGGCAATATATGGTTTATCATTTATTTCCATGTGAAGATCTTAGTACAAGAAGTTTATCGTCCAATTTTTGTACTTCACGTGAATGTAATAATCAAACTTTAATCGTGAGTGTCAAAGTTAGTACTTTACTATTCAATCCCGCTACCAAAAAAAATTCAATATACCACCGCCTACCAAGCATTTTCTTTCTTTTCTTTTGTTTTCATGTTATTTTAAGATGAAAATAAAAGTTACAAGGCAAAGCCACTGGGTAGAATAGTAAAGTTAACGGATTGAACCCGACCCGTTAAGTTAACGGATCATCCGAATATGACCCGTTAAGCTAATGGATCACCCGTTTTATCCGTTAACAATTATTATTATTATTATTTTTTACATAGAGTTTATTTTTTGTTGTTAAGACTTTATTGAAATTACTAAAACATCCTCAACTAACGGATGTTAACGGGTTAACCCAAAGTGATCTGTTATTTAACGGATTCACTTGTTAAGCATCTACCCAAATACTAATATTAACGGGTCGGGTCCCAAATGCCACCTCGACCACCGGGGCAGGAAAAACTGGAGAGCTTCCACAACCAAGCAACACGAGCCGTTTATGCGAGGAGTGGGTCCAAATTATCGCATCTTAAGAGGAATGTCTCACATAAGCCAAAATATTAACAACAAAGTTTTCTTTTTAATAATATGGCAGAATGAAATTCACTGAAATATATACAATAACTTGTGAACATTATGTTAAAAGTAAGGAGGTGCCAAGCAGAAGACGCCTACATTTATGGCACCAATGAGGACCTTCAAATCTCCATTACTTACCGGTTGACAAAGCCATCTTTTTGTTTTCATGTTGAGCAAACTATGTAATGTTGTTTTTTCTTCTTTTGGTGAATTATGTTTGTCGTGTTTTTAGGAACAAAAGAGAACTGTGGCTAAAGCTCAACAAGCCAGCAGGGTTC
Source organism: Crataegus laevigata (assembly GCA_963580275.1). Taxonomy (NCBI): domain Eukaryota; kingdom Viridiplantae; phylum Streptophyta; class Magnoliopsida; order Rosales; family Rosaceae; genus Crataegus; species Crataegus laevigata. Next base: position 12,783,319 of record OY756940.1, on the reverse strand, counting down.
ATGCTTCATGCTTAGTATGTCTCACTCGTCTTCAATAGGCCCGCCCAGTTTACCATATTATTTGTTTGCTTAAAGGCCTAAAACTCTTCGATGCGATATGGGCCAAACGCTCCCAAGTATCACCCCCTTAAATGATTTTTTAATGCAAAATTTGTTGATCAATATTGATTTTTTAAGGCAGTCGTCACACAACTACGTATATAATTTGTTGATCAATATTATATTTAAGTCCAGAAACATCATATACGTTGTCAATTTCTATTATAACCAAAGTATAAAATATCGATGATATCGGAAATATCAGTAGTCTAGAAATACGGAAATATCGATGAAAATATCGGAATATTATCGATATCGATAAAAATAATATGGAAACCACGGAAATTGTAAGAAAAACTTAGAAATTTTTATTGAAACTTTGTAGGATGTTTATTTAGTCAATTATCTATTAGTTTATCACAAAAAATTGGAAGGAAATGCATTGCATGATGGATTTAACTGATTTAAATTGATTATATAGCGAGCTGGCAAACATTGCGAATGTAAAAAATATGTAGTAATTAATGAAAGAAGTTTAAACACACCATAATCATTTATATATAATGAATTAGTACAATATTTTACACTTTGTACATTGCATGGTAAGATACATGAGTGACTTAGTACCATATAGAGTTCCTATGAGGTTCAAAATTTTCACTATCTTCATCATCTCTATGTGTAGAGTAAGTGTATTGTGAAGAGTAGTCATCAAATGATAAATCCCCAAAAGTTGTCAAAATTATTTGGATGTTTTGTTTTTTTTCTCTTGGATAACACACACACGTTTTGTTTTGTTTTTCTCTCGGATACACACACGCGCGCGCGCACAGACCACACACGCACAGATCTTTACATAACAGGTAGGCATGCCCAGTGCACGATCTACTGCCACAATTGCTCGGATAGGCACAAATGTCGACTTGGGCATTTGTTTTAGATGAACCATCATGTCGAATAGGCACAAACGTTTGCAAGTGGAGCAGAAGCCACATTCTGAGGTTATGGACATGGGTCCGTTGAAAGCAGAACTCCAATCCTGTGAAACCCCACCCCCAGATTAATTTATATTTTCACTCTTTCCCTGAAATTATATAAATTGTGCAATTGAGTCCTTTATCCTAATCTAATTTGGACCCTCCATCTTGATTCTCACTCTCCGTCACGCTGCCACGTGGCAGCCCACTAACCCTCACCCTATCTATCTCTCTTTTCCCGAGTCTCTCTCTAACCCCTCACTCTCTCTCAGTTCTCAACTCTATCTCTATCTCGAACTCTCGTTCTCTCACTCCATTTCCCTGATCGCACCTACACCCAGGCACACCCAAATTCGTCCACCCCGATGCCAGCGCAGCATCTCTACCACCCTTCTGAACTCTCCATCCCTCTCCTCCGTCTATGGGAAGCACGGCGACGCGCAGAGGAACCCCGATGACCCCAAGGACACCCAACCCTACGAGGCACGCGAGCTTCGATCTGGGCGTGATGCAGCAGCGAATCGTGATGGACACGGGATTGGCGCGATGGACTCGGGTCAGCAACGACGGCGTCGCTCGCTGGTCGAACGGTGCAGCACAACTGGTGCGCGACTAGGAGTTCTGTTTTGCGCACAGTACGCGGCGCGATATTAGCTATAATATCACGATATTATCTATAATATCGCGATATATTGACGATAATTAAGGGGATAAGTCACGAAATATTGTCGTCTAAAAAAACGATAATATCGGCGATATTATCGACATTTTGGTCATTGATTATAACACATTAACTGGTAAAAACTCCAAGTTTTCTCATCAAAATTATTCATTATTGAGTAGAGATTAGTAACGATTAGCAAGATCATTTTGCAAGTCAAATTTATCTCCATGCAGAGAGAAACTCTTTTGTCTAGAAATCCACATACGACATCAGAAACACTAAGTGAGACCAATTCTTGGCGGATGAGACTAATTATTCAAGATTCTAGCTAGTTTATTAAGTAGTGTCGTCACCTTACATGAACTGAGTTTTCATACTATAAATTTTTTGCAAAAAGTCAAATTTAAAACATTCTCACTTCTTTGTATAAAAGAATTTCACCAGTGACACAAATGCACATGATGAAATTCTCCATGAGGTATTCAAATCTCACTTGGTTTTGATTTTGGACAATGCTAACTTGATATTAACACACTACTAAAACGATCCAATCTCAATCTTAGCATCATTGTCAATATAATTTTTTTTTCTTTTGACAAAGACTGATAAAGTGACATTTCATGAAACATTACAAACGGATACATTGGTTCCAATTGGATACAATGTTCTAGTAACAAGAAAATTAATTTAGAGTGAATATACTTAAACAATTGAGTAAACACCTACCACATGCACAAAAAATTACAATGACCATTGAAACAAATTTGTCACAAGGACGATAGGCACAAAAAATTCGTATAGACGATAATAACCGGTCATCGTAAAAAATCAAGACCTCATAAAATCATCGATGGTACACTAGATCTCATTGTCTAGGATGACGCATCCATCGAACCAGTTACCTAAGGTGGTCTTCGCTAAATTTGGGGTCACATGGCGATGGGCTGCTATGTTAGAATGCCTAATGCAGCATAATTAACCGATCTCATCGCCTAGGGCAGCGTGAACTCCATATCCCAATGCCCGAGTTGACGAGGTTGTCAAATCCAGTCCCCAATGCAGTTTGAGCATCAAATTAGGCGGTGCACAGTTGATAAGTGCATTATTTATCATATTTTCATATCATTTATCCCTATGTTTTGTTAAGAAATTAATTATAAAAGAGTCTTATTAATTTATTTCTTTGTTTCAGCTAATCTACGCATGCATGATGTTTTTGGTGATAAATTGGCTTTTCAGAGGATTTTTTATGCAAGGCTAATTGGAAAATGAAGCTAAGAGGCTGAAGATCGTTGTATCTGAATTTCATAATTTTCCATGAAGCCATTCATTCTAGTCATAAGTTATTTTCAATCAGAATTGCGCAGCTGTGGGAGAATGAAGATTTGAAGGCCTTTCCAATTTTTCCTAGTGGCGTGCGATATATGCTTGGAAAGATAAGAGATAAATCTACGTTTTCCATATTTTTACAGAATTTTTCAGAACATAAATCGACCTCAAAACTGGCGTGCAAGACAGATGACATGTTTCCCAAGCCAAGAAGGATTGTTTCCTAGTTTGTGTCATTAATTGTTTAGGAGTTTGTTTTATTTAGGAGAGTTTCTCCCAGACCTTTTAGGATTTTTCTAGTATAAATAAGGCATCCTAAGCTCTCTCTACATAACCCCTGCATAACCCATATCACCCACACCATACTACCATTCATCATCTCTGCAACTTGTGAAGAAGAGCTTAGGGACGTGCTTTGCCATGGATTCTGGGTTCTATCTTTCTTTTATTTTTATTTCTATGAGTAACTAAGTTATTTTCTAAGGTTTATGATGAAGTCATGACATGAATATTTGCGAAGTACTTTGTTAATTATTGTTCGATTATATGTCATGTTATATTCTTAATCTTTGTGGGTATTTTATTCTAGGTTTGAATTTCTAATGACTGATCACTTTTAGGAATTTTGCATCTAGATATTTAGATAAATCTATGAGGATGACCAATCAATTAGGTTTATTGGAACTAAGATTAAGAAAAGTAGACAAACTAGTGAGGATGACCAATATCAAGCTAGTCCTACTTAGTTGACATTATTTATCTACGCTTAATGGGTTTTTATGTGTTAATTGTATGCCTAACCAATATGACATAATTATCATGTAGGAATACAAGAGTTGATGCTTGACCACAGATTGATTCATACCTTAAAAAGAACAACCTTTAACATTGGCATGGTAATTGGATAGTAATTGGCTTTAGGAAAAGTAAATAGGATTGTTGTTGGTGGATTCATAACCTTAGGTTTTCTTGTGTCGTGTGTGTTTTGTTTAATTAATTATCTTTTTTCTTTTCTTGTTAATTATAGTTTTAATTATTTATTCAATTCAATCTATCCTTTGTTTGTTTAATATAGTCTTGCATGATTAATCGGTTAAATTGGTGTTAAAGCAATAACTGTGGAATCGACCTCATATTTGCACTACAATTGATTCGTGTGCTTACAAATTTAATTTAATTTAAATTAATCTATTATTTAGATTAGTTTAAATATACATCAATGGCTCATGATTGGTACACTTACACAAAAATTAATACAAATCTTATTATAAAAATAAATAAATGATTGATTTATTATTTTATTTTTGTTGTCAAAGGGCAGGGAGGGAAATTCACAGACGCAGACAAGAAAATGTTTTTTATTTATTTTTTAAATAAACAATATTAGCTTCATAACGAATTAATAATAATGTGGCTTAAATTTACTTTTTGCGATAATCGAATTTAAAACTTCTCACTTACAATTAAAAAAGAATATCACTATGTTATAGTATTGAGCGACGACAAGAAAATGTATTAACCTGAGAAGCTTAAGGTAGCAAAAAAGGGGCAAGACAGTCATTTCGCTAAATTCCGCGTCAACCCCTGTCTGGCGTATGAAAAATGGGACACAGTATGGTACAAGACGCGGGTTCTCTGTCTGTCCCTGTTTCTGTAATTAGTAGGAAAAGAGAGGAGCAGTAAACACATTCCCACTCCATACCCACTGAAATGAAACTATCAAGAACTTTCCTCTCACTCTCCCACTCTCCCCTCTTTATTAATATTCTCCACATCCAATATCTCTCATGTTCTTTCTTTCTATATCTTTCTCTCAGACAAATTATCAAACACCTTCCCTGCACTCCAACCATGGACCGCCGCCCGGACCCCGGCCATCTCGACGCCGCCCCGACGCAACCCTACAAGGGTTACGAGCTCAGCGGCAAGATCATGCTCAGCGCCATCATCATCCTCTTCTTCGTCGTCATCCTCATGGTCTGCCTCCACCTCTACGCGCGTTGGTACCTCCTGCCCGCCCGCCGACGCCATGTCCGCCGCAATCGCCGGAACCGCCGCGCCCACATTGTCTTTCAAGAGGACGCCGCAATCGCCGGAACCGCCGCCCCCAACCACGGCCTCGACGCCTCCATCCTTAATTCCCTCCCTGTATTCGTTTACTCGTCCAAATCGAGTCAAATGGTACCGTTTCGGCAGCAGCCGATTGTGGAGTGCGCCGTCTGCTTGTCGGAATTCGAGGACGACGAAACGGGGCGTTTGCTTCCGAAGTGTAAGCACAGCTTCCATATCGAGTGTATTGATATGTGGTTCCATTCTCATTCCACGTGTCCCCTCTGCCGGGCCCCCGTGGAACCGGGCCCGGAGTCCGAAACGCGGGCCGACGTGGTTCTGAATGTCTGCGAACCGGACGAGCCGGGTCCTAGCTCCGATTTGTGCTCGGAATGTTGTAATTCCGAGACGGCGTCGTCTGGGGTGCGGAGAAAGCCGTCGAACATCGTGATTCCGAGAAGGAACGAGAGTTTGGGGAAGGGGGAGGGCTCGGAATGCGGCGAATCGCCGGCGGGCCAATCATTTAGGTCTCCGATGAGTCGGATGTTGTCGTTTAGGACAATGCTAAGTAGGGAAAAACGGAACGGCGGCGTTTCGCCTTCGGGAGGAAACGGGGGGAGTTCCAGTTCGGTGGCCGGGTCGGATATCGAACTCGGTGGACGACAAGGGACCAGCGAGTGCGCTCGGAGAGAGTAAAAAATGGTGACGTGGCTGTAATTTTATCGAAACTGGTGGCGGAGACATCCGGCGACTATCCGTCAGTCAGCGTTGACCCAATCGGGGCAAATGTGGAAATTAAATTTATACGTGGCGGGATGGAGGAGCATTGGAATTCGCGCTGTTTTTGGACGTGTATATAGAATATTGTTTTCCATTCCATTACATTGATGTGTTTTTTTCTTGGCATATTTGTAATTTTCTCTTTAATTTTTAATTTTAATCGATTACTTTTTTGAATTTTTATAAATAGTTATTTTTTTTTAAATTTTAATTTTAACCGATTACTTTTCTAAATTTTTTATAAATAGTTAATTTTTTCCTTGATGTTAAATTTGAAATTTTTTTTAAAAAAAAAATTAACGAAAATTTCTGAGTATTGTTCACTTTAACGAAAAATTATATTTTAATATTAAAAAGTCAATCATGGTACTATTTATTTTACTCTTTATTTTGTCATTTTCATTAAAACTCAAAAATTTTAAGTTATTTTCATTAGTTTTTTTTTATATCTACTTTAATCAAGCGGACAAACGACAACTGTATGGAGAAAGAACAATGGAAATTAGTTGGATGAAAATTAGATGAAAAATGGAAATTGGTTGGATGAAAATTAGATGAAAATTTTAAAATTCAAGAAAAAAATTAGTTAATTATAAAAGTTCAACGGGGTTAATTGATTAAAATTAGAATGAAGAACATTTTGGGGTGTTTTGGAATTTCAAATGAATGGTGTTGAGTGGGTAACAAACAGAAACGATTTGGTTGTGGCAGAAATTTGGCTGTTTCCATTGGGATCTTTCAGAACTCCTATGTTGTATAATTTTTGGGATTGTTTGTCATAACCACATGTTGAATGATGTTTGTGATTATTTTGTCACACTATCTTATCATTTTTTTTCATTACTATGTCTTGGCATTAGGGGTACAATATTTACGTATGTGACTATGTCTCGTAATTTATGTTTATTTTTTCACTAAGTATATATAATAATATACATGTATGTATCTTATTTAGTATGTGAACAAACACCAGTCACGTAAAAATGTACTCACAACATATGAACGATGAAAACTTCAATTTCATATATAAATTTCCCATATTAGCTGGCCATATGAGAATGTCTATTAAATAAAAATTTAAAAATATGGTTGATGAAGAAGTGAAATACCTTCTTATAAAAAAGAAACCACGTGGAAAATCATAGAGCCTTCGCAGCCGATGGAGAGGAAAATAATAAAATGACAGCAATGTAAGGCCACCGTCACCAGCGGCAGCTGCTGCAACCTGCACCGCGATGTTATTTGCAACATGTTATTCACCATTATTTTTTGCTTGAATATTCTTTTCTTTTTGTTTGACAATATTTCAGGTAAGAACTTGAATTAGCTCCGTGATGAGTACAAACTGAAGATATTGGGATTTCACCATAAAATAGTAATATAAGGAGTAGCTCAATTTCTTATAAGTATCTGCATGATTTGGTGCCTCGTTGATGTAGAACATTGTCATCACATTCTCACAAAAACTTCCTCAAACTTTCATGTTAAATTAGTTAATTTTTTCAAAAAAAAAAAAAATCATAATTATTTTTAAAATGAACGATAATTCGTTTTATTATTATTTAACAAATGATATTATTTACGCTATGGGAATTAAGGGAGAGGGAGAGGGAGAGGGGTGGGTTTAGCCTCACAATGGGCTAGCAATAATGTAGTTTAAATTTACTTTTGGCGAGAATTAAACCTAAGGCCTCCCACTTACAAATGAAGAGGAATACCACTATACCGTAGTACTAAGTGACAATGATAATTCATACTTTAGAGTGCATAGATCTAGAAAAAAAAGGTGTAAAAATCACTCACTTTTCCTTAAACCTTAATTTCAATCATAGACAAAAATAGTATGACACACCCCGACCCGGGAGGGTCGAAGTATGCTGGCCATCACTGTGAAGTGACGTAACCGTAAGTGATGTAAAAAGTACATAAATTTAAAATAAACTAGAACTAAGTTCAAATAAAGATAGTGATAGAGCGCACAAACGTGGGAGAATCCCGACTCGGGTCCCCACCACAACCCGGGCTCAACTCTATCGTAGCACGATATTGTCCGCTTTGGGCCCCGAGCACGCCCTCACGGTTTTGTTTCTGGGAACTCACACGAGAACCGGTGGGTCACCCATCATGGGAGTGCTCTCGCGCGCTACTCGCTTAACTTCAGAGTTACGATGAACTCTGAAGCCAGTGAGCTCCCAAAAAGCCTCGTGCTAGTTAGATATGAGAATATACATATAAGGCTTACAGGATCCTCTTCCCTGGGCGATGTGAGATGTTACATAGTATATGGTCAATATTCTAATGAATAAGCTGTTGAGTTTCTACCTATAAAGAACGCGTTTTACAAAATCATTCACCTTTACAACTTTATCTTCAACATTAAATTTTCGAGTTATCGACTCCAATTTCATTTTTGGTTGTGAATTCTTTGGAAATGGAATGCATTTCTCTTGTGTTTTCTTTCTAGAGAAAATTACAATTAGATGCCTGATTTTAGACTTTTGTAGACTAAAAATTTATGCTTTTTGAGTTTTTGATTAAGCTTTTGAAACATTTGATTAAGATACTTAGACTTGAACTACTTCAGATTAATTGAAATTAATTTACATTTAAATATCTGCAATATATTTCAAATAATTTCAACTATATTTAAGTCTAAAAATTTAAACTTTTGAAATCTAAATGTACACCCACGCCAAATGAAAACGTACCAACATTAAATGAAAATGTACCAACGTCAAACGAAAACATACCAACCCCGAATTAAAACATATCCAATTATAACTATATTAAAATGAATATTCATCTTTTTGGAATGTTTAAAAATATGTTTGATTCATACACAATGCTCTAGATAGTCCTGTTTTTTGGTAGATAAGTCTCTGGAACGACTTTTAGTTGATCGGAGATAAATCCTTATTATTGTAGATAATGCTAAATAATAACGATAAATCATATAATTTTGAATTAACAAAAAGGTATTGTCCCTTGATTAATGATTCTTTCTAAATAATAATAATTAATTAAAGTAATTTAAACTTTTACATTGTTAACGACTCTTTGTATAAAAAAAAATTAATTAAAGTAATTCCTCATTATTAGGACAAAAAGTAATCAAACTTATGTTTTGAAAACAAATGCACCAAAAATTCAAATGTACCAAAAATTCAAATGTACCAATAAGCCAAATGGACCAAAACTTCAATTGTACCATTATAATCAAACGTACCAATATAACCAAACGTACCTAACAACGAGTTTTGTTACATTCTATTTAATTTACTAAAATAAATATTTTAATAAAAAATAAAAAAAAAATCTTAAATCATCATAATAAGAGATGCATAAAAATAAGAGGAAAAAAAAGGAATGCTAACATGAATAGACTTTTAATGAAATAAAATTAAAGTACCAAAATTGTAGGGAAAATGTTTAATCAAATTTGTAAAAGGAATATATGTTTCGTCTATGACATTTAAAAACGAGGCGTCTATATCAAAACTTCCCTTCTTTCTATAAATAGACGACTTGAAGTAAGATGGATAATATTTCGTTTATTTACTGGGATCTGTAGATCGATTAAAACTCAGAGGAAATTTCGGTCACAAGTATGCGTCAAAGAAGAAAATGCCTTCTTCACCCAAAAAAAGAAAAAAGAAAAAAAATGCCTTAACTAACAACAATTAAAATGGTATTACCCTTATAAACAAGTTTTTTTTAAAGTTATATAAAAATATGCAAACTTGATGTTAGCTTAGTTGATTAGATTAGTGTGCTCAACTTTTTGCACTCAAATTCAAATCACCATGACGCAGGTTAGATAAATTCAATGTAAATTATTCTATCAATTTAAAGTGTAAATACTAAAAAAAAAGGTACCAAAATCCGTATTCAAAAAATAAAAGATGAAACGATTTCCAGGTCCCCGAGAGCTCCAAAACAAAACACAACACAAAAATACATAGGGTTTACTGTTTATGGTTTTGACCTAATCTCCTGAAAAACATGTCGTGTTGGCTTTCTCCACACGGCACATGCGTTGCTAGTCATGAGAAATGGATCAAGTAACGTCGTAGTTGTTGAAAAAACCAAGCTAAGCTACCCAGATTACTTACTCAATCAGATTTTCTTTGAGTCACATTGCCACACCATGTTCAAGGGGTCTTGGACCTTATTAAGTCATGTACTTGATGTGAGACCGTATTAAGTTATGTACAATTTGGGTTACTCTACTTGATGTTAGACCAATTTTTTTTTCCCCTTCTTTACATTGATATGGTTTTTTCCTTTCGATTTTGTCTCGTTTTGTAATTATACAAATATATTGGCATAAAAATTAGAATGAAAAAGAATTTTGGGGTGTTTTGGAATTTTAAGTAAATGTCCTGGGTGGGGTAACAAACAAAGAGAAGAAGGTGCAAGTCTAGGAAGACAAAGATAATATTTACAGAAACGATTCGGTTCTGGCAGAAATTTGGCTGTTTCCATCAGGATCTTTCAGAACTCGAAGTTGTATAATGTTTGTGATTATTTTGTCACACTGTCTTGTCATTTTTTCATTATTATGTCTTATTATTACACGTACAATATTTGTGTATATGAATGTATTTCGTAACCAGTGTATAGTTTATATTTATTTTTTCACTAAATATACATAATCATATACGTGTATATATCTTATTCAGTATGTGAACAAATACCAATCTCGTAAAAATGTACTCAAGACATATGCACGATGAAAACTTCAATTTCGTATGTAAATTTCTCATATTAGCTGGCTACATGAGAATATCTATTAAATAAAATTTTAAATTTTAAAAATTTGGTTGGTGAAGAAGTGAAATATCTTCATATAAAAAAAAAGAAACCACGTGGAAAATCATTACCAGCGGAGGCTGCAGCAGTCTGCACCACAATGATATTTGCAACATGTTATTCTTTGGAAGGGGATGCGTTTCACTTGTGTGTTTCTTTTTATAAATAGATGACTTGAAGTTTTGGCCCAAAAAAGAATAAACTGTCGATTTGTCCTATAAACTATCATTTAACTTTCGATTTGTCCCTTAAACTTTTTAATTGAAAAATTAAGGACTTAAACTAATTTTTTTTGGCCGATTTTCCCCCTGTTGTTAATTTTTCATTCATTCCATCCAAATTTCTTTTAAATAGAAGCATGTGCACAATATGCAAGGGGTAATTCGGTTGCTTCACTCTTTAAAATAATTGAAAACCTTATAATTTTAAAATATAAACCTATGCAAATATGTGTGATTCTATAGCTTTTTTGTCTAAAGATTCTTTTGAAGTGACGCTTTTGTCTACAAAGGAGTCACGTGGTGTACACGTGATAAGAGTTAACGTTAATTTGAATGAAATCTATAAAAAACTAACGGTAGGGGAAATTGGCCAAAAAAAAAATAGTTTAAGTCCTTAATTTTTCAATTAAAAAGTTTAGGGAGAAAATTAAAAGTCAAGTGATAGTTAAAGATGCAAATTGGCAGTTTAGCCCCAAAAAAAAAAAGAAGAGATGACTTAAAGTTAGATAGATAATATTTCGTTTATTTTCTGGGAGCTGTAGATTGATCGAGAATCGAGACTAAGAAAAAATTTCGGTCAAAGAAGAAAATGCCCTCTTCACAAGAAAAAAAAAAGAAAAAAAAAAGAAAGCTTAACCAACAACAATTAAAGTGGTATCACCCTTATAAACAAGTTTAAACAACTTATTTTAAATTATACAAAAATATGCAAACTTGATTTTAGCTTAGTTGATTAGGATAATGTCCACACCTTTTGCACTCAAATTCAAATAATCGTCTCGTATGTTAAATCAATTCAATGTAAATTATTGGATAAATACATAAAATTACTTTAATTATTAGGCCAATCATAGTTTCACTCTGAACCCCGCAACCCTAACCCCGTAATCTCAATGGGTCTCGCCCTCCCGAATTTCCTCCCTCAAAACCTCCCAATCCCACCACAAACCTCTCGTCGTCGCTGCTGCGACATTTTCCGACTCCCTCCACTTCTTGTGCGGAGATTCAATGGACCCTGCGTCTCTCAAATCGGACCTTTCGGTGCCTGAAAAGGGGTTACACGAGGGACCCATTTCTTGTGTGGATGTTGTGGATGGTGGGTTGGAGTGTGTGAGTGTTGGGGAAGATGGGAGGGTCAATTTGGTAAGTTTAGGGGACTCTGAGTTAAGCTACCGGCGAGTTTTTGACAGAAGCGGCTTGGTTTCGTTTACCACCGCAAAAATGGGCATCTCCGAGTGAGTTTGCTACTGGTGGATATGGGTTTAGCCTCCAGTGGAACAAAGGGACAGAGATGAACGGAGGGAGGGGGAGGAGAGGAACGGAGGGAGGGGGAGTCGAAAAGGTGACGGAGGAGAGGTTGGGGTGACCGGAGATGGGTGAAATTGGGTGACTGGGAATAAGGGGTGGGGTGATGGGTTCGTAGGGGATGGGTCCCACCTTTTAAAAATAAAAATATTTAAAGGATTTTATTTTTTAATATTTAATTAAACAAACTAACGAAAAGTATGACATTGCAACAAATTTGAAAATAAGGTATGATACTGAAATGTTTTAAAGATAGGATATGAAATTGTAGTTGATCCAATAGATGAAGTAGTTTTATGTAATTTACTCTAAATTATTTTACCAATTTAAAGTGTAAATACTATAAAATAAAATAAAAACTAAAATCCGTATTCAAAAAATAAAAAATAAAACGATTTCCTGGTCCTCGAGAGCTCCAAAGCAAAACACAACACGAAAATACATAGGGTTTACTGTTTATGGTTTTGACCTAATCTCGTGAAAAGCACGTCGTGTTGCCATTCTACACACGGCACACGCTTTGTTAGTGGTGAATGGTGATGCATGAGAAATGGATCAAGTAACGTCGTAGTTGTTGGAAAAACCAAGCTAAGCTACCCAGATTTCTTAATCAGATTTTCTTTGAGTCACATTGCCACACCATGTTCATGGGGTCTTAGACCTTATTATGGACTTGATTTTAGACCTTATTAAGTTATGTACAATTTGGGTTACTCTACTTGTATTTCTATTTTATGTTTTTCATTAAAAAACGATTGCCATATTTTAATGCCACATGATGTAAAATTTGCCGCGAATGTAACCCCATCATTTTACATGATGTAAAATTTGTTGTAATACATGACCCCATCATTTTTGTCGACTAAAAATATACAATTACAAATGCCATATCTCATTTATCAAAGTTAAAAGTTCACATTTGTCGATGAAGAGGGTAATTCCAAATATGAAAAGTAGAGCATGTTTGGAATTGATCTAGGAAATTATTGGTAGATCATTCGAGAGCTTTTCGAGTAATAAAATATGTAAAATGTATTTGATTCTCCTTAAGTATTTATTTTATTTTATTAAAAATGTGCCCACACTCGTGTGCCCATGTGATTTATTAATCCGATAGGGCTCCACATTGTTTACGTTTAATGCTGAAACTTATGTGCAGTGTACATTTTCAACTTGCGCCACGAGATTCAGATTAACTTTCAAAGGCTGTTAAGACAAAGTAATCTGAACACAAACAGCACTACAAGTCCTTTGATTGTGTCACATGCTTCCGGCCCACAAAAAGCTATGTTCTTTTGACTTTGGTTTCAAAAACAAGAAAAGCAAAACATGCAGACTTTTTACTTCTCACACACCTCTATTAATTTCAGTCCGTTAGATTTTTTTCAATTCATCCAATCCGACGGTTGAAATTCAAAAATGTGTGAAAGAAGTAAAAAGGAGTGTGTGGATATCATACCCCTTGAGTAAATAACTTCCGCACACGTTTTTTCTCCTTCTACGGACCCCATTTTTATGCTATTCAAAAACTAGAAATAGTCAGTGTGCAGAAAGTGAAAATAAATGTTCACAAATCACTTCCCACTCGGGGATATGAATAGTCTTTCTTTCAGAAAGTGACGTGGAATACGGGAAGTGTTAAAACAATTTGGCCTTGAAACGAGGTAGTTCTCCATTGACAATGATACATGGTGTTACAGAGATCTCAATACTAATGTGTACATTGGATAATAACGTTAAATAGATATTATAGTTAGCTACCATTCACTGTTTGTAACCTACAAGTGCATAGATTAGGGTTGATTTTCAGTTGATTTCAGATGTTCAGCTATGCGTTGAATGGCCTCTGTGATAGATAAACTTGCTAATGACATTTTGCGTCAACCTGCAGAATGTAGGTTAACTGGTTCGACAAATCGAGACTTTCTTCTCCTCTTGGCTTCAGGAGTGCACCGTTTGCCACCAACGTTTCCAACTTTCATAGGTAACTTGCCATTTATAAGAGGAGACGTCCCTGTTGATTTATGTGCCTTAGAAGATGACTTGACCGAGGGAGATTTTTCAGTCTCAGTGTTTCCACTGTTCACTTTTCGAGATGCTTTCCTCAAGGGAGACTTAACTCTCTTTCTTGACAACCGAAATCCAGTCTCCTCTCTTCTCTTGTCATGCCTAAGGAGCCAAACACGAAAGGGATTCACAGCTGTGTAACAAACGGACTCACCAGCAACCCCACTCCTATCCAACTCAACATCTCCATTGTTCACCTGAAAATTTTAATATTAAATAGGAACTCAGTTGTTAAATTAACACCCAGAAAGCTACAAATAAAATCTGAGCTAATACAGATCGGGGTTTAGCACCACCAACTAAATCAAACAGAACATGTGCTTATCTGTACAAGAGAAATACCAGTTGCAGGAGCGCAGAAAAACTCCGAGCGACATCATATTTTTGCTGACCTTTTACAACATCAGCAAATGACAACACATTCTCATTGTCTGTTTCGAAGGATAGTCTATCAAGAATTCTTTCTCCATAGTCATGAATATCAAAAGCAGGGTGTGATTCCTAAGAAAAACATAGCACTCCTTTATTGAACCAGTAGAGGAAAAACAACAAGAAAACATGTAATACAGCTTCTGATATACTTTTCCATAAGAAAAGTGTTGACACACAGAAAGGAAGCAAAAGAGATGGAACCTACTTGCTCTTCCAAGTTGTACTCAATTTTCTGTTTCCATGTTGAAACACGAGCAGCTAGTTCAGTTTGTTTCTCGGTTTCAGCTATGCTAGCAAGGACAGCATCCTACAAGAAGGAACGTAGGCAGCCATCCAAAAAGTTGCAGTTATTTACCCAAGTATATAATAGAAGGAAAAAGACTATAATTTTTCCCAAAGGTGAAAGAAAAGAGGCAAAAGAAAAATAAATTAGACAAAACACATTGCAAGCAAAAAGAATATGAGCTGGGCTCTTTCTTCCATGATCTACACCTGAAATGCCTTAAAAACTACTTTCCTGTCTTCTAAAAGATACTTTTCAGAGTACACAAACAAAACCATCCTAAAGAGAATATGCATCCTTCCTAACATGCTGAAATAAAGAATCCATCCTAATAAACCTATAAACTAAGACTCTATTTACAAAAAAGCACTTCGCTTCAAACTCTTGGCCTCAATTACAAAATGTTCTATGTGGATTAGAATATTGAATGGTGCTGCAGATCAAACTATCAAATTTCCGTTGCCAATTAAAATATAACCCAGAAATCCATTGACTAAATATGCCCAACCTCTTCCGAAATCCAGTTAAAAAGATATATATGGCGGCTCAACATTTCACTAGTGCCCAAACCCAGAAACAAAGTTAGAAATGTATACTTACCAAGTGAGAGCGACAGAAATCTTCCAGGCTTGCATGACAATTTGGATCGTCATCAAATGGTTCATCATTACCAAAGTGAGGACCACCGTCCTCATTCTGTATAATACCAATAGATTAGCAATCTAAAACATTCCCACTTCATTTTAAGTTATGTAATAATCAATTATCTGTGCAGTCTCACCAAATCATTGTGATGAGTTACATCATCCATGAATTCTGGCAAGTCAGCATCTGTTTGCCCAAAATCAGGGATCTCGTTATCATATTCAGTATCCTCATTTCCATCCATAGGATTGCAAAAGGCATCAAAGGATTCTTGTCTTCCATTAACAAGTGATTCCCGTAGCTGCAAATGAGAAAGCAAGTTCACCAACCAACCAAAAAAAAAAACAAACATCTACACAAAGTTTTGTAACACAAACCTTTTCAAATAATGGAGGAGATTGGGACCCCTTTTGTATTTCCTTGGCATGACGTCGAATCTCCCACATTTCTGTGAGCTCTGGACTAACAGTACCGTACAATTTTGCAGGTGGAAACAGTGTAATAATAGAGGCCAGCGTAGTACAATTGAACCATTTCCTTTTAGAAGCTTTGACTGCTAGTGGAAAACATAATGAAAGAGAAGCATGGTGTTAGGCACATAATAATTTATAAATGTAACTTCAAAGAAACTAACATTCGAAAACAACCTTTCCTAAAAGGTTTCATTTTCAAATTCCCAGGTTCATGGGGATTCAGTGGCTTCCATGGATCATCATCATCATCATCATCATCATCATCATCATCATCATCGGAATCATCCAAGTCCCTGGGCTCTGAATATCTATCACCCATATCAAATCCCTGAGTACCATCGCCAAAATCGTTGCAGGCAGGAGGATCAAGCCCAATATTACAATTGTCTGCCTCAAAACTGCAACCGGCGATAGGAGATTGAATCATAATAGGATCCTTCCCCTTATGGAGAGATGACCTACATGCAGTTCCACCAGAACGTCTGGGAGTCTGATGACTTTTTTGTTCTGAGGTGACCCTATAAGCACTATTTGGTCCTTTACCAACTCCATCCACACACAAATAATCATTTACTGCTACTGCATCACATGGATCTAATAAAATGAAATCCTGGTATAGATCGTTGGTGGCAAGCTGCAAATATATTTTTTGTAACCAAGCGACTTAGATACATATATTGAGCAAACTATCCAAGAAACTAATAGATGGAAGAAACTATGGTACCAGATATGACTCTAATTCTCCGAAATCACCAGTAGTATCTAGGCAATCACCTTCGAGTACAACTAGATTTGCTGGGGGCTTCACAAAGGGATTCAGAGGAGCATCTCTGCCCAATGGACTATCTAAGCAATTCTTTGTTTCAACTGCAAAGCAAATTGATTTCAGTGGATGACGATTGCACAATTATACCTCCATACAGGATAATGGCTACCTGCAATGTCATCTAAGCCCCAAAACATATCATTTTCTTCATCAGAAGCAGCATGGGAACTCCCACCTTCTTCAGGCTGAACAGATGTTCTTTCGGATTGTTCATGCTGCCTATGTAAAAGACACAGTAAAATAAGAAAACTAATGAGAGAGAGAGAGAGAGAGAGAGAGAGAGAGAGAGAGAGAGAGAGCGAGAGAGACAAGAAGCAATTCCAAAGCACAGTTTATAGTGCAACGTAGAACTTATGCCTAAAAGTGATGATATGATCATCATCATCATCACTATCTTTTCCTTGGAGCGGAAAACTTTAGACACGACAGAAACTCAACACCAGGTTAATGACTTACCGTAATTATTACAAGACTTAACACAACCTGATTATTATATGAATCTCATTAATTATTTTCTCCTATCCAGTATCTCCTCTTACATTTATTATCTTAGTTTAGATTTCTAGTTTCATAGTGCTTCTTCCGATGTCAGTCCTACGCAGCCTATTGTTCACTTTTACCTTCTATTTTAATTATCTTCTTTGCTAATAGTCACGGGAACTGAAATAAAATGACTTTTTGAAATAACAGACACACAAATGCACATATCTGGATCCATATACACAAAGTACAAACCTTTACTCATATAATATCATAATATTTATGAAAAAGGAAAAGAAATAAAATAAGTTTACAACATCTTAAAATTTTAAAAAGAAAGGGGAAAGAAACACCAACCCTTTCTGGGAAAGGAACTCCAAAGCACGCAAAACCAACGAGTACAGATACTCCACCTTCCGGCTATACACTTGGACCGAACCTTGAAGCAGCAGCGCAGCTACACCCAACAAAAATTGTCACAAACAATTCCGAACGTAAATAAATTTAAAACAAAAACAGTAGTTTGAAGTAAAGGGAACACCTTCAGCGAAATTAATAGCGACATGGCCTTCTGCTTCTGTGGGTATTTCACCGGAGCAAATCTTGAGTAAATACTCTTCGAGTTTCTGTGCGAGATCGAGCTCCCAGTTGGATTCTAGGTCACGCTCTGCTTGCACTCTATGAAATCCGCCACCGCCACCGCCACCTCCGCTTCCAACTGGTTCGTCTCTCGTGTTAGTCATCTCCTGTGAGTTGGATTGGGCATTGGCGCATTGTGGAGGTGCTGGATTCACATTTGGTGGAGACTAGGGTTTTTCAATTTGGGGGTTTTCGGAAAGCGTCGAATTTGAGTCAAAATTGGAAATGATAGCGTGTGAATGACGGAAATTCAAGGATTTTCTCTGTGCCTGCAATTCGTGAGCTTGGTTTCGGCAGGAAGATGGATTGAGCGAGAAGAGAGAGAGTGAGAGAGAGAGAGAGAGAGATTCAAAAATTTCTATGGCCGTTTCCCGCTCCTTTTGTAATTGTAGTGCGAATAGAAATTAAATTTTTTAAATCAAATTGTAAATAATAATAAGAAACAATGATGTTAATTAATATTTAATTAATAATTTAATTATCTACTAGAACTACGTTATTTAATTTATAAATTTAGTTTAAAATTTTTTATGTACCTAAAAATAATAAAGCTAAAATTGCACAAGTAATACCTCAACTTTTTCACTTTGGTGTATTTTACCATTAAAACTATAAAAGTTACATGTAACTACCCAAATTTAATTCTTAACTTGATTAGGTGACGTGCACGAGCCTACTTTTTAACATCAATTTCGCCAAATCAAGCCCTATCAAATATCAAAAACTTTTGACCAAAAAAAATAAATATATATATATCAAACACATATGTCCTTAAGCCCTACTCCAATTTTTGGAGTAAAACTCAAATTTTAGGTTTCAAACACTTATTTCCTTAAGACTTACTCTAACCCTTGGAGCAAATATAAGCTTTAATCCAAAACCCATTTCTGGTTAGTGGGGCTGGCCCACTATATATATGTATTTTTTGTAATTTTACATTTGTATTTATTGAATTCAACGGTTAACATCTAATATGATCAAATTTAATGGTAAAAAAAAAAAAAAAATCTAACAGTGTAAATTTAAATCCAATGGCTAAAGTAATTAAAAAAAAAATTCTCTATGTGTGACAACTCGTCCCAAATTTCTATGTAATTTTCTCCCCGAGTGTGTAAATTGACGTTTATGCCCTTTTCGGCAAAAGTGGAACTTGACGTGGACATAATTATTCAGCTTTTAATTTATTTTTCCTAGAATTGTAATTAAATAGTACTCATTGTTATGAACGTGTAAGCACGAGTTAGATCCGAATCGGACTTGTAACGAAAAAGTTACGCTTAGTTAAAGTGCGTTAACAACGGGTAGAATTGTACATGCGTGTGTTAATTATTCAGTGTTTGGAAACCACTGTTTTTTATAAGGCACATTAGATTTTGCGTGATTTCCGCTATACAAAACCGTATCATTTTTCTCTTTAAAAGTCTAACCCGTGCCTTGCTTTTTCTCACCAATCAATTAGCTTTTCTCCTCCAATCAGACTCACCCTCTCTCTTCCTTTTCCACCAATCAGAAAACCTCATATCTCTTTCATCTTCTCATTTTATATCCCTCACCCTGACTCTCTCTTCTCTACAACAACAAAGAGCAAACATCAAACCTCACAGATCGAGCTTAGAATTACCACCATCGTGTTCATCTCACAAACTCATCCGTACCAACCGATCACGAATTGGACGAGTTTTGAGTGTCCAACTCGGAGCAACTCGGAACTCTGACTCAGGTGGAATTTTTCCGACGTGGCCACTAACCTAAGTTGGGAGAGGAGCCAACGTCGAAACACACAGTTTCAAGGAGTTAGAATTTGACTCGAGAGCTTCAAGCAATTTCTAGATAATTTCCGTCCGCTTTTTAGACTTTTGAAAGGTATAGACTTGTTATACTCCTCATGAGCTTCATTTCCATATAAAGTTTGTAAAAAATGGTTGAGAAATGAAGAAGATATAAAGGTTTGAATTTTTTTTCCAAAATCCGACGATTTTTCCCAAGTTCCAACGAACCAGACGACGGCGGACGACAAAGGACAACTGGAGAAGAATGAGAAGTTGACAGAATATTCTGACGCCGTTACCATTAGCGGAATATTCCATCAAGTCTAACGAAATATTCCCTGAGTCTGTCAACAGGTGGCATGCTCGTAGATATTATCGTCAAATCTTAGCTTATTCCACATCCTCTAGTGTAGATATTATCGTTTGTTGAAAAATAAAAAAATAAAAACAATGATAAATAGACACATATATACGCCCTATCGTTCTCAGTCTCTCTACTAGCAAATAGTAGTAGCATCTGCAATCAGCCATGGGTAAGGTTCACAGCTGGTTGCTTGCACGTGCCGAGAAAGTTAGGGGGTCATACCCTAAAGGTCGCCAAGCAAGACAAAAAGAAGCCCAACGGCTACGTCTACAAGTGCTTGCACTACAACCGGGAATTTGTCACCGCAGTTGGATTTGGGAAAAAGAAGGGGCCTACTTGTTGATTGCAGATGCTGCTATACTGCAAGCAACCGTTCTTCCGAGTCTCTGTAGTGCAAGTGATTGCAGTTGCAAGTGATTATTTTATTTTATTTTTTTAGAGGCATAAACTGAATTTCAAATCTAATATAAAATAAAGGACACGTGTCAAGCTTTCAATAGAAGTACTACAATCCACGTGGTGATATGGTATTATCTAATAAGTTCTTCACATTTTGATTCTAATAAGTCAATTTTACATGCGAAATTTGGAGAGAGCGAAACATAAATTCAAGAATTATTGTCAACTCGATGTGGTGTTTCTTATCTTAATTAAGTCCATTATTAGACTTAGGTTGAGCTTTTTGAAAATTGCCAATTCTAATTTTAATAAGTCTATTTTGGGGGTATGAAATGTCCACATTGATAGTTAGGGTATTTTTTGTTGCCATCATCTTGGGGGTTGTTCTTTCCATATGTTGTTGTTGCTGATATGACATAGTGGTGTTTGTTTTCGGTGGTTGTAGCTTGTGCTAGGGGTAGGCAAAATGTCCCTAGACCCACTGGTAGAGGCGGATCCTTGCGGGTCGGGGTGGGTTTGGAGTGAGTTTAAAATTTTAAACACAAAACTGGAGGGGTAGGACGGATCTACGTAATTAGCAGGGCGGGTGAGCCTAAAAATTTAAGGAAACGGGCCTTTGGGTCGAAATGTTTCCATCATTGATTTGTGATTTCCCACACATATCAAATAAATATCAATATGTTCTCTCTCTCTCTCTCTCTCTCTCTCTCTCTCTCTCTGTGTCTCTCCCAACTCTAATATCCAAAATTCTCAGACTCACCACCTGATCCAGTCAATGTCTCTCTCTCGACCCACTACATGACCACCATATTGAACTATTGTCCAAGCTGGCGACATGAGCTACGACTACAATCTTGACAAGAGTAGTGGTGGTTGCTGTAGAAATGCCCTTTGCCATAAGAATATCATCAATGAGAAAGTGATCAGGGCATGCAACGGTCAGAATTTTTTCTCGTAACTGTTTTGCCTTTGCAACACCCTCTAGTGGTGTAAAAATCTTAAGCCGCATCTGAATCATTTTCCACTCTAATGTTAGCCTATTTCTTATCAATCGAGGTACCTCTCACCCACCACCTGACCAACATCTCTGTCGATCTTGGTTTGCTTGGTTTGAGCCTATGAGCTTTTAAAAAGATCCTCGAGTTAATTAAAGGTTCATTGTTTACTGATTTGAATCTGATTTAAGATTTTTTTTTAATTTTCTCTAATTTGGGTTTTTGCTGCATTTGGTCCTAGTTGGGAACTTAGGTGGATACAAATTCTAGTTTTGAGTTTTTTTGCATTTTGTTATAGTTAGGAATTTGTAGTGAGGAAGTAGAACATAAACACAAGCATTACTTAACATTGCCTTTAGAGAATTCTCAGCATTACTCTACTTGTGGACCCATTGGAACCGACCTGTTTCAAACGAGCCAGGTTAGGTCTGGTTCTATTTTTAAAAATATGACGCCCTGCTCTCTGTGCCCTGTTTCATTTCCAAAGGGGTTCGGTTTGGTTATTCCAAATTTGGACCCGGCTTAGGCCATGCCCACCCCTAGCTTGTGTTGCTTGTTTTTTGTGTTGCTCACACCCATTTTCAACTAGTTGTAGGTGTTGGGTGTCATTTTCACTACACACCCACCACCATCGCTATTACCATGATCATGACCATCACCACCTTTCCATCACATGATCCCAACCATCATCTTCACCGCCAACATGCCTCTTTATGTATGACAATGTTCAAACTTAGCATGTGAACAATGCAAATCAAGTGACGTAAAACACGTGTAGTTGTTGGACTTCACATGTTGGTCAACCTACTCTGATACCATGAAGAAATTTGATGTTCCACCATATTGACATATGAGGAATGAGCTAACACCTCATAAGCCCTTGCAAGGTTCCTTCTCTAATGTGAGACTTTGTCTTTCAAACCCTCAAAGTCACAATCACTACCACCACCACCACTAGTATATTTGCTAAATATCACCTCTCATTTATTGATTAATTAACCCATTATATTTCATAATATTTTTATGTTTGCCAAACAAAGCCTTCACAGCAGATGATGCTTTATCATAATGGTGGAAAACAATGATGCTTATGCATTCTGGTGCAGGTTCGATTCCTACCGATTATTCTCCCCTTAACAACTATCAATTTAAGCCAATAATGTTATCTTGTGTTAAAAAAAAACCACCTTCACAACTTCTATAAGAATAATTTCTGTCTTTGGCAATAAGTCTCAATGGAAAATTTTAAAGCACATCAATAAGGTCAACAATGCTTTACGATACAGAATGTTAGGTGGTTAAGTATCAACATGTGCAAAAAAAATGAGTGTAGCGGAGATAAGAATGCTTCGTTAGACTTGGATGTGTGGGCAAAGGGACAAGATTAAGAACGAACATATCCGAGGTAAAGTAGGAGTTGCCGCAATTGAAGATAAGATGAGAGAAAATTGGTTAAGGTGGTTTGGACATGTGAAACGAATACCTACATATACCTCGGTTAGGAAATGCGATTATGAGACAAATGCTTAGGGAAAAAAAATAATAGAGGAAGACTTCGAAACAGACTTTAAGAAAAGATATGAAATACTTGGAGCTAACGAAAAACTTGGCAAAAATTCGGGCGCAGTAACATTCTAAGATTCATACAGCGGACCTTACTTAGTAGAATCAAACTTTGTTGTTTTTGAAAATTTTCTTAATATTCTTAAGTTTCCTCATATCATATGTAAAGGTAAATGTTCGGAGGAGCTGGAAGGGGTAAAACAATACTCATTATGGAATTGTTTAACAATATTGCCAAAGCTCATGGGGGTGTATTCGTATTTAGTGGAGTAAGGTACCGTTTGGTATGCAGACGGGATAGGACGAAACGGAATGGGATGGGACATGATGGGACGGAACAGAGAGGGAGCAAAGATGGTCTCGGATGGAAATGAGGAGGAAGAAGAAGGAGATTGAGAGGTTATAATTTTGTGTTCCACGGATGTGGAACGAGTCGTTCCAGGGGGGTGAGGCAGAATGAAAATTCACCCAAAACTCGTCCCGTGGAACAGCTCGTTCCACCCGTTTTAGGCCCACCAAACGTGGGACGGAATGCCTCGTCCCGTTCCGTTCTGTCCCGTCCCACGTACCAAACAGTACCTAAGTGAACGTACTCGTGAAGGAAATGATCTTTACATGGAAATGAACATTAGAGAATCCAAAACTCTCAATATTGTTAAGTTTCCTCATATCATATGTAAAGGTAATGTTATATTAGAGAATCCACAACTCTTCACTTGTACGTTTACTCTTAACTATGTATAATTGTAAACTATATTGCAATATATCATTAACATATAGAAAACTTGATATTGCACCAACAACAAATTAATTAAAGTCATAAAAAACCTAAAACTAGTATCATAATTACATTAAAAGTTTACTCCTTCATATTAGATAGGGAAACAAGGGTATTTATCAATATAACAAAAAATTAACTCTTAATTTAAAAAATGTCACTTTTTATAAAAACTTTCAAATATATCCAAAATTTCACTTAAATAGACCCAAATACCCTCAAATTTAACAATAAAATAAATTAAAGATTTTTTTAACCAAAATAGTTCGTACTATTTACATAACTCCTTAGTCTGGTGCTTAACAATAAAAATCAATAATAGTGTCCTTGAATTTGTTTATCATGAATCATTTTAGTCTTTCTTTGAATTTGTCCATCGTGATCATTTTAGTCTTTTCATGAAAAATCTATCAATTGCTCTGTTATTACGATGATGTGGCGCCACGTAGGGCTCACAAATACAATCATATAACGACATGTAATTAACTTTAAAAGCTATTTTTATAAAAATAAAAATTATAAATATAAAATATAAAAAATTAAAAGAAGAAGTTGTCTTCTTCATTTGGTGGGTAAATCCAACAGACATGTCCAAATCAAAAGCCCTAACATACTTGATCCCTTATTCTCTCACAATCCAAACCCTCCACATTCCAATCCAAATTTTTGCACCCTGAGATAAATTTAGTGGTTCTTTCTTAAAATTTTCCTTTTCCAATTGGGTTCGAAGATTATAGAGAATTGATGCGATTCAGAAAGAGTGTCTGCATCCATGAATTGGTGGCGGGGGCGAAGACTCGAGTCATGGGAAGAAAGAAGGCGTTGAAGGCATGATTTAAATTATGCTGCTCCCACTTGCAGTAACTGAGGCGGCGCTTCGATGATGAGGGGGTCAAAGGGGGTAGGGTTATGGTGGTGGAGTGTAGGACCGAATGAGAAGTTGGACTGGAGTTTGAGGCAATGGTGGCTAAAAAGCCTTTAATTTATTTGATTGTTAAATTGGAGAGTATTTGTATCTATTTAAGTAGAATTTTGAATATATTTGATTTTTTTTATTTATAAAAAGTTACATTTTTGAAATTAAGGGTGAATTTTTGGCTATATTTGATGAATACTCGAAAAAAACATAGTATCATAATTATTCAAGATCATAAAATGCCAATTTCTTATATTTCCTGATTACAAATCGTAATTGTTACAAAAATAGGACAGAATGTGAATGAAGAAAATTAGAAGAATTGAGTGTATTCGGACGACCATGGATATAAACATCTAAGGTCTCCTACAATTTACAAAAACTAAGACTCCTCTAAATATCTAATATTACACATATATGGGCTCCAAATATACTTGCGGATAGCCACACGATTAACAATATCTACAACAATCATACATAAAGAATAAGATTATTAGTCATATGTTCTTCTTTTCCTGTCCTTTCGGAATGTTGAAAATATAAAAGAGGCCACTAAACTGTTTGTCTAAAACCCTAAACGGAAACCATGCCAGCAACGTAAGGCACACCGCTGGGCTTGATCCACTTATCACCCTCAACAAACTTACCGGAGGTGAAAGCGACAGCCTGGTCGGCACCAATATTCTTGATGCCGCTCCACTTCACCCTCTTGCTCATGTCGGAGCCAGGCCCTCTGTTTCTGTATTCGCCAAACCAGCAACTTTGATGATTGTTCGAACCCGTCCACTCCATCCACCCTTCCGGAGCAATGATGCCATCAATCTGCGACTGCATCACGACGGTCCTAGCTAGGTTCTTCCACGGCCTCCCCAGGTACGACTTGTTCTTGTCCTTCACGGGAATGTACTCCGGGTCCCCGGAGATGGTGCAGTTTTGGAGGATGATACCCGAGGGCTGACGCCGGTCAATTCTCCCTTGGGCTGTGACCATGCAAGCTTGGTTGTCCATTGGTTTTCTTACGATCATCTTGCAGTTCTGGAACACTACGGCAGCGTCTCCAAAGATAAAGTCGATTGTGCCGCTGATGGTGCAGTCACGATAGAATTGCCGGTGGGTTTGAGTGTAGAGAGTGTCTTGGTACCCGTCCATTTGGCAGCGGTAGAAGATGGACAAGTCCGACTGCACTCGCAGAGCCACGGCTTGGTGCCCTTCGGCTCCTGCTGAGTTCTCAAACCCTATGTCCTTAGCAATGAAGTAGTCCCCAACTACCACTGCATATCAATGAAATGTCAACTAGTTAATTATTAACGTGTTATATGTTGTCAAACTGTTAATACTAAATATTGGTCATGCTTAAAGTTATAATACATAAGTAAACATCATATGTAGTTTGCTAATGTACAATGTTATGTATGAGTTCAGCTGAATTCTCAAAGGCCATTGAACAATCACGATTCATAAGTAAGTCATAATTAATCATAAGAACATCATGATTCATGTATGAGTTCGGGTCATTCTCTAATCCTATGTCGTCCTTTACAACGAAATAATCTCTCAAGTCTCAAACAGCTACATATAATTTACGCTATGTTATGCTAGTATGTCTGTTATATTGTCATATTGTGAAAATCTATATTACACATGCCACATATACATGTCCCAAAGAGAATGAAGTTTCTAAGAGACTTCGCTCAAATACTTACCAACTGTTGCAGTCTGAAAAGTTCGGACTCCCGCAGCGAAGTTTTTGCTACCGGTGACCTTGGTCTTAGTAGCGCCATCTCCAATCAACATGACGTTGGTCATATACTTGTCAAACATGACATACTCACTGTACACTCCCTCCTTCACATAAATCACAAACGTCTTGTCCGCATTGTTCTTCGGGATCATCTTCACAGCTTCACCAATAGTCTCGTACTGTCCGCTCCCATCCTTAGCCACCACCGCGTCCGGTTTACTCGACTGTGGAGTCACGGTAGACACGTCGAGGCTACGCTTATTGTTGATCCACGTAGGAATAACCTTTGGAGCATTCTTTGCCTTATCTCCACCCCCTCCCCCTGCCAGCAAACGACGCCGGTTTGCTTTCAAATTGAGAGACCCAAGCACGGAAGTAATTTCAGTCACCATGGCAAGTCCGTTGCTGGTGAGCTGTTGCGTGGTGTTCAAGAAACGCTTCATCTTTTCGCCGGCGTCACCTTTGGTGTTCTGAAACCCGTCCAAGCATGTTTGTTGGTAAGTAATAGCCGCGCTAAGCCAGACCTTAAGATCTTCTGCGTAATCGTCGATCTTGCTGATGTCGAAAGGACCCAATTTTTGGAAAGATGTCGTGAGATCGTCGATGGCATACTCCAAGAGCTCCTTGCAATTTTCTAGAGCTTGGTTTGTACTTTCGTCCTTGGCCAGTTCTTGCAATGTGGTGGAGTTTTTTATGATGGCCCGAAGTTTGTCCATGGTAACGTTGAAACCAGCCTTGATGAGGTCTTTCGGCTCCGTGCTGTTGCCAGCAGCCGATTCCAGACTCCTCTCGCAGGTTTCCTTATAATCCGTCGGCTGGCATATAGCCTTTATTGCTTTTGTCGACGTGGTGACATGCCCACCGTCCGAGTTTTTGTGCCCTCCCCCTCCTTTGTTTTTTGTGGTTACCCCAACCGTTACGGCAACCACCATGGCTACTAGAATCACAGCTGAAACGCCGATGATGGCGAACTTCTTCTTCTTATTATGTTCAGCGTTCATGTTGAAGAAATTTACAGGTCTTTGGTAATTAACGTTTACGTACGTAACATGTTTCTTTTGTTATTTTTTATACTGCATGGGAGTTTATTTTTGTAGTGGCTGGTAATTCTGTTAAGGAACCTGGGGCGGGAGAGTTGCAAGTCACGATAAAATTATCAGGGGTCCTTAATGTTTTCCAAATTTGGGAACCTCCAAATTAATTAAGCTATTTGAGGACCCTTAATTATAAAGGGATAATTGATATGTGTTTTAAGAGTGGCTTATTAACTCCTCCAATCGTGGACTACCAACGACTACCGGAAAGATTGTATCTAGCTTAATTAGTTTGATGGTTCAATTGTATTAGTAATTTTGTATTAATCTAAACTGTCGGAAAAGGAATTCAAATTGCTGTGAATAGTGTTAACCAAGCTTGATCATATGCAGAAGAAGAAGAACATAGCAGACTTAGAGAGAGAGAGAGAGAGAGAGAGAGAGAGAGAGAGAGAGAGAGAGAAAATTCTTAGAGAAGAAGTTATCTATTTGTTTTGATTATTTTCCTTAACTGTTTACATCATCCTTATAGTATATATACAACTAATGTTGCTTACAATATAAGCTAATTGTTTAACAAACTACTATCTACTTGTCTAATCTTATGACACTTGTCAAGAGTATAGCCCTTAGATTGGTTACTCCTTACATCCCCCCTCAATCTCAGAGGCAGTGAAACTGAGTCTGAGATTGTTACAATGAGTCTTGAATAATGGTGCAAACAATCCTTTAGTTAGGATATATGCAAACTGCTTAAGTGAAGAGACAAACCGAACCAACAACAGTCTTTTAGCCACCCATTCTCTCACAAAATGAACATTGATTTCAATATGTTTTGTGCGCTAATGCTGACCAGGATTACATGTAAAAGAAATTGCAGATAGATTATCACAATAAAGGGTAGGTGTACCAAAAATCGAAATCTGCAAAAAGCTTAACAACTGCTTGATCTAATCGATCTCAGCAGCTATGAAAGATAGTGCTCGATACTCTTCCTCAGTGGAGGAACTAGAGATAGTATTTTGTTTCTTTGAGGACCATGAGATGAGATTAAAACCAAGAAAGACAGCTAGTCCCGTAGTGGATTGACGATCATTGGGATCCCCTGCCCAATCAGCATCGTTGAATGCTTGTAAATCTAATCCTCCTTTAGTATAATGCAAACCACATCCTTTAGTAGCTTTCAGATAACGCAGAATCCTTTTTACTGCTACAAAGTGAGCTTCCATAGGACACTGCATGAACTGAGAAACCTGATGTAATACAAATGCAATATCAGGCCAAGTGAAAATGAGGTATTGAAGGGCTCCCACAGACTTCTATACAATGCTGGATTATTATATGGCTTCACATCATCCTTCAGCAACCGATTATAGGGTAAGCAAGGAGTAGCACATGGCTTAGACATCTCCATTCTAGATTTAAGAAGCAAATCATTAACATACTTATCTTGAGATAGAAATAATCCATCCTGCTTCTGAATAACCTAAATCCTAAGAAAGTAATGCAGCGGCCCGAGGTCCTTGATATCAAATTCTCGAGCAAGGGCATGAAAAACATCTGAACTAGCTTAAGAAGCACTACTCGTGATGATAATATCATCAACATATAGTAATAGGATCACTACAGAACCATTCACAGCTTTAATAAACAAAGATGAATCATTATAGGTAGATTGAAAATCCAAAGATGGCAAGAAACTAGTAAATCTCTCATTCCACGCCCTTGGGGCTTGTTTGGGACCATATAAGGACTTGTGCAACTTATAAACATAATCACTATGAGTAGAATCCAGAAAACCTATAGGTTGAGCCATATAGACTTCCTCTTGTAACACACCATGCAAAACAACATTTTTCACATCAAGTTGGCGAAGGGTCTAATTAAAGTGAGCAGCCAAGGCAAGTACTAACCTCACTGTAGTGAGTTTAACAATGGGACTAAACATCTTACCATAGTCAATTCCTTCTTCTTGATTATAACCTTTTGCAACCAATCAAGCCTTATACCTCCCTATAGAACCATCTGCATTCTTTTTAATCTTGAGCACCCACTTGCAGTCGACTAAATTCCTGTGAGGAGGAAGAGGGACAAGAGACCAAGTGCCTTGACTATGAAGAGCGCTCAATTCATCTTGCATTGCAGCCAACTAAACTGGAGACTTTTAGGGCAAATTTGTATGTTGCAGGTTCTACTTTAGTTAGATCAGCACCACTATGTTCATGAACAAAAGCTAATAAAGTAATCTTTTTAGAGATCCCACTCTTGGACCGAGTCTGCATAGGATGTAGATTTAATGGTGGTATGGACAAAACCACCTGAAGTTGATCCCCCTGGAAATCAGGAACCACATAGAGTGAAGTAGAAGATTGTTAAGCATTGGTAGTAATGAGTGATGTAGCAGTGGAAGAACTAGAGCTGGAATCATTCAGAGTTACATAAACATTGTTGTTCAATTATTCAGAACTAGGATCAGTTTGCACATGCACAAATTCAATACTTGGTGATGTTGACACTGATAATGGTGAAACAGTGGGCACATATTCGAAACTTGGATTAACTATGACATTATTAAGGTTTGGGATTGGCACATGTATAGAGGTTAGCATGGTAGGCAATATGGTAGACACTGGTGAGGATTTAGAGACCAAAGTAGAATATGGGAACTCGGTCTCATCAAACAGAACATGACAAGATATATAAAATCTCTTTGTGTTGACCTCAAAACAAATGTATCATTATGCTTTGAAGCATACCCTAGGAAGATGCACTTGGTGGTCTTAGGTTGTAGTTTGTTATGGGTATAATGCCTAAGTAAAGGGTAGCATGAACAACCAAATACTCGGAGGTGATGAATCTCACGAATTAAATTAAATAAGGCCTCAAAAGGAGATTTATTGTGCAAAGTGGAAGAAGGCATTCAATTGATTAGGTAGACTAATGTTTGACAAACAAATGACCAAAATGAAGGTGGTAAAGAAGCTGCCTGTAAAAGGGTAATGGAATATATCTATGTTTTCTCTCGACAAGCCCATTTTGCTCTGGGTATGAGGACAAGACATATGATGAATAATACCTTTGTCCACCAAATTTTTTTGAAAGGATTTGCCTATATATTCACCCCCACCATCAGACTGAAAAACTTTAACAAAAGCATTGAATTGATTGACAATGAAATTATAAAAAAAGACAAAGGTAGTACCAATATCACTTTTATTGCAAATTAGGAAAATCCAACGAAACCTAGTACACTCATCCATGAAAGTAACATAATATTTGAAGCCTTCAACAGAAACAGAAGGAGCCGGGCCCCAAACATTACTATGTACAATTTCAAAAGGTTTTACAGATTTGGATGAAGACATAGGAAATGGTAGTTTACTAAACTTGCCCTTTAAACATGTAGAACAGACACTAGGTAAAGAATCAAGAGTATGAGAAACATTTGAATTTCTAAAGATTTGAGATACTACGGGATTAGATGGTTGACCTAATCTGTGGTGCCAAAGCCTTGATGTAACTTGATGTCCAAGATAGGCAGCTACATAAGCCTTTGCTGAAACAGAAGTTGATAGAGAAATGATTGGATATAACCCATTATTGCACTGCCCTTTGTACAAAATCCTCATGTGGTTTTGTCCTGAATCCAAAAACAAAAGGCATAAAAAATTAACCAGTAATTATTGTCCAAACAGATATGATGGATAAATAACATATTATGTGTCAATTTGGGAACATATAGAACATACTTTAATTGAAAAGACTGCAATGGAGTAAGAAGAGTGGAAGAACCAATATGAGAAATAGGTAAACCTTCACCATTAGCTGTTTGAATAGATTCATGAGAGGGATATGGTGTAGCAAGTGACAGATTGGACAAATCAGTGGTCATATGATTTGTAGCTCCAGTATCTGTGATCTAAACTTGTTGAGGTGGTATAGAAGGCAATTGGGGTGCTATTGAATTATCAGAGTTGTGATTAACATACATGACAGTCATTGGAGAAGAAGAACCTTTATGAAAACAGAACTTAGCACTATGATTTGAGTTACCACATGTTTGACAACCATTAGACTGAGCAACATTTCGAAATCTACAAGTAACAGCCATGTGGTTGTTCTTGCCAAAAATCTTACACCCTTGAGAATAACGAAACCTACATGTGTTAGCCAAATGATTTGTCTTTCCATTAATTTGACAAATAATAAGAGGAGTATTTCCAAACTGTGGAGCTAATCCAAGAATGCCCGAACCAGAATTACCATTATTGAAAAATAATTTGGAGTTATTGAACTTGGTATTCAAATTAGATCTGCCCTTGTTCCTAGTGTTAAAAGATTTGTAGCCAGGGTTGGTGTTATATGAAGGATATGACCTACCAGATTGAGACTGAGACTGAAAAGTGGAGGGTTTTGGAGATCGAGCCATTAATGCATTGAGCATAGGAGCAGTATTAAGAGTCTTAATCATGGCTTCTTCTGCAAGCAACTGTGACCTAAGATCCTTCAATGAAATAATCGATCCACGCTTCTTTATCACATACCGAATTGTGTTATACTTAGAGGGTAGGCCATTAAGGGTAAGGATCACAATATCATATTCCTCAAAATAAACCCTAGTAGCTGACAGATAATCCCTAGCTTCTTTAATTCTTTGAAGATACATCGTGATAAAATCAGTGCCTTTCTTGATATTTTGCAACTCAAACTTCATCTGAAAAATGCTTGTCCGAGTAACAGTGGAGAACTGTTCTTTGAGGCGAATCCACAGGTCTCGAGCACTTGTGCTTCCAAGTGCACAAGAAATCGCTAGTGAAGATAAAACGGCAGTGATGAGCTGCATCAATGCTCGATCATGCATCCTTCAAATCAAGTAGTCATCTGATTCCTTGCGAACAAAAGACTAATTAGATGGTTGCCTAGAAGAAAGCTCTGAATCGCCAAAGTTAAAAGCAAGAAACTGATGAGGACACGGTATAGACCGATCGACAAAACTCATAATTCCATGGCCTTCCAATAAAAGTTGCATTTGGAAATGCCAAGTTAGATAATTGGTATCATCCAATTTCATGGTTGCAGAGGTTGAAACCGATGAAATAAGAGAGGTAATAGGCGGCTACAATATCTGTAACTGAGTGGTGGTCACCATTGTCGATCGACAAGAAAACAATTCTTAGAGAACAAAACACATGCTGCTGTTGGCGTGCACAACTAGAATTGAAGAATGCGATCCCAAAATTGGAGATAAAGTGTGATAACTCGTCCTAGGATCTACTGAACAAAAGGGTATTTTTATAATTTCACTAAGTTTGGGGTACTTTTCTTTAAAAATTATTTTTGAATCTTAGTTTGTGTGCTAAGGGGCCCATTGCTTTTGGGTTTGTCTCCCGGTCCCAATCACTTTCCCTCACCTCTCCCATAACTCTCTCAGCTTTCTCTCTTTCTATCTCAGCTCTCTCCCTTGACTATCTGTGCTCTTTTCTCCCTGGCGACCAACACCCATAAACACACATACACACGACTGCTGAACTACCACCATCATCCGTTTCCCTTCCTGCTTCATTAAAACTCGACGAATACGCAAGAATCATCGAGCGTCTGTACAGATGAGGAATTTCAGCTTGGTTTCTCGTCTTTACGATTTGGGTAAGCCTTGAGACACTTGAACTCTTCTCATTTTTGTCCTTGTGGCCTAAATCTAACCTAAAATATGTTTGTGGATCGAGGATATGGCACAAAACAACTCGGGGAGATGTTTTCCCAGTTTTACTTGTGAGTCCGATGGTTTTCAAGCCAATTTTCGGCCAAACCATGGTGAGTTGGCTGGTGTGCAGGTATCAATCTCTTTGTCTTGTTGAGTACTACAACTTTCCTTTTTTGTTTCACCAAATTTCGTTGAGTATTGAAGAAGTTATATTCATTTGAATCTTACCTAGTTTCCCGCGACCTCCGCGGCTTTTGAGGTGTTTTTGGGCCAAACCATGGCGAGTGAGATGTCATTTAAAGTTTTTCTAATTTTTCGGTCGAAATTCAGCCTTCTTCTTCGTGGAGTCTGACGACCGACAAGTTAAACGGGTCAAACCCAATCCAGACTAAGAAACCTAGCCCAAACCTTGGGCCTTTGTGACTGAAGCCCAAATTAGTATCAAGCCCAAATCCAAGTTATTACCCAAGCCCAAGTTATAACCAAACCCCTTATAGCCCAACAATTTTAAAAGCCTAACCCAAACCCTTTTAACTAGGGCCTTCTGCCCACTAAACCCTTTAACCTTTCAACCCTAAACCCTAACCGGCCCAAACCCTTATGGAATATTCTCTAGAATATTCATGGAATATTCTTTATGTTGACTTTTACGAAATTTACCCGGGACCCTTCTTAGGGTAATTCGACGTCCTGAATCCATTTTTGACGTCTGTTATCCCAAATAAAATCGTTATAATATTTTTTTATTAATTGGACCCTTTATGTGCTTAGGGGCAATTGTTAGTGGCGATTCCGTCTTCGCTAGTTTGCGTGGCTCTTCAACGGCGGAGTATTTGTGAGTGGACCCTTCTAAAATGCATGTTTTAATAGTAGAAATGCATACATGAAAATTATGATTTAATGATTACGTTTTATGAAACGTTTCACGAGATACCATGCTTACTTAGAATATTTTGGAATACGATATTTTTTATTGAACCTATGTTCTTTGTAGGATATCTGATGGATGATGATATACTATTTAGAACATGTTTTTACACCTTTTTTTATAGTGTAGATGATGGATGACTTTATACTATAAAGATGCTTTTAAGATATATATACCTATTTTTGAAAATGCTATGTTCAATGGTTTTATGCGTATCTAGTGGTCACTGTCCTGCCTTCGGGTGATGTTCTACCTTCAGATGTATGTCCTACCTTCGGGTGTATGTCCTGCCTTTAGGCGCGTGGAGTATGTTTTGCCTTTAGGCGTATGTCCTGCCTTCATGTGAGTATGATACCACTAGTTAGCACACTATATGAGATTCATTTTATAAAGGTTTTATGGCACGCTAGGGTTTTCAGAAAACCTATTACATACTATGCTATTGAATTTTCATAAAACTTTGGGGATTAGTATGTTGATTAATATTATATATATATAAACTTAGTCCACTCATGTTTCTTTTGTGCCTTATCAGGACTTAGATTCGAGGCATACAATCCCAGCGTCAAGGCACTTCTGCATCGGCATCTTTGAGTCCTCTCGGTGTAGGACCCACTTCTTTGCTCATTCAATTTTATATTCTTTCTTTTAGTGTTCTAGTTAGTTGTATGCTCTGAACATGTTCCTCTTTGCATATTAATTATATCTAAATTTCTCTTATCTTATTCATATTTTAGTTCATGTTTTCACTAAATAGCTTTCGTCATCCTTGGGTGTCGGCCAACACATACCTACCCTGGTGTTCAGGGAATATCGAGGTCGGGCGTGTCATAAGGAACCCTAAATCAAAGAGAATACAATTCAAGAAATCAATAATCCAATTCAAGAAGAATACAATAGTGGAAGCAAAGAATCCAAGATCGAAGAACGGCCAAGTCGTTATACTTACACTGAAACGAACGCTAATGAAGCTGGAGTGGCGATTGATACCATGTTAACTAAGCTTGATCATATGCAGAAGAAGAAGAACATAGCAGACTGAGAGAGAGAGAGAGAGATAGAGAGAGAGAGAGAGAGAGAATTCTTAGAGAAGAAGTAATCTATTTGTTTTGATTATTTTCCTTAACTGTTTACATCATCCTTATAGTATATATACAACTAATATTGCTTACAATATAAGCTAGCTATTTAACAAACTACAAACTACTTGTCTAATCTTGTGACACTTGTCAAGAGTATAGCCCTTAAATTGGTTACTCCTTAAAAATAGGAGGAAGCATATGTAAGTTTAATGTTCTAGTTCTTGTTATAATATTAATATATAGTTAGAAAATATCTATGAGCTACTCTATTTATTTAACATCGGCGAGAGACGTGTGTTTCCTCAAATATATATCTAATTGTGTGATTCAAATGAAAAGGTTTGTTTTCCTCCCAAATAAATAAAAAGGTTTGAAGTTACAAGGAAGCCTTCTTCAGGCTTAAAAAAATGTAGAGTTGCGAAAGAGTGCGGGAGAATAATATGTATCTTTTCAATCTATGAAAGAACAAGTCTAGACTCCACTGAAGAAGCGGATCACTGAACTTCTTTTTTTCCTCTTTTCTTTTTTGTTAAAATTTTATCACAGTATCAGAGTTCGAAAGAGGAAAAAAAGAAGACATGAGTTAGAAATGTGCAACAAAAGTAACATGTTTCGTTACCACCTTGAACAAAAAGAAGTTATATAGCAACACCAGGAGGACACATGGCTCGTCCTCAATTAGAACCTCAAGTATGAACAAAGAGAGAAGAAATTAAGGAAAACCGCTCTCATGTCAAGAAGAAAAGAAGAGAACAACTCCCTTATGTGAAAAGAAAAATCAAAGGCAACAAGGGCAGTGAAGGAAACGACAGAAGTGTATGTGTTCATCCCATGTTTGCACCTTCAACTTATGAAGAAGAAGAGGAGAAGCAAAAAAAAGGGAAGGAAAAAAGTTGTTAAAGGCATTGTTAAAGAACGAATTTCACAATCTAATGAAGATCAACAACCAATACAAAAATATTTTTGCCAACGAATTTCACAATCTAATGAAGATCAATGACCAATACAAAAATATTTTTGCCAACGAAATTAATTGTCTTAAGTATATCACTTATACCCAACAAAGTATAGCCGTCTTAATCGCTAGGAAACGGCGAACAACGACTAAACTTACTTCGTTTTGAGGAACTCCAAGCCACAAGTCTTTAGGGCTCTCGTTAGATGTTCTGAAAAAAAATGGCGCTATTAATACCCTCCAGGTTTTTTTATTTTTCTCCCAAAGATTCCCTATTAGCCCTTGAAGCCTGAACGCACTAGTCTACCAAATCCCTTTGCTCTCTCAGTCGAATCGTCATCTCCATGGCTCTTCATCGCGAGTTCTTCCACCATCTTCGCTGTTCTTCTCTCCATGGGAGTTCTTCCGCCATGTCACTACCTCATGTCCCTCTATGCTCTGTCTTTCTTGCAGTTGGCGCTGCACCAGTAAAGTTTTACTTTCATTTCTCTGCAGTTTTCGGTCTCCATTGGGTCTCTGCACCTTCTTCGATTACAGGTGAATTTTGATTTGGAGGACCCATAATTTTGGTTCTTGAACCAATTTAACGAATTTGAACATTGAATTAGCTAATACTGTTGAATTATAAGTTGTGAGCTGAAAGAATAAGTGTATATGATTTAAATTGGTGTATCCACTTGTGTTCAGAATGCCAAGTGTAAAGTTTTGATTTGTAAAGGCCATGAGAGCCATGTGGTTTTTTCCTTCCTAAGATTACATGTTAGATGTGTGCCTGTTATCTAATCTAAGAGATTGATGGATCCCACAATCACCAAAACAATTATATTCCTCATCTCACGACTTGTGTGAGAGAGAGCACCTATCTGAAATACAAAGAGCACCTCTGCATCTTGCAGTGAGTGAAAGAGAAACTATTTCATATTCTTATCATCATCTCTTTCGAAAAGCTTGATTCAATCTAACATGGCCTCAGAGCCAGGTTGCGATTAGAACTGGGCGTGCACTGGAAATTCAAACATCACCGGTGCTACGTCTTCTGGGCCAGGTGAAGTTTGCCGGAGTTTGTTCGTGATCTAAGAATTACGAGTTTCTGAGTTCACACAAGCTCGCGATGGCCGGATTTGGGAGTGCTGAAGTAAGGACTCCGATTTTCTCCAGCGAGAATTATGAGTTCTGGAGAATTAAAATGATCACTATCTTCAAGTCGTATGGACTATGGAGTATGGTGGAGAAAGGGATCACAACTCCCGATTCGAAGAAGAAGAAAGTGAAGACTGATGAAAATTCTGATACTGATGGTGACGATGATGAGAAAATGGCTGCAATCTTCATGAAAGATGCAAAAGCCCTCGGCATCATTCAAAATGCAGTCTCCGATCAGATATTTCCCCGAATCGCAAATGCAGACTCGGCAAAAGTGGCATGTGATCTGTTGTATGGCGAATATCATGGTGGGGATCTTGTAAGGTCCGTGAAACTCCAAAATCTTAGAAGAGAATTTGAATACACTAGAATGTGTGATGATGAATCATTGTCTGGGTATCTTACTTGTTTAAATGATCTGATTAATCAAATGAAGACGTTTGGTGAAACACTTTCAAATGAGAGATTAGTTCAGAAGTTGTTAATTAGTCTCACTAAGATGTATGATCCTATATGTTTAGTGATAGAAAACACCAAATGCCTGGAATCTGTTGAACTACAAGAGGTACTAGCCATTTTGAAGAGTCAAGAGTAGAGGTTTGATTTGCATTCCTCTGATGCAACTGAGAGAGCATTTTCTTTTCTTACTGTTAATTCAAAAGGGCAAAATCGAGGGTATGCTCAGTCTAGTACATTTAAGTTACAGAGGAATTATAATCAGAAAGGCAGGAAGTGGGATTCAAAACCCAAGTTTCAGCAAAAGCCAATTCTTAATGCTGCATAGAATAGTACTTGTTATCAAACCATGGGTCAAGAAGGTACAAAACCTCAGTGCAAAGTGTGCTCTAAATTTCATTATGGTGAATGTAGGCATAAGGGGAAATCTATGTGCTATAACTGTGATAGATTTGGGCACTGGGCAAAAGAATGTACTGTTGGAAAAGCTATTCAGAAAGAAAACTGTGCAAATCAAATGGAAGTGACTGGAAACTTGTTTTATGCAAATTGTGCTGTTGCTGAATCAAAGGTTAATGGAGAATGGTACATTTATAGTGGCTGCAGCAACCACATGACATGGAATGTTGATCTTCTTGTTGATGTGAAGACTAATGTTGCAGGGAAAGTCCAAATGCCAACAGGAGTGTTAGTGAATGTGGCAGGAATGGGATCACTGGATATTGAAACTAACAGAGGGAGGAAATACATCAGAGAAGTTATGTACTTACTTGGTTTAAGGGAGAATCTGCTAGTGTAGGACAAATGGATGAGCACAGATATTATCTTGTGTTTGGTGGAAGTATGTGTACTGTTTTTTATGGTCCTTCTCTGGAATGTCAAATTATCAGTGTGAAAAGGAAAGGAAACAGGTCCTATCCTCATCTCTAAGGCTTGAGAATCAACTTGTGTTGAAAACTAGCTTTATTCACTGCACTTGGACTTGGCACAGAAGATTAGGCCATCTAAACTTTAGTGGAATCAAGAAATTGAAGGATCAAAGTATGGTTTATGGTCTACCAGATCTAGAAGAGTATGATAAAGTCTGTGAGGGTTGTCAATATGGTAAACAGCATAGAGAAAGCTTTCCTAGTGGTCAGGCACACAGAGTAAGTGCTCCACTCGAATTGGTTCATGTTGATCTATGTGGACCAATGAGAAATGAATCCACTGGAGGAAACAAGTACTTTATGCTGCTTGTGGATGATGCAACAAGAATGATTTGGGTATATTTTCTTAGATATAAATCTGAGGCCTTCTCTTGTTTCAAGAAATTCAAAGCAATGACTGAGTTGCAAACTGGTTTAAAGGTGAAATGTCTAAGGAGTGATAGAGAAAGGGAGTTTCTATCTACTGAATTTAATCAGTTCTATGATACAGAAGGTATTCAAAGGAAACTTTCTCTTGCATACACTCCACAACAAAATGGAGTGGTGGAGAGGAAAAATAGAACAATGGTTGAAATGGTTGAAATGGCCAAATCTATGTTACATGATAAAGGAATGCCCTATTACATGTGGGCAGAAGCTGTGCATATTGCAATATATATTCTGAATAGATGTCCTACCAAGTCCCTTGACAACATAACCCCCTTTGAAGATTACAGTGGAAGGAAACCGGGTATTGCTCATTTGAAGATTTTTGGCTCAGTTTGTTATGTGCATAATCCATCCGAGCTAAGGCACAAACTAG
The DNA here is from genome assembly GCA_963580275.1 of Crataegus laevigata. Classification (NCBI taxonomy): domain Eukaryota; kingdom Viridiplantae; phylum Streptophyta; class Magnoliopsida; order Rosales; family Rosaceae; genus Crataegus; species Crataegus laevigata. The sequence continues at coordinate 12,743,740 of OY756940.1, read as the reverse complement.
AAGCTAAGAGTCTGAAGGGAGTTTTTGTTGGTTATGCAAAGTGTGAAAAAGGCTACAGAGTTTTTGATCCACTCTCTAAAAGAGTAATATTATCAAGAGATGTTGTGTTTGATGAAGATTCAAGTTGGGATTGGCAAAGAAGCACAGAGAAACATGTGTTTGCATTTAATTATGAATGACAGTCTATTGAGACACCAAGAAGTGAGTTCACAGAAGTTGAGACTCCAGTTTCAAGTACATTGCCACCTAGAAGTTTGAGAGAAACTCCAAGTGGTACTGATGATGCTCCATTTACTCCACAAGTTCAGCCTAGTGAATCTTCTAGTAGATCATGTGAACGTTTGAGAGACTCACAAGTTTTTGATCATACTCCATTGAAATGGAAAGACTTGAATGATGTTCTTACTCAATGCAATTTATGTATTATGGAACCAGAGAAGTATAAAGATGCTGCAGAGGATGAGTCCTGGATGAAAGCCATAAAAGATGAGCTGTCTATGATTGAAAAAAATGCAACTTGGGAACTGGTAGACCGACATCAAACAAGCCTATAATTGGAGTTAAATGGGTGTTTAAAACCAAACTCAACCTTGATGGAACTGTGCAAAAGAACAAGGTAAGGCTTGTTGCAAATGGATATGCCTAGAAACCAGGAATAGACTATAATGAGACATTTGCCCCTGTTGCTAGGTTGGATACAATCCTAACACTCATTGCTCTGGCTACACAAAAGGACTGGAAACTTTATCAGCTTGATGTCAAATCTGCTTTTCTGAATGATGTTTTGGAAGATGAAGTATATGTGGAGCAACCTGATGGATTTGTCATCACAGGAAAAGAAGATAAAGTGTACAAACTGCATAAAGCCCTCTGTGGTCTCAAGCAAGCACCTAGAGCATGGTATGGAGAGATTGATACTTATTTCACACAGTGTGGTTTCATGAAGAGTCTAAGTGAGGCTACTTTCTACACCAAAGCAAGGGGAGATGAAATTCTGATTGTGTCAATCTATGTAGATGACATAGTGTATACTGGAAATAGCAGTGAGATGTTAAAAGAATTCAAGGAGGATATGATGATCAAGTATGAGATGACTGATTTGGGTCTGCTTCATCATTTTCTTGGCATGGGAATTATTCAAACTCATTTTAGCATTTTTATTCACCAAAGAAAGTATACTGCCTTTCTGTTGAATAAATTTGGCTTAAATGAGTGCAAATCTGTTGCTACACCTCTTATCTCATCAGATAAACTAAGTAAAGATAATGGTAGTGGATCAGCAAGTGAGGAACAATATAAAAGAATTGTAGGAAGCTTGCTATACCTTACTGCTACTTGGCCAGATATAATGTATGCTGCCAGTCTCCTTGCAAGATTTATGCACTGTCCCACAAACAAGCATCTTGGTACTGCAAAAAGGGTGCTAAGATACATTAAAGGTACTCTGGATTTTGGTTTGGAATGTGTGAAGGGAAAGAAAGCAGTATTAATTGGTTTCTGCGATAGTGATTGGGGAGGATCCATTGATGACATCAAAAGCACTTATGGATATGCTTTTTCTTTTGGTAGTGGTGTGTTCTCATGGGCTTCGGTGAAACAAAATTGTGTAGCTCTCTCCACTGCAGAAGCTGAGTATATCAGTGCTTCTGAGGCAACTGCTCAAGCCATTTGGCTTAGGTTTGTTCTTGCAGACTTTGGTGAGTTACAAACTGAAGCAACCCCAGTGCATTGTGATAATACAGCTGTAGTTGCAATCACCAAGAATCCGGTGTTTCATCAGAAAACCAAGCACATTGACAAAATGTATCACTTTATTAAGGATGCACTACAAGAATGAGTAATTGATCTATTGTACTGTCCAACAAATGAACAAGTTGCAGACATCTTGACTAAGGCTCTAACCAAGGATCGATTCAACTATCTTAGAGATCTGCTTGGTGTGAAATCAGCTCAAAACTTAAAGGGGAGTGTTGAATTATAAGTTGTGAGCTGAAAGAATAAGTGTATATGATTTAAATTGGTGTATCCACTTATGTTCAGAATGCCAAGTGTAAAGTTTTGATTTGTAAAGGCCATGAGAGCCATGTGGTTTTTTTCTTCCTAAGATTACATGTTAGATGTGTGGCTGTGATCTAATCTAAGAGAGTGATGGATCCAACAGTCACCAAAACAATTATATTCCTCATCTCACGACTTGTGTGAGAGAGAGCACATATCTGAAATACAAAGAGCACCTCTGCATCTTGCAGTTAGTGAAAGAGAAACTATTTCATATTCTCATCATCATCTCCTTCGAAAAGCTTGATTCAATCTAAGAAATACACATGCTTACTGATTCTTTGAGTTTGGTTGAGGAACGAGATCTTTCCTTGAATGACACTATTTCGGTGTTTGGTTTAATATTAATCTTAGTCTGTATTTGCTGCTGGCAGGTTAATTAAGTGGAAAAAGTACTTTCCTGAGCTATTATCTTGAGTTCAACTTTATGCAGACCTTCCACCTATATTTTCTAGTAAGCTTGTCTTTGTGCTTTGTGAATGTGAATGATTTCCCGTTTCATAGGATATTATCATAACTTGGATGCTTGCCTCTTAAATTGCCTTTATATTTTGTTTTTTGAATCTCTAGGTTAAATTGCCTTGAGATTGTTATGTAACTTGACCTGGCTAATCCTTATTTATGGATATTAATTTATATTGTAGTTTTATGGAGGGAGCAACCAGACTTGGGTTTGGGTATGTTTTCCATTTTAGTTAGGTTGGGTATGTTTCCCTTAGGTTATGTTAGGGAGACCAAATTTTTTAAACCATATTTACAAATCAAATGACATGGTCGTTGATGATTGGATTATTACTTAAGTATTAATTGAAGTGTTTATTTCTTATTTGTGACATATCATTTAATTTGTGAATTGGGTTTAAAAATTTAGTCTCCCTAGCATTATCATTTTCTTTATTAGAAAACATGAAAAGAAAAACCTAGCTACGTCAACCCAGGCTTGAAAATGCTTCCTTTATTTCATATTCTCGAGTTTTGGAACGATTGCTTTCAGGGCCAACTCAAAAGCACCAAATGGATATTCTTGCTCCTGTGACATTGTGGAAGTTGATTACAAATACTTGGCTTGATGTAAAGGTACTACCATCATATAGTTTCTCGTTCTTCAATATAATTAATTTGTTGTTCTCACTTTTTATAGAGTAATGTTACATTTAACAAATTTTTCTACTATATTTCTACTATCTTTCTTATAGAGTTAGACCACCAACACAACGTGGGTCTCATCTCTATTAGAAAGATAGTACAAATATGGTATGAAAAATGTGATAAGATTAGCATTTTTTTGGTAAGTCGATTAGTTTCATGATCTAGGAAATAATTTGGGTCGAGAAATGCTAAGAGGATTCTCTAAAAAGTGAAGCACTCTATGAACTTTCTGCAATTTCATATTTTTAGCACAATGATTTGTAATGTTGACATAATGCATGTTAAACTGTGAGGTGACAGAAAGTTTTTAGAGAGTATCACTTTTGAGAGAATTCCCTTAGTATTTGTCATTTGGGATTGAGACAAATTTTTCATTCAATTGATTGTTGTGCATATATTTCAGGTTTTGTAAAGCGATGTGTCATGCTTGTGCTCCATTTCAAATGAGTCTAAAGTGATGTGTCGTGCTGCATTTCAAATGGAAAGAGACTCTCAAGATCCTTTAGGTCATTAACACTTTGTAAACTTTGTTTATGTTTTGGCATACATATCAGTTTGTTATATATGAAATTCAACTTTGTTTCATTTGTGAATTAAATGATCTAGTTTTTTAGTTTCAATCATGGATCTATTATTTTTCTTTTTTTAGATCCCTGAAATTTTTCTGGTGAATTTAATTCCCTCCGCTAATTTTCCTTTAGTGACAAATTGGTTTGTTAAGACTTAGACGAAAAAATTGAACTGTCGTGCGTGACAACGAAGCTTTTTGTCAACAAAAGCCAAATCTAACGACTAAATACTTGCCATCTTGAAATATACTCCTTGTGGCATACCTTCGTAAAATGTCATTTTGCTTACCACGTAAGTATTTCTTTCTCTCTGGAGTGTATTTGTCGAGGTCCTCCATCATCAAATTAATTTCGAACCTTTCTTGCTCCTTATCCCCTTCTTCCTTCATGGCCAAATGCATTTGGGCCGATTCTTCTTGCCGAGAGATATGGTTTTTGTTCATTCTTGCAAATCTGCTAGTAATTTGTGCACTTATTGTATCTTGGGACTTCCTTTTTCTCTTTGCTTCATTTTGCTTATCTCTATCCGAGGGCCTTGCAAAAGAAGAAGTTGGGGTCATTTGTTCGACACCTTCATTGTCAGCAAAATTCACACCTTCATTGACATCATTTGGGGGTGGGGCTTCACTATGAAATAATCTTCCCCATTGTTGGTCCGCATTGGTTCCCCACCTCGGACAGTCCTTGAGGATGTTCCAAGCATGATGCAACTTAAAAGCTTTAATTTTTGGTGTAGTTCTTGTCTTGTAAATTGCCATTGCTTTGTCACCCTATGCAACAAATACATAAAAATAATTAGTTGCAAAATACTATTATGTACATGACAAATAAAATATCAACAAAGAAACTCACAATTTCTGAGGCGCCCCTTCCACTAGGGATGTCAACAATGGCTATCTCCAAGCTTCCCTTCTACAAAGTGCATGCTTTGTTGATAATCTTCCACCAATCATAAACACCACTAGCTTCCCTTCGACCGGCGTTGGAGTTTTCATGGAACTTATCAACGATTTTACCCAACAAAACCTTTCTATTTTGATTCATGCCAACGGCACCATCTTCGCTAATAGAAATCCATGCCAAATATAAAGCAATATCTTCATCAAAGGTCCAATTATGACCTCTAACATGCTCTTTTGCCATCTTGAAAAATTTGGAAATGAGAAGAAATGGTAGAAAGAAAAATTGGAAGAATTGTAGGAGAAAAGTGAGTTTTGTGTGGATGTTTGAACAAATACATAGGTATTTATAGAGTTTTTGGTTGAATTTTGAGTTAAATATTTTTTTTAAATAGTTTTAGTCGTTGGATTTAAATTTGGACCATTAGATTTTATTTACTGTTAGATTTGATTATATTTGATTTAAGCCATTGAATTCAATAAATATATAATATAAAATTAAAAAAAAAATTTGAACGTGGACTGTTGGATTAACCAATGGTCCAATTAAACTAGCTGTTAGATGAAGAAAAGTAGCTGTTGGCTGCAGTGATGCTGACACGCAAAGGGGACAACCCACGCGGGTGGGCCTCGGCTGGAAAGGTTTGTGGCGCGTGAGGCACGTTGGGGAGATTGGGTTTTGGGGTGTGGGCTTCACAACTCACCTTTTCACTCTCATCCGTCGGTCCCACTTCAATTTGTGGGCTAAATTGTGGCCGGTATTTGGCTTCCTTTTAGGTGTTACGTTTTAGCGTTTTAGGTTTGGTTTATGTTTAGGGTTGGGTTGGATTTTTTTTGGGGCGGGGGGGGGGGGGGGGAGGGAGGGAAAATTTGGGTTTTAGCCAGTGTTGGAGTGGGTCTTAGGGAGGCACTTTTCGAACAAATCTTGCGATGTAATTTTTTGTCACCGTATATACACCCTGACAAATTCTGAGCATAGCCAACCAAAATAGTTTGTCAGCGAATTGTTTTTTTTTTTTTTTTTTTTTGGAGAAATGCTAAGGAAACTATCTATGGACTCTCTCTCATTTCATGTTTATGACACAATGTTTTATAATGTTAACACAAAAATTAATATTAAATTGTAAGATGATAGAAAGTCTATAGAGAGTTCTACTTTGAGAAAGTCTCCTTAGCATTTCTCCTTTTTTTCCCATTTTTTTTTGCAGCGAATTAGACAATAAGAGAGAGTGTTAAATTAATGTCCTAGTTGTTATAAAAAAAAAATTAAGGGTAACGCTAGGGAGACCATATTTCCAAACTAAATTTTGCAAACCAAATGATGTGGATATTGACAATTGAATTATTACTTAAGTGCTGATTAACGTGCTTTTTTTCTATTGATGACACATCATTTGGTTTAAAAATTTGGTCTCCCTAATATTATCCAAAATTTAATATGTAATATTTGGTTAATATGTTGGGTACTCACCAGTAGGCAATAGTATCCCAATAACGAAAGTTAGGAACTTAGGACTCCCAATGAGAAAGTTAACCTCTGAGTTCTTAAGCGTCGATGTAGGAGAATAATAGATCTCCTCCAATGTAGAAGTGGTTAGGACTTCCTAAAATGGAGCCGATCATTGAGTCAAGAGAGAGCTCCAATATATGTACAAAAGAAGGGTGCTGATGCATAATGCGCAACCTTGTTTATTGGTGTAAAGAGAGAGAAGTTGTACCTCCAAATATCAATATCATTTAACAGAGGGGAATTCTTGGGTGAAACTAGCTCGAGTTAGTTTTTCAGGCGCATATTTTCTTATTCTCATTCTTGTCAAACTCCAACAACACATTCGATCTAGCCGGTGTGGCATGGTTACACCCCTAATGTTTTATTTATTTTCTTATATTGGTCTCGGTGGACATTTTTATAATTTCAAGTTGGAAGATGAAATTTTGTAGTGCACTATTATGATAAGTACTGGGTGTTTGTTAGAGTTGTTTGGACCCCATGGGCAGAGGAGTACTGTGTACAAGTGACACTGGTTGTAGAGAGATTTTACAATGTGTCCGGAATACAGCGTGATATGCCATATGTCATTATATATGGTGTATGTGCCTGTATTTTAGGTACATTGAAAAATTTCTCATGGTTGTAGGGTTTGTTAACGATATAGAACAAGGATACAGAAAGTTATAGTAGCTAGCTTAAAGAACAAGAAAGCTATGGAGGTAGAGAGAAAACAAAGGCAAATGTAATCTTGTATTGTATGAATGAAAATACATCACACCATTTATTACAGAGAATAACAGCTTATATATCTGCTGTGTCTTTCCTTACATGCTAAGCCTTTATCTTAACCTTATAACCATATATCTCAACAAACTAAGCTGAGTTGGCATTTTGTCTTAGTCAGTTATAGTCAACATCCCCCCTCAATCTTAACTGGGGTTCCCCAGCTTAAGATTGAAGCAATGCTGAAGAAATGAAGGGCTGTGTAGACCTTTGGTTAAGACATATGCAGTCTGTTCTGCAGTAGGAATGTAGAGTACCTCCAAATCACCCTTTTGTACTATCTCCCTTACAAAGTGATAGTCAGTATCAAGATGCTTAATCCTTGAATGAAAGACTGGATTAGCACTCAATGATATGGCTGACATATTATCACAATGTATGATTGGTGGAAAAGGAACAGGAAACTGGACATCTTTCAAAATCTGTCTCACCCAAGCAATATCAGCTGCAGTATGAGCAAGTGCTTTATATTCAGCTTCGGTAGAACTCCTTGAAACTGAAGATTGTTTCTTTGATTGCCAAGACACATGATTTTTCCCAATAAACACGACATAACCTGTCACAGATCTTCTGGTGTTCAAGTCAGCAGCCCAATCTGAATCAGAAAATGCTGTTAAGTTGGAGTCGGACTATGCTAAATATACTATACCATGATTTATTGTTCCTTGGAGATAACGCAAAATCCTTTTGACGGCCCCAAAGTGGACATTTGTTGGTGCTATCATGAATTGGCAAACTGAGTTGACAAAAAAAGCAATATCAGGCCTAGTAAAGGTCAGATATTGTAGTGAGCCGACAATACTTCTGTACATACTCGGATCGGATAACATTGTCCCTTCTGAGGCAAGTAATTGATGATGAGGTTTGCAAGGAGTTAGTGTTGATTTACAAGAATCCAAACTTGCCTTGTGAATTAAATCCTTTACATATTTTGCTTGATTCACAAAAATGTCACCATTCTGCCTATATTGAATCTGTAAACCCAAAAAATATGTAAGTCTTCCCAAATCCTTCAAGTCAAACACTGCAGAGAGTTCTTCAATTGTGTTCTGGAGTTTGACAGAATTGGATCCAGTTAGAATGATATCATCTACATACAACAGTAGTATAATAGTTTCACCATCGTCTTTTTTCATGAATAAGCTAGAATCTGAGAGTGATGCAGAAAATCCCATGATTAAAAGATAACTTGTAAATTTTGAATTCCAAGCTCTTGGAGCTTGTTTCAGACCATAGAGAGATTTTAACAATTTTCAAACATGAGTTGGATGAGAACTATCAACAAAGCCCTGTGGTTGTTTCATATACACCTCCTCCTGCAAATCTCCATGGAAAAATGCATTCTTTACATCTAATTGTCTCAATTCCCAATGATTGATTGCAGCAATAGCAAATATAATTCTCACTGTGGTGTGTCTCACTACTGGACTGAAGGTTTCAGTGTAATCAACTCCATGCTCCTGAGAAAAACTTTGTGCAACTAATATGGCTTTGTACTTAGACACACTTTCATCGGGTTCTTTTTAACTTTGTAAACCCACTTACTACCAACAATAGATCTATCTTCAGGGGCTGGAACTAAAATCCATGTACCTTGAGCTATCAGTGAGTCATATTCCTCTTGCATTGCACATTGCCACTGAGGAATTGAAACAGCTTTCCTGAAACATGAAGGCTCAGTTGCATCTGTAACCTCGGAAATAAAAGAATATCCTCCATGAAATAAATCCTCATCATTCATTTGTAATGTGTGAAGTTCAAGAAAAGTAGCTAAGAAACTAGCATATTGTTTCTTCTCTATTGCACCACTTTTTAATCTTGTCACCATTGGATGAACTGATGTCACAGTTTGAGTATCACTAGAATTTCCAGATAAGGAAGGCTGAGTTGGCAAAAGTACCTCCAATTGAGAACTTTGATGGACAGGAAACAAAGGTGATTGTGATATAGCTTATGTACCAGAGTGATGGTGATGGTGTTGATGGGAACTGAGATTTGCAGTTTTAGAATGTATTGACGCCATAGAATTACTAGTAGCAGATACCAATTCATTTTGGGCTGAAACAACTGGACTTGTACTACCAGAATTCAATGAGTTGCCTGAAGAGTATGCATGACTGAGTTGTCTTGATGAGTGTAGATCTGCATTCTGAATTGCAGAGCCAATATGAGGCAGCTTTATAACAATTGGAACGTGAGAAACATTACCGGATTGCTGTTGTCTTGGTGTAGTTGAAAACCCCATATTTTTACATGGAAATACCTCCTCATGATGTATAACATGTCTAGACAATATCAACTTCTTTGTATTTAGATTGTAACATACTACACCTTTGTATCCCATTGCAAAGCCAAGAAACACACATTGAGCAGATCTCTGCTGCAGTTTGCTCTCATTATAGGGCCTTAACAAAGGATAGACAGCTGATCCAAAAACCCTTAGATGATGTATCTCTGGATTGTGACCAAATAAGACTTGATACGGTGATTTTAGTTGCAGTGTTCGACATGGCATTCTGTTAATTAAAAATGCAGCATGTGAACATGCATGATACCAGAATGTAGAATTTAAATTTGCATCAGACATCAGAGTTATGGCTGTCTCAACCACATGCCTATGCTTTCTCTTAGTAAGACCATTTTGCTGAGGAGTGTATGGACATGACACCATATGAACAATTCCTTTATTCTCAAGGAAACTCACAAACTGGTTACTCATATATTCTCCCCCTCCATCTGTTTGTAAGCACTTGATAGAGACATTGAACTGATTCAAAATAAAAGAGTAAAACTTGACAAATATCTGAAATGCCTCTGATTTATTATTCATTGGAAAGATCCACAAGCACCTTGAGAATTCATCTACAAAGCTTATGTAGTGCCTATATCATTCGATGGACAACTTTGGAGATGGACCCCATACATCAGAATGAATCTTTTCAAACAAATGTGTAGCCCTAACTTGCTTTACAGGGAAAGATTGTTTAGTCATTTTTCCATGAATACAAGATACACAAAGAGAAGGACAGGAATCTGAACTAACTGAAATCTGGGAATTCTTCAACATAAGTGCTAGGATATCTTCTGCAGGTTGTCCTAATCTTTTATGCCAAGCTGAAACTTGAACCTTCTTTCCAAGAAAAGCAGCACACTTATTCAATCTTGCAGCAAAGGAAGTATTGAAGACATTGACTGGTATAGTGAACAGTGCCCCACCATCACTCTTGCCTTGGTACAGAATCACCTTTGTTGCCTTGTCCTGTATAAAAAATACCACATCATCACATATAAACCAACATCCATTATCTTTGCATAACTTTTTAACAGAGAGTAAATTCACAATAATCCGAGGAACATATAGCACACTCTTTAGTAACAAAGGATGTTTAAAAGTAGACAATGTACTAGAACCAATATGAGAAACTTTTAATCCTTCACCATTACCAACAGTTATCTGTTCATCACCAGGATAAGGTATAGCTTGATTGAAATTATTGATATTGGCTGTCATATGATGTGTTGCACCTGTGTCAATTATCCATTGATCATTGACATCAAAACCATGACCATTACTAACCACAGTACCTTCATTCTGATCAATCTGTGCTTGTGCAGTCATTGCAGCAAGAGATGGTGGTGGTGGACTCCCTTGATATGCATAATTGTTCCTATGGTAGCATTCTAGAGAAATATGCCCCCTTTCCCCACAAATTTGACACATTGTAATCCCAGATGATTGAGAATTTCCATTTTCAGACCTATAGTAGCAATTAGGAGCTGTATGCCCTCTCCTAGAACAAATCTGACATTAAGGAGAAACACCAGCCTTGAAACTAGTATTGCCAGTCCTTTTACCCATTTTTGAACCATTACCAGAGAATGAATTCCTATTATTCCCACCAGAAGAATTACCTCTAGTAGAGTAATTATTATTGCCAGAGAAATTTCCTCCATTTCCTCTACTTCTATTTCCCACAGTATTTCCACCAGAATAATACCGTGAGTTATTACTCCCACCAGAAAAATGATTACCACCAACAAACTTTCTGTTGTTGTAATTATTAGCTCTTTGTTGAGTATGGAGACCTCTATTCCCATGTCCCACAAAACCAGATCCTCCTTGAAAACCATTACTGAACTGATCATCTCGAAATCGTTGAGCATTAGAACTTTCTCCCTATTCAAAACCACCTTGGAACATTTGATTATCAGAATTTGCACCATTGACATACATTGCAGACATAGAGGATGGTACAGATTGAATCCGTGACTCAATTGTTCCTTCTGCACTCAACAATTGTGCCCTAAAATCTTTCATAGAAATTGGTGATTCCCTTGCCAAAATCACAATCTTGATCATTTCAAACTCAGTTGGCAAACTAGTCAACACTGCAATTATGTAATCATTGTTAGTAATTTTCTCTTCTGCAGACACCAACTGCTCCCTTATGCCTTTCAATCTTAACAATAACTTATCCACAGTTTCCCCACCTTTCTGTGCAGTGTGAAACTCAGTTTTCAATTGATTAATTCGAACTCTTGAAACCGACCCATATCTTTCTTGCAGAACAGTCCAACCTTCATGAGACGTTTTACAGCCAATTACATGATCCATAGTATCATCAGTTAACGTAGTAATCAATAAACTGAGCAATGCTAAATCCCTTTTAACCCATTCTTTATAAGCCAAAGTAATTTCTTTTGTAACTCCTGATTCTGTATCAATCACAAATTTTGGTGGACAAACAGATTCACCATTGAAGAAATCAAACAGATCATATCCTCTTAGTACTGATTGAAACTGATAACTCCACTTAACAAAATTATCATCACCAAGCTTTACTGTTAGCATGCCTAATAACCCTTCAATCTTTACCGTAGACTCAGCCATTATCACAAGAACTTCAAGAATGGAAGCAAAAACTCAGAAACAACCAAATATCACCCACCAAGAATTCAACTCGTCACAAAGCAACCATGCAAGAAAAATCACTCTGAAACAATCTATATACTCCGGCTATCGGCCTTGAAGAAGCACAAGATACAATATCACAGAAAACCCAATTAACAGACTATCTTTAGACAACAGAAAATCCCGGCAATCGGCCTTAGAAATACAATCAACAATGTCATAGCAACTGAGAAATGGCAATTGGCCTTAAACATTCTCAAATATGGCATTCGGCCTTGAAGTCTTAACAAATCTGAAGTATACGGCTATCGGCCTCGACACTTCCAAAATTCCCAAGAAAATTCTCATTGAGACATTATCACAAACAGTTGATAGGCCGGAAAGAAAACTAGTAATCGAAAACAAAACCTGAGAACTTGAACCGTGAAACCCAGAAAACGCACTCGAACAGCCAAGCTTGTTGCACCCACAGCGGAAGAAGATCACCAAAGATCAATCCATGGCGATGATACCATGTTAACGATATAGAACAAGGATACAGAAAGTTATAGTAGCTAGCTTAAAGAACAAGAAAGCTATGGAGGTAGATAGAAAACAAAGGCAAATGTAATCTTGTATTGTATGAATGAAAATACATCGCACCACTTATTACAGAGAATAACAGCTTATATAGCTGCTGTGTCTTTCCTTACATGCTAAGCCTTTATCTTAACCGTATAACCATATATCTCAACAAACTAAGCTGAGTTGGCATGCTGAGTTGGCTTTTTGTCTTAGTCAGTTATAGTCAACAGGGTTAAGGATTAGGGTTTTGAAGGATTTAAGGTATACTCATATTATATTATCCTTATAATTATCAAGGAATATCCTTAATCAATAATGCAAACTAATCAATGGTATAATTAACAACTCATGCAAAAGCCTTGACAGTACGTTATCAAAGTATATACGCTATAATTAATTTAATTTTTTATTTTTCGATTACAATGCTATAATTGATTTAATACATATAAGAATAGTACAATTTTTTTGTCTTTATTTAAAAATATAAGATTAATCTAACGGCTCTATATATCTACACTTACGGCATCATGCCAGCGACGTAGGGCACACCGCTAGGCTGAATCCATGTATCACCGAACACGAAGCTCCCAGCGGTGAAGTCCGCGGCGTGCTGAGCGGTAAGCTTCTTAATTCCACGCCATGTCGCCCTCTTGGTCTGGTCGGCACCGAGTCCCCTGTTGCCAAACTCACCGAACCAGCAAGATTGGTGATTGTTTGATCCAATCCATTCCATCCACCCTTCTGGAGCGATCACGTCATCGATCTGGGACTGCATGACGATTGTTCTTGCGTAGTTCTTCCATGGCCTGCCCAAGTATGCCTTGTTCAGGTCCTTCTCGTAGCCTGGTTCGCCAGAGATGGTGCAGTTTTGGAGGATGATACCCGAGGGAGAACGTCTGTCGAGTCTACCGTGGGCAGTCACCATGCAGGCCTGGTTCTCGAGTGGCTTCCTGACGATCATCTTGCAGTTTTGGAACACAGCAGCAGCATCCCCAAAGATGAAGTCGATGGTTCCACTGATGGTGCAGTCGCGGTAGAATTGCCTGTGAGTTTGGGTGTATAGGGTGTCTTGGTATCCATCCATCTTGCAGTTGTAGAAGATGGACAAGTCTGACTGTACACGTAGAGCCACAGCTTGGTGTCCGACAGCTCCGGCTGTGTTCTCAAATCCAATGTCCTTGGCAATGAAGTAGTCTCCCACAACACCTACATATATAACGTACATCATCCCAACCAGACTGTGAATCTAAACTATTGATAAAAGTAGAATCATGTTTGAAAGACCTTTTACAAAATATGGCAATATAACATGCACGTCAGATTGAATGTCCTAATTTATAGTTTGATAATAACATTATGTCTGATTAGAGAGGAAAAAAATTGACTTACCGACTGTGGCAGTCTGCATTGTCTTGGTACCCTCTGCAAAGTTCTTTCTACCGGTAATAATGGTCTTAGTGGGGCCATCTCCTATAAGCATGACATTGGTCATGTGCTTATCAAACAGGACATGCTCCTCATACACTCCCTCCTTAACATAAATCACAAAGACCTTCACTTCGTTGTCCTTGGGGATATCCTTCAAGGCTTCGTTGACAGTTGTGTACTTACCACCCCCTTTTTCGGCCACCACCACATCGGGTTTCAGCGTCTGAGGAGTGGCGGTAGCGAGGTCGAGCCTTCGATTATCAATCCAAGCAGGGATGACCTTAGCCTTATGGAACTTCTTCGCACCAGTTCCAGCTGTAGCCTCAAGGAGTCTGCGGCCGGATTTGACATTAAGAGCCCCAAACATCGTGGAAATTTGGTCGACTATGGCGAGGCCGTTGTTGGTGAGCTCCTGCGATGTCTTCAAGAACTCCCTCATCTTCTCACCGGCGTCACCAGTGGTATTCTCGAACCCATCCAAGCAAGTCTGCTCGTATGTCATGGCAGCGCTGAGCCACACTTTGAGATCCTCCACGTAAAGATCGAGCTTGCGCATGTCGAAGGCCCCAATCCTGTCAAACGAGTCACCTAAATCATCGATGGCGTACTCCAGGAGCTCCTTGCAGTTTTGGAGTGCATCTCCGGTGCTGGGGTCCTTAGCCAAATCCTTCAACGTGGTGGACTTCTCGATGACGCCACGGAGCATGTCCATGGTGACTTGGAACCCTACTTTGATCAGCTCTTTGGGATCGGTGACGTTACCGGCCGCGCCTGACAGGCTTTCCTCGCATGTCTTCTTATAGTCGGTGGGCTGGCAAATGGCCTGGATCGCCTTTGTGGACGTGGAGGTGTGGCCGTCGGATGACCCTCCGCCGCGGCGTGATACTGTGACCCCAACAGTTACAGCAACTACCATTGCCACCAGAATCAGGGCAGAGGCGCCGATGATGGCGAACTTTTTCTTCTTGTTAGATCCTTCTGCTTCGCCCATGTTTGAATTATTAATATATAAATAACTAAAAATCTAACTAATATTTTTTTTATGTAGATTCTGGTGGCGAAAAACAAACAAGGAAGATTTCTTTTTCAGGTGAGTTGCTGCAGAGCTGTTGGGGTCACTTATTGGGGCACTGAATAATGCTACTTTTTGTGCTCCCTGCTTTCCAAAGTGTGGAGTCATGAGGTATTTATAAGGGTAGTAGCTCCGAATGACGGTTGCTTCTGTTAGGAAATGAGAGGTGGAGAGATCATTGGTCTCGCAGGTCGTTCATGTTCTTTTTTATTTTCAAATTTGGGGCATACAAATGATTGGTAATGCTTATCAATGACTCCTGCAAAAGTGGATTACCAATTAATACATAGCTAAAAAAAATGTGTTAATCCCATAGTAAGCCAGTCTTTCACAGCATTCATTTCCTGTCAATCAAAAGCCAAGAATTGCAATTAATTCAACATATTTTGTTGACCACTTGATCATATTTTTCTGTACAATTATGATTATTCCACATTTCATCTAATTTAATTTTCGTTTAAAATGTCACACTTTAGTAAATAAAAAGCAACAAAAGCATTTAATGGATGAAATGTGGATAAACGTGACAATAGGGAAAAATTCACCAAAATATAAGTTTAAACTTTTGTTCAAAAAAAAAAATTGTTTGGTAAATAGTTTCTTTTCTCTTTTTCGTGCGAGCTCCATCACCCGGTCTAAAACTAGATATGCAACGGTCGATTTTATTGGGTTTAGATCGATTTTGACCTGATTCGTTCAGCTAACAGGTCACACAAACTCAACCCGTTAAGTTAACGCGTCGTCCAAACTCAACCCCTTAAGCTAATGAGTCACCTGTTTAACTCGTTAGCAATTTTTTTTAAAAAAAATTGTAGAAGTAACTCAAACACAATTCGTACGACAACTTCCCGCTTTTCTGCATATTTTTTCTGAGTAACAGATTAACAGGTAGAAGTTAGAAGTTAGAACGTAACACTGGTTTAAGAATATTTTGCATATGAATCAATCACATCCTCTAGAAATTATTTAGCAGCGGTTCAATGATGCTTCTCTTTGAACCCTTGGGATCACACTTGCTAAGCCACCGAGCTCACATCCCTTGGACCAAGGAGGTGCATATCATAATAAATTATAATGATGAGACTAAACGTCTACTATTGCCAACCATATTGTTGATTGCGGTTTCCACCCCTCTTGTTTGAGCCCTGACTTGCTGCAGAGCCACCATAGGGACCATTTTGAGAATAGTTTGGAGCACCTACTCCATAACCTGTTGGAATCCCACATTGGTGGGTGTAAAAGAAAATAATAGATTTAAATATAATTACCTCACTATAACTAATATTGATGTCTTTTATGATAAAACTCCACACCTGACGGATTGAGTAGGTGATAAGTTGGGAACAGTACGGTGTTGTTCGAGTGGGGCCCGTGCAAGCCAACGATCTTGTCACCAAGAAGAAAACAAGCCCGGACTCTTAACATAGAGCCGGCCTCTGAGTTCCATAGAAAACAAGTCTGCACTCTTAACATAGAGCCGACCTCATAATAGGTTTAAATATGATTACCTCACTCTAACTAATATCGAGGCATTTTATGATAAAATCACACACCTAGCAGATTGGGCATGTGATAAAATTGGGGACAATATCGGTGTTGTTAGAGTGGGGCTCCAACGGGCCCGCCGATCTAAAAATCCAACATAACCACTCTTCGTCCCTGTGAATCTACACAATAAAAAAAAGGGACTAGGATTCTCTCCCCTTCTCTTTCCATCCCCTCCTCTCACATTCTCTATTTTGTCTTTCTCTTTCTATAAAAAATTAATATAAGATGTTGACGTGGCTTAACCATGAGCGTTCAAATAGGAGGGAAAAAGAGAGAGGAGATAATCCTACTCCGTAATAAACCTCAAAACATCAAATAACTCATAAATTTCAATTTTTATATAATTAAAAAAGAAATATGATACAAATGGATGAAATGAAAAATGGAAGTTCTACCGACTTGAGAATGGCATGGATGCTTTCTCTTGGTGTTTAGCAGATGCTTCTTGGCCATCGGTCGAGCGGCGACGCTTCAGCTGTTAGGAGAACACGACTGTGAAATTTTGTGGTACATAATTGCAAAGGATGAGAATGGTGGTTCGGGTCCTGAGGTAGGTTTTTGCAGAACCGCATGGAGGATGCAGTTTGCTCGGATGAGGACCAGAGGAGTATGGATTTGAGAAGGAACTAGGGATTAGTTTTTCTTTTAATGAAGTTACATAAACATTCTCAATTAAGGGGTGTTAATGGGTTCTCGGGTGAATAGAAATAACCTGTAAAATAACAGGTGATTAACGGGTTCATCTATTAATAACCCGACCCATTAAGCTTTCACCCAAATATTGATTTTAACGGGTCGGGTCAGGTTAACTGGTCCGGTCCAAAATGCCACCTCTATCTAAAATTGTTTTTAATACTATCTCTCAATAGAATTGAGTGTTGGTTATTTGATGATGCTTTTGAATTTGAAGTTCTTTTGGTTGTTATTTGTAGGGATGTTAAGTTAATGAGTCTTACAATAAAGCTTTGTGGGAGAGTAATTGAGCATAGATTGAGGCAAGAGACACGGGTCTCAGATCAATTCGAGTTTATGTCAGGGCGCTCGACTATGGAGGCAATCTATATCTTACAGAGATCGATGGAGTGATTTAGAGATATGCAAAAGGATTTGCACATGGTTGTTCCAGATTTGGAAAAAAAATGTATGGTAGGGTCCTAAAAGAAATCCTTTAGCTGATTCTAAAGAAGAAATGAGTACGATGCGAATAACATATTCACATGCAATAAACGACATGTATGATGGAGCAATGACTACAATAAGAACTCATAAAGGACATATGGAAAGCTTTCTCATAACCATATGATTACACCAAGGCTCACATTTAAGTCCTTACCCTTTTGCGTTGGTAATAGATGAGTTAGTGAGACATATTTAAAATGATATTCTTTGGTGTATGCTTTTCGCAGATGATATAGTGTTGATAGATGAGATGCATGAGGGAGTAAATGCGAAGCTTAACCTTTGATGGAAAATATTGAATTCTAAAGGTCTTCGCCTAAGTAGGTCAAAGACAGACTATATGGAGTGCAAGTTCAGTAGAATGGGGTCTAAATAAGGTAGGGTTGGGGATTGGAGACTAGAAAGTACTAATAAGTGAACGCTTTCATTATCATGTATCTATCTTGCAAAAAAAAGAAAAGAAAAAGGGAATTGGATTTACATATCAACCATAAAATACAAGCTTGATGGATGAAGTGGAATAGTGCACTAGGCGTGTTGTATGATCATCGCATGCCATTAAGCTCAAGGAGAAATTTTATAAGATGACAATAAGGCTAGCAATGCTTTATGACATGAAATGTTGGACGGTCAAATATCAAAGCGTGCAAAAAATGAGTGTAGCAGAGATGAAAATGTTTCGTTGGATGTGTGGGCACATGGCAAAAGACAAGATTAAAAACGAGGATATCTGAGGTCAATTACAAGTGGTTGCAATTGAAGATAAGATGAGAGAAAATTAGTTAAGGTGGTTTGGACACGAGAAACCAAGACCTACTTATGGTATGGTTACAAAATGCGATTATAAGACAGATACTCAGCAGTGCAAAAAGGTTAGAGGAAGACCTAAGAAGACTTAGAAAGAGACTTAAAAAAAGATACGGAGTACTTGGAACTCATGAAAGACTTGGAGCAAAATCGAGCACGGTGACGTTCTAGGATTCATACAACCAATCTCACTTAGTGAAATAAGGTTTGTTGTTGTTTTGGTTGTTATCAAATGATATATTGTAAAAGTGATGATGATTTTTGTTGATTGACAACCAGTGTTTTTAAAATTTGCTTGAATTATTGCTGTAGGTTTCGCTTTATGACATCAATACTTGTCCAAAATTTTTTTTTTTGCTTTCTTTTTTGGAAGACTACGTGAAATAGGGTCTCATATATTTGTCACAGGATCTCTATAATACAAAAAAAAAAAAAAAAAAAAACTAATGAAAATGGCTCGAAAACTTTGAGTTTTAACGAAAATGACAAAAAGGTATTGTAAGTGAATAGTATCATAATTGACTTTTTAGAGTAAAACTGTGATTTTTTATTAAAATAAACAGTACATGTAGCTTTTCGTTAAAGTTCTCTATAAAAAAAAGGTCATATCCATCCCCTTTGTAAAAAAATAAAAATATGATTTCATAACTTAGATTCGTATGTGAAGACAAACGGATTGGAATGAGATTAAAAGGTGTTCCACAAAATCACAAGACGATATACTCTATGATGTAAATTTTTTTGTTTTTGTTTTATATATAAAAAATTGGTCATGTAAGATTTTCATATGAAAAAAATTGGTGTCCCAAACTTTTCATTTAGGAATTACACGGGCATCATGCCAGGAACATATGGAACCCCACTGGGCTTTACCCACTTATCACCCTCAAACACCCTAGCAGGGGTGAAAGCCGCAGCTTGATCAGGAGTGAGCTTCTTGACGGTTGACCATTTGACCCTTTGGGTCACGTCCGCCCTAGGACCCCTGTTTCCGTACTCACCAAAGAAGCAGTTTTGGTGGTGTTCTTCACCAGTCCATTCTATCCACCCTTCAGGTGCAATGGCTTCGTCAATCGATGACTGCATCAAAACTACCCTTGCAAAGTTCTTCCATGGCCTCCCCAAGTATGCCTTGTTCTTATCCTTCACAGCCATGTAATCTGGCTCACCGGTTATGGTGCAGTTTTGGAGGAAAATGCCGGTGATCTCGTTGTGATCAGTCCTGCCTTGTGCTGTCACCATGCAAGCCTGTGTTTCCCCTGGCTTTCTCACCACCATCTTGCAGTTTTGGAACAAAGCCACCCCATCGCCAAAGATGAAGTCTACTGTACCAGTGATGGTGCAGTCGCGGTAGAATTGGCGGTAGGTTTGGGTGTAGAGGGTGTCTTGGTATGCATCCATGTGGCAGTTGAAGAAGATGGAGAAGTCGGATTGCACACGCAATGCCACGGCTTGGTGCTTTACGTGTCCTGCTGTGTTCTCGAACCCAATTCCCTTGGCAACGAAATAGTTTCCAAGTGCGGCTGCAGGATCAAAGTGTAGACGGATAGTGAGAAAATGAGGTAGAGTTAGAATGCACAGTTAATCGTAATTCAACCCCATCGAATCCGAAGTAACCAATATAAACTGACCACTAGGGTTAATTTTATCCCACCTCTGTGACGTGATGGCTATTGTCAGATTTTTTTTTTTTTTTTTTTTTTTTTGTAGTGTAACATCCGTTAATAATTTGGTGAATGAATAGGTTAAGTGTTACGTACCAAAGGTTGCGGTGTTCATGGTTGTGACACCATCCGCGTGGCTCTTACTTCCGCTGATCCTGGTCATAGTTGGACCGTCACCAATCATCACAACATTGGTCATTTGCTTGTCAACGATGACAGTCTCTTCGTACACTCCCTTCTTAATATAAATCACAAAGGCCTCCTTGCTCTTCTGTGGGACCTCCTTCAAGGCCTCGTTGATGGTCTTGTACTTGCCAGTCCCATCCTTAGCCACAACCACGTTGGGCTTCAAGCTCTCCGGAGTAGCAGTCAAGAGATCCAGATCGCGATCACTCATCCACCCTGGCACTGACTTATAATTCCTCTTTGTCTGCCCGCCTTTTGACGAGGACATGAGGCGACGGTGAGAGTTCAATTTAGGAGAACCGACGAGACGAGAGATTTCCGAGACCATGGCAAGTCCATTGCTGGTGAGTTCTTGCGCTGTCTTCAAAAAGCCCTTCATTTTCTCGCCGGCCTCGCCCTTGGTGTCCTTAAACGCGTCAAGGCAGGTTGCCTGGTGATTGACGGCGGCGCTCAGCCACACCTTGAGATCTGCAAGGTAGTCACTGATCTTGCTAACATCGAGTGGCCCCATCTTATCAACCGCCCCGAGGAGATCTTCAACTGCTGTTTCCAACAATTCCTTGCACACGCCCAGAGCCTGGCTGGCCATTGGATCCTTGGCATGCTCTTTCAAGGTGTTCGAGTTCTTGATCACCTCATTAACTTTGTCCGCCGCCACCTGGAACCCGGCCTTGATCAGGTCCTTCGGGTCGGTGGTGTCACCCGCCTCCTTTTCGAGGCTGCTTTGGCAGGTTTCTTTGTAGGTGGTGGGCTGGCATATGGTCTCGATGGCCTTTTTCTTCGCACCAACCTTGGCAGGCTTCTTGTTGCCCTTTTTGGCCATTTTGACACCCACCGTCACCGCCACTATCATCGCCACCAGAAGTACAACCAATACGGCGATGATGGCTATCTTCTTCTTCTTTGCTTCACTAGCTGCCATCTTGAGTGATTTAAATTAAAGTAATACCAAAAAAAAAAAAAAAAAAAAAACAGCGCTAGAAACGCCCGTATGATCGAGAAAGAAAAAAAAAAAAATTGAAGAAGAAAGGTCTTTCTTTTTTTTTAATTATTTTTTCTTTTTCGATCGAGCAACAGAGCGCTGTCGGGGCTTCTCTTATTCGAGGGAAGGGTTTTTGGTGCCCCTGTGGCTCTGGTTTTGTTTGGAATGGTAGGATGGTGGTGGAATTTATAGGGAACCCTAAACCACAAATATCTGAGTGTCAGTTAATTCTGTTAGAAACGGTAAGGTAGGAGATTACTCAATCTCTGAGTCCGGACAACATAGATGCATGGTCGTCAATCATGCTTCCAAGTATGGATATTCTCCAAATTAGGGCACCACTTAATAACACTTGGTAATGGCTAATTAGCGCCTAATTATATTGTCCGAGTACGTTATCCACTTTTTCTCAGGTTAATGGCAATATTTAACTCTGTATCTCCTTTAATCGTGGACTACCATAGAGCTACAAAAAATTACATTTGGCTAGCTAATGAATGGGATATGTAATTGGATAACATTAATGTGTGTACGCGCTTTCTTCAAATATTTGAGATTTTGATTAGCTTGCATAATTAAGTTTAGCAGATATCCTAGATTTTTGATATAAGAATAATTTATTTGCCAAAGATGGGTACGGACCTAAAATTATTGTTTGTCGTGAATTTGTTTGTCTTTTTATCAAATTGAAGTCATTAAAAGATCTTCTAACAAAACATCTAATGAAATCAAGGTTAAGCTTAAAAGATTAATTGTTTGATATGTTGCTATTGTTGGAAATTTATGGGAAAATTCGACGCTAAAAAAATGCTATAAATAAACTTTTTTTTTTTTGAAATAACGGGCGCAAGCCCATGTAATTAAACAATCACAAATAGAACAGCACAAAGGGCCAAATATACAACACAAAGGCCCAAAACCGAAACACACAAACAAAGAACAACAGCCCAACTAAAAGTTGAGACCACAACAACAGAAAACCCATAAACAACCGCACCCGCTGCAACATCCGCCGCCACCGCCATTGCAACCACCAAAACAGCAGCTGTGCATGTCGATCCATCCATAATCTTACCCCAGAATAAACCGCGCCACATCGAAACCCACATCCAAATCCAAGCGTCAGTCGGAGCACAGCTACAGACCACCAAGAACCTGCAGCCAATGAAGCTCGTGGGAGTCCACGAGCAACACTGCCAACAAGGGCAGATAGCAAAGAGAGGGTGACGGTCCAAGGAACACCCTACCCAGTAAAAGTACCAGATCGATACACACCCACTCAAACATCCGCAACAAATTGCGGTCAAAGGGGACTAAAGCTCGGAAATTGGATGAAGATTGATGAGAGACAACATATGGGAGAGAGGAAGACAGATCAGCCAAGAAACCCAAGGAAGAAAACAGCGGATGGAAGAAAAGAAAGAGAGAAAGAAAGAAACAAGAGAAAACCCACCGATCTCAGCCGTAGCTAGGATTGGCAGCAACAGAAAGGGACTCGATCGGGAACCACTCACACAAAACAGTGAGAATCGCCCTCAGCCAGAGGGAAGTTCTCTCACAGGGAGAGAAATATTTAATGCTATAAATAAACTTTGTTAACCATAAGATGAGACAGATTCCTCTTTACTATCCCACTCTGCCTTCTCAAAGCTTTACTCACAGAGGAGGACAATAACTCAGTGGATATTATCTTAGGTACTCCATGTTACATATGTGGGTTTTAATTTTCTGAACAAACAATCCATGGGTGAAAAATGCTTTGCTTTCTGTTTGTGCATGGATTTTTTTTTAATTTTTTTTTTGAGCCGTTACATTTTGCATCTTGGTAGGGATTTTGACCACTTGCAAAAGTAGGGATAAAATCACTTAAAAATACTTGCAAGAGAACAAGGTAGTTGTAGTATAAACAGCTCAAGTAAGGTCGTTTTCGCAGGAATTGAATGAATAATTTGTGTAAATACCAAATCTTAATTAATTATTTGAAAACAAAGTTTGGAAGATGTTGATTTTATGACCTAAAATATTAAAAACGAATTTAATTAAAAATAATTAAAGAAATTGGCAAAGTAAAGAAAACAAAAGAAAATAGTTTTGAAAACCAAATTATAAAAGCCTAGGATTCCGCCGTTCCCTTAACAATCCTATGTAGATTTACCAATTACTTATGAATTACACATGCAACTTTGAAGATTAGGTTTTCCTTATACATATTTTACCTGTGGCATTCAAGCTAGAACGTATATCAAACATGCAATTCGTCTGTGGCATTCAGATCAAATATAAACATGCATGACTCATTATGCTTTGTCAAAACCCTTTGAAAAACCATGCAACCCCTAAGACGTGGCATTCGCCCTAGGTGAACTTACAACTATCAATCACAAGAAGCAATACTCAATTTCCTGGTGGCATTCCGACTGAATTGCATCCAATTACTTATCTAAACATCATAATGGTCGCGAATCATTAAGACACAAAGATAGTTTAAAGCACAGTAATTAATAATTCAAAGTATAGATGTATAATATCATAAGCAATTAAATAAAAACTACATATTCATGCTAAGGCTCAAGGCATTGCTCTAGCAAACGGAAATTAGTTACTGACAATCATAAAACAAAATACTATTAAAAACATGGATAGAAAACACCTTGAAAATGAACTTCAAACACTCTCTAGAGTAGTGCGTACGTTCCCCTCACCAATGTTATGTCTCTCAATGTTGTGTGTAGAACCCAATGTTGCATAGCTCCCAATGGCTAAATAGCCTTATTTATACTACTCCTAATTAAAACCCTCATAGGAAAAGGTTTTCTAAAAATTAGGAAATAAAATAATAAAATGATAACTAAAAATTACATTCATATTCTGACTATGAAATCTGCCCATCAAAGGAGAAGTCACGTTTCTGGACCTTTAGGGCTTCAAAACAGGCCCAAAATGAATCAAATTGAAGTTCAGGACCTCATCTTCAAGTTCCAAGAACAACCCAAGTCCAAAATTCATTATCTTCCGGCCCAAAAGTCGCAAACAAGCTCTATAGTCCAATTTGTCAGCACTGCACGTTGACCACAAATTAATTTGCTACGATCAGATGTTTCGGGATAAAATTATGAAATTTTGACACAACCTTCTTGACTGACTCACGAACCCACTTCAATAGGAATCACTAAAAAATTCTACTGTTTGATTACTTTATGTTCCGAACAAGTCTGCTCGTCCTATATTGGAAATACATAATAAAGTATCAAAATTCAACAAAAATAACCAATAAACTATAACTAAAAATAGGGTAAAATATATAGTATAATATGGACTCATCACATCTATGAGATATCTAGTTTTCTTTGTTTACAGATTAATATAGTTCTTCTAAATTCTAAATGGTTCCACTCCTGATTGTACCGAAGCCGTTTAAGATAAAAATCAAACACTTGCCGTGTTGCCAATGTTGGTAAGATAGGGACAATGTCGGTTCCACTCCTGATTGCTACAATAATAGTGCTAGTGAAGCAAAAAGGTTATTACAAGATTTACAATCTTTTGAGTTTGTGTTCCTCCTCTTTTTGATGAAATCCATATTAGGAGTTACAAACGATTTGTCACAAGCATTGCAAAAAAAAGGAAAAAAGATCAAGAGATTGTGAATGCAATGGCTTTAGTCAAGACATGTAAAGAACAACTACGTTGCATGAGGAATGATGAAAAATTTGATCTTTTGGTTGATAAAGTATCATCTTTTTGTGTTGAACATGAAATTGAGGTGCCTAATATGGATGATTTATATGTCATTCAAGGGAAGTCATTGCGTAAGACTCCAAGAAAGACCAATCGTCATCATTACAAAGTGGAGCTCTTTTTTGATATTTACATTCATTTTGTGCGTTATGATAATGATTTTTCTCAATTGCGGGGGATTAATGAGCTTGCTAAGAAAATGGTGGAGAAAGGGTTGCATCGAACATTTGCATATGTATATTTGCTTGTTTAGTTGGCTTTGGTTTACCAGTTGAAACCGCTTCAGTGGAGAGGGCATTTTCCCGCTATGAATATCATTAAGGGTTCACTTCGTAACAAAATGGGAGATCAATGGTTAAGTGATAGCTTAGTTGTTTACATTGAGAAAGATGTTTTTTCATGTATTGGTAATGAAGCTATCATGGAGCATTTTCAGACTATGAAACCTCGTTGTGGACGCTCGAATTAGGATTTTATAGCTTGTAATATTGTTTTGCACATGATTTTTGAATTAAATGTATTATATTTAACTTTTCAAAATTATTTTTGTATATAAATTTTTTGACCTTTATTAGTGGGACTCCCCGAGTTTTAAATCCTGGATCTGCCACTGATTAGTAGTGAAATGCCGACTCTCATTTTGAAATCTTGACACTATAATCATCACCTGAAATTTGAAATGATAATTATAAAGGTGGTGAAAAATGCTAATATCACTTGGTCTGAGAGAAAGGAAAATGGAATAGATATGTACTCCAAATAAATCTTTACGAAAGGGACATGCATACAAAACGTATAGCTTCACAATTGATTTATGAGCTCTTGATGAAGCAATTTTATGCATCACTTGGGCAAAAATGGATAGCCAACTGGAACCTGGTTTTTTGTTGTACTTTGTCCCACATCGACCCCAATAAAAACAAAGGGATAATTCATTAACCTTGTTATGTGGGTTTAAGTCCGCCGAGCTAAGTAGCGTTAGCTTGTGACTCAAGTGAGGGCATTAGATTGGTGGAACAGTGGCTCGACTCACTTGGTAGGGCTGACCATGTGTATATTGCTGGCTTGCCCGTTTCAAGTTGGGAGTTGGGTCATGTGACTTGGGCGAAGGCTCTAGTCATTTAACCCCTATAGTGGAGGGCACCGCGTAAGGCTGGCTTCACAGAGCAACGAGAACCTCCCGCTCTCAACGGTGGAAGGATAACGAGCCGGTGCACTGTCAGCCCATCAAAGCCTTGGTGGGTTGTGATCAATTGAACCACCAATTTGTTCTTTTCTTTTCTGAACTGTGTAAATCATCATATTTTTTCTTCCGTGTTTGTTTGCCTATAAGATAGCAAGAACAAAGGCTTCTTACTTAGTGGTGAACAAGAATTTCACTTCTATCACTACGTTTTGAGTTCAAACCATTCCCATCCTCTTAATCTAACTTTTACCAATAATATCGCTTGTAATCTTAACCATAAAGGTGAAATGAAGCTGTTTTATGCACTGGTAAAAGTAAATTCGTAGGATTTACTGAATAGGAGAAACAGTACTGGTAATTGGACAACATTCCACAGAAGAATCAAGATTGAATGGTTTTTCTTTGTATTCAATGTTTTTGGTTTATTTTGTCATCTACAAGATTATTAATATTATTTCTGCACATGTAAAAAGGAGTACATTACTGATCCTATATATCAACTGTATGTTTGAAACAGTGTCTTTTGGGAAAATGCGCTGTCGGGCGAAGCACACGACTTGCACACACTCGACTATGAAAGACGAAATTATCTTGTTTAGTTGAAAGTTTGCTCTGAAAGATTCAGAGTTTGGCTCTCCGTAGTTCTAACTTGGCAATAGTACCCAAGTGGACTTCATCTGGACCATCTGCGATTCTCAATGTTCTTGCTGTGGCCCAAAGATGCGCCAGACAAGTGTCGGAAGACAAGCCAGCCCCACCGTGCACTTGCATTGCCATGTCAAGAACCTTAAGCGCCATGTTTGGGGCTGCTACCTGCTCCAGGTGACACAAATTTAGAAACAAGTAGACATTGGTGTATATACATGCATTTTGATTGACAGTTAAAAGAACACTACACAAACAACACCACCCCCCCCCCCCCCCCAAAACAAGTTAAAATTTTACAGCCTGTACGTACCTTTGCCATTGCTATAGTTCCTTGGGCCTTTTTGTTTCCAAGTCTATCAAGCTGGTCAGCTGCCTCCAGAACCAACAATCTGGCTTTCTCTAGCTCAATTCGACACTGAAACACAGAATGCCGATTAGGAAAGAGTGCCGACATTCTTATAACAAGTGTCTAAGAGATGAATCATTCATCTCGGATCACATCTTGAATCATTTAAATGGCTGGAAAGGCTTGAAGTCTGATTTATCTCAGTTTCATAATTAGCCTCTATTAATAGAAACGAAAGTTTCTCAGTTACACTATTAAAGGGTGCAAAATCATAATACCTATGCAATATCTGAACGAAATGAGCCTTGTTCAGCAATCAACTTTCCGAACACTTTTCTACTAAGAGCCCTTTGAGTCATTAGCTGCATGCCACGCTTGGCGGCTCCTATCAGTCTCATGCAATGGTGTAACCTTCCTGGGCCCAGTCTACCCTGCAAGAATGTTTAAGTTATCGTCAATAACTAAAGCAATTCGAAGATACTACACAGTGAACCTATGATACATTCATTCACAAAACCAATCTCTGGCCACCTATTATCTGAAGCTAAGAATCATCTCTTAATTCAAGAAAGGCATCTCAGAAATGAAACTAATTCATGGTTACATATCAGCATGTGGTGTTACAAATGCCATAAGCTCCTAAAAGGACACTCTAGCTGATCAAACAGCAATGAAGAATACCTGTGCGATTTCAAACCCGCGTCCTTCTCCCAGTAGAATATTTTTTTCTGGGACACGTACATTCTCAAATAATACTTCTGCATGCCCATGAGGTGCATCATCAAAGCCAAAAACTGTAAGTGGTCTCTTTATGTGTACGCCTGGAGTTCGGATATCCACTAAGATCATAGATTGCTGCTTATGCATGGAAGCATTGAAGTCGGTTTTCCCCTACATAGTATTCAGATATCCTTCATTAATAAAATTAACAATGAATTGAATGAATAAGCAAATGGCAGACATGAACTAACCATGACTATAAGAACTCTACACCTCGGATCCATAGCCCCACTTGTCCACCATTTCTTTTCGTTGATGATGTACGAATCTCCTTGTCTGTACATAAAACTCAGAGCCAAACGAAAATATTAAATATATATATCCGGCAGAAACTTAGAGGAAATGGAATATACTACATCCAGTGACTGCAAATAACCATGAAGAAGCTTGGATGAAAATGTTGTGATTTGAGATGCATTTCCTGTATAATTTCATAAAAGCTGCTGTGTTGATTTCAATGATTTTGAGAAAGAGGACACTGCCATCACCATAGATGCTGCTTAAACTCACCTTTTAATAGAACACTCAATATTGGTTGCATCAGAGGATGCAACTTGGGGTTCTGTCATTGCAAATCCTGACCAGATTTTCCCCTCAAGCAATGGAACAAGCCATTCAAGTAGCTGCTCCTTGCTGCCATAGCGCAACAATACCTAATGCAAAAGTTAAGTGTAGAACAGATCAGTAAATAAATCATGCAAAAGGCCAGACATGTTTCACAAGAGAGTATATAAAGTTTAACTGTTGCACTATTAAAATATGTTCATCTGCATATCATTAAACTAAGCAATCCCAAAAAAGAAAGCACTTATTAATCTTTCCCCAAATCATCCTCTAGACAATGACCTCATTAGGATCAAGAGATGCTTTTCCAGATAGAAAAATGGTGGTAACACTTGTCCGTCACTTGTAAGCAGTTGGTAATCTAAAAGCTTTCATACCTCCATATTTCCTGTGTCAGGTGCACCGCAATTGAACACTTGCGGAGCCCAAACTGAACGACCCATGATCTCACAAAGATATCCATATTCAAGGTTTGTAAGACCTGCGCCCAATAAGCGATTGGAGGAATTCTCCAATAGAAGATGATTGCTTCCATCAAAAATTAATTTTCTGGCCCTGGCAGCACTATCAAACTTCACAAGTACAAAGGTAGAAACCAATTATGTCCATTGGAAAGATAATTATTCTGCATTATACAATAAACTAGTTGCCAAACTTGGAAAAATGAACAGCAGACACATACAGGTATAAATAAGTTCCAGAGACCTTCGTTCTTTGCTAGATCCTTTAACCTCTCCTCCCCTGGATGAACCGTCCAACGTGAGCTAGACTCAGCAAGTTTGTAGAATTCTTGTTCCATGGGATAAATATGATCTTCCATGAACTTTATCAACCTGTTTCTCAATTCCATAACCCTTTTACTGGGGACAAGCCTCCCTCCTCCTTTTGAAAATCCTTAATCATCACTCTCTTGTCCAAATCTTTTCAAGTAGTCTTGAGCAACGGAAGCACCTTAGGCCACAATTTGGTATGTCAATACTCTTGCAAGTCATTATGTTTGAAAACTGATAAAAAATTGATCCATATACAGAAAACATGTATTTCAAGGAACACAGAATTGTTAGATGGCATAGCTACCTGATGAAGGATTATTGGGAAGCACAGATTCTCGTCCAATAAATCTCCTTGCGTAGTCTATCATAAAATTTGCTCCGTCTCCAGCATACTGGGCACTCTCTCCTCCAGAAGCATTACCCTGCATTGTAATGCACCTATCACTTAACTCCTTTTTTTCAATATCCCTTGACAAAAGTGTTTTGCGCTGAACTAAAAATTCAATGTCAAACAACTGATTTAGAGGTTACCATAATCCATCTACTATATATCCCTGCAAAAATTGATGCCCCGCGAATAAAGAGAAGGCAACATAGAACTTCCACTTAGCAAAAGGCCATGGCTTTCCCTGCATTGCCACATTTCCATTGTAAGTCTCACTACATAGAATTAATTAAAAACAGAAAATAAACTACCCAAAGAACAATCTATTGCGCAAGTATCAGCATTAACACCTATCTATATTATTCTTAACGCCTTTGACAACCACTTATGCATGCTATAATTCTCATAAATACATAAATTACCACAAAACAAAGAAAATGTAAGTTAGCTAGAGTACGAAAAAGAGCACATGCGTAACTGTCTTCCATGCTATTGTACTGTTTACTTACCGATGAAGAACAGTATTCTGCTATATACTCTGCCTGAGAAGGAATCCCTTCTGGAACCCCAGTGTGTTCCAAACCTTCACCAACTTCAGCCACAATGTCCACGATGTAAGGCTGCAAAAGATTGAAAGTAGTAATTAAATTATTAAAAAGGAAAATGCCCATGATAATACAATTATTCCACCATCCACAAGCCAAAGGGTTAAGTTCGAAAATTGGTCAAGTACCAAACAGCTATGAGCAACATCACACATTTGATTTCCAAGAGTAGATAATTCCCAGTCGAGAATGCCAATCACTCGATCCTGCACAGTAAGAGTTAATTAGAGAGAGTTTGTCTTTTGTCACTGGACATAACTTTTGATGATTGAAATGCATCATCCTCAAAAGATTTAGAGTCCAGAAAAGAAGTAGATTGATAAGAAAATGTTCTCTATATTTGACTCCAAGAACACAAACAAGCACGTATATTTGTTTTGTATTTCCATGTAAGCACACAAATGAATAAGGCTCTCGAAGTACCAAACCTCAATAGGATGAAACACGAGATTATCAATGCGAAAGTCCCCATGAACTAAGCCCGCTGCTGCCCCAGAAGAATCTTCAAGAGGAATATTCTGCTGTAACCAATCAATCAGCTCAAACATCTTCGGATTTCTCTTGGGCTTGCCCTCACCAGTTGAGGCAATATATTGCTTTGCCCACCTCTCTACCTAAGAAAAGCATAGGATTCATAATTCCCTCCAAGTTATAAGAAAACTAATATTGATATACAGCTCCTTTAGCATATATTAGGTTTCAATACAACTATACAAGCATATAAAGTAAATTTTCACATTCGATTCAGAAAACAACATTTATGCACCTGCTGCTTACAATAGTTGTTACGACGCCCATATTTTCCTAGACCGATGGCATCAACATCAGCAGAATGTAGGGATGCTAAAGCTCTTGCAGTTGCTTGGTAAAGTAGCCTCCTCCTATCAGGTGGTACACCCTGATCAAAAGAAAATTTAACAAATTGTACTCAAATAATCAAATTTAAATAGGGCAAAACAAAAAAAATGAACCGCCACTAAATCTATAACACCGATTTAATACGAACATTAACGATAACTTGACAGAGTAAATTGGTACCGGAAGCTTGGCATCAAGAAAAATGCGCCCTTCCAGAAACTCCATGATGTAAAAGGGGGTTCCGATAACACTGGAATCGGTACACAAACAGTAAACTTTAGGAACCGGGACCAGTGTATGAGTACCCAATGCCTGAAGAACCTGTAATTCGAAACAGAAAGGATTAAAAAATGAACCTTTTTCAGCCAAGAGCAAATCATCTAACATAAATTCTTTAATTTTGATTACTAAGGAACATCAGTCACACAAAAAAACCTAGGTTTCCTACAATTTCTAGCCAACCAAACAGAGCAGATAGGATTGTTGAGTCAGAAAATAACAAGGAGAGAAGAGGAAAGCTGACCTGGAACTCTCTCTCGACGGCATGAGCAGACTGGAGCAACTTCCCCGGCGGCTTCTTCCTCAAAACGTAGCGTTTCAGAGACGCCCCCGATCCTGCCTCCATCTTATAAGTCGGATTCGATTGTCCATGCCCGAACTATCATTTCGTAATTCACAATCCGAAATCAAAATCCAGAAAATACACACTTATATATATATATATATATAGAGAGAGAGAGAGAGAGAGAGAGAGAGAGAGAGAGAGAGAGAACCTTAGAGACAGTGAACTTGGAGGGAGGGGGGAAAGCCATGAACGTTGGCGGAGGCGTAGGATAGCAAGGCGTTGAGTTCGAAATCGAGAGGCGTACGGCCATGATCCATTTCGAACAAAGTTCAAACCTTTCGAATTAAATGGTGTCGCTTCAGTCTTCTTTTTCTTCGAATCAAATTGACAGCTCATTATAAATTCGTAAGAATTCAACAAATACCTAAAAAATAAATAAAGAGACCGTGGGGTGGTTGATGGTAATTTTATTTAGAACTAAAGGTGTTAAGTTTTTAAGATTAAGAGAGAAGGAGAGAAAGGGTAGGAAGGAGAAGAAAGAGGTAGAGAAAAGGATGAAAAAGTAAAAGGACAAGAGATAAGAAAGCAGTACAAATAAGGAGATAGAGAACTATTAATTGTCTGAGACTATTTTTACACGTTTGTTCATGAACACCTGTTAGAGTGATTTTTCTAGGAGTGCCTTCCAGAAAAGCATCGATCCAAAAAGCACTTGCATAACCTAGAAGCATTCTAGGTTTTTTGCTAAATATAATATGAAGCGCTTTTAATTATCTGAACTGCTTTTGCAAAAGGAATTCCAGACAAGCTTGCTAGATACATGCATATGTCGCTACAATCTAAATCACACATTCAAGAAAGAGGGAAATCAAAACATGATTCAAATTTGCAGTCTCACTAGATAAACATCTAATGTTGATGAAACGAACATTGATTGGAATGTGTCAAACTACAGGAAGGAGTTAAATTTCAGAAGTCCATAAACTCAGAGATTCAGCACCAAAATATCAGCTTATTATTAAAGGTAGAGCACGACGTTCGGGATTTCTTTTAACACACATTACAAAGTTCCAAGGGAAATTACAACATCTAAAGCCAAACGAGAAGAAACAACAACATGGTCCTGTCCGTAGCAGTTGGACAGGATCGGCAACACCAGAAAATCAAATGCATACTAAAGCGATAACAAGCAGATAGACAGCTTCATCGGCACGTAGTACAGTTCAATGCTACTCTTCAACGGCCAGCGGAATGGTCTTCACCTGAAAGATGATCAAAATGCTGTCAGCAGCATATCAAGGAAAGAGATCTCTACCATTTCAAATCAATCAACTCTCTTGAAAAATATAAGAATTGAATCTGCAAGGTGCAGTAACTAATCAATTCATAAGTTTTTTCAGTTGTATTATGTAATAAAACTAATTAATCCATGGAATGCCAATGCCATTTTGTGCATGAAGTAATACAAGGAAGGATATTATAAGATTACTAACCAGATTTCGGTACTTGAGAATGTAGAACATCTCCAGATATCGCCTTGTCTCTCGCCTCTCAAGCTTAGACACATGCTTCCAGAAGCCATAAACCCCAGCTAATGTGAGCAGCCTCTCTGAATATATCTTCCACGTGTACCTACAGAATTGAGCTTGAGATTAGTTACACTGAGGTTGACAAAGATTGTCTTTTCAAAAGCCTGCCAAAACAATATGAAACCTTTCATAAATTCGTTTAAGTCCTGCTTGAGATATATTTTCCCAGTAGCCAGGTTCCTTCTGGCACTGATCAAAGAAGTCAATCAGAATTTCAGCCACTTGATCAGGGTTATATGGATCAACATGGAACCCAGAGGAACCGTGCTCAATGATCTCAGCAGGGCCACCGTGACAAGTTGCAAAAGTAGGAAGGCCACAAGTCATGGCTTCCACGACGGTGAGGCCAAAAGCTTCATAGAAAGCAGGCTGCAAAGAATAAGAAGATAGGTTAAAAGATGGAGTTTTAATACTAATAGAATAAACCATCCCATGTCTACTTCACATACCTGCACAAAGACGCCTTTTGTGTCTGCAATGTAGCGGTAGAGCTCACCATTACGAGCACGGTTCATTTGTGCTGCTATCCATCGGAACTGACCACTCAAGTTGTATTTCTGAATGAGGTCATGCATCTTTTCAATCTCTGCAATTTCTTCTCTATCCCTAGAGTTCTTGACATCCATGTAACCACCAACCACAACAAGGTTTACCATTTCTCTTAGCTTGGTGCTCTTAGCATAGCACTCAACAAGTCCAGTTAAATTTTTCACTCTATCAAGTCTTGCCATGGAAAAGACAATAGGCTTTGATCTATCACTCAACAGCCCACTGCATCACCATCAAAAGAGTATCAGACAATTGAGTGATGAAAATGAAGTACATGTAAGTTGCAACCCTGATATCTATATAATCTCAAGGCCTTTCAAAATTGGCTTAAATTGTTTATCAGAAGTTCTTTACGTAACATTAGAAGATACTCACATATGCTCGTCGTTCTGCTCAGCACCATATAAGAGTTCTTCAATTGACCCATGTAGAGCAGTAAGCCTTTTTTCCTTGTCAGAATATGGAAAGTATATACACATGTCTGCTCCTGGGGAGACGATATTAAACTTGGGATCAAAAACATCAATTCCGTGAACAACTCGATACAGCCCAGGTAGAGTGAAGGCAGTGTGGCTCTCATACTGTCCAACGTTATTCTTGCTGAGGTAATGAACAAGAATATTAATCTTTAGTGCACGAAACAAAGTGACTAGAATCCAGGGAGAAGAATAGTGGCCACGTGCTGCAACTTCATTGTGACAGACAAGTCTTTGAACTTGTTAACCATAAACGAAACTTATATCGTATGAATACATTTCAAGTGAAAAACCAGGTTGTAGATTAAAAATTGGAGATTAAAAAGAACTAGACAAACAATCTAACCTTCCGGCAATCTCTTGGTATGTACTGGTGATTATGAAATCTGCATTGTTCATTGAAATGAGATCGGCTGTGAATTGACTTGAAAAATGGTACTTATCCTCATGCTTCTTCCAAAATATATCAGAATCTGGGTACTTTGTTTTCTCCAATGCATGAGCAATATTGCACTACATGGAGAATTCAGTTTTGACAAGTTAACTCCAATATGTGCCCACTGTTCTTCCACCAATCTTTGTGTTGCATCTGAAATAATGAATAAAAAAACTAAAATTCACCTGTGTGATTCCCAGTTTATAAGATAACAGAGTTGCAACAAGATTTCCATCACTATAGTTTCCAATGATTAGATCTGGAACACCTTGCAACTCAGCGGCAATTTCATTCGAGGCATCCTAGAAATCGCACAACAAGAGAAAAAGAGTGCGTTATATAACCCGTAAGTAGTTATTAAGAATCCAACAGTGTGCATCATCAAAGTGAAATACTCGAGCAGTGAAAAAGGGGACAGAAAAAGGAACAAGGGGAGATTAAACAAGAGGACACCCAAAAAGAAAAAGAAAACAAGTTATATACTTTCGACTGCTTACCTCTGCAAAGGTCTCCAAGTAAGGCCACACATCAAACCTTGAAATCCATTTCCGCAGTATCCCATTCTCAGTCCTGAAAGGTACCCGCAAGATATGTGTGTATTCTGTACCACTGACTCTTTCCAATCTTTGGTTGCATGTTGTCCCTTTTGCATCGGGTATCAGTCGGGTAACCTACCATCATCAAGTAAAAGGACAGGACACAGTATAAAATATACACAACGCCTTATGTCAACTAATATAGCATGAACTTTCAGTTGAGCAAACTTACAATCAGAATTTTTGGAATAACATCCAATCCTTGATTTTGTATTCTAAGAAGCATCTCACTCTCCAGGGCACGCACTTGATCCAGTATATAAACAACCTGCCATCAGTAATAAAAGATAAAACATTTTCATGGGTTTAGGGCGAGAAGATTCGTAAACTATTGGACCAATTGATATTCTAGCAGACGTATGTAAAGATGTAGGAAAGGAAGAACCCAAAACAAACAAATGGATGTTAAATAGTCAAAAGTAAGCAATACCTGCCCTCCAGTGTCAGGCAAACCCAAGACGTTAGCTTGGCCAAAGTAGCCATGTGGCGACACTATGACAACATTGAACACCATAGGGATCCTCCCAAGAAAATTTTCCAGGGTAGAGGGATCTGGAGCCTGAAGAATTTCCAAGAGAAGATGCACCATCTCTGACACCTGTTGTGCTGTGTCACCCCACCCTCTCTCAAATCCCATTCCTTGTAAGCTGCACACAGTGTAAAGAAGATTAAAGGTACCATCTAAGGCAATCAAATTATCCCTCTAATGAGTGGAGATCAAAGTGTTGAATTAGGTCATTCGCTCACTCAAATTCAAATTCAGAATATGGCGTAGTTGGCGGGAACTTAGAAAGATATTCCTCTGCCTTCGCTAAAGCAGACTGAAGTCTGGGTATGCTCTGAATCCGATCGTTTAGCATCATTGCCTACACAAAATTTTAGAACTAATATCATTCAGTCCACAGGTACGAGTATTTCACAACCTTATTGTCATATTACTTCAAATATGGCTTTAGGTCTTACACTAAATCTGAATGCAAGAGAAAAACACGACCAGTAAAATAAACCAAAGGGCCAAAAGAAATAGCATGATAACTGAAAAAGTGGAATGTTCATTCATGCAAAGCCCATAGCTTGCTCAAACTTACATGTCCATCATGTTTGTGTGTACGAAGAAAATCGAGAAGAGGCTCCAAACTTTCTTTGTTGCGGAACATGACTGAAGATAAGTGACGGTTAAGGAATTGAACCCCATTTCCAATTGATGACGAGCGGGTTGGTCGAGGGAATGATGCATTAAATGGCTCCAGATCAAGTTCAAGCACATACTTATCGTTGCACCTAGGACAATGATTTCATTTTAAGACTGCATTAATGTATAATTGAATTGAAAGAACAAAAAAAAAAACTGTCTAGTTCTCCAGATACGCAAGTTGAAAGACTCGGCATAAATTACAAAATTCAGTAACGGAGGTTAAGACAGGAGATCCCTTACTCTCCGTCCATAAGCTCTTCCTTGAACCGAAGATATTCAGCAACACTCAAATGATCCACACTGAGTTCATACACATTAACTCGAACATACTCCCAAACACCAGGCCTTGGACGAAGTGCAAAAGCCACGAAAGGAGCCAGAACAATTGCTTCCTAGATAACAAGCAAAGACCAAACTCAGAAAACCAGAACAACAAATGCAACTTTCATTAGCATGCAGAATGAAGATTTCTGCTTTCTTGGTCCCAAATAATGAAAAATTACGACTTCAAATTGCAACATTTACTTGTCAATTTCTCAGCAAACAAACAGATACTAGAGCAACATCCGAAAAGAAAAGAAAAAACAGTAGCAATAATTGTAGGAAATTTACCTGAGCAGACTGTAAGACTTTGCTGAAGGAGCTATCTTTGAGCTTCTGCATGTCTTCATCCTCCATGATCACGTTTTCGAGCTCGTTTATCATTTGATGGGGTTGCAGAATCCCATTTCCTCGAGCAACATACCTTCCAACACAACAAAATCTCAACTTTCTCATAAACTCACATCAATTCCAACCCAAAGAACCCTCCATTTGAAATACAATGCGTGAGAGAGAAAGAAGTACCGGGAGAGAAGAGAAACGAGCTCATTGCGGTGAGCAGCGAGGGTGTCCTGAATGGTGTTGCGCATGGCTGAGGCTGGAGCCTCCGGCGAGACAAAAGAGGTTGACGGCGGAGCGAATCAGAAAAGGGAGAGGTGAAAGCGAAGGTGAGGAGGAGAGGAGGGGCTTAGAGCAAATATAAATAGGGAAAGAGGAAAACGAGAGGGGAGGAAGAAAACAAAAACGGCCATTGTTTTGCTGTGATGAGAGAGAGAGAGAAGAGTGAAAGGGTGATAAATGTTAAGGGGCACCTGGCGGTGTTTCAGCGGCTGCATGCATGCCTCTGGAGGAGTCCTGACGCTTCTTCCCTCGCGATTTGAAATCGTAACGGAAGTTTTTGACGTCGAGGCGGAGATCTCTATGGCTGTGAACTGGGCTGCATTTGGGCCTTATGAAATTACGGGGCCTCTAAAGTAATTTTTGGGTTTGTCGGGTACAAAAAAAAAACCCACCCGAATCATTTGACCGGGAATAAAAACAACATTTATATGCCTTGTGTAAAATTACCACAATTGAAAAAGGGGTGTGCTATTCACACACTCTTTTTTACTTCTCACACACTCTTATTACTTTCTATCCGTTAGATCTTATTCAGTTCATCCGATCCGACGGTCGAAATCCAAAAAGGTGTGAGAAAAGTAAAAAGGGGTGTGTGGATATCACACCCCTTAAAAAAAACATCGATATTTGGTGAGGGGCATTTAAAACAATTAACAACGCGTATTTTTTTGGTAACAAAGAACCTAATTTTTTTTATAATAATCCAAAATTAAAAAAGGGAATTTGCTTGCAACCAATCTCATTTTGCATTTTAAATTTTCTATAATGAGAAAGAAAAATACGCTTGTAAGAAGTGTAAAATAAAATTTTTGAAATGCTAATAACAATTTCCCATAAAAATATATTGATTCATATCGGCATATACTCTGAGTAGTCTATAAAATTTGAGAATTACAATTGTATTTTTCGATGTTTGAAAACATAAATCAAAATAATATGAAAGATTATTAGATCAAACTATAACTAGAATACCAAAACTAGCTACTTCCAATATATGGTTATGCTTATGCGATATACAACCTTATTGTATACTATCGAATTAGTTATTTTAAATATATACACTCTTTTTTTTCTTCGACCCGGTTGAAATTCCCGACAAGGTTTTTATCGAAGTCCACTGTATGCACCCTATCCTCATTGATTGTACGTATTTCTATCGTTAATGAATATCATCTGGTTTCCTCCTCCCATCCTCTCTCATTTACCTTCTTTTCTTTTTGTGTAAATTTTAAATTCAATTCGGAAAACATTTTGATGTCCTTGAAAATTTTAAAGATTGAAGAATAGGAGGCATATTGATCATTTGCAAATAAAATCTTATAAAAATTCAAAGACTTGCATGTATGATGATAAGGAGAGTTTCTATTGACCCTAAAAACTACCAAGCCTATATGGCGCGCAGGCCGAGTAACTAAGGAGCTAACTACGTCATTCGGTTATGTGCGAGGTGTGCCAACTCGTCGGCCAAGCTCGGCCAGGGAGTAAAATATGTTGATATTGCGTTGAGTGAGCGACTGACTTCTTAATCTTATGATTACGACCGATGAAGGAACACGTATCGGCCTTCGGGTTCTAGAGCCTGAAGACAAGGCTGCTAGTTCTGCAAAGTTCACAAATCGTCGGTGCTAGGTTCGGTCACAATGATTATATTCGCAAAAGTATAAGCATGCCGAACTGGTACCAAACTATATGGACACAAATACTCAAAAGATATGTATGTCTTGATTGTAAATGTGGTTCGGTCGTCAGAATGCCGAACTTTGAAAGATACTTGTGAATATCCAATCATAAAACAAACTCGGCGTGCAATGTGTCAAGCTTAGTAACCTGTAATACCTCACTTCGTCGAGAATGCTGATGAGATGACCTCTACAAATAAAGACTCAGAAATCCTTGTCGACCGAGACTTGGATAAATAGCCAGTTGGTCTTGAAGCAGTGTTGTCTATCCAAACTGAAGGTGTTTCTCAATCGACTGATTTTACGGCTCCAGTGCTGTCTATCCAAATTGAAAATGTCGCCAGTTGCCTTCACAGTGCTGTCTATCCAAACTGAAGATGTGTTGGCGGAAGAAAGAAGAGAAGGATAAAATCTCAAGGGTTGTTAAGAAGCTTTGCGCAAGGCAATTTGGTGTGTTGAATTGGAGGGTGTTTGAATGATACACACTATTCTCTATTTATAGTAGTAAACCGTCTTATGGCTGAGCTAAAACCATACTCGGATTAGGACTCCTTAACCTAATCTAACTAGGTCTCAGCTAATCCTAGTTCAATTAGGACTTTGAACGCACCTTTTTAACAAGCCAAATTCATTTCCCGAGTATCAACATTCTTAGGAATCCTTATTATACTAGGTCTCGACTACTTTTTTATTCAAACCAATCCATCATGCAATAGGACTCGTCCGACCCCAACCTGACAGCCTATAATGACTGAATGGTCTATGATAACTGGATGGCCCATGATGCTTCTAGAAAAAAAACGTAGGCCGAGAACAACTTTAAGCTCGGCCCAAAATGATATTTTTGGGGCAAACATTGCCCCTTCGCTTCTGAGGTCATCGGCTTACAATCTTTGGTCGAGCTTCAGCCTTGAAGAAGCAAAACCAAACCCTTAGCATATCTCTAAAAGGCAATCGAAACACCTCTAATATCCCAACCACGCGCATTTATGAAGCACGATCACATGATCTTAATTCAATCAGATGCCCTACCACGTGGTGACTTCTCAGCTCACTCGTCAGTCGTTAATAATGACCCTCGAAACATGCAACCATCGAAATGTCTCTTCGCCATTAAATCCGCCATCACACACAAATGTGCATCCCCAAACCACGAAATCCTCGGTCCCTTCACCACGTTTTTCTGAATATCCATCATGATTATCAAACTCTCTAGTTGATTTTACCCCCTCATTTTGAAAACCAAACGGTTGATCTTCTTCTCAAAACACCTATAAATACCTAGCTCTTCTTTATTCACATTTAGGCTTTCAGAATTCCCGAATCTCTTGCCACCTGGCTATCGAAACCCAGAAAACACTTTCAAACCGAGAAAATCCTCTCAAATCCAAGATAATCCTTCGAGTCTTCTACAATGGTTTCTAATACCTTTATTACCAAACTTTCTAAGGAGTATATCAAGTGCCAAAACTTTATCGATCAAAACGCCATCAAGACTTTGGGGTTTGAAGGCGACTCAAGTGTCTATTTATTATATATCTTGTAAATAAGTGTCTATTTACACACAAAAAAAAAAAAACTATACTTCAATGGATAATAAAAGAATGATAAAATGAAAATAAAAAAAATACACAAAGTATATACATCCAAAAAGACATAACCCAAAAAGACCTTGCATGTTTAGTTATTTACAAAGAAACCCCTAACCTAAAGATGATAAACAATTAGACAACCAACTCCTAGATATTTTGTTTAATTTATTATATATTCTCAATCCATTATTTATTAAAAAGTAATTTTCTTTATTCATTGAATCATTTTTTTTCTTTTGAGTTTCTGCCACCCCCATCCTTTCTCTTCACTTCTCCCTACCCAAACCCAATTACTCTCATTTTCTTTTTCTTTATGCCGTCAATTCTAAAGTTTCCATCCCTTTTCTTCACTTCTCCCTTGGTTTAAGCAAGCCTTGCCCAGTTACCCTCTTCCTGCGGTGTCATCCTATCATTGACCAAACAAGCCTTCATCTTAATAAAATAGCTGATCCCGACCAACCCAACCAAAAAATCAATTGAATTGTTTAGCTCAGTGTAGTGGTGATCCCCAATGAGCGACCATGAGACTAAATTTGTGTCATGATAAATTAAATAACCCGTGGTTGAGCGATGGGTATCAACACACCTCGCCCAGTCGGCGTCAAAATTGGCTGAAATGCGAGCATAAAGAGGTTATGGTCGAAGAAGCAAACCTTGATCAATAGTCCCCTTGATATAGCATAATATATGCTTGACAGCTAAGAAATGAGGTAATCGAGGCTCACTCATGTACTATGCAACGCTATTAACTACAAGCGAAATGTCAGGATGTGTTAACATTAAATATTAGAGGCAACCCACAAGCATACGGAACTCGGTAGGAGAGGACAGAAGAGGACCATCATGAGCGGATAGGGAGACCTTTGTAGCAATAGGTGTAGAACTTGGTTTGTACTCTAGCATGCACGCCCTTTTTAATAAATCATAGGCATACTGCAGCTAGAGGTGGTTTGAACTTGTATCCCTAAGAAATAATTTAAAGTTCCCAAATCCTTTAAGTAAAAAACCTTACCCAAAGATGTGAAGAAGTGCTGCAAAACGAAAGAGTGGCTGCCAGTTAAAACAATGTCGTCAACATACAACAACAACCACATACGGGACGAACCATGGCGATAAAGGAATAAAGAGTTGTCGGCTTTGCTTTGTACAAAACCGTAGCTAAATAAATAAGAATTGAAGCGGTGGAACCATGCCCACGGGTCCTGTTTAAGACCATAAAGAGCCTTGATAAGACGACAAACATGATTAGGTCTTTAGGGATCAATGAATCCATGTGGGTGATACATATACACCTCATTTTGCAAGTGGCCATGTAAGAAAGCATTTTTCACGTCAATTTGGCGAACATACCAGCCATTAGATACTGCCAAGCTGAAAACTGTTCGGATATTCACCGATTTGACAACGAGGTTGAAGGTTTCATCATAATCGATACCTATTGTTGGTGGAATCCTTTGGCGACCAAGCGAGCTTTGTAACGCTCAACACTACCATCGAAATTCAGTTTAATTCGATAAACCCACTTGCACCCAACCTTGTTTAGTGAAGGAGATGGTGGAACGAGTACCCAAGTCTGATTTTTTAGAAGAGCATTAATCTCTTCTGTCATGGCAGCGCGTCATTTAGGTTTGCGATTGGCCTGTGTAAAACATGTCGGTTCGTCAGTGGAAAGTGAAATGGAAAGGGCATGAGGAAAAAGATACCAAATAGTGCCATCATTCTAAGACTTTTGTTTGCGAGTCCCATCCTTGGACTTGGTAACTATAGGGTGAGATGGTGCCGGAAGAATAGGTCGTGTAGGAGCAGCAGGGGGTGGAAAGTCATGCTGCTGCAAGTTGCCCCTTATTTCAGTGGTGACATGAGACTCTGAAGGCGCATTCTCTGTGAAAAGAATGGGGGTTGGTAAGGACAACTTACGTGGAGTAGATTATCATTGCTCCATCGAATAAAGACAATCCTCACGGTAAGACTTTGATAAGAGCACTGACGGTCACTTAGAAGGAAATGCCCGAAAGTTAAGAAACCCGCAGAAGAGACTCATGGGTTGGGCTAGCAAGCATGGCCCTAGTAGGAATATGTGTAGGCAGCAACCTACTAGAAATGGGGGAATGAGCGGTAGCAATGGGTTGAATAACAAGATCCACACATGCAGGTGGCGGTTGGGCTGTTGGCTTGGCAAACGAAAATTCCGTCTCATTGAACGCCATGTGTCGGGAGATATAAATATGGCCGATGGTAGGATTAAGGCACTTGTATCCTTTATCAGAAGGACTACAACGCACAAAAACACACTCAACAGAGTGGTTCATTAGTTTGTTTTGTATATAATGCCCAAGATAAAGGAAACACATGCATCCAAAGGTACGTAAGTGAGAGAAAGTGGGTGATAGATCAAATAAAAAGGAATAAGGACTGGACCATTTGAGGGTTGGTGTAGGAAGAACATTAATAAAATGGACAGAAGTGAGTGCAGCCTCTACCCTAAGGTTAGTGGAGCATGAGTAGCAGCAAGCAAAATGCAAGTCATATCGACAATATGACGGTGCTTGCGTTCAGCGAGACCATTCTATTGTGGGGTATATGGACACGAAAAATGTTGTTAGATACCCAACAAACGACAAAATTCACCCAAAAACTCTTTAAATACCTATGTATTTGTTCAAACATCCACAGAAAAGTCACTTTTCTCCTATAATTCTTCCAATTTTTCTTTCTACCATCTTCCAAAACCATTTCTCCTGCATAAATTTAATACAAAATTGTTTGTATTAAATATATGGCTTATTAGTGATTGTTTCTATTATTCTAGATGCCTACAATAATTATTGTTGCAAACTTTGATGTACAATAGATGCCTTCAATAATTCAAACGACCTTCAATAATTTTTGTACATTCGGCTTCTTTGTTATTCATTTTTGCATCTGCAGTTGCAAGGCTTGCTTGGTATTATGCCATCTGCATTGCCAAGCTACGCCTTCTTCTATCATCAATTAATGAGATATTGATGATTTTGAGGAAACAAAAAGACTATGAAAGTTGGATGATTGGTGAATATGTTGTTTGATAGTTAGATATTCAACCTATGCTTATGTAGAAGATGAGTGAAGGTTTGCGATTCATGTGTGTAGGTTTGTGTTTCATGCGTTTTGTATGTATTTTGGTATGTTTTTCGTGTGTATCATGTGTTTGTTGTGTTATACGTCTTTATCATGTGTTTTGTAAGTGCTTCATATGTGTTTTTTGTGTTTCATGTGTTTTGTATTTATACATATCTGTCATGTGTATCATATTCTTCCATAGTGTTTCATGAGTTTCATGTGTCGATTTAGTGATTTTTAATATTTATAAGAATTTAAATATTTTTAGGTTAAAATGTTCATAAAATTAATTTATGATAGTCTACATAATTTTTTTTAAATATAGTTAATCTAAAAAAATAGCCTAAATTCATTCTTTAATAATGTAGGGCTATAATTTTTAGGCTAGAAGGGTTGGAGCAAAAAAGATTTTTCTAGGTTAAAACCTAAATTTTATGGGCTAAAAGTTTTAGGATTTACTCCAACGGTTGGAGATGGTCTAGGCGTGGAGTATAGAAGATCTTATGTATAAATTTCAAAAACATAATCGTTTAATTTTGTAATCTTCATGTAAAGAAGTATCTCTACTGTTTAATTAATAACATACTAGCAATTGTACAAATGCTATGCATGTGTTTATTGAAACTTTTGAAACTAAAATGTACAAAAGAGAGAAAATATAAAATGATCGCTAAAGCTTTTTCGTGACGACATTTAAATGATTTTTTGCCACTGAAGAAATTGTTCATATCTTAAACGATTGGTTTTTAGTAACTATTTCATCACTAAAAGTTTAAAATGTGGAAGAGAGAGGGCAATGGGAGGAAAATGGGAGCAAGTGATATAGTTACCTGATTTTGAGGAAGAGAAAAAAAAGCAGTAAAATTATTTTGTGTTTAGTTTACTATATTGCCATAACTTTTAT
Organism: Crataegus laevigata; assembly: GCA_963580275.1. NCBI lineage: Eukaryota > Viridiplantae > Streptophyta > Magnoliopsida > Rosales > Rosaceae > Crataegus > Crataegus laevigata. Next base: position 12,698,943 of record OY756940.1, on the reverse strand, counting down.
TTTGATTCTTTTTTTTTTTTCAATTTTTAATAAGTTAATTTGGTCTTTATCTTCTATATATATAAAGGGAGAGCTCCAAAATGGTGAAGCATTCAAAATACCATAAATTACCCTTTAAGAATTTCATAAATTACAATTGAACCAAAAGAAGCTAAAGTATTTAACCATATTTTTATTTTGAATGAATTTAATATTTAAAATTATAGAAAAAAAAACACAAAAACAAAACCTTCCACATTAGTGGGTGGTTTCATGTCTTTAATTCATTTTTTTAATAATTTAAAAAAAAATGTAAATTCGTTATTTAAATAAAAAAATATATAAAAAGACCAATTGCCACACGCGTATGCGTGTGGCAAGAGGCTAGTTTCTTTTTAAATGACAAAAGATTTTATTAATAGATAGTTTGGATAAGCTTCAGTATGTGGTAAGTGAGTCCTATATAAATGGGGCTTGGTAGTTGGCTCCAACCATTTATGCAGAATCCAAATTAAGCAAAACTTGTACTAGTTCATTATTTGGAATTTCTTGCTAACATGGGGAGTCGGATTTCTGTTGGAATATGATTATGATAACATGGTTTTCACAATATGTGTAATCATATGTGAAGTTACACCATAACATTAGTGTACTAATATATATATGATTGTAGTGAAATAAGTTAATTAATTAATAAAGGAAATAATATAATATAATCAATTAATTAAGTAATTCATTCATTCATTCTAAAAGGATATGAACAGTTGTATCTCAACCTGTTATAACTTCTCTTGAAGAATTCAACTCCTCCAGAAAAGTTATTTCCATCTCTATATATTTGTCAAATGCTTTTCTGTCAAGTTCATTCAATTTCATACTCACTCTCTGTTTATATCCTTCACACCATATTGTGATCAATATTCCCAGCGACATCTGTTTCCAATCCTATGAAATACCCAATTTCTACCATTGGCCTCAAAGCTAGGTTTTCATGAATCAAAATAATTTGCCCAGTTTTCCTCCGACGATGTCTCGAACTACATTTGAGACTTCCTCTTCTTCAAGTAACGAATCCAATAATTCTCCTGCAAAATCCAAAACTCACAAAAATACCCAATCATTCGAACATTATGGCCTGTTCGAAATCCCATCCTATAACCCGTTTGAACCTAGGCCTGAATTAACCCAACAATTTGAATTCTCCCCTACACCATTTCATTCGGCAGAGAACAAAACTCAATCTGCCATTGAACCATTTCAACATTCAAATTCACTAAGTTCACTCCCCGAATATAATTACCATTATCAGAATTTGAACGAATTACATCCAGAGGGTGTATTTAGTCCTATTAGAACCTTAGAAAACCCATTGCAGTCGGCATTGTTGGCTGCAAAAACCGAATCTGCATAAGAAATTGAAATTACAGGTGCTGATCCATTTCTTACATTTTGGTCACCAAGCCCAAAGGATTTACTTGCACCATCAGGTCTGATTCGAAGTTGCTCTCAGATTATTGCAAATCTGAATTTGAACTCACAACTTTCGACTCGAAAAATAAGCCCTTTACTCCCTCTGCCTCCATCGTGGTCTCGCCTTCCACCGTGGACTTGTCGCAGCATCCCACCAACTCATAATACTCAACAGCGTGGTTGTGTTCTCCCATCGTGGTTACGTCATTTAGCCCCGGTCTCATGCTCTCGTGGTAATAAGCCATGCCGACAATACTGCTATCCTCCAAGAGGAATTATCTCTGCCGTTTGAGATTATCCGCCGAGCTGCAAAACAAAGTTTTTCCATAGACAGCAAAGAGAGGCACCTGTTTTTTTTCTAGAGGAAGTACTTCGAAAATAAAGAAGAAGAAAGGAATCACTTTGAAAATAAAAAAGGAGAACTTGCTTTTGGGGAGGCTTCACATGGGGAACAAATAAAATATAAAGGATTTTGTGGGTCTGAGCAATTTGACAGTGCATTCAAAAGAGAACTTGCTTTTAAGGAGACTTCATGTGGGAAACAATCTGATAGTGTATGTGAAAAGGCAAAGTGGTGTCCATCACCAAGTCAAAGTCAAGAAAGAAACTTCTCCGTTATTCAAGATTCTATTGTTCAAAGAAATAAGAGATTTTCTTTTAATTCTGGGCACTGTGACAGTGCACGAGAAGGACCAGGAGAAAATAATAAAGATTATTGTCCATCAAAAAATCCAATTCGCAGGTGTTTTGAGGTAGGTCATCTTTAAGTAGGCCAAATTCGAGAAGCCAGCTACAACCTTTTCCTACAACCTTGGCATATCCTTTCAATTCAAACTCAAGTGACATTAATTACCCTAATAATTTCACTCATAATGTTGATTTGTGGAATACTTTGAATAATAGTCACAAAGATCAAAAGTGGAAGCAAGGGTTTAATTTTTGGAATTCTAGAGTCAAAGTGCTTAATTATTTGGATTAACATAATACCTGTTACAATTTTATATATCCTGATTTGGCACAAAGATAAATTTGGATTGCAAGAAATTTAAGGGGACCAAGACCACTGAGAATTGAAAGAGGATCCAATAGTAGAGAAGAGAATGCTTTTGTGCATGAAAATAGGAAGAATTTATCACACTTGGCCAAGTAGACAAGTAAGAAATCCACGAGCCTTCTATTGACGTGATTGCATGAACAAGTACTCGTTTTTCACTGATTAGACAAAGCCTCTATGAGTGCGTGCGGTATCTGCTATTAAAAATAAATAATCTTCTATCTTTTATTTTATTTTATTTTTTAGTCTTTAATTTCTTAAGAACATTTAGTATTTGTGGCTTGTAATAATTAAAAGTACACTAGTAGTATTCATATTTAAGTTTGTATTAAGTATTGTGTTTGTTTTGTAATTTTTTGAGCCATGGCAACTAAATCTTCCAAATCTGAAGTTTTTAAAATACAGAGGTTGAACAACTTTAATTATCGAATATGGAAGAGAAGGATCACTTATCTTTTAACCCATGACAAGACTTTGTACACTATCAAGGACGAAAGACCCCTTGGGCCTTCCCAAGTTTATAATAAATGGGTGGAAGATAATGAGTTGGCTAATCCCACAATTCTCAATTACAAGGAAGATGAATTAATACCACTCTATGAAGAATATGATTCAGCCAAAGAAATCATGGATGTACTTGAAAAGAAGTATGGCCCTAAATCTCAAACATACATTCAGTTATTGCTTGATAAATACAATGGGACAAAAATAGAGGAAACTGATTCTATGGTCGATCATATTACTAAAATGAAGGCAATGGCAAAAGACTTAGCCAATGTTGGCCATCCAGATTCTGATAAAATGCAAGTTAGTGTTCTTCTTGGTAGCCTCCCAAATTCTTGGGAAAGGGTAGTTACTTCCATGACTTATGGTCAAGTGGAACTAATGATTGGATACATTGCCTGCAATGTTGGTTATTGAAGAAGTTTGTTAAAAATTATAGGAAAAAAGAAATTGGACAAGGCAGAGACAACCTCATCATAACAAAAAATTCTCATATAAACAAGCAACACATGCACAAGCCACACAGTAGTACCAAGCGCCTGAACTTCAAAAAGTTTGGACACCGCAAACAGAACAAGTTCAAAGGAAGGGAGAGTGCATGTTACAATTGTGGAGAGACTGGTCATTATAGGTACAAGTGCCCAAAACGACGTATGAACAACAAACTGATTTTGACTGTCTCCAAAGCCTTCATTGTTGAAGATCAAGGACAATGGTGGATAGATTTAGGAGCAACTCGTCATGTATGCAAGGATAAAACTTGCTTCATCAACTTCAAGGAGAAAGCACGGAGAACATTGTCTCTACATGGGCAACCACACTTATGTCGATATTTTGGGTGAAGGAGATTGCAAGATCAACAATAGTAAAACTACCATTGTGCTTAAGAATGTTCTGTTTGCACCATATATAAGGAGAAATCTTGTCTCTGTCTCTATCCTATAAAAGAAAGGTTTTGAGACAAGGTTCATGAATGGTGCTGTCACTATTGGGAAAAATAGTTATATTTATTTAAGGGGAATAAGAGTTGATCATATGTACTCAACTTGTATTAACAAAAGTATTTCTTCCGAGTATGCCTTTGTCTCTACTGTTCAAATTTTTTCATATTTATGGCATTTATGTTTAGGTCACATAAATAAAAATAAATTGATACGCATGAGTAAAAATGAAATGTTGCCTCAAGTAAATGCACATGATTTTGATACATGTGAATCATGTATTAAAGGAAAAATAACAAGAAAATCATTTTCTCAGCATTGGACTATGTTGATGTTGTGTTGAGCGCACGGATGACTTCTCGATCTTGCGATTACGATCGAGGAAGGAACACGTCTCGGCCTTCAAGTTCTAGAGCCTGATGACAAGGCTGCTAGTTCTGAGAAGTTCACAAATCGTCGGCACCGGATTCGGTCGCAGTGATTGTATTCGTAAGGGTGAACTTACACTGAATCGACACCAAAGTATAGGGGCACATGTACTCGAAACAGATATACATCTTAATTGTGAATGTGGTTCGGCTATCAGAATGTCGAACTTTAAAACCTACATTTGAGTATCCAATCGCGTGTTGAGACGTGTGGCCATTGAAAAGTCTTTTGCCATTAAAATTGCCGCGACATGCAATCATGCGTTCTCAAACCGTGAAACCCTTGGTCTTTTCACGTAAGTCTCTGAATACCCATAATGATTAGCAACTTTCCCGGTCGATTCTATCCCCAATTTTGAAAATCAAACGTCTGACCTTCCCTAAAAAATGCCTATAAATACCTGAATCCCTTTCATTCACATTTTACGCTTCCAAAACCCTTGAAAACCCTTTCGCCATTTTGCTTTCAAAATCTCAGAAAACCCAAAAAACTCATAACCCTGCAATTTTCCTCAAACCTAGAAAATCTTTTAAGTTCTCTAGAAATTTCTTCGAATCTTCAACAATGGTCTCCAACACTTTCATCTCCAAGCTCTCCGACAAATGCACCAAATGCCAAGACTTCATTGACCGGAGTGCCATCAAAACTCTGCGATTCGAAGGTGATTTGAGTGTTTCTCACCAAATCATGGGGCCACTTTTTAAAGACAACGTCCTAGCGTCCATCACTAACCTCCTCAAAGCTTACTGCCTGGAACCCTTGTTTCAGGGATATGACTAGTCGAAGTGGGAATCGACCAAACCTCAAAGGGCCTGGCCTTCAACTACCGCTGCCTGGGTAGCTTGGGTCGAGATAATGGAGAAGTTTTTCGGCCGAAAATGGAAAACTCTTGGCATTTATGATGCCATTAAACTTTCGACCATTGAAATTGCCATGGATAAAGAGCTTCTTACGGCAGCTCTAAGCTTTTGGTGCTTGGCCACCAACACCATAGTATTCTCCCTTGGCCCCATCGAACCTACAATCGTTGATGTCTTAGCGATCATTGGGACTTCACCCTTTGATCTCCCAATTGATGCTGCCTTATTTGGATATCCATCAAACCTCGACCTCAAATTACTGTTTGATGAACGTGCTGTCGAGACATTAAGGAAAGACGGCCAGGAGCTTTCAAAAGAAGAAATTCAGAAACGGCACAAGAACTTCTTCAACTACAACACTTTCATCCAGCAATTCGCTAGCCGAGGGGAAAAAAACCTTAGGAATGGAAAACACGAAGCCTTCCTATTCTGTTGGTATAACAAATTTATTCGTAAGTCGAATAAATGTTTGGTCGAAAACATGTCGGTCATTGAGGCCTTAGCCAGTGGACATACCCTGGCTCTTAGCTCGGCCATTCTTGCAAACCTCACGCGTGGCCTAGCCGAGACGACGGTCAACAAAATCGACTGGCACCAGAATGGCCCACTCTGGGTTTTTCAACTCTGGCTGCAAGTCTATTTTGCCACCCTCAGGCCAGAAGGCCCCAGCTTTAAGTCCTCTGAAGCACTAGGTCTTCAACTGGGTTCTAGACCCACTCATCCTCACTCGACCGAAGAGGTTTTTAAATTCTTTGGCCTAGAAGACCTTTCCGATGACGAGTTTCTGATCTACCAACCCCACTTCACCACATGGTAACTTGGCTACCTCCAAAGCTGCCTAATGTCTTTGCTCACTTCCTGTTCCTTTATGAGGTGGGGACTCCTTTCTGGTTCCTCGGAGAGAGAATGTAGGGAAGCCGAACAAGAATTTCAAGAGAGGTGTAGGAAACTCTGCCTTCAGCCGAACATCCTTGAAACTCTAAATACAGCCACTTTGGTCGATTGGTGGGTTGAATACACCCAAAGCTTCTTTAGCACACCAGTCGAAGACGTTATCAAGAAGATTTTTGGTGACCGCCCGAAGATAGCTCCTACACTGCAATCGAAAGAAACAACCCAAGGTATATGTCTATCTCCACCTTCTTCCGTTAACCATTCATCCAAAGCTTTATTGACTTGATTTCACTTTCTCAGGCAGCCGAGCGCTGAAGCGGGTAGAGGTGGTAGCTACGGATGTGGCTAAGAAAAAGCTGGCCCCCCTCTTTCAAGAAAACCAAAGTCGCCGCACAAGCCCTGCTGAGTAAACGGCTTCACCAGGAGGACGATATGGCAGGTGAAGCTCTCCGACCTACAAAACACGTCAAGAAATTGGCAAAAAATAAGAACAGGAGATTCACGTCATCTCCAGCCAAACCACGAGAGTAACTACTCATAGTGCCTCTCATTCTGCTTCTGTCGTCCAGGCCTCAACGGCTGTGCAGCCAACTCCAAACGGCCAAGCACCCAAAGTTCGACCTGACCCTAAAGTCGTGGTTGAACCAATTGCTACTCTGCTGGCTAAGGAAACGGAAACTTCGGGGCCGACCATTGCGCATGTCCTATATGAGGTGACCCATTCGGCTAGGAAGAATCTCCCAAAAAATCCAAAAAAAATCAACGATCATCCTGGAAGAGGTATGATTATGTTGTTGGTAACTCTATTCTCTCATTAAATTTGAAGGTATTAAAAATTTTTGTTTCAGGATAACGAGGGCGAGAAGACTCCATTGGCGAGTCGCCCTCGACCAACCAAACTTTCTTCCACTAATCCTCTACTGGTGGTCGAAACGACTGACCAAGTGATAGGAGCATATTTATGCGACTTAGTTAGCATGTTTTCATGCATTTATTCAATTTTTTATTGCTTATTATAGTGTTTTAAGTCATTTTCGTGTGTTTGCAGGTCCAAGAAGCAAAGTTGGCAAGAAAGTGCAAAATTGAGCATTTTGGAGCAAATATGGGCTTGGAATGGATATCATAAGCACGGTGCAAGATGGATAGACAAAATTGAAGTTCAAGAGAGGCTAGGAATGTGTTTCAAAGTTGAAGAAATTAATTCAAGTCATTGGGGATAAGGAATCAGCTCAAAACAAGGAAAATTATCCAAACATTATCCAAACTACCTTATCTTATCCTTATCTTAACCAACCTTATCCTAACCTTATCTTGCTTTATCTTATCCTAATCATATCCTAAATTAATTCCAGCTGCAAGGGGGAGTTCTTTCCCGGTTAGGATACTTAAAACCCCTTTCTAGAAGCCCTAATCCTCTCCTAAATTAGTGATGCACCCTATCTTTCTAGACCCTTAAAATCTGGCGCCTGGACCATTTCTAGAAGCCTAAGTTTTTGCCTTCTAGATGGCCCTTTCCTCATAGGATTATGTGATTCTTCTCCTATGCAAATTATATCATGAAATCCTTTCCCTTCAGCACTTAGGCCGCAGGTTTTAGCTATAAATATCACCATTCTGCCACATATTTTCTCCACCACCCCCAGACCATTCACCATCCCCTATCATTAAACTACCTACACCATCCACCCTTCCATCCATACTATACACATCCCTTTTGTGTCGCAACTTTGCAAAGGAAGGAAGGAGAATGAGCCATCTGGAGCCGTGCTTGCCATTCTAGACGTTGGATTGTTGGAGCGTTTCTAGGTGTATTCTATCTTTTTTTTTAATGTTTAAATTTAGTTTTCTTTGTTTATTTGCAATCATGAGGAACTAATTTGTTTTTAGCTAGGGGAGAATTCAAAGCCAGGATTATTTATGTGACATGAATTGATTACATCCAGTTGTCATTTCATGAATCGTGAGTGCAATTTGCTTAAATGTTTGATTAAAACTTATTCTTGTATGTTGATTAAGGTGGCCAACTTAGTTTGCATGCTAGGATTTGATGCTAAAACATAACGAAGTTTCACCTAATCGTTACAAACTTATATTTACAACAGCTTGCTAGTCACAATCGCGTTAAGTAAATTCCTGGCAAGAGTGTCATACTGTCATAGTCACAAATGCCTTGTCAATGCTTATGATTTTCACAAAGCTTAATGATCTTTGATATGTATCTCTAGTATGTTGTCATATAGGGAACTTGATAAGAATAATTTAGCTTGCGGCACTACGTCCACTTCAATGAATTTAGGAAAATCTGAGGGTTAATGCGTGTTGTCACGGTTAATTTGGGGTGTTGAGGTTCATGGTTTATAGAAAGAACAACTGGAAATCGATTTGTGTTGCATATGTGTCATGTGTGGAGATTGACCCTTTAGCTAGCCTTTCACCCATTTAAATCACCAATTTCGTGTCTAATTAAGTTTACTTTCAATTTCGTTTTTTTAAGTCTTATTTTCGTCTAAAACCAATCCATTGCATTTAAGTTGTGTTAGTTGAGTCTAAATTCGTCAAAACTTGTGTTTCTTAGTATTTTGAGTTGAGTAGAGTTTTAATTTCATCCAATTTAGTCTTAGGTGTTAGTTGTGAGTGTAAAGAACCCGTTTTGTGTGTTTTGAGTCTAATTAGCTTGTTTTGAGTCTAGTAAGTCCAGAAACTATCCAATTTGAGTTCTATTTGCTGTTTTGAGTCTAGTTTAGTGTTTTAGAGACTAGTTTGTGTAGATTAGCATCCCTTTTAATCCCCAACCTAGAATGATCCTTACTTACACAATACTACATTGATAGGGTTTTAAGTTTGTGTGCAATCTAATTCCACATCAAATTTTAAGCATTGTTGCTGGGGATTAGCAAACTTGCTAAGCTTTTCCTTTGTTTCTGTTTGTGTCTTTTACTTTTGATATTTGATTTAGTTTTCTTTCTTTGATTTTAGGTACTAGAGAAGCAAGACATGGCAATTGTGACCACTCAAGCTCAATTGGTGCATCTCACTTCTCAATTGACTAATATTGCCGAAAGGACCACAATGCAAAGTGTCCCTAGATTCAATGTGCCCTATGGGCAAAGATTTCAACTTCATCAACGTCCTCAATTCACTGTGAATGGAGATGCTTAGGGTTCTCAAGGCTACGATCAACCAAGTAACAACATGTTTTCCAACACTTACAATTTGGATTGGAGAGATTATTCAGATTATATGTGGGGGGGACCTCAACAAGTTCAACAAGGTGGATATTGGCAACAAGAAGATGAGTTCTATTCAAGACCTATACAACCACCACAACCTCCCCCACAACAATTCCAATCGAATTCAAGTATGCCCATGACTTGTGATGAAATTCTTAATGTACTAACTTCTTTGACGCAAGGATCACAACAAGAAGAATATTTTCAGCCATCTGATGAGTTCTATCAATGGCCATATGCACCACCACAATATTCCCAACCGAATTCAAGTTCGTCAATGAATAATGATAAAATTCTTCAAGAACTAACTTCTTTGATGCAGAAAATGCAAAATCAAGCCAAGAAGATGGACGAATTGGAGAAGCATGTTGGGTAGATTATGGAATTCATGGTGCAAATTCAAGAGCAAAGTGAACTCTCCAACTCAAACATTGTAAATTCAATGGGAGAAGTTAAAATCGATAAAGCCATCACTTTGGTAAGTGATATGGAGGATGAAGCTATCCCAGAACCGTCCAAACATAGTCCGAACATGATTGAATTGCTGCTGCAAGAAGAAGAAGAGGAGGACGACATAGGCAGTTTAGAAGAACTCTTGCCGCAAGCCCCTCAAGTCCTTATGCTGTCCAACTTAGGGGAGGTTGTTCCAATTTCAATTCTTTCTAACCCCATTCCACCAAATGTCCTTTTTCCTTGTAGGTTCATGATTTCCAAGGAAGAAGATAGTGAAAAAGACATTGTGGAAGCCTTCCCAAAGGTGCAAAGTGATATCCCAATTCTTGGTGCAACAAACCAAATTTCAGATTGTGTTGAATTGTTCAAAGAACCTTGTACATCAAGAAGAGGGATTCAAGAGAAGGAAGTGGCTGGAGAATATGTAGAATGCATTAAAGATGACATATATGAGACAACCAAGCCCAAAGAAATTGAGTTTGATGACACGGGACAAGCCACAACCATCATAGTAAATCTGGCCAAGTGAAAAGTTCCTAAAATTTTCAAAGATGTGGTGTTTGTCATTGAGTGTGTCGGAGCACACAGGTAAGCCACCTCATCCAATTTCAATTTCATTTTCTACTAACATGCTGTTGATTTTGATGATTCAGGCACCCACTCTAGAATTTAAACCATTGCTGAATCATTTCAAGTATCACCTTCCATTCAAAGATCAATTCCATGCCGTGGACAATAGTGGAGCTTAAATGGAGGTATCGTTCAGCTGGAAGACGTTAAAGCAAGTGTTTCTTAGGAGGCAACACATGCGTTCGAATAAAGAAGACTTAGGCTCCGGCTCCACAACAAGATTTGCGTTTCTAAACCCTACTCTTTATTGCTTTTACTTTGCCATAACTGTCATGTTTGTTAGTTGTGTTGTTTGCTTGCTTGTGTGTGAGTCTATGTTTGAAACATTGAGGACAATGTTTGATTTAAGTGTTGGGGGGGGGGTAAAAAAAGTGTTTTCATTGCAAAATTCGTAGGATTTTGTCACCCATCACTTCTAGAGTTGTTTCTCACTGGTTTTCAGTGTTTTTACTGTGTTTTGAAGTGTTTTTATGTGTCTGGAAGTAAAAATACGAAAATTTGAAAAAAATCGAAAAAGTTTTGAGAAAAACCCAAAAAGAGTCTTTTTTGTGTTTTTGTGTCTTAGGGTATCTTCCAACACAATGATGATGATTTGGTTTTTAATTGCATGACTGTTAAAGAAAGTTACAAACATGGATGGAAGTTTGATATGCTCTTTGGTTTATGCTTGGTTGTGGTTGTAATTCACGAATTCACATGTAATCACAAAGGAAAAAAAAATAAAAAAAATCAGTTTTTGTAACATGCTTCAAGGAATAAACTCAAACTAACGCTACAACCCTGAGAGACTTGAGCCTATGCGTTATTTGGAGAGTTATTAATCTTGACATTCTTGTTTTCTAAAGTTGTTGCATGATCTCATTATTTATTTGCTTGGTTGCTACTTAGAATGCATTTTCATCATTATAGATCCAAATACTATAACTCATACCCATTTCATTCAAAGCATGACATTGAATTACATAACAAACATCAAGATGAAGTTGTTTAGTTAAACCCAGAGCCAAAAAGCCTTACCCTTTGCATATGTATTGTAGGTTTAGCCCATTGAGCCTTGTTTAGCCTATTTTCTTTGCTAGCCACATTATCATTACCTAGCCTAGTATAGGAACTATCCATACCCTTGTTCTTAAAGGATAGTGAAGCATAACTTAGAGGGAATTCCTTTTGATCTACATTATGCAGAAAAACAAGTGTAGGGGAAGGTTTTTCCGTTAAAAGTAGCATGTCTGTACATTTTTGTGTGCCAAACAAGTAAAAAGGGCACGGGTAGAGAAAAAGAAAAAAAAAGTTTGAAAAAAGTTTGTTTGGTTGCAAAAGTGTTGTTTGTTGAAGAAAGGGTCCAAAAGTTTAAATCTGGCCCTAAGAGTTATGTGAATCTTCCCCTTTGTGTTTAAAGTGCTTTGCTGCATTCAAAAGGGAATTCTATGTGTTGATTCAATTGTTTTGCTTGCTATTTCTTTAAGAACGTTTGTTTATCTTTACCTTTCTTTGTTAACCAATACCCTTAGCCCCGTTACAACCCTTAGACTTCTATCTTGATTGTTATGTATTTCAATAATGTGGAGTTTGGGATTGGTATGAGCATATGGTATCCCTGGTTCTTGCATCTAAGTAGTAGCATTCTGTTCATGAGATCATATTCACATATAATTCCAGAAAAAGTGCATTCTTTGTTATAAACATATGTGAGTGCCTAGTTGTCATGTTTACATCAGTCTTCTCACATATACCTAGTGTAGGGAGTGTAGTCAGAAAATCTGTGTGAAAATAGAGTGCATATCTTGTAAGGAATTGAGGGATTCTCTAAGGCATGTTACTACGTTCAAAAGGCTGTTTTAATTGGTTAAATGTCAACTAGTGGGTGGCTACTGCGATTAAGTAAACATTTGAGGGGTAGGGATAACTAAAATCTATGGGAGTAGTGATTTTTGACATGTTATGTACCATTGGAAATCCCTGAGGCGAACGTTGGAAGGTTTAGGTTATGTTTTGTTTCTTTGTTTTGCTCGACGACTAGCAAAAGCTAAGTGTGGGGGAATTTGATAGGAGCATATTTATGCGACTTAGTTAGCATGTTTTCTTGCATTTATTCAGTTTGTTATTGCTTATTATAGTGTTTTAAGTCATTTTCGTGTGTTTGTAGGTCCAAGAAGCAAAGTTGGCAAGAAAGTGCAAAATTGAGCATTTTGGAGCAAATTTGGGCTTGGAGTGGATATCACAAGCACGGTGCAAGATGGATGGACGAAATTGAAGTTCAAGAGAGGCTAGGAATGTGTTTCAAAGTTGCAGAAATTAATTCAAGTCATTGGGGATAAGAAATCAGCTCAAAACAAGGAAAATTATCCAAACTACCTTATCTTATCCTTACCTTAACCAACCTTATCATAACCTTATCTTGCTTTATCTTATTCTAATCCTATCCTAAATTAATTCCAGCTGCAACGGGGAGTTCTTTCCAGGTTAGGATATTTAAAACCCCTTTCTAGAAGCCCTAATCCTCTCCTAAATTGGTGCTACACCCTATCTTTCTAGACCCTTAAAATCTGGCGCCTAGACCCTTTTTAGAAGCCTAAGTTTCTACTTTCTAGATGGCCCTTTCCTTCTAGGATTGTGTTATTCTTCTCCTATGCAAATTATATCTTGAAATCCTTTCCCTTCAGCACTTAGGCTGCAGGTTTTAGCTATAAATATCACCATTCTGCCACATATTTTCTCCACCACCCCCTAGACCATTCACCATCCCCTATCATCAGACTACCTACACCATTCACCATTCCATTCACACCATACACATCCTTCTTGTGCCGCAACTTTGCAAAGGAATGAAGGAGAATGAGCCATCTGGAGCCATGCTTGCCATTCAAGACGTTGGATTGTTGGAGCATTTCTAGGTGTATTCTATCTTTGTTTTTAATGTTTAAATTTAGTTTTCTTTGTTTATTTGAAATCATGAGGAACTAATTTGTTTTTAGCTAGAGGAGAATTCAAAGCCATGATTATTTATGTAACATGAATTGATTACATCCAGTTGTCATTTCATGAATCGTGAGTGCAATTTGCTTAACTGTTTGATTAAAACTTATTCTTGTATGTTGATTAAGGTGGCCAACTTAGTTTGCATGCTAGGATTTGATGCTAAAATCTAAGGGAGTTTCACCTAATCGTTACAAACTTATATTTACAAGTAGTGGAGCTTGCAAGTCACGACCGTGTTAAGTAAATTCCTGGCAGGAGTGTCATGTTGTCATAGTCACGAATGCCTTGTCAATGCTTATGATTTTCACAAAGCTTAATGATCTTTGATATATATCTCTAGTATGCTGTCATATAGGGAACTTGATAAGAATAATTTAGTTTGCGGTGCTACGTCCACTTCAATGAATTTAGGAAAATCTGAGGGTTAATGCGTGCTGTCACGGTTAATTTGGGGCGTTAAGGTTCATGGTTTATAGAAAGAACAACTGGAAATCGATTTGTGTTGCATATGTGTCATGTGTGGAGAAGGACCCTCTAGCTAGCCTTTCACCCATTTAAATCACCAATTTCGTGTCTAATTAAGTTTACTTTCAATTTCGTTTTTATAAGTCTTATTTTCGTCTAAAACCAATCCATTGCATTTAAGTTGTGTTAGTTGAGTCTAAATTCGTCAAAACTTGTGTTTCTTAGTATTTTGAGTTGAGTAGAGTGTTAATTTCGTCCAATTCAGTCTTAGGTGTTAGTTTTGAGTCTAAAGAACCTGTTTTGTGTGTTTTAAGTCTAATTAGTTTGTTTTGAGTCTAGTAAGTCCAGAAACCGTCCAATTTGAGTTCTATTTGCTGTTTTGAGTCTAGTTTAGTGTTTTAGAGTCTAGTTTGTGTAGATTAGCATCCCTTTTAATCCCTGGCCTAGAACGATCCCTACTTACACAATACTACATTGATAGGGTTTTAAGTTTGTGTGCAATCTAATTCCACATCACCAAGTCACTCATTCTGCAGCCGGTCATGGAAAACGGCCTCTTGTTGAGCCTGAAACGACGGTGGAAACACCAATTCACCAGCAGGATCAAGACCTCAACATTCCCCCCAAGATGCCACTTCGGCTTTCGTAAGTACCCTCATTGTTTTCCTTTGGTTAATCTTCTGCCTTAGAATTCTAAACCAGGAAAATATTAAATATAAGGTGCCCACTTTCTCATTTCATCGAAAATTCTATACACCGGAAGGTATTATCTATATCTCCTAGACACCTCAGTGGCCATCGAAAATAGATAACCTTCATTGGTCGTGAGAATTAAAAAGCAGTCTTAAACACTAGGCTCGACCATTAAGCTCTTTGGGCTCGAGCAACGAACTAGCATATATGGTCAAAGTCTCTTCTCGGCAGGTCTAACATTTTCCCTTTTTCTTGTTTCCTTGCAACTTGACTTGTTCTGACAAGTTCCTTTCTGTGCAGCCTTCATAAGAGGTTGAGCTCGATGCCCTACTATCTAATACCTCTGGAGCCGCTGGACCTTCTGCTTTGACCGAGCCTGCTGCAACCATGGCTGAATTCATCTCATTCGCCAAGCTGCAAGAAATCCTATCTTTTTCAGCTTTGCAAATTCTAACGCGTAAAGGCCTTGACTCTGTGGGAGAATTTTTGAATGTCCTTGCTTCTGGGCGTCAATTGAGCAATGAATCCATTGTTCAATTGTCTTTCATCTTAGAGAGAACTCGAGAATACTTTACTATTTTTAAGAGAGCTTTTTGAGAAAAAGATAACCTAAAAGCTACAATGGTCACCCAAGAAGCAATTCAACCAGAGCTCGAGGCCATAAAGGAAAAGAAGAAGAAACTAGCAGTTTTCGACCATCAAATTGTAGAACTTCAATGCCATAGATCGGCCGTTGCTTCTGAACTTGAGACGCATTTTGAATCAAACAAGGCCAAGTTAACAGAGTTCGCAGCCGACGAGAGGCGGATTGAACAAATGAAGCTTGACAAGAGGACGCAACAGGCCGAGGTTACAATGGGTGAAGTAAGGTGGCTAGAATTAAAGGCCACTCTTAAAGCCTTCATTCCTTCAACCCCTTAGGACTATGCATATCTGTAAGCTGCTTTAATTCTTTGTAACTTTTACAAGTTTAGTGAAACGCGCATTTATTCTCTCAGTTCCCAAGTTATCGCATAACACTTCTATAAAAATTTCTTGTTTATTGGCAACTTGTGAATTAAACTAGTTCGATCCTTGAGATGGTATGCCCCATTGCCGAGAACTTTGTGAACGATGAACTGTCACTCCTAATTCGACGACCATTTGCCGAACTTAGGGTTTTTAATTCCCACGGGTAGCACGGTTTGCCAAACTAACTCTCCCTTGCCGAACTTTTTTTGTCTAACTCGCTGATTATAAGCTCACTCGGTAATTTTCTAACTCCTGTCTCATAGCCTGACTAAATCGGCACAAATAAACTAATTTGTTCAATTACTCTCAACGAGTTTATACCTAGCTCGACCTGCAACATCGCGTCATGTCCATAGGTCAATGCATATGGGAGTCATTCCAGTGGCTGATCAGAGTGAAGTTCGATAGACCCATAACACTTCGTTTAACTTCAGATGCCACATACCAGGTTTTTCTCTTACCATTTTTTCAAGAATACCGATCAAAACTTTGTTACTTGCTTCGGCTTGCCCATTCGCCTACAGGTAATACGGCGTAGACTGCTTGAGTCAAATTTTTAGATTAACCGTATACTCCTTAAACCTATCGGATGTGGAAATCGTACCATTATCTATTATGATTGTTTCTGGTGCGCCGAACGTAGTCACGATGTTTTCTTCTACAAAATTACAAACTTCTTTAGACATCAACTTAGCATATGATTTTGCTTCGACCCATTTGGTGAAGTAGTCTGTCGTAACAAGTATCCATGCATGCTTCGCTAACCCAGAATATGGTGTAATTTTGCCGATTATATCCATGGCCCATCCTCTAAACGGCCATGGTTTGGTGATCGAATGTAGTGATTCGGCCATGACTCTATGTATATGGCCATGAGTTTGACACTGTACACATCCTTATGCAAACTCAATATAATCCTTCATTATACTTGGCCAGAAATAGCCGTATCGGCGAAGCAACCATCGTATATTTTGGCCGAACTGATGAGCTCTGCGGATTCCTTCATGAACTTCGGTGATCGCCTGGGTGGCCTCTTGTGGGTCGATACATAATAACAATAGGTCATCCTCACCCTTTCGGTACAACACATAATTTGTGGCATGAGTCTTTGTCCTACAGTCGTGTTTACCATTAGGGTTATCGAGATACCGCATGATTGACCATATCCAATCGTCTGGTAATGCCTCGACTACGCAAACATCTACATGATCTCCTCACTCCAACAATGAAGGCAACAACATGACTCTTGTTCGTAAACATCTACGGTCATCGTATTACAGGTATCGCCCGACCTATCTTGCCTTCATGAGTTGTGCACCGGAGGCTATTTGAGCCAGTTTGTCTACATTGGTATTTCAAACTCGGGAGATATGTTTGAATATAATGCCATCGAAAAACTTGGCCAAATAACTGGCAACCATGTGATAGGGCGCCAGAGTGCAACTCATGTAAGGAAAAGTGTCATTAAGTTGGTTAATAAGAAGTTATGAATCATTGAGGACGAGGATGCGGGTTGCCCGCAAGTCGTGAAGAACACCAAGGCCGATGGTAAGGGCCTCGTATTCGGCTTGATTATTTGAACAGTCAAAGTCAAGCTTGAGAGAAAAATACCAGCGGCAGTGATCTGGGGACTGAATGACAACCCCAACAACAATCGAAACAGAAGTGCTAGAACCATCAAAATACATTGTCTAATAATTATCTTAAGTCTCCACCATGGCGATTTCGATGTCACTGCCTCGAAAACCATATGTGGATGGGTGTTGGGCCAAGAAATCGACCAATGCTTGGGCCTTGACTGCTTTCTGGAGCACGTATTGCAAGCTAAATTTGGACAACACCATTGTTAACTTCCCAATTTGGCCTTTGACTATCGGTCAAGTGAGCATGTAACGATTGACGTCAGTCTGGGCGATGACCTGGGTGACTGATGGAAGCATATAATGCCTAAGTTTCGATGCGGCAAAAAACAATGCTAGGCAGAGTTTTTCGACGGCCGAGTAGTTGATCTTATGAGCATTGAGGTTTCGGCTAAGATAAAAAATAGCTTGCTCACGCCCAGTGTCATTGTTTTGCACCAGACGACAACCGATAGATTATTCAGCCGCAGAGATATACAATTTGAGAGGTTTGCTTTGTCGAGGTGGAACAAGGACACGTAGGGTCGTGTGAGAGAAATCTTGATTTGTGTGAAAGCCTCTTGATGTTTAGTTCGCTATTCGAAAGTGTCAGAATCCTTGAGTTTCAAAAGGGTGGAAAAGGGTCCCATTTTCCCTAACGAATTAGCAATAAATCGGCGGGGGAAGTTAATCTTACCGAGCAACGACTGTAATTGATTTTTGGTCACAGAAGGTGAAGCATTGATGATTGCTCGAGCTTTATTTTCGTCGACCTCAATACCATGGTGATGTACATGGAATCCTAAAAATTATCGGCTAATACGCCGAAAGCACATTTGGCAAGATTCATTTTTAAGTTATGTTGGCGTATATGTAGGAAAGCTTGTCGAAGATCATCCAAATGTGTCTGTCGACATTTCAATTTGATTACAACATTGTCAATGTAGACTTCGATGGTGGTTCCAATTAAATCATAAAATATAGTGTTCATCGCTCGTTGGTATGCGGCGCTAGCGTTCTTGAGGTCGAATGGCATGACAACCCATTCGTATATGCCGAGTGCCCCCGGGGAACGGAAAGCGGTTTTGTGAATGTCGGCCTCGGCAATGAAAATCTAGTTGTACGTGGCATGTCCATCCATAAAAGATAAGATCTCGTGGTTTGCTGCTGCGTCGATTAACAAATCTGAAATTGGCATTGGATATTTATCTTTGGGAGTTGCTAAGTTCATATTTCAGAAATCAATACAGATATGCAGAGCACCATTTTTCTTTAAAACTGGGACGATATTTGCCAACCATTCGATGTACCGAGCTGTCCGAATGAACCCGGCTTTTAGAAGTTGAACGAGTTTATCCTTTATGCCAAGTTATACTTCGGTTAAGAATCGTCAATGTGGTTGACAGAATGGTTTATACCCAGGTTTAATACGTAACTCATGCTCAACAAGCGTTCATTCTAAACTAGGCATCTCATGGTAACTCTAAGCAAAACAATCTTTAAATTCCTTTAGTAAATTACAAAGCTCGGCTTTCATATGTTGGGGTAACAAAACACTAATAAATAAAGGCCGTGGGTCCTTGGCTATTCCAACATTTATTTCTTCTAAAGGGTCATTGACCTGAGGCTGACTATTCTCGAGTTCGGCCGGTGTGGCTTGAACTTTATCCAATGATAGAAATAGGTCGTTATCTCATTCGGCCAGAAATTCGATTAAGTTTTATGCCTGAGTTTGGTTGCTTAGAAATAGCATATCAATAGGCCAGCAATCATTCCATGGTGAATGAAATTGCGGCCCAGTGCATTTCTTGTTTGGCATCAATCATCAACGTTGGCAAGTAAATCGGCTAACCCAAGTCTCACCGAATCTTGGTGTAAATTTCGGCGGCTACCTCGATGGCTTTCTGAACTGAGATCCGAGTCGGCCATCATTCCTCATGAAAACCCTGCAGGGTAATGTAGCTGACATGATCATCATAATAGCGGGCCTGAATCATGTTAGCCTCGAACGGCTGATCATCGGCTAGGGTGAACTACAACTGATTTACCGTCCCAAAAAATAAGAACTTGGTATAACGACGAAGGAATACAGCCTATTTGATGGATACAATCGTGGCTGAGTAATGCATTATATTCAATTTTTGAATCAACTATGAAAAATGATGTCATGTGATTACAACCGGTAATGCTCACCTCCAAAGGAAGCACTCCCTTTGTTTGGGACTTGTCACAAATGAAGCTGTTCATGGTTACCTCTGACGGGATGAGTTTGTTGTTAGAACGTCATAATGTTTTCATGATGGATACTGGCATGATGTTGATTGTTGCTCCATAATCAACGAATACCTTGGAAATTGGGTATCCTTCAATATGAGCCATAACATACAACGACTTCAGATGTTAAAGATTAACAGAAGAAGAACGAGGAAACAGCTCAGCAAGAGCTACTTTAAATTTATCCTATTTGCTCTCTGGCCAGTCTTCTTCGACAGCAATGAAGTCAACTTGTGTTGCTTCTTCAGCAAGCACGTCACCATCCAAGAAATTTTGTTAAGATATGGTTGGCTGAAACTTTGCAGGTAAAATGTGAACTATGCTAATCTCCATGTTCTCGAGGACCGAAGGGCCCATTGGGTCATGGTCTTCATCTTTCGAACTATCGGCCGAAGTGTTATGCTCTTGAGTATCCTTGGCCTGACTATCTTTTGTTTCAAGGAGTGGTTACTATGGCACATCTTCCGGTCCTGCGTCGTTCTGGTCGTCATTTCCGAGCTCACTCGACGTTGGAAGTTGGTCTTGTTCTTATGCCGCTTTATGGGCTTACTCTTGATAGGCAATTCGAGCTTTTCTTGTGTCAAGGTAAGTATTCAGATGTGCCACACGCTTTTTCTCATCGGCCATAAGGCCGAAAAGAGCCGCTGCCAAGAAGACTTTGAAATGGTACCATAAATACTGCAGGTCCTCAAAAGAAAAAGAAAGCTTGGCTGCGTCTATATCGATTGACCTCAAAGCCAAGAACTCGGGCTTTACATATGTGCTGGAACCTGGCTTCCATCGCTGGATCGGTGGTTTTTTAGATAATTTGTTTGGCGTCAGGGCAAGGGCTTATTGACACTTCTTTGCTAGGCCATATAAGTCCTTAGAAGAATATTTCTTGTGAAACTTCCACATGTACTCTAAGGCCTCGCTGAGAAATGGAGGGTGTAGATTCTGTCATACTTTAATTAGTGGCTCTGGTGAAGGCAGCAGAGGTAGTTTGCTTTCTGCTTCTTTTCTAAATTGCTCAAAACGAGCTTTCATTTCCCTAGGTCGAAAAATGAGTTTGATACACTTTTCAGACTCTTCAATGGTGGTTTCAAAGTCAAGATCAATTACCTTTTTCCCTTAGAGTAATTTGGTCATGATTGTCGGGGGTTGTCGGTCATCTCTATTTGCCATTGTTTCTTTCAGCTGCCATTTAGGAGCCGAAGTAGCCTGTGCTGCCTGTCGTCGAGCCATGCAATCTATTCGCTAGCGATGATGTTTCTGAGAATTAGATAGTGCAGTATACACGTTGGTGGAAGAGTTGTAACTGTACCATTGTTGGTCGCGTGGTTCAGGCAACTTGAAGGTCTTTTGGTTCGCTGATGAACTCGAATTGCTAGAATTTCACAAATAATAATCCTCATTGTAAAATGGCGCATCAAAATTAAGTCGTAGTCTGGTCAAGCCTATCAAACACTTTCTGATGCTGACCAGCGTCGAGCACTTTCGGGGGTGTCGTTACGGCCATAGATGGCTGTTGTGGTATTGAAGCCGGATGGGGTTTTTCCTTTGGTTTGATGAGGACGACGCGTGCTTTACAATGACTACACAAAACTATCAGCCCATCAGTTTCTTCGGCACTAGAGTCTGACATAGCTTCAACTATGGCCAGTCTCGACAACTCTGTAGGTGGTTAATTCGAAAATAAATCAATTTTGAGCTGGGGTCGAGAGTTTTTCTTTGGGATGTGTTGCATTTGAACGAACTCGGCCTTCTCTTTTCCTTTGTATTTAGGTAAATGAGCGTAGACCATACCAATTATCTCTGACGAAAAAGGATTGACGTAAACCATCATTTGTTTGTCAGGAAATATGAGCTTGCCCTTGTCAATCTAGCTCTGAATGGCATCACGGAATACAACACAGTTGTTTGTCATATGCTTATTCGAGTTGTGGTATTTGCAATATGTTTTACCTTTCAACTCTTCGGCCTTAGGGATGTTATGCCCTGGTCGAAGCTTGATAATCATTGCCACCAACAACTGGTTGAAAATTGCGTCGGCCTTGGTGATATCAAAAGTATAAACTTTTGATACTTTGATTGTAGCTTCTTTAGAGGCCAAGCGAGTTTTGGCATCCTTGGGATTGGGATGAGCCAAAGCTTTACATATGTATGGCTTATCAATTACAATCTCAGCTACGTCTACACTGGCATATTGGGGGTCTTCGCCTTCAGCCGATGCATAACTGACTGAAGGATTCTTGTAAATTTTTCCTTGGGTGGGGGATGTTGATATCTTCTCTTCTTGAAGTAGATAATCATATTGCTCGACATGTTGAGCCAATTCGTACATATCCCAAAAATTTACCCTCAAGAATTTCTTTTTGAATTCCATGTCTAAGTCGTTCAAAGCTATTCTCATGAACTTAACTTCAGAAAGAGGTACTCAGCACCAATTTATGGCTGACTTAAGTCTCGTTAGGTATTCCATTGGTGACTCATAAAATGCCTGAGCCATCCTGGCCAATGAAGACACTGACATCTCCATTCCCGATCTATAGAATTGCTCATGGAATTTCTCGACAAGTTCTTCCCAGCTTTGGATGGAATTAGGTGGGAGATTGATGTACCACGCGAATGTCGAGCCTTTTAACAAAAAGTTGAATAGCCGTAACTTATGGAAGTCACTATTAACATCTATACATTGCACAGTGAACTGAGCCACATGCACGACTCTTCAGTGAAAAGGCTAAAATTTGAGATTTTAAAGCCTTTAGAATACTCTAAATGCTCTACAGAAGCTGGGTATGGATGGATGAATTTTGGCCCCTTTTTCAAGGTTGAATCGATCATTTTTTGGACCTCAATCAAATCGATAGATGATATGAGTGTATTTATGCGACTTTGTTATCTTATTTCTTTGCATTTACTTAGTTAATTTCCATTTATTATAGTAATTTAAGTTATTTTCGTATTATTGTAGGTCCAATTGGTAAAGATGGCAATAAATGGCCAAATGGAGTAATTTGGAGCAGTTTTGGACTTAGATCGGATAGCATGCGTGAAGAACAAGTGGCATGGACGTTTTTGAGGTTTAAAAGGGCTTTAACATGTGTTAAACATGTGCCAAGATCTGGAGGAATCAGAATTGAAGCTTGGAAGACAAGGAAAAACATTATCTTTTCCAACCTTATCCAAACTTATCTTATCTTAACTAACCTTATCCAACATTATCCTTGATTATCCAACATTATCTCATCATATTTCCACCTGCAAAAGGAGTCCTAATCCATCTAAACATATCAATCCTTTTCCTCCTTGGTTTTAGCCGCACCCTTGCCCTATAAATTGAATTGTACCGCAGCACTCAAATGAATTGTACCGCCGCAGATTTTAGGAGCATTCAAAGGAGAAATCAAGTGTGCCGTGACCTGTAATTAGGAGAAGGAGAGCTTGTGCCATGCAGAGATAAACCCAAGTCTTGTGCCGCAAATTGCAATCAAGCCTTGGAGATTTCTAGAGTTCTTTCTATCATTTCTTAGTTTTAATGTTTATTTTATATTGCTTTTCAATTCCTATGAACATGAGTAGCTAAGTTTCGTTTTAGTTAGAGATGACTTCGAAGCCATGAACATATGTTTTATATGAATTAATTTCCTCCAATTATTGTTTCGTAAAACATAAATGCGATTTACTTATCTGTTTTATAGAGAACTTTTTCTTGTATGTTTATTAAGGAGACCTACTTAGTATGGCCATCATTTTTTTTGTTCTTTAATTCTCTTTTGCTTTATCTAATTCAAAGACAATAAATAAATAGAGATGTGCATAAAAAGAAGATATTTGTAAAATTAATTTCCCCTCATTCGATAATTTCCTCCCTTTCATCAAGGACAATATTTTTATCCACAAACCAAGATCCACATGATGGCCAATTACAAACGAAGCTCAACACGATCAGCAGAGTCAGACTCTGATGCAAAGGCTTGTTAATAATGTTCATAGAAAAAAGGGCACTGCTATTCATGATATGTTGAGAGAGTATTAATCTCAAATAGAAGAATTGAGGAAACTTATAAATTTTTATAAGGATTTTTTTTTCTTCCTAAGGTAAGAGTTTTTATAAAAAGTTGAGTTATTCTATATTGTAAATTGATTTTATAGTGAACGTTTTTAATTTCCTTCACAACCTACCCTATTTGGATTGCGGTCATAGGAAAATAAAGGGAAAATAAACATGATTGGTTTGTTGGAAAGAATATGGACCTGGCATAATTGTGTATTTTTTTTTGGAACAAAAGATATTATCTACGCAAAGGGAGAGGGAGTTGGCTTAGTATAACAATGGGCTAGCAATTATGTGGTTCAAATTCTCCTTCGGTGAGAATCGAACCAAAGACCTATCACTTACAAGTGAAGAGGAATATCACTAGACCGTAGTACTAAGTGATGGCATAATCGTGTATTTGATTGCATAGACTGACTGAATTGCTAATATTTGGTTGACTAGTCATGCATAATTAGGATAATAAAAAGGGTAATGCTAAGGAGACTAAATTAAGATTATTACTTAATTGTTAATAAACGTGCTAATTACTGTTGATGATACTATTTTCTAAATTTTGTTTCCCTAGCATTATAAAAAAAAAAAAAAAAAGATAAGATCATTTCTACTGTAAAATAAACGTGATAAGTCATCACCCATTTATCACTCACAGGCCCAAATATTAATCAAGCGTGATGATTAACAAACTTACTTTTTATATAAATGTTTAAAGAGATAGTAAACACCAAAATGCCGGCAAAAACACGAAATCTTCATTTCAATCACAAATCCGAAACATAAAAGGGGACATACAGATAAAGAAAGAAAAACAG
Organism: Crataegus laevigata; assembly: GCA_963580275.1. Classification (NCBI taxonomy): domain Eukaryota; kingdom Viridiplantae; phylum Streptophyta; class Magnoliopsida; order Rosales; family Rosaceae; genus Crataegus; species Crataegus laevigata. The sequence continues at coordinate 12,674,610 of OY756940.1, read as the reverse complement.
TATAACACGTTGCACATCAATTGCCAATTGGAGGAAATAGGCCAGGGCAGATTGCAAGATTCATTTGGTGAAAAAAAAAAATTGAGTTGGATAACTCACTACATTTAAGGCATATTATATTATTGAAGTGAAAAATGAATGTAAACTTTAAACTTTTGTCTAGCCACTTAGTACTATAGTTTAGTGATATTTTTCTTTACTTGTAAGTGAAACGTCTTAGGTTCGATTCTCGCTAAAGACGAATTTAAACCAAATTATTGATAGCCTATTATGAGACTTAGCTCACTCTCTCACCCCTTAGTGTAAATAATATTGTTTGTTTAAATAATTAAAAATTAAAAAAAATATAAAAAAAAAACTTCTGTTCAAATTTGAAGTAGAAGATGCGCCATGAAGAAAACATGCATTTCCAATTCTAGCAAGGTAAAAGGGGTAAATGCGTGCACTTTCGTACAAACGCCTTGTTTTCAATGGACTCCAATACCGAACCGTAAGAAACACAAAAAACACTATAAAAAAAATACGTACACATAATCACAAAAGAATAATAGTAGTTCGGCCAAACTTCCCTACGTCACTCAGACAATAATTTACTGGATATTTCACTATTTGTCAAGGAAAACGTATTGGTTTACAAGAAATTTCCGTTTGCTCTCAACTCTACGTCTAATTGTTAACTATAAAAATCAAGCTAAGCATTGATCAAGAATCTGAGAAAATGAAGCAAGAAACTTAGAGAAAAAGAAGAGCCTCGAACAGGCTTTTCATTTCAAAATGAGCTATTACAAGAATATCCAATATAAAGGAATACTAATAACGAAGAAACCCTTCATCCAATCTAACTAAACCTATCCAAATCTTATCCAAACAACTAATCTTTAAAGCCGAATCTGTGTGTTTTAACTGACATAGCAGATTACACATGTAATGCTTCCATGTGGTTACACTTATCATTAATATATCTCAGTTCTCGCACTTATTAAAGTGTCTCCCTTTATGCTACTAGTTTGAAGCCTAACTAGTTGGAGTTTGACCCTTGGGAATACTCAAATGAATGAAATCATGCTTTATTTGATTTAGTTCACATACGTTGAAGGAGTGCTGTTTTGCTTACCACCCTTGATTGGTGGTAGTGTTCATCGCACATACTTATTATTATTAGATAAGTTTAAATTTTAAGATTTGTATCTATCCATTACACAGATTTTAATATTTAAACTCATTCAATAGTGATAATATGATGATGAACATTACCATCACTTAAAAGCAGTGAGCAAAAATATTCCCACATTGAAGGGAGACTGAGCTGCTAAAAAAGCATTGTTGATTGGTGTTTAAGAAGAATTTGTACTTGTACCTAGCATTCGGTTGAACGAAGACTAACTGAACTGCTTAAAATATTCAATTCCCTTTATATTTCTTTGTCAAGGATAAGAATAAATGCAAATAGCTACAGTTGATAGGGAATGCTCGATTACGAAAATCAGATTTATGTTCATAGTTTGATTCAACATATATCGAGATGGGTGTAATCGATTATGAAAATCAATTCATAAATCCAGCTAATCAGTGAGAATCAGATTCACATGGGTCCGGTAACTGACTGATTGCCACCCTTTGCTCAAGCTTTAAGAAATTATTTTATTATATTAACTGATTTAATTAGTCCAGATATTTGAGGGGAGTTTTGAGATATTAATTAAAAACTTGAGGATGGATCGATGATGCTGATAAATGATATTCGAAAGAAGTAGAAACTGCACAGAATTTTCATCATATTTTAGCTTTATTCCTTTCTTTATGGCCCAACAGAGACTTGGAACAGCCTGCATATTTGTGCATTAGATTGGGTAGAGACCAACTCAATTATTAAATTGTTGGCTTATTAATCACACATGAAATATCAGACGAAGTAATTTAATATCTTTTGTTGATAATATATTGTTATATGTGGGTTCTTCTAGACCCCCAAAAAAAAAAAGTTCTAAATTCTAATTCTCAACCTTTTGGCATGCTTCTTGTCCTGATGATCTTATATTTGTTACACTGAGGCATCAAAATCATATTATTCCTAACTTACCCCCCACCCCCCCCCCCCTCTCATTAGTTAATGGCAGCTAGATGCAGATCAGAACAAAGCATATAAAGAGTGTAGTACCACTGCACTGAATAGGTCCAAAAGTTCCCTTAATTTGAACATCGCTAAAACTTTGTTTGTGGAGAGAATGATAAACAGTGTCTGGCTACAACTTGGTTTGTGGAATTGATAAACATTGTTTGGCACCTAGCATGTATAATGTATGTTAAAAATTACTCATGAAAAATACAATTAGAAAAATTTATGTATTAACTATAATTTGTTTATAAGACATAATTAGTTTTCTTACATATATCAAGTATTCTTTTAAGAGTAACGCTACACTTACCATCTCCTTAATAGAGGCAGGGCCCACAAACATACGTGGATCTATTAAAAAGTTGTTACAAATGATAGTAAAAATAACAATTTTGTTCTTTTAAATTGAATTATCTTAAAGAGATGAATGTGCATGCATGTCCAAAAAATGATATATATATATATATATATATATATATATATATATATATCATGAGGATGGAGTATAGAAGATCTTATATAAATTTCAAAATCATAATTGTTTAATTTTGTAATCTTCATGTAAAGAAGTATCTCTACCGTTTAATTAATAACATACTAGCAATCTTACAAATGCTATGCATGAGTCTATGAAACTTTTGAAAATAAAATCTACAAAAAGAGAGAAAATATAAAATGGTGGCTAAAGGTTTTTGGTGACGACATTTAAACGATTTTTTGTTGCCAAAGAAATTGTTCATATTTATAACGACTGTTTTGAGTAATTATTTCGTCACTAAAAGTTAAAAACGTGGAAAAGAGAGGGAGGTGGGAGGGAAAATGGGGGCAAGTGACATAGGTACCTAACGGTGAGGGAGAGAAAAAAACAGTAAAATTATTTTGTATTTAGTTTACATTATTGCCATAACTTTTATTTTGGTTCCTTTTTTTTTATTTTGTTAATATGTTAATTTGGGCTTTTTATCCTTTTTAAATGACAGAAGATTTTATTAATAAATAGTTTAGATAGACTTCGGTATGTATGTAGTGGATGAGTCCTATGGGGCTTGCCCCAACCATTTATGTAGAATCCAAATTAAGCAAAACTTGTACTCTCATTATTTGGAATTTCTTGCTAAAATGGGGAGTCAAATTTCTTCTCTTCATCCTGACACAACTTTCCAACCGATGATCATGATTACCAAGGATAACCCACGACAGGCGAGTCAAGTTTCTTCTCTTCATCCTAATACACCTCTTTCAACCTGTGATCATGATTACCAAGGATACCCCCGACGGGCGACTGCAGCCAACATGGAGAATCATGGACCTCCACAGAACCTTCAGAGGCCTAATTATAACAAGCTCATCAATTCTGATGAGGCAGGGAGAATCCATGGTGGGATATACATCAAAGAAGTATATGGTACTCGTACTTCTACCGGTAAATCGATCAATACGAGGCGTTATTATTGACTAGTTAGCCCGTCAAATATCATGCTTGAACACATATATATGGGTAACAAATGACCTAGCTAGTCCTATGTACCTCCACATCGTGTGTCTTGAAGTTTTATAACGTCTATATATATATCGTTTTCTAATGCCCTACTTGTAATACAGAAGCTCTATATATATCGTTAGTATAATCTTGAAGTTTTATATAGCACTCATGCATGTCTCTCTCTTTATATATACAGAAACTCTATATATATCGTTTGTATCTTGAAGTTTTATATAGCACATGCAATTCCATTGGCGGAACCAAGTTAAGGGCTGCCATGGGCTGCAGCCCAGGTAGCTTGCGGTGAAAAAAAAAATTTACATGTAATTTTGATTGATTTTCGAATGTAGCTCATCAAATATTTAGTCACTAATTCGAATTATTTAGGTTTAACTATATATAATTATATAATACAGTTTGCAAACCATCTCTTTTTCTTATATTATTTTTCTCATCGCTTCTTGTACATGTACAAGTTTGGATTTGTTTAATTTTAACACGTATTTGTTTAATTACAAAAAAATTTGGCTCACCTTGTGAATTTTTTTTAAGCTAGCTGACACTATAAAAAATAAGGTATCAAGTTTTTTTATTTATAGACATTTAAATTTTTAAGTTAGCCCACCCGATAAAAAATTTCTAGCTCTGCTCTGTCTCTCTCTTTTTATTTCATTGATTTGACTTGCGAAGAATGCATGCACAATTAATTGTGATATTGATTAATTTGGACTAAATAACGCACATGCATGGCTTGATTAAATTTGTTAAACTCAATGCTTGGTGTTAGTTTAATATAAGAGTATTCTTATACCTAGAACTCCTTGGTGTTTGTTTAGTATAAGACTATTCTTATACCTAGACTATTCGTATATCTTCTCTCAAGTGTGTGAGAGAAAGCGGGAAAAAAAAAAACACAGTTAATTAGGACTTAGCGCAGAAGAAAGCCAACTTCTGAGCTCTATGTGTGGGTATAGGAGAATATATAATAGATCTCCTCCAATATAGAAATGGTCAAGAGTTTCCAAGAAGTCCGCCATCATATCAGTCAAGACTCAAGAGAGATCTCCTACGCTTGGAGAATATAGAAGCTGTTATAGGGTTGTAACTAAACTTGAGCACAGTAAGCAAGCTAACCTTGTGGAATTGGTATAAAAAGAGAGAGAAAAAAAATCTGTATAACTGAGAACTACTCTTCTCTTATTTGCCAAATTTCCAACAAACGTAAGAATTGAAGATGGGAATTTTAATTTGCAATTAGGCGGTGTTTTCAGTTCCACATTCGATAGTTTCTCTGTGTGTGTGTCTATATATGTATATATCTACAAACATTTACCATACCATATAGATTTTTTTGTTTTTTGTTCTTTAATTCTCTTTTGCTTTAGCTAATTCAAAGATCATAAATAAACAAATGTGTGCATAAAAAGAAAATATCTGTAGAATTAATTTCCCCTACTTCAATTAAGAATGCCACCTACAACTTGAGTTGAAATGAATAGTGTTCTTTCATGGAGGAAGATACTTATCCCTTTACTTATGATTAACATATATCCATTGTACGAACATCATAATCAGAACTATTCCTTCCTGTTATCATCATCTAAAGATCATATTCAGGAAAAATCATTTAATTTGAAGATTGTTAATTCATCATATCTAGGCGCTAGGCGGCTGGCCACTGTCCCGATTAATGTCTAGGTGTTTGAAAATTAAGAAAGGGCGTCAGACAAGCTGAGGTGCCCGCCTAGTCTGCCCAAACCCGCCTAGGTTGCGACTCACATAGACAGAAAATAGATAACTTTTAATTTGCATTTAATTTTTTCAATAAATTGTATGAGACTTGTTGAATACTTAAATGAGCACACACTATATGCTTGTTCCCCATGTTCTCATTATGTTCCAATACTTCATAATACATATGTTATAATATTTTGTAGTTTATGATGAAATTATATATATTTTAAGTATAAATAAATACTTATTTACACTAAATATAATGGATTTACTTAATCTAGGCGCTAGGCCCCAGCCTGCCACCCGGCTAGAGCTTATCGTCTTTTAAAACCTTGATTTATATGAACGGTTTGGATTATGATATTTGTATGATAAATATACGTTAATCAAAAGTGGATGGAAAAATAGATTCCCCATTGGGAACACAAGCATTATTCTTATGTGTTTATTAAATCCAATCTTTTTCCTTTTAATTTGGTGGTGGTGGGTGGTTTAATTTTATAAGGGATGCTTTTGAACTTCTTTTTCTACTTTTAATTTCGTTTTACAAATGCAATGTTTTCTGATAAACATAACTATCTATTTCTAGGCCACCCTTTAAGATCAACTAATTTACATAAATTTAACCAAATTAGAAAGCATTTAACTATTTGATCCCTAAACTCTAACTCCTAGTTTCAATGTTTAGCTAAAAAACATGGTTCGTTCATTGATTTTATAACCATTAGATAACTTTTTATTTTTAAGATTTAGTTCATTTTTACAGAAATGACCTTAAAGGATGACCAAATAAATAAATAATTCGAATCATAGTGCAACATTGGAGAATGAAAGTCTAAAAGAAATTTATTTCAATCTATGACAATATCCAGTAAGAGTGTCATTTTGCTAACTTATGTGGTACTTTTATGCTACTTTAAAGTTTGTCGTTCCAACCCATCACTAATTGAGGTTGGCTGTATGAATTTTAGAACGCTATTGTGTTCGGTTTTGCACCATACCTTCCGTTAGCTCCAAGTATTCCATATCTTTTCTTAAAATCTTTTTTCAAGTCTTCCTCTACCCCTTTTGCCTTGAGCTTTAATCTCATAGTCGCATCTTCTAACCGCAGCATCTGTAGGTCGTAGGTTCACGTGTCCAAACCAATTTAACAGATTTTCTCACATCTTGCGGCAACTCTTCAAATTTGTTTCTCACCTTAAAATAATACTATCCTAAGTTTATCATATCTTATGGAGCCCAAATTTTTATTTTTTAACTCTACTCTAAACCATACTTTTGATGAAAATTTATCTTCAATTTGCTAATTCAGTTGCTACTTTTGCTGGAGATAAGGTTGTTCTACGTAGCATAACAATTCTAACTTTGCTAACCATTACTACCCTTGTATTCCTGGAGATGCTCACTAATTTAATTTGTTGGGGTAGAATTCCCTAACATAATGAAGGGTCTTTCCTTTGAAAATCTTTGAGCACCCTTGTTATATATGGATTTTGTTGATGCACACAATTAGTGAGATTTTGGAACAACGTAAAGTGTTAAATTTGTGACCTTCACAAAGGTTGCTTGAGTCACCTAGTGAGGATAATATGTAAAGAGATACAGATAGAGATAGGGAAGCAAATACAAGATGTATATAGTTCATCCTAAGTTGGGCTACGTCCACGAGAGAAGAAGAGTTCTTATTAATAGTGAAGAGTTTATACAATACATAGGTTCAAGCATAATCATCATTAGTAAGTCTTAATGATGAATTTAAGTATAATAATGGCATTAGGGATTAATGGTAGGAGAATAGTCTCCTTTTATTGTTGAGGAGAGTCTCCGGCTTTCGTCCGTGATCGATGTGGACTCTAGGATCTTTATTCTAATGTTGACATTTGTCGTATTGTGATTGGCCTCCTGGTTTGAGAGAAACTATTGTGCTTTGACAGGGGTGCCTCAACACAAATCCTTTAGTAGGTTCCTAAAGGTATAAAATTCACCCTTGTTCGATAGTTTCGAGATTGGTAAAGTATAGTACAAATAGATTTGCTTTGGTAAAGCTATGATATTTATCATTTAATTATGGATGGAAATTAAGGAAGGCTAGATATGTTTTAGCAATGCCTCATATTTCCGTAAATTGGAATTACTTTAAAATGTGTGCCAATATCCTGAAGCCACCCAAGGAAAACGAGATAAAGTGGTAAACCATATATAGATTCCTTTCAATCTCTTCAAGAAGATAAAGATAATATCTTCACCTCCCAAGTTCCACCATTTGATCGTTATCCCTATCTTTCATTCATTAATGTGTTTTGGACCAACCTGCCATGAAACTCTTAATTAGCACCAAAGAACCTACCATGCATCAATAGTGCCCTCTGTACTGTATAAGGCACTTTTCTAATTTGTAACATTAGTTAATTAATTACATGCACGGATTTCCAACTTAAGCAAGCCCCCAAATCAAAGATTTATTCCAAATGTCTTTAATTCAAATGAATCAGCAAAAGTGGGAAGCCTTTCTGGAAAGAATCAAAGAAAAGATATTTGTATCGTGTTATCCAAATATTAGCCATTCTAAGATATTAAAGCACTCCATGAAGGGATCACCTTTTTAACTCCTATTTCTATATAATGGGTGTGGAGCCAAAAATTAATCATAAGGCGACACATGGATTTTTTGAAGAAGAAGACAAAAATACCCTTGAGGTGTTTCAGAATCCCTACACGGGAGTAGCAGGTAATCATCCTCAACCAAGTCAAAAATATCCAAAATAGGTAATAATTTTAAACCTATTTCATTCCATATATTTCATACCTTTTTAGCCAAATCATCACATAACCTTCAAATTATTTATTCCAAAAATATGTTAATTGATTAATTACCAAATTAATCCATTGAATATCAATTAACTCACCCAATTAATCACCAAATATACCCAAAATTGTACTAAAGGGCCGGCTACCCATTGTTTGAGAAAGTTTTGGCCATGCTTTGTTTATCTCCTCACATTTACCCATTTCATCCCTTTAATTAGCTAATTGTTTGAGAAAGTTTTGGCCATGCTTTGTTCTACCTTTTCTACCATATCTTTCCTTTTTATGATAATAATTAGCTAAGTTAATTAGGGAGTTATTTTGATTAATTGGCTAATTATTTCATAACTCCCAATTTGAAGCAAAGGATGAACCTAGTACACAATTCTATCTAAGTGGTTGGTTCATCTCTCCCTAAGATGGCCGGCCACTCTATTATAAAAGCTCTCCATTTTTCTTCAAAACACACTTCTCACTCCTTGGCTAAAATTCTCAAACACTTTATCTCTAACGTCTAACTTTGGCATTGGAGGTTCTTCGGCCAAAGTCCCCCCCCCCAAAAAAAAAATCATCATGGTTGTGTGAAGCTCTTGGCCTTGACCTAAGGTGTTAATTGTTTTTGTAGGTGCAATTTAGTCCAAGATCAAGGAGGAAGAAATTTGCATCCACAATGGGGCTTGGCCGCTAACCTTTTAACCAGCAAACAAAGGCAAACCAATTTACCTGAATACCCTATTTGTGCGTCTGTATTTTTCTTTTGTTCTTGTAAACTTGGCATTTTATCATGGCAACGCAGGAAGAGCTAGAACGGCTTGGAGTGGAGCTATGATAGACAAGTACTATGGCCGTGGAGGGAAACAACCTCCTTTCATAATAGATCAGCCCGTTCTTAATAGCAAGGATGCAGCCCTCTTAATTGGGGGGGAAGAGATAAGAGAATATCCCAAGAGTTGCGGCAAATAGCTCAGCTAATACGTACTTAATTAGTTTGGTATAAGTAATTAGTATTAGCTAGCTAATTAAATAAAGCTTTATATGTAGTAAGCTATAGAGCTTAATTTATCTGCTCTCAACGAAGTATATATTCCGCTTGTAATATGTAGATATAAAGCTATGTACCCCCTTATGTGTAGTACTCTCTTGTTATATATAAAATCAAAATCTTGTAGACTTCAGAGGCAATGGGCAAAATGTACTGTTTGTTTCACATTCCTTTTTCCTTTTCGTCTTTCACAATGGTGTTTTCCAATGGTGATGTGCTGCATTCCTGACAACACTCCATTTCTATGAATGTGGTGAGGACCTTGGCCTATTGTATGTGCATTTTGGATTGACCACATCTCTTACGAAAATGAGATTCATATGATTATATTGTTAATAGATTCTACTTCTGCAAATAATCTAGTGATGTAGGAAAATTGGTTGAGACAGGAAGTTCAGAAACAACAAAATCCACCATGAGCTTTGAGCTCCGATTGAGCTCACAATACGCCATGTCAAAGGAGAACAGAAAGACTCGTTTGTTGCATCAAAACAACATTTTTCAAAACAACATTTTAAGTTTTGAGGGCCTTTTTTGGAGTTTCGTTGTTTTTTATATTTTGTTCCATCAAAACCGACATTTTAAGTTTTGATTTTTTAGCGACGCTAGGGTTTGAAGTAGGCAACTTTAAATTTGATTTTAGATTTTTATTTTTGAAAACATAACGATCATCATCTCAAAAGATGCTAATTTGAATTACAACAACAACAACAATCAACCCTTATCTCATTAAGTGGCGTCGGTTATATCAATCCTAAAACACTATTGTGCTCAGTTTTGCACCAAGTCTTCCGTTAGCTTCAAGTACTCCATATTTTTTTATAGTCTCATTTAAAGTCTTCTTAGGTCTTCCTCGATCCCTTTTACCTCACTCATAGTCTTATCTTCTAACTGGATTATCTATAGGTCTTCGGTTCACATGTTCAAACTATCTTAACCGATTTTCTCTCATTTATCTTCAATTGCGGCCACTCCTACTTTACCTCGAATATCCTCATTTTTAATCCTATCATTTCTTAGGTACCCACACATCCAACGAAGCATTCTCATCTCCATGGACACTCATTTTTGCGCGTTGATTTTTAACTGCTCGACATTCCATGCCATAAAGCATCGCTAGGCTTATTGCCGTTTTTTCCTTGTTCTTTAGTGGCATACGACACTCGCACAACACATCGGTACACTCTTCCGCTCCATCCATCTAGCTTGGATTTATGGTTAAGATCTCATCTAATTCTTAGTTATTTTGCAAGATAGATCCAAGATAACGAAAATATTCACTCTTTAATATTTCTTGATCTATCTTTAATTCTCATCCCTATTTGTTTGGACCCTAATTCTCATTGAAATTGCACTCCATATACTCTTTCTTTGACCCACTTAGGCGAAGATCTTTAGCTTCCAACACTTCACACCAAAGGCTAAGCTTCACATTTACTTCTTTCTACGTTTCATCTATCATTACTATATCATCTGCGAAAAGCATTCATGAAGGGATATCATCTTGAATACGTCTCATTAACTCGTCAGTTACTAATGCAAAAGGGTAGGGACTTAAAGCTGAGCCTTGGTGTGCCTTATGGTTATAGGAAAGCTTTTAGTTTTCCCTTCATGAGTTCTTACTGCAGTCCTTGCTCCATCATACATATCCCGTATTGTTTGGATATATGCTATTCATACTCCTTTCATCTCTAGAATTCTCCAAATAATTTCTCTCGGGACCCTATCATTTGTTTGTTCCAAATCTATAAAAGCCATGCGCAAATCTTTTTTCAAATCTCTATATCGTTCCATCGATCTGCATAAGAGATAGATTGCCTCCATTGCCGAGCGCCTGACATGTACCAGAATTAATTCTCTGAGACCTGTGTCTCTTGTCTCAATGTATGCTCAATTACCCTCTCCTAGAGCTTCATTGTATGACTCATTAACTTAATATTCCTATAGTTCATACAATATTATACATCACCCTTATTCTTGTAGATAGCCACCAAAGTGCTCAAATAGTTATAAATTTGGAAAAATAAAATAATTTGACAACTAGAAATCCCAAAATAGTGAAAAGTGAAAGGGAATGTATACCTTAAAATTATTGAGCTCTACTTTATATCTTCCTTCCCGAATTTAGATTCAAGATGGGAGCTTGATTTACATGTATTGTGGTAGAAGTGAATTTGTACCAAATTATGCAAGGAATTAATACCTTCACATTTTCCCTAAGGAACGCCCTTCTACCTTTTTCTAACAGGGGTGCTTGAGTTGTCTGGCTTTGAACCCCATTAACAAGAAGCCCCATCTCTCATTAGGTTAATTATAGGCTATATTAATAAACATATTCGGTTTAAAAAAAAAATAAACATAAAAGCAGAATATGAAACGAAAGAGATGCCAAAAGGATATGCCATTTTTTACCATTTTTTTTAGGAAATGGAATCGATCGCTTTCACAAACTTTATATCTTCAAAAATGGCAAGCTAGAGGCAAATGATTCCTCCACTACTAGTAATGTAAGGCAAATATGATCAAGAATATCTTACCAAGAAGATATTAAGCACAGACCTTGTCATCGGAAGATAAACAAGAATAGTTTGGTTACGTAAGATTTGCCATCGTAAGCATGCATACATAACAAACTTAATTTTTTTTACTTCGGTACTAGATGGTCCATGTTTTATTTTTTGTCCCCTAGATAGTCCATGCTAACTTGCTTAATTTTGCTACTTTCTTCAATTCAGAATAAATATTTTAGTGTGATGTGACGATGACTTGATATTATCAATCAACTCATATTATAATCTAAAGTAGATTTTTTTAAGTAGTTAAAAACTTAAATCCATGAAAAAGAAAACCAAATTATTCAATTATTTTGAAATTAAGATCCCTGCAGAAACGATAAAAGTTTAATATAATCTCGTAAGATTGATCCAAAACCTGTTGGGTTATACCGTTCGATACCAATACAAGTCAGTCTTTTCTTTCATAGCGGCAGCTATCTCTATTAACTAATTCGTTATTATCCATAAGTCGGTGCTAGGATAAAGTGTACCAGAAGGGTTCCGAGTATCATGAGAGGCTCATGCGCTTGAATCCAGTAAATTGCTGCACCAGAATCTAATGCATAGTTGCAAAACTATCCAAAATTATGGAGGGGAAAAAATTCTAACCTGTGTATGTTATTATATAACAGTAATATGTATTCTCTGGTAGATATAAAATAATGTAACTCTTGGCCAAACCTTATCAGAATATTGCTTATCAAGACCCGAAATCATCATTAATCGATTTAATTTGATTTCGGAACTATACAAAGAAAAACCTCATTATCGACAACGTGTATTATTCAGAGTAGGAAATAGAGAATGAAAACTAATAGTGTTGTTGTTTGTACCATCTTTCCTACAAATGTTCCGGTTAAAAATGTAATTATGAGATAGAGACTCAAAGCAAAATGAGTAGAGAAAGACTTAGGAAGATTTGAAAAAACTTTTTAAAAAAGCATAGAGTACTTAGAGCTAATAGAAAACCTGACGCAAAATTCAACGCAGTGGCGTTGATCTAGAATTCATATAGCCAACCTCACTTACTGGGATAAAACTTTGTTGTTGTTTGTACCATCTTTACTAATTACATTGATTACCCCTGCAATCGGTTCTACATATATATATATAGGTGAAATCAACCTCTATTAGATAGTAGAAATAGCATACAATAACCATGATCTAATGACTAAAAACTCTACCATACAAGATACCTTGGAGCATGATTAAATTACTGTTTTTGCTTAAAAGAGGTATAGGTAAAACCACTTTCGTTAGAAGTACCTAAATTCTGCAAATAATGCACTAGGAAAAGTAAGTTACGCAACCTTTAGTTATATCTGTGAAACACTAACGAAGTAGTATCTAGTTATATATTGATGAATAATCTCAAGAACTAGTACAAGTAAACGTTTAAACATAATTTCTGGGTCATAGTAGAAAGGATTTTAGGCTAGATTCGTTTCAATAATATTCTCCTACTAGAAAAGAAAGGATAATGGAGAATCGCAAGAACCTGATCAGAGAGCCCACTTGTGAACTCCTATATAATGTGGCTTGGCTCTTAATATTTTCGGTAAGACAAGCACAAAGCAAACCAAGCTAGATAGCTCCTCTTAATTAACTTATTGTAATTAAGTTAGCAATGGCTGTTTATGAACGCTTTGTTGTTCACCGGAAGGTAGCCGCCCCGATTGCATCCGAACACCACACCATCATAGAGGACTGCCACGGCGTGCTTTACAACAATAGCACGAACGTGGAAGCTGACGAGTACTACGGTAGCTGGCCGCATAAGATGATCACAACTACTACTAGGCCTCCTCTTCCTCCTCCTTTTCATCAAGGACACCATTTTTATCCACAAACCAACATCCACAGGATGGCCAATTACAACGAAACTCATCACGATCAGCAGAGTCAAACTCTGATGCAAAGGCCTGTTAATAATGTTCAGAGAAAAAAAGGCACTGGTATTCTCACTAGCACCGAGGCGGCCGACCTCTACGGCGGAGTGGTGATTACTAAATTTGGTACCGGGAAGGATGGTCGACCTAATTAGCTTCATCAGTTGTATATCTTCGTGCAGAAGGCAAGGAAATCGTGAATCTATCAAGCTCCTAGCTAGTGATCTTATATATATGTATTGCCGCTTGCATATATGTATATGCATTTTTCATTTTACTTTATTTTATTTCCAATAGGCAGGACTTCCGGGGCCATCCGATAAGGATTGACCTGCGAAAGTCGCTGGTGATTAATGTATACCACGGAGTTGTCCCTCAGAATCTGATCATCGTGCTTATCAGCTTGTAATAATATTATTAGTTGGATATAAAATAGTTGTGTAATTTACTCTACATTTTTCTCTCCATTTTGTACTTTGACTTGTGAATGAAAATGTGTAATTCCAAACGAGTGTCGGTCCAACGCAAAATGAGACTTAACGCCAAAATTACAAGGGGTCGTTTTTTACTTAGAGTAATGATATTCTTTAAAAAAAAATTTAAACTCATAAAATTGATACATTTGATATACTTTTTAATATAATTGGGTTTTACATACAATGGTTTGGTCTACCTCAACTGGAGAGTGTGTCAACAAGTGCATTAATTTTTGTGTCCAAATATAATTGTTTTAGCTATTATGACATAAATTCCAGCACATGTGTGAATGTGTAAATCATTCGTAGATTGTATTTAGAACACTAGAAAATCTTATCCCTTTATGAGTGTATTACTTGCAAGACAAGAAATCCTATCCAGTTTACTATAAATAAAGGCACAACTGATGGAAAAGATACATCACAGAAATTTCTCAACTCTCTCTTCTTTGTTTGTCACACACGCTCATGAAGTTGCACTAAGGAGCTAAAACATATTCTACTACAAACTTGTTCACAAGATTTCTCATCGCAGTCCAGGTTCTACGAAAACGAGTTCTAAATTGTCGATATTTTTTTCAGCCTGATTGCATGAAACATTCACCATTGAGCATGAACCATAATTTTCGATTATTGAACTATATATTCTACTTAAATTACTGTTCACAATTATATTATAATACTACTATTGTAATTATGGTGAATTGAATCTTTGAGGAAACGTTTTTATCCTGAAAACATAAGATTCCAGAAGAATCTTGCAAGGGTTTAAGCTTCGAAACTTGACCCACAGTCGAAACACACACATTAGAAAACTCTAGGTTTCTACTACGTAAAAAAAATCTTTTCTTCATTATGTGCCTGTTCAGTTTGGCCCATATGAAAACCTGAACCCTGATTATCGAGATTTGGTTTTCACTTTTCCTTTCTTAGCCTAATATTTGAGAACTGAGTTCTGTCCACTTACCTATTTCCACTGCCTGTCTTGTAACTCAGCTGATTAAAACAATAATTTATTTTTAGTCTTGAAGTTTTTGATGCTTAATTTAAGCCAAAACATGTCTATAGAATCTAAATGTTCTACTTTTGACTATGGATGTTTATCCCATAATGCTGACTACAATCTTGATTTCTCTATTGCAGCAACATGTTGAACCTTAATAAACTTGACTTTACCGCTCTGAAAGTTTCTGGAAGTAACTACTTGAAGTGGATCCAAGACGTGAAGCTCCACCTTACTTCAAAGAGTCTCAGGGTCACCATTAAAGCTGAAACGGATAACTGGGTTGGTGAAGATGATAAAGCAATCGCAATGATCTCCATCTGAAGACATATACATGATGTACTACAGACTGAGTATCTTGCTGAAGAAGATCCAAGAGCTTTATGGCTCACTCTGAAAGAGCATTTCGATTATCAAAAGATTTTTTCTTACTTGCCTAACTTCCTTTTATGTTGTTGCTGATTACCATTTATGTCATAAAGCCATAGAGACTAACTTTGATCAAGTGAATAATCCCGAAGATACCACTATGGAGAATTCTGATTTTCAAAAGGCATCTACACCAACGGTAGATTAGAAATTTTTAGTCATGGTCCACCCTATGGCCGTGTTCCCTTAGTGGCCGAATCCCTTACCGTTTGGTATGCAGACGGGACAGGACGGAACGGAATGGAACAGGACGGGACGGGACAGGACGAGACGGAACGGAGAGAGAGCAAAGATGCCCTCGGATGGAAACAAGGAGGAAGAAGAAGGAAATGGAGAGGTTATAATTTTGTGTCCCACGAATGTGGAATGAGTTGTTTCAAGGGGGTGAGGCGGAACGAAAATTCACCCAAAACTCGTCCCGTGGAACAATGCGTTCCACCCGTTTTAGGCGCACCAAACGTGGGACAGAACGCCTCGTCCCATTCCGTTCCGTCCCGTCCCACATACCAAACGGTACCATAATGGCCCAAACATCCCCTTAATTTTTGTTTTAAATATTTGAACAATTTCCTTTGTTTTGGATTTTTGTTTGGTGTTTATTTTAAATTTTTAGATAATTATTTTATGGATATTATTTCTCAAATAATTAATTGAATGAATGAAATTCGGATTTTTTCTTATACATATCACTGATTCAATTAATTTATTTCTAGGTATGTTTTGTGGGAAAGTTGGTTGTTTGGTGGATAGTGCAACTACACATACCATCTTGCGTGAATACCATTATTTAACTAACTTCATACCTAAAAATTCAGTTATGACAAGCCTGTCAGGGCCATCGAACCTGATTGAGGGGGTATGGTACCGCCCATATAATGTTGTCTAATGTTACTGAATTAACTATTAATGAGGCACTTTACTACTCTCATTCCGGAAGAATGCTGTTTAGCTTTAAAGATATTTTAGATAATGATTATCACGGTGAAACCACTGGAGAAAATGAAGCTAAATTCCTTTGCATATGAATATGGCCAGAAAGATAATGATTATCATAGTGAAACCACTAGAGAAAATGAAGCTAAATTCCTTTGCATATGACTATGGTCAGAAACATATTCATGAGAAGATGGAGCGCCTTCTGAATAGATTGTATCTCATAATCATTCGCGCTTTTTGAGGCCCATCACGTGGCCGCCTTACTACTTAGTTTGCATTGGAAAACATGTTTTGGCATGATCACTTAGGACATCCAGTAATCATGATGATGCACCATATCCTTAAAACTACTCATGGGCATCCGTTTACCCACAGTAATTATCCCTGGTTGCGCTTCTTGCAAAGGTTGTTCTTTCGGTAAGTTTATTACACGCCCATCTTCAGACAAAGTTTGAAAAGACACTTCAACCTTTCTTCAACAGATTCAGTGGGACATTTATATAGACCTATGCAACCACCTTGAAGTCTATTTTGTTACTTTATGGTGTTGGCTGATGCATCGACATGTTAGTCACATGTTTGCCTACTGTCCATACTCAATGCTGCATTTTTGAAACTCATGGCACAAATTATTAAGTGTAGGGCTCACCACCTTGATTATCCGATTAAGTTAATTTGACTAGATAATGTTGGAGAATTTCCATCCAAGACTTTCGACGATTATTCCAAGTCTTTTGTGATTGAAGTTGAACAACTTGTGCCTATTTTCACACCCAAAATAGCTTAGCATAAGTGTTTATAGAGCTTCAATTGATCGTTTGGAAATGGGTCATGCGCACCAAGCTTCTAGAATCTACTTGGGGCTATACAAAACTTTTGCACGCAACTATATTGGTTTGCTTAAGACCCATCGCCACCCAATCTTTTCACCGTCATAGTTGGTTATTGAGTACGAGCCTAATGTCTGGCACTTACACGTGTTTAGGTGCACAAATTATGTGCCAATAATGCCGCCACTGCGTATCGAAATGGGTCCTAGAAAAGAATAGGAAACTAAGTCAAATATGATTCACCATCTATTATTCGTTACTTAGAGCCCTTGACAGATCTCTTTACCAGGGGCGGAGGCACTCTAAGGCCACCATAGGCCTAGGCCTACCCTCACTAAGGATACCCCAAGTAACCTTTCTAAATAATTATATACTATATTTGGATAAACTTAATATTATACTTCTTTTAGTTTACACAAAACTTTTATTTGCTATTCACTAATAGTTAAAATAAGAAGTTTCCTTTTCTTTTCAATTCCAACAACACTCATCCTAAAAAAAAAATTTACAATCTTATTTATAAACAAATCAATAGCTCTTAAAATTAAAATCTAAAGTCTAGTTTAGTTTTATCAAATATATATATATATATATATATTCTTTTACATTGCCAACTGAAGAATAATAAACTTTGAGTTTTTCCTTCTCTGCTTCTTGAAATTTTATATATTTTATCTTTGTTCTCTTTAACTTTTTACTAAATTTTTAAAATTTCATATATTTTGTTCACCAAACTCCCAATCCATAATTCTCATTTTTTGTTCGGAAATTCCCAATCTATTCTATATTGACTTGGAGTGATGCTAGAGATACCTTCTACTTGAGCCATATTTTTTTACTGGTTTCTTAAATATAGTCTAAAAACATAGTATCCCTAGCATTTTTCATTGACTTGATATTGAAAGGCTAATTTCTCTTAATCCGCTTTAATTTTTGATTAATTACTTTCGATATTGACTTGAGAATGGAAGGTTAACTTTGACATAGAAAAACATTTAGAGCCTAAAAAATAGTTAGCTCACAACTCCAAGCATGTATTATTTAATTTTTTAACATTTATGTGAGGTCTTTCCTCACCTAAAATCCTAGCTCCGCCACTGCTCTTTACTCCACGTTTTGCGAAGTCACTTCGATGAGACAGTCTTCCTTTCGTTAGGGGGAGATAAGAATGTTAATGTTGATGAAAAATGTTGTGAATTGTTGTAGATTAACCCCCATTATGTCTCATTTAGATCCATGTACTACACAGTTTAAAACTGAAGTGCAACGTATTTTAGATCTACAAAGCCTTGTTCAAAGCATGCCATATGCTTTTACAGATCTAGTGGAAATGATAAGATCATATTTACTAGCTGTAAACACACTTGCAACAATAGATATGCGACGCATACATCGAAAAATCATCTTGTAAGGACGAACTGCCCTTGAATGACTGTTGGCCAGACTTATCATGCGGCCTGGTACACTGGTGGTTACCCAATGATCTATTGTTATGCTGAAGCGTTGCAGACTTGTTAATTCAAAGGATTCGCAACCCTAGAAGAGAAAGCCCGCAATACAACTTAGTCAAACTAGTTTAAATCCCATCGCCTACTCAACCATTCCTACTCATGAGGTTATTCTAGATTATGGAAGCTTCCTTGAAATGGAAATTCACCTCCTAAGAATCGTGAAATTTTATTCCATTATGCAAGCTTGGATGAAGTTTGAGATCGGAATGATAGTCGACGATGCATTTTCATACACAGTAGCTACGAATATCATACTGAACGATAATATTGAGCAGTGTTCCATTAACAAATGTCAACGTAGAACATATTGGTTAAACTAGAAACAAGCAATCTAAGTTGAACTTGATTCACTTAGGAAACATAAAGTGTTTAGGCCCATAATTCCTATACCATCATATGTGAAGCCTGTTGGCCACAAGTGAATTTTTATAAGGAAACATAAAAAGAAGAATGATATAGTTCGATATAAGCCACATCTTGTGGTGCAAGGCTTCTATCAACAACCTGTGATTGATTAAATGGGGACCATTCCTCCATGATGGACATCATAAAGTTTCACTACCTTATCAATTTGGTAGTTTTTGAAAAATTAAATATGCAGCTTATGGAGGTGGTAACCGCATATCTCTATGGGGATCTTGATACATAAATCTATATGAAATTTCCCAAATGACTTACATTGACTGGATCAAATTGTTCTAGACCATGTGACACCCTCTCAATTAGATTGAGGGATTCACTCTACAGATTGCATGGACTAGATCAAATAGTTCTAAACTAGATTTGCGACAATTGTAGTTTATGTTGATGACATGAATCTTATTGGACTTCTAAAGAACTTAAGAAAATTGCATCGCACTTGAAGTCGGAATTTGAGATGAAAGCTCTAGAAAAAACGCAATATTTTCTTGGCCTAGAGATCGAAAATTGTTCTGATGGTATTCTGGTACACCAATTGAACTACGCCAGAAGGTGTTGAGATGCTTTAATAAGGGTAAAGCAAAAACCTTTTAGTACTCCTACAGTCGTCTGAAGGCTAGATACAAAACGAGACAATTTTCTTCTTAAAGGTGATAAAGAAAAGGTTTGGAGTTTCAAGTTCTATATCTGAGTGCAATTGGCGCTTTATTGTATTAAGGCTTAGTGCACTAGACCGAACATTTCCTTTGCTGTCAATCTTTTGGTAAAATATAACAATGCACACGCAGACATTGAAATGGTGTTAAAAACCTTCTTTGTTACCTTAAAGGTACTATGTATTGGGGTTTACTCTATCCCTATGCATCTCAGAATAGATTATACCCCTTTGGTCTTCAAAATGATGTTTTCGTTATTGGTTATGTTGATGTAGGTTATTTATCTAACCCGCACAAGACACGAACTCAAATGGGTTATGTCTTTACCGTTTAAGACACCACAATATCTTAGAGGGAAACCAATTAAACCTTAGTTGCAACTTCTTCAAACCATGCTAAAATTCTCACCCTACATGAAGCTTCTCGTGAATAAATATGGCTCAAAGTTGTTGTTGAGCATATTCGAAGTATTTGCATACTTTCTTTCATCTTTGATGTTCCTATAATGATCTATGATGACAACGCCCCCTGTATGGACCAGATTAAGAAAGGATACATCAAAAGAGACAACACAAACCATATTGCATCGAAATTCTTCATCTCACATGAATAGAAAAAACGTCAGAAGATTGAAGTCAAGCAAACTCAATTCCAAGACAACATTACTGACCTCTTCATGAATTCATTGTCAAAGTCTACTCTCTAAAAGCTTGTTCAAAGAATTGGTATGCATAAATTGTCTGATATGCAACACTTGTAATTCTCATTTGGAAGTTTTGTCAAACTCAGGGGGAGTATCCAAAAGTATACTCACTTGACTTTAATGTACTTTTTTCCTATGATTATAAGCATTTTTCCCATTTGACTTTTGATACCTTATGAGATTTTAACGAGACATCTATCATGGGCTAGTCATACCCTTGTATGTGTTCTACTTGCACCCTGAAGACGTTTAGTTTGGGCACGGCCATACATAACATAAAAATCACACTTGGAAATGGTAGACAATTAGCTAGAGCAGTAAGTGCTGACTTAATGAAACTTCTCACTTTTCCCTTTAGACTATAGGTTTAATCCTACCTTGGGTTTTACCATAGCCAGATTTTGTGAGCTTTACTTCTTATGCATTATTCCATGAAGATTTGATGCGACATCTACTTAAGTATTTACACGCTAAAGGGGGAGTGTTGTGACATAAGTTCCGGTAGTGTAGCTGTGTAAATCATTAGTAAACTGTATTTAGAATACTAGAAGACCTCATCCCTTTAAAAGTGCATTACTTGGAAGGTAAGGAATTCTATCTAGATTACTATAAATAAAGGTACAAGTATTGGAAATACACATCAAAGAAATTCCTCAACTCTCTTCTCTCTCTTTGCCTCACCTTTTCTCTCTCTTCAATAAAATAAACCACGGCTATATTTTGAGGATTTCTTTTTATTTCACTAAAGATGCCCACCGATTCACAAAGTAGTCATATTAGGCTTCACGAATTCATTGTCAAAGTCTACTCTCTAAAAGCTTATTCAAGGACTTAGTACGCGTAAATTGTCTGATTTGTAATACTTTTAATTCTCATTTGGAATCTTTGTCAAACTCAGGGGGGAATATCCAAAAGTACACTCACTTGACTTTAATGTACTCTTTTTCCTATGATCAGGAGCATTTTTCCCGTTGGACTTTTGATACCTTATGAGATTTTAATGAGACACCTATCATGGGCTAGTCATACCCTTGTGTGTGTTCTACTTGTGCCCTGTAGACATTTAGTTTAGGTACGGCCATACATAACATATAAATCACAGTTGGAAAGGGTGGACAATTAGCTAGTGTAGCTGTGTAAATCATTAGTAAACTGTATTTAGAATACTAGAAGACCTCATCCCTTTAAAAGTGCATTACTTGGAAGGTAAGGAATTCTATCCAGATTACTCTAAATAAAGGTTCAAGTATTGGAAATACACATCAAAGCAATTCTGCAACTCTGTTCTCTCTCTTTGCCTCATCCTTTCTCTCCCTTCAATAAAATAAACCACAACATCAGCTATATTCTAAGGATTTCATTTTTGTTTACTAAAGAAGCCCACCGATTCACAAAGTAGTCATATTAGGCTATAATGTGCAATTGAATCATTGAAGGCATGCATACTTTTAATTGCATTGATGCTTATTGTGATAAACCCTCATACCTGCTAACTAGCTGGTGACAAAGTAAAAAGTCAAACATTATAAACTTGATAAAATTAAATTTATATAGAGTGATTCAATTTCTAATTGCAAAATAGGTTTTTATGATAAAAGTTTACACCCTCGAAGTTGGCAGGTAGTTTATAAATAGGGCGCATGATCAACAATTGACCCATTAAAGCTCCTTCTCCAATTGACCCATTGCAAATATATCATTGTTTACACCCTCGAAGCTAGCAGGTAGGTAAAACCACTTATGTTAAACGCTAATGAAATATCTAGCTATATATTAACTGATAATCTAAGTATCTCACTCACTTCTATTTTATTATAGCCGCAAGCTCTCTCTCTCTCCCTCTCTCTCTGTGCAAGCCGAAGGCTCTCTCTCGTAACCCATCTCCTTTCCACACACCTTTCATCTTCCCTCGACTTTCCACACAGCTGTCGATCCCATCGAGTGCAAAACCAAACGGACAAAATTACCCCTGAACTTTTGAGAATTACTCTCCCAACCCAGCCCCATTTGGCTGGTATTGTTGTAAATAGCATGAAATCAAGTGGCTCCATGCTAAACCAATGAGTGGAGAGCACACGCATTTAACTAGCAATCTATGCTAAGCTAAACGGACAAAGTTACCCTCTGAACTTTTAAGAATTACCCTCCCAACCCAGCCCTATATAGTTGGTATTGTTGTAAATAGAGTGAAATCGAGTGGCAAAGAATTAAGGCAGCTACAGTGCCGTTCCCCCTTTAATTTTAGAATAGATAACTAAACCCACCCAATCCGTCTCAAACGCACAGGACAAAATTGCCCTTCCAACCCAGCCCCAATATCAGCCCAAACATGCTTGCTTTGTTGTAAATAGCGTGAAATCGAGTGGTTCCCTGCTAAAGCATATGGACAAAATTACCCTCTGAACTTTTGAGGATTACCCTCCCAACCCAGCCCCATTCAGCTGGTATTGTTGTAAATAGAGTGAAATCGAGTGGCAAAAAATGGATGGCATCTACAATGCCTTTTTCCCCTACTTTAGACTAAAGTAATGTGCAATTCAATTTCTAATTGCAAATAGGTTTTGATGATAAAAGTTTACACCCTCGAAGCTGGTTTATAAATAGGGAGCTTGATCAGCAATTAACCCATTAAAGCTCCTTCTCCAATTGACCCATTGCAAATAAATCATTGTTTCTCCTTGATGGTGGCAGCTGATGTTGGAATCTTATTTGGACTCTACAAATCATGATAAGGATTAATTGTCACATTATAATTATAATCAGTTAGAGTTAATTATTAGGTTAACTTCCTTCCTTTAAAGTAGGACCATAAGGCAAACATGTTGAAGTGATGGAAAGCCCCACGTCTATAAGGATTGAGTAGTGCTGTCAGTTACCAACTGCTGTCCATAATAGGTGGAAAGCAGTTTGGATCAACATTTTATATTATGGAATGGTCCCTGCTCAAGAGGAAGTTGTTCTATACAGAAACTAGCCCTATTCTAGTGAGAACATAAGGTCCCCATTAAGTAGAAGATTCTTCCTCATTCACCGGTTCCATAGCTTTATCAGGCATGCTCATTCAAGTCTACCCAATGAAGATGCCCAGCGTTCTTTCTTGAGTTCTGAACTTGTTCCCCAATGAGTTGGTGCTTGATCATTGCGTCAATGTCCATAACGTCAAGGTATACCCACCCAAAGGTGAGAAGTTATTTATTTCTTTCTAATTTATGCAGTTGGGTTGAATTGATAACCAAACTAGATCTTGTTCAGATACATGTATGTGGATTGTGATTTAGGGTTCTTGCTAATTGTAAAGTTCCAAGATTTGGTATTAGAGCATGTATTAGCTCACCCTAAATTCAATTCTTTTAATTGCTATTGTCGTTGATTATATTTTGATCCTGGGTACTATAATTCTTCGATTAATGTTTGTTGGTTTTCTTCTGGGTACTGTGATTACGTTTGATACTATGGTGAAAACACCGGAATCAACTTGGGCCTCTCCTTCAAAAACATGAACCCTCTGAGAACGAGAAAGAGACCGGGATCGTAAAAGAATCCGGTGCAGAAACCGTGACCGCGTCCGTAGCAAAAGGTTGTACACACCCGAGCGCACCAGGCCACGCAAGCGTCACCGGCGCGAGTCAACTATCGAAGATGTGAGGAGCGGCATGTTATTGGCTCATATAATTGAGTTGGCAACAATTAAAGACCGAAGACCAAATTGATTGGAGTGGTAGGCGTGCAAAGTAAAAGGGTTCCAGAAGCAAGTCGAAAGCAGGAAAGAAGCAGCAACGTTAATCACATAAACACATGGAATTATGCATGTGTGACTTTGTGGATTAATAAAAGGAAAAGTCAGATGGTTGTTTTGACTAAATGGAGAGAATGAGGGAAGGCATGCCAAGTGCTTATCCTGTAATCATAAAGGAAACTAAAGCCTTCAATTTGGGAGCCAAGGCACAACAACGGCATCGTTAAGGCCATCGCGAAGGAGGAAGAAAACTCAGCAAAAGCCGAGCGGCAATGGGGTTGGTCTGGAAGATTGCTTGGTTGCCTATGATATCACGAATGGCACAAGCTTGGTGGACTAATGTACATGGCTTTAATGGTTTTCTTGTTAAAGCTTTCTTTGGTTTTGATTATAATTGTTTTTTAAATTATAATTGTTCACATTAATGCTTTTCTTGGTAAGCCTTATTCAGGAATTGTTGGAGTTTCTGTGGAGCTTTCCCTTCGGTAGAATTTCAAGAAAAGCAGAGGGGACATAATAGAAGGCAGAGAGAAAGGAATCAAACTCCAACAAGAATGATGCAAAGGCTATGTCTAACTAGACAAATAATCATGCTGTTAAACCATTAAACAAATGTTTGTAGAACTTTCACCAAAGTGGGGTTTTAAGGAAATTTTGTTTATTAAGGAGGTTGCATGGAATTGTGGTTCATAATCCACAACGGGTAAATATGTTGGCCGGTTGGTTTTATAAATCATCATAAGGACTTTTTAATGAATTTTGAGCCAACTATATTCTTTTCCAAAGATTAGAGTATTAGTTGAAACTTGAACTTTGATTAAAAAGGCTACATAATAAGGGTGCATATCAATATAATATGCATAAATTGCAGTTGTGTATCGTGCCCAAAGATGTTACATTGCTATGTTAATTGATTATTTATCAACTCTTCGGCTTCATCAGGTTTGCTCTTTGCTCTTTGTTCCAAAAACTTGCAGTTATGTTGAGTTGTAATCTATTATCTATATATGTGGCTAATCCTAAGTATCATTAAATTGACTTATGAATGTATTGAGTCGTATATATCTTGGTACAGTGCTTGGGTTGCGGATAATCATTATGCAGTTTGCTTTTGTTGTTTTAGTGGAAGCTTGGTAAAAAGGTTTAATTAGAAAGCCACAAAGTTTTTTTGATACATACGGAACTTGCAAAATACTAGAAACTGGGCATTAATATTTATCTTTATGTTTAAAGAATGAAATTGAGATTGAAAACGAATTTTTGATGTGCCCTATCGTATTGTAGAAAGAACCAATGTTAGTTCTCAGGCTGAAAAAGAAAACTTGCATGGAGGGTTGATATTTTTATTCTTAACGGATTAATACATCAATGTCAAGTTTTTTACAATAATATTTTCTGCAATAACCTTTACTTCTTCAGGAAAAATCTCTGAGCGAGATTTCATAGTGTAAACTTGTGTACATATGTTTTTCACCAAAGTGAAAAGACTTCAGGAACTGGATTATGTAAATTATGGTTTTTCAAACTCAGAGCATGTCAATATTCTTTTCCAAAGAGGGGAATGTATGAATGGGTTGAGATGGGTATAACATTTTTTAATAGAATTAAGTTGACTGTTTTCTTGTCCAAAGACTTGAAATCTTGGTTGGTTTCTTAATCTATTACATGACTGTTATACAATAAGGTTACATAAACTAGTATCGAATTATGGCTGTTTATGTTTCTTGCCCAAATGTGTAACATAATCATGCATGAATATTGGAAATTAATATAGTAGAGCAGATGGCTAAGTTTTTAATAAAGGTTTACTCAGGTACACATTGTTTGAGTTTTATGCTTGTAAGTCTTTTTAATTTTGAACTATGATGTTTGTTTAGAGAATAAAATTGGACTTCTTGAGTTTCTTTTGGACATTGAAATCGAAATGATATGAAATTGAATCTGTTAGGATGCATAGATTCATGACAGATGCACATAATTTTTCTGGCAGATTGCGTGTCTTGTTTAAAGTTAGATGAATGACACGACTAATGGTCACCAAATGATCTGAAATTTTGACATGTTTAATATATGTATGTCTGCTATGTTTCTACAATTTTTCGTAATTTTTTGCCATGTACCGTAATTATGGTGAATTTACTAGTAACTCATGCTTGTATAGGCAGTTATGCTGGCAGATTGGGTTGGTCTTTTGAGACGTCACTTTAGACTATTATTTTGATCTAAAATGGCTCTATATTTTTTTTACTCTGTGAAGATTAAAAGGTCTAGTTTGATTTGTGTAATTTTGGTAGTAATCAAGCTTATCATTTAATTATGATAAATTCATAAATATATGTAACTCATTGTTGAATTTCTGTTTGACATATTAAGCAACTATTTTTTGGTACATTCTTTGAAGGAGAATTTTATTTTAGTGTTTGCCCAAGTGGGAGTTGTTTTTGTATTGTCCTAACACATTGAAAGTGAACTAAAATTTTAAAGCATACGTATTAAGGTTTCCTTCTATGTTGAATGTATGTGTAATATATTAGCACCTGATTGTTGAAAGAATTACAGTTGAATCATGCTTTTAACAATGACAACATGATTAAGTTGCATAAGTATATGATGTATGTGTGCATTGTCAATTTTCTGTCTCTTGCATTTGGTTGCCTTGGATAGTTGCATGTTGATCTTTAATAATGAGTATGATGTTAATAAGACCAAAAATTAATACCTATATTTTTGTAGGTCTAATTATCTCTTACTGTTTGATTATATATTTTGGTATAATTTTGGGTATCCATCATACATGTTGAAACGAATGCCAAGAAATGGATGAGATATCTTGTGGAGGACAAATTGAGATATTCTTTCATTGAGATTGTGATTAATTTCCATCCTTAGGAAATTTTATCGTCATATGCTTATGTATAAACTGATTGACGTAGTAAAATTGCTAGTGCATGTTTCAAAATTTTATCAAAAGTGCTGTTAGGATTCCTTTGGTTTGTTTAAAGGATGCGTGCAATAAAGGATACTTGTGGCTAACCAGTTAGAATAATTGGCTAATTCTACAGCTATAAGAAAGACTTTTAGACATTAAGTTGTTGATATGCTAAATCAGTGAGAGTGTTGTTCACACTATATGTTATTTCTGTTTAAGACTATTGTGTTTTCAATTAAATACATAGTTGCATGTCATGGTTATTCATTGAATAACTAGTTTAATTGCGTATGGAAGAATTGATGCTTCACTGGAAGTATATTTGGCAAACTCATTGGAGTTTGATAAAGGAACAAAGTAGCAATGTTTAAAGAGCACGTTGCAAATAAGATGGGAGTACTGGAATCATTTGATTTGGTATATATGTGGGAGTGAACTTCCAATCTTGTTTGTTTACTTTATAGTTGTTTGCTACCAATAAATGGAACTTGGTGTTTAATTCCATGTATTGTATTGACATGAATTATTGTTTATTGATAAGTTTTGGCTATGGGAATGTTTAGGCAATATATCACTCCCTTGCGGCGTTGGTTGCTTGTTTAAAAATTTCAAGTGGTTTTAACTCTTTTTCAGTGTGCAAGATAGCTGAGGGTGGCTTGTTAAAACTGCAGCAACCTTAAGGTAGTGGTTGATGAAGCGGATGAATGACAGCTTCATCAAGACAAACAGGGCTGTTTTTTGTGGGAGTATAATGGCAAAACTCTCGGTTTCACTGACATGTTTTATAGCATCATGTATGGTTAGTGAAGAAGATTGTGATTCCAGAGTGCCTGCACTAACTGTTGTGCAAAGTTTTCTGGAGTTCAACCTTCTAAATTAGCCATAACAGATGTGTGAGGAGAAGGTTAATTAACTCAAGTGATCACTAAGGAACTGATTCTTGTTGTAATGTTGATGAATAAACATGATTAGTAAAGTCCAAAGTGGGAGAATGTTGGAATCTTATTTGGACTCTACAAATCATGATAAGGATTAATTGTCACATTATAATTATAATCAGTTAGAGTTAATTATTAGGTTAACTTCCTTCCTTTAAAGTAGGACCATAAGGCAAACATGTTGAAGTGATGGAAAGCTCCACGTCTATAAGGATTGAGTAGTGCTGTCAGTTACCAACTGCTGTCCATAATAGGTGGAAAGCAGTTTGGATCAGCATTTTATATTATGGAATGGTCCCTGCTCAAGAGGAAGTTGTTATACAGAAACTAGCCCTATTCTAGTGAGAACATAAGATCCCCATTGAGTAGAAGATTCTTCCTCATTCACCGGTTCCATGGCTTTATCAGGCATGCTCATTCAAGTCTACCCAATGAAGATGCCCATTGTTGTTTCTTGAGTTCTGAACTTGTTCCCTATGAGATGGTGCTTGATCATTGCGTCAATGTCCATAACGTCAAGGTATACCCACCCAAAGGTGAGAAGTTATTTATTTCTTTCTAACTTATGCATTTGGGTTGAATTGATAACCAAACTAGATCTTGTTCAGATACATGTATGTGGATTGTGATTTAGGGTTCTTGCTAATTGTAAAGTTCCAACAGCTGAATCTTCACAAACTAATTGATTACGGTCCATACAGTTGGAGCCAGGTACTAAGAGATGCTCACGCATGTGCTTGAATCGAATAACTTTCTGCAGTAGAATCTGTTGCATACCACCAAAACTCTATCCCAAATGCATCTTTATTGGTTCACTTTTATTAAAGAGAAGATCGTAAGATGGTCAATTAATAATGGTACAAATAACATACAATAAGACCTTGCAGCTAAAATTTCTGGAACTTAAGAGTAAGATAGAACTTTTGTTTTTGCTTAGTAGTGCTTTAGCTAAAAGCACTTATGTTAAACGTTAATGAAATATCTAGCTATATATTAACTGATAATCTAAGTATCTCACTCACTTCTATTTTATTATAGCCGTTGTTTTTGTTGATTTATTCAATTAAACTGTTGAAAAATAAGAAAAATGTATGAAATGTTAAAAGAAGTGTGAAAATCACAATGCCTCTATTATAATTGCTGGGTCATAGTAGAAAACTTTCTGTAATAGATTCGTCTCAATAATACTAGAAAAGGGAACCATTACAGAGAATCACAAGAACGTGATCAGAAAGCCTACTTGTGAGTTGTGAACCTCTGCCGAATCCCCTTGATTCATTTATTATAAGTTAGCAATGGCAGTTTCTGAAAGCTTTGCTGTGAGGGAGGAGAGAGTGTTTTTTCACTGTAAGGTAGCTACCCCACTTGCATCCGAACGCCACGCCATCATCGAGGACTACCACGGCGTTCTTTACAATAATAGCACGAACGTAACAGCTGACCTGTACTATGGTAGCTTGCCGCAGAAGATGATCACCACTACTACAAGACCTCCTCCTCATCAAGGACAACATTTTTATCCACAAACCAACATCCACGGGACGGCCAATTACAACGAAGCTCGTCGTCATGATCAGCAGAGCCAGATTATGATTCAAAGGCCTGTTAATACTGTTCATATCGAAAAGGGCACTGCTGTTCTCACTAGCACCGAGGCGGCCAACCTCTACGGCAGAGTAGTGATCACTGAATTTCGTACCAAGAAACATGGTAGGTCTAATTAGTTTCACTTATCTTGGTACACATGGCAAGGCACCTACCAAGCTCTCGTAGTAATCTTATATATATATATATATATGGTTAAATTACATAGAAATCCCTCAGGTTTGAGGTCTATTACAATCTCATACAACATCTTTAAAACATTTCACTTTCATACCTCACGTACTATTTTATTTCAAAATAACACCTCCGTTAAATTTTCAATCTAATGGTCTGTTAAATGCTGACGTGGCTGCCACATTTGTGCTGATGTAGTTGCCACATGGTAAAAATAATAATTTTTTATACATTAATAATATTATAATATTAATCCAAATTAAATTTTTTTTGAAACTAGAAAAACCCGAAACACAGACCCTTCCTTCACCCTCCCCCACCTAACCTTATGCAACTCCCCTTCCCACTTGAAAACCGCCTCCCAACCCCGCGACCCATCTTCGTTCACACACCCCCCCCCCCCCCCCCCCGGCCGTGACGACCCGCTTGCATTCAAACCTCCCCCCCCAGCGACGACCCACCTGCTTCCCCCTCTCCCCGCGACAAGCCACCTGACCACGGACCAAAATGGAAGTTAGCCCTCCTCTCTCTCTCTCTCTCTCTCTCTCTCTCTCTCTCTCAAATGCGTCTGTTTGAATTGAGTTTATGAATTGTATGTGAAGAGGAGAATGGGCTCGGAGAAGGTGGGGTGGGGTGGGGTGGGGGGGTTACCGGGGTGGTGGGGGTGGGATGGGTTGGTGGAGGGGATGGATGGAGGGGTGGAAGAAATGGGGGTGGGGGTGGGATGTGGGGTTGCGGTGAAGGATGTTTGGGTTCAGGTTTTTCTGGGTTTTTTTTATTTTTATTTTTATTGAAATTATAAATAGGGTTAATATTATAATATTAGTAATATATAAAAAATTATTTTTTAGTCACGTGATAGTCACGTCAGCATTTAACAGACCATTGGATGGAAAAATTTAATAGATGTGTTATTTTGAAATAAAATAGTACATGAGGTATGAAAGTGAAATGTTTTAAAGATGTTGTATGAAGTTGTAATAGACCTCAAACCTGATAAGTTTCTATGTAATTTACCCTATTTATATTTATATGAATCGTGCACGGCACATATGTATAACGTATGTCTTTTCTTTTTTTGTCTATTTTAATTTCCAATGGGCAGGACTTCGGGGGATATCAAACAAGGAAGCCGCCGGTGATTAATGTACCACCGATTTGTCCCTTAGAATCTGATCATCCTGCTGATCAGCTTGTAATATTACTTGCATATAAAATAGTTGTGTTATTTACTCTACGTCTCTCTCTTGCTCCCTTTTTGTATTTAACTTGTGAAATTGTGTAATTTCAAATTACCGTCGGGCCAATGCAGAATGAGACCTAAAACTAAAATTACAAAGGGCTCCTTTTATTTAGAGTAATGCTATTTACAGAATAAAATTGATACAACTATTGACAAACTTTATAAGTGAGTTTTAATTGCCATGCTATGGCCTAACTCGACTAGAGAATATGTCAGCAAGTAAGCAAGTTTTATATGTCCAAATAACCAAATTGTTTTTCTTATATTTTGAGGATTTTTTTTTCACTAAAAGAGGCTCATTAAATCCTAATGTGACTTATTAGGCTATTATGTGAAGTCGGGATCTCGAAACCTTGCATTTAGTCTCCGTGCTTACACGTTTGCCACCTATGTGGAGTGACCTTTATGGTGCGAAGAGTATTTCAATTTAAATCCAACGTGGAAGGATTAAATTACATCAAATCAATCGATGGGTCAAGATTAATCTAAATACGTATAAATGTACAAATGATAAATGTAAAGACTCGAGATTTATGCAGCTAGATCATTAGAGACCATGCGTATGTTTTTCTTTAATTAAAATGAGTTTTAACGAAACACTGCCGATACTGTTCACTTTTAACAAAAAAACCACAATTTTACCTTTTATGGTACTATTCATGATTTGGGCTTGTTGGGTTGTTACATAGTTTTGTTTTTAAATTGGGTGATATGTGGCCCTTTTTCTGTTGTTTGTGTGAAGAAATTTTTGATTGTGAACAGAATATGAGTGATATATAACGTGTTTTTATATAAGTGGTGGAAATTTTTAATATTTAAGTTATTAACTTTTTAACTCATATATCCTAGTGATATATGGTGTATCACCCCGTATTCCGATCACACTGAAAAATCTCTTGTTTGTGTGGCTTTTACTTGATGTAGTTTGGTATGATTTATAGTATATTTGATTCATCTAATAAAACGTAGTTATTTTGATAATAACAAAAATACCGTGGCGGATAAGTTTGCATCAAAATTTAGGATATTCTTTTTTAAGTTAATTTAGTAAAAAGTCAACAAGTTAATTTAATAAAAAATCAATAAAAGTTTTATTATTTAGTCATACGTCAATGACATATTTTTGTTTTGTACTTAATTAGTAATATATTTTTATTAATTAGGCATATATCAATAATGAATGTCATATATTATATATAATTAAAATTTGACTCTTCTATTCTTCCTATCTCTATGATCTCACGGCTAAAATAAGGGTGTGTAAAAGTATGCTCTCTAGGGTTTCCTAGGTTTTCTAGGGTGCATTAGGAGAGCGGCGGCTGTTTATTCCAGTTCGACGGCAGAGTCGTAGTTCTCAAGTATTCGGGGTTGGGTTCCTTGACGATCGCTTGCACCGATTTCAGTGTGGATGTTGTTCTGGTCTCTCCATTGTTTTGGGGAAAAGTGTCGACGGGTCTTTCATAGTTAGTAGGGAGGGGTGCAAAGGATTATGGAAGATATGGTGGAAAATTTGCTACGCGATTGGCGCTTACAACAGAAGAGCAGGAAATGCTGGTGATAGATGATAAGGATGGTTCCCTACTCAAAACGATTAAGGTTTTTCTAGGCGGGAAAGTGCTCTCTCGTAAGCCGATCAATACCGAACGATTCAAACAGTGTATGATGTATCTTTTGCGTCCTAAAGCCAAGGTAACGATTGTCAAGTTGGACGATGGTTTGTTTTCGCTTGCTTTTGATAACACCAGGGAAAGAGTGATGGTGCTGAAGAGTGGTCCTTGGCTGTATGATGGAGCGTTAGTGGCTTTGGCGCAGGACAGTAGTTTGGTCCATCCTGCTTGTATTGTTCTTTATGAGCAGGAGTTTTGGATACAAGATAAGGGTTTGCCATTGGCTTACATGACCCAACATATGGGGCAATTTATTAGGAATCAGATAGGCAAGCATGTGCTTACTGATCGGAGTAAAAGATAAGATATGCAGGGGCGCATTCTACGTATTCGAGTGGTGATTGATATTTCTAAACCTTTCTGTTGAAGTCTATTGCTTGTTATTGAAGGATCCAGGGTTAGTGTTGATCTTCGGTATAACAAGCTCTCAATTACTTGTTTCTTGTGTGGATTAGTTGGGCACATGGCGGATCAGTGTGAGAAATATGAGGGGAAGATTGAGGATGATTTTTCTAAGCCCTACGAAAGCTGGTTCCAAAACGATGTCCTGGATGCAAATTACTGTCAACCAGAGGGTAATCAATTTAGTATGAGTCCCTCTTCAGGGTGGTCGATGAAAGCTCTGATGGCTGTGGAGCATAGAGGTTGAGTCTGGTGTGAGGCGACATCCAGAGATCACGACAGAGGGAAAGAAGGTAAACGAAGTTATGGATATGGAAGGTGTTGGATTTGTGGCCAAGTGGCCAACTTGGCATCCACTTTTGGCTAGTAAACAAAAGAAAAGAAAAAAGAACAACACGATGATGTTTGTTGAAAAGAAAAAGGAAGATGGACATCATTGTGTCTCTTCCATGTTTTGGGGAAGAAAAAAAAGGAAAAGAAAAAGGGGCAGCTTTTTTTCCTTAAGACCCGTGACTTGTTTTCATTGACAAGTGTGGGTGTTGGCTTTTCGGTTTTGGAGAGAACACCAGAAAATAGAAAGAGAAGGTGGAGCCTTTGTTTATATTAAGGCATTTGATTATGCCTTTGGTTTTTGGGGGGAGAGCACAGCAGGCCATACTAGGGAGAGCATTCGGCTCTCCCATTTGAAACAGTGCTGCTCCTTCTCATTTGTTTGTAATCCCCTTTTGTTAGTAATCCCTCAATCAAAGATGTTGTTGCTACATGTTGTAGCTGTTGGGAGAGATGATATTTGAATATGTGTTCATCTTCTCCATTTGTTCTTTGTGAGAGTGAGAGCTATTGAGTGTATGTGGGATTTGGGTTTGAGAGTTAAAACTCTATTTGTAATCTCCATATTGATGTTAGTGGAATTTCCTCGCCGTCTCGAAACTGGACGTAGGCTTACGCCGAACCAGTATAAATCCTTGTGTTATTTGGATTTTTTGTCTTGTCATATTTTACCATGTTAGTTTATTGGTTTCATATTTGACGCTTCCGGACAACAAGTGGTATCAGAGCTCCGGGTTTTGACTTGGGGTTTTGTACTAGTATGTATATGAAACCTTCGAATATTTTGGTGAAATATGATTTTGAAAAATTTGACGGGAGGAATAACTTTGGCATTTGGTCAATTGGAGATGCGTAGTTTGTTTGCATTGCTGTGAAATGCGTGAAGTTGAAGATGCTGCAGTTTTGTTCATGGTAGCATATGACAGGTTCTCTTCTGCAGAACTCTGTCTGCATTATCTGTTGGCTTCGAAGAACCTCAATGAGGTGATGTCTGTTGCGATTAGTAAGTTGAGTGGGAAGGAGAAAAGTAGAAGCAGTTGGGAATAGAAAAGAAAAGGTTGGCCCTTTTTTTTTTGCATTTGTTTTTGGCATTTGTTTTTGGCAGATGGACATCATGATGACAAATGATGTTGTTGGCTAAAAGAAAAAAAAAGTTTTCTTCTCTTTGGTATTTTTCCAACGGCAAGAGATTTTTTGTTTTTGTTTTCACTCCCACTAGTTGCCTTTGGAGCAAGTTGCTGGAAACGTTGGAGGAGAGGGAAGTGCAGGTCACGGCTTTGACTGTGTTTTTCACTTGGGTTGGTTTTAGGTTTCTTTGCAGCCACTGCTTGTATTGTGAGCATGGGGTGGTTATTTTGGAATTGGTGACTGGACAGAAGCCACTTGAAATTTGTGAGGGCCAATTTGTTGAGTTCTGCAAAGTTTGGATAGTGAGACACCACACTATTTTGGATACACCACATGCACTGCAGAACATTTGTGTGGAACCCTCTTGTAGAAGGCAAGTTATCTGCTTTCTAACTTTGTTTGGTCTATGGACATTTGGTTGGATTTGTTTGCCACTGCTATTTGGTTTGTTGGTCTCCATCATCTGCAATAAGCTTTGTTGAAGACTCCAGTTGAGGTATGGTTTTGGATCTCCTGCTGATTATTTGAATTTGAAATATTTGGTTGTCCTGTTGGTGCTCATGTAATGATGGTAAACTTGAGTGAAGGGCATAATATTGATATTCCTAGGATTTGAATTTGGGTGAAAGGTTTTTTATGTGGTATGTTAAACCTTGTTGCCAAATTTGTAATCAGTTTTGATTTGGAGAATTTTCCATGTTTTGTGAATGAGTCTATTGGTGCAGTTTCGGACCATGGTGTTTGTGAGCAGGTGGAGTTCGTTGTGTGTCCAACTTTGGTATGGTGTGCTTGATCTTTTGTTGGTGATATTGAAGAATTTCAGTTCTTCGTTTGAATCACTTTTGTTTTGATCAAGGCACTTATTGTTTGCAAATTTGGAGAAGACGGTAGAGAAATGTTCACTCTTGTTGGCTTTGGTACAGTTTGAGTCGAGGTGGAAATTGTTATGAGCACCGGAAAGTTTGGGGAACTTGATTTAGTTCCCGTTGTCTTTAGTTTGTATTTTTGGTGCTTATGGTGATTGTTGATTCGATTCTCTGTGATGCTTTCGGAACTTGGCCAAGGTGGAGATTGTTGGATTTGTGGCCAAGTGGCCAACTTGGCATCCACTTTTGGCTAGTAAACAAAAGAAAAGAAAAAAGAACAACACGATGATGTTTGTTGAAAAGAAAAAGGAAGATGGACATCATTGTGTCTCTTCCATGTTTTGGGGAAGAAAAAAAAGGAAAAGAAAAAGGGGCAGCTTTTTTTCCTTAAGACCCGTGACTTGTTTTCATTGACAAGTGTGGGTGTTGGCTTTTCGGTTTTGGAGAGAACACCAGAAAATAGAAAGAGAAGGTGGAGCCTTTGTTTATATTAAGGCATTTGATTATGCCTTTGGTTTTTGGGGGGAGAGCACAGCAGGCCATACTAGGGAGAGCATTCGGCTCTCCCATTTGAAACAGTGCTGCTCCTTCTCATTTGTTTGTAATCCCCTTTTGTTAGTAATCCCTCAATCAAAGATGTTGTTGCTACATGTTGTAGCTGTTGGGAGAGATGATATTTGAATATGTGTTCATCTTCTCCATTTGTTCTTTGTGAGAGTGAGAGCTATTGAGTGTATGTGGGATTTGGGTTTGAGAGTTAAAACTCTATTTGTAATCTCCATATTGATGTTAGTGGAATTTCCTCGCCGTCTCGAAACTGGACGTAGGCTTACGCCGAACCAGTATAAATCCTTGTGTTATTTGGATTTTTTGTCTTGTCATATTTTACCATGTTAGTTTATTGGTTTCATATTTGACGCTTCCGGACAACAGAAGGCGATAATTGGGGGTTAGGCCATTTAATCAGGAAAAGTAATGGCGATAGTGTTTTACCAGATTTAAACGAGGTACTGGAGCTAGAGAATATGTTGATTGATTCCCTAACATTTGTTTCGTTTCAAGAGGATTATAGGGCTACGGATGGTACGACGTATAACCAAGGGTATCAGTCAGCTAATTCGGGCGGGATGAGGTTATTTAGGTTTGATTTGAATGTGGCACCAACGGCATGTAAGGATTTTTCCTCTAGCAAAGCCATACTAGTGTTCCATAGACTGCCAGATGCTGACGTAGTAAGTGAGATGGCTTTGTGTAAGCTTATTTGGGTCTTCTAACCAAGCCCAATGCAGCAACATAACAGTGTGGGTTTTCCTGTGGAGTAGTCAGATGGTAAATGCTACTGGATTCTATATGGGTGAGTCTTTCGATATAGGTTCGGACTGTTTTAATCTTATGCCCATTATTAAGCAGCTATAGCAGAAGAAAAGGCAGAAAGAATGGTGGAGTATCAATGGGACGTTCATTGTCCAGTTCACAGAGGGGTATCGAGCTGCCTTATCGGAGCTGGGTAAACGTCATGTGCAGGAAATAATAGATTTCGAGGTCCCAATGAGAGGACATAGAAGACTCAGTAACAACATTGAGGAGTAAATTAGTTGTGAATTCACTATTTTTGAGATCGAAAGTTTAAGACTTTTCACTTACAAATAAAAATAAATAACTTTAAACCGTCTTATTGGACGATGAATCTAGTATACCTTATTTTATTTTATTTTATTTTTGAATAAACAATATTATCTACACTAAGAGTGAAGGGTGGGCTTAGCCTCATAATGAGCTAGCAATAATATGGTTCAATTCGCCTTTGGTGAGAATCAAATCTAAGATCTTTCACTTATAAATAAAGAGTAATTCTACTAGACTATACTAAGTGAAATTCTACTAGACTATACTAAGTGATAAGCATACTTCTTATCCTGATGATCTTATATTTGTTACACTGAGGCATCAAAATCATATTATTCCTAACTTACCACCTCCCTAATTAATGGCAGCTAGATGCAGATCAGAACAAAGCATATGTAGAGTGCAGTACCACTACACTGAATAGGTCCAGAAGCTCCATTAATTTGAACATCGCTAAAACTCAGTTTGCGGAAAGAATGATAAACAATGTCTGGCTACAACTTGGTTTGTGGAATTGATAAACATTGTTTGGCACCTAGCTTATAACATATGTTAAAAATTACATAGTACATATGTTAAAAATTACTCATGAAAAATACAATTCGAAAAATTTGTTTATAACTATAATTTGTTTATAAGACATAATTAGTTTCCTTACATATAAAAATCAAGTATTCTAACATTTAAAACAATTTTTTATCGCTGAAGAAATTGTTCATATTTATAACAACTATTTTTTAGTAACTATTTTGTCACTAAAAGTTAAAAACGTAAGGTATAGATGCTATTATGGAGTGGTTGATTCTAAGAGATTAAGTGACGTGACCATCAATTCCTTCCTCTAGGTCCAGCTATAGATGTTAACTAAAACCCTAATTAGAAGGCAACTCAATTTTTCTAAACTCTTTTCTTTTTATTTTCGTTTAATTTATTTTCTTCCTTTTAGGCTTTATCACAGAAAAAAAAATCAGAAAATTTAAATACCAAAAAAAAAAAAGCAGTTTTTTATTTATATTTTTTTATCTATTCTTATCCTTGTCCAATTAGGTTTTTAATTCCTAGTCTTTGCAAGTTACATTCGGATTCAAAGTCGGCCCTTAACATCCACCATCCGCGCACATTCAATTGAATCTTGCATTTAGCAGCATTCAACATCCATTTATTTCAAAATGCATTCATCAGTCGTCTATTCATTAACATTTATCTGAGCTTTGATCATTAATTCATCAACATTCATGAAATTTAGCAGTGCAGAAATCAAAGGAATGCAGAAAAAGAAACACAAGTTGAGGTTCAGTAGTGCTTACAGTAGGGGCGCTGAGAAGACCCCTGTGTTGCGTGGAAACCCCCTCTCACTCAATTACTCACGCACATTCCATTAAAATATTGTTCTACATATAAGTTTGGGGGTGGTCCAGGCAGCACAGAGGGGAGCAAATTCATCAAGCCAATACGCAGAGTGACATCATGCATGGATTTTTGGGCTCATGTGTTCATCATTAGCACACATGCAAAATAAATTCAATTATACATCAACACAGAGACAGATTCCAAAGGGCAGTCTACTGATGCATCACATTATACACAGATCCAATGACTACTTTCCACATATTCAAATCAAGAAACAACGGAAAAAGTTTGGGGGTTGTCGGCTATTTACCTTCCTTTTGGATCTGAAAATCGTGGACTCTGCCAAAATTGTTCTGCTACAAATCAGTGCTTGATTTCTCTGTCACTCGAGTTTCCCTGCACAGATAAAGGCCACGTGCACGTGTTAGTTTGGGTTTATTTTACTGCAATGCACAAATCGAAACTGAAACAAAGAAGTTTGGTGGAGAGTTTTACCTTTGCGCCTTTTGACTTTTGGATCGAACGGAAATGAGGCCTGCAACTTTGTTTGCAGGCATGATGAACTCCATGAACCTCTTTGTTGTGTTGTAAATAAGTGAGAGAATGAGACCGATATGTCATCTTTGGAGAAATACGGAGTCTAGGGTTTGAGAGCTCTCATGGCTCTGGGCTCGAGGTTAGAGAGAAAAAAAGGAGAATAGCTCATCTGCTGAAATGAGAAATCGGGGAGCATGGGCTACCAAATGTGTTTATATAGTAAAGCATGTGAGTTTATTCACATGTGCGGTTCAACCCCTGAGGGTTCTCTGTCAAGCCTTTCATGCTGATCCCCACTAGTCCACGAGTTTGACCCCTGGAGCCATGTATTTTTTGTGCTTTATTCTTCAATTTTGCCAAC
Source organism: Crataegus laevigata (assembly GCA_963580275.1). Lineage (NCBI taxonomy): Eukaryota > Viridiplantae > Streptophyta > Magnoliopsida > Rosales > Rosaceae > Crataegus > Crataegus laevigata. Next base: position 12,635,130 of record OY756940.1, on the reverse strand, counting down.
GCTTTTGTTTCCCAAGATCATGGGTTCGAACCACTCCAGGTGTGTCCAATCCCTTTTATTTTATTTTATTTTATTTTATTTTGTCTTTTATTTGTTATTTTATATTTTCTTTTTCTGTTTTTATTTTTCTTTCCCTAGTTTATTTTGTTTGCCTTTGCTCCGTTTTTTTTTTAATTTTATTATTCTAGGGAATAGTCTTTTTATGTTTTTATGTTTCTTTTCTTTTCCACACCTTGGGGACAATGTGTGATTTAAGTCTAAGGGTGGGAAATAAGAAATTTTAGATTTTTAAATTTTGAGTCAATAAAATTTTCATTCTTTTGAAGTTAATATTCATATATTATTTTAAACGTTAGAACAAATGGACATGGTGAAAGTTAATCCCATAATAGAGTATTTTCTATTTATCGTCAATTAAACACTAATTCATGAGTTATACTTTGAAAATTTGCATATTCACATCAACATGGTTTGTTGGGAGTGAGATTGAAAAACTTATTTTTAGTCTAAATTTAATTTTTGTTTCAAGTAAAGTTAGCTATTGTTATCAATAAAGTAATAAGTGTTCCACCCAAGGCTTTGCTTAGTAACCGGGCCAGTCCTGCCTGATCAACAGTGATTCTCGCATCAAACGGTAGGGACTTGGCATGGGGCAGGGTGGTTAGTTAGTTTCGTAGCCTTTCCAGCTCGGGTTAATAAGTCCTTAGAGGTGTTCTACACTTAGTGCCCTAAAGCCTTTGTGGTTTGGGAGTCATTGACCTAAAGCTCGCTACATGGGTTGGATTGAAAGCTTAAGTGAACTAGCATTGCATGACCACTACTGTTACTAAAAAAAAATAAAAAATAAAAAGAGAAGAAAAAGAGAAAAAGAGAAAAAAATATGTAAAGTTAGTAAGTGTTGAATAACAAAGGACGAGGGGTAAGGGTTTTAGTCGAATCTCCTTAAATATGTTGGTTCACTTTACACCAAAGGAAGTTTATGAATTCTTTTCTAATTGATTCTAAATGGCTTAGCCTCTGTGGTGGGATTAGTTGGACCTTTTGGAAAGATGCTCTAATTTTTTATGTTTTCTATGGATTGCAACTTGAAGGTGAAATTTTTGTGTCTTAGTTAGTTTTGTTTAAATTTTTAGTTTGTTAGTTTTTATATTTGTTTTTGAGTTTTGTTTTGCTTGAGGACAAGCAAAATGCTAAGTTTGGGGGTATTTGATGAGGCGATATTATACTATATATTTTACCCTAATCTTAGTTATAATTTATTGGTTATTTTGCTAGAATTTTGAGGATGTTCGTGAGTCTTTCAAGACGATTGTATCAAAATTTCAGATTTTTCTACCAAGCCGTTTGACCGTGGCGATGAAATAAAGGCCCAACGCGTAGCTTTCCAAATTGACATTTTAGGACATTTTGGGTAATTTGAAGGTCAAGATAGCATATTTTGAGGAATATTTCTTCTAAGGATTTGTAGAGGACGTCTCAAGCTTTCAGAAGAGACATTTTGGGACCAAATCGGAGTTGATTTGTTGGCCAAAAGACTAATTTTCTGAGAACTCCGAATTCCAGTTAGAATAGGAAACCTTTTATTTTCTGTTTTATTATTTTATTATGTTTCCTAGTATTATTCTAAGACCTTTTCTAGGTAGGTTTTATTTTCTAGTAATATAAATAAGGCTTTTTAGCCATTAGATACGGGGGGACGCGACAAACACACGCATCAATTGAGAGAACGCACTACTTTGTATTTTCAAGTTGTTTTCTATCTATGTTTTTAATAGTATTTTGTTTTATGATTGTTCGTAACTAATTTCTGTTTTCTAGGGCGATGCCTTGAGCCTTAGCATGAATATGTAGTTTTTATTTAATTGCTCATGATATTATGCATGCATACATTGAATTATTAATCACTGTGCTTTAAACTGTCTTTGTGTCTTAATGATTCGCGAACATTAGGATGTTTAGATAAGTAATCAGATGCAATTCGGTCGGAATACCACCGGGGAATTGAGTATTTCTTCTTGTGATTAATAGTTGTAATTTCACCTAGGACGAATACTACGTCTTAGGGGTTGCATGGTTTTTTAAAGGGTTTTCACAAAGCATAATGAGTCATGCATGTTTATATTTGATTTGAATACCACGGACGGATTGCATGTTTGATATACGTTTTAGCTTGAATACCACGAGTAGAATATGCATTAGGAAAACCTAACCTTCAAAGTTGCATGGGTAATTCATAAGTAATTGGTAAATCTACATATGATTGTAAGGGCATGGCGGAACTCTAGTGCTTTTCCAAATTTGTTTCTTAAAACCTTTTCTCTTTGATTTTTTAATTGGTTATTAGTTGCTTTCCCTAAATTACTTTTATTAAAATTCGTTTTTAATATTTTAGGTCATAAAATCAACCTCTTCCAATCTTTGTTTTCAAGTAATTAGCCAAGAATTAGTATAAATACATATTATTCATTCAATCCCTGCGAAAATGACTTTACTTGAGCTGTTTATACTACGACTACCTTGTTCTCTTGCAAGTATTTTTAAGTGTTTTTATCCATACTTTGGTAGGTGGTAAAAATACCTATCAAGAGATTGCGACTCTATCTGGTTCTTTAGTACTTGGTTGGTTAAAGATGAAGGGCACTAGCGAGGTAACCAGGTTATAATAAATTGTCTTGAAAATAATGTCCATTATAAGCTTCAAAAAATAATTTATATAACACTGTCGTATAGTGCTAGACGAAGTCATCATTTGTAACCGGGTACGGATTCCTTTTCCTAGTTACTTGGATGTGATGCCATTTTACTAAAAAGTAAAATGTTATCAGATAAAGTGGAATGGTGCGCACCAGGTAAAGAAGCCATATATCTGATGTTACATTCAATTTGTTTATTGAGTTTTGTTCTCTATTCATATCCTTCACACCATATTGTGATTGATAGTTTAAGCGACATCCGCTTTCGATCCAGTGAACTACCCAATTTCTATCATTAGACTCAGAGATAGGTTTTCATGAATCAAAATAATTTGCCCAGTTATCATCCGAGGGCATCTCGAACTACATTTAAGACTTCCTCTTCGTCAAGTAACGAATCCAACAATTCTCCTGCAGAATCCAAAACTCACAAAAATACCAATCGCTCGAACATTATAGCATGTCCAAAATCTCATCCTACAACCTGTTTGAACCTAGGCTTGAATTAACCCAACAATTCGAATTTCCCCCCACACCATTTCATTCGGCAGAGAACAAAACTCAATCTGTCATTGAACCATTTCAGCGCTCAAATTCACTAAGTTCACTCTCTAAATATAATTACCATTATCAGAATTTGAATGAATTACATCCAGAGGGTTTATTTAGTCCTATTAGAACCTCAGAAAGCCCATTGCAGTTGGCATTGTTGGCTGCAAAAACTGAATATGCATAAGAAATTGAAATTACAAGTGTTGATCCATTTCCTACATTGTGGTCACCAAGCCCAAGGGATTTACCTGCCTCATCAAGTCTGATTCGAAGTTGCTCTCAGATTATTGCAAATCCGAATTTGAACTTGTATCTTTCGACTAAAAAAATAAGCCCTTCACGCCCTCTGCCTCCATCGTGATCTCGTCTTCCACCGTGAACTCGCCGCAGCATCCCACCGACTCATAATACTCAACAGCGTGGTCGTGTTCTCCCACTATGGTTACTTCCTCCAATAGTGGTCTCATGCTCTCGTGGTAATAAACCACGCCGCGACAACACTGTTATCCTCCAAGAAGAATTGTCTCTGCCGTTCGAGATTATCCGTTGGGTTGTGAAACGAAGTTTTTCCACAGACAACAAAGAAAGTCACCTGTTTTTTCCCAAAGGAAGTACTTTGAAATAAAGAAGAAGAAGAAGGGAATCACTTTGAAAATAAAAAAAGGAGAACTTGCTTTTGGGGAGGCTTCACGTGGGAAACAAATAAAATATAAGGGATTTTGTGCTTCTGGGCAATTTGACAGTGCATTCAAAAGAGAAATTTCTTTTGGGGAGACTTCACATGGGAAACAATTTGACAGTGTATGTGAACATGCAAAGTGGTGTCCATCACAAAGTCAAAGTCAAGATAGGAACTTCTCCATTATTCAAAATTCTTTTGTTCAAAGAAAAAAAGAGATTTTCTTTTAATTCTGATCACAGTGATAGTGCATGAGAAGGACCAGGAGACAATAATAACGATTATTGTCCATCAGAAAGTCCAATTCGCAGTTGTTTTGAAATGGAGTCATCTTCAAGTAGGCCAAATTCAAGAAGCCACCTACAACCTAGACAACTCCCTTCAATTCAAACTCAGGTGATATTAATTCCGTTTACCCTAATAATTTCACTCATAAGGTTGATTTGTGAATACTTTGAATAATAATCATAAAGAGAAATTTCGACTGCAAGAAATTTAAGGGGACCATGACCACTGAGAATTGAAAGAGAAATTTTTACCATTTAATTAATAACATACTAGCAATTGTACAAATGCTATGCATGTGTCTATGAAACTTTTGAAAATAAAACCTACAAAAAGAGAGAAAATATTAAATGGTGGCTAAAGCTTTTGGTGACGACATTTAAACAATTTTTTGTCGCTGAAGAAATTGTTCATATTTATAATGACTGTTTTTTGAGTAACCATTTCGTAAGTTAAAAATGTGGAAAATAGAGGGAGGTGGGAGGAAAAATGGGGGCAAGTGACATAGGTACCTAATGGTGAGGGAGAGAAAAAAACAGTAAAATTATTTTGTATTTAGTTTACATTATTGCCATAACTTTTATTTTGGTTCTTTTTTTTTGTTAGTAGGCTAATTTGGTCTTTTCACCTTTTTTAAATTACAAAAAAATTATTAATAAATAATTTAGATAAACTTCAGGATGTATGTAGTGGGTGAATCCTCCTCCTATATAGATGGGGCTTGCCCCAACCATTTGTGTTGAATCCAAATTAAGCAAAACTTGTACTAGTTCATTATTTGGAATTTCTTGCTAACATGGGGAGTCAAATTTCTTCTCTTCATCCTGATTCAACTTTTCCAACCGGTGATCATGATTACCAAGGATACCCACGACAGGTGAGTCAAGTCTCTTCTCTTTCATCCTAATACACCTCTTTCAACAGGTGATCATGATAACCAAGGATACCCACCTCTTTCAACAGGTGATCATGATAACCAAGGATACCCACGACTGGCGACTGCAGCCAACATGGAGCATCATGGACCGCGACAGAACCTTCAGAGGCCTAATAATTATAACAAGCTCATCAATTCTGATGAGTCAGCGAGAATCTTTGGTGGGATAACCATCACAGAAGTATATGCTAATCGTACTTCTACCGGTAAACCGATCAATATATAATAAGCGTTATTATGGGACTGATTAGCCCGTCAAATGTCATGCTTGAACACATGTATGGGAAACAAATGTCAAGCGTTATTATAGTATTCATCGTTTCTATATGTACTTCCACATTGTATGTATCCTGAAGTTTTATATCGTCTATGTTTTCTAATGCTCTAATTGTAATACAAAAACTCTATATATATAGTTTGTATCTTGAAATTTTATTTAGGTAACACTCGTGCATGTCTCTCTCTTTTTATTTTCATTTATTTGACTTGCAATGAATGCACACATGCATGGCTTGATTAAATTTGTTAACTTGGTATTAGTTTAATATAAGACTATTCTTAACTAGAACTCCTTGGTGTTAGGATCGAAGGTCACGTACGTAGTAGCTCTTATATTTTCTCTCAAGTGTGTGAGAGAAGTCAGCGGAAAAGAAACAGTTAATTAGGACTAGCGCAAAAGAAAGCCAACTTCTGAGCTCCATGTGTGGGTACAGGAGAATATAAAATAGGTCTCCTCCAATGTAGAAATGGTCAAGAGTTTCCAAGAAGTCCGCCATCATTGATCAGTCAAGACTAAAGAGAGCTCTCCAAGGCATGGAGAATATAGAAGCGGCTGTAGGCTTGTAACTAAACTTGAGCACAGTAAGCAAGCTAACCTTGTCAAATTGGTATAAAAAGAGGGAGAAAAAAAAAATAGAAAACTTCATTTTAATTCTTGGCAAAGATGACTTTTAGATAAAAATCATGAATAAGATTAAAATCTAATTTTAGTCCCTTAATATATTAATAACCTCATTTATTAATTATATTTTGATTTTTTAATTATTTATCTTTTTCTTTTTAATTTTTAATATATTAATTTTATTTCATTATAATTTTTATTTTCATTTCATTCATCGTAATATATTTTGTTGCGAAAATTTAGATAAACTAATTTTTGTTATACAATATATTTCGATGTACTTTATCTTCTTCATTTAGGTATATTAAATTCATTATAATACATTTCAGTGCATACATTTAGATACATACATTTTGGTACATACATTTCGGTACATATATTTCGATACAAATATTTAGGTACATTAATTCAATATAATACATTTCGGTACTAACATTTTGGTTCATACATTTCGGTACACACATTTAGGTAAATTAATTTAATATTAATACATTTCGGTGCATATATTTAGGTACATACATTTCGGTACTAACATTTAAATATATTAGTTCAAATATAATATATTTTAGTACATACATTTCGGTACTAACATTTAGGTACATTAATTGAGTCTTTCAAGTTTGAAGAATGTTAAATAAAATTAATAAATTAAAAAACTCTTTTTTGGTAAAAAAATAAATTAAAATTTGTGTATAGAAATATCAATAGCACTTATGTTATCATAATAAACAAGAAAATTGGATTGAGAGATATCATAGTTGTTGGGCATTTGTTTCATCTACATCAACTGAGTGCAACAACTTCTAGCGGCCACATATTCTGCTTCAGTAGTAGATAGTGAGACACAATTTTGCTTCTTGCTATGGCATGCAACTAGATTATTCTGAGCATAGAAGGCTTCTCTAGAGGTTCTCTTTCGATTGTCAATGCACCTAATCAAATCGGCGTCACTATATCCAACTAGATTTGTGTTGGTGTTGGACGATAATTAATGAAAAATAAGTTTATTTGAGCAACATCAACAACATGCAATTAACAATTAAAGGCGGAATCATGTTATATGCACTAAAAAACAAAACTTAACCCATGAAATTCAAAGCCTAGTAGATAGGTGAACCAAGACTCAACTCAAGAACAAAATGAGTTGAGAAATCTTATACCTTTGTTGATTCCTCTTTGCATAAGCAAAGGCTAATCACCCAAGGAGAGGGCCTTCATTCCTTGCTTCTTAGCTCCACGGTTTTCTTGGATGAGGATGGTTAAAAGGATTCTCCAAGTTCCCAAAATAGAGAACCTCTAATTTTTCCACACCAAGGAGGGACTTGGAGGAGGGAAGATTGCTAGCTAATCTCCTCCAAGGGGGCCGGCTTCCTAGAGAGAAAGGGAGAGACATGTTCTCTCCAATTTTCTCCAAAAGAAACCCTAAATGAATTTTGGCTATAAAGTTCTTTATATAGTCACTTCACTTAAGTGACTAAAAGAACAAAAACCCTATTTTTATCACATGGCCGCCCTACCATAGGCATTGGGCTGTTTGGGCCCCTTTTAAATCTCAAGTCATTTAAGTTGTCATACAACTTAAGTTAATGGGCTTGACTTTCGAAGCCCATTGGGCCATGAGGCCCAAAACTAACCTGAGGTCTAAAATGAACTTATTCGTTTGATTAATTAACATATTAATTAATCCTAGCCATATACAATTAATCCATTTAATTGTTCTTACTCAACTCCGTTGTTTCTTCAATCTCTACCTTACACGGTGTACGATCTAGTAGGTTCCTTTTAGCGAGGGAGTGGGCGATTAAAACTCTTTCAAATCAATTGTGAATTGAAACTTACTTTCAATTCTCCCTTCAGTGATTATGCACGTTTAGGGCTTCCATAAACCATGAGTGACACCTAGCAGTATGTCATGGTTACCCAAGCTAACTAGAAGAGGTGGAGAACCTATTCAGTTTAGGATTACAATGCAATACGGTCTTTCTCTAATACAATACTCTTGACCACATTGTTTGGTTTGATAGTTTATTCATGTCTACTATCCAATGTGATTCATTTACTTATATAATTACTTTGAATGTGATTTGGAACGTTTTTCCAAATCTCATTCATACTCTGGTCAGAGATTCTTAATCATATCATAGAGTATTCTCCCTCAAATGGTTTCAGGGTTAGAGATCCCTTGTTGCACATTCACTTACCTTCATGACTAAGTGGCTTAACCCCAACTATGTCATGGACACCCTATGATGGATTGACTTTGACAGAGTCAAAGATCAAGGACCTAACCATAAGACAAATATAATGCCTCAGGTCAAAGGACTACTTTGCATTATCCCAACCATGAGTTCTCATGTGACATGAATATGAGAACTCCTCGTTGATCGTGTTCAGTGAACTCATTTTGTATTGAGCACCTACATGCTTGTCTTGGTGTCAGTCACACCAATGGCTCGAGACCAGTCACTCTTCTTGAGAGAAGACATAACACGTACTGATCTTAATGGACAGTTAATGAATAATTAGCAATCCTATGATTAGGAACGTTTAGGATATGTATACGAAAGAGAATGGTCTCATGAACCTAACTTCTTTAGATTACATTATCCTAATTACATATTCCTTGGACTTATCGTTTAAACATATAACATTTATATGAGATGGCTTTAAACAATAATCTTTGCCCCTTTATATTAAACTAGATTAGTTTAACATGTGAAATGTCCGTAGAGTATCATCATATGATTGGTTTTAGGGCATATTTCCAACAGGTGTCACGTGTATATTGTAACCCAAAATCGTTCCACCCACATATTTGATAATCCTCTTGACAACCAATAAATGGGACTCCTTAGGAGAACTTTGAAAGTGAGCACACATCCCAACTACAAAGGCAATATCAGGTTTACTTGCACTAAAATAGAGTAGGGTTCCAATCATACTTCTGTACAAAGTTTGGTCAACATCCTTGCCACTTGAGTCTTTGTGAATTTTGGCACACTTACTCATTGGTGACTTAGCAACTTTAATTCTTCAAGGCCAAATTTCTTCACTAAATTCTTGGCATACTTGGCTTGAAAGATGACAATGACATCATTTTCTTGCTTTACTTAAAGTCCAAGAAAGTAGTTTAGTTCACCAACAAGGCTCATTTCAAACTCACTGGTCGTCATATCAATGAATTGCTTCACAAGAGAATCGTAGGTGAAACCAACAACAATTTCATCCACATACACTTAAGCAATCACTACATGAGACATCACCTTTTTCACAAACAATGTCTTCTCAACAGAGCCACGAGTATAACCATGAGTGAGAAGATGAGACGACAAGCTGTCATACCAAGCACATGGAGCTTGCTTAAGACTATACAGAGCCTTCCTCAGTTTGTACACTCCATTTGGCTTGTGAGGATCCTCAAAGCCCTTTGGTTATTCCACATAAACTTCCTCATGAAGATACCTATGAAGAAATGCTGTTTTGACATCCATTTGAAATACTTTGAACCTTAAATGGCACACAATAGTGCAAAGAAGTCTGACAGATTCAGGTCGAGCAACATGAGCGAAGGTTTCATCAAAATCAACACCTTAAGTTTGTGAGTATCATTGAGCAACAAGCCTAGCCTTACTTCTAATCACATTTCTTGACTCATCAAACTTGTTCTTGTAAATCCACTTAGTGCTAATACCATTAGTGTTAATAAATTTAAATATTTAATGGGAGACATTAAATAAAATGCACATTAATTATTTTTAATTAAGGACACATTAAGGACTAAAATCAATATTTAATCTAACACCAATTTTATTTTTTTAAATTTTAATCTTATTGAAGGATTAAAGTTCAAAAACCCAAAAAAATAAAATCACTCCCTAATATCAATAATATAACTGAGAACTCTTCTTCTCTTCTTTGTCAAATTTCCAACAAACGTAAGAATGGAAGAGGGCAATTTAATTTGCATTGGGCGGTGTTTTCAGTACAACATTCGATAAGTTCTCCGCAAACCTGGATCATATATATATCTACTAAACGTTTACCATACCATATAGATGATGGCCATCATTTTTTTTTTGTTCTTTAATTCTCTTTTGCTTTATCTAATTCAAAGACCATAAATAAACAAAGATGTGCATAAAAAAAAGATATCTGTAGAATTAATTTCCCCTCATTCGATAATTTCCTCCCTTTCATCAAGGACAACATTTTTATCAACAAACCAAGATCCACAGGATGGCCAATTACAAACGAAGCTCATCACGATCAGCAGAGTCAAACTTTGATGCAAAGGCTTGTTAATAATGTTTATAGAAAAAAGGCCACTGCTATTCATGATATGTCGAGAGTATTAATCTCAAATAGAAGAATTGAGGAAACTTATAAATTTTTATAAGGATTTTTTTCTTCGGAAGGTATAAGAGTTTTTATAAAGAGTTCAGTTACTGTATCTTGTAAATTGATTTTATAGTAAACTTTTTAAATTTCGTTCACAACCTACCCTATTTGGATTGCGGTCGTGGGAAAATAAAGGGAAAATAAACATGATTGGTTTGTTGGAAAGAATATGGACCTGGCATAGTTGTGTATTTTATTTTATTTTTTTGAACAAAAGGTATTATCTACACAAAGGGAGAAGGGGTCGGCTTAGCATCACAATGAGCTAGCAATTATGTGGTTCAAATTCTCATTCGGTGAGAATCGAATAGAAGATCTATCACTTATAAGTGAAGAGGAATACCACTAGACCGTAGTACTAAGTTGCGGCATAGTCGTGTATTTGATTGCATAGACTGATTGAATTGCTAATATTTGGTTGACTAGTCATGCATAATTAGGATAATAAAAAAAAGGGTAATGCTAAGGAGACTAAATTAAGATTATTACTTAATCGTTAATAAACGTGCTCATTACTATTGATAATACTATTTTCTAAATTTTGTTTTCCTAGTATTATAAAAAAAAAAAAAAAAAAAAAAAGATAAGATCATTTCTACTGTAAAAAAACTTGATAAGTCATCACCCATTTATCACTCACAGGCCCAAATATTAATCAAGACTGATGATTAACAAACTTACTTTTTATATAAATGTTTAAAGAGATAGTAAACACCAAAATGCCGGTAAAAACACGAAATCTTCATTTCAATCACAAATCCGAAACATAAAAGGGGACATACAGATAAAGAAAGAAAAACAGTATAGCATGTTGCACATCAATTGCCAATTGGAGGAAATAGGCCAGGGCAGATTGCAAGATTCATTTGGTGAAAAAAAAAAATTGAGTTGGATAACTCACTACATTTAAGGCATATTATATTGTTGAAGTGAAAAATGAATGTAAACTTTTAAACTTTTGTCTAGCCACTTAGTACTACGGTTTAGTGATATTTTTCTTTACTTGTAAGTAAAACATCTTAGGTTCGATTCTCGCTAAAGACGAATTTAAACCAAATTATTACTAGCCCATTATGAGATTTAGCCCACTCTCTCAGCCTTTAGTATACATAATATTGTTTGTTTAAAAAATTATAAATAAAAAAACTTTTGTTCAAATTTGAAGTAGAAGATGCGTCATGAAGAAAACATGCATTTCCAATTCTAGCAAGGTAAAAAGGGTAAATGCGTGCACTGTCATACAAATGCCTTGTTTTCAATGGACTCCAATACCAAACCGTAAGAAACACAAAAAACACTAAGAAAAAAAAAATACAAACACATAATCACAAAGAATAATAGCAGTTCAGCCAAATTTGCCCACGTCATTCAGACAATAATTTACTGGATATTTCACTATTTGTTAAGGAAACCGTATTGGTTTACAAAAAATTTCCTTTTGCTCTCAACTCTATGTCTAATTTTTAACTATGAAAATCATGCTAAGCATTGATCAAGGATCTGAGAAAATGAAGCAAGAAACTTAGAGAAAAAGAAGAGCCTCGAACAAGCTTTTCATTTCAAAATGAGCTATTACAAGAATATCCAATATAAAGGAATACAACAACTTTATTAATGACGAAGAAACCCTTCATCCAATCTAACTAAACCTTTCCAAATCTTATCCAAACAACTAATCTTTAAAGCTACACATGTAATGCTTCCATGTGGTTACACTTATCATTAATATATCTCAGTTATCGCACTTATTAAAGTGTCTCCCTTTATGCTACTTGTTTGAAGCCTAACTATTTGGAGTTTGACCCTTGGGAATACTCTCAAATGAATGAAATCATGCATTATTTGATTTAGTTCACATGCGTTGAAGGAGTGCTGTTTTGCTTACCACCCTTTATTGGTGGTAGTGTTCATCACACATACTTATTATTATTAGATAAGTTTAAATTTTAAGACTTGTGTCTTTCCATTATACAAATTTTAATATTTAAACTCATTCAATAGTGATAATATGATGATGAGCGTTACCATCACTTGAAAGTGGTGAGCAAAAATATTCCCACATTGAAGGGAGACTGAGCTGCTAAAAAAGCATTGTTGATTGGTGTTTAAGAAGAATTTGTACCTGTACCTAGCATTCGGTTGAACGAAGACTAACTGAACTTCTTAAAATATTCAATTCCCTTTATATTTCTTTGTCAAGGATAAGAATAAGCTACAGTTGATAGGGAATGCTCAATTACGAAAATCAGATTTATGTTCATAGTTCGATTCAACGTATATCGAGTTGGGTGTAATCGATTATGAAAATCAATTCATAAACCCAGCTAATCAGTGAGAATCGGATTCACATGGGTCCGGTAACTGACTGATTGCCACCCTTTGCTTAAGCTTTAACAAATTATGTTTTATATTAACTGATTTAATTAGTCCAGATATTTGAGGGGAATTTTGAGATATTAATTAAAAACTTGAGGATGGATCGATGATGCTGATAAATGATATTCGAAAGAAGTAGAAACTGCACAGAATTTTCTTCATATTTGCTTTATTCCTATTTTTATGGCCCAACAGAGACTTGGAACACCCTGCATATTTGTGCATTAGGTTGGGTAGAGACCAACTCAATTAGTAAATTGTTGGCTTATTAATCACACATGAACTATCAGATGAAGTAATTTATAATATCTTTCCTTGATAATATATACAAAAAAACAAGGACCAAAGAAGACGCGTGGCACCTTAATTAATATATTGTTATATTTAGGTTCTTCAAGACCCAAAAAAAAAAAAAAAAGTTCTAAATTCTAATTCTCAACCTTTTGGCATGCTTCTTGTCCCGATGATCTTATATTTGTTACACTGAGGCATCAAAATCATATTATTCCTACCTTACCCCCCTTCTTAATTAATGGTAGCTAGATGCAGTTCAGAACAAAACATATAAGACCATCTCCAACGAAAGGGTCCGAGGGCCGAAAATAGCCCAAAAACGGTCTCCAACCGAGGGCTAGGCCAGAGGGTTCTGGAATCTGGGAGGGCCCCACGAAATCGAAGAGGGCTAGAGGGCTAGATGGTTGGCCACTTCCAACCAGCCAGCCAGTTAGAAGGCAGCAATAGTGTCGGTTATAACCGATAGGAATAATTTAGAAGGCAACAATAGTGTCGGTTATAACCGACGCTAACAGTGTTTAAAACTAGCCGTTAGTTTCAAATGTTTTTATTAATTACTATTAGTGTCAGTTATAACCGACACTAATAGTAATTTAAATTACAATAGTGTCGGTTATAACCGACACTAATAATTTGAAATTGAATTCAAAGCAACTAGCCGTTGCATTATTATTATTTTAATTTAAAGCAACGGTCACTAGCCGTTGGAATTTTTTTTTTAAATTTAAACTTTTTTTTTCTTCTATAAATATGATGAATCTCTTTCAATTCTTCACTTCATCTACAATATTTCCTTCATTTTCAATATTTCCTTCAATATTTTTTCAACATTTCCTTCATATGCAATATTTCTTCAAATTTTTCAATAATTTCCTTCAATATTTTTTTCAATAATTTCCTTCAAATTTTTCAATAATTTCCTTCAATATTTTTTCAATAATTTCCTTCAATATTTCTTCAAATTTTTCAATAATTTCCTTCAATATTTTTTCAATAATTTCCTTCAATTTTTTCAATAAAAATGGCCTCATCTGCAATGAAAGGTAGGGCTTGGACCCGAAAAGAAGATGAAGCTCTTTGCAGGGCTTATAGATGGGTCTCAGAAGATAGTGTGAGGGGGATTTCTCAAACAAGTGAAGGTGTTTGGACTCGTGTGTTCAAAAAATACTTAGAGTTCTATGAAGGCACCATTCCACCGAATACCCGAAACCATGAGAGTTGTTCTTCAAGACGGAAGAAACATCTTCATCCAAGTTTGAATAAATGGCATCAAACACTATTAGCATCTGCAAATAGACATGAAAGCGGCGCCAATTACTACGACGAAGTTAGTGTTTTCATAATTTATTTTAAATGTTTAATTATATTACATTTAATTTCATGAATTAATTTCCTTTAATTTTTGTAATTATATTTTCTAGGTACGCCAAGCGGAGGAATTGTATATGGAGGGCAACTCAAAACCCTTTCAATTTCACGGTTGTTGGGAAATTTGTAAAGGGTGGGTATTATTTGAAGATCCACCTCAACGTAGATTAGATTCTATGTTGGTGTTCGAAACTACGTCGCCAGTTGTAGATACGGATGAATATGAATCTCTTACCATTCAACAAAGAAGGGTAGAAAATTTGTCTCCGGCCGAGGTTCTTTACCTAGGCCTATGGGACGAAACAAGGCCCGAAGGTTGAAGGAAAAGGGCAAGGCAAATGATAATTACGTTGCTCAACTTGAAATGGCGGCCTCATTGCGATTAATGGCGGAGCAAAATGCCCGTGAGGCGGAAGAAAGGAAGTGTAGGCATGAACAACAGGCCAAACAAATACAAGAAGAGATGGATGATAAGAATATGGAAATGAACAGTTCGAATTACACTACAATGAGTAAGGCCTATTTTGATATGAAAAAAAAAGGAAATTATGGCTCGGCGGCAGTTGTTTACCTCTGACTATACTCCTACAATGGCGGATGATGAAGATAATGTTGATTATCCATATTAAATTTAAATTGTTGTAGTTTTAAAATTTAAATTAATGTTGTTTTAAAATTTAATTTGTAGTTTTTAAATTTAAGTTGTTGTTTTTAAATTTAAGTTGTTGTAGTTTTTAAATTAAAATAATAAATTATGTTTGGCCCTATGGCCCTCGGTTGGAGACGGTTTTTTGTGACAGGGCTAAAACGAGCCCTCTGGCCCTCTGGCCCTCGGTTGGAGACGGAGGCAAATATGGCCCTGTACTGTTCATTAAAATATTAATATCTTGGAGAATTTTGGAGGGCCAGAAGGCGAAAACGAGCCATCTGGCCAGCCATCGATTGGAGATGGTCTAAAAGGTGTAGTACCATTGCACTAAATAGGTCCAGAAGCTCTCTTAATTTGAACATCGCTAAAACTCTGTTTGCGGAGAGAATGATAAACTATGTCTGGCTACAACTTGGTTTGTGGAATTGATAAACATTGTTTGGCACCTAGCGTATAACGTATGTTACAAATTCCATAGTACGTATGTTAAAAATTACTCATGAAAAGTACAATTCGAAAAATTTATGTATTAACTATAATTTGTTTATAAGACATAATTAGTTTCCTTACATATAAAAATCAAGTATTCTTTTAAGAGTAACGCTACACTTACCATCTCTTTAATAGAGGTAGGCCCACAAGCATATGTAGATCTATTAAAAAGTTGGTACAAATTACGGTAAAAATAACAGTTTTGTTCTTTTAAATTGAATTATCTTAAAGAGATGAATGTGCATGCATGTCCACAAAATAATATATATAATGAGGACACCCTCTTGGCCGTTGGATTTAACTTTAATGAAATTGTGTGGCTTGTGTTTTAATTTCAACCACACAATTTCATTAAATCCAATCCAACAATCAAGAGGGTGTCCTCAAAATTTTTTTTATTTTAAATGGGGATCCCTCTTGTTAAAGGGCCTGTATATATATATATATATATATATATATATATATATATATATATATATATATATATATATATATTCCAAAATCATAATTGTTTAATTTTGCAATCTTCATGTACAGAAGTATCTCTACTGTTTAATTAATAACATACTAGCAATTGTACAAATGCTATGCGTGTGTATATGAAACTTTTGAAAATAAAATCTACAAAAAGAGAGAAAATATAAAATGGTGGCTAAAGCTTTTTGGTGACGACATTTAAACAATATTTTGTCGCTGAAGAAATTGTTCATATTTATAACGACTGTTTTTTAATAACTATTTCCTCGCTAAAAGTTAAAAACGTGGAAAAGAGAGGGAGGTGGGAGGACAAATGGGGGCAAGTGACATAGGTACCTAACGGACAGAAAAAAAAAATAGTAAAATTATTTTGTATTTAGTTTGCATTATTGCCATAACTTTTATTTTGGTTCCTTTTTTTTGTTTTTTTAATAGGTTAATTTAATCTTTTTACCATCTTTAAATGAAAAATTCTTTTTATTAATAAATAGTTTAGATAAACTTGGGTATGTATGTAGTGGGTGAGTCCTCCTATATAAATGGGGCTTGCCCCAACCATTTATGTAGAATCCAAATTAAGCAAAACTTGTACTAGTTCATTATTTGGAATTTCTTGCTAACATGGGGAGTCAAATTTCTTCTCTTCATCCTGATACAACTTTTCCAACAGGTGATCATCATTACCAAGGATACCCACAACAGGCGAGTCAAGTTTCTTCTCTTCATCCTAATACACCTCTTTCAATCGGTGATGATGATTACCAGGGATACCCCCGACAGGCGACTGCAGCCAACATGGAGAATCATGGACCTCCACAAAACCTTCAGAGGCCTAACTATAACGAGCTCATCAATTCTGATGAGGCAGCGAGAATCCATGGTGGGATATACATCAGAGAAGTATATGGTACTCGTACTTCTACCGGTAAATCGATCAATACTAGGCGTTATTATTGACTGGTTAGCGCGTTAGATATCATGCTTGAACACATATGTATTGGAAACAAATGACCTAGCTAGTTGTCCTTTTGTTGTCATAATATTAATCGAGCTAGCTAGTACAAATTATGCCCTAGTTCATCGTTTCTATATGTACCTCCACATCATGTGTGTCTTGAAGTTTTATATCGTCTATATATATATATATATATATATATATATATATATATATATATATATATATATATATATATATATATATATCGTTTTCTAATGCCCTACTTGAAATACAGAAGCTCAATTTATATTGTTTGTATAATCTTGAAGTTTTATATAGCACTCATGCATGTCTCTCTCTTTATATATACAGAAACTCTATATATACCGTTTGTATCCTGAAGTTTTATATAGCAGTCATCCATGTCTCTCTCTTTTTATTTTCATTGATTTGACTTCCGAAGAATGCATGCACAATTAATTGTGATATTGATTAATTTGAACTAAATAACGCACATGCATGGCTTGATTAAATTTGTTAAACTCAATGCTCGGTGTTAGTTTAATATAAGAATATTCTTATACCTAGAACTCCGTGGTGTTAGTTTAGTATAAGAATATTCGTATATCTTCTCTCAAGTGTGTGAGAGAAAGCGGAAAAAGTGGGAAGCCTTTTTGAAAAGAATCAAAGAAAAGATATTTGTATCGTGTTATCCAAATATTATCCATTCTAAGATATTAAAGCACTCCATGAAGGGATCACCTTTTTAACTCCTATTTCTATATAATGGGGCTTGACCGCTAACCTTTTAACCAGCAAACAAAGGAAAACCAATTTACCTGAATACCCTATTTGTGCGTTTGTATTTTTCTTTTGTTCTTGTAAACTTAGCAATTTTATCATGGCAACGCAGGAAGAGCTAGCACGGCTTGGAGTGGAGGTATGATAGACAAGTACTATGACCGGCCCGCCGGGAGGAGTCATGCGAGGCCTCTATTTATTCAAGATCATCATCAACCAGCTCATCAGTATCATCATCAGCAAGCTCGTGGAGGGAAACAACCTCCTTTCATAATAGATCAGCCCGTTCTTAATAGCAAGGATGCAGCCCTTTTATTTGGGGGGAAAGAGATAAGGGAATATCCCAAGAGTTGCGGCAAATAGCCCAGCTAATATGTACTTAATTAATTTGGTATAAGTAATTAGTAGTAGCTAGCTAATTAAATAAAGCTCTATATGTATTAAGCTATAGAGCTTAATTTATCTGCGCTTAACGAATTATATATTCCGCTTGTAATATGTAGTTATAAAGCTATGTACCCCCTTATGCGTAGTACTCTCTCTTGTTATATATAAAAATCAAAATCTTCTAGACTTCAGAGGCAATGGGCAAAATGTACTGTTTGTTTCACATTCCTTTTTTCCTTTTGGTTTTTCACAATGGTGTTTTCCAATGGTGATGTGCTGCATTCCTGACAACACTTCATTTCTATGAATGTGGTGAGGACCTTGGCCTATTGTATGTGCATTTTGGATTGACCACATCTCTTATGAAAATGAGATTCATATGATTATATGATCAATGTCTTACGTACAAGTGAGAATATCCACATATTGTTAATAGATTCTACTTCTGCAAATAATCTAGTGATGTAGGAAAATTGGTTGAGACAGGAAGTTCAGAAACAACAAAATCCACTATGAGCTTTGAGCTCCGATTGAGCTCACAATACGCCATGTCAAAAGAGAACGGAAAGACTCGTTTGTTACATCAAAACAACATTTTAAGTTTTGAGGGCCTTTTTTGGAGTTTCGTTGTTTTTTTATATTTTGTTCCATCAAAACCGACATTTTAAGTTTTGATTTCTTAGCGAACTACATTCACAATTAAGACCTATATCTGCTTCGAGTACCTGTGCCCCTTTACTTTGGTGTCGATTCAGCGTGAGTTCACCCTTAAGAACAGAATCATTGTGACCGAATCCGGCGCTGACAATTTGTGAACTTCGCAGAACTAGCAGCCTTGTCTTCAGGCTCTAGAACCTAAAGGCCGAGACTTGTTCCTTCCTCGGCCGCAATCGCAGGATCAAGAAGTCAGTAACGCACTCTACATCAACACATTTTACTCTCCGGCCGAGCTTGGTCGACGAGTTGGCACGCTCCGCACACAACTGAAGGACGTAGTTAGCTCATTAGTTACTCGGCCTGCACGCCATGTAGGCTTAGTAGTTTTTAGGGTCAACATTTTGTCACGCCCGATGGGACAACAATGCTAAATCTACGAAGTTCATGCCCGTTGAAACACGGTTAGTGAAGAAGAAAACAACTATAGGAAAATCAACTGCTACACCTACAACCCAGAACATGGGTCCAAAAAGCTTGTCACAGGCACAGATTGTTGCTGCTGTGACACTTGACACACGTCGAGAAAGGGAAGTTATTCTCGGCTAGCCGTTTTGTGATACAGGAGTCCTTACCAAAGCTACAAAAGGTTGTCATGTTAAAGGGGCATTGGAGGATTGTGATGTAGACGGTGGTGAGGCCTCTGATCCACCAACCAGGTCATTTTTTAGAAGACTACTTGAGGAACAATCTCAGCAATTTGAGCAAACATTTAGTCGAGAAATAAAGGGGATACTAGAGAAGGTGCGTGGTTACAGCGCTGTGCACACTAGATTGCTCGAGGTTCTGGTTAGTAACACCCAGAATATGGGATTTACCAACCGATCTAGACAAACCATTCCAAAGAATAATATAATACCAGTGTCAACGGCCGAAGCAGGATCTGCACGGCTTAAAACGGTTGAATTAAAGAAAAAAAACGGATTGAGCAGCAAGACGAATCAATTCAAAGCAGAAACGCCGTTCGTCAGTTTGGTTGAAGTTTAAAAGATGATAGATTCAGCCTTAAAAAAGGGGCCGAAATTTCCAAAATTCATTCATCCATACCCAGCTTATATAGACCAGTTCAAGTACCCTAAAGGCTTTAAAATCCCAGATTTTAGCCTTTTCGCTGAAGAATCGTCTCTATCTTTTTTAGAATATATGGCTTGTTTCATTGCGTAATGCAGAGATGTTAATAATGACTTTCATAAGTTACGGTTGTTCAACTTCTCGTTAACAGGCTCAGCATTCGCGCGATACATCAATCTTCCCCCTAATTCCATCCAAAGCTGGGAAGAACTTGTCAAGAAATTCCATGAGCAGTTCTATTGGTCGGGAATGGAGATGTCAGTGTCTTCATTGGCCAGAATGGCTCAGGCATTTGATGAGTCACCAATGGAATACTTAACGAGGTTTAAGTCGGTCAGAAATTGGTGCCGAGTACCTTTCCCTGAAGTCGAGTTCGTGAGAATCGCCTTGTATGGATTGGACGTGGAGTACAAAAAAGTTCTTGGGGGCAAACTTTTGGGATATGTATGAACTGGCTTAACATGTCGAGCAATATGATTATCTACTCCAATAAGAGAAGATATCGAAGTCCCTAACCCCAGGAACAATTTACAAGAATCCTTTGGTCAGTTATGCATCGGCCGAAGGCAAAGACTCCCAATATGCCAGTGTAGATGCGGTCGAGATTGTAATCGATAAGTTGTACACATGCAAGGCCTTGGCTCATCCCAACTCCAAGGATACCAAAACTCGCTCGGCTTTTGAAGAAGCCACAATCAAAGCATCAAAAGTCTATACTTTTGATATCACCAAGGCCGACGCAATTTTCGACCAGTTGTTGCTGGCAAAGATTATCAAGCTTCAGCCAGGGCATAACATCCCTAAGGCCGAAGAGTTGAAAGACAAAACATATTGCAGATACCACAACTTGAATAAGCATATGACACACAACTGTGTCGTATTCAGTGATACTATTTAGAGCTGGATTGATAAAGGCAAGCTGAAATTCCTAAGAAACAGATGGTCGTGGACATTCATCCCTTCCTCTCGACAATAGTTGGCATGGTAGATGCTCACTTGCCTAAAAGAAAAGGGAAATGGAAGACCGAGTTTGTTCCAATAGAACATGTCCTAAAACGGAATTCTCGGCTACGACTCAAGATTAATTTATTCTCAAACGAGCCACCAACAGAAATTTCAAGACAGGCCGTAGTCGAAGCCATGTCAGGTTTCAGCGAAGAAGAGACTAAGGGGCTAATGGTTTTGTACAGCCGTTGTAAAGCACGTGTCGTCCTAACAGAGCCAAAGGAGAAACCACCTTAGGTTTTAGCACCACGGCCGCCACCCATGGTTGCAATAACACCTCCAAAGGTACTCGGCGCTGGCTAGTTCCGAAAGGTATTTGACAAGCTCGGTCCCCAAATTCGAACTGATGGACTATCCTCGGCCAAACAACGTCTTGACTTTGACGTGCCTTTTTACAATGAGGATTATTATTCACGAAATTCTAGCAATTCGAGTTCATCGGTGAACCAAAAGACTTTCAAGCTGACTGAACTACGCGACCAATGATGGTACAGTTACAACTCTCCTATTGGCATGTATATTGCACAATCCAAATATCATAAATGTCACCAGCAACTGATAGACTGCATGGCTCGACGACAAGCAGCACAGCCTACTTCGACTCCCAAATGGCTACCGAAAGAAATAACGAGAAGTAGAGATGACGGACAATCATGACCGAATTACTTCAAGGGAAAAAGGTAATCGATCGCGACTTTGAAACCACCATTGAAGAATCTGAAAAGCGTATCAAACTCATTAGAGCCACTAATTAAAGTATGACGGAATCTGCACCCTCCGTTTCTCGGTGAGGCCTTAGAGTACATGCAAGAGTTTCATAAGAAATATTCTGCTAATGATTTATATGGCCTACCAAAGAAATGTCAAGAAGCCCTCGACCTGGCCCTAACTTGCCCTGACACCGAATAGATTACCCAAAAGATCACTGATCTGACGATGAAAGCCAGGTTCCAGCACATACGCGAAGCTCGAGTTCTCAGCTTTGAGGTCGATCCATACACCGATATAGACACCGCCGAGCTTCATTTTTCTCTTGAGAACTTTCAGTATTTATGACACCATTTCGAAGTCTTCTCTGCAGTAGCTATTTTCAACCTTACGACCGATGAGAAAGAGAGCGTGGTACATTTGGATGCATACCTCGACATAATGAATGCTCGGATCGCCTATCAGGAGCAAGCTCGTAGAGTGACACAAGAATAGAACCAACTCCTAACTTCGAGCAAACTGGGAGAGGACAACCACAATGACACAGAACCGGAGGATGTGCCACAACAACCTATCGCTAAAACAAAAGATGGTCAAGCCGAGGATACTCAAGAGCAGGATACTTTTGTCGATAGCCCGGAAGAGAACAACCATAACCTGATGGGCCTTTCGGTCCTCGAGAATATGGAGATTAGCATGGTCCACGTTTTACTTGCCGAGTTTTAGCTGACCACATCCCAACCAAATTTCTTGGATGGTGATGTGGTTGCCGAAGAAGTAACACAAGTTGACTTCGTTGCCATTAAAGAGGATGGGCCAGAGAGCAAACAGGATAAACTAAAAGCAGCTCTCGTCGAGCTTTTTCCCAGCTCTTTTACCATTAATCTTCAGCATCTGAAGCCGTTGTATGTTAAGGGTCATATTGAAGGATACCCAATTTCTAAGGTATTCGTTGATTGTGGAGCAACAGTCAACATTATGCTTGTGTCCATCATGTAAGCACTACGACATTCTAATGACAAACTCATTCCGTCAGGGGTAACCATGAGCAGCTTTGCTGGTGACAAGTCTCAGACAAAAGGGGTGCTTTCTTTGGAGGTGAGCGTTGCCGATCGCAATCACATGACGAAAATACCTTCATAGTTGATTAAAAAACTGAGTATAATGCATTATTCAGCCGCGATTGGATCCATTAGATAGGCTGCATTCATTCGTCGCTATACCAAGTCCTTGTTTGTTGGGACGGTAAATCGGTTGTGGTTCACCTAGTGGATAATCAACCGTTCGAGGCCAACATGATTCAGGCCCGCTATTATGACGAAACGTTGGCTACATTACCCTGCAGGGTTTTAATGAAGAATGACGATCAACTTGGATCGCAGTTTAGAAAGCCATTGAGGTATCCGCTGAGACTGTGAGTCAGGACTTGGCGAGACATGGGTTGGCCAACTTACTAGACAACGCTGATGACTGATGCCAAACAAGAAAGGCGCTAGGCCGCGATCTCATCCACCATGGAACGAATACTAGCCTATTGGCATGCTAGGTTTAAGAAACCAAACTCAGGCATAAACTTAATTGAATTTCTAGCTGAATGAGATAACGTCCCAGTTCTATCGTTAGATAAAGTTCAGGCCGTACCGACCGAACTCAAGGATAGTCAGCCTTAAGTCAAGGATCCTTTAGAAGAAAAAAATGTTGGAACGGCCGATGACCCACAAACTTATTCATTAGTGCTTTATTACCCCAACATATGAAAGCCGAGCTTTGTAATTTACTTAAAGAATTTAAAGATTGCTTTGCTTGGAGTTACCATGAGATGCCTAGTTTAGATCGAAAGTTCGTTGAGCATGAGTTACGCATTAAACCTAGGTGTAAACCATTTCGTCAACCACCTCGACAGTTCTCAACTAAAGTGCAACTCGACATAAAGGACGAACTCGTTTGACTTCTAAAAGCCAGGTTCATTCGAACAGCTCGATACGTCGAATGGTTAGCGAATATCGTCCCAGTTTTAAAGAAAAATGGTGCCTTATGAATCTGTATCGATTTCTGAAATCTAAATCTAGCAAGTTCCAAATATGAATACACAATGTCGATTTTAGATTTGTTAATCGATGCAGCAGTAAACCACGATATCTTATCTTTCATGGATAGACATGCCGGTTACAACCAAATTTTCATTGCCAAGGCCGATGTTCACAATACCACTTTTCGTTGCCCATAAGCACTCGGAATGGATTGTTATGTCGTTCGGTCTCATTGACGATGTTGTAATAAAATCGAAATGTCGCCAGACGCATCTGGATGATCTTTGACAAGCTTTCCAGCGAATGCGCCAACACAACTTGAAAATGAATCCTGCTAAGTGTGCTTTCGGTGTATCAGCCGGTAATTTTTTAGGATTCCTTGTACATCACCGAGGCATTGAGGTCGGCAAAAATAAGGCTCGAGAAATCATCAAAGCCCTACCTACTGCGACCAAAAAATAATTACAATCATTGCTCGGCAAGATTAACTTTCTCCGCTGATTCATTGTTCATTCGATAGGGAAAATGCGAGCCTTCTCCACCTTGTTGAAATCAAGGTTTCTCTTATGACCCCACCTGTCTTTGTCCCACCTTGATGAGGCAAACCTCTCAAATTGTATATCTCTATGGTCGAAGAGTCCATCGGTTGCCTTGTAGCGCAAGACAATGACATTGGGCGTGAGCAGGCTATTTTTTTATATCTTAGTTGCAACCTAAATGCCCCTGAGATCAACTACTCGGCCGTTGAAAAACTCTGCCTAGCTTTGTTTTTTACCGCATCAAAGCTCAGACATTATATGCTTTAATCAGTCACTCAGGTCATCGCCCATACCGATGTCATTCATTACATGCTCACTCGACCGATAGTCAAAGGCCGAATTGGGAAGTGGAAAATGGCGCTGTCCGAATTCAGCTTGCAATACATGCCCCAGAAAGCTGTCAAAGGCCAAGCATTGGCCAATTTCTTGGCCCAACACCCGTCCCATATGGTTTTGGGGACAATGACGTCGAAATCGGCATGGTAGAAACCCAGGATAATTATTGGACAATGTATTTTGATGGTTCGAGTACTTCCGTTTCTGCTGGTGTTGGGATAGTCAATCAATCCACATATCACTGCTGATGGTATTTTTCTCTCAAGCTCGACTTCAACTGTTCGAATAACCAGACCGAATATGAGGCCCTCATCTTCGGCCTCGGTGTCCTCCACAGGATGGCCAATTACAAACGAAGCTCATCACGATCAGCAGAGTCAGACTCTGATGCAAAGGCTTGTTAATAATGTTCATAGAAAAAAGGCCACGGCTATTCATGATATGTTGAGTATTAATCTCAAATAGAAGAATTGACGAAACTTATAAATTTTTATAAGGATTTTTTTCTTTGGAAGGTAAGAGTTTTTATAAAGAGTTGAGTTACTCTATATTGTAAATTGATTTTATAGTAAACTTTTTAAATTTCGTTCACAACCTACCCTATTTGGATTACGGTCGTGGGAAAATAAAGGGGAAATAAACATGATTGGTTTGTTGGAAAGAATGTCGACCTGGCATAGTTGTCTATTTTTTTTTTTTGAACAAAAGGTATTATCTACACAAAGGGAGAGGGGATCGGCTTAGCATCACAATGAGCTAGCAATTATGTGGTTCAAATTCTCATTCGGTGAGAATCGAACAGAAGACCTATCACTTACTAGTGAAGAGGAATACCACTAGACCGTAGTACTAAGTTGCGGCATAGTCGTGTATTTGATTGCATAGACTGACTGAATTGCTAATATTTGGTTGACTAGTCATGCATAATTAGGATAATAAAAAAAAGAGTAATGCTAAGGAGACTAAATTAAGATTATTACTTAATCGTTAATAAACGTGTTCATTACTATTGATGATACTATTTTCGAAATTTTGTTTTCCTAGTATTATCAACAAAAAAAAGATAAGATCATTTCTACTGTAAAAAAACTGGATAAGTAATCACCCATTTATCACTCACAGGCCCAAATATTAATCAAGCCTGATGATTAACAAACTTACTTTTTATATAAATATTTAAAGAGATAGTAAACACCAAAATGCTGGTAAAAACACGAAATCTTCATTTCAATCACAAATCCGAAACATAAAAGGGGACATACAGATAAAGAAAGAAAAACAGTATAGCACGTTGCACATCAATTCCCAATTGGAGGAAATAGGCCAGGGCAGATTGCAAGATTCATTTGGTGAAAAAAAAAAATGAGTTGGATAACTCACTACATTTAAGGCATATTATATTGTTGAAGCGAAAAATGAATGTAAACTTTAAATTTTTGTCTAGCCACTTAGTACTACAGTTTAGTGATATTTTTCTTTACTTGTAAGTGAAACGTCTTAGTTTCGATTCTCGCTAAAGACGAATTTAAACCAAATTATTACTAGCCAATTATGAGACTTAGCCCACTCTCTCAGCCTTTAGTGTGCATAATATTGTTTGTTTAAAAAATTAAAAATTAAAAAAATATAAAATAAAAAAAACTTTTGTTCAAATTTGAAGTAGAAGATGCGTCATGAAGAAAACATGCATTTCCAATTCTAGCAAGGTAAAAGGGGTAAATGCGTGCACTGCCATACAAATGCCTTGTTTTCAATGGACTCCAATACCAAACCGTAAGAAACACAAAAAACACTAGGAAAAAAAAATACATACACATAATCACAAAGAATAATAGCAGTTCAACCAAATTTGCCTACGTCACTCAGACAATAATTTACTGGATATTTTACTATTTGTTAAGGAAACCGTATTGGTTTACAAGAAATTTCCTTTTGCTCTCAACTCTATGTCTAATTATTAACTATGAAAATCATGCTAAGCATTGATCAAGGATCTGAGAAAATGAAGCAAGAAACTTAGAGAAAAAGAAGAGCCTCGAACAAGCTTTTCATTTCAAAATGAGCTATTACAAGAATATCCAATATAAAGGAATACAACAACTTTATTAATAACGAAGAAACCCTTCATCCAATCTAACTAAACCTTTCCAAATCTTATCCAAACAACTAATCTTTAAAGCTACACATGTAATGCTTCCATGTGGTTACACTTATCATTAATATATCTCAGTTATCGCACTTATTAAAGTGTCTCCCTTTATGCTACTTGTTTGAAGCCTAACTATTTGGAGTTTGACCCTTGGGAATACTCTCAAATGAATGAAATCATGCATTATTTGATTTAGTTCACATGCGTTGAAGGAGTGCTGTTTTGCTTACCACCCTTTATTGGTGGTAGTGTTCATCACACATACTTATTATTATTAGATAAGTTTAAATTTTAAGACTTGTGTCTTTCCATTATACAAATTTTAATATTTAAACTCATTCAATAGTGATAATATGATGATGAGCGTTACCATCACTTGAAAGTGGTGAGCAAAAATATTCCCACATTGAAGGGAGACTGAGCTGCTAAAAAAGCATTGTTGATTGGTGTTTAAGAAGAATTTGTACCTGTACCTAGCATTCGGTTGAACGAAGACTAACTGAACTTCTTAAAATATTCAATTCCCTTTATATTTCTTTGTCAAGGATAAGAATAAGCTACAGTTGATAGGGAATGCTCAATTACGAAAATCAGATTTATGTTCATAGTTCGATTCAACGTATATCGAGTTGGGTGTAATCGATTATGAAAATCAATTCATAAACCCAGCTAATCAGTGAGAATCGGATTCACATGGGTCCGGTAACTGACTGATTGCCACCCTTTGCTTAAGCTTTAACAAATTATGTTTTATATTAACTGATTTAATTAGTCCAGATATTTGAGGGGAATTTTGAGATATTAATTAAAAACTTGAGGATGGATCGATGATGCTGATAAATGATATTCGAAAGAAGTAGAAACTGCACAGAATTTTCTAGCTTTATTCCTATCTTTATGGCCCAACGGAGACTTGGAACAGCCTGCATATTTGTGCATTAGGTTGGGCAGTGGCGGATCCAGAAAATAATATTAGGGGGGTCAGTAAGAATAGCGTGCGCAGCGCGCAATTTTTTTTTAACAAAAATAGCATGCATATTGTAATTTCATTGAGTCTTGGTAGGTCTGAAGTCATTTGGAAAGGCATATTGCACACCTGTTAATGCCTCATTTGCGTGAGTAACTAACATGTTCCAAGGCTGCTCCCATATAAACGCTTAACAAAGAAACACACTTATCTTGAATACACTAACGGACTTGGATCCTCTCCGGATCCCCTTCATGGGGATCCTAGGGATCAAGCCCCGTGTACCGTTCATCAAAAATCGTGCGGTTACAATTAAATGCTTTTTACGCAAAACGAAACTGCTTTATTTTTAAAAATATAAAAATCATTTAATTTTAACCGCACGATTTTTAATGAACGGCCCAAAGGCCTTGATCCCTAGGATCCCCATAGAGGGGATCCGAAGAGGATCCAATTCCTACACTAACAATGTTTGATATCATTGCATCCCATTAATATGTTTGTCCAAGAATGATGATGCTTTGTTATTCTCTGAGATCACCATTTCATTTACTTTGCATTTTTGGATAGTTTTATACTTTGTTCTTCTTCTTTTTTCTGCCAACAATTGTAATCACAATCAACAAACAAGCCAGAGATAAATAATATTAGGACTAGACTATAAAGGGGCAACACCTCTCTAATGCATTTTATCAAGTAGTTGAATGACATATATGAAGGGCAACTCCAACCTTTAAAGGGGCAGCACCCAAGTCATCCATGGAGATTCACCGAAGTTCGGAGGGTCAGCACCTAAGATGTCCATAGACGTTCATTAAAGTTCGGGGGGTCAGCTGACCCCCCCTTGCCCCTTAGTGCATCCGCCACTGAGGTTGGGTAGAGACCAACTCAATTATTAAATTGTTGGCTTATTAATCACACATGAACTATCAGACGAAGTAATTTAATATCTTTCCTTGATAATATATACAAAAAAAAGGACCAAAGAAGACGCGTGACACCTTAATTAATATATTGTTATATTTAGGTTCTTCTAGACCCAAAAAAAAAAAAAAAAGTTCTAAATTCTAATTCTCAACCTTTTGGCATGCTTCTTGTCCTGATGATCTTATATTTGTTACACTGAGGCATCAAAATCATATTATTCCTAACTTACCCCCCTCCTTAATTAATGGCAGCTAGATGCAGTTCAGAACAAAGCATATAAAGGGGGTAGTACCACTGCACTAAATAGGTCCAGAAGCTCTCTTAATTTGAACATCGCTAAAACTCTGTTTGCGGAGAGAATGATAAACAATGTCCGGCTACAACTTGGTTTGTGGAATTGATAAACATTGTTTGGCACCTAGCGTATAACGTATGTTACAAATTACATAGTACGTATGTTAAAAATTACTCATGAAAAGTACAATTCGAAAAGTTTATGTATTAACTATAATTTGTTTATAAGACATAATTAGTTTCCTTACATATAAATAATCAAGTATTCTTTTAAGAGTAACGCTACACTTACCATCTCTTTAATAGAGGTAGACCCACAAGCATATGTAGATCTATTAAAAAGTTGGTACAAATTATGGTAAAAATAACAGTTTTGTTCTTTTAAATTGAATTATCTTAAAGAGATGAATGTGCATGCATGTCCACAAAATAATATATATATATATATATATATATATAATGAGGACACCCTCTTAGCCGTTGGATTTGACTTTAATGAAATTGTGTGGCTTGTGTTTTAATTTCAACCACACAATTTCATTAAATCCAATCCAATAGTCAATAAGGTGTCCTCAATTTTGTTTTTTTTTTTAAATGGGGATCCCTATTGTTAATATGAGGCCCTCATCTTCGGCCTCAGTGTCCTTCACGACTTGCGAGCAACTCGCGCCTTCGTCCTCGGTGATTCAGAACTTTTGATTAACCAACTTAATGGCACTTTTCGTTGCATGAGTTGTACTTTAGCGCCCTGTCACATGGTCACCAACTATTTGGCTGAGTCCTTTGATGGCATTACATTCAAATAGCCTCCAGCGCACAACTCATGGAGGGCAAGATAGGCCGATGATACCTGTAATACGACGACCGTACCCGGCCCTAGTTAATCAACAAGTTCTCCAGTAAGATCATGTGATCCAAACATGATTCATGTCTTTGCCTTCATTGTTGGAACGAGGAGATCCCGTGGAGGTTTGCGCAGTCGAGGCATTACCAGACGATTGGAGAAGGTCAATCATGCGGTATCTCGACAACCCTAATGCTAAACACAACCGTAGAATGAGGGTTCATGCCACAAATTATATGTTGTACAAAAAGGGTGAAGGGGCTTATTGTTATTATGTCTCGGCCCGCAAGAGGCCGCTCAGGCGATTACTGATGTTCATAAAGGAATCTGCGGAGCTCATTAGTCCAGTCGAAAGCATATGTATCTCGATTTAGGTGAGTAGGTCGTTCTCGGCTCATAAAAGTCTTGTTTTAATGTAAGCATGGGTATCTCGGTTCATGGGCCGCCTAGCCAAGGCCAGCCGAGTCCTATCAGGAAATTGAGTATTCCAAATAAAGATGATGTGGGTGAGTCCCATTGTGAGACGGATGAATGGGGTATTTAAGTCCTAAAATGATAAGGATTCTCGACTGGATGCGGACGTTAAAACTTAAAAGTGAATGCGGCATGGTAAAAAGCTGAGTTCAGAATCCTATTGGAAGTAGGACTGGCCGAGATAGGTTTGGATCGGAATAAGGAGTCCTAATCTGAGTGTAGTTTTAACTTGATCGAGAGAAGGATTGTTACTATAAATAGAGGGGGGATTGCATCATTCAAAGCCCTCTCCAATTCAACACACAATTCTGCCCTGCACAAACTCTCACTCTACGTGAAACATCTCAACAACCTTGAGATTTTTATTTTTCTTTTCGCCGACACACCTTCAGTTTGAATAAATAGTACTGTGAAGGCAACCGGTGATACCTTCAGTTTGGATGAACAACACTATCGGTGTAGAATCAGCCGACCTCGGAGCACCTTCAGTTTGGATAAACAGCACTGCGTCAAGGCCGACTGGTTGACTATCCAAGTCTTGGTCAAGAAGGGTTTTCGAATTCTTATTGACAGAGGTCATCTCATTAGCTTTTTCGGCAAAGTGAGGTGTTACAGATTACTAGGCTCGGCGCTTTGAACACGGAGTTGCTTTATGATTGGATACTCACAAGTAGGTTTTAGAGTTCAGCATTCTGACGGCCGAACCACATTCACAATTAAGACCTATATCTGCTTCGAGTACCTATGCCCCTATACTTTGGCGTCGATTTGGCATGAGTTCACCCTTACGAACATAATCACTGTGACCAAATTTGGCGCTGACTTTGCAGAACTATCAGCCTTGTCTTCAGACTCTAGAACTTGAAGGCCAAGACTTGTTCCTTCCTCGGTCGTAATCGTAGGATCAAGAAGTCAGTAACGCGCTCTACATCAACACATTTTACTCCTTGGCCAAGCTCGGGCAACAAGTTGGCACGCCTCGCACACGGCTGAATGACGTAGTTAGCTAATTAGTTACTCGGCCTGCACGCCATGTAGGCTTAGTAGTTTTTAGGGTCAACATTTTGGCACGCCCGATGGGACAACAATGCTAAAGCTACGAAGTTCATGCCCGTCGAAACACGGTCAGTGAAGAAGAAAACAGTCATGGGAAAATCAACTGCTACACTTACAACCCAGAACATGGGTCCAGAAAGCTTGTCACAAGCACAGATTATTGCTGCCGTAACACCCGACACATGTCGAGAAAGGGAAGTTATTTTCGATGAGCCGCTTCGTCATATAGGAGTCCTCACCAAAGCTACAAAAGGATGTCCTATCGAAAGGGTATTGGAGGATTGTGACGAGGATAATGGTGAGGCCTCCGTGATAAGAGCATATTTATGCGACTTACTTAGCTTCTTTCCTTGCATTTACTTAGTTGGTTTATGTTTATTAGAGTGTTTTAAGCTATTTTCGTGTATTTGTAGGTCCAAATGACAAAGTAGGCAAGAAAGTGCAATTTGGAGCATTTTGGAGCAATTTTGGGCTTGAAATAGATGGCACATGCATGGAGCAAGGTGGATGGACGAAATTGAAGACCAAAGGAGGCTAGGAATGAGTAAAGAGATGAAGGAAATGAATTGAAGACAAATGAAGAACAAGGAGCTCAGCAAAAGAAAGAATGAATGGTAACCAAAGTTTCCTAATTTGGTCTTTAAACCTTTCCTAATTCTAATTCACCTAAGTTCCAGCTACAAAGGGGTATCCTAAACATTTTAGGTTACCTAATTACATGGTTCTAGAAGGTTTGTCCCAGTCTAAAGAGGTTGCCGCACCACCCTAGGCCATTCCCCTTCCTTGCCGCACAAGGAAGACCCTCAATTTCCTATTTTCTGCACCAAATCACATTCCCCTTTTATTTCTTCCCTTGCCGCACACTACCTTCCCTTTTCCTCTTGATTTCTGACATTCACCACCTTTCCTATATTGTGCCGCACCTCTATTACCTATTTCTCTTTAATTTTTGACCCTTACTTACATTTTTAATTGTGGGACAAAGTAGCTAAGTCTTAAAACCCTTTCCAACATCCTTGCCGAGTTCTTTACCCTATATAAACATCCTTGCCGCACCATTCTATAGACTTAGACATTCCATCCGCACCTCTCAGCTCTTCCCATTCATTCTAGACATACTTTCACCATCCATACACCACAACCACCTTAGTGCCGCAGCTTTGCAAGGAGAAAGGAGATGAGTACTTTGGAGCCGTGCCAAGCCATTCAAGTTTTGGATTGCTGGAGCATTCTAGGTGTCTTCTACTTTTGTTTACAATGTTTAAATTTGATTGTCTCTGTTTAATTACAAGTATGTGGAACTAATTTCATTGTAGCTAGAGGTGGATTCAAAACCATGAACATATATGTGATATGAATTGATTTCCTCCAGTTATTGTTTCATGAATTGTGAATGCGATTTACTTAACTGTTTGATTTAGAACTTATTCTTGTATATTGATTAAGGATGCACACTTAGTTTTCATGCATGAATATGATGCTAGAATATAAGGGAGTTTCACTAATTCCCGGCCTAGAATGATCCCTACTTACATCTTTACTACAATTGTCAAAAATAGGGTTTAAGTTTGAGTGCTGTTTTACATCGCATCACTCCGATCCACCAACCAAGTCGTTCTTCAAAAGACGACTTAAGGAACAATCTCGGCAATTTGAGCGAACTTTTAGCTGAGAAATAAAGGGGATACTAGAGGAGGTGTGTGGTTACAGTGCCATACACACTAGATTGCTCGAGGTCTTGGTTAGTAACACCCAGAATATGTGATTTGCCGACCGATCTAAACAATCCATTCCAAAGAATAATATAATACTAGCGTCAACGGCCGAAGCAAGATCTGCTCGGCTTAAAACGGTTGAATTACAGAAAAAAAGTAGATCGAGCAGCAAGAAGAAGGAAAACCTGCACACTATTCCTCATCATCCATCTATCTTGGATTTATGGTTAAGATCTCATCTAATTCTCAATTATTTTGCAAGATAGATCCAAGATAACGAAAATATTCACTTTTAATTATTTCCTGATCTATCTTTAATTCTCATCCCTATCTGTTTGGACCTTAAGTCTCACAGAACTTGCACTCTATATACTCTTTCTTTGACCCATTTAGGCGAAGATCTTTGGCTTCCAACACTTCCCACCAAAGGCTAAACTTCACATTTACTTCTTTCTATGTTTCATCTATCATTACTATATCATCAGCGAAAAGCATACATGAAGGGATATCATCTTGAATATGTCTCGTTAACTCATCAGTTACTAATGCAAAAGGGTAAGGACTTAAAGCTGAGCCTTGGTGTGCCTTATGGTTACAGGAAAGCTTTTAGTTTTTCCTTCACGTGTTCTTACTGCAGTCCTTACTCCATTATACATATTCCTTATTGTTTGGATATATACTATTCGCACTCCTTTCATCTCTGGAATTCTCCAAATAATTTCTCTTGGGACCCTATCATTTATTTTTTTCCAAATCTATAAAAACCATGTGCAAATGTTGTTTCATATCTATATATCATTCCATCGATCTTCATAAGAGATAGATTGCCTCCATTGCCGAGCGCCTGGCATGTACCCGAATTGATTCTCTGAGACCCGTGTCTCTTGTCTCAATCTATGCTCAATTACCCTCTCCTAAAGCTTCATTGTATGGTTCATTAACTTAATATCCGTATAGTTCATACAATATTATACATCACCCTTATTCTTGTAGATAGCCACCAAAGTGCTCAAATAGTTATAAATCTAGAAAAAAAAAATTGACAACTAGAAATCCTAAAATAGTGAAAAGTGAAGGGGAATGTATACCTTAAAATTATTGAGCTCTACTTTATATCTTCCTTCCCGAATTTAGATTCAAGATGGGAGCTTGATTTACATGTATTGTGGTCGAAGTGAACTTGTGCTAAATTATGCACGGAATTAATACCTTCACTTTTTCTAACAGGGATGCTTGAGTTGTCTGGCTTTGAACCCCATTAACAAGAAGCCCCATCTCCAATTAGGTTAATTATCGGCTATATTAATACAAATAAAAGCAGAATATGAAACCCATTTGTTTTACCATTTTTTAAGGAAATGGAATCGATCGCTTTCACAAACTTGATATCTTCAAAAATGGCAAGCTATAGGCAAATGATTCCTCCACTACTAGTAATGTAAGGCAAATATGATCAAGAATATCTTACCAAGAAGATATTAACCACAGACCTTGTCTATTGGAAGATAAACAAGAATAATTTGGTTACGTAAGATTTGCCATCGTAAGCATGCATACATAACAAACTTAAATTTTTTCACTTCAGTACTAAATGGTCCATGTTTTATTTTTTGTCCCCTAGATAGTCCATGTTAACGTGCTTCATATAATCTCGTAAGATTGATCCAAAACCTGTTGTGTTATACCTATTAACTACATTGCAAAAGATGAATAATTGGTACAGAAGAAAAGGAAAATATAGAGAGAAACCAGAGAGATTGTATTGATAAATTTCAGGGAATGTGTATAGTTGAACTTAATGAAATAATAGTTATACAATCCCTTATATAACCATATATTCTAATTACAATAATACCTTTCTAACTGTACAAACAAACTCCACTACTGAAATAGTGTCATGTGGCATTTCTGTTATTACCAAAACATTTCTGTTAGTAATACCCATCAATACCAATGCATGTCAATCTTTTCTTTCATAGCGGCAGCTATCTCCATTAACTAATTGGTTATTATCCATAAGTCGGTGCAAGGAAAGTGTCCCAGAAGGGTTCCGAGTATCATGAGAGGCTCATGCGCTTGAATCCAGTAAATTGCCTCACCAGAATCTAATGCATAGTTGCAAAACTATCCAATATTATGGAGGGGAAAAAAATTCTAACCTGTTTATGTTATTATATAACATTAATATGTATTCTGTGGTAGATATAAAATAATGTAACTCTTGGCCAAACCTTATCAGAATATTGCTTATCAAGACCCGAATTCATCCTTAATCGACAACGTGTATTATTAAGAGTAGGAAATAGAGAACCAAAACTAATAGTGTTGTTGTTTGTACCATCTTTCCTACAATAGTATTGTTGTTTGGAGACTCAGACCAAAAGGAGTAGAGAAAGACTTAGGAAGACATGAAAAAGCTTTAAAAAAAGGGAACTTTAACGAAAAGCTCCCGGTACTGTTCACTTTAACGAAAAACCACATTTTTACACTAAAAAGTCAATCCTGGCACTATTCACTTTACCCTTTATTTTGTCCTTATCATTAAAACTCAAAGTTTTCAAGCCCTTTTCATTAGTTTTCCTTTAAAAAAAAGCATGGAGTGCTTAGAGCTAATAGAAAACCTGACGCAGAATCCAACGCAATGGTGTTGATCTAGAACTCATATAGCCAACCTCACTTACTGGTATAAAATTTTGTTATTATTTGTACCATCTTTACTAATTACATTGATTACCCCTCTTCGGTTCTACATATATATATATATATATATATATATATATATATATATATATATATATATATATAGGTGAAATCAACCTCTATTAGATAGTAGAAATAGCATACAATAAGCATGATCTAATGACTAAAAACTCTACCGTACAAGATACCTTGGAGCATGATTAAATTATTATTTTTGCTTAAAAGAGGTATAGGTAAAACCACTTTTGTTAGAAGTACCTAAATTCTGTAAATAATGTACTAGGAAAAGTAAGCTACGCAACCTTTAGTTATATCT
Source organism: Crataegus laevigata (assembly GCA_963580275.1). NCBI lineage: Eukaryota > Viridiplantae > Streptophyta > Magnoliopsida > Rosales > Rosaceae > Crataegus > Crataegus laevigata. The sequence goes on along the minus strand of OY756940.1, from coordinate 12,599,059 downwards.
GTGAAACGCTAACAAAGTAGTATCTATATATTGATGAATAATCTCAAGAACTAGTACAAGTAAACGTTTTAACATAATTTCTGGGTCATAGTAGAAAGGATTTTAGGCTAGATTCGTTTCAATAATATTCTCCTACTAGAAAAGAAAGGATAATGGAGAATCGCAAGAACCTGATCTGAAAGCCCACTTGTGAAGCTTTATGTGACTCCTATATAGGGCTGGAAAAAAATCCCAAAAATCCCAAACCAAACCGAAAAATTCCCGAAACCAAACCAAAAAAATCCCAAACCGAAATTCCCGAAAATTTCGGTATCCAATACCGAACCAATCCCGAAAATTTGGTACGGGAATCGGTCTCAAGTTTTTGGGATTTCGGTATTCCCAAACCAAACCGAAAAAATATATATATATTATTTAATTTTTAAATATATAGGAGCACATTTTTAAGGGGAACATCATCTACCTACAATAGTGAAAATTGAAATACTGAAGGAGCACTAGAAATCGATGATGGGACATATATAGGAAGGAGCCCTAAGATAGATAGTGGAACATATGCAGAATTTTTAAATCACAGGAGATTGATAAATGGATACATAGATGCAGAATAAACACGGGAGATTGATAAATGGATACATGGATAGATTATAAGTTACAATTTACTTGAGAAAACTTTACATCTATCTATAATATTTATATTATATATGTACAAAAGTTTACTCAAGTATATATTGACGTTTTAGACGTAATTTTGGAGACTGACATGATTATAGATAGATATATTAGTTTACTCAAGCACATATTAACGTTTCAGATTGACATATTGCTTTTGAATAGGCAGAAACAAATAGGCAAATACTAACTGGGGCTTGCCATTTGATTGGCAGATTTGTGTGCACAGATTAGTAGAAACAAAATAGCAGATTGGGCTTGCCTATATGTCAATTTTTAAATAAAAATGATTGAATTATAGCCCCAAAAGCATAATATGTCAAATTTTAGTCCAAAAGCCCAAAATAATTTTGGGATTCCCGATTTGTCCCAAAATCTCGAAACTATTTTGGGATTCCCGAAAATTTGGTTTGGGATCGGTATTGAAATTGGGATTCCCGAAAATTTCGGTTTGGGAATCGGGACAAGTGGTTCGGTATGGGATATTTCGGGATTCCCGAAAATTGGGAATCCCGAAAATTTGGTTTGGGATCGGTATTGAAATTGGGATTCCCAAAAATTTCGGTTTGGGAATCGGGACAAGGGTTTTGGTATGGGATCCCATACCGAACCACCCCTACTCCTATATAATGTGGCTTGGCACTTAATTTTTTCGGTAAGACAAGCACAAAGCCAACCAAGCTAGATAGCTCCTCTTAATTAACTCATTGTAATTAAGTTAGCAATGGCTGTTTATGAACGCTTTGTTGTTCACCGGAAGGTAGCCGGGGCGTTTGCATCCGAACACCACACCATCATAGAGGACTGCCACGGCTTGCTTTACAAGAATAGCACGAACGAGGTAGCTGCCGAATACTACGGTAGCTGGCCGCAGAAGATGATCACCACTACTACTAGGCCTCCTCTTCCTCCTCCTTTTCATCAAGGACAACATTTTTACCCACAAACCAAGATCCACAGGATGGCCAATTGCAACGAAACTCATCACGATCAGCAGAGTCAAACTCTGATGCAAAGGCCTGTTAATAATGTTCATAGAAAAAAAGGCACTGCTATTCTCACTAGCACCGAGGCGGCCGACCTCTTCGGCGGAGTGGTGATTACTAAATTTGGTACCGGGAAGGATGGTCGACCTAATTAGCTTCATCAGTTGTATATCTTCGTGCAGAAGGCAAGGAAATCGTGAATCTATCAAGCTCCTAGCTAGTGATCTTATATATATGTATCGCCGCTTGCATATATGTATATGCATTTTTCGTTTTACTTTATTTCATTTCCGATAGGCAGGACTTCCGGGGCCATCCAATAAGGATTGACCCTGCGAAAGTCACCCTCAGAATCTGATCATCGTGCTTATCAGCTTGTAATAATATTATTTGTTGGATATAAAATAGTTATGTTATTTACTCTACATTTCTCTCTCCATTTTGTAGTTTGACTTGTGAATGAAAATGTGTAATTCCAAACGCCCAACGCAAAATGAGACTTAACGCCAAAATTACAAGGGGTCGTTTTTTATTTAGAGTAATCCTATTTAAAAAAAAAAATAGATCCGTAAAATTGATAAATTTAATATACTTTTTAATATAATTGGGTTTTACATACAAGGATTTGGTCTACCTTGACTAGAGAGTGTGTTCACAAGTGCATTAATTTTTGTGTCCAAATATAATTGTTTTAGCTATTATGACAAATTGTAGCACGTGTGTGATTGTGTAAATCATTAGTAAATTGTATTTAGGACACTAGAAAATCTTATCCCTTTATGAGTGTATTACTTGCAAGGCAAGAAATCTTATCCAGTTTACTATAAATAAAGGCACAACTGATGGGAAAAACACATCACAGAAATTCCTCAACTCTCTCTTCTCTATTTGTCACACACTCATGAAGTTGCACTAAGGAGCTAAAACATATTATCCTACAAACAAGTTCACAAGATTTCTCATCGCAGTCCAAATTCTACGAAAACACATTCTAAATTGTCGATATTTTTTCAACCTGACTGCATGAAACATTCACCAGTGAGCATGAACCATAATTTTTTACTACTGAACTATATATTCTACTTAAATTACTGTTCGCAATTATATTATAATACTAATGTTGTAATTTTGGTGAATTGAATCTTTGAGGAAACGTTTTCATCATGAAAACATAAGATTCGAGAAGAATCTTGCAAGGGTTGAAACTTGACCTGCAGTCGAAACACATCAAAAAACTCTAGGTTTCCAACATGTAAAAAAAAAAAAAAATCATTTTTCTTTATTATATGCCTGCTTAGTTTGGCCCGTATGAAACCCTGAACCCTGATTATCGAGATTTGGTATTCACTTTTCCTTTCTTAGCCCAATATTTGGGAATTGAGTTCTGCCCACTTACCTATTTCCAATGCCTGTCTCGTAACTCAGCCGATTAAAACAATAATTTATTTTTAGTCTTGAAGTTTTTCATGCTTAATTTAAGCCAAAACATGTCTATAGAATCTAAATGTTCTAATTTTGACTTTACCGCTCTAGAAGTTTATGGAAGTAACTACATGAAGTGGATTCAAGACATGAAGCTCCACCTCACTTCAAAGAGTCTCAGGGTCACCATTAAAGCTGACACGGATAACCGGGGTTGGTGAAGATGATAAAGCAATCGCAATGATCTTCATTTGAAGACATATACACGACGTACTACAGACTGAGTATCTTGCTGAAGAAGATCCAAGAGCTTTATGGCTAGCTCTGAAAGAGCATTTCGATTATCAAAAGACATTTTCTTACTGAAGCAAGGCACGATTGGCAACACTTATGCTTCCAAGATTTCAAGTCTGTGAATGAATACGTCTCGTTAACTCGTCAGTTACTAATGAAAAAGGGTAAGGACTTAAAGCTGAGCCTTGGTGTGCCTTATGGTTATAGGAAAGCTTTTAGTTTTTCCTTCATGAGTTCTTACTGCAGTCCTTGCTCCATCATACGTATCCCTTATGTTGGAAATGTGCCCTAAAACCAATCATATGATGATACTTTACGGACATTTCACATGTTAAACTAATCTAGTTTAATATAAAGGGCAAAGATTATTGTTTGAGCGGTCTCATATAAATGTTATATGCTTAAACGATAAAGTCCAAGGAATATGTGATTGGGAGAATGCGATCTAAAAGAAGTTAGATTCATGAGACCATTCTTTCGTAGACACATCCTAAACGTTCCTGATCATAGGATTGCCAATTGGGCATTGACAGTCCGTTAAGATCAGTACGTGCTATGTCTTCTCTCAGGGAGAGTGACAAGTCTCGAGTCAATGGTGTGAGTGACACCAAGACAAGCATGTAGGTGCTCAATAGAGAATGAGTTCACTGAACACGATCAACGACGAGTTCTCATATTCATGTCACGTGAGAACTCATGGTTGGGATAATGCAAAGTAGTCCTTTGACCTGAGGCATCACAGCTGTCTTGTGGTTAAGTACTTGATCTTTGATTATGTCAAACGGCATTCCTTTGGAGTGTCCACAGCATCTTCGGGGTTAAGCCACTTAGCCATGGAGACAAGTGAATGCGCAACAAGGGATCTCTAACCTTCAAACCGTTGAGGGAGAATACTCTATGATATGATTTTGAATCTCTGGCCAGAGTATGAATGAGATGTTGGAATGCGTTCCAGATCACATTCAAGGTAATCATATAAGTGCAAGATTCACATTGGATAGTAGACATGAATAAACTATCAAACCAAACAATGTGGTCCAGAGTATTGTATTAGAGAAGGACCGTATTGCATTTGTAATCCTAAACTGAATAGGTTCTCCACCTCTTCTGATTAGCTTGGGTAACCATGATATGCTGCTAGGTGTCACTCATGGTTTGTGGAAGCCCTAAACGTGTGTAAACACTAAAGGGAGAATTGAAAGTAAGTTTCAATTCACAATCGATTTAAAAGAGTTTGAATCGCCCACTGCCTCGCTAAAAGGAACCTAATGGATCGTACACCGTGTAAGGTAGAGATTGAAGATTCAACGGAGATGAGTAAGAATAATTAAATGGTTTAATTATTTATGGCAAGGATTAATTAATATGATTATTAATCAAACGAATAAGTTCGTTAAAGACCTCGGGATGGTTTTTGGACCTTAAGGCCCAATGGGCTTCGAACGTCAAGTCCATTGACTTAAGATGTATGACAACTTAATGAATAATGATTCACAAAGGCCCAAATAGCCCAATAACACCCTAAGGCCAGCCATTTAGAGAAGGAGTGGGTTTTGGACTTATTTACAAGTTTGCCACTCAAATGAATTAAGGTGTAAGTATGACTTAATAGCCTAAATTCATTAAGGGTTAATTTTTGGGGAAATGATGAGAACACAAGCTCTCATTTCTCTCTAAAGAGGCCGGCCACCTAGAGGGGAAAATCTAGCAATTTAACTTCCTCTAGGTCACTCATTTCTTCTACAATATGCCTTGGTGAAGAAACTTAGAGGTTCTCAATTTTGGGAACTTGGAGAAACCTATTCATCCATCCAAATCCATGGATCTAAGATGCAAGGAATGAAGGCCCTTTCTTTGGGTGATTAGCCTTTGCTTATGCAAAGAGGAATCTACAAAGGTATTAAATATCAACTCACTTTGTTTTTGAGTTATGTATTGATTCACCAATTTACTAGGCTTTGAATTTCATGGGTAAATGTTTTGTTTTTAAGTGCATACAAGCATGATTCCGCCTTTAATTGTTAATTGCATGCTATTGATGTTGCTTAAATGAACATGTCATTACAAAATAATCCTTCAAGTGGTATCAGAGCCTAGGTCTAGTTGTTGGTGAATCCTTTTGGGTTTTGTAGTTCATAGTTTGTGATTTGAATGTTGTAATTGTTACAAGCTTTATTCTTGCTTTTTTGAATGTAAATTTTGTTAGAAAATTTGCCATCTCAAATGTTGTAGATGTAGTTCATATGAGCATGAATTTTGGAGCTAAAATTTGGTGCCATGTTTTTTGGGGAAATTCGGCCAAATCCAAAGGGTGGATTTTTGGGTTCTTGTTTGACTTGTTAAAAATGTTTTAAAGTGACTTTTGGAACCCCTAAGGACCCTAGTATGGTTGTATGTTATTTCCCTTAAGTTTGAGTGGTTTTGGTATGTTTTTGGGTGAAGAATGTTCATGGAGCTCTTATGGTTTTTCATGGATGTTCTTCATTGTTCTTGATATGTTCTTGCCAAAAACAAAAGGTTTGGTGTTTTGATTCAAATTTTTGATTTATTTCATAAAGTTTTGTTTAGTGATATTTCTTATGTTTAAATATCTTAGATATTTGTTTTGAAAAATTAAAGAATTTTTAGTGGGGAGGTGGATAATGATTTATTCCATTTCACCTACACCACTTCAAAAACTTTGAATATTTTTTCAATACTAGTGCTTCAAAACCGGCCACCCTAATCAATTAGGGTATTTTTGGGCCCCTATGTGCACTTACATAAAGTTTTGATACTTTTGTGTATTTGCATTTTGGCCCAAAAGTTTACGTTTTTACGTAAAGGTCCAAAATCACTAAAAGGACAAATTGTTTTGCTCCTTTAATGAAGTTTTTGAATTGTGAAAATTTTTGGGTTCTAGTTGTAATTACATAAAGTAGTGAACTTTTGTGTTTTTACAAAGTGACCCCAAAAGTTTAAGTTTTTGCAAAATAGCCCAAAGTTGAGGTTAATTGCACTATGGCCCAAACAAGTTGAGGTCATAAAATTTTGGCCCAAATTAGGTAGAGAATAAAATTGTTTTGTCTCTTTAAATGAGAATTTGATTTTCATTTCATTTAGCTCCATTTAAATCAATTCTATGGATACAAAAACCAAATGAAAATGTTGCATTCATGTTTAATTAGTTAAAGCATTAATTAATTAAAGAAAGGGTGATTATGAACCTTAGCCTACGATAATTGAGCTATGTGAAAGGCCGTTTCAAATTTGTTTGAACCATGGGAATGTGTAGATTAAATTTTGGTTGTAATTTGATATGATCAATTGTTGTAAAAGAGCATAAGCTCTTCTTTACTTTAAAGTAATTTGATTTGATCAATTGTTGTAAAAGAGCATAAGCTCTTATTTACTTTGAAGTACTTCTTTCTTGCTTTATTTGATATGCATGAAATTGAAGTAGTTGGGTCCAACGCCCCTAAGACAACACGCCTTAATGTGATTAAACGCGTAACTAAAATCAATCACCATCCCTAGTCCGAGATTCAACACAAGGCTCGTGTTGGATCTAACAAAAGGTTCATAGTCATCCTAAGGCCCTAAGGCAACTATATAGTCCATCAATGAATGCAAATCTTATGTTAGTAGTACCATATAGTCTTGCTTTAAAAACCGTTTTAAAAGCATAGTGGGAGTATTATATACTACTAAATCAATCAAATGGACCAATAGTTGTAATAGGACCAAAAATGTTTTAATTGGATTAAAATGTATGTTTATATGTGATGAGACCTAAAAACCCTCAACCAAACCATTATTAAGTTGATAAGCGTGAAAGTGCTTTGAACACTCTTTCGTGGCCTTCCACCGTGGTAGGCTCCAATCGTTTGTGACTTGTACACCGGCTTCACCCTATCATGGGGAAGTACAAAGTGCATGCTTACACTCAAGAGGAGTTTATATGCATACTTGATGTTGTGAAAGGTAGGCAACGAGAATGATCAACATCGTATCATCGTGAGGTTGTTCTTGAACCCCTACCCGAACTCGCATGGTGGGAATGACTTAACTAAGTGCAATGAAGCCAACATCATATCATTGTGAGGTGACATTCTCTAGAGGCCAAATAAGATGGGTTCTTACATTAGATGTAAATGAGTAAGTGTACTCTCTCATTATTATTTTTGCTACCCAACATCGTATCATCGTGAGGTGGGCTTGGTAATAGTGAGCCTCCCATACCCTACTAAGAGTTTCCTCCAAAACTCTCAAATTCCGATGAGGGATATGGAATTTGCCAAAAATAGTGGGTGGTGCTATTTTGATTTAAAGACCCGGATCAAATAGCTTAAAATCAATCAATTTATATTCGTTATGTATTTGTTTACCAATATATTTGCAAACACTATCCTAAACTTGACAAAGAAAAACCGAACGCTTAAGTTTCCGAACTTGATACCACAATCCCATAGATTGTCTTGTATGGATTGTAAAAGTGCCTAAGTAGTCTCATCCTCACAATCTTCCTATTGATAATGTATCAATGGAAGAACATGTTAGATAAGTCTACCATGAAGAGGACAATGCAAACACTAGTGCTTGTCTCTTTGTTACACGAACAAGGAACTTGAGAAGTAAGCACAAGGGCATGGACACTTTATGTGCCATGATTCTTCACTTACAAATCGTTGTATGAAGGAATGAGAGTTGCCTTGAACAACTCTTGAAAGTTTGTAATTATGTTTAGAACATAATGGTTGATTGACAAAAATAGTCCATCAACATGGACTTATGATGATTTTGAATCATTGAATGTTGAAGTGTCAAAACACTTAACGAGATGGAAACTAGGCAAGGACTTCACCTTTGTGTCCCTATCCTCATGGTTCACTAAGTTTATTGTAAACTATATAGTGAACAATAACCACACGCTCTCCAAATTGTTTGATGTGTATAACACAATTGAAATAAGTTTCAAGAAAGATAGTGGGAGTTTAGGGACCATGACTATTGTAGTCAAAGGAGAAGTCAAATGAAGAAGGCAAAATAACTCCAAGGGAACAAACTTTCTTTATGAAAGGATGGACATTGGAAGGGGTATTTGCAAGAAATGTCTTGCAAGTGTCAAGAACACACCTTTTGAATGTGTTGTAAAATGTTCTTGAAAAGTTCATAACAGTTGGTTCTTCTACTTGAATGCATGATTCTGTATTAGTAACTATGTTTTACAATTGTTGTAAAAGTGTGCTAATAAGAAGTAGAAGATTAATGAGAGAAGAGAAAGTACTTCACATTCCAAACGTGAATCAAATATAGATCTCTGCGAAAGCGGATTGTACTTACTTCCTCATATGAACTACCAAAGAAATTGGAAAAACCAAAGATTGTCTTTACGTTCCAATTTTAAGGAACTTAATTCCGTCACTATAATGAAGATGGATGAATGTTTTGTTTGACAAAACATTGTTCTTTATTAATGAATGATTAGATTATTGTAATCTAATTAATTGTCTCTATAGTAGAGATGATATGGTAGTATTAACTGTTTAAAATACGATGATGCTTAAAACCCAAAAGGTTGCAAGGTAGTGACTAATCCCAACTGAGTTGTGATACCTCTAAAAACATAAATTACGAGTTGGTAATAGATGGATGCTTTGGATCGTTAGATCCGGATCCAATGCCTTCTTGTTAAAATTGTATAGAGGCGAAATGTTCGAATCTTTATTCTTTTGGAAAGAAGAAAGAATCGCAAAGTTGTTGAGGTTAATTCACTTAGATGTTAGTGGCATTTATCCACAACATAATACTACTCATGTTGTATGACATTCACCGAAGATCACTCTCGGTTGGACTATAGTTTATTTTGAATAAACACAAGTCCGAATACTTTGCAAAAGGTTTCAAAGAATTCAAGAAATGTAAGTTGATGAGTAAGACGTCTAAAGTATTTACCTCCTTAGATTTGATCCAAGGAAAGATAACACTTTAGATTAGTTTCCTTGAAAGATATCAAGGAAAGTAGCATCATAAGATAATGAATTTCTCCATTAGGAGAAGAACGAACTATAAATGAGATTTAGTTCGTTGGACATTATCAATTACCCATATATAGGATATATACTTCTAAAACAATATGATTGTCAATTAGAAGATCTTCCAAAGATTTTCATAAACTCCATAAGATGTAGTTGGAAAGAAAGACAAATCTTAAACATGTTAAAGATTTGGGGTTGTGTGCTAATAAGCAATATTTGTTTGATATGATCAACAAAAATATAACAACCTAGTTCCTACACCACAAGCTCCAATGTAGTCGAGAAGGATTTATAAACCGTCTCAGTTGAATGGTTTGAACTTTATGACTATGTCATGGAGTTACACCTCTTAATTCGAAAGAAATAAGAATGAAAATCCTTATGACTGCATTGAGTGTATATATGATATATACTCAAGTAAATGGTAAAGTACCATTTGACTCGAAATAATGAAACCTTAAAAGCTAATTGGTAGCTTAAGGTGACTATACTCAAAGAGAATGGTTGACTTTGAAGAAACCATCTTTGACATAGTCTTAGTTTCAATTAATTCGAAGATTGCTAGATACAACTAAATGGTGATTCAATGTTTGGACATAATATGGGTTTCCGAAACCATTATTAAGATAGTCTTGATAACATATGTCTAAAACTATGAATCACAAGACATGTAAGTTGTAGAGATCCATCCGTCATGAATCTCAGCAATCTAAGGGGGGAGCTATAAGCGTCTTATGAAGAAAAATCAAATCGTTTGATTTCTCATAAAGATGTAAATGAATCTTTTGTTTACTAAAGTTTACAAAAGATTAGTGGGAGTTAATCATATTCCTAAATTTAAATATATATGATATATTAATTTTTGGAAATGAAAAGAATACTTCTTCGTTAAAGTTATGACTTTAAATATTCTATAAACGATAGAATATATATGGGAGAATGCGTAAATAGAATCCTTTATGCATACGCAGAAAGGTGATTTATGTATTTCATATTGTATGAAAACATTGATATGAGTTGTACCTAGAATGGTACAAGACGATATCAGTGCAAGCCCAGGATCAAAACCATGGCAACTGTCAAGTGAATCCTTAAGTATTTGAGAAATACCGAAGGATTGATTACTCAATAATTGAGGAAGAATTAGAGTAACGTAATGGAAGCGTAAATGTATTAGATTATGAATCTAATACATCACTGAATTTCTCTTCATTATGAATGAAGTGATTATTAGATATCTCTTTATTATGACTAAAGAGATATTTGGGTGGAAACATTAAAAGTAATAACTTTAATGTATTCCATCATATATGCAAAATATATTGCCATATAGAAGCTTACAACATTGTTGTTTGGATGGGAAAGTTCATTTATGAACTCTCTATTCGGTTCCAACCAGAAAGTGTATGACACTAATGGGGCGATAGCTCAAGCCAGGGAATCAAGGTCTCATCAAGATCCGAACTCAAATGAGAGACTAAACCACATGATTTGGAATCATGTATAATGGTGACGTCGTTATTCTCAAGGTTGCTTCTATGGATAACATATAGATATCCATTGTCTAGGCCTACTACTCAGCCAATTTTGAAATGACTACAGAAGAGGTATCATCACTGATGAACAAGCTGATTGGCTCTAGTGCAAGTGGGAGATTGTTGGAAATGTGCCCTAAAACCAATCATATGATGATACTTTACGGACATTTCACATGTTAAACTAATCTAGTTTAATATAAAGGGCAAAGATTATTGTTTGAGCGGTCTCATATAAATGTTATATGCTTAAACGATAAAGTCCAAGGAATATGTGATTGGGAGAATGCGATCTAAAGAAGTTAGATTCATGAGACCATTCTTTCGTAGACACATCCTAAACGTTCCTGATCATAGGATTGCCAATTGGGCATTGACAGTCCGTTAAGATCAGTACGTGCTATGTCTTCTCTCAGGGAGAGTGACAAGTCTCGAGTCAATGGTGTGAGTGACACCAAGACAAGCATGTAGGTGCTCAATAGAGAATGAGTTCACTGAACACGATCAACGACGAGTTCTCATATTCATGTCACGTGAGAACTCATGGTTGGGATAATGCAAAGTAGTCCTTTGACCTGAGGCATCACAGCTGTCTTGTGGTTAAGTACTTGATCTTTGATTATGTCAAACGGCATTCCTTTGGAGTGTCCACGGCATCTTCGGGGTTAAGCCACTTAGCCATGGAGACAAGTGAATGCGCAACAAGGGATCTCTAACCTTCAAACCGTTGAGGGAGAATACTCTATGATATGATTTTGAATCTCTGGCCAGAGTATGAATGAGATGTTGGAATGCGTTCCAGATCACATTCAAGGTAATCATATAAGTGCAAGATTCACATTGGATAGTAGACATGAATAAACTATCAAACCAAACAATGTGGTCCAGAGTATTGTATTAGAGAAGGACCGTATTGCATTTGTAATCCTAAACTGAATAGGTTCTCCACCTCTTCTGATTAGCTTGGGTAACCATGATATGCTGCTAGGTGTCACTCATGGTTTGTGGAAGCCCTAAACGTGTGTAAACACTAAAGGGAGAATTGAAAGTAAGTTTCAATTCACAATCGATTTAAAAGAGTTTGAATCGCCCACTGCCTCGCTAAAAGGAACCTAATGGATCGTACACCGTGTAAGGTAGAGATTGAAGATTCAACGGAGATGAGTAAGAATAATTAAATGGTTTAATTATTTATGGCAAGGATTAATTAATATGATTATTAATCAAACGAATAAGTTCGTTAAAGACCTCGGGATGGTTTTTGGACCTTAAGGCCCAATGGGCTTCGAACGTCAAGTCCATTGACTTAAGATGTATGACAACTTAATGAATAATGATTCACAAAGGCCCAAATAGCCCAATAACACCCTAAGGCCAGCCATTTAGAGAAGGAGTGGGTTTTGGACTTATTTACAAGTTTGCCACTCAAATGAATTAAGGTGTAAGTATGACTTAATAGCCTAAATTCATTAAGGGTTAATTTTTGGGGAAATGATGAGAACACAAGCTCTCATTTCTCTCTAAAGAGGCCGGCCACCTAGAGGGGAAAATCTAGCAATTTAACTTCCTCTAGGTCACTCATTTCTTCTACAATATGCCTTGGTGAAGAAACTTAGAGGTTCTCAATTTTGGGAACTTGGAGAAACCTATTCATCCATCCAAATCCATGGATCTAAGATGCAAGGAATGAAGGCCCTTTCTTTGGGTGATTAGCCTTTGCTTATGCAAAGAGGAATCTACAAAGGTATTAAATATCAACTCACTTTGTTTTTGAGTTATGTATTGATTCACCAATTTACTAGGCTTTGAATTTCATGGGTAAATGTTTTGTTTTTAAGTGCATACAAGCATGATTCCGCCTTTAATTGTTAATTGCATGCTATTGATGTTGCTTAAATGAACATGTCATTACAAAATAATCCTTCACCTTATTGTCTGGATATATGATATTCGTACTCCTTTCGTCTCTAGAATTCTCCAAATAATTTCTCTTGGGACCCTATCATTCGTTTTTTCCAAATCTATAAAAACCGTGTGCAATTTTTTTTCATATCTATATATCATTCTATCGATCTTCATAAGAGATAGATTGCCTCCATTGTCGAGCGCCTGGCATGTACCCGAATTGATTCTCTAAGACCCGTGTCTCTTGTCTCAATCTATGCTCAATTACCCTCTCTTAGAGCTTCATTGTATGGCTCATTAACTTAATATCCCTATAGTTCTGTTGACTACAAAAATCACCTAGCCTACGTGGCGCGCAGGCCGAGTAATTAGTAAGCTAATTAACTACGTCTTTCAAATGTGTGCGGGGCGTGCCAACTCGTCGGCCAGGCTCGGCCAAAGAGTAAAATGTGTTGATGTTGCATTGAGCGCGCTGCTAACTTCTACGTCTTGCGATTGCTACCGAGAAAGGAACACGTCTCGACCTCTGGGTCCTCAAACCTGAACACAAGGCTACCAATTACAAAGTTCAATATCAAATTCGGCTTTCGGTGTGCTGAACGTAGTAACCTGGTAACACCTCACTTCACCAAGAAGGCTAATGAGATGACCTCTGCCAGGAAAGATTCGAAAATCCTTCTTGACCGAGACTTTGATAGATAATCAGTCAGCCTCGACGCAATGCTGTTTATTCAAACTGAAGGTGCTCCGAGATCGGCTGATTATACGGCGGTAATGCTGTTTATCTAAACTGAAGATATCACCGGTTGCCTTCACAGTGCTGTTTATCCAAACTGAAGGTGTGTCGGCCAAAAAGGAAATAAAAAATCTCAAGGTTGTTGAGAGGTTTCGCGTAGAGCGAGAAATTGCGCAGGGCAGATTTTGTGAGTTAAGTTGGAGGTCCTTTTTACGTTGTCTGCCGCTTTGTATTTATAGGGACGTATGCTTGATGACCATGGCACCACGTGAAGAATATCCCTTTGATCTGTTCTCGATAATTATTGAAAAATCCATAATTATCATAGCACCACTATCTGATCTCAACCTTCATCACATGTGACTCGGCATAACAAAACCATATGGTCAACCAATTGCATGAGATTATCCCACACATGCATGAATTGCATGAGATTGACCCATCTTCCACGAAAGCACATGCACACTTAAACTCCATTACCTTTTGCATGCAATCCCTATCTTCCATAGATGTGATAATGCATACAATTGCATTATCCTATTTAATCACTGATAATTAAACCCATCATGTCACTCTAATCCGATAACCAGAATCCCAAGTCCATTTGAACTATACTGCTTGCTTGGAAATATAATTATTTTCATAAGAAAATGTCAAGATAAATCATTACTAAAAGATAAATATTATGATAAAAACCATAATATTATCCTTTAATAACAAAATTATCCTCACTTCTCCATCCGACGGTTGGGAGCCATGCTCACTCAACAGCCTCGATTGCTCGGGCCGATGGTGTAAAATCGGGTCCAAAGAAGTTCATACAATATTATACATCAGCTTTATTCTTGTAGATACGCACCAAAGTGCTCAAATAGTTATAAATCTGGAATAGAAAATTTTAAAAAAAATTGACAACTAGAAATCCCAAAATAGTGAAAAGTGAAAGGGAATGTATACCTCAAAATTATTGAGCTCTACTTTATATCTTCCTTCCCGAATTTAGATTCAAGATGGGAGCTTGATTTACATGTATTGTGGTCGAAGTAAGCTTGTACCAAATTAGGCAAGGAATTATAACAAGAAGCCTCATCTCCCATTCGGTTAATTATAGGCTATATTAATAAAAATAAAAGCAGAAAATGAAACGAAAGAGATGCCAAAGGGATATGCCATTTTTTTGAAGGAAATGGAATCGATCGCTTTCACAAACTTTATATCTTAAAAAATGGCAAGCTAGAGGCAAATGATTCCGCCACTACTAGTAATGTAAGGCAAATATGATCAAGAATATCTTACCAAGAAGATATTAAGCACAGACCTTGTCTATCGGAAGATAAACAAGAATAATTGGGTTACGTAAGATTTGCCATCGTAAGCATGCATACATAACAAACTTAAATGTTTTTACTTCGGTACTAGATGGTCCGTGTTTTTTTTTTGTCCCCTAGATAGTCCATGTTAACTTGCTTAATTTTGCTACCTTCTTTAGTTCAGAATATATATTTCAGTGTCACGTGACGATGACTTGATATTATCAATCAACTCATAATATAACACACTAGTAATATTATGTAGCTTTTTAGTCTAAAGTAGATTTTTTTGAGAAGTCAAAAATTTAAATCCAAGAAAAGGAAAACCAAATTATTCAATTATTTTGAAATTAAGATCCCTGCAGAAACGATAAAAGTTTAATATAATCTCGTAAGATTTATCCAAAACCTGTTGTGTTATACCTGTTAATTACATTGCAAAAGATGAATAATTGGTATAGAAGAAAAGGAAAATGATAGAGAGAAACCAGAGAGATTGTATTTATAGATTTCAGAGAATGTATATAATTGAACTTCATGAAATAATAGCTATACAATCCGTTATATAGCCATATAACCTAATTACTATAATACCCTTCAAACTACACTAATGAACTCCACTACTAAAATAGTATTACTGAAATAGTGCCATGTGACATTTCTGTTATTACCAAAACATTTCTGTTATTACCAAAACATTTCTGTTATTAATACCGATCGATACCAATGCATGTCAGTCTTTTCTTTCATAGCGGCAGCTATCTCCATTAACTAATTCGTTATTATCCATAAGTCGGTGCAAGGATAAAGTGTCCCAGAAGGGTTCCGAGTATCATGAGAGGCTCATGCGCTTGAATCCAGTAAATTGCTGCACCACAATCTAATGCATAATTGCAAAACTATCCAAAAATCTGGAGGGGAAAAAATTCTAACCTGTGTATGTTATTATATAACATTAATATGTATTCTGTGGTAGATATAAAATAATGTAACTCTTGGCCAAACCTTATCAGAATATTTCTTATCAAGACCCGAATTCATCTTTAATCGATTTAATTTGATTTCGGAACTATACAAAGAAAAACCTCATTATCGACAACGTGTATTATTCAGAGTAGGAAATAGAGAATGAAAACTAATAGTATTGTTGTTTGTACCATCTTTCCTACAAATGTTCCGGTTAAAAATGCAATTATGAGATGGAGACTAAGAGCAAAACGAGTAGAAAAAGACTTAGGAACCCTTGAAAAAAGCTTTAAAAAAAATCATGGAGTACTTAGAGCTAATAGAAAACCTGGCGCAAAATCCAACGCAATGGCGTTGATCTAGAATTCATATAGCCAACCTCACTTACTGCAATAAAACTTTGTTGTTGTTTGTACCATCTTTACTAATTACAGTGATTACCCCTCTAATCGGTTTTACACACACACACACACACACACAGATATATATATATATATATATGTAGGTGAAATCGATGTCTATTACATAGTAGAAATAGCATACAATAACCATGATCTAATGGCTAAAAAATCTACCGTACAAGATACCTTGGAGCATGATTAAATTATTGTTTTTGCTTAAAAGATGTATAGGTAAAACCACTTTTGTTAGAAGTACCTAAATTCTGTAAATAATGCACTAGAAAAAGTAAGCTACACAACCTTTAGTTATATTTGTGAAACTCTAACGAAGTAGTATCTAGCTATATATTGATGAATAATCTCAATAACTAGTACAAGTAAACGTTTTAACATAATTTCTGGGTCATAGTAGAAAGGATTTTAGGCTAGGTTCGTTTCAATAATATTCTCCCATGAGAAAAGAAAGGATAATGGAGAATCGCAAGAACCTGATCTGAAAGCCCACTTGTGAAGCTTTATGGGACTCCTATAAAATGTGGCTTGGCTCTTAATTTTTTCGGTAAGACAAGCACAAAGCAAACCAATCTAGATTGCTCCTCTTAATTAACTCATTGTAATTAAGTTAGCAATGGCTGTTTATGAACGCTTTGTTGTTCACCGGAAGGTAGCCGCCCCGATTGCATCCGAACACCACACCATCATAGAGGACTGCCACGGCGTGCTTTACAACAATAGCACGAACGAGGCAGCTGACGAATACTACGGTAGCTGGCCGCAGAAGATGATCACCACTACTACTAGGCCTCCTCTTCCTCCTCCTTTTCATCAAGGACAACATTTTTATCCACAAACCAAGATCCACAGGATGGCCAATTGCAACGAAACTCATCACGATCAGCAGAGTCAAACGCTGATGCAAAGGCCTGTTAATAATGTTCATGGAAGAAAAGGCACTGCTATTCTCACTAGCACCGAGGCGGCCGACCTCTTCGGCGGAGTGGTGATTACTAAATTTGGTACCGGGAAGGATGGTCGACCTAATTAGCTTCATCAGTTGTATATCTTCGTGCAGAAGGCAAGGAAATCGTGAATCTATCAAGCTCCTAGCTATTGTTCTTATATAGATATGTATCGCCGCTTGCATATATGTATTTGCATTTTTCGTTTTACTTTATTTTATTTCCAATAGGCAGGACTTCCGGGGTCATCCAATAAAGATTGACCTTGCGAAAGTCGCCGGTGATGTATACCACCGAGTTGTCCCTCAGAATCTGATCATCGTGCTTATCAGCATGTAATAATATTATTAGTTGGATATAAAATAGTTGTGTAATTTACTCTACATTTCTCTGTCCAATTTGTATTTTGACTTGTGAATCAAAATGTGTAATTCCAAACGAGTGGCAGCCCAACGCAAAATGCGACTTAACGCCAAAATTAGAAGGGGTTGTTTTTTATTTAGAGTAATGCTATTCTTTAAAAAAAAAAATTAAAAAAATAATAAAAAAGATTAAAAAAAAAACAAAAAAAAACAAAAGATAAAAAAAACAAAAATTAGACCCCGTAAAATTCATACATTTGATATACTTTTTAATATAATTGGGTTTTACATACAAGGGTTTGGTCTCCCTCAACTAGAGAGTGTCAACAAGTGCATTCATTTTTGAGTCCAAATATAACTGTTTTAGCTATTATGACATAAATTCTAGCACGTGTGTGATTGTGTAAATCATTAGTAGATTGTATTTAGGACACTAGAAAATCTTATTCCTTTATTAGTGTATTACTTGCAAGGCAAGAAATCCTATCCAGTTTACTATAAGTAAAGGCACAACCGATGGGAAAGACACATTACAGAAATTCCTCAACTCTCTCTTCTTTGTTTGTCACACATGCTCATGAAGTTGCACTAAGGAGCTAAAACATATTATGCTACAAACTTGTTCACAAGATTTCTCATCGCAGTCCAGGTTCTACGAAAACACATTCTGAATTGTCAATATTTTTCAACCTGATTGCATGAAACATTCACCATTGAGCATGAACCATAATTTTCGATTACTGAACTATATATTCTACTTAAATTACTGTTCACAATTATATTATAACACTACTGTTGTAATTATGGTGAATTGAATCTTTGAGGAAACGTTTTCATCATGAAAACATAAGATTCCAGAAGAATCTTGCAAGGGTTCGAACTTCAAAACTTGACCTATAGTTTAAACACACACATCAGAAAACTTTAGTTTCCAGCATGGGAAAAAAAATATTTTTCTTTATTATGTGCACGTTTAGTTTGGCCCGTGTGAAACCCTGAACCCTGATTATCAAGATTTGGTTTTCACTTTTTCTTTCTTAGCCAAATATTTGGAAACTGAGTTCTGTCCACTTACCTATTTCCACTACCTGTCTCGTAACTCAGCCTATTAAATCAATCATTTATTTTTAGGCTTGAAGTTTTTCATGAAACTCAAAGTTTTTCATGCTTAATTTAAGCCAAAACATGTCTATAGAATCTAAATGTTCTACTTTTGACTATGGAAGTTTATCCCATAATACTGACTACATTCTTGATCTCTCTATTGTAGCAACATGTTGAACCTTAACAAACTTGACTTTACCGCTCTGGAAGTTTCTGGAAGTAAATACCTAAAGTGGTTTTAAGACCTGAAGCTCCACTTCACTTCAAAGAGTCTCATGGTCACCATTAAACCTGAAATTGATAACTGGGTTGGTGAAGATGATAAAGCAATCACAATGATCTTCATCTGAAGACATATAAATGACGTATTACAAACTGAGTATCTTGCTGAAGAAGATGCAAGAGCGTTTACGGCTCACTCTGAAAAAGCGTTTCCATTATCAAAAAATATTTTCTTACTTGCCTAACTTCCTTTCATGTTATTGCTGATTACCATTTATGTCATAAAGCCATAGAGACTAACTTTGATCAAGTGAATAATCCCAAAGATACCACAATGGAGAATTCTGATTTTCAAAAGGCATCTACACCGATGGAAGATTATAAATTTTCAGTCATGGGCAACCCTATGGCCGCGTTCCCCTGGTGGCCAAATCCCTTAATGGCCGAAACATCCCCTTAATTTTTGTTTTAAATATTTGAACAATTTCCTTTGTTTTGGATTTTTGTTTGGTGTTTATTTTAAATTTTTAGATAATTATTTTATAGATATTATTTCTCAAATGATTAATTGAATGAATGAAATATGGATTTTTTTCTTATACATATCATTGATTCAATTAATTTATTTCTAGGTATGTTTTGTGGGAAAGTTGGTTGTTTGGTAGATAGTGCAACTACGCATACCATCTTGCATGAACACCATTATTTAACTAACCTCGTACCTAAAAATTCACCTATGACAAGCCTTTCTGGCCCATCCAACCTGATTGAGGGGGTATGGTACTACCCATATAATGTTGTCTAATGTTACTGAATTAACCATTAATGAGACACTTTACTAATCCCCTTCTCGAAGAATGTTGTTTACCTTAAAAGATATTTTAGATAATGATTATCACAGTGAAACCACTAGAGAAAATGAAGCTAAATTCCTTTCTATATTAATATGGCTAGAAAGATAATGATTATCACGGTGAAACCACTGGAGAAATTGAAGCTAAATTCCTTTGCATATAAATTTTTCTAGAAACATATTCATGAGAAGATGGAGCGCCTTTCGAATAAATTTTATCTCATAATCATTTGCACTTTTGAGGCCCATCACATGGTTGGCCTACTACTTAGTTTGCATAAGAAAACATGTTTTGGCACGATCACTTAGGACATCCAGGAATCATGATGATGCACCATATCCTTAAAACTACTCATGTGCATCCGTTTACCCACAGTAAGCATATCATCCCTGGTTGCACTTCTTGCAAAGGTTGTTCTTTCGGTAAGTTTATTACTCGCCCCTCTTTAGACAAAGTTTGAAAAGACTCTTCAACTTTCTTCAACAAATTCAATGAGACATTTGTAGACCTATGCAACCACCTTGAAGACTATTTCGTTACTTTATGGTGTTGGCTGATGCATCAACATGTTTGCCTATTGTCCACACTCAATGTTGCATTTTTGAAACTCCTGGCACAAACTATTAAGTGTAGGGCTAACCACCTTGATTATCCAATTAAGTTGATTTAACTAGATAATGTTGGAAAGTTTCCATCAAAGACTTTCGATGATTATTCCAAGTCTTTTGTGATTGAAGTTGAACAACTTGTGCCTATTTTCACACCCAAAATGGCTTAGCATAAGTATTTATAGAGCTTCAATTGATCATTTGGACCTTAGTCATGCGCACCAAGCTTTTGGAATTTACTTGGGGCTATACAAAATTTTTGCACGCAACTATATTGGTTTACCTAAGCCCCATCGCCACCCAATCTTTTCATCGTCATAGTTGGTTATTGAGTACGAGCCTGATGTCTGGGACTTATGCGTGTTTAGGTGCCCAAATTATGTGCCAATAACGCCGCCACTACGTACCAAAATGGGTCCTAGAAAAGAATAAGAAACTAAGTCAATTATGATTCACCATTTATTATTCGTTACTTAGAGCCCTTGACAGATCTCTTTATTGCACGTTTTGCGAAGTTACGTCGATGAGACAGTCTTCCTTTCATTAAGGGGAGATACGAACGTTAATGTTCATGAAAAATGTTGTGAATTGTTGTAGATTAACCCCCACTATGTCTCATTTAGATCCATGTACTACACAATTTAAAACTGAAGTGCAACGTATTTTAGATCTACAAAGCCTTGTTCAAAGCATGCCATATGCTTTTACTGATCTAGTGAAAGTGATGAGATCCTATTTACCAGCTGCAAACACACTTTAAACAATATATATGCCACGCATACATCGAAAAATCGTCTTGCAAGGACAAACTGCCCTTGAAGGACAGTTGGCCACACTTGTCATGCGGCCTGGTACACTGGTGGTTACCCAATCACCTGTTCCTACTCTAAAGCATTGCAGACTTATTAGTTCAAATTATTTGTAACCCTAGAAGAGAAAGCCCACAATACAACTAGTGAAACTAGTTTAAATCCCATCGCCTACTCAACCATTCCTACTCATGAGGTTATTCTATATTATGGAAGCATCCTTGAAAAAGGAAATTTGCCACTCGAGAATCGTGAAATTTTATTCCATTATGCTAGCTTAGATGAAGTTTGGGATCAGAATGATAGTCGACGATGAATTTTCATATATAGTAGCTACGAATAGCATACTGAACAATGACATTGAACCGTGTTCCATTGAAAAATGTCAACGTAGGACTGATTGGTTAAACTGGAAACAAGCAATCTAAGTTAAACTTAATTCACTTAGGAAACATAAAGTGTTTAGGCCCATAGTTCCTATACCATCATATATGAAGCCTGTTGACCACAAGTGAATTTTCGTAAGGAAACATAATGAGAAAAATGAGATAGTTCGATATAAGCCACATCTCGTGGTGCAAGGCTTCTATCAACACCTTGTGATTGATTACGTGGGGACCATTCCTCCATGATGGATGTCATAAAGTTTCACTACCTTATCAATTTGGTAGTTTTTGAAAAATTAAATATGCAGCTTATGGATGTGGTAACCGCATATCTATATGGGGATCTTGATACATAAATCTATATGAAATTTCTCAAATAACTTACATTGACTGGATCAAATAGTTCTAGACCACGTGGCACCTCTCGATTAGATTGAGGCATTCACTCTACAGATTGCATGGACTAGATCAAATAGTTCTAAACTGGATTGGCGACAATTGTAGTTTATGTTGATGACATGAATCTTATTGGACTTTTGAAGAACTTATGAAAATTGCCTCACACTTGAAGTCGGAATTTGAAAGAAAGATCTTGAAAAAACTCAATATTGGCTTGGCCTGGAGATCAAAAAAAATTCTGATGGTATTTTGGTGCACCAATCGAACTACACCAGAAGGTGTTGAGACACTTTAATAAGGGTAGAGCAAAAACCTTTGACTACTCCTATAGTCGTCTGAAGGCTAGATACAAAACGAGACATTTTTCATCTTAAAGACGATAAGGAAAAGGTTTTGGAGTTTCAAGTTCTATATCTTAGTGCAATTGGTGCTTTATTATATTAAGGCTCAATGCACTAGATCAAACATTTCCTTTGCTATCAATCTTTTGGTAAAATATAGCAATGCACCTACATGCAGACATTGAAATGGTGTTCAAAAACTTCTTTGTTACCTTAAAGGTACTACGTATTGGGGTTTATTCAATCCCTATGCATCTCAGAATAGATTATACCCCTTTGGTCTTCTGCATGATGTTTTCCTTGTTGGTTATGCTGACATAGGTTATTTATCTGACCCGCACAAGACACGCACTCAAATGGGTTATGTCTTTACCGTTTGAGACACCACAATATCTTGGAAGGCAACCAAATAAACCTTAGTTGCGACTTCTTCAAACCATGCTAAAATTCTCACCCTACATGAATCTCCTCGTGAATAAATATGGCTCAAAGTTGTTGTTAAGCATATTCGAAGTATTTGCATACTTTCTTTCATCATGACGTTCCTATAATGATCTATGATGACAACGCCCCCTGTATCGACCAAATCAAGAAAAGATACATCAAAAGAGACAACACAAACCATATTGCATTGAAATTCTGCATCTCAGATCAATAGAAAAAGCGTTAGAAGATTGAAGTCAAGCAAACTCGATTCCAAGACAACATTGCTGACCTCTTCACGAATTCACTGTCAAAGTCTACTCTCTAATGCTTGTTCAAAGAATTGGTACGCGTAAATTGTCTAATTTGCAATACTTGTATTTCTCATTTGGAAGTTTTGTCAAACTCAGGGGGAGTATCCAAAAGTCTACTCACTTGACTTTAATATACTCTTTTTTCCTACGATTATGAGCATTTTTTCCATTAGACTTTTGATACTTGATGAGATTTTAACGAGACTCCTATCATGGGCTAGTTATACCCTTGTGTGTGTTCTTCTTGCGCCCTAAAGACGTTTAGTTTGGGCACGGCCATACATAACATAGTAATCACACTTGGAAATGGTGGACAATTAGCTAGAGCTGACTTAATGAAACTTCTCACCTTTCTCTTTAGACTATGGGTTTGATCCTACTTTGGGTTTTACCATAGCCAGATTTTGTGGGTTTTACTTCTTATGCATTCTTCCATGAAAATTTGATGCGACATCTACTTAAGTATTTACAAACTAAATGGGGAGTGTTGTGACATAAATTCTAGTAGTGTAGTTGTGTAAATCATTAGTAGAACCTTATCCCTTGAAGAGTGCATTACTTGGAAGGTAAGGAATCCTATCCAGATTACTATAAATAAAGGCACAAGTATTGGAAATACACATCAAAGAAATTCTTCAACTCTCTTCTCTCTATTTGCCTCACCCTTTCTCTCCATTCAATAAAATAAACCACAACATTAGCTATATTTTGAGGATTTCTTTTTTGTTCACTAAAGAAGCCCATCAATTCACAAAGTAGTCATATTAGACTTCACGAATTCATTGTCAAAGTCTACTCTCTAAAAGCTTATTCAATGACTTGGTATGCGTAAATTGTCTAATTTGCAATACTTGTAATTCTCATTTGGAAGCTTTGTCAAACTCAGGGGGAATATCCAGAAGTATACTCACTTGACTTTAATGTAATCTTTTTTCCTATGATTAGGAGCATTTTTCCCATTAGACTTTTGATACTTTATGAGATTTTAATGAGACACTTATCATGGGCTAGTCATGAAGGATTATTTTGTAATGACATGTTCATTTAAGCAACATCAATAGCATGCAATTAACAATTAAAGGCGGAATCATGCTTGTATGCACTTAAAAACAAAACATTTACCCATGAAATTCAAAGCCTAGTAAATTGGTGAATCAATACATAACTCAAAAACAAAGTGAGTTGATATTTAATACCTTTGTAGATTCCTCTTTGCATAAGCAAAGGCTAATCACCCAAAGAAAGGGCCTTCATTCCTTGCATCTTAGATCCATGGATTTGGATGGATGAATAGGTTTCTCCAAGTTCCCAAAATTGAGAACCTCTAAGTTTCTTCACCAAGGCATATTGTAGAAGAAATGAGTGACCTAGAGGAAGTTAAATTGCTAGATTTTCCCCTCTAGGTGGCCGGCCTCTTTAGAGAGAAATGAGAGCTTGTGTTCTCATCATTTCCCCAAAAATTAACCCTTAATGAATTTAGGCTATTAAGTCATACTTACACCTTAATTCATTTGAGTGGCAAACTTGTAAATAAGTCCAAAACCCACTCCTTCTCTAAATGGCTGGCCTTAGGGTGTTATTGGGCTATTTGGGCCTTTGTGAATCATTATTCATTAAGTTGTCATACATCTTAAGTCAATGGACTTGACGTTCGAAGCCCATTGGGCCTTAAGGTCCAAAAACCATCCCGAGGTCTTTAACGAACTTATTCGTTTGATTAATAATCATATTAATTAATCCTTGCCATAAATAATTAAACCATTTAATTATTCTTACTCATCTCCGTTGAATCTTCAATCTCTACCTTACACGGTGTACGATCCATTAGGTTCCTTTTAGCGAGGCAGTGGGCGATTCAAACTCTTTTAAATCGATTGTGAATTGAAACTTACTTTCAATTCTCCCTTTAGTGTTTACACACGTTTAGGGCTTCCACAAACCATGAGTGACACCTAGCAGCATATCATGGTTACCCAAGCTAATCAGAAGAGGTGGAGAACCTATTCAGTTTAGGATTACAAATGCAATACGGTCCTTCTCTAATACAATACTCTGGACCACATTGTTTGGTTTGATAGTTTATTCATGTCTACTATCCAATGTGAATCTTGCACTTATATGATTACCTTGAATGTGATCTGGAACGCATTCCAACATCTCATTCATACTCTGGCCAGAGATTCAAAATCATATCATAGAGTATTCTCCCTCAACGGTTTGAAGGTTAGAGATCCCTTGTTGCGCATTCACTTGTCTCCATGGCTAAGTGGCTTAACCCCGAAGATGCCGTGGACACTCCAAAGGAATGCCGTTTGACATAATCAAAGATCAAGTACTTAACCACAAGACAGCTGTGATGCCTCAGGTCAAAGGACTACTTTGCATTATCCCAACCATGAGTTCTCACGTGACATGAATATGAGAACTCGTCGTTGATCGTGTTCAGTGAACTCATTCTCTATTGAGCACCTACATGCTTGTCTTGGTGTCACTCACACCATTGACTCGAGACTTGTCACTCTCCCTGAGAGAAGACATAGCACGTACTGATCTTAACGGACTGTCAATGCCCAATTGGCAATCCTATGATCAGGAACGTTTAGGATGTGTCTACGAAAGAATGGTCTCATGAATCTAACTTCTTTTAGATCGCATTCTCCCAATCACATATTCCTTGGACTTTATCGTTTAAGCATATAACATTTATATGAGACCGCTCAAACAATAATCTTTGCCCTTTATATTAAACTAGATTAGTTTAACATGTGAAATGTCCGTAAAGTATCATCATATGATTGGTTTTAGGGCACATTTCCAACAATCTCCCACTTGCACTAGAGCCAATCAGCTTGTTCATCAGTGATGATACCTCTTCTGTAGTCATTTCAAAATTGGCTGAGTAGTAGGCCTAGACAATGGATATCTATATGTTATCCATAGAAGCAACCTTGAGAATAACGACGTCACCATTATACATGATTCCAAATCATGTGGTTTAGTCTCTCATTTGAGTTCGGATCTTGATGAGACCTTGATTCCCTGGCTTGAGCTATCGCCCCATTAGTGTCATACACTTTCTGGTTGGAACCGAATAGAGAGTTCATAAATGAACTTTCCCATCCAAACAACAATGTTGTAAGCTTCTATATGGCAATATATTTTGCATATATGATGGAATACATTAAAGTTATTACTTTTAATGTTTCCACCCAAATATCTCTTTAGTCATAATAAAGAGATATCTAATAATCACTTCATTCATAATGAAGAGAAATTCAGTGATGTATTAGATTCATAATCTAATACATTTACGCTTCCATTACGTTACTCTAATTCTTCCTCAATTATTGAGTAATCAATCCTTCGGTATTTCTCAAATACTTAAGGATTCACTTGACAGTTGCCATGGTTTTGATCCTGGGCTTGCACTGATATCGTCTTGTACCATTCTAGGTACAACTCATATCAATGTTTTCATACAATATGAAATACATAAATCACCTTTCTGCGTATGCATAAAGGATTCTATTTACGCATTCTCCCATATATATTCTATCGTTTATAGAATATTTAAAGTCATAACTTTAACGAAGAAGTATTCTTTTCATTTCCAAAAATTAATATATCATATATATTTAAATTTAGGAATATGATTAACTCCCACTAATCTTTTGTAAACTTTAGTAAACAAAAGATTCATTTACATCTTTATGAGAAATCAAACGATTTGATTTTTCTTCATAAGACGCTTATAGCTCCCCCCTTAGATTGCTGAGATTCATGACGGATGGATCTCTACAACTTACATGTCTTGTGATTCATAGTTTTAGACATATGTTATCAAGACTATCTTAATAATGGTTTCGGAAACCCATATTATGTCCAAACATTGAATCACCATTTAGTTGTATCTAGCAATCTTCGAATTAATTGAAACTAAGACTATGTCAAAGATGGTTTCTTCAAAGTCAACCATTCTCTTTGAGTATAGTCACCTTAAGCTACCAATTAGCTTTTAAGGTTTCATTATTTCGAGTCAAATGGTACTTTACCATTTACTTGAGTATATATCATATATACACTCAATGCAGTCATAAGGATTTTCATTCTTATTTCTTTCGAATTAAGAGGTGTAACTCCATGACATAGTCATAAAGTTCAAACCATTCAACTGAGACGGTTTATAAATCCTTCTCGACTACATTGGAGCTTGTGGTGTAGGAACTAGGTTGTTATATTTTTGTTGATCATATCAAACAAATATTGCTTATTAGCACACAACCCCAAATCTTTAACATGTTTAAGATTTGTCTTTCTTTCCAACTACATCTTATGGAGTTTATGAAAATCTTTGGAAGATCTTCTAATTGACAATCATATTGTTTTAGAAGTATATATCCTATATATGGGTAATTGATAATGTCCAACGAACTAAATCTCATTTATAGTTCGTTCTTCTCCTAATGGAGAAATTCATTATCTTATGATGCTACTTTCCTTGATATCTTTCAAGGAAACTAATCTAAAGTGTTATCTTTCCTTGGATCAAATCTAAGGAGGTAAATACTTTAGACGTCTTACTCATCAACTTACATTTCTTGAATTCTTTGAAACCTTTTGCAAAGTATTCGGACTTGTGTTTATTCAAAATAAACTATAGTCCAACCGAGAGTGATCTTCGGTGAATGTCATACAACATGAGTAGTATTATGTTGTGGATAAATGCCACTAACATCTAAGTGAATTAACCTCAACAACTTTGCGATTCTTTCTTCTTTCCAAAAGAATAAAGATTCGAACATTTCGCCTCTATACAATTTTAACAAGAAGGCATTGGATCCGGATCTAACGATCCAAAGCATCCATCTATTACCAACTCGTAATTTATGTTTTTAGAGGTATCACAACTCAGTTGGGATTAGTCACTACCTTGCAACCTTTTGGGTTTTAAGCATCATCGTATTTTAAACAGTTAATACTACCATATCATCTCTACTATAGAGACAATTAATTAGATTACAATAATCTAATCATTCATTAATAAAGAACAATGTTTTGTCAAACAAAACATTCATCCATCTTCATTATAGTGACGGAATTAAGTTCCTTAAAATTGGAACGTAAAGACAATCTTTGGTTTTTCCAATTTCTTTGGTAGTTCATATGAGGAAGTAAGTACAATCCGCTTTCGCAGAGATCTATATTTGATTCACGTTTGGAATGTGAAGTACTTTCTCTTCTCTCATTAATCTTCTACTTCTTATTAGCACACTTTTACAACAATTGTAAAACATAGTTACTAATACAGAATCATGCATTCAAGTAGAAGAACCAACTGTTATGAACTTTTCAAGAACATTTTACAACACATTCAAAAGGTGTGTTCTTGACACTTGCAAGACATTTCTTGCAAATACCCCTTCCAATGTCCATCCTTTCATAAAGAAAGTTTGTTCCCTTGGAGTTATTTTGCCTTCTTCATTTGACTTCTCCTTTGACTACAATAGTCATGGTCCCTAAACTCCCACTATCTTTCTTGAAACTTATTTCAATTGTGTTATACACATCAAACAATTTGGAGAGCGTGTGGTTATTGTTCACTATATAGTTTACAATAAACTTAGTGAACCATGAGGATAGGGACACAAAGGTGAAGTCCTTGCCTAGTTTCCATCTCGTTAAGTGTTTTGACACTTCAACATTCAATGATTCAAAATCATCATAAGTCCATGTTGATGGACTATTTTTGTCAATCAACCATTATGTTCTAAACATAATTACAAACTTTCAAGAGTTGTTCAAGGCAACTCTCATTCCTTCATACAACGATTTGTAAGTGAAGAATCATGGCACATAAAGTGTCCATGCCCTTGTGCTTACTTCTCAAGTTCCTTGTTCGTGTAACAAAGAGACAAGCACTAGTGTTTGCATTGTCCTCTTCATGGTAGACTTATCTAACATGTTCTTCCATTGATACATTATCAATAGGAAGATTGTGAGGATGAGACTACTTAGGCACTTTTACAATCCATACAAGACAATCTATGGGATTGTGGTATCAAGTTCGGAAACTTAAGCGTTCGGTTTTTCTTTGTCAAGTTTAGGATAGTGTTTGCAAATATATTGGTAAACAAATACATAACGAATATAAATTGATTGATTTTAAGCTATTTGATCCGGGTCTTTAAATCAAAATAGCACCACCCACTATTTTTGGCAAATTCCATATCCCTCATCGGAATTTGAGAGTTTTGGAGGAAACTCTTAGTAGGGTATGGGAGGCTCACTATTACCAAGCCCACCTCACGATGATACGATGTTGGGTAGCAAAAATAATAATGAGAGAGTACACTTACTCATTTACATCTAATGTAAGAACCCATCTTATTTGGCCTCTAGAGAATGTCACCTCACAATGATATGATGTTGGCTTCATTGCACTTAGTTAAGTCATTCCCACCATGCGAGTTCGGGTAGGGGTTCAAGAACAACCTCACGATGATACGATGTTGATCATTCTCGTTGCCTACCTTTCACAACATCAAGTATGCATATAAACTCCTCTTGAGTGTAAGCATGCACTTTGTACTTCCCCATGATAGGGTGAAGCCGGTGTACAAGTCACAAACGATTGGAGCCTACCACGGTGGAAGGCCACGAAAGAGTGTTCAAAGCACTTTCACGCTTATCAACTTAATAATGGTTTGGTTGAGGGTTTTTAGGTCTCATCACATATAAACATACATTTTAATCCAATTAAAACATTTTTGGTCCTATTACAACTATTGGTCCATTTGATTGATTTAGTAGTATATAATACTCCCACTATGCTTTTAAAACGGTTTTTAAAGCAAGACTATATGGTACTACTAACATAAGATTTGCATTCATTGATGGACTATATAGTTGCCTTAGGGCCTTAGGATGACTATGAACCTTTTGTTAGATCCAACACGAGCCTTGTGTTGAATCTCGGACTAGGGATGGTGATTGATTTTAGTTACGCGTTTAATCACATTAAGGCGTGTTGTCTTAGGGGCGTTGGACCCAACTACTTCAATTTCATGCATATCAAATAAAGCAAGAAAGAAGTACTTCAAAGTAAATAAGAGCTTATGCTCTTTTACAACAATTGATCAAATCAAATTACTTTAAAGTAAAGAAGAGCTTATGCTCTTTTACAACAATTGATCATATCAAATTACAACCAAAATTTAATCTACACATTCCCATGGTTCAAACAAATTTGAAACGGCCTTTCACATAGCTCAATTATCGTAGGCTAAGGTTCATAATCACCCTTTCTTTAATTAATTAATGCTTTAACTAATTAAACATGAATGCAACATTTTCATTTGGTTTTTGTATCCATAGAATTGATTTAAATGGAGCTAAATGAAATGAAAATCAAATTCTCATTTAAAGAGACAAAACAATTTTATTCTCTACCTAATTTGGGCCAAAATTTTATGACCTCAACTTGTTTGGGCCATAGTGCAATTAACCTCAACTTTGGGCTATTTTGCAAAAACTTAAACTTTTGGGGTCACTTTGTAAAAACACAAAAGTTCACTACTTTATGTAATTACAACTAGAACCCAAAAATTTTCACAATTCAAAAACTTCATTAAAGGAGCAAAACAATTTGTCCTTTTAGTGATTTTGGACCTTTACGTAAAAACGTAAACTTTTGGGCCAAAATGCAAATACACAAAAGTATCAAAACTTTATGTAAGTGCACATAGGGGCCCAAAAATACCCTAATTGATTAGGGTGGCCGGTTTTGAAGCACTAGTATTGAAAAAATATTCAAAGTTTTTGAAGTGGTGTAGGTGAAATGGAATAAATCATTATCCACCTCCCCACTAAAAATTCTTTAATTTTTCAAAACAAATATCTAAGATATTTAAACATAAGAAATATCACTAAACAAAACTTTATGAAATAAATCAAAAATTTGAATCAAAACACCAAACCTTTTGTTTTTGGCAAGAACATATCAAGAACAATGAAGAACATCCATGAAAAACCATAAGAGCTCCATGAACATTCTTCACCCAAAAACATACCAAAACCACTCAAACTTAAGGGAAATAACATACAACCATACTAGGGTCCTTAGGGGTTCCAAAAGTCACTTTAAAACATTTTTAACAAGTCAAACAAGAACCCAAAAATCCACCCTTTGGATTTGGCCGAATTTCCCCAAAAAACATGGCACCAAATTTTAGCTCCAAAATTCATGCTCATATGAACTACATCTACAACATTTGAGATGGCAAATTTTCTAACAAAATTTACATTCAAAAAAGCAAGAATAAAGCTTGTAACAATTACAACATTCAAATCACAAACTATGAACTACAAAACCCAAAAGGATTCACCAACAACTAGACCTAGGCTCTGATACCACTTGAAGGATTATTTTGTAATGACATGTTCATTTAAGCAACATCAATAGCATGCAATTAACAATTAAAGGCGGAATCATGCTTGTATGCACTTAAAAACAAAACATTTACCCATGAAATTCAAAGCCTAGTAAATTGGTGAATCAATACATAACTCAAAAACAAAGTGAGTTGATATTTAATACCTTTGTAGATTCCTCTTTGCATAAGCAAAGGCTAATCACCCAAAGAAAGGGCCTTCATTCCTTGCATCTTAGATCCATGGATTTGGATGGATGAATAGGTTTCTCCAAGTTCCCAAAATTGAGAACCTCTAAGTTTCTTCACCAAGGCATATTGTAGAAGAAATGAGTGACCTAGAGGAAGTTAAATTGCTAGATTTTCCCCTCTAGGTGGCCGGCCTCTTTAGAGAGAAATGAGAGCTTGTGTTCTCATCATTTCCCCAAAAAAAAATTAACCCTTAATGAATTTAGGCTATTAAGTCATACTTACACCTTAATTCATTTGAGTGGCAAACTTGTAAATAAGTCCAAAACCCACTCCTTCTCTAAATGGCCGGCATTAGGGTGTTATTGGGCTATTTGGGCCTTTGTGAATCATTATTCATTAAGTTGTCATACATCTTAAGTCAATGGACTTGACGTTCGAAGCCCATTGGGCCTTAAGGTCCAAAAACCATCCCGAGGTCTTTAACGAACTTATTCGTTTGATTAATAATCATATTAATTAATCATTGCCATAAATAATTAAACCATTTAATTATTCTTACTCATCTCCGTTGAATCTTCAATCTCTACCTTACACGGTGTACGATCCATTAGGTTCCTTTTAGCGAGGCAGTGGGCGATTCAAACTCTTTTAAATCGATTGTGAATTGAAACTTACTTTCAATTCTCCCTTTAGTGTTTACACACGTTTAGGGCTTCCACAAACCATGAGTGACACCTAGCAGCATATCATGGTTACCCAAGCTAATCAGAAGAGGTGGAGAACTTATTCAGTTTAGGATTACAAATGCAATACGGTCCTTCTCTAATACAATACTCTGGACCACATTGTTTGGTTTGATAGTTTATTCATGTCTACTATCCAATGTGAATCTTGCACTTATATGATTACCTTGAATGTGATCTGGAACGCATTCCAACATCTCATTCATACTCTGGCCAGAGATTCAAAATCATATCATAGAGTATTCTCCCTCAACGGTTTGAAGGTTAGAGATCCCTTGTTGCGCATTCACTTGTCTCCATGGCTAAGTGGCTTAACCCTGAAGATGCCGTGGACACTCCAAAGGAATGCCGTTTGACATAATCAAAGATCAAGTACTTAACCACAAGACAGCTGTGATGCCTCAGGTCAAAGGACTACTTTGCATTATCCCAACCATGAGTTCTCACGTGACATGAATATGAGAACTCGTCGTTGATCGTGTTCAGTGAACTCATTCTCTATTGAGCACCTACATGCTTGTCTTGGTGTCACTCACACCATTGACTCGAGACTTGTCACTCTCCCTGAGAGAAGACATAGCACGTACTGATCTTAACGGACTGTCAATGCCCAATTGGCAATCCTATGATCAGGAACGTTTAGGATGTGTCTACGAAAGAATGGTCTCATGAATCTAACTTCTTTTAGATCGCATTCTCCCAATCACATATTCCTTGGACTTTATCGTTTAAGCATATAACATTTATATGAGACCGCTCAAACAATAATCTTTGCCCTTTATATTAAACTAGATTAGTTTAACATGTGAAATGTCCGTAAAGTATCATCATATGATTGGTTTTAGGGCACATTTCCAACAAGTCATACCCTTGTGTGTGTTCTACTTGCACCCTGTAGACATTTAGTTTGGGTATGGCCATACATAACATAGAAATCACACTTGGAAATAGTGGACAATTAGCTAGGGCAGCATGTGCTGACTTAATGAAACTTCACACCTTTCTCTTTAGACTATAAGTTTGATCTTACCTTAGGTTTTACCATAGCCAGATTTTGTGAGCTTTAGTTCTTATGCATTATTCCATAAAGATTTGATGCGACATCTACTTAAGTATTTACACATTGAAGGGGGAGTGTTGTGACATAAGTTCTAGTAGTGTAGTTGTGTAAATCATTAGTAGACTGTATTTAGAATACTAGAATACCTTATCCCTTTAAAAATGCATTACTTAGAAGGTAAGGAATCCTATCCAGATTACTATAAATAAAAGCACAAGTATTGGAAATACACATCAAAGCAATTCCTCAACTCTCTTCTCTCTCTTTGCCTCACCCTTTCTCTCCCTTCAATAAAATAAATCACAACATCAGCTATATTTTAAGGATTTCTTTTTTGTTTACTAAAGGAGCCCACCAATTCACAAAGTAGTCATATTAGGGTATAATGTGCAATTGAATCATTGAAGACATGCATATTTTTAAGGGGTGTTTAGATTTTAGGACCCATAGAAGATAATTTTTTAGATTATAACCTGAATGGGTTTCAAAATCTTATTTAAGTCCCTAATTTAATATTCACCGCCACGTCATATTATAAGATACCTCTATTACCTACCATATTTACAAACTTTGCCATTTAAATTATCAACCTATTCTATAATTAAGGCTTTAAATATATTCCGTTAATAAACCATTCGTCAATAAGATAAATCCAACTAAGGTAAATTATACTAATTTATACTTGTTGACAAGCAAATTAAGTTTATAGTAATTTTAGGTCAGTCATCTTAAGAAGTCGAAGATGGAAAAATCAACTACAAAAACAATAGGTTAAAAATTAAATAATAACCCTTAATATATATATATATATATATATATATATATATATATATATCACAAAAAAAAAAGTATAACTCCTTATTGTCTGTATATGGGAATTGCATAAGTGTCGGTACATACGTTCACATAGGTATGGAAGTATCGGTATGGAAGTGCCGGTACATACGTACACATAGGTACATACATATATATAGGTACGAAAGTATCGGTGCGAAAGTGTCGGTACTTATGTACATATATATGGGTATGAAAATATTGATACATAAACATCAAAAGTAAAAATAAATCATCAACACTAGAAAAAAATGATAAAAAGTAAATCATGCACTATTAGATGCATAAGAAGAAGAAATATTAGATGTGGATGGTGGCACTAGCCCTTTCTTCTTACGCGGTTGAAGATAATTTTTTGAGTTGGACAAAAAGTTTCATTTTTAAGGAGAATCATTTATGTTAGCAATAAAAAATGAAAAGTTATAAATAAAATAAATATAAGACATTATAATTCACTCAAGGATAATATAGGAAGAGAAAAATTACATAAATGGAATTAACTCTGACATTATATATAAATGCTGACTTTGACATAAGTCAAAGGACTATAATTAATTTTTTATCTTGGTTAAGGTTTTAGTCTAAAGATAATCTTTTCTAAGGATTAATATCTAGTTTCCTATATTTTTAATTGCATTGATTCTCGTTGTGATAAACCCTCATACCTGCTGACTAGCAGGTGACAAAGTAAAAAGTCAGACATTATAAACTTGATAAAATTAAATTTATATAGAGTGATTCAATTTCTAATTGCAAATAGGTTTTTATGATAAAAGTTTACACCCTCGAAGCTAGTTTATAAATAGGGAGCATGATCAGCAATCCACCCATTAAAGCTCCTTCTCCAATTGACCCATTCCTAATATATCATTGTTTCTCGTTGATGGTGGCAGCTGAATCTTCACAAACTAATTGATTACGGTCCATACAGTCGGTGCCAGGTACTAAGAGATGCTCACGCATGTGCTTGAATCGAATAACTTTCTGCAGTAGAATCTATTGCATACCACCAAAACTCTATCCCAAATGCATCTTTATTGGTTCACTTTTACTAAAGAGAAGATCGTAAGATGGTCAATTAATAATGGTACAAATAACATACAATAAGACCTTGCAGCTAAAATTTCTGGAACTTAAGAGTAAGATAGAACTTTTGTTTTTGCTTAGTAGTGCTTTAGCTAAAAGCACTTATGTTAAACGCTAATGAAATATCTAGCTATATATTAACTGATAATCTAAGTATCTCACTCACTTCTATTTGATTATAGCCGTTGTTTTTGTTGATTTATTGAATTAAACAAGGAAGCCGCCGGTGATTGATGTACCGCCGATTTGTCCCTTAGAATCTGATCATCCTGCTGATCAGCTTGTACTATTACTTGCATATAAAATAGTTGTGTTATTTACTCTACGTTTCTCTCTTGCTCCCTTTCTGTATTTGACTTGTGAAATTGTGTAATTCCAAACTACCGTCGGCCCAATGCAGAATAAGACCAAAAACCAAAATTACAAAGGGCCCCCTTTATTTAGAGTAATGCTATTTAGAGAATAAAATTGATACAACTATTGACATACTTTATAAGTGGGTTTTAATTGCCATGCTATGGCCCAACTCAACTACAGAATATGTCAGCAAATAAGCCAGTTGTATATGTCCAAATAACCAAATTGTTTTTCTTCTATTTTGAGGATTTTTTTCACTAAAAGAGGCTCATTAAATCCTAATGTGACTTATTAGGCTATTATGTGAAGTCGGGATCTCGAGACCTTGCATTTAGTCTCCGTGCTTACACGTTTGCCACCTATGTGGAGTGACCTTTATGGTGCGAAGAGTATTTCAATTTAAATCTAACGTCGAAGGATTAAATTACATCAAATTAATCGATGGATGAAGATTAATTCAAATACGTATAATGTACAAATGATAATTGTAAAGACTCAAGATTTATGCAGCTAGATCATTAGAGACCATGCATATGTTTTCTTTTAATTAAATAGAGTTTTAACAAAACACTCTCTATACTGTTCACTTTTAATGAAAAACCATATTTTTACCTTTTCTAGTACTATTCATTTACATCTTTATTTGTCATTTTTTCATTAAAACTAAAAAATTTAAGAACTTTCGATAGTTTGTTTTTAATTAAATCCTCGCTCTTTTCTTTTCTTGGTTATCACGGTAAGTTTCATATGGTTGCCACTTGTAGTGGTTATCATGATTTTGGCTTGTTGGGTTGTTACATAGTTTTTTTTTTTAATTGGGTGATATGTGGCCCTTTTTCTGTTGTTTGTGTGGAGAAATTTTTCATTTTGACCAGAATACGAATGGTATATAACGTTTTTTATATAAGTGGTGGAAAATTTTAATATTGAAGTTATTATCTTTTTAACTCACATATCCCACCATTTATATAGTGACATATAGTGTATCACTCCGTATTCCGATCACACTGAAAAATCTCTCGTTTGTGTGGCTTTTACTTGATGTAGTTTGGTATGATTTATAGTATATTTGATTCATCTAATAAAACGTAGTTATTTTGATAATAACAAAAATACCGTGGCGGATAAGTCTGCATCAAAATTTAGGATATTCTTTTTTAAGTTAATTTAGTAAAAAGCCAATAAGTTAATTTAATCAAAAATCAATAAAAGTTTTATTATTTGGTCATACGTCAATGACATATTTTGGTTTGAATTTAATTAGTAATATATTTTTATTAATTAGGCATAGGTAAATAACGAATGTCATATATTATATATAATTAAAATTTGACTCTTCTATTCTTTCTATCTCTATGAATCTCACAACTAAAATAAGGGAGTGTAAAATTATGTTCTCTAGGGTTTCCTAGGTTTTCTAGGGTGCACTAGGAGAGCGGCGGCTGTTTATTCCAGTTCAACGGCAGAGTTGTAGTTCTCAAGTATTCTGGGATCGGGTTCCTTGACGATCTCTTGTATCGATTTCAATGTGGATGTTGTTCCGGTCTCTCCAGTGTTTTGGGGAGAAGTGTCGACGGGTCTTTCATAGTTGGTAGGGAGGGGTGCAAAGGATTATGGAAGATATGGTGGAAAATTTTGCTACACGATTGGCGCTTACAACAGAAGAGCAAGAAGTGGTTATTTGGATTTGATTTGAATGTGGTGCCAACCGCATGTGAGGATTTTTCCTCTAGCAAAGCCCTACTGGTGTCCCATAGGCTGCCAGATGCTGACGTAGTAAGTGAGATGGCTTTGTGTGAGCCTATTGGGGTCTCTTAACCAAGCCTAATGCAGCAGCATAACAGTGTGGGTTTTCCTTTGGAGTACAGTCAAATGGTAAATGCTACTGGATTCTATGTGGGTGAGTCTTTCTATATGGGTTCAGACCCTTTTAATCTTATTCTCATTATTGAGCAGCTACAGCAAAAGAAAAAGAAGAGATCGAGAATAGGCAGAAGGAATGGTGGAGTATCAATGGGACGTTCATTGTCCAGTTCACAGAGGGGTATCGGGCTGCCTTTACCGGAGCTAGGTAAACGTTCTGTGCCGGAAATAATAGATTTCGAGGTCCCAATGAGAGGACATAGAAGACTCAGTAACAACATTGAGGTTTCAACTGTATCAGCGGAGGCTGACAGAGCTCAACCCCGCCGGTCGCAATGAGTTGCTTGAGTTGGAACTGTCGGGGGCTTGGGAACCTTCGTGCAGTTCATGTGCTTCAACGTCTTATTATCAGTAAAGATCTCATGATAGTTTTTCTACATGAGACAAAGAGTCATGCTCGGCATATAAAAAGGCTATGGATTAAGTTGAATTTTGATAGAAGCTTCACAGTTGACAGTAGAGGTAGCTCCGGAGGGTCATGTGTGTGTTGGAAGGAAGAACTAAATTTGAATCTCTGATCCTACTCTCAGAATCATGTTGATTTTGATGCAGGCGTCCCTGGAGATGTACAGTATTGGAGATTGACTGGGTTTAATGGTTATCCAACCCTTATCGATCGTGCAAAGTCGTGGCAGTTATTTGAAACGTTGTGTGGGCAAGTGGACCATCCCTGGATCTATACTAGGGACTTTAACGAGACTCGACAAGCAAATGAGCAGGAAGGGGGAAATCCTAAGCGTACTCGTCAAATGGAGGGGTTCTGTGACATTGTGGAGAAGTGTCGTTTTATTGACCTAGGTTACTCTGGGAATAAATTCACTTAGTTCACACTGTAAAAGGGGAGGCATCAAAGTGCGGTTGGACCGTGCTTTGGCTATTCAGCGGTAGATTAATTTATTTCTAAGTTTTAGGATGCTGCATTTGAACAAAACATCTTCGGACGACGTTCCGATATTACTAACTTGGGGGGGGGGGGGGGGGGGGGGGGGGGGGAAGCAAGCCGCGACAAGGTAGGAAGAAATTTCGATATGAGGAAGCTTGGAACATGCTTGATGACTGCTCTGAGGTGGTACAGAATGGATGGGAGGTTAATGTTGACGATTCAACAATTTTTCAGATTATGGAGAAATCTAAGGCTACTAGCATGGTGCTATCTAATTGGGCTTGCAGTAAAATCAAAATCGGGCCGCAAGAGATTTCTGAGGTGGAAGACAAGCTTTCGAGCTTGTTAGGGCTACCTTTCACTGATGAATCAATTGAGCAGAAGAATGTTCTTAGTGAATGATTAAATTTTCTACTAGAGTAGGAAGAGACTTTTTGGCATCAAAGTGCAAAAGAAAACTGGATTCGACTTAGTGATCGCAACACCAAATTTTTTCATCAAAAAACTAACAGACGACAGAAACGTAATTGGTTGCATGGGTTCATGGATGATGGCGGGGTTTGGCATGAGGACCGGGGAGGCATGAAAAAGGTGATGGTTTCGTATTTCACCAATTTTATTTACGTCAAATGGGGCTATGGTTTTTGATGATGAGGTAAAAAAAGTAGTGTTTCAAATTGGATATGCACAAACGGTCTTCAGGACGATCACGGATGAGGAGGTAAAAAAAGTAGTGTTTCAAATGCATCATACTAAGTCCCCGGGACCTGATGGTATGTCTTCTAGTTCCTATCAAAAGCATTGGGGGATAATAAGGCCTGATGTTTGTAAAGGCATAAGTGAGATGGTTGTTTCAGGGCATATTCTACGCAAGATTAATTATACACATGTTACCTTGATTCCTAAAGTCAAGGAGGCTACCAAAATGACATAGTTATGCCCTATCAATTTATGTAATGTACTGTATAAAATCATGGCAAAAGTGCTAGCTAATAGATTGATCATTCTCCCCCAAATAATATCGCCTACACAGAGTGCTTTCATCCCGAGAAGGCTGATTTCAGATAATTATTTGGTGGCAATGGAGGTTGCCCATTATATGCACAAACGGTCTTCAGGGTTGAATGAACTTATGGCTTTGAAACTGGATATTAGTACGGCGTATGATAGGCTGGAGTGGAAGTTCCTGGAGGCCATTATGGAGCGCATAGGCTTTTCTCAGAGTTAGATCTATACGATAATGTTGTGTGTAACCATAGTGACTTTTTCTTTCAAGTTAAACAGTGAAGAGGACCACATTTCCTCCTATTTGTTTATCATGTGTGTTGAAGACTTATCGGCTCTTCTTAAGAGAGCAAAAGTGGAAGGTGTTTTTCAGGGTATCAAAGTGTGTCAATAGGCTCTGAGTATCCATCATTTATTTTTTGTGGTTGACAGCTTTCTTTTTGCTAGCGGTACTTCGCAAGAATGTCAGAGTATCAAGCATATATTGCAGGTGTATGAATCGGCATCGGGGCAAGTGGTGAACTTTGATAACGGTTGTGTCTCTTTTAGTAATAACTTATCTAGCTTTCACAAGCAACTATTGGTAGATTGTTTGGGAGTGAAGAGGGTAGAGTTCCATGATAGATACTTAGGTCTACCAGCTCTAATTAGAAGGTCGAAGAAGGACACTTTCTCGTATGTCAAGGACAGGTTGTGGAAAAAAATTATAGAGTTGGAGAGGTGGCCTGTTGAGTTCTACAGGTAGAGAAATGTTAGTAAAGACGGTGGCTCAAGCACTACCAATTTATTCTATGAACTATTTTCTTATGCCTAAGTATTTTTTTGTGAAGAACTTAATGTGATGGCGGCAAAGTTTTGGTGGAGTAATGATCCTGGAAAGAAAAAGGTTCATCGATTGAATTGGCGGCAGTTGTGTAAACCTAAGGTTGAGGGTGGTTTTGGTTTCAGGGATTTTTACGTGTTTAATCTCGCATTCCTAGCAAGGCAAGCATGAAGGTTCATCCATTAATCAGACCCTCTCACATATAGTGTCTTCAAAGCTTGGTATTTCCCCAATCACGAAGTTCCTTAGCGTTCGGGCTAATGCTAATGCATCGTATGTTTGGAAGAGCATCGCAGTTATAAGGCTCGTGATTAATAAGGGGTCTTGGTGGCATGTAGGATGGGAGGAGCATTAAAATTTGGCAACATAACTAGCTTTCTAGAGAATCGTTTTTTCGTGTGTTGAGCCTAACACCAGCAATTGGAGGGTGGATAATATGGTTGATAAACTCATGATTGAATAAGAAAGGCAATGGAATGTGGGGTTGATTCATGAGTTGTTCTTTCAGGAGGAGGTGGAGCAAATTCTTCGCATGTTGTTAAGTTTACGAACAGTACCAGATTGTAGGGTTTGGCATTATGAAAGGCATGGGAAATTCTCTATGAGAAGTGCCTATCATGTTGCTAAGACCCTAATCGCGGTTATTGGTCCTAACGTGAGGTGCTCAACTTCGATCTCAAATAATGGGCAAGGTAAGTTGTGGAGGAAACTGTGGAATGCATGTGTACCAAGGAAGGTTAAAATTTGTGTCTGAAGGGTATGTATGGAGGCTCTACCTACAAGATCCAACCTTATTAAGCAAAGGGTAAATGTGGAAGACCGGTGTGAGGTGTGTAGGTTTGGTGAGGAGTTAACATATCATGTTTTGTGGACTTGCAACTCCGTGAAAGCTGTTTGGTTTAGAGGCCTGGGATTAAGGATTGAGGATGTGAGTGGTCATCAGTTTATGCAGTGGTTATCTTCCATCGCCGTTCAGTCTCCGGCATTGGTGTTTGAGGCTTGCTTTATGTTGACCTGGATGTTGTGGAAGAATAAAAATGAGGGCATATGGAATGGGGTCAGGATGTCGACACAGGTTGTGGTGATCCAAGCGGAGAGCTAGTTGCATGATTATCACAAGTGGCACAAGTCGGGATCAAAGAAGGATAATCGTCCGTGCCAGAGGTGGTGGAGGATGGATATTGGTTGGGTAAGTGCAATTTTGATGGAGCTTGGAGAAACCAACACTCGAAAGGCGATTTTAGTGTGGTTCTACGTGATCATGAGGGTAGGTTTGTTGCAACAACAGCAGGTCCTACTGAAAGAATCAATTCAGTCCTCCATGCGGAACTGGTACCAGCTTAACAGGCACTGGTGTTGGCTCAGGCGTTCTGTCATAGTGGGTTGGGTGTGATTGTGGAGGGTGACTCGTGTGTGGATTTGCTGCCATGAAAGGACAGGATGAAGATTGCTCCCTGCTAGGCCCTTTAATAAACGATCTTCATCACTCTCTCAAGTTGTTTCCTTAGTGGTTGTTGAACCATGTGCCAAGAACTGGTAATTCTGTGGCACATCAATTAGCTCAAATGGGAGTGGGTAGTAGTGAGTCAGTGTTATGGTTTGAAGATCATCCAGATTTGGTTAGGGATGTTTTGATTGAAGAAAGTAAGTAATTTCCTCGTTGTCATTTGAGGATAGGCTTTTTGTGCGGGACGCTCTTTTCCCTTCGACCGGGTTGAAAGCCCTAGTAAGGTTTTATCGAGGCCCATTAAGTATATTATCCTCAGTTTGTACGTTTTCAACTTGATGTTTAATGAATAAAGTACTCATCAAGGAGGAATTTATTGTAAAGTTGTTGGTAAGTGTCTTTGATTTTTCTCCTTTGGTGTGCATTCATGTGTCCTAATATCCATATCACAACCTCCTCGTCTATTCCCAATCCTTTATCTATTTACAATATATATATATATATATATATATATATATATATATATACACATACATACATATGACAAAGAGGGTGTTAGTTGAAGTAGGTGCCAGCTGTAGTGGCTGTGGAGCCAAAAATATTCAAGAGGCAACAAGTGGATTTTTGGGTGAAAATGACAAAATTACCCTTATATACATATGACAAAGAGGGTGTCAGTTGAAGTAGGTGCCAGCTGTAGTGGCTATGGAGCCAAAAATATTCACGAGGCAACATGTGGATTTTTGGGTGAAAATGACAAAATTACCCTCGAGGCACACTGGATTTCCTAAGCGGGAGTAGTAGACAATCATCCCTCAATCAAGTCAAAAGTGCCCAAAAAAGGTAACAGATTCAAAGTTATTTCATCCATTCTCATCTTATATTCCCTACAAGGTAGTTATTCCATAACCTTCAAAACATTCCAAATAAATTGAGTTAATTGGCCAATTAATGGATTTATTACCCAATTAATCCATTAATTGTCAAATAAATCACCCATTACACCAAAAAATTACCCTAAAGGCCGGCTACTCTCTCTCCCAAGAGGGCCAGCCATACTCTATATATTGAACCCTATTTTCTCTAAAAACCTAAGTCCACACTCTTGCAAAATTCCCAAAAAAAACTCTCAAAACACTTTTCTTTCTAAATTCCAACTTTGGCATCGGAGGTTCTTCTGCCAAAACCCACCCTCCCCCCAATTCTTCGTGGGCGCGTGAGGCTCTTGGCCTTGACCAAAGTTGTAAGTTGTTTTGTAAGTGCAATTTTGTCAAGGAAGGAGAAGGCGAAAATTTGCATCCACAAATTGGTGCTTTCATTGAGAGTTGTGATCCCACACTCGTATAAGACTTTCGCGTAAAAAAGGTTTTTTCTCTATTTTTTCTAATTTCTAGTCCACTTGTATGTTTCATACGTTTTTATTATTAGAATTTTTTATTTGTAAAGATTCTTTGATAAAATGTAAAAAA
The DNA here is from genome assembly GCA_963580275.1 of Crataegus laevigata. Lineage (NCBI taxonomy): Eukaryota > Viridiplantae > Streptophyta > Magnoliopsida > Rosales > Rosaceae > Crataegus > Crataegus laevigata. The sequence goes on along the minus strand of OY756940.1, from coordinate 12,555,783 downwards.
GAAATACAATGGTTAGAAATTTAGAAAATTCCACAAGTGAAAATTCCAATACTCAAGAAATGGGACCGTGGCAATCCACGAGGCTAAATGTGATCATAGGCGGAGTGGCACCACCACTATGAGGTTCCATCATGGCAACCACCTATGGTGAAATCCATGACACCACCACCATGCCCCGAGACGTGCCATCCAAGCTTGCACAGGCCCGAGCCTAAGCCTCGCATTCACATGCAGCACGCACTGAGCAGCCTGCTTCCGTAGCCCAGCCTGCTCCCATGGCCCAGCCTGGTCTTGTGATCCAGCCTGCTCCATTGGTTCCCAAAGCAGCCCAAGTTGGCCCAAAAGTAGCACAACTGTCTCGACTCCCAATTTTGGGACCCACAATCGATCTGGGGGTATTCTCACCACATTTCTCCGTGGATTAAACATTCCCCAACTCAAATCTAGCGCCTGGAGTTTACCATCCTTTTATTGTTCAATGAGGTGCATTCCTTCCAAGCTCTTCCAATCCAAATGGTGAATATCAATTGTTTCGATAAGTCATAAAGTTGACGAGCACCCTTGCATAACAAACGACTTTGGTGAATTAACTTTTACAACGCACCGAGATTCAACGTGCCCCATACGAGGAGTCTCGAAGTAAGACAAAGACAGACGAACCCTTCTAGCAGCGTCTGAGCAAGCATCCACTTAACCAACCACGAGCCGAGTATTCGGGCAATGTGCATTCTCGATTGGGCCCCCAGGATAGTGTTCACTCCCATCTTAGTGCGCGGAGAAGCATGCACTCTCAACTAGGCCCGAGGGCAAGTGCATACTCAAGGTTGAGGCCACACTCCGATAATCAACATGAGCAGCCCTCTAGGCAATGCATTCATTTGCGGTTCGGTCCGAAGAAATATATTTCATATCATATCAAAGTAGGCAGCATGACGAACGGAGAAATGGTTACTCAATCCGGCTCGAGTTCAACCAGCAGCCTACAAAGAGTTCTCTCGCTTGCCAGAAGTGGACCACGTGCACCCTTGCCATGACATAAGTAAGCCAAGTGCGAAGAAAAGCAGCTTAGACCGGTAGATCAACACCAGGGGCAACCGAGAGCTCTGCCACCCCAACAAAGGCAAATTTAGGAAGAAGTTAAGAGGCCCCTGAACGAGCGTTTGCGTGATTTCCAACACAACGAAGTCGTAGACGAGGCATTACGGCAAGACATGACCAACATAAGCTAGTTACCCTTAACAGACAAGATCGAGCAGGCAGAGCCTCCACGAAAGTTTAGCATGCCGCACTTCACGTCTTTCAAAAGAGATGGAGATCCGAAGAGACACTTGAAGCACTACTGAAACACAATGGCCCTCTATAGGAATAATGATGCTCTAATGTGCAAAATATTCGCCACCACTTTGCAAGGTGAAGTGCAAGATTGGTTTCACACCCTACTGGCACAATTTATCCAGAGTTTTGATGATCTTTCCTTGGTTTTCACCAAAGAGTACTCATATTACCGCTTAATCAAGAAGAAGTCTGATCATTTGTTCAATATGAAGAATAATCCAAAAGAGTCACTCTGCGACTACATAAAGAGATTCAAAGTAGAGAAGGCAAGGATAGTTGGATGCGATGATTCAATAGCAAGTGCAGCCTTCTAAAAAAGACTCATAGCAAACCACCCGTTGTTCGAAGAATTAATCATGAAAGAAGATCTAACGCTAGCAAACTCCTTCGCTCTATCACAGAAGCACACACTTTGGAACGAGGCTCGACGAGCATACAAGGCACCCAAACAATCTCGAAAAGAAGTAGTAACAAAGAATGAGGATGGAAAACAGCTGAACAACAAAAGCAAGTAGGGGGCCAAACTAAGGGATTGATCCCCGACTAAAGGAGGACCGATGGCCAAGAACTATTCTAAGTTCTTGATCCCGATCCACCAAATCCTTTATGATGTCAAGAACGAGTCATGGTTCAAACTGCCAAAACAATCAAATGGAGATACTTCCATGTTGGACTATACCAAATATTGCGCATTCCACCAAGGTCTTGGCCACACAACTGACGACTGCTACACTTAGATGAATTACTTGGACAAACCGGCAGCACGGCCTAGAAGAAACGTGAATGCCGATGAAGAACCGCCCAATAAGATGATTCGGATTAATGGCATTTTTACTGAATCTGAACACTTAGGGGCTACCAACAATTCAAAGAAGAGAAAGATCCAGCAAGCATTGATAATCTCATAAGTCTAAGTGGTCGACACTCAACTTAGGCTTGTCATTGGTTTCACCGAGCAGGATGCAAAAGGCGTAGATTTTCCACACGACGACGCACTAGCAATATCTGTCTAAGTAGCCTATGCTATAGTTGACAGAATGATGGTTGATAATGGAAGTTTAGTCAACCTACTTTAACTCTCAGTAATTCAAAAGATGGGCCTGGAAAACACAATCATACGCCAAGCAGAGGTACTCACTGGATTCAACGGACATACCTCAACTACCATCGGTTACATTACACTTGACGTGAAAACATAGCCAGTCGTCTCAAAGCAGATGTTCACAGTTGTAAGCAACCTATCTTCTTACAATAGGATTCTTGGGAGACCTTGGTTGATCAAGCTAGATGCCGTTACTTCCATCAAGTACCAAAAAATTCGATTTTGCATCCCAGAATAAGGAGTCGAAGAAATCATGTTTGACCAGGCCACATCCCGACGATGCACTGTGCAAGTATTGAAGGAGTCAAAAAAAGAAGGCCTTTACTTTTGTAGAGGCAACCGAGGTCCAAAAGGACGAAAAAGCTACCAAATAGCAATTACAGCAAGCGGATGAAGAATGTGGAGTCTGAACTAACACGCAAGTAGACAGAAAATGATGAAAACCCGAAAAGGACGTAAAGGATATCATTATTGATCCCCAGCAGCCAGAAAAGATGGCTATAATCGGCTCACGTTTAAGCCCAGCTGAGAAGGAAGAACTCACAGCTTTCCTTAGCAAAAATCGTGACATCTTTGCGTGGTCACCTTCTGACATGCCCAACATTGACCCCTAAGTAGCATGCCACAAGCTCCACGTTGACCCTGCTGCCAAACCAGTGATCCAAAAGATAAGAAATTTGCGCCCGAATGAGTAGCAATTATCGAAGCAAAAATTGACAAGCTACTGGAGGCCGAATTCATAGAATAGGTAGCGCACTCAGCATGGCTTGCAAACATCATGCTAGTCATGAAGAAAGAGAAGGGCAAATGAAGGGTTTGTGTAGACTACACTGATCTCAACAAAGCATGCCCAGATGATCCCTATCCAGTTCCCCGAATCGACTTTCTCGTAAATTCAACTTCCGGGAATCAGCTTAGATACATACTTCGGCTACAAACAAATAGCCATGTACGAGCCCGACAAAGAGCAAACTGCGTTTGTAATTCGAGCGAGGCGCTTACTGCTACAAGGTTATGCCCTTCGGTCTCAAGAACGCAGGAGCAACTTACCAAAAGTTAGTAAACATGATGTTTAAAAAGCAAATTGAGGTAACAATGAAGGTCTACGTTGACGACATCATGGTAAAGGGCAAGCAGCAGTCTGACCATATCCATAATTTGGCGAAAACTTTCAACATCCTGAGAAAGTACAAGATAAAGCTCAACCCTACCAAATGCACATTCAGAGTATCTTCAGGCAGGTTCTTAAGGTACCTGGTAACCCAAAGAGGAATCGAAGCATATCCCAAACAAAATCCGAGCTATTCTAGAAATGAAGTCTCCCACTACTTTGAAGAAGATCCAAAGCCTGACCGAACGAGCAGCTGCCCTTAATCGTTTTCTTTCACGATCTACCGATCGATGCAAACCCTTTTTCAAAGCTATCAAGAAGGCACAATGAGACAAATGAGATGAAGAATTTGAAAAAGCTTTCCAAGACCTGAAGAAATATCTCACATCGCCTACCTTACTATCTAAGCCGGAAGCAGCAGAGAACTTATACATTTACTTGGTAGTCTTAGAAGTAGCAATGAGCTCAACCCTCATACGAAAAAGAGCTGGGGGCCCAACTGCCGGTATTCTACACTTCTAAACCTCTTCTCGATGCGGAAACTAGATATCCGAAGATCAAAAAATTAATTTTGGCGTTAGTTGTTACAGCTCGAAAACTCAGACCATACTTTTAAGCTCATACAATCATTATCATGACTCAATATCCTCTACGATCAATCCTATATGGTCCAGACGCATCTCAATGAGTGATGAAGTAGGTGTTGGAACTTGGCCAATACGGCTTAGTTTTCCGACCTTGCACGGCGATAAAGGCCCAAGCCTTGGCAAATGTCATAACAGAATTCCCGCCTAGCCTAAGCGACGCAATAGAGCTACCCAACGATACCCCAGAAGCATCCAAGCACACTTCAGCCATACCTGCTCTCTCTAATGGAGATTTTTGGCATTTACATGTAGATGGCACATCCAATTATAAAGGCTCGGGAGCAGGCGTGGTCCTTGTCACCCCAGACGGTTCAATGCTTGAGCAGGCAATCTCTCTAGGCTAAAAAGCATCCAACAATGAGGCAGAGTATGGGGCCGTACTAGCAAGCCTCCGAATGGTAAAAGACTTGGCAATGAAGAAACTTACAATTTATTTTGACTCTCAACTAATCACCGACCAGGCTACTGGAGAGTTCATGGAAAAACATCCAAGGATGGCACAATACCTAAAGAAGGTACGTAAGCAGCTTGAGGCATTTCTGACTTACATTCTCAATCAAGTTTCGCAAGCCAACAACGCTCACGCGGACGCATTAGCCGACCTAGGCTCTGCTCTTGATCACTAACTCAAACGTTCTATTCTGGTGGAGTACTTAGACAAGCCAAGCATAAAAGTAGAGTCGGCAACCGAAATGTCACAGGTTAGTGTAACTCCCAGCTAGCAAAGTTCTATTATAAACTACCTAGTCAATGGCACACTCCTTTTGGAAATATTGGAGTCTAGAAAGCTCCAAGTAAAGGAATCAGGTTATTACATGTGGAACGACATTATCATCCGAAGACCTTACACCAGTCCACAACTTCGTTGCTTAGCGTCTTCCGATGACTTAAAAGGTTTTAAGCTCAATCCATGAAGGTGTTTGTGGAAATCATTCTGGAGGTCGATCTCTAGCACAGAAGGCTCTCAACACAAGCTATTAATGGCCCACCATGCACCAAGATGCTAAGGAGTTAGCCTAAAAGTGCGACCGCTGCTGACGCTTCAAATTGATACCAGCACTACCTGCTAGAGAACTAAACCTACATACGAGTCCATGGCCATTCATGCAATGGGCAATCGACTTGGTGGGACCTGTGACTCCCGTTACTAGAGGCAGAGGAATGATGATTGTGGCAACCGATTACTTCACCAAATAGGTAGAAACAGAACCCATGACAACCACGACTCAAACAGACATAGAACGCTTCATTTGGAAAAAAATCATTTGCTGATTTGGCATCCCTTAGTCCATTGTCACATACAATGACTTGCAATTCGTGGGCAAAGATTTGGCGAAGTTTTTCCAAAAATATGGCATCAAGCAACACATGTTCACGCCAAGATATCCTCAAGGTAATAGGCAGGCTAAAGCATCCAACAAGATGATCCTCAATTGCCTCAAAAAATCCCTCACCGACAAGAAAGGAAAGTGGCCAAACGAATTCCTCGGATGTCTTTGGGCATATCGTACCACCAAAAGACAAGTAATCGGAAAGACTCTTTTTTATTTGGTATTTGGTTTGGAAGCAATCATTTCTCCCAACATTATTGTGCCTAACATCAACACTCTACTACCAACCATTGAACAGAACAGTAAGGAGATGGCCACAAGCTTATATCTGGTAGAGGAGAAGCACGAGCAAACCATCACCCGTATTGCAGCTTACCAGCAGCAGCTCATCTCCAACTACAACAAAAGGGCCAAGATGCAGCAATTTCAACTTGGAGATCTAGTCCTAAGAAAAGCCTTCATCACTGCTTGCAAAACAGGCTCTAAAAATATAGATCCCATTTGAAATGCTCGTACAAGATCAGCGGAGTAGGCAGCAAGGGTAATTACACTCTCACTACCATGAACGATAAAGAGATCAAGAATAAATGAAATGCCTACAACCTGAAGAAATACCATGTGTGACCTCCCACTATATCAAGACCCGAAGATTCAAACAGCTCAACGGGCACCACTTCGCAAGTCAAGGACCATCTAGTTGTTATGCAGTTTTTTATAGTTAAGTTATTTGTTTATTTCACTTGTTTTTCAATGAGGAATTCAGAAGTAATTTATAACTTGGCTCGACTACATGTCTACAAAAACTTATCTCTCCTGCACTTTAAAAGAAAATCGCACCCTTCTTAGGGACTCATCGCATAAACTGCACTCCTCGAGGGACTAACCATGCTCTCCAAGGCATGAGGATAAACTTATACTCCGAATATCTAGACGTGGATGAACCGGGCTGCCTTAGTATAACTAGATGCATGATGGCTTGCGACGGGATTCCTAGAATTAGCCACAATGGTCCTTTTCAAGACTTAGCTAACTGAAGGATTTTAGGTCTTTTGGCCTAATCCGCGGGAAACCGGGCCCTAGAAACGAATGGGGCATATTGCGTAGTACGCCCGATAGACGACTGCCCTAAAAACCTAAAGCTGCTACCCAGTACACTAAGGTAGCTTATGATTTTTCAGAATACTGTCTATGGCTTGCCTTTTAAGCAGTGAAGCCACGCTAGACTTATACAACTGCACATTTTTGTGAAAGGTTAAACAAGCTAGCGTGTATATACGAAGTCCTATCCACTACCAACATGCTATGTAGTTGATAAACTTTACCTCTGCCAAGCGCAGAACCATCTACATCAAATCCTAAAGTGTTGTGAATATATGCTACATAACCTATGGAATTGGGAAAAGCCAAGGTTAACAACCTAGTGGTTACGCAGATTTGTCTGCTTCTGTAAGTACGACACTCACGGCTGCATAAGCTATGTAAACTTGTCTGCTTATAGAAGAGTAGCATGCTCGCCACTAGCCCATAAAGTCTAAAGGTTAAAGGTATGAACAAAAGAAGCGAAAATGAAGAAAAGTGAAGGAAGCAAGTTTATTAATTTTTTAGCAAAATTGATAAACAACTAGCAAAGATCGAAGGAGTTCAAGCAAAAGCAACAAGGAAAATAAAGAAAAATCCTAAAGGTTACCTAGAAGACTACTATTCAGCAGCTTGGACATTCCATGGCTTATCGGTCGCCACACCTTCAGCAGTCTCAATATTCCGAGCAGCAGAACCATCTGGCGCTTCATCACTAGCTGCCCCGGCCTGAGCACCAACCTTTCCGACCACTTCACCAATAAAAGACTCGAAGGTGAAAGCAAAACACGTATTCTAAAGAAATAAAGAATGTCTCAAAGTCTTTACTAGAGAACTCAAAGTTAGACGGTCTCTCGAAGAGATGGTCCATATAACCTAGCTTATAGAAATCAGCTTGACTCTGAGTAAGCGAAGCCTTGAACCTAGCCTTCTCACCTTTCAATTACTCATTCTCCTCAAGCAAACAAGCACGAATCCGCTGCAACTCCTCCACTTCTTTCTTCAGACTATCCTTGAGTTTCAAAGCACTTTGGAGTTCTAAAACTTGAGTCTCGAGCCTTTCAACGACATTCTTGAAGTGGATTACTTGGTTATAAGCAGCAATTAACTCCTTATCTTTTGCATAAGCAGTCTTGAATCTGAGGTATGTAACACTCGATCTTCTTCTCTGCTCTTTCATACTTTACTTGGATCACGTCATGCCTAGCCTTCAAATCCACGATCTCTTGGCGAGCGGTCTCAAGTTGCAAAGAAGTAGAGGCAGAAGTGTTAGATCCTTTCAAAGCGGCAAGCTCATATTCCAATTTATTGACCTTTTTGGTCGAGGAGTAAGCTTCAGCTACCATAGTTCTTGCCACCTTTTTAGTAGCCTTGGTATCTTTTTGGTCAAGGAACATAGACTCGGCTACCAGAATTGTTATGTTCTGCATCATAGCTAGTAAAGCAGTCTTCCTATACTTGGATGTGTGCTTTGTGAAGAGACTCGGACCAATAATCTCCTTGACGCCATCAACAAACTTGGCATATCTATCCATGTCCTCAAGCAGATCTGGTTTCAAAAGCACGCAAATCTCAGCAACTTCCCCATAAACAGTCTTGGAAGATTTTTCAAGGCTGTCTGCCCTAACAGTCTCATTCTTCTTAGCAAACGAGTTAGTTTCAACAGCAAAAGGAACATGTTTTGGAGCCACTTTCGCAGGCAAGGGCACCTTGTTATTCTTCCCAGTAGCAAGCCTCTCCAAATGTGAACCGGACTTAGCCCCTAATAGACGCTTCAGCATAAACTTCGACACTGGGGGCATGGATGGGCTTCTACGCTGGGTAATCCTATCAGCAATCGAACTAGCCCTTAGAACTATAGACGTCACGAGCACAAATCTAGCAGATTCTTCGTTTTCACCTTTGGAAGAAGTCAAATCAATCATAAGTTTGGGACCAGCCGATGAGTCCTCATGAGCAGCAGAGGAAATTTTTTATTTCTTCTCAGTAGGCTTCTCTTGAGTAGTCATTGAACCCCCGCAGGCAGTGGAAGAAGTCTTTAATTTCTTCTCGGCATGTGTTTCCTGAGTAGGTGGGGAAGGTCTCTTTTTTCCACCTTCATTTGCAACAGGCTCGACCACAGTAATAGGAAGAGCCAACGCCTCAGCCTTGATTCGTTTTATTTCTTCTCTCGGGGGTAGCCCACCTTTTTCCCTACGAAGAGGGCTAAGTAGCCAACACTAGTCGCGATATTCGAAAGGAATACCCAAAGCAACATGCATTTTTCTCATGTCCAGTGAAGTCTTAGAGGTTGAGCCAAACTCCAAATCTACAACAGCAATGGAATGCAATCAAAACAAAAATAATAATAAACAGATTAACACAAGTATAAAGCAGCCGAGAGATTGAGCAGCCTACTTACCAGATATGAAGACCGTAGGTACACATAACTCAGGGGAAGAGTCGGACTCCTATTCTCCACTCACCTCCAAAGACTCTTTGGCCCAGTCATGATCTCCCTTGCTTGAGTTGTCAAAAAGTCTATGGTAGGATCGTAGTTGCCCAACTCCTTCAATGTGACCTATGTTAAAAAAGTACCAAAATTTGTTGACGATTAAATCTAAGTCAAAGAATTGGCTTAAATTGTGGAATCCCACCATCACGCGAACTGCATTCGGAGAACATTGAGTAGGGGCACATTTCAACTCTAGGCAAAAAAATGAAGAAAAGAGCATGGCAGGCCGTATGGCCCAAAAAAAAAGGCACCGGACAGCCCATCCAAAAGGGCACAAAGCCCTTCGTCTTTTCCCTAGGGCACGAGCCCAAGCCCAGCCGAAAAAAAAAAGTGCAAAAGTTCAAAAGCTGCAGGACCCAGCCAACCTGCCAGGCCCCGCGGCCTGGTTTATTCTTCCTTTCTCACGCCAATCTTGGCCTGAGCCAAGATCAAACCATCAGGGAACCCACAACAACACCCTGCCGTGGCTTTCTCCAAGCCATCTCAACCCCCGTCGAGCCAATTTTAAGTCCCGAAGTTTCCAAAAAAATTATGAAGACAAGAAAATTAAGTTTTTCTTACCTAGAAGCAACGAGAAGATGAAGCAAGCAATGGAAGACGATCCTTTGCATGGGCAAGATGAAGAAGATGGCTAAATGAGGGGGAACAAATATCCTCTAAGCTCTCTCTCTCTCTCTTGTAGGGTAGAATAATTTTCTCTTCAAAGTTGATTTAATAATCCAGTTAAGGTGGATTTGAATAGACTTTGAGAGGAATTTATTTCCTTTTCCCAGAATGATCTAATTTCCTATTAAGAAGGGAATTTACATCAAAATAGGAAACAATCCAAAGTTTCTTAAAGTAAGAAAATCTCTACACCTGTTGCCATTTTCTGCAAACAACCCAACAGGTGTAGGGGCATTTGTAGAGCCAAAAATATTCAAGAGGCGACACATGGACTTTTGGGTAAAATGGACAAAATTACCCTCAAGGCACACTGGATTTCCTACGCTCGAGCAGTGGACAATCATCCCTCAATCAAGTCAAAAGTGCCCAAAAAAAGGTAACAAATTCAAAGTTATTTCATCCATCCTCATCTTATATTCCCTACAAGGTAGTTATTCCATAACCTTCAAAACATTCCAAATAAATTGAGTTAATTGGCCAATTAATGGATTTATTACCTAATTAATCCATTAATTGTCAAATAGATCACCCATTACACCCAAAAATTACCCTAAAGGCCGGCCACTCTCTCTCCCAAAAGGGCCGACCATACTCTATATATTAAACCTCATTTTCTCTAAAAACCTAAGTCCACACTCTTGCAAAATTCCCAAAAACTCTCCAAACACTTTTCTCTCTAAATTCTAACTTTGGCATCGGAGGTTCTTCGACCAAAGCCCCCCTCCCAATTCATCGTGGGCACGCGAGGCTCTTAGCCTTGACCAAAGATGTTTTGTATGTGCAATTTTGTCAAGGAAGGAGAAGGGGAAAATTTGCATCCACAGTGGCATATTTTGTCATTTTTGTTTATTTTAAATGCATTTATGTATCACAATACATGATTGACTTATTTGGAATTGATATAAATATTGTTGATGTATTGTTAATATTGTAATCTTTTATTAATTTTATACAAAATAACCCATTTTTTAATACGACTATATATTTACACTAAAACGTTGAAGAATAAATTAGTTACGAATTCACTATTTTTTAGATCGAAAGCATAAGACTTCTCACTTACAAATAAAAAATAAATAACTTTAGACCGTCTTACTAGACAACGAATCTAGTATACGTTATTTTATTTTATTTTTGAATAAACGATATTATCTACACTAAAGGGGAGGGGTGGGCTTAGCCTCACAATGGGTTAGCAATAATATGGTTCAATTCGCCTTTGGCGAGAATCGAATCTAAAATCTCTCACTTATAAATAAAGAAGAATTCCACTAGACTATAATACTAAGTAATAAGCATACTTCTTGTCCTGGTGATCTTATATTTGTTACACTGAGGCATCAAAATCATATTATTCCTAACTTACCCCCTCCCTAATTAATGGCGGCTAGATGCAGATCAGAACAAAGCATTTGTAGAGTGTAGTACCACTACGCTGAATAGGTCCAGAAGCTCCCTTAATTTGAACATTGCTAAAATTCTGTTTGCAGAAAGAATGGTAAACAATGTTTGGCTACAACCTGGTTTGTGGAATTGATAAACATTTTTTGGCACCTAGCATATAACGTATATTGAAAATTACGTACGTATGTTAAAAATTACTTATGAAAATTACAATTCGAAAAATTTGTGTATTAACTATAATTTGTTTACAAGACATATTTAGTTTCCTAACATATAAAAATCAAGTATTCTTTTAAGAGTAACTACACTTACCATCTCTTCAATAGAGGTATGGCTCACTAACATATGTAGATCTATTAAAAAGTTGGTACAAATGATGGTAGAAATAATAGTTTTATTCTTTTAAATTGAATTATCTTAAAAAGATGAATGTGCATGCATGTCCACAAATATATATATATATATATATATATATATATCATAAGGGTGGAGTATAGAAGATCTTATGTATAAATTCTAAAATCATAATTTTTTTATTTTGTAATCTTCATGTAAAGAAGTATCTCTCTACCGTTTAATTAATGACATACTACCAATTGTACAAATGCTATGCATGTGTCTATGAAACTTCTGAAAATAAAATCTACAAAAAGAGAGAAAATATAAAATGGTGGCTAAAGCTTTTTGGTGACGACATTTAAACAATTTTTTTATCGCTGAAGAAATTGTTCATATTTATAACGACTATTTTTTAGTAACTATTTCGTCACTAAAAGTTAAAAATGTGAAAAAGAGAGGGAGGTGTGAAGAAAATGGGGGCAAGTGACATAGGTACCTAATGGTGAGGGAGAGAAAAAAAACTATAAAATTATTTTGTATTTAGTTTACATTATTGCCATAACTTTTATTTTGGTTTTTCTTTTCATTTTTTTCTTAATAGGTTAATTTGGTCTTTTCACCCTTTTTAAATGACATAAGATTTTATTAATAAATAGTTTAGATAAACTTCAGTATGTATGTAGCGGGTGAGTCCTCCTATATAAATGGGGCTTGCCCCAACCATTTATGTAGAATCCAAATTAAGCAAACACTACAAGAAACATAGATTAGGTGACGGAATTTTTTGTGGCGCACAAAAATTTATCACATTTGGGTAAAATAAGTGACTTTTTTTAGAAACCGTCACATAATAATTTTCACTGGACACCAAAATACTTTGCATCACATAAACTTTTGAATTTGCCACAAACTATTGGGCGGGAAATTTTACTACTGAATGAAATGTTAATATGTGACGAATCTTAAAATTCATCACATAACCAAAAAGAAGGCCACATTTTGCCATTCATCACATATAGTATTAAAATAAAAAATAAAAATATACCGAAGAAATAATATCAAAACCCCAAAGTGTAAAACCTATTTCACTCAGTTCTCTGCTCTCACCCATTACGGCTGTCTTCACCTCCTCTTTGCTTACTCTCTCACCCCAACTTCGACGACCAACCACTCTCCTTCGTCTTCCTTTCTCGGCCACTCTCTCAGTATCATCTGCTACTCGTTCTCTAATTCTCTCATCTCTCTGACATAACAGAACCCAAATTGGGGAAAGAAAGATTCGGTTTTCTATCGAGTTCTTCTTTAATCCGTTATTTGGTTGCCAAGGTTAGACACCCAGTTATCAATTTCCTCTCTCTTTCGAAAATCAATGAATAATGGGTGAAACTGTACAGTTTTAACCAGATCCACAGAATGTGAAACTTGAATTTTAATTTGCTACTATTTCATTGCCTTCGATTTTTGTCACTGCTAGTGGCGACCAAAAAAAGCAATAAGCAGATGGACATGGGAAGTACAAAACTTTCTGGATGAATGTTAAGAGTGCACGATCACCTTCATATGCTCAACCCAATCTGATAGGATTGAAGTTTATTTTCAAATTTTTTCTATCATTTTTTTCTTTCTAAATTTGGTTTTGAATTTGCAGGTACTTGCCTCCAGCAGCCCTCTGCTTGCACATCCACACTCTGTAGCCTCTAATTTGTGTAAATTTTGGTTTTGATTTATTATTATATATGGAGGATTTTTGATCAATTTTTCTATTTGCTTTTTACTTTTTCGTATTTTACTTTTTACTGTGAATTGTAGGATGAAATTATTTATCTAGAATGCTTGTATTTTTCTTGCAGGATGAAATTATGTTCTATAATGCTTTTGTTTTTCATGCAGGATGAAAACATACATAATTGTTTAAGTTACCACTCAAGAATAGAGCTATCATTTATGTTTTCTAAAGAAGTGATTTTATTATGTGAGGTTCTATTGGAATCTAAAACAGCTAGTGCCAATGGAGACAAATTATATTTGGTGTGAGAGGATATTATATTTGGAGGGAGCACATAAGTATAATGGGGCTGAATTGGTAGTTGCTGTGAAAAAGAAAGATAACAATATATACGGTGATATGTGACATTTGAGAATAATTCATAGGCAAAGGGTCTATTGGAAAAGAGGACCATATAAATTTATACTTATCCCACAATACTACTTGTATATGGTTCAATTTTAGTAGGTTGAGTCTGACTTGCCAAAGTGGTACTCAAGCTTCATCTCTTGGTCTACAAAAAACGTTGTTAGCTCCGTCACCGTCTATTACCAAGAGAAATTTATTATTGTGATTGGAATACGAATGTTACATCACATGTTTTTATATAATTGATAGAAAATTTTAATAACACACATATCTCAACATTTATATAGTTACACGTGATGTACCATCTTGTGTTCCGATCACACTGAAAAATCTCTCTATTACCGACAAGTTTTCTTGTAAAACACGTATGACAAAAGTCACAGCTTTGACGTGAGAGGATATTTTGTCACATCCCGGCCCGGGCCCCCACCACATCCCGAGCTCAATTCCACTGTAGCACGATATTGTCTGCTTTGGGCCCCGACTACGCCCTTACAGTTTTGTTTCTGGGAACTCACGAGCAACTTCCCAGGGGGTCACCCATCATGAGATTGCTCTCGCGCGAACTCGCTTAACTTCGGAGTTCCTACGAAACCCGAAGCCAGTGAGCTCCCAAAAGGCATCGTGCTATATAGAGGTGGGAATGTACATATAAGGCTTACAGAATCCTCACCCTTGAGTGATGTGGGATCTTACATATTATATTTGGAGGGACCACATAAATAAAATGGGGCTGAATTGGTAGTTGGTGTGAAAAAGAAAGATGACAATATATAAGGTGATATGTGACATTTGAGAATAATTCATAGGCAAAGGGTCCATTGGAAAAGAGGATCATATAAATAAACACTTATCCTACAATACTAGTTGTATATGGTTCAATTTTAGTAGGTTGAGTCTGACTTGTCCTAACTTAATTCAACTCGCTATTCGATACCTAACTTCAAATCTAAATTACTAATTCCTATTGGATTGGGTGTTGAGTTTCTACTTATGTGTCTAGGTTTGAAACTCTCCGTTTCCCTCAATTAATGTAATAGTTTGGAACTCTCCCCTCACTCCTTAATAATAGTAATTTTTTTCTTTCTAAAAAAGGACATGATAGAATGCATGTGAGGTAAGTTTTTTTGAGGTCGTGATTTAGAAAGGGAAAAATGTTGTGTGGTGCTGTTGGAAAGTTAAATCTTGTATTATGAGAAACGTTTGGTCTATTTTCAATTAGTTTTAGAGTGCAACTTCAACTTTCTTCATGTAAAAGAAAGAAAAAAGAAACAAAGAGTCAATAATGAGTGATGGATTGCCCTGACATTTTTAGTCAACCAACTGCATCTTAAGTTCAAACACTTCTCCCTTCACTAGGGTAGATTAGTAGAGTTTTGTAATATACTTCAATATTTTTCTTTCTTGTGTTTTTTGGGAATCTACATTTGGATCATTTCGGATGTTTGGTTAACTCATTTTTTTATATTAATTTACAATTACAGGTTGGTACTTGGCTGCTTGACTTCTAACCCTTTTGTTAGCTCATAATGAGTAATTGTGTGAGTGTTGTATTCTCTTTTGTTGTGATGGATTTTTGTTTGAGATTTTAGTTGGGATTCTTGTTTCTCACTAAGTCTACTTGCTTTGCTTTATATTTAAATTAGTCGTCATTTGGGATTGAATATTTGGGTCTCACTGTTTTTCAGGAATGGTCTCTTTGTGTTCGGTCCACTAATATGGAAAAAAAAGGTCCAACTAGTTTGGCCAACAAATAACTTGTGTGAATCCATTTCTGTCTTATGTAGGTCAATCATGGTATTCGTTATATCACCACTTATATTTCCAGTTGCTGTTACAAATATATACAGGTAAAGTGGTTTAATAACTTAAATAGGTGTTAATATGTATACCTTTTGGTCAATTGTACTATAGAAGGGATATATATTAGGTATCAACACTTTTTTTCTTGCTATAATGTTGTCTGTAAGTTATGCGTTTGAACAACATTTGGGTTACCTAACCGTTTTTTTTTTAGTGAAACAGTTCTTGATCAGTCTACTAGAATGGATTACAAAATGAAAAGTGGTGATGCAGCTGAAACTTTAAAGATTGAACCTATTCAAAGGGCTAGTTTCTTCTACGTTGCCTATTATTGATGCTACATATTTTGTAGCAGACAACTCTAATTCAATATTTTTAGTTATGATATTATCTTTTTCAAGCTACAATTGGGATGTATTATAGGTTACTGTGGACATGTTAATGTAAAAACTACCCATATTTGAATTATAATTTTTTTTTTTTATATTGAGTTTCATAGTATGTACTTGCCATTTACAGAATTACATTAAGCTGAAATGCTAGTTTAATTACTAAAATTATCAAATGTAAAAGAATAAATGGATTAAAATATAATATAAACAATTTAAAGGAGCATGTGACGATATACCTATTCATCACATAATTTTAGGACTTGTGATGCTTATAGCGTCATAAATTGAGTCAAGATTGGGATTTGGGCTTGAAAATATGTGAGGAATGGGGCGCCATGTATACTAAGAACAGGTGACGAATCACAAATTCATCACATATACTATCGGTGACGCCACATAGGTGACGAGCCTTGTGATGATCGAAATTCGTCACATATACTATTATGTGACGAATTTTAGTAATCAGTGACGCTTTGCCATCGTCACTGAAGCACTAGTTCATTATTTGGCATTTCTTGCTAAAATGGGGAGTCAAATTTCTTCTCTTCATCCTGATACAACTTTGCCAACCGGTGATCATGGTTACCAAGGATACCCACGACAGGAGAGTCAAGTTTCTTCTCTTCATCCTAATACACCTCTTTCAACCTGTGATCATGATTACCAAGGATACCCCCGACGGGCGACTGCAGCCAACATGGAGAATCATGGACCTCCACAGAACCTTCAGAGGCCTAATTATAACAAGCTCATCAATTCTGATGAGGCAGCGAGAATCCATGGTGGGATATACATCAAAGAAGTATATGGTACTCGTACTTCTACCGGTAAATCGATCAATACTAGGCGTTATTATTGACTAGTTAGCCCGTTAAATATCATGCTTGAACACATATATATATGGGAAACAAATGACCTAGCTAGTTGTCCTTTTGTTGTTACAATATTAATCTAGCTAGCTCTTCCACAGCTAGCTTTATAAAGCTGTTTGCTAAGGAAGATCGAGCTAGCTAGTACAATTATGCCCTAGTTCATCGTTTCTATATGTACCTCCACATCGCGTGTGTCTTGAAGTTTTATATCGTCTATATATATAGTTTTCTAATGCCCTACTTGAAATACAGAAGCTCTATATATATCGTTTGTATAATCTTGAAGTTTTATATAGCACTTGTGCATGTCTCTCTCTTTATATATACAGAAACTCTATATATATCGTTTGTATCTTGAAGTTTTATATAGCACTTGTGCATGTCTCTCTCTTTTTATTTCCATTGATTTGACTTGCGAACAATGCATGCACGAATAATTGTGAAATTGATTAATTTCAACTAAATAACACACATGCATGGCTTGATTAAATTTGTTAAACTCAATGCTTGGTATTAGTTTAATATAAGACTATTCTTAACCAGAACTCCTTGGTGTTAGGATCGAAAGGTCACGTACGTACTAGCTCTTATATTTTCTCTCAAGTGTGTGAGAGAAGTCAGCGAAAAAGAAACAGTTAATTAGGACTTAGCGCAAAAGAAAGCCAACTTCTGAGCTCTATGTGTGGGTATAGGAGAATATATAATAGGTCTCCTCCAATATAGAAATGGTCAAGATCGAGTTTCCAAGAAGTCCGCCATCATATCAGTCAAGAATCAAGAGAGATCTCCAAGGCATGGAGAATATAGAAGCTGTTATAGGGTTGTAACTAAACTTGAGCACAGTAAGCAAGCTAACCTTGTCGAATTGGTACAAAAAGAGAGAAAAAAAAATCTCAGTATAACTGAGAACTCTTCTTCTCTTCTTTGTCAAATTTCCAACAAACGTAAGAATTGAAGATGGGAATTTTAATTTGCAATTAGGCGGTGTTTTCAGTACCACATTCGATAATTTTTCTGTGTGTAGTGTGTATATATCTACTAAACATTTACCATACCATATAGATGATGGCCATCATTTTTTTTTTTGTTCTTTAATTCTCTTTTGCTTTAGCTAATTCAAAGATCATATATAAACAAATGTGTGCATAAAAAATAAAAAATAAAAATAAAAATAAATTCTGAAGAATTAATTTCCCCTACTTAAATTAAGAATGCCACCTACAACTTGAGTTGAAATGAATAGTGTTCCTCTCATGGAGAAAGATACTTATCCCTTTACTTATGATTAACATATATTCATTGTACGAACATCATAATCAAAACTATTCCTTCTTGTTATCATCATCTAAAGATCATATCTAGGAACAATCATTTAATTTGAAGATTGTTTAGCCATTCATATATGTCAAACCAGTCAACAGTTTAGGTAATAAGTAGTATCCTTATGATGAACAGTACATTCATTTGACGAAGATGAATGGCTAAGTAGTGTCCAAATTGATTTTTTTTTTTTTTTTTTTTTGCATATATGATATTTTTATCACTGTTCTAAAAATCTCTGCCTAGGCGCTAAGCGGCTGGTCACTGTCCCGATTAATGCCTAGGTGTTTGAAAATTAAGAAAAGGCGCCCAGACTAGCTGAGGCGTCTAACTAGACCACCTAGGCACCAGCCTAGTCTGCCCAGACCCGCCTAGGCACCTACCTAGGTTGCGACTCACATAGACAGAAAATTGATAACTTTCAATTTGCATTTAATTTTTTCAATAAATTGTAAGAGACTTGTTGAATACTTAAATGAGCATACACTATATGCTTGTTCCCCATATTTTCATTATGTTCCAATACTTCATAATACATATGTCATTGTATTTTGTAGTTTATGATGAAATTATATATATTTTAAGTATAAGCAGACACTTATTTCACTAGTAAAAAAACATGTTTGCGCGACGGAAACTTGCGCGACGTAGCAAATTTCGTCGCGCAAAGTATGTTTGCACGACACTAAACGAAAAACGTCACGCAAACAGCCTTTGTGCAACAAAACTTTGCGCGACGAAGAGAGGCGTCGCGCAAAGCTGTTTTGCGCAACGAAGGTGCACCTACGTCGCACAAAACAGCTTTGCGCGATGCCTCTCTTCGTCGTGCAAAGTTTTGGCACCAAACCAATATGCTTTACCACTTTTTTCCTAACTTTGCGCGACGCTGGTGTATAGACGTCGCGCAAAGCTGTTTTGTGTGACGCAGGGGTACCTACGCCGCGCAAAGTGTTTTTTTATTTTTTATTTTATTTTTTTTGTTTCCTTTTGCTTTTCTTTTGGGGTTCTTGTATTGTCTTTTTCTTTTGTTGTATCCACTTGTGTAATATTTTAAATTGACGATCGAATTAGTTCATTGTATTCATATAGGATCAAGGAGTGTAGTTGTAAAAAAATCATCAAAATTGGAGTTAAAACTACCGTTAAATCGTGCTTTTTCGTTTATAACCGTCGAAAAGTTTTGTCCCGTTACTTGATCTTTGAATGTTTGTTTTTTGCAATTTTTGGCATACGCAATATCGAAGCATATAAAAACAAGTTTGACGGTTTGATCGTTGAAACTAGTTTCGTACAATGCGTTTGCCATCAAAACGATACATTCACTAACACTTAAAGTTTATTTATACTTTCATCAAGTATAACATGAGATTTTGTGGTAACCACCAGTGAAAATATTTTAAATTGACGATTGAATTAGTTCATTGTATTCATATGGGATCAAGAAGTGTAGCTGTAAAAAATCATCAAAATCGGAGTTAAAACTACCGTTAAATCGTGCTTTTTCGTTTATAATCGTTGAAAAGTTTTGTCCCGTTACTTGATCTTTGAATGTTTGTTTTAGCAATTTTTAGCGTATGCAATATCGAAGCATATAAAAACAAGTTTGATGGTTGGATCATTGAAACTAGTTTCGTACAATGCGTTTCCCATCAAAACGATACATTCACTAACACTTAGAATTTATTTGTACTTTCATCAACTATAACATGAGATTTTGTGGTATCCACCACTGTAAATATTTTAAATTAATGATCGAATTAGTTCATTGTATTCATATAGGATCAAGGAGTGTAGTTGTAAAAAATCATCAAAATCAGAGTTAAAACTACCTTTAAATCGTGCTTTTTCGTTTATAACCGTCGAAAAGTTTTGTTCCGTTACTTGATTTTTGAATGTTTGTTTTTTTGTGACTTTTGGCGTAAGCGATCTCAAATTATGTACAAATAAGTTTGATGGTTGGATCGTTGAAACTAATTTTGTACAATGCGTTTTCTATCAAAACAATATATTCACTAACACTTAGAGTTTATTTATACTTTCATTAAGTATAACCTAAGATTTTGTGGTATCTGCTTGTGTAAATATTTTAATTCAATAATTGAATTAGTTTATAATCAAAAGGGAAATATATATTTAAAAATAAAATAAAAAACTTTGCGCGACGCAGGTGCACCAACGTTGCGCAAAGCTGTTTTGCGCAACGTAGGTCTTCGTCGCGCAAAGATGTTTTGCGCGACGCAGGGTTACCTATGTCGTGCAAAGTGTTTTTTTTTTCCTTTTGCTTTTCTTTTGGGGTTCTTGCATTGCTTTTTTCTTTTGTCATATCCACTTGTGTAAATTTTTTAAATTGACGATCAAATTAGTTTATTGTATTCATATAGGGTTAAGGAGTGTAGCTGTAAAAAATAATCAAAATCGGAGTTAAAACTACCGTTAAATTGTGTTTTTTCATTTATAACAGTTGAAAAGTTTATCCTGTTACTTGATCTCTGAATGTTTGTTTTTTGCGATTTTTGGCGTACGCGATCTTGAAGCATATACAAACAAGTTTGACGGTTGGATCATTGAAACTAGTTTCGTACAATGCATATCCCATCAAAACAATCGATTCACTAACACTTGGAGTCTATTTGTACTTTCAATCAGTATAACATAAAATTTTGTGATATCCACTAGTGTAAATATTTTAAATTGATGATCGAATTAGTTCATTGTATTCATATAGGATCAAGGAGTGTAGTTGTAAAAATCATCAAAATTGGAGTTAAAACTACCATTAAATCGTGCTTTTTCGTTTATAACCGTCGAAAAGTTTTGTCTCGTTACTTGATCTTTGAATGTTTATTTTTTGCAATTTTTAGTGTTACGCAATATCGAAGCATATAAAAACAAGTTTGACGGTTGGATCATTGAAACTAGTTTCGTACAATGTGTTTCCCATCAAAATGATACATTCACTAACACTTAGAGTTTATTTATACTTTCATCAATTATAACATGAGATTTTTTGGTATCCACCAGTGAAAATATTTTAAATTGACAATCGAATTAGTTCAATGTATTCATGTAGGATCAAGGAGTGTAGTTGTAAAAAAATCATCAAAATCGGAGTTAAAACTACTGTTAAATCGTGCTTTTTGGTTTATAACCATCGAAAAGTGTTGTCCTGTTACTTGATCTCTGAATGTTTATTTTTTGCGATTTTTGGCATACACGATCTCAAAGCATATAAAAACAAGTTTGACAGTTGGATCATTGAAACTAGTTTTGTACAAGTAGATTTTAATTTATTTATTTTGTACTTATAAAACTTAAGAAATGGAATGATATATATATAAAAAAAATTATTGTGAGTTTTTGTTAGAAAAAATATATTATTGTGGGGTTTATGTATAAAAAATTGAATTTGAAAAGAGTAAAGTCACATTTTCAGTAATGTTTATAATAATTTAAAATAAAATAAAAATACCTTGCGACGCCTTAATGTGGTTGTCGCGCAAAATCACTTTGCACGACGTCAAATTGTATACCTACGTCACGCCAATTGTTATAATTTTGGCGGTTCAATAGTGAAAAA
The DNA here is from genome assembly GCA_963580275.1 of Crataegus laevigata. NCBI lineage: Eukaryota > Viridiplantae > Streptophyta > Magnoliopsida > Rosales > Rosaceae > Crataegus > Crataegus laevigata. The sequence goes on along the minus strand of OY756940.1, from coordinate 12,534,179 downwards.
TAGGCGGTTTTTTTCAATTTTTAAAGTTTGACCCCAAAACTTTCTTTCCCGTAAACCTCTCTCTTCCCTCTCGCTCATCTATCCCTCTCTTTCCCGTATACCTCTCTCTTCCCTCTCGCCCATCTCACCCTCTCTCTCATCTTCTTTCCATCCATCTCGACTGCACCCAGTCAGTAGGCAGCAGCACCTAAAGATTAAGCCAGGTATTGTAATTAGATTCAATCTGAAAAATTAAATTAGAAATTGGGGGTTTTAGTGTTAAATCGAATTTTGGGGTTAGGAATTTTAGGGTTTTAGTGTTAAATCGAATATTAAGATGTTGATGGTGTTGTGCGTTGTGAGTGTGAATTAAAAACCAAGTAAACTTTGGTAAATTTGACATCATGAATCTCTGGGTGTGATAAGCATTTGGAAGAATTTCTGTATCGGATCGCGTCTCTGTGTACTACATTGAATATTATTGAAGGAGTTAGAATGTTTAATTGTTGTTGCTCCGTTAGTTTTCGGGGGAAATGTAGGAAAAGTAAACCTTTTGTCGAAGTTATTTCTTTTATCAAATGTATGAACTATATGAGCCCATTAGGGTAGGATAGATTTCTTATATTTTTCTCAGTAAGTAAAGTTGTCATTGGAGATGGAAAGCAATTTTTAAGAAGCTAATAACCAGCTGAATTCTTGAGAAAACAAAAATGTTTTATGAATGTGCCGGGTGAAGAGTGAAGATAATGTGTTAATAATGCTTTAACTATGCAGATAGAGAAAACCCAACAAACATAGATATCGAAACTCAGTTGTACGTGTTTCACATGATTGTGTTGTTTATGTTATTTGGAAAATAATCTATCTTTTTTTCAGTGGCATTGTTGTTGCAGTCTTTGGATCTATGGGGTTCTTTGGGCATTATCTTGTGCAAAAACTTGGTGAGCTAATTGTCAATAAATGCTTTTAATTGGAATTCCATTGAATTGCATGTATGCATTGTTTCAGACTGTGATTGTTAAGATTGAGAACATTTCTAGTAGGTGATTGTTGGACTGAACTTGATCTGGGAAAGTGTGATTTTGTATTTTATCCTTGAAAAAATGACAGAAGTATAATGGGTTGTTTGGCATTTACCTTGAGGATAATTTATGGTTTTCAAAAATCGAATTCAAGAAGAATACCAAACATCCCTTAAGTGTTTATAGTATCTGTCATGCATGCTCGTGCTAATTCTTTACTTCTCTTCCAGCCAAAATGGGAAGTCAAGTGTTAGTTCTTTTCCGTGGTTTTGAGGACTCCCATCGTCACCTCAAGTTAATGGGGGATTTGGGACAGGTAGGGTAATTTGTGATGTTTCTTAGTTAATGTTCCTTCTTGACTGGGGAAGTAATTTTTCTCCATTCTTCAATTATTATGTTTCTGATGTTCTCACATTTCACTTACTTAGATTGTACCAATGAAATACAATCCGCGAGATGAAGATTCAATTAAGGCAATCATGGCAAAAGCAAACGTGGTTATCAATCTCATTGGTATGCATTCTTGAGTCGTGACTTTATATATTAAAGATACTTTAATCTTTGGATTCAATGAAGGAATACTTTGTAGCTTGGCAGGGAGGGGATTATGAGACAAGAAACTTTAGCTTTGAGGAAGTGAATCATTCCATGGCACAACAACTGGCAACAGTAGGTATCCTGCATTGACATTCATGACATTATTTTTGTTCATGTGCTGCTTCTGATCCTACTTCCATCTACTTCTCTTAAAAGTTGGTTCCCAAAGTATCATCTTTAACAAAAATAGGACCCTTAACAAAAATAGTAAAAAAGTGTTTATCAAGATTATTTTGCCACAGTTATGATAGTTTGTTGTGTTTCATACACTTCTACACACAAGTTGCAGTCTGGGATGCAGCTATTTAGCCTGCTTGCAATTGGACCTTTCTTTCAAGATAGATAGAAGTGTCTTTCGAGATCTCAAATTTTGTTCAATATCCAATTAGTGGAGATATAAAAGTTGGATGTCATTTATTCAGGTTTTGTTGTTAGACACATATCGGTCTTCTTTTTAATCTCTATATTTCTGCAGATTTCCAAAGCACATGGGGGTATCATGAGATTTATTCAAGTTTCTTGCTTGGGGGCATCTTCCTCTTCTCCCTCCAGATTCCTAAGGACTAAAGTTGCTGCAGAGGAAGCTGTTTTAAGTGAATTTCCTGAGGTAGAGTTATTTCCTTTCCTTCTTGTATATTGGCATGCTTATTTAAGAAGCAGTGTCTTAACATTCACTTTCATCAATATGCCACCATTTTGAGACCTGTTGTGATGGTTGGTACTGAGGATCGGATTTTGAATCAATGGGCCTTTTTTGCGAAAAAAAATATGGCTTTCTTCCACTTGTTGGGGATGGATCTACTAAGTAAGTCTTCAATCTATCAATTGAATGCCAATTTATTTTAATTTTTCAAATTTTGTAATTTAATAACGTTGCTCATGCACATATCTTTTTCTGAACCTTCATTGAAACCTATTTAGTTCCTTAAGTTTCTCACTGAAAGCTGTAACATATCTTCTAACTTTTTATTTTCCTTTTTCTTATTACTTACAGATGTCCGACATGACGAAAGATAGGAAAAATAAGTCAGCCTCCTTTGCTTTGTTCCTATAAATTTTTGGAACAAGTATTCTTTTCACAAGTATTTTTGTTGCCCAACTAGAGTAGCTATGATAGTCACTTTGATTTGTTTTACTGATATGAATTTACTGCACATGAGAAATCTTCGACAAGTTTGCATTTGGAGGAACTGGAAGATCCAAAAAAATTTGCAGAAGAAAGGGGGGCAATGAGAAAATTTTGGCGTCCTGCAGAGGAGAAAATTTTGTCACCTTCGACCTCCGAGCCACTTCACCTTGCCGATACCCAGTAGCCACTTCACTTAGAAGACTACTTGTAGTTTTTTCTTTTTTGTTCGAACATCTTGTATGTACATTTTTATATATTTTATAATTAAATATTTTTCTTTGGTTAATTAATTATTTTTTAGAATTTAATTACAATATTATTAAAAATTAAAAAAATAATATTTTTGACCAAAACCAAAAAGCGATCTAATTCATTTTGCATGACGCAGGCTACGTCGCGCAAAGTTACTTGTGCGAACCAGGCTACGTCGTGCAAAGCCACTTTGCACGACATAGCCTGCGTCGCGCAAAGTGACTTTGCACGACATACTCTGCGTTACGCAAAGTGACTTTGCGCGACACATGTTTCTTATTCGTTGCGCAAACCCTTCTGTCACTGCCTTGGCGCGACGGTTAGCGCGCGATGAAGGTTCGTTAAGCTAAGTTTTGCGCGACAAAGGACATGCGTCGCACAAAGTGTTTTTTGTACTAGTGTTTATACGAAATATAATGGGGGTTTACTTAAATCCGCCTTGGCGCCCGACTAGACCCCGCCTAGGCGCTAGGCCACAGCCTGTCGCCCGACTAGAGCCTAGTGTCTTTTAAAACCTTGATTTTTATGAACGGTTTGAATTATGATACTTGTACGATAGATATACATTAATCAAAAGTGGATGAACAAATAAGTTCCCCATAGGGAACACAAGCATTATTCTTATGTGTTAATTAAATCCAATTTTTTCCTTTTAATTTGGTGGTGGTGGGTGGTTTAATTTTATAAGGGATGCTTTTGAACTTCTTTTTCTGCTTTTAATTTCTGTTTACGAATGCAATGTTTTCTGATAAACATAACTATCTATTTCTAGGCCACCCTTTAAGATCAACTAATTTACAAAAAAAATCAACCAAATTAGAAAGCATTTAACTGTTTGATCCCTAAACTCTAACTCCTAGTTTCATTGTTTAACTAAAAAAACATGGTTCGTTCATTGATTTTATAACCATTAGATAACTTTAAAAATTAAAAAAATTAAAAAAATTAAAAAAATTAAAAAAATTAAAAAAATTAAAAAAAATTAAAAAAATAAAAATAAAAAGATTTAGTTCATTTTTACAGAGATGACCTTAAAGGATGACCAAAAAATAAATAATATTGATCATAGTGCAACATTGAAGAATGAAAGTCTAAAAGAAATTTATTTCAATCTATGACAATATCCAATAAGAGTGTCATTTTGCTAACTTGTGTGGCACTTTTATGCTACTTTAAGGTTTGTCGCTCAAACCCATCACTAAGTGAGGTTGGCTGCATGAATCCTAGAATGATATTGTGTTCACCATGTCTTCCGTTAGCTCCATGTACGTCATATCTTTTCTTAAAATCTTTTTTCAAGTCTTCCTCCATCCTTTTTGCCTTGAGCCTCAGTCTCATAGTCGCATCTTCTAACCAGAGCATCTGTATGTCTTGGGTTCGCGTGTCCAAACCAATTTAACAAATTTTATCACATCTTATCTTTAATTGAGGCAACTCTTCAAATTTATTTTTCACCTTAAAATAATCCTATCCTAAGTTTATCATATCTTATAGAGCCCAAATTTGAGTAAATGACAAAAAACTACCTCAACTATTGGTGTCACGACACTTTCATACCTGATCTTTTAAAAGTGACAATGTCATACCTCATCTTACGAATTTGTGACAATGTCATACCTTCCGTTACTTGGCCGTTAATTTTTTCAGTTAAATGCTGACGTGGCTTGATTCGGGACCCACTTTTTATTAAAAAATTAGTAAATTATTATTAAAAACTAATTTTTTTTAATAATATTTTTAAAAATATTAAAATAATAAAAATATTTTTAAAAATACCTCCCCTCTCTCTCTCTCTCTCTCTCTCTCTCTCTCTCTCTCTCTCTCCATCAGCCTGCAGAAAGAAGAAGAAAAAGGAAGAAGAGGAAGGAGGAAGAAGAAGAAGAAGAAGAGGAAAGGAAAAAAAAAAAAAAAAAAAAACCCAGAAGCTGGGCGGTGGCACACGCGGGGGGCGCGGGGGGGGGAGAGAGGAAGAAGAAGAAAGGAAAAACAAAAACCCAAAACTGGGTTGCTACGCGGGGGGCGCACGCATGGGGTGGGGGAAGAGGAAGAAGGAGGAGGAGAAGAAGAAGAAAGGAAAAGAAAAAGAAAACCCAGAACTGGGTTGCTGCGCGGGGGCGCACGTAGGGGGAAGAGGAAGAAGGAGGAGGAGGAAGAAGGAGGATGAAGAAGAAGGAAGGAAAAAAAAAACCCAGAACTAGGTTGTTGCGCGGGGGCTCACGCAGGGGGGAAGAGGAAGAAGGAGGAGGAAGAGACGGAGGATGAAGAAGGAGGAGAAGAAGAAGAAAGGAAAAAAAAAACAACAACAACCCAGAACTGGGTTCGCGCATGCAGGGGGAGGAAGACGAAGGCCCTTTTTTTATTTTTTTATTTTTTTATTATATTATTATTTAAAAAAATATTAAATGATTTTTTTAATAGAAAATGGGTCCCAAATCAAGCCACGTCAGCATTTAACTGAAAAATTAACGCCAAACTAACAGAAGGTATGACATTGTCACAAATTTGTAAGATGAGGTATGACATTGTCACTTTTAAAAGATCAGGTATGAAAGTGTCTTGACACCCATAGTTGAGGTAGTTTTTTGTAATTTACCCCCCAAATTTTTATTTTTTAACTATCAACTAAACCATACTTTTGATGAAAATTTATCTTCAATTTGCTAATTCAGTTGCTACTTTTGCTGGAGATAAGGTTGTTCTACATAGCATAACAATTCTAACTTTGCTAACCATTACTACCCTTGGATTACTGGAGATGCTCACTCATTTAATTTGTTGGGGTAGAATTCCCTAACATAATGAAGGGTCTTTCCTTTGAAAATCTTTGAGCACCCTTGTTATATATGGATTTTGTTGATGCACACAATTAGTGAGACTTTGGAACAACGTAAAGTGTTAAATTTGTGACCTTCGCAAAGGTTGTTTGGGTTACGTAGTGAGGATAATATGTAAAGAGATAGAGATAGGAAAGCAAACACAAGATATACGTAGTTCACCCTAAGATGGGCTACATCCAAGAGAGTAGAGGAGCTCTCATTAATAGTGAAGAGTTTACACAATACATAGGTTCAAGCATAATCATCATTAGTGAGTACTAATGACGAGTTTAAGTATAATAATGGCATTAGGGATTAATGGTAGGAGAATAGTCTCCTTTTATTGTTGAGGAGAGTCTCCGGCTTCCGTCCGTGGTCGATGTGGACTCTAGGAGCTTTATTCTAATGTTGACGTGTGTCGTATTGTGATTGGCCTCCTGGTTTGACAGAAACTCTTGTACTTCGACAGGGATGCCTCAACACGAATCTTTTAGTGGGTTCCTAAAGGTATAAAATTCACCCTTGTTTGGTAGTTTTGAGATTGATAAAGTATAGTACAAATAGATTTGCTTTGGTAAAGCTGTGATATTTATCATTTAATTATGGATGGAAATTAAGGAAGGCTTGATATATTTTAGCAATGCTTCATATTTCCGTAAATCGGAACTACTTTCTGCAAAATGTGTACCAATATCCTGAAGCCACCCAAGGAAAACGAGACAAAGTGGTAAACCATATATAGATTCCTTTCAATCTCTTCAGGAAGATAACGATAATATCTTCACCTCCCAAGTTCCACCATTTGATCGTTATTCCTATCTTTCATTAATTAATGTGTTTTGGACCAACCCGCCATGAAACTCTTGATTAGCACCAAAGAACCTACCGTGCATCAATAAGGCACTTTTCTAATTTGCAACATTAGTTAATTAATGACATGGATTTCCAACTTAAGTAAGCCCCCAAATCAAAGATTTATTCCAAATGTATTTAATTCAAATGAATCAGCAAAAGTGGGAAGCCTTTTTAGAAAGAATCAAAGAAAAGATATTTGTATCGTGTCATCCAAATATTATCCATTCTAAGATATTAAAGCACTCCATGAAGGGATCACCTTTTTAACTCTTATTTCTATATAATTGGGCTTGGCCGCTAACCTTTTAACCAGCAAACAAAGGCAAACTAATTTACCTGAATACCCTATTTGTGCGTCTGTATTTTTCTTTTGTTCTTGTAAACTTAGTAATTTTATCATGGCAACACAGGAAGAGCTAGCACGGCTTGGAGTGGAGACTTTTGCTATGATAGACAAGTACTATGGCCGGCCGGCCGGGAGGAGTCATACGAGGCCTCTGTATATTCAAGATCATCATCAACCAGCTCATCGGTATCATCATCAGCAAGCTTGTGGAGGGAAACAACCTCCTTTCATAATAGATCAGCCTGTTCTTAATAGCAAGGATGCAGCCCTCTTATTTGGGGGGATAGAGACAAGAGAATATCCCAAGAGTTGCGGCAAATAGCCCAGCTAATACGTACTTAATTAGTTTGGTATACGTAATTAGTAGTAGCTAGCTAATTAAATGAAGCTCTATATGTATTAAGCTATAGAGCTTAATTTATCTGCGCTTAACGAAGTATATATTCCGCTTGTAATATGTAGATATAAAGCTATGTACCCCCTTATGCATAGTACTCTCTCTTGTTATATATAAAATCAAAATCTTCTAGACTTCAGAGGCAATGGGCAAAATGTACTGTTTGTTTCACATTCCTTTTTCCTTTTCGTTTTTCGCAGTGGTGTTTTCCAACGGTGATGTGCTGCATTCCTGACAACACTCCATTTCTGTGAATGTGGTGAGGACCTTGGCCTATTGTATGTGCATTTTGGATTGACCACATATCTTACGAAAATGAGATTCATATGATTATATGATCAATGTCTTACGTACAAGTGAGAATATCCACATATTGTTAATAGATTCTACTTCTGCAAATAATCTAGTGATGTAGGAAAATTGGTTGAGACAGGAAGTTCAGAAACAACAAAATCCACCATGAGCTTTGAGCTCCGATTGAGCTCACAATACGCCATGTCAAAAGAGAACGGAAAGACTCGTTTGTTACATCAAAACAACATTTTAAGTTTTGATGGCCTTTTTTGGAGTTTCGTTGTTTTTTATATTTTGTTCCATCAAAACGACATTTTAAGTTTTGATTTCTTAGCGACGCCAGGGTTTGAAGTAGGCAAATTTAAATTTGATTTTAGGTTTTCTTTTTCTGAAAACATAACGATCATCGTCTCAAAAGATGCTGATTTGAAGTACAACAACAACAACAATCAACCTCTATCCCATTAAGTGGGGTCAGTTATATGAATCCTAAAACACCATTGTGCTCGATTTTGCGCCAAGTTTTCCGTTAGCTACAAGTACTCCATATTTTTTTTATAGTCTCATTTAAAGTCTTTCTGGGTCTTCCTCGATCCCTTTACCCCGCTCATAGGCTTCTCTTCTAACCGGATCATCTATAGGTCTTCGGTTCACATGTTCAAACTATCTTAACCAATTTTCTCTCATTTATCTTCAATTGCGGCCACATCTGCTTTACCTCGATTATCCTCAGTCTTAATCCTATCATTTCTCATGTACCCACACATCCAACGAAGCATTCTCATCTTCATGGACACTCATTTTTTGCGCGTTGATTTTTAATTGCTCGACATTCCATGCCATAAAGCATCGCTGGGCTTATTGCCATCCTATAAAAAAATTCATTGAGCTTTAGTGGCATACGACGCTCGCACAACACACTGGTACACTCTTCCGCTTCATCCATCTAGCTTGGATTTATGGTTAAGATCTCATCTAATTCTCAGTTATTTTGCAAGATAGATCCAAGATAATGAAAATGTTCACTCTTTAATACTTCCTGATCTATCTAAACTTGCACTCCATATAATCTTTCTTTGACCCACTTAGGCGAAGATCTTTAGCTTCCAACACTTCACACCAAAGGCTAAGCTTCACATTTACTTCTTTCTACGTTTCATCTATCATTACTATATCATCTGCGAAAAGCATACATGAAGGGATATCATCTTGAATACGTCTCGTTAACTCGTCAATTACTAATGCAAAAGGGTAGGGACTTAAAGCTGAGCCTTGGTGTGCCTTATGGTTATAGGAAAGCTTTTAGTTTTTCCTTCATGAGTTCTTACTGCAGTCCTTGCTCCATCATACATATCCCTTATTGTTTGGATATATGCTATTCGTACTCCTTTCATCTCTAGAATTCTCCAAATAATTTCTCTTGGGACCCTATCATTTGTTTTTTTCCAAATCTATAAAAACCATGTGCAAATCTTTTTTTCATATCTCTATATCGTTCCATCAATCTTCATAAGAGATAGATTGCCTCCATTGCCGAGCGCCTGCCATGTACCCGAATTGATTCTCTGAGACACGTGTCTCTTGTCTCAATCTATGCTCAATTACCCTTTCCTAGAGCTTCATTAAATGGCTCATTAAGTTAATATTCCTATGGTTCATACAATACTATACATCACCCTTATTCTTGTAGATAGCCACCAAAGTGCTCAAATAGTTATAAATCTGGAAGAAAAAAAAATTGACAACTAGAAATCCCAAAATAGTGAAAAGTGAAAGGGAATGTACACCTTAAAATTATTGAGCTCTACTTTATATCTTCCTTCCCGAATTTAGATTCAAGATGGGAGCTTGATTTACATGTATTGCGGTCGAAGTGAACTTGTATATATACACCAAATTATGCGAGGAATTAATACCTTCACATTTTCCCTGAGGAACGCCCTTCTACCTTTTTTCTAACAGGGTTGCTTGAGTTGTCTGGCTTTGAACCCCATTAACAAGAAGCCCCTTCTTCCATTAGGTTAATTATAGGCCATATTAATAAAAATAAATGCAGAATATGAAACGAAAGAGATGCCAAAAGGATATGCCATTTTTTTTAAAGAAATGGAATCGATCGCTTTCACAAACTTTATATATCTTCAAAAATGGCAAGCTAGAGGGCAATGATTCCTCCACTACTAGTAATGTAAGGCAAATATGATCAAGAATATCTTACCAAGAAGATATTAAGCACAGACCCTGTCTATCGGAAGATAAACAAGAATAATTTGGTTACGTAAGATTTGCCATCATAAGCATGCATACATACCAAACTTAATTTTTTTTACTTCAGTACTAGGATGGTCCATGTTTTATTTTTTGTCCCCTAGAGAGTCCATGTTAACTTGCTTAATTTTGCTACCTTTTTCAATTCAGAATAAACCTTTTAGTGTGACGTGATACTATCAATCAATTCATATTATAACACACTAGTAAGATTATGTAGCTTTTTAGTCTAGAGTAGATATTTTTAGATGTTAAAAACTTAAATCCAAGAAAAGAAAACCAAATTATTCAATTATTTTGAAATAAAGATCCCTACAGAAACGATAAAAGTTTAAGGGTAAATTACATAGTACCCCTTCAGGGTTGATGTCTATTACAACCTCATATAACATTTTTAAAACATTTCACTTTCATACATTTACTTATCATTTTATTTCAATTTCATACAACCGTTAAAAATCTGTTAAATTAACCGTTAAGTGATGACGTGGCAAATGTGGGGTCCCCATTTGTGATGATGTGGCTGCCACATGTGTGTCACGTGGCTAAACAATTAATAAAATATTAAAATAATTAACTAAAAAAAGTTATATTAAAATAATAATAAAAACTAGAAGTTGTCTTCCCCACCCATCCCTTCACCTTCCCCTTCCCTGCAACCCCCTACCCCCACCCCTCTCCTCCACTCTCTTCACCTCCCCCAGCCGATCCCTTCTCCTTCCCCGCAACCCCCCACCCCACCCCACCTAGATTCTCAGATCTGAACATTTCATTCATTCTTCTTCTATCTGCACCTCCACTTCCTCCACCTTTCTGCAAATACCCATTTTCTTCAACATGTCCACCGCTGCCGCCCCAACGTTCTTCAATTTACCAACACCCAAACCACCTTTCCGTTTGTTAAAAATAAAAAAAATAAAAAAAAAAATAAAACCACCTTTTCGTAAACCCAACAAGGATCTCCTGCAGCAACAGCCTCGATCTCGCCTTTATCCTATTCAACCCCAACGACAACTCCAGAATGGGGGACACCGAAGCTACCGGCTTCGTGGCCCCCGATGCGGACACCGACGACTTCTTCGTAGTCGCGCCAGTCAAGCTCTTGGACTCTGCCTACTGAATCCACTGCCACCGCTAGAACTAGTACTCGAGCGGGATGGGTCATCTTTGGATGTGGATTTGGAATTCTGATTTTGCAAGGAAGGAGGCACGAGGGGAATGTGAAGATAGGTTTCTGGGTTTAGGGATTAGAGAGAGGGAGTGTGATTTGGGGGTGGGCTCGGGTGGGGAGAAGCGGTGGGGAAGACGATCTGGTTTTGGGGTTTTTTTTTTTTTTTTTTACTTTTCTTTAAATAATTATTTTACATATTTTATTAAGTGTTTAGCCACATAGCACACATGTGGCAGCCACATTATCACAAATGGGGACCTCATATTTGCCACGTCATCACTTAACGGTTAATTTAACAGATTTTTTAACGATGGTATGAAATTGAAATAAAATGATAAGTAAATGTATGAGAGTGAAATGTTTTAAAGATGTTATATGAGGTTGTAATACCCAAAGTTTTATATAATCTCGTAAGATTGATCCAAAACCTGTTGTGTTATACCGATCGATACCAATACATGTTAGTCTTTACTTTCATAGCGGCAGCAGCTATCTCCATTAACTAATTGGTTATTTATCCATAAGTCGGTGCAAGGATAAATTGTCCCAGAAGGGTTCCGAGTATCATGACAGGCTCATGCGCTTGAATCCAGTAAATTGCTGCACCAGAATCTAATGCATAGTTGCAAAACTATCCAAAATTATGGAGGGGAAAAAATTCTAACCTGTGTATGTTATTATATAACATTAATATGTATTCTGTGGTAGATATAAAATAATGTAACTCTTGGCCAAACCATATCAGAATATTGCTTATCAAGACCCGAATTCATCTTTAATCGATTTAATTTGATTTAGGAACTATACAAAGAAAAACCTCATTATCGACAACGTGTATTATGCAGAGTAGGAAATAGAGAATGAAAACTAATTTGTTGTTTGTACCATCTTCCCTACAAATGTTCCGTTTAAAAATGCAATTATGAGATGGAGACTCAAAGCAAAAGGAGTAGAGGAAGACCTTAGAAGACTTGAAAAAACTTTAAAAATAGCATGGAGTACTTAGAGCTAATAGAAAACCTGACGCAAAATCCAACACAGTGGCGTTGATCTAGAATACATATAGCCAACCTCACTTACTGGGATAGAATTTTGATGTTGTTTGTACCCTCTTTGCTAATTACATTGATTACCCCTCTAATTGGTTTTACATATATATATATATATATATATATATATATATATATATATATATATATATATATATATATATAGGTGAAATCAACCTCCATTAGATAGTAGAAATAGCATACAATAACCATGATCTAATGACTAAAAACTCTACCGTACAAGATACCTTGGAGCATGATTAAATTATTGTTTTTGCTTAGAAGAGGTATAGGTAAAACCACTTTTGTTAGAAATACCTATATTCTGTAAATAATGCACTAGGAAAAGTAAGCTACGCAACCTTTAGTTATATCTATGAAACGCTAACGAAGTAGTATCTAGCTATATATTGATGAATAATCTCAAGAACTAGTACAAGTAAACGTTTAAACATAATTTATGGGTCGTAGTAGAAAGGATTTTAGGCTAGATTCGTTTCAATAATATTCTCCTACTAGAAAAGAAAGGATAATGGAGAATCGCAAGAACCTGATCAGAAAGCCCAATTGTAAAGCTTTATAGGACTCCTATATAACATGGCTTGGCTCTTAATTTTTTCGGTAAGACAAGCACAAAGCAAACCAAGCTAGATAGCTCCACTTAATTAACTCATTGTAATTAAGTTAGCAATGGCTGTTTATGAACGCTTTGTTGTTCACCGGAAGGTAGCCGGGGCGTTTGCATCCGAACACCACACCATCATAGAGGACTGCCACGGCGTGCTTTACAACAATAGCACGAACGTGGCAGCTGACGAGTACTACGGTAGCTGGCCGCAGAAGATGATCACCACTACTACTAGGCCTCCTCTTCCTCCTCCTTTTCATAATGAAGGCACTGCTATTCTCACTAGCACCGAGGCGGCCAAGCTCTACGGCGGAGTGGTGATTACTAAATTTGGTACCCGGAAGCATGGTCGACCTAATTAGCTTCATTAGTTGTATTTCTTCGTGCAGAAGGCAAGGAAATCGTGATTCAATCAAGCTCCGAGCTAGTGATCTTATATATATGTATCGCCGCTTGCATATATGAATATGCATTTTTCGTTTTACTTTATTTTATTTCCAACAGGCAGGACTTCCGGGGCCATCCAATAAGGATTGACCCTGCGAAAGTCGCCGGTGATTAATGTATACCATCGAGTTGTCCCTCAGAAACTGATCATCGTGCTTATCAGCTTGTAATAATATTATTAGATGGATATAAAATAGTTGTGTAATTTACTCTACATTTCTCTCTCCCTTTTATACTTTGACTTGTGAATGAAAATGTGTAATTCCAAACGAGTGTCGGTAAAACGCAAAATGAGACCTAACGCCAAAATTACAAGGGGTCGTTTTTTATTTAGAGTAATGCTATTCTTTTGAAGAAAAAAAAAATTAGACCCATAAAATTGATACATTTGATAATACTTTTTAATATAAGTGGGTTTTACATACAAGGATTTGGTCTACCTCGACTAGAGAGTGTGTCAACAAGTGCATTAATTTTTGTATCCAAATATAATTGTTTTAGCTATTATGACATAAATTCCAGCACGTGTCTGATTGTGTAAATCATTATTAGATTGTATTTAGGACACTAGAAAATCTTATCCCTTTATGAGTGTATTACTTGCAAGGCAAGAAATTCTATCCAGCTTACTATAAATAAATGCACAACTGATGGAAAAGACACATCACAGAAATTTCTCAACTCTCTCTTCTCTGTTTGTCACACACGCTCATAAAGTTGCACTAAGGAGCTAAAACATATTCTACTACAAACTTGTTCACAAGATTTCTCATCGCAGTCCAGGTTCTACGAAAACGAGTTCTGAATTGTCGATATTTTTTCAGCCTGATTGCCTGACACATTCACAAGTGAGCATGAACCATAATTTTTTATGACTGAACTATATATTCTACTTAAATTACTGTTTGCAATTATATTATAATACTATTGTTGTAATTACGGTGAATTGAATCTTTGAAGAAACGTTTTCATCATGAAAACATAATATTCCAGAAGAATCTTGCAAGTAGAACACTCAAGGGTATGCCTAGTCCATGATAGGTGTCTCGTTAAAATCTCATAAGTTAACAAAAGTCTAATGGGAAAAATGCTCCTAATAATAGGAATAAAGAGTACATTAAAGTCAAGTGAGTATACTTCTAGATATTCCCCCTAAGTTTGACAAAGCTTCCAAATGAGAATTACAAGTATTGCAAATCAGACAACTTACGCATACCTGTGACATCCCGTCCCGAGTTTTTATATTCGCGACGTGAAATGACGATTTTGCCCTTACCTATGCGTGAACAGGTGTGTTTTGGGCACGATTTTGGGGTTTGGGTGTCCCAAATATTAAGCCCAAAAAGGTTGGCCTGATATGCGAACATCTATACCTATACATGCACACACACACGTGCACAGTTTCTGTATCCTTCTTTTCTCTCTTTCTCGAATTTTCTCACTCTCTCCCTTCGACCTCCCATGTACGGACGAACACACACAAAGCCATCTTGAACTCGATCGAGGCTAAGGTAAGCCTTTTCCTAACCCCTGAGACTTGCGGAGTATGTTTATACTGGTTATATGACTTGGAACCTTCGAACAACCCCAGTTTTCTCGAGCACCGATCGAGGTACTATTCATGAACTTCTTCATGGTTGCGTTTTAGGTGAAACCAAGATCACCAGTCATCTTAAAATCTTCCCACGAGGCTCGGAGTATCTCGTTTGCTCGTGTTGGACGTCGGGATCGTGAGTTTCGAGCTTGACCGGTTTTAGAGAAATTCTCCGAGGAATTTCCAATCGTTTTTCAAGGTATTTGAGATTATAGGAATGTTCTACATTGAATTTAGAGCATATAGGAAGAAAAACGAGTGAAAAAGGTTGAAAAACGAGCGAGTTATGTGAGTTTGAAGTTTTGGCCGGAATCCGGTCGCCGGAAAAACCAGTCCGGCGACGTGAGGTTGGGGGTGACGGAATATTCCGTCAAAGTTGACGGAATATTCTGACGCCGTTAACTGACACCGTTAACTGACGCCGTTACTGACGCCGTTAAAGTTAACGGAATATTCCTGACTGACGCCGTCAGTGTGCACTGCGCGTGGGGGCGCGTGTGCCGTGCACTGTGCAGGCGTGTGGGGGCGCGTGCAGTGTCCAAAAATTATTTTAAAAATATCACGACGCTCGTGACGTCGTGTAGGTCGCGTTGGTATATTCAAATACCAAAATTGACCTTCGTATGAAAAGTTATTTACGTAGTTCGTTTATGTGCTGTTAATGACGGTTTTGCAATTAATTCACATATAGGTGAGACATATCCAGCGGACGAGCGCAGTCATTCTAGGCTCGGGGGATACGACCCGTCGACCTATCAGTGAGTGGGCTTTTGTTTTCAGTATATATATATAAATGACGTTTTCCCCAGAAACATCAATGGATTGATTTACGAATTGAATGGATTTTATAATCGAATTGCCATGTCGTATGCCAATTATGTTTTATGCCTGTGATTATGATTGTATTCATTATGCACTGACGCCGAGGACGGCCAGGTAAGTCAGGTAAGTACTGTGGTAGTGTTTGAGATGATGATAGATTGTGATTTAGCTAATCACCTGCACCTCGGGTGTTCGTGCTCCGCCAGAGTAGGGCCTAGCCTTCACGTGATCGTTCACCTCACGCACCGTACGCTCACCTTGGATCCAAAGCAGGTGCCTAGCCTGTCGTACAGACCACTATAGGTGGTTCCGACTCGTTGGTGACACGCGATTCGTCGCACAGCCTTCACGTGATCGTAGCACAGAGCGTAATATTATACGCCTAGCCTGTCGTACAGACCACTATAGGTGGTTCCGACTCGTGTGCAGGATAATGATTGATAGGGATTGAGTATGATGGATGAGCTATAGATTCAGCCGTACAAGTCACTAAAGGTGACTCCAGCTGACAGGACACTAGGGACACCCTAGTTTTATATTACTTGCCTGATGATAATGATTTTCGGAGTTGGTATATTGACATGGCCTAATCTTGAGCTTGATGATGAGTTTTGATATGTATACGATGTTTTCGTATATAAGTTTATATACGTATTATTTTCTGGGAAAATTATACTGATTTACAGCGAGGGGTTATTTATGGATTTTATGAAATGGTTTTGGAAAACTTTGTTTTGCCCACTCACCTTTTATGTTTTGCGCCCCTCCAGGTACTAGGTAGCAACGTCGTGGACGGCTAGCGAGGCACCAAGGCAGTTCTGACAGACCACCACTTATGTAGGATTTCTTTCGTAGTTATAATGTTTGTTTAAATCTGACTGCACCTAGGATCGGCTCTGTATCATATGTATATTATCAATTTGACTTTCACTACTGCACTTCATGCCTAATTTCCTTCCACTGACGTCTTTGGCTACGTCACTCACACGTGATGGCCGGCACGCCTCGGTTTCCGAATCGGGGTGTGTCATACCAATTCCTTGAACAAGCTTTTAGAGAGTAGACTTTGACAATGAATTCGTGAAGCCTAATATGACTACTTTGTAAATCGGTGTGCTTCTTTAGTGAACAAAAAAGAAATCCTCAAAATATAGCTGATGTTATGGTTTATTTTACTAAAGGGAAAGAAAGGGTGAGCAAAGAGAGAGTAGAGAGTTGAGGAACTTCTTTGGTGTGTATTTCCAATACTTATACCTTTATTTATAGTAACTGGATAGGATTCCTTACCTTCCAAGTATTGCACTCTCCAAGGGATAAGGTCTTCTAGTATTCTAAATACAATTTACTAATGATTTACACAACTATACTACTAGAATTTCTACTAATGATTTACACAACTACACTACTAGAATTTATGTCACAACACTCTCACTTCAATGTGTAAATACTTAAGTAGAATTTATGTCTACAAATTAATGATTTCAAAAAGTTGGTATGGCAAATTGCTTAAAATTTTAGTTTATATGACAACTTGAAAAATGCGTACAAGTTCATATGACATTTCAAAAAAATTTCCCTTAAAGTTATAAAAAAAAAAAAAAAAGGTACAATTTAACGAATCACTAAAACGCTTATGAAAAATGAAAGTGTTTAAATATATATATATATACACGTATGTAATATGCGTTTTATTAGCGAATTTACTAATTATGGTGCTTAGTAGCATTAGCAATTGTGCGACATGTCCTACAAAAGACGCCTTTGCTTATAGCCTCAATGTAACTCAAACTTAAATGCATAAAAGCGCATTCATCTAGCCAATTTGGGTACGTCCAAATCTGTAAACACGAAAACGTTATACATTTTTAAATTAAGAGCATGTTTGGAAGTGTTTTTAAAGTCACTAAAAACACTTTTGAATTCCAAAAGCACTTTAGTACATTTTTGAATTCAATGTTTAAAATTTCTTCAATATTTCCGTCGAAATATCAAAAAAATGAGAAAAAAAAATATGAAAAGTGGTGTGAAGTCTAAACTTCACCCTATATCGGAGAATCTCCACAATTTCTGTATCAACGATTTCAGTATTTTTAATATGTCAAGGAAACATTGGTACTTTTTCGGACGGAAAAAAAAACAACAACAAAAAAAACTCAGATTCGTCGAAACAAATGCCTCGAAAAGATCTTAGGCCTTAAAAAATTTAAATATAAGATGAAGGCCTATGAAAGTCTATGACGATCGACCCATAAATCACGCATAAGGGAGGGATAGAAAGCAGGAGTGGGAAACTTGAGAGAGAGAGAACAGTTGCTGAGGCACGCAAGCCGAATCTTGCGAAAAAGTTAAACTCACTTCTGAGTCTGTTAATGAGTGATCCTGGTTGTACCAGATTGCTATTAGTTATCAAATGAAAAGAGTGATACATTCATAATGAAATAATGTTAGGGAAATTATATTTTTAGATCAAATTTACAAAATAAATTATATGGAATCAATAGGAAATAAACAAGTTAAATGATATGGGATTAATAAGAAATAAACACATTGATTGACGCTTAATTAATAATTCAATCATCAACAACTATATCATTTGATTTACATAATTTGGTTTAAAATTTTGATTTTCCTAACATTATCGTATATATATTAGATGAGCACCTCCTTCGAGCCATGTCATTATAAAAAAAAATAAAAACAAAAGTATCTATCTTTCCTCTTCATAGAGCCTGAGAACCTGTCTTTCCTTCTCATATATCACATACTTATTTTTTACACATTATCTAATCATTAATTTTTTTTTATTCATACATGTATTGTGATTTCAAATGACATTCCTAAAGTTCCATTTTAAATTTTCACATTTTTTTAGTAAATTCCTATCATTTCTTTAGGGCTGGAAAAAAATTCCAAAATTCCCAAACCAAACTGAAAAAATCTCGATCCCAAACCAAAATTCCCGAAATTTTCGGGATGTCATCCCAAACCAAACCAAAATTTTCGGTATGGGATTTGGTTTTACATCTCCATTTTTTCGGTATTCCCATACCGAACTGAAAAATATTATATATATATTATTTTTTAATTATAAGAAAATTATTTCAACCGTTTATTTTTTAGATTTAATCTGTGCCATTAATTTTTTTTAGGTATGATCTCAATCTCTCATCTCCCATTTCACTTTCACAGTTCACTTCCGTTCCATTTCCAACGAAGAAGCGCAACCCCTGTCCCTCAGCCTCCCTCACCGAGCCCTCATCTCCAGCCCACCACCACTCTCTCTCGCGATTTCTCTCTCTATCTCGGCCGATTTTCTCTCTGTCGAAGATCCTAGTTGTGATTGTTAATCATTCCGAGAGATGCTAAAAGTATACACTAGCGACTAAGCAAAGAATACATGTAAGTTAATGCATGAAAGTAGATTAGTGGGTTATATCATCTTTTATAGTTATTTCAATTTCATTTTCTCAGCTTCCAAACAGTAGTGTAAACACGAAAATTTCCTGAAACGAAAGAGACAAGAACACGTGTACAAAATATATTTATATTAATGAATTTGTTTAGGTTACAATCTCTATGTGATTTGATCCTCTGATTCGATCTCCGTGAGGTGTGGGCTTGCGGATTTGGTTGATCCAAGGGCCGTCTGGGCTTGGTCTTGGAGCGGTTTTTTGATGAAGAATGCAGAGAGCTTTCTTGATTCTTCGAGATTTGCTTAAGAACTTTGAAGCTTTGAATTTTTTTTAGGCCTTGGTTTGATGTCAATGTCCAAAGTCCCTGATCTTTTGATGAAGCAGCCTATTTATAGGCTTTGAGGATGAATTCCTATCGTCCGTTTTGTTGGTGAGGATGAATCGTCACCGTCGATTTTTGTTGGTGAGAACGAATTACCACCGTCCATTTTGTTGGTGGGAATGAATTACCACCGTCCATTTTTGTTGGTGGGAATGAATTACCACCGTCCGTTTTTTGTTGGTGAAGTGTATGATGTAGGTGAAACGGGTGGATGTTGTAATTTTAATGCAATGGTCGACATTTTATTTCACCAAGATTTTAATGTCTACACATGTAATTTTAATGCATTTGTTAATATTCATTTCACCGAAATTTCAATGTCTACAAATGCCCCCACTTCAAGGCGCGTTGTGTACATGTGCTTGTCACGTGTAGAAGATGCGTTTTGAAGTCCTTTGATGTAGACGTTGATCTAAGGGCCGTCGGGGCTTGATTTTAGATTTGATTGGAAGATTTTTTGGTTTCTTCCAATCTTTTAATTTTCCACAGACTTTTTCTTGAACTAGATTTGATTCAAGGGTGTTGGACACTTGTTCTTGAATCGGGCTTGTGATTTTTTTTTTTTTCATGGGCCGTTGGGCTTGATCTTGAAGAAGCTGGACCACGAGCGGTTTAGTTGGGGATGGATCAGTATCCGCGATTGTCATAATTGTCGATTCTCCTCGAGCTTGACACATCATGCGGAAGTTTGAGTGGAAGTTTCGACATATTGCTTTTCTTCATCCTTGTCTTGGAGGCAAGAGCGAGGACAAAGGAAAGAACAAGGGAAAAGCGTGATATGAGATACCTTTGCTTTCGATCCCAATGATATGAGATACTTTTGCTTTTGAAGAAGTAGCAGATGAACCGGCACATATGTATTGGTTGCGCTTGTCTCCATGTGTTTCGACGCATCAATTTTACCTGCTTCGTCTGTTCTCCTTGCAGAGGCGGCATCTTCCTCGGAAGCACAAGATGCTGAAAATGAGTACTCGAGAGCAAGGCTAGGTAAGCAATCGGGGAAGGGGTTCCAGGCAGTCGGTTCCAAACCAGAGGTCTGATTTCGGGTTCCGACTGATTGTTTTCTTCCTCCTTGCCTTGCAGGCGTGGGCGAGGGCAAGGGAAAGAACAGGGAGATTGCATGATATGAGATACTCTTGCTCTCAGCCCTGATGATATGAAATACTTTTGCTCTTTGCAGGAAAGAAGTGTAAGATTTTCGATGCCGGTGCGGACTATTTTGGGTGGCTTGATTTGGGGGTTGCTCTCGGGAAGGAAGAGGATTTGAGCATTTTCTTTTCCTCTCTTCCTTTTTCGAGAGGTTTGGTTGTGGAAGTGTTTTTTTCTGTGAAAAAGGAGAGCTTTGCATCTTGGATGTGTGTCTCACCTCATGAAGGATGGGGATGATGTATATAGGGAGGGATGTAGTAGTGGCAGACGTGGATCTCGCCTTATTGCTTGTCGGTAGAAGCGTAGGGATGTGGACTTTCACTCACACCCGTTGGTGGAGGTGTGTGGGTGTGGTAGTTTGAAGTGATGGATTTGTGGGTGCGGTAGTTGAAATAGTGGATTTGGGAGTGTGGTGGTTGAAACCGTGGACGGTGGAAGCGTGTTGAGACTGCGGGACTTCACGTGGTTGAAACAGTGAATTTCACGCGTTTTCGTCTTTATCAGAAATTCTGACAGAGTCGCACGTGATATCTGAAAAAGTTTGGGATTTGTGTCTGGAAGGGGTTGACGGGTTTTAGGCGGGAAATTCTGCTTCTTTGAAATATGGGGAGTGACGTGTTTTTGACCTTTGAACAGGTGACTGCGTTGCACCTCCTTTTATATAGGTATTGGTTGTATTCGAGATGCACACTTCGAAGATTTTCGCCTGTGAAATTTATTTTTGTCATATTTCTGAGATTTTACTCCATCCATTCCTTTCCCCTTACCATTTCTGATAATGGCCTCCTCTCCTAACATTTGCTTAGATTTGAGCCTTGGGAATGATTCAAATCTCGGGAATGATACAGGTGCGCCGTGCCAGGGTGACGTATGGCGCCCATCCTTCTTGTCTTCTAATGGCCCTCTTACGGTTGAGGACTCTGTGATGAAGGATGTCAGGACCGCTACGGTAGTAGCCAGGAACCTCCTCACCCCTAGAGATAACAGGCTGCTCTCGAAGCGGTCTGATGCGTTGGCCGTCCAAGACTCCCTAGCTGTCAGTGTTCAGTGTGCGGGCTCTGTGTCGAACATGGGCCAACGCTTACTTGCTCGAACTCGTCAAGTTGAATCGTTGACGGCCGGAATGACGGCTCTTAGCCAAGAGATCGAGCAGCTCAAGCGTGAAAATAGAGAGTTGCATCTGCTTGTGAATAATTATTCGACGGGCATGAAGAGGAAGCTTGATCAGCTGCTGGACTCCGAGAGTCGAACTCAAAATGACCGTCGGAGGTTCGAGGATTCACTATGGAGGCAGTTCTTGCCTTCGTCATCCGGGGCTCGAACAAGTATTGAGGCTCCAAATAATCCATCTTCAGTGCCTTCCTCCGCTAAGGTTCTGCCGAGTACTGAGACTTCAAGTGTTGAGGCTTCACATAAGTGACACTTGTGAAGGCTCCTTTTTTTTTTTTTTTTTTTTTTTTTTTTTTTTTTTTTGTAACTTATCGGAGATATCAATAAACGGGTTTTATTTCATTTAGTGTATTGTGCTAAATAAAACGAATGGCTCACTAAGATGCCCTTTTTTTTTTTTTTTTTTTTTTTTTTTTTTTTTTTTTTTTTTTCTTTCTCAAACAAATGCATATGGATTTATTTATTTATTTTTTTTTTTGCAAATATAACAACATATGCATTCGTTTTTTTTTTTATTTTTTTTTTTATTTATTAATTTAATATTTTTTTTTATTATTTTTAAGAAATGCATATGAATTTATTTGTTTGGCAAATATGACAACATATGCATTAGTTTTTTAGTTTTTTTTTTTTTTTTTTTTTTTTTTTTTTTTTTTTTTTTTTTTTTAAGCGAATCTTGTACAGTCACCTCTCTGCATTTTTCTCTGCATGCTTCTTGACAGGACTCTTCGACTGTATCCCCTCCATTTTTTTTTTTTTTTTTTTTTTTTTTTTTTTTTTTTTTTTTTTCGCATGCGGATTTGAACAGTATCTGCACCATCTGTTTGCACAGTTGCTGCACTCCTCTGCTTCTCTGGGCTCGTCGACGGGACTCTTCGACTGCATCCCCCCCTTTCTTTTCGCATGCGGATTTGAACAATGGCTTGACCATCTGTTTACACAGTCACCGCACTGCAGGCTAGCTTCATTTGCGACCGTTGAGACCATTGCATGTATATGGGCCGTGCAGTCGCTGCACTACATGCGGATTAGTGCTTGCGCAGTCGAGCATTTTGCATGCTTCTCTGTGTTCTTTTCTGCACGCGGACTATCATTCGCACAGTACACCGCACCATTATTTGAATAATCACTATACTTCATTTGTTTCTACAGGTTTTTCTATATATATAACGTACATATATATGGGATCCCTTTTTATTGCACAACCATTGCACAGCCATTTCACAACCACTGCGCCTGTTTGTTGTCTTGCATCATAACTGCACTGTCCCGTTCTCTTGCTGCGACGTGTTCTTCGCCTATGCCGTGTGGTGAGCTCGGTGTTGGACGAAAGGGGTGGCTGCAAGTGCATTTTTTTTTTTTAGAGTCGCTGTGAGGGCAGCCACGAAAGGTATGCATTTACACATATTATCCTGGGATAACATGCATTCTTTATGTTTTGCACCGCAGCTTATTGCTCCATTTTGCATAGCTGTTTGAAGTGTTGATTGTAGCAACCTCATATTCTCTCAGTTCCTCGCTTGCTTGTGGAAATTTATGCGTGCATATACATACACATGACGTTTGTGGAGATTTTACGTGCATGTTTGGTTCACCTTTCTGGAAACTTCTGCATGTATATGTATATTCACACATGGTGGGAGGGGGAGTTTTGCAGTGTGTGGGGACTTGTATGTATATTCATACACGCAGCTTTATTTTATTTTTTTTTATTTTTTATTTTTTTATTTAGGTTGGGCCTTCTACCCTATTTGGAGGCGATCTACCTACGGATGCTGAAATCGGGGATCCGCCTGGTGCAGAGCTTGTTCAGAATCCGCCGAGCTTCCCAAGTCTGCCGTGCATAGGTGACGGCACGCAAGAGTTCGTTGTGCGCCCAACACTTTTGCCAGCTAGTTCCGAGATCTCTTTGAGGGGGCCGAACCTTAGCGGTACCGAGCAACTCATCCGCCGCATCAACCTTCGCGCGGCCATGGACATCAAAAGCCATATCGAGAGCAGGATTTCGAAATGCCCGTTGGAAGACCTTTCGTTACTTAGAGAGGATTTGCTGAAGCTTGTTTCCGCAATTGACAACCTTAACGTTGACTCTTCGTCCTTGAGGATCAAGATTGCCGAGCTTATGTCTGCTTCGACTGAGTATTCTTCTTTGCGCGCTGTTTCTTTGGAGAAATTAAGTCCGGATGATAGAGCTCAACGACTTGCGGCCATAGACTCCTCGCTAGCCCGAGTTCGCTCTTCTCAGCAAACCGCCTCGGGAGATTCTCAAACCACAGAGACTTCTTTGGCTTCCGTTCGAGCGCGTCTCGATGCATTGGTGCGAGAACGAGAGCAGTTGGAGACCGAATCCTCTCATCTTGAAAGAACGCTCGCGGAGCAGAAGACTACAGTTTCCCAATGCCAGGAAGAGATTTTTCGCTTAGAGCAGGAGAAAGGCGCGGCTATGGAATTACCTACCCTGTCTCCTACTGAGGTCGAGACTTTGAAGACTTTGGAAGGCTTACTTGAGGATCGCCTCCGTAGTTTTAGGGACATAGCTTTCGAGTAGTGTCTCATTTTTTCTTCCTTTTTGTAACACGGCTTTTAGAGCCGACTTCTTCCTTTAAAGAATCAAAGTATTTTCGCTCTTGAATTTACTTCTTTATTCTTTAAAGTGTTTGCATTTTTTTTTTTTTTTTTTTTTTTTTTTTTTTTTTGATGATGTGACTGTACTTGAAGTTTTTGAGGCTTCAAGTTGCCTACGTACCCTCGGTTAAGGAAGGATCAAGTCATTACGTAGTTCAAATGAATGATGGATGCTCTTTTTTTTTTTTTTTTTTTTTTTTTTTTTTTTGGTGATTTTGATGATGATTTTGCCGTACGCAGTTTATGCTCTTGCGGGCCAGGAGCGTTGTGTCTTGCAGTTTAGACTCTTGCAGACAAGGAGCACAGAACTTTTGTCTTAGGGGTAGTAGCGCTTCAAGAACCTGCCATTAATGGGGCCGATCCTTAAGCCGTCTTCCGCCATGATTAAGTAGGCACCGCTGGTGTAAACTTCTTGTATTACGTAAGGTCCATCCCACTTTGATGTGAACTTGCTTTTTGTTTTGTGGGTTGTGATGATAGGCCTACGCAATGCAAGGACAAGATCTCCTACTTGAAAAGAGCGAGGGCGAACCTTCATGTTGAAAGCTTTGGACAGTCGTGCTTGATAACACTCTAAGTGCTGCTGAGCCTCGAGCCTTCTCTCATCCAGCGCTTCTAGCTCTTGGAGGCGCAACTTTGCATTCTCTTCGTTGGTCAAGCCTTCTTGTATAGCCATTCTTAGCGAAGGGATTTGGCTTTCGAGTGGTAGAACCGCTTCCACACCATATACGAGAGAATAGGGCGTTGCTTGGGTAGGAGTCCTGTGTGTCGTCCTATATGCCCAAAGCGCTTCACTTATTCTTTCGTGCCAGTCTCTCTTTGTTCGGCCAATCACCTTCTTCAGGAGGTTGCATAATGTTTTGTTAAATGCTTCTGCGAGACCGTTGGCTGGAGCATGGTACATAGAAGACTTGTGCTGTTTAAACTTGTATTTCTCGCAGAGCTCGTCCATGAGTCGATTGGAGAACTGTTTTCCGTTGTCGGTGATGATGTAGCGAGGCACACCATATCGGTGGATGATATGTTCCTTGATGAAACGAACGACAGTTTCCTTCTTGACTTCCCTTAGGGGTATGGCTTCAGCCCACTTGGAGAAGTAATCTGTGGCAGCTAAGATGTAAGCTTCTCCCGCAGATGACTTTGGTGCGATCGGTCCTACTACGTCCAACCCCCACGCATCAAAAGGCCATGAAGCAACTGTGGGGTGCAACGGTTCAGGTGGTTGATGTATGAAGTTGGCATGGAACTGGCAGGCTTGGCACCTCTTGGCGTGTTCCAGACAATCCTTTACCATACTTGGCCAGTAGTAACCCATTCTTTTGAGTCGAAAATGTAGCTTTGGCCCAGACTGGTGTGCACCGCACACGCCCGAGTGTGCTTCTTCCATGGCTTGATTGGCTTCTTCCTCACTTAGGCATCTCAGAAGTACTCCTTCAAAAGAGCGTCGATAGAGTGTTCCTTTGTAGTAGAGAAAGCGATGTGCTCGCCGACGTATTTCGGAGCGGTGTCTAGGATCATTTGGGAGCTTTCCATGCTCTAAGTAGTCGATCAGCGGCTGCCTCCATTCTTCAGCGTCGACTAGAAGTACCGAGATAATATTCGTATCATCTAGTAATGTCTCAGTGACGAGTGGGATTACCCATCTTTGGCAAACCGGCACGTCTGCAGCTTCATCTTCTCTTAGTGTCATACTCGAGGCTAGGTTGGCTAGAGCGTCTGCTATTTGATTCTCTTTCCTTGGCACATGCTCTAGCGTCACGGCTTCGAACTTTTGTAGCAGTTGAGTTGCCAGCCGAAAGTATGGGACGAGATCATCCTTTTTCACTTCATATTCAGTCAAAAGCTGATTGATCACGAGCTTAGAGTCGCCATATACCTCGAGGGTCGTGATTCCCATGTTGACTGCCATTTGGAGCCCAATGATCAGTGCTTGGTATTCAGCGACGTTATTGGAGCATAATTCGCTTAGCTGGAAGGAGTAAGGTAGTATTTGCCTTTGTGGCGACATAAATACTACTCCTGCCCCCGCTCCGTCTGTTCTTGCGGATCCATCGAAGAACATCGTCCATGTCGGGTAGATGTCGATGTAGAACACCTCCTCGTCAGGCAGGTCGTCTGAAATTTCCCAATCAGCTGGGATTGGGTGATCAGCAAGGAAGTCTGCTAGAGCTTGTCCCTTAACGGCTTTAGCAGGGACGTAGATGATTTCATACTGATTAAGAAGCAACGCCCATTTAGCTAGTCGCCCTGTCAAGACTGGTTTGGACATTACGTATCTGACTGGGTCAGCTTTAGCGACTAGGTGGATGGTGTAAGCCTGCATGTAATGCCTGAGCTTCTGGATGGCGAACACTAAGGCGAGGCACATCTTCTCTATTGGGGAATAGTTTAACTCAGCGCCGGTGAGAGTTCGACTGAGGTAGTAGAGCGCTCCTTCTTTCTGGGATTCATTTTCTTGTGCCAAGAGTGCTCCAACTGAACTTTCCTGAGCGGCGATGTATAATATGAGCGGCCTTCCAGGCGTGGGTGCTCCCAGGACAGGTGGACTTGACAAATACTTTTTTATGCTTTCAAAAGCATTGCGGCATGCTTCATCCCACACAAATGGGACATCCTTCTTCATGAGTCGACTGAATGGTTGACAGCGCCCTGCGAGGTTGGAGATGAAACGCCTAATGAAGGCTAGCCGTCCTTGTAGACTTTTCAGCTCGTGCAAGTTTCTGGGTTCGGGCATGCTTTGGATGGCCTTGATTTTTGATCGATCCACTTCAATGCCGCGGTGCTTGACGATGAAGCCGAGGAACTTTCCAGATGTGACGCCGAACGCGCATTTTAATGGGTTCATCTTGAGGTTGTATTTCCGCAGCCTTTCGAACACTGTTCGTAAATCCTTCAAGTGATCTGATCTTTCCTTTGTCTTGACCACCACATCGTCTACGTAACATTCTACGTTTTTGTGTAGCATGTCGTTGAAGATTTTCTGCATTGCGCGCTGATATGTAGCTCCAGCGTTCTTTAGACCAAACGGCATCACCTTGTAGCAGTAGATACCTTTTGGAGTGCGGAAGGCTGTTAGTTCCTCATCTTCGAGAGCCATGCGAATTTGATTGTATCCCGAAGAGCCGTCCATGAATGATAGTGCTTCGTGGCCAGTGGTTGCATCCACCATGATTTCAATGATTGGCAAGGGGAAGTCGTCTTTCGGGCAAGCGTCATTGAGGTCTCGGAAGTCTACACAAACACGTATTTGTCCAGATTTCTTAAGGACAATGACGATGTTAGAGATCCACTTAGGGTATTGCACCTCTCGAATGAAGCCTGCTTCGATTAGCTTGTCAATCTCGATCTCAATTTGTGGGATGAGCTCGGATCGATAACGTCTTGGAGTTTGCTTTATCGGTCGGGTTCCGGGCTTGACCGCAAGGTGATGCACAGCGATGGTAGGGTTAAGGCCGGGCATTTCTTTGTATGTCCAAGCGAAGACGTCTTTATACTCTATTAGCAGCTGGTAATACTTCTCTACCTCGTCTACACTTAACAGTGCGCTTACAAAGATAGGCTTTGGTTCATCGTTCGTGCCTAAGTTAAGTTCCTTGAGATCATCAACCGTGGCTTGCCCCCCATCTTCGAGCTGTGGTGGCGCAGCTGTGACATCTCCCTCGAGGATTTCGTCTTCTTCACCTTCTTGGATTGTGATGTGGAAGACGTTTTGGGCTTCCTCTTCAATGCCGTCCTCTTGGGCTTGTTGGCATGAGGGTTGTCCAGTATGGACGATGGTGCGCCTTTTTATTTTCAGTGGTCCATTTGTGTCAATCTCCAAGATTGCTTGGCGCTTCATCCTTGAAGGAATTGAACTTCGAATATCGCTTTTTTCTGCTAGCCTGTCGAGCTTTCCTTCTTTCGACGTCGTCTCCCTCTTTCTAGAAGGTTTCTTGTTATTCTCAAGTCTCTCCAACGCCGAACGTCGCAAAGGCGGGCTAGCCATGTCGCTTTGTTTCTCAGGTTTTGACACTCTTTCAAAAATAGAGCTTTGGGATGTTGGTGCTCTAAGCCTCTTGAAGACGGAGGTTCGACTTTGACCACCAATGCGGTCAAGTGCGGATATTCTTAGTCTCGGATGACTCATCCTATTGAAAACTGACTTTTGAGGGGCGGAATTAAGCTCTTCTTGACTTTGTACAACCCTCACGCTGATGTGTTGAGTGCTAGCATTTGTTGCTCTGCTCGAAATCTTCACAGGTGCACTTGGTGTGAAGCCGACTCCTGCCTTGCCGTTGTCAACTCCGTAACCATGCTCTTTCAGCCTCCTTTGAGTCTTGGTGAGGCTACGTTCTTTGCTACTAGCAGTGTCCGAACCTTCCTTTCCAGGATTCGAAGAGGGAACGAAGGCGTACCCAGCTTTCGACATAAGCTTGTAGGCGTTTGGATCAAATCCTTCTTTGGTCCTCTTGGTTGGGAGAAAGCTTGGTTCTACTCCTTTTGGCGGCGCTTTTATGAAGCCTTGTGGTGATCTCGCAACCTTAGTCTCGCCTAACTGTGTTAGAGGTAAGAAGGCATTTGTTTTGAGCAATTCTTCATCATTCTCGCGCTGCTGTACGTTAGTTTTGCTTGCCCCCGTTTCGAATGGGGGTTGACCATTCTTTCTTTTCGACATTGGGATGTATCGAAAGACAGGTATACTCGGTCCTTTTGAGGGTACCTCGCTCCCTTTGGTTATTGCAGGTTTAGCAGGCACATCCTCATTTTTGCTTGAAGATGGTACAACTTCTCTTTCTTGCTTCTTGGTCACGGCTTGCCATTCCTGCCTTTTAGGTGTTGCTTTGCCTGTAGACTTGATTTCTTTCGGAAGAGCTTCGGGCACCATGTCTCCCGCCATGTAGAACTTGGCGTCTGCAAAGTGTGATTCAGCCTCGGTGAATGGCTTGGTATCGCCTTGGATCACCTTCACTCCTTCTCGGTAGAATTTTACACATTGGTGGAGGGTGGACGGTACTGCTCCGTTCTCATGGATCCAAGGTCTTCCTAAGAGCAGGCTATATGAAGTTCTTGCCTCTATCACATGAAATATTGTGCTCGAGCTGAGTTCACCAATGGTCATCTCTACTCGGATCATGCCTATTGCCCTTTGGCCCCCTTGGTTGAAACCCTGGATTAGCAGACGGCTTTGGGACAACTCATCCACCTTGATGCCGATAGTGGTCATCGTTGACTTTGGCATGATGTTTATGGCCGATCCACCGTCCACCAGCATGCGGTTGACTTTGTGCCCCCTCACGTACCCTGACATGAAGAGAGGACGGTTGTGAGGCTTGGATCCTAGTAGCAAGTCTTCGTCGGTGAAGTGGATTGCGTCACGGGCGGCACAACACATGGCATATTTGTGCGGCCGAAACTCTAAACCTTCGTCCTTGCTTTCTTGCACCTTATGGTCATCGGGACTCGCCAAGGTCGCTGCTAGCTCTTTCTCTACCTCCTTGGGCGACTGTAGTGCCTCCGCAATGTTAGCGTGCATTAGTAGGCTTTCTTCGGGTGAGAGGGTTCTGTCTTCCCCAATGGCGATAGCTTTGCCTCTTGAGGATTCTTCTGCTTCTATTTCGACCATGTGACATGCAGTAATAGTGCACTGTTGGAAGAAGTCCCTTGGGAAGTATTCATGCAAGGAGATAGGAATGCGTGGCCCTTGCTCGATGGGCTCCCCAGCGTGTGTTTGCTTAACGGCGATTGCACTTTTTTCGGGTTCCCTATTATTGCGGCGGCGATGCCTTCTCCCTTCCTTTACTTTTGGCCTCGTGGCTTGTGACTTTGGCTTTCTTGTCTTCTTGTAGGTCACCAATGTCCATCCTTCTTCGTCGTCGGTAAGCGCATTTAGGTCGTCTGTCCCCAGCGATGGTCGTGTAGACGGAGCCGTGTGATTTGAGATTTGAAGGGGATGGTCATGTGTTGCCTGAAGAGGCACCGGATCGAAGGATCCAAACACTATCGTCGTGGTGTGTGTCGCGGCCGTGTCCTCTAGGTCGAGTTCAATCCGCCCTTGTTGCGCTAACTTCATTATAAGTTCCTTGAGGATGAAGCATTTGCCAACTGGATGACTCACGATACGGTGGTACTTGCAGTACCTGGGATCGTTAACTCGATTCATTTCTTCGGGGCGTTTGCATTCCGGCAACTCGATCACCTTCTTTTCCAGCAAGTCATCTAACATTGCATCCACGTCTGAATCAGGGAAGGGGTACGTCTTTTGCTCCAATTCCCTCAAGGTGTTTTTATACCTGTCTTGGGTGCGAGGAGGCTCGTTTTTCTTCACCTCGCTTCCTTTGTTCTTGGAAGAAATCTTGACAGGGGCGGATGAAGCCTTGCTGGGAGCAGATGAGGTCTTGATGGGAGTGGATGAAGTCTTGATGGGAGTAGTGCTGACCGCAAAAGTTTCCTTGGCGGGCCTCTTCCCCGTTTTATCTACATTTGGGGCGAACACCTTGTCTTTCTTAAAGTCGGTGATCGGCTCTTTCTTCCCGTGATTGGCAATGCTCAGCTCCATGTCGTGGGAACGAGTCGCCAACTCCTCAAATGTTCTTGGTTTTATGCCTTGAAGGATGTAATGTAACCCCCAGTGCATGCCTTGAACACACATCTCAATGGCGGAGGTTTCAGAAAGCCGATCTTTGCAATCCAGACTTAATGAACGCCATCTGTTGATGTAGTCAACGACAGGTTCGTCCTTCCATTGTTTTGTACTTGTTAGCTCTAGCATGCTAACGGTGCGGCGAGTGCTATAGAAGCGGTTGAGGAATTCCCTTTCTAGCTGGTCCCAGTTGTTGATAGACTCGGGCTCAAGGTCGGTGTACCAGTCAAAGGCGTTGCCTTTCAACGAGCGCACGAACTGCTTAACAAGGTAGTCCCCTTCTGTTCCAGCGTTGTTGCAAGTTTCGATGAAGTGGGCGATATGTTGTTTTGGGTTTCCCTTTCCGTCGAACTGCATGAATTTCGGTGGCTGATATCCCCTGGGCATCTTCAAAGCATCAATCTTCCTAGAGTAGGGCTTTGAGTATAGTGCGGAGTCGTGCGAGCTTCCTTCATATTGCGCCTTGATGGTGTTGGCGATCATCTCCTGCAACTGTTGGATAGAGAGAGATCCCATGACTGCAGCCGCTTCGTCTGGCTTCCGCTTTTCTTCAGTTTTCTCCACTATGGGCTCCTCTTCTTCATCAGCTTCTTTCTTCGCTGGGCCGACCTTTAGGTTGACCTTCACGTCTTGTGCCTCTAGTTGGCTGGCGAGCGCTGCGATCTGCAAATCCTTTTCTTCCACAGTTCGCGTGAGTTTCGCAATTGCTTCATTCATTTGAGCCAGCTGCTCCTCAATCGAAGTTGCTCCTGTGGTCATGACTTGCATGGCTGTGCTGCCGCTTGAGTCGGCATCGGAAAGCAGAGATTCGGAGTACTTCCCCTGGCTCTCCTCCCTTGGCGCCTTCAGCGAAGCTAGGGTGATCACAGGCTCGTGCCTCGGGTGTTCTTGTTCCTCCAGCAAAGTTGATGCGGGAGCGGAAGATGCAGCAAAAAGGGCTCTTGCCTTGCTTCGAGTTATGACCTCTGAAATGCCCCCACTTGCAGCGGAGACGGTCTTGTTCTTCGCATTGGGCGCGGGAACAACTTGATCCTTTCTTGTTGCCATCGATTTTGGAGGCGTGCTTTGGTTTTCTTGAACGAAGGAAGAGATGAGAGGTAGAGATTGTCCCACCGGGCGTGCCAAATTTGTAAACACGAAAATTTCCTGAAACGAAAGAGACAAGAACACGTGTACAAAATATATTTATATTAATGAATTTGTTTAGGTTACAATCTCTATGTGATTTGATCCTCTGATTCGATCTCCGTGAGGTGTGGGCTTGCGGATTTGGTTGATCCAAGGGCCGTCTGGGCTTGGTCTTGGAGCGGTTTTTTGATGAAGAATGCAGAGAGCTTTCTTGATTCTTCGAGATTTGCTTAAGAACTTTGAAGCTTTGAATTTTTTTTAGGCCTTGGTTTGATGTCAATGTCCAAAGTCCCTGATCTTTTGATGAAGCAGCCTATTTATAGGCTTTGAGGATGAATTCCTATCGTCCGTTTTGTTGGTGAGGATGAATCGTCACCGTCGATTTTTGTTGGTGAGAACGAATTACCACCGTCCATTTTGTTGGTGGGAATGAATTACCACCGTCCGTTTTTTGTTGGTGAAGTGTATGATGTAGGTGAAACGGGTGGATGTTGTAATTTTAATGCAATGGTCGACATTTTATTTCACCAAGATTTTAATGTCTACACATGTAATTTTAATGCATTTGTTAATATTCATTTCACCGAAATTTCAATGTCTACAAGTAGATTAGTGGGTTATGTATAATTTTACACTGATTTCTTGTTTTTCTGCGCACAGATTGGTTATATAACTTATATTGGCAGATTGGATGCATTTGTTCAGAGAGTTTTGCACAGATTGGTTATATAAATATTGGCATATTGGTTATAAGTTATAATGGCATATTTGTGCACAGATTTCTACACAGATTGGTTATATCCAACTAAAATATAATGTTCATAATTTTAGTTGCATCTGTTCATAATTGTGAAAATATCGGCAGGTTGTAAAACAATTTTAGTTGCTCAATTTAATGTTCATAATTTTATTTTAGATTGGTTATATAAATATTGGTAGGTTGTACATATGTCAAATTTTCAATATAAAATGTTGAATTTTAGCCCTAATGTCAAATTTTAGTCTAAAAGTCCAAAAGCTCAAAATCATTTCGGGATTTCCGATTTGTCCCGAAATCCCGAAACTTTTTTGGGATTCCCAAAAATTTGGTTTGGGATTGGGATTCCCAAAAAAATTAATTTGAGAATCGGGACAAGTGTTTTGGTTCGGTTTCCCATACCGAACCACCCCTAATTTGTGTCGAAGAGAATCAATATCAATATTCACATATCCGTCGATCCTTCCACAAATTTGGATATTGAAATTTTTACCGATAACGATATTTTAATTATTGCTTCAAATTTCAAAAATATTTCTAGTCATTTTAAAAATACTTCTTTACTTACTCAAAATTTGTTGTATAAAATAGTTAGTAGTTAATAGTTAATAGCATAGCCTGGATTCAAACCAACCGCCGTGGTAAAACAAAACAATATGCGTCCTCATTCCAGGCTTCAGCAGCTAAAAACTCACCAAAATTAGAAAGCTGAATAATTGGCACCAAAATATATTAAAACCATATTATTTGCAGTTCCCATCCCCCCTCTCCGTTATTTGATGACAATCTAGCAACTGCGTGCCATCTCTCTCTCCGGAATCTGCAGATCTCAGAAAACTCTCTTCTCTCAGGTACGCAATCGGATCTCGTTTCTTTTGATCCAGAATAGTAAACAATTTCAAATCCATTACCATGAATTCCAATTTCGACTTCGATCTGGGTCTCGGATCGAGCCGACCCAAATCGCTCAACGACCAGAAGAACAAGACCTCTTCTTTATCCTCCTCCGCCACCGCCGCCCAATCCCTACCCGCCTGGCAACAACCCACCGCCAGCAGAACCACCTCCTGGACCCACCAGCCGGCTCCGACCCAGAGCGCCCGACCCGGATTGACCAACGCCCCGACTTCTATGGTCGGGGATATCTTCGGGAAGAGCTGGACTTCCGCGGCTCCGGCGGTTTCCGCCACCCCGATCACCGTCGTCAATAAAAACCCAAATTTGTTTGGGGATTTGGTCAGTTCCGCCATGGGTGGTAAGATCAGTAGTAATAGCAATGTTCCTTTGAAGAATGCGACCCCGGCTTCGAATAAGAGCTCTTTTTCCATGGGGAACGTGGCCGATTCGTTGCCCAAAACCACCACCGCTGCTGGTAATAGTTCGGTGAAAAGTGTTGGTGCAAATTATGGTGCTTCTGGGAATTTTGGGAGTTTCTCTGGTGGGTTTAATAGCAATGCTAATAAGGTTAATAGTGGTGTTAACGCTAATAGTAATAATAGTGCGAATCTCGGAGGTCCTTCGCTGCCAAATATGGGCAGTGCTAGTGTTGGTGGCAGTGGATTGAGCTCTAAGAAAGACCCTTTTGGTTCTTTGGTGGATCTCGCATCGAAACCATCTGCTACTATTAACTCAGCGAGTAAAACTAGTGATAAAAGTAGTGTTGGTGATGCTTTTGGAGATTTTCAGAATGCTCCGAAACCAAGCACCACCAATACTACATTCGCCTCGAGTGCCTTCTCAGATAGCAGTTTTATGGGATCAGATTTGGATTCTGGCTTTGGGGATTTTGGGGTTTCGGTGAAGCCAACCCCTGCTCAGTCTACTAGCAATGATCCTTTTGGCGTGTTGTTTACCCCATCTTCAGGTTCAGCTGGAGGTGCTGCAACAGCAAATAATGGTGTTGGAATGCAGCAATCCGCTGAAGTTGATGGTTGGGGGACAGAGTTTGGAGGGGGACATGATGACAGTGGCTCGACAATTGAGCTTGAGGGTCTTCCACCACCTCCTGCTGGGGTGTCAGCCTCAACAGCAAAGAATAAAGGAATGGATAATTACAAGCAAGGGCAGTATCCTGATGCTATTAAGTGGCTTTCTTGGGCTGTTATTCTTCTTGAGAAATCAGCTGAAAGTGCTGGCATTGCGGATGTCTTGTCAAGCAGGGCTTCATGTTACAAAGAAGTAGGGGAGTATAAGAAAGCTGTGGCAGACTGCACAAGGGTATCTTGATTGCTTTCCTTAAATCTATTTAGGCATTTTAAAATTTTCATTTGCATTCAATAATCCAGTTTGTATCTTCCAAATTGTGAATGCATGGGATTTAACTGTTGGATCATTCTTTTAATCCAATTGGCCTGACATTGTACTGTATAGCCGCATGATTTTTTAGCCGCGTGAATTAGCTAGGCTAAACAAGGAAATGTCATAGTAAAAGGAATGTTAATCCAATACTGATAGCCTTATCTCAGTTTGGCATGAGATGGGGTTAGGGGGTGGACATTAGTTGAATTCCTTTCGTAAGATAAAATGAAAAAGGGATCATTTGCGTAATAAGTTTCCATTGTATCCCTGCTTAGGGACCAGCTAAAAGTCCGATGTTGCTGCTTTGGCCTTGTGGGTGGCACCCCCACCCTTCTGTTTCGTAGATGCATGTAGGGTTTTCAAGCCAAAATCCCCTTTTTCCTCCTCTGGCTATTTTCAGTGCATCAGTGTACGTAGATGTATGTTTCTGCTAGACACGGCTTACAAATTTATTTTTTACAATTGCTCTTTCTGCCCGTCAAGGCTCTTCATTGGTTTAAATTCTAATGAAATGAAGTGTTCCGTCTCCTTTATTTCTGTGTAGAAAAGAGTTCATAGATATGTTCAATCCTGTGCAGGTTCTTGATAAAGATGAAGCAAATGTATCTGTTCTGGTACAGCGTGCACTCTTGTACGAAAGTATGGAAAAGTACAGACTTGGGGCAGAAGATCTTAGGACTGTTCTGAAGTTTGATCCCGGTAACAGGGTTGCAAGAAGCACCATTCACCGCTTGCAGAAATTGGCAGACTAGATGGTTTTTGAAATTTCATATTGCTAGTCTATTCATTTAGGTACATTGATACTTACCCTCTCTCCCCTCTTTACCATCGTAGATTTCTGGGGAGCTATAATTTTTTACTCGTTACTTGGCCGTCGAGGATGGTGTTCGCGTGTATGGTATATTTTCTTTCTTCTGCCGCTTGTGACCGGAAAGGTTCTTTGTCACTTCAGAGTGGTGTTGGAATCGAAAGATTGAATTGCACTGTTCTTTGTCTTCCAAATATATTTGTTTGTGGTTATGGTGATTTAGCAATCTGTGTTCCTTGATGCTGTCAATGGGGGCAGAAAGCCGAAATAGAAAGTTTAGAAACCAACCGAAGTGATCCAACGGAGTACATGTTGGGCCGGTAATGGGCCTGGCATAACCTAAAATATATATTGATGAATTCCGTTGCTCTAGTCAGTAACTTGTGTGCCAAATAGGGGTGGATTTTTTTGCCAATTTGCCATGCCAACCTAATTAATTACCAACCGTCTCATACCGATTTTGTGTCAAATTTTTTGTGCCAATTGGTAATGGTACGGAATTGTACCGTACCGAAATTTTATGGTATGGTATTGGTAATGGATATTATTACCACGGTATTACCTTACCGTTCCGAACATATAATATAATATATAATTTATAAATTATATAATATATAATTATATAACACATATTTATAATACATATTTATAATATTCTAATAATTTGATATGATGAAAAAGGCTCAACCTCGATTCAAGATTCCAAATAGGAAGAAGATTGTTGCCAGTGTGTGAGATTTATATGTGTTGGAGAAGTCGAAGTTATTTGAAGCAATGCATAATCAAATGATAAGTATCACAACTGATACTTGGACATCGGTACAAAACATTAACTATATGGTAGTTAAGTGTGAGGATTTTATTACAAAATGCCTCAGTGTAAATAGAAGTAAACTCGATCAATATAAATCATATTTAAGTTTGTCGAAGTTTCCCATTACTTTGTTGGATTTCTTTTTAACAGCAACGACTCCCCTTTCAGGATGATAAATTTGCTGAGGGTTGGTTGGCTGAATATTTCTATATATACCTTCTGAAAATTAAGTTGCGTTTGCTAAAAAAACGATGTAAGGGTCCTTAATAGTTACCGTTACGATTAATAATCGTTTAAACTATTATCTTCTTTTTTTTTGTCAAAGAGTTTAAACTATTAGCCAATGGATACAAATTAATTACGTTTACTCTCCCGCTACATCCGTTGCCCATAGTAAGGATTCAAGTTGTCAGTGGGAACGTGCAAAAAAAAAAAAAAAAAAAAAAAAAAAAAAAAAACCCAAAAAAGAAAACGGTTCCGTACCTTTTTTGGTCTGCATGTGTACAAAATGAAGGGAATTTTAACGAAAAGTTCTCGGTACTGTTCACTTTAACGAAAAACTACATTTTTACACTAAAAAGTCAATACTGGTACTATTCACTTTACCCTTTATTTTGTCCTTATCGTTAAAACTCAAAATTTTCAAACTTTTTTCATTAGTTTTTCTCAAAATGAATTGTTGAACGATGACCGATATTTAGGGATGAAAACATTGTAACACTCCCCAACATACAAAATACAACTGCAACTGACCTTTTATTATAGTGGTTGACACATCTAATATCTAATTTAACAATGTTTATCGTTTGACAAAACAAAACATACAAGATACAACCCCCCTTCTCAATTGGACTTAAAAAATAGTTGGAAATAATATCCAATCGTGGTACATAAATCGGATCCAAATCACCTTATAAATACAAGTTTTGAGGAAGAGAAAATGATTCGATCAAACACACTTGTTATTCTATTTTCTCTTCACATTCTATCCTAGTATAATGTCAGTCCTAGTCTAGATTATTTAAGTTTTGTACAATTTACTTCCTGAACTTGTATTTCAATTTCTTTACTTTAAGCAATTTAATTTAGAGAGGTTTAATAAAACACCCTCGGTACTGTTTACTTTTAACGAAAAACTATTTTTTTACCTTTAACTGTCACTATTCACTATACCTTTAAAAGTGGCTTTTCGTTAAACTCAAAGTTTTCAAGTCTTTTTCATTAGTTTTCCTTTTAATTTATGCATTTGTACTTTAAATACACACTTTTCTTTCAATTCTTTATTTTACGCACTTTACATTTTGTCTTATCCGTTAGTTTTATTAACTTTCAAAGCACTTTTATTTCATGCACCATTCTTAATTTAATTTATTTTAGAGAACTTTAACGAAAAAATGTCGGTATTGTTTACTTTAACGAAAAATTACATTTTTATACTAAAAAGTCAATCACAGTACTATTCAATTTAACCTTAAGGAAAACTAATGAAAAGGGCTTGAAAACTTTGTGTTTTAATGATAAGGACAAAATAAAGGGTAAAGTGAATAGTACCAGTATTGACTTTTTAGTGTAAAAATGTGGTTTTTCGTTAAAGTGAACAGTACCGTGAGCTTTTCGTTAAAGTTTCCTTTATTTTATCCTTATCGTTAAACTCAAAATTTTCAAACTTTTTTCATTAGTTTTCCTTGTATTTTATCGTTGGTAGATTAATTTAATCTCAATTATTTTCAATTCATTTTACTTTCTCACTAGATCTTCACCATCATCATTTGGTAGTTCATTCAAAGCCTTGTCTTTGAGGTAGAGAGAATACCTAGCTGAGAAGAGGTTCCTTACTCGGCTGTTAAATCGTTTAATTAAAAGTCAAATTCAAGGAGCAAACACGATCACCTTGACAGTTTTTTTTCTACATTAACCAATCTTGATCATGTGAAGGCACGCTCGTGCATCTAAATTAAAGAAGAACAAAAAATATCCTTTTAGGCAACCCCGTCCGACAGAAAAGAGGAAAACATATTCAATGCAACGAAAAATAAATGGACAAGCGCTCATTAGATTCATCTATCTTATTAACATTTGATGTACTTAAAGTCATAGAGTATTGTAGGAGCATATTATTTACTTCGTGCGGTTATGATCATGATGACTTTCTCGTTTCCAAAGTCATCACTCAGAGTATCTAAGCATAAACCAACGGTCATTTAAAGGTCTGCCAGCCGCCAGCAGACCTGACCTCCATGCAATGGCGAAGTCAGGAGGGAAGGACGAAATTCAAAAAAGTGTAAGGTTCAATGGAAACGGTTGCTTTCATACTAGAGAATGCAAAGTTTTAAGTCAATATTCATAACAGAAAACAGTCTCTCCACCAAAGTGTTTGTAAGCGGTAATATCAAAACCATGTAATAAGTTTAAATTGGTTAGGATTATATTCTTAGAAAAACGTTAGATGCTAGTCAGGCAGCAAACTAGGGCCTAGCAGCAAGACGCTTAGACGAGATTTAAGCAGGAGCCTAGATGAATTTAATTGAATTTCTTTTATGGTAAAATAAGCATTAAACAATATTTACATTATTTTTTAAAAAAGTAACACAATAGCCAGAGATAATATGAGAGTTTAAGATAAATATGTTGGGGTATTAAAAAGAGGAAAAAAATACATACAAGAATAATTTTTAAAAAAAAAAGAAAGAAAATAAGAGAGAATGGGTTAACAAACCACCAAAAAAGGTGGGGTCAGAAGAGAAAAAAAAGGCAAGGGGGAATGGGTAAACAAAGTGGTGCGTGGGTACAGTTAGTACTGGTGGGTCAATAAGTCAGTTTTAAAAGAGAAAAAATGTAAACAAAGCATTGTCAAACGACACATTTTGGTATAGGGAATATCAAACTCATAAGTCTTCATCTTCTTCGCAAGTTTCGCCGCTCTGCAACTACTATTTTTTTTTCTTCAGACTTCGTTCTCCAAAAACAAATCCCTCTTTGCTGCGCAGCAGCAAAAACCAAATCACCAGAGCAGAAATCCTTATTTTCGATGAGAACGGATGGGCTGAATTAGTTCTCCTAGGCATGTTTTCCGGCGAGAGGAGGGGCGGCCGCCACTCCTCGCCCTCACGTAGCTTTGCCACTGCCTCCATGCATCTTCTCCTTCTAGACCCTCATAAAGAATGGGACTCCGCTCCACAAATACCATTGAGAGGTCAAACTAACAGTCTTCATCTGCCTCTCGAGAATGACTTACATATAACGAAATGTTGATGAGATAATAACTTATATCAATCAAATATTATAATACTTATTGAGAAGTTAAAATATGTACATCATAATTTATGAAAATTGTTATTGACATTCTAAAATTTTCATTTTACACTCTAAACTTTCTATATTTAGAAAGAAAAATACACTTGTAAGGATGCAAAATGAGATTTTTGAAGTGTCTATAACAGTTCCTTAATTTTTAATTAACTTAAAATACTGTCTCAATTAGGGCTGGAAAAAAATTATCGAAATTCCGAACCAAACCAAACAAATCTCGACCCCAAACCTAAAAAGCCCCAAACCGAAATTCCTAAAAATTTTGGGATAACATACCAAACTAATCCCGAACCATTAGGTACGGAATTTGGGATTGCCTATTTAATGTCCCGAACCGAATGGAAACTATATATATTATTATACATTTATGCTTTAATTATAGTTAGAATTAATTGCAACCGTTGGATTCTTTCAAAACGATATGGCTCGTCCATTCTTTGTTAGGGGTCTTCAGCCCTATGTTTCTCTTATTTCATTTCGAAGCTCAACTACCCACCCCTCACTTTGTCTCGAATTCGAACTAAACCTCAGCTCAGCTTAACTCAACTCAACTAAACTCAACTCCAGCCAGCCATTGGCCCACCACCACCGCATACCATCTCAGACTCTTCAGCCTCCCTCCACCACACGCAGCCACCTTTTTCTCTCACAATTCTCTCTCTCTTTCACGGTTCTATCTCTCTCACCATTCTCTCTCAGACACTTAAAGTCTGAGAGTATTGTCTCTGGAATCCTCGACCTAGCATAGAGATTTTTCCACTAAATCAGGTACAATTTTGAAATTAATTGGGGTTTCGAATTAATGTCAAGGGTTAAAGTTTGTGAAATTCAGTGATATAGGTAATTGATTTGAGTGTGCAATAGATGGTATTAGTTCAAAAATCGACGTATCAAGGTTAACAAATTTGTTCTTTCAATGTTGGTTGTTTGTCGTGGATCCTTGTTTTAGACTTATGATGGAATGGCTGTCCTAATTGGTTTGATGAAAGTATGCGAATACATATTCATGTTGTTTAGTCTCACATCGGTCATACAAAAAGAAAAGTAATAGTTTAAATATCATAACCCCACTCTAACTAATACCGTGGCCTTTTGTGATAAAACCCTACACCTGACGGATTGTGTAGGTGGTAATTACTAAGTTGAGGACAATATCGGTGTTGTTGGAAGTGGGCCGTATGGCCCGTCTCTCTGATAATTCTACATGGTATTAGAGCCAGAGAGCGGGCCCGTACTTTACTACCACGTGATAGGTGGTTCCCCTTGGCCCCGCGCGATGATGGTGGGTCTCTTGGCCCCACGTGTAGGTGAGTCCCCTTGGCTCCATGTGGTTGTCAATGTATGGATCTCCCATGTGTGACCCACTAATTGGGTCCCAGGTGAGGGGGCGTGTTGAATCCCACATTGGCCATACAAAAAGAAAAGTAATAGTTTAAATATCATAACCCCACTCTAACTAATACCGAGGCCTTTTGTGATAAAACCACAAACCTGACGAATTGTGCATGTGGTAATTACCAAGTTGGGGACAATATTGGTGTTGTTGGAAGTAGATCGTATGGCATGTCTCTCTGATAATTCTACATGGTATTAGAGTCAAGAAGCAGGCCTGTACTGTATTGCCACGTGATGGGTGGGTTCCCTTGGCCCCGCTCGATGATGGTAGGTCATTTGGCCTCACGTGTAGGGTGAGTCCCCTTGGCTCCATGTGGTTGCTGATGCGTGGATCTCCTAAGTGTGATCCACTAATTGGGTCCCACGTGAGAGGGCGTGTTGAATCCCACATCGGTCATACAAAAGGAAAAGTAATAGTTTAAATATCATAACACCACTCTAACTAATACCGAGGCATTTTGTGATAAAACCCCACACCTGACGGATTGTGCAGGTGGTAATTACCAAGTTGGGGACAATATCGATGTTGTTGGAAGTAGGTTGTATGGCCCGTCTCTCTGATAATTCTACACATGCTTGTTTTGTGAATGTGTGAAGTTATGTTTGTTTTATGAATGTGTGTTCTGATCCATTCTAAAATACCAAAAATATTTGGAAAAATACCGAAAACATTTCGGGAATACCGAAAATTTCGGGTTGGGATGAGTCTTCAAATTCCCATCTCGAAAATGGTCAGTTTGGAATTAGGATCTCATTTTCAGTTCGGGATCCCCTAGGTAACGTTTGGTACGCAGACGAGACGGG
Source organism: Crataegus laevigata (assembly GCA_963580275.1). Classification (NCBI taxonomy): domain Eukaryota; kingdom Viridiplantae; phylum Streptophyta; class Magnoliopsida; order Rosales; family Rosaceae; genus Crataegus; species Crataegus laevigata. The sequence continues at coordinate 12,491,842 of OY756940.1, read as the reverse complement.
ACGGAACGGATGTTCTGTGTTATGTTTGGTACACGTAGGATGGAACAGAACGGTTGTTCCATTCTGCGTTTGGTAGTGCATGGACGGAACGAAACCAAAAGCTTAAAATGACTAAAATACCATGTTCTGTCCCTTATTTGGTACAATTTTGTGCATGGAACGGGACAAGACTTTTTTTTTTTCCTTTTTTTTTAAGTTGTTCAAATTTGAACACTATTATCCATTATTTGTTTTTCTTGGTCCAAATTTCAATTGGTATATGTTGTGTTCCACATGCAAACCCCTTTAAAGTTTGTAATTTTTAATCTCCCAGTTTTCTACAGTTCCATTCGAATTTTCAACATAAACCCATCAAATTTTATTATGCAAATTGCAAACCCCACACCCCAATTCAATTTTTAGTCCCTAATTTTGGTTCTTTCAATTATGGGTTGTTGTTCTGGGAGTTCAAGTTCTGCAAACATTAGAATTGGCCTTGTTTCCAAGGACACCCCTCTAAATATTCCCCATTGCATTGCGTGGCAAACCACACAAGAGCACATGAGAAATGTTCAAGACCAAGTTTCATGTTGTTCCGTTTTACGTTGTATTTGTTGTTTCGTGTGGTTTGGTTGGTTGTGGTTGATTGTTGGTGTTTTATTGAAAAATATATAAGTTTAATGATCATGCATGTCGTAAACGTTTTAGGGTTTAAACATTCAGAACTTAAACAAAGAAAATGAAATATGCATAACTTAAACATGAAATATCCGAAATCAAACATTTGTCCCGACTTAAAAAACAAATAATGTCTTGCTAAAGCAATAATGAAAACACTAGAAGTTGATAAAGTTCATCATACTAAAACCACAAATACTAAAACCCCAAATGCTCAAAGGCTCTCCATAAACACTTTAATGAAATCTGGCTTCTGTGAGTCATCCAAGGTAGACCAAATACCCATCAAATCGGTATCTTTCACTAACTTCATTGAAATTCTAAGCACCTGATCACAGAGCAAAGCACAGCAGGGTATAGAAACAGACTCCCTCCAATGAAAAAAATTGAAAGTTGCATTAAAAAAAAAAAAAACTAAGAAATGGACATCTAGAAAGCATCACAGAGCAAAGCACAACAGGTTATATAAACTTGAAAGTGATTTTAAGAAAGAATCAATCACGCATGAAAGGGAATTGATAACTGAGCAAAGCACATCAGGTATATAAACTTGAAAGTGATTTAAAAAAAAAACAGTGCTGGCCGCAGAGAACATTAACTTGGAAAAGGGAATTGATAACTGAGCTTTAGTTGGAACACAGGAATCATGGGTGTATATAACAAGGGAAACATAACTGGGGCAATTTATATCTGTACGTGAGTTCTTGTTAGATTTTTTGTCAGATTTCAAAGGAAAGAAATAAAACAGCCAGATACCTTAATACATGTGCCAGGTGCAATAAAACAGCCGATTGCACGTGAGTTCTTGTTACATTTCAACTATTTACCAGTCCACAAGAAAGCAAGACAAAATCCAACCGATGGCTCATCGAGCGGACAATCCATGTACTTCTAACTAACCAACTTAAATCCAATTCTCAACTAGTTGATGTAGATACTTCTTACAATCTATATGCTCGTATCAAAGTAAGATCTGCAAATCAAACTCTCCCATACATTATCTAGAACTCCAACTGATCCGAAAACACGTCAAGTAATAAAATAAACAGAAGCAGAAAGAAAACATTTAAAGTATCTTTGCGAGGCTAATTCTACTTCAAGCATAATTAGCTTCCTTGTTTTCACTTTCCAACAACCAACACTCTATCAAAATCGAACATAAACTAATACGTCATCAATTTTAAAAAGAAGAACAGAAGAACAAGAAGATGAAAACTAATGCATACAAAACTTAGCAAACGAGGCCGTAACAGGAACCGGGAACGTATATTTACAGAAACTAATGCATGCATAACTTATTATTTTTTAGGCTGAAATATAACTACAAATTAGATTACAAATTTGATTTTTATTTGACGGTACCTTATTTTTTTTCTTCCCAATATTACATTCATTAGGTCAAATGAATCGTGATTTACAAGTCGAAAACACAAATTTCCTGGAAAAAAAAAACACAGCAAGAAAGGTTCTTGGAAGGGTATGCAGGAATTAATGACATTGAAGGATAAAGTTGAGCAACAGGTAGTGGAAATTACAAATGTTTTGAATAATATGCAAGGACCAAAGCAGATCGAACCAACCAAAGCATAACAAAACAGGTAGTGGAAATTACAAATGTTTTGCATATTAACTGGGTGTTAATGAAATCGAAACAAGCAAATCAAATGAAATCGAACCTAGAACGGAGATGCAGAGCTGAAGATGCTACACGGAAGAGGATGAGGAGGAAGGTTCGCAGAGCTGCTACACGGAAGAGTTGCGAAGGGGAGATGCAGAGCTGCTACACAGAAGAGGATGAGGAGGAAGGTTGCGAAGAGGAGATGCAGAGGTAAAGAGGCTACACGGAAGAAGATGATGAGGAAGGTTGCGAAGGGGCAGTGGCGGAGCCAGGATTTTGGGTTAGAGAGGCCTCTCACAAATATTTAAAAAAAATTAAATCAATAGTAGGTACAAAACTGTTAACCAAAACATCATATTATATATATGAAAAGTAACCAGAATTCAAAATAACATAGCATTGATAATATTACATATTCCTAATAATTAAAATAATTGTCTTCGACGAGTTTTCATATTTTGAAACCGTTGCATGATAGCCTCGTCCTCTATACTATTAAAAATATCCTTTTCAATATAAGTAACCAAACAATCATTCATCCACAATTGTAGATGACAACATATATGAATTAATTTAATCATAATTTATAAACAAAAAATTGTAAGAGGAATTGAGAGTAAAGTACATACTTTGGCTTGTTGACCAATTAACTAAACTTCAATGTCTTTTCTTTGATGGAATGACGGAATAATGGAATTCTTTAATCTGCAAAAAAAAATATTATTTGTTAAATTAATTTAGAATTGTAGATGACAACATATATGAATTAGCAAATTGCAAAAAAAATTGAAAATGACAACTTTGGAGATTCGAAGTTCATACCTTTGAGGTTCATGGAAACTGAGAAAAGCAATACACAAAGAGAGCCGGAACCTATAACAAAATACTAATTGAACTTCGAATCAGTCTGGGAAAATTAGTATTTTATTATTCTCCAAATAAAATACTAATTTTTAGAACAGGAAACTGAATTAGACTGCAGTCTGCAGTCTGCCAGTTTTTGGAGAATAATAAAATAATGTTCTTTAGTATTGGGAAAAGGAATAGACGTGTTGGAAGTTGGAATAGGTAGGGTTTAGGGTTAGACTAGATTACACAAATATCCTTAAAATATTTAAAGAGAGCCGTAACTTTTGCCTAGGAAATTGGAATAGTTTAAGTGAAAAAGTTATGGAAAAGTGATAAAAAAATAAATAAAAAAAGTAGTACTAATTTTTTTAATAAACAAAAGCATAGAGCCGGAGCTTTTATCTAGGAAATTGAAATGGCATAAGTGAAAAAGTTATGGAAGAAAAGTGATAAAAATAATAAAAAAATAAGTAGTACTAATTTTTTTTAATAAACAAAAGCAGGATGGGCCTAGGACTACTGTGGTCCTATGGTCCCTCCGCCCCTGCGAAGGGGAATGCAGAGGTGAAGAGGTTCACAACAGCTGAGAAGAAGAAAAGATAGTTTTTAGGGTTTGTTGTATGATTTTGATGATGTAAATTTTGAAAAAGATAAGGGGCATTTTTGTCTTAAATTTTATGATTTTTGTGTTCCACGGGATGGAAAAACCCGTTCTAGGGGGAGGGGAACCAAAATTTAACTCATTTTCATTCTGTGGGACACGCGTTTCACAAAATTTTAGCGCACCAAACATGGGACGGAACGCGTCCGTCCCACTCTGTTCCGTCCCATCCCACGTACCAAATGCACCCCTACCGAACGAGCCCTAGTTACAATATCAATCTTTTATTGCTTTTCAGTGATAGAATATCTGTTGGATGACCTTAGTATTACATGTAGCTTGATTGACCTTAGTAGCAGGGGCGGAGCCACCAAGGGACTAGGGTAGTCCCAGGCCCATCCTGACTTCAGCCGAGGTGTGAACCTCATAGAAGAAGATGGAGCAAACGACATTGTTAAGTTGTTAGATTTTAAATCTTTTCGGCTGTTTAATGAAACGATAAGTTTGGCAAGGAAGTTTTTAAAAGAGATGTGCAATTTTAAATGGAAAAAGCAACCCCACTTCGCAATTTTAAATGGAAAAAGCAACCCCACTTCTGGTTCGATTCTCTCACCTAACAGTAATATACACCCTATAATTTTCTAAAGCAACCCACCTTCTTTATTTGCAGACCTCTCCCCCTTTTCCTTCTTTTTCTACTTCTTTGTATTTTCTTTAGCCTTCCACAACCTACCTCTTACTTGGTTATCTGGGTTTTTACATTTTTTTCTTCTTAGTATTGAATCTAAGAGAATTTTTTCAGTTTTGTGAGGATTACACAAATTGCATATGTCAACATGTTATATATTTGAGAAAGGCCCCTCCTCATTCAGAATCTTGGCTCCGCCACTGCTTAGTAGTGACCCAGTGTAGTCAATTTACTTGTGCGCAAGCAAAGAATTGTAAGATTTTCGGTGAAATATAAAATTTAAACGATGATATAAGGATGACATACGCGGAGGTTTCTTGTTTGTTGGACTCGGAAACAAAAAGCGTTTACTTTGCAACTTTGGCTTCTTTCCTTGCTTCCTAAAAGCCTGCTGCTGCAATCTTCATCTAGGAAGACGAAAATTATATGGGAGTTTTAACGAAACACTTTTGATACTGTTCATTTTTAACGAAAACCCACATTTTTACTTTTTTCTGATATTATTTACTAGACCTTTATTTGTCATATATATAAAGTGAGAATGATAAAAAGGTGAAACATTCAAAATACCAAAAATTATCCTTCAAGAATTCTAAAAATTACAATTGAACAATAAGAATTTAAAGTAATTCACCACATTTTAATTTTGAATGAATTTTAATATTTTTTAATAAAAATATAAAATATTTATTTAAAAAAAATTAAAAGACATAATCTAATATAAAAAGGCCAATTGCCACACGCGTATGCGTGTGGCAAGAGGCTAGTTTTTCATTAAAACTAAAGTTTTTTTGGACTTTTCGTTAGTTTTCCTAAATTATATCTCCTCCATCAATAAATATATTAGCAAAACATTCTTTTAGAGTTACAATAGAAAAATCAATCATAATTTTTAGAGTAATTCTTATTTTACTATTCTAATTCTCAATTTATTATCCTAAAGTTTTTTTGTTTGAACATCAAGATTTTTTCATTTCAGTCTGGTACGCAAAGTGATAATTTTGGGACACTTTTCATACATCTGTTAACCTTTCTGCTAAAACAGCAGTTTAACCTGTGACATGGCGCCCACGTGGATAATGACTGGGTGCCACATGCAAATTTGGGCCCATATGGATATTAAAAAAAAAATCGTAGCTAGATACTTTTGCAAAACTTTTATACAATTAAGCATTCAACCCTCCAAAACAACTTATATAGAACAAGTTCACCCCCATATATAATCTTTTGTCCAATAATGCAGTGTTATGTGCAATTTTTCAATACATCACAAGGTATTATTAACCGGAACGCTACGTGATAATAAATCTATTTCATATAAGTTGGTCTGCAACCCCTCCCCCTTTTTGTTTGGTTAACAATAATTTCCTTTTACTAATTTTTTTGGGTAACAATGCTTTTTTTTTTTTTTTAACAAATGATATTATCTACACTAAACCTTTGGCGATAATCGAAACTAAAATCTCAATTACAAGTGAACAGAAATACCACTAAACCATAGTACTAAGGTATGGTTTGGTAGTGAGGTGATTTTGAAAAGAAAAAAAAACTGGTATCAAATAAAGCTGGGCGCATTTTTGTATTTGGTATACTTCAACTTCAGCTTTTTTTTTCCACAGTTTTGGGTGAAAAAAGCCAAAAAACAGAAGCAGCAAAAGGCAGCTTTGAAAAACTGGCTTTTCAGCTTCTGCGCAAACCTCTAAAACACTGGTGAATAGTGACCCTCGTCGGTGCTCAATCGGTTTGCCTCCTCCTTGTCGCCTCTCAATGCCCACAACCTTGTCTCTTTCCTCCCCTCCCTCCCAACCATTGTAGAATCCAGAGCCTCCCTCGTCGTCCTTCTCAGCAAGCTCCTCTCTCTCGCCGGTTCCCCCAACATCCGTAGTGATCTTCCTGTTCGAATCGCCAGAACCTTCATTTCCCCAGGCTTGGAGCTCGGATCACTCTATTTAACCGAAGAGAAGGCTCTTACATTGGAGTAACTCAAGTTATCCTCTGATGTGTGCGTGATATGTGAGCTTCTGGACCACCAGTCCGCCACTTTGTCTACTTTGATCAATGCAATGACGGCGATTTCTTGCAAGGTTTTGAAGGCCAGCATAACGTCATTTAATTTGATGGATTCAAAGGATAGGTATGCCTCAAAGGAGATAATTGCGATGGCCAGTGATTTGAAGGTGTTACTCAATGGGTCTAAGTTAGTGGGTAAGCTTAAAATTGGAGCGGTATCAGGAATCCCCCAAATTCACGCGAAATTGAGATAGCGGTATCGGGAATTGTCCAAATTTCATACCGTCACAACTGTTTTGCATAAAAGTTTACCAAACACTATCATACTGCTTTTTTTCTTTTTCCAAAAGCACTTTTACAAAAAAGTTTACCAAACACTTTGCTGCTTTATTTCACAACTACTTATTCTCACAGCACAGCAGAATCAATTTTTTTCAAAGCACAGCAATACCAAACCAGCCTTAAGTAGCTTTGGATAACAACTTTTTAATGACACAATTTTGGTGGAAGTCCGTTGTGAGAAGCACTTTTCTTACCAGTACATTTCTTATAAGTATTTTTGCATGATCCTTAAAAGCACAACAAATATGTTTATTAGAAATTCAAGTAATTTTTTGAAAAGAAAAAAAAACACTTGAAAGTGTTTCCTATAAAAACTCCAGTGGGTAAGTGTTTCCTATAAAAACTCCAGTGGGTAATTCTCCAAAAAGCTCTCCTCTTCCATAATTAGTGTCAAACTTTTCATCTTTTGGGTAACAATTTATGAATTGTCATTATGTTTAGGAATATCAATAGCAAAATTATTTCCACATGTTAATTCTATCCTTATGGAATGTGCACACCTTTATTTATTTATTTATTTTTATTCATTTTATTCGATCTAAATGCCTAAATTTACAAGCATATAAAAAGAGAGGAAAAAAACATGTAAAAATCACTTAACTGTTAATATTAAATTGTAATATATGATCAGTGTGCTAATAATCGGTTCAGGCGGCTGCCAGGCTAGGCAGTGAAGGCCCGCCGCAATTTAGGATAAATTGTTTTGAAAAATCGATCTAGAGCTAGGTGGTCCTAGGCGGAGGGTTAAGTAGCACCTTGGCGGTTTTTTATTTTTATTAATTGTGTGTTTTTTTTCTTTTTTGGTTTCATGGTGTTAACTTATGAAAATGGTGTACCTAATTTGCAAATGATGGATTTACTACAAGTTCACCCAATGGTGAAATGAATTGAAGCGCTTTTGAGGAGATACATACAAAGAAAAGAAATAAACTAGAAGGTTAAATAATTTAGTCTATGTCCAATTTAATGCAAGGATCATGAACAAAAAGAATTTAGTTTATCATCCAAGAATCATTCTCATTATGATTATATGCTTACTGTTTTTTAAATATTAACTTTTTGGATGTATATACTGTGTATTTTTCTACTTCGATTTTTGCATTTTATCATTTTTTTTATTATCCGTACAAGTATATATATTTTGTTAGGTGTATATAGACACTTATTTACAATATATATAATAAATTTACATAATCCGCCTAGGCCCCTGTCAGCCGCTCGACTAGTGCCTAATGTTTTTTAGACCATTGTATATGATAAAATACAATAACTCTGTCAGCCACCTGACTAGTGCCTAATATTTTTTAGAACCATGTATATGATAAAATACAGTAACGCTGAAGATAGTCTTTCAAAACTTTCTTGCACTCCTTTCATTAATATAAGGGCACTAGCGGGGTGCACAAATAGCAATCCACTATAGATTACCTAAAGTTAGAAAGCTTCTTCTTCTTTTTTCTTATGTATTGAAAGTGGCTAAAAGTCGTGAGCTTGTCAATCCAACAAGATTCATCAAGCACAAAACCAAGATCGGAATTTTCTTTCATAAAGAACACCCAAACAGATCATAGTAATCAAAATATTTCAAATACCTATAAAGATTCATAATTTAAGTTGTTAAGAGCATATCCAAAAGAGAGTCAAATTCAAAACATTAAATTTTAATTTGATAACTGATTTGACAATTTAATATATTATTAATATTTTCTTCCCACAAGATATGTCAAAATTTATTGTTTCATTTATGTTTTTTTTAAACAAAAATAATATAAGCTGGGTTGTTGTTGGTTTAAAAATAATAAAATAATACTTAAATATGTTAGCATTTAAGATAAGATATGGAAAATGCCTTTGAAAAATAACAAAAACCATATTTGAAGACGATGTCAACTTTGACATCTCTTTGTCCATATTAGTTTAGTCTTATTTTTCATGTCATATTTAATATTACGGTTGGAGTAAATGATATATCATTTGTTATTGTTATATGTTTATGTGATACTTTTTACATTTCTTTTAGGAGTGTGCTATCCACACACCCCTTTTTACTTCTCACACCCATCTTAATTTATGTTCGTTAGATCTTCTTCAATTCATTCGATCCGACGGCTGAAATCCAAAAAGGTGTGGGATAAGTAAAAAAGGTGTGTGAATATCACACCCCTTCTTTTAAGGTGGTCTAGATCATGTAGTTTTATATCTACTGTGGCCAAGATTGTAATTAGCTCAAATCTTGGAGTCGTTTAGCAGGGACGTCACTCCAAATGAGAGCTGCTGCAAACAATGCCATGTTCCTGTAACTCCCAAACGTTAAATTTGGGAGCCAACTCTGACGCATGCGAGAGCCAAACCCCGAGTAACGGTTTACCCCCTTGTAACTGCTCAAGTCACATCCCGCCACATCGTCAACCCTTCAATCCCACTTGACACCCGAGTAAAATTCTCTTCGCTTCTATTCTCATTTCATTTCTTATTCTTCTCTCACACATTACTTTTTGTCTTATTATTTTTATAAAAAAAATCAAAATAAGATGTTGACGTGACTTAACTGTGACCGTTTAAATAGAAGGAGAGGGAATGAGAGAGATTAGGAAGGGAGAGAATCCTCCTCCCACCAATGGACCGCAATTAAACGTTTGTGATTAAACTACGTTAATATCTTATATGATTTTTTTTGTAGAAACAATAAGACAAAAAATAAAGTGTAAAAGAAGAGAGAAAAGAACGTGAATAAGAAAGGATGAAAATCCTACTCCATTCACTTTTAGATTCCTTCACTTTTTGGGCATTTTCCATTCAGCATCAAACTTTTTACTTTTTACGGCTTCTCTCTTCCGTGTGACGATCAAGTACGTTATTTTTCAAGTTGCTTGTTTGCCAACTGTTTTTAAAGACTGCATAAAATGTTTTTGAACCAAATTTTAGTACAAATGCAATTTAATTTTAGAATAGCGTTTAAAGTGTTTTTAGCAAAAAGTACGATACTTTTAGCAAGAATCACTTCAAGTGTTCTTGGAATCTAATAATATTTTTTGTGAAAGTAGTTTTAATCATTTAAAAGTACTTACCAAACGAGCATACTTGGCTCGTTTCCTTAGGAGCAGGAAATTCTACATTATTGCTAATCACAATTTAACATTTGTGGAAATTTTTTTAGGATAATGCTAGAGAAACCAAATGATGTTGATGATTAGATTATTACTAAAATGTTGATAAACATATTTGTTTTCTATTGATGACACATAATTTGGTTTAAAATTTCGCCTAGCATTACCTTTTTTAATGTTTTTGATGAGTTATTTATGGCAATTGGCAGGATGTAAGAACTCCTATTTTCAAGTAAAAGAACTAAGTAACGTTTTTCAAATTAATCACGCATTTGTCGTGTAGTGTACACACAAAAATAAGGGTAAATTACATCATACCCCCTCAGGTTTGAGGTCTATTACAACCCCATACAATATCTTTAAAACATTTCACTTTCATACCTCAAGTATTATTTTATTTCAATTTCATACCTCTGTTACATTTTCCATCCATTGAACCGTTAAGTGCTGACGTGACTGCCAACTGTGTGCCACGTGGTAAAAAAAATTAATTTTTTTTAAACCTAAATTTTTACACAAAAAAAAAAGAAGAAGAAGGAAGCCCCAGCGACCAGAAGAAGAAGAAGAAGAAGAAGAAGAAGGGAAGAGGAAAAAAAAATCCCCCCTAGCGAAGAAGAAAGAAAAAAGAAAAAAAAAAGAAGGAAGAAACTCCACCCCCCCCCCCCCCCCCCAACGAAGAAGAAAGGAAAAAAAACCCAGAGACTAGAAGAAGAAGGGAAGAAGAAGAAGAAGGAAGGAAGGAAGAAAAATCCCCCCTAGCGAAGAAGAAAGGAAAAAAAAAAAAAGCCCCAGCAACCAAAAAGACACCCTCCCCCCCCCCCCCCCCACGGGCGCCCACAACCCTCATCCCGTCCCCCCCTTGGAGACCCAGCTCCCGAATTTTTTTTTTTTTTGTGTAAAAATTCAGGTTTTTAAAAAAAAAAAATTTAAATTTTTTTTTTTGCCACGTTGCACACATTTGGCAGCTACGTCATCACTTAACGGTTTAATGAATGGAAAATGTAACGGATATATGAAATTGAAATAAAATAGTACTTGAGGTATGAAAATGAAATGTTTTAAAGATGTATGAGATTGTAATAGACCTCAAATCTAATAGTTTTGTAATTTAAATATGCTACGGTGACATTTTTAAAAAGTAAGCTTTTTATATGGGCCGTGACCAAAGGAAAGAAGGCCCACTAAGGCAATTTACTGTGTTTTTTTTGTCTTTATGCAAAAAGCTGCTTGTAAGCGACGGTCGTCTATAAATACAGAGCTCTATACGGAGAGAGGCCTCTCGCTTTGTGCGTGTGCTGGGAAGGCTCTTTTTTCACTCCTACAAGTGGCAATATAAACATGTGTGGTGGTGCTATCATTTCCGACTTCATCGCCGTCAAGCGCTGCCGGAAGCTGACGGCGGAGGACATCTGGTCGGATCTTGACACCATCTCTGACCTCCTCGGCTTAGACTACTACAACAGCATCAACAAACAGCCTGAGAATCACAAGGTGGTCCAAAAGCCCAAACCATCTATCACCAAAGGTATCTATATATACATGCATATATATATATATATATATGATTATATATATGGCATTTTCATTAATGGGTTTTATCTAGAGTTTCATATACTTTGTTATAAAGCTTGCATGATTAATTGTATTTATTTCTCAGAACTTGTCTGGCTCTTGTGTTTGTTTTGGTTCATCTGCTACTTCTGGGAATTGTTTATGAATTATTTTTTTCACTAGATTTTCGATTAGAGTATTGGGCTATTTGCATATCATTTTTGTTGTTGTTCGCTGCTGATGCTTGCCACCAGCACGTATTTTTCCCCCTTTTTTTTTTTTTTTTTTTTGATTTCTAGAAAAAGTTGGATCGTATTATTAGGGAAGGTAATTAATTATTGATTTCGGCTGGAATCAAATTCTCCAATTAATTATGTACAGTGTTCTAATTTAATGATCACAAAACTACTAATTTACAGTAGTAATTAATCATAATCTACCGCCTTTTGTGTTTATTAATTATTCTTTTAATACAATAAGATAATAGTTAGATTTCTTTACAACTTTTCAGGAAGATCAAAACACAAAAGAAATTGGCTTTTATGATATTCTGGTTTATGTTTGGAAAATGGACTCCTGCCATTTATTTTTCTTTGTAAATTGAATAAATGGAAAACAAATTAAAAAATTGAATAAATGGAAAACAAATTAAACGGTAAAAAATAATATAGAAGAAGAAAAGAGATGCAAATAATTTATTTTCCTTCACGTCGAAAAAAAGAATTTGTTTTCCTTGAAATATCGATTCAAATTTCTTTAATTTATAAGGGTTGTTCTTCTAACTTTTGTACTCCATTAGCAACAAAAAAAAAATGAAGTAATTAAATTATGTGTGATTGGAGTAGTGACAAGTGATGAGAAGCCCAAGAAGGCGAGCCGGTCTGCTGCGGCCGCAGAAGGCAAGAGAGTGAGGAAAAACGCGTACAGAGGAATAAGGCAGAGGCCGTGGGGCAAATGGGCGGCTGAGATTCGCGACCCCCACAAAGGCGTCCGGGTCTGGCTCGGCACCTATAACACCGCCGAGGAAGCCGCCCGCGCTTACGATGAAGCCGCCGTGCGCATCCGCGGGGACAAGGCCAAGCTCAACTTTGCCCAACCACCACCCTCTTCACCGCTTCCATCTCTGGCGCCGGATACGCCGCCGCCGACAAAGAGGCGGTGCATTGTTGCTGAGTCAACTCGGGTGGAGCCGACTCAACCGAGTTTCCAGACCTGTTCTGACTATTATGATCCATTATATCACGGCCGTGGTGGTGGGGAGATGTATGCTAAGAATGAGGTGGCGGGTGGGGACGGCAGGTATGAGCTGAAGGAGCAGATATGGAGCTTGGAGTCGTTCTTAGGGCTGGACGAGGGGGTGGTAGAGCAGCTGAGTCAGGTGGTGAGTGGAAGCGGTGAGTCGGACTCGTTGGACCTGTGGATGCTGGATGACCTGGTGGCACGTCAGCAACTTCTGTATTAAGGCAGCGGAATTGTTATAGCTAAATATTTGTATGGCTAGGAATAAAAAACATATTAATTAAATTATGTATGTTTAATTTACGTGTGTGAAATGTGAGTGTTGAGTATGTATATGACTGGGTTTGTGTAACGTGTGTTGTTTGCTTCGGTGTTTATGTTTAATAGTAACTGCTTTTGTCGTTGTGCATGTTATATAATCAATGTGTTTCGGTTTGTGTTTGTTGGAAGCGCTTTCGAGTGTGTTTGGAGAAGACAAAAGAAACGCTCACGAGAAAGTACTTCCAAGTAAGTACATTTTCACAACGCGCTCGATTTTTGATAAAAGTTTTTAACGCGATCGTAAGAGCATTTTTAAGCGAGGTAGCATTTGAGTAACTAAGTTAAATTTGTTATGTCACGCAGAAAAAATACATCTCTAACAAATGTAGCATCTAAAAAATTAGCAACTGACTTATAAATATACAAAGTCATTCCACGGTAATCAATAAAGTGATGGTGACCATTACTTTGTTAGCGATGAACAAAAATATCTTCTTGTTTAGTGAAGAGAGAAAAATAAATTTTGGACCTACAAAATAAAATAAAGTTAAGGTATTAATATTTAAAATGAGATAAAATTTAAATAGTTAGTTGAGGAGTGAATTGTTACTCAGTACTACGGTCTGGTGGTATTCATCTTCGCTTAGAAGTGAGAGGTATTAGGTTCGAATCTCGTGGATGGCAAATTCGATACCAAATTAGATTGCACATTGTGCGGCTTTGCCGAACTCCCCCTCCCCTTAGTGTAAAAAATATTGATGTACTCAAAAAAGTTGAGGAGTGGATTAAAGTAACATACAAGTGCAAAACATGTTAGCAAATGACACTTTTTTTTAAAGCAAATTTTTTTGAAATGTCATATGAACTTGTACGCATTTTTTAATTTGTTATATAAATTAAAATTCTAAGCAATTTGTTATACCAATTTTTTCAAATAATTAATTTGTCATATGTCCTTAACTCCTTTAAGTTTTCCAATCCAATATAAATCATGTGTCTCGCACATGACTTGTGCTTAGTTATTACGGTCATTCTAATACCTTATTTCCCTTTTATTAAATTGTATTCGACAAAAAAGGGTAAGGTTTCTAGTTAAGTTTAGTATCTCAAGACATAATTGGTTATAAACCGGCCATATAATATATATATATATATATATATGTATATAATTAGTATCTAGTCCTTAGTTACTAATATTCTTTGATTGAAACCTTATTAGTTTTCAAATTAAAAAGGTTTCCAATTTTTTAATCTTATATGTACCTATTCATGTAATTTTTTAATTTTTTAATCTTAAACTATACCCATTCTTAAATATACCAATTTGTTGTAGTAAAATGTACCCTTTTTTAATTATATAAAATCTATTCAATTTTTTTCTAATCCATTTTTAAACTTGTATGAGTACATTGTTTTTCTTCATTTGAGAATGTATCCATGTCAAGTTTAATCAAAGAAATTTACTAATGTTATTAAACCTAATATCTATTATTTTTTGTGTGATTTTGAAGAATGTACCTAGATTTTGGTACAATAATTTTTTTTGTTAATTTTGATGAATGTACCCATGTTTATATACATATATACACACTCGCGCGCGCACACACACACACAATATATTGGAAAGTATAATTTATATTTAAATAATTTTAATCCACAAGTTATGAATTTTTTTATTTAAAATCTCATTAATACAAACAACTATAAATTTCAATTTTTAATTTAAAAAATATAGTAGTCTACATAGAAATACATTATCACATTAATTTTAGGGACTTCGATAAAAATTGAAAACCAACAAGGTTTCAATCAAAAAATATTGATAGTTAGGGACCGCATCCAAAGTGTACCATATATATATATATATGCCTCACTTGAGAGAAAAATATAGTTGATATTAACAGGCCTATGTTTAATATATGTGATTGAATGGGCTAAAGCATTAGAGTGTTCACAAGTTTTGCTTAGGAATATTTTGGAGTTTTGAATCATCTAGTATTCATGATAATGATTACCTTGAGCCATTAGAAGCATGTTATTACTGCTGATATTATAGGGAATTGTTATTAGCACTCCAAAAATCTCATTATACACTCCTCACAAGTGTATTTTTCTTTCTAATTATAGAAAATTTAGAGTGCCAAATGTGATTTTTGGAGTGCTAATAACAATTCCTTATATATATATATATATATATATATTAATTTAATTGGCCATGAGTTTTCAATAAATATTTGACCCAAAAATTAGAAGCCAATCAAATGGCCTGGATCGATGAACATATCTTTCTAAATAAAAATCCAAATATTTATCAATTGAGCTTATTAGCAAACTAATGTGTAGTTATATATGTATGTGTGTGTGTATATATATATATATATATAAAAGAATATTAATTAACCTACAACTATGCATGATTCTTGTTATAGATTGATTAAATAATTGGGAGACATCACATATATTCATAAATAATATCGCTGTTAATACGAAAATGCATGTTAATAGTGTTTAATTGTTAGAAAAATAAAATTATGACCAATTTCTTTTTTAATTTTCAAGTTGTTGAAAAAATAGGTAGACGAGTAAAAAAGAGAGTAAAAGGGTTGAAAACGGGTTACGCAGTTATGGTTAACCATTTATAAACGATTATGGGTATGGGTATACCCGTTTATGCAAATACCCAACGGGTAAACGGTTATGCGAGTAAGAGCTTAAACAGTTATGGGTAAATAACCGCAGTTACCCGTCTTCCATAACCGTTGCCTATCCCTAGTTATTCCAAATATGTAATGATACACCAATGGGAGTTTGCATTTTAGCATGTCACAAAGACATAATTTCATATGGGCTCTATAAATGAGAAACAGGTTGATGTTTTGTGCCATAAATGGAGTTGTAAATGCATATATGCTAAAGAAAAGAAAAAAATAAGTGTTTGTACTAAAGAAAATTACAAAAACTTGTGAAAGATATGTTAAAATGACCTAAATAACTCTAAACACAAGTCATGTGTGAGCCACATGACTTATATTGGATAGTAAACTTAACGGAGTTAGGGTGAGATGATAAATTAATGATTTTGTAAAGTTGGTATGACAAATTATTTAAAATTTTAGCTTATATGACAAATTTAAAAATATGAACAAATCCATATGACATTTCAAAAAAATTTCCATTTTTTTTTTTTTTTTGCTAACTTCAATAAGAGACGCTCTAATAAAGCACATAACAAAATAGTGATGTTTACACACATCTAATTGAGTTCAAAGACATTAATGAATACTTTGTTATATAATAAACAATGAAATTTTATCTTGATAATTAAATAGGCAAATAGTTTCAGATTGAATTGAATTTTTGTAAAGAATATCTATGAAATGAGACTTACAAAATAGATGGTTCAGATTGTTGAAGTTCGATGTAAAATGGGTCTTACACCTAATTTCCATTAAAAAAATATAAATCCCTTTGCATAAAGATATATATATACGCGCGCGCGCGCACGAATTCACAGTAAAAAGAGCAAGAAGATCACTGCTTGCTTATAGACACAAACACACACACACGAATTCACAGTAAAAAGAGCAAGAAGATCACTGCTTGCTTGTTATTGTCTTAAGCTCATCATCGCTTACTTGCCGACATTATTATATATAGATAGGTACATATCAATAAACAAAAGAAACGTCTGCTTTGTAGCTAAATGGCATTAAAAAGATGGCAAGGGTGATGTTTAGATTAGATGCATGATGCCTTATCGTTTGCGGGCGGTCGACTGTCTTTGTTTCGCAAATTAAAGTTTTGGTTATGCTCCCATTCATGTCGGTTCATGTATCTGATTATATAATATAATAATAATAATACATTTATAAGACCTGTACATATATATTTATATTATACTCATAATAATTCTTGTTAGTGGTTAATTTAATATTAGTATGTACGAATAAGTGTAATTATGTAAGTGACCATTTACTACAGTAATGGAAGGTGAAAAGATAATGAACCATTGTATAACGGTATAAGTTTAAACTCTGTTAATAACTAATTTAATAAAGTCTATCATCGGACGAAAAAATATAAGTGCAATTATAGGATATGATTATGTAAGAATTAATAAACTAATTCAAGGCAAGGACATACAATATGGCAGGAACGTGATGGTGATGACAGTAATCATCAGAGTGCGGGATAAACTTATGTTAGAGGATAACACTCGGTGCTTTTACATTAGGAGATACACTTTTTCCATTATATATAAACAACGTATTTTCATCGTAAAAATTTAATCATCAAAACAATTCATTCAAATTAAAATTTAAGAGGATATAAAAGTTTTTTTTAAGTGATAGATTCGATGGGATTTGTAGAATAGATCCAAATATACTTTTGACGATTGTGTTTGATATCTTTGTGAACTTTGATAGATTTTCAGAGACTTTTTTGTCATTTAAATAACCAAATAAATTTCTTATGCCATCCCAGAACCGGATAAATAAGATCCAGTCCCTCTGGAAATGGGACCCGGATATTGAGAATCAGATGGAATAATTTGGAAGATCAAACAAGTTTCTTTGACAACTACGAGTTGGGGGTCCAATGATAAGGACGAATTGCGAGGTTTCTTTCAAATTAAAAACTTGAGGTATTAAGTTCGAATCTCACTATTGGTGTGGATGCCAGATTTTTTGCTAAGGGAGGCTAAAATATCTCAGTGAATCTTCTTGACCCTCTAAAAGAATAGATAAACGTGGTTTGCCACTAATTATCTTTTTTTTTTCTTTTTTTTAAAATTCTTTGGCTTCACTGACAAAGCTGTTTGAGACTCTGCTTGCATGCATAAGTTTATATATCCTGACCTATTACGAGGAAACATAGAACTAAGAGTTGAACTGAAAGTGTCCATCTTGAAAGATTGTAACTTTTTTGAAGGGAGACTGGAGAGAGGAGGTGGTGGTGGTCAGGTGATGGTTGGTAAATGTGGACAGCCGCCGGTCAGGTGCGGTGGGGAGGGGAGGAGGAGAATTCAGTGAAATCTATGGGGAGAATAAATGATAAAATAAATTATTGAATAATCATTACATGCGGAGAATAAATCCATTGCTCCCAATTTTGAAACAGGAAGAAGAAAGCTGTTGAGCGTTTACTTGTCTGCGCTTACTGACCGTTGCAATCCAAGTGACCAATTTGGACACGGACTCCTGTAAAAAAAAGTTGAAATTTATTTGAATTCCCTATCACTTTATAATTTAACGTTAATTTCTACACAAATATTATAAAATATCATATAAAAAAATATAAAATGACAGAGAATCGGTAAAGAGTCTTATTTTGAAAGATTTCTCTTAGCATTTTTCTTACAATAGGGCAGTTAGTCGTCATGCCTAACAACCCATTGACACTTGCATACCCAACATTTTTCACCCAAGACTAGGTTCCTTTTGCCACCAATGGTAAGCAGTCAAATGGTTTCCCCATTTTTCCTTCCTTTTTTGGATTTAGTCAAGGAGAAATGAAGATGGTGGAGGAAAGGGGACGGTAGAAAAATTGTGAAATGATTCATCTAAAACGAGTACATTATAAGAAAATTAGACCCTGAAAACAAGTATGAATTTTTCATTCTCAAGTTGTTATATAAATTCTCCTACATTCCTTACCTCCAACTACCCAATTCTCCATCTCTCGTACCTATTACATTCCTTTTATCTTTGACCACTTAGATCACTCAGTACTACAGTCTAATGGTAGTCTTTTTTATTGGTAAGTGAGAGGTTTTAAGTTCGATTCTCACCAAAGACGAATTTGAACCATATTAAGAGGTTGAGCCCAACCCCGTATCCCATAAGTACGAGTGTCCACTTGACACACCCGTACCCGAAAGTAGGGCATGCTGGCCGTCACATGAGTGTGACGTAGCCAAGTGCGCTGTGCGGAAGTAAGGATCGATAACGAAGTACGAATTAATTCAAACCGAAATCTAGCAGCCTAAATATGAATGTGTGTTAGAGATATTACAATACTTATACATATTCAGAGCGTACTAAGTCAATGCAGTCAAGCATGAATAAAAGAGTTTAATTACACCATCGGTGCCCTACATATGACAAATCTATCAGAAAAGCCGGAAGATCCTCGAAGTGCCAAACTCGGAATTCAAGCTATCTAGAACCTGGAGGGGTGAAAAACAAAAGGTAGTGGGTCAGCAAAAACAATTCTTTTCAAAATCAATCTTTTCTCAAAAGTCTAGCCCCTCTCCGTAAAACCTGTATAGTTCCCAGAAAATAATACGTACTTATATATCTCAATCTTTCTCAGCATAAAACGTTTCCAAAGTATCTCAATGTATGTCGTGCAATGCATTTCAATGCCATCAAAATCTCATAAACAATGCCATGCTATGCATTTCAATAACCATAACGATACTATATGTCATCTCAGCCCTCGACCGTTAATATAGCTCATAACATCTCTATCACATCATCGTATATACGCTGTACATACATCACTATCACATCATATCATCATCATCATCATCACTGTATCAATAATAAATGCTCTAGTGCTACAATCATGTGAAGACTGTGCGAATGAACGTGGGTCACCTACATATCGTACCCACTCAAAAGTGGTCTATGCGACAAGACTGTGCACCTACTTGGATCCAAGGCGAGCATGCGGTGCGGGAGGTGAACGACACGTGAAAGACTGCGCCTCTAACTCTGGGCGTGAGCACTAACAGTATGTACAGGTTTATAAACTAACATATCATATCATATCTCATATGTATCAACTGTTCGTTCTCAACTATGCATGTACCTACCTGGTACTCACCTGGCGTCCTTGGCACCAACATATGCATGAAATGTATATATGAATACTCATGCATCAAAATCAAGTCATATGCATATCGTTAAAAACGTCATTTTCATTTAAAATGTGATTATGGGAAAATCATTATATATATATAGGTTATACGGAAAATAATACTGCCCACTCACTGGTAAGTCGCTGGATCGTAGCCCCCGTGTCGTGCCTGGCTACGGTCGTCCTCAGAATACGTTTCACCTATATGAGAAATTACTAAAAATACGTCATTTAAGCACATACACGCAAATACGAAAATAACTTCTCATACATAGCTCAATTTTGTCATCCGAATATACCAACGCGACCTACATGACGTCACGGACGTCGTGGTATTTTTAGAAAAAATTATGGAGCTCGCACGCGCTAGGAAGGCCACGGGGCTACGCGCTCCCCACGTGCGGCGCGTGCACGTCACGCGTCATCCCTGTCACCCTTCGCCGGACTAGTTTTTCCGGTGACCGGAAAACTTCCATGTGTGATTTCTCACTCGTTTCTCAACCATTCTTCGTGAAATTTTCACCAAAATGCTCTAAATTGAGAGTAGAACAAGCTATACCTTCAAAAACTTCAAAAACCAACGAGAATCTCGTCGAAAAATCTCCAAAGATTTGGCCTCCCTTGTTCTCGACGATCCTGACGTCAAAGCTTATCAAACGAACGTCTCCGAGCCTCTAGAGGACCTAACAAACACTCCTGTGATCTCAGATTTTCCTAAAACGCAACGTATAAAAAGTTGATGAATAGTGTCAATTATAAACCTTGAGTTTTGGACGTGAAATCGTTGTAGTTCTTACTTGAAAATGGTATAGTTGAGTTCGTATGGACTTCACGAGCATGAATATGTAATTTATTTCTTCGATCTACAAGGTTTGATATGGTTTGTGTGTATGCCGTACGTGTACCGTCGAGAGAGAGAGAGAGAGAGAGTGTGACTGTGAGAGGAGAGAGGGAGAGTGTCGGTGGACCAAGACCACCAATCACACAAATATCTATCTAACTTTTCATTGGCCCCCAATAACTTGGATAATTATATAATTGGCCCAAAAATTATTAAACTCATGCATAAACGTTCGCCCGAACTCAAGGGCATAATAGTTATTTCATAACGTCGAAATAAAAATCCTGGGACGGGTTGTTACAATTTACCCACCTTATACAAATTTCGTCATGAAATTTCATACAACATAAACATACTAATATCCATAAAATAACCTCGGGTACATCTCTCTCATCCGGTCCTCGGCCTCCCAAGTAGCTTCCTTCGCTGAATGATTCCTCCATAAAACTTTCATCAACCGTACTGTCTTATTTCGAAGCACCTTATCTTTCCAATCAAGTATCGTCACTGGCTCCTCATCGTAAGTCAAATCTGGGTTAATCTCTAAAGGTTGCAGAGCAATCACATGCAACGGGTCTGAAACGTAATGTCGAAGCATCGAAACATGAAACACATTATGAACTCTGGATAACTCCGACGGCAACTCAAGCCTGTAAGCTACTTCACCGACTCGCTCGGTGATCCGATAAGGTCCAATGTACCTAGGACTCAGCTTACCCTTCTTCCCAAATCGAACCACACCCTTCCAAGGCGATAACTTAAGAAATACCCAATCGTCAACATTATACACTCGATCAGTAGCATGCCTGTTTGCTAAACTCTTTTGGCGATCTTGGGCGGTTTTCAGGTTAGCCTTGATAACCTGAACATTCTGAGTAGTCTCCTCTACTATCTCAGGGTCCACTAGAACTCTTTCGCCAACCTTTGACCAACACAAGGGTGTACGACAAGGTTTCCCATAAAGTGCCTTGAACAGTGCCATCCCGATACTAGAATGAAAGCTATTATTATAAGCGAACTCCATCAAATTCAAACGCTGATGCCATGAGTCGCCAAACTGTAAAATTGAGGATCTCAACATATCCTCCAAAGTCTGAATAGTTCTCTCTGATTGACCGTCCGTCTGAGGATGATAAGCCGTGATGTACAATAGTCTCGTACCCAACGCATATTGGAAAGCAGTTCAGAACTTAGAGGTGAATCGAGGATCACGATCAGAGACAATACTCACTAGAACGCCATGATATTTCATGATCTTCGATATGAATAGCTCGGCCAACCGATTCAACAAAAACTTTTCCCTGACCGGAATAAAATGCGCTGACTTCGTGAGTCGATCAACAATTACCCAAATTCCGTCATATCCGTTCTGAGTACGAGGGAGCTTGTACACGAAATCCATAGTGATATCATCCAATTTCCACTGCGAAACGGGTAGTGGTTGCATCAACCCAAACGGCTTCTTCCTCTCGGCTTTGACTTGCTGACATATGATGCATCTGCCTACATACTCAGCGATTTCCTTTTTCATACCCGGCCAATAGTAGAATGGTCGAATGGTATTGTACATTTTCGTGCCTCCCGGATGCATTGCATAAGCTGAAATATGCGCTTCATCTAGGATATCCTTATTTAATTCTGCATTATTCGGCACGTACATCCTGTTTCCCTGCATAAGCATACCGTCTGATTCTCTGATTCGCAAGTCTTTCTTCTTACCATCATTCATCAGCTGAATAAGTTCCTGAATCTCATCGTCGTTCGTCTGGATCTCAAGTATCTTGTCGATTAGGATTGGCCTAACTTGGAAACTAGCAAGCAAGGCTTCCTCTCGATTGTCCACCATCGAATTCTCTATTTCCAACTGCGCTCCAGTCGATCTCAACTCGGTAAGAAGAGGAACTCGGCTCGCATGAAAAGCATTAATTCTGCCCTGGGACTTCCTGCTAAGAGCGTCAGCTACCACGTTTGCACGACCGGGATGATATTCAATCGTGCAATCGTAGTCGCTCAGTAACTCAATCCATCAACGCTGGCGAAGATTCAAATCCTTCTGGGTAAAAATGTACTGGAGACTCTTATGGTCTGAGAAGATCCTACATTTCTCACCATAGAGGTAATGTCTCCAAATCTTCAAAGAAAAAATAATGGCAGCCAATTCCAAGTCATGTGTAGGGTAATTCTTCTCATGAGGTTTTAACTGGCGTGAAGCGTAAGCAATCACCCTACCATGCTGCATCAAAACGCAACCCAAGCCGTTCAACGATGCGTCACTGTAGACCTTAAAATTACCATCATCGTCAGGAAGCGTCAAAACAGGAGCATGAGTGAGACAATACTTCAATTGTTGGAACTCCGCTCACAATCATCATCCCACTCGAATTTGACGTCCTTCCTGGTCAACTTCGTCAATGGTAGCGCCATAATCGAAAAGTCTTTAACGAACCGTCGATAGTAACCTGCCAAACCAAGGAAGCTCCGAACCTCGGTGACGGTTCGTGGCTTTTCCCAATTCTCTACAGCTGTAATCTTCTGAGGGTCAACCTGAATACCCTGAGCTGAAACAACATGACCCAAAAATACTACTTCGTCTAACCAAAACTGGCACTTACTGAACTTGGCATACAATCGATGCTCTCTCAATTTCTTCAACACCAACGAAAGATGTCGAGCATGGTCAGCCCTTGACTTAGAATACACCAATATATCGTCGATGAAGACAATAACAAACCTATCCAGATACTGCTGGAATACTTTGTTCATCAATCCCATGAAAGCAGCTGGTGCATTAGTCAAACCAAATGGCATAACCAGAAACTCATAGTGCCCATAACGAGTCCTAAAGGCAGTTTTAGGAACATCGTCACTCCTGATTTTCAACTGATAGTAGCCCGACCTCAAGTCGATTTTCGAGAACACACAGGCACCTCGAAGTTGATCGAAAAGATCATCGATACGCGGCAACGGATAACGGTTTTTAATCGTCGCCCCGATTCAACTGCCTGTAATCGATACATAATCTCAAGGTACCATCCTTCTTCCTAACAAATAAGACTGGGGCTCCCTAAGGCGAAGTACTGGGCTGAATAAACCCTTTCTCAAGTAGTTCCTGCAACTAAATCTTCAATTCTCATAACTCGGCAGGTGTCATTCGATATGGAGTCAACGAGATAGGATTAGTACCTGGCAATAAGTCAATGGTAAACTCCACGTCGCGATCTGGCGGTAACCCAGGTAAATCATTAAGGAATACGTCGGCGAAGTGTCTAACCACTCGAACATCCTCCAAGCTAGCAAGAGCATCATCATGAAGTACTACATGAGCTAAGTATCCCTGGCAACCTTTCGTCAACAACTTATTGGCTCTCATCGCTGAAATAACGCCATGTCTAACTCTGCTACGCTCTCCAACAAAAGTTATCTCCGGTAATCCAGGACGATGAAAGGTCACTGATTTCCCGTAACAATCAATCTTGGCACGATTGTAGTGCAACCAATCAGTGCTCAGAATGACGTCAAAGTCAACAATATCTAGCGGAGTGAGGTTAGCAGGCATAACCACGTTCTCCACTATCACGGGACATTCTGGATATACATAATCCACGTAACATTTTCCCCTCTAGGCATGGTAAACTCCAACTCATACCCCAGGGGTGATGCTTGAGGTTGAGTCAGTTGAGCAAATGTATGAGAAATCACAGAATGTGTGGCACCACAATCAATCAATACGCTAGCATAATGACCAAGAATATTCAACGTACCCATGATCAGATCCGGGTTGTTCTGCGCGTCCTGTAGCGATAGGTTATGGATACGGCCCTGTGTCTGCTGACGTCCTCCTCGTCCTCGATTTGCGTGCATACCACGTCCTTGAGTGTTTCTTCCCTAGCTAGACTGCCCGGCCTGTCTCGAGGATCCAACACCACTAACTGCAGCATCCACCTACTAGGGCTGTCCCCCCGAATACCACTGAGAGCTACCTGCTCTAAACTGCTGCTGGGGCTGATATCCATCTGAATACGGCTGCGGATGAGGCATATACCCTCTGGAATACTGCTGCTGGGGAGGCATATATCCTTCGGAATACTGTCCATATCCGCTTTGGTGGTAAGGATCAATGGGGTACTGCGGCTGGTACTGGTCCGATGAATATGGCATAGGATCCCCCGAGTAGTGAAAGGCTCATCCACGTCCCGTCTGTGCATAACCGCTAGGACCTGAATACTGCTGTACAGGCGCTGGTGGTAAGGTAGGCTGCTGAGGCCTCTGCTGGCTCTGAAGGCAATTCTTGGCCTGATGCCCATCCTGACCACACGTGAAACATCCGCTTGTACCTCGACGACACTCGCCATAGTGCTGGTTGTTGCACCTACGGCAAATCGGAGCACTGTTACGGCCAGAGTTCCCCTGCCTCTGGAATCTGCCGTCGCCAAAGAATCTACCACCGCCCCTCTGACCAGTGGCGCTATAACCTCCACTCGATGAACTCGAACTGGCCCCACTTCGTTTGAAGTTCTTAGTCTGCCGGGGCCCCTGCGAGTACAGGCCTTTGCCCTTATTGTTCTTACCCTGGCTGGTATCCCTCTCGTCATCACTATCACTCGGCAAGTTCTCCGAGTCCTCAATCTGCAGTAATACCTCATAAAACTCGTGGTAAGTGGAGCATGGAATCGTTGTCGCAATAGTGCGCCATTTCTTCTTAGTACCCAGTTAGAATCGACGTAGCATCTCCGCTTGGTTAGAAGCGACGTCCGGGTGATAGCGTGAGAGATCTGTGAAGGTGCAGTAGTAATCATTAGCAGACATCTTCTTCTGCTTAAGTCTAGTGAACTCTTGTTTCTTCCCATCGATGTAAGCTGGAGGGATGAACCTTCGGTAAAGCAGTTCCTTGAATACTCCCCAATCATTTGCCTACTCCTCTGGCATATGCTTAGCCAATTCTGTCCACCAAGAAACCGGTTCCTTGGCCAAAAACCATTTAGTCGTCTCAACCCACTTATTTTGCTGCAAACTCCCCTGACTCGTCAAGATATCAAAAGTCTTCTCGATGTGCATAAACCACTTCTCAGAACCCTCGGGCCCCTCACCCCCGACCAATGCGGTTATCTTCAAGTTATGTACTGACTCAAAAGGGGTCCGCGAAGGCGGGCGAATCATAGACCACAGAGCATTAGCAATAGCTACCCCTATCTCTGATACACTAGGGAAACTAGGTTCCCCAACGTGACGAGGCTCTCTACGAGGCGGCATAGTTCTGACAGAAGACATCAAGTCATTAGAAATTTCACAAAATATGCAAGACTGCAACCTAGGGCTCTGATACCAAGCTGACACACCCGTACCCGAAAGTAGGGCATGTTGGCCGTCATGTGAGTGTGATGTAGCCAAGTGCGCTGTGCGGAAGTAAGGATCGATAACGAAGTACGAATTAATTCAAACCGAAATCTAGCAGCCTAAATATGAATCTGTGTTAGAGATATTACAATACTTATACATATTCAGAGTGTACTAAGTCAATGCAGTCAAGCATGAATAAAAAAGTTTAATTACACCATTGGTGCCCTACATATGACAAATCTGTCAGAAAAGCCGGAAGATCCTTGAAGTGCCAAACTCGGAATTCAAGCTATCTAGAACCTGGAGGGGCGAAAAACAAAAGGGAGTGGGTCAGCAAAAACAATTCTTTTCAAAATCAATCTTTTCTCAAAAGTCTAGCCCCTCTCCGTAAAACCTGTATAGTTCCCAAAAAATAATACGTACTTATATATCTCAATTTTTCTCAGCATAAAACGTTTTCAAAGTATCTCAATGTATGTCGTGCAATGCATTTCAATGCCATCAAAATCCCATAAACAATGCCATGCTATGCATTTCAATAACCATAACGCTACTATATGTCATCTCAGCCCTCGGCCGTTAATATAGCTCATAACATCTCTATCACATCATCGTATATACGCTGTACATACATCACTATCACATCATATCATCATCATCATCATCATCATCATCATCACTGTATCAATAATAAATGTTCTAGTGCTACATTCACGTGAAGACTGTGCGAATGAACGTGGGTCACCTACATGTCGTACCCACTCAAAAGTGGTCTATACGACAAGACTATGCACCTACTTGGATCCAAGGCGAGCATGCGGTGCGGGATGTGAACGACACGTGAAAGACTGTGCCCCTAACTCTGGGCGTGAGCACTAACAGTATGTACAGGTTTATAAACTAACATATCATATCATATCTCATATGTATCAACTGTTTGTTCTCAACTATGCATGTACCTACCTGGTACTCACCTGGCGTCCTCGGCACCAACATATGCATGAAATGTATATATGAATACTCATGCATCAAAATCAAGTCATATGGATATCTTTAAAAACGTAATTTTCATTTAAAATGTGATTATGGGAAAATCATTATATATATAGGTTATACGGAAAATAATACTGCCCACTCACTGGTAAGTCGCTGGATCGTAGCCCCCGCGTCATGCCTGGCTACGGTCGTCCTCAGAATACGTTTGACCTATATGAGAAATTACTAAAAATACGTCATTTAAGCACATACACGCAAATACGGAAATAACTTCTCATACATAACTCAATTTTGGCATACGAATATACCAACGCGACCTACACGACGTCACGGACGTCGTGGTATTTTTAGAAAAAATTATGGAGCCCGCACGCGCCAGGAAGGCCACGGGGCTACGCGCTCCCCACGCGCGGCGCGTGCACGTCACGCGTCATCCCTGTCACCCTTCGCCGGACTGGTTTTTCCGGTGACCGGAAAACTTCTGTGTGTGATTTCTCACTCGTTTCTCAACCATTTTTCGTGAAATTTTCACCAAAATGCTCTAAATTGAGAGTAGAACAAGTCTATACCTTCAAAAACTTCGAAAACCAACGAGAATCTCGTCGAAAAATCTCCAAAGATTCGGCCTCCCTTGTTCTCGACGATCCCGACGTCAAAGCTTATCAAACGAACGTCTCCGAGCCTCTAGAGGACCCAACAAACACTCTTGTGATCTCAGATTTTCCTAAAACACAACGTATAAAAAGTTGATGAATAGTGCCAATTATAAACCTTGAGTTTTGGACGTGAAATCGTCATAGTTCTTACCTGAAAATGGTATGGTTGAGTTCGTATGGACTTCACGAGCATGAATATGTAATTTGTTTCTTCGATCTACAAGGTTTGATATAGTTTGTGTGTATGTCGTACGTGTACCGGAGAGAGAGAGAGAGAGAGAGAGAGAGAGAGAGAGAGAGAGAGAGAGAGAGTGACTGTGAGAGGAAAGAGGGAGAGTGTCAGTGGACCAAGACCACCAATCACACAAATATCTATCTAACTTTTCATTGGCCCCCAATAACTTGGATAATTATATAATTGGCCCAAAAGCTATTAAACTCATGCATAAACGTTCCCCCGAACTCAAGAGCATAATAGTCATTTCATAACGTCGAAATAAAAATTCTGGGACGAGTTGTTACACCACTAATACCTATATAATTTGTAACAAAAATGAAATAATTAACTTCCAATATTGGAAAAGCACACGGTCACAAGATGACCCACCCAACAAAAATAAGATGACAATTGCTCCCAAATAAAAGAAAACTTAGAAAAGGGCTTAATTATTCTTAATGGTAACTATCAAATTAGACCACGAATACAATAATTTGGCACGACTCAAATCTTATACTAGTAATGTAGGCACTGGCGGAGGCACATGAACGGCTACCATGTGTTGTAGCCCAAGTAGCTTTTAATATGAAATAATGTCTTATATGTAATTTTTATTAATTCTCGCTTATAACCCACCATATATTTAGTCACTGATTCAAATTTTCTCATTTTAATTATATAATACATTTTACAAATCAACTAATGAAAAACTATTCTAAAGTCAATTCATGTACACAAAAGCTGTGAAGCAAAGTGGACAAAAAAATTAGAATAATGTGAGCTCACAAGGAAAGATGCATGAACCAAAGCAATACTCACGTCATTCAAAATCAAAGTGGTGGGGGCCCTAAAGCTAATGATTCCAAGACAGTTGAAAAACATATATTATGTGACAAACAAGCATCCTCGCCGAATTATTTTTGTAAAAATTAAGAATTAATTAAATTGTTTGTTTATTGTACATCGTGCGATCAGTTTTTGTTAAATATTATTTATATTTAATTTAAAATTTAAAATTTAAAATAATTTTTAACTATACGATATACGATGAACGAATACGATTGATTAATCATCTGAATCTCCGCAAAGAAGATTAGGAGAGAATCTTATCCCTTGTGTGAACTTATCCACCATTATTTTGTTGTTAGTTTACGGTTAATCGAATGCAATCATTACTGAAACTGTTCTTTTGCAGACGAACAAAAACGCTGCATAAGTCACATTTATAATATATGTTTATGTCACCTGTCTCGGCTCACCTTCTATGAACAAATATCACCCACTTCACTACCAAAGGACTTAAATGACACAAAAAAAAAATTAAAAAAGGAAATTAAAAATACCAATAAGTTAAAGTTGTCAATTAACTAATAATAATTTCACCAAATTGCAAAAATAGGATATGAACAAGTCTTCACAATTATCTAACAAAATCTACTTCCCAATTATCTGACAAAATCTAACTTATAAAGTATCGATAGATAACTATTTCGCTTTCAGTTTTTAAAATTTAGTTTTCAACTTTCAAAATCTTAAACTGAAAACTGCTTTAATAGTACATAAGTAATTTGAAACTAAAAAAAAAATGAAATAATTATCAAATAGTATTGGGCCCATAATGACTTGTTCTTTCAGGTTCAGAGTTAAGAATATAAATCATGAGATAGCAACGATACAAACTGCCACAAACTACATTATAATTTATGACGAATGATTGCTCAAATAGTTTAGTACAAGCAAACAGGAACTCAGTAAACATGTATCCATTGCAGGCAGTGACATCCAGAAACAATACAGAACTCAACGTAAGACATTACAAAAACCCATCCAATGGTTGCAGCGGCATTGTAAATTTAGGAAAACCATCCACGAAACACGAAAACAACACAAATATAAAATCTAAAGAAAAACAAAATTTCCTTGACGATGTCATTCAATTTCAACGTATGCATCATTTCCGTAATGCCATTTATTTGGATTTTTCCTTATAAAAGGTTCTTAAACAAATAACATCAAAAGCAGGCTGCTACTTTTCATCGAGGAAAGCTCCAATGACAAAGCTAACACCATAGAACAAGAAAAGGGACCAAAGAAAAAGAAATAAAGACGAGACGTGATCGTCAACTTGCCTCCCATTCATCCCCCTCTGCCCTCTGTTGGCTTAATTATCCACCCACACCTAGTGAGATCAATGAAACCAACTTCTTACCAATGATTTCAACCACAAAACTAACACTTAAATCATGCTTCTAGAGCCATGATAAAACTAAACTATTCATTGGCTTTCTTTATTTACTTGTCAGCACCGTGCAGCTCGACTTGTAAGCTCTAAAGACAATTCCTCTTGCTACATGGATTTTTCCTCACCGTCCTATCCTATCCTACCCTACCCTTTTCCTTTTGCTAAACAAAAAATCTATGCAAGATCGGTGTTGCTATTTCTAAAATTTCCATCATTCTAAATCACAGCAATCATAATATACAGGAAGGGTAATCGTTTTTAATATCAAAAGCCATATATAAAATCAGATAGAACAACACTTCACTCCAATACTACGCACGTTCAAACCCATATGACATTGTAGATACTTGAATCAATCTATAGTGCATATCAGACCTAACTCCTAAGATACCAAAACCACAAAGCTGCTCTTGTCAAGACTTGCCCATTCAAATTTAAACAAAGAGGTTACAGTGAACTACTATCGTAGACAACCTAACCTAAGAACTAAACCTAGACAAAAACATCACCAAGACTGGACGTAAGTTTACCATAAGCACGGTAACTTGTTCTATCTCCACCTCTGGATAGGGGTCTAAAGCTCTAAACATCAGCTTTTTACCCTAAAAAGTCACACTTTGAAGTGATTACCCAAAATACTTTCCAAGAAAATCTGCATAACTTATCTATCACAATCCTCTGGCATTATACAACCCAGTATGCTTCTAAACTCCACTTCGGGATGAAGGTCTAAACATCAATATCTTACTCTAAAAACTCACATTTTGAAATGCCTACAATGAATCAATGTTTTTCGAGAAAATCTGCGTAATCTATGTCCCAATCCTCTGACATTGTACAAGTCAGTATGTTTCGCCTTATTTCGAACAAAGAAGTTCATTTCATATTCCTAAAAGTTAGCATTAACTCATACTTACACAATCATCAAATTCGAGCAGAGATCTATTCAAAGGAAAATTAATTATTAACAGAATCAGACCATCTATTCATAATAGCAATGGCAATATATGTACAATATATACAAATTCGAGCATCGAAATTAGACCCGAATTCTTTCCCCAATTCATACATTAAGCATTGAGAACGAAACGGTACCGAATCAGCAGACCGAAGTCAATCTCATGGGCACCTTCTCCCTGCCGGCGTCTCCCAACCCATCCGCCAATATTCGAATCACCCTCTTGAATGCGAAGTGCACGCAATTCGAAAGCGCAATCCAACACATCACCTCGTAGACGAAATCGAACGCCGGATCGGACGGTGAAGACGACGACGACTCATCCCAACTATTCCCTCCAAACTTATCGAAATTCCAACCCCCGCCGCCGCCTCCACTGCCTCCCCATCCTCCGTTGAAAAAGGGACCATCGCCGCCGAAAAACCCGCCGTCTTCCTCGCCTCCGTCGTTAGAATCGTCGCCGCTCGAAGGTCTCCGTCTGGTGCGGCGTTTTTTGCGGAGGAGGGTTCGGGTTGCGGTTCTGGTAGAGTTGGGCCGGGCACGCGGCGGAGCAACAGCGTCGAAGGGAAAAATAAAGGCGGAGATCTGAGGGACTCCATTGGAAGGCGAAGGCTGATCGGGATGAGTGTCGGTGATGGAGATTTGATTGTTGGAGGTGAGGTCATGGTGACGAATTAGGAACTTGGCGAACCCTAGGCCCTGGGCGGTGGTGGCGACTGTAACGGTGTCGTATAGAAGAGAGATATCCATCGCCGATGAATTCGATTTGTGGGTAAAGTGAATTTGGCGGAATCGGTTGGGAATTTTGGAGTCTAAAACTAAAAGGGTGTGAATATTGGTTGGGAAATTTTCCGGGAAAGTGCGGGAAAATAAGGAAGGTTAAAGGGAAACGATGGGAAAATTAGGAAGAGTGGAGGGAATTGGCGACAGCTGTGGAAAGGCCACGTGTTATTCGTTGGCGGGTGGCTACGGTACAATTTTGACGTCGGAATATAATTGAATTTGCATCCAACTTGGATTGGGTTTGATGACAAATGTTAAGATAACTCTCACAAAATGATTCTTTATGAATTTTTTATTATTTCACAGATTAACGCATTAACGTTGTAAAGTATCATGCTAAAAATATGAGGTGGCATACAAGGGAAGAGAATCCCCTCTGAATCTTATTGGTGGGGATTTTGGGGATCGAATTCGGTGCGTCTATCGTTCATCATGTGGTAATAAATTATTTTAAATAATTATATTTAAAATTAAACATGAACAGTATCCGACGAAAACTGACCGCACGATAAACGATGAACGTATCGGATTCAAGGATCCCTAGAATCCCCACCAAGTGAATCCGTAGGAGATCCTTTTCCGCATACAGACATACTTTCGAGAGAGTTCTCTTAGCATTTTTTTTTTTAAATAGACTAAAACACAATCTGGAACTAATGTTAGCTCTTTACTACTCGAGATGGCTTTACATTTCTGATTTCCTAGTTTCATCATTTCTATTTGAAATTTACAAAAATGATAATAATAATAATAATAATAATAATAATAATAATAATTAATAGATATACTAATAACATGTTTACATACATAGAACTGGCTATAAACACGAAAATTTCCTGAAAGATACAAGAACACGTGTACAAAATATATTTGTATTTGATTGATTTTGGGTTACAATCTCTATTTGTTCCTCTGATTCTATCTTCGTGAGATACAAAATTGCTTTGATGGGTTGTTGATCCAAAGGGCCGTTGGGGGCTTGATTCTTTGGATAAACTGTTCTTCAAGGGCCGTTGGATCTTGAAGTTTGGCGGATGAACGCTTCTTCAGGTGCCTTTTAGGCTTGATTCTTGAAGTTGGATGAACGTTGAATGACGGATGGATCTTCAGGAGCTGTTGGGGGGTGATTCTGAAGTTGGATGATTTGTTGATCCAGAGGCCGTCGGGGCTTGATTCTGGAAGATGGATGAACGACGAACGAAGAACGATGAACGATGGATGAACTTCAAGGGCCTTTTGGGCTTGTTCTTGAAGAACGGATGAATGGATGAACAATGGATGGATCTTCAAGGGCTATGGGCTTGATCTTGAAGAACAATTGTGTTGATCCAAGGGCCGTTGGGGCTTGATCTTAGGATGGATGAGTGTTTCTTCAAGGGCCGTTGGGGCTTGATCTTTGAAGAACAGTTGTGTTGATCCAAGGGCCGTTGGGGCTTGATCTTGGATGAAGAATCGGCACGTGACCAAAGTGCTTGTTGATTCTTCGAAGGTTTTGGCGAAGTTTCTTCAAGGGTCGTTGGGCTTGATCTCGAAGGTGGATGAGTGTTTCTTCAAGGGCCGTTGGGGCTTGATCTCGAAGAACGATGAACGAAGAACGAAGAACGATGAACGAACTTCAAGAGAATTCTCTTCCAATTTGGGAGTAGAGAAATGTATTTGTGAATTGGTGAATGAAATGAATGGAATGGCTTCCTATTTCTAGAATTCCAAAACTTGATTTTTGGATTTAAATAATCAGATGAAATAAGTCGTTTCTGCCAGGTGTTGACACGTGTCCTGTTTGATGGCTTTTCTAACTCTTTTCGAATTTTCGTCGAATCAAACACTATGTGTACAATTTATGTAATACATGAGCGTTGACATTTTGACCATCGGTCAACATTTTATTTACCGAAATTTCACTGTCTACAAATGCCCCCACTTCAATGCGTGTCGTATACATGTGCTTGTCACATGTAGAAGATGCGTTTTGAAGTCTCCTCAATGTAGACGTCGATCCCAGGGCCGTCGAGGCTTGATTTTGGATTGGGCTGAGACTATATTCAACTTTATTGGGGTGAATCGGCACGTGTATTTGTTGACTTTCCACAGACTTCATCTTGAACTGGGTTTGATTCAAGGGTGATGAACACCTGATCTTGAATCGGACTTGTGATTTCTCCAAGGGTCGTTGAGGCTTGATCTTGAAGGTTGATTCAAGGGTGGTGAACACTTGATCTTGAATCAGGCTTTTAATTTCTCCAAGGGCCGTTGAGGCTTGATCTTGAAGGTTGATTCAAGGGTGTTGGACACTTGATCTTGAATCGGGTCTTGATTTCTCCAAGGGCCGTTGAGGCTTGATCTTGAAGGTTGTCGGACCGCGAACGGCTTCACATGGCAAGTGCTCTTTGGCTTATTTGAGGATGAATCAGCACGTGCATTTGTACGGCCCATGCTGCATTCCTCTCGCCTTTGTTTCTTTTGCATGGCAGGCAGGCACGAGGTAGAGGTGTTGGTCTGTTTCCCTGTTCAATCTTTCCAAGTGCCAACCGATCGCCCTATTTCTCCTTGTCCCGTAAGCAAGAGCAAGGGTAAAGAAAAAGCATGCCATGAGATATCTTTGCCTTCGACTCTGCTGATATGAGATACTTTTGCTTTTGAAGGAGTATCTTTCCACAGGTTTATTCTTGAACTGGGCTAGAGGGTTTTCTTCTGCTGGACTTGCCAAAAGTCTGAGCTTACCCATTTATTTGAAGTTGATTCAAGGGTGGTGAACACTTGATCTTGAATCGGACTTGTGATTCCTTCAAGGGCCGTTGGTGGCTTGATCTTGAAGTTTGTCGGACCATGGGCGGCTTCATATGGCAAGCGATCTTCACGAGCCGACTCAAGAATTTGAGTGTCAAAACAAGTCCATCAAATCCAGAGTACGTTAGATCTTGATGATATGAAATACTTTTGCTTTTGAAGAAGTAACGGACAGCCCGGCACATGTTTCGTCTTGCTTGTCTCTATATGCTTCAATGTATCATTTTCCTTGCCTTGCCTGTTCTCCTTGCAGAAGCGGCATTTTCCCTGGTTTTTTCCCACGCATGTGGCATCTTCTCTTGCAGTTTCTGCTATGCAGGAGTGGAATGCAAATGCTAGGTAAGCAATCAGGGAAGGTTTCCAAGCAGTCAGTTCGAGATCGGAAGTTTGATCTTAGGTTATGACTGACTGTTCTCTTTCTTCTTGCCCTGCAGGTGAGAACAAGGACAAAGACAAGGACAGGGAGAAAGCATGATATGAGATACTCTTGCTTTCGACCCTGATGATATGGGATACTCTTGCTTTGGTGTGGCTTGTTTTTTGCAGAGGCATTCCAGGGGATGAGGAATATTGGGTATTTTGAGAGGCTTTGTTGGGAATGCATTCTCGAAGATAGGGAAGAGCTTGGCATTTTTTTTTTAGGTCTGTCTTACCGTAAAGGATGAGAGTCGACCTATATAAGGATTTCCTAATAGCCGGTAATGATACTGTTTGTTTACCCTTGTCAGCGACAGCGGGTAATTTTGATTGGAACAGTAAGATTCACGCGTGAAAGGTGGCGACAAACCTCGGTCTTTGAGCGAGCAGCTTTTGAAATTTGGAGGATGGTGCCGAGCCCCTTTTTTTATTTTTTATTTTAGCCTGTGACTCCCTCAGAGCTGAGATCGCATGTGGAGAGTGTCGGTAAGCTTTGATTCAGGGACTCTGTCTTTTGAAAAAGTTGGCGCCTCTTCGATCTTCGAATAAGCAACCCTTCGATCTTTGAACAAGCAGCCCGACTTTTAAGGTTTGGAGGATGGTGACAAGCACCCTCTGATTTTGTCCGTTATTTCGGCAAAGCTGAGATCATGGGTGAACAGTGCTGACAACTTGATCCAGAAAATTCGGCTTTTGAAAAAGTGGCGTCCCTTCGATTTCTGAAGAGCGCCTCTTCGATTTCTGGGCAGACGGCTCTTCGATTTCTGAGCAGGCGGCCTTGTTGCTTCTTCTTTTTATAGAGGCATCGATTGCTTTTCAAGGCGCGCTTGAGATTTGCTACTTGCAGAAGTTCCCCTCTTGTACTTGATTTGTCCGACCTTTCCTTTTCTTCAAAACTTTTGGAAAATGTCTTGCCTATCTGATCGTCGCCTTGATTTGAATGTCGGGGAAGAGGCTGTTATGTCTTCTCCGGACAATATATGGCATCCATCCTTTTTATCCCTAAACGGTCATCTTGCGGTTGGGGATTCGGTGATGAAGAACGACATAACAGATGCGGCGGTGGCTGGAAATCTTCTCACCCCTAGGGACAACAGGGTGCTTTCCAAGCGGTCTGATGAGTTGGCTGTCCAGGACTCCTTGGCCTTTATCATCCAGTGTGCGGGCTCTGTGTCGAACATGGGCCAACGTCTTCTTGTTCGTACTCGCCAGGTTGAATCCTTGATGGCTGAGGTGGCGAGCCTTAAACAGGAGATTAGGGGGCTCAAGCATGAAAATAGGGAGTTGCACATGTTTGCCAATAGCTACTCGACGAGCATGAAGAGGAAACTGGACCAGCTGCATAAATCCGATAGCCGGATTCAAAGTGATCATCAGATGTTCATGGCTTTGTTCCAGAGGCATATTTTGCCGTCGTCGTCTGGGGCTTCACCAAGTGTTGAGGCTCCGGATAATCAAACTCCAGGACCTCGTCTTCCTGCAGCTCCGCCGAGTAATGAGGCTCCTCGTGACCGTCCTTGAAGAGTCCCTCCTGTAGATTTGATTTTTTTTTTTTTTTGTGGCATGTATAATGTAAATTTATGTAAAATTTTTAGAGAAATAAATAATATGGACTTTATTTCACTAAATGCTTCTTTTTTTTTCTTAATTTTCCTCTTTCTTTTAATGCACCATATAATACATATATACATATTTTTTTTATCATGGTGCTTTTTTGCTGCATATATATATATATATATATATATATATATATATATATATATATATATATATATATATATATTATGTACACAAGCACACTGCATCTTGACCTTTTCTTTCTTTCTTTCTTTCTTTTTTTTTTCTTTCTTTCTTTTTTTTTGCACATGGTGCCCATGCACCTCCATCATCTTTTCCCTTTTTTCACGTGGTGGTGATACACCACCATTCCACCATCGTCTATTTTTTATTTCTATATTTTTTGTATAAATTTGGATGCTTGGCTGAGAAATTTGTAGGAAGGATGAAGACGGACGGAGAGGAGGAAGGAGAGTTGGAGGCTTGCAGAGGAGGCCGAAGAGTTGAGAGCGTCATTCGTGAGTCCAATGACCGCAGCCTACTCCATCGTCTCAGCCAACAGCAGCAGAAGGCAGTCCCTGGGCATCCAAAACGTGGCGAAGTGACGCAACCCACGTCACAACCTTCAATCCCGTAACCGAGCTTGAAGATGGAAGCATGAACCCCCCAGCACCAATTCTTCCAGCAGCGGAGGCAAGCTTAGGGATCTCAGCAACTAATGCACCGCCAGCCATCTTCTTCAGTTGATCGAGATCCAACACCATCTAAAGCATTCATCATATCCTGCTTCAACGAACTGGCCTCCCTAGTTTCTATGTTTGTGAGAGTTTTGCCGATGTGCTCACTGTTCATGTGCATCTTCCAAATTGTTCACTACTGTCTGATGATAAGTGACGGTTTGGAAGTATCGAAGCTGTTTGAGTAAAACCAGGAGGCAACCCGATCATATGGTGGAGGATCCAGTTTGCGCCGTAATCGTTGAAGTTTGACCCACCGTCTATGCAGATGACCAGCAAATTCTCGTTGCACGCACCGGTGATCGCGTTCTGCACACTGAGTCCATCGACAGTGATTGTGATGATGCTTGCTTCAACATAGTTTGCAATGATATTCCAGAATCTTGGGGAGAGAGAAGTGGGTTTTGGTGGGGCTATGGTAAAGCAGCGGCAGCGATGAAGATTTCTTGGTATGCTCTTAGCTAGCGCAGCTGCCGAGTACCCAATTGCCCAGGAAGTATACCCTTTCAGACTTATCACCTCATAGGCACTGTCTATAACTGCCTTGTGAATGCTCTCTAGCGTCTCTTTCTCGTATGTTATTTGTTGATTTTCTAAGAAACTCAACACTGGCACTCCCCCGACACTAATGCTCGACCACAATGCCACCGAGCTGTCACCATGCTCCCCAACAATGTAAGCCTGCACATCCTAAGCATTAACATCGAGGTGATCGGCGATGAGGAACCGAAACCGGGACGAATCTAGATTGGTACCCGTACCGACAACCCGATTGCTGGGGAATCCGGACAACTTCCAGGCCACGTAAGTCAAGACATCAACCGGGTTGGACACGATCATCAAGATCGTCTCTGGCGAATACTTTGCTAGCGGTGGGATAATGTTCCGAAAAAGAGCGACGTTGCGGTGGAGAAGATTGAGCCTGGACTCGCCAACGATCTGTCGTGGGCCGGCGGTGACGATGCGGAGGTCGGATCCGACAGTGACGGCGTAGTCGACGTCGGCGATGATCTTGGTGCGGGGGAGGAAGGCGGCGGCGCGCTGGAGGTCGAGCATCTCGCCGCGGAGCTGGTCGGGCTTGGCGTCGACTAGGACGAGCTCGTCGGTGAGGTCTTGGGTGAGGATGGTCTGGGCGATGGCCATGCCGACGTTGCCGGCACCGATTACGGAGATCTTGGTGTGGCGTTTGGTGAGGGAGGGAGCGGCTGTTGTGGTGTGTAGAGTAAAAATAGGGTGAGACAGAGATTGAGGGAGAGACTTGGGCTTGGAAGTTGGGCCACGGGAGATGGTTGAGGATGGGCTCCTTTTGTTTAAAGAGGAACTCACGGTTTTGGGCTTCAAGCCGTTGAGTGCTTGCTGAGCTCACAGTTCTTATTTTTTTATTTTTTTGAATACATCATAACATATGTAAATTTTTTTTTAATACATAAAACATATGTATATTTTTTAAAATACATAATAACATATGTATTTTTTATTTTTTTTAAATACATAGAACATATGCATTTATCATTTTTTTTAATAATGTTTGTAATAAAAATTGACTTTCATCAATCAAACATTTAATACAACTCTTATTTTCTTATTTTGATATGACTGAACTCAAAAAATTGAACGTTCGAGCTGCCTACGTACCCTTCCAAAGAAAGAGATCAAGTCGAAACGTAGTTCAAATACATGCATATTTTTTGGTTTTTTTCTTTTGGTGCCGTTTGCAGTTTTAACTCGTATAGGCAAGGAGTGTTGATGTTGCCTTTTATGCTCGTGCAAGCCAGGAGCCTTGATGTTGCCTTTTATGCTCGTGCGGATCAGGAGCGTTGGTGTTGCCTTTTATGCTCGTGCAGACCAGGAGCGTTGTGCCATGCAGTTTGGGCTCGTGCCGGCGATGAGCCTTCGTTCATGTAGTTTTAGGCTCGTGAGAGCAAGGAGCTTCTGTTCATGCAGTTTAGGCTCGTGCGAACAAGGAGCATCCGTTCATGCAGTTTAGGCTCGTGCGAACGAGGAGCAGCACACGGATTTGTCAAGCTATTTTGGAGAAGCGTTCCTCGCAATCTTTGTAGCAAGGAGCTTTGACCGGGTGTTTGAAGAAATCTTCCGGGAGGAAATCGCGTATCGTGATGGGGATAGGCGATCTTTGTGTTGAATTTGCATCATCTTCAACACTTTCCCGTTGCTTTGGAGATTGGCAAAAGCTGCTTTGCCCCCTTTCCGGTTGGTGGACTTGTGGTGGAGGTGTAGGCTTCATGTGCCATTTCTTTGGAGCAACATGAATCCATCCTTCAGCTTTGCTTGATTCGAAGCATGCCCCCAGCGGTGGCGATGAAGACTTCGAATCAAGCGTTCTGGAAGTGACGGTGGTATAATTTGACTTTACCACATCGTCAAGATCCAGCTCGATGATTCCTTGCTGAGTCAGCCTTATGATGAGATCTTTCAGCACGAAGCATTTTTCTGTTGGATGATTGATGAAGCGGTGGTACTTGCAGTACCTTGGGTTGTCGGTGCGATTTATTTCTTCCGGCCATCGACATTCGGGTAAATCGATCACCTTTTTCTCCAACAAGTCTTCCAGCATTGCTGCCACGTCGGAGTCCGGAAAAGGGTACGTCTTCTGCTCTAGCTCCCTCAAGGTGTTTTTGTACTTGTCTTGGGTGCGAGAAGGCTCTCCTCTCTCCCTCGTTTTGTACTTGGACGAGATTTTGACGGGGGCGGTGTTGACGGTAAAAGCTTCTTTGGCAGGCTTCTTCCCAGTCTCGTCCACCTTCGGGGCAAACACTTTTTCTTTGAAGTTGGTGGTTGGCTCCTTTTTTCCATGGTTGGCAATGCTCAACTCCATGTCATGGGTGCGGGTTGCTAGCTCTTCGAAGGTCCGCGGTTTGATGCCTTGGAGGATGTAGTGCAATCCCCATTGCATGCCTTGGATGCACATTTCGATCGAAGAGTGCTCCAAGAGTCTATCTTTGCAGTCGAGGCTAAGGGTGCGCCATCGGTTGATGTAGTCCACCACTGGCTCATCTTTCCACTACTTTGTGCTTGTCAGCTCCAGCATGCTAACTGTGCGGCGGGTGCTGTAGAAACGGTTGAGGAATTCTCGTTCCAATTGCTCCCAGCTGTCAATGGATTCAGGCTTGAGATCGGTGTACCAATCAAAGGTGTTACCTTTCAGCGAGCGCACGAACTGCTTGGCAAGGTAGTCCCCTTCAGTTCCCGCGTTGTTGTAAGTTTCAACAAAGTGGGCGATGTGCTGTTTCGGGTTTCCCATTCCATCGAACTGCATGAATTTGGGTGATTGATAGCCCATTGGCATCTTCAGAGCATCAATCTTCTTGGAGTAAGGCTTTGAGTACAACCCGGAGGTATTTGAGCTCCCTTGGTACTGTGCCTTGATGGTGTTGGCGATCATCTCTTGCAACTGCTTGATTGAGAGAAATCCCATGAGCGCCGCTGCTTGGTCTGGCTCCGACTTTTCTTCAGCTTTCTCCACCGGAGGCTCTTCTTCTTCGTCGCCACTTTTCTTGGAGCCAGAGCCGGATCCTTCATCATGCCGTGCCCCCAATTTGCTCACGAGTATAGCAATCTTCAAGTCTTTTTCTTCGAGGGTTTTTGTCATCATCGCAAACATCTCCTTCATCTGAATCAGTTGTTCTTCGATGGAGGTGGCGCCAATGACTTGTTCTTCTTTTGAAGCCATTTGTGCTTGAAGTGTGTTTTGGATATCTTGAACGGAGAAAGAGATGA
The DNA here is from genome assembly GCA_963580275.1 of Crataegus laevigata. Classification (NCBI taxonomy): domain Eukaryota; kingdom Viridiplantae; phylum Streptophyta; class Magnoliopsida; order Rosales; family Rosaceae; genus Crataegus; species Crataegus laevigata. The sequence continues at coordinate 12,450,789 of OY756940.1, read as the reverse complement.
GAGGTAGAGATTGTCCCACCGGGCGTGCCAAATTTGTAAACACGAAAATTTCCTGAAAGATACAAGAACACGTGTACAAAATATATTTGTATTTGATTGATTTTGGGTTACAATCTCTATTTGTTCCTCTGATTCTATCTTCGTGAGATACAAAATTACTTTGATGGGTTGTTGATCCAAAGGGCCGTTGGGGGCTTGATTCTTTGGATAAACTGTTCTTCAAGGGCCGTTGGATCTTGAAGTTTGGTGGATGAACGCTTCTTCAGGTGCCTTTTAGGCTTGATTCTTGAAGTTGGATGAACGTTGAATGACGGATGGATCTTCAGGAGCTGTTGGGGGGGGGGTGATTCTGAAGTTGGATGATTTGTTGATCCAGAGGCCGTCGGGGCTTGATTCTGGAAGATGGATGAACGACGAACGAAGAACGATGAACGATGAACGATGAACGATGGATGAACTTCAAGGGGCTTTTGGGCTTGTTCTTAAAGAACGGATGAATGGATGAACGATGGATGGATCTTCAAGGGCTTTGGGCTTGATCTTGAAGAACAATTGTGTTGATCCAAGGGCCGTTGGGGCTTAATCTTAGGATGGATGAGTGTTTCTTCAAGGGCCGTTGAGGCTTGATCTTTGAAGAACAGTTGTGTTGATCCAAGGGCCATTGAGGCTTGATCTTGGATGAAGAATCGGCACGTGACCAAAGTGCTTGTTGATTCTTCGAAGGTTTTGGCGAAGTTTCTTCAAGGGCCGTTGGGCTTGATCTCGAAGGTGGATGAGTGTTTCTTCAAGGGCCGTTGGGGCTTGATCTCGAAGAACGATGAACGAACTTCAAGAGAATTCTCTTCCAATTTGGGAGTAGAGAAATGTATTTGTGAATTGGTGAATGAAATGAATGGAATGGCTTCCTATTTATAGAATTCCAAAACTTGATTTTTGGATTTAAATAATCAGATGAAATAAGTCGTTTCTGCCAGGGGTTGACACGTGTCCTGTTTGACGGCTTTTCTAACTCTTTTCGAATTTTCGTCGAATCACACACTATGTGTACAATTTATGTAATACATGAGCGTTAACATTTTGACCATCGGTCAACATTTTATTTACCGAAATTTCACTGTCTACACTGGCATAAGAAGAATGTAAAGTAAACAAAAAATTAGCTTATAAAAGAATCATAGTGAGCATGAAACGGAAGTGGGCATTTGTTGTTGAATCATGATAAAAGGGCATAAGTAATGGCTCGACATAGATGGTTCGAATTAGGAAAAATTAAAAGTATTCGTTGGCATCCGAAATGTTAAAGATAAACAAAAAAATGTTGAAAATTAATATTGTTGTTTAAATGCATTGAATAAAATAAAAGTAATTTACATTAAAAAGGGATTTGTCGTTTTCACTTCATCAAATCATTATGGACTCCTCGAAATGTAATTTAACTCTTTATCATTCCGTAAAAATTTAGTGCATGATGATCTTTTTGCAAGGCAAAGTAAATTAACACACCGACCAAAATTACGGTTTACCCGAACCTTTACTATGTGGGCTAATGGGCTGGAAGAACTGGGGCCAATATATTGGGCTTTAGGGAAGGTCGTTTTGGGTCGATGGTAGCCCACATTTCCAAAATCGTAACTTAAAAACCCTAGGCTTATATACTCATCCCCGACCTCAGAAACAGCCTACAAGTCTCCTCTTTCCCGTAAAACCCTAGAGGTAGCAGCAATGGTGTCGCTGAAGCTCCAGAAGCGGCTTTCGGCCAGCGTCCTCAAGTGCGGCCAAGGAAAGGTCTGGCTCGATCCCAATGAGGTCAGCGAGATCTCCATGGCCAATTCCAGTACGTACCCCTCTCTTCATTTTATGGGTTTCTTCCAATTCGTTTCAATTCGAGGTTTTTTGGCTTTCTTCTTGGGGTTGGATCTGAAAATTCTGCAATACGATTTGTGCGAATTTGGATTGCTGCACCGAGTTGATATCGATTGGGTTTAATAGGAGAGTATTTATGTTATAAACACGGTGTTGAGTTGATTAATTTACCCAATTGATTAGTATAACTAATTGATTTAGTTTAGCAAGAGAAATGATTCGAGTATATACTGCATATCGTCGATTTTTTAAATGATCGATTAAGACTATCCAATGTGCTTCCGTGTTATTTGTTGAAGCCTTCTCGCTGTTGAAATCTGAATATTGGTTTTGGTTGAAGTCTAGAACATGCTTTTTAGATGCTCCATAATGTTTGATACAATTTTGCCGTAATGTTCCGAAAGCACTGCACTTTATGAGATTAATTGATAAGTTAAAGTCCCGGCTGCGATAGTTCCGCTATATTTGTGATTGCACTTGTATCCATTTCCCCGCACTAGTTTCTTTTGCCTCTGGGTTTGTTATAGACTTTGATGTGATTGATGATAATAATAACCGATTTTCAGGGCAAAACATCAGGAAATTGGTTAAGGATGGGTTCATCATCAGGAAACCAACAAAGATCCACTCCCGTTCTCGTGCTCGCAGAATGAAGGAGGCCAAGAGGAAGGGTCGTCACTCTGGTTATGGTATGTTATTCTTCAATTGATTCAGCAATTTTTTTGTCATATGATGGTCATATTTCTTTCTGCAAACCATCTTAGTTCAGTTAGGTTTCTTCTTCCCTAGGAAAGACATTGTAAAGGATATGACGCTTTTTTTTTTAAATTTTCCAGGTAAGCGCAAGGGTACCAGGGAGGCAAGGCTGCCCACCAAAATCCTCTGGATGAGGAGGATGCGAGTATTGAGGCGCTTGCTCCGTAAGTACCGAGAGTCCAAGAAAATTGACAAGCACATGTACCATGACATGTACATGAAGGTAAAAGGTAATGTCTTCAAGAACAAGCGTGTGTTGATGGAGAGTATCCACAAGTCAAAGGCCGAGAAGGCAAGAGAAAAGACTCTAGCTGACCAGTTTGAGGCCAAGCGTGCGAAGAACAAGGCTAGCAGAGAGAGGAAGCATGCTCGCCGTGAAGAACGATTGGCACAGGTAGGCTTAGACATTAAGAAAATCTTTTGATTGCCCTTTTTTGTGCCGAATTCATGTTGATAGTTTGTAACACACGTTTTTGGACATTAATTTTTTTTGTTTTGTGTCTGGATGTTGCAGGGACCTGTAGAGAAGGCAGCACCAGCAGCCGCACCCCAACAGTCTGAGTAAGTTTACTTGAAATCTTGTGTTAGCCCTTATACATTTGTTGGACACAAGGATCATGAAATGAAACATTTCTGTTCGTTTCTGCAGGGGAGGTGCGAAGAAAGCAAAGAAGTGAGTAGCGACTGACCTTTACTCCGAGCACTGAAGAACCAGAAGTCTAGATGTTATTGCTGTTAAGTTTTATTTATATACAGAAGTTTTATTTTGTGAGCTACTTTAAAGAAACCGTTAAACCTTTTGAGATCGAGCAGTACATTTTCTTATATGTTGAATGCAGTGTTGGTAACTTTGTTGAATATATCAGTCAACGCGTATGTTTGTGCTAATTTTCAGAATGCAATTTGATTGAGAATGGTCCTCTTTCCGGGCTAAGAATAAATGTCATTCTTTCTAGTTACATGTAAGCGCTCTAGTTACAAATGGCATCTCAATTGAGTCGAGGAAAGGGGTCGGGCGTCATCGGTGTCGATGCTGTCTGGGAGGAGGGACCGATGCCCGTGTTGTGGTTGAATGTTTAGGGGGTAAAATGTATGCTTCTGCGCTTTGTTCGCCTGCGATTTGTAAACTATTGCCACTGCTGATTCCGATATTCCAAAGTTAGAAAACAAAAGTGCATTTTCTTGGCCTCAAACTATATCTTGAAAAAGGTTGAACATTTATAGGAATGCATTACCCACTTTTGATTCCGAAACATGCACAACATTCTAGTGGCACCAATAATTTGACCAACATTCTGGATCAGCCAGTCTTTTATAACTCCATTTTGACTGTTAGATATAAATCCCAAATCATTAAAAGATTTGGATTATCAGATAAATCCATTGGTACTTAATTTTTTGAAGAATAAGATTGGATTATGTCATACGTTGAATTATCATGCTCGTTCTACACAGTTTCTTTGGCACTTTTAGTCACTTACAAGGTTTTTTTATTTTTTTTATTAGGAAAAGCATAAAAAATGCTTTCTAAATCTAGAAGCACTTGTAACTTTTTCTTCCGAATATAAGGAGAAGTGATTTTGGTGATTTGAAAGTATTTTCAATTATTTTCATATCACTTCCAGATGGGCAAATAGACATGGAACTCTACATATATCACACGTTTTTGTTATTCACGCAAGTCAAAACTTGCTAACATAAAAACGTAAAAAGATGATAACAAATTTAATTCGATATAAACTATGGACCGCAATTAAATTAGATATAAGTCGGTTGGTATTGTTGGAAGCTTATACAAATACAAGCGGAATCCCTACAACTCCACGTACAAACCAATAAAACTCGAAGTTTCCACTTTTAAGGAGGTTTCGACTCCCTCCCTCCTTTTTTTTGACCAAATAAAGACTGCTTCCTTTTGCCGTCGTTTGCTTGTGGCGAGTGGTGACTCCCCCCAATTCCGTCTCGTTATTTTGTTTTACTTTTCGTTTTATTATTCAAATTATATCCTGCAACAAACAAATTACAGCATTCGCGGATCAAATTTTTTAGATCAATCTCCAAGTGATCGAAACCGGAAAATGGAATCGGAGCAGTTAATCTCCGGGGGCGGATCCCGCTACCTCCAAATGCGATCGGAGTCGGCCATGTCCCCCTCCTCCTTTCTCTGCCGTCTCTCGTCCTTCGAGCCCGCTCGGATTTTCGACGAGTTGCCCAGCGCCACCATCGTCTCCGTCTCCCGTCCCGACGCCGGCGATATCAGCCCCGTGCTTCTCTCTTACACCATCGAGTTCCAATACAAGCAGGCACGCAACTCCGATCTCTCTCTCTCTCTCTCTCTCTCTCTCCACGCTTTTGCCTGATTCTCTGTTTCTGAATTTCAGTTTTCAATCTGAATTGTGTGTTTGGATGCCAAGAAAATTTGGATAAGAGCAGAGAAAATCCGATATCAGGATGTTAAGTAAAGAGAAAGTCGTTGACTTTTAACTATAGAGAATCTTCTAGAATCATTGCATTTCCGTTAACTATGTAAAATTGAGGTGTTATTTCCTAATTGGGTCCACTCATTTCGAATTTTGGGTTTCATATCAAGTTGTGAAGTTGCTAGCTTTGTAGATTACTGTTTAAGATTATCATGGACTAATTATGTGTTTTAATTTTCTTTTAAACATTAGTTTAAGTGGCGATTAGTGAAGAAACCATCACATGTATTCTACTTGCATTTCGCATTGAAGAAGCGTGCATTTTTCGAGGAAATTCAAGAGAAGCAAGAGCAGGTCTGTGTTTTTTGATCTTACCGTCTGAGTTTGTGAGCGGAAGGCCATTTTGCAATTTCACTCTTGTATGCACTTGGCAGTTAACCGCTTATTTCGAAAGTTTGGGATTTAATCTCGTTTGCAACATTATATTAAAGGTTAAAGAATGGCTTCAAAATCTAGGAATAGGGGATCACACTGATGTGGTGCAAGATGATGAGGATGATGAGACTGTTCCCCTGCAGCACGATGAAAGTGCTAAAAACAGGTCACTACTTGTTAAATTTATATTTGTTGTGTACGTTTTTTCTGGAATTACTGTCATAAATCTTATGGTTGCATCTTTTGTTCAGAGATGTTCCATCTAGCGCTGCTCTGCCAATCATCCGGCCAGCGCTGGGTAGGGAGCAATCCATTTCGGAGAGATCTAAGGTTGCAATGCAAGGGTATCTAAACCACTTTCTAGGAAACATGGACATTGTGAACTCTCGAGAGGTGTGCTTGGTGCTGTTCTTTCTAAATGTCAATCACATGTGTCGATTTAAATAACTTGTTTTGGAATTGAAATTAGCTATGCCTTTACCTATTTTCAGTTTGCTTATTAAATGTCTAAGCCTCAATAATTATGTATTGTAGGTCTGCAAGTTCTTGGAGGTCTCTATGTTATCATTTTCTCCAGAATATGGCCCTAAGCTAAAAGAAGACTATGTGATGGTCAAGCATCTTCCGAAAATTCCGAAGGATGATACTACCAGGAAATGTTGTGCGTGTCGTTGGTTCAATTGCTGTAATGACAATTGGCAAAAGGTAAGAAGTCGTTTTGATAAGTTATCTTTTATATTCACTTATAACTTGAGCACATTGGTGACATAGTTATGGTGGTCAACTCTCCAGTCATATTAGTAATCTGTCTGTGAAAGTTTAATTAACTCAAAGAGACCTGTTATTTCTTAGATACTCGACAAAATATAGGTTTGTTGTTGGTAGGAGTCCAAATGTAGATTGGAATCAAGTGACAGAAGATTCTATTATTTTTGGACAACAGATATACAAGCTAAGAGATATCACATGCATAATCTCCGCATCCTTTTTAAGTCTTTAGTTTAATGTATGTTTCTCACTTGTTATCTTTGTATTACCGTCTAATTGATCCTGTGCAGGTTTGGGCTGTATTAAAACCAGGATTCTTGGCCTTGCTGGCGCATCCTTTTGATACCCAACCTTTAGATATAATAGTATTTGATGTACTACCAGCCTCAGATGGCAATGGGGATGGCCGGGTATCACTGGCAAAAGAAATAAAAGAGCGGAATCCTTTACGGCATACATTTAAGGTCAGTGTTACTTGGCTTTTATTATTATTATTATTATTTTTTCCTGGGGTTATATCTGATGCTCCAGATTTGTAAAAAATGCAGTTCCTGTGATTTCTTCCCTGAAATTCCAGTTAGGTCTGTGTATAAATGATTCTATCAGATGGTTGTGCATATTGCTTTTACTCTGGGCAGTCTATATATTATGGTTTATTATCATTTGGATGTGAATTCTCTAGTAGAATGCAACCATGTGAGTTATGGTTAAAAACTTAAAAATAAACTAGGAACTTTGACTGCTAACTTTACCCCTATAAGAATATTGTTCTTAGTTAATTATAAATAAAATGCACAAGTTGTTGGTGGCTGACGAATTTATATGTTTGCAAGTAGACCTTTCCCCCAATTTTGTAGTCTGTTGTTGTGGGCACTATCTGCCTAATCAATGAATACCCAGACAATCTTTTGATAAGTAAGTTAAACTTGAAAAGGTGGCTTGTGGAAGCCGGAGCATTAATTTGAGAGTAAAGAGTGGTTCCAAAGTAAAAGATTGGGTTGCCTCAATCAATGATGCTGGACTTAGGCCTCCAGAGGGCTGGTGTCATCCTCACCGCTTTGGCTCTTTTGCACCTCCGAGAGGCTTGACTGAAGATGGCAGTCAGGCTCAATGGTTTATAGATGGTCAGTCAGCATTTGAAGCTATTGCTTCTGCAATTGAGGATGCAAAATCAGAGGTATGTGTTTCTCAGTTTGCTGGGTACTTTTCAGATGTATATCATAAGTATCATTTTTCATTTTTCTTCTGTTTGATGAATGAAAGTACCATGCAGATATTTATTTGTGGCTGGTGGCTGTGTCCAGAACTGTACCTGCGGCGTCCATTTCATGCTCATGCTTCTTCTAGACTTGATTCTTTACTGGAAGAAAAAGCTAAGGAAGGGGTTCAGGTGAACCTTACTTTCAAGCAATCTTTAACTCAAATTCTTTACAGGATCATTATCTATGAATTGACTTTAAACTCTAATTCTTTGCGTGTCCATCATCTGTGAATTGACTTAAACACAGTTCATTGAAATAAGATTTAGACGTTATTTCTTATTTTTTGACACTGAAACATATCTGCAGATATACATTCTTCTCTATAAAGAGGTAGCTATTGCTCTGAAAATCAACAGTGTTTATAGCAAGAGAAAACTACTCGGGATTCACGAGAATGTGAGGGTACTACGTTATCCTGACCACTTCTCAAGTGGTGTTTACTTATGGTACGCGCTGTATTTGCAAATCAATTTGTAGATTTTGTATTACTTATTCAGAAAGTCTCTTGGAACTCCCCTATCATGTAATCTTTTTCTGCTTCTGATATTAAATACTTGTTACATATAGGTCCCACCATGAAAAACTTGTCATTGTTGATTATCAGATTTGCTTTCTTGGAGGAATGGATTTATGCTTTGGTCGTTACGATAATGCTGAGCATAAAGTGGGTGATTGCCCTCCTTCGATATGGCCTGGAAAAGACTATTACAACCCAAGGTGAGCTTCTTGTCTACTCTGGGATTATGCATTGACAACTATCTGCAGATAATGACAGAAGCATGATATCTGTATTTATACATATTTATTTTTCTTTGCTTTGTATCTTTTATTAAGGGTTTATATTCATATGTTACCTAGCTCTAGATCTTTTCTGAAATGATTTCATTGTCGTGAAATATGGTTTTTGAAATATAACCCTGTCAGGGAATCTGAACCAAATTCATGGGAGGATACAATGAAAGATGAGTTGGATCGTGGAAAATATCCTCGTATGCCTTGGCATGATGTTCACTGTGCCCTTTGGGGACCACCCTGCCGTGACGTGGCTAGACATTTTGTTCAGCGCTGGAACTATGCAAAGGTTGATATCCTGCTAGGATGGTATAATTTTGATTTATAATAAGTTATGTGCTAAGTTGGTATTTATTCTTTCAGAGAAATAAGGCTCCAAACGAACAAGCAATTCCACTACTTATGCCACAGCACCACATGGTCATTCCTCATTACATGGGAAGAAGCCAAGAGGTGGAGATTGAAAGTGAGAACGCTAATAATCACAAAGAGCATAAAAGGACGGATTCCTTCTCGTCGATATCATCCTGTCAAGATATTCCACTTCTTATACCCCAAGAAGCCGATGGGCTGGATTCTCCAAATGAACACACAAAACTAAATGGGACGGACTCTCCCCATGATCTCCTTGATCAGCCAAGCAGGGTTAGCAACAATCTTGCTTTCCCTTTCCGGAAGTTAAAAATTGCACCAGTAGGTCCTGATACACCAATGAGAGGCTTTGTAGACGACCTTGATTCTCTGTCTCGACATGGAAAAATGGCTTCTGGCGGGGTGGCACAGTCTGGCATGAAAGACCCAGAGTGGTGGGAAACACAGGAACGGGGCAACAAGGGTGGTTTCACAGATGAATCGGGACAAGTTGGCCCTTGTTGCTCGTGTCGATGTCAGGTGAACCAAAACTGTCTTTTTGAAATTCCATATTATTGCAAATGTCATTTCTGATTTGGCTTCCAATTTCTTATTTCCCATCTTCCTATTTTGATGTTATTTATGTAGTGATATATCTGTCATAAGTGTCAAGTTAAATAACCAGGGGAAAGGACTATAGAATTTTAATCAAAGTTAAGTTTCAAGGGGACGTGTACTCTATAAACCTCTGGAGGAGGTGATATTCAGAAATGTCAGAGGGTTTAGTCATTTAATTCGTAGTACATGTTTCTGTTTTCTACTGTTTGATTGTGATAATGGACCTTGCATCCTGCATGTTCCTAACAACGTCTCACTTTTAGGTTATTAGAAGTGTCAGTCAGTGGTCAGCAGGAACAAGCCAAGTTGAAGATAGCATTCACAATGCTTATTGCTCTCTTATCGACAAATCAGAGCACTTTATTTACATTGAGGTAAATTTCTTTCTCAATTTTCTTCACTGTGTGATGATACGAAAGTAACAAAACCCATACCTAATGTATTTCAATGTTCTTATGCAAGTACGTCTTATGTAATACTTTAGACTTACTGATTTATCATATATTTCAGGAAGTATATGCTCAAAATAAAGAGTATTTTAAGCTTTCTCGAGAATTTGACAAGCATTATTGCTGCTTGAGATTTTTATTTCAAAAAGAAAAATTCTGCTTGAGTTGAATTTGCTAGTAGTCATATATGATATTTCTTGTCCATTCGTCAGCGTTTAGTCTATATTGAGAACTTCTCTCTTTGTGGATGCATTTTTGCACTATGCAGTCTCTGCTTTCTGATCTTTCTGGATATCCTGCAAGGGACTTTAGTGATAACTATTTTTCTGACATCCGTTTACTTTTTTGCAACTTCTTCCCAGAATCAATTTTTCATATCAGGTCTTTCAGGAGATGAAATCATACGGAATCGTGTTTTAGAAGCATTATTTCGACGTATTATGCGAGCATACAATGATAAAAAGCCTTTTAGAGTTATAATTGTGATACCGCTTATACCCGGCTTCCAGGTTCCAATTCTTGTCAAAGTCCATAACATATTGTATATATCTGCCCATATATTCCTTGTGCTGATTTTGTGGTTGAACAGGGGGGTCTGGATGATGCTGGTGCAGCATCTGTAAGAGCTGTTATGCATTGGCAATATCGAACCATATGCAGAGGACATAATTCAATATTGCACAATCTTAATGAAATTCTTGGTGCAAAGATGCATGATTATATTTCCTTCTATGGCCTTAGATCTTATGGTAAACTCTTTGAAGGCGGTCCTGTGGCCTGTAGTCAGGTATTTCCCTATCATCAATGTAACTTTGTGCCTGCCTATGCATCTCTTTCCAATCTAAAGATATTGGTAACATGTTTGTCAAATTTTATAGCTTCCACCTCATGAATACATCATCATTATATTATTTTGGCACTGCAGATCTATGTGCATAGTAAAATTATGATTGTCGATGATTGCACAACTCTAATTGGATCAGCTAACATCAATGATAGGAGTTTGCTTGGTTCAAGAGATTCTGAGGTATCTCTTCCGCTCTGGTTTCTCCTGCATTATCTTATTATACATTTGATGGTGCTTTAAACCTTAAAGATGCAAAGCGTGTTTGTTATGCTATGGAAGTTATGCATGGCCTAAACGCACAAAATGACTTGATATAGCATTTATTCTGAATAAAATGCAACATAATGCTGACTGAGCGTGTCTGTTGCGTAAACATGACTTTTCTTGTGCTCCTCTTCTACATGCATGGTTGCTTCCATTTAACCGTCATTATTTTGTATCTTAGATTGGTCTACTTATTGAAGATAAAGAGATGATTAATTCATTTATGGGAGGAAAGCCATGGAAGGCTGGAAAGTTTTCATTGAGTCTTCGCATGTCACTGTGGTCTGAACACCTCGGTATTCGTGCCACGGAGGTTAGTAATTCTTGTTTTGTTGACTTCTTCCTTTTCTTCTTCGTCGTCGTTAATTCACAGTTGTAACGATAATGATATTGTGAATCTTAAGATACCTAGTGTCACTTGTCTGATTGTCTTTGTACGTTTTTCATTGTGTTGTCAGATGAGTCAAATAATCGACCCAATTGTCGATTCAACTTATAAGGACATCTGGATGGCAACTGCAAAGGTGCAAAAACAAGGAGAAAAATATCTTGACGAGCAGATGAATAAATAATTAATATGTTGGAGTTTAATTTTGTTGAAGTTATATATTGCTTTGTGTCTGCAAGTAAAAACAATATGTGCCTTTTTGTTTCTTTGTTTACAGACAAATACCACAATCTACCAAGATGTGTTTTCTTGCATACCAAACGATTTTATACATTCCAGGTATATGCATCTTTAGTCTTCCTCCTAATCCCTTATATTTTCTCACTTGCTGACAAATTGTTTGCCCCATCCGGCCACGGGTGACTTCACGCAGGGCTGCATTCAGGCAAAGTATAGCCTTCTGGAAGGAGAAAATTGGGCACACAACTATCGACTTGGGAATTGCTCCCGAGAAGATAGAATCATATCAAAGTGGAGATGTGAAGACAGCAGATCCCATGGAGAGGTTAGAATCTGTGAAGGGGCATCTGGTTTCTTTTCCTTTGGATTTCATGTTGAAGGAAGATCTAAGACCTGTGTTCAATGAAAGTGAGTATTACGCGTCTCCTCAAGTATTTTATTGAACACGATTTTGAAGTAATTCGAGCTTTACTATTCGGGCCGCCCTCCAACATTGGATATGTGCACATATTGTTTTGTGAAAGGGAAATATTTGTCCGGCGAATCTGTAGATTTAAAGTTAAAGAAAAAGAGGAGGAGGCTGAAGCCCTGCATATGTCACTCTTTAAAGAATGTAGTTAGGAACAAAAGTCGAATAAAATCAATTGATTCTTTCCGCAGTTTCTCGTCTTTTGTTTTGAAATTCTTGGCTCTGAATACAAATCTGATTTTTTACTAATTTAGCCGGAATGACCTGTACTAGTTTTAAATTATGCGCATGTTCATTTAGTTAAATTGTCCATTGAGAGTCTTGGAGCCCCACCGCAGAGGGCGAGGCTTTCAAAAATTGACGAGCACGTCCACCGAAGTAGGGTGGAACTAGCACGCCCGGAGTTGTGTGTTCGAAATAATAGGTGTTGGCACGACCCGCCGTCACTTACGATCATTGACGAGTCGTCTTTCACCCCTGACAGGACAGGTTAGGTTTAGTAGCACGAGTATCGCCTTACTTATAGCCAACTTGTTAACCTTCCACTACATCACCCCTCGATGTGGGACAAAGTTTGTCTACAATTACGAAGGTTGGAGTTGCAACTGTTTCCCTTTGGTGTGTTTTAACGTGCGTACTTCGTAGCAAAAACTTTGACAAGGGTTGCGATTGTTCTAAAACTGTGGGGTGTGGTTACAATGTCCCGCAGTATGGTCATTCATTTTTTGGGGTATTGTAGACATGGTTCTAAAAGACGTTAGGCGCTAGTCGGACGGCTTTTTGGGGCCTAGCACCTACGCACCTAGACGGAGACTAGGCGGATTTATAATTTTTCAGAATTTAATTAAATTTATTATAACAAAAGCTAGTTATACTTAATAAGATGGATTGTTTTATAAACTCAAATTCAAAAATTAATAAGATGGTAAGCATATATAACGGCCCACCCCACCCCTTCCCTTTTTTTTCCTCTTCTCCTCTCTCTTATGCAACATGCTTCCATCTATTAATTAAAAAAACCAAATCATGCAGCTTATATGCTTTACCTCTCTCTCCCTTTTATTATGAGTGCCTCGTTTCCATCAACTAATTATAACCACATGGGCTGTTTTATACTATCATACCTCTCCCTCTATTTGTTTTTGGTATTATAAACATCCTCGTTTCCATTGCCTTCTCTATCTTCGACAAAGATGCTGCTTGTTCTTCTCCTCTCTCTCTTTGAACCAGGTCGTTATCCTCATCAAACTACTCTCACCGCCTCCACAAGCTCCTTCAAACCTCCAACTTTCATTCCAAAAGCCTGAAAAAATTCCAAAAATCCCAACGAACAAACAACATCTGAAGAAATCTGAGGTAGATTCTTTGAACAATCAAGTGGGGTTTGTATGTGTCGCTGAGATTTCTAGTTTAATCTCTCTCTTCTCGTCAGATCGCATCGAAACAGAGAACTGATGAGGCTCCGAGAAGTCGCCTAGACCTCCGCCTACCACTTCCGAGACCACCTAAATAGCGCATAGGTGGCCGACTAACTCCTACCCGATTTGATGAATGTTTTAGCATAAATCACGGGGCACTCAACTGTTTAGAGCCTAGGTCAATTTTTAGAACACTGATTATAGAAAAATTACAATCTTTGATGCTAAGAAATCAGGCAAATCCTATGCCAAGTGGATAATTGACTAACCAACTAGCTCTTTGTCTAGTATTATTTCTCTTCTCAATGTTAGAAGTTGTCTCAAGCTCAGTTTCTAATTCACCCCATTCAATAATAAAAAATAAAATAAATTATGTAATAAGATTCCTCAATCTTTATCCTTATGGGTACCGTTTTCAGAAGGGTGGAAGTGCAACAAAAATGTAGCCCATTTTAAGCCATGAAATTCATATAACACAACTTAACAGGAAAGTCACAAGGCAAACTCATAGCATTAAATCCTTATGCTTCTTTTAGATACAAAATTACAAATTGATACAAATTATTGCTTTCGAAGAATCGATGTATCAGTTTCAAGTTCAGAAGCATTAGACAAGGCTGGGTTTAGGTCTTAGGGTTAAGTTTTAGGGTTTAGATTTAGGGTTTAGTGCTTAGGGCTTAGATATTAGGGTTTAGGGTTAGACAAATTATTTGATTTGTGGTTTCTAAACCCTAAACACTAAACCCTAATCCCTAACCCCTAAACCTTAAACCCTAAACCCCAAAGCTTGGTATGACAAGTTATTCCACACTTTGTTGTCTCTTGGGTTTCCAAATTCTCAATTTGACTGCTCATTGTTTGTGAAGTTTCAACCATTTATGGTAAATATATTAATGTATGTTGATGACATAATAGTTACTGGTCCTAATCCTACGTTTGCAAATCTTTCATAACTAAGCTTAGCCAACTTTTTCCAATAAAAGACTTGGGTGCTCTACATTACTTCTTAGGCTTAGAAGTACATAGGACTTCAGATGGAATTTTACTTTCTCAAAACAAGTATGCACGAGATCTTATCAAGACACATATGGAAGGGAGTAAGCCTTGTACTACACCTCTTGGCACTCAGAAACTTGATCATAGTGATACCTTGTTGTCTAATTCACATAAATATAGGTCTATAGTTGGGGCTTTCCAATATTTGACAGGGACTAGACCTAACATCTCTTTCACAGTTAATCAACTATGTCAGTTTCTTCATTGTCCAAGGGACAATCATTTTCAAGCTGTGAAAAAAATGTTAGGATTTTTAGAAGGCTCTATTGATAAAGTTATGTGGTTAAAAAATTAAATTAAATTAAAATTAAAAAAAAAACAATCTTCATGTCACTGCTTTTTCAGATGCAGATTGGGTAGTATGTGTTTTTTTTTTACAAAATAAGTACTAATGGTTATTGTGTTTATCTGGGTAGCAAGCTTATCAGCTGGAGTGCAAAGAAGCAACATACTGTTGCTCGTTCATCCACTGAGGTTGAACATAGATCTCTTGCCCCACACTTTTAGCATAACACGATTGGATATGCAAAATTTTCAAGGACATTGGTTTTCCTCTTTCTAAGGTTCAAGTCTTGTGGTGTGACAATGTCTCAGCTATCTCTTTGGCATTGAATCTTGTTTTTCATGCTCGTACCAAACATGTTGAGATCAATTAACACTATAACAGGGAACTTGTACTTGCTCAACTTCTGAAGGTTTAGTTTGTTGGATGTCACAACCAAATTGTAGACATCCATACTAAATCTTTGTCCAAGGCTAGATTTTTGTATCTTCAATCCAAGCTTTCTCTTGGTTTCCCTCTGTTCAGCTTGAGGGGTTATAAAGACACAGATAAGCAGCCTAGTCAGCAGTCCATGATAGCAGCATAGTCATAGCTTAGTGCAGTTAGTCTGTTTTAACAGAAATGTAACTAATCATAGTTAAAAGTTAATTAGTTACATTTGTTTAGCTTACTAATCGTTTATTCCGAAATGTATAAATATGCCAATGTAAATTCATTTCAATCAATGAAAGATATATTTCTAAGAACAAGCCCTTTGCCCAATCGCCCCGTTGTTTTGGAACTGCTGGGGCTTATTTCTTCAGCCCAAAGACTGTTAAACCCAATTGGTAGGGCAGTTGCCCTACTGCTGGAGATGCTCTTAGTGGATGGATACCTCGTTTATGTTGATGCCTTCAATTCATGGTTATGTGCTTGCTCACAAACCTGCCTCATTTATTATTAGTAATGGGCCGCTTCAATCATTTTGATGCACCAGATATGATTGCCTCACTACTTTGATGCCTCATTGGTGGTTTTATTGCTCATCGTTTCCTTGTTAGGCCAAAAAAATGGAAAGTACAATTTCTGTATGAGATTCGTATTGCCCAGGTTAGTTGGAAACCTTTGAACTGGATTTTATTGGCTTAATTCATGGTGCTTGATGCTTTGATTTATGCGTGTTTCAGGATTTGATCTAAGAATTTGATTAGCACAATTGTATTAGGCTGTCATATTATGTGGTTGATAGCACTCTACATCATCTAGGAGGGCATACACTTATATATATACACACAGCGCTGATAGGAACTGAGGATACAAAAATCCTTATTTACCCAGATTCCTTCACTCCAGAGTATTTTGAGACCAAATGGTTGGCTTGTGGCGGGGATGAAGCGTGAAAGAATAGGCAAATAGCTGAGATGTCGTCCATCGCGATGCCTCGTTTCTTAGTCTTCCATGCAAGAGTGGCACGTCCCACCAGTCTTTTAGCTGTTTTTTTCCTATCTGGACATGAGGAAACTATTTCAACAGCTTCTTGGTTGGAGATGACATCCCATACCTGAAATCGGGAAATGCAAAATTGGATGAAACTTTCACATCTATATATATATATATATATATATATAGAGTTTTTTCTACTCATCTATGCCATGCGATTTTATCGAACTTCTGAGACTACCAACCATACAATTACTTGTCATTTGTGCAACGCTTGACAGAAAATACTACTGTTTTGTTTAATTGATTGCAGATTTGTTCAAGGCACTCGCTTTCTATTCGCATCTCCCTACTCACAAGAGTACGGTATGAATCTGCGACCGTTACTCGTGCGTAGGGAGATAGAGGACAAGGTCCGGGATAGTTGAGTTTTTCTGGCATATTTTGAAACCAATAATTCCATATAGCAATTTGGTCTTGTTGTTCTTAACCAATTTGAACAAAGTTAGTGGCATATTTAGAGGAAATGCATACCCCATCTGTTGCTAGAATGACAAACTGGTCGCTGCTGGTTATGCGTCTTTGAGTCACGTCAGGCATTGAGATGAGCCCGAAGTCCTTCACACAGTAGTCACCAAATGCTCTTGATATTGCCAGTCCTGGTGTTTTACCATTTGGCATCCACACCCTGTAAGTCCCTGGTTCATCTTGTAAGCAAAACACTCGCCCGTTCGACCTATTTATTCGCTCAGCCTCCTCTGCAATGGAAAAGGACCCTCAAATATTAAGAATATGACGCGCATTTGTATATCCATGAGACAAATAGAGAAAAAGAGAGCTGACGAGGTAAATTGGGTTTAAAGTCCACTGTAAGCTGGAGGGCTGCCAAACTGCCATCTTCAGAAACGGAGGCTAAAACAGCCCGAGAATCACCGATGTTTGCAACGATGAGATTTTCACCCTGAAAGATCATTGATCGGGGCATTTTTTGGGTTACTTCTAATTGAATTCCTATAATCGAAATGGCATTAATCTAAATCCTGTGTTGAGAAAGCATTGTAGTCTCTCGTGTCTAGCTAAACTACCGGTACATGCCTTTTTCTCTTCCTAAAAACACTACCAAACTACTCAGATATACAAAGTTCCTATATTTGACACTAGCTTCAGCCCTAGTTGGAGAACCAAGGATATCTCCTAGAGATGCTCGATGAAATATAGACATGTTTGTGAAGATGTGCTACCGTGAAGAGAGAATCGGAGTCTTCTGATTACCTGCTTAACAATTGTCAGTGCCGTAGTGCCACTCCAGTAGGAATCCAGTTTGGAAGAATGCTTGAGCTCCTTGTCAATGGCAGCATAGGTTTTCAGAAAGGATTGCTTCCACATATCGAAACCATGGAGGTTTCTGTCCATCTCCATTTCAAAATCCAGGTCAAGTGATGTTGAAGTGAGAGTCTCTTGCCAATTGCACAACAAGGATGCAGGCAAGGATTCCCTCACCCTTTTGCTAACAAGATGACCCCATTGGCCATGGCCATCAAATATCCCACAAAATATCATGTCTTCTTGGCATCCAAATTCCTGCAACAAAATATCCAACTTATCGAAAATACTGAAAATGCTACATCGCACGAATACAAACGATATACTACTTTAAACTCATCTAAACTAAAGGAGGGGACTCCAGCTCGAGTGCATATGGAGAAGCACATCTGCTCTAGCTGATGCAGCTATAACCGCATATGTGAAAATAATGTCACGTGACTTTGGACCTACCTTCCAAATGGTTAAGCAATCCTGATTGATCCCCTTCCGGCCTCTCTTGGAGCAAACGGTGGAGAGGGTGTTGGGCCTCTCAGACATAACCATGCCGGAAGAACTCGAAACGCGTTCATTCTTTTTGGCTTCCTTTTCCAATGCTTTTGCAGTTTTCCGCGCAACATTGCTAGGGCAATTCTTCGTTTTCTTGCCCGATTTCGTTCTTCCCAACCCCTCAAGAAGAGATGGAAATAACACCATAGCCCCTAAGTCCAGATCGATAATTACACACTCGAAAACAAAGCATCTATAATTCTATAGCTTGAACAGAATAAGGTACAACAACGCTAGGCTCTCTTCAATCATTCATGCTTTGTTTAAGAGACATGCAAAGGATTTGGAAAGATAAAAGTGATTGGTTGCAAATATATACCAATAAAATCCGAAAAAATAAAAATCGTTCTTCAACATTCCTTGGCAAAGAAGAAAGAGAAACAAAGCCTTCAATATCGATAAGTTCTTACTTTGTACGGAATGAGTCGCTGGAATATGATTTCCGTCCGGCGATGGTCCACGACGAAACAATCAAACAAACACTTGCAAGAGGCGATGGTCCACGACGAAACAATCAAACAAACGCTTCCTCTTGCTTATACTCCATTTTCATGTACTTCACCTTCTTCTGTTTGCAAGCTCTAAGTAGACCTACGCAAAAGCATGCTTTGAGTGCAAAATTACTATAACGCCAATACCTTGGCCGCCATGTCATGCAGTTGTCGTGGCTCTTTTGGACATTCTAGAGAGAGAGAGAGAGAGAGAGAGAGGGTGTTGCATCAACGTATACATCATTTTCCTTGCCCACTTCAGCCATATGATATGCTTTTAGTTTAAGCTATCATTAACAAATAAATAAATATATACTGCATACGTGTGGCTATGTGGGTTTGGAAGCACTCGCAATATTATCATTAGCTAATCAGCAATATTCTACACAAAGTCGGTCTTAAACAAATGGAAAAAGACCTGTTCGCCGCTGTGATTAAAAGAAATCAATATTGATGTGGAGGAGATTAGATTGTGATTAAAGATGTATTATCTTGAAGATTATTTAAGTGCAAGAGTTCATTACAAAGTTGTGATTGCGAAAGGAAGTTTATTAATCAAAGAGATTAGGTGGTGTGGTGGCTTAAAATGCCTAAACCGTCCAATGAGATTAGACTATATGACTCTATATATGATTATGCAAGTGATTAAGAAACAAAAAAAATATCAAACCAAATCCAAGGCTATTAGAGCCACTTGTGCTGGGGACCAAATTTACACGTCAAAGTCAGTGGTCAAACGAATTACATGATCGTGACCATACAATACAATCAACATATAAAGATGTTAACACCTATAAAAAGTGGTTTTCTTTAGGGGAAAAAGAAGAAGTTATTTATGGGAGAGTGGATATGTGCATGCTAGATTCTTCTTGTAGACAAATCTGTAATGTTCGATGAAACCAGGGTGTGGTGAGATTGCTTTTTCATGGCAGGTGTAAGATCAAATTATTCGTCATATTTTCTCCAATCCGGTGAACTACAATTTTTCACGATATAAGAATATATGGTGGATGCTAGTCAATATTATTGATATTGTTGATATTTTGATCTTAAAATGATTATCGAGTATTGTTTACAAACTTGACTGAAGTCCAGTTAATTGCAACATAAAATGACTAACTCATCACAGCAAAAAAGAAATACAAGCTTATTTTGGGATTTAATTCCATGCTACCTACACTACTACAATATTAGCTTTAGGTGTCGGACGATCCTGGCGGTTAATAAGTCATTCTGACGGATAAAAGATATCTGACACATAATTTATTTACTGTCGGATTAAAGCTACTTTCTGTCGGATATATCCGACATAAATTCCTGGCGGATTTAACCCTCAGTATTTTTGAATTCTTTTTTTCAAAATATTTTTAACATATTCTGGCGGTTTTTAAGTTAATGGTGGCGGTTATAACCGACAGAAATTGACTATTTTATTATTTTAGTTTCTGGCGGTTATTATTTTATTATTCTGACGGTTATAACCGACAGAAATTGACTATTATATTTTTTTTTAAATCGTAACAAATTTTTTGGGGGAAATTTAAAATTTTGGAGGAAAATTTAAAATTTTTAGAGAGAATTTTGGCGGGATATTTACCGCCATTTTGTTTCTGTCGATTATAACCGACATTAATGAAAAGTTTCTGTCGGTTTTTATTTTTAAAAAATGTTTCTGTCGGTTTTAACCGACAGTAATGAAAATTTTCAAAATAAAACCACTCCGTTTCTTCCTTGCATTGGTGCTTCTCCCCCTTCCTCATTTTCTCCTCTCCTCATTTCCTTCTCCTTCTATTCTCTCCTCATTTACTTCCAGTTCTAATATGGTGAAGAAGAAGGTAACACTCTCTCTTTCTCTGTGTGTGTGTGTGTGTGTCTCTTTCTCTCTCTATGTGTCTCTCTCTCCCCCCCCTCTGTCTCTCTCTCTGACTTGAAGAATTTTGTGTTGTTTATTTCAGTGGGTTGGATGTTGTTGGTGGTGGTGCTACGAGCGGATGTCATTGCTCAGAACCGTTAACACAGCATTATGGTGTTGATGTTGCAACCCAGATGTGGAGGTGGAGCATAAGAGCAGGAGGAGAGAAGAATATGGTGGAGCATAAGAGAAGGAAGGTTTCCCTGCTCTCCAGGTAACCTTTTTCTCTTCATTTTTCGTTGTTCGTCGCAAATTCCATTTGGCTTCGTTTGGTTATTGTTTCAATTAAAATATTTAGGCGTTATGAAATTTCCATAGTTCAGATCTTTTGGAATTTTCGAGAGAAGAATATGGTGGTGCTTTTCTGAAGTTTTGTAATTTGGTTACAGTGATGCAAGCATGGAGTGGTTTGATGGTAAGCTTGCATGTATGTGCTGTTGTTGTTGTTGGGTTGCTGAAATTAGAGCTGTGAGTGTGAGGATGGTGACGATGGAGTTTATGCAGATATATTTTTTTTATTATTAATATATGTTCTGTCGGTTTTATCCGACAAGATTTCTTTTATTTATTCTTATTAATAACCCTCTGTCGGTTATAGCCGACAGAATTTCTGGCGGTTTTTGTACTTTCTGTCGGTTTTATCCGACAGAATTTCTGGCGGTTTTTGTACTTTCTGTCGGTTTTTGTACTTTCTGTCGGTTTTTGTGATTTCTTCAATTATATAGAATCACAAATCTTGAAGGAAAAGAAGGAATTGGTGTGCACCTAGTCATTCTAATTAATCTGATTTCTTAATTTTTCAAGTATTGAATTAAAAATTTTAAATACACACTTTTTTTATTCCACGCATTAGTAACCAGAAGTAGTGGTGGTTACGGTTTGGTGCAGTGCGCCTTTAGGGTAAAATCAAAATCAAAACTGAAATTTATTTCGGTTTGGGTCGGTGCAGTTTTGGGGTAAGAACCGAAATAAAATCAAATCATTTGATTTTGGTTCAGTTCGATTCGATTTCAAACGATTTTGATTTTGATATGTGCCTCACCGGTAGGCCCATTAAAGGAGGAACTTTAACAAAAAAAACTCTCTGTACTGTTCACTTTAACGAAAAACCACATTTTTATACTAAAATGTAAATCTTGATACTATTCACTTTACCCTTTATTTTGTCTTTATCGTTAAAACTCAATGTTTTCAAGTCATTTTCATTAGTTTTCCTTTAAAAGATTTGCATTAATACAAGTATACAACATTCAAACAAATTAAAAAGTTCAAAACCTAGTCATTTGCAAACTAAATGCTTTATAGCATTAATACAACCCATTTAAAAACAATTCAAGATCAACATCACCATATTAAAATTCAAACAAAGTTCAACATCAAAATGCCTTATTCATTACTTTAATACAACCCAATTGAAAAAGTGAACTACCATACTTAAATTAAAGTTCAACATCAAAATGTATTATGGCATAAATATTAGTACAATGAAAAAATAAATTGCTCATACAATTCACCAACAAAGTTTTGATGCTTTAAATTGCTCAACCCTTTCTTTTTCCTTTTCGTTTTAGAGACTTTACGAAGGTTTAGGAGGCCTTTAAGCTTGTGAACGGACCTGAGAAGATATTCAAGTTTGAGAAAGCAGTACTTGGGAAGATCTTAGACCTTGTGAAAGTGAAATCAATGGATGAGAAACCATTAAACCTTACCTTGTGAACTAGAAGTTTAAGATTACCTTGGAACTTGTTATTCTGGTTGTGGATTAAGAGTAAGAGAGGCGATGCATCAATTCGAATGAGTCAAGGCCAGGTTACGATGTGGTTGAGTCCATACTAACCAATTATATTATGATACCTAATTGATTATTAAAATAAATATTTTTTATATTATATGGCGCGGTTAGTTTTCCGTTCGGTTCCAGATATTAAGAATCGAAATCAAACAGTTTCTTATGCTTGCGGTTCTGTTTGAAACATGTATCAGTTTTGGTTTTCAATTCCAAGTGCCCACCCCTAACAAAAGGGAAGTCACGTGACAAAAGTCCGATAAAACTTTTGATATCGACACAATTTTAGTAAACGGAAAGAAATCAAAAATCCGATAAAAATTTCAATATACTTAGAGCAACTCCGTTGTTGCTTATTGCCTTGGGGATAGGCAACCCAATCCACAACTCCTCCCCAAAACACTCTAACTCACTCGAGCAATTGGGCTCAAGGCAAGCTCGATGGAGAAGTCAGGCAAGAATCGTCTGGCCTAGCACCCTGCTTATGTGACGCAAGGTTGAAGTCATCATGACATCAGCCACAATTTAAATTATTAGAAAAATTTATAAAAATTTATAAAGAAACTAATTAAAGTATAAAAAATTATAATTATTTTCTATAAGTACCTAACCATGTTCTTCTGCTCTACACAATTTCAATATTTGAAATACTTTCAATCAATCTTTTATTATTATTCGAAATTAAAAACAAAAGTTATCTTTTATTATTTTATAAAATAAAAAAATACTAATATTTTAATAAAATTTGTCTAGGCCATTTAATTTAAAAATGAAAATGCATTTGAACAGTTATTGTTACTGTTCATTTAAGATAATTAAGATATCTATTGTCTAGGGGAAGTCTTACTACACTGGAAGTGCTCTTATGCTTTAGCAAATCTTTTTTTTTTTTTTTTTGGCAAACTATGCTTTAGCAAACCTGTTCTATAAAAAAAAAATCTGAAAATGACGGGTGACGGGACCTTAAAAATCTGAAAATGACGGGACCTTATCCTCCAATAGAAATAAAGATAATGGTGGGGCTGGCTGGGAATTTATAATGCTGAATCCAGATGATTTTCAACTTGCAAGTTGGGTCTACCAAGCAAGTGCGGAAGCTTGGCCCCAATAACATCATTAACAGCTTAAAGTAAAATGGCTGATTCCAAAAGTGCTTCTGTCATTTTAACTTATCATGGATGTGGATATAAGCAGTTTTACCCATAGAACAAGAAACACAGATATAAAATCCAACTGCGCAGTGTGCACTCAGATAGGGCATGCAACATAAATGATCTTGTATTGATTTAATCTTTTCACATGATACAATTACTGGATTCATCATTTTCCAGTTCCCTGATCAACAATTCCATCATTTTCTTATGCATAGGCATGTAGTGATCATTAATCATCGTTCTAGGTGTCTCGTATATACCCACTCGCTCTTCAGCTGGTGGCCCGTTGTCATCTAAATTAGTAGGAGGATGAAGGGACTGATATAATGTGCATGATTCTGCCAGGGGGATAGAAATGGTTCTCTGAAACATCCGAGGAAGAGATCGGCGTGTTGCTTTCTGCAACGTCAACTAGCATATCTTCCTTCCTCGGTTATTTCTTTCACTGCGGCAGCTTCTTCCTCTCGGGCCTCGACATTGACTTCATGCTCCAGCCTCTTAAGCTCCTTCTCCTGTTCATACCACAACTCGCCTTCAGTAATGTCTTCAACAGAAGATGTAGTAGTATTTCCGTCCACTGGCAAAAGCTGCTGCTCTTCATCGGTATCATCATGGCCTGATCCACCACTAGAACTAGAGTCTGAGTTATTCAGCATTGGGTCTACAATTACTCCATCGTGAGATTCAGAATCCTTTTCACATATAATAGAAGATTCTTGCAAATTGTCTGCTTTAGAGTTTGGTAATTGGCCCACATTACGGCGAGTGACGTGCACCCATGCAAGACCATGATGATATAGATGAATGGGTTCTCACAACATTCTGTGCACGCTTCATCACAACCTACAAGTTACAAAGCATAGCCTGTTATAACACAAAGTATGAGCAAGATTGGGATACAAAGGATGCAGGGTGGACACTGGACAGCAGTAATTGATGTTCGATAATGATTATTAAACAAATAGACCAGTTTAATATAATTCAAACGAGCCAATTAGCACCAATTCAGCTACGGTTCACAAGTACACTGTACAAATTACCACATTATATGAGAGGAAACATAGATTTACCTGTGTGCTGCTGGATACTGGTCGCAATAGTGCACCTGCACCAGCAACCCTCGCTTTTGCAATAGCAATAGAAGGTAGACGAGAACCCAGAGCAGTTGCAGAGCGACAAACAACATTCAAAACTCTTGTCCGCTCAACTTGATCCCGCAAATCATTTAACCATGAGGAAGCTGTGACCTGATAATGACAAATTCTCATAATAATTCTGGAAATGTCTAACAGACGAGAATCAAACTATACTCATGATTAGAAAGAACGAATGCTATATGCATCCACTCGAATATGGTAAAAATAAAATACCTCAGAGCGGAGGTCATCAACAGAAGCTGCAGAGAAAGTAGGAACCAGGTCGGAGCCATTGATTATAGTAGTGATGAAGTGCTTGCCAGATTCTGCCAACTCCCATGTTATACACGCAGCTGGAAAATGAAAATTAGATAGGTACATGAGCATTTTCTACCAAAGCAGACAAAAAGAGACCTTGGGAAACACTTTTTTGAAGCAAAGCACAGTTACCAATACGCCATCCTATAAGCATAAAACGACACCCTATAAGCAAAGCACACACATTATCTGTTCTTCAAAAGTAACGACTCATATTTAATACCTTATATCTATTGAATTTATACGTGCATTTCCATGAACAAATGGATATGAAATTAGAACCATTAACAAAGAGAAATTAAGCAGACATACCTGGAGCAAATGTAATGCAAGTGCATGAAGAGAACTCTTTTTGTTCTTGAAGAATATATGTTAACAACGCAGCTGTACCACCACCCAGTGAATGCCCAATAACCTGATATGCGCATATCAACATTAGTTAGGCATAAAACATGTATAAGCAGGAAAGCGATAATACAGCTTTTGATCAATTTTGAAATGGAAAATCAGTGAACAGATGGCATGCTTTATTTAAATTAAAGAAATGGCATTTACCTTCACTTTGTAATCAGGATATTCACCAACAGCCTTAAGCAAGCAAGGAGTACTAATCTTAGCAATCCAACGGGCTGCAGCAACCATCCCACAGTGAGCATACCCTAGGATTAAGTTGCTTATTCCACCATCATGCAATACCGAATGGTGGAAAGGGGCCACTGCACCAGTTGCGGCAGTTAGTGTATCTTTGATGCTATGTGTACTATTAATAGAAGGAAGCATTTTGAATTCTTATCACGTATAATTGTGAAGGCAGGCTTCAGAAGCTGCAAGCATATTTGTTCTAATTAATAGATGAATCAATCACAAATTGTAGAGAGAATAATAAAACCAAAAGCTGCTTTCTCACAGAAACATAGAATTGTGAGCACCATTGTTTGCAACATGACTACTATACTCCAAACACAGTGGTTAATATGAATAAATTCTAGGACATAACTCCATTCTCATTAATCGACCACTAAATAAATGTCCATCTTTTTTGAGTTTTTAACATCATAACTCCATTATCACAGATATCCTTGTCTCATTGTCTGCATCAACTTAGACTCGTGAACCTGTTTCACTCTTACATATGAAGTTGGAAAATTCGGTTGTGATCGAACTAAGAGCTTGTGAATATGGTATTGCTATGAGCCTATGACGATTTTGAATGACTAAGTGGGAAATGGTGGATTTTGAGAATGTGGGCAGCTCTTGTTTGAATCTATGGATTTGCTGATTATACTATTTTGGAATTCTATAATCCAAGGATTTGTTTGTATGTGTTATTTGCTTAGCCACAAATTTGCGCACTTAGACAGTTCTGCGGTACTAAATATCTACACAAAATTTCTCAAATATAGCATTTGTAACTCGAATTTACGGAGCCAACCTGTCACTAGTCTCGGTACCAAAAGGAATGCGATGGATCCACATCAGTCCGATTACCAGTAGAACAATTTTGAACAAAAACATAAGCAAATGTAGATAAGTTATGACCTTACTTACCCCGGCCTTGGGCTTCTGGAGAAGAACATCTTCCTGAGAAAAACCCCCGGACTCCAAAAACACCGGAAACGGTTTCTTCGAAAAGAGCATACAAAGCGTCAGCAACTTCAAGTTATAATTTAACTCCTCAACGATTTCAGACCCTTTGAGCTGCACACTACCACTGCCAGCATACACACTCGCAACTTGTAAGCTACCCTGCGGATTAACCAAAAATTCAAGCACTTAATACTCAAATAACGAAACTTTTACAAGCACAAGCCATAAAAGAGCGAAATTTGCAGAAAAGGACTCCAATTTTGAGCGAATTACTCACCTGCCGCCGCATGAGGTAGTTAATACCGAAGGCCAAGTCGCCGATCGGCCACTTCCCGAGCGTTTCGGAGTTGGTGAACCGGAGGGTATCGGACAAGGTGGTAAGCGACTCTACCCACGTGGCGGGCGCTTGAGCCGGTCGCCGAGAAAGCCGCTTCCTCGCCGATCTCATCTTCGAGAGATTTCCACTCCGATCGCCGTCGTCGCCCCCGTCTTCCACCCCGCCCTCGTTCGTTGCCAGCCTCCGATTGAGCACGTAGTAAAGAATCACGGCGGCTCCGGCGGCGGTCGCCATTGTTCCCGCCGCCATTGAATCCAACGGTCGAGATCGAAAGCTTAAAAGAGCAACAGCACTAGCAAATTAACTCCGGAGAAACCAAAATTGCTAAAATTCCAAGAAATTGAAAAGAAAAAAATCAGAGAGAGAGGGATTTAAATTGTTAAATTAAATTGAAAAAAAAAAGGGGGAAATCAAATCAGGGAAGATTGGGGATAGTTGCCACCCTCCAATCGTGCTACAGACCACTACAGAGGAATGTGAGGGAATAAAGAAAGTATTGCGACGGTTTTAGGTCTCCACGTGGCGCCCACTTCAGGGATAATGAAGTAATTTGGGTTTTGTCTGGGGTGGGTAGGGTTAAGCGATTAGGACAAAATGCCAAAGCATAGGGGGATTTGAGGACAGTGCTTGTTGGTTTTCTTTTCTTTTTCTTTAACAAACGATTTTATTTAATGTTAGACTTAGCTTCACAATAGATTAATAATACGATTCAAATTTATTTTTGACGAAAATCAAACTTAATACTTTTTATTTATAAGTAAAGATAAATACTACTGTCTAGTAGTATTAAGTGACAACAATCCGTATTGGTTTAGATGGAGAAATTTTTTTCAAAGTTGTATTATTATGTGTGGAGTACTGTTTAAACACTCGATATTTAGAAAAATAAAATTGTTACTTTTTTATTTATTTATATCATTGTTTGTATCATTTATGTCATATGTAGGGGTGGAAAATTTTTCTAAAAATTCCAAACCGAACCGAAATTTTTTCGATCCCAAACCGAAATTCCCGAACTGATTCCGAAATTTTAGTACAGACTTTGGGATTAGCTTCTCGATATTTCGAGAATCCCATACTGAACCGAAAATATATATTATTAATTATTATATATATATACATATGCAAGCATATATATTATATATACTATTCTTTTATAATTGATGCTAGTAGTTTCTAATTGATGCTCTGCAACCTGGAATGCCCTACACCTTACATATTTTTCATGTTCTGTTTGATATTCATTTGGATTTTATTATTGCTGCTGTCATGGCTAATGATTTCAAAAGTCTTGATTCTTTTGTCTCTTAATAGATTGCCAAAAGGGTTTTAATTAATTTGAATTTTGACTCTAATAAAAATAATCAGGCATGCCAGTGTTCGATTAAATGGTAGTGTGAATGAAATGACATTTCGAGTTCATGAATGTGTTCTTAAATTATATATTTGAAGAACAATTCATAATTTCATATTTCAATTTAAGATTCTTAAAAATTTGGTTTGAGATTGGTCTTTAAATTTTCGTCTTAAAATTTTTTGGTTTGGAATTCGAGATATTAATTTCGGTTCGATATCCCATACCGAACCACATCTAGTCATATGTGTTGATGACTCTTAAAAAATCTTTCGTTTAGATGGACGGGGTAGGGACAAAAAGACAATGGGCCCACGGGGATACCGAACCACCCCTAGTCATATGTGTTGATGACTTAAAAAATCTCTCGTTAAGATGGACGGGTAGGGACAAAAGGACAATGGGGCCCACGGGTTGAGGAAAGAGATGGCTGGATCCAACCTATCTCAATTCTCATGTGTATAATTTGGTGCTCCATAGAGGTGAACGTTTGTTTTATGAGGTGACAAGGCCCAAATGTTGCTAGGTTTGGTCACCCAATTTGATCCTACTTTGACAGACTATAACTCAAGTGTAGAACTAATAAATAGAACGATTTGGTTTTGATTCATTTCTAACAAAAATCATTGCGAAAATGGAACCACGCTACCATGTCAATTCAATTACTCACAGTAAAAGTGTCGGTAACATCAACTTTTCTCTCCCTCGTGTGAGAGGTTTTCTTTCCCTGCTGTGAGAGTCTCTTCTTGCCTGTAGTGAGCTTGGTTCTAATTTTTCGTTCCCCTTCTACAAAAATTGAAAATCCCAGACGAAAAAAAAAAAGACGAACACAATAGATTGTTTTCGCAAAATCCACCCAACCTTTGCTCGAAAGAAACAACGATCAGCAAAGGGAAACACATAGTGACAAAACCCGACTCATAATGTCCATTAGGACTCCGAAGTCGAGCTGTGATGGCCGACACCTAGAAGGTGACGAAGCCATAAGGTGGAGTGATGTGGAAAAAGTGAATAAATTTAAACCTAGAAGTGTCTAAACACCAGAGTGTGCTCGTGAACAGGAGCGAACCCACCTCACATGTGACTTCAGAGCATAAGTAAAGTATAGTAGAGCGGGTAAGAACTATACCCTCAGAAGTAGCCACCGATCCTGCGATTTGCCAACAATCCTCGTCGATACGTTCCTCATCAGCTAAAACCTAGAGGGGCATGAAACAAAAAACGTGAGTGGGCAAAATAAAACTTTAAAAACATCTTTCTCTTTAGCAATAAAATAACCCCTCATTGAAATCCGTGTAATTCCTCAAAGAATACCAATACTTAGGTATAAAACAATCATGCTGAAGAATGGAAAACCAAAGCATTCCATGTCGAGTATCTCAGCAACAACCATGTAAGTAAGATGGAATAAATCAATATAAATAAATGTCAGTCGTAGTCACCTATAGTGACCTATATGACTTATCCATATCTCATCCATCATATCACATCAATCAAGTGCTAGCGCATATCTTATTAGTCATATCACATCAATTAGGTGCTAGCACATATCTCATCAATCATATAACATCAATCAGTTGCTAGCACGTGAGTCGGAGTCACTTATAGTGACCTGTACGACTCACCCACATCTCATCAATCATATAATATCAATCAGGTGCTAGCACGTGAGTCGGAGTCACCTATAGTGACCTATACGACTCACCCACATCTCATTAATCATATAATATCAATCAGGTCCTGCACACGAGTCGGAACCACCTAAAGTGGTCTGTACGACAGGCTGGGTGTAAATAAATACGCTTAAGTGCTACGATCACGTGAAGGCTGTGAGAAGTATCGCAAGTCACCTACAATTCGGAACTACCTATAGTGGTCTGTACGGCAAACTGACACCTACCTTGGAATCCAAGGTGAGCGTAAGGTGCGGAAGGTGAACGATCATGCGAAGGCTGGCCCTGGCCTCGGGCGAAGCATTAACACCGGGGTGCAGGACAATGAATTCTACTTAATTCCATTAGTCACTAATTACCTTTCAATCATACCAATACTATAAACTCACTTGAACTTACCTTGATCTCCGTATTGTTGTGCCACGCTGTGCAAGCTGTATTAAATCACATACTAAAATATAAACTAATTAAGGCACAGCACTTATAAAACGTAATACCACAAATTCTCAATTCATTGTACAAAGATTTATAATCCACCTGCAATCACCAATTCATAAAACTAAAACATACCTTTTTACCAATTTCCTTCACATTACTCAATTCTCAAACAATGCTTTCGCCTCAATTATTATATGGCTGCATCTAACATCTTGTTAGACTACCTATGTACCCTAAACAAGGATCAAGTCTTTCGTAGTTCACAATAATTATTTACAAGTAATAGCATATGAATATATCGTGATATAACCTACACTTAACCTTCTTTTGGTATTTCATAATATATTAATATATATATATATATATATATATATATATATATATATAACATAGCATAAATTTTTTAATTCCGTTCAAAAGCATTTATGGAATTATCAATCACATATATATATAATCAGAAGGAAAAGATCTACTCACCTGGAGTCCACGCTACAACCCCCTAGCACGACTATTGAGACGTCCCAAATGATAATCGCATGTGGCCAAATATCAAATCACATCTCTGAATTCTTAC
Organism: Crataegus laevigata; assembly: GCA_963580275.1. Lineage (NCBI taxonomy): Eukaryota > Viridiplantae > Streptophyta > Magnoliopsida > Rosales > Rosaceae > Crataegus > Crataegus laevigata. Next base: position 12,420,059 of record OY756940.1, on the reverse strand, counting down.
TGAGAGAACATGTAATTTACATACAACGCATCCCTACTTAATTTGTAATTTACATACAACGCATCCCTACTTAATTTGATCTGGAATATCCGTATCACGAATCTTCGATCCGTCACTTCCAAAGATACACATTATGCTTCTAAAACAATACCCCAAAGTTTTGTTACGATCCAACGGCTGGATCTCCGCCAATTGCCAAAAATCAAGTGGCGGTTAACATTTTATTTACAAACTTACAATTTCAATTCGGGAAGATCCATCCGACGGATTCCCAATCCGTAAATTCCTAAATTCCTAAAAAATTAAGAATAACGACCTATTAAAGTTTGGTGACGATCCAACGGTCAGATCGTCGGTTCATACATTAACCTATTACCGTATCGTAGTGAATTTGGGTCCTAACGATCAATCTACGTCAATACATCCTCAAGACTGAACTCAAGACATTTAATAATGCCTAATAATAACTTTGGCGGCCCACAGGCCACGCGCCGCCACGAGTGGCGGTCGGCCGCCCTGACTCGCCGGAAAATCCAACTTTCTCCAAAAATTCTCAAAATTTTCAGAATTGAAGATCTCAATGAATAGAACAACTTTCATACATGTGGCCAAGGCCAATTTGGCTGGGAAAGGTTCCAATTTTTCTAAAACCCGTCGGAACCCTATATTTGGGTGTGCTCCAATTCGACCTCGATACTTACTCCGACGCCTCCACCACTGCTTGAGCTTTGTTCCTTGGTTCTAGGGAAGTCTAGTGATGGTGGCAATTTGAAGAAAACGTTTTAGATTTAGGTGATTCAAACATGAAACCACCACACCCCACCGTGTGGGTTCAACCACTTCCAAGGCCAAAATCCTTGGTTTTGAGGTATAATAGGATGAGGGAAGGTCATGGAAGATTTCCTAGGTAATAGATAGGTGAATTTTGTTGGAAAACATGGAGAAATTTGGTCGGCATCTCCCCCGACCGAACGGGTTGGGCGTGTGGGTACACGGGTCTAATGAATTGGGGGAGTTTTTGGGTTCCCTCCTTTCCCCCTCCTTACTCATTTTCTAATTGGGCATAGCTCAATTCCCCCACTCATGGCCCTCCACGTGGCACTTCCTAAAAATCTGGAAAAATCCAATTATCATCAAATAATAATTCCACTCCTAACTTTGCTCGCTTATAACCTTTTTCGTTATAACTCCAAATTCGATTCCGCTTTCGCCTACGCGTCCATAGCGACGAGTACTACAAAGATGAGCCAAGAAAATGAACCTCACGTGACACGACACGTCGGTCAACAAAAGTCAACACCTTGCCTCGAAGGGCATTTTCGAAAATTCACTTATTAAAATTACAAAAATTATAATTTTTAGGGACATACTGTTATATAGAGACTCTAATTCAAGTAAAATAAAACATTCAAACAACTTAAATCAAACATTCAAACGAAATCTACTGTCGAGATAAGTGTCACGCCCTGGACTCGGGGTCGGTGGTAAGATAACTCTGAACCTGAAACGCGAGCTAAAGTAAAATAAAATAAAAACTAAAACTAAACTTCTCTTAAAAATACATAATAATAAAAACTCCAAAATCCTTATAGGGTGTACAAAAGTAATAAATTAAAACTCTTAAATTTCTCCTCAATTACAACCTCGGCTCGTCTATCACCTGTCTTGCCAAATAACTCATCTGTAAAATAATAAGTGAGGGGTGAGCAACAAACACCGTCGCTCAGTGAGTAGAATATGTAATATGCCAGTCAAGCTTGCCATTTTAATCACACTACAAAATAGGATAAAATGTCAAATCATTATACACATAATGTCATATCACATCATCCATTTACGTGTTCATTATATCCTTCATAAATTGTAACTCACCACATGACCCCTAATGACCATCTACCCTAATGTCCCCATTTGTAGTTTATATTTATCCCTCGGATTAATGAAACACTAAAATTCTCATGCTCCATGAACATTTCCAAATAATCCATACATCACCATATATAATAACTCGGTAAATATTTCAACAAACCCAACATGCTTAACTTGAAATAAAGAGATATTTGAAAATAGTGTAAAATCACATGTCATTCATGATTTTTAGTTATCAAAAAATAAGAAAATTTGAACACATTACATAAACCACTCACCTCGATAACTCGAATCTTGGCAAGACAACTGACAAACAATCCCCTCGCAACAAACCCTAACTCACTCTCTCTACGTGTAACATGAATGCTCTACTTGCTGTCTTCTTTTTATGCTCCAAAAATAATGTAGCAAGGCTCCTATTTATACTAGTAGGAGACGGCCAACTATGACCTCCAATTGGTTTGTTTTAGCGGCCAGACAATGATGCATGCAAGGTGTCAAATGGATGGTTTAAAGGGGGACACGTTCACTAGTAGCTTTCTACAATCATCATACTAGAGTGCTCACTCACTCAATCAAGATAGGAATGCATGAATGGCTTCCACCTCATGCTAATTGAAATAAACATCTGCTTTGGGAGATATTTATGGAACACTACAACTTATAAATTAATATCTAATAATATAATGCTATGGCAGGTTATTGTAGCTTAAGGATATCACGTGGAATTCTCATGTTAACCTATAAACTTGTTTAGGAAAAAAATAATATATTCGAAAATATGGTCCTTACAATAAGACTCACGGAAACCCTACTTTTTTTAGGTAACATTTTCTTCGAATTAAACTGAAAATTTGAAGAAGGTGAGAATCGTGACAGAGTGCGAGAGAGAAAAGCGAAAGGAAAAGAAAAACGGAAAAGAAGTGGAAGCAGGAGCTCCAACGATGATCAAAATTCGGTTCCGAATTGAAAAACAAATGTGAGAGAGAGCGAGAGACAAACCTGATTAGCTTGCAGAGGCTAGGGTTCCGGGCTTGAGAGAGAGCTCGAGAAATCTGTGGAAGCAAATGGAAGAACTCTGCTTTTCAGCCTTTCTTCCTTTTCCAAATGACTAACACGCGTAAATTTAGCCTCTTTCCCTTACCAACATGCATCTACCATGGGCAAAATCGATCATTTACTGCACGATCTAAAATAATGGTAAAAATTGTGAAGAAAATGAAGGGCAAATATGTTCGCACACTATAGATCAACAGTAACCCACAAAACTCAATCTTGGTATATATAATAATGTCTAGAATTTAAGTATTTGCATTAGACATGCTCTTATTTAGTTATTATCCAATAATGAGTACCATACGTAAATAAAAGGATAATGTTAGAGAGACTAAACTTGGAGATAAAATTTACAAACTAAATATTGTGTCACCAATATGAATGAACGCGTTTATCAAAACTTAAATAATAAAACAATTTAATAAAACAAATCAAAGTTTAATTAAATTTATTTCGATTATAAAAGAGTCACTTTCTAATACTAATATTAGTCTTAGTCAAAAAAATTCAAAGACTTTTTTTTACTTATCTTACTTTTCACAAGCATATGTATTTTACAAATTATCACAAACCCAACTTATTAAGTTAGAGAGATTTAAATCTGTATTTCAATATAATGGAAACCCCATTTTTCTTAAGAATGAAATAAAGGATTTTTTTTGTTGTAAGACAAGAACTATTTCATTCCGAATTAAGACCTAAGAATCTTCACAATTCTGGAATAAATCAATGGACAAATTGGTTAAGGAGTCAATATCAATGTGATGTATCTCAAATTAAATGGTCTAGAGTAGTACCACAAAAATGGTGAAATATATTGAACTGTATAGCTCAAAATAAAGATTTATATAAAGATTTGTGTGATTTATATGAAATATCAACTTTCATGTCCTTTAGAGCATCGTCAAATGAGATGTCAAAATGTCCACATGATTTATAATGTAAAAAAAGACCAAACTAATGTTCTCAAACTAAAATATCAATTCCTATGTGGCGATGACATGGATTGGCTGCAAGAAGGTTGCTGTCAAATTTGACAGCAGCTTCAAAGTTAATTATTAATAAAAATATTGATTTAATCATTATTATAATGAATGCTGGTGTTGATCGATGCATTCATGTCTCTTTGGTGCGTTTGATGAATGGTTGCGATTTAATAAGTATTAAATGTCTTTAATTAAAGTTTTATCGGTTTAATCATTTATTTTGTAATATAATAAAATAATACTTTAATTTAACATATCTGGTGGAAGGTAAAGCTTCAAAAAATGTCAAAATGCCACGTAAGCTATCAAATTTAAATTTTATGTTACATATCCTTTGTATATGCTCTTAGTTTCCAAAATTTTGTCTATAAATTTAATTTTCTTAGTATTATCCTAAATAAAATAGTACCAAAATAAATAAATAAATATATATATATATATAAGTGGTTGGTCTAGTTTGGTTTAGGTTGGTTTATAAAAGCTCAAAAACATAATGATTTGGTTCTAGACTATTTGACTTTGTCGTATGTATTTCTCTCTGTCTCTCTCATCATATAATTATTCACATAAGTTACCTATATATGTACATAGACAAAAAATTAGTTACCTAAAGTTAAAAAATGAATACCATACTACTACAATAACCATATATTCAATCCAATGGTTATGCTCTCGAGAGTTGTAGGTCCTTGTCGCTGCATGGGCTGCTCATGCTCAAAACTATTATAACACGAGTCTCGGTTATTGCAGTACAGTTCTCATCGGCTTCATCATGGTGATATACCACTCGCATGTCCTCCAACTTCAAGCTTCAGCTAGACTCGCCAAACAAACACAAATCAAGGCCAAAAACTTGTCGCGTTAGTTAAGTAGTGCATTCTAAAAAGAATGCCTAAATCACCAACATGAAATAACTCGCAAATCGCTAATTTGTTTTAGCTTTCCAGATCGCAAAAATATTTTCAACAAAAGGATTGAGTCAATTGACATTTTGTAGTGTAGAGGAGAAGCCAATGAAGAAAAATCTCAAGAGGGGTCATTGATCATAGTTGAAGGAAAAAAATTATTTTTATTAACCTTAGCTGTAGCGAAAAATTGTTTCGATTGACATATGCTAAAAATTAAAATGGTCATTGATTTATGTCTGAAATATAAAAATTTCTAAACACATGAGAGTTGAATAATCGTTTTAACAAATTCTCTTTCAATTCTTGTCCTTTCTCAACTAATTTGCAATTAGACGTAAATTAAGAAGCTTAGCTATTTGAAAGAAAGAGAACCCAAAATAACAAATCTTTGGTTTTGAACTCTTTTCTTCCTCTGGTCGTTTTTCGTGCTTGAACTTCTTTTGAAGTTCAAGACATGATTTGCAGCCTTCTAGCAACAAAATGGCCATAACAAAAAACCCAAAACTTTTCTTCATTATTTTGGCATGAAATTTTTTTACCAACAATCCTAGTCTGTGTGCTTTGATGGGTCATTATCACTTTTTATTGTAGACTTGTTTTATTCTAATTGTGGTTGTTCCAAACTAATCACCTTGTAGACATATCTCGATTATTTGAAATATTAAGGCTAGTCCTATCCATTGAATAAAACTAATTGTGCTTATATAGTGTGGTGTTTGCTAGGCTATCTCGTATATATTTATTTCAAGTAATTAAAAAACATGCGATTTTGTATAAAATCAATCAAATGTTATGATATTGATAATATGTCAATCATATTTATTTCAATTATAAATAGGTCAATAAGATTTTAAGCTACATTAAACACTACAATAAAATAAAAATTACAATTCATGCCATTGTCATTTAAAGCACCCAACCTCTTCATCTCTCTCATTGTAAACCTCGCAAAACGCTCTCAGACTTTAATCTCCATCGCCTTGCAACCATAAAACGATCTCAGACTTCAACCTCCATCACCTTCCACCACCTTCAACCTCCATTTTTTGGCCTCACAACACCTGCCTTGTCAACTTTGTGCTGCTCCGAACGATTTCATAATTTTGCCCTAATTTCAATGAACAATTTGCACTTGCACATGAGAAATCACAATCAAGTTATTTTTTTCCTTCCTATTTTCTTCTTATTCTTCAATTTTTACGTTTTAAGTTATTTGATTTGTGTTTTTGAGAGGTTTGGTGTAATTTTGCTCACTAAAACTTTTGGTTTTGAATTTGAGCTTGTTTGCATGTTAAAATTGGTTTGGGCATATCACAGATATAGTCTGCTTCGATATATTTGTTGGCTCTGTGTATGTTTATTCATGGTGGTTATGACGTTTAGTCTAATTGCCACTCCTGGTGCTCTTTTTCTTAGTTTATGTGCTTTATTTCAAATTTTAATCTTTGTGGATTCAGACATTGTGTTCCAGTGTCTGTTTTGTACCCTACGATTATACATGGATATTCAAAAAGTTTTATTGATTCAGACACTATGTTGTAGTGTTTGTTTCATGTTCTGTAATTTTACGTTGATATTCAAAAGTTTGTGATTCGATTTGCAGTGTCTGTTTCTTGTGATTCAAGCACTTCGTTACAGTGTCTGCCTATGTTATGTGATTGTGCATTGATATTCAAATAGTTTTTGTGGATTCAGACACCACGTTGCAGTGTTTGTTTCTTGTTCTGTGGATTCAGACACTACATCGCAGTGTCTATTTCATGTTTTGTGATTATGCATTGATATTCAAATAGTTTGTGTAGATTTAGACACTGTGTTGCAGTGTCTGTTTCCTGTTATGTGATTGTTCATTGATATTCAAAAGTTTATGTGATTCCGGCACTGCGTTGCAGTGTCTGTTTCCTGTTCTATGGATTCAAACACTTCGTTGCAGTGTTAGAGAGAGAGAAGAGATGGCAAAGATGAGATAGTTAAGGGCTGGTTAGACATAGCGTGTGTTGAAATATAAAGAGAGATGAGGAAAGATGGATAGAAAAGTCAAATTCCAAGTATTTATAATCGCTTAAAGCCTATGTGACATTCATTATTGACATATACCTAAACAATAAAAATATATCATTTATTAAGTCCAAAATAAAAATATGTCATTGATATATGATTAAATAGTAAAGTTTTTAAGGAAAACTAACGAAAAGTTCAAAAAAAACTTCAATTTTAATGAAAAGTCATTTTTAAAGATGTAGTGAATAGTACCAGGGAAAGGTAAAAATGTGGCTTTTCGTTAAAAGTGAACAGTACTATAAGTGTTTTGTTAAAACTCCCAAGTTTTTATTGATTTTTGGCTAAATTACCTTTAAAAAAATTATATATATATAATTTTAATACTTAATTAACTGTCAGTAAAAAGTGGGCCATAAGTTCTTTTTACCCAATTTGGTACTATACTTAAGTTTAGCCCACATAAGAACTAGTTGGTTGTTTTTATTAAGAGTATATATATATAATTTTAATATTTAATTAACTGTCAGTAAAAAATGGGCCATTAGTTCTTTTTACCCAATTTGGTACTATACTTAAGTTTAGCCCACATGAGAACTAATTGGTTGTTTTTATTAAGAGCAGTGTTAGGGAGACTAAATTTGTAAACAAAGTTTTGAAAATTAAAGGATATGGAAGTCGGTGATTGATTTATTACTTACACGTTGATAAACGTGCTTATTCTTATTGGTAACACATCATTTAGTTTGTAAATTTAGCTCCAAATTTGATCTCCCCAACATTACCTTTTTTTAATGTCTATTTGAGGTGATTGTCCTTTTTACCTAATTTGGTACAATACTTAAATTTAACCAATTTGTGAGAAGAAGCTCAGTTATTTGAAGGAAGAAATTAAGCCAATATAACATCGTTCAAATACCTAACTTTTTGTTTTCAATCTTGAAAAGGAAAAAAATGAAAATCACTGTAAGGAACATTGTCAAGGCATGAGCTTGTCACTGAAAAATTCATATATGCATGTTTGCTTCAAAACTTCAGACCGTAACTAATAAAAACTTTCAAAACTTATGCAACTGTATTCAAGGCTCGGAGTGTGGCTACAATACTTTGAAATATTAAAAGAAATTTCACAAAACTTGTGTCCGAAGATAACGTTTTCCATGATTTTATTTCCGTCACAACAAAAGAATTAGCTAAATGATGGATGATTTTTAGTAAGCCTTAGCCATGGTCAAATTTTGGGTCTACATCCAACTACTTCATTAGTTTCATTGTTTGGATAGTTGGAAGGAAACTTATATAAAATGACATTGAGCAACGTAAAATGCATTGAAATATCCCCTAAAAGATAAAACCAATGCACTTGGTGTTGACCTATGTATTTGCCCTAATGGGATTTGGACATTGTAATTGGAATTTCCTCCAAACAAAACAACTACGTGATCTAATTCACAAAGAGGCTCGCCAATCTCAAAACAAAAGCTCCAAATCCAAGACTTTTGATGATTTAATTGGCAAATGAAGAACGGCAAAGGTCAAATTCCAAACGCCAAGATTGCTCATATTAAGAAAGATTCTAGGAGACAGGGCGGAGAGAGAAACTATCGGCAATTTGGCATCCGGCAACGAAAACAGGGCGCCTTTTCAAATGCTCAGAGGTAGATTGTTTGCCCTCCTGTTACCGTGTTCTTTACATCTCTTTCTATTTGTGCAGTTACGGTTAAGCCACGTCAACATTTTATATTGATTTTTTTTATAGAGATAATAAGACAAAAAATAATATGAATATAAAATGTTGACGTGGTTTAACCGTGACCGCACAAATAAGAGCGGATGGGAAGGGCACGGTAAAAAGAGGGCAGACAATCTGCCTCCTTCATACTCTACCATGCACACCATAATCTACTTCTTATTAAATTGTTTATTTATTACAAGGATATGTTTTTACACTAAGGAGAGAAAGTTCGATTAAGTCACACAATGGGCAACTTAATTTGGTGTCAAATTCGTCATTTACGAGATTCGAAACCTCTCATTTTCAAGTGAAGAAGAATATCACCAAACAGTAGTACTAAATGGCTACTCTTTATTAAATTGTTAAACCAAGACTAAAATTCTAATCATATATTTAACAGTCATTCATCCACACGTAAATAAATATTCTTCCACTCTGAGTTCTACTATAAATGCGTGAACAAATTGTAAACACGAAAATTTCCTGAAGGAACAAGAACAGAACACGTGTACAAAATAATATTTGTTATTTGATGAATTTTGGGGTTACAATCTCTATTTGTTCCTCTGATTCTATCTTCGTAAGATATGGATTTTGTTGATGGGTTGTTGATCCAAAGGGCCGTTGGGCTTGATCCTTGGATGAACAGTGATGTGGATTTGTTTGTGTTGATCCAAAGGGGCTGTTTGGCGCTTTGATTCTTGGGATGAACAGTGATGATCTTCAGATGTTTGATGATGAATGTAGAACGATGGATGAACTTCAAAGGGCTTTGAGCTTGATTCTTGAAGGATGAATGTATTGATTCCAAGGGCCGTCGGGGCTTGATCTTGGAGGGTGGATGAATGTTGCTTCAAGGGCCGTAGGGGCTTGATCTTGAAGAAGATGGATGAACGATGAACGATGAACGATGAACGATGAACGATGAACGATGAACGATGGATGAACTTCAAGGGGCTTTGAGCTTGATTCTTGAAGGATGAATGTATTGATTCCAAGGGCTGTCGGGGCTTGATCTTGGAGGGTGGATGAATGTTGCTTCAAGGGCCGTCGGGGCTTGATCTTGAAGAAGATGGATGAACGATGAATGGATCTTCAAGGGCTTCTGGACTTGATCTTGAAGAACAGTTGTGTTGATCCAAGGGGCCGTCGGGGCTTGATCTTGGATTAAGAATCGGCACGTGACCAAGGTGCTTGTTGATTCTTCGAAGGTTTTGGCGAAGTTCCTTCAAGGGCCGTTGGGCTTGATCTCAAAGGTGGATGAACGTTTCTTCAAGGGCCGTTGGAGCTTGATCTCGAAGAACGATGAACGATGAACGATGAACAAAGAACGAAGAACGAAGAACGAACTTCCAGAGAATTCTCTTCCAATTTGGGAGTAGAGAAATGTATTTGTGAATTGGTGAATTGAAATGAATGAAATTGGCTTCTATTTATAGAATTCCAAAACTTGATTTTTGGATTTAAATAATCAGATGAAATAAGTCGTCTCTGCCAGGTGTTGACACGTGTCCTGTTTGACAGCTTTTCGGACTCTTTTCGAATTTTCGTCGAATCACACACTATGTGTACAATTTATGTAATACATGAGCGTTAACATTTTGACCATCGGTCAACATTTTATTTATCGAAATTTCACTGTCTACACAAATATCTTTTTACATTTGCCGGTTGGCACCATGGTCAAAACTTTTCGATGTGGTTGCAACGTAGATGAGCCTAAGCTTTTCTTTAAAACTCATGACAAAAGAAAAGAAAATTGAGATTAAAGTCTAAGGAAAATGGTACAAGATTGCGATAAAATTAAGGACCCTAGAGGTAGAGTTGCAGGAAGCTCTTTTTTACCTACTCTTGATTACCAACTAATACCAAAGCTTCAACCGGGCATTATGTATGCAGTTGACTGCATATTCTTCCACCTACTAGCCTCATTTCGTCACGTGCAAGTTACTTCTTATTAGATTCAATATCAATGTTAACTTGCGAAAAGAAAAATGCTATGAAAATTACATTATTAATTATATGTTAGTTGTATGCATTATTTGACGAAAAATGCTAGGTAAACTATATTTAAAGACTAAATTTACAAATTAAATTATGTGTTACCAATAAAAAATAAACACATTAATTAACATTAAGTAATAATCCAATCATCAACTTTCATGTCGTTTAATTTATAAAATCTTGTCTACAAATTTAGTCTCTCTAGCATTACCCTTAATTGACACATCATATGATGGATTTATGTAGTATAAATAAATAGTACGAAAGGAAAGAATACAACTAGAGTGCAAAAATGAATGTTCTTAACTAACTAAGTTGCGTAGTCTTTTGCTGCCTACCGACTAATTAAAAGAGAGAGAATTCATTCACTATCTGGGAACTCTCTGGGACTGTTCATCATGAGTTTCAACTTATAACCGGCTGCAACTTTTGTAGTTGCCATCTACTCTTGCAAACAATCAATCTTCGGGACCCTCCATTTATATACAGCACCTTTGGTTGGATGAGTTTATTTTAGACACACTGACATTTATAAAATGACCTCTCAGGCCATCTCCAACCGATGGCTGGCCAGATGACTCATTTTAGCCCTCTGGCTCTCCAAGATTCTCCAAGATATTAATATTTAATTAACAGTACAGGGTCATATTTGCATCCGTCTCCAACCGAGGGCCAGATGGCTCGTTTTAGCCCTGTCACAAAAAATCATCTCCAACCGAGGGCCAAAGGCCCATAAGGCCACATAATTTATGTTTTTTTATGTTGTATAATTTGTATGTTGGTTAATGTTATTTAATGTTGTTTCATATTGTTTAATGTTGTTTCATGTTACTTAATTTAATTTAATGTTGTATAATGACTTAGGAAGTTATAGGAATTTTTTTTTTTTAAATATGAAACAAATTTTGTGAAATAGAAGTTATAGGAAAAAATGGAATTTTAAAAAAATATGAAACAAATTTTGTAAAATAAAAGTTATAGTAAAAAATAGAAGTTCTATGAAAAAATTTGTATATAAAAAATAATAATAAAACTGTAAAAAAAATCCGTTGCATTTGAATTTTTTCTTAAGAATTAACCGAGAGTAATACATTTATACTAAATAATATAAATGTATTCCTATCGGTTATAATCGACAAGAAATCCGACAGATTTAAAAAAAAATAGCCAGCCCGAGGCTAGATGGCTGGCTAGAAGTGGCCATCCCTTTAGCCCTCCAACCCTCTCTGATTCCGTGGGGCCCTCCCAGATTCCACAGCCCTCTGGCCTAGCCCTCGGTTGAAGACGATTTTTGGCTATTTTCGGCCCTTTGGCCATCTGGACCCTTTGGTTGGAGATGGCCTCATTGCCAACTTCTTCTACCAAGATACCAACAATTACCAACATAGTTTCATTGTAGCCACAATCTCCGCCAACCATTTTCTTCGTCTTAAATTCTTGCTTTGGAACATGTTCTAGTTCTTGTACCATATTACTGACAAGTGAGAAGTACCATGACGGTCGTTTCAATTTTATCGGATTGTTTAAAAGCAGTGAGATATGTATATAGTCATCAACTAACTCTTAATCTCAAAAGATTTCCAATGAAAGATGTAAATTATTTTGAAATGGACAATTTTCATCTTAAAGTTCTCTCTTTAATCTAACGATTCAAATTATAAAATAAAAAAAATTAAAATGCAAATCACATCTTTTGCAACTTACCACTGAAGCAAAAACTGTTTACATGTTGGGGGATTCTAATAGAGATGCCACAAGAGTTGTAAAAGATACATTTGCATCTCCAATTTTACATCTTTGCATTGGAGTTGTCATGATCCCTGTCTTGTCAACTAGTTCTTATAATTAGCTACATGGATCATATTGTCCTACATATATGTTCATTAAACATCTTATATTTTTGGTTGAGATTTTAATTTCATTCATACACGATTAATTTAAAGTGGTCATATTCAAATATTCAATCAATATTTCCATTTTTTTCTTCTCCCAAAAAAAAAAATCAAATACATTATTGGAAATAAATATACCATTTAATTACAAGGTATCAAAAACAAAAATCTCAACAATCAGATATGGAAAGAGAAATTCGAACTTAAATATTGAAAGGTTACATACTCTGCGCCAATTTATGAATTGCTTGAAATTTATTGAGAGACCCTACCAATTACTTTTGATTTAAATTTGAACCTCAAATACTAAACTAAGGAAAATACATAAAGGACTATATTATCTGGCTAGCTAGACCGATATCAAATCTTTTGCACTCAAAATGAGTGTGGCCTCTCTGTGACCTCAATAAGTGTTTGGCACATATTAAATTTATAACAACAAAATTAAGAAAAGTTAAAGATATTGAATACGTGTCAAATACTTATTAGGTAACAGAGAGGCCACAACTATTTTGGGTGCAGAAGATTTGATCATAGACCACCTCCAAATTGATCCACGTGGCAAGATTAACGGACGATCCTTTCTTATTACCTCGTTTTCCCACCAAGACAAGGGAGGAGGGGCACCAACTGATATCCACTTTCAAAATTCACACCCGCAATCTTTGCTCTTTTTTCTTAACCGCTCCACCTCCCTGTCCATGTCACCACTCCTCCCTCTCTCTCCTCCCTCCCTCCCTCTCTCTCTCCAAACCAAACACAACAATTCAATTTCAAGCATTTTCACCGTTGGAGAGAAAAAAATGGGGCAGGATTCTGATTTGAAATCCCAGCTGGTGACTGAGATTTGCTCCGTTTTCACGCGCGCCATTGCCTGCTCTCACAGGCATGGCAGCAGCAGCAGCCCTGCGCATTCGTCTTTCGTCGATTGGTATCGCCTTCTTCGAGTACGTTTTCTTGCACCGTTTGGATTTAAAATGTGAACCCATTTTTGGGATTCTTGTTCTTTCTTCCCTTGTTTTTTAAATTTCGAGATTGCTTGTAAATGTTTGTGGGAATTTGGAAATTCATAGGTGGAGGAAAATGCTGGGGCAGATGTTATAAGAAAGAGATATCACGAACTTGGTAGGTTTTTGTTGGTAGGTTCTGGACAAAAAGATTGGCATTTTACATATTTCCAAGATATCATGTATTATTTCTTGATTGGTAATTTTGGTTGGGATTGTTATTTTTTGTGCAGCTTTACAACTTCATCCAGATAAGAACAAACACCCAAAAGCTGAAATTGCATTCAAGCTTGTTTCTGAGGTTAGAATTGTTCTCCTTACAATTTCCACCATTTTGATTGTGTGTTGTTACTCTATAGCCATATTGCACCTCTGTCCACTACAATAATGTAAACTTTGGGACCTTGGATAGTGATTTCCAAACTTGCTTTTTCTTTTAGTGTACTCTTCTTCTTCTACGTTGTTTTATCAGTCTTTAGATTGAATAAATCAAAGATGAAGGGACAAGAAAGGAGGAGTGCAAAACGAGAAAACGAGATTATGAAATCACCTCTCAAATAACACTACTATTGCATCACTCTCCTCAGATAGCGCTATTGTTATAACAAATTGGCAATACGACAACGTATTGGTATTTTATTTGTTTCATATCAAACTATTTAAGAGTATATGCTGCCGATATAACGAGACAGTATGGATAACATATCGAGATCATATCAATATAAAGAGACTATTTGCTATAGTCTATTTGACAGCATTTTCCTAAAGCTTTATTTTGGTAATATTATGCCTCACTTTAATTGGGGTCCAACCGTACAAGCACTTTGGTGAAGGGTGAGTCCCATGTGACAACCTGACAGCACAAATTGGACGCCCAACAACATATTCATGTGTTATGGTGTGACTGCAGTCAATTCAATTTATGAACTCACTCAAATTTCTGATTTTTTTTTTTAAATTTTTTTTGCAGGCATATTCATGTCTCTCAGATGATGCAAAAAGAAGAGTTTTTGACTTGGAGAGATGGAGGAGGTTCTGCTCTGAGTGTGGCACAATCCCCTACACAACAACCCACCACAACTCCCCAAGCACTGCCAATCCCAATCCTTCTTCACATCACAAGCCTTACAATCCCACAAATTCAAGGCCTTGCAAAGTAATCAAGGGGCTGAAAGATATCAGAAACAGATTCAGAGAGGAGGTAAGGGTGATAGAAAGCTGCTTGAAGGCCAATGCAGCTGCAGGAACACCCGGAAAGCAATCCTCCTCCTCACTATTTACTCCCCCTGCTGCTTTTGATGCGTTTCAGAGCAGGTTCCCAAGGGAATCCCCTGTCTTCAACCCATCTGACCATAAGGTTCGGGGATACCCTCATCTTCGGGCTCGAATTTACGAGAAGCCGAAGAACTTTTGGCAGTTGAGAACTGGGCATCATGTACTGAATTATGAGCAGGATAGAGGTAGTTATGATTCTCCAGTGTTTGAGGTCAGATCGGATAGTGGGATGTTTAAGAGTAGGTCTACTTGTGTTCGTTCATGACTTTCATTGATTAATTGGAAAACGATGACAGTTCTCTTTTTAGGCTCATTCAACTTTTTCTTCCTGCATTGTTTTGATTGCTAGATGATTGGTCTCTGTTTTCGATTCGACAAATAGTCTACACTGAATTAATCTAAATTGCGAGAAAGAGATTCCGAAATTGCGCAAGTATAGAAACTAAGAAGGACAGGGGTCGCTAGGTCATAAAAGCTCTTATTTTGCGACGATAGAGACGATTGCTTCCATTACTGATCACCCAATGATAAACCTAACCCAAATCATAGAGCTCCAAGCAAATACGAAGCGGATGGATACAAGTTATGCCTTGGAATGAAAGACAATTCCGAATCCGCTTCAATGACGGGTGAGGCGGTAAAGCTTCCTGCGCACCTATTTGGTCCAGATTAAATTCATAAAGGCCGACGGCAAGCTAGTAAAAGTGGTAGAATTATTCCAAGTATTTGATTCTTCCCCCAACTGAAGAGATCTTGGCGGAATTGCCACGTGTGAAATTGAGCACAATTTTATCGTTTCTTTTTCTCTCGATACATGGCGTGGTATATTCGATCATCTGGTCAACAAGACGTACGTAAGATATCCCCAAAGCGGAGATTGTGCTCTACCTATCTTGAGTGCAAGACATTTCAAGGATCTCATGAGAACTAGTAGGTAAGAAGTTGATTGTATAGAGCATTTGGTTTTCGTTTTCAAGCATCATGATCTAGCAACATTGCTTGTCAAAAAAATAAGCATCACGTAATGCGCTCATAACTCAACTGATTAATGCCCGAAGTTGTGTGTTCGAATCCAACCTTCCTAACATCGCTTGAATAAAATTAAATAAGCATCTCAAATAGTAGCCCTCCCAATATGTTGAAGGCACAACAATAACTCGTTAATCAGAGACAAATTGTATACAAGTTTGAGATTGTACCAACCACGTTACAAACCGTATAAATATAAAGTGGATTATACAAAAGTTTAAGCTGACCTTTAACTACGTTCAGTCAAAAGAGTTACGCTCAAGGCAGGCTGCCCGAACGGAGTTGATGTCACTTAGTGTTTCAGCTCACGGACTTTACCACAATTTCCTCATTCTTTCTTTCCGGTAGCTACTTTTGGCTCAGGAACCTTGAGAATGCCACCATCTATCAACTTCTTCAACTCTTTATTTGCCAGTTGATTGATCTTAGAGTCCGAAGATTCTAAGAATGCAGCAATCACCTTCCCACTGCAATCACAGAGAAAGGGAAAAAAAAGAAAAGAAAGATAAAACACCCCGATAACTATAAATCTTACACAAAAACATTTCACGAGCTCAAATTAGAGAAAAAAAACACTACAGTAATGCACTAATTGATTTGAAGTTGTGAAATCCTCCTCTTACTATCAGGTCGGTTGGGTTTTTTTTTTTCCCCTAAAATGTTGAGTTTGAAATGTTTTTCTCTAAAATGTAATATTATCGAGAACTTAGGCATGAAAAGTTGAAGAAAAGAAAATTACAACTAAGTACAAAAGAAAGAATCACATGCTTTCTTACGCACATATCATAATACAGGGAAACAAGACAAAGAGGCTGACCTGTGACCTTGGGCCCACAAATCACACTTTCCTTTAAGTGCTTTGTTCCACAAGGTGGAAGCAAATGTGGGGCAGTCCAAGATTAGTTTTCTAATGGTCCGACTGGAATGGAAATTTTCAAGGATATGTTCCTCTTTTGAGTCCTCTTTCGATTCTTGGGATTTAGGTTCTGCGACAAGAGATGCTATAGCTTCATACAGTTCATTCAACTTGTCACCCAAAGTTGGGTGGAGAATGCCGCCAGCACCCCCAGTTGCAGCCTGCAAAGCATTCAAATGTAAGAACACAAGGAAATGTTGAAAATTCTCGAACATTTCAGAATGCACATTTGACAAACAAAGCATGGTAATTGGATGGAACGCTAAAACATTTTCCATGGTTAATATATCTGCATTAAATGGAACAAGTGAAATAGGTACCTCATATATGACTTCTTTGCCAAAATTTGATCTAAGTAATTCCCCTGCACTTGTAATGCATACATCAACTAGCTTCTGCCCGATCAAAGTCAATGTCTTAGTATAAAAGACGGTCAAGTTTAATTTAAATCAATTTCACTAATAATGTCTATGTTCAAATTGGGATCTGTTGTGTTAAAAGCAACAAACCTCGGCCAACCCACTCTGGACTAACAACTCTTGCCTTCGAACGGCAGGATCCTTTTTTCCTCCCTCAACGGAGTGGAGGCAATCATCAGGATTCATATCGGCTTCATCCAATTCCAAATCACTATTGGCCTCTTCACCAGATTTGTTAACCTTTGAAGATTTTGTCTCAGAATTGTCTGGTTCAACCTGAGAATAGATAGAAACAGAGTAAGTTCTCATGCATAATGAATTACTGGCCACATACATTTCTATTTTATACAAAAAGAGAATATGAAATCTACCTTGTTGGAAAGAGAAGGGATAGACAAACTGAGGGAAGCCAGGTCATCAGGAGTCAAATAACGTGAACAATTTGGATGAAGTAGCTGCAGTAATGGGCGCCTTCCATTCTGAAAGATTGCAATAGAAAAACATCTTTTAGGAATGTAGAGAGCAGTTGAAAGAGGACAACTATAGACTGCAGATATGAAAACTTGATCAAGCCTTTATGCAGTAGAAAGAAATGACAACCTTATCAAGAACAAGATCCTTTAGGTTTTCTTGAAGCTCATTAATGACAACCTGTAATAAGTAGTATCTGAATTAGAAAGGTTCGCCAGAAATCTGTATATACCACAACCCCCTCCACCCCCTGGTGAAAAAAATAAATAAATAAAACCCTATCTGCAACAAACACCACAAGAAAACCAAACCTTTGTAGTAAGCTTTGTGTCATCAACTGTTGAAACAAGGCAAACAAGCACCTGGGAAGTATAGAATTCATTCATTTTCAGATATGCAAAATATTAGAGTAAGCTGTATGAAGACAACTGAAACAATACAGAAAGAAGTACCGAAATATCAGAGATAAGTGCTAAAATAACATACAGGAAAAAAATAAAAAAGTCTCCTAAGCTTACCATGCTCCCACCTTGATCAAGAGCTATTTTATGAACGTGGCCTTTCATTCCTTTAATTATTTTCTTTCTTTCCTAAAAACAAGTCATAAAATTAAAAGATAATGTAGATTATTAGCCAAAATTCCAACACATTTAGTCAACTGACATCAATTTGCACTTGATACGATAACAATCTACCTTTGAACTGCCATGCTTGACACAGAGCATCCCAACCTTGGATCCATCCCTTGTGTGGATCACCCGAACAAGAAGTGGACCCGACAACTGTTTAATTACATCTGTGGCAGAGAACTTAAAACAAAAAACTTGATGTTTAGAAAGGAGAGACAAAATGACAAGTAAAGGCCTATATCGTAATTGTAGGCAAGATTCAGAAAATGATAATTTGCAATTAATATCTAAACCACACCTGCTCAGCTATTGTGAAGTACTCTATCAACACCCTGTGTACTATAGAGTGATCAATTATTCCTTTCTCTAAAATTGGTTGAATCACTGAAGTCATGTGCCGGAATACTGAAGATTTCTGCAGATCTAGCTTTGAAATTATATCTAGTAACCTGAATTTGATACAAAGTGCAATGAGAATGTGATAACATTACATTCATGTAAAATGAATATACACAGCTGTTCCTTTACCTGCCCTCATTCTTCGAGACCAAGTCCTTAAACAACTGAAGCTCTGTAGAATACAGTTCCACCAAAAGCTCTTGCTTTTGAGTTGCATTTCCCAATTGGTATGCGTGCTCAACGACTATATGAGGATTTAGAAAAGTAGCAATAATATTATATCCGCTTAGAGAGTGATAAAGGAAACAAAAAAGGTTGGTTGGATATTGTGAGATATATCTCCAAGTACTGCAGAGAACATCTAACATACCTACAGAACCAACCATGTGACGAAGAAGGGAAGCAACGTGTCCTCGGAGAGAGGAGATAAATGCCGCTAGCTGCTTTTTGGAGGCTGCCAAATAAAGCATAGGTAACAACTTAATAAATTCTCAGAAAACAAAAGGGTGTGCGCTACCAATGATATTCAAACTATAATAGTTTTGTGTGAAAGTCAAACAGTACAACTTTACACATATCTACTTCCAAGCTCAACCTTACCATTGTCTAACATTTTGGTCACCAGATGAACAGCATATGTGTTGCATGCAAGAGTAAGAAGATGTGGCTGAAGCTCCTCAAAAACTGCATCCTTTTCCGATTGTGAACAGTACTTAACACAAGTCTAGGGTAAAAGAAGCACATAAGTACAGGCTATTAAAAGAAAACAAAGACTTAAAACTTCGAATCATTTGATAAATGAAGATAAAAACCTGCAGAACACGAGAAGAGACATGGGAACTTGCAATTTCAGGAATTTTCCCCTTCATTTTCTCTACCGCTTCACTCACCAACCTTACCAAAGTTCATAGATAACAAGAATAAGTAAATGAAGAACATAGCTTTACAGAGAGATGGTTGAGGTAGAATTGCAATAAAACTCGCTTCAAACTACATACTTGGATCGATCTTCTTTGGATATATTTCGTTGCCGCATCTTCTCCCACAGATGTGCAAGCTCCTATTAAAATAAGGGGCAAAAAACAAGGTTCATCCCATTGCCACAATAAGCTCGTAGTTCGAGCATTTAAATGGGATTAACGAAGCATGAATTAACGAGGCGGTACTAGTTTTGAACTCCTGGTGCACATTTTTGCATGTTGTCATAAAAGGCCGAGTTTCATCAACGGATTAACATTCAAATTATGTCGCACAAGCACAGCCAATACCTATTACCTATTGATATTTTCCTTTCCCTATTAATCATTTGCAAATTGAAATGCTTATAAAGATAAAAAAATTTGGAGTGAACAAAACTCACTTGCTCTAAATTGTAATGACGCTTCCGCTTCTTCTTCCTAGCCTCCGCAAGTTCCTGCAACAAAAGCCGCAAATCAAAATTGTTGATTTACCATTAAAAAACAAAACTTCATCAACATATTCTTATTGCAGGAACCAAAAATCCCAATCTCTCTGTTAAATTGATCAGATATCGACCTTGGCACGGAGGCGGCCCTCTCGCTTTGACAGCGGAACTTGTTTCTCATGATCGGGTCCTGCTTCTCGGGGCTTGGAAGGTTTGGAGGGTTTCTTGAAGTCGGTGCTTCGAGGATTTGAGGGCTTGGAGTGGAGCAGCTTGGGCTTCTTGGAAGAGGAGCTGTGGGTCTCCAGCTTATTGCCTGGGATTTGCTTCCTCTTCTTCGGCGAGCTCTTCTCCTGCTTCTTGGCCGCCATTGGAGTACTCTGGAGCTCTCAAATTCTTCTGTGTTTTGCGTTCTATTGAAGGGTTTTTTCAGGGTTTTGGATTTCGGGTATGGGCCGAGACGGGTTTGCTTGAATAGTATATGGGTTTCCCGGCTCGCAGCCCATACATGGTTACCAATAAGATGTGAATTTAGAAAAATTAATTATTACCTGAACTTATTTTTTTCTTACAAAAAAATGTTTGGGCTAAAATAAGAGAGATTTTTCAATCTATCGAAAACACTAGACTACACTACATGCTATTATACAAATGAAGAGGTTTTTTTTTTTAAGTGTCTATCTACTTGTACAACGACATACGACCAGTTGCGGATCCAGGATTTTAACATAGGGTGGTCCCAATCAGTATTCTAAAAATCGGCCTAGGCAGCGCCTAGGCGCTAGGCGGTGAAGCCCCGCCCCGATTTTGGGCAAATCATTTCAAAAAATCGGTCTGGAGCTAGGTAATCCTAGACGGCTCTTAGGCAGAGGGCTAGGCGGCACCTAGGCGGTTTTTTGGAATGTGAATGGAAAATCATGATCTTTAGCTCTAAAAAGCTCCATCAATATATATGCTCTTCAGACCCCATCTCGAATATTTGGAGGATAATCCCCTTTATTTGTCTACCAAAATAAAAAAATGAGTACAACTACATAATGTATAATTCTTGTCTTGAATGCAAAACTATCAAAACTCTTGAGATTTACGTAGATAAACACTATGTTGATCACTTGAGTGACAAGTCAGTCCTCACAACATGCACTAATAAATAAACCAGGCTCCCAAAAAAAAACTTGCATAACCCTAATTAGGGTTTTGGCATCAAAATGAAGAATGGAAGACGTTTCCAAACCTAGAGGCTAATCCCTAATGCCAAGAAAGATACAAGCCCAATAGGCAGTAGTAAGCAAGAAGGATAACCATGATGAGGGTAAGTTAAACGTTTATTTTTATTTTTTTGCAGAAGTTAAAAGTTTATTACTGGTTAGAAAAGTTGAAGAATCCCACTAAATTTAATCTTTTCCTTTTTATTAAAGTCTCTAAATTGTTTTTTATTTTGGAATGATACAAAAGCCCATCATGTGTGAGTTTAGAAAATGTCCAATCACAATGAAATGCAGTCCACAATACTTTTTAAATTTTTTTTATTGGCATGGCTCAAAACTGTGCATTTTGGCCAAGTCATTTTAAAACAAAAAAGTCATCTTTCTCCTCCTGCAACAAAACGAGCAGTGCATCGGCAGCCATAGTTGCTGTTCTCCACCACCACAGCCCAGACTGGGCTGGTTCTCAGAGGTTTCAATAACCCCTTACGTGAGCTTCCGGGTGGTCCTGGGACCACCCCAGTTTCTTGGTCAATCCGCCCCTGCATACGACATGTGTGACAGCATTTTAGGCATACTAAAATTCTCTCATGAAATAAGGAGTTAAAGAAAACAAATTAATCCAGCTGTCATTAGAAAGGAGAGAGTCCATGTGTTTGATGCCCATTGGTGTAGATCAGTAGTGAGTTGGTATTTTGGGAACCTAGACGTGTTATTTTCTGTTTGAAATACAGGTAATTTTTTGTTTGAAAACTTAAAAAAAGACGTGTTATTTGACCATAGCCAAAATTAGACAAATTTTGTACCAAAAAAAAAGTTGGAGAAATTTTTTATCTTGAAAAGAAAATGGGTGTACACTGCGTTTTTTTATATAAATAGTGAAATTTTTTATTTTTTTAATATACATATCTCACTATTTATACGTATGTTATTAATTTTTTAATACATATATCTTATTATTTAAAGAAAATTATTATTGGGACTCAAAATTTCTCATTTTGTATTCCAAACTTTCTATATTTAGAAGAAGAAAAATACACTTATAAAAAGTGTAAAATAAAAATTTTGAAATATTAATAATACTTTACTATTTAAATTATGTACTATTCTTATTCCGATGACGATAAAATATTTCTTTCAAAATAAGCTAAAAAAAATGCATTTAACCTTTCGGGCTTGGCTGGGGATTTTGTCCTTTTCGGGGTGGGATGCCTCATGCTCCGGACAAAAAAAAAAAAAAAAAAAAAAAACCCAAAAAAAAGATGCAATCATGTGTTGCTGGCAGGAGATCGAATTGGAGAGCTTGCACGCAGACACGCGACAATGAAATGAGATGCGGTGGACGTTACCCCGTATATTCAATCCCATTTTATTTTCAGCTTCGATTCCGGAACCCACACTCCCATTTCAGGACTCCAATCACCTACTCCCATCTCCCACCTCCCACATCTCCCCAACCCATCAAATACCGACGCGTGTTCGCAACATGTAAAACTTCCCCGACCTAGACTTGTCCTCGCGATTGCAGGCGTCGTACCGGATAACAGCCCTAACCAAATGGAATCTCCTTCTTTTACGAATGATGACCCACTGCGCCTCGCAGTTCTTTCTCGGTTCCCCACTCAGTAGATAAGCTAAGGCACTTATAACCCATCGGCTTATCAATAGCTCACTTTCAGTGATAGCTTATCAGTGATGGCTGATATGTGGGTGCCAAATACTGACGCTCTCTCTCCTCTCTATCTTTTTCTCCCTTTCTCTCGTTGGTGCTTCTGCACTGTTGTCGTTGAAAGCAAAATCATGGGACCTGAAACCCTAGACTCTTTCCACTCGCCCTAAAAAACCGATTGAACCCCCCCCCCCCCACAGCCTCCACCCAAAACGCCACCGTTTCCTCCCATTTCTCCTCCGCCGCGGACGGAAAGATTTGAACTTGAGATTTGAAATCGAGGGGAAGAGAACCGAAGATGTCGTCTTTGAGCAGAGAACTGGTGTTCCTGATCCTCCAATTTCTGGAGGAAGAGAAGTTCAAGGAGTCCGTACACAGGTGGGCATTTTTTTTTTCAATTTTTGGGGGTTTTTTATTTAATTTTAGGGGTTTATGGTTTGAAATTTGAATTCGATGGAGCTCAGGCTGGAGCAGGAATCGGGGTACTTCTTCAACATGAAGTACTTTGAGGAGAAGGCGCTGGCTGGAGAGTGGGACGAGGTCGAGAAGTACCTCTCTGGGTTCACCAAGGTCGATGAGAATCGCTACTCGATGAAGATTTTCTTCGAGGTTCGAAAGCAGAAGTATCTCGAGGCGCTCGACAGGTTCCGATTATGATCACTTCTGTTTCTCTGTGTGCGTCTACATGTATGACTGTTTTATGGAATGTGTTAATTGATTGTGTTTTGGTGATGGGGTCTTTGTTGCAATTTGGAAATGAGGTCAGGAATGACAGAGCTAAGGCTGTTGAGATACTGGTGAAGGATTTGAAAGTATTCTCGACGTTTAACGAAGAGCTGTACAAGGAAATTACGCATCTTTTGACCCTCGAAAACTTCAGGTGAATTATGTTTTAGTTCATTTTTAATGTATTAAGTTGGGTTCCATAACATGTTAATGGGTTTATCTGTGGGTTAAAACTCGTGCAATTTGGGAACATGAAAAGTGGGGAATAAAACTTTAATTTTAATGTGATGCAGAGAAAATGAGCAGTTATCGAAATATGGTGATACCAAGTCGGCTAGAAGCATAATGCTAGTAGAGCTTAAAAAGTTGATAGAAGCAAATCCGCTTTTCCGAGATAAGCTTGCTTTACCCACTTTGAAGGCTTCACGCTTGCGAACTCTAATTAATCAAAGGTATGCTGGTGTTTGTAATGCCTTTCCACTTTCGAATTTTGTATGAAGGTAGACCTCGCAGTCAATATCATTGATTACGGGTTGTAAAAGTTGTGAAGCATTAAATTATGGTTTGTGCAGTCTAAATTGGCAGCACCAGCTGTGCAAGAACCCAAGGCCAAATCCTGATATTAAGACCTTATTCATGGACCACTCGTGTTCTCCAACAAATGGGGCTCGTGCATCCACGCCAGTTACTCTTCCAGTTGCAGCTCTTGCAAAGCCAACTTATGCTCCTCTAGGAGCACATGGTGGAGTATGATCATATCCTTCGTCATAATTTTATCAAATTTCAACTAAGCTGATGTTCTGATATATCAATATGTTTTGTTTGTTACTGTCATGTACAGCCTTTTCCGCCGGCTGCTGCACCTGCGGCTAATGCAAATTTAGCAGGATGGATGTCGAATGCTAATCCTTCCTTGTCTGTGCAATCAGCTGTTGTTGCTGCTTCACCCTTCCCTGTTCAACCCAGTCAAGGTGTGGTTTTCATTCTTCTGAAATTTAGGTTACAACAGCTTAACAAAAGTTGATTTTTTAGATCCAGGTTGTTGTTTATTCACTTTCCGTTTTCTTTGTTTCAAAACACAATTTTATAATGGTGACAATGTAGAATTAAGAAGAAAATATAGTCACTATTTATTTGTGTCAGTAAGGAGTAGGGAGGTTAAAGAAACTCTTCTAGATTAGTTAGTTCTTAGTGCTGGGTCATTCCGCCTGTTTATTGAGCATTATCATACTTGTAAGAAGAATTAATTCATGTCCAACCAGAAGTATTTACTGTTGAGCTTGATTATCATTGTTTTGCTTGCTTAAAGTATAAGATAACATAATATAGTTCATATTTTTCAAGCTATTTGGTTATTGACAACAATTTGCTGCCTGAACAGTTTCTGGTTTAAAGCATCCAAGAACACCCTCAAATGCTCTTGGAATGAGTGATTATCAAAGCTTGGATCACGAGCAACTAATGAAACGCCTGCGGCCTGCACAATCTGTTGATGAGGTATTATTGGACAGATTAAAGTTTCTGCATAAGTTATGGATACCTCTTTCTTGCATTTTATGGTTCTGCATCTGGATGTTCCACTGTTACGAACTATTATGGAGCTTCCTACTTCATTTATTCAGGTCAGTTATCCTCCCCCTCCCCAGCATGCTTCCTGGTCACTAGATGACCTACCGAGGACTGTAGCATGCACCCTTCGTCAGGGATTCAATGTGATAAGCATGGATTTCCACCCTTCTCATCACACATTACTTGCTGGTAGGTTTTGTTTACCGCGCAACATAAATTGTGCTTCACCCGTCTTAGATTGAAAGCGTTGTCTTTAGAATTTTGCTTTTAATGAGCTTTAATCTCAGAGCTGACTTAAGATTTATGTTTATAAATAGTTGGATGTAGTAATGGCGAAATTACACTGTGGGAAGTTGGGATACGAGAGAAGCTAGTGTCAAAGCCATTCAAAGTATGGAATATGACTGCTTGTACTAATGCATTTCAGGTGTGTATCATTACTCAGTTGGAACCTTATACGTCCTGTCAGGATTCTTTATCCCGTCATTGAAAACATCATATTTATGTGTGCTTAGTAGGTTCCATGTGTTTTCAAAGTAATGGTGTCTTCATGATATTTAGTTAAGGGTTAATATCAGAGGCCTGCACTACTTATGATTATTGAGCATTTACCACTTCTGTAAGTTGACTTTTAGTCTCTTATAGGTTGCTATGGTCAAAGATTCGTCAATGTCTGTAAGCCGTGTATCATGGAATCAAGATGGAAGCTTAATTGGTATGTGGAGCTGCAGGGCATCTCTAGCATAATTTGAATGCAAAGTTGTATATAATTCTGGGTATTTTTTTGTTTACAGGTGTTGCATTTACCAAACACTTGGTTCATTTGTACGCTTATCAAGGACCAACTGATCTACGGCAACATTTGGAGGTATGTTTTGATTCGCTTTGTGCTAATTCAAGATCAAGATATTTTTTGCCGCTTTACACTGATGTTTGGATTTGGTTTTCTTATAGATTGATGCTCACAGTGGCAGTGTGAATGACTTAGCCTTTTCTCATCCAAACAAGCAATTATGTCTTATAACTTGTGGGGAGGATAAGCTGATAAAGGTGGGGGACTAAATGTTGCAGCTTTCTGTTTTTGTTTAACTTGATCAATATTAAATGGATTATTTGTTTAAAAACATAATAGGTTTGGGATTTGGCTGGAAGAACTCTATTCAGCTTTGAAGGTCATGAAGCGCCTGTTTACTCAATTTGCCCCCACCAGAAGGAGAATATTCAGGTAAGTCATGTCCATTTGCTGAAGTCTGCATATGTGTTATGACCACTTAATGTTACTAGTTCTCAAATGACTGGTTGAATGTGGGCACTCTAATTTTATTTATATGTTACATGGCCTGTTCAGTGGCGCACTGGCGCTAGAGTTCATTTATGAATGTTCAAAGAACTAAATAGCTCGAAGTGGTAGACTTTCTCATTTAGTATGATATTGGTTTGTTTACCTTGAAATTCCTTGTTACTTGTACATTTCAATTCTTATAGATCCTGTTATGCCGGTGGAATTTCACAAAAGTTCTTATAAGATAACTAATTATGATGATTACTGTTATTATAATAACTAACCGAAAATGAGTGAGACAATGGTGTCGCATCAAGCTGCTCTTGCCGTTATCGTAATTTTACTTTTTTTTATCTTTGCAGTTCATATTTTCAACTGCTGTTGATGGGAAAATAAAAGCTTGGCTTTATGACAATGTGGGCTCCAGGGTTGACTATGACGCTCCTGGGCAGTGGTGCACCACAATGCTCTACAGTGATGACGGAAATAGGTACAAAAGAATATCCACATGATTTATGCTATAAATTACCTTTGTCGCATATTTTCTGTTTGTGTGACGATGTATGAGTTATAACTGATCATCTTAAATCTCAGATTATTCTCTTGTGGGACTAGTAAAGATGGTGAGTCTTTCCTCGTTGAATGGAATGAAAGTGAAGGGGCAATAAAGAGGACATATACTGGATTCAGAAAAAAATCTTCTGGCATAGTGCAATTTGATACAACAAAAAATCACTTTTTGGCTGTTGGTGAAGATAATGAGATTAAGTTTTGGGATATGGATAATACAAATGTTCTTACTGGTACAGATGCTGAGGGTGGACTTCTGGTAAAAGTCCTCATTATTCAGACATCTATTTCCAAATATTATAAGTTGAATAAAAGAATCTATTGTTTTGAGGTTTCATTCATTGATTATGAACGTTGGGATTGCTTCAGACTCTTCCCCGCTTGAGATTCAATAAGGAAGGAAATTTGCTTGCTGCTACCACGTCTGACAACGGAATCAAAATTCTTGCTAATGCTGAGGGTCTAAGATCCTTCAGAGCAATTGAAACTCGATCCTATGAAGCATCCAGAGGACCTATTGAGATGAAGGTTCTTATTTCTGTTTCCATGATATGCTACCCCTTTCATTCATTTGTACATTTCTGTTTCTAGAAAATTTGATTTGCTCTTTGTTGAGAATTTGATGTGTTCGTGTTCGTTGATCAGGTATCTGGTTCTTCCATGGTTCCGAATGTCAACCCAACCATTAATAAAGTGGACCGTATGGATACAAGCTCTCCTGCCAGACCGACTCATATTCTTGTACGTCATTTAAGTTTATAATTCACATTCAAATTGTTTTGGCATATATATATATATATATATATATATATATATATATATATATATTTTAACTTAATCATGATTGACTGGTTAGCGTCAGCTTGAAAAACGAAAGTACAATTGTAGCTTGTTAGTACTGAAATGTGGTAGCCATTGTCACCGTACTCTGTTTAATATATTAACTAGGTGTATTGTGATTTATCCTTTTCCTTATTTCTGCTCTAGCATCTCATTCAGCTGCATATTTGTTGTAGAATGGAGCTGATTCTATGGCAAGAGCCGATTCGATTGCGAGAGCCGATTCTATGGCGAGAGCCGATATGGCAAGAAGCCTGGAAAAGAGAAGAAGCTTAGATGATGTATCTGACAAGATTAAACGTTGGGAACTGGCGGAGATTTTAGATCCCGTTCAATGTCGAGTGGCTACTATGCCAGAAAGTAAAGATCCTGCTAACAAGGTTGGTTTTGTTTTCTAGTTCCCTCTTTTGTTGTTCATGGATAATTTTATTAAGATGGTCTTACTTTTTTAAAAGGTTGCTCGACTTCTGTACACAAATTCTGGTTCTGGCATTCTGGCTCTCGGTTCAAATGGGGTGCAGAAGCTATGGAAGTGGAGCCGCAATGAACAAAATCCAAGTGGGAAGGTGATAGTTAACACCCACATGAAATACATACTTCTCTCTTTGTTCAGCTGCATGTATTTCAGTTACATATGAACATATAATGTGTTAGCAACTTTCATGAAAATGTATCTGACTTTTTGTGGGTTAAAAGGCCACAGCAAGTGTTGTTCCCCAACATTGGCAACCCAACAGTGGTCTTTTAATGACTAATGATGTCTCAGAAAATGTTGAAGAACCTGTTCCATGCATTGCACTCTCAAAAAATGACTCTTATGTGATGTCAGCCTGTGGAGGAAAAGTGTCTCTGTTCAATATGATGACTTTTAAGGTAATTTAATGCTTATATAGTGCAGATCTATCCTACGACAGTTTGCTTGATTCTGCATGCATTGGAATGACGAGCGTGTTTGGGATGAAAAAATTTTGGTTTGCAGGTAATGACAACTTTCATGCCACCTCCACCAGTGTCAACCTACTTGTCATTTCATCCTCTGGATAATAATATCATAGCAATAGGAATGGCAGATTCAACTATCCATATTTACAATGTTCGACTTGATGAGGTGATTGATTTAAGAATCTCTATATCTATTAACATGTGATTGAATTGCTCTTCTTGGTTGCCAATATGAATCGTGCTGCTCTTCTGTTAGGTCAAAGCAAAACTGAAAGGTCACCAGAAGCACATTACTGGTTTAGCATTTTCTGTCAACCTTAAAATCATGGTTTCATCAGGTGCCGATGCTCAAGTATGTGACAGCTCTTCTTCTCCTTTTGATATGCAAGTTAATGTTTACCAGTGATTGGATATGTAAAGAAAATGATTTTGCAGCTATGCTTTTGGAACATGGATACATGGGATAAGAGGAAATCGGTTCCACTTCAGTTGCCCGCTGGAAAGGCGCATGTCGGTGACACGCATGTGCAATTCTATTCTGATCAAGTCCGATTGTTGGTATACCATGAGACTCAACTAGCATTATATGACGCGGCCAAATCAGAGTGCATTCGGCAGGTAATAGAACTTCTTGGATGAGTTACTTTTGTTTGTGTGCACAACAAATCCCCTCATTTAAAAAAAAAAAAAATATTGCAGTGGATGCCACAAGATGTTCTGCCTGCGTCCATTTCTTGTGCAGCATATTCTTCAAGTAGTCAACTAGTTTATGCGGCATTTACTGATGGTAACATTGGAGTATTTGATGCTGATAGTCTGAAACTAAGATGCCGTATTGCCATGTCGGTGTACTTACCACAAGCATCATCAAACAGGTATTTATAGCATTGAACTATGACTGGTTTATGAGGCGGCGATCTCATTTTATCAAGCATTATGTCTGATTTACCTAGATTTCCCCCCGTGTTAGTATGAAAATGAATTAGTTGAAGTAAAAGGAAGAAAAAGTTGTGCATCACCTCTTGATTAAGTTGAAAAACAAAAAAGAAGAAAAATTTGCCGTCTGTTATCACTAGAACCCTCCGTTGTATAGTATTGATTATCTAAACTAGTTTCTTCCTGCCCTGCGACAGCCCATCTGTGTACCCGCTGGCTCTTACAGCGCATTTGCAGGAGCCGTACCAATTCGCTGTTGGACTGACAGATGGATCTGTTAAAGTTATAGAGCCCTCGGAATCTGAGGGGAAGTGGGGAGTTTTGGTGCCTGTTGACAACGGAACACAGAACGGGTGGACAGCAACATCTTCGAGTAACAATCCAGCATCGTAGCGGCTCCATGTAGCGATTTCCATATCCATTTCCTAGAGTTGATTTGTGTTGTAATTGTATTGTATTCATGTACTACCACAGCAGACGTAGTAGGGGGTATGTTATGTGCCCAACCGAATGTGTGAAGCAGAGAGATCTAAGGTTATATAGCAAAAATTCATGTATATTTATATGTATATCAGATAAATTTGTCAAATTATTTCTTCAAATGCAGTAGTTCCTTCTCCCTCTGCTGCAATAATACTTTCCCCTTTGCTTTCCATGTGGCATGTGCCTTATAAAACGATCTATACATGGCAAAACTTGGTAGATCTAGACTTCTAGTTTCATGTCAATTTAATATGAAGAGACGGCAACCAGTTCCAGTTTACATTATACTTGAAGAAGAAACAAAAGACAGGCAACGTGGAGGGGGTTGGGACTTAAATTAGGTCGGCTAACCTCACCAAAGGGTGCACTGCTTGAAGGGTCCTAATTGGACAGTGGTCAACCATGTGTTCCCATCATGCCATGTGGGTCTTGACCAAATATAAGGAATGTTTGACTGGGACAAATCTCTAGGTTGCAGGTCTAGCTCGGGTTAGTAGAGGAACGTGGTCGTTTGTTATTTGCCATGCGTGGGAATTTATCTGAGTTCCCATTCGTTTTGGGTACTGTTTATTGCTTAGTCGTTGCAGTTGTATCATATATGTACAAAACTTAGACCCTAAGTATTATATGATGTGAGATGTCGTAGCTTGATCATCACAAATAATTTGGAGTTTGCATTTCAGGATCATAAGTTTGAGTTGTATCAGCATCAGTCGTTTACCAACACGTAATTAATTATTAGTTGTTGATGTATTATAGAATTCATTGCATAAGTCAAGAGCCGTCCTACTCATTGTAACACTGATGCCTTTTTATATTTGTACATTCTTTTAGTGCTTGTTAGTTAATTACTCTAGTAATTTGTTGGTGTCTATCTAGACCTACAGATGGAGCATGAAGTTCGGTGAGGGTTTCAAAATACCAACAAATACTTTTAGTTAAAAAGAGTGCTAAAGAGAAAACACCTTAAGCCATCTCCAACCGAATGAGGGATAGATGACTCGTTTTAGTCCTCTAGATCCCCAACAAATTAATATTTTAATGAACAGTGCAATGTCATATTTTTTACCATCTCCAACAAAGGGTCAAGGGGCCATAGGCCTCGTTTTAGCTCTATCACAAAAAAATCTCCAACAGAAGGCCAAAGGGTCATAAAGCCAAACATAATTTATTATTTAAATTTAAAAACTACAATAACTTAAATTTAAGAACGACAACAACTTAAATTTAAAAACTACAACTTATATTTAAAAACTACAACTAAAATTATTATAATAAAAAAAAACTACGACTTAATTTAAAAACTACAACAACTAAAATTTAAAAAAATACAACAACTTAAATTTAAAGTCCATAATCAACATCATCTTCGTCATTCGCCATTGTAGGAGTATAGTCAGAGGTAAACAACTGCCGCCGTGACATAATTTCTTTTTTTTTTTTTATTATCAAAATAGGCCTTACTCATTGGACTATAATCCGAAGTGTTCATTTGCATATTCCTATCATCCATCTCTTATTGTATTTGTTTGGCCCGTTCTTCATGCCTACAATTCATTTCTTCTGCGACAAAGGCATTTTGCTCCACCATTAATCTCAATGAGGCTGCCACTTCCTGTTGAGCGGCGTAATCATCATTTGCCTTGCCCTTTTTCTTCAACCTTCGAGCCTTGTTTCGTCTCATAGCCCTAGATATGGAACCTTCACCCGAAGACGGATTTTCTACCCTTTTTTGTTGAATGGTAGGAGATCCATTTTCATCCCCATCTATAGCTGAGGATTGAGTTCCGAACACCGGTGTAGGATCTACTCTATGTTGAGGTGGATCTTCAAATAACACTCACCCTTTACAAATTTCCCAACAACCGTGAAACTAAAACGGTTTCAAGCTGCCCTCCATATACAATTCCTCACCATGGCATACATAGAAAATATAATTACAAAAATTAAAGGAAATTAATTTATGAAATTAAATGCAATATAATTAAATATTTAAAATAAATTGTGAAAACACTTACTTCATTGTAGTAATTGATGTTGCTTTCATGTCTACTTGCAGCTGCTAATAGTGCTTGATACCATTTATTCAAACTTGGATGAAGATGTTTCTTCCATCTTGAAGAACAATTCTCGTGGTTTCGGGTATTCGGTGGAGTGATGCCTTAGTAGAACTCATAGTATTTTTTGGACACACGAGTCCAAACACCTTCACTTGTTTGAGAACTCCCCCTCACACTATCTTCCGAGACCTAGCTATAAGCCTTGCAAAGAGCTTCATCTTCTTTTCGGGTCCAAGCCCTACCTTTTATTGCAGATGAGGCCATTTGAAAATTATTGAAAAAATTGAAGGAAAGATGATTGGAATAGGAAAATATGAGAGTTGAAATGGTGTAGGAATGGTGAAAACTATGTGAGAAATGGTGTAGGAAGGCTTAGGTATTTATAGGGAAAAAATGAGAATTTTTTTTAAATAAAAAATTCAAATCCAACGATAACTGAATTCAGCATGACGTCAGCTAGCCATTGGGATTCAAAATGTGGCCCGCCCAGGGGCCCACTGGCCCTTTGGCCCTTTTTTTGTCTAATGAGACCCACGAGCCCTTTGGCCTGGCCCTCTATTAGAGACAATTTTCAGGCTATTTTCGGCCCTCAGCCTCTCTGGACCATTCGTTTGGAGATGACCTTAATTATATACTAAAAGGCCCCAACAGTAAAAGAATAATTCTAGATACACTAAATTTGTGTACAAAATAATGTGTCACCAATTAAATTTGTACTTTAATTCAAATTAGAATTTAATTGATAATTGTAATAAAAATTTTAATAATTTTAATAAAAATTTATATGGTTTAGAACATGTTTTAATGCACAAATTTAGCGCACAAATATGATATATGTATGAATGAATTAGCTATATATCAGTCGACTTATTTTAGTACTACACAGTGGCATGCATATGCCGCATGCAAAGAAGTTAGCACAACATAAAATGTTGATCTATATCATGAAAATTTATAGTTTTAATGATAAAACAATTATCTCAAAATGATTCGAGGTAAATTTGATCTTCTATTTTATTAAAATAGAAAAAGAACCTAAACATCGACAACCTTTTTGTGTTGCCAACTGCGAAGTATATTTCAAAGTTTTCCTTTACCTCGGTTCAATATATACATTTCAAATCTTTAACCTAAAAAAACTGCGGCTGCATGCATGAAGATATTCTCACTACCCCACATCGACATTTCCTAAGCTCAACTTTACGGCGACGAAGAAGAGTGTATGGATGCCTTTTGCCGAATTAGTAAAAGCTACAAGATTGGTGCATGTTCTTCTTCTTCTTTATATAAAACTCAGATACTGAGAAATCTGAAAGTTGGAAATCTTTGGTGCATGTGCCTTTTAGATTATTAATTATTTATTTATCAGTTTGGAGATGGGAAATTTGGGAAAAAATAGATCAAAACTTGTAGGTCAAAAAGTTGGATGATCAAAAGAGGCAATGCTAAAAAGGGCTATCAGGGTTATATAGAGAAACCCCAAAGAAGGAACAATATTAGGTGTCAGTGTCGCAAGAAAAAAACAATATGTCTTACAAATGCTACTGGTTTGCAAAAGGAAGAGCATCCTCCGAGCACAAGAGAAAAAGAATGATCATCATAACCAAACTTTTTCAGTAAATAGATGCTTCCCAATGAAACTTCTCTGACATTTTGTACCTTATTGGACACATTTGAGTCATTTGATCAACCATCTTTTATAAATTTATAAGTTACATAATACCTCATCAAGTTTGAGGTCTATTACAATTTCATACAACATCTTTAAAACATTTCACTTTCATACCTCACATACTGTTTTATTTTAAAATAATACATCCGTTAGATTTTTCATCCATTGATCCATTAAGCGATAACGTGACTGTCACATTTGTTCTACGTGACAGGCAAATGTGTGACACGTGACCAAAAAATAATTTTTAAATTAAAAAAAAAACTTGAATCTTCTAAATTTAAAATAAATAAAAAAACTTAGAAAACCCATATCTCATCACCACACCCCCTTCACACCCCTCTCCCCCTCCCCAAATCCATTCCACGTGGCACAAATGTGGTAGCCACGTCATCGCTTAACAGATCAATAGATGAAAAATGTAATGGATGTATTATTTTGAAATAAAATAGTACGTGAGGTATGAAAATGAAATATTTTAAAGATGTTGTATGAGGTTGTAATAGACCTCAAACCTGAAGGGGTATTATCTAATTTACCCTAAATAATAGAAAACT
This sequence comes from Crataegus laevigata, assembly GCA_963580275.1. Taxonomy (NCBI): domain Eukaryota; kingdom Viridiplantae; phylum Streptophyta; class Magnoliopsida; order Rosales; family Rosaceae; genus Crataegus; species Crataegus laevigata. Next base: position 12,385,553 of record OY756940.1, on the reverse strand, counting down.
TGAAAGTTTCAGGGTTCAATGTGCCCTATTAATCACATCAATACTGTTATAGCTTGACTACTTGCATAGCTCGATTGGTTTTGATTATTATCATAAAAAAAACATCAGTACAATTAGTAGTTGAACCATTCAATATAAAAAGAATTTAACTTCATATAATTTTCGACAGAAACATAGGTTTTTAGCTATACATCTCAACCCTAATCTTAGTAAAGCCGAAGTTAATTAACGATTTAGTCAACCTCACTTCTTCATCCCATCTCATATTCCAATCATAATTATGCGACTAAACACGGCATTGTTTGATGGATACGCTAGGTGCAAACATGCATGTCTTTGGATCGTGCCAGCTAGACACAAGTTAAACAAGCTTATGTAAGTAGGAGGATGTACAGCTTTATATAACTAAGTTAGACATAAGTAGGTCGTGAACACAATTAGTTATATTTACAAGATTTACGGTCTACCAATATTTTTCATCATTTGTAAATAAGAGGACATAAATTTAAAGCTCATAAACAATGAGTTCAATACCAAATTATGAATAGTTCATTGTGTAACGTAAATTCTGTCCCATGATCTCGTTGTATAAATAAAAGAAGGGGTCTTTTAATATGGGTCCAATTTTATATGCCTGTTTTGAATGGAATCCACTAGTATTACATTCTTATAGGTGGGGTCTAGTAAGTAGACATCAGCAACTAAAGTATCCGCAATTTTAAAATAAATTACATCAATTGCCATTGAATATTTAACACGATTCATCCAAAAATATAAGTGAATTAGATTTGGAAAAATTAATTTATTATTATTTACCATGGTTGGGTTGATGAGTCTGTTGAATAGGTATGTTAATTTGATGCGGTCTTCCATTTTTATTTCTTGTCTGTATGTTATTTGTGCTTTGCAAAAAGGTTATGCTACCTGTCATGGTGGAATTGTTTTTCTACCTATGCGGGAGGAAATGGGGTTTTATAATACCTCTTTGTCAGAAGCTCCCATCACTATAACAATTATGCTAATTTGTTGGGTTGTCAACTCATCTCCTTGTTAATGTTAATGTTTGTTTACCTGAATCGGTGGAAATTCTAGTCTAAAATTTGCTTGAATTTTATCGTTTTTCCGTTGAGCAGATATTATTATTATTTGAGTATCTATTATTCAGGTACTTCAAATAATGGACATGTGCTTAAAGAAGAGGAGGAAAAATGAGGATTGAAGGAGGAAGAAGATCAACGTGCATATGGTTTAATAAGCTAAAATTTAGGAGAATTATTGTTTACTTTTTCATGAAATTAGGGGATTATCATAAACTTATCAGTTATAACTAATGACAAATGACAAGATTAATGGTAACTTTGGAATGAGAAAAAATGATGCAAAAAAATAGGAATGACGCTCCTCTAATTATTGAACCTAAATTAAAAATAACTAAAAAGTGGACTAATCCTAGTACTAGGGTATAAAATTAGAAAACTTCATTTTAGTCATTGGCAAAGTTTACTTTTTGATTAAAACCACGAGTAAGATCAAAATCTAATTTTAGTCCCTTGATACATTAATAACCTTATTTATTAATTATATTTTGATTTTTTAATTATTTATCTTTTTATTTTCTAATTTTAATGTATTAATTTTATTTCATTATAATTTTTATTTTCATTTCATTCATTGTAATATATTTTTGTTGTGAACATTTAGATAAACTAATTTTTGTTATACAATATATTTCGATGTACTGTAACTTCTTCATTTAGGTATATTAAATTCATTATAATACATTTCGGTGCATACATTTAGGTATACACATTTTGGTACTAACATTTCGGTGCATACATTTAGGTACATACATTTCGGTGCATACATTTCGGTACACACATTTAGGTACATTAATTTAATATTAATACATTTCAGTGCATATATTTAGGTACATACATTTCGGTGCATATATTTAGATACATACATTTCGGTGCATATATTAGGTGCATATATTTAGGTATATACATTTCGGTGCACATATTTAGGTACACACATTTCGGTGCATACATTTCGGTATACACATTTAGGTACATTAATTTAATATTAATACATTTCGGTGCACATATTTAGGTACACACATTTCGGTGCATACATTTCGATATACACATTTAGGTACATTAATTTAATATTAATACATTTCGGTACTAACATTTAAATATATTAGTTCAATATAATATATTTCGGTACACACATTTCGGTACTAACATTTAGGTACATTAATTGACTCTTTCAAGTTTGAAGAATGTTAAATAAAATTAAAAAATTAAAAAACTCTTTTTTGGTCAAAAAATAAATTAAAATTTGTGTATTAATAAATTTATGACACACCTCGATCCGGAAACCGAGGCGTGCCGGCCGTCACGTGTGAGTGACGTAGCCGTGTGCGTCAGCGGAAGCAAAATTGGCATTTAGTGCAGCAGTGAAAGTTAAGTTTATAATATACATATGATACAGAGCCGATCCTAGGTGCAGTCAAGTTTAAACAAACGTTACAACTATGAAAGAAAATCCTACATAAGTGGTGGTAGTCTGTCAGAACTGCCTTAGCGCCTCGCTAGCGTCCACGACGTTGCTACCTAGTACCTGGAGGGGCGCAAAACATGAAAGGTGAGTGGGCAAAAACAAAGTTTTCCAAAACCATTTCATAATTCCATAAATAACCCCTCGCTGGAAATCAGTATAATTTTCCCAGAAAATAATACGTATATAAACTTATATACGAAAACATCGTCTACATATCAAAACTCATCATCAAGCTCAAAATTAAGCCATGTCAATATCAATTCCGAAACTCATTATCATCAGGCAAGTAATATAAAACTAGGGTATCCCTAGTGCCCTATCAGCCGGAGTCACCTCTAATGACCTGTACGGCTGAATCTATAGTTCATCAAACATACTCAATCATAACAATCATTATCATCCTCATTATCATCCTGCACACGAGTCGGAACCACCTATTGTGGTCTGTACGACAGGCTAGGTGTATACTATTACGCTCTGTGCTCCGATCACGTGAAGGCTGTGCGACGAATCGCGGGTCACCAACGAGTCGGAACCACCTAGTGTGGTCTGTACGACAGGCTAGGCACCTGACTTGGATCCAAGGTGAGCGTACGGTGCGTGAGGTGAACGATCACGTGAAGGCTAGGCCCCACTCTAGCCAGCACAACACCCGAGGTGTAGGTGATTAGCTAAATCACAATCTATCATCATTTCAAGCACTACTACAGTACTTATCATCATTTCAAGCACTCTCACAGTACTTACCTGACTTACCAGCCGTCCTCGGCGTCAGTGCATAATGAATGCAATTATAATCATATTTATACACAATAGTAGGCATGCGACATGGCAATCTAATTATCAAATCCAATCAATTCGTAAATCAATCAATGTACGTTTCTGGGAAAAACGTCATATATATATACTGAAAACAAAGCCCACTCACTGATATGTCGACGGGTCGTATCCCCCGAGCCTAGAACGATTACGTTCGTCCGCTGGATACGTCTCACCTATACGTGAATTAATCGTAAAACCGTCATTAACAGCACATAAACGACCTACGTAAATAACTTTTCATACGAAGGTCAATTTTGGTATTTGAATATACCAACGCGACCTACACGATGTCACGATCGTCGTGATATTTTTAAAATAATTTTTGGACTGTTCACGCGCCCCCACTCGCCAGGAATCGCACGGACAGACGCGCCCCCACGCGCTGTCACGTGCTGTGCACGCGCCGGGGAATATTCCCTAACAGCAAAGGAATATTCCGTTGGAATATTCCGTTAACTTCTAACGGCGTCAGTTAACGGCGTTAGTTAACGGTGTTGGAATATTCCGTCAACTTTGACGGAATATTCCGTCACCCCCTACCTCAGGTCGCCGGCCGGACTGGTTTTTTCCGGCGACCGTCGCCGGCGCCGGCGACTGATTCCGGCCAAACTTCAAACTTGCATATCTTCTTCATTTTTCATCCAAAATTCGTGAAATTTATACCAAAATGCTCCAAATTCAACATAGAACACATTTGTACCTTCAAATCCTTCGAAAAACGTCCAAAATCTCGATGGGAAAATCCTTCAAACTCGGCCCAGTCCAGAACTCAGTGATTCCACGTTCAAACTTTGCAAACTAGGTACTCCGAGGTTCGTGGGAAGGTTTTAGGATTCGTGGTGATCTTTGTTTTGTCTAAAACGTCCTGAAACAAAAGCACATGAACAGTACTTTGAATTTAGGTCACGGTTTCGATAAGTTTTCACGAGTTTCAAACCTTAAAACTTATACAGATAAGCTCAGGGAGTCTCAGAGAGTAGAAATGGGTTTACCTTGAGTTTGATAGGTGTCGAGAAGACTTGTGTGTGTGTTTGTCCGTAGGGAGGAGTCGAGAGAGTGAGAGAGAGTTTCAGAAAGAAAGAGGGATAAGGAAGAAAGGAAGAAAGAAAAGGTGGGGGAGGGGTGTACGTGGACGTGTGCATGTGCAAGCACACGTGTGGGTTTAACAGCCCAACTTTTTGGGTTTAAAAACTTAGGATACCCAAAAGCCCAAATTCGTGTCCAAAATACACCCGTTCACGTAATTGAGGGCAAAATCGTAATTTCACATCGAACGTATAAAAATTCGGGACGGGATATCACAACCTACCCTCCTTAATAAAATTTCGTCCTCGAAATTTACATAACACAAGCAAACACTAATAAACATAGAATAAGCGCGGATACATAACTCTCATCCGCTCCTCTAACTCCCAAGTAGCCTCCTCAACCGAATGGTTTCGCCACAACACCTTTACTAACCGAACCGTCTTGTTCCGTAGAACTTTATCCTTCCAGTCTAGGATAGTCACCGGCTCCTCCTCGTACGTCAAATCAGGACTAACTTCTAACTGCTGCGGAGGTAGCACGTGAGACGGATCAGCGACGTAATGACGTAGCATCGAAACGTGAAACACGTTATGGACTCTGGATAACTCTGGAGGCAACTCGAGTCTATATGCCACTTCACCTATCCGTTCGGTGATTAGGTAGGGTCCGATATACCTGGGACTCAACTTCCCCTTCTTACCGAACCGTACAATTCCTTTCCACGGCGACAACTTCAGAAACACCCAATCGCCTACCACGTAAACCCGATCTGTGGCATGTCTATCGGCTAAGCTCTTCTGACGATCTTGGGCCACTTTCAGGTTAGACTTGATTACCTGGATGTTCTGAGTCGTCTCATCAACTATCTCTGGACCTTCAAGTACCCTCTCGCCGACTTCCGACCAACATAGGGGCGTATGACAAGCTCGACCGTACAACGCTTCGAATGGTAACATTCCGATGCTCGAATGGTAACTGTTGTTGTACGCGAACTCCATCAGATCCACGCGTAGATGCCATGCATCACCAAACTGTAGTACGGAAGATCGTAACATATCCTCAAGCGTCTGAATGGTCCTTTCGGACTGTCCGTCCTTCTGTGGATGATAAGCCGTACTATACAGTAGTCTCGTGCCGAGGGTTTCCTGGAATGCCGTCCAGAACTTGGATGTGAATCTCGGATCTCAATCTGAGATAATGCTGACTGGCACGCCATGATACTTGACGATCTTCGATACAAAAAGCTCAGCTAATCGTCGTAGAGGAAACTTCTCTCGAACCGGAATGAAATGTGCAGATTTCGTAAACCGATCAACTATTACCCAAACACCGTCATAACCATTTAGTGTATGGGGTAACTTATAGACGAAATCCATGTTGATGTTCTCCCATTTCCACTGAGGAACGGGAAGTGGTTGCATTCGTCCGAACGGTTTCTTCCTCTCGGCTTTAACCTGCTGGCAAACAATACATCTGCTCACGTACTCGGCGATCTCCCTCAATTTCTTCAACACCAACGAAAGATGTTGAACATGATCTTCTTTTAACTTAGAATACACCAGAATGTCATCAATGAAGACAATAGCGAATCTGTCCAAATATTATTGAAATACCTTATTCATCAATCCCATGAAAACTATTGGTGTATTCGCCAATCTAAATAGTATCACAAGAACTCATAGTGACCATAACAAGTCCTAAAACGGTTTTAGGGACATCTTCACTACTAAACTTCGATTGGTAATAACCATACTTCAAGTCAATCTTGGAATACACACAGGCACCTCTAGGCCGATCAATCGTTCATCAACACGTGGCAACGGATAACAATGCTCAATTGTTACCCGATTCGACTTCTTATAATCAATGTATCAACTTACAACCCTGACTTCTTCCTTTCAACAAAATTGACTTTTCCAAGACAATGTACTAGGTTAAATGAAACCTTTATCAACCAATTCTTACAACTGAGTCGTCAATTTTCTTATTTTAGCCGAAGCTATAAGATAAGGAGTTAAGGAACTAGGATTTGTACTTGGTAACAATCCAAGTAAATCATTAGTAAAAACGTCAGAAAAAGTCTGATCACACTAACATTCTCCACGTTAACAAGAGCCTCATCATTCAAAACCACGTGAGTCAAGTACTCATAACAACCTTTCTTTACTAACTTTTGGCTCTCACCACTAAAATGATTCCATGCCTAACTCCATATATTCACCAATCCAAGTAAACTCTGGAAATCCACGACGATGGAAAGTAACTAATTCCCGTAGTAATCGATATCGGTGAGATAATATTGCAACCAATCTGAGTCTAAAATAACATTAAAGTCTACTATATCTGACGGATAAGATTATCTAGAATAATATCAAAATCCATAATTTAATGGAATAAAATTAACTGACACAATACATATTCTATTATTACTGAACATTCTAATTAAGTATGATACTAACATAGGATAACCTATCGGTTTACTTGCTTAACGAATCCACGAATAAGTTATTAATATTACGGTCTGCAGTCCGCAATACTGATAAATCATCGTTGTCTCGATAAGTAAGCAATAACTCTCGGGAATGAATATTACTATTTCGTCACCCATTGAGAATACATACACTCGTCTCAACCACGTTTATTTACTACTTTCTAGGCAATATCATCCATAATAAGAAATATATCAGCCGGAGTCAACTAGAATGACCTGTACGGCTGATTCTCTAGTTCAACCATCTATGCTAGCATATTAGTCGGAGTCACTTATAGTGACCTGTACGACTTACACATCAATTTCTCATGTATCAGCCGGATCCACCTCTTGTGGTCTGTACGGCTGAACATTTAACTCATCAAATATCTCTGTACCCACGATCAATCCGACCAAACTACTAAGTCTATAAACCTACTGAATCCACACTATGGTGTCATGGAAAACTGTTGGGTACAACTGATTCTAGGGACAATTCATAATTCTATATCCCATTTGTCCACGTCAATACATTCACTGATTCCCACACTTTCTAAAGTGTCTAATATTGTCCCTGCTGCACAAGGTACCCTTCCCTTACTCGAGACACCTTGTCTCTAAAATCTGGGATTATCAATAAATCCATCACTTCGCCTCTGACCAGTGGCATTAAAACCTCAGCTAGAAGAATTAGCTATAGCTTCACTTCTTTCGAAGCTCTGAATCTTTCTATATCTTTGATACGACGAATCATTAACTCTATCGTCTTCTTTTGATTCCCATTCTTTTCTTATTCTTCTTTACTCTCGCTGATCATGTTCTCAGAGTCCTCAAGGCTTAACAACATCTCGTATACTCCTGGTAAGAAGTACAATGGGTAGTGGTCACCAAAAATACCACTTCCTTTTGCCACCCAGCCTAAAACAACATAACACCTCAACCAATTTAGCAGCAATATCTGAATGGAATGAGGCTAGTCTGACAACTTTCTAATATACTTAATTTCCGTCAACTTTCCTTGTCTCTTATTTGTAAACTTTTGCTTATTACCATCATAATATGCCGAAGGAATAATTCTTTTCTTTAACAAGTCCTCTATGACCTGTGGAGCTAAAACCTTCGCTGGAAAACTAGAACTGGTTTCGCATCTCTTGAAATCCTGAGTCTAGCGAAGTCTCTGAGACGATTACCCAATTCCTTTATTCTTATCCTTATTTGGATTACTATCTTTTCCTTCTTCTTTCTCACTATTACCAGGCACGTCCTCAGAGTTCACAATCCTCAACAAAGTCTCGTAGAATTTCTCGATAAGTATTATAAGGATAAATGGTCGCCATCGAACGCCATTTCTTCTTAATATCCAGTTTTAAGCATCTAAGCATCTCAACTGAAATAGTAGCAATTTCTAAGTCATAACGAGACAATTTAATACTCGTTACAAGATAACTTCTCCTGTTTCGAATCCGCTAACTCTTGCGTCTTACGGTTTGGTATGCTGGAATATGAATCTCTTATAGAATGACCGTTTAAAATTCTATCAGTCTGTAATCTCTTCGACTTTCACCCGTAGGTTTCCTATTCTCATTATGATGCCAATTCTTTGTCCAAACACCAACCAGTGGTCTCTATCCACTTATCGTCCGGAAAACTTCCCTGGCTCTACATCAGCCTAAGTATTCTCAATCTAATCGAGCCAACGCTCAAAACCCTTCATGGCTTTCATTACCCCTAAAGGTAAGCAACTTTAGATTATACTCTGACTCCAAAGAGTTCGCTAAAAGGCGAATTACGGACTGATCAATACTAACGATAGTTTTCCCCCAACTGAGCTATATAGGGAAACTAAGTTCATTTGAACGATATAGCTCTCTACGAGGCGGCATAGTTCTGACAGAAGACATCAAGTCATTAGAAACTCCACAAAATATGCAAGACTGCAAACTAGGCTCTGATACCAAGTTGACACACCCCGATCCGGAAACCGAGGCGTGCCGGCCGTCACGTGTGAGTGACGTAGCCGTGTGCGTCAGCGGAAGCAAAATTGGCATTTAGTGCAGCAGTGAAAGTTAAGTTTATAATATACATATGATACAGAGCCGATCCTAGGTGCAGTCAAGTTTAAACAAACGTTACAACTATGAAAGAAAATCCTACATAAGTGGTGGTAGTCTGTCAGAACTGCCTTAGCGCCTCGCTAGCGTCCACGACGTTGCTACCTAGTACCTGGAGGGGCGCAAAACATGAAAGGTGAGTGGGCAAAAACAAAGTTTTCCAAAACCATTTCATAATTCCATAAATAACCCCTCGCTGGAAATCAGTATAATTTTCCCAGAAAATAATACGTATATAAACTTATATACGAAAACATCGTCTACATATCAAAACTCATCATCAAGCTCAAGATTAAGCCATGTCAATATCAATTCCGAAACTCATTATCATCAGGCAAGTAATATAAAACTAGGGTATCCCTAGTGCCCTATCAGCCGGAGTCACCTCTAATGACCTGTACGGCTGAATCTATAGTTCATCAAACATACTCAATCATAACAATCATTATCATCCTCATTATCATCCTGCACACGAGTCGGAACCACCTATTGTGGTCTGTACGACAGGCTAGGTGTATACTATTACGCTCTGTGCTCCGATCACGTGAAGGCTGTGCGACGAATCGCGGGTCACCAACGAGTCGGAACCACCTAGTGTGGTCTGTACGACAGGCTAGGCACCTGACTTGGATCCAAGGTGAGCGTACGGTGCGTGAGGTGAACGATCACGTGAAGGCTAGGCCCCACTCTGGCCAGCACAACACCCGAGGTGCAGGTGATTAGCTAAATCACAATCTATCATCATTTCAAGCACTACTACAGTACTTATCATCATTTCAAGCACTATCACAGTACTTACCTGACTTACCAGCCGTCATCGGCGTCAGTGCATAATGAATGCAATTATAATCATATTTATACACAATAGTAGGCATGCGACATGGCAATCTAATTATCAAATCCAATCAATTCGTAAATCAATCAATGTACGTTTCTGGGAAAAACGTCATATATATATATACTGAAAACAAAGCCCACTCACTGATATGTCGACGGGTCGTATCCCCCGAGCCTAGAACGATTGCGTTCGTCCGCTGGATACGTCTCACCTATACGTGAATTAATCGTAAAACCGTCATTAACAGCACATAAACGACCTACGTAAATAACTTTTCATACGAAGGTCAATTTTGGTATTTGAATATACTAACGCGACCTACACGATGTCACGATCGTCGTGATATTTTTAAAATAATTTTTGGATTGTTCACGCGCCCCCACGCGCCAGGAATCGCACGGACAGACGCGCCCCCACGCGCTGTCACGTGCTGTGCACGCGCCGGGGAATATTCCCTAACAGCAAAGGAATATTCCGTTAACTTCTAACAGCGTCAGTTAACGGCGTTAGTTAACGGCGTTGGAATATTCCGTCAACTTTGACGGAATATTCCGTCACCCCCTACCTCAGGTCGCCGGCCGGACTGGTTTTTTCCGGCGACCGTCGCCGGCGCCGGCGACCGATTCCGGCCAAACTTCAAACTTGCATATCTTCTTCATTTTTCATCCAAAATTCGTGAAATTTATACCAAAATGCTCCAAATTCAACATAGAACACATTTGTACCTTCAAATCCTTCGAAAAACGTCCAAAATCTCGATGGGAAAATCCTTCAAACTCGGCCCAGTCCAGAACTCAGTGATTCCACGTTCAAACTTTGCAAACTAGGTACTCCGAGGTTCGTGGGAAGGTTTTAGGATTCGTGGTGATCTTTGTTTTGTCTAAAACGTCCTGAAACAAAAGCACATGAACAGTACTTTGAATTTAGGTCACGGTTTCGATAAGTTTTCACGAGTTTCAAACCTTAAAACTTATACAGATAAGCTCAGGGAGTCTCAGAGAGTAGAAATGGGTTTACCTTGAGTTTGATAGGTGTCGAGAAGACTTGTGTGTGTGTTTGTCCGTAGGGAGGAGTCGAGAGAGTGAGAGAGAGTTTCAGAAAGAAAGAGGGATAAGGAAGAAAGGAAGAAAGAAAAGGTGGGGGAGGGGTGTACGTGGACGTGTGCATGTGCAAGCACACGTGTGGGTTTAACAGCCCAACTTTTTGGGTTTAAAAACTTAGGATACCCAAAAGCCCAAATTCGTGTCCAAAATACACCCGTTCACGTAATTGAGGGCAAAATCGTAATTTCACATCGAACGTATAAAAATTCGGGACGGGATGTCACAATTTAAATATTTAATGGGAGATATTAAATAAAATACACATTAATTATTTTGAATTAAGGACACATTAGGGACTAAAAATCAATATTCAATCTAACACTAGGTTTTTTTTAAATTTTAATCTTCTTGAAGGATTAAAGTTCAAAAACCCTGTATAAAATTGGACTAATATTAAATTTCCCCATAAAAGAATTGATCATTTATATTGTGAAAAAGTGAAAATACTATGACGCTCCTCTAATTATTTAACAGCTAATTTTTTTGAAATATACTAAAAAATAAGAAAAACTAATGAAAAGGGCTTGAAAACTTTGTGTTTTAACGATAAGGACAAAATAAAGAGTAAAGTGAATAGTACCAGTATTGACTTTTTAGTGTAAAAATGTGGTTTTTCGTTAAAGTAAACAGTACCAGGAGCTTTTCGTTAAATTTTCTTAAAAAATATCGTGAAAAAAAGACTCATAGAATGTCAACGTTTATTTCCTTGATAACAATATTAGCCAGTAAGTTAACAACTAACGTCAATTATAAAGTATGAACACCCACAACTTCATCCGTATGAACGTTTTGAAAATTTTGCCCATTTATCTGCCACCTGGAGATTAAAGATTACTTAAGCAACCAACCAATCAGTAATTTTCACATCACCTTCTACATAATAATATAATTTTATTTTTTTTCAGAATATATTTTTTTAACAAACGATATCATTTACACTAAAGAGAAGATGGTGTGCTTAGCCTCAAAATAGACTAGTAATGATGTGGTTCAAACTCGATTTTAGCAAAAATCGAATCTAAAATCTTTGTTATAAGTAAAGATGAATATTACTAAACTGTAATATTAAGTGACTGAATATATTTTCAAAAAACAAAACAAAACAATATGCACCCTATTAAAAAAATTAAATTGATAAAATGACGTGTCACACAGAAGTTGGGCCCCTTGTGCTTGTGTTATGTTCTGTCGAGTGTCCAGTCGAGTAATTGACGCCAGGCTAGCACCTTTGCCATGATTGACTTGCGGGCCCCACTCGCCCTCCCCCTCTCCACCTCTCCCCCTCTCTCCTCTCCCCTCTGTCAACCCACATGCGGTCTCAATGCCCCATGCACTCCTTCACTTATTTTATTCCCTCTCACCCGCCATCTCACCATTCCTCCCCTACCACCATCCCAGATTCGCTTACCTGGCGCAACATTTTCGTGCAATGCCCAGTAATTTTATCACCGCCTATCTTATTTTTGGACTTTGAACTAATCACTTTTCAACAAATGTAAGCAAACAAGGACACTATTACAAAACTAGTTATACCAAAGGGATAGGATCCTCTGTTCCTCTACAGATCCCTTCCACCAAGTCGACCAATGCCACAAATTCGAGCTTTTGAAATTTGATTTCACGACTATAAATAAAGGCCTACTTTAAAAGTTATAATAAGTTTAATTGTTGAATTAAATTTCAAAGACCCGGATTTGTGGCCTTGGTGAAAGGAATCCAGATCATATCAAAATGCGATTATCTACTTAAATTTGTATTTTATAAACAACATGATGTGACGGTTGATGATTAAGGTATCCACCTATCAACTATCACAGTCTATAAAATATAATTTAAAAATTGATTATATAACATTTTACTATTCAAAATAGTAATTTTTTGCTATTATTAAGCTATTCATTGTGTGATTTAACCGATTCCTCTTTTCTTAGTGTAAAAATATCGATGTACTAATTTTTTTGTTTTTTGTTTTTGCCATTATTAGTTCAATTCCGTAATATTATTCTTTAGATTTAAGTTAGAGACGAAATCAAATGTTTTAGATTTAATTCTTACAGACGGTAACTTTTGATACCAAATTATTAAAGCACGACACTATTTGCGCTTTAGCCCAAATTTTCTCGCGCTTTAATGTATATCTCATTATGTAAACAGTTTTTTTATTTTTTATTTTGACTGCAACAAGATTTTACACTAATATACATATTAGAAAATGAAAAAGAATTTGAATACGAAACACAATAGTTAAAGGATAGTGCTACTCATAAACTTATATTTACTTCACATACATTCTTATTAATTTTCGTCATTAATGTTTTTAAATTTATTCAGTCCAACGACAAAAATTAAGAGAATGTATCTTAAAAAAAAAGTGTGAATATCACTATCTTAACTAAAATGAAAGCCGTAACTTCTAGGAAAATTTATAGTATATTTTTTTTCTGTGAAAATTACAGTGTCACAAGTGGAGGGCCGTTTCAAACATTTTGTCGGCGAGAGACGTTACTAATCATAATTGATTAAGGGCGGTAAATACCAATTAGTGGCAATAAATGAGATTATTTTATTCCCTTTTTATTCTGAGTTGTTTTGCTTCTTTGTGCATGCCAGATCTGGCATTCTGCAGTGGTTACATTTTCTGTAATCCATTTTTTACCATGTATTAATTTTCCATTTTCCAATTTTAATTTTAATTCTTGTTTTTCTTACCATATATAAGTATTTATGCTTTGTGTCATTCAACAATTAATGCCTCTATACGACCACACACTTAGAACAATAAGGCAGCCTTGCTCTTTTGTTGCTCTGCTTCTTCTTCTTCTTCTGGTCTGCAGTTCTACTGCTTTTTGGTCACTCCTGCTGCAGAGAGAGAGCTTTCACTCATGAAGATGCTAGTAAGTACGTTTCTTTTTTTCTGGGTTTTTTACTCTCTACGTTTCTGTGCCAATCTCGAATCCAAAGTCTTGATTTTTCTGATTCAATTTTCATTTCTCTGGGTGGGTTTTCTATATTTTCTCTGTTTTTTTTTCCTTCTTCTTCTTCTGTCTGGTAAAAAGCAGTTGATCTGTGTGATGTTTGGATTTGTTTTTCAATTGGGTTTTGTTTTTTTTAATCCACCTTTGAGTTTAATTATATAGTTGACTCTATAGCTTGCATTGATCAACACATAACCTGTCAAATGTTCTTGAAAAATCCCATGATTCCTGCTGAATTGTTCAAATTCTTGTTATTTGTACTTATATTTAATTTGATTTATTTGTTTGTCCAATGAATTTGTATTTTTTTCTTTCTAAAGTGTTCTGAGAACCAGTGGCTTTTTCTAAATTTCCACCGTTTTCAGGTGGTGCTTCTCTTGCTGCTGGCCGTGAGTAATGCCGTCAAAATTGACGTAGACGACGATGAGAAACCGTGTGATAATAAACTGACATTAGAGCCAAGGCCGCACAGTGTGTCCATCTTAGAATTTGGCGCTGTCGGAGATGGCAAGACATTGAACACTCTTGCCTTTCAGAATGCCATCTTCTATCTCAAGTCTTTCGCCGATAAGGGCGGTGCTCAGCTCTATGTGCCGCCGGGGAGGTGGCTTACCGGAAGCTTCAACCTCACCAGCCACCTCACACTGTTTTTGGAAAAGGATGCTGTCATTCTTGGATCTCAGGTAATGCTTTACACTGCAATGAGATGCTGGTGAACGCTTCTGATTCTGCGAAATCAGTTGGAGATGCTTTCGTTTTTTGCTTTGTTGAAATGTTTGTGGTATTGCTTGTTTAGGATCCGTCTCATTGGGGAATTGTTGAGCCTTTACCCTCGTATGGTCGAGGGATTGAACTCCCCGGGAGGAGATATCGTAGCTTGATAAATGGATATATGTTACATGATGTGGTCATAACAGGTTTGAAGAATCTCTCTGAATTTCGTTTGCTGCTTTTAACATGTTCTTTATCCGCGCGGCCTGATTCTCATTTGCTCGTGAATGCATAGGTGATAATGGAACCATCAATGGCCAGGGATCGGTTTGGTGGGATTGGTTTAGCTCCCAATCTCTGAACTACAGCCGCCCGCATCTTGTGGAATTCGTTATGTCTAAATACGTGGTGGTTTCGAACCTCACATTTGTAAATGCTCCCGCTTACAACATCCATCCAGTCTATTGCAGGTCTGTGAGCTATGGCCACTGATGATTGCGCGCTTGTTCTTTCCTTTTTATTCATTTTTCGGTTATAGAAGATATTAATGTTATATTTATAATTGAATGCAATGCAGTAATGTACATGTTCTCAACATCTCTGTATCTGCTCCTCCGGACTCCCCTCATACTGTCGGCATAGTCCCAGGTTTTTGACATCTCTTGACTTCCTTATATGAATTTACGTTTAAGTATTGTTCTTATCCCGAAAAATGGAAGTAGAAATGTTGGATAAAATTTGAGCTCCCTCCCCACTTTTACAAACATATTTTCTATGTCAATCCTGAATTTTCCGTTGTTGGAAATAATTGAATGCGAAGAAACTTTTCGGCAAAACTCAAACTAATTTTCTCTTCGTGCTTTCAGATTCTTCTGATACTGTGTGCATAGAAGATTGCATCATTGGCATGGGGTATGATGCCATTGCCCTCAAGAGTGGTTGGGACGAGTACGGTATTGCCTATGGAAGACCGACCACAAATGTACACATCCGGCATGTCACCTTACAATCAGCTACTGGTTCTTCTCTTGCCTTTGGTAGTGAGATGTCCGGTGGCATTTCTAACGTACTTGTTCAGCAGGCCCGCCTCCACAACTCCTTTAGCGGCATTCAGTTCCGAACAACAAAGGGTAGAGGCGGTTACATCAAAGACATCATCATATCAGATGTCGAAGTAGAAAACATCTGCATGGCATTTGGTGCCTCTGGCCAGTTTGGTTCTCATCCTGATGACAAATATGATCCTAGCGCTCTCCCTGTTTTGGATCACATCACATTGCAAGACGTTGTTGGCACAAACATCACCATTGCCGGACGCTTCACTGGCATCGAAGAATCACCATTCACTTATTTCTGTCTATCCAACATCTCCTTATCATTAAATTCTGCTTCTCCCACTACTTGGGATTGTTCGTATGTTTCCGGCTCTTCTGAGTCTGTCTTTCCAGAACCATGTTCCGACCTCAGTACCTTGTATTCAAATCCTTCCTCCGCCCACATTTCGCTGCTCACCGTGAATGGAAAAGCCGCGGTCTTATGATACCAATTCCGCCAAACTCCGGTTATACTTTTCTGCCAAAATCTACAGTGAGGGAAAGAACCAAAGATTTTCTACCATTGCCATTCAAAATTAGACCACATTCTTTTAAATAAGACACATATGTTCAGATTACTTGTTTCATCTTTTTCTTCCCGTAGATTTGCAGTCTCGCATGTTCTTTTATATTCTGCAGATTATTTGTACAGCTTCATTTCTTCATTCATGTGTAAGCAAATTTTTGGTAGTGATGATGTAAGAGAACTTGGCTTTTTGTTAGTATTTTTCTGTTTAAATTTTGTTACTTTTTTTTACCCAAACTGAGGGTGCGCGTGGTGCCCTTGTGTGCGAGTTTTTACCATGCTCCGGTGTCTCCTACGCCCAAGAAAATACCGTTACTGGTAATATTTGCTGTTGGGGAAGCATGTCTGGGGAGTCACGGTACGGTAAATTGATAACCGAGGAAAAAAGTGGAAGTGGGATTAAAGTAAACAAAGGGTACTGGTCGCTAAAGTTAAGACAGAAAGAGATGCCCTATAAGTTTCATGTGGGGACTGTTTTGCCAAACTCTAGCTCTATGGGGGTGTGTGTTATGTCCTCGTTAGTGAATTTCGTGAGGCTCGTGGTTCAGGGTTTTTGAATTTTGATCGATTGTCGGAATGAGGGAAACGATGTCCAAGGGTCGACCCTTATTACACTTGTCCAAGAAAAAACATGGATGATAAAATAACGTCGCGTGGAATATACTATATCTGAGTATAGCAAAAATTCTTTTTTCAACCTTTAACAAAGTTTTTAAGTTCAAATTTCATTATTTCGTAAGCGTTAATTATTATTGTACTTTTCTTCCTAGTAAGATCTCTTATTTATGTTTTATGATCAAAATGTCATATGAATTTATAACACGTGAAGACATCACGAAAAATTGTCTATATCTTTTTATTTTTTTTTATTTTTTTTTATTTTATAGTTTTATCCAAGTATGTACCTCTTTTCACTCTTAAAAAAGAAAAGAAAAGAAAAACAAGTTGTAAGTTATGATTGTCTGTCTAGTACCTGCCAACAAAATTGGTTTACTAGGAATGTAACATGATTTAGCAAAATATGATTTGGCCCGAAGCCGTAATAATCACAAGTTCAAACACACAAATGATCTTGTCTTCTTTTTAAGGAGTGAATTAGGGAATGCTAATTGGACACACACTAGTATGTATTTTGGAAAGTAAAATACACGTATGTTGTGTTATTCTAACTGTTTGAAAAACATCAACTCTCAATTTTGGACGTCCAATAATTTTAGAGAAATTTTTACACACAATCGTTGTCTCACAATAGCTGATCAACTTATCATCATTGGGAATCGACATTGTGAACTACGCAATACTTCCACCCTTCCATAAAGTTATTTTCCCTCCATTTTAAAGATAAAATAGAATTCGGAAGGTATTTTACATAATATATGGCACCTTGCAAGTTGTAAGGAATATGTGGAGTTTGTGTTTTTTCATTCAGAAACCAACAAAGCAGCGCACGCTGTAGCATTTTTCATGCAATCGGCAAGAGGTTCCTTTATTTGGGATTGTATTGGTCTCGATTTTTTTTTTTAATATTATGTTGAGGATGTAAACTTATCAATTAGACTTTCTTGAATAAAATCTAATCCTTCCACCAAAAAAATAAAATAAAAAGTAAACGTTGGATCCAAATTGAAAATAAAAAATAAAAAATAAAAATGGGCCGGTAGACAAACAAAGCCCAACATTTGAAAACAGCCCACATTAACAACGAATAACGCCCTAAACGAAAAGCAGAGCCGTTGCCGCCATCACTCTTCAGCTGCCCTAACCCTCTTCTCTTCTCCTCGTTCTAGGGTTCAGGGTTTAGGGTTTAAGCTCTGCACCTGTACGCAGCTCATCCTTGTCCTCTACGACCAATCCCCAACTTCCGGCATGGCCTCGTCAAACATCAGAGACCTCCTGACGGCGTTCAGTCCGTCTCTGGACTTGTTCGCCATCAGCTCCGGCGACGGTCGAATCAAGGTACTTATGTAATTTTATGGAATTTGGTTGATTTACTTCTCTATTTCTTATGAGACCCTAATTTTCAGTTTCTGGGTATGCGTTAGATTTGGGATACTGTGAAGGGGCAGGTCCAGACTGAGTTTACAGACATTGTAGCATCGGAAGATACAAGCATATATGCTAAACGAGAAAGAGGGCACCTCTCAGTTGATTACACTTGCATGAAATGGTTCTCTTCTGAACGAAAGGTTGTGAATTTGCTTTCGTTTTAGATTAACAAGTAAGCTGTAGTAAACTTTTTTTTTTGTGAAATTAATTTTTTTTTTGTGCAATGCCGTCCATTGTTGCAGAAGAAGAGGAAGCTTGGTTCCTCATTTTTGGTTTTAGGAACTGGTGGCGGCGATGTTTTGGCGCTTGATGTGGCTGCCGGTCATTTGAAGTGGAGAGTTAACGATTGCCATGCTGGGTTAGCTCCCTGCTTATACTTTCTTATCTACATATTATGTTAATGTATATAATGCCTTGTGTTACTGTATGTTTTTGACTTCTCGGGCTGCCTAATTAATCTTTCTGTTGCATGTTCTGTTGTTGCAGTGGTGTTAGCTCCATATCATTTGCAAGAAATGCATCGTGTATTTACACTGCTGGTGCTGATGGGATGATTTGTGAAATTGACTCTTTGACGGGAAACCTGTCAGGGAAGTTCAAAGCTTCCACTAAGGCAATCTCCTCGATGTCTGTTTCGTCAGGTATGTTACATATGTATATATTCATCACCCTACATCTTCTGTTACTATTGCTTATTGCATTATTCTGCGTAAGGTTTGTGTTTGATACTGCTCGGTTAAAATTACTTTACGAATAATACTATCTGGATTCAAGATTTCATGATCGACTGCCAATATTTATTCCAAGCCAATGAGCATTCTCTTCCATAAACCAAGATTTTACCAGGATTGTAGTTTAAGGGAGATGCGAAAGTGAAAGCAGGGTTGCTTATGTAATTGGATAACCATCACTGAAAACCGTCTTGACTGGATTATTAGCTATGCCTTTATGTTGTCTCAGTAACTAATTAAGTTGAGAAACGATAACTAATGATGGTTATGCATGGAAAGTTGGTAACTAATGCTGGCCAAGAACTGATTTGTCATAAGTCACAAATAGAGAAAAGGAATTCCGGTGGTGAAATTAGTTCTAGTTGTGGTTCCTGTGGAGGTGTAGAGTTGGCCATTCAATATATATATATAAATATATATAGGTGGAGAGGGTCTTAGTTATTAGGTTTCAGTCAGATATTTATAGTGCATGTAATACCTCTCATATTCTGTCTGTTGTATGTTGAAGCAAATTGTAGTTCCAACATCTAAGTGTATAGTAGTTAATGCTAAAAAAAAGTAATTGCTAAAAAAATAAGTAAAATTTTGCAATATTTGTCAAGGACCAGCTTCATATGCGTCCAAATTAAACCATATTGTTAGATTGTTCCATTTGGTATTTTTCTGATAGTACATTGTGGATTGCCTTTTTTCTGCACCAGATGGGAAAATATTAGCAACTGCGGCTGCACAAGTGAAGATTTTCAATTTGTCTAACCACAAAAAGATGCAGAAGTTTTCTGGTCATCCTGTGAGTTTTATGAATTTATTATATTCTCCTTTTTTCTATTACACTTTTTGCCTCTTTGGGTGCCTAAACATGTGTACATGTTAAACAGTCCGCTTATCTTCAAATGATCTTTGTTGGTTTACCATTATTAGAATGTGATTAGTAACGAAATTTTTTTTTTGATGAAGAAACAAATTTTTATTGCAAAGAAACAATTAAAATACACAAGCGGACAAGAAGTCCACAAAGACACAAACAAAACAAGATCAGTAGCACCATCACCCATACATTTAGAAACTATAAAAACAATACAAAACTAACTAATAGCCGCATTCCAGTTACGCCAAATTTCTGAAAAGACAAATCTCTAAATTCTGTAGTAATTGAAGCCCACAGAGATGACCATAACCGAACATTATCCCACATATCCTCCCTTGTACTGCCTTCGTTCTAAAAAATCTGCTTGTTTCTTTCCATCCAAATGACTCAAAAAATAACTGAAACTATACATCCCCATAAGACCTTGATTTTCTTCCCTTTTCTTGATAATTTATGTTCCTCTACCATAAGAGAATAACAATGCCTGGGTAAAACCCAACAGATACCGAACTCCTTAAACAACTTCAACTAGAGATTTAAAGCCACGAACAATGAAGAAACAGATGGTCAACATACTCTGAACTTTTCTTGCATAAAATGCACCAATCAGGTTGTAGACATGAGCTAGGTCGCCCTTTTTGGAGCATGTCACAAGTGTTAATTTTCCCATGAGCCACTAACCAAGTAAAGACCTTCACTTTATTAGGAACTTTAGATTTCCAAACCAGGCCATAAGCCTGAAAAACCCTATCAGCACAACTTTTGGGAAGATAATTGCAATAAGATTTAACAGAGAAACTTCCTGAAGAATTAAGTATCCAATTTCTTGCATCAACCCTTGAGGGGTGAATGCGAACCTGATCCGAACTTGTCAGGAAAGATGACAATTTGTCTAATTCCACATCATGCATATTCCTTCGAAACCCAAAGTCCCAATTCAAAGAAAGTTCAGCAAAACTAGCCACACTAGAAATACTTTTGTTATGAAACCTGGATAAGTTGAACAACCTGGGAAATGAGACTTGTAAAGATCTTTCACATAGCCAAATGTCTTCCCAAAATCTAATTCGATCTCCTTTGCCAAGAACAAAGAGAAAAGAACTATACCCTTGGGAAATATCCTTCCAAGGACTTCTACTTGTTCCAAACCGAACTATCTTGGAATCCCAACCATTGTCACTGAGACCATACTTGCTTCTAATCACTTTATGCCAGATGGAATCACTTTCAACTGGAAAACGTCATAGCCATTTAGCTAACAAAGCTTTGTTTCTTACCAATAGATTGCCAATACCTAAACCCCCTTCCTCTTTAGGTTTTTGAAACTGTCTCCCAATTAATGAGGTTATCTTTCTTATCTTCACTAACACCAACCCATAAGAGTTTCCGCATTAAGCTTTCCAGATTCCTGACTACTCCTTAAGGAATCTTGAACAAAGATAGAAAATAAATTGGTAAACTTCCTAACACCTATTGAATTAAAGTTAATCTTCCCCCTCTTGAAAGAAAGGCACACTTCCAGCTCTGCAATCTCTTTTCGACTTTTTCCACATTTGGGAGATAGCTCGTCTAGGATTACCTCCTAAAGGAAGACCCAAATACTTGACAGGCCAAGAGCCCACTTTGCATCCCCACAAACCATCCGAACTCTCAAATTTTTCTTCCTCTGCATTAATACCCATTAAAGAGCATTTGCCCCTTATTCAACTTCAATCCAGAGATAGAACAAAAACAATTTATTACTGATAAAAGATTAGTCCAACCTTGCTCACTGCCAGATGGAAAAAAGATTGTGTCATCGGCAAATTGCAAGTGAGAAACTTCCACATCCTCATAACCAACACGCAACCCCTCAATTAGTCCACCCCCGATGGCTCTTCCCAGTAATCTACTAAGGATGTCTACTGCAATGTTAAACAATAAAGGCGAAAGAGAATCTCCTTGTCTAAGTCCTCTTGACCCTCCAAACTTACCCCTTGGTCGGCCATTTATTATGATGGAAAAGTTGGTAGATTTCAAGCCAGCTCAATATCCATTTTCTCCACCTATCACCAAACCCTTTTCTTTCCAACACATTAACTAAGAAATCCCAATCAATGTGATCGTAAGCTTTTTCAAAATCAAATTTGAACACAAGACCTTCCTTCTTTTTCACCCTTGTCTCCTCAACCACTTCATTGGCCACTAAAATTGTATCAAGAATCTGCCTTCCTATCACAAAAGCTCCTTGAGCCTGTGAGATTGTGCCACTAATTACCTCCTTTAGTCAAGAGGCCAACACTTCTGACAAAATCTTGTATAAACTCGTTGTCAAGCTTATAGGCCTATAATCAGCAACACTAATTGAAATTTCTTTGGTATGAGACAGATGCATGTTTCATTTGTGACTGCGTTGATGACTCCGCTGCTATGAAAATCATTGAAAACCCTCACAATATCTGATTTTACCACCTCCCAATGTTGCTGAAATAATTCCACAGTACGACCATCAGGACCTGGTGATTTATCACCCCGACAATCGAACACTGCCTTTTTTATTTCCTCTTCTTCAAAAGCCCTCTCCAGCCATATTGCTTCCCCTTCCTTGATTCGACTCCAATCAATGCCTTCTATAGTTTGACACTTCCTCCTCACATGCAGGCTTCTTTCCACCATTAGAGAGGCCAACATGTGTAAATCAACATATGTAGGGGTTGCATTTGTATGAATTTGAACTTAAGATATTTGATACCTGGAAAAATGTTTTATTTTATCGTTTGTGTCCAAAAAGTTCCAGCTATCAGGAGGGCTAACCTTCGTTTTATATTGTAGCATTTTCTTCTGCCATTCTTTTTTTAATTTAATAATATTTTCTGAACCATTCATTAGGGTGCTGTTCGCTGTCTGATCTTCACTGAAGATGGGAAGTATATCCTCTCATCTGCAGTTGGTGAAAGGTATATTTCAGTGTGGAGTATAGCTGGTGGAAAAAAGCAGTCTGCAAGTGCTGTCCTTAAAATGGAGCACCCTGCTGTCTTCGTAGATAGCAGGTGCATAGACAGTGGGGAAGTTAGTGATGTAGGTCTATATGTTTTAGCGATTTCAGAAGTTGGCATTTGTTACTTTTGGTTTGGACAGAATATTGAAGAACTACGGAATGCGAAGCCTACAAAAATTTCACTATCTTCTGATGACATTTTGTCTACAACATACAAGGGCGCATTACCCACAATATTTGCTGCGGTTTTTCAAGGAATTGCGAAAGCTGCTTCTGGTCAGGTATTTGTCGCTTATGGGTCACCAGTGAAGCCATCATTCCAGAAAATTTTGGTGCATTCTGGAACAGACATAAAGTTGAGTAGTTCCCATGATGGGGTTCTTCTTCCAATGAGTCAGTCCCTTGTCAAATCTAAGAAAGGACAAAATGTACAAAATAGAGGTAAGACTTTCTCACAACAAGTTTTCCCTCTTAACCACCCACATTTAGTCTCATTTCTTGTTGATTCCCTGGGATATATAGTATGAGATACTGACTGATGCATTAGGGACCCTGCTGAGAGGAATCAAAACCATATTTTATTTTTCTTCTTTAGATGGCGCACCTTGCATTAGCATTATTGTTCGTTTATAAATTTCGTATGCCTGCTAGGATTTGACGCTGCTGATAACCCCTATACATTTTATTCTGATTCTTGATTTTTGGCGGTCAGCTGACTATTTGTGCAATGATCCAACAGTTATTGCATTAGATCGTGCAAATGCAGAAGAAGCCTTGCATCCAATGCCAAGGATTTTTGATTCACATGGGAAAAAGAAAAGACACGATAAATTGAGTTTTGACCAAGATGAAGAAATGGTTGATTTGGATGACAGCAGGGGTCATGCTGGCCTTGTGAAGAGCAAAGGTGGGTGTTATAGTCACTCAAGAATGCATTTGAAACTTTTCTGTATGTGTTAAAAGTAATCTATTATAGCTAGTTAGCTACCTAGGCTTATGTGGTGATGGCTGCAATATCTGTTTCCACCATACAATACTCTATTTTGAGCGTCAACATGGCGTACTAAATGTTATTTGACCTTTGGTCATCATATGTTTATTTACTTTCCTATTGGAAGTAGCGCAGAAGATATCCTGACAGTGGTTTTACCTGTTTCATACGTTATGTTGGTATGCGCAGATGGCATGGTAGAACTTGAAGCTGACACTGCAGCAATTTGCATGGAGGACAGACTGAGATCATTAGGGATAATTAGTAAAGTAGATGACCATACATTTAACTCTACACTCAATTCTGCAACATTTAAGAGTATTGATCTTCAGACTAATATGCCACAGAAGAAGGTTGGTTTGTTTAGTATTTACTTATGTGTGAATATTGGCATGATGTTGTACTTCTATATTATTATGTACACTTCCTGATTTCTCCCTCCCTTTATTTTGTCCTGATCTAAATACAAATGATCTACCAGATGAGGGCAGCTGTGCTGTCATTAGAACCTGGTGATGCATGCAAATTATTGGGAGTCCTTGTGGCCATGTGGCAAACAAGGTTTGTTCTTGCTGTTTTGGTCTTCTTTGGGTTTTCATTACATGCATGCATGCATGTAGAGTTATATGTCATTTTGAAGGTGTAGATTTATTCTTTATGCATTTTTTTTAGAACAGTGAATTGTTAGTTTGGTTTTATACAGACAATTTGTGCCTTAAATGCTTGAAGTTAACTTATGCATTTATCAAGAATATATGTATTTTCTTCCGTGTGTGTTTTTTAAAGGATGGAAGAATTCTGAATTCCATAATATCTGGTGCGCTAATGTGTATCTGAACCTGGTCCGCAATTTGGTTTTTATGACTGTTATTGACAATTTATGCGATATAGTGATAGTTTGCTTCAATATTTTTATTATCTGTTTTAGAAAGCATTACAGTATAAGTTAGGTATGACTTGAATTTTAATCATTGATTATCTCTAACAGGTCTAGCAGCGGGAATAATGTTCTTCCATGGATTTACAGCATATTGGTAAATCACAGTCATGATATCATGTCTCAAAAGTCTGAAACCCAGATGCTTAACTCCTTGTTGAAGGTAAAATTTTGTGACCAATTCATACTAGTTTATTACCAGTCACTATTTGCTCCCTTATTTCATGCTTTTTTTTTCTTTCCATTTTAGTTAGAACTAGCAGGAATGCCCGCGCTTTGCTACGGGTTTTCAAACTATAACCGACAACAGACATGAAAATATCCACAGAAAAATTAAATGAAAATCCTGCATCAATACAATCGCATTCTTTAAATGTAGCAATTTAGACAATCCACGTTTTACCTAAAGCAACACTCACAAAACCACAAACAATCCCAAAAAAAGATACTAACTTTAGAATCAATTCAAGTATAATAGAAGCACGTTTTCACTCAATAAAGGGAGCCATTCGAAAGCAAATCCGTAGCTCTTCTAACTTTTTTGTTTGGAATCTGTGGGCAATAACCCTAAAAGCTGTCGACAAAAAACATAAGACAGAAGTTTCACAAATTATCAAAATAAAATTCAGCAACAAATTGCCAATGAAAAGTACACAATTCATAAACAATCAAAATTAAAAGCAGGTAAGAGTGAGAGTAGTGTATCAGGCCGATGTCCGACTCATCATGGAGAGCTTCAGTCACTGATCCTGGCAACCCGGCTAAAAGAGCTTTGAGAGAGAAGTAGGCATTATTGCAACTATCTTGAGAAGTGAATTTCACATCCACAACTGAAATTTGAAAACCCACCACAGAAGCACCATATGAAAACAACAAAGAAGAAGTTTAGTCAACTTTTTCATGAAATGAGAATCCACCCATAGACTCTATTTGGGCATTTCTTAAACAAAGTTATTTTCTAATCATTAGTATCCTAACCAAAGCAATTTCCAACTTCCAACATTCAAAACGAAAACATACAGAGTTTATATTAATCACTCAAAGTGATGTTTACATTTTGTACCACTACTGATAAACCTTAATACATACATTTCAAGGTCCTCATTAACACTTGAAACCTCTTGGACACATAAAGCTGAAGAATGCAAATAAGTAAATTGCTTCAAAAAATATATTAGGATGATATTACCTTCCCAATCAAAGCTCATTTGCATCTTGCCAAAATTGTCGGACTCAGATTTAAAAAATTTCGACATTGTATTGCTAGGAGGTCCCAACTGGCCTGATTAAAAAGCATTCCTTTCCCAAAACCTTTGAACTGTTCAGAGTCCAAATTCCAGAAAACAAATGCTAATCAATAACAATTAATGCTGGGTTATCATTGGAATTAAAGTCCAGAATTTACTAATGTCAAACTTACAGCCAAAGGAGCAATCAATTTACTGAACTCCAAAGAAAAATCTTCACAGAAAGTATCTAATTTCACAAAACAAATGAAATCATATCAAATGTCTTGATATGAACTAAGAACTCAAAAACTTAAGCTCTCAACAATCTTGTAAATAAAAAAAATAAAAATAAAAATAAAATTTCATTCATAATTTGAAATAATTCAAAATTGCAAGCAAGAAAACGCTCCAATTCGAAAAAGCTCTGCAAGGTCATGAAATTGCCCAGGAATATCGCCACAAATTGTCACTGGCCTTTTCACAGACATGCAAATAAATAATAATAAGTGCCTACCCATATAATTTGAAATATCCACACCAGTGTTACCAGTTCAAAATGAAGAACAATAATAACGCTTTTTTCCCATACAAATGTAATAACAGTGAAATATGTAATGTAATGTAATACAAATATAATAAGAGACTACAGAAACCAAAATTTACACCTGAACATTGCTTTCTCCCATTAGAATTTCCTTTGCTTTCTCGCATAACATTCTCACCTACAATGAAGCAATGAAGAAACGATCATGTATAGATAGACAGTTCTGATACCAAAAGACAGGAGATAAATTTTTCTTTTTTTAATAGAAAACATAATATAACTTAAAAGGTGCTTAAACAAACCATTCTGGCATATAGCCAAGTTCTATACTAAGGTAAAATTCCCAGATTATACTATAGTCCATTTCACATAGTTTTGTATGAGATAATTCACTTTGAAAAATACAACTGCCTTATATTAAAGTGGCAATACAATTGCCTTATCTATAGTCAATCGCTAAAATATTTATAGGGATCCAATCCATTTTTAAAATAAATGAGAACCATGTTATAAGACAATTTGGTTCTTTACCTAATCAGCTCAAAGTTCCCTTCGCCAAAATACATTCTTCGACTTAAATAGATTTATGAGACTAAGTATCCCCTCTTTATATGCCATATACAACTAATTTTACACCCATTCCGAATGGCCTATTTACCATTTCCCGTAAGATACAAATTAGATCTTGTAGTAAATTTAGACAAAGTAAGTCATTTGATTTAAAATCACAATAAACAGAACCAGCATTACATCACTACAAACACAAATAAAAGTAACTTGCAGTCAATTAGACTATGATCTTTGCTTGTGGCATCTCTAACTATTCGGTTAGCGTCTTTCACTTAATGAATCATGCGTTTTTTAAGGCATTACTAATATACAATTGAAAATCACGGAAAGAATGAAAAACCAAAACAACAAAATCTGCAGCAACATAATAAAAACATTTTAAGGAATTCTTATTTTGAACCTTATATATTTTCCACTACAAATACGAATGGAGCATACATGTGGAAATCACACTTGCATGGCAATGGCAAGCATGATATGAATGGGCAAAGAAAAACCTCAATGATTTGGCTCAATTCATTGTTGAAAACTTGGCCAAGCAGGGTGGTATGCTCTGCTCTCTCGTGACCCCTAGTCTAATCAAAAAACTAAAGGCACCTTAGGACACCAAGCTATGATGAGAGTTTTGCCTTTTGAAGCGTTAGTCACATAGGGCGACCGGGCCAGGCCAAGTCAGAAACGCTTTGATGACATAAGGTTCATAACTCAGTAATAAAAAAACGCAGATTATCCCATTCCTACTAAAATGTCATTGTTTTATTACTTTACAAAGCTACTTTCTTCCAAAAGATTCAAAGCAAGTGGTTTCTACTTTAAAATCCCACAACATGATGTACACATTAAACAAACAGTTTCTCCAATTATACTCAATACCATTAATACAAACACACCATGGTTCATCTTGCTGGGAACTAAACAAAATTTATACCAAAGTCAAAAACAACACAATCATACACATTAGGCGATCTAATCGTTAAAAACCAGGTAAATACCTAGACATCAACAAATAAAAAGTACATGAAAATTGAGGACTTACTTCAGCTCAAGGTTCACATGATGCTTTTCAGAGTAATAAAAATGTTGTTGGATTGAGTTCCTTGTAATGATTATCTCCTCTCTGCACAAAGGAGTATGAGATGCATGTTAAAATTATCAGCCTAACTTAGATTTACAGTATCCGATATCTGTGTATATACATAGATAAATACACACACATGCAAAAAATAAAAGAATAAAGGCAGACAGAAAACTGAGAACTGTATGTATACTAAGATGCATGTGAAATATAATTGATGAAACAGATGCTCTTTTTTCTTTTCTTTTTTACAAAGTGACTAATGTTATTAGAAAACTAATTTAAATCTCTGAATTGATCTCATCAAACTTTGTATCCATTTTAGCCTCAATTCACATATGATTGAGGGCATGCAAACATCGCTGTCTTAAATTTAAAAACCCATAATCAATGCAGTTCTTACTCAGAAATATGGAAAGTTCCAAATAACATTATATTTGTGTCCAAATTTCAGAGTTAATATAACAAAGTCGGCCTTGAAATAGCATAATTCAAAGCAAGTGTCCAAATTTCAGAGTTAAATGTAACAATCTACGCCACTCAAACATTGAAGCTAAAAAGAATGGGAAAACATTCACCAAGTGGACTAAGTTTTACACACGAACCAAATACAAAGTTGCATGTACACCATCGCAACATGGTGTCACTCTGTAATTCTCATGCAAGTATTACGACACACAGACATGACATTCCACATACTCATGCTATGTACTTATATTAAGAAGAACTAACACGGCTGAGTAAAAACAAATTCTTAATAAAAGAATTAGCCAATTCTAATTAATAAAAAGCTTGAAAGTTCACATTGATGGATAAACTGTTAACAAAAAAGCCAGCCATGCAACTGTTAACAAAAAAGCATTCCATCTCGACATCAGATTTGATATGTACATACAAAAGATAGTTCGCATATGGAAAGTGCATATCCACTCTGTATCTACCTGAAGAAACTGAAACCAAAGTAAAGCAAATTATATACCTCAATATGTACATACAAAAGATAGTTCCGCCAATGACCCAAAATTCTGAACATAAAAATAGGTATATTCATTAGCAATTCAAAGCCTTCGAAATTGGAAAAATACTGGAACAACAGTAAAGGAATTGGCAAATAATTGAACGTAACATAGAAGATATTAACTTTGTCCATATCCTCAATGGACAGAAGAGCGAAAACAGTTTTGAAAATTAAAGGATATTTGTAGATATCAGTAAATCAATACAAAATCAATTAATTATTTAGACAATTTTTTCAACGATTCCGAAGCTCAGACAAAAATTGCATGAGAAAATTGAGATTATATGCAATTGGATGTCAAAGAACCTGAAAATACCATAGACCCAATATTTAGTGCATACACCTAAAAACTAATCTTTATATATACTTTAAAATAATACAGACCAATGTAATCTAAAACATTGGAAATGCATATCAGTCCAAGCCAAGGTATCAAGTTCTCAGAGTGGGGAATTACTGATTAGAACAGTTAATTCTCTGCTCCTTTTTGGGTATGAACTAATTAGCATAGTAGCCATAAAAATACCAAACAAAAGCTCAATAATTTATGCAACTTGGTCAAATTTTATACAATTTCTAGCAAAACCCAAAACTCAATAATACAAAAGGAACCCAATAGATGATTGAAGCAATTTCATACACAACTTATGCAAGTCCAAAGAAACTCATTTGATCAAACTTACTGAATACTGAAAAAAAAATTACAATCAAAGTACGGATTAATAACTACCTCAACAACTAACAGAGCCAAAGCCAAACCCTAGAGCTTCGAAGGGCAGAGACAGGAATAGTCCTTATTCGTTCCCACTGCTGCTGCTGCTGCCACTTTCTCTCTCTAAAAACCAATTGGAAATTGTTTATAAAGAGACAGAGAGGAGAGGGCTATGATGATTGGACGAAAGAAGCATGAAAAACTAAAAGACATGTAAGCTTGAATTCGAGTCCCAAATTGAAAACATAAGGGAGGAGTGTAAGGGTGGCTTATCGAGGTCAGGAAAGGTGAGTCTCGTAGGAGAAGTCGACGAACAGTGGCGAGTTGTGATGTGGACTCAGGCATCTCGGCCTCTGGGTTTTACGGAGAAGGGGAAGATGGTTTAGGGTTGAGAGAGATGGAGGGACGGCTAGGGATGAGAGAAATTGAGTAGCTAGGTATTCTTTTAGAAAAGATGAAGAATGGGGGTGAGCGGAGCTGGGGCTACGGGTTGAGAGAAATGAAGAGAGAGCAAGAAGTTGAAGGCAGTGAACGTACGGACAAAATTATCCTTCTAAGTTCTAATAATTACCATTCCAACCCACCCTAAATCTGATGGGTTTCTTGTAAATAAGGTGAAATCAAGTGGCAAAGATTTGACTGTAGCTAAGCTACAGTCAAATCCCTCCTCAACTTTAGAATAGATAATAATGAGCACTTGAAATGACGTGTTGCATGTTAAAGCAAATTTTAGCCTTCTGTCCTCTTTCACTGTGTATAAGTTGTAATTCAGTAATTCTGAAAAACAATATGGAAGACTCAACTTACAATTTCATTATAAAATTTGTGGTTGACGAAGATCTTCCGTTGAAATGTTCCCCGTTGAGGAATATGGTAGCCTATGGCTTACCTTCGTGTTTGACTTGCAGTTTCTTACTATTCCCCACAGTGCTGCTAGGTACCTGCTTTGGTACCTGCTTTGGGCTTATACATATGATATACCATTACCCACTACCCCTTGATGGGCAAAGCCAATGCCTAGATGAATCTTTGGTTAGACTACCCTTGAAGTCTTAAAGTGTTTCCTCTAATAAAATGACTTTCCACAAATTCCACCTGGGCATAATAGTTTTTGGATTTATTATCTGCCTTATCGGGACATAATCCAAAACTCTCAATACCTCTTAAAGAAACTAGACTCGATCTTAAGTAATAATATGGATGAAGCGCTTTATTGATGTTGTTCTCCTTGCAGGTTACCAAATCCAGAGGGGCAGCTATTGAGCCTTTATTACAATTATCAGGTCGTTTGCAACTTGTGATGGCACAGGTATATAAAACCTCACATTCTAACTTGAATTCAGTAATTTTGTTGACCAAGTTTTTTGGTTTTTTATTTTTTTATTTTTATAATCTTTGATTATTGTTTTTGTTCTGTTTGAATAGATTGACAAGGCAACCCACACAAAAACTCAAATTTCATCGCACAAGCACGAAATGGATGAAAGCGAAGATGAGGATGAAGATGTAAACGAAATGCACTACGGGGAAGAAGGCAATGATTCTGAGATAAGCAGCGATGATGATCAGTAGATGGATTTTGTGATGGGAGGTAATCAAAACTTTACCGTTATACATTCATTCTTTTGTCTTCTGTTTTACTTGTTATGGTGCTTTCATTCTTTGTAGAAAAAAAAGTGTTTGTATGGAGATGACTTAGTGTACCTACACTATTTGTCTACTGTTTGATTGATTATTACACTAGATTGCTTAAGTTTAATCACCACCACAATCAGGTCAATGAAGTCTCATCCTGTGGTTTCTGCTGCATTATGGAGTGGATTTATTCTTTTTAATGGGGTATCTATTACGGTCCAGCCGGTCCATGCTTAGTTTTTCTTAAGGATTTGAAACATTTTAGTTGAGATTGAATATATGATGACATGTAACACGGTTCTGTTATTGGATTTCATGGCATATGGTTTATTTTGCATTTTTCTGTTCATAAGTTGCATTTCCTGTGCACCTTGTGGTGGATTTAGGACAAAAAAAGGCTCGATCGATGCGGTGCAGTCTGTTCAACATCTTTGCATCTGTTAAGCAGGCAAGTTTTAGTGCTGGTGTCTCGCCCTGTCCAAGCTTAACATCCAGTTGTGTTTTCCTCGGATTACCCCTCTACTCATTACCATGGTGAAGAAATTCAGATTTCTCCAAGATACCAATTATAATTTTTCTTTTTCTTCCTACATTTTCTCTGCAATAGCATAAACACAAGTGTATCACTGTATATTTTCTGCGACTTGCAAAAAGCACAAGCGATTTTTGTATAAATTGTGTTACCGCGTACTATTTATCTTGCTGCTAATTTTTATACATATAAATCTTAAGTACGAATTCTTCGATGAATATTAAACCAGGAGCCTCCTCTCTAGGGCAGAGGTTTGATCTTGGACAATGTCAGTGTTGTAGATTTTGTGAGGAGAGAAACTGGAAACAATGGTTTTTCAGATAAACTTTTTGGCGAAACACGGTTTCGGAAACTTCCAGGTTGCAGGCAGTATGTATTAGCCCTCTTGGAGAGGGATTTAAGATCATTTCTTTCTTCATTTTCAAGCTTGGAATCTCATTCTTTCTTCCCATAACATCACATGACTATTATAAAAAAAAATATATATTTTCCTGCTAATATATTCTCCATTAACTTTCTAGCCGTGATTCTTTTGGGGATAAACAGCAGCCCTCCTTTTGCACCGTTGTCTCTCTCTCTCTCTCTCTCTCTCTACATTACGGTGCACGCATTCGGATTTTCGTCGCTAAAAATTGATGTGATGTTTCCACCGCCGTTCCCATTGACATAGTGCTGCTCCTCGTTATAATGGTTCGTCCTCCTGAAATGCTCGTTGTAATGGTTCGTCCTGCTCAAATGTGTGGGTTGTGGAGGCGGCTGGATATATTGATATTCTGTAACATAAGGTGATGGCCTGTATGTGTTGTAGCTGTGTGTTGCATACATAGGTGGAGCTGGGGTGTGACTTACTGTGGTGGGGATCATCGGAGGAGGGCCCATTGTGGCGGGGCTCATCGGAGGAGGGCCCATTGTGGCGGGGGTCATCGGAGGAGGGCCCATTGTGGCGGGGGTCATCGGAGGAGGGCCCATTGGGGTGGGGATAGGGGCAGGCTCCGGTGGAGGTCCTTGGCTGTTATGGTATCCGTTCCAGTAGCCATTGCAGCCTTGAGAGTAGCCATATCTGTAGCCATAATCAGGTGGATGGTGACCGTGGTGGTATATGGTATGAACTTCTCCAACGTCTCTTGGTCTCTGGTGGTGTATTTGTTGCCCAGGGTTAGTCTCAGCAGCTACAGGTGTTGGTGCTGCTGGCTGTTGAGGCGGTGGTGATTGTCCCGGTGGGTGGTGACCGTGGTGGTAAATTGTATGAACTTCTCCAACGTCGCGTGGTCTGTGCTGGTGTATTTGTTGCCCGGGGTTAGTCTCAGCGGCTACAGGTGTTGGCGTTGGTGGCTCCGGTGCCGGCTGTTGAGGCGGTGGCGATTCTCTCGGTGGCTCTGCTGGGGGGGCAGCTTCAGCTGGCGGAGCTGCCTCAGCCGGTGGTGGTGGTGCTTCTGCCGGAGGAGGATTTGCCACCTCAGGAGCTGGCGCACCATTCTCCGGTGCTTGTTCTGGCGGCTGAGGAGCAGGCTCTGTTTGTTGTTCTGTGTGGGAACATATGGTGGCAATCTTCCTCGTCTTCTTAATGGCTTTTACTATCTTCTCCGGATCCGCCCACCCAATTATTGTCAACTTTTGTTGTGGGAAGTCAATGTAAAGCTCATATATACCTGCAGAAAAAGAAAAATGATTCTTCACTGAAAAACTAGAAGCTATTAAAACCTGCGTTCTCAGTGCAAGAAACATACCAAAAAGAAAAAACACACGGAACTCTTAATTTCTCACCATTGATGCCATGTAGCGCTTTCTTTATCTTCTGCACACATCCGTTACAGTCCATCCGGACTTGAATCTCCGTCACCCGAGGTTTCTGCATTTGACAAACGAAAAAATTAACGTAAGCATGGACTAGTACATGTAATCTGGAAGTACGTGATTGCAATTAATTTGGGGGCATACCTCCATGAGATGCAATGAATAGGGTGGAGGGAGGGAGGTAGAGGATGATGAAGAATAAATTAATAGGTGGCATTTTATTTGTACACCTCGAAAAAAAAGGGCAAGGAATAATTGAAAGCAAAGATGTGGGACATGCAAGGAATCTCCTTTTTCGAATTGATTAGTTTAGCCTGCAAACTTCATTGTCAAATGTGCTAAAAGGATGGAAGAAAGGGGTGGGTTCTGTATGGACGATGGAATGCTGAGCCAAAGAGAATTTTCCCTTTTTGTGTGATGGAATGGATGGCTGTTTGCGATTGAGGGACGTCTGTCTTTTGAGATTATTAGGATATCCAAAACCGGCCACGGTGAAAAAATTAGAAGGGAGATGATCAGATGATTTTGTTTACATTTTCATCGAGTCGTAGCTTTTGAGCATTGAATTGGAGTTCCACTAATCTTATTGAATCCTTTCGGCACAAGCAAAGATCGACGTTCACACACATGCAAATGGCAAAAAATTAGGGTTGGAAAGCATAAACCTCCCTTCATTTTAGTCGGAAAGTTTGATGGAGATTGGAGAGTTGCAGATTCCTTCACAGGCCGATCATTTTAAAGGGTGTAACTCCAGTGTCAGCCTGGTTTTCGATGAGGTTAACCATCTTATATTATATTCTACCTAAAGATAATATAATATTTTCTTTCTTCTCGGGAGAGAGATCGTACTAAACCACGGGTAACAAATATTGGACGATTGTGCTTCAATGGCATATGGAATATTGCATGATTGTGTTTCAGTATACGTTTTTCATTCTTCTCAGGATTAATAAAAAATTGAGGTCATATGACTTCTATCATTATAAAAAGAATCAACCAATGTAACAACAGGTCTGTTGATTATACATGCAATTGTGTTTAACTATTTTGATGCTACCTAACTGAGTGTCATCCGGAATGAGTGTAACCATCTTCCATTCTGGCTAAACATTAGTTTGGATCCAATTTTGACAAAGATTATATATATATTATGTGATACTGAAACACTGTCACGTAGTATAACTAATTCATTTATACATCATAACATGCAAATTGGTTATTAACACTATTTGCTTCATCATCAAACCGTCATCCACCTAGTAGTAATACCACATGTAAGTGTTTTAGTACCGTACCCTAGTTCTTTTTATGTTTCTTAGGATTGATAAGAATCTTAGGCGGTATGGCACCTAGACCTAGCAGTTTTGAAAGTTGTTTGACTTTGGTCATTGTATGAAAGATAACAAAGAACACACAGTTTTCACTCATGGCTGATATTTCAGTTGGAAATTGGAACGAGTTTTGCATTTATAAGTTTTCTAGTACATCCAGTCGACTTTCCTCAAGACGTACGGCTTTCTGCTATTTAGATTACTTGGTGCTCCTTGTTATCTAACTAAATTGCTTGATGCTTTTGAGTTTCGATTTTAGGTACCTTTCTTTCCTTTTCCTACGAGCGACGTTGGGGGAGGGAAGCAGACGCTAGATGTCGGGTGCCAGATTGAATACTCAACCATTTGAGCGAGAATCCCCTTAATTGCTACTTTGTGCAGATATTTGAGGCCATCTTTTATGTTCTAAAGGACCAACTTAAGCGTGCAAACAATAAGAATCTCCAGAAGCAGCCAAATCCTAAGGCTGAAGATAATTTCGTTTCTGTACACAGACTCCATGATTGCTAGTGTAACTTTATATCCCAAAAGGGTCAAAACAGACTCAGCCAAATACTGCATGGGTTCTTTGAGATCTTTCTGATTGAACAAAAAGATTGAAGCAGCTGGAAATATTGGGGATCAGAAGGAATATAAAGGCACGCTGGCTGGCTAAAGTTTGTGAAGAATATTGACTAGCTTTCCATTGAGTCGTTGACATCGTTTTTGAGATTACATGCAGTGATGTGTTGAAAACAAAGTCCATTTCCCCAAAGATTGAAGAAAATTGGCTAGCTTTTGTGACGTCAAACCTAAAGAATATACAGGCTGGTGTGGTGGCTATGCTTTTGCTTAATGCAAATTTTGGCTGATGATTTCCCATTAGTGACCAAAGACTGGATTACAGTTTTGTACTAAAACAGATAATGTGAGTTGCTGGCACCATGAATTCATATTTTTATGGCCCTACGCTAAATTAACCTAAACAATGGGAGGAGAGATTCGAACCTGGGTAAAGAGGGAGAGCGCACTACTCTAGCCAACTT
Organism: Crataegus laevigata; assembly: GCA_963580275.1. Taxonomy (NCBI): domain Eukaryota; kingdom Viridiplantae; phylum Streptophyta; class Magnoliopsida; order Rosales; family Rosaceae; genus Crataegus; species Crataegus laevigata. The sequence goes on along the minus strand of OY756940.1, from coordinate 12,349,297 downwards.
GACTAAAAGCCCAAGTCTGCCAAGATGAAAGATATGGGCAAAAATACTCAAGAAATCCACCTATATTTGGAACATATCCAAAGCATCTGAATGTTAATTTGGTAATTGGGGAAGACCAGCAGATCCTTCGATCTCTTACAATACGTTAAGTAAATCCAAACATTATTCTTGTTTTATTAACCATGATGTCAACCCTTGTTGAAGGGTTCACAAGAATCCTAAACAATGAAATTGCAGCATCCACCTATATTTATGGTTTGTTCCCACGTACATATAGAATTAAATAATTCGTAATTAATTGCGCATAAATATAGGAGGATCAATCGACTACGAAGACTCCATGACCTCAAGAATAAACATTTGGGTTCTCCAAGAGGTAGGCTTCCACAACTTTGTATATCCCGATAGCACTGTTCTTGCCTGCTATGATTTCCTCTTCTTTGACCTCAAACTCTCCAATGGTGTTGTATTTACTTGTCATCTTGCAGATTGAGCTCCCATCACTAGCTGCCTCAAACTTCACCTCATAAGCAATAGACTCAAGCTTCTCACCTAATGCATCCCCTTCAATCATAGTGTACTTGCACACAAAATTCTCTACGTCAAGTTCGTCAATCCGGTGCTTCACGTATCTGAAATGGCTACCTACATCGTAAACCAAACGAAATATTCACCAAGGCAAGACATAAGAAACGTTGCAGAACTGCTAAAACAAAAGTTTATCTGTTTGTGAATTGTATGTCAGATTGCAAACCTTCTGTGAAATTGACTTGTTCAATGCTTCCTGCTCCTCCATCTCCCTGTGTTACCTCGACGCTTGCGATGAACTGGGGCAACAGCTTTGGTATCAGATTTTTTGAGTCTATGATCAAAGCCTTGAACATGCGCGCCGGGGCGATTGGGCAGAGGAACTCCTGTGTTATACTTGTCACACCCATAATTTGTAGATTAGTTGTAATAGTAGCTGTAGTTGGAAACCATTGGCATCGTGCATATATAGAGCTTAAGTTTGAGATACGTGTGTATGTAGCTAGGTTGGTGAAATCAATGTGGAAAACATGAAAAATTAGGTTGTAGGGTAGGGTTGTAGTTGCAGTCTTTGAATGCCTTTCAAAGTATTTTGGTCGCTTAGACTTCGGTTTCAAACTTCAAAGATTCAACTCAGAAATACATGTTTTTAAACATAAGGGCGGCGCTTACAAAATCTCTCAGTAACTGTAGCATCCCTTGGATCCTTACGAGGTTCAAGTTTTCTCTGCATTGTAAATTTCTGTTGGAACAAAGTTCAAGCATCTTTAAAGGGCTCTGTTAACCCAATTTCTCTCTTGTCCATATTCCACGGGTTACCTAGATAGACCTACAGTATATAACATATTTACACACAGCGTGATATGGTAGCGAACCACCTTGCTAATCTAGGAAATAACCTTGAGTTGGGGCTTAATTACTGTGTTTCATGACCCTCCTAATTGTATTTGGTCCTTTTTGGATGACAATTTACTACGTGTTTCTAGGCCTTGTGTCTCATCCAGAAAAGAGAAATATAATATATAACCATGTTCTTAAATCAGCTCCAAATTTATGGTGTTTCTGCAACTAGTTCCTTATTTGCAAGTGTTTTAAATCCTTTCCACTCCAGTAAATCAAAGCAAGTAATTTACTAAAATAAAATAACTGACAGAGCCCAATTAGGAATTTCAGGTTAGAATTCCAATCCGTTTATCAGCTGAGATTTGCCCCTCCACTTTTGCTTAGGATGGATGCTGCTGAGATATTTTGGTTGAACTATCTTGATAAATAAAAAATAAAAAAAAAACAAAATTTGGATTAACTCCTTGTACACAGCCCAGCCCCTGATTTAGAATCAAAATTAAATATTTATCTTAATCACAATCTTGTACAACAGCAAGAAAGTCTAGGAAAGAACTGGAAAAGCACTTGTGGGAAAAAAGAAAAACAACATGAACAATATTTTTGATATATTGTCCACAGCAGAATTGACAAAAATTGATAAAATTTTTCTTGAAAATTTTCAGATGTAGGCGCGAGGGTGTGCCATGAGGTAGGCTTCCAAAACTTCGTACATCCCAATAGCTCTATCCTTGCCAAGCTCAATGTCTTCTTCTTTGATCTGAATATCATCCTTGGCTTTGTATGTGCTGGTCAAATGACAGATGCATCCTCCTCTTCCATACCCCTCAAACTTGACATCATAAGTTATGTATTCAAGCTTGTCCATCAAGTGATCCGACGCATCGCTTTCGATGAAGGTGTAGCTGCAGCTGAGGGCCTCCTTGTCCAAAGCATCAATCCTGTGCTTAACATATTTCATAGGACTAGCTGCACATCCCCAACAAAACCAACACAAAAATTAGATATTGATTTTCATGTAAAATCATAGAGAAAGAAAATGGAAAATGGACCAAAATGATTTTGTTTTCAGTATGTTGTCTTCTTCTGATTGCTATATTGAGATTTGATTGTCATCATTATTTTAGCTAATTTGACTTTTTCGGTGCTCAACAATTTACCTTCAGTGAAGTTGATCTGTTTGATGGTTCCAACTTCTCCTGAACCGCTCAGGAATTCAATACTTTTAATTGATGAGAACATGAGCTTGGGGCAGAGGTTGTGGGAGTCCAAGATCAAGGCGTTGAACATCCTCTGCGGCGTCACCTGAGTCACAAACTTCTGGCTGATCTTGGTGATTCCCATGTTTTCTTTTGCTTGATGAACACTTGGAGAGTTGGGATCAAAGAAACAAAAAAAGAAAAAAGAAAAAAAAAAGGGGTTTTGATCTGTGAAATTATCGAAGAGGGAGGGAGGAGCAAATTTTATCAGATTAATAATTTTAGGATTGAATAATGAAGACGGAACTGTAGGTGGTGGGCTGCTGCTGTTTTTGCTTGGAAGTTGTTGGTTTGGATAATATTTTTTAAGTCTTAATAAACTCAATGTAATGGTGGAATCCGATGTGTAAGTTGGACCAGATGTAGCCTAATGTGGACTTTTCAACAAGGGGAGGGAATCGGATGGTTCCTCTTTAAAAATGATCAACTGGATGACTTGTGTTGACATGGAACTTCCATGCTCTGGAAGGAACATTGCATGTTTTATATTCAGGAGGAAGACTGCTTGCAATGACATGGAATTTTCACGATCCAACTCTTCTTACTTTAAACATTTATATTCTCGTGTCACACATTACTTCCCTTGCAATGTTCAAGTTTTGGTGCTAGTAGAGTTTGTTCAAGCTTTGGAAATAATTTGGTACCCACCAGACCAATTATGTTTCCCTACGGATTGTTAAGCCTCCGCCGTGACCTCTTCAACTTTTGTAACACCTATCTGTGATGGAAAAACCTATATTATTACCATTCATCTCCATTAACAAGGGCGGAATTAATTTTCTTACAGGGTTGGGCTATTATTTCTTAGTTGGGCAAGGATCTAAATAGAGTTTTATTCCTTTACTCGAAGGGAAAAAGTTTGAACTGTTAGAGGCCAGTTGATTGATTTTTGTACAAGATTGAATTGCTACAATAAGATAGCCTGAATTTTTTTAAATACGGCCTGACACTAAAAATTATATATATATATATATATATATATATATATATATATATATATATAACTTTAATCGGTGAAGAATCGGTGAGTAAAACACTCTAGTTTTGAAAGAGCAGCTCTGTCGTTATCAAAATTGGCAGGGCAATTGAGTTATATTTGCCCTTGGCCCAAAAGTTGCATCTCCAACAGTCCAAAATTGCTCAGGCAGGGGTGAGCTCCGGCAAGACAGTGGGATTGCCCGCCCAAACCCACGTGCATCTACGTACACCACTACAAAATTAGCTTTGTGTGTCGGAGGATAGTGGTGGTTTAATAAGATATTATATTAGATAAAACATATTCAATACGATATTCAATTAATGTCAGATAACAAAGAATTCATATCGTTTATATCTGACATGAGAGATAAATATTGAATACAACCGACATAAACATAGTATAACCGCCAGGATTTTTGAAGCACAAAATTCCCACGCTTAACGAGAATTCTTGGCAAATAGTTTCTATTTTTTAATATTTTAAACAATTCCTGGTGGTTATGAAGTTAATAGTGGTGTTTATAACTGCCAAAATTCTATTATTTTAGTGTCCTGTCGGTTATGGTAAAATTATTGTCAGTTTTATCCAACATAGGTAGTTTATTTTATTATTTTGAAATTTCTATGCCTTCACTTTTTTTTATTCTTCTTTATTATCTTCATTTGTTCTTCTTCCTCGTCTTCATTTTACTCATTTCTCACTCTTCATCTTCAATATTTTTCTTCTCTTCACCTCACCGTAAGTTTTTCAATTCTTTTTACTTCTATTCTTTTTTGCTTCTATTCTTTTCATCTTCTATTTCTTCTTCCGCCAAGCACCTCGTGGCTAATTTTTATTTTCTGATTTGATTTTGCAAGGGTTTTGTTTTAGTTGGCTGAGTACATAAAGAATAGATCGACGATGAAATTCTTTCAATAATTCACATTTTGTTAATGAACTTCTTGATGTTTAAATTTTTTTATTCAACACACAAGATTACTTATTTAGAGATTTTAATTTAATTAGCAAGATAAATTAGGAATACTCATGTTCAAGTACTTTATTTTATTCACTTAAATTGTTATGTAGAAATTGAAATAAATATTATTTAAAAATATTTATGTTAAATTGACAATATTTACTAAAACATAAATTGGTAATATTTAGTAATGTAGGTATATATTATGTTAAATTAATTTAATCTTTCACTTTAATTGCCAAGAGGATATAGAAAACTTGAATTTAATAAATATTCAAGAGTAGATAAGCATATTTTTCTTAACATTTTGTTGTTGTTTAAAAAAAAAATTGTTTTACTATGATAGGTGTTGGAAATTAAAAGATTGCAATCGTGATAGAATTCGAGGGTTAAAAGATAGGGATTGAAAATTCTAATAGTTATGCCTATATGATAGGGATTGAAAGGTTGTAGGCATCTTAGTTTCAACGTAATATTTTGCCCTCGCAAAGTGGTAAAACATGGACAAGAGTTGGTTGGCAATACCGTAAAATTTGGAAGCGTATACAAATGGAATTAATTTGTTTTTAGATCAAGCAGTTGCGAATGGTGCTGGCCCCGATAAGTTTAGATGTCCTTGCAAAAGATGTTATAATCAATATATTTTTGTTAGAAAAACTATTGTCGAACATTGTGTTGTATGATATGGATAAAGATTACAAAAAAGCTTCGTGGCGACATCATGGGGAGCCTGGGTTGACTGGTATTCATGATTTCTTAATGATGTATTTTTCCAACCATTAACGGAAGAGGGTGTTAGGTCGTCTACTAAAACCCTTATTGGGAAAGGGCGTCCAGAAAAGGTCGAGACTTTTTTTAAGTTCCTGGAAGAGGTAGATCAAGATTTGTGGCTAGGTTGTAAGGAATTTAAAAAATTGGAGGCGGTTGTACGATTGTATCAGATCAAGTGTTTGGTGAGAATGCCGGACATGATTTCACCAAGTTACTCGAGTTAATTAAAAGAATGTTGTCTGAAGGGGTTGTTTGCCCGAGTCTTGTTATAAGGCAAAAAACTTATAAATGACTTGGGTTTGACGTGTGGGAAGATTGATGCATGTCCTAGTTATTGCATGATTTGTTGAAAAGATACTTTAGAGTTGACCGCGTGCTTGGTTTGTGGTAAATCAAAATATACAAATGCTAATGAAAAGGATGGCTCTAGGAAAAAAAATTGCAGGTAAGGTTATGTGGTATTTTCCTTTAAAATCACGATTGCAACGGTTTTATATGTCGAATCATACGGCTGAACATATGAGGTGACACACAACTAAATGTCCTAAGGATGGGTTTATAAGACATCATTCAGATTCTCTAGCATGGAAGCATTTGGATAATTTATATCTGGAGTTTGTGTCAGAAATTTGAAATGTTCGATTAGGGTTGGCTAGTGATGATTTAATTCTTTTAGGAAAAAAAGGAAAGACAATAGCACATGGCCTGTGATGCTTTTAGTTTATAATTTGCCGTCCTGGATGTGTATAGCGCAACTAAATTTGTTGTTGTCTCTATTAATACTAGGACCGTGCAGTCCTGATAAAGAGATTGATGTGTACATGTGTCCATTGATTGATGAGTTGGATATTGCAACCAAAATTTTATGATGAAGGCTGCCGTCTTATGGACTATAAGTGATTTTTTTCGGCTTATGAAATGTTGTCGATTAGGATGGAGTACAAATGGATATAAAGCCTGTCCACATTGCATGCATGATAAAGAATCTATTTACTTGATGGCAAGTCATAAGATTTTCTATGTGGGGCATCAACCTTTTCTTGCTGATAATCATAGGTTCCGAAGGCAAACCACAACTTTTAATGGTCGGTGAGAGCATCGTAGTGCACCAAGGTAGTTGATTGGTTTACAATGTCTCGAAGAACTTTCTACTTCAAGATTTACTTTTGGAAAACCAAACAAAGATGCTTCGATTGGGCAACGCAAAAGAACTGAGAGCAATAAAAGTACTAAGAGTCAGTGGAGGAAGAAATCTTTTTTTTTACGAACTAGGAGGCATTTGTTGATTAGACACAATCTTGATGTTATGCATATCGAGAAGAATATATGTGACAATGTGGTGGGAACATTGCTAGATATAGATAAAAAGTCTAAAGATGGATTGGCTGCACGTGCGAATTTTGAAGTCTTGAATATGAGATATAATCAACAACCACGACTCATTTTTCCTGGGCTAATTTTCAAAACCATTATGTTGTGCCATAAAAATCAACGACCATGATTGTCCAACAATAAAAAATATAAAAAAAAAATCCAAAAAAGAAAAAGAAAAACCAAAGAATACCCAATTTATTTTTTCTATAAATACCCCACCATCTTCTTTATTCCCCACATCGCGACTCAATATTTATTTTTACTACAATTTCCTATATTTGTTTTCTACTTCCCAAATTCTTTTGTTGCCAACGAAAATGAGTGAGAAGGCAAATTAGTCGATAGAGGAAGACATCACTTTGCTTCATGCTTAGGTGCTTGTTACTCATTACCCGATCACGGGAATGCGATGAGAGTGCAACAAATGTGAAAGAAGTTCATGCACAATTTGTTGAGCAGATTCAAGGCACATTCCAAACTGAAAAATCTATGTCAAGTAGGTACAAACATCTGTATAAAGATTTGAAAGGTTTGCAAGAAGCCATTGCAAAAGCGGAAAGAATTTATTGAAGTGGCTATAATCTAGCCAATAAAGTAATAACACTTTCTTATTTAGTCTTTAAGTTTTATAGTCATCTCAAGAAAAATGTGAATTTTCTTGGACAACTTGATTACTCTTAGTTAGTGTTTTAAAAAAGAGAAAATTTGATATAAGTCTAATTCTTTTAGACATTAAGTAGATATAGTCTAGTTTATTAAAATAAGTCTAATTCATTAAATTTAATTATTTAATTATTAATAAATATCTCTTTAATGATAAGATCTACTATAAAAATTAAATTTCTTTCTAATTATCTCTTCAATTTTTATTTGGTTATTTCTTGTTCTTCCTCCTGCATTAAACCTCATTTATAGGTTTATTTTTTAATTTTTATCATCAACCTATATCATAGGTTAATTGCATTTATCTACCTATATGACATATTCTTTTTTTATAATCAACTTGTATCACAGGTTAATGTGTCTTACTTGTAGATAATTTATGTTTTTCTACCTTTTAGTTATGCTTCATATCTCGCTTATAGGTATAATATATTTATATATTTGTTGTTTGAGTAAGATTGTATGTGCAGATATATTTGTGTTGGTATATTAGGTTTTGGTTACAATATATTGAGTAGATTTTAATTTATCTCTAATATTTAAAAATAAAATGAGTATAAAAGTGGAGAAAATATAATATTGGACTTAATCTAATAACCATGTTGATTTTTGGACCCTGCAGAGGTGGGCTATAGACCACCCTAAGGTGCCTAGGCCATCACCTCAAGCGCATACGTGATCTGGGTGTTTGAATTTAAAAAAAAAAATGCCCAAACCCAAAACGACGTTGTTTTGGACATGTTTTTTTATTTTATAAAATTCATGCTAATTTTACGTTTCTAACTTACTTTCTATTAGTTTATTATGACTTTATGACGTGAATTAGAGAAATAATTTATTGCATGACATGTTTGCTTGATTTTTTTACCAGGTAGTATATAAGTATTATAATAATATTTAGATACCTTAAGCCTATCGCCTAGGCGAAGCTGTTCATGAACTTGTTCTTTTCGGGACTTTGACCATTGTCATGTTTTTGAGGAAAAATTCTACAAGTAACCTTAAGACTCATCAAATGGTGATACTTGACCATTGTCATCTTTCAAGGCGCTTAAAATTGAATAAGAATCGTCTCTAGATCCTCTTTGCGAGGATCTTGGAGATTCTCAAATCGTGTCTGTTTATCATACATCGTATGGTCATAAATCATTTTAAATATTTTTATTTAAAATTAAACATAAAAAGTATCTGACGAAAGTTGACCGCACAATATACGATAAACTGACACGATTTGAGGATTCCCAGAATCCTCACAAAGAGGATCCGGAGAGGATCCTCATTCCGTAAAATCAGTGTTGCTAATCATTAAGGTCTAAGCATGGAACATAACAGTATACACACGACCAAGGTACTCAACGAGTCTATTAGTATTGGTTTTTATGCACGACTCAGCACATTCGTATGTCAATCATATTTCGCACCACATTTTGCTATGGCATATTCATATTGATTAAACTTACACCAAATGAATTTTGTTACTGCATTGAGACTGATAGCAAAGATTAAAAACATCACACAAAGTAAAATGCAGAATAATGAATTTACAATTACAGGGGCTGTTACCTATGGATTCCTGAAAATGGGTAAGGATGACTCGCAGCAGGACGAGCTCTTTCAAAGCCTAGAGGAGGAGAATACAGCAGCCCTGGAGCTTTAGGCCGAGAAATTATCCTTCAGGCCCCCTATGTTCAAATAGACACCAATAAGTTTTTACCAAACTCGAATGCTTAATGACTATTCAATCACAGGTTTTCACATTCATACATCAATATTATATAAGAAAATTTTATTTGACCCATAACTGTCCTATTAGATTATGAATATAATCATGTAAATCCTATCATATTGAGATATTTTTATAGGATTCTACCATATCTCTTAGACTAGATATTATATTATTAGAGTTGTATTCCTATTGGGTAAAGAATTTACCTTCCCTATTACTATAGATAAAGGCACAATTGGGTGGAATAACACACACCACACAATTACACATCTCTCTCTCTCTTTGTGCCGTACCCCTCTCTCTGGCCTCCATAATTGTTTAATAAATTATACCTACAACATGTTATCAACATGCTCTTGACTCTGCGCTAAAGAGAGTTTGATCTTCAATTAGAGGAGTATTATGTTTTAATCATTTTTATGATTAATTTATTATTTTGAATTGATGTACATGCTATCGATTCAATTTAATTTTTATGTGTTAAACGTGATATAACGCATTAGAGATGCAATTTCGACTTTCAGAGAATGATCTTCTACAAAATTCAAAGGCTTTTATTGTTTTTTGCCACTCAGGTATGCTTAAAATAAATGAAGACATTTGAAACAAACATGAAGCATGAAAACATCCCCCATGATGCATAACCTCCCACATTTATATTTGCCTTTCGATACACACACACACACACACACACACACACACACACACACACGTTTCATGCATTACACAATTATTATTTTTTTCTACTTAGTTGGGCTTCCCCACACCAACTTGTAGATCAGCACATGCTGGGCCTGCATCCGTGCCCTGTTTTTGGCCCAAACCAGCAGCCCTTGCTGTTGAGCTTACCCAAGACCACACAACCCAGAGGCCGATAGCTTTCCCCGAGGCCCAATTTCCTGCAACCTTGCTGCAGGGCGTAGATCCGCAAAGTAGCCAGCCCAATAAGGCTAGGCCGCAATACTTTTTTCACACCCAATGTCAATTTTTAGCATTCTCGCATTATAAATGATACCCAAATATTTTTATTCGGGGTACTTTGGTTTACGCTAATTAAATCTAATTTAATTATCACTTGGTTTATCGCCAACCGAAGCTAATATGACCGTATTATTATTTTGCTTCCACGATCAATTTCGTATGGTCCCGATCTATTGAATTAATTAAAAGTGACCCGCAGTCTATTAATTTGATAATTAATCCAAAATTATTGACTTGAAGATCACTTTTGGACATTAACGATTCAACAATTTATTTTTCTACTTTAAACCATTGACATCCTTTCATAGTCCCGAAGCTCTCATACTTGAGTTCTCGAAGCAACTTAAATCCACTACACTTAAATCAACATATTGTATTATGTGTTCTTGCAGGAGCATCTCTTTTTCATGAAAATCATGTCTTACTTTGATGTATATGGATGTTTCATTCCCATAACACCAATCACAATCTTGTTCCATCCATTCAGTGGATTGTTGAACCATCACAAGTTCGATTTCATTGATTTGGACGTTTCTAATAGAAACCACTTTATGTGGGGTACAAGACGTGAATCTCTACTTGACTATCACGAAGCTGAGAAACCATTGAAGCCAACAATGGCATGGAAGAGATGAATAAGCCTCCACCATGATCTTCACTCGAAGACCTATGCTTGAAGCATTACAAACTGAAGTACCTCCTGAATGAGGATTTCATGGCTCTTTGGCTCGCTCCTACGAACCGTCTAATCATGAAAGATATTGCCTGAAGCACACCATGATTATGTCTATGAATGAGTATAATTATGAAGTTTATAAATCCAAACGAGTTTTAACTGGAGAATAATTTTCTCGTCCTTCCTTGTTTTTAACTCGCTTTCGAAGTAGCAGTGTAGAGAACAGAAGTTTACCAAATTCTTGGATCTAATTACTACCATAAATATAAGAAAACGGTATAAACTCAGCTTCGGCTGGAGTCTACCTAATGGTAGTGCCCGGCTTCGGTAGAGATGCACTGAATGGCATGTTTTACTTTGGTAGAGGTGCACTGAATGGTATTTCTCTGCTTCTGCAAAGGCTTACCGAACAAACCCCTCCATCTTCGGTTGTGCCTACTGAACCCAAGTTTGGGTCTGTCTGCCTGGCTCTCACTTACTTTAAGGTTTGATTTTATAATGTATGGTAGAATCAGGGTCTGCCAAGGTATGGCACAACGCTCGAAGTGTGATCCTTGACACCTAAGACCTAAAAACTTCAAGAATAAAGGATAATATTCCTAAACCTTAATCCTGCATAATCTACTTTTGTCTTAATGGAATAGATCATTGGTTATGCACCTATTCGTGCCTCTACCAATGTCGTTGAGAAGTACCATTGTAGTACTCAATATGTGAGACTAAGTTTGCTTCATCGAACACCATTGGAAGAGCAAAATTTTGACATGAATGGCCATGTTAGCCGAATCCCCTTAGTAACTTTGTGAACATTTTTCTATGTTCTTGGATTCAACTTTGGTGTTTGTTTTAGTTATGGATAATCTTATTGATATTGTCCTAGATTATAAGTTAATTGAATCATGTTTCTAATACATGTGACTGAATTCAATTAAACACGTGATTAGGTACGAATGTGGGAAAGACAGTTGTTTGGATGAATGTGATACTACGCACACTAACTTTATACCTAAATCATATCTCTAACAGTGGCTTTAGGTTTATCCAACTTGATTAAGAGGATTGGCATGCTCCTCGTTGCATGAATGGTACTATATTACCATTTAAGATACCGTATATTATCCCTGTTCTGAAAGAACGTCATTGAGTTTCAAGGATATTCGAGATGATAATAATCATGAATGAAACCATTGAAGAAAATAGAGTGGAATATATTTGCACCATCTCGAAAAATGAGCCTGAATCTTCATTTTAGGGCCAATGGACTACCTCCCAACTGGGATACGCCACGTGCGGCTGGCCTGAAGCCAGGTGATTCGAGCAGCTTACTTGCTTTGGCATGACCATTTGGGACACTTAGGTCGAACAATGATGTTACGACGCATCTTCTTACCCAAAGTAAGGATCTTATGCTTACAAGCACACTTTGCCAAGCCTGTTTATTGGGAAAATTGATTTTCTAAATCATCTCTAGCAAAGATACGAAACGACTCCCCTTTCACAGTGGATTCAAGGAAATATATGTGGACTAATCCAACTAAAATACGGACCATATAAATACTTAAGGTTTTGTTAAATGAATCGACAAACTAGTCAGATGTTTGTCCACACACGTTGCAGCTAAACCTCTTGGCGGATTTTTAAGGATCACTACCCTAATTATCACGTGAAGTCTGGAAGACTGGATAATGTCGGAGAGTTTATATCGACGATTTTTTATAAGTATTGCATTTCTTTGGGTTTATAATTGAACATCAAATTTCCATGTTCATCCAAAATAGCCTCGTAGAGCGATCATAAAGAGTAATTTAATTGATTGCCCAAACCTTGGTGAGTGCACCAGGTTTTCAGTTTCTGCCTAGGGCTATGCAATCTTGTACACAGCTATGTTAATTCGCTTTGAAGCCCATTGCCACCAAACTTATTTGACGTTATAGTTGGTTATTGGGTACAAACCTGACGCTTTGTACTTTTGCATTTAGGTGTGCATTCCATGTGCCAAGTTGCACTGCCATAACATACCAATATGGGTATTCAAAGAAGGATGTGAATCTTCGTCAATTACGATTCTCCTTCACACTAGCTCTCTTAGAGCCCTTGCAAACGATCTCTTTACCGCTCAAATTTACGAATTGTCACTTTAATGAAACAGTATTCCCGCCGTTAGGGGGAGATAAAAACATCAATGTTCCTATAGAACGATGCGAATTTGCTTGAATGTTGCCCACTATGTCTCATCTTGATCCCCGTACCGCACAATTGTGATAAGCAAGTGCGATGAATTCTAGCTTTCAGAAGTTGCTCTAGACGTATTCCTCTAATCTAGCTAAAGTGACAGGATCATATACCAGCTGCAAACATGCCTGTATGGATAGATGTACTTAACGGATGTCGAGTTAACATCCTCGAAGGATGTGCCGCCTATGTTGGACGGTCCGGTACACTGACGGATAGCCAATCAATCTGTCTCAGCTTGAAGCACGATAGATACTTGATTCATAGGATTCACTTCCCTAGAAGAGGAAGATCACAACACAACAATGAATCCAAATTCGATTATTGTCTTAAATCATTTCTCATGAGATTAATCCGGATTACTCCCGAGGCTTGAAGTTCTTCGTCCAATATACTACTTTGGATAAGATAATGGAATTGGAATAAGATTATCCTCGATGATGTTTTCACTTATATGGTAGTTATAGACATAAATGAAAACCAGCGATATCGAATCGCGTTTTGTTGATTAGTGACAACATAGAATTGATTGGATAACCGAAATCACAATCCAAGTTAAATTCCTTACCAAAATGTGCTTTGGACCCACAGTTCTTACATGCCCAAGGTAACCTTGTTGTGTTACAAATGGGAAAGAAAGTGTAATGAGATGAATGAAATAGTGCGATATGATACACGCCTTACGGTACAAGGTTTTTCTCAAACGCTATGTGATTAAATGCAGCATTACGAGTGTGGTTAGTGTTTCTTAGTGGGGGATATAGATACAGAGATTGACACGTAAGTTCTTGAAGAATTACATGGACTGGTTCAAATAGTTCGAAACCACGGAACACCCTCTTAAATCGTTTGAGGCATTCACTTATGGATTAAAGCAATCTAACGAATGTGGTGTACTCATTTAAGTGATTATTTGATCAGTTAGGGATGAGTTATGCCCTTGCGTGTTAAACTATGAAGTCTTATTCTGAATTGTTAGAGTTACAATTTATGTCGTTGACATAAATATCACTAAGACTCTAGAATAGCTTGAGAAAATTGTCTCGGACCTAAAAATGGAATTTGAGATGAAAGATCTTAGGAAAACTTGTTTATGCCTTGACCTGAAGTTCGAGTGTTGTTTTGACGGTTTATTGGTCTACCAGTCGAATTACACCCTAAAGGTGTTACCTTTGAGTATACCTATGATCTTTCATAAGCTATATGCAAATGAGACCCTTGAAAATGTTACATAATCTGAAGTTCCATACCTGAGTTCAACTTTGTGCTTTATTGTACTTCGCTCATTGCATTAGACAAGACATCTCCTTCGTTGTTGATTTATTTGTAAAGATGCAGCACCACGCCTATATGCAACCATTGAATTGGTATTAAAGACGTTTTTCCGGCTGTACTACGGATTTGGCTTAATCCTAGTGCATCCTAAGCGGATTTGACCCCCCTTGATTCGCGAAATGATGCTTGCCTTGTTTGTTATGCTAACATTGGTTACGTATCAAACTCGCACAAGGTACATCCTCGAATGGTTATGTATTTACCATTAGGGATATCGCGATATCTTAGAGGTCCATGATATGACCTTAGTTGCCAAATCTTTGAACCGTTCCAAGACTCACCTCACTTCACTACGCCTGATGTGAGACATGGTTGGGAGTTCTTGTTGAGCATATTCAATGTACTTGCTTTTTTCATCCATTGTTGAGTCCCAACGACGATCCATGAAGACTATGCATCATGTATCAACCCGACCAAGACATGATACATCAATAAAGTCAATGCCAAGACATATTGTGTCTACATCACATCAGCAAAGCATCAAGAGATTGAAGTCATGCAAGCTGATCCCAGACAACCTTGCCGACCTCTACACGACGTTACTACCGAAGTCAACATTCCAGAAGCTTGTCCGAGGAATTGGTATGCCTAACTATTCATATGCAATGCTTGTAGTTCATATTTGGAAGTTCTGTCAAACTCATGGGGAGTATCCAGAAGTATACTCACTCGATCTTAATGTACTTTTGTTTTCCTACGATAAAGAGCATTTTTACCACTGAGTTTTTGCTACCTAACTAGGTTTTGACAAGACACCCATTTTGGGCTGGTCATACCCTTGTGAGCTCTTCTACTTGCATCTAGAATGCGTTTAGTTTTGACTTAATGCAACTTCTCACTTTTCTCTTGGTCTATGGGTTTGTATCCCACCTTGAGTTTTACCATAGTGAGGTTTTGTGTGTTTTACCTTTTATGCATTCTTCCGTTGATCTAAGACTCGCATTTGCTCATTGTGCTGATGACTTCATCAACTGATCTACTTCATCGCTGAAGACCTAATGTGCCATTTGTTTGAGTATTTAGACACTCAAGGGGGAGTATTGCAGTCCTATTAGATTAGGAATGTGGTCATGTAAATCCTATCATATCTGGGTTATTCTTTTGGGATTCTACCATATCTCTTAGACTAGATATTATCCAATTAGATTTGTAATCCTATTGGGGTAAGGAATTAACCTTTCCCTACTACTATAAATAAAGGCACGATGGGGTGGAATAATACACACCATACAATTACACATCTCTCTTTCTCTCTCTTTGATGCACCCCTCTCTATGGCCTCCATAATTGTTCAGTAAATTATGTTTACAACAATAACATTTTTTTTTACACTCAAGCATACTCTTTACGCTCATATTATTTTTAATTAAATTATCAATATTTCATTAAGCCCAATTTACTACCTAAACTCACAAACCCAATTTAATATGTAATTTTATCTCAACACCCATTTAAAAAATAAAAAAGCATTGACTGTATGCACTGGACTTGGAAAAACTGTCCAAGTGCATGTCAATGAACTTATAGGAACAGAAAAGGAACAAAAAGTATCATTTTGGAGGCTGTGGCATTATTTGATACATAGATTTGGCACGCCTTTTTCGGGGTTCTGGGAGCTCAAAATGACCTCAATATCCTTACCCAATCCCTAGTGTTCAATGATTTCCTATGAGGAAAAGCACCAAGAGTCACGTACTAGGTTAACAGACATAAGTACCACGGGTCATAGTGCCTAGCAGACAGCATTTACCCAAGGTGGTCATCGTTTGTCAAAACAGTGCCACGTCCGCAAAGTGCAAAGGAAAAACACTTTGCAAGCTATCAAGAGGGGTGCAGGAATGATGTGGAAAGTTGTTTTGGTATCCTTCAAGCTCATTGGGCGATTGTCAGGGGTGCTGCCAGAATGTTTGATTTAGAGTCACTTCGATCCATCACGATGACGTGCATCATTCTTCACAACATGATTGTGGAAGATGAGTATGATTACGATGCCGTTGATGAATATGAGCCAAACACGATGAACAATTCCAGAACACAAATATATTGTGCTCATGACGCCACTGAAGAACCCATGAAACACGAGCTATTAGAAAGGGATGAACGTTACAATGAAAGGCTCATTCAACGATATACTGCACTTCAAGGCCCACACATGCACAATGCTTGGCAAATTGACTTGATAGAGCACCAATGGGAATTGAAACAAGCTCAAGATACTTAAGTTCATTTAGTGTGTTTGTTTTTATTTGGTGTGTTTATTTAATTTTATTTGGTGTGTTTTTTATTATTTGGTATTTTTATGTAATTTTATTTGGTGTGTTTTATGACATTTGAATAAACATTCTCTTAGTATAAATAAATTACCAAATTAAATAAATATACTCTTAGTTTAAATAAAGTACTAAATTCAATAAATTGGAAACAATATAAAGTACTCTATTCAATAAATAAGAAATTACAACCCAAAGTGATTGGAAAATTATGGGCTCCGATTACAAACAAAGTGATTGGAAAATCATGGTCTCGTGAATGGAAAATCATTACCTAACCAGTTTGTGGTGCTAGGATCATCTTTTCTTGTCGTGCTAGGACCATCTCCTCTTGCTCTCGCTTCTCTTGCACGCCTCATTTGCATTCGCTTTTTCTAAATTAAAAAAATATTTAGAATTCGAAGACTTTCCTTGTAAAGGCTCATTCATAATGTCATGATCTCGTTGAGCCCTTCTTTCATCTCTAAACTCTTTCCTTTCTTGCCTAAGTAGCTCTCTTTCACTTTCATTAGCTTGAAATAATTTCTTAACAGCTGCAGCTTTTGCCTTCTCTCTAGCATTATCAGCCTCAAATTTAGCCATTTCCCGTGCCACAGTCAATTCACCTTGGCTAGCAAGTTCTTTCTTATACTTTGCATAATCATTCTTGGAAGCACTCCCTTTTCTCTTTGAAGCCTTCTTACCTTAAGGCCTAATTGGATAACGGGTCGACCCCGACGCTTGTTCAGGGGGGCGTTTCTGACACTTCTTCTACGTCATCTTCGTGAACATGTGAGGCATGATTAGGCGTAGAGTGTAGAGGGGTGTTGTTCATGAAAACTTCAAGATCGACAGACACAACTTTGAATTTAGGACAATCTTTGACAATATTCCAACATTCCCATCTGTTAAATGATTTGTTTTTGCTTTTGGTTTTGGCATTATACCAAGTTTATGCTTGAAGTGTTTACACAATGCGGGAGAAGAAATAATTATAATCAAAGTAGCTAATGTAAATTTGGGCATAGTACAAACAAATAAATAATATATTGTTACATGATACACTAAATTTTCCCCACTTCGAAGATTACTACTAGCTTGCGCCAAGGCGTCTCTCCACATACTAAACAATTGGCTGAGTATTCTCCAACAATTGGACATCGATTCTTTGGTTCTTTTCCCACCAATTTTCTCAAGCTAATTGGTATGAATAAGACTCCACATTTCTTGCAATTGCATCTCATTACCTTTAATCGGATCATGAGTAACTTCAACCGACCTAGTACGCAACATAACATCTTTAATAAGCATCCAATTCGTACATGCATCATTAGTCATTTTGTTAGAAAAAAATTGGATTGAAACTTTGAGAGAAAGATAGGAATGTGGTTGAAAGTAGTTGAGAAAATATGAAATTGTGGTGTACGGTAGAAGATAATGAGAATGTATTTATAGAAGAGTAAAATCAAATTTTTTTAATTTTTCAAATTTTTTACATTTATTATTAATTTTTTTCTTCACATAATTAATCTCTGCCACTGGATTAATTTTTTTTTTTGAAAACAAACCCTCCAGATTGTGCCACGTGGCACAACGGTAAAATTTCAGATTTTTTAACTTTTTATTTTTATAGGTGAATAACATGGACCATTGATCTCAAATCCAATGGTTGAAATTAAAGAACGTTTGAATTTTTTTTTACCATTGGAAATCCAACGGTCTAGAAAAATTAACTGTTGAGATCCAACGGACGCGAAGGCCCCATGTGGCCTCCAACGATAACATTACCGACGATGCTCACATGGGCCCTAGCACCTACAAATCTGGTCGGGGACGTGCCCCTACGAGCGCGTGCAATGCACGAGCTTGACGTAAAAAGAAACATAACGTGGCTGACGTCGCCCTGACGTCAACCTTGCATCATCTCCACTTCGGGCTCTAAGGCCAGCGACTTGTGTCAAGTCTCTCCCTCGAGCCCTTTCTGACACAATCACCAACATAGGCTGGACTTGCTTGCTAGGGCAATTTGGCCTTGTTCTCTCGCTTGTCCATCGAGCTACAAGCCCCACTGGAGCTGCTCATAATCTACCTTTAACTAAACAACTAATTACTTTCAAAAACCCCATAACTTACAATGATATGCTCTAATAGAAAAGCAGGGACTATTTGTTCAAACACAATGGAGTGAGAAATTAGGGTTTCAAACAAAAACAGTGTTCTCTCATTCTGTGAGAGGTTCTCTCACCTCCGTGTGTGAGTGGTTTTCAGTTCCATTGATCCTCATTGTCACGGCTCTAATTGTGGCTAGAATTGGTGGCAGCCCTATAACTTTTTGCCATGTTTTTCCTTAATTTGGATTTTCCCCTTCCCTTTTCTTCCTGTTGCTTGCACTTTTCACCATCGCTGCTCATCATGATTTCCTCATTTCTCTCTCCTTGCCTGTGATCTCACCATTTTGAGCCTTAATCCCCAATCATTTGTGCCGTCCATCCTCATTTTATCATTCCCTTCCATCATTTTTTTCATTTGGCTCCATCATCTCTTTGTCCATACGCAATTCCATTTGACTATCGCTAGTGTTCACTGCGATTTATCGCTTATTTATAGGAGGGTGTGCAGAGGTTTGGCTTAAGTGTTTGCACCATCACCTTTGTGGGGCCCTTGTTGGTCTTCTCCGCTTTTCACCCTTATTGGCGATGTTGCTCGTAGGATTTGTCTTTCTGCATGCTTTCTTTGTTTTTGGTTCAATTCGTGGTGGCGATCGTTTTGGTAGGTCTTTAAGGTTGATGTGGCTTTTTCCCTTCTTCATTTTGGGTTCTTATTGGCGAGATCTCTAGTGCTCGACAATCGGTGGTAGCAACGGCGACAGGGTTGCTAGGGTTTTGTTTCTGTGTGTTTGTTGTGGGCTCAACTTTTGTGTTGCGTTTTTTGCTTTGGAGGTCTATCTATTAGTGTTGTGCTTTATTTGTAAATGGGCCTCTTTGTTGTGTTTGGTAATGAAAATTTACCCTTGACCAAAAGAGAGAGAGAGAGTGTGTGTGTGTGTACAATTATATGTTTAATTAGATGATAGAGGTTAGGGTTTAAGACTTTTGCTCCATTTTAGTAAATATTTTATTATTCAAGTGAATCCATGGAGAAAATATTCCAATGGCCATAATCACAAGCATTGTCAAGCATATTTCTTATTAGGGTAATGCTATCCACACACCCATTTTTACATCACATATCTATCTCAAGTGAGGTGCATCAAGGATGAGGATGGAAAGGTTCTTGCTACGGAGAAGGCGGTCAAAGATAGATGGAGAGGTTATTTTCATAATCTTTTCAATGAAGGACATGAAATGAGTACTTCTTTGGGGGAGTTGAGTAACTCAGAAGAGTGTAGAAACTACTCCTTTTACCGTCGAATTAGGAAGGAAGAAGTGGTTGTAGCCTTAAAGAAGATGAAGCATAGAAAACCAGTGGGCCCATATGATATACCGATCGAAGTGTGGAAAGTCTTGGGAGAGACTGGTATTGCATGGCTCACGGACCCTTTTCAATAGGATTTTGAAAAGGAAGAAGATGCCAAATGAGTGGCGAAAGAGCACTTTGGTGCCTATCTACAAGAATAAGGGCGACGTACAAAATTGCATGAATTATAGGGGTATTAAGCTAATGAGTCATGCAATGAAGCTCTGGGAGAGAGTCATTGAGCGTAGACTAAGGCAAGAAACACGGATCTCGAACAACTAATTCGGGTTCATGCCAGGGCGCTCAACCATGGAGGCACTCTATCTCTTACGAAGATTGATGGAAAAATATAGAGATATGCAAAAGGATTTACACATGGTCTTTATAGATTTGGAAAAAGCATATGATCTCTTGGAGGATTTTAAAGCAGAAAGAACAAACCGAAAGCTTCTCCATAACTGTAGGGTTACATCAAGGCTCATCTTTAAGTCCTTACCTTTTTGCATTGGTAATGAATGAGTTAACGGGACATATTCAAGATGATATTCCTTGGTGTATGCTTTTCGCAGATGATATAGTGTTGATATATGAAACTCAGGAATGGGTAAATGTGAAAGAGAAGTGTTGGAATCTAAGGGTCTTCGCCTAAGTCGGTCAAAGATAGGATATATGAAGTGCAAGTTCAGTGCAACTGGAGGTCCAATTGAGTCAGGGGTGAGGATCGGAGACCAAGAAATACCAAAGAGTGACCGCTTTCGCTACCTAGAATCTATCATGCAAAAGAACGGAGATTTAGATGAAGACCTTAACCATAGAATACAAGCTGGATGGATGAAGTGGAAGAGTGCATCTGGCGTGTTGTGTGATCACCATATGCCACTAAAGCTCGAGGGAAAATTTTATAGGATGGCAATAAGGCTGACGTTGTTGTATGATACGAAATGTTGGGCGGTGAAGCACTAACACGTACATAAAATGGGTGTAGCGGAGATAAGAATGCTTCGTTGGATGTTTGGGCACATAAGAAAGGATAAGATTAGGAATGAGGGTATCCGAGGTAAAGTAGGAGTAGCCGAAATTGAAGGAAAGATGAGAGAAAATCGGTTACGATGGTTTGGACATGTGCAAGGAAGGCCTACTGACGCTCCAGTTAGAAGATGCGACTATGGGACAGAGGTTCAGGGCCGAAAGGGTAGAGGAAGACCTAGGCAGACTTTGGAAGAGACTCTAAGAAAAGACTTAGAGTATTTGGATTTAACGGACGACATGACACATGACCAAGCGCAATGGCGTTCTAGGATTCATATAGCCGACCCCACTTAGTGGGAAAATGCTTTGTTGTTGTTGTTGTTGTATATCTATCTTAATTTTCGGCCGTAGATTGAATAAATTGAAAAAGAGCAAATAACGAAATTAACAAGAGTTGTGTGACATGAGTGTGTAGCACTCTTCTTATTATCAATCCTCCATAAGCTAGTAAAGGCAAATACCAAAAAATGATTTTCTTTTGGGCCTCATGATCTGCATAAGATTTAAGCATAGGCATCAGGGTTTCGGAGGAGATAACCTTCCACAACTTTGTACATCGCCAAGGCATTTTTCTTGCCAGCTTTTATTTCTTCCTCTTTCAACACGATGTCACCCTTGGTATAGTAATTGCTTACCAACTTGTTTATACTACCCCCATCTGATGCAGCTTCAAACGTAACCTTATAAGTGATGTATTCAAGTTTCTCCACTACTAATGGTTCTCCTTCAACCAAAGTATAAGCATATACAAAGTTCTCTTCGTTGACCTCGTCAACCCGGGTTATCACAGATCTGACTTGGCTACCTACATGAAAAAAGTATTACACGTATTCAAGAACTTTGTACAATACTATAAAAATGATATACATGTGGGGAGTTTTCTCTAGCATATATTGCCGGCCAAACTATCAATCTGTTTTCACGTGTATATATATATATATATATATATTCAAATAAGTGTCTATTTAGAGGGACAGATAAGGAGATACCAAAAATTCCTTCACCTTCTGGTATGAGAGTGGACGCTTTGCATCGTCCTAATTTAATGATCTAACATCGTCTAATATTCTCTTTTATTAAAAAATAAATAAAAGTAAAATATATGCTTAAATAGTAGGGGTGGGCACTTAGAACCAAAAATCGAAACCAAAACACGAACCAAATCGAACCGCACCGAACGGTTTAGTTTTGCGGTTTTGAAATGGTTTCGGTTTTGAAACTGAACTGCAACATAGAAAACGGTTTGGCTTCGGTTTTGGCTTTTGAAAACCGCACCGAAACCAAACTGCACTGCAAATATTAATAAACATTTAATTAAATGTCCATATTAGATTTTATTTTTTAATTGGTTGTTTGTTAGAATCCATACACTTAGTATGGACTCAACTACACTAGAATATCATTATTCATCACTTTCTTTTGCTCATTAACTTGAAGGACCTTTGTTATTTTATACCATCACACACAAATATATATACAAGGGTGGACTAATCTTGTTATCAAGAGTCAAACAATGATCTAATGAAGTCCACTCATTTAAAGCACGATATCACATATTCTAGTATGAAAGTTTCGCTCACATTTAATGAATTCAAATTTATTCAACTTGTTTTATGAAAAACATTGTAAGGGACACCCTTTTATTGCACAAACATATTTTAACATCACAACTGAATGCAACATGCTAATTGTTTACATAACAAATGTTTTTTCCTATTACTATTGGGAAATGCTTATTAATATGTTAAATTGCAAATTGTACATTTTTTCTTAAAAACCAAACCGAAACCGTTTGAAATCACACCGAACCGAACCAAACGGTTTGGTTTCATTTTGATTTTGGCTTCAAAACCGCACCGAACCAAACCGCAAAAACTTGCAGTTTTGGTTTTGGTTTCACTCAAAACTGCACCAAACCGAACCGCGCCCACCCCTATTAAATAGTGGTTTGGAATCTTTAAATTGATAGTCTAACACAAGAAATATTTCTATCATAGTGTCGTTATATGGTAGCTAGGTATGATTTACATGCCTTCAGCGAAGTTGATCTTCTTGATGCTTCCTGCCCTTCCCTCACCTTCGAGGGTGTCAATGCTCTTGACAGCCAGTGGCATGAGCTCTGGGACCAGGATGTGAGCATCAAAGACCAAGGCCTTGAACAACCTGTCCGGAGGGATTGGCGAAGTGTACTCATCTGTATAAGTTAAGACACCCATGCTGGAATTTAAATAACTGAAACTAAGAAAAAGCAACTGATCAATTTTGGAAAAAAAGGTGAGGGGAATGGTATATATAACGATGAAGTTGAGACATTAATTCTTGTTTCCTGTCGTAAGATGTTGACGAATTAAGTTAAATTTATCAATATCATAAATTTTTAAGAGGCGCTATTTCCAAGGTTGATTTCTCTAATAGCATAAGGATAGACAAAATAAAAGAAATTCTTCTGCAAAGAACAAATTTGTGCCTTGGGATTATCTTATTGAACTCCGAAATATTCATTGAGTATTCATTGTAACCAAAATGACAAACAAGCTATGAAAGACTCCTTAAAGAATAATAAAAAAAGCAGGAAGGAGGTGTTTGGAATGAATAAGGATCATTTTCGAATCTTCTTTGTGAGGATTTCGGAAACTTTTAAATCTTGTCCGTTTGTCGTATATTGTGCTGCTAATTTTTGTCAGGTAATGTTCATATTTAATTTTAAATAAAAATATTTAAAATAATTTCTAACTATACGATCTACGATGAACGGACACGATTTGAGGATCTTCAGGATCCTCACATGTTTAGAATTGCTTTTTAATAAAGTGTCTTTAATGAGTCCATTTAATAATCATTTCAGTTTTTATTTTTTATTATTGAAAACTTGTTTAGTGACTACTTTGAATATTGAAAGTCTTTTTGTTTTTGTTTTTTGAAACAATGATATATTTATAGGGTT
Organism: Crataegus laevigata; assembly: GCA_963580275.1. Classification (NCBI taxonomy): domain Eukaryota; kingdom Viridiplantae; phylum Streptophyta; class Magnoliopsida; order Rosales; family Rosaceae; genus Crataegus; species Crataegus laevigata. The sequence goes on along the minus strand of OY756940.1, from coordinate 12,325,294 downwards.
AATTACACCAACACTCTTTGAGATTTTGCATGTTTTCACAAACACTTCTCACGTTCGAGAAATATCACTAACAACCCCTGAGGTTTTAATTCCCTTTCACATAACCCCTTTAAAGATAGATATACACTTGTAATCAATTACTTAAAATAAAAAATAAAAAAAATCTTTATAAACAAATGAAATAAGTCTAGAAAAATGTTAAATAAAATTACATGAAACACCATTAAATAAAACAAAAGAAACCCCATGAAGCCATCTACTTATGAGATGCTTCAAGATCGACATTCTTTTCAAAGGATCTGGTCCCCGTCCTTAAGTCATTACCGCAAATGGATCACAAGAACATTCCAAAAACCCAACAGCGATGCCACACAGACCGTTGGCAGTCTGACACGTTTGTACGGTAGTCAGCCATAGTATCCATTGTTTCTTAGCCATGATTCGATCAGAATAACCCTCATTTAGTGAGGACTTGGATTCTCTCCGGATCCCCTCCATGGGAATCTTAGGGATCAAGCACAGTGGACCGTTCATAAAAAATCGTGCGGCTAAAATTAAATGATTTATATATTTTTAAAAATAAAACAGTTTCGTTTTGCGTAAAAAACATTTAATTGTAACCGCACAATTTTTGATAAACGGTCCACGGGGCTTGATCCCTAGGATCCCCATGGAGGGGATCCGGAGAGGATCCAAGTCCATTTAGTGAAGATAACCAGCAGACCCAATGCACAAACTATTTTTATGTTAGGACACCCTTCAAGCCGTTGTTCTTTATCATGGAAGACTTCCCTTGCTAGCCTCTGCAATGCTTCTTAAACACCGCCGCTTTGGCCACTATTGTCATATCAAAGTGGAAAACACCCGTCTTTGCAATTCCTTTTTTTTTTTGTTATGTATTTTGGTGAATTTTTTATTTCTAGAAATTAAAAATGATCAAATGAAATCTTTGTTTCCGGTAAATTATAAACAATATTAGGAGAATTTTTCGTTGTCGTTGTATATGTTCTTCTTCCTTCTACTTCTATTCTCGCAAAGTGAGTATGAATCAGACCAAAAAAATATAAAGAGAATAATTATGAAACTTGAAAATATTGAAGGAAGCCTCCAATAGTCAAATACCAAAACCAAAAACCCAACACACGCACCCCAGAATTCAAAGCCAAGAAGAATTCTACAATTTGGCCATTTTTTATGTTTAATGTGATTCTTTTTAATTTGATTTCTTTTTTCTATTTATTTATAAAGATTTTTTTTATTTTAAGTAATTAACTACTAGGGTGTATACATGTTTAGAGGGGTTAAGTGAAAGTGAATTAAAACCTCAGGGTATTAGTGATATTTATCAAACCTAAGGGGTTTTTGTGAAACACGAAAAATCTCAGGGGCTGTTAGTGTAATTAACCTACTTAGTGGTGGAATAAATTAGTTTCGAATTCGTTATTCACGAGATTTGAACCTAAGACTTCTCACTTACCAGTAAAGAAGAATATTTTTAGATCATGATACTAACTGGCATTAAAAAGTTAAATTTTGAAATCTAATAAATGTAGCTTTCATATTTGAATTTATTTTTTTGAAAGCAAAGTTATTAAACAAGTTTTTAGTTTTAAAAAATCAAAAGGAAATGGTTATCAATTGATTAAATAACATGAGTGAAAATATAATGGCGAATTGCCTATTCAAATGTTATTGAGACCACATTTGTGTACCATATTGGTGTATAGTTTAATTTTATGTGACAAATGGTGTGTGCATACCATGCCAATTAGTTGTATTCACTTCACATGAAATGATACATCAGTGTGATTCATATATTGATGAGTGGATCGTCCAAAGGAGGCTTGGCTGGACAAATGCTAAGTCACCACAAAAGAACCATTATGGAGAAATTCGGGTTTCATCCTTTTTTTTCCTTATTCTATTGATTAAAATTTTATCCTTTTCAACTTTTGATCAAAGTCCTTAGGTTTTAATGAATGTTATTATTTCAATAATAAAATATTTACATGTCGAGATAATTAAATTTTGTTACTAAATATATTCATGTAGTAATATATTCATTTAGTGTTAGAAACATTAAATTTGGTATATTTATATTATGACTAAACTTTGTATCATATATTTCTATTTTTAGTTTGTGCCTTTTTTTAATTTGTACTAATTTTCTTTCAAGTTTTAATTTGTACTCATATATTAATATTTTTGTTCCCATATTTTTAAAATTTTTAATTGTACTCATAAATTTTTTATAACATCCCGTCCCGAATTTTATAATACTGGCGAAGTGAAATGACGATTTTACCCTCTAATCATATTCGAGCGAGGGTATGACGGGGTTAAATTGGATTTTTGGGTGTCCTAAGCATTCAAGCCCAATAATTTGGGCTTATGATTTGTGGGCTTCAAATTATTAAAACATACACACACGCACCATGCACGTACACGTACACGTGCATCAGTTTCTGTTTTCTTCCTCTCTTTCTCGAACTCTCTCGTCCTCCCCTCACCATCACTTTGTACGGACACCCACACCATACTCGATCAAGGCACAGATCGACTTCAAAGATCACGTATTTGTATTCCCTGGGACTTGGTAAGTACAATACTAACCTTGGTTTGGCTCGGGACACGGTAGAACTTAGGAAACCCGAGCTTTTCATGGATGTACTATTCATGAATTTTTAAATGTAAGGTTTTCTTACAATCTAAGATCATAGGGACGTTCTAGACATCCCCACGAGGCTCGGAGTACCTCGTTTGCTTGCGTTGGACGTCGAAATCGTTGGTTCTAAGTGTGGCCGATTTTGGAGGAATTTCTCGTCGAGATTATAGACGTTTTTCGAGGTTTTTGAAGGTATAAACCTCTTCTCCTCTCGATTTGGAGCATTTTGGTGAAAATTTCATAAGTTTTGGGTTAGAAATGAGCTAGAACGAAGGGTTTGAACATTTACCCAGTTTCCGGCGCCAGCGACGGTCGCCGGAGCTGGAGGTTGATGGTGACGGTATATTCCGTCAATTTTGACGGAATATACTAACGCCGTCAGTTAAAGTTGACGGTAACCGTTGGAAGATAACGGAATATTCCTGACGCCGTAGCCTTTCCATTACGCATGCAAGGCACGTGCCGCGCGTGGCCGACGCGTTTGGCCGTGCCTTGGTCGGCGCGTACGGAGTCCAAAAATGATTCTAAAAATATCACGACGTTCGTGACGTCGTGTAGGTCGCGTTGGTATATTCATATACCAAAATTGACCTTCGTATGAGAATTTATTTACGTAGTCCATTTATGTGCTTTAAATAATAATTTCACAGTTATTTCACATATAGGTGAGACGTATCCAGAGGACGAGCGCATCCATGCTAGGCTCGGGGGATACGACCCGTCGACTTATCAGTGAGTGGGCTTTTGTTTTCAGTATATATATATATAATTGACGTTTTTCCCAGAAACGTGATTTGAATGAATTATGAATTGAAGCGATTTTATAATTGAATTGCCATGTCGTATGCCGATTATATTTTATAATTATGAGTATGATTGCATTCATTATGCTCCGGCGCTGTGGATGGCCAGGTAAGTCAGGTGAGTATGATAGTTAGTAGTTGAGATGATGATGGATTGTGATTTAGCTCATCACCTGCACCTCGGGTGTTTGTGCTCCACCAGAGTAGGGCCTAGCCTTCACGTGATCGTTCACTTCACGCACTGTACGCTCACCTTGGATCCAAGGCAGGTGCCTAGCCTATCGTACAGGCCACTATAAGTGGTTCCGACTCGTAAGTGACCCGCGATTCGTCGCACAGCCTTCACGTGATCGTAGCACTGAGCGTAATATTATACACCTAGCCTGTCGTACGGACCACTATAGGTGGTTCCGACTCGTGTGCAGGATAATGATTGATAGTGATTGATTGTGATTGATGAGCTATAGATTCAGCCGTACAGGTCACTAGAGGTGACTCCGGCTGACATGACACTAGGGACACCCCTTGATTATATTACTTGCCTGATGATGATTTTTTCTAAGTTGGTATATCGAGATGGCTTATTCTTGAAATTGATAATGAGTTTTGATTTCTAGACGATGTTTTCGTACATAAGTATATATATACGGACTATTTTCTGGGAAACTATACGGGATTTACAGTGAGGGGTTATATACGGATTTCTGAAATGGTTTTGGAAAATATTTGTTTTTGCCCACTAACGTTTTCTGTTGTGCGCCCCTCCAAGTTCTAGGTAGCGACGACGTGGACGACTATCGAGGCACTGAGGCAGTTCTAACAAACCACTACCTATGTAGGGTTCCTCTGTAATTATTTCGTTTGTTTAAATCAGACTGCACTTAGGATTGGCTCTGTGATACTTAACTACTTCACTTTCATCCTACATTACTCTTTTTCGCATGTACATTATCGACTTTGATTCTCACTGCTGCACTTCATGCATAATTACCCTTCCGCTGACGTTTTTGGCTACGTCACTCACACGTAACGGCCAGCACGCTTCGACCTCTGGGTCGGGGTGTGTCATTTTTCCCATTTTATTTGTACCCATAATGTATTTACAATGTACCCATGTATCTTTAAAAGTTGCCACTTGTTATATGTAAAGTTTACCCTTTTTTAATGTAAATCGATTTATTTATTTATTTTATCTAAAATGTATCCATTGTTGTTTATATAAAATGTATGCATTGTTTTCTATATAAAATGTACCCATTTTTTAAAGATAAAACTTCCCCATTTTTTGTATAAAATCCAGGACATTAGATGGAGCCATATTTTCAAAGAGGCAAACTTTGTTGCAGATGCTATGGCGACTGTTGGTACAAAAAGCTCAAATGTTTATATTTGGGATGCTTGCCTCCCGAAGGAAGCACTTTTAGCTTTTCACTTTGATTGCAATGGCTCTGGCTGTGTAAAGGTATTCTCTATCTAATCTATGCTTCTTTTATCAAAAAAAAAAAAAAAACCGCTTTTTTTTTAATTTATAATTACGTGCACCATTGTACTCATATAATTATATCGGTACATTCTTTTTAAACATTTTTATAAAACATTTTACTTTTGGAACATTGTTGAAATGGTACCCCATAAATAATTATATATGGTGAATGTACGTGACACACCTCGACCCAAAATCAGGGCGTGCTGGCCGTCACATGAGGGTGACATAGCCAAGTGCGCGATGCGGAAGTGCTAAAGTGAAAATGTGAATGAAAGAAAACCAAACTAATTAATTTACACAAAAAGTCCAAGTGAGTTAAACGTCACGAGAATTCAAGATAAAGTACAACATCAGAACACAAGCAACCTAAGTGCAATCCAAAACAAAAAGTACTAATCAAACAATACCTAGAGAAGGTCGTACGTTGGTGGTGATCTATCAGAACTGCTGTCGAAGCCTTGTTAGCCACCAACAGTCACTTTTACCTAAAACCTGGAGGGGCGCAAAATTGAAAACATGAGTGGGCAAAAACAAAGCTTTTCAAAACTATTTCAATATCAAAAGTAATAACCCCTCACTGTAAAACCTGTATACTTTCCTAGAAAATATTATACGTAAGCATATCTCAAATCTTACTAGGAAAATGGTAAATCTAGAATATGTCATGTCAAAATATCCAGCTAAGAGATATATAAATCAGGTGAGATAAATCAATCACCACAATATACCAGCAATATCAACATGTCAGAGGGAGTCACCTAACGTGACCTGTACGGCTGAATCTATAGCTCCTTAACAAATTTCCTGCACAAGAGTTGGAACCACCTATAGTGGTCTGTACGACAGGCTGGGTGTAAATATATAAATACGCTCAGTGCTACGATCACGTGAAGGCTGTGCAAAGTATCACAAGTCACCTACGAGTCAGAACCACATATAGTGGTCTGTACGACAGGCTGACACCTGCCTTGGATCCAAGGTGAGCGTGTGGTGCAAGAGGTAAACGATCATGTGCAGGCTAAGCCCTAACCTCTGGTGGAGTACAAACACCGGGATGCAGGAATATGAGTTATATACACATCTCAACATCATCATCATCATAACCATCACTACCAAACATATACTTACCTGACTTACCTGAGTGCTCGCAGCGCCAAGCAACAACCATCACAAAACCATACTAAAATATAAATACTATTTGACATGGTATTATAATCTATAAAATCATTAAAACGCACTTTCTGGGAAAAATACCAAGCATATACGTATATACTAAAAACAAAAGCCCACTCAATGATATGTGGAAGGATCGTAGCCCATGAGTCTCGCTTGACTGTGCTCGTCCTCAGGATAGGTCTCACCTATATGTGAAATAACTATAAAATCGTCAATTAAAAGCACATAACCAAAATCAGGTAATAATTTCTCATACATTGCACAATTGGGGTGTTTGAATACACCAACATGATCTACTTGATCCCACAAACACCCCTATATTTTTAGAAAAATTTTCCGACGTCCCACGCGCCCCCATGCACCAACCAAGGCACGGCCACACGCACTGCCCACGTGCAGACATGTGTCTGGCACACTGACAGATTCCTTAACGCCGTTAGGGAATATTCTGTCAAATACTAGAATATTCCGTCAAATTTAACCTAACTCTGTTAACTGCCGTTAGGAATATTTTGTCAAAGTTGAAGGAATATTCCCCTCATTTAACCTTAGGTCACTGGAGTCTGGCACCGGCCACCGCTGTGATTGCCGAATTTTGGATAAACTTCCAAGCTTAATAACATACTCATTTCAACACCAAATTTCATGATTTTTATATCAAAATGAAGCTTAAGACGAGGAGAAGATATTTATACCCTTTTAGGGCTTAATTTTGCCGGAAACTTGTTAGAAAATTTGCATGAAAATCGGCCAACTTTGAAACTTGCAAAACTCGGTCTCCCAACGTCCAAAACCAACCAAAACCATTCCCCGAGCTTCGTGAAGGATTTTTAAGGCCTCCTATGATCTTATAATTCACTGAAATGTCCACGATCATGAGCACATGAACAATGCTATCATCGGAGCTCCATGGTTCTCGCGATCCCGAAGTCTTCACGTCCAACCAAGGGTACCATTGAGTTTGTGAGGTTACAAGGCAGTCGATGAGAGTGTTTGTAACCTTGATCCGTGCCAAGAAGTGTGGATTGATAGCATCTGTACAATTGTATGAAAAATGAGAGAAAACTACAGAATGAGAGAAAGAAAGTCAACGTGTGTGTGAGGTGATCCGGATTGGGCAATTTCAAATTGCCATAATCTTGTATTGGGCTACCATTTAGGGCTACCCAATATGATCCTACAAATTTTAATTGGACCCAAAACACTTGGAACTAATTTAATTGGTCTAATCTCATAGCCCATTGACACCATTGCACCCAATGTTTAAGGGCAAAAACGTAAATTCCACGCCGTCAAGAATAAAATATTCCATATTTCAGGACGGGCTGTCACAACCTACCCCCTTAAGAAAATTTCATCCTCGAAATTACAATCCACTAATACTCGCAAAACAAGCGTGGATACATCTCTTTCACACGTTCCTCCGTTTCCCAAGTGGCTTCCTCCACCGAGTGATTCCTCCACAAGACCTTCACTAAGCACACTGTCTTATTCCTCATAACCTTATCTTTCCAATCCAAAATGGTCACCGGCTCATCATCATAAGTCAAATCTGGATTAATTTCCAACGGCTGCAGAGGTAACACATGCGATGGATCTAAGATGTAATGATGAAGTATAGAAACGTGGAACACGTCATGCACTCTAGACAACTCCGAAGGCAACTCAAGTCGATAAGCTAGTTCGCCGACCCGTTCGGTGATCCGATACGGTCCGATATACCTAGGACTCAATGTACCCTTTTTCCCAAATCGTACAACACCTTTCCACGATGACAGCTTCATAAATACATACTCATCTACTTTATATGTTCAATCAGTGGCATGTCTGTCTACTAGACTCTTCTGGCGATCTTGGGCCGCTTTCAGGTTAGATTTAATTACCTGAATATTTTGAGTTGTCTCGTCCACAATCTCTGGGCCCACCAAAAAATTTTCGCCAACCTCTGACCAACACAATGGCGTACGACATGATTTACCATTCAGTGCCTCAAAAGGTGACATACCAATACTCGAATGGTAGCTGTTGTTGTAGGCAAATTCTATCAAATCCAGATGTTTATGCTAAGCATCGCCAAATTACAATACGGAAGATCTCAGCATATCTTCCAGCGTCTGAATAGTCCTCTCAGATTGCCCGTCTATTTGAGGATGATATGCAGTACTATAAAGTAATCTCGAACTAAGAACTTCCTGAAACGCCGTCATACCCATTTTGTGTACGAGGAAACTTGTACACAAAATCCATAGTAATATCTTCCTATTTCTTTTGGCTTTGACCTGCTAGCAAACAGCACACCTACTCACATACTCAGCAATTTCTCTTTTTATACCTGGCCAATAGTAAAATGGTTGAATGGTATGGTACATTTTTGTACTCCCAAGTGCATAGCATATACCGATGCATGCGCCTTATCAAGAATGTCCTTCTTTAACTCTGCATTGTCGGGCACGTACATCCTACTCTTCTGCATAAGTATGCCATCAATTTCTCGAATCTGGAGATCTTTCTTTTCCCCCTCATTTCTTAATCGAATTAGCTCCTGAATTTCTTCATCATTTGTCTGAGCCTCGAGTACTCGATCGATTAAGATTGGCTTAACTTGGAAGTTAGCAAATAAAGCTTCCTCTCGATCTTTTACCCCTAACTTCATTCCAGTTGATCTCAACTCTACTAGAAGAGGAACACGACTAACGTAGAAAGCATTAACTCTACCTTGAGATTTTCTGCTAAGTGCGTCAGCCACCATATTTGCACAATCAGGGTGATACTCGATCGTGTAGTCGTAATCGCTCAGCAGATCTATCCACCTTCATTGACGAAGATTCATATCTCTCTGAGTAAATAGATACTGAAGACTTTTATGATTTGTAAAAATCCTACATCTCTCTTCATAAAGATAATGTCTCCAGATCTTCAATGCAAACACAATCGTTGCTAACTCGAGATCGTGAATAGGATAGTTCATCTCATAAGGTTTTAACTGACGCGAAGCATAAGCAATCACCCTACCATGTTGCATCAACACACAACCCAAGCCATTCAACGAAGTGTTGTTGTAAACCTCAAAATTACCACTATCATCCAGAAGTACCAAAATATGTGCATGAGTGAGACAATACTTCAATTGCTGAAAACTCAGCTCACAATTATCATTCCACTCAAATCTAACATCTCTTATGGTCAGCCTCGTAAGTGGCAATGGTATAACTGAGAAGTCTTTAACAAACCGTCTATAGTAGCCTACTAAACCAAGGAAACTCCGCACCTCCATAACTGTTCGTGGCTATTCCCAATTTTTTACTATAGCTATCTTCTGAGGATCCAGCTGGATGCCTTGAGCTGATATAACGTGTCCTAAGAATGCCACTTGATCCAGCCAAAATTGACATTTGCTAAACTTAGCATATAGTCGATGTTCCCTCAACTTCTTTAACACCAAAGTGAGATGCCGCACGTGCTCTGCTTTAGACTTGGAATAAACCAAAATATCATCAATAAAAACAATGACAAACCTGTCCAAGTACTGCTTGAATACTCGGTTCATCAAGTCTATAAAAGCAGCAGGTGCATTAGTCAACCCGAATGGCATCACTAAGAACTCATAATGACTATATTGGGTCTTGAAAGCTGTTTTGAGGAGATCTTCACTTCGAATTTTCAACTGGTAGTAACCAAACCTCAAATCAATTTTCGAAAACACCTCATCGCAGCTGATCAAACAAATCATCTATACGTGGGAACGGATAATGGTTTTTAATCGTTACCCGATTCAGCTGCCGATAATCTATACATAGCCTCAAAGTACCATCTTTCTTCTGTACGAATAAGACTAGAGCCCTCAAGGTGAAGTACTAGGCTGAATAAAACCCTTATCGACTAACTCTTGTAATTGAATCTTCAACTCTCTCAGTTCAGCAGGAGCCATTCGATAAGGAGTCAAGGATATAGGGTCTGTACCTGGTAGTAACTCGATGGCAAACTATACGTCTTGATCTGGCGGCAATCCCTGTAAATCGTCAAGGAAAACATCAGGAAAATGCCTAACTACTGTAACGTCCCCCACACTGCTAGGAACATTATCATTTAGTACAACATGAGTTAGATATCCCTAACAACCTTCCTTTAGCAACCTCTTGGCTCTCACAGCCAAAATGATGTTATGTCTCACGCCGCTATGCTCGCCCATAAACGTGACCATAGGTAACCCCGGCCGATGAAAGGTAACTTTTTTCTCATAACAGTCAATATTGGCACGATTATAATGTAGCCAGTCTATGCCCAAAATAACATCAAATTCAACAATATCTAACGGGATGAGGTTAGCTGGCATAACCACATCCTCCACTAGCATGGGGCACCTTGGGTACATCTAACTAACTTGACACGTGTCCCCTCTAGGCATCGAAAACTCTAACTCGAACTTAAGAGGTATGGAACTAGGTTGCGTCAACTGAGCAAATGTGTGAGAAATGATAGAATGGGTAGCACCACAATCAATTAACACTTTAGCAAAATGACCGAGAATGTTCAATGTACCCATAATCAAATTAGGATTGTTCTGAGCATCTTGAACTGTAATGTTGTGGATACGGCCCTGAGTCTGTTGTCGTCCACCACGACCTTTGCTAGACTGACCACCTTGTCTAGGTACACTACGCCCCTGCATTGTCTGACTAGGCTGCCTCGACGACCCGGCGCTGCTAGAAGCAACCACTCCTTGCTGGGGCTGTCCTCCAGAATACCACTGAGATCCACCTGCTGAATAGGAAGAATACGGTGTATACCATCCAAGATACTAAGGGTAACTGCTATGATAATATGGATCTTGAGGATATGGGTACTGCACTACAGAATAAGGAGCTACATCTCCTTGGTAATGGTAAGTGCCCCCACGACCAACCTGACCATAACTGCTAGGTGCTCAAGTCTGCTAACTTGAAACTGGCGGTGGTAAAGAAGGCAGCTGGGGCCTTTGCTAACTCTGTGGACAATTTGCAGCCCGATGCCCAACTTGTCCATAAGTAAAACATCCTCTGTTACCCTGTTTGCATTCCCAAAAATGTCAACCATTGTACCTACGACAAAACAGTAATCCAGAACCACCAAAACCACTAGCATCTCGCTGCCTCTGAAAACGTGGACCTCCAGTAAACCTACCACCTCTTCTCCGACCTGTGGAACTCATACCTCCTCTAAATGAGCTAGAACTAGCGCCACTTCTTTTAAAACTTTACGTCTTACGAGGTCCTTGAGATGAATGACCTTTACCTTTATCATTTTTCTTCTGATTATCATCTTTCTCTTCTTCCCCTTCACTTTCACTGGGCAAGTTCTCTAAGTCTTCAATTTGTAGCAAAATCTCATAAAACTCATGGTAGGTAGCACAGGGAGTCATGGTCGTCATCGAGTGCCACTTCTTTCGGGTACCCAACTTAAAACGACGGGCCATCTCAGCTTGATTAGTAACAACCTTGAGGTAATAGCGAGAAAAATCTATAAACTTTCTATAGTACTCATTAGCTATCATCTTCTTCTGTCTCAAACTCGTAAATTCTTGCTTTTTGCTATCTATATAAGCTGGAGGAATAAATCTCTTCTGGAACAACCGCTTAAAAACTTCCCAATCCGCAGTTTCTTCCTGTGATAACTCATCAGCCTCTTGCTCCTACCAAGATTCAAGTTCCTTACCTAGAAACTAAGTGGTCGTCTCGACCCATCTGTTTGCAGGAAGACACCCTTGACTCTGCATCAAACGAAAAGTTTTCTCGAGATGATTAAGCCATTTCTCTGCACCTTTGTGCCCTTTATTACCTATAAAAGTATTTAGCTTCAGATTATAAACAGTCTCTAGATGAGTCCTCTGGGGAGGACGAAGCGTAGACTAAATAGCATTAGCTATAGCTTCCCCTAACTAAGCAATATTAGGGAAGCTAGGCTATGCAGAAGGACATGGCTCTCTGCGAGGCAGCATAGTTCTGATAGAAGACACTAGAATAATTAGAATATTCACAAGATATACAAGATTGCCGAAACCTAGGCTCTGATACCAAATTGACACACCCTGACCCAAAATTAGGGCGTGCTGGCCGTCACGTGAGGGTGACATAGCCAAGTGCACGATGTGGAAGTGCTAAAGTGAAAATGTGAATGAAAGAAAACCAAACTAATTAATTTACACAACAAGTCCAAGTGAGTAAAACGTGACGAGAATTCAAGATAAAGTACAACATCAAAGCACAAGCAACCTAGGTGCAGTCCAGAACAAAAAGTACTAATTAAACAATACCCAGAGAAGGTCATACATTGGTGGTGATTTGTCAGAACTACCGTCGAAGCCTCGTTAGCCACCAACAGTCACTTATACCTAAAACTTGGAGGGGCGTAAAATAGAAAACGTGAATGGGCCAAAACAAAGCTTTTCAAAACTATTTCAATATCAAAAGTAATAACCCCTCGTTGTAAAACCTGTATACTTTCCTATAAAATATTATACGTAAACATATCTCAAATCTTACTAGGAAAATGGTAAATCCAGAATATGCCATGTCAAAATATCCAGCTAAGAGATATATAAATTAGGTGAGATAAATCAATAACCACAATACACCAGCAATATCAATATGTCAGCTGGAGTCACCTAACGTGACATGTATGGCTGAATCTATAGCTCCTTAACCAATTTCCTACACACGAGTCAGAACCACATATAATGGTCTGTACAATAGGCTGGCACCTGCCTTGGATCTACGGTGAGTGTGTGGTGCGGGAGGTGAACGATCACGTGAAGGCTAAGCCCTAACCTCTAGCGGAGCACAAACACCAGAGTGTAGGAATATGAGCTATATACGCATATCAACATCATCATGATCATAACCATTACTACCAAACATATACTCACCTAACTTACCTGAGCGTCCGTAGCGCCAAGCAACAACCATCACAAAACCATACTAAAATATAAATACTATTTGACATGGCATTATAGTTTATAAAATCATTAAAACACACTTTCTGGGAAAAATACCAAGCATATATCTATATACTGAAAACAAAAGCCCATTCACTGATATGTGGAAGGATCCTAGCCCTCGAGTCTCGCTTGACTGCACTTGTCTTCAGGATAGGTCTCACCTATATGCGAAACAACTATAAAAACCATCAATTAAAAGCACATAACCAAAACTAGGTAATAACTTCTCATACATTACTCAATTAGGGTGTTTGAATACATCAACATGATTTACTCGATCCCACGAACACCTTTATATTTTAAGAAAAATTTTCCGATGTCCCACGCGACCCCACGTACCAGCCAAGGCACGACCACATTGTTGGAAATGTGCCCTGAAACCAATCATATGATGATACTTTACGGACATTTCACATGTTAAACTAATCTAGTTTAAATATAAAGGGCAAATGTTATTGTTTTAAGCTATCTCATATAAATGTTATATGCTTAAACGATAAGTCCAAGGAATATGTTATTAGGAGAATGTAATCTAAAGAAGTTAGATTCATGAGACCATTCTCTTTCGTATACATATCCTAAACGTTCCTGATCATAGGATTGCCAATTGGGCATTGACAGTCCGTTAAGATCAGTATGTGCTATGTCTTCTCTTAGGGAGAGTGATTGGTCTCGAGTCATTGGTGTGACTGACAACAAGACAAGCATGTAGGTGCTCAATAGAGAATGAGTCCACTGAACACGATCAACGAGGAGTTCTCATACTCATGTCACATGAGAACTCATGGTTGGGATAATGCAAAGTAGTCCTTTGACCTGAGGCATCATAGTTGTCTTGTGGTTAGGTCCTTGATATTTGACTATGTCAATGTCACTCTATCAGTGGGTGTCCACGACGTAGTTGGGGTTAAGCCACTTAGCCATGGAGGCAAGTGAATGCGCAACAAGGGATCTCTAACCTTCAAACAGTTGAGGGAGAATACTCTATGATATGATTAAGAATCTCTGGCCAGAGTATGAATGAGATTTAGGAAGTCGTTCCAAATCACATTCAAAGTAATCATATAAGTAAATGAATCACATTGGATAGTAGACATGAATAAACTATCAAACCAAACAATGTGGTCAAGAGTGTTGTATTAGAGAAAGACCGTATTGCATTGTAATACTAAACTGAATAGGTTCTCCACCTCTTCTGAATAGCTTGGGTAGCCATGACATACTGCTAGGTGTCACTCATGGTTTGTGGAAGCTCTAATAGTGAGTAATCACTAAAGGGAGAATTGAAAGTAAGTTTCAATTCATAATCGATTTGAAAGAGTTCTAATCGCCCACTGCCTCGCTAAAAGGAACCTAATGGATCGTACACCGAGTAAGGTAGAGATTGAAGAAACAACGGAGATGAGTAAGGATAATTAAATGGTTTAATTATTTATGGCTAGGATTAATTAATATGTTAATTAATCAAACGAATAAGTTCGTTATAGACATCGGGTTAGTTTTGGGCCTGAAGGCCCAATGGGATTTGAATGTCAAGCCCAATAACTCAAGTTGTATGACAACTTGAATGACAAAGGGCCTCAAAGCCCAATGAACCCAATATGGCTGGCCATATAGAGGGAGGGTAGTGAACTTGGCTTAATTGCAAGTTTGCCACTCCATTGTGAAGTGGTATAAAGGCAACTTTATAGCCATTTCATCCTTAGGGTTTTCTTTTGGAGAAAATTGGAGAGAACACTTCTCTCCCTTTTCTCTCTAAATGGCCGCCCCCCTTAGAGGGGATTAACTAGCATCTAATCCTCCTCCAAGGTCACTCATCTCTTCTAAATGCTCACTTTGGTGTGGAGACTTAGAGGTTCCCTTTCTTGGGAACTTGGAGAATCAATTCTACCATCCTCCTCCAAGGAATCCATGGAGCTAAGAAGCAAGGAATGAAGGCCCTCTCCTTGGGTGATTAGCCTTTGCTTATGCAAAGAGGAATCAACAAAGGTATAAGATTTCTCAACTCACTTTATCTTGAGTTGAGTCTTGGTTCACCTATCTACTAGGCTTTGAATTTCATGGGTTAAGTTTTGTTTTTGAGTGCATATAAACATGATTCCGCCTTTAAATGTTAATTGCATGTTGTTGATGTTGCTCAAATGAACTTGTTTTTCACAAATTTTCCTTCAAGTGGTATCAAGAGCCTAGGTCTAGTAGTTGGTGAATCCTTTTGGGTTTTGTAGTTTATAGTTTGTGATTTGAATGTTGTAATTGTTACAAGCTTTATTCTTACTTCTTTGAATGTAAATTTTGTTAGAAAATTTGCCATCTCAAATGTTGTAGATGTTGTTCATATGAGCATGAATTTAAAAGCTAAAATTTGGTGCCATATTTTTGGGAAAATTCGGCCAAATCCAAAGGGTGGATTTTTGGGTTCTTGTTTGACTTGTTAAAAATGTTTTAATGATTTTTCAATATTTATCGGAATTTAAATTTTTTTAGATTAAAATGTTCATAAAAATAATTTACGATAGTCTACATATTTATTTTTTAAAAACAAATTGATTTAAGAAAAAAATTAGCCTAAGTTCATTCTTTAATAATCTCGGGCTAAAATTTTAGGTCAGCAGGGTTGGAGCAGAAAAGCTGTTTCTGGGCTAAAAGCCAAATTTTCTGGGCTAAAAAATTTGGCTTTTAGCCCAAGGGTTGGAGATGGTCTAAGTACCCTAGTTTGATAATATGTTATTTCCCTTAAGTTTGAGAGTTTTTGGGTGAAAAATGTTCATGAAGCTCTTATGAGTTTTCATGGATGTTCTTCATTGTTCTTGTTATGTTCTTGACAAGAACAAAAAGGTTGGGTGTTTTGATTCAAAATTTTGGTTGTTTACAAAAGTTTTCATTTATGATGGTTGGTGTGACTTTTCCATCAACAAGTCCTTTTTTGAAATGTTGAAAGAGTGTTTGAAATGTTGTAAGTGATTGGTACTTTTCTTACACACCCATACCTCTTTTTAAATCAACCCATCACCCATCAAACCAACCTATCACCTTACACTTTTGTTGAAAAAATTCAAAAGTTTTGACATCCTCTCTCATTAATGACTGGCCACCCTACTCAAGTAGGGTACTTTTGGGGCTTTTATGCAATTACATAAAGTTTTGATACTTTTGTGTATTTGCACTTTGACCCGAAAGTTTACGTTTTTACGTAAAGGCCCAAAATCACTAAAGGACAAAATGTTTTGTTCCTTTAATGAAGTTTTTGCATTTGTTGAAATTTTTGGGTTCTAGTTGTAATTATGAAGTAGTGGACTTTTGTGTTCTTACAAAGTGACCCCAAAAGTTTATGTTTTGCAATATAGCCCAATGGTTGAGGTTATTGCTTTTTGGCCCAAATTAGATGAGAACAAAATAGTTTTGTCTCTTTGGATGAGAATTGGATTTTCATTTCATTTAGCTCTATTTAAAATCAATTCTATGGATACAAAAACCAAATGAAAATGTTGCATTCGAGTTTAATTAGTTAAAGCGTTAATTAATTAAAGAAAGGGTGATTATGAACCTAAGCCTACAATAATTGAGCTATGTGAAAGGCCGTCTCTCAAATTTGTTTGAACCTTGGGAATGTGTAGATTAAATTTTGGTTGTAATTTGATATGATCAATTGTTGTAAAAGAGCATAAGCTCTTCTTTACTTTAAAGTAATTTGATTTGATCAATTGTTGTAAAAGAGCATAAGCTCTTATTTACTTTGAAGTACTCCTTTCTTGTTTTATTCGATATGCATGAAATTGGAGTAGTTGGGTCCAACGCCCAATAAGCAAACACGCCTTAATGTGATTAAACGCGTAACTAAAATCAATCACCATCCCGAGACCAAGATCCAACACTAGGCTCGTGTTGGATCAAATCAAAGTTTCATAATCATCCTAAGGCCCTAAGGCAACTATATAGTCCATCAAATGAATGCAAATCTAATGTTAGTAGTACCATATAGTCTTGCTTTAAAACCGTTTTAAAAGCATAGTGGGAGCATTATATACTACTAAATCAATCACATGGACCAATAGTTGTAATAGGACCAAAATGTTTTAATGTGATTGAAAGCATGCTTATATGTGATGAGACCTAAAACCCTCAACCAAACCATTATTAAGTTGACAAGCGTGGGAGTGCTTTGAACACTCTTTCATGGCCTTCCACCGTGGTAGACTCCAATCGTTTGTGACTCATACACCATATTCGTCCAGTTCTGGGGTATACAAAGTATGTGCTTACATTCAGGAGAAGCCTATAAACATATGATGAAGTGATGGTAGGCAACGAGTATGGTCAATATGATATTCTTCTGAGGCCATTCTTGAACCCCCTACTTGAACTAGCATGGTGGGAATAACTTAACTAAGTGCAATGATGCCAATATGATATTCTTCTGAGGCATCATTCTCTAGAGGCCAAACAAGATGGGTAATTACAAAAGTTGTAAATGGCTAAAGCGTTATCCTCTCATCATTATTGTTGCTAGCCAATATGATATTCTTCTGAGGTGGGCTTGGTAATGGTGAGCCTCTCATACCCTACTAAGAGTTTCCTCCAAAACTCTCGAATTCCGATGAGGGATATGGAATTTGTTGTGGGTGGTGCTATTTGATTTAAAGACCCGGATCAAATAGCTTAAAATCAATCAATTTATATTCGTTATGTATTTGTTTACCAATATATTTGCAAACGCTATCCAAAACTTGACAAAGAAAAGCCGAACGCTTTAGTTTTCCGAACTTGGTACCACAATCCCATAGATTGTCTTGAATGGATTGTAAAAGTGCCTAAGTAGTCTCATCCTCACAATCTTCCTATTTGATAATGTATCAATGGAAGAACATGTTAGATAAGTCTATAATAAAGAGGACAAAGCAAACACTAGTGCTTGTCTCTTTGTTACACGAACAAGGAACTTGAGAAGAAAGCACAAGGGCATGGACACTTTATGTGCCATGATTCTTCACTTACAAATTGTTGTATGAAGAAATGAGAGTTGCCTTGAACAACTCTTGAAAGTTTGTAATTATGTTTAGAACATAATGGTTGGTTGACAAAAATAGTCCATCAACATGGACTTATGATGATTTTGAATCATTGAGTGTAGAAGTGTTAAACCACTTCTAGAGACGGAAACTAAGCAAGGACTTCACATTTGAGTCCCTATCCAAATGGTTCACTAAGTTTATTGTAAACTATATAGTGAACAATAACCGCACGCTCTCCAAATCGTTTGATGTGTATAACACAATTGAAATAAGTTTCAAGAGAGATAGTGGGAGTTTAGGGACCATGACTATTGTAGTCAATGGAAAAGTCAAATGAAGAAGGCAAAATAACTCCAAGGGAACAAACTTTCTTTATGAAAGGATGGACATTGGAAGGGGTATTTGCAAGAAATGTCTTGCAAGTGTCAAGAACACACCTTTCGAAGGTGTTGTAAATTGTTCTTGAATAATTCAAAATAGTTGGTTCTTCTACTTGAATACATGATTCTTTATTAGCAACTATGTTTTACAATCGTTGTAAAAGTGTGGCTAATAAGAAGTAGAAGATAAATGAGAGAAGAGAAAGTACTTCACATTCGGAACGTGAATAAGATATAGATCTTTGCGAAAGCAAATAGTACTTGCTTCCTCATATGAACTACCATTGAAATTGGAAAACAAAGATTGTCTTTACATCCCAATTTGAATAAGGAACTTAATCACTATGGATGAATGCTTTGTTTGACAAAACATTGTTCTTTATTAATGAATGGTTGGATTATTGTAATCTAATTGATTGTCTCTATAGTAGAGATAATGTGGTAGTGTTAATTGTTTAGAATATGATGATGCTTAAAACCCAAAAGGTTACAAGGTAGTGACTAATCCCACTGAGTTGTGACACCTCTAAAACATAAATTACGAGTTGGACATAAATGGATGCTTTGGATCGTTAGATCCGGATCCAATGCCTTCTTGTTAAAATTGTATAGAGGCGAAATGTTCGAATCTTTATTCTTTTGGAAAGAAGAAAGAATCACAAAGTTGTTGAGGATGATTCACTTAGATGTTAGTGGCCCTTGTCCACAACATAATACTACTCATATTGTATGACATTCACCGAAGATCGCTCTCGGTTGGACCATCGCTTATTTTGAATAAACACGAGTCCGAATACTTTGCAAAAAGGTTTCAAAGAATTCAAGAATGTAAGTTGATGAGTAAGACGTCTAAAGTATTTACCTCCTTAGATTTGATCCAAGGAAAAAGGACACTTTAGAAGAGTTACCTTGAAAGATATCAAGGAAAGTAGCATCATGTGATAATGAATTTCTCCATTGGGAGAAAAACGAACAAGAATAAGATTTAGTTCGTTGGATATTATCAAATAACCCATATATGTGATATATATACTTCTAAGACAATATGATTGTCAATTAGAATATCTTCCAAAATTTTCATGACTCCATAGGATGTAGTTGGAAAGAAAGACAAATCTTAATTGTGTTAAGATTTGGGTTTTGTGCTAATAAGCAATATTTGTTTGAGAATAATCTTGTGGGATATCCTTAAATTAACATTCGGATATCATATCTATGGACCAACTAACAAAGGTTGTTTGTTGGGTCATTCATTATAATCCTACAATATGATTTGCCTAAGATAGAGCAAATGAATGAGAGATAGAACTTAAAGAATGGGTTCTTTGAGAGACAAGATGATAATCAACAAATATAACAACCTAGTTCCTACACCACTAGCTCCAAGGTAGTCAAGAATGATCTATAAACCGTCTCAGTTGAATGGTTTGAACTTTATGGCTATGTCATAGAGTTACATCTCTTAATTCGAAAGAAATAAGAATGGATATCCTTATGACTACATTGAGTGTATGTACGACATATACTCAAGAAAATGGTATAAAACCATTTGATTCGAGATAATGAAACCTTCAAAGCTAATTGGTGGCTTAAGGTGACTACAATCAACGAGATTGGTTGACTTGGAAGAAACCATCTTTGATGTAGTCTTGGTTTCTATTAATTCGAAGATTGCTTGCTACAACTATAGGGTGATTCAATGTTTGGACATATTATGGGTTTCCGAAACTATTATCAAGATAGTCTTGATAATATATGTCTAAAACTAGGAATCACAAGACATGTAAGTTGTAGAGATCCATCCATCATGAATCTCAATAAGCATCTTATGAGAAAAGATCAAATCGTTTGATTTCTCATAAAGATGTAAATGAATCGTATGTTTACTAGGTTTACAAAAGATTAGTGGGAGTCAATCATGTTCCTAAATTTGAATATATATATACATGATATATATATTAATTTTGGAAATGAAAGGAATTCTTCATCGTTAAAGTTATGACTTTAAACATTCTGTAATAATAGAATGTATATGGGAGACATAGTCTATAAACATGGGATAGAAATCTATAATGATAGATTTCAGGATATAATTGGATCATATCAATCCCTGGTGATAGACAAAAGATGCTAGGAAGTTTCTCATGTGATGATAAACTTTAATCAGAAGGACAATCCTAGTGAGACTAGGAAGTTGCTCTTCACAAAGGGAACGTACCCTTTTGACTCTCAAAGAAATAATGCGTAAAAGGAATCCTTTATGCATATGTGGAAAGATAATTTACGTATTTCATATTGTATGAAAAACATTGATATAAGTTGTACTAAGATCAGTACAAGACGATATCAATGCAAGCCTAGGATCAGAACCATGGCAACTGTCAAGTGAATCCTTAGGTATTTAAGAAATACTAAGGATAGATTCCTCAAGAATGAGGAAGAATTAGAGTAACATATTGGAAGCGTAAATGTATTAGATTATGAATCTAATCCATCACTGAATGTCCCTTCATTATGAATGAAGTGATAATTGGATATCTCTTTATTATGACTAAAGAGATATTTGGATGGAAACGTTAAAAGTAATGACTTTAATGTGTTCCATCATGTATGCAAAATATATTGCCATATAGAAGCTTACAGCATTGTTGTTTGGATGGGAAAGTTCATTTATGAACTCTCCATTCGGTTCCAACCAGAAAGTGTCTTTAGTGTGTTGACACTATGACACTAATGGGGCAATAGCTCAAGCCAGGGAATCAAGATCTCATCAATATCCGAACTCAAATGAGAGACTGAACCACATGATTAAGAATCATGTATAATGGTGACGTTGTTAATCTCAAGATTGCTTCTATGGATAACATATAGATATATATTGCCTAGGCCTACTACGCAACCATTTTTTTGAAATGACTAAAGAAGAGGTATCATAACCGATGACCAAGCTGATTGGCTCTTGTGCAAGTGAGAGATTGTTGGAAATGTGCCCTAAAACCAATCATATGATGATACTTTACGGACATTTCACATGTTAAACTAATCTAGTTTAAAATAAAGGGCAAATGTTATTGTTTTAAGCTATCTCATATAAATGTTATATGCTTAAACGATAAGTCCAAGGAATATGTTATTAGGATAATGTAATCTAAAGAAGTTAGATTCATGAGACCATTCTCTTTCGTATACATATCCTTAACGTTCCTGATCATAAGATTGCCAATTGGGCATTGACAGTCCGTTAAGATCAGTATGTGCTATGTCTTCTCTTAGGGAGAGTGATTGGTCTCGAGTCATTGGTGTGACTGACACCAAGACAAGCATGTAGGTGCTCAATAGAGAATGAGTCCACTGAACACGATCAACGAAGAGTTCTCATACTCATGTCACATGAGAACTCATGGTTGGGATAATGCAAAGTAGTCATTTGATCTGAGGCATCATAGTTATCTTGTGGTTAGGTCCTTGATCTTTGACTATGTCAATGTCATTCCATCAGTGGGTGTCCACTGCGTAGTTGGGGTTGAGCCACTTAGCCATGGAGGCAAGTGAATGCGCAACAAGGGATCTCTAACCTTCAAACAGTTGAGGGAGAATACTTTATGATATGATTAAGAATCTCTGGACAGAGTATGAATGAGATTTAGGAAGTTGTTCCAAATCACATTCAAAGTAATCATATAAGTAAATGAATCACATTGGATAGTAGACATGAATAAACTATCAAACCAAACAATGTGGTCAAGAGTGTTGTATTAGAGAAAGACCGTATTGCATTGTAATCCTAAACTGAATAGGTTCTCCACCTCTTCTGATTAGCTTGGGTAGCCATGACATACTGCTAGGTGTCACTCATGGTTTGTGGAAGCTCTAATAGTGAGTAATCACTAAAGGGAGAATTGAAAGTAAGTTTCAATTCATAATCGATTTGAAAGAGTTCTAATCGCCCACTGCCTCGCTAAAAGGAACCTAATGGATCGTACACCGAGTAAGGTAGAGATTGAAGAAACAACGGAGATGAGTAAGGATAATTAAATGGTTTAATTATTTATGGCTAGGATTAATTAATATGTTAATTAATCAAACGAATAAGTTCGTTATAGACCTCGGGTTAGTTTTGGGCCTGAAGGCCCAATGGGATTTGAATGTCAAGCCCAATAACTCAAGTTGTATGACAACTTGAATGACAAAGGGCCTCAAAGCCCAATGAACCCAATATGGCCGGCCATATAGAGGGAGGGTAGTGAACTTGGCTTAATTGCAAGTTTGCCACTCCATTGTGAAGTGGTATAAAGGCAACTTTATAGCCATTTCATCCTTAGGGTTTTCTTTTGGAGAAAATTGGAGAGAACACTTCTCTCCCCTTTCTCTCTAAATGGCCGGCCCCCTTGGAGGGGATTAACTAGCATCTAATCCTCCTCCAAGGTCACTCATCTCTTCTAAATGCTCACCTTGGTGTGGAGACTTAGAGGTTCCCTTTCTTGGGAACTTGGAGAATCAATTCTACCATCCTCCTCCAAGGAATCCATGGAGCTAAGAAGCAAGGAATGAAGGCCCTCTCCTTGGGTGATTAGCCTTTGCTTATGCAAAGAGGAATCAACAAAGGTATAAGATTTCTCAATTCACTTTATCTTGAGTTGAGTCTTGGTTTACCTATCTACTAGGCTTTGAATTTCATGGTGTAAGTTTTGTTTTTGAGTGCATATAAACATGATTCCGCCTTTAAATGTTAATTGCATGTTGTTGATGTTGCTCAAATGAACTTGTTTTTCACAAATTTTCCTTCACACATGCGCCGCCCACGCGCAGACACGTGCCTGGCACATTGACAGGTTCCCTAATGCCGTTAGGGAATATTCTGTCAAATACTAGAATATTCCGTCAAATTTAACCTAACTCTGTTAACTGCCGTTAGGAACATTCCGTCAAAGTTTACGGAATATTCCCCTCTTTCAACCTTAGGTCGCTGGAGTCCGGTGCCGGCCACTGTTGTGATTGCCGGATTCTGGGTAAACTTCCAAGCTTAATAACTTACTCATTTCAACACCAAATTTCACGATTTTTATATCAAAATGAAGATTAAGATGAGGAGAAGAGATTTATACCACTTTTAGGGCTTAACTTCACCGGAAACTAGCCGAAAAAAATTGCATGAAAACCGGTCAACTTTGAAACTTGCAGAACTCGGTCTCCTGACGTCCAAAACAAACCAAAACCATTCCCCGAGCTTCATGAAGAAGTTTTAAGGCCTCCTATGATCTTAAAATTCACTGAAATGTCCACGATCAGGAGCACATGAACAGTGCTATCATCGGAGCTCCATGGTTCTCGCGATCCCAAAGTCTTCATGTCCAACCAAGGGTACCATTGTGTTTGTGAGGTTACAAGGAAGTCGATGAGAGTGTTTGTAACCTTGATCTGTGCCAAGAAGTGTGGATTGCGAGCTGTCCATACAATTGTAGGAAAATGGGAGAAAACTCGAGAAGGAGAAAAAGAGAGAGAGAGAGTCAACGTGTGTGTGAGGTGATCCGGATTGGGCAATTTCAAATTGCCATAATCTTGTATTGGGCTACCATTTAGGGCCACCCAATATGATTCTACAAATTTTAATTGGACCCAAAACACTTGGAACTAATTTAATTGGTCCAATCTCATAGCCCATTGACACCATTGCACCCAACGTTTAGGGGCAAAAACGTAAATTCCACGCCGTCAAGAATAAAATATTGTCACATCCCCGCCCGGGGCAGACCACTTCCCGGGCTCGCAGGGATGGGAATATACATTTAAGGATCACTCTCCTGGGCGATGTGGGATGTCACAAATATTCCATATTTCGAGACGGGCTGTCACAGTACATGTACATTCTTTTGACATGTGACAACTATTTTATCATTCATAACAATGTTTTCTTTTGGTTAAATTCATAACAATGTTGGATACATCTTTTGGCACTTTTTTTAACATTGTTTCCAATTGATTGATACATATATATAT
The DNA here is from genome assembly GCA_963580275.1 of Crataegus laevigata. Classification (NCBI taxonomy): domain Eukaryota; kingdom Viridiplantae; phylum Streptophyta; class Magnoliopsida; order Rosales; family Rosaceae; genus Crataegus; species Crataegus laevigata. The sequence continues at coordinate 12,300,805 of OY756940.1, read as the reverse complement.
ATATATATATATATATATATATATATATGCGTACATTTATTTAACATCTATTAATATACATTTTCAAAAACGAATTATATTGTCATATTTATTTTTTATTCAATCAAAATTTTGAAAAAAAATTCCATATTTTTTGTTGGCCCTTTTTTTTTATTTTTTTTTTTCATAGCTCATTAGATGTGAGATTTTACATACAATAAAATCTCAAGTTTTATTGTTGACATGGAAATATATTAATATTAATATGTTGAGGTGTACAAAGTCAAAGAACTTTGATAAAAAGTTAAAAAACATAAAGGTTTTAATCAATGAATATTAGTGGCTAGAGACTGCATCCAAAGTCTCCCAACTATTATTTACCACAAATGAGACAAAGGAAAAGAAAGAGTAGAGGAGAGGAGGACCGCAGAGGTGCTTCTCCTTCTTCCCTTCTCATTGCGACTTTTTTTGAAAGAGGGTTTCGGTATGGGAGAATCGTAGGGGAAAAAATTAAGGCAAATGTAAAGTTGTTTGGACTTCGCTTTAATTTGCATCAATATTAAAGTAATGAAATTGACAGTCTAAAGTTTTAATAGGTTTAATTCTGTAATGGTCTCATGAATTTTACTTTTAGTTTAATTTTAGTTTTTGAACCTTCATATTAGTTTTTTTAATTCTCAAACTTAACAATGTATTGCATCTTTGGTCTACAATTGATTTTTTTTTTTCTGTTAAATTTAGGAGTATATAGATGCAAATAAAACAAAAAAAATTCAATATTTGTTGTAAAATCGACAGTGTGTGCAGTGAAATAAATAAATAAGACACAAAATATATGAGGTTCCTCTACAGTCAGTGTGACTGGAATACATTCTCAGAGCAGTAGTACTGCTTTCATTATAATTTGGAATAATAGAAGTATAAATATAACTCTCTCTATTCTCTCATCTTCTTCCTCTCTTTTCTCTCTTTCTTTTCTTTCTTCTCTCTCTCTGTCTCGTGAGCCTTATGACTTCTGTGTGTTTGCTCTCATCGTCAACATTCCTTTTTATAGGCACATATGATAGCGCTTGCTATCTTGCTGCAGCTAAGCTACAGTTCTCTGAAGTGGTTGATATAGTCATCCATTACATTATTTAGTGGTCAACCACTAATGTTTACAACAATATTAAGACTTTTGGAAACCTTGTGTTGTACTAGTACTGTGTACTATGTGTATGTGATAGTGATGGAAGATGTATTTAGTACTCCCAACAATTTTTATCTTAAATTTCTCACTGAAAACAAAAGCCTTAATCCTAGTTGGGCTTCCACTAATTTGGACGATTTCTTATTTCCATTAAAAAAATAGGCTAGACATTTGATCACATTAAAAAAATATATTCCCTACCCAAATATATATAGAAGAAATTTACGTAGATCAGATTGCCTCAGATCAACTTGCATTATATATTTCCAGGTTGCTTCTAACGTCCAACAGTCCAACACCCTTTAGGTTTTAATTATAAAATTAATAGTTTGACGTATTTTAAAATTACAGGTTAGCCTGTCAAATATGAATACTCAATAGTTACTTGGATGACTGAAGTTGCAATTAAGGAAGGTTGAGTGGTCAATACTCAATATACATGATGACTGCGCTTTTTTTTTTCTTTAACAAACGATAGTATCTACATTTAAAAAGTAAGTCATGTCAACATCACAATGGTATTATTTTATAATCCTATCTTCACTGAAAACGTAGGATTTTAATCCTGCAATAGTCAGGTGCATTCTAAATTGGTAAGTAAGGCTATTTATCATATATATATGTTAGTCTTGCTCTTTGAATTCTGAATATGTAGATCCTTTGGCAAGACATTTAAATGACTCAATGCTCCTTTGAAAGTGTACTTTTACAATGATTGCAAATATTTTTGGTGAAATTGATTTTGAATTTCAAAAGTATTTTTAAGTGCCTTTTGAAAGAAGCACCTAAAGTGTTTTTTTTCAGGATCTACTTGGATTTTTATTAAGAATTAGTTTCAAAAGTATTTTACCAAAAACACTTTCAATCATTTTAAAAGCACTTTCAAACGAACCCTTAATAATCCAAACGTGTCACTTAATAAAACAGTCTAGTAGCATTCATTTTTGCTTGTAAGTGAGAAATTTTTAGTTTGATTTTCGCCAAAGACGAATTTGAATCACATTATTGCTTGCACATTGTAAGGTTAAACCCACTTCCCTCTCTGCAGATAATATCATTTGTTTAATAAATAAATTTAAAAAAAAAACCCAAATGTACTCCAAGGGAAAAGTCTAGCAACCAACAACTTTTCTATATGCTTTTTAATTTGGATATGTCCCCTAAAACCAGAAGACCTTGTTTGGAGCAAGCAACCACTCTCTTTATCACCATTTTGTTTGGGTAAGTAAGCTACATAAATTTTAACTTTTCGATATTATTTATTCTCATGTGCAGTATATAAGTGTATATATCATCGTGTTTGTTTGTGTAGACTATGGGTGCAACTTAATTGGATTGGAAATTCTAATATGAACCAACGATTTTCGTTCCGAGTCTCTACATTTCTAATTCCGATTTTCGTTCCGAGTCTCTTTATGGACTTACGCAACCGACATACTCCGGTATTTCTACCAACACTGTACCCAGGAGGAAAATCCATATATACTTCTTCCTCCAAGTTTCCATGGAGAAAAGCATTTTTCACATCAAACTGTTTTAATGGCCAGTCCATATTAGCAGCTAAAGATATCAGAACACGTACCGTATTCATCTTAGCAACCGGTGAGAACGTTTCCTGATAATCTACACCATAAGTTTGGGTGTATCCTTTAGCTACCAACCTTGCTTTGTACCTGTCTATTGATGCATCGGCTTGGTATTTGACAGTAAACACCCACCGACATCCAACTATTTTCTTCCCTTCTGATAATGACGTCACCTCCTAGGTATTATTCTTTTGTAATGCCAACATTTCTTCATCCATTGCATTTGCCCATTTTGGATCTTTTAGAGCCTCCTCCACACGGGTGGGTACGTGAATAGCCTCCATACTGTCCACCAAAATCTTGCGCTCTGATGCAAGACCATTGCATGAGACATAGTTGGGTATTGGATACTTCACTTTACCTTCCGGAGAAAACTTGTCAGGTGGTACACCCCGATTGTGTCTCGGTGGCAGCTTATATGTATTTACATCATTACTTGCATTAGTTACATAATCATCCACAATACTTACCTCAGGTATATCCAGAGAAGATTCATTGGGCAGCACTGTAGAGCTAGAGAGAGAGAGGGGGTACGGTAGCAGTAGCAAAATCGGTAAGCTGTTGCCGTGACTCCATACTATCCTCGGCAAGGGACTGCTGTGGTTGTTCTGATGGCACGGCAACCTGTTGCCGTGGGTGTGCTGAAGGTACTGCAGCAGTTTCTACAATAGTATTATGTTCCTGAGTCCCATGAAGCACGGCAGCAGGTGGCAGCTCTCCCATAGTATTTCTCTTTAGGTCCAACCATCCCATGAAGCACGACATACTTCTAATATCTTTAGCTGCTAATATGGACTGGCCATTAAAACAATTTGATGTGAAAAATACTTTTCTCCATGGAAACTTGGAGGAAGAAGTATATATGGATTTTTCTCCTGGGTACAGTGTTGGTAGAAATACCGGAGTATGTCGGTTGCGTAAGTCTCTTTATGGACTTAAGCAATCACCTCGTGCATGGTTTGATAGGTTTACTCAAGTTATGAAAAAGATTGGATATTATCATAGTCATTCTGATCATACATTGTTTGTTAAACGAAGACAGGAAAAAGAGACAGCCTTAATCATCTATGTAGATGACATGATTATTACTGGAGATGATTTTGATGAGATTTCAAAGTTGCAGAGTAACCTTGCGGCTGAGTTTGAAATGAAGAATCTAGGGGATTTGAAGTATTTTCTTGGAGTTGAAGTTGCTCGATCTTCGAAAGGTATTTTCTTGTCACAACGTAAGTATGTTTTGGATTTGTTAAAAGAAACTGGTATGCTGGGATGTAAGCCAGTAGATACTCCTATTGTTGAAAAACATCATCTATGTTTGGATCTGAATCAGGAATCAGTTGATAAAGGGAGATATAAGAGACTTGTAGGGAGACTAATTTATTTGGCTCACACACGACCAGATATTGCATATGCAGTGAGTGTAGTGAGTCAATTTATGCATTCACCGAGTGTAGATCATATGGCTGCTGTTATGCGTATCTTAGCATATTTAAAGTCTGCACCTGGAAAAGGAGTTCTATATCAGAAGCATGGACATTTGAATGTTGAGGGGTTCACAGATGCTGATTGGGCAGGAAATGTGAGTGACCGACGGTTTACTTCGGGATATTTTACTTTTGTAGGAGGAAATTTGGTTACATGGCAAAGTAAGAAACAGAAGGTGGTATCGAGATCGTCAGCCGAGGCCGAGTATAGAGGTATGGCCCACGGCATTTGCGAAATTCTTTGGCTTCGAAAACTTCTTGAAGGGCTTGGGTTCAAGCCAAAGGAGATCATGAGATTATATTGTGATAATCAATCAGCAAGAGATATAGCTGATAATCCGGTACAGCATGATAGGACAAAACATGTGGAAGTTGATCGGCATTTTATTAAAGAGAAACTTGAGAGGAAGATTGTGTCAATACCATTTGTGAAATCGGAGGATCAACTTGCAGATGTTCTCACGCATGCTGTGTGTATTCGAAAGTTTGAAGACTCACTTGTCAAGTTGGGCATGTGTGACATCTATGCACCAACTTGATGGGGAGTGTTGGTCGTGAGTCCTTTATTAGGGAGGTTTTGTTTATAAGCTTAATTATTTGTTTCCTTATTCAATAAGGATTGTATATGTATATATTTCAAAGAAAGTAATACAAGAATTATTCCAGTTAAATTCTATTGAAAAAAGAAAAAAAAAACCCATCTTCATCTTCCCTGACCCCCCTTCCCTGCAACTCACCACCGTGCACCCATCCTCCACTGCCTCCTTCGCACCCACTACCTGAAACCCAGAAAAGAAAAGAAAAGAAAACCATCTCCTGCAATCAGATCCTATTTTCCCCGAGGGTGTGTAGGTGTGGGGAAGAAAGGGGTGGGTTGGATAAGGTTTTTTTTTTTCATTTTTTTTTATCTTCTTCTACAAAAAATTATTTCCGAGAAAAAGATGGCTCCTTTTTTCCTAGGAAACAAGAAAGTTTGAGCAAGAGAGATAATTGGGATTTGGAGGTACCTTTTGGGTGGCAAACATGGCTGCTACTTGTGTTGCTATGCATTTGGTTGTCGATACGATTCCTAAATTTGCAAAGGAAGCTCGGAGGATATATGAAAATGACAGGGTGGTGTGGGTGAGATGCGTCTCGCCGGGGGGGGGGGAGGTCTGGGTGAGGTGACTTCCATCGGGCCATGTGGGGTGAGGGAGAAAGGTTTGGGTTGCAAAAGGGATTTGGGTTTTTTTGGGGGGGGGGGGGGGGGGGGGTTGGGTGGGTTTTGCAGGGAGATGGGATGGGTTTGATTATTATTTTTTTTTTTTGAAGATTCAGGTTTTTTTCAAAATTTGGCAGCCATGTGGCAGTCACGTTATCACTTAACGAATCAATGAATGAAAAATGTAACGGATGTATTATTTTGAAATAAAATAGTACGTGAAGTATAAAAATGAAATGTTTAAAAAATAGGGAACTTTAACGAAAAACTCCCGGTACTGTACACTTTAACGAAAAACCACATTTTTACACTAAAAAGTCAATCCTGGTACTATTCACTTTACCCTTTATTTTGTCTTTATTGTTAAAACTCAAAGTTTTCAAGCCTTTTTCATTAGTTTTCCTTAAAAAAATATTGTATGAGATTATAATAGATTTTAAACATGAAGAATTTTTATGTAATTTACCTAAATTTAAAAGGAAAAATTTGGTAGCTGAATAAAATTTCGGGAGAAGAAAGCGACAAATAGGTCTCCTTCATTTATGCAAACCCAAAAATTTAATGGTTGACAGAGACTGAATCACGGGCTCAAGTCACCCGATCTACCGGCCAAGAAAGTCATTTAAACTTTTAAATAAAATAATCATTCTCAAATTTGTTAGAATTTGCATTTGGTCACAGTTGTGGATGGATCATTGGATGCACCAGCTCATAGCTCACCAAACTTGTAGGACCCAGCTCCTTGTTATCTGTTTGAAGTTTCTAATTTTGGTTGTCATATCTGTTTAAAGTATTTATTCCTAAACTAGTCGGTGCATGTTCATCCACTTCGAAAGATATTAAATATCCGGTGACCGGTCTAAAGGCAAAATTACTGTAGATCTTTAACTACTTTAAGTTATGACGAAAGTTTATGATAATTACCAAGATTATCTCCAAATATGATGTTAAATAGTACATATTAGCACGAGGTAGATTGACAGCAAAAATAGTTATTGTCAAATTTGACAGTGACTTCAAATTAATTTTAATTAATTATTAAAGGTTATTTATTAATTTTTTTATTGGTTTAAAACATGTATTATAATGGATTGTTGACTGACCATACTTTTTAAGGAAAACTAATGAAAATAGTTTGAAAATTTTGAGTTTTAACACAAAATAAAGAATAAAGTGAATAGTATCATGATTGACTTTTTAGTGTAAAAATGAGGTTTTTCGTTAAAATGAACAGTACTAGAAACTTTTCGTTAAAGTTCTCTACTTTTTATTGGTTCACACATTTGCTATAATTTAAAATTTGTGTATAAAATTTTACAAATAAAACTTTAAAAGATATTAAAATATTTCACATTACTGTTAAATTTAAAATTCATGTTTAAAGTTTTCTTTTGGGATAAACAGCAGCAGTAGGTTTAAATTAATTTAGGTTATCATATTTTTCCAACTAAAGTAAGTATCACCTCAAATTTTGTGAGTACAAATTTATAATAATACCGCACTCATAGTGCCTTATCATGTCCAACACTTGAGCGGATGTGATCGATTTGTTTTTGGCATAGTAATCCAAATAGACTGAAGCAAAATATCAACTTTTCCAAGTCTTTTGCTTTTAGTTTTAATATGGGGAGCGATCATTGAAAATTCTTCGTGGCTCTTGGGGCTGCGGGAAGTTGGATATTTGTGGGCTCTGGTTGTGCTGCAGAATTTGGGACAAAATCTGGTTTTGTTAGATAATATTTTGAATACTTAAAAGCGGATTAGAAAAAGGTTGAGAATTTATCTCATTATTATTGGTCACGAGAAAGATAAATATATAATTATTCAGCTGAGTAAAATTCAAAAAAAAAAAAATTGTGCCAGTAGAGCTAAACGAATTTTAAGGTTTCCAAGAAGTTACTCAAAAAGAATAATAATAGAAGAAAAAAATTATTACTGCAGATCAATGTTTGCAAGTGAGACATCAACTGATTAAAAAGTAATTTCATTATATTTATAGTACATAATACACTCTGTTGAGTCTGCAACTTTTTCCAAACAAAGACTCAATAGCAACAGGAAGATCATCACAACCATAGCACTTATTTTTCAAGCCCAAATTGCCCAAACCATGGTTAATACTTTTGACTGACGCGAAAAAAACATACAAAGAAAAGCCACACAACCTTCGACTGACCATATAGTAACGGTAACACCCAAAACACCATAGATACATGTGATTAATAATTTAGTTGTATGCGTCGGGGTGGTCCTTAAGGTAGCTCTCAATAAGCTTGAACAAACCATGTGCCTTCTCTTTTCCAGCCTTGACGTGCTCTTCCTTAATTTCAATATTTCCCTTGGTGTGGTAGTGGCTGATGCTCTTGATGGTGGAACCACTTCCACATGCCACCAACTTGGTCTCGTAAGATATTTTCTCGATGGTGTCTGTCAAAGCATCTCCCTCAATCAAAGTGTAGGCGTATGAGTAGCTTGCTTCGTCAATCGAGTCGATCTGGTGCTTCACGTAGCCGTACTGGCTGCCTGCGAGACAAATAAAACATATAATATTATTAGATTGTGGATACAGATCACATATAATCATCTAGAAATCCACCAACACTGTAATAGTCTGACAACATGTATACATGTTGATAACATTTGTTAAACGAAACCATCGAAATCATTAACCGTGCTAATTAACTGACCTTCACCAAAAGTGATCTTCTTGATGGTTCCGGGGCCACCGTTTCCTTCGAGGATCTCAGCTTGCTTGACTGCCTGGGGTGCAATCTTGGGGATGAGGTTGTCAGCATCGAGGACAAAGGCCTTGAACAATCTTGATGGTGGAATCTCAGAGGTGAACTCGTTCTCAAATGTGAAGACACCCATGATGATTAAACAAAAGTTGGAAAATGAGCAAAGGAAGGACGATGGTTTTAGTGAAGGTTGAGAGTGCTGTGTTGGAGATGAGTACTGGGAGGTGATATTTATAGGTGTTCCAGTTTGGGGCATATTGTCATTTGGTCATTCGATGCCCTCCAAATTTACAAGGAATTTGAAATGTTTATTACAAATTTGTGTCACTGGTGTGTTGGATAACTCCAAGGGACAATATTTAATAGAAATTTGTCTTGGTCAAATAAAGCACCTTTGAATTGATTAATAAAAAAGTCCAACTGGTTTTTCTTTTTTGTTAGACGGTAAGAGTGTAGCCAAGAAACTAAAGGCTTCTAGATGTACGGTTAGATTATTAGCTTCAATTATTCCCGATCGGCCCCAGTTCTGGCTGTGCGCGCATATCGTTTCTAGCCTGCTTTTGCAGATTCTAATAATAGTCGGCAGATCTCATTTTAATTAAAAGGCAAAAACTAGGAATGCAAGATGGAGATGATGCTTTTTAAAAATAGAAAATTGTTATTAGTATTTTATAAATTTTATTTGACACTTAATTAAAAAAATACACTTGTAAAGAGTGTAAAATAAATTTTTTAGAATACTAATAAAAATTTCCTTTAAAGTAACATGTTTGGAGCTTTATAAAATCATCACATACAGTTCAAGGGAAAAACGTAACCAAAGGATATAAAAGTACACACATTCACATGTTGTGACAAAATTGACCAAAGTACACATATTCACATGCTGTGACAAAATTGACCAATATGTGTGGATTATCTACACACCTAATTTTACTTCTCTCACATTCTTTGATAATTTCTGTCCGTTGATTTTCTTCAATTAATTCATTCCGACGACCGAAAATTAGAAAAGTATGTAAGAAGTAAAATAGAGTGTGTGGATATCACACTCCTAATTATAATTTATAAATGTTAAAACGTTTTTAGTTTGGTTTGGTTAATTATCATCGTGGTAATTTTTTTTTTCTCTTATTTAATTTGGGAGAGGATGAGCGAGGGGTGCTGAAGACTTCTTTTTATTTCAAAAATGGCAACTGGCAGTCAACATCGCCTATCAATTTCCGGTTGCTTTCTGAACAATTAAATGGAGTAAATTTTTTATCTTGCGTTTGAGAATAGAAGTAAACTCCTTATTAATTTACTTGGAATCAAATAGTCGTCACAAATGTTGAATAACTAATGGTACATCTTATTAGTTATACTTGGGATGGATTTGTACAAAGAGAAAAAAATCCCAAGTTTGTGAGATAAATTTTGTGACTAATAAACTAGCTAATTTGAGTTTATCGTGTTTACTTAGTTCAATTTATTTTGATCAAGCAATTCATCTCTCGTCGACATCTCTTAATGTAAACACTGTAAGGATCTTCAGACCAAGTGATATTTTATTGTAGTTTCTCTTTGTTGGCAGCTCCGCTGTTAACTAAAAACAAATTAATCCAAAGCTATAGGCTAATTTAGAGAAAAATGAGATTGATATAATAATGCAGAGAAACCAAAATTCAATCGCTTCATTGATGCATGAAGTAATTGGTTGGATTAATGGAGTAGTTTGCATTACCAAATACCACATATGGACAGCAACAACGTGTCTCACAATTACAGCTGACCATGTAGATTCAAAATTTTATCTCATGCATGTGACCAATTAACTTTACCTTACCAGAAAAAGAAAAAAAAATCAATAAAAAAATTTGGGCAAAAATTCTGCCGAATGCTGGAGGAAGGTCGTCATACAAACAGGATTCAACGTGCTTATAACATGCATGATAACGTTTTTTGCTTCTTTCAATAATAAAACCCCCAAAGTACTGCTTATACAATGAGTTCCCTAGCAACGACGGATATGCTGGAATCAATTAATCTATAAAGAATAAGTATATCGAATATGGTTGATTCCTTACCAATAATCAATTATTATTTTTGTTTTATTAAACTATTTCTACCACCTATATATAATCACGAATTCAATAGATTTGTACAACTAATTACTATTTTTTGTATTTTTGTATTTCGTACAACCAATTAGTAATTTTATTGTTGCCCTATCAACTAATAATAATTGACTAAATAGTTTTATATGAAAGCTAACAAAAAAATTTCAAATTTTTTTAATTTTAATGAAAAATAAAAATGTAATGAATAGTATTTAAAAAAATTTAGACAAACCCTTTCCCATAAGGATTACAATACTTAATGAGTAATCTACTCCTAATAGGAATATAAGATACATTCCTATACTAAATAGGACTGCAACACTCCTCCTTGAGTGTGTAAATACTCAAAGCACCATCGCATCAGATCTTCAGCAGATAAGGTTGAATAGTTGATGAAGTCGTCGGCACAACGGGTATTCGCGAGTCTCAAATTTATGTTGAAGTATGCATTTGTAAAAACTCACAAAAACCTCGCTATGGTAAAACCCATGATAGGCAAAACCCATAGACTAAGGAGAAAAGTAAGAAAGTATGCATAATGTCTAAACATTCGTCGAACTGGACGAAGGTAGTGAACTCAACGGAGTATGATCATCCCAGGATGGGTGCCTCGTTAAAACCTAGTTAGGTAGCAAAAACCCAGTGGGAAAAATGCTCCTAATCGTAGGGAAAAAGAGTACATTAAGATCATGTGAGTATACTTCTAGATACTCCCTCTGAGTTAGACATAACTTCTAAATAAGAGAACTACAAGCGATTTAACTCAGATAATTTACGCATACCAATTCCTTGGACGAGCTTCTGGAAAGTAGACTTGGGCAATGACTTGGTGAAGAGATCGGCCAAGTTGTCTTGGGAACGGATTTGCTTGACTTCAATGTTCTGATGCTGCTGCTGCTGGTGTGAGTAAAAGAACTTTGGCGCTATGTGCTTGGTGTTGTCTCCCTTGATGTATCCCTTCTTTAACTGCTCGATACATGCGGCATTGTCTTCAAAGATCGTCGTAGGAAGGTCAACGACTGATGTAAGACCACTAGTACTTCGGATATGTTCCATAACTTCTTTCAGCCAAAAGCATTCACGCGTTGCTTCATGTAGGGCGAGAATCTCAGCATGGTTCGACGAAGTAGCCACTAGTGTTTGCTTGGTAGACCTCCAAGATATAGCGGTGTCTCCAACGGTAAAGACATAACCCGTTTGAGAACGTGCTCTATGTGGGTCAGACAGATATCCAGCATCTGCATAACCAACAAGGCGAGAACCATCCCGAGGACCGTAAGGGGCGGCAACACTCGGTGATTCGTGGGTATAGAACAAGCCCAAATCCGTTGTACCCTTGAGGTAGCGGAAAACGTCTTTAACACCATTCCAGTGCCTGCGTGTGGGCGCATTGCTGTATCTTGCCAAAAGATTAACAGCGAAGGAGATGTCGGGTCTAGTGCACTGAGCCAAGTACAATAAAGCCCCAATTGCACTCAGGTAAGGAACTTCGGGTTCCAAAATCTCTTCCTCATCCTCCTTTGGACGGAAGGGATCTCGTTTAGCATTTAGAGTTCGAACGACCATTGGTGTACTCGAAGGCTTCGCTTTATCCTCATTAAAACGACGCAACACCTTTTGGGTGTAGTTCGATTGATGTACTAGGATTCCATCCGAACAATGCTCGATCTCCAGGCCGAGACAGTATCGAGTTTTTCCAAGATCCTTCATCTTAAATTCCGATTTCAAGTGTGCAGCAATTCCCTCAAACTCTGCAGGAGTCCCAATGAGGTTCATGTCGTCGACATAAACTGCAACGATTGCAAATCTGGAATGTGACTTCTTTATGAACACACATGGGCATAGTTCATTGTTCACATAACCCTGACTTGTCAAATATTCACTCAGGCGGTTATACCACATCCGTCCGGATTGTTTCAATCCGTAGAGTGACCTCCTCAACCTAATTGAGAGAGTGTTCCGTGGTCTAGAACTATTTGAGCCAGTCAATGGAAGTCCTTCTGGAACTTTCATATATATTTCCGTATCTAGATCCCCATAGAGATACGCGGTTACCACGTCCATAAGCTGCATATTCAGTTTTTCGGAAACTACCAAACTGATTAGGTAGCAAAACGTTATGACGTCCATTAGGGTGCGTTTGGTACGCGGGACGGGACGGGACGGGACGGGGCGAGGCGTTCCGTCCCGCGTTTGGTACGCCTAAAACGAGTGGAACGAGGCGTTCCACGGGACAAGTTTTGGATGATTTTTGGTTCCACCTCCCACCCATGGAACGGGCTTGTTCCACGTCTGTGGGACATAAATTTTTAACATTTTAGGACAACAATGCCCTTTGTCTTTTTCAAAATTTACAACATCCGTCCCGTCCTGTTCCGTCCCGTCCCGTCCCGTCCCGTCTGCGTACCAAACGCACCCTTACGGGAGAATACGTCTCCTCGTAATCAATTCCAGGGCGTTGAGAGAAGCCTTGCGCTACGAGGCGTGCTTTGTATCGCACTATTTCATTCTTCTCATTACGTTTCCTCACGAAAACCCACTTGTAGCCAACGGGCTTCACACGTGGTGGTGTAGGAGCGACTGGTCCAAACACTTTACGTTTCGCGAACGAATCGAGTTCGACCTGGATTGCTTGTTTCCAGTTTGACCAATCGGTTCTACGTCGGCATTCATCGACGGAACGTGGTTCAATGTCATCGCTAAGCATGATGTCAGTAGCTACTGAATACGAGAATGCGTCGTCGACGATCATCTCATTCCTATTCCAAACCTCATCCAATACTGTGTAATGGACCGAAATCTCGCGATTCTCGGGAGGCCGGCATGTTTCATCTGAAGCATCACCGTAATCTAGAATAACCTCATGCGTTGGAACGGATGAGTGAGCGATGGTCGGATTCAAACTAAGGTCACTAGTTGGTGCCATTTTCCGCTTCAGGGTCGGAGCAGATGATTGGCTAGCCGCCAATGTACCGTGCCGCGTGGAAGTTGCGGCCTCCCCTCCTTCGGGGACGGTCCGGCCTTCCCAGGCGGGTTGTTGACGTACACGGGGTACATCTATCCTTGCAGGTGTGTTTGCAGCAGGTATATGTGATCTTGTCACTTTAGCTAGATCATTAAAAGCATCTGGCATGCTTTGAGCAATGCTCTGAAGATCTATAATTCGACGCACTTCAGTTTCAGACTGAGCAGTGCGGGAATCTAAATGAGACATAGTGGGACCATACCACGACAATTCGCGGCGTTCAACGGGAACGTTAGCATGCTTATCTCCCCCTAACGCCGGGAAGACTGTCTCATCAAAGTGACAATCCGCAAAACGTGCGGTTAAAAGATCTCCTGTCAAGGGTTCTATGTATCGAACAATTGATGGCGAATCATAACCGACATAGATTCCCATTTTTCTCTGAGGACCCATTTTGGTACGTAGCGGCGGCGCTATTGGCACATAAATGGCGCACCCAAACACTCGTAAATGCGAGACGTCAGGCTCGTATCCAGTGACCAACTGTAACGGTGAATGTGGTTGGGTAGCGGTGGGCCTCAGACGGACCAACATGGCTGCGTGCAATATTGCATAGCCCCAGGCAGATACCGGCAGTTTGGTTTTCATAACCAAAGTCCGAGCTATCATTTGAAGGCGCTTTATGAAAGCTTCTGCCAGGCCGTTTTGGGTGTGAACATCGGGTACAGGATGTTCCACATCAATCCCTACGGACATGCAATAATCGTCAAAGGTCTGTGACGTAAACTCTCCAGCGTTATCCAATCAAATCGACTTAATCGGATAATCAGGGTGGTGAGCCCTTAGCTTAATGATTTGAGCTAGGAGTTTAGCAAACGCGGCGTTGCGTGTGGACAACAAGCAAACATGTGACCATCGTGTCGATGCATCAACCAACACCATAAAATATTTAAATGGTCCGCAAGTTGGTTGGATTGGTCCACAAATGTCCCCTTGAATCCTCTGAAGAAATTTAGGGGGGTTATGAATAATCTTTGTATATGAGGGTTGAGTATTCAACTTCCCCAAAGAACACGCTTTGCATGGTGGGAGTCCAACATGAGGATGTAACTTGTGCCCGTGTGATGATTTGAGGATACGGCGCATCATGTCACGTCCAGGATGTCCCAAACGGTCATGCCAAAGCAACAAAGTGTCCTGGAACTCAAGCATAGGGCCGGCCACACTGTGGGCTTCTATGCCCCGAATGGTTGTGATGTACAACCCATTCGGCATACGTTCCAACTTCTCGTGAATACGCTTCTGGCCATATTCGTATGAAGTGATACAAAGAAATTCAGAACCATGATCTTCAGTGGTTTCAATATGATATTTATTATCTCGAATATCTCTAAAACTCAGCAACGTTCTTCCGGAACGTGGAGAATAGAGTGCCTCCTTAATGGTCAAGATAGTACCATTAGACAACATGATACGTGCCTTTCCGTATCCTTCAACCAGGTCGGATGAACCTGCGAGGGTTGTCAAAGGAGATTTCTGGGGTATTAAGTTAGTAAAATAGTGATTTTCACGCAAGATGGTGTGCGTGGTTGCACTATCTGCCATACAACTAACTTCCCCACTAGACATACCTAGAAATAAATTGATTGAATTGGTCACATGCATAAATATAAGTCCATTCATTCAATTAAGCAATTCGAGAAAATAATATCCATTCAAATAATAATCCATAATTCAAAACAAATCAAAACCAAACAAATTATTCCAAATACTTAGAAAAATTGTTCAAAAATTTAAACCATAAACCTAGATAAATAGGAGATAGGGCCGGCCACTCCTAGTGGGTTCGGCCACTAGGGGTAAACACCCTAAAAACATGTCTAAATTTATTCGTCCATAGGGGCTGACGCCTCCTGAAAATCCGATATCTCCATGGATGTGGTTGCATCTTCCGGACGATCCACAGCTGCAAAGTTAGACTCACGATGTGTATGATACTTGGCAATAGCCTCAGGGGAAGCTCGGCATACGCGTGACCAATGATCCTTTGATCCACAGCGATATCACATGTCCAGTTCAGTAGAAGCAGACTGACCGGGAGCTTTGCCCTTGTTCTTGAAGTTTGGGACCTTAGGGGCGAGTGGTGGACGCTGCTGGGTCACAATCCTTCCCTTAGGTGCGGCTCTCTGTTGACCTTGGGCTCGTGGTGGAGCTTGTTGCCTATTACCACGACCACGACGATTCGTACGTCGTTTATGGCTACGAGAAAATATGGCATGTGCTTCAGGCACAGCGTTCGAGCCAGTTGGTCGAGCTTGATGATTTCTCATCAAAAGCTGGTTTTGCTTTTCAGCGAGAAGTAAAACAGAGATTAGATCCGAAAACTTGGTGAATTTCTGTGCCCTATATTGTTGCTGCAGGACAATATTGGTGGCATGGAAGGTCGAATAGGTCTTCTCCAGGAGATCTGATTCGGTGAGTTCCACTTTGCAGAATTTCAACAAAGAACGGATTCTACAAACTTCAGAGTTGTATTCATTCACGGACTTAAAGTCCTGGAAGCGAAGATGCTGCCAATCGTGTCTTGCTTCAGGCAAGTAGATGTCTTTCTGGTGATCGAAACGGTCAGCCAGAGCAAGCCAGAGGGTGCGTGGGTCCTCCTCAGCGAGGTACTCGGTCTGCAGTGCATCATGGATGTGTCTTCGAATGAAGATCATTACAGTAGCCTTCTGAGCTTCGTCAACAGGTTTGTCAGTGACGGGTGCCTCGATGGTGGCTCTAATACCCTTTGCAGTTAGATGGAGCTTCACGTCTTGAACCCACTTTAGATAGTTTCTTCCAGAGACTTCTAGAGCGGAGAAATCGAGCTTGTTCAAGTTCGACATGTCCCTAAAACAGAGGGAGAAAAAACGTGAGTAGTCATATGGTAAGCCATAGACATATATCGTAGAACATACAGGTTCTATTAGACATGTAGTGGTTTAAATCATGCATGAAAACTACAGGTTTCATGTGGTATGTTTTGAATGAAAACTTCAGGTTTCAAAGGCACTAAAATTGAAACTACAAGTTCAATTTAGTTTTATGAACAATTAGTTCATAATGAGAGGTTCCTGTAAGAAACACAGAATACAATATACAAATATACATATAGTGGATTTGAGGTTCTTTGGGAACTCAAGTGTGAGAGCTTCGTTACTACGAAAGTATGTGACGGTTCAAAGTATAAAAATAAATTATTGAATCGTTAATGTCCAAAAAATGAGCTTCAGGTCAATAATTTTGGATTCATAATCAGATTAATGAACTGCAGGTCAATTTTAATTAATTTAATAAATCGGGCCATACGGGGCGATTGTAGAAGCAAAATAATATTAAAATAATATTATTGGGTCGAAAGTATAGCCCCAAAATAATTTGGGCTTAGTGCCGTGGGAATGGGGCACGGTTTGGGTGTCTTAATCAGAAGATAAGGCCCAAAATAATTGGATGGTGGCTGCAGGCCACGGGTAGAAGGTAGGCCCCCAGCCGAGCTGGGTTTGGGCTGATAGGGCGTACGGGGGAAGGCCCAGCGAAGGCTGGCCTTGTGGGTTGCGCGGGAAAAGCCCAGCCACCAGGCTGGCGTTATGCGGGCCGCAGGGCGAAGCCCATGTGCAGGCCGTGACACAGGGAAGGCCCAGCAAAGGCTGGGTTTGCGGGTCAGTGTGGCCGAGGGCTGCAGGCCCAGTAACGGAAACAAAGCAGGCCGAAGCCTGCTGTTGCTTGCGCGGCGCAGGAATGGTGCAGTGCACCCATTCCGATTTTCCCATCTTTTTTTTTTCAATTCCCTTAGGGTTTTAGGAAAAAACCCTAACTTGCTTCTAATTTATTGTTATAATTTGACTCACAAATTCCACATAACAATTTTAATTTTGCAATGCATGAAACAAATATATATATTGACAAATATATGAACATATACAATATATATATCGAAAGGAAAATATAAACATAGAGGGGTTCATGAATCATGGGGAATGTTTTCATGCTTCGTGGACGTTTCAAATATCTTCATTTATTTTAAGCGTACCTGATTAGCAGAAAACGAATAAGCCTTTGAATATTTGGTGGATGAAAGACTCCTCCAACGATGCGTCAATTCCTTAGCTTCTGGCAAGAGCGTGCTGATAACGTGTTGTAGGCCTAATTGAGTGAGCGATCTAGGAAGAGAGAGAGAGGGGTGGTGCGGCAAGCTTAGGAGAGGAGAGATTGATTTGATTGTGAGGTGTGTTTTAATTCACCCCATTGTGCCTCTATTTATAGTGGTAGAAAGGACAAACCCTTTCCCATAAGGATTACAATACTTAATGAGTAATCTACTCCTAATAGGAATATAAGATACATTCCTAATCTATTAGGATTTACACAATCACATTCCTATACTAAATAGGACTGCAACAATAGGTACTTTAACATCATCTGTAAGTAATGTTTCAATAAAAAATAGTAAAATTTAGACTTATAAAATTACATTATTGTCCATCATTTTTTTGTGTGATAAATGATTAATTTGTCTTTTTACTTTTTTTTACTTGATAAAGAGTTTTATTAATTAGTAGAAATACTAATATTTGATAAGAAATATCATTTTTTTTATAGACAAGCTCCTGTAAACAATTATTGCAGGTTAGACAGGAATATAATCCGGCCGGCAGTCTTGATGGGACATTTCTAAAGCTAGTCAAATTTTACAGACTTTGTTATTTTTTAAGACTGCTTGAAAACTTGAGGGGAATTTGACAAGATAATTAACATGGAATTGGATTTCATCCATATTTAAATTTTGAGGATTTTAAGATATCGTACAGTTAAAAATTATTTATTATTTGATTTAAAATTAAATATAAATAATATTTGATGAAAATTAACCACATGATATATGATAAACGATTAGAATAGAAAAATATTTAGAATTCCAATTAATTATTCGAGTGTTTATTTTTCAAATTGGCTAAAAAAATTGGTAAGAGTCAAATAGTTAGTTATCTAAACTACATATTAATATAATTGTCTTTGTCAATTAAAAGATGATAGAAAAACTTCTAAACTACATATTAATAAAACCTTCCTTGTCAACTAAAAAGTGAAGAAAAAAAATGAAAAACAGTAATATAATTTCACAAAATAAAATTTTACTGTTTTTTTGTATACTATATGTAACAGCCCGTCCCGATATATATGTTAATTAAGTGATGAATTGACGAAATTACCCCTTCGGGGTTGTGTACGTATGGATGTGTGTATGTGAGGATGGCCAATAATGAACTGCCCTCAATTATTGGGGCCAATTAGATTTTCTTGTGGATCCTTGATATCTGATTAGAGACTTTTGACCACACACATCCATCCCTCACCTCACTCCCGTCACACTCTCTCTCTGTCCATCACTCTCACTCTCTCTCTCTTCTCTCAAAACACACTCTCTCTCTACCATATACGCATGGCACACCCATCAACCTTCCCAAATCTCACAGATCGAAGGAACGAAGACCACCATCGTGATCCTGAGGTCCTTGCAAGTCCAGTGACACCATTTTCAGGTAAGAACCATGTCGATTTCACGTTGAAAACTCGAGCTCCGAGTTAAGTACTGTTTATGAAGTTTTTTTGGGTTGTGTTTTAGGCAAAACCAAGCTCACTACGAGCCTTAGAAGGTTCCCAGAAGGCTCGGGGACGTTCATTGGAAGCATCTTGACGTCGGGATCACGTGGAACGAGTTTGGCTGGTTTTGGAGATTTTTCCCGACGAGTTTTCAGGCGATTTTCGTGGTTTTTAAAGGTATAGGCTTGTTCCTTATTTGATTTTGAGCACATAGGAAGAAAAATGAGAGAAAATGGTGGAGAAATGGCAGAGAAAACCTGAGTTGCAAGTTTCCGGCGACCGGTGGCCAGCGCCGGCATCGCAAGGAAAAAGGTCACGCGCGTGGGGGCGCGTAGACCCGTGCCACCCACGGCGCGTGAGGGCGCGTGGCCCAGTGAAATTTTTTTATAAAAATTTGTCGACATCCGTGACGTCGAGTAGGTCGCGTTGGTATATTCGTATGCCAAAATTGAGCTATGTATGAGAAGTTATTACCGTATTTGTGTAGATGTGCTTAAATAACGTATTTTTAGTAATTTCTCATATAGGTGAGACTTATTTCCGAGGACGAGCATAGTCAAGCTAGACGTGGGGGCTACGACCCAGCGACCTATCAGTGAGTGGGCAACTATTTTTCTGTATAACCTATATATATAATGATTTTCCCAGAATCAGCTTTTAAATGAAAAGTACGTTTTTATCGCCATGCATAAAACTTAATATTGATGCATGAGTATTCATATATACATTTCATGCATATGTTGGTGCCGAGGACGCCGAGTAAGTACCAGGTAGGTACATGCATTGTTGAGAAAGAACAGATGATATATGATGAGATATGATGTGATATGTTAGCTCATAAGCCTGCACATATTGTTAGTGCTCATGCCCAGAGTTAGGGGCACTGTCTTTCACTTGTCGTTCACCTCCCGCACCGCATGCTCGCCTTAGATCCAAGTTAGGTGCACAGTCTTGTCGTATAGACCACCTTTGAGTGGGTTCGACTTGTAGGTGACCCGCGAATCATTCGCACAGTCTTCACGTGATTATAGCACTAGAGCATTCTTACATTGATACAGTGATGTGATGATGACCTCATGAGGATATTGATGTATGTGCAGTATATATATATATATATATATATATATATATATATATATATATATATATATATATATATATATATCTGTGTGTGTGTGATGAGATTGAGATGTTATGAGCTATATGTATAGCCAAGGGCGGTGTTGATATCTAGTAGATATATGGTTATCCAGATGCATCGCATTACATGGTTCTTGAGATTCGGAATGGTTATTCAAATGCATTGCATGGCATATTATGAGATACGTTTGATAATGATTAATGTTGAGAAAGTTTGTGATATATACGTACGTATTATTTTCTGGGAAACTATACAGGTTTTACGGTGAGGGGCTATACTTTTGAGAAAAGAATGATTTTGAAAAGATTTGTTTTGCTGACCCACTCAATTTTGTTTTTCTCCCCTCTAGGTTCTAGATAGCTAGAGTACCCGTGGTGGTTAGCGAGGACCATTCGGCAGTTCTGACAGACTCATTCTTATGTAGGACACCCGTTGGTGTTATTCGAATTTAGTTATTAATGTTTGACTGCACTTTGACCTTGTACACTCTGGTTCTGTATAAGTACTATAAAAACTCTCTAGCATACTAACTCTTTTAGGTTGCTAGTGGATTAGTTTTAATTAGTTCGTACTCCATTAATGATTCTTGCTTCCACACTGTGCACTTGGCTACGTCACACTCACATGACGGCCAGCACGCTCTACTTTCGGGTCGGGGTGTGTTAGTTTGGTATCAGAGCCTTAGGTTGCAGTCTTGCATATTTTGTGAAATTTCTAATGACTTGATGTCTTCTGTCAGATCTATGCCGCCTCGTCGTGAGCCACGTCATGCTGATGAGCCTAGTTTCCCTAGCATAGCTCAGTTAGGGGAAGCCATAGCTAATGCTCTTCAGTCAGTTATTCGCCTGCCTCAGCGGACCCCTCTAAAGTCAGTGCATAATTTGAAAATAACCCAATTGATGGGGAACGAGGGGCCTGATGGTTTAGAGAAATGGTTTATGCACATTGAGAAGACCTTCAGTATAATGACGAATTAGGGGAGTCTACAGCCCAATAAATGGGTCGAGACGACTTCATGGTTTTTAGCTAAGGAACCAACAACGTGGTGGTCGGAGTTGGCTAAGAGGATGCCCGCAGAGGAAGCCAATGACTGGGAAGTGTTTAAAGAGTTGTTCTATAGGAGATTCATTCCTCCGGCGTATATTCATGGAAAGAAACAGGAATTCACCAGCTTGAAGCAAAAGAAGATGTCAGCTAATGAGTACTACCGTACGTTTACTGATCTCTCTCGTTATCACCCAGATGTTGCTGCCAATCAGGTTGAGATGTTACGCCGATTCAAATTGGGTACGAAGAGGAAGTGGCGTACGATAGCGACGGCGATTCCCTGCTCTACGTATCATGAGTTCTATGAAGTCTTACTACAGATAGAGGATTCCGAGAATTTGCCTAGTGACAGTGATGATAATGAGAGGGAAGGAAACCAGGGCAGGAATAATAAGGAAAAAGGCCCGTTTTCGCAAGGACCTCGCCAGACTCAGACTTTCAAACGTAGCGGGGCGAGCTCTAGTTCTTCGAGTAGAGGTTTCAGTGCTACTGGGCAGAGAGGTGGTGGCCGATTCTTTGGTGGTGGTATATCCCAGAGGCAGGGGAACTCTGGTAAGAATAGTGCTCCGTTGTGCAGTAGGTGCAACAATCGGCACTTTGGCGAGTGTTGACGTGGTACTAGTGGATGTTATACTTGTGGCCAGGATGGGCACCTGGCTAAGTATTGCCCTCAGACTCAACAGAGGCCTCATCAGCCTTCTATATCACTAGCTCCAGTGCAGCAGTTTTTAGGGCTGAGCGGCTATGCTCAGACCGGACGTGGAGGAGCTTTCCACTATTCGAGGGATCTCGTTCCATATTTACCAGATCAGTATCAGCCTCAGTATCCTACGGATCCCTACCACCAGAGTGGCTACGGACAACATTCTAGAGGGTATATACCTCCCCAGCAGCAGTACTCTGGAGGATATATGCCTCATCAGTAGCCATACTCAGGTGGATACTTACCTTAGCAGTAGTTTTTAGCTGGTAACTCGCAGTGGTATTCAGGGGGACAGCCCCAGCAGGTGGACGTTGCTGCTAGTAGTGTCGGGTCTTTGAGACAGGTCGGACAGTCGAGTCAGGGACGAGGAATGCAAGCTAACTGAGGTCGAGGAGGACGATAGGAGACGCAGGGCCGCATTCATAACCTCTCACTGCAGGACGCTCAGAACAACCCAGATTTGATTATGGGTACGTTGAATATTCTTGGTCATTTTGCTAGAGTATTGATTGATTGTGGTGCCACGCACTCTGTGATTTCTCATACATTTGCTCAATTGACTCAACCTCAATCTTCACCCCTTGGGTATGAGTTGGAGTTTGCCATGCCTAGAGGGGAGAAATGTTATGTGGATTGCGTATATCCAGGATGTCCCATAATAGTAGAGAACGTGGTTATGCCTGCTAACCTCACTCCGCTAGATATTGTTGACTTTGACGTCATTCTGGGCACTGATTGGTTGCACTACAATCGTGCCAAGATTGATTGTTACGGGAAATTAGTGACTTTTCATCGTCCTAGATTACCTGAGATAACCTTTGTTGGTGAGCGTACCGGAGTTAGACATGGTGTTATTTCGGCTGTGAGAGCCAAAAAGTTATTGAAGAAAGGTTGTCAGGGATACTTAGCTCATGTAGTACTTCATGACGATGCTCCTACTAACTTGGAGGATGTTCGAGTGGTTAGACATTTCGCTGACGTATTCCTTGAAGATTTACCTGGATTGCCGCCAGATCGCGACGTGGAGTTTACTATTGATTTGTTGCCAGGTACTAATCCTATCTCGTTGACTCCATATCGAATGGCTCATGCGGAGTTGCGAGAGTTGAAGATTCAGTAGCAGGAATTACTTGAGAAGGGGTTCATTCAGCCCAGTACTTCACCTTGGGGAGCCCCAGTTCTATTTGTTCGGAAGAAGGATGGTACCTTGAGATTATGTATCGATTACAGGCAATTGAATTAGGCGACGATTAAAAACTGTTATCCGTTGTCGCGTATCGATGATCTTTTTGATCAACTTCGAGGTGCATGTGTGTTCTCGAAAATCGACTTGAGGTTAGGCTATTATCAGTTGAGAATCAGGAGTGGCGATGTTCCTAAAACTGCCTTTAGGACTCGTTATGGACACTATGAGTTTCTGGTTATGCCGTTTGGTTTGATTAACGCACCAACAGCTTTCATGGGATTGATGAACAAGGTGTTCTAGCAGTATCTGGATAGGTTCGTTATTGTCTTTATTGACGATATCCTGGTGTATTCTAAGTCAAGGGCTGACCATGCTTGGCATCTTTCTATGGTGTTGAAGAAACTGAGAGAACATCGATTGTATGCCAAGTTCAGTAAGTGCCAGTTTTGGTTGGACAAAGTAGCATTTTTTGGGCATGTCGCTTCAGCTCAGGGTATTCAGGTTGACCCTCAGAAGATTGCGGTTGTGGAGAATTGGGAACAACCACGAACTGTCACCGAGGTTCGGAGCTTCCTTGGTTTGGCAGGTTACTATCGGCGGTTCGTTAAAGACTTTTCGGTCATGGCGCTACCATTGACGAAGTTGACCAGGAAGGATGTTAAGTTCGAGTGGGATGATGATTGTGAGCGGAGTTTCTAGCAGTTAAAGTATTGCCTCACTCATGCTCCTGTCTTGACGCTTCCTGACGATGATGGTAATTTTGAGATTTACAGTAATGCGTCGTTGAAAGGCCTGGGTTGCGTTTTGATGCAGCATGGTAGGGTGATTGCTTACGTTTCACGCCAGTTAAAACCTCATAAGAAGAATTACCCTACACATGACTTGGAATTGGCTGCCATTATCTTTGCTTTAATGATTTGGAGACATTACCTCTATGGTGAGAAATGCAGGATCTTCTCAAACCATAAGAGTCTCCAGTACCTTTTTACCCAGAAGGATTTGAATCTTCGCCAGCGTCGATGGATTGAGTTACTAAACGACTATGATTGCACGATTGAGTATCACCCTGGTCGTGCAAACGTGGTAGCTGACGCTCTTAGCAGGAAGTCCCAAGGCAGAATTAACGCTTTTCATGCGAGCCGAGTTCCTCTTCTTGCCAAGTTGAGATCGACTGGAGTGCAGTTTGAGGTAGATAATTCGATGGTAGACAATCGAGAGGAAGACTTACTTGCTAGTTTCCAAGTTAGGCCAATTCTAATCGACATAATACTTGAGATCCAGATGAATGATGATGAGATTCAGGAACTTATTCGGCTGAGGAATGATGGTAAAAAGAAAGACCTTCGAATCAGAGAGACAGACGGTATGCTTATGCAAGGGAACATGATGTACGTGCCGAATAATGCAGAGTTAAAGAAGGACATCCTAGACGAAGCACATATTTTAGCTTATGCGATGCATCTTGGAGGCACGAAAATGTATCATACCATTCGACCGTTCTACTATTGGCCGGGTATGAAGAGAGAGATCGTTGAATATGTAAGTAGTGCGTCATATGTCAGCAAGTCAAAGCGGAAAGGAAAAAGCCATTTAGGTTGATGCAACCACTTCCCGTTCCACAGTGGAAATGAGAAGATATTACTATGGATTTTGTGTACAAGCTCCCTCGTACTCAGAATGGATATGATGGAATTTGGGTGATTGTTGATCGACTCACTAAGTCGGCACATTTCTTTCCTGTCAGGGAAAAGTCTTCGTTGAATCGGTTGGCTGAGTTATTCATAGCGAAGATTGTGAAGTATCATGGTGTTCTAGTTAGTATTGTCTCAGATCGCGATCCTCGATTCACTTCTAAGTTCTGGATTGCTTTCCAGGAGGCTTTGGGTACGAGACTACTGTACAACACGACATATCATCCTCAGACATACGGTCAGTCAGAGAGAACTATTCAGACATTGGAGGATATGCTGAGATCGTCGGTTTTGCAGTTTGGCGACTCAAGGCATCATCGTTTGGATTTGATGGAGTTCGCCTATAATAACAGTTTTCATTCTAGTGTTGGGATGGCACCATTCGAGGCACTTTATGGGAAACCTTATTGTACACCTTTGTGTTGGTCAGAGGTTGGCGAAAGAGTTCTAGTGGGCCCTGAGATAGTAGATGAGCCTACTCAGAATGTTCAGGTTATTGAGGCTAATTTGAAAACCGCCCAAGATCGCCAAAAGAGTTTAGCAGACAGACATGCCACTGACCGAGTGTATGATGTTGGTGATTGGGTGTTTCTTAAGTTATCACCGTGGAAAGGTGTAGTTCGATTCGGAAAGAAAGGTAAATTGAGTCCTAGGTACATTGGACCTTATCGGATCACCGAACGAGTCGGTGAAGTGGCTTACAGGCTTGAGTTGCTGTTAGAGTTGTACAGAGTACATAATGTGTTTTATGTTTCGATGATTCGACATTATGTTTCAGATCCGTCACATGTGATTCCTCTACAACCTTTGGAGATTAACCCAGATTTGACTTATGATGATGAGCCAGTGACGATACTTGATTGGAAGGATAAGGTGCTCAGAAACAAGACAGTGCGTTTGGTGAAAGTTTGGTGGAGGAATCATTCAGCAGAAGAAGCTACCTGGGAGACCGAGGACGGGATGAGAGAGACGTATCTGAGATTGTTTTATGGATATTAGTATGTATGTGTTGTATGAAATTTCAGGAGGAAATTTTTATAAGGTGGGTAGATTGTAACAGCCTGTCCCGATATATATGTTAATTAAGTGATGAATTGACGAAATTACCCCTTCGGGGTTGTGTACGTATGGATGTGTGTATGTGAGGATGGCCAATAATGAACTGCCCTCAATTATTGGGGCCAATAAGATTTTCTTTTGGGTCCTTGATATCTGATTGGGGACTTTTGACCACACACATCCATCCTTCAACTCACTCCCGTCATACTCTCTCTCTGTCCATCACTCTCACTATCTCTCTTCTCTCGAAACACACTCTCTCTACCATATACGTACGGCACACCCATAAACTTTCCCAAATTTCACAGATCGAAAGAACAAAGACCACCATCGTGATCCTGAGGTCCTTGCGAGTCCAGTGACACCATTTTCAGGTAAGAACCATTTCGATTTCACGTTGAAAACTCGAGCTCCGAGTTAAGTACTATTCATAAAATTTTTGTGGTTTGTGTTTTAGGCAAGACCAAGCTCACTACGAGCCTTAGAAGGTTCCCAGGAGGCTCGAGGACGTTCGTTGGAAGCATTTTGACGTCGGGATCACGTGGAACGAGTTTGGCCGATTTTGGAGAATTTTCCCGATGAGTTTTCAGGCGATTTTCGTGGTTTTTAAAGGTATAGGCTTGTTCCTCATTTGATTTTGAGCACATAGGAAGAAAAATGAGAGAAAATGGTGGAGAAATGGCGAAGAAAACTTGAGTTACAGGTTTCCGGCGACCGGTGGCCGGCGCCAGCGTCGCGAGGAAGAAGGTGACGGCGTGGGGGCGCATAGACCCGTGCCACCCACGGCGAGTGAGGGCGCGTGGCCTAGTGAAACTTTTTTATACAAATTTGTCGACGTCCGTGATGTCGAGTAGGTCGCGTTGGTATATTCGTATGCCAAAATTGAGCTATGCATGAGAAGTTATTACCGTATTTGCGTAGATGTTCTTAAATAACGTATTTTTAGTAATTTCTCATATAGGTGAGACTTATTCCGAGGACGAGCGTAGCCAAGCTAGACGTGGGGGTTGCGACCTGGCGACCTATCAGTGAGTGGGCAACTATTTTTCCGTATAACCTATATATATATATAATGATTTTCCCATAATCAGCTTTTAAATGAAAAGTACGTTTTTATCGCCATGCATATAACTTAATATTGATGCATGAGTATTCATATATACATTTCATGCATATGTTGGTGCCGAGGACGCCAGGTAAGTACCAGGTAGGTACATGCATTGTTGAGAAAGAACAGACGATATATTATGAGATATGATGTGATATGTTAGCTCATAAACCTGCACATATTGTTAGTGATCACGCCTAGAGTTAGGGGCACAGTCTTTCACGTGTCGTTCACCTCCCGCACCGCATGCTCGCCTTGGATCTAAGTTAGGTGCACAATCTTGTCGTATAGACCACCTTTGAGTGGGTTCGACTTGTAGGTGAACTAGTCTTTACATGATTGTAGCACTAGAGCATTCTTATATTGACACAGTGATGTGATGATGACCTCATGAGGATATTGATGTATGTGCAGAGTATATATATATGTGTGTGTGTGTGTGTGTGTGTGTGTGTGTGTGTGTGTGTGTGTGATGAGATTGAGATGTTATGAGCTATATGTATAGCCGATGGCTGAGTTGATATCTAGTAGATATATGGTTATCTAGATGCATCGCATTACATGGTTCTTGAGATTCGGAATGGTTATTGAAATGCATTGCATGGCTTATTATTAGATACGTTTGATAATGATTAATGCTGAGAAAGTTTGTGATATTTACATACGTATTATTTTCTGGGAAACTATACAGGTTTTACGGTGAGGGGCTATACTTTTGAGAAAAGAATGATTTTGAAAAGATTTGTTTTGCTGACCCACTCAATTTTGTTTTTCGCCCCTCCAAGTTCTTGATAGCTTGAGTACCCGTGGTGGCTAGCGAGGACCATTCGGCATGGGAGACGGTGGGTGGGGTGGTATTAGGCATGGTCAAATCGTTATTTCAGTCGGGGCGGTTGCTTCGGGAGTTAAACCATACAAATATTGTTCTTATTCCAAAAGTGGATAATCCCAGGAAGATTGCTCAGTTCTGGCCTATTTCTTTGTGTAATGTGGTGTATAAATTAATTTCAAAGGTTCTGACTAATCGGTTGGAGAAAGTGATCTCAAAAGTAATTAGCCCGAATCAGTCAGCATTTGTGGCAGCGCGTCAAATTTCTGATAATATTTTGGTGGTTCATGAGTTATTACATTCTATGAAGCAAGGGAATGAGGACGGTACTAATTATATGGCTTTGAAGTTAGATATGGCCAAAGCTTATGATCGTGTGGAGTGGTCTTTTTTGAATGCGATGATGCATAAGTTGGGTTTGGATGATATTTTCTGCCAGTGGGTCATGGAGTACGTGCAGACTATTTCTTATAGTGTGGTTATTAATGGAGAGGCTACAGGTAAAATTCATCCTTGTAGGGGACTCCAGCAGGGAGATCCTTTATCGCCGTTTCTTTTTCTTATTTGTGCTGAAGGGTTGTCTGCTTTATTGCACAATGCAGAACGGAGTGGATGTGTTTGGGGGATTACGGTGTCTCCTACTGCGGACCCACTATCTCATGTTTTCTTTGCGGACGATTCGGTTCTATTTTGTCAAGCTACGGAAATGGATGCTTTACATGTGACTGAGATTCTTCAGACGTATGCTGATGGTTCTGGGCAGTGTGTAAATTTAGAAAAGAGTTCGGTTTTTTTTTAGTTTAAGGTGTCCGCAAGCTCTTCGGGCCCATTTGTCTTCATTGCTGGGGTTTCGGTATCAGGATAAGTTTGGGAAGTATTTGGGTATTCAAGCGAATTTTGGGGGGGGGGGGGGGGTCAAAGAAGAAAGTGTTTGAAGATATACGGAATAAGCTTGATGACCGTATTAATGGGTGGGCAGAACAGTTTTTGTCGATGGCTGGGAAAGAGGTTCTGCTTAAGAGTGTAGCTTCTGCGTTACCTAATTATCCAATGTCTTGCTTTCAACTACCCATTCAATTGGCTAAGGAGATTGAGCAAGTAATTGCTAGATTTTGGTGGAGGGATCCGAAAACGAAGAAGGGCGCGCATTGGTTGGCATGGAATAAACTGGCAAAAAGGATGGTTTTTGGTGGGCTCGGATTTAAAGAAATTATATCGTTCAATTTAGCGATGCTTGCCAAAGTGGGGTGGAGAATTATTTGTAATCCGGATTCTCTTTTGGCAAAAGTTCTTCGTGCAAAATATTATCCTACTTTGTCTTTTCTGGAGGCTCCAATAGGACGTGGTACTTCATGGGGTTGGAAAGGTATTGTTAAGGGCCGGAAAGTTTTGAAAGGAGGCATTCGATGGAGAATTGGGGATGGAAGGAGTATTCGTATTATGAAGGATCCATGGCTACCTGTACCGCGTACGTTCATACCAATTTCTCGGTTGGTGGACATGCCTTTGGTGGTGGCCGATTTGGTGGGTGGCGGGGGGATGTGGAATCGGGATCTAGTTGAACGCTGTTTCAATGCAGAGGAAGCCAAGGTTATTTTGAGTATGGCGCTTAGTAAGTTTGGGTGTCTTGATAGGCTTATTTGGCATTATTCACGAAATGGGATTTATTCCGTTAAGTCTGGATATATTGTTGCTCAGGAGTTGGATAAAAATGGTGAGATTGGGAGAAATGGTGGGGGACAATCAAGTACGAATCATGTATCTGATTCCCTTTGGGGAGATATTTGGCGGTTAAAGGTGCCTCCAAAGCTTCGTCATTTTATTTGGAAGGGATGTAAAAATGTGCTTGCGGTGAGATCGAATTTACAACGAAAAGGTGTTCGTTTGGAGTTGGGATGCCCTCTCTGTGGGGAAGATATTGAAACTCAGGTTCATTTATTTTTTAAATGTCCTTATGCCCGTGTGTTTTGGTTTGGTTCCCCATTGTAGCTGGATGTGGTGATGGTGGAGGGGGAAGATTTTCTAGCTTGTTGGAAATGGTTGTTGGCAAAATATGTTGTGGTGGAGGGGGGAGGGGTTGATGCGGTGGGTAATTTGTGGTCTCTGGCGGATTTGGAAGTGTCGAAATAGCATGGTGTTTGATAAGATTATGGTGGAGCCTGTTTTAGCTTTGGAGTTTTTGAAGCATCAATGGGGGGAGATTGACGGGTGCCAAAGGGATATGGGGGTGGCGTTGTTTAGTAGCCGACAAGGGGGGGATGGCAGCGGGAGGTTGTGTTCAGTGGAGAAAGCCTCCCTTTCAAACCATTAAAATAAATTGTGATGGGTTCTTAAGCAATTGTGTAAAGGTGATTTTGGATGGGTGGCTAGAGATTTTGCTAGAGTGTTTAAAGTAGCTGGTGGGTGGGGAATGTTTTTTGTAGTTCAAGTTTGATGGCGGAGGCAGAAGCGGTGCGTGCTGCGCTGTTTGCATGTGTTGAGGGGGGGTTTGACAATGTTCAGATTGAAACAGATTCGAAGGTGTTGGGGGATATGCTGACTGGAGTGTTACCAGTGGAGGCTTCTGTGGAGGGTATTCTTTGGGATATTAATCATTTAACGCATTATGTGAGTCATGTTGAATTTCTTTTTACCCCGCGCTCTTGTAATAAGGTGGCGCATTTGGTTGCATGCCATGTTGCCAGGGTGGGGGGGGGTGTCATTTGTGGGATTTTTTTTTGAACCAGAGTTGTTGTTTAATGCTTTGACTGCTGATTTAAATGTTTCAATTTGTATATAATATTTGGTTACTTTCTTGGAAAAAAAAAAAGTAATTATACGTCCAATACGCTAATTATCCTCGTTTCAAATCATATTCGTCCAACTTGCAATTTGTACGAAAGTTAGTCTTGATACATCCAATACGCAAAATTTGTCTTGGTACATCCAACACGCTATATTTGTCTTGATACATCAAATCATATTCGTCCAACTTGCAATTGGTACGAAAGTTTGTCTTGATACATCCAACACGCTAAATTTGTCTTGATACATCCAACACGTCAATTGTCCTCAAAATGCGTCCATGTTCAACGTAAATAATCATCCAAACATGTTTTTTCTTGGTCTGACATAACAAAGACACCCGATAAAAAGAAAAATATATAAGTACATAAAACTCTTATTCTTTTAATGTCATTTCACATTAATCCAAATATTTTTAATTAAATATTTCAAATAAGTAATCAACATATTGAAAGTTACATCTGTAAAGTTCCAGTTAAATTTGTATGTGTGGTAACAATAGTCCCCACTAATAAGCTTATTTGGACAACCTAATTAAAAAATAAAAGGCTAAATTTTTTTCTTGATCTCTGTGGTGAGACACTACTTTTAAATCGACCCATGTGGTGAAAAAAGCGTTAATCTTAACCCTATTGTGAAGTTCATTATCAATCGTAGTCTAAATTGAAATTTTTGTCAAAATCTCACCCACATGCAGGGGTAAAAAGGTCATTCTATTCTTTTTTATTTTCATTTTTGTAATTCCACTTTTCCATAATCAACAAAAATAGAAGGGAAAAAAGAAAGAAATTAAAATATAACATGAATGTCACTTTAATCACAAAAATTGTGAATTAATGCAACCACCATGCATATCATAAACCACACCAACAAGAATTTGAGAATATTGCATATTGTAGAGCAGGATCAATTGCCCTGATACCATTTGTAACTTCCTACGCCCCCCTCTCCTGAAATATTTATTTACGGGGGATAATTCCGATGATAGGCCCAAAGTCAAACTCTCATTTATTTCCTTCTTATTTACATATTCTACATCCAACATTTACTTACCAAAAACATAAGGCTTAATTTCATCTTATTCATCAAATTTCTTTTCTTAAATCAACTTCTCAACAAAATATAATTTCTTGATTATTTAAGTACCATTTATCATGATTCTTTAATTACATGCCTTGTTTCCACCCATGATCAACAACTATAATTTTCATATCAAACATACTATTATATTCTCACTTTGTCAATTATTTAAAATGTGTAGACCTTTCAAGGTCACAATTTATATTTTTGAATAGAGCTCGATCTCACGAACGTGTAGGCGCAAACCATTTGTGAAACAAAGTTATAACAAAGAAGTTATTAACAATTGAAGTGGAGGGCAAAATAGGCCGTTTACATTAATTGAAAGGCTCTAGAAAATCTAAAGCAATGGGATGATGTCACGTGTGTGGTTGTGATGGAAAGGGAACGAGAGAAAGGGAGAAAGGGGGACCAATTAGAGGGGGGAGAAAGGAAAGAAATGAGAGAAAAAATAAGAAGAAGGGAGAACCGGGTCTCTCGACCCGTGTGACCCGTCCGGTAGAGACCATGAAATCTGGCGAGCTCCCAGTCAATTTCCGATGAATTTAAGCCCTTATCAGCCAGAAAACATTTCCTACTCTTCCCTCTACTGATCTCATCCAAAAATTGGGAGAAAATGGGATTTAAACTGTGAAATTCTCAAGGTAGGTGCGCCGGAACTCCTTGGCAGCGATCCACTAGTTTTTGAAACCATCACCATTGACCACCATCAAGGGTAGACTCCTTGTGAACCCAGGAACATGTCCCAAGCCTTGTATGGGGCGGTGGCGCACCGGAGGTGACAGATCGAGGCCACCCAATATCTAGGGGTCCAACAAGTTTGATTGGAATTAGGGATTTTCTAGGCTGAATTGGACTTGACCAAATGTATGAAAATTGTTCCCTTCCTTGAGATCTACATGCTTGTAAAATTTGAGAATTTTTAGAAATAGTTAAAATTTTCGGCGAGTTGGGGTGGCAAACTGCCACCTGCGGCGGCACGTGGCCAGTGGGCCACCGATGCTATTTTACGCAAACCTGATATCTAGATCTTAGATTTGACGTCCCTGGAATGTGATTTGATTATTGTGAACCTAGTTTCATTATGGTGCATTACTTGATTATTATTTGAATTGACGATCCGACAGTTGGATCGTCACCAAATTCTAATGCATCATAGAACGTAATATTTAAGGATGTAAGGAACTAACGGATTGGGAATCTGATGTAGGGATCTTCCTAAATTAGATTTGTAAGTTCGTAAAATAAAACGTTGGCCGCAATTGGAAATTGTGATTGGCAAAGATCCAATCATTGGATCTGGGTGAGATTTTAGTATGGTGTTCTATAAGCATAATGTGCACCTCAGGAAGTTGTGGATCTACAATCCAATTTGTAGATCTTCCAGATTGATTTACTTAGGGTTGTGGACCCTACCGTTGAAGTTGATCAAGAATTGACATTTGGTCAACATGGATTTGGAATGGATATAAAGGAAATGGTGAACTACGAAAGGCTTGATCCCGCTCAAGGGTACGTAGGCAGTCTAACAGTGTTAGATACAGCTTTAAGTAATTTGAGAATAAACCTTTAGAATGGAAATTGATTTATAAAAGAAAGTGGTGACAAAGTGAGAATATAATAGTATGTTTGGTATGAAAATTATAGTTGTTGATCATGGGTGGAAACAAGGCATGTAATTAAAGAATCATGATAAATGGTAATTAAATAATCAAGAAATTATATTTTGTTGAGAAGTTGATTTAAGAAAAGAAATTCGATGAATAAGATAAAATTAAGTCTTATGTTTTTGGTAAGTAAATGTTGGACGTAGAATATGTAAATAAGAAGGAAAATATATGAGAGTTTGAATTTGGGCCTATCATCAGAATTATCCTCTGTAAATAAATATTCCAAGAGGGTGGTGGGACGTTACATTAATCTTATATATTATTAGAGTGCTAATAAACTAGCTTCATTGTCTTATATGCCCAACCACTTCTTTATAAAATATTTGATACCAATTTTACCCTCTTGTAAATTGACATCTAAGAACCAAAGTAAAAAAGAAAAAAAAACGAAAAAGAAATAAGGACTTCAATTTGGATTGATTTATGCAATTTATTTTTTATTTTTTTGTTTCAGTGTTCGAGAGATGGTCAAGTTGGGCTGCTCAATCTTCCAGTTCTATAACCTTGAATTTCTTGCCCTCAAATTGCTCATAAAAGCATCAAAAAGTGGGCAAAAAGGGTTTTATCAAGTTTTTCCAACTCATACGGTGATCCACCCACTCCTTTATGGAACTTAGCCTCAAAAGATCAAGCTTTTCCAACATGGTAATCACATAAAGAATGGTTGTACGCCGTTTCCCTGAAAACCTAAAAGATAAATTAGTTCTCACCAACTTTTATTAATTTTAATTTCGGTTTCTATTAAATCATGAAGAACTAAAGGAAAGACGATGGACGTGGGAAAGAATGTTAGAGGAGAGAACCTATGCTTTGATTTTGGGTTTTATTTTGAAATGGGTGTAAAGTTAAATTTACTGACATCCTTGTGAGCTTAGATTGTCCTGAAATTGGTTTAAAATATATTTTTCTTAACAGGTAACGGGTCGGGTCATATTACCTGTTAATATTATTGGGTCGATTTCAGGTCGGATTATTTTATCCGTTTATTTTAACGGGTGTTACATGACACGAGCCGTTAAGATATCGGATATGACACGAAAATGACACAAATACGAAAAACACGACACGAATGGCAAGTCTAAAATTATCTAGTGCTGTCATGTTGACGAAAACTTTAAATTTGAATGCCATCACTTCTTCTTGATTTTTTTTCACCTTGACACTAATGGTTCAAAATCTGCAATAAAATGATCAGTCCGTATTCTCAACCACCCAACTCGAAACCCATCTTTTTTTGCAGCGAGATTTTCCATGAGAATCTAAACAAAGAAAACCGTATTAAAAATAATGTTCACTAAATTTAAAGGTTTAATTAGATTAAAAGTCATGTGGTGATAGGATAATCGGAAGATAATTATGTTGCGAGTTATATATTAGTTAAAATGTAAATAGTAGTTTGTTGTCCCATATTGACGAAGTGCTTATGTAATACTAATTGTAACTCCTATATATACTCAACTTTAGAGATTAATGAATATACAAGAAATTTTCAAATATTGTCATATATATTTTTGGTATTTACCATATTTAGTTTAACTTGGCATCAGAGCAGTTCGCTCTTAGTGACATGTGTGCTTTAATTTTGTGCCCATTTTTGTCGTGATTTTCTTCGTTTAAAAAAAAGAAAGAAAAAAAGAATAGTACCATAACATTGCCTTGCTACAGTGCTACATTGTGTGAACAGTGTCTGCTACAGTGTTCTAGTAAATTGTTTTCATTCCGCATATTTTTTGTGCCTTTATTGTTCGTGGTTTAGTTAAATGACTCAATATAATCATAGTGTTGTTATGCATCTTGGTGGAACAAATATACGGGTAATTGATACTGGGGCCATTGATCATGTGACTGGTGATACTAGAGTGTTTGATGAGTTATGTGACTAAGTTCGTAATCCGTATATTACTAGTGCAAATGGAGCACATTCCCATGTGAATGGTGAAGACACTATCTCTCTTACTCCAACCTTATAATTGGTCCACGCACGCTTTACTTATTTCTGATGTTAAGTGCAATCTTTTGTCGGTAGGCAAACTACTTAATACCTTATATTGTTCTGCTCACTTCTACCCCACGTATTTTTATTTTCAAGACATTCAAACTCAGAAGATAATTGGTCGTGGTAAAAGAATTGTGGGTTTGTACATCTTGACTATGGAGGATACTGTTGTTTTCAGTTCAAATAATCATCAAGTTTTAAATGTTGAAGTGGATGACAGGCGTCAAATTTGGTTGTGGCATCGACGATTGGGACATCCATCATTTAGTTACATGAAGCATCCATTTCTTTCTTTGTTTCACACTTGTAGTGATTTAGAGTTCAAGTGTGAAAATGTGTCATGTCTAAGAGTCATCGTGCTTCCTTTCCCATAAGTGATTCTAAAGCTGTGTTGCCATTTGATTTAATACATTTTGATGTGCAGGGTCTGGTGAAGGTTACTTCTAATGGATTTCGTTGGCTTGTTACTTTTATTGATGATTGTACTCAATTAATTTGGATGTTCTTGACGAAGAATAAGAGTGATGTTCCTTTGCTTCTTCAAGAATTTTGTGCAATGGTGTCTACTCAGTTTCAGGCCAAAGTTAAGGTCTTGAGGTCTAATATCAGAGGAGAATATGTGAATCACACTTTGACATGGATTTTTTTTTGTTATCAAAGTATTATTCACCAGACGACTATTTCGTTTACACCCCAACAAAATGGTGTGTCCGAACGGAAGAATCGTCAAATAATGGAGGTTACTTGCTTATTGATGTGACATTTTCAATAGGTTGAGTCCAATTTAAAATAACACTAAAACTTTGAGTCCAATTTAATCCAACAAAATATCGTGAATATTGAAGAGGAAAAAAATTCGAAGAAATAATTTACCTGCTCCTCCAAAAAAATTGTTGTGACTTCAGAAATCAAAGAAATGGTGCAGAGGAGACATTTACCTGCTTTCAAAGCTCCTAGAGAGTGTGGGCGTCAGTGAAAGAGAGAGGGCATAGGAGGGATATATGCTGTAAATTACAAATTGAGGTCATGTCAGATTGCAATTTCCATATAGGTGATCTAAACCATAAATGGCATTCTATCATATGCTTAGTTTGCAACTCGGCAGCAGAAATTCAGTCATTTTGAAATGCAACTCATTCAACTGAAAATAGAAATTAACGATAAAGTTAAAGTGAAGGGAGAAGTACCTGATATTCAAATTGGTAATACAGTCAACAACATTTTCTTGCCATTCTCCTCCAGCTGAAGCTTTTCTCAGAATGACTACATAAGGAGGAAGAACAATACAGTTATATGCAAGGTCCCAGTGGAGCAGCACGACCATTTTTTTTCTCTATGGAACGATCACATCGTGGTTTTCATTCTCTTTTCTCACGCTGTAGGATTCAGTTTTTTCTGAATTTTTTGTGTTGCACAATGTTGCTTCAGTTTTTTTTTTTTCTTCTTTTTTGAACAAACAAATTATCTACACGAGGTCAGAAAGTGAACTAAATCTCATAATGAGTCAATCATATTAATAATGTGGTTCAAATTCATCTTTGGTGAGAATCGAACTGAATATTTTTCACTTACAAGTAAAAATGAATACTATTAAATCGTAATATTAAGGGACACTTTTTTTTTAATTCTTATCTAGATTTTTTTTTCTGTTAGTATCTAAAATAAAATTTTTATTTTCTTTTTACGGAAATACCCTTAGGATTACGAGGACATGAATCTTATTCTTTCAAGACGGCATTTTTGTATGCTATACCGTATCTTATACCAACTGATCATGAGTGTACTGCCTTTCTCCCCACTTGTACGGCATTTCTCCTCACTTATTATGCCATTATCCAAATTATGATTTGTAAGCATGTCATGATCAAACAGCCCACCGACATTTATGGTTGTCTTTTATGTCGAAGTCAAATACTTGCGTCTTCTTCCTTTTCTTGTATGATTAACCATGAATTAATTGGTGTTGTTAGTCAATATATAGTTGATATCGATTGTATGATCATCAAGAAAATCCAAGTGTATTCACTTTCCACCTGTTGGAAATGGCGATAATATTGAGTTTGTTTTTGGACAATTATGCATTTGTGCATTGATTCTATAAATTCTACTTGTGGCTTTCTTTGACTTAATACATTTATGCATTTTTATTTTATATTTTACGCATGTAATTTTTTTTTAACAAACGATATTATTTACACTAAGGAAAAAAGGTAGGCTTAGCCTCACAATGGGCTAGCAATAACGTTGTTCAAATTCGTCTTTGGTGAGAAATGAATCTAAAACCTCTCACTTACAAGCGAAGAGAAATATCACTAGACTGTACTAAGTGACATATTTTATGCATGCAATTGAAAAATATATTTCATGTGAAAACATCCATTGTAAACTTCAAATTTTGTCCTAAATCCTTTACATATAGGGGGTTACTGTACACGTACCCTCCATCCCAAATCTATAAATACCACCCTCTGGTGATAAAATTTTCTCACATCAACATCAATCATCCTCATTGCTTCCTCAATTTCCTTGCTCATTTTCTAAGCTCTAAAAAATCATCACATTGGGTGTCTTCGCATACGAAACTGAATACACCTCAGTCATCCCCCTTGCTAGGTTGTTCAATGCCCTTTTTCTTGATATTGACAACCTCATCCCGAAGATTGCTCCACAAGCAATCAAAACTGTTGAAATTCTTGAGGGAGATGGAGGTGTTGGAACCATCAAGAAAGTTGACTTTGGCGATGGTTTGTTTAATTTCTACTATCTTCTCCATTGATTTGTTAATTTTATCTATTTAATATATATATATATATATAGATATATATATACACACACACATATATATCGAAAACACTAGCTAGTATCTTAATTTCTAATTCATTTTTCCATTTGACAGGTGTGCAGCTACAGTCTGATTGAATAAGATGTCATTTCTGACAAACTTGAGAAAATCTCTTACGAGATTAAGTTGGTGGCATCCGGCACTGGTTCTAGCATCAAGAACATCAGCGACTACCACACTAAAGGTAATGTTGAGATCAAAGAAGAAGATGTTAAGGCTGGCAAAAACAAGGCCCTTGGTCTGTCCAAGCTTATTGAGAGCCGCCTTCTGCCCAATCCTGATGCCTACAACTAAAACCATCTATCTGGCAACAAACTTGTGTCTTGCTTTCTCTGTTTATTCAACTGTGTGGTTTTCAAATTTTCATCATGCCAAAGCAATTCTCTGACTTGCACTTTGGATATGATTAAAGAGCAATGCTGTATTTAATTTTAATCTAAATAAATAATGCATATACTAATATGTAAATTATTTGATGATATTTAGCCTATGAAGTAGCTAGACTCTGTGCGATTAGTCTTTGATCAAATAAAAGGTGTGCGACTTCATGTAGATAATAATGCAGGATTTATGTGATTTTTTTTTTTGAACAATAGTATTTGAATTTATGTAAATTGACAATTAATAAAATCAAGAAAAGATTACAAAAAGCAATAATTAATATAAAATGGGAAAACAAGTAATTACTATTCCTTTCCACAAGTTGCTCAGTTTAATGCTCCTCCCAAATTTCAAAACAATTGTGGCAAAGGATCCTTTAAGCGGTACAATCGTGGTAATTACTCCAAGAACTTCAACAATTCTCATGGTAAATTCATAATTCTGGCAATGGCTGTGGTTATTTTTGAAATAATTCTGGCAATCGCTATAACTCTAATGGTTTTAATCACAACAACGACAATTTTGGTCATAATTCTGGTGGCAAAAATCCTTGCCAAATCTGTCATTCATTTGAGCATGAAGCAATCAATTGGTATGTAAGAATGAACCATGCTGGTAAAATACCTCCTGCCAAATTAGTTGTTATGTGTGTACACACAAATTCCAAGGCTTCCTCTCTTACTTGGCTTATTGACTCTAGTGTCACATCCTATATCACCAATGATATCTCTGTTATTCATTCCCTATTCCTTAATATGGAGAAGAGAAGGTGTATATTGGTGATGGACAAGGTATGTCTATTCATCATTTTGGCAATTCTAATGCTTAAAACACCATTTGCTACATTTAGATTGAATAATGTTCTTCATGTTCCCACGATGAAATTCAATCTCTTATCTGCTTATCAATTTTTGAAAAATAATTCTTGTGCCTTAACCCTTGATTTTGATGGTTTTACAATCAAGGATCGCTCTACAGTGAGGATGCTTTTTCAAGGGCCAATTAGAAAAGGTTTTTATCCTCTCCAAGGCATCCCTTAAACTTCTACACATTTATCAGTACTAAAGCTACACTTTAGATATGGCATAAGAGGCTTGGGCATCCCTCTATAACTATGTTTAGGAAGATTTTAAATAAAGCTAATCTTGTTCACAGTGGTGACAAGTTTGTAAATTTCTTTTGCACAGATTGTGTTATAGGTAAAAATCACAAGTTACCATTTTCCTCTAGTATTAGTCTTGTTCATGCTAGTTTAGAGTTGATTCACTGTGATGTTTGGGGACCAACTCCAATACTCTCTGTTAGTGGCTACAAGTACTATGTCCTCTTTGTAGATGAATTTACTAAATACACATGGTTGTTTCCATTGAAGGAAAATTTTGAAGTTTTCTCTGTATTTGCCAGTTTTAAAGCATATGTAGAAAATTTGATTGGAAATAAAATCAAAACCTTCATATTAGATTTAGGGGGTGAATTCACCAGTTCTGCTTTTAATTCATTTCTTGTGAATCATGGTATTTCTCATCAATATAGCTGCCCTTAAACTCCAGAACAAAATGGATGTGTTGAGAGAAAACATAGGCATCTCACAGAAACTGCTAGAACTTTCTTAGTAACTTCATGTGTTCCTCACAAATTCTAAGTTGAAGCTTTCTCAACAGCTTTGTATCTTGTTAATCGACTGCCTCTATCTAATTTGGACAAATCTCATTGGGAGTTACTCTTAAAAAAGGCTCCAAATTATTCCAAGCTTAAGATTTTAGTTGCAGCTGTTATCACTGGCTCAAACCATATGTATCTTTAAAGCTTAATGGCAAGAGTACTATCTGCGTTTTTCCTGGCTATAGTTTGCAACACAAGGGCTACAGGTGTGTAGATATTCAAACACAAAGGTTGTATATCTCCAGACATGTAATTTTCAATGAAGATCATTTTCATTTCCAAGGTTTACAACAGTCACAGAGCACTGCAACATTAGGATCTGCATCCTCAGAATCTACATCAACCTCTTCATCAACTTTCACTCTTCCATTTCCTGTCTCTCAAACAAGCCATTCTCAGCATAATCTTTCATCCTCGGGCAACACTTCATCCTTGCCTACTTCAGATCATTCTTCACTGCAATCTTCTTCTCCAACACCTATTCTATCACAAGTGCCTATTGCATCACATGATAGTTTGTCCTCAGTGCCTACAACATCACAACATTTTCCTCTTGTCCCCACAAATACACATCCAATGGTAACAAGGTCGAAGGTTGGGATCTTTAAACCCAAGGTATTGGCTGCAACTAAACATCTAATTGATACTAGCAGTTTTGTCCCTATAGCTTATTCACAAGCTTCAAAACATGACCATTGGAAACAAGCAATGTCTGAACAGTTTCAAGCTTTGAAAACCACTAGCAATTGGACTCTAGTACATTCATTTCCTCATCAGAATATTGTATGGTGCAAATGTGTTTTCAGAATCAAGAGAAAACATGATGGTACCATTGATAGGTACAAATCTCGCCTTGTAGCTTAAGGGATTTCATTAGCAAGAATGAGTTGATTTTCAAGTGACATTTAGCCATGTTGCAAAATCAATCACCATTCAAATTTTGTTAACACTTGCAATCCAACATAACTGGTTCCTCAACCAATTGGACATAAGCAATGCTTTGCTTCATGGAAATTTAAAGGAAGAAGTTTTCATGCAGCAACCACCTGGTTTTATTGATTCCACAAAGTCATCATTTGTCTGCAAGCTCAACAAGTCTCTCTATGGCTTGAAACAAGTTCCTAGAGCATGGTATGATAAAATATTTCATACTCTAACCTCTATTGGTTTTGAAAACTTCCAATCAGATTGTTATTTATTTGTTCAACAAAAGCCCTCTTTGTTTATAGTCCTAGTGTATGTTGATGACATTCTGGTGACTGGTCCCAATGCCTCTCACTGTCAAGCTTTTATTCATCTACTGAGCACTCTATTTCCTGTCAAAGATTTAGGACCCCTCCATTATTTCTTTGGGTTAGAAGTTCACAGAACCACAGAAAGCATAGTCTTGTCTTAGGGTAAATATGCACTTGATTTGCTTGTTAAAATAAATATGGATGACAGTAAACCATGCTTTACTCCAATTGAATCAATTAAGTTGGATCATAATGGACCTTTACTCTCAAATCCCAAGGACCATTATAGATGCTCTTCAGTACCTCACTTGGACAAGACCAAATATTTCCTTTGTTGTGAACCAAGTGTGCCAATTCTTACATTGTCTGAGTAAACCCACTTTCAAGTAGTTAAATAGATCTTGAGATTTCTTAAGGGTTTTGTTAATCAAGGTTTGTGGTTCAAGAAAGGTTCCTTACATCTCACAACTTTTTCAGGCGCTAATTGGGCTGGCTGCATCTTTGACAGAAAATCTACAAGTGGTTGTTATGTGTATTTGGATAATAACTTGATTAGCTAGAGTGCAAAGAAGCAACATATTGTTGCTCGATCCTCCATGGAAGCCGAATATCGATCTCGAGCCCACATTGTTGCAGAATTGACATGGATATGCAAAATCTTCAAAGATATCACCTTCCCACTTACGCAGGTTCTTCAACTTTGGTGAGACAATGTATCGGCAATCTTTTTGGTATCTATCATGTGTTTCACGCTCGTATGAAACACGTGGAAATCGATTACCATTATATAAGAGAACTTATTTTAGCCAATTTGATTAAAGTTCAGTATGTTAGTACTCAACATCAAATTACAGATATTCACACCAAGTCACTTTCCAAAGCCAGATTTAAGTTGTTACAGTCCAAGCTATCTCTCAGCTCTCCTCCATTTAGCTTGAGGGGGTGTAAAAGGACACCTCACACTTAGATATTTTCTGTTTGTTGTGACATCTGTAAATTGGTTGCAACTGCTTTATAACTAATCATTGTGTTAGTGGTTAATCTAGTGTTATTAGTCACTAAACTTATTAAGCAAAGTGTATATTACTCAATTGTAATTACTTCTTCATTAAGAAATGAAATATAAAAAGCTTTCTTTCCATCTAATCTCTCCCCCACAAGGAAAAATTTGGGCTTGAAACATATTATGACCGATCTATTATGCGTACTATGCAACTCCCCCGTGGAGTTGGTATCCCACCTTATTAGGGATTGTCATTATGCTCAGTGTGCTTGGTTGTTCTCCCCTCTTGGGCCCTTACTAATCTTCCCGGATTCACCGTCCTTCAAAGCTTGGGTGTTGGACCTTCTTTCTAGCCTACCCCCAAATATGTTGAAAGTCTTCATGATGATTTTCTGGGCTATTTGGAACTCCCACAATAGCAAGCTTTGGAATGACAGTTGTGATTCTCCAAATTTAATGGTGACTAAGGTCCTCTCATGGTGGCAACAATTTGTGTTGGAAAACACCCTCTTGCTCAGTCCCCTGGCCAAAATCATGGTCCTTCCAAATGAAAAATGCCACCCTCAGGGCATTTGAAACTCACTTTTGATGGTGCTTGGCGTGGGGAAAACTTTTTGGGGAAAACCTCTTGCTCAGTCCGCTGTGATTTTTCATTTATAACCGTAAAAAAGTTTTGTCCTGTTACTTGATCTCTGAATGTTTGTTTTTTGCAATTTTTGGCGTATGCGATCTCGAAGTATATACAAACATGTTTAACGGTTAAATCGTTGAAACTAGTATTGTAAAATGCGTATCACATCAAAACAATAGATTCACTAACACTTAAAAGTTTATTCATATTTTCATTAAGTATGACATAAGATTTTGTGGTATCCACTAGTGTAAATATTTTAAATTGAAGATCGAGTT
This sequence comes from Crataegus laevigata, assembly GCA_963580275.1. Lineage (NCBI taxonomy): Eukaryota > Viridiplantae > Streptophyta > Magnoliopsida > Rosales > Rosaceae > Crataegus > Crataegus laevigata. The sequence goes on along the minus strand of OY756940.1, from coordinate 12,257,598 downwards.
CATTCATTGTATTCATATAGGGTCAAGGAGTGTAGTTGTCATCAAAATCGGAGTTAAAATAACCATTACATCGTGATTTTTTCGTTTATAACCGTCGAAAAGTTTTGTCCCATTACTTGATATCTGAATGTTTGTTTCTTACAATTTTCGGCGTATGTGATCTCGAAGTATATATAAACATGTTTGACAGTTAGATCGTTGAAACTAGATTCGTAGAATGCATATCCCATCAAAACAATAGATTCACTAACACTTAAGAGTTTATTCATACTTTCATTAAGTATAACATAAGATTTTGTGGTATCCACTAGTGTAAATATTTTAAATTGAAGATCGAGTTCATTCATTGTATTCATATAGGGTCAAGGAGTGTAGTAGTAAAAAAAACATCAAAATCGAAGTTAAAATAACCATTAAGTCGTGATTTTTCGTTGATAACCGTCGAAAAGTTTTGTCTCATTACTTGATCTCTGAATATTTGTTTTTCGTAATTTTTGGCGTATGCAATCTTGAAGTATATACAAACATGTTTAATGGTTGGATCATTGAAACTAGTTTCATAAATTGCGTATCCTATCAAAACAATAGATTCACTAGCACTTAAGAGTTTATTCATACTTCCATTAAGTATCGCAAAAGATTTTGTGGTATCCACTAGTGTAAATGTTTTAAATTGATGATCGAGTTCATTCATTGTATTCATATAGGGTCAAAGAGTGTAGCTGTAAAGCGTCATCAAAATCAGAGTTAAAAGAACAATGAAATCGTGATTTTTCGTTTATAGTTGTCGAAAAGTTTTATTTCGTTACTTGATCTCTAAATGTTTATTTTTTGCGATTTTTGGCGTATGCGATCTCAAAACATATACAAATAAATTTGACGGTTGGATCGTTGAAATTAGTTTCGTATGATGCATATCCCATCAAAACGATAGATTCACTAACACTTAGAGTTTATTTATACTTTCATTAAGTATATCAAAAGTTTTTGTGGTATCCACTAATACAAATATTTTAAATTGAAGATCGAATTCATTCATTGTATTCATATAGAACCAAGGAGTGTAGCTATAAAAAATAATCAAAATCGAAGTTAAAATAACCGTTCAATCGTGATTTTTCGTTTTACAGCCGTCGAAATTTTTTGTCTCATTACTTGATCTCTGAATGTTTTGTTTTTTGCAGTTTTTTGCTGATGCAATCTCGAAGCATGTACAAACAAGTTTGACGGTTCGATTTTTGAAATTAGTTTCGTAGAATTTGTATCCTATCAATTTCAATGGTGTGTGTGTGTGTGTATATATATATATTTATTAAGTTGATTTAAATTTATTTATTTTGTACGTATAACACTTAAGAAATTGAATGGTATGTATATTTAAGCTGATCCAATGGTCACCAATTTTTAAAATTTATAGTATTTTTTATGGTTATAAAATTATTAAATTAATATTTTGCTTATTGTGTATCGTGTTATCCACGTGTATATCCAAACCAACCCGTTATCTTAACAGGTGCTTATCGGGTTACCCGATAACGATCCGATTCGTTATCGTGTCGACCCGAACGCCTGTTAATTTCGTATCATGTCGTGTCGGGTTATCGGATCGTGTTAGGAATTGTCAGGCCTATAAAGTATGCATATATAAGAACTTACAATTATCAATAATATCATTCTATCTAATCCTAGGTTTGAAATCTTAACTGTAAAATTGTTGTTAAGGTGTTATGTATATGTAACAAAAAAATGGTTTGAAATCTTTAACCATTCAGTATAGGCTTTTCTTTTTGGTGTACCTTTAGGACCAAGAAAAGGCAACCTGAAAAAGAATGAAGTTGATCACTTCCTCGTAGATTTTCTGTTTTTCCAATTCAAATGGATTGTTCGTAGGTGAAATTTGAATTACAATAATACCGAGGTTAATATCTAGTACACTACTGACATCAAATGAGTCGGTGTGTGATCCCTAATTGACCAAGCCAACTTGTTTCAGAATATGGTTGTCCCTACTACTTCACAACTAGTATGCACCTTCCAGAAGTTCAAATTAGGATATACACTTGACTTGCATTTCAAAATAGGCTGCGGTGGGTCAATGTCGTTTGCCCATCATTTTCAGTTGGGTTTTGATCACATCTACAAATTGAAATGGCTCAAGATATAGAATTATATAACAATTAAGGATATTTTGTGTGCTTTAATCCAAAATAAAACAGCTATTATTAGTGTTTGATAAACGCTGAATTATCACACCACCATACATTGTCTCAGATAAACTAAATTATTGTTTAACCAGACAAAATTTCTGTCAACTTGCTCATATCATATAGTCTATCGGTGCAGCCCAACTTGGTTTCAAATTTGAGTAGACGACGAGAACAAAAAGCAAAGCTGTTGAGGAGAATATCGCACATTGGAGTGATGAAGTTTCCATCAAAGATTTGGAAAACTTGTTCAGTATTGTCAGTTAATTTTAGGTTACGTAACAGCTGTTATGCAGCTCTAATTTTTCTGCTCATATGATATGAAATTATAGAGGGCAGAAGAAAATGTAAAGTGATCGCAACATGAGGTTTAGTCACAGCCCTTGCCGGCCCCTTGGCAGCTATTGTTCGTTGAAACCCAAGTTTCGGTATTTGGCTGGAAAGGAAGAAGGAAGAAAACCTATATACACTAATGTTCGAGTTAAATCTTCCTCTTTATAGTTCGAATAAATTGGAACGTCGATTATATAGAAAAAATTATCAAAAAGAATTACAAAAGGTGTCAGTTTGTTTACTTGATGTGAGAGAATCTGATCATTTCTAAAGTACTCATTGCATGCACATGGAAATTTTAACTTGTAGCAAACACCAGGAGAATAAGTAATTGAGGTTTAACTAGTCCACCGCGTGGATTAATTGGGTACCTTATTCGTTTTCCAAATGGCCTGCCCTTGACTAAACTACAAAATTCCTTGTACAAAAATAATGGCTCCCACGTCACATTGAATAGAACCAATTAAACAATTAGGAACTTGCATAAACCTTTTGATTCACACACCTTCAGCCTCAGCCTATAAATAAATATGTGCCTCTCCTCACTTCTTCACATCTCAGGAAACCTCCCAATACATCATCTTTCTTTCTTAGATCTTCCTCTTCATTAGTTATTCTTTTCTCACTTTCCGTTCACTTCTCAGAATCATGGGTGTTTTCACATATGAATCCGAGTTCACCTCCGTCATCCCCCCTGCTAGGTTGTTCAATGCCTTTGTTCTTGATGCCGACAACCTCATCCCCAAAATTGCACCACAGGCAGTGAAGAGCGCTGAGATCCTTGAAGGAGATGGCGGAGTTGGAACCATTAAGAAGATCAACTTCGGTGAAGGTAGCACATACAGCTACGTGAAGCACAGAATTGATGGGGTGGACAAGGACAACTTTGTCTACAAGTACAGTGTGATTGAAGGAGATGCTATCTCTGAGACAATTGAGAAGATCTCTTATGAGACTAAGTTGGTGGCTTCCGGCAGTGGTTCCGTCATCAAGAGCATCAGCCATTACCACACCAAGGGTGATGTTGAGATCAAAGAAGAGCATGTTAAGGCTGGCAAAGAGAAGGCCTCCCACCTCTTCAGGTTGATTGAGAACTACCTCTTGGAGCACCAGGACGCCTACAACTAAATTATATGACATCAAAACTTATGTCAACAAATAATGGTTTTCATTTCTTTTTTTTTTTTTGTGTTTTAAACTTCTAAAACAGTGTTTTGGCTTGTAATTTGGCTTGTTATTGGAGCTTTTCACTGTCTTTTCATATAAAAATAAGTAAAAAGAAAATAATGGATTTGAATAATAATATGTGTGTGTGTGTGTGCAAGTTGCCTTTTATATGCGCTATGGCATGACATGACACACCGTATTAAATGACACGTAAAATGGGACTTGGATCCTCTCCGGATCCCCTCTATGGGGATCCTAAGGATCAAGCCACATGGGCCGTTCATCAAAAATCGTGCGGCTAAAATTAAATAACTTTTATATTTTTAAAAATAAAGCGATTTCGTTTTGCGTAAAAAACATTTAATTGTAACCGCACGATTTTTTATAAACGACCCATGTGACTTGATCCCTAGGATCCTCATGGAGAGGATCCGGAGAGGATCCAAGTCCCGTAAAATGTATTGTAATTGTGATCTAAAAATATAATTTTTCTAACATTACTCTTAAACTAAAGTATCATATTTTCTAGGGTAAATTACAAAAAACTACCTCAACTATTGGTGTCACGACACTTTCATACCTCATCTTTAAAACGTGACAATGTCATACCGCATCTTACGAATTTGTGACAATGTCATACCTCCGTCAATTTTTCTGTTAGTTTTTCTGTTAAGTGCTAACGTGGCAAGAGATGGGGACCACTCACTAATACATCTGGCGGAGCACAAACACCCGAGGTGCAGGTGATGAGCTAAATCACAATCCATCATCATCTCAAACACTAACTATCATACTTACCTGACTTACCTGGCCATCCTCAGCGTCAAAGCGTAATAAATGCAATTATGATCATATTTATAAACTATAATTGGCATACGACATGGCAATTCAATTATAAAATCCATTCAATTCGTAAATCAATCAAATACGTTTCTGGGAAAACGTCAATTATATATATATATATATATATATATATATATATATATATATATATATATATATATACTGAAAACAAAAGCTCACTCACCTGGACTACACGCTATAGCCCCCTAGCACGACTCTCGAGATATCCCAAATGATCCCAAATGATCACCGCCTAGCATAAATGTCAATTCATGTCTCAGAATTCGTACTGAGAGAATATGCAATTTATATAAAACGCATTCCTACGAATTTGATCCGGAAGATCCATATCACGAATCTTCGATCCGTCACTTCCAATAATGTACATTAAACTTCTATAACAATACCCCAAAGTTTCGTTACGATCCAACGGTTGGATCTCCGCCAATTGTCAAAACCAAGTGGCGGTTAACGTTTTATTTACAAACTTACAATTCCAATTCGGGAAGATCCGTATGACGGATTCCCGATCTGTAAATTCCTACATTCCTCAAATATTACATACTGCCACATACTAAAGTTTGGTGATGATCCAACGGTCGGATCGTCGATTCATATTTTGACCTATTCCATAACCGTAACGAATTTAGGTCCTAACGATCAATCTACGTCAATCCATCATCAAAACTAATATCAAGGCATTGAATAATGCCTAAAAACATCATTGGTGGCCCTCGGGCCACGCGCCGCCGCCCCCAAATCGCCGGAAAATTCAACTTTCACTAAAAATTCTCAAGATCTCCAGAATTAAAGATCTCAATGAGTAGAACAACTTTCATACCTGTGAGAAAGTCCAATTTGGCCTCGAAGACCTCCAATTTCAGCAAAACCCGCAAGAACCCTAAGTTTGGGTGTGTTCCAATTCGACCTCCAAACTTGCTCCGACGCCTCCACCAATGCTTGGGCTTTGTTCCTGGGTTCCAAGGGAGTCTAGTGGTGGTGTCAATTGGAAGAAATGGTTTCAAGATTGGGAGAATTTCGAGCAAGTTCCTCACCGCACCCACGGTGCGTTTTCTCCATTTTGGGAACCAAATCACACTAAATTAGAGATGAAAAGGATGGAATAGAGGTTATTGAGGGGTTTCTAGGTGGTGGTTTGAGGCAATTCATCGGAAAAATGGGTGCAAACCGTCGGAAATCACCATGGATCCCGATTGGGTCGCGGGTCAAATGTGTGGGTTGGGGAATCCTCCGTTTCCCCCTTCTCTCATTTCCCCTCCTTTCTCTCCTTTCCAATTGGTCACTTACTTTCTCTCTCCTCCTCTTATTCCTCCCTTTCTTTTCCTGATTATCCTTTCCTTTTAATCCCCACCACACAAACTTTATTTCTTTAAATCTGGGCCGTCCATTTGGCCCTCAAATTTTCTGGAACTTTCCAACAATTTCAGAAAGTATCAATTTTGCCCTCAACTTCAAACGTTAATAACTTCTTCGTTATAGCTCCAAATTCGAATCCGTTTGCGCCTACGCGTCCGTAGCAACGAATACTACATCAATATGCCAAGAAAACGAATCTTAGGTGTCACTATGAGGCAGTCAACATCAATCGAAGTACGTGCATCGAAGGGCATTTTCGTAAACTCACTTATTAAAATTATAAAACTCATTATTTTCAGGGACGGGTTGTCACACAACCCGTCCCTGAAAATTATGATTTTTATAATTTTAATAAGTGAGTTTACAAAATGCCCTTCGAGGCACGTACTTCGATTGGTGTTGACTGCCTCGTAGTGACACCTAAGATTCATTTTCTGGGTACATCTTTGTAGTCCTCGTCTCCACGGACGCGTGGGCGCAAACGGATTCGAATTTGAAGCTATAACAAAGAAGTTATTAACGTTTGAAGTCAAGGGCAAAATTGATACTTTTTTAAATTAATTGGAAAGTTCCAGAAAATTTGAGGGCCAAATGGACGGCCCAGATTAAAAGAAAATAAAGTTATGTGGTGAAGATTTAAAAGAAGGGAGATAAAACAAGTGGGGCGCTCCCCAGTTAGGAGAGGAGAGAGAAGTGACTGACTAATGAGAAACAGAAGAAAGGAGGAGAAAGGAGAGAGGAGATACACGGGGGATCGGGACCCCATTTTGGGCAACCCGACCCCGTCGGCATCCATGGTGTTTTCAACAACTTTTCACCCATTTTTCCGGCAAATTGAGACCAGTCGTCACCCTTAAACATCATTATAGTGTCCTAGCATCCAATTATACCCAAAATTTACACGAAATTAGGGAGATTTCACCAAGAACACCCCGTGGGTGCCGCGACGGGTTGTGGTCCAAATCCTCCAATCCCAAAACGTTTTCATGCAATTAGCAACACCAAAATACTTCCCTAGAGCTCAAGAACAAAGCCCAATCATTGTTTGGAGCATCGGAATTGAATTGAAGTCGAATTGGAGAACACCCCATTTCTAGGGTTCTTGGCGGGTGTAGCAAAATTGGAGGTCTTCGAGGCCAAATTGGACTTTCTCACAGGTATGAAAGTTGTTCTACTCATTGAGATCTTTAATTCTGCAAATTTTGAGAATTTTTAGTGAAAGTTGAATTTTCCGGCGACTCGGGGGCGGCCAACCGCCACTCGCGACGGCGCGTGGCCCGAGGGATGCCAATGATGTTTTTAGGCGTTATTCAATGCCTTGATATTAGTTTTGATGATGGATTGACGTAAATTGACCGCTAGGACCTAAATTCGTTACGATTCGGTAATAGGTCAAAATATAAATCGACGATTTGATCGTTGGATCGTCACCAAACTTTAATATGTTGTAGTATGTAATATTTTAGGAATGTAGGAATTTACTAATCGGGAATCCGTCTAACGGATCTTCCCGAATTGGAATTGTAAGTTTGTAAATAAAACGTTAACCGCCACTTGGTTTTGGCAATTGGCGGAGATCAATCGTTGGATCGTAACGAAACTTTGGGATATTGTTCTAGAAACTTAATGTGGATTATTGGAAGTGACGGATCGAAGATTCGTGATACGGATCTTCCAGATCGAATTCGTAGGGATGCGTTTATTATAAATTGCATATTCTCTTAGTACGAATTCTGAGACATGAATTGATATTTATGCTAGGCGGTGATCATTTGGGATCATTTGAGATATCTCGAGAGTTGTGCTAGGGGGCTGTAGCGTGGACTCCAGGTGAGTGGGCTTTTGTTTTCAGTATACATATATATATATATACACACACACACACACACACACTTGGTTTCCCAGAAATGACATTTTTAATGGTTTTGAAATTGAAATGGATTATAATTCATATGCCATGTCGAATATCTTTTATATTATTGTTATGATTGTGTGGATTATGCTGCGACGCCATGGACACTCAGGTAAGTCAGGTGAGTATATATATTGGTGATGATGATTGTGATGTTGATGGTGAGATTGAGATATAGCTCATATTCCTACACCTCGGGTGTTTGTGCTCCGCCAGAGTAGGGCCTAGCCTTCACGTGATCGTTCACCTCCCGCACCGTACGCTCACCTTGGATCTAAGGCAGGTGCCAGCCTGTCTTACAGACCATTATAGCTGGTTCCGACTCGTAGGTGACCCACGAATCGTCGCACAACCTTCACGTGATCGTAGCACTGAGCGTATTTTATACACCTAGCCTGTCGTACAGACCACTAAAGGGGGTTCCGACTCGTGTGCAGGATAGTGGTCGAAGAGCTATAGATTTATATTGCCGGCATATATATTGAGTATTGATTTTATCTCACCTGATCGATGCATATGTTACTTGGCTGGATATTTTGGCATGGCATATTTCAGACGTGGCATATTCGAGTTTTATCGTTTTACAGCCTATTTTGGTATATGAGTATATACGTATTATTTTCTGGGAAAGTATACGGGTTTTACAGTGAGGGGTTAGTACTTTTGATATTGAAATGGTTTTGAAAAGCTTTGTTTTTGCCCACTCACGTTTTCTGTTTTGCGCCCCTCCAGGTTTAGCTGTTAAGGTTCGTATCGACGAGGATTCTGGGCGAATCTCTGGACTAGTGGCTACTTCTGAGGGTATACTTCTTACCCGCTCTACTGTATTTACTTATGCTCTGAAGTCACGCGTGAGATGGGTTCGCTCCCTCTCACGAGCACACTCTGGTGTTTAGGCACTTTTAGGTTTAAAGTTATTCACATTTTCCACATCACTACACTTTATGACTTCGTCACCTTCCAGGTGTCGGCCAGCACAGCTCGACTTCAGTGTCCTAGTGGACTTTCTGGGTCGGGGTGTGTCAGGTACAAATTAAAAAAGGGTTGCAAATTAAAAATGGGTACAAACTAAAAAATATATATATATATATATGATAAAAAATTTAGTCATAAATATAAATATACTAATTGTAACATTTTTAACACTAAATGAATATATTTAGAAAGAAAAATATTTTATTATTGAAATAATTAATCATGTTATTAATACCTAGGGACCTTGATCAAAAATTGAAAAGGAATAAGGTTTTAATCAATGGAGTAGCAAAATGAGGGATGAGAACCTAATTTCTCCATGAATATATGTATCATCTATTATTCAAATAATATAGGTGAGATATATATATATATATATATATATATATATATATATATATATATATATATATATATAAATTTATCAAGACATATCAATTACAAAAGGAGCACTAAAGATACTTTAGCAAATAGATGATATATATTATCATTTATCAAGACGTATACCAATTACAAAGGAGCATTAAAGATACTATTAGCAAGGAGCCGCGACGTTTTCATATAGAAGCATAACGTTTTGTATCGCGCAATTGTTCTGAGAGTGTTCGTCTCTTTCATGATCTCAATACTAGCTGCATCGTTTATATGGATCCTGTCTCTTTTAGCGTTGTCTTGCAACATCTTTAATTATTCTTTCTATTTCAGAAGTTTGTTTGCGAGTATCCTCCAATTTGGGTCATGTTCTTCATCTATATATTATGAATCATGTATTTGCTCCTATCATTAATGAAAGATATATATGGTGTTCCTTTTAAAATAGATAGAATGAAATTCAACTTCAGGTGCGTACAAAAAAGCAATCCTATTAAATAAACGTGATTACACATAAGCATATGCCCCTAACGGAATACAAACGTTAGTCGGGCAAGAAGGGTCAACTTTTTTAGTTTTTTTTTTTCAGAGAATTTTGCCCGATGAATAGAGTTCGACGGGCAAAACTTTAGTCATCGGGTAAACTTTTCGCACCAAATATAATATTTCATGGGGCAAAGGTGAGAGACATGATTGGCATATTTAATTCCTTTGATAATTTTTGCAATCTACAAAATTAACTTCAACAATTCAACTATCAAACTTGTTTGTATATACTCTAAAAATGCAACACCAAAAATCATCAAAAACAAAAAGATTAGGTAACGGAACGAAATCCTTTGACGGTTACAGACAAAAAATCACGTTTTAATGGTTCTTTTAGCTCTGATTTTGATGATTTTTTACAAATACACTCCTCAATCCTAGAAGAATACAATGAACCCTGACCATCAATTTAAATACTTACACAAGTGGATACTACAAAAATTTACGTTCTACTTAGTGGAAGTATATAGAATAAGCTCTAATTGTTTGTTGAATCTACTGTTTTGATACCACAAAATCTTTCATTCTACTTAATGGAAATATAGAATAAACTCTTTACTATTTGTTGAATCTATTGTTTTGATGGGATACACGTTCTGCAAAATTAGTTTCAATGATCCAACCTTCGAACTTATTTATATATACTTGAGATCGAATGTGCCAAAAAACACCAAAAAAAAAAACTTTTAGGGATCTACGGTTAATATGTATCAAATAATTGATAATATCAATAATAAAGGTCTTTTTTGGTCTCAAAATTATTATAGGTATCAATTGATTCAACAATAGGATCGTTGGAGTTATCGTATTATTAGTCTAGGGTTTATCCTTTTAACCGTCGGTATTCTTTCAGGAGCAGTGATGAAGCATAGGGATCATATTGGAATTGGGATCCAAAGGATAACAAATATAATAAGGGTTAGTCGATTCAGAATCTCAAGTGGTAGGTAACTAGACTAAATCATTATACGGTTTTAAACACGAAAATTTTCTGAAAACAACAAGAACACGTGTACAAAATAATATTTGTATTTGATGATTTTGGGTTACAATCTCTATTTGTTCCTCTGATTCGATCTCCGTAAGACTTTGATTTGTAGACTTGATCCAAGGGCCGTTGGGCTTGATCTTGAAGTTTGGCGGATGAACGTTTCTTCAAGGGGCTTTTGGGCTTGATCTTGAAGTTGGATAAACGGATCTTCAAGGGCCGTTGGGGCTTGATCCTAAAGTTGGATGAACGTTGAATGACGAACGGATCTTCAAGGGGCTTTTAGGCTTGTTCTTGAAGATGGCTGAACGACGAATGAAGAACGATGAACGATGGATGAACTTTAAGGGGCTTTTGGGCTTGATTCTTGAAGAACGGATGAACGATGAATGGATCTTCAAGGGCTTTTGGGCTTGATCTTGAAGAACAGTTGTGTTAATCCAAGGGCCTTCGGGGCTTGATCTTGGATGAAGAATCGGCACGTGACCAAAGTGCTTGTTGATTCTTCAAAGGTTTTGGTGAAGTTTCTTCAAGGGCCGTTGGGCTTGATCTCGAAGGTGGATGAGCATTTCTTCAAGGGCCGTTGGGGCTTGATCTCGAAGAATGATGAACGAATAACGAATAACGAACTTCAAGAGAATTCTCTTCCAATTTGGGAGTAGAGAAATGTATTTGTGAATTGGTGAATGAAAATGAATGAAATGGCTTCCTATTTATAGAATTTTCCAAGGCCTAATTTTGAATATAATATCCTAGATGAAATAAGTCGTCTCTGCCAGGTGTTGACATGTGTCCTATTTGACGACTTTTCTGACTCATTTCAATTTCCGTCGAATCACACGCTATGTGTAAAATTTATGTAATACATGAGTGTTGAAACTTTGACCATCGATCAACATTTTATTTACCTAAGTTTCAATGTCTACAAATGCCCCCACTTTAAGGCGCGCCACATACATGTGCTTGTCACGTGTAGAAGGTGCGTTTTGAAGTTTCCTCAATGTAGACGTCGATCCAAGGGCCATCGAGGCTTGATCTTGGATTGGATTGGGATCTATTCAACTTTGCTGGGACAAATCGGCACGTGCATTTGTTGTGCTTGTTGACTTTCCACAGGCTTCATCTTGAGGGTGATGGACACTTGATCTTGAATCAGGATTGCAATTTCTCCAAGGGCCGTTGAGGATTGATCTTGAAGGTTGATTCAAGGGTGTTGGACACTTGATCTTGAATTGGGTCGTGATTTCTCCAAGGGTCGTTAAGGCTTGATCTTAAAGGTTGATTCAAGGGTGTTGGACACTTGATCTTGAATACTTGATCTTGAATCGGGTCTTGATTTCTCCAAATGCCGTTGAGGCTTGATTGATAGGAACATATTTATGTGACTTTATTAGTTTGTTTCCTTGCATTTACTTAATAGTTTCATCTTATTAGAATGTTTTAAGCTATTTTCGTGTGTTTGTAGGTTTTAATAACAAAGTTAGCAAAGAAGTGCATTTTGGTGCAATTTGGAGCTGTTTTGGGGTGGAATGGATTGCATGCATATGGAGCATAAAGGATGGACGTTTTGGTGCATTAAAGAGCTTTAAACACATGCTAAAATCTGATCAAAATGAAGAAGATACCTTGCAAAGACCAAGCATGTGTGTTGCTAGCTGTTTTAATCATGAAAACACAAGTGTGCAAGCTGTTTTTGCAAGGAAACCCCACGGCAAGAGTGTGTAATCATGTTTTGCAAGTGTGCTAGCTTATTTAATCATGAAATACAAGTGTGCTAGCTGTTTTGCAAGTGTACTAGCTGATTCATCATGAGAAGACCAAGAGGAACCAAAGGCATGGACCAAGGAGGATGAATGCAAGTTGTTTCATCATGAAATTTCTACAAAGATGCATGTGTGCTAGCTGTTTTTGATGATTAATTCTTGCTTTGTATTGTTTATTAAAACCACTTGTGTAGGTCTTTACTTTTGAGCACCTATAAATAAGCCTTCTTACAAGGCTTAAAAGAAACGAATTCACACAACACTTCCATTCTACACTCCCTAAACTATCCTAGCCGCAACCCTCTCTTCTTTCTTCCAAAAATCTGGTTCTAACCTATCATAGCCTTACCCCTACCTACCCATCCTAAACACCACCATACATACCCCTATCCATTCCTCCATACAACCAAACCTTCAACCCACAACCACTCATTGTGCCGTAGCGAAGGAAGGAAAGGAAAGTGCTTGGACGGGCTTGCCACTCAACGAGGATCGTTGGAGCGTTTAGGTGTTTTCTTTCTTTTATTTTCAATGTATAAATCTATTTACCTTTGTTTTACAATTATGAGGAACTAAACCCCCCCCCCCCTTTTGCTAGGGGGATTCAAAGCCATGATTACATTTGCATTATGAATTAATTACTTTTGGTTGTGCTTTAATAATTTGTGATTTCAATTCGCTTAACTATTTGATTGATAAGTTAGAACTAGATTTTTGGAAGAAAGAAGAGGGGCTTGTGGCTAGGATAGTTTAGGGAGTGTAGAATAGAAGTGTTGTGTAAATTCGTTTCTTTTAAGCCTTGTAAGAAGGCTTATTTATAGGTGCTCAAAAGTTAAGAACCACACAAGTGGCTTTAATAAACAATACAAAGCAAGAATTAATCATCAAAAACAGCTAGCACACATGCATCTTTGTAGAAATTTCATGATGAAACAACCTGCATTCATCCTCCTTGGTCCATGCCTTTGGTTGCTCTTGGTCTTCTCATGATGAATCAGCTAGTACACTTGCAAAACAGCTAGCACACGTGTATTTCATGATTAAATAAGCTAGCACACTTGCAAAACATGATTACACACTCTTGCCGTGGGGTTTCTTTGCAAAAACAGCTTGCACACTTGTGTTTTCATGATTAAAACAGCTAGCAACACACATGCTTGGTCTTTGCAAGGTATCTTCTTCATTTTGATCAGATTTTAGCATGTCTTTAAAGCTCTTTAATGCACCAAAATGTCCATCCTTTATGCTCCACATGCATGCAATCCATTCCACCCCAAAACAGCTCCAAATTGCACCAAAATGCACTTCTTTGCTAACTTTGTTATTAAAACCTACAAACACACGAAAATAGCTTAAAACATTCTAATAAGATGAAACTAATTAAGTAAATGCAAGGAAACAAACTAATAAAGTCACATAAATATGTTCCTATCATTGATCTTGAAGGTTGATTCAAGGGTGTTGGACACTTGATCTTGAATCAAGCTTTTGATTTCTCTAAAGGCCGTTGCGGCTTAATCTTGAAGGTTGATTCAAGGGCGGTAGACACTTGATCTTGAATCAGGCTTGTGATTTCTCCAAGGGCCATTGAGGTTTGATCTTGAAGGTTGTTGGAACACGAGCGGCTTCATATGGCAAGCGATCTTCGGTTTAGTTGAGGATGAATCAACATGTGTAATTATACGGCCCATGCTGCATTATTATCTGCTTTGTTTCTTTTGCATGGCATGCAGGCACGAGGTAGAGGTGTTGGTCTGTTTCTCTGTTCAATCTTTCCAAGTGCCGACCAATCGCTCTATTTCTCCTAGTCCCGTAGGCAGGAGCAAGGGTAAAGGAAAAGCATGCCATGAGACATCTTTGCCTTTGACTCTGATGATATGAGATACTTTTTCTTTTGAAGAAGTATCTTTCCACAGGTTTATTCTTGAACTGGGCTAAAGAGTTTTTTTCTTCTGCTAGATTTTCTAAAAGTCTGAGCTTACCCATTTATTTGAAGTTGATTCAAGGGTGGTGAACACTTGATCTTGAATTGGACTTGTGATTCCTTCAAGGGGCGTTGGTGGATTGATCTTGAAGGAAATGGACCATGAGCGACTCTACATGGCAAGTGATCTTTGCGAGCCGACTCAAGAATTTGAGGGTCAAAACAAGTCCATCAAATTCAGAGTACGTCAGATCTTGATGATATGAAATACTTTTGCTTTTGAAGAAGTAGCGGACGGCCCGCCACATGTTTCATCGTGCTTGTTTCTACATGCTTCAATGTATCATTTTCCCTTGCCTTATCTGTTTCTCTTGTAGAAGCGGCATCTTCTCCGGTTTTCTCCCATGCATGTGTGGCATCTTCTCTTGTAGTATTTGCCTTACTGATGCAGAAGTGGAATGCAAATGCTAGGTAAGCAATTAGGGAAGGGTTTCCAAGTAGTCAGTTCTGGATCGGAGAGTTGATTCCAAATGCCAGCTGATTGCTCTCTTTGTCCTTGTCTTGTAGGTGAGAACAAGGGTAAAGAAAATGAAGAAAGAAAGCGTGATATGATATACTCTTGCTTTTGAAGAAATGGTGACGATTTGCCAGCATTGCACAGCGAAGCTTTGCTCTTCGGTGACGGTGCTAGCTTATCGTTGATCATTCTGCTTCAATCTTTTTGCATAGCAAAAGTGGTGCGCAACCTTTGCATTTGAATGGTGAGCCACCACGGTATTAACTTTGTTGAAGTATTTGACGAAGGAATTCGTGACCTTGACAACAGGTGAGGGTGAGTGCTCGAGAGCAATGCAAGGTAAGCAACCAGGCAAAGGTTCCGGGCAATCAGTTCCAGATCGGAAGTTTATTTTTAGGTTCCGACTGATTACATTCTTTCTCCTTGTCTTGCAGATGATAACAAAGACAAGGAAAATGACAGGGAGAAAGCGTGATATGAGATACTCTTGCTTTCGACCCTGATGATATGAGGTACTCTTGCTCTGGTGTGATTAATTTGCAGAGGTATTCCAGTGGATGAGGAATACTGAGTATTTCGAGAGGTTTTGTTGGAAATGCATCTTGGAAGAGCTTGGCATTTTTGCAGGTCTGCCTTACCGTAGAAGATGAAGGTCGACAGATATAGGACGTTTCCCAATAGCTGGTAGTGAGGCTGTTCATTTACTCTTGTCAGCGACAATGGGTTACTAGAATAGTAAGATTCACGCGTCTTTAGACCCGTCTGTGACTTCTGCAAAGTTGAGACAACACGTGAAGGGTGGCGACAAATTAATCCAGCTTTTGATTTTTTGGGTAGCGGTGCCTCTTCGATCTTTGAACGAGCGTCTTTTGAAATTTGGAGGGTAGTGCTGAGCCTTTTCTGATTTTTCCCGTGACTCTCTCGAAGTTGAGATTGCACGTGAAAGGTGCTGATAGATTGATCTCGAGAATCCAGCTTTTGAAAAAGTGGCTCCTTTTCGATTTCTGAACAACGCCTCTTCAATTTTGGAGCAAGCAGCTTTTCAATTTCTGAGCAAACGGCCTTGCTGCTTCTTCTTTTTATGGAGGCATCGATTGCTTCCCAAAGCACGCTTGAGAATTGCTACTTGCAGAAGTTCCCTTCTTGTACCTTTGAGATCTTTATTTGTCCGACTTCTTCTTTTCTTCAAAACTTTCGGAAAATGTCTTGCTCATCTGACCGTCATCTTGACTTTAATGTTGGGGAAGAGGCTATGATGTCTTCTCCGGACAACATATGGCACCCATTCTTTTTATCCCCGAACGATCCTCTTACGGTTAGGGATTCGGTGATGAAGAATGATATAACAGCCACGGTGGTGGCTAGAAATCTTCTCACCCCCAGAGACAATAGGGTGTTTTCCAAGCGGTTCGATGAGCTGGTTGTCCAAGACTCCTTGGCCTTTAGCGTTCAGTGCGCGGGCTCTGTGTCGAACATGGGCCAACGCCTTCTTGCTCGTACTTGCCAGGTTGAATCCTTGATGGCTGAGGTGGCGAGCCTTAAGCATGAGATTAGAGGGCTTAAGCATGAAAATAGGGAGTTGCACATGCTTGCCAATTCATATACTAAAAGTAAATTCCTATGCACGGCATTTTAAAAGTAAATTCCTATGCATGGCATTTTAAAAGTAAATTCCTATGCATGGCATTTTAAACATACTTTCATTTAAAAGCGATTTCTGGGAAAATAACAAGTATATAGTTATATACGGAAAACCAAAAGCCCAGTCACTGATATGTTGAAGGGTCGTAGCCCCCGAGCCTCGATTTCTGGCTCTCGTCCTAAAGATAAGTCTCACATATATGCGAAATAACTAAATAAACGTTATTTAAAGCACATAACCAAAACTAGCTAATAATTTATCATGCATAGCTCAATTTTGGTGTTTGAATATACCAATGTGACCTACTCATCCTCAGGAACATCCCTAAATTTTTAAAATACTTTTCTGAGGCTCCACGTGCCAGCAAGTGCACGGCAACACGCGCAGGGAATCCTGACAGAATCCCTAACCATAGTTAGGAATATTCTGTTAAACCCTAACAGAAACCGTTACATCTAACTGACGGCATTAGAATATTCCATCAAACTTGACGTAATATTCCATCGTCTTCTACCTTGGAACTCCGGCGACCGTCGCCGTCGCAGTCGCCGAAAACTGGAAAACTAAAAAACTTCAATATCTCTTCCATTTTTGCACCAAAATCCATGAAATTTATCTCAAAATGAAGCTTACAACGAGTAGAACAAAACCTTGCCAATTTAAAGCCTTGAAATCCACGGGATTTCACCTGAGAACCCTCAATAATCCGGCCAAACTTGAAACTCGTCGATCTCGACTTCCTGACGTCCAAATCGCTTGGTTTTTCTTCTCCGAGCTTCGTGATAATGTCCTAAAGCTTCCTAAAAACTTAAAATCCTCTGAAACCTTCACATTTACGTGTGCATGAATAGTGCACAAAATCTGGGTAACTCGGGTTCTCGGGTTTTGAAGGTTTCATGACCAGAAAATGGTATGGATGAACTCGTGGTGATGAGATGAAGATGATAAAGCTAAACACAAGCTCGATCCATGCGTGAAATGGAGGGTTCAAGGTTTTTCCGTACAACTTGTACGGAAATAGCAAAAAATCCGAGAAAGAGAGAGAGTACACGGGAGTGAGAGAGAGTGTGAGGGTGTTGTGTGTGGTCCAGATTTGGTTCACTAATAAAAAACAAGTAACAATTTAGTCCTACTTGGTTCCAAAATATTAGGGACTTAATGGATTGGCCCAATTCCAAGGCCTAAAAACACAAATACACAACCAACACTCAAGGGCATTTTCATCTTTTCACATCAACGTTAAATAATTCGGGACAGACTGTGACAACATAGAAGTGCGCCCATCCACATTAATAAATGTGACTACGCTTGCATTTATGCCAATAAATTTCTTCATATCTATAGATCTCTTCAAAATTAGAATTCTAAAGGAAAAAAAATACATTTTTCTGAAAAAGACAACGGTGCACTCAAATCTATTGAAAACAAAGAAAATGATACCAACCAAAAACTAACCATTTAAGAATATTCATTATAAATGGTTTAATAAAAACAGTATTCATTATAAATAAATTATAATATACAAATTGGCTGACATCTATCGAATCACACTTAAACCTTCAAAGTCTCATTGAACCCAGAAACATAAGCTTCTAAAAATAAGAATTTCATTTTGTAAATTATATCAATCTATATTTGAATAACTATCCTTGCTTTCAGCTACCTATATACTCTATTAATTTAATAGAATTTTCTTTTCTTTTTTCCAGAGATAAAACTAAGCACCATATTTTGTACTAACATCGTAGGATCTGTGTGATTCGTCCTTGGCAAAGTTCTGCCAAACACACTTATTACAATGGAATTCCAACAAGGCAATTACTCTAGGGCTCCGTTTGAATGATACCTTTCAAATTTAAGGTATAATAAAAGTAGAGAATAATGATTTTTTTTTCTTCTTTTAAGGGGCTTAGAAGGGGGTTAGAAATGAAAGAAACTTCTCTTTTCTAATCCTACCATTTTGAGGAGGATTGAAATAGATAGTTTTCTTCTTTACTAATTCATCTCCTACTCCAAGTTTGCACAAAATTTTCATTTATTCCTTTAACATACATTGGCAGTAGTGGTTTATCCATTTCATCTCAGTCCTTTATACCAAATGAGACCCAAGTGATAATTCTTTTACCCTTCAACATATATATAATAGTAATCGCAACATTGTAAGCTTCACAAGCATATAATTAGCTGTTGATATATGTATATCATTTTTAATAGCAAAAAAAAATTAGACGAGATTGGCTCTTCAACAATAGTCACATGCAATGCATTTAGTATACAAATCAAAAGACAAAAAAAAATTATTCAAAAACACTAAATATTATTCCATAGACATACAAGAAAGAAGAATATTACAAATTGACAAGCATACTACATAACGAAAAAATTACAATCATGCTAAAGACTTGATACTTACAAAGTTACAAGAGATGTAATTATAAAGATCTAATATACTAAAACAAATAATAAAGAAATCTTAAACCTTGATTACAGATGGGAAAGTAATCATAATACTTATCCGGCCAACTAGAAAACCTTAATACGAAACATATCAAAAACACCCTAACATAAAAATGAACCAAGTTGTTAACTTTTCCAATAAATTTTACGGAGGTTAATTAGTTATAGTATTGTTACGTGTCTTACAAATGTACGTATGCACTTCCAGAAGTTCAAAAATCCTTTTTGGTCAAACTCCAGAAGTTCAAATTAGGCGGACTTGACTTGCATTTCAACGTTGGCTAGTTGCAATTTGTCGACATTGATTGCCGACCCTTTTGCTTTAGGCTTTCACATCTCCAAATGGAAATGGCTCAAAGTAATTCCTTTTGTAACAAGTATGATTTATGCTGTTATACCAATGCACAGTCCTCGTCCATTTTAACCTATTTAAGCACACAGCAAAATGGAAATGACTTAAAATATTCAACTGTACAGAAGTAGACAACAAAAATTGAATTATTAGAAGTCCCACATGGTTCATTCATACTATTGTTTATCATCAAATGGAATCTCAGAGTGCAAACCCATGTCATTGAAAATAATTGAGGTTAGTCGACCTCGTGATTAATTGGGTATTTTCTTATTCAACATCCAGGTGGTCCTTCCCTTCCCCTTAACTAAAATACAAAATTCCGTGTAGTAAAAGTAATGGTTCCCACGTTAATGAAATAGAACCAAGCAGGAACTTGCATTATAAAACCTTTTGATCAACCTTCAGCCTCACCCTATAAATACCATACCTCCTCCCACACTTCTTCACAACTCAAAACCTCCCATTACACCATCTTCCTCTTCATCAATTTTTATTTTCCTACTTTCCAAACACTTCTCAGAATCATGGGTGTTTTCACATACGAATCCGAGTTCACCTCCGTCATCCCCCCTGCTAGGTTGTTCAATGCCTTTGTTCTTGATGCTGACAACCTCATCCCTAAGATTGCACCACAAGCAGTGAAGAGCGCTGAGATCCTTGAAGGAGATGGAGGAGTTGGAACCATTAAGAAGATCAACTTCGGTGAAGGTAGCACATACAGCTACGTGAAGCACAGAATTGATGGGGTTGACAAGGACAACTTTGTTTACAAGTATAGTGTGATCGAAGGAGATGCTATCTCTGAGACAATTGAGAAGATCTCTTATGAGACTAAGTTGGTTGCTGCCAGCAGCGGTTCGGTTATCAAGAGCACCAGCCACTACCACACCAAGGGTGATGTTGAGATCAAGGAAGAGCATGTTAAGGCTGGCAAAGAGAAGGCCTCCCACCTCTTCAAGTTGATTGAGAACTACCTCTTAGAGCACCAAGATGCCTACAACTAAATTTGTTTGCTGCTTCAATGATTTTCTAAGTTATCTTGGTCAAAACTCTGTCCTCTTTGGCATCAAATAATTGTGTGGTTTTCATTCCTCTTTTCTTTTTGTTTTTTAACTTCTGAAACGCTATGTTGGCTTGTAATGGGAGCTTTTGATTGAAGAGTGAATATTGTATTTTCTTACATTTACAAATGAATAAAAAAAATAAAATCATGGATTTGATGATATGTTTGTATGTTTTTTTAGAACAATACTTGGCTGCTTAAAATTCAGTAGCCACTTTTGCTTTCATCGAATCAGATTTGAACACATGTCCAATCTGATTAGATAAAAGTAAGAGTGACTGCTGAATTTTTAGTAGCCAAGTATTGTTTGTTTATTTTTATGCACCTTGGCAATGAATAATGTTAGAGCTTCATTTTATATATATATATATATATATATATATGTGACCCAACTTATATATGTAATTCATATTAATCACATAATGGTTTTTTTAAGAGAGAATATCAATCGCCTAAAGATCATAATAACTTATATAATAAAACAAATATATGTCATCCACCATATGATTCACGATTAATTTAAAAGCACTACATTTTCTTTTTTGAATTACGACGTGTTACATGCGACTTACATGTTTTAAATGTATTTATATGCGTAAATTGACAAAAGAAAAGTCAAATATTTGAAGTAAATGAATAATCGTAGGTCATGCTAGAAGAAACCTCTCATAAACCAATTAAAGCAGCTGAATTTGCATAATAAAATTGGTCTCTATTGAATTTACATTAAGAATAGAGAAAATAATATTTAATAAACAACTCATAAAGTTCATCCCCCTCCCTCTTAGTGTAGATAATATCGTTTGTTAAAAAAAAAATCAATTGGCAACTAATTTAATCACATTGTTATCCGCGTGCGAAAAACCTTTTTTATAATCGGTATTACACGCCTCTTAAGATGTTTTGAACGTATTTAAAAATAGAGAAAATAATATTTAATGAATAACTAATTGAATCACATTATTGCTAGCTTATTGTGAGGTACTAATTATATTAAAAATTAAAATTAAAATTAAAAAACTGTAGAAAAAAATTAATTATTAGAAAACCACTATTCAAATGACGAAAATACCCCTGTCAAATTTGATGCATTATTTTGAGTTCATTTTGAAGTTTTTTGCTTGAGAGGCACTTTTGTCCAATTATTTTTTTACGAAGCTTGTGACACCAAAAAATACTATTCACTTTAGTGTTGGCTTTATATATAGAGATATGAGTTACCGATATAACATTTATCAATTACTAAAATATTGTAACATTGATAAACCTATACCACTAATGAATAATGTTAAAGTATTTAAATTTTGTAACATTGATAAACCTCTACCACTAATGAATAACGTTAAAGTCTTTAAATTTCTAACCACTCGAGCTGACCCGCCATAGTACCATAAAGCATATGTGAACTACCAATTTAAGGATCATGATAAAGGACGTAAATAACTTGTTGACACTAAATGAGCTAACAAAGACCTACAATTCACAAGTGATTCTTATCGCGCACACGATTATTTTAAAAGCACATACTTTCTAACTACACCAATTGATGTAACAAGTGAATCTTATCTACCATATGACGCAATGTGTAAATGTAATTAGCCATTCACACCATAAATACACTCATGAGTGTTGGAAACCTCACAATTGATGCCCATCAAAATCTTCTTGCCTAAAGCTCTGTTATTTATAGAATCAAGGGGCAATCAAGTCTTTTAATGGGCCAGTTCAAGGCCCGCATAAATTGGACTAGTCAGGCCCACCCACTTGCCCCTACAACACATCCAAAGTTAGATTCGCACGAATCAGGAAAATCTATACATTTCCATTCCATTTTACATTTGGGTACATTACTAATTTAATCTCTGAATTGTCACTTTAGTAAAAATTAAGCTCCTAAACTATTTTTTCAAAAAAATTAGTCCCTTTATTATAAAAATCTGCCAATTACATCCCTAATGTTATATTCGAAGATAATTTATTCAATTTTTCGTCAATTTAAGTCATGTTACTTGCATGTGATACACATTGGAAAATAGATTGATAGTTTTTCTAAAGAAATAGTGTATAAAGTTAACTTTGGAGGAGAAATTGATAGTTTTTCATAAGGAGATAGTGTAAGTTAACTTTTGAGAGTAAATTAGACATTAAATTCGCAACCTATATGAAATGTTAAGGGCTTATATAAGAGAAAATAATGGTATTACACTCTAAAGTGCGTTAAGTGACTTAAGTTGATGAAAAATTGAATAAAATAGCTTTTAATATAATAGTAGAGATAAAATTAGTAATTTCTAATGAATTTAGAAACTTATTTTACCGAAAAAAATAATTCAATGACCTAATTTTCATTGAGGTGATAGGTCAGAGACTAAATCGGCAATTTCTAATTGAATCCTATATAAGGTGTCTTATATTGGAAATAGGATTAATGGAATCCTTAATTGAATATGATTATGGTACTTGACTTGGAGGCTAAGAAAGTAAAGTTTAGGTTTCCTTTATGGATGGAAACCCTAGCTTTTAGCCTATATAAAACATCGGTCCCTATAAGCCCTAGAACACACAACATAATGCTTCCCATAGAGTAGTTGTATTTGGCTAGGTGTTTATAGAAGATCTTGGTGCTACCGTGCCCTACTACTTTTGTGTTCGACTTCCATGGCCGCCGTTGGAATCAAGTCTGCCACTTCTTCTTTTGTGTTTTAATTGTATAACCTTATAAGGCTAACAGTTTGGTGATTAATTGTGCAACCACGCGTGCAGTGACGGATCCAGACTTTTGATATTGGGTGGTCCCAATATTGGAGTTGAACAATTCGATTGGTTTGGAAACATCAGAAATTAGAATTGAACTATTCGGAATAACATTGTCCAAACTAATCGATAATAATTTTCACATGTTATACCATTTATACTTCTAATTTATACACATCAATTATTAAACAACACATTATATCAATTAATGAAACTAAAGTGTGTCTATATATAAACTAACCAACAGTTGATCAAATTAATATCAAAACAACATCAATTACAATCTATGATTATTATAATATATTAGGGATCTAAAATTTTCATTCAATACACATCAATTTTCATAGCATTTTATATTATTAATCTGGATTACGACTAAAAAATTTATTTAAACTTAGAAATTAGGACATTATAAAAAATAAAAAAAAAGAAGGAGAAATTAAGAAATTCGGTGGTGGTGGAGAGGAGAGAAGCGGAGCAGCTGATGGTGGCTTGGTCGGCGGAAGGAAAAAGGGAATTGGAATAGGAGGAAAAAGCGCATTGGGTTTATTGGGCATTACGGATTTGTAAAGAAAATGGGAGGGGATTATATTTAAAAGAGAAAATCACATGGCTATTAAAAAGAAGGGCGTGTGTTTTTTTAAATGCAATGGATCCAAACAAATTGTTTTGGCCCATTCGCTTAAAAAGGGAATAGTTTCTTCTTCATTATTCATCTGCTGCTGCTGATACCTCTCCTCCACCATGTTCGGGTGGTCCTCAAAGGTCATTACAGCTACTTTTTCGGACCTTCGGAGGGTCCCAGGACCACCCAGGTCCCTGAATGGATCCGCCTTTACATGCGTGTAGAGGAAGTAGCTTAAGAGCTGCATATAAGCTTTCACGTGGGTGGGTATCATTTACCACTCAAAACCCCAATGGGCTCCACCATGGTCGTCCTATACAATTCTCAATTGTGAGGAAATTTTTTACGGCTATGAGCAGTCCCTTTACTATAGGAACTGGAGGTCCGCCCCATTGGAGGCCACCAAGTTCTTAAACTTAAAGACATATTGTGGTGGGGACGATTTTAGGACACTACTAGAGATGCTCTAAAGAAATGACAATGTAATAGAAAATTTAGTATACAAATCAAAGGACGAAAAGAGGAACTCTAAATATTATTCCACAAACATACAAGAAAGAAGAATACTACAAATTGACATGCATGATACATAACGAATAAATTACTGTAGACAGTGAAATTTCAGTAAATAAATGTTGACCAATGGTCAAAATTTTAACACTCGTGTATTACATAAATTGTACACATATTGTGTGATTCGACGAAAATTCGAAAAGAGTTAGAAAAGCTGTCAAACAAGACACGTGTCAACACCTGGCAGAGACGGCTTATTTCATCTGTGATATTATATTCAAAATTAGGCCTTGGAAAATTCTATAAATAGAAGCCAATTTCATTCATTTCAATGGACCAATTGACAAATACATTTCTCTACTCCCAAATTGGAAGAGAATTCTCTGGAAGTTCGTTCTTCGTTCTTCGTTCTTCGTTCTTCGTTCATCGTTCATCGTTCTTCGAGATCAAGCTCCAACAGCCCTTGAAGAAACGTTCATCCACCTTTGAGATCAAGCCCAACGGCCCTTGAAGGAACTTCGCCAAAACCTTTGAAGAATCAACAAGCACCTTGGTCACGTGTCGATTCTTAATCCAAGATCAAACCCCGACGGCCCCTTGGATCAACACAACTGTTCTTCAAGATCAAAAGCCCCTTGAAGATCCATTCATCACTCATCTGTTCATCCACCTTCAAGATCAAGCCCCGACGGCCCTTGAAGCAACATTCATCCACCTTCAAGATCAAGCCCCGACGGCCCTTGAAACAACATTCATCCACCTTCCAAGATCAAGCCCCGACGGCCCTTGGATCCACACATCCATTCTTCAAGAACCAAGCCCAAAAGCCCCTTGAAGTTCATCCATCGTTCGTCGTTCATCGTTCTTCGTTCATCATTCATCCACCTTCTTCAAGATCAAGCCCCGACGGCCCTTGAAGCAACATCCATCCACCCTCCAAGATCAAGCCCCGACGGCCCCTGGAATCCATACATCCATTCTTCAAAGAATCAAACCCGAAAGCCCCTTGAACTTAGTTCATCGTTCATCATTCTTCATTCATCATCAAACTTCTGAAGAACATCACTGTTCATCCAAGGATCAAGCTCCAAAAAACAGCCCCTTCGGATCAACACATCATCAACAAATCCGCATCACTGTTCATCCAAGGATCAAGCCCAGCGGCCCTTTGGATCAACAGTCCATCAACAAAATCCATATCTTACGAAGATAGAATCAGAGGAACAAATAGAGATTGTAACCCCAAACAAATTCATCAATACAAATATTATTTTGTACACGTGTTCTGTTCTTGTTCCAATCAGGAAATTTTCGTGTTTACAATTACATCTTGCTAAGACTTTATGCCTACAAAGTTACAATAGGTATACTTATAAAGACCTAGCTAAAACAAATAATAAAGCAATCTTAAACCTTGATTACAGATGTGAAAGTAATCATAATTCTTATCCTACTAGAAAACCTTAATACAGAGTCACAGACCATATTAAAAAGGGAACTTTAACGAAAAGCTCTCGGTACTGTTCACTTTAACAAAAAACCACATTTTTACACTAAAAAGTCAATCCTGGTACTATTCACTTTACCTTTTATTTTGTCCTTATCGTTAAAACTCAAAGTTTTCAAACCCTTTTCATTAGTTTTCCTTATTAAAAACACCCTAACATAAAAATGAACCAAGTAGTTAACCTTTCCAATAGATTTTACGGAGGTTAATTAGTTAGTATGCACTTCCAGAAGTTCAATATTTCCTTTTCGGTCAAACTCCATAAGTTCAAATTAGGGGGACTTGACTTGCATTTCAACATTGGCTAGTTGCAATTTGTCAACATTGGTTGCCCACCCTTTTCCTTTAGGTTATCACATCTCCAAATGGAAATGGCGCAAAATAATTTCAGCTGTTATCCCAATGCACAGTCCTCATCCATTTTAACCTATTTAAGCACACAGCCAAATGGAAATGACTCAAAACATTAACCTGTACAGTAGTGGACAACGAAAATTGAATTATTAGAAGTCCCACGCGGTTCGTGCATGTTCATACTATTATCAAATGGAATCTCATAGTGCAAACCCATGTTAGAGAAAATAATTGAGGTTACTCGACCTCGTGATTAATTGGGTATTTTCTTATTCAACATCCAGATGGTCCTTCCCTTCCCCTTGACTATACAAAATTTCATGTACAAAAAAGTAATGGTTCCCACGTAAATGAATAGAACCAAGCAGAACTTGCATAAAAAAACCTTTTGATCCACCTTCAGCCTCACCCTATAAATACCATACCTGCTCCCTCACTTCTTCACAACTCAAAACCTCCCATTACATCTTCCTCTTCATCAATTTTTATTTTCTTACTTTCCAAACACTTCTCAGAATCATGGGTGTTTTCACATACGAATCCGAGTTCACCTCCGTCATCCCCCCTGCTAGGTTGTTCAATGCCTTTGTTCTTGATGCTGACAACCTCATCCCTAAGATTGCACCACAAGCAGTGAAGACAGCTGAGATCCTGGAAGGAGATGGAGGAATTGGAACCATTAAGAAGATCAACTTCGGTGAAGGTAGCACATACAGCTACGTGAAGCACAGAATTGATGGGGTTGACAAGGACAACTTTGTTTACAAGTATAGTGTGATCGAAGGAGATGCTATCTCTGAGACAATTGAGAAGATCTCTTATGAGACTAAGTTGGTTGCTGCCAGCAGCGGTTCAGTTATCAAGAGCACCAGCCACTACCACACCAAGGGTGATGTTGAGATCAAGGAAGAGCATGTTAAGGCTGGCAAAGAGAAGGCCTCCCACCTCTTCAAGTTGATTGAGAACTACCTCTTAGAGCACCAAGATGCCTACAACTAAATTCTTTTGCTGCTTCAATGATTTTCTAAGTTATCTTGGTCAAAACTTTGTCCTCTTTGGCATCAAATAATTGTGTGGTCAAAACTCTGTCCTCTCTCGCCCGAACTCGCTTAATGAACTCCAAAGCCAGTGAGCTCCCAAAAGGCCTCGTGCTAATTGGAGGTGGGAATGTTCATATAAGGCTTACATGATCCTCACCCCTGGGCGATGTGGGATCTTACGCAAACATATCATCAAATCCATGGTTTTTTTTAATTCATTTGTAAATGTAAGAAAAATACAATATTCACTCTTCAATCAAAACTCCCAGTACAAGCCAACATAGCGTTCCAGAAGTTAAAAAAAAAAAAAGGGATGAAAACAACACAATTATTTGATGCCAAAGAGGACATAATTTAAAACATGTAAGTCGTGTGTAGCACGTCCCGTTTCCAAAAAAAAAAATGAAGGCTAGTGTAGTTAGAAAATGTAGGGCTTTAAATTAATCGTGAATCGGCGGATGACATATATTTGTTTTATTAGATAAGTTATTATGATCTTTAGGTGATTGATATTCTCTCTTAAAAAAACCATTATGTGATTAATATGAATTACATATATAAGTTGGGTCACATATGGATATAAAATGAAGCTCTAACATTATTCATTGCCAAGGTGCATAAAAAGAAAGAAACAATATTTGGCTACTAAAAATTCAGCAGCCACTCTTACTTTTATCCAATCAGATTTGTACACATGTTCAAATAATTGAAATGATAAACACAAATTGGACATGTGTTCAAATCTGATTCGATGAAAGCAAAAGTGGCTACTGAATTTTAAGCAGCCAAGTATTGTTCTAAAAAAAAACATACAAACATATCATCAAATCCATGATTTTATTTTTTTATTCATTTGTAAATGTAAGAAAATACAATATTCACTCTTCAATCAAAAGCTCCCATTACAAGCCTACATAGCGTTTCAGAAGTTAAAAAACAAAAAGAAAAGAGGAATGAAAACCACACAATTATTTGATGCCAAAGAGGACAGAGTTTTGACCAAGATAACTTAGAAAATCATTGAAGCAGCAAAAGAATTTAGTTGTAGGCATCTTGGTGCTCTAAGAGGTAGTTCTCAATCAACTTGAAGAGGTGGGAGGCCTTCTCTTTGCCAGCCTTAACATGCTCTTCCTTGATCTCAACATCACCCTTGGTGTGGTAGTGGCTGGTGCTCTTGATAACCGAACCGCTGCTGGCAGCAACCAACTTAGTCTCATAAGAGATCTTCTCAATTGTCTCAGAGATAGCATCTCCTTCGATCACACTATACTTGTAAACAAAGTTGTCCTTGTCAACCCCATCAATTCTGTGCTTCACGTAGCTGTATGTGCTACCTTCACCGAAGTTGATCTTCTTAATGGTTCCAACTCCTCCATCTCCTTCAAGGATCTCAGCGCTCTTCACTGCTTGTGGTGCAATCTTAGGGATGAGGTTGTCAGCATCAAGAACAAAGGCATTGAACAACCTAGCAGGGGGGATGACGGAGGTGAACTCGGATTCGTATGTGAAAACACCCATGATTCTGAGAAGTGTTTGGAAAGTAAGAAAATAAAAATTGATGAAGAGGAAGATGTAATGGGAAGTTTTGAGTTGTGAAGAAGTGAAGGAGCAGGTATGGTATTTATAGGGTGAGGCTGAAGGTGGATCAAAAGGTTTTTTTATGCAAGTTCTGCTTGGTTCTATTCATTTACGTGGGAACCATTACTTTTTTGTACATGAAATTTTGTATAGTCAAGGGGAAGGGAAGGACCATCTGGATGTTGAATAAGAAAATACCCAATTAATCACGAGGTCGAGTAACCTCAATTATTTTCTCTAACATGGGTTTGCACTATGAGATTCCATTTGATAATAGTATGAACATGCACGAACCGCGTGGGACTTCTAATAATTCAATTTTCGTTGTCCACTACTGTACAGGTTAATGTTTTGAGTCATTTCCATTTGGCTGTGTGCTTAAATAGGTTAAAATGGATGAGGACTGTGCATTGGGATAACAGCTGAAATTATTTTGCGCCATTTCCATTTGGAGATGTGACCTAAAGGAAAAGGGTGGGCAACCAATGTTGACAAATTGCAACTAGCCAATGTTGAAATGCAAGTCAAGTCCCCCTAATTTGAACTTATGGAGTTTGACCGAAAAGGAAATATTGAACTTCTGGAAGTGCATACTAACTAATTAACCTCCGTAAAATCTATTGGAAAGGTTAACTACTTGGTTCATTTTTATGTTAGGGTGTTTTTAATATGGTCTGTGACTCTGTATTAAGGTTTTCTAGTAGGATAAGAATTATGATTACTTTCACATCTGTAATCAAGGTTTAAGATTGCTTTATTATTTGTTTTAGCTAGGTCTTTATAAGTATACCTATTGTAACTTTGTAGGCATAAAGTCTTAGCAAGATGTAATTTATTCGTTATGTATCATGCATGTCAATTTGTAGTATTCTTCTTTCTTGTATGTTTGTGGAATAATATTTAGAGTTCCTCTTTTCGTCCTTTGATTTGTATACTAAATTTTCTATTACATTGTCATTTCTTTAGAGCATCTCTAGTAGTGTTCTAAAATCGTCCCCACCACAATATGTCTTTAAGTTTAAGAACTTGGTGGCCTCCAATGGGGCGGACCTCCAGTTCCTATAGTAAAGGGACTGCTCATAGCCGTAAAAAATTTCCTCACAATTGAGAACTGTATAGGGACGACCATGGTGGAGCCCATTGGGGTTTTGAGTGGGAAATGATGCCCACCAACGTCAAAGCTTATATGTAGCTCTTGAGCTACTTCTTCTACACGTGTGTAAAGGCGGATCCATTCAGGGACCTGGGTGGTCCCAAGGCCCTCCGAAGGTCCGAAAAAGTAGTTTGTTAAAAAAAAAAAAATTGGCAACTAATTTAATCACATTATTATCCGCGTGCGAAAAACCTTTTTTATAATCGGTATTACAAGCCTCTTAAGATGTTTTGAACATATTTAAAAATAGAGAAAATAATATTTAATGAATAACTAATTGAATCACATTATTGCTAACTTATTGTGAGGTACTAATTATATTAAAAATTAAAATTAAAATTAAAAAACTGTAGAAAAAAATTAATTATTAGAAAACCACTGTTAAAATGACGAAAATACCCCTGTCAAATTTGATGCATTATTTTGAGTTGATTTTGAAGTTTTTTGCTTGAGAGGCACTTTTGTCCAATTATTTTTTTACGAAGCTTGTGACACCAAAAAACACTATTCACTTTAGTGTTGGCTTTATATATAGAGATATGAGTTACCGATATAACATTTATCAATTACTAAAATATTGTAACATTGATAAACCTATACCACTAATGAATAATGTTAAAGTATTTAAATTTTGTAACATTGATAAACCTATACCACTAATGAATAACGTTAAAGTCTTTAAATTTCTAACCACTCGAGCTGACCCGCCATAGTACCATAAAGCATATGTGAATTACCAATTTAAGGATCATAATAAAGGACGTAAATAACTTGTTGACACTAAATGAGCTAACAAAGACCTACAATTCACAAGTGATTCTTATCGCGCACACGATTATTTTAAAAGCACATACTTTCTAACTACACCAATTGATGTAACAAGTGAATCTTATCTACCATATGACGCAATGTGTAAATGTAATTAGCAATTCACACCATAAATACACTCATAGGTGTTGGAAACCTCACAATTGATGCCCATCAAAATCTTCTTGCCTAAAGCTCTGTTATTTCACTACTACAATATATACTATCACCGTCGGAACCAAAACCGACGAGAAATACGATTTTCTGTCGGAAATATTGCAAAAATCCGACATAAAACAATGTAATGTCGCATTTTCAAAGCGACACTATTGCTAGCGTCACGAAAAGGCATTAGCGTCGCTTTCTTGGCTTAAAGCGCCACTAAACACCGTCGCTCTAAAGCGCCACTACATAGCGTCGCTTTAAAGCGACATACACATACACCTTACGTCGGTTTAAAGCGACGTACACGTACACCTTAAAGCGACGTTCATTAACAATTTAATTGTAAAATATGCAACCTACTGTCGCTTTTAAACGACATCGACATAAAATTAAATCAATTAAATATCCCATAATCCAACGTCAAATACCAATTAAATAAATAAAATATGCAAAACTAATAACGGTCTTAGCCGACACCACCTTTGTTAATAATAATAAAAAACAACTGACAAAGTTAACTTTCGTCTTCAATTAATTATAACAGACAAAATTTATATAATTACAATAATAAATTCTAAGGCCAAAATAAACATTAATGAAAATAATTAACAAGAAAAATAGTACCAAAATACGCAAATATTTTACATCCAACGTTCCACTTAATATACAAAAACTTATCCATCGTAACAACTTCCAAATCCGACATTACAAACGTAACATAAAAAAACAAAAAGATAGAACGATTAAAGTGTCATATTTATCCGACAAGAAAACGAACCAAATAAACAAAAACTACGTAGCCGAATCTGCGCCGGAACGTGGCACAGATCCTTCTCGTCCTTGAGATCCTCTATCTGATGCCAACATCCTCGTCAAGTCTACATCAAATCCAACACCCACAAGCATTTCAGAAAACCCCCCAGCTGGAAATTCAGGACAAAATCCACTAGGAGCAGCCATCTCGGGTCGATATACTGGCAGTTGATAAGGCGGCTCCTGCATGTAAGGCATGGAAGGCTGCTGCATGCATGGCATAGGCGGCTGTTGCATGTATGTCGGGGGCTGCATAGGGGGCTGCATGTATGGCATAGGATACGGAGGTTGCTGAGTATGGCCAGCATACGGATGTGCAGGAGGTGGCTGACTTTGACCCGACTGTTGAGGGGGAGGAGGTGGCTGACTCTGGCCTGACTGTTGGGTTCCCGGGCTATACGGTGCTTGTGGATGTGGCTGAAATCTTTGGAAAAGCCACGCAATCATCTGACTTTGCTTGTTCTTTAGGTCCGAAATCTGTTTATGGTTATTTTCATTCGTCATTTTCAACTCATTATTTTGAGTCATCAGCAATGCCATTGCACTGTTAGATGACCTCTTGGAGGAAATTGATGTAGAAGATGAAGAAGACGCATATGACACCATATCAGGAGTCACCCCGTGACCGTATCCTCTGACTCTATTATACTTCTCAGGACCTATTGTATCAACATACACTCGGGTCCTAAGATCTTCACTATCCTCTTGGCCCGACTGAATCAAAGTTTGGAGATTGGTCTCCATTGTTGCCTTGCATTACAATTTAAAAAAAAAAAATCAATAGTAAAACATAAAATTAAGCTATAAATAATAAAAATTTATAATAATGAATACTAACACAGTAAAATAAATTACCCCTGTATGCTCCGATGTTTCATCAATCCATGTTTCATTTTTTCGTGTATGACATTCACGAAAAAAAGTTACAGGATCTGCTTCTTTCCCATGCTTCTTCCGCTTCACAAATAAAAAAAATTAACACAAACAATTTTAAGCAGACCTCATTAAAATTAAAATTTATAACTATAAAGTATTTAAAATAAAACTTATTCAAATTGTACAATCCATACATATTCTTGCCGCTTTCTTGCAAAAGATTTTGTACCAGTAGTGTGGTTCATCGTTTTCTTTTTCCGATTAATTTTATTTTTTTCAGCAACCTCCTAAAAATAAACAAAAAAAATTTATTAGACAAATTTATAGTTATATCGAAATAAACTACATAACGATTACCTTTGTTTTATCTCTACTCCAGTATGCCAACAAATTACCCCACTGGGTAGGATTCACATCAGGAGGTGTCTGGCAACGCTCCCCAGCTGCTCTTTCAGTATAATATTTTTTTTAACTTATTTCTAAACTCTTTATGTGCATGCCCCACTACCTTAAGCGTCATATAGCTGATCAAAGGCATTTTTGGTATATCTGCATCTTCAAAACAAATATTTCCCTACGTCCATAAAAAAAAAACCAAATCAACCAAGTCAAACATTATTCCCATAATTGAATTATTTTTTTATTTTCAAATAAAAATAAAAATAACAATACCTTAATTCTTTCCCAGAAAACTTCCTTATCTTCATCCTTAATCGTACGCCAATGCTTCGCCAACGGGAAATTTCTGGGGTCTCTAACCTCCGATGCCACATATTTCGAAAATGCACTAGCATTATCACTAACGCATTTTCCGGACATATCAAACGAACAAAGCTGTTTCCTCCATTTGGGAACAGACGGTCCTCACCTCCGTTGAGATGTTCCTTGTTCATAAAAAAACAACAATTAAAAAACACCCAAAAAAAAAAACAAAAAAACGAAACTAAGAATAATATGTAAAAACATCCACCTTCGAGTTCCTCCTCTTCCACATGAAGTTCCTCAGACCGTTGATGATCACTACCACAATCCATAGATAAGTCAAGGAATCACAGTGAAATGAGAGAAGGTGAGGGAGAGCGAGAGGGAGAGGGAGAGGGAGTGAAATGAGAGTGATATGCGAGAGTGATAATGGAAACAAAAGGAAAAGGGGATGATGCAGAACTTTAAATACGGGAAAAACCTTAGCGTCGAAATATGACCTATTTACGTCGCTTAAAAGCGACAGACCCTCTGACTCGACCTCGGTACACGTAGCCTAGCCTGACACATTTTTGACAGCAAGGATACTGGCGTCGAAATAGGATAATATTGCGTCGGTTGAAACCAACACTATTCTGACAGATTTACATAGCGTCGAAATATCACACACTTTACGTCGGTTAAAACCGACGTTATACTGACACAGACAATGGTCTCGGAATTGGACGTGCGAATGAACCGAGGCATCGAAATATTAAATGCTTGCGTCGAAATAATAAATGATTACGTCGTTTTAAACCGACGCTTGCGTCGAAATATTAAATGCTTGCGTCGAAATAGGATAATATTGCGTCGGTTTAAATCGACGCTAACTCTAACAGTGCTTTAAAAAAATTTCCAACCCATTTCCCCGTGCGTGCAAAAAGACCGGGAAAATTCACGCCCAACATATTATATTATAATAAATAAAATTAATAAATAAGTAGTTATGTTATTTCATATAATAACATATACTATTATAATAAATAAGTAGTTATGTTATTTCATATAATTAAGAAATATGATTTTTATTGTAAATAATATTATAATAAATAAAATTAATAAATAAGTAGTTATGTTATTTCATATAATATTATAATAAATAAAATTTAACTTATACATAATACTGAATGAAAAACAGAAATATAATTTTAAGATCATTTTGATATAGATGTCATAAATTTGAATTTTTTTAATCAAAACATCTATAACTTTTAATTAAGAAATATGATTTTTATTGTAAATAATTAACCAACTAGTTCATAAAATAATATGATAAATATTCTAAAATCATCACAAACTTCCTATCTTATCTTATCATAATTCGTTTAAAATGAACTTTTCTTATTCAAATAATTTGTTGTATTAAATTATAATAACATATAAACATCATATTAACATACAATTATGAAAGATAACATGCACAAATATTTAATATAACGTACCAATTTGTATTAATCTAGGTATGTATTTTTATTTTGGTACGTTATGCAATTTTTTATTTAGTACGTACCAAGTTATTATTACGTTGTATTATCATTATTTTGGTACGTACACAACTTATGGTACGTTATGTGTAAGTTGTGTAACCCAAAAAAAAAAGATGACTTTTCACATTAAAACATTCCACTAAAAAAAAAATTTCAACTCTTAAGATCGAAATGATTCACTGTATTCATATAGGGTGAAAGAGTGTACATATAAAAAAATCATGAAAATCGGAGTTAAAATAACCGTTAAATCGTGAGTTTTCGTTAATAACCGTCGAATAAGTTTTTCCAGTAACTTTATCTCATAATGTTTTTTTTTTCCAATTTTTTGCGTATGCGATCTCGAATTATATACAAACATGTTTGACGGTTGGATCGTCGAAATTAGTTTCGTAGAATTCGTATTCCATCAAAACGATAGATTCACTAACACTTAAATAGTTTATTCATACTTTCATTAAGTATAACATAAGATTTTGTGGTATCCACTAGTGTAAATATTTCAAATTCAAGATCGAAATGATTCACTGTATTCATATAGGGTGAAAGAGTGTACATATAAAAAATCATCAAAATCGGAGTTAAAATAACCGTTAAATCGTGAGTTTTCGTTAATAACCGTCGAATAAGTTTTTCCAGTAACTTTATCTCAGAATGTTTTTTTTCCAATTTTTTGCGTATGCGATCTCGAATTATATACAAACATGTTTGACGGTTGGATCGTCGAAATTAGTTTCGTAGAATTCGTATTCCATCAAAACGATAGATTCACTAACACTTAAAGAGTTTATTCATACTTTCATTAAGTATAACATAAGATTTTGTGGTATCCACTAGTGTAAATATTTCAAATTGACGATCGAAATCATTCACTGTATTCATATAGGGTGAAGGAGTGTACATATAAAAAATCATCAAAATCGGAGTTAAAATAACCGTTAAATCGCGAGTTTTCGTTAATAACCGTCGAATAAGTTTTTGCCGTAACTTTATCTCAGAATGTTTTTCTTTTCCAATTTTTGGCGTATGCGATCTCGAATTATATACAAATATGTTTGACGGTTGGATCGTCGAAATTAGTTTCGTAGAATTCGTATTCCATCAAAACGATAGATTCACTAACACTTAAAGAGTTTATTCATACTTTCATTAAGTATAAACTAGTGTAAATATTTCAAATTGACGATCGAAATCATTCACTGTATTCATATAGGGTGAAGGAGTGTACATATAAAAAATCATCAAAATCGGAGTTAAAATAACCGTTAAATCGTGAGTTTTCGTTAATAACCGTCGAATAAGTTTTTGCCGTAACTTTATCTCAGAATGTTTTTTTTTTTCTAATTTTTTCCTATGCGATCTCGAATTATATACAAACATGTTTGACGGTTGGATCGTCGAAATTAGTTTCGTAGAATTCGTATTCCATCAAAACGATAGATTCACTAACACTTAAAGAGTTTATTCATACTTTCATTAAGTATAACATAAGATTTTGTGGTATCCACCAGTGTAAATATTTCAAATTGAAGATCGAAATCATTCACTGTATTCATATAGGGTGAAGGAGTGTACATATAAAAAATCATCAAAATCGGAGTTAAAATAACCGTTAAATCGTGAGTTTTCGTTAATAACCGTCGAATAAGTTTTTGCTGTAACTTTATCTCAGAATGTTTTTTTTTTCCAATTTTTTGCGTATGCGATCTCGAATAAAAGAATTTAATATTTATATATATATAATTATTATAGTTTTTAGAAGTTTAAAATTGTTAAATAAAAAAAAATTGTGTAATTCACAACTCAAAAGTTTTTTGAACTGCAAATAAGAAAAAATAATCATCCTTTTTTCGCAATAATACATGTAATTCAGGTTTTTACCTTGCGTCGAAATAAGGTAGTTCATAAAAAATAGATTTCTTCTTCCACTGACTGTTACCACTTGTACTGCTCGAAGTTCTTTTTCTGCGTTGCCCAACTAAAGCATTTTTCTTTGGTTTTCCAAAAGTAAATCTCAATGTACAAAGTTCTTCGAGACATTGTAAACCAGTCCACTGCCTTGGTGCACTACGATGCTCTCGACGACCATTAAAAGATGTGGTTTGCCTTCGAAACCTATGATTATCTTCAAGAAAGCGTCGATGCCCCATATAACAAATTTTACGACTCGCCGGCAAGTAAATAGATTCTTTATCATGCATGCAATGTGGACAGGCTTTATAGCCATGTGTACTACATCCTGACAACATTCCATAAGCCGAAAAATCACTTATAGTCCATAAGACAGCAGCCTTCATTGTAAAACTTTGGTTGGAATACGCATCATAAGTTGGAGTGCCCACCTCCCACAACTCATTCAACTCGTCAATCAGTGGACGCATGTATACATCAATATCTTTACCAGGACTGCGCGGTCCTGGTATTAAAAGAGACAACAACAAATTTGGTTGCTTCATGCACATCCAAGGCGGCAAATTGTAAACAGAAAGCACCACAGGCCATGTGCTATGATCATTCCTCATTTTTCCAAAAGGATTAAATCCATCGCTGGCCAACCCTAATCGGACATTTCAAATTTCTGACGCAAAATCCGGATATAAATTATCCAAATGCTTCCATGCTG
The DNA here is from genome assembly GCA_963580275.1 of Crataegus laevigata. Lineage (NCBI taxonomy): Eukaryota > Viridiplantae > Streptophyta > Magnoliopsida > Rosales > Rosaceae > Crataegus > Crataegus laevigata. Next base: position 12,220,121 of record OY756940.1, on the reverse strand, counting down.
GAGAATCTGAAGGATGTCTCATAAACTCATCCTTAGGACATTCAATTGCATGCCACCTCATATGTTCAGCTGTATGCTTTGACATAAAAAATCGTTGCAATCGTGGTTTTAAAGGAAAATACCACATAACCTTAGCTGCGATATTTTTTTTCGACCTATCCGCTGCGTTGGCAATTTTATATCTTATTTCACCACAAACCGAGCACACGGTCAAATCCGAAGTATCTTTCCAATAGATCATGCAATCATTGGGACATGCATCAATTTTCACATACGTCAGACCCAAGTCATTTATAAGTTTTTTTGCCTTATAACAAGATTCAGGCAAACAATCCCCTTCAGGCAACATTCTTTTAATTAACTCCAGTAAAGTTGTGAAGATCTCGTCTGGCATTCCCGCTAAACACTTGATCTGATACAGTCTTACAACTGCTTCCAATTTCTTAAACTCCTTACACCCTGGCCACAAATCTTGATCTGCCTCTTCAAGCAACCTAAAAAAAGTCTCCACCTCTTCTGGACGCCCTTCCCCAATAGAAGGTTCAGTAGACGGCCCAACACCTTCTTCTGTTAATGGTTGGACAAATACATCATTAAAAAAATCATGCATGCCAATCACCTCATCTACTGTTTCTTCTTCTCCAATTGCCACATTTTGCTCTCCAATGTTTTGCTCGCCATGATGTCGCCAGCAAGCATTTTTATAATCTTTATCCATATCATACAATATGAGATGTTCAATAATAGTGTTCCTCACAAAAGTATATTGATTACAACATCTTTTGCAAGGACATCTAAACTTATCAGGACCAACACCATTTGCAATTGCTTGATCCAAGAACGAATTAATTCCAGCTGTATACGCTTCTAAATTTCGAGGTATCGTCAACCAACTCTTATCCATGTTTTACCACTTTACGAGGGCACAATATTACGTTGACACTAAGATGCCTACAATCTTGCAATCCCTATCATGTAGGCATAACTAATAGAATTTTCAATTTCAATCTTTCAACCCTCGAACTCTATCACGATTGCAATCTTTTAATTTTCAACACCTATTATAGTAAAAATAAATTAAATAACAACAAAAAGTTATAAAAATTATGCTCATCTAATCCATTCTAGTAAATAACAACCAAAAGTTATCAAAATAACAATTACAGGGCAAAAATTATATTTAATATTGTTAATTTAACATAAATGCTTATAAATATTATTCATTTCATTTTCTCATAACAATTCAAATTGCAAAAAAAATTAATTTAACATAATATATTCTTATATTACTAAATATTATAAGTTTATGTTATATTTAATATTGTTAATTTAACATAAATGCTTATAAATATTATTCATTCCATTTTCCCATAAAAATTCAAATTGCAAAAAAAAAAATTATTTAACATAATATATTCTTATATTACTCAATATTATAATTTTATGTTATATTTAATATTGTTAATTTAACATAAATGCTTAAATGCTTATAAATATTATTCATTCCATTTTCTAATAACAATTCAAATTGCAAAAAAATTTAATTTAACATAATATATTCTTATATTACTAAATATTATAAGTTTATGTTATATTAATATTGTTAATTTAACATAAATGCTTATAAATATTATTCATTTTATTTTCTCATAACAATTCAAATTGCCAAAAAAATTAATTTAACATAATATATACTTATATTACTAAATATTATAAGTTTATGTTATATTTAATATTGTTAATTTAACCTAAATGCTTATAAATATTATTCATTCCATTTTCTCATAAAAATTCAAATTGCAAAAAAAAATTATTTAACATAATATATTCTTATATTACTCAATATTATAATTTTATGTTATATTTAATATTGTTAATTTAACATAAATGCTTAAATGCTTATAAATATTATTCATTCCATTTTCTCATAACAATTCAAATTATTCTCATCTAATCCATTCTAGTAAATAACAACAAAAAATTATCAAAATAACAACAAATTAAAATAACAACAAAAGATATTAATTTAACATAATATATTCTTATATTACTCAATATTATAAGTTTATGATATATTTAATATTGTTAATTTAACCTAAATGCTAATAAATATTATCATTCTATTTTCTCATAACAATTCAAGTGTCAAAATTAATCAATTCGACTAAATATTAATTAATTTAACAAAAATAGTAGAAATTTATCTAACTACTTAAATTACAATTTTTAAATAAATAAACTTGTGCAATATACAATTGAAAAATTAAAGAATTTAGTGATATAAACCTGAATTATGGAATAATTCCGTCGTCGATCACTTCTTTATGTACTCAACCAGCTCAAATAAATTCCCTACAAAAAAATTGTAACTAAAAATTAAACATAAGAGGAGAAAATAAAAATATTACAAGCAAGAAAAACTTACTATTGTGAAGAATGAACTTGCAAATCTGAAGAGGGAATGAGATAAATGCAAGAGAAGAAGAGGCTTGCAAATCTGAGGAGGCTTGCAAATCTGAGATAAATGCAAGAGAAGAAGAGGAAAGAGGACACGGGAAGGTGAAAGAAAAGGGAATGAGATAAATGAAAGAGAAGAAGAGGAAAACACACGGGAGAGTATATGAAGAGCATCAATCTGTCGCTTACAACCGACACTAGGTTTCAAAATATTTTTAAAAATAAAATATATGTCGCTCAGAACCGACGCAATATTTAAAATATAAAAAAAAACTGACGCAGGCTTTAAAATATATAAAAACCACAATTAGTGTCGCTTCTATGCGACACCTATTATTTATGTCGCTTAAAAGCGACACTGTTTTATTTAAAGCGACGCCAATATTTAAAATTATTAAAATTTGTGTCGGTTATAAGCGACATTAAATGTTTACGTCGGTTTAAAAGCGATGTAGGCTTCGTAAATCCGACGTCATGTTCAGTTGGTGTCGAAACTCTCTTGTGCGACACTATATTATATTAAACTGACGCAACAACTGACACTATAAGGCCCTTTTGTAGTAGTGTTTATAGAATCAAGGGGCAATCAAGTCTTTTAATGGGCCGGTTCAAGGCCCGCATAAATTGGACTGGTCAGGCCCACCCACTTGCCCCTACAAACGCATCCGAGGTTAGATTCGCACGAATCAGGAAAATCTATACATTTCCATTCCATTTTACATTTGGGTAAATTACTAATTTAATCTCTGAATTGTCACTTTAGTAAAAATTAAGCTCCTAAACTATTTTTTCAAAAAGATTAGTCCCTTAATTATAAAAATCTGCCAATTACATCCCTAATGTTATATTCGAAGATAATATATTCAATTTTTCGTCAATTTAAGTCACGTTACTTGCATGTGATACACATTGGAAAATAGATTGATAGTTTTTCATAAAGAAATAGTGTATAAAGTTAACTTTGGAGGAGAAATTGATAGTTTTTCATAAGGAGATAGTGTAAGTTAACTTTTGAGAGTAAATTAGACATTAAATTCGCAACCTATATGAAATGTTAAGGGCTTATATAAGAGAAAATAATGGTATTACACTCTAAAGTGCGTTAAGTGACTTAAGTTGATGAAAAATTGAATAAAATAGCTTTTAATATAATAGTAGAGATAAAATTAGCAATTTCTAATGAATTTAGAAACTTATTTTACGGAAAAAATAATTCAATGACCTAATTTTCATTGAGGTGATAGGTGAGAGACTAAATCGGCAATTTCTAATTGAATCCTATATAAGGTGTCTTACATTGGAAATAGGATTGATGGAATCCTTAATTGAATATGATAATGGGACTTGACTTGGAGGCTAAGAAAGTAAAGTTTAGGTTTCCTTTATGGATGGAAACCCTAGCTTTTAGCCTATATAAAACATCGGTCCCTATAAGCCCTAGAACACACAACATAATGCTTCCCATAGAGTAGTTGTATTTGGCTAGGTGTTTATAGAAGATTTTGGTGCTACCGTGCCCTACTACTTTTGTGTTTGACTTCCATGGCCGCCGTTGGAATCAAGTCTGCCACTTCTTCTTTTGTGTTTTAATTGTACAACCTTATAAGGCTAACAGTTTGGTGATTAATTGTGCAACCCCGCGTACAGTGACGGATCCAGACTTTTGATATTGGGTGGTCCCAATATTGGAGTTGAACCATTCGATTGGTTTGGAAACATCAGAAATTAGAATTGAACTATTCGGAATAACATTGTCCAAACTAATCGATAATAATTTTCAGGTGTTATACCATTTATACTTCTAATTTATACACATCAATTATTAAACAACATTTTATATCAGTTAATGAAACTAAAGTGTGTCTATATATAAACTAACCAACAGTTGATCAAATTAATATCAAAACAACATCAATTACAATCTATGATTATTATAATATATTAGGGATCTAAAATTTTCATTCAATACACATCAATTTTCATAGCATTTTATATTATTAATCTGGATTACGACTAAAATTTTTATTTAAACTTAGAAATTAGGACATTATAAAAAATAAAAAAAGGAAGGAGAAATTAAGAAATTAGGTGGTGGTGGAGAGGAGAGAAGCGGAGCAGGTGATGGTGGCTTGGTCGGCGGAAGGAAAAAGGGAATTGGAATAGGAGGAAAAAGCGCATTGGGTTTATTGGGCATTACGGATCTGTAAAGAAAATGGGAGGGGATTATATTTAAAAGAGAGAATCACGTGGCTATTAAAAAGAAGGGCGCGTGTTTTTTTAAATGCATTGGATCCAAACGAATTGTTTTGGCCCATTAGCTTAAAAAGGGAACAGTTTCTTCTTCATTATTCATCTGCCGCAGCCTGCACAGCCAGCAGCCGCTGCTGATACCTCTCCTCCACCATGTTCGGGTGGTCCTCAAAGGTCGTTACAGCTACTTTTTCGGACCTTCGGAGGGTCTTGGGACCACCCAGGTCCCTGAATGGATCTGCCTTTACATGCGTGTAGAGGAAGTAGCTTAAGAGCTGCATATAAGCTTTCACGTGGGTGGGTATCATTTCCCACTCAAAACCCCAATGGGCTCCACCATGGTCGTCCCTATACAGTTCTCAATTGTGAGGAAATTTTTTACGGCTATGAGCAGTCCCTTTACTATAGGAACTGGAGGTCCGCCCCATTGGAGGCCACCAAGTTCTTAAACTTAAAGACATATTGTGGTGGGGACGATTTTAGAACACTACTAGAGATGCTCTAAAGAAATGACAATGTAATAGAAAATTTAGTATACAAATCAAAGGACGAAAAGAGGAACTCTAAATATTATTCCACAAACATACAAGAAAGAAGAATACTACAAATTGACATGCATGATACATAACGAATAAATTACATCTTGCTAAGGCTTTATGCCTACAAAGTTACAATAGGTATACTTATAAAGACCTAGCTAAAACAAATAATAAAGCAATCTTAAACCTTGATTACAGATGTGAAAGTAATCATAATTCTTATCCTACTAGAAAACCTTAATACAGAGTCACAGACCATATTAAAAACACCCTAACATAAAAATGAACCAAGTAGTTAACCTTTCCAATAGATTTTACGGAGGTTAATTAGTTAGTATGCACTTCCAGAAGTTCAATATTTCCTTTTCGGTCAAACTCCATAAGTTCAAATTAGGGGGACTTGACTTGCATTTCAACATTGGCTAGTTGCAATTTGTCAACATTGGTTGCCCACCCTTTTCCTTTAGGTCACATCTCCAAATGGAAATGGCGCAAAATAATTTCAGCTGTTATCCCAATGCACAGTCCTCATCCATTTTAACCTATTTAAGCACACAGCCAAATGGAAATGACTCAAAACATTAACCTGTACAGTAGTGGACAACGAAAATTGAATTATTAGAAGTCCCACGCGGTTCGTGCATGTTCATACTATTATCAAATGGAATCTCATAGTGCAAACCCATGTTAGAGAAAATAATTGAGGTTACTCGACCTCGTGATTAATTGGGTATTTTCTTATTCAACATCCAGATGGTCCTTCCCTTCCCCTTGACTATACAAAATTTCATGTACAAAAAAGTAATGGTTCCCACGTAAATGAATAGAACCAAGCAGAACTTGCATAAAAAAACCTTTTGATCCACCTTCAGCCTCACCCTATAAATACCATACCTGCTCCTTCACTTCTTCACAACTCAAAACTTCCCATTACATCTTCCTCTTCATCAATTTTTATTTTCTTACTTTCCAAACACTTCTCAGAATCATGGGTGTTTTCACATACGAATCCGAGTTCACCTCCGTCATCCCCCCTGCTAGGTTGTTCAATGCCTTTGTTCTTGATGCTGACAACCTCATCCCTAAGATTGCACCACAAGCAGTGAAGAGCGCTGAGATCCTTGAAGGAGATGGAGGAGTTGGAACCATTAAGAAGATCAACTTCGGTGAAGGTAGCACATACAGCTACGTGAAGCACAGAATTGATGGGGTTGACAAGGACAACTTTGTTTACAAGTATAGTGTGATCGAAGGAGATGCTATCTCTGAGACAATTGAGAAGATCTCTTATGAGACTAAGTTGGTTGCTGCCAGCAGCGGTTCGGTTATCAAGAGCACCAGCCACTACCACACCAAGGGTGATGTTGAGATCAAGGAAGAGCATGTTAAGGCTGGCAAAGAGAAGGCCTCCCACCTCTTCAAGTTGATTGAGAACTACCTCTTAGAGCACCAAGATGCCTACAACTAAATTCTTTTGCTGCTTCAATGATTTTCTAAGTTATCTTGGTCAAAACTCTGTCCTCTTTGGCATCAAATAATTGTGTGGTTTTCATTCCTCTTTTCTTTTTGTTTTTTAACTTCTGAAACGCTATGTTGGCTTGTAATGGGAGCTTTTGATTGAAGAGTGAATATTGTATTTTTCTTACATTTACAAATGAATAAAAAATAAAATCATGGATTTGATGATATGTTTGTATGTTTTTTTTTTAGAACAATACTTGGCTGCTTAAAATTCAGTAGCCACTCCTGCTTTCACCGAATCAGATTTGAACACATGTCTAATTTGTGTTTATCTTTCAATTATTTGAACACGTGACCAAATCTGATTAGATAAAAATATGAGTGGCTGTTGAATTTTTAGTAGTCAAGTATTGTTTCTTCTTTTTAAGCACCATGGTAATGAATAATGTTAGAGCTTCATTTTATATCCATATGTGACCCAACTTATATATGTAATTCATATTAATCACATAATGGTTTTTTTAAGAGAGAATATCAATCACCTAAAGATCATAATAACTTATCTAATAAAACAAATATATGTCATCCGCCGATTCACGATTAATTTAAAGCACTACATTTTCTAACTACACTAGCCTTCATTTTTTTTTTTGAAACAGGACGTGCTACACCTAACTTACATGTTTTAAATTATGTCCTCTTTGGCATCAAATAATTGTGTCGTTTTCATTCCCTTTTTTTTTTAACTTCTGAAACGCTATGTTGGCTTGTAATGGGAGTTTTGATTGAAGAGTGAATATTGTATTTTTCTTACATTTACAAATGAATTTAAAAAAATCATGGATTTGATTATATGTTTGCGTAAGATCCCACATCGCCCAGGGGTGAGGATCATGTAAGCCTTATATGTACATTCCCACCTCCAATTAGCACGAGGCCTTTTGGGAGCTCACTGGCTTCGGAGTTCATTAAGCGAGTTCGGGCGAGAGCGTTCCCAGGATGGGTGACCCACTGAGAAGTTCTCGTGTGAGTTCCCAGAAACAAAACCGTGAGAGCATGGCTGGGGCCCAAAACGAACAATATCGTGCTATGGCAAAGTCGAGCTCGGGAAGTGGTCGAGTCCGGGTCAGGATGTGACAATTTGGTATCAGAGCCACTCCCTGGCCAGAAGTGTGTCGACGAGGACGTCAAGCCCCTGGGGGTTGATTGTAAAATCTCACATTGCCCAGAGGTGAGGATCCTGTAAGCCTTATATGTACATTCTCATCTCCAATTAGCACAAGACCTTTTAGGAGTTCACTGGCTTTAGAGTTCATCGGAACTCCGAAATTAAGCGAGTTCCGGCGAGAGCGTTCCCAGGATGGGTGACCCACTAGGAAGTTCTCGGGTGAGTTCCCAGAAGAAAAAAAACCGTGACGGCATGGTTGGGGCCCAAAGTGAACAATATAGTGCTATGGTGAAGTCGAGCCCGGGAAGTGGTCGAGCCCGGGCCGAGATGTGACAGTTTGTATGTTTCTTTTTAGAACAATACTTGGCTGCTTAAAATTCAGTAGCCACTCCTGCTTTCACCGAATCAGATTTGAACGCATGTCTAATTTGTGTTTATCATTTCAATTATTTGAACACGTGTCCAAATCTGATTGGATAAAAGTAAGAGTGACTGCTGAATTTTTAGTAGCCAAGTATTGTTTCTTCTTTTTATGCACCTTGGTAATGAATAATGTTAAAGCTTCATTTTATATCTATATGTGACCCAACTTATATATGTAATTCATATTAATCACATAATGGTTTTCTTAAGAGAGAATATCAATCGCCTAAATATCATAATAACTTATATGATAAAACAAATATATGTCATCCACCATATGATTCACGATTAATTTAAAAGCACTACATTTTCTAACTACACTAGCCTTCATTTTTTGAATCACGACGTGTTACACGCGACTTACACGTTTTAAATGTATTTATATGCGTAAATTGACAAAAGAAAAGTCAAACATTTAAAGTAAATGAATAATCTTAGATCATGCTAGAAGAAACCCCTCATACATCAATTAAAGCAGCTGAATTCGCATAATAAAATTGGTCTCTATTGAATTTACATTAAGAATAGAGAAACTAATATTTAATAAACAACTCATAAAGCCCATCTCCCTCTCTCTTAGTGTAGATAATATCGTTTGTTAAAAAAAAATCATTTGGCAACTAATTTAATCACATTATTATTTGCGTGCGAAAGACCTTTTTTATAATCGGTATCACACTCCTCTTAAGATGTTTTGAACGTATTTAAAAATAGAGAAAATAATATTTAATGAATAACTGATTGAATCACATTATTGCTAGCCTATTGTGAGGTACTAATTATATTTATAAAAAAAACTGTAGAAAAAAAAAATTATTAGAAAACCACTATTAAAATGATGAAAATACCCCTATCAAATTTGATGCATTATTTTATTTTATTTTATTTTGGTTGAAAGAGTTAAGTAGATTAAGCAGAGAGGCACCGAGCCAAACAATAACAAGAAGCAACCCCACAGAACAGGGAGCCAAGGGAACGATAAACAGGATTCGTAAGACGCCAACTAACCAAGAGTCAGGTGTCGTCCCATCTACCCAAACAAAAAGTCCCCACCCACTACATCGGAGGACACGGAAGCCCGTCCTTATTCAAAATACCCACAAGTGAAGATGGGGGTCTTACAACCCAGCCGAACCCGCACATCTCCGGAGGTATATTTCTGGCGACGAAATCAGCCGCCCTATTTGCTGATCGCGGAACCCAGGATCAGGAGCAAGATTGAAAGCCCCTCCCAAAGTCCAAAGCGCGGCTAAGAATTGGGAGCAGTTCTCAATCACACATCCTTCAAGAACAGCAAGCGCCTCAGCCATCGCTGCTGACGTCGCATGCATCTTCATACTCCTAACCGCAATGCACTCGAATGACTCATTCCTGACCACAATTCCAATTTCCTCACACAATGTGTCAATCCTCCAACAAGCATCCACATTAACCTTCTACCAATTCGTAGGGGGGCGCCCAAAAGGAAGGTGTCGGCACCCCAGAAGAGGGGCTGAAATCGTTGGCAACCCGACACTTAGAGGCAAGGAGGCCAAGACAAAGGAGTCCAGAGCATTGGTTATTGCCCGAATAGTTTTAAGGGGAGAGAGCACCGTCCCATTAAAAATTGCATCACAATGGGCTCTCCAATTAAACCAACACGAAAAAGCTAAGCAAGAGAGAGCATGTGTCCAGTCATCCTTGCAATCATAACACCGATTGACTACCTAGTGAACCCAGTCACCCAAAGTGGAAATTGTACTACGACTAATTTGAAGGCGTAAAGGACCTTCCTTCCACACCCTAATAGCCCAAAGACAAAGTAAAATGAGATGCTCTATAGTTTCATCACAATTCCTACAAAAGAGGCAAACTGGGTTGGGAGCACATCGTCGCCTAAAAAGATTGAAGTGTGTAGCACAAGCATTTCGGAGAGCCCTTCACATGAAATTTCTCATCTTTGGGGGAGCCCTACATCTCCAGATCCAAGCCCACACCCGAGAGTCAATAGAAATAGAAAAAGATGGGCGCTCTGGGGGCGAAATAGGGGTGTGGTTCCACCCATAACTGGATTTCATAGTATAAAGGCCATTTCTTTCGTGTGGCCACACCAGCTTATCCTGACGAGAGCGGGGTCCCACATGAATGATGGTGATGGCATCTTGCTCCGACCCCGAGAGGAAACCGGAGAGCAGATCCACCTTCCACTCTCTTGTGACCGGGTCAATGAAATCTGCCACCCTACCCTCACAACAGATATCTGCATTTGGGGGAGGAGTGAGGTGCCCCCCAGGGATGCTCGGGACCCAGTTATCCATCCAAAATCTAACCTCCTGCCCTCCTAACACTTGCCATCTAGCTCCCCTCAAGATGAGGTCTCTCCCTTCTAAAAGACTTGCCCAAGCCCACGACGCCCTTCCACCTTTCTTTGCCTCCAAGAAAGAAACGTTTGGAAAATATTTTGCCTTTAAAACACGCGCCCACAGAGAGTCAGGTTCATGAATTAAACGCCAACATTGTTTCGCAAGCAAGGCAATATTGAAATCATGATTTTGAGTTGATTTTGAAGTTTTTTGTTTGAGGGCACTTTTGTCTAATTATTTTTTTATGAAGCTTGTGACACCAAAAAACACTATTCACTTTAGTGTTGGCTTTATATATAGATATATGAGTTACCGATATAACATTTAGCAATTACTAAAACATTGTAACATTGATAAACCTATACCACTAATGAATAATGTTAAAGTCTTTAAATTTCTAACCACTCGAGTTGACCCGCCATAGTACCATAAAGCATATGTGAATTACCAATTTAAGGATAATAATAAAGGATGTAATTAACTTGTTGACACTAAATGAGCTAACCTGACTGCTATACGACAAACACCTACAATTCACAAGTGATTTCTATCGCACACACGATTATTTTAAAAGCACATACTTTCTAACTACACCAATTGATGTAACAAGTGAATCTTATCTACCATATGACGCAATGTGTAAATGTAATTAGCAATTCACACCATAAATACACTCATGAGTGTTGGAAACCTCACAATTGATGCCCATCAAAATCTTCTTGCCTAAAGCTCTGTTATTTATAGAATCAAGGGGCAATCAAGTCTTTTAATAGGCCAGTTCAAGGCCCGCATAAATTGGACTGGTCAGGCCCACCCACTTGCCCCTACAAACGCATCCGAGGTTAGATTCGCACAAATCAGGAAAATCTATACATTTCCATTCCATTTTACATTTGGGTAAATTGCTAATTTAGTCTCGGAATTGTAACTTTAGTAAAAATTAAGTTCCTAAACTATTTTTTCAAAAAATTTAGTCCCTTAATTATAAAAATCTGCCAATTACATTCCTAATGTTATATTCGAAACTACTATATTCAATTTTCGTCAATTTAAGTCACGTTACATGCATGTGATACACATTGGAAAATAGATTGATAGTTTTTCATAAAGAAATAGTGTATAAAGTTAACTTTGGAGGAGAAATTGATAGTTTTTCATAAGGAGATAGTGTAAGTTAACTTTTGAGAGTAAATTAGACATTAAATTCGCAACCTATATGAAATTTTAAGGGCTTATAGAAGAGAAAATAATAATATTACACTCTAAAGTGCGTTAAGTGACTTAAGTTGATGAAAAATTGAATAAAATAGCTTTTAATATAATAGTAGAGATAAAATTAGCAATTTCTAATGAATTTAAGAACTTATTTTACCGAAAAAATAATTCAATAACCAAATTTTCATTAAGGTGATAGGTCAGAGACTAAATCGGTACTTCACTCTTTACGCTTGGACTGGGACAAGTAGACCCAGCAGTTTCTTACACGACACGAAAATAATGGGTTTCGGGTCAACACGATAACTAATTGGATCATTATTGGATGACCCGTTAAGAACACGTTAATAATGGGTTCTTAACAAGTATACACGTGGGTAACCCGTTTCGACCCGTTAAGAAAAATAAATTATAATTTTAAAGTTTAATTACTAAAAAATTTATTATAAAATACAATAGCCATATTGTATATATTAGTATATTCTATATTAAATATATATTTTGTATTATTATTCTATATAAGTTTAAAAAATTAAGTTTTATTCATTTATTTATTTTTATTATGAGAGTTTCTTATTATCATTAATATGATAAATTTTACTCAACATGCTGTTGTCCAAAATTAAAATCAACTAGTATAGTATTAGTATAGGCAATAAGACACCCCTACAAGTATGAAAATGTGAAAGAATATATAAACACTCGTGATTCATCATTCTCCAATAGTAGACAATGATTACACTTAGATTATCGTTTAAATGTTTAAAACCACCCAAACCGTCATGAATGATGTTTTTTATTTTGAGTGTAAAAGTAATAAAATTAATAATAATTATTGTAGAAGTGTAAGAAATGTAAAAAAAATAAAAATATATATACAATCACTCGTAGTGACAAGCTTTACAACTTTTGTGAATGGGTCAACTTCGAAATCCAACACTATAATCCATAAACCTTAAATTTGTTTTTAACCGTCAATTGTCGTTTAAGCTTTATTCTTTATATTGAATTTCATTTTTAAAATTTTCTTTTTTGAAAACATGATCTTCTGGGGGATGTAGGAAGATGAACGGTTCGGATCTTTGATATCACGTTCTGATATTTACAGTTAATTGAAATATGAGTCGATGTTATATAGTTTGTGTAGACTTTATAAACATCAAGCAATATTTTCACTAACAGTAAAACTCTAAACGTAATATCAATGATCTGAACCGTTCATCTTCCTGTATCCTCTAATAGATCATGTTTTCAAAAAAGAAAATCTGAAAAAACAAAATTTGGTGATAAAAATGAAGAATAAATGTAAACAACAATCGACGGTTAAATTTTGATCTATGATTTATATGATTATAGTGGCACATTTCAAAGTTAAGCCCTTCATGAAAGTTGTGAAACTTGTCATTACGAGTGTTTATATATTTTTTCTGTATTTTTCACACTTCTACATTAATTAAAAAACTATTAAAGACTTTACTTAAACAATAACCATAGGATAAATGAGAAGAGAGTGCTAATGTAGAAAGCCTCAGTGAAAATATCATCAATATAACTCTTGAAGACAATATATCAAGTCAAAGTTCTAATACCATTTCCCATGGTAATTGATGAAAATTGAAGAGTTTGGTTGTAAGAAAATGTGCAAGGTTCCAAACCTTGAAACATAACTTCCTTAATTTTGTAAATCTTTTGAACATTTGATATTTTGTAAGGTTCTAATGTTTTTATTTTTATTTTTTATTATGCTCTTATTTCGAGTATGTAAATATGTAATACTTGAAAGATAAATGTGTTTTTATGTTTTGAATGTGATAATATGATATGTATATACTTATTTAGTATTATGTTTTTCATTTGATTATTTATTGGTTTAAAATATTTTTTCCTTAACAGGTAACGAGTCGGGTCATATTACCTGTTAATATTATTGGGTCGATTTCGGGTCGGGTCATTTTATCCGTTTATTTTAACGGGTGTTACGCGACACAACCCGTTAAGATATCGGGTATGACACGAAAACGACACGAACACGGAAACACGATACGAATGTCAGGTCTAGGAACAAGCACGTCAAGTTCAAACAGGAAAGTACAATGTGGTAATTTCACTGCCATCACACATTACATACAGAGTTCTTGTACCACAAACTGTTCTGGACACTTCGTTTTCCCTAAAACAAAATCCCTTCAGCTTTCCGTCTGCTCTCGAACCAGTTTCACCCAATACACCCCTTCTACTGACTCCGGTTTTCCCCAATGTCAGGCGTTTCGATTGCTCGGATTCGGGGGGAGAATCGCTTCTACAACCCGCCAGCTATACGGCAGCAGCAGCAGAGAAAAAAGCTAGAGGAGGAGAAGCATCAGAGGCAGTCGGTGGATTCAGATGACTGTGCGACTTCTTACAGTTCCGGTTCGGGTCGGGGAGTGATGAGCGATGCTACGAATTTGGATCGGTTCTTGGAGTACACCACACCTGTGGTTGCGGCTCAGTATATTTCCAAGGTATTACAAAATCAATTTTAAAATTTTGAAGTTTTTTTTGGTGTTTCATGAAAATTGAAGAGATTGAAATTTCGGGCATATACGGCATTGCTGAAAATTTTAAAATTTGTAAAAAAAAAACCTCTAAATTAAGCTCCTGTTAAACTTGAATTTAAGTTTTCAAGTTTAAAATTCATAGTCATGAGTTTTCTTGTAAATTCTTGTTTTGGGTTTCGGTGCATTAGTTCTGTAATTGTTGTACAAGTGGTTCTCATGTGTTTCCATTTGGTGATGGATAGACAAGTGTGAGGGGATGGAGGAGTCGCGAGGCAGAATTACATCCATACTTTGTGCTTGGAGATTTATGGGAATCTTTCAAGGAGTGGAGCGCGTACGGTGCAGGTGTCCCTCTTCTGTTGAATGGGAGTGACTCTGTTATCCAGTACTATGTTCCTTACTTGTCCGCTATTCAGCTTTATGTAGACCCATCAAAGTCCTCAGCGAGAATAAGGTGAGTAATTTATGTTTTGATGTTGCTGCTCATTTTTAACTTATGGGTTTTGACATGAATTTCATTACGCGTGGTTTTCGATTCCTGTCAGTGTGCACTCTGAGATTTAGTTTACCTGATAATAAGACAGACCTACACTTAAGTAATCTCATGCGCTGTGTGTTGCTATATCTTGTAAATTCCGTGTCCTCATTTACTGGTCCTTTCACTTGATTTCTCGTTTGGAGTGATCAATGAGATTTCAGATACAACTTGGTTGATTGGGTTACAATTTTTATCTACTTGTAGTTACGGCTTACATTATATGAGGATAGGAAATGTCTTCTTATCAAGCTGTGTTGAAAAAAAATGGCTGTGGTGGTAGACGGTGGAAAGATATATTGTGAAGATAGGTTGTGAAGGACGAAATATGGTAGTGGAGTGCTGTTGGTCGAGTCGTCAGTAGACATCTTGTAGGCAATGGGTGACAAGATCTTTGATATAATGCATGGTAGTGTAATTAGATATGGTGTTACTTGTTGTTGGGGTGAGATGTCTGATGATATGTGGCTTCATGTCAACTTGAATTAGCAAAATATTGCACGGATTACATGATAGTAACTAGTTTGAACTGTATTTTCCTTTCTTTAGTCAAACATGCTAGTCCTGGTGCCAAACAATTACCTACCTTTGTCATCTATGAGATAAATTGTGTGCAAGGCTCCATGCATGCTAATAGCTAGTTTGAACTTTATATTTTGATGCTTTAGAGAAATATGCTAATAGCTATCAGCTGTGAGTTTGTGCACAGAGGTACACAAACCCAATGTTCACTCAAATGAAATCAATCTGTTGGCCAGTAACTGTTTGTGTTATATAATTTTCCTCTTGTGTGCATGTTATTACAGGAGGCCTGGTGATGAGAGTGATGCAGAGTCATCGAGGGAGACAAGTAGTGATGGCAGCAGTGATTATGGAACAGAAAGAGGATTCAACAATGTTCCTTATAGTAATTTAGGTTGGCAGAATGCTACAGATGTAAATGACCATGGTTGGAATAAAACCTTACCGAGAACTAAACCCTTAAATGGTTCCTCAAGTGATGAAAGTGGTGAGGCTTGCAACCCTCCTGGTCAACTTATCTTTCAATATATGGAGCATGATCAACCATTTGGTCGTGAACCTTTGGCTGATAAGGCAAGTCACTCATCGTCTCAGAACACTTCATGCGTTGAGTTTTCCTTTTTCTTTCATGAGTTTGATGGTGACATGCACTCATCGCTACCTTCCAACAGATTTCAGTTCTTGCATCTCAATTTCCAGAGCTGAGGACATACAGGAGCTGTGATTTATCACCTTCTAGTTGGATTTCTGTAGCATGGTATGCTTTATTTTACTAAACACAGCATTGGTACATATGTAATCAGAAATCTAAAATAGTAGCTGTGTATATTTTTGTTAAAGGTATCCGATATATAGGATACCTACAGGTCCAACTTTGCAGAGCCTAGATGCCTGCTTCTTGACCTTTCATTCCATATCGACTCCCACAAAGGGTACATCTCTCTCTATCTCTCTTTACATATGTATTATAGATTTGTGTACATTCATGCACTTGCTTGTTTTGCAAATCACATTATAATATATCATGTTGCCCGGGACAGGTGCAAGCACTGATAGGCTTCAGTTTGGTGGTCCACGAGCTAGAGACAATCAAAATACCAATTTCAAACTATCATTGCCAATCTTTGGGCTTGCTTCGTACAGGTTCAAAGTTCCCTTTTGGAATTCTAATGGAGTTTATGAATGTCAAAAGGCCGATTCTCTATTGCGAGCAGCTGACAACTGGCTCAGGCGATTGCAAGTTAATCATCCTGATTTCAATTTCTTTGTGTCACACAGCATTCCAAAGAGGTGAGAAGGAGAATTATCTCTAAACAGCTTGCAGTTATCATCCCAATGTAAAAGGGATATAACCTACTGATGACGAAAACC
Source organism: Crataegus laevigata (assembly GCA_963580275.1). Classification (NCBI taxonomy): domain Eukaryota; kingdom Viridiplantae; phylum Streptophyta; class Magnoliopsida; order Rosales; family Rosaceae; genus Crataegus; species Crataegus laevigata. Next base: position 12,203,301 of record OY756940.1, on the reverse strand, counting down.
CTTTTCACCGGCCAGTTTTTCATGTTATTGGTTGGATGTCAGTTCGCACTCCTGTCGTTATATTACAGACTTGGCCCTTGATATCTTATATTATCATCAGAGGAGGATTAAGAGTGATTTTGGCTTTGTGAGGGCTTTGATAGGCTGAAAGAAGAATAGTGATGAAATTATCGTTAATAAAGGCCTTTTAATATGGGAAGTGTGCTTCAGAACGGGCATCATGTATTGCATCAGGCATTATGATGACTAACTCTTAGTCTATATGCTTTCCACAATTTGGCGGTTTAGGGTCACTGAGGATTCAGGAACAAGTAAGTTGATGTTGACAATTTTTCAATTACTATTTAGATGATGATGAAAATATGTTTTTAACTTATCTCTGTATGTAGAGGTGCCTTTTGTTTAGTATGTTTAATCACAGAGTGTATGAATTAGCAGTAAAGTTCAACGCGAACATGTTTTGTTAATGTATAATGTGATCTTACAGCAGAGTAGCAGTGAGTTATGATGAACAATTTGGTTGTGTCCTTGCATTCATGCTCCATCGTGATGGCACATCGTGTCAAATGAGCTTTAGGATGTGCCTGCAGTGAAGGATTTCCATGCAATTGGGATGTTGTAGTAATATTCTAGGCTAATCATGCATTGTCATAACGGTGACATCCTAGTTGTTGGTAAGTTTCTCCTGTGCCCGCCCTATGTCCGGACAGGGTCTAGGATCTCGGGTGCACATGGGATGGGAGTGTTATCCAGGGACTTGTTATAGGCCAGCCTTCAAAGTTCAAACTCTCCAAAATCTGACCTGCATGTTTCCTTCCATTCCATAAAAAAAGAGACAAGCCAATAAATTGGGAAAGGAAATTGAGAGCAGTGTATATTGTCAAATCTAGGCCAAGCCCGATTTGGAAGGTCGGCTCGTTCTTTCCATTTCAAATATAATGCTAGTGTTCATTAGTTCATGCGAATACGGCGGAAAGAACAACTCACTGTGAAGTGAGTGGGACTTTCATGGCACGAGGACTCTGCCGTCGCGCATCATTTAGCAGAGAACAGAATAATTAAAACCATCTAGTAGAAGAGGCTCAAATCCTCACATTCCCCCCTCCCCGCACACCCAACGCAGAAAATCTATGCAAAATTATTTATGGAAAAAAAGTTGCAAACCATCCCCGGTGACATTAAGACCTCCTTTGGCGTTTAGGATTCGAATATCCGGTAAACTCAATATATATGTTAAGAGGAAGAAATGGAAAAACCGTGTTCAAATCAAAAGATAAAATGCTCACCGAGAAAACTCGTCCATTCCAATCCCCAAAAAGCAAGCTATCAAGTGCCCCTACGCCATATCTAACCTAAAGTGTCGCCATTCCTTTGGAGTCTGTACAACCTTTGGCAAGCTATCAAGAAAATGTAGAAGAAAGAAAGCAAACGCAGAAAGTGGATAAATTATTCCATATTCTCTCATTATACACATAAAAGGTCTGAGTACATTACGAATACAGAGCTGTTGTTCTGATCATCTAACTCTTACCGATTGTTACATTAATAGCACCACTTTCTTCCCCCTCGTATTTACTTACGCTCTGCGCTCTGGTCCTCTAATAACTTATCATTTCCACAACTCCCACTACACTCTTCTATCTCATAAATCATCAAGAATGGTCGACATGAGCAATCCTTGAACAAACTCACACCTCCGCGCCTGCTCCTCTTGGTCCTTGCGAGATAAGGGTGGCTGTTGAACGCTTCTGTTGCATCATAGACAAGTGTTAAGACCTTGAAGAAATCATAATAAATCACAGCACACAACGGAAACACATAATAAGCACACATGATGTATCTGTTGTAAATCCAGACCTCAAGACAATCCCTAGATACTATCCCCTACACATCTATTGTTCTACATACCTAAAAAATTACAGATATGAGGACTCTCATTTATTACTCAGCCACCAAAAACATAAAACGGAAAGAAAAAGCTAAAAGTTGTAAAGTGGTGATGACGCTCATACCTTTCTGAGACCTCTTCCTTTGTGCTCTCCTTTACAAAAGATGGTTCCACTAAAGGATGTGGCTTTGTACTCACATCCTCATCAGCAGTGGGAGGGTTAAATATAAAAGAAGACAACAAAGGATCAGCTTCAGTGTTTGAGGAAAGGAATGAAGACCCTCCTAGAAGGGATTGTAAACTTCCTTCTCGCAGCTCTTTCCTTAATATAGAAAATGTTGAACTAGATCCCCTGCGAAATTTCCTCTTGCGCTGAACGTAATGTATAGTCAAGAAGCACATGACACTTACTCTGGACTGAAAAATATACATGCCAAACCAAAAATAAACATGGAAGGGAAAGTTATCAAAGTTTTTATGCAAGAAAAATACCATGGTAGCAGAGTAGACCGACTGGTGGAAATACAGGAAGTGTCAACAAAGGGAACAAGGTCATGGTGATAATCAATCACATTATAATAACTAGTCTGCTTGCTGGCCAGACACATTATGATATGTGAGAGTGAATTAGATATCTGAACATAATTTTGCTGAAATTGAAAAACCAGTGAAGATAAAGGTTTTATCTAGACACATGATTCCTGTCACACCGCTATTTAGACGGCTTTAACCAACTACCTAAACGATAAAAATCATCCTTACATTAGCGAACCAACTTTAATGGCACGATGAGCATGCATGTAAATCATAACCAAAACAAACACAAAAATCCAGATGAAAGGATATCTTTAACAAACTTCCGTGTTGCGTAGTAATATGGTTCACAAGATTCGCTCCCACCCTTTTCGCACAAACAGGACAAACCTGGAAAAAGGAAAGGAAATGAGCATTTGGTTTCATAGAAATCCAAGAAAAGGGAACATCCCAAACAATAACAACGGGCAAGTTCATAAACAACCCAAGAGAAACATTCCTTCCCTATTAATTAAAACACCATGTAGACCTGAAAGTTAGCTATCTGTATATCAACAAAGAAAGTAACTACGAGGTTGTTGGCTCAAACCCATCATAAAGACACTCAATGAACAGGGGCCCGATAGCAGTCTTCAACACCCCACACAAAACTAGCAAGGAAGAATACCAATATTGTCGGTCTATTAAAGCTTGAAGCAAAAATGTCGTACTAAGATGATCAACTGTCTAAATGAAAACCATCCCCTCTCTACACCATCATATACTACATGAATCACCCCTCAACGTAACCCACTAATTTGCAACTCAACCCTACTCAAATGGAAGTCCTACTCGACAAACAAAACCCCTTCACAAGCACAGCCAAACCCCAAGAGAAAACCAAGTAAACTGCTAGCATCATTTTGTATGCCTTGACAATGGAAACATTTCCTCCGCAAACGTTAACTCACTCTATACAGACTCACACAGCTTCTTCCTAAATTACAAGACAAGTGAAACTAAACACAACAAAAATTGTTGCTTTCTAAGCCGAAACGAAAACTAGACTACCAACAAAACGCAATCATTAAAATTTACAAGGGAAAAACTAATGAAATCTCGAAAGTTCGTATCTTCACACATTTCGAACAACCACTTTTCTAGTTAAGCTAGAAACAAATTAATTGCAATGTAAAACCTACAAAATTAAACTAAAAAAAGTGAAATTGAACAAAATACCCCGTTCTTAGCCTCCACCGGATGCTCCTCATCGATGTGGCAGCAAAGCCCAACGACATCAAAATCCTCGGCGCAGAAAGGGCACAAAAACTCGGCCTTTAACTCATCGTCTCCGTCAGTCTCTTCGTGCGAAAACAGATCTGCACGACACAACCCGCAATCATCAGCACCAAAAACCACCCACAAAAAAAAAATCAAGAAAATCAACAACAAACAATGAACACCGCCAGGGGCAGTTCGGGAAAACTCACCGGATCGCGATTGGTACCGCCTCGACGAGGAGGTCGAGAAGAGACTGCTCCACAAATTATCAGAGTCCATTTTCTATGCAGTACAAAATCAAATCACGGCGACTAAGAATTCGGAGCTCCAATCGGAATTTGAGGGTCCGAATTTGTGAAATTTGAAACCCTAGAAAGAAAAATGGAGACGATAGATAAAGCGAGTGGGTGTGTGGTGTGAGTGTGTGAGGAAGCGACCAAGAAATTGCGTGTGAGAAAGAGAACGCAGCAGAGACTCTCCACAGAACTTCCGGAGCGGGTTTAACAGCCTTTTATAGTACTCGCGTGCCGGAAATACCCTCGCGCGTTCCCGTGAATTTCGGGGAGTGCCACTATCTAGATGAGCTGCAGAGATTTTTCAGTGTGACTAGAACACGAGATGAAGAAATTTTTCATTGTTACGGAAATTTTTCAAATAATGAGATATGTGTGTTAAAAAATTAATAACTTAAAAAATATAATTTTTTACTATTTATATAAAAACATATAATGTACTACCTGGCAATAAAAAGTTTCTACCTGAGCTGAGCCGTGGGATTTTATATCCGCATACATGGATTTCATTGGACGGTCTACTCACACGTGCCAAGTCTGTGGTTTTGTAGTTTATCTTTTTCTTCTTCTTTTTTCCTTTTTTTTTTTTTTTTTTTTTTGTCTCTTATAGTTTGTGAGCCACTTGGTGAGTTGGTGGTGTTTGTGAGTTGACACGGTTTTCACTTTTCGTGCTTTCTCGCCTTCTTGCCCACGTTGTGGAATTTTGGCACAACTCTCATAAATTTAGACCTAAAACTTGCGGGGGCGGTTTGGACCTAAAACTTGCGGGGGCGGTTTGGTGGCTCCAGCAGGATAGGTTACAAGCAATCACAAAACATATAAATCTCAGCCGTTGTGGGTGCTGTTAAACTGTACCTTGGATGATATAAACTAACCTTAAAGGCATGTTTATTTATAAATAAGATTCTAAAAGACGTTAAATACTAATCTGACAAAAGTAAGGGTCTAGTGCTTAAGCAAGAGGCCTTAAGCATTTAGAAGGCTAGCGCTTAGGTATCTTGGATGATATACTAACCTTAAAAGCATGTTTACTTAACAAGATTCTAAAAGACGCTTCGGCACTGGTCTTCTCACCAAAAACCAACATCGATGAAGGTGTGTAGGTGAACTATTACGTCGTGGGGATTGTAACTTTCCACGAATTTTTCATTTCTCGCTCAACGATAGAACTTTGCTTATTTCTTTTTTTTTTAGGATCGACGAATCAAATAAAATTAAAAAATTAAAAATTAAAAAAATTGTCTAGTCAGGCCACGGGTAAAGGCTTAGGCTTAAAAAAATACATAATTGTATTAGAATACATAAATAGTAAAATAGAATGGCATAGTATAAATTATTAGAACATATTGAAAACATGGAGAACAAGTATATAATAAGTGTTCATCAAAGTATTCAACAAGTTTTTTTACAATTTATTGATAAAATAAAATGCAAAATGAAAGTTATCTATTTTTTGTCTAAGTGAGAGTATGACATAGGTGACTCTAGGTGGGTGCCTAGGCAAGTATAGGTACCTTTTCTTAACTTTCAAACGTCTAAGGTTTAATAGGGGCAGTGGTCAACTGCCTAACACTTAGTTGGGGCTTAGACAGCAATAGACGAAAATTTTTAAAACAGTGCTTACAAATAATGAATTACAATTAGTAGATATCATTTTCTTTCATATCATATTATGTGTTTAGTAACAACTAATGCATGAAAGTAAACGGTTTTCACATCATTTTTGGTATTGCATTCCTAAAAAACTTGGGTATGGATATCTAAGAGAGTGGTTGTTTATCTGTTACACGTACTTTCTCATTCTTATTGTTTCTCATATCGATTCATGGCTTCTTTAACTTCAAATACCTAAATATGTCAGAAATAAGATTTGTTTTGCTTCACAAACAATTCTTTGTGGAGTGACTTACATTGGTTTAATCCAACTTGAATTTAATTGTGAAACGACTCCTTTTGTTGTTTTTCGAAAATTAAGATATAAATTGGGAGTTGTCATAACCTCTCCAAAATCGAAATATAGATGACAAATTGTAAATGATGATTGATGACTTTTTAGAGTGCTAATTACAGTTCCTTAAACATGTATTTTGATATATATTTCGGCAAGTGTTTCTTTTGGGTTTGTAATTGTCTACTCTAACGAGTGATTCCCCTATACTATAAACATCAACTACACTAGTGATTCAGTTCATACCACATGGGCATTTATAATATTTTAGGGGAAATAGTCGACGACAATTGTACAAGGAAAACAAAACAAAACAAAACAGGAAAAAAAAAACTATGGTATATTAACATATGCTTGCAGATTGAGTTCTTCATTTTTTTTCTTTCTTCTTCTTCAAGTAATACTGCAGACAGAAGCCTTGAAACTCCTCTGCAAAAGGTCCGCGACGCCAAGGTTGAGGTCAGAAGTCATACTTGGAAGTATAGATGTCAGCAAGTTCACATCTGCCATGGCCCTGTGTTTTGGACCTTCTCTAGTGATCTTGTAGAACTCACTAAGTCCCTCAAGAGAGATCTTTGGAGGAACCTTTGGCCCTGTCAATAGCATTATTAGAACCCAATGTTTGTTTCCGCGTTTGAGCGGCATTTTAATTTATCTAATCTAAACAAAGGGAGGGCGGTTCGAACGTCGGAAGGATTGTGCATTGCTCTAGCCAACTTGTGTACACATCATGCGAAAGAAATTGTATTGTTTATAGCTCTTACCGTATAATTTCCTCAACTCATGCGCCAGTGCGAGGGTGTCCAGAAACAGCCAGTCAGGAGGAATTTCAAACGAGCAGGAGCTGAATTCCTTGATTAAGAATGGCACGTCGAAACGCCGTGCATTGTGAGCTGCAAATAAAACATGCACTCCAGGTCCTTGCCGGCTTCTGATGTATTCGAGAAGAATCGGAATCAACTCCACCATCCTACACAACAAATTCTAATTAAGTTATTGCCTAATGCCGACTCTTCCTGACGAAGAATGTAAAACTCATGTAAGTAACCTAACGTATAATGAGTGGTGGAACTACTAATAGCCTCGACACTTTTTGTATAAAGAAAAACGTACCTCGGGACATCTGAATGTGTCGCCATGTCGGTTGTTATACCGTGGATGATAGAATTTGGAACATGTTGTTGAGGGTTCACCAGGGTTTGAAAGCAACTGTTCTTGCCGCCTTGAAGATCGCGGAGTGCGATTTCAGTAACATGTCCTATCCTTCTGCAAAGTCCGGTGGTTTCAAGGTCTAGAACAAATATTTTCACAAGATCCTTCAAAACTCCGAAATCCAAAATCATTGCTTGAGCATCGGAGCATTGTATGCTTCTGAAGGATTTCGAAAGTGATTTGCTTAAAGCGGTTGTTGTTGTTAGTGTTCTTCGTAAAAATGCCAATCGAAGAGATGGTGATTGAACTCCAAACTTAGGTACTTGCAAGTTAGAACAGTACATGGCGCACGCCCTCATTTCTCCTCAGCAACTGGAAAAAATAATAACATAAAATTAAATTAAAAAACATAAGATTGTAGCCATTTCAAAGGGACTTGGCAACTTCCATAAGAAAATTTCTAGCACAGTGCACAATCTGAAAATTTCCATTTAAATTCAGAAAAGAATATAAAACAAATGGTCACACAAATGATGAATACAGAGGTTGAATCATTCAACTTTCTTACAATGACCGAAATTCAATTCTGATCGTCTTTTGTAGCCACTAACAATGCCACAATTTTCATTCTCAAAATTAAACTTCAAGCATATGTGGTTAGGCCAGTTTGCTAGTGATCCCGTCCCTTTGCGCCCGTGTTGAAATCCCCCGTCCCCCGAATTAGAGTAGTTCAGAATAGAAAATCACCTTGCAGAAGAAACATCAACTTGAAGTATTTCACATCTACCTGATGGGTTCGAAACGGGAAAGAAACTACGTTACATTTGCAGATTTTCGATTTGATAACATAGGAAGGGGAAGTGGAAGGTGGGAGAGGTGGTTTTTTAAGACAGTTTTTGTAAGGAGTGTGTGGAATGAGCAGCAACTGCGGAACCCACGTTGCCCTCCTCTACTCTAAACGACCAGTCCCCGAGCTGTGCGCGATTTGCCGTTTTAAGTAATTGAGTTCCAGATTTTGGCGCTTCACTGTTTTCTCGTGCTCTCTCAAGTTTTGGGCCCCTTGGTTCTGTAGCATTTGATTTTGCACGTCGGCCCTTCAACAATTTAGGCCCTTTGTCATTTTCCGTTTGTTGGGCCATTGTATAGCAAACCTCCTTCCCGCACCTCCCTCCCGCTTTTCCTGTTCATGTTGAGTGTAGGTAAGAGTAGTTATATCGCATGAAGCTGACTATGAGAGACTGAAATGCTTCTTTGAGTCTTTTCGGCCCTCTATAGGATGAATTGTTGTGACGAAGTCACTAGCTGGTCCCATTTTCAAGAAGAAAAAAAAATTATTTAGGTAATTCATATGTGTTAAACAAATTGACAATTTTAGTAACAATTAACTTTTAAGGAGAACAGAATATAACTAGACTGTAATATTAATTGCTAATTAAAACTTTAGTTAAGTAGGGAAAATTAGGGAAAATTCAGTACCATGTGTCAATTAATAGTATATCGTTACTTAACTAATAGGGAAAATTAGAATCCCCTGCACTTTTCTAACTCTTTAGATTAAACATTGGTTCTATTTTGAAATTTGATTAGGACACCTAAACAATAGTCATGTCAGCATTTTTATATTTATTTAGATTACATGTAATTATTGTGTTTTTTAATTTAAAATGTTAATTATTAAATTCCATATATATCCTTTTATGTTGATATATTTCTGTACATGGCCTTTTTTTAGGAAGCCAATTTCTTCTCCCACGTTGGAGCCATATGGTTTCTTCTTAGAATTCTGTGATCCTCATTTTTGAATTTTGAATGGGCTTATCCATTTCAACTAGTGGTTGTTTTCACTATTTTATATTGATATCATGTGAGATAATTAGACGTATTCTCTATTTTCGAAGGCTTGAGGCTGGTACGTTCAGATAATATATTTAAACGTACTGAATACGTACCAAGAAGATATATAAAGTAACGTACCAAATATGTTTTTTTAAATAAATATAAACGTACCAAAATAATACTTAAATGTACCAAATACATGTACAAAAAAGAAATATGAACGTACCAAATACATACCAAGAAGATATATAAAGTAACGTACCAAATATGTACCAAGGAGAAATATATGTTTAATCAAGAGGAAATATATGTACCAAGAAGAAATCTACGTTTCATGTGTAATTTGAAAGACTTTTTATTAAAATTGAATACTACAATATTTATATACCTTTTAGATAAATATTGTAGATAAATACTACAATATTTATCTAAAAGGTATATTAAATATAATGGCAAGTCGCATTCATGGATATTTTGAAAGACTTTTTATTGGAATTAAATTCTACAATATTTATCTATAAGATTTACGAGTTTTGATGTATTATTTAGGAATTAAAAGGTATATTTATATAATGGCAAGTTGGGTAATTTAAATTATAAAAAAAGGCTACTTCTAACCCATGTGGCACCTAAATTGTAGGAAGATGTTTAATCAAAACTCTAAAAGGCATATGTGACGACCCGTCCCAATTTATTATATAATTTTCCCCCCGAGTATGTAAAATGAGGAGTATGCCATCGTTGGCTTAGTGACATGGATGTATATATGCAGTTTTAAATTTTTATTTTTGTCGTCGTAATTAATTGTACTCGACGTCACGAGTGCGTCGATGCGAGTTAAGGCCAAATCGGAGTCGTAACGAAAAAGTTACGAATGAATAGGTACGTAAACGGGTAATTATGGACCAATTGCATGGGTACCTATTTCAGTTAACCCAATCAGATTTTTGGGCTTGAATTTGTTTGCGCCACTTAAACTCTACCTAGTCTCTCTCCCTCTTTCACGGCAGCCCAATCAGAAACATTATTTTCTAATTCTGCCCAATCAGAAACATTATTTTCTAATTCTGCCCAATCAGATAGAACCACACACACACACATGCCCTCACCCTTCATCTCCTCTTCTCGACTCATCTCCTTTCTTCTTCATCCATACACCCATGACACACCCACGCCCCAAACTCATCAAAACCTCACGGATCGAACTTGAGATTTCCACCATCACATTCCTCTCGAGCTCTAGAACCCCGTGGTACCATTTGTTTAGTGAGTTGACGTGTTTTAGCTCAAGAAACCATAAGATCCGGCAAGGTGCCTTTTTCCTCCAACGTGATCCCGACATGATTTCAAAGTTTCAAGACTTGAAAAGGTCCTCACACAAGTTCCCTAGCATCCTAGAATGGATTGGAGGTCGAGTTGACGTCGGAATACGTGGTTTCGAGGAACCTCAGTTTTGGCCAGATTTTCCGAGAACTTTTCCTACCATTTTTCGTAGGATTTTGAACTCCTAATAGTTACCAATGCATTCTACTCTTCAAGACCTTCAAATCCATATAAATTTCATGAATTTTGGTTGAGAAATAACAAAGTTATAAAGCTTTGAAAATTTCCCAGAATCTGGCGAGTTCAGGCACCAGCGGACGGCGGAGTCCGGCAAGGCCTACTGGAGAAGAAGGAGAATATTTCGTCAAAGTTGACGGAATATTCTTAACAGCATCAGGTATCATCAGTTAGATTTAATGGAATATTCCATCAAACTGACTGAATATTCATAATGGCATTAGTCGCACGCACCGCGCGTTCTTGTGCCTGGCCGGCGCTTGTGACGTCCAAAAAAATTTCTAAAAATATAAGGGTGTTCGTGTTGTCGAGTAGATCACGTTGGTATATTCAAACACCCCATTTGAGCAACGTATGAGAAGACATTCGTAGGATTTGCATATGTGTTCGTTAATTAACGAAAAATTAGTTATTTAGCATATAAGTGAAACGTACCCAGAGGACGAGCGTGGACAGGTAAGGTTAGGGGGCTACGATCCTACTACTTATTAGTGAGTGGGCTTTTGTTTTATGTATGTATATATATATATATATATATATATACACACACACATACATGCGCACACATGCTTTATGATTCCCAGAAACCGTTTTAAATGAACTTATGTTTTGAATGTCATGTCGTGAATGCATTATATTTTTAGTATTGCATTATTGTAGTTATGCATTATATTAAATGATGCTGCGAAGGCTCAGGTAAGTTTTAGGTGAGTTAGTATATGAATGATTGGTTACATTGTATTGTTGAACATAGATGCAATTAAAGCTTATCATGCTGCAACCTGGTGTTAGTGCTCCCACCTGAGGCCAAGGCACAGCTTTCATGTGATTGTTCACCTTCCGCATCGCACGCTCACCTTGGATCCAAGTTAGGTGCTAGCCTGTCGTACATACCACAATAAGTGGTTCCGACTTATAGGTGTCCCGCGATCTATCGCACAACTTTCACGTGATTGCAGCACTTAAGCGTACTTATTCACACCCAACCTATCGTACAGGTCACATTAGGTGACTCTGACTCTTGTGCATGCATAGGTTGATGAGTTATAGGTCCAGTCGTACAGGTCGCGTTAGGTGACTCCGGCTGACATACTATTTTATATTGACTTTTCACCCGGCTTACATATTTTAGTGTTAGACGTTATGACAAGGCATACTTTTGTTTTCATTGTTTCTAAGCATTGTTTATTATACGTATGTATTATTATTTCTGGGAACTATAAGGGTTTTACAGTGAGGGGTTATTATGTTCAGAAAGGAAATATGTTTTCAAAAGCTTTGTTTTTGCCCACCTACATTTTCTGTTTTGCGCCCCTCCAGATCCTAGCTAGCTGAACCTTTCTGTGACTCACAATGACTCTCCGGCGGTTCTTGACACGCCCCGACCCCGATGTCCTGTAGACATCGGGGTGGTCACGTGCTGGCCGACACCCGAAGGGTGACGAAAGCCATTTAGAAGGTATAAAAACGAGAAATATGAATTTAGATTCCACATTTAATAAGTGTTTCAGGAACGTGTTCAGAACATACATCTAATTTGAAGTATTACAAGAAAGAATATCAAATTGAATACACAAAAGAGTGGTTCCTACACCGAGAGGACTCGAAGATGCTGAAGCGGAAGTGCCTTGACGCCGGGATTGTATGCCTCGAATTTAAGCCCTGAAGGGGGCGCAAAACAAAGGTGAGTGGACCAATTTGATATACATATAAGAATACAGTTATCAACGTACTATCCCCCAGGTTTTATGAAAACACAATTATATCTTGATAAACATAGGTTTTCTGAACCTAGAATGCCGTGCAATATCTCATGTCCTAACTCATCATGCAATATCTCAATTCATAATTCGCATACTATAATCATATTCATAGAGAAATAATCGCTAGTGAATGTCCAATATAAACGCTTCAGGCCCCATGCCGGCTCCCCGTCCCTGAGCATACAGTCAGAGGAAACCACACTGCAGGCCCAATGCCAGCTTCCCGTCCCTGTACTCAAAAGTCAGAGGTAACACACTCCAGGCCCTATGCCAGCACCATAACCGTCGCCCGGGATGGACCGGAACCCTATCCCTACATCCCGTAGCGGAAGTGGACCTAAACCGTCGTCCGGGATGGACCGGAACCTTATCCCTACATCCCGTCGCGGTAATATCATAACTATCGCATATACATTTATACACTATCAGAACTATCGCACATACGTCATTCTCATGCTATCATGCTTTTCATGCATGCAATTCTACTAATAAAACATGTATTTTTAGAAGGGGTCCACTCACAGTACTTAGCCGTCCAACGCTGCGCTGCTAGTGAATCTAGAACAATCCCAATAGTTGCCCCTAAGCACATAAAGGGTACAACTTAGTCAAACTATATTCAAACGAATTTATTTGGGAAAACGGACTTCAAAAACGGGTCCAGGACGTCGAAATTAGCCTAGGAGGGGTCCCGAACGGAACCCGAAAAAGTCAACCGTAAAAGTCAACGTTGACCGTTGACTGGTCAAAGTCAAAGTCAACGGTCAATGGTCAAGGTCAACGTTGACCGTTGACCGGGTCAACGGTCAACGGGTCAAGTCAACGGGTCAACCCGGGTTTGGGTCGGATTCGGACTTGGGTTAGGGTTTGGGTCTGACCCGCCAGGGTCTTGGGTTCGGGTTTGGATCAGCCCAAAAGGGCATCTGGGCTAAACGGGTCTGGGCTTAAAGCCCTAGATAAAACCGGCCCAAGGGCCCAGGTTTAAAGAACCCAGAAAGGGTTATGGGTTTGGGTGACACGGGCCAAAGGCCCTAGTTTTTCTGAGGCCCAAGGCCTTAAATGATTTTGGGTACCTTAAATAAAAAAAAAGGGTACGGGCTAGGGTACTGGGTCCGGTGGAATTGGGCCTAGTGCCCAGTCACAACGGCCCGAAGGCCCGAAGGCCCTAATTCCTAATTAATAACAGAAATTAAAATAACTAAATAATTAAAGGGATTGGGCTGGGCTGGCTACGGGCCTAAGGCCCGATGGGTTTTGGGTTTCGGGTTATGGCCCAAAGGGCCTGGGTTTGGCACCGGAGTACACAGAGGCGAACGCCGGAGCTTTGACAGCTCCGGCCGACCACCAACGGAGACCCTAAGCTCCGATCTACCCATAAAATCGAAGAGCGAAGAGAGGGGAGTAGAGTGGTACCTTCAGATCGACGGAAAGCCGCCGGAGCTGCTCGAAAAATGCCTCGGGGCTCGTGGATTCGCCGGAGAAAATGGGTGTAGGCACCCCGTGATGATTTCGTCCCAAAACCCTTGAATTAACGAGGTAAATCTCGTTATAAACTCAACCATTCACAATTCGAGTCGAAGGGAGTAAGGATTTAGGGCTTACCTCGCCGGGAAGAACAGAGGAACTCGCCGGGAGTTCTGGGTCCGCAACGGTCGTTGCGAGGTCACCGAGAGAGGCGAGACGACGAGAGAGAGAGAGAACGGAGATGGGTGCGCGGTCGTGCGTGCGATCGTGAGGGAGTGCAAGGGTAGAGAGGGAGAGTGAGAGCGAGAGAGTCACGGGGAAGAGGGAGAGAGCTCGAGAGGGTTTTGAGAGAGAGCAGAGAAGATGGGGACAGAGAGGTGAGGGAGAGAGAGCAAACGGGGATCCAAGAATCGGGTGGGCCCAGTGGGCTCACCATTTAAGAAACAAAACAATTATAAAATTAAAAAGGGGTTTTAGGGGCTAAATTGAAAGATTGTAAAACTTTAAGGATTAAAATTGTATAATTGAAAACGGTTTGGGGTTTAATTTCTAGGATTTAAATATAATTAAGGGGCGGGCGTGTCAGTTCTGACGGTCTTTTAAATAAATGTATGGATCTTCTCCCTGTCCTGTATAATTAGTACATAGTTTGCTGGACTGCACTTTATGATACCTATGCTCTGAGTACTTGTAATTTGGTCTTGATCACTTTCACACACTTACATATCACCCCTAGCTTAAATAAGGTTAGTTTTAGTTTTTAATTATTCACATTTACTTATTATTTTCGCTTATGTTGTGCATTTGGCTACGTCACGCCCACATGACGGCCAGCACATCTCAACTTCCGTCAGGGTGTGTCACATAAATGTTTAATCTCAAAATTTTAAAACCTAGGCATCTGTATCAAAACCTCCCTAACTAATATTATGAATTATCGACCAAATATGAACATAATATAAAAAATATTTTCACTAAATATTGAATGAACCATTTCACATGTGATGTGACCAAACACTACTATTTTAAATCCCTTTTAATTAGCAACTAACAAGTGAGAAAATTCTTTAAAAAAAAAATTAAACTGTTAAATTTTGAATGTTAGGGAAACAGGAGATCGGTAGGAAAATTGTGAATTATATAGGGATTAATTTGCAACTTGCAAGTAATTATTGACAATACAAAGTTTAAGGATGATTGGGATTAGGGCATAGCTAAAATAGCTATACATTCCCAGTGGGAGCCAAAGATGATCGAATCCTCTAACCGATTTTGTGAATAAATCCACGGTGGAAAGTGGAACGTAGGATCTCGCAGGTGCTACTTTTGTTACAGCTACACCATGTTCATGTGCATTCATCCTAGGAAATTAAATATATAATTTACACCAGGTGCGCGCATACTATTGGAAGATGAAAAACGGTTATAACATGAGAGATTTTCTATGGCAACTATTTCATCAAGTCACAAGTTTTAATTGGCAACTATTAAGTTCAAACAATAACTATGTAATTTGACAGCTGCCCCAATCGACTCTAAACTCTTGACAGTGATATCCATGAATCATTTACCATACAATTATGTACCTAACCATAAGATCCTATAACTTCTTCCTCAAGCCATGTAAAGTACTCCAACGATTAATTGTTAATTCAAATTTATTAAGTCTAACAATATTTAAGTGGTTGTTGTTGTCACTCACGTCACTCAAGTCTCAGATATTCTGGAAAAAGAGCGTTTGTGAGGCGATGGTAAAACCAGATACAAGTGGAGTGGGAAGGTTTTTCACTTTGTAATTGTAATCGGATTTCATCCATGGCACAGTGTGGCTGTATATCCTCCGGCGAACCAAACCCTGTTTATAAACAGTAAACTCGGGGTTCGATCGATCATGGACTTGCTTGGCTGCTTATACAGTTACACTGCTACCTTTGCTTGCGAGCCTGGCAAAGGTGTGCACGATGCGAGCCCGTGAGAGGTCGATTTATATGCTTCGATGACAGGTAGTTTTCGCAAGCTTCACTTCACTAATAATTCTGAATTCGTAACACATTTTTTTGGGATACCTGCATGTGCATGTGGATATTGCACCAGAAGTTGGAAGTGGAGGAAGCAGAGACTAGCGGCTACCACGTGCTCTGAAACTCTAGTGTTACCAAAAATTAGATTAAATTGACGGGACAACAAACCCACTTGGGACCCTTTGATCCTTTACGATCGCTACCCCCTAATTGAAAATTAAAATGTGGCCTTATATTTTCCTGTACAGTGGACACTCGGATCACAAACCTTAGGTATTTTCTAATCACCAATGTCTAGTTGTACAAGATGGATACCATGTCCGATCTACCTTAAAATCAAAGTTTATTTTCTCACTCTTTTACTGGACCCTAATTTTTTTGTCCGTGAGGAATGAAGCGCCTTCTTCTTCGACAACAGATGAATATTCATGTACTACCCCTTGTTGATTTTAAGGGACAGAAGAGGTTAGGTTAGTCGAAAGATGGTTATTGGTTCAAGGACGTGGAGTGCCCCTGACTTTTCAGGGTAAGAATTACAAGTAAAAAAAACCAATATTTTTTATAATTATAACACAAATAAACAAAAATCATTTAATACGGTAGAAGATGATATTCAAGACATAGATAAAAATATGGATAGAAAATATTTTGATTGCCTACTAAGAAGCAGAGGCAATAGAGGCATACGTGACTTAAGAATCAATTCGGAGCCGGTTGTTCACCTTGTCAGCTCAGAACCAAAAGCATCAGTATAAGTCCCCCAGTTGCAGTTTATTCTATTAGGAATCGTTAAATCCTAAAAATGATTGTTCTGATGTATCATGTAAATTCTTTAAAGAAGATAATTCTTTGTGGAGGAACAAAATCTCACTCATTTCCCCTCAAATAAATTCTTCTTTATGGTTTCCAAAGGAATGTTGTTATGTTATCTTGAACGCTACACTAATCCTTTGAATCCAATTAGCCCGCCATGTGGGCCTCTCGCTGGGGGCCGTTATGCCAAAAGCAAGAGAAACTTCATCCCTCTCTTTCCTTTTTTATGCCCTCACGTCGCCACATGGGAGAGACATTGGAGAATGAGATTCTCAAACGAGAAAAAGGTTCCAATCAAGGTATAAAATATTCATAATATACCGATATTTTCATCGAAATTTCCGTGTTTTTTAAATTTCTATATTTAAAAAAATACCAAAGGGATTCGAACCTTTCCCATTTTACTCATTCAACACCTTGACCACCATACCACTTATGTTTTTGTAAAAATATGCTAAAATATTTACATATTTTCTACACTCACAATGTTTGCCAGCTCGCTATATAATCAACTTAAATCAGTTAAATCCATCATGCAATGCATTTCCTTCCAATTTTTTGTGATGAACTAATAAATAATTGACTAAATAAATATCCTGCAAAGTTTCAATAAAAATTTCCAAGTTTTTCTTATAATTTTTCGTGGTTTTTATTCAATTTTTATCGATATCAATAATATCCCGATATTTCTATCGAAATTTTCGTGTTTTTAGACTACCGATATTTCCGATATCATCGATATTTAATACCTTAGTTCCAATGACCTCAAAAGAATTGAACGAGGAGATGTATGAGGTGAAAATCTATGTATGGCTCTATAGAGTGGCAATAAAGGAGGCTCTAAGTCCTATTTGAGTACTTCATAAATTCATTCCTTTTGTATTTAGAGACAGGTGATAGAATTCAAACCGATTATGTAAATTTGAGAGATAAATCGAAGTCTACCACTTGGTATTCCCAGAAACAAAAGACGTATGCATAATGCATGTCCCTACACCCATCATTCGTCTACTACGTTCCAAGCAAAACTACCCATTAATTAAGTGTTTACAAAAAAAATTACTCACTAATTATTTAACTAATTAATATATCACAGTCTGAGAGAAATATATGCTCACATAGACTGAAAATTTTTCCTCTCGCGTAAAGAACAAGTAATGTCCTCGAGCTTCCTCAATTTTGCGTCCCTAGTGATAAGCAGCGATGGGGACGTCTAAGAGGGGCGCACGTACGTTACCACTGAAGGCCCCACTATTCTTTCTAAAAGCACCGATGAGGTCGTGTAGTGGGGCCCACCCCCAATGCCCTTCCCGCGTTGGCCCAGTAATTCCACAAACGCATCCGGCCTTCATCCCTCACAGTTGGGATGGGGCCCCTGGTTGCATCCTTCACCACGTGTCCGTCCTTTCTCCGGGTCGAGCATCGCAGAACACGTCACGTCCGCTTTGCCTTCGTCGCTGATGACGTGGACGAGCTCAGAGCGGGCCAGCTGGCCCGACTCAGAGTCATCTCTTACTCGTCTAAGACCATCTCCAACTAGAGGAGAGTCAGAGAGCTTGTTTTAGTTTTTTGGCTCTCCAAGAAATTAATATTTTAATAAACAGTGCATGGTCATATTTTTTATCATCTCTAACTGAAGGGCCAGAGGGTCATAGACCAAACATAACCATGTGAAAAAAAATCATCTCCAACTGAGAGTGGGCTAGGCAAATGAAAAAGAACAAAAAAAAAGTGGGCTAGGCAAATGAAAAAGAACAAAAAGAAAAAGAAAAAAGAAGTGAGCTAGCTGGCTGAAGATGACCTCAGCCAGCCGGTTGGCCCTTTGGCACTTTTTTGTCCAAGGAGGCCTATGAGCCCTTTGGCCTAGCCGTCAGTTGGAGACGATTTTTGAGCTATTTTCGACCCTCTGGCCTTCAAGACCCTTCGGTTGGAGATGATCTAAGTCCTTCTGGGTGGGTATTTGATTTCCAAAAGGATTCTCAAATCGTGTCCGTTCATCGTATATTCATACAGTTAGTTTTTGTCAAGTAATATTTATATTTAATTTTAAATACAAATATTTAAAATAATTTTTAATCGCACGATATACAATTTGAAAATTTCAAAATCCTCGCAAAGGAAATCCGGAGAGGATTCTCGTTCCTTTGATTTGTTGTTCATCATCATTGCTGGTAATCGGTAGCACAGCTTAGCTGGATCTTGCTGTAAAAATTTGGATTAAAATATTCCAAAATGAAACGATTAAAAAAAAAAAAAAAAAAGAGGGCCCCTCGAGAAATTGTAAAACATTTTGATTGGGTAATCGGATTCAGAACATGCATGCATGTTTTGTTTTTACTTTGTCAACAATCAACTTAAAAGTAGTAAAAAGAGAGCAACAAAATGGTGCAAATGATGATGGGAAAGGCATGCCCACAAGTGATTTTGATAATGATTACATGCAAGTGATGTTAATGTAGCAACAAGAGAACATGTGAGATAATGGGCAAGTGAGGTGCAAGCCTCTTTGTCAAAGGGAAACAAAAATTTGACAATGATTGTTAACAACCCATGGAATATACAACAATGGCACCAAAAACATGTAAAAGGAAGTAGTGTGAAGAATCTAAAATGAGAAATGTTCCCAACAATCCCTTGCACGCACATGCGACTGTGTGCTATTAATGTATTATGAAAGTTTTATTATTGTTTTACGCCACTGCCGTAAAGCGTAATTTATGTATTATGAAAGTTGTTCTAGAATAATAAAATGAAAAAGTTCTCAAAAAAAAAAAGTTACGAGATTGAGTAAATTAGGATTTTTGTCCTATTTGGTAAGTTATTTTCTAAATTAGTCTATATGAGGAAATAAGAATTATGTTTTCTTGTGGATTCAAAGAGCAACTTACATAGAACATCAAAATACTGTTGCAGTGATTTCATTCTACAAGTCATTATCATAGATTTGGGTTTGTTAATTCAATTAATTTAATTATTTCATGTTTTGAGTTACCCTTGTACAATGCTTTCTTATAAGAGTGGTGATTGTCATACACCCGTTTTAGCTTTACACTCCTAATTATTATAGTTATCGAATTGAATAAAAAAAACAACAAACAAGATTAAACATAATGTCTGAGAGGCTAAAAAAGGTGTTTATCATTTTTCTTTCTATAATGCCTCATTACAAAGAAAAATACATTTGAGTATGGAATTATGATGAAATTTTGAATTTACCTTAAAACTTTTATTTTTCAATAAATCTCATACACATCAATCTCTTAAAATCACATGCATGTGTCAACGACTACCAAAATGAAGTGTTTCACCCAAAACATATAAAAGGAAGTACTCTGAAAAACACAACAAAAATAAGAGAATGCTACAATTCTATAGACGCAAGTGACTGTGAACCAGTCATATATTGTAAGATAGACTTACAAACATGAATGACTAACGTTAGCATACAATTCAAATAAAAATTAGATTGTTTCTTCTCCTTTTGGTAAGAGAATGCTACAATTCTATAGACGCAAGTGACTGTGAACCAGTCATATATTGTAAGATAGACTTACAAACATGAATGACTAACGTTAGCATACAATTCAAATAAAAATTAGATTGTTTCTTCCCCTTTTGGTTTTCACATCCAAAAGTAAAAACCAATGAAGGTGAAAACTCTGTCGATATCACAAGTATATCACAAGGCGCGAGAGGGTGTTTGCATTGAAGTTTTAGGACTTGGGGAGATGACACTCATGATTTAAGTGGCAATTGCTAAAGGAGATGGGGGACAGTTAGCAAAGGTGGCTTTGGACCTTTTCTCCAACTTCCACGATGTGCCACATGTAAATGCAACAGTAGCAGCTCCGATCACCTGAAACCTACCCAAGGCCCAAGGGAGCCACCACGACCACCACACCACTGCAGTGCATTTGCATCTCCATATAGTTTAATGGGATCATGATCCTCTCCTGAGCAAATAAATAATTATAGTCATTGAATAAAATTTGAACGATCCGATGGGCCTGGTCTAGAGGATCCTCTCCATTTGCTCGGAAGAGAATCCTGATCCAGTTTAATGGGCGCGCGTGAAATCAAGCTCGGGTTTACACACAAATATTATTCCATTTTTTTGCGTTAAAAGCAACCCTAAATTGCTAAACCCATGAAAAGCTAGAACAAGAAACAATGAATAATAATTATAAAATCATCAACTTTATGGATTTAAATCTATGTGGGAAAGCCCAGAAAAGCCAGAGCTTAAAGCATAAAAAGCAACCACATTCGCTGACGCAGAGGTTTAATTTGCTGGTTTATCTTGGGGCCGGAGGAGGAAGAGTGGGTGGTTAGGTCACAAATTTACAGAGTTTTTTTTTCTAGAGTAAATTGTAGCTATGGTCCCTGAATTTTAACTCAATTGGAATAATGGTCCTCAAATTAAAAATCTATTATTATTGGTCTCTCAACTTATCAAAACGTGCAACTATGGTCCCTCAACTAAAAATTCATTACTATTGGTCCCTCAACTTTAATTTAACTAGAGAAATGGTCCCTAAACTTTAATCCAATTATAGCAATGATCCTTCCAATGTAACTCGTTTTAACAAAAAAAATTTACATAGATGATGAAAAGAACCATAATTATACACTTTGATGAGTTGAAGGATCCTAATTGTATAAATGGTCATTCCAACATAGCTTATTTTGACAAAATTGATGAAAATGACTATAACTACACATTTTGATAAGTTGAGGGACCAATGGTAATGAATTTTTTGTTGATGAACCATTGCTTAAATTTGATTAAAGTTGAGTGACCATTCGTACAATTTACTCTTTTTTCTGACGAGTTCGCATATGTTCATTGTAAAAGAGAAAAGGCTAGTTACTAGAGACTTACAGGGAAGATACGATTTCAGGATATGCTTGGTTGCTTTAGCATGGCTGTTACAGCTTTTCTTGCACGAGGAGTGGGAAAGCAATCCTATTTCTTATTTTATAGTTTATAGCCTAAGGGAATAATATATATTGGTTTAGTTTACTGATTCTATGGTCTAAGGTAAGTGTGATTACTTCCGTTCGATTTAATCCAACGATGAAGCTCCAAGTCTTCATAGGACGTCCTAGATTCGATTTTTCCTCCGGTATCACTTATACAAGAATTTAAAAAATGCCACTATTTGAGCTAATGTTAATTAGGACGTATGGTTGAAGGAAATGAATGTTCCACCTCAAAATCAATGTGGAGTAAGGTTATAAGGACATGCAAATGTCACTTAACTTTCCGACGTAGAATAGCGCTTAATCGCCCTCACATGTAAAGACACTCAAGTGAAACACGTAATAAAAACATATCAAATGAGCATGTATGGTCGTTAGACTTTTACACATGGGTCAAATATGATTGATATACCAATGATTGCATATATTCGAGATCTACCTTAAAGTCTTGTACTCCAACAAGGAAATACCTTGCGAGGCTCCTTGTTGTAATAATAAGATATCAGAACAAATAAGTAATTAGGTTTTAAAAGAAAACACGCAAACACAACACACCACACCACCAAAACTGAAAAGCATTGCTTCTGCAACTGCAGGTCTGCAAGTGCAGGGGGGAAGGATGAGTCGTGACTAGGAAATGAGAGAGCAAACAACATAGGCCAAGGATGCCTTATCCTTATAAATGGCACCCAATGACACTTGTCGACACGGGGAAATGGGTTGAGAGTGTGGTAACTGTTGGAAAGTAAAAGCTGGACATCGACAGCAACAGCAACAGCGCAGCGCAGCAGAGAATTGCACCGGTTAACTCAAAGGAGGTATAAAAGTAAAGTAAAAACTATAAAAAAATACTCGGCTCAACGGAGCAGCTTTTTGAGAAAAGCAACAAAAGTCATTGAACGGGGTTCCACAATCCTTTTTCTGTTCCGTTCTGCACTACGTTACGGGGAATAGATTTGCCAACTGGATCCTCACCTTTGCCCTTTTTGGCGAGGATTCTAAAGATCTGTAAATTGTGTCTAGTCATCATATATTATGCGATTAATTTTTATCAAGTATTATTTATATTTAATTTTAAATTAAAATATTTAAAATAATTTTTGATCTCACGTTATACGATAAAAAGACACGATTCTTTCTTAGAATCTTTACAAAGAGAATCCGGATTCATAGATTTGGACGATAATATTATTTGTCTTTTTTTTTATCTACACTAAAAGAAGTGAAAGACATGCTTAGCCTTCTAATAGGTTAACAATAATGTGGTTCAAATTCGTCTTTAGCGAGAATGAAATCGAAAACCTCTCATTTACAAGTAAAAAATAATAATATTAGACTGTAATACTAAGTGGCATTTCCTTTTGTCCCTTCTTTTAATGAGCAATATTATCTATACTAAAAAGAGAGAGTAGGCTTAGCTTCACAATGAGTTAGCAATAATGTGGTTCAAATTCGCTTTTGGGATAATTGAACCTAAGACCCCTCACTTACAAAGAAAGAGGAATATACTAGACCTTAGTCCTAAGTGACATTTCTTTTTTTCACTTAAATTTGAAGATTTTCTCAATAGGGATTGTGCAACCATGTTATTTTATTTATTTAAGTATTATTTAAAAAAAATATTTATTTTATTTTATTTAGCCTTGTCCTTAATTCCGTATTCACCCTAGTTCTAATTAATATAAGAACTAACCTAATCAGGTAATCTACCGAAATTTGACTCTGAATTTGCAAGTTGTTTGTATGACAACTAATCTATTGATGACTTTGAAAGTGGAAAACCAAAACCACCCCCACAATACATGGAAGTGGTTGTTTACTTTGGCAACATGGCTTCCAAGTTTTGAACAAACGAATATTATGTTGGTGTAAAACATCAATCCATCCAAATAGCATACATTATCCTCTACCATCTCCATGAAAACACTTTTTTTTTTTTTTTTGCCTTTTTCGTTTTTGTACTTATATATTTACTTAAGGCTATCTTAAGTGTCCCTGTGTTTATGTACGACGCCTTGTTTCGAGAATTTATTTGGTTAGAATTATGCTTTACATTCAAGACGTTGTAGTTATTTTTTTTAAGTCAGTATAACTTCCTCATGTCGTCAGTATTTTCTAAAAAAAGATCGTTTGTATTTTTACCTTTTCTAATGATAGAGTGCTAGTGACCCAAAATCCAGACACAAAATAAAATCCCAACGCATATTATGCAGTTGGCTATAAAAAGAAAATTAAGAATGCAAACATAAAATTGTTTTAATCCAAAACATTAAGGTAAATCAAAATTTGGAGGACTTCATTATTTTTCCTTAACACATGGGCTGCATAAGCAAATTAGTAAATTAAAATACAATTTATTTTCTGTAATAATGTTTAAATTTAAATATTAAGATTAAATGATTTGACTTGGGTTCAACCATTTGATTATTGGAAAGGTCAAGCCTTAACCACTCAATTTCTGTCGCAGTAAAAACAGCAAACAGATAAAACGGGAAGGTAAATACCAGAAATAAAAAGGAAAAGATTAACACAAATGGTAAGTAGGAAAAGGGTAGAAAACCAGACCAAGCATTATTTGTGAGTGAATTAAGGAAGGATCTTGTTAGTTAATCAAGTTAATTAATTAATTATTTATATTTGTATATGAGCTGGATCCACTCTTCGCTTCAGGAGTGACCCACATCTGAATAAAATATTCAATTATTAAAATAAGTTAGCAAATAAATAATTAAAATCTTAAATAAAACCCAAAACACAGACAATTTGAGCTTGGAAGCCGAGAGAGACAAGTCCAACTCTTTCAACTTCAATCTGAAGAATATATATACACACACACACACATATATATATAATAAAAAAATTCTGAGCAGAAAATCAATAATCTTTTTCAATTATGTTGCTTTTGCTCAACTGGGTTCTTTGAAATTTGAATTGGGTATGAATCAAAACCGGAACTTCAGCGTGTAATTCGTGTTATCTGGTTGTGGGATTTTTAGATATATACATATCTTGCAGTTTATTCGGTTTCCGAGATTTAGGTGTTTTGAAGCTATGCATCTGAGCAACGGCATGGGATCGATGTCAACGGCTAGTTCGAGTGGAGCTTGGAAATCGGGGGATGTGGTCTCTGACCAGTTTCCTGCGGGACTAAGAGTCCTGGTGGTCGACGATGATCCTACTTGCCTTATGATCTTGGAGAGGATGCTCAGAACTTGCCTCTATGAAGGTACTCTCTACTGAGTCTCTCTCTCTTCTTCGCTCTCTCTAGAGATTTTGCTTCATGGGTTTTCTTCAATCCTTCTGGAGATTTCAATTACTTGTCTCACATCATGGATTTATTTTTCCTGTGGGTGATTTACTACAAGTTTTTACCACTTGGGTTGTAATTACTTGTGTTTTTCATGCTATTGTTTAAGGGATTTGGAGCCTGTGGTGGAAGTTAAGATTTGGATATAATTTGATATCTTTTACTGTTTCAGCTGTGATTCTTTTTAGATTTGAATCATGGGTTGTGTTAAATTTTGTTACTTGTTAATCATGGTTTGTAATTGTACAATGTTATTTTTTTTTGTTTTTAAAAGTTAATGGTATTGTTCAAGAAAATAGATTTGAGTTTTAATTTGTCTTTGTAGATTCATATCCCTGTTTTATTGATATTGTTCTATAATTTGTTTCTGTACTAAATTTGTGGATTGATTGAGTTGGTTGGTTTGGGATCTTTAGTGACAAAATGCAATCGAGCGGAGAGCGCACTTTCGCTGCTTCGAGAGAACAAGAACGGATACGATATTGTTATCAGTGATGTGCACATGCCAGACATGGATGGATTCAAACTCCTAGAGCAAGTTGGACTGGAGATGGACCTGCCCGTTATCAGTGAGTGCCTCGTTTTAGTAATTTTGTATGGATTTTGCTGCTGTTAACCTGAATCATATGTGTTAATGTGGAGCTGATATGTGATACGTGTGATTCCACAGTGATGTCCGCTGATGATGGAAAAAGTGTTGTCATGAAGGGTGTGACTCATGGTGCTTGTGATTACCTGATCAAACCAGTTCGCATTGAGGCACTGAAGAACATATGGCAGCACGTGGTTCGGAAGAAAAAGAATGAGTGGAAGGATGTGGAGCAATCCGGAAGTGTGGAAGAAGGGGACCGGCAGCAAAAACCATCCGAAGATGCAGATTACTCGTCCTCGGCAAATGAAGGGTCTTGGAAGAACTCAAAGAGGAGGAAGGATGAGGAAGAAGAGACGGATGAGAGGGATGAGAGGGATGATTCATCCACATTAAAGAAGCCGCGGGTCGTTTGGTCAGTCGAACTCCATCAACAATTTGTGGGCGCTGTTAATCAACTAGGCATTGACAGTATGTCTTCTTCCCTATACTTTTCAATTTTATATTTCCTGATTGACTGTAGTCTAGTATGTATGAACACTGGGAGTAAACAAGTGCTCTGATCCTTTGAGTTTTGCACCTGTTTCTTTAACAATGAGCTGAGTCAGTTTGAATTTATGTACACACTCTTTGCACTGGAAATGGGCATGCATGACTCATAATTAAGACTCGTTTTATCACAACGTGTAGAACGAATTACTTTACTTTGCTTTTAGATAAAGTTGAACCATGGATTTATGTATGTATGATTAGTTAACGTCTGTCGCATTTCCTATTTCAAATTATTTTGTATAACATTCAAACTTAATTATTTGATCCAGAGGCCGTGCCTAAGAAAATTCTGGAGTTGATGAATGTTCCTGGGCTTACTAGAGAAAATGTTGCTAGCCATCTTCAGGTATGAATCATGATAACCATGCATAATATAAAAACTTATGAGGAGGAATTCTCTTATGATATGAATTCAAGAAAATCCTTTGTTTTTATGTGACATGGTTAAAATATATTTTCTGTTTGAGAATAACTCGCGTGTAAATTTATGAAACAGAAATACAGGCTGTACCTTAGAAGGTTGAGTGGCGTGTCTCAGCACCAGAATAATTTGAGCAACCCTTTCATGAGTCCTCAAGAAGCGTCTTTTGGAGCAATGTCATCACTCAATGGGCTCGATCTTCAAACGCTAGCTGTCACAGGTCAACTCCCTGCTCAAAGCCTTGCCACACTCCAAGCAGCCGGACTCGGGAGGTCAACAGGAAAATCTGGCGTACCTATGCCCCTTGTTGATCAAGGGAACTTATTCAGCTTTGAAAATCCAAAGCAACAGCATATGAGCAGTAGCAAACCGATGAACTTACTTCATGGAATTCCAACAACTATGGAGGCAAAACAGCTTGCCAACTTGCACCAGTCTGCACAAACCCTTGGAGCTGTCAATATGCAAGTCAACGCTCATGGAGTCCAGAACAGTTCTCTACTTATGCCGGTACCTCAATCGCAGCCAAGAGGGCAGATCTTGAATGAATCTTCCGGAAATCATGTTCCACGGCATTCATCATCAATGGGGCAGCCCATCATATCTAATGGTATGGGTAGTGGAGTTTTGGGAAGAAATGGTATTGTTGATAGCAGCAGAGGCGTAGGATATAATCCAGTGCATCAAAACTCCTCAATGTTGAATTATCCCCTAAACAACAGTTCCCAACTACCAGGCAACAATTTTACTCTTGGAAGTACACCAGTAATGTCCAGCCTCGCGTCTAAAGGAGCATTTCCAGAAGACTTGACTTCTGACATAAAAAGATCTTCTGGATTTATGCCAAGTTATGATATATTTAACGAGTTACAGCAGCCCAAGTCAAATGAGTGGGACTTGCAGAATGTGGGCTTGACTTTTGATGCGTCGCAACATACAAACTCCATACACGGTAGCCTTGATCCCTCGGTTTTAGTTCATCAAGGATTTTCTTCTAGTCAAAGGGGTGGACAAAGCAGGAATCCATCTATTGTTGGAAAAACTATGTTCTCAATTGGGGAAGGCAGTCATTTTGGGAATGTGCAAAATACTGGTCAACACCTTAACGGTCGTATTGTTGACAATACAGTTAGGATTAAAGCTGAAACGGTCCCCGATGCAACTTCTCAAACTAGCTTCTTTCATGAACAATTTGGTCAGGATGATCTAATGAGTGCACTTCTCAAACAGGTCTGTTTTTTGCTTTAAGATGTCACTCTTTTTGAATTTTTAGTTGCATGTTTCGAGATATCAAGGTGGTTATTTACTCGTGAAATTTCTTTTGTTTTTCAACAGCAAGATGGACCTGGACCCGCGGAAAATGAGTTTGACTTTGATGGGTATTCCTTGGATAATATTCCTGTGTAGAATGCGCTTCCTACAGTAATTTGTATGATTGCAATTCTGGTGTATATAATTGCTGCAATAGAAGTCATTTCTTCTGCAATCAGATGGTGGATGTTCAAGTTTGTTTCTGCTTCAAAGAAAACCGGAGTGCGTGATTTCGCAAATCATATCTTTTGTTGTGAATAACATGTTCTGCTGTTTTTAGGAGATAAAAAGATCAGGATGGTGGATCATTGAGGCAGATCAAATGTGCTAAAGATATTGGTTATGCACAACACTGCTGCATGGTACGCAAGGGCATACATGCAATTTTTTGAGTGATTAGAAAGAAGCAACGGTTTTAGGCTCATCTTGGGTATTCTAGGTAGGTTTTTTGATACTTCTAACTCTCAACGACTCATGAAGTTTGCCGTTAGTGAATTTTCTTTTCCCCGTCCTTGGTTCCGTTCTCGCCCTTGTTCAAGGAATCGACTTTGATGTATATATATTCCATTTGGTTACTCAAGGCATAAGTCGGGGGTATTCTTTCTTGGTTGCTTTTTAGCTTTTGGTGTTAACCACTTGTTATATGTAATATGTCACTCTTTTCTTGATAATCTTTCAGTTTCACTGTCTGTTTTTAACTTTTGCTCGACCAAAATTAAAATCCACTCATCAAGTTTATGAGTTTGAAGCTTGGAGAGAAACTTGGGCAGGTCTGCCTAACTAGTGCAAGCTCCGACTCCAAGTTAATAACGGGTTCCGACGCCCCTACCTAAGTTTTATGCAAATCAAGTAAACCTAGTGGTGACGTTTCACTAATTTAAGGCACCAATGCCAAAAGATGTGGGTGCGGCTGGAGGGAGAGTAATTGGCAAATGGGAATAATACGAGAAGCAACACGAAAGTGGTCGGATAAGATCAGATGTGGTCCGACTGTCAAAGTTTAAAACGAAAATGGGGGGAAATGCTGGGTTCTTTTTAGGGAGACAAAAGCGGCGTTAGAACAATAGGGTGACTCTAGAACACGATTATATTGGACGCTAATTATCGTTTCCACAACCAACAAAGTGTACACGAATAACAAAAAGAATCAAGAACAAGCATTTAGTTCAATATTGTTTATACAAAATATGAGTACATTTGCTTTATATAGTTTGCTGTTGCTTGCAGCGTGTCCACGATCCTCCCTTCAGCATTTGCAGATTAAAATCCGCCTAAAACCCTCGCAAGTACCGGCAATGGCATGCACGTCTTCTGGTAGTTGGGATTTCACAAAACCTCCCCGTTGAGCACATATCAATCAAACTACTGAGAGAACAAAAAAACAATCAGCAGTAGCTACAAGATCTGGCATTGCCCCATCCCTCAACTATTGCTGCATCACCACAAACGCTACAACCATTACGATAACTGAGAAAATTATAGACGTGCTTTTTCTGTAAGCACTGCTAGGATATATTGTAGGAAGTGAGCACTCCTCCCCATTAAAGTATACTTTCGTCGGAAACCCATCTCCACCAACCAAATTGACTCCAGGAGTAGTCTTCTTTGTAAATGAGATCACAGATTGCTGTTTCCCGGGCACCCTAGGATCCTTCTGTGGGTTGGCTCCATCTGTTTCCGCCACAAGATAGTTTAATCCTTCGAGACCTTGCATGAATACAGTATTATTGACACCATTCAATTCCAAGTGACTTGCGTTGAAAGAGTACGCCTTTTCGAAACCAGGGCCTGCTTTATCCAGTTGTACTGCAGCAAACCAATCAACAAAAGCAGTTTCATCCCAATTGAAGACTGTGACCCTTGCACTCCATCCACGAGAGTAGTCTGTATACAAATGCCAGTTAATGCTGACCCCACAGTTATCACCACACGGTGTCGGGTTTGGGTCTGGTAGATGTTTAAGCTCAGCCCAAGCTTTTGCCTTGACAGTTCGGTTGTCAAAGGGAACAAGAAGTGATTCTGGTGGGAGAAGCATAGCTGGTGCAGTTGTGCTACAACTTCGAGCTACATTACTAGGGCAGCCACAAGCGCAAGTGTTGCATGGGATGACAGACTCATTGTAGAAAGCAGAAAATGAAACACAGCATCTAGGGCTTGCTCCCTTGGGTTGGGTAATATTGCACACAACCTGCCAGCTGGCTACTGCAGTTGAATTCACTGGCAAGCCAGATCGGTCAGGGAACTGACTAGGACTCACCCGGACAGGAGGGCCACATTTATAATCAGGGTTGAGCGTGCCAGTGATTCCCCAGTTTTGTGGCGGTGAGAGGTGGGACCGGTTGAGATTTGGAGGCATTTTAAAAACTTGAATCTGGAATGATGAAACTGACTTGCTTGCATCCATTGTTGGCGGCAAGATAGTACCATTTCGGCAACAATAAGGGACCAGACCAAGAAGAGTGTCATTGGCTTTTGTTGGAGGCAGGTCAATAATGGTTGGCCGTCTTTCACAACTTAATACAGTTGAGAAGTCTAGACCCTCGTAGAATGGACCTTGTTTACCAAATATACAGTCAGAAGAATCAACAACAGATGGATAAGCCCCTTTCATTGAAAGTATGAACTCATCTTCCATCCAGTCCCAGCTCAATTTCCAATTATCAAGACGACCAAGGGAGTTATGGTTGGCGATTGTAACTTGCGCCGTGTATTTTGACTCCTGAGTACTGATCACATCATACATAATTGTAAGATCTCCTTTTTGACGGGGGAGGAACTCTTCATCCACGGTGATGTTTGTTTTAAATTTTGTGTCTACGGTGCAACAGACTTGCATTTCATGGGTCCCTGTGATGAACATTACCAAAGCAGTGTAAGAGTGTGCTGATTAACATGGGCAATAAAAGTCGAAAATGAAAACCCAACTTACTGTAAAAACTAAAATGTATGTTACCGTGGTAAAATCTGGTTATTATAAACAAGTTGGTCTACAGAAAAGAATATCCTTAAACTGACTGTCTAATAATATGAAGGAAACATGGAAACCAATGATCTCAGTACAACCAAAAGAAAAACGAAAGATATACCCTAATGCTATAGCATTCTTTTCTCTGCATATCTTTTCGTTACATATATCCACTACCATCGTCTTCCGAAAACAAAAAAACTAACAGGGCAGAAGACATCTTGTTCTGTGTTGTAACTACGACGTCCCCAAGACTAACAAATTTCCCAGTGACTGAAGGCAAGTCAACAGTTTTGAGGCAGTTTGCATACAGATGCATATCCTAATGAGACTCATACGGTCCGACTCATACTGAATTAAATTGTTCAATAAACCACTAAACACAATCCAAATAACAAGCATTCTCTCATCAAATTCAACTGATTCTATACCGTTATACAATAAACATTCAAAACAAATGATTGAAACCTTCATATATATAAGCCATCAAAAGTATTCAACTCACGTTTCTAAATAAAAAATAAAAAATCAATTCACAACAGCTAAATTAGATCTACGGGCTATGAAAAGTATTCAATTCACAACAGCTAAAGTAGATCTGCCCCCTCCAAATCAAAGACCATCAAATAGCAACATCCAACAAATGTACCAAAAGAAAACAAATCCAAATTACCCAAATCAAATTTAAGAGCTCACCTTGCCTTGCAGCCGCTGGACAGACGAACCCATCATTGGCCAAAGTAAGATTGGAAGGCATGGGAACTTTGGGTGGGGCCACACCGAACTGGGTCCCGGTCAATTTGACCTGAACCTGCATCTGGGTCAAGTCCCCCGCCGTCTTAACCGCCGTTTTCAGATCGGTCATCGGATACCCTGCAAAAACGGTGCCGTTTCCCACACTCCCAGGAATGCTACCCCCGTCGGCCAAAACGGCATTGGAGGCAGAGACCAAGTACTCATTGTTAGTGAACCCCACAAACACCCTCCACGACTTGAGATCATCGAGCCCGTTGTTGAGCACCGTGAGCACCGACTCGAACCGGTAGGGCTGCTGGGACGGGTCTTTGACCTCGGGCGGGAG
Organism: Crataegus laevigata; assembly: GCA_963580275.1. NCBI lineage: Eukaryota > Viridiplantae > Streptophyta > Magnoliopsida > Rosales > Rosaceae > Crataegus > Crataegus laevigata. The sequence goes on along the minus strand of OY756940.1, from coordinate 12,171,560 downwards.
CTGGGCTCCAGTGGTGTAGGCGTACGACAGGAAGACGCCGTTGCAGGAGTCGGAGGCCGGCGGCGGAGCTTGGGCTGTGGATTGGGCGAGTGAGAAGGGGAGGATCGTGAAAATAAGGAGAAGATTGAGGGCCAAGATCGGAGGCCAGTTCCTGGAGCTCGAGTCCATGACTTTTGGGGTCTTTTTGGGAGACTCGAAAGTTTTGGGTTTTTGAATTTGGAGGAAGAGAGAGAGCGAGAGTGTGTGTTTATATATGTGACTTTCTGCGTGTGCCTTTTTTCAAACGCGTAGAGAGAGAGAGAGAGAGAGAGAGAGAGAGAGAGCTGGATTATCAATTATATGTAATGTAAATACAGCTTAGTAGAAGCTGTATATTTTGAAGAAGTGTTCTATTTTTTTTAATAAATATTTAAATTGTTGTTTGATGCAGTCGTTTGGTTTTGGCGTGCTTGAGTGATTCAGAGATGGTTCGTGGATTTGATAATCTTTGAAAGCAAAAGACAATAAATGCGTTTTTAAGAGTAATGTTATTCATACTATATTTTTGTATCACATTTTCATATTAGTATTTGATGTAGACAGACACATCATTTGAATTAATCAAAATTTTAAATTTGATTTATTATTTAATAAACTAAAAATTAAAAAAAACTTGTTTATTAAATGATGATTGTGGTATACGAAGAGTCTTTTTCCTTCATTTATTTGGGTGTTGTAAATTTTTCAAATGATGTGGCTGTCCACATCAGTTTCCATCTAAGGTGGTATAGAATTGTGTTTTAAAAATATGATATGAATAGCATTACTCTTTTTAAGAATTAGTAACGTTTGAACTCCTAGTTTGAATGTGATAAAGGGTCCTTTGTCTTTGTCTCAAGGGAACCCACACTTCCCCTCTCTTCCCATTTGATTTTGAATCCGCGTTTGAATATGGCTTGTGTGAGGTATTTATTCGGATAGAAATATTCTTTTATCAAATTTACATTTATCTAAATTGTCATATCTTAATATACTGTTCGTCAATATAAGTATCTTAAGTTGTCAGGATATATATATTTTTTTAACAAACGATATTATTTACGCTTATAGGGTGGAGAATTGGATTAAGTCTTACAGTGGGTTAAAATAATGTGATTCAAATTCGTTTTTGACGAGAATCGAATCTGAAGCCTTTCACTTACAAGTGAAAAGAATAACATGTTGTCGGGATATTAAGTAAGACCGTAAGAGAATGATAGCTCCTTGAAGGCATGTGGTTTCATGCAAATCATTGGGTAACCAACAAAGTCAAGGCATTTGTATTGGAAGAAGAGGTATGAATTAGGCCTTATGTTGCGGGCGCATCTTTTTTGTCCAAGTTATTTTGTAGATACCAAAGTTATGTACAAGCCTGGTTTTCCACAACCTAAGGCCATCTCCAACCGATGGCTGGCCAGAGGGCTCATTTTAGCCCTCTGGCCCTCCAAGATTCTTCAAGATATTAATATTTTAATGAACAGTGCAGGGCCATATTTGCCTCTGTCTCCAACCGAGGGCCAAAGGGTCATAGGGCCAAACATAATTTATTATTTAAAAACTACAACTTAAATTCAACCTAGGGCCAAAGTTTCATGTTACTTAATTTAATTTAATGTGGTATAATGGCCTAGGAAGTTATAGGAAAAAAATAGAATTAAAAAAAATATGAAACAAATTTTGTAAAATAGAAGTTATATGAAAAAAAATATTAATCAAATTTTGTGAAATATAAGTTATAGGAAAAAAAATGAAACAAATTTTGTGAAATAGAAGTTATAGGAAAAAAATAGAATTTAAAAAAAATATGAAACAAATTTTGTAAAATAGAAGTTATATGAAAAAAAATATTAATCAAATTTTGTGAAATATAAGTTATAGGAAAAAAATGGAATTTAAAAAAAAATATGAAACAAATTTTGTGAAATAGAAGTTATAGGAAATTCAAACTACTAGCCGTTGAATTCAAAAAAAATTCAAACTATTAGTGTCGGTTACAACCGACACTAATAGTAATTCAAAAAAAAAAAAATTTGCCTTGCATCCTTATTACTGTCGGTTATAACCGACAGTATTAATAAAACCTTTATTAATGCTGTTGGTTACAACCGACAGCAGTAAGAAAATTATATAAAAAAAATAGCCAGCCCTCTCCGATCCCGTGGGGCCCTCCCAGATTCCAGAGCCCTCTGGCCTAGCCCTCGGTTGGAGACGGTTTTAGGGCTATTTTCGGCCCTCTGGCCCTCTGGACCCTTCGGTTGGAGATGGCCTAACCGTTGCAGCCCTTCACATGGGCAGGCCTCTATACGAAGGTCATTTTACAGGCATAATTTGGGTTGGGTCATATCTCATTCCCTTCATGTTTAGTTGGTTTTAAATCCGGTTCGGCCAGTAGGACTCCGCTAACCCCACACGACCTCGTTCGGATTATTTATGGGAACTTTAACGAAAAGTTTTTCGGTACTATTTACTTTAACGAAAAATTATATTTTTACACTAAAAAATCAATCATAGTACTATTCACTTTACCTTTTATTTTGTCTTTATCGTTAAAACTCAAAATTTTCAAGTTTTTTTTTCATTAGTTTTCCTATTATTTATTGGCTTGAATTGAAATGATTTGAGTCGGTATCTTGTCTGCCATGTCAACCCAAATCTAACCCGACTATTAATCTAAATTCGCTTACTGACGTAATTTTGGTATGCCATGACTTGGAGTTTGTTGGTGATTTTTTCATTTCAACAATGAACGTAAGTGTTTCATTAACATTTCATTGTGTTGAAGCTTGGGCATTGTTTTGTAATTTAATTCTAAAATTGCATGGCTGGTACTTTAAAAATGGTTTTGATGCTATTTGATTTAAACTTTTGTGTGAATGTTGCAGTGTGAAATTGAATTTAACTAATACTGGCAATATTTTGGTTGAAATTATGAAAATTTTAAAAAGTGTTACAATTCTGAACTTGATATAAGTCCAAATGTAATTGAAATTTGAGCTTGAAAGAACCTGCACAAATCCAAACCCAACTCGAGTCCAAATTGTAAAAGTTGAATTAGAAATTAGTTGGTCTTCAAACCCGTCCGAGTTACATCCCTAAAGCCTTATAATAAGATGTGAACGTCTTGAAAAATATTTATTTTTGTAAAATTGGTTTATGAACCATGGATCTAGCCTACTCCTACTTACCGTCACAATGAGCTAACCTGGTGGCTTAGATTAAATGATTAAACTGTTGAGCTTGAACGAGGACAATAATACCTTCGTGATTAGGGACAAATCAACCTTGGTGGAATGCATTAGCTCGTTAAAATTGACCAGGAAATTGAATTATGATTTGCTCAATGTTGCTTTCTATTCTTTAGATGTTTACGACAAGGAAATCTATCACGTCACCACAAATATACAAAAAGGTATATCTCAGTTATAAAGAAAGAATTTCTTGTTTATTACACTCCATATTGATCAAACACAATATTTCTAAATAATATGCATACAGGCATAATCCTCAAGCGTTTGTATGCACGTGAACCAACATGTATTGTTTAATGAACCACCACGCGTCGTCAGGTAGTTGAGGCAAATTTCAAGTCCGCATTTCACATGATTTGTCTTGAGTTCGATTTTTACTACTGGTGAATCACACGATAATGATCAGGTGAAGTTGAAATCCTTTAAGTCAATTGAATTTACGGCTTAATTTCGTATATTCCACAAAACTGAGTAAATAGGTACATCCAATCCTTGTTACAAAAGGAAACAAATAAAGGACATAAAAGACTCCCTAAACCGGACCCTAATAATTACAAGAATATTTACATTCCTATTTCTCCTCACACATTGACTTATTCCAATACTCCCCCTCATGTTGGAGCATAGATATTACTCATGCCCAACTTGACTAGTGAATCACCAAAACGCCTACTACAAACTGCATGAGTAAGAATATCTGCAAGTTGTTCTTCTGAGCTTACAAACGGTATTGACACAATCTTCTTTTCCAGCTTTTCTTTAATAAAATGTCTATCAACCTCCACTTGTTTAGTCCTGTCATGTTGCACTGGATTCTCAGCTATCTCTCTAGCGGACTTATTATCACAATACAACTTCATTGCTTCTGGCTGTTTAAAACCAAGACTCCAAAGTAACTTCTGTAGCCAGAGAATCTCACACACACCTTGCGCCATTCCTCTAAACTCGGCTTCGGCAGAGGATCGCGATACTACGTTCTGCTTCTTACTTCGCCAAGTGACCAAATTCCCTCCAACAAACGTGAAATACCCAGATGTAGACCTTCTATCAGTCATGTCACCTGCCCAATCCGCATCCGTGAACCCCTCAATCTTCATATGTCCGTGACACACATACAAAATTCCTTTACCGGGTGCAGACTTCAAATACGCCAAGATTCTCATTACTGCCGCCATATGATCTACACTTGGTGAGTGCATGAATTGACTCACCATACTTACAGCATATGCAATATCCGGTCGTGTGTGAGACAAATAAATCAGTCTCCCCACTAGTCTTTGATACCTACCTTTGTCAACTGGTTCTTGATCTGGATAAATTCCCAAATAATGTTTTTCCACAATGGGAGTGTCCACCGATTTACACCACATCATCCCTGTTTCTTTTAATAAATCCAGGACATATTTACGTCGAGACAAGAAAATACCTTTAGATGACCGAGCAACTTCCACACCAAGGAAATATTTCAAATCTCCCAAACTCTTCATCTCAAATTCGGTTGTCAGGTTCTGTTCTAGATTCACCATCTCCTCCATATCATCACCTGTTATTATCATGTCATCCACATAAATAATTAAGGCTGTCACTTTTCCACTTCTCCGTTTCACAAACAATGTATGATCAGAGTGACTCTGATAATACCCAATTCTTTTCATCACTTGAGTAAATCTTCCAAACCACGCACGTGGTGACTGCTTAAGTCCGTAAAGTGATTTTAACAATCTACACACTCCGGTTTTCCCTCTGGTATTGAACCCTGGAGGAAAATCCATATATACTTCTTCTTCCAAATGTCCACGAAGAAAAGCATTTTTCACATCAAATTGTTTCAGTGGCCAATTCAGATTTGCAGCTAAAGAGATTAGGACACGTACCGTATTCATCTTTGCCACTGGGGAAAAAGTTTCCTGATAATCCACACCATACGTCTGGGTATAACCCTTTGCCACTAGTCTTGCTTTAATTGTAAAAACCTATCTACACCCAACTGGTTTCTTTCCTTTGGGTAGCTCTGTTACACTCAACTCTAGTTGGTGCTTGGATTGCTTCTATATTATTTACCCAGACTTGGCGTTCCGGGGCAAGACTGGAGCACGATACATAATTAGCTATTGGATACTTCACTTTTCCCTCAGGAGAAAACCTGTCAGGAGGAACACCACGATTTTGCCTTGGTGGCAACTTATATGTACTCACAATATTATCTAGATTGGGTACTTGAGTATCAGTGGTACTTACCTCAGGGACATTCAAAGGAGACTCATTGGGTTACACTGTTGGTGGAGAGAGAGAGGGAATCATGAACTCAGTAGGCATGGGAGGGACTAGTGACTCGGCAACCTCATGCCGACTTTCTCCTTCATACTCGGCAAGCTCTAGTCGAGAAGTCTCAAGCACCTCTTCAAGCCGAGTTATACCCAAGGACTCGGCAGACTGTTGCCGTGACTCTTGCCGTGGGCTGTCACTACTCTCATCTTCATTACTCGCATGCCCAGAGCTACATATTTCCAACCATCCAAGATCACCAATACTATTCTCCCCCTGGTGATCAGAAGGGGATGGATGAGAACCATAGAAATACTCGGACTCCGAAAAAGTTACATCCATGGTGACATACATATGGCGAGTCTCAGGATGGTAGCACTTATACCCTTTCTGTTGAGGAGCAAAACCAAGAAAAACACACCGGTGGGCACATGGGTCCAACTTACTCCGATGAATCTTATGAATATGAACATAAGCTACACATCCAAAGATCCGAGGAGTAAGGGTATTGGTGGATACTATGGGAACAAACTCTGTTAACACTTGAAGAGGTGTACGAAAATCCAACACCCGGGATGGCATACGGTTAATGACATAAACCGCATAAGTGACCGCATCCTGCCAGAACCGTTTCGGTACAGCTGCACCAATGAGTATATATGTATGTATATGTATATGTATGTGTATGTGTATGTGTATGTATGTATGTATGTATGTATGTATGTATGTATATGTATATGTATGTAGGTCTGTTGATATTTTTGTCGATTGCAAAAAAAAGAAGGCCATGATTTAGATAATCTTCAAAGGAGATGTCAAATTCTAAGTAGAAAATTATGTAATTAAATTTAAAGGCAGGAGCAAACTCCAACTGATATGTTAATCATATGTGAATTGACATATGAGTTTTCATATATGTCGAATTTGACATATGAGAAAAGATGATGTCAAATAATTTTTAATTATTTTATTATGTGGGTCTCATTAATGCACCAATTATAGATCTTGAAAATTTATTTTAAGTGATTTCTTTTTAAAATGAGTCCATCAAATATCATTTATAACAAAAAAAAACATATCGGTTAGAAAAAGAGAAAGTCTAACATTACCACGTCAGTCATCAAATTAACATTTGACATTTATCTTTTGACATCTTCATTAAAAATGCGCTTAGAGCACATCCAGTGTAGGAAGACCCCTATGACAATTGGCAATTGAATCCCCTCCACTGAATAGTAACTGACTTTAATGAATAGTAATTGCCTTTTGCATCTCCACCCCTAAACTGAATAGCTATGACAAAAGGCAATAAAATATTAGTATTTTTTATTTTATAAAATAATAAAAATAATTTTATTTGTAATTTCGAATAGAATTTTTAATCAGTCTCGTTACTCCATGTGTCATTACCTGAAAGTACAATTTTTTTTGTGATAGATTTCGATAAGATTTTTATCTAACTCTGCCGCGATAAGATTTTTAACAAATCCCGTCGCGCTACGTGTCACAATCTGCTTAGAATCTTTGAGAATAGATTTTGATAAGATTTTTAAACAAATCATGACCTGCCACGTGACATTATCTACAACCTAATCATTTCTTTTTTCTCCATATAACCTACCATCCATCCTAAGAAATCACACACCAAAATCAAAATCTCTCAAAATCTCTATCCTTATTCATAGTTTCTCATTCCTTCTTACAATGTCTTCTTCAAAGACGTTGTGGGAAATCAATGAGCAAGAGAAATAATTGTTTAAGCAAGGGGAAGAAAAGTTCAATCTCTAGGAGGGAGAAAATGAGATGGAAGAGGAAGAGGATGAGGAGTGTAGAAGGAGAGATGATGAAGCAAGAAGCCAAAGAGCCTCACATTCATGTCAAGTCATCTAAGTTGTGGCTGAAATCTCCAGGCCTAGGCGTTCCGCAAACATTATAAAACATGCAACGATGAGGTAAGGATCTCTTAAACGATTATTTTGTCCGTAACAGTGTATTTCCTGATACGTAATTTAGACGTCATTTTAGAATGCAACGACACTTGTTTAACAAAATCATGATTGCTGTTTGCAACCATGATTCTTACTTTGTACAAAAGAATGATGTTTTTGGTGTCATGGGTCTCATTCTTGAACAAAAAATTATTACTACCTTGTGAGTGAATGCTTGCATATGAAGCATCTGCATAGCAAAGATGGGAAATCATCCTCCGGTGCAATAGTATTTGGTGTACTAAATATATTTGGCTGAATACTAGTAAAAATCCATGCACATCACGTGGAGCTTGCGTCTTGTTTACGTCTGCGTCACCACAAATGTCATCCTTCCACGTATGAACCTCTGTGAACAAGTCAAGCCCAACAACAATGACCGCTAATTCCTCAACCTTTTCACCGTTTCCTTTTAACACAGCTCCTCACTAGCAAAGTATACATAGTTAATAGCAACTAATTAACCACGAGTGTGCCCTCCTGAACCAAATGGATTCCCACCATTTCAACACAAATCATTACCTTGCTTTTGTCCATTTAACTTGCCACACAGCTCATTTCAACACATCATTATAAATGGTTCAGGGTCTAAAGCCACAAGTGGAGTTTTGGAACTGATGGTTAAAGATAATTTCACTTTGGCATTTACTGCCTGCAAGATTGCCCTTCCAACGGGAGCTTGGACGCTTGTGCAGGAGGGGTGCTATTGGTTCGACATTTCAGCTCGGATGGGATTGCTTCTCGAGGCAAATGTCCTCGACCTGCATTGGGCATATCATGTTGCTCATAAAATTGCAAGAACAGAGCGTGTTCCTTATCTGTAAAATTGAATTTTTGTCAGCACACGCGATCAGGAATTGGGCAAAGTATGTGAGTGATTTTGGGTTGCTATAATTTCATTACTATTGTTATTTGTAGAAGTTAACCGAGCTTTGTTTTTTTTTCTTCCTTTCTTTCTGTGGCACGGGCATGGGGAAGGGAATGAGTGACCCATTGGTGGCTTTAGGCCACCCTCTCATTGAGCTGATGAGGGGTTTCTATACATAAAAGGTTACTTTTAAAACCAAATGGGCAGTTTCGTTGGAGCACAAACAGTCACAGTTCTCCCAATTTTTGCTCGATCAATTGAAGGCATGAGAAACTTTGTGGTTAATGGCGTACTGTTTCATATATGTTTGACAAGAAAGGAAGACTTGGAGAACTTCGTGGTAATTAAGCCCCCGACCACACCAGTAGTTGTCTTTTGAAGTATCACACGTGTTCAACCAAAGAAAACAGAGAATTTGGTGATGATTTCTTCTTGGGTCCATGCTTTTTTTTTTTTAGGAAACAGGGTACATGCTTTAATGTAGCTTGAATTATTATACGTGACTTGCAAGTTTATCGATATGTGTGATTGGTGGCCGACGAGGGATTATATGTTAGGAATAAGGATTATTCAATTACGTTCGTTCATTGTATATCGTGCAATCAGAAATTATTATAAATTTTTTTATTTAAAATTGAATATAAATAGTAAGTGATGAAAACTGGCCGCACGAACTTCTCGTACCTTCAACTAACCGATCAAAAATTGGGAGAACTGTGGCTTTTTGTGCTCCTTCGAAAGCCAACGAAGCTGCCCATTTGGTTTTAAAAGTAACCTTCTGTGTATAGAAACCCCACATCAGGCTCAATGAGAGGGTGGCCTAGAGCCTCCTATGGGTCACTCATCCCCTTCCCCATGCCACTGCCACAGAAAAAAAAAGAAAAAAAAAAGACAAAGCTGCATTAACTTCTACAAATAACAATAGTAATGAATTAAAGCAACCCAAAATCACTCACTTACTCTGCCCAATTCCTGATCGCGTGTGCTGACACAGATTCAATTTTATAGATAAGGAACACGCTCTGTTCTTGCAATTTTGTGAGCAACTCATGGTATGACCAATGCAGGTCAAGGACATTTGCTTCAAGAAGCAATTCAATCCCATCCGAGCTCAAATGTTGAACCAGTAGCACTCCTCCTCCAAGTACTTATTGTATGTAAACCACACAAACACCCTCCACGACTTGAGATCGTCGAGCCCGTTGCTAAGCACCGTGAGCACCGACTCGAACCGGTAGGGCTGCTGGGACGGGTCTTTGACCTCGAGCGGGAGCTGGGCTCCGGTGGTGTAGGCGTACGACAGGAAAACGCCGTTGTAGGAGTCGGAGGCCGGCGTCGGAGCTTGGGTGGTGGATTGGGCGAGTGAGAAGGGGACGATCGTGAAAATAAGGAGAAGATTGAGGGCTAAGATCGGGAGCCAGTTCCTGGAGCTCGAGTCCATGACTTTTGGGGTCTTTTTTTTTGGGAATTGTCTGCCCACTTTTTCTCATGCCGCTCTAAGCCACGTCAAATTAATTTTTTAATAGAGATAATAAGACGAGAAATAATAAGAATATAAGAGTCTGTTTGGTTCTCTACTTGAATCTAACTTTTTAAATTTAAAAATAATTTTTAAGTTTTAGGCCTTAAAAACTTGTTTGGTATGACTATTTTAAAAAACTGAACTCAAGACTAACTCAACAATATAGTCTATTATCTAAAAACACAAAAAGTAAGTTTTTAGAGTTTTTAAACTTAAGCTCACTTATTTCTTTTCTCTCCCTCTTGCCCCTCTCTCACTCCACATCTATCTCTCTCTTTTCTTATTTCTCTCTCCCCCTTCTCTTTTTTTTTTTTTTTACCTTTTTAGTCTCTCCTCTAATCCGTTTTCATTTTCTTGGTTCTTTCTCTCACTCATCTTCTTCTCTATCAGTCTATCTCCTCCAATTCTCTCACATCTTTCTCTTTCCTCCAATCATCTCTTACTTTCCTTCCTCCTCTCTCCTCTTTCTCTCTCGACCCCATCTTTTTGAATCTTTTTGTTCAGTTTAAGTTGTAAGATTTAAAATTTTTAAATTGCATACCAAACAAGTTTTTGAGTCTTAAAGAAAATTGTTTTCAAGAAAAATTCTTAAGAAATGTTTTGGGAATTATAAAAAATTTCAAATAGGATACCAAATAGGCTCTAAAATGTTGACGTAACTTAAATGTGATCGCATAAATAGGAAGGAAATGAAAAAGGCACGAGAAAAGGAGGGCAAACAATGTAAATACAGCTTAGTAGAAGCTGTATATTTTGAAGATGTGTTCTATTTTTTAAAATAAATATTTAAATCGTTGTTTGATGCAGTCGTTTGGTTTTGGCGTGCTTGAGTGATTCAGAGAAGGTTCATGGATTTGGTCATCTTTGAAATCAAAATGCAAGAAATGCGTTTTTAAGAATAAGTAACGTTTGGACTCCTAATTTCAATGTGGTAAAGGGTCTTTTGTCTATGTCTCAACGGAACCCACACTTTCCCTCTCTTCCCATTTGATTTTGAATCCGTGTTTGAATATGGTTTGGGTGAGGTATTTATTCGGACATAAATATTCTCTTATCAAATTTATGTTTGTTAATTAACAATATTTATGTAGTCAAATTTTACGTTCATTTAAATTGTCATATCTTAATTCACCGTTTATCAATATAAGTATCTTATGTTGTCAGAATATTAAGTAAGACGGTAAGAGAATGATAGCTCCTTGAAGAAGGCATGTGTTTTCATGCAAGTCATTGGGTAACCAACAAAGCCAAGGCATCTCTATTGGAAGAAGAGCGCATGAATTAGGCCTTCTGTTGCGGCCACTTTTATTTTTTTTGTCTAAGTTATTTCGTAGATACCAAAACGAGTCTCTTTCGATTAGAGTTATGTGCATCGACTCGGCCTGGTTTTCCACAACCTAACCATTGCAGCCCTTCACATAGGCCCGATTTTGAAAGGCCTCTACATGAAGGTCATTTCACAGGTATAATTTGGGTTGGGTTATATCTGATTTCCTTCGTGTTTAGTTGATTTTAAATCCGGTTTGGTCGGTTGGAGTCCGCTCTAACCCCATCCGACCTCGTCCAGATTATTTATTGGCTTGAGATGGAATGAGTTGGGTCGATATCTTGTCTGTCATGTCAACCCAAATCTAGCCCAACTATTAATCCAAATTCGCTTAGGGTGCGTTTGGTACGCGGGACGGGACGGAACGAGGCGTTCTGTCCCGCGTTTGGTACCCTAAAAAGGGTGGAACGCGCTGTTCCACGGGACAGAAAAACACCCAAATTCTGTCCCTCGCCTACCCCCTGGAACGGGTTGTTCCATGCCGTGGAACACAATATTTTACCATTTTAAGACAAATATACCCCCTATCTCTTCTCTCTGCCTGCCGCTGCCTTCCTCATTCCTCTCCTCTGCATCTCCCCCCTTATCTGTTTCTTTGTATTGCTTCGATCTGCAATACAAATCGAAGGCAAAGGTTGAAGGCGAAGGTCAGGGGGGAAGGCGAAGGCGAAGGTCAGGGGCGAAGGCGAAGGCGAAGGTCAGGGGCGAAGGTCGGGGGCGAAGGCGAAGGCGAAGGTCGGGGGCGAAGGCGAAGGCGAAGGTCGGAGGCGCTGGCGAAGGAAGCCCAGAAAACCTCCCGTGTTATCGCGACTGACGAAGGAAGCCCAGAAAACCTCCCGACGAATTCCTTTAGTTTTCCGTCGAGGTAAGCCCTAATCGACTTCCTTTTCGACTCAATTAGTGTTTGGGTTAAAAATTAGAAGTGAATTCGTGAAATTTTTTGAGTTATAGGTCGAAATCGAGACTCGGGTGAGCACACCCACTTTCCGGCGAAACAGGGAGAACCGTGGGCTTTTCCGGTTGTCTCCGGCCAAGTGCAGTTGCGGGTTCGTCGGCTCGGAGCTCCAGGGAGGACGAATTGTTTGATTTTTCTTTGTTTGAATTTTGGAATTTCTTGTAATTGTTTGATTTTTCTTGTAATTTAGTTTGATTTTTCTGTGTTTCTTGTAATTGTTTGATTTTTCTGTGTTTGAATTTTGGAATTTCTCTGTGTTTGAGAACTGCAGCCACTGAGTTCATACAAGCACTCAGCCTTGCAATTGTACAAAAGGCTAAGTTAGTCATTTAACACGAAATCCAAACCGTTCCGTCCTCTGCGTACCAAACATAACACGAACCTCCATTTCGTTCCGTTCCGTCCCGTCCCGTCCCGTCCCGTCCCGTTCCGTTCCGTCCCGTCTGCGTACCAAACGCACCCTTAGTGACTTAACTTTGGATGCCATTACTTGGAGTGTTGGTGGTTTTCATTTGATTGTTTTGTAATTTAATTCTAACATTGCCTAACTTTAAAAATGCTTTTGATGCTATTTGATTTTAACTTTTGTGTGAATGTTGCATTGTGAAATTGAATTTAACTAGTACTAGCAATATTTTGGTTAAAGTTATGAAAATCTTTCTAAGAAGTGTTACAAATCTGAACTTGATAAAGTTCGGCAATTCAAATAAGCCCAAATGTAATTGAAACTTGAGATTGAAAAAACCTGCATAAATTCAACTCGAGTCCAAATTGTGAAAGTTGGATTAGAAATCAGTTGGCCTTTAAACCTGTCCGAGTTACACCCCTAAAGGCTTATAATAAGATATCAACGTCTTGAATTTTTTTTTTTTGTTAAATTGGTTTATGAACCATGAATCTAACCTACTCCTATTTACCGCCACAATGAGTTAACCTAGTGGCTTAAGATTAAATGATTAACCAATAATCGTCCAATTATGATAAAAGATGAACATATATAACCAGAGGAAGAGTAAGACATTACATGAGATGCGACCTCTTAGCTGTAAGTCCCTCAACGCACAAGGGTCCACCTTGAACCGCTTCACACAAAAATGGAAATGAACTGTTGAGCTTGAACGAGGACAATATTATTTTCATGATTAGGGACAAATCAATCTTAGTGGAATGCATTAACTCATTAAAATTGACCAGGAAATTGAATTATGATTTGCTCAATGTTGCTTTCTATTCTTTAGATGTTCACGACAAGGAAATCTATCACGTCACCACAAATATACAAAAGGGTATATCTCATTTATAAAGAAAAATTCTTGCTTATTACACTCCACATTGATCAAACACAATATTTCTAAATAATATGCATACAGGCATAATCCTCAAGCGTTTGTATGCACGTGAACCAACATGTATTGTTTAATGAACCACCACGTGTTGCTCGGTAGTTGAGGTAAATTCTAAGTTTGTATTCCATATGGCTTGTCTTGAGTTTGATTTTTGTTATTAGTGGATCACACGATGGTGATCAGGTGAGGCTGAAATGCCTTTAGTCTTCCGGACCCTCAGATCGTAGACTGTCACGACTTCGCCATCAACTAGATCTCTTTTTTATTTTAAAAAATGAATGAAAATGTATTGTTTACAAATATTAACTAACGATTATCTATCAATTACATGTGCTAAACGTCTATCAACGACCACCGATCACTCACATATAACTGATGGAAAGGGACAAAAAACCTCACGTCACTATGCAAGGCATATGGTTTATGGGTTGAGAATAAAGCAAGAACGTGAAATTCTCCTCAGATAAATCGTAAGGGGCCAAAAATATTACGGCCAAGCGAGAATGCCTACCAGACGTGCACAACTACCTTGTTGGGATGGTACGTATATGATCGCATCGAGTTTCCCCTTTTAAGTTTTTGTTTGGAAGCATGTGTGAGATGCTTTGCTTAAGCAATGTCAAGGTCGCAGGCCAACTATTAGAACTAAATGGACCAAACCCAAATTTGCTTACCGCCGTTTTGTAGCTAAAATATGTTGACGAATCGGACTCAAACAAGTCACATCTGTATACATAATATATTTGTCCTATTCAGTGCTTTTGGATATTAAATTTTCATGCAGTCAAATTCTATAATTTCATAACGTTTACGTGCAATTATAATCACAAATTGCTCTTCTTTTCACTTTCACATAAGTGATTTAAAGAGGTTTTTGCATGGTGTGGAACGTATTCTGTGAAAGTATAGCAATCATCACGTGATGAGCGACCATGCACGTAATTTGTGCTATATTAACGCGCTATATTTCTGATTATTTGCAAATATAATCAAACCAACCTATGTATGAAGTATGAAATACCCAGTTTTTGGATCTTGGAAATGGCATCAAATAAGCTATATTTCGTACTTGAAAGAACTTGAATTTTATATTTAGATTTGTTTTTTTGTAGGATTTTATATTTAGCCATGTTCCTAACACACTGAAAATGTCTCACGAAATACGTAAAAGCCACCTTTTGCTTTTTTTTTTCTTTGAATAAGCTATATGAAGTCCAAGATTCTTTGAATTTTATATTTAGATTTGTTTTTTGTAGGGAATTGTTATTAGTACTCAACAATTTTTATTCTACACACTAACGTTTTATATTTGAAAAAAAAAATACACTTGTAAGGAGTATAAAATGAAATTTTTGAAGTGCCAATAACACTTTCTTTTTTGTAATCAAACATTATTTTTCATCTTGTAATTCGAAGTTTATTATGCCCATCGATTCATGGTCATTTTACCTTTTATTAGAAAGTATCGACTGGTTGGATTCTTTGAAAGCTTTGTAATTCAAGCAAATCAGAATTACTAGCATTCCACCGCATGCATGTTTTTATTTATTATACTGTTGTTGACCACTACAAATTACAAAGCTTACCTAGCACGTAAGTCGAGTAATTATTAAGCTAATTACATCATTCTTGTAGATGTGAGTGTGCCAACTCGCAACTGAGCTCGGTCGAGCGAGTAAAATAGATATAATGGTGATATCGAATGCGTTGTTGAGTTCTGCACCTTAGCGACTATGGCCGAGGAAGAAACACCTTTTAACCTAGGGTTTTGCTAACCTTAAGACAAGGTTGCTTTTCATCGTGAAGTTTGATAACTCACCAAGAACGAAGTGACTTGGCAACACCTTACTTCACTGGAAAGCTAATGAAGTAACCTTATTAGGCAAAAGAATTAAGAACTTTTCGCCGACTGAGACTTGGATAGATAACTAACAAGAAGCAGTGTTCTAAAAAACGCCCTAGGCGGCGCCCAGCAACCGAGGCGTTTTTGGGCAAATCGGGCGGAAAAATCGGATTGGGCCTAGACGGTCTAGGCGGCCCTAGGCAGTCCTAGGAGGTTTTTTTTTATATTTTTTATTTATTAATTGTGTGTTTTTTTTTTCTTTTTTGGTTTTATGGTGGTATACTTATGGAAATGGTGTATCTAATTTGCAAATGATGGATTTACTACAAGTTCATCCAATACTTATGGAAATAGTGTACCCAATTTGTATTTTATCATTATTTTATTATCCATACAAGTATAGTTTTTTTTAGGTGTCAATATGCACTTATTTACAAGATATACAAGAAATTTACCTAAATCCGCCAAGGCCGCCTAGGCGCTAGGCGCTAGCCCGCCGCCCAACTAGCGCCTAGCGTTTTTTAGAACCTTGACAAGAAGTAGTGTTGTTTACTTATCCAAACCAAAGGTGCATGCTCCTAAATCATCTTGTTCTACGGCTCCAGTGTTGTTTACTTATCCAACCATTTACTTATCCAAACTGAAGATGTGTTGACAGGAGAGTTACGATAGTTGGTATTTTTCTTAGGGTTGTGAGAATGGTTTCGCGTAGAGCAAGGATTTTCATGTAGAGATTTTGAGTTTGTTGAGTTGAAAAGGCCTTTGACGTTGCAAACTCGCGTATTTATAAGGGTGAATTTCGTGATGGCTAAGTCTGCTGAGTTGTAAAATGCTCATAATATTCAAGTTCGTCAACATATTCTCTGAATATACTCAGAATTATTCTAGGCCAATACTCTATCGCCACCAAATCTTTTTGTCTTTTACTAGGACTCTGAAGTTTGAACCTAGATTGATTATGCGATTGATTCAACCTTTATCTAGAAACTAATCTTGATACTTAATATTTGTCTCATCTAACATCTTAGAGTATATGGGCTGAGTGCTGCAAACAATTTTTGAACGATATATAAAATTTGTTTAAAATAAAGAGCTAAGAATTCGAACTTAAATGCAAAGAGTAAAATACACTAGTGTGTAGCCAACTTGACTAATATGTTTGTTCACAAAAGTAAAAGTTAAAGAATATAAACATGTTTTTTATTTTGTTGGAATGTAAATATGGTTGGAATTGTTGTAAACAATTCTAGTTTAAGTATGATTGTGTAAATCCTAGATAAAATTTGATTAGGATTTATCTTTTCCTATTGTATCTCTTATTCCTTAGAGAGCAAGGAATACATTTACCTTATTATTATTATTATTATTATTATTATTATAAATAGAGGTGCAAAGTAGGAGGGATACACAACACAATTCTCTCTTTCTTCCTCCTCTACCGCCGGCCTCCCTCTCTCCTTTTTGTCAGATAAAATAGTTCACAACACGTTATCAGCACGCTCCTACTGCTGCGCTTAGGAATCTGACATTGGAGAAATTTTCTGCATCAAACCAGTTCATCCATATCATCACGCAATCAGGTTCTTTCAAAACAACGGCTTTTAACTTGATATTTTGCAGCCCTGATAGCATGAACATTCACCATGATGCATGACCCAACTTTACGTTGAACGTATTTTAGATTCTACATAAATTGTGTATGCCTCATAACCATAATTGTTGAAATTATGTGAATTTGATATTGGTTATGAATTGAATCTTACATATGTACATGCATTGAAAATAATATTTTTGCATCTGCATCAATTTACGTATGTGATTCATTAAAAATATATTGAATTGAAATATATATGCATCAAATTGAATTGAGTTTTTACATATGCATAAAATTAAATAAAAAAAAAGAAAAAAAACACATCGGGGGGCCTAGGGTTTTTCCTAAACCCTATGGGATTTGAAATAAAAAGGTGAATGGATTTGGTGCGGCACCGCACCATCCTTGTGCAACCAGGACACCAGGCTTCAGCCTGCAGCTCCTAGCCCAAAAACTGCTATCCCAGATTGGCTGGGTTCCTTTCCCTTTCGCATACATCAGCCAGCCTTTGTTAGGCCCCCATGTGACAACTCACAAGCTAGCATGCGCTGGACCTGTCCATGAACTCCCCATGGCCCAAAACCGAAACCCAGCTTGCGGCTGGGATTTCCTCCCTCCTCGTGGCCTGAAGACCCCCCTTAGTCTTTTGGGCCCTGCCGTCTCTACTTACGGCACCCCGTGCCTTCCCTTCCCCACGGCACTAAGCCCAAATTTTTTTGGGACCATTTTTCGACCTAATGTTATTATTTTTCGCATTATAAATAATTTTAACCCGTATGTTAATATTATTTTGCTTTTACGATATTTTTTTAGGCCCAATGGGTTTTATATTTTTCACCCACATTTTAATTTGGCCCGAAGTCCACATGATTAAATATATTAAAATTCAATTCTAATTGTAAACCTAAAGTTATATTTTTTTGCATATACTTGTTGCATACTTGTTTGCATATATATTTGTGTTTGCCTGCAGGAATATATAAACTTGAAGTTCATAATTAATTTGAAACCTGAAGTTTCTTATAAACATGCCTTCTTTGAAAACTTGAAGTTTTCACTTAAACATATTTCGATTGATGAAAGCCAAAATCACCAAATATTTTTGTTCATATTTTTGTCGATCGGAAAAAAAAGAAAGCCAAATGCAGATTTAGACCATCTTCAAAGGAGATGTCAAATCATAAATGGAAAGTTATGTAATCAAATTTGAAAACAGGAGCAAGCTCCAACCGATATGTCAATCTTATGTGGATTGACATATAATTTTTCATATGTCAAATTTGACATATGAGAAAAGGTGATATCAAGTAATTTTTAACTATTTTATTATGTGGGTCCCATTAATGCACTAATTATAGATCTTAAAATTTTATTTTAAGTGATTTCTTTTTAAAATGGGTTCATCAAATATCATTTATAACAAAAAAACATATCAGTTAGAAAAAGAAAAAAATTTGACATTGCCACATCAGTCATCATTAACATTTGACATATCACGCCCTGATCCCGGCATACGTTTCGTATCGACACATGACGTCACCATTCAACAATCACATCAATCAATAACACATATAATATACCAAAATGCAGGACTAGAGTGACACAATTCGACCGAAGCCTACATCTTTGAAAAATTGGATTTCGGACCACTCAACGAAATCCAAATTAGGATACGATTCCAAACCACTCAACGGAATTGCGGAGTGGAAATGATTCCGGACCTTTCAACGAAATCTTAGTGGATACGATTCCGGACCACTCAACGAAATCGCGAAGTACAACGGATATCAGACCACTTAATGAAATCCAAGGTAGGATATGATTTCTGATCACTCAACAGAATCCAGATGGAGTAGGGAACATACCACTTAATGGAACCCCAACGGAACCCAGTTCTGGATCACTCAACATAACCGAGCGGAAGTCCAAGGAACATATCAACGACTTGAAGAAAAAAAAACATGAATCAAGTTAGTCAATTTATAAAGGTTCAACAAAACAAGAAATGATACAAAGCACAGTAATTAGGGTGGAGCTATCTAAGAAAAAGCCAGTAATTAGGGCTGCTTGACTTGGAATGGGGCTGCATAGCTATTAGGTTCCTGAATTATTATTTTTCAGTAAAATAAGTCCATAAATTCATTGAAAAGTGATAACTTCATCTCTACTATTATATTCAAAACTATTTTATCCAATTTTTTTGTCAACTTAAGTCACTTGACACACTTTAGAATGTAATACCGTTATTTTCTCGCCTATAAGCCCTTAACATTTCATATAAGTTATGAATCTAATGTCTAATTTACCATCTGAAGTTAACTTACACTATTTTTTTATGAACAATTACCAATGTACCCACCAAAGTTAATTCCATACACTATTTCTTTATGAAAAACTAACAATCTACCATCCAATGTGTGTCACATGCAAGTAAAATGACTTAAATTTACAGAAAATTGAATATAATAGTTTTTTATATAATATTAGGAATGTAATTTGCAGATTTTTATAATTCAAGGACTGATTTTTTTGAAGAAAAAAAAATAGTTTAGGGACTTAATTTTCACTGAGGTGATAATTCATGGACTAAATTGGCAATTCACCTTATAAAAAATTACACGAGTCCAAATTTGTGACCTGCAACTTGACACGCCCGCCCCTCGATTTTATGTTAAACCCTATAAATTAACCCCCAAAATGTTTTCTATTATACCAATTTAATCCCTAAAGTTTTACAACTCTCAATTTAGTCCCTAAACCCCTCTTTTCATTTTAAAATTGGTTTTTGTTCTTAAATGGTGAGCCCAATGGGCCCACCCGGTTTGTCCCCCGAGCCCTCTCTCTCATTTCTGTCCCTCTCGTCTCTCTCGCCCTCTCGAACTCTCCCTATCTCTCTCTCTGCACTCTCACTCTCCCGTAACCCCCCCCTCTCGACCCTCTCGTCCTCACGGACGAACGCACGGACGCACGCACGCCAAGCATCCACCGCCCTCACCCACACTTCTCTGTCACCCTCATCGCGTCTCCCTCTCTCTCTCTGTCACGGCATCGAACGGGGAAGGAAAACCCAGAAATTCTCCGGTGAGAATTTCTCTCCTTTCCGGCTAGGTAAGCCCTAGATTCTCATCTCTGTGACTTAATTCATTACGTAGTTAATTTTATAACGGATTTTATCGGTTTGGTTCGAAGGTTTTGGAACGGATAGGCTCGGGGGTGCACACACCCATTCCCGGCGAAACCCGTGAGCTTCGAAGGGATTTCCGACCGTCTCCGGTCAATTCTCGGCGAAACCAAGGGTATAAACCTCTCCTTCTCTCTCTGTTCTTCAATTTGGTGGGTAGATCGGGGTCTAGAACCCCGGGTTGTAGTCGATCGGAGCCGGGAAAGTCCGGCGTCCTTCTCCGGCATTTCAGGCCTCTCAGGCCGTGTGAAGAGCCCAAGGCCCTACGGGCCTTTCTAAATCTTTTTGGGCCTTAGGCCATTTCGGACCAGCCCGCAAGACCCAGAGCCTTTCTTTTATTTTAATTTATTTTATTTAAATGTTAAAGGCCCTTTGGGCCGTGATAATTACTCTCGGGCCTTAGGCCCGTTAGGACCCAACCCAGTAGGGTGACCCGTTCCCTTTTATTTTTAGTTTTCCTAAACTAATTAAGGCCTCGGGCCTTTGAAAAACCTAGGGCTTTTAGCCCGTTTAACCAAACCCAAAAACCCAAGGCTTATAAGCCTTGGGCCGAGATAGAACCCAGGGCCTTCGGCCCGTATCCCCTAAAACCCAATAACCCTTTTGGGGTTAAAACCCTAAAGCCCAAGACCCTAATGAGTCGGACCCACCAAACCCAAACCCTAACCCAAGTCCGGGCCCAACCCGTGGACCCGTGGACCCGACCCGGTTGACTGACTCGTGGACCCGACCCGTGGGCCTTGACCCGACCCGGCTGACCCGTTGACCCGGTCAACGGTTGACTTTGACCTTGACCGTTGACCGTTGACTTTGACTTTGACCAGTCAACGGTCAACGTTGACTTTTAAGGTTGACTTTTTCGGGTTCCGTCCGGGACCCCTCCTAGGCTAATTTCGACGTCCTGGACCCGTTTTTGAGGTCCGTTTTCCCAAATTAAATCGTTAGAATGGAGTTTGACTAAGTTGTACCCTTTATGTGCTTAGGGGCAACTTTTGGGATTGTTCTAGATTCGCTAGCAGTGCAGCGCTGGACGGCTAAGTACTGTGAGTGGACCCCTTCTAAAATACTTACTTTATTTTGAGAAACTATATGAATGAAATGCTTGAGTATAGAATAGTGGGATATGATGTTGAGTATTGAATACCGTGTTATGGTGTTAAGATTAAATAAATATATATGGCATTGATCTGATATTACCTAGTGGTCCACTTCCGCTACGGGATGAAGGGATAGGGTTCCGGTCCATCCCGGGCGACGGTTATGGTGCTGGCATAGGGCCTGGAGTGTGTTACCTCTGACTTTCGAGTACAGGGACGGGAAGCTGGCATTGGGCCTGAAGTGTGGTTTCCTCTGACTGTATGCTCAGGGACGGGGAGCTGGCATGGGGCCTGAAGTGTTATATTGGACATTCACTAGCGATTATTCTGATATGGTTATGACTCTATACTTATGAGCTGTTATTTGGGTATTACCTTACGAGTTAAACTGAATTGGGATGTTGTGCGATAAGATATGATTATGATTATGAGTTGTGATTGGGATACTGTACTGTATGGTAGGTTTAGGAGAACTTACCTATATATCACGTTTTGGTTTTCTAACTTGGGGGTTAGTATCTTGATAACTATTTTCTTATATGTATATCAAATTGGTCCACTCACCTTTGTTTTGCGCCCCCTTCAGGGCTTAGATTCGAGGCATACAATCCCGGCGTCGAGGCACTTCCGCATTTGGCATCTTCGAGTCCTCTCGGTGTAGGACCTACTCTTTTGTGTATTAAATTTGGTATTCTTTCTTGTAATATTTCAAATTAGATGTATGTTCTGAACACGTTCCTGAAACATTTATTAAATGTGCAATTTAAATTCTTATTTCTCGTTTTTATATCTTCTAAATGGCTTTCGTCACCCTTCGGGTGTCGGCCAGCACGTGACCACCCCGGTGTCTACAGGACATCGGGGTCGGGGCGTGTCAGATTGGTATCAGAGCGTGGTTTGTTCAGAGCATACTTAGGATCTTCTGTCACCATAGTAGTGTGTCAGTTATGACGTCATTTGGATGTCGTAATTTCTGAAATTGGTGCCATTGGGCACAATTGTGCAAATCTTCCTCTGTTTGAATTATCATTTTCCGGATGAAATATCAGAATTCGTGTCGGGATTGTGCCTCATTGATGACGTGTTTGGTGGGTGGACGAATTTCAGCATAGGACGATACTCTGTGATGTGCCATCCAAGAGAATGACGGGCAGAGTCCCTGTTACTTGGAAGCGACGTGGCTTAGAAACGGCAGTATAAGAAAGTCTGGTGAAGACCAGTAGTAGATCGGAAATGAGGATGCCACTCTGCAACATGCGTTCCCGAGGAATTGCGGGCAGAGTCGGCTCTACATTGAATATCGTGGGAAACGGACATCTTGGCAGTATGAGTTGGTTCAGACCAACTAGGAATTTGGAAACGGTGATCACTCTGCGACATGTGTTTTCCTGGATTGGCGAACAGTCATGCCTTAGTGATGATTACTTGAAAATTTTTGAATTACGTGTTAGGGAAGGCGAGTAAGTACTAGTCGAGGCGATGACTAGTAAGTGGTAGTTGGTAGGAACAAATCGATGTTTCCGAACTCATTACCGCTGAAGGCAATCAGTGTAAATCTTTGGAACAAGTCATCAGTGATTGTTCTATCGATAACCTTCCTGCTTACTCAGAAGAAGAAGTCCAATTCATTAACCTTTGACCGTCAGCTTTACACCAAATTCTTCGGGCGTTGACTTCGTTTGCATCTATTGTTTTCTTGGGAAGCCCCTTGACAACGGTCAATATCCTCACCAATTCCTAAGCGGAGTGGTGATTCTGACTGGTGTCGTAGTTGAACTTGGACGATGGAGATCCAGACTTGTTTGGATAAACAGACTCCTTGAATTTCACCTGGGTTTGGTACTTGGTAGTAAACCCTAGCCCTTATCCGCGTACTTTCGGTAGAGGTGAATTTAGCCTCCTGCTTGTAGCCTAACCGATCAGTGCTCTTGTTCCCTACCTGTTCTGCCTTGTAATTTTCAGTGTAATGGTTTAAGGCCTTACCATATTCATCTTTGTACGAAGATCGAGCTTAACCTTGAACTTCTCTGGACTCATTGAGCTTTAGTTGCTCGAGAGCATCACTTTAAGGTAGCCAACCGTGTCACTGCATGCATACACAGACTGCTTTGTGTCCTTCTTCACAGTCATTCTGTTAATTCAGAGGTATTATGTTTAATTTTTGAACCTTGTGATAGTTCTCCCAAGGTTTGGTGAATTTCGAAACGTCTTTGGCCTCGTTAAACTTCATGCACAGTTCTTAGCTATTCTTGAGCTTAGACCTATTTTCGTTTTTGGTCTGAGAAGCTAGTCAATTTCGGTACTAGCCTAACCGTGAAACGAAGTTTCTGATAACGACGTGTTGTCTCATCTGATCATAGTCCTTACACTTTCCAAATTCTGCAGTGGTGTATTAATTAAATGGTTGACTGCGCACTGATGCGATAGGATTGAGTCACGTGTGTGCCTCTTAACGATTGGAAGGGCACGATGTGAATTCTCTCATCCTGGAGCTAGAAATGGTAACGACCTTCCTGGCTGAAAATGTGGTGATGTTTCCTCTGCAGTGAGAAATGTTGCGTCCTTGTTTACCCAAATGCATAAATGTCTGCGGTTGCACTATCGTGTACTACCCCGATTTTTGCAAGCGTAATTGCGGAACTCCTCAGTAGGAAGACTCACACCCAAATCTCATTTTGGGCATCTGACCCTAATCGGACAACTATAGCGAGATCGTCTCGGGATAGAAAAGCTGAAAAGCTAAATATACCGAAATCATATAAGCTTGTCAGGAGATTCAAAACGTCAAATCATTTCACGAGTTGTCAGACGAAGTTGATGACCGATGATGTTATCAGGTGTGTGACATCAGATCTTGAATTGTTATTAATCCTTAACGGTCAAATTAGGCACGTGCATGAACTCGAGCATCAGAGTGGTTATTCAAATCCAGATATCTTGTACTCTAGATTTGATGGACTTGTTTTGACCCTCAAATTCTTGAGTGTTCTTTTAGCTTTCTCGACATGGTTTCTCGCTCAATCAGTGAGAAATTGATGATCGATCGATTCGGCGGAAGTGTGCGCCTAGTTCATATCGTTTTGGTCAGGAACATTAGGAACATAATCATTTCAAAAGTTTACCAGACTTACCAGAAAGAGTTCCACGTGACCGTGAGGTTTCGGCTGCCTCTGGTAAGAGTTGGATGAAAGTGGTAGTATAGATGATCGGCGGATTGTGTCGCCATCTTACTATAATTTATAGGCATCACATCGTTTCCTTCTCCAATGATGTGTGTTCCAACGTACCCTCCCACTATCTCTCTTCAAGATCTTGTGGATGGTAGGTGCGTTGACATCCAAATATCCTTAGCAAATCTATTTAGTACACTATGATGTGACGCCCCGGCGTGATCAAGAAGGGAATCTGAAGATCTTTTCGCTTCTCTCGAAAGGCGTGGACTTTCATGGTGCCTTCAGGTTGATCTGGCAGGTCTTCTTCTTTCCACCAACATTAATCTTGTTTGACTATAAATCTGCAACTAAGCAAAAATGGAGAGGTGAATTGAGCACTGCAACAACTCCCAAGAGATACTGCTTGTTGGGAAAAATGAATTCTCATTTTCTACTTGCTTGGTTCGAGCTTTTGGGTCTATTACTAACATGGTAGCAAGACAAAATAATGCTGAGAAAGTAAAAGAAGAAAAAGAAGAGAATCACTGAATCAGTCAAATGGAGGTGTTTAGCTTGAGAAAAGGATTAAGAATTATAGCAACTATCAGAATATGCTGTTAATGGAAAATGAGACTTCCCTTTTTGCCGTTTACTTAGCCAGAGCTTTTGACTTCGCAGTCAACATGGTGGCCACTTCTCTTGAATCCCAAGCTACTATTTTCAATGGATTCATAGTTGGCAAAACACTGGAGTAGTTGGTCACATTTGGAAGAACTGATGAGGATAGAGCGCTTGGTTCGGGATAAAGTTTTACGACGACGGTTTCTGTTCGGTTCGGTCGAATACGACACTATTTGCGTTACGTTATGAGGGTTGCTACAGGCAACTTTGGTTAGCAGAGTAGTATTGCGGACTAGTAGTTAGAGGAACGAATTAGCAACGTGTGCAATCGTGCACCATCGAAAATTATTGCTTACTTATCAGGACAACGAATGAGTGGTTGATATCACGGGCGGCCGACTGTTGTATCGATAACTTGTTCGTTGGGTTGTTAAGCAAGTGAGTAGGTAGACTCGTTTATAGTAGCCATTATAGATTCCGCTATCGCTAGGACTTGACCTAAAAGCACCTCTGTTCTCGAAGTACGTGTCGTTACGTACGCTTGGACAAGACCATTTCCGTTTTCAGTTTTGAATTTTCAATGCAAGTATTTTAACTCTTTTTACTTTAGTATTTATTTTATGTTACAAATGTTTGTTTTGGGGGAAAGTATTTTCGTTTTCGGTTTTAATTTCAGCTCGAAGTTTTCGACCTATATGTTAGTACGTATCTATTTTGGCTTTATCGTATTTTACGTATTTACTTTCGACCTTATGTTAATATATGTATAAATTTTATATCTTTATAAATTATATATCTATTTTCACTACTGGGGAAGAAAGTAAGAGATTGGAGGCCTTATAGAGAATTTCGTGACCCGCTCGCGACGGTGTGACATATTCTCTTTGATGCACCCCCCCTCTAATTTGATTTCTCATTGTATACCTATATTCTTCATACTATTTTCGAGTATTTTAACTTACTAGTGATTTTAAATTTCGGGGTCGAAATTTTTTTGTAAGGAGGGTAGAATTGACACGCCCGCCCCTCGATTTTATGTTAAACCCTATAAATTAACCCCCAAAATGTTTTCTATTATACCAATTTAATCCCTAAAGTTTTACAACTCTCAATTTAGTCCCTAAACCCCTCTTTTCATTTTAAAATTGGTTTTTGTTCTTAAATGGTGAGCCCAATGGGCCCACCCGGTTTGTCCCCCGAGCCCTCTCTCTCATTTCTGTCCCTCTCGTCTCTCTCGCCCTCTCGAACTCTCCCTATCTCTCTCTCTGCACTCTCACTCTCCCGTAACCCCCCCCTCTCGACCCTCTCGTCCTCACGGACGAACGCACGGACGCACGCACGCCAAGCATCCACCGCCCTCACCCACACTTCTCTGTCACCCTCATCGCGTCTCCCTCTCTCTCTCTGTCACGGCATCGAACGGGGAAGGAAAACCCAGAAATTCTCCGGTGAGAATTTCTCTCCTTTCCGGCTAGGTAAGCCCTAGATTCTCATCTCTGTGACTTAATTCATTACGTAGTTAATTTTATAACGGATTTTATCGGTTTGGTTCGAAGGTTTTGGAACGGATAGGCTCGGGGGTGCACACACCCATTCCCGGCGAAACCCGTGAGCTTCGAAGGGATTTCCGACCGTCTCCGGTCAATTCTCGGCGAAACCAAGGGTATAAACCTCTCCTCCTCTCTCTGTTCTTCAATTTGGTGGGTAGATCGGGGTCTAGAACCCCGGGTTGTAGTCGATCGGAGCCGGGAAAGTCCGGCGTCCTTCTCCGGCATTTCAGGCCTCTCAGGCCGTGTGAAGAGCCCAAGGCCCTACGGGCCTTTCTAAATCTTTTTGGGCCTTAGGCCATTTCGGACCAGCCCGCAAGACCCAGAGCCTTTCTTTTATTTTAATTTATTTTATTTAAATGTTAAAGGCCCTTTGGGCCGTGATAATTACTCTCGGGCCTTAGGCCCGTTAGGACCCAACCCAGTAGGGTGACCCGTTCCCTTTTATTTTTAGTTTTCCTAAACTAATTAAGGCCTCGGGCCTTTGAAAAACCTAGGGCTTTTAGCCCGTTTAACCAAACCCAAAAACCCAAGGCTTATAAGCCTTGGGCCGAGATAGAACCCAGGGCCTTCGGCCCGTATCCCCTAAAACCCAATAACCCTTTTGGGGTTAAAACCCTAAAGCCCAAGACCCTAATGGGTCGGACCCACCAAACCCAAACCCTAACCCAAGTCCGGGCCCAACCCGTGGACCCGTGGACCCGACCCGGTTGACTGACCCGTGGACCCGACCCGGCTGACCCGTTGACCCGGTCAACGGTTGACTTTGACCTTGACCGTTGACCGTTGACTTTGACTTTGACCAGTCAACGGTCAACGGTTGACTTTTAAGGTTGACTTTTTCGGGTTCCGTCCGGGACCCCTCCTAGGCTAATTTCGACGTCCTGGACCCGTTTTTGAGGTTCGTTTTCCCAAATTAAATCGTTAGAATGGAGTTTGACTAAGTTGTACCCTTTATGTGCTTAGGGGCAACTTTTGGGATTGTTCTAGATTCGCTAGCAGTGCAGCGCTGGACGGCTAAGTACTGTGAGTGGACCCCTTCTAAAATACTTACTTTATTTTGAGAAACTATATGAATGAAATGCTTGAGTATAGAATAGTGGGATATGATGTTGAGTATTGAATACCGTGTTATGGTGTTAAGATTAAATAAATATATATGGCATTGATCTGATATTACCTAGTGGTCCACTTCCGCTACGGGATGAAGGGATAGGGTTCCGGTCCATCCCGGGCGACGGTTATGGTGCTGGCATAGGGCCTGGAGTGTGTTACCTCTGACTTTCGAGTACAGGGACGGGAAGCTGGCATTGGGCCTGAAGTGTGGTTTCCTCTGACTGTATGCTCAGGGACGGGGAGCTGGCATGGGGCCTGAAGTGTTATATTGGACATTCACTAGCGATTATTCTGATATGGTTATGACTCTATACTTATGAGCTGTTATTTGGGTATTACCTTACGAGTTAAACTGAATTGGGATGTTGTGCGATAAGATATGATTATGATTATGAGTTGTGATTGGGATACTGTACTGTATGGTAGGTTTAGGAGAACTTACCTATATATCACGTTTTGGTTTTCTAACTTGGGGGTTAGTATCTTGATAACTATTTTCTTATATGTATATCAAATTGGTCCACTCACCTTTGTTTTGCGCCCCCTTCAGGGCTTAGATTCGAGGCATACAATCCCGGCGTCGAGGCACTTCCGCATTTGGCATCTTCGAGTCCTCTCGGTGTAGGACCTACTCTTTTGTGTATTAAATTTGGTATTCTTTCTTGTAATATTTCAAATTAGATGTATGTTCTGAACACGTTCCTGAAACATTTATTAAATGTGCAATTTAAATTCTTATTTCTCGTTTTTATATCTTCTAAATGGCTTTCGTCACCCTTCGGGTGTCGGCCAGCACGTGACCACCCCGGTGTCTACAGGACATCGGGGTCGGGGCGTGTCACAACTAGTTGTATTGGATTTGTTACAGAATTTTGGCGAAATAAGAAAAATAAGTCATGGTAATAAGTAAGATCCTCTACTCGTATTGCAAGCAAAGCAAATTCCGTTACTAGTAGTTTTGGTTAGTCCACTTACCCGAGCACACTCTTAACTTATATATATAAAACTGTACATTTCATCTTGGAACCACCCAGTGTCTTAAAAACCTCTCTCCTAGACCCGCCTAGGCGGCACAGAAGGAAAATCACCTCTGTTTTGTGGGAGTGGGCCAAAAACTTGCCTAACTTTGTCGAGGCGTGCCTCTGCTAGGTGTCCTTGTTCTCCTAATTGCAGGTCGTCTGTCTTAGGGTTGGGCACAGGCCGGGCCGGATAATGCAATTTCAAAATCTAGAACCGGACCTAACGCGACCCATTTGAAATGGGCCGGTTCGGGTCGGGTTCACGGGTCTAATGGAAAAGTTTTTTTTTTTTTTTTTGTCAAAACTTACAAAAGAAGAACCCAGCCCAAGAGTTGAGCCCAAAACAAAAACACACAGAAACCTAACCTACTAAATCCTCTGCGGCCGCCAAAGCACTTTTCTGTCGACTTGCAATTGCTGAAGACAACTCCCAGGAACAGAAACAGAAATAATTCCCTTCAATTTCATGTCGAAATTTTAATTCAAACACACATCTACGGATCTAACCCCCATTACACCAATTTCAAACATGTCGAAAATTTCATGTCCTCTGCCAACATACATTTCTACAATAAATTTCATGCATCTACAGATCTACCCACCCAAAAAAAAAAATTCACTTTCAGTTAAAAACAGAAAATCCATCAAACATGTGCGTATTGATGTGCTGAACAGAAACATGAACTATCACAAGACATGCATATATATTCAAATTCAATTTAATTCAACAATAAATTTGAAATTGGAACATAACAGAGGTCAAGATTCATGAACCCAACAAAATTCCTTCGAGTTTGACAGAAGAGAAACTGATTTCGAGAGTGAATGAGTAAGACAAGAAAAAAACGAAGGAATTCTTACATGCATTCCCATTCCCGATTTCTTACATGCATTCATAAATTCAAGCCACAAAAAAAATAATGAGAGAGGATTTCAGTGGCCATGAATCGAGATCTGATGATGATGGCGGCGAACAGAGCTGATGATGATGGCAGCAGACGGAGTTCAAGATGATGGCAGCGAATGGAACTAGACGAAGCTGATGATAATGGCAGCAAACGGAGTTGATGATGATAGCAGCGAATGAAACTAGGATGGTGGGTGCGAGTTAGGAGGAGAGATCGACGTCTGATGACGATGATGATGGTGGCCAACAGAGAAGAGATCGAAGTTTGAGTGAGAGGAGATGAGAGATTGAGGGAAAGGGAAACTGAATAAATGGATAGGTGATTCTGGATGACTCAGATTAGAAAATGCTAGAAACGGGTCGGGCCGGGGGCCCATTTATTCCTAATTTAAGAACCGCCCCGCCTTGCTAAATTTGTATATCCGCCCCACCCCGCCTCGTTTTGTGTTCTAAAATTTTGGACCCGTCCCTTACCCGCCCCAAAATGCGGGTACCTGCCTCGACCTGCAGGTCCTGGACCCGTTTGCCCACCCCTAGTCTGTCTTCCCAACAAAAAAGATGAAGATGTCTACCCAATGAAGAAGACGAGTCACGAGGGCTTTAATTCCTATATATATATATATATTTCAGTTTAAATTTTAAAATTTTCTTACATTTATTTACTCATCATCTTCTTTTATGTTCACTTTTTATTTTTTATATTTTTTTCTCATATACAAGATTGATAAGCATCTTTTAATTTTTAACTTTATTAACTTTTTTAAGATAAAGAATTTTTTTTCTTCTGAATATTCTACCAGCAGGAAAAAAGATAAAACATCTTCCGGACTCTCTCTCTCTCTCTCTCTCTCTCTCTCTCTCTCTTAATGTGTTATTTTGAAGAATGTAAACGGAATTAGATCATCTCCTGATCAAATGATGGGGATCCTCATGATCCACTAACAGTGGCCGTTAGATTTTGATCTAACGGCTACAATTATTATAACTTTTAGAGGGATTTCTCTGTTTGTAGCCGTTAGATCAAAATCTAACGACTCATATTAATGGATTATGAGGATCCCCACCATTTACTCAGGAAGGGATCCAGTTCCAATGTAAACAACCTCGTGGTGGGTCATGTGAATTTTGTTGCCCATTCATATTACAACAGGTTTCATTAAGGACTAAATAAAAGAGAGAGATCCCATTAATTTAATCACCTTAGAATTCGAGCCACTTCCTTGATTATAACCAACATCCAAATATTCAAATTCGCACAAAAAATTCATTTCCACAGCTAGATCTATAGTTATAAACACAAATACGTGAACTGCTATGGTTCTTAAATTCTTTGTTTTTTTAGAATAAATTCGTCGGTTCATGCACCTTTTTTTAGAATAACTTCGTAGGGCCATGCACCAAGACGATCAAATAACGTCCAAGAGGAGCATAATGAAAATATACCTATGGTTTGGGAATTGGCTGACTGCGAGGCCCTCAAAAAGACAGGTAAATTTGCGGTTTTGCCGAAATCTGGATTTTTTTATTGAACTTCAATCTTCTCCAAACCTTTACCAAATCGTGCATGCAAGACATGAATCTTGACCTAGCGAGTGAGACAAGGTTTTGCTACCCTAACATCACAATAGGGAGTGTCATTGGGGATGAATTTTTTTAATTTCTCTCTATATTTTAGTTAGGGTGTTATTAATAATTTTTAATTACTTTTATTTATGCTCTCACCCTAACGATGTTGTACCCTAACAGTGAATTTGGAACACACTGCGGGATTGGGACCACGAAAACAGAGTCCCTATTTTACACAATTAGTCTAACCACCCTCATGACTAGTGGGGGTTAGTGAAAAAACCGTACAAATCAAAGCTTTGCAAAGAAAAGAAGAGCCATCGGCTTGCTAGTATTGTAAGTCACTGCATCTAAAGTGAGCAATGGCGACCTTGTCTCCATATAATTGACAAAGATATATTCGACTTCTTAATTTTACTGCTTTAAAATTCAAATGGAACTGTCGTTTAATACTACGGTCTAGTGGTATTTCTCTTCACTTGTAAGTGAAAGGTCTTAAGTTCGATTCATTATTGCAAAAGCTCATTAATATAGATAATATCGTTTGTTCAAAAAAAAAATTAGATGGAACTTCTGAGTGTTGACTGAGTTACGTCTTCACCTCATTCTCAATTTATTCTGTAATGGAACTTCTTTAGCTGTTATACCCTGCAGCTTCATAGCTCTTTAATTTCCAAATAGAGAACAAGCTTCTTCTCGTGGAATACCATAACTTTATAGGTCAAACCATCGCATTTTGTTAGGCTGGTTAGATAACATTTCTTAAATGCTTTCCAACTTTGAATTGTAATGTTAATCTTGAGATTAAGGTTATGAAACAATACAACATTGGATGAATGCCATCCTGACATTGTGACATTCATCTGTATTCTATGTCCGGGTAAATAGAAAATTGCCAGTTGTATTCAGTACAATACTTTCAGAAGGCCTAAAACCTAACACTGTTTCATATGATGCACTATTAGGTTCATATGCTTCACACGGGATGAGCAAAGAGGCGAACCAGTTTTTTTTTTTTTTTGGTTCGGTCCAAGTACCACTCAGTGTCCCCACGCCCGTAGGATGGGACTAATCTACGCTCGAGGTGCGGCTTGCCTCTGGCCACAAAGTGTTTTCAGTGAGTTTCGAACCCCTGCCAGTTAGGCACCAGGGAATCCGCCCACTACTGGTTTGATTTGCCAATCGTGACACACCTTGTGGTTAAAGGCGTATCAGTTTTTTATGACATTAAGCAAAGTAGTTTCCAGCCTGATGTTTTGTCTTATACATCCCTACTCAATGCTTTTGGAAGATACGGCAACCTCAAATGGCCAGGGAAGTTTTTGACGTGATGAGGAAAAGCAACTTGAAGCCAAATGGACTTCATCCAAACATTGCATCAATATGCACACTTTTAGCAGCTTGATCACTGATACAACATTACCTTACATAAGATGGAACTGTGCATTTCAAAAATTTCCCAAACATTAATGTTTGACGAATAACTTTTCTTAGCCTCATATGACCATGTTCTGTAGTTCCATGCTCTATACTCGCAAGTTTTTTCGCTTCATTTACGTTCCCAGTTATTAATTTTGCTTCAGTGAGGAATTGTGAACCCTAATTACTCAGTGGCCGGTGGGAAAAGCTCCCAATAAGAAGTGGCACGTATAACTAATCATTTTGGACAAGAAAACTTACTAATAATTAATTAACCAAGAGCTAATTAATTGATATTAACTTAACAAGCTAACAATCTGATTTATCAATTTTCCAACCAAAAAGAGCAGAATCTTTTTATTTTATTTGTGCACGCCAAGCTGGCCCATATCTATGTGTGTTCTTTAACAACTCATTCCTCATCACTTATTTCTTGACAAGATCTATCGAATATGAACATGTATATATAAAAATTCGATGTTGTTCCTACGTATAATTTTGACAAACTTAATCTTTCTTGTATATTTTATACCAGATTAAGAATATATATGCAGAGACAAAGTTAGGATTTCAAACATGACTGAGCTGAACTTATGTTTAGTCCTAATTTTCTTAGCTAAGTTGAATATGACGGTATCATGTTTCAAAATTTGTCGATATATATGTGATGTTCCATTATGCATGCATTTGCAGATATATATAATACATATGTATATGTATGTATAGCTTTGCTGTTCATATTTTTGTCGATCGCAAAAACAGGAAAGCCAAATGCAGATTTGTATCATCCTCCAGTGCAATAGTATTTGGTGTACCAAATATATTTGGCTGAATGCTAGTAAAAAGAACTATGCACCACGTGGAGCTTGCGTCTTGTTTACGTCTGCGCCACCACAAATATCGTCCTTCCACGTATGAACGTCTGTGTACAAGTCAAGCCCAACAACAATGACTCTGCTAATTCCTCAAGCTTTCCACCGTTTCCTTTTAGCACAGCTCATTACTCACTAGCAAAGTAAACGTAGTTTTTAGCAACTAACTAACCACGAGTATACCCTACTGAACCAAATGGATTCCCACACAGCATCATTACTTTCCTTTGTGCAACCGCAACGCATTGCTTTTGGGTTAGATACTCAGGTTTTAATACTGTTTCAAAATAAAAATTAATCATGTTAAGTTCAATAGCTCACGTGCTTACGAGCTATTTAATGAGAATGTAAATTTCACACACCAGAAAATTAATGGGTTCGTCTCTCTTGCGACATGAAAACAAAATAGGGCTCAACTCAACTTAACACTGCATGAGCATGTATAATCCATCTTTTCATGTGTCAGCGTCTCTCATGCTTGAAAAAACTCTTCCAACTCCCAACATTGCACATTCGTAGTACATTTCGTCACACGTCAGCTATGGCATCAAGATAATGGAGGCAGATTGATTGTTCTCTCCTTACCATTATTTTTCCATCTTTTTTTATTTGTGCGATCATGGTTAAGTCACGTTAATATTTTATATTAATTTTTTAATAACGACAATAGGACAAAAAACAAAATAAATATAAAATGTTGACGTAGTTTAACCATAACCGCACAAATAAGAAAAGATGAAAATGAGATGGTAACTAGAGGGCAGACAATAATACACCCCATGTAACTAAAAAAAATGTTATACACGTCACTTTTCCTCGAGGCAGATTGTCTGCCCTCCTAGTATGGTGCCCTCTCCATGCCTTCTTATTTGTGCGGTTACGGTTAAGCCACGTCAACATTTTATATTTCTATTATTTTTTGTTTTATTATTTTTATAAAAAAATTAATATAAAATATTGACGTAACTTAACCGTGACTGCACAAAATAGAAAGGTATAGAAAGGGCACCAAAATAGGAGGCAAACAATCTGCCGCCCATTTCGTCTGCTTCAGCCGAAATTCAGGACAAGGGATACCCCCCTTGCAAATCAAAGGCACCCCCCACCCCCATCTATCAATCAGCTAAGCTTTAAGCTCAAATTCTGGACTTTTGCCCTAAACATTCGGTGTCCTCTTTTTACAACTTTAAGCAGCTCCTTCATCTCACTACAATTTACATACACACCTTAAGTGGTGTGCTATTCACACATCTCATTTTACTTTTTATATATATTTTTAATAATTTTTATTCGATTTGACAGTCGAAAATTAAAAAAATGTGTGTGAAGTAAAATAAGGTGTGTGGATATTACATTCGTATTTAAACTCACTCTTACAAAAAGATGTGGTGTAGCTTCAAAGACAAGACCATTACTTACCCCGCCCCCAACCCCGCGCCTTCTCTCTCAACACTCTCACTCCTCCACTTCCCACTCCATTTTTCCTTTTTTCCATTTTTCTCTACTTTTTCTTGTTGCGTTTCTTGATCTTTCTGAGCTAACCATGAAATTTACTCATCAGACCCACTTCTCTTTCAAGCTTCTACTTCTACTCACCGTCGCCACCACAACGCTTTCTTCGCCGCTGCCGAGGCCTAAAGTGACTTCCAAGGAGCAGATCGAATGCGAAATGTGCTCTGTCTGCGAAAACCCATGTGGCAAAGTGCCATCCCCTCCTCCACCGTCGCCTCCTCCGCCCTCATCTCCACCGCCTTCTCCGCCATCCTCATCCTCCAACTGTCCGCCGCCTCCCACGCCATCGAGCTCCGGAACCACCTACTACTCTCCTCCGCCACCTTCCCAGCCCACTTACTACAACTACCCGCCACCGCAAGGCGGCAGCGGGGGTGGCGGGGGTGCGTTTTATCCTCCGCCGAATGGCAAGAACTACCCAGTGCCGCCGCCGCCGAACCCAATTGTGCCGTACTTTCCGTTTTACTACTACAACCCTCCTCCCCATACGGCGTCCAGCTCAGTCCAGCTGGTGGCTAGCCACCCATTAGTTTACACTGTTTTGGGTGTTGCTCTGTTTTCTGTTATGCTCTGTTTGTTTTGACGGAAACGGAAACAGACAAGGAAGGTGGAATTAATAATGTGGTGGCAGATTCACGGATCTATGACTGAGCAAACAATTGAAGAGGAAGAAAACGAAGACAGAAAGAGATGGGAGTTGCCGACTGCTGATTTTACATTTCCGAAAATGCCCTTGAGGAACAAGGTTTTCTGTTCACTGACACTTGCAGTTAAAGCTGAAAGAATACAGATGGGTAGTAAATTCTCTCTCTCTCTCCCTCTCTCTCTCTCTTCCGATCTCTCTTTAATTTTTTTCTCTTTTGCCTTAATTTATCTGTCAGAATTATAATGGTGTAGTAGCCTTGTAGGTTGGTCCGTTGTAATTTGATGGGCAGCTTGGATCTATTGTTATTTGGTTAAAAAATGACGAATTTTGTATTGATAAATCTTCTTTTTTTTTTTACCATTATCTTCTATTGTTTTAGAGTAGAATGTACATTGTTGATTCATTCTTTATAGATTAAATTTTTAATACTTATCTTATGGTTGTATGGCCCGAGTTTTTAGAAAAAATAATTTTTGGTTTAAAAAATACTTCAAATATTTTACGCAAAAAAGACTAGTTATGTACTGTTTGAATAAAACACTTTAAGTGCACTTTCATGATTTTTTTGTATTTTTACTAAGGATTAGTTTTAAAAAAATATTTTTCTTTAATTTTTTTAAAATTATTTTAAAAGTAATTCCAATCAAATTCGCTGACATTAAGCTGTAGCCTAATTAAGCAATTTGTATTTACAATTGGGTCCCAAGAGGTGCCTGATGTCAACAAGTTTATTAATTCGGGTACAAAAATAGGCTCTGCGGGGACCCATGTCCCAATTACTGTATTGACCTCTTTTTGTTCAAGGGTTTATAGCTTGAAAACTCTCCTATATTTCGATGTTTCTTATATACAGATAACGTTTATTATATTTTTGACTAACGATGCAAAGGCTAAAAGTCCTGATGGTCAAGGTTATCACAAAACATACTAAAAAAATACCTTGCCAGCCTCCCAAATGCAATGTACATCTGTCTCTCTGGCTGCTTTTGATCATTTGAGTGGTTTGGGACAAAAATATTAGCGCAGCGCTTAGCTGAGCCATGTGTCAATGTGCCATCGTCTTCTTTCCATGGCAAAGATGACTTACTTTTGCTGTAGGAGCCTTTAGTTTTGCTTTGCATGAAATCATTCGTTTATTGGTCAAATATTAGGGACGATGTCTCGTACCTTGCTAGGTTAAAGAGTAAAAAATGAGACTCTTTGAACTTCCAATTCCAACCATGAGATCATTTGAGTTGAGTTCATATCTCTACTGGCATTTTAGGACAGTAGTCCGCATCCGCATGCATGGACGCCCTGCAGTCACCGATGCACCTGTGAGCGACTGTCCTTGAGAATATTCTAGCAATCATTACTTTCTGATTTGATTAGCTTAGCTACTTAGAGTCATTGATGAGTCATGAGGCATCTATTTCTTACTCAGCTGGAGAAAGGAATAGAAAGGAAGGTTTAGTATCACAACGAAAAAACTGTGTGCCAGAGACGCCACTTTTCACTATGCTTTTCTGATGAATGTGGTGTGTCATGGGAAAAAATTCAGTGGGGGCAGTGTCTTTCTTTGGCCTCTCTCTCTCTCTCTCTCTCTCAAATATTTTGTTGTATGGTTAAACCGCATTGCTCGTATCAATGTGCCATCATTTTGTTCGTTTGCTCTCGTGTCAATGTGATAACGTCTTATTAGTTTGCCTTCTATATCTAATCATGTGACACTCTTATTAAAGATTCTCAAAAGTGTGCCGGTAGTCGTCTCTTTTTATTAATCAATCAGTGTGCAAACGGGTGCATCATGCGTTGCCCTATTTGTGCCATCATTTTGATCATTTTAGTTGAGTTCATATTTCTACTGGCATTTTAGGACAGTAGTCCGCATCCGCATGCATGAACTCCCTGGAGTCACCATGCGTTTGTGAGCTACTGTCCTTGAGAATATTCTAGCAACCATTACTTTCGAGCCTTGAACAGGAATAATATGCAAAAGATATGGAAGATGCTGTTTTTCTGACACGAGTTTCTGATTTGATTAGCTTTAGCAACTAAGAGTCATTGATGAGTCATGAGGCACCTATTACTTGCTTTGCTGGAGAAAGGAATAGAAAAGGTGTGAGCGTCACAAGGAAAAAACTGTGTGCCAGATAGGCCGCTTTTCACTATGCTTTTTTGATGAATATGGTGTCATGGGAAAAACTTCAGTGGGGGCAGTGTCTCTCTCTGGCCTCTCTCTCTCTCTCTCACGTACAAAAACTATTGTCATTTGGTTAAACCGACATTGCTCGTGTCAATGTGCCATCATTTTGTCATTTGGTTAAACCGACATTGCTTGTGTCAATGTGCCACCATTTTGTTCGTTTGCTCTTATGTCAATGTGATAACGTCTTATTAGTTTACCTTACATATCTAATCACGTGACGCTCGTACTAAAGATTCTCAAAAGTGTGTCATAGTCGTCACTTTTTCTTAATTAATCAATGTGCAAACGGGTGCATCATGCGTTGCCCTCTTTGTGCCAAAAACAGGAACCTCTCAAAGTGCTTTCTTTTCTTTGATTGAAAAATAAAAAGACAAACAAATTCTGGAGATCAAAATTCAGTTGTATAGTCATCGATAGATCCACCGACCATGTCGGCAGAATCAACAAACTTTCCCTTCTCTTTAGGTGGTTATATAATTTTTCAATGTTTTATATCAATTTTTCTTCAACAGTCCAAAATAACTGAGTAATTTAGGATATGAAAATTGACTCTAAACAATCAAACAGTAAAAAGTGTGAAAAAAAATTAGACTAATAGATTGGACTACCGAAACCAAACTCATTTCGTAAAGAATAAATTGAAAATTTGGACATGAGAAGAGAAGAAGACATGAGATTTTCTACATAAAATGCAGAAAGATGGGGTGATATGCGAACAAGTCAGCATCAGACATTGTGAGTGGATGGGGGCTCAGGAGATTGATTTTTTAAATTTATTTATTAGTATATCGATATTTTTGCATTAAGAAGAAATGGAGTTCGGCTAAACTACACAATGGATAGTCTATTTTGATATCGAATTTGCTATCTATGAGATTCGAACTTAAGACTTCTCACTTTCAAGTAAAGAGGAATATCACCAAATCATAATACTGAGCGGCAGCTAAAGAGATTGTTAAAGAGACAAATAATAAAGGGAAAAAATGTGTTGTATAGATGAGTAGAGGTGTGGGAACAATTAGCTGGATGGCGCGTTTTCAAATGGGTTTTGGATTGGGGGGGTCCAGACAAGTTGGCATACGGCATCCTAGGCTCGATCACTCACACAGGAAATAGAAAGGATAGAGATTCGGAGATTGCCACTCTTACTCTCTGTCTCTGCATCGAAATTCTAATGGCCCCTCAAAAAATAGATATCAAGTATGAGCTCAAGAGGTTAAGAGGATAAGTTTGATTCTTCCCTTATCACTATCGCTTGCATAAAACGAAATGCCAGTTAAACAATTAAAAGAAGAAAATACTTTACATCATGCCTAGTTCTAGAATTTGTTTCGTAAACATAAATTTAAAGTATTTTCTTTTTACAAATAATAGATAATTTATATTAAATTTATCTAAATTATAAGATCGAGATTTGAATATGATGTGTAATGAGTAAAAGAAGAATACATTGTCCAACAAATCAATCCACCTCTAACTTTTTTAGTAGTTTTAATAGGTGTACTTTTGAATACGTGTAAGTTAAGAAGAAATGACTCCTTATGTATGAAAGCCGAACAATATTATCAGTTACAAGAGTGTAGGGGTTGAATCGAAAAGAAAACACTCAGATGTATAGAGTTGCTCTCCTGTGGTCCTCATTTTGAGAACCTGCAAGGACCTCTTTTATATGAGCCCTAAATTAATCTAACGGTAGGAAAATTAATGAGGTTATATAATCTTGTTATACCTAAACAAATTGCATAGCACGAACTAATTTTTTTTTTAAATTAAGCGTTCATGTAATACCCTTCTTTGAAAGAAAAAAACGAGTATATATATGTATGTGTGTATGTGAGTATTTAATTTTATTCCAACTGTAACGATTTTTATTTCAATTTCTTTTTATACATTATGCCTACAAGAGCTCGTATATGTAGCATGTAAATTAGTAAAGAGTCTTTCACTACAAGAATATATTCTTAAGCCTAGCTCGAGAGGTTTCTATTATTTACCATCCTCTTTAGATTGTTTGTTTGGCCTTAAAATTGCTTTTTACTTGTTAATGGCAACTCATCATTGCTATAAGCCCCTTTGGTTTAATTCGAAGTACAACCAGCAACAAAGAGCCGAGAGCTTGAGGTGGGACTATTTGAGTAGTTTTGTCTTTGATTTTCCTCCAAAGATGAGGTGGTAAGTTGGTAATCATTGAGAACTAATGACTTGGTGATTACTCACCACTCTAAAATGTGGTGGCGGGAGGTCTATAGCTTATACGTGTGTCTAATATATCATGCAGGTGGCAACATCTTATGTATTAGAAGTGGTTACTCATCAACCTATAGGCATATCAATCATTTGGCTTCAATATTCTCTTATTCAATTTTGTTCCAAATCTTGCAATGCGATGATAACACGTGGACTACTTGAGACGTAAGTGAAGATTTCAAGCACCCAACTTCAGTCGATATATATGATTCATCTCTCTATAAAGGGGGGAATAACGAACGCATGAGCAACAACACACGAGCAACAAGAAGATCTCTTTCCTTCTCTGGCCAGTCCTCTTTCATCATCCATTTCTTTTAGATTATGTAAAGGCTCTAAGTCATCTTCATTGTTGTTGTAAATCTCTCTTACATAGTGAAATACAAATACATATACAACTCTGGTGGACGTAGCCGAATTAACAAACCACTTAAACCCTGTACGATTTCGTTATTACAAGAACCATGCATGAATCACAACTAGACGAGAAAGCAAACATAACAACTCATTTGATCATCACGTTGGCTTATCAAGCCTATCATATATAGCCAGAATAATTCTTTTCACTGTTATACATGAACTTGATCTCAAGCCTCGCGTACTAAATCTCTACAGTCCAAAAGCACGAAGACCTTATTATCATCATAAACTGTTACCTTGCACTTTCAACACCACCAAAATGCTAGCCTCGCCGCCATCAAGCCACACCAAAGCAGCCCACACATTTCTCTATCTCGCAGAATCGTTTCATTTCGAGCACAATCGCTCTCCGTCAATTCCATAGTCATCCCTGACTTATGTGCCAAGCTTAGTAAAGTTTTGCTGGTGTTGAAAGTGCAAGGAGAAAGAAGGAGAAGAAGAAAAAGGATGATTTAAAAGTTGGATTTAGTGTCAGAATGGGTTTAAGTAAGAAGAGAAATGAACGAAAGAAATTACCTTGAAACAACTTGTTTGTTCTAAGAAAGGTGAACCAGATGAAACTTATCATAAAACAAAGAAGACTAATGGAGAATAAGGCAAAGCTAAGGCAAATTGTTTGCAAAGATAACGCAGGGCTTGTAAGGTAAAGTTAAGCATTTCTTCTTACAAGTTTGGGACGAAGTGGTCTATTTGTAACTTTCAACTCCTACAAAGGTATATCTACTACCTTCATACTGCAAAGTTTTGAAAGCAAAGAAGCTTTACATGGAAACACTAAGCAGTGCAATGTACCTACCAGACAACAATTCAGAATAATGGAGATTGAGGCAGGTGGAATTGTAAACGTTGGATGTATTAACAAGGATTTGAGAAACGTTGAAAGAGACTTGAAGAAAAATTCAAGGGACATGATGCCGACATGCTTCTTGAATATTTTGGTTCAAAAAAAGGAAAAGAACCCATCTTTTTATTTGGAAATTGATAGAGATGATCAGGGTTGAACTGTTGTTTTTGAGTCGATTCTACTGCAAGAAAAGCGTACTTGTGTTTTTTTTGGTGATATAGTTGTTTTTGATACGAATTATAATACAAATAAGTATAGTATGATCTTTGTTCCATTTGTAGGAGTTAAGCGTCACACCCAGAGAATTATATTTGCGTGTGGGTTGTCAAGTAATGAGAAAATTGTGTCATTCATTTAGTTATTTAAGCAATGGTTGAACGCTATTCTTAGCGGTCTACATAAGTTTTCCTTTCAGCTTTTTATCCCCAGTGATGTATTGGACCAGAGAAGCAGAATCGGACTCGAAAAGAACATTGTCCAAGTTCCGAGATGGTGCGCCACAGTCTGAAGAACAGAAGATGCAGAACCACTAACACAACTGCCAGCAACCAAAGAGCCGTGGGAGTCACGGATAACCACCCCCAAACCAGAACGCCTATAATCCATAGACCATGAGGCATCACAGTTGACCTTCAAAAAAAGAAGAGGGAGGAGGCTGTCAGGGAGTGAT
The DNA here is from genome assembly GCA_963580275.1 of Crataegus laevigata. Classification (NCBI taxonomy): domain Eukaryota; kingdom Viridiplantae; phylum Streptophyta; class Magnoliopsida; order Rosales; family Rosaceae; genus Crataegus; species Crataegus laevigata. The sequence goes on along the minus strand of OY756940.1, from coordinate 12,129,562 downwards.
GCTAGATATGGGGCGACCGGCGATGGGTGAAGAATTTCAAGGGGAATAGCTACATTGAACTCCGCCATGCACGACATAGCCCTCCTGAGAGTTTGGGAATGAGAGGGAGGCAAGCCGTTGAAGCAAGCGTGACATCTGGATTTCCAGATTTCCCGGCAAAAGAAGGCCACGGCAGAGAGGATGCGACCGCGACTAAGATTATTGCCCTCCCCAAGAGATGCCAAAGCAATAAACCATTGGGCAAGGAGGTAATACCGTAATAGCTTTGGATATCAATATGATAGTTCAACGGAGAAGCAAACGAAACAACCTTTGTCCTAGGGCAAAGCAAAATAGAATGTTCCGTACTTTCTGTTAATTCAGAACATAATGGGCAGAGAGGAGAAGCACAGGAGCGTCTTTGGAATAGGCCCGACATAGTGGAGAGGCAATTGTTAGCAATCCGCCATATGAAGAATTTTTCCTTGGGCATAATGTGCCGTCCCCATATAAGCTTCCAAAAAGAAGGATCCACATAATGAGATTGATGAGGCCCAATGCTTTCAGCTTATCTGCCACAATTTGGAAGCATGCATTATTGCAACATAGTACATTGGAGCATCATGAATGGCTACATCCAATATACAAACTCCGTAAGCAATGGATCCCTGCATATTACATGCATATATCTTCTACAGGAATGTCGACTAGTCAAAGAGTTGAAAATGCACTTAGACACCGAAGACACAAAGAGTTGGTTTCTAATGTGGATGTTAATGAAGTACCAAAATTGAAGACATTATTTCTAATTGAAAAACAGATGAGTAGTTTATATACAAAAACAATATTTTTAGAGCTCCAAGATGAAGTAATGAGGCATATTTAGTTGTCTCGACTTTTATAGTGCTTCATTGATGAATCATCCCTTGTGGAAGAAACAACTCAACTTGTAAGAAAATGTATCAAATCGCTTTGTATTAAAATTAAAGAATTACGCTCAAGTTTAGGTGTTGGAGAAGTGCCAACGAAAAGAAAACTTTAACAACGTATGATTAATGAACCAGCTCAAGTAAAGGCCAAGAGAAGTGGGAAAAGAATCAAGTCTGCCAAAGAAAAGACAGTGGGGAAAGTTAACAAGTACAAGGCATGTGGAGGACTTGGGAACATACTGCTGGCGTGTAACTTGTCCTACTGCATTTGCAACTACATTCTCTCTTTCTGGAACCGACACCAAGTAGCTGCAGCCCAAAACACAAGAAATCATTCATGCCTTAGAATACAGTAGATCACCCAAAACATGACATATGTGACAATCAAAAGCCAACATTCTGACCCCGAAACATTCACCCAGAGAACGTAAAGTTAATTTGCAACTATATGCTTTATAAAGATTTAATTTTGTTGTTCAAGTAGTCTGGTATGTCTCTTCATTCATCGCCAGCTAGTTATGAGTTAGAGATTCCAATTCTAACAATGTATCAAAGTTAGCATACAGTGGCGGAGCTAGAAAGAGAGAAAGAGGTCTTTATTGAATAGGCTTTGCACCTGAAATAGGACTAATGAAGATCCAGAAGAATGGGTCTGGGCTTTCGAAAAGATGAAGATGCAAAGGGAGAAGAGAGGCTTTAGGCCATCTCCAACCGATGGTTAGTCAGAGGGCTCATTTTAGTCCTCTAGCCCTTCAAGATTCTTCAAGATATTAATATTTTAATGAACAGTACAAGGTCATATTTGCCTTCGCCTCCAACTGAGGGCCAGAGGGTTGGTTTTAGTCCTCTCACAAAAAACCGTCTCCAACCGAGGGCCAAACATAATTTATGTTTTTTTATGTTGTATAATTTGTATGTTGGTTAATGTTATTTAATGTTGTTTCATATTATTTAATGTTGTTTCATGTTACTTAATTTACTTTAATGTTGTATAATGGCTTAGGAAGTTATAGGGAAAAAATATAATTTTAAAAAAATATGAAACAAATTTTGTGAAATAGAAGTTATAGGAAAAAATGGAATTTTAAAAAAATATGAAACAAATTTTGTAAAATAAAAGTTATAGGGAAAAATAGAAGTTATATGAAAATTTTTGTAAATAAAAAATAATAATAAAACTATAAAAAAAATTCAAATGCAACGGCTAGTCAGCTAACCGTTGCATTTGAATTTTTTTCTTAAGAATTACTGTCAGTTATAACCAATAAGAATACATTTATATTATTTAGTAACCAACAGTAATACATTTATATTGTAATATAAACGTATTCATGTTGGTTAAGCCCTCTAGCCCTCTAGCCTTCTCCAATTTCATGGGGCCCTCCCAGATTCTATAGCCCTCTGGCCTAGCCCTCGGTTGGAGACGGCCAACTTACCACCTCATCTACAGAGAAGAGAGGCCTTAGGCCATCTCCAACCGATGGCTCATTTTAGTCCTCTAGCCCTCCAAGATTCTTCAAGATATTAATATTTTAATGAACAGTACAAGGCCATATTTGCCTCCGCCTCCAACCGAGGGCCAGAGGGTTCGTTTTAATCTTATCACAAAAAACCGTCTCCAACCGAGGGCCAAACATAATTTATGTTTTTTTATGTTGTATAATTTGTATGTTGGTTAATGTTATTTAATGTTGTTTCATATTATTTAATGTTGTTTCATGTTACTTAATTTAATTTAATGTTGTATAATGGCTTAGGAAGTTATAGGAAAAAAAATATAATTTAAAAAAAATATGAAACAAATTTTGTGAAATAGAAGTTATAGGAAAAAAAAGAATTTAAAATAAAATGAAACAAATTTTGTGAAATAGAAGTTATAGGAAAAAATGGAATTTAAAAAAAAATATGAAACAAATTTTGTAAAATAAAAGTTATAGGAAAAAATAGAAGTTATATGAAAAATTTTGTAAATAAAAAATAATAATAAAACTATAAAAAAAAAATCAAATGCAACGGCTAGTCAGCTAGCCATTGCATTTGATTTTTTTCTTAAGAATTCTTGTCGGTTATAACCAATAGGAATACATTTATATTATTTAGTAACCAACAGTAATACATTTATATTGTAATATAAACGTATTCCTGTCGGTTAAGCCCTCTAGCCCTCAAGCCTTCTCCGATTCCGTGGGGCCTTTCCAGATTCCATAGCTCTCTGGCCTAGCCCTCGGTTGGAGACTATTTTTGGGCTATTTTCGGCCCTCTGGACCCTTCGGTTGGAGATGGCCTTATATGGCTGGAGGGACTCTGGAGTCCAAAGGGTCAATGCAGTTAAGGAATAAACAAAGGGAATTGGATAGGGGGCATGCCCCTTTTTTATGATTCCATATTATACTATATTTGATGAGTTCATATTATACTATATATTTCATCCCATTTTTTAGTATTAATTTTTTTTGTTATTTTGTGAGAATTCTGATACTTTGATTTATATTTTTAATATAGGAATTATGACTTCCTCTACGATAAAATGTGACCAAATGGATGAATTTTGGAGTAATTCCAATTAGAGGACGTTCATGAGTCTCTTAGCTTCATCGTATCAAAATATCAAAATTTTCCACTAAACGATTATTTTCAGGAGATAAAATACAGGAGTAGCGCGCAATACTGTCAAAGTGACGTTTTGGGCTTAATTGCGAATTTTGGAGCCCAAGATGGCCTATTTTGGATATGGCCCCTTTTAGAGATATGTTCAGATTGTTCTAATCTTTAAAACAAGCTATCACGGGCCGGATTGGGAGAAGATTTAGGGCTAAAATGTAGCTGGATAAATTCATGGCAGATTCTCCTAGTTAATTTGGGATTTTGTTTCCTAGTTTTATTCTAAGACCTTTTCTAAGGAGGATTTTATTTTGTATTAGTATAAATAAGGCTAATTAGCCATTAGGGGTTAGAGAGAATGCACTATTTTAGAAAACTCGGCTTAGAGAGTTTTTTACGATTCAAGTTTATTTACAAGGTGTTTTCTATCATTTTTCTACTTCAATAAAATTCCTTTTGTTTTATGATTGTGCGTAACTAATTTCCATTTGGTAGGGCGAAGCCATGAGCCTTAGCATGAATATGTAGTCTTTATTCAATTGCTTATGATGTTATGCGTGCATACTTTGAATTATTAATCACTGTGTTTAAACTATCTTTATATCTTAATGCTTAGCTACAATTTGGATGTTTAGATACGTAATCGGATGCAATTTGGTCTGAATATCACAGGAGGATTGAGTATTGCTTCTTGTAGTTAATACTTGTAATTTCACATAAGGCGAATATTACGTTCTTAAGGGGTTGCATGATTTTTTCAAAGGGTTTTCACAAAACTTAATGAGTCTTACTTGTTTACATTTGATTTGAATATCACAAACGGATTGCACGTTAGATATACGTTCTTGCTTGAATATCAAGAGGAGAATATGCAGTAGGAAAACTTAACTTTCAAAGTTGCATGTGTAATTCATAAGTAATTGGTAAAGTTACATAAAATTGTTAGGGTGACGACGGAACCCTATTGCATTTTTATTATTTTTGTTCTTTCAAAACGTTTCTTTTCAAATTGATTTTCCTTAAATTGTTTTCTAGTTGATTTCTTAAATTGTTTTTATTTAAAATTCATTTATAATATTTAAAATTCCAAAATCAACCTTTTTTCAAAACTTTGTTTTAAGCAATTAATTAAGATTTGGTATTTACACAAATTATTCAATCCATCCCTATGGAGAACGACTTTGCTAAAGCGGACTATACTATGATTACCGTGTGCTCTTGCAAGTATTTTTCAGTGTTTTTTATCCCCACTTTTTGTGACATCCCACATCGCCCAAGGAGTGATCCTTAAATGTATATTCTCATCCCTACCTAACACGAGGCCTTTTGGGAGCTCACTGGCTTCGGGTTCCGTAGGAACTCCGAAGTTAAGCGAGAAGGGGGCTAGAGCACTCCCATGAAGAGTGACCCATTGGGAAGTTGCTCGTGAGTTCCCAGAAACAAAACCGTGAGGGCATGGTCGGGGCCCAAAGCGGACAATATCGTGCTACGGTGGTGGAGCGGGCCCGGGAGGTGGCTGCGCCCGGGCCGGGATGTGACATTTTTGCAGATTGTAAAAATCCTATCAATGTTGGTTATGTAACTGCATCCGTAGCCACGTTATTCATTAGCCAAACGGTCAGTCATATGTTTTTCGATGTCACCCAACATGTATTGCCGCACTCAAGGCAGGTTTTGTCCATACAAGACAATCAAACTTACAAAGCAGTTAGATTAGATGCATGGTTTATGTGATCACTTTCAGCACGAATTGAGTGCTTTTGGCTTTGTTGGAGATAGACACAAGTGATGAGTTTAGTTCAATTGGTAAAAGTGAAAAATAGATCATATAATATTTGATGTTGATCTGCTAAATACGCATTAACATATGATTCAAGTCATTTAATTTGCTCTTACAATCCTGCACAAAAAGTAATTAAGAATATTAAGTTTGAGCATTCAACAAACGTACCAGCTAGTAGGAAGGTGCTCTTAAATAATAGTGTTCTTTTAAACTATTAGTTGGTGAAGCTAAAATAATGGTGCTGACATAAAAGGGGGAAACATAGTTGGCTATTCCGCTTAGCCTTAAGGTTCCAACTACTAAATGGCTCCCATCTTTGAGAGTATTATAATAATTCTTTTGATATAGTCTTTTATATATATAGAGTAAATTGTACGAATGGTCCCTCAACTAAAAATCTATTATCATTGGTCCCTCAACTTATCAAAATGTGTAGCTATAGTCCTTTTCATCAATTTTGTTAAAATTTTGTCAAAATAAGCTATGTTAGAATGACCATTTATACAATTAGGATCCCTCAACTCATCAAAGTGTATAATTATGGTTCTTTTCGTCAACTATGTCAATTTTTTTTGTCAAAACGAGTTATATTGGAAGGACCATTACTACAATTGGGTTAAAGTTAAGGGACCATTTCTCCAGTTGAATTAAAGTTAAATGACCAATGGTAATGAATTTTTAGTTGAGGGACCAATGGTAATGAATTTTTAGTTGAGGGACCATTGCTCCAATTGAGTTAAAATTAAGGGACCATAACTACAATTTACTCATATATATATATATATGTCCATGACATAAATCACAAAACAAGGAAATAATATAGCTAGCTTGTCAACTTGGAAACACTTTTAGACAACAACAAACCGTCCCATTCCCAATCAATTCATTTTGTTCATTATGAGGAGGGAAGTATTGCTTTGACTCACTCTCGTATCATCTACAAAAAAAAAAAAAAAAAAAGACTTACATGAAACAAGTTAATACAACTCATGTTTAGAATTGTGAATCATATGCAATTGTCACATCCCAGCCCGGGCGCAGCCACCTCCCGGGCCCGCTCCACCACCGTAGCACGATATTGTCTGCTTTGGGCCTCGACCACGCCCTCACGGTTTTGTTTCTGGGAACTCACGAGCAACTTCCCAGGAGGTCACCCATGAGGAGGGAAGTATTGCTTTGACTCACTCTCGTATCATCTACAAAAAAAAAAAAAAAAAAAAAAAAAAAAAAAAAAGACTTACATGAAACAAGTTAATACAACTCATGTTTAGAATTGTGAAACATATGCAATTGTCACATCCCAGCCCGGGCGCAGCCACCTCCCGGGCTCGCTCCACCACCGTAGCACGATATTGTCCGCTTTGGGCCCCGACCACGCCCTCACGGTTTTGTTTCTGGGAACTCACGAGCAACTTCCCAGGAGGTCACCCATCCTGGGATTGCTCTAGCCCCCTTCCCGCTTAACTTCGGAGTTCCTACGGAACCCGAAGCCAGTGAGCTCCCAAAAGGCCTCGTGCTAGGTAGGGATAGAAATATACATTTAAGGATCACTCCCCTGGGCGATGTGGGATGTCACACAATTGTCCAACATCATCGTAGAAGGAACTGTTGGAAATTTTTAATATTTAGGTTTATTTTAATGTTTAGTATTTTTGCCCTAGCCCGTTAGAATTTGAGTTTCATTTTTTTGCTTATTAGGATTGGATTAGTTTTCACTATAAATAGATGCTTTGTATCTCGTAGAACAATAAGTTAATCACAATGTAGTTCTTAGTTTATAGTCGTCTTGGTTATTGTTTATTTGATTTCAATTAATAAAATAATCTCATAATTTGCATTCGTTTGTTCGTCCCACACTTTGATATTCGAACTGGAACAATAGGCTATGATGTGCCGGTTCATAATAGTGGGTGACCGCCGTTGATCTTGTGGGTTAATTCCTCGTCTTGTTCAAGAAATATTCATGTAGTATTGGGCTGTGAATGTTTTTCAAAATTATAGCAATTTGTTTTATTTCTCTCATCGCGTGACAAATCATGAAAAAAGAAAAAAAAAAGAAATTATATGAACCCGTGATATTCAAGTTTTCCTCCTTTAGTAAATAAGGACCATAAATACGAGAAAAACTTGAATATGATAACTCGAAGATTTAGATGATTGAATACTCTCGCATAAGAATGAACCCAACTTTATTTAAGTACCATCCTACTCAACGTAATGTAAATACACGAACTCGTTTTTGGTGAGAATGACCTAACCGGCTGCTCGAATGAAGTTTTTTTCTTGGTAAATACATGTCACAAATGATTTTAAACTCCACACACGTAGAAGTAAATTAGTGCATGCTATTGCTTCTGCCTGACAGTGACGGCGCCATTGCTTGATAGGATGGCTAACAAACAAATCACAATAAAAAAGAAGTCAATGCAGGATATACCCTTTTGGGAAGAAAAAGACGAGCCTTTGAGTTCCTTCCTGTCTTTCTATTATTCACCAATTGTTGTGGCGCTACAAGGACCTAGCAGCCGTCTTCATCGTATAACAATCATGATCAAATCTAAAATTAGATGCATGCATCCTGCATGGCAGTAAATACCACTTCACTGCATTTCCTACTTTTTGTTTATCCAATTCTTTTTATCTAATTAATCAATTTTTCTTCAATCGTACTTAGTATATAGTGGTACGAAAAATAAGTAATTGAAATTCAAAATAGTATGTCTAAATAATTGAAAAAAATTAAATTTAACGGCTAAAACAATTATATCACTGAGTACTACACAGCATTGAAGCCGACCCACTAGTTATTTTGGTATTTAGGGTTTAAAATTGGTTTCGGGTTGATTAATAAGCCCATGCATCATTCACGTTTATTAACAAGGGCGCTATCAAGTTGCCTAGAAGCTCACTTTTGGGTTGGTTAATAAATGGGCGCATCAGTCTGGCTTATTAACTTGAGTGGTATCAAGTTGCCTAGAACTTCAACGTTCCTCCCCCTAATTGACTATGCCTTATAATTGAGACTATACCCCATTATCCTATTTTTTTTCATCCACTTTACAATTTAGACACTACTTTTCTTTTCACCCGTAACAAACACCCTTCTTCTCTGTTGCCAAATACCCATACATGATCCAACAACAACAAAAATACCCAGACACGATACATGCCCAACGATCAACCATTGTTTTGTGCTTTTCAAATGCAATTTGATAAATGATTTTTAGAAAATGACATTTTAATATCTCAATCTTTAAAACTCGGTATTGTTGCTTCTATTGTGAGGATGTTAAGGTAAAAGACTCCCACCTTCGTAAAAAGAGAAACTTTGCAAGGGTTTATAAGAGGTTGGGCTACTCCACACATTGCTAATTGATTTTATGCTAGAACCTCAACTTTCTTCATGGTATCAGAGCAGTTTTGCCCACACGTGAAGCCTAACAGCTACACGTGCTTCACATCACCGAATTCAGTTTGGCCCACGTGTGAAGCCCAACGGCTACACGTGCTTCACATCACCGAATTCGTGTGTCCACGTGTTTGGCTTGAAAATTCACCACACGTGAGGGAGTGTGTGAGAATGTGAAGATAAAAGAGAAAGGTTGGGCTACTCTCCATATTGCTGAAACCTCAACTTTCTTCATTTAGTTCATTTAGAAGGGCTGATTCATTGGTGAAAGGAGAAACCTTGTAAGGGCTTATAAAAGGTTGAGCTACTTCCCATATTACTAATTAGTTTTATGGTGAAACATCAATTTTCTTCATTTAGTTCATTTAGAAGGGCTGCTTTGGTTGATTAGGTGATATGATTGATTTGATTCGGCGAAGAAGTGGGGTTGATGGTGAATCAAACGGAGGAGAAAGGAAGGAGAAGGGATTAGGGCTGGGTTTGATGGAAGATGGACGTTTTGGCGAAGGAGAGGCGTAGGTGGAAAGATTCAGACTAGAATACGAAGAGGTTGGAGGAAGGGATGGGTGTGTTGACGGAAGAGATAGCCATCAAATTGAAAAAGGGGTGCTTTACTTCTCACACACTCTTTATTTTCAGTCGTTGGATCGAATGAATTGAAGAAGATCAAATAACAGAAATTAATAAGGAGTGTGTGAGAAGTAAAAAAAAATGTGTAGATATCACACCCCATTGAAAAATGGCACAGACTTCCCTTGCCCCAACCCAGTTGTTCTCTTAGAGGTATTTTAAGAATAAAAGTGGGTGGGGAAATAGCATTTTAATTTTTCAACTTTTATAATAAATGAAATCATAATGTAAGTGGAAAAATAAAACAGTAGAGTGAGTCTACCGCTTTGATCTTAAGTTCTCTCAATATTTCTTTCTTGTTTCATCTTTCTAAAAGTCACATAGAATATCCCCAACCGTTAGACTTCACCTGCTAAAAGTACTCGAATCTTTTGAATTTCCCTCTACGTGTTGATCTAACTTTCCCTCTAGAAACCAAAAAATAAAATCTTTTTATGAATTGCCCTCTATTTGTTCATAAAATTCAATTCCCTCCTAACTTTATGAACCAAATGATCTTTCAATTCCCCTCCAAAAGTCTCTCCTAACTTTACGAACCAAATGATCTTTCAATTCCCTCCAAAAGTCTTGTACTCTCACCCCATTTTCTCAGATGCCAAACAGAACAAATAGGCAAATTGCAGGAAAACATTCTCATTCAATACAAGATAACTTTCATTTTTCCACCTTTATGCTCGGTGGGTTGGTATATGATGATGGGCCAAAAGGGGAAACATTCATGAAAGTGACCAAAAAATTCTTGCAAAATCCACATAATACACCAAAATTAGTAGAATTATATGAGCAAATAAGAACAAGATCTTCCAAAATTCTTACATTTGCTCGATCACTCTAAAAAATAAAGAACAAAGTAAATTTCCACTAATAAAAGAGACACGATAATAGGAGGGGGTGAAACTACACTGAAAAAAGGAGGTTAGAATTGCCATTGCACACTAAAATTAATAACATTATTTATAACTTAATTTATTAAGTCTAAAACTGGCTAAGCATAGACAGAGCCATATGAGAGTGCCATGAGAAGCACAGCCGCTTGTTCTTCCTCGCCGAGCTTCCTCCGCTGCCTCTCCACCGTCGATCGCTGCATCAAAACCTCTCTTCCCAGAGCCAACAGACGCTGCTTCAAGCCGTCACCGAGCTGCTTGTTCTTCTTGCCCTTTTTATCGTTGGGGTTTTCTTTGTTTAATCCCATAATAGCCCTCCTCTTCTTCCTGCTTCTGATCCCGCACGCATTGCATAGCGACTGCAAAGCACAAATAAAAAATCAGAACAAAACCCAAAATAGTAATTTCGAAACTATTTAGGGTTTATGGGAGGCGAAATGACCTTGGGGCCCGCCGGACCGCCTCTCCACAGAGGGGTTTTGGAGGTTCCGCAGTCGGCACAGGTCTTCTTAAAGCCTTCCTCCGATGACCCGGCATCTGGGCTTTTTATAGTCATTTCCTCTGACTCCGATCCCTGCAAAAAAAACACAGAAACCCGATCCGATCAGCAGTTATTCGGATCAAAACCGAAAAACCCAGATCAAATAAACTCACTTTATCGCTTGGATCCAACATTCTGTATGTGATTTTTTGAAGATCTGAGACAAACCCAGTCGAGAAAAGATGGGAAATAGAACTGCGCCGCGATCAATTTGATCGATTGGTTTCTGGTGAAGTAAGAAGCTTTAGCGACTCAGAAAACCCTAGCTATGGAAAAAACAGAGGAACCAGAAGGAAAGAGATCGATCACAAATCAGAAAGCTGAGATCAAAAGTGCTTATAGAAGCTTTCCGAAAAAGCAGAGAGAAAAAAGAATGAGAAAAACAGAGGGAAACAGAGGAGGCTAGCAATGGAGGCGGGTGGTGATTGGGATGACGAGGCTAAATACTCGACTAAACCGACATGCCGTGAGAGAAGGTAGAGAGAGAAAGGCGGAGGGGTAGAGAGAGAGAGAGAGAGCCGCGCAGTGAGCAGGCAAAATGAGGAAACAAACCGACACACTCGCACCCGCCGCGCAGCAGATATAAAAATTGGAAAAGAAACCCTAGCCCTGGTAACTTGAAATGACGAAAATACCCACGGTTCGGGAAGAAACCACACATCCGATCCAACGGGAGCCAACCGCGCCAAAAGCTTGATGAATTGGGGGGAAAAGGGGCGCCATAAACTGGGTGGCAAAATTCAATTGGGTTTAGCATTTGGATTTTTTTCAAAAAAAATTAACTGTTTTTATTTTATTTTTTATTAAACGATAAATTTGTTACATTAAAAAGTCGACAAGAAAAACCCAGGTGTGATGCAAGGACGATACTCTTTTTCACCGCTGTAGTAGAGGGCCACTTGTTAAATGAAAATTGGAATGGGAGTGAGTGAAGAAAGAGTAAGAGAGATTGTAGGTTCTACACCGTTTGATACGTCCAACTTCCATTTGGGGGCTCAAAACATGTTTTCGTTGGCGGCAAATCCAAATATTTCTAATAAAAATTAATAAATTAATTTTGATTTGACCAAAAATAAATATAAATAAAAATGAATTAAAAGAATGACACCTCATTTCTTTTAGATTTTTATTTCAATTTATTTCAACGAATCCATTAAACTTTTCATCCATCTATGGTTGTATTATATTATATATACTAAATTTATATAGTAAGGTTAAGTGAATTGAATTTTGCCGGGAAGCCATTGTAGAGATTTAATTCGATGGAATTTCTACTTCTAGTTTCTAACGTTAGGTGAGTTTTTGAATTTGAATTTTCTTCCCGTTGCTAAAAAAGGAAATATTTTGTGATGACCTACTTTTTGAAATCTTTGTGAGTGAACCAAAACTTCTCAACTCCTGTCTTTTTAATTGCTTATAAGGAAAACTAATGAAAATGACTTGAAAACTTTGTGTTTTAACGATAAGGACAAAATAAATGGTAAAGTGAATAGTACTAGTATTGACTTTTTTGTGTAAAAATGTGGTTTTTCGTTAAAGTGAACAGTACCGGGAGCTTTTCGTTAAAGTTCCCTATTTTATATGGTATCTGCTAGTTTTGTGAATTCTCATCATTTGGGAAAACTTCTCATAAAACATGAAAAAATATTTGGATCGGCTATTTATTTGAACTTAAATTTCAGCAGGTAGACTATGTTTGTAAACTAAATAATATGTCACCAATAAAAAGTGATCACGTTAATCAACAGTTATATAATAATCTAATCATCAACTTCTAAGTCGTTTATTTTATAAAATTTCACCTATACATTTAGTCTCCCTAACATTACCCTTAAATAATTCCTCTTCAACTCATTTATGAAATTATGTCTAGAGTGCTAATCTTTTTTATCGTATAAAATAAGATAATAATATCATTTTTATTCAAAAAGATAAAGCTTCTCTATGTCAACGCGAGAGAGTGGTATTTTTTGAAGATCATATTTTTATATCACATTTTGTAGCAATTGACATATAAGGCCATTTTCAATCCAATGAGGGCCAGAGGGCTCCTTTTACCCCCCTAGCCCTCTAAGAAATTAATATTTTAATGAACAGTGTCATGTCATATTTTTTATTATTTCCAACTGAGGGGGCCAAAGGTCCATAGGCCAAATATAATTTATTATTTTAATTGAACTAATATGGTTACTTAAATTAAACTAACTCAATAATTTTTCGAGATGGAATCTCAATAATTTTGAGTGCCACGTGTCAATATGTGAGTAACTTTGCAGATTTCTTATCGATAAGGAATCTCAATAATTTTACGCTTTGAATTTCGAGTGCCACATGTCAAGATGTAATTGGTTGTGGGAATTTTAAATAGGATTTTTATCTGCATGACACTTCTTATCTTCAGCTTCCAATGTCCATAAATAAGGAGGATATTGGCCTAAAATTCACACACCCTCAACTTTGCCCTCTCCAATATCTCTTTCAATTCAAATTTACAATGAATTCCAACTTTGGATCATCTTCGGATTTTCCAACTGGGGGTCCTCATCCAATTCCGAATTGGAAGATAAATGGGCGCAGATGAGATGAGAAGATGAGGAGTCCTCATCTTCCATATTGTTTATTGTTGTTTAATGGCTTATGTAGTTATACGAAAAAAATTAGATTTTTTTATTTTAAAATTTTGTCCAAAAAAAAAATTCAAATCCAACGGTTACCTGGCGTCACGCTAATTTGGTATTTTTGGCTCAATGGGGCCCATGAGCCCTTTAGCCTAGCCCTCGGTTGAAGAAGGTTTTTGTGTCATTTCGGATTATTTTTAGCCCTATGACCTATTGGCCGGATCGATTAGAGATGGCCTAATATGTGCGTGCCGATTAATTTTCTAAAACATTATATATAAATTATATGCATTAGAGATCGCGTCCTATTACAGATAAATGCGATCTAAAAATATGATATCCGTAATAGTACTATCAAACCAAATACAGAAATAAATTTCATTTTGGAAAAGGGTTGAGGAATTTGAAGAGCCATAGGAATATATGTAGAAGTAGCTCCCTCAAGGTGAAAGCCACACATGAAAGATGAGCTTTATTATCCTTAATCTCATCCCACAAGTCACCCTAACACACAAACCAATATAAAAAGATTGCCAAAGAGGGCCTCTCAAACTCTTTGCCTCTTGATCCGTAGCCGCTGTTCGCTAGGTTTGTATAATTGTATGGATAGATAGGAAGGAAACAAGAGACAAAAATTTGCCAGAGAGACAATATTATGATATTACAAAGGAAAATGAGAGCTCATGGTGATGGCCTACCTCTTGTTTCTGTCCCCACCGCAATCCCAATAATAACCCTGGACCACACCACACAGACTTCCTTATTTTGTTGCCATCCCACTTTCCAACTTCTTAAGGTTAAAATGTAATTTTCCCAATTAATATATCACAGAATTAGCATGCCTGCTAGGTCAATCTTCAAATTTCAATCATGTTCATATCATAAAAGATTTATTTATTTTTACCATTCAGAGAAATTCAGAGGTTTTTTTTTATTACTCAAAACTGAGCCCAAACAGTCGCCCTCTTTCTCTACTTCCCTGCAAATTCCCAAAAAAAAAAAAAAAAAAAAAAAAAAAGAACATCACGACAATTCACATGCGTACAAAAACACAAAAATAAAAAAAGTCATGAAAATCGCAGCAATATATCGATTTGCTGGTCGAGAAATGCGAAACATCGTTTTCCCAAGTGTGGATTCTTTCTGTCACTCCCAAAACCCTAACCCTTTGGTTGGTTTTTGTGTAAATCGAGGAGATGCCCTTCCTTGAGTTTTATCTTGGCATCTACAAACAATACAACGCTTGTGTCTTATAATATACATGATATTGTTTCATGTTTTACTTTTACCTCATCATCTAATTACCTCTTCTTTTTACCCTCTGTCCTCGTATGTCAAATTATAAGGCCCAGTCCATTGACTAATCTCTCCCTCCCTAAAAAACGTGCTCTTTTTAACTTCTCAAACTCTCTGTTTCTTTTAACCGTCTAATTGAATAAATCAAACGAAAACGGCAGACATGAATTAATCACAAGTGTGTGCCATTTCTCGTCTTGAATCCCCACAAAGATCATTTAACAAAACCAAGTGAGACAAAACACTAGAGGTAAAAAACCAAGGTATAAAAATTGGAAATATGGAGAAAAATATAATACAATAATCACAAGGTCGTATTACTAAAGCACCACTAATCATTTTCCTTGCAATACACCAGAAAATGAGTTCATCAACTCTATATTCACTTGCCAAGACAAAACAAATCCCCGACTCTTCAGAAATATTAAATTACTCGTACAAACTACTGACTCCAAATTATAAAACTCGACGCTGCATTCAAGAAAACCCTCACCAGCACATTCGTTCAAGGCCCCTGTTCATGCAGCAACGAGCCTCTACGACACTTCCATAGTATTTCAGGGTAAGAGGCAGGCAGCGATGATGACCCCTGCCCACCAAACGTATCATGTGCCACAACTGAACCCACCCATCTCCTTATTCGGTCGTAGTAGAATAAACTGACCCACCTTGGCATCTCTGACGACAATGGACACCGGACCAGACTGAAACCAGACACACAAGATGCCCCCGACCCACTCCAACTTGACCTCAACCTTGACCCCAAACTTGACCCTCATCAGAAACTTCTGCTCCATTCAATCACAAGCTCCTGCAATTTTTGGAAACCAAAACAGTAAATAACAGGGACACAATTACCTCTGAACCTGTCTCGGTATTTAGTATAACCATCTATCTCAGACTGGTTTTGCATACCTTCAGCTAAAGTTGAATCCACCAGATGGAACCTGAACCTCACTCCCTCCAAAGCGGAAGCCTGGCTGGGTTCCGTCTCCTCCTGGTAATGTCTCTTCGTCTTCCTCCAACCAATATGTCTCCAGAATTTTTACAGACTTCTCATAGATCTCAGTGTTGTCGTGACTCTGTAGATTTTCAATCTTTTCTAGACCCTCAGCATCATCAACCAGCTGGGCATACAAATTAACTTCACTGTTACCCGCAGCTTTTTCAGCTTCCCCAACCTTCAGAATGTTCTCCAACCCCTCTAAACAGACGGTGACGATCCTTGGATCAGGGCATACAAGAAGATCACACAATGGTTTTACACAGCCTTCGCTAACCAGGTACCTGAGACCCATAAAGAAAAATCAAACATAATAAGAACCCATACAGCTAGAGAACCAAGAGGACCAAAAGAAGGCAATTATGAGATCACTCACTTGATTTGATCAGGAGTGCCACCAGAAGTAGCATTTGAGATTGCCCATGCAGCTTCTTTCTTTATGTCAAACTCAGCATGTTGGAGTAAGTTGACCAGAGGACCAATCAAACCAGCTTCAATTACAGACTGCGTCATTTTAAAATGTATTAGTAAACATGGATAGCTAATTTTCATGAACACAAATTTAAATGATAACTTTTCAAAGGATTCACTTCTATATGAGATGACCTTTGCATACTTGCGGCAAGTTATCTAATTAAAGTTCCCACATAAACTGAGAATCTCATATTTAGTTAAATACTAGTATGATGAACTATTCCTCCAAACTTTGAACGGAAAAGTTGATACTAGTAAAACAAAACCATCAGTTTCAATGTTAGAGGGACACGTCATGTTCAGAACTTAGGACAGTAGATACTGACGAAATGCTAGAATGTCCACACAGAAAACTTCAATATTTTAACAAGAGATCTATTGTAACAACTAACATGCATAAAGCAATAATACACAAGAATATTCTCAAAACATACAATAATAGAGTGTAAAGACATCAGTAGCCAATATTAGCAATGAGGATAATCAATACAATAACTTATTTTACAATGATTACCTGTATTTGATCCCTGTTTCCAGCTGTAACGTTTGAGATTGTCCAGCAAGCTTCTTTCTTAATGCTCTTTTTATGATTATGAGTCAGCAGGCTCAGAAGGCATGGGAGTGAACCATTGTTGATGATGCACTGAAGAAAAGAGTTTCTTGTCATGGTCATAAAAAATAAAAATAAAAATGGGTCACATAATGAGAGCAAGATGACATTACATAATGGTAAAATCAGATTTATGTACAAAGTTTATAACCTTACAATCACCATGATTCAACCACAAAGGGATTTCTTTTTCATTATAAAGGTTTAAACTTAAAACGAAAAATCCTTCAGATTCACATGTTGAACACACATAAGATGTAAATAAGTTATTCAGAATTTCAGATACTAGATATGATCAACTAGCACCTATTGTATGACATGACCAACAGAGTTTTCCAATTAGATTCTCTCTTTACCATAATTTCGAATTACCAAAAAATGCTTAGCATTTTCCTGACGTAAAAGAAAAATTCATAGTTTAACGCTGTCAAGTAATAGCCTAGACCAAACAATCATTGCTGTATGATTCTAAAACAAATTTTAAATAACACAAGTAATGAAAATGTAAGTGAAAAAGAAATTCAAGGTCCGGATACCTGAGTCTGAAGATCATCTCCAGTCACAATATTACCAACAGTGCGAAGTGCAGGAATGAGAACAGAAGGAGATGGATGTCTGGAACAACAGAACAAACCATCAGTATAATGGGCAAATAAAAGATAAGTAAAAGCACATAGATGAAGAGTGTAACACTCACAAGAGGAGCTGCACAAGTCGGACACAGACACCTGCCTCAATCACAGCTTGGATTTTGTCATTCGTGCCATCCGAGAGATACGAGAGTGCCCAGCAGGCATCTGTCAAGACTTCTTCATCATTGGAATGAACTAAACGTTCAAGAGCGGGAAGTGCTGGCTTCACCTGATAATGAGACCCCAAAGTTAATAAAACGCCAGAATGATAAATCAAAGAATTGTTGAATTCCAAACAGTGGGCAGTACAAGGCACAAACCTGGTCAAAAGGAGGCTGTGGCTTGCCCCTGCAAAAGTTAGACAGTGTCCATGTTGCATTTCTCAGCATTGAAAGCTTTGCATGCTCATTCAACTGAGCCAGCAACGGCATCAAGGCTCCACTGCTGAGGACAAGATCACGACATCTAGGGGAATCACCAGCAACATTTCCCAATGCCCACACAGCCTACAATTTCGGAATAGATTTTCAGAAACAGTTTAGTATAACTATAATCTCTGTGGTAAAATACAATCTATACATTGACCAATACACAGCGCCAATAAGTATTAACATATACCTGCTCCCTAACATCATCACTCGGAGAAGCAAGAAGCTTTACAAAGATTGGGACTGCCCCTTGCTCAATCACCACCTTGGTGTTCTCTGAGGTTCCTGACGCTATGTTTGTAAGAGCCCAAGCAGCTTCGAACTAGACAAAATCAAATACATCAGCAACACAACTAAACAAAAACACAGACAATCATAAATAACAATGCAACAGAGAAACGAATTCGGACCTGAAGTTGCGGAAAATCCTCCCTCATGAGGAATGCCACAAAGCGGGGAACAACTCCTGATTGGATAACTTCCTCAATCGGAGGGCTTCGTTCTACAAGTTAAAAATTTAGATTATATCAGTACTACCAATTTTTCATGTAAACTAAAAACATTAAACACAAACACAAAGGGGAAAAAAACTCAAAAAAATCTTAATCACGTATATTACCAATCGAAAGCAGTTTTCGGAACTGCGTAGTGGACTCCAGCTGCAAACTGTTGTCGTCGGACCAAACCCCAGCAACCATGGCAGGTAGACTCTCTAACTGCAATCATATACAAACCCACATAAGTACCCATGAGTTGAATTTTACCCTAACCTATTGCTCAAAACATCAAATCAAACCCTAAATGTCCAATATCGGATCCATTCAAAGCCACAATTGAAGAGATCGGCGACAAAAACCCCTAGCAAAATTGTTACCTTCTTCTCGAGATTTGACGGCTGGAGAGATGGCGCGAACTGTTGGGCTTGGAGGCCTTCGCGACGCTTCTTCAGCAAGCTCTCTTCGCGCTTGCTCTTCCGGATCTCCACCATGTTGTCCTCTCTCCTGCGACGACCCTCCTCGGCGTCCACCGCCACCTTGTAGCGGTTCCGGCGGACCTCGGTCCTCGCGCTTGGCCTCAGCGACATGTCGTATGCCTTGAGTACGTCTAAGGGAGACTGATCGTGATCCCAATGGGTCGGAGACGGAGACGGAGAAGGAGAGCAACAGAAAACCCTAGAAATTGGACTTTTCTGAGTATTCGAAAGAGGGAGAGGGACTGAGGAAGAGAGAGAGAAGGGTTTCTATAGGGCCCAATCGGGTGTTTGAAATTATATTATTTTTTTCTTTTCGGGATTTTATTACCGCGGGTTACTTAACTAATTATTGTTTTTCAGGTATTTTCATCTTTGTAAAATGGTTTTTTATTACTCCTAAATAATTAAATTTAGAGAGTTTTAACAAAAACACTCCATATACTGTTCACTTTTAACGAAACATTACATTTTTACCCTTTCTTGGAACTATTCATTATATCTTTAAAAATGACTTTTTTGTAAAATTAAAGATTTTTTAGACCTTTCGTTAGTTTTTCTTTAAATTTATGCTAGTAAACAATTTCACATTTCATTCTTTTATTTTCTGACGAATAAATTTTTTCACCAACTAAGAATTCGTTAGAAGTGTTTTTAAAATAATAAAAACGACAATAAAAAAATTATTTTTGAGATCCAAAAGCCCTAAACATTTTAAGTGTTTTTTTACTAATTTACTTCCCTTTTTACTAAACATTAGTTTTAAAATTATTTCATAAAAAAATGCTTCAATTATTTTAAAAACACTTTCAAACAAGTTAAAAGGTGACACACCCCGACCCAAAAGTGGAGCGTGCTGGCCATGACGTGAGCGTGACGTAATCATGTGCACAGTGCGGAAGCAAGATTTATAATAGGAGTTACGAACGAATTAAAACTAAGCCACTAGCAACCTAATTAAGATAATGTGCTAGAGCGAGAATTTATAGTGCTTTTACAGAACCAGAGCATAACTAGTCTAATGCAATCAAGCAGAATGAAATAAGTTCAAATAACACCCAAGGGTGTCCTACATAATGAGTACTCTGTCAGAACTGCCGGACAATCCTCTTTAGCCACCAACGACAAAATCTACCTAGAACCTGGAGGGGCGAAAAACAAAACGTGAGTGGGCAAAAACAAATCTTTTCAAAATCATTCTTTTCTCAAAAGTTATAATCCCTCTCCGTAAAACCTGTATAATTTCCCAGAAATAAAGTATATACTCATATATATATATATATATATATATATATATATATATATATATATATATCTCAAAATCATGGTGGAAAAATATGTATGTATGTCATGCCAAAGTATCTCAACTGAACGCTAATTATAACTCTGTGAATGTGATTGAATGTCAGGTAATCAACTCAGCACTTGGCTGTATATATAGCTCATAATCATTCTCAATAATCACTTCAGCCCTCGACTGTATATATAGCTCATAATCAAACTCATCATATCATGTATATATCCTGGACACAAATCAATACCACATCTAGTGGTCTGCACAACATCACTGTATATAGAATAAATATGCTCTAGTGCTACAATCACGTGAAAACTGTGCGAATAATTCGTGGGTCACCTACGAGTCGAACCCACTTATAGTGGTCTATACGACAGGACTTTGAACCTAACTTGGATCCAAGGCGAACATGCAGTGCGGGAGGTGAACATCACGTGAAAGACTATGCCCTTAACTCTGGGCGGGAGCACTAATATCAAGGTGCAGGTGTATGAGCTCTCATCACATCATTCATTCTCATTCTCATTATAACCATTATATAAACTTACCTGACACTTACCTGTGCGTCCACATCACCATCATAATTATATGCAATCATTAATGCACAATTAAAATAAATAGATACTTTGCATTGAATTTCAAAACGTATAATCATTTAAGTTCATTTTCTGGGAAAAATAGCAGTATATAGGTATATACGGAAAACAAAAGCCCACTCACTGATAAGTAGCCGGGTCGTAACCCTCACGCCTAGCCTGGCTATGCTCGTCCTTGGGATAGGTCTCGCCTATATGAGAATTAACTGAAATAACATTAATTAACGCACATAAACAAAACTTTGGAAATAACTTCTCATACATTGCTCAATTTTGGTATTTGAATATACCAACGTGATCTACTCGACTTCATGAACACCCAGGAATTTTTAGAAATTTTTTTGGAGCCCCCACGAACCGCCCAAGGCACGGCCAGACGCGCCGGCCACGTGTAATGGCACAGTGACGCCATTAGGAATAGTCCTCGGAATATTCCGTCAAAACTAACTGACGCCGTTACCTCCGTTAGGAATATTCCGTTAAAACTAACGGAATATCCCATCTTATTCTCCGGCGAGTCACCAGACGCTGGCGACTTTGCCGGTTTCTAGAAAAACCTTTTAAACACCATATCTTTGTCATTTTTGCACCATTTTCAATGAAACAAGTTCCAAAATGAAGATCTCAACCAAATGAAAAAAACCATACCTACCTCAACCCCCAACTCGCCGGGGATTCGCCGGAAAAAGCCTCGAAAGTTCCAGCCAAAATTGAAACTTTCCGTTCTCGCGATTTCGACGTCCAATTTCTTCCAACGAAGCACTACGAGCTTCGTAAAGACCTCCTTAAGCTCCCTATGAGCTTGAAATCCCCTAAAAATCAAGCATAAAAATTGCATGAACAATGACAATCTCGGAGGTAGGATTTTCACGTGAAATCGAATGAGTTCTTACCTAAAACTGGTACCAAATGATTCGTAGCACCACGAGGAATGCAATGGTGTCTTCAAAACCTTTGATCTGTGAGGTTTGGTATGGTTTTGGGTGTCGTCCGTACGTAGAGAGAAGAGAGAGAAGGTACGTGAGTGAGAGAAGAGGGAGAAGGGATGAGTGATCCACAACTCATCCAACCAATCACAACTAAAGAAATATCTAGTTTTAATTGGGTCCAAGGTTTTAGGATTAGTTAATTGACCTAAAAACCAAGCTTGAACCACTCACTACAATCAAACATCCAAGGGCAATTTCGTCTTCTCACATCAGTTGTACAAAATTTTTGGGACGGCCTGTCACAATCTACCCACCTTATAAAAATTTCGTCCCGAAATTTCACACAACAAATAACAACACTAATATCCATAAAACAACATTGGATACATTTCTCTCATCCTGTCCTCCGTCTCCCAAGTCGCTTCTTCCGCTGAGTGAGTTCTCCATAATACTTTTACCAAACGCACTGCCTTGTTCCTCAGCACCTTATCTTTCCAATCCAATATCGTCACTGGCTCATCGTCGTAAGTCAAATCTGGATTAATCTCTAAAGGTTGCAGAGGAATCACATGTGACGGATCTGAAACATAGTGCCGCAGCATAAAAACATGAAACACATTGTGCACTCTGGACAGTTCTGACGGCAACTCGAGCCTGTAAGCCACTTTACCGACTCACTTGGTGATCTGATAAGGTCCAATGTACCTAGGACATAGCTTTCCTTTCTTCCCGAATTGAACTACACCTCTCCACAGTGATAACTTAAGACACACCCCGTCGCCAACATTATACACTCGGTCAGTAGCACGCTTATCTGCTAAACTCTTCTGGCGATCATGGGCCGCTTTTAGGTTAGCCTTAATAACCTGAACATTCTGAGTAGTCTCCTCTACTATTTGAGGGCCCTCTAAAACTCTTTCGCCAACTTCTGACCAACACAAGGGTGTACGACAAGGTTTTCCATAAAGTGCCTCGAACGGTGCCATCCCAATACTGGAGTGAAAGATATTATTATAGGTGAACTCCATCAAATCCAAACGATGATGCCACGTGTCACCAAACTGCAAAACTGAAGATTTTAGCATATCCTCCAACGTCTGAATCGTCCTCTCAGATTGCCCATTTGTCTGAGGATGATATGTCGTACTATAACATAATTTCGCACCAAAGGCTTCATGGAATGCTATCCATAACTTGGAAGTGAATCTAGGATCACGGTCCGAGATAATACTGACTGGAACTCCATGGTACTTCACAATCTTTGATATGAACAACTCAGCTAATTGGTTTAGAGAAAACTTCTCCCTCACCAGAATAAAATGCGCCGACTTAGTGAGCCGATCAACAATCACCCAGATTCCATCATAACCATTCTATGTACGAGGAAGCTTGTACACAAAATCCATAGTAATGTCTTCCTATTTCCACTGTGGAACGGGTAGTGGCTGCATCAATCCAAATGGCTTATTCCTTTCAGCTTTGACTTGCTGACATATGACACATTTGCTTACATACTCAGCAATCTCCCTTTTTCATACCCGACCAATAATAGAATGGTCAAATGTTATTATACATCTTCGTGCCTCTAGGATGCATCGCATAAGCTGAAATATGCGTTTCGTCCAAGATATCCTTCTTCAATTCTGCATTGTCCGGTACGTATATTCTGTTTCCCTGCATGAGCATGTCATCTGATTATCTGATTCGGATGTCTTTCTTCTTCCCTTTATTTCTTAACCGAATAAGTTTTTGAGTTTCTTCATCATTAATCTGGGCCTCGAGTATTCTGTCAATTAGGATTGGCCCGACTTGGAAACTAGCAAGTAAGGCTTCCTCTCGACCATCTACCACCGGATTCTCTACCTCTAATTGCACTCCAGTCGATCTCAACTCTGTAAGAAGAGGAACACGGCTCGCATAAAAAACATTAACTTTGCCCTATGATTTCCTGCTAAGAGCGTCAGCCACCACATTTTCACGACCCGAGTGATACTCTATCGTGCAGTCGTAGTCGCTCAACAACTTAATCCACCGTCGCTGACGAAGATTCAAATCCTTCTGAGTGAACAGGTACTGAAGACTCTTGTGATCTGAGAAGATCCTACATTTCTCACCGTAAAGATAATGTCTCTAAATTTTCAAAGCGAAAATAATGGCCGCTAACTCCAAATCATGAGTAGGATAATTCTTCTCATGAGGCTTTAACTGACGCAAAACGTAAGCGATCACCTTACCATGCTGCATCAAAACACATCCTAGGCCACTCAATGAAGCATCCCTATAAATCTCGAAGTTACCATCATCACCAGGAAGAGCTAAGACAGGAGCATGAGTGAGACAATACTTCAACTGCTGAAAATTTCGCTCACAATTATCATCCCACTCAAACTTAACATCCTTCTTAGTCAATCTCGTCAGTGGTAAAGCCATGACTGAAAAGTCTTTAACAAACCGTCGATAGTAACCTGCTAAGCCAAGGAAACTTCGTACCTCGGTGACGGTTCGTGGCTGCTCCCAATTCTCCACAGCTACTATCTTCTAAGGGTCAACCTGGATACCTTGAGTTGAAACAACATGCCCCAAGAATGATACTTGATCTAGCCAGAACTGGCACTTGCTGAACTTAGCATACAATCGATGTTCCCTCAGCTTCTTCAACACCAAAGAAAGATGTCGAACATGGTCTGCTTTTGACTTAGAATACACCAGAATGTCATCAATAAAGACAATGACGAATCTATCCAAATACTGCTGAAATACCTTATTCATCAACCCCATGAAAGCTGCCAGTGCATTAGTCAATCTGAATGGCATCACAAGAAACTCATAATGACCATAACGAGTCCTAAAAGCAGTTTTAGGAGCGTCGTTACTCTTGATCTTCAATTGATAATAACCAGACCTCAGGTCAATCTTAGACAACACACAGGCACCTCGAAGTTGATCAAAAAAATCGTCTATACGCGGCAATGGATAATGGTTTTTAATCGTCACCCGATTCAATTGCCTGTAATAAATGCATAGCCTCAAGGTACCATCTTTCTTTCGAACAAACAAGACTGGGGCTCCCCAAGGTGAAGTACTAGGCCGAATGAAACCTTTGTCAAGTAACTCCCGTAATTGGATCTTCAACTCTCTCAACTCAGCAGGAGCCATTCGATAGGGAGTTAAGGAAATAGGATTAGTACCTGGTAACAAATCGATGGCGAACTCCACATCGCGATCTGGCGGCAATCCAAGTAAATCATCAGGGAAGACGTCAGAAAAATGTCTGACCACCTTAACATTCTCCAATCTAACAGAAGTATCATCATTAAGTACCATGTGAGCCAAGTACCCTTGACAACCTTTCTTTAATAACTTTTTGGCTCTCACCGCCGAAATAACTCCATGTCTAACTCCACTACGTTCTCCAACAAAAGTAACTTCAGGTAATCCAGGACAATGGAAAGTCACTGATTTCTTGTAACAGTCAATTTTGGCGCGATTGTATTGCAACCAATCTGTGCCTAGAATGACGTCAAAATCAACAATGTCTAACAGAGTGAGGTTAGTAGGCATAACCACATTCTCTACTATTACGGGACATCCTAGATATACGTAATCTATATAACATTTCTCCTCTCTAGGTATAGAAAACTCCAACTCATACCTAAGAGGTGAAGGTTGAGGTTGTGTCAACTGAGCAAACGTATGAAAAATTACGGAATGTGTAGCACCACAGTTAATCAACATTTTAGCATAATGACCGAGAATGTTTAACGTACCCATGATTAAGTCTGGGTTGTTCTGGGCATCCTGAAGTGAAAGGTTATGGATGCACCCTTTAGCCTGCTGCCGTACTCCTTGACCTCTGCTAGCATGCATTCCTCGACCCTGAGAATTACGTCCTTGGCCTGACTGACTGGGCTGCCTCGATGACCCAACACCACTAGTAGCAACATCAACTGTTGAGGCTGTCCCCTGGAATACCATTGCGATCCACTAGCTAAATATTGCTGCTGAGACATATATCATCCCGAATACGGTTGCTGTGGAAGCATATATCCTCCGGAATACTGCCCATAACCACCTGCTGATAGGGATCCGAAGGGTACTGAGACTGGTCCGAAGAATAAGGAACGGGGTCCCCCTGATAGTGGAAAGCTTCACCACGACCCGTCTGAGTGTAACCACTCGGTTATGAGAATTGCTGCATCGGAGCTAGCGGTGGTAAGGAAGGCTGATGGGGCCTCTGCTAGCCCTGAGGATAGTACTTAGCTAGGTGTCCTACCTGACCACAAGTATAGCACCCATTGCTACCACATTGACATTCCCCAAAATGTCGATTGTTGCACCCACGGCATAAATGAGCACTACCTCTACCAGAATTCCCCTGCCTCTGGGATCTGGAACCTCCGAAGAACCTGCCTCTTCCTCTCTGTCCTGTAGAACTGAAGCCTCCACTAGAAAAACTAGAGCTAGCCCCGCTTCGTTTAAAGCTCTGGGTCTGGCGAGGTTCTTGTGAGAATTGGCCTTTCCCCTTATTATCCTTCCTTTGATTCCCATCTTTTTCTTCTTCCTCATCGCTCTCACTGGGTAAGTTCTCTGAATCCTCAATCTGTAATACGGCCTCATAAAACTCATGATAAGTAGCACAGGGAATCGCGGTCGCTATAGTGCGTCATTTCTTCTTCGTACCCAATTTGAAGCGAATGAGCATCTCAACTGGGTTAGCAGCAACCTCCGGATGATAGCGAGATAGATCAGTAAACTTCCTGTAGTACTCATTTGCTGACAGTTTCTTCTGTTTCAAACTCGCAAATTCATGCTTCTTACTGTCTATATACGTATGAGGAATAAACCTTTTGTAAAACAACCGTTTGAATACCTCCCAATCATGAGCTTCCTCCTCGGGCATCTCATCAGTCAGCTGTCCCCACCATGATACCGGTTCTTTACCCAAAAACCAAGTGGTCGTCTCAACCCACCTGTTTGGAGCTAGACTTCCCTAACTCTGCATCAGTCTAAAAGTCCTCTCAATATGCATTATCCATTTCTCTAAACCCTCGGGTCTTTCATTTCCCGCAAAACTATTTATTTTCAAATCATGAACGGACTCTAGAATGGTCCTATGGGAAGGACGAACTACAGACTAAATAGCACTCGATATCGCTTCCCCTAGCTGGGCTATGTCAGGGAGATTAGGCTCATCTGAACGATGTGGCTTTCTATGAGGCGGCATAGTTCTGACAGAAGACATCAAATCATTAGAAATTTCACAAGATGTGCAGGACTGGAACCTAATGCTCTGATACCAAACTGACACACCCCGACCCAAAAGTGGGGCGTGCCGGCCGTCACGTGAGTGTGACGTAACCATGGGCACAGTGCGGAAGCAAGATTTATAATAGGAGTTACGAACGAATTAAAACCAAGCCACTAGCAACCTAACTAAGATAGTGTGCTAAAGCGAGAATTTATAGTGCTTTTATAGAACCAGAGCATAACTAGTCTAATGCAATCAAATAGAATGAAATAACTTCAAATAACACCAAAGGGTGTCCTACATAATGAGTAGTCTATCATAACTGCCAGACAATCCTCTTTAGCCACCAACGACAAAAGCTACATAGAACCTGGAGGGGCGAAAAACAAAACGTGAGTGGGCAAAAACAAATCTTTTCAAAATCATTCTTTTCTCAAAAGTTATAACCCCTATCCGTAAAACTTGTATAATTTCCCAAAATAAAGTATATACTCATATATATAGATCTCAAAATCATGTTGGAAAAATATGTATGTATGCCATGCCAAAGTATCTCAACTGAACGCTAATCATAACTCTGTGAATGTGATTGAATGTCAGGTAATCAATTCAGCCCTCGACTGTATATATAGCTCATAATCAAACTCATCATATCATGTATATATCCTGCACACAAATCAATACCGCCTCTAGTGTTCTGCACAACATCACTGTATATAGAATAAATATGCTATAGTGGTACAATCACGTGAAGACTGTGCGAATAATTCACTGGTCACCTACGAGTCGAACCCACTTATAATGGTCTATACGACAAGACTGTGCACCTAACTTGGATCCAAGGCGAGCATGCGGTGCGAGGTGAACATCACGTGAAAGACTATGCCCCTAACTCTTGGTGGGAGCACTAATATCAAGGTGCAGGTGTATGAGCTTTCATCACATCAAATCACATCATTCATTCTCATTCTCATTATAACCATTATATAAACTTACCTAACACTTACTTGTGCGTCAGCAGCACCATCATAATTATATGCAATCACTAATGCATAATTAAAATAAATAGATACTTTGCATGGCATTTCAAAACGTATAATCATTTAAGTTCATTTTCTGGGAAAAATAGCAGTATATAGGTATTTACAGAAAACAAAAACCCACTCACTGATAAGTAGCCGGGTCGTAACCCCCACGTCTAGCCTGGTTACGCTCGTCCCCGGGGATATGTCTCGCCTATATGAGAATTAACTACAATAATGTTAATTAACGCACATAAACGGAACTTTGGAAATAACTTCTCATACATTGCTCAATTTTGGTATTTGAATATACCAACATGATCTACTCGATATCACGAACACCCAGGAATTTTTAGAAATTTTTTTGGAGCCCCCACGCGCCAACCACGCGTGGCCACGTGCTTGGCACGTGTAACGGCACAGTGACGTCATTAGGAATATTCCATCAAAACTAACTGACGCTGTTACCTCTGTTAGGAATATTCCGTTAAAACTAACGGAATATCCCATCTTCTTCTCCGGCGAGTCACCAGACGCCGACGACTTCGCCGATTTCTAGAAAAACCTTTTTAAACACCATATCTTCGCCATTTTTGCACCATTTTCAACGAAACAAGTTCCAAAATGAAGATCTCAACCAAATGAACAAAACCATACCTGCCTCGACCCCCAACTCGCCAGGGATTTACCAAAAATATCCTTGAAAGTTCCGGCTAAAATTGAAACTCTCCGTTCTCGCGATTTCGACGTCCAATTTCTTCCAACGAAGCACTCTGAGCTTCGTAAGGACCTTCTTAAGCTCCCTATGAGCTTGAAATCCCCTAAAAATCAAGCATAAAAAATTGCATGACCAGTGACAATCTCGGAGGTAGGATTTTCACGTGAAATCGAGGGAGTTCTTACCTAAAACTGGTACCAAATGATTCGTAGCACCACGAGGAATGCAATGGTGTCTTCAAAACCTTCGATCTGTGAGGTTTGGTATGGTTTTGGGTGTTGTCCATACGTAGAGGGAAGAGAGAGAGAGATAGTCTGCGAGAGAAGAGAGAGAAGGTACGGGAGTGAGAGAAGATGGAGAAAGGAAATGAGTGGTCCACAACTCATCCAACCAATCACAACTAAAGAAATATCTAGTTTTAATTGGGTCCAAGGTTTTAGGATTAGTTAATTGACCTAAAAACCAAGCTTGAACCACTCACCACAATCAAATGTCCAAGGGCAATTTCGTCTTCTCGCATCAGTTGTACAAAATTTTTGAGACGGGCTGTCACAAAAAGTCAATGTCACTTGTTAATATTTTTTTGTTACCAAAATGCACAAAATATTAATTGACTTAATTTTATTTTAGTGTTTAAAATGTTTTTTATTTTCAAATAAGAGAGAAATACTTGAAGGTTACACCAAAAGTTTTTATTTTACATCATTTAGAAATTTAGCTAATAAAAAACTATATACAAAATGACACACCCCGATCCGGAAACCGAGGCGTGCCGGCCGTCACGTGTGAGTGACGTAGCCAAAGACGTCAGCGGAAGCAAATTTGGCATGAAGTGCAGTAGTGAAAGTTAAGTTGATAATATACATATGATACAGAGCCGATCCTAGGTGCAGTCAAGTTTAAACAAACATTACAACTACGAAAGAAATCCTACATAAGTGGTGGTCTGTCAGAACTGCCTTGGTGCCTCGCTAACCGTCCACGACGTTGCTACCTAGTACCTGGAGGGGCGCAAAATATAAAAGGTGAGTGGGCAAAAACAAAGTTTTCCAAAACCATTTCATAAGATCCATAAATAACCCATCGCTGTAAATCAGTATAATTTTCCCAGAAAATAATACGTATATAAACTTATATACGAAAACATCGTCTACATATCAAAACTCATCATCAAGCTCAAGATTAGGCCATGTCAATATATCAACTCCGAAAATCATTATCATCAGGCAAGTAATATAAAACTAGGATGTCCCTAGTGTCCTATCAGCCGGAGTCACCTCTAATGACCTGTACGGCTGAATCTATAGCTCATCAAACATACTCAATCCCTATCAATCATCATTATCCTGCACACGAGTCGGAACCACCTATAGTGGTTTGTACGACAGGCTAGGAGTATAATATTACGCTCTGTGCTACGATCACGTGAAGGCTGTGCGACGAATCGCGGGTCACCAACGAGTCGGAACCACCTATTGTGGTCTGTACGACAGGCTAGGCACCTGCCTTGGATCCAAGGTGAGCGTACGGTGCGTGAGGTGAACAATCACGTGAAGGCTAGGCCCTACTCTGGCGGAGCACAAACACCCGAGGTGCAGGTGATTAGCTAAATCACAATCTATCATCATTTCAAGCACTACCACAGTACTTACCTGACTTATCTGGTCGTCCTCGGCGTCAGTGCATAATAAATGCAATCATAATCACAGGCATAAAACATAATTGGCATACGACATAGCAATTCAATTATAAAATCCAATCAATTCGTAAATCAATCAATTTACGTTTCTGGGAAAAACGTCATATATATATATATATATACTGAAAACGAAAGCCCACTCACTGATATGTCGACGGGTCGTATCCCCCGAGCCTAGAGTGACTGCGCTTGTCCGCTGGATACGTCTCACCTATACGTGAATTAATCGCAAAACCGTCACTAACAGCACATAAACGAACTACGTAAATAACTTTTCATACGAAGGTAAATTTTGGTATTTGAATATACCAACGCGACCTACACGACGTCACGATCGTCGTGATAATTTTAGAATAATTTTTGGAAGTGGCACGCGCCGCCACGCGCCGGGAAGCCCACGGGCAGACGCGCCCCCACGCGCGTCATCCCCTACCTCCAGCTCGCCGGAAAACCCACCGGCGCCGGAAAACCTGCAACTCGACCCTTCTCTCTCATTTCTTCACCTTTTTCACTCGTTTTTCTTCCTACATCCTCTAAATTCAATGTAGAACAAGGCTATACCTTCAAATTCCTCGAAAAACGACTGGAAATTCCTCGGGGAATTTCTCCAATTTCGGTCAAGTCCAAAACCAGTGATCCCGACGTCCAAATCTTGCAAACGAGGTACTCCGAGGTTCGTGGGACAGTTCTAAGATGATTGGTGATCTTGTTTTCACCTAAAACAAAGCCAAATCAAAGTTGATGAACAGTACCCTAATAAAAACTCACGGTTTCGATAGGTTTTCAAGGTTACTAAGCCTAAAACTTGTATCTACGAGTTCCACAGAGTCCAACGAGTTCAAATAAACTTACCTCAAGCCTTGATCGAGTTCGAAATGGTTTGTGTGTGTTCGTCCGTACATAGAAGTCGTGGGAATGAAAGTGAGAGAGTTTGAAAGAGAGAAAGAGATAAGAAAGAAGAAAATCAGAATTGGTTTGGTGCACGTGTGTGCGTGCATGTATAGGGACATGTGTCCCAACTTGGGTTTAAAGATTTAGGACACCCAGAAGCCCAATATCGTGTCCAAACGTACTCGTTCGCGCGAGGTCAAGGGTAATTTCGTCATTTCACATCGACAAAATATAAATCTCGGGACGGGATGTCACAACCTACCCTCCTTAATAAAATTTCATCCCCGAAATTTACATAACACAAGCAAACACTAAAAACCATAGAATAAGCGCGGATACATAACTCTCATCCGCTCCTCTAACTCCCAAGTAGCTTCCTCAACCGAATGGTTTCGCCACAATACCTTTACTAACCAAACCGTCTTGTTCCGTAGAACCTTATCCTTCCAGTCTAGGATAGTCACTGGCTCCTCCTCGTACGTCAAATCAGGATTAACTTCTAACTGCTGCGGAGGTAGAACGTGAGACGGATCAGCAACGTAATGACGTAGCATCGAAACGTGGAACACATTATGAACTCTGGATAGCTCTGGAGGTAACTCGAGTCTGTATGCCACTTCACCTATCCGCTCGGTGATTAGGTATGGTCCGATATACCTGGGACTCAACTTCCCTTTCTTACCGAACCGTACAACCCCTTTCCACGGCGATAACTTCAGAAACACCCAATCACCTACCTCGTAAACCCGATCTGTGGCATGTCTATCGGCTAAGCTCTTCTGGCGATCCTGGGCCACTTTCAAGTTAGACTTGATTACCTGGATATTCTGAGTCGTCTCGTCAACTATCTCTGGGCCCTCAAGTACCCTCTCGCCAACTTCCGACTAACATAGGGGCGTACGACAAGCTCGACCGTACAACGCTTTGAATGGTGACATTCCGATGCTCGAATGATAACTGTTGTTGTACGCGAACTCCATCAGATCCAAGCGTAGATGCCATGCATCACCAAACTGTAGTACGAAAGATCGTAACATATCCTCAAGCGTCTGAATGGTCCTCTCGGACTGTCCGTCCGTCTGTGGATGGAAGCCGTACTATACAGTAGCCTCGTGCCGAGGGCTTCCTGGAATGCCGTCCAAAACTTGGATGTGAATCTCGGATCTCGATCTGAGATAATGCTGACTGGCACGCCATGATACTTGACTATCTTCGATACGAAAAGCTCAGCTAATCGTCGTAGAGAAAACTTCTCTCGAACCGGGATGAAGTGTGCAGATTTCGTAAGCCGATCAACTATTACCTAAACACCGTCGTAACCATTCAGTGTACGGGGTAACTTATAGACGAAATCCATGGTGATGTTCTCCCATTTCCACTGAGGAACGGGAAGTGGTTGCAGTCGTCCGAACGGTTTCTTCCTCTCGGCTTTAACCTGCTGGCAAACAATACATCTGCTCACGTACTCGGCGATCTCCCTCTTCATACCCGACCAATAGTAGAATGGTCGAATGGTATGATACATCTTGGTACTGCCCGGATGCATCGCATAAGCTGATACGTGTGCCTCATCGAGAATAGCCCTCTTTAACTCTGCGTTGTTTGGTACGTACATTCTGTTTCCTTGCATGAGCATACCGTCGGTTTCTCGAATCCGTAGATCGGTCTTTTTACCTTCACCCCTCAATCGAATCAACTCCTGAGTCTCCGCGTCATTCAACTGAGCCTCGAGAATACGGTCAATCAGAATCGGTCTGACCTGGAAGTGAGCAAGTAATGCTTTCCCTCGATTCTCTGCCTCCGAATAATCAATCTCCAATCCGACTCCGGTCGACCTCAACTCGGCCAATAACGGAGCACGGCTCGCGTATATAGCATCCACTCTACCCTGAGACTTCCGGCTAAGTGCGTCAGCTACTACGTTTGCACGACCCGGATGATACTCAATCGTGCAATCGTAATCACTCAGCAACTCCATCCACCTTCGCTGACGAAGGTTCAGATCTCTCTGGGTGAACAAGTACTGGAGGCTCTTGTGGTCTGTAAAGATCATGCACCTCTCACCGTAGAGGTAATGTCTCCAGATCTTCAACGCAAATACAATCGCCGCCAACTCAAGATCATGAGTACGATAATTCATCTCGTGCGACTTCAACTGCCTCGATGCATAAGCGATCACCCTACCATGTTGCATCAACACGCAACCCAGGCCATTGAATGATGCGTCACTATAGACCTCGAAGTTACCACTATCGTCCGGAAGTGCTAGCACTGGAGTATAAGTAAGACAATGTTTCAACTGCTGAAAGCTCCGTTCGCAGCTATCATCCCACTCAAATCGAACATCTTTCCTGGTTAACTTCGTAAGAGGTAACGCAATCACTGAGAAATCCTGCACGAACCGCCGATAGTAGCCTGCTAATCCGAGGAAACTCCGTACCTCAGAAACAGTTCGTGGCTGTTCCCAATTCTCCACCGCTGCTATCTTCTGGGAATCCACCTGAATACCCTGTGCTGAAATAACGTGCCCCAAAAATGCCACCTGGTCTAACCAGAATTGACATTTACTGAACTTAGCGTATAATCGATGCACCCTCAGCTTCTTCAGCATTAATGAAAGGTGTCGCACATGATCTGACTTCGATTTAGAGTACACCAGAATGTCATCGATAAATACAATGACGAACCGATCCAAATACTGCTGAAATACCCGGTTCATCAAATCCATAAAAGCAGCTGGGGCGTTAGTCAAACCGAATGGCATGACTAAGAACTCGTAATGACCATATCTGGTTCGAAACGCCGTCTTCGGAACATCCTCGCTCTTAATCTTCAGCTGGTGATAGCCAGATCGTAGGTCGATCTTCGAAAATACACAAGTTCCTCGCAGCTGATCGAACAAGTCGTCAATACGAGGTAATGGGTAACGGTTTTTAATCGTTACCCGATTCAGGTGTCGATAGTCGATACACAGCCGTAGAGTACCATCCTTCTTACGTACGAACAACACTGGAGCTCCCCAGGGTGAAATACTCGGCTGTATAAAACCTTGGTTCAATAGCTCTTGTAACTGAATCTTTAACTCTCGCAACTTAGCGGGAGCCATTCGATAGGGAGTCAGAGATATAGGGTCTGTACCTGGCAATAAGTCGATAGAGAACTCCACATCTCGATCCGGTGGCAAGCCTGGCAAATCGTCAGGAAATACGTCGGGAAATTGCCTGACCACCTTCACATCCTCTAAACTGACAGGAGCACTATCGTTCAATATCACGTGGGCCAGATACCCTTGACAACCCTTCTGCAACAATTTCTTAGCTCGCACGGCTGAAATGATACCGTGCCTAACATTACTACGTTCGCCAGTGAATGTAACCACAGGTAACCCCGGCCGATGGAACGTAACTCTCTTCTCATAACAATCTATGTTGGCTCGATTGTAATGTAGCCAATCAGTGCCCAAGATCACATCAAACTCGACAATATCCAACGGAATAAGATTAGCGGGCATCATCACATCCTCAATCAACACGGGGCACCCTGGATGCATCCAACTGACCAGACATGTCTCTCCCCTAGGCATCGACACCTCTAACTCAAACACGAGGGGTGCAGACTCAGGTTGAGTCAATTGGGCAAATGAGTAAGAAATGACCGAATGAGTAGCACCACAATCTATCAACACTCTAGCGAAATGACCAAGTACATTTAACTTACCCGTTATCAGATCCGGGTTATTCTGGACGTCATGCGCTGTAAGGTTATGGATACGGCCCTGCGACTGCTGTCGACCACCGCGACCTCTACTCGCTTGACCAGCTCGTCCAGGCATACCACGACTTGGTCCCGCAGGATTAGGCTGTCTAGATGATCCTGCGCTGCTAGAAGTAGTCTCTCCCTGCTGTGGCTGAACTCCCGAATACCACTGCGGTCCGCCGGCAGGATAAGGAGGATACGGGGTAGACCCTCCAGGATACGGAGAATAGCTACTCTGATAACCGCCTGAATGGTACGGATCTGGAGGATATGGATACGGTGCGGGAGTATAAGGGGTAACGTCACCCTGATAATGATAGGTACTACCACGACTCGGCTGACCATATGCACCAGGATGTGGGACCTGCTGAATAGGAACTGGAGGTGGTAACGCAGGTAGTGGAGGTCTCGGCTGATTCTGCGGGCAATTCGCTGCGCGATGACCCTGCTGTCCACATGTAAAGCATCCACGAGCGCCCTGCCTGCACTCGCCATAATGCCGACTGTTGCACCTCCGACAGAATGGTGCATAAGGACCACCAGCATCTCGCTGCCTCTGAAAACGCTGACCCCCAGCGAATCCACCCCATCTCCTCTGACCCGGGGAACTCACACCCCCACTCGAAGAAGAACTCGAGCTAACACCACTCCTCTTGAAACTCTGGGTCCTCCGAGGCCCTTGTGATGCCACTCCTTTACCTTTGTCGTCTCTCCTCAGTTCCTCTTTCCCTTCTTCACTGTCACTATCACTAGGTATATTCTCTGAATCTTCTATCTGCACCAAAACTGCGTAGAAGTCATGATAGGTCTCACAGTGCCTCGTAGTCGCCATCGTGCGCCATTTCTTTCGAGTGCCCAGCTTAAATCTCCGAAGCATCTCGGCCTGATTCCTAGCAATCTCCGGGTGGTAGCGAGAAAGATCAGTGAACTTCCTGTAGTACTCGTTCGCTGACATCTTTTTCTGCTTTAGACTCGTGAATTCTTGTTTCTTGCGGTCGAGATAGGCGTCTGGGATAAATCGCTGGTAGAATAGCTGTCTGAACACCTCCCAGTCCTTGGCCTCTTCTGGTGGCATCCTCTCAGCCAACTGTTCCCACCAAGTCGCAGGCTCCTTTCCCATGAAGCAAGTAGCAGTCTCCACCCAAGTCCCTGCAGCTAGATTACCCTGACTGTGTAATACTTTAAAAGTCCGCTCTATCTGCAGAAACCAGCGCTCGGCACCTTCGTGCCCCTCGTCACCCTCATATCTCGGTAATCTCAAATTATGCGCACTCTCAAGAAGGGTCCTATGGGAAGGACGAAGGGTAGACTGAATAGCATGAGCAATAACATCTCCCAACTGAGAAAGGTCGGGAAAGCTAGGATCAATAGATGGACGTGGCTCTCGTCGAGGCGGCATTGTTCTGACAGAAAGCACCAAAATATTTAGAATATTCACAACTGCACAGGACTACCAAAAACTAGGCTCTGATACCAAACTGACACACCCCGATCCGGAAACCGAGGCGTGCCGGCCGTCACGTGTGAGTGACGTAGCCAAAGACGTCAGCGGAAGCAAATTTGGCATGAAGTGCAGTAGTGAAAGTTAAGTTGATAATATACATATGATACAGAGCCGATCCTAGGTGCAGTCAAGTTTAAACAAACATTACAACTACGAAAGAAATCCTACATAAGTGGTGGTCTGTCAGAACTGCCTTGGTGCCTCGCTAACCGTCCACGACGTTGCTACCTAGTACCTGGAGGGGCGCAAAATATAAAAGGTGAGTGGGCAAAAACAAAGTTTTCCAAAACCATTTCATAAGATCCATAAATAACCCATCGCTGTAAATCAGTATAATTTTCCCAGAAAATAATACATATATAAACTTATATACGAAAACATCGTCTACATATCAAAACTCATCATCAAGCTCAAGATTAGGCCATGTCAATATATCAACTCCGAAAATCATTATCATCAGGCAAGTAATATAAAACTAGGATGTCCCTAGTGTCCTATCAGCCGGAGTCACCTCTAATGACCTGTACGGCTGAATCTATAGCTCATCAAACATACTCAATCCCTATCAATCATCATTATCCTGCACACGAGTCGGAACCACCTATAGTGGTCTGTACGACAGGCTAGGTGTATAATATTACGCTCTGTGCTACGATCACGTGAAGGCTGTGCGACGAATCGCGGGTCACCAACGAGTCGGAACCACCTATTGTGGTCTGTACGACAGGCTAGGCACCTGCCTTGGATCCAAGGTGAGCGTACGGTGCGTGAGGTGAACGATCACGTGAAGGCTAGGCCCTACTCTGGCGGAGCACAAACACCTGAGGTGCAGGTGATTAGCTAAATCACAATCTATCATCATTTCAAGCACTACCACAGTACTTACCTGACTTATCTGGCCGTCCTCGGCGTCAGTGCATAATAAATGCAATCATAATCACAGGCATAAAACATAATTGGCATACGACATAGCAATTCAATTATAAAATCCAATCAATTCGTAAATCAATCAATTTACGTTTCTGGAAAAAACGTCATATATATATATATATATATATATATATATATATATATATACTGAAAACGAAAGCCCACTCACTGATATGTCGACGGGTCGTATCCCCCGAGCCTAGAGTGACTGCGCTCGTCCGCTGGATACGTCTCACCTATACGTGAATTAATCGCAAAACCGTCATTAACAGCACATAAACGAACTACGTAAATAACTTTTCATACGAAGGTCAATTTTGGTATTTGAATATACCAACGCGACCTACACGACGTCACGATCGTCGTGATAATTTTAGAATAATTTTTGGAAGTGGCACGCGCCGCCACGCGCCGGGAAGCCCACGGGCAGACACGCCCCCACGCGCGTCATCCCCTACCTCCAGCTCGCCGGAAAACCCACCGGCGCCGGAAAACCTGCAACTCGACCTTTCTCTCTCATTTCTTCACCTTTTTCACTCGTTTTCTTCCTACATCCTCTAAATTCAATGTAGAACAAGGCTATACCTTCAAATTCCTCGAAAAACGACTGGAAATTCCTCGGGGAATTTCTCCAAATTCGGCCAAGTCCAAAACCAGTGATCCCGACGTCCAAATCTTGCAAACGAGGTACTCCGAGGTTCGTGGGACAGTTCTAAGATGATTGGTGATCTTGTTTTCACCTAAAACAAAGCCAAATCAAAGTTGATGAACAGTACCCTAATAAAAACTAACGGTTTCGATAGGTTTTCAAGGTTACTAAGCCTAAAACTTGTATCTACGAGTTCCACAGAGTCCAACGAGTTCAAATAAACTTACCTCAAGCCTTGATCGAGTTCGAAATGGTTTGTGTGTGTTCGTCCGTACATAGAAGTCGTGGGAATGAAAGTGAGAGAGTTTGAAAGAGAGAAAGAGATAAGAAAGAAGAAAATCAGAATTGGTTTGGTGCACGTGTGTGCGTGCATGTATAGGGACAGGTGTCCCAACTTGGGTTTAAAGATTTAGGACACCCAGAAGCCCAATATCGTGTCCAAACGTACTCGTTCGCGCGAGGTCAAGGGTAATTTCGTCATTTCACATCGACAAAATATAAATCTCAGGACGGGATGTCACACAAAACCTTTAGAACAGCCGCTAATTACTAGTATTTACATTAGTCGCGTAATTATTAGTAATTATATCATGGACTACTTTATTTGAAAATTTATGACATTCTTCACTTCTTTAATTATAAATACGTGTATTCTAAAAAAATAAATATAAATACGTGTATAACGGAAGCTCTTATAATTAACTCTCGGGGTGAGAAATGATAAGGTATTAAATAAGTCAATAATTAGATTGTAATTTCATAAAATTTAACAAAAGAAAAATACTTTTTTTTATTTTTATAAAAGAACAAAATATAATTGAAAGTGTGGGCTGCCAGCTATAAAATAATTCATACTTTGATATTATACATGCATATTTTATTCACTAAATTTGAGAGAGATTTGTACATTAAACAGCAATTGGCAGGAAAGATTTCTTTGTGTGATTGAAATACGGGTAGTACATCACCTTTCATCTAAAATGGTGGAATATGTGTGTTAAAAAATTAATAACTAAAAAAAAATAATTCTCACCACTTATAAAAAAACACATGATGTACCTCCTGTGTTTAGGTCACAATAAAAAATTTCTCAATTGGGAGAGCCGCAGAGTCATCAAATTTATGCAAATATCAGATTTTGATCTGATCACAATCAAACTGCATTTGATAGTGATGTATCCGAGTTTGAATTTCTCTCTTTATAAATCAGAGAAGTTTTTATTTTTATTTTTTTTATACGAAACAATATCGCGACATTTTCTTTTATCAATAAATGTCGTTCATGAAATTTTCACTCACAATAAACCAGAAACGAAGAGCTGTGGACCAATTGGTCATATGCAAAACTATACTGCGACTTACAATGTTCACACTAGGGTACAATTTACATTGGTTTTCACCAACATCAAATTATCTAGATTACAAATTTAACTGTTTGCTAAGAGCCGTCGGATTCACAATCAAGGGCGGCTGATCAATGTGACTTTCTCTAAACAGGGGGTTCTCCCTAGGAATGGTTGTGAGAGGAGGTGACGTTGGTGGAGATGCATAAAGTATGGAGGCCTCGATCGCCCCTCTCCACACAGTTTCTTGGTGTTGGGAGATTCTTTGTGCTCTCAATGCAGTCAAGTACAACCCTGCGGCAAGGAAAACTGTTGTCAAAGCAAACACCCCGGCAGCAGATAACACGCCGTCTCTGAGGACAAGGCAACTGGGTCTTGGTCTGGACCATTTTCTCAAGTGCCCTGACTCCACACTTACCCCGATCAATAGCAATATCTCTCCAGTAGCAAAACAAACCCTAATTAACACAACAACCCACATAAGCAGTTATAAGCTAGTGAATTTGAGACAGTGTTTAAAATATCAGTATCGGTAGAAATATCAATATGCATATTTGTTGAAATATCGATGGATGCATCGATATCGGGTGCTTTTGATGAAAATTATGAAGATTTAAAAAGAAACTTTAAGTAATGTCAAACACTGGTTAGACAATATATAATAGTTTCTCCGATATATAACTGCTAGAAATATTGATAAAATCTGTCGATTTTAGCCAAAATTTTAGAGTTTCTCCAATAGGTAGTGATGTTTAGACTTCACCCCTCATTTCATATATTTTTCTGATTTTTCAGATATTTTCACAGAAATATCGACAGCATCGAAGAAATTTCAAACATGGATTTGAGAGAAGTAAATAAAGAAAAATGAAAATGAAATTACTGTTCACAAAGTTGTATATAAATTTGTTTGACATATCCAACTCTGTATTGGACCTTATGGTTATGTCGATGACGGTATTAACTAATGAATGTATAGGAGAAGTTATTAAATTGGTCTGATAGGCCTCATATTGTATTGGATCTAGTGGTTATGTTGACAACAATATTAGAGCAACTCCTACAATTAGAGAAGTGATGAGTGGAAGTGTGGCAAAATTGAAATATGAAGGACTTAAGAATTAGAGGCATACCAAGTTGCAACAAAGAAAAAGGCAGCTTGCCATTTCAAGCTCGTTGCAGGACCAGAATAATTAGGCTCCCAAAAAACCAAGGCTGATGGAGGTGAGTTACTAATTGCAAACAACATGTATCCATGTTCCACCGCCATGATAACCGAAAGTCCCAGAAATGCACTGGTTGCACATAGCAGCGGCGTTTTCCCGCTGCCGCTGTATATACATTCATTTACCCCGCCCCCTTCCCCTTCATCACTGCTCAACCATGTTACCTACAAAATCATCATCAACCAGCAAAATTTGCTTAATTTTTAGTTGGTAATGATATTGTTATGTCTAAACGCATTTTTCGGGTTACCTTGGAACGGGTAGCTTCAGCAATTAGAGATAGGATGAAGCAGAAGAGGCCGAAGAGAATGGTTAAGGCCATGATGAAAGCGCCGGTTTTGCTACCTAAACCGGTGGTTGGACGACTTGGTGAGAGGTCTGCATGTGTGACTGCCATTCTCTTTGGCATTTTGGAGTCTACAATCATTCATGCAGGCTCAGGAAGTGGAAGAGAAATAAGAAGTTTAAGCTTTGGAATGTATGAGAGAGAGAGGGATGAAATTGTTTGGAGCAAAGGTTGCTTTAAGAGCTCAAGATTCTTCGGTTCTTGAAAGACCTCATGGGAAAGGTATCCTGCTCGTTTGTTCATATTTGAACTGATGTGGAATTGCATTTTGAGTTGTTCATTAAATGGATTAGAAAGCCAAAAGCACGTTTGCACCAGCAATATATAGTGCTTTTAGAAGAAGTACCACTACTAATTTATGATTGTATTTGATTGAAAATTTTAAAATGCATTTGAGTCATAGAAGCGTTTAAAAAATCAACATTTTTCTACACACTTCTAGTAAAAATGCCTACAAGTAGAAGTGCTTTTGCATAAGTGCTTCTCACAGAAGCATTCCCAACTGGACCAAACATCCTAGGTGCTTAACCAGAATGTGCTATCAAGTGATTTTCTAAATCTAAAAAGCACTTGAATTTTTAATTATTGCATTATAACACTCGTTTTTTGATAAAAAAATTTATGAGTATATGAAGAAAGTTGAGCTTCTACTATAAAATCAATTGATAATACAGAAAGTAGCTCTAATTACTTATAAGTACATGCAAAGGTGAATCTAGAATTTTAATATACACTCTTTTTAAGACGAAAATGGAACTAAAAACCAAAGACAAAACATTGTGTTTTAATATAATTTTAACAATGTTTTACTTAAGCAAAACATAGTCGTTTTGTTAGGAAAATTTGAGCAGCTCGTCTCATCTTCTTCCCAGTTTCTCAGCAAAATCTGAAACAAACAACCATGGCTGCAAGGTGTCACCACCAGCATCGTAACTTCTATGCAGATCAGCCACTGCACATTTATGGAACTGAAAAGGTCCCGACCACCTCTCCACCACAACTTTCCAAGAAAATCGAGAGGTCTTTGAAGGTCCTTCAAAG
Source organism: Crataegus laevigata (assembly GCA_963580275.1). Classification (NCBI taxonomy): domain Eukaryota; kingdom Viridiplantae; phylum Streptophyta; class Magnoliopsida; order Rosales; family Rosaceae; genus Crataegus; species Crataegus laevigata. The sequence continues at coordinate 12,087,580 of OY756940.1, read as the reverse complement.
GATCTTCTACTTGCTTTCGGGTGATCTTGGGACCACTCGAGTCCCTCTATAGTTATGAATTGGGGTTTCGTCAGAAAATGAATTGGCAATTTGAAAAGTAGTATAAGATTATATAGGTCTTTAGCTAGACTTGTCCCTCACATATATGGAACAAACTCTCTACACACCGTAAACTCTCAACAATAAATCCTCCTCTGAATACATGAAAGGTCTCTTATTTTCCAAATGTGAAAATAATAGTCTCAACAATATAAGTGTTTTTTACATAATCATTTTCAAATAACCTAATTTTTTGTAATTATAACACCTAATCCGTCATCAACCTCACAATATTTATAGTACTTTTTGCATCTACAAAATTAATTATAACCATATATACGTGTGTGTGTGTGTGACATGTTCAATAACTTTCATTTGTAATAGGGTAAAAACGAAAACGATTTGGTTCTTTTTCTTTTTCTTTTTTTCCCGAAAGATGTTTATATATATTCTTGGCTAATCATTTTATATTGTTTCATTTCTTTAGACCCAAAAAAGCCTTTACGTTAATTAAATTAATTGATGCCAATGCCAATATGCCATGTTGGTCGATTAAGACCATCTCCAACCCTGGGCTAAAAGCCAAATTACTCCCCAAAATTTCTCTCCAAACTCACTCCAACCCAAGGAGAAAATTCGGGCTAAATGCTAAATGCTAAACCAAGGCCAGATTTCCCTCAGAATTTAGCCCAGAAATTGGTGTGGGCTCCACCAAACCGAATGAAAATATTTATCGAAATTTAAATTTTTTTATTAAAATGTTCATAAAATTAATTTACGATAGTCTACATATTTATTTAAAAAAAAATTAATTTAAGAAAAAAAATAGCCTAAGTTTATTTTTTAATAATTCCGGGCTAAAATTTTAGGCTAGAAATGGTTGGAGCAGAAAAACTGTTTCTGGGCTAAAAGCTAAATTTTTCGGGCTAAAAAATTTGGCTTTTAGCCCAAGGGTTGGAGATGGTGTATATAATCTTCCACACATTCTTTCGGCATGGCAATGGAAATGGAACACCGACTAGCTTAATCCTATTATTATATTTGTCATAAGCTTTGAAATTCTTTTATTTTTCAAATAATATTCCTAAAAAAGTAAAAACAAATTCCTCATTACCATTGAAATTCTTTGATTTTTCAGCCATCAAATTTTTTTTTGGCAAATTTCAGCCATCAAATATTGACAAAAAAGAGAGGCATCAAAACTCCAAAGTTGCAAAAGCCAAAATCCAAAAGTACTTGCTAGTAAAGAAAAGGAGGAATATTTGGATGTTGGTTGGCAACGGCATTATGCGATGCGTTTTATTTAAAGATAATGCTAAGGAGAATAAATTTTTAAACTAAATGATGTGTCATATGATAACCCGTTCCTACTTTTACAATTTTATAAAATTTAAAATAGTAATTTTACGAAAATGCCCATAGAGGCAAAGGTTTTGACGTAAGTTGACCATCGTCTAGAGGAATGTATGACTTATTCTTTTAGCGTATTTGTGTAGTACTTGTTGGTACAAATGCATAGGTGAAAACCGTTTGCGAGTCCGGATTATAATGGTATAGGACGTTTGAAATTAGTTATTTAAAGTTAGTTTTAATTAAATTGAACTCCCACCTTGTCGGAAGACTGACCAATCAGACTAAAAGGGGAAGGACCAATCAGAAATTGGAGGAGAGAGAGATAGCCAACTGGGAGAGGGGAGAGAAAGCTCCCAGCCTTCCCGTTTCCGTCAACCCATCCGTGCACCCACCGCGACCTCCCATTTTCTGATGTCGATTCCTGCCAACTCCGGTGGAATTTTTAGACGCCACCACCACCATCTTGAAGCTCTCACTCCCCTATACCAAACCCAACCAAGAACCATCTTTATAAACCACCACATGTGGCAAGGCGAAGCCACGAAATCCAACGAGTCAAAATCGTGTCCTGCCACTCTTTTCATTTTTTCGGCGAATGGCAAAGCGATGGCCAACGCCACACTTGGACTTTGAAGCCCATCATCCCAATAGTAAATCTCGACCAGCCTTGACCCCATTGGACCACCGTAGGCGACGAATCGACACTGGAAAACTTTAGGCCCCTACCAACTTTGTGGGAAAAATTGAACATCTTCCGTCCACTTTTGGACTTTATGGCAAGTATAAAAGTTGTTCCTCTTGTTGAGCTCTATATTTCTGTAAAATTTGGTAGAATTTGGAGTTAGTCGAAAAAATAGGTTTTCGGTCACTAGAAACCACCACTCGCGGCGGCGTGTGGGCCGATGCACCCCCTGACCTTCCTAGACTAAATTTGATATCCCAATTCTATATGTGAAGTCCAATTGATGAAATCTCGTCGTTTGAACATAGTTTTGATAGAGACCGCCACTTAATCCTTATATGAATCGATGATCTGATCGTTGGATCGTTACCAAACTTTAATATGTTATAGTATGTAATTTTTTAGAAACTTATGTATCGGGAATCCGAAATACGGATCTTCTCGAATTGAATTTGTAAGTTCATAAAATAAAACGTTGACTGCCACTTAATTTTAGTAATTGGCAAAGATCCGACCGTTGGATCATTCCAAAACTTTAGGATGATGTTTTGGAAGTATAATGTGTATTTTTGGAAGTTATGGATCGGAAATTTGAGTTGCAGATCTTCCGGATTGAGTTACGTAGAGTTGTGGACCCTACCGTCGACCTTTGACCGACGGTTAACTTTTAGTCAATGGGTTTCAAATCATTCTAGAACATCCTTGAGGTTGTGTTTTATATAAGTTACATGTTCTGTCGATAAGAATTCTGAGTTGTGATTTGATAATTGTTCTAGGCGCCGATCGTTGTAGACGCCTCGATACTCGTGCTAGGAAGTTGTATCACGGACCTTAGGTGAGTGGATCTTTTCCTTTTTATGCTATGGTTTATTAGTTTTAAAAATGCTGCTATGTGGTTGAGATTTATATATCATCATGGCATATTTATATACATTTTACCTACTCATAAATGTTATACTGTTATGAAATGCTCAAATAAGTATGGGATGCGCAAGTAAGTTCAGGTAAGATTATTGTTGATTAAAATGGTTGAATCATTATGGCATGTTTTACCATATAGTCTGCTCATCATTGTTATACCCCAAGTGAATGCTCAGCCTGAGGCCAGGCTAGCCTTCACGTGTATGTTCACCTCCCAGCACCGCACGCTCGCCTTAGATCCAAGTAGGTGTTAGCCTGTCATACAGATTGCAATAGGAAGTTTCGACTCATAGGTGACTGCGCATAGCGCAAGCTTCACGTGATCGTAGCACTAGAGCGTTTATTATTACACCTAGCTTGTCGTATAAGTACATTAGGTGACTCCGACTCTTGTGTTAGCATAGACTGATAAGCGATAGAAGCAGTCGTACAGGTCACATTAAGTGACTCCGACTGACATGTTAATATAGATTTTTGAGCATATGATCATAATTATACCGTTGTTGAGATATTCTGCTGTATCATACTTCTGGTTTTACTATCGATTTACATTTGATATCATACCTATACGTAGTATGATTTTCTGGAAACTATACAGTTTTTACAGCGAAGGGTTATAACGTTTTCAAAGGTTTTTATTAAAACTTTATTTTCAGGCCCACTCACCCTTGTTTTTCGCCCCTCCATGTTTTAGTAGCTGAGCTTTCATATTGATGAGGATTCTTGGCAAATCTTAGGGTAAACGGTTACCTTTGTTGGTATAATTTCTTACCCTATTTTACTGTACTGTACTTATGTTCTGTCATCACGTGTGAAATGGGTTCTTTTTCGCTCACCATGCACTCTTGTATTTAAACACTTTTAAGTTTAAATTTCTTCACATTCATCACTACACTTTATGGTTTCGTCACCTTCCAGATATCGGTCAGCACAACTCGACTCGGAGTCCTAGTGGACATTTCGGGTGAGTGTGTGTCATTTTGGTATTAGAGCACAAGTTTGGGCAGTATTGTGTTCATCACACGCGTGATGTAAGCGTTCTAGGTCTATGAGCCTAATTTTCAAATCTTGCCACCTCGTCGAATACGAAAAATGTATTAGCTTTTCTAAGTTTCGTGTGACTTAGACGACTAATCAACATTCCAAAACATCGTTTTGGTGACCGCCTCCAGTCTTTAAACAAAGAACTTTCCTGCCAAGGAAAATCTCTATTCAGAGACAAGTTTGAGGCCCTGAGGTAAGGTTAATGTATCGGTAGTGGAGTATCTACAGAGTTTTGTCAATCAATCCTATCACCATTCTCCCACTATCATTTTCAAACCTTCCGAGATAAGAATCGAGGAATAGTTTTGATTCCTTAGCAGTACATGTTAGTATACCGCATATTCTATTTCCTACAAAGTTCTATTTCCTTATAAATTTCTAGAAATTTCTCGAACAACAATGTGGTGTTAGAGTGGTACCACTTGACGGAAGAACATCTAGGGAGGAAAAGTCACTTTTGGTCCCCGATAGCACTATTTTCTCAAGCATAATAGTTATAACTTTGGATCTTTAAGAGAGAGATTCTATTTCGTTAAGTCCCATTTCGAAATAGATTATTAGCAAGTTCTTTTCTGACCTTAGAACACTTCAACCAACATTGGTTCCCAGATTTACTTTCGATGTTGTACTCATCCATTCAATGGGTATAAGCACAAGAGTTTATATTGTTATACCTTTGGGTAGCGGAAAATCGAGAAACAGTAAGTATTTTTCCCTTTGAACCATTGAAACCACATCTTAGTACCAGTTCTTTACCAATCTTCTGAAACCATCCACTTGAGCAGGCTTTAATCTGTAATCAATATGGTGGCGCTACTAATTGATGACACTGTCCGATATCCAAGGACTGTCAACCAATATTCAGGCCGTATGATTTCTGATACCGGACACATGCTAGTATCTAGGAGTGATACCTTTATGCCAGAACGCTGGTTCACAGTTTCAAGGTAACGAACAACATCAAAATATATTAATTGCGTTAATTAGAGGTACGACTGATAGACTGATTAACAGGTGACTACCTGAGTTGAAAAAAATTAAAAATCATGAAAACTCGGGAACAAGCTTGTAGGAGGACAATAGATTCACTGTTGTGTTAGCCGTTTCACCCTTCTAGGTAACCAAAACCTCTTCGACTAGTCACTTTTCTAGTCACCTCCATTGATAAGCATTGGAAGTATGGCACTAGCCAAATTTTTGTTGTCAGAGTAAAACAAGTTTTGGGAAAGGTGCAAATACCTAATAGCACGTGCCGTAGAGAAGGAAGTAGAATAGTATGTTTTGAGGACGTATATCTCTAGCGTAACTTCTCAGAATACTGCCTGGGATACCACTGATGCGAGAAGTAGAATACACCATTAATCTACTTTCTCATACTACACCAGTTTTTCCTTGCGACTTTTCGAACAAGTTATAATTCATTGAAAGAACTTAGTTACAAAAGCTTATCAAATAGGAATTTACCCAACCAAATACTTTGTCTTAGAGAACCTTAAACCTAGTTTGGAAGACGAAAGACCAAACCTAGGGTTCGTACCTAGATTTTTAGCAACTCAATCGGATGACGATTAAAAACCGTTAACTCGTACTTCGAATTGATGGTCTCTTTGACCAACTTCGAGATTCCGAGTTTTTTTTTCTTCTGTAGCCTAATGAATTTGTAGTAATCATACTGATGACCTTATCACCTGTTCCCGACATCGAGATCAAATTCTCTAAACACTGGCAGTCAGCTTTGTACCAAAGTCCCCAACCGTTAGCTTTGATTAAATTAGTACTTTTCTTGGGAGACGTGATCTCAGTAAGGAATGTTCTTTTCTTTTTCCAAAAGGTTGTGGCAGAAGAAAGTTGACATTCTCACAAAGTATTGTGAGATTCGAGATATACTTGGTCTTGTCAAGTTTATCGACAATTGGTTAGCAATTTTTCGGCTATAGAGTCTTTCCTCACCTACGATCAAGAAAAGTTAGTTTAAATTAGGATGTTGAATATGAGTAAAGTTTCTGACAACCAAAGTGTTGCTTCACTTTACCTTTGTTTTATACCTTTCGGTGATGTTGATTATTTAGAAAATCCATGATGACGTGTTTTTTGGATGTTCTGACTGCGTAGAGGCAGCATGACGGAGTATCGCTTGTATTTTCTAACGGTTAAAACCGTTCAAAATGAATCATCATATAACTGACTTAGAGTCAACAATTATCATCTTCAGTCGAAAACTGGATGACATTTCTCTATGTAGAAACATATCCAAAATCTTCACCAACCTCACAACCTTCCCAACTACATTTTCTCTTGGATAGAACCAAATTTTTGGCAGTGACGATGAAAGAACTAAACCAATGTCTACAATTGCACTATTGTGTATTACCCTAGTCATGCTAATGTAATTACTGTTGCAGCAGCAAAAGGCATATCTACCCTTAAGCCTATTCAGCTCGTCTTATCCATTCTAGTTGGAATTCACGAATATTGACACGACGTTACTTACAAATCATCAAGAAGTTGTTCGGTAGTATTAATCACTTTTTGTATATCACCATAAGCTCCCTATACGAGCTATCGTGTACATGTGGAGTTATGTTGATGTTTCGAGTGATCATTGACCGACATGACAAGTCAGCTCACTGATGTTGGTCCAAAAGGATTACTTTTAGTTCACTTAGTAAAATTTCTCATTTCTATATTTTTTCAGATTTCTGGGTGCTTCGTAGACATCTATTCTGATGGTGATTCCATATTCATCTTCTTATGTTGGAAAGCATTTCAGTCAATCATGAGTACGTGTCTACTCCATTGCTTTCTATTTTATTTTTTAGGTAGATAGACCATCTAGAATAATCGCTCAAACATTGAAGTTTTAGTTGTGACCATTAATTCTTCAATCACCCAACAATTACTTTGCTGAGTGAACCTCTACCGTTGGTGATTGAATATTCTGTAAACTACCTTTGTAGTGTGAGGTTGATGTCAGACAATCAACCTAGATATCTTAAACTCTAGATTTGATGGACTTGTTTGACCCTCAACTTATCTTTGTTAGAATTGCGTGTAATTACGATTACACTTTTGGTTTTTGGCTATGGTATTGTTTGGGCCGTGGTATAGAGATTTTACGCACGAAACATGTTTGTTAAATGAGTATTGTGAAAAAGGTATATGAATGATCGAGATTATGATATAGGAATTGTGTAATGTTAATGACGTTGCCCGATAGGGTAATACGTTACTGCGATCAAAGTTTGATCAGACGATGTATGTGTATTTCCCGATAAGGGTCAAGATAGTAATATTGCACCCTCGGGAATTATTTGTTTGCTTATTGTGACAATAGTGAGTTGTTGGTATTGCGGGCTGCAGACCGTAATATCAATAACTGATTCGTTGGATTCGTTAAGCAAATGATTAGGTAGGTCCGTCTACGTTAGTGTTTTTATTTGTTTATATGTTTGGTGGGGCTTAACTCAGTGATACTACACTCTTATTCTCGGAGTACATTACGCTACGAAAGCGTAAGTGAAACCTTTTTATATTCAGTTTTCATTTCAGTACAAGTACTTTAACTTTACGTTTATATATATATATATGTATGTATTTTGACAGGATGTTGTATTACATATATAAATATTTTCAAAGTTATTTTTTATAAAAACAATATATTATATTATTATGCTGAAAGAGAAGGAAAGTATGAGTTTGGAGGCATGAAAGAAGAATCACCACACTCCGATCGCGACGGAATGACATTCTCTTTTATGCAACCACTCTAACTTGATATATTCTTTATGTATTTAGTTCCCTGTTGTCTTTTCACTATTTTTGTTTTATAAGTGATTTCAAATTTCGGGAACAATTTTTTTTAAGGTGGGTAGATTCTGATAACCCGTCCCTACCTTTACAATTTTATAAATTTTAAAATAGTGATTTTATGAAAATGCCCCTAGAGGCAAAGATTTTGACGTATGTTGACCATCGTCTAGAGAAACATATGACTTATTCTTTTAACGTATTTGTGTAGTACTTGTTGTTACGAACGAATAGGCGAAAACCTTTTGCGAGTCTGGATTATAACGGTATAGTTGCGGACATTTGAAATTAGTTATTTAAAGTTAGTTTTAATTAAATTAAACTCCCACCTTGTGGGAAGATTGACCAATCAGACTAAAGGGGGAAGGACCAATCAGAAATTGGAGGAGAGAGAGATAGCCAATTAGGAGATGAGAGAGAAAGCTCCTAGCCTTCCCTTTTCCGTCAACCCATCTGTGCACCCACCGTGACCTCCCCTTTACAAAACTTGACCAAGAGCCACCTTTATAAACCACCATATGTGGCGGGGCGAAGCCACAAAATCTGACGAGTCAAAATCGTGTCCGGCCACTCTTTTCATTTTTTCGGCAAATCGGAAAAGCGATGGCTGATGCCACCACTTGAGCTTTGTAGCCAAGCATCCCAGAGGTAAATCTCGACCAGCCTTGACCCCATTGGACCACCGTAGGCGACGAATCGACACTGGGAATCTTTAAGCACCCGTTAGCTCTGTGGGTAAAATTGACCATCTTACGTCCACTTTTGGACTTCGTGATAGGTATAAAAGTTGTTCCTCTTGTTGAGTTTTATCTTCTTGTAAAATTTGGTAGAATTTAGAGTTAGTCGAAAAAATAGGTTTTCGATCGCCAGAAACCACCACCGGTGGCGGCATGTGGGCCGAGGCACCCCCTGACCTTCCTAGGCTAAATTTAATACCCCCAATTCCATATGTTAAGTCTGATTGATGAAATCTCATCATTTGAACATGGTTTTGATAAAGACCGCCACTTGATCCTTATATGAATCGACGATCTGACCATTGGATCGTCACGAAACTTTAATACGTTATAGTACGTAATTTTTTTAGAACATTAGGAACTTACAGATCAAGAATTCGACGTGTTAGCATAGACTGATGAGCGATATGTGCAGTCGTACAGGTCACATTAGGTGATTCCGATTGACATGTTAATATAGATTTTTGAGCATATGATCATAATTATACAGTTGTTGAGATATTTTGTTGTAGCATACTTCTCTCAATTTGCATTTAATATCATACCTATACGTAGTATGATTTTCTGTAAACTGTACAGGTTTTACAGCGAGGGGTTATAACGTTTTCAAAGGTTTTTATAAAAACTTTATTTTCTGGCCCACTCACCCTTATTTTTCGCCCCTCCAAGTTTTAGTAGTTGAGCTTTCATATCGACGAGGATTCTTGACAAATCTCGGGGTAGACGGTTACCTTTGTTGGTATAATTTCTCACCCTATTTTATTGTATTGTACTTATGCTCTATCGTCATGTGTGAAATGAGTTCTTTCTCGCTCACCGTGCACTCTTGTATTTAAGCACTTTTAGGTTTAAAATTTCTTCACATTTTCCACATCGTTACACTCTATGGCTTCGTCACTTTCTGGGTGTATGCCAGCACAACTCGATTCGGAGTCCTAGTGGACATCTCGGGTCAAGGTGTGTCAAGTCATCAATAAGAAATAAGCATTGTTGATTGACACTTAATTAATAATCTAATCATGTACAACCACATCATTTGGTTTTTAAATTTGATTTAAAATTTTTAGCATTCCCTTTATTTATTTACTTTATCTACAAAGTAGTGCTCGGGAGACTAAATTTATAAACTAAATGATGTGTCACCAGTAGGAAATGAGCACGTTTATCAATGTTTAAGTAATAATTCAATTATCGACTTTCATATCATTTAGTTTACACATTTAGTCTCCCTAACATTAATGTGATTCAAATTCGCTTTTAGCGAGAATTAAACATAATACCTCTCACGTACAAGTAAAAATAAATACTACTAAACCGTAATACTAAGTGGCATCATTCCTTTTGTTTTTTTATCTTCATTCAATTAGTCCGTTGGACGCGCGTGCAAATAGATTTTTTCTTACCACACAAAAGAGTATTCAATGAATGTTTTTATTTTATTCAAAATATCAATTTTAGTTAGCGTTAGTCAAATGAAATTAATCCAAGTGCAGATAACCAATAGTCCATGAATGTTACTCGTGTGTGTATGGTAAGAGTACCTGATTACGAGCTCCCTTTTTGTTTCTTTAGGCATAAGGTGCCCCCCTTATTAGGGGACATTCATCACACAAGATGAGACCAATGTGGTGCCTCATAAAATCAAAATTTAGAATGTCTCCCACTTTTGCAAAAGGCAACCTCAGATAACGTGATTTGGCATTCTACCCAAATTTTTTCGTCTCTCGGCTTGGTTCCACAATCCACATTGGTGGCCAACAAATTCTTGTCGTCGTCGTTTGTCTTCGACTGACATTTGGTTCACCAAAACAAAAATACAAAGTTGCTCCACAAGAACGGACACAAGTAAAGAAGGTTGGGGAAAGTATAATGCTATTCCTTTGTCACACGTTTCCTAGTATTTCCGATCTTTTCCTCTACAAGTACCCTACCGTTGTAACTCCATTCAACATATTAATCAAATCTCTCACTGCTGGACGCTCAGACAGCAAGGCCCTGAGCAATGCCGTCGCTTTTTACTAATTTCAACCATATCTCTTGGCCTTCTTTCCTTGAGCTTCCCTAGAGTAACGGATTCATGAGAATTGCCAATCGTGAAACGAATGATTCCATCACCGTGATCTTCCACATCCGGCAGAATCAATGAATCAGATGGACAATTATAAGCAATATCGATTGCATTATGTGTTGTCCTGGGAAGGTCTTTAATGCGCGATAATACCATTGCAATTTGCTCGCAGGCAGCATCGAGCCGTTCCTCTGTTTCAACTGACTCCGTAATAAGTGTTGAAGCCATGGACTCCAATAACTGAATCTTCTCAGAATTGTCTGTAATGGTAGCAGTCTCAAAGGTGTTGGTGGAAGATGAACTGACAGAACACCAACGGGTGGGTAGATATTGGTCCGGAATATGAAAACAATTATTAGTAGACAAGACACGAAGAACATGCCTGCAAAGGATGCCTGAGAACTCGAACTGATAGCAGGTACAACTAATGTGCTCTTGACAAGGAATCCAAACCACTTTGCAGCCTCCATCTGCCTCAGTATGGTGTCTGACCTGGAAACAACCTTCATCTACTGCTAGAGATGCATATTGTGGAGCCGATACAAGTTCCTCTTGAAGTTTTCCAAATGCATAAGGAGTAAGAACAGAGGCAGCGTGTGATTCAATTGGTGAACCTGTCTTAAGGCAAACTCTCTGCAGTTTCCTTTCGATCTTTTGCTTCGCCCCAACCCGATCATTATAATCAACGACATCAGCTGCCTGTAAAAGTGTTTAGCATGGTAAGAATTTCTACTGAATGTATGAACCAAAAGGCCGGAAAAATAAAACATATAAGAAAAGTTTACAGACTTGCTCTACAAAATGGTCTAGTTGAGACTGTGCACTCAAAAAGCGTTGGATAAAAGCATTAATCGACTCTGACTGACTTGTACTCATGATTCCTGCAAAAAAGTAATTCCTCAAATATGCTAGAGCCCAAAAATTCCGCAGTGCGTATAAGCTGATTACATGCTTATTTGCCTGCAGTCCATATTCATTAACCATTTCCCTCCATCTATCTTCAAAATCTTCCACCAGGTCCAGATTAAACAGCTGGTGAAACTCCGCTTTCCAATCATCATAACGAGGACCAAGAAGTACAGAAAACCAATCTGAGAATTTTGCGATTATGTGCCATATGCAAAAGGCGTGCTTCGACCGAGGCATTTCGATGGCAACAGCCTCTTTCAGCCACATGTTATGGTCAGTTAACATTGTCTGTGGAGCCTTTCCTTTCATGAAGCCCAGAAATGTCTGTTTAAATGCAACAGGTATTAGGAACAAATAGAAACCGTAAACAAGACAAAGTAAGAAAAGGGTACAAACTCGGTTACAAATTACTTTGTGAGCCAAAGATTGTCGATGTTCATATGTGCTGGAAAGAATAAAAAGATTATGAAGATCATTCCATAATGACTATGCCAATAAGATTCTTACCTTCAATGCCCAGGAAAAGGACTGCATATTTTCATCCCGCAGAAGCGCACACCCAAAGAAACAAGTCATTCCATGATTATCCACTCCAAGCCAAATGCCTAACAGCATATCGTAGGCGTCCAACCGATGAGTTGTGTCAAAAACCACTGAGTCTCCAAATTCCTCGTACAATTGAACTGATGAAGAATAAGACCATGCAATATGTTCCAGTCTGTTGTGACCATCTATTTTAAATTCATACTTGAAATTAGGGTTTTCATCTTTCATCTTTTTGCACATTGCTATAAGATCAATTGCATCATTATCTCTATTAACATTTCTAAAAGACTGTAGTAGGTTTCTCACATCTATCTCAGTAAATGGCAAGCAACCTAGCTTAACACCTTTCTCCATCTCCATCAATCTTAACATTTGCCGCACTGACATCCCAGCTTTTGCAAACATGCAAATCCGACTCTTGTCATCAGTAGACATGGAACAGTAGGCAGGAAGGAGACGCACTTCATTGGATTTCAATAATTCGTGGTTATGGATGTTGCTAAAGCCTGTAACACGCCATTCAGGGACATCAAAGTCTGCCCGCTTAACAATCCGCATGTATGCTTGACAACCACATCGTGATGATTTACGATTTCTTTGCATCTTTCCATCTTCGGATGGCTTCATCTGTGGATATCCACCACGATGACAAGTAAAATCCCTCCTTGTCACTCCCCGACCAACACCATCCTTGCCTCGTGTACGATGGCGCCTAATTGAAAAGCCACACTGTTTTGCAAAACTGCAATAAAATTCATAAGCAACTTCTTGGGAAACAAATCTTTGTCCGACAAAGGGAACAAGATTCACCGAAGTCTGTCGTGACAAAATCGTGTCTTCAGCTGTTTCCTCTATTGTGCCAATGTCATCCTGGGATAAATCTTCCATCCCTAGACTTGTACCTTCTGACATTTCTTTACTCAATACACGAATTAAACTTCAGTTATAAACCTGCAAGAAAAACTTCAATTGCTTAACAGAATGAATAGATGTAATCCAAATATAGCGCAGTCCCAAAAGCAGTCACAAAACCTAAGTCATGCTACCCTAGACCCTTCTAATCCTAAGGATGTAGGTGATATCATAGCAAAATGATAAAGTTCTGGTAGAGACAAACATATAAAAAGCATTTTCAAAAGAGGATGATACTTCAATGGCTTCCACAAACCAACTTAACGATATACAAACCCATACACAAACACATAAAGGTCTGCCATAATGCCATTACTCAATCAACTCTTCTTTCCTTGTATCTGAGTCTTTTTGTCTAATTATTCATTTTTACCAATCTTATGACTAGGCAGGCAAGAAACTCAAGCTCAACAAAGTAATCAATTTATGCTTCCTCTATCGGTTAAACGGCAGTAATTTGCATGAGTTCAATCTACAAGATGTATACACCATGGCAAATGCAGCAGTGGAGAGTTCAACTGAAACTTCAAAAGAAAAAGGAATAACACTTCCCACAAATAGTTATACTCAACAGAATCAAGTTAAGAACCCAAAGCCAAAGTAGCATGATCTTGATTCAGTACATCAATTTGAATCAAATTTGATGATTACCAAACTCAGACACCGGCTTAGCCAAGTTGGCTAGCTCAGTGTGCTCCTCTCTCTAAACCCAAGGTTCAAATTCTCATATTCTCATCCCGTAGTTTAGATGAATTTAGTGCAGATTATCGCTTATATCAAAAAACAAAATTGTTGATTACCAAATAAACTTACCTAGAGCTATGATCTCCAACTCAATTAAATTTCTCCAAACTCCCAAGAATCTCGAATGGGTCTCTTCAAAAAATTTCATCCCACACATACAATCTGCTCATCTTCCACCTCACCAACACCCAATCATATCTCCAATCCACCTGAATCCAACAGAAAAATTAAAAACTAAATACGAAAAAAATCACGTTTTACCCATGAAAAATAAAGACACCAAATTACAAAAAAAATCAATCAAATTTATAACCTCGAGATGCATTCGTAAATGAAATAGCTTTACTTCATCAATCGGATATAATTTAATTTGATAAAATTGGGGAAAATATATAAATAAATACCTGAAATGTGAATGTAACGGTCAATAACTAACTGAAAATTAAAAGAGCGATAGTGAAAAGAAGAAAGTGGAGGGGAGGCAAGGGAGGGGAGAATAGAGCGCATCCAAGGGAGAACGATAACCATTTAGTCGGAGACGAGCTATCGTGCGCTGTGTGGATGCACGAGGTTATCGAGCGCATACGGCGGTTCTCAAGCCGTTAGATTGGCGAGCGATTGAATGGGCTTGTCGTAGGCCCATGATTTGTGTGCTTTCGTGCGCACCGTGGCGGGGGTGGAACGGAACCAACGGCTGGTACGAGTCTACGAGATGTGCGTGTTTTAGTGTGCGCTTTATTGTATGCGGCGTATGTTAGAGCAAACCCTAGATCTTCGGTAATCTCTTTATGGGCCTCATTGAAGACCTGGCCTGGCATGTTTTTCTTTTCGTTTCTTCGGCAACCCAAGGCTGGCCCATCAAACGAACATTTGGGTCGGGTTCAGGTTATATAATCCAACCAGTTCGTCCCATACACGAGTGGGAGGCAAATCTACCATGGAAAGCGATTAAGCCCCGGTTTGGTACTACCATTTTTTTTAAACAAAAAACTGCTTAATTTTAAAACCAAGTAATAAAAAGTGTTTGGTGAAGCTAAAATATCTACTTATTTTAAAAGCAATAGTCTCCAGACTTCATCTTTTGAACGCAGTCTGTAAATTGCTTTTAAAAACTTCTTTTATTAAAAAAAGGGAATTGAGCCCTTAATAAATATATTCAATTCATGTAATACCCTTACTAGTTTCTAAAAATAACATTATTTATCATTCTGCACACATTTTATTCCATTTGATAGCAAAGTGACTGCCCTACATACCACTATAACCATTACCTTACAACACCATCATTGGCACCATCACCACCACCACAATCGTACCATCGCCACTACCAGGGCGGATCCACCTTGGGGTAAGGTGGGTCAGTTGACCCTCTTAAGGTTCAAAGTCTTTCATGGAAAAGCTGGGTGCTGGCTTTTGAAAATCTAAGATGTCCTTGAAAAATGTCTAATTGCTTGACAAATTGCTTATATAGACAGTTGGGTAGCTACTAGCCTCATGCCTTTGTATGCGCCTGGGCATCTGTTGATAGGTTCATTCGGCCTACGTTAGCATTTGTTGGCATGCTCGCTCGAAAGTTATTGGCATTTATCGACATGCCTTCCAAGGCTCAACAAAAAGACAATTTGCATGCTATTCTGGTAAAAAAAAATTTGCACACCAGCGCTGACACACCTCGACCTAGAATGTCCACCTGGACTCCGAATCGAACTGTGCTGGTCGACACCGGGAAGGTGACGAAGCCATAAAGTGCAGTGAAGTGGAAAATGTGAATAAATTTAAATCTAAAATTGCATAAATATAAGAGTGCGCTAGTAAGATTAGAATAAGACTTATACCATTGGGAGTAGTCTCCGATATCAGCATTTGCCAGAAATCCTCGTCGACACGAACATTGTCACGAAAACCTGGAAGGGCGAAAAACAAAGGTGAGTGGGCCTAAAAATAAAGTTTTATAAAAACCTTTTTGAAAACATTATAACCCGTCGTCGTAAAATAAGTATAGTTTCCAAAATATACATACTATGTATAGTATGAAAATACTTACCGTAGCCTGCAATATCTCAAGAATACAATACGTCACAAAATTCGTAAATAAATACATGACGTCCGTAATCACATAATCTCGCATAAGCAAACATATCATATCGAGCGCTCATTGACACATGTTGACACACGAGTTTATGCAGAGGTATTCTAACTAAACATGACTAGGTGTAATAATGATATATGCTATAGTACTACAATCATGTGAAGACTGTCGCTAAGCACAGCACATACGAGTCCTAATTGCCTAGGACTGACACCTACAATGGATCCAAAGTGAGCGTAAGGTGCGATGTACACACACATGTGAAAGACTAGCCTTAGCCCGAGTGAGAACTAACACCAGTGCAGCAAATGATGAGTAGATAACATAAATATAGTCATGCAATGGTAAGTTAATAATTCAATAACCCTAGTTTGTGAAATACTATTCATAACCGTAAATACTATTAAAGCATCCATACTAATACGCATACCTGTGTGCCCTGTAGGACGTAGTATAATTGCACGAATTTCATAAATACGATAGTTTTATATATGTTACCCTAATCTATGTGTAACGTAGAAAATTCTTCATCAAATATATAAATGGAAACTAACAAATATACACACACACACACACACACACACATATATGCAATATAAAAGAAAAGACCCACTCACAGTTACTTGCGAGGTTGCAGCCATTCGAACTATGATAGCCGAAGTCTCTATTAGTAATCGCACCTAAGCATAATATTGAGACCCATTAATAAAACTCCACTAAGACAATTAAATTTGAGAAAACGGAGTGTGGATTTGGAATTAGAGCATCGGAATATGCTAAGGAGAGTCCCCGAATTTTTTTGTAAAAACTCAACGATTAACGCTAGAAAGTTAACCGAGACACCCCAGTGATCAACTATGTTAAAACTTCGGAATTTCACTAAATGGATGTTAAAAATGGACTCAAAATGTCGAAATTCATCTAGGAGGGTTTCCCAGAAAATTTTGAAAAAGTCAATACAAAGAATATTCTGAGCCATTTCAGAATTGGGCCGGCTGGAATAATGGCCCAAAGGTTTGGGCGAGGCTTGGGTCAATGACTTGGATTAGGTTTTGGGCCAGGTTTGGGCTTAAGGCCCTTTTTTTTTCTTCTCCGGCTGGTTGCCACTGCAACCGCCAGAATCTGGGAATGAGATGGTCAGAATAAATTTCGATTTCGACTAACTGAAAACTTCACTAAACCTATCCATGCAATATACCAAAATGAAGATCAAAGAACAATGATTCAAATTATAACCTTGGTTTCCTTGGCTGTGGACGAATTTCACCAAAAAAAGGTTGCAATACTCCCGAGTGCGCCGAAAAATATGGGGAAATTTCCCCCCGTGCTGTTTCTGAGCCAAAACCCCCACTAAAAACCTTAGAAAGCTAGAACTATAAACCAAAAACACGATCCACTAAGTTTTGGGTTATTTTTCAAGACTCACCCACATTGAAATCCGTGAAGTTCTCGTTGAAAAATATGGAGGTCATGATCTGGGGTTGCGTTGTAATCCGAGGTCTAGATATTGTTTTCACAACCCAGAGGCGAGGTGATGTTTTTGGTTTGGGTGGTCGTGAGGTTCGCCGGAGTAGGAATGTGCCGATGATGGTCTTGGCACCAATATTTGCAAAGGGAAAAAGCTTGGGGAGAAAATAGCGAGAAGAGAGTGTTTAAGAAAATTAGGAAGGGAAACCACGCGGAAGAGAGAGAGTGGTGACTTGATGTGAGTGTGGGTCCCAAGGGCCAAATATAAATTAATAAATATTTAAATATTCAAATAGAAAGTATTAAAATAATAATATAATAATTTCAAAAAATATATATTATATAAAATGGTACTTTTTCACAAAAGTATTTCTCGGATTCGTAGCTTCATAAAATCTTCATCGTAACTCCAACTTCGATTTCACTTGCGCCTATGTGTTCGTAATGTCGAGTACTTCAAGAGTACGGTAAAGTAATAGCTCATACGCGTCACGAACTAGCGGTAAACGAAAGTCAATAATCTCGCCTCTAGGGCATTTTCGTCAATTCACACTTTAAAAATTAATAAAATCGTAAAAGTAGGGACAGGTTGTCACAATCTACCCACCTTTACAAAAATTTCGTCCCTGAAATTTGAAATCACTTGCTATACATAATATACTCCAAAAGATAGGGAGAAAGTATATATAAGGAAGAAATCAAGCTAAAGTAGTTGCATAAAAGAGAATGTCATTCCATCGCGATCGGATTGCAATGATTCCTCTTTTATGCCTCTAAATTCAAAATTTCCTTTTCCTTCAGTACAATACTAAAATATAAAATCCTTTCTTAAAACATAAAGTAAAAAATAGATATATAGTAACATATCGTCAAAATACGTATATAATAAAATGAAGTTAAAATAATAGTATGAAGTTAAAACTGAACATAGAAAGTTTTCACCTACGCACTCTTAGCGTATCATACTCCGAGAATAAGTGTGTAGTATCTTTGGGTCAAGCCCAAACAACAAATAAATAAATAACTAAAAATATTAATGTAAAAGGACCTACTTGTTTACTTGCTTAACGAATCCAACAATTAAATTATCAATATTACGGTCTGCAGCCCGCAATACTGACCACTCATTGTTGTCACGATAAGTAAGCAAATAATTCCTGAGGGTGTAACATTACCATTTTCCCCCTCATTGGAAAATACACATAAATCAACTGAATAACACCGAGGCTTGGAAGTGAAACACGTGTCACGGTGAGATACAGTAGTGACACACACACACACACCACATAGCTGAACAATGCAATTCACAATGCCATAGTGAGCAGATTCATATTGAATTTCTCTCGAATTTAGCGAAAAACTATGTCGAGAAGGCTATAAAAATACTCAAGAATCTGAGGGTCAAAACAGATCTATCAAATCTAGAGTACAAGACAACGGCGTTGAATGCAGAACATCTCGCTACAACGGTAGCTTTCGAAATATTCAATCACCAACGATAAAGATTCATTCAGCAGAGTATTTGTTAGGTGATTGAAGAATTAACGATCACAACTAAAAATTAGATGTTCGAGCAATTTTTCTAAACAATTTTTCTGCTTCAAAAGCAATATAAAGTCGAGTAGGGTAAACATGTACTCAAGGTTGACTGGAATGCCTTCCAATACCAAAACTCTCATAGGAAAAGGTTTTCTAAAAACTAGGAAATAAAATAATAAAAGGAAAACTAAAAATTAAATTCCTATTCTAGTTAGGAAATCTGCCCATCAAAAGAGAAGCCACGTTTTTGGACCTTCAGGGCTCCAAAACAAGCCCAAAACAGGTCAAATTAAAGATCTAGACCTCCTCTTCAAGTTCCAAGAAAGTCGCAAACAAGCTCTGTAGCCCAAAATGTCAACATTGCGCGCTGGCCATAAATTAATTTGCCACGATCAGATGCTTCGGGGTAAAATTATGAAATTTTGATAGCACCTTCTTAATTGACACACGAACCCACTTCAATTGGAATCACTCAAAAATTCCACCGTTTGATTGCTTTATGCTCCGAACAAGTCCGCACGTCCTAAATTGAAATTACATAACAAAGTATCAAAATCTCACCAAAATAATAACTAAAATAGACTAAGAATAGGGTCTAATATATACTATAAAATCAAGTCATCACTTCCCCACAGAGAAATGTCATCTGGTTTTCAAATGAAGATGATAAATGTTGACTCTAGTTCATAAGTAAGGCGGTTCATTTAGTGGAACATCATAGTAGATTTCAAAATAATCAGTGTGATCGAGTAGCGTACGAACAATGGTCAAAATAGATGTCACCTCAATTGTCACAACTTTTGTCATATTCCATGTCTCAACTAAATTGATTTTCCTCGGCTGACTTGGATAGAAAAACACTACAGCTGAAAAGTTGCTAACAAATTGTTGATAAAATCGATAAGGCCAAGATATCTCCCATTTCACAACACTTGTGAGAATTTCAACTTTCTTTCGCTACAACCTTTTGGGAAAAAAGAAAAGGATATCACCCACTAAGATCACATCCCCCAGTAAAAGTACCCATCTAAACAAAGGTAACATTTGAAGAATTTGGTATAAAGCTGACTGCTGGTGATTTGAGAATTTAATCTCATTGCTGGGATAGGTGAGAAAGTCATCGACAAGGCTACTACAAATTCGTCAGGTTATGAAAGAATACTCGGGCTCTAAAAGTTGGTCGAATAAACCATCAACCCGAAGTAGGGGCTAACAGTTTTTTGTTCGTCGTCACCGGATCAAGTTGCTAAAGTTTAGGTACAAACCTAAAGTTTGGTTTTTCGCCTTCTGATGCGTTGTAAAACAACACACAAATTAAACCCTCTTGTTGACAATTGTAGTAAAGATGTAAGTAGGGATCGTTCTAGGCCGGGGATTAGGAGGGATTGCTAATCTACTCAAAACTGACTTTAAAACACTAAACAAGACTAAAAAATAAACACAAAACTAAGCAAAAGACACTCAACTAGACTCAAATAACTAACTAGACATAAACTAGGACATATTCTAACTTAACTAAAAACAACGAAAACAAACCAAATTGGACAGATTGGAACCAAAAGACACTAAATATAAGGGGGGATTGGGTTTTGACGAATTTAAAGTAAAAACAAAACAAACTTTATAAAAATAATTTCAAAAGACAGATTTGGCGAATTTAATGGATGATGGACTAGCTAGAGGGTTCTTCTCCACACATGACACACTTGCATACAAACCAATTTTCAGTTGTTCTTTCAATAAACCATGAATCTCAACACCCCAGATTAACCGTGAACATCACTTTTTTTTAACCTTCAAGTTTTCCTTAAGTTATTGAATTGGACGGAAAAACGCATACAACAATTCAAAACATTCTTCAAAAGTCCCTTACGTGAATAGCACAATAGAGATACAATGAACAGCATGATACTCTTGCCAAGAATTCACTTAACGCGATTGTGACTAGCAACCTCCACTACTTGTGAATATAAGTTCACAACGATTAGGTGAAATTCCCTTATATTCTAGCATCAAATTCATGCATGCAAACTAAGTATGCATCCTTAATCGACATACAATAATAAGTTATCAATCAAGCAATTAAGCAAATTGAATTCACAACTCATGAAATCACAACTGAAGGTAATCAATTCATATTACAAATATGTTCATGGCTTTGAATCAACCTCTAACCAAAATGAATTTAGTTCCACATATTTGCAATTAAACAACTATAATTGAATTTAAACATGATAAACAAAAGTAGAAGACACCTAGAACGCTCCAACAATCCAACGTCTTGGATGGTTAACACAGCTTCAAGTCCTCATCCTTTCTTGCAAACATACGGCACCAAGGTGGGTGTGGTGTTTGGATGGTCTAGGGGATGTGGTAGAGATTGGATAGGTTGAGAGAGTATGGAATGGTGGTAGGGGATGGATAGGAAAAGAGGTGGATGGAAATGGATGGAGGAAGAAGGAAACTTGCGGCAGAAATTGTGTTGTTTATGGAATGTGTTGTAGATGTGAATTGGTCTTGTGATGGAGAAGCCTATTTATAGATTTTGAAAATGAATCACCACCACAAAATTTCTTGGTGAAGTAAGTGGATGTTGTAAGTGAAGTGGGTGTTGTAGGTGAAGTGAGTGGATGTTGTAGGTGAAGTGGGTGTGAATGTTTTAGGTGAAGTGAGTGGATGTTGTAGGTGGAATAAGTGGATGTTGTAGGTGAAATAAGTGAGTGTGATGTGATTTTGGGTCAAAAAAATAGGAAAGGAGAGGATCCCTTAATCTTCAATTTCATCCATCCACTTGGCTCTAAGCATAAGCTAACCACCCAATGCCCAAAAATGCTCCAAAATGCTCCAAATTGCACTTTCTTGCATACTTTGTCATTTGGACCTACAAACACACGAAAATAGCTTAAAATACTAAAATAACTAAGGACTAACAATCTAAATGCAAGGAAACAAGCTAACTAAGTTGTATAAATATACTCCTATCACCTTCGAGGTTGGGTCTGAGGTTCCCTAAGGTGAAGTGTTTGGTTGGGTGAATTCCTAATCGGCAAGCTTTAGAAACTAAGTTCTCTGAATGATGTAGGACTTGTTTGAAAAGACAGAAGAAAAACTGGTGTAGTACGAGAAAGTGGATCGATGGTGTACTTCACTTCACCACTTGGTGATATCCCAGGTAAAATTTTGAGAAATGACACCAAAGTATACGTCCTCGAAACGTATCATACTACCTCCTTTTAGTACGCCATGTGCTAATAGGTCTTCACAACTTTCTCGATACTCAATTCACTCTTATAGCGGGAACTAATTCGTGCTTCAAACTAATATTTACTTGCAGAGGTGATCGAAAAAATGGCTGGTTGAAGTGGTTTTGGTTACCTAAGTGGAAAATATGGTTAAAACAACTACAAGCTTACTGTCTCCAAAAAAGTTTACTCCTAAGTTTCCAAGATTTAGTTTCTTAGGCTCAAGTAATCACTGTTAATCAATCTATTAGTCGCGCCGCTAATTAACGCATATATGATACTTTGATATTTTTGATATTGTTCGTTACCCTGAAATGGTGAACCGATGTTATGGCATAAGGATATCACTCTTAAATACTAGCATGTGTCCGGTATCAGAAATCATACCGTCTAAATATTGGTTGACAGTTCCTAGATATTGGTTAACATCGTCAATCAATAGCGCCACCATAAGCTGATTACAGGTTAAAACCCGCTCAGGTGGATGGTTTCGGATGATTGGTAAGGAAATGGTCATGTGAGGTGGTTCCGTTGATTTTAGGGAAAATACTTACTACTTCAGGAATTTCTACTAACCGTAGGTATAACAACTCGTACATCTGTGCCTATACTCGTCGAAATGACGAGTACAGTGATAGAACATATTTATGTGACTTTATTAGTTTGTTTCCTTGCATTTACTTAATTAGTTTCATCTTATTAGAATGTTTTAAGCTATTTTCGTGTGTTTGTAGGTTCTAAATAACAAAGTTAGCAAAGAAGTGCATTTTGGTGCATTTTGGAGCTATTTTGGGGTGAAATGGATTGCATGCATAAGGAGCATAAAAAATGGATGGTTGTGATTCATTCTCACTAACAAAATGGACGGTAGTGATTCATTCTCACCAATAAAAATGGATGGTGGTGATTCATTCTCACCAACAAAATGGTGGATGGTAGTGATTCATTCTCACCAATAAAAATGGATGGTGGTGATTCATTCTCACCAAGAAAATGGATGGTAGTGATTCATTCTCAAAGCCTATAAATAGGCTTCTCCATCAAGGCCAAAGACACGAATTCACACAACACTTCCATTCTACACTCCCTAAACTATCCTAGCCTTACCCCTACCTACCCATCCTAAACACCACCATACATCCCCCTATCCATTCCTCCATACAACCAAACCTTCAACCCACAACCACCCCTTGTGCCGTAGCAAAGGAAGGGAAGGAAAGTGCTTGGACGTGCTTGCCACTCAACGAGGATCGTTGGAGCGTTTAGGTGTTTTCTTTCTTTTATTTTCAATGTATAAATCTATTTACCTTTGTTTTACAATTATGAGGAACTAAACCCCCCCTTTTGCTAGGGTGGATTCAAAGCCATGATTACATTTGCATTATGAATTAATTACTTTTGGTTGTGCTTTAATAATTTGTGATTTCAATTCGCTTAACTATTTGATTGATAACTTATTTGTGTATGTTAATTAAGAGTGCACGCTTAGTTTTCATGCATAAGTTTGATGCTAGAATATAAGGAAATTTCACCTAATCGTTTTGAACTTATATTCATGAGTAGTGAAGGTTGCTATCCACAATCGTGTTAAGTGAATTCTTGGCAAGAGTATCAAGCTTTTCATAGTTACGAATGCCTCGTCAATACTTATAGTTCTCATGAATCTTAATGATCTTTGATTGTATCTCTATTGTGCTTTTCACGTATGGAACTTTTGAAGAATGTTTTGAATTGTTATATGCGCTTTCCCATTCAATTCATTAACTTAAGGAGAACTTGAAGGTTAAAAAAGTGCTATCACGGTTAACCCGGAGTATTGAGTTTCATAAGTTATCGAAAGAACAACTAAAAATTGGTTTATGTACAAGTGTATCATGTGTGGAGGAGAACCCTCTAGCTAATCCATCATCCATTCAAACAACCATATTTTGTGTCTAAATTTGTCTAGTTTATAATTTGTTTATTTTAAAGTTATTCTCATCAAAACACAATCCCCTTTTTACAATTTATGTCCTTTGATTTGAATCTACTTTATTTGATTTCTTTTGAATTCTTTGAGTTAATTTAGTTTAGAGTTGGTTAATTTTCATAATTTGAATCTTTTAAATTCAATTCACGTCCTAAAACAACCATAGAATCTGTTTTAGTTTATTTGTTAGTTTTATTTTGAGTTATTCTAGTTTAGTTGGAATCATTTGAATCTAGTTAAGTGTTTTGATTTTAGATTTGTGTTTTTAAAGTTTTATTTAGTGTTTCTAAGTTTATTTTATATAGATTAGCAATCCCTCATAATCCCCGGTTTAGAACGATCCCTACTTGCTTATATACTACAATTGTCAACAAGAGGGTTTAATTTGTGTGTTTGCTTATTTTCGCATCATACAGCACCAAAAGAAATTCTAGAAACTAGTAATGGTTGGAATGCCCTAAGGGCGGAAAAAGAAATTTGCTAATAGCCTACTTAGAATGGACTTAAACAGAAATCAATCTTTCTCCTGAAGATCTGGAATGAATACTAGTGAGTTTGAAAAGATTAGTGTTATTGGGGACCAAAAGTGGATGTCCTCTAGATGTTCCTCCATCAAGTACTACCACTTTAGCACCAGGTTGTCGCTCAAGATATTTCTAGAATCTTGACGAAGTAAACTTCGTAGGAATTCTAATAGGTGATATTTTAGCGGGTACTACCAAGGAATCAAAATTACTTCTGGTTTTCTATCTCGAAAGGGTTGGTAGAAATGACTAGATGGTAGTGGGATTGATTGGTAAATCTCTGGTGGCACACAATTATCGATATATTAGCCCGGCTTCAGGGTTATCAACTTGTCTCAATTCGGGATTTTTCCTTGGTAGGGACGTTCTCCGTTTCAGTATAGAGGCGTCCACCAAAATGATGTCCTAGAATGTCGATAAGTCATCTAAGTCACTCGAAACTTAGAAAAAAGTTAACACATTTTTTGTACGACGAGGTGGTAAGATTTGAAAATTAAGCTCAAGTACCAAGAACGCTTACATCACATGTGTGATGAACGCAATATTACCCAAACTTATGCTTTGATACCAAACTGACACACCCCAACTCGAAATGTCCACCTGGACTTCTAATCGAGTTGTGCTGGCCGACACCATGAGGATGACAAAGCCATAAAGTGTAGTGAAGTGGAAAATATGAATAAATTTAAACCTGAAAGTGCGTAAATATAAGAGTGCGCTTGTAACGTGAATGAACCCATTTCACACGTGATGTCAGTGCATAAGTAAAGTACAGTAAAATTAGGATAAGACTTATACCATTGGGAGTAGTATTCAATATCAGCGTTTTCTAGAAATCCTCGTCGGCACAAACATTGTCACTAAAACTTGGAGGGGCGAAAAACAAGGGTGAATGGGCCTAAAAATAAAGTTTTATAAAAACCTTTTAGAAAACATTATAACCCCTCACCGTAAAACAAGTATAGTTTTTAAAATATACATACTACATATGGTATGAAAATACTTACCGTAGCCTGCAATTTCTCAAGAATACAATACGTCACAAAATTAGTAAATATATACATAACGTTTGTAATCACATAATCTCACATAAGCAAATATATCATATCGAGTGCTCATCGACACATGTTGACACACGAATTCATGCAGAGGTATATTCTGACATGAGCATGACTGGGTGTAATAATGATATATGCTATAGTACTACAATCATGTGAAGACTGGCGCTAAGCCCAGAACATACAAGTCCTAATTACCTATTGCAATCTAGGACAGGACTGGCACATACAATGGATCCAAAGTGAGCGTACAGTGCGATGTGCACATACACGTGAAAGACTAGCCCTGGCCCAAGCGACCGGTGCAACAAACGATGAGTATATAACATAAATATAGTCATGCAATGGTAAGTTGATAATTCAATAATTCAATAACCCTAGTCCGTGAAATACTATTCATAACCGTAAATACTATTAAAGCATCCATACTAATACGCATGCATGTGTGCCTCGTAGGACGTAGTATAATTGCACAAATTCCATCAATATGATAGTTTTATATAGGTTACCCTACTCTATGTGTAACGTAGAAAATTCTTCATCAAATATATAAATGGAAACTAACAAATATATATATATATATATATATATATATATATATATACACACATACTATATAAAAGAAAGACCCACTCACAGTTACTTGCGAGGTCACATCTAAGCATAATATTGGGACCCATTAGTAAAACTCTACTAAGACAATTAAATTTGAAAAAACATAGAGTGGATATGGTATCAGGGCGTCGAAATATGCTAAGGAGAGTCCTCGGAAAATTTTGTAAAAAGTCAAAAGTCAACCTTAAAAACTCAACCAAGACACCCCGATGATCAACTATGTTAAAACTTCAGAATTTCACTAAATGGATGTTAAAAACAGACTCGGGACGTCGAAATTAGCCTATAAGGGTTTCCGAGAAAATTCCAAAAAAGTCAACACAAAGAATATTTTTGGAAAATTCTTGGAAAATTCCAGAATATTCTAAGCCATTTCAAAACTAGGCCAGCTGGAATAATTGCCCAAAGGTTTGGGCCAAGCTTGGGTCAAGGACTTGGATTAGGTTTTGGGTCGGGTTTGGGCTTAAGGCCTTTTTTTTTTCTTCTTAGGCCGGTTGCCATTGCAACAGCCAGAATCTAGGAGTGAGATGGCCGGAATAAATTCTATCTCTGACCAACTGAAAACTTCACTAACCTATCCATGTAATATACCAAAATGAAGATCAAAGAACAAGGATTCGAATTATAACCTTGGTTTGCTCGGTTGTGGCCAGATTTTGCCGAAAAAATGCTGCAACACTCTCGAGTTCACCGGAAAATATAAGGAAATTCCCCCCTGTGCTATTTAAGTGCCAAAACCCCCACTAAAAACCTTGGAAAAGCTAGAAATATAAACCAAAAGACGATCCACTAAGTTTTGAGTTATTTTCGAGACTCACCCACACTGAAATATGCGAGGTTCTTGTAAGAAAATATGGAGATCACAATCTGGGTTCGTGTTGTAACCTGAGGGCTAGATATTGTTTTCACAACCCAGAGGCGAGGTGATGTTTTTGGTTT
Organism: Crataegus laevigata; assembly: GCA_963580275.1. NCBI lineage: Eukaryota > Viridiplantae > Streptophyta > Magnoliopsida > Rosales > Rosaceae > Crataegus > Crataegus laevigata. Next base: position 12,060,376 of record OY756940.1, on the reverse strand, counting down.
GGGTGGTCGTGAGGTTTGCTGGAGTAGGAATGTGCCGATGATGGTCCCGACACCAATATTTGCGGAGGGAGAGAGCTCAAGGAGAAGATAGTGAGAAGAGAATGTCTGAGAGAATTAGGAGGGGAAGCCACGCGGAAAAGAGGGAGTGGTGGCTTGATGTGAGTATGGGTCCCACAGGCCAAATATAAATTAATAAATATTTAAAATATTCAAACAGAAAGTATCAAAATAATAATATAATAATTTCAAAAAATATATAAAATATAAATAGTACTTTTTCACAAAAGTATTTCTCGAATTCGTAGCTCTATAAAATCTTCATCGTAACTCTAACTTCGATTTTGCTTGTGCCTACGTGTTCGTAATGTTGAGTACTAAAAATTATAGCTCATACGCGTCAAGAACTAACGGTAAACGAAAGTCAATAATCTCGCCACTAGGGCATTTTCGTTAATTCACACTTTTAAAATTAATAAAATTGTAAAATTAGGGACATGTTGTCACAAGTGCACGCTATTCTTGCTAACCCTCCAAATAATATTTCCTGAGTAATCCTCTAACCACCACCACCACCAAAACCACGACTGAGATCATTGTCACCACAACAACCTTCACCATCGCAATTGCCACCATCATAGTTGCCGCCATTGCGCCATAATTGTCATAACCACCATTGCCGTTGCAGCCACCACAACAAAAAACTCTACTACTGCAACCATAACCACAACCACTAGTGTCGGAACCATTGTCCCTTATGCACTCCAACCACTAAACCACACTATTGGCATCCACCATTGTCATTGCCATCACAACCGCCGCCCCATCGCCGCCGTCACACTCGCCATCTATACCACCTATAACTACTTCCACCAACCTTACACCACTACTGACATCACCACCACCACCAACATTGCCACCGCCACCGGCAACAACCGCTACCGTCGCCACTACCCCAACTATCATGTCTATTTTTGTCATTCTATACATTATATCACTTATTAAAATTTACAAAATGCTTTTACATTGCTTATTATACTCGAAAGATTTTAAAAATACAGTTTATCAAAAGTTCAATTGCTTTAATTTACAACTGATTATTCTTAAAGTGCAGTATTTTTTATTTTTTTTTATTTTAAGCAATCCCAAAGTGGCCCTAAACCAGACTCGTTGGTCTATTATTTTCTTTCAAGTTCTGAATTTAGTGGCAAAATCAAATTGAGCTAGCAAAACTGGTCCAAGATTCAGTTCATAACTTCTAATTCATAATTTGGTTGAATCAAACCGATCAAACTTCTAGTACAAAACATACTTGCAAGCGGTTATCGATATCATCACTGATTAACTACTAGCACCAACTATTGGTATGGAATTTTATACTAATGGTCTTGATGCAATTAATAGTGAAACCATTCATCATAAGCCGTTGTTCATTTCAATTAGGGTCCTAATGTTGGACTATAAATTCTTCAAGAAGTCTTTTTTTTAAATTTTTTTTTTATTCTTCAAGATGTCATCTCTTTTGAGATCACTCTTTAGTGTACCACATGTGTAGCTAATTCCACATTGGTAACACTATTTGATTTGATTTTGGTCTAGTGAATTTGATTCAAGTTTTCAATTTGTGGTCCAAACTTGTGAACCCAAGGTTTTCAATTCGTAATCCCAATTTAGATTTAATCGGCTGCAAGTTAGCCCACTCTAATACCATGTCAAAGTTTCAGAGTCAGTTCAGTGACCCATAACGACATTGTTTTTTTATTTCCAACTAAACTACATGAACATATTAATGGGTGTAAAATTTGTATACAAAATGTCTCGATGTAATTAGTAATGAAACTAAGCGGATCACCTCGACCTATGGTACAAAAAACATGCAAAGTCTTACATACACATACCATAACTATCTTATAATACTAGGTCGAAAATTCTAGTATGTTCATTATTATCTGATACTAATGTTACAAAAATTCTAGTATGTTTAGGAGATTTGCTACTCGAGAATTTTTAACAATTACATCTGTATATCATTTTATCTTTGACTTAAAGTCTAACATCCAAAAATTATCTTGAAACATACTAAAATTAAAGAATGTTATATATATTTTTTGTATATATCACAAAGGCGCAATAATATCCAAATATTAGGTTTCCGTAGCAACCATATATTTTTCTGACATGGACAGAGTTTTGTGTTATTTTGTTCGCATAGTTAATGTTAAAGAAGATATCTCAAATTAATTATAGTAAATATTGTAAATTTGTGATTAGTTATTTGCTTACCTGTTATAGTTTGATTTCCTTGATTGTAGGCATTAGTTTAGGATCAGGAATGTATCTGTTTCCTATATATATTGTAACCCTAGCTTTCGGTAATAATAAGAAAAACTATTCTACCATATTACGTTTCTTAGATGGTACCAGAGTGATCGATTTGGGAAAACCACAACAGAAATTTAAACCCTAGCAACCACAGCCATGGGTGACAAACCAGATAAATCAACCTCTTCAGGCATGACTTTACATCAGAAGTGGGAAAACCCTAATCATCCAATTTACCTTCATCACTCGGATCAGCCTGGTGTCATCCTTGTGCCGCAGCCACTTGTGGAAGACAACTATGGCACATGGGTGCAATCCATGACCATGGCCTTGATGGTCAAAAACAAGTTAGGGCTGGTTGATGGAACAATCACGAAGCCAACTGATGCGCAGGTTGAAGAATTACAGAAATGGAACCGGTGCAATAATTTGGTGAAAACATGGCTGCTCGGTTCCATGTCAAAAGAAATCTCAGGAAGTGTCATACACTGCAAGGACGCACGTCAGATGTGGTTTGACCTGCAAGAAAGGTTTTCTCATGTGAACATTGTTCAACTGTTTCACATAGAAAACGAAATTCATAATTGTGTGCAAAGCAACATGACGGTGAGTTCTTATTTCACCAAACTCAAAAGCCTTTGGGATGAACGTGATGCCTTATGTTCAATCCCGACATGCCATTGTGAAGCGAGGAATGAGATAACATCATATGTTGAGACTCAGAAAATAATGAAGTTCCTCATGGGTTTGAGTGACTCATATGCTACGGTTCATAGCAACACTCTCTTGCTGGATCCATTGCCAACTGTTAACAAAGCTTATGTGCTTGACCTTCGTCATGAGAAACAAGTTGAAGTGTCAAATGGAAAGAGCAGCACCGTGCAACCTGAAGCTGCCGTGTTCGCAGTAAAAGGTGCTGGTCGAGAACCCGAGACAGAAGATGGTAGTCAGCGATGCGCCAAATGCAACAAGACCAACCATAGCACCAAGAATTGTCGTGCTCATCTCAAGTGCACATTTTGTGGTTGGAAGGGACACACTTTCGACTTTTGCCGCAAACGAAAATTAGCGGCTGAAACTGACCAAAGTCGGCCTTCCAAGGGCAACCAAGTCACGGCATGTGACAAGAAGGACACAATGCCCAACTTTCTTTTCTCTCCGGAGGACTGTAAGCAGATTCTTCAGCTTTTGAACAAGTGCAAATCCTCTTTTGCTAATCAAGTGGGTAATTCTTCAAAACATGAAGAACTTTCAGGTAAAGCATTTTCTTTTGTGCATAATGGAAAGCCAACCATTTGGATTTTGGACAGTGGCGCCACGGACCACATCGTATGCAGTCCTGAGTTTCTCACGTCCTCAAAACGTGTTGAAAATCATAGTGTTGAACTACCAAATGGTTCCCTTGCTACCGTAACCCATGTCGGCCAAGTGGTCTTCTCTCCCAACCTTACCCTTGACAATGTTTTATGTGTGCCATTGTTTAGGTTAAATTTAATATCCATTAGCAAGTTAGCCTATGATTCCCTTTACATCACCATTTTTCTCAAACAATTTTGTGTCATACAGGACCTACGTTCGGGGAAGATGATTGAGACGGGAATTGAATGGGATGGACTCTACTATCTCGAACCACCAAAGAAGAGATCCTGCAACACCATAACCACCATGAGCTTTCCTTTTTGGCACCAACGCCTTGGGCACCCATCACCTAAAGTGTCCTCGTTACTTCTTTTTGTGCACAATAAATCGTGTGATTCAAATAAATGTTTAATTTGCCCATTGGCTAAACAAACCAGATTGTCTTTTCCCTTGAGTTCTATATTTACTCATTCATGTTTTGAATTAATACATATTGACATTTGGGGTGGTTATCAAGTTCCTTCCCTCTCAGGTGCAAAATATTTTCTCACCATTGTTGATGATTACACACGGTGCACCTGGGTTTACTTGATGAAACACAAATCTGACACACAAGACCTTTTTGTTCAATTTATTCACATGGTTGAGAATCAATTCAACACAACCGTTAAGGTGATTCGAAGTGATAATGGTCCCAAGTTCAAACTTGCCACATTTTACAAACTCAAAGGGATCTTTCACCAAACCAGTTGCGTCAACACACCACAACAAAATGGTGTTGCTGAACGCAAACACAGACATCTGTTAAATGTTGCATGAGCCCTTCTTTTTCAAGCCAATCTTCCTAAACACTTTTGGGGGGATGCCATTCTCACTTTGGCCTATCTTATCAATCATACACCCACACCTCTTCTTCAAGGGCAAACACCATATCACAAATTGTTTCGCAAGGCACCAAGTTACATGCATTTACGTGTTTTTGGATGCTTATGTTTTGCATCAACCCATGCACAAAAACCCTCTAAATTTGATCCTCGTGCACGACGATGTCTTTTCCTTGGGTACCCTTATGGTCAAAAGGGTTACCGTTTGTTTGATCTTACACTTAAAAAGGTTTTTGTGTCACGGGATGTCACCTTTTTCGAAGATCACTTTCCCTATCAATTATCCCATACTTTCGCTGCTCCCACTACCAGTCCTACTCCACTTCCCATATAACCCTATTTGCCATCGTTTGATCTGTCCCCTACTCTCTTTCCTTTACCTACCATAGAACCCTCTCTTGAAGAAGACTCTGCCCTTGTCACTATTTCACCACCTTTACCCGTTGAGACCTCTTCCTTACCGTCACCATCACCTCCGTCTTCTTCTCCATCTCCTACTGCACCACCGCCACCCCGTCGTGGCACACGCCCTACCAAACCCTCATCTTTCTTGCAGGATTTTCACGTTGAGACCTCTCTCCCGTCCTGACCTGCTTCTTCCTCGAATTTGGTTCAGTCCTCAGGTACTTCTCACCCTTTGTCTCATTCCCTATCTCACCATCGTCTTTCTCCCATGCATAAACATTTTGTCACTAACGTCACCACCATCCGATAGCCTACCACTTTTCTGCAGGCTGTCCAACATCCACAATGGCGTGCTGCTATGCAACACGAAATTGCTGCTCTTCAGGCCAACCATACTTGGTCTCTCGTTCCACTTCCCCATCACAAAAAGCCGATTGGCTGCAAATGGGTGTACAAGGTCAAACTTAAACCTGATGGGAACATCGAGCGTCATAAAGCCCGGTTGGTTGCCAAGGGCTATAGCCAAATCGAAGGGGTTGACTATCGTGAAACCTTTGCTCCGGTTGCCAAGTTAACCACTGTTCGTGTACTTCTTAGTGTTGCTGTTATGCGTCAGTGGCATTTGCATCAACTCGATGTCAACAACGCTTTCTTGCATGGTGATCCTGACGAGGAAGTGTACATGCAATTACCTCCTGGCTTCGGACGAAAGGGGGAGACTCGTGTATGCAAGCTACACAAATCCTTATATGGTTTAAAGCAAGCCTCAAGACAATGGTTCATCAAACTTTCCACTGCTCTCAAGGTTGCCGGATTTCACCAATCATGGTTTGATTATTCCTTGTTCGTCCGAAGTCAGCAAGGTAACTTCATTGCTTTGTTGGTATACGTTGATGATGTGATTCTAGCAGGCAATAATTTGCAAGAAATTGAAGCAACGAAGCAGTTTCTCTCGCAACAATTCAAATTGAAAGACTTAGGCCAACTTAAATATTTCTTGGGGATAGAGGTTGCACGGTCCAAAAATGGCATCACCTTGTGCCAACGAAAATATGCATTGGACATATTAGATAATGCGGGATTTTTGGGTGCCAAACCTTCACGATTCCCTGTGGAGCAAAATGTTTCTCTCACACAGGCAGAAGGAGAACCTCTGATAGATGCCTCATCATATAGGAGACTTGTGGGTAGGCTGATCTACCTGACCATAACAAGGCCGGACTTAGCCTATGTTGTGCACATATTAAGTTAGTTTATGGAAAAGTCTCGACAACCACATCTTGAGGCAGCACACGAAGTTCTCAAATACATCAAGAGTGCACCGGGACAAGGCATATTTTTGCCATCCAAGGGATCTTTGCAGTTAAGTGCATTTTGTGACGCTGACTGGGCTAGATGCAAAGACACAAGAAGATCGATAACAGGTTACTGTATTCAACTTGGTCAAGCACCGATATCCTGGAAAACAAAGAAGCAAACCACTGTCTCTCGTTCCATGGCAGCCACATGTTGTGAGATCACATGATTAAAGAACATTTTAAGAGATTTAAAAGTGATTCATTCACAACCAGTCACGTTGTTTTGTGACAACCAAGCAGCCATATACATTGCTTCGAACCCGGTATTTCATGAAAGGACAAAGCACATAGATATTGACTGTCATTTAGTAAGAGAGAAGATTCAAGAAGGACTGATTCGTACGGCCTACGTACGAACAACTGACCAGCCAGCAGACATCTTCACCAAACCGTTGAGTTCTACACAGTTTGAAACATTACTCAGCAGGGTGTTATTAACATACACTCCAACTTGAGGGGGAGTGTTAAAGAAGATATCTCAAATTAATTATAGTAAATATTGTAAATTTGTGATTAGTTATTTGCTTACCTGTTATAGTTTGATTTCCTTGATTGTAGGCATTAGTTTAGGATCAGGAATGTATATGTTTCCTATATATATTGTAACCCTAGCTTTCGGTAATAATAAGAAAAACTATTATACCATATTACGTTTCTTAGAGTTAACTCTCAGAGTTTTGTGTTACTAGTTGGTGATTAGAAAGAAGGATGATCAGCAAGTCCATACATATCCGATCCGAGAGTACTGCACGTCTGCAACCCTACCTTCCACAAAACTATAAACTTGAAATGAAGCCCCTGGGGACCAAATTTAGCGATTAAATATAGACAGAGGATTCAAAGCTGACGAGCAGAAAACATTGTCCGTGGGATCTATATGATTGAACCTCGTAAAAAATACCATAACAAAGAAATGACTACCTAGGCCGACATGGCTTCGCTGCCTCACCATTTGTGGACGAGACGAGGTGAATTTGGTGGACCATATCTTCAAGGTTTGAGTTCTTTACACATGGAAATCTTTGGAAATTACATGCCAGATATTGGTAATGGTTCATTATTCATGTTGGTTTGGGCTCCACTTAGTGTGAAGTTTCGGTGGAGATTTTTCTGACAAGTGACATGCTAAACAACATAAAAATTTGTCATACATTAGACATTCTTTACAATCTTACTAAAATTTGTTATTAAAATCAAACGGTTTGATTTATGTTACAGTTCTAATAAAAAATTTATATATATATATATTTTTTTCAAATCTTCTACTTCCACAGCCAAATACATTTCAACAATAAATTCAAACAAATTTATGTTTTCACTACTAGATTTACAAGATTCGTGACCGGTTGTTGACGAAGATTAGAGAGAGAATGTAACAAATGTCCCACCCAAAAATTGCTTTAGCACCTCAGTGGACCCGTGATGCCAAGTTACTTGCTCAGAATAAGGGAATTGGATCCCATTCGAATCCACTTTGTGAGGATCTCCGCATCTTAGCTATTCATCGTATATTGTACAGTTAAAAATTATTTAACTTTTTTTAATTTAAAATTAAACACAAATAATATCTAACAAAAATTGATCGCACAATATACGATGAACCGCTAGGATGTAGGGATCTCTAAGATCACAAAATGGATCCGGCAAAGATCCTTTCCCCAGACTAAGGATCACCTAAAATTTTTAAAGGTCTCCCTTTTGGATGTTAAGTGACTGCTATAGATTTATCACCTTGTTAAATCGGAAACACCCATTTATATCCACAATGTTGGGGTTTTTAGCAGCACACCAACGTTCGAACTTGGACCAACAGGTGTCATGCAAGTCCACTTCACCTTAAGGCTGGGAAGAGGTTGGTGCGGTTGGGCTTTTTAGAAATTGCGAGTATATTTATGCATATGCCTTCTTAGAAAAATAGCCTATTTATATAAAACATAATAATTTATATTAAAAGTGGTTTAGTCTGGTTTCTCCAGTTCTTAGTATTTCTAAATTAGAAGTAGAACTGATTTGAGATGGTCCGGTTCAATTTTTGTTCTGGTTTTGACTTTTTTGGCCAACGTCATTTTTTATTGTTTTTTTATCATGGTTCGATTTAGTTTTCTGATTTAGTAGTTTTTGTGCCCACCCCTAGGCGTATTTTAGAGCAAATCCTTATGAATGCCTAACATGTGTTTTTGTTCTTTGGAAACAAAGGCTTGGCATGTTTAAGTTGTGAAAATCCCAGGCTTGACCCAGTACAAAAAAATTTGGGTCGGTTTCATGTTATATAACCCAACCAGTTCGCCTCTTAAATGGGTTGGGGACAAATCTACGACTAAAAGTGACTAAAACTCTATATGGTATTACTTTTTCTCACTAGAACTACTTCCCTTTAAAGTTAATTAATAAAAATTGTTTAGTAAAACTAAATATCTTGCTTATTTTAAAATGAACTTTAACGAAAAACTTCTGATACTGTTCACTTTAACGAAAAACCACATTTTTACACTAAAAAGTCAACTCTGGTACTATTCACTTTATCCTTTATTTTGTCCTTATCGTTAAAACTAAAAGTTTTCAAACCATTTTTATTAGTTTTCCTTATTTTATTTTTTAAAGCAATGGCCTCTAGAGTCCAGACATCAACTTTTAAAAGTAGTCTGTATGTTGCTATTCAAACCTGCTTTAAAAAACAAAAAAAGGAGTTAAGCCTATAATGAATATATCCAATTTATGTAACACCTTCACTAGTTTTGAAAAATGACATTATTTATCATTCTATACATATTTTTTTCATTTGAGAGCAAAGTAACCGCCACTACCTACCACTATAACTACTAACCTTACACACCATCGTTGGCACAATCACCGCCACACAATCCTCACCACCACAACCATGACTGCGCTCACTGTAACCACATCAACCTCCACCACCACTATTTCTACCACCATCGTTGCCACCACCACGCCATAATTATCGTCACCACCACAATCACCAAAATCATCACCGCCTTCACTGCCACAACCAGAAATGCTACCATTGCAACCACAACTACTACCACAACCATAACCGCCACTGTCGCCACCTTCTACCACCATTGTCACTTATGCACCCCAACCACCACACCCCAGTATTGGCACGCATCATACCCCTACCATTGCTTATGCCATCACAATTGTCACCCCCACCACCACCGTCACATTCCCCGTCTCTATCGCCTATAACTGCAACCACCAACCTTACACCACTACCGACATCACTACCACCAACGTTGCCACCGTCACCGCCAACGCCAACGATGCCTCAACCACCACCACCAACGTTGCCACCGTCACCGCCAACGCCAACAATGCCTCAACCACCACCACCACAAATGTAACCACTACCGCAACCACCACTATTGTCACCATCACTCCCACTAACATGTCCAGTTTTGCCAATGTATACAATTATATCACTTATTTTGAAATTTATTTATACTAGTTTTTATACTCATAGTATTTTTTAAAATACAATTTATCAAATGCTCAACTAATTTAATTTATAACTAATTATTCTTAAAGCACAATATAAGCAATTAAAAAAAACACAACAATCCCAACTAGCCCTAAACTAGACCTTTGATTAGGTTTGGTCTAATTATTTTCTTTCAAGCTTTGAATTTCACTTGCAAAATCAAATTGAGCAAGCAAAACAAGTCCAAGATTTAGTTAATAACTTCAAATTCATGGTTTGGTTCAACCAAACCGATCAAACTTTTAGTACAAAACATACTTGTCCGAGCGATTATCGATATTGTCATTGATTAACAACCAGCACCAACTACCGGGTAGGGAGTTCTATATTAATGGTCTTGATGTAATTAATAGTGAGACCATTCATCATAAGATGTATTCATTTCAATTAAGTTTCGAACGTGGGACTTTACATTCTTCAAAATGTCATCACTTTTGAGACCACTCTTTAGTATACCACATTTGTAGCCAATTCCCTATTAGTAACCCTATTTGATTTGATTTGATTTGGTTTCGTGAATTTGATTCAGGTTTTTCAATTTGTGGTCCAAACTTGTGACTCCAAGGCTTTTAATTCGTGATTCCAATTTAGGTTCAATCTATCGAGGTGTGAGATTTATCATATTTTGTACTATCGGACTTATGAAATTATCAAATTACCCTTGAGTTGACATCGTTGACCGTCTCATCGAAACGCGTATTACTAATTTTCTTAGTTTATTCTTATTGTACTTATCACCACGAATGTGTAGGCGCGAAAGAATTCGAGTTTGGAGTTATAATGAAGGTTTGGAGTTACAAAATGTTGAACGTTTTTCGTTTTTTGTGTTCTTAGATTGTGAACCATGGAACCTACATGGGGATTATTGTCCCCTTATCCCTGTCCCTATCTAGATTCCCCCTCTCTTTTTCAGATTTTCTTATCTCTCTTTCTCCCCCTCACTTTCTCTCATTCCCTTTAACTCTCCCCGAGCTCTCTATTCTTTGCAAACTCTCACTACCCTCCCCGAACTCAACAACAACCACCATAATCCTCACAAACAAAAAGTGGTGACCTCAAAGCCTCAAGCAAGCACCGTGGAACTTCCACAGGATCACTATTCATCACATCTCTCAACAAACTTCGACTTGTCTTGTGGTTTTTCCGATGTTGGTAAGCTCCTAGAAACGTTTGGGGTGTTTTAAGGTTAGATCGAAGCTTGTCTTAAGTTGTATACACTTTTTAAACATAGAAATAGCTTGGAGTGAGCTTTCCCCATATTTCGACAAGAAACCGTGTATTCCAAGTTCTTTTCCCGCCAACTCTGGCCACAACACGTCTCGAATTTGGTACGAACTTCTTCTTCTCATCCTAAGCTTCATTTCCATACCTTGTACGTTGAAAATGGTGAAAAAATAAGCTCGAATGAAGCTCTAGAACTCCTGCCCAGTTTTCGATTGACCCACAGCCTGAAATTGGGTTGACCCGACCCAATACCCTTAAGCCGGATCCAAACCCAACTTGCTATCTGGCCTAACTGAGCAGGCGGCCCAACCCAAACCTTGGGCTCATTAAAGCAAGCCTAGACCTAACCCTCGCAAACCCAGAACCCAGATCTGACCCGACCTAATCGAATCCCAGATTTTAGGTCAGCGTGTGGGTCTGCGCGTGGGTGCCTATCTTGACCGGTGCATGGAGCACATGTGCCACCACCGAAGGTACTGTGCTCCTCCACCATCCATGGTAGCGACCATAAGGGCGCCAACGACTTTTTTAGCCAACTTTTTGGCGACCTAACTCGGTGGTTCCCCCTTAGGTTTTTTGACATTCTGAATCCGTTTATGATGTCCGTTTTCTGAAATTCAACCGTTTAAGTAGAGTTTTATTAATTGGTCCCTTTATGTGCTTCTGTGCGTTTGTTAGTGGCATTTCCGTCCTCCCTAGTTCGCACGGCTCTTTGACGACAGAGTATTTGTGAGTGGACCCTTTTTAAAATGCATGATTTTATTATTAGAAATGCATACATGAAAGCATGATTTTGTGACTATGTTTTATGAAACATTTATGAGTAAATCAGATTTACGCTTTATGATTGTAAACACGAAAATTTCCTGAAAGACACAAGAACAGAACACGTGTACAAAATAATATTTGTATTTGATTGATTTGTTTGGGGTTACAATCTCTATTTGATTTGGTCCTCTGATTCGATCTCTGTGAGATATTGATTTATGGATTTGATGGGCTGTTGATCCGAAGGGCCGTTGGGGCTTGATCTTAGGATGAACGAGGATGATGAACGATGGATGACCTTCAAGGGGCTTTTGAGCTTGATCCTCGAAGAACGATGAACGATGGTGATGAACAAGTGATGAACTTCAAGAGGCTTTTGGGCTTGATTCCTGAAGAACGGATGTGTGGATCCAAGGGCGGTCGGGGCTTGATCTTGGAAGAACGGATGAACGATGAATGGATCTTCAAGGGCTTTTGGGCTTGATCTTGAAGAACAGTTGTGTTGATCCAAGGGCCGTCGGGGCTTGATCTTGGATTAAGAATCGGCACGTGACCAAGGTGCTTGTTGATTCTTCAAAGGTTTTGGCGAAGTTTCTTCAAGGGCCGTTGGGCTTGATCTCAAAGGTGGATGAACGTTTCTTCAAGGGCCGTTGGGGCTTGATCTCGAAGAACGATGAACGATGAACGAAGAACGAAGAACGAACTTCAAGAGAATTCTCTTCCAATTTGGGAGTAGAGAAATGTATTTGTGAATTGGTGAATTGAAATGAATGAAATTGGCTTCTATTTATAGAATTTTCCAAGCCCTAATTTTGAATATAATATCCCAGATGAAATAAGCCGTCTCTGCCAGGTGTTGACACGTGTCCTGTTTGACGGCTTTTCTAACTCTTTTCGAATTTTCGTCGAATCACACACTATGTGTACAATTTATGTAATACATGAGTGTTGAAACTTTGACCATCGGTCAACATTTTATTTACCGAAATTTAACTGTCTACAAATGCCCCCACTTCAAAGTGTGTCGTATACATGTGCTTGTCACGTGTAGGAGATGTGTTTTGAAGTCCCTTAATGTAGACGTTAATCCAAGGGCCATTGAGGCTTGATCTTGGATTGGGCTGGGATCTCTTTCAAGTGCCGTTGAGGCTTGATCTTGAATTGGGTTGAGACTATATTCAACTTTACTGGGGTGAATCGGCACGTGTATTTGTTGTGCTTGTTGACTTTCCACATACTTCATCTTGAACTGGTTTTGATTCAAGGGTGATGAACACCTGATCTTGAATCTGACTTGTGATTTCTCCAAGGGCCGTTGAGGCTTGATCTTGAAGGTTGATTCAAGGGTGTTGGACACTTGATCTTGAATCGGGTCTTGATTTTCTCCAAGGGCCGTTGCGGCTTGATCTTGAAGGTTGATTCAAGGGTGTTGGACACTTGATCTTGAATCGGGTCTTGATTTCTCCAAGGGCCGTTGAGGCTTAATCTTGAAGGTTGTCGGACCACGAGCGGCTTCACATGGCAAGTGATCTTTGGCTTATTTGAGGATGAATCAGCACGTGTATTCGTACGGCCCATGCTTCATTCTTCTCGTCTTTGTTTCTTTTGCATGAAAGGCAAACACGAGGTAGATGTGTTGGTCTGTTTCCCTGTTCAATCTTTCCAAGTGCCGACTGATTGCCTTTTTTTTTTCTTTTTTTTCTTTTTTTTTTCTGCAGGCAAGAGCAAGGGTAAAGGAAAAACATGCCATAAGATATCTTTGCCTTCGACCCTGCTAATATGGGATACTTTTGCTTTTGAAGAAGTATCTTTCCACAGGTATATTCTTGAATTGGGTTTGGGAGCCTTTTTACTTGCAAGCGATCCTCAGCTTAGTTGAGGATGAATCAGCACGTTGTCTCCACATGCTTCAAGTACTCAGGTCTCCATGTAGATGTGCATCTTCTTGAGTTCTTGGATCATCTCAGACTCCGCCTTCATCTGACTCCACCTTCATCTTGAACTGGGCTGGAGGGGCTTGAAGATGAGTACTCGAGAGCAAGACTAGGTAAGCAATCAGGATCTCTCTTTCTCCCTGTTCTTCAGATGAAGGTGAGGAGAAAGCATGATATGAGATACTTTTGCTTTTAACCTTCATGATATGAAATACTTTTGCTTTTGAAGAAGCAGCGGACAGCCCGGCATATGTTTCGTCGTGCTTGTCTCTACATGCTTCAATGTATCATTTCCCTTGTTTTGCTTGTTTCCCTTGCAGAAGCGGCATTTTCCCTGGTTTCCTCCCACACATGTGGCATCTTCTCTTGCAGTTTTTTCGCTATGCAGGAGTTGAATGCAAATGCTAGGTAAGCAATCAGGAAAAGTTTCCAGGCAGCCAGTTCCAGATCGGAAGTTTGATCTTAGGTTCTGACTGACTGTTCTCTTTTTTCTTGCCCTGTAGGTGAGAACAAGGACAAAGACAAGGACAGGGAGAAAGCATGATATGAGATACTCTTGCTTTTGACCCTAATGATATGGGATACTCTTGCTTTGGTGTGGCTTGTTTTTTGCAGAGGTATTCCAGGGGATGAGGAATACTGGGTATTTTGAGAGGCTTTGTTGGGAATGCATTCTCGGAGATGAAGATGTGTTTGAGTAAGTCTGCCTTTGCTATGGAAGGCGAAGGTAGGCACTTATAGAAATTTCTTCACAACCGGAACTATTCTCTTACTCTTGTCGACAGCTGGCGGATGGATGAACAGTACAAATTACGCGTTTTCTGACAAAGCTGCCCTTAATTTCCGCGAAGCTGAAGGTGCATGTGACGAGTGACGACAAATCTGGAAAAGTAGATCTTTTGAAATCCAGGGGTCGGCTCGTGGTTTCTAAGCAGGCTCAGCTTTTGAGAGAGGAGTCCGGTTTTTTGAGAAAGGAGCGTCTTTTCGATTTTTGAGTAGACGCCTCTTCGATCTCTGAGTAGCGCCTCTTCGATTTCTGAGTAGTGCCTCTTCAATTTCTTCTCTTTATAGAGGCACGAATTTTGTTCCACAGCACACCTGAATTGCCGTAAACACTCTCTTTCTGAAATCTTAATCTTTCCGATCTCTTCTTTCTCAACACCTTCAGAAAAATGTCTTGCCCATCTGACCGTCGCCTTGATTTAAATGCCGAGGAAGAGGCTGTTATGTCTTATCCGGACAATATATGGCATCCATCCTTTTTATCCCCGAACGGGCCTCTTACGGTTGGGGATTCGGTGATGAAGAACGACATAACAGCTGCGGTGGTGGCTAGAAATCTTCTCACCCCTAGGGACAACAGGGTGCTTTCCAAGCGGTCCGATGAGTTGGCTGTCCAGGACTCTTTGGCCTTTAGCATCCAGTGTGCGGGCTCTGTGTCGAACATGGGCCAACGCCTTCTTGTTCGTACTCGCCAGGTTGAATCCTTGATGGCTGAGGTGGCGAGCCTTAAGCAGGAGATTAGAGGGCTCAAGCATGAAAATAGGGAGTTGCACATGCTTGCCAATAGCTACTCGACGAGCATGAAGACAAAACTGGACCAGCTGCATGAATCTGATAGCCGGATTCAAAGTGATCATCAGAGGTTTATGGCGTTACTCCCGAGGTTTATACTGCCTTCGTCATCTGGAGTCGCACCAAGTGTTGAGGCTCCGGAGAATCAAACTCTGGCGCTTCGTCTTTCCAGAGCTCCGTCGACTTCTGAGGCACCACCTGACCGTCTTTGAAGATTCCCCTGCTTGTAAATTTGATTTGAATTTTTTTTTGTGGCATGTAGAGTGCCAATTTGTGTAATTTTCCAGAGAAATAAATAAAATGGACTTTTATTTCTCTCAATGCTCTTTTTTTTATTTTTTTAAATATATATATATATATATTAAAAACCTTTTAATATATATATTAAAAACCTTCTGCTTTTGAGGTGCCGACACCATTTGAAAACCTTTTATATTTTTTTTTCTTATCTTTTCTGGCATGCACCATTTCATCTTTTTATTTATTTATATATATTTTTTTGTTAGTGCCGCACCAAAATTCCACCATCTTTTTTTTTTTATTATTATTTTTTTCTTTTTCACATGGTGCGGGTGCACCAAGCTCCACCATCCACCATTGATTTTTTTTATATATATGGTGCTTGAGGGACAGGCAGAGATGAGGAAGGAGATGGAACTCGACGGAGCAAAGAGGAGGAAGAGGTCGTGGCTGATCATCCTCGCTGGGCAGAAGGAGGAAGCTTGCAGCTGCGATGGAGATGGTGGAGGCCGAACGGAGATGATGCAGCTAGGTGATGGGCAGAGAGAAGGTGCAACGGAGCTTCAGCAATGGAGAGCATGGACTGTTGCATGGAGGTGCTGGAGTTGCAGCTGTGGTTGGTTCCAGATTCGCACATGCCGTTCCAGGAGGTGGGCCACCATGCAGTGACGAGCTTTATGTTCATTGAAGAGCAATAACTTGTTGTCGGCTGCACCACAGAAGATGGCGGATGATACTATGATGGTGGGGGCGCGGTGGAAGAGCATGACGGAGATGGTGGGCTTTCTGGCGGAGAGCACGGACTGTGGCATGGAGCCAGAAGCGGACCATAACAAAACCCAGCTTTCTGGATTGGTTCACGAAGGTGCGATATTGCTACTGGACCATGTTCGACTCGCTGGAGGTTTGCGCGATACAGTCAGAGAAGGCGTTGATTGACAGTTGGTGCTTGTAAATATCTCCGTCGGTGGAAGAAGATGATGCAGAGCTGGTGTGGAGGCCTTGTGCGCCTCGTCGACGTCCTTGCTGTTGGGCAGGTTGATCGCCAACTTAAGTCCCTGCGCCACCAGTGACGGGAACATAAAGAAACTGAACGAGACAAAATCAGGCTCTGTGATACCCATAGAAGAACACCCTGCGATCGGACTATGGGTGTGCGTTGGTGTGCACTGCAGAGAGAGAGAGAGAGCATGGACGTTCAGCGAAGTCACTCCGCCCATTAGAGTCTTCGGGCCTGGATCTGTAGCTGGTGTTCATTGTTCTTTCTGATGGGCTCGGAAGTTGGGCCACGAGAGTTGACAGCAGACTGGGCATGGATGAAGACTGATGCCACATTTTGGGCTTGCTGCTGTGGGCAATGGCTCTAATGAGATGAGCCACTGAAGCTTGAACCCGTTCATCTGTGGGCCTTTTCTTTTCTTTTCTTTTTTTTTTTTCAATCTAGCCCACCATAAGAGATTTGGGCTTGCCGCTCATTTTTTTTTCTTTTTTTTAATGCTTGTAATAAAAATTGACTTTCACCAATCAAACATACAACTCTTATTTTCTTATTTTGATGTGACTGAACTCGAAAAATTGAACATTCGAGCTGCATACGTACCCCTCTAACGAAGAGATCAAGTCGAAACGTAGTTTAAATACATGCATATTTTTTTGGTATTTTCTTTTGGTGCCGTTTGCAGTTTGGGCTCGTGCAGGCAATGAGCATTTTTCCATGTAGTTTGGGCTTGTGCCAGTGAGGAGCCTTGTGTGTTGCCTTTTATACTCGTGTAGGCAATGAGCGTCCGTTCATGCAGTTTAAACTCGTGTGAACAGGGAGCATGGTGTCTTGCAGTTTTAGCTCATGCAGACAAGAAGCATCATACGGATTTGTCAAGTCATTTTGGAGAAGCGTTCCTCGCAATCTTTGTAGCAAGGAGCTTTGACCAGGTGTTTGAAGAAATCTTCCGGGAAGAAATCGCGCATCGTGATGGGGATGGGCGATCTTTGTGTTGAATTTCCATCATCTTCAACAACTTCCCGTTGCTTTGGAGATTGGCAAGAGCTGCTTTTCCCCCTTTCCGGTTGGTGGACTTGTGGTGGAGGCATAGGCTTCATGTGCCATTTCTTTGGAGCAACATGAATCCATCCTTCAGCTTTGCTTGATTCGGAGCATGCCCCCAGCGGTGGCGATGAAGACTTCGAATCAAATGTTCTGGAAGTGATGGTGGTATAATTTGACTTTACTACGTCGTCAAGATCTAGCTCGATGATTCCTTGCTGAGCCAGCCTCATGATGAGATCTTTCAACACGAAGCATTTTTCTGTTGGATGACTGATGAAGCGGTGGTACTTGCAGTACCTTGGGTTGTCGGTGCGATTTATTTCTTCCAGCCATCGGCATTCGGGTAAATCGATCACCTTCTTCTCCAACAGGTCTTCCAGCATTGCTGCCACGTCGGAGTCCGGAAAAGGATACGTCTTCTGCTCTAGCTCCCTTAAGGTGTTTTTGTACTTGTCTTGGGTGTGAGAAGGCTCTCCTCTCTTTATCTCCCTCGTTTTGTACTTGGACGAGATTTTGACGGGTGCAGTGTTGACGGTAAAAGCTTCTTTGGAGGGCTTCTTCCCAGTCTCGTCCACCTTCGGAGCAAATACTTTCTCTTTGAAGTTGGTGGTTGGCTCCTTTTTTCCATGGTTGGCGATGCTCAACTCCATGTCATGGGCGCGGGTTGCTAGCTCTTCGAAAGTCCGCGGTTTAATGCCTTGAAGGATGTAGTGCAACCCCCATTGCATGCCTTGGATGCACATCTCGATCGAAGAGCACTCCAAGAGTCTATCTTTGCAGTCAAGGCTAAGGGTGCGCCATCGATTGATGTAGTCAACGACTGGCTCATCCCTCCACTGTTTTGTGCTTGTCAGCTCCAGCATGCTGACTGTACGGCGTGTGCTGTAGAAGCGGTTGAGGAATTCACGCTCCAGTTGCTCCCAGCTGTTGATGGATTCGGGCTCAAGATCGGTGTACCAATCGAAGACGTTACTTTTCAGCGAGCGCACGAACTGCTTGGCAAGGTAGTCCCCTTCAGTGCCCGCATTGTTGCAAGTTTCAACGAAGTGGGCGATGTGCTGTTTCGGGTTCCCCCTTCCATCGAACTGCATGAATTTGGGTGGTTGATATCCCCTTGGCATCTTCAGGGCATCAATCTTTTTAGAGTAAGGCTTGGAGTACAACTCGGAGGTATTTGAGCTCCCTTGGTACTGTGCCTTGACTGTGTTGGCGATCATCTCTTGCAACTGCTTGATTGAGAGAGATCCCATGAACGCCGCTGCTTGGTCTGGTTCTGGCTTTTCTTCAACCCTCTCCACCGAAGGCTCTTCTTCTTCGTCACCACCTTTCTTAGGGCCAGAGCCGGATCCTTCATCATGCCTTGCCCCTAATTTGCTCACGAGCATAGCAATCTTCAAGTCTTTTTCTTCGAGGGTTTTCGTCATTATCGCAAACATCTCCTTCATTTGAATCAGCTGTTCTTCGATGGAGGTGGCGCCAATAACTTGTTCTCCTTTTGAAGCCATTTGTGCTTGAAGTGTGTTTTGGATATCTTGAACGGAAAAAGAGATGAGAGGTAGAAATTGTCCCACCGGGCGTGCCAAATTTGTAAACACGAAAATTTCATGAAAGACACAAGAACAGAACACGTGTACAAAATAATATTTGTATTTGATTGATTTGTTTGGGGTTACAATCTCTATTTGATTTGGTCCTCTGATTCGATCTCCGTGAGATATTGATTTATGGATTTGATGGGCTGTTGATCCGAAGGGCCGTTGGGGCTTGATCTTAGGATAAACGAGGATGATGAACGATGGATGAACTTCAAGGGGCTTTTGGGCTTGATCCTCGAAGAACGATGAACGATGGTGATGAACAAGTGATGAACTTCAAGAGGCTTTTGGGCTTGATTCCTGAAGAATGAATGTGTGGATCCAAGGGCCGTCGGGGTTTGATCTTGGAAGATGGATGAACGGATGAACGATGAATGGATCTTCAAGGGCTTTTGGGCTTGATCTTGAAGAACAGTTGTGTTGATCCAAGGGCCGTCGGGGCTTGATCTTGGATTAAGAATCGGCACGTGACCAAGGTGCTTGTTGATTCTTCAAAGGTTTTGGCGAAGTTTCTTCAAGGGCCGTTGGGCTTGATTTCAAAGGTGGATGAACGTTTCTTCAAGGGCCGTTGGGGCTTGATCTCGAAGAACGATGAACGAAGAACGAAGAACGAAGAACGAACTTCAAGAGAATTCTCTTCCAATTTGGGAGTAGAGAAATGTATTTGTGAATTGGTGAATGAAAATGAATGGAATGGCTTCCTATTTATAGAATTCCAAAACTTGATTTTTGGATTTAAATAATCAGATGAAATAAGTCGTTTCTGCCAGGTGTTGACACGTGTCCTGTTTGACGGCTTTTCTAACTCTTTTCGAATTTTCGTCGAATCACACACTATGTGTACAATTTATGTAATACATGAGTGTTGAAACTTTGACCATCGGTCAACATTTTATTTACCGAAATTTAACTGTCTACAATGATATTTCATGCTTTATCAAATAACTATTTACTGAGATATTTATGATATGATGTTTGAGCTATTGAGCTCCGATGAGATATATTTTAGAAAGATTATGTTCATGATTTTATGTGCTTACTTAGTGGTTATTCATACTATGTGCCTATGGGCGAATGATCTTTATATATGGCTTTGGTCGGGTGATGTAGTGGCTTCGGTCAGAAGATATTTATATATGGCTTCGGTCGGATGATGTAGTGGCTTCGGTTTATTATGATACCACTACTAAGCACATTATATATATGATATATGTTTTATGAAAGGTTTTATGGCATGCTAGGGCTTTTGGAAAACCTATTACTTATGATACTATATGAATTTTTCTAAACTAGGGGTTAGTACGTTGAAGAATAACTGTTTTAGTATTATTATATATAACTTGGTCCTCTCATGTTTTGTTTTGTGCCCCCTCAAGACCTAGGAACGAGGCATACGATTCGAGCTACGAGACAGTCCCATATCAGTGAACTTGTGTCCTCTTCTTCGTGTTGGACATCTCTTGTAATAGCACCTTCTATTTTACCTTCCGCTTGTATTCTGAATTAGTAGTACGCTCTGAAGATGTCATGCATTATCACTATTATTTTGTTGGCAATTGAATTATTTTGTAAGGTTTGTATTTGAATATTACATTGCATAGTTACGCGTGAAATTTTTATACATGTTTCACATGTTCTCGGCATATGCAGTCATTAAATGGTTTGCTTCACTCTCAAGTGTTGGCCAGCACGTAGCCATCTTGTTGTCCTTCGGACACCAGGATCGTGTCAAAGTTTCAGAATCAGTCTAGTGATCCACAACGATATTTTTTTTATTTCCAACCTAACCACATGCACATATTAATGGGTGTAGAGCTTTTATATAAAATATCTTGCGGCAATTAATAATAAAACTATTTCAACTATACATTTAATTCATTCAGATTTTTGATGTAAGACTTTGCATTCTTCAACATTTTGGTGCGTCACCCCGATATATGGTACAAAACATACAAAGTCTTACATACACATATCATAACTATCTTATAAAACTATTTCAAAAATTCTAGTATGTTTAGAATTATCTTATAATACTATTTCAAAGGTTCTAGTATGTTTAAGGATATTCTCCACTTCAGAGTTTTAACAGATCTATATATCATTATATCTTTAACTAAAATTCTAAAATCCAATTTTTTTCTCAATATA
This sequence comes from Crataegus laevigata, assembly GCA_963580275.1. Taxonomy (NCBI): domain Eukaryota; kingdom Viridiplantae; phylum Streptophyta; class Magnoliopsida; order Rosales; family Rosaceae; genus Crataegus; species Crataegus laevigata. The sequence continues at coordinate 12,039,024 of OY756940.1, read as the reverse complement.
AGATAATTTGAAACATAGTGTAAAATGTCCTATCACACAGGCGCAATAATATCAAACAATTATGCTTCCGTAGCTAGCACCATATCTTTTCTGAAGTGAACAGGGTTTTGTGTTATTTTGTTCGCACAGTTAACTTTCTTAATTGGTTTGGATTTATTTTTCCACAATCCAAGGATTAAGTGATCCGGACTTTTAAAATTTGATTTAATAGTTCGAATCACTTGATTCCTTAAAAATTATAATAATTTTTTACTGTTTGATCAAATTTCAAAGGCTCAGATCACTTGATCTTAGTCTTTAAAAGGAGGGAGGGAGGGAGGGATCCGAAAAGAATCTCTTTCCCAAAATATCCACCACCTTGCCAGTTGGTGATCAGAAAGTACTGCAACCCTACTTTCCACAAAACTAGAAACTTGAAAAGAAGACCCCGGAAAGGGACCATTTTTGAATCCCTTCCACCCGAGCCTCGTGACCCACAAATCTGAATTCTTAAAATTTGATTCAACGGCTAAAGTTATTTTAAGTTTTAATGAAACTTCTTGTTTGTAGCCATTAGATCAAATTTCAAGAGTTCGAATTTATAAACTACGAGGCTCAAGTGGAAGAAGGAATCAAATATAACAATTTTTTTTTTTGGAAACTACCAAATTTAGCAATTAAATATGGAAAGAGGAATCAAATATGATGAGCAGAAAACAATGTCAGTGGGATTCATATGATTGAACATAATCAAAAATACCATAACAAATAAAAGCTAACAATTGACTACCTGGGCAGGCCTAGCTTCGGTTGTGGACGAGACGAGGTGAATTTGGTGGACCTTATCTTTGAGCCATGAGTTCTTTACACGTGGAAATCTTTGGGTGTCACAGGCCAAATCTTTGTAATAGTGCATTATTCATGTTGGTTTGGCTCTAGTTGGTGAGAAGTTACAGTGGATATATTTTTGACATGTGACATGTTGGACGACATTAAAAATTCGATGCATATGATATGTTTTAACGGGGTAATATATGTCATTCAACGTGTATATGATATATGTTGTTTTTTTTATAGTTTTTCCCAGAATTAGTCGAGAGATTTATATGTATCAAGTGGTCGACACATATGATATGTTTTAACGGGGTAATATATGTCATTCAACGTGTATATGATATATGTTGTTTTTTTTATAGTTTTTCCCAGAATTAGTCGAGAGATTTATATGTATCAAGTGGTCGACACATATGATATGTTTTAACGGGGTAATATATGTCATTCAACGTGTATATGATATATGTTGTTTTTTTTATTTTAGTTTTTCTCAGAATTAGTCGAGAGATTTATATGTATCCAGTGGTAGATCCAGGATTTAACATCGGATGGTCCTAATATAACATCGGTAAGAGAAATTATTTTGTATGCTGCGAAAACAGTCCAGTACACCAAGTGTAACAATACAATTGGTTGGAAACTCGAGAAATAATCAATTTTATCATTACACTTGGTATACTAGGCTGTGTTACTGACACACTAAAAAACTCTCTCCATCCAACGGGGTAAGGAGTGGGGATAGCCAATTAGGAATTAGAATTTGGTAAAGTGATATGGGATTGGGTTCTGGATGAAGTGAAATTGGTATTGGTGACTTTACTCAAAAGTTGTTTGGGTTTTATGTATTTTTACTTAATGGTTTGAACTTTGAACTTTATAACTGAATTAAAAGCTGTCGTTGAATGCTCTTTCATGATGGTTGTGCATTTAATTTTTTTAATGGCTTGACCCAAAACAACGTCTTTTTGGCAAGTTTATTTAAAAAAAAGAAGTCTTCTTCTTTCTTTTTTTGGGCAGAACCTACAATCTGTAGCCATTGTTGCTCTTCTCCTCTACCACAACTCAGACTTAGATGGTCATCAGAGGTCCTCACATGCATTTATCTGAGCTTTCGAGTGGTCCCTAAATCACCTTGGTCCCTTAGTAAATCCGTCCCTTCATGCACCCCCAATGAGTCCATTAGCGTGTCCAAACCAATGATATAATATCAAATAGAAAAGTTAAAACACATGACATTGTGTTAATGACTTGAAATGCCACATTGACATCCAGAGAGAAGTATGCACATCCTTCCCCAATTAGTCGGCAAGCACAAAACTTAAGAGAAAACCACATAAGAATCTCTCAATTTACGCGGAGAAGACAAAAGGCTAAACCTAGCAAATTTCAACTTGCATACATTTTAGAACAAGAAGCAATCACACATTACAAGAACGTACAAACCAGAATGATAATATAGTATCATATGAGAATGCTGGAACACATAACATTTATGCTGTTGAACCGAGGTGCAACTGCAACACCTCGGAAATCTAAGAAATAATTACAAAAAAAAAGGTCTCTCAATTAAGGTGGAAAAGAACAAAAGTCTATACCTATTTAGTTAGTTGCAACTTGCATTTATCATAGTACAATGAAGGGTTTTTATCACAAATGATCTCTAAAATTGATCGTTATCATCAAGATGTCCTTAAAATTAAAAATAAATTAATATAGTCTCTGAAAATAGATGTTGCAAATCAATTCGATCCTTCTGTCACAATTCTATTTAAAATTTCGTTAAGTGCTGATGTGGCACATAAATGGGCCTTATAAGACTTACGGGTTTTTATCACAAATGGTCCTTAAAATTGACCCACACCATCAATATGGTCCCTAAAATTGTTTAAATACCTTTTTGTACAATGGGATTTTTTTTCTTATAGTAAGGCTTACTCCGAAGAGAGCTTACTTCCATAAATTCTCAAAGGTACAAGGCTTAACCAAAGCCTAAGAGCGAGTGTGGAAATAGTTTTCAACAAACAATAGACGCAACTTGGTTATAACATCATTATCTCAAGGCAGATCTTGTCATTCTTTGCATCACTAGACCACCAGGGAAGCGTGGAACAAGCTTTCCAAGATTATGGTTGTGTGGATGTTGATCGCCTAAATGTTAATGATGATGTCCCAGTAGTCATTGCTAATGGGCCAAGCCTTCATCAAAGGTGATCTCGATCCAGGTTTAATTCAGTGAAGGGAGTCAAAGTGTATAAAAATTGGTGTATTGAGATTTTTTTTTTAGAGAATAGAGAGTGAAGGAGGTATAGAAATATGAACTGGGATCAAATGTGATTGCAGGATTGGGTTTTTTTGGTTGACAATTTTTTTATTAACTATTAAATTATAAAGCCTATTTGTAATTTTTTTTAAAATTTAATTAGACTTATGTGACTCATTTATGTGTCACATCAGCAAATAACATAATTTTTGACAGAATTGTGACGGAATGACTATATTGATTTGAGACACTTACTTGAGGGACTACATTGATCAATTTTCAATTTAAGAGACCATTTTGATGTCGCATGTCAATTTCAGGGATCATTTTGATGTTATGGGTTAACTTCAATGACTATTTGTGAGGAAAAAAAGGATTTATGAGACTCATTTATGTGTCACATTAGCACTTAACAAAATTTTTAATAGAATTATAATAGAAGAACCACATTGATTTATGACATCTATTTTCAATGACTATATTTATTGATTTTCAATTTTAGAAATTATCTTGATGGTGAAAATTAATTTTAGAGATCATTTATAATAAAAACCCTACTAAGAATGAAAAATAGCCAATTACACACCGTCTACAACGGTTTATGATGCGTCCGGCCCCCTGCGATGACCAAAAAAAGTAGGGGACTGTATTCACCTAAAAACAAACAAGTAGGGTGTACTATTATCCGCAGGACCGATGGAAAAGCTCAAATTTCTGGGCATGGAAACACAAATATATGGCTTGGTCCCTCCGGCCCCTACCTGCAGGAGGTGGAGGAGGATGCTGCAACAACATGTAGCCTTTCCTTTTTAGCGTTTTGTCGTATTTTATTTTGGCAATCGCTTTCAACCCTTTTATCGATGCACGGCCAATAAACGAGATAGGATTGTGCTACAAGCTATTTATGGATCAAATATTGGGACTTGAATTGTCTGTCATCCCACTTGTCATCTTCTTTCATCATTTCTTATTTGAATGGTCACGGTTAAATCATATTAACATTTTATATTTTTATTATTTTTTGTCTTATTATCTCTATAAAAAAATTAATATAAAATGTTGACTTGATTTAACCATGACCGCTCAAATAAGAAGAGATGAAAAGTGAGAGAGCAGACAATCTAAGTCTCAAATATTGTACCATGTGCAGTAGCGGAGATAGAGATTTTTCTTAATGGGGCGTGCTAAAACATGTTACATGTGAATAGGGGCATTCGCCCCTAGTGAGCCAATGGTGGCTGCATTCCTGCATTCCCACCATAGCATGCATATCATGATCGTATTAGTTTTTTGGGTGGTGTTACTTCTTACACACTCATCTTAATTTTTAGTTGTCAAATCGAATGAATTGAAAAAAAACTATAGACAAAAATAAACAAAAGTGCATAAGAATTAAAAAAAGTTATGTGAACCACACTACCCACCTCATTTTTGTCCCGGTAAACATTTCTCTTATTTTTAACTATAACTAGTTTATAATTACGTTATCACGTTTCCACATATACATGTGTATATATTTAGATCAAATATTGGTACGCTTAAATTAAAAAGGAGTACGTTGTACTATGTACATTATAAATATATAAAAAGTGAATAGATTTTACATAAAGAAGATGGGTACATTTTACAAACAAAAATTGATACAGTATACATATATATAACAAAGTGGTACATGATAAATAAAATGGGTACAAATAAAAGATTAAAAAAATGGAGGCAGATTGTCTGCCCTCCTGTTACCGTGCCCTTCCCATCCCTTCCTATTTATACGGTCACGGTTAAGCCACGTCAACATTTCATATTCCTATTGCTTTTTGTCTTATTATTTCTATAAAAAATCAATATAAAATATTGACGTGGCTTAACCGTGACCGCACAAATAGGAGATGATGAAAAGGACACGGTAAAAGGAGGGTAGACAATTTGCCTCCTAAAAAAATTGTGGGTACAAATAAAAGTTTAAAAATATGGGCACAAAAAATAATAACTATATAGTACTTCTCTCACATATTTTTAGATTTCGGCCGTCGGATCAGATGAATTGAAGAAGATCTAACGGATAAAAATTAATAGGGTGTGTGAGAAGTAAAAAGGGGTGTGTGGATAGCACACCCCATTACAAAATGGTTGCAAATTGAAAATGGGTAAAAATTAGGAAAAATTAATGAATAGGGCTTGAAAACTTTTAGTTTTAACGAAAATGACAAAATAAATGGTAAATTGAATAGTATTAGGATTGACTTTTTAGTGTAAAAATATAGTTTTTCTTTAAAGTGAACAGTACCATGAGCTTTTCGTTAAAGTTTCCTAAAAATTAAAATCAATTAAATTGAAATTATAAATTTGAAGCAGATCTTCTCATGCAATAAGTATATGATTCGTTTGAAACCAACTTTGAGGTCGGCCGTTACCATAATTATCTAGAAACACGTCGAAAAACTCGAATATGGGAGCTTGTAGGTTTTAGGGATATGTTATTGATGTGGACTTCAGTATGCAAAAGGTGAGAGAAAGAAAATTGAATTGGAACGATCTCAAACAGTGTTGCTCCTGAAATTTGGTGAAAGGGAGAAAATTGAATTGGGGCATAAACTTTTGGGAGCTTTAATAAAACACCCCTGGCACTGTTTATTTTTAACGAAAAACCACTTTTTTACCTTTAACTGTCACTATTCATTATACCTTCAAAAAGGACTTTTCATTAAAACTGTCACTATTCAGGGACTTTTCGTTAGTTTTCCTTAAACTTTTTTATTCGAATCAAAGTTGACCATGAAAGAAGAGATGAGGGAGGAAATTGGTGAGTATTATCCCACATGTCAAAAGAGGTATCGTTAGTGGCAAAAATTAAATAAAAGAAACTTAACGAAGCATTCATAATATAATGAAATAATGGTGAGCCTAATAGAGTGACAAACAGGGCTCAAGGGTTTCTATTGTAAGATCCCACATCACTCATAAACAAAACTGTGAGGGTGTGGTAGGGGCCTAAAACGGACAATATCGTGTTATGGCGGAGTCGAGCTCAGGAAGTGGTCGAGCCTGGGCGGGGATGTGACAAATTGGTATCAGAGCCACTTTGCCGTTCGGTGCGAGTTCGTCGACGAGGACGTCGGGCCCCTAAGGGGGTGGATTGTAAGATCCCACATCACCTAGGGGTGAGGATCCTATAAGCCGTATACGTACATTCCCACCTCCAATTAGCACGAGGTCTTTTGGGAGCTCATTGACTTCGGAGTTCGTCGGAATTCCAAAGTTAAGCTAGTTCGCACGAGAGCAATCCCAGAATGGGTGACTCACTGGGAAGTTCTCGTGTGAGTTCCCAGAAACAAAACCGTGAGGGTGTGGTAGGGGCAAAAAGTGGACAATATCGTGCTATGGCGGAGTTGAGCCCGAAAAATGGTCGAGCCCGGGTTGGGATGTGACATCTATACAAAGTTGTTCTCTTCAAAATAGGAAGCATACTAGCTTATGAACAATGATTTATTCAATTTTGAGTTTTATATGGATTGAATTTTGTGGCTTCACGATTAGAATTGTCTTTAGGATGAAAGCTGATACTAATTATAGAGTAAAAATTTAAGTAAATCTTGAAAAGCAATCATTTAAGTGTTTTTAGAATTCAAAAATATTTTCTATAAACGCTTTCATCATTTTTTTAAACAAACGAAATTATCTACACTAAGACCATATCCAACCATTGGAGTAAAACCTAAAATTGTTAGCCCAAAAATTTGAAGTTTTAATCCAGAAACAACTTTTCTACTCCAACTCTTCTGGCCTAAATTTTTTAGTTTGAGGTTATTAAAGAATAAATTTAGACTTTTTTTAAGTAACTTTCTTTTTAAAAAAAAAATTTATGTAAACTATCCTAATTTAATTTTATGAACATTTTAACTAAAAAAATATTTAGATTCTGATAAATATTGAAAAATCATTAAATTTGTGTGAATTTTGAGTTAAATAAACTTTTTTTAATTATTTTAGCCGTTGGATTTAAATTTGAGTTGTTAGATCTTTTTTTATAATGTTGGATTTGATCATATTAGATATCAGCCGTTGGATTCAATGAAATTAGAAATATAAAACAAAAACATTAACTAAATTAAATGTGGATCGTTGGATAATCAACAGCTCGTTTGAATTTCAACCGTTGATCATCCAAAAGAGTCGTTGACTCACTTTTCTTGGCCGACAATTGCTGGACACACCCACGTGGGTGAGGTTGCTCTTTGCAGCAATGATAAATGCTGGAGCAATGCTAGAATGCGTCATTCATGTGGCATGAGTGGTTTTGGGCGCTTGTCGTCCAACTCCCTCTCTTCTACTCGCACAAGTGGGCTCCTCCACTAACCCAATCCTATTTTCTGATCGGTATTTGGCCCAATTTTAGCTTCTAACCCAAAATTCCAAATTGGCCTAAAGGTTGGAAGGAAATGGGAGGGGAATAGATGGTAAATTTTATGACTTACTCCAAGGGTTGGAGTTGGTCTAAGGGGAATGGAAGTAGACTAAGTTTTGCAATGGACTAGCAATAACGTGGTTAAAATTACCCTTGACTAAGACCTCTCAAATTCACATTTTAGTTATTTAAATCACTTTCCAAAGGAATCGTATATATTTGACAAATCTATCTTATATAGAAAGCCAATTGAAAAGGTGCACAGTGCAACAATTTTTTGTGGTGCCTAAATGACCATTTTACCCTTGCATAATTTGAAATATAATTTTGGGTCAGTTTTGAATTTTTTTGGCTGAGGGGCATTTTGGTCCAATTTTTTTTGTTGAAGCTGGTGACACCAAAAAATTTGTCTTATTTGTGGCACCAAATGCCACTGTTCATCAGAGAAAAAAAAAATGAAAGGGAAGATAGAAAATAATAAACAAATGATAAAATATAATGGTGCCTACGTGATATAAAAAAGGTCTTTCACATGCGGATAATAATATGATTAAATAAGTTGTCAAGTGATTGTTTTTTTAATGTAACGAACGATATTATTTACACTAAGAAAATGGGGTGGGTTTAGCCTCAAAATGGGTTATCAATAATGTGATTTGATTAGTTGTTTATTAAATATGATTTTCTCTATTTTTAAACATGTTCAAAACATCGTAAGAAGCGTGTAATGTCGGTTATAAAAAAGGTCTTTCGCACGTAGATAACGCATAATTAATTCTTTTTGTATATTTTTTTATATAAAAACATTTAAAACGTATAAGTCCATCGTAGCACACCGTGTTTTTTTTAATAATTAGTACCTCACAATGGGCTAGCAATAATGTGATTTAATCAGTTGTTTGTTAAATATTATTTTCTCTATTTTTAAGCACGTTCAAAATATTTTAAAAGATGTGTAGTGCTGGTTATAAAAAAATCTTTCGCACGCGCATAATGCATAATTAATTCTTTTTGTACAATTTTTTTAATGTGTAAGTTCATCGTAACACGCCGTGGTTGAAAAAATACCTTCTGCACGCGCTATCAACTGGTCAAATTTGGGAAGATATCGCTCCAGATCTCTCCCATCAAGTCTTTGGGATCTAGAGATCCATAAATACAGACTTTTAAAATTTGATCCAACGGTTACAATTATTATAATTTTTAGAGAGCCCCTGTTTGTAGTTGTTGGATGAAATTTCAAGGATCCTGATTCAAGATCCTTGAGATTTGGTAAGAGAGATCCGGAGATGATCTCTTCCCTTCAAATTTGAATTTCGAAAGATTTAATTTTTTTTAAATGAATCGATTTGATAAGATTCATAGTATTTTAAAGGATTTATATTTGATTAAATGAATCGATTTGATAAGATTAGTAGTATTTTAAAAGATTTATATTTCAATTTTTTTAAGTGAGTTTTTTTTTTCTTTGAATTTCTATTATTAAAAAGAAAAAGGGATGGAATTATAATAATTTAGGAGGGGAGAAATTTTCAATTCGGAACGCATATAAGAAAACTCAATGTCTTCAAACCGATAACGCATAATTAATTCTTTTTGTATATATATATATATTTTTTATATAAAAACATTTAAAACGTGTAAGTCCATCGTAGCACACCGTGTTTTTTTTTTAATAATTAGTACCTCACAATGGCTAGCAATAATGTGATTTAATCAGTTGTTTGTTAAATATTATTTTCTTTATTTTTAAACACGTTCAAAATATCTTAAAAGAGGTGTAGTGCCGGTTATAAAAAAAAATCTTTTGCACGCGCATAACGCATATTTAATTCTTTTTGTACAATTTTTTTAACGTGTAAGTTCATCGTAGCACGCTGTGGTTCAAAAAATGCCTTCTGCACGCGCGTGAGCGCGTGCATGAAGGCTAGTTATATATAAAGAGAATGAAAAAGGTGAATAGTGTTATGTTGTCTCCATGTTTCAACAAAAAAATTTGGACAAAAATGCCCCTAAGACAAAAAACTTCAAAGGCATTCCAAAACAATCCATCAAATAAGACAAGGGTATTTTCATCATTTTAATAGCATTTTTTAATAATTAATTTTTTTGTGGTTTGTTTGTTTTAATTAATACCTCACAATAGGCTAGCAATAATGTGATTCAATTTCTCTATTTTCAAACACGTTCTAAACATCTTAAGAGGCATATAATGTTGGTTATAAAAAAGGTCATTCACATGCGGATAATAATGTGATTAAATTAGTTGTCAAATGATTGTATTTTTTTAACAAACGATATTATCTACACTAAGGGGAAGGGAGAGGATTGGGCTTACCCTCACAATGGGGTATAAATAATGTGATTCAATCAGTTGTTTATTAAATATTATTTTCTCTATTTTAAACACGTTCAAATCATCTCAAGAGGTGTGTAATGCCGGTTGTATAAAAAGTCTTTCGCACACGGATAGTGATTAAATTAGTTGTCAAATAATTTTTTTAACAAACGATATTATCTACACTAAATGAGAGGTGGTGGGAAAAGGTGAATAGTATTTTGGTGTCACCATGCTTCAACAAAAAGATTTGGACAAAAATGCTGCCAAAACAAAAAACTTCAAAAGCATTCCAAAATAATGCATTAAATAAGACAAGGGTATTTTCATCATTTTAATAGTATTTTTTTTAATAATTAACTTTTTTGTGGTTTGTTTTTTTGTTTTTTTGTTTTTTTTTTAAATTAATACCTCACAATAGGCTAGCAATAATGTGATTCAATTTCTGTATTTTTAAACATGTTCAAAACATCTTAAGATGTGTGTAATGCTAATTATAAAAAAGGTCATTCGCATGCGGATAATTATGTGATTAAATTAGTTGTCAAATGATTGTTTAAGATGTTTTGAACGTGTTTAAAAATAGAGAAAATAATATTTAATAAACAATTGATTGTATCACATTATTGCTATTCCATTATGAGGCTAAACCCACCCATTCTTCCTTAGTGTAGATAATATCGTTTGTTAAAAAAAATCATTTGTCAACTAATTTAATCACATTATTATCTGTGTGCAAAAGACTTTTTTTTTATAACTAGCATTACACGCCTCTTAAGATGCTTTGAACGTGTTTGAAATAGAAAAAAAATATTTAATAAACAAATAATTGAATCACATTATTTCTAGCCCATTGTAATAAATTACAAAAAACTACCTCAACTATTGGTGTCACGACACTTTCATACCTCATCTTTAAAACGTGACAATGACATACCGCATCTTACGAATTTGTGACAATCTCATACCTCTGTCAATTTTTCTGTTAGTTTTTATGTTAAGTGTTGACGTGGCAAGAGATGGGGACCAGTCACTAATACAGCTGGATTAAAAAATAATTAAATATATTTTTAATAATTAAAAATTAAAAAAATTAAAAATTTTTATTTTTATATTAAAATTTTTAAAATTTTTAATTTTAAAAAAATTAAATTTTTTTTATTTTTATATTAATATTTTTTAATTTTTAATTATTAAAAATATATTTAATTATTTTTTAATCTAGCTGTATTAGTGAGTGGTCCCCATATCTTGCCACGTCAGCACTTAACAGAAAAACTAACAGAAAAATTGACGGAGGTATGACATTGTCACAAATTCGTAAGATGTGGTATGATATTGTCACGTTTTAAAGATGAGGTATGAAAGTGTCGTAACACCAATAGTTGAGGTAGTTTTTTGTCATTTACCCAAAAAAAATCTTTCGCACACAGATAATAATGTGATTAAATTAGCTGTCAAATGATTTTTTTTAACAAACGATATTATATACACTAAGGAAGAAGGGATGGGTTTAGCCTCACAATTAGATAGCAATAATGTGATTCAATAGGTTGTTTATTAAATACTATATTCTCTATTTTTAAACACGTTCAAAACATCTTAAGAGGAGTGTAATGCCGGTTATAAAAAATGTCTTTCGCACACGGATAATCATGTAATTAAATTAGTTGTCAAATGATTTTTTTTATTTTTAACAAACGATATTATCTACACTAAAAGAGATGGCGTGGGCTTAGCCTCACAATGAGCTAGTAATAATGTGATTCAATCAATTGTTTATTAAATATTACTTTCTCTATTCTTAATGTAAATTCTATAGAGACAAATTTTATTATGTGAATTTAGCTGCTTTAATTGGTTTATGAGAGATTTCTTCTAACATAATCTAAGATTATTTATTTATTTTAAATGTTTGACTTTCCTTTTGTCAATTTACGCATATGAATACATTTAAAACGCATAAGTCTCGTGTAACACGCCGTAATTCAAAAAATATTTTCTGCGTGTGCGTAAGCGCGTGAACGAAGGCTGTAATAGTAAAAGCAATACTAGGGGAGGCCCATGCAATAGTGCTTTACTAGCTCTGGGTATGGTTGGGTGTTTCTAAGGGCGGAAGTTATATATATATAAGTTTCATTAGTTTTCAATTTCCATGAACCATATTCTTTCATCAGAAAATGAAGCTATTCGGGTTTTCGGTGACAGAGGACAGTGACCAAGTCGCCATGATCATCGAAAGCAAGAAGTTTGAGTGTCACTACTGTGGCCGGAAGTTTGAAAGCTCTCAAGCATTGGGAGGTCATCAAAACGCACACAAAAGAGAAAGACAGCTTGAAAGGATGGCCATGTTAGAACATGTTCAACATCTTCGTCATCCTCCTCCTAATCATTATCATCGTGATCAAAATCAACTGGTAGCAGCAAGTGTACCCATATTCATTTGTTCTAGTGGGTCCACAAGCAATATCAATGGTGATCATGCTGGTGATGCTCGGGCCCCGTCTGTTGTAGCTCCCAGAAACCCTCACGGCCCGTACTTTAAACAGATCGAACAGGTTGTTCCCATCACAGATGAAGGAAATTATGTTGATCTGCATTTGAGACTTTGAGTCTTAAAATTCACTAAACTGGTTAATTAGAAAGCTTTTTCTGTCTTTTCGTGTATGGTTGAAAACTTGCGTGTTCAATTATATGGTTCCGATGCCATCTGAAGAACCCTAAAAAGTTGCATGTTCGTGCTCATACATGGGCAAGCATTGTTTTACAATGCATCAAACGATGCATAAGCTATGAAATAGATGTTTATATCTTCATTATTAGAATCTTAATATTGAGTACCTTACTTAAGAAATCATAAAGTCTAGCTAGCCATGTGAAGTTTTATTTTCCTAATCAATGGGAAAGAGAGAATTCTAATTCGGAACATTTTTCAATATTAAGAAAAGATACTATTAGACTGAGAGTTAGTTCATAGCCATGTAAAGTTATATAGATGCATGAATTTTCTTTAGCTTTCATCTTGTCAATAGAGTTAATCATTCAATTTATAGTTTGATCATTCAAAACCAGAGAATTAAAAGTTAAAGTCTATTTTTGAGAGTATAAAACCTAGAATTTAAACTCTAAATGGTTATACTACAGTCTAAATAATCAACGATCTAAATGAGATTAATATAGCCGAAGACAAGTTAGCAAAAATGAAATTTCCCAACGTCAGTCTCATTGTTTATAATTCGTTAATAACCCAATAATGTTAATTTGTTTTTTTTTGGGGGGTGGGGTTAAATTGTGGTAACATGTTATGATTACCTCTAAAGTTCCTTGAGCAGAAGTGGAAATTTATATAATATAAGGGACATTCAACGCCGATTTATGTGTCTGTCCTCTATCCATTCGAAGTTTAGAATGGGGCACACACAGTATAGGTTCGCATTCGTGTCTCCTCTTTCGTTAGTGTTAGTTTTCTCTGGGGACGGGCTACCATGCGTGTCAAATGGTGAAGGAAAGGATGAAGTTGTTCCTTGTGTGATTAGGTGGTGTTGCATGTATGAGCCATTCTTCTCCTTGCTTGTCCTGGAACCTGTATATATTCTTTCTATCCTTTAGAAATCTTGTTTTTTAGTTTGCTTTTAGTATTAGGGTTTTACTTAAACACACATCGCCCAGGAAAGAAATACACATATATTAAACATGTTTTTAATTACCTGGGCATGTAAAACTCATATATAATTGATTTAATAGCTCAAGAAAAAGCTAGCTCTTCCATTTACACACCACAGTGCTTTGATAAGTCAACGGTGTTCCTATAATACGAGAGATTTTTAGTGTGACTGGAACACGGGGTGGTACACCACATATCGCTATACAAATTGTGGAATACGTGTGTTAAAATGATTCTCTCCCCTCCAAACCTCGTTCTCTTCCTTTTTTTTCTCTTTCACTTCCTCTTTGCCTCTCCCTCTCTATAAAGAAATTAACACTTGACGTGACTTAATCGTGACCGTTTAAATAAGAAGGGACTAAAAGGGAGAGACGTTTGAGGATAGAAAACCATACTACTAAAATACCACTCAACAATTTACTCCCATTTTTTTCCAGTTGTTTTTTGCTTTTCTCTTTCTCTTGGTCAAATTCTGCCTTTCGTTTGTACAGTTTTAACGCTTCCATAAAATTTTGCATTTTTCTGGAGCCCCAAATATTTATAGCAAATGTAAATAATGAGAGTTCTGTCTTAGACTGAGTCACAAAGTACATAAATCTAGAAGATTATCCATGGAAGGTTCCAAGTTAGTGAACAAATTAAAACTAACCTAAGCCCATACATTGTGTCTGAAGCAGTTTTTTATTTTTTAGGAAAATATATGGGAGAAAGAAGTTTGAAAGAAATGTGAAAGAGAAAGGGAATTATTTTTTCGGGTGCTCACCAGTATCTATTTCTAGATGCTCATTGTTTTCTTGGAGTAGATTTCTGGATGCTCATTAATTTGGAGGTGTGATATTTACACACCCATTTTTACTTCTCTCATACCTTTTTGAATTTCGATCATCGGATCAGATGAATTGAAGAAGATCTAACGGACAAAAAGTAATAGAGGTGTGTGAGAAGTAAAAAATGGTGTGTGTGGATAGCACACCCCTTAATTTGGCAAAGAAACCCTCCTTAAGTTTGAGCGGTTTCACAGACCCTCTCGTTCTTTTCTTTTTTTTGTTGTTGTTGTATACTAGTCACATCTTTACAAATTAAGACAATGGTTTCCCAACCCTTCTTAATTAATCAACATCATCTGAGAGACAAATGACAGCAACGCAAGTCCCCCTATAAGTGCTCTCCCATCAAAACCAAGTTTTCGTCGTCCACCTCTCTCTCTCTCTCTCTCTCTCTCTCTCTCTCTCTCTCTCTCTCTCTCTCTTCTCATCAACCTTGATTGGCAACCGAGAAAGATGAGAGAGATGGACGAGATGCAATCAACTTATCAATCATCGTATATGCCTGATGGTGACCTTAACCACAAAGGTTATCCATGGGAAAATCAAAAGTATTCACGTAAAGCGTCTTCGATCTACAACTCTAGCCAATCAGAGCTTAAGAGACAACGTCGGGTGGCCAAATACAAGTCCTACGTCGTTGAAACCAAATTCAAGACTGCTTTAAAGAATGGGGCACATTGGTTCAAGAACAAATATCATGCGCTTGTGTATGCGTAGTTTGAGAGAATGTAAAGGAATATATCTCAAATTTGAGACTTGCACGTAAACTCTAGCTAGCTAGATTTGCATGCATTTGGCGTTAGCCTCTCGAATTAAGGTTGTGTTTCATTCTTTCAATTTTTGTGCAATCGATCTGTCCATTCATATTTTTCTGCCTTTCGATTTGTTCAATTTGTGGTTAATAACGTGAAAACCTTGAAGGACATTTGTGATCTATTTCTGTACGATGAATGTCTTGTTCTTCTTGAAATTTTCGCCGAGTCTTCTTCTCTTTGGTAATTTTTCCGGATCTGAAATGTTTACCTTAACATTAGGCTTATAAATTCCAGCATATATAACAGGATATATGGGATTTTACATATAAACTAGGACCCAAGAAACTCGAGTTTAGTAATTTTTCAAACATGGAATTTCATGGCGTTACCGGTACATGATCGACGTACAACTAGAAATATCAATCTAAAAAACATTTAGTATTGTTCATGAGATTTGAATTCAAAACTTTCTCTGATAACCTAACAAATGATTATGAGAGGGTCTACTCTCCCAATAAAAGAGCACCTTAGTATGTTCAACACTTCACTAGAAGATGGGTCCTTATTTACCAAAAGAAAAGAAAACATGGTTCCTTCTGTGCTATACCTAAATAGTTTGCATGTCTTGAGTCATTAAGATATTTGTTAAATTACAAAAAAGCAAAGAAGAACTTTTATGTCTTAACTAGAAAATTTGCCCGCGCGTTACTGCAGAATTAACAATTGCACCAGACACTGGGCTCGAAACATGTAAAAACAGTGTAACAGCATTAAAATTATTTACAATCAAAAGGATAGAAAATTTTAATAAAGAAAATGTTTAGTTTATGCAATCTATAGGGTAAAAGATTGCAGAATGTTTGGTAATCTACATACAAAAAATATTAATCATCCATTGTGCACCAAACCACTTAGATACTAAAGATTGTAAAGTGCTGGACTATTTACATGCAAAAATTATTATGCTCCTTAGGCTAGGCAGAATTATTTACATACCAAAAAAGATTGTGCTGTCTAGATTAGAAAGACTTATTTACATGGCCAAAAATATTAAACAGATTGTTTGATACATATATTGACAAAGGACTGTAAATTTGATGGTTGGAACAACTGAAGTATTGGTTAAGTATTTTTCACCACTGGGAAAGCAACCTAGGCAAAGGAAAATGAAAACTAAACATTTAGATAAATGTGGCACATTTATTTTTGAATAAATTTACACCGAAAGAAAAAAATAAAGATAAATGATATTTACCTAGTCTTTGTTTTTAAAGGAAAACTAATGAAAAAGGTGTGAAAACTTTGAGTTTTAACGATAAAGACAAAATAAAGAGTAAAGTGAATAGTAACATGATTGATTTTTTAGTGTAAAAAATATGATTTTTCGTTAAAGTGAACAATATCAGAAATTTTTCGTTAAAGTTCCTTTTTTTTTAAAGCAAGAGGATCTGTCTTTGTACCAATCGATGATGATTTTTTTGGAGGCAGATTATCTGCTCTCCCACTTCCCATACACTTCCATCCTCTCCCTATTTATGCGGTCACGATTAAGCCACGTCAACATTTATATTAATTTTTTATAGAGATAATAAGATAAAAAACAATAGTAATATAAAATGTTAGCGTGGCTTAACCGTGACCGCACAAATAAAAAAGGATAAAAGTGTATGGGAAGTGGGAGAGCAGAAAATATGCCTCTGATTTTTTTCCTCTTTTGAATTTTCTTCCACGTCACTAAAGCAGGAGAAAAAAGGAAAAATGAGGCATCATCATGATGTCTGGCCTAAGGGTGGGCAAACAGGTCCATGACCCGCGGGTCGGGGCGGATACCCCAGTTTAGGGCAGGTCCAAAATTTCAGAACACCAAACGAGGCGGAGCGATTTTTAATATAGGAGTGAACGGGCCCCAGGCTCAGCCCGTTTCTACCATGTCCTTATCATAAATGTGTTCAATTTATAATTATTTTATGACTCACTGACACACCCCACTTTCTAATTTCTATCTCCTTACGCCACGTCACCACCCCTACTTCCCTCTATCTTCCTTTAACCCATCAATCTGTCTTTCTCTTTCTTTACCCACATCATATCTCTTTCCCAACCATACAAAATCCTGTGCATCTCTTTCTACCTCTCTTTCCTATCATATTTAGATTTGATTTTTTTTTCTTTCTTTTTTCTTTGAAAAGCACCAACAGTACTCATGCCTCTCATCAACAATCACAAAGCCGTCGTCCGTCCATCCATTTCTACCTTCGAAACCCTAAGGCCGCAGCTCTCTCTTTCAAACCCTCTAAACTCTTAGCCTCTATTTCTCCACTTATCTGTCGCTCTGCGAGCTCAGATTCAAAACCCAGAACCCACCTCCATCAAACCTACAACCTTCACCAAACATGCAACCCCACACCTTGGATATGGGAAATTAAAACTTAGAGACTTCCAAACTCAAGCTTTAGAAATCAAACCCAGAATCTTCGAAGCCATAAACGTCACATACACCAACCCAGACCGCCGTCAACGTTTGAGCAAACTGAATCTAAGAAATCAAACCCAGATCGCCATCATCGTTTGAGCAAACCGATCTAGCAAATAAAAGTTGTTGGACCCAGATCGCCGTCATCGTACTAATTAAAAAAATGTTATTAGACCCGTGGACCCGATCCGAACTAGCCCGTTTCAAACGAGTCGGGTTAGGTCCGATTTCAGATTTTGAAATTTCATTATCTGGCCCGCCCCAGCCCGTTTCTTTTAAATCCGAGTTTGGTCCGGTCCAATCAAAATTAGGCCTCGCCCGGCCCGTGCCTAACCCTAGTCCGGCCCATGTTTTGTGGCTTTTTCAAAGACAGAGATTCTATCGAAAGTTCAGCAATATCATATTGTCTGAGAGATATTTCAGTATAATCGGCACAAAAAGTAATACATCACATATTATTATACAAATAATAAAATATATGTGTTAAACTATTAATAACTTAAAAAAATAAAATTTTCCTCTACATACATAAAAATACGTAGTGTACTATTCGTATTCCTGTTACAATTAAAATTTTCTTCTATAGCCTATGCAAATATCGCCATTATCATCACATTCAAATGAACTTTAGTTAATTGAATTAACTTTAATAATTGTAATAGAAAGTCATGATTATGTCCAACGCACTTGCTCAAACAACAGTAAAATTTAAAGTCTAATTTATTTATGTTAATTAAAAAAGGAAAGAGAATAATGATTTTTCTTCACAAATTTCTCTAACCCAATAAATGCCACTCCTATAATGTCATTTGGTCAAGGTATAAAATATCGACGATATCAAAAATATCGGTAGTCCAAAAAAACAGAAATTTTGATAGAAATATCGAGATATTATCGATATCGATAAAAATTGAATAAAAACCACAGAAATTGTAAAAAAAAACTTGAAAATTTTTATTGAAACTTTACAGGATGTTTATTTAGTCAATTATCTATTAATTTATCACAAAAAATTGAAAGAAAATATATTACATGATGAATTTAACTGATTTAAGTTGATTATATAGCGAGCTGACAAACATTGTGAGTGTAGAAACTATGTAAATATTTTAGCATATTTTCACAAAAACATAAATGATATGGTGGTCAAGGTGTTGAAAGAGTAAAATATGAGAGGTTCGAATCCCTTTGATGTTTTTATAAATATAAAAATTTAAAAAACACCAAAATTTTGATAGAAATATTGATGACATAAAAAATATCGATAGTCCAAAAATACAAAAATTTTGATGAAAATATCGAGATATTATGAATATTTTAGACCTTGCCTTGGTGAACAGATATTTTCTGAGTTCTTTCTTTACCTGCATAAAAAGTAAAAAAAAGTAAAAAACCACAAACTACGAATTTTAAAAAATCAACTTTTTTCATACTACAAGCATAGCATTTGCTCAAACAATAGTAAAAATTAAAACCTAATTTATTTATTTTAATTCAAAAAAAAAAAAAGAGTATAATGATTTTCCTTCACAAACCTCTCTATATCATATTCTTCGGTGAACATATATCTTCTGGATTCTTCCTTTATCCTCATAAAAAGTCAAAAACTTAAAAAGCCACAAACCAAGAATTTTAAAAAATCAACTTTTTTATACAATTATATCAGCTCAGACCTCAAACATTTATTTCGTCCACTATCTAAATATTTCGAAATATTTGGGTCAGTTCCGTGCGCCTGACCCCTTTTTTTTTTTTTAACCGAAGATAAGATGTATTAAATACGAATGGATAAGTTTACATCACGGGCAAGTACATTGAACAGAAATTCGGGACCGACATGATCCCAAGCAAAATCCTTGCCTGTTTTAAATACAAACTTCGCCACTGAGTGAGCTGCTCTATTACACTCCCTAGGTACAAAGGCAAACGTCACAGACGTTAGTCTTGTAGCTAGAACCTCAATGTCGCCAAGAATGCACTCAAAGCTGCAGTCAGGAGCAGCCTCTTTGTTGATCATTTGGATTATAGATTTAGCATCAGATTCCACCCAGATATTTTCAAAGCCAAATTCAAGACAAGCCTGTAAACCTGCACGGATAGCAGAAACCTCAGCGACAGCCGCACTAAGGAATCAAACCCAGATCGCCATCATCGTTTGAGCAAACCGATCTAGCAAATAAAAGTTGTTGGACCCAGATCGCCGTCATCGTACTAATTAAAAAAATGTTATTAGACCCGTGGACCCGATCCGAACTAGCCCGTTTCAAACGAGTCAGGTTAAGTCCGATTTCAGATTTTGAAATTTCATTATCTGCCCGGCCCCAGCCCGTTTATTTTAAATCCGAGTCTGGTCCGGTCCAATCAAAATTAGGCCTCGCCTGGCCCGTGCCTAACCCTAGTCCGGCCCATGTTTTGTGGCTTTTTCAAAGAGAGATTCTATCGAAAGTTCAGCAAGATCATATTGTCTGAGAGATTTTTCAGTGTAATCGGCACAAAAAGTAATACATCACATATTATTATACAAATAATAAAATATATGTGTTAAACTATTAATAACTTAAAAAAATAAAATTTTCCTCTACATACATAAAAATACGTAGTACTATTCGTATTCTTGTTACAATTAAAAATTTCTTCTATAGCCTATGCAAATATCTCCATTATCATCACATTCAAATGAACTTTAGTTAATTGAATTAACTTTAATAATTGTAATAGAAAGTCATGGTTATGTCCAACGCACTTGCTCAAACAACAGCACTTGCGTAAACAACAGTAAAATTTAAAGTCTAATTTATTTATGTTAATTATAAAAGGAAAGAGAATAATGATTTTTCTTCACAAATCTCTCTAACCCAATAAATGCCACTCCTATAATGTCATTTGGTCAAGATATAAAATATCGACGATATCAGAAATATCAGTAGTTTAAAAATACAGAAATTTCAATAAAGATATCGAGATATTATCGATATCGATAAAAATTGAATAAAAACCACAGAAATTGTAAAAAAAAACTTGAAAATTTTTATTGAAACTTTACAGGATGTTTATTTAGTCAATTATCTATTAATTTATCACAAAAAATTGAAAGGAAATATATTACATGATGAATTTAACTGATTTAAGTTGATTATATAGAGAGCTGACAAACATTGTGAGTGTAGAAACTATGTAAATATTTTAGCATATTTTCACAAAAACATAAATGAAATAGTGGTCAAGGTGTTGAAGGAGTAAAATAGGAGGGGTTCGAATCCCTTTGATGTTTTTATAAATATAAAAATTTAAAAAACACCAAAATTTCATTAGAAATATCGATGACATAAAAAATATCAATAGTCCAAAAAACACACAAGTTTTGATGAAAATATCGAGATATTATGAATATTTTAGACCTTGCCTTTGGTGAACAGATATTTTCTGAGTTCTTTCTTTACCTGCATAAAAAGTAAAAAAAAGTAAAAAACCACAAACTACGAATTTTAAAAAATCAACTTTTTTCATACTACAAGCATAGCATTTGCTCAAACAATAGTAAAAATTAAAACCTAATTTATTTATTTTAATTCAAAAAAAAAAGAAAAAGAGTATAATGATTTTCCTTCACAAACCTCTCTATATCATGTTCTTCGGTGATCATATATCTTCTGGATTCTTCCTTTATCCGCATAAAAAGTCAAAAACTTAAAAAGCCACAAACCAAGAATTTTAAAAGGGGTGTGATATCCACACACCCCTTTTTACTTCTCTCACACATTTTTTAATTTCGGCCGTCGGATCGAATGAATTGAAGAAGATCTAACGGACAGAAATTAATAAAAGTGTGTGAGAAGTAAAAAGGGTTGTGTGGATAGCACACCCCTTTTAAAAAATCAACTTTTTTCATACAATTATATCAGCTCAGACCTCAAATATTTATTTCTTCCACTGTCTAAATATTTCGAAATATTTGGGTCAGTTCCGTGCGCCTGACCCCTTCACCTTGGAGATTCATTTCTGTTCTGTCATATTCGAACATACGAACAACGAAAAGCAGAATTGGAGAGATTAGTATGACTACATGATACATACTTGAGATTTTCCAGTGAAAGTGTTCAGATAAACTTTTACGAAAGGAGAATAATGGCTCCTCCAGCTTTGAAATAGCATCTGGGCAAATCCCATTCAAATCCAAAACCAAAACACATGAGATATCAACAAGAAAAAACACAAAAAAATGCAAAATCAAAACCCTCGCCGTCAGAAACATGCAAAACTGAAGCAAAGGAGAATTCCAAAATTACTTAAATGCCTACACATAGAGGGAATAGCCAAAACTCTCAATACCATCTGCATCCATTTATGAAAACGTTTTTTGTTTGTCATAGTAAGCAAGCCTCAAAGGAAAAAACTAGAATTATTTACATTTTTCGAGAACTGCACACAAAAGCCCAAAGAAACGTAGAGCAACGTCTCCTGAAACAAAAAACAGAAGCAAATCACCCAAAATTACATAATCAAAATTCATACGCAAATTTTCCGAAACAAAGATGAAATTGTCACCGAATTCATAATAAGAAACATTAAAATTCAGTTTTAAAAACCCTGAAACTACTTTGCTCTGCTGCTGTGCTTTCTTCCGTCTGTCTCTGCTTCCTTCCTTCTGTCTCGGTGTCCTCTTTCGCCCCTCCTCTCTCTGCTTCGGCCTCACTCTCTTTTCACCACACACGGACGGCTCTCTCTTTTTGCTATCTTTTTGGGCTCCCTCTCTCTCCTTCGGATTTCTCTCCTTTCTTTCTCTTTTAAAAAAAAAAATCTTTTTCCTTCGGCTTCTCCGTGATGGCTGCCACCTTTCCTCATTTTCTGCTCCTTTTTCTCCTGCTTTTCTGCTTCTTTCCTGAAACTAATAAGTATGAAGCTCAGAATTGGTCTCCTAAACTTCCACTCGTTGTTACTTTCCTCGAATAAGACAATCTTAAACAGTGTCTTCAGTACCTTTACATACATAGTACTCCAGAAAAGAACAAAGAAGGGTGCGACCCATCCCCTCCTTTTCCACGATGACCAACGCAGTGAGATCAGGTATAAAATTGTAAATTTAATGTTCAAAACGAAAAAAAAAGGGATGTGTGCACACATCCCTTTTTACTTCTCACACACCCCTATTACTTTCTGTCTGTTAGATCTTCTTCAATTCATCCAATCCGACGGCCGAAACCCAAAGAGATGTGAGAGAAGTAAAAAGGGGTGTGTGGATATCACACCCAAAAAAAAAACCTTGAGAGCATTTTTGCCATTTCACTGTTGGTAAAACAGTGCTTTTCTGCTGAGTTTTAGTAGATATAAACTAAAAAGTTTTACCCGCGCGTTGTTGCGGGATTAATAAAAATTGTAAAAAAGCTTATGTTTCAAAGATGTAAAAGTCTATGCCATGAAAGATTTATACTATTTACATATGAAAATCTATACAACAGACACTAAAAATTGTAGAAGTTTTATTAATTTATCTAGAATGACAAAATACGATAAATGTTATTTACTGCAACGCTCAAAGTTTTTCTCCAATACTATTGATTGATAAGAAAGCACCCTAGGCAAGGAAACAAAATATTGTAACACGTGAAATAATTTTGGGTAAATTACACCATAGCTCCTCAGGTTTGAGGTCTATTACAACCCCATACAACATCTTCAAAACATTTCACTTTCATACCTCAAGTACTATTTTATTTCAATTTCATACAGCCGTTACATTTTCCATCCATTGAACCGTTAAGTGCTGACGTGGCCGCCACATATATGCCACGTGGCTGCCAAATGTCTGCCACGTGGCAAATAAAAATAATTTTTTATTTTTTTTAAATTTAAAAAACCTAAATTTTCTCAACAAAAAAGGGTAAATTACACCATAACCCCTCAAGTTTGAGGTCTATTACAACTTCATACAACATCTTTAAAACATTTCACTTTCATACATCTAGTACCATTTTGTAGTAGATCCATCTAATTTCGGGTGGAATTTTTTGGGGTGGGTGATGGGGGATGGGAGAAAAGGGTGGCTCGAGTGGGATTTGGGGGGGGGGGGGGGGTGATGATGGATGGAAGAAGGGGGTGAGTCGGGAAAGATGATTTCAGGGTTTTTTTTTTTTTTTTGAGAAGATTCAGATTTTTTAAAATATTAATTAAAAAAATTGCCACGTGGCAGCCACATCAGCACAAATGTGGCAGCCACGTCAACATTTAACAGACCAATGGATAGAAAATCTAACGGAGATGTTATTTTGAAATAAAATGGTACTGGATGTATGAAAGTGAAATGTTTTAAAGATGTTGTATGAAGTTGTAATAGACTTCAAACCTGAGGGAGTATGGTGTAATTTACCCATTTTTTTTTTGGTTGGAAATTTTAGGTTTTTTAAATAAAAAATTATTTTTATTTGCCACGTGGCAAACATTTGGCAGCCACGTGGCATATATGTGGCAGCCACGTCAGCACTTAACGGTTCAATGGATGGAAAATGTAACGGCTGTATGAAATTGAAATAAAATAGTACTTGATGTATGAAAGTGAAATGTTTTAAAGATGTTGTATGGGGTTGTAATAGACCTCAAACTTGATGGGCTATGGTGTAATTTACCCAATAATTTTATATGACAATAGAATTATATTGTAAAGAAAATAAGAAAATAGTATGGTTACCTTTTTCAAAAATTTTATAGCACCTCATCAACTTTTGTGTGTTTGCCTCTGATTAGTTTTGTCTCACTACCTTAAATGTATAACAAAGATTGAAAATGACAAATGTATATTAGATAAAAGTTGGATGAAAAATAGGAGAACACACTGTTTGGTAGGGTGTAAACAGAAAGTTATATACCCGTCGATCAATTGGGGTGGCGAAAGTTGTATAGTTGAGGTTGCAATGTAAGTGTTCTATATCACTGTGAATGTGCATCATTCATTTCTTAGTTTCTTTTAGTTCAAACCTAAACCAAAGAAAACAAACAAAATATTAATTACAGTTTATCATATCTTTGCAATTTGGCTTCTAACATGACTAAATATAATCTGAAGGCAATAAAGCTTGAGCCTAATTCTATGAGCCAAAAGGGAGGAACACTAAATTTTACACACGAAGTCCCAAGGGGTTTGATAAAGAAATCCCAAAACAGAAACTATAATTTGAAAACTGTGCATAGAAGGTCAACTGTGTTCAAATGTCTTAATAAAGTACATCCACCAAATTGGAAATATCAAGTTGTGACAAATGAAGCTAATTCCTTTATAATAACAAAATGTTGGTCAAAATACCACAATGTGAACAAATATATCATAAAGAACAAATAGAAAAACGATACTTACCAATATCGACATATGCATTTCTTCGAAAGAATGTTACATGCAGTGTTATTATCTCAATGGTTTGGTCTGCAACAAGAAGAGTAACTATTTAGAAAACAGTATCATTGCTACTTGCTAGTCTTCCTACATGATTTAAGAATATAATTAATTAAATAGATATGGGATCACATTGACCATAAATTGTTACATGCAACTAAAAAAAAAACCAAAATGAGAATAGTTGTCGGAAAATAGAAAACCCTTGCCGGAAAAAAGTTAACTGGTGCGCAATTAGATCTCTTTTAATAATTGCACATTTAAATCTTTTTCTTGATTGGTAAGATGCCATAAATACAATGTTCTACAGTTCATTACATTTTCATTTCTAGCCATCAGAACCTGAAACACATAACTAATTAGTATTATAGAAACTTACCACAACATTGCCAAAAGAGAATATAAGACCATAAGCTTCATCCAGTTTGACGACATATCGTATTCGTTTAAGAAAATCTTATTGCAGTTTGTCTTCCAAAAAATCCTACTCACATTCAAAATTAACAGTAATCACTAAATTAAATTCAACAAAGCATATAAAACAATCACTACCATACATATAACTCCATAAATTACACCACATCCACCTTGAGAGGTCCAACATGTCCAAAACTCTCAAAACCTTCTCCATATTCAGCTGCAATCGCCTAAAAACAATAAAAAGTGGAGGAAAAAAAAACAGAAATTCATCAAAATTTCCTACCCAAGGATAAGTTAAAAATGGAAAGTATTTTCAGGCAAATATATGCATAGTATTAGTTACTATGTTGAACTGTTGGTAACACGGAAAATACTCTTCCATTCTCTTACCCACCAAAAAAAGAAAGCACTATAAAAATCTCTGAGAAATTCTTTGCAAGATTATCGAAATTACAAAAGTGGTAAACCAGCAAGTCATGTTTTGGATCAATGTTGGACCACATTTGTTTCACTTTAACTGTCATAATTACAACCTCAAAATTAGATTCTAAATTCCACAATTAGATGAGCAATGCTTCTTGATTCCGCATGATTATTGACATTTGCAATTCACACAACCTTAAATTTTAAAAGAACACACAAAAGAAACAGAACTTAAAGTACCCCTCTTTTTACCTTCTCTAAAACGTGTCTCAGGGAAGCTGTTGCCAGAGGCTTAGCTTTCTAGTGTTTAAAATCCACGAAATAAAGAATAAATAGAAAAGAGCCTCTATAACCAAAATATGCATGATGGTATTTTTTAGGGCCGGAAAAAAATCCAAAAATCCCAAACCAAACCAAAAAATTCCCAAAACCAAACCGAAAAAATCCCAAACCAAAATTCCCGAAAATTTCGGTACCAAATACCGAACCGATCCCAAAATTTTGGTACGGGAATCGGCCTCAAGTTTTTGGGATTTCGGTAATCCCAAACCAAACCGAAAAAAAAATATATTATTTAATTTTCAAATACCTTTTAAACTCCCCCACTGCTCTTCAACAATTAACTGTATGCAAAAATCTCTTTCATTTTTTTGCTTTCATTTTGTTAAATAGCAAATTCTCTTTATTGCAATGACCAATGAGTCATCCTAGTAATACATCCATTCTCTTTACTACAAAATAACTTGCTTGCATGAGCACTTCAAGTGTAATTGGTTGCTGCCATACTTTAGAAATTGTTTATGCATTCTCACATCTTTGTTTTGTTTAGTTTGGTGAAGTTTTAGTATTATTGATTAATATGGTTTCACATTTTAGACACTAACCTTTAGATGTTACTTACTTTCAGGTTTTTGAAAGCAAAGAAGTTTGATGTTGAAAAAGCCAACCATATGTGGGCTGATATGCTTCAATGGAGAAAGAACTATAGTGCCGACACTATCATGGAGATAATTGCGGCTGATAAAATTTGTTTGATTATGCATACTTTTTAATTCTCTTTTAATTTAGCATGATGTTTCTTTCAGGATAGTACATGCAAGTTATTATTGCCCAAAAACCGAAAAGCCCAAAAGCCCAAAAAAGCCCCCAAAATCCCAAAAGCCCAAAATTATTTTGGGATTCCCGATTGGTCCCGAAATCTCGAAACTATTTTGGGATTCCTGAAATTAGGGATTCCCGAAAATTTGGTTTGGGATCGGTATTGAAATTGGAATTCCCGAAAATTTTGGTTTGGGATTTGGGACAAGGGTTTCGGTATGGGATCCCATACCGAACCACCCCTAGTATTTTTCATTAGACAAATTAGTTATTGATTAAAAATTGGGTAGTTTAATTCTAATTACCTCTTAAGTCCTAGTTTTAGCTTTCCTTATTTAATGGCTTTAAGAGCTGAAGTTTTTGCTGAACTTTCAACACATAAAAGATCTGTTTTTGTAACACATTTAGTTTCTTGGGTTCAAATTTTGCAAAAATAATCATTGATACATGAAAAAAAATGTTGGAAAAAAATGTTGAAAAGAAGATCATGAAAAAAAATGTTGAAAAGAAGATGAGTTGTTCATATTATTTGATTTGATATAATTTGGTAATACTCACTGGTTCACTTTGATGCTAGAGAGTGGTTGGCCATATGGCTTGAACAGTAGAACATATGCGCTTTTGTGTAAATATAATACCAAAACAAAAAATTCTATGAAAATTAACATCTCTTATTCCATACAATATATACAGTATATATGAGAAAATTGCTTACGGGTCCGACTTCAATATAACCCCACTCCTCTTCATCCATCTAGAATCCCTGCAGCTGCTACTGTTGTAGTTCCTGCAGCTGCTTCTGCTATATTGAAATTGACTACCTTAGATAGTTTATTTCACATTCTTAACACACATGACAAACCAAAAAACATTCAAAACATATCAATAATCTAAAAAAAGGCCAATTTAATACCTTTTCTCAAACAGGTGGTAAGCACTGATAACAGAAAAAACAGATGAACAACCACTGAAAAATACACCCAAAGAGTTAGTGAAATTAGATATAGAACATGCAATCATTCATAAAACATCATGAATAAATAAAGGAAAACTTAACAACTCACCCTCACCGAAATCAATCAAACACTGTAAATCTGCAATTAACAAATCAAACAACAAAATTTCATAAAATCAAACATGCAAAAAAATTATAAAAAAAAAAAAAAATCAAACATGCAACAATATAAATCTATTAAACAGAAGTTAAGATAACATTAATGAATTTGACCTACTATTTTACTATATTCGATTTTTGGAATTTTGAGTGAATGAATGGCAAAATAACATATAGCAAAATAACAGAAGCGTACCCCATTGGAGGAAGCCGCCCGACCAATTGGCCACAGACATCAGCAAAGGTACAGAGCCCGGTTGCACTGAAGAATCAGAAGACCAAATCACTATATGAGCAACCCAAATAAGAGGTAGAGGGGAGCAAGAGATCAAGAGAGAGAGGGGCATAGAGAGAAACTAAATTACCAGTTTTCTCAGTGTTATGCTTAGCACCATTTTGGGGCAGCTTGTTTCCACTAAAACTATCAATCTTCTCCAAATCAAGCTGCTGATCAAAATTCCTTTATCTATAGGTATATAGGCATCAACAACCAAAAAATTCCAATATTACTAATTTATCCTTTAAAAATGGAAAAATATGAAGGAAAAAAATGAATTTGATGAAGCTCACCATCAGATCTATCTGGAACTTTTCTTCTCGGTGGTTTTCAACCTCTGGGATTGTTGAATTCCTGGAAAAAAAAACCATGAACAGAAAATTAGAAAAAAAAATTAAAAATTTGAAGAAATCGAAAAAATTGAAGTTTTTTTTTATACTGAAGAACAAAAAAGAATCAATCTTTGATGCTCACGGTTTGGTCAGCGTGATTCCTTCACGTTTATCATCCAATATGAGGCTAGTAGGTTCCTTCTTAGGAGATTGTGTTTTCATCCCCTTCGATAGAATCCCAACACAAAAACAGAACTCAGTATTTTATAACTCTCACCCCCATAAAATCCAGAGGAAACAATAAACTCTAAACCCTCAAAATCACCTAAACCCAAATTAAAAAAAAATGACCTAATTCTAAACACAAAAATAACCACAAATGCAGCAAAAATTGGTACACGAAAAAACCCAGAACTAACCACAAAACGGCAAGACTTCAGACGTGAAGAAATCGGCGTGGGAAGTGCAGGAGCAAAAGTGAGAAAACGAACACAACAAACTAAAAAGGACAGAGAAAAGCGCAAAAGGGAGAAGCGGAAAAACAAAAGGAAAAAGTGAGGAGAGAATGCGATGAAAACGAAAGAAAAAGCATTAAGGCCTCTGAAGAATAGTTCCCGATGATCAACATGTGGAAGAGAGGCTGAAACCCCCATTTGGACAACATGCGCTGCCTCACCATTGAGGGGCCACTCCAACGCCCCCATTTGGAATTTGAAATGAAACCCCCTCTTCAAAGAGACGTTAGAAAATTACAACCTTCTGTGCATTTTATTCTATTTTTTATTTTCCAAAGATAATTTAATTATTTTATTTTTGTCCAAAAACAGAAGTCCCACTTGCTATCCCCATTTATTGCTTTGAAGTACACGGGGGCCTCGTTAATGCTGTGGAGGGGAGAGCGAGTTTCTGGACGCAGACTCTGACCTCTCATAGAAAAAATAATGAAAGATTTTCCCATTTAATTGTGTTCCCTCACATCTCTGCTAAATCTTTCGTTGCTTCCTTCACTTCACTTCACTTGTTAGAGAGAGAGAGAGAGAAGCTCAGCTGATTCCTGTCCATTAGTTCTTGTAAGTTTTGATTCCTGCCCATTAATACTTTGAATTTCAGTGTAAAGTTAGAATCTTTGTTGTTGGTTTTTAGATTTTTGAATTGGGTTGGATTTGTTTTGATGTTTTTTGTTTTGTATCTTGAGTTGGGGGAGTGATTGGTTGCTGAGAAAATGTGGGAAATGGTGGATTTAAGTAGATTGATATCTGTTTTTCTGCTGCATATTCTACATTTATGTAATTTACTTGAATTATTTGGTTGTTGGAAACTTTTTGCACTGAATGTTGACTTCCTGTTATTTATTTGCAGAATGTATTTCTTTTTTCATGGTTAGGTCCATAAAGAATCAAAGATGCAAAATTTCCTTCTCATTTGCCTTTTGAAGTTTTGCTTTTGTTTGACCATATGCTCAGATTAGGGACATTTGGGATTTGGGTGTTTGATAATCTTCTGAATTGGGTTATGCAATTTGTTGATCTATTTGGTTCGGAAAGCTAGGTACTTGAAGAGCATATGATGCAAGGCTAAATTCTAGTTGCATGTCTTACGTTGAAGCAGAAAGGTCAGAGTTTGATTCAGCTTATTGAATTTCATAGAAGTAATCTTCCCTGAATGACATATAGAGCATTTTAGATCATCTGATATAAGATTATCATCGTTTTGTATGGACAGTTGGGTAGCTGCTAGCCTCATGCCTTTGTATGCGCTGATATGGGCATTTGTCGATAGGCTCATTTGGCCTACGTTAGCATCTGTCGGCATGCTCGCTCGAAAGTTATTGCCATTTATCAACAGGCCTTCCAAGGCTTAACAAAATACCAATTTGCATGCCATTTTGTTAAAAAAAATTTGCACACCGCACGCCCTATTCTTATTGACCCTTCAAATAATATTTCCTAGGTACTCCACTGACCACCACCACAACTCCGACCATTGTCACCAGAACAACCTTCACCATCGCCCTTGCCGCCACCATATCTGCCGCCATCGCGCCATAATCGTCATAGCCGACATTGTCGTCGCAACCACCACAACAAAAAACACTACTATTGCAACCATAACCACAACCACCAGTGTCCGGATTCTACCACCATTGTCCCTTACACAATCCAACCACCAAACCACACTATTGGAACCCACCATTGTCATTGCCATCACAACCGCCACCGCATCACCACTGTCACGTTCGTGTCTTTACCACCTGTAATTGCATTCACCAACCTTCCTCCACTTTCCGAAAGCAAGAAGTTTGAGTGTCACTACTGTGGCCGGAAGTTTGAAAGCTCTCAAGCAATGGGAGGTCATCAAAACGCACACAAAAGAGAAAGACAGCTTGAAAGGATGGCCATGTTAGAACATGTTCAACATCTTCGTCATCCTCCTCCTAATCATTATCATCGTGATCAAAATCAACTGGTAGCAGCAAGTGTACCCATATTCATTTGTTCTAGTGGGTCCACAAGCAATATCAATGGTGATCATGCTGGTGATGCTCGGGCCCCGTCTGTTGTAGCTCCCAGAAACCCTCACGGCCGTACTTTCAACAGATCGAACAGGTTGTTCCCATCACAGATGAAGGAAATTATGTTGATCTGCATTTGAGACTTTGAGTCTTAAAATTCACTAAACTGGTTAATTAGAAAGCTTTTTCTGTCTTTTCGTGTATGGTTGAAAACTTGCGTGTTCAATTATATGGTTCCGATGCCATCTGAAGAACCCTAAAAAGTTGCATGTTCGAGCTTATACATGGGCAAGCATTATTTTACAATGCATCAAACGATGCATAAGCTATGAAATAGATGTTTATGTCTTCATTATTAGAATCTTAATATTGAGTACCTTACTTAAGAAATCATAAAGTCTAGCTAGCCATGGGAAGTTTTCTTTTTATAAAACTTCATTTTAATTCTTGGCAAAGATAACTTTTAGATAAAAATTAAGATTAAAATCTAATTATAGTCCCTTGATACATTAATAACCTCATTTATTAATTATATTTTGATTTTTTCTAATTTTTAATGTATTAATTTTATTTCATTATAATTTTCATTTTCATTTCATTCATCGTAATATTTTTTTTATGAACGTTTAGATAAACTAATTTTTGTTATACAATATATTTTGATGTACTTTATCTTCTTCATTTAGGTACATTAAATTCATTATAATACATTTCGGTGCATACATTTAGGTATACACATTTCAGTACATGCATTTCGATACAAACATTTAGGTACAATAATTCAATATAATATATTTTGGTACACATATTTAGGTACATTAATTTAATATTAATATATTTCGGTATATACAATTCGGTACTAACATTTAAATATATTAGTTCAATATAATACATTTTGGTACTAACATTTAAGTACATTAATTGAGTCTTTCAAATTTTAAGAATGTTAAATAAAATTAAAAAATTAAAAAACTCTTTTTTTGGTCAAAAAATAAATTAAAATTTGTGTATTAATAAATTTAAATATTTAATAGGAGACATTAAATAAAATACACATTAATTATTTTGAATTAAGGACACATTAGGGACTAAAATCAATATTCAATCAAACACCAAATTTTTTTTTTAAAATTTTAATCTTCTTGAAGGATTAAAGTTAAAACCCCTTTTATTTTCCTAATCAATGGGAAAGAGAGAATTCTAACTCGGGACATTTTTCAATATTAAGAAAAGATACTATTAGACTGAGAGTTAGTTCATAGCCATGTAAAGTTATATAGATAAATGAATTTTCTTTAGCTTTCATCTTGTTAATAGAGTTAATCATTCAATTTATAGTTTGATCGCTCAAAATCAGAGACTTAAAAGTAGTTAAAGTCTATTTTTGAAAGTATAAAAGAGTATTTATCAAATATAGTAAAAAATTAACTCTTAATTTCAAAAATGTCACTTTTTATAAAAAATTTAAAATATACTTAAAATTTCACTTAAATAGACACAAATATTCTCAAATTTAACAATTAAATAAATTAAAGCATTTCGTTTGTACAGCTTTAACGCATCCATAAAATTTCGCATTATTCTGGAGCCCCAAATATTTATAGCAAATGTAAATAATAAGAGTTCTGTCTTAGGCTGAGTCACAAAGTACATAAATTTAGAAGAGTATCTATGGAAGGTTCCAAGTTAGTGAACAAATTAAAACCAGCCTAAGCCCACACATTGTGTCTGAAGCAGTTTTTTATTTTTTTGGAAAATATATGGGAGAAAAAAGTTTGTGTTGTAGGTATAATTTACCGAATGATTATAGAGGCCATAGAGAGAGGGGAGGTATGGCAATAATAGAGAGAATGAGAGAGATGTGTAATTGTGGGTGTGTGATTCACCCCATTCTTCCTTTATTTATAGTAGTAGGATAGGTAAAAACCTTTCCATTTAGGATTACAACATTTAATAAGTAATCAACTCTTAATAGGAATATAAGATACATTCTTATATCTACTAGGATTTACACAATCACATTCTTAATCTAATAGGACTGCAACACTAGCCCTTGAGTGTGTAAATACTCAAGTAAATGGCGCATCAGGTCTTCTGTGATGAAGCAAGTACAGTTGATGAAGTCGTCAACACAATGAGCGAATGCGAGTCTTAAATCAATGGAAGAATGCATAGAAAGTAAAACTCACAAAATCTCGCTATGGTAAAACCCAAGTTGGGGGAAAAAAACCCATAGATTAAGGAGAAAAGTGAGAAGTTGCATTAAGTCAAAACTATATGTCTTTTGGGTACAAGTAGAAGAGCTCACAAAGGTATGATCAGCCCAGGATAGGTGCCTCGTTAAAACCTACTTAGGTAGAAAAAACCCAATGGGAAAAATGATCCTAATCATAGGGAAAAAGAGTACATTAAGATCAAGTGAGTATACTTCTCGATACTCTCCTTGAGTTTGACATAACTTCCAAATGAGAACTACAAGCATTGCATATGATAGTTAGGCATACCAATTCCATGGACAAGCTTTTGGAAAGTTGACTTCGGCAATGACGTCGTGTAGAGGTCGGCAAGGTTGTATGGGATCGGCTTGCATGACTTCAATCTCCTGATGCTTTGCTGATGTAAATGTAGATGCAATATGTCTTGGCGTTTACTTCGTTGACGTATCATGGCTTGGTCGGGTTGTTACATGCGGCATAATCTTCATGGATTGTCGTTGAGACTCAACGATGGATGAAAACACAACAAGTACTTCGAATATGCTCAACAAGAACTCATAACCATGTCTCACTTATAGCATAGTGAAGTAAGGTGAGTTTTGGAACGTTTCGAAGATTTCACAACTAAGGTCATATTGTAGACCTTCAAGATATTGCGATATCTCTAATGGTAAAGACATAACCATTCGAGGATTTTGCCTTGTGCAAGTTTTATAAGTAACCAGCGTCAGCATAACAAATAAGGCAAGTATCATTCCAAGGATCAAGGGGTTGGATTTGCTCGAGATGCGTTGGGATTTGATTTTCCCAAATTCGTAGTACCTTCAAGGTACGTCTTTAATACCAATTCACTAGTTGCATGTAGAAGTGGTGCTGCATCTTTACTAAGATCAACAACAAAGGAGATGCATTGTCTAATACAATAAACTAAGTACAACGAAGCGCAAGGTTGAACTTTAGATATGGAATTTCGGATTCCATAACCTTTTCAAGGGTCCCATTTACATATAACGTATAGACGATCAAAGGTATACTTAAAGGTAACACCTTCAGGGTGTAGTTTGACTGGTACACCAAGTTGCCGTCAAAACAATGCTTAAACTTCAGGTTAAGGTATAAACGAGTTTTTCTAAGATTCTTCATCTCAAATTCCATCTTCAAGTGTGAGGCAGTTTTCTCAAGCTTTTCCAGAGTTTTAGTGAGATGTATGTCAACGACATAAACTGCAACTCTAACAATTTGGAATAAGACTTCATAGTTTAACACACAAGGGCATAATTCATATCCCTAACTGATCAAATAATCACTTAAACGGGTATACCACATCCGTCAGATTGTAAGTGAACGCCTCAAACAAGCTAAGATGGTGGATGTTCCGTAGTTTTGGAACTATTTGAACCAGTCCATGTAATTCTTCAGAAACTTACATGTAAATCTCCGTATTTTTATCCCCATGGAGAAAACATTAACCACGTTTCATAATGCTGCTATCAATCACATGACGTTTTGAGAGAAACCTTGCGCCATAAGGCGTGCATCATATCGCACTATTTCATTCATCTCATAACACTTCCTTTTCTACTTGTAACACACCAGAGTTACCTTGGGCAGTGTAGGAACGACAAGTCCAAGCACACTTTGGTAAAGAATTTGACCTGGATTGTAATTTCGATTGTTCAATCAGTTCTACGTTGTCACTTAATCAACGGAACATGGTTCGATATCGTTGTTTTTCATTTATGTTGATAGCTACCATATAAGTGAAAACATTATCGATGGTAATCTCATTTCAATTCCATTTAGCTTATCCAAACCGGTATACTGGACCAAGAACTTCATGTCTTGAGAGTAATTCGGATTAATCTCATGAGATGGAAATGATTTGATATATCGATCAAGTTTAGATTCATTATTGTGCCGTGTCTTCCTCTTTTAGGGAAGTGATCCTATGAACCGAATGATCTGTTATGCTCCAGGCTAAGATAAATTGATTGCCTATCCGCCGGTGTACCGGACCATCCAGAGAGGCATCTAAACCGTCCAACAGGGGCGGCACACCTCTAAGGATGTTGACTTGACGTCAGTTAAGTATGTCTATCCTTGCAGGCATGTTTGCAGATCTCGTTACTTTAGCTAGACAAGATTAATGCGTCTGGAGCAACATTCTGAAAGCTAGAATTCATCACACTTGCTTATCACACTTGTGTAGAATGAGGATCAAGATGAGACATATTGGGTAACGTCCACGTAACTTTGCAACGTTCTACATGAATGTTGACATTCTTATCTCCCCTCTAACGACGGGAAGACTGTTTCATTAAAGTGACAACCCACAAAATGAGCGGTAAAGAGATTGCATTCAAGGGCTCTAAGAGAGCTAGTGTGAAGGAGAATCATGATCAACAAAGATTCACATCTTTCTTCGAGGACCCATGTTGGTATGTTGTGGCAGCACAACCTTGCACATGGAATGCACACCTAAATGCATAAATACAAAAATCGTCAGGTTCGTACCCAGTAACCAACTATAACGTCATATAGGTTGGGTGGCAATAAGTCTCAAGGCAGACTAACATAACTGCGTACAAGATTGCATAACTCTAGGCAAAAACTGAAAACTTGGTACGTTCACCAAAATTCGGGCAATCATTTAAATTGCGCTTTATGATCACTAGGTGAGACTATTTTGGGTGAACATGAGAATTCGATGTTCAATTATAAACCCAAAATACATGTAATACTTTATCGAAAACCGTCGATATAAACTCTCCGGCATTATCCAGTCTCCCGGACCTTAAAGGATAAGTAGGGTGGTGAGTTCTTAACCGGCCAGGGGGTTTAGCAGCAATGTGTGTGGACAAACATGTGACCAGTTTGTTGATTCATCAACCAAAACTATAAGTATTTATATGGTCCACATTTTGGTTGGATTAGTCCACATATATTCCCTTGAATCCACTATGAAAAAGGTGATTTTGTATCTTTGCGAGAAATGATATAGAAAATCAATTTCCCTAATAAGCAGGCTTGGCAAAGTGTGCTTGTAGGCACAAGATCCTTACTTTAGGTAAGGAGATGCCTCGTAGCATCATAGTTTGACCTAAGTGTCCCAAATGGTCGTGCCAAAGTAAGTAAACTACTCAATCACTAGGCTCCAGGCTGGCTACATATGGTGTGTTCCTAGTTGGGAGACAACCCATTGGCTCCAAATCAAAAGCTTCAGGCTTATTTTTGGAGGTGGTGCAAAGATATTTCATCTATTTTCTTCAGTGGTTTCATTTATGATCATTTTTCTCTCAAATATCCTTAAAAACTCAAGATAGGGAGAATTTAAGGTCCCTTAAATGGTGATGCAGTACCATTCATACAACGAGGAGCGTGCCAATGCTCTTAATCAGGTTGGATAGACCTAAAGTCATTGTTAGAGATGTGATTTATGTGTAAAGTTAATGTGCTTAGAATCGCATTCATCCAGACAACTAACTTTCCCACATTCTTACCTAATCACATGTTTAATTGAATAAGTTACATGTATTAAGAAACATGATTCAGTTACCTCATATTCAAGGACAATATTTATAAGATTATTCATAAGTAAAACATACACAAAACTTGAATCCATGTTCACAAAGTAAACCAAAGTTACTCGGGTGGATTCAGCTAACAAGGCTATTCATGTCAAAATTCTGCTTTTTCAATGGTGTTTGGTAGAGCAAAATTAGTTTCACATATTGACTACTACAATGGTACTCCTCAACAACATTGGTTGAGGTACGAACAGGTGCATAGCCAATGATATATTCCATCAAGACAGAAGTAGATTCTGCAGGGTTGAGGTTTGGGAATATTATCCCTTATTCTTTGAAGTTTTAGGTCTTAGGTACCAAGGATCATGCTTCGGGCATGATGCCACACCTTGGCAGGCCTTGATTCTACCATATGCTGTAAAAAAAAAAAAAAAACTCAAAATTGGATTATGAAAGAGACAGACTCGAATTAGGTTCGGTAGGCTTCAGCCGAAGCTGAAGGGGTATGTACCTTTCTCTCATGTTTGTCGTAGTAATCAGATTCGAGAATTTGGTAAACTTTCTCTTTCTACACTGCTACTTAAGGAGCGAGTTAGAAACATGGAATGACGAGACAAATATTCTCTTAGTCAAAATTCGATCGGATTTATAAACTACAGAATTGTACTCATTCATGGACGTAATCATGGTGTGCTTCAGGCCATGTCTTTCATGATTAGACAGTCTGTATGAGCGAGCCAAAGAGCCATAGAATCCTTGTTTGCGAGGTATTTTTATTTGTAATGCTTCCGGCATAAGTCTTCGAATGAAGATCATGGCAAAGGTTTATTCATCTCGTCCATGCCATTGCTGGCTTCAATGGTTTCTCAGCTTCTTGATAGTCAAGTGGAAATTCACATCTTGTACCCCACATAAAGTGGTTTCTATTAGAAATATCCAAAATAAGGGAAATCGAACTTGTGATGGTTTGACAATCCATTGAATTGGAGGGAACAAGATTGTGATTGGTGCTATGGGAATGAAATCATCCATAAGCATCAAAGTTAAAACATTCGAGATCTAAGACATGGTTTACATGAAAAACGTCGGGTTTTCATAGGTTTATTGTTTTATGAAAACTTCGGGTTTCAAAGGCACTAAATTTGAAACTACAGGTTCAATTTAGTTTATGAACGTTTAGTTCATAAAAGAGAGGTTCCTGCAAGAACACAGAATACAATATGCTGATTTAAGTGTAGTGGATTTGAGTTTCTTCAGGAACTCAAGTGTAAGAGCTTCGGGACTACGAAAGTGAGTCAACAGTTCAAAGAAAAGAAATAAATGATTGAATCGTTAATGTCCAAAAGTAATCTTCAGGTCAATAATTTTGGATTCATTATCAAATTAATAAACTGCATGTCACTTTTAATTAATTCAATAAATCGGGTCATACATGGTCGATTTTAGAAGCAAAATAATAATAACATTTGGGTTGAAATGATTTAAAATGCTAAATAATAGCATTGGGTTGAAAAAACATAGCCCTAAAAAAAAATTGGGCCCGAGTTGGCTGCAGGCCACGGCTTAAGTGCACAGAGTAAACCCAGTAGCCACGGCTATTAGAATTGGGCCAAAAGGGCGTGCAGGGATAAGCCCAGCCGAAGCTAGCTTGTGGGTTAGCACACGAAAGGCCCAGCAGAAGCCAGAGCCTTGTCTTTGGACCAGATGAAGGAACCTAGCCTACTAGGCTGTTGATTGGTTGTGGACCGGGGCAAAAATCAATGCCTAGTAAGCACAAAGGCTTGCTGGCAAGTCGGGCCAAGCTGCAAGTGGGCTCGGGGCTTCACGCCAGTCGAAACAAACACCAGGCAGAAGCCTGGTTACTGCGTGCAGGAGCAGTAAGCCCAAAGGGCTGCTGCGGTGGTCTATGCAGTTAAGCTTTAGGCCATCGACG
Source organism: Crataegus laevigata (assembly GCA_963580275.1). Taxonomy (NCBI): domain Eukaryota; kingdom Viridiplantae; phylum Streptophyta; class Magnoliopsida; order Rosales; family Rosaceae; genus Crataegus; species Crataegus laevigata. The sequence goes on along the minus strand of OY756940.1, from coordinate 12,000,259 downwards.
GTGCATGGTGTTGCCGACGGTGGTGCCACATCGGTGGTACCACACTATGTCTAATTTTCTTTCTTTTTTTTTTCGAAATTTTAGGGTTTGAAAAATCCTATTATGCTTCTAATTTATTTATATTCTTTGACTCACAAATTCCACATAGTATAATTGCATATTGCATGAACAAATATATAAACATATACAATATATGTATGTGTGTGTATATATATATATATATATATATATATATATATATATATATATCGGAAGGAAAATATGAACATAGGGGGGTTCATGCATCATGGGGAATGTTTTCATACTTCATGGTCATTTCAAATATCTTACTTTATTTTAAGCATACCTGATTGGCAGAAAACTATAAAAGCCTTTGAATTTGTAGAAGATCTTTCTCAGAAAGTCAGAATTGCATCTTTAATGCATTGTATCACGTTTGTTTGTACCATACTTGACCAACCTCGAAACTACTAAGCACCGGTCAACATTATACCATCAAGGACCCACAAGAGTTTTCCTCCAACCAGGAGGCCAATCACAACGCGGCACATGTCAACGTCAGAGGCCAATCACAGCACGAGCATCAAAGGCCAATCACAACATGACACGTGTCAATGTCAGAACAAAGCTAGAAATTCTTTTATAAATAGGGATCATTCTCCCACAATAATTCCTAATGCCATTTTGTACTACACTATTCACTAGAACTCACAAAAGGAGAGCTTGAACCTATGTACTTGTGTAAACCCTTCATAATTAATGAGAACTTCTCTACTCCGTAGACGTAACCAATCTGGGTGAACCACGTACATCTGGTGTTTGCTTTCTTGCCTATATCTCTTTACGTACTTATCTACACTGGTGACTAGAGCAATCTAGTGAAGGCCACAAACCTGACACTTTCTGTTGTACCAAAGTCCTCACCGATTTTGTGCATCAACGAAAGAAAGAATGAATGAGGGTTGCTCTTCAAGCTAAAGTCGATGAGCTAGAAGCTCAGAACAAAAGGATAACAATTAAGAATAAGGTCCTGCAGGAGCAATATAAGGAGCAATATGAGAGGCTTTTCGAGAAGCTCTCCTACTTCCAAGAGGCGATGGAGATTTACGAAAGAAAGCTCCAGTGGTACATGACTCTACCCAGAACCCTCTTGTCTTATAGCTCCTTGAAGAAGTAAACAAGTTGAAAGCCAAACGACAAGCTGAGATACCTGATTGGAACCAACCTAGGCATGGCCCTCTTACAAGGAGGATCCTCAACACCCCCTCCAAGCGAAGAAAAAGTAGAAGCTCAGTTTACAACTCTATACCAGGAAGGAAGACCTAATTGAACACCTTAACCTTTTTGAGTCCACCATGGCATACCAGATGCATACTGACGAAGAACGATGTCCTCTCTTCCCCTCCACCCTCTCTGGTGAAGCTCTAAACTGGTATTTCCGTCTCCCACCTGAGACAGTAGACTTATTTGAGGAGTTGAGGAAATTATTTGTTTCTCAACACATTTTCCAGACCGATCGCTTGCACTCTGCATATGACTTGTACATTATTCGCCAAAAGCCAGATGAGTCATTACGTAAGTCTACTGGCCGCTTCAGCCATAAGTACTCTCGCTGTGCCGAGGCAGATGACAAGATTGCCCTTAAAGCCTTCACGGTAGGCCTACGAGACTGTTTCTTTAAGTACATGATCAATGCCAACACTTGGGAAATTTATTTTGAGGTGATGGCGCAAGCTTACAACCATGCCTCCGCCGAGGCAAGGACATATAAAGAGAAACCCCCTACAACCATCCCTTATCAGCAAGTGGGGAGTAGAAGCCAGACCCACCCAAATGAGAAGACCTCAACATTCCAAACAGCAGTGGTGCCTCATCATGCCTTTGCTTAATGCTTCGCCAAATCAGCAGACGTATCAATCTCAGGACAAGAGGAAAGATTTCCATCCCCACCACTCTCATTTTAGTAAAAAGAGTAAGGGGCACTATCGCGATAACCAAGGGTATCACCACGATAATGCCCGCCCCTAGGCAATTAATGCAGTCTGCCAAACACGTGTCAAGACAAGCCCTACCCCGAGGTATGAGACATACACGCCCTTGAACACCACATGCACGGCTATTTACCCCAGTATAGCTCACCCGATACTGAAGCCAAAGCCAAGACAGCTGAATTACAGGTCCACGAAAAACACGGGCATTTTTTGCTGCTATCACGAACATAATGGTCATGACGGCGATAAGTGTATAATCCTTCGTGACCATATAGAAGCTTTGGCACGAGAAGGAAAAATTGATCAATTCCTCATTCACCATTCAAGGGATAACCGTACCCAACACCAATTGAATGTGATATATTCTATAAGCGGTGGCACACCCATATCTGAATCTTCCAACAGGGTCATGAAAAACAATGAACGAACATTAAGGCCTAGCTACCAGGTGTTTCATGTGGAAGACATTAGGGGTGCAAATATCAAAAGCTTGACTGGGATGCAATATGTTTTTACGCTGAGGAAAAAATAGGTATCATCTACCCTCATAATGACCCACTGATCGTGGAGGCTCACATAGCCAACTTTGATGTTTGACGAATCTTTGTAGACACGGGGACTTCAGTCAATATCATATTCGCTGAAGTTTTCAAGGCACTCAATGTGGCTGAACACTTGCTCGATCGCTCGATTTCTCCTCTGATAAGTTTCTTCTGCAATATCGTGCAACCCTTAGGGAGTATACACTTACCTTTTACCATTAGTACAGGCTCTTACACAGCTACCATTACCACTAACTTCCTGGTGGTTGACTGCCCAACGGCATACAATGTCATATTTGGGCGTACAGGCATCAATGATCTTAAGGCCATGGTATCTACGTATATGTTGTTGATCAAATTCCCAACTCCCTATAGCAATAGTTACTTCAGAGGAGATCAACTTAGTGCACGATCATGTTACAACACTTCAGTCACGCAACAACATCTGCTTGTGCCTAAAGAAACCCTCTCTATACATGGCCAAGTCACAAAGACTAGCCTGGATGAAGCCGACTTGGCCCTCCATAATCGCAAGGATCAACCAGACGATCCACAAGATGACTCTTTCACCCAACAAGCATAACCTGCTGAAGAGTTGGAGAAGGTCTTTATCTTCAAAGATTATCCAGATCGCATAGTGAAGATTGGCACCACCTTTTCACCATCAATATGGTTGGCACTGATCTCTTTTTTGCAAGAGAACACTGAAGTTTTCGCTTGGTCATATGAGAACATGCCAGACATCTCTCTCAATATCATCGGTCTTCGATTAAGTATTGATCCCAAGGCTAAGCCAGTGAGACAGAAGCTAAGATTTTATGATGTAAAACGGTATAAGGCAATGAAGGCAGAAGTGGAAAAACTCAAAGACATAGGCTTTGTTCGCGAAGTCAATTACCCAACTTGGGTAGAGAATGTTGTCCTTGTCAAGAAAAATCCGACCAAGGAAAGTCTTTTACTTTAAAAGGTCTTATGGAAAATATGTGTTGACTACACTGACCTAAATAAAGGATACCTTAAGGATAGTTTTCCCCTCTCTCTCATTGACAGACTTATCGACTCAACAGCAGGATGTGAACACTTAAGCTTTATGGATGCTTATTTAGGGTACAACCAAATCCTCATTAACCATTCAGATCAAGAACACATAACGTTCACTACTGACAGGGGACTATATTGCTATAAAGTTATGTCATTCATCCTAAAGATGCAGGAGCGACTTATCAGAGACTAGTCAATTCAATGTTCGCTGAACAGATTGGGAAAAGCATAGAAGTTTATGTTGATGATATGCTAGTCAAATGCAAACATGCTGACCAACACATCACCAACTTATTTGAAACCTTCACCATACTGAAAATGTATCAAATGAGGTTGAACCCCAACAAATGTGCATTCGGCGTGGGCTCTGGCAAATTCTTGGGCTTCATGATTAGCCAACGAGGCATTGAAGCTAATCCCGAGAAGATCAAAGCAATCCTTGATATGAAAGAACTAGTAACTTCAAAGGATATCCAGAGCCTTACTGGCAAGGTGGCCGCCTTGACTAGGTTCATCTCTGAGGCTACAGACAAATGTGCTCATTTCTTCAAAGCACTTAAGGGAAGTAAGAAGTACATTACATAGACTGATGAGTGTACCGAGGCATTCAAAAACCTCAATGAATACATGAGTAAACCTCATCTGCTTTCTAAACCTGAGGTTGGCGACATTGTGATTAGCTCTACAATTGGTCATGTTTGCTCGAAAACTTCGCCCTTACTTCCAAGCACACTCCATCGTCGTGTTTACCAATCATCCCCTTCAACAAATACTCCAAAGTCCTGACACTTCAGAATGAAAGATCAAGTGGGCGATAGCATTAGGTGAGTTTGACATCTCTTACCAACCAAAGCTAGCCGAATTCACATATCTTGTCGACATTTCTCATACACCTGAGGCACCGGCTCTGTTAGCCTCGGAAGGTCAGAAGGTAGAACCAACATTCCTAGTTTGGACTTTGTATATTGATGGCTCATCCAACCAACAGGGTTGTAAAGCCGGACTAGTCCTTATCACCCCATACAAAGTGGTAATGGAGCATGTTCTTCACTTCAAATTCCAAGCATCAAACAATGAGGCCGAGTATAAGGCTCTTTTGGCAGGCTTGTATTTGGCTAAACACCTTGGAGTTAAACAAATTGATATTTTCAGTGATTCCCAATTAGTGGTTAACTAGGTCATGAATAACTTTAATGCTAAGGATAGCTCAATGACAGCATATCTTGCGCAAACACAACTTTTTCTCAAGCACTTCAAATACCAAATCACTCAAGTCCCTCGAGTGGCAAACAGTCATGCAGACGCCCTAGCTCGCCTCGCCTCAGCAATGGAAGACAAGATTGGAAGAAAAATTCATGTCGAATTATTGGCAGCACCAAGCACCGTGGTCGTGAAAGTGTGCAACTTACAACGAGGAGATAGTTGGATCACCTCGATTCATAAATTCCTTACTCATGGCATACTTCCAAATGATAAAGTCCAAGCCAAGCCAATTCGATACAAGTCTACTCGCTACCTGATCATTAATGACCAACTCTATAAGTAAGGTTTTAACTTGCCATACATAAGGTGTCTTACATCTGTTGAAGCGAAAATTATCCTTCGAGAGATACATGAGGGAGTCTGCGTAGATCATGCCGGATCTCGGTCTAGAGCACACTAGGCTTTTCGCCAATGATACTACTGGCCAACACTCCACCAAGATGCCATCAAAGTATCCCGCTCATGTGACAAATGTCAACGTTATGCAACCATTCCACACTCTCTTCCTGAGCCTCTCACTCCCATGATCAGCCCTTGGCCCTTCGTAGAGACTTGATCTGATTGGCCCAATGCCCGTGGGAAGGGCAAGGTCAGTTATGCAATCGTTGCGATTGACTACTTCACAAAGTGGGCCGAAGTATAACCCTTGGCAACCATTACTGAAGCAAAGATAGAGGACTTCGTGTGGAAAAACATCATTTGCAGATTCGGCATTCCTAATGCCCTAGTCACTGACAATGGGCGACAGTTTGACAACAAGAGGTTCAGGACTTTTTGTTCTAAGTTCAATGTCAATCTATGCCTCGCTTCCCCAGCTCATCCTTAGGCTAATGGACAAGTTGAGGCCATCAACAAAATAATCAAGCGCACTTTGAAGACCAACTTGGACAAGGCTAAAGGCTATTGGCCAGAACTTATGCCTCAAGTTTTTTGGTCATACCGCACTTCAGACTTCAACAGAAGAAACATTATTCTCACTTGCCTTTGGTACAGAGGCAGTTGTCCCAGTTGAGTTTGAGCAAGCAACATACCGAGTCCAGAACTACAGGCAAAGTGAAAATGACAAACAACTCACCCTCAACTTGGATCTAGTCGAGGAATACAGAGATCAGGCTCACTTGAGGAATGCTGCTTACAAGCAGCACATTTCCAACTATTATGACTTTAAGGTTAAACCTTACTCTTTCAAAGTGGGGGACTAGGTATTGAAGAAAAGACTACTCTGCGACAGAGTCCCGAGCAAAGGCACACTCAACCCAAATTGGGATGGACCATTTGAAGTTATTGGCATCAGTTGTCTTGGCTCCTACAAGCTCAAAAACTCATATGGCAAGACCCTTGGCCATCTATGAAACGCTGATCACTTGAAATACTATTACAAGTAGACTCACACTATACAAGCGTTGAGCTACAGCCGTTCGGCATCATATGTAATAAGAGCCATTTGGCATCAGTTCAATAAAGAGGTGATTTAGATAACTTGGTCCTAAATCTCTTACATCCCTATCACTAAAACGCTCAGATTTGAAGCTTCAACATGAATACTTCCAACATGAAATAAAGTTTAAGTATCTGTCAACAAGATTATACAATTAAACGAGTAGCTTCATAGTATATTCGTTCAGTCATACCCAAGTTATGGCTTATATCCAAACAAAGGATTTGCTCAAGCATAGCCAAGCATTCATCAATGATAGTACAAACACTTGGCAATTAACACCAAAATAAAAGGTGCAATGTCACAAACATCCATAAACAAAAAGCACTCAAGCTCATAATTTAATACATGCCATACAAAAACAAACTAGTACATGCAAAAAAAGAAGGCACTACTAGTCATCCTCATCTGAGGCCAAACCCCTGACAACATCACTTTGCATTTCAACTCCATCACCATCGCCACCATCCTCGGCATCTCCAGGACCATCTTTACTCTCCCGATACTGCTTATCAATACTGGCCTCATTATCAAAGTCATCATCACTATTAGGATCAACTGCGAGGACAAAGGTTTCACCACTTTGTCGGTACTCATCCATCTCTTCACGGTACTTTCGGATAATGCTTCCATTGTCGTAACACTCCAGGATGGCCATCCATTTCTTTTTCCCAAAATTAGCCACCCGGATGCAGTGAGCTCTAGAAGCTTTGTGAAAAGCTTAGGATCCTAGGAACTCATGCACGGTAGCTTTCCTCTTAATTAGAATACTCTCCTTCATCTTAGAAACCTCAACCAAGGCATTATCCAACTCCCCTCTAACCTTGGAAACTTTAAGGATAGTTGTCTTCAATTGTTTCTTAGTTGCCTCCAACTGTCGCTTAAGCCTCAAGTTCTCACCATTCCACCTCTTCAAACTCTCAAAGTTTTGATCCTTGAGTCGGATGGTCTCGACCAAAGCTTTGCTCGTTTTCTTGGTGTCATTTACAAGTTGCTTATTCTCTTTAAACTTTGCCTTGTACTTCTCGACCTCTTGTGGTCTGTCGTCGTACTCAGTCATGACCTACATGACAAGATGATCGTCACTATTAAAAACAAAGGGGGAGAAAGTAAGGAAACGATAGAGTAACACTTATGTAAGAAGATAGCCTTATCATCCGATCATGATTTGATTCGTTCTCAGCTAGCGGCTCACCAAGCTCGTCAACAGTAGATCGGCGTCCTGCCAGGCAATTATTGACATACTTAAAACTACTTGGCTGCATGGCAACTTTCAAGTCCTTCCAATGGATGCTGCCAACCTCTTCCTTGTACTTCATCTCGCGGCTGCAGCTAGGGCTACCTTCTTGGTTAGTTGACACCATGGTTGGAGGAAAGATGAGATTAATGGCAGGAAGATGAGGCAACAGTGGCTTCTCTTCCTCTATGGCAGCATCGTACCCGATGGCCTCAACTTCAGCTTTCTTCGAGGCAACAATCTTGATGACCTTCTCTTATGACTTAGGTCTAGAGGTTGGCTTCACCCGGTGCTTACGAGCTCCCTTGTGAAACAAAATATCAAATACGGGAACTAACATGGGTGCTTTCCTTTTCTTGGTGCTAGTTTCCCCTTCCTTGCTCACCTTCTCCACTGAACAAGGAAAATCAAAGTAAGGAATACAACTTTGTAAAAGAAAGAGGGGGCAAAACAAAAGATACAACTTACTTGCTCGTTTCTGGCACTCTGACACTAGGGGCTGGAAACCATACTTTCGAAACAAAGGTCGTAGTTTGCTCAAATGTCTGTCTTCTTTAGGCACCCTTAACACCTTTTCTACATCAGCTAGCTCCCGTCTGGACAATTTGATGCCTCGCGTCACTGCACGAAGAAAAATGTTATAAGCAAGAAGAAATCACAACAAATAGCAAACAATGCAAACAGTGGATACATTACAACCTACAGCCTGGAAGTGAGTAGGGACACATCACTCAGGTGTGACACCCCTAACATGCTCCCAATCATAATAAAGAAAGCACCAATGGTTTTTCCAAGTGCATTACGCCTTTTTCTTACCAAAGACAATACGTTCTCTCTCACTCCGACATGCACACTCGACATACCCAGTGCATGCCTTCACCAGGCGCATCTTATAGTAGTAACGCCACTGGTGGAAGGAAGGCTCACCTAACCCACATTCCATCCAAATAATATAAAACCTGATCAAGGTATTCCAAAAATCAAGGTTGAGTTGCCGATGAGCATATCTAATGAAAGATAACATCATTTGCAACCACGGGTGCATAGGTAGCTTCACCCCTAAGGTCACTAATATCTGGGTATAGAACATAATATGACCCTTGGACGGCTCAGACGACAATTCTTCACAATGCACCAAGCAGATTCCCATACTACGGGGTATATTACATAACTGCCTTAGGGCCTCAAGCTGCTCTTCGCTATCTAACAAATTCTTATCTAAATGGTCTGCCGTGAACTCAGAGCGAAAGATGGGTATGGTGTCAAGAACAACCCCTCACCCAATGGCATAAAGGAGGCAGAACCAATATTGGATAAGGCTAGACGAGTTTGAAGATTATCCAACGTTTCTTCTGTACAAGGCTCTAACAAATACCCTGAAGACCCTGACACTGCATGCTCAAACCTAGAGCTAGAGTTAGGGGAGCCTTCATCACTAGGATATTCAAGCTCTGACATCTACAACAAACTCTATCACTACATGAAGGATCGAAACCTAAGAAATTCCTAGGGCAGGAGACAAAGCTCAACCAGTTCATCATGTTTTTAGCCAAATGCATGAATACTCAAACAATTCAACAAGAAGAGAAGCATTTGATCTACTAGAGAAGACTACCAACTTGAAGATGATGCCAAGCACTGCCGGAATCACTTTCAACTAGAGAGCACTCTGTCTTCAAAAATCACTACAAAATGAGCAAAGGAAGGTAATGAAAAGAATAGAAACTTATCATTCTTATATAGATAGTTCAACATAGCCAAAGAAATTCGAAATTCAAATTCAAACCATGAAAGAGCCCCACAGGGAAAGCTTTCAAACTTTCACACAAGCTAGGGAGTTTAAAATTTCAAGTTTTCACCGCCCTTTCATCCATCCAAAAATAATAATAATAATCTGAAGAAAAAAAAATCCAAAAAAAAAAGAAAAAAAAAGGAGGGGGTGAACACAAAGCTTCATCAATGGAGTTCAAACACAATTTTCAAAAGCTTCACACACTCTTGATCAAGATAGTGTAAAGCAAAATCAATTTATGGTGAACACAAAGCTTCATCAATGGAGTTCAACCACAATTCTCAAAAGTTTCACACACTCTTGATTAAGATAGTGTGAAGCAAAATCAATTTATGATGCCAACAAAAGTTTCATCAATGAGGGGCAACTACAATTCTTAAAAGCCTCAAACACTCTTGATCAAGATAGTGTGAAGCAAAACCAATTTATGGTCCTAATAAAAGCTTCATCAATGGAGAACAACTACAAATGTCAAAGAGTCTCACACACTCTTAATCAAGATAGTTTGAAGCAAAATCAAGTTATGGTGTCAACAAAAGCTTCACCCACAAAGCTTCACCTTCAAAGCTTCACCTAAAAAAATTTAACCTTCAAAGCTTTACTTACAAAGCTTCACCTTCAAAGCTTCAAAGCTTCACCTACAAAAGCTTCGCCCACAAAGCTTCACATTCAAAGCTTTACTTACAAAGCTTCACTTTCAAAGCTTCAAAGCTTCACCTACAAAAGCTTCACCCACAAAGCTTCACCTTCAAAGCTTCAAAGCTTCACCCTACAAAGCTTCACTTGCAAAGCTTCACCAACAAAGCTTCACCTTCAAAGCTTCAAAGCTTCACCCTACAAAGCTTCACTTACAAAGCTTCACCTTACAAAGCTTCACGACAAAAGCTTCACCTACAAAGCTTCACTACAAATTTCAACACTAAAACATGCAAGAGCTTCACACTCTTGATCAAGATAGTGTGAAGCTAAACCAAGTTTCATGTCCTAAAAGTAGCTTCAACCATTCAAGCTATATACGCACAACAAAAACCTACATTCAACAAACCTTACCTATTGAACTACACACATTTCGATCTTGAACAAATTTCTGCAACTTCTGCTCCTCTTCAATGAAGCTGAATTTTGGACATCTTATGGTTATTGAGCAAATGAACAACTTTAAATAAGGAACTCTTTTGTTTAAGCGATGGAAGTTAGAGTGTTGAAGCTCCAAACATGACGGCCGGATTTTTGCAGATTTTAAAGCTGCCACAGTGTTTCGAAGATCTGGAAATATTAATAGTTAGTTTGTTTTGAATTTTTGATATGTTATGTTAGAGAGGATGAGGAACAACTTTGATGAAGAAAGTATATTGATCTGAGCAAGAGAAGATGGAGTTTCGAAGCTCACAATAGGTCCGACGGGTTGACAGACAAATTATGAACAGTCACTAATCATACTTGAATTTCTAGAGTTGTACTACTCTAATGGATCTCAAATTTGGATATGTTGTAGCTAATGAGTTCAGAAACAACTTTCATGAAGATGGCTTTGTGATTTGAGCTACAGAAGATGGTTTTATATTGCAGCGACTCAGGCTAATTAGTGGAAACAAAAAACAATTCCACCAAAAAGTGAGCAGCAGCAAAAAGTGGCAGAAAAGAAAAAAAGAATGAACAATGCAAGAATTAGAAAAGTCAAGTAAAATGGGGAAGAAGACATGGGCAAAGGGATAAGGCATTGGGTCTCATTTTTATTATTTCCCTACCTCTCTTCTTTGGGCTTGACAACCAAACAAACAAAAAAATGTAAAGGGCTAGGGCTCTCATTTTTCTTTAGGCCTAACAACCTTCAATATATATATTATATGAAAGAAGAGTTTTGGGCTACCCCTTAGAAAAGAAAATGGTGAAGTTTTGGTAGCTTGGAAACTTGGCTACTAGCAAGACACCTTCTTTGTCAACTTCTCGCCCAAAGACTTGGGGGACTCTTACCATATGCTACTACACCTCGGTAATCAAAAGTTTCGCGGCTACTCAATAACTTGGAGTTTTCAAGTCCCCAAACGAGAAGCTTTCCTCACTCGGGAAATTAGGGGAGCACTATTTCAACCTACAAAATCCACCCACGAACTTTCAACATACAAACTTCAACAAAAAATTCAAAGAACTTAGCAAAGAATGCCTTAGTGTATTTAACACATATGCCGAACGAAGTAAAGCTTGTTTATTGAAATTTCCGATAAATTACATATATGAACATACACAAAAATCAAAACAAACAAAGATGAGGGAGCCTTCACAAAGGTTGCTCATGAGAAGCCTCAGTACTCGGCAGAGCACCAGAAAGAGGAGGCACCAGAAAGTGATCATTTGGAGCTTCAATACTAGGCAGAACCCCAGAAAGATGAGGCATCAAAGGTTGATCATTTGGAGCTTCAGTAAGCGGTAAAACTCCAGAAGACGAAGGCAGTATACGCCTTTGTAACAAATCCACAAACCTCTGATGATCACTTAGAATCCGACTCTCGGATTCCTGCAGCTGGTCCAGCTTTCTCTTCATGACCGTGGTGTAGTTATGTGCAAGTATCTGCAACTGTCTATTTTCATGCTTGAGCCCCCAAATCCATTGTTTGAGACTTACCACCTCCGCCATCAATGATTCAACTTGGCGGGTCTCAGCAAGCAGGCGTTGGCCCATATTAGACACAGAACTCGCACACTGAACACTAAAAGCTAGAGAATTATAAACAACCAACTCATCAGACCGTTTGGAAAGTATCCTATTATCTTTGGGGGTGAGAAAATTCCTGGCCACCACAGTAGCGATCATGTCATTCTTCATCACAGAGTCCCCAATGGTAAGAGGACTAGTAGGGGATAAGAAAGATGGATGCCATATGTTGTCTTGGGAAGACATAAATGCATCTTCCACAACATTCAAGTCAAAATGGCAGTCAGATGGGCAAGCCATTTTCAGAATTGACAAAGGAAAAATAAGGCACAATAAATCTCGGAAGTACGAAAATGAGGGGGAACTTCTACAAGTAGTAGCTCTTTGAATGTACTCCTTGAACGCAATTGAGACCCCTATAAAAGGAAGGGCAACAGGACCGCGTGTTCAAAAATCGAAGAAGCACCACACTCTAAAATTCAAAGAGCCAGGTTTCCCTAGATAATTTTTTTTGGCAATCCTCACACGCAAAATCAGCTCCTCGAATACCACGGATAACTTGGGCAAAAATCCCTAACAAAGCTAAGGCATGCGAATTTTGAAGTGCCAACTACCCTACTATTATCCACAAGGGCAAAGGAAGGACACCACTACTTGCTAAGTGGAAAATCCCTGTATGTGTCAATTTCAGTCCTCCATGGCAAAGCAAGCTTAGGAAAAGGCCTATTTTTTCATCCTCCCGAAAAATGCATCTTCAACAAAGATCTGCTTGCTCAAAAATCGAAGAGACAACACTTTCCGAATTTCGAGAGCTGAGTTTTCCTGGACAAAATGTGTCAACGCTCTTCACACGCAACATCAGCTTTCCAAATACCACAAACCACTTTGTCAAAGATATCCGACAAAGTTAAAACGCGTGAACCTTGCAGCTCCCAATGCATTGCTATGACCGAGAAGGGCAAAAGAACAGTATTACCACTTGTTGTTGGGAAAATTCATATATATGTCGACCTCTATCTTTCACAACTAGGCAGGCCTGCAAAAAATGCTCAACCCTTCCTCACATCCGAGAGGACACTCCCAACGAAGCCTCTCAAAATACTCAGCTTTCTTTCCCCTCAATAATACCTCTGGAAACAAGCCACACCAGAGCAAGAGTACCTCATATCATCAGGGTCGAAAGCAAGAGTATCACATATTATGCCTTCTCCATGTCCTTGTCTTTGTCCTTGTTCCTGCATGCAGGACAAAGAGAAAGAGAGCAATCAGTCGAAACTTGAGATCAAACTCCCGATCTGGAACTGATTGCCCAGAACCTTTGCCTGATTACTTCCCTAGCATTGCTCTCGAGTACTCATCCTCAGTTGTTTTCAAGGTCACGAATTCCTCCGACAAATACCCCGTGACAGTTGATTAGATATTGGCTCTTTATGCTGAAGTTGCCAAGCATGGATGAGTAGCTGGGAAGTAGTGTCCTAAAGGACCATTCAAATGCAAAGGGTACGCGCCACTTCGGCTATACAAAAGATTGAAGCAGAAGGGTCAACAATGAGTTAGAACAAGTTGCTACAGTACGACACCCTTCCTACAAAACATCATAATCCAGACGGAGAAGTCTAAGTCAAAATCAAGCTCGGCATCACTGCCCTATCCGAAGAACTCAAGAAGCTTCAACAACCTTTCGCTGGCATCGCCGCCGAAGAGCAACAGTATCCCATATCATCAGGATCGAATGTACTCTAGATTTGATTGAGTTGTTTTGACCCTCAAATTCTCGAGTCGGCTCACTCCTTTAGAGGAAACCAGAAAACCCTCCAGCCCAGTTCAAGAATAAGCATGTGGAAAGTCAACAAGTACAACAAAACACGTGCCGATTCATCTGGTACCTCTTCAAAAGTAAAAGTATCTCATATCATCTCTTCTCTCTTTGTTTCTCCTTATCCTTCATGCAGCCTGCAAGACAAGGAGAAAGAGAATGATCAGTCGGAGTCCAAAATCAAACATCCGATCTGGGACTGCTTGCTTGGAACTCTGATTGCTTACCTTGTCTGTCACCTCATTCAGCAGATCTTCTCAGTCAGAGACTTGGGGGACTCCCACTATACGGTTTGTATCGCATTTGACCAAGCCTGAAACTACAAGTAAGCTTCAAGTGAAAATGATATATTACCTTATGCGTCAACATATGTTTAAGATGCCACTCCTACCTATGGGACAGAGGCAACTGAAAATGATACCGCACTTCGGCACTTAGAAGTTTCGTGATTACTTAGTGGCTTGGATCTTGCAAGTCCCCAACTGAGAAGCTTCCCTCACTTGTGAACTTAGGGAAACATTGTTTGTACCATACTTGACCAACCCCGAAACTACCAAGCACCGGTCAACATTATACCGTCAAAGACCCACAAGAGTTTTCCTCTAACTAGGAAGCCAATCACAACACGGCATATGTCAACATCAGAGGCCAATCACAGCACGACACGTGTCAACATAAGAGGCCAATCACAACATGACACGTGTCAATGTCAGAACAAAACTAGAAACTCTTTTATAAATAGGGATCATTCTCCCACAATAATCCCTAATGTCATTTTATACTAAACTATTCACTAGAACTCACAAAAGGAGAGCTTAAACCTATGCACTTCTGTAAACCCTTCACAATTAATGAGAACTTCTCTACTCCGTGGATGTAGCAAATCTGGGTGAACCACGTACATCTAGTGTTTGCTTCTCTGCCTCTATCTCTTTACATACTTATCTACACTGGTGACTGGAGCAATCTAGCGAAGGTCACTAACCTGACACTTTTTGTTATACCAAAGTCCTCACCGATTTTGTGCATCAACAACGTTCAACACAAAAAAATTAAATTGAATCAATAGCATGTAGGTCAATTCAATAAAATAATCATTAAAAGAAGGGTAAATTACATAGAAACCCCTCAGGTTTGAGGTCTATTACAACCCCATACAACATCTTTAAAACATTTCACTTTCATACCTCACGTACTATTTTATTTCAAAATAACACATCCGTTAGATTTTCCATCCAATGGTCTGTTAAATGCTGACGTGGTTGCCACATTTGTACTGATGTGGCTGCCACGTGGCAAAAAATATATATTTTTATACATTAACAATATTATAATATTAACTCTAATTTTAAAAAAAATTATAAAAAAAAACCGACAAACTAGAACCCATAAATCCTTCCCAGCAACCCCACCCTCTTACCCATCTCTTCCACCCCTCTATCCATCCCCTCCACCCCCACCTCCCCCGTAACCCCCCCCACCCCACATTTTCTGAGCCCATTCTCCTCTTCACATACAATTCATAAACCCAATCCAAACAAACGCATTTGATAGAGAGAAAGTGGAGAGAGAGAGAGAGAGAGAGAGAGAGAGAGAGAGAGAAGGATGAAGGCTTACCAGTCGCCGAGCTCCATCATTTTTGGGGAGGGGGTGAGGTAGGTCGGTCGAGGGGGGGAGGAAGGGAAGCAGGTGGGTCGTCGCGGGTGGGGGGGGGGGACGGGAAGCAGGTGGATCGCATGGTTGGGGGGAAAATCTTGTGGGTTTTTAAGAGGGGGAAGGGATTTTGTAAATGGGAGTTGCAGAAGGGTGTTGGGGGGGAGAAGGAAAGGATCTGGGTTCGGGTTTGTCTAGTTTTTTTTTTAATTTTAAATATTAGGGTTAATATTATAATATTTTTAATGTATAAAAAAATATTATTTTTCCCATGTGGCAACCACATCAGCACAAATGTGGCAGCTACGTCAGCATTTAACAGACCATTGGATGGAAAATCTAACGAAGGTGTTGTTTTGAAATAAAATAGTACGTGAGGTATGAAAGTGAAATGTTTTAAAGATGTTGTATGGGGTTGTAATAGACTTCAAACCTGAGATATGTTTTAAAAATGTAATACTCCCCTGATTGAAGAATAAACTCTCTTTAGCGCAGCGTTAAGAGCGTATTGATAACGTGGCAGCCACGTTAGCATTTAACAGACCATTGGATGGAAAATCTAACAGAGGTGTTATTTTGAAATAAAATAGTACGTAAGGTATGAAAGTGAAATGTTTTAAAGATGTTGTATGGGCGTATTGATAACGTGGCAGCCACGTTAGCATTTAACAGACCATTGGATGGAAAATCTAACAGAGGTGTTATTTTGAAATAAAATAGTACGTAAGGTATGAAAGTGAAATGTTTTAAAGATGTTGTATGGGGTTGTAATAGACTTCAAACCCAAGATATGTTTTAAAAATGTAATACTCCCTTGATTGAAGAATAAACTCTCTTTAGCGCAGCGTTAAGAGCGTATTGATAACGTGGCAACCACGTCAGCATTTAACAGACCATTGGATGGAAAATTTAACGGAGGTGTTATTTTGAAATAAAATAGTACGTGAGGTATGAAAGTGAAATGTTTTAAAGATGTTGTATGGGGTTGTAATAGACTTCAAACTCGAGATATGTTTTAAAAATGTAATACTCCCATGATTGAAGAATAAACTCTCTTTAGCGCAGCGTTAAGAGCGTGTTGATAACGTTTGCGCTAAAGAGAGTGCTAATAACGTGTTGTAGGTATAATTTACTGAACGATTATGGAGGTCATAGAGAGAGGGAAGGTGCGGCAATAGTAAAAAGAAGGAGAGAGATTACTAAGTGTGGGTGTGTTAGATTCACCCCATTGTGCCTTTATTTATAGTAGTATGATAGGTAACCAACTCCTAATAGGAATATAAGATACACATATCTACTAGAATTTACACAATCACATTCCTAATCTAATAGGACTGCAACAGTTTAAAAGAAATATGAAAGAGAAAGGGAATTATTTTTTCGGGTGCTCACCAATATCTATTTCTAGTTGCTCATTTTTTTCTTGGAGTAGATTTCTGGATGCTCATTAATTTGGCAAAGAAACCCTCTTTAAGTTTGAACGGTTTCACAGACCCTCTCGTTCTTCTTTTTTTCTTTTTTTTTTCTTTTTATATGTTGTATCCTCGTCACATCCTCACAAATTAAGACAATGGTTTCCCAACCCTTCTTATGCAATCAACATCATCTGAGAGACAAATGACAGCAACGCAAGTCCCCCTATAAGAATTCCTTGCTCTCCAATCAAAACCAAGTTTTCGTCGTCCACCTCTCTCTCTCTCTCTCTCTCTCTCTCTCTCTCTCTCTCTCTCTCTCGTCAACCTTGATTGGCAAGTGAGAAAGATGAAAGAGATTGACGAGATGCAATCAACTTATCGGTCATCGTATATGCCTGATGGTGACCGTGACCACGAAGGTTATTCATGGGAAAATCAAAGGTATTCACATAAAGCGTCTTCGACCTACAACTCTAGCCAATCAGAGCTCAAGAGACAACATCGGGTGGCCAAGTACAAGTCCTACGTCGTTGAAGCCAAATTCAAGACTTCTTTAAAGAATGGGGTACGTTGGTTCAAGAACAAATATCATGCGCTTGTGTATGCATAGTTTGAGAGAATGTAAAGGAATATATCTCAGATTTGAGATTTGCACGTAAACTCTGGCTAGCTAGATTTGCATGCATTTGGCGTTAGCCTCTCGAATTAAGGTTGTGTTTCATTCTTTCAATTTTTGTGCAATCGATCTGTCCATTCATATTTCTCTGCCTTTCGATTTGTTCAACTTATGGTTAATAACGTGAAAATCTTGAAAGACATTTGTGATCTATTTCTATGCAATGAATGCCTTGTTCTTCTTGAAATTTTCGCCGAGTCTTCTTCTCTTTGGTATTTTTTCCAGATCTGAAATGTTTACCTTAACATTAGGCTTATAAATTCCAGCATAACACGACATATGGGATTTTACATATAAACTAGGACCCAAGTAACTTGAGTTTAATAATTTTTCACACATGATCATGAATTCTAGAGTGTTACCAGTACACGATCGACGTACAACTAGAAATATTAGATCTAAAAAACAGTTATTATCGTTCATGAGATCGATGACCCCTAACAAATGATTATGAAAGGATCTACTCTCCCAATAAAAGAGTACCTTAGTATGTTCAACACTTCACTAGAAGATGGGTCCTTATTTACCAATAGAAAAGAAAACATGGGTCCTTCTGTGCTATACCTAAATAGTTTGCATGTCTTGAGTCATTAAGATATCTGTTACATTACAAAAAAGCAAAGAAGAACTTTTATGCCTTAATTTCTATGAATGAGTTGGAGTTCTCTCGGTTGAAACACCAATTTTTTTCTTTTTAAACAACTATCGTACATGAAACTTGTGTTTGAAATTTCTTCTAACAAATGAAGATCGACTATTTTTGTTTTTAATGAAATAAATCTAAAAGAAATCTTACTACTACAACCACAACATGTTAAATTGATCAATTGACTTTTAGCGTTTCTCTTCGTAATTTTTCAAAGAAAATTCAAACTATCTTCAATTATATAAATAAATAAATAAAACAACTTCAAAATAAAATTGGCACTACTATCTTTAGTATCAATATAACCAAGATATTGGGAGTATCTGATCCACCTATTAGTCGTATAATGAGACAACCATAATTGGATATCAAACTTGTAATATATGAGAGACGAAACACTTAAGATTTCCATTGAGGCCCAAGGCCCAACGAAAGAAAACTAAAGTATAACCCCCTGGGTCGTAGCCCAACATGCACAGAAGCCTCATTTCGTCTTCTTCTATTTGACTTTTAAAAAACCAGTACCCTCACCCAACTACGTACAACAAATCACATATACTCACCCCCATTGAACTGCCACGTACCCGTCCCCCCACTTCCCACGTCACAAACACTCGTCCTCCACATGCACTGCTAGGTACTCTATCGCGCGGCCTCACCACTGAGGGGCCACTCCAACGCACCCATTTGGAATTTGAAATGAAAGCCCCTCTCCAAAGAGACGTTAGAAAATTACAACCTTCTGTGCATTTTATTCTATTTTTTTATTTTCCAAAGATAATTTAATTATTTTATTTTTGTCCACAAACAGAAAAGTCCCACTTTCTATTCCCATTTATTGCTTTGAACCACACGGGGGCCTCGTTAATGCTGTGGAGGGGAGAGCGAGTTTCTGGACGCAGACTCTGACCTCTCATGGAAAAAATAATGAAAGATTTTCCCATTTCATTGTGTTCCCTCACATCTCTGCTAAATCATTCATTGCTTCGTTCACTTCACTTCACTTGTTAGAGAGAGAGAGAGAAGCTCAGCTGATTCCTGCCCATTAGTTCTTGTAAGTTTTGATTCCTGCCCATTAATATTTTGAATGTCAGTTTAAAGTTAGAATCTTTGTTGTTGGTTTTTAGATTTGTGAATTGGGTTGGATTTGTTTTGTATCCTGTGTTGGGGGAGTGATTGGTTGCTGGGAAAATGTGGGAAAGGGTGGATTTAAGTAGATTGATATCTGTTTTTCTGCTGCATATTCTACATTTATGTAATTTACTTGAATTATTTGGTTGTTGGGAACTTTTTGCACTGAATGTTGACTTCCCGTTATTTATTTGCAGAATGTATTTCTTTTTTCACGGTTAGGTGAATAAAGAATCAAAGATGCAAAATTTCCTTCTCATTTGCCTTTTGAAGTTTTGCTTTTGTTTGACCTTATGCTTAGATTAGGGACATTTGGGATTTGGGTGTTTGATAATCTTCTGAATTGGGTTATGCAGTTTGTTGATCCTATTTGGTTTGGAAAGCTAGGTACATGAAGAGCATATGATGCAAGGGTAAATTCTAGTTGCATGTCTTAAGTTGAAGCAGAAAGGTCAGAGTTTGATTCAGCTTATTGAATTTCATAGGCTAGTTTCTCAGCACTGAATGTGCTGGTTGAGGTTCACATTGTCTTGATTTCAAAAGCTAGAACGCTGGTTGAGTAGTATCCGTTACGATAGAAGTAATCTTCCCTGAATGACATAGAGAGCATTTTAGATCATCTGATATAAGATTATTATTGTTTTGTATGGTTTGACTTACCAAGAAAAAGATGGTTTTCCTTAATAATGAAACAACATCAAAATTAAGTGGAGATTTGTTGTGAACTATGTAGTCTAATCTTTTCTATTGCTTAGGACTTCCATGCTAATTACCATTTTTATGGGATATGTCCTACTTGTTACGTTTCAAAAATTTATTTTGTTCTGATAAAGTGGAATAGAAATTGTCTTCCTCCTTGATTCTTTTACTTAACTGTTAAGGTATTCTTAATTTTGCATTAGAAAAATGGGAGTTGAGAAAGAAGGTTCGAAAAGCGGAGCTGGTCATGTGGGCGGTTTCTTTCAGCTGTTTGACTGGACTGCAAAATCTAGAAAAACATTGTTCTCTGGCAATTCAGATTCACCAGGTACAGTTTTATTGTACCAGCATATGTATCAATGTTTGTCACTTATGGTCTTGTATCATTCTCCTATTTCATGGGTGGTTGTTTTGAATTTTGATTTCTTCCTCTTTTTTATTTAGAACGCTCAAAAGGAGGAAAGAAAAGCCAGGGGAACTCACCAGTGACGCAACAGCATCTGGTGGTCAGTGTTCTAGCACTGCTTATTTCTTTAGACCATTTTGATATGGGATTTGAATCTAATACTATTTTCAATCCTTGTTATATTTCTAGGTCGATGAGGATGAAACTGGGGTAGTTTCAAGTGTCAGAGGTAGCAGCGATTATAGTTGTGCTTCCTCAGTTACAGATGAAGAAGGATTTGGAGCGAAAGCCCCTAGTGTAGTAGCCAGGCTTATGGGATTAGACTCCTTACCCACATCCAGTTTTTCTGAGCCCTACTCTACCCCATATTTTGACAGTCAATCTCTCCAAGATGCTCATCACCACAGGAGAAACATTGAGTGCTCTCACAACGATCAGTTACAGTATTCTGGAAATCTCATAAAAAGTATGGAGCGCCCTACCAGGAATTCTTTGAAGTCCAATCCCCAGAAGATGCAAAACAGGCCAATTGAGAGGTTTCAGACTGAAACATTGCCGCCTAGATCAGCTAAGTCTATACCGATCACACACCATAAACTTTTGTCTCCCATTAAGAACCACGGCTTTACTTCCACTAGGAATGCTGCTCACATAATGGAAGCTGCTGCAAAAATTATTGAGCCTGAACCTCCGGCTACCGCCAAGGCCAAAATGCCTTTAGTAGGGGCCTCTTCAGAGCCCTTGAAGGTTCAGGCTCTCAAACAAAAGATGGAGGCATCCCGAAAAGTTCCACTGGTTGGGTCTTCGTCAGAAACCTTGAAAGATCGAGATTTAAAAGATAAAGTTGAAGCTGCTTACAAGAAAACGAAGCCTTTTGAAGTGTCCCGAAAGCCTGTTGAGTCAAATGCTGCTAAGTCTCTTAAGGGGCAGTCTTTGAATAAGAGCTGGAATGGATCTCTTGACTTGTCATTCCGGTCTTCTTCGGAGACAGAAGAAATTAGGAGGAAGTCCATTTCTCTTGCAATCCAAGCAAAGGTCAATGTTCAGAAAAGAGGTCAGAATTTAAGTAGAAATAGAAGCTCGGTAGGTCAGAGAGAACAGAATGAGGTCATCTCAAACCAGCCTTTCTGGAGCCAACCAAATGTTCAAAAGAATTTGCATAAGAAACCTTATACACATAATGCTTCAGGTGCTCTTAAGCAGAATAATCAGAAACAAAATGGCGTAGTTGATAAAGAGAAATTACCTTCAAAGCCTTTGGTTTCCAACTCGCAGGGTAGAAAAGTGCTGTCTGGGGATTCTTCTTCTGGTCGTCACAAAAGCTCAGTTCGAAGTAGTGGAAATTCCAAAATTGGATCCAGGAAGTTGGGCTCAGAGGCGATGGATAGTGAAAAAGAAGTGTCCTACTCGAACGAAAGGAATTATCCTAGGAAGAAACGATCAATAGATGGAAACTTTCAATTTAATAAAGATCGTGCTGTTGATGATATGTTGAGTGACAAAAATCAGAAGTCAGTCCAGTCAAATCCAGTTATTGACAGGCACTATAATTGGGCTGAAGATAGCAGAAAGAAAGGCATGGATGTTGTTTCTTTTACATTCACAGCCCCACTTACACGATCACTGACTGGGACTGGCATCTCAGCTCTGGTTGCGCAGAAGAGCAACAGTTTTTGCACAGATCACCGAGGTAAACGGTTGTTGCTTGACACAGACAGTATGAAGCCATCTTTAGTGGGTTACAATGTGATAGCCGGTGATGCTTTGAGTGCACTTTTGGAACAAAAATTAAGGGAATTATCTTATGGGAGTGAATCTTCTAGTCATGAATCCGCAAAAGTATGCTCAGCTTCAACTGCTTCAAATTTGGATGTGAAACCCAATTTTAATTCAGTTAGCTCCATGCAAAGGTTAAATGAGCAGACCGATCAACATCTATTGGTTACAGAGAAAGTGGGTGACCGATATGAAGCTGACACTCCTCCTGCATTCAGATTGAAACAGAAGTTTCAAGTAGGGCCGACTGTCAGTGTCACTATCACAAGCTAATTCTATTGATAAATTATAATGCTGATCACTTTATATGGAATTGCCCCACTTCTTTTTACCCTTTTTTTTTTTTTTTTTTTTCAATTTGTATCCTTTTCTCACAAAGTTACAAAATAACTAGTAGTATAACTTAGCAATGCTGATCTGACCATAGCTGACACAAATTCAACATTTTCAGGGAGTCGACAAGGCAGACGAATATAGTGGCAGTCCTATTGAAGCTGGACAGATGCAGAGTTTGCGGCATCCTAGTCCAGTCTCTGTTCTGGAACCTTCTTTTTCAGCTGAAAGTTATGATTCTTCGATTAGCACTGATAGTAACAGTACAGAAGGTATATGACGCTTATATATATTTTTTATTTTCTTTCCACTCTTTGAATTTTGAAATGTATCTTATTTAGGTTGCCTGAGCACAATTTTTTCATTTCTTCAGTAAGCAGGTTGTGTTCATCCATTCAAGCTCAAGAAGTTAATGTTTTCAGTTCTTCCAAGAAGTTTCATTCCGTTGAAGCTGACACTGAGTTATCGGATTCTGCTTCCTCAACATCTATAGGAACTGTGGCAAGAAACCATACAGCTACGGTTCACATAAAAGAATCTTTGAGATCAAATGAGTGGGAATTGGAATATTTAAAGGAGACACTGTGTAATGTGGAATTGATGTTTAAAGACTTCTCATTGGGCCGGGCTAGGGAGATCATAAACCCTCATCTCTTCAATCTGCTGGAGTGTCAAAGAGGACAGTTTGAAATTGATGGCGGCGAGTCCAGGCTAAGGCGAAAGGAACTATTTGATTGTACAAATGAATGCTTGGATTTGAGATGTAGGCGTTATGTGGGCGGGGGATACAGTTCATGGGTAAAAGGATTAGCAATGGTGAGGAGAAAGGCGTCTTTAGCCGAAGAAGTGTACAAGGAACTCTCGGGTTGGAGAGGCATGCGGGATTGCATGGTGGACGAGCTCGTGGACAAGGACATGAGCAGCCCCTACGGCAGATGGCTGGAGTTCGAAACCGATGTATTTGCAATAGGAGTAGAGGTTGAGGGTCAAATATTTTATTCTTTGGTAGATGAAGTGGTTGCTGATATCTTGCAATTGTAATACCTGTGACGTGTTTATATTAGTTTCCTGCATATGTTTCCCTTGCGGATCTTGGTGTATTTGGATACTCTTTAGTATTCAGGTTTATTGGTTTGTTTATATATATGACTATGTTTCTCTTGTTCATCAGAACTTGAACTTCCGAGTTAGGTTCTGTGCCGGAACAATATAAATTGAACTTAAGATGGAGAACAGTGTCATGTCAGATCGGCCAGAGGTTAACCCCCAGTAACATAGCATGGTGAATGTTGTTGACTTGGTAAAGTTTCTACCTTTACCCTAAGGTAAAAACGAAGGCAAATAAGAAAGATGGAAAATGGATATGTGGCAGATGGGGATTTGCACTTAAACCTCTTCCAACTTTTGGAAGATAAAAGTACCACCGGACCAAAAGCTGGTGTTGGTATGTATACTAGAATCTAATACACTATGGGCATCATACGACGACGAGGGAGTCTCTCATCGCGTGTAATATCCATCACACAACGATAATTGGTGAGTAGTGATCTCACATTTTCTTGTTAAAAGACTTTGAGATTCATGTTACTCCACGCTAACTGTATACTTTTGGAAATATGGAGTATTCCAAAAGGACTTTGTGTAGTTGGCAGTTGCAGAAAGATCTGCAGATGTTATTTCTTTTCCTTGAATGAAACATGAAGTTGGTCGAGCAAAAGATAGTGACTTGTAGTAAAAGTGATTGAATTGGTTGCTATAACAAGGAGAATATAGTCATATGAATAGTTACGGTGGAACGATCGCAATAATAAAGGAGCCATTAATCTTCCTCTCTCGTGCATGATGGAGATGGCAGAGTTGGTAAAGCATTTAAGATGGACAAATAGCATAACATTGATTTGAAATTTCTCGAAAAGTGGGGGCTGGATGGTCTCTCCAAATCCAAATATACGAGGACAAAGTGCTATTATATCTACAGTTTTTTTACGTGAGTATGTCTTTATTTTAGGTTCTCGGGTCAACTTTGCAAAAGATAATCTAAATCTTGTCATCTGAAATCTCTTAAGTTTGGGCTCAGGAGCCTGCTGACCAATACGCAACGACTACAAACAGAAAATTCTCTAACAGTTATAATAATAATAATAACTGTTAGATCAAAATACAACGGTCCTTGTGCGTTGGTCAAGATGCTCTTGAGCCTAAACCTGGCAGTTTCTTACACGACACGTAAACAACATGAAAATAACGGGTTTCGAGTCAACACGATAACTAATCGGGTCGTTATCGGGTCACACGATAAGAACCCGTTAATAACGGGTCCTTAACAGGTTTACACGATAATAACACGCGGGTAACCTATTTCGACACGAAAAGAAAAAAGTTATTTTGATGATTTTAATTTTTTTTTAATTACTAAAAAAAACTTACTATAAAATACAATAAATATAGTGGATATATATATATATAGTTCATTAATTATTATTGTATTATTATTCTAAATAAATTTTAAAAATTTAAGTTTTATTTATTTATTTTATAAAATATTATGAGCAAAGAGTGAGATTAAAAAAATTATAAAACACCTTAAAAATAAAAACATCAAGTAATTTAAAAATACCAAATACATTTAAATATTTAAAATAATTAATTTCCAAGTGCAAAAAATGTGAAAAATTATGCAAGTACTCTTAATCGCATCCTCTACGCTTTAAAGGTGTGTACATGAATTTTTAAAACTATACAAACCCTCATGTATTTTTAAGGCAGTTCAAAATAAATAAAATTCATAATCATTAATGTATAAGTCTGGAAAATGTGAAAGCATATATAAAGGGGTGTGATATTCACACACCCCATTTTACTTTTCACACACCCTTCTAATTTTTGATCGTCGGATCGGATGAATTGAAGAAAATCAACAAATAGAAATTAACAAGGGGTGTGTAAGAAGTAAAATGGGGTGTGTGGATAGCACACTCCTATATAAATGCTCATGATTGCATCCTCTACCCTTAGACAATCGTTACATGGTCGTTTAGATTTTTAAAACTCTCCAAATCTCATGAATAATGTTTTTTTAGTGAAAAATTAATAATATTGTAGAAGTGTAAAAAATGTAAAAAAAAGAAAAAAATACAATCACTCGTAATCACAAGTTTTACAACTTTCGTGAAGGGGCCAACTTTGAAATCTAACACCATAATCTAGGCCTGGCAAACGGGTCGTGTCTGTCGTGTTCGTGTTGTTTTCTTAATGGGTCGTGTCGTGTCACACCCGTTATCTTAACGGGTAAAGTGACCCAACCCGCTATGACTCGTTATGACCCGTTAAGAAAAATATATTTTTTTTAAAAAAAAATTGCACATACCACACATTGCCACATAAATATTACTTCAAAACATTAAAACATTTGTCGTTTAAGTACTATATCTACACCCAAAAATAATACTTTTATTAAGTATATAACATAAGATTTTGTGATATCCACATCCACCAGTGTAAATATTTTAAATTGAAAATCGAATTCATTCATTGTATTCATATAGGGTCAAGGAGTGTATCTGTAAAAAAATCATCAAAATCGGAGTTACAATAACCGTTAAATCGTAATTTTTTTTATAACCGTCGAAAAGCTTTGTCCCGTTACTTGATCTCTGAATGTTTCTTTTTTGTGATTTTTTGCTGATGTGATCTCGAAACATATATGAACAAGTTTGACGGTTGTGATCGTTGAAATTAGTTTCTGATAATTCGTATCCCATCAAAACGATAGATCGACTAACACTTAAGAGTTTATTTATACTTTCATTAAGTATAACATAAGATTTTGTGGTATCCACTTATGTAAATATTTTAAATTGAAGATCGAATTCATTCATTGTATTCATATAGGGTTAAGGAGTGTATCTGTAAAAAATCATCAAAATCAGAATTAAAATAACCGTTAAATCGTGATTTTTTGTTTATAACCGTTGAAAAGTTTTGTCCCGTTACTTGATCTCTGAATGTTTGTTTTTTGTGATTTTTTGCTGCTGTGATCTCGAAACATATACAAACAAGTTTGAATGTTGTGATCGTTGAAATTAGTTTCGGAGAATTCGTATCCCATGAAAACGATAGATTGACTAACACTTAAGAGTTTATTTATACTTTCATTAAGTATAACATAAGATTTTGTGGTATCCACTTGTGTAAATATTTTAAATGGAAGATCGAATTCATTCATTGTATTCATATAGGGTCAATGAGTGTATCTGTAAAAAATCATCAAAATCGGAGTTAAAATAACCATTAAATCGTAATTTAATGTTTATAACCGTCGAAAAGCTTTATCCCGTTACTTGATCTCTGAATGTTTGTTTTTTGTGATTTTTTGCTGATGTGATCTCGAAACATATACAAACAAGGTTGACGGTTGTGATCGTTGAAATTAGTTTCGGAGAATTTGTATCCCATCAAAACGATAGATTGACTAACACTTAAGAGTTTATTTATACTTTCATTAAGTATAACATAAGATTTTGTGGTATCCACTTGTGTAAATATTTTAAATGGAAGATCGAATTCATTCATTGTATTCATATAGGGTCAAGGAGTGTAGCTGCAAAAAATCATCAAAATCGGAGTTAAAATAACCGTTAAATTGTGATTTTTCGTTTATAACCGTTGAAAAGTTTTGTCCCGTTACTTGATCTCTGAATGGTTGTTTTTTGTGATTTTTTGCTGATGTGATCTCGAAACATATACAAACAAGTTTGACGGTTGTGATCGTTGAAATTAGTTTCAGAGAATTTGTATTCCATCAAAACAATAGATTAACTAACACTTAAGAGTTTATTTATACTTTCATTAAGTATAACATAAGATTTGTGGTATCCATTTGTGTAAATATTTTAAATTAAAGATCGAATTCATTCATTGTATTCATATAGGGTCAAGGAGTGTAGCTGTAAAAAATCATCAAAATCAGAGTTAAAATTACCGTTAAATCGTGATTTTTTGTTTACAATCGTCGAAAAGTTTTGTCCCGTTACTTGATCTCTGAATGTTTATTTTATATAAAAAAAACTTCATTTTAATCATTGATAAATATGACTTTTACATTAAAACGATGAGTAAGATCAAAATCTAATTTTAGTTCCTTGATACATTAATAACTTCATTTATTAATTATATTTTGATTTTTTTAATTATTTTTCTTTTTCTTCCTAATTTTTAATGTATTAATTTTATTTCATTTCATTTATCGTAATATATTTTGTTGTAAACATTTAGATAAACTAATTTTTGTTATACAATATATTTCGATGTACTTTGTCTTCTTCATTTAGATACATTAAATTCATTATAATATATTTCGGTACACACATTTCGGTACATACATTTCGATACAAACATTTAGGTACATTAATTCAATATAATACATTTCGGTGCATATATTTAGGTACATTAATTCAATATAATACATTTCGGTGCATACATTTAGGTACACACATTTTGGTACATACATTTCGATACAAACATTTAGGTATATTAATTCAATATAATACATTTCGGTGCATACATTTAGGTACATTAATTTAATATAATACATTTCGGTGCACACATTTTAGTACTAATAAATTAAAATTTGTATATTAAAATTTAAATATTTAATAGGAGACATTAAATAAAATGCACATTAATTATTTTGAATTAAGGACACATCAAGATATTATAATTAATATATAATCTAACACCAGGTTTATTTTATATTTCATTAGTTTTCCTTAATTTTAACCACGTACAACAGGAATGTTTTGAAACCAACCAAAAGTTCAGCAAAGAATAAACTTCACAATGAACTGGAAAACACAAAATCACAAGTCTACTTATTCCTTGTCACAGAATCAACCATCCCAGTGATTCTCTACTGAAATATAAATTAGAAAGTTTATGGAAGAATAAGCAAGACTCGTACATTTTTTTGCATCAGCAGCAACATTACTGTCCTTCACCAGTACTGCCATTTTCCCACAACCAAGCTATTGTCTCCCCTTCATCCCGCTATTCCAATTCGCCATTGTGACATTGAAGGCCACCACCTGCCCAACCCCAATTAAGCCATTCATCATCAAAGCCTGAATTCATTGATGAAGCGAAGGAGTACAACGCTACACCACCAACACCGCCACCACTCTCAGCTGCATTTGATGAGCTCCAAATACTTGTACTTCTTCTCCCTTCAATTTCAAAAATATTATTATTCAGGTCCATAATGCCCCTTAAATTGCTGTCCTCATTACCCAGTTGCCCTAGATTAATAACGGTGCCAGTTGGTAGGCTAGGGTTTCCAAGTTGAGGGTATGCTTCTGATTTTCTTGAGTTAAATGGGGCCAAGTTCTTGTTCTTGCGCTTTTAAACAATGTAAAAACACTTAGAGCTAGATTGATATTGATGTGCTTTAAATTAAAAAATACTGCTTCTGCCGTTTTGTGAGAATAAAAAGATGTAAAATAAAATTGTTGAGTGTTTGGTTGTCTGCCAAACAACAAACTGCATCCTCCCAAAAGTGTTACGAACAAAAAGCGTTGGTAAGTAAAGACGCTTTATAAAGTAGCATGTCCAACAGAGCCATATATTGATGCTTTAGGCCATAGAGTTTTCAAGGACGGCTGTGGACATTTATTTAATGGAAACTTTAACGAAAAGCTCCCGGTACTGTTTACTTTAACGAAAAACCACATTTTTACACTAAAAAGTCAATCCTGCTACTATTCACTTTACTCTTTATTTTGTCCTTATCATTAAAACTCAAAGTTTTCAAACCCTTTTCATTAGTTTTCCTTTATTTTTTAATTGACCCCGAACCTAATCTCATACCTTTGGTAAACCATGAGGAGATGATGGGTAAATAAAAACCCAACCTTCCTATAAAAATAAAATAAAAACTCTACATTTCAAGTGACATTGTTTTTCCATGCATGGCTAAGTAGGAGTTAAAATAAAATTTTAGTCATGCACAGGAAGCATAACCCTTTTACTTTTCACAGATTTGGATTTAACTTTGACACCAAATTATTTGTGATAATTAAAGTTATAATACTTTCGATTTAATCGTGTCACCTAATTATTTGACAATTAAGGTTATAGAACTTTTGATTTAACTGTGGCACCTAATTATTTGATAATTAAGGTTATAATACTTTAGATTTAACCGTAACACCTAATTATTTGATAATTATTTGAATCCAATACACATATATTAATAGATTTTAGAAGCCATCACCTTAGAACGTCAATGTCAATATCCATACCAAAAATTAAATGAAAAACTAACGAAAAGTCCCTGAATAGTGACAGTTTTAATGAAAAGTCCTTTTTGAAGGTATAATGAATAGTGACAGTTAAAGGTAAAAAAGTGGTTTTTCGTTAAAAGTAAACAGTGCCAGGGGTGTTTTATTAAAGCTCCCAAAATTAAATTGAATCGCATGCACTGTTCAGCTACGAAGAAGGGGAAGCCTGAGGTTTGTATTCACAGCCTTAATTTTTTTCACCCCCTTTTTCTGTCTTTTCTTCTTCGATGTGAATGAATAGTTGAGAAAACTGAATTCAGAGTTGCGATTTAAGTGAGGGTGGAGACACTGGAGAAAGAGGCCAACCAGCACAACCCTATAAATAGGAATAAGTAATCTATTCAGGTTTATAGGATGATATGGGCAGCAAGTAAATAATTCTCTAATATTATCCTGTATATGATTCTCTTTAAGCATAACTGCTTGCATTCTGGAGAACCACCGCGAAGGCAAAATACAAAGGGATAAACTTTGTAAGTACAAAGTGGTCCACCACCCATATCACCATGGCCGGCCTTGAGAATTTCGGAGCCCTAGGCGAGCCTTCAAAGTGGGGTCTTAAAGTTCTAAAGTTCTCGGATCTTATGTTCTTTGTATATTGATTTGTATAAAAAAAAGAATTCGCTAAATACATAAAAAAATTCTATTTTCACATCAAATATCATTAAAAATTAATATCAAAAGAAGATAAATATACAAACATTACACGGCTCACGTTTTTAGGCGCAAATGTACAAAATGTTTGCAGTCAAGAGTCTAAAATTAAGAGTGAAGAACAATAAAACTTGATGATCAAGAGAGTAAAGAACAATAAAACTTGATTGACGACTATAATAAATTCAACAACGCCAATTGTTTCTCTTTTGGTTTTTTTTTTCTTTTTTTTTCTAAAATCAACATCATACTAACGAATTGAATATTAAAATAATCCATTGAATAAAAAGTTATTGAAAAGCAAAATATAAATTCAAAGTTTTGATTACCTTAAAATACAATCTTTAAGACCATGTGATAGTTGGTTTAAACATTCAATAGAAATGGAGAGAATCAGAAGTTGGTTTAAACATTCGATAGAAATGGAGAAAATGGGAAGTTGAAAGAAAAAAAAGATTGCAAAGGGACTTGAGTTTTATAACTTTATATGCATTCCAACAGATTGGGAGTCAATTTGAAAAACAAGAAAAATCTAGTGACTGAAAGGCAGCTCCGTGTTTCAAACTCAACACCCCAAAGAAAAATGAAGCCAAACACTTCCACTACACTAACAAATGAATTATGATATTTCTTACTTTTTTGTATATATATGTTAATTACAGGATATAAAAAAAAATTGGAGGCCCCTCCGAAGTGGGGACCCTAGGCAACTAGGCGCCCCCTACTTGGGCTACTCTCAAGGCCGGCCCTGCATATCACCCATATTGTTCAAATTTAACCATTTATTATTAGGTGAGTTTATAACAAAAGGTTACGGTGATATTAAGAGTTAAAACTTTCATATATTAATTGTATATTACTTTGTCATATAATTAATGTAAGATCATATTCTCCAACACAAAGAAAAGACCTTGTCATCTAATGATATTTCAATCGTCGACAAAGAAACCTTATTACGAGTCTCCTCCAATAAATATCGAGTTTTTTCCTCATACTCCTTTAACAAGCGCACGAACCACCACACACAAAAAACAAAAAAACACATAAATCCTTAACACTGCAAGAAAGTGACACAACCACGAAAGCTCTCTTCAATAGAGTTCAAGAGAAACGACAACTAATGGATGATGGTTAGAAGATGGAAGAAGCAGAGTGAGGAAGAGACCATGAAGGGTTAGCCGCCAATCTCAAGGACAAAGACAGGGGTTGGCAACGAACGATTTTTTCTCTCTAGTGATTAGGATTGCAACTCTAATGACATGTTTACTTACTTAAAACTAAGAAAGTCATGAACCTCAGAAGGGAAAGAATGAATGTGTATCTGAATGACTAGCCCCTTCTAGCATCAAATTCTTGCTTTTTAAGTGTTCGGTCCTTAGCCTTCTCTAGTTAATTTCAAGG
Source organism: Crataegus laevigata (assembly GCA_963580275.1). Classification (NCBI taxonomy): domain Eukaryota; kingdom Viridiplantae; phylum Streptophyta; class Magnoliopsida; order Rosales; family Rosaceae; genus Crataegus; species Crataegus laevigata. The sequence goes on along the minus strand of OY756940.1, from coordinate 11,968,362 downwards.
ATTAGGTTACGGAATTTAATGTGAATCCACATTTTTTCTCTTCTTGGTTTGCGGCCTAACGTTATAGAATTTTTTTATATCAACACTAAGGCAATCAGAATTTCACGCCATTAAAAGTCAACGAAGAGAAAATTATGAAAAGTAGTGTTGATCGACCTTATTTGAAGATGAGACTTTTTTCAAGATGTGTGATATTCACACATCTCATTTTACTTCTCAAATACTTTTTTAATTTTCAGCTGTCGGATCGAATGAATTGAAGAAGATCAACGGACAACAATTATCAAAAGGTGTGCGAGAAGTAAAATGATCCACACACCCCTTTTTCAATTGAACTATGCAAAACATGAAATTATTTATTGAAAGACTGAACTTTTTTTATTTTTTCATCATGTTTAAAGACCTATATGCCCTGGTTAGAAGATGCGATAATGGGACGGATGATCAGGGCAAAAAGAGTAGAGAAAGACCTATGAAGACTTTGAAGAGACTAAAAGAAACGATATAGAGTACTTGGAGCTAACAAAAAACTTGGAACAAAACCAAGCATATTGACGTTCTAAGATTCATACAGCCAACCTCACTTTATGGGATAACGCTTGGTGGTGGTGGTGGTTGTTATTGTTGTTGTAATATGTTATAAAACACAAAGCAATCAAGAATATATAATATTCAAATACATATGTTTTATAAACGAAAAAAAATTCATGAATCAGAACAATTCCAATACTTATTCAATGTAGCATGTCATAATACTGTTCCAATATCTCAGAAAAACTTGCGATATTGTACAAGACATAATTTCTAGGAGTGTGCTATCTATAAACCTTTTTTTACTTCTCATATACTCTTTGTTAATTTCTATTATTTAGTCTTCTTTAATTCAATCGATCCGATAACTAAAAATTAAAAAAGTGTGTGAAGTCTGTGCACAGCCCAATTTGTAGGGTTGTACTACTATATATACCACTTGAGACTTTAAACAGTGGGTTGTGACTGGGGGTATACCAAATGTTGGGTACTTGCCTGAAGAGTCCATTTCCATTTGTATTTGTCTGCACGTCCGTCGCTGTCGGAGCTCACCGCGAGGTGAGAAAGATGAACTTACAAAATGAATTGTGCTATATTTCCACTAAAATGATTTGTGCCATATTTCCATCAAATTTCGTATTTAAAAACCACTTGAATTTACAATATAGTTACTGATGAAGAGATAATTACTGCTCTGTTTACATATTTACCAAAGTTTATCTCAATTTTCATGTTTAAGAGGTAAAAAGTCAAAATCTCACCGCAGATCGACAACATCAATCCTCAAATTGGAGTTTATAAACACGTGAGAACAATGCTCATAAATCGGGGTTCCATCTGAGGACTCTTCATGCGGATGAAACCCACGCTGATCACAATTACGAATTGCTGATACACCACCTGGGTCGGAGAGATGAAATATGCCGTGTGGACTGCGATAACATGGGAAACAACCTAGCATGCTGATTATATTATGTAATAAAATGATATATTATCAATTTCGTCGACAGTTAAACAAACCCACCTGGATGTATCTGTTGGAGCCATGACGATTGCAATTGCTTCTGGTAACATAATCTGAAACAAAAACAACCATAGCGAACCCTGTTATATCAAGTGCAATGAAACCTTGGAGAACACGGACAAATAACCAAAGTATATCTAATAATGTAACAAATCCTACACAGTAGAGACTGTATTTCGACAAAAAGAACTAAAGCCGCGAGAAAATTTTAACAAGTACAGATTGAAGTCCGGAAAATAAATATTACCAGAGAGTGAGGACCGGTTTAGGGAAAGGGGACGCCTAGACTGTCCTGAGCCTATTATTCATAAAAATAAAATAAAATACGGTAAAAGAAAGGTGATTGCTTTTTACCTGGTATGAGTAATGAGTGTGCAGATCAACCGATGACATGAAACAGGTCTGTGATGGATGTGTCTGGTGCATCACATGGATACGAAAGCCAAAATAATGAGTACATGTACAACAGCAATAACTAATGCACATTGAAGCCACTGAAGCTATTGACACTTACATGAATCCACCCAAGTTGAAAAAGAGATAATCTGTCTTGAACCTCAAATATTTCTTCCTCATTCAATGTTTGGCACTAAACATAAAACAAAGATAATGAATAAGTTATCCATAAATGGGATGAGTATCTCGAGCAAAATTGGTCATCTAATTTATTTGGTATATGGTTTGCAGCTCCACGTGTAGAAAAAAAAAAATCTAATGATCCCAAGAAGAAAAATTTGGTATGACAACCAGAATATGGAAAGGCAAACCACAAGTTAACATGTGATGTATCCTACCGAATCAGAGGTCGATTCTTGCTTTGGGACTATTAGCGTGGTGATATGGAAAACCTTGTTTTTCTGCAGCCACAAAAGAAAAAAATGAAACAATGAGAACCCAAGGGAATCAAATTATGTTAGTTTTCTCACAATGAAAAGACCATTACATTCTTACCAAGGCACCAGCAAGAATACCACAGGTCTCCAAGTTTTTATCTGTATTTGCCCTAGCCAATCTCAAGAAATCCTCCATCAATTTTACTGGCTGCAAAACAAATTAAATGCCATCACATTAAAAAATAATACGGGGCCGTCACCATTAGAAGTAAGAAAAATAATTTCTCAAGGATTGTAATTCGACAAGAGAAAGATCAGGTGTTTCCATTTATAAGAAGGATCGGGGAAAGGAAGCTTACAACGTGTAAATGTTGATATGAACTAGAACTTGGCATCCCATCCAGAGACGGTTTTGCAGGTCCTGGCCTTGGATCTGCCACTTTTGATGGAGGAATTGGAGTATATTCCTGCTGCACTCGAGCAAGTACGGGAGGAGGAGAAGGCTGATGGATGACCAACTCGAAAGGATCTTCCCTTGCTTCATTAATCAATGAAGGACTTGATTCCTGAGAAGGACGTGGCCATGCACCATCATCCAAGGATAGCACCGACTCCATGGTAGATTTAATTCCTCCTGGATCACCATCTTGGACCTGATTCAGGCTATAACCATGAATGACATGAAATTAACTATGTTAGAAGCAACTAAAATTAGTAGGAAATTTCTTCAAAGTTAATCAAGCAAGCTTTGGTAATATACATACTGAGAAGGAATCAAAACATGGAAATAAATATGTGGAAAAGAATCACAGTTACAAGGTTTAGCCAAGAAGTATTGCATGAAAAACTCACTCTGAAATATTATTACCGATTAAGTCAGTACTGCTTGGATATTGAACCTGCATAGCGAATAGGTTAATCGAGTTCTGCTAGCTCAGGAATAAAAATACTTTTGAAACCGCACTTAACAATTTACCTTAACCTTTGTACTAGGCCCTAGCCACTGGCCCTGAAGACCATTTGGACCCAAAAAAGAGTGTCTAGACAAAGTTTCCTTATTTGGAAGAGGTAGATTAAAAGATCTGCAAATTCAAGAAATTGTTGTCATAGTTCAGATTATCGCCTATGGATATCAGTATACTATACACAGTTAGAAGAAATACACTCACAGCTTCTGAAACTGCTTGTCAATTTGTATAGTATTTGTTGAAATCTGTGAATAATCGTTTTTATACTTCCACGACGACTGAGATGTCAAGTTACCAGGCTGCACATGAAAATAGGGAAGTAATTTAGTATATTAACCATAGTCTTCCAACCTTCAGATAAACTAAAAATACTCCATGCAGGCACAACAAGGTTATGACAAATCTTATAAGTGCTTTACAACCCAATGAAGTCAATGACTAGATAATGAGAACCAACAGAACTAATCCCATAATATCGATGAAGCATTCAGTACCTGCTTAGCGCTTAGGCTCAAAGATTTGTTGTTCACGGGAGGCCATTCTAAAGAAGACGTTGCCAAACCATTTGAAGTGCCTTCTAGGCTTTCATGTTGAGGTAGTTGAGCAACTGCATGAGCCTCGTTAAGTTTTCTCACAAGGCGCTGGGCTTCCGCCTTTAAAGATTCAAGTTCATCTAGTACATTTAAAAATTTCTGCAATGATGAAACGACAGCCAAATCAGAACAGGTTGAAGCACATTGAATATGCAAGAAGTAGTAAATTAAAAACTATCTAAAAGAACTTGCATACTTTACCTTCCTGTATAGAGTTTTCTCTCTTGGAGGATACGTCTGGTAGTCTCGATGACATGGTATAGTTTCAGACACCAAACTGTAAAATTTAACAATAAGGTTACGAATCTCAATTATTCTATATACTATCAATCCCACAAAATGGGATCATAATAACACTTTCGAAGTACCTTGAGAATCGTAGAAGTATGACGTACAAATCTAGGATGTTTTTCTCCTCCCGGTAAATATTAGCCTGAGCATTTGAAGAGTACATTTAAAAAACAAAAAACTGACAATTTTAAACACACATTGCAGGATACTCATCAAAATACTAGATTAATACATAGCATTGCCATATTATGTCATAAATTCCTAATTAGTTAGGATTAAACAATTATTTTCCAAACACAAAACCTACTGTTTCCAAATTTCATACAGAACTCGGCTTCAATGTGGAAATTAGAATTCAAACTCAATTTTTAGGGTGATTGGGGAGCCTTAGAACTGATAAAAAAAAATTTAAAAAAAACCCTTACACAGCTAATTTCAATTTAAAGTATAAAATTTGGCACCCTAATGAAGTTTTATGTAGGTAATTAGCATTTATCAATCAAATTTAAACCCTAATTACTCTAGAACTGAATACAACGAAAGCAAAATAGAACCAAAGAGAGTGGAAAATCAAAAGGGAACCTGTTTGAGGAGATTATCGGCGATTCGGAAGTAAAATCGGAGAGGATAGCGATTATCGACCTCGACTCGCCGAGCCATAGAATTGATGCTGATCTTCATCTTCTGCGGCGACGAATGCCAGTTGGTCTCGAGGTATCGCGAGCAGTGCTTCAGGGACAGAAAGGGAGGATCAACGTTCTCAACTTCTGAGCGTGAGTCAGGCAAAAACTCGGTCGTTTTGGATGGAGAATAGTCTTTTAATATTTTTTATGTCGACATGGTGAGGTTACAGAGGTACGGAATGGCTTTGGTTAGGTGCAGTGCTGGACCGACCAGTCTTCGGGGAGAAATTTGTAACCTACATAGAATTATAGCCTCGTTTATGATAAATTTTGTGTTCGACAATCATACCAGGTAGATTGTTTGACCAACTCATAAAATAATGAGCATTTTGGTAGCATTTGATCTCATGTTTGCTCTGTTGTACTTTTATACGTAAGCGGAGGTGATTCTAATAAAAATATTAAATATTAACGTTGTAAGCAAAAATAAAGATTCAAACAGGCGAAGGAGGGCAAGAAATTTTACTAAAGAAACATAGTTTACAAATGAGTGTTTAACTCTCACAATTCAAATCCCACAAATTACAAATCCTAAACCAAATAAGTAGAGAACCCAAAACAAACGGGGAGATCTCTCAAATTGTTCTCTAACTCTCAAACTCACAAGTTAACTCTTACCAATGTCAAACGAACGAGCCATGAATTTGCCACACTCATTACTCCAAACGACCTCCACTCCAAAACCAAAAGAGAGAAAAATCTTTAAACCAATGGTGATGGCACACAAAATAAACCAAACCCTAAGGTCCTCTATAAAATGCATAGAAGAGAATCCTAATCCTAATTGGAAGGAAAGGAGATCAAATTCTTATCCTCATCAAATGAGTAAATTATCGAAACTTCTCCACCAAATAAAGAATCCAACCGGGAAGTCTAAAACCCAGCCCATATAGGACAGAAAAACTAAAAAGGAAATGTGAGAGGATTACCACCTCCAATCGATCGCCCTGATACCAGAACTCTTCACATGCTTCTTCTATGCTTTTGTCCGTCCGATCATCACTTCCAAATTTGTATCCAACATTTTAACTTGACCCGTAAATCACAACATGTACAACCCCCGCAAGGGTCACACTTCTTTGTAAGTAATTTAGGTAGTCCACCTTATTCGGCTATTGGACACAATAACGTTATGATCCTCAAATTTGTAGTGTTATTAATTCGCTTATTTTGTAACATGATACAAAATACGAAACGGATTTTTCTCTTTTGTTGGTACAAGAAATACTAGCATATGGTGATTTAAACACATGACTTTCATACTTCAGTGTAAAGGTAAACATTTTTTTAAGTATTTAAGCTACAAACCTCTTGCTCGAAACAAACAAAAAAAAAGGGTGCTACTATGCGTAAAAAAGACACAAGTATAATAGGTGGCCAAATATAACAAGATAAAAATGGCCGATTAGCTGGAATGATCAGTTTTTTAGATTTAGTCGGAAAAAATGATCATTTTTTAAATATAGTCATTATATCATAATTGTGTGGTCATTATGTTATCGTTGTGTCATATCAATGTATGATCAAATATGACATGTTACTAAAACTGATTATTCAAGTTAAGCGAAACTACTTTATATGCGGAACTATTGTCATGCTTGTACACCCAAGGGTGTGCACTGTGTCGTCTTCGTACTTGGTCATCGTTTTTCAAACTGGAGCCTTCAAATCAAAGTTTAATCTTATAGTCAATCGCCCTTCTTTTGTCTTTTGGCCAAACCATAAAAGAACTAGGGATAGAAACAACATATAATCTCGAATACATGAATAAACGCTCTTAATCACTTGAGTTATAAGCGTCTTGAAATCTTATATTCATTCTGAAAACACACTTTTACAACAGTAATTATATATTGATTATCTTCCGATTTGGTTTCACTACTAGAGTCTGAATGACACCACTATATAGTATACGTTTGCATATACATGGCTATGGGAATTAATTTTATGGCATCATACATATTAGAATTTAGAACAGTAATCCATTCCCCACAATCATCAGCACAATCCCAATCAGAATCTGGTTTGCAGCCTTGTATGCATTGCTTCCTTCAGCTGTGATGTGTTCAGCCACGTTGAATTTACCTGGGAAAAATGCAATTTAATGACAGATTATACAAGTAACAACTGACAATTACTTAACCAAAACAAAATATAATCTCTCCAGGCACAAATTAAATCAAAGGGTTACCTCTTTCTTTGCCGTGGCCACATCCGGCATGAATCGTGTCTCGAATGTCTTGAATCGTGGCCTTGTTGTAAAACAGGAAATTGGTCATGATGTTATCAATACAATCGAGCACAAGCTGTGTCTCCGTCATGCAAGGACCACTGCAGTATTCATCAGTTTTTTCTGCAGGCACCTTCAGATCTCCACTCTCATTCAATCTGTAAGACTCTTCACAGCTGCTGTATACCTGAAATTTTCTCCAAATCATTACATATATTTCCATTACAATTGTGTTTACGTCCACAAATGAATATTTTATTCCTAATGAACTTATTTTCCTAGAGTCTCACGAGTACGTAAACATTCAGAAATGAATATGCTATTAAGTAACGGCGTGCATGAGTATTGTCAAAAGTGGATCTATATCGTGTTTGTATATTTTGTGAGCAACAATATCTAACACATTATGGATTGAATATTGACAGAACGTTAGCTCCATCGACGGAGTAATCAAATTTGAATATGGTATGTGCTATCAACTGAATGATGGTGACTTACATGTTTATCATTGAAACACAGCAAGGCTTTGGCAACAATTTGAGCTGGATCCTGGTGTTCAGTGCCAGTGCCCTTTTCTGGTTCATCACCTCTTTCAGGTGTATATTCATATGCCATCCCTGCAAAAATTTATGCACCAAAAAAAGTTCCACTTAATATTTTATTAGAAAAGAATAAGTAGGGACCAATATTAGGTTTCTATGTCACATGTAGACCTGTTCTGCACCAGAAAAGAGAGATGCAGATGAAAGCTGCAGCTAAAACTGAGAGTTGGGTCATCGTTAATGCCATGACAGAAGCTTGCAAACTACAGAAACTATCTCGGAAGAGAAATATAGCTACAGTTGGAGCTAAATCGAAATGTACACCGATGGAGCGTTACCAACCCCTAGCAATATAATGGGAGGTTCTAAATACCCAAATTTAACATATGAACAACCTGGCGTACCAATCTATTTTTCTTGACTGAATTAAACATAAACCACATTTCGGTCTGTGATTTGACTAAATTCTCTCATATACATGCATTGATGGCCACCTTGAACAAACATAAGAAAGTAACTTCTGTGGATGGGAAAATTTGGTAAAAGTAGAAGTTGGTGGATTTTAATTGGGAAAGAGGAAAACCGAAAGAATTTGGAGGAATGCCGAGGACTAGAAGAAAGAGAGCAGTTGGAGTGCAAGTCACCAACTTCCACTTGCCGAGAAATTTTTCTAGAGAGTGAAAAATCAAATCTAAAAACTTGCATGAGCATTGTACAATTGTATACCTTGCACTACAAGTAAAGATGGCGTACAATTAGAAAGAAAATTGAGAGTTTGAGTTTGGTTCATGGCCTAGGCAATACCACAAGATTGTGTGACATGTTATTGGTGGCTAGGGCACAGTTTTTTCTCTTTCAAATGTGGAAAGTTGAATGTGTTTTTATTTTACTACATTTTTTCTTTTCTTTTAGCCTGAAGGTATGAATTCACTAGTACAAAATATTGTTTGCGCAATGCAGGTACTTAGTCGCGTAAAGTCAAAAAACATTGCTTGAAAATTAGCCTAATGAAACCTTCGTCGCACACCAACCGTCGCGCAAAGACAGTAAAAGCAGGGTTTGTGCGACAAAGCAACAACATGTGTCACGCAAAGATATTTTGCCTCTCATCGCGCAAAACATCTTTGCGCGACGACAGCACCTGCGTCGCGCAAAATGTCTTAGCGCAACGACAAAACATGCGTCGCGCAAAGACCTTTTGCTCAACGAAGAAGAAACATGCGTTGTGCAAAGTCTTTTGCGCAACGCAAGTACTTTCGTCCACCAAAAGCTCTTTGCGTGACGAAAATTACTTTTTCGTCGCACAAACCCTTTTTTTCTATTTTTTTGGCAAAAATATTTTTTATTTAATTTTTTATAAATATTGTAATTAAATTATAAACAATAATTAATAAACCAAGAAAAAATATTTAATTATAAAATATATGAAAATGTACATACAAGATGTCAGAACATAAAAAAAAATTACAAGTAGTCTTCTTGGTTTGATGCGTCAGGCTACTAGGTATCGACTGGGCAAAGTGGTTAGGCGGTCAAAGGTACAACAAGATTAGGTGCTGGCATCGGGATTTGGAGGCCGGATATCTGTAAGGCTCGTAAGATCATACTCATCTTCTCGTCCTGGGTAGCAAGCTGACCTTTTAGGGTTGCCACTTCCTACGTCAAGGCAATGACCTGTCTTGTGGTCAATCTAGAAGAGAAGGCACCCGTCTCACGAACTCGCGCCTTCCTCATACATCGAACTACCTTGCCATTACGACAACTGAGCTTCTAATCCAGGACCTCAGTCAGGATTTGAAGAGCAACATCCTCGGGAATAGTGACGTCCTCGATGGGGGTATCCAAGGGAAGCTGTGATGCTACTTCTTGGAGAACAGTAGTGCACTTTTCCACCATAGCAGCCTATAATAATAAAGAAAAAAAACATATAATAGGGAAGTAATTTAGTATATTATCCAGTCTTCCAACAAACTTTAGACAAACTAAAAATCCTCCATGCAGGCACACCAAGGTTATGACCAAGGTATAAAAAATCGATAATATCGGCGATATTTCGCCGATATTATCGTTTTTTTGGAGTCTGATATTTATACACATATCCGATAGGTTTTCATCAAAATATCGAGATAATATCGATAATATCGCGATATTATCGATATTATCACGACATTGCTTGAAGGCGACGCCGATGGAGTAGACGACGACGGGCATGAAGGCCTTGAGCATCTGGATGAAGGAGACGGAAAGGAAGATGTAGGCGGAGTTGGAGAGCCAGAGGGATAGGGAGTAGAGAGCGCCGATGGGGACGACGGAGGAGAGGTAGAGGTCGCGGGACATGGTGACGGGCTCGACGAGGAGGAAGGCGAGGGAGGAACAAAAGGAAAGGAAGTAGAGGGCGCCGATGGGGATGACCGATTTGAGGGAGGATTTTTTGACGAACGATTTTCGATCTGCCCGTTTGGGTATCAGTGTTGCGGACCAGAGCACTCTCATAGAGGAATCAGACATGCATGGTTCGCTCCACCATGGATGGGTTAGAGAGACACGGGGTATGTATTTTGCTTGGCTCTTGGTTGAAGAGGGGTGCGAAACTGAGAAACAATGGAGAGATTAAAAGCCTTTTTCAGATTTTCTAGAGAGATGGGCAAATGGGGTTTATTTTAGCCTTTGATTTGGAATTCTAAGAAATTCACTACATGGATGCATGACATGTGGCCAGCCTTGTCTGTTGAAAGGGATGGTCTACCACGGAGAGATAGAGAGCCGTTTGAGGCTCTGGGCTTGAGGCAAGGGCAAGAGATGTAGCAGCTACTAGGGTTTTTCAATTCAAACAGGAAGCTGCTGCATCAGCATATATTGTAGTTGTTTTGACACAAGTGTGGACTTGGACGTGTTGGGTCGTGTTTCTCTTCAATAGCACTAGGTCTTCAATTCGAATCCAGGTGATCGTTGTCCTTTTTCTTCTTTTCTTTTTGTTTTATTATTTGTTTATTTTAATTTCTTTGTTTTCTTTTCTATTTTCCTTTTCTTCTAGTTTATTTATTTTAGGCTTTTGTTTTATCTTTTACAGTTTTTATTTTTGTTCTTCAATCTTTGTTTATTTTTCCACACCTTGAGGACAAGGTGTGCAATAAGTTTGGGGGTGGGAAAGTAAAATTTTATGATTTTAATTTTTTGTGTCAAGTTAAAAAATTTATTCTTTTTAAGTTAATATCCATAGATTATTTTAAACGTTGGAACAAATGGACATGGTGAAGATTAATCTCACAATAGAGTCTTTTTTATTTATCGTTGCTTAGACACTAATTCATAAATTATACTTTGAAAATCTGCACATCACACCAACATGGTTTGTGGGGAGTGAGATTGAAACACTTACTTTTAGTCTAAGTTCATTTTTAATTTTTGTTTTAAGTAAAGTTAGTTCTTGTTATGAATAAAGTAATAATTGTTCCACCCGAGGCTTTGCTTAGTAACCATCACTACTATATTTTTTGGCCAAAAAATAATTGCCTAATTTCCATGAAAAATAAATATAGGTACGTTTAAGATGTATAATGGAGTTACTAAATGTGATCCAGCTTGGAAACATGGAGACCCAATAGACGGAAACAAACATGGCACAACGAGCGACTCATGGAAAGAATCCGAGACTCAATCTTCAAATAATTTTGCTTATAGACAACGTCAACCAATCTCGGATCCATATGGGTGGCATGTTAACAATTACATGCAAAACTATTTTGGGGATTTATCATTTGATGACTACTATCATTTATCATAGAGATGATGAAGATACTGAAAATTTTGAACCTCATAGGAACTCTATGTGGTACTAAGTCACTCATGTATCTTACCATGCAATTTATAAAGTGTAAAATATTGTACTAATTCATTATATATAAATGATTATGGTGTGTTTAAACTTCTTTCATTAATTACTACATATTTTCTACACTCACAATGTTTGCCAGCTCGCTATATAATCAACTTAAATCAGTTAAATCCATCATGCAATGCATTTCCTTTTAGTTTTTTGTGATAAACTAATAGATAATTGACTAAATAAACATCCTGCAAAGTTTCAATAAAATTTCTAAGTTTTTCTTACAATTTCCGTGGTTTTTATTCAATTTTTATCGATATCGATAATATCCCGATATTTCCATCGAAATTTCCGTGTTTTTGGACTATCAATATTTCCGATATCATCGATATTTAATACCTTGGTTATGACAAATCTTATATGTGCTTTACAACCCAATGAAGTCAATGACTAGATAATGAGAACCAACAGAACTAATCCCATAATATCAATGGAGCATTCAGTACCTGCCTAGCGCTTAGGCTCGATGATTTATTGTTCACGGGAGGCCATTCTAAAGAAGACGTTGCCAAACCATTTGAAGTGCCTTCTAGGCCTTAATGTTGAGGTAGTTGAGCAACCGCATGGGCCTCGTTAAGTTTGCTCACTAGGCGCTGGGCTTCCGCCTCTCATCTAGTACATCTAAAAGTTTCTGCAATGATGAAACGACAGCCAAATCAGAACAGGTTGAAGCACATTGAACATGCAAGAAGTAGTAAATTAAAAACTATGTAAAAGAACTTGCATACTTTACCTTCCTGTATAGAGTTTTCTCTCTTGGAGGATACGTCTGGTAGTCTCGATGACATGGTATAGTTTCAGACACCAAACTGTAAAATTTTAACAATAAGGTTACAAATCTCAATTATTCTATATACTATCAAACCCACAAAATGGGATCATAATAATGATTTCTACGTACCTTGAGAATCATAGAAGTATGACGTACAAATCTAGGATGTTTTTCTCCTCCCGGTAAATATTAGCCTGAGCATTTGAAGAGTACATTTAAAAAACAAAAACAAAAAACCGACAATTTTAAACACACATTGCAGGATACTCATCAAAATACTAGAATAATACATAGCATTGCCATATTATGTCATAAATTCCTAATTAGTTAGGATTAAACAATTATTTTCTAAACACAAAACTTACTGTTTCCAAATTTCATACAGAACTCAGCTTCAATGTGAAAATTAGAATTCAAACTCAATTTTTAGGGTGATTGGGGAGCCTTAGCGCTGATAAAATAAATTAATTAAACAGCTAATTTCAATTAAAATTACAAAATTTGGCACCCTAATGAAGTTTTATGTAGGTAATTAGCATTTATCAATCAAATTTAAACCCTAACTACTCTAGAACTGAATACAACGAAAGAAAAATAGAACCAAAGAGAGGAAAATCAAAAGGGAACCTGTTTGAGGAGATTATCGGAGATTCACAAGTAAAACCGGAGAGGATAGCGATTATCGACCTCGACTCGCCGAGCCATAGAGTTGAAAGAAATTTCTCTCGATCGGAAATAGCAATCAATTTACTTTTTAAATTCATTGACCGGCTGATATTCGTCTTCTCTGGCGACGAATGCCAGTTGGTCTCGCGGTATCGCGTGCAGTGCTTCAGGGAGAGAAAGGGAAGATCAATGTTCTCACCTTACAGAGTTTCAACTTTTTAAAATATGCGGATACCACAGATTTCGGGTAGGGCTTTGTGGCGAGACAAGTTGGGAAGTTTTCGGGTTGTTCAATCCAGAGCTTGTGTGCTAAGCCACCTGCTTTGAGCTTCTCTGACAAATTCACCATCTGGGGTTCTCCCTTCACCTCAAGGGTAACCTGCAAAAAGTTCACAAGGACATTGTAATCAAATGTTCAACAATCAGTACCAAGTGAAAACAACAGTAAAGAAGTAAATTCTCAAAACCCAGTTAACTGATTCACAAGAAAACTCCCAGTAAAACTAACACAAATTTGGCAGAAATCTCAGTGACCCAATTAAACGAACATTAACTTTAAACTATGCAACCTCCCACTGACTTGCCAGAAACCAGCCAGTCTAGTTTTAGGAAAATTCACCCTTTTAATCCAGTCCTTAACTATGTATAAGAATGGGCAACGGTTATGGCGGGCGGGTAACCGCGGTTATTTACCCATAACCGTTTATGCTCATACCCGCATAACCGTTTACCCGTTGGGTAATTACCTAAACGGTTATACCCATAACCATAACTGTTTATAAACGGTTAACCATACCCATAACCGCATACCCATTTAACCGTAACCGTTTAATACCCATTTACCCTTTTTAACCCCTTTATCTTTTTTTTTTTTTTATCATTACCCATTGTTTATCCGTCTACATGTTTTTTTTTTTTTTTTTACCAATTCCAAACTAAATTTTCGAATATGGTCCACGATTATTACAGAGGGAAAATTGTATGCAATCACTAGGACGGAAAGTCTACATCTAATTGTTTCATATATATATGTGTGTGTGTGTCTGATTGTTTTATATATATATGTGTGTGTGTGTGTGTGATTGTTTTATATATATATGTGTGTGTGTGTGTGATTGTTATATATATATATGTGTGTGTGTGTGTCTGATTGTTATATATATATATATGTGTGTGTGTGTGTGTGTCTAATTGTGTCTGATTGTTATATATATATATATATGTGTGTGTGTGTGTGTGTCTAATTGTTATATATGTGTGTGTGTGTGTGATTGTTATATATATATATATATATATATATATATATATATATATATATATATATGTATCTATATATTTAACTGTTTCAACTTGGCAAAACTAGCAACAACACAGATGCGTGAATTATTTGTTGGTTTTGGATCAATGATCAACAATGACACGACTTTATGACCAATTTTGTAGCTTCTATCTAGACTCGTCAATGGTATGAAATGCGAAAAATAAGATGCTGGCTGATTTTCCTTCTGTTGAAATTTTCGGTTCAATTTCGGGATTTTTTTGGTTAAGTTTGGAATTTTTGGTAATTTTTTCTATCCCTAGAGAACATGGTTTGTGTTAATTTTACATATATAAAATAAATGGGTAAACAGTTATCCGTTTATAACCGCGGTTAATACCCATAACTACCCATTTAAACTTCGCGGTTAAACGGTTATACCCATAACCGTTTATTTATCTAAATGGTTACCCATAACCGTAACCATTTAATTTAAATGAGCGGGTAATCGCGGTTACCCATAATCAATGGGTATTTGCCCATTCCTAACTATGTATAATCTTGAGAAAATGCATATCATAGACGATTAAAGTTGGATCGACAATCACAAACGATAATCGTTCATCTTCACAGTCAATTCCTCCAATATATCATGTATCTCATCATCCTGAGGATGGTTTTGGTCCCTAGATGCGAAACAGTTCAAAGAACCGCTAATTGAAATCTGATACACAAACTAAAATTGAAATCTGGACCAAATAAAATCCTAATTTTAGATCTAATATTTGCATAGATATAGGTACGGAAGATATCTGCATATGACTGAAGATATATCTTCCTGTTACTATGGTACGTATTGCGTAGCCTAATTGAGACCCAATAATATGTGAAAGTATCATGGATAGTGATAGAGGCACACAGATCTCAATGATCTTGAAATGACTGAATCATATCACTGTCACACACAAATAATGAAGCATCGGATGCTACTATTATTGAAGAATTGAGAAAATAGTTGGAGTACTGAATATTCTGTCTTTGAGAGGAGTGATGAATGAGAGGGGAGTGAGGTTACATCTCAAGGGTCCCAAGTTGGAAGACGACTCACTCTTTGGTTGGTCCTCAAACAATTGTAAAGGCAAAGACAAAAATGGCAGTGAGAATGAGACAATGTGTGACCAGTTCCGACCAAGATTTTGCATATCGAAGTTCCCAAACCGATTCCAATTTTCAATGATCTACTGATTTCACAGCTAGAGATCGAAACCACTTGAAATATTTTTAAAAACAATTAATTTTTTTAATCAAATAGCATCAACCCACCACCCTAAACAGGTGGGGGAAAAATCATGATTTAACAATAGTTTTAACTCCGATTTTGATGATTTTTTATAGCTACACTCATTGACCCTATATGAATATAATGAACGAATTTGATCTTCAATTTAAAATATTTATACTAGTGGAAAAAGTAGTTGATATTTTCTGCCTCCGAAACTGCTTCAGTGATGTGGAAAAAGCCGTTGACTTTGCGCGACAAAGACTATTGTCGTGCAAAACATTCGTCGCGCAATTTGGCGTCAAAAACTTGCGCGACGAATATACCACGTCGCGCAAATGGTTTTTGAGCGATAGTGGAACAAAACGTTGCACAAAGGCCGTTTGCGCATCGCGGTCTGTGTGTCATGTAAGATTTTGGCACCAAACCAAGACTTTTACTGCTTTTTTGCCAACATTGCGCGACGAATGTGAACCTTCGTCGCGCAAAACTGTTTTGCACAACGGCTGTCTTCGTCACACAAAGTCCCGTTGTGCAAAATGTCCTTGCTCAACGCTTAGTTGTCAATGTTGCGTAAAATGTCCTTGTGCAATATAATTTGCTCCGTCGCGCAAGTATGTTTTTATACTAGTGATTTCTTGTAACCAAAGAAAATTGTACTTTAAAAAGGTAAATTATATTTTGCATCCATTTGATTTAGGACACAGTTTGGTCCATATTCGATAAAAAATTATATAAAATAACAGTAAGTTACAAATTGTAACACCATGTCTCTTCTGCATCTATCACATTATGATTATATAGTTTGAAATAAAAAGCTGTGGTGTAACAATGACTTAACGGTTATTTTATATTCTTGTGTTTATAGAGCTCATTTCACCTTTTTTTTTTAAATTTACATGGAAGCCGGATTTATGTCGAACAGCCGTTTTCATCCCCTTTTTTGGCTATGTCTAGAAGGTTATTAAAGTTTTCTTTGAAGAAAGATCTTGTTTGTTGTCCATGTGGCATATATCTGTATGTTTTGCAATTTGTAACTTGACAGTTGATTGACAGAGAAGGCTAATGGTGTCTGGATGTTTTGCAACTTGTTCGCCAATTTTTTAAGGACATGGATCAAACCGTTGTGTGCCCTAGCGGTTGAGGCAACTGCTATCTAATTTAAGTCTTTCATATAAAGTCCCAGTTTTGGTTATGGATTCAATTCAAGTTGGAATCACAAAACGAACTGCGAAATTAATAGAGAAGAGCAAACTTTAGAGAGAACTACTCTTATTTAAAAAATAAAAAATAAAAAGCTAACTGACAATTATTACATTCAGCCAATTCCGATGCTTAATTATATATATAGCTTTGTCATCAACATTAATCCTCTGAAACAACAAACTACATTGAGCCATCGACGAATCTATGCTCCCTGCAACATCATAAACCAAAGATAATAAAACATTAAAAGGAAATTAATTAGCATTATCCAATATAATTAACACACAACGAATAATGATGAGTAATTGCATATGAACTTACGAGGCTGTATATCATTCATGGCCAGATGTACAAGCAGGTTTCCTTGGGGGGAGCTGCTGGTGTGGAGTTCTCTGCATATTGTCACATTATTTGGGTTAATTATTCAAAGCTAATTAAATTTTTGAAACGAGAAAAATTCTTAATTAAACATTGACATTTTGTTCGGAATTATCTTTTGTTTTTGCCCCCCGAACTATCAAGATAGGATTTTCGGGACGTGAACTTCATCCAAATTGACGTTAAAAATTGTCGCATGCCTCAAGGCTGAAAGTAATGCACTTATGTGTTTACCTGGAACTTCGGTTGTAAGGTCTCCACTGCTGCTGTTGATTTTGGATTCACCCCTGCACCTTGCTGTTACACATCCATGAATTAATTGAATTTTTTGATATATTTGCAAAATGAGTAAAAAGTAACAGGAGTTTCACTTTCATTTTTTTAGTAGAGATTCATCTTTATATTATCACTCAGTATGTCTGGCGGTATTTCCTTCACTTGGAAGTGAGGGACCTTAGGTTCGAATCTCGTGAATGATGAATTCGATACCAAATTAGGCTGCTCACTGTGTGGTTTAACCGAACTCCCCCTCCCCTCCCCTTAGTGTAAAAATATCAATGTATTCAAAAAAAAAAAAAAAAAAAAAAACCTTGCATAGTGCCCAATCTGCTGAATCAAAGAAGGCACGTTCATGATCCTGCATGCATACATGCACACACACAAATTAGGGTTTTGTTAGATGGGTTAATGGAATATAACAGAAAAAACAAAACTGACTGATGAACTCTTTGAAGTGGTAATCAATTTACCTTTGAAATCAAAGGCTTCTTCTTTGGCGCAAGTCCTCCATATTTGTTGGCGGCTGCTGACTGTAATTAAAACGGAAAAACAAACTGATAGTCAATGCACCGAGTACTGAACGCCTGTATTTGTATGGCTAAAACTTTGACAGCCTCAATGTGGCTATTCAGAGTCCAATCATTTCATACACCGGAGTATTGTAAAAAAACCGTAAATTAGGAACCAATATGAACACAATGATATCATAAGCACGAAGTTCTATGACTCGGGGCCACTAAGTGAATTGCGGAAGAACTCTTCCTCAATCTTGAGGAGCCAAGAGGACTTCCTCTTTAATTCACTTAGTGGCCGATTCACAGAACTTTGTGTTAATGATCGAAACCGTCATTCTGTAAAAATCACCACTACAAAAAATAAATTAAAACAAAACTTGTTTAGTCAATCATTATAGCAAATAGAGGAACACTCCGTAATTCATTTACTGGATCCACCCATTGGTTCAAAATCTTATACAATTTGATGACCAGATGGTCACATATTTATTTAATTTTTTACGTAATTGATATTTACATATTAATTTATAATATGAGCAATTTCGATTATAATATATAAACATGAAGTTTATAAATCAGCTAAATAGTGAATTGGAGAGGAAATCCTCTTGTTTATGAGGGGATAGGATCGTCTCCGGAACATACCCATCCGGATCCTTCTTCTTTACCGTCCGAGTGGGCATCCTAGCTTCCCCGGAGTTGGCGTGGTAGCTTCCCCGGAGTCGGCATGGTGGCTTCCCCGGCGCTGGTAACCAGCAATGTCATAGTCGTCTGGAACGACGAACTCCGCTCGTCATTCTGAAAAACAGAATGCGTAGAAGTTCTCCAGAAACAAGCATAAAAAATGAAGAAGAAGGAGAAGCAGGATTGAAGAAGAAGAAGAAGAAGAATTATTGAAGAAGAAGATTGAAGAACAAGAGGAAGCAGAAGCAAAACTGAAGAGATGAAAGAAGAAGAAGAAAGATTCCGGAGAGGATCCTATCCCGTTTATGAGAGCCAAGTTAATGCCTTTAAAAATTGTTGAAAAGTAATCAATACAAGACGTGTATGTATTTTTAACAAGGGAAAGTCAGCCGCCGGGGATGAAGGATGTTGGTAGTCTACGTTAGTGCCCATACTTGTAAGTTGCAACCACCGTACCAGCTGCCGACATTTCGAATAGGGAAGACATATTCTCCTATCGTGTCAAAATACTAGCCGTTACTTTATAATATCCTAAATGTCGGTCCCATTTCAATTTTTCACTCCTATATCCGTCCCCACCCACCGAATGTAAATCGCAGGGAAATGAATTCTCTAAGGATACGGTTAATTTTTGTTAGATATTATTTGTGTTTAATTTTAAATAAAAAAATTAAATGATTTCTGACAGTAAGATACACGATGAATGACTAAGATGCGAGGATGTTCTTACTCATGTTTAAAACTAACAACCACTTAGTTATACGATCTAGTTATATTCTTCTTCATTTATAAGTGAGAAGTCTTAGGTTCGATTTTCGCCAAAGATAAATTTGAACCATATTGTTGCTAACTCAATGTGAGCCCACTCTCCTCCTCTTAGTGTAAATAATATCGTATATTAAAAAAAATTATTTGTTCAAAGTAAAAAAAAAAAAAAAAAAAACTATATGTAAAGCACAAGGCTTAAAATTTCTTCGATAACGTTCAATATTTTCGTGGAAATATCAAAAAAAAAATTAGAGAAATATATGAAAAGTGGTGTGAAACTTAAACTTCATCCCATATTGATATTTTTGACATATCGGTTACATATTGTGAAAACAACTGATATCGATTTTCAATATATCCATCGATATTTGAACAAATTTTTATATCAATATTTGCACCAATGCCGATATCTAAAACACTGCTAATGCATGTGTGAAATGGCTAGTAAATTAATGATTTTTTTTTGTCAAACGGTCGATTTTGTTAGATTATTTGTTAGATTGGCCACCAACGAGTTATAAACTCATGCCGCTATTCAATGACTCAACACCTTTTCACTATTCTGGTAAAGAGCCACTTGCAGTAAATTAATGAATTAAAAAACTGCCACCAAGGAAAGAAAAAAAAACTGCCACCAACTTTAATTGAAATAAAGAGTATGTGGAGCGTTCCATCAAATTTCTTAATTATACATTTGAACCGACACCATGGAAATAGTCTACGCCTCTACGGTGGTTAACTAATCACATCCTCTCTGAATTTCAATTTTAATTAGTTTTTGGGGCTTAATTAGTCTAAACTCAATAATTTAACAAATAATAAGTTGGAATTACGAATAAGAGAGAGAGAGAATTAGGAGCAGATCTTACCTCATGGTCTTGGGCAGAGAAATAGTCTTGGCCTCTGTTGCAATCCTCCATCTCAGCTCTCCTGCAAGATCATTGATTCTAATCAATCTTGGGGACAAAATTAAGAACTAATCACCGATGAAAAGAAAAGGGGAGCAGAAACTTGACATAAAAATTGAGAATTAAGACATGAGAGAGAGAGAGAGAGATGGCTAACAAGAACAATGCAGCTGCAAATAGTAGCAGAAGTGTTGAAATGGGGTAGGAGTAGGTTAGTAATCTGTATATATATAATTATATATATATAAGGACCAAAAAGAGGAAAGAAACTAAAAGAGAGATAAACGGGATCTTGGCATTACCTTGTGGAAGAGCAAAGTGAGAGATGCAACAGAAATGTTGAGAGAACAAGTTGCAAAAGGAAATAAAGGAGAGAGAGAGAGAGAGAGAGAGAGAGAGAGAGAGAGAGAGAGAGATGAGGAATGAAGGTTGAGTGAGAGGGTAAGATAAGAATATAACTGTATTTATGTATATGTGTTGTATTTTAGTATTTAATTTTGATTTGAGAAAGCATACTTATACAATGTAGAAAGTCCAAATTAACGAGATATTTTTAATGTATCAAGAATACACTTTAGTACACCAAATGTCATTATACTAGTTGTCGAATACTTGAAAAACAAAATTTCAATCATTTGAATAATGACGCTTGGTATACCGACTCTAATATTAGCACACTGAAAAATTTCTCTAAATTAACAAGAAAAACTTAGCTATAATCATATCTTTGTTTGACCAAAACAAATAATTGCATATCTCTTCTCTCTTTTTCTCTCTCATTACGTGTTGTTGGGTAATTCTCATCACATATTATGAGACGACTCTCATAATGTAACGGTACGTAGTGGATGGAAATCCAGGATAAATATTTGATATGGTAAGTAGATAAAATCGTCCGAATAAAGCGTATAAGATAGCGTAGTTGAGGCTGAGGTTCATGGAATGTGAGCAAATTCTCAAATTCTATTGGGTTAGGAGGGCTTTTAGGACATTCAGCAAATTCTCACCATTGGTTGTTGGTCCATTCTAATTTCTAAGACAAGAGTACATGTTCACACGGGCCATTTATCCACTTTACTCACCGACAACCGCTGCAATTTTTGTTGTTTGTTTTCTTTTGTGGAATTTGACATGCCATTGTTGCAGAGAATAAATTAGAAAGGGAGTAGCGACTGGCGGGAGAAAAACATGGGAGATTTTTGTATGGTTTTGTCTTTTTAAATAGAAAAATAGAAAGAAAACCAATAAATAATGAGTAATACTTGCATTCCAGTTGGAAGAAACGCACATATTTTACTCTTTGTGAGTGTACAAATTATATAATCAAACCGCTCAATTTCTTAATTTAAATTGGAGATCACTTAGTCATGCAAATATATGAAACAAATCAACAATATAAGTGCCAAGTAATATATTCATCATGAACCGTTCATTTATTTAATACAACTTAAAATAGTTTTTTGTTTTAGTTATCATTATATGTGTGAATATCTAAAAGATGTTAGGCGCTAGTCGGGTGGTCGGCCGGAGCCTACGCGGAAATAAGTAAATTTATTATGTATGATATAAATAAGTGCTTATTTATACTTAAAAATCCATATTATATTAAATACATAAATTGCAATATAAAATGACATATAAATCAAAGTAATTTAGCATATTGAAATATGGGGAATAAGTATGTAATGAGTGTTCATACAAGTAATCAACAAGTTTTTTACCATTTATTGAACAAAAACAAAATCCAAAACAAAAGCTATCGATTTTCTATCTAAGTGTGAGTGGTAACCTAGGCGGCTAGGCAGATACCTAAAGAGGTTTAGGTGCCCTTTCTTAATTTCCAAACACTTAAAGATTAATCAGAGCTGTAGTTAACCGTATAGCACCTAGGCGGCGCTAGGCGGAGATTTTTAGAACAATGTTTTTCCCATCATCCTTCATACACTCTTTGTGGATGCAAATTTCCACTGCTTTCTTCTTGGACAAAATTGCACCTACAAAATAATTAACACCTTTGGTCAAGGCCAAGAGCCTCATGCGCCCACGATGAATTTGGGGGGGGGGGGCTTTGGCCAAAGAACCTCCGATGCCAAAATTAGAATTTAGAGAGAAAAAGTGTTTAGAGAATTTTTGGGAGTTTTGCAAGAATGTAGACTTAAGCTTTTTAGAAGAAATAGGGTCATATATATAGGGAATGGAGGTGGCCGGCCCTTAGAGGCTTTTTATGTGAAAATGGTGATTAATTTGGCGATTAATGGATTAATTAGGAATTAATCCATTAATTAGCCTAATTAATCCAATTTATATAGAAGGTTTTGAAGTAATTACCTAAGATGAGGGTGGATGAGATAATTTGGAATTGGTTACCTCTTTTGGGCACTTTTGGCTTGATTGAATGATGATTCTCCACTGCTCGTGTGTAGGAAACCGGTGTGCCTCAAGGGTAAATTTGTTATCTTCACCCAAAAATCCACGTGTCGCCTCTTGTTTATTTTTGGCTCCATAAATGCCCCCACACCTGTTGGCCTGCTCACAGAAAAAGGTAACAGGTGTAGAGATTTTATTGTCTTAGGAAACTTTGGACTGCTTCCTATTTTGATGTAGATTCCCTCTTTAATTGGAAATTAGATCCTTCTAAGAAAGGGAAATAAATTTCTCTCAAAACCTATTTAAGTCCACCTTAAGTGGGTTATTAAATCAACTTTGGAGAGCAATTTATTCTACCCTGCAAGAGAGAGATAGCTTAGAGGATATTTGTTCCCTCTCCTCTAGCAATCTTCTACATGTTGCCCATGCAAATGACCATCTTTCCTTGCTTTCTTCGTCTTCTCCGTGCCGCACCCGATGTAAGAAAACTTTAATTTTTCTTATCTTCTTCTTGGATAGTGTTGTCGCGGGACAGCTATTGGGGTGGTGCGGCACGTCGGCTGGCAGGGGCCAGGAGTCGGCTGGGCATGGGCCGAAGAGGTGTTGTGGCAGAGACCACTGCTTTAGGCTGCTTGGTTTGGCTAGAGCCAAAGGCAGCTTGTACTGCTGGGGTCGCGGATTGTGGCGCTAGGGCGTAGTGCTAGGCGAGTCGTTTGGCTTATGTTCTTTGGGCTCTTGGACCTGACATGGGCCAGGCCGACGATTGGAAAAAATGAAGAGGTTGCGGGCCTCATGAGCTGCTGGAATGATGGGCATGCAGGCCTCTGCCTGCTAGTCCGAGAGGAAAACTATTATGGGTTGAGCTCCATTGCTTAGTTCTCTTTGCTGGGAAAAATGTGGGCTGCTCCTGAGAGATGAGATGAATAAGATCAAGGCGGATGCATTAGCTCGCCTAATCACTGTTGTGGATCTCGCTGCAAGTGAATATGGAAAAAAAGATCTTCCCAACCTACTAAAGAGCTGCCAGTTGAGAAAAAAACTAAAGACTTCTTCCACTGCTCGAGAAGATTCGCCGGCTGTCCCCAAGCTTTATGATTAACTTGACTTTTCCTATAGGAACGAAAGATGGGGTTGCTAAATCTGAGCCAATGACGTCTGCCATGCGAAAGATGGCTAGTTCGATTGATGATAGAGTTACTCAGCATAGAAGTCATGTCATGCCCCTAATGCCAAAGTCTGTACCAAGATGTTTGTTGGGAGCTAAGTTTGGTTCACCTTTGGAAAAGGCTTGGTATTATAAAGAGCGATAACGTGGACTATGCTGCTGAAGTGGTGCCAAGGCCCACTCTTCCTGCTGCTCAGACTTAATCGCCTGCTGGGAAGGAAGAGACTGCTCGCGTGGGCAGTTGTGAGAAATCCACTAAGCCTGCTTCTAGGGAGGTTGCTGAGATCTGTGCGCTTTTGAAACCAAATCTGCTTGAAGACATGGACGCTTGTGCCAAGTTTGTCGATGACATCAAAGGGTTTGTTGGCCCAAGTTTATTTGTGAAGCATACGACCGAGTATAGGAGGACTGCTCTACTGGCCATGATGCAAAACACGGAGATTCTGGCAACCGAGTCTATGTTCCTTGATCAAGAGGATACCAAGGAGGTGGCAGCTGAAGCTTATTCTTTTGCCCAGAAGATTAAGAGGTTAGAATCTGAGCTCGTTGCTTTGAAAGGGTCTAATATCTCTGTCCTTACTTCTCTGTAGCTTAAGACCGCTCACCAAGAGGTTGTTGACTTGAAGACTAGGCTTGACGCGATCTAACTTTAAGTATGAAAGTACAGAGAATAAGATCATATGTCACATACCTCTGATTCAAGATCTTGAGCATGCTCTCTTTTTAGTTTTGTTCCGCTGCTTATGCAAATGATGAATAGTTGATTGCTGCTTATAACCAAATGATCCATTTCAAGAAGGTTGTTGATAGGCTTGAATCCCAAGTGTTGGAACTCTAAGGTACATTGAAGATTAATGAAAGTTTGAAGAAAGAAGTGGATGAGCTGCAGCACGTCCATGTTGATTTGCTCAAGGAGATCGGGTAACTGAAAAGTGAGAAGGCTGGGCTCGAGGCTCCGTGAGGCCGATTTCTACAAGCTAGGTTATTTAGATCATCTCTTTGGTAGGCCGTCTAACTTTGAGTTTGCTATGAGAGACTTCAAGGAAGACTTACTTGTCTTTACTTTTAAGGCCTCTATTGGTGAAGTAGCCAAAGATGCTGGTGCCCAGGCTAGAGCAGCCGAGGGTGAAGCACTGGACGATGCCACAGCTAAGAGCGTCGCGGTTGCTGAAGGTGTGGCGACCACATAGTCGTGGGATGTCCAAGTTGTTGGAGTGTAGTATTCTAGGTAGCCTTTAGGATTTTCTTTGTTTTTCCTTGTAGCTCTTGTTTTGCTTGAACTTCTTTGGCCTTTGCTAGTTATTTATAAACATGCTTCCTTTGCTTTTTTCTTCATCTTCGCTTCTTTTGTTCATGCCCTAACTTTTAGACTTTATAGACCAGTATCAGGCATGCTACTTTTCTATAAGTAGACAAGACCGCGTAATCGATGCAGCCGTAGGTGTTGGTGTAGAACTTGGCAAAGTTGTTAGCCATAGGATCGGCAGCCGGATGCCTTACTTACAGAAGCAGGCAAGTCCACGTAACCACTAGGCTGTTAACCTTGGCTTTCTCTAATTCTGTAGGTTATATAACAAGTATCACAACACTTTAGGAATTAGTGAAGATTGTTCCGCACTTCGTAGAGGTAAAGTTTATCAACTACGTAGTATGTCTCTAATGGATAAAGCTTTGTATATGCACACTAGCTTGTTTAACATTTCACAAGAATGTGCGGTTGTATAAGTCTAGCGTGGCTTTACTGCTCAAAGGGCAAGCCGTAGGCAGTCTTTTGGAAACCGTAGGCTGCAGCCTTCTCTAGGGCGTACTGCGTAATGTGCCCCATCCGTCTCTAAGGCCCAGTTCACCACATATTAGGCTAAGAGACCAAAAATCCTTCAGTTAGTTAGGCCTTGAAAAAGACCATTGTGGCTACTTCTAGGAATACCCGCGTAAGCCATCGTGCTTCTAGTTATACTAGGGCAACACGACTCATCCACGTCTGGATATTCGGAGCGTGGAGTTTATCATCCCGCTTTAGAGAGCAGACCCATGTGGGTGTCGGGGAATTGGTTTACCCTATCGCACTGGAAAGCATGGTTGGTTCCTCGGGGGGGGGGGGTGCAATTCCTGCGATGCATCCCTAAGAAGGGTGCAGTCTTCTTTTGAAGTGCGGCTATGATCAGTTGTTGTAGGCATGTAGTTGAGCCAAGTTACAAATTACTTCTGAATTTTTCATTGAAAAAATGAGTGAAACGAATGAATAACTTAGCTGTAAAAGACTACATAACAACTGGATAGTTCTCGGCTTGCGAGGTGGTGCCCATTGAGCTACTTGAGTCTTTGGGCTTTGATGTAGCAGGAGGTCTCACATAGTACTTCCTCAGACTGTAGGCGTTCCACTGTTTTTCGATATTTTTGTCGTTTCATGGTGGTGAAGATGTAATTGTTATTGCTGCATACTCTGCTGATTTTGTACGGACCTTCCCAGATAGGATCCATTTTTGGAGCCTTCTCTGCGGGCAGTGATGAAGGCTTTTCTTAGGATCAGATCTTCAGGCGGGAACTGCCGGATCTTGGCCCTTTTGTTGTAGCTGGAGATGAGCTGCTGCTGGTAGGCTGTGATGCTAGTGATAGTCTGCTCGCGCTTCTCCTTTGCCAAATCTAAACTTGTGACCATCTCCTTACTATTCTACTCAATGCTTGGTAGTAGAGCGGTGATACTTCGCTTGACGACATTGGGATGAATAACATTCGGGGAGTTCGTCTGGCCATTTTTCCTTCTTGTTGGTGAGGGATTTCTTGAGGTAATCAAGGATCGTCTTGTTGGATGTTTTGGCCTGCCCATTGCCTTGAGGATATCTCGGCGTGGACATGTGTTACTTGATACCATATATTTGGAAGAACTTCGCCAAATCTTTGCTCACAAATTACGGGCCGTTGTCAGTGATGATGGATTAAGGGATGCCAAATCGAAAAATGATGTTCCTCCATATGCATTGCTCTATGTCCGTCTGAATCGTGGTCTTCATGGGCTCTACTTCTACCCATTTGGTGAAGTAGTTAGTTGCCAGAATCACCATGCCTCTGTCCCTAGTAGCAGGTGGCATAGGTTCTACCAGGTCGATTGCCCACTGCATGAACGGCCAATGACTCATCTGTGGGTGTAACTCGTTGGCAGGCAGTGCTGCTACCGGCTTGTAGTGCTGGCAGCGGTCGCACTTTTGTACCAACTCTTTACCATCTTGGTGCATGGTAGGCCAATAGTATCATATGTTAAGAGCCTAGTGTGCCAAAGGTCGATCTCCGGAGTGATTTCCACAAATGCTTTCGTGGATTGAGCTTAGAACCTTCAAGTCAATGGGAGACGCTAGGCAGCGGAGATGTGGTCCGGTGTAGAATCTTCGGATGGGAATGCCGTTCCACATATAGTAGCGTGTTGCCTTGATTTAGAGCTTTCTAGACTCCAATCTTTCCATAGGGAATGCGTCATTGACCAGGTAGTCCATAATAAAACTTTGCCAGTTTGGAGTTGTACTAACTTGTGAAGTTTCGGCTGCCAGCTCCGCCTCTATGCTTGGCTAGCGTTTGAGTTTGTGGTCGAGGGCGGAGCCTAAGCCGGCTAGTGCATCTGCGTGGACTTTGTCTGCCCGTGGAACTTGAATGAGGTGTAAGTCTGAAACGCCTCAAGTAGGCTAGCTAGTGATTAGCTAGGAATCAAAATGAATTGCGAGCTTTTTCATCGCCAAGTGTTTTGCCATTCAAAGGCCTACTAATAGGGCCTTGTAATTTGCTTCATTGCCTAAGGTGATTGCCTACTCGAGCATCGAACCGTATGGGGTGACAAAGACCACGCCTACTCTCGAGCCTTTATTGTTAGATGTGCCGTCAATATGCAAATGCCAGAAGTTTCCATCAGACAAAAATAGGCATGGTTATGGCGTGCTCGGCTGCCTCTAGAGCATCATCGGGTCGCTCTGTTGCGTCACCTAGGCTAGGCGTAAAGGCGCGGTAAGGAGTCGTGGAGTTGGGCCATGTTACACGTAGCAGGAGATGCTCAACTGCTGGTATTGGGCCACCCTAGAGTTGAATTATGGAGTAAGGATCGGTCGGGGCTGTGTGACACGTAGCATGATGTGGTGTTCAACTGCCGGTACATGTTGCTCTTATGTAGATTCTTTTGGGGCGACAAGGACAAAACTTGCTTCTGAGTGTGTTCTTCTAGTGTTCATCTATCGTTGGCGCGCCTTTTGGGCCGAGTTATTGCATTTTTAAAAACACTTTACATCCGCTAATGTCTAAGCCTTTATTGTTGTGCATCTAGGTTGGGCAGAATAGTGCGTCATAAAGATGACTGTTTGCGCCTGAAGGTAAAACTTGAGCTTCCAGGTTGCAACAACTATTGCCAAAGTTAGCTTTTGAATTTTTGATAGCATCGAGGAGAGCTTTTGAATTGTGGAATACATGTTAGTCGGGCCCCCAGCTCTTCTCGTATGATAGTAGAACTTATTGCTGCTTCAGATACCGTCAAACATGCGAATGGATCATCCACTGCTTTCGATTTGGATAATAGGGAGGTGATGTCAAGTTCTTCTTCAAGTCCTTGAATGTGCATTGGCGAGCCTCGTCCCAAAGTGCATGTTTTTCTGCCAGAGCGAAAGAGTTTTCTAGAGCTAGATCTTATTTCATGATCAATTTTCCAAACAGCAGGTTGTTTGCTGGAAGTTCTTTTCGGAAGGTTGCTTTATCTATCAAGTTGTTGCATCTGACTATCCTTGCCTTCTCTGCTCTGAACCTCTTCATATAGTTGCGAAGCGACTCCTTTAGGTTCTTCTTGACGTTGAACAAATGGTCAAATTTCTTCTTGATCGAGCGATAGGATGAATATTCTTTGGTGAAAACCAAAGAAAGTTTGTCGAAACTCCAGATGGATTGTGGTGGTAGGGCGTAGAACCAATCGTGTGCCTCGCCTTGTAGAGGGGTGTTAAATATCTTGCATATGAGATCGTCGTTGTTTTGATAGAGGATCATTGTGCCTCGGTAGTGCTTTAAGTGTCTCTCCGGGTATTCTTCCCCTTTAATAGATGTGAAATATGGCATGCTGAACTCACATAGAGGCTCTACCTACTTGATCTCATCCGTGAATGGTGACTTGCTTGTGTTGGTCATGTTCCGTTGTAGTGCCTCGTCAGTGACCTCATTGCGTTGAAAATTGTGCAATCACTTGGTCAAGAGTCTCTCAACTTCTTCCTGAATTCACCTCTGTTAGGGGTAGCAGAGCTGTCGGCTGCCCCTAGTCATGACTTGTTGGTCTAGGCTGCTCTTCTATATGTTTGGCTCGTCTATGCCGCGGATGCGATGCTTGTGGTGCGTTCCTAGCAAGCAAGCGAGTTTTTCGCAGGTTGCCGGTTGAACTTGAGCCAGATTGAGTGACTATTTCTCTGCGTCCATCATGCTGCCTACTCCGATGTGAGATGGATGATGCTCCTTGCGGGCTTAGCCGCTAGTGAACACTTCACCTGGAAGGTTGCTCATGTTGACTATCGGAGTGTGACCCCAACTATGAATGTATGTTCGTCTGTGAGCCTAGTTGAGAGTGCACACTCATCCACGCACTAAGACGAGAGTATACACTATCTCGAGTTCTTAGTCGGAAGTGTACACTGACCGAACGCTCGGTTCGTGGTTGGTCGAGTGGCTGCTTTCTGGGACGCTACTAGAAAGGTTCTTCGTCTGCATTTGTCCTACTTCGGGACACTTCACCTAGGGCACGTTGCATCTCGGTGTGCTGCAAGAGCTGGTTCACTAAGGTCGTCTGCTGTGCGAGGGCGCTCGTCAACTATATGACTTGTCGAGACAGGTGTTGTCCTCCATTTGGGTTGGAAGAGCTTAGAAGGAATGTATCTCCTTGAACAGTGGAAGTGTGGTAGACTCCGGGCGTGAGATTTGAGTTGGGAAATGTCAAATCCGCAGAAAAATGTGGTGAAAATGCCCCATGTTCGATCGTGGGTCCCAAAACTTGGAATACGGATAGTTGTGCTACTTTTGAGCCGACTTGGGCTGCTTGGGAAACCAGGGGAGCAGGCTAGGCCGTGGGAGCAACCTGAGCCGTCGGAGCAAGAGCAGGCTGGGCCACGAGAGTAGGCTACTCGGCGGAAGCAGGCTGCTTAGTGTGTGATGCATGCGAATGCGAGGCTTGGGCTCAGGCCCATGCAAGCTTGGATGGCACGGTTTGGGCCACGGTGGTGGTGCCATGGATCTTGACGCGGGTGGTTGCCATGGTGGAAGCTCGTGGTGGTGCCACTCCACCTATGACCACATTTTGCCTCGTGGATCGCCGTGGTCCCATTTCTTGAATATTGGAATTTTCACTTGTGGAATTTTCTAAATTTCTAACCATTGTATTTCTTTTTTACACTTTATCAAAGAATCTTTGCAAATAAAAAAATTCTAATAATAAGAACGTATGAAAAATACAAGTAGACTAGAAAATAGAGAAAAAAAACATTTTTATGCGAGAGTCTTCTACGAGTGTGGATCTCAACTCTCAATGAAAGCACCAATTTGTGGATGCAAATTTCCGCCTCTTTCTTCTTAGACAAAATTGCACATACAAAACAATTAACACCTTTGGTCAAGGTCAAGAGCCTCACGCGCCCACGATGAATTAGGGGGGCTTTGACCGAAGAACCTCTGATGCCAAAGTTAGAATTTAGAGAGAAAAAGTGTTTAGCAAATTTTTAGGAGTTTTGCAAGAGTGTAGACTTAGCTTTTTAGAAAAAATAGGGTCATATATATAGGGAATGGAGGTGGCTGGCCCTTAGAGGCTTTTTGTGTGAAAATGGTGATTAATGGAATTAATCCATTAATTAGCCTAATTAATCCAATTTATATTGGAAGGTTATGAAGTAATTACCTAAGATGAGGATGGATGAGATAATTTGGAATTGGTTACCTCTTTTGGGCACTTTTGGCTTGATTGAAGGATGATTCTCCACTGCTCGCGTGTAGGAAACCCGGTGTGTCTCGAGGGTTAATTTGTCAGCTTCACCCAAAAATCTACATGTCGCCTCTTGTTTATTTTTGACTCCACACTATTCTATATCCTTCATTTCTGTTATGTATTTTATCTATCTCTAATACAAAAATCAAAATTAAAAACAAAATTATTATTTTCACAACAAAAATATATCTATATATAAATGTATAGTTATCAAAGGACCCCGCAAAATTAGTGAAACAAATTTAGATACATCATAGCATGTTGAGGAGGTCAGGTCAAGCCTTAATGTGGCTCCACCATGTGTGCAGGTTCTGAATGAAACAAATGATAGTTTTGTGTGGTCAAAATTAGTGAAACAAACGATAGAAAGCAAGAGAAAATAAAACAAACCAAACTACTAACAAAACCAATATTACCAATGGTTAAGAGAAGGTGTGTCATTGACTATGGTCCTGGGTGGACTCAAATGCCCTTCGTATTTTTCAGGTCTCACTAGGAATTAGTCTTATTTTTTGGAATGTAGGATACCTCAGACTTTGGATCCTCTAAGCATTTGAGGCTTCAGTCATGAGTAGTTTCTATCCAACTTTGGATCTAATTTAGGCCTCGCAATGATTCAGTTTGCTTTGATGGGTCTTGCTTGGTAAGTTGTGTGTTACTTTTTGTTCTTGTTGGAAAATATTAGTATTTCTTTAGGTTTTTATTTATTGATTTGGGTTTTTTTGTGGGTTTAGGATTTGGTCTTCATTGCCTGTTATGGTTAGGGGTTAGTTCTTCATAAATATGATGTTTTGTTATTCAGTTTAAAAGTAAGTCACAGTAGTCTCTTTGGTTGTAGACATCATGACATTCTTCCATTTCAGTTTATTAAAATTATGTTCGTTTGTAGTTGGTTTGTTCATATTGATACGTAGTCTAATTTTAAACTCTTTTCGTATTATTGTTTTATTTCAATATTTCTTAATATAACTCCAAGAAAATGAATATGTGTTGTCATAATCTCGTAAAAGATAAGTATAGTCGCTGTATGATTGATCCGAGAATTCACCATGATACTGAAGGTGAGCTGGATGAGTTTGTCGGGTAAAACATTGAGGTTGAGATCAAAATCAAATTTGTTTTCACCTCAAGAATTTCAGCTTGTTTCTTTCACGGATTCTCTTCTTTTGGCAGGAAAATCCATTAGAACAAAACGTAAAGATAATTAGCCCAACAACTTCAATTTATTATAAGAAGAAAAAAAAAAAACAGGATAATGCGTACCTACTTTTGATTACAACTACAAACCAACCTTGCATTGTTTGTATCTATCAAGCATTTATTTTGTCTTCTTGAAGAAGTCTCTTCCGCTTTAGCCACTGTTAACAATATTTTGAAGGGAACTTTAACGAAAAGCTCCCAGTACTGTTCACTTTAACGAAAAATCATATTTTTACACTAAAAAGTCAATCTTGATACTATTCACTTTACCCTTTATTTTGTCCTTATCATTAAAACTCAAAGTTTTCAAGCTATTTTCGTTAGTTTTCTTTATTTTGAATGCATTCGGACAAATGCGTTACAGTTTAGCCTACTAGTGAGAGTGGATAATAGGATAATTAAGAGTAGGGTCAATATTAGTTTATTACCCTCAAGTTTTATAGCTTTTAACATTTATTATATCAATTTTTTTTCATCTCAGAGTCATACCTAAAGTGTTAATTTTGAGACAGTCTCATATATCCGTTAGTCAAACTGTTAGTTCTCTCGTTAAGTGATGACGTGGCGCCCATGTGGACAATGACTAGGCACCACATGTCAAAAAAATATTAAAATAATTAATTAAATAAAAGTTAAAAAAATAAAATAAAAAAATAAAAACCTAAAAACTTCCCGTATTCTACCTCCCCCATTTCTTTACTCTGCAACGCCAACCCCCCTTGGCGCACCCTCTCCATTCCTCATCCCCATGCATCCTCCTTCTTCTGAGGTTGGGGTTTTTTTCTTCTTCTTCTTCTTCTTATGGGTTGCAAATTCCGTTTTGTTTTTTTTTCTCTTCCTTCTTCTTCTTCTTCTTCTTTTGGGTTGCAGATTCAAGGTTTTTTTTTCTTCTTCTAGGTTGCAGATTTGGTTTTTTTTTTCTTCTTCTTTTGGGTTGCAGATTTTTTTTCTTCTTCTTCTTCTTTTGAGTTGCAGATTTGGTTTTTTTTTTCTTCTTCTTCTTCTTCTTCTGGCTTGCAAACTCGGCTTTTTTTTTCTTCTTCTTCTTCTGTGTTGCAAATTCGGTTTTTTTTTTCTTCTTCTTCTTCTTTTGGGTTGCAGATTCGATTTTTTTTTTCTTCTTCTTCTTCTGAGTTGGAGGCGCGAACGGAAGGGGGGGAAGGGATAGGTTTTTTTTTAAAACTAATTATTTTAATATTTTTAATAACACGTGGCGCTCAGTCATTGTCCACATGGGTGCTACGTCATCACTTAACGGGAGAACTAATAGTTTGACTAACGGATGTATGAGACTATCCCAAAATTAACACTTTAGGTATGACTCTGGAATGAAAAAAAAATTGATGTACTAAATGTTGAAAACCACGAAACTTGAGGGTAGTAAACTGATATTGACCCTTAAGAGTATGCTTGATTCAAAGTTCGTACTCTTCAAATTGCAAATTGTAACATTTGGATTGTGTAGTATAGCAACACACGAGATTCAAAATTACTATTTTATTAAAACCTTACGGCTCATTAATCAATATTCTGTGTTTTGGATCGTCTTTCCTTTACTTGTACAGTAGAATTTTCCTTTTTCTTTCCTATTCTGTGACTTCGAAAAGGAAGACTAGAAGTAACTAATTAATATTTAAATGCTAATCCCGTAACATTTTGGGTGCGACTACCAATTTTTTGATAGCTCCTAATTAGTAATTAGAACTTAATCTCTCCTAAATTTGCTTCAACAGAAACATGATGCTTCAGGTCACCAATTTCCAGTTTGTGTTCGCCCAATGGGATTCTCCGGATCCCAAATTTGTCAACGATGCTCAGGTGCTTGCACACGTGGACGCCAACCCTAACCCGCCTCTCCGAACCAGCCACGATATGGACCTTGTGAAAGCCCACGAGTTGCTTGTTAGGGGCCCATTTTACTGCCGGTGGGGTCTCGAACACCAGAATAGTGTGGGTCCCGTCCATGGTTCCGGTGTTTTTGACGTCGACGTGGACATCGAGTGAGAGGGAGTCGCAGTTTGTGTGGCTGACTCGGACGCCGTTGTGGTTTAGCATGGTTAAGTTTTTGGCACCAACGAGGCTGGTGAGTGGGACTGAGACCAGTGTGGGCCCCTGTGCTAGTGTGTGGGAAAATCTGGTGTAGCTGAGGCCTAGCCCAAATGGGAAAACAACTGGGCCCTTGTAGAATCTGTAGGTCCTGCCAGGGTAGCCTCTTGCTGGGTCTGCTCTCATGGCCATGTCTGTCATTGGCAATTTGGCCACATAGTTTTGAGGGTACCATGTCATAGGGAGCTTTCCACCTACACAAAGAAAACATAATTAATCAATATCACGCGGCAGCGTGACAGTCATAAATATAAGTTTCTCATTTGTTTGAGTGTTACTTGGGTTAGTAGTGCCAAACAAAACATCGGCAATGGCAGTTCCTCCAGCCTGACCAGGATACCCAACCCAAATAATAGCTCCAATGCGCGGGTCATTCTTTGCGAACGTCACATCAATAGGACTACCAGACATTATGACCAATATCGTTGGTCCTCTGGAGGCCCTAGCCACCCTGGACACCAGCTCTTGTTGGTGTCCGGGCAAGAGGAGGTTGGTCCGGTCTCTGAACTCTGCTTCGATTGATTGGTCAAGGCCTATTACTAAGACAGTTGCATCAGCCTGTCTTGCTGCAGCCTCAGCAGCACCAATTAGTCGGTTTCCATTGCAATGAACATCTGAGCAACCAGCTTGGTGTATGGTCCTTGTGTACCTCGCAATTCCTTGTAGTGGCGTAGTGTAACCACATGCAACTCCTACATACAATTACAAAGATATCCAATGGATCAAATTTTAAATAATTGCTAAGAAATTGGACTAGAGTGACTATATATATATATATATATATATATATACAGTTTTACATTTTTAGTAGACTTACCAGCATAATTTCCAATCATTGTTTCAGTAACATCAGAATTAGGTCCGATTACCGCCACGGTACGATGGCGCAGGGTTGAGAGGGGCAACGAATTCCCATGATTTTCAAGCAGAACAATGCCTTGCCTGGCAGCTTCAAGGGCTAGCTCATTGCTGGACATTTTGCATACATCTGTTGGGCCTAGGTTTCCATATCTCTGAGTTGACGGTTCGCCATCGAACATGCCCAACCTCATCTGGACAGTGATCGTATTAGCCAACGCGTAGTTAATGTCGATCTCATTTACTAGGCCCGTCCTCACAGCCGCCTCCGTGTGTATGGCAAGGAACGGCCCACAATCCAAATCCAAACCTGCAGTTTGCAAATTTGGGTTTAGATTCTCATAACTTTATCTTTCATGCACGTTAGACGCTCACTATTAAACCGCTAATCACCTGCTTTAATTGCGTCTGCTGCGGCTTCTTCTGGTGTCTTGGTGTAATGTTGGTCGTCATAATAAACACCAACTGAGTCACAATCCGAGACTATATACCTATTTGGACACGTACACCAAAAGCTTAATCAGATATTAAAGGCTACACATACAAATTAAGGGGAATTATATAGCATTAGTTCAAATCAATGGGACGTCTCACCCATTAAGTCTCCATTGGCCGCGGATTCTGCCCTTGAGGAGATCAGGGTCAGCACAAGTAGGCTTTCCATTGACCTGGTTGTAAGAGCACATAACACTAGCAACGTTCCCATCTACCACACAGGCTCTGAAGGGCACATCATATGTGTCTTCCAAGTCTTGCTTGCTAACCTGCACATGTCACACATAAAAACATTTTATACACACTCTAAATATATATATATATATATATATATATATATGAAAATGTTGTTTCATCTGACTATCTAATATGTTAATTATGATGTCAGACTGTCAACTCAAAATATTGATTATGTCTAAATTGGCGCAATGACAACATAACATATCGTACATGTGAATATGCTTAAATATAAAATGACTAGCTAGGTTAAGATTTTGTTACCCTAGCGTTGAAGTGGAAGCGATCGACGCCGTTCCAATTATCGAGATCATAGGCGGTGTAATGTTTGCAACATGCAGCAACCTTAAGGCGATTGCCAGCACCGTCACCTTGGAGGCCCTTGACATACCTAGCACCATACTTGGCAGCCAAGACAGGGTCTTCCCCAGGAGTCTCTTGCCCTCTGCCCCATCTCGGGTCACGAAATATGTTCACATTTGGGCTCCAAAATGTCAATCCTGCCGCGCCCCCGTTGTACATTGCCCTTGCTTCATCAGACACAACCTGTTCAATTACAAAAAAAAATTATATGACCGCATAATTTAATTTCCCTTCAATTTTTTTTTAAATAAAAGAAAATGAGTAGCCTTTCAATCAGGGAAATATTGATCGACAAAGGAACTTGATTAATTTATTTTCCGGTTTGCCACTACGAGAAAATGGTCCAATATTTCGTACATGTAATAGTGGGTGTATGTATATACTTTTTCTAATCCAAGATAACAATTTTAGAAGCTAAGAATCTAAGATGGGTCCCAAAAGGGGATGCCGAAAGTAAAATTTTCAACAAATTTGTGATGGTAACTTGCCCAGTTGAATTCATCAATGGTTTGCACCCATCTGTGCTTTTGTTTTTTCTTTTACAAGTAACGCTTTAGACTAAATTTATCTAATCATAGGGAGATTTGAACTTAGGTGCAGATGGAGGATCACATTACTTTAATCAATTTAACTAAATTAAGATTTGCTTCATCGATGCCATTTTGATTTTGGGTTGGCTATTAATGAAATTTGTAATAACATGACTAATGCGACTCGTAACTAAGAATTATCTGTGAGATTATTATGAACTAATACTTAAATTGAAGCATGTTTTAATAGGAAGAAAGCGGGGAAATCAGGAAGAAACAAATGTAGAAATAGAAACAACTTCCGAAACGTAGGGGACTAAATAGGAACAAGAGGGATCCACCGAAGAACATCATTCTCCTTCATTTTTTTCGAAAGAAAAGGGGGATACGGACAAAATCGATGAAACGAAAGAGATCCGAGTGAATGGAAAGGAAAAAAAAATCAATTCCACTTTAAAGAAACACGGTATAAAAAAAGACCAATTTATTAAACTTATTATCTGGATGGAAATCATGAACAAGAAAATTCAAAGTTAGAAATATTAAAAAAAAAGATATCTTCTGGTTTGAAAAACCTATTATGACTATTCTTTTCGACTATAAACATTGGAATCGTCCGTAAGAAATGAAATGACACAATGTTTTTTTTCCAACTATATACGTCTGTGTGCATATTTAGTAAACAATTTCAATCAAGTCTTGAAAAGAAAAATAAACAAGAGCAACAACCACAATAAAGAGCTACTGAAAATATCGTTTGTGTTGTTTGTTTCATGGACATCATGGTTTTTAAGGCTTAATCAGGCTTTGCCAGTCAATATCATTTGCCGCCAATATTGTCCAATTCATGAAGGGATGTTGAATTTAGGTAGCTCATCGAATTTCCAATGCATGTGCCATGTACCACTATGTTACATGTATCCATGCAAATTTCACCTCTATTTCCTTTCCTTAAAATGTTAAATTATTTAATATAAATCACAAAACCTTTCTCTCACCGGATGTTTATATCGGATGGTAGCAAATCGCTATTCTTATTAAATAATATATGTCAGATATATATATATATATATATATATATATATATATATATATATATATATATATATATATATTATGACAATTAAAGTATATTAAAGTATAACAGTTAGGACAATTTTGATCACATGATTGGAGATAAAAGAGTTATAGGCAATAGGTCCAAAGTGATGGTTAATACATTAAAAAAAAAAAAAAAAAAAAAAAAAAAAACTTTGCCTTCTATTTTCTATTCTAAAGTTTTATACCGCAGAGAAAAATAAACAAAAGAAAAAGAAAGAATCCTCACCCGTCCGATTTCCTCCCAGAGCGACTCGTTGAAGGAAGCAGCGGTGGTGATGACTTGAGGGAAGCTAGTGGCCCCAAGAAAGGCCCCACCAAACTTGGTTCCAGGTCCCACATTGGACACACCATGAAGTGCCTCAGACCACCACTCGTAGCCCTGAATGCCAAGCCTAGGCACGTCAATGGCATTGTTCACCAACAGCCTGATCTTCTCCTGCAATGTCAGCCGTCCGATCAAGTCCTGAACCCTATTGTGGATCGGCGCCCTCACCCTGCAGAACTTCAACGTTCTGGTTATCGGGTTTCGAGGGTCGCAGGCGAAGGGCGGACGAGCATGCACAACTGCAATGTTGCAGAGGGAAGAAAATAAGAACAGAAGAGAAAAAAGGGTGAGAAGTTTGGCAATATTGTATGCCATATCTTTAAAAAATGGAATATTGAGTATTTTTTTACCCTTTTTTTTCTTGTGATATTTTGGGTATTGTGTTTCTTGTGAGTGAAGGGTTTGGCATGTGTGTATTTATAGAGAAAAATTTAAGAAGGTTGCGTTTGGAGGATGGCTTGGGGAGAGAAGAGGTTTTTCATGATTGAATTTCCACGTAGACCATCTTTGAAGCTAACCAAAACAGAGAGAGAGAGAGAGAGAGAGAGCGGAGGGAGGAGTGTGTCAGTGCAACACGCAGTCGGCACTGGATGGTCACTTAAGGTAAGGAGGTATAGGCAGTAGAAAAGTATATGTGCCATAACCATGAAGCAAAACGGGCAAAAGGAGGAGACATAAAATAATTGAAGAATATTTTCCACAAATATTTAAGAAATGTTGGGATCACGGACGAGAGAATCTACTTTATTTTTTTTCTTTAATTTGTCACAGAAGTTAATTTGACAAAGGCAAAAACAAAATATTTACAGGGAATGTGGAGAATGGCTACGCAATATTCAACATAATTGAATAAATTCCAGATTCCTATATAATTTTACAAATACGAAAAATATATATGTATATACCAGTGTGATTTTTCGTAGTTTTTTTGGAGTAAAATAATTAGGAGAAATGGTTATAAAGGACAATGAATTTGCTTCTTGGAAGCCTTTTCTGCCTTAACAATGCAGCGTTTAGTCCTTCCAAGTTATAGTTATTCACAAAAAGGAATTGGAGGGAGCAGAAGTTTTTGATTTGCTCTCGTGACTTTTGCTTGTGCAGACTACACGAGACCTAAAAGGAAGTCAATCTCGTGACTAGCTACTACTACGATTTCAAGTCTCTACCAGCGATCGATGAAACAAAACCATTTGTCTTATTTCCTTCTTTATTTTGTTCTTGTGAGTTTGTACTGTCTCAATGGCTTAACATGCTTCCAACTTAACCCAACATTATAGCACTATAGCCTCTTGTTACACGGGGATGCGTGCTTTTTTTGTTTATTATTTATTTTTATTTGATAATATATTATTTATTGTTTTGATTTTTAGTTTTAGTTTTTTTTTTACTTTAGTTATTATTATTTTTTATAAAAATATATTGTAGAAAATAATAAACTTAATTACTACTAACCACCCACAATCACACTATGTGGGTGGTTTTGTTTTTTTTTTCTTTTGAAATCACAACGGAAAAACGACAATTTTAAAATATATAAACTTCACTCTTTTTGCCTTCTCTTTCTATATATAGATATATTCATGCAAATTATATATGGAGTGGTAGTTTAGTACCATGCACTAACTTAAAATACTCAATCGACCGGTCTACATGAATATGGATACAAAATATGTACTGTAGATTATTAACCGGTCCAAACTACTTCTTTCTTTAAATATTTGCTTGTTGATCTATGCTACACTGAAGATACAGATGTGTTCAAAATGTCTAAATGTTAACGCATGTAGAATTCAAAAAGCATTAATAGTTATGTGTAGACAAGCAGTAGCAATTTTTTGTTCGTTGCATGCTTTGTTAACCATATCCGATATTTATACAGATAGATAATAGTAGTGCTTAATTACTAATTAGGATTTGATACGTGACAGATGAGCTGAAAATATACGGTGGCGTGGAGAATTATATAATTATATTATTCAGGACCGATATATGAAATGGACAAGAAGGAAATTGAAAAAAAATAATAATTCCCAACCACTTATATTATATGGGGGTGTGTTCACAGTACGCTGAAAATTTTCTCCACGAATTGGATTAAAGATTGTAATATGAGAATTATATATTTTTGTATTTCTCACATAGTAGTAAATGCAGATTAAATTAGAAATAAATGAGAATAAAGTACAACATTATTTAGAATAAAGTACATTATTTATCACGTATTTATACTACTAATAATTTTAGAGTATAAACAAAGTCTAAGTACGAAAACCACTTCCCTTTCCCTATCAATACTAAACCATCAATATCCATAAAATCTTTCTTCCGATAGTATAAGCATCGCGCATGCGTACAAGAAATTAAGAAAAGCCAATGACTCAAATAAAAATTATTTATGCAAGTATATACAACTTTCTAGTACATGATAATATATAATACCAATTAACACAACTCTTTACCTAACCTAGGAAAAAAAAAGGTCCAGTGAAGAAAGGAACAAAATAAACTTTGAAAAAGAAGAAATGAACATTACAATTTTCTCAGATAAACTCAATGTTTATATTCTGTGGGACCCCTAATGTTTCAACAGAAACCAGTTGTGAATTTGATGTCACCATGCTTTTCTGGTTTTACATTTCATCAGTACCATGTATTTGATTTTTTGGGTTTAGGGGGTCTCATCGTCTTATTACACCACGTGAAATGACGCAGTTTAGACTTTAGAGCCAATTGGCTGGCTAGTGACTTGCGAAGTGGTTCAACAGAAAACCCTTTTCTACTAACCATTTTTTATGTTCATTTCTTGGGAAGACAAAAAAAAACCCCTCTCACTAGCTATATGCTCTAGTTGCTATTTGTCCACTCAAACAATCAAACGATTTCAGGATTCCGAGATAATTTGTTTTTACTATCAACTTCATCACATTTTTTGTTAGTTTTTTATATTTCAATATACGAAAATATATGTACACGAATGATGAATTTGGTTAAAAGCCAAATACATTGACACGTTTTTTTAAATTAAGAGTTCAAAAATAAATTAAAAGTTCAAAGCGGTACTAAGTTTAGAGCACTTTCAAATAAGATGTCAAAATGACCACATCAGCAATAACAATAAAAAAATGGAGTTTTAATAAAAAAGGCTTGAACTAAGTTTATTTTAACCAAAAACCATCCTATAACTTTTTTTAACCAAAAACCATCCCAGAACAAAGTAAAACCCACAAAACCAACAGACAGCTCGACCACCAGCCAGTCACTCATGGCTCTCCTTTGGCCCTCATCCTCCTCCTCCTCCTCTTCGTATCGCTGAGTACTACAACTTTCCTTTTTGAATCACCATATTTCGTTAAGTATTGAAGAAGTTATATCCATTTGAATCTTACCCAGTTTCTGGCGACCTCCGAGGCTTTCGAGGCATTTTTCGGCCAAACAAAAAAAAGTTAGCCATCTTGCAAGGTACCATTCTCTTCGTCTCTTCGAGAACTACGATTTTCGTTTTTGAATCACTCGATTTTGTTGAGTATTGAAGAAGTTATGTCCATTTGAATCTTACCCAGTTTCTGGCGACCTCCGAGGATTTCGAGGTATTTTCCGGCCAAACCATGGCGAGTTAGCCATCATGCAAGATACCATTATATTCGTCTCTTCGAGAACTACGATTTTTGTTTTTGAATCACTCGATTTCGTTGAGTATTGACAAAGTTATGAGCATTTAAAGTTTGTCCAACTTTCCGGCCGAAATCCGGCCTTCCCTTCCGTTTAGCTCCAGCAAGCAGCAACCACACCAAACCCTTTGGTGTTTAAGTGACTGTTTCTGGAAAAGTGATTGTTCACTGTTTCTGGAAAAATGAATGTTCACTGTTTCTTTAAAAGTGACTATTCACTGTTTCTGGAAAAGTCACTGTTTCTAGAAAACTGACTGTTTCTGGAAAGAAAAGGACCAAAATTCAGAAACAGTGATTTAAATTCCAAAAACAGTGACTTAGATTCCAGAAACAGTGATTTAGATTCCAGAAACAGTGTTACTTAAAATCCAGAAACAGTTTATTTTTACATTAAAAAAACAGTGACTTAAAATTCCATAAACAGGAATTTAAATTTCATAAACAGTGACTTAGATTCCATAAACAGTGAC
Organism: Crataegus laevigata; assembly: GCA_963580275.1. Lineage (NCBI taxonomy): Eukaryota > Viridiplantae > Streptophyta > Magnoliopsida > Rosales > Rosaceae > Crataegus > Crataegus laevigata. The sequence goes on along the minus strand of OY756940.1, from coordinate 11,926,201 downwards.
TTAAATTACAGAAACAGTGTTACTTAAAATCCAGAAACAGTTTATTTTTACATTCCATAAACAGTGACTTAAATTACAGAAACAGTGTTACTTAAAATCTAGAAACAGTTTATTTTTACATTCCAGAAACAGTACTACAACTTTCCTTTTTGAATCACCCTATTTCGTTGAGTATTGAAGAAGTTATATCTATTTGAATCTTACCCAGTTTCCGGCGACCTCTGAGGATTTCGAGGCGTTTTCCAGCCAAATCACGGCGAGTTAGCCATTGTCCAGGGTACCATTCTCTTCGTCTCTTCAAGAACTACGATTTTTGTTTTTGAATCACTCGATTTCGTTGAGTATTGACAAAGTTATATCATTTTGAATCTTACCCCGTTTCCGGCGACCTCCGAGGCTTTCGAGGTGTTTTATGGCCAAACCATGGTGAGTTAGCCATCGTGCGCCATTCTCTTCGTCTCTTCGAGAAATACGATTTTTGTTTTTGAATCACTCGATTTCATTGAATATTGACAAAGTTATGAGCGTTTAAAGTTTGTCCAACTTTCTGGCTGAAATCCGACCTTCCCTTCTGTTTAGCTTATAACATGGTTTTTTATTAAACAAAACTTATAACATGGTTTTTTATTAAAACTAAAACTTTTCAAGCCCTTTTCATTAATTTTCCTTAAAAAAAAGACAATGCAAGTGTTTTCTAACCGAGGTACTAATTCTTATGTGGCATGACATAGAATGGCAACAAGAAAAGTTGTTGTTAAATTTGACAGCAGCTTCAAATCTATTTTTAATTATTTGAAATCAGGATTTGTTCAGCAGAAAGCCAGGAGTCTTGACAGTTTCTCCATTACCACTACATATCAACCAAAAAGAAAACTAATCTCAAAGTACTACAACCTATCAAACTAAAGATTGGATTACACCTTGCTGGAAGGAGCTTCTAATCGAACAAGCTGAATCTGATATCGTCATCACTTTTTTCCTTGGGTTCTTCCTTCTTCTACTCTGCTGCAAGAGCAGCTGTAGTTGGGGTAGCCTCATCGACACCTGAAGCAGCAACGGCAATAGCAGCACCACGGCTGCAAAACCTCAACACATTATCATTTTTATTATGGGTGGTACAGAGGTAAGGGAGACGAGATATGAGAATGAAGGGTGGTAAAGAGCTGCGTGGTTGCAAAACCTCAACAACATCGCCTAGGGTTTTTGACACACCCCAACCCAAAATATCAAGTCTTTTTAGCCGTCACGTGCAAGTGGCGTAGCCATGTGCGATGTGCGAAAGTAATAGAATGAAAATAAGTGAGAAAACGAAAAGCGAACCGAATAATTTACATCATAAGGATAAGTGAGTAAGAGTGATGAAAACGGAAGCATAACAACACAACATCAAAGTTCAAGTAACCTAGGTGCAGTCCAGAATAAACAAGAACTAAATAAACAATAGCCATAAAATCCTACATGGATGGCGCTCTGTCAGAACTGCCTTGATGCCTCATTCGCCACCGACGTCACCGCTGATGCGAGAATTAACTCGACACAAATTAAACCCTCTTTTTGACAATCGTAGTATAGGTATAAGTAGGGTATCGTTCTGGACCGGGGATTAGGAGGGATTGCTAATCAAAGTAAAAATAATTTAAAAACGTAAAAACAAAATTTAAAATACTAAACTAAAATAAAAACACTTAACTAGAAAAACTTAAAATAGAACTAACAAATAAACTAAAATAAATCAAAAGACTCAAAACAACTAAACTAGGCTAAAAACTCAAAACACACTAAAAATGACTCAAAATAATAAAAACAATTTAAAATAAAAACTAGGAAATTAATTAGACGGAAATTAAATTAAAAGATAAAAAATAATAAAAAGTAACTAAATAATAATATTATAATAATGAGGGGATTGATTTTTGACGAAACGTAAATTAAACTTAAATAAATTACAAAATTGACAAAAACATAAAATAAAAGTGAACGGATAGATAACGGATTGGCTAGAGGGTTTTTCTCCACACATGACACAAATGTAACCTAAATTGATTCCCAGTTATGAATTTAGCAAACGCATGAATGACAATGCTCCAAGTTAATTAGGTCCGCTTAAATTAACTTTCAGATTTCCCTAGATTCATTGAATTGGACGAAATACGCATCACAACCAAATTATTCTTATCAAGTTCCCTAACTATGGAATACGCATGATAGGGAGACATATCAAAGATCATTAAGTTCAATGGAAATCATAAACATCGACTAGGCATTCATAACTATGGAATACGCATGTTAATCCAACCTAGGGTTTACTAAACACAATCGTGACTAGCGATTTTTACTACTCATGAATATAAGTTCATAACGATTAGGTGAAATTCCCTTATATCCTAGCATCAAGTCTAAGCATGCAAATTAAGTATCGACCCTTAACCCACATACATAAACAAGTTATTAATCAAATCAGAATAGTAAACCACATCCAAACATTTATACATTCATAACTGGAGTAAATCAAATTAAAATTACAAATATAATCATGGTTTCGAATTAACCTCTAGCCAAAATAAATTAATTACACATTATTTATAAATTAAAACAGAAATAAAACATAAGTTAAATCTGAGTTTGGAGGGGATAAACCGAAATGGAGTGTGCACGGATTTGTTTCCACCGTGAGCTTGTTTCTGTGCGTGCTCACTCCCTCAAGGCTGAGCTTGATTCTTGGCGCAAGCTGCGCCACTTCTCCCTCCGTCTGCCTTTCACAGACTGCCACTGAGGCAGCTCTTTCAATTCCCGCGCCTCAGCTCACGCTCAAGCTTCCTGCTGCCTTCTGTTTGATTGACCTCCGTGGCCTGCGCCTGGCGAGACTTCTCTGCGCTGCCTATGTCTCGCAGCAACCCTCCAATATTTTCTGTTTCCCTCGAGAGCTCTCCACGTTCTGCCCCCGAGGACTCCCTCCAGACCTCTCCCCCCTTGAATTCCTGTGCACGCCCTTTTAAACTTTCTGCCAAGTGTGGCAGCTCTCTCTTCACTCAATGGGCGCTGCCCTGGTTCCCACCGAATGCAATTTATTATTTTTTTTTTTATATATTTTCTTTCCGCTGCCTTTTCTCACCGACTGCCACAAGGCTTTCCATTCCCTTTTTATTATTCTGTTCTGTTTGTTGCCCAAAGCAGCTTTCCTTATTATTCTTTCCGTGAGTGGCCTTGAGTTGTCTTCCCGTGAGGCTCCCATTTATTCCCTTGCTTTTCTCCTGATTTGCACCGCCCCATTTGCACCATCAATTGCTCCCATTATTTTTCTTTCCATGTATCTTTAACTGCTGGATCACACACACACATATAATATTTATAAATATAAATATATAAATATATATATATATATATAAATAAATAAATATATATATTATTTCCAAATAATAAGTTCTAATCAACAAGCAAGATAGTTTAAACGAATTAATTACTTAACACTTCATTTATTCTATTTTTATTTTCTTAGCTTGATAAATTCTATAAAACATAAAAATAACGTAAATAGCTCAAAATATAACGAACTAACTAAGAAAAGACGAGTGAATTTGATATAAAAATATATATAAATATGATCCGATCAACCGCTACCTAAAACCTGGAGGGGCGCAAAATAGAAAACGTGAGTGGGCAAAACTAAGCTTTTCCAAAACCGTTTCAATATCAAAGTATTAACCCCTCTCTGTAAAACAAGAATACTTTCCCAGAAAATATCTTACGTACACGTATACCAAATCATGCTGAAAAACGATTTATCCCAAGTATGCAATGTCAGAATACGCCATGTCGAAATACCCAATCAAAACAGCATAAGCATCAAGCAGGTGAGATAAATCAAAGCATAATATGCCGGCAATATCAATACGTCAGTCGAAGTCACCTAACGTGACCTGTACGGCTGAATCTATAACTCCTCAATCAAATCTTGCACACAAGTCGAAACCACCTAGTGGTTTGTACGACAGACTGGTGTATAATATTACGCTCAGTGGTATGATCACGTGAAGGCTGTGCGACATATTGCAAGTCACCTACGAGTCGAAACCACCTATAGTGGTCTGTACGACAGGCTGGCACCTGCCTTGGATTCAAGGTGAGCATACGGTGCGGGAGGTGAACGATCACCTGAAGGCTAGGCCCTACTCTGGTGTAGCACAAACACCGGGGTGCAAGAATATAAGTTATATCTCAATCTCATCGTCAACACAACTATCACTAACAATCTACTCACCTGACTTACCTGAGCGTCCACGGCGCCAATCCATAATCAACATAAATCATAATAACAATAACGATATTCAACATGGCATTTCAATTATAAAACCATTAAAAAAATGTAATTTTTGGGGAAAATACCAATCATATATATACACTGAAAACAAAAGCCCACTCATTGATAAGTAGAGGGGTCGTAGCCCCCGAGCCTTGCGTGGTTGTGCTCCTCCTCAGGCTAGGCCTCACCTATATGCGAAACAACTATAAAACCGTCAATTAAACATACATAACTAACCTTAGATAATAACTTCTCATACATTGCTCAATTGGGGTGTTTGAATATACCAACATGCTCTACTCGATCCCACGAACACCCCTATATTTTTAGAAAAAAATTTCAATCATCCACGCGCTGGCCAAGGCACGGCCCCACACGTAGGCACGTGCCTGGCACACGGACGATATAGTTAATGCCGTTAGGGAATATTCCGTCAAAACTAACATAACTCCCTTACATTCTGTTAGGAATATTCCGTCAGGATTGACGGAATATTTCGTTGTCCCCTACCTTAGTTCATCGGAATCCAGCGCCGGCGACCGCTGCGTCGCCGGATTTTGGAAAATCTTTAAACTTGGATTTCTCACTCATTTTTCAACCAATTTTCATGAAATTAACACCAAAATGAAGCTTAAGATGAGAAGAACACATCCTTACCACTTTTAAGCCTCAACAACGCCGGAATCTCACCGGAGAAAACTCGTAAAATCCGGTCAACCTTAGAAACTAACCTTCCCGATGTCCAAAACACCTCAACGATACTCCTCGAGCTTCATGAGGATGTCTAGAAACTCCATGTAATCTTAGAATCTCCAACAACCTCCTCAATCACGAGTGCATGAACAATACCCTTATTTGAGCTCTCGGGTTTCTGGGGTTTTCAAGGGTTCCAAGCCAAACCAAAGGCATGGTTGTGTTTGTTAAGTCACAAGGAAGACGATGATGGTAGTTTAAACCTCAATCTGTGCCAAGATCAAGAGATACATGTATATCCGTACGGTTGCAGTGAAGAGAAGAAGAAGAAGTCTCGAGAAAGAGAGAGACAGAAAATAGAAATGGGTGCACGTGTAAAAGTGTGGATGTGTGTGTGCTTTCCCTTTAAACCCACCAATCACAACCAAACCAAACTAAAAACAATTTAGGTTCCAATTAGGTCCAACTTAAGGAAGACAAGAGACAAGTCCAAAAATATGGGAAAAGCCAATGGGTCCAAAACATGGTCCAATCACACACACGTCCACACACGAACAAGGGTAAAAATGTCAATTCATGCCATCGATAAAATTATTCCAGAACGGGCTGTCACAGTTTTAATCTATTTTTAGTTATGAATAAATACTTTTCATCATTATTAATTTTTTTTGTTTTAAAAATAATATAATAAATAATAGTTTAATTTTGAAATATCGGGTGGAGAACAAAATTCATAAAAAGGTTAGATTGCCACATAAGCCTTCAAATATAAATTTCATGTTTAAAATTTGAAATCTTCTTTAGAGATGGTCTTAAAAGGCATTTGTTAAAGTTTTTCATTCACTCCTTAAAGAATCTGGTTATTTCTAGCAGCATTTTTGGGGGGGGGGGGGGGGACTCTATGGGTAGCTAGGCTTATCTGCTTCCTTATTTGATCTTGCTAACTCTAACACTCTTTGTTTTCTTTGTTGGGTTTTACGGCTCAAAATTAGGATGATGCAAAACATTAGGTTTGTGTTACCTATTTGGTTTTGGTGTCCTATTTGGGTTTGAGTTTTGACTTCTTAGTTGGTTTCCTTGGTGGAGAGATTTTGTCCTATTAAGATTCTTATTGTAACCTAAGTCCTATGCACTATAAATAGGACCTTAGGGTTAGTGTATTTTGGGTGGCTCATTCGTGTGGCAATTTGGTGAGAGTGAGCAATTTGGGAGAATCTTCTCCGTTTGTTTGAGTTTTCTACTCGTTTGGTTTAGGGTTTGTAATTTGTGAGATTTGGGTTGTGAGAATTTAAACACTCTTTTGTAATCTTCGTTTGTTTAGTTAAATTCATCGTCGTGCTTCACTCTTGGACGTAGGCTTTACACCGAACCATGTAAATCTCTTGTGTTAGTTACGTTGATATTGGTACTTTGTTAGAATTTACTTCCATTTGCGCATAAAAGTACAACAAGTGGTATCAGAGCCTAGGGTTTGGCTTGGGCTTTGCTTGGCAGTCACTATGAAGCCTTATGTGTCGTCAGTGAAAGTTGATATTGAAAAGTTTGACAACAATGACTTTGGTATTTGGCAATTGAAGTTGCGTGCTTTCTTAGTTCAACAAGGGCTTTTAAAAACGCTAAAGGGTGTGAAGACTTTGTCGAGTTCGTGGACTGATGAAGAAAAAGAAGATGTTATGGAGTAGGCACTTGGAGCAATCCTGCTGACTTTATCGAATGAAGTCTTGCGTGAAGTTGGTAACATCAAATTTGCACCGGAGTTGTGGCTCAAAATTAGGATGATGCAAAAAATTAGGTTTGTATTACCTATTTGGTTTTGGTGTCTTATTTGGGTTTGGATTTTGACATCATAGTTGGTTTCCTTGGTGGAGAGATTTTGTTAATTACCTATTTGATTAGGATTTGTATTTGCTTCCTATTAGGATTCTTATTGTAACCTAAGTCCTATGCACTATAAATAGGACCTTAGGGTTAGTGTATTTTGGGTGGCTCATTTGTGTGACAATTTGGTGAGAGTCAATTTCAAGTTTGTGAGTTAGAGTGCAATTTGGGAGAATCTTCCCTGTTTGTATGAACTCTCTACTCATTTGGTTTAGGGTTTGTAATTTGTGGGATTTGGGTTGTGAGAGTTTAAACACTCTTTTGTAATCTTTGTTTATTTAGTGAAATTTATTGCCGTGCTTCGCTCGTAGACGTAGGCGTTATGCCGAACCACGCAAATCTCTTGTGTTGGTTTGAGATTGTTTGTTTTAGCTTCCACCTACGACGTTGATGTTGGTACTTTGTTAGAATTCGCTTCCGTTTGCGCATAAAAGTACAACATTCCTTATCTATTATTGGCTGGAAAATCGTATGATTGATTTCCATACATTATGTATGATTAGCTGGTTCGCTTTGGCCATTGGAGTAGACAAGGAATGCGACCATAAACGAAAATTCGAGAAAGAATGATCATCCATTGGAGAAGTGGCCAAAATAAGAGGCCCTATAAAAAGACCTAACTTGATAATGCATGATGCGTATGATAATGAATAGGGATGTGCAAAATATCAGCAGTTATGGGTAATCGCAGTTACTCATTCATTTAAATTTCACAATTACAGTTATGGGTATAACCGTTTACTCGTGAAATTTAAATGGGTGGTTATGGGTATTAACCGTGGTTATAAACGGGTAACCGTTTACATTCTGGGTTAAAAAAATCCAAGCATACTGTTTTCTAAACAGTTTTCGTAACCCAAAAATACTTAGCAAATATTATATTACTTTCATTGGTAACAGTTAAAAATATCGTCCGTAAACTATTATTTCAATTATTAGAATGATATAAGGACTTAAAAAATTAAAATACGGAAATGTATGATGAATGTATCTATAACGGAGTTTAAGTGTCAAAAAGAAAAAGAAAATTAAGATAATTTTTTTTAATTTTCAAGTTGTTAAAAAACATGTACACGGGTAAAAAATGGGTAATGGTAAAAAAAAATAGGGATAAACGGGTTAAAAATGGTAAATGGGTATTAAACGGTTACGGTTAAATGGGTTCACAGTTATGGGTATGGGTATAACCATTTAGGCAATTACCCAATGAGTAAACGGTTATGCAGGTATGAGAATATACGGTTATGTATAAATAACTGCAGTTACCCACCTACTATAAACGTTGTCCATCCCTAATAATGAATTATGCGTATCAGGGCCGCCTTAGCCCTCCCTATCTTTGGGTTTTTGACTAATAACAGAGACCCCCAACAAAAAGAAATTATAAAACTTTAGTAGGGCAAATGGGTGCTTCTTTGACACCACATCCTCTCACAAAAGGTGGACTTTTATGGCACGAATACATTGTTAATGTAATGTTTTTTGGAAATAATATCATGATCTATATAAGTTTCTTTTCACATGACGTTGTATTATTGACACAAGACGTCATAGTGATAATATACCTATGTTATGTAAGGTGCTTTCTCCACAAATACATACAAATTCTCTGTGCTTTTTTTATTAATATGCCCCCACTTATGTCAGCATAAGAACGTCTTATTAGCTTGTCCCACATGCCCAACCACGTGACACCCTACCATTGTCACCATGCATGGATGAAACCATCATCTTTTATGGATGCATGGATAAAAAATTGAGCTGATTTAAACTACAAAAACTGTAGCATGGGTGCGGATAGTGATTGACCATTACATTCTTATCCTTGAGAACCGAATCAGTGCAAAAAGATAGCTTTTCCAACGACCCTCATATGAATGAATCTGAGATGCTTCTCCTCTCCCGCTCATCTTTTTTTGGTTGCTTACTGGTTTGGATAAATCTCTTAACGGTTTAGTCATTGTCAAATTTTTACAAAGTTTCATAAATGCATGTCTACCTGTAAACCGTTATGCACCGCAAGATCAAAAGCCTTAGTTGTTCGGAAGTTGGTTTGCCTTTGTAAGTTACAACTTTTGTAAGTTGTAAAGAAAGCGATTTCTCCCATCATTCAGAAATGAATGCCTTTGGCTCATTCCCACATTATTCTGAACATATCACAGAAAAACTTGGACTATTGGCTATAAAATTGGAGAAAGACTACCACAGTTACACCATGACGTTATATTATTAATAAGAAATATCAAATTGAAGATGTGATAAAAATTTCAAGTCCAAACACGGTTCACTATCAACATCATCAATTTTATTCTCACTTGACCTTTTGCTAGGTATGGGTTTTATTATAAAAGACTTTGGTAGTATTAGGAGTGGAATCTCCTATATGTTAATTGTATATGTTTTTGTAATATGCCCGATATGAGATCCTATTATCCAACGCACTCCCTCATGAGTGGCCCCACACGGGGTCACAAGGGTCAACCAATTCTCACATCAGGAAATGGTCAAGTTATTATACTGGAGCTAACACCAATCAAATAGAAAGCATAATTGGTTGGTATTCAGTCACTAGAGCCAACGCCAATCTTTTCGAAGGCCTAGTCAGTATTCAGTCATTGGAGCCAACACTAATATTTGAGCCTAATCATTCAGTGAATACCCTTAAACTGGAGCTAGTGCAAATTTTCGAAAGCATAAATTAAGGAATCTTTTTCGAGCCCAATAACTAGGGCCTAGGAAGTGTAGAGAGAATAGCCTACTCCGATACCAACTTAGAATTCATGAATACTTCAATGTTTATTTTTCTCATTAGGAAGAAATATATATACTTGTACAACCGTAATCACAATTAATCTAGGAATCCCATAAAGGGAAGGAATCCTAATACAATTGATATGCAATAAAACATTCCTATTCTAACAAGATGTACTCGTGTCATGGAACATGAATTGGTTTCGGTCAAATTAAAACATATATTTGAGTTGTGCTTAGTGGTGAGAACGGTTTGGTGCGGTTGGTTATGGGGTAAAGCTAAAACCGAAACCAAATTTTATTGTGGTTCGATACAGTTCGGTTTGACAATGGGCACCGTAGTGAAACCGAACCATTCGGTTTTGGTTCAGTTTCAAATGATTTTGGCTAAACTTATAGTCCTGTTAAAAAATTTGGCTTACGTTACAGGCCTGTTTCGATTTAAGGTTCCTAACTGTTTTTTTTTTTTAATTTTTCAAATGGGAGAGAAGAATAACTTGCAGTAAGTAACCACCATGCTAAAATTCAAGGGAATCCCTTTTGAATTTTCTTCAAAATCAAAAGGAAAAAACAAATCCCACAAACCAATAAACTATGCTAAAATTCAAGTATCTAAATCCAAATCCATGTATGTACTCCACCCAATAATCAATTACACTCCAACACCTAATTTGCTAATTAAATTAACTCTTTTTGTATATATTATGTGGTTCGATTCCTTATATTATTAAACCAAAACCAAACCTTATTTCAAATTTTGGTTCGATTTCAAACTGAAATCATTTCAAACCCACAAAAATCGAACCGTTTGATACGGTTAGATTTGGTCCGTATTTCGGTTTCGGTCCCAAGTGCCTATCAGTAGTTGTGCGAGTAAATGATTCCTAGTTGTTAATGAGATAAGATTCATATACAATAAAATCTCTTTAAAGTAAAACTTCATAATACATTATAATTTTTCTTGGTCCCAACTTGGGACCAATTATGCATTGGAATAAACTTCATAATACGTTATAATTTTTCTTGGTCCCATCATAAGGAAATACACCTACACATAATTATAATTGTCAATAAGTACAAAAACATAAAGAAATAAAATACTTAACGCCCAAGAAATCCTTTTTAAGAAATACATTGATTAAGGATAAACACGTCAATAAATAATATCTTTTAACTACACCTAAGTAATAATCGCGGAACATCCTCAAAGTTATAAAATGTTGGAAGTATGCCCACAAAGCCACTCATTTGACGTAATAGCTTTTGGAATACTTATTGTGTTAAACTATAAAATGTTTAATAGAGGGCAAAGCTTATTGTTATTCACTATTTATTGTATTATGTGTTTAACCAATAAGGGAATCCAAGGAATGTATTTAATCTAAGAGAGAAGTGATCTAAATGAGTTGGATTAACGAGACCTTTTTCTTATGTTCATTCCTGAAACGTTCCTAGCCATAGGATTGCCAATTGGGCATTGACAATCCGCTAAGGTTAGTATGTGTTATGTTAACTCAAGTGTGAGTATGACTAGTCTCAAGTCATTTAGTGTTGGACACTGAGACAAACACATAGGTGCTCAAAAGGTAATTGAGTACACTGAACTACGATCAAAAGGAGTTCGAACATACATGTCATGTAAGAACTCGTAAGTTGCAAGATGCAAAGTAGTCATTTGACCTGAGGCATCATAGATGTCTAATGGTTGGGTTCTTGATCTTTGATCATGTCAAAGGCATTCCATTGAGAATGTCCACGGCATCATTGGGGTCAAGCTATCTAGTCATGTGGGCATATGAATGCACAACAAGGGATCTCTAACCTTCCATGGTGGAAGGAGAATACTCTGAGATATAATTCGAGAGTCTTTGGGCAAAGCATATGAATATGACTCAGGAAGTTTGTTCCAAATCATATTCAATTGAATCATATAGAGAAGTATCACATTGGATAGTAGACATGAAACAAACTATCACTTAAACAATGTGATCGAGAGTATTGTATTAGAGAAGGACCGTATTGCGTTGTAGTTATAACTGGATAGGTTCTCCAACCACTTCTACTTAGCTTGGGTAGCCATGACATACTGCTAGGTGTCACTCATGGTTTGTGGAAGCCCTGAGGATTAGCAAATACTAATCTTCATCAAAGGGAGAATTGAAATGTAGTTTCAATTCACAATCGATCGTTAAGAGTAACAATCGCCCACTGCCTCGCTAAATGGAACCTAATGGATCATACACCGAGTAAGGATGAATGTGAAGATACAAAAGAGATGGATAAGCAATTAAATGGTTTAATTGAGAATGGTCAAGATTAATTAATTAGTTAATTAATTATACGAAAGGTTCGTATTAGGCTTTTAAGTTGGTTTTGGGTTTCGGGGCCCAAAAGGGTTTTTGGTCCAAAAGGCCCATTGAGTTTAGGTTGTATGACAACTAAAAACTAAATGGAAATTAACCCAAAATCAAAGCCAAAACCGGCCTAGGGTGAAAGGGTAGCAAACTTGAGTTAATTACAAGTTTGCCACTCAAATGTGAGGTGGTATAAAGGCAACTTTATAGCCATTCTCTCACTAGGGTTTTCTTGAGGCAAAGAGGAGAAACATTTTCTCTCTTTTTCTCCATAGAGGCCGGCCAACTTAGGGGGTTTTTACTAGCATCAAAAACTCTCTAAGTCATCCATCTTCTCTTCACACCACATCCTTGGTGTGGAGACTTAGAGACACCAAATCTTTGGTGTTCTTGGAGATCCTTTCCTCATATCCTCAAGGAGCAAAGGAGCATCAAAAAAGAAGAAAATCACAAGGAAGATCCAAGGAGCTAGGAGGTGACTTGAAGGCCCTCCACTTGGGTGAATCCCTTGTGTAAACAAGGATGAGCTTCAAGGGTAATGAATCTCAAATCCTTCCTTCTCTTTAATGTTGTTAAAGAGTCTTATGGTTCACCATTCTCTAGGCTTTGAAAGTCATGGGTTTTAGAATTGTTTTTTAATGCATGCCTACTTTAAAGTGTTATTAGTTTGCATATGTGTTCAAATGTTCTCACATGTTCTTAGCTAGGACAAAAAATTTCCTTCATAAAATTGGTTTTGTTCCAATTGTATAACTTGGAGAGATTTAACAATTGAAAGTCACATGCCTCCAAGTGACCAAAAACCCATAATTTCTCAAATAGATGTAGCATTTCATGCAAGTTTTTACATTATACAAACTTTACTAGGGACACCTTTACCTCTAGATTTTTTTTTTATATATCTAAGCAATTTTTTATTTATTAGTTAGGGGGTAGCGGAGAAGAAGAAAGATTCAAACTTGAGTCTTAAAAACACACTGATATAGCTAATTTGGCTAAGTTAATAAAAGAACTTACCTAACAAATATCACATCATTTAGTTGTTGAGACCCGCACGTCTGAAATGCTTTGGGTTAACATTTGTGTTTATCATATCCCCCGACAAAGAGGATAAAGTTAACAATACTAAACTGGATAATTTACCAAATCGTCGCATCCTCCTGTTTTCTTCTTTTGAATCAATTAGACATTTGAAAAATGGTATTAAGACTAGGTCAATAGAGGTGATTACCTCAGATACGGCAACAACAAAGCAAAGGCTTTGAGAGAATCTCAATATATTTTTCATACTTCTGTAATCTGTATGGAGAACTTAGGTCATACAGTAAATCCCGAGAAGGCGAATGTTCGACCTTCGCTCTTCTCGTCGCTTAATCTTACACCCGCTTTTTACTAAAAGAAAAATGACAGAAGAGCAAGAGAACCTAGCTTGGCACTGTATATGACTCAAGCTGTTATTAGCCTTATATACAATGGCGAATACGACGCAGTTATAACTTACTCATAGAGACAGATCCCAGCTCTTTGGCCTTGGCCCTCAGCAAATGCTTCTGTATCTTCCCGGTAGCGGTCTTTGGCAACGGTCCAAATACCACGGATCTCGGAACACAATAAGCAGGCAGCTTGGACCGGCAGAACTTCATTATATCTTCTGCCAGATGCTTCTCATCAGACCTGTCGACACCCGGCTTCAATGTCACAAAAGCGCAAGGAGTTTCACCCCACTTTTCATGTGGCCTCGCAACCACTGATACCTCGAATATGGTTGGGTGTTGATATAGAGTGTTCTCGACCTCCACGCTACTGATGTTCTCACCACCAGAGATGATAATATCCTTTGATCTGTCTTTGATTTCAATATAGCCATCTGGATGCTTCACTGCAAGATCCCCAGAATGAAACCACCCGTTGGCAAAAACTTCCTCATTCACCTTTGGGTTCTTTAAATACCCCTTCATTACAAGATTGCCCCGCATCATTATCTCTCCCATGGTAGCTCCATCTGCGGGAACAGGTTGCATAGTCTCGGGGTTGAAAACATCTACGCCCTCCATGCCAATGTACCGAACACCTTGCCGTGCATTAAGTCGCGCTTGTTTTACAGGGGGGAGCGAGTCCCACTCAGGCTTCCACGCACATACTGTGGAGGGGCCATAAGTTTCTGATAGGCCATATGTGTGCGTGACTCGGAAGCCCTTTTGGGACATTGCAAAGAGAATAGAAGGTGGAGGGGCAGCACCAGCTGTCATCACCTGTACAACATGGGGGAGAGGAAGGATAGTCTCCTCCGGGGAAGCATTGACCAAAGTGTTGAGTACCACGGGTGCAGCACAAAAGTGAGTCACGCCATGCTCAGCTATCGCTGAATAGACTGCCTTTGCTGTAATCTATGAAAATCAACAAAGGGCAGACATCTAAGCGAATCGACCAGGGAAAACTAAATGAAAAGATAGCAAATATCTGCACTGTATTCTAAAATAATTAACCTCCAAATAAATCCAACATCAACGTACAGAGAAATTTTAGAATTTGAGAAATAAAATTTGAGGCTCAGTTCTGAAGCTTAAGAGGTGTGGAGCCAAACATAAAATGTTGGCTGAACATTAAAGATTGACGACATATGTAAAAGTTGACACTACTTTAACTGCAGCTTGTTACCAAACTGCAGAAAGTAAATACGAGCCCCACAGAGCATGTTGTATAGGGGTCTTAATATTTACTCAGGGAATCAGGGTCACTATCTTACTTGGGGCCAACAAGTTCGTACTGTGCCATTCTGTGCACGAGGATTCAACAGTCGCATGCATATCTCGCCTTCAATATTCTAAACATGTGCTAACGACTACATAGAATGCAACATAAGCTTTAACACTGAAAAATTCATGGGAGAATAACAAAACTAGTTAATATGCTGAACTAAACGTACAGCTTTTGTAACTACATATATAAGAAATCTACCTGTCGAAGGCATATGTTTGTCCCACAAAGAGCTGCAAGTGACCAAGTGAAACACCAACCATTGCAATGGAACATGGGTAGAGTCCACAAATATACAGCTCCTTCAGTCATCCCCCATATAAGAGGACCACTCAAAGCCATCAGATAAGCCCCACGGTGATGCAAAACCACCCCCTTAGGGCTGGCTGTTGTGCCAGAAGTATAACCCAGAGCAATGCTCTGCCACTCATCCTCTGGTTGTTTCCAAGCAAACTCAGGGTCACCAGTTTCCAAGAATGTCTCATATTCAATGGCACCTCTTCCCACAGCACTTTTTAGTGCCATAGGATCACAGTTTTCATCACCTATGACAATTAAGAGTGGAGGCTTGTAATGGCCGTCGCTTTTCTCTGACCAGATCTTCAAAGCTTCCTCTGCCAAGGGAAAAAATTCTTGATCCACCATCACAACTACAGACGATGAATGACCAAGAAGGAAAGCAATAGTCGCCGCATTTAGTCGAACATTGACAGTGTTTAATACAGCTCCTACCATTGGAACTCCAAAGTGAGCTTCAAAGAGGGCTGGCACATTTGGTGCTATTACCGATACCTGTTTCAATATAAGAAAAGTGATGTGCCAATCAACAAGCTCCAACACAACACAAGAAGCATATAACAGAAGCTGATGGTGAGATCCCATGCAAGAGTATAATACAATACGTAAGGTACCTAAAAAATTGATCTGAGATTTTAAAGAGGTGTGATTTATGGTTTCAGAGATTACAACAAAGCAAGATGACATATCGAAAAGGCCATTATCTCAACAAAATATGATCATAAAACAGGAAGGACAAGATTAAAAAGAAGAAATGATGGTGAAAGCTATTACCCATCTGCATATTAGAGGAGATAGGAGATGTTACCAAAGCAATTCATTGCAAATGACCAGGGTCAGGATGCATTTGTATTTCATATTATAGTTCTTTGCATGCATCTGGAGTAGAAGTAGGTATTTTTTCTACAGGACCACAGGTAAGTTATTGGATCTTCGAATTGTCCAATTGAAGTTAAAGACAGACAATACTAGTTTTTCTTTGTTCTCGAACTACATTCCATATCGACATGGGAGATTATTTTTTTCCCCTTCTTTCCAAGGAAAACCAATGTTGTTTGGAAGGATCCTTTTTGGGTCAATAAAGTTACTTGAATTTAGTTTAAAAATGGGTAGTTCGAGAAATGGACTCTACCAAGGGAAAGACATACGGAAACCATTGCCACAAGTGTCTGTAAGTTTCTTCTCAGCAACATTGAATATTCAAGTACAAAACAAAGTTAAACCAATTGACTTCCATTAAATAAATACAATGACAAAAGGCAGAACGGACAGTCGGTACAAAACCAAAAGCAAGGGGATTATATAAATATGAGGCACACAGGGATAAATCCAAAGCAACACACAAAGAAATTGAGCTTTTGAATGTGAAACATAGCAAAACAAGAAAGCAATCGTCAACAGCAGCACTTATTTCAGCCAAATGTGGGTACATAAGTACATGTGTTGGTTCAAGTGTCAAGATAAAAAGGTAACAAGCTAAATTTCAAACAATCTACTCTTTCGAATTGCTTTTCGAAGGCCTCAAAAGTGCTTTCTAACGACCAAAAAAAACACTTGTGACTATTTTTGGCAGAAAAACTTAAAAGCGTTTCTAAGTCGTAGAAACACTATGTGGAGAAGTGTTTAGCAGGAGGCACTTCCAAGTGCTTAAAGCATGGACTTTTAACAAAATTCCGTCATGTTTATAAAAAAGCACTTTTAGCATAAGCGCCCTTGAGCAGATATGCTTCCTACAAAAGGAGTCCCAATCGAGCCCAACATAGTGCCATTTTTGGATAAATAAACCAAACAGATACCTTAAATGCTTCATCAAATACACAATTTCCGACTGCAATTTCATTTTCATAAATACCAATTAAACAGGAGAAAGATAACGCCTTTCCATTTCCATAAATTTACAAGAAAATTATAAAGATATAAAATTTATATTACAAAAAATAAAATCTAAAATTTAAAAATTAAACAAATTTAGCACTCAGGTCAAATGGATGACAGAACTAATAATTAAGGTTAAGTTACCGTGGTGCCGAGGCCGATGGAGCGCTTGGCGAGTGCGGAGGCGAAACGGCGGCACCGCTGGTAAGTCTCCTGCCACGTGTAGCGAATCGATCCGTGGATCACGGATGTTCTGGTGGGGTGCACCAGAGCTGCTCTATCCAGAAACCACAGCGGCGTTAATGCCGTGTAGTTGGCGTCATTCTTCGGCAGATCGTCGATGTCTCGCCCCATCACCATCTCTGTTGCACCGGAAAACCTCTCTCTCTCTGTTTCTCTCTCTATTTCCCTCTGGCTCAGAGACTCAGAAGTTCAGAATTATGACAAAGAAGCTGACAGCCTGACGTTGTTTGCCGCCACCACCAGTGAAGTGACTTATATATAGAGATTTTCCAGCGACGTTTTTTTTTTGGAGCACGTACCATCTCTCTTGTCATGCGATAAATTTTTTATTGTGACGGAAATACAAGTAGTATACTACGTATTTTAATAGAAGTGGTGAAATTTTTTATTTTTTAAGTTATTAATCTTTTAACACATATATTTTACTATTTATACAGTAACACGTGATATTCTACTTTGATCACACTTAAAAATCTTACTACTTTGTCGTGCATATACTTCTTCAAGCGATGATCGTAAAATACATTTCCTGGGAATACATGAGAATGGTCGTGCATGTTTTTATTTTATTTTTTTCAAAAGCTATGGTCGTACATATTATTTTGTTTAATACAAATAATCAAAAGTACACAAAAAGAAAGAAAGAAAATTTAAACTCAAAACACAGTAAATCATAGTGTCAATTTTATTTAGTTTTTGAAAATAAAGTCATCTTGATTTTTGAAGTGGGTTAATTATTTGTTTATTATTGTAACTTTTATGCCAACCCTTTTACATTACGCAGAATTTGTGAAATTATAAAATTATGTAACACTTGGTGTTGAAACTACTCTATATGCAAGAGTTGGGAAAAATCTCTTGGAATGTGTAGTAGTACTCATTGGTAAAAAAAAAATTGAAATAAAATCGTTGTTAAGGTTAATGTTACTGATTAATATATAGGTAAATTTACTAAAGTATCGTACGTATACAAAAAATGAATTAAATGCACTATTTCTCATTCAAATTTTGGCCATTATTATATGTGAAGAATTATATGTTTTCCTAACGTAACAAGAAGTGGAATGCTCTAAACATTGTTAGAGAGAAAAATATCAGCATTCCGATACATAGCTGGTATAAATACAGCTAAATAATTCTACCTACGTGCAACAACAATATTAATTGTAAACACGAAAATTTCCTGAATACACAAGAACACGTGTACAAAATAATATTTGTATTTGATTGATTTTGGGTTACAATCTCTTTTTGTTCCTCTGATTCTATTTTCGTGAGATATGGATTTGTTGATGAGTCGTTGATCCAAAGGGCCGTTTGGGGGGCTTGATTCTTGGGATAAACTGTTCTCCAAGGAGCCGTTGGGCTTGAACTTGAAGTTTGGCGGATGAACGCTTCTTCAGGTGCCTTTTGGGCTTGATTCTTGAAGAACGGATGAACGATGAATAGATCTTCAAGGGCTTTTGGGCTTGTTCTTGAAGATGGATGAACGACAAACGAAGAACGATGAACAATGAACGATGGATGAACTTCAAGGGGCTTTTGGGCTTGATTCTTGAAGAATTGATGTGTGGATCCAAGGGCCGTCGGGGCTTGATCTTAGGATGGATAAGCGCTTCTTCAAGGGCTGTTAGGGCTTGATCTCGAAGAACGATGAACGATGAACGAAGAACGAAGAACGAAGAACGAAGAACGAAGAACGAAGAACGAACTTCAAGAGAATTCTCTTCCAATTTGGGAGTAAAGAAAAAATGTGTGTGAATTCCCTCCTCCCAATTGGTGTGGAATGGTCTCTATTTATAGAATTCCAAAACTTAATTTTTGGATTTAAATAACCAGATGAAATAAGTCGTTTCTATCGGGTGTTGACACGTGTCCTGTTTGACAGCTTTTCTAACTCTTTTCGAATTTTAGTCAAATCACACACTACGTGTACAATTTATGTAATACATGAGTGTTGAAACTTTGACCATCGGTCAACATTTTATTTACCGAAATTTCACTGTCTACATTAATATATAAGAATGTGTTGTAAACTTTTAGTTTAAGTATGATTGTGTAAATCCTAGATTAGATTTAATTCTAGTTATTCTTTCCAATTAGGACTTGTATTTCTTGGAGGAGAATGATTTCTTCTCTCTCTTATTACTATAAATAAAGGCATTGTGTACGAATAATAACGCACATTCCTCTACTCAACCCTACAAACACATATCTCTCCCCAATCTCTCTCAGTGCCTCTGCCCCCTTCCCCTGTCAGTTAAATATAAGCAACAACACGTTCATACCGTTGCGCTTAGGAATCTGACGTGAAAGCTTTCTGCATCAAACTAGTTCATTCATATCATCATGCAATCAGGTTCTTTCAAAACAACAAATTTTATCCCGATATTTTTGCAGCCCTGATAGCATTCACCATAATGCATGACTCAACTTTACGTTTTTCAAATTTTAGATTTTACATAAATTGTGTCTCCATTATATCCATAAGTGTTGAATTATGTGAATTTGATATTGCCATGAATTGCATCAAATATATGTCCATTATTGAATTGAAAATGCATACAATTGATAATCTGAAAATAAAAATAAAAATAAAAATAAATTCTAGGGTTCTTCAAACTCATGACTTGAGCCAACCCATGGAGCCTGAAGCTCCAATCTGTGAACGAACCAAAACAAATATGTCCCTAGCATTGCCCCAAAACCCAGAAACCCCCATCCCCCACTCACCATCACGAGTCACGGCTTCACCGTTCTTTTTCTGGGCAATCATGATCTAAAGTTCTATATGCATATTTTCTTGTTGCATATTTCTGTGTATATATTTGATTTTGTCTGCAGGAACATATAAACCTAAAGCTCATAATTATTTCGAAACCTGAAGTTTCTAGAAGCATGTCTTGTTTGAAAACTTGAAGTTTTCCTTAAAAACATCACCCATGAAAACCCGAAGTTTTTTCATGCAAATTTAACCCAATACATGTCTATTAGAACCTAAATGTTCTATTCCTATGTGAATGGATTGATTTTTTTTTCCATTACACTAATCACATCTTGTCCTTTATGTTGTGATAGGAACATGTCGAACTTGAACAAACTCGACTTCACCGCTTTAGAGGTCTCTAGAAGAAACTACCTCAAGTTGGTCCAAGATGTGAAGCTCCACCTCACTGCAAAGAATTTGCATCCCACCATTGAAGATGAGACGGACAACCCGGTTAACGAAGCTGAGAAAGCTACTGCCATAATTTTCATCTGAAGACATATTCATGACGCACTGCAAACCTAGTACCTTGCTGAGGAGGATCCACAAGCATTATTGGTCACTTTGGCTTATCGCCTTGATCACCAAAAGGACATCTTTTTGCCTGAAGCAAGACATGACTAGCAACACTTTCGCTTTCAAGACTTTAAGTCTGTGAATGAATATAATTCTGAAGTTTGTCGAATCTGATCACTTCTCTCAAGTTCTGTAATGAGAACTTGACCAAAGATGATCTCCTGAAGAATACCTATTCGACCTTCTCTGCTACTAATGTTGTCCTGCAACAACAATATAGGGCTCAGAAGTTCACTAAGTTCTCGGATTTGATCTCTATTTTACTTCTCGCGAAAAAGCAAAATAAGCTATTAATGAAAAATCATCAAGCTCGACCTACTAGGGCGACTGCTATGCCTGAAGCACATTATAGCATAAACAAACGCCCAAAAACACCAAATTAGGCATGGTATGGGCGGCCAGAAGCCACCCCATCGAGGTCAACAGAGCCAAGGACCATCTAAAAGAGGAAACAAAGCCCAAAAGTGCCTTTACCTCGCTCTCAATGCCCCAAACTTCAAGAATAAGGGCAAGGCAGTTGAAACCATGGGTGTGACTATGTGATATTGATGTGGTTCAAAAGACCATTGGTCCCGTGTTTGCCGAACTCCCCAGAAGGTTGTAGCTGAATATCATTTTCGTCGTAAGAAGTTTGAATCAAACTTTGTGCAAGTGGACGAATCAGAGAGTACCAAGATGAAGGTTTTTTATTTTCAAGAGGATACCATCCCTATGGAAGATTAGAATCTTAGACATAAACTATTTTTCTAGTTGAAATTTAGACATTGAGGCTGAATTCCACCTAGTAGCTGAATCCCCCCTTGTGTTTTTTGTTAATTTTGAACAATTTTCCTTTATGTTTGGATTATTTGTTGGTGATTTGTTTTTTGGATATTAAGTTTTAAATTAATTATCATCCTTGAATACTTAAATTATTTTGAATGGATATTTGTTTTTTTAACATTTATGCATACGACCGATTCAAATTAATTTTTCATTCTAGGTATGACTAGTGAAATTGTCTGGCAGATAGTGCAACCACGTTCACTGTCTTGTGTGAACACATCTATTTCATTAACTTCATACTTAAGAATGCACCTCTAACAACCCTCTCAGGCCCATCTAATCTAGTCAAAGGATACGGTGAGGCTCGTATAATGTTGTCCAATGGTATAATTTTGACCATTGATGAGGCACTTTATTCTCCGCGTTGTTGAGTTTCAAATACATTAGAGATAATAATTACCATGCTGAAACCTATATAGAAAATGAAGTTGAATTTCTGTACATAACTTCCTACGATATGGCCAGAAGCGTATTCTAGTGAAAATAAAGCGTATCCATAGTAGTCTATATACTACAACCATAGGCCCTATTGAAAGCCCCCATGTGGCCGGCCCTACCTCTAGGATCACACACGAAATTACATTCTGGCATGATCGTTTAGGACACCCTAGACGAATACCAATGCGCCGTATTCTCAAATCATCACAAGGGCATCTACCAGCTCGAAGTTTAGGTTCAATTCAAGGAATCGCATGTCAAACATGTTCCATAGGAAAGATTATTATTAAGCCTTCTTATGACAAGATTCATTCGAATCCTTATATTTTTCTACAAAAGATTCAGAAGGACATTTGTGGACCGATTCATCCTCTATGCGGACCATTTAGATATTTTATGGTTTTGCTTGACGCATCACGTTGGTCACACGTGTGCTTGTTGTCCACAAGGTACGCTGCATTCTCCAAATTGTTGGCTTAGGTTATCAAGTTTAGGGCTCACCACCCTGATTATCCGATCAAATATATTCGATTGGATAATGCTAGAAAATTCATGTCTAAGACTTTTGATGACTATTGCATGTCGATTGGGGTTGAAGTTGAACATCATGTACCCCATTTTCACACCCAAAACGGCATGGCAGAGGCATTCATTAAGTGCTTACAAATGATTGCTCGATCGTTGGTCATATATACCAAACTCTCGATCACTGCTTGGGGCCATGCAATATTGCACGTAGCCATGTTGGTCCGCCTAAGGTCTGTTGCAACCCAACCATATAGCGCTCTTCAGTTGGTTACCAGATACGAGCCTGACATACCATATCTGCCCGTTTTTTGTTGTGCGGTCTATATGTCAATTTCGTCGCCCTTAGTACAAAAATAGAGCCTCAGTGAAAGATTGGAATCTATGTCGAATATGATTCTCCTTCGATTATTCGATGCTTAGAACCTTTAACAGGTGATATGTTTACCGCTCATTTCACGGATTGTCACTTCTATGAGATAGTCTTCCAGTCGTTAGGAGGAGATAAGAACATCAACGTTCCTGAAGAATGACGCGAATTATTGCGCACGACTCCTACTTTATCTCATTTAAATCCCTGCACTACTCAATCTAAAACTGAAGTGCAGCGCATATTAAATCTTTAGAGCATGCCAAATGCTTTCACTGAGTTAGTTCGAGTGACAAGATCGCATATTCCAGCTGTGAATGTGCTGCAAAGATGGATGTACCAAATGTATGACGGACTTCCGTCCTGGAGGCCCAAGACACCACTTTGGTCGATCCACGTACATTAGCGATTAGCCAATCATTAGCCCCTATACCAAAGCGTGGCAAACCTCTTGATTCAAATGATTCACACTCCTAGAAGAGGAAACCCACAGCACAGGCACCTGAAGAGCCTATCGTGAATTCGACTATTGCCTACTTATTCTATCCAACTCATGAAGAAATTCTAGATTACTGATGCGTCCTTGAAGAGACTAATCCACCTCCCAAGAGTCGTGAGATTTCGGTTTATTATACTAGCTTAGATGATGTGTGGTGTAGAAATGAGATGATCATCGACGATGCATTAGCATATGCAGTAACTATTGAGATCATGTTGAGCGTTGACATTGAACCCCGTTTCGTTGATGAATGCCGAGGTAAAACCGATAGGTTAAACTGAAAACAAGCAATCCAAGTCGAACTCGATTCACTTGCGAAACGTAAGGTGTATGGATCTATAAATCCTACTCATCCACATGTGAAGCTCGTTGGCTACTAGTGGGTTTTCGTTCGGAAGCATAATGAGAAGAATGAAATTATACATTACAAAGCTTGTCTTATTGCACAAGGCTTCTCACAACGCCTCGGGATTGACTATGACGAAACTTATTCACCCGTTATGGATGTGATTACTTTTTGCTACCTTATCAGTTGAGTAGTTTCTGAAAAACTGAGTATACAGCTGATGGACATAGTAACTACGTATTTCTATAGGGATCTTGATACGAAAATTTATATAAAAGTTTCCAAAAGACTTATATTGACTGGATCAAGTATTTTCAAACCTCGGAATACGCTCTCAAATTGACTGAGGCGTTCATTCTACGGGTTGAAACAATCCAGAAAAATGTGGTATAACTGTCTGAGTGAGTATTTGACTAGTTAGGAATATGTGAACAATGAAATATGCCCTTGTGTGTTCATTAAGAAGTCACATTCCGGTTATGTGATTGTTGCAGTATATGTCGACGACATGAATTTCATTGGAACTCTTGAAGAGCTTGAGAGAATTGTCGCGCACCGAAAGTGGGAATTTGAGATGAAAGATATAAGAAAGACTCGATATTGTCACGGTCTCAAGATAGAGCACTGTTCGGATGGAATCTTAGTACATCAAACAAACTACATCCAGAAAGTGTTGCACCATTTTAACGAGGATAAAGCGAAGCCTTTGAGTACTTCTATGGTCGTTTGATCGCTAGATACAAAACTAGATCTCTTCCATCCAAAAGAGGATGATGAAGAGATTTTGGAGCCTGAAGTTCCTCATCTAAGTACGATAGGTGCTTTATTGTACTTAGCTTAATGCATTAGACCCGACATCTCTTTTACTGTTAATCTTTTAACAAAATACAGTAATGTACTAACACACAGACACTGGACTGATGTTAAAGACATTTTCCGATACCTTATGGGTACTACGGATTTGAGCTTGTTATATCCCTACGGATCCTCAGGTGATGCTACACCCCCTTATCTCAAGTCGATTCTCGCCTTATTGGTTATGCCCATGCGTGATACTTATCTGATCCGCAAAAGGAGCGTTCTCAAACGGGTTATGTCTTTACTGTTAGAGGCACCGCAATCTCTTAAAGGTCAACTAGACATACCTTAGTTGCCACTTCGTTTAACCATGCTAAAATTTTCGCCTTACATGAAGTAACTCGGGAATGCTTTTGATTGAGAGAAGTTGTGAGCCATATTTGAATCTTCTGTGATCTTTACCTCGTTATTGACGTCTTAACGATGATCTATGAAGACAACGCATCATGCATCAAATAGCTCAAGAAGGGTTATATCAAAAGAGACAACACCAAACATATTGTGCCGAAGTTCTTCTTCTTACATCAACAACAAGAGCATTAGAAGATTGAAGTCACGCAAATCCGTTCACAAGACAATCTGGCCGATCTCTTCATCAAATCACTACCGAAAGTGACGTTTCAAAAGTTTGTTCAAGGAATTGGTATGCCTAAACTTTCTGTGTTGTAACATTGCTAGTTCTCTTTGGAATTGTGTCAAACTCAAGAGAAGTATCCTGAAGCATACTTGCTTGATCTTAATGTACTTTTTTTCCTTACGATTGGGAACATTTTTTCACTGGATTTTTGCTACCTAACTAGGTTTTAACGAGGCACCCACCTTAGGTTGATCATATCCCTAATGACATCTCGTAGACGTTTCATTTAACTTTGCATTACTCTGCATTTTTCCTTAGACTATAGGTTTTTTCCTTACTCGAGTTTTACCATAGCCATAGGGTTTTTTGCGAGACTTACTTCCTTATGCAAGTTCCTATCTTATTGAGAATAGCTTGTTCCCAAAATCAGTGCTGACAAGTCGACTTCCTCAACCTTTACATGATGCCAAATATACTTGAGTGTTTGCACACTCAAGAGGGAGAGTGCTGTAAACTTCTAGTTTAAGTGTGATTGTGTAATTCTTAGATTAGATTTGATTCTAGTTATTCTTTCCAATTAAGACTTGTATTCTCTTGGAGGGGAATGATTTCTTCTATCTCTCTTATTACTATAAATAAAGGCACTGCGTAAGAGGAATAACACACATTCTTCTACACAACCCTACAAACACATATCTCTCCCCAATCTTTCTCTGTGCCTCCAGTCCTTTTCCCCTGTTGGTTAAATATAGGCCACAACAGAATACAAATTTTCAATAACTGGTTATTAGTCTAGTTTTACTCTTCTAGATATTGAGATCCTGCCATCCTGGCACCATTTTATTAGTCTAGGTGTCTTAATGGTATTGGTTAGTCACTGAATTGATAATGAGTTTAAAAGTCAAAGGTCTTGTTTATTTGTTTTAAGTGAAAAAAATTGATCCGTCCTCACAAATACAGAGCACATCTAATACCATTTTTAAGAGAAAATGAAATCATTGACATATCCTAATTGTGTAGATAAATGTGAGATGTGAGTTTCGGTGATAGGAGGCAAATTGTCTACCCTCCCCTTACCATCCCCTTCCCATTCTCTTATATTTGTGTGGTCACGGTTAAACCACGTCAACATTTTATATTGATTTTTTAATAGAGATAATAAGACAAAAAGCAATAGGAATATAAAATGTTGACGTGGCTTAACCGTGACCGCACAAATAGGAATGGATGGGAATGAGATGGTAACTAAAGGGCAGACAATCTGCCTCTGTCAATGATATGTAATGCTTGCATATAATAATCGAATTCAAGACCTTTAACTTAAAATTAAGTATGAATATCAATAGACTTGATCTGTAATGTTATGCATGTTCAATTTAGTAGAACATCATTTAGTACTATGATTTAGTGGTATTCCTATTCACTTGTAAGTAAGAGGTCCTAGATTTGATTCTCGCCAAAGGCGAATTTAAACTGCATTATTATGGTTAGCCTAGTATAAGGCTTAGCCCACTCACACACCCCTTAGTGTAAATAATATCGTTTGTTCAAACAAAAAAAAATCTGTAAAACAATGCACCTAAACCTAAGTGCTTATTTTGATCAATGTTTGTGCATTTAAATTTCAGAGTGTAGTCACTTAGTACTAGAGTATAGTAGTATTCTTCTTCACTTGTAAATGAGAGGTTTTAGGTTCAATTCTCGCCAAATACGAATTTGGACCACATTATTGCTAGCTCATTGTGAGGTTAAGTCCACCGCTTCTCCATAGTGTAGAAAATACCGTTTGTTCAAAAAACCTAGTATAGATAACATCATTTGTCAAAAAAAAATAAAAATAAAAATAAAAATCCAGGGTGCAGAAATCTTTTACAATTGCAAAACCAAATTTGTGTGATGAGAACTATTAAGTGTTAATTATATATATACACACACAGATATATATATATATATATATATATATATATGTATATATATTATATACATCAAAAAGGCTCTAACCAAAAATGGGATTGAAGAGTTTCGAGTATATACATTATACAACAATAACACAGTTTCATACGATCCGAATTGCATAGATGCAGATAATATTCAGAACTTGTATACCACAAATCACAAAATTTGCACAAATAATAAAATGCAGGGCTTACTGCAACATCACACAAAGATAAACTTAAAATATATTGTCTTCATTTTGCTTCGTCTTCGATATTGTCTTCATTTTGCTTCGTCTTCGATCCGTATGTCTCGAAACAAATCGAATAAAAACCTTAAGAAGACGAAGAAGATGATGAAGGTTGAAAAGCCTTCTGCTCAGCGCAGCTGAGCACGTCATGAGGGCCAGCCTCTTCGCGGCCGACACCGAGTTTGTCGACGTAATACAGGTAATGGGAGATGATGTTGTTCATGGAGTCAACGTCACCTTGGCCACAGACTTGGTCTCCGTAGAGCACATTCATGGTGGTGCCAAAGCCAGGAACCCTTTTGGACAAAGTGTCGTTCTTGGTTGGCTTCCATTTGCCTACGAAGACGTCGTGGGCTGAAGGGATTTTCTTCTTCACTGGTGTCATCCACCTCCAGATTGCAGCCTGGAAGGCTAGGGTTGCATTTTGTTCTATGTATTCTGGATGGTTTAGTAAGTCCACCTTTAAGGCTTCACCCGTTTCTCCATAGTTGTAGTTCCTAAGTTCAAAATAAGAAATATTGAAACAGAATCATAAAGTAGAAAGTGATGATGAATTATTAAAATAGTCGTTTGACACCTTTCCATTCCAATTTTTGTGATGACTACTTTAGTATTTTGAAGTACCAATCACAGTTCTGAATTTTGAAAATTAAAAAGTTGAGAATTGTTATGAACAATATACTTAAATCCCTTCCTTCAGAAATAGCATTCCAAACCTCTTGTCAATTAAGTTTCACAATTACATGTATAGTAATTTTTCTGTGTTTTTAATGAATAATTTATATACGTCTCAAACTGTGATTTGCAAGAATGAGAACAAAGAATGATTGATTCTACAGAAGAAGCTAACTCATATATTTGTTATAAACACTCCATAGTAGTTATCATACATTCCTCAATCTTGTGTGTTTTCATTAGAAAAGAATGTATGATTACTATTTTTTAGTGCTAATAATAGCTCAAATTTCTAGATATGAAAAAATCTGGGAATTAGGTGGATTGTTTATACCAATAGAGTGGCAAGGCACCACGGCCATGGTATGAAGCTCCAGGAGAGCAGGGATAAGTGTATTTGTAGTAGTCATCACAGTATAACTGGCTAGGGCTCATTTCCTTGTTGTAGCATAGACCCCAAGCCGTTGGTCCTCCTGTAGCAACCCCATAGCCACCTGAAAATTGAAACAAATTATCATCACTTCATCTTTGTTTCGTTATATATAAGACTGCATAAAATCCTTGTAAATCTAAGCTTCAAAAGCACTTCAAGGAAAAGCATTTTGGAGTCATAAACTCCAGCAACAACACTCAACATTCCTAGATTTGTATAGTTTTTATCCTGCGTTGTGAAAAGCTAATTAGGATCAAATTCCCAATTATTCAACTCTTCCTAATTGCAATTGTGGGGATTTTAAACAAAAATAATTTTACATTAACCCTAATCAAATCCATTTCAAAGCAAGTACTAGCTGAATACTTGACTGATGAGAAAAGATTGTTTGGCACTGCACACCAATCTACAATACCTGAGATTGTTGATATTTGGTCAATATATTAATGTTATCATCTTATATCGATAATGTACAAAATATTGTAGATTGGTATTCGATACCAAATACGATAGATTGTTGATATTCGATACCAAGTAGGCAAGTACTATAAATTAGTACTCGATCCACATATAGTATATTGGAATTGGTACCAGATCATGTAGATTGGTGCCTGATGCCCTCCTTTAGTGGTATAGAGAAAAAGAGATCCTAAAGAAATTCCAACCAAATCAACCCAAAAAAACCCTAGAAAGAAATTTTTTATAACTCACATGAAGTTTTACTGCCAACATGGCCAAGAAAAGCAGTAACTTCCTTCATCCCCTGGAGCTTGCCACCTGTGGTACCAAATCCATGAGGCTGGTACTCAGCGGCCGCTGTGATGAAAGAGTGGTAGTCCCAGAACCCCACGGCGTGCGCCACGGGCGAGTTACGCTTGGAAAAAAGGTCCTCAAATTGGTAAGCTTGGAAGTAGTCAGAAATTGTCTGGTTACAACAATAAACAGACCATCCCTTACACTCCCACCCTTTGTCACACACCTTCTTGCCCTTCACTGTCTTCACCAACGGCTTCACCGCTGACTCCTCTTGACCATTCGCAACGTCGACCGCTAGCAGCGTTGCAGCTGCCATTGAGAAAAGCAGAAGCCATTTTTTCTCCATTTTTTTATGCTTTGATTAATTTTGTGTGGTGGGATGATGGAAGGGGGAAATGGAATGAGATTTTATATATGGAATTCAGAAAATTAATGGTTGGGGGAGTGAAAAGGAAAGAAAATGAATGTGTAACAAATAAGGTTAGAAGGAGACTGTCAATGCGTAACGCTCACCCACCACCTTCTGTTTTTGCTTCAAATTAATTTCTTCTTTTGAGTGCAAGGGAAGCAAAAAGCAGTGAGCATTCGATCAGCTTTTGCTTGCTAATTAGGATCCAGATGGGCTTTTGCTGTGTTTTCAACAGTACAAATGTTTGGAACTTAGTTGGGCTTTTATTGAGTTGGCTGGCTCTTTTCTTGGCCTAGTCCACTTTGGACCTTAAAATTGGAAATGTGCTGGTTGGATCTTTGTGGCCCAAAATCTGAAAAAATAAAAAGAAAAATAAATTGGGAGTAGATCAAATCACTGTACTAATTGGTTTAATCAATTAAGAGATGAGGTGGTCAATAGTACTACACTCTAATTGTAAGTTTTTTAATTTGTAATTATAATTGAGTGTCTTAGATCTAACTCATATGAATGATACATTTGAATTTGATACTTATGTGACTAGTTCGTTGTGAGACTTAACTTAAATCTCCCTCTCTAAAATTGTTGTATTGAAAAAGGAGGTGGGATTTGCGTAGCGATCTCTTTGAATGCTAGGAAGAAAAATACTACTAAATTAAGAGTTAGTTGTTAATGGACAGTATTGTTTTTTTTATCAACGATAAGATATAATTTGTAAGAGATTTGTTGTTAAAGTGATTTAGAACGCATTCGAATCCCCAATATTAGTAATGGTTGGTTTACTAAAATAAGGGTCAATTTGGTGATCGCTGTTAATATTTAATTAATAGGGTCTTGCAAGTGATTTGATAGGTCCATTGTATGATATCGAATGCTAGTGGTTAGCATTTCTCCAAATACGATACATAATGCATTAATAGGGTCTTGCAAGTGATTTGATAGGTCCATTGTATGATATCGAATGCCAGTGGTTAGCATTTCTCTAAATATGATACATAATGCTAGTAGTTAGCATTTCTTAAAATATGATTTGATAGGTCTATTGTATGATATCAAATGCGGGTTTGTTGTCTCTTTCCGTGTCTCTTTATTAAAATTTCAACACGCATTCTTATACTTAATAGATATTGACGTTGTTAAAATACCATAACTTATATTAAGCATAATAAAATAAAGAGAATAATCCCGTGAAGTCCTCTCCTTCTAAAACCACCCAGCAATCTCCTCCCCCTAATCCTCCCAGTTCACCGCCGACGGTCGCCACCTCCTCCTCCTCCGTACCACCAAAAAGAAACCTCTTAATTGTAATTGCACAAAATCAAGAACTTGAGTTTATTGGGTCATGCGAGTCAGGTTTTGCAGACATACTTCAAAGAAAATTATAACATTTTTTTAAGGAGGTCAAAAAAGTAAAAAGACTTCCGGTGGTTAATTGGATCATGACGGGACGGGACCCCAACATTGAGAGAGAGAAAAAATTTCGATATTATTTATTTTAATGAAAAATTATATTTTTTTAGACTAGAAAAATTATATTTTTTTAGACTAAAAAAATAATCTTAATACAATTTATTTTATTTTTTATTTTGTTCGTATTGTTAAAACTTAAAATTTTCAAATTATTATCATTAGTTTTCCTTTAAATTAATGAGTTAAGAAATCATGAGAACTTCAAGGAATTATTATTATATTCGTTAAGCTTTAAGATATGACTTAACATCGTTAATTTTTTGTTAAATAGTAAAACATATGCCAAAATTTTACCAAGAAGATACGAAAGAGACAACCACTTAGAGATAGCAGACCCCGGCCTTGTCGATATATGCTAAATGATTCCATCATTATAGCCGGAGTTTTGAAAATACATATAAAATTTTTTTTAAAAAAAAAGCGAACCACTCAGTCCATTTTACTACTTGATTAGACTTCTTCAAATTTTCTTGATTAATTTGGCAAACAAAAACAACCTAAGTAGTAAGTATTGCTACCTTTAGGAGTTGTTGATTTTCTTAATTTCTTTGTTTTGCCTACCAAGAAATAGTATTTTACATAGTTGATCCTATAAGCTTTTTTGATTTGCAGCCATCATTCTCAATTTGGAGTGCATTGTTCTCATCACTCTTAAAGCAAGAGTGGTGGGTCCAGTATGCGTGTTAATTCCAAATAAAATAAAAATAACTCAAATCAATATTTAATAGTCTACAGTGCGTGATTTACTTAAGTACTTAGATTTGTTTAGTGGGTGATTGAGACTAGACACGACTGAAATTGAGCTCTATTGAGTCTTATAAAGTTTCAGGGAACCTGCAAAACTCATTTTATTATTATTATTGATTAATGCACATGCAGCTGAAGCCATTTGAAATGTGATACATATTTGACAATGACTCCATGAACCTAGTACGAACCCTAACGTGGTTCGTGCACATATATTAACGTCGGTAGGGAAGTGGGGACTTCGAAAATTGCAACACTCCAATCTCCAATTTTATAACGCGTGAAAATCGTGATCGAGTCGAAAGTACATGAGAAAACACAATTTGTGTCTTCACTCTTCTGTCTACATAGCGGCTTCATTCGAAATTTAGCATAACATCCAGGTCGGCACAGTCCGGCAGTAAAATCTCCGGATAAGATTGCATATGTATGAAGAAAAAAAATCACTCGTGATATACTTATTAGAGAATGATGCCACTAAAACATATTAGTTGTGTGAGAGTCTTTTACCTAATACTTGATAATGCTATCATCCCTTTGATCTATTCACCCAAAAATAAGATAATTTTTAACTGGTGTTGACGTACAAATCTCAAATGCATCCACAGTCAGAAAATTACGTAAACAATTACTCATAACATATTTGGGAGCCAATATATCACTAACAATATAAAAAAAAAGGAAAACTAACGAAAAGTCTAAAAAAACTTCCCTTTTAATGAAAAGCCAATTTTAAAGATATAGTGAATAGTGACAGTTAAAGGTAAAAAAATGGTTTTTTGTTAAAAGTAAACAGTACTTGGGGTGTTTTATTAAACATTCCTAAAAAAAAATTCCCATGTTACATATTATAAAATATTACTACCTGATTTGGAAGGGTGTATTCAATTGAGATTTTGAGGGATTTTAATTATTTTAATGAATCCAGGAGTATTCAATCAAGATTTCAAGTGATTCTCTGAAATTCAAGGTTTATTCAATTAGAATTTTAAAATAGTTTATTAAAATATTTAGAAATTCGGGTATATTCAATTAGGATTTTAAAATTTTTATAATATTCCAGGTGTATTCAATTAGAAATTGATTTTAAAGAATTTAAAAATGTTAAGAAATTATAGAGAATTGAAGAGATTTCGTAGTGTATTTTAAGCATTCACAAATTTCACATCTTTCCATGAGATATAAGGGAATTAAATCAAAATTTTATATAAAATCTCTACAAATTAATTAAACTCCATAAAATGTAATGAATTTATAAATTCATTAAAATCTCTCACATTCTCAGTTGAATACGCTCTCTTAGTTTTAGATGATGTGGTCCCGTGAATTCAAATTATTCAATTCTCATTGAATTTTATATAACGTATTATAGAGGTTGGACCACTAACAAAAGTCAAAAGTACGTGGAAAAAACGGGTAAACGTCAATAGTTAACCCCACCAACCGGTGGCATACACCGTACACGTGGTGGTAATGACAAGTGTCTTTATCAGTGGCCTAAGATCTTCCTAATCGAACGGCCAATTTCCGCCTCCGTAGAATCGTTATCCTGCAACGCACATCGGAGAAAACGAATTTCTCCGGCATTGAAGAGCAGCTGACTTCAGCTGTCCTGTTACAACAAATATATTAATTTATAGCCGAAAAGACCTTAAGTCCGTACTTCTTGGATATCTCATTTTTTACGAAATAACCGACAATCACAGAGAGAGAGAGAGAGGCTCTCACTGCTGGAAGCTCCCGGCATTTTCGTTTCGCTCGGATTTTGATAAGGTACTTTTGGGTTGATTTGTTTTGCTTTTGATCGTTTTCTGTTAATTTTGTGAAATTATTGATCAAGTTTTTGTATTGGGTTTTGGGTCTTGATAGGTTTAAGGTTTTAAGTGAGGGAAGTTTTGGGATTACTTGGAGGGTTTATTGATGATGGAGAATCAGCTCGTGGGTTCAGAGATTCATGGATTTCGTACAATGCAAGGTACGGACTGTGTCTTCATTTTTTATTTGTGATCAAAATAAAAAATCTGTTATTTTACTCTGTGTGTGTGTGTGTAATTTGGTATATAATGGAAAGTGATCGGTTTTGATTATTGAAGCAAGTGAATTTTTCATTGGATTATCGCCTTTCGGCAGTCATTTACATGTTCTGCGAAAGCAAGAGCATGGAATTCCGCACAGGAAGTGTTATCTAGTGAATCCAGACGCGAACTTCGCACGAATAAAAGCTATTATGATAGTATTTTTATGTGCTAATTGGGAGAGAGAAAGAAATGCATCTAAGTGTCGAAAAGAACAGAGCCTTCTTTCTCGTCTGTATTGATCAATGATGACAGTTTGTGGGGAGTCGAGGAAACAAGGCTATTGAAAGGCTTCATCTTTATGGTTTCTGCGTTGTAGAGCGCGTTTGGGGAGCAACCAAGTTGCTGGCTGAGCTCTTACGATGAAAGCTCAGGATGATTAGTGCCCAAGTCCCCAGCCTAGGAATCCCAAATAACCATGTCAAACTAGATTTTACTATTGCAATTTGCAAATTTGCGATAGTTTTAAGTAGGCAAGACTTACGGGGCATTGGGATTCTTGATCAGATTCCATAATTTCACATGTTACTGCCAGGACGTGAGTTCCCTTGTTTATTTTTCTTGTTGTGGGTTCTTGTTTCATGCACAGATTTGGATGTTGCGACTACTATGGAGGAAGCCAAGTCAAGATGGCTCCGCCCAAATGAAATTCATGCAATACTTTATAATTACAAGTATTTCACCATCAATGCCAAGCCTGTGAACTTGCCCAAAAGTAAGTATCTGTTACAGTTAATAGAGAGATGTTTATGTTGTGTCGTATGACTATAGTCCCTTCTCACACTCAATTCATTCTCTTCTGATTTCAACAAATATTGAAACCGCTATGTTGCCTATCTTGGTCTTTTTTTGTACAGGTGGCACTATTGTATTGTTTGACCGGAAGGTGCTTAGAAACTTCAGGAAAGATGGTCATAACTGGAAGAAGAAAAATGATGGGAAGACAGTTAAAGAAGCTCATGAGCACTTGAAAGTAAGTTTCCATCTTTTATTTGCCTATTCTTTCTTTTTCTTCTAAGGTGTTAGTTGTGCATACTGTTGAATATCAATCTTTTTCAACAACCCCATAGAGTTGGGATTCGGATTGATTATTGAAAACGCTGCACTGACACTTGTATCATGGAAATTTCCTTCGCTCTCAGTTTTAAATATTGCAAGTTTTTTTCTATCGACTGCATATAATCTCCTTAATCAAAACTTGCCTGAAAATCCTGTACAAGTGCCAGAGCTTAGTTTGCCATGGAATGATTATTGACAGTTCTATCACATTTTTTTCATTTGTTTTAATGGTTCAGATTGGTAATGAAGAAAGAGTGCATGTATATTATGCACATGGTGAGGACAGCCCAACCTTCGTCCGGAGGTGTTATTGGCTGCTTGATAAGTATGTAATTATTACAGTTTACATGGATCCATTAGTGTATCATATTTTTACTATTATCTCTTAGAGAGTAGTCTTACTGACAGTATTATTGTTTGTCTGGTTGCAGGAGTCTAGAACATATAGTTCTTGTTCATTACCGTGAAACACAAGAGGTGGTTTTTCTGTAGCTCTTTTATTATTTTCCATGTTCAAGATTAAGTACTTTCAAGATTTGTGCTCCTTCTCAGGGCATGAATAGTTAAGCCTGCTATTGCTATTTTTCAACAATTTCCATTTAAGGGTTTAGGGTAAAATCAAGTGAGAACTTGGTAATACCTTCACGAACTTGCCAGTCTTTGGAACAAATTCTTTGTTGCATTCTTTTCAGAAACCAACTAGATATTCTGACATTATATTGGATTGTTCGCTTACAGCAGGGTTCTCCGGTCACGCCTGTGAATTCAAACTCTAGTTCCGTCTCTGACCCATCTGCTCCGTCATTTTTATTAGAAGAACATGATTCTGTGGCTAATAACGCATATTGTGCTGGAGAAAATGAGCTTCAAGGTGACTATATATGCACTTTCTGCACGATGACTTATATTATTCATTTTTTGCTTTGGAATAGGCTGTGTCATTTCAGGAAACCATAACAGAATTTGGAGTGTGGTGATGTTAGAAGAAATAAATTACTTTTCATGATAAGAATTGATTTTTTTCATTATTTCTTGATATTTGAATGATTTTTCCTTGTTTAGTGAAAGTTTGTTACTTCTAATTCCTTTTGCTATTTTTCGTGAAAACGGATATTCAAGGTCCTTACTCTTGGGTTTTGATGGTCCACAGAGCTTGGTGACAGGTTGACTGTTAATAATCATGAACAGAGGCTCCATGATATTAATACACTCGAATGGGATGAACTTCTGGTTAAAAATGATTCTAAAGGAGGTAAGTGACAAGATAACAGTTATTGCTAGAGCAGAACCCCCAATGATGAAAATATTAACCATTATTCTCTCTCTGTCTCTTCTTTTTGGTGGGGGATTTTGCGGTGCCAGACAACATCTCAAGCTATGACCAGCAGAATCAAGTCGTGGGAAATGGCTCCATAAGTGGCGTAAGTAGAATTACTCATAATTCTTATTTTTTACTTGCCATTTATTGTAGTCCTTCCACATTGGCAATTTATTGTTTTGTATACACACTGGCATTCAATTATTTAGTACCTTTCGTGATAAATGGTTTCTCTTTGCAGGGAGCCAGCAGTTTATCAGCTGAAATTTCTTCTTTTGGTAATTTAACCAATCCAACCGCGGGGAGTGAAAACATTCAGTTTAATCTTTCAGGCACTCCTTATGTTGAGACTCTGGTGGGTGATGTGAATTCAAATGTCCAGAGAAGGGATTTTATTGCCAAGGCCACATGTGGTTCCGTGGACGTTTTGCATAATAATGGATTACACAGTCAAGACAGTTTTGGAAGGTGGATAAACCAGATCATGACAGACTCTCCAGCCTCAGTGGAAGACCCAGTACTTGATTCCTCATTTTCAGCTGCCCAAAATTCATTTGCTTCTCCCACTATGGATCATCTTCAATCTTCTGTTCCCCAGCAAATATTTAACATAACTGATATCTCGCCTACATGGGCTTTTTCAAACGAAAAAACAAAGGTTATCCTCTTTGCTTTAAACCCCATATTCTACTGCTTAGCATAAATTTCAGCCTCTAATTAAGTCCTTTGGCAGATTCTAATCACTGGCTTCTTACATCAAGAGTTTTTTCAACTTGCAAAGTCCGATCTACTTTGTGTTTGTGGTGATGTATGCCTTCCTGTGGAAATTGTTCAAGCCGGGGTGTATCGCTGTTTTGTACCACCACATTTTCCAAGAGTAGTAAACCTTTTTATGAGTATTGATGGCCATAAACCCATCAGTCAAGTACTAAACTTCGAATATCGTGCTCCTGTTTTGAGTGATCCATTAGTTTCTTCAGAAGGGAACAAATGGGAAGAATTCCAAGCACAGATGCGGCTTGCTTATTTGCTTTTCTCCTCATCTCAGAGCCTCAATATTATATCTAGTAAAGTGTCCCCGAATGCCCTGAAAGAAGCCAAGAAGTTTTCCCACAGAACCTCTCACATATCTAATAATTGGCCATATTTGATGAAGGCAGTTGAAGACAACAAAACTCCCTTACCGCTGGCAAAGGATAGCCTGTTTGAACTAATTCTGAAGAACAGGCTAAAGGATTGGCTGCTGGAAAAGGTTGTTGAGGTCTCTAAAACCAAAGAGTATGATGCTCATGGTCAAGGAGTAATCCATTTATGTGCTATTCTAGAATATACATGGGCTGTTCGCTTGTTTTCATGGTCTGGCTTGTCGTTAGACTTTCGTGATAGACGTGGATGGACAGCCCTTCATTGGGCGGCATATTGCGGAAGGTATGCCATTTATTCAGTTATTTGTTTTAAGTTGTATTTGTCTGAAACATATCTTGTACATCATTCACTACTTAGATGTTCTGTGTCTTCTTTAAGTTTTGGTACCCGTATGGTAGAACTTATCCATCTCTATCCTCTGCTCGCAATAGCTTGAGCTTTAAGTCAATAATTTTTATCTTCTGGATCATATTGATTTTGGGCATATTTGTTTTACTTGCATCTGACATTGTTACATGCATTCTGTGATAAGATTGGAAGTATATCATCCGAGGAGATTTTCTTAATGCTAAAACACTCCCATGTGTAGGGAGAAAATGGTTGCAGTACTTTTATCTGCTGGGGCAAAGCCAAACTTGGTCACTGACCCCACACCAGATAACCCTGGCGGATCCACTGCTGCTGATTTTGCATTCATGAAGGGCTATGATGGCTTAGCAGCTTATCTTTCAGAGAAGGCTTTGGTAGAACAATTCAAGGCTATGAGCGTAGCTGGAAATGTTAGTGGCTCTCTTGAAATTAGCTCAAACTATGCAGCAAACTCTGAGAACCTCAGTGAGGAAGATCTATATCTGAAGGATGCTTTGGCAGCTTATCGGACAACTGCTGATGCAGCAGCACGAATACAGGCTGCCTTCAGGGAGAACTCACTGAAACAAAAGACTAAAGCGGTTCAGAATTCCATTCCAGAGGCTGAAGCACGTGGTATAATTGCAGCATTGAAAATTCAACATGCCTTTCGCAACTATGAGACAAAAAAGAAGATCCAAGCTGCTGCTCGCATTCAATATAGGTTTCGTACTTGGAAAATGCGGCAAGAATTCCTTAGTTTGCGCCGTCATACTATCAAAATTCAAGTAAACCCTCTTCCATCTTCCTCTTTCTGGTATAGTTGGAAAGTGAATATAGCTGGTAGGAACCACACAGGGATATACCAAATCTTTTTGGAAGATCAAATTTAAATAGGAAAGATTTAGTCAATCTACTTACTTAGTGTCAGTCAGTCGCCACTGAAAAACATTTATGATTGGTCAAATTGCAAGATTGTTTTGTTTTCAGTAACTTTAACATGGATTGTTACTTGTCAGACAAAGACTAGAGCATGGAAGTTGCAGCTGGATTTGCATAACCAGTGTATGATTAACTCGTACAGGATAACCCTGTTAATTGAATTGGCATCTTATGCAGGCTGCTTTTCGGGGCTTCCAAGTGCGGAGGCAGTACCGTAAAGTTCTCTGGTCAGTTGGAGTGCTTGAGAAAGCTGTTCTGAGATGGCGCTTCAAAAGAAGAGGGCTTCGTGGACTTGATGTGGCCCCGGCTGAAGTGAATGTAGATCAGGATCAGGAAAGTGATACAGAAGAAGACTTCTACAGGGCCAGCCGGAAACAGGCTGAAGAGCGCGTTGAAAGATCTGTTGTACGTGTTCAGGCCATGTTCCGCTCAAAGAAAGCACAAGAAGAATATACTAGGATGAAGATGGCTCACAATCAAGCAACGGTGAGTGATCTGGTTAGGATCTTCTTTCAGTGTTACATTACAATTCTGCAGATACATTAACCAATCAAATCTTTTATCTTCTACAGCTGGAATTCGATGATTTTCTCGACCCTGATGCTATTATGGATAATTGAAGAAATTCCCGAGCTCCGGACAGGCAGATGACAACATTTGGGGATGGTGCTCTCTGCTTGTGTATCCTGTACATCTTGTAAATGCCTATAGCAATTAGTTATGTGCTTTAGATAGACCCTTTCAGACTGTTTCTACGATTGTTGGGAGGCTCTTTCAGTGTTGTATGATCAGTAGTCTGTCCTAATATGCTTCTCGATTTTTAATGTTATCGTGAACGTTTTGAGCGCTACATCTCCAAATAATTCAGTGTTTTTAAGCTGCTTCTGGCACTACGATTTTATATGATTCCAGATAGTTGCCGGTTTTCAGTTCATGATGTTTTTGCTCGGTAAAAAAAATGTGATCCGAAACTTCATGGGTCAGGCGCACGCTCGTGTACTAGGATTTGCATAGGGCCATTTCAAATTGAGAGAGTTAAAGGTCTAAAAGTTAAATAATAACTTGATTTCCTCAAAATCTCATCTCCAACCGATAATTGGACTATAACCTTGTATAGCCCACCAGGTTGTTATTTGGCCATGAGAGGCATCAGACTGGCCAAATGTAACTTCTCTCAGTCATTTTTTATGCGCCAGCTCTTTATTTGCA
Organism: Crataegus laevigata; assembly: GCA_963580275.1. Lineage (NCBI taxonomy): Eukaryota > Viridiplantae > Streptophyta > Magnoliopsida > Rosales > Rosaceae > Crataegus > Crataegus laevigata. The sequence continues at coordinate 11,886,500 of OY756940.1, read as the reverse complement.
ATAATTGACTCAAATTCAATGGCTAGATTTGAAAGCATTCAACAATAGTTTTAATTAAATTAACCAATAAATTTAAAATATAAGCTTAAAACTAATAAACTATTGAGGAGGCTATGTTCAGCCCATTCGATTAAAGATGACATATAAGCATGGCCTGCACTGTTCATTTCAAAATAATTTTTTAGATGGCTATAATTCTAAACGAGAGTATATTTAACCCTTTCAATTAGAGATGGCCTAAGCCCTTGTATCCGAAAGGTATTTTTCTTCGTTTGCTTGTTTAGACATAAGTTTTTTTACACGAGGAATCAAAAACAAGATCTCGGCATGAGGAAATGCACTTAACCACTTTAAATACAAACCTCCCGTCGACGACCATTAGTACATCCAGCAATTTTGCGATCTAGCTACTGGTTTTGTGCACAATTGATCTTCACGGGTAAGGAAACAGTGCAACGCGGGGGCGGCAATACTTAATGAATGGACAATGGGCACAAATACTACTTGCAGTTGCCTAACTAAATGGCATAACCAGCAGGATTCAATAGCAGTGGAAAAAATGAAAGCTAGCAGAGAGGCAGAGTGGACGTTCTGTAAATGTTTATTACTTCTGCAATCTAGTTACCAATACAGAGTAAGAAAGCTAACACATCTATCCAGAACAATATAATATATAAAACGAAAAATAGTACTTTTACAGGAGAGCATCTGTTGCAGAAAACTAACAAGCTAGGTTTCGAAGCAAAAAACTGGTACCTAAGATAACATATCCACTTTACACGAGCGCCTATGCTTAGAAATAGCGATCATCAATTCAACCGCGGAGCATCTGTTGCAGGAAACAACCATCTGGACCACCTGTGGCATGGATGCTTGTCCATTCATCGCCTATTTGATGTATTGGGACAGCCACTTGAAGCCTTCACCGTACCCCATCTTGCGGACAATACTGCACATGAACACCTCAAGGGGGCGGACATTGGAATCAGTCAGATTGACCTTCCCCTTACCTGTGGTGAAGTTAGTCAGACCCAAATGGTAACGTAGCTCATCCTCTGATGCAGCATAAGGTATGTCGATCTTGTTTCCCAAGATAAGAAACGGGGCAGTTGCCAATGACTCGTCGGAGAGAAGAGCATCGAGCTCCTTCTTTGACTCTGCAAATCTCTCTTTGTCGTAAGCATCAACCAGGTAGACCACAGCGTCCACCTAAACAATCAAAAGAGCATGGAATATCTATGAATATATCGCGCATCACGTAAAGAAAAATCTTGAACTAATCCCCAATTTGAAAAAAATTATCCAAGGTTGGGCACTAACAAGTCACATTTGACACCCGAAATCAATATAAACAAAAATAACAATAAATTGGCAATATTATAAGCTGAACAACCAAACTATTGACTGCAACGCTGCACCTAAAACTACAAGTTCAAGAGACTAGGAACAAAATAACACGAAATCCACTGAATTTCACACCCATGGATGCAACAACAAAACCCCGGCATTGCTTAAATATTCATCCAGTCACTAGCAAGGTTAAAAACCCTCATTCTATATTCCAATGGCGGTTCAATCCAATGCATATATAAGCACAAAAAAAACACCATACACCCGCATGTACATGCATTTTTCATATTTTTCGCGTTTAGGGTTTTCATTTTTTATCGAACGCCTACACCATGCAACCACAATTTCGAAAAATAAATCAGATCACACACTAAATTAGCACATCAAAAGTACAGGAACTGAAATTTGAATAAATAATTGGAGTAAAATGTCAAACCTTGGCGTAATAGTCCTTCCAGACTCTACGAGCGACCTGATGCCCGCCCAAATCAAAGGCCTTGAACTTAATCATCCCAATACTTAGCTCCTCCGACGTCGGATGCTGCGTCGGTTGGTGCTGAACTAATCTCTGCAACCACCAAATCAAAACCCTAATTTCTTCAACCCAAAATTGAAATTGAAATTTAGCAACTAAAAGATTCAAAAAAATCAATACCTCATCTTTGAGCATGTGAAGCAAAGTGGTCTTTCCGGCATTATCGAGCCCTAAGAACAAGATCTTGGCCTCCTTCTGCCATAGCCCTAGAGAAGCCAGAACTCCATAGAACCAATCCACCAGAAACATGGTTTCTTCTCTCCTCTTTCAGTCGGAGCAGAAATTCAAATCACGAAAGTTTGAATTCTCCAATGACACAAATTTAATCGAGATTTTCCCAAGAAAGTGACGGAAAATCCTAATTTTCTGTTTTAGTTGGCATTTTGAAAGATTTTCCGGGAAAATATATTAATACGGGAGTGCGTAAACTGGGCTGGGGTGTGACTGCTTTGGTAGGTAAGCGGAGGGGTTCGGTGAGAGAATGTGGTGACGTGGAGCCGGTGAATAGGTATGGTGACTGGGAAATGCCGGTTTGCGGAGTGCGAATCCCACGTGGAAATATGTTATTGGATGGTACACGTCATTAGGCTGTGTCCTTGTGTGCCAGCCATCGATTTGGAAACCGGTAGTGGGAAAGATACCATTCTTTTCTGTGTCCTTGACATAAATGTATACGTGAAGTAATCTTAGGTCATAATCATCACTTTTTTATTTCTTAATTCGAATTTTGTAATCACGAGTTTCATATGAATTTATTTATTATGAAACGTGGTATACTACCTTGCATTTCGAGCATTCTAAAAAATTTATGCCATAGGAGATGCTCCTAGTAACTCGATACATTTGGTTAATAAAAGCGGTATTTGGGAGGAGGACTCGAACTCCAATGTAAAAACGAATGCTTTCTTCCCTTGAGAATGCCTTTGTGAGATACACTTCTAGATCTTCACATCAAACAGTAGATAGAGCGATTTTGGTTATCTAAAACGGCTCTTAGCCATTCCAAAAGCAACCTTGTACAAGAAGCAATCCATGCTCACGGAAAGACAATTGAATCCATCATAGAAGGGAAAAATGGATTAAACAACAAAAGAACTCCAAAAGGAAGTGAATATGAAACTGCTCAGAACCAAAAACAATGCTAAACAAGATTCATAATTCATCATAAAAGAATCACAATCTAGTTCGGGAAGCACAGATTCAAAATCGAACATTGCGACAAATGATATACTATGAGTTGTTAATCCATCAATCCGATCAAACTCGAATAAGAAATTCCTCTTCCATTATAATTGTGGTCAGAAACTACAAATTCGCAGGAAAAATTACCACACATACTGAGCCGAAATGTTATCCGCCTACACTACTCTCTATTTGATATATTGGGAGACCCACTTGAAGCCATCCCCGTACCCCATCTTGCGCACGATACTGCACATGAAAACCTCGAGAGGGCGAACAGTGGAGTCTGTAAGATTCACCTTCCCCTTGCCAGTTGTGAAATTGGTCAGTCCTAGATGATATCGGAGTTCATCTTCTGAAGCAGCACAAGGGATGTCGATCTTGTTGCCCAGCACAAGAAATGGAACAGTTGCAAGGCTCTCATCTGAAAGGAGGGCATCCAGCTCCTTCTTTGATTCTGCAAAACGTTCCTTGTCGTATGCATCAACCAGGTAAACAACTGCATCAACCTGTTCACAACAGAGAAAAATAAGAAGTTGAATTGGAAAACTGCAGCATTTAGGATGTAAATCAGCAATCCAAAAGAAATTACAAGACAACTTAAATTCACTAACAACAATCAAGGCCAAGAATGTGCACCATAAACGCCGTAGGGAAAAACTAGAAACTCGAGCAAAAAAGGAAATATAGAACTCTATATATTTGGTCAAGGACAGGTTGGAGCAGGAACTCAGAATTTTATATGCAATCATGAAAACGGTGAGACTTGGTGTATCAAGGGGGAAATCAAAACGAATGCAAGAATGTAGCTACTAAGCATTTATTCTGATAAAGAAGTCATCAAGTCTGATCCCAAATAAAATCACAAAAGATTGGTTCACTTTTACAAAGAGAAGCAACCACAACTAAATCTTCCAATGTCGGGAATAGCGGAGTCATAAAACCCACTTTCCATAATATAGGTTGTCTTCTCTTTTTTCACTTTTCTCGATGAATGACTTCTCAATTAGGAAGCATGGAGAAGGTTTAAGAAGTGATTTGTTAAAACTAGAAAGTATGGACGTGGATAAGTGGCTTTTGAAAAGATGTGACTCTTGCAAATTAAGGGTCCAAATCATAGAAAAATTGAGTTGAAACATTTTCCAATATGTTGGAAAGAAACAAGAAAATAAAAGCAGAAAAACATGGAATGCCAGAATGAGACAGGGAATAAAGGTTAATCTGGTTAAGGGTTTAACCAGACTCTTTGATGTTTTTCTCAAATATAAATAATCATTCACAAATCTCAGAAGGAAATACTTTGTGACTCGTTCGTTATGGGAGAGTAAGTTATCAACTCTAAGCCCACGCCACAATCACAAACCACAATGGTTTTCTATAGGACATCGTGTTTGGAAAGATACTAGTAAAACACCTCCTGGAAAAACAGAAACGAGGTGCTCTCAGCGAAACCTCCACTGTCAATGTTTGCCTACCATGAATCAGATAAACACAAGGAAATTTCGTCCGGGATTACGAAGGCAAACATGCTAACCAGCGAGTGCAAACAAATGTATTGCAACCCAATTGTTGGGTTAGAACATATATGCAGACAAGGAGCCAAATCATAATAAAAATGTAATGCACAACAAAGACAAACATCGAAATATAGAAATAAATGAAGTTTGAAACAACCTGTCCCAAGTTGAAATCGATCGAAATCTCAAAAACTAGATCATTGTAAGACATTTTCGAATCGATAAAATTAACTTCCACTCAATCAAAACAAAACAAGAGACCACGATTCACATACACGTAGTGGCCGGAGTTATACTGAAACGCTTGAAGTTCATACACCAAAGCAATGTGCAGATCAAAACTTCAGCTGAAAATTACTATCCAATCAAATTCCAACACTACCAATTCAACAAATCTAATACCTTAGCATAGTAATCCTTCCAGACTCGGCGAGCGATCGAGTGTCCGCCCAAATCGAAAGCCTTGAACTTAATCTTCCCAATGCTCAGCTCCTCAGACGTCGGATGCTGAGTCGGCTGGTGCTGCACCAATCTCTGCAACAAACCCACCACCGCATTGACACACATTCCTCAAAAACAACAAAAACCCAGCAAAGATTCAACCTCAAAAAACGAGGACTCAAAGAAAGAGAATCAAACCTCGTCCTTCAACATGTGGAGGAGGGTTGTCTTGCCGGCATTGTCTAGACCCAGAAACAGAATCTTGGCCTCCTTCTGCCACAGGCCGAGGGAGGCGAGGACGCCGTAGAACCAGTCGAGCAGAAACATGGCAGCGGCGGTGGCGGCGGCTGATTCTTCTCCGGGAGCAGATCGGCGGAGTTTTTATGGAAGAACCAAAATACCCACAACGAATCGGGGGAGGAGAGATCGAATGGGAGGGGATTTAACAAATGGGCTTGTGGGGATTTGTCGTTTTGGTGGTGACAACCGAATCCAGTTCAGCGGTACAACTGGAGGAGCCTGGACGGACTCTGATGGGTTCTGCGAGTGGCGGTGGTGAGGAAATATGTGTTGAATAATTAGGGAAATATAATATATTTGTATTTTGTGGAAATTAATATTATATGCTTTACCTAATATATTTATGTAATTTCGGTTGGCTTTTGATTTGTTGTCATGTTACTGCACATACCGCTCTGTCGTTTTGACTTTTGACCATCAACGCGTATGGGGAATTATTTATGTGTCTTAGCTAAACAAGATGAAGATTTAAATGTTAAAATGGTATATGTGTTTTATTTATTGGGTTAATTCATCTTTGTGTTTTTAATTTGGTCATTTTGATTTTTGTGTTTATCTTGGTTAATTAATTAAGGAAATTTTCATTTAATTTCGGTAAACAAATTTATAAATTTATTTATTTGAATTAAAATATTTAAAATTAAAAGAAAAATTATTCTCTTTCCAACTCTCTGACCTCCTCCCTAACATTACCCTCTCTATTTTCTATGTCATAACCTTAATCATTTTTCAGATTGAAAGTTTTATCTGTTATATGGGTTATTTCTCATTGATTTGTATGTTTCTATAATAAAAAAAGAGTATTTATATCTCATATAATTTTTCTTATGAATTTTTTAAAAGAGATTGAATTAAATGTCTTAGTTGGCTAACAGTGACAAACACAATAATTAAATTAGCCAAATCGAAAACAAAGAGACTAAATTGATCATATAGTTATAACATAAGGATCATTTTGACATTTAAACCTAAGATGAAATACCTCGCATTTTCACAATAGAATTGAAATAGATACCTCTATGTTCCAAATTTCAATGGTTCATTAGTTGACTGAAATTCAAAATGTTTTCTTTTTCAATTTCTACTCAAGCATTGTTTATTTTGAGGTGTGATATCTACACACCTCTTTTTACTTCTCTCACACCTTTTTGGATTTTGGCCGTCGGATCAGATGAACTGAAGAAGATCCAACGGACATAAAGTAATAAGAGTGTGTGAGAAGTAAAAAGGGGTGTGTGAATAACAAAAAGAAAATTTACGTTGAATTTTGGTGGGCCTGTCAACCAACTCACCTGGTATAAGTTGGGGCATGGTTCTAACATTAACTTTATTTTGGCATGAAAATTTGACAACCCGTTCAGGAGGCGGTTTGAGTTAGGTTGAAGTACCATTAACTAGATTAAAATTGATTTATCTGAATGACAGTAATTTTTAAACATACATGTATATTAAATAGATTTATAAATAAAATTTAGTTACCTTTAAATACACTTGTTATTAATGCTAGATTCCAATTTATGACATTAATCTAAATAGAATTTTTTTATTTCGGTGCCCGCTTATTCCAATTTCTATGTACTCCAATTTCTACTCATTATTATTTCAATTCTTAGTTAGTAAATACAACATTATTATTCCATGTGTTCTAGTTGGCATAGAATTTGATGTTAAACAATAAAGTGATAGATAGTATATAAAAAGCCTTACTTTAAGAGAATAGTCGAGGAAGGGTTAGTAGGGGTGGCCGGGCCCAAATTTGAAAGAATCGGACCGAGTTTGTTTTTTTTTTCCAGAAATTTGGACCCGCCCCGCCCCGTTCCGTTTTGAGTTTCTTGTTTACTGATTTTATTTTGAGTTTCTTGAAGTTAAAAAGGTAAAAGAAAATAATATTGGGTCTGTGATGAAAACAAGAAAGCCCAATTATATTAATACTGGGCCCATGATGTCCAGCCCAACCTAAGCCCAAATTTTCCATTTGGTACTGAAAGGGTACTTTCGTCATTACGAAAATACAAGACCCGGCCGCTAGGGTTTTGGAGGAGCTCACATATAAAGCTCAACTTCCCATTTTACAGAGGCAAAGAGTACCCTAAACCACCCAAAGCGTCGTCGCGGCTATTTCCATAGTTCTCTTTCCGGTTCGTATCGCTCTCTCTCTCTCTCTCTCTCTCTCTCTCTCTCTCTCTCTCTCATATTTCTCTCTCTAGCTGGATTACTATCTCCATTTTTGGTGCTGATTACTTGTGATTTGGGTTTTTTGGATTTGCAGAGATGGCCAAGTCGAAGAATCACACCGCCCACAACCAGTCCCGCAAGGCCCACAGGAACGGCATCAAGAAGCCTAAGAGGCACCGCCACACTTCCACCAAAGGGGTATCCATTTTGCTTCTCTCTCTCTCTCTCATCAATTTTTGTATTACGGTAATTTTGTTCTGTTAATAATTGCTTATGGGTTTAATTATTTGGATTCTGGGTTTTAATTGGTGAAGTTTGGATTTTAATCTTGAGTTGTGTGTTTTAATTTTCGGGTATTTGATTTCAGATGGACCCCAAGTTTCTGAGGAACCAGAGGTATGCCAGGAAGCACAACAACACCAAGAACGAGTCTGCCTCCGGGGAAGAGTAGAGTAACACCTTCAACTCATGGCTCTGATCGGGTTTTTCTCGATTTCGATGTCGATTTATGTTTAATTTGCTGTTAGTAACATAGTAGTTTGATGTTACTCTAGTGGGCTTTATTTCAACTTAATGTAAGAGCATCACTCTTGAGATTGCTACTTTTGTTGGAGAGATTATGAGTTTTTGAGATAATTTTTGTGGCTTTGCAATCATTTTATTGATTTAAATCGATGAGTGCGGAGTCTTAAATCTTATCAGTGCAAGTTATTGATTTACTACAATGATTTTGGAATTTCAGTTTTGTTTAGTTGTTTAGATTGTGGTTGATATTGGTATTGGGCCCGGTCAGGTATTTTCCTGCTAATTGCTCTGACTTCTTATTAAGCATTTTTGGTTGGACACATTATTTGTGAAGGATTCGAGCATCAGATGTGCGTGTGTATTAAATTTGTTGTATCTTGGGTTTCATGGTCTAGTTCATTTCCTGCGATGCTCTAGAGTTGCCAGCATCGACGCCCTTAGTGTTCGAGTAGATCTGGTATCGTAAACTAATTTGAAATAGCAGTGTTGTTACAAGTCTTGTTACGTTTCTTATTCTAATGTGATTCTCTAGGATTTAGTTGTTATATGTTCCAGATTAGGCTTCTTTGGATTTTGTTTGGGTTTTGTTCTAGATCCCCAAATCCTGGCTCTGATTGGGTTTTCCCGGTTGGAGTGTGTTGATTTTGACGTCGTTTTACGCTTTGTTATTAGTATAGTAGCTTCATGTGTGACTACTCTTTTGGTTTAAAAGCTTGGTCTCCTTAGCATTATCCGGCTAGAAAATACCTAGAGGACGTATTCATGACATTCTCCAGAATTTGTTATTCACCACTATTTTGCTAAAGGAAAAGTCAATTTTGATAGTAATTCGAATTTTGCGTCGATTACAAGGCTCCTGTGCATAAATACGGTCTAAAACTAGGAAAAAACAATGCTTCCGTGTAAAAGCAATTAAGAATACAAAACTAAGAGTCCAATATACAAAGGCGAAAAATGTTTCGGGCCAAGTCAAGTTCCTTCTCTTCTCGTGGGTGTTGATCTCTTCTGTCTTGTGATACAGAACTTCCTCCCTCAAACTCCCTATTACAAGCAAATGTCTTCAAAATTTATACCCGAGTATTGAGGAAGCTTAGACTGCAACCGGTTCACTTACTGGGCTAGCAACATGAGCTACCTGCCCCCACAATAATGTAAAAAGATGTGGGTAAAAACACACGAGGAAAAAGAACCAGTGCCAGCCATGAAGCGTGGATTAAGCAGTTAACGTCGGCAGCTCACCTTTGCGGACTTGAAAAGCTCGTCTAGGACTTCGGACAAAGTAGGATGTGCATGGACTGCAAACTTGATATCCTGCAAGATCAAATGGACGGTAATATAAGTAAACGGAAAGTTAGGAGTGGTCGATTATTGGGGGCACATCAGAAGTTGCAGTGCACGGGCATGCCAACACAGTAGCTTTAAATGCGTAATTACTTGAATGCGTGTCCCCAATGCTATCGCATTTGATGCCTCGTGAATAAGGTCTGCGGCATGTAGCCCAAAAATATGGACTCCAAGAATCTCTCCGCTATCTGGTCTGTATATCAACTGCGTGAAAGCAAAGCAGAAAGAGGATCGTTAATATCCACCGGTACATAACAGCCGTAAAGAAGAATTCATTAACACCAGTACTCGGTACTAATTTTCTGCGTAGTCAAAATATAGATTTGGAAAAAAGAAAAGCACCTTAGCGAGTCCCTCTCCTTCATTTTCTGCCAAGGCCTTTGTGTTGGCCTTGAAACTGGTCTTGGCAATGCTTACTTCAAATCCCTCCTTTGCTGCTTTCTCTCTTGCTTGAGGCTGAAAATGGTAATTGTTTAGCTAAACTTCCAATATTTATGAAGGCTAAAAGATCTCTAATTACCACAGTCAAAGGAAACAGAATGTAAAATGAAAACTGACAAATATAAGCGTAACCTTTGTGATAGAGTTGAAAACAAAAATATGGCAATTAGCAAATTACTCACCTCTGTCAGTCCAACCATACTGATTTCTGGATGTGTGAAACATGCTGCGGGAATGCTCAAATGATTGAGCACGTGGTCTCTTCCTGTGACTTGTTCAACCACTAAATAAAGGTATTGAAGATAGTTAAGTTTTTGTGCGTGAGAGAGAGCAACAGGGGGATTCAAATGAAATTAGTTAGTTGCACTAACCTGAAATTCCTTGTGCACTGGCTGCATGAGCAAGCATCATCTTGCCATTAGCATCACCAATGCAAAATAGGTGAGGAACCTGATATTCAAAATTCACATCAGAAACAATTGATCATGTTGATGCTAGGGTTCATCATCACAAGAAAACTTGCAACATACCAATTTGCCATTAGCATCTATTACTCGCATGCGCTCATCGACAGGAATAAAGCCACGTTGTGTTGCTACATCGACCTGCACAAAAGTAATGTCAGAAACTATTGTTGCTGTTTTGCTGAATAACTTTATATATACTCCAAAATTAAATAAATGTTAATCGAGACATCATACATTCTCCAATCCAAGACCTTGTGTGAATGGGGCTCTTCCAGTTGCAATTAATGCTGCATCTACCTGGGAGAAGATTAAAGTACCAACGGTCTATCACAAATGCCTTGGAAAAACCTTTCATACATTTTAACTGTAACAGTTATGCCTATAGTAATTTTAAGGCAAGCACTCCAGCTACTAAGGCATCAATTTGGAAATCTAAACACATGCCTGACTTCAAGCACAGAATCACAGCAGGTTAACCTATAAATTAGCAACTTCACCATATACATATGGGAATAGGTTCCTTCACAAGGGTATTATTCAACTAAAAAAGGATGTGTTTGTGTCTATCACATTCATATGACCAAATCCGTTAATGGCAGAAATCTATATCCTTTAGATACGTTATGTCAGTTCAAACAGATGCAGTCAATTACCTCAAGAGTTTCTTTTGGTTCCTTGGTCTTTGCATCAATTAGTTCAATGGTGACTGGTTTCCCATCCTTTGCTGGTGTGATCTATAAAAAACCAAAGACGGTGAAAAACTGAAACAACAATCCTGAAAACACTTGACACAACAATCAGATAAAAAGCATCCGCTTACCTTGGATGCAAATACTCCAGTTTGATAATCAATCTTCCGTGGATTTATTAGAACCCTCTGGGCTAACTTCCCAATCTCAGGATCAAAACCAGGCATAAGCTGATCTAAAGCTTCAATGAAAGTAACCTACAAAATACTTGAGATTAGTCTCGATTACCAAGTGAGATAATAACTCCTAGATCGTACAAAAGAAATCTCTTGAAAGATTTTTAAAAAAAAAAGAAAAAGAAAAAAAAAGGTGGCTCATTGAGCCGGTGTACACAAAGAGAAGTTACTAATTGACCCATAGAATTAGCTTCCCTTTATTTTTCACGTCGAATTATTGCAAGAGTTCAGAAGATGAAATGTAAATTGAAAGAAAAGAACAACCTCACTCCCAAGTGCAGTATAAACATCGCTGAACTCAAGACCTATGTAACCACTTCCAACAATTGCAATCCACTCTGGAACAAACTCCAATTTGAGTGCATGGTCACTTGTAATTACAGTCTTCCCTGCAGGTCAATAATAAAGTCAGTCACAAAGATCCCTTAAGCTAGTACCAATGTTCCCAAATCAGTTAATTTTTACACGTCTTCTAAGACCAAAAAATGATTTGATCAACCATTAGATAACAAGGAATAGAAGAAACATATGATTTTTACCGTCGACTTCAATGCCCTTAGGAACAAAAGGAACAGAACCAGTGGCAATGATTATATCTTTTGCCGTTACTACTTTGTCAGACGATCCAATTTGCACCTTTTGAGGGCCCTGATATTTTCATGAACAAGAGAACCAATGTTAGGATAACTATCAGGATGCCAGCACTTATATTGTATGAGAGATTTCAAACTTAATTACAGCCATGCTCTAACAAGCTCAACATTGTACCAAAACAAGCTTCATTTAAAAAAAAAAATAAAGAAAATAAAGAAAACTGGACATGAGACGTTAGTTTGTGTTGCCACCAAATATATTAGAACGTATGACTTACCAGAATTGTACCAACACCTGTCAAAAGGTCGACTCCAAGAGAATTCATTGAATTGGTCAAACTATTACGAATTTTTGTTGCAAGATTATTCGCATGATCAGCTACTCCCTGTCTGTCATATCCAGCAGCTGACACCTACAGTAAGTCACAAGAAAGCAGCACCATAAGAAACAAATATTTTCACAACAAACCGTAACTGGACGTAACCAATTTACGATGATAAATTCTTGTATCTACACGTGCATGCAGTTGATCACATAAAACCGGGATTTACCTGCAAACCTAAAGCCTTAAGGTGATGTTCGTTCTGAAGCTCACGCATCCGACCACTAACTGCCAGAAGAGCTTTAGACGGAACACATCCCCTGTTAACACAGGTTCCACCCACCACATCTCCCTCCACTATGGCAGTTTTCAAACCCTGCATTGTTTGCGTTGAGGAAAGCAAAATCAATAAATACCAACTTAAAGATCAATTTGTTAACACACGAAAAACATTCGATACACAAAAATATATGTATACACAGAAACTTATACAAAAATACAGGCACATGAATATTCTAAGTCCAAGCATTGATTTTTCATGTACTAAACTAAAATGTTGTAGGCTTTTCTTGCCATAACATCAAATAAACGCAGATACACTTGCCGCAAGTACATTTTTGGTACCTTCGATCGAATAATTCAACTTAATGTAGAAGAAGCCAGAAAAAAAAAATCAAAACTTTCCACATAGTATACTCTATTAAGCACAAAGCACAGACAATTGAAGCTTCTGGAATACTATTTAAGCTAAAATAGCAACCAATCACTGACAATTGAGCTGAATCCAAAGCTCAGAGCCGAAATTTCTCAGCAAAATTCATAAGGAGTGTGTGGAGAGTGTGAGAGTGAGCGTACCTTTTCGACGGCGTGGAGAGCGGCACCGTGGCCACCGACGCCGGCGCCGATGATAAGCAAGTCATAGTCGAACGACTTGGGAGGGCTGCCATTGCCGGAGGACGAGGTGGCCGAGATTGTGGCAGAGCGGGAAGGAGCAGAGAGGCGGACGCGGTGCGAGTCGGAGCGGCCGAGAGGCGAGAATCCCAAGGCCTCGCGGCGGAGGCCGCAGAATCGGAGATTGATAGGCTTGGATGGAGGGAGAGGGAGGGCGGATTGAACGACGTAGCTTGGTCTGGGGACGGCGGGGGATAGGGCGGGGAGAGAGAGGGAGGCCTGCATTTTGGGAATGAGAGAGAGAGAGAGAGAGAGAGTGAATGGGAGGAAATGAGAGGAAATGAGAGGGAGTGTAATTATGGGAAGGGAGGAGACCTCGAGTGGTCCGTTGAGGAGTAAAGAGGAAGAAGAAATGGACGGAGATATCGAAGTGCGGCGGATAAACTACTCTTTCTTTCTGGTTATTTTCTTGTCTGTGTTAGTTGGCGTGTTTGCTAAAATGCGCACGGGGCCTACTGCTGAGGCAGAATATGGCCTCCCTGCTCGTTTGTCTGTCAAATTGAATCCTAGTTGTTGTTCTTTTTTTTTTTTCTTTTTTTTTTTTTTTTTTTTTTTTTGGAACTGGACAGCCAGACTGCTCGAGTTGCTTCCACGGCGAGATCAGGTCACCGTGTATAGGCCAGGGGAAAGACTGGGAACGGTTCATTCGAGGACTTTTTCCAGGTAGTGAACATTCAGCTCAGAATTGGTACGGACAAGGGGAATCCGATTGTCAAAGCATTGCGATGGTCCCTGTGGCATGCCATGGTTGACATTTTGCGAGGTGCAATGGACTTCTCGCGACATCGCGGGCAGCAAACCACCCATGGAGTCTACCGTCAAATACAACCCAATTACCACTCATCTCGTTACCAAGGCAAAAGCCAGAAATACAATAAATGCCCACAGAAAGGCAAGCAAGCAACAAAATAATAAGAAACTAGACGTAGAATATGGCATCTTTGCTCGTTTGCCTATCACATTTGACCCAATCGAACTCTTAACCTATCATGAACAGCAAAAGTAGTGTTATAATGGCTTAGGTTGTCTAGTGCATCTTTTTCAATCTCTAATTCTCTGCAGTCGAACTGTTAAAGCATCATGTTCAAGCAAAGATTTCTCTGGAGAAGGCCTCTGGACCTTAGCACAGCTCCCTAAGGGATTGACACTTTGATGATTGATAGTCGGGCTTTTGCTTGCTGGTGTGCCACAAGAAAAGTTAAAATGTTAGTTTTGAAAGATGCCTTTGTAGGCCTTAGGCAGTGGCGAAGCCAGGATTTCTCGGGGGGAAGGGGCGAACTTAAAAGAATGCAAGGTTAAAGAAAAATAGCCACAACTAAATCAGATTCTGACGACATTAACCAATCATCAAACAATGATGAAAAGAGCTAACAAAAAATACCTCTTAGAAGACACATTGATTAATACGACCAATAAACAATCAACAGCTCTACTATTCTTACTAACTTAGATTAATTTAATGTGCACTAGCACTAGGAGTCGTCTGGGTGTTAATCAAATCAAATCACTTCAACATAGCTATCTACATTTCTAGCGATGGCAATGTCCGATGGTTTAGGTAGCCAACATGAAATTAGAATAGATGAACTTATCAGTTAACTCTGGACTTACCCTGATCAACCTGTATTTGGGCTCGTACTTCTTTGCATTTTCAATAGAGTCATAAATCAATCCAAATCCAGTAGATTTGCCACCACCAAAGTGAGTCCTGAACTTGAAGACAAAGATTGCATTCGGCTCATTGACCTCATAGAGCCTTGCAAGCTTCTCCTTCAGCTCAGCCTTCACAAAACAACCAAGCCAAATTCAAATGGTGAGCAAGTGCATACCTCAGAATTGCTCAAATGTAAACAGTTAAATAACTTCTATTGTACAAGTTCTTAGTTCTAACATAACGGTATCGATTAAAGTAAACAAACTAATGACAAGTTAAGCCATAAATACAGTCGATCAAACACAACTGAATACAAGTACGTAAGAGCTGAAAACTGAAAGAAAGCAAAAAAAAAAACAATACCTTTGAAACATTTGGCCTTCCTGGATGAAGAACATTGATGACCTACATGGAACAAAAGCAAAAATTGAATTATGATTAACCCCGTAAGAGAAGATTAATCACAGAAAGTTGACAACACAAAATTCTAACAAATCATTTAAACCTCTTATTTTTCACTAAACCCCTACAATCCAACATACATAAAAATAAAAGAATTAAAATTAAAAAAAAAACCCTAGTTGGGTGAGTAAGAATTACATAAAAAAAAACCCTAAATCCAAATCAAAGAATGCAACTTTACGGAGAAAAATCACAAAAAAATAATGGTAGCCAAATTATAATTAAAACCCCAGTTGGGTGAATAACAGCTTCATAAGAAAAATCACATATCCAGATTAAAGTACGCAACTTTACAAAGAAAATTACCAAAATTAAAGAAATAAAACAGCTTAACCCACTAACAAATACACACACAATGTCCAAAACCCAATTAAATGCTAGATGCAAAAAGGAAGAAATGATGGAGGAACTCACGAATTGCTTGCGAGAAAGAGGCGGTTGGTCATGAACTTCCTGGTTCGGATGGTGACTGCCTTGTCTGCCATGGTTGGTTTTGATTAGACCAGAAGATACCTAACCTGGTTGGCTGGCTTGTGACTTTGAAGCCTTCACAGTGATGGGGTGGGGAATGGGGTGACGTTGGCTTGGCTGGCTGCTGGGATTTTGGGGAGCAGCTGAGTTCTCAGCTCTGTGTTGATTGGTGAACTAGAAGAAACGGGATAAAAAAAATAAAGGGCACGGGGTAAGGGGGTGGGGGGGAGACAGATAGGGTTTTGGGTGGGTGACATGCGGAAGCGGTCCTCTCCCTTTATAATATATTTTTTTTAAAATTCACTAAACAAAACGGCGCCGTTTTGTTCACAGTTTTTAAATATTTTTTACCAGGCCCAAAACGACGTCGTTTTGGCCTGGGTTTATAAAAAAAAAATTAATAGCAATCTGCAATCGTTTTGGGCTTGGGTTTATAAAAAAAAAAATTAATAGCAATCTGCAGATTACAGATTGCCAGAAAAACAAAGGACAACCATCTTTTCCGGCGAGGCGCGCGCGAGCGAGGGGAGTGGCGAAGAGCTGGGTTCAGTGGTGTTTCCCGGCAGGGGAATGGCGGCCGCCACTCCTCACCCTCACGTTGCTTCGCCACTGGCCTTAAGTGTAGGCCTTGAGGCTCACAATCAAAACTAACAAAGTGCTAGGCGTGCCACTATTATCTCAGTATAACATATGTAAAATAGATTTGGTTTAAGTCAATTACTTGTGCCCCAAGTTACTCAAACTTCTTATTATCAAAAGACTGTAGCTGATGGGTTAAGTCTACTTTAAGTTCTTTTCATTGCCTTGTAAATAAGGACTTTTAATTCATAATCTTGTATGTTCGAATGGAGGGAGTTCAGAGCCCTTTAAGTCATTTGTTTGTTTCACAGTTGTTCTTAATGAAAGTAGATCTATTATATTAACCAAATCCATATGCAAATAAGGTTCTTTAAGATAGAAAACAAGTAGAAATGACTAGAAAAACTCGGGCAAGATTTCACCTTGTCTGACAAGGTTGAACCTTTTGCAGTCACTTCTCTTTGTGTTTACAAAGGTGGAAGGCTAAAAATGAGTGGATGGTAAATAGGTTTACATGAGGGAATCGATACTACAATACTAGAAAGTAGCAGAGCTTTTTAAACTAGGCAAAAGATAGCTTTCTCTATATAATCTATTGCTAAAAAAATGGATCTGGACTGATTACAGCTTTTGGATGCAAATTTGGCTTGAGAGCAGAATTTGTATGTTTGTTTGTTTGATTTGTTGAGTGTCTTTGTCTCTGAGGCCTATCTTTCCTTTTATAGGCAGTTTGGCCTTGCTGCTGTCGCTTTTGCCCGAAAGCACTAATAGGGTAGTGAGTCATCAACTTTTTACTTGTAATGCCACTTGAAAGTGTTCTTGGCTGATAGTAGGTTAGTCTTCATCACTTGTCACTTCAGTTATGGACATGTGGCTTGTGTCTTGCCTGAAAAAGCTTCAGTTTGCTTCTGGGCTTGATGTTAGGCTTCGAGCAAGCCTCTCTTAAATTTGGCATCCTTGGGCTTTTCTTCAATTAAACCCAAAATCCAAATATTAACTTAAACAGTGCCCCCTTTAATCATTGTTGACTCTGCAACTCGAGGAGTTAATGATGATTAAATAGTCGTTGCATGCTTTCACTCGGAACTTGTGCCATTTAAAACAACCGTTTGTTAACTAAACTTTTGCACTAACCCACGATTTTAAGCGTTAACTAACTGTCTATTATATATTCTTCATTCAAATCCTTCGGCCAAGTACCTTAGCAATTTTAATCCTCCGAGCTTCCAAAATCCAAGATTTCTCATAACCCTCATAATTTCAAGAATTCTCTTGCTCTCAGTTCTTACTTCCTAGTCCCAATTCCCTTATCATGTTCTTCTCAAAATCATCTAATGGCATCCAAAGCTTCCCAATCTCCTTGTGAATTTGGCAAGGGCATTGCCACTACGTCGTTTGCTCAATGGCCTTCATTGCCCTCGAGCTGGCCTAAATACTTCACTTTTCTTCGAAGAATGAGGAGTTTATTTGACATGCCCCGATCCCAATGTCCTCGAGACATCGAGATGGTCAGGGCGTGTCAAATTGGTATCAGAGTCAAACCCTGGTCGTGGTGTGCCGACGAGGACGTTGGGCCATTAAGGGGGGTGGATTGTAAGATCCCACATCGCCCATGAGAGTGATCCTTATATGTATATTCCCATCTTTACCTAGCATGAGGCCTTTCGGGAGCTCACTGGCTTCGGGATTCATCGGAACTCCGAAGTTAAGCGAGTAGCGCACGAGAGCAATCCCATGATAGGTGACCCATTAGGAAGTTCTCGTGTGAGTTCCCAGAAACAAAACTGTGATGTGATTGGAGCCCAAAGCGGACAATATCGTGCTACGGCGGAGGTCGGGCTCGAGATGTGGTGAACCTCGGGTCGGGATGTAACACTATTCCCTAAGGCCTGCATGGATTTCTTGATTCCTAATTGCAATAGAAAACAATATGCCTAAGGCAAATTGGTTTACTCCCAACCCATACCTGGCCAAAGTAGGCATTTTGGCCCCAAGTGGTCGAACCATCGAAGATGATTCCCTTTGATGAAAGACAAGGGCTGGACATAATGGATAAACGAGCCTAAGCCCATCTTCAAGAAGAAATGGATGAACAACGGCATATACGAACTAATCATGATTTCTAAGACCACTGTGATTGCTAAGTTCGAGCTTCTGACCACATCTCTTATTTTTTAGAATTCGGGGACCAACACCTTTGATTTCAGGATGAGTCTCATGTCCCCGACCATTCTTGACATGGCTTAGGTCTTCGGGCTACGACCCTAGGGTAGATTCATGGATGTTACCCATGATTGGTCTCATTTTTCTTGCCCGACTGCTAAAAGCTTAGGCACCTCTAACCTTATGTCTCGGTTGAAGTATAACTCTTCTACTTTTAAGAGTTATGGGACCTCTTTCACAGGCTTTATCCCATTTGTTAAGAAAGACTTTGGCCCATCCTCCTCTATTGCTAACATAGATAAAGAGCACATGTACTTTTTTATGTACTAGCTTAACAAACATGTCTTCCCCCATAAATCCAAATGAGTAAAGGTCGAGTGGATCCCTTTGGTGGAAGCTCTCCATAACTTTAATGATGTGGCCGTAGGCCATTTTCTCCTCGCTCATCTTTATCATCTTCTTTATGAGATGACTCGAGGTGTTTCCTTCAAGACCAACCTCAACGGGCCAACTTGGATGGTCCAGTTGTGGTTGTAATGGTATTTCCTCGAGCTTTGGGCACCCAATTTGGAGTTCCCTAAAGGCATTGCCCCTGCCCGGATCATGGTCGAGGTTTCCCCTACCAACCATTCTACCTTCTCATGTTTGTATTTTTTTCGAGTCTGCGAATCTCGGGTAGACCTGGAATGAGGGGCTTCAGTACTTAAGAGGTATCCTTAGTTCTTTAACCAAGCCTCCCAAGATGCCTTCAGGGAGGATGCCAACCCATTTTGCAAGGAAAAATTTATTAGTTGCATCCAGCCAAGGGATCTAGCATGGGAAGTTCGCAACGATCGTTACGAGCGCGGGCTAAAGGTATACCACCCTAACTTCTGTGCTAGACAGATGTGGTTTAGACAAGTCATCCTAGTGCCTTTCTTCGATTATGTGCAATATGGAACTTCATTCCTTCTTCGTTCTCCACAAGAAGCTACATTTCGGGCCGCCTAACGCAAACTTAATGTTATGAGCAAGATTGCTTGAAAGCCCATGGTTCTTAACTTTAGGTGTGCTTCAAGTTTCTCCACTTGGTGGGAGACCAAGTGGGCCAAGAAGTATAGAAGGGATCTCAGGGAATCTCACGACTGCCTTTCGGGCAACTCAACATTAAGTTTTTTCCTAAGCTGAGTGAGCTGAAAAGCTGGAAGAAGATGATACATCAGAAGGACCAACTCCTTTTAATAGGTATCTTTTATTTTCTTGACTTGTATCTTATGATATTTCATGAGTCTGCCCTCTTCTAACCTTTTTTTTTTACTTCTTTTGAACTTATAGCCTAAGGCAACATTGAAGAGGTGTATGTCGGGCTAGATGAAGAAGTTGGGGATACCTTTGTCCTCAAAGAAGCTGTAGCTGAGGCTGCGAGGCAAAATGCTGGATTTAGCCACGCATAAGACCTCTTAAAGCTGTTTGGAGAATCTGAAGGCAAGGCTGAGCCGGCGGTGGAGACTCGAGCAACACGGCAAACAAGGGCATCAGTGGTGGAATCCTCAAATTCTGAGCCCAAAGAACAACCTCAAGCTCAACTCTCCATACTAAGTCTGCGGCCAACCCTTACAAAGAAAAAAACTAGGGTCCAATCCTCCAGATCCTCTAAGTCTTCTTCTTCTGTAGTTGAAACGGCAGGAAAAAACAGAAGGCTTCTAGTAAGTCATCATTTTTTTTAAATTTTTTAAATTATATATTTTTACTCAAATTCTCCTAAAGTATGATCTAATATTCTCTTATCAATGGTTACAATATTTCAATGAAATGAATAATAATTTTTTTAATATTTTAGTCTCTATATTAGCGATTATACTATAAAGAATTTCTATTGTAAAAATTATTCTTTTAGCGACTCAAATATTCCTCTAAAGCTCCTAAATGAGTCCTCAAATGTGGTGGTATGAATCCCTAAGTAGGGACTCCCATTGTAGATGCTCTAAGAATGTCATTGAGAGGTTTTTTGGCCTCTTTAAAAAACGTTGAGCTATCTTGCAAAGTCCTTCATTCTATCCAATTAGGATTTAGGGACAAATAATCATATTATGTAGTTTACTTCATAATTTTATCAGAATGTATATAGATATTGACCCTAAGGAAAACACAGCGCTTACAATTGTTGACTTGCCTATATTGGAAGATTTACAGAAAGTAATAGCCTCCAGTGAAACCGTTGAGTCAAGCGAGAGATAGACTCAATGGAGGGATGATCTTGTAATAGCAATGTATGATGACTAGAGATAAATGAGGGCTTGAAAACTGGTTAAGTTGATTGTTGCTGTAATTATTTTTTGTTGTTTTGATTATTATTATTTTTTATGTTTGTATTATTGAACTCATACAAGATATGTAAAGACATTTGTTTCTTATGACAGTTTTCATTAAGTAATGTTATTGTTACTTATGTATTATTTGACTTCTTTGATAGATTATATGGCTTCCTCATGAAATTGAACTGATCATGAAGAGATGTATTGCTTATCATTCTCGAGGAGATGGTAACTGATGGTGTTAAGTGTGAGGCTGGCCGTTTTAGAGCTAGTATTTTCCTAATGATTGCCTTCAAGATGCAGGAAAAGATTCTCAGCATTAGTATAGAGGCGAAACATGTACAAAACAAAGTGAAGCGTCTGAAAGACAAGTATGAAATTGCGTATAACATGATGAATAGCAATAGGTTTGGTTGGGATGACAAGAAAAAAAGTGTTGTTTGGATACTAGTGGGTTTGCTTTCTACGGGTTCTTATTGTGGAAACATCTTCGTGCAACTTACTAACTAAATAAGCCATTCTCGTTGAATCCACCTTTGTCCATGGTATTTGGGAAAGACCAAGCCACATAATTGAATCAGCATATGTAATAAAAAACATGGGGTTAAAAATGAGGGATGCGAGGCCTTCTCTTTCTGCATCCACTTTATCTAAACCTATTAGGAAGATGTGCTAAGGCAGATATTGAAGCTATTATGATGCAGGTTGTGATAGAGCGGTTACTAAAATGAAGAAGTTGGGTGAAAATTTTACTTTCGGGGAAGGAAAAACGAGGTTACCTTATGAGCTTCAAGCCATGGGGTTTCCCATATGTCAGGTGCTATGAGTTGCAATGAAGTTAGTGAAAGATACTAATATGTTGCCTATTTGGTGTATCTTGGATGACTCACACAAGCCATATTTCATTAAAATGTACCATTTGGGGGTTTGTAAAGTAGATAAACTATATGCGATGCTATAAGTAGGATTATTAACACGTGATGCTTTCATTATTGCTTTAGCAAGTCAATATTGTATTTTCAAGTTAGGAAATATGTTCAAGTTGGGATATTTCATTTTCCCTTTTTCTTTTTCCCAATTGCATCTTCCCTTGTTTGCACATTTATAAGTTCTAGAATGTATTTTTATTAGGTCACAAGATCAATCAATTTCAAGCATGATTTGCTTTGCAATCAATATATCAAAATTCTTCATTACCTATTACGTTTTTAAATAAATATTAACATTCATAACTATTACTGTAACAAATATATTATAAATAAGCATATATATATATATATATATTGAAATATCAACAATAAAAAAAGCGTCCCATCCCACTCAATTCTACAAACATTGTACCAAATAATAGACCGATCATGATACATTGGTCATTTAAATTATAAATTTTAGTTTAATTCCGTCCTACGCATACCAAATACGGTACAGAATAACCCATTATGACCTCTGCATACTGAATGTAGCATAGAACCTCCGTTCCATCCGATTACATCATGTCCCGTTCTTTCCTGTATACGTACCAAACCCTTCCATACTCTCTCCGGTCAATGGCTCCCTCGTAATTTCACTCGAAATCCATGGGTATAACGGGGACACCACAAAATCCCAAACATGCGTAATAGTTTTCCCACTTTTCTTCTCTTATCGAAGGCGAAGGTCGGGGGCTGAGACACTTGCGCAGAGAAGAATAAAAAGCGGAGAGAGAGAGAGAGAGAGAGAGAGAGAGAGAGAGAGTGAGCGCGCTAGAGAGAGAAAGTGCGAGAAAAATCGGAGGTTCACACTACTACGTTAATGGCGGTTAGGGTTTTCTACTGATCACCGGGAACCCTAATCACCCCCATATCCTCCCCAATCTCTCTTTTCCCCGCCCCTCAAAACCCTAATTTAACATTTTTTTTTAATCCAATTCTCCTGTTCGATTCAGTCTCTTGCCCAATTATATTTTTGCTCCGAATTCGAATCGCAGACTTCGGAGCTACGATGGGCGCGCCAGATAAAGCGCCGGTCAATTCGAATTCGATGCAGGTGAGTTTGCTTTTTCTTTCCCTGCAAAATTAGGAAGCTCGATACTTTGACCTAAAATGGCAGTGAGTAATGGTTTCTTTGTTATTAGCTTGATTTTATTCACTCCCAATTTTATGCTTTGTTTTGCTTTCTGCGTAATTTTGTTAGCTGTTCTTTTTTTTTTTGGGGGGGGGGGGGGTGATGTTAGCATTTTGAATTCTTTTCCGTTAGGGTTTCAGTGCAAAATTAAATATTGCCTGTGTTCTTCGAGCTGTCTAAGTTTTTAAAGTGTTGTACGTATCAAATTAGCTGGTTGGAGCTCTAAGAGCTGTTGCACTGTGTGTGACACCGGTTAACAAGAGAGTTAGTAAACAGGCTTACTTTCTTAGCATTACTTGGTTTCTATTCTATTAATAGTAAGAAAAGTGTTCTTCACTGCAAAGGTGAATATCAACTGTTTGGGCTGTGCGGGTAAGTAGCATGAGTATCCTTTGATCATTTGAGGGGAAGCTATGTTTTTGAAGTGTGCAAAAAGGTACTGCTTTGGGTCGAAGGATGTGGTAGAATTTATCTTTATAATCAGGAGTTGTAGCTTGGAGTCTCCATGGTTGATACTGCTTTTTTATAAGTTGGAGGAGGATGAGTTTAGTTTATTTATCACAGGAAGTAGTTTAGTGGGACTGTCTGAGTGTTTTATTTGAAATCTTCTGTTGTACACAGCTTGTTTGAGCTCCATGCAAAAGTTCACATTCCTAAGCTAGTTAACTTTCTGGAACTTGAAAGGTGGGCACCGAGTTTAATTTGGTGATGGTGTTTCTGATACTGATATTTTCTCTATATTGATAGGTGGCTGACGTAGTGTGAAATAACAACCTTTCTATGATGTTTGTTGTTTTCTATTTTTTTTGGTGACCTTTACAATACCTATTTCATTGGGCTAGATTCCTAGCTTTTGGAATTGACCCTTTTTTTTTCAGTTAAATGATGTAAAATGACGTGATTAATAATGTGGTCTCCCTAACAAATTTTTTTCTAATCTTAAACAACTGCATTGAATAAGTGACACTATTTGTGACGGTATATTAAAATTTAATTCCTTAACCCTATTTATCGTGCTAAGAAAAATGGAAAGTTGGACTATCACCATATCCTTTTAACTTTATTTGTTTCTAATTTATGCTCACTTTTTTATATGTTGTATGTGTTTGCTAGTTTTTAGAGTCTCACATATGCAGTAAACTCTTGACTTTGGTAATTATCTCTTTATGGCATTGTAAAATTAGACTTTTGCTTATTTATGTGCTAAGAACCAACACAAATATGGAAATGTTTTCTTGGAAAATCTTAAAAAATTTATGAAATGACATGGCAGGCGTGATGCAAATAATATATCTAAACTTAGATGGCGGGTATGCAAAACATCAGTTATAACTTAATGAAAACACTATGTCTAATAAAATTCAAATCTAACAATCAAAATATAGAAAAGGATCCTCCTGAAACAGAAATGAGTTCACTGTGCTAAATGCTCCTATATGCTCATCGTCTTCATTGTTTTTCTGGAAAATCATCACAACTTACAATTCAGGTTCAGCCTTTTTGGTGAAGGGAGTGCTAGTGTTATGTAGGTGTGTCTGACATGTAGTTCATTCTATCAATCATATGGCTCCTGCATTGTACTGGTTCTGTCAGTGTTAATCTGATCATAAGAGCGTCTTGATAATTGATTTGATCTTAGGGGAGTGTTACTTTATCTCTCTATTTCAGAGAGAGTTCATAATGCTTGCACTATATAAACTCCGTATTTCCATTAGAGAACTAGGATGTGCTGGGTTTAATATCAACGTTGAGCTATTATTTTAGATATTATTTTCTAATGAAGAATAATATCAAATGTGGGCAGAGAGATGCTGTGTTCAACTCAGTGTTATAGAGACTTATGGTATATTGCGTTGCTTGTGTAGCGTATTTGCACGATTTGCTGTGATAATGTCTTTGTAATAACATGAGTTAGCTGTAAGCAAGGAGTATGTACATTTACACTTTCGATTACAATAATTAATTTTGTGTTGATGAGTGTGTTAACTTTTTATGAGGATCTCTTATGTTTAATGTGAACACGTTACTTTGTTCACATATTGTTCGGTATAATGGTCTGTTACCTGTGTTTTCCTTTTCGTTTCCTCATAAATTGCGTTTACGGTTGTGAAACCATACCTTTTTTTCCTTCTAATATTGGTATCAAAGAAAGTTAATGTCCATAACTTTTAAGATTTCAAAATTATGTATCTGCTCCATGGCCATCTTATGGTTTGAATTTGCATGAATGTTGTTGGTATATAGCATGTAGTTGAAGTTGTTGGTCTAATTTTTCTTTTTTCGTATCTCAGCGTGTTAAGGTTTATCGCCTGAGTGAGGATGGAAAATGGGATGATCAGGGAACTGGTCATGTCACGGTTGACTATATGGAGGTTTGTTTAACTCATTCATTTGTTAATCTGATATACACAGTAAATTTGTGAGAATTAGTTATTTTGAGTCACATTTCCTTGGAAACGATTTCTGAACTTACCCTGCATTTTGATTTAATGCAACTGTGGTAACACAGCGTTCAGAAGAGCTGGGTTTGTTTGTTATTGATGAAGAAGACAATGAGACATTACTTCTGCATCGAATCAGCTCGGATGACATTTACAGAAAGCAAGAAGGTATTTTAAGTTTTAAGTGACACAATATTGCTTTACTATTATATGGTATTCTCATGTGGTTAGATTGATACTAAATTGTGAAGTTTGGGTTTTTTTCTTGTTAAGATACAATTATCTCATGGAGGGATCCAGAATATTCTACTGAATTAGCTCTCAGTTTTCAGGAGCCTACTGGCTGCTCTTACATATGGTAACTACCTAATTTTTGCCCTTTGTTTTTCCTGATAATATAGTTGTTACTAATTATTTTATGGGATCTGTTCAGGGACCACATATGCAGTGTTCAAAGGAATATACATTTTAATTCTCTTAACAGTAAGTGTTTGCAATATGATTCAAAATGTACTCCCTCTCTGTTCCTTGCATTTTAGATATGTGACTGCTGTAACCCTCTTCTTAGTGAACGCTTATTGTGTTTTCTCTCCATTTTTCAATTAAAAGTGCATGCAAATATTTTCCTTGATGAAAGATTTATCTGCCATGAAACATTGATTTCAGAAAGTTTACTAGTGTAATAGGAATTGCGTATTTGTGGAAGCGGAACCCTATAAAGTTCATCCAATCTGTATATTATAAGACTACAAATCTGCTCCTTAAAACAAGATATTTAACGCAGGAATGCATAATTAAACTATTAAAGGTACCTAAATCCCTGAAGAAAGAATTTGTTCATCAACTTCTGGCCATTCTGGGTTAAGTCAAAGCTCATTGGTTGAATTAATATTTCCACTTTTGTGCGTGAAGGAAGGGAGTTTCAATAATAATATGGCTTCTCTTATCTATGATTGCAGTGTTTATATCTGGTGTTTCAATAAAATGGATTTTCCTTAAATTTAAATAATGTCCATGTATACCTTCATTGTTTTCTATATTCTAATTTGTGATGTTTATTATTGGTTACATTTTGCTTGTGTGTTCTTAAATTTTATTTATATTTGAAAATCAGTGGCATGAATTGTCGATCTTTTTTGATATCTGTAGATGAGACATTTCACAGTGCAAACAGTGAGTTGAGGGAGCTCCCTACGGTTGAGCTATCCACACTTCCTTTAATCCTTAAGGTGGTTTAGTTTTTTTGCATCTCATTTATTTGTTTTATCTTTCTTACGTTTCACTTTTCATTTAATTTTCGAGATTGTCCTTTCATCATACTTGCAAAGTGATGACAATCATGTGAACTTTTTGTCTTGCAGACTGTGACCGAGAGTGGCATTGCTGATCAGATGCGACTTACAGAATTGATATTGACTGATGTAAGCTTTGTACAACTTTGTGGATCTCTGAAGAAATGTGCAGTGAATTATTTAGCATGGTTCTTATTTTATAAAAAAATCAATTGTTGAAGTACGTCCAAACATGTTATCCTTAATCATAAAATTTGTTTATTATTTTAACCTTCATCAACAGCTTGTTGGTTCATGTATATAGTTATATACTATATTGCTTTTTCCTAACAAGTCTTTTAATCTTAACGCAGCAAGAGTTTTTTCAAAAGCTCATGGGCCTATTTAGAATCTGTGAAGACTTAGAAAATGTTGATGGTCTTCACATGATATACAAAATAGTAAGGGGGATCAGTAAGTATTCCTTTTTGGTATTTCACTCTCAGAATCTGCTACATAAATGCATGTCTATCTTTTTAGTGAGTGATATGTTGTTTTCTACCTGCAGTTCTGCTGAATAGTCCTCAGATCTTTGAGAAAATATTCGGTGATGATTTAATCATGGATATCATCGGTTCCCTTGAGTGTGAGTTCTGTAATTGGTTTGTGTTCACTCATATAACCTTCCGTTCTTGGAATGTGATTTAGTTGTAGCCTTGATTCTTAGTTCATTATGATTCAGTACTGTGTTGATATTGATGTTGAATTTTGGTTTGCAGATGACCCTGAAGTACCTAATGTCCAACACCATCGTAACTTTTTGAAAGAACATGTTGTTTTTAAGGAGGTAATAATTGTTGTGCTGTTGGGATTTGGGGCTAAGGACTCGGGATGTTGGATAGAATCTTAATTTATATTCGAGTTGGTTCTTTCTTCACTGTGAATCTGGATTGACAATTTAATTTTGCACAGGCCATACCGATTAAAGATGCTATGGTGTTGTCAAAGATACACCAGACATATAAAGTTGGATATTTAAAGGTTTGCCTGTTTTCTGTTTAACCTTTTTGTTTTTCCTACTACTTCAGTTGCAATTCTTACATTCGGCTACTTCCTTAGGATGTTGTTTTGGCTAGAGTTTTGGATGAGGCTACAGTGGCAAATCTCAATTCCATTATTCATGCAAACAACGCTATCGTAAGATTTTACAACTCATTCTTTGAACAAGTTGGGCTTTACGTTATATTAATTCTGATGTTCCTATTTTGTTTTAGGTTGTTTCTTTGCTAAAGGATGACAGTACCTTTATTCAAGAATTGTTTGCTAGATTACGGTCGCCATCCACCTCCGCAGAATCTAAAAAGAATTTGGTAATTTGATTTCCGTAGGTGGTCTTTCATTGTATTTCTGACTTCTGCGGCATGATATTGTTGCACTGCAGTTCTCAAAGGGAGTGTTCTTGAATATGTAACTAGATTTTTACATCTTGTAATTTCTCTCTTTTGATTTTCTTTTCCATCCAATTATTTAGAAATATTTATTAATGTCTCTAACATTGATAAAAAGTCTTATGGTGGTCATTTTTATTTTCTTAATGTGAGCACCTGTAACTTTACTGCATTTTAATATGACCATAGTAATGATAGTGACCTTAGAATTTGTGGCTGCATTTCTCTGGTTAGTTTTCTTGACGTCACTCAGAATTGATTGTGCTTATCATTCCCTTTGCATTGTAGGTATATTTCTTGCACGAGTTTTGTAGTTTAAGCAAAAGCCTGCAGATGGTCCAGCAGCTTCGGCTATTTAGGTAAAAAAATTCCTGAATTTACATTTCTTTACCTGCTATTATGTTTTGTAACTCTCCGTTGGTTTTTTCAATTTTGGTTACTTATGTTATGGTTGTTAGCTAAAAATATTTCTTTTAAGATGTCTTTGTTTTAAAGTGTGAAATGCTGAATGTCTGTAGGGATCTCATGAATGAAGGAATCTTTGACATTGTAACTGATGTGTTGCAGAGTGAAGACAAAAAGCTTGTATTAACTGGGTAATCAGATGTTTAGGAATCTGTATTCTGTATTTAGTTTGCTGCGTCTCACACAGTTTTTTTTCTCCTCGTGTCATAATCCTAATAATTGGTGATTATAATGGATGCAGGACAGATATCCTCAGTCTTTTCATGAATCAGGATCCAAACCTTCTGCGATCATATGTTGTTCGTCAGGAAGGAACTCCACTTTTTGGACTCTTGGTATGCACTTTTCCAAATTATTTTTTGTCTATGAATGGACATGGACAATAACCTTGACCTGTCTTAGTTGAGCTTCAAAGAAATCTTATAGTGAATTATTCAATTTCAATGTCGTATCGATGACCTGATTATGGTTACAATCAACTACAACATGTGTGTTTATGTTTAATAACAGAAGGAGAAACCACCTAATTAGGCAAGCAACAGGTTATACTTGTGATTGCTTTGGGGATTGCATATATTTGTATTAGATTTTTAGAACTGATATTAGGTGAATAGACATAGCAAGTGTATCTAAAAGGAATCTAGTTGTTTTCCCCACACTAATAATATGTATAATCTGATGTCTGCATTTTTAGAACTGACATTAGGTGAACAGACATAGCAACTGTATATAAAAGGAATCTAGTTGTTTTCTAATATGTATAATCTGATGTCTGCATATAAGCATCCAGCATGGAAAAGACATCGACTGTCTTTGGCTACTTCCTGTTTAGTTGACCACATTGGTCCCAGTCATTTAAAATTTATAAATCCTGATGCAAGTGTTTTAATTATCTTTATCAATATTGATATTTAATTGTCTACTTACAGGTTAAAGGAATGATTACAGATTTCGGAGAGGACATGCACTGCCAGTTTCTTGAAATTCTTCGTAGTCTACTAGATTCATACACATTGGCAGGAGCTCAGGTATCTACTCAATACATTTGTTTGCTAAATGTATTTTGTTACTGTAGCTCTTCGTAGGACTCACTTATAGCTTCTGTAAATTTAATAGATTTCTGTGGATATCATCTTTCTTCCCCTCTGTTGTCCTATAGTATGTATACTTTTTTTCCTTCTTGAACTGCAACTGCTCCTTCTTAATTATGTACCACTGGCGCTACACCAGTAGGTCCACTTAGGTTAGAGGGGCATAACAAATATGCACTTGTATATGCGAATAATTATGTATTTCTCTTTGTACTTGTGTTCATATATGTACATGTAATATTTACTTAAGAAGATGGTGCACATGTTGACACCATTTGTGGGATATTAATTGCCTTTTTTTCTCTTTTAGGAGCTTATATTATGAGCTTTTTTGTTATATTCTCTAGCTCTTAAATAATCATATTCCCTTGCATGTTATACGTATAATTTTAATACTTATCAATAATATCAGAAGAATAACAAGAGGCTTTATGCCTTCTAGGGTTATGGTCAATTGTAGATCTCGTTGATTTGATTTACTTTATTGTTTTGTTTGCCATTTTACTTGGGCCAGGTCATTGTTTTTTTCCTTTTAACGATTTTCTGCCCTTTTTTACTGAAGTTACTTTCTGTGGCCAATTTTGTTCTAGTCCAGCTCATAATTTTTTGGATTGTTCTTTCATGTAGAGTATGATGAATTTTTTTATTATCACAAATTCAGAAGTTTCATATATGGAAGTTTTTCATGGAGTTTGCAATATGGTTTATTTCTGCGGGTGTAACAATTTGAATGTTGGTTTGTAGTTTATTATATCATGTCGGTAAAACTTGCATGTAAGAAAAAAAAATTATATTCCAATGCCTCGTTTTTATACTTGTACTGCATGGGTTGGTTATTGAGTTTTTTTTAAAATTTTTTTATCTCGTTTGATTTTGCTACAGAGAGATGCAATTATCGAGATATTCTATGAGAAGCATCTGGGGCAGTTAATTGATGTTATAACAGCGTCATGTTCTTTGGAAGGCAATGGTCAATCATTTGATAAATCTTCTATATCTGGTGGAAGAGTCGAAAGTCAGAGTGTTGCGAAGCCTGAAATATTATCAAATATATGCGAGTTGCTTTGTTTTTGTGTCCTTCACCATCCATTCAGAATAAAGTAATATTTTGGCACCTTGTACAATTTTCATAAATGGATTTCTGCTGCTGACCCTTTGACATTGGAATGTTTGGGATTTTGTCACTTGCAGGTGTAACTTTCTGCTTAGTAATGTGATGGATAAAGTTTTGTTGGTTACGCAAAGAAGAGAAAAGTATTTAGTTGTTGCTGCAGTTCGATTTGTTCGCACTATTCTTTCACGTCATGTGAGTTTATGTTGATTAATAAAAAAGTTTTATTTATCCTTGAGCTCAGCTAAAATCCCAATGAGATCCAAATGATCTGGAGGTGATCATTTTTGTTGTTTTGGACCAATTATCCATAGCAGAAACTGTGAAAAAAATTTGCATGAAAATTTAAAGCATATTTTATCTTGTACTTCAACAAAAGTGAAGTTAAGATGAGCGATTTGCCATGCAAGACTAGAAGTCAATACATCGTGACAGTATAGCTTGTTCAGATTTGAGCATAGTGGGTTCATAGTGAGAATTTCTCATCAGTATGTAGTGGGAATTCTGGATAAAAAGAATGTTATATTTCAAAAAGGTTCTTGTTCTGCACAACTTTTTCAGCTTCCATAGTACTTATAAGAATGTTTATTATCATCTTTGTGCCCTGGTGTACATATTGTCTCTCTCTACCTGCTCTGATATGTTAAGTATGCAATCTTTCTTTTCTTTTTGGGCTAAGTTGTTCATGTAATAATTGGGCAATGCATGATTCTGCAGGATGAGCATCTGATAAATCATATTGTTAAGAACAACCTTCTGAAGCCAATTGTTGATGCATTTGTTGGTAATGGAAATCGATATAACCTGCTGAACTCGGCTGTTTTAGAACTTTTTGAGTTCATCCGGAAGGTGCTACTCTCTTTTAGACTTGGTTTCTGGAGCTAAAGTATGTCTTGAAGATATCATCTTATTTGTGTTTTTCTTTGTCAGGAAAACTTGAAGTCTTTGGTTAAATACTTGGTTGATTCATTCTGGGATCAGTTGGTCAGATTCGAGAATTTTGCATCGGTTCACTCCCTCAAAGTTAAATATGAGCAGGTACTATGCTCCTATATTTTCTCCACTCCTAAATTTGGAGCTTTTGTATTTGACAAGTGCTTTTGCAGTGCCTAGAACATTTTGGAACCAAAGGCACCGCTAATGTGTCAGACCCTAGAAAACGAAACGATGAGCGTGCTTTGGAGAAAGAAGAAGAAGAGTATTTCAACGAGGACAGGTATGTCTTTGTGTTGAACATTTATCGTGTATTGATGGTGCTCTTTCCCGCTATTTTGTTACCCATAGCCACTGAACATGATGGAACTTGGTAATCAGTGATGAAGAAGATACTGCATCTGCATCCATACCAAATACCCAAAAAGTACAGGCCCAACCGCAACCTTTTTTATCCAATGGAGTTGCTGCAAGTGATCCACCATCCAGGTATTATACTCTTCTAATGTAGATTTATCAGAGTGCATTTTCAGAATATTTTTGGCTATACAGCCCATATATTCATATTGATTTTTGTAGTCCAAGGTCTGTCGGGCTGGTGGATTATGATGATGATGAGGATGACGAAGACTACAAGCCACCGCCCAAGAAACATCCCGAACCTTCTCTTGAAGATGAAGGAACAATGGAGTCTCTTAGGTTGAAGCGGAAATTGGCTTCTAAGGATAGGGAGACCGAGCTAGCAAAGAGGCAACGGTTGGGTAAAAAC
The DNA here is from genome assembly GCA_963580275.1 of Crataegus laevigata. Lineage (NCBI taxonomy): Eukaryota > Viridiplantae > Streptophyta > Magnoliopsida > Rosales > Rosaceae > Crataegus > Crataegus laevigata. Next base: position 11,854,176 of record OY756940.1, on the reverse strand, counting down.
TCCAAGCCAAAAGAAAGTGTGTTTGCTGCTTTGTGTACAACTCTAAGCCAGGCAGTGCTACCGAATAAGAAAATTGCAAGCAGTATGCATGCAACTCGCACAGCTGACGGGGTCAACAACTCAGGTGAAGGGAAAAATCGAGAGAATGATGAGCATGCTGTTTCTAAGAGCTGTTCTGAGAACGACAGTTCAGATGATGCTGACAATAGGGAAAATGAGCCTACTACTTCTAGAGGCTGCCCGGATCACTTGCATGGCACTCCGGATGATAGACAGTTGGGTGGAGAGGACTGCCCGTTGATACCACCAAAATCTTCACCGGAAATGGTTGTAAATGGGTCGTAAGTTATATTTAGCCAACGGGGTTAAGGCTTTGTGTTCTTTATGCAACTTGTGAATGCGTGCTTGGTGCCAGAAAGCGGTCCCAGGCCGCAGATGAGCATACATTTGGAAGAGAGGAAGTGAACCGACAGAGAAGACAGGATGAATTTGGTCTATGGCTTCCATAGACGATGGCAGGAGTGAATACTGTATAGAGCCACTGCGACGCGGAAAGAAAAAAGAAGCCAATAGTCACAATGTGGGGGGGCCAAGCCTGTCATCAACTCTTCACTTGGCCTTATTGGGGCTTTTGAAGTATTTTGGTTTTTGTAAAACATTCATCAGCATTGGTTTCTCTATATCCAATTCTCTTTTTCTTTTTTTGGCCTTTCATCTCAAGTTGTGTTTCGTTCAATATGTTCCTTCTTTTTTTGGGGGCTTGTGATAGAAATTAGAAGGGGCACCAAATTATTAAAGCCCTGTGTTGGATGGGATTGTACCCTCTAATGCCAAAAGTATTTTTGTGGTCGGGGTGGGGGTGGGGGTGGGGGTGGGGGTTGGTTGTACCTTGATATATATATATATATATATATATATATATATATAGAGAGAGAGAGAGAGAGAGAGAGAGAGAGAGAGAGAGAGAGTTGGGGTTTTTCAGTAGGATGTGAAATTTTCATTTTTTTACTCGCTGTAAATTGCTATTGATTTTTACCTTTAGTAACATGCAACCCCAAAGAAAGTCTAGTAAATTTTGATTTGTTGGTATCCTACCTCCATTCGCATTTCGCAAGAAAAAAAATACCAACCTTTGGTCTTAAAAATGTTGGTTTTAAGAATTGAGTGACTGTCTTTTTTCCGACCCTTACTGCCTAACCTAAAAGTGGATGAATCAAATTCAATTATGATTTCGGGCCAAGTGATAACGTTAAATTGTGATGTTTGGTTATCTGGTGCAGTCAAGTGCCAAATTCTAAATTTCACGAACAATATCAGAATCTAAAGTCAAGAATGTCACGTTGGAAGGTGATAGAAGAAAGAGTTTAGGGTCGTGATGAAAATTTGAGATGCATTTGAATTTCTAAATGCAGTCTGTTATTTCATATCAGTCCAGACTCATTACCGTAGTGTTTGTTTGTTTGTTTGTTTGTGAGGCAGGTTAATAGGGGACAGATGGCAAACAGTTGGAACAAGTCGCCCCGAAGTTCGCAGGAGAAAGACACGTACGTAGCGTTGCATGAGTACGTGTCCTCCTCGTACCTTGTTGCCTCATTTTCTACTTGTTCCGAATCCCCGCTGCAGTCTCATCACGCATCACCGCTGTATAACCTCAAACTTTTACGATATCGAACAAATAATACTGAAGCAGTGTGAAGATATGTTGAACACGACCAGCAACACTAGTTTGGAAACAAAGCCGTCGTTGCTGCAGGAGCTGCGCAGCTTCGACAAGAGCGGCTTCTTCGACCTCGGACACCCTCTCCTCAACCGCATCGCCGATAGCTTCGTCAAGGCCGCTGGGGTATCCTCTCCTCTCCTTGCCCTTCTTTTTTCACTCTCTCTCTCTCTCTCTCTTTCTGTATATGTGTCCGTGTGCCTTGTGTTACATATATAACTCAAGTACGTCCAAAATATATGAGCATTTCGTTAATAAGGTTGTGTTGCTGCAATGGACAGATCGGAGCTATTCAGGCTGTGTCGCGCGAGGCTTATTTCATAGCCACTGAAGGTAATAACCATAGAATCTTTCTGTTTCCTTCTACTTTGGAATTTCTTGGTTTTTACATATGTACGTATGTGTAAGTATGGATCTACAAGTATTCGTTTAAATTAGAAGTAATTATCTGAATAACTTGATGGGACAAATAATGTTTGGGATTTGAGCTATCCGCGTATAATTAATGTTGTCTATCTAAGGAGACAGACAACTGTTGATGCGTACGTATACGTGTTCATTATAATGTGCAGGATTCGATTCAAGTACAAATGGTATTCCGCCCGAAATCTCAGTTCCAGGCAACAAAAGGCAACGCTTCCCTGACCTCAGAGGTATATATGCAGCTAGCTACTCCATAGTTATTTTTATAACATTTATTGATGTAGTATGCCTGCCCGACTACAAAATTACGGATGTAGATTACGAGAGAACCCTTTGTAATATTATGTATGTGCTTGCTCAGTTGTTGGTATATTGAACAATTGATTGTGTCTCAAGCGGCTGTTATGTGCTTTGCAGGTGAAAACCACAGAAAATCTCTTGAAGCTATGGTGAGTTGAAAACTAGCAATCAAGCATATAATAATTACCAAGATTTGGTTATGTAGTGAATTTTGCCTTCTGGTTCTGTATTTCGTCGTTGCCCTCAAATTACCAGTCAATTATATATTGAGGTGCTCTAATGATATACCTCTTTAATGAACCACCACAAATTGATCCATAAATAATTGAATGCTCTGGCGGCCGTCTGGCCTTTTCTGCATTGGAGCTTTCTGGCTTGTCTGCCATTTGATAATTTATATACTTCTTCGAATTCTTGAATAAGCTCTAGCAAAGTCGTGATGCAGTTAGTAGTCACTGATTCATTGTCACAATGTTTTCCAGGTGAAGAATACAGGAAAGGAATCATTACAATGGGGTAAGCACATCTTCTAAATCAAATTGCAAACATGGAATGCATCAGTTTGCAAGCTATAGATTTCAGTTTTTCCTGCTTACAATTATGTATGCGCAGTTTGGAAACAGTGTCATGTCCCACTGGGATTTGAAGGAAGTTGACTTATTTTACTTCTCAGGGCTGGCTGCTGGGGTGTATTCGGGTCTTACATATGGCCTGGCAGAGGCTGGTGGAGCTCACGATTGGGTAATGCGTAATTATCTTCTGTCATGGATTGAATGCTGCAGCATTACTAAGAGCTTGCTACTTGTATGGTGCTTAAAGCCGTTATTGGTTGGTTCTTTGGTGCAGAAAAACAGTGCAGTTGCGGGAGCGATTACAGGCGTTGCCCTGGCACTCACATCGGAGGGTTCGTCCCACGAGCAGATAGTGCAAGGCGCTATCACCGGAGCTGCCATATCCACTGCTGCAAATCTTCTTTCTGGGATATTTTAGGCTGCTTATTGGGCTCATATTCATATATAGTCCCACAGAAAGCCTTCTTTTTGATAATGTAGAGATGTGACTTTGCCCCATCTCTCTCTTGTTTTAAGGAATTTGTGGTTAGTTTTTTGCTTTCACCATCTATAATGTTGCGGGTGCACTGCCCTTTGTTCTTTCTGGATGCTTCACTGGTTTAGTATCGAGATTTACAGATGTTTTAGATGGTTGGTTATTGAAGGTTCATTTTGGTTATCGGCAAGTTTTTAGATGTTGCGACTCCATTGTACTATTGTTATACAAGTCATTATTTGTCATAGGATTCAAATTTATGACTTCCTCCAACACCTGTAAAAAAATATAGTCCAATGTATGTGTTGACCTTAAAAACTACCAAGCCTACGTGGCGCGTAGACTGAATAATTAATAAGCTAACTACGTCCTTGAGCTATGTGCGGGGCGTGCCAACTTGTCGGTCGAACTTGGTCGGGGAGTAGAATGTGTTGATGTTCCGTTGGGCGTGCTACTAACTTTTCGATCTTGCGACTGCGGCCAAGGAAGGAACACATCTCGACCTTTGGGTTTTAGAGTCTGAAGACAAGACTGTTAGTTCTGCGAAGTTCACAAATCATCGGCGCCGGGTTTGGTCACAATGTCGTCGGCGCCGAGTTTGGTCACAATGATTATATTCGTGAGAGTATAAGTACACCAAACTAAACTGGTACCAAATTATATGGACACAAGTACTTAAAAGAGATATATGTCTTGATTGTAAATGTGGTTCAGCCATTGGAATGCTGAACTCTAAAAGACACTTGTAAATATCCAATCATAAAATAAAACTCGACTTTCAATGTGCCAAGCCTAATAACCTGTAATACCTCACTTTGCCGAGAAGGCTGATGAGATGACCTTTACCAACAAGGATTGAGAAATCCTTGTTGACCGAGACTTGGATAAATAACCAGTCGGCCTTAAAGCATTGATGTCTATCCAAACTGAAGGTGCTCCTCAATCGGCTAATTCTACGGCTCCAGTGTTGTCTATCCAAATTGAAGATGTTGCCAGTTGTCTTCACAGTACTGTTTATCCAAACTAAACATGTGTTGGCGGGAAGAAAATGGAAGAGGAAAAAAACTCAAGGGGTATTGAGAAGCTTTGTGCAAGGCAATTTGTGTGTTCAATTGGAGGGGCCTTGAATGATGCACTTTCTTCTATATTTATAGCAGCAAAACCTCTTCATAGCCGAACTAGAAATGTACTCAGATTAGAACTCCTCAACCCAATCTGATTAGGTTTCAGTCAGTCCTAGCTCCAATAGGACTTTGAACCAAACTTCATAACAAACTAGATTCATCTCCTGATCCTAAGCATCTTCAGCTTTAAGACTCCTTGTTGCACTAGGAGTCGACTGCTTCACCCTTATCTAAACTAATCCTCCTTGCAACAAGATTCGGCCGACCTTAATTGGACGGCTTATGACAAGATTCTAGATGAATGCTACTGAGCCGAGAATTATTCTAAGCTCGGCCCAAAATATTATTTTGGGCCCAAACATTGCCCCCTCAATTCTAAGGTCTTCGGCCTATAATTCCTAGCTGAGTTTCGACCTTGAAGAAGTGACCCATTATCAAAAGAATAAAAACCTTTACATACTCCTTCCAGTAGACCAAAAATTATTGCGAATCTCGAATATTCCAACCAAACGTATTTATTGTGCACGATCTCTCACCTTACACGCTAGACTTCGAATATTGCAAAACTTGACATGTGGTAACTTTCCAGCACGACTGTGCATCTTCAATCACGCGTCCCCTACGTTTGAGGCATGCTGATATTGAAACGTCTCATCGCCATAACCCTCGCCGTCACACATAATCGTGCATCCTTAATTTGCGTGTTTTTCGGCTTCCTCACCTGAATTTTTAAAGATTCATTATGATTGTGAAATAATTTTGGTCGAATTTACCCTTCATTCTTTTAAAATTAAATTGTTGATCTTTTTTTCCAATTACCTATAAATACTCAGCCCAACTTCATTCAATCTCTTACGCTTTCAGATTTCTAGAACTTCTTTCCATTTCCTAAAAAAGAAACCAAACTTTGAAACCTAGAAAACCTTCAAGTCTTCATCAATGGCCGCCAACACCTTCATCACCAAGTTCGCCGAAGAATGCGACAAGTGTCGAGACTTCATCGATCGGAACGCCATCAAAACCCTCTGATCCGAGGATGATTCGAGTGTCTCCCACTAGACCTTGGGACCCCTTTTCAACGATGATGTCCCAGAAACCACCACCTCAATGCTAAAAGACCACTGCCTAGAACCCTTGTTCCAAGGGTATGATTGGTTGAAGTGGGAATCGGCCAAACCCCAAGGAGCTTGGCCCTCGACCCCTACGGCCTGGGCTGCTTGGGTCACCTAAATAGAGCCACACTTCGAAGACGACTGGAAGACTCTTGGCATCTTCGATGCCATTAGGCTCTTGAACATTGAGATCAACATGGATCAAGAACTTCTAATGGCCGCCTTGAGCTTCTGGTGTTTGGCTACCAACACTATGGTCATTCCTCTCGTCCTCATTGGCCCGACTCTGCTGGATGTCACAACCATACTTGGCACTTCCCTTTTTGGCCTTCTAGTTGATACTATTCTTTCTTGGTATCAATTCGACCTAGATTTGAAGGTCGTCTTTGATGAGCGTGCCGTCAACGCTTTGATGAAAGACGGTCATGAGCCATCAAAAGAAGATGTACACAAGCTACACAAAAACTTTTTCAACTATAGCACCTTGATCACCCACTTTGCTAGCTTGAAGGGGGAAGGTCTTAAGAAGGGGGAACACAAGGCCTTCTTGTTCTACTAGTACAATAAATTTATTTTTTGTACCAAATCGAACAAGTGCTTAGCTGAGAACATGCCAGTGGCCACGTCCTGGCCCTTTGCCCGGCCATCCTCACCAATTTTTCTTGGTGCTTGGCCGAGGCTTCTGTCAGGAGAATTGATCTACACTAGAATGGCCCGCTCTGGGTTTTCAACTATGGCTGCAGGTCTATTTCTGCACACTGAGGCTAGAAATCCCAAGCTTCAATTCTTCTGAAGAGCCTTCAACTGGCTTCGCACCCCCGTTCATACTTATTTGGCTGAAGACGTCTTCAAGTACTTCTTCGGCCTTGAAGACTTGTCGAACGACGAGTTTCTGGTTTGCCGCCGCCAAAAATACCCATCTTCCATCAAGCTCCCTACATCGACATGGGAAGAGGTAGAAGACGTCGATCTTCGACAATTCTTAGGGTCATTTGTCCTAGCTCGTGACCTTCATGTCTGTTGCGATACTCGAAGGGCTAATTGGGAGGTCTACCATCCTCACTTCATAGCTCATGAACTGGGCTATCTTTAGGCCTGCCCTATGCCACTCCTCACTCCTCACTCCTCACTCTTCACTCTTCACTCACTCTTGAGCCGATAACACCTCTCCGGCTATTCAAAGAGGGAATGCAAAGAAGTCGAGCAGGAATTCTAGAAGCGATGTACTTAGTTTCATCTTTGACCGAATACCCCAGATACCCATTGTACTAGCACCTTCACCGATTGGTGGGATGCCAACGTCAAGGAAGAAATTTCTTTGATACTTCGACTGAAGAAGTTTTAAAGAGGCTTTTTGGCAATCGGCCGAAAAAGACTCTCGCTCCAAAATTCAAAGAGACAGCTCAAGGTATATACCTTTTTACTTCTATTGTTTACCTATTTAATTCGACATTCGTTCTAACTCTGGTTTAGCTTTTCCAGATGGTCGTTCAATAAAAATAGCTGAAGTGGTCGCGATGGTTGCGACAAAAAAGAAACTTGCTCATTCTCCTAAAAAGGCTGTGACCACCGCTTATCCTTCAGCCGAACTAACTCTAGTGGCGGCCCTTTCCCTGAGGTCGAGACGATTGGCAACATTGCCTGGCCTCAAAAGCGCATAAAGAAAAAGGCAAAGAATGGAGAATTGGAAATTCACATTATTTCAAGTTAAACCACGGGAGCAACCACTCGTAGTGTCCCTCTCTCCTCTCCTGTTGTCCAGGCCTACGTAATAGTACTGTGGGACACTTTGATCCCAACCACAGGTCAGGCGACTATGGTCCAACCCACTACGCATATCGCTTTCGTGGTTGAACCGGTCGTTGCTCCGGTTGTCGAGGAACTTGCAACTTCGGCGTCGGCCATTGCTCATGCTAATGTTGGCACAACAGTTGCCACTTTGGAGAAGATGGCATCTATGGCCGAGAGGAACCTTCCTCCCAATCCAAAGAAAGCTCCAGTGATCATCCTGGAAGAAGAGTTATAACAATTTCATTTAGTGTTCTTTCATTTTAACTAGATCTCTTGACTAAATGATCAATCATTTTTATGACAAGGAGAACGAGAGTGAAGTACCCTATTTGGTGAGGCACATTTGATCGGCCGAACTGCCAACTACCAATTCTAAGCCGATGGTCGAGGCGGTTGGCCAGGTCGATCCTTCTGCGGCCAAATTAGGTCTGGGGCATGAAGCGCCGCCTCTAACCGAGCTAGAAGTGACGAAAAAGACATCAATTCATCCCCAGGACAAAAATCTCAGCATTCCTCATGAGGTCACTTCGAATTTTGTAAGGCTCAATCATTTTCTTCCATTAATTTCCAAACTTAGAATTCTAAACCAAGAAAGTATTAAATGCCAGGTGCCTAATCGCTCATTTCACTGAAAATTCTATGCGCCGAATGACATTATTTATATTTCCTGGCCACTAAGTGGCTATCAAATGTAGATAACCTTCATCGGCCACATGAATTAAAAGGCTGCCTTAAACATTGGGCTCGACCATTAAGTTCTCTAGGTTCGAGCAATGAACCAACAACATGGTCGAAGTCTCTTCTCGATAGGTCTAACACAACTTCCTTATATGCCGTCCTTATAATTTCTCTTTTCTAACAACTCTTTTTGTGCAGTATTCATGGAAGGTCGAGCTCGACGCTCTCATTTCCAGCACTTTTGGGACGACTGGGCCTTCAGCAACAGCAGCCGGGTCTTCTGCAATCGTGGTCGAGTCCAGTGCCCTCTCTAAGCTGCATGAGTTTCTGTCTCTCTCGACCTCGCAAATCCTCCAACGCAAAGACCTTAATTATGTAGAAGAATGTCTGAATGACTTTGTAATCAACGACCTTCTGAGTAACGAGAGTGTCGTTCACCTATTTGCTGTCCTAGAATGAACCCATCAATATTTCACTATCTTCGAAAGGGCTCTTCAAGCAGAAGATGACCTTAACGCTGCAATGGTCAACCAGAGCTCGAGGCCATAAAGGCAAAGAATGAGCGACTGGCTGATCTTAACCGTCAAATCGTTGAACTTCAACATCAAAGGTCGGCCGTTGCTTTCGAGCTTGAAATGGATTTTGAGTTGAATAAACCTCAACTGGCAGAGTACGCGGTAGGCGAGAAGTGGATACAACAACTACAACTTGACAAAAGAACGAGGCATGCCGAGGTTACGATGGGCGAAGTAAGGTGGCTAGAACTGAAAGCCGTTCTTGAAGTTTTTCTTCCTTTGACTCCTTAGGATTTTGTCTTTAGTTGTAGGCCGGTTGACTATTTGTAACTTTATTTGTACACCCTTTTAAATCAATGAAATAAAATTTTATTCTTGCATTTCCCAAGTGATCGGATAATATTTCTTTAAGAATTTCCCATTGATTGGCAATTTATAAATTAAACCAGTTCGATCCTTGAGGTGGTATGCCCTCCTACCGAGAACTTTGTGGATGACAAATGGTCCTTCCCAATTCGGTGACCATTTCCCAAATCTAAGGTCTTTAATCCCCAATGGTAACATGGTTTACCATACTAATTCACCTTGTTCCAACGTCTTTTGCCTAACTCGTCGATTATAAGCTCGTTCGGCAATCTTTTTCTGCACTACTTGTAAGTTCTAGGCATATAGCCAAGCTTTCTCTAAGTCCTCCAACTCTTCCCTCATGGCTTGACTATACTCAGCACTGAACAAACTGCTTTGTTCGATAACTTGTAACGATTTTATGCTTAGCTCGACCAGTAGCATCGTGTTGTGTCCATAATTCAATGCGTATGGGGTCGTCTTTGTTGCTGATCGGAGTGAAGTTTGGTAAGGCCATAATGCCTTGTTTAACTTCAAATGCCACATACGAGGCTTTTCTTTTATCATTTTCTCAAGGATACTAATTAAAACTTTATTACTTGCTACGACCTGTCCATTTGCTTGTGGGTAATATGGCGTGGACTGATCGAGCCGAATTTTTAAACTCGTCGCATAATCTTTGAACCTGTCGACTGTAAAAATTGTCTTTGTTTGTTATAATTGTTTTCGGTACGCCGAATCTTGTCATGATGTTTTCTTCTACAAAACTACGAACCTCTTTAGAAGTTAACTCATCGTATGACTTCGCTTCGATCCACTTGGTGAAATAGTCCGTCGCAATGAGTATCCATGCATGCTTTGCTGATCTGGAAGACGACGCAATTTTGCCGATTACATCCATGGCCCATCATCTGAATAGCCATGGTTTGGTGACTGAATGAAGTAATTCGGCCGGGACTCTCTGCACAAGCCCATGGATTTGACATTGTACACAACCTCGCACGTATTCAATGCAATCTTTCAACATACTCTGCCAAAAATAGCCGTACTCACAGCCCCGCATATCCTTTTGTGTACTTCTGTAATGGCTTGGGCAGCATCTTTCGGGTCGAGGCACAATAGCAACAGACTGCCTTTACTTTTTTGGTATAGCTCATTTTGGTACATTACGTAATCTATGGTATGTACCCTTGTCTTGCGGTCGTGGTTGCCACTAGGATTATCAAGATACTGCATTATTGATTTTCTCTAGTCGTTTAGTAATGTCTTGACCGCACAAATATTTATAGGATCATCTCCTTCCAACAACGAAGGTAGAGACATAACTCGTGTACGTATCACGTGGTCATTTTGGAGAACTTGCTAATTAACCAAGGCTAGATGTAGATGTATAGAGGCTATTTAAGCCAATTTATCTGCGTAAGTATTTCGAGCTCATGAGATGTGTTTGAATGTAATGCCTGCAAATGATTTGGCTAAATAGCTGGCAACCATGTGATAGGGCGCCTAAGTACAACTCATGTAACGAAAAGTCCCATTGAGTTGATTAATCATAAGTTCTGAATCACCAAGGATGAGCACGCGGGCTGCCCTCAAGTCGTGAAGGACGTTAAGGCCGATGATAAGGGCTTCGTATTCGGCCTGATTATTTGTATAGTCAAAATCTAGCTTGAGAGAAAAATACCATCGGTAGTGATTAAGGGACTGTATGACGATTTTAACTCCAGCCAAGGTTGAACTACTAGAGCCATCAAAATACATTGTCTAATAATTATCATGTGTTTCCACCATGCCAATTTAAATGTTGTTGCCCCCAAAATCGTATGGAGAAGGATGTTGAGCTAAGAAATCGACCATCGCTAGTCATTTGATGGCTTTTTGGGGCACGTATTGCAAACTAAATTCAGACAGTGCCATTGTCCATTTCCCCGATTCGGCCTTTTACTATTGGCCGAGTGAGCATATAGTGAATAACATTTATCTGGGCTATAACCTGCGTAACAGAATAGAGCATTTAATACCTGAGCTTAGACGCAACGAAGAACAAAGCTAAACAAAGTTTCTCAACGGGTGGATAATTTATCTCAGTGGGGTTAAGATTTCGGCTAAGGTAAAAAATAGCTTGCTCTCGCCCTGTGTCGTTGTCTTGTGTAAGAAGACAACCAATGGATTCATCGGCCGCCAAGATATATAACTTGAGGGGTTTGCAGCGCCTAGGTGGCACGCGGACAGGTGGGGCAATGAGGGAGACCTTGATTTACGTAAAAGCATCTTGGTGTTCCTTGCACCCTTCAAATTTGTCAGAATCCTTAAGTTTCAAAAAAAGCATGGAGAAAGCTTTCATCTTCTCTTCCGAATTAGAAATGAAATAGCAATGGAAATTGATTTTACCGAGTAATGATTGTAATTGCTTCTTGGTTGTCAGGGGCGGAGCATTAATGATTACTCGAGCTTTATTTTTATCCATCTCGATGCCACTGTGATGTATGAGGAAACCTAAGTTGCCTACCGATACACCAAAGGCGTACTTGGCAGGGTTCATTTTAAGGTTATGTTGGCGCATACGAAGGAAAGCTTGCCAAAGATCATCCAAATGTGTTCGGCGGCTCTTCGATTTGACCACAACATCATTGATATATACCTCGAAGACGGTGCCAATTAAGTTATGAAAAATAGTATTCATAGTGCGTTGGTATGTGGCACCGGCGTTTTTAAGGCTGAACGGCATAACGAACCATTCGTAAGTCCCGAGTGCCCCTGGTCAACGAAAAACAGTTTTTTGAACATCAGCCTCAGCAATGAAAATCTGGTTGTAACCAGCATGGCCATCCATGAAGGATAACATCTCGTGGTTTGCTACTGCGTCGATTAACAAATCTGAAATTGGTATTGTATATTCGTCTTTATAGGTTGCCAAATTCAAATTATGAAAATCGATGCAAATATGTAGAGTAATATTCTTCTTTAAAATTGGGACGATATTCGCCAACCATTCGACTTATTGAGTCGTCTGAATAAACCCGGCTTTTAAAAGTCAAACAAGTTTATCTTTTATGCCAAGTTGTACTTCGGTCGAGAATTGTCGCTGGGGGGAGGGGAGGGGTTTGGCGGAAAGGTTTACAACTAGCCTTGATGCGTAATTCATGCTCAATGAGTGTTCGATCTAAACCGGGCATCTCATGGTTACTCCAAGCAAAATAATCTTTAAATTATTTGAGTCATTTACAAAGCTCGATTTTCATAGGTTCGGGTAACAAGGTACTAATAAATAAAGGCTGAAGGTCATCTGCCATTCCAACATTTATTTCCTCTAATGAATCTTTGACTTAGGGCTAACTGTTTTTGAGCTCGGCCGGGGCAGCTTGAACTTTATCAAGGGACAGTACTGAACTGTTGTCTTCTTCGGCGAGGAACTCTACTGAGTTCACGCCAAAATTGGTTGCTTGGAAATAGCATACCAATGGGCCAGCCGACATTCCATGTTATATGAAACCGTGGCCTGGCGTCTATCTATTTAGTATCAGACACCGAGACCATCAATTAAGTTAGCCAACTCGAATTTTGTTGAATCCTGCAGAAATGTCTCATCGCCAACTTAGATGGCTTTCTGAACTGAAATTCGAGTCGGCCGTCCTCTTCGTTGAAACTTGCAGGGTGATATAGTCGACATGATGATCGTACTAGTGAGCTTGAATCATATTCACTTCGAACGGTTGATTGTCGGCTGGATGAACCATGGCTGACTTGTTGTCCCAGAAGATAAGGATTTGATATAGTGATGAGGGGATACAGTCGGTTTGGTGGATCCAATCCCGACCAAGTAACGTATTATACTTGATTTTTGAATCTACTATGAAGAACGCGGTCATGTGATTTCGACCTACGATCGTCATCTCTAAAGGAAGCACTCATTTAGTCTGAGATTTGTCGTCGACGAAATTACTCATGGTCACCCCTGATAAAATAAGTTTGTCGTTGGAGATGCATAATGCCTTTATGATAGAAACGGGCATCCTTCAATATGAGCCGTAACATACAACGTCTTCAAATGATGAAGATGATTGATGAGGAACGGGAAAACAATTTGGCAAGAGCTGCTTTAAGTTTATCTTCCTTGCTTAGTTGCTCAATCTCTTCGGTGACCACAAAATTGACATGCGCAACTTATTCGGCAACCATATCATTGTCCAGGAAATTTGGCTGGGATGTGATTGGCTAGAACTCGGCAAGTAAGACATGAACCATGCTGATTTCTATGTTATCAAGCACTAAAGAGCTTATCGGGTCATGATCTTCATCTTCTGGATTTTCGGGCGAAGTAGCTTGCTCATGGGCATTATTTGCCTGATCTTCTTTAGTCGCTGTGAGAATATGTTCCTGCTGTGTATCCACCAGACCCGTTTCATTCTGAATGTCGACTTTGGGCTCGCTCGGTGTGGGGACTTGGTGTTGCTCTTGTGAAGCCTTGCGAGTCCGCTCCTGATATGCGATGCAGATGTCTCTCGTGTCCAGGTAAGCATCTAATTGCGCCACGCATTCTTTCTCATCGGTCGTAAGACTGAAAAAGGCAACCGAGAAAACTTCAAAATAATACCGCAAATATTGGAGGTCTTCAAAATGAAGATTTTTTCAAGGGAGAAGGGAATGTCGGCAAGATCGATATCGGTATATAGGTCTACCTCAAAGCCGAGAACTCAACTTTCGCATATATACTGGTACCTAGCTTTCATTGTCAGATCCGTGGTCTTTTGAATGATCTGTTTGGCATTGAGGCAAGTTAGCACCAAATCAAGAGCTCATTGGCATGCTTTTGATAGGCTGTACAAGTCATTCGCCAAATGCTTCTTGTGAAATTCCCACATGTACTTCAAAGCTTCACCGAGAAACGGTGGGTGGAGATTCATTCTGACTTTAATTAACGGTTCTTGTTGAGATAGCAGGGAAAGTTTGCTTTCGGCTTTCTTCTGGAAATGCTCAAGGCGACTTTTTATTTCTCCGGGCTGAAGAAGAAGTTTGATTTGCTTCTCGGATTCTTCAATTGTAGTTTCAAAATCGCACCTTTTTTCCTTGAAGTAATTCGGTCATGATTACCAAAGGTTGTCGGTCAACTTCACTACCGATCATTTCTTTCAGCTGCCATTTGGTAGTCGAAGTGGCCTGAGCTGCTCGTCGATGAGTCATACAGTCTATTCTTTGGCGTCAACGTTTCTGTGATTTGGAAAATGCAATATACATACCGGTAGGGGAGTTGTAGCTGTACCAATGTTGGTTGCGTGGTTCAAGTGGTTTGAAGGTACGTTGGTGAACCTGAGTTGCCAAAGTTACACCCATAATACTCCTTATTGTAAAATGGCACATCAAAATCAAGGCGCCGTCTGGCCGTAGGCAGCTTGTTATCCTGTACTTGAAGGCTGAGCCTATAAAAAACTTTCTAGCGTTGGCCTACACTGAGCACATTTTAAGATGTTACCACAGCTGTGGGCACCTGTTACGGTATTTTCAGCCGCGGTGGCTTTTCCTTCGGCCCAGTTAAGATGACATTTGATTTGCACCGACTAAAACAATCGACCCGACAGTTTTCTCTGCGCTTGAGTCCGATATTGACTCGACATAAGCAGGGTTTGAAAAGTATTTGGGTGGTTCATTTAAAGATAAATCAATCTTCAATTGTGGCTAAGAGTTTCGCTTAAGGATGAATTGTGTTAGGAAGAACTCGGCTTTCCCTTTTCCTTTATCCCTAGGTTGATGAACATCTACCATGCTTACTGTCGCCGTAGGGAAATGATCGACGTCAACGGTCATTTATTTCTCGGGAAACGTAAGTTTACTGATAGGAAATATAGCGCGCACAAAATAGCACGCAATAATCCTATTGATTTTCCTTATTAACACTAAAATTTGTCGATTGTAGTATATGAAAATAAGGGTCTTTCCCGCAGAAGATTGTTTTATCCAAATACTTAAAAAAATGTCACAGAAATTGGTGGCTGTCTCCACTGACCAGCCACCGAAAACTAATTATTAGACCAACTTATACTTAACCAAATGCAACGAAATTTTATACACATAAACTAGACACACCGAGCTATGCTCACACAAATTTTTGGGATTTTAGGAGTTGATTTGCTATTTTAATTAATTCGAACAAAACAGTACAAAAACAAATTTTAAATAATGCCAATAGATTTTAATTCACACGTTAAGACAAACGAGTTAGGGGAAATGTTATCCACCACCAAATAATCATGCAAATGTGTTATGTTTCATTTAAATTCCTTTTATTTCCGGATGAAGATGCTCAAGTTGGCTCAATGTTAGAACTCAACCTATTACTCTTTCTTACGTAGTATGTTAAGAGAATGGCGTTTTCAACTTAACTTAGTCCCTAGCATGCAATCTAGAATGGCGTGTTCATAGATTTAACAAGTAGAAATCATTAAGAATTAAAAGAGTTTGAGACATCACAAGGCATCGTAAGTACTGGCGTTGTCTTATTTATCCTAGAAATCGATTCACATGTTAACCATAATTAACAAGCGCTACTCTAGAACATATGTAGGTCCTCATTCAACAAGGGCAGGCAAACATATATTCATAGCATTAAAATCCTTAATATGCTTACTAAGTATGCATCCATAGAAACACATCAAGAATTCATCAATGAGATAAGTAGTGAATCAATTTTCATCCTTCATAAAAGTCATTCAAACAAAATATCACAACACATTCACAATCATATTCGGGGCTTCAAAACAGCCCCTAACTACTTAAAAATTAGTTACACATTATTATCAAATTAAAATAAAAGTTAAACATAAGTTTGAGAAAAATATAACCAAAGGAGAGTGCAAGAGTTTCTGTGCACTGTGCTTATTTATCTGTCCTGCCAGCTCGCTGCCCAACTGCCTGATTTGGCGCCTCCACCTGCTGCTTCTTCTTTTGTCCCGAGGCTTTTGCCTCCTTATTCTGATTTCTCACACTGCCAAATGCCCTTTTTTTTTTCTGATGGGCTTCGCGCCTCTCTCTCCCTTCTTTTTCTCTTCTGTTTATTCCTTATCTTTTTTTTTTCTGCTTACTTCTTAGGCCTCTGCGCCTTTTATATATTTTCTACCCAATGGCAGCGAGAGCTGCCAAATGGTTCACTCCCAAAGCCGTGCTTGACAGCTGCCCAGGGCCTGCGCTCCACTCCTTAAGTGCCTTCTGTTTTCCTCCTTTTAAAATCCCCCGAGGCCCATTTATTTTCTTAGTGCTTGGCTCTTTTATTCTTATTTGGCTGCCAAAGGCAGCTTGTCCACTGAAGCCTATTCCTTTTCTTTATTTCTGACCTGCCAGCCCACCTGATTTTTATTTTCTTTCTATTTTAAAACCTCCCCACTTCACCGACTCTTCTTGTGCTCTTTTCTTTCCTTTTTTTTTTAATTCCCATGCTGCCTTCTTCAATTAATGCCCTCCGAGTAGCTCCCTTATTGGCACCGCCCCATTTCTCTTTTGTGCGCTCCATCTATCACATACTAACACATATATTAAAATATAAATATATAAATATATATATATATATATATATATATATATATATATATATTATTTTCCAAATGATAAATTTTATTCAACAAGCAAGATAGTTTAAACGAAATTATTACTTAATATTTCACTTATTCTATTTTAATTTTCTAAGCTAGATAAATTCATATAAAACATAAAAATAACGTAAATAGCTCAAAATATAACGAACTAACAAAGAAAAGACGAGAGAATTTGATATAAAAATATGTATAAATATTATCCGATCATTTACCATTGTTGATCCAACTTTGGATGACGTCTCAAAATATGACACAGTTGTTTGTCGTATGCTTTTTTGAATTGTGGTACTTGCAATACGTCTTTCCTTTCAGATCTTCAGCCTTGGGAATATTATGCCCTAGTTGAATCTTGACGATTTTTGCAAGTAACAACTGGTCGAAGATGGCATCAGCCTTGGTGATGTCGAAAGTGTAGACTTTTGATGTTTTGATGGCAGCTTCCTCAGAGGCCGAGCGGGTTTTGGCATCTTTGGAGTTAGCATGAGCCAATGCTTTGCATATGTACGATTTTTCAATTATTATCTCGGCCGCATTTATGCTGGCATACTGGGATTCTTCCCTTTAAGTAGATGTATAACTTACTGTAGGGTTCTTGTAGATCGTTCCTCAGGATGGGGACTTCGAGATCTTTTCTTCTCAGAGAAAATAATCATATTGCTCGACATGTTGAGCTAGTTCATACATATCTTGGAAGTTTACCCCCAAGAATTTCTTTTTATACTCCACGTCCAAGCCGTTTAAGGCAAGCCTAACGAACTCAACTTCAAGAAGAGGTACTCGGTACCAGTTTCTGGCCGACTTAATCCTCGTAAGATATTCCATTGGCGACTCATAAGAGGCTTGAGCCATCTTGGCCAAAGAAGATACTGACATGTCTATCCTCAGTCGATAGAATTGCTCATGAAATTTCTCAAATAATTCCTCCCAACTTTAGATGAAGTTGGGGGGGGGGGGGGAGGTTGATATACCATGCGAATACTGAGTCGATTAACGAGAAATTGAATAGTCGTAGCTTATGGAAATCACTATTGATGTATCCACATTGAGCAGTGAATCGAGCCACGTGTTCTAACGATGACAGGGATGACTCTTTAGTGAAAAGGCTAAAATCCGAAATTTTGAATCCTTTGGGATACTCGAACATTTCTACAAAGGCTAGATACAGGTGAATGAATTTTGAAAACTTCGACCTCTTTTTCAAAACTGAATCAATCATTCTCTAGACATCGACCATATTAACAGACGCCGTTTCTGCTCCTTGATCAAATATGTCCAATCTCCTACTTGATCCACATCTTTTTTACAAGTCGATCATTTTGAGCTGAGCAGACCCTTCACCAGGCGTGCCAAAATGTTGACCTTAAAAACTACCAAGCCTACGTGGCGCGCATGCCAAGTAACTAATAAGCTAACTACGTCTTTCAGTTATGTGCAGGGCATGCCAACTCGTCGGTTGAACTCGATCGGCGCTCAGTTTGGTCATAATGATTATATTCATGAGAGTATAAGCACGCCGAATTGGTACCAAACTATATGGACACAAGTACTCAAAAGAGATATATGTCTTGATTGTAAATGTGGTTTGGCTGTCGAAATGCTGAACTCTAAAATACACTTGTGAATATCCAACCATAAAACAAAACTTTGCTTTCAATGTGCCGAGACTAATAACTTGTAACACCTCACTTCACCGAGAAGGCTGATGAGATGACCTCTACCAACAAGGATTAGGAAATCCTTGTCGATCGAGACTTGGATAAATAACCAGTCGGCCTCGAAGTAGTGCTGTCTATCCAAACTGAAGTTGCTCTTCAATCGGCTGATTCTACGGCTAATTCTACGGCTCCAGTGCTGTTTATCCAAACTGAAGTTGTCGCCAGTTGCCTTCACAATGCTGTTTATCCAAACTGAAGATGTGTTGGCAGGAAAAAAAGGGAAGAGCAAAAAATCACAAGGGGTGTTGAGAAGCTTTGCGCAGGGCAATTTGTGTGTTCAATTGGAGGGGCCTTGAATGATGCACTTTCTTCTATATTTATAGCAGCAAAACCCCCTCATAGCTGAACTAGAAATGTACTCGGATTAGAACTCCTCAATCCAATCTGATTAGGTTTTGGCCAGTCCTAACTCCAATAGGACTTTGAACCAAGCTTTATAACAAACCAAATTCATCTCTTGATCCTAAGCATCTTCAGCTTTAAAACTCCTTGCTGCACTAGGAGTCAACTACTTCTAGGGATGGCTACGGTTCGGTTTAGGGACAGAAATGCTATATCCATCCCATAACCATGAAAATTAACCATATTCATAACCACAAATTAACCATCGGGCATTATCTATAATCATACCCACTGGATAACGGATTCCCCATTGGTTAACGGTTATATTCATCTTTATCAATACAACAAATATATTCGTTCAATTGATGCATGATAATTTAGTAAATATTAATTTCGTCATTAAATATTTGATGTATAAAATAATTTAATGAATGGATCTTGTGGAACATAAAAATTAAAGTTAAACATTGATAATGTTGGCTGATCTTTGATATCTCCCAATAAGTACCATTAAATTTTCACAGATTTTGATTCATATCAAAACTTATGAACTTTCCCACAAAATGCAACTCACATAATGCAATTTTTGTATTTACACTCAAAGTAAGGGATTTGGCGAATAATGAATATACATATATGTGTGTGTATATATTTTAATACTTTAATATTATGAATAATTATATTATATATTATTTGGTTTGGATTTGAGAACGGATACAGATTGGGGACCCCTATAACCATATCCAAAGCCATGACCATATAAGAATCACGGTTTTTCCCCATACCCAAAATATACTCGAATTTTCATACCTAAATTCAATCCATTCGGGTGGTTATTCACAGTTATCGGGTTTAACTGTTAGAATTGCCATCCTTAACTACTTCACATTTATCTAAACTAATCCTCCTCACAGCAGGATTCGGCCGACCCTAACTAGACGGCCCATATCAAGATTCTAGATGAATGCTATTGGGCTGAGAATGACTCTAAGCTTGGCCCAAAATAATATTTTGGGCCCAAATAGTATGGTAAAAAAATTGGTAAATTTTTGTTCTTGCATTACAATATAAGCAACCCACTCACGCATACTGGATAATATTAATAATATACTTCCCAATTCATTTATGTTTTAACATGTTGAATAATAACATTGCCATGACAATATTATCCTCATAAAGAGACATTTTAGCCTCTCTATCAGGTCATCTCAAACAGGGCCGACCATAGGGCCATAAAGCCAAAGGATAACCTTTTATTGACACAAAACCCATATTCAACGGAGGTAAGGGTAAAAAAAACCTTGGGACCCACTGGGCCAAAATCTAGCCATATACTTAACGAGCTGGACATCCTTAGCCAACCAACCAGCTTGTTCAGTTAGGCCTAACTGCATTTTTTTTTCTTAGACGAAATTAAAAAAACTAATTTTGTCCTATAAATACTTAAGACATTTCTACACCATTTCTCACATCTTGTTCACCCTTCCATACTATCTCACCTCATTTTATTTCAATTCTTCATATTCTATTGACCTCAAACACTCTTTTCATACACACCCCTCTTTTACCTCTTCCAATAATCTTTCCTTTAACTTTTTCATTAATTTTCAAATGGCCACATCTTCAAGTAGCTCTCAAAATATGTCGGAAACCCGATTTTAATATGTTAGTTTAATTCAATTAACTAATAAAATTAAATAACAAACTTAAAATAATAAATTATTGAGGGGACTAAGAAATAGTCTCCTTTGGTTGAAGATAGTATATAAATATGGTCTGGCATTTTTCATTAAAAAATAATTTCTAACAAGACTATAATCTGAATATGAGCTAAACATAGTACCTTCGGTTGGAGATGGCCTCACCTTCACATGATTTACAAGCGTCATGAATCAATTGCAGAACTACTGCTCATAAGTTTAGTGTCTCCGAAAAAGGGTCCTCTCGGGATCCTATTTGTAGGGATCTGGGGAATCAATCAATCATGTTTGTTCATCGTACGTCATGCGATCAGTTTTCGTTAGATGCTATTTATATTCAAGTTTAAATTTAAAATTTAAAATAATTTCTAACCGTGCGATATACGATGAACGAACGTGATTGATTGATCTCCCCGGATCCCCATAAAAAGAATCCGGCGATGATCATTTTCTAGTGTCTCCAAACCAAACAAGAAAAGGGTAGCCAATCACATATCAATTTATGACGTCAAAATCAAATTTTGCGTGTTAACGTAAAGAAAAAAGGACCGCTTTTCTCTAATTCAAGAAGCACCCTTTTCCCCCAAAACCCAGATTTGCCTCTCTGCCCTAATTCAAGTTCCCTCACCGATACCCGACCCGAAGAAAGTAAGCCTCCTCTCAAATTTCTGTGGTTTTTTATTTTCTCTATGCTTTTGTTTAAATAATTGCTCTAATCTCTGCCTCTGCAACTGTTTTCGAGTAGATCGGTAGGGAAAGAATGCTTTTTAATTGTTTTTGGGTTCTTGATTGTGTGAATTTAGGTAAATTTTACGTCTTTTGGTACAAGTATTGCTGTAATTTGGATGTTGCTTGAACTTATCGGCCTTAGTAGTTTGAGGGGGTAAAGGGTTTAGATTGCAGATTTTCTGACTCAAAATTGTTAAAACCCCACTTCAACCTTACCCAAATGTAAGAAATATTCAATCAAATACTCATTCACACTTTGCATCTGCACATATCTCAGCTTTCATAGCTGGTTGCAGGCTAAAGATCTCCAACTCAACAATTGAGACACCTGGCCTAACTAAGTGATGCCACTTGACATCCTAACAAAAACTAGGTTAGATTGATAACCTTGTTGAAGAAAATGCTTGGTTGTAGGTTACATTGTGAATTAAACCGGTGACGCTGAGGAACGAATAGTTAAGTTGAAGAAATTGACCCAAGAAAGTTTTTCATGTACTAGGTTTTGTTTTTGTTGTTGTTTTGTTTATACAAAGGTGTTCATGCTCAAATATTTAATGTTCGATTATGTTTTTTTTTTCCAGTTAAATTTGTAGTCTGATGATTCTTATAGATTTATCAGCCCTTCTTTTTTCATGGAGATCTTGTGTAACTTTTGTATGCTTATTGCTGACAGATTACCAGCTTATAAGTTTTAGTTCTATTTTGGTAGATTTTATGTATGTGAGAGAAATCTTTGTTATGTTTCGATTTTATTGATTGGGGAGTTTGAAACTTCTTCCAGCCATACAAAGTTGGTCATTTTTGTCGGTTTTTTAATACTTCAACCTGTACGTTTCACGTGTTTTTTAAAGCTAGTTGATTTAAATGTTTTCGCTTTTGGCTTTTTTACCCTTTTCGTTCTTGATATTTACTGAAAACGGGAATTTTTTACTTTATTGACCAATACATGGAGATATTCAATGCATGTGAATGACCTAATTACCATTTAAATGCAGGGTCTGAGAGCATTTGGAGATTGTGGCAGTGATTGCCTTGGAACTTCAGGCCGTTGGCATTCAATTGCTTGTATTCTGATTTGAACATTGTGATTTAGAACATGTCGAGTAAGAAAGAAGAGAAAGCTCAAGCTGCGGCTGAAAGGATCAAGGCAGCAGCCATGAGTGCTGCAAAAGGTCTTAGTCGAGCTCAGGCTGAAAGGGCAGCTGCTGCAGCTGCTCGGAATGTCAATGCTTATGGGCAGAAGGAAGAAGGACCCAGCAGATGGCAGGAGAAAAGGGAAGCCAAGAGACAGATGTATTTGATGAGTACTGAAAAGGCTGTGAGATTGGGTGTACGGAAAGACCTCAAGTCAAATGTATCTACCGTTGGTGGTGCAGCTTCACAATGCCAGAAGTGTTACCAACCCGGGCATTGGACATATGAATGCAAGAATGAACGCGTTTACATCTCGAGACCGTCGAGGACCCAGCAACTCAAAAATCCTAAACTGAAGGTCGAAATATCATATGATTTGGACAATCCAGAAATTAAGGAAGAGAAGGAAGAAAAGCAGTCAAAGAAAAGCAAGAGGAAGCATCGCTCAGCCTCTGATTCTGGAAGTGATAGCGAGGCTTCAGTTTTCGAGACGGATAGTGGTGCATCATCAGTTACAGGATCTGAATATTCTTCGGAGGAGAGTAGCTCAGATTACAGCTCATCTACTGACTCAGAGGAGGAGAGGAGGCACCGAAGGAAGAAGAAGAAGCAAAAGATGGCGAGGCGCAGAAGAAGGTACAGCTCATCATCTGAATCAACTGACTCTGAGTCAGCTTCCGAATCTGATTCTGATGAGAGGAGGAGCCGGAAGAAGAGCACGAGGCACAGCAGAAAGCATTAAAGGAGGTGGTCGAGCATAGTGGAGAGCAGTCGTGTATTTGGTTTGGTTCAACATGTGTAATGTTAAATTAGGTTGTGATTTTAAGGCTTCCTAGACGAAGGATTTCTTTCTTTTCGCTCTCGAATTGTTCTTCAAAAATTAAGCTGGTCATACAGTGGAAGCCAGCGTTTTTGTTTGAAATTAGTATCTTTGTGAGAGCTGATTGTACAACTGGCTATTGGCTCGATAATCCTTTCTGAGAGGACCATGATTCTTGATGGCCTTTCACCGAGCGAATTCTTTGCTGTTCACGGTGGTATAGCTGTTTGTGTTTGTTCCTCGCATCACGCGGTGCGAGGGAGACAAGAAGAGATACAATTGGTTACTAACAGATTGGATTAACACTTCTTTCAATTCCTGATCAATAAGCTTTGAAAGGCTTAGTTCTTGATGCTTAATTTTCTGAATTATCTAGAGGTTTTAAAATCGAATCTCACTCTCTTATTCTTAGTGTAAATATATCGTCCGCATCAAGAAAATAAATAAATAGAAATAAAAACGCTGGGCCTTTGGGCCTTCATTTGCAGGTGCTAAAGGCTTTGGGGCCTTATTGTTTAGGCCTCTACGTTTCCAGTTTACCGAAGCAGAATGTTTAAGGGTATTTATAAGATCTGGTAGTAAGAAGAAGAAGGAGAAATAGCAGAAAACCCGCCATTCGCCAAAAGCCAAAAATCAAACTCTCCGAACCCTAAAACCTCAGAGCTTCTCCACAATGAGTACCATGAAATTTTGCCGCGAATGGTCTGTAAATCCCACCACACTGTATTTTAATTTGAATTTTTCGTTTTTTTTTTTTTTGAATTTTTTCTTCTGAAATTTTCAATTGGGTTTTCAGTAACAACATTTTGTACCCGAAGGAGGACAAGGAGCAGAAGACCCTCCTCTACGCCTGCCGCAACTGCGATCACCAGGTCAGCTCACACTCTCCACCTCGCTCCCCCTTGATTTTTTTTTCTTTAGCAATTATTTGACATAATTTGTTAATTTTAGTCCTGCGGTAAGGCGTTTGCCCTAATGCCTCGTAATCTCATTTGGTTAATTAGGTTTAAGATAATTAATTTCCATAACCCGAGGTTAGTCTGGCCTTTACTGAAGCTTGGTACAAGGATGGAACTTTTTTCTTAGTTTCTTTTGAGTGAATTGCATCAAAATTTTCTGTCTTTTTACAAATGTAGACCATTCTGATACCCACATTTTGAAATTCAGTTAGGGTTCCCAATTTCTTTCCTTTTTTCTATTACTTTCTTCTTTAAGGGTTTTTGCTAGATCTCAAAAAGTTCATGCCCGGAAAGTGAAACAAAAATCCGATAATTCATACTCTGTGTCTGTTTGTTTTTATGAACTTATTCTCTTAACTTATAAATTCCGCGACCAGTTAATTCTCAGGGTTGATAGGGACTGTGTTATGTACTTATTAGATTTTATGTTATTCTTTGTTTGCAGGAGATTGCTGAGACCAACTGTGTCTACAGAAACGAGATACACCACGCTGTTGGTGAGCGCACTCAAATATTGCAGGATGTAGCTGCGGATCCTACTCTTCCAAGAACTAAAGCCGTGCGCTGTGCTGAGTGCAAGCATGGAGAAGCCGTTTTCTTCCAGGTTATATGCTCAATCCTCTATCTGTTGTGGTGAATTTTATTGGTAGTTGCCTTTTCAAACTTTTGGTGTTCAAGAGCGCAATGCTAATTATTTTAATGTCACATAAAATTCCAAGTCGTCACTTGTTTGGATGAAATTCCAACTGCTAATCTCTTTATCATTAGACAATTGGATTCAAGACGCTAGGGCCGGTTTTGCTATTAGTATAGTTTAAGTAACTCTAGAAAGGCATCAGGGTTAAAGATTTTTTCTGGTGTTTGTAAACTTCTAGCTCTCCGTGTATCATTGCTTCTTGCCTTTTGCTTCAGATTTTTGTTGACTATTTAACCAAGTATCTATTAAAATTAGCGACCATGATTATGGATTCTCCTAGGAGACGCTTAACTTGTATTCAGCCCGAGTTCTTGTGTTATTTATTCTAGAGAGATTGGTAGGCCACTTTGTATTGAAACATCGTTCTGTTTTGAGCAAATCTCCACCATTGTATCATTGGGAAGTCGGATTCTTTTCGTCTCTGGGGGGTTTATGTTCACTACCATGCATACAGTGATACCATGTTGAACAGTCAGATTGAAGTCATGTGCAATAAACTTGCACCTGATAGCTGTTTGTTTACTCTATATGATGGAGATTTGCAACTGCTGCTAATGCTATAAGTTTATTGTATATGTGCAGGCAACTGCTAGAGGAGAGGAGGGAATGACATTGTTCTTCGTCTGCTGCAACCCCAGCTGCGGCCATAGGTGGAGAGACTAAGATTCACGCCCACCTCTATCTGCTCAGTTTTCGTTCTACCTGAAACATGTGTTGTTCCATAAAGATGTGACTGTAGGACGGAGATTAGTTCGAAAGACTTGTGTTGAAAGCACTTCCGCATTTGTTTAGACCATCCTTTGACATCCAATTTGGCGTGGATTCAAAAATTACTTTAGTTTCTGCCACAATACTTGGCTTCCATGCAATTTTGAATCACAATGGGTAACAGGCAAGACCATTTTTTAGGAGAAATCCCGGGGCGGGAATAGTGAAACCCTCCCTGAATACAAGCATTGGAAGAGAAGTGATTTACGCATTCTCATTTTTAAATAAATCAAAGTATATCGTGAGAAAACAAAGAGTGACAAAAAAAAAAGGGGTGTGAAATTCACAAGTCCTTGGAAGGGAAGTGATTTACGCACTCTCATTTTTAAATAAATCAAAGTATATGTGACAAAAAATGGGGTGTGAAATTCACAAGCTTTTTTTTTTCTTTCGTTATTAGTGATTAAATAGTACCGAATGTCTGTACAAGAATGAATCTAGTAAAAAAAATTTACACAAGCAGATCTCAACTTCACTTGTAAACAGAATACCCCAAGGGATTCACCCATCTCCAAAATTGAAGCAATGATACAATGATAAAATCCTCAAGGATATAATGGTAAAATACCTCAACAACAATAACAATAACAACAAAGCCTTTTCCCACTAAGTGAGGTCGGCTATATGAATCCTAGAACGCCATTGCGCTCGGTCCTGTGTCATGTCGTCCGTTAAATCCAAATACTCTTAAGTCTTTTCTTAGAGTCTTCCAAAGTCTTCCTAGGTCTTCCTCTACCCCTTCGGCTCTGGACCTCTATCCCGTAGTCGCATCTTCTAACCGGAGCGTCAGTAGGCCTTCGTTGCACAATCTAAAATGGTAAAATACCTACAAAAAAAAACGTAGGAAGAAAGAATAGAAGGGGGTAAAAACTGAAGTAAAAATCAAGATGGGCTGCTTCAACCTCATCAGTGACTCAACTTCTTTACAAATCAATGGAAGCTACAAGGATGATAGTGTCTGGGTGAACCAGTCTGATAGGCATTTCAGTTTCCCTAAAAGCTCTTTATCTGATGCGCGTTTGACCGCGTTGCTCTCGAGATAGGTTTCAGCATTTGCCAGCATGATCTTAAAGTCATGCTTCAGCGCTTCCAGGCTTCGATAGTAGTCGTTCTCTAACCTAGACTGGATCACATCAAGAGATATCGGAACCACACACCTGAGAGATTTCCACAAGACAAGACTACATGTCAACACCCAGATAGCATTTGAGAAAAAGAAGTTCCATCACAAATAGTTTGACGGACAGAGCATGCACGACATGGAAATCCAATGATACATTCGAAGAACGCTATAAGAATAACGAAGACATACCAGTTTGTAAACTTTGGCTTCTGTTGAAGTTGCATCAGTTTGTCAACCCCAAAAGGATCCTGAATTATACACAACAATATTGAGAAAAATCCTTGTAAGTCTTCAAAGAGTTTGCTAGATGGGACCATTGGCCAAATTTTGTTTTTGAGTTAATAAAAGTAAAAGGTATTTTCTCCTTAATACCTGACGACTTCCGGCTGATCGCTCTAGTTTGGCAAAGGCCGAATGCAGCTTCTTTTTGCTTTTATCATCAATGCGAGGCGGCTCCCATTGAGTATTTTCATCAAAAAGCTCCCAAGGACTATGTAGTTGTGCATCACTAGGATCACTCTTGTACTGAACAGTGTACACCTCCCAAGGACTGTCTGGGAACTCTGACGATTTAAACTGTTTAGACTTAACCCTGCCATGCCACCACTTACCGTCATCCTCCCCCTCATTTTTCCACCAGACTTTGCAATGATCCCTACATGACCAATTTCTCTCCATGGAAGAGTCGAAGCGAGTTCTTTCAACAATAAAGTCTGGGAAACCAGTAACTTCCGGCAGAGTCATCTTAAAAGATTTACCATACACATCAGAAGAAGGATCTACAAATTGAATCGTCAATTTACAGCAGCTATCCCCAGACCCTGCCCGTGAAGAATACTCTAGGTCTTGAACATTGCAAAATTCAACAGCTCTTATTCTCCCCTTTATAAACCTCCATGGTGGGTTTTCTCTCAATCCACCCAGATCAAAATACTCCTGATGCCCCTGGTAAGAAAGGAAAAAGAAAAGGATGTTACCAAAGTAAATGATACTATCGACATTCATATGACAAAACCAAAACAAGAAAGGGGAGCCCAGTGCATAAGCATGGGACAGTGCGGGGCTGGGGGAGGGCAAACATACACAGCCCTATCCCAATTTCAAGAAAAGCTGTTTATGTAATTTGTGCGACCAATGGGTCACTTAGGGATACCATTTTGTGTCGCCAATGTACAAGCTCCACCCTCCTCCAGCCCAAAGGAAGAAATAAAAAAGGCAGCAGAAAGATATAGAGAAACCTGTCTCAGATAAACAACTTTGTCCCCTAACTGGGGGATATATCTTGAGCTCTCCTCATGTGCTGACAACATTAACCATGATACTTTCTTTCCTTGCGGCTTCCTTTTATCCATTGGACTCATGTCAAGATAACTGCTTCTCCTGTTTCTTGTAGACCTCAAACCAACTTTCGTCCTTGAACTTGATCCCCGTTCTTCATTCCCAAGTTGAAACTTATCCATGGAACTTTTCCGGTTCAATGTATAACCTGGCTCATGTCCTTCCGCCAACTTAGGATCATGATCTGGACTACTTGGATCACATGCAGATGCCTTCAACCCCATGGACTCTGTTTTGCATCCTCCATCAATTGTGTCATCCTGAATGTCTCCAGCAATGATATTGTTGTTGCTTGTATTTGAAGTATATGAACAGCCTTCTCCGTTGACACCACTATCACCTTCTAAGTTACTTCTACCCCTATGTGGTTTCACCCTTCTATAAACAGCACTGAACATTTTGTTTTTTTGTAAACTGGATTCGACAGATTCATGTGTGCTAGCAATAACATTCTTATCAGATTGATTGTCTGATTCTCGTGAACCATCATATCTATGATCTGGAATAAATTTATGGGTTCCATCATCCTCTGGCACAACTGGACCCTGTTCTATCGTCCTACCATTTTCCATGTTCTCTACCACAGAGTTAATTTCCTGCTTGCAAGGACTAGGATCCCTTGAAATCCTCCTCGACCTCAATTTCGTTGAGACAGGTATGAGCTTCTCATTTTGTTTGAAAGAGAAACCAGTCCCGTCCTTACCAAGGCAAGAGGAAGTGCTTGCATCCCAAGGAGCCATGTGAACAGATTTAGGCGATTGATCATGATCCTTGCATTCACTAAAATCTGAATGCTCTTTAACATTGACTTCACCATTAAGGCCATCGGAGGTACTAGCCCTAGTGGTTTTCTCATTCCCTATAGCCACTGTGTCCATCTTATCCCTGAACCTTTGGCTTTCTGAATGAGGAGAATCATTTTCAGGTTTTGTGTAGTCTTTTTCATTGTGACCAACAACTGCACTGGCTCTGGCAAGTGCATCCAATGACATGAATTCTCCTGATCTCTGGCGCTTTGCTGTTCGTGCTCTGGACCCTCCCCAACTAATTCTCCCTTTGATATTTAAATGATTTTCTGCTCTCTGTGACTGCCCACTCACTGCTGTTTCAAATTTGCTGCATTTTTCATCGCCTGGGGAGGACATTGGATCCTGAGGACTTGTATTATTCTCATTTGCTTCTTGAGGTACTCTATATGATTGGTCAACCAAATCATCCTCATTACTACGATTATTTACTGTGCTTTCTCTAGACGCAAGCTTATTTGACTCCCATCTTGGTAATTTAAGCACCAATCTCCTCCTGCTCCCAGTATTTACTGGAAACTCTTCATTAGGTTTAACCATGTCTTCAGACTCATCGAGTAAAACCTCTTTTCCTTTCGAATGCTTGCCTTGCTGATTTTGTTTATCAGATTCATCACTCTCAATGTTGGAATCTTGAAGTGGGGTTTCACTTCCTGACATATCATCTTCCGATCCATCTTCATCTTCTCCATCTGCAGATCTTCCAGTAATCTTTGAAAATAGACTAAGAGCATTACGTGCAGCAGCTCTTTGAGGTCTCAATGATGAGGAACATTTCTTTCTTGAAGCTTTTCGTCCATGTCTTGATTTCCTTGCTCTGTTACTTCTGGATGAATTGGCAGCACACTCATCCAAATTCCTTCTTTTGACACACCTACCAGAGGAAGTCATGACTTCGTTCTGAGGAAACAGAAAACAGAAAAGAGAAACATTCAGGCAGGTCCTAACCAAATTCTGAAATATAATTTGTTACTGAAAGAGAACTTACGTCAGCCTTATGTTTTTTCCTTTTTGATCTTCTAAGTCCATCCATTTCAGCATCCTCATCCTCACTTTCTTCACTGCACTCTGGATCGATAGAGGGATTTGAACTTAAACTTCCTTGCTCCCCTCCAGTAGAATAATCTTCAGTAATATGGTACTCTGAATCCGTATCATCACTACGTATTTCATTTTCTGGTTCCCAATCCATTGCATCTAAAAACTCTGGCAGAGGCTCAGTCAATATATCCAAGTCCGCCAAAGGCAACATTTGGTAATCCGGATCTAGACTGAAGTCAGGCCCAACAGCAAGTCTTAGAGAGGAAGGACGCCACTCGGCACCCAGAGCTCCTAACCGCCGCTTCTGGTATGCACTCTGGTAGGGTTCTTCATACGGTATCATGCCTAGGGTTCCACCATAAACCAGCGCTTGAGAAAATAAATTTCCAGAAGACAATAATTCCATACAGGAAGAGTAGAGAGAAACCTGAATCACAAAGTAGATCTTGCATATTCCGCCGGTATGCTGGAAGCTGAGTTTCCTGAATCAAACGTTGTGAATATTTCAAACTAAGTGGCCACATCATGTTAAAATTATAATACACATCCAACATAAGAGCATTGAAAATATATTCAGAATTAAGTTATGGTAGGTCGATTACAAACAATAGTGCAAATGACCAACTAACCTGGTCAAGAACATTTCCAAAACTATCGTGAATGAGTGGGCGATAATCACCAAGAAAAAACTGTCAAAGTGTACGCACAATTAAGTACAACTTGAAAAAAGTGTAAAAATAAAATCCAACCCAACTAAAGGCATATATTTGGATTTTGCTAGAAAAATTTAAGGGAAAAAGCATACCTGATCATATTGTGCATCATCTTGGGACTCCCCTTGGCCACTGTCCAATATATACAATTGGCCAACATCATCAGAGAGAATAATTGATGTCCCATCCCTATATTACAAAGAAAAAACCCTTTGTAACTGCCAGAAAGCAGTTCGGAAAGCAAAGTATATTTCACAAATAGTAGCCAAAAAGAAAAGAGAGAAATGGGGTGCGGGGATACCAACAGATAAGATCTGCCACACAAAAGAGAAGCAAAAATAACCAATCATGGAAGACTAGGGTTAAAGCTACATAGAATCATGGAAAGCTAGGGCATAAGGTACCATGTAAATAGCCAATTTGAACACCAATGAAACAGGGTTTCATACAGTTATAATTAGATAAAGAATAAAGAAAATATAACAACAATACAACAGGTATAGCAAAAAAGCTTTCAAAATGGAGAGCTCTTATTAGTCACTTACGGTGAGAACTTTCCATCTACCAATTTGTAGTGGGAAGTTTCAAATGTCCGGATAGGTATGCCTTCCCATATCTGAAATCACAAGTCAACAAAGCATTCAAAACCATAGAACATAAAAATAATTGGAAGAAAAATAAGGAAACTGGAAACTCACATCCCAGACAATTGTTTTTCCATCATAGCCAGCACTCATTGCTATCCTGGGGTTGAAAGGATGAACATCCAGCACATATGTCTATCAATAACAGAAGTGAATACTGTCAGAGATTTAAGTTTCACTTGTTCGTGAAAGGTTGCAATACCTAGACTTCTGAAGCAATATGACAGACAATAAATCAACAAAAGGAAATGGAACGTGATCGCTAGAAGACTAGACCACTAAATCAGGATATTGGGAAAA
Source organism: Crataegus laevigata (assembly GCA_963580275.1). Lineage (NCBI taxonomy): Eukaryota > Viridiplantae > Streptophyta > Magnoliopsida > Rosales > Rosaceae > Crataegus > Crataegus laevigata. The sequence goes on along the minus strand of OY756940.1, from coordinate 11,822,712 downwards.
AATAAACAGCAAAAGCAATTTGTAGGTAGACTAGCACATGATATATGAATGATCAAAAGGGCCGCTTTTTCTGTACAGCACTAAGACATTGTAGATAAGGCAGCAGTAGATAAAGAAGGACGATTATGGCAACCAAATGAAAAGATCAAGCAAAGCAATGACCTAACCAACATCTGACTGCCTACAGACCAAAGAAAGTTTTCACAACAATGCAGTGTCATGTTTTTCTTATAAAAAATGATAAGCTACCCGAAAAGTGTTCAGTAAGATATATATTTTTTCCACTTCTGGAGGCACACGCTACTTAACTCAGTCTCTTCACCATACTTCTCTTTGCAAGATCAAATAATAAAATTCTCGAAAGGAGAATTAAGGAAAGAAAAAAAAAGGATAATCAATAACGAAAAGATTGAGCCACATACAGATTCAGTATGACCTGTCAGTGAATGCACCAAGCTACCATCAGAAGCATTCCACACACATATTCTGCAATCTGCATTACAAGAAGAATTTTGAAATGTTAAATTACAGAATTTAAGGCCTTCAACTTAATCCTAGTCCGTGAAAGGTTGCAAGACCTAGGTTTCTTTACTCTATGCAAAGGCATTTGACAATTACTACGATGCATAGAAATGATATTCTAATACATAAACTGTACATGAGAAACAACAAACAAATTACCCATGATAGCAGCAAGGACAAAGCGATTGTCAAGACTCCAGGTAATCATATTAACACCACGAGGAGTTGGAAGAATCCTCTGGCGAGGACCTCCTCGTGGAGGCTGAGGCGGCATTGGTGGAGGTGGGACTTTCAAATGATATGCCCGTGTCCAACGACCAGCTTTTCCCTGGAGTATGAAATTAGCTATACATATTTTTTTTTTCCTATTTAAAGCGAAAAATTCAAAAGATGGTGGATACAACTGTTTCATTAGAAAAAGCTTATTGAGAAAAAGGGCAGGCTAGAAGGGAAGTTATAAGTTATCATTGCTAAAACTTACATGTGATCTTCGTGATCTGGGAATCCAGATAATCGCACTCCCATCGCGAGAACAAGTGACTATATTGTCATGATTGAACCTGGAAAATAAAGTAGATCATGTATTACTGGTAGTGAGCCTAATCCCAAAAGGAAAAGTGTAGAATAGACAGATATAAGTGCACAGAGAGGAGAAAAATTTGAACATATCAGAGAAAAATTAACATAACAATCACAAGGAGAGAAGAGAAACAAACCATGAATTTTTAAATTTGGGAGTGTTCTCTTCCTTTGAGGTGTCAGCTGCCATAAATCTAGATACTCCAGCACAACCACTGCAGTGTATGAAGCAACATAAATCAGCATGCAAAGATTGATATATATGTTGTCAGCAAAATTTCAGCACAAACTAACCTAAATTGTACATAATTGACATCATTCTCATGGCCAGATAACACATCAATCTCATGATTTGGTTGGTCTGACTCATCCGAGCCTGGCTTAGAAGCAGTCCACACCTACAACCAGCAAGCTCTTAGTAGAAATATATAAATGAATTTTTTTTCCCCTCATTTATATTTGAACTGAAAACTATTTAAGATGCAATTCATGAGTTTATTTATTACTCATTAGAGGCAGAAAATTTTCATTTTACTGAAGCAAAAGTAAGCGAAGATAGTGACTAAACCAAGGCTGCAGAAATAATAACAAGGAACATGAAGGTTTTATATACCCTTGCAAGAGTGTCTGAGCTACCCGTGACAAAGACTGTTCCATTAGCATTGAATGCACAACAGAAGATATGATGGTCCTGTGTGACAGTGCTTGAAGATGGGCCACTGTTTCTCCCTGCAGTCAAACAATTATACGACCACGCTAAGTTATCTTTCACCAGTCAATAAGTTCATTGAACTTAGCTGCACTAGAGAAACAACTGACCAACTACAGCATCTGAAGGTCTTGGAATGTATATCCTTGGACTCACTTGAGAACTCCTGGCATCCCATATCCTACATGTTCCATCATCAGATGAACTGCAAATGACAAAAGAACAGCACAAGGTTAATTAATAAGGAGAAAGACTTAAGAATATATAATAACAATGGTCCCCACCAAAAACACATTGCAAGCTAACAAAATACAAGATTAACAATCTTGCCTTCCTTAGCCCATGGCTTTCTGTCTCCAAATAGGTTTTCGTCTACAAACTATTACCTCAAATCTTATTCTAATCTTTGATATTTCCCCTCCTAAAATCATCCTCTAACTTATCGAATTCAACTATCCTCCATTTCCATTTTTCTTCTTTCGCATCCCTAAAGATCTCTGGCATTCAAAAAAAATAGTTTTAGTAGCAAAAGTTTTCAATAACAAATTGTTTCCATACTTAGAAGTCAGTGAAATCAGCATCGCAAAAAGATAACCAGTGAAAAACAAAAGAATAATCAACATCACATTGCAAATTGAAATTGCATAAGGATCAGCAAGGTCGAACAGAAGAGTAAACTACTTACAGCTAATTAGACACTCCACATGAATTCATTTAAATAGAGTGAGAGAATTGGCCTTACGATAGAAGGTGGTACATAGAGCCTAGCCTGGGATTAAATGTAATGGCAGTAACAGCTGCAGTATGTCCTCGCAATACTGAAATTGGCAGTCCGTCTGGCAAGCGCCACTAGTAAACATGAAAAGTTAAAGCAAGTCAACATTAAGTTCCTAGCATAGGTCAAAGCTAAAAAGTAAAAAAAAAAAATAGACACATTATCCTTATATATTGGCAACAGATGAATCTTACTACTCGAATCATATGGTCATTTGAGGAGGATGCCACCAAAGCATTATTGGAACTCACAGCCAGATCCGTGATATCTCCCTTAATCATAAAATGAGAATAAATAGATAAAATGAGTATAAATAGAGGGACATCAATAGAAAACTATATCTTTGAGGGGCCAAGAACAAGTTACTTCATGTCCACGGCAGCTGGCTAAGCAAAATGCAGTTTCCATTAACCAGATCTTCACTAGGCGATCGTCTGAACCGGTAATAACATACCTGCCTGAGCAATCAAATGTTGCTGCATCATTCATGTCCAAATAAAACCACCATGAGAAATATACCACATTTTAAAGGTGTGAAACTGCAAACTTGGTAGAGTGAAACAGCAGACAAAAGCTTACAATAATTCTCTCTTTTTTTTTAATATATTCTTTCCGTCTCATTTTCATATATCAATTCTCTTAATCCTAGATCAACTATGGCAGAAACTAGATACTAAAATTACATAAGCAGACAAACAAGAGAGAGAGAGAGAGAGGTATAAAAAAAATCCTATGCTTCCTTGCGAACTGAAGTAACTCGGTTCTTTGCTAATAGTAGTAAGAATTTGTAAAATGAACACACCTACCTAACAGTAGTAAACTCTGACAATGAGAAAACATACCACAGTAGACAGAGTTTCGATGGCCCCTTATCCTCTTGGTAAATTGCATCTTCTCAAACATGGTTGAGGGCTTTGCAATGGCATAAGATGCAGCACGAATAGACGGTGCACGGTGATGTCGGGTGAAACCTCCCCCAATTTCTCTCAACCTTAGCCCTTGAACCTGATGAGCTTTCATGTGAGGCCAACGCATGTGAGCAGGAGGGGGCTTCATTTCATTGTGTACTTGATCCCTTTCATCTGAAAAAGGAGAAGGTATTCCTTTTTAGATATACTGGAGAAACACACATTTTCGAACAGGAAAGGAAATTGACGATGATCACCAGTAAAACAAATGTAAATGTTGCAGAAAGAACTTCCAGAAAGAGAGGGAAACGTTTTCAAACCCCCAACAGATGACTGAACATGATAACAGTATGAAAACTTGAAATGAAGTTTAAGATATATACACACACACTCACACACCAAGTTATAAATGTATGTGTGCATACAGTACACACACACGCACAAGAAACAAATTTGGAATAAGGAAAACATTGGTCAATAACAAAAAAATCATAACTTCAACAAGTAAAGGTATCACAAGCATATGAATTAAGCATTTAAAGCTTAATAAATGTCACCTACAGGTCAGAAGCGAAAATGAACCACGTCCCAAGAGAGTAGGTACATCGGCTGCATTTGGAGCATTTCCACCACTCGTACCTCTTGATGGTGGGGCTACACTAGAAATCAATTGCTTCAAAAGCTTTACCAAATGGTCATTTTCAATGTGAGGATACCTATACGACGAGGAAAAGGAATCAATAGGATATTATAGGAAAATAACAAATATAATACAATCATACTTATTTCCTTCAAGGACTACGCTTACTGGCGTGAAAAGGTTTGGAACAGAAACTATCAGAACAAGCAGCAGCAAATAAAAAGTGTGCCCTACATAGGTTTTAGAAAGAGGATCCCCAGAAAGACTAAGATCTACAAAACGTCCATTTGAATTGAGATGAATGAAACAAAGACTACAGCTGCTGGATAATATCTCATGATCCCAAAAAGTCATGACAGAGCTACAAGTAGATTAAGGTAAGCAATCACACCACCCTCCAGCCATCCAAAAGAAAAAGAAAAAAAAATTTCATCAAGTTTCAAAAATTAATAAATAATGTAAGAGTCGCCCATAAAGAAAACAGCAATACATACTTCAACAGTGCCAGCCAGAATCCAGATCATACCCACTGTTTATTCTCAGAAAAAAAAAATGAAGAAAAGCAATAAGGAATAAATGCTTCTATAACTCAAAAACAAGTAGAAAACAACTCATGAAAGGAGACAAAATTGTTTTATGAGTTATATCTGTCTATGTTATCATTTTTTTAGTTAGAACAGCATGATAAAAAAATAGCTATAGTTTTTCATTTTATGATCTAAGTCTGTCTAAGTAATTAATTAATGCCACACAATATTGAGTATCACAAGACGCAGTGAAATCTAATGAAGGTTCCCCAATAACTGCCTATTATAAAGGTCGACTTATAAAAAATAAAATTAAAATAAAAAAGGTAAATTACATACCTGTGCACCAGCATATTGTAATTTAAAGGAAATGACTTCCCATCATCATTTTCATCCTCGCTGTGCATGCCCTTCCTTGAATACCAAGCATGATATCTTCTAGGTAAAAGTTGATGTTCAAGAAGTTCATTCCACAACTGTCCACAAGTTCTATGGCATGGGCCAGCTGACAGAAAATGCATAATAAGAAAATACACTTCTCTGAGGTCAATATCCGCATCAGGCTCCTTAGCATGAGTTATATAAGTTGTCTCTAGATCCTCAGGTTGATTCTTGTCATGCACCTTACTGAGCAAGCTCAAAGGTTTCATACTAACAGAAGGTGCATCACGAGAAGGAAATTTTTGAAGAGCCATAGCTCCCGTAAAACCTACAAGTAAAGGTAAGTGAAGATTAAGGCACAGCGGTAACTTGACAATGAAAATTAGATGGTGGAAACCAGATTGGACGGTGGGAATCCAAAATAAACTAAGATTAGCTCACCAACAAACACCATCTAGGTAAGCCAACACTTGTTTACGTCTCAAACTCCAAAACCCTAAACTAAACCATAGGGTAAAATGCAAACCGAGGTCCCGACCATTTTAACACTCACACCAACACCATATGAGCAACACTAAAAATCAGATAACATTCAAGATAATCGGAATACCTATTAGAAACTCCAAAATTGAACCTAATTGAAACAATCAACTCAAATTACCTCATTGGGAAAACAAAACAACCAGTTCAATGAGTCATACAATTGATTTAACCAAATGGGCAATCCAAAGAAACCCAAAACACCATTAACACACTCATGAAAACCCTCCACATTCCACAATCCACAATGCACTCCTCTGCAACAACCATTAAAACCCTAAAAATTCAATTCCGTTGCACTACAATAGAATTCAATACAAACACATAGACAAACAAAGCAAAACACAATTTGCACAAAACCCAATAACACAAAGCCCTTGTCTAAATTCCCCGAGCAAGAAAAAATATATATACCAAAGTGCAGAAAATAATTAAATTCCAAAAAGAAAGTATCTTTCTGTGAGTACCTTCAAGACGGCATCTTTCAGTAGATTATTGTGGCGTTTGCTTCCAGAATTTAGAATCCAGAGGTGGAAAACCCAGAAATTTAGAACCGGAAATAATAAAAAATCAATTCAATTTTTTCCTTTGAATTAAAAGGAAGAAAGGGGAAGATTGGGAATGTCAGAGAGTGTGTTACACGCGCCAAAAGAGGGGCTCTTTAAGATTCTTGGAGGGAGCTCTGGGGCTTTTACTTGCTTGGATTTTCTGGTCTCTCTGTGAAAGAGGTGAAGGAAGCCGAAAGAATAAGGAAGATGCAGCAGGCTCCAAACGCAGCGTTTTGGACCTTTATGCCCACTCTACTTCTGTACAGATACTCGTCAAGCCAAAAGCATTTTTGCACGCGTAACGGCGTCGTATGGTCTCTCTCTGCGTTTCAATTGGTCACGTCATGTGTACCCTTTGCGTTTATCGCACCTTCACAGCTCAAATTTAATTCAAAAGTTTTGGTTAGGGCATCATCTGCGCTATTACAACGTCTAGTTTTCTACGGTTGTCCATTGGGCTTTGTTCGGTGGAATAATTTTTTAGTAGCGTTATCTACATTCTCGTTTTTATTTTTCACATATTTCTCAATTTTTTAACATCAAATTAAATAAATTGAAAAATATTAATAGTAAAAAAATTAACAAAAATATGTCAGAAGTAAAAATAAGTGTGAATAGTACCATCGTTTTCTTAATATCTCTCACAAGTATGTTGTCTTTGTAAGAACTAACAAATCAGTAAGGAAATCAAATGTATTGATTTTTTATTGTGCAAACTTGGCACACTATCTACATCTAATATAATTGGACCATTATGCGACTCATTTGTATTGTGTCTATTTTTTATTAACAAATGTATTGATTTTTTTTGTGTCTAAATAACACTATTATCTTTCATTATGCATTACAATGCTTGAGAGGTTTATTGCAAACATAAAATTATTAGGAGGAAAATCATTTTTGGAATTAAATTATAGAAACGGAGAGTAGAGTACCGAGAAATTTATATATATAGCATGGATGGCCTCAAAAGTTTTGAAAATTCTCCAATACACATCAAGTTTGCACATCTAACTAGCATATTGAAACAAGAACAGTTAGATTGTTGTTAAATCAACCGATCTAACTATTTTTCTTCAGTTTTGTAACTTAAATATGTAATTTGATATGGATGTCTTTCAAAAGTTGAGCTCAAAAGACGTAGAATGAGCCAGAACGGTTGCTCAAGAGAGGAATTATTTGGTTTGGGAAAAGAGGGAAGTGAACCCGAGCCCATATTAAGCCTAAAGGAACAAACTTTGCTTCTGTGAACCCCGAGCCCACTATTAAAGACCAATCCCTATACCAAGTAGACAATCTACATGTACAAAATCGCAATGAATTTTAGGCTAACTTGCTGAGGACTTTGAAAATATGATTAAATGAAATATTTTTTAATGACAGTTTGAAAGTTTTTTGTCTAGTTATTTTTTAGTGCAAATGCAGTGAATTTTAATATAATTTCGTTGATTGAGTGAGGATTTACATGTAAAGAAGTGTACTTGGCACATGCATTGGAGATAAGGCAAACAAGATACTAGACACTAAGGCTCGATCATCGGTGTTATTCTTTCAAGCCACCTACTTTTCCCCCGGTCAAGATTCGATATAACTCAAATCCACCCAATTATAAAAAGATAAAAACATTCATTGTTTGAGACCAAATAATTTTGTTTTTGTTTTTTGGAAGATTGCAAAGTAGTACTCCAGTTGAGTATAATGCATCATCAAGTCCCTTAAGAATGATGGTTGATGGCTGAATGTCATTGATATTTTTGTTGACGTGGCTCAATCATAACTAAAATTAATATTTCGGCTAGAAATCAAGTTGTCAAATTTGTTCAACTGATACGAGAGGATGTGGTGCTTTCCAATGCTTAACCCATAATCGAACTTTGGACCTTGACTGCAAAGATAAATGCTATTAACTCTATCATTATATAAAAGTACTGATTAGTAGATAAATAATAATTATTAAGCAATTGTTAACCTTTGTTAGGCAGTTACCATAGTTAAGGCTCTTCAAGGATGGTTTTAAAGCCAATGAATGTCTACACAATATTGTTTTGCCGTTATGATGTTATTAGATGTTATTAGGCTATAATTGCATTTATGTTGCATTGTAACTACTAGGTTAGCAATCATACGCTTCGTGTATAAATAGGTTGTATTATCTCAATTCCAATTATTGAATACACGGTTTCTACAACCTTAAAAGGTCAATAGCCGTGATCAGACAGTGTGGTACTAGTACATCATCTCTTAATTATTAATAAATGTAAGGAAGAGCTTAGCCCGTGATATATGAAACCATGCCCTTCTGGAACTGCGAATTACTACATGTACTTAGCGTGCATGCATGACTTATTAATATTTCCATAATTCATATTCAATCTTCTTCTTCTTCTTCATTGTCCGTGCCGCCACGACCATGCGTGTTGCCAACGTTGAAAACTCCATTGTGGTCTCCTTTGTTTCCACTGACTCGGTTCCCAGAAACTTTGTAAGATGTACCAGTAGAACCGCTTTTCCCATTTTTTCCACTCTTGGCCTTGGGACGTCGAGCAGGCTGCAGTGTTGAATACTCTTGGTTAGAGTATCCGTAATTAGATGGAGGTTGAGGTTGAGGAGCGTAGTAGTTAGTATATTCATGCGACTGATACGAAGCACGAGCAGGTAGCAGACTGCGCTGATGGATAGTTATTACCGTAGTATCCATAACTATAATTTGGTACTGGAGGAGGAGGACCATAGTTATTGTAACCTGCAGGAGGAGCGCCAAAGCTGGGATTGTATGTAGGCTGAGGGGACATAGGGTCTGAACCATTGGCGAGCATGCTGCCACGGTAAAAGAGGGTATGTGACATTGTGTTGGTTGGAGGCTCAAAATTACGTGATTTCTTGTTTGCTGTAATCACCAATGCAGCTATCTCGTTTCTATATATAGGAGATGGAGTGGGAATACATACCAAGTTGATTGCTTAATTTCCAAGCTGTTTTTTTGTGGTACGTATACATTTCTATCATGTATATAATCCACGTGCTAGTGGAGTTGATCACCATATATCTTATCATTTGGATAAATCCAACAAATAGACAGTAATAATCGAGTTATCAACTTGTTAAATCACGTTTAAATGAGTATTAATAGGATGACCAAATTTAGTATAGAGGTGAAATCTACTAATACAAGCAAGTCACACTTCTCTAAAAAGGTAGTACAAAAATGTGTTTTCCCGTTAAAAATAACAATAAAAAACTAGAATTCATGCGAAAAAAATCTACATATAAAATTAGAATAAATTGTAGTAATGGTCTCTCAACTTTAATCAAATTGGAGCAATGGTCCCTAAACTAAAAATTCATTACCATTGGTCCCTCAACTCATCAAAATGTGTAGCTATGATCCTTTTCGTCAACTTTGTTAGAATTTTGTCAAAATAAGTTATGTTGGAAGGACCATTGCTACAATTGGGGTCCCTCAACTCATCAAAACGTGTAGCTATGGTCATTTTCGTTAACTTCGTCAGAATTTTTTTAAAATGAGTTATGTTGGAATGACCATTGCTACAATTGAGTTAAACTTGAGAGACTATTGCTCCAATTGGGTTGAAGTTGAGGGACCATTTCTCCAGTTAGATTAAAGTTGAGAGACCAATGGTAATGATTTTTAGTTGAGGGACCATAGCTGCACGTTTTGATGAGTTGAGGAACCAAACCAATGGTAATGGAGTTTTAGTTAAGGGACTATTGTTCCAATTGAGTTAAAATTAAGGGACTATTGTTACAATCTACTCATAAAATTAACATAAAAACTTTCTAGAAGTGTACACTAGTCTTAATTCACTTTATGTCGACATAGCTATGAAAAATTATTATGTGGTACTGGAACACATTATGTGGTATAGCTAATCTATTTGTAATTTAGTTACTAAATGTGGATTGATTATTAATATATTCTAAAATATAGTAGCTTGTTTGGAAGTGATTTTAAAATGACTGAAAGTGTTTTTGGTACCAATCTTTAGCAAAAATGCAAGCGAATTTTGGAAAGGACTTGAAGTGCTTCCAAACAAGCATTCCATCGAATATTTAGACATATGGAATAGTTCTAGCATGTCTTTACTTGGTGCGCTACAGTACAATACAAATATTTTTTTTCCATAGATATGGCGTAATTTATTTGTGACTGTTTACCATCAGTTAATTAGACTCTCAAGTCGGCGAGAGATAATTGACACCATTATGTGGCATAACAAGTTCAGTTATGTTGAGAATGTAAATTTTACATCAAAAAATTATATGATCTTTCCTGTGCTTATAAGAAGTTAAACTACTCTCTGTTTTATGATAGAACTTCAACTTCCTGCATGATATTAGAATATGTTACTCACGTGTTGAGCCAAACAATCCACATGCTCTCATGTCACCGAATGTGTGTTTTTCATGTGTTAAGTTTAAATGACTTAGCCATGAAGGGCTTGTTAAGAGTCTGAATCCATATCAAAAACTAAGAAACCTTACATGTACTTATAAAAAGTGAGATTACTCTCCCTTATATATTGTCAATTAATTTTATAATAAAATCTCAACTTACTTATTCCATATTATTATAACACACGGATTCGTTTTTAATTAATATTACATTATAACATAAACTTGTCATCTATGCATATTATACAATGCATGTATCGAGTATACCAAGTAACAATGTTCTAACAACATACAATATACATACATATATATATATATATATATATATATATAATTTTTCCAACCTAGCATGCAATTAATAATTTTACCAACACGATCAATGTACCCCCATATACAAAGCCTTTAAGGGGAGGGATCCCCATTTTTTTTTTTTTTTTGAAAATAGGGATCCCTCCTCTTAAAGGCTTCCTGAACATATATACTAATTTCTTCTTTCCCTTTTGGACTTTAGTCAAATTTTAGGCGCACCATCAACGCTTAAAAACAGATATATGAAAGAACTCTACCGACTAGCTCAACAATACTTTAAAAGTTATCATAATATAATCTTCTTATATTTCAATTTCATATCAATAATTTTTTCTCGTACGGTGGATGTTCTACAAAATTTCTTATACATATATTAATTAATTAAGGCACGTAGAACAGCAGATAGTTTTATTGTGGTGTGGGAATCGCTGGACATAATATATATGCACCGAATTGCCCTAATATATTCACTCTTCTTGTTCTTCTTTCAAGTCACGACGACCGTATGGGATGCCAATTTCTTCTTTTCCTTCTTCGTCCTCCGCATGGTTTAAATCACGAAAACTGTATTTGATGGCAATGTTGTAAATCTTATGATTGTCCCCTGTGTTTTGGCTAACTCGATTACTGCAAACTTTATACGATGTTTGTTTGACAGATTTTCTTTTCTTGGGCTTCTTGGGCTTGGCTTTAGGAGGAGGAGCAAGCTGGGATTGATAGTTGTCGCCCTGCCCATGGCCAGGATCTGGAGTAGTACTACTACTGTAATACTGAAGATGATGATCATATCCATACGGAGGAAGGGGTGGTGGTGGTGGTGGAGAATATTGAATTACCATATATTGATTAGGAGGCTGGGCAGGATGATAACCCGGATGAGGATATGATTGTCCAGGAGTAATGCTACCGTATAACATTGACTCTCGACTGTAGCGCTCGGACATGGGGTTTTCCTTGTCTGATCGAGTTATTGGAGGCTTGAAACAAGAATTGGTTTAATTTTGCCTCGTCCTGTCTCATGAATGAATGCTATAACCTTATAGTTATAAGGATGAAGAAGAGGAATCCAATACGTGTAAAGCCTTAGCTTAATTCCCAAGCTAAACTACTGTGCATATTTGAACCCTACCAGCAGGAGTTCTTGTTAATCGTACAACATTAGTTCGTGTCTTCCAACTTAGTCAATTAGCTTTTTATGAATCATGGGGATTTACTTTTGAATGATAGTGTTGTAGAATATAGTGGCTGGTGTATATTGTAGCTATTGTAAGTATGTTGTAAAATATTGCGTTACATGTTATTATGCTACTCTTGAATCATGTATATTTTCTTCGTTGGCAAGAAATTTGGTTTGTATTTTTTATTGACTCTCACTCTCATCCAATAATATTAATTTTGAAAATATCCTTAATAGAAAAGAAAATTGAACAATAATTTAGTCGATGTCCGAGCAAACACCAAACTGTGGACAATACTATTTTTATTATCATGCTTCTTAGTCTAATATTACACCCAACGCTTCACTAAGTCAGTCCATCTTAGTCTAGTCTAAGTCAGTCCAAGCATAGGCCTTGGCCTACCCTCACTCTTTTGCTTTTCAATTCTAACAACACTCATCTTAAATCTAAATTTAATATCTTATTTGATAATTAAAATCTAAAGTCTAATTTAGCTTTTCAAAAAATATTCTTTCACATTGTCCAACCGAAGAATAATAAACTTTGAGCTTTTCCTTCTCCCTTTCTTGAAATTTATATATTTTGTCCTCTAAATTCTCAACCCACAACAATATTAAGATTTGTAACTTTCTCTATTCTCTTTAAATTTTCAATAGATTTTTAAAATTTCATATATTATATTCTCAAAATTTCCGATCCGTTCTTCTCATTTTTTGGTCGAAAATTCACAATCCATTCTATATTGACTTGGGTTGATGCTAGAAATACCATCTATTTGAACTATATTTTGAGACACATGATTTGGCCGTTAATGGTTTGACTACTTTAACCCATTAAAGAAGAAATCTAATCATCAACCGCCACATCATTTGGTCTCCAAAATATAGTAAAAAATATGGTCTCTCTAGCATTTTAATTGACTTGATATTGGAAGGTTAATTTCAAAGTGAAACAAAAGGGTAAATTACATCATACCCCCTCAGGTTTGAGGTTTATTACAACCTCATACAACATCTTTAAAACATTTCACTTTCATACCTCAAGTACTATTTTATTTCAATTTCATACCTATGTTACATTTTCCATCCATTGATCCGTTAAGTGCTTTATGTGCCACGTGGCAAAAAAAATTAATTTTTTAATTTTTTTTAAATCTAAATTTTTACACCCAAAAAAAAAAGAGCCCAGCTACCGGATCTGAAAGAAGAAAGAAGAAGAAGAAGAAAAAGAAAAATTTCGAACCCCCTCCCCACCCCCCAGCGACTGCACTGGAAGAAAGAAGAAGAAGAAGAAGAAGAAGAAGAAAGAAGAAAGAAAAAAATTTGAACCCCCCCCCCCCCAGCGACTGCAAGAAGAAGAAAGAAGAAGAAGAAGAAAGAAAGAAAAAAAAATTTGAACCCCCTCGAAGAAGAAGAAGAAGAAAAAAAAATTTGAACCCCCCCCCCCCCCAAGCGACTGCAAGAAGAAGGGAAGAATATTTTTTTTTGGGTGTAAAAATTTAGGTTTTAAAAAAAATTAAAAATTATTTTTTTGCCATGTCAGCACTTAACGGATTAATGGATGGAAAATGTAACGGAGGTATGAAATTGAAATAAAATAGTACTTGAGGTATGAAAGTGAAATGTTTTAAATATGTTGTATGGGGTTGTAATAGATCTCAAACCTGAGAGGGTATGGTGTAATTTGCCCAACAAAAAAAAAGCATTTAGCCACTCAAAAGTTTTAATTAGCTCACAACTCCAAACATGAGATGGGGGAGTGGGCTAAGCCTTATAATGAGCTTGCCATAATAATGTGGTTCAACTTCACCTTTGGCGAGAATTAAACCTAAGATCTCTTACTTACAAATGAAGAAGAACATCATTATACCGTAGTACTAAATGGCTGCCACTCAAAAGTTTTAATTAGCTCACAACTCCAAACATGTATTCTACTCTCTTATAACTACTATCTATTTATTTTATTTTTTAATATTTATGTGAGGCTTCTCTACACGTAAAATTTTGACTCCACCACTGATTTCCTTTAATTTTATAGTACGATCTTATTCGAATATTGGTATACTTGCAAAGTGATTGCTAAAACGAAATTCCAATGTACCATGCATGTGGATGCAACATAACTCATGAATCATGACTTGAGTTGCATTGGGTGCTCGAAGTACACTCTGGATTCTTCATGACCAAGGTCGCTTGAAAATGTGAGCACTTGGAGGCTTGCATAAATTAATATTCTACATAAATTAAAAGGAATATTAACTACTCTGAAGTGCATGCTAGATAGATAACCCAGACGTGCAATGTGACCTCTTGGAATAACTTTTAGTTTTTATCAAAAAAAGGGAAGAGAATTACAACAAGAACTTTCCTAAAGGAACCGGCATGTAGTACTTTGGTTAATTGGCCGGTGTTTTTTGACAGTGTTACTATCAGAATGCTAAAACATTTCGACATGAAAAGATTCCAATGTCGATAATCCACAAGAAAAGATTTGTGTAAAAGTTGCGTGCACATTTTCTTTTCCAACGGCTTCGCGGCAACCTTAACGCATCTACTTTGGTGCGGTAGTTGACCTAGAGTAGAGCTATCAAAACACTCATTTTTACTTCTCACACACTTGTTTTTAATTTTTTTTTGCTATATAATTGGATATGAAAATTAACAAGGGTGTATAAGAGATAAAAACAGATGTGTGATTAGCATTATCGTTGAAATGGGTATGTGAGCATTATTGTTGCTGCACGTGGTTCAATCTTGATCATATCAATGGTTTCTCAAGGGTAATACTTTCAGCGAACATATTATAGATCGTCGACTTACAAGAGTAGGCTCACCATTTCTTTTGGTTTTGGAATTTTGATCTGGATTATTTTTGGGCAACAAGTGTTGGTGTATTTCATTAATAGAAAACTTCATTTTAGTCATTGGCAAAGATTACTTTTTGATTAAAACCATGAGTAAGATCAAAATCTAATTTTAGTCCCTTGATACATTAATAACCTCATTTATTAATTATATTTTGATTTTTTAATTATTTATCTTTTTCTTTTCTAATTTTTAATGTATTAATTTTATTTCATTATAATTTTTATTTTCATTTCATTCATTGTAATATATTTTTGTTGTGAACATTTAGATAAACTAATTTTTGTTATACAATATATTTCGATGTACTGTAACTTCTTCATTTAGGTATATTAAATTCATTATAATACATTTCGGTGCATACATTTAGGTATACGCATTTTGGAACTAACATTTTGGTGCATACATTTCGGTACACACATTTCGGTGCATACATTTTGGTACATACATTTCGGTACTAACATTTCGGTGCATACATTTCGGTACACACATTTAGGTACATTAATTTAATATTAATACATTTCAGTGCATATATTTAGGTACATACATTTCGGTGCATATATTTAGATACATACATTTCGGTGCATATATTAGGTGCATATATTTAGGTATATACATTTCGGTGCATATATTTAGATACACACATTTCGGTGCATACATTTTGGTACTAACATTTAATATTAGTTTAATATTATTACATTTCGGTACTAACATTTAAATATATTAGTTCAATATAATATATTTCGGTACACACATTTCGGTACTAATATTTAGGTACATTAATTGAGTCTTTCAAGTTTGAAGAATATTAAATAAAATTTATAAATTAAAAAACTCTTTTTTGGTCAAAAAATAAATTAAAATTTGTGTATTAATAAATTTAAATATTTAATGGGAGATATTAAATAAAATACACATTAATTATTTTGAATTAAGGACACATTAGGGACTAAAAATCAATATTCAATCTAACATCAGGTTTTTTTTAAATTTTAATCTTCTTGAAGGATTAAAGTTCAAAAACCCCTTTCATTAATATATATATATATATATATATATGTATATATGTGTGTGTATGTATGTATATAGATATATACGCATGAAATATGATGTTGTGTGTATAATGGGAGATTGGCTGCAGTACCTTGTGTGAAGAAGCACAACCAAAGGCTGCAGTGTCGCGTCTTTTGGTAAAAAGAACATGGCTGCAATTCAGAAAATGAAAGGATGCAGCAGGTTGTGATTTTGATTAAAAGATGCATCCATTCGGTGCCAGTGATGCAGGAAAGAGCATGATCTTTTATATGCACACTTTGATCCATCTTCAAAGGATTCCATAGTATCTATACTATATATATCCCATGTTGGCTGCAGATTTGGATATACAATTCTTCACACAATAGTTTCTTATCCTCTTTCTCTCCTTCAAAATCATACAGTTTCTTTTTAGAAAATTTTAAGGGAATTTCAATTCTTGCTAAACTAAAATTTTAAACTTTGTTGTACCCTGAAAGTGATTTGCTTTAGACTCGTTAGCAAACTCATATTAGAGTGGGGGCAAATATCACTTTAAGGAAAACATATTAACGTGCCTCAAAGTCAATTTTCTATCAATATCTCAACCTTATCCTAACAATCTTAAAGTTATATTCGTAATGGAGAAGATGTCCGAAACTATGGCTTTGTCTGCAATGAACGACGATACTTTCTGGAAACTTGACAAGTTTGATGGAACCAATTTCATGCGCTGAAGGACAAGATACACTAGATGCTAACAGCCCTAAAAATTGCCTATGTTCTTAATGAGGCATAATAATATAAGATATTTGAATACTCACCTATATAAACATAAGGAGTGGTGCCGCTTCTACCAAGAGTTTTTTTGGGTTTTCTCTTGTAAATTTTTATGAAACCAGGACGTAGCATAGGGCCATAATAGTGCTAACTAGATACAAAATTTTCTCCAAGAAAGCTATAATATGATCATGTGTGTAGTATTTTTCCGGTTTTGACTGATAAATACATAGTTTAAGGTATGGAAAGGCCACTATTGTATTTGTAAGAACCTTGAGATACTTACACTAATTGAAGGTTAAAATCGAAGGATACCTTTTTGTATGCATGAACATATGTGTATGATTAAAATTAATGATAGAAAAATTTTATTCATTATAATATTTTTAGTTTTATATATTTTGAGATAGAGGAGAATTGTTAGATGTATATGAGCATATATATTATTCAAATAGGGAAGGATTGTTGGTGTATTTCATTAATATATATATATATATATATATATATGTATATAAGTGTGTGTGTGTGTGTACACACACACACAAGAAATATGGTGTTGCTTGTATAATTGGAGATTGGCTGCAATGCCTTGTATGAAGAAGCATAACCAAAGGCTGCAGTGCCGTGTCTTTTGGTAAAAGGAGCATGGCTGCAGTTCGAAAAATGAAAGGAAGCAGCAGGTTGTGATTTTGATTAAAATATGCATCCATTCGATGGCAATGATGCAGGAAAGAGCATGACGTTTTATATGCACACTTTGATCCATCTTCAAAGGGTTCTACAATATCTATATATAGCCCATGTTGGCTGCATATTTGGATATACAATTCTTCGCGCAATAGTTTCTTATCCTCTTTCTCTCCAACAAAATCATACAGTTTCCTTATAGATAATTTTAAGGGAATTTCAGTTCTTGCTAAACTAAAATTCCAAACTTTGTTGTATCCTGTAAGTGATTTGCTCTAGACCTGTTAGCAAACTCATATTAGAGTGCGGGCAAATATCACTTTAAGAAAAATGTATTAATGTGCCTCAAAGTCAATTTTCTATCAATATATTTCAGTTTGTAGATTGGAGGCTCAAAAAGTTCTATCAATATATTTCAATTTTCTATCAATTTTCTAACAATAAGCAACAAAAAGTTCTCATTATATTTCAGTTTGTAGATTGGAGGCTCAAAATTAGGATAATGGTTGCTTAATTATTTGCCTTGTTCGCTAGGTTTGACTCAAGATAAAAGCCCTTACATAGATGAGTGAACCAAGGGATTTTGGAGTATCCTTTGCTTGCTTGCCAGGCTGCTACATATGCCTTGACAACAACCTGAAATTGGGGATGAAACTTCTCTCACAAGCAAGGATGCTACATGCTGCACTAATTTTAAACTTTATTCAAATTTTATTAAGCATACCAAATGATACCTCAATTTCTACAACTCTTTTCAACCAATCATAATGGCACTATTACATTAAATTCCACGATTCATAGAATATTAATCCAAGTAACCTACAACGAGCAAGTCTTTATCAACTTTTGTCTAACTCTAGCCTGGCAATGTGCCTTGGTTCGGACTTATCAAATTACAATCTACTTACAACACTTTAGCTTCGTATTAGCTTCGTATTCCTTGGAACATCATTACTCGATTTTAGAAGTTGTATTTTTACTAACAATGTATAGAAATATAAGCTACTTAAGTAACTTATAAATTGCCACTGAGAACTACGGTCTAGTATTTTTTTCATTTATAAGTGAACAAATTTTTTAGGTTCGATTCTCACCCAAGGCGAATTCAAACCAAATTATAATGGCTAGCTCATTGTTAGGTGAATTCAAACCAAATTATAATGGTTAACTCATTGTTAGAATTAGCCAATTCCCCCAACCCTTGTAAATAATATCGTATGTACTAAAAAAACTACAAATTATCTTTTATCAAAAAAAAAATTTATTAAAGGGAAAAACCTCGACAACAACTGATGTCCAAGCAATCAAAGTTGAGGGCATTAAACGCTACATAAGGAAGACAATGATCCGCAAAGAATTTTATTAAAGGGAGAATCCTCTACAACAACCGATGTCCAAGCAATCGAAGTTGTGGGCATTAAACGCTGTAGAAGGGAGACCATGAATCCAAAAATGCGGATTATCAAGAGTGAGAACTAGATAAACTAATGCATCCGTAAAAAAACTTTGCTTCTTTGAAAACATGATTCCATTCGATGTTGAGGCATTTACGAGTGTAAATACATTTTATACTAATACTATTATTACAAGGAGAATACCATGTGCATAGTTTGGTCATCAAACCTCAAACATCTCACTTACAAGTGAATAAGAATATCATTAGATCGACTTCTCACTCATTGAATGTTGGTTATATATATCATTTGTTACATCATATTGTGAAACCAATATGATACAAATATATCATCTGCATATATGCGTACGCAAATTTCAGTTTTGCCTATGCTTGAGAAACTTCGTTTCCTTGTAACTCACTCTCCTAACAAGTTGTTTGTTCTCAAATAAAAATAGTTTGAAGAGTTATTAATTAATTTGAACTTGGTGAATGAATAACCTTTCTTTTTCTTTTTCATTTTTATGAATAAAAGAGCTAAGTTTTGTGGAACACGCTATGTGTCTCATAATATTTTTATTTTTATTTTTATGAATAAGTAGATTGTCTCATTTTAACATGAGAGATTAAAAATAAACATTTAATTACGAATATAAATATGATTTGTCAAACAAACGATTTTGAGTCTGTAATTGATTGATACCTTGATCAACCATTGATCGGTGAAGTACGTAATGGTTTTATTTGAATTCATAGGCTAGGTGAAAATCATAAGATTAGTTTCTCAAGTATGATTTACATCAGGGACAAGCTAGCGGATGAATTACAATTATTGATGTGCAAATTTTTATTTTGCTAATCCCATGCAAAGCAGAGAGATGAATCATTGTCATTGAAATAGGAAAGTGTTAGTCCCTTATAAAAATCCAACTTAAACTAACTACGTATATAAGTTTTCTTTATTTCTCTCTTAAAAATTTGCACATATAATTAGAGATGATTATGTAAATTAATGTGCATAAAAAGCAGAAAGAGGCCTACCGACCTCGGTTATTATATTTATTTTTATATTATAATGCATATAATTAAGGCAGTGAACAAGCCACTGGTTATTTAGTTATGGTCCAAAAACCATTGATATATAATAGTTCACTCTTCGTCTTCACTGGTATCACTTTCATCTTCGGTGGATTCATCATCTTCTTGTTTCTTTCGGCCTATGTACTTATTGCCAAAGCCGAAAACTCCAGCCTTGTCGGCTTTGCCGCCGTTAATGGTATTCCCTTGTACCCTAAAAACATCGCCTCCCAGCTTGCCATTCTTTTTCTTGTGGCCCTTCTTTCTTTTGCTGTCAGTAACTTTGCCGCTCTTGGCAACTGCAGGCTGGGGTGCACTATATGGTGGCCCGGAGCACTTGGTGTTTTGGTGCTCAATGTTCATCACTGTACGTTCTTCCGAACCAACTGGCTTGTGATTATTGCGAGTCCTTAGAAACAGCGTGCCTGCTGCGTCCATTTTTCTTTCTTTGCATACATCTTTGCGATGAACTTCTGTCCTTCTATAGTCGAAGTAAGAGAGAAAGGAATCTCATGAGTACAGCTTCGAGAAGCGAATACGATTTGATCGACGTCCTTCGTATATAAAGAATCGAATTCTGAATATAGCGGATGATTAGCTTTCGGTTCTTGTTATCAGACATGTCAATTCATGTTGTTTTCGCACAATAAGAATGTTGACAGAATTTTGAGTCTTTCTTGTTGAGGTGAATCCCATATTAATGAGAGGATAAATCTTGCATAAGTTTATAAACAAATTGAATTACTTCTCATATTACCAATTAATTTTATTGTGGAGGCTCAACTTTCTTCAATTCGACCACAGTTTCATGCTAATAGGTTTGCACAATATTCTTACCACTAATTAACGTGTACTATCGCCAACTAAACAATATTCTTCTTACGACAAGTAGCACAGCTGGTAGGGCTAGATATATACGACTTCACCAATCAACTTTATTTGTAGCATCAAACGAAAAGAAAAACTTTATTCCATTTTTCTTTATGTTTTTCTCTTTTGGCTTAACCAAATTTGACTTTCCATAGTATTTGCAAATGTATTCGTTTCATTCCAAGGTATATATAGGATGCTTTACTATGAACGAAGGATGTTTTAGATACTTTTATTGATTGACGGGTGATTCGAATTGTCAACTTTAAAAAATATATATTCTACTGTAAACTAATTAATCGCTTTGAAAAAAGTAATGTTAGAGAGATTAAATTTAAAAACTAAATTTGTAAATTAATGATGTGTCATCAATAGAAATAAACACGTTTAGCAACGTTTAAATAATAAACCAATCATTCCATGTCTTTTAGTTTTCAAAACTTTGCCAACAAATTTAGTCTCCTTAGCATTATCCTTTTAAAAATATAGAAAGGCTAAGGAAACTCTCTCAAAGGAGAACTCTCCAAGGACTCTTTTTTTTTTTTTTTGTGTCAAACACTCTCCATGGACTATTTACCACCTCAAAGTTTAGAGTAATGCTATGAAGACCAAATTTTGTAAGCCAAATGAGCTGGTTGCTGATGATTGAATTATTAATTTTGATAATGTGCTTATTTTTAATTGGTGACACATCATTTGGTTTGCAAATTTAATTTGGTCTCATTAACATTATCTCACAGTATAACGTTCATTCCCGTTCCAACATATTATAAAACAAATAAGGAAAATTAATGAAAATGTTTTCAAAACTTTACATTTTAACAAAAAATCATCTAATAACTTTATTTAATAATAAGGACAAAAAGAAAAAAAACAATAAAATATAAACATGTTTGCCCAACATGCGTAATTTTCATAAACAGTGTAGTACTGTTAAGTTTTATAAACAGTGTAGTACCGTTAAGTTTCACAAATAATGTAGTACCGTTAAGTTTCATAAACAATGTAGTATCGTTAAATTTTATAAACAGTGTAGTAAATCTCATTAAATAGTGTAGTACCGTTAAGTTTCATGTACAGTATTTGTGACGACGCATGAGTCTTGCACGTCAAACTATTTTCTGTTCATTGATAAGGAAGATAGAGTTAAGGTGGGGGGGGGGGGGGTCTACAATGTGATACTCAAGTATGACCGGGTTTTTTTTAATATTAAAATTAAGTTTTTTTTTTTCATTAAAATTTAAGTTTTTTTTATTAAAGTTTAAGGGCTTTTCATTAAATTTTAAGTCTTTTTCATTAAATAAAATTATAGCATGGTTTTTTGTTAAAATAAACTTAGCTCAAGTCCTTTTCATGAAAGTTTCCCATAAAATATTGTGAAAAAAACATGAGGTGGCAGAGAGTTCATAAAGAGTCTCACTTTTGAGAAAGTCTTTTTAGCATTTCTCTTGAATATATTATTGTACAAGTTACAAATAAGGGTTTTAAAGACATAGATTATGAAGAGTCATTTGTGATTTTTTTTCTTGATTATGAGATGCTACTAATAAGTTTGTAAGCTACACTAAAATTAAAGAGGAAGACTACAGGTCAATTCACCACTTGCGATTTATAATCTTATAATACAATAATTTGGTTAATATGCAAGGTTCATTATTGCGTAATTCAAAGTTTTGAACTTCTGAAATCTTCTTATTTATTCAACATAATTAAAAGATAAATAATTTGAACCACTTGTTTAATAAGGATTAAGTGTTGGTGTAAGATTATTTTGACTTGTACAAGATATTAATTAAGTTTCACTTCGTTTTTTAGAGCAACGATACTGGGAGGAGGAAATAAGATGTTTTATAAAAAAATATACATATATATTTTTAACCACTTGAGCTAGAATTAGAATTCTTACAAATTTTTTTTTACCGTTGTTTAGTTATTAATTTATTTTTAGATGCATAACCTACATAACTGTTGGAAGTTTAGCTCAACAAATGTTTGTGTATTTCGTAGTGTGAAGAGTTACAAGATTGGACTCTTATAGAGACCGAGCAAGGGAAGAAGGGAAACCAAAGAATCAACTAGCTAACCCTAGTTATAGCTAACAAAAGATCTAGAGACAAAAACCCTAGAATTAAGGGATTTGAACAAAAGTAAGAAGATAACCAAAAAGTGACGGTTGAGTGGCTAATGCAACTCTACCCGAGAATGAGGGCTAGAGTTGCAGCTGCAACTTGAACTTTGATGGGTTGAGATGTGCCAACAACCATCTTCCACGTGGTCTCGACGAAGCTCTAGCAAGCTAGTAACCGGTCTTCAGTCCCTGTCAGTTTCAATACTCCCCTTCAAGCTGGATCAGGAGGGTTAATTGATCCAAGCTTGCTCAGCAATCGTTGGAAATGAGTACAGTCGAGAGCTTTTGTGTATAGATCAGCAAGTTGATCATAACTTCGAGTATACACAGTGTTTATGACATTGGATTGGACTTATGCACGGATATAATGACAATTAACCCCAATATGCTTTGTCCTATCGTGAAAAACTGGGTTCGAGGCTATGTGCATGGCAGCTTGGTTGTCACAAAACAAGGACATAGGCTTATTGTTGAAGCAGCCAAGATCAGTTAGAAGCCAGATTAATTTACAAGTCGTGGCTGCCATGGCTCTATATTCAGTCTCAGCACTTGATCGTGCAATCACGGTTTATTTTTTACTCTTCTATGTCACAAGATTGCCACCAACAAAGGTATAGAAACCAGTGGTAAACTTGCAATCGAGAGCATTACCTACCCAGTCAGCATCTGTGTATGCCATAATGTGATTGGAACCATATTTTTTCATGAGTAAGCCTCTGCCAATTGACCCCTTCAAGTACCTAAGTATCCTTTTGACAATCTCCCAGTGAAGCAGTGTAAGAGAGTGCATAAATTGGCTGACAAGGCTTACTGAATAAGCAATGTCAGGTCGAGTAATTGTGAGGTAGATCAGTTTTCCTACAATGGGTTGATAGATACTAGGGTTTGACAGATATTCACTTTGGACATCTAACTGACGTTTGCTCACAAGAGGAGTAGATGCTGGCTTATAATCCAACATATGAGCTTCATCCAATAAATCAAGTACATATTTTCTTTGATTTAAGAACAAGCCCTTGGAGAATGTGGCCATTTCAATGCCAATGAAGTACTTTAAGATTCCCAAGTCCTTAAGAGCAAATTTTTTATGAAGAGAGGATTTGAGAGCATTGATTTGTTCTATGTTATCTTCTGTTATAATAAGATCATCAACGTATATAAGAACGATGAGCTTACCACTTGTACCATTGCTAACAAACAATGAAGAATCGGCATGACTTGTCTTAAACCATGCAGCTTCAAGGAGTGAGCTCAACTTCGAGTACCAGGCTCGGGGGGATTGCTTCAGTCCATATATAGCCTTGTGAAGCTTGCACACTTTGTTAGTTTCATTCTCTTATGGATGTCCGGGAGGAAGCTTCATGTATACCTCATCTTTAAGGTCACCATGGAGGAATGCATTCTTCACATCCATTTGAAAGAGAGTCTAATCATGATTAACAGCTACAGACAACAGTACTCGTACCGTGCTCATCTTAGCTACGAGAGCAAATGTCTCCTTGTAGTCAATGCCATAAGTTTGTATGAAACCACGGGCTACAAGTCAAGCCTTGTGTCTTTCAATAGTGCCATTTGAATGAAACTTTGTCTTGTATATCCACATACTCCATACTGCCATTTTTCCCTTTGGGAGATCAACCACACTCCATGTTTGGTTGTCATTCAGAGCCTTGAGCTGTTCTTTCATTACTTCATGCTATACTTGAATATGAGCAGCTTCACTAAAGTTACTTGGTTCAACATTAGTAGACAACTAATTGAGAAATGATGCATATGATGTTGACAGTTTTTGATAGGTTAGAGCTTTGGAGATGAGATGTCTTGCATTATACGTAACGTACTCTTGCAGCCTTAATGGAGGATGCCTGTCTCGAGTAGGGTTTCTTCGTGGTGTCAAAGTAGGTTGTGGAGTAGTGACTAAGCTGTTTTGATCAGAGGGTGTTCTCTCACTATCATGTTACTCCGAGTGATGTTCAAGATGAACATTGTGAGGGTTGCATTCATGTATGTTTGTTGGTGTAGGCAACAAAAAGATGTCTATAAGACTCTCCCCCTGAGGTTCTTCACTGTGACCTTTCTGAAAAAATGGAACAAGCTCATCAAATCGAACATCTCTTAACACTCCAATCTTTCCACTATGTGGATTGTAATATTTATATCGTTTTTTAGAGCTCAAGTATCCCATAAACACACTTTTGATAGCTCTAGGTTCGAGTTTATCTCGATGTGCAGCTTGGACATGGACATAACACATGTACCCAAAGGTTCGGAGATGTGAGATGTCAATGTTTCTTCTCTTTATTACTTCAACTAGAGATTTGGAATTCAAAACTTAAGTAGGTAATCTGTTGATGATGTAAGCTGTAGTGAGAAGAGCCTGAGACCAAAACCTTCTAGGAACATGCATTTGGAACATAAGGGACCTTGTTTTCTCCAATAAGTCTCGATTCTTTCTCCCCGCTACACCATTTTGTTGTGGTGTACCAACACAACTAGTTTCCATGATTGCTCAGATAATTAGACATGTTATTGGATGTATACTCAGTGCCATTGTCTGATTGTAAGATGTTTAACTTAGAAGAGAATTGGTTTGTGATTAGTTTATGAAAGTCTTTAAAAGCATCAAAAATTCAATTTTGAACTTCAAAATATAAACCCAGGTAACCCGAGAATAATCATCAATAAAAGTTACATAGTATTTATATCCATCAAAAGAGTCTACACGGGAATGACCCTAGATATCCGAGTAAACAACCTCAAACAATTTACTAGTTCTAGACGTGGAAGAAACAAAAGGAAGCCTAGTTACTTTTGACATTTGACAGACTTCACACTTATCTGTAGATTTACAAAAGTTGGGAAAGAGTTTGGTCATCACAGGTTCTAAAGGATGTGCCAGTCGAAGATGCCAAAGTTGGTATTCTTGAGGGAGACTTAGACTGGCGATAGGATGCTTAACTGACTTCAACTTCTTTGAAAGATAGTAGAGACCATTCAAAAGAAACCCTTCACTACTCTTCTTCCGAGTGGCACGATCCTGAAAAACGACATTGTGAGGAGAGAATATAGCAAGGCAATCTAGAGTGGATGTGATTTTACCTACGGACAAAAGCTGGGAAGGGAAATGAAGGTACATACAGAGCTGTAGACTCGATTTCATCACTTAACAGTTTAAGTTTTCCTTTTCCTAAAATAGGTTCTCATTTCCCATTAGCAACATACACATGTGTAGATTTAGGCATGGTTTGGAACTTATCTAGGCAAGAAGACTTGTTTGTTATATGGTCAGTGGCAACCGAGTCTACAATCCAATATTCATGAGTAATTTCA
Organism: Crataegus laevigata; assembly: GCA_963580275.1. Lineage (NCBI taxonomy): Eukaryota > Viridiplantae > Streptophyta > Magnoliopsida > Rosales > Rosaceae > Crataegus > Crataegus laevigata. Next base: position 11,796,540 of record OY756940.1, on the reverse strand, counting down.
TTGAGTGTAGTGGAGAGGGCAGTGATAATACCTGAAATATTGTCTTGAGTGGTAGTCTCAGTTAAGAATCCTGCAAATTTTCCGAGCATGGCAGTAGGATTTTTAGTGGGCCTTCCTCATCTTTAGTGAAGCCTCCTATTCTTTGAAGAAAATTTGCAAACTCATTTATCAAATCTATCAGACTTGCAGTGAAATTTGACATTCCACTAGTCAAGGAACTAGCTCTAATACCATGTTGGAAGTTTAGCTCAACAAATGTTTGTGTATTTCGTGGTGTGAAGAGTTGCAAGATTGGACTCTTATAGAGACCGAGCAAGGGAAGAAGGGAAACCAAAGAATCAACTAGCTAACCCTAGTTACGGCAAACAAAAGATCTAAAGACAAAAACCCTAGAATTAAGGGATTTGAACAAAAGCAAGATGATAACCAAAAAGTGACGGTTGAGTGACTACTGCAACTCTACCCGAGAATGAGGGTTAGAGTTGCAGCTGCAACTTGAACTTTAATAGGTTGAGAAGTGCCAACAACCATCTTCCTACATGGTCCCGACGAAGCTCTAGCAAGCTAGTAACCGGTCTTCAATCCCTGTCAGTTTCAATAATAACAACTTATAAAAGCTCTTACCAGACCACAAGTTGTTATTCATACCCTACAAGGACAAAAACAAGCAAACAACCCAGTTTCATGGTCCAATCAATTCTAACGTATGAGATCATGTTCATATGGCTTGTCCAGCCCACACGAAAGTAAGAGCCTGTTTGGTAGTCTACTTGAATTCAATTTGTTAAATTCAAAAACAATTTTCAAGTTTTAGGCCTTAAAAACTTGTTTGGTATGACTATTTTCAAAAAATGAACTCAAAACTAACTCAAAAATATAGTCTATTCTCTAAAAACACAAAATATGAGCTTTTAGAGTTTTTAAACTTAAATTCACTCAATTTTTTTCTCTCCCTTCTCCACTTTCACTCCAACTGTCACGTCCCAAACTGGCTCTGCCGTAACAACTGTCACATCCCAAATTGGCTCCGCCATAGCAGGATATCGTTTGTTTTGGACCCCGGCCACACCCTCACGGTTTTGTTTCTGGGAATTCACACAAAAACTTCCCAGAGGGTCACCCATCCTGGGATTGCTTTTGCCCAAACTCGCTTAACTTTGGAATTCCCATAGAATCCAAAGCCAATGAGTCCCCAAAAGGCCTCGTGCTATTTGGAGGTAGGAATGTACATATAAGGCTTACAGGATCCCCACTCTTGGGCGATGTGGGATCTTACACCAAATCTATCTTTATCCTCTCTCTCTCTTTTAATCTTTTTCTTCTCTCTTTCAATCCTCTCTCTTCATTCTTTCAGTTCTTTCTCTCACTCATCTTCCTCGATCCTCTGTCTTCTTTCTCTTTCCTCCAATCATCTCTTACTTTCTCTCTTTCACTCTCTCATGCAACCCCTCTTTTTGGATCTCTTTGTCCAGTTTAAGTTGTAAGATTTAAAAATTTTAAATCCTATACCAATCAAGTTTTTTAGTCTTAAAGAAAATTGTTTTCAATAAATGTTCTTAAGAAATATTTTGAGAAATATTTGTGTCTCACCCCTATCTCACACTACACTTATAACCCACCACGTCTGATGGCCTTAAACAAAAACCTCTCTCCCCCAAAGCACCAAAACAACCTCTCTCTCTCTGCAGTACCAAAACCAACGCACATCATGCTTCTTTGATAATGATAAGTTCTTGTTGCTTACAATTAAGCCTTTTGTTTCAATACAAACATTAGAATATTTCTTTCTTACTTTTATCTAAATTCAATTCAAAATTCATCACTAATATAAATTAAAATGTACAGCACGTTTGAGACACTGACTTCTTGTCATCACGTTTGAGACACTGACTTTTTGTCATCTTCTTTCATGTAGTTTCTCTTACTTACGACACTTATTTACATTAGTCTAAACCAAGAGGAATTAACACATTAATGTGAACCAGAACCATTCAATGTTTAAAAATTAACAAATAATGAGTGATTGCTAGGTGCTAAGCAAGTAATTTTGGAGTTATAAATGAAGATGGAACCTGCAGTAATCCTGGGTGGGTTTTTCAGGAACAACACCAGATAGCTTAACACCTCATTGGAAGCTTCTTGCTTCAACCATTCATTCAATCTCATCATTCAGAGCAGCCAACCCGTTCAATATCAATTCGATATCACCGTTTTTGCGATCGAATTTCTTGCAAGCTTTTACCAGCACACTCGCCACTAAGGGTGCGTTTGTTGTACCGGACTGTCTTAGACTGGACTAACTTCAGGGATTAAGTTGGACTATCTTAGACTAGACTAAGTTGGACTAACTTAGTGAAACGTTTGGTGCAGGGTCAAACTAAGAAGCTGGATTAACAATACATTATTATTATTATTATTATTATTATTATTATTATTATTATTATTATGTTTTAATTTATTTTCTATTAAAAATATCAAACTAAATATATGAAAAAATTAAAGGGCACAACCCTCTCATTCTTCACGAATTGCAGGTGCTTTTGCAACTTGGAGAATTATCAAACTTTCAACAACTCAAATTGATAGGCAAGAAAATGCCTAGCCAAAGAACCCGGATGCAGAAAATTAGAAAGAAAAAAAAAAGCCAATGCAGAAGTAAATCAACCACAAACAACACAACCAAGAACAACCCAGAAGTTGAAAATTAGAGAAAATTACCAGAAAATCAATACTCGATTCAACTTCCCAGCTGAAAATAAACACAAATTTTCAGCTGAAAACAGTTCTAATGCATAAAATCTTTCTTCACAAATTTTCGCACAAGATACCAATTAACCCATCCATTAATTTTAGTCAATAAAACATCATAAATGACCACAATAACACCAAGATAATACGCCAGAATAAATTGCAAAATCCAATGCCATTTGGCCTTCTCGATTGACAAATTGAAAATCAAGGATTCCAATACCTCATGGCGACTTTTTGTGGTCCTCGTATTTGTTTCCTTGTCTGTCAGTTGAGAATGACCTACAAATTTAGTGGCTCTTGCAATTCTGAGATGAACACCCAGACCATGCACACTTGCTGCAATGGGCATGGCTTTCTCAAGATCTCGTAGTGGAACTATAAGAAAATCGGGGAGTTTTGGATAAAGATTAAACCAAAATATGATATCAAATTTCTAGCAAAACAAAAGCAGGGAATGAAGAAAAAAAAATCACTTCAACTTACATAAACTTATCAATCAATTCATAAAAAGAAAAATAGCATATAAATTGAAAACAAATGGGTAGCAATCAAAACCCAAAAACCAATCAAATCTAAGAAATCAATCAAAACCACAAATTGATGAAAAACAAAAATCTAACAAAACCCAGTAATAATTTCACGAATCTTCAAAACAAAATTGAAGAAAACTAAGAAGAGAAAGTGGCAGAGGAAGCTGTGATTTATGAGGATGCGGCGGTGGTGTTGGGATGGTCCAGCGAGGTTGTTAAGCAGGATGAGGAGTCAAGCAGAGCCAGGAGTCGAGTGGAACAACACGAGAGAATAGAATGATCTTAACAATCCGGTGGTATTTGGGGGGGTCTCACTAAGACTATCTAGCGAGCCTTGTAGTCAAGCCGAGTGAGGTTTAATCCCACTAAAGCTAGTCCATTCCTCTAACAAACATGGGATTACACTAACACCAAATCTAGTCTAGTCCAGTCCCATTTAGTGAGGGCAAACAAACACCCCCTAATGGTACAAATGCTCTCACGAATATTTGGACTCACCCATACAAGGCGGCGGCATGATACAATTACTATAAAACTTGTCAAAACTCCCCCTTAAACGGCACAATAGCGAACGTTATTAACCAACTGTAGTTTGCGACTTATTTACTTACCAGCGTCTGAAGCCGGAAAGATAGACGGTGTTGTAGCAAATGCTGAGGATGAAATGGTGTCAGGTGGCTCCACAGTAGATTAGACGGTGCTTCCTCAGCCACGTGTTAGTTGGCACTCCATATTTCTAATTCCCCTCCATTTTCTGTGGCTACGATCTCTTTTTTTCCTTGTGGGGTCTCTATACACGTGTCGGAGCAGTCGGCAGTAACCCCCGTTTTTAATTATTAGGCTTGCCAGTTAAGATCCAATGGGTAATTTCAGCTTCTACTTCAAAGATTAATGGGCCCACCAAGCTAGGCCCTTTTTGAGATTTTTTGTTTTTTGTTTTCTCTTTTTGGTCACCCTCTTTTGTTTTGTAGATTATGGGATAGGGGGTAATTTTTTGTGTCTATTGTCGTATTAGTACTATTTTCCCAATTGATTCTTAGAATGCATTCATGTCACCTTGTTTGGAAAACAAAACTAATAAAAATATGTTTCCGTTATTATTGTTTCTACAAGGGTTATAGCTCTCACAAGAGATGTTTAAAAGTCTTAACATTGACTGCATGGAACTTCCAAACAGAAAGAGAGAGAATTGAAGTTCCTTTCTATCCAATAAGAAGGCACTTCTTATTGGTCCCCATTGTGCAACTCCTCCCACAAGCAAACTGTTTGGCCGTAAGGTTTGCTTGGTACAAGGATGACAAGCTAAGATCTGCTTCCACCATTCCACATTTTCCAAACAAACTCCTCCACACATTGATTTTCATCCACCCGTGTACCCTCTCTTCGCCTTCACTTGCAACAATGTTCTTGATCTCATAACGCAAATATGTTTCCTCCAACTTTATCCGTAGTGTGCTGCCTCTGTCCATACAGGTATCAAGGCACTCAAAATATGCACTGTTGTAGAAGAGTGCTTCGTAGAAACGGTTTATGAAGATCAGAGAGTTGTGATTTGCCTCAAATTCACTAACCATCATGAGGCACATATTGAGGCTTTTGAGGGCTTTCATCAAAGATTCCAAGCAACTGGGTTAGCTCATTGCACTAGATAGTAGTAGAGAGCAGTAAACTGCAAATGTTTCACCAGTATCTAACTCAAAGATACCTTTTTTGATATCTTTGATATCTTTTACCATGGTTATCTTGAAGGTAAAAGGTAACTTCAATGCCTCAGCAAATTGAGCCAGCCTTCTATGGGTGTCCTCAATTTTCTTCTTTGATTTCACTCCAACAGCAGTAACTTTTAGCATCTTAATTAGGCATTCATATCTTGTCGCAATAGCTTGCATCAACACAATGCAGTGCCCCACGATTCTGATTACAAGGTCAACGAAATGAATCTTTTTGGATGATGCCACACTCTCCACTATCGCTTGGTTGCCTACAAACTCGGTAACTTGAAAGAATGGAACTTCAAGGAAACATGCCATTAAAGCAGGACTCAAAGCCACCATTTCTTCCTCGACATGCATAGCGGCAATATCTCTACTTTCCAATCCCTGTGATGTGTTTCTGCCAGTTTCTCTGTCAATCTTCTGTTAGAGAGCTTTGGAAAAATAGTAAACAACTTATTGATTGATAAGAGTGGGTATGATTAGGTTGATTATTAGGGTATAATTATCCTTGACTTCTAGTCATATCTTGTAAAGATCTTGTCTACTTATTCCCATACTTCTAGTAGTGGTTGTACCTTCTTACCTTCTTCTGCTCCTTGTTTTATGGAGCTGCCGTGTATAAGTGTTTCAAGGGTGATCTTTATGTTGATCACTTATTGCCCTATATAGCTTGTAACCTTGTGTTGTTGTCTTTTCATGAATCATAATACAATCTAAACACTTAAATATCAACATGTTATCATAGCAGGAATAACATGTCTTTATGATCTTGTTGCTTTGTTCTTCAAACATTCTTCCATGGTCGACGGAAACCCCATCCTCGAGTCCGAAGCTGATAGCTTACTTGAAGCTAGTTATCAACATCAACCAGAGATCGATGTAAGTCAAATCAAAGGTTGAGTTCAATGCTTCTAAATGAGTTCAACTACTTACCATGGTCAAGATCAGTTTCTTTTGCCCTAGGAGGAAGATCAAAGCTAGGGTTCATAAATGGAAGTATTGAAGCTCCTGATGCTTCATCTCACACTTATGAATCTTGGCTCAGCAAAGATCAGCTGGTCATGTCCTGGCTCCTCAACTCCATAGAGCAAAAGATAGCTGAGATATTCAACTACTATGAGTCATTCTTCTAGTTATGGAAGTCCGTGCAAGAAATGTATAGAAATCATAATAATGCAGCCCGTGTGTTTCAGTTAAAAAGGACATCGCAAGCATGTAACAAGATGGAAAACCCTTCGCTCAGCTTTTTGGAAGTCTAAAAGGTATGTGGAATGAGTTAGAGGTATATCACCCACATACAACAGATTCAAACCTCATCCTTAAAAGGGTTGAAGAAGACAAAATCTTTCAGCTTCTCTCTAATTTGGGGTCTGAATATGAAGATCTACGCAGCCACATTCTCATGAATCCTGAACTTCCCACATTTGCAAATGTTTGTGCAACAATTCAAAGGGAAGAAGTGAGAAAAAAGGTTATGAATGTGGGTAGCATGTCGACTGGCTCGGAAGCTAGGGCTTACTTTTCCAGTGACAAGAAAAACTTCTACAGTGATAAAAAGTACAAGGGAAGAAATCCATATCTTAAATGTAAACATTATGATGCCACTGGACACGTGAGGGACCACTGCTGGATTCTTCACCCTGAGCTCAAACCAGACTTCATGAAACATGAAAAGATTATTCAAAAGAAGCCGCAATTTCCCAGTTATGAAATTAATCAAGCCTCTTCGTCGTCAACTAGATGCTTGGAGGATCTTTTGAATTTTACCTCCAATCCCACCACACTCATAAATGAGTTCGTTGCGTATCTTAAAATGAAGAATGAAGTATCTAGGAGTGATGAAGCTGCTACCTTTGGGAATGGCAACTCAACTGTCTTGCTGGGAAAATTTACAGGTTTTCTGGCTAACTCGAAACAGCTCATTCAGGACAACATGCAAGGTATATTGACAGCTTTCAAAACTGCTCTAAATATAAATCATTTGCATGATTTGTGGGTTATAGATTCTGGTGCCACAAATCACATGACAAACCAGTCCTATAAGCTTCATGATTTTAAAAAACTATACCCCTTCATATGTCTAAAGCTTTGTACATTCCTTCATTTCCGTTTCAACTTCTCTCAGTTGGAAAGATCACACATACCTTAAATTGTTCAGTCTCTTCCTTATGGTGTCATTTTTTAAGATTGTATCACCAAGAAGAAGATTAGTGAAGGTTTTTTCTTAGATGGTATCTATTACCAATCCAGAGATACTTCATTTCTCAAGGGATTTCAAGTCAATTCTAATCTAAGTCTAGACACAAACCTGTGGCATCAAAGATTAGCTCATCCTTCCAAGCCCATTTTGTCAAGATTATTTCTAAATTTGTGTAAAGAAGTGATTCAATGTGATACTTGTCACTTTTGTAAAGACACTAGGTTACCTTTTGGTTCATCCTCAAATAGGACCAAACAAGTTTTTGAACTTGTACATTCTGATGCATGGGGGCCATTTTTTGAATCTTTTGATGGGTATAAGTATTTTGTAACTTTCATAGATGATTTCTCGAGAGTTACTTGGTTGTACCTTCTGAAATCCAAAGGTGAAGTTGTTGAAACTTTCATAATTTTGTCAAAAATCATTTCAATTCCCAAATCCAAACTTTTTGATCTGATGATGGCTTAGAATATATGTCACACATCATGAAACAATATGTAAGCAGGAATGGAATGTTGCATCAAACCAGTTGTGTTGGTACTCCACAACAAAACGACATAGCCGAGAGAAAAAACCGTGATCTTCTTGAAAAAACAAGAGCTTTAATGTTGCACATGAATGTACCAAAAATATTTTGGTCTCAAGGGGTCATGATAGCTGCTTATATCATAAACAGATTACAAAGTTGAGTCTTGGACTTCAAATCTCCAATGGAAGTATTAAAAGGGAGGGATATTGATCTATCACTCCTTAAAGTCTTTAGGTGCACATGCTATGTTCATATTCAATCTCAGCATAGGGATAAACTTAACCCTAGGGCTAACAAATGCATGTTTCTTCGTTACTCATCCGCTCAAAAAGGTTGTAAGTGTTACTGCTCTGAGTTGAAAAGAATTATAGTCTCGAGGGATATACGGTTTGATGAAACTAATTATTTTTACAACAAGTTGTCTGATGATCAGTCTCAGGGAAAGTCGTGTGGTGAGTTGTTTCCCTTACCATGGGCTGATGAACTAGCCTTCAAGATACCACCTCTTAATGTTCCTGCTGAAGCTGATGAAACTCAAGTGAGTGATCACAATCATGACCAACAAATATACAATGAAGAATCTTCTGATGAAGAAACAGAAAGCTCAACAGAAGAAACACAACATGTTCAAGGCAAAAGAAATCCAGTGCATGTTAGGCACCCTCTAACAAGGCTTCAAGATTACGTGACCTATTCTGCCAAGTATCCAATCAGTGGCTTCATGTCCTACCAGAAGGTATCAAAACCTTATTTGGCCTATTTGAACACCATTGACAGTCACCGTGAGCCTCAAACCTTTCAAGAAGCAAACTGCCAAGAAGTGTGAAGAAAGGCCATGGAGAAAGAGCTTCGTGCTCTCACCAATCATAACACTTGGAGTGTAGTTAGACTTCCACCAGAAAAAAGGGTAGTTGGTAGTAAGTGGATATATAAGATCAAATTTCACTCAAATGGATCAATTGAAATATACAAAGCTAGGTTGGTGGCTAGAGGATTCACACAAACCTATGCCGTGGACTACAAGGAAACTTTCGCTCCTGTTGCCAAGATGAACACTGTGAGGGTGTTATTGTCTGTTGTTGTGAATAAAATATAGTCTTTATACCAAATGGATATGAAAAATGCATTCCTACATGGTGACTTTGAGGAAGAAGTCTACATGAAGCTTCCACCAGGACACCCCAAATACAATGAGCTTGGCTTGGTGTGTAGGTTGCACAAGTCCATTTATGGATTAAAGCAATCCTCAAGAGCCTGGTATGCTAAGCTCAGTTTGGTTCTTGAAGAAGCTGGTTTTCAAAGAAGTCATGTAGACTCATCCATGTTTGTTCGAACAGGAATAACTGGCAATCTTGTAGTGTTGATCTATGCGGATGACTTAATAATCACAGGGGACAATGAAGATGAAATCACAAACCTTAAGGTCTCTTTACAACAAAAGTCCTCCATCAAAGATCTTGGAAGGTTAAAAAATATTTTTTGGGAACAGAGATGGCCTCATCAAGCAAAGGGCTATTTCTTAACCAAAGGAAATATGTCCTCGATCTTCTCATGGAATCAAACATGTAGGATGCCAAGTTAGTTCAAACTCATCTCGACAGCAAACTCAAGCTTAGCTTGGAAGGCGATTCTCTACCTAATATTGGTTATTATCAACGGCTTGTTGGTAAGTTAATTTATTTAACTATCACAAGGCTAGAGATTACATTTGCTGTGAGCTTAGCTAGTCAATTCATGCATGCACCTACAATAGAACACTTTAATCTTGTGAAGAGAATACTATGTTATCTCAAAGGATCAATTGGAAGAGGAATTCTCATGAAGAAGAATGATAACACTCAAGTTATTGGTTACTGTGATGCTAAATAGGCAGGAAACCAAATAGATCGAAGGTCGACCACAGGTTACTACACGTTCGTGGGAGGAAATCTAGTAACATGGTAGAGTAAGAAGCAAAGTGTCATTGCAAGATCTAGTGCAGAAGCTGAGTATAGATCGATGGCATCCACAGCTTGTGAATTAATATGGCTTAAGGGTCTTTTGAGTGACTTGGGGTTCCAAACAAAGCAGTCTATGTCAATGTAGTGTGATAATCAAGCTGCTATACAGATAACGTCCAATCCAGTGTTCCATGAACGAACAAAACATATTGAGGTTGATTGCCACTATGTCCGTGCTCAAGTGCAAACTCAAGTAATTCAAACAATCTACACCAGGAGTACTGATCAGTTACCTGACATTTTCACCAAACCATTGCCTACAAATCAGTTCCATTGTTGGAAATGTGCCCTAAAACCAATCATATGATGATACTTTACGGACATTTCACATGATTAAACTAATCTAGTTTAATATTAAGGGCAAAGATTATTGTTTGAGCGGTCTCATATAAATGTTATATGCTTAAACGATAAAGTCCAAGGAATATGTGATTGGGATAATGCGATCTAAAGAAGTTAGATACATGAGACCATTCTTTCGTAGACACATCCTAAACGTTCCTGATCATAGGATTGCCAATTGGGCATTGACAGTCCGTTAAGATCAGTACGTGCTATGTCTTCTCTCAGGGAGAGTGACTAGTCTCGAGTCATTGGCGTGAGTGACACCAAGACAAGTACGTAGGTGCTCAATAGAGAATGAGTTCACTGAACACGATCAACGACGAGTTCTCATATTCATGTCACGTGAGAACTCATGGTTAGGATAATGCAAATTAGTCCTTTGACCTGAGGCATCATAGTTGTCTTGTGGTTAGGTCCTTGATCTTTGATCGTGTCAAATGGCATTTCTTTGGAATGTCCACGGCATGGTTGGGGTCAAGCTATCTAGTCATGGAGACAAGTGAATGCGCAACAAGGGATCTCTAACCTTCAAACCGTTGAGGGAGAATACTCTATGATATGATTTAGAATCTCTGGCCAGAGTATGAATGAGATGTTGGAATGCGTTCCAGATCACATTCAAGGTAATCATATAAGCACGAGATTCACATTGGATAGTAAACATGAATAAACTATCAAGCCAAACAATGTGGTCAAGAGTATTGTATTAGAGAATGACCGTATTGCATTTGTAATCCTAAACTGAATAGGTTCTCTACCTCTTCTGATTAGCTTGGGTAACCATGATATGCTGCTAGGTGTCACTCATGGTTTGTGGAAGCCCTAAACGTGTGTAAACACTAAAGGGAGAATTGAAAGTTAGTTTCAAATTCACAATCGATTTGAAAGAGTTTGAATCGCCCACTGCCTCGCTAAAAGGAACCTAATGGATCGTACACCGTGTAAGGTAAAGATTGAAGATTCAACGGAAATGAGTAAGAATAATTAAATGGTTTAATTATTTATGGCAAGGATTAATTAATATGATTATTAATCAAACGAATAAGTTCGTTAAAGACCTCGGGATAGTTTTGGACCTTAAGGCCCAATGGGCTTCGAACGTCGAGTCCATTAACTTAAGTTGTATGACAACTTAATGAATAATGATTCACAAATGCCAAATTGCCCAATAAAATCCCTAAGGCCGGCCATATTGTGAAGGGTAGTGAACTTGGACTTATTTACAAGTTTGCCACTCAAATGAATTAAGGTATAAATATGACTTTATAGCCAAAATTCATTTAGGGCTTTCTTTTGGGGAAATTGGAGAAACACAAGCTCTCCCTTCTCTCTAGAAATGGCCGGCCACCTTGGAGGGTTTAGCTAGCACTCTAGCTCCTCCAAGGTCACTCATTTCTTCTTAATCAAAACCTTGGTGTAGAAACTTAGAGGTTCTCAATTTTGAGAACTTAGAGAACCTATCATTTCTATATAAATCCATAGTTTTAAGATGCAAGGAATGAAGGCCCTCTCTTTGGGTGATTAGCCTTTGCTTATGCAAAGAGGAATCTACAAAGGTATTAATTTCAACTCACTTGTTTTGAGTTGTTTAAAGGTTCACCAATCTACTAGGCTTTGAACATTCATGGGTAATGTTTTGTTTTTAAGTGTATGCAAGCATGATTCCGCCTTTAATTTGTTAATTGCATGCTAATGATATTGCTTAAATGAACATGTTTCTCTAAAATAATCCTTCATCCATCGTGTTCTATCCAAGCTCAGATCCATCAACCTTTTGGACTTGGCTTGAGGGGGAGTATTGATTGATAAGAGTGGGTATGATTAGGTTGATTATTAGGGTATAGTCGTCCCTTACTTTTAGTCATATCTTGTAAAGATCTTGTCTACTTTTTCCCATACTTCTAGTAGTGATTGTACCTTCTTACCTTCTTCTACTCCTTGTTTTATGGAGCTGCCGTGTAGGAGTGTTTCAAGGGTGATCTTTATGTTGATCACTTCTTGCCCTATATAGCTTGTAACCTTGTGTTGTTGTCCTTTCATGAATCATAATACAATCTAAACACTTAAATATCAACACAACTCTTTGAACAGAATTTCCACTACTGGAAGACAGGAAATCACATAGATTCTGCAGCTTTTTCGCGCAGCCGTATTGTTTCTTTGCAACGTTCTCAGCACAATCTAAAAGAAGGTGGGCAAGCCCAACATCTTTTGTTTCTTGGTCTGAGAGGCCAAAGGGAGTGCTGCCTAGAACATGGTCAGCCATGCAGTCATCTGCTTGCCTCCGGGAAGAGAACTGTATGAACCGTTCCCTTGCAACTCTCATTACTTCGACAGTTGACAATCCAGAGGCACAACACATGGTTTCAAGAGAAGAATAAAGCTGAGCTTTTCTTGTTTTTGGGAGTGCGAAAAGTGTACGAATGTTCTTGTGGGTTTGTGTCTCTTTATAAGCTGACCTTCTACGCTATGACTTCTTTACATGGTTTGACAAAATTTGTAGGATATGCTATAGCTTGGCCTTCTGTGAAATTCCAAGGCCAGTCTGTCAACAGCTGTATGAAAACTGAAATTGTTAAAGTAACTCGATCGGATTTAGGACATATGTTTAGAAAACTAATTAGTACGGTGAAAAAATTATGGTTTCCCTCCAATGATTTTTGTTGATCCGCAAAAGCCTGGCCACAGTTTAATACATCCAAATGCAACGTACGAAGCTTGTGCATGTAAAGCTAGGAGTATGTGAGCGCTCGACGACATGGTCCAAGCAAGACGCAAATTATTCGTTCTGCTGATATAGTTTTCACCAACAAGGATCTGATATTTCTGTAGGTAAATTTGATTTGGACATCAGCCAGCATGTTATGACCAAAAGGATAAAGGAATAAGGATTAGGGATAAGACAAGCAAGAAAAAAAAATACCACAGAATATTAGAGTGAAGAAAGTACAAACTGGAAGCATTCGTAAAGCATCGCAGAACAGAATAATCGAGTTCATGGAAGAAAAGAAGAAATACAACGTGACACACTAGACTAGGCATTCATTTATTATAGGATACAGATTGTATTACGTTTAAGGTATTTGAATTTAGATAGTTGTGGAATAAATTGATACATCAAGTGTCTTATGAACTTATGATCCATAGTTGTAGAGACGTGTTTGGATGCACTTGTACTTGTTTATGGTGTTCATAAGCAGTTGCCTCTCTTTAACAGCTCAGTTTTCTTCGTACGGGCATCCTTTCAGTGATAACTAGAGCAATGCAATCATCATCTCGATGGACAAATTCACTCATGAGAATTTATGAGACAAAAGTACAACTCTGGTGCTTTCTCCCATGTTTGTAGATTCTGTAATCCCTCATGGGAAACATATATATTGAAAGGACAATCATCATCGTCATCAAATGTGTTCGCCAACCATTTTGGTTGAACAAGCACAAGGTTAACAAAGAAAATAACCTATGCAGTTCCTGACCATGATTATTATCAGAAACTAGAATTTGAAGCTCAACCAAGAAGATAATAAGATGTCAGAGATTTAAAACTACAGGCAAACTCCTTTTTATTTATTTCATCAAAGAAATTTCCAAAGAGAAAGAGAATGGAGAGGTGTGCCCTTCCATCCAAGAAGCAGGCATTTCCCATCCATATTGAGCGTGCAAGAATTGCCGTACGGAAAATTCTTAAGAATCAGGTCTGCTTGGTACAACGATGATGAACTCAATTCTATCTCCTCCATTCCATACCGCGCAAAAAATGCCCTCCAAACATCAATTTTCACATTTCGGATATTCCTTTCCTCTCCTTCATTTGCCACAATATTTCTAATTCCATTCCCAAAGTACATTGATTCCAAAATACTTCTGTTTGGATCATCTCGTTGAATGCAAGTTTCCAAGCAGTCAAAGAACGCAGCGAAGTAGAAAAGGGCCTCAATAAAGCGAGTTACAAAGACTGGCGAGTTGTGATTTGCCTCAACTTCAGTGACCACAGTTACACATGGTCGGATGTTTTTTATCACCTTCATTACAGACTCAAGTCGATCTGGTTTTGGAACCATGCTCCTCAGCGCGAATTCAGAGTAGACCGCAACTGTTTCTTCAGAATCTAGCTCGAACATGTCTTCTTTGAGATCTAGCATGTCTTCCACCATCACTATTTTAAAAGAAAAAGGTAAGTTCATGGTTTGTGCAAAACTCACCAATCTCTTACCTGTTTCCTCGACCAATTCTCTACAAATAGTTCCAACAGCAGTTATCTTGAGAAGCTCAAGCGGACAATCACAACGCGACGCTAAGGCTTGCATCAGACCTGTCCACTGCACCCCATTCCGGATTTCCAGATCAATCACATGTACCTTCTTCGCCTCAGCCACATTTTCCACAATGGCTTGAATTCCAGCAAATTGTACGACTTGCCCAAAGGGAAGCTTGATTTGACATGCCAGAGAGGTATCATTAGGAATCTTCATTGCCCTATCAACATCAAATGACTGCTTGTTCCCCAAAACTTTTGGTGCGACTCTTCCAGTTTCTCGATCAATCTTCTCCTGGAGAGCTTCAGAAAAAAAGTGAACCACTCGCTCAACTGGATTCCCGGTACTGGAAGACAGCAAATCACAACGTTTAAGCAATTTCCCAGCACGCTCATACTGCTGATAACCTACTTTCTCTGCAGAAACAAGAAGTAACTCAGCAAGCTCCACATCTCTAGCTTCCTCATCCGACAGGCTCGAAAAGGAGGACTCGAACGGATGGCTTAGCATGGAGGGAACATCAGACACTCGGGAAAATGTCTGAATGAACCTTGCTCCTGCCACCCTCATGATTTCTTCAGTTGAAAGCTTCCTGCCTGCCACCACCTGATCTATGCACGCCTTGTAGTTGCTTGACTCAAAAATTCTCTCTCCATTCAACCGCTTAAACCCGCTGCCATAGTTGTTCAAGAGATCAAGCCCTGCCAACGGGGAGAAAAGGTCTAGCTTCTCTTTCTTCGGTTCAACATGTGGAACCAAATTCGGGATGTCTTCGAGCTTCACAATCCCCCCTAAGCACGCTTGGAATGGCAGCGAGAGAGGATCAAACTGCATGGCATCATACAGCCCGTAGTCTGGAATCAGTGGCTGCTGCTGTTCTTGTTGTTGATACTTGGGAAACAAGTTTCCTCCAGAGGAGTAGTCATTTCCATAGAATCCATGATCCGAATAAACGGAACCAAATCCCCCCATCTCCCCCCATTCCTCTGCTCCAAACAAATTCACTTGTTTCCCGACATTGTTCTCCGCTTCCATGCCATCAAAACCTTTCTCAGTTGAGCTGAGTATATCATGAACTCCACCGAAATTGAAATCCCCGAAAGAAAACATAGCATTCGTCATCACGAAAACTCGCGATTTAGGCTCTCAATTCTAGTTGGTAAAAGCACTTTTTAATTGCAAACATGAACACATTAAAAGAGAGTCTGAGTTTCTTATTCCAAGTTCCTTACTTATGCAAGCATCATTATAAATTTAATACTACCCAATTTTGACAGAGTCCTATATCGCATGGAAATCAAGGGCAGAACAACGACATTGATGTTTTTTATGTTATACATATGGCCTGCATCCTAAAGTCCAAATATATGAATGCCATTTGTCCAACCAACAGATGTAAATGTAATATACATAATTCTCAATATAGTATGATTCAAACAAGGCGTTGATGTATAAACCCTAATTTTTAAAGAACAACGCTAACGTCACCTCTTTGTCCAACCATTTGTGATATTGACATGTTTTTAAAAGTGAAAAAATTCATCCTCGTTCAATTTTTTAATCATCATTGAATACTTGTTGAGAATGGATCTCATATTGACGAAATTAGAGACCTTGCATGGATTTATAAGTAAGTTGCGCTACTCCCTATATTGCCAATTGATTTTATGGTGGAACACTCAATTTCTTCAATATCTCTTCAAAAAAAATCAATCAAATTTTCAAGATTCATGATGTATAAACATTAATATCTAAAGGCCAGTATTACATCCAGCCTTGTAGCACATCTCGTTCACCTACTTGTGATTAACGTAATTTAACCGCACAAATTTCATAAATCATATCTGTATCAAGTCTGAAATGTTCAGGATTCAAACAAGCTTAAGCCGCGTTGATGTATAAACCCTAATAATTAAAACAAATTCTGGAGAAAGTTCCCCAACAATGCATCTTAAGAAGTTCAGCCAAGAATGAAACAAACAAAAAATACATAGAATATATAAGCAAACGCGCGAACAGATAAAGAGGAAATTAAGGTAGCGTGGGATTTGGGAGCTTACAATGCAGCCTGCACCAACTGCTGCTTTGTTTCTCAATGGAAGTAGCTGAGGAGGCTCTGAGAGCGACACCGGACACAAGTTGAATGATTAGCATTTGTATATTTCGTCTGTCGTTGGCTTGCAACAGTGCCTTGTCGGGTCCGAGATGAGAGCAACAGCGACCGATTTGCGCTGACGATTAGTCGCTGGTGCAACTGCTGACCGTGGCCGGCATGTAACTTGATGATGAGTGTCGGCAACTTAGCGGCTGGCCAAGACCAAGTAAAGTTTGCCAATTTGATGGTGCAACACAGCGAAGCCACCCTATTGTTTTACAGTTATATATAGTTTGCCATCTCTGCTACCAAGTTGCCTTCTTTATTGCCATGCATTTTTCACATTCTTGCAACAACGTCACAATTGCTTGAGTATAAGTACTCCTTTTATCAGCTATGCATCTAATTTTATTTCATTTCATTGATTTGCTTTTGGGGGGTGTATTCAATTGAGAATTTGAGAGATTTTGATGGATTTATAAATCCATGAATTTTTATGGAGTCTAATTGATTTGTAGAGATTCCATGTAAAATTTTGATTCAATTCCCTCAAAATCTCTTGGGGAGAGAAGAGATTTGTGGATGCTTAAAATACACTACAAAATCTCTCAAATTCCCTCAAATTCCTCAACTTTTTCAAATTCTTTAAAATCAAATTCTAATTGAATACACCTGGAATGTTATAAACTTCTTTAAAATCCTAATTGAATACACCTGGATTTCTGAGGATTTTAATAAACTCTCTCAAAATCTTGATTGAATACACATTGAATTTCAGAGAATCACTTGAATTCCTGATTGAATACCCCTAGATTCATTAAAAGAATTAAAATCCCTCAAAATCCACAAGATTAAAAATTAATTATCAAGGGCAGCAAAGACAACATGTGCTAAGGGGCGTATATGTTTCTCTTATCAATATATTACCTCTTTCGAAATTGTTATATTTCTCAAATCCCCAAATTCCCAATAAAAATAATAATAAAATGTGCTAATATTGTATAAATATGTTGACCCTAAAAACTACCTAACCGCCTACGTAGTGTGCAGGCTGAGTAATTAATAAGCTACATTCGGTCGAATGCAGGATGTGCCAACTCGTCAGCCGAGTTTGGCCGGTGAGTAAAATATGTTGATGTGGTGTTGGGCGCGCTGTTGACTTCTTGATCTCGCGACTGCGGCCAACTTCTTGATCTCGCTACTACAGCCGAGGAAGAAACACGTCTCAACTTTCGGGTTCTAGAGCCTGAAGACCAGGTTGCTAGTTTTGCGAAGTTCAATATTACATTCGGCTTTCAGTCTTCAGGCTGCTAGTTCTGCAAAGTTCAATAATAAATTTGGCTTTCAGTATGCCGAATGTAGTAACCTGATGACACCTCACTTCGCCAAGAAGGCTAATGAGATGACCTCTTCCAACAAGGATTCGAAAATCCTTGTTGACCAAGACTTGGATAGGTAACCAGTATAAGAAATAATACTGGGATTTTATTTCTTATGAATAAAAAATTACAACCGGGTTTATATACAACTGAGGAAAATAGCTTAGTAACTAATTACATTTAGTCAACTTACTAATCTAGTAATTAGTTACATGGACAGTGATAGGGATTTTACCACCTACAAAAGTAGGGATAAAATCACATGAAATACTTGCAAGAATACAACGTAGATGTAGTATAGATGCTCATGTAAGGTTGTTCTCCTCAACGACTATTTAAATAATTTATGTAAAAACAATTTCCAATCAATTACTTGAAATTAAAAGTTGAGAAAGATGATTTTGAAAGTGGGTAATATTGAAAACGAATTTTAATTAAAAACTAATATGACAAAAGAAAGTTTTAAATACCAATTTATAAAAGCACTAGGGTTCCACCGTCACCTAGCAATCCTATGAATTTCTACCAATTACCTATGATTTGCACATGCCAGTTTGAAGGTTAGGTTTTCCTAATATATATTCTACTTGGAACCTCCAACATAAAATGTATATCTAACATGCAACCCATCCGGATGTTCGGATCAAATCTGAATATGAAAGACTCATTATGCTTTATGAAAACCCTTTGAAAAACCATGCAACCATTAAGACGTGGTGTTCATCTTAAGTGAAATTACAACTATTAATCACAAGAAGCCAGCGTCAATTTCAGGGAACCTTCCGACCAAAATTGCATCAAATTACTTTTCTAAAAGCCCTAATGGTGGCCAGTCATTAAGACATTTAGATAGTTTAAACCAGTGATCAATAATTCAAAGCATGCACGCAATCAATCATAAGCAATTAAATAAAAATTACATAGTCATGCTAAGGCTTAAGGCTTCGCCCTAGCAAACGGGAATTAGTTACGCATATTCATAATTAGAATCATAGAAAATATCATTAAGAAGAAAAGGAATGAAAACACCTTAAAGTAGAAAATCTCCAAGAACCCTAGCAAAGTTCTTTTCTCCAAAAGTTGAATAATAATAAGCTCCCCCTCTAACTGGGCACGACAGAGCATTATATAGCCTAATTAAAAGTCCAACGCCCCCAAAAAACCCCTAGAGTTTCTAGGTCTTCTTATCTAATTAGGAAACTAATAATAGTCAAATAAATAATATAATAAAGTCCAAATTAAATTAGGATAATCTGCCAGAAATTGTCAAGTCCACGTTTTAGCCTTAGATCTCTTCCAAATCTGGCCCAAGATAGTTTGTTTTGAAAATCGGAACGTTCTGAACATATCTCCAGAAGGCCACGAACCCATCCGAGGTCATCTTGGGCTCCAAAAACGTAATTCAAGCCCAAAACGTCACTTTTCCAGCACTGCGCATCGCTCCTTTATTTTATCGCCAGAAAGTCATCGCTGGGAAGAGAATTATGATACTTTGATACAATCAAGCTAAGTGACTTAGGAACGTCCTTCAACTGGAATTACTCCAAAATTCGTCCATTTGATCATGTTTTGCTCCAGAAGAAGTCGAAAGTCCTATATTGGAAATACAATTAAAAGTATCAAAATTCTTCCAAAATATTAACCAAAATATACTAAGAATAGGGTTAAAAATATAATATAAAATCTACTCATCAGACAGCTGGAAACAACTAGTAACAAAATTACAATTAACTATTTATGGCCTCTTTACACCCCCTCAAGCTGAACGGAGGATGACCAAGTGAAAGCTTGGATTGAAGATATTGAAACCGAGCCTTGGAAAAGGATTTGGTATGAATATCAGCAACCTGGTGCTGAATGTTGATATACTGTACCCGAAGCAACTTGGCAAGAACGAGTTCACGAATATAATGATAATCAATTTCCACATGTTTCGTACGAGCATGAAAAATAGGATTGAAGGCCAAAGAAATTGCAGAAACATTATCACACCAAATAGTAGGAATGGTAGTAAGGTGAAAAGCAATGTCTTTGAAAATTTTACACAACCATGTAAGTTCAGCAGCAGTGTGTGCAAGAGATCGATATTCGGCCTCTGTAGAAGATCTAGCAACAGTATGTTGCTTTTTAGCACTCTAACTAATCAGATTGCTACCCAAATATACACAATAACCACTAGTAGACCGACGATCAAACACACATCCTGCCCAATCAGCGTCAGAGTGAGCGGTAAGAGACAAAGAACTCTTTTTAAACCACATCCCGTGATCAAATGTACCTTTTAAGAATCGGAGGATTCATTTTACAGCTTGAAAATGAGAGATACAACTGTATTTGCTATATTCATCCACAAACAAAACATAGTACTTATAGCCACTGACAAATACAACTGAACAGGGACCCCAGACATCACAATGAATCAGATCCAAGTTGTTGGAGACAGTAGTGGTACTAAAAGAAAATGGCAGCTTATGATTCTTACCAATTGCACAGTCTGCACAAAAAAACTTAACAGAGGCAGAAGTAGAAGGAACAAGCTTATTAGTATGTAAAATCCATCTGAAAATAGTTATGGAATGATGACCAAGCCGATTGTGCCATTGCTTTAAGGAAGATGGAGTAGTAACAAGTGCAGAGTATGGAACTTTGAACTGCTGACCTTGGAGATGATAGAAACCGTTTCTAACTGGGCCCCAAAAAAGCATCTTCCCAAAAGAACGGTCCTTGATTACAGAACCACCAGAATCAAGAGTTAACGAACAGTAATTGTCTCAAAGAAATTGATACGCAGATAGCAAATTGAATTGCATCATAGGCACATAAAGAACATTATTTAAACGAAATGCAGCATGGGGTGTTTGAAGAACTGAAGAACCTGTGTGGTGAATTGGCATACCTTGGCCATCCCCAGCATAGACTTTGTCTTCACCAGAGTATGGCATAGGAGAAGAGATGGCTGATAGATCATTAGTAACATGAGCAGTGGCTCCAAAATCCAGAAGCCATGGAGTCGAAGAGGAAGACTGAGAAGGAGAAGTAGTATGGGCACACATAGCAGCAAGCTTGGCAGGTGGAATCTTTCTAGCAAAGGCATGGTTCATTCGAGCATAACAATCAAGAGCCTCATGATCAAAAGAATTGCATATTTGGCATGAAGTCCGATTGCCATAAGGACGATTACCAGAAGAGTGATTGTTACCATTACCAGAAGTATGACGAAAATTACCATTACCATTGCCAAAATTGGTGTAATGACCACGATAGTTGCCCCGACCTCGATTAGTTCTCTGAAAATTGCTTCGGCCTCAATTATTGCGCTGAAAATTATTACGATTGCCATAGCTGGACTGTTGAACAACATATGCCTGTGATGAGGGGGTAGGAAGAAGACCTTACTGAAGAGGTGGAGCATGAGCAGCAAAGGCTTGAAAAGGCTCTGTGAGAGAAAAAGAAGGAGCTTTCTTTTTCCGATGCATGAAAAGTTCCTTGTTCATGAGTAAACCATGAAGCTCATCTAATGAAGTAGATGAAATCCGAAGGTAGAATCAATGAAAGATTCATAGTCATCAGAGAAGCCATTGAGGGTGACAGCAATGAGATCCTGTTCCGACATTGGAGCTCCGGCAACCATAAGCGCATCAGCAATGCCTTTGATACGCTGAAGATAATCAGAAATGGACAGATCTCCTTTCTGAATCGCATGCAAACGCGATCAGAGTTGATGGATGTGCGCGGCCAAGACACCACCAAATCTTTATTCAAGAATCTGCCATAATTCTCGAGATGAAGAAACCCCGACGGTAAATGGAATGAGATCTTCAGAGAGGGTTGAATTCAACCAGTTAAGAATACTTTGATCTTTCTCAAACCAGATCTTGAAATCAGGATTAGGAATGGCAGTACTGGCACTAGATTGATCAAGAAGAAAATGCGGTGGACAGGTCTCGGATCCATCGATGATACCTGTAAGTTTGTAGCGCCGGAAGATTGGAGCAAACAAAGCTTTCCAGGTAAGATAATTGTCCTTCTTAAGCTTGGTAGGAACCATGCAATTGATGTTGTTGATGAAGATCGAAGAGATCGAGGAGAGATTCAAAGAATTAGGGTTGATCGGAACAGAATCTGAAGAATTAGGGTTAGGATTCTGAGCAATTTCGGGGTGAACAGGCGAAGAAGTGGAAGACGCCATGATCGATCAAGATTTGAAGAAGAAATCGACTGAAGAAATCAAAGAAATCAAAGAAATCAAAGATTACAGAATAAGAAATCAAAGAAAACCGAAGAGTGCAGAAGAAGCTAGGATCAATGCGTAAGCAGAGAGGCGAGTGATACCATATAAGAAATAATACTGGGATTTTATTTCTTATGAATAAAAAATTACAACCGGGTTTATATACAGCTGAGGAAAATAGCTTAGTAACTAATTACATTTAGTCAACTTACTAATCTATTAATTAGTTACATGGACAGCTGGAAACAACTAGTAACAAAATTACAATTAACTATTTATGGCCTCTTTAACCAGTTGGTCTTGAAGTATTGTTGTTTATCCAAACTGAAGATGTTGTCAGTTGTTTTCACAATGCTATTTATCCAAACTGAAGATATGTTGGTGAGAAAAAAAAAATCTCAAATTGTTTGAGAGATTTGCACATGGCAGTTGTGTATTATTATAGGGGACTTTGGAATGTTGCATAGCGCATCGTATTTATAGCACTAACTTGGCGTAAAGTCCAGCCGTGACCATTAATCACCACAAATAATAATTGCTATGCAGTTATGATTATCCAATGAGAGTCGTAGCACTCAACGTCTTTGCATGCTAGCGACGCATTTCAGCCAAATCCACGTAACAAATCATGGCATGCAAATTTCGCCTACTTTTGCTAAAGATAATCACGCTGTGCGGTTATGATTATCCAATGAGAGTCGTAGCACTCAACGTCTTTGCATGCTAGCGACGCATTTCAGCCAAAACCATGTAACAAATCATGGCATGCAAATTTCGTCTACTTTTTCTAAAGATAATCATTCTCGTTCAAACCTTTAGTCCCAAAGCTTTGGCATATCACGCTTTATACACAGAATATTGACTTCATCTGTCAAGCAGTTTTGAGTTTGCTAATAATTATCCCATGCATGCATCACATTAGCTTAGTCTATGTAATCAATCTTTCATGTTGGACTCCACCTTGGTTACCAACTGAAGCCACCACGTGCTAGGACTCTTCTCATAATGCATGATGCTCAATCTCCGCGTTGAATGTTAAGAATCTCAAATCCGCGTTGAATGCTAAGAATCCCAAATTAAAATGAAATGTTTTGCTTGCTTCAATATAGTTTGCATTCATTTATCTCGTATAAGAAAATGTCAAGATAATTCATTATTACAAGATAATTATTATGATTAAAAAAACTATAATATTATCCCCTAACAACAACAAAATTATCTTAACTTTCCTATCAACGGTTTAGAGCTATGCTTATTCAACAACCTCGATTCTATGGGCCGATAGTGTAATTTTGAGTTCAAACAAAATATGACCAAGTTTGGAGTTCCCCTTGAATTTTTAAATGTCAGGACTTTACTCTTTGTTTTCTATTTCAATACACCTACTTTTCTTTTTTGAGATGCATATATTAGTTTAACATGAATGAATATTAGATTTCCCATACAAGTAAAAGAAACATATAGAGAAAACAGGGACATCTTGACCATTAGTTTGATTAGTGACAAAAGAAAGAGCTTGAACTTCTTCAGGTATCCCCTCTTATGTACTTCAATCAATGGTTCTCTCACTCCATGTTTATTAAAAAGGTTTTTAATACAAATGGTCTTTAAAATTGACTCTTACTATCAAGATGGTCTCTAAAATTAAAAATCAATCAATGTGGTTCTTGAAAATAGGTGTCGTAAATCAATGTGGTCATTCCGTCACAATTCTGTTAAGTGCTGATCTAACACATAAATAGGCCCCATAAGTCACTTTTTCTCACAAATGGTCCTTGAAATTAACCTGTGACATAAAAAAAATTCCTGAAATTGACCCGCCACATCAAAATAATCCCTAAAATTGAAAATTGATCAATGTAGTCTCATAAGTAAGTGTCTTAAATCAATGTAGTATTTCCGTCATAATTTGTCAAAAATTCTATTATATGCTGATGTGACACATAAATGGGTCACACAAGTCTAATTAAATTTAAAAAATTACAAATAGGCTTAATAATTTAATGGTTAATAAAAAAGTTGTCAATCCAAAAACCCAGTCATGCAATCATCTCTAATCCCATTTCACATTTCTCTACCTCATTCGCTAAAAGAAAATTCTCAATACACTCATCTTTACACACGTTAATACCCTTCATCGAATTGAACCTGGATCAAGATCACCCTTGGCGACGGCTTGGCCGATTGACAACAACTTTTGGGACATCACCATTAACATTTAGGTGATTAACATCCTCACAACCTTAATCTTGAAGAGCTTGTTGGGCGCTTCCCTAGTGATCTGGTGATACAAAGAACGGCGAAGTATGTCTTGAGATAATGAGGTTATAAGCGAGGTGCGTCTATTGTTGGCTGAAAATTATTTCCACACCTTCTCTTAGGCCTTGGTTAAGCCTTGTGCCTTTGAGAATTTATGGAAGGGAACTCTTTTCGGAGTAGACCCTACTATAAGAAGAAAAAAATTCCATTGTTCAAAAAGGTATTTAGATCATTATTTTAATTATTTTTAAACCTGCATCAGCATATAACAATTTTTTTTACATAATTGTGGCGGAGTGATCATATTGCTTTGCGACACCTATTTTCAAGGACTACATTAATCGATTTTCAATTTCAAGGACCATCTTGATGGTGTGGGTCAATTTCAAGGATCATCTGGATGATGTGGGTCAATTTCATGGACTATTTGTGATAAAAACTCGTAAATCTTGTAGAGCCCATTTATGTGCCACATCAATACCAAAAAATTTAACAGAATTGTGACAAAAAGACCGCATTGATTTGCGACACCTATTTTCAGGGACTACATTGATTGGTTTTCAAGTTTAATGACCATCTTGACCATCCTTTTACCGCTTCAAATACGTGTCAGGACTCAGGAGAGCTTAAGCGAGGAAAAAAAATTATTACTCCATCATTGACAAATTAAAGGCCTATGTTATAGTAAGCAATCAACAATTTCTTTCCTTTATAATTTGGACAAAATTCAATTTTAATTTACAGATTGTTGCAATTGGAAAAAAATAGTTTAATTTTAAGGAAAACTAATGAAAATGATTTTAAAACTTTGATTTTTAACAATAAGGACAAAATACAGGGTAAAGTGAATAGTACCATGATTGACTTTTTAGTGTAAAAATGTGGTTTTTCGTTAAAGTGAATAGTACTGGGAGTTTTTCGTTAAAATTCCCTTAATTTTATCAATTTTTTTACAAAATTAGTATGTGTGTGACATATGAAGAAGCCTCTCAATTGCTTCATAAAAAGTTGATCAAATAAAGTCATTGTTCAAAACTGGCCCAAGTTTCTAATTCTATGTTTGCAAGTAGAATATAAACTTTTTTTAAGCTAATTAAACTATTGCTTTTCAGAAGATAAATAATGTAAACATTAGGAGTGGGTTCAAAAAATCGAAAATTGAAGAAAATCGAGAACCGAATCAGATTGAGGCCGAAAAAAATCAAATAAAAAAAAACTGAACCAAAAACTGTCAAACCGAATCTGCCCAATTTGGTTTCAGTTTTTGAGGTTCAGAAATCAAACCAAACCGATATATATATTTAATTAATAATATTTTAATTATAAAAATCATAAAAATTAAAAAAAAAACTCTAAAATCCTAGAGGCATGAGGGTTTGAACCCATGCGCTCCAGATTGAAAATTTCACCAAAACCAACGTGGCAATAGGCTTTGTTTGGTTGAGATTGTATGACTAAACTATTTATAAATATTGAAATCTGTAGTCTTTTGTGGAATTAGAAATCAACAAAACACTAGTAGTAGCAACCACACCTTTTCTATTTTTCATTCCCCTCTTATCTCTCTCGTCCCCTGTGCCTCCAAACTCCTCCATGTCCATGCCTCCAATTTCTCCATTATTCTCTCTCCGTTTCTCGATCTTTTGACTCAAGGGTAAGATCTCCATTCTCTCTTATTTATTTTGTCGATTTATGGGTTTTTTAGGGTAAATTTCAGAGAGGGGGACTGAAATTTTGGTGTAAATTTATGGTTGTTGTTTTGGTTCATATTGCATATTTGTTTGATTTTTGTGTTGTGGGTTTGTTAGTTATTTGTGGGTTCATGTTGCAAATATGTTTTCAAGTTTTGGTTCATAAAGGATATTTCTTTATGATTATTGTTTGATGATTTGTTGGGAGCAGATTTTCATGGAAGAATTGGTTAGAACTCATGTTGAATATTTGTTGTATTCTTGTTACCCCGACTAAAGGATTATTCAATATTAAGGACTTTAGGATTTACAAAGGTTTCTGTTCGTATTGCAAATATTGATGATTTGTTTGAAGTTTGATGCAGCCATCATTGCAAGTTGCCCCAGTTCGTATTCAAGCAGCAATATCCAAATTTAAAAAAAAATCACGGAAAAAAAAACCTAAAACCGAACCGAAATTTCAATTCAATTTCGATTTTGATGAAAAACCGAATTGATTTGAACCGAACCCAGCCCTACTAAACATGGATTAGGAGCTCAAATGAGAATAAGACTGGATCTATGCATAAGCAGGCTTTTGACATGGATTAAGGCCCAGTAAAGATTAAGGCCCAATACAAGTAGATTTACTGTGTGACTTACCAATTAACCCGCCACTTTTACCTAACACTGACAGCCACGACCCCCAATCATATTCTGACACGTCGACGTGGCACAGACCCAAAAAAATATCACCGAATGCTCTCCCTCTGTCACGTATAAATACCGCCCGGTTCTCTCATTCCTCTCCGCTTCGCTTTCGTATTCCGTATATAATTTGTTCATTTTATTCAACCGGAAGAGGTGGTGGTGGCGGCGGTGGATCGGATCGGACGGAGATGGCAGAGGACAAGTACAACCGGAAGAACCCGGCGGTGAAGCGGATTCTGCAGGAGGTTAAGGAGATGCAATCCAAACCCTCCGACGATTTCATGAGCCTCCCCCTCGAGGTTTCTCACTTTTCCCGATAATTTTACAAATTCAGATTATTGATCTTGTAATTTTTCTGTTTAATTTCACTTTGTTGGTGAGATTTGAATTTGATACCTGAATTTTGATTTTAATTGAATTTAAATATTGGGGGCTCAAGCTGAATTTTGATTTTTGTTTCCTTTTTGCTCTTTCTAAATTTCAATTGGTTTTCAATTTTAGGGATATTATGAAATTGGGGATATTGTTTGGACTAAATGCTAATTATCAATGTATCATTATTGTTAGCTGATTAGTGGTTGTTTGCAGGAGAACATATTTGACTGGCAATTTGCAATCAGAGGCCCCAGGGGCACCGAATTCGAAGGTGGGATTTACCACGGGCGGATTCAGTTGCCGGCGGAGTACCCGTTCAAACCCCCTTCATTCATGTTCCTGACGGTAATATGTTGTGCATTTTTTAGGATAATGGGCTATTTGCTGGTTGGGATAGTTTTTCAGTCATGATTTGTTGACTTGTTTACTGTACTTGCAGCCAAATGGTCGCTTAGAAACCCAAACCAAGATTTGCTTGAGCATATCGAATCATCATCCCGAGCACTGGCAACCGTCATGGAGTGGTAAATTCCACACTCTGTTACATATTGCGTGTGCTATTGTATGGTTATGCAGACAAAATGTCTCAAGAGCTATAATTTTGGAAGCTTATTATTACGTACATAGGCTTGGCAATGTTCCCATATGCATTTTCTAAGCAGCATCCATATTGCTCAGACCAGTTCCACACCCGAACTCATAACATTGTATAGATACGCCACTAGTCATGGTTAGCTTGAAATGGAGTTGGAACTAGACTTGCGTAGTCCAATGACCATATCAATGTGGTGTTCCTTCTTTCGGACTTTTCCTATTTGTATTCTTAATGTGTCTCTATTCAATTATCGATATTTTAAGCAGTATTGAGAACACAGTCTGTGTGCTGATGTGATGTGTTTCACACAACTGAAATTTGAGTTGATTCCTCGGTGATTGACATTTTATTCTCATCTTGCTAATGTACCGTGTCTGTTGGCAGTGCGGACTGCTTTAGTTGCACTTATTGCATTCATGCCTACCAACCCAAACGGCGCATTAGGTTCTCTGGAATACAAGAAGGAAGAAAGGCGTGCCCTGGCCATCAAATCTCGTGCAGCAGCCCCAAGATATGGCACTGATGAGCGCCAGAAGTTAATGGACGAGGTAAAATATCTGCTGAAAGTTTCGTTGCAATTACATAATTGAAGATCTCATGACAGAAAGTTGCTAATGGGTAATATTAATTTCACAGATTCATGAATATTTGCTGAGCAAGGCACCCCCTGTTCCTCAACTGAGCCCCTCCCAGGTTTCGGAAGAGCATCCTTCGAACAAGGAAGGCAAAGTTCTGGAGAGTTCCGAAAGTGCTGAAGCCACATCGGCTGAGGAAACTGCTGGGGAAGGGCCTGCAAACCCAACAGCAGGAGACAGGATTGTCGAAGAAGTTCAGGAAGCCCCTCTAAATGCTAACCCTGCCCCTGTGGCAGCGAGGGCATTGAATGAAGCTCCTTCCACCGGATCAAGTCAGCTGCTACAAAGGCCAGAAGTTAAAGTAGAAAAACCAGCTGACGATCGCTTGTTCACATGGGCTGCTGTTGGACTTACCATCGCAATCATGGTTCTTCTAATTAAGAAGTTTATGAAATCCAGCGGACACGGTGCTGTTTTCATGGACGGATCATAGATTTAGTGACGATTGGAGCTGCCTTTTTAACAGAACATGCTTATATCTTATATGGTAGTTAAAAGACACGTGTTTAAAGTTTTATATATATTTGACGTAGTTGTGATCCGTTATGGTCATCTAAAATGTACACAATTGTAATTAAACGTAAAATGTTTGCATTCGTGAGCTGTGTCATCCCAGAAACATTCTCCATGTCGACAAATCGTCATGTACGTACTCTCTTCTTTTTCGCCGTTTTCGCCAGAAATAAAGACACCCCGTTTTCCTCCTCTTGTGCACTTTAGTTTATTCATATCCGTTGTTTTCGTTTGATATTCAACCTGCTCATTAAGCAGTGAAATATAAACCCTTTCGATTGAGGCTCGTGGTCTCTCATCTTAGCACCAAAGCGCATCTGTTCTTTCATATAACTATTCTACTTAGTTGTACTTACAGCATCACTTCCTACTCTAACAGCATTAGCGGTAAGAAGATAAATTGGCAAGAGATGATGCTACTACGCTATTCCATGACCGGTTTCAGGGGTTTCAGGGGTGCACGACTTAAAAATGATGAGTCTTCCGTTATCCAGGTTCCAGCAGCCTACATCGCACATATTAGTTGGTTCAAGATGACGTGCAGGAGGAGATGGTATCAGCAAGTAATTAGAGGCTGCATCTTTTCGTGTATTGCCCTGTAACACTGGAGACTGCACAGGGGAAGCTTCGATTTGGAGTCCCGATACTTGTATGCATTCGTGCAGTTTGGACCCGCACATTTTTCACGTGGGGGAGGATAGCTAAATAACACAAACCATCATAGTTATAAAATGTGTCAATCTCTAGAAGAAAAAGCACGATTTTAAAACCAAAACTGGGGCTGCTAAGAAGAAAGCAAATGCTGTACCTGCAAGGCCCTGGACTGAAAATACTAGGCAGACCAATATCATCAGAAAATGTAACGGTGGTTCCACTAGGACCGATGACCCATCGGACAGTGTTTGGTGCCAATGTGACAGGACAGCCGGTCCTCCCCTGCATTGCATATTATAGTTAATACTGCATGACAATAAATGCGAAGAGCCACGAGAAAAAGCAAGACAGAAATGTTCTATAATCTCTCAAAGACCTTATTCAATCCGTCCTTTTGCTGCTTTAGTTTTTCTTCCTTCTTCTTCTTCGAATCTTGACCCAGTATTCTTCTGATTGCCCCAGCCTAAAAATGAGAGGTGAGACTGTTTCTACATTTACCACCTGAGATAAAATTATAAAGCGTGATATAAGGGCCAAACCTCAGCTTCCCTAGCTGCACTCTCTAACTTCACTTTCCGTCTCTGTGCAGACTCAGCTTTCTTTAATTGCCGTTCCACTTCAGACATTTTCTCCTTCTTGCCTGTGGTCAACCAGCCAACAGAAAAACTGAAAACAAGTTCAGTATGCGTGTGCACATGAATCTAATCAGAATTATGCGACAAACACGGAGATAAGATGCGCACTTTTAGATGGGACATGAAGCAAATCACTAGCAATGTCAAGAAAACCTGAAACAGCTTTTCCAGGCTGGAGGGTCCGGTTACGTGTAGTGAGGGTTGATTCTTTCCGCCCTTCTAGAAGTAGACTAAGAGATCCTGTTTTCAGCTTCTTCCGATTTGGTTCAGGTTCATCATCAGATGTCAATTCTTCATCTTCTTCTCCCAAATAGTCTTTATCTTCGTGCATTTTTTCTGATCTTGACCTTTTTTCATTAGCTTTTCCCAGCCTTGAAGGTTTATACTCTCCACTAACATCTCCATGAAGGCGAACGTCCATTTGAATTCTCTCTGAACGAGCAACCTTAGATGCACTTAGCCTTCCAAGGAATCGGATTTCTTCATCTTCTTCATCATCTTCATTAAATCCAGCATCCAAGGCGCTTCTCTTAGGAGCCCGCTTGCTCTTACGAACTGGCTCATTGACCCCACCTCCACCATCATCATCCTGCATCAATAATGTTACGATACACAGCATTGTTATAATGTAATCATGAACAAATCACAGAAGTCTTTCAGAAAAAAAAAATGGGGGTTAACTTTTGAAACCAAAATAGCAACCGATGAACTAGAAACTTTTCAAAGAGTTCCTTGTCATTGCAGTTGTGATTACACAGATTTAAAAGAATAATCATTGGAAAAATCAGACAGGGTGACAACTAAATCCCACCGTACAGGTCGTACAAAATGAGACCTATTAAAAATTACAATAGTAACAAGAACCAGGGTGAGGTACCTGAGCAAGGGGATTCAGTTGGGGTGTGAAGGCATCTAAAGAGCTTGAAAATTTAGCAGTGGACGAGCCACCATCATTGCCAACATCTGCTGTATACTTGGTGTTGAGTGTACGAGTAACACCTCCAAATTTAAGCTTTAACTTCTTTGGGTTGTTCTTACTTCCCAATCCATCAGAATGCACTATTTTCTTCTTATTATTCTGATTCTCATCAATGGTTCCTTTGCCAATAGGGATATTATAGCGGACTGAAAATGTCGGTGGATTTAAGCGAGGTTTATGTGATACGGCACTCCTCTTCTTCCTGACAATGCAACCTCCAGGCGAAAACCCAGCGCCACCGAAGCTTTCCATCTATACTGAAACAGTTGGAGTTCTTTTTATGATACTTCAAATTCAGAAAACAGGGGGTAAGATCAACACAATTCCATTAATTTACGAACTCCGCAGTGAACCTGAAGATTATAATAACAAATCCCTCAGTAAGAACTAAACCACGATGATCCTGAGAATCTAATAGCGCCAGCAAGTTGTATGCAAGAAACCAAGTCACCTAGGGCATGTCTGGGACTGCTGCTTAGAGGACTAAAGTGCTTGACTATGTTTGCCAGAAAAACTTAAAAAATGTTTCTAGGTCATTGAAGCGCTTTTTCCATGTGCTTGTTCGCGAGGCTCTCAAATATTTTATAAATTTAACGTATTTCTAATAAAAACATTTCTACCAAAAGCGCTTATGAGCCCTACAGAAGCACTCCCAAACGGACGTATGAGCAAACCAGTGATACTGATAAGTCTGCCAGAAATAGAAAAACAGCACCAAACGGTCCAAACGGAAGCTTAAAGATTTTCATTGCGTCCGTCTCCCTATGGATTTTTTAGTTTTTGGAGACAAGATTAACTATAAGAACAAACCACTTGGAGTACATTTTCCTCCTTTCACCTATTTCCTATTTTCTGAGCAACCAAACAGAAAATTAAGGCCCCACTAAAGTCCACTACTCCAATTGACCATAAAACTAACAAAAGAAAAAACAAGAAAGTACCTCCCAACATTTTGGTTTCTTTTCTGAGCAACCAAACAGAAAATTAAGGCCCCACTAATGTCCAGTACTCTTATTCACCAAAAAACGAACAAAAGAAAAAACAAGAAAGTACCTCGTAACATTTTGGCTTCTTTTCTTGAACCCTGAGTTGGTATTTCAGATTTTCCGTGGAAACAAACAGAGAACAAGAAGAAAAAGAAAAAAAAAAGGAAAATGCGGAAACCAGAAATTAAAAAAGCGAAGCCAAAAGCACATAATTACCTTGAAGAAGTCAGGGAGCAGGCGGAAGCACAGTGATGGAAGAGCCAGGAGAAACCCTAACCCTAACGGGGGGAAATGGAAACGAAAGGTTGGAGAAGTAAATGCAGTGAGTGACAGTGAGAGTAGTGGGATTATGGCATTTTGGGAATGGTCTTGATTTGGTAAAGCATGAAAGTCGATTATTATCTCCTTCATTTTTTCCTTTTTTTTTTGAATGGTTTTTCTTCATTTACTTAGCACAGCTTTTTATGCAGTTTTTTTTTAATTAAGTGTTTTTGTCCGCACGTCTTTTTCGTATTTTATAAAAATTAACGTTTTTTAATTCCCAATCATCAGATCAAATAAAGTAAAAAAATAGCATCATCCTTTTTAATTTGCGTACGAAACCAGTTGTAGGCTTAGAATATGGCTCAAGCGGTCAAGCTCAATACTTGAGGCTAGACCTGCCAAGCCCATTCACATTACAGAATGTGGTATGAATTAGTGTTCAACTCGTCATTTATAAAATTTAAATTTAAAATTATTTATTTATAAGTGAAGAAAAATATTAATAAATTATAATTGTAAGTGATAATTCTTCTTAAACACTGACGTGGTGCAAGATATTGACCTTGACAGTCCAGAGCCGAAGCACTGCTCACCTTGATTAGCCACGGAAGAATGTACTAGTTTTTGTAGATGTCGACATAACTAAGTTAGTTTACTCATGTGTGTCTTCTGCATTCAACTTAGAATCTAATTTTCCATAGTTAAGATTAGTTTTGAATATTTCTCGAATCAAAGCTACAGACTAGCTGTTTCCATTTTTTTTATATTATTTATCCTTGTTCATAAAGAAGTTTTCTTGTAAAAAAAAATAATATATATATATATATATAAAAAAAAATATATTTTAATTTGAGTCTCAATTGTGTACTTTCAAAAGGACTCGATCTCTTATTTGCTTATCTTTTATCTCGATCAAGTACTCTTCAAACGTATTGGAATAAGTGACCTAGTTTTCGAAGTACAATTTCTCCCCTTTTTTACTTGCTCAACGAACATCGCACCCTACATTTCTAATAAGAGATGTGTACAGCCGTAATAGACCTTTTTAAGAGTGCTAATAATATTTTTTTAAATTTATATCCTTAAATAATCAAATATATGTGGATTCAATGAACGGATTAATATTATCAAAATCTCATGAAACAATCAACCAAAAAATTTAAATACTCCAAATCCTTGGCCAAATCCTATTTCAATCGGATCAAAGATGATGTAGAATTAAAAACAAAGTTGGCTAAAGAAATGCCTTGAGAAAGCAATTACATCTGAAAACGACTTGTAAACCTTATTTAAGATCCCTTATTCAACACACATTCTTTCAACTATCCCCAAATGAACGTGATACAAATTAAAGTGACTTTGCATAATAGCATATATATACAAGTAAATCCTGTAGGCTAGGTGTAATGCTTCTCAAGAAATAAAGACAATTAATACATGCTACAGTACAAAATGTAAGCTTTAATTTATATATTCCTACATCTCTACTCTTATCAATTTGCTAGCTATGTAATGTTTTTCTTGTACAATAATTAATCATCACTTGATCAAGGAAGCAATGGCAAGGCAATTGCTGGCCATTTTACGAAGTTTGTCATCGTAATCACCAAGCGGAGATTGCTCTCCTTCAAACCCATCCCCACACGTCACAGCATCGGTCACCACCCCGCTAAGCATGCTATTAATCGTGCCAATGTCGCGGCTCTGGATTGCATCAATGGCGCTCTGAAGGCCGTCCAAAGCATCAGAGTACATGTCCTTGCAATCACTGAGCGCAGCGATCGTTCCACGCGCAGTGTTAGGCGTCGTCACAAGTTTTGAGGCTGCGGCTAGAGACATCTGGGCATGTGCGGTGCAAGCCTTGATTGCCATCCCAAGCGCGGATACGGGGTCAACCTTGGGTGGTTGGAAAGGGGTTAGGGATAAGATGCAAAGATCAGGGTAGTCGGTGTTTTTGCATAGTTCTTGGATCGCCGGGTTAGGTGGGGTTGAGGATGAGGCCGTGTTGAGAACAAAAGGCTGAGCAAAGAGGTTTCCGCGCGGGCTGTCAGAAGAACGGCGAAGAAAGGATGAGGAGGAAGATGGAGAAATTGAATTGCCAGCAGGGGGTGATGCTTGTGGAGGCTGTGAAGGAGGGTTTGGGGAGCGAGTTAGGGCCGGAGTAGGACAACGGGTTGGTGGAGGGCCTGCTGGCCGCGACGAAGGGAAGACTTGACCGGGCTGTGGCTTACTAGGAGGCACGGAAGCCTGCGAGTTTGGAGAACTTGGTGATGGAGAGAGAATAGTTAGGTACCGCAGTTTCAAGTCCCGGGGCTTGCATACAGCTTGCGCGGAGTTAAAGGCGAAAATGAAGAAGAATAAGATGATGAGAGGCGTTTGAGTATAGCACCTTGGATCCATTGTTGTTTCTGAAGTTGTTTGCAGGGTTGGTGGAAGGAACTAGAAGAGAAGAAAATGAAAGAATGGGAGGCTTTTGAAACAAGATACTAACCACTGTGTGCGTGTTTGGTGAATAATGCCTTAGTTTGCGGATTGTTTGGCTATCAATGGAATTTAACTTAATTAACATATTATTTGTATTCACAGTTTTGGCTTTCAAATTAGGGGACTAGAATTCAATCTCCTATAATAGGTGGATGCTCTCTCTCTCTCTCTCTCTCTCTCTCTCTCTCTCTCTCTCTCTCTCTCTCTCTCTCTCTCTCTCTCTCTCTCTCTCTCTCTCTACTCGGCTATTTTGTGCAGTGCATACAAACTCCCACTACTGTTCACTTTAACGAAAAACTACATTTTTACTCGAAAAAGTCAATCTTGATACTATTCACTTACAACACTTTTTTGTCCTTTTTATTAAATCTCAAAGATTTCAAGCATTTTTCATTAGTTTTCCGGTAAAAGAAGAGTTTAAGCTCGTTTTTGTTGTTACATTGAAAGGCATCGAACCTGACCGACCCTAACCCTAATATATTACCCCGAACTCTGGCCGATCCTAATCCTAACCCTAACCCTTTACTCTTCCGTGTTCTTCACCACTTGAGCTAAACACAAGGTCAACTAGCTTAAGCTCTTCAACTAAAATAAAAAGATTTTCAGTTTGGTGTGAATAGATAAAAAATTAAAATTAAAAAATTTTAAAAAAAAAGTGTCAAAACCACCATCCTGTTACTCTTACTGGATGTAGATTGCTGAACCTGAGAAACTTTAATTAATCAGACCTTGAATTCTGGGAAGAAAATCAACATCTTGGACTACAACTTGAATTCACATTACAAACGGTAGCAAATGCATAAAATGTACCGATATACGTACATCAAATTTGTCCAACTCCAACATACAGCAACAAACAGCTGAAACCATAAGTTAACTAGATCTTATTCAGATAAAAACTAAATCTTGTGCAAACTACAAGGCTTGCAGCTGCAGGAAAGGAAGCAATCGATGCATTCTACTTATTTACCAAGCAGGCATTGAGGACGAACGATTTAGTTGTTGTGAGACTCATAGTGACTCTTGACGACAGTAACCGGGCACGAAGCATTATTTACGATATGGATGCTGACACTGCCCATTATAACCCTGCAAAAACAACAACCACGTCGAAATCCAATCATAATCCTAAACATTGAATCCAAAGATACATACAGTCAACTAAAGGGGATTCCTTAGTTATCTGGTTTGTGGTTGCTCAAATTGTTTTAAAAGCAGATTCTTAAAACTTTAGAATAATTTCCCATGGAAAAGAATGACGTCCTCAACCAACTCCACCACATGCACACAAAAATCCCGAAACACAAACAGAAATTCTAAGTCTGTTTTTAGCCAATTGACTTGTAAATTTAGGAGACGTATCATAAAAAAATTTCAAAAACCACCCTTAAACTTACAATTCCTCTGTCCATTTCTAATACACTAAGCTATTTTACACTAAAGGGGTGGAAAATTTGAGTTATGCCACACAATTGGCCAGCGTAATAAATTGGTATCAAACTTGTCATTCAGGGAGTCTAACCTATAACCTCTCACTTACCAAACCCTAGTACTAGTGACAGTTTCTCAATTCATTAAACTATCAAGTTAACTGCAACTTTTGCATGGTGCAATTCATTTCAAATTAAAATCGAAAACATGCTACGAATAATGTATATGAATATGTACCTCTGAATCTTGCCAAGGCCTCTGCTTCCAATAACAAGGAAGCTCAAGGGGGTCTTGTCAATAGCCTCAAGAATCTTCTCACGGGCATCGCCCCAGTAGATCTTCATCACCACCGTAACCTGCTCCAATCCAACCCAATAATTATTAATTATCACACCACTTATATCAAATTTTTTTAATCATATCATCAAAACACAGCTTAATAAGTACGATTCTTCAAGATTAATAATAATGAAGAGAAATCAATTTCTAAACTCTAACCTCTTTCTGCGTCGCACTGTTGGCGATGTCGATGGTTTCAGCGTCAGGGTTGACTCCATACTTCTTCATAACGTTGGGATCAGAAAACTCCTTCGCAGGAATCAAAGCTGCAAACAAGTCCATCGATTTATCATCTAATCACCATGCATGCACTGATAATCTCAAACAAAACCCACAAATCGAATTTAAAAACTAAACGCAAATTTTCCAAACTTGAAACAAGAAGTCTTGATCAGAGACCACCATAGTTTTATGTATTTTTCAGTTTTTTTCATCAGTAAACACTCATTACAAACAAAACCCAAAAATAAAAAAACAAATGACAAGCAAGAGAGGAAGTTTAAATCTTGATCTATAAATTTATAGAGAGAGAGGGGGGGAGGCGTACGTGAACCGGTGACGCCCCAGAGCTGCATCTCGCCCTGCTCGTAGTACTCTTCAGGCCGGACCACCACCAGGATAAGGTGATCGCCTTTCCGGGCAACGTTCTCGACAGCCCATTTCAGGGCTGCCCTGCTCCCCGGCGAGAAATCCACTGCCACTCCTACTCTCCTGTCTTCCATCTCTCTCTCTCTCTAGAAAGATGGTCAGAAACAACACCGAAAGTTCAGAGTCTTGAGAAAGAAGAGCTCCCTATGCAATGACCACCATGAGGGAACTCGGGCATGTGTAACGATGTGATGGCTCCACTTGTAGTTTATGCTAGCCGTTGGATGGTTCTACGTGTGGGGCCAGAGAATTGGGAATGGGCATCGGACGGTGGATGTTTTGGGGAAGTGATATTGTTTGTCTTTGTTTGCTTCGAATTATGAGAGTAAGACACGATTGAGTAATGACAGTTGATATGTTAAAATGGTTATGTGTCACTGTGTTGGGGATCTGGGAGTGTTTCGCCCCAAAATGCTTTTATGAGCTTCAAATGGAAGGCTAGATTCCGGCTTTTTTAACAGGGTTGAGATTCAAAGCAAAGACTGCAACCTGGGAATTTTCGGAATTTTCATAGTGTTCCAGAGCATTTAATATTCTAAATTTCCTTTGTTGATAAATAATAGGGAACTTTAACGAAAAGCTCCCGGTACTGTTCACCTTAACGAAAAACCACATTTTTACACTAAAAAGTCAATTCTGGTACTATTCACTTTATCCTTTATTTTGTCGTTATCGTTAAAACAAATTTTTCAAGCCATTTTCATTAGTTTTCCTTAAATAATAACTATCGTTTGTAATACGAACGAGGATCCTCTTTTTTTCTAATATGTCTCTCCTTCTCTTTCATCTTTCTTGAACGATTATAGTTAAGTCACGTCAATATCTTATATTATTATTTTTTATAAAAATAATAAAATAAAATAAAAAGTGTGAGAGGGTAGGAGATTGAGAATATGAATGAGAGAAACCTACTCCAGATTCCTCAATTGTTTAGATTTATCATTTAATTCTCTTTTAAATTATTCAATTCAATGTATGGAATTATACTTGAATGTATAAACGGAGAAAATGGTTCAGAAAAATTGCTTCTCAAATCATAATGGGCAAATTGCTTGCATCTTGCTTATTTATTTCAAGTGAGAACCATAAACCGTCTATGTTATGATCAATAAATAATGTCTAACTATTTGCATCTCGTTCTTTTACTTTATGTGAAAGATGTGTTTAGCAAATTCAATAAATGTAGAAATATCTTATAACGCATTATTCATGTTATCCTGTACATACAATCAATTCATATCATTATTAATTAATCATGAATTGTTGTGGTTTTATCTAAGCGTGTAAATATGAACGCATCAACATGGTTTCTTGCTAGTTGTTAATTTGTTTTTGGTTTTTCAAGATAATTACAAGAATATGAGAAAGCTAGAGGAGTAAGGAACCTTATGGCCATGTGCTTCAAGTTTCATGTGTTTACGCCTGAACTGTTAATTAATTAAGGGCTCATCTAGAAGTGTTTCTAAAATGACTAAAAGTGTTTTTAATGAAAATATTTTTATAATCAATTCTTAATAAAAATGTAAGTGATCTTGAAAAAGCACCTCAAGTATGTGCTATGAGAGCGGAGACTTTGGTTTGTGATAATAGTCATGATTATGATCTATGAATAAGGTTTTTTCTTTGAAATAACCAAGATCTAACCGCAAAATTATAGTACTAAAAAATTTAGTACCTCACGTGCCATACCAGATTAACACGTGGTTTACATGATCCACACACGAGCATTTCTCCCTCGCTCCAGTCCTTACACTTGAACCACGAGCTGGTGGTTCAGTGGTAAATAGTTGATTACAAGACTTTTTTCAAATTAAAAATTTCGGTATCGGGTTTGAAACCTGTTGCTGCTATGGAAGTCAGACTTGTGGCTAGTGGAGGCTGAAATGCTTCTGTGAGTCTTTCCGAGAGTCTTTCTGACTCTCGAAAAGAATGAATAATCGTGGTTTGCCATCAGTAGTATCCTTTAAAAAAAAATTTAAAAAAAATGTCCTTCCACTTGAACTTGAACTCACAAGCTTGCCTAACCAGATCAAATCACAGAAGTCATCGTAGCCGTCCATCTCAAAATATCCCGACGAAGAAAGTGGAAGAAGAGCCCCAGTAAACAAGTAAGCTCGATCCATTTCCAAACTCCTCCCAGAGAATCTCCCTCCGTCGCTTTTTCGGTTTTTTCTGTTTTCGTTTTGTTTATCTTCGTAACCAGAGAACGCCACCGCAAGTTTTTGTTTCAGTCTTCTCGTCTCCAGCGTAAGGGCGTTTTATTTGTGTTCTGCTTCGAAACGATGGCGTTTTGGTGGGCTCTGTTCGTCCTCGGATTCGCTTACGCCGTTTGTAGGTTCCTCTTGATGCTCATTCCCCACAACGTGCCTTCAATCGATGTCGATGCTTCTGACGGTACGCTGCTACCTCCCTCTATCTAGATTGTGTGATTGATTGATTAATTGGGCGTGGTTTGATCAATGGCAGTGTTGGATGACGGGAATCAGACGCAGGAGAACAGTTTCATATACGTGAGTTTCTCAAAGATTTTTCGCCCTTTTGATTGTATTTGTTATTAGAATTTGTAAATTTTTGTAAGCATTTGTCTCCAGTTCTTTGATTGTAGTTAATTTCTTCGCATTTATCGGTTAATCTGATCTAGTTATAGTTTTGGAAGTAATTAAATTGCTTGTAATTGCATTCCAATTTGTTTCCTTTTGCACTTATTCTTGTCGTTTGAGTTGTATTGAATGTGATTGTGTGAAGCATTCATTTGGTTAGCCTCTCATTGGGGTTTTACGGCTCAGGTACCTCCGAGGGGAAGGACACCACAAGCGGAGACCAAGGTTCAGTGCTATGAGCCTGCAACCATGAAATACTTGGGATATTTCCCTGCACTGACACCCGTTGAGGTTAGACATGTTATGCGTGCTTGGATGTGGGGATTGGTGAATTGAATGTGTAGGGTGTTCTAATATTGTACTCCTTTTTCTTGAATTATAAATGGGCAGATTATTGTTCCATTTGGTATTAAGTGATGAGCTTGATTTTGTGCCTGCATAGTGCATAATTTTGCATTTACAAACAAGTTCAAATGATAAAAGAGGTGGAGATCACCCAGATCAGAATTTCAAAAAAATTGGTAAATTCCGCTTTGTAAATGTCAGGTCAAGAAGCGTGTAGCTCAAGCAAGAAACGCACAAAAAGCATGGGCAAAGAGTAGCTTCAAGCAAAGACGCCAGTTTCTCCGGATTCTGCTGAAGTATATTATTGAACACCAAGAGCTTATATGTGAGTAAGTACTCTATTCAAATCTCTCTCTCTCTGTCTCTGTCTCTCTCTCTCTCTCTCTCTCTCTCTCTCTCTCTCTCTCTCATATATGGGTTCCACATGTACTGTATTTTTATTAGAGATTAGTTTGTGTACTTACACACATAAGTTTTGATTAGAATATCTTCACGTGATACGGGAAAGACTATGGTAGATGCGTCTCTAGGGGAAATAATGACAACATGTGAGAAGATCACTTGGCTTCTTTCAGAGGGTGAGCGTTGGCTAAAGCCTGAATACCGGTATTTTTTCTTCTTCTTTGTTTACATTTTCTATATATTATCCGATCTCTGTTAATTTGAGTAAGATAACAGTCTGCTGTGATAAATACCTTGTTGGCCATCTCCATCATGGTTTATTTAATTGCAGTATCAGTTATATGCATTTCGCGATGTTTGCTGACTTGAATGATATCAGTACCATCTAAATTTTTATGTTAATGTTGACTTCTTATACTTTACTCTTTTTCAGGCATTCACCTTATCACTAAATCAATTTTACCATTTCTATCCAATTTTTTGCTTTTTAACCCATATAAGGAGCTTCTATCTTTTTTTTAATGGTTTTTAGGCAACGTAGATTCACTTCCACCAATGGACGTATAAATGTACTGTATTGTGATTATTGCTCATGAAAAAAATTTCAGATGTTGCGGAAGGTCAATGCTTCACAAGAGATCCAAAGTGGAATTCCATCCCCTTGGAGTTGTTGGTGCCATTGTGTCGTGGAATTATCCTTTTCATAATATTTTTAATCCAATGTTGGCAGCAGTGTTTTCTGGAAATGGCATTGTGATTAAGGTAGTTATTATTAGAATGCCCACTGTTATTTTATTTAATCACTAGTTGCACTTTTGTACTTTTTGTTAGAAAGACACTTCACTTGTCTCTATATCCCTAACACCTTATTCCATTCGACTTGATGGTTGTGTAAACACCCCATATCTGTGTTAGCTATTATTCGTTGCTGGGGATTTAGGCTATATATCATTAAAACCTGGTTCAGAAAAAAAAGTATATATACATAGTTTATCTTCTAATGATTTGCTCTGAAGATTATTTGTTAATTTGACAGAGTTATATGCTTGTAATTGCAGGCTTCAGAACACGCAACCTGGTCTGGTTGTTTCTACCTCCGAATAATCCAATCAGCCCTTGCTGCTGTAGGAGCACCTGAAAATTTAGTTGACGTTGTAACAGGGTATTGATTTTTTTTTAGTTGGGAGTGGGGTTGTTTACTTCTCTAGTCTTGTATAACTGTCTCCTTGTGATCAAACTTTTTCTATCTCACTAGGTTTGCTGAAACTGGAGAAGCACTGGTGTCTTCTGTTGACAAGATAATATTTGTTGGATCGCCTGGTGTGGGTAAGATGGTATGTTCTTCTTTTGCCTGATTGGATGGATTTCCTGTTCTTTTTTAATTCCTAGAACAGGTTTCTCACTTCCAACTTTCACTTCTGCTATTTCTGCAGATAATGAGAAGGGCTGCTGAGAATCTTACACCAGTTACACTTGAACTTGGTGGAAAAGATGCATTCATTGTTTGTGAAGATGTGGATGTGGAACATGTATGGTTTTTTTCCTACCTCTGCATGTATTTCATCAGACATGAACATTTAATTGCCGATATTTTGGATTATAGTTTTTTGTATTCCTGAACACTGTTTAACCTAACTACTCAATTTAGGTTTCCCAAATTGCTGTGAGGGCAGTTCTTCAGTCAAGTGGACAGAACTGTGCTGGGGCTGAGAGATTCTATGTTCATGAGAAGATTTATTCTTCATTTGTCAGTCAAGTTTCCAAGATTGTAAAATCTGTTTCTGCTGTAAGTATGTCCCTTTCAGCATGTTTGGTATGAAAAATGAATCTTTAGGTTGTTTTGCAACTGTTTTTTCTTTTTCTAGATTTCAATGAAGTTTGATATCACAGTTAGGAGTTGCATCCACTACATATCCTTCTAATTACAATGTCAGCCAGATGCAGACCCATCTTCCCAGGTTCTTAGTGATTACATAGGCTGGAATGGTCGGGAAAAAAATACTGAAAAATTATCCAGCTAGTTCTGTTGAGACAGTTATACAATGTATACTTATAGATGTGCCCATAAGAGCTGTGCATTCTATAATTTTGAATAACGTAAAGAATTCCGTTGAGATCAAGTAGCAGTTTTAAGAACTTAATGTTTAAAACTTGTGATTCTATTATTTGGTCTTATTTGTAGGGTCCACCACTTACTGGAAAGTATGATATGGGAGCTATATGTTTGCAAGAGCACTCTGAAAGGCTTCAAAACCTTGTAAATGATGCCTTGGACAAGGGAGCAAAGTTTGTTGTTCGGGGAAGTGTTGGCCATATAGGTGAAGGCGCAGTTGATCAGTTTTTCCCACCTACTGTCATTGAAAATGTAAATCACACGATGAAGTTGATGCAAGAGGAGGTATCTAAATTCGCGTGTTTTGTGGCATTTTCTGGTGCAAATTTCATCTCCAATTAGTTACATGGAGAAATGCCTTCTACATTTTTGCAGGCATTTGGACCAATAATGCCAATAATGAAAT
This sequence comes from Crataegus laevigata, assembly GCA_963580275.1. Classification (NCBI taxonomy): domain Eukaryota; kingdom Viridiplantae; phylum Streptophyta; class Magnoliopsida; order Rosales; family Rosaceae; genus Crataegus; species Crataegus laevigata. The sequence goes on along the minus strand of OY756940.1, from coordinate 11,753,462 downwards.
TTAGCACTGATGAAGAGGCTGTCAAGCTTGCTAATGACTCAAAATATGGTCTTGGCTGCGCTGTTTTTTCTGGCAGCCAGCGTCGTGCAAAAGAGATAGCTTCCCAAATACACTGTGGAGTTGCTGCAATCAATGATTTTGCATCAACGTACATGTGTCAGGTAAATATTTTGTCAGCTAGCAATTGATATTGTTTCAGTTTTCTTCCTTGTTCTTTTCATTTTTGGTTGAAGATGAAAGGTTTTCGTTGTCATAAATCAGAGATCTCTTATGTTGAAGTGTAAAAGTATCCTCGTTGCAGCATAACTCGTTATGATTTTGTTCAACATGATGACATTGTTAATCCAATGAACTAAAGATGTCTCTCTCGCGAATTTTCAGTCCCTGCCATTTGGTGGTGTGAAAGACAGTGGATTTGGAAGGTTTGCTGGTGTAGAAGGATTGCGAGCTTGTTGTCTTGTAAAATCAGTTGTCGAGGATAGATGGTGGCCATACATTAAGACCATGATACCGAAGCCTATTCAGGTCAGATAACAAAATTGAACTGTAATGTCATCTCTCTCACACATTAACACTACAAATCTGACTGATTTTCATACTTGGCCAACAACAGTATCCCGTTGCAGAGAATGGCTTTGAATTCCAGGAAACACTTGTTGAAGCGCTCTATGGCATGAACATTTGGGACCGCTTGCGAGCATTGGTTAATGTTCTAAAGATCCTTACAGAGAAAAATTCTGCTGCTAACAATAAGAGAAGAGATGACTGAGGCTGGCATACGAGGATTGGAACATTTTCATGGGTTAGCAGAGTTACGAGATAACTCGGGTTTTGGTTTCCCGTTGATTGCTTCCCCTTTTGTTTTGTTGGTTCTAATTTAGTCGCAGCATGCGTCTCTCCTGAGAATGTCTTGTTAAATCCTTCTAAAGATATTCTGAATCGAATGCAGAAAAAGGAACAATGAGTTTTGATTTTAATGCAGACTAAGGGTGTACTCTGGACAAACGTGTTTTATAGGATTTCGTACTCTCTTTTTCTCCTTCCGCACTCTACCCTTGCTTTTGGTCTTAAGAAATTAAGAATGAATAAATTAAATGAGAATCAAGAGACAAGAACAAGAGAAGTGAAGAAGGAAAACTGGAAGTGCGAAAATCATTACCGTGTTTCTGGTTTTGGGCTAGGGCTCTGGATTTTGTATCTTGTGGTTTGAGTTCAGTTTGGGGTTTGGGTATTGTGCTTAGGCCCCAAATCCCAAACCGGTAAATCTCAAACACAAACCAGTTAACTCGAAACTTGCAGATGCCAAATCTCAAATAGCAAATGTTAAAATCGAAACTCCAAATCTCAAATTACAACCCGAAAAACCTAAGGATATTGGCTCCCTACACTGTTTAATGCCATTCCAACTAACTAAAAGAAAAGATGAATACAACAACAAAGTTGATATGCCGAACAGCTGGGGATGTTTTTGGAACGTTGGCACTAAGAGCCTAGTAATCAACCCTAGAATTCTCTAGGATCAACAAACACATTCCCAAGCGATCCCTTTACTAGCAGTTCATCTTTGTCATCGGCGTGGTTGATCAAACTCTTGCCGTACCAGACATCTTCGATACATGACATATCGGAATCCTTAGGGACATGCTTTATAAGAGGATCGCATAACCCCAGCTCAGTTAAAATCAGCTTGCTGTCCTTCACAGTTTGCCCCAACCTAGAGGCGAAGTTCCAGACGGATTTCATAAGCTCCCCGACTTTCTCTCCCTCTCCATGAAGCCCGTAGAGAAAGAGAAACCCGAAGGAGCTTTGCATGGAGACACTGATTGGCAGATTTAGGCAGGAGAAAATTTTCTCCGTTGCATGGCTTAGGGTAGCATGCAAAGATCTCAGTGGATGAGACTTGTAAGCTTCACGGGTATTCCATATGCTAAAGATGATCCAAGAGCTTTGAGTTTCGCCGGCGATGTCCTTAGTACTTTCCTCACTGTTTAAGTTGATCCAGCCTTGTTCTTCAAAATAGAACACCCAAGTGCCGAGGCTGAGCTTTTCCTTCAAGATCACTTCAATATCTGTTGGATATATGTCTTTGCTCCTTAGCCTGCTTTTGTACAAGAAAATTGCCTCGTCGACATGTAGCTTCTCTATTTTTATATCTCGAGGCATCGCATCCTCTACAGCAGAACAAACTGGCTGAACAAATATGATCAGCGAGCTGAGCTTCCTGTAACTGCATTTGTAAGTGAAGAGATTGGTGGACGCGGTGTTGCTCTCTTCAGTTGCCAAGAATGTGTACTGTGCTCCCTTCCTCAGCAACCACTCCTCCACCGAGTTCATGAGTTTCAACCCGATTCCCATCCGCCTAAACGGAAAAACATACAAAGTTATAAGTTGTCTAGTTACGGATGATTTGGAAAACAGCTTTTCGTTACGCTATCCGAAAAACAAAATGGAGAATACCGGTGTATGGGAGAGACGCGAAGGCCTAGTATGCAACCTATCACGTATCTTCCCCCGGAAGCAGTCCCTACATGCTTTATGCATCCTCGAACCACGCCAACAAGTTCCCCGTTTTCGAGCAGCTCTGCTACCTGTTGGCAATTTTCAAACATATTAACGGTGTAGCAATGCTACGGGTCATTTGCATTAACAACCAAATGGAGGGCTGGGCCGGGGACAAGGGGACTATTGTATAAAAAGCAGCTAGCTCCAAGAAATATGTAAATCATGCAAATGCTTATTGGAAGAGAGATAGAAAAGGATTAATGATTGTGATATATGAAAATTGAAAAGGTTTTCATACTGTTTGGTTTTGGCAAAATATCAGAGGGAAAATAGTAAACCCTAATTAACCTACCAGCATAACATGAAGGGGGTAGAACCTAATCCTACAAAAAGGGTCACCCATCATGCTAGTGAAAATGGAGACCCCCTTTTTAGACTCTAGCTCACAGTCCCTCTCTAGTTTCCCCACCACTTCAATATCTGTGTCTTCACTGAATTCCCTTATAAGAACCTTGGTGTGATCTGCAATTTCAACCATGTTTTTTCTTACTTTGAAAGTAGCAAGTTGGTTATTAGATGTGAAGTGGAAATCAATCTTCAGTAGATGAATCTTTCATGAAGTGCCTCTTGTTGCATTCTTATATATATATATATATATATATATACTTTTATGCTACCCTTGTTTTCTTTTTTGCCTTTTCTCCTTTTTTTTCTTCGTGGTAGCTACTCCTACTGCAATTGGGAGCTTCTTTTAAGCCAGCCCACAATAGAATAATTCCACCTCCCCTCTTGTATAAGCTTATAATAGTTTTGGAGGGTAGCCTCAACCACTGTTTTTGTGTCAAAACAAGTTGACCCATGCATAAAGCTTGACGAGCACATATGCTCGACATCAATCAATATAATGTATTGTCCATGTTCTTTGCTTTAGTTTTGCTCAATGTATTAAAAGGTGAAGGCTTAGGCGAGAAGTTTCATGGATAGCCCCGCTCACGCCTAAATTTTTTAATATAAACTATATATAACATATAAAAAAATTATAATACTTTGTAAAATAAATATTCATTGTTATTCAAAAGTGCACAAGTCACAAACAACATCACAAACTAGTTTAACCAAGCAATCAAATTAATCAACAATCAAACAAATAGAGTAGAATCAGACATCAAGAATCTTAAGTAAATGTTAAAAAATAGAGTAGAATCAAACATCAAATTAATCAACAATCAAACAAATAGAGTAGTATCAGACATCAACAATCAATCAAACAAGTTTAACCAAGCTCCCAATATACATATATGAGAGTTTTTGGTGATATTTGGATAGGGTAAGTAGTGTTAAAAAAGAAATAAGAATAATAATGTTTCTTTTAAGAAAATAATAAAAAAATTTAAAAAATAAAAACAAAAAGATGTTTATCTTTTTTCCTGCTAGCAGAATATTTAGAAAAAAAAAAGGCTTCTTTATACTAAAAAATAAAAAATAAAAACAAAAAATAAAGATGCTTATCTATCTTACATATGAGAAAAAAAAATAATATAAAAAAAATTTAACATAAAAGAAGATAGTGTGTAATAAATGTCAGAAAATGACGATCATTTTAAACTCTAAAGAGAAAAAAATATTTAAAAAAGCCCATGCAACTCGTCTTCTTCGTTGGAAAGATAGACGGCCTGCAATCAGAAAATTTCAGATTTGGGCAACTCAAAAAGGAAAACAAACATGCTCAATGAACGCCTTAGGCATGCCTCGGATGCCTAGGTGCGCCCCGTCAAAGCTAGGCGAGATTTTCGCCCACTCCCACAAAATAGAGGCAATTTTCCTTCTACCCCGCCTCCAAAGTCGGATAGGTGCGCCTTGGGGTGAGGTTTTTTAAACACAGGTTTTGCTATACGTGGGAGAATGTGTAAGATGTGAAAGGTTGTCAAACATCAAAAAATTAATAAAGAACCTTACATAGGCTTTAAAGAAGTTGGACTACTCCTCCCATTACGAATCATCATTTCAAGGTGGAACCTCAACCAATTCCTTCATGATATAAAAGCAAGTTGACATAAGTGTGAAGCTCAACGGCTACAAATATTTGATGTCATCTTGTTCGTGTGTTTGGCTTGAATGTCACTACATGAGGAGGCATATGAGAAGGTGCATGCATGTAGTAGACAACTAGCATTTGAATTGTGTATTCCCTTACTTAACTCTGGCATGTGAATTGTTCAGTTTGTTGCTTTAAAGGAGTTGGACTACTCCTCCCATTACGAATCATCATTTCAAGGTGGAATCTCAACCAATTCCTTCATGATATAAAAGCAAGTTGACATAAGTGTAAAGCTCAACGACTACAAATATTTGACGCCATCTTGTTCACGTGTTTTGCTTGAATGTCACTACATGAGGGGGCATGTGAGAAGGTGCATGCATGGAGTAGACAATTAGCATTTGAATTGTGTATTCCCTTGCTTAACTCGCTCGATTATCATGTGAATTGTTCAGTTTGTTGCTTTTGGCATTATTCCAATGCTTTTACTGATGCTATTGTTTTTTTCTGTTAAAAAAATTATTCATCGTCCATCATATGCCAACTTCTTTAATTGATGTATCAAAAAAGCAAGTCTATGTAGAAGAAGAGATCATGTGAAAAGGAATACCTCAATCATTGAGGTATACATGTTTGTGCAGATCTACCAGTTTCAGATAACATCATAGCTGTTCTTTGAAATTAGTCTTCACGTTTATAATTGTGCTTTCTCTGTCCTTTTAACCCTAGTTCCAGTAACTTAACTGAAGAATGCAGTACCTTTCTACGTGTTACTGTTTTCATAACACGCGAGCACACATACATACATAGTTCGTGCAGGATTCAACATGGGATTGCACTGGTAACTAGGGTTCTAGTTTGACAGTAAGAAGATGAAATTTATCTCAAAATTAACTGTCTGACAGACCTGGCTAGGGTTTTGTAGCTTTGTACAGTCAGAGAGCTCGTCGTGTTGCGCAATGTGTACAGAATCTTGTGTAATTATTTTTGAACTATATAGGGCTATAAAACTGCACCTACAAAGAATTATTACATGAGCAATTTCAACGTGGTAATGAGTGGAGGGGGTCTTATTACCTTTTTGCTGTGTGCCGATCAGAAACCAGGAAATTGAAATATCAGTGCCAGAAAAAATTCCAGAAAGATATCGAAGGTGTGAATGAGGTTGTTTGAGTACAATGTGGTACATGAGTTAGTCTCCCACAATTTGACACGTACGTTTTGGAGGGTTCCCGACAGTAATATTCTCACACACCCTACCTTTTACTTCACTACTAATTAATGTTATAAGAGATGGACTTCAATCAACTCATAGCTGTCACTCTTTTTCAAAATTTACTAGTCACTTATGAGAGTCGAATTTAAAACTTCTTACGAAAAATATTTGTTAAACCGTAGGACTACAAGTAATTAATAGGCTTATATTAAAAGCAAAGAATAGTATAATTGTTTTCATCCTCATACCAGAGAGGGGTTTTAAAGTTTTATAGCCCTTTGATCTTATTTCAACTATTAATCCTATCCTGACTTCATGAGTAAGGATTAAGGTGAGCCATTACCCAAATGGTGATGCTATCTACACACTTCTTTCAATTTCTCACTGTCGGATAGAATAAATTGAAGAAGATCGAATAACAGAAATTAACAGAGGGTGTGTGAGAGATGAAAAGAGATGTGTAAGTGGCTCAAGACAATAATAACTTAAACATGAATATTTTCTGGAGTTGTTATCAACACTTCACAAAATTATATGTGTGGAGCAAAAAAATAATCAAGAAAAATATGAAGGAGACATGTGGATTATAGGGTTAAAAGGACAAAATTACCCTCAAAGAATACCGAAACTCCTACACGCGAGCAGTGGACAATTGTGACTTAATCAAGGTCAAAAGTGCTCAAAATAGGTAATTATTCAAAACCTATTTCATACATCCTCATCAAATCTTCTCCACAAAGTAACCTCCAAATCATTTTTTCAAATTATATTAATTAGCTTATTAATTGACTTATTACCCAATTAATTTATTAATTAGCGAATAAATTGTGAATCACACCCAAAAAACCACCCAAGTGGCCTGTCCCCATCTCTTCTAAAGGGGCTAGCCACACCCCTATAAATATCACCCTATTTTCTCTAAAAACCTAAGTTGAATCCTCTTGCAAAATTCTCTAAATTCTCCAAACACTTTTCTCTCAAAATTCTAACTTTGACATTTAAGGTTCTTCGGCGAAAGCCCCCCAACAAATTCATCATGGGCGCATGAGGCTCTTGACCTTGACCTAGGATGTTAATTGTTTTGAAGGTGCATTTTCATCCAAGAACAAAAAGGAAGAAATTTACATCCACAAATTGGTGCTTTCATTGAGAGTCTTGATCAAATGCTCGTAGAAGACTCTCGCATTCAAGGTTTTTTCATTTTCTTATTCACTTGTAGATTTTTCGTACGTTCTTATTCTTGGAATTTTTATTTTAAAAAATTCTTCGATAAAACGTAAAAGAAAAGTACAATGGCAAGAGATTCGGGAACCTTGACGAACGAAAATTCCAACATTCAAGGATTAGGACTACAACGATCTACGAGGCTCAACACAACGATTAGTGGAGTGGCACCACCCCCACAGTGCACCACCATGGCCACCACGACAGCCACCCTCGGCAAGACCCATGATGCCATAACCACGGCTTTAAGCCATGTTATTCAAGTCCACACAGGCCCAAGCTTAAGGCGAGACGGCCTGAGCCACTCAAGCTTGACGCAAACCCAATGCGCTGCCAAGCCGAGCCCTAGCCTCGCACCAACGTGCGCTACACGCTGAGCAGCCCACTCCCACGGCCCAGCCTACTCTCGTGGCCTTCCAAGCAACCCAAATCGATCTAAGATTAGTTCAACCGTCTCGGCTTCAAATTTATGGGCCTACGATTAAACCATAGGCATTTTCACCACATTTCTCCGTGGATTTGACATTTCTCAACTCAAATCTCACGCCTGGAGTCTACCACACTTCCACTGCTCAAAGAAATGCATTCATTCCAAGCTCTTCCACACAAATGGAGAACAACACTTATCTCGACAAGTCATGGAATTGACGAGCGCCCTCACACAGCAGACGACCTTAGTGAATTAGCTCTTGCAGCCTACCAAGATGCAACGTGCCCCAGACGAGGTGTCTTGAAGTAGGACAAGAGCAAACAAAGAACATCTCCAGCAGCGTCCTGGCAATCAGCCACAAACCGAGCGTTTGGGCAGTGTACACTATCGATTAGGCCCCCAAGATAACGTACACTCCCGTCTTAGCACGTGGAGGAGTGTGCACTCTCGACCAAGCCCATGGACGAGTATATATTCACGGTTGGGGCCGCACTTCAATAGTCAACATGAGCAACCTTCCAGGCGAAGTGTTCATTCGCGGCTAGGCCTGCAAGGAGCATCTTTCACCTCACATCGGAGTAGGCAGCATAAAGGACGGAGAGAAGCAGTCATTCAGTCAGGCTCAAGCTTAACCAGCAGCCTGCGAAGAATTCTTTCGCCTACTAGAAATGAACCACATGCACCGTAGCCACGACGTAGACAAGCCGAATGTGTAGAAGAGCAACCTAGACCTGTGAGAACTCGTATTCTGAAAATATATTTATCTAAAAATATTATTTATAAGATTATTATTATTATTATTATTATTATTTCTAATTAGATTGAACCTAAGATAAGTTTTTACATAGTTGTTCACGTGTTAAACCTAATAGTGAGAGGTGTAATTACTATTTTTTGGAAGTGACATAATTTGGAGCAATTGACAAATAAGGTTAGTAGTTGTCAAACCCATGGCATGGAGGTATGAAGACTAGCATGAGGTGGCATATTGATTGCATGCAAATTTTGTAGATGATAGAGCTCCACCATTTTTCCCATTTTTCTTTCCGTAGGATAAGAATGTTACTTTCGTCATCATCCTGATTTTATGGCCATGTGTCTTGACCTAATTTTTACACTTGATCACCACATGTTCATCTCACCTTTGCCCATTTCTTACAGTCATCTTCGAATCTACTTGTCAACCTAGCATACATTAATGTAATTTTATTCATGCATAATATCTCACGTTATGCCGCCATTGAGTTCCTATAAATAGGAGCAAAGCTCCATTTAGTTTCGAAGATGAGTTAGCATGCAGTGCATGCTCTCTGGAGCTCGTTCAATTAACAATATATAAATAGTTGTTTGTGTGGAGAGAGGAGATTAGAAAAGAAATAGGGTGGAAGAATTACTTGATGATTTAAGAGTAATCACGGAACTTGCTCAAGTACGTTGAACTTAGCTATTCCGGTAGTGACGTAAATCTTCATTTTAGCTTTGGAATCCAGGTAGGGGAAATAAGGCAGACCTTTACTGAAATTGATTTTATTAAATTTCGTGAAGTGCTATAATATTCTTGATCTTTTTGGTTGATTTATGTGATTGGATATTAATTGGCAAATTGCTTAAGTTAAGTGTTTACTTGTTATTGGTTATGAAATTATGGCTGAAACGAAATATGTTGAGAATATGTTGTGGTTCATGTGAAAGATAAAATGACATCATTTGTGCATCATTCAAATTAATGTGGTTGGAATTTCAGTGTGGAGATTGGAAGTATGGAAATGAGGGTAGTTGGAAAGGATCTTTTGTGTAGTTGAATCTATTCATTGTGAAACCAGTTCCAGGCGAGCCCGATGTGCACAATAGAATAGGATATCGACGAGATTTGTCGATGTGGGTGATTTGGGCTGGAGATCAATGAATTAGATAAGATGACTAGCAAAATGGGTTTATGAACTTGGGATATCATATGGGGGTTAGTTTCTATAATAGAACATTCGAACCACCTCTACAGAGGTAAAATGCATGGTATGGGACGTGTAGGTCTGCGTGTTTTATTATATAAATTAACGGGGGTAACTGAAGAGGTTGCAATGCATTCATTCATTATTCTCCATAATGATTTGATATTTGGCTATATAATTTCTTGACACTTAATTTAATATTGTCAATTTACTGTGGTAAGGTTATGTCCCTACTGAGCTGTGAAGCTCATCCCTTTATTATTATGCAAATTTACAAACTAGACATTCAAGAGAGTAGGCAAGATGAGATCGGATTGGTTTGAAGAATGGAAAGTTTATTCATCTATTTACTATAGGTTGTAAAGGATTCTTGATTTGTTTAAGAAACTTGAATTATTTTTAATAAGAGAAGTTCATTTTCCAACCTGTGTCAATTTCCTTTTAATTATTAAGCTTTTAACTCACGTTTCGAATTCGGGTTTGAGTTTTTATTACCGACCTGGGTTCGGAGCGTGACAGACCAATAGGTCATGACCAAGGGCAGCCGAGAGCTTTGTTACCCCCAACAAAGGCAAATTTAGGAAGAAACATAAGGCTGCTAATTGAGTGATTGTACGATTTCCAACGCAACCAAGTCACTAACGAGGCACTACGATGGAACATGACCAACATAAGTAGGTCACCCTTCACGGACGAGATCAAGCAGGCAAAGCCTCCATGCAAGTTCAACATGCCACATTTCATATCCTTCACGACTATGTGAAAAGGGTTCAAAGTAGAGAAGGCAAAGATAGTCGGATGCAATGACTCAATAGCTAGAGCAGCCTTCTAAAAATAACTCCCAATAGACCACCCGCTGTTCAGAGAAATGATCATAAAAGAAGATCTAACTCTGGCAAAATCTTTCGCTTTGGCAGAGAAGCATACACTTTAGAACGAGGTTCGTCGATGCATATTCAAAGTAAATAAGAGCGATATACGAAGTCCATCACTACTCTGAAGGAGATTCAAGGTCTGATTGGATAAGCAGCCGCATCTGAAGCAACAATAAGCTCTACCCTCATATGAGAATAGCTGGGGGCCAAACTACATGTACTCCACAGTTCAAAACCTCTCCTCGATCCGGAAACCAACTACTAGAAATTCAAAAGCTAACTTTGGCGACATTTGTTGTAACCCGGAAGCTCAAGTTATACCTTCAGACATACGCAGTCGTCCTCACGACACACTATTTCGCCCAATATAGACGTGCGACGATAAAGACGCAGATACTGACGATGTAAAGTTTTTTTACGAACGCAACAACTCAGCTCAAAAGGCATGCCAATGGCAGACGAACACTAGACGGACACCCAGAAGCAACTTTTGTCCTCGTTGCCCCAGAAGATTTTACATAGAAACAACATGTACTGGCAAGTTAAGCACCACATCTTGCTGCACGTCACACACCTTGCTCCATAATTCAGCTTTAAAGCAGCCCGATACCGGTAGTTGAGCATCTGCTGCTATGTGTAACATGGCCCTAACTCGATGAATCCATACCGAGCCTTCACACCTAGCCTAGGCGACGCAACAGAACGACCCAGTGATGCTCCGGAGCCTTCTTCGCCGATGGAGACTTCTGACATTTGCACGTCGACGACGCATTAAACTACAAAGGCTCGGGAATAGGCATGATCCTTGTCACCTTAGACGATTTGATGCTCGAGCAGGCGATTACTCTAGGCTTCAAGGCATCCAACAACGAAGTAGAGTACGAAGCCTTACTAGCAGGCTTATGAATGGCAAAAGACTTGGCAGTGAAACAGCTTACAATTCATTCTGAATCCCAACTAATCACCAGCCAGACTACTGGGGAGTACGACAAAACATCCAAGGATGGCGCAATACTTAGAGAAAGTACGCAAGAAACTTGAGGCATTTTAGACTTACACCTTCACTCAAGTTTCGCCGACAGACAACGCCCACGCGGACGCACTAGCCGACCTAGGCTCCGCCCTTGAACACCAACTTAAACGCTCTATCCGGGTGAAATATCTAAACAAGCTAAGCATACAGACGGAGTGAGCAGCCGAAGTGTCAAAGGTTAGTACAACTCCAAACTGGCAAAGTTCTATTATAGACTATTTGGTCAATGGCACACCCCTAACAGAAAGGTTGGAGTCTAGAAAGCTTCAAATAAAGGTAGCACGCTTTTACACGTGGAACAGCATTCTCGCACGAAGATCCTACACTGGACCACATCCCCGTTTCCTAGCGTATCCCGACGACCTAAAGGTTCTAAGTTTAATCCACGAAGACGTTTGTGGAAATCACTCCGGAGGCTGATCCTTAGCGCAGAGGGCTCTTAACGCAAGCTATTACAGACCTACCATGCATCAAGACGTTAAGCAATTATTGCAAAAGTGCGATTGTTGCCAACACTACCTACCAGCGAGCTACACCCACAGACGAGTCATTAGCAATTCATGCAGTGGGCAATCGACACGGTAGGGCAGAGGCATGATGATCATGGCAACCAATTACTTCACCAAATGGGTAGAAGTAAAGCCCATGACAACCCATGACTCAAGCAGACATAGAACGCTTCATATGAAGGAACATTATTTACCAATTTGGCATCCCCAATCCATCGTCACCGACAACGGCTCATAATTCGTGGGCAAAGATTTGGCGAAGTTCTTCTAAAAGTATGGCATCAAGCAGCACATGTCCACACCGAGATATCCTCAAGGTAATGAACAGGTCGAAGCATCCAATAAGACGATTCTCGACTGCCTCAAGAAATCCATTTCCAACAAGAAGGGAAAGTAGTCAGACAAACTCCCCGAATATCTATGGGCATATTGCACGACCAAATGACAAGCCACTAGTGAGACTCCTTTCTTTTTGGCATTTGATTCATAAACAATCATTCCTCCTAAATGTCATCATGCCAAGTATCAGCACTCTACTGCCAAGCATTAAGCAGAACAGTAAAGAGATAGCCACAAGCTTAGTTTTGGCAGAGGAGAAACGAGAGCAGACTATCACCCGGATCGTAGCCTACCAACAACAGCTCATCTCCAGCTGCAACAAAAAGGCCAAAATCCGGCTGTTTCAACCCGGAGATCTAGTCCTAAGAAAACCCATCATCATTGCCCGCAAAGAAGGCTCCAAAAAGATGGATCCCATCTAGAAAGGTCCTTACAAGATCAGCAAAGTAGGCGGCAAAGGTAATTACACCTTCGCCACCATGAACAACAAAGAGATCAAAAAGCAGTGGAATGTCTACAATATGAGGAAATACCATATGTGACTTCACGCCACATCATAGCCCGAAGACTCAAGCAGCTCGACAGGCACCGCCTCGCAAGCCGAAGATTATCTAGTTATTATGTAGTTTTTACCTTACAGCTAAGTTCTCGTTCGTTTCACTCATTTTTCAATGAGGAATTCAAAAGTAATCTACAACTTGGCTCAGTTGCATGCTTACAACAACTTATCACTTTTGCATTTCAAAAGAAAACCACGCCCTTCTTAGGGATTCATCGCAGGAATTGTGCCCTCCAAGGGACCAACTATGCTCTCCAATACGAGAGGGTAAACAAATTCCCCGACACCCACATGGGTCTGCTTTCCAAGGCGAGAACATAAACTTACACTCTGAATATCTAGACGTGGATGAGCCGGGCTGCCTTAGTATAACTAGGTGCATGATGGCTTGCGCCGAGAAAATAATAAGCTTCGGCTGCCACAGCCTTTGCCACTTCATTGGCAACCCTGGTATCCTTTTTGTCAAAAAGCATAGACTCGCCTGCCAGAATAGCCGTCTTCTGCATCATGGCAAATAGGGCAGTCTTCTTATACTCGATCGTATGTTTTGCAAAGGAACTTGGGCAAACAATCCCTATAACGTCATCGACAAACTTGGCACCAGTGTCCATGTCTTCAAGTAAATATGATTTCAAAAGTGCACAGATTTCAGCAGCAGCCCCAGAAGCAGGCTTAGTGGATTTCTCACAGCTGCTTATGGGAGTAGTCTCCTCATTCCTAGCAGGCGAATCAATCTCAGCAGCACGGGGAGTTGACCTTGGCGCTACTTAGCAGCAGAGTCCACTTTATCGCTCTTCATAATAGCAAGCATCTCCAAAGGTGAACCATACTTAGCTCCCAACGAACGTCTTGGTACAAACTTCGACACTAGAGGCATGACAAGACCTCTACGCTAAGCAATTCTATCAGCAATCGTATTAGCCATTCTTGACATAGCAGACACCACAGGCTCAGATCTAGCAACCTCATTTTTATTCCCATTGGAAGAGTCATGTCAATCACATGCCTCTTGATAGCAAGCAGATTGTCACATCCCGGCCCAGGGCGGACCACTTCCCTGGCCCGCTCCACCACCGTAGCACGATATTGTCTGCTTTGGGCCCCGACCACGCCCTCACGGTTTTGTTTCTGGGAACTCACAAGTAACTTCCCAGGAGGTCACCCATCCTGGGATTGCTCTCGCGCACTACTCGCTTAACTTCGGAGTTCCAACGGAACCCTAAGCCAGTAAGCTCCCAAAAGGCCTCGTGCTAGGTAGGGATGAGAATATACATTTAAGGATCACTCCCCTGGGCGATGTGGGATGTCACAATCCACCTCCCTTAGGGGTCCGACGTCCTCGTCGGCACACCGCGGCCAGGGTTTGGCTCTGATACCAATTGTCACATCCCGGCCCGGGGCAGACCACTTCCCTGGCTCGCTCCACCACCGTAGCACGATATTGTCCGCTTTGGGCCCCGACCACGCCCTCACGGTTTTGTTTCTAGGAACTCACAAGCAATTTCCCAGGAGGTTACCCATCCTGGGATTGCTCTCGCGCACTACTCGCTTCACTTCGGAGTTCCAACAGAACCCGAAGCCAGTAAGCTCCCAAAAGGCCTCGTGCTAGGTAGGGATGAGAATATACATTTAAGGATCACTCTCCTGGGCGATGTGGAATGTCACACAAACCCTCACGGGTAACGGAAGAAGTCTTCAGTTTTTTATCAATGGGCATCGTTTGAGCATGCGGGGAAGAGACGAGTCAATGCATAGTAGGGTCCACAACAACGATCAAACGAGTCAATGCATCCTGTTTGATCCTCTTTGCCTCCTCTCTCGGAAGCAGCCTACCTTTCTCCCAGCGAAGGGGACTAAGCAGCCAACGCCATTTATGGTACTCAGCAGGGGAGCTCAACCCATACTAGCTTTTTCCTTATTTTTTTTCTCTCGGACCAGCAGGCAGAAAGCTTACAGATCTAGCATTCCAACAGCCCATGAGGCCCGTGACCTCCTTATTTCTCTCAATCAACGGTTTGGCCCATGTCAGGTCCAAGAGCCTAAATGACATGAGCCATGCGACTCGCCTAGCACTATGCCCCAATGCCTCAATTCTCGACCCCAGCTGCATAAGCTACCCTTGGCTCTAGCCAAGTCGAGCAACTCAAGCAGTAGTCTCTGCCATAACACTTTATCGACCCATGTCGAGGCGACTCATGGCCCCTACCAGCTGACGTGCCGCACCACCCCAACTGCTGCCCCGCGACAGCAATATCCAAGAAGAAAACAAGGAAAATTAAAATTTTCTTACCTCGGTGTGGTACGGAGAAAGCAACAAAAGACGATCATTTGCATGGGTAAGTGTAGAAGATTGCTATGGGAGGGGGAACAAATATCCTCTAGCTTTCTCTTTCTTGTAGGGTAGAATAAATTGCTCACTAAAGTTGATTTAATCATCTACTTAAGGTAGACTTAAATAGACTTTAGAAGTGATTTATTTCCCTTTCTTAGAATGATCTAATTTCCAATTAAAGAGAGAATCTACATCAAAATAGGAAACAATCCTATGTTTCCTAAAGCAAGAAAATCTCTACACCTGCTACCTTTTCCTGCGAACAGCCCAACAGGTGTGGGGGCATTTGTGGAGCCAAAAATAATCGAGAAAAATATGGAGGCGACACATGGATTCTAGGGTTAAAAAGACAAAATTACCCTCGAAGAATACCAGAACTCCTACGCGCGAGCACTGGACAATCATGACTGAATCAAGGTCAAAAGTGCTCAAAATAGGTAATTATTCAAAACCTATTTCATCTATCCTCGTCAAATCTTCTCCATAAGGTAACCCCCAAATCATTTCTTTTAAATTATATTAATTAGCTAATTAATTGACTTATTACCCAATTAATGGCTAATAAATTGTGAATCACACCCAAAAAAACCACCTAAGTGGCTGGTCCCCATCTCTCCTAAAGTGGTCGGCCACACCCCTATAAATATCACCCTATTTTCTCCAAAAACCTAATCCCCCCCGGCAATTCATCGTGGGCGCGTGAGGCTCTTGGCCTTGACCTAAGGTGTTAATTGTTTGTAGGTACATTTTCGTCCAAGAACAAGAAGGAAAAAATTTACATCTACAATATGCACTCCAAATTTATAAAAACACAAGATAAGGTTTACACTCCAAATTTGAAACCATTAATATGCTTTGGAATAACAAAGGTTTTGTATTTTAATTACTCAGGAATTTGTTAAGTTATTTTGGGAGTTGTAAGGGTGTCATGGAAACTTAAAGTCTATTAATTTGTAAGCGCTTATAAATATTGTACTAGAAAGCCTTGAATGGCAGACTTGAATGAATTAAAATATATTTTTCTTGTGCATTTGAAGAGAGTGATTTCTCCTTCTAAAATCAAGCATTTGGCTTGGTCGTGTGAGCGAATCCACAATTAGCAACGTGAGTGATTTTCGTTGCCCCAGGTTGAGTGATTCCCAGGTTATCTATCCCCTTCTCCTCGATGCCCTTGGTTCTGTCCTGCATCAAGTGGCATCAAAGCAGGTTATCCACTGCAGTTGAAAACCATGGCTGTGATTTACAATCTGTTTGAAAAGCACACTATCGAAGAAACTAGTTTTGTCAATTGGAATTTGCCACCAATTTACAATGAGTACATTAACGATGAAGAAGTCAGAGAGAAATTTTTCGATGGGTGTTCTCTACTTATTTATGGCGAGTAAGATGAAGATTACAAGGCTATGCTTACAGTGGTTAATCACCAGTGTTGCTTGCAACTTGGAGTCAATGCAAATCCTACTCCAATTTTTTATGAATACTGCTATGGTGACGAAGGAATGAGTTCATCTGTGAAAGGGTGCGTGCATCATCATAAAGAGGAAATATTTGACCTTGATACCCATTATATATGTGACTACATTTGAGAATCCTTTATTGCTTTCCACAGTAGGAAAATATACTTAGACCAAAGCATTTGTCCAAGTCATCAATATCAAAAGAAAATCTGGAAGATTGATGAGCATTTTTCAAAAGAAATTGTTGCTATCATGAAACGGTTAAGCGGTGCACATAACTTGAGAAAGTTTTGGAAAGCAAAATACTTGGAATATTCTACTATTTGGATTTGCTCAAGGAATTGGAAAATTTTGGTGCTAAATTGGGTATTGTGGAACATCTTAGTTGGACATCCAAAAGACCGAGGAAAAAAAAAGAGGTCAATTGAAATTCGAGGACGAGCTTTTTTCAAGAAGAAGAGAATGATGAAGACTTGGAGAAAACAATTTGAAACCATTAATATGCTTTGGAATAACAAAGGTTTTGTATTTTAATTACTTAGGAATTTGTTAAGTTATTTTGGGAGTTGTAAGGGTGTCATGGAAACTTAAAGTCTATTAATTTGTAAACGCTTATAAATATTGTACTAGAAAGCCTTGAATGGCAGACTTGATATATTTGCCTTGTGCATTTGAATAGAGTGATTTCTCCTTCTAAAATCAAACATTTGGCTTGGTCATGTGAGCGAATCCACGATTAGCAACGTGAGTGATTTCCATTGCCCCTGGTTGAGTGATTCCCAGGTTATCTATCCCCCTCTACTAGATACCCTTGGTTCTGTCTTGCATCAAGTGGTATTAGAGCAGGTTTTCCGCTGCAGTTGAAGATCATGGCAATGATTATCAATCCGTTTCAAGATCACATCGTTGAAGAGATTAGTTTCGTCAATTGGAATTCACCACCAATTTACGATGAGTATGTTGATGAAGACGAAGCCAATAATCCTTTTGTGAATGAAGTTAATGACAACGAGCCTTCCATGTATCAGATGGTAAGCTGTTACTGCTATTCGTCTTTTGGATGCTACAAGGATCTTTCAAAGTACTCCAGGCATGATGCAAATGGAGATGCTTCAAACTTACAAGGAATGGATAATGGAAAAGTGCTACTGATGTCCCAAATGAATTTTGAAAAGAATTTCAGACAGTTTACAATTTTTGTGACTTCAACATGGATGGAACAAGGCGGTGTCTCTCCTTCCTCAAGCCCAGCAGTGATGCTGAAAGCGACCGACCACTCATGTGATAAGTTGCGGTTATGAAGACAAAACTGAATGGGGTTTAAAGATAGGTTGGATTTACAAATTTGTCACAAAGAACATTCTAAGGGGTTTCAAGATGCATTCTAGTGGTTGGAGGTCATTTTCAATCACAAAAAAGGAACCGCGGCCTACAACATTTGAAAGAATGTGGAAATGGTCTTTTCATGAATATTTTGTGGCTTGGAACACTTTGATCGCCTTGAACTTCATTTTACCATTGTGGTTGTTATGGAAGAATCTGCAAGGTCTTCCCAAAGATTGAGGAAGACCAAATGAAACTCGAGGAAGAATTTTCTTCAAAAATAGGAGAATGATGCGGGAGCCAATGCTTGAAAAAAAAAACAAATTGAAAACTTCTCGTTGGCATTGGAAATTCAAATAATAAAGGCATTTTAATTTATTTTAATGACATAAGAACTTGTTAAGTCATTTTTAGAGAGTTTTTTAGGAAGTCGTGGTCTATTTATGCTTCTTTATCTTTAGTTCCTTTAAATATTGATGTATTAGAAGCCATTGCTAGACTTGATGAAATCAAAATTATATTTGCCTTGTGCATGTGAAGAGAGTGATTTCTCCTTCTAAAGTCAAGCATTTGACTTGGTCGTGTGAGCGAATCCATGATTAGCAACGTGAGTGATTTCCGTTGCTTTTGGTTGAGTGATTCTCAGGTTATCTATACCCCTCTCTTCGATACCCTTGGTTCTGTCCTGCAACACATCTCAATCCATTTCTCAAAGCCTCGTTTGATGCTATCCAGACCAACCCACCAAACGAGGCTTAATATGATGTTCTAATTTGTATTCTAGATAAACTTATTTGTTGAGGAAGTTGAGGTTTATAAAATCAATTGGAAAATGAGTTTCACCCTTAAAACTGAAAAATCTTGAACCGAATAAAATAATCAGGTACGTTCCCATTGTTTCTATTCGTTTAGGGCTTAAACTCATTTGGTCTTTTTTTGTTGGGTTCAAATACCCACCAGCGAACTCAAATCAAATAAAAACTAGAAAAATCGAGTGAATGACTGCATTGCAACGGAGTGTGGATGGAAGTTGCAAGACTGTGAAGGAGGACAAGTTTTATATTGTACGCGGAACACAAGTGGTACACCATGTATCATCATATAAGTGGAGAAAAGGAGTGTCCCACTCCATGTTCTTGGAACACTGAAGAATCTCTCGAATGAGAGAATGGAGATGAGGAAGGAAGGGTGAGACGATGGGGGAGATAGGGGGAGGCTAATTGAGAGATATTAAGGGTTCACATATCAATATGGGTAGTGCTATTCACACACCATATTTTATTTCTCACACGCCTTTTAATTTTTGGTCATTAAATCAACTAAATTAAAGAGATAAATGGCAAAAAGTTTAGGAAGTATGTAGTAAAAATAAGCATGTAAATAACATTATCCTATCAATATAAGAAAAACTAGTTACATCGATAAGATTGACATCATATAATTGGTCACATTTGCTTTTTAAGTGGCAAAAATCAAGAATTGAACCCTTTTTTTTTTATAACAAATAATATTATTTATACTAAAGAATGGACGAGTGAACTAAACTTCAGCATAATGTGATTTTCAAATTAGAAATCGTGGATGACAATTGTTATTCACATATCCTCGTTATTTTGTTTAACAAATGCTTCTATCTTCTGTTGCAAATTTTCATGGGCTTTACTAAAATTGGACCGGACTTTCCTGGCATTGTAGAGCCTCGAGCCACCCCTAAACCCATTTCTAAATTCCAAGGCTCAAACCCAATTCTTGCCCTCCATGAGGAATTGAAGTTCTATATTAGTATTTCAACAAAGAGAAGAAAAGAAATTCCATAGTAGTAATATTTCATTTTCCTTCCGACTTACGCCCCGTTGTCAACAAAAAAAGAAAAAAAAAAGAAATAATGAACCTATGTTTTCAAATCGTAAGTAAAGTTATGAATATGCACGTAAGCATATTAGTATTATTACATTTAAATATGTATCCAAAGTGGTTGATATAGTTGCGCTAAACACAACTTAAAATTTTCACGTTTTGATACATTGGAAGGAATTGAAATATGTGTAGTGGTGAAGTCAGAATTTGATAAAATAAGAGAGGTGATTTCCACACACCGTATTTTAACTCCTCACACGTCTCTTTTTATTTTTAGTCGTCGGATTGAATAGATCAAATAAAAACAACAAAAGTGATTAAACAAAAGTTTGTAAGAGCCTAAAAAAGAACTCAAATGTTCTCTAAGACAAATATGGCTTGACTCATACGTTATTTTGAATGTATTTTACATATCATATACACGTTTATATTGGTCTTAGTGCAACATTACATTATTTTAATTCCTTTTGGGGTGTGAAACTAAAAATTAGGTGAAATTTCTTTACTTGGTTGGAATCATGTGAACCCAATATCCCCATCATCTTTTCGTTGCTATTTCTAGACGTGTCATAATCCTAACTCACTACTTGCCCTCCCTCGCCACTTGAGTCAACTCCAAAATCGAACTAATTTTCTAACTACAAACTCCCACTTGGAATGTCAGCTTCTATGCAACACAATCTTGGAACACACAATGCACAAAACAACGCATAATTGAGTTTAACCTAAACAACAAAACAAATCCACTCACAAACCATGCCAACCTAGTACACTATATTTAGCTCTTCTTCTTCCTCAACCATCCCAATTTCATTCCCCCATTTTCTAGATTTAGGTGGGCCGAACGCGGCCCAAACACAGAAATCGCAAAAATAGCAAGTTGCTTAAACTCCAACGGTAATGCAAATTCACGTTTCTCCAATAATTTTTCACTTCTCTGTATAAATAAATACCCGTTCTTTTTCCAACTCCATCACCCAAATTCCAACCCCATCATTTTTTCTTCACAAACCCCCACGTCTCTCTCTCTCTTTCTCTCGCTCTCTCCCGTGGCAATCCGCCGCTCCGGTCGACAACGGCTGGCTTTCAGATGACGATCCGTCGCAAAATAGCATCTGGGTAAGATTCTGAAACGCCAATCTCGCGCTGGTTTGTGAAAAAATCAAAGAGAGACGGGGGGAGAGAGTGAGTTTATGATAGAGAGGACGTCGACAATGGAGGTTGAGAGGATGAGGCAGCTGTTACTTCTCTGGTGTAAAAACTCCTTCGTGGCTCTCGTGGGTGCTAATCACACCGCCGCCAGGTTCTGCGCTCGCTAAATCCCATCATGCTCTTCGCTGTTGTTTTTTTTGCCTTCTATTCCTTCGTGAAAAACGTTGCAAACTTGCAATCTTTCAAACTTTTCCGCATCTGGGTACTCCCCAAACCGGCTTTTCGAGTTGTTCTTCGATCGGATCCCGCGCTTTCGCCGAGCTTTTCGCGGGATTTTTGGACCAAAAGTGTTGAAAATTAACAGAGCAATGGAATTGGTTGATGGGTTTGCAGCCAAGGATCAAAACAAGGTGAAGCACCTTCATGGTGGACAGATGGGATTGGATTCCGGGACTTACTTGGTGATCAATCTTCCCGATTCCAAGGCTTTGCGGATTATTTCGTGCTCCGTTTTTCTGGGTTTAGTTATTCTTACACTGCCCTGCATTGGAACAATTCTGAGGGGATTACAAGTTTCCCAATTGGATATGAATTTCGAATCCGAAAATTTCAATTTCAAGCAGTTGGGTGTGCTTTTTCGTGATTTGGCCGGCGAAGGCCTCCGCAGAAAGGGTGATACATCTCTCATTGTGGCTCCTGGCAATGCCGGTGTGCTTCAAAATCTTCAACCTTTTGATTTCAATGGATTTGATTTCGTTGTGGATTCGGTGTCAGTGCCGAAAAGCTCGTTCTTGGACGAGTCTATGGATTTCGTTTTCGCATTCAACTTGGCCGATGCTAAATTTGCTGATCGCATTCTGAAGATTGGCGGCATTGTTGCCGTTCCAATAAGCAACGACCCTTCGAACGCCTTTAGGCCAAAACCCAATTACAAAATCGTGTATCTCCGCCGATACGCTGCAACTTTTGTGGCAATGAGGAAGATAAGTCCGGCTTATGACTTGCCCGTGACGTCCCGGCGGCTTTGTCAGTTGAAAACCGAGGAAAAGAAGACGCTGTTAGAGGGTCTGGAAGACGTGCTGCTGGAACCGCCGAGGCTCGTGTTGACCAAATCGAATGAATACTTGAAGAAAATCAAGTTCCTCCCCGAGTTGTTGGGTGATTCCCTCGACAGTTACAACCGCCGAGTGTTTGTCAATGTAGACCTAAACAAGGAAAACCGCGGCATGATCGAATGGTTTGATCAAAATTACCCGAAAATGAACAATGAATTCGAGATCTACAACCTCGAGGTAGAGCCCGAAGAGGCTTTAAGCACCCCTGAAAAAGACGTTTCGGACTGGTTGAAAGACAATGTGAGGGAAGAGGACTACGTTGTGATGAAAGCGGAAGCGGAAGTGGTGGTGGACATGGTGAGGAAGAGGACAATCTGTCTGGTGGACGAGTTGTTCTTGGAGTGCAGCAACGGATGGTGGCAGAGTGGGAGGAGGAATGGTGGGAGCAAGAGAGCTTATTGGGAATGCATTGCTTTGTATGGGAGGCTGAGGGATCTTGGAGTTGCTGTGCATCAGTGGTTCAAGTGATTAAATTGAAGAAAATTTGATGTCTTTTGGTGTCAAGAATTTTGCTGCTTTAATTCTTGTGTGCGAATTGTTTGGGAGGGTGGTGATATTTTGGGTTGGTTAATTTGAGTTATAGTGTAGCTTAAAAGGTTTGTTTATGAAACCCTATGAACATGGCTTTTGTTTCCCATCACTTTTATTTGAAGTGTTAAGTGGGAGGGTGTAATATCTATTTATTTACAAAAATAAAATAATAATATTATTAGTCTACTAAGTTATTTAAATATTGAGGTGTTTGAAAATTGAGGTATAAAGATCACACATATATATAGTCAATGCATGAAGAAAGTATTTTTTCAAAAAAAAAAAAAGCATGAAGATAGTATTCCCTTTTTCTTTGCATCTATTTTATTTTATGACTCCATTTCTATGTATTGATTCATTCAAATTGTTTCATGTTTGTATATGTGTATTGTTCTAAAAATCTCTACCCACTGTCGCCTAGGCGCTAGGCGGTTAATCATCACCCTCATTAATTTTTAGAGTTTGAAAATTAAGAAATGATGCCTAGACACTCACCTAGGTCGCGACTCTCACTTAAACAGAAAATAGATAATTGTCATTCTGCGTTTTATTTTTCAATAAATTGTAAGAGAGTTTTTTTTTTGAACAAACGATATTACCTACATTAAGAATGTGAGGAGAGTGCGATAAGCCTCAAAATGGGCTAGCAAGAGGGTGGTCGCCCTTTCTCGCGCAAAAGCGATCAGAATTCGAACATGCCGCTTTTTACTGAGAAGGATCAATATTCTAATACTTTATAATCTATATATCATTCTATTTTTCTAATTTTTGTATCATAATACAATTATATATATATATATATATATTAAGTATAAATAGACATTATTTATATAAAATTATATAATAAATTTAATAGAAACTAAAAAAAAAACCATTAATAGACGCCTAAGCGCTAGGCCTTTGTCTGCTGGCCGACTAGTGCCTAGTGAGCCCAAATCTCTCATCTCATATCAGGTCTCAAAATAAAAACCTCCATTTATTCACATCTTGAATAAATGAATGAATGAATTTGGCACTCGGAACCCCAGCAAATAGGGACCATGCCAGTTTTGCAGTTTTTACAAAATGACATTTCATTTGGTACCGGTTGCTTTCTTCTCGATTCCATAGGATCATCCTCCCAATCAAACAGGACGCGCATGGTGACGACTTTTTAGTAGAAGAAAATGGACCTCTCTATCTGTAGTTGGATAGTGCTATTTGCACATTTTTATTTCTCTCTTACACACTCTCGTTAATATTTGTTCATTGGTATTCTTCAATTTTTTCGATTCGACGGCTGAAAACTAAAAAGTGTGAAAAAAATAAAAAATGAATGTGAATAGCATCACTCTTTGTAGCCCTTTTCTTCCTCTTGCAGAGCATTGAGCATTAGAGAGACATGTTAGTAATATGCAATTTTTGTCAAAATACGGTTAACTTGATAATTTAACGAATAGATAGGCCAATGACATTGTCTGATGGACTTTCTATTTTCGGGTGCTCCGAAAATAATTTCCTAACTTAATTGAGAAGCATAACACCATCTTCTTGGCAACATTAAATAATGAGAGGATACATGAAAGAAAACATTTCGACGCAGAATCATGTCAAGCCCTTTTATACGGAATGAGGATCCTTTCTGGATCCTCTTTGTGAGGATTTTTTCTAGATATTTTTTTGTGAGGATCCATAGGATTCTTTAATTCAATTCGTTCATTGTGAATTGTACGGTCAATTTTTGTTAGGTACTATTTGTGTTTAATTTTAAATAAAAATTTTAAAATAATTTATGATCACACATTTTACAATGAATAAATATAATTAAAAATTTCTTGAAATCTTCACAAAAAGGATGAAGAGAAGATTCTCATTTTTTTTCTTCATATCTTTGTTGTTTTGGCCTTGCCATGTATGTATAAAAGCATACTAGTTTTGGTTAGCTTTACTATAAAGTCTCATGATTATATTCACGTGTGGCCACGCATACAAAATAGATAAACATGTTTCATGATCTAAACTTTCCCAAATGTAGGATGCTTTTTAGTGAATTCCTTTCCAGATTAGACGAACGGAGAAATTCGAACAGTTTAAGCGAGGGAGAGATGCCACTTAGTATTACGGTAGTGATATTTTTATTTACTTGTAAGTAAGATGTTTTAAGTTTGATTCTCGCCAAAGATGAATTTGAATCATATTATTACTAGCTCATTGTGAGGTTACGCCTACCTTTCCTCTTTATATAGATAATATCATTTTGTTCAAAAAAAAAAAGAGAGAGAGTCGGGTTCGATTGTATGAGGTAGGTCAGTGTGACAGGCTAACCAAGACTATAAGATTTAAAATGAACGGTCCGGATGTCTCGGTACGTGAACTCCGGAATGCGAGATCCGATTCCAAATCGGTAAGGATTATTTTTTCCAGTTTTTTTAAAACATGAATCAAATTATTATTCATCTGCGTCGAATTTAAGGTCTTTTACTCACACCGCGTCTGGCTGCACAAAACCAAACGCCAAACACCCGAAATCAACACGCTATTTCAATCACGACCGTCCATTCCTTAAATTTTCAAGAGATTTGTTCTCTTTTCTCCGGCGAATAATCTCACGTGGGCTCCATCTCCATCCACCAAATCACAAAATTAAAATTCAACGAGAAAGATCGAAAAATTCGAACCAGACCGGTTGCTTAAAACTGAAATCGCCCACCAAACTCTCTACTCTCTCTCTCCGATTCAAACATTTGAACCTCACTGCGACCCAATCCACGCCAACCCCCCAAAGGTACTCTCTCACCAATTTCAAATTCCACTTCATTTCTAGGGTTTCGATTCCAATCGATTTGGGGATCAAGATTCATCAACCAATTTTTTAGTTTTAATTATTATTTTTTGCTTCAGATTTCGTGATTAGAGTTAAAGTTCGAACCTCATGGCGCGGATAAAGCCGCAGGCGCTGTTACTTCAGAGCAAGAAGAAGAAGGGGCCGACTCGAATCAGTATCGCCACCATAGTTATGTGCAATTTAATCATCGCCTTGGTCGCCTTGTCGTTAGTCGCCACTTATCGCTATTGGTTACGAAGGTACCATTTCAACTGATAATTTCAAATTTTTGATGATTTTATTTGTTTGGAAAGTTGGATTATATATGGGTAGTTTCAGCTACTTATTTTGTTGTGTGCGCTAATTTGCCCTCGTAGGTCGCTGGACCAATCTGGGTCGGAGTTATCTAATCGAGAGGTATTAATTTGAAATGGGTATTTTCCATTTGTGTAATTGATTAAGAATTAATTAATCTTCTTGTTTGGAAAATATTTATGAGTAAATGCGTAGTTGATTAAATTAGGTGGGTTTTTTCTGTTGGTTTGTTTAGGATTTTGATGGGTTTGGAAAGAAGGGCGATCTTCCCGGTTATGCTGTAAGTCTCTTAAGTTCTTAAACACATTTGCTGTACTGCCAACTTTCTATTTGGCGTCACATTGCATGAACCTGCAATTTTTGATTTCTAGAATTTACGTAGTGGGGTGGTTGTGGAACTTGTGGTGTTGCTGCGGCCGTTAAATTTGTTATGCAGCAAAGTTTATCAATAAACTTCTTTCCTCGGAAGGTATCTGGGTTGGGAAAATTTAACAATTAGGATTGCTGCACTGGTTTCCTTCGGTGTCATTTCATTCCTATTCTTTCTGCAGATGTTTTATTTTTAGAGTGTAAGTCACCTATGTGCTTTTCCACAATTATAGTTATTCACTTTCTTTCTTCTCCCCCTTCCCTGTGTATTTTGTAGATTCTAAATACACCAAAAGGTCCTATCACAGTGGAACTTTTCAAGGATGGTTCTCCAGAGGTTGTGGATAGATTTATTGACTTATGGTGAGTATTCGACATCACATGTATCTTGCATGCATACTTTCTGTAGGAATATTAAGTCATCTCTATTTGAAGCTATTTCTCTACAGAGTAAGAGAATAAAGTTAAAATTATGGGACGGGGTGACTTTGTACATAGCAGTTCGTAAAATTTCTCGCATCCAAGGGGTTTATTATTTAATATTTTTATCATCTTATAAGCCCGGGGGTATATTTTGTTGTAACTCCTTTGTAAATTATCAAATACACAACAACAGGTAAAAGGTTCATATAACATTGGTGATATGGATACCTAGTTGACTTATATTGAGGCTAAATGTAAATAAAATTAGAACTTCGACGATTAGAAATCATTTCAATATTCTGAGTAGCAGTAGCATCCAGAAATAGAATTGCTTGGTTTTTGTTGGTTGTAAGGGGAATAGTGTGCTATGCCCTCATGGCACTTCTAAGGCATTAGTTTTGCAGTCAAAAGGGACACTTCAAGGGGATGTCGTTCAGTCACGTGATCAAGCACTATATAATCAAAGGGGGTGGTTCCCAAGGACTTGGAGCAGCTGAAGATTGGATATCAAAAGGGAAGCTTCGTAGTCAACTTGTTACGAGGTTTGTTTCATAGATAAAACTTTTACATTGGTTGTGTGGCCTGTTGGTCCTGTGTTGCAAACCTGATAGCTTATTCTTGCCTGTGTGACCTGTAGTCCGAAGCATGAAGCTTTTATGCTTGGAACTACGAAGGCTAAACCAGACAACAAAGAATTTGAGCTTGTTATCACAACTGCACCAATACCAGATTTAAATGATAAGCTAATTGTATTCGGACGGGTCATCAAAGGAGAGGAAGTGGTACAGGTATAAAATTCTGTGCAGCTTGGGTAACTTATTATCATGCCTAGACTTGGATAATACCTAATGTATAATGCTTTGCTTACGGTCTTCCATTCAGGAAATTGAAGAGGTTGATACAGATGAACATTATCGGCCTAAATCATCTGTAGGGATCACCGGCGTGATTCTGAAACGTGAGATCTAAGGGCGACTCAATTCTAATGTGAAGTATACCTGCACAGCATCGTTGCTTGTTTGAGCGTCGTCTTGCTGGACTGCTCTTGCATTGTTTGTGACAGTGCATCATTTAGGTTTCTGATGATCCCATCCAATTTTTCCTCCTCTCTCGATTTGGGTTGTAATTTGCAGTGGGGACGGGGGAGTTTTGATACTTTTTTCTAGGTACAGATTCTATATGTGGGGTGGACAAAATACGACAGTGCAGCTAATCTGATATGCGAGTTTGTTGTGGTAATCATTGTGTTATCATTATTTGATATGATTCAAATTACGCTTAATTATTGTTAATTTGTTATGCCCTCAAAATTGTGACTCATATATCACTTTGCCCCGCTGAACCTCATTTTGTCCCACTTTGCCCCATGAACATTCTCCAAATCACTCACTCTTTCCGCGGTTCATGGGTCAAAGTAAGACAAAATGGTTTTGAGGGGCAAAGTGAGAGTCGAGTCACTTTAAAAATAAAAAATAAAAATTAAGAAACCTCGGCGTTATAAGGAATATTTAATTGATTGATGAAAAAAAAAGTTACAGTTTGTTGGGAAATATGAATTTTACCCCTCGCAAATTGCAATACCAAAAGAAAAAAAAGAGAGAAGAAATACATGAAAAATAATGGACATAAGCTGTACTCCTTTAGAAATGAAAATAAGAAAGATATAAGGAAAAGGGGGACATGAAATTTAACTCATTTACAACAAAACCTAAAGGTAATAATCTGCAACTAAACAAGTTGCAAAACAAAAAGAAAAGACGTTCAGCCAAAAAACAAAAATCAGCAAAAAAGGAGACAAACCTGTAGGTTGGCGAGGCCCATACCGATCCTATGGACTGCGGCCCAGTCCACTACCGATCCCATAATTTTCAAAACCCGCGCCAAAAACCGGTACGATTTCTCTTCCCTCCCATTTAAAACAAAAAAAAAGTGTATTACTATTTAATACAGTATTTACTCGGAGCAGATTATCAGGGCGAGTTGTAAACTCAGCGAATATGAACTCAGTCAACTCGGCCATGGACATCGACGAGCAGAAAGACCAAGAAGATCCGCTTCTCAAATTCATCGATTACGCCAGGTCCGTCCTCTCTCCCGAAACGGACGAAAATCTGGATCCGAATCAAAACGGAGCGGAGACCAGTACTCGACCCAGCTGGAACTGGACCGCCTCTCGGATCCTCAAGACTTGCAGCGCCTACTCCAGCGGCGTCACCACCGCGATTCTGCTCTCAGACCTCGCCCAGGTACTGCCCTTAATCGAATTCCTCTGTCTCTCTCTCTCTTTGTTTGGTTGCCGAGAAATGTGGGGAAATGAAAGAAAGGAATAATATGAGAGTTTGTGTTTGGTTTTTGATAGGCGTGGAGCGAGCAGCGTAGGGACAGGCCTCCGAAGAAGATGCCAGAATGCGTGAAGCAGTTGAGGAAGAAGCATAAGAGGAGGAAGCTTCCAAACACCGTGACGATTGACTCCATTTATGAGAAGAATTTCTTGTCATTGAGTAGTGTTTTGGAGGCCGTTGTTGTGGAGGCTTTTGTTCTTCCGGGTAGTCTCTCGTGTCGAAAATTTCAGTGTGCAATGTGATTTTTGTTTGCATTTGTTGTTGAAATCAGTATTTTGTATTTTCTCAGGTACCAACATCCATATGCTTTCCTTGGGGGATTACTGGAGCTCCAATACCATTGACATTTATCTCCACCGCCGGTAATTACCCGAAATCTTGGATTCTACTGCTTTTATATGTGTATTTGCAAATTACAATTACATTTGAAGTTTAATCTGAAACCAAAATCTTGAATTTTTGTGCCTGCAGGTACTGTGACTTAGTAGATCCCCGTAATGGGATTCTGAAGAAGGGGAGGGAGATCTTCCTCACTGGGTGCTATCTTCGTCCTGCCACCGGAGGAGGATCTAGCCATCCGCGGTTGTTGCCAACAGAATATCTAGTGATATTGCTAGATGAGGTGACTTTTACTGTTGGATTTCTTCGTGCCTTGTGGTTGGGAAAAGGTTTGGGGATGGT
Source organism: Crataegus laevigata (assembly GCA_963580275.1). Taxonomy (NCBI): domain Eukaryota; kingdom Viridiplantae; phylum Streptophyta; class Magnoliopsida; order Rosales; family Rosaceae; genus Crataegus; species Crataegus laevigata. The sequence continues at coordinate 11,724,088 of OY756940.1, read as the reverse complement.
TTTATAAATTTTTTTCTCTTACATTTCCTTTTTGTCTTCACTAATGTAGGATGACGATGGTGATTCATTGTTGATAGGAGCTAAGTTTTATTCGGATTCATTCTCTTCAATTTCTGCAGCTAATAAAGATGTCCATTATTCATTGTATGCAAGGTTAGATAAATTTTCTTTATATTTTAATAAATCGAGATGTTCTATGAGGTATAGAGGTGTTTCGTGGGGTTAAATTGTGCGTGGTGGTGAACCACTTACCTTGCTTTTCCTATTTATGCATAGAATTGAATCTATTGGGCCACTGGAAGTTCATGGGAAGTTTGGAACTTTACAGAGAAAACAAATTACTCTTGTTAATGATGATGATGTCAAGCTACAATTTCTGCTGTGGGGTGATCAGGCTGTCCTGGCCAATCTTTTGTGGTAAACTCTTGCACTAGATTTCATATTTTTCTTAATACTTGTTCCTTATTATGTCCATAATTCAACTTCTTCAGTGTGGGAAGTATGCTTGCACTGGATAAACCATATGTCTCTAGAGCTATAGATAGTGGTATCGAAACAAGTGGTGAAGTTTGCCTTGAATTTGGTAGTGCAACGCAATTGTTTTTGGTGCCTTTCATTCAACATGAGGAGCAAGTAAGTCATTTTTATTCGTTTTACTAATTGGGTTATCACTTGAAGTCCTGCAGACTAATTTCTGTATTAATCAGGTATGTGTAGCACTGACACCAAATTGGTATCAAGGGTCAAGACTTCTGAGCACAATAGATCCCAGTCAGGGTCCACAAGTTTCTCAAGTTTCCTTGCCCTGTGATTCACATGGGTCTATTGACTTCAGTAGCTATCCTTTCCGAGTGAGTTTCCTTCTATTATACTTCCTCATTTTATTGACTGCTATTTAGCCGTCCCTCTAATTTAATTTCTGTTAGAAGCTACGAGTACTGCACTTCTAAAGGAGTGCTTTATGTTTACTTTATTTATGTCTTACTGTTTGAAGCTTGAAGCTTGAAGCGTTACTGGATATAACTTTTGCACGGGGTCCCTAGTGTATCTGTCTAAGTCACACTACGATTCTTCAGGAATTATCTTTAATGTCCTTATCCATTCATTTAAACCTATCGTGCTCTTATCTACTAGCTAATGGATCACCCAAGTTCATGTGAAATCAACTGCCTGTCCTGACGCTCTTGTTACCATTTGTTCTTAATTTTTATTAACATCTCTTGCTTGTGAAGTTTTGCAGTCATTTGTTTCTGGCCTTCGTGACAAGATGACTGGTGTCAGTCTTTATGGTGTTGTTACCAATATTGTCAAAGAAAAACATACCGCAGAAGCAGTCTTCTCCTTGAGAATTGAAGATACCACCGGACCAATTTGGGCAAAGTTGCATTTTGTGAAGAATTGGTAGGGAGAATTAGTTAATTGAATACAGATGGTTCTACTGTCCCTTCCCTGATTATAATGTTTACATATATAATGCTGATTTTGCTTCTATGTATTTATTTCTTAGGTCGCTTGGAAGGTTAAGCCTTGGTCACACAGTGTACATATCAGGCCTGACATGCTCTATGACAAAGAGGAAGTGGTGAGCTTATTCAAGAATTACAATTAGTCACCTCTGATGTCAGTATGTAGGCTGGTTAACGTTTTTTCTAATGTTGGCAATAAGTCAGCTTATAGTTTTTGTTTAGACACTTTCTGATTTGTTTCTAGATATGTGGTTTAGTTTGGTTTCCACTTAAACATATTTGCTTGGCAGCTTGGAAGCATCATGGTTCGAGAACATTGCTGGAGCTTCTTTCTTCAACCTCAGTTGCTTGCCAGCATTACTAAATTCATCTTGTCTTCGTAAGTTGTCAAGACTCGCTGATCTATCCAGCCAGGGTAGCTGCACGCAGGTACGGGATTTGCATGAATTTATTTTTTGGCTAGTAGCCATGATAAAACATTTGACTTAAGTTTCTGTATGTATTCGCTTGTCTATATACTCCTGAATTTTCTGCTGTTAATCTACTATGTTCACTGGCCTTTATATTCAGCTTCTCTTCGTGTTCGGGCCTATCAATAGCAAACTTTGGCCGGTTTATCACAACTTTGTTTCCAAAATATAGTTTGGAATCGAGGAACGATGGTAGATTGGTAGGCCTGGCTCCTGAGTGTGCTCCTGCATTGGTTTTGTAATTATTATCAGCACACCGACACCCAACAGAAAAACTACACCTAAAATATAAAGAATTCATAGTTCTGTGACTTTAAGACAAAATTACCTTGCATCCCTTCTTTGAATTAGTTCTCTTGGTACACTGGATGTTTAGTTATCGTTTATCATGTGGACAGATAGTTCAGGTTTGGGCAGTTTGGCTGGGGGCTCAGTCCAATGTCAGCACAAGATTTTCACATACCACATGTGGCCATTTCGTTACTGAGCGCCCCAATGGGGTTATGGAGTGTAGCTTCTGCAATGACAGCAACTGTGGCGCTGAAGTTATCCGCACTTTCCACCTGAAAATCACTCTCGCAGATGAGAGTGGGAAGGTTTTTGCGTGGTGTACTGGTCACGCTGCTGCAGAGTTGCTGCAGATATCTCCTGACGAATTCCATGAACTGCCTGAGGTAATCCTATGTCACTTTTAGAATCGAATCACAAGGATCTCCTCTTTTGGGTCCTTTATTTTATGATCTGTATTGATGTTTTGTCGAGAAAACGCTTCTAGTTTTTGGTGTATGCGAAGTTCTTATTGATCTAAAATTTAGAGCTGTATCCCAGGATGAACAAGATATGTATCTGGCTTCATTAGCGAAAGAGCGATTCACGGTCGCGATTGTTAACTGCAAGCGGGAGGGTTGTGAAGGCAGTGATGCTCTTATGCAAGAAATTGAAGGCGTCTCATGGGAGATCACTCGGGCATTGAACAATGAATAATTCGTTGGCTTGAAAATGTAATACTTTTAATCGTCGAGTAGGTAGTTCAATTTTGTATGAGCAAAGTATAGTAAGAAATTGATATATTTTTGGTGCAAATGAAGTGGAAAAGATTTTAGAAAAACGGATTAACGGTTCAGTGTTTACAGTTACTTATCTTCGAAATTATCCTCACGAATAGTAGAAAATGAATTGTTGAGATATTTTTAAGTTTGAAGTTTGTGGATGACGAGTTTCTTTTAAACATTATTATGATGAGTTTGTCCTGCAACTTAATTGAAAACTTTCATCTATTAGCGTAAAATATCATTGTATATAAAAATGAAAAATTAGAATTAAAATTTGGTTAGTTACTATTGTGTGAGAACACAATGAAAACCAAATCCAAATCCATCGTAAGATTCAAGATTTATTTGGTGATATATTCGATCGTGTTATAATAGAAACAAAAGGCGTAACGACACTTTTGTAATGGTATATTTGACCGTGTTATAATGAAAGTAGAAGACATAACAGATACTTTTCGTACACGACAAGTTGCTGCACGGAAACAGCGCGTTCTGATTAAAGCTTATTGGGTCATATTGAAAACAAATAAATCCATTTTTTTTACAAGAAGGAATAGATCTTTACAAATAATGTCATGTCGGACATTAGAGTTTAGGGACGTGTTACTTCTCACACACCTTTTGTTAATTTTTATACTTTGATATTTTTTTAATTCAGCTGATCTCACGGTCGCAAATTAAAAAAAGGTTGTAGGAAGTAAAAAGGGCACACCCCTATTCGCATCTTCCTTGCCATCTTGATTGTGAGTAGTATTGTTGGCTTGAGCACCATATAAACATGTATTAGCAATTTGCTTAGATGATAGGGCTGCTTGTTTTAGGCGGGCCAAAATTTGTAAGAGCCCGTTAAAGGAAAATAACTATAAATAATAATTGGCCGTACTAGGGTTTTAGGGATTCAGGGTTTAATGTGGGGTTTTAGTCACAGCAAGCACTTCAAGCTCCAGTCTTTTGTTCATCAAAGCGTCCAAAGCTTATCATTTCGTCGCCAATGGCGGTTTTCCATCACCGTCAGGCAAAACCCTAGCACAGTTTTCCCTCTTGAAATCCAGGGTTTGTAAATTATGGAGGATTTCGACGATGATTTCGGGGATTTGTATGCAGGCGTTGAAGCGCAGGCCAATTCGGCCATCAATGGCGTAGCGGACTTCGCTCACTTTTACACAGAAGATGTAAGTGATGATAATGGAAAGGCGAAAAACGCTAGTCCTGGCTCCGATTCGAAGAAACCCGATTTTGTCTGCGAGGAGTTGGGTGAGAAAGTTTCGGCTTTGGAGGAGGATGAAGACTTCAATGGAAGTGACGGCGAGGATGACCTGAAAATAGTGCTGAATGATGAGGACTGTGAGGGCAAAGTGTTTCCAAATGGCGGCCGAGGGAGAGTGAAGAAAGATGAGCATGAGGATGAGGGTGATGATGGTTTTCCGCCTACGAAAGAGTATAAGGTATTATCTTTTTCTTTTGTCTAAATTAACTTGAAACGAGTAATTTTCAATCTTTGGTTACAGAAAGTTGAAGTATTTGGAATATTTATGTATAATCGAAATCTTTCTGCTTACAGAACTAGATGTTCATAGATGATGATTATGATTTTTCATATTCATAGATGCTTGGTGCTTTGTGCAGTACCATGATAATAGTATGCGCTATCAACACAAGGGGTCGAGCTCTCAGATTAGTTGTATTTGTGATCCTCCTAATCGAATACAACAACAACAACAAAGCCTTTTCCCACTAAGTGGGGCCGGCTATATGAATCCTAGAACGCCAATTTCGTTTAGGATTCATTTTCATAGGGATTCGACGTAGCTTAGGAGTGCCGGCTGTCGACTACCTGATGCCCTCCCCCTTCTCCTTTATCCGGGCTTGGGACCGGCAATGTAAGATAAACTTACACAGGCTTCCTTGGTATAGGTTAGTAAGTTAAAAAACAAAATTTTAAATATTGCACAAACCCAATTTCTGTATAATTGGTAATTTTGGCTACAGTTTGAACCTTCTTAAAAATGATGGTTTTAGAGTAATACTGAACTGAACTATGACACATTAGCATCCTTGTTTTCTTTATTCCAGGGCCATACTTGATGTAAACATTGAATCGTTTGAGGAGAAGCCATGGAAGTATCCTGGAGTTGATGTAACAGATTATTTCAATTTCGGTTTGAACGAGGCCTGTTGGAAACAGTACTGCATCTCCCTGGTAACTGAAATAATGCCATGCTTATCATCCCATAGAAAATTATGGTGTAAAAATAGTGTCCGTTCTAGTCTTCTAGATGCCATTTAGATGTTCTGGCAGGTTGAAAAAGTTTTTTCCTGAAACTTTCTATGCTGTGTAACTTGTGGCTGTGCTGTTAATAGTCTTGTGATATGGCCAACCGGTTCTCATTTGTTTTCTTTAACACAGCTCTGAGTAAATGAAATCCTAATACTTAAAATGCATTGCAGGAACAACTATGGCTAACATCTATGCAGTTTGGGATCCCTGTCTCAAAAGCGTCAAAATTTTATCAGGTTATTTGTTCGAATTTTTTGAGAATCTTATTATATCATCATAACAATTGTTCAAATTTTACGTGTTGACATGTCCACTAATATCTTCCTTACATAAAATAGACTAAAGAAGCTGGATCTGCGTATGAGAAATTCTCCCGGGAAACTATTTATAAAGAAACGAACAATGCTGGACCAACGAAGTTTGCTCCGCCTCCATCTAGAGATTCTGATTCCAGTTTCAGAGAGTTGGAACTAGTATGTCACAGTTTATTACTATTCTCTGATTCTTGTTTTTAGAAACTTGGTTGAGATGTTTATGACTTGGCTTTTGATTTCTTCAGCCAAAAGGAAGAGCAATTCAGGTTGAAGATGGTATGGTTGAACGCCAACCATCTTTTGATAGTAGGCATCCACGTAGTTTGGATTCTGATGTTGTGATACAGGTTGGCTGTCATTTTGAACTGTCAGATGGATTTGTTACATCTACCTTGTATTAAGTTATCACTAATTGATTGATTGGGCAGATTGCGGTGCAGGATGGCACTGAGGAAACCTCAAACTCTGGTGAGGAACAGGGCCATACAAAGCTTACTGCACATGAGGCATCTGATAATGGAGAATTAACTGCAAATGGCAACCGAATTATTCCCGCCGAAGAAGATGATTTATTGGTAGGAACTCCGGAAGGGAACACAAGAAGATCAGACTGGTTTGTATTCTGTTATATGTGGAGCCCTAAATAATTCAATTATTATGTTCCATTATATAAATTTAATTACAATTTCTGATAGTTTTCCTTGATATCATCAGGTGTTCCCTGAGGATCAGTGCCAGTTGTCCAATGACAATAGATTCTGATCAAAGAAATAACCAGGTCGTTGATCTGGATGCGTCTGATCAAATTCAGGGGAATGCTGTCTCATTGGAGACTACTGAAATTGAAATTAAAACAATGGACAGTGTTGGCAAGGATACTTTGTATGCCGATCAATGCCTGATGGAAGCACAATTATCATTTGGTGATGACGATCAACTTAGCCCCACTACATCCTGTTTTGGAAGTGATTCTGAAGCATCAAAGAATGGTGTTCATTTTGATCCAGAAGATACTCATACTCCTGTCACATCATCTTTTGAGAACTCGAAAAGCAATGGCATCAAGAGAACTTGGATTTCCAGAGGAATTAGGGTTTTGAATCGACGGAGAAGACGATTCAGGCAGTGGCGAAGATGAATGCGCCGCCATATCTTGCAGAGATGATGATGCAAGATTGATCGGAGAAGAGAAACTGAAGAATCAGAGGAGAAGAACAGAAGAATCGATCAAGAATCGATCGATCGATCGAGTCGGGTGAGCGGAAGGATCGATGCTGTGAAGCAGAAATGGCGTGATACCATATAGAAACTGGAAACTTCCTCTGTAAGCTTTCCAATTATATTTCTGAAATAATCATTTGTACACTGTGAAGACATATATATATAGCCTTTGGCTATTTACAAAAATACCCCTTAACTGCCTAACCTTATAACAGTTCTAACTAATCACAAACATTAGCACAGCTAATTACATTTAGTGATAACAAACTATTTAACAGTAACTGAAATGGGTGACTTGTCATTTTCCCTAATAAATAGTTGATATAAAAAATTATTCCACACGTAAAAGTCATGGTCGAAAGGAGCATAAGCATCAGAAAAGGAGGCTTCACAGTGTTGTTGAACCAAAGATTCACATTAAAGATGATGATGATGATGTGTCGCTCGCCCCGGAAATGGAGGACCTTTATGACAGGGTAGTTCATTGAATTATAGCAGACAGAAGAAAATTCTGCGAGATTTTGGCTATAGTGATAGAGAAGATATTTCAGATTATAAAGAATCTAGGAGATATGCCGACAACCATGTTCATACCGCTAAAACAAATTATGTGGATAGAAAAGGTAATCACAAGATCCAAGACAAGCTAGATCCATATTTCAGAAAAAACTGGAATGAAAGGGAGTATTTTTGTGAAGATAGGGATAGAGATTGGCATCGTTTTGGAAGAACACGATTCACTAAGGAGAGGAGTCCTGTCTCGAGCAGGGAATCCAGGTGGTGGCATTCCAGTTATTCCCCACACACTGTTGAACAAAGGGATGCTCAATTTAGAAGGAATGCCAAGAAACTGCAGTTTCAGAAAATTCCCATCCATGGTGGTGGCTGTTTCGGTTATAAACGTGAAGATGACTTTGTGGGAGAAAAATTTAGGAAATGTGCTTCATTCACTGATTGAAGAATGAATAATTTGGATGAATTTGATGAAAGGCAGTTTCCTCGGCTCAGGAGAGAATTACAACACTCAGTTGAAGTCCCAATTTTGATTGGGATGATTCATGGTCTGAGAAAATTGAAGATGAATATTGCAGACATGGAGAAAGTCAGTATTTGTTCGATCAGTCTTACAAAGAATCATACGCAGGTGATGAAGGAAGGTGGATTGACTCCCTATCACCAAGAATTGATGTTTCTCACACAAAAGCAACTGATGAAAGATATTGGAGACATGCTAGAGAAACATACTCTGCTGAATTCAAAGAGAGTAATTGGTTTGATAATCGTTATAATGCTGATGAAATTGATGACATCATTTATCCGAGTGATCAATTTAAGTGGAGAAGATCTAACCGGCGATCTGAAGTCCTACACTGGACTGAGGATCAGTTAACTGTCAGGTGCCGTGGTGATAAGTTGTATTCTGAGAAGTCATCCCTTTCATATCAGAAATATGTAAGACATGACAAATTTCATGCTAAATATGGTTCCTACAATGATGCAATGCATGTTGATATGCTATCAGAGCAGGATAGATTAGAATTGATGAGAAAAGGAAGTAGCGCTAACTGTATTAATAGTAGTTCTAAGATGTATATCGGTAAGCATGAGCGGACAGCCCTGAGGTGCAGAGGTTCGATTGACTTGGTTGTTGGGGAAGGAAAGGTACAGTTGGGGGAACCCAAGGTGAAACCTTGTATCATTGTACTTGTATATATGAGTGCTCGACAAGAGTTGAGCAATCCTTTCTTATTCTTTTTAATGCTATCTCATTGCATTTTTGCTCTTTTCTTTTCTCTATGTTTTTGTTTCCTTTCCTCTTATATCGTATTTTTACTTTCCTCTCTCTTAAGTAATGTGTTGGCTATATGTTCTTAATTGTTGGTTCCCATTAGGATGGCCTTCTAGGTCAGTGTGTCAAGCATGTAAGTTGGGGGAATAAGGTTCCCCATCAATCATCAAGGCATTATTGTAGAATCTTCTATACTTTCCTATTCCTCGTTATCAGTCGGGAATTTCTGGGTAAAGTAGGCTTGTCATGCTTGTTGATTTCATGGAGGTTGACAAGTAAAAGATACTGCTTTACACCTTGCAAATCAAAACATGGTGCTAAAATATTTGAATAAAATAGGTGTTTTATATTGGATGATATATGATAACAATGGGTGTTACTTGAGATATTGTTCAAGTTATCAGAATCTATAGTATTTAAGGTTGCAAATTTGCATGAATCCAACATGCATTTTTATTTTGTTCTTTTCAAATTTGCTTGTTTTTCCACACTACCTGTCATCACATGCTACTGTTATAGTTGTGGGTGGTTTTCATATTTATCTCTCATTTATAGAATGTATTTTGTACAATTTCATGTTCTTATTTCCATGTTTGTTTGTGTTTTGATTTTTAGGGTTCATTTGATCTGAAAACTTTGGTCTTCTTTGTAACACCATTGGGTTAATGTGATTTCAATATTAGCCTGCAATTATTTTAATTCTTCTCATCAGTAGTTGTGGGACTCCTTTTGGGCACATACCCAGATGAAGAAGAAAACGGGAGGGATTCTTTCTTATTTAGCTATCGTCTTTCATTCTTTATTTATTGAGATTGTTTCTTTCTTGCTGTCCAAAAGTTGCAACCTTTGTCTCTTTGCTATTTCCATGCTCTGTTAATTTATACTTCAAACTATGGCTAATGTCCTACTGGCAGTCATGCTCTTTACTTTTCTTTTCTATTATCTAAGTATTCCTGCAATGCACCGACAATTTAGAGCTCTTAATCCTTGTTAGGCAGTTTCCTACCAAGTAGCAACTGAATATTAAATGTGAAAATCAAATATTCGTGTTTCTTACATCAAATCTCAGTATCAAAGGGAAAAAGGAAAGTTCCCATCTCCTGGATTTGATTGATTAGATGTCCTTTGAACACAAGTAATACTTATTGAATAGTCCTTTCACTTTATTTACCTTAGTTTGAAGTCTTTTATATCTGCCACCTATTTGAAGACATTTTAACCGATGCTGCAGGGCCTGTGTGATATTTCCTTAGTTTGAAGTCTTTTTCATCATACTTGGAACTCGCTGGAATTTTGTTGATGGTTCACTCTGCTGCATGTTTCCAATAATCTGTTTTACTGTTTAGTTGACTAATATTTTACAAAAGTGTGACATTTCCTTGCTTTATGCTGCAGTCCTCTGTAAGAAGCCACAAACGTGGAACCTTGATTCGCAATGGTATGCTGCAAAATATGGATCCAGAGTTTGGTGGTGAGCAGACAACCTTAGCAGATTGTAGTCAATACGAGAAGGTAAGGGCAGTCCAATTTAAAACCCGAAAAGTTGGACGCAACCAAAACAACACAAAAGGGCTCCATAAGTTTCCAGTTATAGATGAAAATGGTGATTTGGATGCTGAAGCGTGCCAGACTCTAACAGGAGACCTCAAGACGGCACATCCCTTACAGAGAAAACATGCTTCTGAGTATTCATCAGCAGCTCAGAATGTGAATAGGCGAACATTCTGTGGAGAAATTGGTTCCAGTGCGGACAAGGTTGCAGAAGGATTTGACAACGAAAGGATTCTTGCGACGAAGGCAAAAATGGAGAAACGTGGGGAGCGCTTTAAGGAGCCAATCGCCCTGAAAAAAGAGTCAGACAAGTTGTCCAAGCCTGAGATTGATCTTCTAGTTGAAACAGCTGAAGCACAGTTACATAGGCCAAGTCGAAAGAGGCGGTGGGGCCGTATAGAGGCTGTTTAGGAGACTTGTGGTTGAAGTCTTCGACAGGATGACTTGCGCTATTTGAAGCAGGTCAATAAAATATAAAACACAACTCAGCAATCAAGATGAAGAATCAGGTTAGAAATTTTCCCTACCTGTAAAAAGGTTCATTGGTATAATAATAATAATAATAATCTCCCATGGTGATTCATTTTCGAGGATTTGTACAATTTTGCTCAAGAGTAGCAAAACCAATTTTCTGATTTCGTAGGGAGTCGCTGCTTTCGGTTACCTAGTTTCTCGCACGATCTTATTTCTTTGAAAAAGTGATGGTGATGATCAATTGCAGATGGCCAAACATCATGTTCATGATTTTTTTTGCTCGAATTCGTTACGTTTTTGTTTTGTTTTGTTCAGAATGCAAACTGATGCCATTCACTCTAATATCGTTCTTGCCTGTACTCGAGCTTTATACCTGGTTGTTTAGTTTGTTATGGCATACAAGCTCAGCCAATTTTGATCACATATTTGACATTTTGTTCTTGCGAAAATCTTCTAAATGGTTGTGTGAGCTGCTGTCCTGCTTTATACAGGTTACTCCTTAAAGTTTGATTTTATGACTGATCATGCTTTTAATGGAAGAAAATGAGACCTAGAAAAAGGGATCATACGTTTTATATGACCTAAGAGATACTAATAGGTAATATATGTCTGGTTACGTTGAAAAACTTAGTCCGCACTCTGACTACGTTAAAAAACTTAGGTAAGACACCCTGCCAATGTCATCCTATACAGCGCCTCTTATAAAAAGGTCAGACGAACTATATTTTGATCTCATCGGATTACACTGAGCTTTCCTGATATGGGGCCATGCAGAAAAGGAACTGCAAAGAGTTGTACCCAACAACCCACGCTCGCATGTTTAGATTTTGGATTGTTTTTGTCGGATGCACAATCTGATCTTTAAAAAACTGACCAATGATGGGGTTCCACGTAGCATAACAAATCTGTCCTCATCAGAACCACAGGAAAAAAGTGGAAATGTGGCAAAGTGTACACCAGTCTGCTCAACTCAAGTCGATGTCGTCTCGCTTGAAGGAAACTGGTACCCGGTGTGACCGTCAATTATGTGATTGCTCTTCTGGAAATTCCAATTGACTAAAATATCCTTTCGAATGTGAAAATCTCAAAACTATAACAAAATGATATAATATCTAGTAATTTCATATAAACTTTACTGAGAATCGCAACATTCATTTGCTAAAAAAAACACTGACTTGTGATGCAAGAATTGTCAATCTCATTCAAATATCCCCATCCACAAGAAAAAAATATATATATCATTCATATCCTAAATGGGTAAGTTTCTTAATTTGCCACTAAACTTTTATTTGAAATCCAACCTTTTACAATGACAATTAAATATTCTCCTCGTTAAATCTTATATCAATTTGTCACACAATTCTAACTTCAAAGTTTGTCTACCATGAAACAAAGCATAACATAACACACACCAAAATTTGTAGTCAATAAATTAGTGGTTGTTTGTTCACTTGATTTACGCTATGAGCTTGTTCATTCTAAAATTTTTGCTAACTCATAGGTGTTTTTTAACTTTGAAGTATCAAAGAAAGAAAAAGGCTAAGAAGACTCTCAAAAGTGAAAATTTTCATTAATTCTTTGTCAACTTAAATTTTATGCACAATATTTTGTAATAGTGGTACGAAAATTAAACGATAAACAAGTAACAAAGAGTTTATAGCATTTCTTTCAAAGAAAATGAGTAGAAATACCTTTTTACCTTAATTTTTGTTTTGTTGTTTAATACAGGAGAAAATTTGTAGGGTCCAAAAGTGCGCACGTCCACGGCTATAAGGATATAATAGTAATTATACAGAGAGCATTCCTCCTCTACCCGCCTCACATTCGCGGTTTCAACGTGGATCATACAATACAGTTTAATCCGTTAAAACATACACGGACAGACTCACAGAAATGCACCTTCTCTCTTCTCCCTCCTCCTCCAACCCCCCCAACTTCTCTCTCTTCTCCGCCTCCCAAAACCCTAACCCCCTCGCCAGATTCACCTTCCGAATCCCCACTTTGCCCCTCCACTCTTCCTCCTATTCCCTCCCGGCCACTCCGCCTCCCCGCTGCTCTTCCCGGGACTCCTCCACCCCTGTCCTCGACCCGCTCCCCGTAAACGCCACCGTTTCGACCGAGAGCCAGAGTAATGACGTGCCGCCGGAGACAGAGTCCGCGAAACGTGAGCTCGTGGTTCGCCGGCCGGCGATGGAGGCCTCCGGCGAGGGAGATGATGGCGGTGCGGCAACTACTGTCCTCGACGCAGGGCTTGCGGAGCTGGCGAAGAAGATGCCGATATTCGAGCCGGAGACTGCGGAGTCGGGCGTGAAGGAGAAGCCGTTGGCGGTGAACTTGGACTTGGCGTTGTACAGAGCTAAGATCTTGACCAGGAACTTCCGGTATGCGGAAGCGGAGCAGATACTTGAGAAGGTATGTATGGATATGGAGTTTTGGAAAGTGTTTGTGAAAATGCAAGTTCGAATATTTTTGGAGTGCTTGATTGGTAATGCTCTGTTTGATTTGTTTTTTGGTTGTGAATTGGTTTGCGAAAGTGTATATATTATTGGCCGGAAGATGGGAGAGCTTATGTGGCCTTGGGGAAGGCGTTGAGCAAACAATCGAAGACTGCGGAAGCTCGAGCTGTGTATGAGAAAGGGTGCCAAGCTACTCAAGGAGAAAATCCATACATTTGGCAGGTGGGTTTTCGTTGTTTTTCCAAAGTGAACTCTCTGCAATTTGTTATTCATCTAGGAAAAATGGAAACATAGATGTCTGGAACTTCATTGATTATGACCAATGGCTATTGATGCATGTTAGTTTTCGGGTTTTGTTAAGATGAGCCTCTTACATTCACTAAGAAAGATGGAGTTACTGCCTAAATTAGTGGACGATTTAGTTGTTGATTCTTTGTGGATATGAACAAATCAGGCACTCCGTTGTTTCTTGTAAGCATCCGAAAGAATCTTGTTGGGAACTATATGTGGGAATAGATCTTGTTAGGATTGATTGATTGATTTCATTAATTGAGGTGGTTTTTTACAGTGCTGGGCTGTTTTGGAAACTAAGATGGGAAACATAAGAAGGGCTAGAGAATTATTTGATGCTGCCACGGTTGCTGATAAGAAACACATTGCTGCCTGGCATGGGTGGGGAGTTCTAGAGCTAAAGCAGGGAAATATCAAAAAGGCAAGGCATCTGCTTGCTAAAGGTCTAAAATTTTGTGGTGGGAATGAGTACGTATATCAGACACTTGCATTATTGGAAGCTAAAGCAAATCGCTATGAGCAGGCTCGGTATTTGTTCAGCCAGGCTACTAGGTGCAATCCCAAAAGCTGTGCAAGTTGGCTTGTAAGTCATCATTTTCTTGCACACAGGCTTCTCGGTTACAAAGTAACTTTTCATTTCTTTTCTGGTCTGTTGAAATGTTTTTCTTGTAGTAATTTGTCCAATTCTTACGATACAGGCATGGGCTCAGTTAGAAATGCAACAAGAAAACAATCGTGCTGCCAGGCAACTCTTTGAGGTGATTTTTTATTAGTAAATTGTCAAAAAGGTCATGCATGTCTATCAGTTCCTTTTCATCGTAGATTAGGACTTTGCAGCAGTAATTTTTTCTCAGAAATTTAGAATGATTTAGTTACTTAATTGGCTGTGTTAGTTTTTTCGTTTTATGTTCTGTGTTTCCAGTGTTGATTTTAATGTTTTCCACCTCTATCTGTAGAAATCAATACAGGCAAGCCCCAAGAACAGGTTTGCATGGCACGTTTGGGGAATGTTTGAAATTAATATAGGTAATGTTGACAAGGCAAGAAAGCTTTTAAAGATTGGTCATGCACTCAATCCAAGGGATCCAGTTCTCCTTCAGTCCCTTGCTTTATTGGAATATAAAAACTCAACCGCGAATCTTGCTCGGCAGTTGTTCAGGAGAGCATCTGAGTTGGATCCAAGGCATCAACCAGTGTGGACGGTATGACTCTCTTATCAGTACAGAGATCTGAGTTTGATCGTAAATCATAAACCTGATGCAATTTTATTTGTTTGATATGACCGGCCTGATAAATTATGTCTGTGAATGATACAAGTGGAATCGGTGACTTGTATACCGCTAATTTATTGGGCGTTTTGTTGCCTGCATAAAGTGACATCTTCTTGTTGCTTACCATGACATTCCTTTTTATCTTTCTTTCATACAACATAATAATTTCTTTGTACAAAAGAAAAGTGATTTCCCTCTTTTATGCATTGACTACTTGCTGATAAAACCTGATAGAAGTATCTTTAGGATTACAGGGCTTGTTTGTGTATACATGCATCATTGAATTTAACACAAAACTAATTCATTGATTGCAAAATCTTCGGATGTTTAGGCTTGGGGGTGGATGGAATGGAAAGAAGGAAACATAGAGACAGCAAGGAAATTGTATCAAAAAGCATTGTCTATTAACTCAACTAGTGAAACTGCTGCTCGTTGCCTACAGGTAATGACCGTAATTAGGTATCTGGTATCTTATATATACTATATAGAATGTTCAGCTAAGTTTTTAATGAAACTTGCTTCGCGTCCTTTCTATCATGATTGTTAGCAAAAGGATTAGCAACGACACATAAGAAGCAATATTCTTAAAGACGAAACATAGATCAATGTCATTGCAGCGTTATCCACTTGTATGATTATGACGGCTTTAGGCAATGACCATCTTTTTGTTTGGCAGGCTTGGGGAGTTCTAGAACAGAGAGTTGGTAACCTATCAGCCGCCAGGAGATTATTTAGGTCCTCCCTTAATATAAATTCTCAGAGTTATGTCACATGGATGACATGGGCATCGTTAGAGGAAAATCAAGGAAACACTGTACGTGCAGAGGAGATTCGCGACCTCTATTTCCAGCAGGTTAGTACTCACTAATTAGCTAGGTTACTGCATCTTACATGTGAAAAGGCTATTTGTTTGGGATGCAAGTCTTGGAAGGCTTCAGGCCCTCAACATTGAACACTCTTTTTGGTTTCTTGCAACAGCGTACTGAAGTTGTAGACGATGCTTCATGGGTTATGGGATTCTTAGACATCATAGATCCGGCCCTTGAACGTATAAAGAATATCTTGAGGTTGGACCAGAGTTCAAAAGAAATGCGACAGGACGCTTTGCGAACAATAGTTGGAGCAAATGAAAGGAACATCGATGAAGAGCCAATCAGCCCTTCCTCTAATAGCAATGACACGGAAAGCGAGAGTGGGTTCGATGTGGATGCATTTGTTAAGGAAAAGTTATCTCTAGACCCATCAAAGCTAGAAGTTCAGATGGTGACCTCGCGGCCTTTTCCGGTAAACAGAAGTAGAGTGTGAGCATTGCAGTGAGATTTGCTAACGGAGAACCTGTTACACAAGATGGAGAGGATCTCCAGAGGGATCTTCTAGTATAGGAAAGGTAGAGCAATTGAATCGTATATAGGATTCATGTGACCCTGCAATCTCCCACTGAAATCCGGTTGCAGTATATATACTGGGGATAAATTAAGAGGCCTCCTTCCTATGGCCTCTGTGATTAATTTGTAGCATGAATTTTGAGGGTTCGCTTTGTAATTTACTGGACAACATCAATAGCAATACCATTTTAAATTGGGGTTTACACAACGAAGTTAGGTCGTCACAGTTGGATTAGTCACATCCAGCTATCAAATTATTTATGTATAATATACTGCCCATGCATATACGTGAATCGAATTTATAATCTTCTCCAATCAATTAATGAAAGAGGACTACCCTTAGGTCGTAGCTAATTGGTCAATTTCTTTTGATCATTCTGTTGTCAATCAGCACACATGATTCCAATGAGCGATTCTAATTAGTAAATCATGCATTATTGGTGGAGTGTACCACACTGATGAGATGATAAACAAGTATAACCATGCATGTAAATCAATATATATATATATATATATATGATTAATTAATTATTGAATCTTTTGATGGTACTACATAAATGACTAGATGCGTTCTTACGTTTAAACTATGATGAGCGACCCTAATAATTATTTTTCATATTAGGCCTAAGAGAAATGCTAAAGAGACTCTCTCAAAGTGCGACTCTCTGCTCCCTCACAATTTAACATTAATTCTCACCCCAGCATTATAAAATATTATATAAAAAATGAGGTGGCAGAAAGCCTTACTTTTGAAAAAGTCTATTCAGCATTTCTCATCCGACAATATTATAAATTGCGAGTTTAAAATTATATTATTGTGGATGACTCAAATTTTACTTATTTCAAATCAACTGACTCATCATTTAAAAAATAATAATTCAAGTTTCCCTTTACAGTAATTTCCACGTTTTTTTACTCACAATTCAAGTTTGACCCATCTGTCTTAACGAAAAAAGAAAAAAGTAATGGAAGGAAACCGCTGAAAAATTACATAGGAAAGTATCCGCTGTAAGAAACCCTAAAATGTAGTGAGCTTCATCAGTTCATGTTTAGTGCAATTATATAGAACAAAATGGTTGTATTTCATTTAGGACTTATATGTGTGACTCGTACACGATTAGAGCCACAAAGGAGGGAAACTTCAAGTTATAATTATTTGAATTTGGTAGCAGTTAATTGGAGAAACTGCTTGTAACTGCATCCTTGATGGGAGGATGAGTTGCAGTTCATATATATATCACTTTGGTCTCTCTTCTCGGGTGTGTGTGATCCTTCTCAAAGAAACAGTCCCATTGAGTGTTCTCGGATCAATTTCGTAACCAAGAGAAGAGAAGACAAGTGATCAAACTCGTTTTTAATGTCTTCTTCTACAAGTAAGTAAACCCTTATTACTTGTAATAATCGTTGCATGCATATTGACATAATAAATGCAGCAGTTATATATCATTATATGTTAAGATACTGAACTAGGGTTAGGGTTTGATTGTTAATGATCCTTATACATGTCAACATAACGCTTGAGCGGCAGAATTCAGTAATGTTACCGCTTGAGCGGCAGAACTCAGGTTTACTTACCGCTTGAGCAGCAGAATTCAGTAATGTTACCGCTTGAGTGACAGAACTCAGTTTTAGTTTACATGTGGTATCAGAGCCACGCAATTTAAACCCTATCTGACCCATACATGTTTCAAGTGTTCCGTTGTGCATGCTAACATGATTAAGTTTAAAACATTTATAAGTCAAATAACTGCTACATGAATCTTGCATGCGTGTCTTTCTTAATTTTGTGTAAATTTGGATCTGCTATCTTTGCTTTCATTTACATGATGTGTTTGAAATGTTGTTCAAAAACAATATTTACTTAACCTATCTGTGATGTGTCTGGTTTGCAATTGAGTACGATCAAGATAATGATAAATTTCATGCAATATGCATCTGCAAACATATCAGACCAATGAATTCTGAGACTAATTCAGTCTAACACCAAAGTGTAGGACTAAATTATCATTTCAGAATAATGTAGTAGCATGGATCATGGTGATATGCAAACATTAACAGGTTAAACATTTCCAAAGAAGTAAGTTTGTTGGGTTCGTTTGTATATTCAGTGTATAGGGAATCATGAAAAACATGTTATTTGTGTACTCAAATTCACCCAAGGGTGAAATTTACATCTACCGTTGGATTTTTTTCATGATTTGGTTATGCAGCAAATTTGGAACTCATAGTTATGTATGGTCAGTTTCTTGCCCAAAGGTATAACTGAAACCATAATTGAAGTGTGACAAGAAGTTAAGAATTCATTCTTCGTCATATATGTTTATGAGATTTTTTTTTCCAAATTCCTTTTTGGTTTAAAGCAGGTTTCAACATGATGAGCCTAGTTAATATGGAGAAATTGAATGGCAACAATTTCAAAACATGGAAGCAACAACTTGAGATGAATCTTGGCATGTTAGAGTTTAGTATTGCATTCAAAGTTCCTCAACCTGCATCCTTGACAGATGCAAGTACTGCACAAGAAATGGAACATTTTGCAAAATGGGAAAGGGCAAACCAGATGTCTTTGCTTATAAAGCAGACTGCGATAGAAGAGCATGTGAGGGGAGGGATTCCTAGTTGCGACTTGGCTAAGAATTATTTGGACAGAATAGAGAAGTTCAAAAGATCAGACAAAGCTGAAACTAGTGTTTATCTGTCAACACTGATAAGCACCAAACATGATGGATCAGGGAGTGTTCGTGAACACTTGCTGAAATTGGTTAACATTGCCAACAAATTGAATGCCTTGGACATTGGTATCACTGATCAGATCCTTGTTCACATGGCTCTTTACTCACCGTCGAGTGATTATGAGCAACTGAAAGTGAGTTACAACACTCAAAAGGAGATTTGGAGCATTAATGAATTGATAGCCATCTGCAGTCAAGAAGAGGAAAGATTGAAGAAGATGAGTTCTGAGAACCATGCGATTGCTAACTTTGTGCATATAGGAAAAGGCAAAAGCAAAGTCACTGGTGTTAACAGAAATGAGAATTACAAGGGAAAGAAACCATTTGCATTCAAGAAGTCTGTATCAACTGTTGGAACAACTTCTGGTTCTAAGAAGTATTGCAAGTCCACTGTGTTACCTATGAAGTCAAATGCACTCTCCATTGCATCTGGACATAAATACAATCACAATAGTGTCAAAAAATGTCATTTTTGTCATTCTGAGGACCACTTGAGGAAGGATTGTCCTGGTTTTAAAGCTTGGTTGATCAAGAAAGGTAAAACGATAATCAATGTTTTTGTAACAGTAGAGTCAAATATGATTTTTATTCCTCAAAATTCCTGGTGGTTTGACACAGGTTGTTCTATACATATAACAAACTCTTTGCAGGGATTTCAAAACCAGAAGAGAACAAGTAAGGAGATCTCCAACGTTTATGTTGGAAATGGGAATAAAGTTGCAGTTGAATCTGTTGGTTCTGTCAAACTGAGATTGTCAACTGTCTATGTTTTAACTTTAAGTAATGTACTTTATGTTCCCTCTATGAAAAGGAACTTGTTTTCTGTCATGCAGTTTGTAAAAGATGGTTTTTCATTTGTAGGGGATTCTGATCAAATTAAGTTTTATTTTCAAAATCAGTTCGACAATCTACTCGGTTATGCATTTCCAAATGGTGATCTTTGGCAAGTTGAATGTTCTTATCATCAGGAATGTCTCAATGTTGAGCATTTTGCTTCAAAACGTATGTCCTTAAATGACAAGTCTTACATGCTTTGGCATCAAAGACTTGGACATATTTCAAGAGAAAAGATG
Source organism: Crataegus laevigata (assembly GCA_963580275.1). Taxonomy (NCBI): domain Eukaryota; kingdom Viridiplantae; phylum Streptophyta; class Magnoliopsida; order Rosales; family Rosaceae; genus Crataegus; species Crataegus laevigata. The sequence continues at coordinate 11,704,265 of OY756940.1, read as the reverse complement.
ATGAGCTTAATTAAGAATGGAATATTGCCAAAGTTGGATGTTAATGATATTGTGGAATGTACTAACTGTTTTAAAGGCAAAACTAACACCTCAACAAACAAGAGTGCAGCAACAAGAAGCAATGATATTTTAGAGATCACACATATAGATGTACGTGGACCATTTCCAACAAGAACCATTTGTGGAAATTCATACTTTGTTCTCTTCACTGATGACTTTTCAAGATACACTTTCATATATTTGATTTCTGAAAAGTCTCAAGTTTTAACTTGTTTTAAGAATTTCAAATTAGAGGTTGAAAAACAATTGGAAAAGTCAATTAAGATTGTGAGGTCCGATCGTGGAGGTGAATATTATGGAAGGTACACAGAGAAAGGACAACAAAAGGGTCCATTTGCCATATTTCTGGAACAAGAAGGAATTGCAGCACAATATACAACTCATGAGACACCATCACAGAATGGTGTTGCTGAAAGAAGGAATAGAATACTGAAGGAAATGGTTAGAAGCATGTTTTCTCATTGTCAGTTACCAGAATTTCTTTGGGGAGAAACAGTGAAAACAACCAACTATATCTTGAATTAGGTTCCAACAAAAGCAGTGGCATCAACACCATTAGACAGGTAGGAAGCCTAGCCTAGCTCATTTTCATACTTGGGGATGTAGATGTGAAGCTAGGCTTTATAATCCAACTGAACGAAAATTGGACTTGAGAACCACTAGTTGTTATTTTGTGGGATATGCAGAAAGGTCCAAAGGCTACAAATTTTACTGTCCTAATGCATTAACTAGGATAATAGAGAGTAACAATGCCAAATTCATTGAAGATTGCAGTTATATACACCTTTATTCCAAAACTTCATATGTGTTTGAAGAGAAATGTGAAGAACCTCAGATCACTAAGAGTGAGTGTACCCCAAATGCCAGTGTGAGTGTTTTGATACCTGTGCCAATAGAGAGTTCACAAACATGGAATGTTGCACATGTGCCTTCTCCACCAAGTAATTCAGTACAAGATGTTATTCCAGATTCATTGCAGCATGGTTTCCATGATACTACACTACAACAATCTCTTTCTGTTTCAATTCCCAATTCTTCTCAGCACATACTTGCGTCTGCATCAACTTCAGCATCTATCCTCGAAACTCTACCGATTCAAACAAGAAAGTCTAGTCGGCCTAAGAGGTTTGCTATTCCAAATGATTATCTGTGCTACTTGCAGGAAGTTGAATTTGACATTGGTGATCATGATGATCCAACCACATATCAAGCAGCCATGGAAAGCTCTAAATCCTCACAATGGCAAGTTGCCGTGGAGGATGAATTAGATTCAATGCAAAAGAACAATGCTTGGACACTGGTTATGCCTGCAGCAACTGTCAAACCCATTGGTTGTAAATGGGTGTATAAAACTAAAAGAGATTCACAGGGAAGAATTGAGAGATATAAAGCCAGGTTGGTGGCCAAGGGTTTTACACAAAAGGAGGGTCTGGATTATAATGAAACATCCTATCCAATTTCAACCAAAGATTCATTCCGCGTGATCATGGCACTCACTGCTCACTTTGACCTTGAGCTACACCAGATGGATGTTAAGACAGCTTTTCTGAATGGTGGTCTTGATGAAAAGATATATATGAAACAACCAACTGGATTCATTGAAAGGGGGAAGGAACACATGGTTTGCAAACTTAACAAGTCAATATATGGACTCAAACAGGCCTCTAGACAATGGTATAAAAAGTTTGATCAAGTTGTGACAGACTTTGGCTTTGTAGAGAACAAGATTGACAACTACATTTATTTCAAAATGGTAAAGTCCACCTTTATCTTTATGGTTCTTTAAGTGGATGACATTTTACTTGCCAGTTCTAATGTTCATTTGCTTAAAGAAACCAAAAACATGCTTTCCAGTAGCTTTGACATGAAAGATTTGGGAGAAGCACATTATGTTTTAGGCATTGAGATTGCTAGAAATCAGTCCAAAAGATGGCTTGGATTGTCTCAGAGAGCCTACATTGATAAGGTTCTCAAAAGGTTCAATATGGAGATTTGCAGTGGTGGAGATTTGCCACTTGGCAAAGGTGATAAGTTGACATTATCTCAATGTCTTATTACTGACTATGAAGTGCAGACTATGAAAGATAAGCCTTATGCTTCTTTAATTGGCAGTGTGATGTATGCACAGGTTTGTAACAGGCCTGATTTGGCTTTTGTGTTAAGTGTCTTAGGAAGGTTTCAATTGAATCCAAGGTTAGCTCACTAGAATCCAGGCAAAAATGTGTTGAGATACTTGAAAAGGACTCAGTTGTATGTGTTGTGTTATCATCATGTTAAAGATATGGAACTGGTATGTTATACTGATGCAGACTTAGGTGGATGTATTGATGACAGAATGTCTACCAATGGCTATATTTTTCTAATGTGTAGTGGTGCTGTCTCATGGAGGAGCAAGAAGCAAACTACAAGAACAGTGTCCACTATGGAGTCAGAATACATTGGTTGTTTTGAGGCAATGAAATAGTGTAACTGGATGAAGAACTTAATCTATGAGATGAAGATTATGAGAAGCATTGAAAGACCACTCAAGCTCTATTGTGATCATACAGCTGCATTATTCTTTGCTAAAAATAATAAGAGGTCAGAGGCATCAAGACTTATGGATATTAAGTATTTGAAAGTTCAAGATAAAGTTAGAGAGGGTGTGATTGATATTCAGCATATTAGCACACATGACATGGTCGCAGATCTAATGACAAAGGCCTTGAATGTTACAATCTTCAACAAACATGTACAGAAAATGGGTTTGCAGTCAACATTTGATGTTCTTTAAATGTGGGAGTAAGCAATATAAATTTGTATGTATTGTGTAAGCTATCAGTAATGTAATAATGTTAATACATATACTGAAATGATAAAGTTTAATGCTTTCAAGATGCTTAATGATTATTAAAGTATTTGAGGTATCTGCAGAACCTTGTGACTAAAGAAATGTGGGAGTATTTCACTTGCATGCAATTCTATCCCAATATTTCGTTCTCTCGAATACGATATAGATATATTGGAGTTTAATCAGTTCGTGGTTTTAGAGTTCTGACATTGTATTCAATGTCGAATAGCTTTAAAACTCAATTGGTGAATTTTCAGTATATAGTTGTTAAAGTCATTGAGAAAATGCAATCAGTGATCACATTTGTATGTATATTTGCAGTTCAGCATGATGAACAGATTTTGCTCATATGGGAGAATGTAAGAAACCCTAAAATGTAATGAGCTTCATCAGTTCATGTTTAGTGCAATTATATAGAACAAAATGGTTGTATTTCATTTAGGACTTATATGTGTGACTCGTACAAGATTAGAGCCACACAGGAGGGAAACTTCAAGTTATAATTATTTGAATTTGGTAGCAGTTAATTGGAGAAATTGCTTGTAACTGCATTCTTGATGGGAGGATGAGTTGCAGTTCATATATATATCACTTTGGTCTCTCTTCTCGGGTGTGTGTGATCCTTCTCGAAGAAACAGTCCCATTGAGTGTTCTCGGATCAATTTCGTAACCAAGAGAAGAGAAGACAAGTGATCAAACTCGTTTTTAATGTCTTCTTCTACAAGTAAGTAAACCCTTATTACTTGTAATAATCGTTGCATGCATATTGACATAATAAATGCAGCAGTTATATATCATTATATGTTAAGATACTGAACTAGGGTTAGGGTTTGATTGTTAACGATCCTTATACATGTCAACATAACGCTTGAGCAGCAGAATTCAGTAATGTTACCGCTTGAGCAGCAGAACTCAGTTTTACTTACCGCTTGAGCGGCAGAATTCATTAATGTTACCGCTTGAGCGGCAGAACTCAGTTTTAGTTTACATCCGCGTGTCTTGGAGTCCAAGCAAGGAAGAAAATCTCAGAGTTGGAGCAAGAATCAAGATTCAGATCAGGAAGATAGCGGACAGCCGGATTCAATCCCAAGAAATAATCACAGGAGACCAAACCAGGAATGTTTTGAAGGCAGTGAATTATGTGCCAAGTAATGTTGCATAATTCCTGGGAAAAAAACCCTATATATAAACCAAGGTTTAACAGAATATGACCCAAATTGTTTTGCTATCCTCTCCTCCTACCTTTCATTCTCCAATAAATTTCTTTATGTAGTTTATAATTTTTGAAGTGTTAGCACTTTTAATGAGTAGGTTTTTTTATTTTTTATTTTTTATTTTTAAATTTAAGTTTCTCAAACACTAAATATTATTGTTGTTCCTGTAGTTTTTTTTTTTTTTTTTTGTCGGAACTCTCAATCAATTCGATTCCTGTACTTTCATGCCCTTTAATTCTTTCTTGCACTAATTAGTCACTTCTCACGTATGCACTTCGATTTTCTATTGTTTAAAACAGCGGATATCCTTAAAAATAAATCAAAATTTCAAAATTTTGTTTAATTGTAACGTGCTACTTAATTAATAAGGTTTGATTAAATTTTGTAGCGAGCTGCGGAGACAGAGACATAAGCATCTCACAGGGCCAAATTTCAGCAACTGGGATCCCAAAGTACGCAGTAGAGATTGTGAACACCTGTACCGATTGTGCTCCTTCACAAATCCATGTCCACTGTGGTCAGTTTGCCTCCGCAGAAGTTATACTCCCATCTGTCTTCACAAGGATCGCGGACGATGATTGCTCGGTGAATGGAGGAGAGCCATTGAAGCCCCATGATGTCATCAGCTTCACTTACGCCACCACCTTCAAGTTCCCCATTTCTTTTAAGTCTGCCCAGTTTTGCTGAGCGCCAAACACTTTCAAGAGATGACATAATAAACAGTTGCATGTAGCTCAGCTTTTCGTTTCCAAACCCTAGCTACTATAGCTAATATTTTATTTCCGATATTATTTATATGTTGGTACAATAAAGTTTTTTTTACATTGAACTTCTCCAGCGTAAGTTATGTATTCTTTTTCAGAAAAAAAAATGGCCTCACAAATTGCTTATTGTTCCTTATAGGTATTTTGGTACTATAGGTTGTAGTTCTTGGTGAACAGCTGCAAATTTGATTTGATTTTGAAGAGTGGAACAATCTATTTCCCCCATTCTTTTCCTTCAGATACAGAAACCAAAACAAGATCTAACAAAGGAAACCTAATTGGCAAATTTCTGTGATAGTTTCAATCCCCTATTCTCATATCTATCAAGGTGACAAACTAAATTGAAGAGGCATAATATATAATATATAATATTAGAACACAGCCTGCAAAACAAAATTCCTAGACAAAATAAAACACAGAAAAAAAGTGGTAACTGATATGCATAGTCTGTCTCATCTTCCTCTTGGATTCACTATTTGTGAAAAAACTGCACTTGTGTTTAAGTCATCCATCGTAGCCTCACTTGTAACGGTCTCTTCCTCAATTGTCAGTGTGGCATTGTGCATAGCATAAGCATCATTTGCTTTATCTTGAGCAGCAACTGCTTCTCCATCAGGGTTTTCATGCAGTTGAAGAACAAACTCAAGGTTCCAAAGCACGTCCCCCATCGAAGGGCGTTCGAGTCCATGATCAGCTAAGCATTTCTCAGCTGTCTCTGCAAACTTTTTCAAGCACTCAGGATTAATAGGCGGCCCTGACTTGAGATGTGGATCAATAATTTCAAAGAGAATTCCCTTTTTTAGACAATGTGTAGCCCAATCTGCAAGACTAACTTGCTCCTTAGGCAATGAAGCATTGAGGGCCGGCCTTGCACACAAGACCTCAAACAAGACTACCCCAAAAGAGTAAACATCAGATTTTTCCGTCAATTGTTGCCTGCGAAAATATTCGGGGTCCAAGTACCCAAAGCTGCCCTTCACCATTGTACTGACATGGGTTTGGTGAAGATTAGGACCTGTTTTTGATAGTCCAAAATCAGAGACTTTAGCTACCCAATTCTCATCCAACAATATGTTTGTGGTTTTCACATCTCTGTGGATGATGGTGTATCTTGCACCGGTGTGAAGATAATGCAGTCCCCTAGCAGCTCCAATGCAAATTTCCAACCTTTGCTTCCATGACAAGGAAGGATTTTTGCTCTTGTACAAATGCTCCCTTAGAGTCCCATTTGCCATGTAATCATAAACCAGAATCATCTCGCCGTCCTCTTCGCAAAAACCAATCAAAGAGACTAAATGCCTGTGCCTGAGCTTTGAAAGCATCTCGATTTCAGTTTGGAACTCGTGAACACCTTGCTCTGAAGATGGATTTGATCTTTTAATAGCCACTTTGGTGCCTCCATCAATAATGCCTTTGTAAACCTTGCCAAATCCTCCAACCCCAATAACTTGAGATTCGTCAAAATTCTTGGTGCCATGTTTGATCTCAGGCAATGAGAAATGCCTGCAAAGACCTGCAGCCAGGCTCGAAAGATGGCTGCTACCTGTGTTACTCTTGCCCGAAATAGTTGATGTGTTAGAGTTACCATAAAGAGGCAACCAATTGCCCATCCCGGGATCCATTCCACTCTTTCTCTTCTTCCTTATGTACACAGCAATGCACAATGCCGCAACCACAGCCGCACCGCCAGCAGCCCCGCCAGCTATTCCAATTACTTCACCCTTGCTCTTGGATCCTGCTGGGGGAGAAAAAGTACTTGCTGCAGCAGCCTCAGCGTCTTGAAGCATCTTAGATGGCACAGGATTGGGACCGGCTAAATTCCCACGCGTATCATTGAGCTTAAAGATCTCCAAACCATTAAGAATCGAATCATAGTACTCTGGTTTCTCCGACACAGATGGATGCAATGCCACCCATATTTCTTCGTCACCATCTTTGTCATTAACAAAAGTTGCATAATCCTTGTAAACCGGCACTCCTATGGACCCTGACCAAGCAATAACGTCCGCAGTCTGCTGCGCTGTTTGGTTGTTGAGAAAAATATCAAACACCCTCTGATTAATCCTGGTGAGTTGAAGCTCGCAGAAATGTAACCTAACAACATATGTGAAATTTGCATCAACGGTGAAAACCCATGTGAGATTGTAATTCTGATTGATTTTCGAATTCGGTCCCATCGATCGCGCAGTGCCGTAGACGTTGGGAGGAGCAATGTACTCCGGCAAATTACTAGGATATTTTATACTAACATTTTTCTCAGCCTGAAATGTGACTCCAAATGCTGCACCGAACAAGTACGGCGAATCGTCGTACCATGTTCTAGTCAGCCCCGAATCATTTCTTGTCGGAATAAACTGTCCACCGACATTGAGCCTAAACATTGTCTGAAGGGAAGAGCTTTGTACGTCGATGGTTTGGTCCTGAAACCCGATCATGTTCGCTGGCTGAAACATCTCGGCCGGCATCGAAATTACCTCAATGCCATTGACAAAAGCATAGGACTTATCATGTTGCGACGAGGGTACGAATGTAATGTTGAGATTGCCGGATTGGGAGGGAACGAGTGAGAATTCTCTCATGATGTAGGCCTGCGTGAGAGCTTGGGTTGTAATGGCGGCGCTGAAATTGCGAAGGAGAGAAAACCCGTTTGCGATCACGTCGAAATACGAGTTCGAAGCGTCGAGGCCGTCGTAGGAAGACGGATAAAAATGGAGCCGAACCAGAAGGCGCTGCCGTGGGGAAACAAAGAACTTGTAGGATGCTGCAGAGTTGAAAATTCTTGCAGACATGTACGGGATTTGGGAAGGCAGAGAAGGATCTTGGTATTGCGCCGTCGCGGTCTTTGAATTCTCCGAGGATGAAAGAAACCGGGAATCTGGTACCCATCTGCGGCCGTCGGAGTCGGTGCCGCCACTCGAAGAGCCGCAAGCAATGATGTATGATTCAGAGCCAGTGTCTTTGCTGAGAACATGAATGGCGTTTAAGGAGAAGGATAATATGATCAGGGAAAGTAAAATGTGGGTTTTGGAGATCATAGCTGGAAAGATTCAGGAACTGAAAGGTGAGGGAGGAAGATGATCGATGAAGGACACAGGAAAAAAAATAGTACAGGAGAACAAGAACAAAAGAGGAAATGTTTTCCTGTACAAAATGGACTTCTCTAGGGTTCAATTCAATTATAATAGTTCGACTGGATCTAAAACTGCTTTTTTTTCCTTCATTGAAAGGTAAAGATTGAAAATTTACCTGGGATTCTCACGAGGAAGCAAGAATTTCAAAATCAAACTGTGTTTTCCTTTCATTTCTTCTGTGTTTTTCATTCCTTTTTTTTGTGAGGGAGGTTTTTTGGCCAGGGTCTAACGGGAACGTTAGGATAGGAGGGGTGGTTACTGGTTAGAGAGTAACGGGGAAAGAGAGAGAAACGGTAAATGCTCTTTGGCATTGACTGCCTTGGCGTTTCTTTAGGTTAGGTTTGAGTGGTGATGCATTTAGATTGTTGTGATATAAATGGGTAAATAATTACTGCACATCTTTTTTTTCTTTTGCACATTCATACTTATTTATATTTTTATATTAAAATGAGAGAGAGTTCGGCTAAATCATAACCTAATTTGGAATCAAATTCGTCATTCACGAGATTCGAATCTAAGACTTCTCATTTTCGAGTGAAAATGAATACCACAAAACTATAGTACTGAGTGACTCGTGCTTTATTCGATTTAGATACTATAATAAATATCAGTGTGCATGAGAAGAAAAATTGTGTGTAGAAATCAATTTTCTACAAATGTGCTGACACGCCCCGACCCTGATATTCCCCGAACATCAGGATAGGCACGTGCTGGCCGACACCCAAAGGTGACGAAAGCCATTTATTGAGTGCAATTGCTGAAAATAAGGGATAAATAAGACTTATGAACATAAGGAATAGACATTTAAGGAATGAGTTTAGAGCATACATTTCTAAGAATAACATAAAGAAGTTTTAGGAAAATATACGAACAATGGAATAATACCCATGTGGAATGAACTCGAGAATAGCTGAGCAAACTTGTCTTGACGCTGGGATCATGTACCTCGAATCTAAATCCTGAAGGGGGCGCAAAACAAGGGTGAGTGGATCAAGTTCATTTACATATATAGTACGAAAACAGTTATGAACGTACTAACCCCCAAGTTTTATATATAATGAAAACTACTAGCATAATAAGTGATAGTTTTCAGAAACGTCAGCATGCCATAAAACAATTCATAATTCAATACATCGATTCATCATAAAAATCATTCTCGTAGAATCAACTCAGGAATAATTCACAAATCATCAAATATCTATAATATGCTACTAGTGAGTTCACTGAATAATAATACTCCCGGCCCAATGCCTGCACCTAAGTCTCTGAGCCCGTAGCAAGAGATAACTCCCTCCCGGCCCAATGCCTGTCTCCGTGTCCCTCAGCCTTTCGCTAGGGATTATTTCTCCCGGCCTAATTGCCAACACCAAATCCTCGCCCCAGGCGACATAGTGCTCACTAGGTACGTACAAAACATAATACATATCTAAAACTCAACTTCATAGTATAGAGTCATCCATTATTTATACTATAAAGAGGTGTTCTGAAAACATGTTCTAGCATCCTATCGTCATCCATTAGATAGTCTACCAGTTCATGGTTTTTATAGAAAATACGATTTATCAAAATATAGCTCAATATAGGCCAATAATTAATTCCCAAGGTAATATTCACAACATATTTCAAATAATTATGCTTCCTGTAAAACATTATCCAAATCATAAATATGTAAGGCATGCTGTTAATATATGAAATTTCTGTAATTAAATCATGCAAATTTTTGAAAGGATCCACTCACAGATACTCCGTAGCAGTAGAGTTGTGCGGAAAAGGATTAAGAATTTCCCCACTAGCCACTTCACCTAAGCACAAAAATGTACAATTAAACCAAACCACCTAACTATAGAGTTTCAAGAAATGGAAATAGATTTTGGGTTTGGATTAAGGTTTAGGTTTGGGTGAAATAGGATTGTGACCTATTGGGTTTTGGGTTAGATAGGTTAGGGAAAGGTTGTGGTGATTTGGGCTTAAACCCAAACCAACACACATATGCACCCTCACGGCATGCACACATGCATACCCAATATATCACACACACACCCACACGTTATATATATATATATATATACAACCCACACACACACAGTCAACACACCCACACATAGCCCACATAATATATACATAGAAGTTTGGGGGGTCCAGGCAATACAGAGGTAATGGTCAGTTTATATCCGGCAAATCTGGGTCTCGTTCATTCATGATTTTGGGCTCAAATACCAGTGGGTACATGCAAGCACCCAAGTACAAATTCATGAGTAGGCAGGTATTAAGATCAATCCATGCGAACACCCACAGAGATCAGACATGCAATGATTTTCTTTTATGGTTTTCAAACTGCTGCACATTCTGAACAAGAACAAAGATGGAAATCGTACCTTGAGATTACGGATCTGAGCTGAGAGGAAAGAGATGGAAAATGAGGGTGAGGGCGAGAGAGATAGAGAGCCGAGATTGGTTGTGTTTATGTACGGACGTCGACGGAAATCTCGCTGAGAAACTGGAAACACATACGGATAGCATGCACAGAAAAAGTGACAAGATTTAAGCTTTGATCTGTCACCTAAAATCATATCACCAACATGAAAATCCCAGGTATTCAAAGATAGGAAAGGGAAGCATCATCTGAGTGCTAGTCTGAGAGCTTCAAGCTCTCGGGTTCAATGGCGCCTGCACTGCACTGTGCACCGATGGTGCATGCAATGACTTTGTTAGATTCCTAGCGTCTCAAGGATTTCAAATATATAAGTTTCCAGTTTGATTAGTGAAGGAGATGAGGTGAAATTGAGGGAAGGCTCTCGGGGTTTAGAGGATGTTAGAGAGAGAGACCGGGTTTATTCGAGACTGAGAGAGAGAAGAAATTTTCCGAAAAAAAAAGGAGGACCCGGGTAGAGAGGGAAAGAAAAAGAAACACAGGGCTATTTTTGTAATTTAGTATAATTTTTTTAAAGTGGGTTGTTACATGTACTGTTCCATAAAGGAGGTGATTCAGCTTACTATGATGACTACATGAAGATATATACAATATCTAAGCACAAAACACATCATCAAAATAAGGAGAAAAATAGATTTTTCTTTCTTTTGTTATGTTGTTCACATTTAACTCCTCGTGCCTTGCGCCTATAAATAGATAGTCGAGAAAGGTCCCGTTGAAATACCTACCTGTTAAAAAAATAATAGCTGTTTCTTAATCTTTTCTTAAATATTTTCTCACGTTAATCATTTTGATAAATGCCTTCCACGTGAGTACAACTATATATCTCGTAGTAGTCGAGCAACTTTTATAGTCTGATTTTAAGAGATAACCGAACGCCGCAGCCACCATCACTACCAGTACCACCACTAGGAATGGGCAAATACCCATTGGTTATGGGTAACCGCGGTTATTCATCTATTTAAATTAAGCGGTTACGGTTATGGGTAACCGTTTAGATAAATAAACGGTTATGGGTATAACCGTTTACCCGCAAAATTTAAATGGGCGGTTATGGGTATTAACCGCGGTTATAAACGGGTAACCGTTTACCCATTTATTTTATATATGTAAAATTAACACAAACCATGTTTTCTATCAGACAAAACTTAGATCAATACTATTGACTATAGTGCATGGTTTATATAGCTAATTATAATATAATGTAGTTCATTATATATATATATTATGTTAATACTTTACATTATGGGTTGTCTTCTAAATAGGTTTCGTAACCTAAGAATACTTAGCAAATATTATATTACCTTCATTGGTAATAGTTAGAAATATCGTCCGTAAACTATTATTTCAATTATTAGAATAATATAAGGACTTAAAAAATTAAAATACTAAAATGTACGATGAATGTACCTATAACGGTGTTTAATTGTAAAAAAAAAAATTATGACAATTTTTTTTAAAATTTTCAAGTTGTTAAAAAACATGTAGACGGGTGAAAAAAAGGGAAATCGTAAAAAAAAAAAAGATAAACGGGACCTAAAAAGGATAAATGGGTAAACGGATATTAAACGATTATGGGTAAATGGGTATGCGGTTATGGTATGGTTAACCGTTTATAAACGGTTATGGGTATGGGTATAACCGTTTAGGTAATTACCCAACGGATAAACGGTTATGCGGGTATGAGCAGTGGCGGATCCAGGAAATAATGTTTGGGGGGTCAGTATGAAAAGCGCGCGTAGCGCGCAAATTTTTTTTAACATAAATAGCATGCATATTGTCATTTCATCGAGTCTTAGTATGCCTGAAGTCATTTAAAAAGACATATTGCACACCTGTTAATGCCTCATTTAAGTTGACTGGTGTGTAAACTTGGTCCAGTAAATTGTAAACCATACAAATACAACCAACCTGCTTTTAAGTTGCTGGTTTTCTATCATCTATATGTATATATGTATATGAATGGGGGACACGCAGTCCCCACCCCAATATAATTTTTTTTCCTTCCAACTTGTCAATTTCATAATTACCCATTTTCCTTCCAACTTATTAAAACGGCCCGTTTTGGCGTGGTTACTTTTTTTTTTTAAATGTTGCAGACAGACCACCGGAGAAGAAGAGTAGCAGCAGCCTTCGTCTTCAACCTTCGTCTTCAACCTTCGTTTTGGCCTGGTTACTCTTTCTATCTCTCTCTCTCTCTCTCTCTCGCGCGCCAGCCTTCGTCTTCAACCTTGTGCTGGGACTCCCAGTTCTTTCGGGCCTTTCATCGAACAGGTGGAGTGCAGCTCCACGAGGTCGCACCACGGCTCCGGCAGCTCCAAGGGGTCGCACCCACAGCTTCAAGGGACCTATAAGGTTAATTCCATGGCTTCCAAGAGGTCGTGCGACCCCTTTGACCCCACTGTGGATCCGCCTCTGGGTATGAGCATAAACGGTTATGGGTAAAATAACCGCGGTTACCCGCCTGTCATAACCATTGCCCATCCCTAACCACCACCGGAACCAATAACTATTATGAATTCTGTAGGACTTCCATACGGAACCGTGGCTAATGTGTTTAACGAATTAACACTTATCTGTAACCAAAGTGCCATTTCCACTAGGTCCACCACTACACTCGATACTGTAAGTTTCCTTGTAAATGGCCAACGTAGCAGGTTCCCATATACCAAAAAATCGAGTGGACAAAAATAACTTAAAGGACGCATGGCCCTTGTAAAAAGTCTTCTCTGTCTGGCTTTTCATTTCAAAATCACAACGCGCAGTTGGTACTTGTTGCACTGCAACGGGATGCCGCAGATGATACCTCTCCCTTTGGGCACGTAGTGAATGATGCTCACCATGTTATGCATTCAATTCCCCACTCAAATATCACGTTTAGTCGAAGAGAGAAGAACAAGGTGGCACATCTATTGGCAAGACTGAGTTTGGATTTAGACAATCAACTAATTTGGTTTGAGGAACCCTAATGTAATTTTGGATCTTCTCTTTGAAGATAGTACAACTTTGCAATTTGTTGGTGTTGAATGCTCTTTTTCCTTTTGTTTGGTTTGAAATCCCCGATAAAGTTTTTATTGAGGCCCATTTATTGCATTCTATCCTCAATTATGTTACGTATTCCTTTGCTTATCAATGAATATCGTACTTGCTCTAAAAAAATCACAAGTACTTTTCTAAGATTAAGTTGCATTTTTAAGATCTTGTGTTACCATTAGTCTTCCTTATTATAGCTAGATTGCATGTGAAAAATTAAATAATGCTTTTTTCAGAAACTAATACACAAGTTAAAGGAAAAAACAATTACAGACACTCAAATTTTGTGATTATCTCAAGGTTACAATATTAGTGTTAGTAGAGCTTACCATCTCAAATCAAAGTTACAAAAAAGAATTAAAATTGTCAAATTTAAAATAAAAACGAGTGAATCAAACTTATTGGAGTATAATTACAAGGTATCCATTCCAAAAAATCACTTCAAAACCCTATGCAGTGTTTGCCAGTATGCCCCTGGCTGCAGCGTCTGCCTTAAGAAGCATTTTTGAGGGCACAGGATTAGAACCCGCCAAGCTCCCGTGCTTGTCATTAACCTTAAAAATCTCCAGTCCATTGAGTATGGCATCATAGTACTGCGAATGCGTCTTCACATTCGGATGCAAAGCCACCCAAAGAAGATCATCACCGTCTCGGTCGTTCACATGAGTGGCATAATCCTTGTAAACCGGGATTCCGATTGCCCCGGCCCAGTGGATCACATCAGCCAACTCCTCCGCCGTTTTATTGTTGAGATATATATCGAACGTTCTCTGGTTCACCAGTGTGTTTTGAAAGTCGCAGAAATGGAACCGAACGACGTAGGTGAAATTTGCGTCCACCTGAAAAACCCAAGTGAGGTTGTATTTCTCGTTGAAGTGAGGGTTTGGTCCCATCGATCTTGCAGTTTTGTACACCGTTAGAGGAGCAATATATTCGGGGACGTCCTTCGTGTGTCCGATGGTGACATTTTCGGGAGCTTTGATCGAAACCCCGAGAAATGCTCCGTCGAAATACGAGGCCCCGTAAGCTGAATTTAGTAGGTATGGCGAGTCGTCCCACCATGTTCGTGCGAATCCCAAATCCTTGTTTGCGGGAATGTACTCCCCTCCGACGCTTAGCCTGTACATTGTCTGGAGGGAGGAGTTTTGGACGTCAATAGTTTGGCCCCGGAAGCCGATCAAGTCGGTCGGCTTGAACATTTCCTCCATGGGGATCACCTCCACTGAGTTCACGAAAGCGAACGTATTTTCGCGCTTCGGGGACGGCGTGAACGTGATATTGAGAGTGCCGGACTCGGCGGGGACGATTGAGTACTCTCTTATGATGTAGTACTGCGTGAGGGCCAACGCTGTGATGAAAGGACTGAAGTTTTTAAGCAGGGTGAGGCCGTTGGCGGTGACTTCGAAAACCCCGTTCAAGGAATCGGCGGAGTCGTACGTGGACGGGTAGAATTGGAACCTGACCAACAGGCGTTTGCTTGATGGGACAGAGAACTTGTATGATGTTGCAGAGTTCATAATTCGTGCTGTCGTGAATGGGACTTTAGACGGCAGGGCAGGGTCTTGGTACTCGGCTTTCGCAGTCTTCGTATTGTTGGAGGCGACGAGGTATTTCGAATCCGTTGTCCATTTCCGGCCATCAGAATCTGTTTCCCCGTCGGAAGACGAGCCGCAGGAAAGTATATAGGACTCTGAGCCGGAGCCTTGGCTTCGAACACGAACGGTGTTTGATGAGAACAAGGATAACAAAACCAGTGGAAACAAAATGTGGGATTTGTAGATCATTGCTGGAAAGAGAAACCCCTTTGAGAGGGGATTTGAGAGGTTAGTGGTGAGGGAGGAAAAAGGTCTATTGTGTTAAGAGTAGAGGAAAACTTGGAAACTTGGAAGAAAACAAATTGTTTGGCTTTCATTTTTACTGCATCTTTGTTTTCTTTTTGATCTTTGTTTTCTTTGGAAATTGATTGTGTGTGTGTTTTTGTCCCGGGGGTGTAGGGGACGTTGGGATAGGAGGTCGTTATCGGTTGGAGAACAACGGTAAGACAGAGAGAAACCGCTAATTGTCATTCGCATTGACCGAGTCCCAGATGATAATTTGGGTTTTGCATATATAATCCATATATAATCCTTTATCCAAAGGGATCCCCATTTTCAATGGCCTCATATTTTTCCTTTGTCACCTAGAGTCACGTAATAAATATGAACCTTATAAATTCTTAAGTGCATTCAGTTTTGTTATTGTTTATTAAGAAAACAAAGGATTCGAGCTAGAAACCTCTTTTCTACAACTGAGAGAAAAATATTGCTAATTAAACTAAGTGTGTTAGGTTGTAACAATGCATAAACAAATCATATTTTATGACTATGATATAGTTTTTTAGTTGTTGTTTGGGTCCAAAATATTGTTTTGGGTCGAGCTTGGAGTTATTCTCGACCTAGTGGTTTTTTTTAAGGATCATCATGGGCCATCCAGTTATAATGGGCCATCCAGTCGAGGGTCGGCCAAGTCCTATTGTAGGATGGATTAGATTGGATAAAGGAGTAGTCAAGACCTAGTATGATAAGGAGTCTTAAAGATGCTGAGACTCGGGGAATGAATTTGGCCTGTTGAGAAGGTGGGTTCAAAGTCTTAATTGGACTAGGATTGGCCGAGACCTAGTTAGATTAGGTTAAGGAGTCTTAATTCAAGTATGGTGCTAGCTCAGCCATGAGAAATGTTACTATAAATAGAGAAGGGGGGCATGATTCAGGCCCCTTCCAATTCAACACACAAATTGCCCTGCACAAAGCTTCTCAACAACCTTTGAGATTTTATCCTTCTCCCCTTTCTTCTGCCAACACATCTTCAGTTTGGATCATTGTTCTAAAAATTCCCGCCTACGCACTAGACATTTGGCCACCACCCTGATTAATGCCTAGGCGTTTGAAAATTAAGAAATAACACCTAGACCTACTGAGGTGCCCGCCTAGATCGCCTAGGCACCCACCTAGACCTGCCTAGACACTAGTCTAGGTTGTGACTCACTTATACAGAAAATAGATAACTTTCATTTTGCATTTTATTTTTTCAATATACTGTAAGAGACTTGTTGAATACTTAAAGGAACACACATTATATACTTTTTCCCCATGTTTTCATTATGTTTCAATAGCTCATAATATATATGTCATTCCATTTTGTAGTTTATGATGAAATCATATATATTTTTTAAGTATAAACAGACACTTACCTACACGAAATATAATAGATTTAATTAAATCCGCCTAGTCCTCTTAGGTGCCCGCCTAGCCGCTAGGAGTTAGGCCCTAGCCTGCCGCCCGACTAGCACCTAGCGTCTTTTGGAACCTTTGGATAGACATCACTGTGAAGGCAGCCGACGACATCTTTAGTTTGGATAGACAGCATTAGAGCCATAGAATCAGCCGATCGAGGAGCACCTTCAGTTTGGATAGACAACACTGCTTCGAGACCAACTAGTTATTTATCCAAGTCTTGGTCGACAAGGATTTTAGAGTCCTTGTTGATGAAGTATTACGGGTTACTAGGCTCGGCATATTGCACATCGAGTTTGTTTTCTGATTGGATATTCACAAGTATCTTTTAGAGTTCGGCATTCCGACGACCGAACCACATTTGCAATCAAGACGTACATTTCTTTTGAGTATTTATGTCCATATAGTTTGGTACTGGTTCAGCGTGTTCCTTTCTCGAAACTAGCAATCTTGTCTTTAGACTCTAGAACTCGAAGGTCGAGACGTGTTCCTTTCTCGGTTGCAATTGCAAGATCGAGAACTTAGTCTTGCGCTCAACGCAACATCAACATATTTTACTCCCCGCTCGAGCGCGGCTGACGAGTTGGCACGCCTCGCATATAACCAAATGACGTAGTTAACTCATTAGTTACTCGGCCTGTGTGCCATATAGGCTTGGTAGTTTTTAGAGTCAACATTTTGGCACGCTCAATGGGACCTAGTGCTAAAGCTACGAAGTTCATGCCCATTGAAACACGGTCTGTAAAAAAGAAAACAGCTATAGAAAAATCGACAACTAATCCTATAGTCCAGAACCCAAGGCAAGATGGTTTGTTACAGGCAGAGAATCCTCCTACTGCCGTAACACCAGAAGCAACGATTGTGACATGCCAAGAAAATGAAGTTGGTCTCGGCGGTCCTCCTCGTGTTGCAGAGAACCTTACCAAAATGACAAAAGGAATTTTGGTTGAAGGAGTAGTGGAGGATTGTGATGAGGATGATGATGAAACCTCTAACCCACCAACCAAATCATTTTTCCAACGACAATTTGAAGAGCAATCTCGGCAATTTGAATAGATGTTCAACTGAGAAATCAAAAGCATACGTGAAGAAATGTACAAGATGATTGATACCCTAGTTAGTACGATCCACAACAGCGGATCCACCGATCGAATCAGACAGCCTTTGTTCAAAAGTAACCCCCTTACCAACAGTACAGGCCAAGGCAGGATCCGCTCGGCTCAAAATGATTGACTTTGAAAAGAGTAATGGATCGACCAGAAGATCGGATGGATTTGATCAGAGGACAAAAACACCTGTTGATATGGTCGAAGTCTAAAGAATGATCGATTCAGTTTTGAAAAAGGGGCCGAAGTTTCCTAAATTCATACATCCATATCCTAGCTATGTGGAAAAAATCGAATACCCTAAGGGATTCAAGATCTCAGACTTCAGCATTTTCATTAGAGAATCGTCCCTATCATCATGAGAACATGCGGCTCGATTCACTGCTCAATGTGGGGACGTTAACAATGATTTCCATAAGTTGTGATTGTTTAACTTTTCATTAACAGACTCAGCATTCGCATGGTATATCAATCTCCCACCCAACTCCATCCAAAGTTAGGAGGAACTGATCGGGAAATTTCATAAACACATTTACCGACCAGGGATGGATGTGTTAATAGCTTCTTTGGCCAGGATGGGTCAAGCCTCCGATGAGTCACCAATAAAACATCATACGAGGTTTAAGTCGGCCAGAAACTGGTGTCGAGTACCTTTCCTTAAAGCCGAATTCGTTAGACTTGCTCTAAATGGCCCAGATGTAGAGTATAAAAAGAAATTCTTAGGGGCAAACTTCTAAGGTATGTACGAATTGGCTCAACATGTCGAGCAATATGATTATTTGCTTCGAGAGGAAAAGATCTCGAAGTCCCTATCCCGAGGAACAATTTATAAAGACCATATGGTCAGTTATGCATCGGCTAAAGGCGGAGATTCCCAATATGCTAGTGTAGACGCGGCCAAGATAATAATTGATAAACCATACATATGCAAGGCATTGGCTCATATTAACTCCAAGGATACCAAAGCCCGCTTGACCTCTGAAGAAACAATCAAAACATCAAAAGTTTATACTTTTGATATCACCAAGGTCGACGCAATTTTTGACCAGTTGTTGCTCACAAAGATTGTCAAACTTCGGCTAGGGCATAACATTCCCAAGGCCGAAGAGCTGAAAGGTAAAACATATTGCAAGTACCATAACTCGAATAAGCATACAACAAAGAACTGTGTCGTGTTCTGTGATGCCATTCAAAGTTAGATTGATAAGGGTAAGCTCAAATTTGCTGAAAAACAAATGGTCGTTGACGCTCATCCTTTCCCTTCGGTGACAATTAGTATAGTATATGCTCATCGGCCCAAAAATAAAAGAAAATTGAAGGCCGAGTTCATTCTAATGAAACACATCCCAAAGCAGAACTCTCGGCCACTGTTCAAGATTGATTTATTTTTCAAACGAGCCACCTAAAGAGTTTTCAGGAGCGACTATCGTCGAGCCCATATCGGACTCCAGCGCAGAAGATGCGGATGGGCCGATGGTTTTATGTAGTCAGTGTAAAGCAAATGTCATCTTAACTGAGCTAAAGGAGAAGCCACATTAGGCTATCATACAACGACCGCCTCTTATGGCCACAACGACACCTCAAAAGGTGCTCGACGCAGGCCAACGCCAAGGAGTTTTCGATAGGCTTGGCCCTCAAACACGGATCGACAAGCCACATTCAGCCAGATGACGCCTTGATTTCGACACACCATTTATAACGTGGACCATTATGGGCGCAACGCTAACAGCTCGAGTTCATCCGCGAGCCAGAAAACCTTTAAACCTCCTGAGTCGTGTGACTAATGGTGGTATAGTCATAACTTTCCTACTGGCGTATATATCACACTCTCTAAATCTCAGAAAGGCTGGTGCCAGCAAATAGACTGCATGGCCCGTCGACAAGCGACTCGGGCTATCTCGACTACCAAATGACATCCGAAAAAAAATAATATGTAGCGAAGATGATCGACAACCTCCGGCAATCATGGCTGAATTACTTCAGGGAAAAAAAGGTGATCAATTGTGACATTGAGACCATAATCAAAGAAGTTGATAAGAGCATTAAACTTCTTCTTCGGCCTGAAGAGATAAAAGCTCGTTTCGAACACTTCAGGAAGGAAGCAGAAAGTAAACTCCCTCTATTGCCTTCACAAGAGCCATTAATAAGAGTCTGACGAAATCTACACCCCCATTTCTCAGCGAAGCCTTGGAGTACATGCGAGAGTTTCATAAGAAACATTCCGCTAATGACCTGTATGGCTTACCAAATGCGTGTCAAGAGGCTCTTGACTTGGCACTAACTTGCCCTGATGCCAAACAGATTATTCAAAAGACCACTAATCCAGGGATGAAGGCCAGGTTCCAGCATATACGTGAAGTTTGAGTTCTCAGCTTCGTGGTCGATCCATACACTGATATAGACTTCGCTAACCTTTCTTTCTCTTTCGAGAACCTCCAATATTTACGATACCATTTTGAAGTATTCTTGACCGTGTCATTTTTTGGCCTTACAGTCGATGAGAAAAAGCGTGTGGCACGTTTGGATGCTTACTTAGACACAAAGGATGCTTGAATCTCCTATAAAAAAAACAGGCTCGTAAGGCACCGAAGGGACAGAACCAGACCCTAACCTTAAGCGAACTCGAAGAAGACAACCAGAACAAAATATGGTCGGTAGATGTACCACAGTAAGTACTCACTGAAGCAAAAGATAATCAGGCAGATGATACTTAAGATCACAATACTTCGCTTAATAGTCCAGAAGACGATGACCATGGCCCAATGGGCCCTTCGGTCCTCAAAAA
Organism: Crataegus laevigata; assembly: GCA_963580275.1. Lineage (NCBI taxonomy): Eukaryota > Viridiplantae > Streptophyta > Magnoliopsida > Rosales > Rosaceae > Crataegus > Crataegus laevigata. The sequence continues at coordinate 11,683,639 of OY756940.1, read as the reverse complement.
TATGGAAATTAGCATGGTCCATGTTTTACCCGCTGAATTCTAGCCAACCACGTCTCAACCAAATTTCTTGGATGGTAACGTGATTGCCGAAGAAGCAACACAAGTTGACTTCGTCACCACTGAGGAGGATAGGTAAGTAAGCAAAGAAGATACACAATAGCTTTTGTCGAACTGTTTCCCCATCTTCGTCTGTTAATCTTCAACATCTGCAGCCATTATATGTTTCGGCCTATATTGAAGGATACCCAGTTTCTAAAAATTTTGTCGATTGCGGGGCGGCGGTCAACATCATGTATGTGTTCATTATGAAGGCATTACCACGCTCTAGCAACAAACTCATTCTATCAAGGATAACCATGAACAGCTTCGTCGATGACAAGTCATAGACAAATGGAGTGTTTCCTCTGGAGGTAAGTGTCGTAGGTCGCAATCACATAACCACATTTTTTATAGTCGATTCAAAAACCGAGTATAATGTATTGCTCGGCTATGATTGAATCTATCAAATGGGCTGCATTCCGTCGTCGCTATACCAAGTTCTCATCTTCTGGGACCGCAAATCGGTCGTGGTTCATTTGGCTGATAACCACCCGTTTGAAGCCAACATGATTCAGACTCGCTATTATGATGATCGCGTCGGTTACATTACCCTACATGGTTTTAACGAAGAATGATGGCCGACTCTGATCTCAATTTAAAAAGCCATTGAGGTAGGCGTCAAGACTGTGCATAAGGATTTGGCAAGACTCAAGTTGGCTGACTTGATTGTCGACCCTGATGTCTGAAGCCAAACAAGGCAGGCGCTAAGCCAAGGTTTCATCCACCATGGAACGACTGCTGGCCCATTGGTATGCTATTTCCAAGCAACCAAATGCTGGCATAAACTTAGCAGAGTTTCTTGCCGAATGCGACAACGGTCCAATCCTATAATTAAACAAAGTTCAGGCTGCCCCAGCTAAGCTTGAAGACAGTTGACCCCAAGTCAATGATCATTTAGAGGAAATAAATGTAGGAACAGAGAAAGACCCACAGCTTTTATTTATTAGTACTTTGTTACCCTAACATATGAAAACCAAGCTTTGTAATTTACTCAAGGAATTTAAAGATTGTTTTGCTTGGAGTTACCATACGATGCCTGGTTTAAACCGAACGCTTGTCGAGCATGAGTTACGCATCAAACCTGGGTGTAAACCGTTTCGTCAACCTTCTCGACGATTCTCGACCGAAGTACAGCTCGGCATAAAAGATGACCTTGTTTGCCTTTTAAAAACTGGGTTTATTCGAACAGCTCGATATGTCGAGTGGTTGGTGAACATTGTCCCATTTTTGAAGAAAAATGGTGCGCTATGTATCTGTTTCGATTTTTGAAATTTGAATCTGGCAACCCCTAAAGATGAATATCCAATGCCAATTTCAGATTTGTTAATCGACGCGGCAGCAAACCACGAGATACTATCTTTCATAGATGGTCATGCAAGATACAACCAGATTTTCATTGCTGAAACTGACATCCACAAAACTGCTTTTCGATGCCCGGGCGCACTCGAAACGTACGAATGGGTCGTCATGCCATTTGGCCTGAAAAACACCGACGCCACATACCAACGAGCTATGAATACTATTTTTATGACTTAATTGGTACTGTCGTGAAAGTCTACATTAACGATGTTGTAGTCAAATCAAAACATCACCAAACACATTTAGATGACCTTCGGCAGGCTTTCCTTCGTATACGCCAACGTAACCTTAAAATAAACCCTGCCAAGTGAGCATTTGGCGTCAGCCGACAACTTCTTAGGCTTCCTTGTACACCATCGTGGTATCGAGGTGGGCGAAAATAAAGCTCGAGCAATCATTAATGCTCCACCACCAGTGACCAAGAAACAACTACAATCTTTACTTGGCAAGATCAATTTTCTCCACCGCTTTATTGCTAATTCGGCGAGAAAAATGAAAACCTTTTCCACGTTTTTGAAACTCAAGGATTCTGAAACCTTTAGATGGCGCGAAAAGCATCAAGATGCCTTCACACAAATCAAGGTTTCTCTCATGACCCTACTTGTCCTTGTGCCACCTCGACGCAGCAAACCTCTCAAGCTATATATCTCGGCAACCAAAGAATCCATCGGCTGCCTTCTTGCATAAGACAACGACAATGGGTGAGATCAGGTTATTTTCTACCTTAGCAGGAACCTCAACCTTCCTGAGATAAATTATTCAGCCATCGAGAAGCTTTGTCTGGCCTTATTTTTCGCCGATTCAAAACTCAGGCATTACATGCTTCCATTAGTTACTCAGGTCATCGCTCAAACTGACATTATTCGTTACATGCTCACTCGGTCGATAGTAAAAGGCCAAATTGGGAAGTGGACAATGGCACTATCCAAATTGAGTTTGCAATATGTGCCCCAAAAAGCCATCAAGGGCCAAGCATTGGCCGATTTCTTGGCCCAACATACCTCCCCATACAGTTTTTTGGGCAATGACATCGACATTGGCATGGTGGAAACACGTAATAATTATTGGACAATGTATTTTAATGGCTCTAGTACTTCCGTCTCGACTAGTGTTGGAATCGTCATTCAGTCTCCAAATCAACATTGATGGTATTTTTTTCCTCAAGCTCAATTTTGATTGTACGAAGGTCGAATACAAAGCCCTTGTCATTGGCCTTAGCATCTTTCATGACTTGTGGGTAACCCGTGTCCTCGTCCTCGGTGATTCAGAACTTGTGATTAACCAACTTAATGGAACTTTTCGTTGGCTAAGTTGTACTCTGGTGCCTTATCACATGGTTGCTAGCTATTTGGCCAAGTCGTTCAACAGAGTCAATTTCAAACACATTTCCCGAATACTAAACATCGAAGAGGATGAATTGGATGAAATTACCTTCGTAGCATAACTCCTAGGGGGCGAGCTAGGCCGTGTTATACTTGTGATACGACGATAGCACCCAGCTTTGGTTAATCAGCAAGTTCTCCAACACGATCACATGATCCGTACACGAGTCATGTCCTTACCTTTGTTGTTAGAACAAGAAGATCTTGTGGACGCTTGCGCAGTCAAGGCAATACCTGATGACTGGAGAAAGTTAATTATGCAATATCTCGACAACCCCAGTGACAAACATGACCACATGACAAGGGTTCATGCCACGAACTACATAATGTACCAAAATAAGTTATACCGAAAAGGTGATGACGTCTATTATTATTGTGCCTTAGCTCGCAAGAGGCCACCCAACCAATTATGGAGGTGCATGAAGGAATTTACAGAGCTCATCAATCCAGACACAAAATGCGTTGGTTGCTTCGTCAACACGGTTATTTCTGGTCGAGTATATTGAAAGATTGTATTGAGTTTGAACAAGGATGTGTACAGTATCAAATTCATGGGCCTATATATAGAGTCCCTGCTAACTCACTTCACTCGATCACAAAACCATGGCCGTTTAGAGGATGGGCCATGGACGTAATCGGTAAAATTACGCCATTTTCCGTGTTAGCAAAGCATACATGAATACTTGTCGCAATGGATTACTTCACTAAATGGGTCGAAGCAAAGTCATACGCCGAGTTAACATTTAAAGAAGTTTGTAATTTTGTCGAAGAAAACATCGTGACATATTCAGTGTACCAGAAACAATCATAATGCACAACGGGACAATCTCTACATCTGAACGATTTAAAGAGTACACAACGAGTTTGAAAATTGACTTAATCAGTTAACGTTGTACTACTTGCAGGCAAATGGACAAGCCAAAGCAAGTAATAAGGTTATAATTGGTATTCTTGAAAAAATGGTAAAAGAGAAGCCTGATATGTGGCATCTGAAGCTAAACGAAGCATTATGGGCCTATCAAACTTCACTCTGATCAGCAACCGAGATGACCCCATATGCATTAACTTATGGGCATGACGCGATGTTACCAGTCTAGCTAAGTATAAACTCGTTGCGAGTAATTGAACAATCAGGCCATGAGACAAGAGTTAGAAGACTTGAAAAAAGTTTGGGTCGATGCTTATAATTTATTAGTGGCGCAGAAAAAGATTGTTGAGCGAGCCTATAATTAGTGAGTCAGACAAAAAACGTTCGGCAAAATTCTTAAAAAAATATTATCTAATCACTTGGGAAATGCAAGAATGAAATGTTCATTTCATTAGTTTTGCGAAAAGGATACAAGCAAGGTAATAAAAATCAAAATGATCTACTGCGATATACAAAATCCTAAGGGGTCGAAGGAAGGAATGCCTCAATAGCGGCTTTTAACATTTCTTTTGAGAATTTGTGTTCATATAGTTTGGTACCAATTCGGCGTGTTTAAACTCTTATGAATATAATCACTGTAATCGAACGCGGCGCCGATGAATTGTGAACTTCGCAGAACTAGTAGCCTTGTCTTCAGGCTCTAGAACTCGAAGGTCGAGACGTGTTCCTTTCTCGGCCACAGTCGTAAGATCGAGAAGTCAGTCGCATGCTCAACGTAGCATCAGCATATTTTACTCCCCAGCTGAGCTCGACCGACGAGTTGGCATGCCCCGCACATAACCGAATGACGTAGTTAGCTCATTAGTTACTCGACTTGCGCGCCACATAGGCTTGGTAGTTTTTAGGGTCAACAATTTTATAAAGGTAAACAGAGAATGTGATATCCATTGATGGAGAAAATGGAGAAAGTAGTATGGCAATTTCAAGTTGCTAACCATTATTCAATTAAAGGAAGAAAGTTTGGAATTGTTTCTGGGACTGGGGATTTTACATTCGTTAAGGATTAAGTGGTATGGGATTATGGAAACAGAGTCCATAGATACAGAGAATCATAGATCTGTTCTTAAGTTTAATGTCAAACTAAAGCACTATTAGTGAAAGTAAACGTCATTTGGTTTCTATTTGTTTTTGCAAACTGTTGTTACTGCAAAAATTTAGTCTCACTCGTACAACCATACTTATAATAGCAACAAAACTACAAAAAAGTCGGCCTCACTCATAATAGCAAGTGCTTAGAAACTGTCCCAACTTTACTACTTAGGTGTTGAGTTTGTAAGAAAAGACTTGACTTATAATGTCCCAACTTTACTACTTAGCTGTTGAGTTTGTAAGAAAAAGAATATGAGTTGTTATAATTATGGACGTTCATTATTTGATTTGAGTGAATTGCTTTGTCTGTACAAGCAAACTTTAGACGTATATGAGTTTGTTATAAATATAGATGTCCATTATTTGATTTGAGTTAATTACTTTATGTCTGTACAAGCAATGACATCATGCATGTATAAGCAATGATATCATTGTTTACATAGACATGATGTCAGCCCCTCAAAATAAATAATGGACATCCGTATTTACAACATAATTATGTTGTATTGTATTTTATACTTATCTTGCTTCTCCCACGTTTTTTGTGCAGCCGATATGGGATATGAAACGTATACAAATAGCAAAGTGTAGATGGTATTGCCAAAAGCTAATTGGAACTTCAATTTTAGAAATAAAAGGGGATACGCGCTGGCATGAGGAGAGAAGGTCTAAAATAAAAATGTAAACCTAAAGCATCGCTACAAAGTTGGCTTCCAACAGGGATTGATTGGTATTGCTCAATATAAGTTGGACCATAAAAATTTAAGACTAGGATTTGGTGGGTTGTGCCAGGCTCGAGCAATAGTGCAACGCCTGGGCGACACGCAAGAGCTCCAGTAGCAAGTTACTGTAGTGAGCCCTCACCCAAAAAAAATTAATTTAATATCATGTGAGTCATTGACTCACGTATCAGATATTAAACTGATAAGAACAGATACTACACTTGATCTTAGCCAAAAGGCCGAGAAAGGTATGCTTATGCAAACATTGGGCATTCGATTTTATATGCATCTTCGTTCTTCTACTTTCTTCCATGGTCGATGTGGGATTCTAATGCACTATTTCGAAGTACTCTTTCTGTCCTAGTACTTCAACCTAAATTCACCTAAGGCCTCTCCGCAGCTTCCGCAAAGCATACACAGAAAAGCAAATGGATTAAGCTAATACGATTAAAAAATAGAAAAAATTAGTGAAAGTACATAACTGGAACTACAGCTCTTGGGAGATATGATGAAAACCGAAAGTTGCCCCCAACAGATTAACAACTTCTTTCAATGTTTCCTAACCGCCAAAATTTTCGTACAATTATCCGTTAATGGATGTTTGAGATGATGGCCTTGAGCTTCTTCTGCAATGCTTCAATTTCTTCTCACCACCAACACCAAGGTCTCATCTCTCTCTCTCTCTCAAAATTTCAGCCAAAGTGAAGGTTACAAACAGCAAAGGCGTTGAAGAAGTGAAGAATCTCATAAGAACTGTTGGGATTCCATCAAAAACCTCATTTCCAACAAAATCTATTGAAAATGGCAAATGGATCAAGCTCATCTGCGGCGCAAGCTTCGAGGATGTGGTTGATATCAGGAACTGTTCTCTGGTTTACACTCTTGCATGAGGTAATTAACTAACTGATTTTATGCTGACTAAGTGAGATTAGATATTGGATTAAATTGATGTTAATTGCTTCACAACCGATTGGTTGCGATTGGTTGCAGTTGATTGCATAGACTGCGCAGCGGATGTGTCAGTGGTGAGTGCAGTGAACGAGGGGATTGATGCAGTAGTTGGGATTTTCAGTGGAATCACAGCACATCGTCGCTTGTATCAAGAATTATCCGGAGCATCTCCTTCAGGCACTGAAGAGAGGCCATTTCTTTGGTTGGGAACTGTCAAATATTCCAATAAATACTTAAGTAATGGGCTACGTTTGGCTTCTAAATTCTAACCTAAACTGTGATAATACAAAAACATAATGAGGTTAGGTTGTTAAAGACTAAACTATGATTTGGTAGGTTGTGCTAGGCCCGAGCAGTAGTGCAACGCTTAGACAACAATCGAGGACCGCAATAGCAAGCTATTGTAGTGAGCCATCATCCTAAAGAAATTAATTTAATATCCTGTGGAATATTGACTAACGTATCAGATATTAAACTGATAAGAACAGATACTACACTTGATCTTAGCCAAAAGGCCGAGAAAGGTATGATTATTTCACTGTTGGGCTTCCTTTTTTATACAAATTTACTCTCTTAATTTAATAAGTTGTCCGATGTGGGACTGTAATACTTTCTTGCAGTGTTGCTTCTAACTTTGCACTCTAGTACAATTACATCTTATAACTCTCAGAGCAGTTCCACCCCAGCCCTTTAGGCTGGCACCCAGGCCAAAAAATGGACCGACATCCCCATTTTTTCCTCCACCCCAGCCCAAGCCAGGCTACAGGCCTGCCCAGAATTGACAGAGGAAAATGACGGCCCATTTGACGTCATGCTGACGCCAACGTGATGTCAAGGGCCTTTTTCAATTTTTTTTTTCTGTCAGGCGAGTGGGAAAGACGCGCGCCTAGTCACGCGCTTCACTAACAAGAAATCAGAGCCGGGCCTGCTTGCTCAGGTTGTCATATCCCAGCCCGGGGCGGATCACTTCTTAGGCCCACTCCACCACCGTAGCACGATATTGTCCGCTTTGGGCCCCGACTACGCCCTCACAGTTTTGTTTATAGGAACTCACAAACAACTTTCCAGTGGGTCACCCATCATGGGAGTGCTCTCGCGCGAACTCGCTTAACTTCGGAGTTCCTACGGAACCCAAAGCCAGTAAGCCCCCAAAAGGCCTCGTGCTAGGTAGGGATGTGAATATACATTTAAGGATCACTCCCCTGGGCGATGTTGGATGTCACAATCCACCCCCCTTAGGGGCCCGACGTCTTCGTCGGCACACTTCCGGCCAGGGAGTGGCTTTAATACCAATTGTCACATCTCGGCCCAAGGCAGATCACTTTCCGGGCACGCTCCACCACCGTAGCACGATATTGTCCGCTTTGGGCCCCGACTACATCCTCACGGTTTTGTTTATGGGAACTCACGAGCAACTTCCTAGTGGGTCACCCATCATGGGAGTGCTCTCCCGCGAAGTCGCTTAACTTTGGAGTTCCTACGGAACCCAAAGCCAGTGACCTCTCAAAAGGCCTCGTGCTAGGTAGGGATGGGAATATACATTTAAGGATCACTCCCCTGGGCAATGTGGGATGTCACACAAGTGCACTAAGCTCATCTAACAGAAGGCCACGTGGCCAGTCCTCGGCCGTTGGATTTCCAACGGCTAGTTTTCTGGACCGTTGGATTTCCAACAGTAAAAAAAATTGAATTTGAAATCCAACAACCAATGGCATGGCTTGATCTGGACCGTCCGATCTAGAGATCAAAGATCCACGTTTTTCCCCTAGAAATTTTTTTAAAAAAAGGCACAACTGTCAGAATTATGACCGTTGGCCACATGTCAACGTATAGGCTGTTGGATTTGAATGGTCCTGATTAATAACTAAATTAAAATTTATTAAAAATTGTTAAAAAAATACATTAATATTAAAAAAAAATTATTTTCCTATAAATACCTAACCCTCATTTTCCACCTTACACCATATTTCAATATTTTCAACACTTTTTACCAAAGCTTTCATATACTTTTTTGTGTGAAAAAAAAAATACTAAGAACCTCATCCTTTCTTTTTTTGTCCATATAAATCCTATATCCCTACATCCATCTTTATCGTTTTCAAATCTTGAGTTCTTATTACAATGTCTTCTTCAAGGAGAGTGTATAAATAGTTTGAGGAGCAATATAAAAGATTGTTGGCACAACAAGAAGAATTGGTCAATCTCGAGGAAGGTGGAGGTGGCGATGAGGCTTTTGCAACAGAGGAGGATGAGGATCATGACCATAGAAGGTAAATGGCCTCACATTCCCGTCATGTCATGGAAGTTGTGGGTCAGATAGCCAAACCCAAATGTGCCGCAAACTTCGATAGAAAAAGGGAAGGACGAGGTAAAAATCTCTTGGAATATTATTTTATTCCCAACAGCGTATTCCTTGATTATGTTTTTAGATGTCGTTTTAGAATGCAACGAAGTTTGTTCTACAAATCATGAGTGCTATTTGCAACCATGATTTATACTTTGTGCAAAAAGAGGATGCTTTTCAGGTTCTAGGTCTTCGGCTACCTTGCAAATGTTTGCATATGGAGCATTTGCAAATCAAGTGGATGAGATCACGAGGATGGGAAAACAACTGTTCTGGAGTCCCTGATGCGGTTTTGCTCTAAAATTGAAGCCCTTTACACCAATGAGAACTTCCGGAAACCCACGCCAATGGACATGTGAAGGCTTCTAAGGAAGGATGAGATGCGAGGCACCTCTAGCATGATTGGAAGCATTGAATGCATGCACTGGACATGGAAAAACTGTCCAAGTGCATGGCAAGGAGCGTATGGCTCCAGAAAAGGAACCAAAAATATCGTTTTGGAAATGGTGGCTTCATTTGATACATGGATTTGGCATGCATGTTTTGGTGTTCCAGGAGCTCAGAATGACCTAAATGTCTTTGCCCAATCTTCAATCTTCGACGAAGTGCTACAAGGAAAAGCACCCAAAGTCACATATTCAGTGAATGGCCATACATACGAAATGCCAAACTACCTTGCAGACGGCATTTACCCAAGCTGGACAACGTTTGTCAAAACAGTCTCACATCCACAAGGTGAAAAAGAAAAACACTTTGCAAAATGTCAAGAAAGGTGTAGGAAGGATGTGGAACATTGTTTTGGTATCCTGCAAGCTCGTTGGGCGATTGTCCAGTCAGCTGCCAGAATGTTTGATGTCAAGGCACTTTGATCCATCATGATGACGTGTATCATTCTCCACGACATGATTGTGGAAGATGAGTATGATTATGATGTCGTCGACGAATACGAGTCGGACACAATGAACAACTCAAGAACACGTATATATTGTGCTCATGATGCCACCGAAGATACCGTGCAACACAAGCCATTGGAATGAGATGGACATTACAATGAATTGATCGCTAAGCGGTACACTTCATTGCAAGAGCCATATTGGCACTGTACCTATCAAAGTGACTTGATTGAGCACTAATGGGGATTGCAACATGGTCAAGATAATTAAAAGGAGCTTGTGGTGGAACAATAAAGTTCTTAGTTTATTTAGTGTGTGTTTTTTAAGTTTATTTGATGAGTTTATATAATTTTATTATGAGAATGACACGTGGCGTGACGAGATTGGTTAAAAATCTTATCCGATTAAAACTATTTCTTATTTATTATTTTATAAAAAAATTAATAATATTTTAAATGAGCTGGGTGCCAGTGCATTTTGTAGGGGTGGAGATTATTTGTGCCAGCACATTTTTTAGGGATAGAGATGCATTTGGCCTTTTACTGTCATTGGGGTCTATCATTGTTCACTGAGTGGATTAAATAGACTGGGTGCTAGTGCATTTTTTTAGAGGTGGAGTTGCTCTGAGGCCTACAAAACCACATCTTATCACCAAAATCCAGAAATTAAAATAAAACTTAACACTACTAGGAAACTAAGCTTTACACTAGGATCTCTACTATTTGGGATGACTCAAGCTAAGAATATTGAACAAAGAGGGTTAAACAAAAAAACTCTCTTTAACGATACTTCAATATCTTACAATGCTTGGTGAACCATGTACGAATGCTCAACCAAGTTTATAGGCAAGGGAGGAAATCTCCTGTACCTCATTTAGGACTTAGAGACATTATATTATTTTGTCTCTTTTCAAAAATAATGAAAGGAAATATCTTTTTACAACTCATTAGACTTTACTTTATTCACACTTCAGGAGAATTCTCGTCAGATTCTCTTTGTGAGGATCATAGGGATCCTCCAATCACATATGTTCATCGTACATCGTGCGATAAAAAATTATTGTAAATTTTTTATTTAAAATAAAATAAAAATAGTACCTAACAAAAACTAATCGCACAATACACGATTATTTTAAAATACTATTTCGCTAGATGTCACATAATGTCTTGTCGATGCCACGAGTGGTCATCATATTCCACCATGCTTCCGCATGCATTAGTCCCATCCATCACTGGGCCAGTACTCGTCATCCAGCTCTTCCGACTCATCATCATACCCATGCAATTGGTCTTGTTCTTCCCAGTACAAGAGTTGTCGTTGAGATCAACTCGTCCTCTTTCTGGCTGCATCTTGGATATTGGTACTCATCCATGGCTCGATTCGAACGACAGAGCTCGAAACAAGAAACTAGATGGGTAAGTGGAATCTGAAAAGTAAATAGTTAATGCTTCTAACTCACTGGAGAGATTGCAGAATGCTATGGTTAAAACATGCCGCACGATGTCATATACCATTCCAATCTGATGCAATCTAACATCTTTTGGGGGATCATTTGGTAGTAAAGTTAACAACAGGAGAATAAAATTTGTATCCCATTCCACGTTTGGTGACATTAAAATATTTTTCGTTTCCATGATTGAGTAATTACTTGAGCCAAATTATTGGGATAACTTCTCCCATGTGAGAAATCGACACCAACGTTCGCGAAAGAACCATATGCCTCATCGCGCTCTCTACATATCGAGTCCCGACTTTGTATGTGACACTGTCTCGCAACGTTAACGAACATAGTCCCTGACCTCGTCTCTTAGGACTGCCAAGGTATTTTGTTTTGCGTTTTGCTTTAAAACGCAAAGGCACAACACAACTAAATTAAATCAACTCATGTGTTGCTCAGGAAATACTAAAAAAACAAAAACAAAATAGAAACGTAGGAAGGTATTTTGTAGTCATCTATTCTCCGAAGTTAAATTTGGTTGTGCTCAATCAACTTATTTGATGAATTTTTTAGAGAGATCACGTAGTGTTTTTTCTCTAATTAGAAGAACGTCGTTGAATCGCTAAAACGATCTGGAGTGAATTGCACTCTAGAATAATATTATGTAGTCCACAGAGAGGTGTCAAGAATGCTTTTGCTCACATAACCACAGAGGAGGCAAGTCGGATCACGATCACCCACGTGTCTCCTAGTGAGGTTTGCTCTGATTGGGAGGATGTCAGTACAAATTCTCCATGCGCAAACCTCAACTTCAGGAAGAACACGAAAGCTTGCATATTCCTGAATCCGAAATAGTGCAACGCTTAGAGCAACTCCAGCAGGAGCTGGAGCCCGATGGACCGGTGACTTTGATGACCCAATAGCCCCAGCTACCTTCTCCAGCCTATGTGGGCGATTGAGCTCGGGGGAGGCCCAGTGGACAGGCAAGGCACGAATCCACAGCCCGAGAGCCTAAGGGCCAGGTGATGCAAGGCTGACGTCAAAGAGACGTCAACCATGATATTTAAAAAATTTGCACCAGGCGCGTGTCGTTCACATGCGCGTGGGGGCGCGTCACCGACAACTTTTTAGTCGGGGGGCCCGTGACGCAGGGATCTAAAATCCTACATTTAATGGGGCACGTGGCGCGACATCATTCGTTGGATTTCAACGGATAAATTTTTTGGACCGTTGGATTTCCAATGGTAAAAAAAATTATTTAAAACATCCCCCCAACGGCTAGATGACGTGGCACAATAACAGCCGTTGGATTTTGGATCAACGATCCACTTTATTCGCCTTTAAAAATTAAAAAAAAATTCAGAAATGTTACCGTTGTACCACGTGGCACAATCTGGAGGGTTGGACTTGAATTTTTTTTAAATCCAACAGTAGAAATTAATTAAGTTACTAAAAAAATTAATAAAAATGTAAAAAATTAATTAAAAATCCAAAAAAATGTAAAAAAAATGGTTTTACTTTTTTATAAATACATTCTCATTATCTTCTACCTTACACTACAATTTCATATTTTCTCAAATACTTTCGACCACATTACAATTTTTCTCTCAAAGTTTAAATCCAATTGGTTTCCAACAAAACGACTAATGATGCATGTACAAATTGAACGCTTATTGAAGATGTTACGTTGTGTTCTAGCTAGGTTGAAGTCACTCATGATTTGATTACGGGTAATAAGATGCAGTTGCGAGAAATGTGGAGTCTTATTCATACCAATTTTCTTGAGAAAATTAGTGGGAAAAGAACCAAAGAATCCATGGCCAGTTGTTGGAGAATACTCAGCCAATTATTTAGTCTTTGGAGAGACGCCTTGGCACAAACTAGTAGTAATCTTTGAAGTGGGAAAAATTTAGCGGATCAGGTAACAATATATTATTTATTTCTTCTCCTACATTGTGTAGACACTTCAAGCACAAGCTTGGTACAATGCCAAAACCAAAAGCAAAAACAAATCCTTCACCCGGTGGGAATGTTGGAATATTGTCAAAGATTGTCCTAAATTCAAAGTTGTGCCTGATGATCCAGAAGTTGTCATGAATAGCACCCATCTACACTCTATGCCCGATCATGCCTCGCATGTTCATGAAACCGACACAGAAGAAGTGTCGGAAACCCCCCTGAACAAGCATTGGGGTCGACCCGTTATCCAATTAGGTCTCAAGGTAAGAAGGCTTCAAAGAGAAAAGGGAGTGCTTCTAAGAATGATTATGCAAAATATATTGAAGAACGTTCTTGCCAAGGTGAATTGACTTTGGCACGGGAAATGGCTAAATTTAAGGCTTATAAGGCTAGAAAAGAGGTAAAAGTTGCAGCTGTTGAGAGATTATTTCAAGCTAATGAGAGAGATAGAGAGATACTTAGGCAAGAAAGGGAAGAGCTTAAAGAAGAAAGAAGGACTCAACAAGATCATGATATTATGAAAGAGCCTGTAAAGGCGATGTCTCCGAATTCTTATTTTTTTTGGAATTCGGAGAAAGCGGACATGGTGCGAATGAGGCGTGCAAGAGAAGCAAGAGCAAGAGGAGATGGTCCTAGCATGACAAGAGAAGATGATCCTAGCACTACAATTTGGTTAGGTGATGATTTTCCATTCACGAGGGACTAGGGAATTTGTTTTTAATCGGAGCCCATAATTTTCCAATCACTTTGGGTTGTAATTTCTTATTTATTGAATAAAATACTTTATGTTGTTTCCAATTTATTGAATTTAGTACTTTATTTAAACTAAGAGTATATTTATTTAATTTGGTAATTTATTTAAACTAAGAGAATCTTTATTCAAAGGACATAAACACACCAAATAAAATTACATAAACATACCAAATAAAAAAAAAAACTCACTAAATGAACTTAAAAAACACTCCAAATAAAATTAAATAAACACAGTAAATGAACTTAAGTATCTTGAGCTTGTTTCCCACAAGTGCTCTATCAAGTCAATTTGTTGGCCATTGTGCATATATAGGTCCTGAAGTGTAGTATATCATTGAATGAGCCTTTCATTGTAAAGTCCATCCCTGTGTAATGGCTCGTGTTGCATGGGTTCTTCGGTGGTGTCATTATCACAATATATTTGTGTTCTAGAATTGTTCATCGTGTATGGCTCATATTCATCAATAGCATCATAATCGTACTCATCTTTCACAATCATGTTGTGAAGAATGATGCACGTCATCATGATGGATCGAAGCAACTCTAAATCAAACATGCTGACAGCACCTCTAACAATCGCTTAACGAGCTTGGAGGATACCAAAACAACGCTTCACATCCTTCCTACACCCCTCTTGATAGCTTGCAAAGTGTTTTTCCTTTGCACTTCGCGGACGTGGCACTATTTTGACAAACGATGACCACAATGGGTAAATGTCATCTGCTAGGTAGTATGGCTCGTGGTACTTATGTATGTTGACCCAGTATGTGACTCTTGGTGCTTTTCCTTGCAGGGCACTGTTGAACACTGGGATTGGGCAAGGACATTGAAGTCATTTTGAGCTCCTAAAACCCCGGAAAAAAAAAGTGTCAAATATATTTATCAAATGATTCCACTGCCTCCAAAATGATACTTTTTGCTCCTTTTATGTCCCCATAAGCTCATTGCCATGCACTTGGATAGTTTTTCAAGGTCTAGTGCATACAGTTGATGCTTCCAATCATCCCAGGAAAACCTTGCATCTCGCCCTTCTTCGGAAGCCTTTGCAAGTCCATCTCAGTAAGTCTCCGGAGGTACTATGTGGTGTAGATAAATTCGATTGCGGAGCAAAACCTCATCATGAACTCAAGAATGGTTGATTTCCCCATCCTCGCTATCTCATCCATTTGGTCTACAGATGTTACATATGTAAGCATCTGCAAAGAGCAATAATGTTTTGCTCAGGAATGAGACCCATAACACCAAAAGCATCATTCTTTTGCACAAAGTAAGAATTATGGTTGCAAACAGCAATCATAATTTTGTTGAACAAATGTTGTTCCATTCTAAAACGACGTCTAAAGTACGTATCAGGGAATGCATTGTTACGAACAAAATAATCGTCCAAAAGATCTTTACCTAGTCGTTGCCTACTTCTATCAATGTTTGCAGAATGGATGGGCTTGGAGATCTGAGCCATAGCTTGGATGACTCAACAGGAATATGAGGCTCTTTGGCTTCTTGCTTCGTCATCTCTCTTTCTACGCTCCTCATCCTCTTCCATCTCATTTTGAGCCACCTGAAGATTGAACATTTATTCCCCTTACTTAAACAATTATTTCTCTTGCTTATTGATTTCCCACAACATACTTGAAGAAGAAGACATTGTAAGAATGAAGCAAAAACTATGAATAATGATAGAGATTTTGATTTTGGTGTGTGATTTCTTAGGATGGATGATGAGTTATATAAAGAAAAAAGAAAGGATTAGGTTGTTGATAATGCTACGTGGCATGCCGTCATTTGTTAAAAATCTGATCGAAATCTATCCTCAAAGATTGTAAACAGATTGTGACACGTGGTGCGACGTGATTGGTTAAAAATCTTATCGGAAATCTATCCTCAACGATTCTGAAAATGTGACAACACGTGGTACGATGACATTGGATAAAAATCTTATCAAAAACTATCACAAAAAATTATCTTTTTAGATAATGACATGTGGCGCAAGGAGTGACACACCCCGACCCAAATTAGAGCGTGTTGGCCATCACATGGGGTGACGTAGCCAAGTGTGCTGTGCGGAAGTGATGATAAAAAGTGTGAGTAAATAAAACCCAAGCTAACTAATTTACACTAAACAATTATGTAAGTGCGAGTGACGATATTTAAGTATAATTACACATAATCAGAGCATAGGTAACCTAAGTGCAGTCCAAAAGATCAAGTACTAATTATACAATACCATAGAGATGGTCCTACATTAATTATAGTCTGTCAGAACCATCGTTAACTCCTCGTACGTTATTTTAAGCACATAATCAAAACTATGCAATAACTTCTCATACGTTGCTTAATTAGGATTTGAATATACCATTGTGGCCTACTCAACCCCACAAACATCCCCATATTTAAAAAAAAAATTCCGATGTCCCACGCGCCCTTACGCGCCGGCCAAGGCACGTGCCTAGCACACTGACGAATTCCCTAATGGCGTTAGGGAATATTCCGTTAAATAATAGTATATACCATTAACTTTACCTGACGTCGTTAGTATATTCCGTCAAAGTTGACAGAATATTCCCCTTCTTCTCCGATGGTTCGCCAGAGATCGGCGCCAGCCACCGCTGCACTCATCGGTTTTTGGAAAAACTTTAAACCTTAATATCTTCACCATTTTTCAACCAAATTTCACAAACTTTATACCAAAGTGAAGCTCTGAATAAGAAGAACAAGTTCTTACCACTTTGACGTCCTAAAACCGATGGAAAATAGTCGGAAAATCCTTCGATAGTCCGGCTAAGTCTGCAACTCGATAAACTCAAGTGTCTCGACGTCCAAACCCCTTCAAAATCGTCCCACAATGCTAGAGGAGTTGCGTAAGGACTACCACGAGGCTTAAATCATCAAGTAAATCCCATGATCACTTCGAAGCAACTTAGCTCCTCATCGGGGTTTATGGAAACTCAGGTTTTCGAAGTCAAAACACCCAAACCAAGGTATCACCAGATTCTAGAGTTCGAGATGAGTAAAAATCTAGAAACATCAAGCTCGATTCGTAGTGTTTAGACTTAGTTTGAGGATGAAAGCTCTCGGTTGTATGGATGGAGTAGAGAGTTCAAGAAAGAGGGTGCAGGAAGGTGTGCACGTGTGGTGTATGTGTGTGCGACCTTGCTCGGATTGGGCAATTTTAAATTGTCATAATTTCTATTAGGCTACAACTTAGGGCCACCAATTTGGTCCTAAACAACCCTACAAATTTTAATTGAATCCAAAGAGATAGAAAATAAGGTAATTGGTCCATTGTCTTGGCCCTTTGCACATTCACAACAACGCTTAAGAGTAAAACCGTCATTTCCACACTTTCGGGGATAAAATACATTATAATTCGAGACAGGTCGTCACAACAAGTACGATTAAAAATCTTATCCGAAATTACAAATAAAATTATTTTTTATTATTTCATAAAATAAAAAATATTAATATTACCTATTGCCATGACTATTCAATTTAAGAGTGGAGATACAAAAAATAATTTTTGTTCACTGAATTCAATTCAATAGTGAGTTGCCCTAAAAAATCTTTGAAACATTGGAATTGCTCTTAAGCGACACGCAAAAGCTCCAATAAACTCCAAAAACAAGCCATTGTAGTATATCCTTCTCTTAGTATTAATTTAACATCGTGTGAACCACATTAGCCCACATATCAAATATTAAACTTATAAAAACAAATACTACACTTAATCTTAGCCAAAAGCCTATAAAAGTACGATTATTTTACGGTTGGGCTTTCGTTTTTATCCACATCTTAACTCTCTACTTCTTCAGATAGCCGACGTGGGACTCCCACATAGTTTCTTGCAGCGCTGTTTCTAACTTTGCACTCTAACACAGTTACTTCTTACCACTCACAGGCCTACAAAATTACATCTTATCACCAACAACCAGGAATATAACATCACATGGGATGGGATTGATCGATGAGATCAACCAGTCCTCTTTCTGGCTGCACCATCTTTGAGTCTCCTCCGTGGCTCGGTTTGAACGATAGAGCTGGAAACAAGAAACTAAATGAGGAAGCCGGATCGGCAAAAGCTTTCTGTTCCTTGAAAAATTTATGCTTCTAACTCGTTGAAGAGATTGCTGAAACATGCCGGAGCCGTTTCAATCTGCTGTAGTTTAATTTCTTTAAGAAAGTTGATGTTTTGCTGAGAGCAAATTGCTCTAG
This sequence comes from Crataegus laevigata, assembly GCA_963580275.1. NCBI lineage: Eukaryota > Viridiplantae > Streptophyta > Magnoliopsida > Rosales > Rosaceae > Crataegus > Crataegus laevigata. The sequence continues at coordinate 11,665,513 of OY756940.1, read as the reverse complement.
CTAGAAAATGCCAAGGGACAGACACAATAAGGCAATCAACTATGTTCTTTTCCCTGGATAAAACAACTGAAATAGAAAAACCTTTAATCCAACCTTGTCCATGTTGGTCAAAACGCAAAGCGGGGTAAGCAAAGGGAGGGATAGTGTGAAACCACATGGGGAGAAGTACGTCTTTGACCTAAGTTTGCAAGGCAACAAAATTTACTTCTCAAAAAATGTTTGATATTGATACTAAGAACTGATGGTGTAAATATCTCGAATAACCATGTAAATACATCAATAAATAGAGCATATTTCTAAAAGAATCGATAATGATTTGGAAATCTGTTTACCGTCCTGTGTAAAAAGCTCGTAACAATCCATCTGAGAGCCATACCTTCAGAAGGGAGAAATCTCCAAGTGCAAGGGGAGAGAAGCCAGCACAAGAGGAATACCATCACCATGTTGCTTAGCAAACACAAAATTAAAAGGAAAATAGCAAAAATATTCCCCACTATCTATAGCTACTTGTTCTTGCGCTGACTTTGAGGATCGATATAAACTATTCACATGCCTTCCTTGGTATTAGCCGTATTGCAAATAGTTTATGCTTATTATTTCACACACCAAAAACAACTATGTTGTGTAAGATATTACGCATTGATTGATAAGACTTCAAAATTTGACTTTTATGAGGTTTGATTTGGACAAAATTTTGAAATAAGTTTTTTTCGTCGCAAGAAGTAAAGTTATATCTCAAATATGAAAATTATTGAACAGTAACCCAGTACTAGTAATCACATTTGCTAAGAAATTTGTTTATCTAAAAACATGGGCCCAAGAAATAAAGTTAAAGAAAGTCGCCAACCACTTAATACTACAATTATGAAGGAAGTTAAGATGAAGAAATTTGTGAGAAACGAACGGATTTAGGTGAAACGGAAAAGAAATACCACCATGCCATGCCTTGCCAAGCTGTTGAGAGGGCAGTACACCCATGACTTTCCTCTTTGTTCTATGCATTGGCATCCCAAGGCTTCATGGATGCAGAGTACAATCTATGAATTATGTTTTGAGAACAAAAAGATCGACCCCAACCATGCTGAAATAAACAACATATATTTATGGGATTGGCTTATTGTGCAATATTCGAACATTAAAAACATATAGCACGCCATTGTTGTTTACCTTGTATATATTTTAAAGGCTACCCTTCTCAATAAATCCTCATTGAATGCTTTCCACGACAGGTGGAATCAGGCCAAAACCTCACAGAAATGCATTGGTCAATGGTGAGGGGCTGCAATATCATACACAACATGTACTTTATATCATATACTATGTGCTTTGTGTATAGAAACGAGGGGTAGTAGTGAAGAAAAACTTACATAAAATGAATTCATCGTTATTATGGCGTCAATAACATGTACAACTTTTTCTACACATACTATTATATTATTGAAATCAAGACGTTACATGACATTAAATCCATTTAATGTAAATTGCTCTTATAGTAAAGGATGTGAAGCGTGAACTATTTGATTTATTTATTCATGCTTAGTGAGAGGAATGGATATAATGATGATTTCACTTGAGACAAGTGAGCGAACGACAATTGGGAATTCAACTCAAGAAAATAATGAGTAGAAGAATATGCATGTGTGCAAGTGGCCCTTCTATTATAGTAGTGGAGATAAGTGTTGCTCTTGCATCACAGCGTGAGTTTGAATTCTGTCGACTTCTTGTCTAACATGTAATCTAACAAATCTATTATTTGAAAAAAAAAACGGAAAAAAAAAAAGAATATGTACACTTCGGTCGAATCAAAACTATTGTTTTTCATATTTGTGTAGCTGAGCAATCATTGGGAAACGTTGTAAGGCATAGAGCTCTAGGGGATTAGGCGTCGTTCATTTATAGTGTGTTTACTAATTTATAACCACAATAAATAAAAAAAGAATTCGATCCACATTATGGTGTATTTTTGGACCAAAAAAAAATTACGGTGTATTTATGTGTTCATTCACTAATGAGCAAATCAAAACATAGATAGCCCGCACTTAATAAGGAATTCAACTCCTCATTTTTTGAGGAATTAGATTGTTTGAAAGGAGGTGTAATTCTTATTCGAGAGAAACAAAGAATAAGGGATGAAATATTTTTGCGTGCCCTCCCGTAATTCAAAATCTTCAAGTTAACTTATAATCAAGGTATTAAATATCGATGATATCGAAAATATCGGTAATCCAAAAACAGGGAAATTTCGATGGAAATGTCGGGATATTATCGATATCGATAAAAATTGAATAAAAACCACGAAAATTGTAAGAAAAACTTAGAATTTTTTTTTGAAACTTTGCAGGATGTTTATTTAGTCAATTATCTATTAGTTTATCACAAAAAATTGGAAGGAAATGCATTACATGATAGATTTAACTGAGTTAAGTTGATTATATAGCAAGCTGGCAAACATTGTGAGTGTAGAAAATATGTAAATATTTTAGCATATTTTCACAAAAACATAAGTGATATGGTGGTCAAGGTGTTGAAGGAGTAAAATGGGAGGGGTTTGAATCCCCTTGGTGTTTTTTTAAATATAAAAATTTAAACAACACGGAAATTTCGATGGAAATATCGGGATATTATGGATATTTTATACCTTGCTTATAACATAGTAGAATAAAGCTTATATTAATTATCATTCTGACTCAATTTTTCAATTGAAGAGAAAACACGTTGAATGAGTGTTGCAAACACAAATGAATATAAATAGTTCGAAGACAAATTGTTTATGTTGATGCACAAATTGGGTCGATTTTGAACCACAATATATTGTTGTGCTCTTGTGTGTGTAATTTATTGTTAGATCTAAATTGGTCCAAAATCAACCAAATTTTGTGCATCAACTGATTCCATTTCTTACTACAACTAGCTATAGTTTTTGTTGAAAAAGGGCTTTTAGGATAATAAACAATGTATTAGACAATAGAGTGAGAGTTAAATGGAATGCTTCTCTAAATATTGGTACGGATGTTGTAGGCCGAAAATACCCATCATTTTAAAGGAAATGAATCAACCATGTTGGATATTGGTTGTTTTCTTGTCGCTTTTATAATTGAGTGTTATAATGGACTAATCCAAATTAATGAAAATACCAAATGTTTAAAAGTCAAATGAATGGACGTCGTCAAGGGTCCACTAATAAGTAATTATACGATATTTTTAATTTATAAAATAAATAAATACGATTGATACACGGATTTCAGTGCCAAATACATATTTTCTGGTAAGCTTTTGTTTGATTGCTTAAAGGAAACTATTATTAGTACCGTAAAAATTTTATTTGACACTTCTTACAAGTGTATTTTTTTTCTTCTAATTATATAAAGTTTGAAATGCAAAATGAGATTTTTTTTAGTCTAAGAAATATACATATAAAGGTCTTTCAAGGAACCTTTGAAGTTTGGTACGGGTCTTTTTGTGCTACTAAGTATTTGACGAAATGCCTCTCGCAAGTTGCGTCAACAACAATCAACAAATTCTAGCAATCACACTCATTAGATTTTATTAGGCATATGTTAATATCATTTGACATGTGCGGAATTTAGTTTGGCTAACGACAATGAGTCCACCAAGTATTCAATGAAATGCCTCAGTGAACACATTTAATTTTTTTTGCGCGTTTCGCGCTTTATTTATGTAACATCCCGTTCCGAGTTTTATATACTTTCGACGTGAAATGACCATCCTACCCCTAGTTACATGTGAACGGGTGTGTTTTGGGCACGATTTTGGGCTTTGGGTGTCCTAAACATTAAGCCCAAAGGTTTGGGCTGATATTATATAACACACACACGTACACACGCATGCACACACATACACACTCTGTCTTCTCCCTCTCTCTCGAACTCTCTATCCCTCTATCCCTCTCTCTCTCGCAACTAGACGTACGGACACACACATACCACACCTCCTCGACTCAGATCGAGGCTAAGGTAAGTATATATCTGTTCCTTGAGACTTACTGAGTTCTTATATGCTGGTTTTGTGAATGGGAACCTTCGAAATCATACCAAACCCGTGGCTTAAACTCGAAGTACTGTTCATGTACTTTTATTTCAGGACGTTTTAAGTGAAACTAAGATCACAGCGAGACTTAGAATCTTCCCACGAACCTCGGAGTACCTCGTTTGCACACGTGGGACGTCAGGATCATTGGTTTCGAGGGTGGCCGGTTTTGGAGAAATTCCCCGTGGAATTTCCAGGTGTTTTTCGAGATTTTTGAAGGTATATACTTGTTCTACACTTAATTTAGAGCATGTAGGAAGAAAAATGGATGAAAAAGGATGAAAAACAAGTGAGTTACGGGAGTTTGAAAGTTCGCCGGAGTCTGGTCGCCGGAAAAACCAGTCCGGCGACGTGAGGTTAGGGGTGATGCGCGTGGGGGCGCGTTTGTCCGTGAGTTCCCTGGCGCGTGGGGGCGCGTGCCACAGCCAAAAAATATTTTAAAATTATCACGACGTTCGTGATGTCGTGTAGGTCGCGTTAGTATATTCATATACCAAAATTGACCTTCGTACGAAAAGTTATTTACGTAGTTCGTTTATGTGCTGTTAATGACGGTTTTACAGTTGTTTCACATATAGGTGAGACGTATCCAGAGGACGAGCACATTCATTCTAGGCTCGGGGGATACGACCCATCGACATACCAGTGAGTGGGCTTTTGTTTTCAGTATATATATATATATATATGTGACGTTTTTCCCAGAAACGCGATTTGCATGATTTATGAACGGAATTGATTTTATAATTAAGCTGCCATGTCGTATGCCTATTATAGTTTATAAATATGATTATGATTGCATCTATTACGCTCCGACGCCGAGGACGGCCAGGTAAGTCAGGTAAGTATGATAGTTAGTAGTTGAGATGATGATGGATTGTGATTTAGCTCATCACATGCACCTCGGGTGTTTGTGCTCCGCCAGAGTAGGGCCTAGCCTTCACGTGATCGTTCACCTCACGCACCGTACGCTCACCTTGGATCCAAGGCAGGTGCCTAGCCTATCGTACAGACCACTATAGGTGGTTCCGACTTGTAGGTGACCCGCGATTCGTCGCACAGCCTTCACGTGATCGTAGCACTGAGCGTAATATTATACACCTAGTCTGTCGTACAGACCACTATAGGTGGTTCCGACTCGTGTGCAGGATAATGATTGATAGTGATTGAGTATGATGGATGAGCTATAGATTCAGCCGTACAGGTCACTAAAGGTGACTCCGGCTGACATAACACTAGGGACACCCCTGATTTTTTATTACTTGCCTGATGATGATGATTTTTTGAGTTGGTATATCGACATGGCCTATTCTTGAGTTTGATAATGAGTTTTGATTCCTAGACGGGGTTTTCGTATATAAGTTTATATACGTATTATTTTCTGGGAAAATTATACTGGATTTACAGCGAGGGGTTATATATGGATTTAATAAAATGGTTTTGGAAAGTATTTGTTTTTGCCCACTCACGTTTTCTGTTTTGCGCCCCTCCAGGTTCTAGCTAGCAGCGACGTGGACGGCTATCAAGGCACCGAGGCAGTTCTGACAGACCACCATTTATGTAGGGTTCCTTTCGTGATTATATCGTTTTGTTTATAGTGACTGCACCTAGGATTGGCTCTGTATCATATGTATATTATCGACTTGACTTTCACTGCTGCATTTCATGCATAATTACCTTCCGCTGACATTTTTGGCTACGTCACTCACACGTGACGGCCAGCACGCTTCGACCCCTGGGTCGGGGTGTGTCAATTTATGTCTAAAAAACTTAGACCTTTAACACTGGGATCCCCCAAATTCGAATCCTGAATTCACCATTGTATTTGTATTGATGTCAATTCGGCTTAGTTTATGAACCTGCAATGATATAACCAAATCTTGATGGAGAAATCTGACTACAAAGACTACGATTTGTTATGTTAAAATAAATAAATATATATATATATATATATATATACATATATTTAAAACACATGTTGTGTGTATGTATGTATATCTATGTGTATATTATTGATGTTTGTTTTAAATGCTGAAGTAACAATAGCATTTCAAATGAAGGCAACATGATCACTCCTTAGCTTCTTGGCGAACTATATTTTGACAATTTTGAAAAAAAAATTGAGCTAAATGTTTGAGAAATTCTTGCATACAATTGTTTATATATTCACAAATCTCGATAACCAAATTTTTTGGCAAAATACTCGTGTCATTCGACCGAAAATGAATTTACAAACTCATAGATGAAGTATATAAAATTGCAAATGAAGAACAAGTCATCAGTGAGTACTTACCTAAAATGTTGATGTGTGGTTTGGGGAAAATAAATTTACCCTAAAAGAAAGCATGAGATATCAAAGTCCATGTTGAGGAAAAAATGGCAGCTCCAAAAAAATAAAATAGACATATATTTAGCTAAGTTTATTAGAGTAGTGTGCTCGATCTCTGCTCAAATTCGAGGCTTTTTTTTTTCTAATTTAAATCAATTTAATGTAATCACTTAGTCCTACGGTCTGGTAGTATTCTTCTTTGCTTAGAAGTGAGATGTTTTAGGTTCAAATCTCGTGGATGACAAATTCGATACCAATTAGACTGCTCATGTGTAGCTTAGCCGAACTCCCCCTCTCCTAGTGTAAAAATATCGATATACACAAAAAAAATTAATGTAACATTCTATCATTTGCTTAAACAAATAAATAAAAATAAAATAGAAGAAGAGGGGGAAAACGGCAGTTGACTATTGTTGACCAATTGGAATCGGCCACTTACTTTGAACATGTGCAAAGCTACAAAAAAAAATGTATAAACCCTTCAAGGAGTAGACTTTTGAGTACCCAAATATTGCAAGACAAAGATTTGTTCAAACATGACACAATCCTTGCTTCTCTAACATTTACCTCATCAAACAAGCAATGAAGCTAACAATTTAAAAATGAAATTACTTGAGCATTATCCTCATTTTGAAGGTGTTTTTAACATTAAGATAATTATAAACAATGTCATTTTTAAAAGGAAAGTTTGGGTTCCGGTCCTTGATTGAGTAATATCTTAGACTAAAACTTTATTAATTTAAATACTTTGATTGAAGGTATATTCTTGGTTTTAAGTGTCTTTTAAATTCATTTTTATGTCAAAATGCACTCAATGATACTAACTAATTTATTGCTATTTTTATGGAATGTCATCCCTTCATCAATTTGTGGAATATAATATTTGTAACCTTGTTTTATACAAAAATTGTTTGTAACGTTTTTCTTCATTAGTATTACTATTGTTGTTAATGGTTATTCCTCGTTCTTTATATTCGTCTCTAAAAATTCAAGTACGATTAAATTGAAATGTACAATCGTTCTTTAAAAATAAACATTGACATGTACAATAGAATTTATTCTCAAATTACCTATGCTAAATTAAAATGTACTCATACCGAATTAAAATGTATGCTTACTAAATTGAAATGTGCCCATATTAGCTTGAAACATACCGATAGGTTTCAGGGTTACACATAATTTGGCATTAAATTTTACATACCAAAATTATGATAACATAAGCATACCAGTAGCTTGGTACATATCTAAGCAAAAAATAAATAATTAAATAAAACAAAATTAATGGTCAAGCCAACCTTCCTCTCCCCTTGGTCCCCTTGATCCACCTACCACCCAACCAGCCACCCCTCCGCCCGCCTCTCTCTTTCTCTCTCTTCCGGTCTCTGTCAAACTCACCTCGTCTGTCACATACAATAAATAACTCAATCAAAAGAGTAGTAAATTTTGTACAGCGCCAACAAATATTATTATAAAATTATAAATTAAAAAAATTAAAATAAAAAAAATAAAAATAAAAAAAGTCGCACTCAGTGAGCTAACTACCCTGCGCCACGTGACCAGCTCATCCCGCCCTCCTTCCCCCTCTATCTCTCTCTCGTTGGTAGCAACCTCTCCATCTCCTCTTCCCCCCCCCCCCCCCCTCTCTGTCTCTCTCTCTATATAATCTCTCCCTCTATCCAATCCTTCCTAAATCCCAGCATCTGCATTTTGGCCTCAAATCCCAGATTCCACTCTCACAATCGGGTAAGCTCCAATTCCTCTCTATATTTTTTTACTCTGGATTTACTTCGGATTTCCGGTGGACTATCCACCCCGGTTAGGAGAGATCCGCTGTTTGGCTCCGTTTCCGGGATCCCATTTCCGGTCCGGACTTCAAATTCCCCCGGATTTTTATCCTTTCTTTTGTTTGTTTTGCTTGTTTTGTTGTGTATAATTATGGTTAGGATTGTTTCTGGGAGATTAAGATCTGCTTCTGCTTCGCTTTTCTTGGATAATTGGGTTGTTGGGTTTTGTTTGGTAGCGGTTTGGTTGGTACATTGCGTAGAGATCTGTTTGGTAACCATATTTGCATATCTATTTGGCATTAGGTGTGTTTTTCTAACAGAAGTCGACCAATAGATCAACCTAACTTCTCCATTTGATTTGTTCTGCTAATCCTAAACTGTAATTTTCGAAACAGGAGCTGTGAATTTTGTTTGGATCATGTAATTGATATGTGATCACCATGAATTAGTAGTTGATGTTTTGGTTTTTTATTCTGTGATCAGAAGCCGGAGGTTGTCTTGACCCGAAAACCATGGCCACGGGACAACTTTTTTCACGCACCACTCAGGCGCTGTTCTACAACTACAAACAGCTCCCAATCCAGCGCATGCTCGATTTTGACTTCCTTTGCGGTGTGTATCATTTCCTGACTTTGACTTCGAACTTGATCTGACTTATAGTTTTTAGTTTTTGAAACAGATGTAAATGTAATAACTGAGGTTTGTAATAGGGAGGGAGACACCATCAGTTGCTGGAATCATTAACCCCGGTTCTGAGGGATTTCAGAAGCTATTTTTCGGTCAAGAGGAAATCGCCATACCAGTGCACTCAAAGTAAGTCGCCATTCTCTCATCCTCTTCCTAGATTTCGTCGTTCGTGGCTGCAAGCCACCTTTTGTATAGTTATGTATATGCATGTATGCTTGGTTAATCTTAATTTTCCATATCCAATATATTCAAATCATGTTATTAGTCAGATTACCATTCTTGATCTGTTGTTTCGAGATTGTCTGACCTTTGGGTTCATAACTGTTGCAGCATTGAAGCATCATGCGCCGCACATCCTACTGCTGATGTCTTTATCAACTTTGCTTCATACAGAAGGTCAGTGATTATTCTATGAGTAGTGTTTTGGACTGCGAAACTTCTATAATTGTACCTAACGATGAATGTATGTTGATATATCTGCAGTGCTGCCGCTTCTTCCATGGCTGCTCTGAAGCAACCAACCATTAGAGTTGTGGCAATCATTGCTGAAGGTGTACCTGAGTCAGACACTAAGCAATTGATTGCATATGCACGGGCAAACAACAAGGTTACACGATTGATGTAAAGTCATCTTAATTTCACTAACCTGGGAAAATGAACTGGCGATACTAACTTTAATTATCGTATCCTTTGCAGGTTGTCATTGGCCCAGCTACTGTTGGAGGAATTCAAGCTGGAGCTTTTAAGATTGGTGACACTGCTGGAACAATTGATAACATTATTCACTGCAAGCTATACAGGCCTGGATCTGTTGGTTTTGTCTCCAAATCTGTATGTAGCTAATCCAATATCTTGAACTTCAGATAATTTGGTTATTCATAAGACTTTCATGATATATATACCTTAAACGTTTAGCGTATTGGAATTGAGTTCATTCATTTTCGTCCTGTGCTCTTATGTTTTAGAAACCAACAAGAGTAGTTCTAGTTATTTGATGTGCCATGAGTTACCACATAGTTATTCAAACCGAAATGTGGTGTGCCTTGTCAAGAAAGTCATATTTGTGTTCTAGAATTCTTACAAAAGAATTTTTGTGATATTGCAGGGTGGGATGTCTAATGAGTTATACAATACTGTAGCTCGTGTAACAGATGGGCTTTTTGAAGGTATCCATATTTGCTCTGTTTAATTTTGTTTTAATAGCTGACTTAATATTTGAACAAGGTTTTAATACAATTTTGGTATGTCTTGAAACTCTTCAGGTATTGCTATTGGAGGTGATGTGTTCCCAGGGTCTACTCTTTCTGACCATGTTCTGCGGTTTAACAATATCCCCCAGGTACAGTATGCTTTCATTACTTTTTTTAAGGGACTGCCCACGATTTCCATATTGTAGGAAGTCATCAGGATTCTGAAATTTGGAATCTGGTTTTCTGATCGAATGCAGGTCAAACTTATTGTTGTACTTGGGGAACTTGGTGGGAGAGACGAGTATTCTCTAGTTGAAGCTTTGAAACAGGGCAAAGTTACCAAACCAGTGGTTGCCTGGGTTAGTGGGACTTGTGCAAGGCTTTTCAAATCCGAAGTGCAATTTGGTCATGCTGTAAGTTCTCATCTCAGTTGCCCTTGAATAATATCTTCTGAAGACAGTAAGTGGGCAAAAGATTCTAATTCTTCCTTGACGTTATGTAAATCAGGGCGCAAAAAGTGGTGGTGAGATGGAGTCTGCACAAGCAAAGAATCAAGCCCTGAGAGATGCTGGTGCTGTTGTTCCCACTTCATATGAAGCTTTGGAAATTGCTATCAAGGAAACATTTGAAAAACTGGTAAATACAGCATGCCTTGAGATAAACTCCACAAAGATTGCTTGACTGAGTTATGTAATTTCATGAGGATCTGTGGCAGACTAACATTACATGTTATGGTTATTTGTGCAGGTTGAAGAAGGCAAGATTGCACCAGTCAAGGAATTCAAGCCTCCACAAATACCAGAAGATCTCAACTCTGCGATTAAGAGTGGAAAAGTTCGTGCTCCAACTCATATCATATCCACAATCTCTGATGACAGAGGTATATACTAAACCCTACAATGTTCCTGTATATTATTGATGTGTTTGGCAGAAGACATCAGTATCATTGACTTCTACTTTTTATCTACTATGCAGGTGAGGAACCATGCTATGCTGGTGTACCTATGTCTTCCATTGTTGAGCAGGGTTATGGTGTCGGTGACGTTATCTCTCTTTTGTGGTTCAAGCGTAGCCTTCCCAGTTACTGTACTAAATTTATTGAGGTAGGTTCCTCATTACTATAAAGCTGCTTGCTTGTACTTTTTCCCCCTCCTGTTTAATGTGGTTGTCCTAGAAGCAAATTTGCGTATTGTGGCTCTTTCACTAATATGTATGACATTGATATCAGATTTGCATCATGTTGTGTGCCGACCATGGTCCTTGCGTCTCTGGTGCTCACAACTCAATAGTAACTGCTAGGGCTGGCAAGGACCTTGTTTCCTGCCTTGTTGCAGGTAGATATTTTCCCACAGAAAATGTTCTATACGTTGTTATAAAGTTTCTAGTTTAAGGATCAGAGATAATTTGGTTGTGGAATACTCAAAGATGAGCTTCTGAAACAGGTTTGCTCACAATTGGACCACGATTTGGTGGTGCCGTTGATGATGCTGCTCGATATTTCAAGGATGCATATGACAGGGTGAGCTTTATTTGGCATTTCATGTTTAATCATTGAAACTTTAAACCTTAAAATGATGTTTTAACTCTAACAAGTAATCCCTTTGCTGTGTTTTATCAGAATCTTACACCTTATGAGTTTGTCGAAAGTATGAAGAAGAAGGGCATTCGTGTGCCAGGGATTGGGCACAGGTATTGAGAGCTTTCAAAAGGGAAGTGTTACTAGCACTCCAAAAATCTCATTCTACACTCCTCACAAGTGTATTTTTCTTTCCTAATATAGAAATTTTGGAGTGCTAATAACAATTCCCTTTTCAAAATTATGCAACAGTACAATCTTGGGGTTTCAGTTTATGCGTTTTAGTAGCTGCGTTTGAAATCTTATTGATGGAAATTTTTGTTTCTTTGCTGTGGAAAAGGATCAAGAGAGGGGATAACAGAGATAAGAGAGTAGAGCTTCTACAAGCGTTTGCACGCACACATTTCCCTTCTGTCAAGTACATGGAATATGCCGTTCAAGTTGAAACCTACACACTCTCGAAGGCAAACAACCTGGTCCTCAACGTTGATGGTGCAATTGGAACCCTGTTCTTGGATCTTCTTGCTGGTAGTGGAATGTTCACTAAACCAGAGATTGACGAGATTGTTGAGATTGGATATCTGAATGGGCTATTCGTGCTGGCACGTTCTATTGGTTTGATTGGGTGAGTACTGGCTAGAATTATACTCTATTTATTATTTTCCACAGATATTTTATAGGTTAGTTTTATGTTGTTGCGGATTAAGGTACAAACATATTCTAGATAACGACACAGCAACAATCAGAACACTGAATCTACATAGGCACACTGCACACATCTCCTCTACCTGCAAGGATAATGTAATTTGACCTTCCTATCATCTCTAAACAGACACGGTCTTATGATCACTGATACATATAGGACTTATTAGTGATTGAAGTAGTCAATTTCCGATTTGTTGGCATATATATAGGATTAGATACCTGGCTTTGTCATTGAGGGTAACACAAAACAATAGATTGTTCTTAATGACAATGAGGTTCACCAGCGTTCGATGGTGAGTCAGATAAACAAGGGAGAGAAGACATCATTTTCTGCTTGTATATATGATGCTTTCCTGAGTACATCCGTAGAATATACTTTTACCCTACTGATTTCTCTCCGCTCCAAATTTCAGGCACACATTCGACCAGAAGAGGTTGAAGCAGCCCCTATACCGCCACCCATGGGAGGACGTTCTTTACACCAAGTGAAAAAACATCTGATAGCAGGTGCAGATTCCGGACTACCTGCTTTCAGACAAGCGTTGTTGTTTCCAAGTTTCTCAAGTCTACGATTCGCCTGGAACGACTATTGTTCAGTTGTTAGAATAGTGTGTGTATCGCTAATGCTGGAGCTGATTTTTATCTTTCATTTTGTAAGTCTGTATCGAAAGTTCATAAAACGAAGAACCCTCGATCATTTTACTAAACAAATTTATGTTTTCGTATAAATTTCTTGGTTTCTGGTTTGGGGAGAGAACGTAGAGCAACCGGGAATTGGATTTATACATTGCCATTTTTTTTTATCAAGAAAGTAAAAAGCATCTAGTCCAAAAACAAAAATATTCTACTTTAGTAGGAAATATTTGGGAAAAGTCACCTAACAGGTCGGTTATAACCAAATATCCAACTTAACATAAATATTAAGTCCTCATTGTCACCACGTTAATCGAACTTGACAAAGGCTAATCTTTTAAACTCATTTACCGGACAATCATGAGATATTTATGCTCTAATTAATTGGGATTAATTTGAACTAAAGGGACAATGATTGGGACATAAATGGACATATCTTGTCTCACCATCTCTATTTGGGTCGAATCTTGTATCACAATCTAAACGTCAGATGCGATTGTACGACTGCAGCATAGCATAAGCAGCTTTACAAGCCCACAATATTCCATCAGCTTTATTACTCTAGATCAATTTCTTGGTCACTAGAGTTTATGTACACAATCTAAACATCACGTGAAATAACACACCATGTGACAAGTATTTAAGAAACACATACAAGTTTCTCCAACATTATTTACTGTCTATCATCCAAATTAACATTATCATATTTCCATTTGAGTGTACAAGTAAAAAACATGAAGTAGCATACATATAGGTTTAATCATAGTCTTTAAGGGTAGGGATTCCTATTTTTCCTCCATTTTTTTCAAAAATAAATAGAGATTAGTTGTGTGTCATGCCCTGACCTGCGAATAAAGATTATTCACGAGATAGAATGTGAGTCATATCTTAGCTATAGAAATAAATTCTATAACTAAGATATGGTGGAAAATAAAATAAATTTATATACAATTACACCATACATCAACAAAATCTTACATAAAATTTATTGAATACGCAGCGAAATAACTATAATGCACAAATTAATTCACTAGGAAAAGTACCAACAAAATAATAACTAAATTGTAACAATTCTTTCAAATGCATAAAATATATGCAAATGAGATGGATGAATGTACTCACTCCCTTCTAATCCCATCAACACATACCTAAGGCACACAAGTCTGCGTGCAATACCATACTTATACCATTTGGCTCTGAATACCTTAGAATATGAGTTAACTCCCGTTCATCCCTTAAACCCCAATTTTTTGTAATTAAATTCTTAGTTTCCACTTTATTATACATACACTTCCCCCGACACCCAATTGTATATTCAAGCCCTTCCTTTGACACCTGACATATATAAGATTTCATTATTTTACAACCAACCAGTTGTATACTCAAGCCCTTCCCCCGATGCCTGATGTATACAAGGTTCATTATTTTATATTCAAGGCAAATTTCAACCCTTGAATATCCTCACAACTCAAACACTTTACACAAGTGAGCACTTGACACAACCCAAGCAATGCGTGTGTATATGTACTGCACATAAAGATTAATAGTCACTTACTTGCCATATATAAATATGAGCATATATCAAACCAATTAATAACCAATGAAATAATGTTTGATACTATCATTTAAAGTATTGATCATTTACCACTCTATAGATATGGCCATCGTCTTGTTCACTTTCGTTTGCTTGGTACCTGTTATTATTTAGACAATAATTAGATGTCCATGTTAGTGAAGAAAATTGAAAGTGAAATAAATATCTCAAAAGCAACAAGACATGAAACTCTACTTTTAACTTTTCCTCTTCCAAACCTCATTTTTATTTTTATTTCAACCCACCACTTCTACTTCTTCTTATCTCATTTCCTCTATTTTCTCACCCACAAACCTAATCACCCGACTCTCCTCTTCCTCCCACACAACATTTTACCCTTTAATGTCTTTTTATCATCTGTTTACTTCTCCTTTTTATTCCCTCAAGAACAATTGCTTAATCCTTTTCTTTCAAATTTCTATCTCCTTTCTTTTCTACAAATCGACCACCTCCTCTTCCTTCTCTCAATTTTGGTTTGGAAATTGAAGTGATGAATTGTCTTCGAGATTAAGATGAAAGCTTGCAAATACTATACTAATGAACACAAAGATTTAAGTGGTTCACCAAATCGCCTACGTCCACTAGAGTTGCATATGCATTTGTGTTTTCACTATGTAAGCGAGATTTACAAAATACAATGAAGATGGCCTAGAGCCTTTACATAAGGTAAAAGAAAAGGATGGTGGGGAGAGTGGTTTGAGAAGGAGAGATCTTTCTTGTTGCTGCTAGGTTCTTGCTAGTATGTGTTTCCCCTCCTGTGTTCTTTCATCTATCTGCCTTTATGGAGAAAGAAATGGAATCCTCAATTAAGCCGTTAAGGACATGTTTCACTTGTTTTGCAACACTTGGACATCAATCATTGGAAACATTAGTAATTGATCATCATTACAATGCATGTGGACAAATACATAAAGGCGACGCCTAAACTCTAAGGGATGTAGAATCCCACCTTTCCAAATTTGGGGGATGAATCATCACCAATCATTAACCATGATATGTGGTCCAATAGAAAGAAAACAAATGTTAAACTAATCATTAGTCCTATTATGTGTTCCAATAGAAACACACCCAATGTTAACTTAATCATTGATAATAGTATGTGTTCAAATGGCAAAGAGACATGTGTTAAGTTAATTAATATCATGCAAGATAGATACAAGCATCTAAGGCCACGTTGAGCTTTAAACAATTTGTTATTGCACTCCTAACTTTTATTGGTCTATAATGCGTCTCAATTAAACATATTAAAAGATACATGCCCTTTCAGCAAGCTATTGTGAAACAAATTGTTTAAAGCTACAATTTGACATAATTGGGTGCCGGAGTATCAGCAAGCTATTGTGAAACATATTGTGTTGGAGGGATCAGATCACTCCATGCTTGTGTTAAACACGGAGGTGGACAAACCTAAAAGAAGGAGGAGATTTATGTACGACCCACGATGGAATTTGGATCCTAGTTGCGAAATGGTGGTACGTGATAATTGGAATGTCGTGCATGGGGACATGCATGCAAGGCAATTAGTAAATAATTTACGTAAGGTGAGGCATGGATTATTGGTGTGGAAAAAGAAGAATGGGCGCATTGCCCAACATGACATTTGTCGCCTTAAGGACGTGATTCGTGATGCATATCAACAATCGGTGTTTGATGGTTCTCGGATTCGAGGTTTAGAGAAGGAACTCACGAGAGCTGTGTGTAGTGAGGAATTGTGTTGGCGTATGAAGTCTCGTATCCAATGGCTACATGAAGGGGATAAAAATACGCGGTTTTTCCATGCCCAAACTTTGAAATGAAGACGACATAATGCTATTTGGGGACTTGAAGAGAATGATGGCACTTGGTGCACGGTGAAGGCCAGGATCCACGGCATTGCTGTGGAGTATTTTACCTCGTTATTCTCTGCTGGCCCGCATTCAAATTTTGAGGAGATTTTGCAGTATGTGCCGACTAAAATAAGAGAAATAGAGAATAATATGTTGAATGCTCTTGTGACTGATGTGGAGATTGAAACTGCTTTATTTCAGATGCATCCAACGAAGTCCTCTGGCCTGGATGGTTTTACTACGGGTTTTTTTCATCATCATTGAGAGATGGTGGGATGTGTGGTCATTGGTATAGTTAAATCTTTCTTTTCTTTGAAGCAAATGTTAAAGGAGTTGAATCATACAAATATTGTGCTTATTCCTAAAGTGGATAATCCCACAAAAATGTCACAATTTAGACCCATTTCGCTTTGTAATGTGGTCTATAAAACTATTTCCAAAGTCCTAACGAATAGATTGAAGAGAGTCCTTCCAAAGGTGATTAGTCAGAATCAATCGGCTTCCGTGGCAGGGCGACAAATTTCTGATAATATTTTAGTGGTGCATGAACTTTTACATTTTATGCAACATGGATGTGAGACTGGGGATAATTTTATGGCATTGAAATTGGATATGGCAAAGGCCTATGATCGGGTTGAATGGTCTTTCCTTAATGCTATGATGCATAAGCTGGGATTCGCTAATAATTTTTGCCAGTGGGTGATGGAGTGTGTGCAAACAGTGTCATACAGTGTGGTGATTAATGGCGAGATCACGGGTAACATTGTACCGAGTAGGGGCATTCGGCAAGGGGACCCCTTGTCCCATTTTCTATTCCTTATTTGGGCTGAGGGATTTTCATCTTTAATCCATAATGAAGAAAGAGTTGGGCGGCTTAGAGGTTTTCTGTTGAGCCTATTTCTTATGTATTTTTTGCGAGTGATTCGATATTATTCTGTCGGGCACTGGAGAATGAGGCATATAATGTTTGTGCTTTGCTTCAACAATATGCGGAAGGGTATGGACAGTTCATTAATTTGAAAAAAAGCTCGGTACATTTCAGTAGGGGTTGTTCATCAGCATGTTAGGCCCAGTTATCCCAAATTTTGGGCATACGACATCAACAGGGGTTTGGGAAATACTTGGGGATTCAATCGGACTTTGGGGCTTCGAAGAAGAAGGTTTTTGAGGAAGTTCGAAATAGACTAGATGAGAGGATTAATGGATGGGCGGAGCAGTTTCTGTCAGTTGCCGGGAAGGAAGTGTTGATAAAGAGTGTGGCTGCTGCCCTCCCAATTTATTCTATGTCTTGTTTTTAGTTGCTAGTTCAGTTGGCAAAGGAGATTGAACAGGTTATAGCTCGTTTTTGGTGGCCGGATCAGAAGACAGGGAATGTGTTCATTGGTTAGCCTGGAAGAAAGTAGCTCAACATAAAGCGTCTGGAGGACTTGGGTTCAAAGAGATTATTGAATTTAATTTAGCCTTGTTGGCTAAGGTGGGTTGGCATATCATGTGTAATCCGGATTCTCTTTTATCCAAAGTCCTTCAGGCGAAATATTACCCTTCATCGACGTTTATGGACGCCGTAGTGGGTAAGAATACCTCGTGGGGTTGGAAAAGGATTTTACAGGGAAGGAAAATTTTGAAAGCTGGTTTACGTTAAAGGATTGGTGATGGTAGAGCTATTCAGATTAAGAAGGATCCCTGGTTGCCTACACCCAAGACGTTACATCCTGTATCCCAACATGTTGACATGCTCATTATGGTTGCAGAATTGATTGAGCATGGTGGTCATTGGAAGAAGGAGCTTATTGATCGATATTTTAATGCAGAGGAAGCCCAAACTATTATGAGCATACCACTGAGTAAGTATGGGTGCCCAAATCGGAGAACTTGGCATTACACTCGCAATGGGATTTATTCGGTGAAAACTGGGTATTTGGTGGCCTAGGAAATGAATCGAAATAGGGAGCTCGGAAAGAAATGAGTGGGCCAAGCAAGTACGGGGGATAGCTTGGACAAGGTTTGGCGTGAGATTTGGTGTCTGAAGATCCATCCCAAGCTCTGTCACTTTGTGTGGAAGGGATGTCGTAACATTCTTGCTGTGCGCACTAACTTGCACCGTCGGGGTATCTGGTTAGAGACTTGTTGCCCACTATGTGAAGGTGAAGCTGAAACACAGGTACATGTTTTTTTTAGATGTCCATTTGCCCGAGTTTTTTGGTTTGGTACTCCACTCCAGCTAGACATTACCCAGGTGGTGGGAGATGATTTTTTAGCATGTTGGAAATGGTTATGTGCAAAATATGGCGGAGAGGGGGAGAATGAGGATATTATGCGCTGGGTAGCCTGTGGGTTGTGGAGGATTTGGAAATGTCGTAATAGATTGGTCTTTGAGAAAACAGTGGTGGATCCCTTGGTAGCTTTGAAGTTATTTAAGCAACATTGGGAAGAGATGAGAGTGCATGAAAGGGAGTCCTTGCACCTTGCAAGCCATGGGCAGCAAGGGAAACAGGTGGAATTGCAGGGGTGGTTAAAGCCACCATTTGGAAAACTTAAACTTAACTGTGATGGAGCATGGTGTAATCGTACTGGTAGGGGTGGATTTGGATGGGTTGCTCGGGACTTTGCATGTATCTTTAAAGGAGTTGGAGGGGTGGGTAGTAGTATGTGTGTATCGAGTCTCATGGCAGAAGCGGAAGCTATGCGCTTGGCTTTAGTATGGTGTGTGGATGAGGGATTGCAATCGGTTCAGCTCGAAATTGACTCTCAGGTTCTAGTTGATATGATTCGTGGGAGCTTGCAGCCAGAGGCAGTGTTGGATGGTATCTTTTGGAATATTGCTCTTCTTAAACAACAGTTATGTGATGTTGAGATTCTTTATACTCCTCGTGCCTGTAACCAGGCTGCGCATATGGTGGCTTTTTTTGTCACGCGTATGGGGGTGTTCATTCTTGGGATGCTTTTGAACCAGAATGGTTGTTTAACACTCTAGCGTCTGATGTAAACATTTTCATTCATATTTAATAATACTCATCTTCTCGAAAGAAAAAAAATTGTTTTTTGCCCATATGGATTCATGTTGTTGAGACAAGACTTTTATCCTACGTGTATATTCGAGCTCATTTAAGAGTAAAATTATTATTAACTTCACATAATGTAACCTTTAGGCTTTGTTTGGCAGTTTGGATTGTACTGATTATTTCAATTAGATGGGATAAATAGTTATCGGATAGCTCTGACTAATTTAGTCAGTCGTTTAGTGCAGAATCAAATTAATCAGTGCAGAATCAAATTAATCAGTGCATCAGATAATTTGTCAGACTATAATAACTTTCTAAACATTTTATAGAATAATTGGTGTTGAAATGAAAAAAAAAAAAGGAGAAAACCAAATATAATTTTCTAAAAACCATAAATTTTACTAAAGAAATACATTAAATAAATAAATAAAATTGGAAAAAGCAAAAGGCTAAATAGAAGGAAAAGAACAGGGAAACAGGCGAATGGGGTAGGTAGACGGGAAAGTGGTGGGTTGACGATCGACGGGAGGGAAGGGTCGACGAATGGATGAGGAAGGGTGGGTCTGTCACATCAGACCCTCTCGGCGACGATGGGACTAACCTCGCTAGAGGTGGAGAGCTCGCCGGAGTTGTTGGGGATGGAATGGAACGGTGGAAACGAGAGAACTAAAATCGACATATCAAAAATTGGAATCACATAATCGATGTTGAGCGAGTGGAGAACTAGGTGCTCTGATATGGACTTCACAGAATGGGTTCGAATGGTGATGATGGGTTGGTGCTTGTGTAGAAGACGACAAGCCAACAAGCAGCACGAAGAGGAGGAGGATGATGATGCGAGGCTTGGCTTTGGATTGTGTTCAATAGATTTGAGCCCGACTAATAAAGATGGGCTTGCTTATATATCAGGTGACTAATAAAGATTGTGTTCAATAGAATTGTCGGGTCTGAAATCGGATAATTCAAGCAGGGAAATGCTTTTGAGATTGTTCATTGTTGTTGTAAAACAAAGGGACCTGCATGATTGTTGTGAAACAAAATTTTTAGACCTATATATGCAGGTCTTTTGTATGAACCTATGGACATGAGATTTAATGGATTGGTGTTCCAGTGACTATATCGTTTATAAAAAATAAAAAAAAATCAAAATCGAACCGAAAAAAAACCAAACTGAAATTAAACCGAACTAAACAAAAATTAAAAAAAATGGAATCAAACTTAACCAAACCGAAATTTCGGTTTGATTTCGATTTTGGCAAAAGACTAAACCGATTGAAACTGAATCCACCCCTAATAAAATGTAAATTGGTCTTATGGGTTGAACTTCTTTTGTGGAAATTTTCATCACAAAGAGAACAAATTAATAATTTCTCAGACTCCATATACACCGACGAGACAATGCATTTATTCAATATATTCTTTGTAATTTTGTGTTTGTCTAACCCATATATACCTCTCACCAAATTAACATTAAATTTACGCGTTATAACAAGATATTTAAATGTTGTTGGTATAAACTCGTCCACTCACAGTAACACTTATAAAATAGTTATCGAACGCACATTGAATTGTTAATACATAATAAGTTATCGATTAATTTAGAAAGAATATTTGATCACATCCTCTACAAGTTTTGGGAGTTCTATATTTATTTAACTCGATATATTACAAGTGAAGAAAATAAAAAGAAATGTATTATGGTATAGTATTAATATCATTACTTTTCACTTATAAAAGAGAGGTTGCGATTTTTGCCAAATGCGAATTTGAACTACATTATTACTAATCTATTATGAAACTTAATTCACTCTCAAATCCTTCAGGATAGATAATATCTTCTCTTTTTTTTTAAATGTTTACCTTTAGCTTTTAAGATAGGTCTCTTTATTGCTAAAATTAGAAAGGACAGCTGAATTCCCTTCCAATTATAGTTTTATTGTATAATATCTTGCCGAAAGAACCTGACTTGAATGTTGGATCTCATGGTCAGTGCAAGAACGTTTTTAAGTCCGAACTTTAATTGGCAAAAATAAAATATGCAAAGATGAGTAAAAGATACAAAAAAATTACTATTAATATTACTTCAAATTTTTTATATTTAGAGTGTCAATAATTATTTTTAAAATAAAAAATGTATTTAGGAAATGTTGAGAAAACTCTTTTAAAATGAACTTTTTAAAATGAACTATTTTAAAAGTAGGACTGTATGTATTTTTTATCACCTTAGTTTTTTGCACATATTTATAATTTTAACAAGAGAATTGACGTTGAATTATGAGCTAACAAAAAATCGATTTAGAATTTTACTTTGAGAGAGCCTCGTTAACAATTCTGTAAAAATTATTATCATGATTCATTGGCCCAAACTAGGGGTGGGCAAACGGGTAATGGAACCGCGGGTAGGGACGGGTACGGGGCGGTTCCAATTTTTTTGGAGAGTAAACGAGGTGGGCCGGGGCGGGGCAATGAAAATTAAGGTTTGGGCCCGAGTTCAAATATTGAGAAGAACGGGCCCTTGGACCGGCCTGTTTCTTAGTCCATCATCTAAGATCCTATCCCCCAGTCTGTAACTCAGACCATTTTCTCGTGACTCTATCGCTCATCTTCTCCTCCTTCTACCCATAGACTCTCTGTCGCTCGTCTTCTCCTCCTCGACCTCGACAACATCAAACTCAGAACCATTGTCGTCGTCGCACCATCTCTCTCGATTATTCTCCTCAACGAAGACCCCCATCATCAACACCTCGAGCTGGTCAAACACCACCATCGTTAGCGCCATGTGAATCGAAGTCGACGACCATGCCCTCTGTTCTTAATCTTCCAGTGTCTCATCTCAGATCTTAATTTTTTGCAAGATTGGGCATCTAGCTCATCTTGGTTTTCATTAATCTGCAGGTACCGTATGGTAGGAAATCTGAGATGGGTATTTTTTTTTCTTCTTTTTTTCTGAATTTGTTGTGGAGTTTAGACTTTAGTCTCATCCTTCTTCGATTTTGTTTCTAATGTTTAGATTAAGGAAAAATTGAAGGACAATGTCTCTTGCATGTTGTTATCTGTGTAGGGATCTTGCAATCGAAGGGTATAAACTCAGATCCCTTTTGTTGATTTTGAAAAGGAACTAGAGAGTAGAGACAAAGTGATTGATTTTGTTGATTTCAGATAAATGGTGCCATGATTTTATATGTATGGATCCACAATGGAAAGTACATACAAGGCAGCGATGGAGTTCGGGTTCATCGTGACGGTGAAGCGGCTGAAGAACTCGAGGAGGTACCCGATGATGGAGGAGACGTGGACTTGCTAGGAAGTTAAGGCACCCACACTTGGACCCACGAGGACCGTAGGACCGGCCCGTTTCAAAAAGGTCGGGTTAGGTTCGGATCCCATTTTGAAAAACCTGCAACCCGCCCCGCCCTGCCCCGTTGTAAATATAAACAAGTCCAGTTTGGTTCCTTCAATTTTGGGCCCGGGCCCAGTCCGTGCCCACTCCTAGCTCAAACTCCCAAATGCACAGGACCACCAATCGAATGATGGCCTCCATTTTTATTCTCACCACAAATAATGCAAAACGAAAATTAAATATAAATCCACACAAACAAAAAAACAACAATTCAGAAAAGAAAAAAAAAGAAAAAAAGAGAGAAATAAAGTGTCGTTCTCATTTCTTCTTAGTTCTTTTTAGGGGTGGTTTGATATGAGATTCCAAATTGAAAATGAGATTTCGAATTCTAAACAAAAAATTCAGAACAGGAATTTGAAGACCAATTTCAAACCAAAAATTCGGTATTCTCGATTTTTAGAATTCTTAAAATATTTTCGGTATTCCAGGATGAATCGGGATTGCGTTTTGGCTTTTGGGTCTTTGGCCATAAATTCGAGTTTTTTGGGTTATGGGCTAGAATTTGGGCTTCTGGCTTAAAATGTTGTTGCCCAATTTCATATCAATTGAAATTTAAGTTTTTTACCGAATACAAATTTGAAATTTCTTGCCAATTGAAATACCAAATCATTCTTACCAAGTCTAATTGACATTCATAGTTCCAAACTACTTAATTTTATATTTCTATTTCTAATCTAGTCTACTCTCAGATTACTTAAATTCAATATTCAACATGAATAAACCAAAATAAATATGCATATGTTGTAGGTATAATTTACTAAACTGTATAAAGGCCATAGAGAGTGAAGGGGTGCGGCACATAGAGAGGAGAAGAGAGATGTGTAATTGTGAGGTGTGTTTGATTCACCCCATTGTGCCTCTATTTATAGTAGGAGAAAGGGCAAAACATTTCCCATAAGGATTACAACATTTAATAGGTAATCTACTGCTAATAGGTAATCTACTGCTAATAGGAATATAAGATACATTCCTAATCTACTAGGATTTACACAATCACATTCCTATTCTAAATAAGACTGCAACAATCCCCCTTGAGTGTGTAAATACTCAAGTAAATGGCGCATCAGGTCTTCAGTGATGAAGTAGTTATAGTTGATGAAGTCGTCAGCACAATGAGCGAATGCAAGTCTCAAATCAACGGAAGAATGCATAAAAAGTAATCTACTGCTAATAGGAATATAAGATACATTCCTAATCTACTAGGATTTACACAATCACATTCCTATTCTAAATAAGACTGCAACAATCCCCCTTGAGTGTGTAAATACTCAAGTAAATGGCGCATCAGGTCTTCAGTGATGAAGTAGTTATAGTTGATGAAGTCGTCAGCACAATGAGCGAATGCAAGTCTCAAATCAACGGAAGAATGCATAAAAAGTAAAACTCACAAAACCTCAAGCTCTTCCAGAGTCTTAGTGAGATTCGTGTTAACAACACAAACTGTAACTCTAGCAATTTGGAATAAGACTTCATAGTTTAACACGCAAGGGCATAATTCATATCCTTGACTGATCAAACAATCACTTAAATGGGGTATACCACATCCGTCGAATTTAAGTGCACGCCTCAAAACAAGTTAAAAGGGTGTTTCGTGGTTTTGGAACTTTTTGAACCAGTCCATGTAATTCTTTGGGAACTTACATGTCAATCTCCGTATTTATATCCCCATGGAGAAACGCTAACCATATTTTATAATGCTGCTATCAATCACAGGACGTTTGAGAGAAACTTTGCGTCGTAAGGCGTGCATCATATCGCATTATTTCATTCATCTCATAACGCTTCCTTTCCCACTTGTAACACAATAGGGTTACCTTGGGCAGTGTAGGAACGACAGGTCCAATACACACTTTAGTAAGGCATTTGACCTAGATTGTAATCTCAGTTGTCCAATCAGTTCTACGTTGTCACTTAATCAACGGAACACATATCGTCGCTTTTCATTTATGTCGGTAGCTACCATATAAGTGAAAACATCATCGATGATAATCTTATTTCAATTCCATTTTTCTCATTCAAACTAGTATACTGGACCAAGAACTTCATGTCTCGGGAGTAATTCGAATTAATCTCATGAGATGGAAATGATTTGAGACAGCGATCGAGTTTAGATTCATAGTTGTACCGTGTCTTCCTCTTCTAGGGAAGTGAATCCTACGAACTGAATGATCTGTCGTGCTCCAGGCCAAGACAGATTGATTGGCTATCCGCCGTTAAGTATGTCTATCCTTGCAGGCATATTTGCAGCTGGTATATGATCTCGTCACTTTTAGCTAGATCAGAGAAATGCGTCTGGAGCAACATTCTGAAATCTAGAATTCATCGCACTTGCTTATTACACTTGTGCGGTATGGGGATTGAGATGAGACATAGTGAGCAACGTCCACGCAACTTCACGCCGTTCTACAGGAACGTTGACGTTCTCATCTCCCCCTAACGGAGGGAAGATTGTCTCATTAAAGTGACAACCCACAAATGAGTGGTAAAGAGATCGCATGCAAGGGCTCGAAGAGAACTAGTGTGAAGGAGAATCATGATCGACAAAAGATACACATCTTTCTTTGAGGAACCATGGTGGTATGTTGCGGCGGCGCAACTTGGCACATGGAATGCTCACCCAAATGCGTAAATAAGAAAATCGTCAGGTTTGTACCCAGTAACCAACACGTCATATAGGTTGGGTGGCAATGGGCCTTAAGGCGGACCAACATAACTGCGTACAAGATTGCATAGCCCTAGGCAGAAAACCGAAAACTTGGTACTTTTACCAAACTTCGGGTGATCATTTAAATTGCGCTTTATGATCACTAGGCGAGGCTATTTGGGGTGAACATGGGAACTCAATGTTCAATTAGAAACCCAAAACAACATGCAATACTTTATCGAAAACCGTCGATATAAACTCTCCGACATTATCCAGTCTCCAGAACCTTAAGGGATAAGTAGGGTGGTGAACCCATAATCGGCCAAGAGGTTTAGCAGTAATGTGTGTGGATAAACATGTGACCAGTTTGTCGATTCATCAATCAAAACCATAAGTCTTTATATGAGCCGCATTTTGATTGGATTAGTCCACATATATTCCCTTGAATCCACTGTGGAAAAGAGGTGATTTCGTATCTTTGCGAGGAATGATATAGAAAATCAATTTCCCTAATGAGCAGGCTTGGCAAAGTGTGCTTGTAGGCACAAGATCCTTACTTCGGGTAAGGAGATGCGTCGTAGCATCATTGTTCGACCTAAGTGTCCCAAATGGTCGTGCCAAAGCAAGTAAACTGCTCAATCACCCAGCTCTAGGCCGGCCACATGTGGCGTGTTCCCAGTTGGGAGAAAACACATTGGCCCCAAATCAAAGCTTCAGGCTCATTTTTGGAGGTGGTGCAAAGATATTTCACTTTATTTTCTTTAGTGGTTTCATTTATGATCATTGTCATCTCAAATATCCTTAAAAACTCAACGTCAGGGAGAATTTAAGGTCCCTTAAATGGTGATGCAATACCATTCATACAACGAGGAGCGTGCCAATGCTCTTAGGGCTAGTTTGGTATTACTGTGCTTTGAAAAAAAACTGCTGTGAGAATAAGCGGCTGTGCTGTGAGAATAAGCGGCTGTGAAATAAATCAGCTGAGTGTTTGGTAAACATTTTTGTAAAAGTGCTTTTGGAAAAAAAAGCAGTCTGATAGTGGATCTTTTCATTAAAGGAGCACTGTAGCTCCGTGTGCTTTGAAAAAAAAAGCCAGTTTTCCAAAGCTACAAATAGGTGCTTCAGCTTTTTCCTTTGATTTCAGCTTAATCTCACAGCAGCTTCCAAAATAAGCCCTTTTTTTTTAGTTTACCAAACAACAAAACGAGTCCCAACTTTTTTTCATGGGGCTTTTTTAATAATCACCTCAACCCCAAACGGGGCCTTAATAGGTTGGATGGACTTGAAGTCGTTGTTAGAGATATGATTTAGGTGTAAAGTTAGTGTGCGTAGTACGCATTCGTCTAGACAACTAACTTCCCCACATTCCTACCTAATCACATGTTTAATTGAATCGGTCACATGTACTAAGAAACATGATTCAATTAACTCATATTCGAGGACAATATCAATAAGGTTATCCATAAGTAAAACATACACTAAACTTGAATCCAAGAACATGGAAAAATGTTCATAAAGTAAATGGTTTACTGAGGGGATTCGGCCAATAAGGCTATCCATGTCAAAATTATGCTCTTCCAACGGTATTCGGTGGAGCAAAATTAATCTCACATATTGACTACGAGAATGGTACTCCTTAACAACATTGGCACGAACATGTGCATAACCAATTATCTATTCCATAGAGACGGAAGTAGATTCTGCAGGGTTAAGGTTCGGGAATACTATCCCTTATTCTTGAAGTTTTAGGTCTTAGGTGCCAAGGATCACGCTTCGAGCATGATGCCACACCTTGGCAGGCCCTGATTCTGCCATATGATTGTGGTAGGAATCAGATCTGAAAATTTGGTAAACTTCTGCTTTCTACACTTGTTGCTTCAGGAGCAAGTTAGAACTAAAGAAGGACGAGAAAAGTATTCTCTAGTCAAAATTCAATCGGATTTATAAACTTCAGAATTGTACTCATTCATGGATGTAATCATGGTATGCTTCGGGTAATATCTTTCATGATTAAACAGTCCGTAGAAGCGAGCTAAAGAGCTATGGAATCCTCGTTCGGAGGTATTTCCATTTGTAATGCTTCGGGCATAAGTCTTCGAATGAAGATCATGGCGGAGGCTTATTCAGCTCTTCCATGCCATTGTTAGCTTCGGGCATAAGTCTTCGAATGAAGATCATGGCGGAGGCTTATTCAGCTCTTCCATGCCATTGTTAGCTTCAATGGTTTCTCAGCTACTTTAATAGTAAAGTGGAGATTCACGTCTTGTACCCCACATAAAGTGGTTTCTAATAGAAATGTCCAAAATAAGGGAAATCAAACTTGTGACGGTTCGACAATCCATTGAATTTGGAGGGGACAAAATTATGATTGGTGCTACGGGGAGGAATCATCCATAAGCATCAAAGTTAGATCATTCGAGTTCTAAGACATGGTTTCATGAAAAACGTCGGGTTTTCATGGGTGTATTATTTTATGAAAACGTCGGGTTTCAAAGGCACTAAATTCGAAACTACAGGTTCGATTTAGTTTATGAACGTTTAGTTCATAAAAGAGAGGTTCCTGTAAGAACACAGAATGCAATATACAACTAAGTGTAGTGGATTTTGAGGTTCTTCGGGAACTCAAGTGTGAGTGCTTCGGGACTACGAAAGTGAGTCAACGGTTCAAAGAAGAGAAATAAATTATTGAATCGTTAATGTCTAAAAGTGATTTTCAGGTCAATAATTTTGGATTCATTATCAGATTAATGAACTACAGGTCACTTTTAATTAATTCAATAAATCGGGACCAAACAGGGTTGATTGTAGAAGCAAAAATAATTATAACATTTGGGTTAAATTTATTTTAGAATGCTAAAATAATAGCATGTGGGTTGAAAAAAAAATGCCCCAAAAATAATTGGGCTTTGTGCCGTGGGTTAAAGGCCACGGGTTGGGTGCAGAGAAGCAACCCATAGTGGCTGCAGGCCACGGGGTGGACGGAACAGGTCCAAAGGCAGGCCCAAAAGCCTACAGGGTGGCTGAAAGAAGCCCTAGCCGCATCTAGGGTTCACATATGGGCCAAGGGGGTTGCACGGGGTCCAGCCGCAAAGAAGGGCTGCGGGAGGAAGGGCCCAGCCTTTGGGCTAGCTGACGCGTGCAAAGGGAAAACCCAGCCAACTTAGCTGGATTGGGTTTGAGGCTGCATGCAAAACCCAGTGCAAAGGGCTGGCGTCATGGCTACGGGCCAAGGCAGTGGGTCATGGGCTGCAGGCCTTGCCGAGCTTTGTTCCAGGTCGAGGCCTGGTGCTTGCTTCCATAGTATTGGTGCAGTGGTATGCCGCACCATATCCCATTCCCCTTTCTTTTTTTTCTTTTTTTTTCCAAATCTCATAGGGTTTAGGAAAAACCCTAAATATGCTTCTAATTTAATTCGATTCTTTGACTCACATATTCCACATAGCGATTTATAATTGCGTAATGCATGAAACAAATATATATATATTGACAAATATATGAACATATACAATATATATATCGGAAGGTAAATCTAAATGTAGGGGGTTCATGCATCATGGGGAATGTTTTCATGCTTCAAGGTCGTTTCAAATATCTTACTTTATTTTAAGCGTACCTGATTGGCAGAAAACTTACAAAAGCCTTTGAATTTGTAGAAGATCATTCTCAGAAAGCCGAAATTGCGTCTCCAATGCGTTGTATCACGTTCAACAAAGAAAAATTAAATTGAATCAATAGCATGTAAATCAATTCAATAAAATAATAAATTAATCATAAAAGACTGATTAAAACGTAATACTCCCCTGATTGAAGATCAAACTCTCTTGTTAGCGTAGCGTCAAGATCGTGCTGATAACGTGTTGTAGGTATAATTTACTAAACTGTATAAAGGCCACAGAGAGTGAAGGGGTGTGACACATAGAGAGGAGAAGAGAGATGTGTAATTGTGAGGTGTATTTGATTCACCCCATTGTGCAGTAGGAGAAAGGGCAAAATCTTTCCCATAAGGATTACAACATTTAATAGGTAATCTACTCCTAATAGGAATATAAGATACATTCCTAATCTACTAGAATTTACACAATCACATTCCTATTCTAAATAGGACTGCAACAACATATATATTTTTGATTCGGTTTGGGATTTTTAAATCATTAAATATGTAATCCTGATTCCTGTATTGAAAGGTTCAGTATGGATTCCAAAAGTTTTGGTATTATCGGTTTGAGAATTTTTTAGTATGGGATTGAGATTTTATTTATTTATTTAGTTTGGAAAATTCGGAAAAAAAATAACTTCCCCTCCTCTCTCTCCTCTCGCCTTCTAGCTCGGGGAAGAGAACCCAACAAAACAAAAAAAATAAAGCCAAACCAGCTTTTTCCCATCTCAGAATTAAACCACGTAAATATTAAGGACCGCCATCAGAATTCACTAGCTTTCTTTCATTTTTTGAAAAAAGTCACAAACTTTCACTTTGATCGGCGTCGAATTTTCATGAGGTATTGAAATTTACCCTTTTTTTTTTGTTTTTTCTAATTTTTCGGCGAATTTAGGACCAACCCAGTGAGAATTGAGTCAAACGGGGAGGACCCAAGTCAGCAGAAATGGCGTCCGGCGCTCAGTCGTCAGGCACCAACAATGTCAAAGCTCACCACAACACGGACTCTATGAGCAAAGCCATTGCTCAGTACACCGTCGATGCTCGGCTGCACGCGGTGTTCGAGCAGTCCGGCGAGTCCGGCAAGTCGTTCGACTACTCGCAGAGCATGAAAACCACCAAAGATTCGGTTCCGGAGCAGCAGATTACGGCGTACCTGTCGAGGATTCAGAGGGGCGGCGAGGTCCAACCTTTCGGGTGCATGATGGCTGTGGACGAAGCCACGTTTGGAGTCATTGCGTACAGCGAGAACGCCCGCGACATGCTCGACCTAACGCCGCTTTCAGTTCCTATCCTTGAGAAGCCGGAGATTCTCACAATTGGGACCGACATCCGTACGCTGTTCACGCCGTCGAGCGCCGTTTTGCTGGAGAAGGCATTTGGCGCTCGGGAGATTACTCTTTTGAACCCGATTTGGATCCACTCCAAAATTTCTGGAAAACCCTTCTATGCAATTTTGCATAGGATTGATGTTGGGGTCGTGATTGATTTGGAGCCTGCGAGGACAGAGGACCCTGCGCTGTCGATTGCCGGCGCGGTGCAGTCGCAGAAGCTGGCGGTGAGGGCGATTTCGCAGCTGCAGTCGCTGCCGGGCGGCGACATTAAGCTTTTGTGTGATACTGTGGTGGAGAGTGTGAGGGAGCTTACTGATTATGATAGAGTTATGGTTTATAAGTTTCATGAGGATGAGCATGGTGAGGTTGTGGCTGAGAGCAAAAGGCCTGACTTGGAGCCGTACATTGGGCTGCACTACCCGGCCGCAGATATTCCACAGGCGTCAAGGTTCTTGTTCAGGCAGAACCGGGTTCGAATGATAGTAGATTGTCACGGCAATCCGGTTCATGTGATTCAGGATGAAGGGTTGATGCAGCCCTTGTGCTTGGTCGGATCCACACTAAGAGCCCCTCATGGTTGCCATTCCCAGTACATGGCTAATATGGGGTCCATTGCGTCATTGGCACTGGCGGTAATCATCAATGGAACTGATGAGGAAGCTCTTGGAGGGAGGAATTCAATGAGATTATGGGGCCTGGTTGTTTGCCATCACACCTCCGCTCGGTGTATTCCATTTCCGCTTCGGTATGCTTGTGAGTTTTTAATGCAGGCCTTTGGACTTCAGTTAAATATGGAATTGCAATTGGCTTCACAAATGTCTGAGAAACATGTTTTAAGGACGCAGACTCTGTTGTGTGACATGCTTCTGCGTGACTCCCCGACTGGCATTGTCACTCAACGTCCTAGTATCATGGACCTTGTTAAGTGTGATGGGGCTGCACTCTACTACCAAGGGAAGTACTACCCGCTTGGTGTGACGCCTACAGAAGCGCAGATAAAGGACATTGTGGAATGGTTGTTGGCTTTCCATGGAAGTTCAACTGGTTTGAGCACAGATAGTTTGGGCGATGCCGGGTACCCTGGAGCTGCCTCTCTTGGTGATGCAGTTTGCGGGATGGCGGCTGCTTATAGTACTAAAAAGGATTTTCTGTTCTGGTTTCGATCCCAAACTGGGAAAGAGATCAAATGGGGTGGAGCAAAGCATCATCCAGAGGACAAGGATGATGGGCAGAGGATGCATCCACGCTCTTCATTCAAGGCGTTTCTGGAAGTAGTTAAAAGCCGGAGTTTGCCATGGGAGAATGCAGAAATGGGTGCAATACACTCTTTGCAGATTATTTTGCGTGACTCGTTTAAGGACACAGAGACAAACCATTCAAAAGCTGTTATGCAGACCCAGCTTGGTGATCTGGAGTTCCAAGGAATCAATGAGCTCAGCTCTGTAGCAAGAGAAATGGGTAGGTTGATAGAGACTGCAACTGCTCCCATATTTGCTGTCGATATTAATGGCTGTATAAATGGGTGGAATGCAAAGGTTGCAGAGTTGACCAGACTCTCAGTTGAGGAAGCTACTGGAAAGTCTTTGGTTCATGATCTCGTTTACAAAGAATCTGAAGAAATTGTTGACAAACTTCTGTCCCGCGCGTTAAAAGGTAGTCTTTTTGGATCTAATGTCTTTATTCCTGTTTAATTACGGAGTTTATTTATGCAGTGTTATTGACATTTTTTTCCAGTATTTTCTCAATATCAGTGACACCACAGCGCTAATCAAAATATAAGTTTCTTGCCAAACGTTGTCATCACAAAACTGACGCACGAAGAGTGTCGGTCAAATTTTGAAATTCTCCGAGTAAATCTTTGAATGGCACAGGATAAAGTTATAGCAATCTTGGCTACTTCAAGTGCTACATGAACTTCACTGAGATAGTTTGATTGTGATGACTTGATACCTTCTAATTAATTAAGCTTCACTGGAAAGATCCAAAAATGTTAGCCTTTCATATATTAGCAATGTATTGTTGTTATCGCTTGTATTCTGTCTTAATAATGCAATTCTATCTACAAGAGAGACTTAGGTCATTACTTTTTCTCCCTTGAAACTGGTCAATTAGGTGATTGCTCAGTAGCAATGCAACAAGGGCAGAGCATGTGTTTATGTATGAATTTTGGAATGTTACCTTAAAACAAACAGGAGCATACCGTTAATGTCAGCATGGCTGATTATGGAAAAATACGGGGCTAAACACCTAATTGACCATTTATTAGTTGCTGGCCTTAAATCTCAAACCTTCTCCATCAAATTCTAACTTGAATATTTTCGTGGAGTGGAGACTCCCTGTTACCAACTGATGTTTCCCTGGTATATTTTGTTGTTCGGGCCTGCATGCCTCCTTGGTTTTGCTTTGTTTTAGAACTTGTGCCTTTGATTGTTAGTTGTTCCCCTTTTGGGTTGTTTTAGTTTCGGTAACCTTGAATGAAATTGAATTTCCAAAAAAGAAAAGCAAAGATAAGAAAGATAGGGGGCAAATTAGCTTTTTATTTGATATATTTTTGTTTCATTATGGATGATTTGAATGGAATGATTAATATTAAGTCTAAAAGTAAGTCTATTTTTGGAAAAGGTTGGATATTTTACCACATTAGCTTTTTCAATTCAGGTGAAGAAGATAAGAATGTGGAAATCAAAATGAGGACATTTGGCCCAGAGCATGATAACAAGCCTGTTTTTGTTGTGGTTAATGCTTGCTCTAGCAAGGATTACGCTAATAACATAGTTGGAGTTTGCTTTGTTGGTCACGATGTTACTGGTCAAAAAGTAGTAATGGACAAATTCATAAAAATACAAGGTGATTACAAGGCCATTGTTCATAGCCCCAATCCTTTGATCCCACCCATATTTGCTTCAGATGATAACACATGTTGCTCGGAATGGAACACTGCCATGGCAAAGCTCACTGGGTGGAGCCATGGAGAAATCCTTGGAAAAATGTTGGTTGGAGAGGTATTCGGCAGTTGCTGTCGTATCAAGGGTCCAGATGCTATGACAAAATTCATGATAGTCTTGCACAATGCCATCGAAGGGCTAGACACAGATAAATTCCCCTTTTCATTCTTTGACCGGAATGAGAAATATGTACAAGCTCTCTTGACAGCAAATAAGAGGGTGAATACAGAAGGTCAGGTTATTGGAGCTTTCTGCTTTTTGCAGATTGCTAGTCCAGAACTGCAGCAGGCTCTTAATGTTCAGAGGCAACAGGAAAAGGAATGTTTATCTAGGATGAAAGAATTGGCTTACATTTGCCAGGAAGTAAAAAATCCTTTAAGCGGTATACGTTTTACTAACTCACTTTTGGAGGCTACAGACTTAACTGAAGATCAAAGGCAGTTTCTGGAGACTAGTGCTGCTTGTGAGAAGCAAATTTTGAAGATTATAAAAGATGTAGATTTGGATAGCATTGCCAATGGGTAAGTTTTTCTTATAAACTTATGTCGTTACATTCTTTTAACAAAATTCTTCTCACATGTCTTCTGTTTATTATCTTCTGCTAGGACTGCATTCTTATCCTGATACATAATACAAATCAGTCCCCTTGCTTTAATTTTTATTTTTATCTGTTGATTCTGTATGTGTCCACTGATCCTTTCACATCCTAGTGTTTTAATTTTTTTAATTTTTTTATATTTTTTATATAAATACTGGCACCTTAATTTTTTCATAATTGAACAGAAAAACATATTAAGTTTCTTACTTCTTTTTTGCTTTTCAATTAGAGCACTGGAGCTTGAGAAGGCAGAATTCTTACTTGGGGGTGTCATAAATGCTGTTGTTAGCCAAGTTATGTTATTGATGAGAGAAAGAGATCTACAGTTGATTCGGGATATTCCTGAAGAAATCAAAACATTGGCTGTTTATGGTGATCAAGTGAGAATTCAGCAGGTTTTGGCTGATTTCTTATTGAATATGGTACGTTATGCACCCTCTCCTGAAGGCTGGGTGGAGATTCATGTTCTTCCAATCTTGAAGAAAGTACCTGATGGAATCACTCTGGTTCGTACTGAATTCAGGTGTTTTATCTTCTCACTATTAATATTTTATTAGTTGTGGATGTTGATGGGGATGAGATAACAGAGTAATGTACACAACTTGTCCTTGCAACCTGACTTTGCCTGGTGTCCTGTGGGCTGAAATGATAATCATGTTCAACACGTAGGGTTTAACATATATATGCTATGTGCTTTAAAAAGAGAAAGTTGTGAACATGGTTTTGGAGCCAGTGACTTACTTGATTCATGTTGAATGATTGTATGCTTCATGTAATTGCAATTTCCCTCTCCCAGCTTTCTTCACAGTAATGGCTAGTCTTGTTGGGCACTACTTACAAATTGCAATGCTTAAAATCGTCACTTTTCTTCTTATATTGTTAATGACATAAATATTACCGTTGTGATATTTAAACGACTAATCCCGTGTTTATGGTGAAGGTTGGTATGCCCTGGTGAAGGTCTCCCTCCTCAATTAGTTCAAGACATGTTCCATAGCAGTCAATGGATGACTGAGGAGGGACTAGGACTGAGCATGTGCAGAAAGATTTTAAAGCTCATGAATGGTGATGTCCAATATATCAGAGAGTCCGAAAGATGTTATTTCTTAATTACTCTCGAGCTTCCTATGCCTCGGAGACCTACAAATAGTATTGACTAGCTGATCAAACTTCCAAGACTTTACAGTTTCGACAGAGGATGCTCCTTTTCCCAAGTACAAACTGCATAGGCGCCACCAAAGCTGCCGGATTCTTTTTTACTGTACTAAACAGAACATATTTCTTCCCACTTTAGCAAGCGACCCAAGACTGGCGTTGGACAACACCAATTCAGCTCACCAAGACATTCGAGCAAGGTACAGCAGGTAGCCTAAGTGCAGTCTTGTGATTTCTCTAACGCAGTTAGGCCAAACCTTACTGCATTAATGCGCTGCGCTGCTGTGTGTTAATCGTTGAAAAGGACCGAGAGGGTGCATTCGAAATAATTGTAGCGGCTTCCACGACCACGATCGAAAGCTCTTCTTGTAGTACTTCTTCCAGGCATGTATTCTACTCCGTTGTTTGTACTAAATCGTTTTACACCACATGTTCTCAAATGTCCGCAACGAAACCGTTTTGGTCTTTTCCCTTTAAATGTAGATATCTTCTCCTGTGTAATAAAGCTGATATTCCTCTTCTAGCTGCTGGGTAAATAAATGTAACATAAATTTGACTGACAATATGTTATCTAATTAATATATGAATTTTTTTTTCCGCTATCGTTTCAATTAAAAAAATGATTTTGTTCCCCTCTCTTGGTGGGATATATTCTTGGAGATCACCTCTGCACCACAATTTTCCCCTCTTCTCAGGCTGGATGGATTCTGGAACTTGCTCATCGTCTCATCTGTCAAAATTACCCCATATTGTTGATGCTTTAATGGGATGAGTGGATTGATGTTTGAGATGGTGATGGATGGCCCATACGCTTTGTTGTTATTTCTCATTTTCGGATGGAGAAAAGCTTCCACCTCTCGATTTTCCGCGTTAGGTTTAAACCCTGTTAGGCTACAGGGGCAGAATAGCGGATTCTTAATCCATCTAATTCATATAGCTTAATAAACTTCAGAATTTGAGATTATCCAATTCAGTCTATTTCTAAGCACCAAATGTGACTCGAAAGAAGAGACAAAATTTGAAATTTAAGATTATAACTTAATAAAGCAAGCGTAGGTATTGAAGTCCAAGCAGGTCCTTACATAATTTATTATAGAAATGGATGTAGTTAGTATGCCTAATTAATTAAGTCAACTTGATAGGTCACCGTGAGCTTTATAAGAGCTGGCTTTGGTATTAAGATAATGATATTTTAGAGGGCATGGGATTGGGGTGGTCTTTTTATTTTATGGTAAAGTTTAAGCACTTAATAATGGTAATAATGGAAGTGTCACTTGTTCTGTTTGCTAATGATAATATTATCTCCTCTAATTAGGAAATTTTTTCTTTTCTTTTATAAAGGAATCTGCTAGTGGCTTCACCACGACATTTCATCTTTTTGGAGGTCGAAAAAACTCACAGAGCCATTTTAGTCTCTTTTTGGTCACCATCATGTGATTCACCAGTGCTTGGAATCGAATCCAAAATGTGTCTTGTAGTATTCTAGTCTAAAATTTATTTTCAACAACTGGGCCACTTTGTGGTTCTTCTCTAATTAGGAAACATAATTAAGGAGATTTTGTTGCTGCTGCTGCTAATTGTCTCTTTCACTCCAAAAATTGTGTGTGTACACGCCCACGGTAGTGCTGTGCACGCAAACCAAGTTCTAGTGCTAAAACTTTTGTGCAACTGGCTTCTTGCTTGCTTCCAAAGTTGATAGTGTCGTCTTATAAAAAGGAAAACTTTTAATGGAAAAATAAAGAAACAAATGTCAGCCGCCTCAAACGAATATAAGAAGCGATTTAAGCGTGAGATTTTCAAGTTATAAGAAATTGACGTAAAATTATAAGAAATGAAGTACAAAACAATAGATGTGAGAGGTTAGAATTGTTGCTCGTAAGCGTTACAAATGCATGCGAAAGAAATTTGTGAATGTAGAACTTCTTTTTTACAAAAATGCCCCTAAAAGTTTTTTTTTTTTTTTTTTGAAAAGATACGATAGTAAATTTCATTTCATCAAATAGGGTATTACATCATCAATCAAAGCCCTACACAATCCTCAACAAGTAAGTCAATAATAACACTTGGAGGAGTCTTATTCCATTCACAGGTTTGGATTACTGAGAGCCCAATCCGTGTGAGTCGATGAGCAACAATATTCGTATTGCGGCAAGTATGGGTAATTGTAGCTTTAGTGATTGGATGGAGAAGTGCTTTGATGTCCTCCACCACTTGTCCCACATTGGACGAGTTTAGAGATGGGTTCCTTAAAGCCTCCACAATCTAAAGTGAATCCGTCTCGAAACATTAATTCTGAAATCCCCTGTTTACTGCCCAATACGCAGCTTCTCGAAACGTCACTAGTTCCACCTGTAGAGGAGAGAAGACATCCTCATAGCTACCACAGAATGCCTCCAAAAAAACTCCATTACCATGCCCCATGTATATTCATTTTGAACCGTCCCAGAGGTGGAGGAGTCCATTTGGATCTGTTTAGGGTCCTTTCCATCGAGCCCTGAATGTTTTTTGCCTTGACAAAAGCTATCCACCCGAGCCCTGAATGTTTTTTGCCTTAACAAAAGCTATACACCGTTGTCGAGCCCTACATATGCCCCACCATTGTCGAGCCCTGCATATGCCCCTAGAAGTTGTCCATGTACATTGCACGCGATTTAGATAAAAGGATCACGACAGAATTGCCACCTGCACAAATTGAAAGCATAACGGAAGTCAAAACCAAATTAGAAATTTGAAGGGCAAAGAGGAACAAAGTCCTAAATTCCGCTAGCTCAAAACAAATTCTAAATATTATTTACGCAAATGAATAATGAATAAATACAAGACAAATATTAAACGTTGTTCGCACATGAATAATTGTCAACACAAATATTAATAACTCACATTAGTCTACGCAAATGTTGAAAGTAAAGCTCAAAATGTACGATTAAAAGACACATGTAATATAAACACAAGCTCTAAACGAGATATTTGGTAAGACTACAAGACTAAAGCAACTTTTACTTTATATAAAATTGCGTGAAGTTAGATGAGCTTATGAGAGTAAAGCTCAAAATTCAAAACGATTGACGATATTGATTTGCAACACTCATATTCAGAGATGAAATTGATTAATTTTTAACTTTAGAGATCATTTTAATGAAATGAGTTAATTTCAAAGACCTTTGTGATAAAAACACTATTATTTACTGAAGAAAAGTGTAAAAAAGACCCGATTATGCAAAATTCAAAGAGGAAAGAACATAATCAAACCCCAATTAGTGCTTATGTTTCACCACTCTTTCAACCCATAGGGCCATAGATGCAATGAATTTTTAAGGTCTTCAGAGAAAGTGATGCCAAATAAGCAACAGATACCCCTGTCCATTTACTGCATAATTCCATGCCCGATCCAGTTTTCCACTTTTCCTAAATAGGCAAAAAAAAAAAAAACACTCGATTAATTAGACAACTTATAGATTTAGACTCCAAAGTTGCCCTTTTCTCGTGATATGTATGAACACAAATACTTCATATGAGCTCAGAAACCTAACCTTATCCGTCCTTTCATTTTTTTGGTTGAAAAAAGTTAGCGGGAGGGGAGGTTACCTCATCTCAGAGTTACAGCGTATCGCAAGTAGAGGTGTAGCTGGCAGCGGACTAGGACTTAATCATTGGTCTAGCAAAGAGAACCATTTTTACCAACCCCTGTTGACATCTATTTTTTAATTGTATATGTTTGTTTCCATAGATAAAACACAATTTTGTTACCATAATAGCGTTCGTTTGAATGTGCTTTTGAAATGATTGAAAGTGTTTTTGATGAAAATGTTTTTAGAACCAATCATTAGTAAAGATGCAAGTAAATCTTGGAAAAGCACTTAAAATGCTTTCTAGAAAAGCATATAACTGATACTTTTTGCAGAAAGCACTTAAGCACTTTAAGTGCTTTTGAAACCTAAAAATGTTTCCAATCATTTTAAAACCACATTCAAAGAGGCTCATAAATAAGTTAACTAAAAGACGGCTAGGGGTAAGTTGGGAAATTCGTTGTCGGTGAACTATATCTATAAGTCAGTCCAATGAATAATGTGCAATTGCAAATGAAGTAATCTAAGCCCCAAGTTAATCCAATCCCAATATATTAATCCCGATTTGGGAGGGCCAATTAGAACTCACAAAATAAAGGCAAAGTTAATGGACGAAAAGGGACATTGCCCACTTGGGATTTATTTTGTACTACATTTTGCATGGACTCCGAAAAAAGGAGGAGGAAGTTGGCAGGATAAAAAAAGGAGCGGAAATAGTCCAATTTGGAGGGCCTTTTAGCGGAAAAGGCAAAGCCTGGTTAAAAACCTAAACGCAGCAGCTCGCGTGCGGAGGACGCTGATCTCCGATTGGACATGGGAATGAGATTATCGGGAACAATGATTGGTTGGTGTTTGTACTCCCGTATTGGCGCGTGGGTCATCATTTGGAGAATTTAGCATGTAAATTAATTTCTGGTCTTAATAGTTAAGATTCAGATGATAATGGGATAAAAAATAAAAAATAAAAAAGTTATTTTACCAAAAATAAAATAAAATTAGGGAATAGGAGGAAACAGCTAACCGCCCAAAAACAAGAGAGGAGAGAGAGGGAGAGGGAGAGGAGAGAGGGAGAGGAGAAGGAATAAGCTAAACCTAAAAGAGGAAGGAGAGAGGGAGAGGGAGAGGGAGAGGAGAGAGAGAGAGGGAGAGGGAGAGGGAATAAGCTAAACCTAAAAGAGGAAGGAGAGAGAGAGAGAGAGAGAGAGAGAGAGAGAGAGAGAGAGAGAGGGTGAAGAAGAAGGAAGATGAAAAGCAGAATGCTAATATGTTATTTGACCTCTCAAATCAGCAAGTAATTGACTGCACTTATTATACAAGCAAAGGAAAAAGAAGAGCAGTTATTGGAGAGAGAGAGAGAGAGAGTGAGAGAGAGATTCATCAATCAATCCCTCTGACTCTGTCTTATCAATTTCAACCCCCATACTTGCTTATAGCTTTCAAGATCATAATCTCAACTTGGTTTCCATTATTTTCAAGTTTTTGATTGGAGGAGAAGAAAACTGAGAGAACCTATGAGTCTTCTTCCGTTTGAGCTCGGTTTGCTGCCATTTCCAGAAATGGGTTCTTCATTTCATTGAAGATTTTCAACTGGGTTGGTGGGTTTTGGTGCAAACCTTCAAGCTTTGGAGGTTTCTGCTGCCATGGATACTCCGCCGGCGGAGGAGCTTCTGAAGAAGATCAAAGTGCTGGAAGCGGGTCAGGCCGACCTCAAAAAGGAGATGACCAAGCTCAGGCACTCTGAGGATGTCAAATCAGAGCACCAGAGGGCCCACTCCGTCTCGCCGCAGCGCTCAAGGTTCTCGTCTGTGCCCAGAAGGAGAGTCGCTGGGGGCGGCGGTGCTGCTGGTAATGGAGGTCACGATGCGACGGCTTGGAAGAGAGGGTCTTCTTCATTTCGGCATTCCTCGCCGCTTCAGAGGGAGAGCCGCAGCCATGATCCTCCCACTGGAGGCAGTGGCGGCGGCGGCGGCGGCAGTGGAGAAAGCAGTAGCACCGGACCTTCAGCTGTGAACTTTACGGACAGGCAGTATCTGAACATATTGCAGTCAATTGGGCAATCTGTGCATATATTTGATATCAATGGGCTTATAATTTACTGGTAAGTAGCTCAATCAAGGCTTGGTTTTGCAGATTTTGATGTTCATTTGTCTATGTTTTTGTATTGGTAAATTTTATCTGTCACTAGCATGAATTGCTTGATATTTTTCTAGTATTTATTCGATTGCTGGGTGGTTATATAAATTCAACTCTGGTTGCAAATGTGAATTGTTAGGTTCGTTGAATTGAGATTGACTGTATATATGTTGGTTGTGTCGTTGTGATGCTGAATTTCTGTTGATGAAACTAAATTGATCAGCATTTGATTATTTTCACATAAAAGTTCCTCTTTGAAATATGGTTTTAGTGTTAGAAGGTATCAACTTGGTGCATTTGGGAAAATTGAATATTGCAGGAACAAAACTGCTGAAAATTTATATGGTTATTCTGCGGCCGAGGCCCTTGGACATAGTCCCATTGAACTATTAGTAGATCCTCAGGACTATGCTGTAGCAAACACTATAATCCATCGTGTCAGCAAGGGCGAGAGCTGGACTGGGCAGTTCCCTGTCAAGAACAAAGCTGGGGAGAGGTTTACGGCCGTTGTAACAGATACTCCATTCTATGATGACGATGGCACTTTTATTGGGATTATTTGCGTGTCAAGTGATATCCGGCCCTTTCGAGAAATTAAGATTCCAATGTCAGGAGGAAAGCCCCCAGAATCAGATTCAAGCTACAGCCGGTCTAGAGCTCGTGTTACAGCTAAACTTGGCCTTGATCCTCAGCAGCCTCTACAAAATGCCATTGCATCCAAAATAACAAATTTGGTTAGTCTTATAGTTTTTCGTGTTCTTCTGATTTATTATTCACTAGCGTATCCTGATTGTTAGAGTCCTGAAACAGGCATCCAAAGTGAGCAACAAAGTAAAGTCAAAAATTCGGGTGGGAGAAAGCGACATAGATCACGACGGTGAGAGCGATTGTCATCATTCTGATCATGGTTCGGATTGTGTTCTCTCTGATCATAGGGAGGATGCGAATTCAAGTGGGGCTAGCACACCTAGAGGAGATTTGCCCCCATCTCCTTTTGGAGTATTCTCCAATATTGATGAGAAGTCTCCAGGAAAACCCTACAGGGATTCTGGTGATGAGAGTGAAGGAAAACCTTCGATCCAGAGGATGATA
Source organism: Crataegus laevigata (assembly GCA_963580275.1). Taxonomy (NCBI): domain Eukaryota; kingdom Viridiplantae; phylum Streptophyta; class Magnoliopsida; order Rosales; family Rosaceae; genus Crataegus; species Crataegus laevigata. The sequence continues at coordinate 11,623,621 of OY756940.1, read as the reverse complement.
TCCTCAAAAGCAGAAACATGGATGGGTAAGAAAGGGATAACATGGCCATGGAAAGGAAATGAGCGAGAAGGGCAAGAGGCTAAGAATACTCGTTTTGTTTGGCCTTGGTTGCATAATGAACACGAGAATGATTCAGCTCATCAGAAGAATTATTTTGGTTCAAAACCAGAAAGTCAGGTGAATGAAAATAACCGGACTCCAAATAATGAGGCCACAGGATCCTGGACCTCCTCATTGAATGTTAACAGCACAAGCAGTGCCAGCAGCTGTGGAAGTACTAGCAGCAGTGCTGTGAATAAGGTGGATGTAGACACTGACAGCCTGGACTACGAAATCCTATGGGAAGACTTGATAATTGGAGAACAAGTTGGGCAAGGTAATCATATTTCCAGTGAACCGTTATGCTTCTGAATTATTGATATTCTTCATTTCTGGAAATTGTTTAATTGATGTTGGTAAAGCATGCCTGTAATCACCCAGATGAGCAAAGATGATTAAGTTAATTGTCCAAGGTATATTTGATCTTTCCCAAATCATCTACTGTTTTCTTTGAATCACTAATGACATGGGTAAATGACTTTTTAATTTCCAAAACATTCATCTAATGTCCATTTTTTTTATGTAGCTAACAAAAGTTCTCTTGAACTTATGCTCCTTTCTCTTGCAAGTTTATGCTTTTATGGTTTGTTTGGTTGAATTTCTTCCTGACATGTATTTGCTGTTTTCCTCCATTCTGCAGGATCATGCGGAATTGTATACCATGGTCTGTGGTATGGATCAGTATGTTCTTTTACTCTTCTTTTGTTAATCTTCACTTTAAATGGATTCCCAAAAAAATAGTTCTAGATTTAACTGAAATGATATGATTGAGTGATGATTTCCATTTACTCTTCTTTTCATAAAAAAAGGGAAAAAGATAGTAAAAGAATTCCAGTTACCCTAGTGAAAGACAAAATGCAGTTCAATTTGTAAGAAGTAAAAAGAAAAAAGAAAAAAAAAAGGCTCTGCAAATGTCTTCATAACCATAGGGTTTTTCATGCCTACATGTTTTGCATAAAGCATGAAATTGAATGAAATGCCATATTTACCACTCAAAGTCTCTGATACGGGTAATTTTTTTTATCGAACTATATTTTTGCAGTATAAGTGAGCGACTCATTTATTCACACGAACTAGGAGTAATATCGATGATGCATGTGGGATGTTCATCGCCTTTAGATTATAGAATGTGAGGAAGCATTGGGAGTATGTTGAGCATGTATTCTTCATGTGTGATTTAATGGTATCTTTGCTCTTATAGGATGTTGCTGTCAAGGTATTCTCCAGGCAAGAATATTCAGAAGATGTGATATTTTCCTTCAGGCAAGAGGTGAAGCATGTGGGATTATGTTTGAAATACTGTAAAAATATTCCTTTACTTTTTTCCTTTATGGTTAACTTTGTGATTGTCATTCATTTTTGTTCAACACTGACATCACAATATGGTATTGTTTATCAAGGTGTCTCTCATGAAAAGGCTTCGACATCCAAATGTTCTGCTTTTTATGGGAGCTGTGACTTCACCTCAGCGTCTCTGCATCGTAACTGAATTCCTCCCTCGGTTGGTTCTAAACTTCCCCTTCTGAAATATCTATCTTTGCCAGTATTTATATTCAGGTTTAGCATTTCAACCAATGTATGAGTGTTTCATGCATATTTTCATTCTAAAGTACTTCTGAGCTGACCGTGCTTATTGTATCAATATTTTTTTCATGCAGTGGAAGTTTGTTTCGCTTATTACAAAGGAACACATCAAAACTAGACTGGAGGCGACGTGTTCTTATGGCGATGGATATAGTGAGTATTGAGTAACAATACGAAAATGAGATATATTTAAATATTATATGATGATAGATCTAGTTCCCCACCCCCTTTCTCCTTGAGAAAAAAGCAATATGATCTGGGAATTTTGTTATACATTGTTGTTTTGCTTTTTCTTTTTCTGTTGTAATGTTTTAGTATCTTGAGGATTTCGTATCTCACTACCTTTTCACAGGCACGAGGCATGAATTATCTTCATCATTTCAACCCCCCTATCATTCATCGAGATTTGAAGTCTTCAAATCTCCTAGTTGATAGGAACTGGACGGTCAAGGTCTGTCATCCTCCACGTTTCTATTTCTTAAATCCTTCTCCATGAGTTTTTTCTTCTTGTGCTTTTACAGCAGCTCGATCAAGTTAAACAATGACCCGTTTGATGTTATCTGAACAGGTTGGTGATTTTGGTCTTTCACGTCTTAAGCACGAAACATTTCTCACAACCAAGACTGGGAAGGGCACGGTATTTCAACTCACACCACTGTATCCTCTTTACTATATATTAAACCAATCGGTCTAAATGTTACCACGTGAGGTTCTCACTTAAATATGCCAATTTTCTCATTTGTAGCCTCAATGGATGGCACCAGAAGTTCTACGTAATGAACCCTCAGACGAGAAGTATGTTGCCCTTGTTCATCCGGAATATTTCCCTTAAATTTTCTCTGTCCTTCTACGGCTTCTCTAAACTACATTTATATCTCTTCGTGATGTTTGGAACTTCGGATGTACACAGGTCTGATGTATACAGCTATGGGGTGATATTGTGGGAGCTTGCTACTGAGAAGATCCCTTGGGATAATCTGAACTCAATGCAGGTATTGTTTTCTTTGGGAAAAATATCTTGGTAGCATCTTTTTCAAGTATGCTGTGTGCATGTATGAACAACAATTTATTTAGGGTACTTGTAGGTGATTGGAGCTGTAGGGTTCATGGACCAAAGGTTAGAGATCCCAAAGGATGTGGACCCACAATGGACTTCTTTGATTGAGAGCTGCTGGCAGAGGTAGTAATTCTGTCCATGCTCGGTTCATTTCATATATTAGATTCGCGGATTAAATTCACCCTGAAAGATGAAACTCAATTCTCGTCTCACTTTGCCCCCTCCCATCAACTCTGTTTAAAAGTGATATCGGTCGCAAGAGTAGGGCCCACTGATTTTTGTCAAAACGTGCTCTGTCTGATTTTTGTGGGTGGGTTTCTATCATTTAGTGGTAAAGGGTAGTTGGCATGCGTTTGTTGTCATCAGAAGGTCAAGCATAATTGTTTATTCAATGCTGTATGGTGTTTAACAAGTTGAATTGAAAACTGAAAACGAAATAGTTATCATATGGCCCCCCAAATTTTAAGTCAAAACTTTGGTAAAACGGCTAATGTGCTGATATTCCAACTTGAATGAAAACCAGTGATGCAGCTGCCAGGCCAACATTTCAAGAACTGCTGGAGAGGCTCAGAGACCTGCAGAGACAGTACACTCTTCAGTTCCAAGCAGCGCGTACCGCCGCAGGTGATAACACCCCAAAAGAATTGTAGCCCCTCCCAGCAGGATCTTTATGTTGCATCAGTGTTCTCACTTCCCTACCACTGTGTGGATGAATTGAAGCAGACAGTGACAAAACGGGCAAATTAGCCAGAGGCAGCCAAAAAAAGGGCATGTCGTATTAAAATGGTTGATGGGTTTGGTTGCGTGATGCTTAATGTGTGGGTGTAGTGAGAGAGGGAGTCATGTCGATTGGATTGGATCACATGATAATATGTCACCAGTTTTTGTGATTTATAAAAAATGTAAAAATATATGAGGAAAAAAAACAAAAAAAACTTGGCAGCCGGTCAGTCTATTCATTTGAGTAAATAGAGTGATCAATCTCTCTTTGCAATATTTAGCATCTCTATTACTTTTACTTTTTACCATTTTTAGACGGGATGGCCTTTTGTGGAATAAAGTCGGAAATTCAATGGGTCGTTTGTCGATGTTGTGATTTGCAATGATTGTTACTTGTTAAAAACAAGTACCGCTAAAATGTGGTCAAACTGACGGTTAAACGGTGCAGTTTGATTCAATTTGAGCTAAAATGAAAAAAACCAAAACCAAACCAAACTACTACTGAATAATTTGGTTCGATTTGGAGCATTTTTATGTAGGCTAAACCAAACCAGGTACAATTTTTAAGTGATATAAGGTTTAAATGGTTTGATCGGTTTTTTGCCACTCTTAACAGTGGATGAGCAGTGCTACACAGAGCACTGCTCACAGGACAACGAGCGATTTTGACCATTTCCGAATGGGAACCCATATTTCATCAACGGTCAGAAATCAACTGCGCACGACTTACCTTGGCAAAACCACTTTGGTAGTAATGTTGCAGGTCAACAGAGGAATTCTCTAATTTGTGCCAACAAGTTGATAATATCCACCGCAGCAGAAAAGGTTTTGAGAATGAAGTTTACTTTGAAGATAGGGTTAGGCCAACCACATGATATGATGGTAACAGACAAATATGGGCAGGAAAATGAACACACTTTTTTTTTATAATTGTCATGGAATCTTATCTTACGATTAGGATGGCCACTCCTGCCACTGGTCTAAAGGTAAAGGCTCCCTCTTGGTGACTAACAATTTCTGTTAAGCGCTAAAAAAGTTGAAGTCGCAGGAGACTTGTAGCTTAGTTGGTTATTCATCCTTGCATTTGTACCTGAGGGCCTGTGTTCGACTCTCCCTCCTCCCCCATTACCACTTGTTTCCGAAAAAGAAATAAATCTAGCTCAACTGATGCCAAATGTGAAATGCGTCGCTAAGGTGCATGTTTCTGATTAATTTATCCTCGCAACTCACAGTACAACAATGTAATTGTCATTCAATATCTGATAGCGTTGGAGATATTTGAAGCAGAAAAGAAACCCATATTCTTATCATACTTGGGAATTCATTTCTAGCGAAGCAAGTGTCGAATGGCAGCAACAGCATCACCTTTGTGCTCCCGCAAAGTCCTCTCAGCTACCTTCTTGTCCAACTCTAGTTCATTTGCGATTATGTCCACATCGCCTGCATTGATCTTCACAGCAGCCAATTCCTTCTCCCTGTAAATTGTAATGAAGCAAGCTTTACAATATGGGCATGCCGGTCTCAGCAAATAACAAGTTCATCTTATGCTTATGTTGAACATCATAAGATCCAGTTACGACACTTCACACTATAGAAAATGTAAATTTACGGCAACCCCACCTTCAGTTCTGTCCAAAATCCCATGTCAAGTCGACAATTTTATACAAATTTCACGACAACAATCGTTAATGTTAGTGAGAAACACTTTCAAGAATCAAACTACATAAAACGTAATCCATCACCTATCAACTATAAACTACTAATGTCGGGTGTAATAACAGTGGCGTCCAGCCTTTTTTCACTTCAAATTGGTGCTTTTTAAGTTCATCTAACTATTATTTTCTCAACGGGCTTATAACTCAGTTGGTTAAGAGCATTCAGCTCGAGGTCCTGAGTCCAATTGTTCCCTCCCCCGTTATCGCTTGTATAAAGAAAAAACTATTGCTTTCAAACCCTTACTACTGAGTCACAAAGAAAATCTAACCTTTCAATAGCATACGAATCAAACTCGATCATAAGTTAATTCAAGATTGAAAATTTTGATAAATATAAGTTCAAACTAAATTGGAATATACCGACCTCAATCTCATAGCATTCCTATCGGCTTCGGAGGAGGCGGCGATGGAAGCCATGGCCTCCTGGACGCGGGTGGAATTGAGCTGGCGATCTTCCACGCGGTCAGTGAGCTTATCGAAGGCTTTGCTCTGCTGCTGCAAGTCCTTGGAGTCCAACACCATCTCCACTCCTTCTCCACCTCCCTCCATTTTTTGTCTTTCAGATTCTTCGATTTCGATTGCGGTTTCTTCGAGTGCTTCTCGAGATTCAGAAACTGAAATTTGAAACCCCCTTCTTTATTTTTGAAGGAATTTGGTAAAAACCCTAGCTTTTGCCCTCTTTTGAGAATTGAAGACCTGAAAGTGGTGGTGACTGGCGGTGGCTGAGAATTGGGGGCTGAGGAGCATGTCAATAGCGGGCTAGAATTTGATAATGGCCCAACAAGAATTAGACTGGGCAATCATGGCCATTCCGCCTAATTAGACCTGACATTCGTGTCGTGTTTTTCGTGTTCGTGTCGTTTTCGTGCCATACTCGATAGCTTAACGGGTCGTGTCGCGTAACACCCGTTAGAATAAACGGATAATATGACCCAACTCAAAATCGACCCGTTAATATTATCATGTAATATAACTCGACCCGTTACTCGTTAAGAAAAATATATTTTAAATCAATAAATAATGAAAATGAAAAACATAATTTGACCCAAAAAAATGTAAAACATAATACTAAATTAGTATATACGTACCACATTGTCACATAAATACTACTTCAAAACGTTAATAGATAAATAAAACATTTTTCTTTCAAGTTTACATACCCCAAAATAAGAGTCTAACGAAAAAACATTAGTACATACTACAAAATACAAATGTTCAAATATATGCACAATGAAGATAGTTATATTTCAAGATTGAGGAACCTTGCACCTTTTTTACAATAAAACCCTTCAAGTTTCATCAATCACGAAGGAAAATGGTATTGGAACTTATTGACGATGTTTTCACTGAAGTTTTCCATAATCCATAAACTATAGATTTAAATATAACCATTGATTGTCATTTACATTTATGCTACATTCTTCTCACCAAATTTTATTTTTTTTCGGATTTTCTTTTTTGAGAAGATGCAGGAAGATGAACAGTTTGGATCGTTGATATTACGATGAGAGTTTTACGATTAGTGAAAATATAGCTCGAAATCTATAAAGTCTCTAAAAACTATATAACATGAACTCATATTTTAGTTAACCGTAAATATCGGAATGTTATATCAATGATTTAAACCGTTCATTTTTCTACATCCGTTAAAAGGTCACTTTTCAAAAAAGAAAATCTAAAATAAAAAAAAAATTTGGTGAAGAGAATAAAGTGTAAATGACAATGGACGGTTAAATTTAAATCTAAGGTTTATGGATTATAATTTCAGATTTCGGAGTTGGCCCATTGAAGAAAGTTGTAAAACTTGTTATTACGAGTGATTGTATATATATATTTTTTACATTTTTTACACTTCTACAATATTATTAATTTTCCACTTAAAAAACATTATTCATGAGATTTGGAGGGTTTTAAAAATCTAAACGACCATGTAACCATCGTCTAAGCGTAGAGGATGCAATCATGAGCGTTTATATAGGGGTGTGCTATCCACACCCCATTTTACTTCTTACACACCCCTTGTTAATTTCTATCCATTGATTTTATTCAATTCATCATATCCGACTGTCGAAAATTAGAAAGGTGTGTGAATATCACACCCCTTTATATATGCTTTCTCATTTTTCAGACTTATACATTAATGATTATAAATTTTATTTATTTTGAACTCCCTTAAAAATACATAAGGGTTCGTATGGTTTTAAAAATTCATGTACCCACCTTTAAAGCGTAGAGGATGCGATGACGAGCGTTTGCATATTTTTTTCACATTTTTCGCACTTGTAAATTAATTATTATAAATATTTAAATGTATTTGGTATTTTTAAATTACTTGATGTTTTTATTTTAATGTGTTTTATAATTTTCTAATCTCACTCTTTGCTCATAGTATTTTATAAAAATAAATAAATAAATAAAACTTAAATTTTAAAATTTATTTAGAATAATGATACAATAATAATTAATAAACAATATATATATATATATCCACTATATTTATTGTATTTTATAGTATGTTTTTTTAGTAGTTAAAAAAAATTAAAATCATCAAAATAACTTTTTTCTTTTCGTGTCGAAACAGGTTACCCGCGTGTCACTCTCATGTAAACTTGTTAAGGACCCGTTATTAACCCGATAGCAACCCGATTAGTTATCGTGTTAACCCGAAACCCATTATTTTTGTGTCGTTTACGTGTCGTGTTAACGGGTCGTGTAAGAAATTGCCAGATCTAGCCCTAATATTGGGTGTAATGTCAATAATCCCAAGAGTGATATTTGTTGTAAAATTGATGGTGTGTGCAGTGGAATAAATAAAGACACAAAATTTACGAGGTTCTTCTACAGTCAGTGTGACTGGAGTACGTCCTCGGAGCAGCAGCAGTGATTTTATTTATAATCTAAAATAATAGAAATACATGGATATTTCTCTTTATTATCTCATCTCTGCCGTGAACCTTCTGGCTTCTCTCTTCTTTCTTCCTCTCTCAGCCGTATGGCTTTTTTGTTTCTGCGTCCATTTGCTATCCTCATTCTTATCAATTTTATAGGAAAAAAAATAGACAAAGTTGTAGTAGGAGGACTGTAGAGTGGGAAGAGTGGGATTGGCCATCCACACATTAAATGGCTTATAAGATTACAACACTCCCTTAGATGACCGTAAGTCTTCGATTGACTCATTAAAATCTTGATCTATTTTTGGATGCTCCCCATGTTGAGTAGTAACACATTTGTTGACTTTCCACAGGCTTTTTTCTTGAACTGGGCTGGATGACCTTCTGCTAGACTTACTCCAAATGTTTGAATTTACTCATTCTATCTAAAGCGGAATTTGATTTAAGAGTGGTGGACACTTGATCTTGAATCGGACTTGTGATTTCTTCAAGGGTTGTGGATGCTTGATCTTGAATGAAATTAGACCATGAGGAGTTTCATGTGGCAAGTGATCTTCGACTTTATCGGGGATGAATCAGCATGTGTTTGTTATGCTTGTTGGTTCTCTACGAGCTTCGATGTATCATTTTCACTTGCCTTATCTGTTCCTCTTGCAGAAGTGGTATTTTTCCTAATTTTTCCCCATGCAGGTTTGGCATCTTTTCTTGCAGTATTTGTCATTTGATGCAGAAGTGGAATGCAACCTTTACATTTGGATGGTTTTCACTTGTCAACAACTCATCATGTTTGGCAGCTATCATCATATCAACATTTGAAAATGAGTACTCGAGAGTAATGCTAGGTAAGCAATCAAGAAAGTTTCCAGGCAGTCAATTCTTGACTGGAAGTTTGATTTCAAATTCTGACTGATTGCTTTCTTTTTCCTCATCTTGCAGGTAAGAGCAACAACAAAGAAAAAAGACAAGGAAAATCATGATATGAGATACATTTGCTTTCGACCTTGATGATATAAGATACTCTCGCTCTAGTGTGACCTGTTTGAAGGGGTATTCTCGTAGAGAAAGAAAACTAAGTATTTCGAGATGCTTTGTTGAAGATGCATTCTCAGAGATGAGGAAGAGTTAGATATTTTTCAGATCATGTAGGATAGAGGTTGACATATATAGGTAATGGTGCTGTGCCTTTACGCTTGTCAGCAACTGTGGTGTAATTAGAATAGTAAGATTCATGCGTTTTCAACTTTATCAGAGATCTTTGACAAAGTTGCACGTGATATCCAAAAAGCTGAGATTGCATCCGAGAAATGTTGACGAACTTTATCCTGAAAATTTGGTTTTTGAAATTCGGAGAGCGGTGTCTCTTCAATTTTTGAACAAGTGACCATGTTGTCTCTTCTTTTATAGAGATATTAATTTTGTTTAGATACACTTAGAAAATTCAGGCCTGCATAAATTTCCCCTTCTTGAATTTCTGAGATTTTATCTGACCTCATTTTCCTTCATCATTTCTGAAAATGGCTTGCCCATCTAACATTTGCTTAAATTTGAGTCTTAGAACTGATACAGACGAGCCGCATCAGGATAATATATGGTGCTCATCCTTGTTATCTTTTAATGTTCCTCTTACGGTTGGGGACTCTATGATGAAGAATGACCTAATTGCTATAGTGGTAGCTAGAAATTTTCTCACTTCAAAGGATAACGGAATCCTTTCAAACCGGTTTGATGAGTCGGCCGTTCAAGACTCATTGGCTCTTAGTTTTCAATGTGCTGGTTATGTTTCTAATATGGGCCAATGCCTACTTGCTCGAACTCGCTAAGTTGAATCATTGATGGCAGAGGCGGCAAGTCTTAAACAAGATATTAGAGGGCTCAAATATGAAAATAGAGTGTTACATGTGCTTGCAAAATAATTACTCGACGAGCATTAAAAAAAGCTCGACCAGCTACTGGAATTTGATGGTCGGACTCAAAATGACAATCAGGGGTTCGAGTCTTTATTTCAAAGACACCCATTGTCTCAGCTGTCTAGAGTTCCACCAAGTGTTGAGGCTCCAAATAATCAACCTCTGGTGCCTCCCCTTTCTGGGGTACTTCCGAGTACTGAGGCTTCACATGAGCAATCTTTGTGAATGTTCCCTCCTATTTGTTTGTTTTAACTAATGTCTGTAATTTCTCGGAGATATTAATATATAAGCTTTATTTCATTTAGTGTATTGTGCCAAATACAATAAAGTATATACTTCGCTAAGACGTGGTACTTCTGGAACAAATATCAATTTATTAATTCCCTCACGAAGATGAATGATTTTCCTTAGTGTCTATTAATCAACCACTTGAGTGTTCAACTCATGATCTTCAATCCATATGATTTTTTAATATCATAAACATTATGGATAAGATTCGTGTTGGCGTATTGTTCGATTTGCAGTTCGAGATAATATTTCTCTCAACACTTTATAATCTTTCTTGACTCTTTAGGAGTCCCATTTTAATATTATCAATTCTTCAGGAGTTCTAATTTAATGTCATCAACTCTTGTAAGAGATTTTAGTATGTTGCAACAATATCATAATGATAGTACTCACTAAGGCAATTATACCATTAATTGGTATTACGTACATAATTTACGCTTTACCCTTCCAGGGCTTTTTTCAAGCTATCTGGATCCTTCAGGGTTTCTACACTTCATGACACGTTCTCCTTTGAAATTTATACATAACAACTTGCTTTCATGTATACTTGAGGTATTTACTTGTTGAGGAATGATGTGGACGACTCATAACCCTTCATATATAATTCTCCAATCATATAAACTCATTTACAATAGTATAATTTTAGGTTTCAATTAGTAATCTTGTGTCATATGTCATATAAGTGTAAATCACTGTATTACAAATGCCCATATATAACCTCTTTGTTTTAATATCTTTTGGCTATTTGTATTATATTCAAATATATAGGTCAATTTCTCCACGTTCTTACAAAATTGTAATGGAATTACCTTTTTCATTTTTTTTCGTTGACGAAAAAGAACAGAGCTCAATATCAACACAGTTTATTGATGAAATTTAGTAGCTACTTGTAAAAACCAAAATTACCATTGATTATCATCAATCCGAGATCCCATATTCTCATGTGCATGCGCATGCATAAAAACTTTTCGTTTCTTTGGATATTCGTTGCCTTTTCAAAGGCATTACACTAGTTTTTCCAGAATACTCATAATTTAGAGAATGTGGATCATAATCTCATCTTGAGCGTTATAGAGCTGGGATTTTAATCTCCACTTCTGGGAGTTGAGTCATTGGAACATATACGTCTATCATGCTTCATGCATGAGACATCAAAATTCCCATGTCTGCGAATTGTCCTTTCTGAGATGTGTATCCATACGGCGACTGTTATGCTTTCGGCATGCAACAATTATGCTTTGGGAATGCAATAGTTCAGTAGTGTCATATTCTTCTTCTTTCAAATGACTGAACCTTCTAAATCTAAGAGTTTGCCACACTTAAGGCGTGTAACAAATAAATCATTTGCTGCCTCATTATTTTGTCTAATAGGGACATCAATTCTTGTAGGCACATTTGCAGCAAATATATGTGATTTAATTACTTTCATTGCATCATTAAATGCATCTGACACTTGATTTGCATATCGTTGCATCATTCAATTATTCTCACTTCGTTTTTATATTGATTGCTTCATGAATCAAAATAAGACAAATTATCTTCGTTCATCTGGAACGGTCTTTTCTCATCATTATTTTGGAATGATATTTTCTCATCGTTCTTCTGGAATGATGTTATTTTCTCCCCCTAATGGTTGTCTTATCAAAATCATAGTCTGCAAATCATGCGATAAATATATCCCCAGTCAAGGGTTCTAAGTATTGAATGATAAATGGTGAATCAAATCCAACATAAAATCCTAGTTTGCCTTCAGGCCTCATTTTAGTACATTGTGGTAGTGCAATAGGCACATAGATAACATAACCAAAAACTTGTAAATGTGTAATATTTGGCTAGTGCCCAAACACGAGTTATACTGAGAAATATTGATGGTTGGCAACTGGTCTCAATCGAACCTAATTGTGAATTATGTAAAATGGCATGTCTACATGTAGAAAACTTACAATTTCGTTTTCATGAGCAGAGCTCAGGTAATCAATTTCATCTGTTTAATAAATACTTCTGCTAAACCATTTTGAGTATGAACATGAGGAACATGGTGTTCAACACCAATACCCAATGACATGCAATAATCATCAAAACTTCAAGATGTAAACTCTCCAGCAAACATGCATTATATTATCATTTACATACATCAAGGAATTTTTGGTTCTTATTTAATAGCCTATGGATTGGGACTCTCATGGCCTTTATTACAATTAAGTTGTGGCATTTCGACTCTTCAAACTTAAGGTACTCATCAAGGAGCTTCATGTCTGATCTTGAGGATCTAGGGACTTCATGCCTGATCTTTTTGCATGATGGAACTTTAGGTCTAATCATTTTATGTGATAAGGATCAATAAACTTCAAGCTTTGATCTGATCAAGAAACTTCAGGTTCAGTATGTACTCATTGTAACAAAAAAAAAGTACAATAAATAAATTAAAACAATAGGCGGTAATTCCAACCATGGTAAATAAATTACTTTTAAGTAAATAAAGCTTGTGACAAGGGCTTTGATTCAGCACCATTCACATAAATATCAAAGCTTTACAGCAAAAGGTAATAATTCTACCCACTATAAATAAATGGAACTTGTGATAGGGCTTTAAACTAACACCATTCACATAAATATGCCAAAACAGAAAATGACATGATTAAGTCCTCATCTTTTGCTTTTTATTTTTTCTTGGGCTACCACTTTCTTTTGTTTGATTCCTTTTATTTTTATTTTTATTTCACAACTCTAAGTCCTTTTAGTTACTTCGGAAGTAATAGTAACAATAAGTTCCAATTGGTGTTCCTCCTCCGTGAGTTTCGAAAAAAATCGAAACGGTTCCCATAAATTTTGGAGTCAAGAGTGTCTACAACTTATGAGAAGAGTAAACCATTAGATTTATCTCAAATTTTAGTATGATATGGATAAGAGGACACCGAACAATTTTCGTGAAGAAACAATTTCCATCTGTTACTGAAATGGAGTTTTGGTACTCATAAGGTGCCTGTCTAATTTTCTGCGAAAATTGGAAACTGGTTTGGTATTTCAGGCATCTGCAATGATCGCACCGTTGGAATTTTCTGAAAATATGATATGTTGTAGGTACTGGGCGGACGAACAACTTTGAAGAGGAAAGTATTTCAATCCAAGTTCTGCAAGTTAGAGTTCCGAGGCTGTTTTCATGGCTGTCTGATTCTCTACGAATTTTGAGTCTATACACTTTTGCTTCTGCAAAGGATGATATACAGTCATACAACAACATATATCTATTTTCTTCAGGAAAATCAGTAGTACAGAGATTTTAAGATGAAATGAAAAGATTTTCTTATCTGTGAGATTCTAGGCAACATAAGTGAACATGATTTGTGGCGTTATGCTTTCCACTAACATGAGAGCTTCTCGTGGTGATAACGTGTTGTAAAATAGATGGTGTGTGCATTGGAATAAATAAACAAAACACAAAATTTACGAGGTTCCTCTACAGTCAGTGTGACTGGAGTATGTCCTCGGAGCAGCAACAGTGCTTTTATTTATAATCTGAAATAATAGAAATACATGGATATCTCTCTTTATTATCTCATCTCTTTTTCTTCTCTTTGCCATGAGCCTTGTGGCTTCTCTCTTCTTTCTTCCTCTCTCAGCCGTATGGCTTTTTTGTTTCTACGTCCATCTGCTATCCTCATTCTCATCAATTTTATAGGAAAAAGAATCGACAAAGTTGTAGTAGGAAAACTGTAGAGTGGGATGAGTGGGATTGGCCATCCACACATCGAATGGCTTATAAGATTACAACAATATATATATATATATATATATATATATATATATATATATATATATATATTGCTTTTTATCAACCTTTTATTTACACTACGGGTGTGAGTTACTTCTCCCACATCTTTTTGGTTTTCGGCCGTTGGATCGGATAAATTGAAGAAGATCAACAGACATAAATTAACAAGTACACTAAAAGGTGGGTATTAAATTGGTATTGAACTCGTCATTCAAGAGATTTGAATTTAAAAGTTCTTACCTTACAAATGAAGAGGAATATCACTAATTGTAGTACTAAAGGGCAACCAAAGAGTGTTACTTTTGTTGTTGGTTGATTACATATACTTTAGAGTCAATGACAATTTAATTTCGAATTAAAAAATAATAATAATTTTACTTGACTACTAAAGGATGAGTATAATTTTCTTCTCAAAACTGGCCGGTTCACAGAACTTCGTGCTTATAATTTGAACCGATCATATTATAAATCACTATATGAAGATTATCTCTATAAAAAATTAATATAAACTAAGACCATTTGTCACGCCCCGATCCTGAGATACGTCTAGGATCGACACGCGATGGTAGAATGTAGAGTGATGCCAGGAAATACAAACTGAAATACTGGACTGAAAATAACAATATTCACATATTTTTAAGGAAAAGTATAGGGGTAACCTAACACTCCAAGGTCTCTGAATTCTGTTTGCTACCCCAAAGCTCCTCGTATCTACTAAAACCTGCACAATCGCCCTTACACCATGGGAATGGTGCACCAGGCAACGACAACCCGGATAAGCTGCGAAGCTCGTGTGAGTGACAATAATTATACGTATGTGATACTATAAAAAAAAACAACCATCGATTCGGTTTATAAACGTCAAATATAAAATCATATTTTATGAAATCATAAACAAGTCACTGAAAATCCTGAAGGAGTCACCCAGACATCCAACTGCTTGTTTGAAACAAGTCACAAAAACTCACATCCATAAACTCATACAACACAATGAAAAGTAGGGCTAGAGTGACACAGTTCGCTCGAAGCCTAGATCTCTGAAGCTATCTCAATCCAAACTTAATCCGAATAATCAACAAAGCAATTAATCGGGTTCTGGACCTCTCAACGGAACCATAATACCAAATGGGATTCTGGACCACTCAACGGAATCTAACCAAGATACGATTCCAGACCACTCAACAGAATCGGGGGGTATAAGGGATTCTGGACCTCTCAACGGAATATGAGTGGATACGATTCCAAACCACTCAATAGAATCACAGAGTACAATGCATATTGAACTACTCAATGAAATCCAAGTTGGATACGATTCCGGACCACTCAAGGAAATCACGAATCACGAGGAATTCCAGACCGCTCAATGAAATCCATACAGAACAGGGAACTGAACCACTCAACGAAATCCTAGCAGAAACCCAGTTTCGGACCACTCAACAAAACCAAGCAGAAGGCCAACAACCATAATGTACAATGGCTCAAAGAAAATAGATAAGGTACAGGTTACTCAATTTACAAAAGCTCAACGAAGTGAAACAAGGCAAAAGTATTAACTTTGGAATGAATCAACGAAGTGGGAAATGAAACAATATCAAAGCAACAAATCTCCATCACAATGGGTTAACGGTCCACAACTAGCCCTCACATTTCATCACAACGTGCCAATCATACAAATCAAACCATATTTCAAATACACACGTCACATCTCATTTCATAAACATAAATCGATGGCTAAGTATTAAAAATAACAATTCAATAGAAAATATATTTATAAAACTAAGTCATATCCACACAGGATAACAATTACAAAAATAGAGTAATCACCAATATCACATATATTAAAGTCACTCACCTGGAGCTCGCCCTACGAATACCTAGCTCGAATATCTAGGCGTCCACATCCAATCGTGGCCTAAAACAAATACCAAATCACGTCTCAGAATTTATTGATAGAACACATAATCGTAGCTTGTACACGTCATCTAGGACATGCTAGATGAATTCAGGATCTATTGACCAAAAGTCAACTGTCGGGTCCAAAACCCTAGAAATTCACTCCGGAAGATCCACATATCGGATTTCGGATCCTTAACTTCCTAAAGTCTTCATTATACTCATAGAACGACATATTAAAATTCCATCGTGATTCGACGGTCGGATCTCCGTCAATTACAAATTCAAGTGGCGGTCTATTAGCCGATCAACTATGAAACTACGTGAAACCATTAGAATTTCACTAATGAACAAAGGGCCTGAAAATGGCCTGAAAAGTGATTGTCCGCCGGAAAACTGGTGACTCGCCAGAATTTCCGGGCAAACTTTAAAAGTCCATAACTTGGCAATTTTCAACGAAATCAAGTGATTCGAAAACGAAAATCATATCTTGGAATGAGGTGAACAGATTGGTACCTTTCCTGATGGCTAAATCATTGTTTGGCCGGAAAATGGTCTGGAAGGTCACGGGTTTACCGAAAATTGGACAAACTTCAAATCGTTATAACTTTCTCATTTTTCAACCAATTCACACGATCTAAACATGAAAATTTATCTAATCGACGAAAGAAATCGATTTATACCTGATTTGAGTTCAAAATATGGTTGAAAATTGTCTAAAACTGAAGGGAAACCCACGGCTCCAAAAAGTGACTTCAAACTTGCCTTTGGCACAAAGATTCTCGAAACCAACTACGAATTCACAATTCTAGGGATGCTAGGGACATGATTATGATGTTTTCAAGGTCTAATTCACTGGAAAAATGATTGGTGTTGATTTGGTTTCCACAAGAAGAAAGGGAGCTGAGAGAGTGAGAGAATTCTAAAGAGAAAGAGAGAACGAAAGAGAAAGTGAAGGAGAGAGAGTTCCCAAATTTTGGGTGCTCACGTGGCACTCACCTAATGGTTAGACAAAATAACACATGTTCAATTAATTATCAATTTACCAAAATATCCTTGACGTTTTAAAACCTCATAAAATCTTCGTTATAACTCCAAATTTCATTCCGTTTGAGCTCACGCGTTCGTTTCGACGAGTACTATCCAAATATGTAAAGATAAGTGGAAAAATACGCAGGGATCAAATACGCTGTAAATATAAAAGCGTCGAAACTAAGAATACGTAATTTTAAATAGTGAAATCCAGGGATGGGATTTCACACCATTTAGGGGCCATTTGATACTCATTTCATTTTCAGTTTTGGTTTTCACCTTTTTGAAAACTGAAATCTTGTTTTGTAGCTACCTTCAATGTTAAAAAAATAATAATATTGACAACTACTTTCTTTAGTTTTTAAAATTTGGCCTTGAGTTTTTACTTTTTATTTTTTATTGTTTAAGAATTAAAAACTAAAAGTAGTTACAAAACAATATTTTAATTTTCTATTTTCAAACAAGTAAAAACTGAAAGCTAAAAACAAAATAATTATCAAAATGCCCGTAGTTAATTAACTGATACAAATAAATAGACAGTTTGTTTAGTCAAGGCTTCAAACCACATCTAAAACTAGATTCAACTTGGTAGACAAATGAACAAGGTGGCCATATGTGCCAATTTATAATTGTATGGTTGGGCCTTTTTTATTTTTATTTTTTTATTTATCAAAATAAAAAAGATACGGATCAAATTATTTCTATAGTAAAACCCAAACTAGGGTTTACTGTTCACGGACAGTGGAGTGGCTAAAATGCCCTCCAAATTTTTGGCTTGCAGGGCTTTGTTTAGTCTTTGCTACAGTGGAATGTTGAATTTTCCCTTGCTCTTCAGGTTAATCATCGTTGCATCTTCTGCCTTTTTCTATTGCTTCTCACTATTTTCTCTACCGTTGAAGTAAATTGTACAAATGGTCCCTCAATTTTAATCAAATTGGAGTAATGGTCCCTCAACTAAAAATCCATTACCATTGGTCCCTCAACTTATTAAAATATGTAGCTATAGTCCTTTTCATCAATTTTGTCAAAATTTTGTCAAAATAAGTTATGTTGGAATGACCATTTATACAATTAGGGTCTCTCAACTCATCAAAGTGTATAATTATGGTTCTTTTCGTCAATTATGTCAAATTTTTTGTCAAAATGAGTTATATTGGAAGGACCATTGCTACAATTGGGTTAAAGTTAAGGGACCATTTCTCCAATTGAATTAAAGTTGAGGG
The DNA here is from genome assembly GCA_963580275.1 of Crataegus laevigata. Taxonomy (NCBI): domain Eukaryota; kingdom Viridiplantae; phylum Streptophyta; class Magnoliopsida; order Rosales; family Rosaceae; genus Crataegus; species Crataegus laevigata. The sequence goes on along the minus strand of OY756940.1, from coordinate 11,605,440 downwards.
ACCAATGGTAATGAATTTTTAGTTGAGGGACCATAGCTGCACATTTTGATAAGTTGAGAGACCAATAGTAATGAATTTTTAGTTGAGGGACCATTGCTCTCTAATTGAATTAAAGTTAATGCTCATAGCTACAATTTACTCCTACGGTTATTCTTTCGTTCTTTTTGGTTCTCGACTTTTGCCGTCGTTTGCTCCCTCTCGGTCGATCTCAGTGGTTTTGCAACTTCATCATTTTTCGGTGAGCTATTCGATTCTTGCATTTGCCAGTTCTTTTTCTAAATTTATGGATTTGGTTTGTTCAATTGTAAATGTTAAAATTTGTCGTCCTCTTTCTTTGTTGGTTTTGTTGTTAAAAATCTTGAGGCTTTTGCTTTGATGTTATTTAATTATCTGTTATAATTGTTAATTTCTGCTTCTATTTGGTTGGGTTCGAAATATTTTTCTCCTCTTTTGATTTGTCCTTTTACAAGAAAGTTTGCACGTTTCTAGAGGCAAGGGTTTTGTAGCATGCTTATCCAAAATACCTACTTATCGTTGAAGCTTCAATTTCCTTTTAAATTTTTTCATGTTGAGGTAAACTCTCTGCTAAAAGCTTCTAATTCATCTTTTATTTCTTTTTTCATATGGGGAAATTTTTTTTTATGGATTTATGTTTTTTTATCTTCCGTTGAATTTGAACTCGAATTTGAATTATGGATTCATAAAAAATAAATTGATGAATTTTTTATTTGCGTGTATATCGGTGTTGTCACCGCATGATTTGATAATCTGACCCTGAAGCTTATCGTTTCTGTATGTTTTTGGGGTTGCAGACCTGGACTGTCGAATGGAGAGGATGAAAAGCAACTGCAGGAAAGCAGCAATGGAGACCCGACAACATCATATTCAAGTTGACCTGGGTAATCTCATGGCTTTCGACCCTCATCACAGCTTCCCCTTCATCCCCTTCTCTAAGTTATTCTTCTTTACTTATTCAATATATCTCTATTTTTTGTATACTTCTAGGCTTTTTGAAATTATTGCTTTTGAGAAATTAATTGAAAATTTACTTTTAGAAATTGGAATTGTATTTGGATTAATCCCATCAGTAAAGTGGCAGTCTTTAAGTGAAATAGTGAATTTTTCACACTATGCTGATGGGTTTTTGTTCAGTGGGTGAAATTCTGATTTGTTTTTTCAATAGTATTTAGGGAGGAATTAGTGAAGGAATGTATAACTAAAGGGACCGAGTTGGTTTAAGTTATTATGAATAGTCTTTTCAACTCACGTTCAACTGAAGACATAGACGGTCCCATTGTGCAGTTGTTCGCTTCTTGAAACTAAACTGCCAAGATAGAAGCATGTAAGTCATTCCTCTTAGTTTATGATTCTCTAGCAATGTTTTTTTAATAGGTTTGATCATGTATATGAGCATTTGGTAGTGAAACATGTACATTGCTTCACAATTGAAAAGAAGTGGAATGGTAGTTTCAGGTAATTGTTGAGATTTTTGTTGATCCCCTTTTGTTGTGCTGCCAATTTACGGTTCCTATCATGTAAATAGGTTGACTAAAATGTTAGTGTATGCAAAAAAGGCTTTTGCCAAAACAAATGGTAAATCATTACTGAACTGTAGGAGTTTTGAAACGTGTAGGTGGACCGTATTTGATTGAGAATATGATACCGTGCATTATTGATTTTGGTATTAATGTTGGGGATGAGGTATATATCTTAAACCAGATTACTTACTTATAGTTAAATTAAATTTTCTTTTTCTTTTTCTGTTGTGTAGCTGAAGCAACTAAAGTTGAGTGCTTTAATCGGTTGTATATATCACCCAATTAACCCATTCCTATTGCTGCTCAACAGGGACGAGTTTCACAGCAGGTGAGTGAAAATTTTGGGTTCTTAATTTTCTATTTTCTGATTGAAATTTGATGATATATTTGATTCAATCGGAAGACTAAGCTAAAAGTACAAGTGGTATTTTTTTGGGTTAATTGGTTGGGTTTTTGGATGGCTCTTCTAGATTGTTGTTAAATGTATGTTTTCTGATTGAATTTGGCATCAATTTATCCAACAGATTAGTGAGCTAAAACTACAAGTGGGGTTGTTTTGATTTTTGGGTTGTTTAATTTTCTGTTACTTTATTGAATTGGATTTTATTCAAAGGGGTTAGTAAACTAAAAGTGTAATTGGGTTTGTTTTGGTTTTGAAGCTCAGAGTCTTACATATTTGATTGTTTATTGTATTTCTCCATCTAATGCATATGTGAAAATCATGAAGTTAGAAGATCTTGGCTTAATTCACTTTATAACTTACAGTGCATGCATGCTTCCAAGGGTAGAACACTGGAATGTCAACTTAAATTTATATATTGCTTAATTTGATTCCTCTGTTTTGTTAAAGCTCATAGAGATGGTGGGGAGGATGAATTACTTTATTTTTATTGTATTATAAATAGTCTTTTCTTTTATTTCTCCCAAAGTTTGCTTTGCTATTTAATCCTTTCTTTGCCGGCAAGGATTTTAGGTTTGAATGCAAAATATTTCCTCAATGTAGGAGGTTGTTGTTTGGTGTCAATCAAGGTTTGTGTTGCCCTTATTGTTGTTCTCAAAACTGCTAATATACTATTTAAACTTATCTTTTTAGGCTATTCTACCAGTTTTCACTCTTGAACATGTACCCCATTACCTATGATTTCCCAATGACTAGGCATTTTGTTGTTTTCATTTTGTTTGTCGCATTTTTGTTGTTCTTGCCTAATTGTTATTTAATTAGTATTGTTTTTTTTTAAAACTTTGGATAGGTGATGTTTCAGATTTTGTGTATCTCATTTTGGAAGTGATTCATAGGTGCTCTGTAAAGGTTAGTCTTAGACTCATTTTTGAAAAAAATGTGCGTAGTAGTTGTTAAATATTGTGGCGTTTTAAAATCCTTGCTTTTGTGATTGTGATATAATACTGTGTATTTGCTTTATTTAATTATAATGGTGTGATGGAAAATTTTAAATTTTATATGTGTATATCATATCTTTTCCTTCTTAGATATCAATCTATTGCTTGGTAGGACTAAGTTTATGACATATAATATAGCTACAATTGCAACAATCATAAAATAGATAAATGACCTTTCCTTATATTGGGAAGCCAAACATTCAAATATAAGAAAATGCACGGTTTGATACTTATATTTGTAACAAATGCATCCTATAATTATGGAGGAATTCTTTTGATGCTTAAGAGTCTTGCCTTGGATAGAGACTAACCCATATGCGCACACACAATCACAATAAGTTTGGGTTATGGTTTAGATATTTATTTTTTTGGATATTGGAAATTGTATTTTTTTTAGATTAATCCCATAGTAGGTACCATGTGGGTTTTTTTTTTAAATTTATTTACTAATTTTAACTTTGGCTTTTAAGTTTGAGTTCTGGTTTTTAATATTTATATTTATGTACAAATTTGATGCTAGCAAAGGGTTTGATGATTTAAATGACAACAGTTTCTTTTCCAAAAGATGATAGCTTTTTGTTGTAAGAATTGGGAAGCAGTTGCTAAGTGACGATTCTCCGTATCCTTTTAGAAGCCTTCTTCACTGGCTATAACTTAAATGTTTTGGTTTGTTATGAAATGAATTCCCTTTTACCGTAAAAAAAAGGTACAATGTTATTAAATTCACTTTTTGTAATCATTTGAATGCTGGGAATGTTAGGGTTTCTTACGGTTAAATCTTTGCATGTATTTTTTTTTCTTTCTAATTTTTTGATTTTCAGTTTTATCTTTTTTTCTTTCTCAATTATACCAAGATATTGTTTAATGCATAGACACATAAATGATTCAAAAAATGGGTGTACCAAGATTATAAAAAAAAATTGTTGGATTGTCTGCAAAGCGCTGGACCAAAGAAAGGAATATAATGTGTAAATATAATTGGTTATTCAAATACGAACTTCTTTGCTTGATTGCTAGAATTTCAATATAAATTAGATATTAGTTACATGTTATAGATGATCAAACTTAACCAAGTTATTGTATTAGCATGTTGTAATTTTTTTTAAATTCGAATATCTAATATTAAAATGTTTTTATTTTTTAACCAATTAAAACAAGTCAATTTGCTATTTTTTCAATGCAAGTTTGTAAACATTTACATATTGCAAAACATACATTTTGATGTATAGACACACTTTATTTCTAACAATATGTATGCTTTTGCTCCAGGTTTACAAGAATGAGCATTGTACTAATACATGACTTGAAGCCTCCTACAAACGATATGAAGATCATAGTTGGAAGATGCCGAGTTTGGAGAACATGAATGTTGACGTCAAAACCAATTCAATACTTACAATGTGTACCGGTTGATAAAATGGTGAGAAACAAAATGGTTTCAATGTTGTGTAGTTTCTAACATGCCTCAACACATGGTACAGTTGACTGTTAGAAGTCCATTTAATCCTGCATGGTTCATTTGGTGAATCTAAAAAAGGTCAAATGGTGTGGTACTTGGGTCATTAAAATTGTTATGAAGAGACTCATATGCAACCCTAATAATGTATGTTTGATATAAGCTTTTTTGCTATGGGTTTTGAGGTGTATATTTGTTTCATTGAATGTATGTCTTGTATGTTTGAGAAAATTGGAAATGAATGTCCGGAATAATTCAATCTCCACATCAACTAATTGTAGCTCAATCTCTTTCAAACATTGTTTGGAGTTGTTCAAATGCATGTCGTAATTTGTTTTGAGGGTGAAGAAATTTTTGAATTAATTTATGAATTTGTGGAGTTGAATGAAACCATAGGCTTTTGTAATACAATTGGAAATGAAAATTATTTTAATTCTGTAATATGATCTCTTAATTTGCTTTTGCAGATCTTCTTTGCTTCATGTGCTAGCTCTTTGTGTCTCCATCTCTAAATAATTCTGTGGAAGGTGTCAATCTAATCTTTTTTATGTTTGGATAGGCAAAAGTTTTTAAATTTTTTGAATTTCAATTTGAAGTTTGCTTCTTTTTTTTTTTTTTTGGGTTAACGTTAGTTGGGACGATGAGCCTAGAACTGCATTAGTTCCTTTACTGAATTGAACAATACAATTAGTAGATAGTAATTCATCTGATAATTTTAAATATCTAGATAATTGATGTTTCATTTTTTTAATTGTAATTTTGGTTTAATTTGCCATTTTATGATTTTTTGTTTAAATGCATATTACAATCAATGATATTGATATTCGTTTATTCTCTATAATCACTTTCTTGGTTGTCTAGAAATGGAGTTGTATGGTTGCGTAATTGGTTATATGTAGCGGTCTGTTTGTTATGGGAAACAAGGCTTTATACATTCAGTTAGTCAAACTTTCCAACTCATGTCTCTCTTTCTCCCCTGATATGCATTTCATTTGAGTAATATAATCTGCACCAAATGCAGATGTAGGTGCAACTGCAGATAAACAAACGACAACGAAATGTTGGAAATATATTCTTACACCATGAAAGAAATTGTCAAGTTGTGGATAACTAATGTTTCTTTTTGGATTATTAGTTACAGGGCATCCAGTAGCTCAAGTTGGCGATCAGAGTAGCACAACACTACTACGCAAAATTGGCTTTGGGTAAGCTTCCACTCTCTTCTATTTATAATATCTTTGAGAAGTGATTTTGGTTGGTGGTTTTGGAAGAGATAATGTCCAATTCATATATGAACTAAGAAAATAATATGCATGTATAATGAAGTGGAATTTTTCATGGTATTATTAACATGCATGTTATAAATTTAGTTGTTGATTTTGGCTTGCCATGAAGAATGGCTTCAAAAAAACTGAAAAACTAGATCTACTCTATTGTTTATGCAGCAAAGGAATGGAAGGAAAGAAAAAACATTTAATTTAGTGCTCCCTTTTCTCAATCGCTCTCTACATTTTCTGCAAGCTCAATCGTTTCGTATCTTTCAAACTTAATAGTTTTTACTTTTTTTGTGTATATATTTTGTCTTGCATTCTTTTATTGGTTTTGAAACTATAATTGAGTATACCATAACACTACAACTTTCCATTAAGTGGTTCCAATAATATAGTTTCATATATAATACTCTTACACTCTTTTACTAATTTTTATTACACTATCCATCACTCACAGGTCATACTATTCATATAGTGGTTTAAAGAATTTCAAGAGCTTCATTCACCCAATTTCTGCTCTTCATGTAAAAATTCTTTCAAAAATCTCAAACATCTTTCAGTGCAAATAACATTAACCTTCTTTAACAATGTCCTATAGCTTTGAAACATATTTTTTTTCATACGGTTTCTAATCCCGCAGCAACGCGCGGGCAATATTTCTAGTTGTTACTAAACCTGAACCCTAGGGTGCAAAGTGTAAATCAACAACTGAGAGTTTAATTGGATCAAATAAAACTTAGACTAGGAAAAATCGATGCTTCGTCCTTTTTTCACATCAGCTTCCTTATTAAGCTTGACCGATCAGTGATTACATTACCCGAGGGTGATACAACCCAAGCTCTACGTCTTCCTAAATGTAGCAGTAATGGTGCATTTCTTATTACAATCAATTACAACATCAACAACCACTTTCCTTTTACAACTCCCCTAATATGGTAACTAGGTAGCTTATCCTCTAAGCCACCGACTAACTAATTGCCTAACAACCTCATCTGATAAACCAACCCCTAATTCCTCCTAATCTGCATTGCCACATCACCAACTCAACGCGTTGAGTCAGCAAGTACACAGAATCCTATCGAAGGGAAGCCCCAAGTGTTGTGAATAAGTGGAGTTTTAAGCCACTTAGTATTATAGTGTACTGATATTTATATTCACTTGTAAGTGAGAGGTTTTAGGTTCGATTCTCACCAGAGGCGAATTTGAATGACATTATTACTAACTTAATGTAAAATTAAGTCCATCTCTTCTCTGTAGGTAATATCGTTTGTTAAAAAAAAAAAAAAAAGAGTTTTAAAGTCGACGGCTGAATTTCTTCAAAAGTTCAACTAATCCAGATTCAACTTGACAATTGATCGTTAGATGATGTTTACGTGCCGTGCAAATCCCATGTTACCACAACAAAAGTGTCCATTTAATCAAGTTGACTAAACTAATCACATGGACTTTCTTCTCTTTTTGCTAGCAAAATCATACGGATATTGACTAATAGGTGTTAGAGAAAATGTAGAAATATAGAGAATAATCCGAATGATGACTTTGAGGTACGACTTGAATCGTTTCCTTAAAGTGTTATTTGCCCCTATTCGAATGAGTTTGCTAAAGGGTTCTTGGCAAGTCTCTTTCAGGATACAACAAAGTATGGAATATTCGATTAGGAAAACCGAATTATGTTCCCTTAAAAATAACTAGAAAGAAATTGTATGAATGTGATGGAGAGAGAAGAGAGAGCAAAGAAATTATTTAGACAACAAATTTTTGAATAAATTTCTTCTACTAATATTACCAATATATATATAGAGAGAATTGCATTTTTTAAGTATATCTTTTAGTTTTGGGTGTGTCCTTTCACCATGAGATACAACTGAACATTACAGCAATTCTTTTAATGAATATATCTTATACAAAAGGCATAGGAATGCATCCGTACAGAATGCATTATGTCTTTTCGCTAATACACAAAAGGTGCACTGTTTCATTTCAAAAGGGTGGATCGAATCTCATCCCATCAAACAGCCGCATATATTTTATATATATATATATATATATATATATAATATATATATGTTATATTATATTATATTATATTCTTAAAATATTCAACACTAGGTAGCTATTTCCAGTGTTATTACAACTGAGCCATCTATATGTCAATGTAATATACAGTACCATGGGTATATTTAGACACATGCCTTATATTATGTACCAGGCTTAGTGGTTGAGCACAGCTGCTGGAACACCACAGGGACAGAGTGCCGGGGACTACGCACAATTATGGTTGCACCGGCTAATTATGATTATTTGTCAAGTGGGGATTGAATTTTTCACCATTTCATTAATCATGGTTCGTAGAAATTAGTCCACAACTTAAGCGTCCAACTGCATGCATTTATGTTATTGTGTTCTCCCTGAACTGCAGTACTGTGCTCCCATACCTGCTTGCACCACTATAAATATTCGATGCTTGTTACCGAAGTTTATCAAACCAAACAATCACGGTCCCCGCTTCCTATACATTGATCTCTCTTTAATTTATTTGTTATTGGGGGAAACATGGGGAAGTTTTCTAAGTTTGCTGGGTTGTTTGCTGTTATGTTTGTAGTGGTGCTAGCAATAGCTGAGTGTCGTAAAATTGAGAAAGAAACATTTTCTGAAGGCCTAGGAGGTGGTTTGGGTGGTGGGGTTGGCGGAGGTGGTGGCATTGGAGGTGGAGGTGGAGGCGGTGCAGGTGGTGGCTTTGGAGGTGGAGTTGGTGGTGGAAGTGGAGGTGGAGTTGGTGGGGGCTTTGGAGGTGGCAAAGGTGGCGGTGTCGGTGGAGGTGGAGGTGGAGTTGGCGGTGGAGGTGGTGGGGGATTTGGTGGTGGCAAGGGCGGCGGTGTAGGAGGTGGATCCGGGGGTGGTGTTGGAGGTGGAGCTGGCGGGGGAGGTGGTGTTGGAGGCGGTGTTGGTGGTGGAAGAGGAGGTGGTATCGGTGGTGGAAGAGGAGGTGGCGTCGGAGGTGGAGTTGGTGGTGGAAGAGGAGGTGGTGTTGGTGGAGGTTTTGGCGGGGGCAAAGGTGAGGGAGGTGGTGTAGGTGGAGGTGCAGGGGGAGGTAAAGGCAAGGGAGGTGGTGTAGGCGGAGGTGCTGGTGGAGGTAAAGGCGGTGTAGGCGGAGGTAAAGGCGGGGGAGGCGGTGTAGGCGGAGGTGCTGGTGGAGGTAAAGGCGGGGGAGGCGGTGTAGGTGGAGGTGAGGGAGGCGGTGTAGGCGGAGGTGCTGGTGGAGGCAAAGGTGGAGGAGGCGGTGTAGGCGGAGGTGCTGGTGGAGGCAAAGGTGGAGGAGGCGGTGTAGGCGGAGGTGTTGGAGGCGGCAGAGGTGGTGGTGCTGGAGGAGGAGTTGGCGGTGGAGGTGGTTTTGGAGGAGGAGTTGGCAGTGGAGGTGGTGCAGGTGGAGGCCTTGGGGGTGGTGCAGGTGGTGGTGTTGGAGGAGGAGTTGGCGGCGGAGGTGGTGTAGGCGGAGGTGTTGGAGGCGGCAGAGGTGGTGGTGCTGGAGGAGGAGTTGGCGGTGGAGGTGGTTTTGGAGGAGGAGTTGGAAGTGGAGGTGGTGCAGGTGGAGGTGCTGGTGGAGGCCTTGGGGGTGGTGCAGGTGGTGGTGTTGGAGGAGGAGTTGGCGGCGGAGGTGGTGCTGGTGGAGGCTTTGGGGGTGGTGCAGGTGGTGGTGTTGGAGGAGGAGTTGGTGGCGGTGCTGGTGGTGGTTCAGGTGGAGAAATTGGTGGTGGATATTAACGCCCAATTTCATTTATAGGCTACGCTATTATGCAAAGTCGTGTAAGACTACATGCACGGGAATTGTATTACCTTTTACTACTAGAGAATAAATGAAGACCTGTAACGTGCCTTAGGTATTACCTTTTATTTACTCCTTCCATGCAAACACTTTGTTCTCAATATGTCTTAGCCTTGGCACAAACGAATGCGAAGAAAGGCATGCAAGAAGCAAATAATCCGTAAAATTTATGGAAAGATCAACTTTCTCATGATTAAACAACAAATTACGTTTGAACAGTTGCCGACATTGTTCAATTTCAAGCAGTTTGGTTATTCTATCCAAATTCACCTAATAATTAAGCACAAATGCTATCCAAATTCAACACATAAGAGAGAAATTTCATTTTTCTTGGCATGCAGTAGTCGGTCAGATTGTAGCCTTGATTGGATTTGGACAGAAACATATATTATCTGAATATGTAATTCCGATTAATACAATAACATGCAGTTTTACATTTGTGGGGAAAGAAAATTATTAATCAAACATACGATCGCCTCTTGCATTCATCATTAATGTAAGCTCGGCCCCCGGCTAACGGTCGATGAACATTAATTAATTCAAAGCCAAACCGGCAGCCATTCCTTGCCGTTGATGAAGTCGATAGACAAGAAGGGAGCAACTTCTTTTTCGGTGAGTTGTCTCGCCCATTCGGCACGCCCCGTAGCCTCTGCTCCTGGCCCTTTGCACTTGTACTCAGCATGGTATAAGTTTCTGCAGATTTCATTTCATTCACAACAAATTAAATAATAAATTTAATTGGAATGTTTTAGATGCAAACATGTGTGTTTGATCAATTATTGAGTGCATGTTTCTTACTCAGTTGTGCCGGAATAGCTCCAGTTGGTCCAACCTTGCGGCACGACGGTCTTGGAGAGGTACATGTTTGCGTAAATCACTCTGGAGAAAGCACCCTTTGCCCTACCTAGGTACACACTGTCACCAACACCATAGAGCTTGCCTTTGTTAAAAACAAATCCACTGTTCTCCTTCTCAGTCTCCCTATTTTGAGCTGTCACGGACCCCTTGATCGAAACCCTCTTGTCTCCGATCACAAAGACCTCGCAGCTCTGCATGCATGGATGCATCCATGATTAATTAATTAGCCTTATTCAATGCACCTCGATACGTGCTGGCTGATCTTTTTGGAGCGCTAATAACAGTTTTCAGAATTAATTAAGATGGTGATTAAGTACAAGTACTACATACGTGGAAGACAGATCTACCGCGTCCAAAGATGAAGTCAATGGAGCCCTGGATGTAGCAATTATCATAGTAATGTCTGCCTTTGTAATCGAAGAGGGTGTTATGGGTACTATAAAATCCACAATGGTAGAATGCAACTTTGTCTGCAGCTACAAATGCTGCAACTGACTGGTTCTGGGAGGTGTAAGCCACACCAGTCGGGGCCTCATTCTGCAAAACATTGCATAATTTTATATATCTATTAGATCTACAGAATCATGTCATATTTATATTATATATACTGAGACATGTTTTGAACAATTATTTTGACACACGTTTTTGTGAGACACACTTTGTAATGTATTTAACAATGCGGATCGCCTATATTTTGTGTTGTTAGACTACAAATCTAAACCGTTGATGGTATGCTATCTATATGAACATTTCTTTGGCAAAATAATTCCGGAAAGAAACTTGTAAATATACATGTATACAGAAAAGAGAATGAAGATGAACCTTGAAGCTGATCCCGAAGGCAATGAAATGGGAAGCTTCGACACTAAAAGTAGCAGATTCAACATTGTCCGAAGAGCTTTGGGACCAAACAATGGCAGACCTCCCCTTCCCATTTCCTCTCATGAATATGTAGGGCTTATTACGTGGTATGATCACCTTTTCTCTGGCAGCCAAAACATATAATTTAAATAACATAATTAAACTTGTTAATTATTCATGATATATAGCTAATTTTGCTTTAATTTCACAATTAACAAAGTGAATCATTGATGGTTAAATTACCTGTACACTCCTTTCCTAACATGGATGATGATCCACTGCTTATTGCCTTCAGGAACAGCATCAATGGCTGCTTGAACAGATGTGAAATCTCCCTTGCCATTGATGTCAACCTTAAGCGTGCGGTTCGTGTGAATCTTCTGAGTCAATAAGGGTGAATCAATGACCTTTTGCGCTGTCAAGCCATGAACAACATTCGTGAGAGTTACGTAGGTGTAAAAAATGATTGCAAAGGTTGTGAATGTTGCGGACGAAGACCAAGCCATGTTTCTAGGGAGGAACACAATCTGCAGTTTGGGTGAATTAATAATGTTCACCTAGGGGGATTTTTTTTGTGAGGCAATGAGGTTCTCAACGTGAAGGGTTGTTCATTTACGGGTGTGGTTGTTTGGAAAATTGTGTGTACATGACAAATTGAAGTTGGAAGTTAATTGGGTAACAAGATTCTATCTATTTTAGAGGGCGTTCCGTTGGTTAAAGCTCAACTTTCTTTAAATTTTACGAGTAATTCAGGTAGTCGGTTACTGCACACTCTAAAATAAGGAGAGAGACATACAAACTAGAATATATAGACTCCGCTACGTATGAGTTTTAGCCCTATAATGAGTGTTTCAGAAAAACTTTGTTATGCTGACGTGGATTGTTTATGTTTAAAATTTTATTGTGCAGTTCCAATACACGTGTTGAAACTTAATAAAGAAAATATATTTTCACTTTTAATATTATGTCATTCTTTGAGCATTCGTAGTATAATATCATGATGATGACGTAGTATGATTCTGCTACAATTTTTTTCTTCTTTCAAATAGTATGGACGCACTTATGGTACACAAAATGTTTGATGTTACATGCACGTCCAACAATGAACAGTATAACGTGACTAGGTACGGGGTTTATTTGGGTGATAGGTTAATGGGCTCATGTAAACCGTTTTTACTTTGTGCACATTTTTTGTTAAATTATATTCGTTGAATTCTTTAATTCATTCGATTCGATAATTTAAAGATTGAGAGATAAAAATGAATATGTGAACAGCACCACTAGATTTTATTGCTTCAACAAATCTCCAAGCACCCTAAGTTGATTTTTGTTTATCTGCTATCGAAGTTTAGTATATGTATGCAGTCCTACTATCGTCTTGGTTTATAAAAGAAGATACCACTGGAAAAACGCTTAAAGCTTATATGTCTGTATATATGTGTGTTTAGACGGCCCGGCATAAAACATTCAAAGAAGGCCAGTTTTGCATAATGGTTCTGGTAGTTTTTCCGGATTTCCACTCAGCTAGTTAGGTAATTTATTTCTACATTTTCATCCTTATATAGTTTTGTTCTGTTTCACTTTGTTCAATTCGTTAACTAATTAGTTGATGCTTTCATCCATTTTGTGAATAATATCATGGATGCAGTGTGATAAAGAGAAGATCAAACAACGTTAATCTTAAAGAATAAGAACATTGAAATCCATCACAAAGTATGAGAAAAACTCAAAAGTTTAATATTGCATAATTACTAAGATAACAAACTTAATACCAAAACGTTCTATTTATAATGTAACTTAACCCTAATAAAATACCAAAAACATCCCTTGAATGTAAACAATACATTTTGGCCGAAAACGTCCTGAAGGTCCTTAAAACCCTAATATAAACATTATAAACAAAAGAATTTGGCCGAAAACTCCATATGTTGTGATGAGTTTGATGTGCGTCACTGTTCTCTTCGAAATGATGGCTCACGGGCCCAAATTGTACTCTAAAGCTCATACTTGCAAATCTTTGATTTTTTGATATTTGTTTCTTTTGACTTGTTCTTCAATCTTTCCGCTGATCTAAATCAATCATTTTCATAAAGTTTTTTTTTTCTTTTGCTTAAAATGAGAGTTTTTGTAAAACTTTTTGTTTTGTTTTTAGAATTCTAAATTATGATAGAGTGAGTTTAAACTTTCTTAGGTTTTGATCATGTTAAGGTTTGAGAACTTTTCGATTCAAGGTTTAAAAATAAAATGCCATGCATGACTTTTAGCCCTTTGTAACAAAAAATAATGGTTATAAACAACAATAATCCGTATATCCTTTTTGTGTCTCCTATGTTTTAATAGTCAATTTTGAGCTTCAAAATTCTCTTACTACATTTTATACATCAATCCTAAAAAAAAAAATAAATATGAAATGTATAATTTGAAACATGCTTCAGCACAAAAGCTAATCTTGAACATCAAGAGTTTGGCATACAAAATTCAAGTGTTTCTCAATTTGGAAGCTGCTTCCTCCTTTGGAAGATTGGACTATTGCTAACGGAATAAAACAATAAGAGGAAAAAAACTAGTGAGATGAAACTGAAAATACGAGTAACTAAAAAAATTATTAGTACAATTTAGCTTGAAAACAATAAAAGATGTGTTTTGGAAGTGTTTTTAAAATGACTGAAAGCATTTTTGATAAAATATTTTTGAGTTACAAAAGCACTTGATACAAACACTAGTTATTAAGCTTTGGTTTTCCAAGATTCACTTCAAGTGTTTTTGTTTCAGAATTCACTTATATTTCTATTAAACATTGGTTTCAAAGACACTCTCATCTAGAAAGATTTTAGTTATTTTAAAAATATTTATAAACGAGGTCAAAGAATTTTCCGGAAAGTTAAAGGATATACTTACAAGTTAGATAAACAATTGCGTTGCACTACTTACATGAGAGAGAGAGAGAGAGAGAGAGAGAGAGAGAGAGAGAGAGAGAGAGAGAGAGAGAGAGAGAGAGAGAGAGAGAGAGAGAGAGAGAGAGAGAGAGAGAGTTAAGTAAAGGGGTGTGATACCCACATATTTTATTTTATTTCTCACACACTCTTCTAATTTTTGATTTTCGGATCGAATTAATTAAAGAAAATCAACAAACAAAAATTAATAAGGACTCTATAAAAAGTATTTTAAAATGTGTAGATAGCACACTTTTAAGTAAATTAAAAAGAACTTTAACGAAAAGCTCAAGGTACTGTTCACTTTAACGAAAAATTATATTTTCACACTAAAGAGTCAATCATGGTACTATTTACTTTACCATTTATTTTGTCTTTATTGTTAAAATCAAGGTATTAAATATCGATAATATCGGCGATATTTCGCCGATATTATCGTTTTTCAGAGAGACCGATATTTTCCCACGTATCCCCCTAATTTTCGTCAAAATATCGCGATATTATTGATAATATCGCGATATATTCGATATTATCGAAACAATCGTCGTTGCTCCGTCATCGGAAAGGCAGCCGAGGCTGCGTCGTCGCAGCTGCCCAGATCTTTCTCTGCAATCCAGGCTCAGACCCAAGATCTGCGCCTCTGTCGTTGGAAATGAAAAATCCATTTTCTCCGGATCCCAAAACTCGCTCGGGTTTGAATCAAACCGTTTGATGGATCCCTTTGCCTGATGGTGGTCGCCAGGAGGTGAGAAAGGGAGGAGGAACGGTCCACAGGTGGTGATGGTGCTCGCCGGAGTGTGCGCCACTGTGGTGGAGGTCACGGTGGGGTGTGGGTGTGGTGTGTCTGTGCTCTGGGAAGGAGAGTTGCAAAGATGGGGGGAGAAGAAACAAGGAGAGGAATGAGGGAGAAGGTTTGAGGGATTGGGGAAGAGGGAAACACGGGGAAATGTGGGAGAGGCTTCAGTTTCAAAATAAAATATTATTCTCCTTCTGCAAAGGAGATGGGAACGGACAGCAGGGAGCTCTGGGCTCGAGACAATTGAGGAGAGCATCCTATGTTGGGATAACGACAGCTAGGGTTTTTCAAATGATAAATGCAGGTGCTACACCAAGTTATATTGTAGTTGTTGTTAAGATTTGACACGAATGTGGACTTGTACGTGTTGGTTAGTGTGTCGTCACAAGTTCCCAGCAACCAGGTCTTGTTTTCGGCTCCCCGCAGTGTCCATTTCATTTTCCATTTCTTTTATTTTCTGTTTTATTTTATTTTATTTTACTATTCTCTATTTCTTTTTCCTATTTTATTTTCTTAGGGTATTTTTTTTTCCTTATCTTTGATATTCGTTCTACATTTTCTAGGAGTTAGTAGTTTCGTTTCTTCTCATTATTTTCCACACCTTGAGGACAAAGTGTGATTTAAGTTTGGGGATGGGAAATAAGAAATATCCCAGGATAGTTCTGTTTCTTCTCATTATTTTGTTGACATGAAGATAGTGAAAATTTTGGTCCTCATTATTTTCCACACCTTGAGGACAAAGTGTGATTTAAGATTTGTTTCTTCTCATTATTTTGTTGACATGAAGATAGTGAAAATTTGGAACCTCATAGGAACTCTATGTGATACTAAGTCACTTATGTATCTTACCATGCAATGTATAAAGTGAAAAATATTGTACTAATTCATTATATATAAATGATTATAGTGTGTTTAAACTTCTTTCATTAATTAGTACATATTTTCTACACTCACAATGTTTGCCAGTTCGTTATATAATCAACTTAAATTAGTTAAATTCATCATGCAATGCATTTCCTTCTAATTTTTTGTGATAAACTAATAGATAATTGACTAAATAAACATCCTGCAAAGTTTCAATAAAAATTTCCAAGTTTTTCTTACAATTTCCGTGGTTTTTATTCAATTTTTATCGATATCGATAATATTCCGATATTTCCATCGAAATTTCCGTGTTTTTGGATTACCGATATTTTCGATATCATCGATATTTAACACCTTAATTAAAACTTAAAATTTTTAAATCATTTTCATTAGTTTTTCTTAAATTAAATGCAACAAAAATTGATGAACAAGTGAAGCCTTCCTGATGAAAAGGGCCCAAAACTCAAAAATATGACCTGTCAGACTTCATAAATGGATAGAGCCAAGTTCTTGGTCCAAAAACCACATTTGCAGGGACGGGTCTATTCTTCTGAACAATTGCGGTTGAAAAACCACCCAAAAACCAAGGCAGTGAAAGTAGATCAAAGAAGAAGATCTACGATGGTAAAAGTTACAGCCTCATGACATTCTTGCTGACTCTGACAGCGAGCGGTGCTGATAGGTTAAATCTCAGCCGCTTTCACAGTCTCTACTTTCCCAACTCGACAAGTGTCCCTATTTTTGTTCTTTGAATTGTTAATGCGGAGAAGTTTGTATGAGCGATGGTGTTGATATATTCAAATTTTAAGATATACTAAAAAAATAAATATGTGTCATAATTTGAGTTAAACAATACCACATGGTGAGTGTTATAAATTTACGAGTACATTGAAAAACTTGTTATGAATGCAAGTGAGTAATTTTAAGACCATGCCTTTTGTATACACAAACATATGGTTTTCGTGATCACGTGGATGATGCTTTGTTTCATTACTTAGGTGGTTGCAAGTCGTTTTCGAAATCAAGAGGGACCAAACTATGCAGTCGGCAATTGATTTCACCTTTTGGGTGCCGTTTCTGTTTTTGGTTTGATCCAACATATACAGAAATTCTGAGAAGCAGGGAGCAGTAATGCCTCAATCCAAATTAAATTTACAAGAATAAATATACAATGAATTGTGGGGATTTAGATATGAATATATGTGATCAACTATCAAGGGCATTGCATGTTTGATTTTGACAAAGCAAAAATAATCAACGTTTGTGGGAGCCATGGTACCTTGCTAACTTAATTTCCTGCTATTGACAAACATATGATGAATTGGGCATGTGCTCTCTTCAAAGTTTTTCTCCAGTCAACCACCAAACTTATCTTCATTTATTATTTAGAAACGTACGTCGACCCCTAAGCCTGAATATTGAAAAAAATCGAACTCTTGATCTATGTTAAGTTGGTGAGATTTCAATAAGTTTTTTTACTAATTAGTAATTATACCACGAAAGATAAAGCTTTCTACCGATTACTATGACGATTGTAGGAACTATATCATTAGCGAGTCCTATGGTAAAAGGGTGGGACGTAGTTGGAGTGGGGTGTAAAGAGTTAATTCGGTTATGAACTTATGACTACTTACTAATTAGTGTTTTGTAAAGAACATTGTTTGAGATTTTAAGTATAAGAAAATATTTTTCTTTTATATGAAGATTGTTGAGTAGGTCACTATACTATATACAAAAATAACTCGTCATAGTTACAAAAAGAGAAGTTTTTGCATTCATGACTATTCACTTCCAAGGAGGCAAGTATTTTGCGTTAAAAAAATAAAATTCAACCGGAAGAAAACTAAAGATATATCATATGAAATTTGCATCAAAGAAAAAAAAAATTTCAGTCGCAAACCATAAGTAGAATTCTAGCATTTACTTTACAAGATGATCTGACACTGGAAAAGGATAAATTGTTCCTCGGAATGATGCCATGCAATGTATTAAAAGCAATTATTTGGCATGGCAAAAACCATTTGACAGAAAATATTTAACATCCCTGTCTAATCTGCAAACCCTTTAATCTAAGGTTTCCAATTTCCATCACTGTTTTTATAATAACTTTTCTTTTCACACCTGATTGTAATTAGCAGCTACAAAAGCCCTACAAGTTCATAATTGCATCAATATATTAAAAAAATAAAAACTAAAAAATTGATCTCTCTCTCTCTCTCTCTCTCTCTCTCTCTCTCTCTCTCTTTAAGTTCCCTACTGGCTACTGAGGGTGGCAGAGCCAGGCAGAGTTCCCGAGTTTTCAAATACCAGCAGCGGTGAAGTTCCAACTAGGATTTAATTATAATACTGCAGCCAATCATCACAATGGATCTAATAGCTATAGTTGTAGGAATACATCTCTTTGTTTTCGGCATTTGGGTTGAAGGGCAAGGCCTTTCTTATAATTTCTATGAGAATTCATGCCCACAAGTTGAAGCCATTGTTAGAGCTGCCATCCAGCCTATTTTTCTCACCGATCCTACTTCTCCTGCTGCTTTTCTGAGGCTCATGTTCCATGATTGCCAAGTTCAGGTAATCTTCCTCCAATTTTATTTAATACACACATATGTATAGGCGGTTAAACAAAATAGTTGACTCTTCCTGGACCTTTACTAACGTTTCTGAACTCCTTAACATTATTGTGGACCTCCATGCCTTGGTTCAAGAATTTAACTTGATTCCCTTTCTAAAAAAAATGTGTAAATAATATACCAGTTTAGGCGTTTGAGACATTGGTTCCCAAAATGGGGCTGATGTGCATGTTTTAAAAAAATTAACAAACTATAGTCATATATTTTATTTTTCAGCTTAGCATGTCTGAGTGAAGTTGTTTGCTCAATAAGACTGCATGACAATGTAATTACAGGGTTGTGATGCTTCAATTCTTGTGGATCCGAATGCGAACAACGTGCCATCCGAGATGGCCGCAGGGAAAAACTTCGGCATCCGAAAGAGGGAGTCCATAAACATACTGAAATCAATGGTTGAATTACAATGTCCCCAGCTGGTATCTTGTGCTGACATTCTTGTATTGGCGGCTCGAGAAGCTGTGGTTGTGTCAGGAGGGCCGCAAATAAAGGTTGCTTTGGGAAGAAGAGATTCCCCTTTTGCTCCAAGCTACAAGCATGCAGATTCTTTGCTTCCTTCTGCCACTACTGGAGTTGATGGCATGCTTCAATTATTTGCCAAAAAAGGAATGACGGTTGAAGAATCTGTGGCCATCATGGGTATTATACCATCAAAATAACCTTTTTCTTTCTTTTAAGAAACCGATATGTTAAATTTGGGAGAAAATCCTAGGCGTAACTGGTTAATTATAACTAGGTGTCCACCTCCCTCGTCACATATGACTACTTAGTGTTGCATTTTTTGCAGGTGCGCACACGCTAGGAGTTACGCACTGTTTGAACATCCTAAATCGTCTAAACCAAGCAGATGAAGGTGGCCAAGTACAGGGCATGGCTCCTGGGTTTGAATCGTTTTTAAGGCTAAACTGTCCACAAGGGTCTTTGGCATCAAATGCAAGCTTTGTTCTTAATGACCCTACAACACTTACATTTGACAACCACTACTACAATAACGTAATTAGAGGCCATGGGGTCCTCAGAGTTGATGCTGAAATGATAATGGACCGGCGCACGGCTATCGCTGTCGAGCGATTTGCTGCGAATCAGGCTGATTTCTTTCAGGCGTTTTCTTCTGCCTTTGTCAAGCTCTCCAACTCAGGTGTTTTAACTGGGAATCAAGGCGTTGTCAGAAAGAATTGCAATGTATTAGACTGACGAGCAAGAGGATCATTTTCTCCGTAAATTTCGGATAATTACTGTTCAGTTCATGTTGAACGTGAATCTTCAGTGTTTCTCACAAATTAATATCAAGAAGCTTTATTTTTAATTTATCAATGCATTTGTAGATATCGAAATTTCGGTAAATAAAATGTTGACCAATGGTCAAAGTTTCAACGCTCATGTATTACATAAATTTTACACGTAGCATGTGATTCGACGGAAATTGAAATGAGTCAGAAAAGCCGTCAAATGGGACACGTGTCAACACCTGGCAGAGACGAATTATTTCATCTGGGATATTATATTCAAAATTAGGCCTTGGAAAATTCTATAAATAGAAGCCAATTTCATTCATTCCAATTTACCAATTCACAAATACATTTCTCTACTCCCAAATTGGAAGATAATTCTCTTGAAGTTCATTATTCGTTCTTCGTTCTTCGTTCTTCGTTCTTCGTTCTTCAAGATCAAGCCTCAACGACCCTTGAAGAAACGCTCATCCACCTTCGAGATCAAGCCCAACGACCCTTGAAGAAACTTCGCCAAAACCTTTGAAGAATCAACAAGCACTTTGGTCATGTGCCGATTCTTCATCCAATATCAAGCCCCGACGGCCCTTGGATCAACACAACTGTTCTTCAAGATCAAGCCCAAAAGCCCTTAAAGATCCATTCATCGTTCATCCGTTCATCCGTTCATCCACCTTCAAGATCAAGCCCCAAAGGCCCTTGAAGATCCGTTCATCCGTTCTTCAAGATCAAGCCTCGACGACCCTTGAAGCAACGTTCATCCACCTTCCAAGATCAAGCCTCGACGACCCTTGGATCCACACATCCGTTCTTCAAGAATCAAGCCCAAAAGCCCAAAAGCCCCTTGAAGTTCATCCATCGTTCATCGTTCATCGTTCGTCGTTCATCCATCTTCAAGAACAAGCTCAAAAGCCCTTGAAGATCCGTTCGTCATTCAACGTTCATCTCACTTCAGGATCAAGCCCCAATGGCCCCTGAAGATCCGTTCATCCAACTTCAAGAATCAAGCCCAAAAGGCATCTGAAGAAACGTTCATCCGCCAAACTTCAAGATCAAGCCCAACGGCCCTTGAAGAAACTTCCCCTGTTCATCCAAGATCAAAGCCTCGACGGCCCTTGGATCAAGTCCACAAATCAAAGTCTTACGGAGATCGAATCAAAGGAACAAATAGAGATTGTAACCCAAAATCATCAAATACAAATATTATTTTGTACACGTGTTCTTGTTATTTTCAGAAAATTTTCGTGTTCACAGCATTCGTTGATAATCTCATTTTCTTACTTTCGTTGCATCCTCAAAACCTATGAATTAAACACAGCAAATCAAGGTAAGTAAATTAAGCCGTTAAATAAAGACAATGCTATCAATTATTAAAAAAACAACACACACGTGCGCACACACCACATGACACATATTTTTGGATGATATCTTTCGTTGTTTTGTATGTATCTACGTAAAAAAACGTTGCACCCTCCAGATCTTTGTTAAGCACCACGATCAGGCTTTTCAACTTCTTGTTATACATCTGGGCTAATTGGTTGAATGGTTTATAACACTTGCCTTTGGCAACAGAAAATATATCTTTGACAAGTGGGCAACAGCCGATGAATCCAATACTGTTGACCACAATCTTTCTAGTATCCAAGTTATAGAGTGTCTGAAAAAATAAATTATGCAGATATTGAGTACTAACGGAGCCACTTCAATAATCTGCCATTACATGCATTACATATGTACTAGCCATTGTGTTGGAGAAATTTTGTAAACACGTGGGTTATGTTCGTGATGAAGGATGAAAGATTGCTTCAAGGTGTGTAAAAATATGCTATCTTTCCGACTCGATTTGCGCCCACATCTAAGGTCCAAAGGGTATATGCTAATAGGCCTTGTGGATACAATGAATCTCGGCCTTACGCCTATTGTTTGTCAAAATTTTGCACACTCCTAAGACAAACTGTAAACATTCAAGGAGATAGACAAGAATGCTCAAGATTTAACTAGAAACTATAATACTGTATGTTTTAGTTTCCAGAGCTTTATATATAAGTTGAGGAGGAGGAATATTAACGAATAGAAAGAATGATAATACTGGACCATTCAAATATGTGCAGCCTACCTCTATTTATAGAGGTTGATGTATCTTCGGATGGTGTCTACCCATTCGAAAATACCACCTGGTTTAAGACACAAGTCTTTATCAAGAGTCGTCATGTTTTAGAAATTAATAACATCTAATAGTAATGTAATAACCCAGCAACACATCTCTTCCATGATTCTTATCGGTGGTTGCCATACAAACCAAGCGGTGGTTACCAACAAACCGCCCAAGTTTGAATTCATAAACATAGCAATCGTTTTTGCACAACAAACCCACCGCTTCTACTTAATATTGTTGAAAATATTCCAACAAATTGTAGTGTAAATAAGTTTTTACCTGAAGTTGATCCATTCTCTCATCAATGCGGGATTTATTCTCAACACGCCCCTCACGTGTGGTTAATTTTCAAACCTAACAGATGGACAACACAACTCAGGTTGTTTTGCCTCATAATCTATTTTTAAACACTTGCATGTGTTCTTAACTACTGATTATGTTGGTGCTTAATTAAAATTGTGCCACCGTAAGCAAAAAGTGAGGCTTTAAGATCAAGTTGAGCCAGTGGCATCGGATATTGGAAGCGTCCATCCTTACAGCACTTCCACTGGGGGTGGAATGGGCTGGCAAACAGCCAAAAAATTGGCCCAGCACACAGCCAATTCACTCGAGTCCACGGGATTAACTAGCACCCAGCCCAAGCTGATTTCCAGGCCAGCTTGGCGTCAGAGGGAAATTCATTTTTTTGTTGCGCTAGGCGCGTGCAATAGAAGCACGTGTGGGCGTGAGTGGCCGACAAGGTTGCAGACAAGGGCTCGCATGTGCAGCGCACTCAAACCTCAATCGGGGAGGCCACGTAGCCAGGCCCGCGCCGTTGGATTTCCAACAGTAAAAAAAATTTGAATTTCATTTTTGATCTGGACCGTCCAATCACATATCAACGGTCCATGTTTTTCCACCAATAATTATAAAAAAAGGCACAACGGTTAGAATTATGACTGTTGGCCACGTGGCACCTTATAGGCTATTGGATTTGAATATTTTTCAAATCCAGCGGTCCAGATTAATTAACTCAATTAAAATTAATTAAAAATTATGAATTTTTTTTTTTACAAAAATACAGAATTTTTTTTAACATTTTATTTTTTTCCCTATAAATGCCTAAACCCTCATCCTCCACTTTACACCATATTTTAATATTTTCAACACTTTCTACCAAAGCTTTCATATACTTTTTCTGTGAAAAAAAATTCCAAAAAGGTCATCCTTTATTTTTTTTGTCCATATAAACCATACATCACTACATCCATCTTCATCTTTTTCAAATCTTGAGTTCTTACAATGTCTTCTTCAAGGAGAGTGTATAAACAGTTTGAGGAGCAACATAAAAGATTGTTGGCACAACAAGAAGAATTGGTCAATGTCCAGAAAGGTGGAGATGGCGACGAGGCTTTTGCAATGGAGGAGGATGAGGATGAGGATGATTACCAGAGAAGGCAGAGGGCCTTACATTCCCGCTGTGTCATGGAAGCTGTGGGTTAGATAGCCAAACCCAGACGTGCTGCAAACCTCGATAGAAGAAGGGAAATACGAGGTAAAGATCTCTTGGAAGATTATTTTATTCCCAACAGCGTATTCCATGATCATGTTTTTAGATGTCATTTTAGAATGCAACAAAGTTTGTTCGACAAAATCATGAGTGCTGTTTGCAACCATGATTTGTACTTTGTGGAAAAAATGATGTTTTTCATGTTCTAGGTCTGCTTCCTGAGCAAAAAATTATGACTGCCTTACGAATGCTTGCAAATGGAGCATCTACAGATCAAGTGGATAAGATCGCAAGGATGGAAAAAACAACTGTTCTTGAGTCTCTGATGCGGTTTTGCTCTGCAATTGAAGCCCTCTACATCAGAGAGTACCTCCGGATACCCACGCCAATGGACATGCAAAGGCTTTTGAGGAAAGGTGAGATGCGAGGCTTCCCTGGCATGATTAGAAGCATCGACTGCATGCACTGGACTTGGAAAAACTGTCCATATGCGTGGCAAGGAGTGTACAGCGACATAAAATGAACCAAAAGTATCATTTTGGAAGCAGTGGCTTCATTTGATACATGAATTTGGTATGCATTTTTTGGTGTTTCAGGAGCTCAGAATGACCTAAATGTCCTTACCCAATCTCTAGTATTCGAAGAAGTGCTGCAAGGAAAAGCACCAGAGTCACATATTCAGTGAATGGCCAGTACTACCTTGCAGACGGCATTTACCCAAGGTGGACAACGTTTGTCAAAAACAGTGTCACATCCACAAAGTGAAAAAGAAAAACACTTTGTAAAATGTCAAGAGGGGTGCAGGAAGGATGTAGAATGTTGTTTTGGTATCCTGCAAGCTCGTTGAGCGATTGTCCGGTCAGCTGCCAAAATGTTTGATGTCGAGGCACTTCGATCCATCATGATGATGTGAATCATTCTTCACAACATGATTGTGGAAAATGAGTATGATTATGATGCCATCGACGAATATGAGCGGGACATAATGAACAACTCAAGAACACGTATCTATTGTGCTCATGACGGCACCAAAGATCCTGTGCAACACGAGCCATTGGAACAGAATAGACGTTATAATGAATTGATCGCTCAACGGTACACTTCATTGCAAGAGCCATACTGGCACTGTACCCGTCAAAATGACTTGATTGAGCACCAATGGGGATTGCAACAAGGTCAAGATAATTAGTCGGAGCTTATGTAATTTTATTTTAGTGTGTTTTTATTTAAAGTTTATTTGATGAGTTTATGTAATTTTATTTTAGTGTGTTTTTTTTAGAAGTTTATTTGATGATGTAATTTTATTATGATAATGACACGTGGCGTGACGATATTGGTTAAAAATCATATCTGAAATTAAAATATATTTTTTATTTTTTATTTTATAAAAAAAAATTAATAATATTTTAAATGGGCTGGGTGCCAGCGCATTTTGTAGAGGTGGAGATAATTTGTGCCACCCCATTTTTTAGACTGGGTGCTAGCACATTTTTTTAGGGGTGGAGATGCTTTGGCCTATTAATATTCATTGGGGTATATTATTGTTCACTGAGTGGATAAATGGGTTGGGTGTTGGCGCATTTTTTTAGTAGTGGAATTGCTCTTAGGAGCTTCACATACACTAGCTGAGCTTTACTAGGATTTGGTTAGGTTGCCATTTAATTACCAGCAATTGGCTTTATAGCTGTGCAGCCTGTCCCAGTGAAGAAATTTTTTAGTGTGATAGTCAAACGAAGTGATACACCACGTGTCCTTATATAAATGGTTGTTCAACTAGCTCTATAGGTTACAAAAATACGATCCATCAAGTCTACTAGGAATACGAATTTGATTTGCATCCGCTGCAAATTACATGGCTGTTCAGTACATCAATATTTCACCTTTATGGGTTCAGCTGGTTCAACTAGCTCAAGACTACTACAAGTTGTCCAAGATTCATTGGGAACATATACTTTAAATTTCCTTCCATCATATACTTTGCTGTGATCAAGTTAGCAACATCTGTTAAGTGGAATGTGTTGCGAGTTATATATTAGTTTAAGTGTGAATATTAGTCTGTTGTCCCACATTGACGAAATGCATATGTAATACAATTGTAACTCCTATATATACACCACTTCGGTGATTAATGAAAATACAAGAAATTCTCAGATATTGTTATATATATTTTTAGTATTTATCATGTTTAGTTTAACTTGACATCAGAGCAGTTCGCTCTTGGTGACCTGTGTGCTTTAATTTTGTGCTCACTTTTGTCGGGATTTCCTTCGTACAAAAAAAGAAGAAAAAAAAAGAAAAAATGGTGAATAGTGCTACAAACAGTCGCTACAGTGCATTGAATAGTGCCTCACTACAATGCAGTGAACCGTTCCTTGCTACAGTATCGTGAACAGTGCTCTGTTACAGTGTGTGAACAGTATTCTGGTAAATCGTTTTCATTCCGCTGTGCAAATGGAGCACCTTCTCTTGTGAAGGGTGAAGACACAATCTCTCTTACTTAGACCTTATAACTGGTCCATGATTTACTTGTTCTTGATGTTAAGTTCAATCTTTTGTCGGTAAGAAAACTACTTGATACCTTATATTGTTTTGCTCACTTCTACCCCATGTATTGTTATTTTCAAGACATTCAAACTTAGAAGATAATTGGTCATGGTAAAAGAATAGAGGGTTTGTACATCTTGACTATGAAGGATACTGTTGTTTCCAGTTCAAATAATCATCCAGTTTTAAGTGCTAAAGTGGATGACAGACATCAAATTTGGTTGTGGCATCGACGATTGGGACATCAATCATTCAATTAAATGAAGCATCTATTTCCTTCTTTATTTCGCACTTGTAGTGATTCAGAGTTCAAATGTGAAACATGTGTCATGGCTAAGAGTCATCGTGCTTCCTTTCCCATAAGTGATTCTAAAGCTACTTTGCCATTTGATTTAATACATTTTGACATGTGAGGTTCGGCAAAAGTTACTTCTAATAAATTCTGGTGGTTTGTTACTTTTATTAATGATTGTACTTGATTAACTTGGGTGTTCTTAATGAAGAATAAAAGTGATGTTCCGTTGCTTCTTCAAGAATTTTGTGCAATGGTGTTTACGTAGTTTCAGACCAAAGTTAAGGTTTTCAGGTCTGATAATAGAGGAGAATATGTGAATCACATTTTGACATGCTTTTTTCGTGATCAGGATATTATTCACCAGACGACTACATTGTTTATACCCCAAAAAAAAATGGTGTGTTCGAACGGAAGAATCGTTAAATAATGGAGGTTGCTTGCTCCTTGATGTTGGATACATATGTTCCTAATCATTTGTGGGGTCATGCTATTTTGGCTGCTGTGTATTTGATAAATCGTGTTCCAAGTAAGGTTCTTGATTTTCAGACACCACCTAATGTGCTACAAAACCTTGTTTATCTTGTTTTTGTGTCTAAACTTCCTCCGAAGGTGTTTGAGTGTATTGTGTATATGCATGTCTACTCTCATCAATGGAGTAAACTTGATGCATATGCTATCCGATGTGTATTTATTGGGTATGTTAATCAGAAAGGCTATAAGTGTTATCATCCTCCAACTCAGAAAACTTATATTACCAGGGATGTCACCTTCCACGAGGAAGTTTCGTATTTTGTGAAGCCCTCTTCCGACTCTCCACTTCAAGGAGAGAGGGGGAGTAAAGTGCAGATTCGAAGAGATGGTATAGATGATGTGTTACAGGCAAAGTTAGGAATAAAACCTATTATGTTGTGTGATATTGATCAGTCGGCTATAGATAATGAACGGTCAACTATCATTCACGACACTATTTCTATTGACGACCTATCAGATGTGCCCAACGAGTTACCTATTGGTATGTCTGACGAATTACCTTCGATGACCGGTTGCCTACTATTGGTATGTCTAACGAGTTGCATGATGATGGTCCATCTAGTGATGATTCTTCTAACATTTTGGTACAAGATGATGACATACATGAGGTAATTCTGATGGTTTTTCTACTTATCAGTTGCCTCTACGAGCTAATCGTGGAAAACCTACAGTATAATATAAACCTGATATGCATGCCAAAGCCAAGTATCCTATCAACAATTATGTGTTTACTCATCATTTGTCCAAACCATATGCATCTTACATTTGTCAGCTATCTAGTGTGTCAATTCCAACAAAATTGCACAATGCTTTGTCTGACCCTAAGTGAGTTAATGCCATGAAAGTGGAGATGGAAGCTTTGGAAAAGAATTCCACTTGGGATTTGGTTCATTTGCTAAACGGGAAGAAAACTGTTGGATGTAGATGAGTGTTCACTATTAAGCACAAAGCAGATGGTTCTATTGATCGGTATAAAGTTAGATTAGTTGCTAAAGGTTATACTCAAACCTATGGGGTGGACTATCAGAAATTTTTTAATACTGTGAGTGTTCTTATGTCTTTAGTAGCAAACCAGGATTGGCCTCTATTGCAGTTTGATGCTAAGAATGTTTTCCTTTATGGTGATCTCAAGGAGGAAGTTTATATGGATCTCCCACTGGTATCAGAATATCTCCTGGAAAAGGTGTTGTGTGCAGATTGCAAAATGCTTTGTATGGTTTGAAACAATTTCCTGGAGCATGGTTTCGGAGGTTTACAAGTTCAATGAAGAAGTTTGGGTATGTTCAGATTCATTCAAATCATACTTTGTTTCTAAAGCGTCAAAATGGTAAGCTAACTGAATTGATTATTTATATTGATGACATGAAAGTGACTGGTGATGATCAGAAAGAGATACAATGCCTTCAAAAGTACCTAGCTACTAAATTTGAGATGAAATAATTGGGTGAATTAAAATATTTTCTTGGAATCGAGGTTACATGATCCAAGCATGATATTTTTTTTGTCTCAACGGAAGTATGTTCTTGATTTGTTAGCTGAAACATGTATGTTAAATTGCAAACCTGTTGATACTTCGATTAAGTAAAATCATCGTCTGGGCTTATTTCCGGATCAAGTTCCTATTCATAAGGAACGGTATCAAAGACTTGTGGGGAGATTAATTTATTTGTCTCACACTGACCTTGACATTGCTTATGCAGTTAATGTGGTAAGTCAGTTTATGCAATCACCTAATGAAGCTCATATAGGTGCAATAATTCATAAATTGAGGTACTTGAAGATGACTCATGGCAGAGGCTTGATTTTCTCCAAGAATGGTCATTTGAATGTCGAAGGATATACATATGTAGACTGGGCAGGTTTTATACTGACCGGCGATCTACATCTGGATACTTTACGTTTGTGGGTAGTAATCTTGTTACTTGGAGAAGCAAGAAACAAAAAGTGGTGGCTAGGTCAAGTGTTGAAGTTGAGTTTCGTGGTATGTCTCATGGTGTATGTGAGTTATTGTGGATGAAAAAATTGTTGAGAGATCTTGGATTTAAACCCAAGGGTGTTATGAAACTCCATTGTGATAACAAGGTTGCAATTGAGATTGCTCATAATCCAGTGCAACATGATCGAACAAAACATGTGGAGATTGATCGATATTTCATCATGGAAAAATTGGATGCTGGAATTATTATGTTTCCGTTTGTGAGATCTAAAGATCAACTCGTTGATGTGCTTACAAAGGCTGTGTCTAATAGTGTGTTTTCCAACTCGCTTGACAAGTTGGGCATGCGTGACATCTTTGCTCCAACTCAAGGGAGTGTTGTGAGTTATATATTAGTTAAAGTGTAAATAGTAGTGTTGTTTCACATTCACGAAGTGCATATGTAATACTAATTGTAACTCTTATATATACTCCACTTAGGAGATTAATAAAAATACAAGAAATTCCCGGATATTGTTACATATATTTTTAGTATTTACCATATTTAGTTTAACTGAAGAATCCCAAAATACATACTTTGATCTGTCCGGACAAACTTTTGAAAATGGATTGCATCCGATAAGTCCCCCCACGGCGCCCGACAAAAGAGCAGCATGCAGAAGTTTTGTCCTCAAAACCTATGAATTAAATACAGCAAATCGTGGTAATTAATGTTCGTCAATTAAGCGGTTAAATAAAAAAGCGAACAATTACAACATACGCGCACAGACACGCACCATAGGACAGATATTTCTGGATGATATCTTTGGTTATTAGGTATCTACGTAAACAAACATTGCTCCCTTCAGATCTTTGTTAATCTCCACAATCAGACTCTTCAACTTCTTGTTATACATCTGGGCTAGTTGGTTGAATGAATTAAAACACTTGAAACATCTTGGACAAATGGGCAACAGCAGATGAGTCCAGCACTGCTGACCACAACCTTTCTATCATCCAAGCTGTAAAGTGTTCGAAAAAATTAATGCAGACATTGAGAGAGCATAATATATCATCTCTTAGAAGTGGCGTCATATGTATTATTAACGGGTATTGCTAGATAGATCAAATTTTCAACCATTACAAATTTTTAGACCTTTCTAGCATTACCCTTTACAAATTGTAGTGTGAATAAATTTTTACCTTAAATTGTGGTCTGAGTCTTGAGATCATGAAATCCAAAAACTCATCCTGGGTTAGCTTGGATGTATATAAATCCTTAGCCAATATATCATCAGCACCAAGTGCAACCGCATAGACTGCTTTTCGCAACAATTTTTGTGTTGCAGCAACACCAATTCTTGACATGATCACGAGCGCAATTCTCCCATGGTAATTGATTTGTGTGTTCAAACTGATTATCTCACCCTATAATATATACATATACGTTTTATTCACAAGCATGATATTCCATGCTTGTAAATTCTTCTAGCTGTATAAAATTCTTGATGAATATATATATATATATATATATATATATATATATATATATATATATATATATGTATAGATACATACATATATATACAAAGTTCTTTTTTAATTAAGAAATGAAAAGGATTAGTTGATGTCAAACATTAAAAAATGAAAAGCCTAATATATATATAGATTAGGCAAAGACAAACTACATGTATATAAAGGCTTAGGTGTCGTACTATATTAGTAACCTTACAAAAGGGATTCCTCTTAAAAAGGGCTCCATATATTAATAGATATGGCCTTGCTCTCCTAAAGGCTTTATTTTGAGAAAGGGGGAGGACTAAATGTATATTATATAGCAGACCAGGACTCTCAATATATATACAAAATCTCTCTTATTAGGATATTAATTACAAAATAAAAAATTATTATTCAAACATTACTTCTGTTTTTATCTGTTAGGATCTGACTCCAATTTGAATGAGTTTAGGTTTCAACTTCCGAACTTTTATCGATACTTATGGGTGCATGTGTAACTTATGAGACTTATTAGTTCCTCAACGCTTGCAGCTGCATGTACGTCATTAACTTTCTTTTTTTTAATTTTTTAAAACGGTATATGTATCCTAAGTTCTTTTGACTATGTCGCACGATAAAGCAACCATACAACTAGACGTTAGTACTATTAAGCAAGGTATAAAATATCGATAATATCGGAAATATCGGTAATCCGGAAACACGGAAATATCGACGGAAATATCGGGATAATATCGATATCGATAAAAATCCAATGGAAACCACGGAAATTGTAAGAAAAAGTTGGAAATTTTTATTGAAACTTTGCAGGATGTTTATTTAGTCAATTATCTATTAGTTTATCACAAAAAATTGGAAGGAAATGCATTGCATGATGGATTTAACTTATTTAAGTTGATTATATAGCGAGCTGGCAAACATTGTGAGTGTATAAAATATGTAGTAATTAATGAAAGAAGTTTAAACACACCATAATCATTTATATATAATGAAGTAGTACAATATTTTACACGTTATACATTGCATGGTAAGATACATGAGTGACTTAGTACCACATAGAGTTCCTATGAGGTTCAAAATTTTGACTATCTTCATCATCTCTATGTGTAGAGTGAGTGTATTGTGAAGAGTAGTCATGAAATGATAAATCCCCAAAAAAGTTTTCCATATAATTGTTAACATGCCATCCATATGGATCCGAGCTTGGTTGACGTTGTCCAGAAGCAAAATCATTTGAAGATTGAGTCTCAGATTCTTTCCATGAGTTGCTCGATTCCATCCCAATAGGAATGGGATATGAAGGGTAGGGAAATGGTTGACCATAGTTACTACTTCCCACTCCAACAGAGTCTGAGGTTATAGATAACGAGTCATCTTGTTGACGTGACAAAGTCCCCTTGCCTCTTTCTCTACGAGTATAGTCCTTCCCTATGGCACCAATTCCTGGTCCTGCCCGCCTTCTGCCATGGTCCTCATCCTGTGTTGCATGCGTGAAGTTTGCCTCACTAGTGAAGGGGCTCATAAATCCGGGAGGTGGTCCATAATAGTATCCACCTCCACCACTACCTCCAGCTCCACTACTACCTCCAGCTCCACTATATCCTTCATCATTCCCACCTCCGGTGGTAGGTGAGTCTCCAGATCTTGTACTAGAGCTATCATTAGTATCAGCAGGATCTTGTGGTTGTGTAGGATTGGAATAAGGTGGAATTCCAGTGTTTCTTGGTGTTGGGCGCAAAAGTTCTTCAAAAGAGTCAGCGCTACTAGATCCCACCTCCTCCTCTAATACTCTTTCTACATTTATCCCTTCATTACGTGCTTCTTCAGCAACTCTTGGAGCTGCGTTGCCTTCATCATCATCTAAATGAAGAGGTCTAATCCATTGATAAAGTTGGTTACCCTCTGTATCATCATCTTCAGCAACAATATCAAACACATCTAGTGGGTCACCACGGTCGACATAATCTATTTCTGCTTCCTTATCTCGAATTTGAAGCTTCATGTTGTAGTAGCAATAAACTAATTTTTCCAACCTACTATGAGCCAACCTATTTCTTTGCTTTGTGTGTATGAGTGCAAATGTGCTCCAATTTCTTTCACAAGCAGATGAGGAAGCTGTTTGTGATAATACTCTGATTGCTAACCTTCTCACAGTTGGTGCATCAGTCCCATACATGATCCACCATTCAGCTACAATGAAAAACAATGTTGATAAGCCTAATAACTCCAACAAATTCTATTATAAACTGATACTGAAATATGTTTACACTCACTAGGAGACATTTTTGTTCGAGCAGCAACTGATGTTGGTTCTCCAAAAGTTCTTCTTGCATCTTTAAACCATGTTAGCTGAATTCAATAAATCGTGTTAGTTTAATCCAACAAAGTAATTATTATAATTTAAGTAATTGTGTACCTCATTTCCAAATTGGCCAATTGCTGGTGATGCAGGGTCTAATTTAGAGTATACATTATGTACAGCACGTATAAGGTTACCATCATCTCCAACACCGGGTCTGTATTGGTATCGAGGATTCAAATAATATGCTGTTCAAGGAAACACATACTCTAATAAGAGAAATAATACTTATGCAACTAAATAAATGAATTACAAATTA
Organism: Crataegus laevigata; assembly: GCA_963580275.1. Taxonomy (NCBI): domain Eukaryota; kingdom Viridiplantae; phylum Streptophyta; class Magnoliopsida; order Rosales; family Rosaceae; genus Crataegus; species Crataegus laevigata. Next base: position 11,572,724 of record OY756940.1, on the reverse strand, counting down.
TGACATAATTTATACCTGCTGCATGCAAATCGTGGTATAATGTTTTATACCATCGGTCATCAATTATCTTTATGACCCACTTTGCACCATGTTTTCTTTCCAACTCCTCCTTCACTACACGCATCAACTCATATATTGCCCCCATAGTAGGATACACTTCTGTGTCAACGATCCGTAAAACTTTGTAAAGAGGCTCAAACATTTGGCACACATGTTCTGATTGCGTCCAAAAACCTTGATCAAGCACTATACTTTCCACCATACGACCTGTATTCGAGCGGCTGAAATTGTGGTTGGCCTAATCGTCACTAGTGAATAGTTGCTTCAACCCTGCTTTCTTCTTAAGTATGTTGTCCAATGCAATATAGTTGGTGGCGAATCGAGTGGTGGCTGGACGAATAATTTCTCCTTTGCAAAATTCACGCATCTTTGCCAACAACCAACCGTGATTGTAAATATAATTTGTGATCGTTCTTGCTCTTTTGACGACAGTAGCAACATTCTCTCTCTTCCCCATTGCCTCAAACATGAGATCAATACAATGTGCTGCACATGATGTCCAAAACACATTATGATGCTTCATTAACTTTTTTCCAGCTTTGACAAATGCTGAACCGTTGTCGGTCACGACTTGGACAACATTATGCTCTCCCACCTCCATGATTACATCCCTTAATAATTTGTATATATACTTGTAGTTCTTTATATGGTCTGAAGCATCAACAGACTTCAAAAATATTGTCTTTCCCTTAGAGTATACCATGAAGTTTATGATTGACAATCTGGTCGGGCCAGTCCATCCGTCACACATGATTGTGCAACCATTAGTTTCCCACTTTGACCTCAACTTGTTGACATACTCGCCAATGTCTTTATACTCCATATCCAAATATTTGTTTCTTATCTCATAGGGAGTGGGAGGTTGTACTCCAACACCGGCCTGTTGACATCCCAATACCATATTTTTGAAATGATGTGATGATGCCTTCTCAGCAGGGACATTGTCATAGATAAAGAACTTGCTAATTAGACGCCCCATTCCCTCCTTCACATTACCTCCTTTTAAATAACTCCAAACACTCTTTTGACGTGCTTTGGATGACTTATATAAACTTGGGGCTATTGGTGGTGTTGGTTGTGATTCTCTAAGACTACCTCCCCGTCTCATTTGTGCACCACCACTTGACCCGGTACCTTGTGCTCTATTAGGAATTTTATGAAGGTGTTCTCTTTCCCATGCTGACTGTTTGGAGGCACGTAATGCTTGTTTGAAAGTGCGTCGTTCTTCAGGTCCCATGTCATCATCACATTCGTCCTCATCATCTTCATCATCATCACTGTCAACCGCTTGGCCAATGACTTCACCTCGTAGCCCAGCTCGAATATTTTCCATTCCCTGTGTTATCTTTTCCTGCTGCTGTTTTTTATTTTTTACTAATGTTCGGATGAATGCCTTCACTTCTGGGGGGACACTATCGCATCGTTGGACATTTTTTGCTGGATCTAATCCACTAAGATGGTACTTAAGTCGTGTCACTCCGCCACTCTTCATTACCCGACCACAATATTTGCAAATTGTGCCATGCTTGTTTCCGTCTATTGGGTGTCCATGTTCCCAAGCCGGATCACGTTTAGTAACTCCACTGGACATCTTAAACGTACCTATATTAAACATAATGATGAATAATAATCCAATTTGATAATAATCCAATTTAATGAATAATCCAATTTGATAATAATCCAATTTAATAAAAAATAATCCTAATATTAAACATAGTGATCAATAATAATCCAAACATAGTGATGAATAATAATCCAATTTGATAATAATCTAATTTAATAATAATTCAATTTAATGAATAATCCAATTTGATAATAATCCAATTTAATGAATAATAATCCAAACATAGTGATAAAAAATAATCCTAATATTAAACATAGTGATCAATAATAATCCAAACATAGTGATGAATAATAATCCAATTTGATAATAATCCAATTTAATGAATAATCCAATTTGATAATAATCCAATTTAATGAATAATAATCCAATTTAATAAAAAATAATCCTAATATTAAACATAGTGATCAATAATAATCCAAACATAGTGATGAATAATAATCCAATTTGATAATAATCTAATTTAATAATAATTCAATTTAATGAATAATCCAATTTGATAATAATCCAATTTAATGAATAATAATCCAAACATAGTGATAAAAAATAATCCTAATATTAAACATAGTGATCAATAATAATCCAAACATAGTGATGAATAATAATCCAATTTGATAATAATCTAATTTAATAATAATCCAATTTAATGAATAATCCAATTTGATAATAATCCAATTTAATGAATAATAATCCAAACATAGTGATAAAAAATAATCCTAATATTAAACATAGTGATCAATAATAATCCAAACATAGTGATGAATAATAATCCAATTTGATAATAATCTAATTTAATAATAATTCAATTTAATGAATAATCCAATTTGATAATAAAAAAAAACCTAATATTAATGAATAATAATCCAATTTGATAATAAAACCTAATATTAATAAAATAATAAATAACATTAAACATGTGACATCCCGTCCCTAAATTTCTATTCGTTCGATGTGCAATGACGAAATTGCCCTTGACTATACGCGAACGGGATACGTTTCGGACACGAAAATGGGTGTTGGGTGTCCGGAATATTAAGCCCAAAGATTTGGGCTGATGAAGTGACACGTGTGCAACACATGCACACACCCACGTTTTAACCCTACTTTCTGTTTCTTCTTCCTTATCTCTTTCTTTCTCAAACTCTCACTATCTCTCTCGACTTCTCCCTACGGACATACACACACACAAGCCTTCTCGACGCCTATCAAACTCAAGGTAAATCTATTTCTAATCTCTGAGCTTCCCTGAGCAATATTATGTAAGTTTTAAGGTTTGAAACCCTTGAAAACCCATCGAAACCGTGACTTAAACTTTGAGCACTATTCATGTGCTTTTCTTTCAGAACGTTTTAGACAAAACAAAGATCACCACAAGCTTTAAAACCTTCCCACGAGGCTCGGAGTACCTCGTTTGCGAGGTTTGGACGTCGGAGTTGATAGTTACAAAGTTCACCGACTTTGGAGAAATTTCCCAACGATTTTCCCGTGGTTTTTCGAAGGATTTGAAGGTATATTTGTGTTCTACATTGAATTTAGAGCATGTAGGAAGAAAAACGAGTGAAAAAGGATGAAAAATGAAGGAGATAGGAAGATTTGAAGTTCGCCGGAAAACTCGCCGGAAAAACCAGTCCGGCGCCGGCGCCGGCGAAGGTCGCCGGAGCTGGAGGTTAGGGGTGACGGAATATTCCGTCAAAGTTGACGGAATATTCCTCACGCCGTCAGTTAACTCTAACGGAATCCGTTAGAAGTTAACGGAATATTCCCAACGGAATATTCCTTTGCTGTTAGGGTTAACCGCGCGTGCACAGCACGTGACAGCGCGTGGGGACGCGTCTGTCCGTGCAATTCCCGGCGCGTGGGGGCGCGTGCCATTTCCAAAAATTATTCTAAAAATATCACGACGATCGTGACGTCGTGTAGGTCGCGTTGGTATATTCAAATACCAAAATTGACCTTCGTATGAAAAGTTATTTACGTAGTTCGTTTATGTGCTGTTAATGACGGTTTTGCGATTAATTCACGTATAGGTGAGACGTATCCAGTGGACGAGCGCAGTCACTCTAGGCTCGGGGGATACGACCCGTCGACATACCAGTGAGTGGGCTTTTGTTTTCAGTATATATATAAATGACGTTTTTCCCAGAAACGCAAATTGATTGATTTACGAATTGATTGGATTTGATAATTAGAATGCCATGTCGTATGCCTACTATAGTATATAAATATGATTATGATTGCATATTTTGTGCGCTGACGCCGAGGACGGCCAAGTAAGTCAGGTAAGTACTGTGGTAGTGCTTGAAATGATGATAGATTGTGATTTAGCTAATCACCTGCACCTCGGGTGTTTGTGCTCCGCCAGAGTAGGGCCTAGCCTTCACGTGATCGTTCACCTCACGCACCGTACGCTCATCTTGGATCCAAGGCAGGTGCCTAGCCTGTCGTACAGACCACAATAGGTGGTTCCGACTCGTTGGTGACCCGCGATTCGTCGCACAGCCTTCACGTGATCGTAGCACAGGGCGTAATATTATACACCTAGCCTGTCGTACAGACCACTATAGGTGGTTCCGACTCGTGTGCAGGATGATAATGATTGATAGGGATTGAGTATGATTGATGAGCTGTAGATTCAGCCGTACAGGTCATTAGAGGTGACTCCGGCTGATAGGACACTAGGGACATCCTAGTTTTATATTACTTGCCTGATGATAATGATTTTCGGAATTGATATATTGACATGGCCTAATCTTGAGTTTTGATGATGAGTTTCGATATGTAGACGATGTTTTCGTATATAAGTTTATATACGCTCTATTTTATGGGAAAATTATACTGATTTACAGCGAGGGGTTATTTATGGACTTATGAAATGGTTTTCAAAAACTTTGTTTTTGCCCACTCACCTTTTATGTTTTGCGCCCCTCCAGGTACTAGGTAGCTACGTCGTGGACGATTAGCGAGGCATCAAGGCGGTTCTGACAGACCACCACTTATGTAGGATTTTCTTTCGTAGTTGTAATGTTTGTTTAAACTTCACTGCACTTAGGATCGGCTCTGTATCATATGTATATTATAAACTTAACTTTCACTGCTGCACTTAATACCAAATTCGCTTCCGCTGACGCACACGGCTACGTCACTCACACGTGACGGCCGGCACGCCTCGGTTTCAGGATCGGGGTGTGTCAGTTTGGTATCAGAGCCTAGATTGTAGTAGTCCTGTGCAGTTGTGAATATTCTAATTCCCTTGGTGTTTCTGTCAGAACGATGCCGCCTCGACGAGAGCCACGTCCATCTGTTGATCCTAGCTTTCCCGACCTTTCTCAGTTGGGAGATGTTATTGCCCATGCTATTCAGTCTACCCTTCGTCCTTCCCATAGGACCCCTCTTGAGAGTGCGCATAATTTGAGGTTACCGAGATATGAGGGTGACGAGGGGCACGAAGGTGCCGAGCGCTGGTTTCTGCAGATAGAGCGGACTTTCAGAGTATTGCACAGTCAGGGTAATCTAGCTGCAGGGACTTGGGTTGAGACTGCTACTTGGTTCATGGGAAAGGAACCTGCGACTTGGTGGGAACAGTTGGCTGACAGGATGCCACCAGAAGAGGCCAAGGACTGGGAGGTGTTCAGACAGCAATTCTATGAGCGATTTATCCCAGACGCCTATCTTGATCGCAAGAAACAAGAATTCACGAGCCTAAAGCAGAAGATGATGTCAGCGAACGAGTACTACAGGAGGTTCACTGATCTTTCTCGCTACCACCCTGAGATTGCTAAGAATCAGGCCGAGATGCTTCGGAGATTCAAGCTGGGCACTCGAAAGAAATGGCGCACGATGGCGACTACGAGGCACTGTGAGACATATCATGACTTCTACGCAGTTCTGGTGCAGATAGAAGATTCAGAGAACCTGCCGAGTGATAGCGACAACGAGGAGGGGAAAGAGGAACCGAGGAGAGACGACAGGGGCAAAGGAGTGGCATCACAGGGGCCTCGGAGGACCCAGAGTTTCAAGAGAAGTGGTGTTAGCTCGAGTTCTTCTTCGAGTGGGGGTGCGAGTTTCCCGGGTCAGAGGAGATGGGGTGGATTTGCCGGAGGTCAGCGTTTCCAGAGGCAGCGAGATGCTGGCGGCTCTTATGGACCATTCTGTCGGAGGTGCAACAGTAGGCATTATGGCGAGTGCAGGCAGGGCGCTCGTGGATGCTTTACATGTGGGCAGCAGGGTCATCGCGCAGCGAATTGCCCGCAGAGTCAGCCGAGACCTCCACTACCTGCGTTACCACCTCCGGTTCCTATTCAGCAGGTCCCACCTTCTGGTGGATATGGGCAGCCGAGTCGTGGTGGTACTTATCATTATCAGGGTGACGTTGCCCCTTATACTCCCGCACCGTATCCATATCCTCCGGATCCGTACTATTCAGGTGGTTCCCAGAGTAGCTATTCTCCGTATCCTGGAGGGTATACTTCGTATCCTCCTTATCCTGCCGGCGGACCGCAGTGGTATTCGGGAGTTCAGCCACAGCAGAGTGAGGCTGCAGCGAGCAGTGCAGGATCATCTAGACAGCCTAATCCTGCGGGATCCAGTCGTGGTGTGTCTGGACGAGCTGGTCAGCCGAACAGAGGTCGCGGTGGTCGACAGCAGCCGCAGGGCCGTATTCATAACCTCACAGCGCATGACGTCCAGAATAACCCGGATCTGATAACGGGTAAGTTAAATGTACTTGGTCATTTCGCTAGAGTGTTGATAGATTGCGGTGCTACTCATTCGGTCATTTCTTACTCATTTGCCCAATTGACTCAACCTGAGTCTGCACCCCTCGTATTTGAGTTAGAGGTATCGATGCCTAGGGGAGAGACATGTCTGGTCAGTTGGATGTATCCAGGATGCCCCGTGTTGATTGAGGATGTGATGATGCCCGCTAATCTTATTCCGTTGGATATTGTTGAGTTTGATGTGATTTTGGGCACTGATTGGCTACATTATCATCGAGCCAACATAGATTGTTTTGAGAAGAAAGTTACGTTCCATCGGCCGGGGTTACCTGTGGTCACATTCACTGGCGAACGTAGTAATGTTCGGCACGGTATCATTTCAGCCGTGAGAGCTACGAAATTGTTGCAGAAGGGTTGTCAGGGGTATCTGGCTCACGTGGTATTGAACGATAGCGCTCCTGTCAGTTTGGAGGATGTGAAGGTGGTCAGGCACTTTCCCGACGTATTTCCTGACGATTTGCCAGGCTTGCCACCGGATCGAGATGTGGAGTTCTCTATCGACTTATTGCCAGGTACAGACCCTATATCTCTGACTCCCTATCGAATGGCTCCCGCTGAGTTGCGAGAGTTAAAGATTCAGTTACAAGAGCTGTTGGATCAAGGTTTTATACAGCCGAGTATTTCACCCTGGGGAGCTCCAGTATTGTTCGTGCGTAAGAAGGATGGTACTCTACGGCTGTGTATCGATTATCGACAGCTGAATCGGGTAACGATTAAAAACCGTTATCCATTACCTCGTATTGACGACTTGTTCGATCAGCTGCGAGGAACTTGTGTATTTTCGAAGATCGACCTACGATCTGGCTATCACCAGCTGAAGATTAAGGGCGAGGATGTTCCGAAGACGGCGTTCCGAACCAGATATGGGCACTACGAGTTCTTAGTCATGCCATTCGGTTTGACTAACGCCCCAGCTGCTTTTATGGATTTGATGAACCGGGTATTTTAGCCGTATTTGGATCGGTTCGTCATTGTATTCATCGATGACATTCTGGTGTACTCTAAATCGAAGTCAGATCACATGCGACATCTTTCATTAGTGCTGAAGAAGCTGAGGGAGCATCGATTATACGCTAAGTTCAGTAAATGTCAATTCTGGTTAGACCAGGTGGCATTTTTGGGGCACGTTATCTCAGCTCAGGGTATTCAGGTAGATTCCCAGAAGATAGCAGCGGTGGAGAATTGGGAACAGCCACGAACTGTTTCTGAGGTACGGAGTTTCCTCGGATTAGCAGGCTACTATCGGCGGTTCGTGCAAGACTTCTCAGTGATTGCGTTACCTCTCACGAAGTTAACCAGGAAGGATGTTCGATTTGAATGGGATGATGGCTGCGAACGGAGCTTTCAGCAGTTAAAACATTGTCTTACTCATGCTCCGGTACTAGCAGTTCCGGACGATAGTGGTAACTTCGAGGTCTATAGTGACGCATCATTGAATGGCCTGGGTTGCGTGTTGATGCAACATGGTAAGGTGATCGCCTATGCATCGAGGCAGTTGAAGTCGCACGAGATGAACTATCCTACTCATGATCTTGAGTTGGCGGCGATTATATTTGCGTTGAAGACCTGGAGACATTACCTCTACGGTGAGAAGTGCAGAATCTTTACAGACCACAAGAGCTTCCAGTACTTGTTCACCCAGAGAGATATGAACCTCCGTCAGCGAAGGTGGATGGAGTTGCTGAGTGATTACGATTGCACGATTGAGTACCATCCGGGTCGTGCAAACGTAGTAGCTGATGCACTTAGCCGGAAGTCTCAGGGTAGAGTGGATGCTATATACGCGAGTCGTGCTCCGTTGTTGGCCGAGCTGAGGTCGACCGGAGTCGGATTGGAGATTGATTGTTCGGAGGCAAAGAATCGAGGAAAAGCGCTACTTGCTCACTTCCAGGTCAGACCGATTCTGATTGACCGTATTCTCGAAGTTCAGTTGAATGACGCGGAGACTCAGGAGTTGATTTGATTGAGAGGTGAAGGCAAAAAGACAGACCTACGGATTCGAGAAACCGATGGTATGCTCATGCAAGAAAACAGAATGTACGTGCCAAATGACATAGAGTTAAAGAGGGCGATTCTCGATGAGGCACACGTATCGGCTTATGCGATGCATCCGGGCAGTACCAAGATGTATCATACCATTCGACCATTCTACTATTGGCCTGGTATGAAGAGGGAGATCGCCGAGTACGTGAGCAGATGTCTTGTTTGCCAGCAGGTTAAAGCCGAGAGGAAGAAACCGTTCGGACGACTGCAACCACTTCCCGTTCCTCAGTGGAAATGGGAGAACATCACCATGGATTTCGTCTATAAATTACCCCGTACACTGAATGGTTACGACGGTGTTTGGGTAATAGTTGATCGGCTTACGAAATCTGCACACTTCATCCTGGTTCGAGAGAAGTTTTCTCTACAACGATTAGCTGAGCTTTTCGTATCGAAGATAGTCAAGTACCATGGCGTGCCAGTCAGCATTATCTCAGATCGAGATCCGAGATTCACATCCAAGTTCTAGACGGCATTCCAGGAAGCCCTCGGCACGAGGTTACTGTATAGTACGGCTTATCATCCACAGACGGACGGACAGTCCGAGAGGACTATCCAGACGCTTGAGGACATGTTACGATCTTCCGTACTACAGTTTGGTGATGCATGGCATCTACGCTTGGATCTGATGGAGTTCGCGTACAACAACAGTTACCATTCGAGCATCGGAATGTCACCATTCGAAGCGTTGTACGGTCGAGCTTGTCGTACGCCCCTATGTTGGTCGGAGGTCGGCGAGAGGGTACTTGAGGGCCCAGAGATAGTTGACGAGACGACTCAGAACATCCAGGTAATCAAGTCTAACCTGAAAGTGGCCCAGGATCGCCAGAAGAGCTTAGCCGATAGACATGCCACAGATCGAGTTTACGAGGTAGGCGATTGGGTGTTTCTGAAGTTGTCGCCGTGGAAAGGAGTTGTACGGTTCGGTAAGAAGGGGAAGTTGAGTCCTAGGTATATCGGACCATACCTGATCACCGAGCGGATAGGTGAAGTGGCGTATAGACTCGAGTTACCTCCAGAGCTATCCAGAGTTCATAACGTGTTTCACGTTTCGATGCTACGTCATTACGTCGCTGATCCGTCTCACGTGCTACCTCCGCAGCAGTTAGAAGTTAGTCCTGATTTGACGTACGAGGAGGAGCCGGTGACTATCCTAGACTGGAAGGATAAGGTTCTACGGAACAAGACGGTTCGGTTAGTAAAGGTGTTGTGGCGAAACCATTCGGTTGAGGAAGCTACTTGGGAGTTGGAGGAACGAATGAGAGTTATGTATCCGCGCTTATTCTATGTTTATTAGTGTTTGCTTGTGTTATGTAAATTTCGGGGACGAAATTTTATTAAGGAGGGTAGGTTGTGACATCCCGTCCCTAAATTTCTATTCGTTCGATGTGCAATGACGAAATTGCCCTTGACTATACGCGAACGGGATACGTTTCGGACACGAAAATGGGTGTTGGGTGTCCGGAATATTAAGCCCAAAGATTTGGGCTGATGAAGTGACACGTGTGCAACACATGCACACACCCACGTTTTAACCCTACTTTCTGTTTCTTCTTCCTTATCTCTTTCTTTCTCAAACTCTCACTCTCTCTCTCGACTTCTCCCTACGGACATACACACACACAAGCCTTCTCGACGCCTATCAAACTCAAGGTAAATCTATTTCTAATCTCTGAGCTTCCCTGAGCAATATTATGTAAGTTTTAAGGTTTGAAACCCTTGAAAACCCATCGAAACCGTGACTTAAACTTTGAGCACTATTCATGTGCTTTTGTTTCAGAATGTTTTAGACAAAACAAAGATCACCACAAGCTTTAAAACCTTCCCACGAGGCTCGGAGTACCTCGTTTGCGAGGTTTGGACGTCGGAGTTGATAGTTACAAAGTTCACCGACTTTGGAGAAATTTCCCAACGATTTTCCCGTGGTTTTTCGAAGGATTTGAAGGTATATTTGTGTTCTACATTGAATTTAGAGCATGTAGGAAGAAAAACGAGTGAAAAAGGATGAAAAATGAAGGAGATAGGAAGATTTGAAGTTCGCCGGAAAACTCGCCGGAAAAACCAGTCCGGCGCCGGCGCCGGCGAAGGTCGCCAGAGCTGGAGGTTAGGAGTGACGGAATATTCCGTCAAAGTTGACGGAATATTCCTCACGCCGTCAGTTAACTCTAACGGAATCCGTTAGAAGTTAACGGAATATTCCTTTGCTGTTAGGGTTAACCGCGCGTGCACAGCACGTGACAGCGCGTGGGGGCGCGTCTGTCCGTGCAATTCCCGGCGCGTGGGGGCGCGTGCCATTTCCAAAAATTATTCTAAAAATATCACGACGATCGTGACGTCGTGTAGGTCGCGTTGGTATATTCAAATACCAAAATTGACCTTCGTATGAAAAGTTATTTACGTAGTTCGTTTATGTGCTGTTAATGACGGTTTTGCGATTAATTCACGTATAGGTGAGACGTATCCAGCGGACGAGCGCAGTCACTCTAGGCTCGGGGGATACGACCCGTCGACATACCAGTGAGTGGGCTTTTGTTTTCAGTATATATATAAATGACGTTTTTCCCAGAAACGCAAATTGATTGATTTACGAATTGATTGGATTTGATAATTAGAATGCCATGTCGTATGCCTACTATAGTATATAAATATGATTATGATTGCATATTTTGTGCGCTGACGCCGAGGACGGCCAAGTAAGTCAGGTAAGTACTGTGGTAGTGCTTGAAATGATGATAGATTGTGATTTAGCTAATCACCTGCACCTCGGGTGTTTGTGCTCCGCCAGAGTAGGGCCTAGCCTTCACGTGATCGTTCACCTCACGCACCGTACGCTCACCTTGGATCCAAGGCAGGTGCCTAGCCTGTCGTACAGACCACAATAGGTGGTTCCGACTCGTTGGTGACCCGCGATTCGTCGCACAGCCTTCACGTGATCGTAGCACAGGGCGTAATATTATACACCTAGCCTGTCGTACAGACCACTATAGGTGGTTCCGACTCGTGTGCAGGATGATAATGATTGATAGGGATTGAGTATGATTGATGAGCTGTAGATTCAGCCGTACAGGTCATTAGAGGTGACTCCGGCTGATAGGACACTAGGGACGTCCTAGTTTTATATTACTTGCCTGATGATAATGATTTTCGGAATTGATATATTGACATGGCCTAATCTTGAGTTTTGATGATGAGTTTCGATATGTAGACGATGTTTTCGTATATAAGTTTATATACGCTCTATTTTATGGGAAAATTATACTGATTTACAGCGAGGGGTTATTTATGGACTTATGAAATGGTTTTCAAAAACTTTGTTTTTGCCCACTCACCTTTTATGTTTTGCGCCCCTCCAGGTACTAGGTAGCTACGTCGTGGACGATTAGCGAGGCATCAAGGCGGTTCTGACAGACCACCACTTATGTAGGATTTTCTTTCGTAGTTGTAATGTTTGTTTAAACTTCACTGCACTTAGGATCGGCTCTGTATCATATGTATATTATAAACTTAACTTTCACTGCTGCACTTAATACCAAATTCGCTTCCGCTGACGCACACGGCTACGTCACTCACACGTGACGGCCGGCACGCCTCGGTTTCAGGATCGGGGTGTGTCAAAACATATTAAAATTGTTGTAGGGAATAATTAATTATACAACATTACTTAATTGGCTCAAAAAATGAACATGCAAGTATTTTTTGGTTCTTAGATCACATACATAGGTTCACACAAATTATTTGTTGTTGTATAAATTACAAATTACAATAATATAAAGAAAATGATTGTAAGAATTTAAGTAATTATAAAAATAATATAGAATAATAAAACCTAATATTAATGAATAATAATCCAATTTGATAATAAAATAATAAATAACATTAAACATATTAAAATTATTCTAGAGAATAAATAATTATACGACATTACTTAATTACTTCAAAAATTAAACATGCAAGTATTTTTTAGTTCTTAGATCGCATGCTTATTCACACAAATTTTTTTATTGATGTATAAATTACAAATTACAATAATATAAATATAAGTTTGTAAACTTACCTTAAATATGGAACTCTTTGTGTAATTTGTAAATGCCAAATAGAATCTGAGAGGAAAATGGCTCTGGATTGCCTCTGAAAAACTTAAGCGAAGAAGAAGAAACGATGAAAGACTTCAGGAAAGAATGGCTCTGGATACTTAATGTTTACTTTTTGTCTTCTAAAAATTATTAAACAGACACTTTTGAATTATTTATGTTTTTTTTATTTTATTTTACATTATTTCGATTGGATCATTTGCATTGGATCCTCTTTTTTTTTCACACCACCACTCTGCCACTCTGTCCTCACAGTCACTCTCTGACAGCTGAAATTGCCCCCCTCCAAAAACCGCTGCGCCCACAGACAAATCCCACCCCCCCACCCCCCACCCCCCCAACCCACAAAACCGTTCTGACCAAAATATAAAACAAAACCGTTCTGACCAAAATATAAACCCCCCCCCCCAACAGACAAATCAAAATATAACCCCCCCCCCCCCCCCCCACAAAACCGTTCTGACCAAAAGCATACAACCCTCGAAACCCCCCCCTTTCTGAAAAACAACCCTCCCCCTCTAAACCCCCCCTTTCTGAAAAACAAAAACTACTCATCTCCCTTCCGATCTCTCTTCTCTCCCACACTCCACTTCTCTGTCTCTCTCTTCTCTCCCTCCCTTCTCCAGTTCTCTCCCACACCACACCACACCACACTCCACTTCTCTGTCTCTCTCTTCTCTCCCTCCCTTCTCCAGTTCTCTCCCACACCACACTCCAGTTCTCTCCCACACCACACCACGCGCCACTCTCCCTCCCTCCCTCACGCACAGACCTTCGTCGTCTCCTCCGGTCCTCTCCTCTCCGCCGCCTACCCCGTCGATTTTTCAAGAAAAAATCGATAATATCGCGAAATATCGCGATATTATCGATTTTTTCGATATTTCGTCGATAAAATGCCGAAAACGTTATGGATATGTGTTTAAATATCGATGTCTCTAAAAACCGATAATATCGGCGATATTTCGCCGATATTATCGGCATTTTAGTCCATGCTATTAAGTGACGAAAGAAAGAATATTTAATTTAATAAAAATGGTTAAATTGCAGACACTTCAAACATTAATTTTTGTCAGAGTAATTAACTATAGCTTCCTTACAATTTAACGTAACCAAATACCCAAAGTTAATTGGTTTAACTTAGTAGAAAATTAACTTACGTATTGTGTACCAGTGGATTTAGAGGCAGAAGAAGCGTAATTGACACCGTGCAGAATCACGTCTCCAACGGCAGTTGGATCCAAGTAAGCAGGAGAGAAATTTTTGGAACCCAGTTGCTGTTCTGTTCCAATAAATTAAAGAAATAATTATAAAGTTCACCATCTGATTAGGATTTAGAAACAAAAAGAATTAAAGATTATAATTTCGTGGGATGAAGAGCTAGCCCAGTTTTACGAGTATTACGAATATAATTACGAAGAATGTCAAAAACTGTTCTTCCATTTGTAAATCGTCCTGTTGGCTTCCCAAAATCGATTCCATTGGGAGTGTTATTTGTTGACAATTTTTTTTTTTTTTAAATTGACGGGCTTGGGAGATCCCACTCTAATGACATCAACACACCTGTTCAATCTTTCAGGTAAGGTCTCGGTATTAATTAGAGGGAGATAATCTTATTTAAAGTCCATATTTGTGACCTCCCCCATTGATGTGGGACTGATAATACGCCCCCTCACGTGTAAACCCATTTAGTGGTTCACACATGGAGATCCACACATCGGTAATTGAAACTCGGAAGTCGGCTCCAATAGAGTTCTAACTTTGCCTCTTAAGAACTCATAGGCCGACTCTATGTTAAGAGTCCAAGCTTGGAAACAAGCTTGTGATGACAAGCCTTTGGCTTGCAAGGGCCGTAACCGATGTTGAAATTTTTTTTATCAACAGGCCCGTAATGCTCTATTTTAATAGCACCGATATCACACCTCGGTATTAATTAAAGAGATAATTTTATTTAAAGTCCATATTTGTGACCTCTCCACCGATGTGGGACTGCCAACATTTTTTGCCTTCGCTGAGGTTGCAATGTAGTTATTGTTTACCACATCTGCCGCAGAATCGCCAAAGATGAAAAAAGCGGGGACACTTTGCGCTGGTGAGCAAGTCCTCACTAACAAGAAGTAAACCATACAAGTATGGAACATAATATTACTCCCCATGGTGAATATTAATCCAGCAGGAAATTAGATTTATCGATTGATAATAGTGATATATATAACTCTTTTTGAATTCCGTTTACATGTATTAAATATGTGCCAAACTTGCCACTTAATAGTGCATTATAGTAGTATTATTTTTCGCTTATTTTGTGAGACTGACACATGTCCCATTATCTTCTAAACTTTTTATTTTTTTATTTTTTTAAAAATCTTATTATTATTAAGGTGAGGAGAAAAAGTGCGAAACTATTACAATAATTTATAAATAAAAAAAATGAGAGTTTCAAACTTGGAATGTATGGTAGAAACCCAACACCTATCTTTTATGATATAAGACAACATGCCATTATTTTGTAAACTAAAATGGGCATTCTGCCTATAGGAAATGAAATGGCTTTTATGCCCCTTGGCGTTTTGCCTTCTCTTACACTTCTTCTTTCTCCTTCTTCGTCGTTCCTCGGTACAAATCCATTTCATTTCCTAAAGTCAATAAGTATACTAGCTATTGAAGGTAGCACTGCTCTAAACTTTTTTTGTGCCAAACTCGATCTCTAGGCCGGCCATATTTTGATGGACATTGGTCCTCTCCAGATCCATGTATCATAATCTACCAAATTCATGTATATCATTGAAGATAGGGTGCAACAAATGAGTTTCGATAAAAAACTTTGTCAAGGCTTTCAACTCGGTTGAAGAAAATTGTATTGAATTCGTATAATTTCACTTTATACTCAACTTATTCCCTACAACTATATTATTTTTAATTAAAATATTATTTTTCTCTTTAAATTCAAATTTACAACTTAAACTATCCTTACAAATCCAATCTAATATGTAAATTTATTTTTAAACTCAATTTAAAAAATAATTAATCCTACCACTGAACTACAATATATAATACTTAATTGTGTCTTCTTCTTAATTCAATTTTAGTTTTATATGACAGCATCTTATCAATTAATTATCATCGAGCTGATGGACGTGGTGCTAACCAAGGAACAAAATATCGAAATTATCGGCCAAATATCGGCTGTGCTCGTCGAAAATTTTTGGCATATCAAGGGGCGGTGCTCGTCGAAAAACTGGGTTTGCTTCTAGTAGTTTGTCCCACATCGGCTGTGGGATAGAAGTTAGGATGCTAACATGCCTATAAAGCCACATTCCAATGGTGTATGAGGCAAGCCTTTCTCGGCCTTTTGGCTGAGATCAGGTGTAGTATATGTTTTTATTAATTTAATATTCCGATATTATAGGAAATATCCCGATATTATAGGAAATATCGCGATAATATCGCGATATTATAACGAAAATTTAATGGATAACAAAAAAAATATCGCCTAGTGATAAAAACAAAATTATCGGCGATATTTCGCCGATAATGTCGATATTTTGTTCCTTGTCCATATCTCATCAATCAAGTCCTGCACATGAGTCGGAACCACCTATAGTGGTCTGTACGACAGGTTGGGTGTACAAATACGCTCAGTGTTACGATCACGTAAAGGTTGTGCGACATATTGCAAGTCACCTACGAGTCGGAATCACCTATAGTGGTTTGTACGACAGGCTAGCACCTACATTGGAATAGAGGGTGAGCATAAGGTGCAAGAGATGAACGATCACGTGAAGGTTGGCCCTGGGCTCGGGAGGAGCACTAACACCGAGGTGCAGGACAATGAATTCTACTTAAATCCATTCATCACTAATTACCATTCGATCATACCAACACTATATACTCACCTGAACTTACCTTGGCCTCCGCATTGTTGTGCATCCCTGTGCAAGCTGTATTAAATCACATACTAAAATATAAACTAATTATAGCATAGCACTTATAAAACGTAAAACCACAAATTCTCATTTCATTGTACAAAGATTTATAACCCACGTTCAATCACCAAATCATAAGGTTAAAATTTCACATTTTTCACCAGATTTCTTTACATTGCTCAATTTTCCAAACAAGGCTTTTGTCTTAAATATTTAATCTCACTTATTACATGGTTGCATCTAACGTTTCGTTAGACTGCCTACGTACCCTAAACAGGGGTCAAGCCAATCGTAATTCACAATAATTACTTGTAGGTAATAGCGTATGAATATATATTGTGATATAATCTAAACTCAACCCTCTCATAGTATTTCATAACATATGAATGTATATAACATGGTATAAATTTCTTAATTCCATTTAAAAGCATTTATGGAATTATCAATCGCATATACAAATATATAATAAGAAAGAAGATCCACTCACCTGAAGTCCGCGCTATAGCTTCTTAGCATAAACATTAAGGCATCACAAACGATCGGCACCTGTAACCAAAGCCAATTTGGCCGGGAAAAGTTCCAATTTCATTAAAACCCGTCAGAACCCTAGAATTTGGGTGTTCTTGATTCGTTCTCAAATCAACTCCGACGCTCCAACCACTGATTGAGCATTGTTCTAGGCCTTAAGGGAAGTCTAATGATGGTGGTAATTGAAAGAAAACATTTCAAGATTGGTGGATTTCGAGCAAGGAAGTCGCGGCACCCATGGGTGTGTTCTTCCAAATTTCAAGGCCAAATTTCATGATTTTTTTTTGGTGTAATATGGAGATGGAAGGTCGTGGAGGAGTTCCCAAATGTTTGTTTGAAGCAATTCACCGGAAAAATGGGTGAAAACTCGTTGAAAATGGGTGTTGCCGCCCGAATCCCGATCCCCCATGTTCCATTTCCCTCATTTCCCCTCCCAGTTCTCTCTCTCCATTGGTCATTCATCCATCTCTCTTTTCCTCATTTGTCACACTTATCTCCCCTCTATCTCTTATCTTTGCATCTTCACCATCCATTCTTTCTTCCCTTTCATCCTAGCCACACACGTGGCTTTCCTGATTTAACCCAAAAAATCTAAAAATTATCTTATAATTAATTAATTTACTAGAATACCCCCAACTTCAAACATTAATAACTCCTTCGTTATAACTCCAAATTGCGATCCGTTTAGGCCCACACGTCCGTAGCGACGAGTACTACGAGGATATGCTAAGAAAATGAACCTTACATGATACCACACAACAGTTAACAAAGGTCAACGCACTTGCCTCAAAGGGTATTTTAGTAAACTCACATATTAAAATTTTAAAAATCACAATTTTTAGGGACGAGCTGTTACATCACGTGTCATTATAAAAATAGTGGGATATGTGTGATAAAAAGTTAATAACTTAAAAAATAAAATTTCTCGCCACTTCTATTATAACACATGGTGTACTATTTGTGTTCCTGTTACAATGAAAAATTTCTCAAGAAAAAAAAGGAGAGAGAGAGAGGTAAATGACGTACACGTGTCAGGAACACAGTTGTCGGATCTTATCCTAACTAGTGCACACTTGAGAGTCGAGAGACCACGGTGGAAAAACATGCCCTACTGCTACTAGTAGCAAGCAAAATACCACTATAGTACACCCATATTTCCCTCTCTTTTTTGTTTTCTTTTCTTATAATTTTCATTTTTCACTCTCTTATTTTCTTTTTTCCCGCTATTTTTCTTCAAAGGGCGGATGCATATTAATTATTATAGGTTTTAGGGGTATAAAATTATATATATATATATATATATAATTATTATAGTTAATATTTTGGGGGTATAATTATTATAGTATATATAATTATTATAATTATTATAGTTAATTTAGTATATATAATTATTATAGTTTTTAGGGATATAAAATTGTTAAATTAATATATATATAATTATTATAGTTTTTTTTAGGGTTATAAATTATTAAATTAATATTCTGCTTATCGTGTATCGTGTTACTCATGTGTATACTCGAACTTACCCGTTATCTTAACATGTGCTTATCGATTTACTCGATAACAATCCGATTCGTTATTGTGTTGACTCGAACACCTGTTAATTTTGTGTCGTGTCGAGTTGTGTTATCGGGTCGTGTTAGAAATTGTCAAGCCCAATTTACCCCTTACACCTAGGGTCCCCAGGTTTGATAGACCCAGGGTCCCCATATTTGATACCCTTACCCTAATATCACTTGTATTACATGCCTGCTTTCTATCCCCTGTTTAAAGAAGGAATTCACCATCGATCACCACAACATGTGATTTACAAAATATGACACAAGTAGATAGTCTCTCTAGCCTAGCATCACTCAAAGAAAATATCAATTGGTGAAACGTTAAAAATAATGTGATAGAACTCAAATTTGTATATGCCTAAACACATATTAACCAAAGCAATTAGGGGTGCCTAAATACATGAATTAGGGGTGATTACCCCATCCCATTGGAGATTGTCTTAGAGCAGGAAGTTCCATAAATCGAACCTATTTGTGGTGCACAACCTGTTCCCTCCATCTGTCGCCTCAAAGAAAATGGCATATGCACCTAATTGCCGGTAACTCTCATGCCTTTTTTAGGCACCGGTCAGTCACGCAGCTTATAAATGCCGACTGGTTTGTAGGTATTGCCTGAACTGCATGACAAGAATCCGAATTAATTAACTACTATTCCTGTAAAAGATTTGTTTTAGGCTACGAGTTGCTGCAAATTTGCTCCGAAGCTAAGGGAAATATTCAGACTTTGAGTTATTTGCATTAAATTTCCTCCATATGATATTCTTATTTACTGGTTTGATAGGTTCGTTGTTAGTTGAAAGAAATAACTAGTGCACGGACTGCACAGTTGGGTTCCAACTTTAGCCACTTTTTTTCTTTTATTTGGCCTCATATATGCAAGTGCAACTTTAGTCACTTGAATATGTACTTCTTTTGGCGTTGAAACTACATACCTGCAGCATTGTCCCTGTAATGCCCCGCCCCAAAACATTGGTTCCGGATCATTTATTTCAGAGTAATTACGATGATGGGCCAAAATGACTCTTGTTTATTTAACTACCCATGTTCACAAGATCTATAACCAAATTTGTATACTAAACAAATAAGGTTAATTGATTAAAAATTAATAACATAAGGTAATTTACTAAAAATTACTAACCAATTTTCTTTACCTAGAAAGTTTGCCCAAAAAGAATTAATCTTAATTATTTTAAGGCTGCATCTAACTCTCCAATTAGACTACCTACATACCTTGAACAGGGATCAAGCCTTTCATAGTTCACAAATCAATCTCTTACCCATTTCTAAAAATATTCAAGTGGTGGCATTACTCAGTATTATAACAAGAAATTGAACCACAGAAATTTGGATACCAAGTACGAATTCACAATATCGAAATCTGCGTAAAAAGACAGCATCGGCCCTCTAGCCACGTTGCAGTTTCCGATGGACGGAATCCTAAATTCCAACCAACTCTAAAAATTCTCAAATTTTACAGGCATGTTGATCTCAATGAGTAGAGCAAGTTTTATACATGTGGCCAAGTCCAATTTAGTTACGAAAGGCCCCAAATTGGCTCGCACCCGTCGGAAACCCTGGAATGGATGAGCTTTGATTCTCCTTCCTTGGTGGTCCAACGCCCATGCAACTGGTTGGGTCTTGTCCCTGGTCCAAGGGGAGTTGATTAAGGGTGTTGGTGGGTGGTGAGACTCGCCGGAACGGTGGGATCGTCGTCAAAACTTCATTGGTCACTTGCCCAACTTTACACGGTTTTGGACTTAAAACCCCTTGAATTTGGGCGAATATGGTAGATGGAGGGTTGTGGAAGAGACTGCAGGTGGTGGATGGTGAAAATCGCCTTTAAAAGGGCAAAGATTAGCTGGAATTAAACCTGGTTGGCCGTGGTTAAGTAGGTCAAGGAGAGCGGAGGAATGTTTCTCTCCCATCTTCCTCTCTTCATTGGTTCACTCCTCCCCCAGCCCCCCCCCCCTAATTTCTTGCTTAAATCTCACTGGGCCGAAACCATTGGTTCCTTTATTCAACAACACAACCTGATTGGGATTCTTTCCCACAAAGTGGGAGTTCATTTAATTTAATTATAATCTATAGTTTAGTAAAACGATTTCAAAGGGTCCATAACTATACTATTATAATCCGGACTCGCAAACGGCTTTCGCTTATGCGTTCATGGTTTTGAGATCTATTTGAGATCTATTTGCAAGGCGATCAATATTTACAAACAAGAGGAGTGCTAGGATTAGTCTCACACAAAGTTGATAATGACTATTTAAGCTTGTGTGTATCAATTCATACACTTGTGCACGATTTATTCTAGCATTTTTCTTTCAAACAAAGTTGACACCTCATATTTTTATGACTTTTTACTATATACTTTTCTGCTTATAGTATCAATCCCATATCGGATAAATAAAGTAATTGGGTTACTTTCCATATTTCTAATTAGTTTTATGGTGTAACCTCAATTTTCTTCTTCTTCTCTTACGCAATCCTTAATCATCACGATTCATGGTCTTTATCATCCATGTATATGTACTTAAAGTGAGGTTAATAAATCTTCTTTTGTAAGGATGAGAAAAAATATATCACGTTGGAAGTTTACTAACTCCTGTGCTTATAAAGTGATAGAATTATCGATTAATTTTATTGTGGAAACTCAACTTCCTTCTTTGTCTTCAGCTTAATTAGTTATTATTTCGGTATTTTGAGATACCCGTTTGCTAATATTAAAAGCTGGTCAAAGCACTCTCTAACTTAGCAGCCTGCAACTAATCATATTTCCTCACATTATATATTTCAATTTCCATGTGAGAATAGCTGCTGAGGTTGCCTCCTTTTAATCTGTGAAAGTTTTGTATTATCTTTCTTCACATTCTTTGCAATGGATGGCCTATCAAATAGAACCGTCACTAAGCTTGGCATTTTCTTCCAAACTTCAGCAATTTTTGTGCTATTTTGGAGAATATGCTTGGCAAAACAGGTTCCTGCTAATTTTGTGTTTGGGGATTCTTTGGTCGATGCAGGAAACAACAACTACCTAGTGTCACTCTCCAAGGCCAACTATCTTCCCAATGGAATCGATTTTGGAAAGCCAACTGGAAGATACACAAATGGAAGAACAATTATTGACATCATAGGCAAGTTCTCCATTTTTTTTCTACATTTTGTTCCTGGTTCTTCATTCTTTTTAATTGATTTTAGTCTTCACAGGTCAGCAACTTGGCTTCAAAGGTTTCACTCCTCCTTACTTATCTCCAACAACTGCCGGGCCGAAAATTCTGCAGGGTGTAAATTATGCTTCTGGTGGAGGTGGAATCCTTAATCACACAGGGAAGATTTTTGTAAGGCTTCTTGTGCTCTATACTCAATGTTTGGAGTTTTTATTTATTTGTACATACAATGCTTTGATGTGACGTAAACCTCGTGAAATTTGATAGGGGGGTCGATTAAACATGGATGAACAGCTAGATTTCTTTGCTAATACTAGGCAAGACATTATCTCCAGCATTGGCCTTCCTGCAGCTCTGGAGCTATTAAGCAAGGCTCTCTTCTCCGTAACAATGGGGTCGAACGATTTCATTAACAACTACTTGACGCCAGTAATCTCAGCTCCTGAGCAAAAATTAATACCTCCGGAAATATTTGTGGGAATTTTGATTTCAAGATACAGACTACAACTCATAGTAAATTTACTTTCGTTTTCCTTTACTTTTTACATATGAATATTCAGCATTGCAGTTTTATGTAATAGACGCGTTACCCTTGCAGAGACTGTACAATTTGGGAGCAAGGAAGATTCTTGTGACAAATGTAGGACCAATTGGGTGCATACCCTATGAGAGGGATACAAATCTTGATGCAGGAGACTCCTGTGTCGAAAAACCAAATCAATTAGCGCAATTGTTCAACCCCGAGTTGAAGAGCCTTCTCACGGAGCTCAACGCCAACCTTGAAGGGTCCAAATTTGTTTATGCAGATGTTTATCGCATTGTAGATGACATTACTCAGAACTACATATCATATGGTGAGAATGTTAAGAATGAGTTCCACATCGAAGGAAGGAGGGACCTTGAGCGAGCTTATAAGAGGTTGAGCAACTCCCCATATTGCCAATTATAAACTCGTCCAAGGTCTCTCCTCCCATCGATGTGGGATTCATTCTCAACAGACAATGAGAAGGCCATATGAATATTTTCAATTTTTCCCTACAGATCGAAGTGTGATGCAATGCTGAATGTTTTTGGTTATGTTAAATGTAGGTTTTGTGAATGCAAATTCTGCATGCTGCCATCTGGCGGGGCGCTTCGGGGGTCTTATTCCTTGCGGCCCTCCGTCCAAAGTTTGCAGGGAGAGATCTAAGTACATATTCTGGGATCCCTACCATCCTTCTGATGCTGCTAATGTAATCATAGCAAGGCGTCTCTTGTATGGGAACTCCAATGACATTTCGCCCATCAATGTTCTGCAACTCATTCAGTCTTAATTAAATCTGTTGGCTGAAGCAAGAGAACAAATCAAATGAAAGTTGTTAATTCTTCGGTAGTTATTTAATTATTATTTTTCTTCTTCTTCTTTTGGTTCATAATATATAAATCTCATTGTTTTATAGGGTAGTAAATTAGTAATTGCAAAGCATGGTTGCAACTAAAAGAAAAAAAGACAGAAAAGAAAGATTATTAAATTAATGCCCAGAAGAGCTTGTTGATTATATTATATTTAGGGGCGAATTTTTTTGCCAAATTGTCGTACCAATCGAATTACCAACCGTGTCATGCCGATTTTGTGTCAAAGTTTTTGTGTCAATCGGTAATGGTACGGTATTGTACCGTACCAAAATTTTATGGTATGGTATTGGTAATGGATACTATTACTACGGTATTACCATACTGTACTGAACATATAATATAATATATTATTTATAAATTATATAATATATAATTATATAACACATATTTATAATATTCTAATAATTTGATATGATGAAAGAGGCTCAACCTCGGTTCAAGATTCCAAATAGGAAGAAGATTGTGGTTTAGGATTTATATGTGTTGGAGAAGTCTAAGTTATTTGAAGCAATGCATAATCAAATGGTAAATATCACAACTGATACTTGGACATTGGTACAAAACATTAACTACATAGTAGTTATCGCTCACTTCATGGATAGTGAATGAAAGTTGCATAAACGGATTATAAACTTCATAAAGATCACGGGTCATAGGGGAGAAGACATTGGGAAAGTTCTAGAGGCGTGTTTGAACCAATGAGGGATAGAGAAGATCTTTAGTATGGGGGAAATTTCTATTTGTTTTGGTTCGTAACTTCTATTTGGATTGTAAGCTTAATTTTCATCATGAATCTTGATGTATCTTTTGAATTATTGTGTGTGTGAATTGTGAATGATGAATCATAAATGAATTTAGGCTAAAATGTATGAGATAAAGGTACAATAAAAAAGTTTTGCCCTTGAATTGAGTTAAAAAGCAAAAACAAATTTTGTCCCAAAACAAAGTGGCAATTATCATTGCCATACCATGCCAACCGAACATTTGGCAATACCGAACTTCGGTATACCGAAAGTTTGGTATGGTAATGGTAATAGATTTTACCTAACCGAAAGTTTGATACGGTAATTGGCACGAGAGTTTTGGTACGGTAATCGTACCGAACCCACCCCTAATTATATTTGTTGTAATAATAAGATTCATGAAAAAATAAAAATCATGATGGGGGTTTGAAAATTAGGAATTTTAACGAAAATTTTTCGGTACTGTTCACTTTAACGAAAAATCACATTTTTACACTAAAAAGTCAATCCTAGTATTATTCACTTTACCCTTTATTTTGTCTTTATCGTTAAAACTCAAAGTTTTCAAATTCTTTTCGTTAGTTTTCCTTTAAAAATTAGAGACTTGAGACACCAAAAAAAATTTAATTTAATATCTGATAAATGAGAGACAAGTGGTGAATTGTCTTAATAAATATGACTTCTTTTTTTTTTAAAACTTATTCTATTCCGAGTTCAAATTATGTCTACTCTTATTTTTTAGTGTAGGTTATAATAATATTATCGCATGTAATAAATAAATAATGAGAGCCATATAGTGGCCTCTTCTCCATCCATACATCCATACTATCCCAACTTAAGGCATACGTAGCCAATTGATGGGCTACCTTAGTACAATTTCTAGGATTGGATGAAGTGAATGACAATTGAGTCGCTAAATTCTAAAAGCTTGATGTCATCGGTAGGGGCTGCACGATCAACAACATAGTACTCCGGACCATGTGTTAGAATTCACTCCACAGCTTTTGCATCAGTCTCCACCTCCACATAAATTGAAGGTGCCTAACTGCCACTTTCGTCACCTTCGGCCCGAAACATCCAGCACATGACTACTAGCTTTGATGTCTAACCATCTCTTCCAACCATTCCAACCATCATTACCACATGACCCATCCGTGTTTATTTTGAGTCTAACTGCCATTAATTCCGTCACCTTCGGTGACAAACATCCAGCCCATGGCAGAATCCATTAATTTTCTCGATTCATATCTTGCCTAATGATAATCAATTTTATGCAACGGATTCATTGCTACCATAGCATCCTGGACTTGAAAATTGTACCAAACCAGGAAAGAACTCGTAAATCATCGCCGTTTGTTTATTTGGATTGCTAAAATTTTGCATACATTCCATCATGGCCGAAAAATTCCCCCACTGGCCAAGGGGAGGGCACACCCAAAATATGGGGCCAAAAGTTGCAGAGAAGCATTTTCTTAGGTCATGGTTGAGTACTTCTATGCAATTGCTCAAGGGGCTTCAACTCAACCATCTCCAGCGGAGCATCCCATTTTGCATGCATTGTCCTCCAGTTAACGGTGGGGCCACCGAGTGTATGACTGGACGCTCGAGCATCAGCCGCTTCTCTCACAAGGGATTGTCATTCCTGCCGAGGGAAGGCTAGTCGAAATGCACAGCGCCTTGCTGGTGGTTGTGACCGTTCTTGCAACGAGTCTCTATCGTATGGGGCTGATTTCTCCCACACAAGTGTGAACGCTACCACAAAAACTGCCTCAGCGGGTTAAACAGTTGCAGTGGTGTCCCTCTTTTCTACACATGATTGTGCAGCTGCACTGAAAGTATTAGTGTCCAACTTACTTCCCTCTGCTTTAAGCAAGCGTGGTGCTGGTGCTCAAGGTAATCCCGACTTCTCTGATATAGATGTTCTATGATTGATTATGTTGCCAATCGGCGCTATATATGACATCTTCGATCGACATTTTGAATATGTTTAAGTATTTAGGGTTGACTGGTTTTATGGATTTTGTATGTTTTAAACTTTGAATGGTATGTGTTTGTGTTTGAATGGATGTATTCACAATCTAGCTATGCATGTCTTTTGGGTTTGAATATTTATGTATTTATCTGAGGTCATCTGTGAGTTATGAATCTAAATGAGGCGTAGTCCGACCTTAACGATGCTGTAAGTATCTGTTCTCGTTTTCTATTTTACACATGTTTTTGGCACGTTAAACCTTAACGATGCTTTATATGACATTGTATTACATGATTTGATTACTAGATGCAAGAACTGTATTGCAAAATTTAACCCCTGATGCTCATCCCTTGAAAGATGCCAAGATTCTATGCCGTGTTTTACACACAACAACTATTGCATTACTTGTTGAAGTATACGCGGTTACAGAAGTGAATCCCTCCTTTCTTTCTAGATGTACCAATACCAGTTTTTATTACGTTACACAATGGTAATGTAGAAGATATGGTTAAGTTAGATCATGTGCACTTTAGCAGTCATATTCAACGAATGCAGAATATGGAGTTTTTGAATTTGTCGTTTCAAGGAATTTATGAAAAATTAAATGAAACATTATGCAATCTTTGATTTCAATTGTTAATGCAGAAATGCACAGATGAATTGGTTGCCATCAGTATCTTGGGATTAAGTTCTAAGAAAGGAAATCAGGATCATACTATTATAATATTGATTAGAACACCTCTCTGGTCTCTCACATTACTCTCTGGTGTCGTATTCATGTTTAGGAATCCACTTATGAAATGAAACACTCGATTCAATGCAGGGATAGAAAGCTTGCTGTAAGGAAATTCGTGGATAACGTGCAACGCGTCGTGAATGAGAGAGGAAATAGCAGCCTTTTGGATTCTTACTCTCTGATTATTTTCACTCTGAAGTTGCAGTATCAGATTCCTTCTTACTTACTACTTTGTTGGCAGTGGCTGACTTGAAAAGCAAACGATATTATGTGATCCGATATCATCTACACTAATAAGAGAGGTAGGCTTAGCCTCATAATAGGCTAGCAATAATGTGATTCGATTAGTTGTTTATTAAATATTATTTTCTCTATTTTTAAACACGTTCAAAACATCGTAAGAAGTGTGTAATGCCGGTTATAAAATGGTCTTTCACACGCAAATAATAATGTGATTAAATAAGTTGTCAAATGATTGATTTTTTTTTTGTAACAAACAATATTATCTACACTAAGGAGAGGGGGTGGGCTTAACCTCACAATGGACTTGCAATAATGTGATCCAATCAGTTGTTTATTAAATATTATTTTTTATATTTTTAAACACGTTCAAAACATCTTAAAAAGCGTGTAATGCCGGTTATAAAAAAAAATTCGAACACGAATAATAATGTGATTAAATTAATTGTCAAATGATTGTTGTTTTTTTTTTTAACAAACGATATTATCTACACTGAATGGGAGAATGTGAGATTGGCCTCACAATGACTAGCAATAATGTGATTCAATCAATTGTTTATTAAATATTACTTTCTCAAATTGTTTATTAAATATTATTTTCTATATTCTTAATGTAAATTCTATAGAGACCGATTTTATTACGTGAACTCAGTTGCTTTAATTGATTTATGAGAGGTTACTTCTAGCATGATCTAAAATGATTCATTTACTTCAAATATTTGACTTTTCTTTTGTCAATTTACGCATATAAATACATTTTTTTAAAAAGGTCATTCGTACGTGGATAATAATATAATTAAATTAGTTATCAAATGATTATTTTTTTAACAAATGATATTATCTACACTAAAGAGACGGAGAGGGGGTGGGCTTAACCTCACAATAAGGTAGCAATAATGTGATTCAATCAGTTGTTCATTAAATATTATTTTCTCTATTTTAAAATACGTTCAAACATCTTGAAAGGCGTGTAATGCCAATTATAAGAAGGTCTTTCGCACGCGGATAATAATGTGATTAAATTAGTTGTCAAATGTTTTTTTTAAACGATATTATCTACACTAAGAAGGAAATTGTGGGTTTAGCCTCACAACGGGCTAGCAATAATATGATTCAATCAATTATTTATTAAACATTATTTTCTCTATTCTTAATGTAAATTCTATAGAGACCAATTTTTTATGTGAATTCAGCTGCTTTAATTAGTTTATGAGAGGTTTCTTCTAGCATAATCTAAGATTATTCATTTACTTTAAATATTTGACTTTCTTTTTGACACACCCCGACCCGAAAGTGGAGGGTGCTGGCCGTCACGGGGGCGTGACGTAACCATATGCACAATGTGGAAGCAAGATTAATTAGGAAGATACGAACCAACTTGAACCAAGCCACTAGCAATCCCATAAAAGAGAGTGGTAGTGCGAGAGTTAAAGTGCTAATACAGATTCAGAGCGTACTAAGTCAAAGCGGTAGATACTAAATGAAAATAACACCGCAGGTGATCCTACATCATCATAAGACTGTCAGAACTGCCGAACGGTCCTCATGAGCCACCAACGAACTCTAGCTACCTAGTACCTGGAGGGGCGAAAAACAAAGGGAGTGGGTCAGCAAAATAATTCTTTATCAAAACCATTCTTATCTCAAAAGTATAGCCCATCTCCGTAAAACCTGTATAGTTTCCCAGCATAAAGTATATATTCATATACGTAATATATCTCAAATCATGCTGAACAATATGAATGTATGTCATGCCAAAATATCATAACTGAATGCTCAACATCTCTATGATAATATGATGGAATAACGTATAATCAATTCAACGCTCGGCTTTAAATATAGTTCATACTCTTTCATCATAATCAACTCAGCCCTCGGCTGCATATATAGCTCATAATCATCTCATCACATCATGTATCTATGTATAACCTGCACACATTCAATACCACCTCACGTGGTCTGCAATTCATCACTGTATATAACATAATATGCTCTAGTGCTACAATCACGTGAAGACTGTGCGAATGAACGCGGGTCACCTACAAGTCGTACCCACTCAAAAGTGGTCTATACGACAAGACTGTGCACCTAACTTGGATCCAAGGCGAGCATGCGGTGCGAGAGGTGAACGACACGTGAAAGACTGTGCCCCTATCTCTGGGCGTGAGCACTAACAATATGTGCAGGTCTATGAGCTAACATATCATATCATATCTCATCGTTTCCCATCATATCTCATCACTGTTCGTTCTCAACTATGCATGTACCTACCTGGTACTTACCTGGCGTCCTCAGCACCAACATATGCATGAAATGTATAATCAAATACTCATGCATCAAAATCAAGTCATATGCATATCTTAATCGTATAATTCATCATATTCCAATCATATCTCAATCGTATTTCAATCGTATTTCTTGATCGTTACCAACAAAATATACTCACATGTAGCTTACCTGGGCCTCCTCAGCACCATGCAACAATATGCATAATTATGATAATGCATATACTAAAATATGATGCATATATGACAGGATACTTAAGTCATATTTCATTTAAATACGTTTTCTGGGAAAAACGTCAAGTATACGTATATATATACTGAAAAATAACTGCCCACTCACAGATATGTCGACGGGCCGCAGCCCCGCGCCTAGCCTGGCTACGCTCGTCTTCGGGATACGTCTCACCTATATGAGAAATTACTAAAAATACGTCATTTAAGCACATACACGCAAATACGGGAATAATTTCTCATACATAGCTCAATTTTGGCATATGAATATACCAACGCGACCTACACGACATCACGGACGTCGTGATATTTTTAGAAAAATTTTAGGAGCTCTCACGCGCCCCCACGTGCCAGCACAGTGCACGGCACACGCGCCCCCCACGCGCGGCGCGTGCACCCCACGCGTTTTCCCCGACGGTCCTCGCCAGACTGGTTTTTCCAGTGACCGGAAAACTTCCGTGTGTGATTTCTCACTCGTTTCTCAACCATTCTTCATGAAATTTTCACCAAAATGCTCTAAATTGAGAGTAGAACAAGTCTATACCTTCAAAAACTTCGAAAACCAACGAGAATCTCGTCGAAAAATCTGCACATATTCGGCCTTCCTTGTTCTCGAGGATCCAGACGTCAAAACTTGTCAAACGAACGTCTCCGAGCCTCTAGAGGACCCAACAAACACTCATGTGATCTCAGATTCTCCTAAAACGCAACATATAAAAAGTTGATGAATAGTGCCAAATATAAACCTTGAGTTTTGGACGTGAAATCGTCGTAGTTCTTACCTGAAAATGGTATGGTTGAGTTCGTATAGACTTCACGAGTCTGAATATATAATTTGTTTCGTCGATCTACAAGTTTTTGATGTGGGTTGTGTTTATGCCGTGTGTTCGAAGAAGAGAGAGAGAGATGGCGTCGAGAGAGGTAGAGAGAGATGAAGTCTGAGGGTGAAGTGAGAGAGAGAAATGTCGGTGGTGAGGTGGACCAAGACCACCAATCACAACAATTATTTTTCCTAACTTTTCATTGGCCCCCAATAACTAGGATAAATATATAATTGGCACAAAATTATTAAACTCATGCATCAACGTTCGCCCGAACTCAAGGGCATAATAGTCATTTCATAACGTCGAAATAAAAATTCCGGGACGGGTTGTTACACTTTTTATCAATTTACGCATATAAATACATTTAAAACATGTAAGTCGTGTGTAGTACACTGTGATTCAAAAAATGCCTTATGCACACGCGTGAATGCGTGCATGAAGGCTAGTCTTCTACTTACAAAAACAATCTTAATTGCAAAAGGAGTAACTTAATCAAACTTATCGTATCCTGTTGCAAAAACAATCTTAATTGCAGAAATAGTACACTACAATTACCTCATAGCCACACCCAAAAATCACCACATGCAAAAGAAATTCAAACAAGAATTAAAACCCAATAATTAAAGTGAACCTAAGACACATTGTTTATACAAAATTAGTTCTAACCTTAATCCCAAATTTGTTGAATTGATAATTAACCTCATAATCGGATGCTTGAATCAAAAGGAAGCATGAATTTCCTCGTGTTTTTTGGTCTTTCCCACCAAAATCCAATCTATGACATATTTGTCACTCTGTTATACAAAGTCAAGGACCTGGTGGATGCTGGATATGATGCAGTACTTGTCACTATAATGTACAATTGAGTCGAGTTTAAATAATTATGTTGCTAATATTCGATCCT
Source organism: Crataegus laevigata (assembly GCA_963580275.1). Lineage (NCBI taxonomy): Eukaryota > Viridiplantae > Streptophyta > Magnoliopsida > Rosales > Rosaceae > Crataegus > Crataegus laevigata. The sequence goes on along the minus strand of OY756940.1, from coordinate 11,541,627 downwards.
TGCCCCTGCATTTGTCATGTGCAAGCATAATTTTAATTAGAGCTAGGTATAAATTGCCCAACTCCTTCGTAGAGGATTTTGTTGAGATTATATCGATTCATCATTTAGTTAGAGGATTCAAAACTTTAAAATCACCACCATCGATCAAAAAGAGCTTGTTTTACTATATGAGAGCGTCTTAGTATTTTATGACACACCCGTACCCGAAAGTATGGCGTGCGGGCCGTCACGTGAGTGTGACGTAGCCAAGTGCACTGTGCGAAAGCGGAATCATTAATGAAGTACGAATCAATTAAAATCGAACTACTAGCAACCTAGATATGATAGTGTGCTAGAGTGATTATACAGTACTTATACATAATAAGAGCGTACTAAATCATAGTACAGTCAAGCACGAATAAACGAGTTCAAATACACCAACGGGTGTCCTACATAATAGCAAGTCTGTCAGAACTGCCGGAAGGTCCTCGCTAGCCAACTCAGGTACTCAAGCTATCTAGAACCTGGAGGGACAAAAAACAAAATTGAGTGGGTCAGCAAAACAAATCTTTTCAAAATCATTCTTTTCTCAAAAGTATAGCTCCTCTCCGTAAAACCTGTATAGTTTCCCAGAAAAATAATACGTACATATATATATCTCAACATTTCTCAGCATAAAATATTTTCAATGTATCTCATAATATGCCGTGCAATGCGTTTTAATGCCATTCTAAATCTCATAAGTAATGTCATGCTATGCATTTCAATAATCATATCACTACTAGATATCGACTCAGCCCTCGGCTGTACATATAGCTCATAACATCTTTATCTCATCATATATATCCATCTACTACACATACATCAATATTCTCATCATATCATCATCATCATCATCAATGTATCAATAATAAATGCTCTAGTGTTACAATCACGTGAAGACTATGTGAATGAACGCGGGTCACCTACATATCGTACCCACTCAAAGGTGGTCTATACGACAAGATTGTGCACCTAACTTGGATCCAAGGCGAGCATGCGGTGCGAGAGGTGAACGACACGTGAAAGACTATGCCCCTATCTCTGGGCGTGAGCACTAACAATATGTGCAGGTTTATGAGCTAACATATCACATCATATCTCATCATATCTCATCGTATATCGACTGTTCTTTCTCAACTATACATGTACCTACCTGGTACTTACCTGGCGTCCTCGGCACCAACATATGCATGAAATGTATATATGAATACTCATGCACCAATATCAAGTTATATGCATGTCGATAAAAACGTACTTTTCATTTAAAATCTGATTCTGAGAAAATCATTATATATATAGGTTATACGGAAAAATAGTTGCCCACTCACTGATAAGTCGCTGGGTCGTCGCCCCCACGTCTAGCCTGGCTATGCTCGTCCTCGAAATACGTCTCACCTATATGAGAAATTACTAAAAATACGTTATTTAAGCACATATACGTAACTACGAAAATAACTTCTCATACATAGCTCAATTTTGGCATTTGGATATACCAACGTGACCTACTCGACGTCACGAACGTCAGCATATTTTTTAATTAATTTTTCTCGGCCCCACGCGCGGCCACGTGACTTGCACACTGACGGCGTCAGTTAACGCCTTCAGGTATATTCTGGGAATATTCCGTTAACTTTAACGGCGTCAGTTAACGCCGTTAGAATATTCCGTCAAAACTGACGGAATATTCCATCGTCTTCTCCGGCGAGTCGGCGGTTGTCGACGAATGTTCGCCGGAATCTGGTATTTTTTTTCAAACCTTCATATCTCACTCGTTTTTTAACCATTTTGACCCATTTTTCTTCATATGTACTCTAAATTAAGAGTATAACAAGTCTATACCTTCAAAAACCTTGAAAAAGGCTTTAAATCTCGTCAGGGAAAAACTCCAAAACCGGCCAAACTTCGACCTCGTGATCCTGACGTCCAAATCCTTCAAACGAACCACTCCGAGCCTCATTGGGACCTCATAAAGCTTTCTATAAGCTTAGATTGTCTTAAAAATCAACCAACAAAAAGTTCATGAATAGTGCCAAGATCGATGCTTGTGATTCCGACGTGAAAACGACGCAGAACTTACCTGAAAAATGGTATGGATGAACTTGTATCGACGAGATGAAGATGATGGTGCAATTATTTCCTTCGATCTGTGTGTTTAATGGCTCCCTTGGATACGTCCGTACATAGATGGCGAGAGAGAGAAAGAGAGCTCGTGAGTTAGAGAGAGAAAGTGAGTCTGAAAGTGAGTGATGGACAGAGAGAGAGAGTGACGGGAGAGGTGAGGGTGTGTAAGGATTGTGTGGTCCAAAAATATCCTACACAATAATATCCATAGCTCCAATTATTGAGGGCCACCATCCATTGGTCCTCACACAACACACATGCATACGTACATAACCCCGAAGGGGTAATTCCGTCAATTCGCTATTAAATTAGTAACTATATCGGGACGGGTTGTCACATTTTAGCTAGAATGAACGTGGAATAAAGATTGTGTGATGGTAAAATTTGATATGATGAGAGAGTTTGATTATTAAGTGGGTTTATTGATAAATTTTAATTTTATTGTTAGTTTTATCTTGTACTTGATGGTAATTATGCAATAAGGTAAAAAAAAAAATTCACATTTAAAATTTAAATTGAGTGTAAAGAGATGTTACGTGAGTTCAAATAAAATTTCCTAGAATAAACATTTACCAACATTGACTTAATTTTTTAGTGGAAAAAACAAATTAAACTTTTAAAATATTAATAACAAAATAAAAATACAAAACAGAAAGAAAGAGGCATTAAAGGGTGCAAGGTATAAAATATTCATAATATCCCGATATTTCTATCGAAATTATCGTGTTTTTGGACTACCGATATTTCCGATGTCATCGATATTTCTATCGAAATTTTTCGTGTTTTTTAAATTTCTATATTTAAAAAAGCACTCCTTCAATACCTTGACCACCATATCACTTATGTTTTTTGTGAAAATATGCTAAAATATTTACATATTTTCTACACTCACAATGTTTTTCAGTTTGCTATATAATTAACTTAAATTAGTTAAATCCATCATACAATGCATTTCCTTCCAATTTTTTGTGATAAACTAATAGATAATTGACTAAATAAACATCCTGTAAAGTTTCAATAAAATTTTTCAAGTTTTTCTTACAATTTCCGTAGTTTTTATTCAATTTTTATCGATATCGATAATATCTCGATATTTCGATCAAAATTTTCATTTTTTAGACTACCGATATTTCCGATATCATTACACAACCATCTTCTGCCCACAGGACAGCCGAGGACGGGGCCTTTCTTGTTCCTCTACCACCGAACACAACCCCCCGCCATCACCTTTCTCTATCCTGCGCCTCCCCTCTTAACCCACCCCCACCCTTAACCTGCGCATCCTCTTCCCCCTATACCTTCCCCTCCCAATTTCCATTAAAACCTAGGATTCCCCTCCTCTCAACCTCTTCCCCCAAATTCGGAGCCCTGAAGGGTCTTTGGGTTTAGGGTTAGGGTTTTTGAGAGATGTGGGATGCTTCAGGCATTGATGAATCTGCTCTCTCTTTGCTGGAAGCCATTTGGGCGCAGCGACGGTGAGGGACTCGGCTCCGTCGGAATCGTCGGCGCTGCGAACATCGGAGGCGGCGGTGGAGGACGAGATGGCAAAGATAATTTGCTTTGGTTCCGAGATTTTGGAAAGTACGCGTGGGGCGATTTCTCCATGGCGGTGGTCCAAGCCAATCAGGTGCTCGAGGACCAGAGCCAGATCGAGTCTGGACCCTTTGGAACCTTCGTCGGCGTATACGACGGACATGGCGGCCCGGAGACCGCTCGATACGTTTGCGACAATTTATTTAGACATTTCCAAGGTTCGTGATCCCCAACCCTCTCAAATATATATTATTTTTAGATTTGAATGGCATGGTTTCGAATTCGCCACGTCTTGATGGGGAATGTGTGATTGTTAATCCGTGGATCGGAATTGTTAATCGTGATGTTTGTTAAAGCTGTGAGCTTTTTGTTAAAGTTGTGATTTTGATTGGTCTTTGAGTTTGGATCACGGATTATCTCTGCATACAATGCCTTAGAAGGTTGAATATATATCTCTGCTCATAGAATTTGCGAAGCGAGTAAAAAAATTGTGGGGCACTCGCCAGGTTCTTCGTTGCAATGCATAGTTTTCGTTTCCTGTTGTTTTTATTTTACTTTAGTTCGGCAATTTTGGGGTCGGGTTTCCTGTTTAACTATTGAAGAATGAGCCGCTCTTATGTTGGCTATCTTAGGCATTGTGTTTATGCAGCAATATCAGCGGAGTCCGAAGGTGTTGTGACAGCAGAGACTATCCAAAATGCTTTTCTCCGAACAGAGGAAGGGTTTACTGCCCTTGTTTCGGAGCTGTGGGGTACTAGACCCCAAGTAGCAACTGTCGGGTCATGCTGTCTGGTTGGAGTAATATGTCAGGGGACCCTATTTGTGGCAAACTTGGGAGATTCACGGTGTGTGTTGGGGAAGAAAGTGGGCAACACTGGGGAAATTGCTGCGATTCAGTTGTCCACTGAACACAATGCAAGTCTCGAGGAGGTTAGGCATGAGCTGAAAGATTTGCACCCGCATGATCCTCAAATTGTCATTTTAAAGCATGGAGTTTGGAGAGTAAAAGGGATAATCCAGGTAATTTCTGTTTTATATTGTTCATCTAAAAGCTCATTAGTTAAGGTGTTCATTAATCTGTAACTACCTACAGTTATGTCATCGGTGTTTCTGTTCTACCTGTTGTTTCTGAACCCAATATTTGTTGAAATGGTGCAACTAGCCTCCTAGGTATTGTGCATGCAGTGTTTAGTCTGAGCATTTCTATCCTATGTCTGTGATGCATCTGCAGTGCTGTATTGCATCTTATGCTTGTCCTGTTTAGGACCCAGCAATAAGAATTACTGAAAGCTTATAGCTGTGAAGGATTAGGAGGCCCTTTGATAAACATTTTGAACTAAGATAGAGTAGTCTAATTTATCCATTAGCTTCTAGCTATGTTTATAACTTGAGATAACACCCTCGCTGATTCGTAATATCTTCAATAAGTTTGATTTTACCTGATTCAACCAATTTTTGTGAGGTAAATGGGTTGTTTTGCAAGATCTAATTGAAATCATGGTTGTTTGTCTGATAGGCAAGAGATAATGAACTTAAAGGTTGTTGATTTGTTCCCAAGTTAAAATTTGCCCCAGTACCAAGTTTTTTTAAATTAGATGTGTATCTATTTTGCAACAACAACAAAGCCTTTTCCCGCTAAGCCTATATTTATTTTGCAATTGTTGAAAATCAGAGGAGTTCAAATGTATAAATACTTCGTATTTTCTTAGATCTACCTACATAAGCCTGTTATCTTGCTAAAGCCTGTTATCTTGCTAGAATCCTTCTGGAAGGAGATTTTTGGGCAATATTATGAATGCTTCGTTATAAATTTTCATAAGTTTGTTCATTCTTAAATAGTGATGTCTTGCGATAACTCCTTGCATTTATTTGATGTAGGTATCTAAATCTATAGGTGATGTATATATGAAACATGCACGGTTTAACAGGGAGCCAATTAGTGCAAAATTCAGACTTCCCGAACCAATGACCATGCCTATCTTGTCTGCCGAACCAACCATTCTTTCTCATCCCCTCCATCCAAATGATTCTTTCCTTATATTTGCTTCTGATGGTCTATGGGAACACTTGAGTAATGAAAAAGCTGTTGAGATTGTCCACAATCATCCACATGCAGTAAGATTCTGACCTTTTCAGTTTTTAGTCATTAAATAATTCTTATTTTCAATCACATTCATGTCATACTTTCTTACGTGCCTTGGTGTAGATCAAATGTACTTAAAGAATGATCGCAATAGAAGAAGTATATTTGACTAGATGCCCAGACGAAACATATAGGTTTCAATAGTCTTGAAAATATTTATCTTTATTCCTCGCTGTCACATTTTTTTCTGATATTGGTGCTTGTGCTGACTCGAGTTTTGAATGCCTATCGAGGGAAGTATAGATGCAAGGATAAATACTTTGCCTTTTAATTTGCAACTTAGGGAAGTAAAAAGAAGCATCGGCTTTGAGCCGATGCTTTAAAACATTTTCTGGTATCTGATGCTTATTTTGTATATCTATTTTAATGAGATTATATGCTGTTCTTGATCTCTGGCGCTGACTATTACCCATGTTGCAGGGAAGTGCCAAGCGGCTTGTTAAGACGGCTCTCCAAGAAGCTGCAAGGAAAAGAGAGATGCGATATTCAGATCTTCGGAAAATTGACAAGAAGGTCAGACGCCATTTTCACGACGATATAACTGTCATTGTTTTATTCTTAAACCATGACCTAATATCCAGAGGCATAGCGCAAGAGCCCCCAGTATCAATAAAAAGTGCCCGTGACCACTGATACGTTTATGAAATCAAACATGTCTCTGCTGCCCCTGATTTTGATACATGCGTGAACGATCATGCGACTATCGGGAGAAATAATTTCCAGGATGAATTGGCTAGACAAACCACCGCGATCCGGAGGTGATGCTTGTTTTTGAAGAGGCTTTGCAAGTTTTAATGTCAGAAGTCGTATAATTCCATGTTTATGTCGTATCTAAAATGAATGTTGTAGTTGGTTTGGTTGCCTCTCGGAAACAGAATGCGAGAGCCGCAGTGTCATTATTTATGATTTTTTTTCCTTTCAAAAGTACAGCTACACCTCTTATTTTATTCATTACCAGGGAACTCCTTTGACTGCTTGTAACAGCAATTGCATCCTTTGGAAAGGGCAAGAGCAAGACATTTGAATTGACTTTGGGGGCAATTCCATCCCTTGGGTATGAGCAAGGGCAAAAGCGATTACTATTCACTTGTATACGTTTTAATTTTTTTAATGTTTTGTTGGCCTTATCTTCCCCTTGTCGTTATTATCTTATATTTTCAATGAGATTTTCTCGTCATGTGTGATTATTCATTAATACCATTCACTCAGACTTTTGATAAGATTCTTAACCATTTATTTAGTGCCACGTGCAAAAATCTTCTTTCACATGTGTTGCACTTTCAAATTTCCCGTGATTGGATAATGAGTTACTAGTAGGGGTGGGCAAACGGGTCTTGGACCCGCGGGTAAGGGCGGGTATTGGCGGTTCGGGGTGGGTACGAGACGGGTCCATATTCTTTTAGATACAAAACGGGGCGAGGCGGGGCGGGTCCAAGTAAACAAAGGGGCGGGCCGGTTCCAATTTTCTGAAGTCGCGGGCCCCCGGCCTGAACCGTTTGCAAACCTCACACACTCTCAAATCTCTCTCTCTCTCTCTCACACACACACGCACACACACACTCAAATCTCACAAACTCACACACATCTCAGCTTTCTGGAAGATTCTCCCGAGTCCCTCCCTGTCGATCTCTCTCTCTTTTTCAGTCTTCTATGTCGATCTCTCTCTCCCAGAGTCTTCCTTCTCCATTCGTCGATTCTCCCGAGTCATCCCTCTCAATCTTTCTCTCCCAGAGCCTTCCCTATCGATCTCTCTCTCTCCCAGAGTCCTCCTTCTCGATTTGTTGATTATCCCGAGTCCTCCCTCTCAATCTCTTTCTCCCAGAGTCTTCCCTCTCGATCTCTCTCTCCTAGAGTCCTCCCTCTCGATTCTCAATCTCCTCTCCCACAACACCACCATCGCCATCGTCTCCTGACTCTTCTCCTAATCGTGACCACCCATCATCGCCGTCGAAAACACCACCATAATCTAAGCGGTTCAGCAGCTACAACAGCTAATAGGTATGCCTAATTTCGCATTTCAGTATTGTTGGGTAGAATTGAAAGGAATCCAGATGGAGAGTTTTAATTTTTATTTGAATTGCATGTTATCCAGATGAAAAATTGAATTTTCGAGCTACGGTTTTCCGGTTTTTTTTAATTTGGGATTTCAATTTTATTGCTTTTTCTCATATATGATAATGGTTATGGTTTTTCTAGCGAATTCTGATTATTTTACGATCTGGGTTTAATGATTTTAGATGGGGATCAAGTATAATACGTGTGTAGAGGTTCTTCTTTGAATTGCTATGTGTGCAACAGCTTTGTTCAGTTAGCTATCTAATTGTTGATTATCAGTTAGGGTTTTGAGCATCCAAGTATCAATTCTTTGTGGGTTTGATTTGTCAAGAGTTTTTTTTTAATGAAAGAATAAGAATTTACTTGCTTTACTGAATTTTGGAAAATCATGTTGTGAAGGATCTTGCAGGACTTGTTGAAGTCGTCTTTTTATCCGCTTTGGGAGCTCGATTTGGCTTGATTTCAGGCCACTGGTTCGAGTTTAGTTGTCTTTCTGATGGCAGCAGTGGCGGAGGATGCAGCGGCAGAGGATGAAGGTGTTAGGGTTTTTTATGCTGGGCTTGGTTTTGTTGTCCTATTGTATTTGGGCCTTGTAAATGTAAATGTGTTGTTGGTAATAAAAAAAAACAGCCCAATGTCAAACCCAAAAAAAAAAAAAAAGTAATTGGACCCGTAGACCCATCACGAACCGGCCCATGCCCACCCCTAGTTACTAGCACCCAAGTCTCAAGCAAAGCAACATCTGCGAGCGTAACGTCTTATCCGACTTATCAATTTTGCTTTCTCTCTCTTTTTTTTTTTTGTAACAAAAAGACTTGGAAAGTGAAAAACAAATATAAGAGATTGTAGCAAAAATAAATAATGAGTTGTTGTGTGGGGAATGAAGAAGATGGTTGAGTTTTTATCGAATTAATTGTTCTTTTTATTTTATTTTTATGTAGATTAATCATGATTATTCCACGTGGCACAACAACAAGACTTAAAAAAAAAAAAGACCATTTAGAAATTCAACAGTCTAGGACACGCAGGGCGAAGAGCCATTGGACTCTGTTGGCCAGCGTATGTCGCGAGGTTCGCCCTCCACCGACTGATGTCGTCCGTTGCCAGTTGACTCAAGGGCGGGCAAAAGTTGGCAGGGAAGCACAACGGGCTTGAGGGAGCCCCCGATTCGCCATTGCCCGCTGAAGCAACCTTGTGATGTTTTGGGCAGCTAAACAGCTCTTGCCTCTGGTGGGAACAGTTAGAATTGCTCTAATAAGCGATTCCGATAAAAATATGTCGTTTATTTCAGCATAAGTTGGGGTGGATATTTATGTAGTGAAAACATAGTTCATTGATTGTACTTTGCATCCATGAAGCCTTGGGGTGCCAATGCATACAACAGAGAGGAAAGTCACACGGGGGGTGTGGGGGGCGAATATTTGTGATGGTGGAAAACCACTGGTATAATTGCATTATGTGTAAAAATATAAATTATATTATATCATTGGTTGGAATATTATCGGGTCGTCCAATTATATTATAACTTATGGTTATGTGATTTATATACTTTTTGTATCATATAGTAATTTTTTACATTAAATATTGCATTTCTAATACTATCTGTTTACTATTACCATCATTTTAATAGAAACACGGTCCACCGTAAGAACATAGGTGAGGAGAAATTGGTCCAGTCCCTGCTTTTTGATCAACATGGACAAGGTTGGATAAGAGGACGAGAAAGAGGACCGGTTCATCTCATCATCAATCCCGTTCGATGTTATATTCCTGTTTTTGGCCCAAGAGTGGTAAGATGGAGGAAAAACTAATGAAAAATGTTTTAAATTTTTACATTTTAATCAAAAATTATACACTAATTTTATTTAATGACAAGGCCGAAAAGAGGCACATCCGGCGTCATCTCTTCGGCCATACCCACCTCACCCGTCTCACCCACCTCAATCTTTTCCACAATTCCCTATTGGGTTCTCTCCCAGATGACTTGCTTTCTTTCTTCCCTACCAAATCTTCAGGTCATTGACTTGAGCTTCAATCGTCTCGTCAGCCTCTTTCCACCATCTTCGAATGGAAGCAGCCACCTTCAAATTATAAACTTGTCCAGCAACTTCTTCAATGGAACAATCCCGTCTTCGGTCCTTGTCCCATCAATATAAATTTTCAAGGTCAACAACAACAGCTTTTCTGGTCAATACCGATGAGCAACCGCAGCAGCCACGCTTCCCTTACATCTGAATAGTCTTTCTGGACCCATCGACGATGGTATCACGAGGAGGAGAGAGAAAGAATGTAGTACCATTAAGTTTTATCAACAGTAGTACCGTTAAGTTTCATAAACAGTTTGTTTTATCAATAGTAGTACTGTTAAATTTCATTTTTATTAAAAATTAAGGGTTTTGTTTTTTAAATTTAAATCATTTTCATTAAATAAAGTTATAACATGATTTTTTTATTAAAATAAACTTAATCCAAGTTGTTTCCACGAAAGTTCCCTAAGATGCATTTGTGTTAAGAGTGTATAGTTAGAAACAGAAGTGCAAGAAACCATGGGTGGACTCCCACATCGGCCATCTGAGGAAGTAGGAGAGCTAAGATGCGTATAAAAACGAAAGCCCAACGGTAAGCATATCTTTATCGGCCTTTTGGCTAAGATCATGTGCTGCTAATCCTGCTACAGGTAAGGATGGATCCAAAGAAAATGATTTAGAACGAGAGAGAAGTTGGAATACATCAGAAATAGCTTTCTAGGCTGCATTATTTGTGCATCAAATGTACTCAGAGCCCAGTGCTGACTTCATCATCTATACTTTCTCATTCCAAATATTCAATAAACTTTTTTTTTAAATTAAAATTCTTAAAACAAATTAAAGGGATCCTCAGAAACCATGCTTATAGTTATCATCAATTCCATGATCAGGTCTCAAAGATTTAATCCATCATCGGAGCCCCCGCTAAGCAAATCATAATTCTTCGATAAATCAATTTTATAAAATATCAGATGCAAAAAATAAAATCGGACGGAAAATAAAAAGATAAAAAACGAAAAGGGGATTTGGCAGGGTGTTATTCACTGAGCCTGGTAATTGTTCAAAGGCGAAGCGACTCAACGTCCCTGCACAAAATCTACCTCCTCCTTCTTTATAAAGAATATAAAACCCTACAGATCCAGATTAATGGGATCCAAGGCTTCATCAAGAGGCGCACGATAGCAAACACCACAATACTTTCTCTCCGTTTTTATTACGAAAACCAAATGAATAAAATCAAAATCAAAATAAAGCAGAGAGGAAGTGGAGGAGGGGGAGGGGGAGGGAAGGAAGGAGGTTCACTGTTTTCGCGTTTGAGGGGCAGGAGGCAGGGTTACTGGAATTTTTATGGAGGATTAGGGTTGTGGGGAGATGAAATGGTTAAGATTTATACTAAGAAAAGCCCCTTGCTGTTAGTGATATTACGAATGAACCACTACATTCGGCTCACTTGTGTCCAGCATAAAAGCCCAAATCAGGAACTGCAAGCCCAGGAAAGAACGAAGCCCAAACGTTCAGGAAAATAAAGTAAAATATACCTTACAGGAGTCGAACCACGAATCTGATTCCGATGGAATTTATTGAGCTGCACCCGTTGATGTGATAGTTTGCGATCGACTATTTTATTTTTGTTATTAGTAAAAAAGGGGGAAAGTCCCAACTCATGAGGATATAAAATGGTACAAGTGAAGTAGTGCGGAGAATCAGATACCTTTTGAAATGCAAATGTTTTGTTAGTTTACTTCTAAACCCTCTACGTACACATAATGTACAGTAAACATACTTAAGGCTGGTCTGGTAGCCACATTGGACTTTACAGATTTGATTCGTAATCCTTTTGAAAGATTGTAGTTCTCTTTGAATTTTTTTTAACAAATAATTGTGTTAGTGAGTTAAATTGTTGGAATCGAACGTACACCAAAGTGTGTAAGCATTACTGTTTCCCACAATTGCAGTAACGTGTCATCATTGTAATTCCATTTGAATCACATTTAATAAAAAGTCAATGGTATAGTTTCCAAAAAAAAAATGTCAATGGTATATACAAGGAAGAAAATAAGGGAATTAACTTTAAGAAAATAAAAGTCAAATATATTAATAAAGCCATAACAGGTGATAGTATCTCTTTAGTTTTCTATGGGAAGAAAATGGTGGAATAAACTTGTTTTGGTCAGTCAATTTATGCTACTAATTTGAGGTTTAAACTTAATCAAATCAAACCCTAATGCATCATTAATTCAATAAAATCAATGTCATATAATTAAGGTTTTAAAAGACACTAGGCAGTCAGGCGGGTTCCTAGGCGGACTTAAAGGATTTAAGTAAATCTATTATATTTCATGTAAATAAGTGTTTATTTATACTTAAATAGATATAATTTCATCATAAACTTCAAAATAGAATGACATATGTATTATGAAATATTGAAACATAATGAAAATATTGGGAACACATATATCTATACTTAAATAGATATAATTTCATCATAAACTTCAAAATAGAATGACATATGTATTATGAAATATTGAAACATAATGAAAATATTGGGAACAACATATAATATGTGTTCATTTAAGTATTCAACAAGTCTCTTACAATTTATTGAACAAAATAAAATACAAAATGAAAGTTATCTATTTTTTATCTAAGTGAGTCGCGATCTAGATAGGTGCCTAGATGGGTGCTTAGGCGACCTAGGCTGGTGCCTCAACAAGTATAGTCGTCATTTCTTAATTTTAAAATGTTTAGACATTAATCGGAACGGTGATTAACAATTTAACGCCTAAGTAGAGTCTAGCCAGTACTAGACGATGATTTTTAAAACAGTGCATATAATTCAAACTTCACCGCAAAAATGGGAGATAAAGAAATCTTGGTCCTTGACTGGTTCTGCACCGCTCGGGCGTTGTCAATCAAACTCCCAACAAACAAACAAACAAAACCTACCAGTCCCCCCACCGTTCCAAAGAAACCCTAACACTCATGACGTCACTCTGTACGCATTATTCAAACATAATTAACCACGTGGCAATTCAACGCTTACTCTCGAAATCTTGTGAGCCACGCAATTGTGGCACCAACCTTTTCCGTCAATAAATACCCGAATGGCGGTCACAAAGTCCAAGTTGCATTCCAGAAGCTCCACGCAGACGTCGTTTAACACACAGCGCCTTTCGCATCGCAATGTGTCCCTCCGGCCGAAATCTCAGCGCGCAGACGGAGACGAAGGCGCTCACCTCCGACTTCCGTCCAGCATTCGACGTCCTGGACGCCGACCGCGACGGAAAGATCAGCAAAGACGACCTCCGAGCCTTCTACGCCGGCTTCTCCAGCTCCGGCGCTGACGAAAATCTCATCGGTTCGATGATGTCGGCGGCCGACTCCGACAACGACGGCTTCGTCCAGTACGACGAGTTCGAGCACGTTTTGGCGGGCGGCCGCTGGCCGAGAAGCTCGGGAGTGATGGAGGACGTGTTCAAGGTGATGGACAAGGACGGGGACGGCAAGCTGAGCCACGAGGATTTGAAGAGCTACATGAGCAGCGCCGGCTTTGCCGCCAGCGACGAAGACATCAAGGCCATGATAAAATTGGGCGGCGGCGATGAGAACCAAGGGGTGACTTACGCTGGCTTGCTTAAGATCCTGGCCGTTGATCAAGTCGGCCAATTCCAAGTTGCCAATGGACGGAGCCAATGAAGTCTTTCTGGGGCATCCGATTTCCCCCTTTCGAAGAAGTTTTTAACTTCCGCCCTAGTTGCCAGGTCTTAATTTTTGGCTTAAATGTACTGATAATTTAATTTACTAAATATTCGATTCGACAATAGATGGAGAATAAAGCTCCAGCAAGTTTTTCGCTGTATTTTACGGCAAAGTTGTGGGAGAGGGGGTTACGGTGTCGTTTCAATCTTTGTGATGACAAAGCACAATTGATGTGGTGGGTCCCTGTTTCGTTTTGGTCGGTTTTGTTTAAATTTGTTTGGAATATTTTTTTTTATACTAATATTCGATGATTTTTCTTTGGCTCTAACTTTAAAGTACTTGGTGGCGACATATTGGCCATGAACTGCATACCTTAATTTTGTCTGATACTGCACACTGCGATTTGTCATATCAAACCTTCATCTTTTACAATAAACGTTCAAAATGATCAATTTTCAAATATCAGTTGTGGATATCAATTTAGTAATATATCGTCAACAATTGATTTGATTTATATATCAATTTCGAATAAATTGTGACTGGTTTTGATCAGTTAAAAAATGATTTCTAATAATTTTATTTGATCTCAAAACAAAGGGTAATCCGGGCCAGATAACCATAGCCAATATTTGCACCTACTTTAACAATGCACAACTGTGAGTCTCACCAGTTTCTATTGGAGCCCAACTACGAGCAGGAAATGATTTTTGTTGTTGGAAAAACGAGGTTCCACTTCAATGCTACGTAACATTTGATGGCTTGAATTTACAAAACACATTAAAAGTAATAATCCCAATCAATCCAAGCCATAAAATGCTAGAAATTTTTTCTGAAATGATGAATGATTTCTACATGTAGCATAACATCGAAAAGAATACCAATTGTGCACAACGAACGTTCTTAGCCAATGATAAACGAAGAGTACATACAGATCTTGCTATGGAGAAAATCGCTCCCCTAACTTGCACATTGATAGTTTCTTTTGAAAGAAAGGCACCGCAACATCAAAAGTTTCCAAACAAATGTTGTAAAGCAGTAAGTCGGAGAGACCGCGGCATCGTCTTTGGTTTGAGGATTTCATCATTTTCAACATTCTACGTACAAGCACTGGATGTTGCTCAGAAACTCACTCCCATGACTTGCATACTCTTTTTAGCTTCTGAAGAAACCGGTCAAGCATTGAGGTGCTAGATGGTGCTCAGTATAAATCAATCTTCCCTTCCTCTACGAATTTCTTCACTGCTTTATAACGTACAAAGTATAACACGTTAGGATCCATTTCAAACGGTTCGTCCAATGGTCTCTGGCTCGCACTGTCACAAGGGGAATTGAAACCGGTGAGCAAAAAAAATCAAGAAACAGCAGTTTCTTCTATAAGAGTAAAAATGTTTATGAATATATGAGTTGCCTGCTATCTGATTCTCCATCTGCATTGTCCTCGAGCTGGATATGTCCAAGATAGTACTTGGTTTTGCAGACAACAAATGTATCCAAATGTGGTCTCGGCACTGAAAGTCGAACATAGGACATTGTTAGGGTTCAGAAGTCCAATCTACAAACTGCCTACCATAAGATCAATCAAAAAAATCTGTTCAGTAGAAAATAGTATGCAGTTAAAGCAATCTATTTGATTAAAGCAAGATATCGAGAACAGTAATAACAGAGGAAATACCAATTCTATGCGGGAAACCTAAGAATTTGTCAAACAAAATAATGCATTTGTTTCTGATAAAAACTTCGTTATTAAACACACAAAAGGTTTGCAAATAAAGAAAAAACAGTAGAAAAAAATATATCCTTGGTTCAATACACTAGCTTGTCATTGGATACCTTGCCGCGTGCTAATGTTTTAAAGCCTTTCTTAGCAACAATACCAACCATTTATCACATCAAAATTTATAATAGTATAGTGCAAGTTATGTGGATCTGCCAAACAATATTAGAAAATGCAAGCATCTTAGGTAAATTATCGAAAAGGCCACCACATAACTAGATACATTCAAATGAAAACCTTAAGCATTAACCATAGCCCTGAGCACAGCATTTGGAACTGATCTTGGGTAAATGAGCTGTTACCATAATAGATACACATGCACATACGGGGTGGACGAAAATCTGAAAGGATAATGTGAATGTTTACCCATGTCAGTCTCCTTTTCACTTGATTGACGGAATACAGACTGATAAGTAGAAGGCAACTGCAAGAGAACGCTCTTTTCAAGATGCATCTGCAAATCAGCACAGCACCTGCAACGAATAACCATGTCAACTCCAAATCACGGTAAACCTTAAGCATGTGCGTCTATTAATAGAACATAAAGTAATGAGATAGTTGGAGCCCTCACCTTTCAACAAACACCTTCTCCTTATCAGATAGACGGCTTTCGGCATTATCCCGGATGTGAAACATGTATTTCTCAATCTGCAAATTGAAGTTACTTGAGAAACAAATCACAAAGCAGAACCAACGCAGACTTGAAAAACATGTCCTACTTAACATCATGAAACATAGTGAATGCTCATCTCTCTAATACCGAAAAACAAGCAAAGAAGCATACAGTTGATTTCAAATGCAATGAAAAAATAAAACCAAACATACACACTAAGAACAAGGAGAAAAGATTGCTACCTTCTGCAAACGAATCCGGTAATAAGATCTCAACAAGAACTGAGTCCTGTCCAAATCCATCTGGTAGAGTGACACGGTAAGCGGATCAATACCACTCTCAGTGAACTCCTCCACAGTTTCTTCCTTTTAATCATATATATCCAATTGGGGTTAGCAATAACACAAAAACTCAAATCACTAGCACAAATTTCAACCGAATTAACACGGTAAACTAACAGTGAGATTATTTCTTCACTCTCTTAAACATCGGAATAATTTAAGTTCAAAAAAACAGGGAACAAAATCAACATTCAATTGGGATTTTGAGGGATTTTAATTCTTTTAATGAATCTAAGGGTATTCAATTAGGATTTTAAGTGATTCTCGAGTGTTCAATTAGAATTTTAAGAAAATTTATTAAAATACTTAGAAATTCGGGTGTATTTAATTAGGATTTTAAAGAAGTTTATAACATTGCAGGTGTATTCAATTAGAAATTGAGTTCAAAGAATTTGAGAAAGTTGAGGAATTATAGGAAATTGGAGAGATTTTGTAGTGTATTTTAAGCATCCACAAATCTCACATCTCCCCATGAGATTTGGAGAAATTGAATTAAAATTTTATATGAAATTCCTACAAATCAATTAAACTTAATAAAAATTCACGAATTTATAAAATCATTTAAGTCTCTCAAATTCTCAATTAAATACAAACATTTCTCCTATATCCACTACGGCCTAGTAACTCAACTGGTTATAAAACCATTTAAGTATCTCAAATTCTCAATTGAATACAAATATTTCTCCTATATACACTGCGGCTCGTAACTCAACTGGTTAAAAACATTTATCTGCACCTGAGGTCCTATTCGATTCCCAAATATCGTATGTATCGACAAGAATAAACATCTCTCCCGTATTCATTTTCCAATACCAAAATTTATGTAGCTCAAATTCAAACAACTTAAGCATGACAGTGAAAAAATAGAAATTAGGGTTTGGTTCGTTTTGGATTTAGGGAAATTTACCATCAATTGGATCTGCTCTGTGATTCTCCGAACCAAAGCACTCTCGAACTGAAGAATCTCCGGAGCGGCCTTCTCCTGCCGCCACGCCCTCTTCAGAAGCTCCACGTCGGTCTCGTAATCCTCGGTTGACCCCGAATCCAAGCCCGAATCCAGACCCGAATCCATTCGATCCGATTCCCAAAATTTCCAGGATTCTTCCTCTCTTCGTTAATTCTCTCTTCTTCTTATGAGTCTGGAGGGAAACAAAAACTGATTGAGAGGGAAATGTGAATCGAAACTGGCGCCAAAAAGCTAATTTTTTTTCTTTTTGGAAAGTAAAAGTAATTCAGAAAATAAAAAAGAAGGAAAGAGAGAAAGATAAGGTGTTGCTAGAGGAGACTGATCACGAGTTTGTGCGTGAATCTAACACCGTTGGATTATCTATCGAATAGATGGACGGCTAAACGGGGTTCGATTCACGCACAAACTGGAGATGTGTCCCGTCTGATATGATCTGATGGAGAATATGGGCGAATGGATGTGAAGAAAAGGGATTGGGAAATGTTTGCCATATATAGAGGGGCGGGGGGTGGTGGGGGAAGATTGGGATAAGGAGATCGACCGACGCCCGTCTCGCGATTTGAACCAAGCACTTGTATGTTTACGTGTACCCCCAAAAAAAAACGTGGAAACCCACTTGAAATTTGGACTCTCTTTTTTTCTAAAAATTATAACATAAAGGTCAATTAGGCGAGATATTTAGATTAAATCTACTCAATCTTTTTGTAGTATAGGAATTCTTTAACAAAAAGAATCCCTACGTTTTTAAAAAAAATGAAGACACGCTCTTGTTAAAGGGCTTGAGTTTGTAGTCTTTCACAAATAAGAATCCAACTAAAAGTTTAATTTTATGTGGTATAAGTTTCCACATTTTTGCTACAAGCTCGTTTCTGATCTTCTGGGGCAAGATGGAACTTGCCATATATGAACAGACTACAAAAAAAGAATTAGTTTTTATATGGTGAAATAGGAGGCTAATTATAAAAGAACGCAGAAAGCAAACACCCCTCTGAAAAGATGTCTCCCAACTCAACAAATGCATTCCTTCTCTATACCTATTGCGAACATGCATAATCATGCTATATATACATTCATCTACATGGCATTTAGAACACAAAACTTTTACATTCACAAATATCATTTCTGAGAGAATCACACAGAAATTCACCAGAAGTCAAGTTTTCTGGTGCTGGAATTTTGACTTGATCGTTGAATCTTAGTAAAGCAGACATCCGTAGAACTACAAGCACTGAGTAGGGACGAAATTTCTGTTTCAAAGACATTGCGGTACCCAAGTCTCGATCTTCAATATTTCGGTTTAATATTATTTCATTGTTCATATACTGTTAATTAGTTGTTCGTATTTATTATTTATTAGCATATATAAATTTATCACAAATTGTTGATATTTATCTAACAACACTCACCAATGCACTACAAGCTCTTGATTGCAAAACCTAGCAGACAATAAATATAGATTTGTAAAATTTCAGGATGGCCTCTCGCCCCTGGATCCAAGTAGCAATTTTGACCAAGATCTCACCATTAGCAGAACGCAGAAGGTCCCCATTTAAATTCATCAGGCTTCTCCTGTAACGTCAGTAGAATCAAGAGACATTCAAATCTTTGTCCCATCTTCCACCCGTTTGAACATACCAGTTGATATTTAATCTCTGATCTTCTGGGGTCTAAAACATAATGTTTTGACCATTTCCTAAAACTCACCTCATCCCCTTAAAGAGTACATTCCTAGCAGAAAGGATTTTCTTTCAGGCCAAAGAATGATTTTGCCGAAAGTTAGTGGCAAGCAAGTGCTCATTCTCAAATCTTTTTGTTTCCCAACTTGTACCCACCAACTATTTTCAATTGTTAGCACCAACTTGGAGACTGTTTTGAAAACATACAAAATGTTTAGAAAAACAATAAAAATTACTATATTTTCTTTTCATATTTTTTTTTTTTGCAAGCACTTAGTACTAGAGTATAGTGGTAGTCTTTTTCACTTGTAAGTAAGAGGTCTTAGGTTCGATAAAGGCGAAATTGAACCACAGTATTATAGCATGCCCATTGTAAGGCTTAGCCCACTCCCCCACCCTCTTAGACCATTTCCAATGGTTGGGCTAAAAGTCAAATATTTTAGCCCGAAAAATTTAGCTTTTAACCCAAAAACAGTTTTTCTACTCCAACCGTTTCAAGCCTAAAATTTTAGTCCGAGATTATTAAAGAATAAACTTAGGCTATTTTTTTCTTAAATTAATTTTTTTAAATAAATATGTAGATTATCGTAAATTAATTTTATAAACATTTTAATAAAAAAAATTTAAATTTCGATAAATATTTTCATTCGGTTTGGTGGAGCCCACACCGATTTCTGGGCTAAATTTTGGAGGGAATCTGGCCTTAGTTTAGCATTTAGCATTTAGCCCTAATTTTCCTTTTGCATTGGATTGAGTTTGGGGAGAAATTTTGGGGGGTAATTTGGTAACCGACATTTCACTCTTGCTCTTTCTTTCTCTCTCACATTTCTATAGTTAGAAAGAAAAATATACTTGTGAGTAGTATCAAATAAGTTTTTTTAATACTAATAATAGTTCTCTTTTTTTGGAATATATATATATATATATATATATATATATATATTTATTTATTTATTTATTTATTTAGGGGCTCCATCTAGTATGTTCTAAGCATTTTCAACTTTGTCAGGCATGATGAAAGTGCTTAGTTGGCCACTACGGAAGTGGACTCCACGAATAAATTGGTAACAAAACGATTTACAAGTTTCCAGACATTTTTTTGTTCTTTGTTATTGTTTCTATACCTTTATCCCCATAATAATAAAAAAAAAAAGGCCTAAGGGTGCGTTTGGTACGCGGGACAGGACGGGACGGGACGGGACGAGGCGTTCCGTCCCGCGTTTGGTACGCCTAAAACGAGTGGGACGAGGCGTTCCACGGGACAAGTTTTGGATGATTTTTGGTTCCACCTCCCCCCCTGGAACGGGGTTGTTCCACGTCTGTGGGACATAAATTTTTAACATTTTAGGACAACAATGCCCCTTGTCTTTTTCAAAATTTACAACATCCGTCTCGTCCTGTTCCGTCCCGTCCCGTCCCGTCCCGTTCCGTCCCGTCCCGTTCCGTTCAGTCCCGTCCCGTCCGGTTCCGTCCTGTCCCGTCCCGTCTGCGTACCAAACGCACCCTAAGTGAACGAGACGGTCGAAAGATAGCTTAAATGGTGAAAAAAAAAGGATTTAAATTCCTGTGATTAAGTTTGATAGAATTTAGGTCCAAAATTAAAATGTTTGTCAACTCTATATTAATTATTAACATGTGAGCCAAACATATGAAGCTAAAATAGAACTCTCTAATAATTGTTTGTGAGTCCTATATCTATATGTGAGACTAACTTTAGCTAACTTTATCTTTTTAGTCTTATATGTAAGCTTTATGTATTAAAATTATAGAAAACTTCATTTTAATTCTTGGCAAAGATGACTTTTAGATAAAAATCTAATTTTAGTCCATTGATACATTAATAACCTCATTTATTAATTATATTTTAATTTTTTAATTATTTATCTTTTTCTTTCTAATTTTTAATGTATTAATTTTATTTCATTATAATTTTTATTTTTATTTCATTCATCGTAATATATTTTGTTGTGAATATTTAGATAAATTAATTTTTGTTATACAATATATTTCGATGCACTTTATCTTCTTCATTTAGGTATATTAAATTCATTGTAATACATTTCGATGCATACATTTAGGTACACACATTTTAGTACATACATTTCGATACAAATATTTAGGTACATTAATTCAATATAATACATTTAAGTACTAACATTTTCAGTACACACATTTAGGTACATTAATTTAATATTAATACATTTCGGTGTTGTTGACCTTAAAAACTACTTAGCCTACGTGGCACGCAGGCCGAGTAACTAATAAGCTCACTACGTCCTTCGATTGTATGCGAGGCATGCCAACTCGTCGGTCGAGCTCAGCCGGGGAGTAAAATATGCTGATGTGTTGCGTTGATGCGCGCGGCTGACTTCTACGTCATGCGATTGCGGCTGAGGAAGGAACGCTTCTCGGCCTTTGGGTTCTCAAGCCTGAAGACAAGGCTATTAATTATGCGAAGTTAACAAATCGTCGTCGTCACCTTCAGTCACAGTGATGGTATTCGTCAAAGTAAACTCACGTCGAATCGACACCAAAGTGTAGGGGCACAAATACTCAAAGTAGATATAAGTCTTGATGGTGAATGTGGTTCGGCCGTCTGAATGCCAAACTCTAAATCCCACCTGTGAGTATGCAATCATAAATCAACTCGGCATTCAATGTGCCGAGCCTAACAATCAGTAACACCTCACCTCGCCGAGAATGCTAATGAGATGACCTCTACCAACAAGAATCTGAAAACCCTTGTTGACCGAGACTTGGATAGATAATCAGTCGGCCTCGACACAGTACTGTTTATCCAAACTGAAGGTGCTCCTAGGTCGGCTGATTCTACGGCGATAGTGTTGTTTATCCAAACTGAAGATATCACCGGTTGCCTTCACGGTGTTGTTTATCCAAACTGAAGGTGTGTCGGCGAAAAGGAAAATAAAAATCTCAAGGTTGCAGAGCGAGAGTTTGTGCAGGGCAGATTTGTGTGTTAAATTGGAGGTCCCTTGAATGATGCCCTCACCCATCCATTTATCGCAGCAAATTCCCCTCCGATTGAATTAGAACTCCACCTGGATCAGGACTCTTTACCCCGATCCAACCCTATCTCAGCCACTCCTACTTCCATCAGGATTTCGAACCTAGCCCTCTATCCAACCACGTCCATCTTCATGTCTCCATATCCTAGTCTCGCCAAGACTCCTTACTGCACTAGGATTCTACTTCCCCAATCATCAGTCTCACAATAGGATTTTGGCCCTTCTCATCTTTATCTGGATGATTCCCATTCCTACTAAGACTTGGCCAACCTTAACTAACCAGCCCACCAACCGAATATCTCATAGCATCTTTCAAACTAAGCCCTTAGGCCGAGAAACACTCCACGCTCGGCCCAAACCAATATTTTGGGCCCAAATAGGTGCATATATTTAGGTACATATATTTCGGTATTAACATTTAAATATATTAGTTCAATATAATATATTTTGGTACACACATTTCGGTACTAACATTTAGGTACATTAATTGAGTCTTTCAAGTTTGAAGAATGTTAAATAAAAAACTCTTTTTTGGTCAAAAAATAAATTAAAATTTGTGTATTAACAAATTTAAATATTTAATGGGAGATATTAAATAAAATGCACATTAATTATTTTGAATTAAGGACACATTAGAGACTATAATCAATATTCAATCTAACACCAGGTTTTTTTTTTAATTTTAATCTTCTTGAAGGATTTGTAACATCCCGTCCCTAAAAATTATGATTTTTATAATTTTAATAAACGAGTTTACGAAAATGCCATTCGAGACACATGTGTCGTTTGGTGTTGACCACCTTGTAGTGACACGTAAGGTTCGTTTCCTTGACTTATCCTTGTAGTACTCGTCGCTACGGACGCGTGGGCGCAGACAGAACATGATTTGGAGTTATAATGAAGAAGTTATTAATGTTCAAAGTTAGGAACAAAATTGTAAAATTATTAATTTCTGGAAAATTCCAGAAATTTTAGGGTGACACGTGTATGGCCAGATTAGAAGAAATGAGGGAAATGGGTGGTGCGGATGGGAGATGAAGTAGAGTAATGAGGGAGTAGTGACTAATGAGGAGAAGTGAGAGAAAGAGTGTGACCAATTAGAAAACAAGAAATAAGGAAAAAGGAGAAGAGATAAGGGGCACGGGATCATGGATCCCTCACGCAGGATCATAACCCAACCCGGTCACCACGGTGGTTTTTTATGGAATTTCGTCCCTCTAGCCGGTGTTTCCCGACTATCCACCATTACCAAACCATTATTCGGCTTTCCTCCTTCAAATTTCAACCTTAAAGGGGTGGGATTTGAACTGAATCCGCGAGGAACAAACCCATGGGTCCGAAGAGAGTTTGTCGGTGATCCACCTTATTCTGAAATAGTTACATTCAATTAGCACCACCAAAACACTGCTTTAGAACCCAGGAACAATGCCCAATCCTTTGTTGGAGCATCAGAGTTAAGTTGAAGTCGAATTGGAGAACACCCAATTTAAGGGTTTCCGACGGGTGTAGTGAAATTGAAGCACTTCTAGGCCAAATTGGCCTTGCCCACATGCGATGATCATTTGGGATCAATTAGGACGTCTCGATAGTCGTGCTAGGGAGTTGTAGCGTGGACTCCAGGTGAGTGGATCTTTTTCTTCTGATTATACACACACACACACACACACACACACACACACACACACACACACACACACACACACACACACACACACACACATAGATATGATTGATAAGTCCATAAATGTTTTTGAAATATATTATGAAATACCAAAAGAAGGTTAAGTGTAGATTATTTCATGATATATTCATACGCTATTACCTCTAAATAATTATTGTGAACTACGAATGGCTTGATCCCTGTTTAGGATACGTAGGCAGTCTGACGAGATGTTAGATGCAGCCGTATAATAATTGAGGCAAAAGCATTGTTTGGGAATTGAGTAATGTGAAGGAAATTGATAAAAATGTATGTTTTAATTTTATGATTTGGTGATTGCATGTGGATTATAAATCTTTGTACAATGAAATGAGAAATTGTGGTATTACGTCTTATAAGTGCTATGCCTTAATTAGTTTATATTTTAGTATGTGATTTAGTACAGCTTGCACAGCGTGGCACAACAATGCGGAGATCATGGTAAGTTTAGGTGAGTTTATAGTGTTGGTATGATCGAAAGGTAATTAGTGAGGAATGGGTTTAAGTAGAATTCATTGTCTTGCACCCTAGTGTTAGTGCTCTGCCCGAGGCCAGGGCCAACCTTCACGTGATCGTTCACCTCCAGCATCTTACGCTCACCTTGGATTCCAAGGTAGGTGCCAACCTGTCGTACAAACCACTATAGGTGGTTCAGACTCGTAGGTGACTTGCGATAGTTCGCACAACCTTCATGTGATTGTAGCACTTGAACGTATTTATTTACACCCAGCCTGTCGTACAGACCACTTTAGGTGGTTTTGACTCGTGTACAGGACCAGATTGATGTTATATGATTGATGAGATGTGGGTGAGTCGTACAGGTCATTATAGGGGACTCCGACTCACGTGCTAGCACCAGATTGATGTTATATGATTGATAAGATGTGGGTGACTCCGACTCACGTGCTAGCACCTGATTGATGTTATATGATTGATGAGATGTGGGTGAGTCGTACAGGTCACTGTAGGTGACTTCGACTCACGTGCTAGCACCAGATTGATGTTATATGATTGATGAGATATGGGTGAGTCGTACAAGTCACTATAGGTGACTCCGACTCACGTGCTAGCACCTAATTGATGTGATATGATTGATGAGATATGTGCTAGCACTTGATTGATGTGATATAATAGATGAGATGTAGGTGAGTCGTACAGGTCACTATAGGTGACTACGACTGACATTTATTTATATTGATTTATTTCATCTTACTTACATGGTTGTTGCTGAGATACTTGACATGGTATGTTTTGGTTTTCCATTCTTCAATATGATTGTTATATACCTAAGTATTGGTATTCTCTGGGGAATTACACGGATTTCGACGAAGGGTTATTGTATTGCTAAAAAGAAAGATGTTTTCAAAGTTTTATTTTGTCATCTCACATGTCTATTTTGTGCCCCTCCAGGTTTTAGCTGATGAGGTTTGTATCGACGAGAATTCTTGGCAAATCTCAGGATTGGTGGCTACTTCTGAGTGTATAATTCTTACCCGCTTTACTATACTTTACTTATGCTCTGAAGTCACGTGTGAGATGGGTTCGCTTCCACTCACGAGCACACTCTGGTGTTTAGGCACTTTTAGGTTTAAATTTATTCACTTTTTCCACGTCACCACACTTTATGGCTTCGTTACCTTCCAGGTGTAGGCTAGCACAACTTGACTTCAAAGTCCTAATAGACATTCTGGGTCGGGGTGTGTCATATTAAAGTTCAAAAACCCCTAAAAATTAATGAAAAGTTACAAATTTTTTAATTTTTGACTTAATTATAACAAACTTTACCACATAAGTTTAAATTTTAATTTTTTTACTACATAAATTATTTTTTAACTATTCTATCACTACGAAAACTATTGATTCAATTAAGCTATAAAATAAGCTTTGTGAATTTGTAAAAGAAGAGAGGCGAGCCTCCCTCCAGAAAGCCGTTGTGATTTGTATATTAAAATCGTGCGAATTTAATAAGCGGCAGTCTGCAATGCGTAGTAAAGCATTCACAAAAGTTTGAGCCTTGAGGATTCAAATGTTGTGGATCAATCGTCTGTAAGGAAAAAGACAAGATAGCTAATAGCCTTGCTAACGTATGCACCGCTGCACGTATGTGAGACTTTTTTAGTCTTCAGTGGCTAGTTTATGATTTTTCCAATGATCTAGATTCCAACACTTTCTAAGCTTCCACCACACGTTCGTGGTTACAAATTTTTTTCGTATTTTTTTTATTATTTTGTTGTAACGTACAATAAAATAATAAAAACAAGTTAGTCTACAGAGCTCTTGTTTTAAAACCAAATTTAAAATAGTTTAAGTTGAAATATTTGTTGTAAAATTGACGATGTGTGCAGTGGAATAAATAAGCAAGACACAAAATTTACGAGGTTCCTCTACAGTCAGTGTGACTGGAGTACATCCTCGAGGCAGCAGTAGTGCTTTCATTTATAATCTGGAATAATAGGAGTACAAAGATAACTCTCTCAACTCTCCTTTCTCTTTCCTTTCTTTTCTCTCTTCTTCCTCTCTCTCCCGTATGAACTTCTATCAAAAAATAACAACCCTTTGTTGTGTTCCATAGTGTTGTTTATATAGGAAAATAATAGCACCAAAAGCATGCATCCAATAGCTCATAATGGAGGAGCATGATCTTAGTGGCCAACCATATTTTATAACACTCCCCCTTGGATGGCCACAAGTCTTCGATTGACTCGTTAAAATCTTGATATGTTTTTGGATGCTCCCCCTGATGAGTATCTCCCCTGATTACAAATCATTTAGGCTGATCGTTGATCATTCTGTTTCGATCTCTTAGCGAGAAGAGTTGCCAACAAATGTGCTTTACTGGTAGTTAACTTTCCACAGGCTTATTCTTGAACTGGGCTGGATGGCCTTTTTACTTACAAGCGATCCTCAGCTTAGTTGAGGATGAATCAGCACGTTGTCTCCACATGTTTCAAGTAATCGGATCTTCATGCAGGTCTGGCATCTTCTTTTGCAGTATTTTTCCTCTAATGCAAAAATTCCCATGAAAGCAATTGGAGATGCCGCTCCAAAACATTCAATGTGGAGATTAGCTATGCTGCAAAAATTCCCATGAAAGCATCAGAACATCACTTCTCAGCGACTCATCATGTTTTCCAGCTTCCAACATCAGTTGAAGATGACTGCTCAAGAGCAATGCTAGGTAAGCAATCAGGGAAGGGTTCCAGACAATCAGTCCCAGATCGGAAGCTTGACTCCAAGTGGCGACTGATCGCTCTCTTTCTCCTTGTCTTGCAAGTGATAACAAAGACAAAGAAAAGGACATGGAGAAAGCATGATATGAGATACTCTTGCTTTCGACCCTGATGATATGAGATACTCTTACTCTGGATGACTAAGTTTGTAGAGGTACTCCAGGGGATGAAGAACACTGAGTAACTCGAGAGTTTTCTTTGGGAATACATTTTCGGAAATGAAGAAGTGCTGAGGGAGTTTGCCTTTGCTAATGGAAGACGAAGGTAGACGTTTATAGGAATAATTCTTCACAACCGAAACTATTCCCTTACCCTTGTCGGCAGCCGGTGGATGGATGAACAATACAAGTTACGCGCTTTCTGACAAAGCTGTCCGTAATTTTCGCAAAGCCGACAGTGCATGTGACGAGTGACAACAATTCTGGAAAAGCTGACCTCGTGATTTCTGAGCAGACCCGGCTTTTGAGAGAGGTGTCCGACTTTTGAGAACGGAGTCCAGCTTTTGAGAAAGGAACCCTGCTCTTCGATTTGTGAGATTTGCATCTTCGATTACTGAGTGATGCTTCATCGATTTCTTTTTATTTTATTTTTATAGAGGCACTCATTTGGTTCCACAGCACCCTGAATTGCCAAAACACTCTCTTCTTGCACTTGTGAAATCTTCATCTCTCCGATCTCTTTTTTTTTTCTCAACACCTTCGAAAAATGTCTTGCCCTTCTGACCGTTGCCTTAACTTGAATGTCGGGGAAGACGCTGACATGTCTTCTCCAGACAACATATGGCACCCATCCTTCTTATCCCCTAACGGTCCTCTTACAATTGGGGATTCTGTGATGAAGAATGACATAACCGCTACGGTGGTAGCGAAGAATCTTCTCACCCCCAAGGATAGCAGGATTCTTTCCAAGCGGTCCGACGAGTTGGCTGTTCAGGATTCTTTAGCCTTCAGCATTCAGTGTGCAGGCTCTGTATCAAATATGGGCCAACGTCTTCTTGCTCGATCTCGTCAGGTCGAGTCTCTGATGGCTGAAGTGGCTAGTCTTCGACAAGAGGTCAGAGGACTCAGGCTCGAGAATAAGGAGTTGCACATGCTCGCAACTAGTTACTCCACCAGCATGAAAAAGAAGCTGGACCAGCTGCAGGAGTCTGAAGGTCGGATCCAGAGTGATCATCAAAGGTTTATGGCGTTACTCCCGAGGTTTATGTTACCTTCGTCATCTGGAGTTGCACCAAGTGTTGAGGCTCCGGAGAATCCAACTTTGGCTCTTCGTCTTTCAGGAGCTCCATCGACTGCTGAGGCTCCACATGAGCAATGAAGGCTCCCTCATGTTTATCTGCACTTTGTATATATATATATATATATTTTCATAATTGTAGCTCATGTGTATGCACATATCTGTAATTTCTTTGAAATATCAATAGATAAGCTTTATTTCATTCAGTGTATTGTGCCAAATACAATAAAGCATATTCTTCACTAAGATGTGGTACTTCTAGACCAAATATCAATTTATCTTTACCCTCTCGAATATAAATGATCATCCTTAGTGTCTAAATCATTTGAGTATTTAACTCATAATCTTCAATCCATATGCTTCTTTAATATCATAAATATCATGGATAAGATTCGTGTTGGCATATTGTTCGATTCTGCAGTTTAAGACAATATTTCTCTCAACACTTTATAATCTTTCTTAACTCTTCAGGAGTCCCAATTTAATATCATCAACTCTTCAGGAGTTCTAATTTAATGTCATCGACTCTTGCAAGAGATTTTAGTATGTTGCAACAATATCATTATGATAGTACTTACTCAAGCAATTTATACCATCCATTGGTACTGAGTACATAATTTATGCTTTATCCTTTTAGGACTTACGTCAAGCAATCTGAATCCTTCAGGGATTTTCTACACTTCATGACACATTTTCTTTTGGAATTTATACAGAGCAATTTACTCCCATGTATACTTGAGGGATTTACTTATGGAGATATGATGTGGGCGACTCACAACCCTTCGTATATAATTCTCCATTCATATGAACTCGTTTACAGGAGTATAATTTCAGGTTTCAATTAGTAACCTTGTGTCATATCATGTGAGTGTAATTTACTGTATTACAAATGCCCATATGTAACCTCTTTGGTTCAACATCTTTTGGTTATTTGTATTATATTCCAATATATATAGATCCATTTTTTCACGTTCTTACAAAATTGTAATGGAATTGCCTTTCTCCATTTTTTGCCAATAATTTTTCCTTTCGTCGACGAACAAAAGAACGTGACTCATTATCAACACAGCTTATTGATGAAATTTAGTAGCTACTTATAAAAACCAAATTTACCATTGGTTATCATCAATTCGTGATCCCATATTCTCATGTGCATGCGCATGCATAAAAAGCTTTTCATTTCTTTGGATATCCATTGCCTATTCAAGGGCATTACACTATCTCTTCCAGGATAGCCATAATTTAGAGAATGCGGATCATAACCTCTTCTTGAGCGTTATAAAGCTTGGATTTTAATCTCCACTTCCGGGAGTTGAGTAATTGGAACCTATACGTTTATCATGCTTCATGCATGAAACACCAACATTCCCATGTCCATGGATTGTCCTTCTGGAACATTTATCCATGCGATGACTGTCATGCTTCCAGCATGTAACAGTTATGCTCCGGGAATGCAATAATTCTTTAGTGCCATATTCTTTTTCTTTCAAAGGACTGAACCTTTTGAGTCTGAGGGTCTGCCACGCTTCAGGCGTGCAACAGATAAATCATTTGCTGCCACATTATTTTGTCCAATAGGGACATCAATTCTTGTAGGCACATTTGCAGCAAATATATGTGATTTCATCACTTTCGTTACATCATTCAATTATTCTTACTTCATTTTCTCATTGATTTCTTCGTGAATCAAAATAAGACAAATTCTCTTCGTTCTTCTGGAACGGTCTTTTCTCATCATTCTTCTAGAATGATATTTTCTCATCATTCTTCTGGAACGATGTTATTTTCTCCCCCTAATGGTGGGAAAACTGTCTTATTAAAATAATAGTCCGCAAATCATGCGGTAAATATATCTCTAGTCAAGGGTTCAAAATATTGAATGATGGATGATAAATCAAATCCAACATAAATTATCAATTTGCAATGATGCCTCATTTTAATACGTTTGTGGCATTGCAATAGGCACATAGATAACATAACCAAAAACTCGTAAACGTGTAATGTTTAATTAGTGCCCAAACACGAGTTATACTGAGAAGTATTAGTGGTTGGCAACATGTCTCAACCAAGCTAATAATGTATCATGTAACATGGCATGTCTCCATGTAGAAAACTTGGCAATTTCATTTTCATGAGCAGAGTACGGGTAATCAATTGCATCCGTTTAATAAATGCTTCTGCTAAACCATTTTGAGTACGGACATGAGGAACATGGTGTTCAACATCAATGCCCAATGTCATGCAATAATCATCAAAACTTCGAGATGTAAGCTCTCCAGCAAACATGTATTATATTATCATTTACATACATCAAGGAACTTCTAGTCCTTATTTAATTGCCTATAGAATGGTACTCTCATGGCTCTTATTACAATTAAGTTGTGGCACTTTGGCTCTTCAAACTTAAAGTACTCATTAAGGAACTTCATGTATGATCTCTGAGGATCAAGGGTCTTCATGCCCAATCTTTTTGCATGATGGAACTTCTGGTCCAATCATTTTTATATGATGAGGATCAAGAAACTGCAGGTTCTAATCTGATCAAGGAACTTCGGGTCCTTGTTATACTCATCGTAACAAAAGAAGTACAATAAATAAATTAAAGCAATAAGCGGTAATTCCAACTATGGTAAATAAATTGCTTTTAAGTAAATAAAGCTTGTGATAAGGGCTTTGATTCAGCACCATTCACATAAATCAAAACTTAAAGCAGTAGGCGGTAAAACCGTCCATGGTAAGTAAATTGCTTTAAAGTAAATAAAACTTGTGAATGGATTTTAAACCAACACCATTCACATAAATCAAAACTTAAAGCAGTAGGCGGTAAAACCGTCCATGATAAGTAAATTGCTTTAAAGTAAATAAAACTTGTGAATGGATTTTAAACCAACACCATTCACATAAATAAAGCAATAATAGAAAAGGGTGATGATTAAGTTTCCATCAATTTTCTTTTCTTTTCAAATGGTGCAACTCACCATTCCAAAACCTTTTCTTTGTCTGCCACTTATAAGAAGATCAAACCGTTAGATTTAGCTCAAATTTTAGTATGATATGGATAAGAGGATACCAAACAACTTTCGTGAAGAAACAGTTTCAATCTGAGCTATTGAAAATGGCGTTTTGGTACTCATAAGATGGCTGTCCAGTTTTCTGCGGAAATTGGAAACTGGTTTGGTGTTTCAGACATCTGCGACGATCGAACCGTTGAAAAATTCTGAAATTTTGATATGTTGTAGGTACGGAGCGGACGGACAACTGTCAAGAAGAAATTTTTTCAATCCGAGGTCTGCAAGTTAGAGTTCCGAGGCTGTTTCCATGGCTATTAGATTTTCTACGGATTTTGAGTCCGTACCATTTTGCTTCTGCAAATGATGATATACAGTTATACAACAACATATACATATTTGCTTCAAGAAAATCAGTAGTACAAATATTTTAAGATGAAATGAAAAGATTTTCTTATCTGTGAGATTCCAGGCGACATAGGTGAACAAGATTTGTGGCGTTGTGCTTTCCACTGACACGAGAGCTTCTCGTGCTGATAACGTGTTGTAAAATTGACGATGTGTGCAGTGGAATAAATAAGCAAGACACAAAAATTTACGAGGTTCCTCTACAGTCAGTGTGACTGGAGTACATCCTCGAGGCAGCAGTAGTGCTTTCATTTATAATCTGGAATAATAGGAGTACAAATATAACTCTCTCAACTCTCCTTTCTCTTTCCTTTCTTTTCTCTCTTCTTCCTCTCTCTCCCGTATGAACTTCTATAAAAAAATAACAACCCTTTGTTGTGTTCCATAGTGTTGTTTATATAGGAAAATAATAGCACCAAAAGCATGCATCCAATAGCTCATAATGGAGGAGCATGATCTTAGTGGCCAACCATATTTTATAACAATATTATATTTTTAGTTTAGTTATAAATATTTTGCTAGTTAAAACGACAATAATGCCCAACCCTAACGTCATCAAGATGTATAAGCAATGGCGTGGCCATAATTTTTAAATAATGTCATAATATCAACCAAAAAAGCTTTATTCGGCTTTTTCGGCGAGCACTTTGTAGGCACTTGACAAGACATATGCCGAAAGCTTATCCAACATATGTTGAAAATTTATACTGACATATGTCGACAACTACTACTATCTATAGTGCATTGTCGAGAGTGGATGCAGGATACTGTAGAGTAATGTGATAACTATCAAGCCTTATCAACTAAAGTGTTTCATCGAGCACATAGTGCTCATAATAGTCACACACAAGAAGAAATAAAAGGGAGACAAATCTGATAGATGAAAATAAAAGAAGCAAGAGAAGGATGTTGGAATTTAGTTTGCCTTACATGTTTATAGGGGTCCAATACAATACATAAGCAAATATACATGGGGTTTATGAAGTTGTTGGGGTCAAGGATAACCAATGATCCCATGCTGACTCCACCACCGTGCATAAGCATGATTACTTTACGTAATTGAATTATAAGGTTCTTTTCGATTAATTAATTGATTGATTAGGAAAGTAAATTTACAAACTAAATCTTATGGAATATATTGCCGTTGGTTCTTCATAGGCTTTTGGTTGGGGTTTCTTTCATGATCCCATCATTGTTCCTGGCTCCGCCACTTACTTCAGAGCTGCTGGCAGTTCATTTTCTAATGACGATGACAAACTAGATACGATGGTGTTGAGCAAAAATTGTACATAATATGTAAACAAATAATTCACTCGACACAATTTTACCCTCGTTCATTTTTCTAAAGAGGGTTTTATTAATTTGAGTTCGACCCATTCTAGGCTACGTGCCTATTAATTACAACCTTTCTTTTGGGAAAGGAATGCCCTTTGATTCCAATATGAATAAATCGTAACTTGGAGATTTTGGTGTTTATTTGATTTTGTGACTGCACCTAGGTAGAGCCCTAGGTTGCCTACGTACTCTCGTTGAGGGATCAAGTCATTTGTAGTTCTTTATGTATTCGTTGGGATTTGTTCTCATCAGATCAAACCAGTCTTTAATTAGAGTCACGACAAACTTCACCTCTTCACCTTTTTATTTGCTTATCGAAGATCATTTCTTTCAATTCCTAATTTAGACAGAATTTGAAATAAACTTGGTCAGCAACCCCTCTTCTTCTTAACTCCAAGACGACAATGCGGGTTTTTTTTTCTTTGCTGGAAGCATCCTTCTTTTTGGTGCGACTTCTTTCTCCGACTTTGAGCCAAATTCTTCGAGTGCTCCTAAAATGGTGCAACAACAACATGCTAAATTTTTTGAATTGTATTCCTTTCCTCAATGAGCTCTTAAAATGGAGCAGCGGCAACACGCCAAATTTTTTAGTTGTATTTCTCTCCTTTTGTTGTGAAGTTTCTCAATGAGCTCCTAAAACGGAGCAGCAACAACACGCCAGGGCATCACAGGTTGCAGAGTGTTGATGACGGCAAAGGCGCAACGACAGTTGTGCTTTTTTTATTGATGTCGCTGTTGGTACTAGGATCTTGGCAAAGGATTGTAGAGAAATCGAAGGTGTCGGTAACGTGGTAGCAGCGATTGTTGATCCCTTCCTCTATTGATGCGACTTTTTCA
Source organism: Crataegus laevigata (assembly GCA_963580275.1). Taxonomy (NCBI): domain Eukaryota; kingdom Viridiplantae; phylum Streptophyta; class Magnoliopsida; order Rosales; family Rosaceae; genus Crataegus; species Crataegus laevigata. Next base: position 11,507,878 of record OY756940.1, on the reverse strand, counting down.
GTTTCTTCTGGCTTTATGGCATCACCAAACCCATCTCCTTCAAGCCGCATAATGCACAGACTCCATCTGGAAAACCACCGAAGACGATGATTAGAGACGTGGCACGATTGTTCCTTTCATTTGGGTTTTTGTCTAACGTCAGCGATTAGCATACAAGTTCTTGTTGCTGACCAAAGTTTTTCAAGACAACGTTTGCCTGCAAAATAAATTTACTGGAGAGAAAATGAAGATAAAAGAAACATAGTTTTGTACCTTCTGATTGTTGCTTGTAGTTTACTCTCCTTCCTTGAAAGGCCTGGTTCAAAATCACCGGTAATGGAATTACTTCGTCTTCTTTTCCGGCAGTACTTCGTTGCTTCTTTCCTCTTCCGATCTCAATTTCTACAGAGTACCTCTTTTTTTTTTCCTTCTTCCCTCCTTACTGCATCTGATGCCTATTTATAGACATCCTAGGAGGTTTTTTACGTGGGGGACATGGAGGCCATGTCTTCCGCCACATTCTCTTAACCTCTCCCACTAGTTGTGCAATCTTCCACGTCTTGCAGAAAAAATAGGAAGCCCTTGTTCCACATTTCTTTCCCTCTTTTGTAAGAAGAAATACATATTTTCTTTTCTCCCTTTTTATTTTTTTTAATTTTTGGTTCCCGTTTCTTCTCCTTGTAGACTTGGATTTCCAGGTCTAAGCATGACTTCACGTGGGCGGCAACATCCCTATTTTCTTTTGAGGAGTTTGTTTGCTGCAAAACTCCTTTTATTATTATTATTTTTTATTTAGGGGGTTTATCTCATGCTAGTTGACTAACATAGAAGGGAATTCAAATTCCCCCATTTTGTTAGTTTTAGATAAATAGCATTCTTCCAAAACCTTTTTGAATTTCTTTTGATCAGGTCTTCTGCACAAGCTTCTCAGTCACCATTCTTTTACTGTGTGTTATTTTGTTTGAAGAGACCGCACGGTCAGTAAGGCTTCATTCATTTTTTTTCGTTTTGTTTGGATTTGAATGACTATTCCGCAACTTTTTTTTTTCTTGATTTGTTGCAGGTGTTTTTTTTTTTCTTTTTTGGGTGGTGACTCTTCATTCTTTACTTCCATTCAACTTCGGTTATTTTGTTGTTCAACAGATGGTGTTGGTGCAAAATTTGAATCAACTTATATTATGAAAGAAATATTTACCAACTTATGTTCCTCTACGGTATAGAGAGTGAAAAGCTTTGAACTTGGAACAGTTTGAACCAAGAGAAAAGACCTAAACCACAAGAAAAATCGAACAGGGGCATCTTTTAAAACGTCCTTAACCGATAGGACGTAATAACCGTCGCCTTAAGTGAAAGTGGGCCTGTAGTTTCTCCAAGCCCATCTTAGTTTAATTGGGCTATTTTGTGATGGACCTTTTCTTGTGTCTCTTCTTTCTTCTGCATTCTAGGCCTACATATAAACCATCACCTCCCAAGCGCGCTCTTGAAAAAGACCGGAAAATCATAACTCATTTTTCTCCCGCCAAGCAAACGAACTAGAGAAAATGAGAGAGAACCAAACACCGTTAAAGGACCAATCCCGACCTGCGAAGCTCGCGACTCCCGTTCCCAAGAAGAAGGTACGATTTCGAAACCCCAATAGTTTCCTCACCTCAACGTTCGATTTCGATCGACATTTCTGACCCTGAGTTTCTCTCGCAGATTCCGAAGAAGAGCTTGAACACCGTCTTTTCTGCAGTTTCGGAAGACGAACCGGTGGAGAATTTCAAGATTTCAGTGGATTCTGCTCCCATTTCTGAGAATTCCAAGATTTCAGTGGATTACACTCCGATTTCTGTGATTTCTGATGTGGATTTCACCGAGGTAAGCTTCAATTTCAGTCCCACTATTTTATACTTTTCGTTTTAAATTTCAGTCCGATTTGATTTATCGGTTTTATTTCTCTTGATTTGTTATACGTTTTAGCTCAGGTCGATTGGATTTGAATCGATCTTAATGTGCCTGTTTGGTTACTGAGAAAATGTCCGAAATATCTGAATATTTCTGTTGGTTTGAAATTGACTGTAATTGTGATTGTGAGGATTTTAATTGCATATTTTATCGTTCAGAATCTGATGCTGGTGTCGGATCCAGCTCTGTCGATGCCATCAGAGACATTGCTTCCATCCAATGTCTCACTGTCTCCGGAGGCCAGTGTTAATAAGGATGGACTGGGCAATGTCTCTCTGAGTAGTGGTAAATCAAGCGAATTTGATGGCTCGAACTTTGGTTCTATGGAGGCTGACATTGTAGCGAGATTTCTCGGGCAAGCGCGGACTCAGGTCTTGAATTCCAAGGTGGATACTAAATCTAAGAAGATTCTGGATGCGCTGGTTGACATTGTCTTAGAGGAGCTCCACACTTCACCTGCAGAGAGGGACCGGGTTACTGAACTTCTGTCGACAAAAGTTTACATAACAATGGTGTGTTTCGTGCTCTGGATCATTGCATTGGCTGTCTGGGTCTTCAGCTCTGGACGCCGAAACACTTTTCGTGGACCTCTGCCAACTTGAGCAGTAAGACCTCTTGTCTTGGGGCTTAGTGGTTTAGCTTTCATTCTTCTAATTTGAGCTGATTTAATACTCTCGTTCTTGGCTTTGTGCTCATGGTTGTGGACATGCACAGTTCACAATGGATAGTTTTATCAATATCTGAAATATTAGTTTTGTGTACACATATATACTCATGGCTTTAGTATGGATAGTTGTCCACTCCTATCCAATCCTCATCACCAAACGAGCCCTAAATGTGATATTCTAGTATCCCCAATCCAACCTTAGTGATTTTGTTTTCCGTGACTTTCAGTCTTTCAGCATGCCAAACTCCGTTAGTTTGTGACTTGTCATTAGAGATCCACTAGTAAGTGGATCGAACCCTTTTTACTCAGTTTTTAACAAGGACATTCTTGAGCCCTTCTGTTGTACAATTCTTATTTCTTTTCTAAATGAGTTTAACATGTCCAAATTTGTTAGGCCCAGATTTTGGCCCATATGCACACATGGTCCAATCTCATCAATGCATTGAAGAAGACTTCGATGTCCTAATGTTAAGTTGTTTAGGTTAATGCAAGTAAAAGAACTCCTGATATGAGCATCTGGTTTTCCTTGCCAGGAAAATCATTCTGAAAACTAGTTTGGGTACTGTACTTTTCATGACACATAACTAGTTTTGACACCGTACATTTGACGACACATAACTAATTGATTTAAAGTTAACCAAGTGAGTATGATCAAGGATTTTAGTTAAATGGTTCTGTCCGTCGTCTAGCAGTTATGTGTGCCCCAACTATGAAATTCCAATATACTAAACATTTGAATCATCTTCTGTAATTATTGGTAATGCGAAAAACGGTTGCTTGAGCCCCCGGTTTATCCAACCAACTACTTTGCTTAATTTGTCATTCTGTTAGGATTGGGGTTTCATGGGGCTCATCATTTTGTCTGCTTAATTTGCTGTTTATGGTTTTGTTTGCTCCCTACCTGTATCGACATATTTGGAAAAAAAAAAGAGTACTATATCTGAATCTTAGTAATATAAGATAAAGAAAAAGATGCATCCACTTGTTGAATCTGGTAGAACACATTCTTGAATGGTTTAAATCGTCATTCATTAGCCAAGCTAGGTCTGCGATGACATAAGCAATGCGATCACACCATCTTAAAAAATCCGTCAAAACTAAACTATGATAGTAAGTTGAATTTCAATTGGAACAAGGGGAAGAAAAACCAGTCAAACCTTAGGGTCAAAGATTTGTTCTAATTTACAGCACTAAACAATCTTAGGGAATAGATTAATGGAGGGGAGGTGAATTTTTAGACGACAGCTATAAGTCGGTTTTTCAAAGCAATAAGTCGGTTTTTCAAAGCTTGTCGTCCTTCTAGTTATTAATTATTTCCTTCTAGTTAAATCTGTTGTCTTTAATCCTCATAAATTGACAGCAGAGGCCTAATTGCTTATATTTTATGCGACAAGGACTCCGGAGAACAGATGAAGAAGGGGATAAACTTCTACAGTGAGAGCAACTTGCTGGAGGGCACCAACCAAATCGCGCCGACGAATGGTCTGGAGGTAAATGTCTTGTTTTTAAATCTTGAAAATAATTTTTAGTTTAGTGACAGTGAAAAAAGGAGAGAGCTAGCTCTACTTAAAAGCAAAGATTCCGATTTGGGAAAGTAGTGAATGGCATAATTAGAGGGAAAAAACACTAAGAGCCACGGATGAAGATTCTGTGTTGAAATCATTGTTTTTTTTTTTCTTTCAATCTTCCCATAAACAAATCTATCTTAGTGCCAAACCTAGTTTAATCACATAGTAGGGCATGTGTAGGTGTCCAATAACATATCACAAGTTTTCTTTTGTTTCCTTAGAATTTAGTTACATAATACTTATAGGAGAATAATTTACATGTAACGGGCTTCTACTTCTGTTTATCTGTATCTCTCATCATGTGATCAGTTACATTCTAGGAGATGCAAAGATAGTGGGAAGAAACTCATTAACGACCTTTACTTCTCTCTCTGCATCCCACATCACGTGATAAGCCACATCTCGAGAGATGCAAAAAGATAAGTTTTTGCCGACTAGGTTCGTACAGTATTTGCTATAGAGATTAGAGATCTAAAAAGATAGTGATAAGCTAGTGAGAAGTTTTTGCCGACTAGGTTCATGCAGTATTTGCTATAGAGATTAGAGATCTAAAAAGATAGATATTTAGTGATAAGCTAGTGAGATATTTATGATCATACTTCACACCAAACCACCACAACCATTGGTCAGGATTCATTTCCAGAACCATTGATTTGAACCCATATTATTCACCATCGCCTTCCAACCTTCAACATTCATATGTGCCTATCTTTAATTTTTTTGGGTTTTGTTTCTGGTGCTTTTTCTATCCCCTCCCACTTTTTTGTGCCTCGATTGTTTGATTGTGTCTGTCACAGGGGAGGCAATCCCTCTGGTGCATCATAATGCCGCCTTGTGGTGGGTTTTTTTAGTCTTTCAAAAGCATATTTTAAGGTTTCTTAGTATACAATGCCCCTCAAAGGGTTGGGAGATAACACATGCCCACCATGATTTATGATGAGAATTAGGATTAGGTTCATGATTAACAAAACTTTAAGACATAAGCTAAACTAATCCCAAAATCATAAGTGATATGCGCATCTAGACCTTCGTTTATCCCATTGTCAGGTTGTTAGCACTATTTGTCGGTTAAAAAAAACAAATAAATTTTGTTTATTTTTGGTTTTTGACCAAATAATTGTTGTTAGATTTGGCATTGGAATAATGTCTACGGTGGTGTTCCTCACTTGTGCCCGATGAAATGTTCCTTGAATAGGAATCATGGGGATAAATTAGGAAAATTCATTATATTTTTTTTCTTCAACATTTTAGCTATATTTTAATTTTAGAGTTTAAGATTTAATAGGATGAAATCAAAGTAGTGTCGAGAGAAATAGGATCGTCAAGTTGTGTTTTGGTGCTTGCATTGTGTCATTTATGAAATATGTTATGCATGCGTTAGAAGTTACTACAAGTTACTGTAAGGGAGGAAAATAAAATGGATTTAGATAGAGAAAATTTGGAGTAAATGGTTGTTCAATTAGCTATTTTATTACCCTTATGTGAGGATTCTCTTAGTATTAGGTATTGATTAAACTTAACTAGGCCCCATGGTAATTTTTAAATTTCACATTGCACTATGAAATCTACAACGCTTGTTTGGCCAAATCTTTTGTCTTAATTTGTCATTAAGCATCAATTCCGTCAATAATTTTGTCAAAATCGAAGATGCAACTCTCTAATTTTTTTTTCCCACTTGAATGTCATGTCAGTGATATTGACGAAGTTTTTAAGGAAATTGACAATAAGAGATAAACTGAGATACCAAACATGGATCAGGAAAGCAAGGCTATTATAATATTCGGTGAGCAATGTGTAATTTGACCAGCGCTACAACAGTTCTATGGATTATGGAAGCCAACCAAAAACAAAAGAGAGGGTTTTCTTTTACTTTAAGAATATAAAACGATAATTATGTCGCAAATTGCGATTATAATATGAAAAATATCTTGTTCTTAACAACATAAAAACACTAATAAAAGGAAGAAGCCCCGTTGGGAGGAAATGCGGAGGTGGAGTTGGAGCATAGCTGCCCACTCCTCAGAGGAGGAAATCTCCAAAACCATTAACAAATACGAAAGAAAAATGGCAAAGGGGGATTTTTTTTTAAAATGAAATTTTTTATGAATTCTCTAATACCTTATGTATTTTTTTTTGTAATATTTTATAATGTTAACATGAAAATTAACGTTAAATTGAGATTTTTAGCTAAAATAGTCCCTGAGATTTTTTTAACTCCTCAATTTGGTCTCTAAAAGTTGAAGTCAATAGAAGTGGTTCCTGAAATTGTTTATCATCAATCATTTTGATAATTTAGTAAAAAATTATGTTAAATAATGATTTGACAAAAATTGGGGGTATTTTTGTTATTTTTTTTTTATTTTATTGAGATTTTTCAAAAAATGACCAAAATGATTGATTGTAGACAAATTCAGAGACTAATTCTGTCTATTTTAAATCTCAAAACCTAAAGTTAAGAGTTATACAAATTTCAATGATCATTTTAGTTAAAAAACCGTTAAACTGTAAAGTATCTCGTCCAAAGATAGTTTCGTTTTGAGAGACTCTGTTAGCATTTATCGGTACAAATACAAAGGCCCGGGAAGGATACCAAAAGTGCCAGTGAAACTAACCCACATCGCACATGCATTTCCCCTTTGTTTATCATTTCTTTTCTGGATCACCACCATTCGAACAATCATTGCAGGGAATGAAAACAAAACATTTTATGTGGGACCCTTCCACCTGGTCAATTAGTGGAAGCCAACACCACCACCATCCATCCAATAAAATTGTTACATTTATATGCCCCCTTAATCTTAGTCTTCAATCTTTAATCCTTAATCTATACTTTCATCATGTGCATTATTAATTTCTTAGATGGTGTTTGTTGGGTTAAGTTTCCTCTTCAATCAAATTCTAAATTATTTTATTTGATGGCTTTCCTTTTCATTGGCAGGTGTTACTTCTCACTAAATTAAACTTTGTTTTTCTCTTAATTCTTTTTTGCATTTTTGGTATTACTTCTCACTTTTTCTTGAATTTAAATGTTCCTTGGGTTTTGAATTTTGTGTGTTGGCTTAGTCAAGGTTCTAAAAGATGCTAGGCGCTAGTCGGGCGGCGGGCTGGGGCCTAGCGCCTAGGCGGCTAGGCGGGATCTAGGCGGGCGCCTAGGCGGATTAGGCGGATTTAACTAAATCTGTTATATTTTGTGTAAATAAGTGTTTGTTTATATTTAAAATATATATAATTTCATCATAAACTACAAAACAGAATGATATATATATTATAAAGTATTTGAACATAATGAAAACATAGGGAACAAGCATATAATGTGTGCTCATTTAACTATTCAACAAGTTTCTTACAATTTATTGAAAAAAATAAAATTCAAAATAAAAGTTATCTATTTTCTGTCTAAGTGAGTCGCAACCTAAGCGGGTGCCTAGGCGGGTCTAGTCGGGTTAGGCGGGTGCTTAGGCGGTCTAGGCGGGCGCCTTAGCAGGTCTAGACGCCCTTTCTTAATTTTCAAACGCCTAGGCATTAATCGGGGCGGTGGCCAAGCGCCTAGCGCCTAGGCGGGGCCTAGGCGGAGCTAGGCGGGGATTTTTAGAACACTGGGCTTAGTTTAGCTACTAATTAGGAAGATAATTAATAATTAAATTATTCAAGTAAGCATAGTTGTGTGACTTGTATTCTTCTAGTTTAGATGTTAAATTTTGGTAAAGGGCTTGATCACAAAAGGGACAATGGAAAAACTTTGTTTGTCAAGGGGAGGTCATTTAGGTATGCCATACAACTTTCAGTAAATTTTAGGGCATGTTTATAGCCTAATAGGTTTAAAGGAACAAAATTGGACCAAAGCAAAGAAGGGGCAAGGTTGATAGCAATGCATAACAAGGTCAAATTTGTTGGTTTATGATAAACTTACAGTATTCAACTTAAAACTAATTGATACGAAATTTGTACAATTTTTGAGTTCTTTTGTTTCCATCTTAGTTAGCTCGTCATTTGTGATTGAATTGGAACTAAACTTGTGGTTTAATCAAACTTAGCAGCATAAAACCACATGTAGACAAATTGAGACAAAGATACGCAGTTTTATGTATAAGAGAAATTTCGTTGCGCTTGAATACAAAATTCAAACATTTGTCATGTCTTTTATTATGAACTGAAACCATTTATCTAGTCATATTGTAGAGAAGTAAACAATCCTATTTCACTATTACCCATATGGCATTGAGGTAACAGTTGGTTAAAAAAAAATCATAAGAATACCTGAGTTAGTTCAGACTTTACATCATGCAAGAAAATGAATTTTGAAGGGAAGAGTAATAAGAACATTTTATCGCATTTCACAAGTAATCGATTATTCTGATAAATACGATTTGTCCGTTGAATTCATTGGTTACCGAGTTTAAACTGCCGCCCCTCCTTCTTAATGGTAGATTAGAGTATATATCGGATTCGGTAGTAAAAATGGTATTCGGAAAAAGAATAAGGACGAATAAATCTAAGAAACGACACTTCCCAACAATAACTAGTGAGTGCGTTTAAGGAAATGACGCGTGCTGTCTCATGATTCCTTTATAAGCCTCCTCCCAGCGTTCCTCCTCTTCTTAATAGTCCCCACCCTCCTCTCTCCCTCTATCCCTCTCTCTCCCGCCCTAATCTCCCCACTCCCCACCCCCAACCACCTCCGTTCCGTTCCCCCCCTCTCTCTCTCTCATTCCTCTGTTGGATTAACAGAAAACCGAAATCCCCTTTCAAATACCATTCCAATTCCAATTCCTCCGTTTGATTCCGAATCCCCATTTAAAGGGAGAATCAAAATCCATGGCGTCCACTCTGATTTCGAATCCCGTAGCCTCCACCGAACGAGCCCGGGATCCTTCTAGAAGGAAAAAGAAGAAGAAAATCCAATCCAAACAAGACCACCTCCACCACCAAGAGGCCCCCAACAGCCACACCAAGTGGAAGTCCGAGGCACAGCAGCACCTCTACTCCTCCAAGCTCCTCCACGCCCTCAACCAAGTCTCCATTAACCCCGCACCCGAGTCCTCCGCTTCCACTTCTACTCCGCCACGCGGCCGAGCCGTTCGCGAGACCGCCGACAGAGTACTCGCCGTCGCAGCTAAGGGTAAGACCCGCTGGAGCCGCGCCATTCTCACCAGCCGCCTTAAAATCAAGTTCCGCCAGCATAAACGGCAGAGATCCGCCGCTGCGTCGGGGACCGGGTCGACCCGGCCCAGGAAGACCAAGTTCAGTGTTCAGCGGCTGAAAGGGAAGGGCTTGCCGGCCGTGCAGAAGAAAGTACGGGTTCTGGGCCGTTTGGTTCCCGGTTGCCGGAAACAGCCGTTGCCGGTGATTCTAGAAGAAGCGACTGATTACATCGCGGCTCTGGAGATGCAGGTCCGAGCCATGAGCCGGCTCACTCAGCTGCTCTCCGGTTCAACGTCCGGCTCCACTTGATTGAACGGGGTTGGCATGTTGCCATGGGTTCCTCCTCTGTCGATCAATCCTTTTTTTTTTTTCCTCTTTTTTCTTTTTTGGCTCCCAGTGCAAGTAATTGTCATTTATCCTGTTAAATACATGATGTCTAGCTCTTCTCTTTTTCATTTTCCAGTAATTCTATTTCCTCCCACACCACTATGAAAAAAAAATGGAAGAAATCTTCAATTGAATAACCAAATTATTATTATTATTGGATAATTTAGGTACGTGCTTATTTGGGTTTATCCTACAACCAGATTTTCACTCTCTTAGTTTTAGGCACCAATTTTGTTCTTAATGTAGCTGTCAAGAGAACGTTTCGTTTGAAAGTACTTTTACAGAAAATGTTTTTGGGCTTTAAAATACTCCAAGGGCATTGCATTTTGGAAGAAGCACCTAAGCTCTTCTAAGTGATCTTTCAGTATTCACTTGCTGTTTTTATTAAAAAATTGTTTTAAAAATATTTTCACTAAAATTATTTTCTGCCGTTTTAAAATTATTTTTAAATGAGCTCTAAAATTTTATGAAAATGATAATCTTAATCTTCAAATTGTACAAAATAACTTGCGCCTAGTTCTGAACTGGAAAATAGAGCAAATATTGTGTTACTATCTTTTTATTGAATATATGGAGGATGACTAATTTTCTCTTAGTTCAGCGGTATGCATAAGAGTTTGAGAATTCAATTCAAATTTAATTGGCAATTCGTGCAGAGACTCTTTTAAGCAATCTCAGTAAATACTATTTAGACGCACAAAAATACGTCCTTATATAGGAAAATTTTATATACATTGATAATGCCACTAGTAATATAAAGTATATGAGCTATTATGTCTCGTTTATGTCTTAAATACTATTATTCTCTCACGCAGTACCAATAGGTGGATGGTTCTTATTGCGTGACGAGCGCATGTTATACCGTTGTGTTTGTCACATTTATCATATGTTTTTATATCATGTTATAATGTAATCATCTACTCGTTGTCAATTGGTTTTAGCCTGAAAGCTACAACAACATTTAGGTAGCAAGGATAGAACTCTATGGAGCTATTGGGTTAGTTTTGACATGACTGGTCACTTGCAAGTTTGGGGACACACACATTGTAACCACTTAGAAATGACAAAACCTTTTTGAATGTTGTGGAGAAGAAGGGAAGAGGGAAGGGGCAATTTAAACATCTGAGGAAAAGGAATAATTGAATGGAATATCGTATGGGATTTTGGTCATTCACATATCTCAGTGAGCAAAATGCTTACATGGTAGGACTGTAGGGGGTAGATAAGTAAAAAGAATGGGGTTAGAAAGAAGGGGGTAGAAAGAAAGAAAGCTGCCGAAAGTGTCAATAAAAATAATATGCGAGAAGACGAATTGAAGAATGACGGGATTTTTATGGTGTTTTGAAATATTAAATATTCTGATTTTTTTAAAACTAAAATCTAACAGTTTATTAGCATGCGATAATCCGGAGCAACATAGAATTATTGGGAAGGAGGTGGTGGGTTAAATTACAACATATATGCATGTGCGTTTGTCGTCCCACCGGACAAGAGCACACTAGTCCCGATTTGGGGCGATTGCTGGTTCTATCTGTGCCCCCTTCTGTGCTCACCTGCCCCTCTTCACAGGGGTAACATATTTTGGTTAACACGTTTTTGGACAAAAACTCTCATTTTATCACGGGGTATGATTCTTTCCACTCTAAATCACTCTGTCTTTCAATTCTCTCATATTTTTACAGTCACAGTTAAGCAACGTCAACATCTGATGGTGATTTCTTTCTTTATACAGAGAGAGAAAAGAGAAGTGAGAGATGAAGAGATCTGATGGGAGAGAATCATACTTCTTTCATCACTCATTTTGCTAGCTGCTAGTGTCACTCTCAATCCTTCTCCACGTGTCCCTCCAGAGAGAGAGAGATGAAGGGTTCTTCAACACACACACGGGTGTTTATGTTTCATCGCTATCAGTGGGATTCGATTAGGGTTTTTGATGATTGAATTGGATTGATTGGGGGCAGGATAACTAGCTCCCTTGTAATAATATAGTTCAAAAAGGACCACATGCACCACAACAATTGCTCATACTGTCAATATATGCATACGACTCGCAGACTCAGGGGTTTGAAAACGAAAACGAAGCGTGTATGAGAGAGAGAGAGAGAGAGAGAGAGAGAGAGAGAGAGAGAGAGAGAGAGAGCACATGGTGGCATTGATTTCATTTGGCATACAAACACCAGACTACACATGCAAGCCATGTGCATTATTTAATCCCCCTTCTCCTTATTAGTCCTTTTGAAGGCAGTTGTTGACATGTCTTGGCTTTTGAACGTTGATAATACATCGGTAACCTTGTAAGTCAAAGCAAAACTAATATCGACATCTCTCGAAGATGATAAATATCAAATCGCTGTTACGTTAAAGTATCGACAATATCAATTACATATTCATCTATCAAAAAAAAAATATTTAAGCGCATTCGTAGCCTTATAAATATTAATTATGAATTGCTGTTAGGTTAAAGTATCAACAATATCAATTACATATTCATCTATCCAAAAAGTACATTTAACTCGTAGCCTTGTATACTCAAAAGTTTTGCATAACATATCTTCCAAAGAAACAATCTTATGTCAGGAACGTACAATTTTTGTTTGTCAAATGATAGATTTGTTAGATTAGGGAGTAGACGGAGTTCGAACACATTCCTCCAAAGAAACAATCTTATGTTAGGATTGTACAATTGGATGTACCTAGGAACCGGGTGTCGTTGCATAATTGGATGTTGAATTTGATCCAACGACTTAAAAGTAGTAAGAGATCTTATATTATATACGAGACACTGGTTGTTACACAATTGACCGTTGGCTTTTGATTTAATAGCTTAAATCTAATAATTGCGGGCCGTTAGATTTGATCTAATGGCTTGAAAGATGTCGACCTTCAATACATATAGATACTGAAGAATAATATTTATATTGCATTGGTCTTCTCTCCCTTTTTGGGGGCGCAAGTTCAATTTTCAATAATATCAGCCTATAAATCCATTAGCAATAATACATAGCCCAATTACTCTCTCCACTTACTTAATATATTCCACGAGTGGTATGATTTCATGTTGATGATGAATAACCTTAAAATTATCATGGTGTTTATTGAGAGCTAAGGAAGTATTTGTAATCAGTCCGACATTCAACAGCAAATTGCCTTTGTTGTTAAGTTTAAAGGTTTTCCCACCCACCACACCAAATGCACCAATCTACTCATGCATTTGACAACATTTGGTTTCATATGATTATCACTAACACAATGTTTTGTATTCCTTCTGAAGTCATCGGAGTCTTACTAATTCAAATGTTATAATATGATTGATGTGAGGTTTATATATTTTTTTAATACATCGATATTTTTTATACTAAAGGGGAGGGGAAATTCGGCTAAGCCACACAATGGGCAACCTAATTTGGTATCAAATTCGTCATCCATAAGATTCGAACTTAAGATTTCTCACTTCCAAGTGAAGAGAAATACCAACAGACCGTAGTATTGAATTGCAAGGTTTATATTTAGAGTATATCTATATCTATCTATCTATCTATCTATCTATCTATCTAATGTGAGAATACTAAAAAGGTGAAACATTCAAAATGCCCAAAATACCCCTCCCTAATTAAGAATTTCACAACAAAACAATTTAATTAACAAGGGTAAAATAGTAAAACTAGATCATTTTGAAAATTTCAAACAAAGCACCCACTATGTGGTTACTTGATGAAATTAATATCACTATATTTGACAAAAAAAAAAAATTACTAATACATAAACATAATAAATAAATAAAATCAATTAGCACACGCGTAAGCGTGTACTAAAGGGCTAGTTATTAATAAAAAGACCGGTTACAATATTGCGGGTATCATAAAATTATCACTAAAACCATGTCTACTCATGCATTTGAGAACATATTTGGTTTCATATAACTATCATCAAGCATGTCTCGTAATCCTATTATGGAGAAGATCACATAGTGTTACTAATTTAAGGATTATATTATGAATGGACGATAATGTGTATTTTAGAGTATGTATTATTAATACATAAATTATGTGTTATAATATTAGTGTAATTTTGGAATTACATTCTTAACTGTTGATGGAGAGAAATAAATGATGGAAACACCTGGTTTATAAAAATTTACAAAATGCACCACATCTATTCATATCTACTCTTACGATTAGAATATAAGAGATTTTGTTGCTCAACTCGTTAAAAGCATCTACTCGTAAACTCAAGATCATGCACTAAATTTATATAAGAAACAATTGAGAAACAAATCCTCAACTTTGATTCTCATTCAGTCATCTTTATATCTCCCCGATTACTATACAAAACAAAAGAGCCGTTTGCAGAGATGGCGGAGTTGTTAGCATGCATATTAATTAACCCCGACCCACTCAAAGATAAGGACACGAAATTAACATCCATACATGTTTACTTTGCCCAAACTCCATGAAACCTAATCATAAATCTATTGGGGGTTGCCGGCTCCACAAAAAGCATCATTTCATTAGTCGCAAGCATGTGCTTCTCTTAGCAGTTACATCAGTGGTACTGCCCAGGCATGCATGTTTCTGCTTTATATATATATATATATATATATATATATATATATATATATATATATATATATATATATATATATATATTGAATTTTACCATGAAATAGTGAATTGAATGAGTCTGCTTTAGAACAGTAAAGTCAATTGCTTTTGAAAGGATATAACAGAATAAGTTGCATTTGCAGTACTATATTTTTTTTTGGTAAAATGCAGTACTATATTGTACGCACTTGATTAATTTGTTTATTCTTCGGAGTTGGATAGATATGATGTTCTTTGGCCAGCTAGCGTTGCAAACTAAGTTAGGTATATAAATCTTTGTTCCAGGCTTCCAGCTAGGTTACAGAAACAAATAACATTGGTTATATCTTCCACTAATTTGACTTAATAATATATATATATTCTTTTGCTAACTTTTTTTTATATGGAATCAAAGCTTAAAAAGATGTTATTTTAGTTGCTTTCAATTGAGTTTAACCATAGATATCACCAGTGAGAGAGTTTCCTTCTTTCATACTTCACATTACGAATGCATAATTCTCCAAAAGGTTGAGACGGGACCATATATATAGTGTCATAGTGATTGGACTTGTAGACGAGCAATTTATGTATGAGTGGTATAAATATCAAAAGGGTTTTATGTTTGCGATAATCGCTCTGATGTGATTGTGATTTGTATATACTTATATATATAGGTTGAAGTTCCATCGACGGTGGAGAACTATTCACACGTGATCATGAAGACGAAACCCCATTTGTCATACAGAAGCAGCAGTTACCTTCAAATATGCAACCCTAATTAAGTTCTAATGAGAAAATTGCATCTAATTCTCAGCTCAATGAAGCAACAGACGGAGGAGGAGTGGTATTGTTGGTACTGTGGCAAAGATATACTAAGAAAAGATATATATAGTGGCACACATGAGGAAAATCGTTAGTCGCATGTGATCTGTCAAGGCATAGACCAACAACATAGATCGGTATTGCATTGAATCACCTTTAAATTTCTTCGACCATGTAAGTAAACAACCAACCAACGAACCAATATCTCTCTCTCTCTCTCTCTCTCTCTCTCTCTCTCTCTCTCTCTCTCTCTCTCTCTCCAACCCTTTATATTTACACACACATATATCTACTTTTTTCATATGAGTAATGCTAAAGAGATTAAATTTCCAAATTAAATTATGTGTCACCAATAAAAAATAAGTACGTTAATTAACACTTTAGTAATAATTCAATCATCAACTTTCATATATTTTGTTTACAAATACAGTCGCATTATCCTTTTCATAAATATGGGTCTTGCGCCATGTGAGTACAAGAAAAGCCACGGGAAGAGAAAAGGACATGCATTTGAAAATCGTATAGTCTAGACTAATAAAGTTGTTTAGACCACATGGAGGGGTCGTGGGTTTGTCCATTAAACTCCAAGAACAAATAAAGTAAAAGAGAAAAAGAAAAAGTCGTGGAGAAGATGGCAATTCCATATGGTCAGCACTACCTATCTAGAGAGAGATCAGAGAGAGAGAGAGAGAGAGAGAGAGAGATAGAGAGAGTTGATTCATATGATAATCCCAACTGGGGTTATAGTGAAGCAAATCAGGTTCGTCGTCTTGGATGGCGACAACTTCTCTAACCAGTTTCCATTTGGTTTTGAAGGTAGGAAACTCGGGGGGCCAATGGCCAACCATCCTATATATAAACTTGAAAATTTTCTTCCAAAATATAAGACGTTTAAATTGTGACACTGTGTGTCTAATCAATCTATTTCTGAACATGAACTTTGACAGTAAAATTTAGGATTTATTTGATAAATTATTTTGTTTTTAATTTTTATCTTTTGTCATTGAGATATTGAGGAAAAAACAATGCTGGAAATGAAAAATGAAGAAGGGTGGTGCGAAATACAACGAAACAAAGTGGAATGAATGAAAAAAAAAATCTTGAAAGTGAAACCAATTAGTTTAATACAGTTTTTTCTTTCCATCTTGTACATTTCCTTACTTCTAGATGTACTTCCTCCACTCTAATACAAGATTTAAATTTAAAATAAAATGATTATCAAACAAATTCTTTAAGGGTTAGGTTTCATGTTCCCTTTCCCTCCTCTCTTACTTATATCTTTTTTGTTTTCGTTTTTAGAAGGTTAAGGTGACTCTTAAAGTTTTAATACATCGATCTGCATATAATAACAAGTGAAAAATGAAAACACATAGCATTGTTTAAGTTTCATACCATAATTTCTTCTAATATACGGTATGATTCTGTTACAGTTTGAGCTCACATTTTTATTTTATAGAGAAGAACCTATATATGGTGACATGCACCAGGAATTAGGGATATTTTTCAATTTATAGTATTCAATCTGGATTACTGGGATCGCCAATTGATTTCGGAATTATCAAAGGAATAAAACAAGAGAAGAATGTTCCTAGCTAGAAATGATGAATTTATTAAAGAGAGTTTTAACGAAATACTTTCGATATTGTTCACTTTTAATAATATACCACATTTTTACCTTTTTCTGGTACTATTTACTACACATTTATTTGTCATTTTTCATTAAAACTAAAGCTTTTTTAGACTTTTCGTTAGTTTTTTTTTATTAAACTCATAGGACGATGATTAATTGCTAAAAATATCCTAAATAGTAACTCCAATTATTGTATATGGAGTATGGAGGGCAATTTCTTGTACATTAGAGCACTTCTAATAGGGTCGACAATTGAGTAGACAAATTTATTTTGATGAGCTACATATGCAAAAACTACCTCTAATGGTATAGGCAATTAAGTTTGCAAATAGATAGTGATTTCAACACACTCTTTTTATTTTGTACACACCCTTTGTTAATCGTAATTATTGATTTTACTTTAATTGTTCAATCCAACAGCTACAGAACTTGAGGGTTGTATATGAGGTGAGAAAAGGTATGTTCAAAGCACTAATCTTTGCAGATTTTGCCTATTCTTCCAGAGTATGTAGGCAATGTTGCCTACAATACCATGAGCAGGCAAATGGGGCCTCACATCTCCTTTTATAGTAAAATATTATATGACACAAAACTAAAAGGTAAAAATAAATATTATAGATGAAAGAAAATAATAAATATAATTTTGCCTATTTGGTTTGTCTAAACTATTGGAGTGACAAACTTTTTTCATAAAGTAATTGAGTAAACAACATGTCACGTTAACTTTTATAATATAAGTTTGCATACTTTGATTGCCTATACCATTGGAGATGCAATTAGGATTGGCCACATTAATAATATCGACCATGAAAATAAGCTCAAGTTGAGGAGAAAGGTTTAACTAATACATGTACATTGTCATCATAGTTTCTCGTTCTAATAATATAAAGATATATTTAAAATTTTCTTCATATAATGTTGACAAAAAACGCCACGATAACGGGATTTCCATATCATACAAAAGTTGCTTCCCAAGTTGAGAAGCTGGCCGGTTGTACTCTTCTTTTCTCTGGTGCAGGGCTATATTAATTTCGGTGACCTGTTATATTGTCTATGTCATATATAGTTACTAATTGATTGGATTAGACAAGACTTTTTCTTTAGTGGCTGACAAGTTTTTTCACAAGCTTTCAAAGGTTTATGCATTCCGCTCAATTAATACAATGTGCTAGAAACTAAAAACTGATCATGCATGGCTTATGATTTGATCGATATTGGACACGAAGATGCCAATTTGGCTTAACATCTCAAAAGCTAATAATTAATCAATGTACTACTAATCTTCCGAGATTAGCTAACTAATGTGTGGTTTTAGACTTTTATTAGTTTATAAATTATCACAGTATAGTTAATAAACTAAACCCAAAGAAAAATTGCTAACAGAGCAATTTAGTTTTAAAGGAAAAAAAAAAAAGTAAGGATAAAAAGGAGTATGATGAGGGTTTTCATCTAGCTAGCAGCAGCAGCAGCAGCAGCCATGCGAAGCACGTACGTTTTGATGAGGAAATTCATTTGCTTTTCGTAAATGGATGCATGCATGCACAGATCCGCCAAATTGTTTTTTACCTTCGGAATTCGGATACAAGAAAGATGGGTGGGTGATTCACTTAAATGGATCGGGGACCAAGCTAGACATTTCTGCAGGTACCATATGCAAGTATAATTAAGTCACATTTTTCTGCCAAAATATTTCAAACTTTAAAGCTTGTATATATGTACGAGATATCGAGTCTCCATATTTAGGCTTTGTGCATTTATTTGCATTTTATTCTATCTAAGTCACCATATCAAATCTAACAATTTAAAACTTGACACACCAGATATATATATATATATATATAGGTTAAAATTTTAACTGTAATTTTGTATAAAGGGAAAATATTTCCCTTTTAATGTGTGTTTCGCTGATCTGTCTTAGAAGAAAGAAGGTATGCTGTTTTCATTGAAAAGCATTCGTTCACGTCAGGGGCCGAAGGGCTTGTACTTAATGTTGTCGAGATTTAGTTGGTGATATGGCTCTTTATTTTACTTACCAAACATCTATTTGAAAAAAAAAAAGAAAAAAAAAAGAGATGAAAATGATCGATGCCGATTGCAATGCATAATTTAATTGGAATATCTGAGCCCTAAAAAAGATCTCCGGTCATTCACCTTGTTAGGTGCTTGCCACTCCTCAAGGGCTATGATCGCCCATACTCTCTCTAGTCTCTTATTAGTTTCGGACTCGGATCCCCTTCAGATCACGGAGCCTGCAGACCAACTAATGTCATTCATTGACGTTAATCATGCGGTTCTATAAGCCCACGCCAAACAACAGCGTTTTCTCTCCCTCACCATGCGTGCTGTATCTCCCCTTCTCTCTCGAGGGCTCTGATGCCCATACTCTCTATACGCTATAGTTCTCTGTGTGTGAAGTTTGTCATTTGGCCGGCTGGGATTTTTCTAGATATCTTATTAGTTTCATGTATGGGTAAAAGTAAAGAAGAATTGTTTTCTTACGAGTACTTTTCAAAATTCGAATCATATATATCTCTCCCATGCATGTTTCGCATGGTCTAATTGTGGTCAAACATAACATCAACAATAATCGGTTTAGTTGTCCTAATTAATCGGTTTAGTTGTCATGCGCAATTGCACATAGATAATTATATTCAATATCTTCTTGCGGGGACCAAACAAGTGTGTGATACAGTGACACAGCAGCTACCTTGTCAAAGAGATGAGAGGACGCTCAAGAAACGAAGCCAAATTTTCTCACTTTTATACTCTCATCTTATTAAATTAATCTTCAGTTGAAAAAAAACTGGACTGGAAATTTTGAGTTTAATTACTTCCTGCAAATTGTAACCAAGTTCGCATTGTAAGTTGGAGAATCTGAGTTCTTCGGGGGTTGAGTCTGATTGTTTAAATTACAAAATATATTGTTTAGTTTAAACTCATAAAAACCGTTGTAAAAGACTTTAATGAGGAGATAATTTAACCGTCCAACTCTTCAAAGGCTGTATATACATATCATTAGTATCTTCTTTTTTTCTTTTCCAATTTAGGTTTTGTTATCATTAGTATCTTCTTTTTTTCTTTTCCAATTTAGGTTTTGTTTTGATGCATCTATGTTGCATAAACCAATCCTATTACATTGCATGCAACGATAGCCAATAAATGAATATTGTGCAAACAATTATATGGTGCTTCAGAGTATATGCTATATACTTCAAATGTTTTAATCATTGAATACTCCAAAACACTGTAAAAATTCGAAAACAATTCTATGGTGCTTCAAAGTATATTACTTCAAACGTTTTAATCATTGAATACTCTGAAACAACATAAAAATTCCTCTAATGCCTTATCCAAGTGCCCTAGCTGCCGTTGACGAATATATATGATATTGTTACGTAGTCTTCCGGTTGAGCCAACTCTGACTTACTTCGAAGCTTTGAGAAAATTAGAAAGTAAGACAATGTCACAGGCAAATAATGTTATTGTTCTATCATGACCACATATATATAAACCAAACCCACCATACGATTCTAAGACTAGTGTCGTATTCTAGTTATCCCCAGTTCATTCAAACCACATATATATATACACACACACACACACACATATATATTCACTGAATTTGATAAAAGATGGGAATAATCTATCTTGTCTTCGATGCTTTACAAAAATCTCTAGTATTAAGCCTGTGGAGCACTTGCATTTCATCTCCATTTTTCTTCACTTGGAACGCTTCAAGTAGATTTTTTCAATTTCAAGTTTATGTCACATTTGACGAAATGGAACTCTTAACCTACATATCATCAATGGTCAAAGGTAGTTTTAAGCTGGCATGGGTTGTATCCCAACGCAACTTTTTATATGGAAAATAAAGTTACCCTTTCGCTCGATCTAGCATAAATTATCCCACCCTACACTAGCCTCTTTCGTGACAAAACTCAAATCAATCATCCACACACTATGAACAAGGAAAAGAAAAAAAATATCCCTCCTCTAAAAGTTCATTTGTTCCACTTTTGCCTATTATCCAATATCAAAACTCTAAATAAAATGCATAGCCCGAATTATAAAGCCGCCATATTGGTGGAAATAGCCGAGACGACCTGAATCAGATTGATAGCTTCATGTCGGTAAATAGGGGTGGTTTGGTATGGGATCCCATACCGAACCCATGTTCCAATTTTCAAATCAAAATTTTTGACAATTTCAATACCGATCACAAACCAATTTTTTTGGAATACCAATTTTTGGGAATCCCAAAATAGTTTTGGGATTTCGGGACAAATCGGGAATCCCAAAATGATTTTGGGCTTTTGGACTAAAATTTGACATATTATGCTTTTGGGCTAAAATTCAACCTTTTTATATTGAAAAATTGAAATATAGGCAGTCATAATCTGCCAATTTGTTTATACTAATCGGTGCGCACAAATCTGCCAATCAAATGGCAAGGCTCCGTCAGTATCTGCCTATTCAAAAGCAATCTGCCAATCTGAAACGTTAATATGTGCTTGAGTAAACTAGCACACCTATCTATAATCATGCCAGTCCCCAAAATTACATATAAAACGTTAATATATGCTTGAGTAAACTTCTGTACATATATAATATAAATATTATAGATAGATGTAAAGTTTTCTCAAGCAAATTGTAACTTATAATCTATCTATGTATCCATCTATCAATCTCCCGTGTTTATTCTACATCTATGTATCCATCATCAATCTCCTGTGAAAATTTTGCATATGTTCCACTATCTATCTTAGGACTCCTTCCTGTATATGGGAATACCGAAATCCCAAAAACTTGAGACCGATTTTCGTACCAAAATTTTGAGATCGGTTCGATATTGGATACCGAAATTTTCGAGAATTTCGGTTTGGTTTTGAGATTTTTTTTGGTTCGGTTTGGGATTTTTGGGATTTTTTTACAGCCCTACCGGTAAATGAAGCGGCACCTAGCTTCCCAAATATACCAACAACAAAAGGCAATGAGAGACAAAACCCACCACAATCCCTTAGCCAGGGCCCGGGTAGGTGGTTGCCGCCGCATCTTCCCTTTGTTAAAATTAATGTTGATGCTAGTTGGGATGTTGGTACGGGAGCTGGCTTTGCAAGGGTTGTGTGCGGGATGCTTCGGGGCATTTTCTTGCAGCCCGTAGATCAAAGCTGAGTGCCACTTGTGTGGAGACTGCGGAAGCGTTGGCTGTGCAGGTTCGTCGTGAGTTGGGGATTTTTTTGGGTCTTACTCATGTGGTTGAATCTGATTCTCAAGCTCTTATCTCATGTTTGCAAGGATCAATCTCTGAAGGCAGATGGGAGGCTTTTCTTGTTTTAGCGAGATGCGTGAAGATTGGGGAAGCCTTTCATGACTGTCGCTGGTCTTGGATTCCAAGATCAGCCAATTTGGCGACTGACCGTTTGGTGTCGCGACGATGTGTGATGTCTCGTGGGTTCATCGACCCTCATCTTCACTTGTGCATATTTTGAATAAGGATGGTTTGCCGTGCCCACCCTAAATTTGTGTGGGAGGTGCAAGGGGGGACACTTGGAGCTTTGCTTTGAGTGTCGTGTCTGTAAACTCATGTACTTCCTGTTTCGTGTTTGGTTGATTGCCGGTGTTGTGGCTATTGTTGTACTTTTGGGCTTTTCATGCCCATTCTGTTTGCTTTCCAAAAAAAAAAGTTTGAAAATTAGGGGAAAAGACAAATCTTCGTTATCGATCAAATATTGACAACATCAACATATCAACCGAATCCGAAAAATGGTCATTTTAATAATTGAAATTTTCCAAATGCAAAATCCTTTCAAGTTGGCCCAATATCTATTAAACCCTAATAACGGGCTTTTGAAAACTTGAACTATGGACTTTTTGTTTACTAATCCCACCGGCCCACACTCGACCCGAAGATTCCAGTCCAATAACACACACCCTAAACCAAAAGTGACGTCGTTTTTCGGTCTCTCTCCTCCATCCCTGCACTTGTTCTCAGCTCGGTCAAAACTGTGGAAGCATCCACAACTACAAGTCGTTTCTCCGTCTGAAATTGCAATTATCCTGAGAGTGTGAGAGAGAGAAGAGAGAGAGTGGGAATGGCTACGGAATCGCCATCATCGTCGTCTGCGGCGGTGACAGAGCGGAGAGGAATACCAGGAGCGCAGTTCGTAGAGGACGTGCAGACCTATCTCACTCAGTTAGGCCTCGACGTCAACTCTGCCCTCGCCTTTCTCCAAGAAAGGTTCTGCCCATTTCGATTCACTCCTTTATCTATTGACCCTTCAAAGTAATTTTAATTCTGTGATCGGATTTTTGATTCGTACGTTTTAAATTTGGATTGAAATACATGAAAAGAGCTATTTTTCCACTACTTTTTTGCTTCAAGGAATAAAAACTGTTAAAATGGATGTTTGTTAATGTTTTTTTTTCCCTGTGTGATTGTTGCTTGCAGACTTCAGCAGTACAAATTGGTTGAAATGAAGCTTCAAGCTCAGCAGAGAGATCTTCAGGTTTTCTCGGCAAAGCCCTTTTCTTTAGATCATAGCGTTGTGTTCTTTGTTATTCGATTAGTCTGCGTGGCTCGTTTGTTGTTTCGAAAAGCACCCAACTACAAGTGATTATTAGACAGTGTGTCAACAGACTCAACACCATTGCATCTGACATAGTTTTTACTCCATTTATAGCTTTTGCCGGTACTTATGAAATTTGATGCTACTTGGCACAGTGGCACGTTGGAGTTTGCCTTTAAACCTTGAGTCTAATCTGCAGCTATATTGGACTTTGCCCGTAAAAAAAAAAAAAAAAAAATCAAGTTTTCGTGGTTAACTTGACCCCATTTCATCACCCTTGGGGTAAATTCTAGGTGTGGGAGAAAATGATTGTAGTGATTTATCATATTCTGTTTATAAAAATACATGTTATGGAATTGCTTCACTCATGATTGTACCTGACCTGTGACTTCAGTATGTGAAAAATCAGATTGACTCAACTGTGTTTTATATCAACTTATACTGTTTCTCCAATGTTTATTTTCCCATGTATTAATATTGCATTCTTTCATTTTTATTAGGCAAAGATCCCTGATATTGAGAAGTGCTTAGACGTTGTTGCCACTTTGCAAGCCAAGAAGGGTACTGGTGAGGTTCGTTTTTTGTGATTCTCCACCCTTTGCAGTATGTGTAATACTATACTTGTTCTATCTTTATTTGTATTTGATGGACCTGTTCAGCAGCATGATTTTCCCTAGTGATGTCCCATTTGTGAAGCATGTTTTCTCGTAACACATGCAGTTTTACTCAATTCATGGTTTGAATTTTACTCTCATACATGAGCTTAGTGATGGTAAAAATTAAATTATTGGTGTATGATTGATTCTTTATCTTTTTTACATCTCCTATAACTTACTTATCTTTTTCCATTTCTGCTTGTTTCTCATTTCTTTCTTTCTCAGTGAGGATCTACCCTGCAATTCCTGTTTAGGACTAAATGGCTTAAATATTTTTGCCTTCCTTACTGTGAATTTTGTACTGACCCTTTAGGCTCTCAAAAGTGGTGTTCTTGTTTATTAACTACAAACTATGCTATGTAATTAGAACTTTATAGGTTTTTCTTACATCTTTTAGGATTGGGGTTGTGTTTAGACTTAGTAAAAGTGCTTTAGAGAGTTTGTGTGTGAGTGTTTTGAGTGGTGGGTGGGTTCTGGGGGTTAGGAGAGGAATGATATTTCCATACTTTATGTAACCAGCAGTTAAAGCAGTATCTCAATATGGCAGATTATGTGAGTCTTACTGAAATACAAGATAATTAGTTCTAAAATTACAGATTACAGAATACCGTTGCACTCTGCCTTGTGATTGTGATTACCATCAGGATAGTTGAAGGTGTAGTCATGGGTCATTAAACATAAAATTAGGTGTCTAGTCAGGTAACTTGTTGATGATGCCAATTGATCACAAATGTAGAGTACACACCGTTTGCTCATAAATCAAAATTTCAGCTTTGAATTGAATAGATGATTTTTTCTTCACACTGTATTCGGGATGCAGGAACTTATTACAGATTTTGAGGTATCTGAAGGGATATATTCACGAGCTAGCATTGACAATACTGATTCAGTCTGTTTATGGCTGGGTGCGAATGTCATGTTGGAGTATTCTTGTGAAGAGGTAAGCGACTTCTTTTATCAGCTGTTTATTGCTTTCGAGTTTAGAACATTAGCATCAGTTCTGTAATATTTTGATGCAGGCTACTGCTCTTCTCCGAAAGAATTTAGACAATGCTAGAGCCAGTTTAGAAGTTCTTCTTGCTGATCTACAATTCTTGAGAGATCAAGTGACAATAACCCAGGTACTGAATTTGAAAGAATAAGTTCATGGATTCTGTGCTTTTTATGTGTGGATGCTGCACATTGTTTAATTATTGGCATTAAAGAGTATGAAACTTGCTAAAGTCTAAGGTCTATAATTACCAAAAGAACAAATGTGAAGGAAAAAATCTAGGGAACTTTAACAAAAATATTTAAGCCATTTAGAGAACATTTGTTCATGTTCTGCTTGTAATGCTTATATGTCTCTGTTTAGTAACCAGTATATATTTCACATTGCTGGAAATCATAACGCTTTGACTACTATTAATCAGGTAACAATTGCTCGGGTGTACAACTGGGATGTTCATCAGCGCAGACTTCGACAATCTTCCCCTAAAGATTCGTGAACTGAATTTTCACCACCAGCCGGTTGGGAGTATGGTTCAGTTTTAAGTTCTCTAGTGGCTAAACTGTCCATCGTCTATTTATTTGCGAGAATCATACGCGCTCTTCACTTTCGCGCTTCAAGTTCGTGTTCTGCTTAATTAGAGAACAGTTGTTCGTCGCAGAAGATGTTATATTTATTTAGGACCAGTTTTGATACGTGATGGAATATTTGTGATTTTCTGTAACGTGTGAAATTGCTACAACATTAAATTGATAGGGCAGGCCTTGTTGTGAAATACATGTTCAGTACCTTGATTAACTCTTTTAAGTTTCGATTTCGTGTTATGGACCTCGGGTGCGCTGCGCGCTTGAATGAATGCTCTTAATCAATCTATGATTTAAATTTGAAACTTTGGGATGGAAAATTATGTTATGGACCCACAGAAACTTCGATGTGAAAGAAATTTGTCGGCAAACCTAAGCAAAAATTGAGGTGTTATGTGTTGCTGGGTCTGTGGTGATGTCAGTGCACATCTTATCCTTTCTCAAAAGGGTCGGAGATCTGGATGGTTGCTGATATAATATTCGCAGTCCTACACTTTTAGTCAGAAATGACATGATGTTAACACCTTAACGTGTGATTAAGTCAACTAATACAATGATTTAATTTTTGAACAAGACCCTAGTTGTTGCCTTTGAAAGGGGGATAATTATCTTCCTGTTTGTATATTGTAGGAAATGTTATCTTTTCGAGCAATTCCAGTTTAATTATCGAGTTAATACCGTTTCTGTTCTTGACCGAGTTCGATTAAGTTGGTGGGATTGCACTTAATGATCGCTTAGCTTGACACAGTCAAACAAAGTTCGAACATGAAAGTTTTGTGTTGGTATCAGTCGTAGTGCATTATTTGCCATTAATTTGCGTGGGACTTACATTAATTAATAATAGATATGGTGCCTGCGCTTTTATGTGTGACTGTTGCTAGTATTTTTCGTAATGTAGTATTTCTCAATGATTTGTGTGAGACTCGTATTAACTAATAGTAACATTTCACTGCACTTCTAAACACGAATAATGCTAGCATCTTTCATCGTGAAATAGGGAGGTAGAAGTCAGATTGCTGTTCTTGTTGACCTTCGTAAAGCATACAATATAGGGAACTTTAACGAAAAGCTCCCGGTACTGTTCATTTTAACAAAAAACCACATTTTTACACTAAAAAGTCAATCCTAGTACTATTCACTTTATTCTTTATTTTGTCCTTGTCGTTAAAACTTAAAGTTTTTAAACCCTTTTCATTAGTTTTCTTTACAATTATTTATAAGCATGTCATTGAGCACCTAATGTAAAAAGAATAAGCAGTTCTTTTTATTTTTTGGTAAATCAAGCCCCTCTTAAGTTACTGTTTTATACATGAGAGTTTGAGATGGGATTTTTTTTTCTCTTGTATTTAGGTTTGAGTTTTTGCACTTATGCGTAAAGAGTTGGCTAATAAGCCCATAAAGTTCATTGCCTATCTGGGGTTTTTCTGATATTGTAATTCTCCAACATTTCGAAGTCCTTGTAATAGAGGATTAGAATTTGAAAAGCCAAACTATTTAAGACATGGTTTGTTTTGTAATGCTTTTAAAATGAATAAAAGCGTTTTTAGATAATAAAAAGTGTTTATAACAATAATTTGCAGAATCAACTAAAAAGATTAATTCTCAATTGTAAAACATCTTCCATCACAAAACAAAAAGAGTTTAGGAAGCAATTCCAAATATTTTTTTAATAAGCATTATTTTTGTTGTGTTTCTTACTAAAATGACACATGAGTCGACGTATTTCTCACAAAAAAAAAACCAATCATAAACAAGTCAGTGGAGATTTTTTTAATTAATTAACACGACTTAGCTTGTACTCAACAGTGATCAACCAACAAGAAAACTTTATTGCTATACTAATAAAAAGATATATCAGAAAAAACTTTTGGTGGTCTTGTGGATTAGTTTAGTTTAGGTTTAGGATAAACAAAACTAAGAGGACCTACACAAAATCCAACGGATCACACAGTTTAGTTCTCGTGAACCACCACCACCACCACCACTTACAACTCAAATTAAACAACCTTCATATGTGTATTTAGTCCAAGTCAAGATTCCATGTCCATAAAACTAAGAATTTAATTAAGTTTGATTTTTCTTTCATTTTTTAGGGTGACAAATTAACTAATAAATTGATCGTTTCCGGTTGATCAGAATAATCCACCATCCAACCAACAAAACAAATCTCACATTTTTTCTTCTATCATTCTCCTCCATATATCCACCTGATCCTTGCTTAATTGTATTTATGTTTCTATTATTTATAAGAAACTCTATATATAATAAATATAGATGGTCCATTCATTGGACTAAAACACAAGTTGATCCTTTAATTGGTTTTGACTCCATCAAAATCCGCATTGCGGCACGGCTTATATGTTTTCCTTCTCTTTCTTTTTCAGGAAAACAAGTTGCAAGTTAATGGATTGTTCTTGTGAGACTTTCGTTTTCTATCATGACTTTGACTTTTTATATCAATTAATCCTTGTTTCATTTATTATTATATCAGAAATTTGAAATTACATTAGAATTAATGTAAGGTGGACTCTAACATGAATATACAACCAATAATGCAAAAAAAAAAAAAAAGGGTTAAGATATATAACCTAATCACATTGTTCTAAAAGTCTCCGCCTAGGCGCTATGCGGCTGTCCACCACTCCGATTAATCCTTATGTGTTTGAAAATTAAGAAAGGGTGCCTAGACCTACCTAGGCGCTCGCTTAGCCTATCTAGGCGTCCCCTTAGGTCACAACTCTTACTTGAACAAAAAATAGATAACTTTCATTTTGCATTCTATTTTCTCAATAAATTGTAAGAGACTTGTTGAATACTTGGATGAACACTCATTATATGCTTGTGCTCCATGTTTTCATTATGTTCTAATACTTTATAATCTACATGCCATTTTTATTTTTCAAATTATATACAATTATTTATTTATTTTTAGTATAAGTAGACATTTATTTATATATTATATAACAAATTTAATTAAAATTTTAAAAAATCCACCTAGACCCGTCTAGACGCCTAGGCGCTAGGCCCCTACCTACCGTCTGACTGGTGTCTAATGTCTTTTAGAACCTTACCTAATCATACAAATTTCTTCACATTGCAAAACAAGCACCTCAAGTTTCACCCAAAAAGAAATTAAAGACCACTCATAGATAAAAATCTCAAGATCTCATCAAGTAAAAATGATGGAGAATATATACCTGGAGAAATGGAACAAAGAACAACATGACACAGTAAAAGTAACTTAATATATTTAGTTTATAGTTTAAATTCTAATCAAATACATAGCGATACTATTAAATTCTAATGTTTACTAGGTCAAAATGTATTTTTAGGTTTTTGGCGTATATTTGGAACTTTGATGTATATTATCGTATTCTTCTTTGAATGAGGAATCTTACCGAGTCTGGAGTTGAGATAGGTAGGTATAAAAGGATATTTTATCCTACCAAAAAGTTTTGAGGTTCTCATGTTTTCTAGTGAACTTGAGACTTTGGTTCTTATAAAATCATCCTTTTAAAATCATCGTTAGATTATATATATATATCATAAATTGAAGAAATTATGCACAATTACGCAGTTTATAAGTAGCAATTGCCCAGAGTAAAATATCTTTCACACCCTAGTTAGTTTTTTATTAACTTTTTTGTGGTCAATAACCTTAAAATCTAATTTCCAATACCATTTGGTCTGTAGTTTTTATATTTTTCAGGGTTAATTTCGGAGTTGAAAATTTGGAACAAGTGTAAAATTTTTTTACAACAAGATAGAAAAAGAGCGGGAAAACAAGTAGGGTTTTACGTGCGGTATGCAATCTTGCTCGAAAAGGAGAAGGAATCACACACAAATATTTTATAGAGCCGTGCACGCAAATCCATGCGGGTTTGTCCTTATTGCCTAGTAATTAAAGTCACTTTGTCGTTTTGTTTCTATAAACGCGTTTTAGCATTGTTGCAATTAGAATAACTTAATACATTTAGTTCATAGTTAAACAAAGAAAACTGTTGACTTTGACCTCCCATGTGCGGCCAACATGTTAAAATCACAAGATGGAGTCTAAAAATAATGTTATTAAAAAAATTGGGTCTCAAAGTGAGTGATTATAAAAAATAGCAAAGAGGGATTAGAGTAACTTTAATTCGCCGCAATCATCGTTGGGGTGTTCGCTCATCAAACGTCTAGAAGTATTAGACAGTCAAAGGCTTGAAATTGCCTCCACACACGGTATATGTCACCCAATCATATAACTATACATGATATATTACATAGATTATGATATAAATATGGTAATATTTGTTAAATTTTAGTTTGCATTAGCTTCAATGGTTTTTTCTTTGCGGTATTTTCCGCTGCATTAGCTTCAATGGCAGAGTTGAACACTTTGTACTATTCGTCGGGTACAATTTACTACCACGATGTTTGTATGACGAATATTACCTGATGGAATATTATCGAGCAAGATTGTAGGCGACGGAACTTTATTTGGTCCGATGAAATGATTTCGTCTGAAAATGATTTTCTTTTGTAGTGAATATGAGTTTAACTCACATCATTCGTCTTTTTCAACAATTTTTAGCGAGCTTAAAAACATGATTACTTTGTTTATACATTTATAATAAGAGTTTGACACTCGTTATTCTTCTTTTTTTACCATTTCATATCAAGCTTAAAAACACAAATTTTTTGGCCGTTTATGCAATTTAATAGAGGCTTTGAGTCTATAAGTATTGCTATTTTATTTCTTAATTCGATATGTAATGCACTAAGAAGAAGTTCTTGTCTGATATATATACAACTAAAAGAAGGTTATTTCTCTTCTACAATGTTCAAAGAGGTCTCAAGTTAGAATAATTCATCCTGCTTAATGAAAACAGAAAAATGAGGGTTTTCTATTGCCATCGATGATTAATTAGTTCTAAATATATATGGCTTTTAAATATGATATGTACTGTGTCTTTTAGTATGATCTTAGCATCTTAATTTCTCAACGGTTTTAAATTTTAACATTGCATCACCGTTGGTCCCAAAAAATGGAGAGAACTTATTTGTGGATGTCTACAGAAAAAATTATAATATTATTGGTCAAGGGTCATTAGGTCGACCATCAAGACCTTTAAACAACAGTCTTATTGTGGTATTGGAGGGGTTGGAGAAGAGAGACTTCTAACTTCTAAGAAGGTATTGACCTAGTGAAAGGATGAGTTCAGGGGTCCACAACTATGACTTTAATATTTGTAATAATTAAATTAAAATATAATATGTTTTTTTCTTTTTTTAAACGAAGGGGTTAATAGGTTTAACGTTTTGGGTTGAAGGGTAATTAAACTGTTAGTTGCTAGGGAAGAGGAGGACTGGTGATAATCGAACCCAGAGTGCATTGACATCATTGTTTTCTCTATTGTGGTAAAATGTCATCTATATGTATAATATATATGTTAATTAATAAAAGATAATCTTTCAGGATCCTGCTTAAGCTTAACTAAGCAATATATATAATGAAGGAAGAATAAATGGTAGTTCGCTATGTAGTTTAAAAAAATTGTTTTTCTGTAGAACCTAAGCTCCATGTTCATTTTGCACCATATAATATTAATGGATGATGTCAACATTAATCTAGAAAACGAATCCTAGAAAGCGACTTCTAAACCAAATAAATTTGATTTGGGTTACGCTAATTAAACGATCAGCATTAGTCATATTTAAACTTGTTTTTAAAGCACCAAAATCATTTTACTTTCATTTTTTTTTATTCTGTCAAAATGATGTCAAATGGGCATTCAGAAAATTTCTATACTAATTTGATAGACGTCGGCATAGTAAACCTAATTTAGTAAGCCGATTCCAAACATTTATGAAGTTTCCTCGGTGACTGTTTACCAGAAAAATCCAAGGGCAATAGAATTGTCGAAGGCATGCACCAGAAGGTCCACAACCATTCATTATTTCCAAAATATATTTTGTTTGTAAAATAATTATAAAGATATTCAAACTGCAGGTTGACTATATGCATGTCAATAATTCGGTCCAATCTATCTGCATACCTAAAATTTTAGAAAACAGTTGCAGACATCTAAAACTTATGAAAGTTCACACCTTAGATTCTGAAACATATATGTAAAAGATATGAAGTATATAATAAAGTGGTCGGTGATAAGATATATTATATATATGTTGGCAGGTTTGATAGAGCTCGAATGGGGCAATTGGAAGTTATAATTTTTAGGGTTTGATCGGTCGATGCTGCCTATAATAAAGCAAGTTTGCAACAAGACAGCAGCCACTAATGATTCCTCTGCTTTTATAAGCAATAATGTGGAAGAGAAGAGAATCTTAGCCCTTTCAGTTTATTGAGAATGCACTATCAAAGGTGCTACTGAATCGTTCTTATTCAAACGGCCAACTGCATGCAATATCTTGATGCCTTTTAGTTCAAGATATTAAAAAGAATTTGCTGAAAAAAAGTTAGGGTTTGTTAATTTATTGAAGTTGCATTCATTCAAGGTACAATGAATTATATACCCTGTGTATCAATTAATTTATACGTGAACATTGTTCATGGTATATATATTCAGGTTTGAATTTATAATTTTTTTTGTTGGAGGTATTAATTAAGGAAAAAACATAAGGCTATATTGGGCAATTTGGGCTGCCACATAATAATCTAAAAATATAATTTTCCTTCAAGACTGTCCTTTGTATCACATCCTTTTGCATTATACATGCATGCAATCGAAAGAACAAATTAAAAGATGTCACATCAACTTTTAGAGGTTTATCTCTCCTTTTCATATATGACGTGGAACAAATTTCAATCACACAAACAAATATTATGAACACTATTAGAAGATGCATAATTCTTATTCATTTGTTTGAAAATTTTCTCCCTTTTTTTTCTTCTAAAACTTAACTTGTACTTGGAGCATTTTGTTTCATGGAATGCAAAATGATTTTCATACACTTTTATTGCCCTTCAACACATCCTTGGTTATTTATTTTTGATTGATTTTCTGTTAATTTATTCAATTGTAAAGCTAAAAATAAAGTAGGCACAAAAGAAGAGTTGTGCATAGATAAAATTTCTCAAAATAATTAACATTACTAAATATGTGTAATTAATCATGTTGGATAACTTTTTATTTGACAAATCATGTTGGATAACTTGACACTATCAAAATGCTTTAACTTTACCAACTCCGTATTGGTTTTGAGACGTCATATAATAAAATGTGGTCACGACTAACTTTAGGGGTGTGCTATCCACACACCCATTTTTACTTCTCACACACCCCTATTACTTTTTGTCCATTAGATCTTCTTCAGTTAATCCGATCTGACGGTCGAAATCCAAAAAAGTGTGAGAAAAGTAAAAAGAAGTGTGTGGATATCACACCCCTAACTTTCTATTCCTCAACCTCTTTCATTTTCCTAGAAACTTGCTCATTGACTTCTGGTTTAAAAACAAACCAAAAGAATACAATGCAACAGAGATGTAAAAGGCATGAAATATTGTTATCCCCATCAACACATATTAGAAGCCTTTTAAGTTTTAAGGAAAGTTTAAGCCACCCCAAACCCCACATGTAATTAAAAGGGCTCGCAACCAAAGCTGTTTTGAGTGTATTCTGTGCAGCAAATAAGAAAAAATAAAGAGGAAAAGATAAAACTTCCCTGTTTTGGTGTCGTTGAAGAAACAAATATTCAAAGATTTGACTATTGACCTATGCGTTTTGAGTTTTTCAGATCCCCATACACGACATGCATATCGGCCGGTACAGCATCTGACTCGGAAACCCTTTAGTCAAACGTAAATTATGGGTCACCTTCGATGTGTCCTAGGGAGTCTAATAAGAACATTTATTAGATCATCAGTCAGTCACCACGCCCCCAATGCATATCGTGCTTTACACGATCTCCAAATAGTAGGGTTTGTGTTTATTTGGTGCTGTTGAATGCATGTGAAAGGAATATATGTGAAAAACCCTGGCTACGCTTTAGGAATTTACCCTTTGTTTTTCGGTCTGATCTCATGTTCTCCCAAAAGCTTACCTACTAAGCAAAACAGAGTCAACTAGGTCTCGAATAAGAAGTATGATTTTCTCTCTTTCTCTTATTTGTTCTCACATTTTATTTTTTATCTTTAAAAAAAAATAATATAAAATATTAACAATATTTAACTGTAGCCGTTCAAATAGCAGGGAAGAGAAAAAAGAAAGAAATTAGAATGAAAAAGAATCTTCCACCCTATAAAATAAAACTTTTCACAATTGTGTGATGTGATTCTGAAAATACATTGTTCATTAGCAAGAGAATCTTACTTGCAACAGATATTATATATATTTGTGATTGTTTAACGTATCACGCAATCACATAAAAAAAGATAAATACAAACTGTTAAACAGCTCGTTGCGGATAAGTTATTCGTAGCAGCTCCTTGCTCCTTAGCCAGACACCAGAAAAGGAGGAAAAGAGCCCAAGTTTTATTATGATATGCATACCTCAAATCTCGTGGAATATTGCAAGTTTGGAAAACTTGTTCAGTAAACTAGGTGGTATATAGTGAGGGTACACATCTTAGCTAGCTATGAAGTGATATTTCAATCGTAATATCGACCTTTTTGTTGCATGAAACCCCAAGAAAGCACCACACCTTTTCTATCTCATTTGTTAACTTTTGAGCTTAGCCAAAAAGATGGCATGCATGACGACCCTGGCAATCATTTGCAACTGAAATTAATTTGTTTTTGGAGTGTCTTTGTACTTATCAATCAATTTTTTCTTGGTCAGGTGTGTTTTAACAGGTATGTCTTAGGTATGTGTTTATTTGTCAATGTAAAATGTTCATCTTAATGCAAACATCAATCTTATTACAGTATTAACAATGTCATTCTATTTTGTTAACTTTAACAGTTTTATTATTATATAACATTTTGCGATTGTAGAGTTGTGTAATGTTACATTTATTGTAATTCATATATTGATGTTAAACATGGAAGTATTGAATCCAAAAGTAAATAATGATGATAACGTCCTCTAATAAACAAAGGTACCGATACCTTCTTTTTTTCTGTAAATGATCCAATGAAAAATGCTTTTTTGGTTGTTTCTTACACTTCCAAAACACACCCTAAGTCGAATTCGCAGTCTAAGATATGTGCATCTAGGAAGCTTAACACAACAAGTCAGTCGAATATGCACATGAGAATAAACATTAGTTAATAACATAATAATAAGTTAATAAGAATACTCTAACAACGGTCAGTTAATTCGAGGAAAGGATGATGCATCATTAAATATATTAATGACATTTGAGATAGATCCATTACTTCCATATCGTAGCTGGACCATAAAGAAAACCACAATAGTCATTGGTGTAATATTGCTACGAAATTGATGTGCTGAAAAGAAATTTCCCAGAAGACGAAGAACAACATGAAAATGTGACATTAATGAGATAGATCCATTATTATCATATGATGTGATAAATGATGTTTACATATCATGTGAATTAATAAATTTACATGATTAAATGTTGGTTACATGCATAACTTATTAGTACATGAGATAGTACTCCAATATGACAAGAGAAATGTTAAAAATACTCTCGCAAAGTGAGACTCTCAATGGGCTCTTTGTCATCTTATAATTTAACTTCAACTCTCACACTAAAATAAAAAATATTGTGTAAAAAACATAAGATAATAGACAGTTCATCATTATTGAGAGTTTCCTTAAGATTTATCGTACAGTAAAAATATGATCTTTCTAATATTAAACAAAAAGAAAAGAAATGAATAAAATAAAAAAAAGGAAAAGACAGACACTAGAGGGCGTGTAATGGAAGCAATCGTAGAATATATTTTACTGAAACCGCGTAAAGTGCATGTGCTTTGAAACTTGAAAGCCTGATCAGATAAAGGTGAACCTTTCGATTTGACACGTGGGATCCCTTAGCATCCCCTCGATTTCCTTATTATTTATGCATTTCCTTATTATTTATGCTCCACAACTTTAATATACATAAATAAATAAGTTTTTTTTACTTGCATAAATAAATAAGTACGTATGAATCGTTGGCACGTATTCTGTGTTTTACATTTGATATATTTAAATCTTTGTGTCAAAGAAAATCCAATATATCTTAAAACTTGCTTTATTCTGCTTATTCAGGTAATTAATTCACATATAAAGAGGCAGAACTGGCCTCCATTGTCCCACATCGAGTTTTGGAAAAATGAGGACTTTGGTGCCAATGTTGTAGTAAAGGAGAAATTTTTTATTGTGAAAGAAACACAAGTGTTATATCACGTATTTTAATAGAAGTGGTGAAATTTTTTATTTTTTAAGTTATTAATTTTTTAGCATACATATATCACAATTTATATAATGATACGTGGTGTATCACTCTGTGTACCTGTCACACTGAAAAATCTCTCGTAGCAAAGGTGGATTATATGAAAATAAATTACAGTAAATTCCTTCTTTCTTTTTTTACAGTATGATTACAGTAACTTTTTTTTTGTCAAAGTATGATTACAGTAATTAATTTCTGTTAAAATTCAAAATTGTCTCTAACAAAATTACTTATGACGTCCAATAAGTGTAAGATTGAAGAGAAATTTATTTTGTTTCGAGAGACCTTCATAAATGAGATCATATTAAGCCCGAATGATTGTTTAATACTTTTGCTTCTAATGTAAACGTTCATGCTTCAACAATTTGCTTGGATAAAAATATACATATCCTTTTCGTTTGAAAAAAATTAAGTGTGAGGTTGAAGAGAAATTTTTATATAGTTACATGCTTCAACAATTTGCTGGGATAAAAATATACATATCCTTTTCGATAAAAATATACATATCCTTTTCATTGAGATTGCGACACTTTTTGAAGCTCCAGCTATTTCATTGCAGGACGATATATATGTCCAAATGATACACTTATCTTGATGAAAAGATTTTAGTGACTGAAACAAATTATGGAAAAGATTTTCTCCTTCAAATAAAATGAAAAAAATGGTCGCATACAGAAAACAAAACAGTCTTCAACTTTGTCTTTTAATAAACTAGACAACAAATGGATTCATATAAAAAAGTTACTTGGAGGAATAGACGGGATGATGAGTTGATTCAACAGGGGCTTGATCGAGGAGTGGCGACGTCGGGGTGGATGGATTTGTTCCCTCGGGCAAAAATTCATTATGTGGAGTTGGAGGGTTCGGATCATTCGATGCTTATTCTTTCCACTGATGGGAATATTAAGAGAGGGCTAAACCTGTTCATGTGACATCCCACATCGTCCAGGGGAGTGATCCTTAAATGTATATTCTCATCCCTACCTAGCACGAGGCCTTTTGGGAGCTCACTGGCTTCGGGTTCCGTAGGAACTCCGAAGTTAAGCGAGAAGGGGGCTAGAGCACTCCCATGATGGGTGACCCACTGGGAAGTGACAATTGGTATCAGAGCCTAACCCTGGTCGTGGTGTGCTGACGAGGACGTCAGGCCCCTAAAGGGGGTGGATTGTGACATCCCACATCGCCCAGGGGAGTGATCCTTAAATGTATATTCTCATCCCTACCTAGCACGAGGCCTTTTGGGTGCTCACTGGCTTCGGGTTCCGTAGGAACTCCGAAGTTAAGCGAGAAAGGGGCTAGAGCACTCCCATGATGGGTGACCCACTGGGAAGTTGCTTGTGAGCTCCCAGAAACAAAACCGTGAGGGTGTGGTCGGGGCTCAAAGCGGACAATATCGTGCTACGGTGGTGGAGCGGGCCCGAGAAGTGGTCCGCCCCGGGCCGGGATGTGACAGTTCATCTATGATTCGAGATGGGGGAAGAGTTCGGAATGTCGAGATATTGTTTCGGAGGCATGGAAGGTATCAGTGGATGGGTCATTGGCGTTTAGAGTAAGTGATAAGTTAAAGGGTACTCGACATGGTCTTGTGGCTTGGAAGAAGACTATGAAGCCGAATTCAAAACGAAGGATTGAGAAACTCAAAGATGAAATTAGGAAGGAAATTGTGGATCCTTATGTGCGGCAAGAATATATTAAGGCTAAGGAAAAGGAACTTTCATTGGCTATTCGGGAAGAGGAATGTTATTGGAAGGTGAAATCGCGTAATACATGGCTTCGTGAAGGGGACAAAAATACAAAAAGATTTCATGGTCAAACGGTACAACGTCGGAGGAGTAACATGATTTAGGGTTTGGAAGATAGTGCGGGCGTGTGGAAGAAAGACCAAGCATGTTTACAGGATATTGCAATTAATTATTTCTCATCTTTGTTTCAGTCTGGGCACTCACGGCAATGAGGGGAGGTGGTGGCATGTGTGGAGACTAGGGTGAATGATAAGGAAAATGAGGAGTTAATCAGGCCTTTTTTCGAATGAGGAAATTCGGGAGGCTGTGTTTCATATTCCGGTAACTAAATCACCTGGTCCGAATGGTTTTACTGTTGGTTTTTTTAAGGATCATTGGGAGGTGGTGAGTGGGGATATTATACAAATGGTGCATGCTTTTCATCACTCAGGACGGTTGCTTCAGAAGATTAACCATACACATATTGTATTAATTTCGAAGGTAAACGTTCCGCATCGGATGACGGAGTTGAGGCCGATATCTTTGTGCAATGTCATCTATAAAGTTATTACCAAGGTGCTGACCATGAGACTTAAAAAAGTGATGGATCGGGTTATTAGTATCAATCAATCTACATTTGTACCGGGACGACAAATTCATGATAATATTCTAGTGGTTCATGAAATTTTGCATTCCTTAAAGCAAGGGGTGGATGGTCAGATGACGATAAAATTGGATATGGCGAAAGCGTATAATTGGGTGGAGTGGGATTATTTGATAGCAGTTATGGGGCAGTTTTATCCCAAATTGTGTGATTGGAATAAAGAATTCATTTCCACGGTGTCTTATAGTGTCATGGTGAACGGTGTTCCGGCAGGGTATTTCAGACTCGAGAAAGGGCTTCGGTAGGGGTACCTAATGTCGTCTTTTTTGTTTCTTCTGTGTACGGAAGCTCTTTCGGCATACATTCAAAAGTATGAAGCGGAGGGCCTGCTTAGTGGGGTGAGGGTAGTAGCGAATGTTATGCCAATCAGTCATTTGTTTTTTGCAGATGATTAAGTGATATTTTGTAAATCTGATGAAACAGAGGCAGGACAAGTGATTAAGATTCTGGAGGATTATGGGAAGGTTTCGGGTCAGGTAATTGATTTGGAGAAGAGCTCTATTTTCTTTGGGAAGGGCTGTCCTAAGAAACAAAAAAAAAAAAAGGATTGTTCGGTGTATGAATATCCAAGCCAAAGATGGGTTTGGCAAATACTTGGGAATTCAGGCAGATTTTGGGCATTCGAAGAAGGCGGTGTTTGAAGCGGCTCGCCGTGGTATTGAGAGTTGGATTGATAGGTTGGAAAAGAATCCTCTTGGGGCGGCAAGTTTTAAACCGAGGGATGTGGTAGAGGGTGGGTGATGGGGAGTCCATTCAGGTGGCGAGTGATCCGTGGATCCCTAAGCCACGTTCGTTTAAACCATTGATGCGGCAAGGGGCTCCTACGGTGATGGTTAGTGAGTTAATTTCTCCGGACAGACAAGGATGGAGAATGGATTTGGTTGAGGCTTTGGTGGAGCATGCGGATGTGGAAGTAATTGAGGCTATTCCAATTAGTAGACGGGGTTGTAAAGATTAGAGAATCTGGCATTATACAAAAAATAGGATCTATTCGGTGCATTCGGGGTATTATGTGGCGATGGAGATGTTGAAAAACAGTGAAT
This sequence comes from Crataegus laevigata, assembly GCA_963580275.1. NCBI lineage: Eukaryota > Viridiplantae > Streptophyta > Magnoliopsida > Rosales > Rosaceae > Crataegus > Crataegus laevigata. Next base: position 11,468,586 of record OY756940.1, on the reverse strand, counting down.
TTGGACGCAAAGGGAGGGGGCATGTAAAGCTCGGCGGGTGAGGTGGGGGGAGTGTGGAAGAAGATATGGTCTCTGTTAGTTCTGAATAAATTACGGTTATTTATTTGGAAGGCATGTCGGAAGGCGTTAGCTGTGAGACATAATTTGGAGCGGAGACGGATCCGGGTGGTTAACAAGTGTGATCTTTGTGGGATGTCAGATGAGATGGAGGCCCATTTATTTTTTGGGTGTGAGTTTGCTTGAGCTTTTTGGTTTGGGACGTTCATGCAAATTGATTTGACGGGCATAGGAGTGGTGGATTTTTTTGAGGGCAGGCAGAGATTATTAAAGTGACTGGAGTAGGAGGTGGATGTTGATTCAATTTTGCAACAGGTTGTGTTTGGGTTTTGGCGAATTTGGAAATGTAGGAACGAAGCAGTATTTTCTGAGACACGGATTCTACCACATACGGCAGTGGAGTTACGGAGGAAGCAACTGGGGGTATTTAGGGAGGTAGAGCTAGAGGCTGGGGGAGGGGGGAGAAGCAGGGCGCAGGGAGTCACGGGTTGGAAGTGGAAGTGATTGGGAAAAGGGAAGAACGGAGATGCATTAGAAGAAACCTCCGTTTGGAACTCTGAAACTGAATTGTGATGTCGCCTGGCAGAGTAATTTGAAAGTGGGTGGGGTGGGTGCTACGTGAGTTTGCGGGTATCCCAAAGCTTGTGGGAGGGGTGGGTGGTGGAAAGTTTGCGGCTGTGATTATGGCAGAGGCGGAGTCAATTAGGGAAGGCATGGAAATGGTAATTCGTCGTGATGTGTTGGGTTCCAGTGTTGGTTTGGTGGTGGAATCAGATTCCAAAAGGTTAATTCAGATGATTAATCAGGAGGTCTTGGCTGATGTGACTTTGGATGTTTATCTCCAAGATATTTGGAGAATGGCGGGCTTGTTCCAATTGGTGAAGTTTTGCTTCAGCCCTCGGCAGTGCAATCATGCAGCTCATTCAATGGCGGCGCACGTCGTTAAGTATGGCGGGAGATTTGGTTGGGATGAGTTAACCTCATAATTTCTTTTTAATTTTTTTAGCAGAGGATGCAAATGTATCCATTCATATTTAATTCAATAAAGTTCTACCTTTCGACAAAAAAAAAAAAAAAAAAATTTCACATTTACTGTATTATTGACAGTCTGTTTAAATTTGAAAATTTTCCGAGCCACTTCACATATTAACTGTGATAAATACATAAACTTAAGAGAAAAGTAATTTCCAAGTATAAAGAGAGAGAGAAAAAAAATCTTACTTTGTCTTATAGCTCTATTTGACCTTTTTTTTTTGTGAGGATGTGAAGTTAAAAAGTTTTGGACTACTCTCTATATTGTCAATTGGTTTTATGGTAAAATTTCAACTTTCTTTATTTCTCTCTTTCCTTTCATGCTGTTTCTTTCCTCTAATCATCTTGATCCACCATTATGTCAATCTTTTCGCTTCCGCGAGAAGAGTTTTGAACCCTCTTTTGCTCTGTTGAGAAGAGCTTTTGTATAACAGCTCTAACTTGGTATCATACTCGTAGCTTTGAGGGGCGATTATTGTTCAAAGTTGAGATGGTGGATTAAATTTTTCTTGTGGTTTTGTGCATGAAAAATGACTATGAGGATTCCTTCGAGTCGACTTATTGTAGTGCATCAGAGGGCGGTGTGGTCTTTTCCTCGTGTTGCCTTTTCGATGGGTCTACAACTTGCAAGTTTCTTTAGATATGGGTCGTGATTGGAATTGCATCGTGCTTTAATGAGTTTTTGCCTTTTTATTTGTGTTGTTTCTTTTAATGTATGCAATCTCTTAGTTCTTTTTGACATTCCTACCCTCTATACGTTATGGATCGTTATACTACTAAAATTACATTTTATTTCTAAGAAAAAAACCAATTTCAAAAATTAAAGTATGATATATTTAAATCTTAAAGTGTAAGTTTAGGTTTTTTATTGTACATTTTGATTTGTGGGGAGAGATGAGAGACACATGGCCCATGCGGTTTATATAAAAGATACAAAACAACTGATGGCGTGAGCCATGAAGAAAGTGACATTCATCGAAAATAATTATACAAAACAACTCCATAACGAAAAAGACATGCATATATTAATAAAAAAAAATTTACCAGAAATAAGGAAGTCATTTTACTTCATTAGTTAGTTTCTCACAAGTGATCATTTAGTGAATGTGCAAAAGCAGGGTATCAACCATTGAGTCTAAATACAAAGATTAACATTAACCCCAAAAAGACAAATGCTAAATTGAAGTTGAACTTAAGTTTAATATCGATCATTAGATTAGTTTTATATAAAGATCAGATGATGGATTCTTGTGATCGGGTGATTAGAACTTATCACATTAGGCTGCTTATTGAGCAAAAAAAAAAAAAAAAAAAACTCATGTGGTTTCTTTAAGCTTTAAAGATTCAAAAGTAATTTTAGCAATTTAGTTTTATTTTCATGCACTCTTTGTTTTTTCTACCTCTTACAATCTTACTTGGTTTAGCATGTTGTGCACGTCTATAACATACCGTTGAATTATTTTTTTTAATGCATAGTAACTTGATAAAAAAAAAAAGGAGTTTTCTGTTTCATTTTTTGTTGTTAGAGTAGGCTTTGGCGATTGAAAGTTAAAACCTAAAATTCAAAAGCCGCGAAAGAAACTTGAAAATGGTTTCGAGATAGCTGCACATGCATGCAGAGAAGTGAAGCCTTTTTGGTAGCCCACGTGTACCTGCAGAAGCCGAAGCCCCGTCCACATTCCTCCGCATTCCTACGGACTCGGCCGGTTCCCCACCAGTCAAAATCCCGCGTTAAGAAACGACTGTGGGCCCTCCTCCGCTCCGAAGGGGTCCACGCAGCATCCATTAATGCTCGGCCACCGTCCCGTCGACAAGCTCCGTCCGCTCGAACCCCACCGACACGTGTCGGTTTGGGTGGGAAACGTCTCCGAGCCAAGCTGTTCTCCAAAAATCCCTGCCCAAGTCCTTTCACACTTTAAAAAATAAGAAAAACATTTCTTCTTTTTTTTCTTCTTTTATATTTTGGTTTTTATATAATAAAGCAAATAAAAATCCCTTTCTCTCTATCTTCCTTTCCACATTTCTCTCTCTTCTCTCTCTCTCTCTCCTCTTCCCTCTCTCTATATCTCAATATCTGAGAGACTTGGAGAACAAGTTCAAATGAGGAATATGTGCTTCTGATTTTTAAAAACAATCCATGGATGGTAGAGAAGAAGAGCTAAAGACCACCGATCGTAGCAACAGCATGGCAAATTCGGCAGTTTTCTCCGACGAGATTCCGACCAACTTTCCTTCCTTTTCCGGCATATTCGACATGCCATCTTCGTGCGAAGATCAAAAGGGTTCTCTTGGAGGGTACATGGACTTGCTCGGAATCCCAGACTACGCTCCTTCTCTATTCGATTTCCCTCAAACTACGTCGTCGCTCATGATGATGCCACCTCACCACAATCAGCAACAATCACTTCCCTCTCCAGCATCTACTTCTACAGTAGTAGCGCTGCCGGAGAGGGAGAGTGCTACTACTACTAATACAAACTCGGAGGTTTTGAACAGCAGTACGGCTCCGACGACGCCGAACTCGTCTTCGATCTCTTCGTCGTCGAATGAAGCTGCGGCGAATAATAATGAGGGCCAAATGACAAAAGTGCAGGAAGAGGAAGCCGATGAGCAAGATCCGGAGAAACCCCAGAAACAGTATGACCTACTTGCTAATTATTCATTTGATTTTTTCTAAGGTTTTTTGTGTATGTTTTGTCCTGTCTAATATAGTGCAGACAGCGAACATATAGCAAGTATAGTTTCTGATTTTTTTTTAATTTCTTTTTATGATCAACTTTTTGTGTAAGATATTAATTTTTCTTTGTTGATGGGTCATTGGAAGTTGGTGTTTCCTTTTCTGATTTTTGTGATGGGAAAGTTGAGTACTAACAAGTTGATTGATGATGGAAATACAGATTGAAACCGAAAAAGAAGAACCAAAAAAGGCAGAGGGAGCCGAGATTTGCGTTCATGACAAAGAGTGAGGTTGATAACCTAGATGATGGCTACCGATGGCGAAAATACGGCCAAAAAGCTGTCAAAAATAGCCCTTATCCCAGGTATACATATTTTCTCAAAACCCTCAACGGAAATCACGCAAACTTGTGTTTAGTCAAGTTGACTAAAATATTGTGCTTTCTGCTCTACATCCAAGTTCGAAATTTAGATTAATTTTAGCGTAGACTACCGGTTGTTTAAAACAAAAATCTCTCCAAACCCCTTACCTTCATTCTCAACCCCCTATTTCAATCATTCACTCATTTGTTCAGTGTACTTATAGTTACTATACATGCATCTGTGTATCAATTGAATTTCACCCTCAATTTCTTATGGGGCACGTAATGATTAATAATGTTAATTAATTTGTAATGTATTTATGTCTACGCAGGAGCTATTATCGTTGCACCACTGCGGCCTGCGGTGTGAAGAAGAGGGTGGAGAGGTCGTCCGACGACCCGTCCACTGTGGTCACCACATACGAAGGCCAACACACGCATCCAAGTCCCATTACACCGCGTGGCACAATGGGAATTGCACCACTTCCGCATCAGTCTACTGGGTTTATATCTGCTGCGGAGGCATCATCAAATCCCTTTGGTGTTCAGCAGTTTTTATCTCATCATCATCACTATCAACAACAGCAGCAACAGCAATATGCTTATATGTATCAATCCTCCCCTTCTTTGAATATCAGCTCTTCCACCTACGGTGGTGGTGCTGGTGGCGGTCCTTTTAATCCCTCCTCATTTTCTACTAGTTTACTTCAAGAGAGATATAATTTTGAAGGACCCCCTTCTTCTTCTTCGGCTACCAATTTTCTTAGAGACCATGGACTTCTTCAGGATATCGTACCGCAGATTCGAAAGGAGCCCAAAGAAGAAGATCATCACCATCATCAACATCAATAGAATGGATCATAATATTGATTATTGTTTTATGTGTTAATTGCTGCCATGGTATTTAATTCGATCTCTAACTGAACAGCTAGCTAGTGTACCTTCAGATTCTCAGTCGTACGTGCTTGAACTTTTAATGTTATTCTTTGGACTCAGAGAGAGATTTATATCGTCGTGGAGATATTACTTTAATTTATTATATATTTATATGCTTTTGTACATAATTTTTCTTTTTGTTTCTCTTCTCATTAGCTGTTCATCATCTTCTTCTTCCTAGTCTTCGTTTTCTTTCGTGTTTAATTTCGTAGGACCCTTGCATCCGTAATGAAGGGGACGGAGGTGGAGGGTGAATTTATAACAATTATAAATAACTAGGTTTAGGTTTTCATATTAATCAGCAAAGTGATCGGGTTTGGAAATCTTTACCTTGTATTTCCATGTCTACTATCCGTAGGACTTTATGGGGAAAAGGTGGAATCTAGAATGAACATGGGAACTTGATCCTATACTCTTCGGTCAGTAATGGTAGGAAACCCTAAAAGGTTATAGTATACATTGGTTATGAAAATTCATTCTACATAGCCAAAGCCAATTAAATGCAATACCTTAGGGCATGCATTGATAGATATATGAGAAATGATTTTCAGACACTTATTTTCTTACTCTTGTTTGTTTTTGTTTGGTGATTTTCTTTTAATTTATTCAATTCAATAGCCAGAAATTAATAAAGGTGTGTAAGGAGAGAAAAAGATTGTGTGAAAATTACTTCCGTAGATGAATGGATGTGTAATATGTGTGTGTATCATTAACATTACTTGACTGCCATGCACCAGCACTAACTTTTTTTATTTAGTGACATTCTCTTCCTCTTTGAGTAGGCAATCGATATGGGGTTTGTTTTTCATTTAAGAATGGAGTGAGCTTCTTGGCAAGAAAATAGGATTGGGTTCTTGATTTTAGAGGATGGTCTAAGATTTTGGTGTGCAAGTGCACTGTGGATTGCTTTTAGGATTGTTGAAGATAATATGGGTTTTCTTACCCATTCGAGATCATGAAGTCCTCCATATCGTGCTGTTTTCGCTAGCTAGGGGATGGTATTAAATTCTTGTGCCACTTAAAGCCATACAGGACTTTAAGCCACATAATCTATGTGTAAGCTATATATATATATATATATGAGAGATAAGCATTAGATGCAAGCTTTCAGAATTGCACCATGCATGCATGTGTAGCTAGCCTTATCCCGATTATTCCTCGGATATACTTTTATGAGTTTAAGTATTTAGGTATGTGTAATACATAGATTAAATTACACTTCTCTGATGAAAATCAATATGGTGATGATACTCACTACTAATTTAGGACGGTCTGCAAAATTGCACTGTTAATGTTTTCTATTTTGGTACTACGTACCAATTAACTATCAATACAAGTGATTCTGAATAAAACTATATAAACATGTATATACAGTAATAAGTAAACGTAAGAAGAATTAAGAGTATGTTTTAAACTTAACCTTTTCTTAGTAGGATTAGTGCATCAGATAAACTGGGGAACCGTACGCGCGTGTGAAGCAGGATTCATGTTGAAAATTTGTGAAGTTCTTGGAGGTCGTTTTGTGCACAATGTCTTGCTCGTGCTTTTCTCAGTGTCCACACCAAAGGGATCTAATAACCATGGAAAAAGTTTGTCAAATTAACTATAGCTTTTCTACCATTTCAAGTTTCGAGTTTTTGTTTCTTCAACAACTGCATTTTGCACTAGATTGTCTGCACGCATTTGTACATATATACAGGGATTTCGTGGCTCCAAAAGTAGAATCAAATCTAATATTTATAGAAGTAAACCAACAACTGTATATATTCTGTGTTTGCAATTGCGAGATATGGGTGGACTTCTTAACGTACAAATACATATATATAGTATGTTAAAAGGCTTTTGTTAATTTGTTTGTTACATGGCATTCGCGTCGTGTTTTCCGTGTTTGTGTCGTTTTCGTGTCATACCTGATCTCTTAACGGGTCGTGTCGTGTAACACCCGTTAAAATAAACGGGTAATATGACCGACCCGTTACCCGTTAAGGAAAATATATTTTAAACTAATAAATAATCAAATGAAAAACATAATACTAAATAAGTATATATATACCATATTATCACATTCAAAACATAAAAATACATTTATCTTTCAAGTATTAAATATTTACGTACCCGAAATAAGAGTATAATAAAAAATAAAAAATAAACATTAGAACATTACAAAATATCAAATGTTCAAAAGATTTGCAAAATTGAGGGAGTTATGTTTCAAGGTTTGGAACCTTGCACATTTTCTTACAATCAAACTCTTCAATTTCCATCAATCACTATGGGAAATGGTATTGGAACGTTGGCTTGATATATTGTCTTCAAGAGTTATATTGATGATATTTTCAGTGAGGTTTTCTACATTAGCACTCTCTTCTCATTTATCATATGGCTATTGTTTAAGTAAAGTCTTTAATAGTTTTTTAATTAATGTAGACGTGTGAAAAATACATAAAAATATATATATATATATATATATATATATATATATATATATATATATATATAAACACTTGTAATGACAAGTTTCACAACTTTCATGAAGGGCTTAACTTTGAAATGTGCCCCTATAATCATATAAATCATAGATCAAAATTTAACCGTCGATTGTTGTTTACATTTATGCTTCATTTTTCTCACCAAATTTTGTTTTTCAGATCTTCTTTTTTGAAAACATGATCTATTAGACGATACAGGAAGATAAACGGTTCAGATCGTTGATATTATGTTCAGAGTTTTACTGTTCGTGAAAATATTGCTTGGTGTTTATAGAGTCTCTACAAACTATATAACATCAACTCATATTTCAATTAACCGTAAATATCATAATGTGATATCAAAGATCCGAACCATTCATCTTCCTACATCCCCCAAAAGATCATGTTTTCAAAAAATAAAATTCAATATAAAGAATAAAGCCCAAACGACAATCGACGGTTAAATACAAATTTAAGGTTTATGGATTATAGTGTCGGATTTCGAAGTTGACCCCTTCACGAAAGTTGTAAAGTTTGTCACTACGAGTGATTGTATATATATGTATATTTTACATTTCTTATACTTCTACAATAATAATTATTAATATTATTACTTTTACGCTCAAAATAAAAAACACTATTCATGACAGTTTGGAGGGTTTTAAAAATCTAAACAATAATTTAAGTGTAATCATTGTCTACTCGTGGAGAATGATGAATCACGAGTGCTTATATATTCTTTCACATTTTTCATACTTGTAGGGATGTCTTATTGCCTATACTAATACTATACTAGTTTATTTTAATTTTGGACAACAACATGTTAAGTAAAATTTATCCTATTAATGATAATAAGAAACTCTCATAATAAAAATAAATAAATGAATAAAACTTAATTTTTTAAAACTTATATAGAATAATAATTCAAAAATATATATTTAATATAGAATATACTAATATATACGATATGGCTATTGTATTTTATAATAAATTTTTTAGTAATTAAACTTTAAAATTATAATTTATTTTTTTTAACGGGTTGAAACGGGTTACCCACGTGTTATCTGCGTGTATACTTGTTAAAAACCTGTTATTAACGTGTTCTTAACGGGTCGCCCGATAATGACCCGATTAGTTATCGTGTTGACCCGAAACCCGCTATTTTCGTGTCGTGTAAAAAATTGCCGGGTCTAGGTCATCCCACCACTTGGCTAACCCTAGTGGCTTAAATAGGTTTTTATCAGTCAAACGGAAATTATGAAACATGCGCCAAATTGCAATTTCAAATTAACCGTTGAGCACATAAACTATATATATATATATATTCAGAAAAGTTTAAATATTGGTTCCACATGCAGCAGTGCAGTAAGTTTAATGCTACCCAGATAATCAGATGCCTAAAGGATCGAACTCCAAAAGTGTCTCTGTATAATCAGAAAAAAGGTGTAATAATACTGGAGATTCTGTGTGTAAATTTGATTCAAACAGCAGAGAAATATGCTTTCAAATATGACTGGTTCGATTCCCATTAATTCACTGCTGCATGCCACCTTACTGTTAGACCAAAGTCGTTCTAGCTGTACAAAATCTCTGTAAAAAGGGGATCCAATATCATATCAGATGCCCTTCATGCATGACATTCTTTTAATTTCATGAGAGTTAGAAATTAGTGAAAAGGAAACAAATTATAATGCTTTTCAAGTTACCAATTAGTCAAAAGTAGATCCCTGATGCAAAATTGGTTTGCAGTTTATTATTAATTTCGAAAATAGACGAGAGCCAATATATACACCTGCAGCGATATAGCAACAAAAGGCAGCTGTGCTCCATCACTTGATGTTTGTGATAAACAGATAATCTAGGTCTAGGTTATATAATATTTGTGCTTTATGGTGCAGCATGACAAAGAAAAGAATAAATAACATTATTCTTGAAAGAACATAAACTACGTAATCCACCAGAAATATGAGAAACCTCAATATTATAATTGAATAATATGAAAGATTGTCAAAATACAACCCTAAAAGTTGCTTATATAATCTTATAAAACCCTAACTTCAAAAGGAAAATAAAATAGGAAAAAATTAAAAACCAACGATTTCCTAAAACATGAAAAAAAAATATGAAATAAAGATTTCTGCCAAAAAGGTCTCAAGACTTAAATAATGGAATTAGACCCCTATTTTTTTTTGGAAAACGAGTCTCAAAATCATTAATACAAAACTAGACACCTAGTTTATGGAAAACGAGTCTTGAGGCTAAAATAGCAGAACTTTGTCAAGACCGAGTTTTCTTGGATTTACGCTTGTCAAATTGCTCCCTGAATGTCTCTGCTAGTTATTTTACATCGGTCTTCTCCACTTCGGAAGAACTTAATCTGGAATTATCATCTAGATACAATGACTCGTCATTAAATGTATGAAGATCTACAACACTGAAGGTCTAGGAAATTCCAATAACATTTGCCAAATCCACAACATAAGCATTATCGTTGATCTTCTTCAGAATTTTGTAAGGGCCATACTTGCGTGGCAATTTGTTGTAGGTAGCAACTGGGAACCTTTCTTTCCGCATAAACACCATGATTAAGTCTCATCCTTGAAAACCTGTGTTTGTCAGCAGCAACCTTGTACCTTGCATTTATTAACCATAGTGACAAATGTCAATCTAGAAATGGTGTGAGTTGTCATAAGGTTGCTATAAGTGTAGTGACATGTGTCAAGATTAGAATTGTTAAGGTAGTTATAAGAAATAAGTTGGTTAAAGAGTACTAGAGTAAATGTATCATCAATTAGTTACTATTTAACCAAAGTTCTCAAGGCATATTGTATTAAGGTGTAATAATTTCATTTCAAAGATATCAAAAACACTCTTATCTCCTGCTCATTACTTTCAACTTCTTCTTTCTCCCAAGCTTTTCAGTTCAGAGTTTTAGTATAGTTAATATGGTATCATCGCTGGCGAGGGCTAGCTACCATTTTTTTATCCTTGGAGTATTCTGCTCTACAATTCTGCTTCTGATGTCTTCGATCTTGGATGAGCTTGCAGTTGTTGAGTTTCTATAAAAAGGGGTTTTCAGATGATTTCTTGACGAGTCTGAGATTGAAAAGCGAAGCAGTTTTAAGGTGAAATTGTTGTTGTTTTCTTCAGTATTTGTGTAGCAATTTCTTCATTTGGGAAAATTCTAATTGGTTGTTCAAAGAATAAAGATGTTAAACTTCATGTGCAAATTTGGGGGTTCTGCAGTTTCCAGCTCATTTACATAATTTCCAGTTAATTTCTAATTTAGAATTGATTTGTGAAAGAAGTATTTTCAAGAAAGTGTCAATCTTTCTTGATCAATCTGCAAGTGTCATTCTTTCGAGATAGTATACAGTTGTTGTGAGAAAGTATCAATCTTTCTTAAATTCTGAATTTTTCCAAAAGTGTCATTGTTTCATGGCTACTATAAATATCAAAGTTGAGAGTCTTTTGGGTATGCTCATTATAAAGCTGAGGGATGATAACTTTACAAAATGGGCATTTTAGTTTCAGTTAATTTTGAAAGGTTATAAGATGTTTGGTCACTTTGATGGAATACTGTTTGTCTACCAAAGTTTGTAATTGATACTGAAAAAGGTGTTACTTCTGAGATTACTACTGCATATATTGAATGAGAGTCTACAGATATGGCATTACTAAATTTATTGTTAGCTACACTTTCTGATGAAGCTATTGAATATATTCTTGGATATAAAATTACATTTGAAGCTTAGTCAAATCTTATGGATCGATATGCTTATGTGTCTAAGATTAGAGTAAACAATTTGAAAACTGAATTGCATACAATACAAAAAGGGAATTATTCAATTGATAAGTATCTGTTAAAGTTGAAAAGCATCAAGGACAGTTAACTGCAGCTGGGAAATCTATGTCATATAATGATATGGTCATAACAAGTCTTGCAAGATTACCAAAAGAGTATGCCTTAATTAGAACTGTAATCTTGGCCAGGGAATCATCCATAACTCTTAAAAAGTTTAGAGCTCAGTTCTTAGGTGCTGAAGAGATAGAAGGAGAAACAAATGTATTGTCTCATAATTTATTTGCATTGTATATTCAAGGTTCTAACTCTTATCAGGGATCATCTTCTGCTTTTGGATTCAATCTTGTAGAACACAATCTCTTGTCAGCCACTATAAGATGTACTATTGCTTCATCACCATATAACAATTCATCCAAGTTTCAGTATCCACCTGAGCCTTACAATTGATAATTCCCTCAACAATATCCTTCTACACAGCCTCCCTTTTATCCTTAATCACCCTATGATTTTGGATTCTTGGGACACTTTTAATTCAGATGCAAGACCTCAATTAGGACAAAATAGTGGTAACAACTACAGATCAAATGACGATAACAGATCAAATGGTGGCAACAACTACAGATCCAATGGTAGTTTCAAAAGGAAGAATTGCAATGTAGGGTCTTCTCATTTCTCATATAGTAATTCAAGACAGAATGGTTCTGTACATGGTCTGGCATCGCTAAGAACATGTATAATGTGGTAATAGAGTGTCAAATATGCAATAAAAGAGGTTACACAGCTGTGAATTGTTTCCATAAGAACTCAAATTCTCCATCTACTGGTTATATGCTTGAGTGCCAAATCTATGAAAAAAGAAGGCATTCAGCTCTTAAGTGTTATTATATGGGAAATTATGCACTTCAAGGTCAACCTCCACCTCCATCTCTGAATGCAATGGTTGCTCAACAAACATCTCAATATGTACCTCGAGATTCTTGGATAGTTGATACTAGTACATCACACCATATTAATGCATATGTGGAATCTTTGAATCATGTCATACATTTTAAAGGTTCTAAAAGAATTACAATTGAAAATGGCACAGGTTTAAGCATTGAAAATATTGGTTCTACAACTCTTAAAACCAATTCTCATGCTCTTATTCTTAAAAATGTGATGCATGCTCCTAAAATTGCAAGAATCTTATTATTTGTGCTGACAACCATGGATGGTTTATCTGTGATGAAAATGAATTCTTTGTGCAGGACAAGAAGACAATTGAGGTCCTGTAAAAAGGAAAGGGTAGGCTTAAAACATTGTTTCAAATTCCAGTAGTCAAGAGCTCAAAAGGAATGCAATCTATGGTTTAAAGTTCAACTGCTTATCTTGGACAAATGGTAAAATCAAGTCTACGACATCAAAGATTAGGCCATCCAACTAATGAAATAATGTCTGTCATGTTGAAGGAATCTTGGTTAGACAGTCAACATAGTATGTGTACTCAATGTATCAAAGGGAAGATGTCTAGGGTTCCCTTTCCTTCTAGGATGGATAGGTGTTCTTTACCTTTTGAGAAGGTTCATGCTAATATATGGGGACCATCTCTTGTAAAGTCTCTAGAAGAGTACATATACTATATATGTAACCATTGTTGATGAATATACAAGATATGTTTGGATATTTCCAATGTGCAATAAATCGGATGTCTACGCAATCGTTATGAAATTCTATGCATTTGTGAATCAGTTTGGTATCTCTATTAAGTGTTTGCAATCTAATGGTGGTGGTGAATATATAAGTCATTCATTTAAGTCATTTCTTGCTGCAAAAGGAATACAACAGTTGATTTCATGTCTATGCACTCCACAGCAGAATGTATTGGTTAAAAGAAAACACGGACGTATTGTAGAAACTGCAATCACTTTGCTTACCACAACTAGATTACCAAGTTATTTTTGGTAGTTGTCACCTATTAGAAAAATATTTCTCATTAATTCAATGAATAACTTTATACTATGGGTATTTATACAAAGCCATCACAGCTAACAGAAAAGAGATAACAACCAAAACAAACTAAAGATTCCTTATCCTTTCTTAATCTCTAAGTATTATCTCTTGTAGGTGTAATTACATTTTTATCCTTAATATCCCCCCTCAAACAAAACTGTGATACTCTCAGTTGAAGTTTGTCACGGAGAAGCAGGAACCTGGGCTTTGACAGAGACTTGGTGTAAATATCTACGACTTGATCCTGAGTACACATAAATTGCACATAAACTTGGTTTGCCAAAACCTTTTCACGAATGTAATGGTAATCTATTTCTACATGCTTAGTTTGAGCATGAAAAATGGGATTTTTTGCTATGGAAATAGCAAAGACGTTGTTGCACCATAACTGGGGGGAATGATGCAAAGTATAAGCAATGTTAGCAAGGAGTTTGCATATCCATATGATTTCTGCAGCGGTATTAGCAAGAGATCGATACTCAGCTTCTGTTGATGATCAAGCAACAGTAGGTTGCTTCTTGGTACTCCAACTAATGAATGAGTTGCCAAAGTAAATGCAATAACCTTATGTAGATCTTCTGTCCAAAGAGTCTGCCCAATATGCATCAAAAAAAGCTTGAATAGATGGAACCTGGGAATACTTCGAGAACCATAATCCAAGATCAAGCGAGCCCCTGAGATATCTAAAAATGCGTTTCACTGCTTGGATATATGAGATTCTTAGATTGTACATGAACTGACAGACCAAATTAACAGCAAAACTGAGATCAGGTCAAGTCCAGGTTAAGTACTGGAGATCTCCAACTAGAGATCGATATTTAGAAGCATTTGCAAGTAGAGGAAAAAAGTGATTAAGCTTGGAGCTACTGAGAAGAGTGTTACAGGGCTTGGCACCTTCCATCTTTGTTTTTGTCAAGAGATCCAAAATATACTTAGTTTGATTGATAAAGATACCTGAAGATGATTTTTTAACTTCAATGCCAAGGAAATAGTGAACAACACCAAGATCCTTAATGGGAAAAAAGGCACTGAGTTAGGTGATGATGTGTTGACAAGCTGTAGATGATGGTCCACACTAAGATATCATCCACATAGATTAGGATGAATACCAAAGTGAGAGATGTTTTTTACAAACAAAGAGTGATCACTTTGAGAGCCTTGGTACCCAAGAGATGACAAAGCCTTATGAAGCTCATCATACCAGGCTCGATGAGCATGTTTTAAGCTATACAGGGATCTGGGAAAATGACAAACATGATGTGCTTTAGCTGGATCTTCAAAACCAGGTGGCTGTTGCATAAACACAGTTTCAGTAAGGGTGCCATGGAGGAAGGCATTGCTGACATCTAATTGATTGAGAAACCAATCATATTGGGCAGCAAGAGTGAGAAGAAGTCGAATAGTCACAGGTTTGGCCGCTGGTGAAACCCTTTAGTAACCAAACGGGCTTTATACCTGTCAATAGATCCATCGGGTTTTTGTTTGATCCGAAAAACCCACTTACATCTTACAAGGTTAGGAAAAGATGAAGGAGGTGCAAAAGACCAAGTACCAGTGTTGACAAAGGCATTAAACTCCTCTTGCATTGATGTGCGCCAATGGGAATATTTGGAAGCTTGTAAGTAGGTTGTAGGAACATAGTCAACTGCAAGATGTGAAGGAATGAGGTGTTTAGTTGCAGTGAGGACTTTGGGTTAAAAAATTCCATACTTGGATCTTGTTTGCATGGGATGAATATTGTTAGGTGATGTAGGTTGTGAGGAAGTAGAATTTTAAGGAGCTGCAGAAGTTGATAATGGTGCAGGATTCAATGAAGGGGATGAAGATGTTGATAAAGGTAGTGGAGAGACAGTTTGGGGAGAAAAAGTAGTAAATGTAAGAGATGTTGGAATATGATATTGGTATAAGGAAGAGGTAACATGTGTTGATGGAAAAGAAGGCAGGGAATGAAGGTAGATTCATCAAAAATAACATGCCTCGAAATATACAATCTGTGAGTGGATGGATGTAGACAGAGATAACCCTTATGATTTAAGCTATACCCCAAGAAGACACAGGGCTTGCTTTTATGATCTAGTTTTGAGGATGTGTATGGCTTCAACCAAGGGAAGCAAATGTAACCAAAGACCTTGAGAAACTTATAGTCTAGTGCTTTCTTGAAGAGAGACTGCCAATGAGAATATCTAAAGACAGTAGGTAACCTATTAATGAGATAGACAGATGTAGCAAAGGCCTCAACCCAATAAACATGAGGCACTTTAGATGCTGCCAAGAGAGTCCGAGCAGTCTCAATTATGTGCCAATGTTTACGTTCTGCACACCCATTTGCTCAGGGGTATGGGGACAAGTGAGCTGATGTTGAATACCATGGCTAGCTAAGAATTGAGAGAAAACAATGCTAACAAATTCTCCACCAGAATCGGACCGTAGAGCAATAACTTTTGTACACAGAGAGTTTTCAATAAGTTATTTCCATTGCATAAAAGTGGAGAGTACATCAAATTTACACTTTAAAGGATAGATCTAGCAATATCTGGTATAGTCATCTAGAAAAAAAAACATAGTATCAAAAGCCTTGATGAGAAATTGTGGGTGAGGGTCCTCAAACATCTATATGGATAAGTTCTAAAGGCTTGCTAGTAGTATAACTAGTACTTAAAAAAGGAAGTTTAGAACATTTCACTAGTGCATAATATGAGCAAAAAGTTTTATTTAAACCATCAAAAACAGAAATACATGATTGAGATACCAACTTATTTATGATCTTCACAGAAGGGTGGCCCAATCTTTAATGCCAAAGATGCCTTGGAGCTTTGACAGATGCAGTTAAAGCTTGATGAGAATTAGCAGGAAATGATGATGAGTAGAACAGATAGAATCCATGTTAAATTGGACCTTTAAAAAGCATCATCCCCAAAGAAAGATCCTTCACATTGATGTGAAAAGGATAAAGATGCATAAAACAGAAGTTGTCAAGTAGAAATTGATTGGTAGAGAGAAAGTTATGCTTCAATTCAGGGACATGTAAAATATGCTTCAATTTAAAAGAATTAGTAGAAATACGTAAAGATGATGAGCCAGAGTGGAGAATAGGCAAACATTTGCCATCTCCAATATACACTTGCTCAGGACCAGTATATGCTTCTGGATTCTGAAGATTGGCATACGAATTTGTCATGTGCGAAGTGGCACCAAAGTCGACAATCCAAGTAAGAGTAGAATTGGAAGTACTGGCAACCATTGCAGAATGAGAAGCTTTTCCATTGTAGGTTTGATCCATGCGATGAGGCATAAGCTTCATGATCTGGTTGTTGACAAATCTAACAGAATAGCTTTCGATTTGAAGAGTAATTGTTGCGAGCTCCACGATTGAATCTTTGATTGGTGTTTCAAAAGTAGTTATTCTTGCCATTGTTGAATTTGTAATTTCCACAAGATTAAGAATTACCCCGATTTGTACTCAGATAATTGCGATCCACATTGCGACCTTGATTGTTGAAAGTAGGAACATGCTGAGCAGCAAAAGCTTGAGAAGTAGAATTTGTAGGCAAGGGAAGAATACCAGCAGAGGAATTATATGCCTGAAAAGGTGCAGGTGAAACGGTTTTAGTTGAATTTCCTTACTGAGAAGTAAGCCATGCAATTCATCAATAGTTGGGGAACCAATACGAAACTAAATAGCATCCACAAAGGAGTCAAATTCGGGAGGCAAGCCATGAAGTGTGACGAAGATAAGTTCTGAATCTTCCATAGGAGCACCAACATTTGCAAGTGCATTTGCGATTTCTTCAATTTGCTAGAGATATTGAGCAGCAGTCGAATCAACAGGACTGCAAAGACGAGATCAAAGATCGTGAATGTATGACTGAGATGTAGTGGCGAGGCGCGATTCCAATTTCACCCAAAGTTCTCGAGCAGAAAATCATGCCAACTATGTAAGGGATTAAAGATTTAGAGAGTGGAATTAATTCAGATAAGAATATTCTAATCATTCTCAAACCAAGTAACATAGGTTGGATTGAGAGTTGCAGTCCGATTTCCAGAGGAATCAAGAAGGTATTTAAGCAGCGCCGCTGCCATAATTCTGTCGATGAGACCTGTAAGATTGTAACGATGGAAAATCAGAGCAAACAATGCACTCCAAGTCAGATAATTTGTAGTTGTAAGCTTGATTGGAACCATGGATCCAATTTTTTGGATCGTAATGAAGGAAGAGATCGCAGAATTAGGGTTGGGGATTGCATCAGGAATCAGATGAACATGAGAATTCGATTCGAAAAAGGGAGATGCAGTAGTCACCATAGCTGAAAATTGAGGAAGAAATCGCAATTAAGAGCAAGAATCACGATCAAGATCAAGAACGCGATCAATTGATCAGAGAAGACAAAGACGATGAGGCGGTGCAAAGAGAAGCAGGAAAAAGAGATCGAAAATTGGGGGTCGTAAGACTTAAGGCGAGTGATACCATATTAGGAAAATATTTCTCATTAATTCAATGAATAACTTTACACTATGGGTATTTATACAAAGCCATCATAGCTAACAAAAAAGAGATAACAACCAAAACAAACTAAAGATTCCTAATCCTTTCTTAATCTCTAAGTATTATCTCTTTTAAGTGTAATTACATTTTTATCCTTAATACCACCGACCACGGATACCCCCCCCCCTCCATACGCCATAGATGAAACCCAACCAAGCCCAGAAACAAAAAAAAAAAAAAGAAAAAAAAAAAGCTGACTCCTACCATATTATCTAACAATCCAAACATTTGATCAATCATGTACATCGGAGGGAAATAAATCTACAAGTCATATACCCATTTTTACCCAAATACATACATGCATATTTAATGGCCTTCTGGGACATGCTTAGGAGACAAATCCTTAAATCATTTATCCTTAACTCATCAAATAGAGGGATGATATCCTGAGGTGACAAATCCTTAAACCACCTTGGCTAATCTCAATTTTCTTCAACCCCCCTTCCCACCATATCCCTCGGGTTTACAATATTAATTAAAACCCCTCATAAAATGGCATCAAAGAAATATAAACACCATGGGCATGCATGGATCATTTAAATCATTGAGTGCAAGCGCACAGTCACTTTCTTTGCTCATGGAACATTATTCTACACCTGCCCTTAAGGCCTTAAGCTAAGAAATTGCACGAAATTATTCCCACCTATCCAAGTGGAATGCATGATTTCTAACAAAATCTATTGTTTGACCCAAAAAAAAAAAAAAAGCATGATTTCTTTCTAGTTAATGATATTAATTCTATCAATGGGATTAGAATGATCTACACTCAAATATCATATTAGTTAAATTGAAAACCAAAATTTGGTATATTTCTAGGTAATGCTAGAGAGACTAAATTTGTAAACTAAATGATATGTCACCAATAAGAATGAACATGTTTATCAATGGTTAAGTAATAATCCAATAATTAACTTCCATGTCATTTATTTTACAAAATTTAGTCCACAAATTTAGTCTCCCTAGCATTACCCATATTTCTATTATCCCAAATATTGCTATGCAAATGGTCCAATTACAAAATTCATACTAAAATCTAAACAAGTGCACTTTTGCTCACCATTCTAAAGTGGTGATGATGCTCACCACCCTATTAATTATCGTTAGATTAATGTAAATTTCGTGATTTTGTATTGTAGATAGATCAAATCAAATTCATCAAACGATAATTAATAGGGTTGTAAGCATCACCTGAGCAAAAATGTTTCATTCTAAACAAACCCACTTAGACGATTAAGGAAACTCTTACCACACTTAGTGTAATGATCATCTATGAATGTCACAGAGAGGCCTGAAAAGAGTGAAGAAGCACATGGTATTAGGTAGCATATATGTGCTCATCAAACAATGATCTCTTCTAAAAGCTTTTGATTGACTATGTCTCTTAACTACCCTCTGAACATGATTGACTCTTTATATGCAAAGAACCATTCTTTTTATTTGTGAGTCACAATTTGACACATAAAAATTAGACCATTGTTTGACTCTGTCTTAGGAAGGTGACATTCCTCACATTTATGCAAATCACATTTTGACGCATATGTAGAAATATCATCAAAACACAAAACAGAAATTTTCTGCACACATACCAAACTGTGATTGAAATATTTTAGAAAGACTACTTCCAATGGAATAAGCCAAGTGTCAACCCAAAAACTAACTCATATAAAATCACAAAAGAAAAGATTATGCACATATCAAACCAATGATGCACGAATCTTACACTTAAACAACCAATTATTGTATGTACCCTTTTTGCCCATTAGACCTCTTTCACATACTCAAACACCAAACCTCAGTGACCAAGTCTGCTCATTGTTACTAAACCACTCCAATCGAACTTCTATATAATAGAGAAACTTCTACCACCCCAACTCACTTCTTCACTGCATGCCAAGAGACTAGAGAATAGAACACGAGAGATGGCCAGGAACTTAGCTTTGTTTTCACTATTTCTGGGCGTTGCGATTGTTTTTGCAATCGTGCCGACAATCATAGGAGGAGGATATGGTGATGAGGATTGTGGTGACCTCTTGGGAAACGATGTGTACAAAGAGAAATGCCCGGAGGCGGAGGCCATAATATATGCCGGGGTCAGGCTGGCTGTGTTTGAAGACCCAAGAATGGCAGCCTCTCTCCTTCGTCTCCATTTCCACGACTGCTTTGTTAATGCACGTTATTTATTTTTCACTATTTATATGTGTGTGTGTTACGTTATTTTTCACTATTTATATATACTTATAATGTGATGTGAATTGTTCAGGGCTGCGATGGTTCAGTGTTGCTAGATGACAATGATAACTTTGTTGGGGAAAAAACAGCAGCGCCTAACTTGAACTCTCTGAGAGGTTTTGAAGTGATTGATGCAATAAAACAGGATCTTGAAATTGTTTGCCCTCAAACAGTTTCCTGTGCTGACATTCTTGCAGTTGCTGCCCGAGACTCCGTTGTTGTGGTGTGTGTGCTAAGAGCTACATAGTTGTTTCTTTTTTCTTTGTTAACAAGAAAGGAATGCAACATGAAGACTTCTAGGGAGGCCTAGATATACTTCTTTCGAATTTTGACTAATAATTTGATTTTTAATCTGCAGTCTGGTGGACCTAGCTGGGGTGTTCAAACGGGAAGGAAGGACAGCTTCACTGCTAGCAAATCGTTAGCAAATAACAACATTCCAGGCCCAAATTCTACTGTTGCAACACTGGTTTCCAAGTTCCAAAATGTAAACCTTAGCTTGAAGGACATGGTTGCACTCTCTGGTACTCTCAACTTTGCTTCCACTGATCTCTTGTATTGTGCTTGATTAGAGTGAGACGTAAGACTAATATTTTGCTCTCCTCTCCGGCAGGTGCACACACGATGGGAAAAGCACGCTGCACCACCTTCACCGCCCGCCTACAAGGCTCCACTAATCCAAATGGTCCGGAGGCGTCTCTTGAATACGTTCAGTCGCTGCAGCAGCTGTGCTCAGAATCTGACAGCAACACGCTGGCAAACCTTGACCTAGCAACCCCAGCAACGTTTGACAACCAGTACTATGTTAACCTTCTCTCCGGGGAGGGTTTGCTTCTGTCCGACCAGAATCTCGCAACGGGAGATGATCAAACGCGTGAACTGGTAGAAACCTACGCACAAGACCCGTCCGCCTTCTTCGAAGACTTCAAAGATTCCATGGTGAAAATGGGAAGGTTGGGAGCAGTTACCGCGATGAATGGAGAGATTCGCAGGGACTGTCGAAGTGTCAATTGATCATTTAGCCTAATGTGGCAAGCCACTTTCCTACAGTGGGGTGGAAGGCTCAATTAGGAAGCTCTGTATTGCTAATTATGGATGGTAATGCTAATAACATATTACTTAAGGTTTAAGTACAAGCTAAACTAATATTTATCTGATAATTATCGGATTTCTATGTTTTACAATTATATCCGACGACTCGATTTTAGGCAATTGGTTGCCCAGTACTAATGGTACAGAAAATGCTCACAAAAAATAGGAACTAAGAGCTGAAGAAGGTTTCCACGACACATCCTACCGAGCATTTTCAAGCTCTAGCAAGGACCACTGGCTGCGTCGTGATCAAAATTGATAGAAATACGCCAACGTTTGGCTGACGACGTGCCACCTTACAGTCTGCCACTTCAAGTTCAAGCCCCTGGAGATGGAAAAAATGGTCACCAATTCAGAAAGGGGTAAATACAGTAGACAAATGCTGAGTGCATAAGAAGCAAATTCTAAATAAACCCGAACCGACATGAGAATTTGAAGGAAAATAATTGATTAGAACCTGTTGGTTTATTCTTCCACGTCCACTCCTGAGCAGTCTGAAGGCCCTTTGGCCGAAAAAGAGAAGTAAAATTAATTCGTGACACTTCAAACTTTAAAATAAACTGAGCACCCGAATTTAAAAATTGAATACCTGTTGGAAGCGTGAAGGATCACCAACTGAACTAGGTCTAGGTGATTGTGAATAACTTCCTTCCTGGAGACACATATGACGAAAAATAACCAATTACAAATGAACTAGGTGTAGGTAATTGTGAATCTGAAATATCTGGGTACCAGCGGGTGCGAAATTTACCTCAACATTTTGGTGACCTATAATTCCAGAGGCCAGATACTGGAATTCAAATTAATGAGTTAGTAGCCACAATCAAATCTTTAACATACCAGGAACCATTAGGAAACACTGACCGATGAAGAAAACGAGGGCTGTTGTAACTGCAACTTGTTCCGGAACTGTGGTTGAAGCTGACATTGATGATGCAGTTGTTGGGTTTGAGAAATTCGCTGCACAGACTGGTTTGGAGGGAGTGATGGGGCATGAGGCTGCTGAACTGATGCCTTTTGTTGCTGCTGCTGTTGCTCAAACAATATAAGTTCGGCAGGTTTCTCCCACTACAAGTTCACATAACCAGCATTAATCAAGTTGAAGACAAAAGGCCAAAACGAGGGAATCTGAGTGACAAAATCCTCACCCTGCTTTCACCAGTTGCATTATTATAATAGTACTTGTATCCATCCGGTGAGGTGTGCTCTGTCCAAATGCATTTTGTAGGAGCTATAGCCTGGGTTCCGGGAACAGCTGGAGCAACAGATGTGACTGAAGGCACATCCACCACTGGTGTGGAAGCAGTGGTGCTGGCAACTGTATGTGGTGCAACACCAGTCCACTGGGACTGCAAGAACAAAAATAATGTTCAGCTTACAAGGTAAGGGTTGGTAAAGACAACTAGAACTAGAAACAATACAGCATCACAGACAAATCCAGTTGATAGGCAACCAACATCCACGTCTGGGACAAATGCATGCAGAAGCTAAAATGCACAGCTTACTAACCACAGTTACAAACACGACCAAATCAAAAAACAGGACGGCTAAAAAAGGCGTTGTGTGTGTGTGTGGGGTGGAATGAACCACACAAAAAACAGAATGCATCCCAACCTAAGCCCAACGCTGTGAATGCACAATAAATTCAACTTCCAAATTATCGTCTAATTAATTAGTCATATTTTGGCAATCAAAACATAGTTTCTACAGTTCTAGAGTCGTGCAATTGATCCATTTAGCAACTAAAGTTGCATCCTCACGGTAGCCCATCTGGCACTTCCAATTTCCACATACTCCTACAAGATAACAATTGACTAATCTTCAAATACCTGTTGCTGTTTGGTAGCCTGGGGATTCTGATGCACTGCCAAACCCTGATTTGATGGTTGCATTTGCTGCAACTGTTGTTGGAGCTGGGAGAACGCCTGCTGAGATGATTGAAAGCTTGCTTGCAGAGTTTGTGTCTGCTGGGACAGCATCTGAGCTAATGGAGACGGTGACTGCTGAAGAGGCTGATTCAGTTGTTGCTGACCAGGAGCGGAACCAAGCTGTTGTTGATTTGCTGCAGTGGGCATGGATAGGGGTTGTAAGCTGATATTCAAAGGGGCTGGCAGTGCTGTAGCAGAAGATGCACTTTTCTGAACCTCGGGCTGAGGAACAGACAACTGTCCACCCAAGCCAATAAACTGTTGTGACGGTAATGCTTGAATAAATGGTGCTTGACCAGCAGAATGAGGAAGTTGAGCCTGACCAAGCTGCCGCACTGTTTGTGTGTGTGAGTTTGATGCCGAAGTTTGAGGGTGCTGTTCAAGGGATGGTGGCAAATGCTGAGGTGACTGAAAACGCTTCTGTAATGGAGATATCTGCTGGCCGATAAGTGGCATAGACTGGTTAAAACTCTGAAACAGATCCAATCAAGCTATTATTTTCACTGTGAAATACGGGTAAATAAGAAATAATTGTTTCGACTTTAGACTACCATGTGATTAAAACAAAGTTAGAGCGCCTTGTACCTTTTGTGATGTTAAAGAAGATGAAACTAGCATTCCAGGAAGAGGACCCTCTGCAGAGCCGCCATGGCCACCCTTAAATTTAAGGAGCAAATCATTAGACTTTTAAAGGCATAAAACATACTTATAACGAAAATCCTTAATAAGAAACTAGAAAATATAGATCATAAAATAAACAATAAAATCACAATGCCCCTGCAGCCACCCTTTCGTCTTCAGCTGCAGACGACGTGACAAGGTTACGGTAAAACCATCCAATCAAGAATCATTACAGATGCATTAACTACAGCATCTGGATGCCTTTCATGGATGTCTTACAGAGACACAGGAAAAGGGACATTTCTTACTGGAGCAATGTTGCAAAATAGCTGAACTATTCTTACCGAATTCAAGGGCAACAACATGTCTCCTGACCTAGGAAGCAAATTGCCCACAAAGCCAGGACTGGGGGATGGTCCTAAGTTTGCTGGACTCATTGGATGCCAAACATTAGTTGGAATTTGATCGCATATAGGATCGCCAAAGTTAGGCATTGGTCTGTTTGGAGGTAAGTTAGAAACAGAGAATGTAAATGACTACAACAAAGAAAAATCCAGACAAAAAACTTCATAGAAATATTCAGAGAATGGTGGGAATTACCTTGCCCCTGGGTCTTGAAATCGAGGACCAAAACCTGGACCCCTAAACAGAAGTGTCAGAAACATTTAGGAATCTGTTACAAAAATTTATACTTCAAGAAGATAAAACCACAGAGGCCAAAGAAAATAAGAAGGCACAAAGAGGAAGAAACCTTGAATCTCCAAGCCTAGGCCTTTTGGGATCAGCAAACCGGACAGTTAGTGGTTGATCACAACCCTGATGTGCAGGAAAAGAAATATGTGTGATATAATTGGATAGCATTTGATAACATGATATTACACTAAAGTTATTCCAAAGGAAAAAAAAAGACAAAAAAACACTCACTCTCATTTTATAGAACCCATTAAGACCATTTATAGCTGCCAATGCTATATCTCTCTGAGAATACTTTACAAATCCACATCCTAAACATGAATGGTTCAAAGAATGCATAAATCTCATATACAGCGCTTTCCTTATATTTCGAAATTTTAAATATGATTAAGAAACACACCACGACTCTGCTTCAATTCATCACGCATGAGGTAAACATCTTCAACTCGACCATATGGTGAAAAAATCTGCAAACAGAAAACGGTAATTGGAACTTTTTCCTTTTTCCAGCTGCATTTACAACTTCAAACAGTAACATTTGCACTATACTATAATAAACAGAAGTTAAGAGTTTTATGCTTTAAGTTGAGAGTGTATGTACATATATATATCTCCTCTGAATTACAAAAGAACGTGTCTATAAAGGGAAAGTAAGATTGTGGTTCTAACATAAAGAGAAGAGCTAATTTTTTTCAAGATGAGATAAGAAGAATGAAAAATACTAATCCTAGAAGAAAACAGATAATTGGGTTACAACATACTTCCTCAACTTCCTTTTCAGTAGCTTGCTTGTTCAGTGATCCCACAAATAATTTGTACTCGACTGCACCTACCATCAAAAAGGGTTGGCATCAACAATGGAAAAACTATATATTAATTAGACATGTGCTTTGAAATACAGAGGATTGAAATACAAAAGTTCCCCCCCCCCCCCCCTTCCTCTTCCCTCAAATGGATACCACCCCGTTCACACTATGGCCTTGATGAAAAAATATAAAACGAAAGGTAACGATCATAATTGGTTGAGGACCACTCATAGGTGAGTAAGGGCTTAAGAGATGAAGGAAAATCAAGCACAAGATTACTGTCTGTTGAATGAGGTTCCTTCTCCAATATCATGTCCTCTCATAAGTGGCTCCAACTCAAGCCAAGATTTGACTGACCATTTGAACCAGCACTATATCTAATCTTTTGGAAAGAGTTCTAAAAAGGCTATACACATGTCATGATACAATTTGCACATAAAATGGAACAATCAAACATTCACGCTGAGATGAAAATTACCAAGGCGTTCTCGTTCCCCATCAGCATATCTGACTTGGATAGGACCCGCTCCCTGGAGTAAAAAGAGTGTGAAACAACTATAAATTAGTTACATGACGACTGAAAATTAAACAGTAAAACAAACTCACCCCAGGAAGAGTATGTTGATTATGCAGAGCTCTAATTGCCCTACCAGCTTCTTCTGAGTTTGCATATTTTATAAAACAACAACCTGCACATGCAACTTATACCCTTGTAAAAAAACAAAGATAGGCAGCTTGGTCCATATCCATAATAAATTCACATTAAAATTTTCTAAAACCAGACACACACACACATGAAACCTCGTATTTACAAGCTAATATGCTAGCAAAACAAACTTTTTCAAAAGAAACAACTAAAAAGAAAATGATAAATCACACACATCGTATTCCTTAGTGCATGTACAAGCAGAGGGAGAGCATTGACTAGAAAAATGGTGCGAGCACCCATAACCTTAAGCCACACATCTAGGAACAACCCCAAAAAACATAAACATTCCATGGTTGTGGCGTCTCAAAAGTATATCAGTATAAAAGAAAGGTAATCGTCAAACCCTTTCTTTCCAAATAACATAAGTTTTCAGTACGCTTCTCATAAATTTGGCACTTACTGGTGGGAAGCTTGAGGAGCCAAAAGAAACCATAACATCAAAAAAGGACAACAATTCAAACTTTATTTCAGGATCATTGTCTTGTAATTGGAATAAAAGCACAAAAATAAACATCAAAGTAGCATGCATATGCCATAAAAATACACCATTCATCAAAAGTTTCGTAAATCCCAGAGATGGATGATTATCAAATCCCAAGCATTTCACATCACAAAGCTTCCTACAAAGAAATATCCTGAAAAAACAGCCACCACACTAGCCATCCACAGCAGCTTGGCTGTCTCAAAAGTACACTCTTTCATCTGACACACCTTTCAGATTTAGTTAAATTTCAACAAATCAACAAAAAGTTGATTTCAGAAGTATCCTATGTAATAAATATCACTGCTTATTCAACATCCTATTTAGTCATTATAAACAAGTATTTAGGCCCCTACTTAGTACACCGTAAACTATCTGCCAATGTAAAGTCCCCTACTTAGTGTACAATGAACTGACAGACATTATCAAACAGACGTCCAGGAAGAATCAAACCTGAGGAACTTTCCATAGAATAGTTCAGAACAATCAATCACAAGTCTGGAACGAATATACGCACGTGTTCATACCATGACAGTTCATTACAACTGGGGACTTCAGAGGCCACAAATACCACCTTCAGAAGCCAAACCATGGAAATTATATGAGCTTTGCATAAAAAACTAGCGAGTTTGCCCTTGTTACTATGATTCTGGATGTGAAAACTTGGATTAAGTTCCACCTCCCAGGCCACACTACAAGTCAAATCTCAAGACAAGCCAAGAGTCCACTATACTAATATTGTGCGTGCTAAACCTCAGCACATTAAGGATGATCAGATCATTCAAGCAAACCAATAATTGAAGGAAAAAGTAACTATTTTTCTACCATAGACAAAACTGTATTCAATGATACCACCAATCCTAGAGAAAGACTGTTTAACTGCAGCATAACCAAAGACATATATCATAAGTCTACCATTGCATCCCAAACTTCACCAAATAAAATAAATGAACTTTCACCTTATCAAAAAGTCGATGAATGAGATTGTATTGCCCAATGCAAATCTTGATATTTAGAACCACATAGATACGTAAAACAAAACAAAAAATCAGCCTGATTGATGGCAGAATTTTCACAAACTCAAAAAATAAGTCATATATTCACCCACACAAACAGAAAGGGAAAACTGTCAACTCAAGATACCATCGCATCTGAAAGTGTAGAAGATTTGACGCAATATTCCTAGATACCAAAACTTCAGAGTTGTTTCTCCAACACTTTCATGCATTTACAAGGGAAGTAAGTTTCAATATAAAACTACGGAAATTATAGAGAATACTAATCTATGAAGATACAAAACAAAGGCAATACTTGCTCAGCGCCCCCTATCACTGGGGAGTGGGAACAAGATCAGCTCTAAAGTTGGAAACCCCCAGCTAGAGATGGAATTCCATAACCAAAAAACTCAGTTGAACTTCACAATAAGATCCCTGAATTCTACAAAGTAAACTTAATACAAGGACAGATAAAACTAATATAAAAATCCACAAGGCCAAACAAAATACTTGCCCTAGAAATATTACATATCTCAACCCCACATAACCTCACAAGCATTAAACATCAGTCCGCTACTGAAAGTGTTCAGCTGCGTCAACACTACTCAAAACATGAGCCGCATGAGAGCTACTCCAGATTACCAACTTCAAATAAGATAACACACACAACCACATCTTCCTTATGGTGGCACATTAGCATCATAAAGAGACAAATGAGTCAACTTTTCAACTGACAAATCCAAATGCAAATCAGACCCTATGCTCCAAAGAGGTCTTAGCCATGCATACAACCATCCTGAGACCGTACCAGGTAAAACAAATAAAAAAAGCTAGTTCCACCTCATTTTGATAGCTTAAAATGTGTACAAAGATAGGGGAACAAACACCATATCAAAATATCCAGCCCCATGAACACATCATGATAATACGCGAAACTTATAGTGAGAGTCATAAAACCAACAAACTCGCTCAAGCCATCCAAAAATCATCCATCTCTCTCAGAACATCTAACTTCACATCCATCACTTCCTGTCAATCTTGTAAAGTGACACATGACATTCCAAGTCATTCACACAAAGCACTCCAGCATTTACCAAGATAACAATAAACCAAGGAATCCTCCAGATTACATTGTTATTAAAACAATTCAAAAGCAATAATCCATGTATGTCTGAGTAAATTTTCTGTACAACAGTTGCACTTCTAAAACTCCTAATATAAAGAAGCTACAGTTATGGCTACAGACACTCCCATTACAAATAATTTGTTGGGTAATGCCCCCACTGCTGCAGCCACTATCAGAAGCGCAGGACCTAAGTGTCTTCCAAGATCCCAACTGCTATTCAAGAACTGGTTTTTAGTTGGTTTACACGTCTTGCCTTCTTCTTCTTTGAAAGGACGGACATGAATAAAAGGTTGCAAGCAAAACCAACAAGTGTGAAACTTGTTGCGAAAACAAAGTGAGATGAAAGATGAGCTTTGGCATGCTCCCATCTGCCTCTCAGAGCACCTGAAATAAGACATTCCCGATAACAATTATATCATAAAATTTGCGCACACATGTACCTTGCTGCTGTCCTGTTTTCTTATCTTTGATCAGAGCAACCTCTATCACTTCTCCATGTTCTTCAAATGCAGGGCGAATCTAACATCATATAAAACTAACATGCATAAACACCATGACGTAAATGTTTCAATTTAAACCAGCACCATTTCAGGGATGAAAAAGTCCAACAACATACATCTAGCATTTGTGTACAGTAATAATTAGGCTGACTTACATCTTCCTCGGTAGCTGTTCTAGGAACTGATCCAATAAATAGTTTAGCAAAGCTGCTTCTATCAAAACGATCTGAAAGATAATCAAACTCATGATCAACGCAGAAAGTAACCACAGCATAACCGAAACAAAAAGATAATGCCTTTTAGCCGAAAATTTGCTTGGGGAAAGATTTAAGGCAAATTCCAAAACATTAATTGCTATTGACTAACATTACAATATATCTTCGTAGGAATGAAGTACATTGAAACTGCTTAAATGACTTTAGCTCAAGCAAAACACAACATAAATGCAACAAAATTCATCAAAGCTGCAGTAAATGAATTTCATTTTCATAAGCTATATGAAATCCCAATTAAAGAAAACCATAGAAAATCACAACAGCGCACCTGGAGAACCTCGTTTCTGACCCGATACCGGAGGCGGGTCCTGGTAGTTCGGACCAAACCCTCCACCACCGGCACCGGCACCCCCAAATGGCGGGATGTCGAAGCCACGGTGTGGACGGCGATCGCCACCTCCACCGTGATGGTTAGGGGGGCTGCAGCGAGTGTGGTGGCTCTGCTGGTTCATGGACGCGTCGGAGAAACGAGAGGGTCGACGGTAGGGGACCGAGTCGTAGTGGTTGTCTCCGTCGGCGTCGTTGTTGCCATAGCGGTCTATTCTGTAGCTATCCAGCTTTGCGAAGTTTTACGTGCCGTACCCGAACCCTCACCCTAGCTCGCGCCAAGATTGGAGATTGAATTTTCGGAAGAGAAAGACTTGGAGGTTGACGAAGACAAAGTGGAGTCCTTTCGTTGCGACAGTGTCGTGTTTGCTGGGTCGAGGCGTCCGAGTCGGGTCGGCTAACGGATCCGACTTTCAGTTCTAATCGGATCCAAACGGACTTACGCGGGTATGATTGTGCCGCAATGGCGGGCTTCCCCTGGGCTTTTATTACTTTAGTCGAGCAGTGAAAAACTTCAAACTCAGCCGTTTGATTTTTTGTTTTTTGGTTAATTTTGTAGCTACAAGATAATTGATCTAAACTCTGAAGGGATTTAATGGCTCTAATTAACTTAAATGTGCACTTTTAATATGCATCGGAGAAATTACACAACGTTTAACTTGATGTTTCCTTGAAGACTTTATATTTATAGAGCTGGTATTATGGGTTTCTTTTTCTCGATTTAGTGTGATAGTATCCAGGTGTTTCATTTTTTATTCAAGATAGAGCTTTCGTTTCTAATATTTCACGCTTAGGTAGATCGTGATACACCGTTTCGGGCTATCTTTTGTATTATTATAATCATATTGTCTGTTAATAAAGCATCTTATCATAATCATGTAGCACTTTTTTTTCTATATTTTTTCGATAGAAAAAAAACCCCAAGGATTTGGTCATTGGAAAGCTAGGTTTAATAGAATTTTAAGGCTTAACTTTTCTGTATTCCATAATTCGGAATAAAAGTACATACAATCCTTGTTACAAAAGGAAACAAAAAATAAAGGACACAATATCCTTCTTAAAATATGATTCTAATAATTACAAAATATTTACATTCCTTTTCTCCTAAAATATAGACTCACGTCGATACTCCCCCTCAAGCTGGAGCATAGATGTTACACATGCCCAACTTGATGCGGCTAATGAGGGACAAAGAGAACTACTTAATCGAGAAATGGAGATGCTTAAAGAAAAAATGATGGCTGAAGCAGATCGTGACACTATGAACAAGCCTCTAGTAGGAATGTCTCCGAATTCTAAATATTTTTTGACATTAGAAAAAGAGTACGTGGTGCGAAAGAGGCGTGCAAGAAACGAGGGAACAAGTGGATAGGGTTCTAGCTACACAGATCCTAGCATGACATTTCCTAGCAACGAAGATCCTAGCACCACATATCCTAGCTACTCAGACTTTGTGTAATTTCTAATTTATTTTTAGTACTTTATGTAATTCCTAATTTATTTTAGTACTTTATGTAATTTCGTATTTATTTTTAGTACTTTATGTAATTTCGTATTTATTTATTTCTAGTACTTTATGTAATTTCTTATTTATTTCTAGTACTTTATGTAATTTCTTATTTATTTCTAGTACTTTATTTAAACACACCAAATAAAATTATATAAACACACCAAATAAAATTACATAAACTCATCAAATAAACTTTAAAAAAAAACACACCAAATAAACTAAGAACTTTATTCTTCGACCACAAGCTCCTTTTAAGTTTCTTCACCTTGTTTCAATCCCCACAAGTGCTCAATCAAATCACTTTGATGGCTTAAGTGCATGTATGGCCATTCCATTGCAGTGTACCGTTCAATGATCAATTGATTGTAACATCCATCTTTTTCTAACGGCTTGTGTTGCACGGGATCTTCTATGCGGTCATGAGCACAATATATATGTGTTCTAGAATTGTTCATCGTGTCCGGCTCGTATTCATCAATGACATCATAATCATACTCATCTTCCACAATCATGTTGTGCAGAATGATACACGTCATCATGATGGATCGAAGAGCCTCTACATCAAACAATCTGGCAGCACCCCTGACAATCGTCCAACGAGCTTGCAAGATACCAAAATAACGCTCAACATCCTTCCTACACCCCTCTTGACATCTTGCGAAGTGTTTTTCCTTTTCACTTTGTGAAAGTGGCACTATTTTGACAAACGATGTCCACATTGGGTAAATGTTGTTTATTAGGTAGTATACTTCGTCGTACTTATGTCCATTGATTCAATATGTGACTTTCAGTGCTTTTCCTTCCAGCACCTCTTCGAACACTGGACATTGGACAAGGACATTGAGGCCATTTTGAGCTCCTGGAACACCGGAAAAAAAAAAAAAAAAAAAACATGCCAAATCCATGTATCAAATTATGCCACTGCTTCCAAAATGATATTTTTGGCTCATTTTCTGTCGTCATAAGCTCCTTGCCACGCACTTAGATAGTTTTTTCAGGTCTGGTGCATACAGTCGATGCTTCTAATCATGCCAGGAAAGCCTTGTATCTCACCCTTCTTCAAAAGCCTTTGCAGGTTCTGTAATACCCTGAATATTTAAATATATGTATATGTGAGGAAAAAATCGAAAATATATCGATTTAGGATTATGACAATTTGAATTGAGAACATTTAGGTTTTATCTATGGGAATTTTTATAATTTACGTCAGTTTTTCCTTGTTGATATGTGAAATGACGAAAATGTCCTGGTTGGTTAAATTGAAATATAAAAGGACGTATTCTATTCTCGTATATTTTATCATTTTTCTTGGTATACCTAGATAGAGTTCAATCTCACGACCGTGTGGGCGAATACCATTGGTGAAAGGGAATTATAACGAATAAAATAGAAACGGATGAGCGTATGAGTAGAGTGGTCATTTTGATATAAATCTAGAAGGCTCCATAATTTTGGGAGCTTGTTGTGGAAAAGAGAGAAGAAAAAAGATAAATAAATAAAGATAAGAGAATAAAGAGGAAAAATGAGGAAGGGAAGAAGAAAAAAAAAAGAAAAATGGAGAGAATGAAGAGAATTGTTGGAGGGAAAGGAGGAAGAGAGAGGGAGAATCAGGGAAGAGAACATGGAGGGAAAGGAGGGAGTGGAGAGGCACACAACCAAACCCCATTTTCCTTTGACCCATCTCCAACCTACGACCCAGTTCCAAAACCAGTCACCTCGAGTTTGATTCCGGTGCAAAATTCACCATTTTTCCGGCGAAGTGGGACTTCCTTCACCTGTAGACATCATCATGCTCCCCCTCTTTAGTTAATCACCCATAAATTTGAAGCAAGGGTGTCCTTTTCGTGGGGTGTGGCCACGACGGTGCCGCGGGGCTCTTGGGGAAAATTCACCAAATTCTAAATGAAATCCCATTGATTTCCTTCACCATTAGACTCTTCTCGAGCCTTGTAATAAAGTCCAAGCATTGGTTGGGGCGTTGGAACGGTTTTGGAGTCAAATTGAAAACACCATTTTTCTAGGGTTCCGGCTGGTTTTAGTAAAATTAGAGCTTTTTCTGGCCAAATTGGACTTGGCCATATGTATAAAACTTGCTCTACTCATTGAGATATTCATTTCTGTAATTTTTTGAGAATTTTTGGAATTAGTTAAATTTTCCAGCAAGTTGGGGTGGCCGACAGCCACCAGCGGCAACGCGTGGCCAGTGGGGCAACGTTGCCATTTTCTGCAAATTCTGATACCATAAATATGAATTTGATATCCAATTGATGTGTTTTAATTATTTGACCCAATGTTGGGTATTTTGGTTATTTGGTTGTGATATGTGAAATTGAATGAAATTCAAATGTGAACTACGATTGGCTTGATCCATTCGATGGGTACGTCGGCAGTCTAACGAGATATTAGATGCAGCCATAAAATATGTGAGGTAATAAATTCCTGATTAAAGGTTGTTGAAATGGAAAGTGGTCCACAAAGGGAAATGGCTTTAAAATTTGAATTGTAGATAGTTAACTAAACTACATTAAATATTTTGGGTCTACCCATAAAATTTAATTCCCAAAAATAAATATTTCCGGTCCGGGGTGTTACAGGTTCAATGTTGTTGGTTTCCGGAGGTACTCATTGGTGTAGAGGGCTTCGATTGCGAAGCAAAACCTATCAGGGACTCTAGAACAGTTGATTTGCCCATCATCACTATCTCATCCACTTGATCTGCAGGCACTCCATATGCAAGTATCCATAAGGCAGCAGCAATTTTTTGCTCATGAATAAGACCTAAAACATGAAAAACGTCCCCTTTTTGCACAAAGTATGGATCATGGTTGCAAATAGCAATCATGATTTTGTTGAACAAACTTTGTTGCATTCTAAAACGACATCTAAAAAAATGATTAGGGAATAAATTGTTGGGGATAAAATAATCTTCCAATAGATCATTACCTCGCATTTCCCTATTTCTATCCAAGTTTGCAGCACGTCTGGGTTTGGAGAACTGACCCACAGCTTACATGACACGACGGGAATGTGAGGCTTTATGCCTTCTTTTTTCATCATCCTCTTCCTCTTCCATTAGGAACGCCTCATCTCCACCATCCTTGAGACTGAACAACTCTTCCTATTCTGCCAACAATTTTTTCTCTTGCTCATCAATTTCATACAATCTCTTTGAAGAAGACATTATAAGAACTCAAGATTTTAAAATGATGAAGAAGGATTTTGAGCTAGTTTGAGTTTGGTGTATGAATTAGGATGGATGAAGGGTTTATATGGACACAAAAGAAAGGATAAGATTGTGGATAATGCCATGTGGTGCAACGTGATTGGTTGAAAATCTTATCGAAATCTATTCTGAAGGATTCTAAACAGATAGTGACCCGTGGCACGACGGGATAGGTTCAAAATCTTACTAGAAATCTATCCACAAAATAGTACTTTCGGATAATGACACGTGGCGTGACAAGATTGGTTAAAAATCCACAAAAATGATTGGTTCAAAATCTTACCAAAAATGTATCCACAAAAATAGTACTTTCGGATAATGACACGTGGCATGACAAGATTGGTTAAAAATCCTATTTGAAATTAAAAATAAATTATTTTTTATTATTTTATAATAAAATTTTAATATGAACTGACTATACTTTAGGCCAGTTGATTTTTTAGGGATGAAGATGCTCCTTTTTAATTATTGTTTATTATAGTCAATTACTATTCATTTGGGTGGATTAAATGGACTTTGGG
This sequence comes from Crataegus laevigata, assembly GCA_963580275.1. NCBI lineage: Eukaryota > Viridiplantae > Streptophyta > Magnoliopsida > Rosales > Rosaceae > Crataegus > Crataegus laevigata. Next base: position 11,433,682 of record OY756940.1, on the reverse strand, counting down.
CTAGCTCATTTTTTAGGGGTAGAGATGCACTTTTTTAATTACTGTTCATTGGAGTCAATTACTATTTATTTAGGTGGATTAAATGGACTTTGAGCCAGCTCATTTTTAGGAATGGACTTACTATTAGTTTTGTTGTTTTGACCCCCTTAATCCATAAAGGGAAATCATAACTTAAAAAAAAATACAATATTTATTTATTGAAATATCATGAAAGAAGTGCATCATTGATGACATGATGCAATAAATTGGTCTCGATAAAAACGTTACTGGGACTTTCAACCCAGTCAAAGAGAATTACATTTGAATTCATAAAATTTTACTTTATACTCAACTTATTCTCTACAACTGTATCATTTTTAATTAAAATAACAATCTCTCTTTAAACTGAAATTTACAACTTAAACAACCTTTACAAACCCAATTAAATATGTAAATTTATTTTTAAACTCAATTAAAAAATAATTAATCATATTGTTGAACTACATTTTATAATCCTTCATTGTGTCTTCTTCTTAATTCAATTTTAGTTTTCTATGACAGAGTCTTATCAATTATCATCGAGCTGATGGACGCGGTGCTAACACATCGAGCTAATGGCAAAACATATTGAGACCATCTTCTTGGGGGTCCTTAGAGCATCCCCAATGAGGGGCTCTATATGGGGTTGGAAAAGTGGTGGATATAGCCCATTATAGAGCTCCGAGGAATCTTTGGGGCTTTATAAAAGAATCTATCCCAATGAGGGGCTATATCTTTCGGGCTCTATATGAGGCTATATGTATTTATTTATGTAGTAATTTGATTAAGCGATTGTTTTTTTTTTTTTTTGTGTTAGCTTTTCTTAAGTTGATTTTTAGACATGCTATCTTAAATTTTTGGGGTGTGCTATCCACACACCCCTTTTTACTTCTCACACACCCCTATTAATTTATGTTTGTTAGATCTTCTTCAATTCATCTGATCCGACGGTCGAAATCTAAAAAAGTGTGGGAGAAGTAAAAAGGGGTGTGTGAATATCACACCCCAAATTTTTTTTGTGAACCCTTCAAATTGTGGCAAAATTAGATTTCATCACTTATGAATCATTCGTTAAATTATATTTACTTATCTCAATCTCATCCGTAGAAAGAAAGAAACCCCCACTTTGCCCTCTAAAATAATTTGATTTTCACGTATAACACAACAATTTACCTAGCACCAATTGGTAAATTAGTATCATACAAATTTTTTAAAAAAAAAAATTGAAAATTTCACCCATCAATGCCCATGAACGTTAAATCAATTTGAAATTTTAATTCTTATGGAATTTAAAACAATCATTAATTAGCCAAATTGCAAGAAAAATAAGTAAGAAATAAGAATTAAAAAAATAATAAAAGGAGAGTATAAGTGTATTCGCAAGTAAAGGGAGAGTGATAGAATTTTGCTCACATGGGTTGCTACTTTTTTGTGGGACCCACTATTTTTTGGGGCTGGATGTAGCTCGATTTTATGCTACCCATAAAAGGAAGTTGCTAGCCCTAGTGGTGGATCTAGCCCCATTTTCCGGCTCATTGGGGATGAAATTTCTCGCTAAGGCTAGAAATGGGGTAGCCTCATGAAGGATAAAGCCCCTATTGGGGATGCTCTTAACCGCTTCAAGGCCCATACTGTTCGGAAAATTTTCCCGAAAATTCAAAACCAAACAAAAAAAAATTCCAATTTCATACCAAAAAATTCTCATATCAATAATATTGAAATTTTCGGAATCCATAACGAACCGATCTAGAACCTTTCAGTATGGGAACCGGGATTACATATTCAATGGTTCGGGAATCTCGAACAGGAACAATATATATATATATATATATATATATATATTTATTTATTTTGGTTGCATGCATGTTGAATATTGAATTTAAGTAATTGATAGCAGACTATATTAGAAATAGAAGTATGAAATTAAGTAGTCTGTAACTTTGGAACACCAATTTAACTTGGTATGAAATTTCAAATTTAATATGAGGTAAAAAACCTAAATTTCGATTGTTATGAAATTGGGTAACAAAATTTTAGGCCAAAAGCCCAAATTTTACCCACATCAAAAAAATCTCAAATTTCATCCCAAAAGCCCAAAACCGAAAATCCAATCGCGATCCATCCCGAAATACCGAAAACATTTTGGAATCCAGAAAATTAGGAATATTGAAATTTTGGTTCGAGATTGGTTCTCAAATTCTCATCCCGAAAATTTTCGGTTTGATATTTGGGATCCCATACCGAACCACCCCAACACATTGTGGTCTCTTAATGTGAGTGTAACAATTACCCCATGTGCCACAAGCTGCTTTGAGATCTCAAACACAATGGCCTCCAGACAACATGTTTGGTAAAAATAAAATATCATGCTTGATTTAAAAGTAATGGCCTGAAGACATCAATTTTTAAAAACAGCACATAAGTTGCTTTATTAAAAAGCGGAGTTGAGACTATTAATTTCTATAATACCCTCAATAGTTTTTAAGAACGATATTGTTGTATTCTTCTACACTCATTTTATCTCTAGAAGAACAAAGTGAGTGGCACCACACTACCATGTTAGCTCTACACTCCAACTACCACACCCCATTGTTAGTACCATCAGCATACCCAACTTTTGTTGTTGTCACTACGACTGTGACCAACATCACCCTGACCACCACCACCGCCCTCACCACCATCCCCACTTCCATGTCCATTTTGGTCATTATATACAATTATACCACTTTTACATTAAAGTTTACCAAACCTTTTTATACTGCGTTTCATACTTATAACACTTTTAAAAATACAAATTTTCAAACATCATTAGTTTACACTTAGTACTAAGGTTTAGTGGTATTCCTCTTCCTCTTCACTTGTAAGTGGGAGATATTGGATTCAGTTCTCACCAAAGACAAATTTGAACTACATTATTGCTAACTCATTATGAGGTTAAACCTACGCTATTTCTATTTAATTAATAATTATTTGTTCAAAAGCAAAAAAAAAGGCAGCGCAGTAGTTCCAAAATGGCCATAATTAAGGTTGCACCACACATTTAACCTAGCTGAGCTTTGTTAGGAATTAGTTAGGTTGCCACTTAATTGCTAGCAATTCACTTTATATAGCATGTCCCTGAGGTGGAAGGACTATGGAGGCAAAAGAATTATAAGTCAAAGTGCCTAGATAGTTTTGGCACACTGTACCATGTTTGGTGCAACCCTCTTAGATCATCTCCAAACTTTAGGCTAAAAACTAAATTTTTTTAGCTCAAAAAATTTAGCTTTTAGCCTCAGAAACAGCTGCTCCAACCCTTATGACCTAAAAATTTAGCTCGGAATTATTAAAGAGTGAATTTAGGTTAATTTTTTTCTTAAATTAAATTTTTTAAATAAATAATTAGACTATCGTAAATTAAATTTATAAACATTTTAATCTAAAAATATTAAAATTCCGATAAATATTGAAAAATCACTAAATTTTCCACAAAGCAAGCCTTCAACTTTCACCAAATAATTTTGAGTTAAATAATTTTTTAAAATTATTTTAGTTGTTGGATTTACATTTGGGCCGTTAGATTTATTTTATTTTATTTATTGTTAGATTTGACTATATTCGATCTCAGTTGTTGAATTCAATGTATTTTAAAATAACATATTAAAAAAAATATAAATCTAGACCGTTGGATCATCCAACGGTCCTTAAATTGTGGTCGTTTGATGCGGAAAAGAGCCGTTGGGCTCGGGGAAGTGGGAGACAGGGGCCCTGACCAGTGGCAGAGCCAGAAATTCATGCCAGGAGAGGCCTTAAAACTAATGAAAGAAATTAGAAAAAAATTTAGTAATATCATGGAAAATTTGAATCAAACAAGAGTGATGGAGCTTTAAAATTTGTATGAAAAAATTAGTATTGAGAGATGTCATAGTAAATAGAATCTGTGTTGACATCTAACGCAAAATTGATAATAACGTTATAACTAGCTCAAACTATTATTATGATATTTTTCTTTTAATATTATTGAATCTTCCTCTCGAATATATGTACCTTATTTTATATGAACTAATAAAACAATAAGCTATTATTACGATATTTTTTAATATTATTGAATCTTCCTCTCGAATATATATACCTTGTCTTATATGAACTAACAAAAAAATAATTGGTTTAAAAGAAATCAGAATGTTGGTAGAAGGGTAGTTATATATGGTAATTGGTAAAAAAATACCAAAAAGTAGCCTTCCTTCAGGAGGCGTCGACCCCATGATCTAATGAAATCTCTAAAACCTGATATACCAACACACCACATGCACATTATTGCAAAAATCACTACACAATCGACATAAATTTAATTCCAGGATGGGCCCTGGACTACCCTAGTCTCCATGTGGCTCCGTCACTAGCCCTGACAGTGGGCCCCTTGCTGTCGGGAATTGAATTGATGCGCGGCCTGTGGGGCACGTCGGCTAGTGGGCGGGCCGATAGTGGCCCAAATGCAAGCGAGTCCACGCATTTGGGGAGGGGGAGGGGTATATTTGGCCCAGCTTTAGCATTTGGCTTTTAGGTTTTAGCTTAGGTTGGGTGGTGTTTAAGGGAGGGGGAGGGGAATAAATTGGGTAATTTGGCATTTATCCCAGGATTGGAGGAGGCCTTAAAGAAAAAGAAGATTCCATGGGTTCATCAAAAAGTCAATGTTTTAAAAATCGGTCTAGGCGCTAAACGATAGAGCCATTAAATTAGGTTGGATTTAGGCGCCCGCTCAAGCGCTCTCTAGGCGGTCTAGGGGGCGATCCAAGTGGCAGTCTTTTTTAGCAGACTCTGTTATCTTCGTGCCGTCATCTCTTGTCTTCGTTCGCTACCAATCGAAGAGGAAGGAGGGTGGAAAAGAGAGAGAATGGTGATGTAATGGAGAGATGAGAACGGTGGTTACTCGGTTTTCTGAGAAAACAAAGTGAAGCAGTAGAGACGATAGAGTGATAGAGTAGTAGAGTGAGAGACTGATAAATGTGGGAATGTTAACGAGAGAAAAAGATGGCCCAAAGAAAGAGTAAATATGAATAAAATATTAAAGGAGTGATAAAAATCAAGACCAAGGCACGAAGACGTGAAAAAAATAAATAAAATACTAAAAAAATTGATAGGACCATGACTAATTTGACAGTGTATATTTTTTAATGGTAAAGCTAGAACTTACCACCCTCTACAAAGCGCCCGCTATCTACATTTATAGATTTTATTTATATTGTGTAATGATAAATCAAGACCTAACTTTTTATATTTGTGGAGCTTTAGTTTTTGAACAATGTTTTTTTTTTTTAAAGTCCAATTGATTTATATAATAAAAATATACAATAAATTATTTAAAACCATCTAGGCCTCCTAGGTTCCTGCCTAGACCCTGCCTAACCGCCTAGGTGCTAGGCCCCAATCTTCCGCCCAACTAGCGACTAACGTTTTTTAGAATCTTGCAAAAAGTTATATGTAACCCTATTGCCAAAAGAAAATTGTGTGAAAATATAATTCCTAAGTAGATTGCATTTGTAGTTCTTTCTAGGGCTGGAAAAAAAATCCCAAAAATCCCAAACCAAACTGAAAAAAATCCCAAACTGAAATTCTTGAAAATTTCGGTATCCAATACCAAATTGATCCTGAAATTTCGATACGGGAATCGGTCTCAAGTTTTTGAGATTTTGGTATTCCCAAACCGAACCAAAAAATATATATTATTTAATTTTTAAATACATAGGAGCACATCTTTAAGGGGAACATCATCTATCTACAATAGTGAAAATTGAAATACTGAAGGAGCATTGGAAATCGATGATGGAACATATACAAGAAGGAGCCCTAAGATATATAGTGGAACATATGCAAATTTTTAAATCACAGGAGATTGATAGATTGATACATAAATGCAGAATAAATACGAGAGATTGATAGATGGATACATGGATAGATTATAAGTTACAATTTGCTTGAGAAAACTTTACATCTATCTATAATATTTATATTATATATGTACATAAGTTTACTCAAACATATATTAACGTTTTAGACGTAATTTTGGGGACTAACATGATTATAGATAGATGTACTAGTTTACTCAAGCACATATTAACGTTTCAGATTGGCAAATTACTTTTGAATAGGTAGATACTAACTGGGCCTTGCCATTTAATTGGCAGATGAATAAGACGTAGTTGAACCTATATGTAAAAACTATATGTACATTCCTATTATATTTTCGAGTCAGAGTCGTCTCAGAGATTTTGGAAACTCTGTGCGAAATTTATAAAAGACCCCTCATTCTCATAGTATTCCAAAAAAAGTAGAACAAAATATTGATGCTAGAAAGTAATAATTTAAATCAAAACAAACTTAGGACTCACAGATTGTAAATTTATGATGTCATTAAATAATAAGTAAAAAAAAGCTACAAACATAGCCTTCGCCAAATAATCAAGGGAGCTTTAATGAAACAAGAATAAAAAAAGCTTCAAAAACTCTAATTTCAAAGTTTTACTTGAATATATACTACATAGCATTATTAATAGTTGAAAAAAAAATTGTTTTTAGGGTGTTGTTATTGGCAATATTGGACCGAAAAAGGAGTTTCTCCCTGTTTACTTGAATGGTTGAACCTATGAAATGGTATTGTACCAGTAAGAATTGATGTTCTGCTGGTGGTCAGAAAAAATAACAAATCGAACTGTGCCGGCCTAGAGAGTTAGGCACAAATTATTTAATCATGTTTGGTGCACAAGTTGACCGTACATTTAAAAAGTTGTATATAACCACCCTCTTTCCAAAATGTAAATGGGTTAAATTAGCTCCAAATTATTGCATGATGTGGATTATATTCCAAACTTTTACAGTCTACTTGTTGTTAGTTAGTTGCTCAGCCAAAAATAATGTTCCTGCTTTTTTTACTTTTGGCGATTCCTTAGCCGATGTGGGAAACAACAACTATCTCCCAACCCAAGCACGGGGAAACTATTACCCCAATGGAATTGATTTTGGGAAGCCAACAGGACGATTTACAAATGGAAGAACAATTTTCGACATTCTCCGTGCGTAAATTTTGGTCGATATTCAATTCTGCCATTTATTATTTACTGTGTTAATTTTTTATTTTGTTATGACAGAGCAGGAAATGGGTTTTAAAAATTTTACTCCTCCTTACTTGGCACCAACTACAGTTGGAGACGTGCTTCTACAAGGTGTTAATTATGCTTCCTCTGCCTGTGGAATTTCAAATTCCACTGGCGCATTTTATGTAAGTTTTTCTGATCAATTTACTACATTTTTCCGGCAATTAAGAAGCTAACTAGTCTTGATTCCAAACATAAACAGGTTTTATATGCAAGATTTGTCCTTGTCCTTGGTCTTTCTTGCTTATTTATTTATATATTATTTACGATACATGCATGCTTGCATGACGTGAATGGTAATAACAAGTCGGATATCTATGTATTATTAGGGCACTCAACTCAATTTCGATACACAAATCAGTTACCATGGGACGACTGCGACAGCAATCATGTCAATGATTGGCATTCCTGCAGCTCAGAAATTGTTGAGTAGAGCAATTTATGTGATTGCAATCGGCTCAAACGATATCATGCAAGCGCCTTCCACCATGAGCGAAGAAGATTATTTCGATTTCTTGATTTCAAAACTCAAATTAGGAATGGAGGTAAAATTCCTTATAGGCTTAAACTATAATATTGTGAGGACTGTAAGACACATATATGAACCTAGACTAATTGAATTATCGGAAACCAAGAACAAGATATGAACCTAGACTAATCATGCTCATGAAAAACACTGGAACTTGCATAACAACCGACCTGCAAAACCAGAGATCCATGATGAAGCCATTGCAACTCTTTGAACAAATGCATAGATTTGTACAGATATATTCCACCATTTTCTTCGCAGATACTCCACAGCTTGGATGCTAGAAAGATTGTTGTGGCTAACGTTGGACGTGTTGGGTGTATCCCATATGAGAAAGATTCACATCCCGCTCCCAACGAATGTTGTGTTGGTATGGTAAATCGTGCCTCCCAGAGGTATAACGCCAGGTTGAAGGGCCTGCTAGTGGAGCTCAACAAGAATCTCAAAGGGGCAAAGTTTATTTATGCAGATTTTTACCAAATCTTGGAAGACCTCACTAACAATTACGTGTCATATGGTACTTAATTCGTATAATATTTTTATTTTTCAGCGTTATTATTAATCAATTTATCAACGTAAGTAGCAACTGACAGTGGTGCTTTCGTTCTAATCAAACAGTGCTACTTCTGTTTTTTTTTTCCTGTTATGTTTCATGTGTAGGGTTTGAGAATGGCGTTGCTGCATGCTGCTCTGCTGCCGGGCCCCGAGGGGGACTACACCCATGCACCCTTTTTTCTAAACTTTGTCCCGACAGATCAGAGTATTTATTCTGGGATCCATACCACTTAACGGAGGCTGGTAATCTCATTGCGGCAAGGCATCTGATGGATGGTAACTCAACTTATATGTCACCAATGAATATAAGGCAACTTCTGCAAGTTTGATCAGTGAACCTGAAATGACATGAATATGAAGTGGGACTATCATGTTTGTAATTAAAAAACAAACGAGACGACTTTTTTGATCAAAACATTGATATTGGAACCAATAAATTTCCAAGTTTATTTTGAAGAATTTAAGCAGTGTCGGAATATTAGACATTATTATCAGCTTATTTTGGTTTAATTGTAGCAATGATTTCAAAATTTTACACCTAAAATGCATGCAGAAGCTAAAATGCACGGCTTACTAACCACAGTTACAAATACGACCAAATCAAAAAACAGAACGGCTAAAAAAGGCGTTGTGTGTGTGTGTGTGGGTGGAATGAACCACACAAAAAACAGAATGCATCCCAACCTAAGCCCAACGCTGTGAATGCACAATAAATTCTACTTCCAAATTATCGTCTAATTAATTAGTCATATTTTGGCAATCAAAACATAGTTTCTACAGTTCTAGAGCCACAAGTCGTGCAATTGATCCATTTAGCAACTAAAGTTACATCCTCACGGTAGCCCATCTGGCACTTCCAATTTCCACATACTCCTACAAGATAACAATTGACTAATCTTCAAATACCTGTTGCTGTTTGGTAGCCTGGGGATTCTGATGCACTGCCAAACCCTGATTTGATGGTTGCATTTGCTGCAACTGTTGTCGGAGCTGGGAGAACGCCTGCTGAGATGATTGAAAGCTTGCTTGCAGAGTTTGTGTCTGCTGCGACAGCATCTGAGCTAATGGAGAGGGTGACTGCTGAAGAGGCTGAATCAGTTGTTGCTGACCAGGAGCGGAACCAAGCTGCTGTTGATTTGCTGCAGTGGGCATGGATAGGGGTTGTAAGCTGATATTCAAAGGGGTTGGTAGTGCTGTAGCAGAAGATGCGCTTTTCTGAACCTCAGGCTGAGGAACAGACCAACTGTCCACCCAAGCCAATATACTGTTGTGACGGTAATGCTTGACTAAATGGTGCTTGACCAGCAGAATGTGGAAGTTGAGCCTGACCAAGCTGCCGCACTGTTTGTGTGTGTGAGTTTGACGCCGAAGTTTGAGGGTGCTGTTCAAGGGACGGTGGCAAATGCTGAGGTGACTGAAAACGCTTCTGTAATGGAGATATCTGCTGCTGGCCGACATATGGCATAGACTGGTTAAAACTCTGAACAGATCCAATCAGGCTATTATTTTCACTGTGAAATACGGGTAAATAAGAAATAATTGTTTCGACTTTAGACTACCATGTGATTAAAACAAAGTTAGAGCGCCTTGTACCTTTTGTGATGTTAAAGAAGATGAAACTTGCAGTCCAGGAAGAGGACGCTCTGCAGAGCCGCCATGGCCACCCTTAAATTTAAGGAGCAAATCATTAGACTTTTAAAGGCATAAAACACACTTATAACGAAAAACCCTAATAAGAAACAAGAAAATATAGATGATAAAGTAAACAAGAAAAGCGCAATGCCCCTGCAGCCACCCTTTCATCTTCAGCTGCAGACGACGGGACAAGGTTACGGTAAAACCATCCAATCAAGAATCATTACAGATGCGGTAACTACAGCATCTGCATGCCTTTCATGGATGTCTTACACGGACGCAAGAAAAGGGACATTTCTTATTGGAGCCATGTTGCAAAATAGCTGACTAATGTCTTACACGGACGCAAGAAAAGGGACATTTCTTATTGGAGCCATGTTGCAAAATAGCTGACTATTCTTCACACCTGTATATGAACCTGATATAATTTCTTAGTATTTCTTATTCACTAAGAAATAAAATCCCAGAGTTAATTCTCATAAAATCAGCGCACCTAGAGAAGCTCGTTTCTGACCCGATATCGGAGGCCGGTCCTGGTAGTTCGGACCAAACCCTCCACCACCGGCACCGGCACCCCCAAATGGCCGGAACCCACCGGGAGTCTCCCGCGGCGGGATGTCGAAGCCACGTTGTGGACCGCGACCTCGACCGCCACCTCCACCATGATAGTTAGGGGGGCTGCGGCGAGTGTGGTGGCTCTGCTGGTTCATGGGCGCGTCGGAGAAACGAGAGGACGGTAGGGGACCGAGTCGTAGTGGTCGTCTCCGTCGTCGTCGTTGTTGCCATAGCGGTATATTCTGTAGCTATCCAGCTTTGCGAAGTTTTACGTGCCATACCCGAACCCTAACCCTAACCCTAGCTCGCGCGGCGCCAAGACTGGAGCTTGAATTTTCGGAAGAGAAAGACTTGGAGGTTGACGAAGACAAAGTGAAGTCCTTTCGTCGCGACAGTGTACTAAGCAAAACGAATCAATTTCCTGTTTGTTGCGTGGAGGCGTCCGAGTCGGGTCGGCTAACAGATCCGACTTTCAGTTCTAATCGGATCCAAACGGACTTACGAGGGTATATTGGGCCTCAAATGGCGGGCTTCCCCTGGGCTTTTATTACTTTAGTCGGGCAGTGAAAAACTTCAAACTCAGCCGTTTGTTGATGGGAACTTTAACGAAAAGCTCCCGGTACTGTTCACTTTAACGAAAAACCACATTTTTACACTAAAAAGTCAATCTTGATACTATTCACTTTACCCTTTATTTTGTCCTTATCGTTAAAACTCAAAGTTTTCAAGCCCTTTTCATTAGTTTTCCTTTTGATTGATTATATTTTTTTTGTTAATTTTGTGGCTACAAGATAATTGATCTAAAGGGATTTAATGGCTCTAATTAACTTAAATGTGCACTTTTAATATGCATTGGAGAAATCACACAATGTTTATGTAGACAGTAAAATTTCAGTAAATAAAATGTTGACCAATGGTCAAAATTTTAACACTCGTGTATTACATAAATTGTACACATATTGTGTGATTCGACGAAAATTCGAAAAGAGTTAGAACAGCTGTCAAACAGGACACGTGTCAACACCTGGTAGAGACGGCTTATTTCATCTGGGATATTATATTCAAAATTAGGCCTTGGAAAATTCTATAAATAGAGGCCAATTTCATTCATTTCAATTCACCAATTCACAAATACATTTCTCTACTCCCAAATTGGAAGAGAATTCTCTGGAAGTTCGTTCATCGTTCTTCGTTTTTCGTTCATCGTTCATCGTTCTTCGAGATCAAGCCCCAACGGCCCTTGAAGAAACGCTCATCCATCCTAAGATCAAGCCCCAACGGCCCCTTGGATTAGCACAATTGTTCTTCAAGATCAAGTCCAGAAGGCCTTGAAGATCCATCCACCATTCATCATTCATCCGTTCATCCGTTTCTTCAAGAACCAAGCCCAAAAGCCCCTTGAAGTTCATCCATCGTTCATCGTTCATCGTTCATCGTTCATCGTTCATCGTTCATCCATCTTCTTCAAGACCAAGCCCCGACGGCCCTTGAAACAACATTCATCCACCCTCCAAGATCAAGCCCCGACGGCCCTTGGAATCAATACATTCATCCTTCAAGAATCAAGCTCAAAGCCCTTTGAAGCTCATCCATCGTTCATCGTTCTACATTCATCATCAAACATCTGAAGATCATCACTGTTCATCCCAAGAATCAAAGCGCCAAACAGCCCCTTCGGATCAACACAAACAAATCCACATCACTGTTCATCCAAGGATCAAGCCCAACAGCCCTTTGGATCAACAGCCCATCAACAAAATCCATATCTTACGAAGATAGAATCAGAGGAACAAATAGAGATTGTAACCCCAAAATTCATCAAATAACAAATATATTTTGTACACGTGTTCTTGTTCCTTCAGGAAATTTTCGTGTTTACAAATTTGGCACGCCCAGTGGGACTTTCTCTACCTCTCATCTCTATCTTCAAATCAAGATCCACAAAGAAAGGCACATATGGCATCAAAGCAGGCTCAAACCGTTCCCGCAACTAACGCAAAGAACAAGGGTGTCCTCGTCACGAGCAGTGGCGCTTTTGGGATCACGACTCGGAGCAAGGCAAGAGCTCTTTCCGCCACATCTTCCCTCTCTGCATCAACCTCGCCAAAAGTTCATGAACACCAGAAATACAAACCCGTAATCACTTTGGCCTCGCTAAGTGCGCCAATGGAAGATATTCCAAAGAATTGCCCCGAGTCCCTGCTCTCTGACGCCGACTCAAACAGCAGCACGGCCATGCAAGTCATGACCACCGGAGCAACTTCGATCGAGGAGCAGCTGGCTCAAATGAATGAGGCAATTGCAAAACTCACACAGACGGTGGAGGAAAAAGACTTACAAATCGCCGCGCTTGTCAACCGATTGGAAAAAGAGAACGACAAAAAAGAAGGAGGCGATGAGGAGGAGGAACCTCCGATACAAGAATTCGAGGAGAAGCCAGACCAGGCAATAGCACCCGTGGGATCTCTGTCTATCCAACAGCTGCAACAAATGATCGCTAACACCATCAAAGCGCAGTATGAAGGGAGCTCACATGCCTCCATGTCGTATTCAAAGCCTTACTCTAAAAAGATTGATGCCCTGAAGATGCCAAGGGGATATCAACCACCCAAATTCATGCAGTTCGATGGAAGGGGGAACCCGAAACAGCACATCGCCCACTTCGTTGAAACTTGCAACAATGCGGGCACTGAAGGGGACTACCTTGCCAAGCAGTTTGTGCGCTCACTGAAAAGTAACGCATTCGATTGGTACACCGATCTTGAGCCCGAATCCATCAACAGCTGGGAGCAACTGGAGCGTGAATTCCTCAACCGCTTCTACAGCACCCGCCGTACAGTCAGCATGCTGGAGCTGACAAGCACAAAACAGTGGAGGGACGAGCCAGTCGTTGACTACATCAACCGATGGCGCACTCTGAGCCTCGACTGTAAGGACAGACTCTCGGAAATCTCCTCAATCGAGATGTGCGTGCAAGGTATGCAATGGGGATTGCAATACATCCTTCAAGGCATCAAACCGCGAACGTTCGAAGAGTTAGCCACCCGCGCTCACGACATGGAGCTGAGCATCGCTCATCATGGAAAAAAGGAGCCGATCACCGACTTCAAGAAAGATAAGGTGTTTACTCCAAAGGTGGACAATCGTGGAAAGAAGCCCGCTAAGGAAGCTTTTGCCGTTGACGCCATCCCCACTAAAACTTCAGCTGCACCCGTCAAAATCTCCTCTAAAACCAAAGCAAAGGAGATAAAAAGAGGTGAGCCCTCCCGTACCCAAGAAAGGTACAAAAACACCTTAAGGGAATTGGAGCAGAAAACATACCCATTCCCAGACTCTGACATGGCCCCGATGCTAGACGACCTGTTGGAGAAGAAAGTAATTGAGCTTCCTGAATACAAGCGCCCAGAAGAGATGAATCGCGTTGACGATCCCAAGTACTGCAAGTACCATCGCATCGTAAGCCATCCCGTCGGCAAATGCTTTGTCCTCAATGAGCTCATCATGAAGTTGGCGCAACAAGGACGAATTGAACTCGACTTGGAAGACACGGTCGCAACACACACTACGACGATCGTGTTTGGGTCCTTTGATCCTGTGCCTCTTCAAGTAATGCACGACCATCGTCACACAGCCCCTTCTGCACTACTACCATCGGGGGCAAACAACCAAGATGCACCGATTGAGGATAGTGAAGAATGGACCTTAGTGACCCGCAGAAAATCAAAGAAACCCAAGCCACAGGCCGCAAAGCCAAAGGTAGAATATGGGAGAAGACACCGCCGTCGCAATAATAGGAAACCGAAAAGAAGCGTTAGAGCTACTAAGCCAACATATGCTGGGGAGCCTATGGAGCAAGAGCCACGCATTCCCGTCTCCTTGCATGAGTACTTCCCAAATGACTTCTTCCAACGGTACACTGTCACTACGTGTCACGTAATAGAGGTAAAAGAACCATCAAGAGGGGAAGTTATCACCACTGAAGAAGTAAAGACCTTCATGACCAAAGAAGGTCTGCCGACTCACGTGAGCATCGAGGAGGCATTGCGATTACCCGAAGAGATGCGGAAAGCACTGATGGTGGCCTTAGCAAATCCCGATGACCATGGGGTACAAGGAAACGAAGACGAATGCTCAAAACTTCAGTCACATGAATATACCACATGTTGCGCCGCCCAAGACTCAATCAACTTCACTGACGAAGACTTATTGCTGGGATCAAAACCTCACAACCGTCCTCTCTTCGTCTCAGGATACATAAGGGAGAGCAAAGTCAAACGCATGCTGGTGGATGGCGGATCGGCCATAAACATCATGCCAAAGTCAACGATGGCCACAATTGGCATCAAAATAGACGAACTATCTCTAAGCCGTCTACTAATCCAAGGTTTCAACCAAAGAAGACAAAGAGCGATAGGCATGATCCGAGTGGAGATGACCATCGGTGAACTCAAATCAAGCACAATATTTCATGTGATCGATGCAAGAACTTCATACGGCCTGCTCTTAGGAAGGCCTTGGATCCATGAGAATGGAGTAGTGCCGTCTACCCTTCACCAATGTTTAAAATTCTACCGGGAAGGAGTGAAGGTGGTTCGAGGCGATACAAGGCCATTTACCGAGGCAGAATCACACTTTGCGGACGCCAAGTTCTACATGGAGGAGGACATGATACCTGAAGCTCTCCCGAGAGAGGTAAAGTCCACAGGCAAAGCAACGCCTAAAAAACAAGAATGGCAATCCGTTCCCAGAAAGCAAGGAGGGGAAACCACACCATCTTCAAGCAACGACGAACTTGTGACAGCAAAAGGGGGTAAGACGCCTGCAAAAGAACCAAATACGCCCGTCTTCCGATACATCCCAATGTCGAGAAGAAAGAAGGGTCAAACACCATTCGAAACTGGGACAAGCAAAGCCGACATGCAATAGTACAAGGATGATGTGGAATTACTCAAGGCGAATGCAGTTCTACCTCTAACACAGCTAGGCGGGACCAAGGTTGCAGGACCACCACAAGGTTTCATGAAAGCTCTGCCAAAGGGAGTAGAATCAAGTTTTCTCCCAACCAAGAGAACCGAAGAAGGTTTTGATCCAAACGCCTACAAACTCATGTCAAAGGCTGGGTACGACTTCATTCCCTCTTCAAAACCTGGAAAGAAGGTTTCAGATGCTGTCGACAACAAAGAACGTGACCTCACCGAGACTCAAAAAAGGCTGAGAAAGCATGGTTACGGAGTTGACAACGGTAAAGCAGGAATCGGCTTCACACCAAGTGCACCTGTGAAGATTTCGAGCAAGGCGAAAAATGCTAGCACTCAGCACATCAGCGTGAGCGTTATACAAAAACAAGAAGAGCCTAAAACCGTCCCTCGGATGCCGGTCGTCAATAGGATGAATCACCCAAGACCCAGAATATCGGCATTGCATCGCATTGGTGGTCAAAGCCGAACCTCCGTCTTCAAGAGGCTTAACACGCCAACATCCCAAAAATCCGTTTTTGAAAGGCTGTCAAAACCTAAGAAACAAGGCAACACGGCTAGCTCGCCTTTGCAACAGTCAGTTTCCAAAAGACTGGAAGACAACAAAAAGCCTTCTAGAAGAAAGGAGACAGCGCCAAAAGAAGAAAAGCCCGACATGCTAGCAGAAAAAGGCGATATTCGGAGTTCAATTCCTTCAAGGATGAAGCGTCAAGCAATCTTGGAGATTGACACAAAAGGACCACTAAAAGTAAGAAGGCGCACCATCATCCATACCGGACAAACCTCATGCCAGCAAGTCCAAGAGGACGGCACTGAAGAGGAAGTCCAAGACGTCTTCCACATCACAGTCCGAGAAGACGAAGAAGACGAGATCCTTGAGGAAGATGTCACTGCTGCACCACCACAGCTCGAAGACGGGGGGCAAGCCACGGTAGATGATCTCAAAGAAATCAACTAAGGCACAAGCGAGGAACCAAAGCCTATCTTCGTAAGCGCACTGCTAAGTGCAGACGAGGCAGATGAGTATTACCAACTGCTGTTAGAGTATAAAGACGTCTTCGCTTGGACATACAAAGAAATGCCCGGCCTTGACCCTACCATCGCTGTACATCACCTTGCAGTCAAGCCTGGATCGCGACCGATAAAGCAAACTCAAAGGCGTTATCGATCCGAGCTCATCCCATAGATTGAGGCTGAGATTGACAAGCTAATTGAAGCAGGCTTCATTCGAGAGGTGCAATACCCAAAGTGGATCTCTAACGTCGTTATCGTCCTCAAGAAATCAGGACAGATACGTGTTTGCGTGGACTTCCGAGACCTCAATGATGCATGCCCGAAGGACGATTTTCCTTTGCCAATCATCGAAATCATGGTGGATGCAACCACTGGCCACGAGGCACAATCATTCATGGATGGCTCATCTGGATACAATCAAATTCGCATGGCTCCCGAGGATGAGGAACTAACAGCCTTTCGCACTCCAAAGGGTATATACTGCTACAAAGTAATGCCATTCGGTCTAAAGAATGCTGGAGCTACATATCAGCGTGCAATGCAAAAAATCTTCGATGACATGCTACACAAAAATGTAGAATGTTACGTGGACGATGTGGTGGTCAAAACAAAAAGAAAATCAGACCACTTGAAGGATTTGCGAATAGTGTTCAAAAGACTGCAAAAGTACAATCTCAAGATGAACCCGTTGAAATGTGCATTTGGCGTCACATCTGGAAAGTTCCTGGGCTTCATTGTCAAACACCGTGGCATTGAAGTGGATCAATAAAAAATCAAGGCCATTCAAAACATGCCTGAGCCGAGAAACCTGCACGAGCTGAAAAGTCTACAAGGACGCCTAGCCTTCATCAGGCGTTTCATCTCCAACCTCGCAGGGCGCTGTCAACCATTCAGTCGACTCATGAAAAAGGATGTTCCATTTGTATGGGATAAAGCATGCCACAATGCTTTTGAAAGCATAAAAAAATATTTGTCAAGTCCACCTGTCTTGGGGGCACCCATGCTTGGAAAGCCACTCATATTATACATCGCCGCTCAGGAAAGTTCAGTTGGGGCACTCTTGGGACAAGAAAATGAATCCCAGAAAGAAAGAGCGCTCTACTACCTCAGTCGAACTCTTATCGGTGCTGAGTTGAACTATTCCCCAATAGAAAAGATGTGCCTCGCCTTGGTGTTCGCCATCCAGAAGCTCAGGCATTACATGCAGGCTTACACCATCCACTTGGTTGCTAGAGCTGATCCAGTTAAATATGTCATGTCCAAACTAGTTCTGACAGGGCGACTAGCTAAATGGGCGTTGCTTCTCAATCAACACGAGATCATCTACGTTCCAGCTAAAGCCGTTAAAGGACAAGCACTGGCAGACTTCCTCGCTGATCACCCGATCCCAGCCGATTGGGAAATCTCAGACGACTTGCCTGACGAGGATGTGTTTTACATCGACGTCTTCCCAACATGGACGATGTTCTTCGACGGATCCGCCCGAACAGATGGAGCGGGGGCAGGAGTGATATTCATGTCACCACAAAGGCAAATACTGCCTTATTCCTTCCAACTGAGCGAACTATGCTCTAACAATGTCGCTGAGTACCAAGCATTGATCCTCGGCCTCCAAATGGCAACCAATATAGGAATCACAGCCCTTGAGGTATATGGCGACTCGAAGCTCATAATCAATCAACTCCTGACCGAGTATGAGGTGAGGAAAGATGATCTGGTCCCCTACTTCCGACTGGCAACTCAGCTGCTGCAAAAGTTCGAGATGGTGACACTAGAACATGTGCCAAGAAAAGAAAATCAAATGGCAGATGCTCTCGCCAACCTAGCCTCTAGCATGACGCTAGGAGAAGGAGAAGTCGCAAATGTGCCAGTTTGCCAAAGATGGGTGATTCCACTTGCCGCTGAGATACTGCTAAATGACACAAACGTCATCTCAGTACTCCTGGTTAACACTGAAGAATGGAGACAGCCGTTAATCGACTACTTGGAGCAAGGAAGGCTTCCAGACGATACCAGACACCGCTATGCGATACGTCGACGAGCACATCGCTTCCTCTACTACAAAGGAACACTTTACCGACGCTCTTTTGAAGGAGTACTTTTAAGATGCTTAGGTGAAGAAGAAGCCAGTCAAGCCATGGAGGAAGCACATTCAGGTATATGTGGAGCACATCAGTCGGGGCCAAAGCTACATTTCCAACTTAAAAGAATGGGCTACTATTGGCCAAGCATGGTGAGGGATTGTATGGAATATGCCAAAAGGTGCCAAGCCTGCCAGTTCCATGCCAACTTCATACATCAACCGCCTGAACCATTGCACCCTACAATTGCTTCATGGCCGTTCGACGCATGGGGGTTGGACGTCGTGGGACCGATCGCACCAAAGTCATCTGCAGGAGAAGCTTACATCCTAGCTGCAACAGATTACTTCTCCAAGTGGGCTGAAGCCATACCCCTGAAGGAAGTCAAGAAAGAAACTGTCGTCCGTTTTATCAAGGAGCATATCATCCACCGATATGGTGTGCCTCGCTACATCATTACGGACAATGGAAAGCAATTCTCCAACCGACTCATGGACGAACTCTGTGAGAAATACAAATTCAAACAGCATAAGTCTTCCATGTATCATGCCCCAGCTAACGGTCTCGCAGAAGCATTCAACAAAACTCTATGCAACCTGTTGAGAAAGGTCGTTGGTAGGAACAAGAAAGACTGGCACGAAAGAATGAGCGAAGCGCTTTGGGCATACAGGACGACGCACCGGACGCCTACTCAAGCTACACCATATTCACTCGTGTATGGCGTAGAGGCGGGTTTGCCGCTGGAAAGCCAAATCCCCTCCCTGAGAATGGCTATACAAGAAGGACTGACCAACGAAGAGAACGCAAAGTTACGTCTTCAAGAGTTGGAAGCACTAGACGATAAGAGGCTCGAAGCTCAGCAGCACTTGGAGTGTTATCAAGCACGGTTGTCCAAGGCCTTCAACAAGAAAGTTCGCCCGAGGTCATTTCAAGAAGGAGACCTCGTCCTTGCATTACGTAGGCCTATCATCATGACGCACAAGACGAAAAGCAAATTCACCTCGAAGTGGGATGGGCCTTACATAGTACAAGAAGTCTACACAAACGGTGCTTACATGATCGTGGAAGAAGATGGCTTGAGGATTGGCCCCATAAACGGCAAGTTTTTGAAGCGGTACTACGCATGAGAAGAAACCACGCTCCTGGCCCGCAAGAGCATAAACTGTGTACGGCAAAATCATCATCAAAAAATCACCATATAAAAAAAAATCCATTATTCATTTGAACTACGTGATGACTTGATCCCTCCTTAAACCGAGGGTACGTAGGCAGCTTGAAACTTCAAAACTTCAAGTACAGTCACATCATCAACAAAAACACAAACACTTTAAAGAATGAAGAGCAAATTCAAAATATGAATACTTTATTTCTTTAAAGGAACAATTTGGTTACAAAGCCGTATTACGAAGGTGAACATCACGCCAACGTCACCACCAAGGAAAGTTGTGACCAAAAGACATTACACAGCATAAACTCGCTGCAATCTGTTTTGCACAACCCCACATGGTAAAAGTGACGCATTGGAACGAGCTCCAAAGCAGCAACGGCAAAGAACCCACGGCAAGCAGCAACGGCAAAGAGCCCACGGCAAGCAGCAACGGCAAAAAGCCCCCGGCAAGCAGCAAGGTCAATGTGCACGGCAACGTCACCACCAAGGAAAGTTGTGACCAAAAGGCATTACACAGCGTAAAACTCACTGCAGTTTTTTGCACAACCCCACATGGCAAAAAAGTGACGCACTGCAATAAGCTTCAAGCAGCAGGGCAATGGACAGTGCAACAAGGATGGCGGACAGTACAATGGCGTGCGGCAAATAATGCAGCGATGACAGAGCAGCAAGCACGGTAAAAAGGGCAGCTACAAGACAGTCCTTCAAGGCACGTTACGGTAGCAAAGAAACCAAAATGCCACGTAGTCACACTACGAAACCCCGCAGCCACTACGCAAGCAGTTTCTTGCACCGCACGGCAACACCACCACCGAGGGAAAATTGCGACCAAAAGACAATACGCAACGAAGCCCCAGTGCAGCCTCTTGTACAGCACCACACGGCAGCGCACCAACCGAGGGAAAACTGTGATCAAAAGGCACTACACGGCGGAACTCCAGCGCAGTCTCTCGCACAAGCACTTGGCAGCAAAGAGCACAAAATACACTATCATTTACTCCACTTCTGGAAGCTTCATAAGGGTTCCATCGTCATTGCCATGCCTTCGCAAATTTGTTTACGTAATTCTGGACATCACAACAAAGAAGTCCATCAGATCACATCAAAATAAATATAAAAAAAAAAAAAAATATATATATATATATATATATATATATATAATTTTTTTTTTATTATTACAGTTTTATCTATATATATATGAAGCCTTAACATCAAGCCCATCATAAGGGGGGCATGTCGATGGCCAAACCAACATGTGGACCTCAAAAGCCCAAGGCCCGGTCCTCCCTTGCTCCATTAAAAGCCTTCTACGGAGAGAAGCCCACAAGCCCAATTGTTGTTTTTAATGATGATATCGACAAAGCTGCTGAATGGACTGCGTTCGGTTGCTTTTGGACAAATGGACAGATTTACAGTGCAACATCTCGTGTTATATTACATGGAAACATTGCAACAGAGTTTTTGGATAGGCTTGTGAAATGGTGCGAAAACATCAAGATTGCAGATCCTCTTGAAGAAGGTTGCAGGCTTAGCCCTGTTGTTAGTGGTGGGCTAGATTGATTAAAAAAAAAAGAGCCCACAGATGAACGGGTTCAAGCCTAGGCCCACAAGCTCAATCTCTCCAGCATTCTCCTCATTAAAACAAAAATCCATTTCACTGTCGCAGGAGAACGACCCAAAGCTTTCTCGTTTCTCTAAGCTGCGTTTTCTCTCTGGTTTTATTGGCTGCCAAACATTGACTGGAAATAGTGTTTGATTTGTTGTGTTCTGAGTTTCTTTAGTGAGTTGGGTTATGAGCAAATGGGGGACTCGGCCGCTACAATGAGGCTGGTTCGGTGCCCCAAGTGTGAGAATCTTCTTCCTGAGCTTGTTGATGGTGGAGAACTGCTTCATTCTCGACAGGACAGCCGAGTCTAGCAGTTTATCCGGCGCAATCGCGTCATGATCCACGGATGGAAAAGAACCTCATGGGCAGTGATTCCCTTCCTTGGTTTTTTTTTCTTTTTCTCTCAAGCATTTTACCGAGCAGGTTTCGTGCACTACCAGAAATCCCAGGCCGCGGCTCGGACTCAAAATCTAACCAGCAACCCTCAAAAAGTCGCCGAAGAACAGCAGCCAGTCGGGGTATTCCGTGATGACGCCGTTGCCCAACGATCTGGCATCCTCCAAAAACATCAGCTCACCACATCCACCTGCACCCAACTCATACTCGCACCAGTTCATGTAGGCACCCCCGACCTCAAACAGATGAGCACCACCGGCAATAGATCATGATCAGGCTCTGTCTCTGATCCCGGCTGATCCGACGACACTTGTATTTTCTTTTCTTTGGACCAAACAATTGACCGAGGGTTTGGCACCATGGGCGACGCTTGTGGTAAAGGCAGAGACAACATCTTCAACTTGGGGTGCGACGGCGCAGACGCCTAGGCCGCGGGTGACAAGGGAGAAAGACGGCGGCGGGGATGCATCTGCATCTTCTCTCATGCTACTCAGCCTCGAGTCTCCTCCACCGCAGTGCCCATCTCTTCAGCTGCAACGTTCTCCACCAAAACCTCTCTCTGCTCTCATCTCCCTCCGTGACTCAATCAAGCTCATCGGGATCTTCCATCTGCACAGCTCCTCCATTTTTCTCCACGGCAACTGCAAGTAGCCACGAAGAACTTCAATAACCGCCGTCGAACGACTAGCCGGTCATGAAGCTCGACGCTTCGCTCCGCCTCAAGCTCATCCGTCGTCTTCGTCCTTCCTGCAAATTTTTCACTCCATCACTGAAGGTTTATATAGAAAAAATATATAATAAAAAAAAGAGGATGGTGGGGTGAAATGGTGCTAGCACCATGTGAAAGCAGAAAGAAAGCAGAAAATGGTGGATCCATCCATGTGAATGAATCTGGGCATGGGCACCAAAAGGAAATAAAAAAATAATAATAAAGTGTAAGTGAGTGGTGCACCCAGCACCGAAAGAAGAAAAATAAAAAAAATAAAAAAAAATAAAAAAAAATAAAAAATAAAAAAAAAATGGTGGAATGTCGGTGCGCACCATTCTGAAAAGAAAAGGGGAGAAAGAATGATGGGATGTTGGGTGCATCTGTACCATAAAAAAATATAAATAAATAAAAAAAATTTGGTGGAGTGGGTGAGCACCACCAAAAGCAAAGAATAAAAAAAGTATGAAAGGGTCATGTGGTGTGTGTACGCATATATATATATATATATATATATATATATATATATATATATATATATATTATATGCATGTAGCACCGAAAGTTGAAGAAAAAAAATAATAATAATAAAAAAAAAAAAGAGAGAGAAAAGCGATAAAAGTCCATTTTTTATTTATTTCTCTGGAAAAATACACAAATTGGCACTCTACATGCCACAAAAAAAAAAGTCAAATCAAAGTTACAAACAGAAAATATTCAAGGACGATCAGGTGGTGCCTCAGAAGTCGACGGAGCTCCGGGAAGACGAAGAGTCAGAGTTGGAATCTCCGGAGCCGGAACGCTTGGTGCAACTCCAGATGACGAAGGCAACATAAACCTCGGGAGTAACGTCATAAACCTTTCATGATCACTCTGAATCCGACCGTCCGACTCCTGCAGCCGGTCCAGCTTCCTCTTCATGCTGGTCGAGTAACTAGTTGCAAGCATGTGCAACTCCTTGTTCTCGTGCCTGAGTCCTCTGACTTCTTGCCGAAGACTAGCCACCTCAGCCATCAGCGACTCCACCTGACGAGACCGGGCAAGAAGGCGCTGACCCATATTTGAAACTGAGCCTGCACTTTGGACGTTGAGGGCTAGAGATTCCTGAACAGCCAACTCGTCGGACCGCCTAGACAGCAACCTAGTGTCCCTTGGAGTAAGGAGATTTCGACCAACCACCGTAGCGGTTATTTCGTTTCTCATCATTGAGTCCCCAACTGTAAGAGGACCATTGGGGGATATGAAGGATGGACGCCAAATGTTGTCTGGAGAAGACAAGTCATCATCTTCTCCGACGTTCAAGTTAAGGCGACGGTCGGAAGGGCAAGACATTTTCAGAAGATGTTGAGAAAGAAGAGATCGGAAAGATTAAGATTGCAGAAATGCAAGAAGGGAGTTCAAGTGTGAGGTGAAACAAAAATTCGCGCCTCTATAAAAAGAAGAAAATGAAGAAGCGCTCCTCAGAGATCGAAGAAGCGTTCCTCTCGCAAATCAAGGAGTGACGCTCCTTTCTCGAAGGCCAGAGTCCTGTCTCAAAAGAGCCGTTCCTCTATCAAAAGCTGGGCTTGACTCAGAAATCACGTGGCATCAGCTTTTCCAGTTTGTCATCACTCGTCACATGCGTCGCATGCAGCTTGGAGCGTTGCGAAAACCACGAGCCGAACCCGGATTTGAACCCCGGTTTTCAAAAGATCATCATTCTAGTTTGTCATCACTCGTCGCATGCGCAGTCAGCTTCGCGGAAATTACGGACGCTTTGTCAGAAAGCGCGTAACGGGTACTGTTCATCCATCCACCGGTTGCCGACAAATAGTAAGGGAATAGTACCGGTTGTGAAGAAAAAAATTTCTATAAGTCCAACCTTCGCCTTCCACAGCCAAAGCGCACCCTCTCTTCATCTCTTCATCTCCGAGAATGTATTCTCAAAGAAACCTTTCGAGTCACTTAGTGTTCTTCATCCCTTGGAACACCCCAGAAAACAAATCATCCAAAGCAAAAATATTTCATATCAAAAAGGTTAAAAGCAAAAATATCTCATATCATGCTTTCTCCTTACCTTCATCTGAGGAACATGGAGAAAGTGAGATCCTGATTGCTTACCTAGTCTTGCTCTCGAGTACTCATCTCAGACCCCTCCCAGCCCACTTCAAAAATAAACATGTGTTGAGGTGCTTCTTCAAAAGCAAAAGTACCTCACAGACGAAGCAGGAGGAGTCTGAGGTGCATCCTGATGAACGTGGAGGGTGAGATGATCCAAGAGTTCAAGAAGATGCCACACCTGCGTGGAGACCGGACTACTTGAAGCATGTGGAGACAACGTGCTGAATCAACCTTCAAGACCAAGCCGTGACGGCCCCTTGAAGAAAACACAAGTCTGATTCAAGATTAGAAAATCTAGCAAAAAAAAAAAAAAAAAAAAAAAAAAAAGGAACCCTGTGTAGAGGTACTTCTTCAAAAGCAAAAGTATCACACAGACGAAGCAGGAGGAGTCTGAGTTGCATCCAGATGAAAGCTGTGGAAAAATCACAAAACCCGATTCAAGATCAGGTGTTCATCACCCTTGAATCAAAACCAGTTCAAGATGAAAGCTGTGGAAAGTCAACAAGCACAACAAATACACGTGCCGATTCACCAAAAAAAATAGTCTCAGCCCAATCCAAGATCGAGCCTCGATGGCCCTCGGATCGACGTCTACAGTAAGGAAACTTCAAGACGCATCTCCTGCATATGACAAACACATGTATACGACACGCCTTGAAGTGGGGGCATTTGTAGACAGTAAAATTTCAGTAAATAAAATGTTGACCAATGGTCAAAATTTTAACACTCGTGTATTACATAAATTGTACACATATTGTGTGATTCGACGAAAATTCGAAAAGAGTTAGAACAGCTGTCAAACAGGACACGTGTCAACACCTGGCAGAGACGGCTTATTTCATCTGGGATATTATATTCAAAATTAGGCCTTGGAAAATTCTATAAATAGAGGCCAATTTCATTCATTTCAATTCACCAATTCACAAATACATTTCTCTACTCCCAAATTGGAAGAGAATTCTCTGGAAGTTCGTTCATCGTTCTTCGTTCTTCGTTCATCGTTCATCGTTCTTCGAGATCAAGCCCCAACGGCCCTTGAAGAAACGCTCATCCATCCTAAGATCAAGCCCCAACGGCCCCTTGGATTAGCACAATTGTTCTTCAAGATCAAGTCCAGAAGCCCTTGAAGATCCATCCACCATTCATCATTCATCCGTTCATCCGTTTCTTCAAGAACCAAGCCCAAAAGCCCCTTGAAGTTCATCCATCATTCATCGTTCATCGTTCATCGTTCATCGTTCATCGTTCATCCATCTTCTTCAAGATCAAGCCCCGACGGCCCTTGAAACAACATTCATCCACCCTCCAAGATCAAGCCCCGACGGCCCTTGGAATCAATACATTCATCCTTCAAGAATCAAGCTCAAAGCCCTTTGAAGCTCATCCATCGTTCATCGTTCTACATTCATCATCAAACATCTGAAGATCATCACTGTTCATCCCAAGAATCAAAGCGCCAAACAGCCCCTTCGGATCAACACAAACAAATCCACATCACTGTTCATCCAAGGATCAAGCCCAACAGCCCTTTGGATCAAAAGCCCATCAACAAAATCCATATCTTACGAAGATAGAATCAGAGGAACAAATAGAGATTGTAACCCCAAAATTCATCAAATAACAAATATATTTTGTACACGTGTTCTTGTTCCTTCAGGAAATTTTCGTGTTTACAGTTTAACTTGACGTTTCCTTGAAGACTTTATATTTATAGAGCTAATATTATAGGTTTTTTTTCTCGATTCAGCGTGATAATATCCAGTCGCTTCATTTTTTTATTCAAGATAGAGCTTTTGTTTCTAATATTTCACGCTTAGGTAGATCGTGATATACCGTTTTGGGCTATCTTTTGTATTATTAGAATCATATTGTGTGTTAAATTTAATAAAGCATATTATCATAATCATGTAGCACTTTTTTTTCTTTTTCTTTTTTGATAGAAAAAACCCCAAGGATTTGGTCATTGGAAAGCTAGGTTTAATAGAATTTTACGGCTTAACTTTTTTGTATTCCATAATCCTGAATAAAAGTACATACAATGCTTGTTACAAAAGGAAACAAAAAATAAAGGACACAATATCCTTCCTAAAACATGACTCTAATAATTACAAAATATTTATATTCATTTTCTCCTAAAATATAGACTCACGCCAATACTCCCCCTCAAGCTGAAGCATAGATTTGACACATGCCCAACTTGATGCAGCTAATGTGCGACAAAGAGAACTACTTAATCGAGAAATGGAGATGCTTAGAGAAGAAAGGATGGCTCAAACAGATCGTGACATTATGAACAAGCCTCTAGTAGGAATGTCTCCGAATTCTAAATATTTTTGGACATTGGGAAAAGAGGACGTGGTGCGAAGGAGGCGTGCAAGAAACGAGGGAACAAGTGGAAATGGTTCTAGCTACACAGATCCTAGCATGACATTTCCTAGCAACGAAGGTCCTAGCACCACATATCCTAGCTACTCAGACTTTGTGTAATTTCTAATTTATTTTTAGTACTTTTATGTAATTCCTAATTTATTTTAGTACTTTATGTAATTTCGTATTTATTTTTAGTACTTTATGTAATTTCATATTTATTTATTTCTAGTACTTTATGTAATTTCTTATTTATTTCTAGTACTTTATTTAAACACATCAAATAAAATTATATAAACACACCAATAAAATAATATAAACACACCAAATAAAATTACATAAACATACCAAATAAAATTACATAAACTCACCAAATAAACTTAAAAAAAAAACAAACTTAAAAAAAACACACCAAATAAAATTACAACAACACACCAAATAAAACTTAAAAAAAAAACACACCAAATAAACTAAGAACTTTATTCTTCAACCGCAAGCTCCTTTTAAGTCTCTTCACCTTGTTTCAATCCCCATAAGTGCTCAATCAAGTCACTTTGTCGGCTTAAGTGCATGTATGGTCGTTGCATTGCAGTGTGCCGTTCAATGGTCAATTGATTGTAATGTCCATCTCTTTCCAATAGCTCGTGTTGCATGGGATATTTGGTGCGGTCATGAGCACAATATATACGTGTTCTATAATTGTTCATCGTGTCTGGCTCGTATTCATCGATGACATCATAAACATACTCATCTTCCGCAATCATGTTGTGCAGAATGGTACATGTCATCATGATGGATCGAATAGCCTCTACATCAAACAATCTGGAAGCACCCCTGACAATCGCCCAACGAGCTTGCAAGATACCAAAACAACGCTCCACATCCTTCATACACCCCTCTTGACATCTTGCGAAGTGTTTTTCCTTTTCACTTATGAACGTGGCACTGATTTGACAAACGATGTCCACATTGGGTAAATGTCGTCTGCTAGACAGTATACTCCGTTGTACTTATGTCCATTGATTCAATATGTGACTTTTGGTGCTTTTCCTTGCAGCACCTTATCGAACACTGGAGATTGGGCAATGAGTCATTTTGAGCCCTTGGAACACTGAAACAAAAACTGCCAAATCCATGTATCAAATGATGCCACTGCTTCCAAAATGATACTTTTGGCTCATTTAATGTCGCCATAAGCTCTTTGCCACGCACTTGGACAGTTTTTCCAGGTCCAGTGCATACAGTCAAAGCTTACAATCCTGCCAGGAAAGCCTCGTCTCTCACCCTTCTTCAGAAGCCTTTGTAGGTTCATTGTTGTGGGTTTCTGGAAGTACTTATTGGTGTAGAGGGCTTCGATTGCGGAGTAAAACCTCATCAGGGACTCTAGAACAGTTGATTTCCCCATCCTTACTATCTTATCCATTTGATCTGCAGGTATTCTATATGCAAGCATCCGTAAGGCAGCAGTAATTTTTTATTCAAGAAAAGGACCTAGAACATGAAAAACATCCATTTTTTGCACAAAGTATGGATCATGGTTGCAAATAGCAATCACGATTTTTTTGAACAAACTTCATTGCATTCTAAAATGACGTCTAAAAAAATGATCAGCGAATACATTATTGGGGATAAAATAATCTTCTAATAGATCATTACCTCATATTTCCCTCTTTCTATCCAAGTTTACAGCACGTATGGGTTTGAAGATCTGACCCACAATTTGCTTGATACAACGGGAATGTGAGGTTATATGCCTTCTTTATTCATCATCATTTTCCTCTTCCATTAGGAATGCCTCATCTCCACCATCCTCGAGAGTAAACAATTATTCCTGTTATGCCAACAATTTTTTCTCTTCCTCATCAATTTCACACAATCTCCTTGAAGAAGACATTGTAAGAACTCAAGATTTAAAAATGATGAAGAAGGATTCTGAGCTAGCTTGAGTTTGGTGTATGAATTAGGATGGATGGAGGGTTTATATAGACAAAAAAGAAAGGATAAGATTGTGGATAATGCCACGTGGTGCTACGTGATTGGTTGAAAATGTTATCGAAATCTATTCTTAAGGATTCTAAACAGATCGTGACACGTGGCGCAACGGGGTATGTTCAAAATCTTACCAAAAATCTATCCACAAAATAGTATTTTTGGATAATGACACGTGGCGTGACAAGATTGGTTGAAAATCCACAACAGTATTGGTTCAAAATCTTACCGAAAATCTATCCACAAATATAGTACTTTCGGATAATGACACGTGACGTGACAAGATTGGTTATAAATCCGCGATAGGATTGGTTCAAAATCTTACCAAAAATCTATCCACAAAACTAGTACTTTCGGATAATGACACGTTGTGTGACAAGATTGGTTAAAAATCCTATCCGAAATTAAAAATGAAAATATTTTTATTATTTTATAATTAAAAAAAAAACCCTAAGGATTTGGTCATTGGAAAGCTAGGTTTAATAGAATTTTACCGTTTAACTTTTCTGTATTCCATAATCTTGAATAATAGTACATACAATCATTGTTACAAAAGGAAACAAAAAATAAAGGACACAATATCCTTCCTAAAACATGACTCTAATAATTACAAAATATTTACATTCCTTTTCTCTTAAAATATAGACTCATACTCCCCCTCAAGTTGGAGCATATATGTTACACATGCCCAACTTGATAAGTGAGTCATCAAACCTCCTACTACACACAGCATGAGTAAGGATATCCACAAATTGTTCCTTTGAGTTCACGAACAGTATTGACACAATCATCTTTTCTAGCTTTTCTTTGATAAAATGTCTATCAACCTCAACACGCTTAGTCATGTCATATTGTACCAGATTCTTAGCTATTTCTGTAGTAAACTTATTGTCACGATACAATTTCATTGCTTCATTCTGTTTAAAACCAAGACCCCAAAGCAACTTTCGTAGCGGACTGTGATACCCCTATACTCAGCTTCGGTAGAGGACTGTGATACCACATTCTGCTTCTTGCTCTGCCACGTAACCAAATTACATCCAATAAATGTAAAATACCCAGATGTAGACTGTCTATCAACCACATCACATGCCCAATTAGCATCAATAAATCATTCAATCCTCATACGTCCATGATGTTCACACAAAATTTCCTTTCCCGGGGCAAACTTCAAATATGCTAAGATTCTCATTACTGTTGCCATATGATCCACACTTGGTGAGTGCATAAACTAACTAACCACACTTAAGGCATATGCAATATCCGGACGAATGCAGACAAATAAATTAGCCTCCCCACTAGCCTTTGATATCTATTTTTGTCAACTGGTTCCTGATCTGGATAAATATTCAAATAATGTTTCTCTGTGATGGGAGTGTCCACAGATTTACATCATAGCATGCATGTTTCCTTTAATAAATCTAGAACATACTTACGTTGAGACAAGAAAATACCTCTAGATGACAGGGCGACTTCCACTCGAAGGAAATATTTCAAATCTCCTAAATTCTTCATCTAAAATTATGCGGCAAGACTTTGTTCTAATTTCATCATCTCATCTCCCGTTATTATCATGTCATCCACATAAATAATTAAGACCGTCACTTTACCACTTCTCTATTTCACAAATAACGTATGATCAAAGTGACTTTGATAGTACCCAATCCTCCTCATAAGTTGAGTAAATCTATCAAACCATGCATGAGGTGATTGCTTAAGCCCGTAAAGTGACTTTCGCAACCTACATACTCCAGTTTTCCCTCCGGCATTATACCCCGGAGGAAAATCCATATATACTTCTTCTTCCAGGTGCCTATGAAGAAAAGTATTATTTTTTTTACATCAAACTATTTCAGTGGCCAATTCAAATTTGCAGCTAAAGAAATAAGAACTTGTGTTGTATTTATCTTCGCTATTGGAGAAAAAGTTTCTTGATAATCAACACCATAAGTTTGTGTATAACCCTTTACTACTAACCTTGCTTTATACTTGTCCATGATCTGTCTACTTTGTTTTTTATTGTAGAGACCCATCTACACCCAACCGGTTTTTTTCCTCTTGGAAGCTCCGTTACCTCCCACGTATCATTCTTATGCAATGCCGTCATTTCTTCATCCATTGCAGCAATCCATTTAGGATACTTCAAGGCCTCCTCAACTCGGGTTGATGCTTAGATTGCTTCCACATTATTTACCCAGGCTTGACGTTCCAGTGTAAGGTTCGAGCATGACACATAATTAGCTATTGGATACTTCACTTTTACTTCAGGAGAAAACCTGTCAGGAAGAACACCATGATTTTACCTTGGTGGCAACTTATACGAACTTATAATGTTATCCATATTACTTACATGAGCATCAGTTGTACTTACCTCAAGAATATTCATAGAAGACATATTAGGTGGCACTATTGAGCTCGAGATAGAGGGGGTACAAGCTCGATAGCTACTTGTTCAGCAGACTCGTGCCGATACTCTGCATCATACTTAGCAAACTGTTTTGGTGCCCGACAGTAGAACAATATTCCAATTTTTGGCAGGCTGTTGCCGAGAGCCCTCACTGTTTTCATTCTCAGTAGTGTATTGCTAAGAGTCTTCACAATTTTCGTTTTCAACACACGCTCCCCCCTGAGCTACACTACATATTACATTGTCTGGTACCTCCAACCACCCAAGATCACTACTAGTATTCTCCCCCTGGTGATCGAAATGTGATGGAATCGAAGCAAAAAAAAAATACTCGGATTTCGAGAAAGTAACATCCATGGTCACATACATGTGGTGAGTTCTAGGGTCGTAGCACTTACACCTTTTTGTTGGGGGAGTAAACCCAAGAAAAACATACCAGAGAGCACATGGATCTAATTTACTACGATGAATCTTGTAAATATGAACATAGGCTACATATCCAAACACACGAGGAGTGAGAGTATTAGTGGACACTATAAGAACAAATTATGTCAACACTTGGAGAGGTGTACTAAAGTCCACAACCCGGGATGGCATACGGTTAATCACAAACACGACATAGGTAACGGCTTCAGGCCAAAACAATTTAGGTACAGATGCACCAATAAGCAAGGCACGAGCAGTTTCCAAGATATGACGATTCTTTCTCTCAGTAACCCCATTTTGTTGCGAAGTATCCGGACATATAGTTTGATGAGTAATTCGATGATCTTGTAGAAACCGAGATAACTCAGAATTTAGGTATTCTCTACCATTGTCAGTGCAGTAGCAATTAACAGCCCAAAAGCAAATCTCATATGCAAAAAAAAAAAAAAAAAAAAAAAAAAAACCAGACCACCTATATGCTACAATCCAACAGGACCAGCAATACCCATTGCACAACAAAGACCAATTCATAGCACCACCAGTAGCAATTATACATGGTGCACAATTGCAGAAACACATCACCATACACGGCAGTAGCAAGATCAAACTGCTGCAAATCCAATATACACGGCCCGACTGATTTCTGTAACATGCAGCGTAAGAACAAGTCGACCGAACGCAACAGCGGAAGAAACTATTGTTTTACAGTTTCTAGGGTTACGACAAACTAGGCTTTGATGCCAAATAGAATTTTATGGCTTAACTTTTATGTATTCCATAATCCTGAATAAAAGTTCATACAATCCTTGTTACAAAAGGAAACAAAAAATAAAGGACACAATATCCTTCCTAAAACATGACTCTAATAATTACAAAATATTTACATTCCTTTTCTCCTAAAATATAAACGCACACCAATATTTGAAACCTACAATTTGAGTTCAACTCAAATGGATGCATTTTTTGGGTCACTGGTTTTGCTTGTATCGTTTAACTTGAGGAAGCCAAAAGTACAATGTCGCCTCATGTGGTACCAGGGCAATTTAAAAAATTTAAATTAGTATATCATCAATGTATAGTGGGATACTAGGCATAATCACTACCATACTAATATCAGTCAACACTCATGTGATTTTATTTAATTTTTTCAATACAAGTGATATTTTATAATATTTTTGACACACCTCGACCGGAGTCAAGGCGTGCTGGCCGTCACGTGAGGGTGACGTAACCATAAGTGTAAGTGAAGCAGAAAATGTGAGTAAATTAAAACTGAAATATAACTTAAATTAAGCTACTAAATAGAGAGTGCAGAAGTAGTAAACCCAAAGGTTACAATGTCATAGCATAGTTACAAATAGTGAAGTCAACTAAAGAAGTACTTAATACACAAATATGTTAAAATCGCCAGCA
The DNA here is from genome assembly GCA_963580275.1 of Crataegus laevigata. Lineage (NCBI taxonomy): Eukaryota > Viridiplantae > Streptophyta > Magnoliopsida > Rosales > Rosaceae > Crataegus > Crataegus laevigata. Next base: position 11,400,611 of record OY756940.1, on the reverse strand, counting down.
ATCCTCGTGTGCCACAGAGAGTCAGCTATCTAAGACCTAGAGAGGCGAAAAATAGAAGGGTGAGTGGGCACAAAAATCAAGGTTTAGGAAAACTATTTACTTTCTAAACGTACTAATGCGTCGCCGTAAAACATGTATAGTTTTCAAAAATATCATACTACGTAAGTATGAAAACATGTGCATGCTAAATGTAAGTTCAGAAGTCAGCCATGGCATAAAATGCTCAACAACAATATAGATAATATCAAGTGCAGGAATATACTAGTATGTCAATTACACCTATCGCTCATTCGTTTATGCTAACACATCGAGTCGGAACTGCCTAGTGTAGTCTATACGACAAGCTAGGTGTAATAATAATGCTCTAGTGCTATGATCATGTGAAGCTTGCGCTAGGCATAGTCACCATCGAGTCGAAACCACCTATTTTGGTCTGTACGACAAGCTAACACCTACTTGGATCCAAGGCGAGCGTGCGATGCTGGGGGTGAACATACTCATGAAGGCTAGCCTGGCCTCGGGCTGAGCACTCACTTAGGGTGTAGCAATGATGAGCAGACTATAGATATGCATGCCAATAAGTCTCAATCATTCAATCAATCACATAACCTTACTTGAACTTACCTGCGCGTCCCACGCTCACCTTAGCATTTCAAACCATTCACAACAATCATGTGCAGGTAATATGCGTATGGATATGCCTTGATAATAAATAAGACTCAATTCATTAAGTAGCATTTAAAAATAATAATATATATATATATATATATATATCATGGCATAACATGCATAATTCATTTAAAAATGTTTATGGAAACTATAGCGTATATACATAAATATACGAAAATAAAATGCCCACTCACTAGTAAGTTGTAGCCCCTAGCCTTGCGGGACCACGAATGCCCTCGAGATAAGTCTCCCTTATATGTAAAATTACTAAATAAATTAGGTTAATAACACATATATAGAAACTTAAATAAAACCCCCATAGTTTGCTCAAACCTAGGGTTTAAATATTCGAACATGATCTACTCGATGTCACGAACCTACACAAATTTTTAGAATTCAAAAGGGAGCTCGAACGTGTCGCCACGGGCCAGCCAAGGCACGGTCGTGCTACCACGCGAGGCCAAGCACTTGACGTCCGTCATGAATATTCCATTAAATAACTAATGGAGTTTTAATGGCGTTACCTGACGCCGTTAGAATTCTCCATCAACTTTGATGGAATATTCCGTCGTCTTCCCCAGTGAACCTCACCGGTCGTCGGCGTCCGAACTCGCTAGAAATTTGGAAAATTTTCAAACCTTCATATCTTCTTCATTTCTCAACCATTTTTCATGAAATTTATATGGAAATGAAGCTTATGAAGAGTAGAACAAGATTATATCTTCCAAAAGTCTAAAAATTGGACGGAGGTGGCCTGAAAAAGCTTTGAAAGGTACAGTCAATTTTTGAACTTCTTGAAACTAAGTTGTTTCACGTCAACACCTCTACAAAACTTGTCTAGGAGCCTTGGGGGTTGAGTAAAGAACTTTAGAGCTCCCAAAAGTTTGTAACTTGTTCGAAACTCATCGGGAAAAAATTGACCCGAGTTGGACCTTCCGAGTTGGGTGTCCTAAACTCGGTCAAAACACAAATTGAGGGTATGGTTGTGCTCGTGGTGGTGAGACGAGTTCAATAATGTGGTTTTCAAGCCACATTTGGTGTTGTGAGGAGCGTTTGAAGGAGTTGCAGAGAAAGAGGAAGAGTTCGGGGAGAGAGAGTTCTGAAATCTAATTGGGGAGAGAGGGTTGAGGGTGAATTTTGATTGGTCTCTTTTTAAAAATGAGGGAGGAATCTCATTGGGTGGTGAGGGAACTAGAAAAAAAGGAATGGAGCATAGGGTTCTTAGGGAAAGTAGGGCTGACAGGTGGGAGACCAAGATCCCTTTTTTGTGGAATTGGACAGATTGGGTTTCAAATTTTTGTACAAAATATGTGTCCTTTACAGTATTTTTGATACTGCAAATTTGTACGTGCATGTACAAAATTACCCGATTTAACTACGGAAGCGAGAAAATGATTTAAAACTATGTAATCATATCCAAGTCATTTTGCCAACAAAGACAAAATCGTCAATTTACATATTCGGAGATGAATTACAAGACAAACTAGGGATGGGTCGTCACATTTTTTTTTCCATTAGATGATAAAAAAGAAAAAGGAAACGAAGGGAGCTGATAATGGATATAATGTGGTGGTTACATATTATTCATAAGAAATTTTCATACGAAGATAACCCACATATAACATAAAATTCATAGGAAACGAAGGGAGTTGATACTTGATAATTGATATAATGTGGGGATTACACATCAAGATACCATCTGTTAAAGTACGTAGAATCACCATCTCCGAATTCTTCTCCTTCATTTATGTTTCCTTGTGTTATAGATCAACCCAATTGTAGTTTTATTTTAAATTCCTACCATATCTTGTGTTATAGATCAACCCAATTGTAGTTTTATTTTAAATTCATACCATATATGATAGTAATACCTTATAGATCAACCCAATTGTAGTTTTATTTTAAATTCCTACCATATATGATAGTAATACCTTATATATTGTAAACATTTTATATTCTACATCTCCGGATCCTTCTCGTTAATTTATGTTTCTTGTAGTATAGGGTATTCCTACCACTTATGGGCTAAGTAATACCCATATAGTATATATTGTAAACATTGTATACGCACATTCGTTTAAGGAATAAAATTTCTACAATACCCCACATTAAAACAAAGATATTTCATATTTTTTAGAAGAATAATATTTCATATTTGGCAGGACCCATTAATTTTATGTTAAATGAGAATTAATGGACCAAATCCTAATTCTATACCGTTTCATATAAATGTGCTCACACCTTAGCGAATATGCATATCATTTACAAAATATGAACAACTCAACATGTCACATTCTACTAGTTTGTCTAATTCTAGTCTTTCTTCCACTTAGCCATTGCAGCAGGGCTGCGAAGATCTTGCAAATGGAAGTTGATCTCATCGACCAAACCTGCAAAGTAACACCAAACTACGATCTCTGCGTCTCCTCTCTCAAATCAGACCCTCGAAGTGCGTACGCCGACGTTGCAGGCTTAGGCCTCATTATAGTTAACGTAGCCACTGTTAAGGCAACAAATGTTGTGAACAAAATCGAGGAGCTGCTTAAGCAGAACCCTGCAGAAAAAACCTTAAAGTATTGTACTCGCTATTACCGTAAAGTTTTGGAAGCTGACATCCCGGAAGCCAGTCAAGGTTTTCGTTCGGGTAACCCTAAGTTTGCAGAGGAAGGCACGATCGGCGCCATTGGCGAGGCTGAATCATGTGAAAGTAGTTTTTCTGGCAAGTCTCCTTTGACAGATATGAACAAAGGTTTCCAGGATGTTTCGAATATAGCTGCAGCAATTGCTAGAATTTTGATTTAATATAGTAATGGACATGTTCTTGTTGTTTTAGCTTCGGAGTTATAACACGGTTTGAATTTGATTATTTTACCATCCTATCTTTTATTCACCTAAAATGATTTTTTTTTTGGACAAACCTAAAATGATTAATTAGATAATTCAATTTTGATTAATCTGTAATCTTCATATTGTTTTATACATACTGGATAACAGCAGTGATCAATAGATATTGTGAAAAAGGCTAAAAAAATGTCATGCTAGCAGTAGCTCTAGTTTTAGTATGCAACAATGTTGGAGTCACTAACTTCTGTTTACCAAATTTGTTCATCAAATATGTGTTGTGAGTGAATTTATATTTAAATGATAAAATCAGTATAACATAGGTGAAATCTGTTTATATTGTGGACGCTAAAGTTGTCATATTTTAAAATTGCAAGTGAATGTTTGTTACAAATAATTTCATTTTATAGTATGTTTGGAATGCCATTTAAATGAGAAATGGTGTCATTTTGTTATTATATATCCTATCTTTTTACCTCGATAAAACGTTTATTTGGTGTAGAGGTGGGCTCGAAAGACCAAAAAAAGGGAACCCAAACCGAACCAAAAACCTTTGTTCAGTTTTGATTTGGTGATTCAAAAACCATACAGAACCGAACCTAATCAGAAATAAATTAATATTTTATTTACTTATCTACCTTGGGTATTCAATTTCCAAGCTCAATTCTGTGTAAATTATTAGCCAAATTTTAATCCAAGACTAGGTAAACCTAACTTAAAGCCCAAAAATGTTAAAGTCTCATTCACTATTTTTTTTTCTTCATTTTCTTTCCAATGTATAGGTTATCAAATAAAAAACAAAATGAAAAAGAAAAAAAAACTGAAAACCAAATGAAAAAAAATAAAAAATAAACCAAAATAATTCGGTTTCTCCATTACAAATTGAAAAACCAAACCGAATAGTACTTTCAGTTTTGGCAAAAAAAACTAGACCCCCCCTTATTTATTGTAACGGGCAAAGCATGTAGCTTTTATTTATGGTAATTTCATTCTATTTGTTTGCAACATGTGCTGTGGCTATTGCAAGGAGATTTTTAGTAGTGTGTTTCCAAACGGTAAGTTTTTTTTTTTTTTTTTTTAGTACAGGGAGTGGGATAGACAATGTGCTAGTAATAATGTAATTCAAATTCGTCTTTGACGAAAATCAAATTTAAGACTTACCAAGTAACTCCAAACGGTAAGTTAAGAAGCAACATAAAGTTTAACCAGCCTCATCAACTAGTAATATTTCAGTGTACGTGATCGTAGTGCGAATAGAGATTTGAACTTCATGTCTACTTTAATTAAGGACGAAGTAAGGAAAGCATGGTTAATATGGTAGCAACATCTAATCTTTTTTGTTAATGGAATTAATTGATTTTTTTGCACAAAAAATTGTAAAATCAAATTGGTTTATTAAAAGGCTGGATTTTGATTTCTTTATATGTATTGGACCATATTAGAATCAAATCGTAGGTACATCGTATGTATATTTTATCACTCAATATTTATCTTAAATATAGAAGTACAATGATAAATAAAAAGGATTATGTTGTAAAATCGACAGTGTGTGCAGTGGAATAAATAAGTAAGACACAAAATTTACGAGGTTCCTCTACAGTTAGTGTGACTGGAGTACATCCTCGAAGCAGCAGTAGTGAAAGGATAACTCTCTATATTCTTTTCTCTCTTCCTCTTCTTTCTTCCTCTTCCTTTCCTTTCTCTCTCCCGTGAACTTCTCTCTTTTATGAATCTCTCATACTTTGTTGTGTTCCATAAGACTTATTTTTATAGAAGCAAATCATGAGCAATATAGTGAAAGGCATTCCAAGACAAATCAAAGAGGATTAGTGGCCAGCCATAAAGTCACCTTTACAACACTCCCCCTTGGATGATCATAAGTCTTCGATTGACTCGTTAAAATCTTGATCTATTTTGGATGCTCCCCCTAAGGAGTATCTCCCCCTGATTTCAAATCATTTAGGCTGATCGTTGATCATTTTACTTCGGTCTTTTAGCGGGAAGAGTTGCCAATAGAGGTGCTTTACTAATAGTTAACTTTCCACAGGCTTGTTCTTGAACTGGGCTGGAGAGCCTTCTGCTAGACTTCCTCCAAAGGTCTGAATTTACTCATTTTATTTGGAACTAAATTTGATTCCAGGGTGGTGGACACTTGATCTTGAATCGGACTTGTGATTCCTTCAAGGGTCGTCGAGGCTTGATCTTAAATGAAATTGGATCATGAGGAGCTTCATGTGGCAAGTGATCTTTGGCTTTGTCAGGGATGAATCGACATGTGTTTTGCTGTGCTTGTCTCCACATGCTTCAATGTATCATTTTCATTTGCTTTACTTGCTCCCCTTTCAGAAGTGGTATTTTCCCTAGTTTTTCCTCATGCAGGTTTGGCATATTCTCTTGCAGTATTTTTCCTTTGATGCAGGAGTGGAATGCAAACCTTGCATTTGGATGGTCCTTCAGAACATCACTTCTCAGCGACTCATCATGCTTGGTAGCGGAATTTTGTTTCAAGTTCCGACTGATTGTTTTTTTTTCCTCATCTTGCAAGTAAGAGCAACAACAAAGAAAATGGTCAAGGGAAAACATGATATAAGATACTTTTGCTTTCGACCCTGATGATATGAGAGACTCTTGCTCTGGTGTGACTTGTTTGGAGAGGTATTCTCGGAGAAGAAGAAAACTGAGTATTTCGAGATGCTTTGTTGAAGATGCATTCTTGAAGAGGATGAAGAGTTAGATATTTTTCAGGTCTGCCTTGCCATAGAGGACGGAGGTCGACATATATAGGAATTTCACAGTAGTAGGTAGTGATGTTGTGCTTTTACTCTTTTCAGCTACTGTGGTGTAATTAGAACAGTAAGATTCACTCGTTTTCAACTTTATCAGAAATCTTTTGACAAAGTTGCATGTGATATCCAAAAAGCTGATGTTGCGTCTGAGAAATGTTGACAGATGTCATGCAGGGAAATCCAGCTTTTGAAATTAGAAAATCAGCGTCTCTTCGATTTTTGAACATGTGACCTTGTTGCCTATTCTTTTATAGGGATATCAATTTTGTTCAGATACGCTCAGAAAATTGCTGCCTGCAGAAATTTCCCTTCTTGCACTTCTAAGATTTTATCTAACCTCATTTTTCCTTCATCATTTCTGAAAATGGCTTGCCTATTTGACCGTCGTCTTGATTTGAATGTCAAGGAAGACGCTGACATGTCTTCTCCATACAACATATGGCACCCATCATTCTTATCCCTCAACGGTCCTCTTACAATTGGGAATTCTGTGATGAAGAATGACATAACTGCTACAGTGGTAGCGAAGAATCTTCTCACCCCCAAGGATAACAGGATTCTTTCCAAGGGATCCGACAAGTTGGCTGTTCAGGACTCTTTGACCTTCAACGTCCAGTGTGCAAGCTCTGTATCAAACATGGTCCAACGCCTTCTTGCTCGGACTCATCAAGTTGAGTCACTGATGGATGAGGTGGCAAACCTTAGACAAGAGATCTGAGGGCTCAAGCATGAAAATAGGGAGTTGCATATGCTTGCCAATAGTTACGTGACGAGCATGAAGAGAAAGTTTGACCAGTTGCAAGAGTCTTAAAAGTCGAATTCAGAGTGACCATCAGAGGTTTGTGGCTTTATTACATAGGCAACTTTTCCTTCGCCATCTGGGGCTTCACCAAGTGTTGAGGCTCTGGATAATCAACTTCTGGTGTTTCGTCTTTCTACAGCTCCGCCGACTCCGAGTACTGAGGCTCCACGTGAGCAATGAAAGCTCCTTCATGTTTATCTGCACTTATAAAGCAAACCTCTAATACTTATTAGCTATATCCCTTCCCGCTCATGCACTCCGCTCATGCACTCCGCTCATGCCTCTACCTCGGGACTTACTGTTTGGACAACGCGCCTTACTGTTTGGTAGGGGACACAGAAAATTCACACAAGGAGTTAGCTTACAAGCTATCTGGAAAATGAATGCAAGAATAAGAACTGGATTTGTAAATTGAAGAGAATAACTCAATGACTACCGAGTGGCTCTGATACCACATGGCAGCTTTCCTTATCGAAAGGCTTAGCTATTGCAGGTGCGGAAGCAGAACAGAAAATTAATGATAAAAATCTGAGGTTAAAAACCATGGTGAAGATCAAGCAGATATAGAAAATAATTTCCATTAATGAAAGTAATGATTTCAAATTAATGATGCAGATAGATGATGAAAATAAGTTTTTATTAAAACTTGAAATTGTAAACTTACAACAGATGACGGCTATTGCCGATTAGAAAGGACAACAGAGATAATGGTGCTCGCAGGCATCTCTCTTCCTATTCTAGATAGTGTTTATAGTGTTTTGTTTTCTGATGAGAAATGTTGCTCCCGATTTTCTCCAAAGAGAAGGATCCTTGAATAGTCCTCGAGTCCTCCTTGATATAGCTCAAGAGGAATGATTGAGGATGGAGCGCCTTGACCGACAGGCCTGTGCCTTAGCTGGAAAGAGCCGAAAGCAAAAGATGCTGTCGGTTTCTGTTGATTCACGCGGGTGAATAATGATGAATGAATAGTAAAAGTGATTTTACTATTCATGAATAGTGACTTGTCTGCTACTGCAGATGATTCCCGAAATGATCGCTGCTGACGACGCTGCTTTCGGTGCTGAGATACTGTCTTCATCCTATTGGATTCTATGAACTTACAAATTGAAATGATTACATACTTGTAATTGTTTTTTAATACAAAATAAATACCTAATTACAAACTAAATGGGTCTTGGGAGTCTCTGTAGACTGAGTCGGCCCAATTAGTTGGAGGCTAAGACGATGCATCTGATGAGTTTCCAGAGTCGGAGTCTTCTTGCTGTAGCAGGGCTGCTTCGGCAAGTAATTGTTGGGCTAGGTCCAATCTACTCTGTTTCTTCTTTGAGCTGGATTTGGACTTGGAAGAACTGGCAACACCTTTGAGCGAAGGAGACGGACTAATGTCCGATAAAGACTGGATATTGTATGGGTCTTGATCCAGGGCTTTAGTGGGCTGAGTTGGCTGGGCTGCGATAGCAGGGCTTGGGCTGACGGAGATGGGAAAATCCTTAAAGACCACATCAATGACCTTCAGAATCTCAAACTTATCCCACCACTTGACCATGCGCTGTCGATAGACTTCCTTGCCGTCAACTTGGAAATTCCACCTGAGAATCCATGGAACCCGGTACTTAGCCATGAATAAGGCTAACAGGGGAACATCTTCATCAAAGCGGCTTCTGTCGAACTTCTTCTTGAAAGTCTGTTCGAGGACTTCCATGAGCTCGTCAGGGATAATGGCGGCGTAAGGGCCATGAACTATCCACCAACGGTTGAACCATGCTGGAAAGTTGAGTCTGAAATTCTTGTCAATGGTTATGAACCATGAATGACTAAAATCTTCTGTCTGATGCAAGAAAATATTAGTCCATGCTTGAATGTAGTCAAAATAACTATAGTTGCTGAAATGGATAGGTAGCTGATTGCTGTGAAGGGGTTTGGTTTGGTAAAGGGGGATTCCCCATTCTGATTCAGTTAGGAATTTTCCAATGGTTAAGGAATGATAAAGAAGTTTGTTTTTGTGGGTTGTGGAGTAGATAGGTTTGATGGAAACAGAGGATGTCTCAGAGAGAATGGCAGTATAGAACTGGAGTGATTTATGAATCTCTGTTGGCTGGTAATGAAAGTTTGGAGGGAAGACCCTTCTGGCAATTTGTTCTGGTGGTTGGTTATGACGATGGTCTTTAGGGATGGAGAAGAGATACTCTTTTGGTTCCTTAAGAATGTAAGGAGATGTTTTAGTGAAGCTGGGGGTTGGAGATGGCGATTGCCGGTAAGTGGATGAGTAGGGATCATAGTCCTTGACCAAAGCTGACTGGTAATTTGGTCGAGGCTGCTGGTAATTGGGACGGAGATTTCCTATGGTTGATCCTAAGGGAGTAAATATGTTGGTTATGGCTAAGGCCGAGGAATCGGGAATAGATTCCTGTTTTGGTGGTGGTGGTAAGGAGGCAGGAAGCCTTCTTTGTTGGGCATTGCCCTTTTGAGAATCCTGAGGATTTTTCTGCTTATTAGACATTCTTCCCCTACAAAAATTCTCTGATTAAGAAATCTGGGATGCAGTTATGGCTGCCTTTAATGTATTCAATGTCAAAATCAAAGATTGATAATATGGCTTGCCATCGTGCAAAAATCTGTTTTGATGCAATGTTTTGAACATCATTTTGTAAAACATGTTTTGCAGATTTGCAATCAACTCTAATGAGAAATTTTTGATTTAGTAAATCATCTTGAAATTTGCTAATGCATAATACAATAGATAAAATCTCTTTTTTAATAGTGCTATAATTAGCTTGAGCAGAATTCCATACTCCTGAATGGAAACGAACAATCTGTTCAGGAGAATCTAGAGAAACTTTCTGTTTGAGGATACCTCCATAACCGATATCCGAAGCATCGGTTTCCACAATCTTGAAAGAGTGGGGAGTTGGAATGCCGAGACAAGGCAATGTCTTGACATGATTCTTAATCTGTTTAACAATGGAAGTATGAGTGGGAGACCACACTGGGGGATTATCCTTAAGTCTATCAAACAAGGGTTTACATTGTTGACGGAGATGAGGATAAAATTCAGAGACATAATTCAGAGATCCTAGAAAACGCTGAAGTTGGGTTTTATCAGTGATCTGGTCTGGGAATTTGTCTGCAAACTGGATGACACGGTCTATAGGTTGGATGGTAGACTGATGAATGTTGTATCCTAAAAACCTAACTTTGGTTTGGAACAACTTAATCTTAGTGGCTGACACAACCAATCCATTTGATCTAATGATCTTAGCAAACAAGTGCAAATGTTTCCAGTGCTCATCTATTGACTTTGAATAAACAAGAACATCATCAATATAAACAATTGTAAAATGACTATATTGATTGAAAATCTCATTCATAATATTTTGAAATTCACTGGGAGCATTTTTCAAACCAAAAGGCATTACATTCCATTCATAGTGGCCGAAAGGCGTTACAAAAGCAGTTTTGTACTTATCAGATTCATGCACTTGAATCTGCCAAAAACCTGATTTCATATCAAACTTTGAAAATATAGTTGCTTTACTAAGCCTTTTAATTAAATCTCTTTTGTTGGGGATTGGATATCTGATCCATTCCAAAACAGCATTCAAAGGTTTGTAGTTAATAACTAATCGGGGAGACCCTCTTTCTAATTCTGCACTTTTCTGAACATAAAATGCAGGACATGACCAAGGAGACTTGGATTTGCGGATAATTCCTTTGGAAAGAAGATCCTGGATTTCTGCTTTGCAGACATCCATTACTTCTTGACTCATTTGGATGGGTCTAGCCTTAGTAGGTATTTTGGATTCATTAAACTCCTTAATGTAAGGAAGTTTAACAATGTGCTGTTTGCGATGCCAAAAGGCATTTGGAATATCAGAGCAAACTTCTCTGATAAGCTTGTTATGGAATTGGGAAATGCGTTGAACCAAAGGTTCTTGAACGAGTTGTTCCTCAACTCGTTTGTGATTAATTTCTTCCTTCAAGAAATTAATATGATTGGACTTATTAGTGATGAGGCTTATGGATCGTGAAACACTATCCTGTTGAAGGTGCCTAAGCTTCCTAAGGTCTATTTCTAAGCAGAACCTAAAGGTAACTTTCTGTCCTAAGACTTTGGTGGTAATCCTATCATGATGAACCTTAAAAGGATAGATGAGTGCTAAGAAAGGTAATTCTAATATGACAGGATCTGAGATGTTTTTGATGAGGACGAATGACGTCTTGAAACACACATCATCTTGACAGACATGTGCTTTGGAAATTTTGAATTTTAATTGCATTGGAGATTGATTCGCAGCACTAAGTACTTCATTGGATTTATGAAAATACTTAGTAGGTATTAACCCTTCTTGAATACAATTCAAGTCTGCTCCTGAATCTATCAAAGCAATTGATTTGAAATGAAAATCATCGATTATTATCGATATCACGGAATACCATTTTCTAATCCTGATCTTGTCTAAGAGACTCAGAACTAAATCTTGCTGGGATGGGTCTCTAGATGAGGAGTCAGAGTGATGGTCTGATGAAGAAGAGCTATCATGTCCTTCATCATGGTTGGCTAAAGCCTGTGTTTGAACTTTACTAAGTTGTGTACGAATTTCTAGGTTTTCAGACTTTAGAAACCTAATTTCGTCTTTGACTTTGTTGACTTCTCTATGGAGATCCTGAATGGTGATTTCTTTCTTAGACTTATTAAACCGTTCTAGGGTTGTGCTAAGAGAGATTTTTTGAGTCGGTTGGGGTTGGCTAGGGCCAGTGTCATCTGAAGAAACTAATTTCTTAAGTTTCTTGAGATAGAAGGTTTTGAGTTCAGGGTCATCGACCTTGGAGATCAACTTGAGAAGGAGAGTCTCTTGTTCTTCTTGCTTACTAAGCACTGAGACCTTTTTACAACAAGCATCGGTACAACCTAGCTTGATGTCTGGTGAAGAAAGGCTGGAAGAAGAGTTGGAGTCAGAAGAAGAGGAATGCAAATCATCTTCTGATTGACTATGATCAGTGTCTCTAAGCTCTAAAACTTGAATAAGACGAAGTTTCTCTTCGTCAGAGATCTTCAGTTGGTTGATGGTGTTTTTGACTCTACACTTATTAGCGTAGTGTCCGAATTTGCCACACTTGTAGCATTTTCCTTTTTGACTATTGTCTTTCGAATGGAATTTTCCAAAGGATTTCCTCTTTCCTTTCTTCCATTTGGATTTCGGTTTTTCGTAGAACGAATCAGGTTGGAACTGAGGTTTCCTATGTTTATGGTGTTTCCTACTGGAATATTTGGTTGGATACTTAGGAAACTTATCTGACCTATGGGGCTTTTTCCTATTGGAAAGTGCTACAGGAGGAAGACCGTATTGTTCACAGAACGTTCCTAGTTCGTATTTGGCTATGGCCTTGTCTTTGTTGACCTGCCTTGATATTTTCATATCAATGCACATCTTTAACCCTTCCTTCTGGATAATATTAATAATATTACCATAAGTAAGAGTATGATATGGTATAATACCATCGTCGTTTACTAACGTTGTTCTAATCTTATGGGCGAAAAGATTGGGTAAGCCGTTTATGAACTTTTCTTTCCAAAAAGGCTGGTTACTATCTTCTCTGAGCATGACTCGTGAAAGGAAAACGTCTTTGTACCATCTGAAGTCACTTAAGGTTGGACACCTTAAATTACTTAGTTGGTCGTGAATCCTAGTGGTAACATTGGAGGGAGTACCTATGAAATGTTCTATGATTGTGAAGAGAAGAGTGTTGACTGCGTCAGGGATACCCTGTCCTATCTGTTCGTTAAAGAGAGGAATTCCTTCCTCATCTTTCTTAACCGCATTGCGGATTTCATTTCGAGAGAGTTCAGTGAGATGTTTTTCCCACCAGGAATGAAGCATTCCCGTGAAGCCAGTGACCAAAAGGTCAACAACTTGGGTTTGCGTCAGATTATGGTTGGTAATGTAGCTATTAGCAACCACAGAGATATGTTGGAGTTTGTTTAATAACTCTTGTTCTGATAAACCATCTATATTTCATTCATAGAGTTTATTAGAGGATACCGAGAATTGGTTTTGGAAATTCCTTTCCTCAAACTGGAGGTCAGGAGGTGTTGGTCTGGGATACCAGTTTTTCGTGAGAGAAGTGGGATTAATCCCTTTGTTAATTCTCTTGAGTTCAAGACTCTGAAAGGCTTCTTCCATCTTGTGGATAGAAGTAGCACTCTCATCTTCTGAATCTTGTTCTGAAGAGGATTGAGATGAGTCGAGTTCTTTGTCGTGATTAATCACATGAACTCCTTTTTCAGACTTTAGTTCGGCGAGCATTTGGTCTATTTTTTGGGATGTGGAGGCCACTTGAAGTGAAGGAGACTCTTGGAAGGTAACCAAAGGTTTTTCACTTGGGGTAGGCTTGGGTGCAGACAACCTATCGATTTTGGTTTCGATCTTGTCTAACTGTTTGCCTATGGTGTGGAGACTTTGGTTGGTGTAGTTATTCTGTTCTATGACAGGTTTGACACTAGTATCGTCTTTCGGGATTTTGAAAGGAGTGGCTGGTATTTGCGTATTGGCTGTGGTGATTAGGATCTTTTCTTAGGGCGGATGACTAGAGGAGACAAGTGTCTTGTCTTCTTTGAGGCAGTTGTGTTTGGTTATTACCTCTAATTGTTGTTGTTTAGGTTCATAATATTTTTCAACATAATCGAAGAAAAATACTTCAACCCTGTGTATTTGCATGAAAGCTTTCCATTCATGGTAAATTTCTAACTTTTCATCTTGAGTGTATTTGCTTCTGAAAATATTCCTGCGAGGAATGTTTTCTTCAGCTTCGATGTCTCTATTGAGTCTTCTGTTATTAGGTTTGAATGGTTTGTTCAAAACTAACAACTGAGGATTGACTTGACCAGCGTCAAAGTCAGACTCTGTAGGGGAGGTTGGTTCTTCTGTCCTAGAGGAGTTAGGTTGGTAGACTAGGTTGGTAACCTGAGCTTTGGTCTCTAGGGACTGGAGCTTAAGTTGGATAAGGTCGTCTACTAACTCTTGCTGGGTGACAGAGGAACTGGTGTCTACGGACTTTAGTTTCCTATTGGCTAAGGAAGCAATAAATTCTTTATCTTGACCCTGTCTATCAGATGACATGGATCCTGAAAAAGAATGTCTTCCTGAGACTATAAGTTTTCTATTTGGTCTATTGACATTAATCTTGACGGTACCATCGAAATATTGTTCGATGTTGTCAAGGTTAACCAAGTCGTTTTGGATACTGACTGGTTTGCTTTCGTTCATCAAATACCATTCTGCTGGGAGACTGATATCTGACCACCTAATGGTTCTAGGCACACTAATGTTGGCGTTCTCTAAAGAGGACTGGATGAGGATAGTGTGATCTTTCGGACTCTTGGAAAGAGCCTGGAAGTTCATATTCGTACCAGTTACTTTGTAATTGATACAGTAGATGAGTGCCAAAGGCTGTGTTCCTTCAAGGACTTTGTACCCTGAAGTTTGAGTATTGAGTGTAAGTGCTTTCAAGATATTAGGTTCTGAAAGGCTTAATGTAAGGTCTGTAAAACAGTCAAAATGGATAGGTCCATTGGAAATACTGGATTCAATCATTCCAAGGATGCTATCACTGAAATCTAAAAATCTTGCGTCGCGGAGACACAAGAGAATTGAGGTATTAAGACCTCTTCGGGTTAAGGGTTTGACTGCTACCTGTACTAACCCTATATGCATGAAGTTATGACCATCTTTTCTATGCTTTCTAATCTGGTGTGGTGAGAAGAGTTGACACTCTTCACGATCTTTGCTAAGAGCGTAGGTTTGTTCTACAGTCTTAACGTGATGTTCTGATCTAAATGAGGCTACTGACCATTTCTTTTTGTAAATATTTTTCGAAGAAATTTTTGGAATATTCCAATCACCAAAACCTAGACTACTGTCTGTTTGAAAATCAAATTTTTGTTCTTCATTAACTATGTCAGGTATGCTGCCATGTGGTATCAGAGCCACTCGGTAGTCATTGAGTTATTCTCTTCAATTTACAAATCCAATTCTTATTCTTGCATTCATTTTCCAGATAGCTTGTAAGCTAACTCCTTGTGTGAATTTTTTGTGTCCCCCACCAAACAGTAAGGCGCGTTGTCCAAACAGTAAGTCCCGAGGTAGAGGCATGAGCGGAGTGCATGAGCGGGAAGGGATATAGCTAATAAGCATTAGAGGTTTGCTTTATAAGTTTTCTGTATTTTGTGTGCTTGAATTTGTGCTCTATGAGTAAATTGTTTAGAACTAATTATATATTATTTTCATAATTGTAGCTCATGTGTATGCACCTATTTGTAATTTCTTTGAGATATAAATAGATAAGCTTTATTTCATTCAATGTATTGTGCCAAATACAACAAAGCATATATTTCACTAAGATGTGGTACTTCTAGACCAAATATCAATTTATCTTTACCCTCTCGAAGATACGTTCTTAGTGTCTAAATCATTTGAGTATTCAACTCATAATCTTCAATCCATATGATTCTTTAATATCATAAACATCATGGATAAGATTCGTGTTGGCATATTGTTCGATCTGCAGTTCGAAACAATATTCCTCTCAACACTTTATAATCTTTCTTGACTCTTCAGGAGTTCTAATTTAATATCATCAACTCTTCAGGAGTTCTAATTTAATATCAACAACTCTTCAGGAGTTCTAATTTAATGTCATTAACTCTTGCAAGAGATTTTAGTATGTTGTAACAATATCATAATGATAGTACTCACTAAGGCAATTTATACCATCCATTGGTATTGAGTATATAATTTATGTTTTATCCTTCTAGGACTTATTTAAAGCAATCTGAATCCTTTAGGAATTTTCTACACTTCATGACACATTTTCCTTTGGAATTTATACAGAGCAACTTGCTTCCAATGTATACTTGAGAGATTTACTTTTGGAGATATGATGTGGGCGATTCAAAACCTTTCGTATATAATTCTCCATTCATATGAACTCGTTTACAACCTCGTGTCATATCATGTGAGTGTATTTCACTGTATAACAAATGCCCATATATAACCTCTTTAGTTCAACATCTTTTGGTTATTTGTATTGTATCCAAATATATAGGTCCATTTTTCCATGTTCTTACAAAATTGTAACGTAATTGCCTTTCTCCATTTTTGGCAAATAATATTTCCTTTCGTACGAACAAAAGAACGTGACTCAATATCAACACAGCTTATTGATGAAATTTAGTAGCTACTTGTAAAAACCAAATTTACCATTGGTTATCATCAATTCGTGATCCCATAGTCTCATGTGCATGCGCATGCATAAAAACTTCTCATTTCTTTGGATATTCATTGCCTCTTCAAGGGCGTTACACTATCTCTTCCAAGATAGCCATAATTTAGAGAATGCGGATCATAACCTCTTCTTGAGCATTATAAAGCTTGGATTTTATTCTCCACTTTCGGGAGTTGAGTCATTGGAACCTATACGTTTATCATGCTTCATGCATGAGACATCAAAATTCCCATGTCCGTGGATTGTCCTTTCTGGGACGTGTATCTATACGGCGACTGTCATGCTTCCAGCATGCAACAGTTATGCTTTGGGAATGCAATAGTTCTGTAGTGCCATATTCTTCTTCTTTTAAAATGACTAAACCTTTTGAATTTAAGGGTTTGCCACACTTCAGGCGTGTAACAAATAAATCATTTACTACCACATTATCTGTCATGCTTCAGATAAATCATTTGCTGCCTCATTATATTGTCCAACAGGGACATTAATTCTTGTGGGCACATTTGCAGCAAGTATATGTGATTTCATCGCTTTCGTTGCATTATTCAATTATTCTTACTTTATTTTCTCATTGATTGCTTTGTGAATCAAAATAAGACAAATTCTCTTCATTCTTCTGGAATGGTCTTTCTCATCATTCTTCTGGAATGATATTTTCTCATCGTTCTTCTGGAACGATGTTATTTTCTCCCCCTAATGGCGGGAAAACTATCTTATCAAAATCATAGTCCAGAAACCACGCGGTAAACATATCCCCAATTAAGGGTTCCAAATATTGAATGATAGATGATGAATTAAATCAAACATAAATTCTCAGTTTGCGTTGATGCCTTATTTTATTATATTGTGGCAGCGTGATAGGCACATAGATAATGCAACAAAAAACTCGTAAATGTGTAATGTTTAGTTAGTGCCGAAACACGAGTTATACTGACAAGTATTAGTGGTTGGCAACATGTCTCAACCAAGCTAATAATGTATCATGTAACATGACATGTCCCCATGTAGAAAACTTGACAATTTTGTCTTCATGAGCAAAGCACGGGTAATCAATTTCATCCGCTTAATAAATGCTTCTGCTAAACCATTTCGAATATGGACATAAAGAACTTCTGGTCCTTATTTAATAGTCTGTAAACTGATATTCTTGTGGTCT
The DNA here is from genome assembly GCA_963580275.1 of Crataegus laevigata. Classification (NCBI taxonomy): domain Eukaryota; kingdom Viridiplantae; phylum Streptophyta; class Magnoliopsida; order Rosales; family Rosaceae; genus Crataegus; species Crataegus laevigata. The sequence goes on along the minus strand of OY756940.1, from coordinate 11,383,075 downwards.
TTATTACAATTAAGTTGAGGCACTGCATCCCTTCAAACTTAAGATACTCATCAAGGAACTTCATAGGGCTGGGTTTGGTTCGAAACGGTTCCGTTTTTTGCCAAAACCGAAACCGAACCGAAATTTCGGTTCGGTTCAGTTTGGTTCAATTTTTTTCGGTTCATTTTTTTCGGTTTTTATTTTTTCGGTTCGATTTCGGTCCGATTCAGTTTTTCCCATGATTATTTTTAATTTTAAATCTGGAGCTTGAACGCTTCCCTACCTTGAGCATCCTCATTCCTCAGTGAGAAATCAACCTGCAACATGCCCTAATCAACATATTTGAACTATAACTGAGAAGTCAACTTAACTCATGCTTTTCAGTTTTCATATCTACATTACATAATATTATACAAAACCTAAATACTTACCAAATTGAAATCAACCAACACGAAAAATAACAACCAAAACGAATTCAGAAACCAATAGTAGTAAACACGGTTGGAGCATTTGAGTTGAAACAAGAAAAACCTAACAATAGAAAAACCAATTCAGAAAACTCAACCTAAATTACCAAATTAAAATCAACCAAAATGAAAAAAATCAATCTTTTTTTAAATTAATAGTTAAAATAAGGAAGAGATCGAACTCCCTATGCGCTAGTTCCGGGCCATTACAGGGCCAAGTTGAAGTTTTCTGCCTTCCTCCTTTGCTTATTCGAAAAGGGCGAGGGAAAATTATGGTTTGGAAGAAGGAATCTGTGAGGAGGACATGAGAAGACTGGAGAGAATGACTTGGAAGAGATGAAAGGGAGAGAGAGAGAGAGAGGAAGAAGACAACGGCGGGGGGGGGGGGGGGGGGGAGAGAGTAAGAAAACATGAAAACTGAAATTGGAGTGATGTGCGGCTAGGGTTTGTAAACTTGATAAATTTTATAAAGCATTAAATGTTAGAAACCTATAAATATTTTGCGCGTACAACATCAACAACAGAAAGCCTGCGGTGAAGTTGGCTTGATCTTCTAAGCCTATCTCAGAGGCCCAGAGGTTTGAGGGTTCAAACCTTCACATCAACATTTTTTTTAATATTTAAATATAATTTTTGTTTCGGTTCGGTTCGATTTCTGAACCTCAAAAATCGAAACCGAACCAGCCAAATTCGGTTTGGTTCGGTTTGGCAGTTTCGGTTCGATTTTTTTCGGCTTCCATTCCGTTTGGTTTTCGATTTTTTTCGGTTTTCAGTTTTTTGAACCCACCCCTAGAACTTCATGTCCTGATCTTGAGGATCAAGGGACTTTATGCCTGATCTTTTTGTATGATGGAACTTCTGGTCCAATCATTTTTATATGATGAGGATCAAGAAACTGCAGGTTCTAATCTGATCAAGGAACTTCAGGTCCTTATTATACTCATCGTAACAAAAGAAGTACAATAAATTAAATTAAAGCAATAGACGGTAATTCTAGCCATAGTAAATAAAGCTTGTGACAAAGGCTTTAATTCAGCACCATTCACATAAATCAAAACTTAAAGCAGTAGTCGGCAAAACTGTCCATAGTAAATAAATTAATTTAAAATAAATAAAACTTGTGAAAATATTTTAAACTAACATCATTCACATAAATATGTCAAAATAAAAACACAATAATTAAGTCCCCATCTTTTCCGATGCAGTGCACCAATTCAAAAACATTTTCCTTTTTATATTTTATATATATTTATTATTTTCTTCTTGCTTTCTGTAAGCACCCATTCAGAAAACTTTTTGCCCCTTTTATTATTTTATTAATTATCTTTTCCTTGGTGCAATCCGCACCATGCCTTTTTTTATAATTATTATTTGTCATTCAAATGGTGCAAATTAGACCTGGCATTCGTGTCGTGTTTCTCGTGTTCGTGTCGTTTTCGTGTCAAACCCGATAGCTTAACGGGTCGTGTCGTGTAACACCCGTTAAAATAAACGGGTAATATGACCCAACCCGAAATCGACCCGTTAATATTATCAGGTAATATGACCCGACCCGTTACCCGTTAAGAAAAATATTTTTTAAATCAATAAATAATGAAAATGAAAAACATAATTTGACCCTAAAAAATGTAAAACATAATACTAAATTAGTATATACATACCATATTGTCACATAAATACTAATTCAAAACATTAATAAATAAATAAATAAAACATTTTTCTTTCAAGTTTACATACCCCAAAATAAGAGTCTAATGAAAAAACATTAGTGCATACTACAAAATACAAATGTTCAAAGATATGCAAAATGAAGAGAGTTATACTTAATGAAAGTTTAAATAAACTCTTAAGTGTTAGTCAATCTATCGTTTTGATGTGATACGAATTCTCTGAAACTAATTTCAACGATCACAACCGTCACACTTGTTTGTATATGTTTCGAGATCACATCAGCAAAAAATCACAAAAAACAAACATTCAGAGATCAAGTAACAGGACAAAACTTTTCGACGGTTATAAACAAAAAATCACGATTTAACGGTAATTTTAACTCTGATTTTGATGATTTTATACAGCTACACTCCTTGACCCTATATGAATACAGTGAATGAATTCGATATTTAATTTAAAATATTTACACAAGTGGATACCACAAAATCTTATGTTATACTTAATGAAAGTATAAATAAACTCTTAAGTGTTAGTTAATCTATCGTTTTGATGGGATACGAATTCTCCGAAACTAATTTCAACGATCACAACCGTCAAACTTGTTTGTATATGTTTCAAGATCACATCAGCAAAAAATCACAAAAAACAAACATTCAGAGATCAAGTAACGGGACAAAGCTTTTCGACGGTTATAAACAAAAAATCACGATTTAACGGTTATTTTAACTCCGATTTTGATGATTTTTTACAGATACACTCCTTGACCCTATATGAATACAATGAATGAATTCGATCTTCAATTTAAAATATTTACACAAGTGGATACCACAAAATCTTATGTTATACTTAATGAAAGTATAAATAAACTCTTAAGTGTTAGTCAATCTATCGTTTTGATGGGATACGAATTCTCCGAAACTAATTTCAATGATCACAACCGTCAAACTAGTTTGTATATGTTTCAAGATCACATCAGCAAAAAATCACAAAAAACAAACATTCAGAGTTCAAGTAACGGGACAAAGCTTTTCGACGGTTATAAACAAAAAATCACGATTTAACGGTTATTTTAACTCCGATTTTGATGATTTTTTACAGATACACTCCTTGACCCTATATGAATACAATGAATGAATTCGATCTTCAATTTAAAATATTTACACAAGTGGATACCACAAAATCTTATGTTATACTTAATGAAAGTATAAATAAACTCTTAAGTGTTAGTCAATCTATCGTTTTGATGGGATACAAATTCTCCGAAACTAATTTCAACGATCACAACCGTCAAACTTGTTTGTATATGTTTCGAGATCACAACAGCAAAAAATCACAAAAAACAAACATTCAGAGTTCAAGTAACGGGACAAAGCTTTTCGACGGTTATAAACAAAAAATCACGATTTAACGGTTATTTTAACTCCGATTTTGATGATTTTTTACAGATACACTCCTTGACCCTATATGAATACAATGAATGAATTCGATCTTCAATTTAAAATATTTACACAAGTGAATTCGATCACACCCCTTTATATATGCTTTCACATTTTTCAGACTTATACATTAATGATTATGAAATTTATTTATTTTGAACTACCTTAAAAATACTTGAGGGTTTGTATAGTTTTAAAAATTCATGTACGCACCTTTAAAGTGTAAAGGATGCGATTAAGAGTGCTTGCATATTTTTTTCACATTTTTTGCACTTGTAAATTAATTATTTTAAATATTTAAATGTATTTGGTATTTTTTAAATTACTTGATGTTTTTATTTTTAATGTGTTTTATAATTTTTTAATCTCACTCTTTGCTCATAATATTTTATAAAATAAATAAATAAAACTTAAATTTTAAAAATTTATTTAGAATAATAATACAATAATAATTAATGAACAAATATATATATATATATATATATCCACTATATTTATTGTATTTTATAGTAAGTTTTTTTTAGTAATTAAAAAAAATTAAAATCATCAAAATAACTTTTTCCTTTTCGTGTCAAAACAGGTTACCCGCGTGTCACTATCGTGTAAACCTGTTAAGGACCCGTTATTAACGGGTTCTTAACGGGTTACCCGATAATAACCCGATTAGTTATCGTGTCAACCCGAAACCCGTTATTTTCGTGTCGTTTTCGTGTCGTGTCATCGTGTCGTGTCAGAAACTGCCAGGTCTAGTGCAAATGCATCATCTGTTTCTGCTTTTGTGTCAGCATGCATCTGCAACTTCTGCAAAAATAGAGAAACAAAGATAAAGCCAAGAAAGATCAAAGAAAAGTTTTATACCATTCTCCTTGCTGTGAATCTCTTTGTGCTCCTTCCTCTTAGTAGAAGAAGCTCTCCACTCTGTACAAGAATTTCCTCTGAGACATGTTTGGCTTGCAGAATCTCCATCCAAAGATTCGGAAGAAAACCGAGAAGACATGTGAGGAGAGACTCCTCAGACACGACATGCATTGATGAAAAACCACGTCATCAACTTTAGCATGGTTGGCTGGGACCATCAGCTGGAGAACTACAGGTCGCAGTGATCATCTTCTGCATCTCCAAACTTCTACTGCTTCGTAGAAGCTTTGTTCTCGCGTCATGGTACGTGGTGATGTTTGGCGCGAAGGTTCCAGTAGTTGGGCGGAGGAGGATCCAGCGAGATTGTTGGGGCTACAACCGGATTTGATTGGTGATGCTTCGGTTTCTTGTCGAAGTCTTCAGCATCTTCTATGGTTGAATACTAGAGCAATTCGTGCTGATAACGTGTTATAAAATCGACAGTGTGTGCAGTGAAATAAATAAGCAAGATACAAAATTTACGAGGTTCCTCTACAGTCAGTGTGACTAGAGTACATTCTCGCAGCAGTAGTGTTTTCATTATAATTTAAAATAGTAGAAGTACAAAGATAACTCTCTATATTCTTTTATCTCCTCTGCCTCTCTCCTCTCTTCCTCTTCTTTTTTCCTCTTCCTTTCCTTCCTCTCTCCTGTGAACTTCTCTCTTTTATGAATCTCTCGTACTTTGTTGTGTTCCATAGAACTTATTTTTATAGAAGCAAATCACGAGCAATATAGTAAAAGGCATTCTAAGACAAATCAAAGAGGATTAGTGGCCAGCCATCAAGCCATCAAGTCACCTTTACAACTGATTATTCGTTTTTTGTAAGTTATCTGAGAAAGAAAGTTAGCAATATATACTCGCGTCATCATCCCTTTGTCATGGTCACCAAATATTGAATTTGATATCACGGTGAAGAGTGAATGAACGCACTTTTAATGTTTTAATCTCAACTCTTAATATCAAATTAAAAAATAATAACTATACATTTTTTGATGACTTGGTCACCAAAAGAACATTTTTGATACCATCCATTTATCATTTATTGTTTTAGCTAGGTCACTTACCATTTACGGCCATTTACCAAATTTCACCCCTAATTTCCCATTAATTCCTTTCCGCATAATGAAACGAGGCCTAGAAGTGAGTTGGAGATAACCATTCAACACTGTCTAGTCTTGTATAAATAAGCTCACACCTTAATTACTAGATGTACGCATCAACTCTTACTCTCTTACATAAGCATCAACAAACTTCTCAAACCCTTTTGTCTTTGCCAAGATGAAGAACTCAACGTGTCTCATTCAACTAGTTTGTCTAGTTCTAGTAGTCTTTCTTCCCCTAAGCCATTGCAGCAGGGATGTGATCTTCCCAATGGATGCCAATCTCATTGACCAACCCTGCAAAAAAACACCACACCACAATCTCTGCGTCTCATCTCTCAACTCAGACCCTCGAAGCGCGACAGCGGACGTTGCAGGCTTAGGGCTCGTAATGGTTGACATAGCCAAGACTAAAGCAACTGAAGTTGCGAAGAAAATTAACGAGCTGCTTAAGCAGAGCCCCAGTGACCCCTTAACCTCTTGCGCTCACTTTTACAAAACAATTCTGGAAGCTGATATCCCAGAAGCCGCTGAGGCTTTTATAGGTAATCCTAAGTTTGCAGAGCAAGGCATGAACGACGCTGCTGGCGAGGCCCAAACACGTGAGGAGGGTTTCTGGCAAATCTCCTCTAACTAATGAAAACAAAGTTGTCCATGATGTTTGTGAAATAGCTGCAGCAATTGCTAGAATTTTGTTTTGATACATTAATTAATGTGTCTTCTTGTTTTATTTCTAGAAAAATCATGTTACATGATAATCAATAAATATTTTAGTTTAATTACTTATCATCCAATCTTCAAGTTGTTATACTTGTTGGACTATAGCATTGCTATATTAAATTACGTTGTTCATTGTGTGGCTTAACCGAACTCCTTAAATGTTTTATTTATTTAGTGTAAAAATATATCATTGTACTAAAAAAAAGGTTCTATTCTAAATTGGTACAAACTCTCGTCATTTACAAGAATAATTTTCATGAGATTTGATTTATCTGAATTTAAAATCTCTCACTTACTAATTACTAGATTGTAGTGTGATAGTATACATGGTTGATGACTGTTGGTATACATTTGCGACTTATTCTCTTTTAACACAAGTCATTTATGATCATCTACCATTAAATTTGATATGATACGAAAAATGAGTTAATGCACCTTAATATTTTAATATTAACTTTTAGTATTAAATTCAATGATAAATAGCCATGTTTAAACACTTTATGCAAATGGATTTCCATTTTTTTCATAAAATGGGGACTAGGTGTGAGGCTCACTTCATATTGAACTTCAACAATCCGAACCATCAAGTTTTTAAGTCTCGATTCATAGATCATTCTTACAAAAATTCAATTCAACCTAAAATCATTTGCCTATTTAATTATTAAGATAAAATTTCATTGTTTCTTATATAACAAAGTATTCGTTAATTTTTTTAACCCAACTAAATGTCTTAAATATTTCTGATTTGATTAATATTTTGCAAGAATGATCTATGAGGTGCAACTTAAAAAATAAATAGTTTAGATTGTAAAAATTCTATATCGTGTGGATCTTACAACTAATCCCCATTTTTATGAAAAGAAATAGGAATCCTTTCCATTAATGGCTTCCTAGCCATGCTTATATAACAATTTTGATGTATATTCATTTACCATTAATTGTTTTAATGAGGTTACTTGTCATTTACACAATTGATCAAATTCTGCACCGGAGCAGATTCTCTACTTTTCTTTTTCCATACACTTCTCATCTCCTCTTATTTGTGCGGTCACGGTTAAACCACGTATTTTTGTCTTATTATCTCTATAAAAAATTAATATAAAATGTTAACGTGGCTTAACTGTGACCGCACAAATAGAAGGAGATGAAAAGTGTATGGGAAAAGGAGAGCAGGAATCTGCTTCCATTCCGCACTTGATTTCTCAGCAATTCCTATGCGAATCAAACGGTCTAGGATTGAGTTAGAGATAAGCATCCAAATTAAACTCTGGACAATCTTATCTGAATGAGGTCACACAGTAGCATATATATGTGCACCTTTCAGTTTCTCAACATCATCAACTCTTACATAAGCATCAACAAACTTCTCAAAACATTTTTTGTCTTGCGAAAAATGAGGTACTCAGCATGTCTCATCCAACTAGTTTGTCTAGTTCTAGTGTTTCTACCCCTAATCCATTGCAGAAGGGCTGTGATCTTTCCAATGGATGCCAATCTAATCGATCAAACCTGCAAAAAAACACCAAACTACAATCTCTGCGGCTCTTCTCTCAAATCGGACCCTCGAAGTGGGAAAGCGGACGTGGCCGGCTTAGGGTTCATAACGGTTGACATAGCCAAGGATAAAGCAACTGACGCGGCGAACAGAATCAACGAGCTGCTTAAGCAAAGCACTAGTGACCAACGTTTAAAAACTTGCGCTACCTTTTACCATACAATTCTGGTTGCTGATGTCCCAGAAGCCAGTCAAGGTTTTAAGTTGGGTAACCCTAAGTTTGCAGAGCAAGGCATGAACGACGCTGCTGATGCGGCTGAAGCATGTGAAAAGGAATTTTCCAGCAAATCTCCTCTGACCGCTAAGAACAAAGTTGTCCATGACCTTAGCAGTATAGCTGTAGCAATTGCTAGGCTTTTGCTTTGATATATTAACAAAAATCATGTTACCTTGATAATCAATAATTTGTTCTGGCTTTATATTCTAAATTTGATTCTCGTTCGTTTGAGAAGCTGCCGTTTTATCTTATCATTCTACAGCATATGCATATATATATATATATATATATATATATATATATATATATATATATAGATGAGTGAAATCTCCCATACACGCACAAATTAGAAAATTCCCTGTTCCTATGTAATTACATCTCAATTTTTTCTCCTTTTTGCACAAACTTATTTGGATGTAACGACAATACAAAAGGGGGGTTTTATTTGGGAAAATGTGTATTGCTCTGTCAAGGGACAAAAAGAGAACAACAACGATCACATTTTCATCTCGAAGGGTATGGTGGGATTTATTAGACGTGTGAGCGTGACCGGCAGTACATGAGTGATACCGTTGGGATTTAAAGATGATACTGAAACTCCTAAAAGATTATCACACACTATTTGATTTGGAGGTAAAAAAATATGTTATCGTTGATAGTGGACCACATAAAGAGTGAAATTAGTATGTCATCAATGTGTGATAGGATTTTCTTATATTCAAAATAAAATAAAATTAGCTAGCTATTTTAACTTTTGTAATCATAAGCTATTTTAGCAAAAATTGAACTTCATTGTTGAAGATGCTCTTAGGAGAATCTTTAAAAACATGATTCACTAATTCAAAGTCACAGTCCATCTTTACAAACTTATTTGGGGGTTTTTTTATTAAATTTTTTGTATTGAATCGTTGTTCTATAACTTGTTTGATTAAATTGGGCATTTATTTTTTGGATTAAGTTGGGATTTGATTGATTTTGTTCTGAAGAATATGGGCAAAGAAGACTAGGAACTTACTAACTCGATGAAGAAAATGCAAGTTGAGGAATGATCGTCAGGGTAGTCCGGGACAAATTTCAAGAGAAACCCTGTTATTATATTTGTTGTGGACATGGCAGGAAATTTCATTGAATTTAATCGGGTTTTCTTTCTTTATTGTAGTAATGTGGTTGTTCTACTTGATTCATTTCATTGATGATTGAAATGTGGTGTGGATTTTGATTAGGAAGTGGTAAAACAACCTTTATGTAGCAGTTGGTTTCACACACTTACGAATCTGACATTCGTGGCTATGTGATGAACCTCGACTCATCTGTGATGACTTTACCGTTTGATGTAAATATTTGTTAACAGAACTAAGGAAAACGTTCTGTGAAGAACATCAACCAGAAGAAGGAATGCGAAATATATATATATATATATATAGAGAGAGAGAGAGAGAGAGAGAGAGAGAGAGAGAGAGAGAGAGAGAGAGAGAGGGAGAGAGAAAAAAAATATTCTAAAAATATTTTGTGTATTGATTCTTAGAGAGAGAATCAATTATTACAATCTGTGTAATCTATCAAACTTTATACACGAGACCTTAGCTAACCGACTCTAACTAACTAACTTTATATTGAGCTGGCAGCTATCTAACCATTGAAACCTGATTTGATCTATCATGCCATTTTAACCGTTGGATCTCTTATCATTCCTCCTCAATCGTGGCTTGGGCACTAAGCCTAAGATTGTAACAATGCATGAGAAATGATGGACAATGCAGACCTTTCGTAAAGACATCCGCTGTTTGCTCTTCTGTTGGAATGTAAACGACCTCCAAATCTCCTTGTTGAACTCTCTCCCGTACAAAGTGAAAATCTGTGTCAAGGTGTTTAATTCGAGAATGAAACACTGGATTTGCACTAAGTGCAATTGTAGGCAAGTTATCACAATGAATCGTAGGTGGCAATGGCAAAAATACTTCCAAATCCTTCAATATTCCCCTTACCCAAGCAATATTAGCTGCAGTGTGAGCAAGAGCCTTATATTCTGCTTCTGTTGAGCTTCTTGACACTGAACTTTGCTTCTTTGATTGCCAAGACACATGATTATTGCCCAAATATACCACATAACCTGTGATTGACCTATGAGTGTTAAGATCAGCTGCCCAATTTGCATCCGAGAATGCATTTAATGTTATCACTGTATCAGCAGAATATAATATGCCATGAGTCAAAGTCCTTTGTAAGTATTGTAGTATTCTTTTCACTGCTCCATAGTGCATTTCTGTAGGAGAATTCATAAATTGACATACTGTGTTAACAACATAGGCAATATCTGGCCTAGTGAAGGTCAAATATTGTAAGGAACCTACAATACTTTTATAGATCGAGGGATCTGTCATGAGAGAACCATATGAAATAAGCATTTGATCATGTGGTTTGCAAGGAGTATTAACCGGCTTACATGAATCCAAACCTGCCTTATGTATCAAATCCTTTATATACTTAGCTTAATTCACAAAAATGTCCCCATTTGACTTGTAAGCAATCTGCAATCTCAGAAAATATGTCAATCGCCCCATGTCCTTGAGCTCAAACACTTCAGACAATTCATCAATCACTTTTTGTACTTGAAGACAATTTGAGCATGTAAGGATTATATCATCCACATATAGGAGAAGAATTACAATATCATTTCCATCTTTCTTAGTGAATAGACTTGTATCAGAAGCAGAAGACTGATTCTATATGTTCAATTTGTTTCCAAATGCATGGCAATTTTGGCTTGATCCACTTGACTAAGCTCTCTGAATGTGGTTATTGTTGCTCATGCTTATCGTTTATAGTCAAAATTTAGTCTCTACTTTCAAAAATATCAATTTTTATAATATCTTTCAAATATAGCAGAAACCCAGCTTGAACAAACTTCAATACCCTTAAAATAAAACCAATTTACAAAAGCTAAAACATGTTTGATCTTTTGTGTTTGTTCAAAGATGGAGACTAGAGTTAAACAAAATGAAAATAGACAGAGACTATAGAGGCTCCGCCTCTACAAGTTCCACGGGTAAATACTTGAGTTAATAGGATAGCAATTAAAAGAGGATTAACGTCTATAATTTTTTTTTTGGGTTCCATACAATTATGAGTTCTTATATATTGGCATCAGTTTCTTGCAATTAGGTTTTAACTTTTAAGATATACTACATCTTTTTTTGAGTTAAAATTCGTCTTTTCAATTCGATTGGTATATTTCAGCTTGGTTTCCTTAGTTTTATGTTCTAATTTCTTTTCTTTTATTGCTATTTCGTTATTGAATTTCAATTTTTGATGAGGGAATCATAGTGGTTGTTTGGCCTTAGTATCTACAGCTTAATAAAGTATTATTATATTGTAAAATTGTTTAACCCAAAAGGATGAAAGTTCCCATCAGGCTACCTGCAAATTAGGAAGAAACCGAATTAGATTTTGGTTTGTTATGTTTAAAGTTGTTGAAATAGGGCTCGACTTAAAGATTTGGTTTATTGCACAGAGGAAGAAGATGAAGAAGGGATGGCGAGGGAGCATCCCAATAACACGAGTTTTAATTTTATGGGTATTAGGTCAATTCAATCAGATTTTTGGCTATATTTGACAAATTTGTAAAACCTAACATTTGTGAATTTAGAGGGTAAATTTTGGTTGTAATTGGTAAACACTCTTGCGTTGTACCCTTCTTTGTTTTCCCCACTGTATTCAGAACAAACTTATCATGATAATCTCCAATTTCAGGTTGTCTCAGTCATTGGGAAGTGAGCGCATCAACTTGATTATGTTCTCGTACGTGGATACTCCCAGTCAGATTGAGATAGGGGTGTGCAATATTCCATTTTACTTCTCACACACTTTTTGATAATTTCTGTCCGTCGATTTTCTTTAATTCATCCGATCCGACGGCTAAAAATTAAAAAAGTGTGTGAAAAGTAAAATGAAGTGTGTAAATATCAACCCCTTGAGATATTCTCTTGATCCGTCTCTGGTGCTATCATCACAGAAGCATTTGCATCCACATTTCCTACTGTAATCGCTTAGGTGGTACATACACCTCGTTCAGCTAGCCCAGGTATTTTCATGAGTAATATGTTGTATGCTTGTGGTATTCTTTACAAGACATGGTTGCCTTTTGTGTTTGCAATGTTTTAAAAAAAAACGCCCCAAGGCAGCTTTGGAGGTGGAGTTGGGGTGAAAAGGCCTTTGCTCAATGGGAGAAGGCGAAACATTTAGACATGGTCGATGCGCACCTAGGTAGTTGAGGCGTGCCTTAGGTCATTCTAGGCCTTTTTTTTATAAAAATCTTCTCCACAACCTTCTTTATTCGACACTTAAGTCCTCAACAACCCCACATTCTTCTTCTTTTGTGTGAAACACTGAAATCCTTCTTTCTCTTCTTCGCGCGACACCACCAACTAAGCAGGACCGCCACCACCTAGCAAAAAGGAAAGTGAGAGTGAGGGAGAGTGAGAGAGAAGAGGGAAAGTGAGGGAGAGTGTACCGAGTGAAAGAGAGTGGGTGTGGATATATGGTTTAGGGTTTAGGGAAAGAGGTGAATTGTTAAAGTTGTTGGTTTAGGTTTCCTTGTTTCTAGGGCTACTCACGTAGTTGTTTTTGTAGCTGTTAATAATGCCTGATTTTAAGGAACAGGGTTGTTGCACTTTCAGTTTCAAGCTTAGTCAAATACCACGATTCTAGGTGCTGTAAAATCGTGGGTTGTTGCATTTACATTCCGTTATTTTGTAAAGCCTTATAAAGGCCATTATTATCTTTGAATTCAATAAGAGAATTCTTCCTGAAAACTAGTGCGCATTAGATTTTTCCTTGCTTAGTTTTCTTGTGGTTCTTCAGGTTTTAACATGAATCAGGTGCTTAATGGATGTTCAAGAAAATATTGATGGAAAGAGTTGGGGGTGGGTTGTCCAGAGATGTGAGTGAAAATGGAGATCTGGGTTTGATTATTATTGGGGGTTGGTGGGTGAGAATTGAGGTTGCCGTGGAGAACTAGGGCTCGGATGGATGCAAGGAGGAAGAAGAAGGAGAAGAAGAGGTTAAGATCTGAGGAAAGAGCAAAATGGGAGAGGGTTAAAAAGAAGGGATTTTCAAGGATCGGAGGGAGAGCTCTGTGTAGACTGCAGAGGAGAGAATGGAAGGAGAAGGAGGGGAATGGGTGGGTGTGCGGGGAGGATGGGTGCATGGAAGAGAGTGGAGGGAGAAGGAGGGTAGGGGTGAACGCCATAATTTTTTTTTTAATTTTAATTTTTTTTAAATTCACATGGGCCCATATTGACACGTGGCACCCAGTCTTGTTCACATGGACGCCATGTCATTAGTTAACGGCTAATTTAACAGGCAGATTAACGAATGTATGAGACTGTTTCAAAATTAACACTTTAGGTATGACTTTGGGACGAAAAAAACTTTATGTACCAAATATTGAAAATTACAAAACTTGAGGATAGTAAACTGAAATTTAACCGAAATTGTAATATGTGTGTGAATGCAGGCACAGGCCGACACACATTTTCATAAGCACTTTGCTGACATACACACACGTCGTTGAATATACTTCCTAACCATTTTGATTGTGATCATCTAAATTACGGTCACGGACTCAAAATGCAGCAGTTTTACCCTTCTCTCGAGTTTTATAATTTTCCCCTTTTCACTGTTAACTCAAATATGTAATACGCACTTTGAGGTTTTTTTTCTTTTATATCCGTTGTCTTGAAAACTGCTGTTTATGCAGTGGATGAAAGATTTTGAGACATTTCAAATAGCAGTGAGTAGAGATATAGTTCATACTCTTCAAATTTAGCTCAGAGCCTCTCCCTTGTGTTGGATGAATTCTATAAAAACTTGCGGTCTGTTGGAGTGTCTGCGGTTTCTGGTGCTGGAATGAAGGATTTCTTTAAAGCCGTTGAAGCAAGTGCTGAAGAGTACATGGAAAGCTATAAGTAATGCCTGAATTCCAACAAACCTATATATATTGAAATGCTACTGAATAGGGATGTGTATACTTGATATAGTCAGACTAGTCTTCACAATTTTCTGCTTCTTGTTGCTTTTGTAGAGTTGATATTATAAAATAGCTTGTATTGATCTATTTAATTGCCGAAACAAGGTTACAACTATCTGTATATATACAGATCTCATATATTACAACCTAAGAAAGCATTATGAATGCTTTTTATTATTCTATCCTTCCACTACATCTATTGTATTCCTTGCACATGCTATACCAGCAATACTTGTACTAAACAATTCCTGCATTCAGATGCACATGCCATTCCAGCAAAGCTTCCATCCATTCCAGCAATGCTTCCATTCAGCAATGCTTCCAGCGATGCTTCCATTATGACTGACCATCATTGTTCCAGCTATTATTCCTTTAACACTCCCCCTCAAGTTGGAGTGTGGATATCAATAACACCCAACTTGCCAAGATGCGAATGGAAGGTAGGTGCTCTCAGTGGCTTTGTAAACATGTCTGCTATTTGATGTCCCGTCTGCACATGAGAGGTCTTGATCTCTCCCCTCTGAATCCTTTCACGTACAGTATGACAATCCAGCTCTACGTGTTTGGTTCTTTCATGATACACAGGATTTGCTGCAATATGTAGAGCAGCTTGATTGTCGCAAAACAAACTTGCTGGCTCAGGATGATTTACACGCAAATCATTCAACAAATTCCTCAGCCAAGTAAGCTCATAAGTGGTTGCAGCCATGGAGCTACTCGGCTTCTGCTGAAGATCTTGCCACCGTGACTTGCTTTTTACTTTTCCACGACACAAGTGATTTACCAAGGAAGATACAAAAACCTGTCACTGATCGACGTGTGATCGGACATCTAGCCCAATCCGCATCACAGTAGCCAAGCAAATTAAGTTGGTTCTCCGTAGGAAATAATAACCCTTGTCCTGGTGCTTCTTTCAGATATTGGAGAAGACGGTGTGCTGCTTTAAGGTGATGGAGTGTTGGTTCTTGCATGAACTGACTGAGATTATTCACAGCATACGTAATATCTGGCCTCGTAATGGTAAGATATATTAATTTTCCAACCAAACGTCGATATTGAGTCGGATCCTTGAGAACATCACCACCTGTTGCCGTTAATACTAAATCGGGTTCCATAGGTACCTTGGCAGGTTTTACACCAAGTAAGCCAGCTTCCTCCAATATGTCCAGAGTATACTTTCGTTGGCAAATGGAGATCCCAGCTTTGGACCGTGCAACTTCGATACCAAGAAAATATTTTAACGGTCCAAGGTCTTTAATTCGAAAACATCCGCTAAGAAATTGCTTGAGTCGACTAATGGCGTCTTCATTATTTCCTGCAATGATCATGTCATCGACATATAGCAATACTATGGTAATGGAGTGTCCACAAACCTTAGTAAATAATGAGTAGTCCGCATGAGACTGTTGAAAGCCAATTTCTTGAATGGTTGATGAAAATCGTTGGAACCAGCTGCGGGATGCCTGCTTGAGTCCGTATAATGACTTGTGAAGTCGACAAACCATAGTCTCCCCCTGTCGACGATAACCAGGAGGTGGTAACATGTAGACTTCCTCATGTAGGGCACCATGAAGGAAAGCGTTTTGGACATCTAGTTGGTGAAGAGACCAGCCGCGAACAGCAGCAATGGTCAAGAGACATCGGACAGTAATGAGCTTAGCAACGGGAGCGAACGTCTCTTTGTAATCAATACCTTCGCGCTGTGTGAACCCTTTGGCGACAAGGCGAGCCTTGTAGCGTTCGATGGTACCGTCAGAATGATACTTGATCTTGAAGACCCATTTACATCCAATGGGGCGTTGGTGGTGGGGTAAGGGTACCAAAGACCAGGTATGATTGGCTTCAAGAGCTTGAAGCTCAGAATTCATAGCTGCAAGCCAGTGAGGATCATGACGTGCCTGCTCATAAGAAACTGGTTCAACTAAGTGAGAGACATTGTGAACAAAGGAGCAATGAGCAGGAGAGAGACGAGCATAAGAAACATACCGGTGAAGAGGATAGCGTGTGCCGGACATGGTGGAAGAGATGACGTGGGGCTGAAGCAAATCAGCATGATGGGTGTGATAGTCACGAAGGTGGGCAGGTGGTTGTTTAATGCGGTCGGATCGACGAAGGGGAATGGGAGGCAGCGAAGGAGATGATGGCGCAGGAATTGGTGAGGGAGTGGTGTCTGGGGTTGGAGAAGGGATGGTATGAGGAAATGAGGGAGTGGAGGACGAAGGGAGATCAAGAGTGGGAAGAAGGTCTGAGGGTGCAGGAGTGAGGTCGTCATGGGGAACGGGTAAGACTGGGGAATGGTGGGCAGGTTCTGATGAGTCTGTTGGGGAGTTAATAAGAGGGAAAATGTGTTCATGGAAGGTGACATCACGAGATGTAAAAATGCGCTTGCTATCAAGGTCATAAACCCGATAGCCCTTCTGACCAAGGGGATATCCCAGAAAAAAGGCAGCGTCGAGCACGAGCATCAAATTTGTGAGAGGGAGTAAGGTTGGTAGCATAGCATAAACAGCCAAAAACTCGAAGATGAGTGTAGACAGGTAGTGTCCCATGTAACAGTTTATAGGGAGATTGATGAGAGAACAGGGGTGTTGGAAGGCGATTGATAAGGTAACAGGCAGTTTGTACACTCTCCCCCCAGAATTTTAAGGGTAGGTTAGCTTGAAATCGTAAGGCACGGGCAACATTTAACAGGTGACGGTGTTTGCGTTCAACCACTCCGTTCTGTTGGGGGGTGTGAGCACAGGTGTGTTGAAAAAGAGTGCCATGAGTGTCTAAGAATGATCGCAGAGATATGAATTCCCCCCCATTGTCGGCACGAAGAGTTTTAATGTCTCGATTAAACTGTGTTTTGACCCAAGAAAAGAACGAGTGGATTATGGTTTGAGTGTCGGATTTAAAACGCATGAGATGAACCCATGTGAATCGAGTGAAGTCGTCTACAATGGTGAGGAAGTAACGTGCCCCAGAAGGCGTGTGTGTTTGGTGCGGCCCCCAAATATCACAGTGAATCAAATCAAAAGGTGCAATTGATTTTATTGAACTGGGAACAAAGGATGAACGAGTTTGCTTTGCTAAAGGACAAATATCACAGACATGTGTAGAATCAAAAACAATTTCTGGAATAGTTTGGGATAAAGAGTGAAGTGGAGCCGAGGATGGGTGCCCAAGACGTTGGTGCCATAGTGTCGAGGTGTGGTTGACATGGTTGGCGAGATGAGGATTTTGTGTGGTAGTGAGGTAGTAGAGTCCATTAAACTGCTTGCCCAGGCCAATCATCTTCTTCGTAACCATGTCCTGCACAATACAAAAACCGGGGTAGAAAATCACAACACACTTCAATGCCCAAGTTAACTTACTCACAGACAATAGATTGACACGAAATTGTGGTACATGCAAGACTCCATCAAGGGTTATCTTGGGTGATAGTTTAATAGACCCAATGGACTCAATCGCAGCCTGTCCACCATTTGGTAACCCAACAAAATCATGTTGGGATCTAGTGTGATTATGGATGGACGATGAGTGAGAAATATGATCTGTGGCCCCGCTATCCACGATCCAATACAAAGTTGAATGCGGGGAATGTTGTGTGATATTGCAGTTAGGCCTATAAATACCTGTTGCATGTGCAAGTGGTAGATTGGTACCATTCTTATTTTGAAGAAGGGCCATGAGTTGATGATATTCCTCGGTTGTGAACGTGGGTTGACTGCTGGAGATGGGCGCTCTGGTTGTGTCAATCTGAGCTGTTGTCAATGGCAGTGTCTCAACATTGTTGGAGACTTGAGATGTACGCCTATTTCTGGGCTGCACATTCTTCCCGTGCCATTTGTGTCCTTCAGGAAAGCCAATAAGGAAAAAACAACGTTCAACTGGATGTCCTCCGTCGCAGTAGCTGCATTTGAAAGTCTTTCGCGAACTAGGGTTGTAGGCGCCACCTTTTGGTGCTATTGTACGACTGGTTTGCATTGCATGGGCAGTGTGTTCACGACGATTCACCACATCCAATTGGCGTTCGTGTTGAAGAACCAATCCATGGACGCGTCGTGTATCCGGGAGTGGACTCATCATCAATATAGAGCCTCGTATGGTGGAGTAGGTCTCATTCAGTCCCATTAGGAACTGCATGACTCTTTCTTTCTCTTCCCTTTCTGCATGAGCCTTGGACCCTTCGCATGCACAAGCAATGGGCTCATGGTATGATGCTAATTCATCCCAAAGAGCCTTTATCTTTGTGTAATAATCTGAAACAGATAGCTGTCCTTGTCGGTGTTCGACAATTTCTTGGCGAATCTGATAGATCCTGGAATCGTTGCCTTGCGAGAATCGATCCTCTAGATCCTTCCATGCTGCTGTCGCAGTTTTGCAGTAGAGGATACTGTGAGCAATGTTGCCTTGCACGGATTGCCAAATCCAAGACAAGACCATGTCGTTGCATCTCTGCCAAATTGAATATTTAGCATCAGTGATTGCAGGGCTCTTGATGGATCCATCAACGAACCCTAGTTTGTTCTTGGCGCTGAGAGCAATTCGCATGGAGCGGCTCCACTGTCCATAGTTGTGTCCATCAAGGAGTTGTGAGACTAAAACAAGACTTGGTGAGTCTGAATGATGTAGAATGAGAGGATCAGATGCATTGTCGTCACCCATGGTGGCTGGGTTTGATAATGAGGAACTGGTTGTGTTTGTGGCGGAAGCAAGGATGAGTTCTACAGAGTCACCAAGATCGGTGCTCTGATACCATATAAAATAGCTTGTATTGATCTATTTAATTGTCGAAACAAGGTTACAACTATCTGTATATATACAGATCTCATATATTACAACCTAAGAAAGCATTATGAATGCTTTTTATTATTCTATCCTTCCACTACATCTATTGTATTCCTTGCACATGCTATACCAGCAATACTTGTACCAAACAATTCCTGCATTCAGATGCACATGCCATTCCAGCAAAGCTTCCATCCATTCCAGCAATGCTTCCATTCAGCAATGCTTCCAGCGATGCTTCCATTATGACTGACCATCATTGTTCCAGCTATTATTCCTTTAACAGATATGGACAAGAGACCGGCGGAGAAGCAACGTTTAGAGGAGGAACACAGAAAGGAGAACATGGAGAAGTTGAGGAAGGATATGGAGAAGTCCGGGGGAGAAACTGTGGTCGTGAGCACTGGTTTGAAGGACAAAATAAGAGGGGCAAAGCCATGATGGATGAGGACGATGAAGATGAATAAGTTGGAAGATTTGCATTTTAGTGATGCTTCGTTAAGTATGAACTCACTAGTTACCAAAAGGGCTTGGACGATATCACTCGGGGAGGGCATCGATGAAGATTAGAGTAATTTGATCCACGTGTTTGGATGGATTATGAATAGTAGTTTTCGGATATATTCATAACCAAAAAAAAGAAAAAAAAAGAAAGGCTTGTGTATCGCCTATCAAGTTTGAGTGTTACTGCCAGCAGTCTTGTTAGTACGAAATTTATAAACTTTTACATAAATTCATACATGTGGCAGCTGACTATTAGGTGCAATGCATTAATCATTCCAGTTTGAAATTGCAGAGCTAATGATAAGAGTAACTAATTTCCTCCTACACATTTAATTACCAAGTAAAAAAGAGACGGGCAAACAAAAGAGAAGCTTACTAGTTGTTACTAGTACTCTTAAGTCTTGACCAACTAAAGGTCGCGTCAGTACTTATCAACATCAAATTTTTATTCTGGATTATCATGAAAGCGAAGGTGTATGAACTAGACCACCAGGTCCACCACCCAACCTCATGAAAAAAATAGAAAACTTTGGAATTTATTCTCCTTAGCTTCTAGCCACTGTCTGATTGGATTAGTGAACGTAAGTTTAGTCAAGTTAAGTTGGGTATAGTGTTATTCATCCTCTTATGCATTCAACCTCAAATTCCTCTTCCGTCTCACCTTGTAGTTTAAATAAATTTTGTGTTGCATGTCGATTGTACTAAAAAAAAAAATGATTAATGTGATAAATCCGTTATCAACAATTTATGTTATAGAGTTACTCTTATCAAATGTATTTAGCTAACTTGCAGACTTGCAACTTTGTAAACAAATTAACTTGAGATCGTATACAGATAACTGGATCTAACTTGTTTATCAATAGTAGATAAACATCCAATCTAACTCGGAGTGGGATCGAAATGGGTCGGGTTTAAAAGACTATATATGAATTTAACTTTACGAATCAGATAATTCATTAGTTCCAATGTTCCATGTAAATAGTATCACCAACTATATTTACGTTTCATTATTATCATCACGGTTGTTTTTTTACCCGCCGCTCCTCCGCGCCACCGCACTGCCCGTGCCTCACCGCCCACAAAGCGTACCGGCAGCAGTTACACCCAACCCACGTACTGTAACTGCAAAATAAAATAAATAAAAAATTCCTAAATAAATTCGGAAAACGAGTAAACCAATCCAAAACGACAACGCACTCCTATATCTGAATTCGAATAATCCAATGTCGAACGCAACTACCTACCAGGTCTCAGATTCCCGCTGTAAAATCCGTTATAAAGGTAAAAACGAAGTGGATAGAAAGTAGATAAAAACAGGTTTATCGGAATCTTAATCTTACTAGGATGTTCTCCTCCCTTGATTCTCGTCAAAAATAAAATATATGTTCTTCCTTAATTTGCTGCTTAATTTCTATAACTCTCTCCTCCGACTCCTCTAGTTTCTTTATCGAAACAGTGTCCTAAATTATTGTCTAATTATTTAGGATTCGACAATAATTGAAGAATATCAGATTTTGTTCGCTTGCGTCACCGTCACCGTCTCCGTCTCGGGGGCTTTGAGTTTTCTTTTAAGTAGTTGCAGAGGGTTCAGTTAATCCAGCAGATGGCACAAATGGCAAAACAAGAAGAACTTCCGATCCCAATCCACGACACCCTCGACGCCGTCTACGGCAACTCCTCCCAACTCGACGAGGCCCAGGTCCGTTTCAACCGCCTGAAGTCCAAGTTCCAGCAGGTTTTCGGTCACCCCCCTCAACTCTTCGCTCGCTCTCCAGGTGGGTCCCTCTCTCTCTCTCTCTGGGATTTTTCAAGATTCGATTTTGCGCTCGTGTTTGAATTTCTGATCGGGCAGGGAGGGTGAACTTGATCGGAGAGCACATAGACTACGAGGGCTACTCGGTGCTGCCGATGGCCATACGACAGGACACCATTGTCGCAATTCGGAAGCACGACGACGGCGACGCCGAGAAAGTTCTCAGAATTGCCAATGTCAACGACAAGTACCAAATATGTACTTATCCCGCCGACCCGACCCAGGTACCAAACTGTTTGACTTGATCATCATTCGCTTAACTACATCGTTGTCCAGTTGATGTCGGAGTTTAATTTCGGTCAAAGTTTTTGATTTTTTTTTTTTTTTGGTCGAAGGAAATTGACTTGAAGAATCACAAATGGGGGCATTATTTCATTTGTGGGTAAGACATAAAAGTCCATGCTTTGATCTGTATGTTGACTAAATATTAGATTTTTATGTTTCTTTTTGTTTGATGATGAAACATTTGGATAGTCAAACGTTAAAACTACGGATTTCTGATGTACGGCAGAAAATGATGGATTATGTTGTTGTTCAGGTACAAAGGTTTTTATGAGTTTGCCAAATCCAAGGGAGAAAATGTTGGACCGGTTGGACTTGATGTTCTTATTGATGGAACAGTTCCTACAGGTCTAGTTCCCACCAATTAATATCAAATAAAACAACCTTAATGTTGTCAATTTTAAGGTTAATTAGTATGGTATTAACTATGTATAAGTACAGAGGCAACTAGTTTATCATATGGTGGAGTAAAATCCGATATGCTACTTCTCGATTTTATTTTATTTTTGGTTTCGTTTAGGCTCTGGACTATCTAGCTCTGCTGCATTAGTTTGTGCTTCTACGATTGCGATAATGGCAGCTTTTGGTTTGAATTTCCCCAAGGTATATTATCCGTCTGCGGTGATCTACAGATTGTATAGATAAGTTTCAAATGCTGACATTCTTTATTGTGAGCAGAAAGAAATTGCCCAACTTACATGCGAGTGTGAGCGACACATTGGCACTCAATCTGGTGGAATGGATCAGGTCAGATTATTTTGTCATTCTTGATTGATTTGAGTTCGATAGCCAACTGCCTGTTTGTCCTGATATTGATTTAAACTGCAGGCAATCTCGGTGATGGCCAAGACTGGGTTTGCAGAACTAATTGATTTCAACCCAATTCGTGCTACTGACGTGCAACTTCCGGCTGGTGGAACTTTTGTTGTGGCCCATTCTTTGGCCGATTCTCAGAAAGCAGTAACTGCTGCCACAAATTACAATAACCGAGTTGTTGAGTGTCGCCTGGCTGCTGTAAGTTTCGAATCCTAAATCCAATTTCCGAGCTACTAATGCAGGGGATAAGTATCAACCTGAGAAGGGTTTAGTAATTTTATTGTCGGAAATATTATGTACTCACAATGTAGGCTTGGAAAATATTTTAGATTGTGCTTGGTATAAAGTTGGGGATGAAACCGCAAGAGGCAATTTCCAGTGTCAAAACTCTTTCTGATGTTGAAGGCTTGTGCATATCATTTGCTAGTACTTGTGGATCTTCAGATCCGGTTGTGGCTGTAAAGGTACTTTTATTCGTTATCGTGTCCTGCCAACATTTTGCCATTCAGTGTTATATGCATTTGATTATTTTCATTTTAGGTTCGTATTAGTCACTTCCCTATCTATATCAGTTAAATAACACTTTTTCTTTGCTACAGGATAATTTAAAAGAAGAACCTTATACAGCTGGGGAAATAGAGAAAATCCTTGGGGAGAGTCTACCCTCTATCTTGAGAGATTCTCCGTCTTCTTTGGATGTTTTGAAAGCTGCAAAGCACTTCAAGTTATCCCAGGTGCTTCCTTGGTTGTTAGCTATCTCGTGTCATTGCTAATTGTGTTGATTTTTTCTTTGAATTTGGAAATTTTGTTTTAATGCTGAAAAAATATTGTCTAGCAGAGAGCCGCCCATGTGTATTCTGAAGCCAAGCGGGTCTATGCTTTCAAGGATGCCGTATCATCAACAGTAAGGTGCGTATATAGTTGCGGAAGTGGCAATCTATTGGTTACAAGAAAGGGATATCCTTCCCCTCCTACCCCTCTCAGGGGTTACACTCAAGACTTACCGCCCTTTATAAAGTACAGAGAGATACCATATCTGCTACTCCAGCCAGTGGGGTCCTATCTTAGTTCATATGAACTCTTTTCCCCCTACCCATGCAGTAAAAGTGAAAATGGTCTAAGATATAGAATGGAATTGGCATATCGTTACTAAACTAAACTATATGTTCTCCTTAGGAAACATGAAAATTTATATAGGGTTGCTTGGGGAGCGCTTAATGTTGTGAACAAATAAAAGGTTTTATGCTAACGCTGGAACTGTTTTTGTAGTGATGATGATAAGCTAAAGAGGCTTGGTGATCTTATGAATGATAGCCACTATAGCTGCAGCGTGTTATATGAGTGCAGGTACAAATTTATATTGTCGACCTCCTTTGAATTTATATATGCACACTACTGTCGCTCTCACAATAATAATTGATCACATCACGAAGAGCTTAATGTAGGGACATTTTATTGTCCGGCTTTGGAAGATCTTGTAATTTTTGTCACTCGTATCTTTACCATCGTTCTTTTTCACTGAACCAGCTGTCCGGAGTTGGAAGAACTTGTAAATATTTGTCGGGAGAATGGTGCTCTTGGGGCAAGGCTTACGGGAGCTGGATGGGGCGGCTGTGCAGTTGCTTTGGTAAAAGATAGTATTGTCCCACAATTTATCCTCAATTTAAAGGTTTGCTCATCTTCTGTCATCCTTAATGCTACTTTCCCTCCATTGTTCATTTTGTTTGAGTTGCTGAACCTAAATATCGCTTGTGGTGTATCAGGAACACTTCTACCAGTCACGAATTGACAGAGGCGTCATCAACAACAACGATCTCGGCCTCTATGTTTTTGCGTCCAAGCCCTCCGGCGGTGCTGCTATCGTCAAGTTTTAGTCTGAGTGAAGTTGTGCAGTGCTTTTAGATTTCGGCTTGAACTGTATTGTACTCTGTTTTTAGTAAATTTACGTCGATAGACCGACATGAATTTCTGCTTCAGTGTAATAAACCTGCTGGGTTCCATTATAGTTAGGGCTGGTTTGGTATTGATGTGCTTTGAAAAAAAACTGTTTTTGTTTTGTTACGAGAATAAGCAGCTGCGAACAGTGACAGATTCAGAATTTTAGCATCGGGTGGTCCCAATTTTATAGCAAAAATAATAATAATTAAAAAGACCAAAATAACACTGAAAAAATAAACGACAAAGTCATTACCATTTATATGTCTACCAAAATAAAAATGAGTACAACTACATAATGTATAACTCTTATCGTGAATGCAACACTATCTAAACTTTTACGATTAATACATAGATAAACATTGTGTTGAACACTTGAGTAACAAGTCCTTACAACATGCACTAATAAATAAACCAGCCTCCCCAAGAAAAACTTGCATAACTAAACCCTAATTAGGGTTTTGGGATCAAAAGAAGAATGGAAGACATTTGCAAACCAAGAGGCTGAACCCTAATGCCAAGGGATAGAGAGGAGGGTAAGTTCAAAGGTTTTTTACTGGCTGGAAGAGTTGAGGAATCCCAAAGTATCCTTGCCAATCCTCGCCAGATCCTCTTTTTGAGGATTCCAAAAAAATTTCAATCACATCAGTTTATCATACATCGTACGGTCAGTTTTTGTTAAGTATCGCTTATATTCAATTTTAAATAAAAAAACTTACAATAATTTCTGACCTTATAATGTACAATGAACGAATGTGATTAAAAAATCTCTTTAATCCTCACAATAAAAATTCTTCTCTTCTTGACAACAGCCAATTGGCAAAGGTGCATAGCAAAAGTCAAAAGTGCCAAACGTAAAATGAAGTGTTTACATGAATGAGAATGGGACCACTTAATTTATCTTTTCCTTTTTATTAAAATTCTCTAAATTGTTTTTCCAATCACAATGAGAAGAGTAGTGCTTTTTTTATTGGCTTGGCTCAAAACGGTGCGTTTGGCCAAGTCCTTTTAAAACAAAGGGTCCTCCTCTTTCTCCTTCTGCAACAGAAGGAGCAGTGCATCGGCAGCCATGGCTGCTGTTCTCCACCACTACAGCCAGACTTGGGTGGTCCTCAGTGGTTTCAGTAGGCTTGCAGGTGGTCTTGGGAAATACAGTAGTATAGTGTTTGGTAAATTTTTTTATAAGAGTGCTTTTGAAAAGAAAAAAAAATATTATTATCGTGTTTGATAAACGTTTATGTAAAAAAAATGTATAAAAAAAAAACTAGTTTTTCAAAGTTGAGTTTTGCAGCTTTGTGTTTTTGGTTTTTTTTTTCATCCAAAACTGTAGAAAAAAAAGTTGAAGTTGAATGTTTACTAAACATAAAATAGCTTTTAACTTTTTTTATCTCGTTTTTTTTTTCAGAATCATTTTAGTACCAAATCAGACTTAGGATTCTCTCCAAGGTTTGGAAGTTGATTGATTTCCAATGTCAAAGGAAGTCATAACAGTTTAACAGTTAAAACTTTCAATTGTGTTTTCCAACTCCTTTTTTCTTGATGGGCCCATCCTCCATTGTAAGGTAACAATTATGTCCAAGCTAGTTGGACTTGGGCTGAGAGGCCCAAACTCAATATATTCATGGGCCATAGAATAGGTATTGACCGGCGTTCATACGGGTGTTTATACTAGGGTTAATTTTTTCATCACGAATCTAGTCAAACTGGATAAGAGTAATGTTAGAGACATCAAATGTTTACATATTATTAATAAACTTGTCAGCATGTTAAACTGGATAAGAGTAATGTTAGAGACATCAAATGTTTACATATTATTAATAAACGTGTCAGCATTTTATTAGTTTAAATCTGATTTAGGGTTGTTTAATTTCTTTTTAAAAGCAGCTCTTTTGAAAACGTTAGGCTAAAATAGTGCTTGGTAAATGAAAAAACTGGTATTTTTTCCTTCCAAAATCATGGTGTAAAACAGCAAAAAACAAAAACAACTCTATCCATACTTCTAAAAAAATATTTTTTTATAGGAGATGGGCGAACATTACCAATTAATAAATTTTCGTACTGACAATCCTACCCCAGTCTCTTTTTTAGCTAAAAACACTTTTAGCACTATAGTTTACCAACACTTACTTGCCTTTTCTCACAACACAGTAGAAATAGTTTTGAAAAAAAATCCACAAGAATCCCAAATTAGCCCTTTTCCTTGTGGACCCTTTTCACTCAAAATAACTTGCTATATCATTGATTATGTGAATTTAGAAAATCATATGACTTGTGAACATGACATTAACATCTATTATTACGATCTGTTTTACCTCTACTTGCAAATGAAAGGCTTTAAATTCAACTTGTAAATTCGAAGTTTCAAGGTCGAGTGTATAAATCACGTACGTATGACTAACTCATTGTATAAATGAAATAAATAATCAATAAATGAGCTGGATTATTGCAAAGTTATCTTACCTTATGAAAAAACAAATTTAAGTTTCTTATAGTATTCGACCCAAATCCAAAATACGCATGAATTGTCTTGTATTGCCAACTCAATATATTATAACGGACCAAACTTTGATGACAAGCGAACGTGCGTAACTCGTTACGTGTCATCCTCAGGGGCCCTGACACATGTACCATTGATTGTGCAGTTCAGTTCTAACAGAATCTTGCGTGGTCCCTTTGACTCCGTAGGGGCTAGACCAAAAACATATCAAAATTGAGAAAAATAAATAAATAAATAAGAGGAAGAGGAAGAGGACGACAACCATTTTATTCTTAACCTTTCCATATCATAATCTCAAGTTTAAGTTACTGTGCTTTCTTGGAGTAGCAAAATTATCAACTGCTACAGCAAAAGCACTTTGGAAAAAAGCAGATTGTACAAAACTCATCATCAACTACTACATATATAAGTTGTTTTGGAACAAAGTTAGGTACTGATGAGAAATTTATAAGTTTAATTAGTTGTGTATGGATACATTTAAGAGTACGATTGAAATTGAGAAGTAAACTCATCTCGACCCCCTCTCTCCCCTCTCTCCCTTCCCAAGTTTCCCATTTCCCCTCCTCAATTCTTCCTCTCTAACATCTCAAAAATTTTATTTTCTCTCATCACGTGATTAGTCATATCATAAGAAAAATAAACTCAAGACCATACACAAATTAGAACTATATTTTGTAAAATTGAACTCATAATTATAGTATAATGTAAAAAGATTTCCTCGTTACCTGCCCAAGGGATGCATGCACCATACACCGGGGGAGCACGATGCCCATATGAACGTGTCAAATCTTTACTAATGGGTCCTCAATGTTAAAACGGTGGCACATAAACTCAATTATCAACAAATCAACTTCACATAATTTACCAAATAAAATGATAAAATAAGAAAACATGGGTGGGGTCCAGAGAAGTCCCCTACCAACGAAGCATCAAAATCCATTTTATTAAATTCGCATGTCACCATGTTTTAATTCACGTGGATGTCCTGGGCTGTGGAGTGAGGGAAAGCGAGTGAGTGAGTGAGTGAGTGAGATGGTCCCATAATCCGGACTTGGATTCTCTCTTGAGCTCAAAGAGAAGATCCTCCTGACTAAAGATTCAAGACCGTTGGATGAAAATTCAACGGCTATAATTATTATAACTTTAAATGGACCCCCTGTTTGTAGCCGTTGGATTTTCATCTAACGGCCTTAGATCTTTGGTCAGGAGGATCCTCTCCTTGAGCTCAGGAGAGGATCCAGGTCCCCATAACCCCTCCCTCCCTCCCTCCCTCCCTCCATTTTTATCCTTTTCCGATCACAAAGTTTTGCCCTCGTTATTATCAACACTACAAAAAAAAACTTATGTAAAACGAAGACGTTTTTTTTTTTAAATTAATCATTCAATATCCTGTTAAAAAAACTTAAAATAAGTAACATTGTGCTTATTGGTTCGAGAGGCAATGATGACGTAGTTTCTAAGGGGTAGGTAAGTCGTTCTCGAATAAAATAAGAATTAACTTAAGCTTCGTTTTCAAATTTTTGGACATGGGTATTGTTTTGAAGCGGTAAATGGTTTTTTAAAAGCTACCCCTACTATAACTTAATGTGCATTTAATTAATGCAATCCGTTCTTTTTTTTTTCTCATTTGCAACTATCGTCGGTGTATAATAAATAATAATACTTAGTCATCCACAAAAATAAATAATTTTCATTAACAAATAAATAATACTTAGTCATCCACACAAAAAAAAATCATTAAGAAAGTGTTTATATTTTCGTAGTTGCAGACACCATTTTTGACGCGATATGTGAAAGTGAAACTGTGACATCCCGTTCCAAATTTTCTATATTATCGACGTGAAATGACGATCCTACCCCTCGTTTATACGCGTGAACGGGTGTGTTTAGGGATTAATTTGGGCTTTGGGTGTCTTAAGCACTTGGACCCAAATGGTTTTGGGCTTCAAATTTTATAACACACACACGCACGTAGCATGCACACATGTGCATTGCTTCTGTTTTCCTTTCTCTCTCTCTCTCGAACTCTCTCGTACTCCCCTCACCCTTGCCTTGTACGGACGCACACATATACCACTCCTTCAACTCGGATCGAGGCTAAGGTAAGCATAATCTTAACCTCTGTGACTCCCTGAGTATTTATATAGTGGTTTTAAGTTAGAAAACCCTAGGGTTAAGTCGAAACCGTGGCTTGTCACCTAAGGTACTATTCATCAACTTTGTATTGGCTTCGTTTTAGGTGGAAACAAGATCACAGTGATGTTCTAGAGGTTCCCACGAGGCTCGGAGTACCTCGTTCACACGATTTGGACGTCGGGATCACCGGGTTCGAGGGTGGCCGAGGTTGAAGGAATTTTCCAGTGGAATTTATAGGAGTTGTTCGAAGGATTTGAAGGTATAACGTTGTTCTACGTTGAATTTGGAGCATTTTGGCATAAATTTCATGAAATTTGGAGCAAAAATGAGCTAGAACGGAGACTTAGAAGTTTTACCCAGTTTCCGGCGCCGGCAACAGTCGCCGGCGAAGGTCGCCGGAGCTGGATGTTAGGGGTGACAGAATATTCCGTCAAAGTTGACGGAATATTCCTCACGCTGTCAGTTAATTCTAACGGAATCCGTTAGAAGATAACGGAATATTCCAAGGGAATATTCCTGACGCCATTAGGGTTCAGTCGCGCGTGGGGGCGCGTCTGTCTGTGCGTTCCTTGGCGCGTGGGGGCGCGTGCCACAGTAAAAAATTATTTTAAAATTATCACGATGATCGTGACGTCGTGTAGGTCGCGTTGGTATATTTAAATACCAAAATTGACCTTCGTGTGAAAAGTTATTTACGTAGTTCGGTTATGTGCTGTTAATGACGGTTTTGCAGTTGTTTCACATATAGGTGAGACGTACCCAGAGGACGAGCGCATTCATTCTAGGCTCGGGGGATACAACCCGTCGACATACCAGTGAGTGGGCTTTTGTTTTCAGTATATATATATATATATATATATATATATATATATATATATATATATATATATATATATATATAAAATTGACGTTTTTCCCAGAAACGTAGTTTGATTGATTTACGAAATGAATAAATTTTATAATTGAATCGCCATGTCGTATGCCAATTACATTTTATAAATATGATTATGATCACACTCATTGTGCTTCGACGCCGAGGACGGCCAGGTAAGTCAGGTAAGTATGTTAGATAGTGTTGAGATGATGATAGATTGTGATTATCTCATCACCTGCACCTCGGGTGTTTGTGCTCCGCCAGAGTAGGGCCTAGCCTTCACGTGATCGTTCACCTCACGCACCGTGCGCTCACCTTGGATCCAAGGCAGGTGCCTAGCCTGTCGTACAGACCATGATAAGTGGTTCCGACTCGTAGGTGACCCGCGATTCGTCGCACAGCCTTCACGTGATCGTAGCACTGAGCGTAATATTATACACCTAGCCTGTCGTACAGACCACTATAGGTGGTTCCGACTCGTGTGCAGGATAATGATTGATAGTGATTGAGTATGATGGATGAGCTATAAATTCAGCCGTACAGGTCACTAAAGGTGACTCCGGCTGACATGACATTAGGGACACTTCTGATTTACATTACTTGCCTGATGCTGATGATTTTCTGAGTTGGTATATCGACATGGCCTATCTTTTAGATTTGATAATGAGTTTTGATGCTGAGACGAGTTTTCGTATAATAGTTTATATACATATTATTTTCTGGGAAAATTATATTGATTTACAGCGAGGGGTTATTTATGGATTTTATAAAATGATTTTGGAAAGTATTTGTTTTTGCCCACTCACATTTTCTGTTTTGCGCCCCTCCAGGTTCTAGGTAGCGACGACGTGGACGGCTATCGAGGCACCGAGGCAGTTCTGACATACCACCACTGATGTAGGGCTTCTTTAGTAGTTGTGCTGTTTTGTTTTAAATGACTGCACCTAGGATCGGCTCTGTGACTTTTAACTATTTCACTTCCGCCCTCTATCACTTTTTATCATATGTACATTATCAACTTGACCTTCACTGTTGCATTTCATGCATAATTACCTTCCGCTGACGTTTTTGGCTACGTCACTCGCACGTGACGGCCAGCACGCTTCGACCCCTGGGTCGGTGTGTGTCAGAAACAACTGGTTGAATTAATATTATAAAATCAAATTAAAACCGTCACATTAGTTAGGGAAAGTTAGGAATATTATAATTGTATTAAGAAAATTATAACGAAAATGAACGATTGAAAATTTATTGCATGTGGTTCAATATTGTAGTGAATAATGTGTTGGGTTTTCACTACGTTTGAAACACTCTCGTCTCCTACATTATTGTAACAATTCCGAATCTTCTTTAAATTCCCTTATTAATAATAATTAAAATAATGACTGAGATTTTGCCATTAAAAAAAGATGAATTGGCAAAAGGAGAGAAGATTAAGGATGTGTTTCAGATAAAGTTACATAACTTCTTAATCTTAAACTTAACATTACAAAAGTATTCGTACTCCTGTTATGTCGTTAAAACAATATCGTGAAGACTAATTATGCATAAACATAAACTCAATCGAATTTCTAAAAAGGAATATTCCACAAACGTGGTATGGCATTACTTACTTCCACAATATAAAAAC
The DNA here is from genome assembly GCA_963580275.1 of Crataegus laevigata. NCBI lineage: Eukaryota > Viridiplantae > Streptophyta > Magnoliopsida > Rosales > Rosaceae > Crataegus > Crataegus laevigata. The sequence goes on along the minus strand of OY756940.1, from coordinate 11,351,741 downwards.
ATTTTCTATAATCTTATATGACCATCACTCACGTCGTCTAGAAATTAGAAGTGTGTTTACCATTAATCACAAGGGTCAACCCTAATTGGCCAATTGAAGCCAAAAGGGAATTTTAAATAAAATAAAATTCATAAAAAACCCCACAACAAAGTCAAAAACTCAAAAAAAAAAAATGCCATGCAAGTGTCGGTGGAGCTGCCGAGGAAGGGGAAGAAGAAAACAGATTCGAGTCATTTGCGGTGGTACTTATCCGACGAAGATATAGCGCCACAATGTTAATCAGAATTCAAAAAATTGATTGATTTATTTATATAAAAGTCCTGCACTTTCTCGGCGATTCTCCTAAAACCTCTCCTGTCCATTCCCTTCTTCCTCTCTCTCTCCTCTCCCCCCTCCCCCCTCCCTCTCTCTTCTCAGTCTGACTCTCTTTAATTAGCACTTGAAGCTTCCATATATGACGCTAGCTTCGCTGTAAGCTCTTTCTCCGCATCGGATCTGGGGCATCTTCGCTTTCTTTTGAAGGTTTCTACTTTCCCTTTTCCTCTTTTTCTTTAAATTTTGCATTTTTTAGATCACTTCTTTAATTTTTGAGTTTTGGGTTTTCGAAAACAATGTTAAATTTCATGGCGATGCGCATTAAAGGGTGTTGATTGCTCTAGTTTTGATGGGTTTTGCTTAATCTTTCATGTTCTAGTTTTGTTTGATCGGGTTTGTTTCAATTTAGCATTGCTTTTTGTGCTCTGAATTTGTTAAATTTGTACATATTTAGCAATTGGAAGCTGAAAGATGCAATTACAATAAATAAAGTTAACTAATTTCTTGATTTTCGACACGTTTTGATGCACATTGTAATCGGGTTTTTTGTGGATTGTATTGGTTTTCGCTTGTGTTGTTCTTAATGGTTGAAGGGTTTTGTTGACTGACAGGAAAGGGAGGAAAAAAGAAGGGAGGCACTGTTGTTTATTGGTTGATTATTCTTTGGGAAAGCGGTGAGCCGTGTCAAACAAGTTAAATTGCATTCAATTAAGCTGTCTCCGATATATTTGTCATCACGTTTCAACTGTGAATATAATATATATTGCAAAGAGGCCATTCCTTCTAAGGGGTTGACTCCGAAGATTCGAAATTTGGTTCTTTCCATTTGGGAGGGGTGTATCGTGGCTTTGATCATTTGGAGTCTGGGGAGGGAGGGAGGGAGGGAGTAATTAGCCTGAGTTTGGTTGGTTGTAATGGATCAAAAGAGTCTGAGGGAAAAGGACTTTGAAGTTGATCTTGAAAGTGGGGTGGTAGTTAGTGAAGATGATTCAAGCGATAGCCCTGTTTTGAGTGCTAAGAAACAGGCAAAGACATTGATTGCTAAGGTTTGTGGCGGTCTGTTGGATGGAACAGTTAAAGTTGAAGATAGAATTGGTTTGTGTGGCAATGGGTCCAACTCCAATGTAGTGTGCCCCGATAACTTGAAGGTGGCAACAAACAAGGTGCTGGAGGGGAATGAGTGCATAGATCATGTAGAGAAGACACGGGTGAAGGACAAGCGGAAGAAGACGAGCAATAAAAAGCCTCCTAAACCTCCCAGACCTCCAAGAGGCCCATCATTGGATGCGGCAGACCAGAAGTTAATCAAGGAACTCTCTGAGATTGCCATGTGGAAACGTGCAAGGATTGAGCGGATGAAAGCATTGAAGAAGATGAAAGCTGCTAAGGCGTCTTCCAATAGCGGCACATTTGCCATGCTGTTCACCATTCTCTTCTGTCTTGTGCTAATCTTTCAAGGTAATATTTCTTTTATTGAACTAGAGGTTATAGTTATTGAATCTCTGGTATTTGATAGTTCTTAACTCGTTTGTTTGTTGTTTTATGATTTTAAACGATTCCAAACTGTTTTGGTGAACTTGCAATGTGCATATCACTTTGCTTTATGTGATTGACAATTTCAAATTTAGGATCTCATTAATTCTTACTTCAACACTTCTTTTGGTTATTCCCAAGAGAATAAATGGGTTTACTTCTGAATAGCATGTTTTAGGTTTAAAGGAGACTCGCGAAACAGTTCGTATTTGTTTCTTATTATAATTGAAGATATTTATTAAACTATATTTACCTTCAATTAGTTTCTCAACATATATTGTTTACAGAGATCCCTAAATCCCAAGACTTTTCGTTCATCTTCTGTATTGGCATTCACATTCTATTAGCGTTTATATGCAGGAATTTCGTCTAGAAGAAGCTCACCTGTAAACATTAAGGGATCTCAATTGTCTGCTGGACGAACTGAGGGCAATTTGATCTCAGTTCAGTACTATCCAAATCTGTCATCAAAGGGACCTGGTTCTGCGTCCCCCAAGTATGTTAAATTCATTTTAGCTTTATAAATATCTTGAAAAAATGTTTCTTATTTTTATTTTTTTTGGTTTTTATGGCATCTTCATGTGTGGGAATAAACAACCGATATATATATATACACACACACTTTTCTAACTTGATGACCAATGTTGGTTTCACTGTCTGGAATAAAATGTTCCACTTTGATTGCACCTTGCAGTATCGTAGAGCAGGTTGCTGGTTTGGATCGGCCAGAGAAGCTGAAGAGATGGGCAGGGTGATATTACAATGTGGTTGCCTAGTCGATGTTGAGGAACAAATTCCACATGCCTTTTGAATCCTCGTGCAAACCGTCGATGCTTGCACTTTTTTGTATGCATGATTACCGAAGCTGTTGATCCCCTGTATGTACAGAAATGGGGGAGAGCAAGAGACTCAGAGAGAGGAGAGTGGAGAGTGGTTACAGTACAGTTTTTAGTGTTCTGTCGGTGATGTCAAATGCATACTGATAAGTTGCCTTCCTTGCAACTGGTTCTAATAAAGTTGTGAAAATTATACCACTAGAAAATCATCCAAATCTGCTCCTCCTTCATTTCAAATGCTGTATAAGTTTGGCTGAAATTGGAAGTGAGATGTTATTCGCGTTCGATATCGCTGGGTTTTGTCTCCAAGGATGCAAATGTTTCCTTTATGAATGGAATGCCATGAATGTAGGATGGAGACGTCAATTTTGCTTCTTTGAGGTATGTATGGTATGCTTTGTTAATGTGTGGATTAGGCGAGTCAAGGCATCCTCATTTCATTTTTCTTTTTATGGAAGTGCTTCTGGCCAGGGTGTGCTTTTAAGTTTAACATGCTTTGAGGCATTAGTGCCATATATTGTAACATCCCACATCGGCCAACGGAGAGGGAGTGATGTGCCTTATATGTACATGCCCACCTCCATATAGCACGATGCATTTTGGGAGCTCACTGGCTTCGGAGTTTATCGGAACTCCAAAGTTAAGCGAGTTCGGCCAAGAGCATTCTTAGGATGAGTGACCCACTGAGAAGTTCTCTTGTGAGTTTCTAGAAACAAAACAGTTAGGGCGTGGCCCAAAGAGGATAACATCGTGTTACGGCGGAGCCGGCCCAAAGAGCTTCTAGCAGTCAAGCGGCTCTCAGTTATATTTGCTCCGTGAGATTCACAAGATACCAGTTTCCTTCACATGTATACATTAACCAAATCTTTTAATTTGGAAATCTTTCGAATGATAGAACATGTCTACATGCAAATCACAAAAGATTCTAAAGGTTGTGACCAATGTTGATCAAGGTAAATAGAAAATTAAGCCATGATTTACAAGAGCTTATACTTTTTCACCCGATGTTTGAATTCTCGATACTTTAATATCAACCATATTCATGGATTAATGAAACTGTGCAAAAGTTTTATTACCCATACCATTTTATGTGTATCTTTCTTTTTAAGTATGGCATTGCCACTTGTGTTGGCATCATCCACTAATACATAACGTAATTTGAAAACCATATTTCAATTGCTGCCTGTAATGTGACCATGAAAATTTCAATTTCTCTTTATGGCAAGATATTGCCCGCTTTGAGTTTATCTATTAAGGAGCCTTCAAGCTCATAACACACGTAATATAGATATGGGGGTTTGCACATATAAGAGCATCTCCAACAATACTAGCTAAATTTTTTTTGACATAGCTTGTCAGATGACCCAAATGTTAATTTGGCTAGCCACCACTCGCAACAATAATAGCTATTTAGCTTAAGTTAAAATTTTATTTTATAAACTTAACAACCCAAGTCCTTTTTCTTCTCTTGATCTGGCCCAAGCCAATCCCAAACTTACCCTTCAAAACAGTTAAAACAAGGTGCATCTCATCTTAGGGAGAGAGGGGATGTGAGGGGAGAGATTCCAAGTCTCCCCACTTACCCCAAAAAGGAACAAGAAGAGAATAAAACTTAATTTTAGTGCGCTGAAACAACTACTACAAGTACAAGTATTTAAAATAAAAAAAGCTGAAAACTTTCACAAACAAAAAGTACAAAAGAAAAGCAACATCACACAATACTCACTAACTATAATACTAGAGGTGATTTCCGCACTCTTTCTCCTTCTGCACACTCCCTTTTATTTTTGGCCTTTGAATTGAGCAAGTCAAAGAATTGACGTACAGAAAAACAAAGCGTGCAAAATGAGAAACTGAACGTGCAGATATCATTTTCCTAATAATAAGATAGGAACAAATCAACCCTTTAATAAATTGAGAATGGCAACAGCCACACCAGAAATATCATTCACAAGAGCATTCCTATCAGTGAGAGGAGAGGAGACTCCTCCAAAACCCTTCTCACATGCCTCAGCCTCCTTTGCAGCATCAGAAATCCCATACTTTGCAAACCCAAAGTGCCCATTTTCCAAAGCTTCAATTGCCTGCGGCAGGCTAAACTTCACAATTGGGATGTACAGCTCAGCACAGTTTGCCAATGCCTTCTGTAAAAGTACTTCTGGGGATTGCTTCAGCAGGCCGTGGATGTAGTCCAGTGTGTCACTTGCATTTGCCAGGAGAGCATCGGATGCTATCCGGGCCAATCGCGGCACGTCCGCGTTTGAGCTGTCGGGGTTTGATTGGAGGGTTGAGAGGCAGAGATTATAGTGGGGTGTTTTTTTGCATGTTGTTTGTATCAGATCACTGCCCTTGTCTAATGGAACAAAAAAAGATTGGGTTGTTGGGGGTGCAATGAGTAAAGCAATGTGGAGAAAAAGAAGAGTTGAGAATCTTGAGAGTGAGCTACTCATTTTCTGAGATGGGAAGAGAAACTTTGTTGGGATTGTTTAATCTGATTCTTTTGGCAGTTAATTTATACTCATGTTTCAAATTCATGGATTGGCAGATTGATTGCCACTTACTACTACTGTGTTCACTTGTAGGCGCTTTTTGTAATCATGTGCTGTGAGTTTCAATTGCGTCTACATTTCGTGTTGGTTCACATGTCTAAATATTTTGGGTACCATTCTGGTGTTGCCAACCATTTTCAAGATAAACTTATCTACGCCTGAGATGTTTCTGAGATGATATATGAAGTCAATCACAAACAGTCATTTATTTTTTTAATTATGTTCTGTAACAGTGCACGATTGATTTGAAATGCTGCTACCACGACATTTCAGAAGATTCTTCCTCTTTGGTGCTCGAGTACAAGTAATGAGAAAATTGAAGGAATATTCCATATGATTCAGTTGTTAGCACCTTTTAATTTCCTCAAGCTTTGGCCTGTATGGTAATAATTGGGAACAAATTGCAAAACAACATGCAGAAAAACCAGAAACCAGAAACCAGAAACAAAAGTAAAAAAAAAAAGTAGATGTGGTAGGTCTTGTCTCGATGCAAGGGCATGAAGATGGAGAGATTCTCTTATGAAGAAGACCCTTATGTGAGCTTTATTGTGCCGCGTGTACAACAAATTACATCAGCACCAAAGGGTTTCTTGGACGTGAAATCACAGTAAACTCACTTCGTTGCTGATTTAGTGTCGTATATTTTCCCAACTTCAAAAGTATGTTAACTACTAGTATCAATGCTTTGCAAGTCCGACTGATGCAGATTATTTTTGTTTGATGTCTGTTTTATAGTTGGATTAGCTAAAAGTAATAGAACATATGTCCGTTCTTTAATAAACTCAATTCATCAGTATCATATATATTTTTAATGTAGTGGTGACCAATGTGGGACAATAAAATTTCTACTCAAAATTTTCAATAATACCCCACATTTGAGTTGAAATTCCATTCAAACATCACCAATTTACTTATAACACCCCACATTTGAATGCAAATGTATGATTAGGCTGCCTAAAACTGAGAGAGAATAGACACAATATGCATCGAGTGAAGTGTCTTTTGAACTTGAACTTACCCTAGTGAAAACATATCGAGCTTACTTGGTGACGCAGTGGATGTGGAAGATCTTGAATTGTTCATCGCAGTAGTAAACCAAGACAATATGCTACACACATATCATGTCTGCCACACGTTAATTCATACGGTTGTGTTCATTTTGGCCCTGAACAGATCTCGAATTTCGTAAGAGCTTTAAAGAATTTAACCATTTCAATTCTCATAAATGCAGCCCCATTTACTCATATATAGGTGACGTTAATTAAGAATAGTCTACCATATTCCTCTTGATAACAAGATATTAATGTCATTAAATGTATAAAACATAACCCCTCGAACTCAACATACAACACACATTTTATCATAAGAATGGGTAAGTTGTGTGTTCAACTTATGAATCAAATTCAACCAGTTTGCCTATTGAACCTAAATCATGGGATCTTCAATAGGTTTCTGCCCAGTCCTATTCATTGAATTGGCTTAAGACTCATTCCCCTTGATGTAAATAATATTTGCTCTCTTAGTAGGCCTTTTGTCAAGGGAGCAACTATATTTTCCTTTGACTTCACATAATCAATGGATATTATTCCATTGGAGAGCAACTTCTTAAGAGTATTATGCGACGCCTAATGTGTCGCGACTTCCCATTGTATACATGACTTTTGGCCCTTGATTGCGCGGCCATATTGTCACAATGTATACATGTATTAGTTACAGGCTTTGGCCACACTGGAATATCGTCCAGAAAATGTTTTAGCCACTCAGCTTTTTCTCTAGCCAAGTCTAAAGCTATAAACTCTAACTCCATGGTGGAATGAGCTATACATTTTTGTTTGGAGGATTTCCAAGATATTGCTGCACCTCCCAAGGTAAAAACGTATTCACTTGTCGACTAGGATTCTGTAGTGTCAGAAATCCAATTGGCATCACTCAAGCCTTCTACAACAGGTGGATACTTTATGTAGTGTAATCCGTAGTCAAGTGTATTTTTCAAATACCTTAACACTCTTACTAAAGCATCTCAATGCTCTTGTGTCAGATTACTTGTATATCTACTAAGCCTACTTACTGCATAAGCTAAGTCGGGCCTAGTTGAATTCATCAAGTACATTAGACTTCCAATTACTTGAGAATATTCAAGTTGAGATATGGCATTGCCTTGATTTTTCTCCAACTTGAATCCAACATCAAAAGGAGTTGCAACAGGTTTGCAGTCAAATTGACCAAACCTTCGTAATATTTTTTTTGCATAATGGGACTGTGTAAGGACATACCTTCACTATATCTCTTAATCTAAATTCCAAAATAACATTGGCTTAACCTAAGTCTTTCGTGTCAAAACTTGAATTCAACATTTTCTTTGTTTTGTTTATTACATCTTTATCGCTTCCCATTATGAGTATATCATCCACATATAAGTAGACAATAACACAAGTTTTATCATTACTCTTAATGTAGACACATTAATCAAATTCATTCATTTTGAACCCATGTGTCAACAAAGTATGATCAAAATTCTCGTGCCATTGTTTTGGCGCTTGTTTAAGTCCATATAATGACTTAACTAATTTGCACACTTTGCTTTCTTGTCCTTTAAGCACGAGCCCTTTAGGTTGTTCCATGTATATTTCTTCATCGGGTTCTCCATTTAAAAATGTTGTTTTTACATCCATTTGATGTATATCAAAGTTGTACACAGCCGTAATTGCTATTAACGTCCTAATTGACGTTATGCGAGAAACTAGAGAATAAGTGTCAAAATAATCCAATCCTTCCTTTTGGTGATAACTTTTGGCTACTAAACGTGCCTTGAACTTGTCAATGGTTCCATCCGCCTTAAGTTTCCTCTTGGACACCAGAAGAAGATGTGTCATCATGACTATGATCGTGAACCCTCTTTGCATTAGAACCAAATTCCTTTTCTTTGTAAGGAAATATATCCTCAAAGAATTTCGCGTTTGCCGATTCTAATATAGTGTTAAAATGTATGTTCAAAATTGAAGATTGTATAACAAGGAACCTATAAGCAGCACTATTGTTTGCATATCCAATGAATACGCAATCAATAGTTTTAGGTCCTAGTTTCGTTCTTTTTGGTAACGGAACTTGCACCTTTGCTAAGCAACCCCACACTTTGAGGATTTTATAAGTGGGTTTATGTCCCTTTCCATAGTTCATAAGGTGACTCGTCAATCTTCTTTAGAGGAACCTTATTCAATATGGAATTTACAGTGAGTAAAGGTTCACCCCACAAATTGTGTGGAAGCCCAGCACAATTTAACATGGAATTAATCATATCCTTGAATGTTCTATTTTTTCTTTTGGCAACACCATTTTGTTGTGGTGTGTATGGAGCCGTTGTTTGCTGTATAATTCCATGTTGTGCACAAAAATCTGAGAAGGCAATAAACTCATACTCTCCTCTTCTGTCGGATCTAAGTGCTTTGATTTTTCTCTCAAGTTAATTTTCAACTTCAGCTTTATATGTCTTAAACATATTCAAAGTTTCTTCATTGCTATGAATCAAATAAACATAGCAATACTTACAATCATCAATAAAAGTGACATAATAATTCTTTCCCTCATGAGTTGGTGTAGATTTAAAGTTACAAAGATCACTATGTATTAATCCAAGTAATTCATTTGATCTTTCCAAAAATGACTTTCTCGTTTGCCTAGCAAATTTCGATTTAGTACATGTTTCACACTTATGGTTAAAATCAATTTCAAATTTAGGTAGTAATTCTAATTTAACCATTCTTTGCATGGAACGATGATTAACATGTCTTAATCTAACATGCCAAATATTAGAAGACTCAACAATATAAGTAGAAGCATTTATTTTATTAGCATCATCAATGGCAATTACATTGAGTTTCACAAGGCCATTAGCCACATAACCCTTTCTAACAAATATCCCACCCTTGGTAAGTACAAATTTGTTGGATTCAAATACAGGTTTAAAGCCCTTAGCAATCAGAATAAGTCTAGAAACCAAGTTCCTCCTTATTTCAGAATCATGCAGCGCATTTAGCAAGGTCAAACTATTCCTATATGTGAATTTGAGTACCACTTTGCCTTTTCCCTCCACAACAGATGAGGCAGAATTGCCCATACACATTTTTTTCTCTAGAGGCAGTAGGGTGGTATTTTATGAACAGATTTCTGTCAGAGCAAATGTGCTTTGTAGCACCAGTATCCATACAACAGTAGCCAATTCTTCATCGGTGATTGCCATGTTAGCATGGTTGTTGTTTCTGTGGCCATGATTTCCATCCTTGCGATGATAACAATCTTGTGCCTCGTGACCAGATTTGCAACACACATAGCAGACGCCCTTGATCTTCTTCAAATTATTGCTTTTAGGAGCAAGGGTAGATTGCACAAACTGCTTTGTTTTCAGAGTCTTATTCTTCTTCGGTTGCTTGGCCTTGGAGTCTCCTCTCTCAACATAATTCGCATTGGCTTGAATGGCAGCAAACCTACCAAAATGGTCTGCCTTTCTGTAGTCTTCTTCCACTCTTAGCCTCAGAATCAAATCCTTCATATTCATCTCATGATGCTTGTGCTTGAGATCGAAGTCATTCTAGGAAGTTGGCAATTTTTCGATTATCGCTCTAACTTGGAAATATTCATTGATCTCGCATCCCTCAGAGTGTAGTTCATAGATCAATTTCTAGATTTCTTTGACTTGAGAAACAACATATTTCGAATCCACCATAGTATATTTGAGAAACTTACCAATAACAAATTTCTTTGAACCGACATCATCAATCTTATACTTTTTTCTCCAGAGATTCCCACAACTCCTTTGCAGTCTTGCATAGAGAATAAATTTCGTATAGATTGTCGTCCAAACTATTCAAAAGATAGTTCCTGCAACAAAACTCAGAGTGATTCCAAGCTTCAATTGCCATGACAGTCTCTTTCGTCATTGGATTCTCATTAGACTTCAGAGCTTCTTCCTTGACAACATGAGCGAAATTCATAGTTGTCAGGAAAAACAATATCTTCTATTGCCATCTCTTGAAATTCAGCCCTTTGAACTTCTTAGGCTTTTCAGAGTATTTTGGCATAATGCCATTCACATTCACAGATTGTTGATCCATGAATTTCTGTTTCAAGATTATTGGAAATATGTCAACAATCTGTGATAAACTTATATATATGCTAATAAATAATAAATATTGAACAAAGTATGAACAACAAAATAATATTAAACAGAAAAATTGAAGATTGAGGCTTACATACAGCAATGTCCTTGAAACAGAAATTTCGTCCCTACTTAGTGCTTGTAGTTCTACGGACGTCTGTTTCACCAGGATTCAACGATCTAAACTAGGAATTCCAGCACCGAAAAAATTGACTTCTGGCAAATTTCTGTGTGGTTCTCTCAGAAAGGATGTTTATAATTGTAGAAGACGAATGTTGATTTTCTGTGTTCTAAATGCCATATAGATGGATGTATATATAGTAGATGGATGCTTGTTCACAACAGGTATGAGAATGAGATGTCTGTTAGGAGACATCTTCTCCATAGGGTGATTTGCTCTGCGTTCTTTCTGAACTATTCAAACTTCATCTGAAAGGATGAATCCGTTGGTAAAAAATTAATTAATTAATTAAATTTGAAATTAATTAAAAATAATCAATTAAATCTAAAAATAATGAATTAAATAATTTAATTATTAGAGCTCAAGGCCCAAGGCCCATCTTTTGATAAGGGATAAAGCCTTATAAAGTGATGAAACCTTTTGGTAGTGACCAATGTGAGACAATGAAATTTCTACTTAAAATTTCCAACAAAAAACATGTTCTAACCAATATATTTTTCATGTAGGCATAACAAAACCACGTTGAGAGAGGTATGTTGAGAGCATTCCACATCAAAGAATGAAAGTCTAGCCTAAACTTGTTGGGATATTCAACTCGTTGCCACTTGAGTTTTAATTGGATGTTCACATTCTAACATAACTTTCATGATGTGTTTACGAAATTGTATTTGGCAAAACTGAATACTTCCATTGATTTGTCAATGTTATGTACAAGAGTTTTCCTTTGAACAATAAGAAATCTGATAATCTAGGAATAATTATATAGTAGATACATAATCAGTTACATTAAAACTTCCTAACTAAGAACATTGACTTTCTAACAATTTGCATGCCCAAGAATGCAATTTTGGTTATCCAATTAATATGTAATGAGAGGTATAAAATAACAAAGAAGGAGGCAGAGAAAGTCTTGAGAAAATGGAAGAAAACCTGCAAATGGAGCAACATTGGAAGAAGGACAACTTGAATGAGAAGTACGATCAGTGTTTGAGATTTGAAACTCGTCATCTTCGGGAGAAGGAAAAGGGGTTTGCGAGAATTTGGGCAGATGTTTTTGCTCGAAATCAATGAGTTCTACACATAAAATGCAAAGGTTTGAGTCCCATTATAGATACGGAGTGTGAGACTTGTTGGCTATTTAGTTTGTACAGGTGGTGCAATGCAAATATTGGCAGAAAAAAAAATTAAGAATAGCAGGCTCCCAAATTCTTGCTGCTGGCAAATACTACACTATATGAACCATGCCTTAACATGGTTCAAAACAGTAGAAAAATTGCCATTGAGTATAGGTGTCTCGATTCAGTCGCATATATGATCTTGTGGATAATACTATCTAAGCAAACTTGATAGGAGAAGCTTCAGAGAGATGTTAAATACAAAATTTTAAAAGATTTGATGCCTGCGAAGCGACTTAACAAAAAAACTTTAAATCAACCCGAAATGTCAAGCTTCTTGTTATTTCGTCATAACTTTAAAAGCAAGCGTGTTGAAAGTGAATTTGGACAGAAAACAAATAAGCCAGATTATCTTAGCTTTCTTTTTTGGTCAGAAAGAAAGTTTCATTAATTAGAAGGGAAATTACACACAACACAAAAAGCCCAAGCAAAGGCAGAATTATAGAAGAGAAAAGAAGATTAAATTTAAGAGGGAGGATTAATTTATTAAAAAAAATTGAGAGTGTATGTATATTAATGGCCATACATCTCCCAAGTACTCTTCCGCTGCGTTACTAATATAGAGGCTAATAATTTCCATCAAAATTCTTTTTATACTAGTTTTTCCTTGACATTCACGGCAACTTATCTGCAATTGTTGCGGCTATACTTGCAGCCTCATGAACATCTTTATTGACATCGCTGAGAGGGTTAGAGGCCTTGAAAATTGCTTGTCACACAAGTCAACCTCAAACGTAACGTCCATCAATCGGTCTTTTGCAGTAATATTATCATCATTACTGAAAGCTTTGGAGGCTTGAGGAATATCATCATCTATGATAATGTTGTAATTGTCAATGCAAGAGGTGAACAAGGCCTTATTTTTTCTGGCGCTCTTAAGCATATCGTTGATTTTATCCATGCTTTTGGTTGCCTTTGCCTGAACTATGTCGACCATAATGGAGGCTAGTCCTTTGGCTTTCTTTGACGTTGAGACTCCGAGGGTCGGATCGAAGAAGAGTCTCCCAGAGATCGAAGTTTGGTGTTTGCTTGCATGTTTGGTCAACGAGGACAGCATACATTGGGAAGATGATCCTGCAATTGATTATTGGAAGAAGGATAATTTGAACGACGAAGATTAGAGTTAGAGATATCAAAGATTTCTTCATCGTTAAAACTGAAAGCTGGACAAGTAGGTTGATGGTTGGGGCTATATGGGATAAATTGAACCCTACATGTACCTTTTATATGATGGGAGTAATTAAGGGTCAAACTAACTTGGTTTTTAGGGGATCATTTCGGAAAACTTCGTAGGATTTGATTTTTTGACCATTTATGTTGGAAAACTAGTTGTTTATTTTTTAGTAGTACTATTAACACATCAATTCTTACTTCTCACATAATTCTCTTAATTTTTGGCCATCGGATCAAATGAATTAAAGAAGATCCAGGACCAAAAATTAACAAGGGTGTGTAGTCAAATTAGGTTTTGATAGGATTTTAAGGCTTTTTATATTAGCACCCTACAAAATGTTGAATGAACCCCCACATTAAAATTTAATATTAAATGACTTACCCAAATCACTTTTATCGTATTATTTATCTTCTTCAACTATCAAAACTCTCCCACCCTCCATTGTTGAACAAAACCCTAACCAATGAAACTACAATCATATTTAGGGGTGGGTTCAAAAAACTGAAAACCGAAAAAAAATCGAAAACCAAACCGAACTAAAGCCGAAAAAAACCGAACCGAAACTGAAAAACCGAACCGAACCGAAGTTGTTTTGGTTCAGTTTGGTTTTTGGGGTTCGGAAACTGAACCGAACCGAACCGAACATAAGTTTTAATAATTAATTATAAATTAATATTTTTATTATTAAATACATGTATTTGAAATGATTAATTGTAACTAGTCATTTCTGAGAGTGTTTTATAGAATAGTGATTTCGTATATGCTGGTTTTGGAAAGGATGAAAGGTACCAAAAATGGTGATGTTTGCACAAAACCATACCGACCCAGTTTTGGAAAGCTTAGTCATCCCTTATCTCCATTGGAGTTAGCTGACAAAAACCATACCCTTATCTGCATTAATATGCATTTACAGTAGTAAATATAAAGTTTCTTCTTCTTTATTATAATTTTGTTTCATAGTAAAATAAAGGCTAGCTTTTGTATATATAGATAACCCAAGCTGCCTCAAAGATCAGTTGTTTTGTAGACAATTTAAGTTCTCACGTTCTGACATGTTATCCCTTCACTAACCCATTGGATGTTATGTTCTATTCTTTACAGTTATATGTTATATAATTGGTGTATGGGAAAGCTTTATGAATCATGATTTAGGGTTGTTCCCTAATTGAATCTTATTATATGTTTTGTATCTTAATTAGATGAGCTTGAGCTTGAAGAGAAGAAGTGTGTGCTTGAGGACTTTAAAGTTTGGGCGTTATGTTTATTTTAGGTGTGGAAGACTTGAAGTGTGATTGTGTTGGAGATGTTAAAATTTCATATTTCAATTTTTTTTTCATTATTTTGAACAAAAAAAACCGAAAAAGCCAAACCGAACCCAAAAAAACGAAAAAAATGGGCCGAACTCTTTTGAACCGAACCCACCCCTAATCATATTGATTGAGAGAAATAATTTTTGACAAATGGAACACGAAATCGATGTTTCGAAAACTTCACATGAGGTAAGACTTTATATTTTTCACTGTTTTAGTGATTTCGACGACATCGATAATTATTTAATCTTGCTTTTGTGTTATTTAAACTTCTATGTTCATATTCATCTTTTAGGGACCACAAGGATTACATTAAGTAAAAATCTAAATTACCACCAAATATTAAAAAACAGACGGCATGGGTTTTAATGGTGGAATTGAAAACAAACCCATGTATGATTTAAATCCTAGGCAACATTTTTGTCAAATTCCAGTCGGCATTTTTGGTCCAAATTAAAAGTTTTATTTGATTAAAGCATGAGACTAACAAAGCATAGACTACACCTCCCTTTACTAATTAAAGTATAAGACTAATATTGATAGTGAGTTGTATGGTTCTTAACAAATAATTGAGGTGTATGATTCTTAGTAAATAAACGAGGACTTCATACGAATTTTTGGTGTATTTAAACAGGATAGCATGCAAGGCTACTATAGGGGACACTGAGGTTGCAACAATGAGCGTTGTCGATTACACAAACGCATTTAATTTTTTTTAGTATATTATTAAATCTTTACAAATGGTCAGACTTCATTTCTTGCATTCTATACTTTTATTGACCCTTAAATTATGATTAGATTTTAAGTCTTTAATATCTATCAAGAATTCTATAACGAGATTCATTATTGAATGTACATCTGTGAATTTCATGGAAATTCTTGCATTCTTTTATGCAGCATAGTGCATTAAGTTCATAATAGAGAATAGCATATGGGTTGGAGTCTTAGCATGTGTACACACATTTTGTTAGTGGCAAATGGCAATGATCTTGTATATATAGGTGTTCAAAAGTAAAAATGATTTGCTTGATTGGACTCGCGCACAAGGAAAAAAGAATAATATGGTTATTGTCATCAAGAGGTCTGATGTGAGAGAGGTCTGCCGAAGGAGGAAAAGAGCTCGAATAACATTTGCATGTGAAAGACATGGCAAGTATCGATCCATATTGAGGAAGTCTGATGTTAATGACCAAAATCCTAATGCAAATAATTAGAAGGAAGACAAGTACACATAGGCATTTGCTTTCCATACCTGGAGATTGTAGGGGTAACTTCAACTGATATTACATTTTCGATTTCATTTGCTTTCATTGACCATGAGAAGGAAGACAATTACACGTGGGCATTGACAAGATTGAAGACTCTAATGAATGATGATTGTACTTTTGTGTGATTGTCACTGATCAAGACTTAGCACTTATGAATGCCATTCGTAATGTTTTTCCTAGTACTCGACATTTATTGTGTAGATGGCATATAAATCAAGCAGTTGCATCCAATTGCAAGAAACTTTTCACATCAGATAAGGTTTGGAATATATTTTTTAATGATTGGCAAACCTTGGTAAGTTCATCAACTGAAGAGGAGCATTTACATAATTGGCATGCCTTTGAATCGAAGTTTAGTTCATTTCATTAAGGTATTGATTACTTGAAAACTACATGGTTGAATGAGCACAAAGAAAAGTTTGTGGCTGCATGGACTGACACTTGTATGCATTTTGGTACAAAAACAAGTAACATGTAATTTTATCCTTGTTTTACTGAATATATAGCCCTGCTTTTATTATGTCTACTAATTTGTACTATTGAACAGGGCGAAAAATGCACATTCAAAGCTAAAACGAATTATTAGCTCTAGCCAGCTTAGCTTTGATATATTGTGGAATCATATTCACTCGTTATTAGAGTTGCAACACACTGAACTAAATGCCTGATTTGAAAAGAGTGGATGTTTTGTCTACCATGGTTTGAAGCATGAAGAGTTGAGAGAGTTGATAGGAGCATATTTATGCGACTTAACTAGCTTGTTTCCTTGCATTTACGTTGTTAGAACTTAGTTATTTTAGTACTTTAAGCCATTTTCGTATGTTTGTAGGTTCTTTGGGCTAAATGAGCAAAGGAGTGCATTTTGATGCGTTTTGGAGCAATTTTGGGCCTAAGATGGATAGGGCATGCTTGGAGCTAAACGGAGTGATGAAATTGAAGTGCAAATGAGCTAAGGATTGAATGAAGACGAATGAAGAATGAAGAGTCAAAATTGGAAACCGAAGTTTCTAAGTTTGGAAGTTTCCATTTTTGAAGGTTTCCATTCTTGAAGAGTTTTTATTCTTGGAATGGAAGTTTCCTAATCTTTCTTCACCAAAGTTTCAGCCACAAAAGGGTTCCTAAATATGTAAGGGCATTCAATTGGATGTTCTAAAGGCCTAAACATTCCTAAAACATCATTGCCGCACCTTCTTAGCATCACCTTCTTCCTTGCAGCACAAGGAGCTTAGTTCTTTCCTATTTTCTGTGAATTAAAGCACATACATGTTTTGTTTAAGTCATTGTCGTGCAAGGGGGAAGGGTTTTCTTCCTTTTTTTGTGTCCATATCACTTCCTTCTTCTCTCTTACATCTGCCGCACAAAACCTTCCCTATTTCCTTTTGATTTATGGTTCCAAAACAATTCCTATTTTGTTCCAAACTCCTTGCCGTCCAAGTTAGCTATTTCTTTCCTATTTCCTGCCCAAAATTCATCCCTATTCTATTCCTCTACAAATGCCTCACCAATTCTCTTGTTTCTCCCAATTTTTGACCCAAAACCTTTCCTGTTTTATGTCAAACCTTTTCTTACCTATTCTATTTTATTTTCTGATTCTTTTCTTCCTTATTCAATTAGGGGATAAATTAGCTAAGTTCTTTAAGCCTTTCATGAACCCTAAGCCGTGTATCTCCCCTATAAATACTAAGTCATTCCGCACCAAACATACCTTACACACCCTAAACATAATTTCTGTCCTCTCCTCTCTTTGCCGCAGCTTTCTCTCACAAACTTTCACAATTCCTGACCCTCTCACATCCTTGCCGCACCACCTTCTTACCCTAAACACCACCATACATCTTCCTACCTATTTCTCTATAAAAATAACCCATCAAACCACCATCCACACCTTGTGCCGCAACAAAGGAAGGGAAGAAGAGTGCTTGGACGCTTGCTGTGCATCCTTGATTGTTGGAGCATTTAGGTGTTTTCTTTCTTTTGTTTACTATGTATAAATTTGTTTACCTTTTTGTGAGATTATGAGGAACGAAGCCCTTTTGGATAGGGGCTATTCAATACTATGTTCATACTTGCAATATGATTTGATTACATCCAATTGTGATTTCTTGAGTTGTGAATTCAATTTTCTTAACTGCTTGATTGATAACTTATTTGTGTATGTTGATTGAGAGTGCACGCTTAGTTTTTATGCATAAATTTGGTGCTAGAATATAAGGGAATTTCACCTAATCGTTATGAACTTATATTCATGAGTAGTGGAGGTCGCTTATAAACGATCGTGTTAAGTGAATTCCTGGTGAAAGTATCATGTTCATCATAGTTACAATTGCCTTGTCAACACTTATAGTTTGCATAGAATGTAATGATCTTTGATTGTATCTCTATCATGTTCATCATATAGGGAATGTTTGGAGAATAATTTGGATTGCCGATGCGTTACCCATCCAATTCAATGATTTAAGGAAAACTTGAGGGTTAATTCATGATGTTCATGGTTAATCTGGGGTGTTGAGTTTCATAACTTATTGAAAGAACAATTGGAAATCGTTTTGTATGCAAGTGTGTCATATGTGGAGAAGAACCCTCTAGCTAGTCCGTCATCCATCCAAAACAACCTAATTTCGTGCCAAAAATCTGTCCTAGTTTCAATTTACTTGTTTTTGTCTTAAATTCGTCAAAACCAATCCCCTTTTTTACAAACTATGTCTTTTGATTTGAATCTGTCCAAATTAGTTTCTTTTGAGTCAATTTAGGTTAGAATTGGTTTATTTTCATAGTTTGAGTCTCTTTAATTCAATTTTCGTCCAAAACCATTCCTAGAATCTGTTTAGAGTCTTTTAGCTTGTTTTAGGCTATTTTGAGTCATTCTAGTCTATTTTGAGTTGTTTGAGTCTAGTTAGGTGTTTTGAGCCTAGTTTTGCATTCTTGAGTCTAATTAGCAATCCCTCATAATCCCCGGTTTAGAACGATCACTACTTGCATATTTACTACGATTGACAACAAGAGGGTTTAATTTGAGTGTTTGATTTACATCGCATCAAGAGTTAAGAGGTTTTGTATCCATCGAAGCGTTAAACACAATTGTGTGTGAAGCAAAAAGGTAAATTGAGGATTTGTTGTTTCTTTATGGTGTATAGTTACACACACACACACACACACACACACACACACATATATATATATATATATATTTTTTTTTTTTTGAACATAATCGACTCAGTTAGTGATGATGTTGTATCATGTGGTTGTACTCTTTGCAGTATGCACCAATTCCCATGTGCTCATGAAATTGCAAAGTATAGGAGTAGTAGTCAACTAATTCTAATTGATTGTGTACATCCTCGTTGGAGAAAGTTGGACATGATCATTGAACCTTCAACTTTTAGTTCCCCAATTCTTTCAATAAGAGCACTCACTGAACGATTTGTCAACTGGTTTGAGCATTAAACTAAAGAATCTAAACGACAACTATGCATTCAAATGAAGGAATTGACGAACCCAAGTTCCACGACACTTACATAACCAGTTAAAAAAATTAAAACCAAAGAACGCCCACGTAAAGTTGACACTTCTGCTTGTCATTTACCATCGGCCTGTGAGATTGCAGAAACTCTTTTAGGTCATGATAGCCATCCACAACCCTCTAAAAAGAAACCAAGGGGAAGACCACACAAATTAAAGGTATGTACTTATCTTTATATTTGTGATGTTTGATATACTAATTGTAACTGCACTGAGTAACCCCTTGACTACTATACAGACTTATAGCTCAATTTTACGCAATATGGCCGCCCTTACGCATTAATATACGAGATAGTTCCCTAAGGCAATAAAGCAATACATTACTATTGCGATTGATGTCCTTGGAGATGGTAATTATGGATATAGAGTCATAGTTGAGGCAATGAGATTTGGTTAAGATTCATGGCCAAAGGTATGTAAGAACCTATTGGCGGAAGTACATGGTTGCCCATTCCTATATAAGCAAGCTTTTGGTTGGAAAGAGAGGCATGCTGAGATCATAGTATGAAATATCGAAAATATCGACGAAATATCGAGGATATTTCGGTTTTTTTGAATCACGGATATTTCGGAACATATATACATATCGTACAAATATCGACAATATCAACGATAATATTGGAAAATATCGATGTCGATAATTTCACTCACACTTTAGCAATATTTTGTCAAAATATCGGTGTAATATCGCTAAAATATCGAAAATATCGATGTAAAGGAAGGAAAAAAAAAGAAAAAAGAAGAAAAAAAAAAGGAAAAAAGGGAGGAAAAAAACGCAAAGAGGATTTGAACCCCTCCCAATTTACTCCTCCAACACCTTAACCACTATACATCACCTATGTTTTAGTGATAATATGCTAAAATATTTATATTTATATGAGTGGCATGTTAACAATTACATGCAAAACTATTTTGGGGATTTATCATTTGATGAATACTCTTCACAATAAACTTACTCTACACATAGAGATGATGAAGATAGTGAAAAATTTGAACGTCATAGGAAATTTATGTGGTACTAAATCACTCATGTATCTTACCATGCAATGTATAAAGTATAAAATATTGTAGTAAATCATTATATATAAATGATTATGGTGTGTTTAATCTTTTTTTCATTAATTACTACATATTTTCTACACTCACAGTATTTGCTAGCTCGCTGTATAATCAACTTAGTTAAATCCATCATGTAATGCATTTCCTTCTAATTTTTTTTTGATAAACTAATAGATAATTGACTAAATAAACATTTTCCAAAGTTTCAATAAAAAATTTCAATTTTTTCTTACAATTTCCGTGGTTTTTATTCAATTTTTATCGATATCGATAATATCTCAATATTTCCATCGAAATTTTCATGTTTTTGGACTACCGATATTTCCGATATCATCGATATTTAATACCTTGGTTGAGATTGACCAAGCACTTGACTATTTTGAAGATTCATATGCACCGGAACTCTACTTGATGAGCATGCCAGATATGGGCCATCTTATAGCTTCATGTTATTGTCTAGTGGTGATTTTTTTTATCCCGTTTGCTATGCCTCTTGTTCCTACCTTTATATGTATTAGGAGATGATGAGGCCATTAATCTTCTTGAGATTGCTATTGGTTTAGTAAATGACAATCATTTTATACAGGTACTAAGAGCTGACTTACTTTTTTTGCAACATGGAACGTTGTTTTTTATGGCTAATTGACTCCTTTTGTTCTATACTGCTACGTTTGGCACTAGGACATCCCACGCCACCGGTTGAACAAAACTGACATACTTTTGCAGTAAATAAAGCTCAACACCTTTACGCCAACTACCAAGATCGTGTAGAACAATTTAAGGTGTTACAGGTCTAAATAATGTAGCCACCACCGAAATAATATTTCTTGATTGTGACTGAGTTATGTTTTAGAAACTGAACTGAAATATATTGATTGCCAGGTGAGAGTACATTTGTAAAAACAAGGCTTTTTATTAATGGTGATTTTCAATTAGGCAATGGTGATTTTCAATTAGGCAATGATGATATTCAATGGTGCTTTCCTGCAGTTCGAATTGGTTTAACTACAGTATGCACAAGAAAATAGAAACAGCATGATAGCTTTGAAATTACTATTATTATTATTGAAAAAGTTCAAATGAATCTAAACATTTTTCAAATCATTCATTTTAAAATCATTCAACAAACTACAGGTTCAGATGATTTGAAATCATTCAGCAAACTAAACTGTTCAAATGTTTAGATTCGGTCCTTGAAAATTAAAAATGAGTGTTAATAAGATTTGAGAAATGTGAGGCATATAGAAAATGTGGGGTGTATGTATAAAATATAAGGTGTATATTGAAAATGTGGGGTGTCGAGGTATTATGGGGAAGTATGTGAGGTGTATTAAGATAATTTTTAAATGAAAAAGCAAATGTGAGATGTATTAAATATATGAGGTTTATTCAACAATTTTTGGGATGTTAATATAAGAAGTCGAATTTTAATAGGCTTTAAAATCTGATTGTAGTCAATTAGAATTTTAAATGAAAATTTTGAAATAATAGTATAGTCAAATTAAGATTTTAAAGGATTTTAAAGAATTCATCCATATTAAAATCCTAAGGTAATTGATTATGATTTTAAAAAGCCAACACATGTTTAGGTGTAGTAAAAATTCTAGAGATTTGCTAGGATTTAAGGAAACAGAGATTTTGATGAATTTAAGAGTAAAGTATATATAACTAAGACAAATGAATCTCACCCCTCACCCCTCACCCCTCACCCCTTGGGATTTGATGTAAGCGATGGCTGGGAATAATTTTTTGTTTACAAGTTTATTTATTTATTTATATATTTTTCGTATTTTGAAACAATAGAAGTTGGTTTTTTTTTTTTTGAGCGCATATATGGAAATAAGAATGTCAGTAATCTGCTGGTTGTCAAGAGAAAAAAAATTAGGTAAGAATAGAAGCTCCCCTCGAAATAATCGGGCAGCTTAATATTTGACAATACGATTCACCGACCTTTTTGCTCTCAAGTTGGAATTCAATCTCCATTTCCGCCAATTAGATTAAGTTTATGAGTATTGCTAAATAGACTAAATTTATAAATAAAATTTTATAAATTAGATGACATGGAAGTTGATAATTAGATTATTATTTAAGTGTTGATAAACGTGCCTATTTCTTATTGGTGACACATCATTTAGTTTATAAATAATTTTGTCTACAAATTTATTCTTCCTAGCATTACTAAGTTTATTATTTGGTTTCGTACCTAATCTTTCACTTCATTTGATTAACAAATCTTAGTTGAGATGTGTAAAACCTTTTTGGCTTATGTACACTAGCATATTTTGAGCCCTCCCTAACAACTACATGATGGATATTGAGATTTGATTTCATTGGAGTCAAATGTCATGTGATCCGTTGCTCCCGAGTCAATAATCCATATATTTTACAAGGAATCAAGGAGATGTGGAGATGTTCAATGCTAAACCTGTGACTTATGTTACCTTCATAACTATAAATTGGTTCAGATTCTAAAACCAATTTTTCATTGTAACAAAGGAAACTATTACCTCAGCCACATTGATTGCTTCGATTAGAAAAGAAAGGGCTCAAAATGTGTTTAGTAAACATTATTCTTAATGTGGTTTACATTTAATTGTTAACATAGTTTTCCTTGATCTTGAAATATAATCAAGTCAACGTCTCTACAATTTCTGAACCTACAGTCCCGGAATCATGAACAGCTTTGTAGAAACCTGACGGAGGATTGGAGGATCCTGTAAATTGTTCGTCACATAAATCAGCCTCGTGGACTAGGGGTGGGCACTTAGAACCAAAAACTAAAACCAAAACCAAAACACGAACCAAATCAAACCGCACCGAACGGTTTGGTTTTGCGGTTTTGAAACGGTTTCGGTTTTGAAACTAAACCGCAACATAGAAAACGGTTTGGTTTTGGTTTTGGCTTTTGAAAATCGCACCGAAACCGAACCGCACCGCAAATATTAATAAACATTTAATTAAATATCCATATTAGATTTCATGTTTTAATTGGTCATTTGTTAGAATCCATACACTTAGTATGGACTCAACCACACTAGAATATCATCATTCATCACTTTCTTTTGTTTATTAACTTGAAGAACCTTTGTTATTTTATACCATCACACACACATATATATACAAGGGTGGACTAATCTTGTTATCAAGAGTTGAACAATGATCTAATGAAGTCCACTCATTTGAAGCATGATATCACATATTTTAGTATGAAAGTTTCACTCACATTTAATGAATTCAAATTTATCCTGGGGCCTGAAGTAGGGGTGGGCACTTAGAACCGAAAACCAAAACCAAAACACGAACCAAATCGAACCGCACCGAACGGTTTGGTTTTGCGGTTTTGAAACCGAACCGCAACATAGAAAACGGTTTGGTTTTGGTTTTGGCTTTTGAAAGCCGCACCAAAACGGAACTGCACCGCAAATACTAATAAACATTTAATTAAATATCCATATTAGATTTCATGTTTTAATTGGTCGTTGTTAGAATCCATACACTTAGTATGGACTCAACCACACTAGAATATCATCATTCATCACTTTCTTTCGTTTATTAACTTGAACGACCTTTGTTATTTTATACCATCACACGCACACACACACACACATATATATATATACAAGGGTGGACTAATCTTGTTATCAAGAGTCGAACAATGATCTAATGAAGTCCACTCATTTGAAGCATGATATCACATATTTTAGTTTGAAAGTTTCGCTCACATTTAATGAATTCAAATTTATTCAACTTGTTTTATGAAAAATATTGTAAGGGACACCCTTTTGTTGCACAAACATGTTTTAACATCATAATTGCATGCAACATGCTAATTATTTACATAACAAATGTCTTTTTCCTATTACTATTGAGAAATGCTTATTAATATGTTAAATTGCAAATTGTACATTTTTTTTCTTAAAAACTAAACCGAAATTGTTTGAAACCGCACCGAACTGAAACAACGCACCAAACCGAACCGCACCCACCCCTATCGTGGACGGTGTTTAGTAAGCAGTCGTGAGCAGTGCGAGGATCGCCATTGGTCAAAGCTGAGGAGGCTGCTTCTGTCTCTTCTGTAACATTTTGGTAGTTTTTATCTCAAGAGTTTAGCTTGTCTGTTGGCGCTCCTGAGGCCTGAAGTAGCAGCTGGATTTGTATTTGTTGGCTCTAAAAACTACTTAGCCTACACGGCCCGCGGGATGAGTAATTAATAAGCTAACTACGTCCTTCAAATGTGTGGGGGGCGTGCCAACTCGTCAGCCGAGCTCGGACAGGGAGTAAAAATATGCTGATGTGCAGCGTTGATGCGTGCGGCTGACTTCTATGTCCTGCGATTGCAGACGAGAAAGGAACATGTCTCGGCCTCTGGATTCTCAAGCCTGAAGATAAGACTACTAATTACAAAGTTCACAAGTCGTCGTCCCTGACTTCGGTCACGGTGACATTATTCGTCAGAGTAAACTCACGCCGAATTGACACCAAAGTATAAGAGCACAAATACTCAAAGTGGATGAAAGTTTTGATGGTGAATGTGGTTCAGCCGTCTGAATGCCGAACTCTAAACCCCACTTGTGAGTATGCGATCATAAAGCAACTTGGCATTTGACTCGCCGAGCCTAACAATCAGTAACACCTCACTTTGCCGAGAAGGCTGATGAGATGACCTCTATCGACAGGGATCCGAAAATCCTTGTCGACTGAGACTTGGATAGATAACCAGTCGGCCTCGACGCAGTGCTGTTTATCCAAACTGAAGGTGCTCCAAGGTCGGCTGATTTTACGGCAACAGTGCTGTTTATCCAAACTGAAGATGTCACCGATTGCCTTCACAGTGCCGTTTATCCAAACTGAAGATGTGAAGGCGGAAAAAGAAAATAAAAATTTCAAGGTTGTTGAGAGGTTTCGCGTAGAACGAGGGTTTGCGCAAGGCATATTTGTGTGTTGAGTTGGAGGTCTTTTTCTGTTGCCATTGCATTTGTATTTATAGGATTGATGTACTTGCTTGGCACGGCTAGATAATTGAGTAAAGTCTGACTCCAGCTCTAACTTACTGAAACAAATATGATCCGTGGCCTTCAAATTTCGCAACTTCTAAAATAAAGCTTATCTAGGCTTTATCACACCACATCAGAAACTTAGCCCACCTAGGCTTCTGATCTAATTAAAAACCCTCCAGCAGAAACCTTTATCACCATGCAAAAATAAAAAGCCTAGTCCACCTAGGTTTCTTATGTCATCATTACCACCTAGGCCTATCACATCTCCACCAAAAGCCTAGCTTTCCTAGACTCCTTGTCTCATCACCAAAACTCTATCAGTAACCTTTATCCCATGCATGCATAATAAAATGGAATATAATCCCACCATGCATACTTTACTATCTGATACTTTAAAATCATCTTCCAGCAAACATATGGCATTCACCTCTTGCACGGCATCAGTAAATCACCCACTCAATCTCATCTGTATTTCCTTATAATCTTATCTGACCAACATTTAATTTGCACGCAAATTGTTGTTGGTTTGTTGCTTAATCAGATAAGAGTCCTAAAACTTGAGATATAGCTTGCATCCCAATTATCTTATAGAAAAACAATTCTTTATTAAATGATAATCATTATGATAAAACCATAATAATATCTTTTAATAACAAAATTATCTTCATCTTTCCAACCGTCGACCTGGAGCTATACTCAACCAACGGCCTCGATCACCCGGGCCGATGGTGTAAATTTGGGTCCAAGCAGTATCTTACCTTCTCCCGCTTTAAGCTTGGCATATCGATCATGATGAAGGCTAATTCTGTGACATCTTTTGCATCGAGACTTTGATTGTTTGATCGAACTAAAAACCCTCACAAAGACTGGGGTTTTTAGTTTTCTGGCATGTTTGGGTGATGAGATTGGTATCCATTGGGAAGAAAATCCTGAATGGAGCAACATTGGAAGAAGGGCAACTCGAATGAGAAGTATGATCAGTGTTTGAGATGTGAAACTCGTCATCTTCACCAGCAGGAAAAAGAGTTTGTGAGAATTCGGGCAAATGTTTTTGATAGAGATCAAAGCGTTTTACACATAAAATGCATATGTGTGAGTCCTCTGTCCGGAAGTGACAGATTTGTTGGCTATTTAGTTTTGTACAGATACAATGCAAATATTGGCAGGAAATAGAAAAATATCAGGCTCTTAAAATCTTACAAATTTCGGCTAAATAGTAAATACTATACCTTATATGTATGAACCATGCTCTCTTTGGTGAACTTTCTTTGTTCGAGAAATTATTTGGTAAGCAATAGTTTCTGTCTTAAAATGGTTGAAAACAGAAGTACACAGATTGTCATTGAGTATATAGGAGAAAAACTTACCTTTTCCAACATGACAGTGTCTTTGGTTTGGGATACAGTGACATCCCCTTCGCCGGAGAAGCTCTAGTTATGCCACATATAAAATTTTAAAAAGATTTGAGCCTGCGCGGCGACTTGCTTTCAAGAAAACTTTGAAGCCACCCAAAATGTCAATTTTCAAATTATTTTGTTATAATTTTAAAGGCAAGCGGGATGTTAATTTAGCTTTCTCCTAAGAACATGAATTGCTTTAATAGAAAGATTTACACGCTGCTTTCCTTTCTCTTTTGCTTGAGAGCATTTCTCACCATCTTGTGTGAGTGTTAGCAATTTCGGCACTTTTCGTTGTCACCGATCCTAGCTCAAGTTGGGGTCAGTCCCAGTTTCTTCTTTGTTCCTTTTGTTTTTTCCTTTGTGATTTTCTACTACTTTCCCTTTCCTACAAATCATTTTCTAGTCCGTTCTCCACAATTCTTTGGCGTCCTTTTTCTGGTTGATTTCCAATTCGATATGTAGCCACTTTTCATCACGATTTATTGAGTCGGTGTATCAAATTTGGGTGTTCTCTCTGGTTCAGGTGTTATCTACACCACCACCTTCTCTTTGCCTTTGGCAACGTTGCATGTGGATCTCCACAAGCTTCATGGCTGGTTTTTTTCTTTTCTAGCTTGTGGTTATGATTGAAGAGCTGTTCTCATCTAATGAAGGTGATCAGAGTGGGGATGCTTCGTCGGAAGTGTGGAAGCAAGCTGCTAGATGGGATTTTCTAGTGTGGAAAAATGGCTGCAGCAAAGATCTAGGTGGTTCTTGGTTTTTTTTCTGGTTTCGGCTCAACCTTTGGTTGGGCTTTTTCTGTTTTTTGGGCTGGTCCTTTTTGGTTTGTATATTTTGTCTGTGGGCTAGTAGTTTGTAAATTTGTGTTGTGTGTTTAAAAAAGGTTCCTGCCTTTAGTTGACAAAAAAAAAAAAGAGTTAATGGTCACTACTAATTAACAAAATGTCCTACTAATATGGTCACTACTAATATAGAGGCTAAGAATTTGCATGAAATTCTTCTCAACCTAGTGGTTGTGGTGCGTCTGATTTGAGATGAGTAAGGAAATCAACGACCAAGATTAACCCAAAGCCAAAAAATAAAAATAAAAAAGTTTTTTTTTTAATTTTTAAATTCAATAAATACCTAACTATCTTCTTCATTTCCCGCACCACAACTAAATATTTATTTTTACTACAATCTCTTAGGTTGTCATGCTAGTTGCTTTGTATTGTATTTAAAATTAAATTATTGGAGTTAAACGGAGTTTTATTATTTTCAAAGAATAAACTTACAAAGTTCACAGTTAAACACACTTACAAGGCATAAAAAAAAAAAAGGGTGTGCGGATAGCACACCTCATTTTACTTCTTACACACTTCTTGTTACTTTCTATCCATTGATCTTCTTCAATTCATCCAATCCGATGGCTAAAAACTAGAAGGATGTGTGAGAAGTAAAATAGAGTGTGTAGATATCACACCCCTACAAAAATATGTTGTGAATTGTAATCACTCTTCTTTTGCCCGGCCTCTTGCCCAATGGGTCGAGTTGCACAAAGATAAATGCTTTTCAGAGAGCAATTTACAGGTCTTTGTCGTTGCCCTGGTGAAATTTCTCTAAGGAGGACAAAGTAAATAATATTATTGGCATAACCATGGCTCTTAGAGATGGCCGTAGGACTGCTTCGCAAATATATAATATTTGTGTCGAAAGAGAATCAAATTGGTTATTGAATGCAAACTTAAACAGTGCCCCATGCCTTGAAAAATGCTAAATTAAGATGTCAGGAAGCGGATCGAAGTTTAATCTTATTTCTTGGCAACGTATTTTCTGGGAATGCTATTGTTTTCTTTTTTTCTTTTTTGTTTTGTTTTTATTGCAATAAATTTTAGCTCAAGTAATTAATGTAAGACTCATGTTGAGATTAATGTAAGACTTATGTTGAGTTGTCAATTGTTATGAATTGAATTACTTGATCTTTAAGATATTTGACTGACGTGATTCAATGTTGGTTAGCAAGAATCATGAAGCCAAGATTTGAAACCCTATTTAAGACATTTTGTGTATGTCTTGGTGGGCAAACATTTTGATTTAATAGTGATTGTGTGTCTCTCTCTATTAACAATAATTGACACACCCCGACCCAAATGTCGAAGCGTGCTGGCCGTCACGTGCGAGTGACGTAGCCAAAAGCGCCAACGGAAGAACAGATATGAATGAAGTGCAGAAATAAAAGTCAAGCACGATAATTTACAGTATGATAAGAGAGTAGTGAGAAGTAAAGCAGAAGTGATGTGAAATAATACAGTGACACATAGCCAATCCTAAGTGCAGTTCAGATTAAACAAAACGCTAAAATAACAGAAGAAACCCTACATGGGTGGTGGTCTGTCAGAACTGTCTTGATGCCTCGATAGCCGCCAACGTCACCGCTACTTAGAACCTGGAGGGGCGCAAAACAGAAAACGTGAGTGGGCAAAAACAAATCTTTTCCAAAACCGTTTCGGAAATCAGTATATAACCCTTCACTGTAAATCCAGTATAATTCCCAGAAAATAGTACGTATATATATACTTATATACGAAAACATCAGCATAAAATCCCAGAAGTAAGCCATGTCGATATACCAACTCAAAAGCAAGCAACATCAGGCAGGTGAGATAAATCAAAAATCATAATATGCCGGCAATCTATAGCTCCTTAACTATTATCCTGCACACGAGTCGGAACCACCTTTAGTGGTTTGTATGATAGGCTAGGTGTATAAAATACGCTCAGTGCTACGATCACGTGAAGGCTGTGCGACGAATCGCAGGTCACCTATGAGTCGGAACCACCTATAGTGGTCTGTACGAAAGGCTAGCACCTGCCTTGGATCCAAGGTGAGCGTACGGTGCGGGAGGTGAACGATCACGTGAAGGCTAGGCCCTACTCTGGCGGAGCACAAACACTCGAGGTGCAGGTAAATGAGCTATATCTCAATCTCACCATCATCACTATCACTAGCTATTATACCCACCTGATTTACCTGGCGTCCACGGTGCTGAAGCATAATCAATGCAATCACAATCATAATGATAAAATATAATTTGGCATATGACATGGCAATTCAATTTTAAAATCAATTCAATTCTCAAATCATTCGAATCAAGTTTCTGGGAAAATGGCAGTTTTATATATATATATATATATATATACTGAAAAAAAAAAGCCCACTCACTGGTAAGTCGACGGGTCGTATCCCCCGAGCCTAGCGTGGCTGCGCTCATCCTCTGGATACGTCTCACCTATATGTGAAACAACTATAAAACCGTCATTTAAACGCACATAAACTAACTTAGGTAATAACTTCTCAACCAATGCTCAAATGAGGTGTTTGAATATACCCACATGCTCTACTCACTCCCATGAACACCCCCATATTTTTATAAAAAATTTCTGATCACGCACGCGCCCCCACGCGCAGGCACGTGCCTGGCACACAGACAGCAAAGTTGACGTCGTTCGGGAATATTCCATCAAATCTTAACGGTATCTGTTAATTCTAACTGATGCCGTTAGAATATTCCGTCAAATTTGACGGAATATTCTTCGTCTCCTTCCTTCCTTGGTTCGGCGGCTACTGACGCCGCTGCACACGCCGGAAAACTGGAAAACTTTAAACTCTTTGTTCACACTCGTTTCTAACCAAACTTCATGAAATTTTCACCAAAACACTCTAAATCAAGATGGGAAGGAGTCTATACCTTCAAAACACCTTAAAACGACTGAAATCTCATCGGAAAAAAATCTCAAAAATCGGCTCATTTCGTGCAGGGCTATCCTGACGTCCAAATCGTGTCAGCGAACGTCCCCGAGACTTGTGAGGGTGTTCTCAGACTCGTGGTAATCTCCAAATCCCTTAAATCGTCCTGAAATGGAAGTGTGTGAACAGTACCCAAGTTATAGCTCACGGGTTCGACATGTTTTCGGAGTTAGTCTAAAGATCACAACTAAACTCACCTGAGCTTTGATCCGTGCCTCGATCAAGGTTTAGTATGTATGTCCGTACGAAAATAGGTGAGGAAGAAGGAGAGAGTTCGAGAGAGTGTAGGAGAGAGAGAAAACAGAATTTGAATGTGCACGTGTGTGCATGGCGTGTGTGTTTATTTAAAAACAACCAACCATCATTAGCCCAAGTCCATTGGGCTAAGGGTTTAGGACACCCAAAAGTCCAAAATAAAACCACAAACGCACCCGTTCGCGTATAAATCGAGGGTAGAAGTGTCACTCTACGTCGATAATATTATAATTAGGAACAGGATGTTACAATAATAGGTTGTTTTAGAGAAACCCTAATTACTGTATTAAGAATGTCCCTGCTTTCACAAAATACGCATTCCATTCTGAGCAAACCCTATTATTGCTGGAACATTTCTGCTTGATGAAAGTAGAAGACTCATTTGACATCTGCAAGTGTTATGTCTTCCGTATTCTACAAATAAGTAAACTATAATTGGTTTATTGTAATTTATGTTTATCAAATATGTAATCCTAATATCGTGTTGTTGTTCTTATGATTTTTAAAAAGAGTATTCTTTCAAATCTAAGGCTAGGTTTGATTTATCCCCTTCCCAATATCATATGAATGATGAGTTAATTTATCAACTTACGAGTTCACATGGAAAAAATTAGGTGGAGTGGAGATATACTTAAACACATTATCTACAAAGCATGTCTCAGAAAACATAAAATTTATATTTTTATCTCATTTGATCTCACGTTAATCGTACTCGAGAGTTCTTTTCATCAAATAGCCCTTCGAGTAACTCCACCCCTAAAAAATGCGCCAGCACCCAGCCCATTTAATCAACTCAGTGAATAGTAATAGACCCTAATGAACAGTAATAGGCCAAATGAAGGATTATTTTAGAGAAACATGTTCATTTAAGCAATATCATTAGCATGCAATTAACAAATTAAAGGCGGATTCATGCTTGCATATACTTAAAACAAAACATTACCCATGAATGTTCAAAGCCTAGTAGTTTGGTGAACCTTTAAACAACTCAAAACAAGTGAGTTGAAATTAATACCTTTGTAGATTCCTCTTTGCATAAGCAAAGGCTAATCACCCAAAGAGAGGGCCTTCATTCCTTGCATCTTAAAACTATGGATTTATATAGAAAGGATAGGTTCTCTAAGTTCTCAAAATTGAGAACCTCTAAGTTTCTACACCAAGGTTTTGATTAAGAAGAAATGAGTGACCTTGGAGGAGCTAGAGTGCTAGCTAAACCCTCCAAGGGTGGCCGGCCATTTCTAGAGAGAAGGGAGAGCATTTCTTCTCTCCAATTTCCCAAAAACAAACCCTAAATGAATTTTGGCTATAAAGTCAAATTTATACCTTAATTCATTTGAGTGGCAAACTTGTAAATAAGTCCAAGTTTGCTACCCTTACTAAGTGGCCGGCCTTAGGGATATTTTTGGAGTATTTGGGCCTTTGTAAATCATTATTTATTAAGTTGTCATACAACTTAAGTCAATGGACCTGACGTTCGAAGCCCATTGGGCCTTAAGGTTCAAAACCATCCCGATGTCTTTAACGAACTTATTCGTTTGATTAATAATCATATTAATTAATCCTTGCCATAAATAATTAAACCATTTAATTATTCTTACTCATCTCCGTTGAATCTTCAATCTCTACCTTACACGGTGTACGATCCATTAGGTTCCTTTTAGCGAGGCAGTGGGCGATTCAAACTCTTTCAAATCGATTGTGAATTTGAAACTTACTTTCAATTCTCCCTTTAGTGCTTACACACGTTGAGGGCTTCCACAAACCATGAGTGACACCTAGCAGCATATCATGGTTACCCAAGCTAATCAGAAGAGGTGGAGAACCTATTCAGTTTAGGATTACAAATGCAATACGGTCCTTCTCTAATCCAATACTCTTGACCACATTGTTTGGTTTGATAGTTTATTCATGTCTACTATCCAATGTGAATCTTGTGCTTATATGATTCCCTTGAATGTGATCTGGAACGCATTCCAACATCTCATTCATACTCTGGCCAGAGATTCTAAATCATATCATAGAGTATTCTCCCTCAACGGTTTGAAGGTTAGAGATCCCTTGTTGCGCATTCACTTGTCTCCATGACTAGATAGCTTGACCCCAACCATGCCGTGGACACTCCAAAGGAATGCCTTTTGACACGATCAAAGATCAAGGACCTAACCACAAGACAACTATGATGCCTCAGGTCAAAGGACTAATTTGCATTATCCTAACCATGAGTTCTCACGTGACATGAATATGAGAACTCGTCGTTGATCGTGTTCAGTGAACTCATTCTCTATTGAGCACCTACGTACTTGTCTTGGTGTCACTCACACCAATGACTCGAGACTAGTCACTCTCCCTGAGAGAAGACATAGCACGTACTGATCTTAACGGACTGTCAATGCCCAATTGGCAATCCTATGATCAGGAACGTTTAGGATGTGTCTACGAAAGAATGGTCTCATGAATCTAACTTCTTTTAGATTGCATTCTCCCAATCGCATATTCCTTGGACTTTATCGTTTAAGCATATAACATTTATATGAGACCGCTCAAACAATAATCTTTGCCCTTGATATTAAACTAGATTAGTTTAATCATGTGAAATGTCCGTAAAGTATCATCATATGATTGGTTTTAGGGCACATTTCCAACACCAAATGTATCTCCACCCCTAAAAAATGCACTGACACAAAGTCTAAAAAATGCATTGGCACAAACGATCTCCACCCTACAAAATGCATTGGCACCCAGCCCATTTAAATATTATTAATTTTTTTATATAAAATAATAAATAAATAAGAAATTACATCTATTAATAAATAATAAATAAATAAGAAATTTAAATATTACTAAAAATAAATAAGAAATTACATCTATTAATAAAAATAAAGATGAAATTATATAAACTACTAAAAATTAAGACTCAATTAAATAAAGTACTACAAATAAACACGAAATTATACAAAGTATGTGGAGCTAGAATATGTGGTGCTAGGATCTTCGTTGCTAGGATATGTGTAGCTATAACCCCCTCGACTTGTTTCTGCATCTCTTCCACGCCTCATTCGCATCACGTCTCTTTTTTCTAATGTCCAAAAATATTTTGAATTTGAAGACAGTCCTACTAGAGGCTTGTTCATAGTGTCACGATCTGCTTGAGCTATCCTTTCTTCTCGAAGCATCTCATTTTCTCAATTAAGTGCTTCTCTAATCATCTCGTATTCTCGATTAACTATTTCTCTTTGTCTCTCAGCTGCCTCATCACGTCTCTCAGTAGCTACTAATATTACTGCCATAACAACAATTTTTTCCTCATCTCTAACCGTTTCCCGCGCTATGTTCAGTTCACCTTGGTGAGCAAGTTCGTCCATATATTTAGTGTAGTCATTTTTTGAAGAGCTACCTTTTTTTCTTTGATGCCTTTTTACCTTGAGGCCTGAGGAACTGATGAGTCAGTTGGGTCTTCGACACTTCTTCAGGCATCCATTCTGTCTCTTCAAATGTGTTGCATTCTTGTTCGGCCATGTCTGCTTCTAGCGAACTGTGTAGACCCATGTCGTGCATGACAACTTCTGGACCGGTTGCCACAGTTCTGTATCTAGACCAATCATTGACAATTTGCCAACATTCCCATCTACTGAATGATTTGTTGTGGTTCTTCACATTGTAGAATGCTTGTGCTTGTAATGTTTATAAATGTGGGATAAAACAATATTATAAAATTCAGGTGGAATACATATAAATAAATTAAAATATTGATGCGGGTGGAATACATATAAATAAATTAAAATATTGTCACCTGATCCGCTAAACTTGTCTCACTAAGCAGATTACCGGAAGCATGAGAGATGGCGTTTTTCCAACAAGTAAAGGATGCGTTGAATTTTTTCCAACGACCTTGACTACTTCTAGCGTCTATTACATGTACATCGCAAAACGCTTTCATAATTTTACTCCACATTTCTCGCTTATCCATCTCATTACCCGTAATCTGGTCATAAGTAGTGTGAACCCAATATTCATACAACGTAACAGCTTCGATGAGCTTCCACAAAGTCATTTTTTTTCCTCTCAAAGTGTAGAAAATATTGAAATGTGGTGTAAGGTGGAAGATGAAGGTTAGGTATTTATAGAAAAATAAAAATGAAAATTTTAAATTTTGTGTGTATTTTTTTAACAATTTTTCATAATTTTTTATAAATTTTAATTTAGTTAATTAATCTGAACCGTTGGATTTGAAAAATATTCAAATCCAACAGCCTATAAGTTGACACGTGGCCAAACGGTCATAATTCTGACCGTTGTGCCTTTTTTTTTAAATTTTTGGGAGAAAAACGTGGATCGTTGATCTGTGATTGGACGGTTCAGATCAAAATCCAAATTCAAATTTTTTTGACCGTTGGAAATCTAATCGTCCAAATAACTAGCCGTTAGAAATCCAATGGCCCATGATGGGCCACATGTCACATCCTGGCTTGGGCTCGAGTCCACCATAACACGATATTGTCCGCTTTGGGCCCTTACCACACCCTCACGGTTTTGTTTCTGGAACTCACACAAGAACTTCCCAGTGGGTCACCCATCCTGGGAATGCTCTCGCCCGAACTCGCTTAACTTCGGAGTTTACACGGAATCCGAAGCCAGTGAGTCCCCAAAAGGCCTCGTGTTAATTAGAGGTGGGAATATACATATAAGGCTTACAGGATCCTCACCCCTGGGCGCTGAGTGCGATGCCCATTCGGGATTTTACACCACGTGGCCTCCTCACTTGTTCGCTGAGTGCGATGCTTATGCGGGCCTCGCGTCTGAATTCTTGTCGGCGACGCGCGCCCAGTCACGCGTGCTTGCCATGTGCCTGGCGCAAAAAAAATTTCAGATTCCCTCTGACGCCATGCTGGCATCAGCATGGCGTCATATGGGCTGGCCCATGGCTCTGTCGATTCTGGGCTAGCCTGCAGACCAACTTGGGCTAGGTGCCAGCCTATCTGCTGGGCTGGAGTGGATTAGATGAGTGCCGGGCCAATAATTTGGCTGGGTGCCGGCCTATATGTTTCCTGGTGGAATTGCCTTAGGGAAGTAGTCAAAAGGTACACCGTGATTTTCATGCCGGTAGGCTGCTAAAGCATTACAGGGAAAAGTAATTTTTTTTTTCCCCTGTTTTTGAACTTTGAACTTTCGAGATATTTTTCACACACAAAAAAAAAAAAAAAAAAAAAGGTGAGATACTTGGTGGCAACTTGGTGATCTGCATTAAAGCTAACTTTAAGGAAAACACACCACTGCAGATCACCAGAAGGTTATGGAACATACAGAAATAGGCATAAAAATTTATATAGTACCAAAATGGCCGATGGCAGCTTGATGTATGATTTTTGGTTACACTAGACGAAATCGAACTTGAAACTATCTTTAATCCTAACACATTATCCGACCCTTAATCGCTTGAGTTAACCCTAACCACTTAATGGACTCAGAATTTGAGTTCACAGGAAGTTTATCTTAGCTAGGAATTAAGAAATGAAAGTGACAGAGAAATGTAAAATCAAATTCCAAACAAAATCGAATTCCACAATTAACTCACATCAACCAAATATCACAATTTTTTTTTATCGATTAATCAACTTAATTTCGCCAACGAACCCAACATCTCTTGCAAATTCCAATAAGTTAATTATGTACACTAATATATTCACAACCTACATATCTGATATCTTTATATCTAAGAAATAATCAAGAAAATAATATGGATATTAATCAAAGGGTACAACCACAGAAGAGAAAGAAGAAGCAAAGCATACAAGCCAAGGCTAAAGACTCCACCACAGTTATCAACGTCCACACCGCATCATCGAGTATCGAAAAGCCGAACCCTCGGACGCTCTGCAAATTCATACTCCACCCAGAAGTGAAGTAGGAGAGGTCGAATATTCCGGTCCACGACCACCGGAATATTCCTAACGAGGGCATGGAGAAATCGAAGGACCGGAATATTCCTAACGAGGGCATGGAGAAATCGAAATCCAGCCAGCTGAAAGCTGAGGAGTACCACCTCGCTGCGCACATGAGGAATTAATATATGATGTCTCAAATATTTCTTTGTGCTGGCGGAGAGCTTTCTGGCACATTCATAACGCAAAGTTGGACTTGGAACATCATATATTAGATGCTTTTATATATAATTATTCAT
This sequence comes from Crataegus laevigata, assembly GCA_963580275.1. Taxonomy (NCBI): domain Eukaryota; kingdom Viridiplantae; phylum Streptophyta; class Magnoliopsida; order Rosales; family Rosaceae; genus Crataegus; species Crataegus laevigata. The sequence goes on along the minus strand of OY756940.1, from coordinate 11,315,053 downwards.
TTATTTGGGTCAAGGGAAATATGGTTAATTTAATTAGGTAAATATCTGTCAAGTACACGTGTTTCAGCTATGATTGGCTGACTAGATCAATTGGTTGGTGACAAGCATTTGATGCGGGGACGACTGTCAAGTTACATACGTATCAATTTTAACATATACGCCTGTGTTCTAAATGCCCGGGAATATGGTTTTCATTTACATATTTTTCAAAGAAATAAAATGAAAAGAGTTCCTAGCCATACATGGTAAATGCTCTCACAGTATGCGACATGCAATTTTGCATGGATGATGGATGGACGTGAGTTTAATTACAAAAGTATAAAAATCGAATTATTGTCCTGAGTAGCAGATAGACTTAACATCACAATAAATCGATAGTTGTTTACAGGTTTAAATAATAATAAAAAAAGTTTTGCAATGAGCTTTTTATTATTATTTTCTCTTCAATAAACAGAAGAATATACCATACAATTTGAGTCCGTTCTTTATCCACCATACCCTGCCATTCTCAATCTCAACAGTATTCCAGCTAACTTTTATTTTGTTTTTGTCTATTTTTATATTTTTTTCTTGACTTGACAAAGAATTTTGAAATTCTCCCTTGATCGGGTTTGAATGGCCGGGGACGTTTTATTCAAAAAACTTGTTGTAAAGAAACCAATCTCATTGATTTTAAAATTTTATTGTTATATTTTTTTTCCAGACAACCAAAAACACTTGTAAAACGATTTAATAACAGATGTTAAAATTACTTACGAACAATGTTATTTTTTAAAGAAGCATTTCCGAATACAAGATCTTCACTATTAATTATTCTAGTGTTTAGCTTTTGGTCGTGTATTTATGTGGCTATGACCAAAGCAACAATTAAAATTTTGGCCATGTTTCCACAAAAAAAGCCAAATTATGCCCAATTATTAGTTAATTTGGTATGATTTTGCAAGGTAGAAAAAGGACACCAACATGTGCTTCGTAGGGCCTCTTTGTCTAGTAAGGTATAAACCAAAAGAGACTAATAAGCGACATCATCTACCAAAGTTTACCAAAAGTTCAATAACACATGAAAAACATTGAGTGATATATTGTAATGCTCAAAAAGTAATTTACAATTATTAGCCAAACGATAAATATATGATTTTTCATAAACAACAAAATGAAGACCAAAGTGTCACTCATATATAACTCTAGCTATGTTGAGTTGACTAAAGCTATATTGTAGTTGCAGCCTTGCCGGTGGTCTTGCCTAGAGTGTTCTAGTCCTCCACTGAGATCAGAGGACCGGTGAATTCTATTTTCAGATTAGTGTAGGTTTTGTTTGTATCATGTTTGTCGGATGTTGTGGTCTCGCCTTCGAGTGATGATTATGTGATCTCGTTTTTTAGTTGTGATTTTATGTGGTCTCGCTCTCCAATAATGATGTTATGTGGTCTTGCTCATCAGTGAAGATCAATGTGTGCGCTGGTATAGGTTTGTTGCATCTATTGTTCTTGTGACAAATTTGTATTAGTGCACCTGTGCTTGTGGTAGCGTGTAAAGTTTTTAATTAATCGCTTATCTGTGCAAATTCACTTTAGACGAATGTGTTGGTTATTGAAGTAATATATCAAATTAACACTTTTATATTTATTTGTATGGAAAACTAACGAAAAGTCCCTGAATAGTGACAGTTTTAATGAAAAGTCCTTTTTGAAGGTATAATGAATAGTGACAGTTAAAGGTAAAAAAGTGGTTTTTCGTTAAAAGTAAACAGTGCCAGGGGTGTTTTATTAAAGCTCCCTTATTTGTAATGATCAATGAAATACCGCTATCGTTCTTGTAAAAAAAATGCTTCTTCAAATGCGAAGTTGTGGCCAACAAAATTATTACCCTATGTCGCCTAATGTGTACACTCCTTCCGGCCCCTAAAAAGAAACAACGAGAAGAAGGTGGGGACCCACTGAAAATGATGGGCCGTATTTTTGGGTCTTTACATATTAATAAAGAACGTCGATCCAGAAGAAAAGCGAAATTGAGCAAGATCCTAGCCCAATAACATGGGCCCAGAATCTGGGGAACCCGAAGAGAAACCCTAGCCCTAGTGACCTCAGACTACGCCCTCCCTTGCACGTGACAAAGCATCTAATTACCAAAGAGAATATGAAGCGCCGCAGGAAACCCTATTAGAACAGAAATAAAAATTGGCTCACTAGGACCGTCCGATTTTCCGCCACGTCACCTGTCCGCGTGAACCCGCGTTTCAGCGGCTCAGATCGCTGGTTGCAGAGCTACTGCTAGAGCGAACCAAGCAGCTCCTCTCTCGTCCCCCCCTCCCTCTATCTCACTCACTCTCCCAAATCCAATCCCAATTCGTTTTCTCAAGAATACAAGGAAGAGATTTTCTCTGCAAATTTGTGTGAGCTTTGAGAGGATGAAGGCTATGGAGGAAGTTGTGGAGGAAAACGAAGTTAAGCCTTTGACCGCCGAGCAATTGGAGCTGTACGAGTCGCAGTCCCAGTCCGAGTCCGAATCCGACGACAGCGTAGACGAAGAGGAGGAGGACGACGCCGACGAGGACGAGGACGAGGACGACGACGTGGATGAGGACGAAGAGGACGACGATGACGAAGAAGAGGACGACGACGACGATGTTCAGGAGGTCGTACAGTCGTCTGGTGGTCCTCCGATTCACTCGGTAGACGACGAAGACGATGACGACGAGGACGACGAAGACGGTGAAGGCGGTGACGACGATGACGATGGCGAGGGAGACGACGACGACGACGACGATGATGAGGGCGAGCCTGATGAAGAGGTAATAAACTCAAATATTAGCCTTTTCCCGAATTTTGTATTTTTATTGTTTATTTTTGGTGTAGATTCAACAGATCTGGTAATTTTTATATGTTTTTGTTGTGTTTATATGAAGAAATAATTTTTGATATTATTTAATCTGATTTTTCTAGCGTTCTGGTCCTGGAATTCAAGGTAGATTTGAATTTTCTTTTGGTTTTATTCTATATATATATATATATATATTTATTTATTTTAATTGTAATTAGATTCAAATTTTTTTTCTGTGATCTGTTAGTCTGTTGAGAATCAAGCGGAATGTTGTTCTAAGATTCATACAGTCAACCCCACTTAGTGGAAAAATGCTTTGTTATTGTTGTTGTTAGTCTGTAGATTTGCAGTTTGCATTTATAATTTGCAGTCAAGCATGTAGTTATAGTGTTTATTATTTTTTTAATTTTCTAAATATTTATTTTTCATGTAGGAAAATTTAGAGAAAAGTCCTCCATCGGATTTTTCTTGTAGCTTTTACATTTATGCCTCAGCTAAACTTGTCATAAAACCTTTTGAAATTATTCTTTAAACCTTTTATTAATTTGGTTTCTTTGTTGCTTGTTGATTTCATCCTTTATTTTGATCAGATTAAAGCCTGCTGCTTTGAGGTTTTCCTTTTTACCCATCTGTAAATTTGGCATGTAGTTTCTTGTTGATGTGGCTACTGTTACTTTTAAATCGAAAAGATTTTTGTCCTAAACCCGTCTGTGATTACTGTTCTTCGCCAACATATGTTGAGGGCGAGCAATGGCGTAACAGAAATGTTGCTTTTTTGTGATTGAAACGATGGACGTTACCCTGACCCTAGCAAAACAAGAAGCCTTGTAGGCTTGGGGTTGCCCTTTATGGTTACTTTTATAGTTACACGGTGTCTGAATTTGACAGTGACAAGCCTTACGGATCTCTCAGCTGTATTTACGTCTACTTTAATGTTACTCTTTTATTGCAATTGTTTGAATGGCGGCTTATGATATCATTTCATTTGTTCATTGTATATGGTTCTGTTTTGTTATGGTATCTGCTGGTTAAACCGTTGCTGACATCTTTTGAAAATCTGTAGGATGAGCTAGGAACTGAGTACCTAGTCCGCCCAGTAGGTCGCGCTGAGGATGAGGAAGATGCGAGTGATTTTGAGCCCGAAGAGAATGGAGATGATGAAGATGTTGAAGATGAAGACGAGGGGGATGACGCTGGTGGGAAGGTGGAGGCTCCCCCAAAGAGAAAGAGATCGGACAAAGATGACTCAGACGGCGACGACGATGATGGAGGAGAGGATGACGAAAGACCCTCCAAACGATAGGGGTTAGAGTACCGACCATTAACAAATAGGTCATTCGCTCTCTCATAAACTCATGGTCCAGTTTGTAGAAAGATAGGATGATTTTGGAATTCTGTGGCGCTGTTGTTCTTGCTGTAGTAGTATGAAGGTGGAGTAAATTTCGTAGGTTTACAAGAAGCTTGTCATATTTTGTTAATGCTTAGTTGATGTCAGTCAGTCAATGTGTTGGGGGACTTGAAAGAGGTTGGTTTTAGAGAAGTTAATGTAAGTTTAAGGAACTTGATTAAGCTTGTGGTCTTTTCAGTATTCTCCTTCCTTTGTTATCTGGTAGGGTTGGTTGCAGGTTTACTAGGGTAGGACCCCTTGAACAATTCAATTTTGGTTGGTTGAAAACTCGGAAGGTTGGTAAATCGACTTCCAATGATGATTGACTCTATTTCTATATGATGGTGCAATGGAATGAGATACTTTCTTGGGTACTCGGAGTATTTGGTACTCTAGATGTTTTGACCGTTGGATTATTTTTAGAATATAAAATTTAATATTTAACGGTTACAATATTTTAAGTGTGACATTCCACATCGCTCAGGGGAGTGATCCTTAAATGTATATTCCTATCCCTACCTAGCACGAGGCCTTTTGGGAGTTCATTGGCTTCGGGTTCCATAGGAACTTCGAAGTTAAGCGAGAAGGGGGCTAGAGCACTCTCATGATGGGTGACCCATTGGAAAGTTGCTCGTGAGTTCCCAGAAACAAAACCGTGAGGGCGTGGTCGGGGCCCAAAGCGGACAATATCGTGCTACGGTGGTGGAGTGGGCTCGGGAGGTGGTTGCGCTCGGGCCGAGATGTGACAATTGGTATTAGAGCCAAACCCTGGCTGGGTGTGTGCCGACGAGGATGTCGGGCCCCTAAGGGGGGTGGACTGTGACATCCCACATCGCCCAGGAGAGTGATCCTTAAATGTGTATTTCTATCCCTACCTAGCACGAGGCCTTTTGGGAGCTCACTAGCTTCGGGTTCCATAGGAATTCCGAAGTTAAGCGAGAAGGGGGCTAGAGCACTCTCATGATGAGTGACTTACTGGGAAGTTGCTCGTGAGTTCCCAAAAACAAAATTGTGAGGGCGTGGTTGGGGCTCAAAGCGGACAATATCGTGCTACGGTGGTGGAGCAGGCTCGAGAGGTGGCTGCGCCTGGGCTGGGATGTGACAATAAATATCTTATACTCCAGAGCATCAAAAATTATTTATTTATTTTTCATTTTGGAAATTGAAGGATCGATCCCCACCCAATTCATGCATTCTCAAGTTTTTGCACTTCACTTCTAAATAAAAAATGGAAAATCAATGAACAGAAAATACTTGCGTCCATCTTTGGTCTGGTGCGACCTCTTTGTCCACCCATTTCAAAATGCTAAATATAGAAATTTTGAAATGCCGGTTAAAATTTTTAAAGTGTCAATAACACGTTTTATTTTATTTTAGTAGATTAATTGTTGGGTTGTTGAGTGAGCTCCTTGGACTTGAGTTAGGGCCTTTGCATCAGCAAACTCTTCAAAGTCTGCGGACAAAATTTATCAGACCAAATAAAATAGAAAAATGCAAACTAATAAAAACACGGTGTTATCTATGCACTATTTTTATCGCTTACACAAGCATTGCTTACTGCTTTCTCGAATGAAAACAGAATGAAAACAAAGATTGAGGATGGTCAGTCGCTAGAATCATACAATCAAATTTGTATTAAAACGTGTTTTAACAATATTATTTTAAATCATATTGCTTTTCAAACCTCTCTCTGAATTATAAAAATATAAAAATAGGATAAGACTGTATAAAAAGAAAAGGGTAAATTACATTATACCCCTCATGTTTGAGGTATATTACAACCTCATACAACATCTTTAAAACATTTCACTTTCATACCTCAAGTAGTATTTTATTTCAATTTTATACCTCCATTACATTTTCCATTCATTGAACCGTTAAGTGCTGACGTGACTGTCAAATGTGTGTCATGTGACAAAAAAAATAATTTTTTAATTAAAAAAAACCTGAATTTTTACACAAAAAAAAAGAAAAAAAAGAAGCCCCATCGACCAAAAGAAGAAGAAAAAGAAGAAGAAGAAGGAAAAAAAATACCCCCCCCCCCCCAGCGAAGAAGAAAGAAAAAAAAAATCCCTTCACCCCCTCAGCGACTAGATCTGGAAGAAGAAGAAGGAGAAAAAGAAGAAGAAGAAGGAAAAAAAATTGAGCAAAAAAAAAAAACCCTTCCCCCCCAGCGACCAGAAGAAGAAGAAGAGAAAAAAAAAGGACCCATCCCCCCCACCCCCCGGTCCCCCCTTGGGCCCACAACCCTCCTCGAAGAAGAAGAACAAGGAAAAAAAATTGAGCAAAAAAAAAAACAAAAAAAACCAACCCACCCCCCACCCCTACTCACCCACCCACAACCCTCCTCTTGTCCCCCCTCCTGTTGGAGACCCAACTCCCCCTCTGCCTGAGGTTTTTTTTCTTTTTTTTTTAATAGAAAATTTAGGTTTTTAAATAAAAAAATTATTATTTTTGCCACGTGGTGTGCCACATTAGCAACCACGTCAGCACTTAATGGTTCAATGGATGGAAAATGTAACGGAGGTATGGAATTGAAATAAAATAGCACTTGAGGCATGAAAAGTGAAATGTTTTAAAGATGTTGTATGATGTTTTAATAGACCTCAAACTTGAGGGGGTATGGTGTAGTTTACTCAAAAGAAAATGATGGTACAATTTTGATAGGTGGGGGTACACCCCAAAATTGGAAATATTTATTATAAGCAATAAGGTCCCATAACTATTCCATTTACTTGCATCAAGTCTCTCTCTCTCTCTCTCTCTCTCTCCCTCTATTTTAAATTGAAAACATAAATTATTCCAAATAAGACAACCAACACAAAAGAAGGAAATTTAGGGTGAGTTTGAAAATCTCTCCTAGCTCGTTCGGTGCAATGTAAAACCAAACTTAGATCAAACCAGACACAAATATCGAAAAAAAAAACAGAAAACATTCCAAATAAAAAACGCACACACCTTAATCGAAAAGGGTTTCCAAGATTGCACAGAGAAACCCTAAAATTGATAGACTAGTCATTCCTGAAACAAAAAATGCCATCAAATTAAACAACCATGCTAAAAACGTGAAAAAAAAAACAAGGAAAGAATTGATAAAAAAACGCAAAGATTTTATATTTACACCAATCGATTTGCAAATTTTCTTCCTAATCAAAGAAAAGAGAAAAAGAATAAAATAGGCAAACTACCTCAAACACCGCAATCAGCCAGAAAAACCACCTCTTTAGACGACAGACGATCAACACAAACAGATAAGTAAGGAAACACGAAAGATCGAACAGGGAGAAAAGCAGAGAAACAGAGAGCAGGTGAAAGGGAAAAGCGACGGAAGAAAATGATAGAGGGTTCGAGCACCTTTCCGGATGTAGACTCACTCTATAGAAGGGCAAAATCGCCAAATCATGTACCATCTTTTAAAAGGCTGAAAACTGTGCGTTACATTAGGGCCAAAACCGAAACGGCACTGTTAATGAACAGTGCTTTTCCAACCGGTTTTTAGTATATGTATAATTTGATAGACTACGTTTAATCATTATGTTTTTGGTGTGGTTTAATAATCGAAGATTAATGGGGTGGATCTTGTTGATTTAAGTTGGGCATTGTTATTCGTTGTAGTTTGCAGTAATTATAAAAGATCATTATGAGTTGTTCGGCTTCATTCTAGGTGAGTTTGGTCAATATGAGGTGGATTTGGTAGTTCTCCACCTGAGCAATGAAGGTGAGTGGATCGAGTTTGGTAGACCTACTACTAAACAGTGTTTGTGTATGATCCTTCTATCCAATGTTTGTATAAAAGCATGACGTTTTTCCATATCATGATTGTTTTAAGAGTTTTCATTTCTCGCATGATCTTGCAACAATGAACAGTTCCATCCCTTTTAATATTATTGCACGTTTAGGTAGAATCTATCGAAATCAGAACTGAGAACCGTGGATCCACATCCAGACCGTCGGATCCAAATCCAACGCCCCATAAAAAAACGAAGGTCTATCCCCTCATTAAGTTGAAATTAATGACACGATTTAAATAACAGTTAGAAGAAATGGCGCTATCACAAAAAATGGAAAAAGAAAAAAAAAACAATTGTCTCTCTCTCACGGCGTCTCTGTTCCTCACTCGTTTCCCACCTTCTCCTTCCCTCTGACGCTCTCTCTCTCTCTCTCTCTCTCTCTCTCTCTCAATTGAATTGAATACTCTGCAGCGCTGCGTATATTACCACACAGACATTGCATTTCGTCCTCCAGATTCAGCAGCTGATCGAATCCGATCTGTGAAATGCTTGCTCATTGATCCCTCCTCTCCGTCCGATCCGCTACTTTCCAAAGATGATGATCTTTAGCCCTGTAACTGCCGGCCAGGTACTCGATTCCTCAACTTCTACTGCTTTCTTCCAGATCTTGCTCGAATTCGAGCCCTTGCTTCTCGAATTTGTGTAATTTTGTCACTGATTATGGTATAAAGTGGTGAATTTTGTTGAAAGATAGTGAGGATTAAGTTCCTTGTGGTTTCAGGTTTCATTCTTGCTCGGAGTAATTCCGATAATCGCAGCTTGGATTTATGCCGAGTTCTTGGAGTACAAGAAGAATTCACTTTCTTCCAAATTGTGAGTTGAACAATTTTTGCGCTTTAGCTCAATTAGTTTATATGTATTGAAGGATTGCAATACCAAAAGCTCGAACTTCGTATGTATATCTGTGTGTAAGTATTTGTGTATGGAGTGATAGAAATGAGCTTGTTCGGGTTTGTGCTGAGTGAGATTGGTTTTTGACATTAGCAGGTACTCCGAGGTGCATTTGGTTGAATTGGAAAAAGAGGCGGTTAAAGAGAATGATAGAGCTGTTTTGTTGGAGGGAGGAGGTCTACGATCGGCCTCCCCGAAAGCTCGAATTCCATCTGGCTATTCGCCTATTTTCAGGTTTCTAATTGATACTCTTTGGGCTCTGAGTTGTTGGTTCATGATTGCTTAAGTCGTGTGCTTACGGTTATTATATGTGTTTAGGTTCATGTTGATGGATTCGTCTTTCTTGCTTGATAATCGGCTGACGCTTAGGGCAATGTAAGTGAATTTTTTCACGGGTTGAATAAAATGTATATTCTTTTTTAGTGTATCAGAATGATGACCTTGGCCTCTCTTTGTGTCTCTCTTACAGATCTGAATTTAGTATCCTGTTAGCGTACTTATACTTATGCGATCGTACGGATTTCTTCAATGCATCAACAAAGGTGATATTGATAACTTAGTCATAGTATATTAACATTTCAGTCTTCATTATGAACAATGATTGGTGTTCGACGAAGCAATGTCACTGCACAAATATTTGATTGAAAAACACTAAAATTTAAATGGTAAAACACGAAAACAAAATAACAAAGAAAGTACTAGCGAAGTTCATCTATTTTTTCATTTAAAATATATCTTTCTATAATGAGAGCCTTATATTCTTGAATGTTATCTGTTTGTGCAGAGTTACAATCGGGATCTTTTCATATTTCTATACTTCCTTCTCATCATAGTTTCAGCAATGACTTCTTTCACGATACATAATGAGAAGTCTCCGTTAACCGGGAAAGCCATACTTTATTTGAATAGGCATCAAACTGAGGAGTGGAAAGGCTGGATGCAGGTTGGTCATTTTGTAATGTTTTATGACGTATGCTTCTCTGTGTGCATTTCATTGGTACCAATGTTCAATGTATAAACCGTTAGGTCTTTAAGTATGCTCACAATCCATGCTTCTGTCATAGAGAATAATAATACAAGGCATCTGGCTTTCCATTGAGGTCTTACTCTTCTTTGCTCTATGTTACAGGTGTTATTTTTGTTGTACCACTATTTTGCTGCAACAGAAATTTATAATGCAATTCGAGTATTTATTGCTGCATATGTCTGGATGACTGGATTTGGAAACTTTTCTTATTATTATGTCCGCAAAGATTTCAGCCTAGCAAGGTTTGCACAGGTATGGGGTTTCCTAGATCTCTAAGATTGCGTGGGTTAGTTTGCCATATTTAGTATATATATAACTCAAACTCATTCCGTTTTATGTGTAGATGATGTGGCGGCTTAATTTCTTGGTACTTTTTAGCTGTGTTATCCTTAACAACAGTTACGTACTGTACTACATCTGTCCAATGCACACTCTATTCACTCTTATGGTTTATGGAGCACTTGGTATTATGAACAAGTACAATGAAACTGGGTCAGTGATAGCTGTGAAAATCGCCGGTTGCTTCTTGGTTGTTATCTTGGTGTGGGAAATACCTGGAGTGTTTGAATTGCTTTGGGGGCCATTTACATTCCTCCTTGGTAAGTAACTGGTACAGCTTTATTTATCATGTCAAACATTGCAGACTACTGACCCAAATTGCTAAACAAATTTGCAGGCTACACAGATCCTGCAAAACCTGGTTTACCCCTCTTGCATGAATGGCATTTCCGCTCAGGCCTTGATCGATACATATGGATAATTGGAATGATTTATGCTTACTATCATCCAACTGTAAGGCTTGATAAAAATCCCATCCATTTACACCCATTTTCCAGTCCAATTTTGTCTTTGGTGTATTTTTTGTACTTGACTGGTGGATTTAATATGAGAGCTTCTGTTTAGGTTTTGTCATTTTTTCAGTCAGTAGTTAACCAATTGGCATATCTTTATAGGTTGAAAGATGGATGGAGAAACTGGAGGAAGCAGAATGGAAGCGTAAAACATCAATCAAATCAGCTGTTTCTTTGATAGCCTTAACGGTATTATGACTATCATATTCAGGAAAATCCCGCTTCTTAAACATTGATCTCTGACAGTCTGAATTTCCAGGTGGGATATCTATGGTTTGAGCATATATACAAGATGGACAAGCTTACTTACAATAAATATCATCCCTATACCTCATGGATTCCAATAACGTATGGTATCTCTCCTTGAAAGCTTTAACAAATTGGACTGTATGTAACTTATCCTATTGACTAATATAGCATCTGGTTCTTGTTTACCAGGGTCTACATATGTTTGCGAAATGTCACACAACAATTCCGCAGCTACTCTTTAATCCTTTTTGCGTGAGTGGCCATCTTGTGATATCTCTGTTTTAATCTATCTTATCTCACGTGTTAAAGTTGTATCATTTGCTTCGGACAGCATTCGGTTTAACTTTGAAAGATTGTGGTAGCTTTAGTTGTTTTAGTTTTAGTTAAAAGTTATACCTTTATCTGTAATTCTTAAAGATTCTTTGATATTGAAATCTTTTTTTTCCCCCCTCCTTACATTGTCTTTGGTTTACCAGGTGGCTTGGAAAGATCACACTGGAGACTTACATCTTGCAATTCCACGTCTGGTTAAGGTAAGCTTATAGTTGTTCCTGCAGCACATTTAAGGTTTCACTAATAAGACCGGCTTTGCAAATTTTTTAAGCACCTTCTTCTGTTAGCAAATATTTGGTCAATGAGAACTGGTGGCGCATTGTATACGTATTTCCTGATTATGTACATACATATATGTATTCAGATACCTTTCTTACTCTGGTTTCTGTGAGAATTTTGCAGGTCAAGTACCCCTGATGCTCAGCCGAAGTTGTTGCTTTCTATGATCCCGGATTACCCAATGTTGAACTTCATGCTCACTTCTGCCATATACGTTGCTGTAAGTAAAGGACGTTAATTGCTGTAATCTGAAGCTACTCTTTTTCTCATTGTTGAAACTTTGCTATATTGCAGATCTCTTGCAGGCTCTTCGACCTGACAAATACATTGAAAATAGCATTTGTACCTAGTAAAGATAACAAGCGCCTCGTCTCCAACATAGTTACAGCTACAGCAGTTTCGTGTGGATTATACTTCATCTCTGTTGTCTTCCTAAGAGTCCCCCAAATGATGGTAAGTTTAACGCATCTGAATTGGTTAGTTAAAGTCCGAGTCCGTTTCACGTTGTTCAAAATGAGTAGTGACTTCGGGCATTTCCCTGCTTCATCTGTTCACGTGGTCCTCATCTCACTCTGCAATTTTGTCGATACTCTTGAAACTCCACAGGCTTGAGAACTCAAATATGTAGAAGATATAGAACACAACAAGGCCAGTTGCTTCTCAAAGTTTATGCGACACCGGATAATACTGTTCCACTGCAAGAAATCTTGTCTCCGTAACCCAATTGGGGATATCGAATCATCTGCTGCTCATCACAAATCACTCGGTTATTATTATTAATCGAAATGTAGATCATTGTATTATTTCTTTTGTCAACGTTGTATTAGCATTAGGTGTCGGGACACAAGTTGTATAGGGAAGGGTGGGTACTTGAATTGATTTGACCTCCAATCCGGAGGACACCTTTGCCGTACTTATACTATCACTTTTGATACAGAAATAGTAAAATCATCCAAGAGTCTTGTGCTTCCTTTCGTTTCTTTTACCAGATACCAAATGTTCAACTACGTACTAGTTAGTTACTGCAGAATACTTGGAGCCGTGGCTACTTTGCAGACATGAACTGTGAATGCAATCTACCCCCTTCCCCTTAATATAAAAATGTAGCAAGCACTTTAAGCATTCGGAGTTAGAAGGAGTACTCGCTCATGCACTCGAGCATTTATGGTTTGATCTCACCAAAACAATATTGGATTAAACAAATGCTATTATTAGTCAGGATAATGTTAGGGAGATTAAATTTAAACTAAAATTTGAAAACTAAATGATGCGGTTGTTAATAATTGGTTTTTTACACCCAAGCGTTGATAAACGCGCTTATTTTCTAGTAGTAACACATTATTTAGTTTGTAAATTTGGATGAAAAATTTGGTCTCACTAGCATTACATACTAAATATTTGGTGATTTAAAGATTTTAAACAACTGCAAGCTGATTAGGCCTTGTTTGGAATTGCTCATGCAAGTAGTTTTTTCTATTACTACAATTTAGGGAGAGGGAAGGCTACGCCATCTCAAGACCATGGCATACCACAAGCATCTTGAAGAATACATAGGGGGTTGTAGCTTATTTTTTTATTTTTACAAATTGCCCACCAAGAAAAAATGCCGACAGCAAAACTTGAACCTAAGCCTTGGTCTAACGAAGATGACAATTTTTACCAAACTCAACCAACCATGTTGACTATGTAAGAAGCACTTTTACCTTTCATTATAAACAAGTCGAAGTTTAAAAAACTCAAGTGCTTTATGAACTCACTTCTATATCTCATAAAAGTAGTTTTTAATCTTTTCTGCTGAAGTAAAAAGCATTTTTTTTATTAGCAAAAAACGCTTTTAACTCTTCCAAAAAATCTCAAACAAACCCAGTCCTAAAGAATTCATAAATTGCACTTTGGCAAGCTGTCACGGATATCTCATCCTTGATAAGTTACTGGTGTACTCTCAAGTCTCAACATAGCTGCCTCAACCTCAATATATAAAAAATTCATTTCATTACCTTTGCCCAACATTCAAATTGGTTAAAAGAAAACTAGTGTGACAGTAATCCAAAGAGCAAAACAGCTCCAGATACCCCCAACAAGCCTATGCATGTTATCCTTTCAGCTAAGCAATATTCATCGGAAAAAAATAGCGGTGGACAAAGCCAACGACGACATTCGTTTGGTTTCAAATCGGCAGCAAAAGACTAACATTGCAGGAAGCAGCAACGGGTTCAGACCTTTCTTGAAATAGTAAATAGTTAGCAGCACCGCAGGGTTCCTTTCATTAGAGACGCAGCAGATAATCCCTCAGAATATATGCACAATGTCATATGCGAAAGTCCAGAACAGCACGAATGACAAAAGCCCACCCAGAAAGCCGTCGAGTATAATCTGGCTCCAGCTATCAAAATATGAGTCAACTGTAAACCCTGTCTTGGCAATGAGTCCAGCTGAAGTGACGGTCATGATAAGAAAATAAAATACAAATCCGGTGAGGCCAGTGAACCCCAAAATTCCAGCAATGACACCGCCGATGATAGACATAAATGTTCGGCTGCACAAAGGAAAAATGCAATCATTTTAGTGTTAACCCAGAAAGGTATAAGAATGCAATTTCTAGCATGAAAACATTTTGAAGATATCAAAACCATTTGGTGTGACATCTTCCCGCATGCTATATTATGATTCATCCAAAAGGTCATTACGTCCCTCCCAACAATTAGCAAGATAATTTACCATCAATTACAGGAGGATCGACAAGTCCACATAAGAACACATGGGAAACATAGAATAAGTTTTCATGATGGGCCATGAGGTTGTCAAAACAAACCTGTAATATATAACTTTCATGTTACTTTGCAAATTCTCAGCGTTGAGGGTTGGCACATCAAATGCGGCCTCGCCACATTTCTTCTCAGACGCACCCATACCTTCTTCTTTCTATGAGCTGAGAAATAATTCCTGAAGAAAAAGAAAAAACAAACCGACAGTCCCTCAGTTTGGTATAAACCATCACCCTAATGTCATTGGACTAAACAACTAATGCAAGTTCAATCGAGCAGCTAGTCCAAAAAAAGGCAAACCATAGCGTAATAGGTAAAAAGAAGAGGAACTCAAACAGGTAAAGCTGTGTGGAGGAAGCAAATATACACAAAACTCTCAGAACACAGCGTATGGAACTTCTAGGCATTCACTAGACTCACAGTCATATGGCATATCTGAAATTTCCACCAGAGGGAAAATCTAGAGAGTACAAGGTCAAAGACTCAAACGGGGTTGCAACTTTGCATGAAGTTCTACAATCACATAGAAGACTCGTTTCTGCTTTAAGAAATTACGATGAACTAAATTATCGAGATTTCAATGTATAAACAGCACATTCCTGAAGATTTCTAGGTCTAAGGTGTTTCATAGTATAGGCACAGTAGAGTAACCTGACTGCAAACAAGTCTTATCACCAACACATCTCACACCATGAAAATTACATACCAACAAAAACAGAATTATACAAACTCCAAACCATTACCCTGAACTTCTACAAATTCAAAAACCACACCCCTTTTCTGGAATTAAAATTTACAAAAAAATTAAAATCTTGCCCCCCAAATTTCAGATTCAGTGTAATCATCGGAAATCTAGTGGTACAAGATCTGTAATTTGGAAATATATCATAAAACTCGATGAAATCCAAAACAAAGAAATTGAAGAAATTGCAGGGATGAACTTACAGTGAGGAGCGATCGGAGGCTTCTGCTCTTCCAGTCTGCAAAGCAAAGGAGCTTTGTTTGCGCCTAATTGGGTTTATGGGTCTTAGAAGGAAACCGAGTCCGAGTCCAAGTACCCAACCCGCCGATCCAGTTTACCAGATGTTTATATTTCGCCCCGAAAGTTCAGTTCTTTTCACATTTTTGCCCCTCTCCTTAACCCGAAAACGCATTTCTGTCCTCCCCTTCCTCCTTGGACTTTCTTTTTACTTGACTGTAATTTTACTGCAACCCCAACCCTAAAGAACCTTCAAATTCTTCAACTTTGATTGGATATCGAGCGTCCCAGAACACAAAAGTTTGATCTTTCATTGATTAGGGTTTTGAAATCTCTAGTTTGATGAGTAAAATTTGAGCTGGCTTTTTCAATGTATTTGAAGGAAGGACGCTCCTTGCTGCTGAAAGTTCACAAACCATCGGTCCCATTCGTGCTCAATACAACAAACCCAATTCTCAGTTCAAACCCTAAACCCCAAATCGAACCCAATCAAGATCAACCCTTTCTCAAAGAGTCTGATGTGTTGCAGAGGTTGAAATCCGAGCACCATTTGGGCTCTGCGTTAGAGTATTTCAGGTCAATTGCCAATTCCAGAGCTTTTGAGCACACCCCGTTGACGTACCATGCCATGATTGAGAAGCTTGGGAGGCAATGTGAGATGGATGGTGTGCAGTACTTGTTGAACCAGATGAAATTGGAGGGAGTTGGGTGCTCTGAGGAGCTGTTTATATGTGTGATCAGCTCGTATCGGCGAGCTGGGTTGGCTGAGCAGGCCTTGAAGATGTTCTATAGGATTAGGGAATTTGGGTGCAAATCCACTGTCAAGATTTACAATCACCTCTTGGATGCTCTGCTTAGTGAAAATCGGTTTCAGATGATTAACCCGATATATAGCAATATGAAGAAAGATGGGATGGAGCCAAATGTATATACATATAACATTCTGTTGAAGGCATTGTGTAAGAATGATAGGGTTGATGGTGCTCACAAACTGCTTGTTGAAATGTCTAAGAAGGGGTGTTTGCCGGACGCAGTGAGCTGTACCACTGTAGTGTCTGCATTATGTAGACTTGGGAAGGTAGAGGAAGCGAGGGAGCTTGCTGGTAGGTTTGAACCCATTGTGCCTGTTTATAATGCTTTGGTGAATGGGGTGTGCAAGGAGAACAAAATTGAGGAGGCTTTGAAGTTGTTGGTTCAAATGGTGGATAAGGGTATAAACCCTAATGTTATCACATACTCAACAATTATTAATTCGCTTTCTGATACGAGGAACGTTGAGTCTGCTCTTGCAGTTTTGGCTCAAATGTTTGTGAGAGGATGTATCCCTAATGTTCACACCTTTACTTCCTTGATAAAGGGTTATTTTGTAGAAGGGAGAGTACACGAAGCTATTGACTTGTGGAAGCGGATGATTCTCTTGGGATTTAAGCCAAATATTATCGCATATACTGCTCTGGTACATGGTCTCTGCACTAATGGAAAAATGGGGGCTGCTGTATCTGTTTGCCATGAGATGGACAAAAATGGCTGCCCTCCAAATGTGACCACATATAGCACTCTGATTGATGGCTTTGCCAAAGTTGGTGACCTTGTTGGTGCATCTGAGACTTGGAACAGTATGATGAACCGTGGTTGCCACCCTAATGTTATAGCATATACATGCATGGTGGATGTTCTCTGTAGGAATTTTATGTTTCATCAAGCTCATAGTCTTGTGGAAAATATGGCTGCTGAAGGTTGTCCTCCGAATACAGTTACATTTAACACATTTATCAAAGGGTTATGTGCTGATGGAAAGGTAGATTGGGCTGTCAACATGCTTGATAAAATGGAGAAAAATGGGTGTTTGCCTAACATTACAACATATAATGAGTTGCTGGACGGTCTTTTCAAGGCGAACAGATTCGAAGGAGCTTATGGAATTGTCAGGGAGATAGAAGAAAGAGAGATGATAATGAATTTGGTAACTTACAATACCATTTTGAATGGTTTTTGTCATGCAGGAATGACCAAGGAGGCTATGCAGCTTTTAGGAAAAATGCTTGTAAGGGGAACGGAGCCTGATGTGATCACATATAACACTATTATATATGCCAATTGTAAGGAAGGTATGATAAGCACTGCGATTCAGCTTTTCGACAGAATTGGTGCAGAAAAGCAGTGGCAACCAGATGTAGTAGCTTATACTAGTCTTGTGTGGGGGATTTGTAATTGGGTAGGTTTAGATGAGGCCATGATTTATCTAAATAAGATGGTAAGTGAAGGGATCTGCCCCAACACGGGCACGTGGAATGCATTGGTGCGGTGTTTCTTTAGCAGTTTAGGTCGTTTGGAGCCAATCTACATGCTGGACGATATAATTCGCAATCAATAAGAAAACTGAGTTAGATGCTCTTATGGAGAATCATCTGTTTCTGCGATGAGCTTACAGACATGCTTACACATTAAAGTCCGGTTACCTGTGAATATCTAAAGTAGCTCATACGCCCATTCCTTGCTTCCAGAAGTCTGAGCAAGCTGTTAGTACAGTTGTGCACCTTGGAGGCCATGGAAAAATGATGCGGCAGCAGTTTTCAGTCTGCACTGGAACTATTGCATTGCCTGAGATCCGATGGAGGCAAAAGCCATGCACCATGCTGCCCAGAAATGCTGCAACATGTCACTGATCTTTAACTCTTTTTCTTCTGGCATATCGCTTTGCGCTCTTGTTGTAGCAATGGGCAGGTGTTTTATGCATGTAATTTCCACAGTTTCGTTCTCTTTTTTGGTCGAAAATGTAATCCGTGTGATTTGCTCACGTATGTATGAATCGTGTTCATGAGTTGTGAATAGAAAATTTTGGCTACAAATGCAAGTAATGCAACATATCATAAGAGTGTTTTCTTCAATTTTCCTTTTCTGTCTACTTTGTCAAGTTCCCATATAACCTGACTTTATGCGAACGAAAATCGAAGGATTTATGCGAACAAAATGAAGGATTTATGCGAACAAATTGAAGCCTATAACGATTCCATAGATCAATTTTTTTTAAAGAACATGATTTATTTGAAAAAAAAAAAAGAAGACATTCTGAACAGGCTAAATTAAATGTCAACCAAACTAGTCCTATTTGTTCATGTTCTATTCCTTTTTCAAATAAGATTTAGCAATCCGGCCGTCAGCTCCGTTAGGGTAGATACCGCCAGTGACACCTTCATCACCGCTACCATATACGATCCTTAAGATCTCCTCTGGAGTCCTGTCATATGCAACTGAGTAATTGTCTCCGGCGAGAATGTTGCCGCTAATTTTTCCCTCAGCGCCTATGTATTCTTGAACCACAAGGCCTTCATCTTTCAAACCTGTGCGTCCTAGCTTATTCCTTAGATCCGAAAGACGATTTGTGAACTCAGCCACTGTAATACCATACGGTTTCACAATCAGGTTCGCGTGCTCGTATAGCAGTGCTCGAATCACTGCATCTTGGCCTGATTCCACGCCCAAAAGACCTGCAACTAGCTGAACAGGACCAACATGCACTTTCAGGTTCACAATAGTATGTGAAGAGTAACAAATCTGGTTATGCTTTTAAGGTAACGTCTCGCCAGACTTATTTTTCCGGACAACTGCCAAGACTATAAATCTGGACGATGAATCATGTTGACTCTTGTTATAATGTGTGGTCGAGATTCACATTCTAAAAACACAATAATTATCTAACATAATATTTACAATTCTTGATACTGCGTTTGAAGCTTACCCTTTTGGAAGTAGCACCTTGGAGTTTAGGGCTTGCACCAACATAGCCAGTGAGACCAACATAAGGAATCAAATAGGATGCAAGGAGATAGTTGATTGAATTGGCATAAGGGTCAAATGGTGGATTTAAGGGACTCCCAAATGCAGAATCAAACACATGAGCAAATGATTCTGCACTTAAATTCAATAATGGCCTTGGGAAACCCTTCACAGTTTTCTTAATGGCTCTGCACCAAAAAACATATAATTACGTTAGAAAAGCTTTCTAATTATGTAGCATTTATAGACGAGAAATGATTTATGCACGCTCATTTCCTTCTTTTGTACATTCCTGTTCATTTTTTGTTTTTTAATTCATTCGATCTAAACGCTAGAAATAAACAAGCTTGGCATACAGAAGATAAAAGAGGTCTTCATAAATAACTTCCCTCAAAAATTAGGAAAATTACGAGGGAAAATGGATAGAAGATTGAACCTCAAGTGTCCAACTTCTTGCCATCCAAATTGCGCAATGACATCCCTAGTGAAGTGGTCCAAATGTGCCCTTTTAGCACCAATGGGACTTGGACCTCCTAGGGTTAAGCTCGGATCAACTGTATCCAAGCCATGCCCGAAAGCACCATACAAAAAGAACTCAGCTTCCAAGTACTCTAAATTCAAAGGAAACTCCAAAAGATCGACATCCGATTGCGGGACAGACGAGGAGCCGTTGTGGTTGTGGTGGTCCAATATCGATTCGGAAGAACAAGATAGTGGGAGGAGGACGAGGAAGGCAGCAATGGCGGTGGCATAAGCAAGCGTAGGCATGTTTGTTACAGCTTTGAGTGTCTCAATAAGTGATGGACTTGTTCATTTTATATAGCATTCTGACGAGCTCATGAGTTTAATCCACGTTTAAAAAATTAAGAAAAAAAAGAAAGAAAAATCTGATGAGAACGTCTATGTTTGCATGCATGGTGGGTGTACGTGGCCGATGATCGGGGATGATTCATGATCCGTAAGACAGCAACAATTTCATGTTGAAAGATTTGCTACAAATTACTTTCCTAAGTAATCTTTTATGTTCGAAATCGTTTGGAATGGACATCAACAAATATAAATATTTGGATTTTGTATGATTAGAATAGACAACTCATTATATTCGATTTTATTTAGAGGAAACAAGAGTTGGATTAGACATTAAGGAAACTTTATTTTAGTTTTACTATTGAGGAAAATTGAAATTGTAAAATTTTTCTATGAGTAATTTATCGTCTATTGTCAAGTCATGTACACAATGTTTTCATTTCTCACTTTAGTTTACCTTAAATATAATAGGATAGTAGGTTATCCATTCTAATCAATCCTAACTGGACACCAACCATTGCCTTAACACACATAAAAGTTAACCACATCGTGGACAATGACTAATGCAGGTATGTTCCACATATATGGTATGGCAAAACCTAATTAGAGAGTGTCGGCAATTTGATTAATTTTTTGCCTAAATATACTTAGGTCATATCTTATTTCATGATACACAAAAAATAAAATTTTATGAATTGGATTTAAAGATTTGTAGAATGACTTAAAATCCAAAGTTATGATATTATATGCCATGTTGTAATTAAAATTTCAGTGTGATTGTGATAAAGGCACAAGGGATGAGAAATATATGTCTTCTGTCATTTCTCTATCTAAAATTTAGGTCACACATCGAATCTACATCAGGGTGCATAGGCACGATTGCTTTTCACGCGTTAGTAGGTTAAATAGTTAGTTTTTAGTCGAAAGAAAAATCGAGGAGAATTGAATCTAGACAAAATGCATAGGGATGATTACATTTTACTGCTACAATAAAGTGCTATATACTTATATGCCAGTCTTTTATTTTTTTAGTACATCGATATTTTTTTAGTACATCGATATTATATGCCATGTTGTAATTAAAATTTCAGTGTGATTGTGATAAAGGCACAAGGGATGAGAAATATATGTCTTCTGTCATTTCTCTATCTAAAATTTAGGTCACACATCGAATCTACATCAGGGTGCATAGGCACGATTGCTTTTCACGCGTTAGTAGGTTAAATAGTTAGTTTTTAGTCGAAAGAAAAATCGAGGAGAATTGAATCTAGACAAAATGCATAGGGATGATTACATTTTACTGCTACAATAAAGTGCTATATACTTATATGCCAGTCTTTTATTTTTTTAGTACATCGATATTTTTTTAGTACATCGATATTATATGCCATGTTGTAATTAAAATTTCAGTGTGATTGTGATAAAGGCACAAGGGATGAGAAATATATGTCTTCTGTCATTTCTCTATCTAAAATTTAGGTCACACATCGAATCTACATCAGGGTGCATAGGCACGATTGCTTTTCACGCGTTAGTAGGTTAAATAGTTAGTTTTTAGTCGAAAGAAAAATCGAGGAGAATTGAATCTAGACAAAATGCATAGGGATGATTACATTTTACTGCTACAATAAAGTGCTATATACTTATATGCCAGTCTTTTATTTTTTTAGTACATCGATATTTTTACACTAAGAGGATGAGGAGTTCGGCTAAGCCACACAATGGACAGTCTAATTTGGTATCGAATTCGCCATCCACGAAATTCGAACTTAGGTCCTCTTACTTCCAAATGAAGAAGAATATCACCAGATACCATAGTACTAAGTGGCTATATATATGCGAGCCTCTTAAATGGGAATCAAATCAACCGTTTTAGCTAAAACACTTTGAATATATAAAATAACCTAAAAGACATAAATCCAAACAAAACCTTTATATGCTACCATCTATTTATATTTAATCTATTGAAAACTTGATATCAATCCAATTTTTTTTTGCCAATAGTAGGAATAGTCCAATTTATTAAAATAAGTCCAATTCCTTAAATTTAATTATTTAATTATCAATAATTATCTATTCAATGATAAGATTTAGGGGTTTTTGAACTTTAATCCTTCAAGAAGATTAAAATTTAAAAAAAATCTGGTGTTAGATTGAATATTGATTTTTAGTCCCTAATGTGTCCTTAATTCAAAATAATTAATGTGTATTTTATTTAATATCTCCCATTAAATATTTAAATTTATTAATACACAAATTTTAATTTATTTTTTGACCAAAAAAGAGTTTTTAAATTTATTAATTTTATTTAACATTCTTCAAACTTGAAAAACTCAATTAATGTACCTAAATGTTAGTACCGAAATGTGTGTACCGAAATATATTATATTGAACTAATATATTTAAATGTTAGTACCGAAATGTATTAATATTAAATTAATGTACCTAAATGTGTATAACGAAATGTATGCACCGAAATGTGTGTACCTAAATATATGTACCGAAATGTATATACCTAAATATATGCACCGAAATGTGTGTACCTAAATATATGTACCGAAATGTATATACCTAAATATATGCACCGAAATGTATGTATTTAAATATATGCACCGAAATGTATGTACCTAAATATATGCACTGAAATGTATTAATATTAAATTAATGTACCTAAATGTGTGTACCGAATGCACCGAAATGTTAGTACTGAAATGTATGCACCGAAATGTATGTACCTAAATGTATGCACCGAAATGTGTGTACCGAAATGTATGCACCGAAATGTGTGTACCAAAATGTGTATACCTAAATGTATGCACCGAAATGTATTATAATGAATTTAATATACCTAAACGAAGAAGTTACAGTACATCGAAATATATTGTATAACAAAAATTAGTTTATCTAAATGTTCACAACAAAAATATATTACAATGAATGAAATAAAATTAATACATTAAAAATTAGAAAAGAAAAAGATAAATAATTAAAAAATAAAAATATAATTAATAAATGAGGTTATTAATGTATCAAGGGACTAAAATTAGATTTTGATCTTACTCATGGTTTTAATCAAAAAGTAATCTTTGCTAAGGACTAAAATGA
This sequence comes from Crataegus laevigata, assembly GCA_963580275.1. Taxonomy (NCBI): domain Eukaryota; kingdom Viridiplantae; phylum Streptophyta; class Magnoliopsida; order Rosales; family Rosaceae; genus Crataegus; species Crataegus laevigata. The sequence continues at coordinate 11,291,992 of OY756940.1, read as the reverse complement.
AGTTTTCTATAAGATTTATTATAAAAATCAAATTTCTTCCTAATTATCTCTTTGATTATTTCTTTTATTTTATTTTATTGTTATTTTTTGTTCTTCTTCCTACTTTAAACCCCATTTATAGATTTTATTTTTAATTTTTATAATCAACCTATATCACAGGTTAATTATTTTTATGTATCTATATGATAGATTCTTTTTTATAATCAACATGTCACAGATTAATATGTCTTGCTTGTAGATATATTATGTTTTTTCCTACCTTTTAGTTAGGTTTCATATCTCGCTGACAGGTATAATATACATTCATATATTTGTTACTTGAGTTAAGGTAAAATGTTTTGTAGATAATTTATATTAGTATATTAGTTTTTTTTTGTTATAAGATATTAATTAGATTTTTTTTGGAGTTGAAAAATGCATAATATTAGAAGATTTTAATTGATTTTTAATATTTTAAAAAAATATAAAATGAGTATAAAAGAAATAAAAACATGTAATTAGATAATTGGATTCACTCCTAAAAACCATCTATGTTTTTTAACCTAGATCTAAAAGCCCCTTATTTTAAACATTACATAAATTAATACAAAAGCATTTCTCACTTTCTCTGTCACAACCCGTCCCGGAATTTTTACATCAATGGTGTGAAGTTACTAAAATGCCCTTGAGCATTGGGTGTGCGTTTGTGAATTGAGCTAAGGTTTTGGTCCAATTATGTTAAATTCCTAAGTTTGTGGACCCAATTGAAAGTTAAAATGGTTTGTTTTGATTGGTGACCCAAGAATTTGGACCCCACACACACACACCTCACTTTTTCCCTTTTTCTCTCTTCTCTCCCGTGCTTTCTCTCTCTCTTTTCTTCTCTCTCGTACGGAGAAGCATCAAAACCCTCCCAAACGTTGCAGATCGAAGGTTTAAAGAACCCCATTGTGTTCCTCATGGTGTTACGAATTGATTGGTACCATTTTCAAGTAAGAAAACCTTCGAAAACCCGAGAAACCCTAACCTCCGATTCATGCACTGTTCATGCACTAATTAATGTGAGGTTTTTAGGAGTTTTTAAGGTCATATGGAGCTTTAGATTGTCTCCACGAAGCTCGAAGAAGAACGTTGAGTTGTTTTGGACGTCAAAAAGCCTAGTTTCAAAGAGTTGCAGAGGTGGCCCGGAAGTTTGTGGTTTCTCCGGCAAGATCTAGTGGATTTCAAGCTTTGAAATTGGTAAGGTTATGTTCTAAATGTTGTGAGCTTCAATTTGGTGAAAATTTCGTGAGTTTTGGTGAAGAAATGACTAAGAAGACAAGGCATATTCCATCAGTTTTGACGGAATATGCTAACGGCGTTAGGTGACGCCGTTAGTTTTCTAACGGAATATTCCTGACGACGTTAACTGACGCCGTCAGTGTACCTGGCACATGGCCGTGCGTGGGGGCGTGTCTGGTAGTGCCTTGGTCGGCGCGTGGGTGGTCGAAAAAAATTCTAAAAATTTAGGGATGTTCCTGAGGTTGTGCAGATCACGTTGCTATATTCAAATACCAAAATTGAGCATTGTATGAGAAGTTATTTCCAAGTTTCATTTATGTGCTTTAAAATAACTTTTTATAGTTGCTTCTTATATAGGCGAGACCCATCCGGAGGACGAGCGTAGCCAGACTAGGCGTGGGGGTTACGATCCGGCTACATATCAGTGAGTGGGCTTTTGGTTTTCCGTATATACCTATATACTTGCTATTTTTCCTAGAAAATGAAATTGAATGATTATACGTTTTGAAATGCCATGCAAAGTATCTACCTATTTTATTTAGGCATTAGTTGTTGCATATGTTTATGATGGGTGTTGCGGATGCACATGTAAGCGCCAGGTAAGTTTATATGTTGGTGATGATGAGTAATGTTATGATGAAAACGATGTGATGTGTTGAGAGCTCATAAACTTGCACCTTGATATTAGTGCTCCCACACGGAGTTAGGGCACAGTCCTTCACGTGATGTTCACCTCCCGCACCATATGCTCGCCTTGGATCCAAGTTAGGTGCACAGTCCTGTCGTATAGACCACTATAAGTGGGTTCAACTCGTAGGTGACTCGCGATTATTCGCACAGTCTTCATGTGATCGTAGCACTATAACATATTTATTCTATACTCAGTTATGTTATGTAAACCACTAGAGGTGATGTTGATTTGTGTGCAAGATATTTGATATGGTTGAGATTGATTATGAGTTGTTGATTCAGCCAATGGCTGATTTGATACCTGGTGTTTATATTTATTCACTGAGTTACTATTGATTTTTCGTTGAGATACTTTTGCATGGCATACTTTTGGTATACAACTGATTTTCACTATTGCTGAGCATAATTTTGAGATATATATATATATGAGTATATACTTTATTTTTAGGAAATTATACAGGTTTTACGGCGAGGGGTTAAAACTTTTGAGAAATGAAATGATTTTGAAAAGCTTTGTTTTTGCCCACTCATGCTTTCTGTTTTTCGCCCCTCCAGGTTCTAGGTAGTGTTTGTTGGTGGCTTACGAGGATCCCAGCATAAGTTCTGACAGACCATCACTCATGTAGGACCACAATTGGGTGTTATTTGAATTTAGTACTTTCCTGCTTGACTGCACTAGACCATTTATGCTCTGGTTGTGTAATCACACTTAATTCTCGCACTAGCGTGTTATCTTAGTAGGACTGTTAGTTGCTTGGTTTAATTTGTTCATATTTCTTCTTTTAATCTTGTTTCCGCACTGTGCACATGGTTACGTCACCCTCACGTGACGGCCAGCATGCCTCGATTTTGGTCGGGATGTGTCATTCTCTGCCCTCAGTTTTCTTATCCATCTTGTTGTTCCTAAATTGTTGTTCTACCCTTCCTTGTTCCCTATTTTCGTCTATATCATCACTGTCAAATGATTAATCCGATATATAGCAATATGAATAAGGATGGGATGGAGCCAAATGTGTATGCTTGTAACATTCTGTTGAAGGCATTGTGTAAGATTATAAGGTGGACGCTGCCCACAAACTGCTTGTTGAAAATGCAGTAAGCTATATGACTATAGTGTTTTCTTTGTGTAGACTTGGGAAGGTAGAGGAGGCTAGGCAATTTGCTGGTATATTTGAGGTGCCCCTTAGAGGCCATGGAAAATTGATGTACAGATGACTCTGTTAGAATTCTTATTGGACTTAACTAAGTAGGATAAAGAAAATTATTTTGTTTAAATTCAAAACTAATTAGAGTTATTAGAATATCTCCAAATGGCTCCAAAGGTGAGATGTAAAAATGTCCACATTAGCAATAACAGTAAAAAAAAAGAGACTACATTAGTGTTTTCCAACCGAAATGTCAATGCTTATATGACATAACATGGAATGGAGAGAGTTTGTTGTCAAATTTGACAGCAGCTTCAAATAATTTTTAATTAATTATTAAATATTTTTTAAATTTGATACCGTTCGTGACACTTTCGACATTTTTTAAAGTTTAACATCTCCATTGGAGATGGTCTTAGAGTGTTTTTTTTTACTGCATTTGCCCCTCTACTCTTCTCTTTCTCCTTCACTTTGATGCTCTCAATCTCGAACCACCAACTCCTCAAATTCCAAGTTCAATTCAACCTCACCTCAAAATCAGCCCCAACACTGCCATAATTCACCCAACACTGCCATAATTCACCCAACCCACAACCACCAATTGTAAGTCCCTTACCTTATCCTATCCAAAATCATCCCCACCACCACATCCCTTAGTTGCAAGTCCCTTGACTTTAAAATCTAAGCCAATGTTAATGAAACAACAAAGAGAGGGGTCATGCAAACCAATGTCTTTTGGTTGCAGAGTTTTTTTTCATAACTATGGGAGAATTAGAGTGAGAAATCTCAAAGATGAAGAAGAAGAAAGAGATGATAAATAAAAAACTAAAACAGTCTGGGATAGTGAAAAAATAAATCAGACTTAGAGCACAGATGACCTATAATTGAATTTAGGGTTTGTTAACAACGATGGGGTGTGGGGGTGTGGGGGTGTGAGGAAGAAATAGGAGTTGGCGGGGGAAGAGAGGTGGGGGAAGAGGATTCAGCCATTGGATTTCTGTTCCTATAGAACCGATCTTGAGAGGATTTGAATCCAATAAATAGTTAGAATATGTATATTCTATCACTCTTTCTCACCCTATGTTTACATGAAGGAGTCTACTCAAGTACAAAAAAAATGGAACCGGGAAACGGACACTGCATTATAGTGTCTGAATCTAAATGTAAAAAAAAAGAGCTAGGAAACGGACATTGCATTACAGCGTATGAATCTAAATGTAAAATCAGGAGTCGCGTGAGGTGTGAAGTGTAGGAGATGTGCGAGTGATGGAAAAAATAGTACCAAGAAACAGACACTGCAACGCAGCATTTGAATCCAAAAATGAAAAACATAACCAGGAAACGGACACTGCATTACAGTGTCTAAATCCAAATGTACAAAGGAACCTGTAGGAGGCGTGTGAGTGATGGAAAAAATAAAACCAATAAATGGACACTGCAACTCAGTGTTTGAATCTAAATGTAAAAAATAGAATCAGGATACAAACACTGCATTGCAGTGTTTGATCCGTATTGACTTATTCAAAATATAAAACTGTAAGAAAGAGAGTGTTAATTGAATTGGGTGTCAGCTGTAGTTGCATATTTTGTAATTTTTGTTTATTTTAAATGCATTTAAGTATCACAATACATAACTGACCTATTTATAATTAACATAAATATTGTTGATCTATTGTTAATATTGTAACTTTTATTGATTTTTCACAAAATCACCCTAAAAAAAAGATTTATGTATCATATTAAAGATTTGTAGAATGAATTAATATCCAGCGGTATGATATTAATAATATGACATGTTGTAATTAATATTTCACGGTGTGATTATGATAAAGGCACTGGGCATGCGAAATAAAGTTTCAGTCTAAATTTAAGGTTACAACATGCCACTCCCAATTTTTTTTAGTAGAGCAATAACGTTAGGAGGTTAATAGTTAGTTGTTAGGCAATAGAGGAATCGGTGGGAAACGAATTCATACCAAATTGCATAAGCATGATTACTTTCAATTGTTGCAGTAAAGTGTAATCTGCTTATATGTCATTCTCTGAAATGGGAATCAAATCAACAGTGGTAGCTAAAGCACTGTGAATATACATTAAATCAACAAAAAATGTTATTCTTACCATCTATTTGTACCCTCTCTCTAATAAAGATGGAACTCACATGTGTTAGCGAACTTCTATTAGAAAGATGATACAAATGATGGTTCAAATAGGTAGTAAGTGTAGTAATACTCTAAATCAACTATAAGATATCTACAAATTTAAACGTGTTACACAAATTTATACAAAAACATTTCTCAATTCTCTGCCCTAAGTTTTCTTGTCATTCCTGTTTTTCCTACACCATTCGTTCTACCCTTCCTTGTTCCCTATCTTCTATATCATCATTGTCAGCGTCGACAATAATAATCCCATCTTCATCTTCATATTCTTAGTCATCGTACTCCATATCATCCTCTTCTTCTTCATCAGAATCTGTACTGCCAACGAGGGTGTGAAACTCGGGAGGAGGAGGGCAGCCTTCTGTGATTGCCTCGTTCCTCTTTATTACAAGATGCCGAATGACTCTCTTATCCTTGTCTAGCATGGTCTTGAAGTCATTTATCCATTTGGCTTCCATCTCAAAGTTCATCAAAACGTGGTAAGCGTTCTTCGCTTTCTTTATTTGGTATGCTAGTCTTCGCATTCCCCAATCACTCGCTCTCCATATCCTGGCTTTCTTCTCCCCTAAAAACTCTGCAAGTAATTCAAATATAAACTTCAGTAAACATTTGTCGGTATATTTCAGTTGCAACTCAAGGGTAAGGGAACTTCATTCTACAAGAATTTCGATAAGTATACGCCCCTTCAGTAGAACGTCAGCAAGTTGCTATATGAATGTTCAATCTAAGCAATACTTACTTAAAGGTAGATGAAATTATACCAATTACAAGCTCGCTTGCCATGTTAGGCGAAAAACTAAATTATAATGTTAAAAACAAGAAAAGCTATCCATTCAAGTTCATCACCACTCCTCAAAATTCTTCAAATATGATACCTCAAGTTAAATTGCTAAAGATTTTTCAAGGGCCAGCGCTGACAGTATTTCAAGGGCAAGCTAAATGTGAGAGATCAACATTTCAGAAAGGAAAACATTAACGCCGAAACATCCAGACATCATCATAGTATGTGTAACCTTATTTCGAACTCTACTTCTGTTTGTCTCTTTATTGTAGAGACAGTAATAAGAGAGTTGGAGGACAAAATTTTAAATAGATCATGGTGAACCTATGATATTCGGTTCAGTAATAACAGAGACATTACTAAGAAAGTTAGAAGAGAAAATTTGGCATACATCAAAATCATGGTGAATCTATGATTCAGTATTGACAGAGACATTACTAAGCCCTAGTTTGGGAGTGAGGTGCTTAAAAAAAAAGCACCCATGAAAAAAAGCTGTAAGAGTTTTAGGTGTTTGGTAAACTAAAAAAAAAGGGCTTATTTTGGAAGCTGCTGTGAGAATAAGCTGAAATCAAAGGAAAAAGCTGAAGCACCTATTTGTAGCTTTGGAAAACTGGCTTTTTTTCAAAGCACACGGAGCTACAGTGCTCCTTTAATGAAAAGACCCACTATCAGACTGCTTTTTTTTCTAAAAGCACTTTTACAAAAATGTTTACCAAACACTCAGCTGATTTATTTCACAGCCGCTTATTCTCACAGCACAGCCACTTATTCTCACAGCAGCTTTTTTTCAAAGCACAGCAAAACCAAACTAGTCCTAAGAGAGTTGGAAGAAAAAAAATCTAACCTTCAATTTTCTCCTTGACACTCCCAACCTCTTCCGCATGCTTCTCATGAATCAGATAAACCAGTTCATAGTGGCGCACTGTAACAACGGAAACAGTAAGTCATAACCAGCCCACTGTGGTTAAAACTCAATAACATTTTCCACTTGTTTTATGAATTGTCAGAAAGACAATTTCTTTCACCATTTAGATCACACAAGTCAAACCAAGAGACAAACCGACTAGCAAGAAAAATGAGCATGAACCACACTTACTTCGTTCCTCATTCAAATCGCTTTGCAGCCGAAGCTTCAAAAATTCATACACCTTCTCTGCATAGTGACGAAAACAAAATTAATAACTGCAACACCCCAAATCATTCTTCGAAAAAAAGGAAATCGCTGCTCCTTTTTCTAAAAGTAGCAATCACGTTTGAATCATGATGACTCGCCTTCTTCGGCATCAGCAAACTCGGGGACAAGATTACCACCTTCCCGAACTTTCTTCTACAATTCATAACAAAGTCTCATCCCAAAATCCACCATAATTAAACATAAGCAACCCAAAAAAAATCTGATCTTATCCACATTCATTTAGTTTTTCAAGAAAAATAAAATCTCTTTCGACGCAAGGCTCACACTTGAGTGGTAAAAGACAATAACCCAATGAAACAGAGCAAACCCACAATTTGAATGTATCAGAAACAATAATTTACATAGTTTTTTAAATCCCCCATAACAAACTTTGTGCATTCTACAGCAGCCAAAAATTAAAGGGTTGCACTCAAAAGTCTCGATTTTTCAGAAGCCAAAGTTACACAAGTCAAAAAATCAATAAACCCAAAATAAAGAAGTGAAAAAAGAGTAAAAAAAATATGGAGTTTGTGTAGAAATTTAATTAATGACAACCTGTCTAAGCAGCACAGATTCAGGGAAAGGCCCAGTGGCCACATCCGGTTTCGATGCAAAGCTGTGATTGTCTTCCTTCTTCTTCTCCTTGTTGCTGTTCTTCTCACTCCGACTGAGAGCTTCTGAGCGGGAAATGGCCGGCGAGAAGAAAACAACGAGTACCCATTTCAGAATTTCAAGCTCGAATTTTGGTTTCTGGAGGAGGACCCATTTGTGCCGACCGGTTTTAGAGCCGTTGGAGTGAGAGAAGCTCCAGAGAAGGAGTGTGTCAGTGCCCCCATTCAAGCAGTTTTGGAGCTGAGACTCGGCGAGGATATCCGATTTGCGGCACCGGTGAAGGGAGAGGGGTGGTTTCGTAATTTCGGTAAAGTTATATCACAACGGTAAAATCCTGTCCGTCTATAAGTGGATCCTGGCCTACCGTCCGTTTGATTCATCTAATTCTCCGTGGTAGATATCCAACGGTCTCCTAGTTAATTGGTTTTTCTAGGCATCAATTTTGTTTTTATTTTTTTTATTTTTATCTTAGTATAATAATATCAATGTACTAAAAAGGAAATTCAAGATCACGATTACTTTTTTTTAACGACACTCTAAACTCTTATAATTTATAAAATTTATTTGAAAAAGAATTTATATGTTGACTTATGATTCAGCCAACTGACTTTTGCTCGATAAATACCATGGTATAAGCCATAAGTTAATAAAAATATCATATTACTCTTGAAATAAAATGAAACCCTAATTACGTGATGACATAACTAACCCCGACGGCGGAACTTGAAATTCCCACTGAGGTGGAATGTGACTTTCCTTTTTCCTCCGTCTACTAGAATAATGTTATTTACTCACTCATTTTACCTACCATAAATTCTTGTTAATTTTAATTATTAATCTTCTTTAATTTATTCGACCCGACAATTGAAAATTAAAAAAAATGTGTGAATAACAATAACCTCTATTATATGCGGGTGACCAACCGACTTTGTTGTGAGAGTTGTTACTTGTTTGGATAAAATGAACTAATTTTGCTTGGTGAGATAGGCTAAAGGCTAGTTTGGCCTTGCTGAAATTATTTTAAAAACAACTAGGACTAAAATTGTACTTGATAAATTTAAAAAAAAATAAAAATTGTCAAAATCATGTGCCGAAACACAAAAGTTAGAAGCAGCTCTGTCAAAATCATGGGCCGAAAACAAAAAGCAGAAGCAGCTCTACCCCAGCTTTCGAAAACATCAATTTTTTTTTTCACAGCACATCAACCCCAAACTAGCCTTAAGCTCCATAGTTTCTTTCATAAGAACTAACACAGTTAATGTATGTCCCAAAAGGGGTACAAAATGGGTTGTTTTTGTACAAAATTTAACTAGCAACAAGGGTGGATTAGTATCAAGACATTTCAATCCCCAATGGCACCTAATTAGAGTAACCTGTCAAGAATCAAATTCAAATCGAACCACTGGAGATTGAGAAACCATTTCGATACCACAAGTTCAAACCTGAACCACCAAAGCGATCCTATTGGGAGCATAACAAGGATTAAATCGACTCTGTCGCGGGTTTATCATTTTGAACTTATGATTAATGATGAGAAGCTACGAAGACGATTAAGAACGATTTGACGGTATACAAACTCCGTAGTATTGCAGGCTAATGGTGATTAGATTCTATACTTATGATTAATGATGTCAAACTTTCCTCAGGCCTTCTTTTCTGAAAAAAAAAAAGAAAAAAAAGAAAAAACACAAGACAACAGGCCGACATTGAACATATGAACTTTCTTATCAGGAATCAGTATCACTAAGATTAGTGCGAAACAAACGGCGACAACTTGGATACTCACCATTTCTTTCCCTTTTTCTTTCTCTTGTTAGCACTGCCACTGGTGCTGCCACCGCTCTTGGTACCAGGTCCGGATTTGGCAGATGGGCTCTCAGTGGAGGTGCCGGCACCAGAACTTTCAAACATGCCAGTTTGCACTGCATTCTGTAACCACTCGAAGAATTCTTCCTCTGTCATGTTCTCTTCCATATTCGATGTTGGCATCCGACCTCCTCTTTGCCCTGAACTTGCTCCCTTTCCGGTATTATGCTTATTAGAGGTCACACTAGTGTTCACATGAAAACTTGGCTTGTGAGTGTTGGCTGGACATCTCATTCCCTGCAACAAACCTTAGCTTCATGCTCATCTGCTTTCAATGTGACAATAATTGTGTGTAGGTGTAGAAGCCGGCATGCGTGTTTTTCAAAAGGAAAAAAGAATATCCATGATAAACTTATAAGAACAATTCAAACTGAATTACCTGGCAAATATACCACTCGGTAGCATTGTATATCTTGCCATCGGCACAAATAAATGCGGATGGAGCATCTAACTGCACATACAACATTATTTAAAAAGGGATAATCTCACATTAGACACATTTCAGGTACCAATAGACAAAGCCTTTAGTCATACTGATGATAATTCTTTTTCATTCTCTAAGGTTCTTTTCTTTCAGTTCCTACTCGCAAACAATGAGCAAACTATCAAGACGCAAAATTCTAAAACAACCTTTCTCCGGCATATATAAATGCACGTACCTTCTGCAACATTCCAAAGAAGAAGGGTTGGGAAGATTGTTCAACCCACCCATCTCCATCTTTTGCTTGATGAAAATCTTTGCAATCCTTTCAAAAGAGAAATTCCACAATGAAAACAGCAGCACCAGGTGCAAAAATCTCTAGCAGCATCACGCTTTAAGGATGCAAAACCCTTAAACTCTTTGACAGATGCAAACTAATAGAACAACATTAAAAGCTTTAAAGGTAAATGAAAACCTGGCACCATCGTGATTGGGATTTTGATTTCCTGGTGAGCACCCAAACATGCAAATTGCCGCACTTATTGCAGACGATTCTCCTTGAATCCCCAAATGGGTCCTCGCCATCAGCTTCTGGGTGTGGAAAGCCAGGGGGAAAGACACTGTGCCCTCCATTCTAAGAAACATATTGCAATAAAAGCTTAGGTAAGGTGGATAGACAAAAAGACTAAGAACACATAATAAGTGACATCACTCAGAGCTATATTCAGCAAATGAACAAATAATTCATGGCAATGGTATGTACCCAAAACAACACAAGTTTCTACTAACAATTCCAAGGTTAATCACAAAGTTGAATGATATGACCCCCTTGAATTTCGGGAACCGACTGACAGGTTTCACTATCAAGCTTCAACCTCTTGTCACATTCCTCATGGATATGGAAGAAATTAGTCAAAAGATTTCAGATTATAAAACCAATTACAAGAAAGCATACAAATTAGATATATACTACCTTCTGTGAAGCACTTTGAAATCTACGGAAAATGTTCAGCAGTTCCTCTCTCCTTAATTCGTCGTCATATGTTTTTCGCTTCAGGGAATCAAGTAAAATCTAGAAAAGATGGAGCAAAAAGGGCCAACATATAATCAGAATCAGAATCAGAATCAAATAGACCATAGAAAAAATTTCAATGCATATCAAATGATAACCTCATATGCATTTTGAAGTTTCTTGAAAGCTTCAGCAGCTTTTTCATTTCCCATATTTTTATCAGGATGGACCAACATTGCCTGATAAGAAATATAACAAACTTGTTTAAAGAAAAAGAAACATTTTAACAGAGCAGTATAGCATGTTATCCAGGAGCAGTACTTCTATATGTGTAACCGAATCTCTGGAAAGATAAAAGTCATCATTCACCATAGTAAAACAAATTTAGATCTCAGACTCAATGCTTGGCCATACAAATCTTGAAACTTCCAAGAGAATAACATAGCAAGAAACAAAGAAGTTGGAAAGGATCCCTTTTCATGCCTATTAGACCAAACAAATAATGGCACTTACCTTTTTCTTGTACTCCCGCTTCAGTAAAGAAACATCTACATTCTCGTACCGAGAAAATCCCAACGCAGAATAGTGATCAGTACAGTTTAACAGCCGGACTACTTCATCTTCAGAGGTTATCTCAGAATCAGTGCCACTGGTTGAAGGTACTCCAGGGCTACGATCAGCAGAAAACCATGGGCCATTTCCAGAGGATGAAGCATGCGCCTGCTCACTGTTAAAGAAGTCTGGTTGACCTGGCATTCCTGATGTTTGCTCAGATGATCCGTTGGGTTTTCTCTGCTGACTTACGTTGTTCTTTAGGAAATATATCAGATAATCACTTGAGATAAAAGATAAATTCAGCCCCAAAAGCAAACCCAGCCATCCAACAGATGTCCAAACACAATAAATGGAATACACAGTGACAATTGACAGGGCAATACGCTCATGGCTCAGTGTGAATGCCAAACCTGAATGTTGAAGAATGTCAAATCTCATCAAGCTGTGATGAAGAAATATGCATATTATAAATAGATGATCTGCACTTATAAGAAGGTAAAAGAATCACCTCCTAAGAAGATTATAAATCCTGTTGTCCAAAAGCTTCCATAGAACCACAAGAAAAGAGCTCCACAAAAAGAAACCACCAAAATCGAGAGCATGAACCCAATGAAAAGTCCAATCAAAGCAGCAAAGACCTGGGAATTTATTCAATGGGTATGAGAGCATACTAATGCAAAACTTAACAGATACTCTTAAACTGAACCATCTGCCTCACCCATTGCAAAAAAAAAAAAAAAAAACAAGTAAATATTCATAAGGAAACATTCATAGGTTTAAAAGGACAAGGGACTCAAAACAGGGGCATTTTATTGAAAACAAAACAAGTAGAAAAAAATAAGGCCAACTATAATAATAAACATCCCAGCCATAGCAACTATAAATTATAATGAAGTGAGTGTTCAGTAGCGACTTAGCAATACTAGGGCTTACCAACACAATCAGAAACTTGAACATCCCGGCCATAGCAACTACTGAGAGAATGCTGCACCATATAACTGAAAAGAAGGAAGTTGTCCCCATCCGAACTAAGCTATCAAAACCCCTTAAGGTGCAATCCAACCAGGCCATTGATAAAAGAAACAATATACTCCCAAACTGCATAAGCCACTTCAAAACGAATGGATATGCCTGCTCAAACTTTGTTTTGACATAATCACGGGCATACAGTGCCTTACTTTTTATGGTAAGAAACAATGGCTCGTGCCTCTGTAACCATTCACTAGCCATCTTCGAGAGCGGCAATGCTGATGCCTTCAAGTTTCTAAACCATAGGGTATCTGAAAACTCTAATCGAGCCATCAAAGTTCTCATATGCCATCTATTCAGGGAGGAACCAGATTTTCTTTTTGTGTGTTTTCGGCGTAAGTGGCTCGGAGGTAATGTCCCATTTTCTTCTCTCCTGCTTGGAGCTTCATTATTCCCATTGTGATGTCCTAAATCACTCCCTAAAGAACTTGACTCCTCTGGACCCTGCACTGCATCCATACCTTGCTTCTCTTTCCTTAAAGACTTTCCAGACTTTTGTTTACTTTTATTCTCATCTTCAGGATGATTGGTTTTACTTGCACTGGCTGAAAGAGGACTGCTTGGCTGGTCACCATTTGGCAGTTCCTCTCCAAGAAAAACTTTCACCTCACTTGCCTTCCCATTCCCTTTCGTTTCTCCCAGTGTACACCCTGAATCTGAACCCTTCTTTTTGTGCTTTGATGTCTGCCGATCTACAGCATTCTTCTGTTGATTACCCTTCCGAGCCATAGGGTAAAAGACCTTGACGTACTGAAAATTAAGTCAAGCAAGATGACTTACAATCGATTCAAAGCAGCCATTCCAGAAATACAATCTGAAAATAAACAACACACACAGTCACAAGGATGCATGTATACATAAAATCAAAACTTTTTATGAAATACTTCCGCAAAAATACGACCATTCATAAATCATCAAAAATCAGAGTAGCATTTGTTTTGATAAATTGATTACCGAACTGAAAATTGCCAATGACAGTCATATATAAGTAAAAATCTAAACTTCCCAACTTTACTGATAACAGGCCTTTAGTTAGAGAACTACTAAAGAGTAGACTTAGGAATCGAAAAAGGGTCATGGACCCCATATCAATATTGGGCAACCTGCATAACTTTTGAGGTGTGACGTACAACAAAAACCCAAGAATTTCATTCTAACAAATAACCAAAACCTCATGCAAAAACAAACTTACACTGTTCATTTCGCAAGAAACAAAATTCTCAGGAAGAAATACATGTTACACTGTATTGTTATCAACTTATCACCCACGAATCGATATAAATTTCAACTTAAAAGTAAAAATCACAAAACCCCACTTGAGATTAAAAGCCCCAAATGTCAGAAAAATGATTAGAGCCCAGTTTTAATCATTCAGCATTCCAACACACCGAACAAAAATTCGATGAAAGCAATAAAATTGAGCAGAACGCACATCATAAAATCACAGGAAAATTAGTAATTAACATTGAACGATTGGTGCGGACATACCTGGAGCTCGGAGGCACACAGAGGGATTACTGAGAGAAGAAACTGAAACCAAAAAGCATCAAATTTCTCTGTGTGGCAAATTGGGTTGTTCTGGAAATGGAGGAACTGAGCAATCAGCAATCAGCATGCAATCCAAATGTCACAGTTTTTATTTGGGTCTGCAAGAAAAGGTCAGAGAAGCACTCGTGAAGAAGCTCCGTAGGAGTTTTTCCGTTGAATTGCGGTCTGTTTGGCTGACTGGATTTCCTTGTTCAGGATTAAGCAGGGCTCCGGGTCCCACGTGTCCTTTAATTTTCGGATTTTCTTTTTGTCCAAAGCCCAAAAAAATAAAAAGCCCATAAAGTTTTCTTTTGGTGTGGTGTGAGCCTAGTAAACACCTCCAGCTGCTTTTAGCAGAATCTCTTACGACTAGTGCTTCATGGAAAAGCAGTTCCAAACAAATTCTTTTTAGCATTTTGTACCGTTTGATTAATGAGCTTTGTTTTTTCAATGGCAGCGGGAAGGGAAAGTCTTAATTTTCATAATAATATATTCATCATGCGAATATATTTTCAACTGAGTATAAAAAATTTCGATAAAAATGATGCATTGTTAAGTTTGTAAATTTCACAGATCGTTTTAGAATAGTGGTGGGTATAGTAAGATGAGTTGCCAGCAATCTGGCCGGACCAAGAGCTCTCGGCCAACCCTCCCTTAATAGGAACGGTGGGTGTCACAGCCACGTCCTCTTTCTACTATCAAGAAAATAAGAATTATATGATAGATGTTGTAAAGTAAGTGGATGTCCACTCAATTATATGTGGAATAATAGCTGTCCTCCACCATTTTGTTCCACTGCAAAAAGATGCTGATGTTTTGATCATGCTTCTCTTATAAATAGAAGAGAAATGGGAAGGAAAAAATACACACCAACATAGAAGCCACAAGGCTCACAGAAGAAAATAGAGAGGAGAGAAAAGAGAGGGGAAGAAGAGGGAGAGAATATAGAGAGTTATACTCTTATTATTCCAGATTATAAAGTAAAATACTATTGTTGCTCGAGAATGTACTTCAATCACAACGACTATAGAGAAACTTTGTAAATTTTGTATTTTATTTATTTATTCTACAGCACACACCGTCGATTTTACAACACTTTGTCAGCACGAGAAGCTCTTGAAATCCAACTGGTGAACAACCAGGTGTATTTTCGAAATTGAACATCAGTGGCGGCAAGAGCAGCCCACGGCGCTACACCAACTTCGTCGGCAAGTTCGTCAATCTCAACAACCCTCTCTGAGCACAACTGCAACAGTACTCAGGAGTTTCCAAAAGTCTCACACGCACCTTTACACGCATCGCCGTCGCCAACCCTTAACTCGGTCGAACACATCCTGTTCAGATCCATGAAGCACGATCAAAGCATACTAACCCGACCCACCAATCCCTTCGACGAAAACAGAACCGGAGAATGGACGAGCATACTTCGTCTCCTGGTTTTTCAATTGCAGCTGGAAGAAATACAAAAGAACAGAAAAGAAAAAAAAAGAAAAGAAAAGGGGAGCTAAATCCTCTTAGGTATAAAAACTCTTTTTGATCTTTCTTGGTTTTAGCTTTTGTTTCTTTATTCTTGAAGAAGTTGTCAAGATGCGCATGAACTAAAGGAGAGAGCTCCTGGATCAACAGCCCCATCCTCTACCCAGAACTGTATTCTCCCACCATCCCCGGTTTACAATGATGGGGTTATGGAACATTTCTACACCCCACTAAACAAAAGGTTACAAGACAAGTAACAATAACAAAAAGAAAAGGACGGCATCTAAATAATAAAATATAAAATATAAAAAGGGCAAGGCAGAATGGTGCATTTGCACCCTTTGAATGAAAAAATAATAAAATAATAAAAAAAGTGAAGGCTTTTCAATGGTGTTGCATCATCTGAAAAGAAAGAAGAAACAATATATATTTATTTACGTGAATGGTATTGAGTTAAAAATTTTGCACAAGTTCTGTTTACTTTAAAGTAATTTATTTACCATGAACGATATTATTGCATATTGCTTTAAGTTTGATTTATGTAAATGGTGTTGAATTAAAGCCTTTGTCACAAACTTTATTTACTTAAAAGTAATTTATTTATCATGGCTGTAACTACCGCCTATTACTTTAATTTATTTATTGTACTTCTTTTTGTTACGATGAATACATATTGGACCCGAAGTTCATTGATCAGATCATAACCTAAAGTTTCTTTATCCTCATCACATAAAATGATTAGACCCGAAGTTCCATCGTGCAAAAAGATCAGGCATGAAGTCCCTAGATTCTTAAGATCGGACATGAAGTTCCTTGATAAGTACCTTAAGTTTGAAGAGTCGAAGTGTCACAACTTAATTGTAATAAAGACTATGAGAGTCCCAATCCATAGGTTATTAAATAAGGACCAGAAGTTCCTTGATGTATGTAAATGATAATATAATACATGTTTGCTGGAGAGTTTACATCTCGAAGTTTTGATGATTATTGCATATCATTGGACATTGATGTTGAACACCATGTTCCTCGTGTTCATACTCAAAATGGTTTAGCATAAGCATTTATTAAGCAGATGAAATTGATTACCTGCTCTCTCTTCATGAAAAATAAATTGCAAGATGTGGTCATACCATTTTACATAATTCACTATTAAGTTCGGTTGAGACCACTTGCCAACCATCAATATTTCTCAGTACAACTCGTGTTTGGGCACCAACCAAACATTACACATTTACGAGTTTTTTGTTGTGTTATCTATGTGACTATTGCACTTCCACAACATACTAAAATGAGACCTGAAGGTAAACTGTGAATTTATGTTGAATTTGATTCATCATCTATTATTCAACATTTGGAACCCTTAACTGGGGATATATTTACCGCATGATTTGCGGACTATGATTTTGATAAGATAGTTTTCCCGACATTAGGGGGAGAAAATAACATCATTCTAAAAGAACGATGAGAAAATATCATTCCAGAAGAATGATGAGAAAAGACCGTTCCAGAAGAACGAAGAGAATTTGTCTTATTTTGATTCATGAAGCAATAAATATAAAAATGAAGTGAGAATAATTGAATAATGCAACGATATGCAAATCAAGTGCCAGATGCATTTAACGATGCAACGAAAGTAATAAAATCACATATTTTTGCTGCAAATGTGCCTACAAGAATTTATGTCTTTGTTAGACAAAATAATGAGGCAGCAAATGATTTATTGTTACACACCTAAAGCGTGGCAAACCTTTAGATTCAGAAGGTTCAATCATTCGAAAGAAGAAGAATATGGCACTACTAAACTATTACATTCCCAAAACATAACTGTTGCATGTCGAAAGCATGATAGTCGCCGTATAAATACACGTCCCCGAAAGGACAATCCACGGACATGGGAATGTTGATGTCTCATGCATGAAGCATGATAGATGTATAGGTTCCAATGACTCAACTCTCGAAAGTGGAGATTAAAATACAAGCTCTATAACGCTCAAGATGAGGTTATGATCTGCATTCTCTAAATTATGGCTATCCTAGAAGAGATAATGTAACGCCCTTGAAGAGGCAATGGATATCCAAAGAAATGAAAAGTTTTTATGCATGTGCATGCACATGAGATTATGGGATCACAGATTGATGTAACCAATTGTAATTTTGATTTTTACAAGTAGCTACTAAATTCATCAATGAGCTGTGTTGATATTGGGCTGCATTTTTTTGTTTGTCGACAAAAGAAAATATTATTTGCCAAAAATGGAGAAAGGCAATTCCATTACAATTTGTAAGAACGTGGAGAAATAGATCTATATATTTGAATATAATACAAATAGCCAAAAAAAATGTTAAACCAAAGAGGTTACATATAGACATTTGTAATACAATGAAATACACTTACATGATATGACACAAGGTTACTAATTGAAACCTGAAATTATACTCATATAAACGAGTTCATGTGAATGGAGAATTATATATGAAAGGTTTTGAGTCGTCCACATCACATCTCCATAAATAAATTCATCGAGTATATATGAGAGCAAATTGCTCTGTATAAATTCCAAAGGAAAATGTGTCATGAAGTATAGAAAATCCCTGAAGGATTCAGATTGCTTGAAGAAAGCCCTGGAAATGTAAAAGCGTAAATTATGTACTCAATACCAATGGATGGTATAATTGTCTTAGTGAGTACTATCTTTATGACATTGTTGCAACATACTAAAATCTCTTACAAGAGTCGATGACATTAAATTAGAACTCCTGAAGAGTTGATGATATTAAATTAGAACTCCTGAAGAGTTAAAAAATATTATAAAGTGTTGAGAAAAATATTGTCTCGAATTGCAGATCAAACAATACGCTAACAAAAATCTTATCCATGATATTTATGATATTAAAGAATATTATGGATTGAAGATCATGAGTTGAACACTCAAGTGGTTAATTAATAGACACTAAGGAAAATCATTCATCCTCGTGAAGGAACTGATAAATTGATATTTGGTTCAGAAGTACAACATCTTAGTGAAGTATATGCTTTATTGTATTTGGCACAATATACTGAATGAAATAAAGTTTATCTATTAATATCTCTGAGAAATTACAGAAATGAGTTAAAACAAACAAATAAGAGGGAACCTTCACAAAGGTTGTTCATGTGAAGCCTCAGTACTCGAAAGTATCCCAAAAAGGGGAGGCACCAGAGGTTGATTATTTGGAGCCTCAATGCTTGATGGAACTCTAGACGGTTGAGAAAATGAGTATCTTTAGAATAAAGACTCGAACCCTTGATTGTCATTTTGAGTCCAACTGTTGGATTCCAGTAGCTGGTCGAGCTTTCTTTTCATGGTCATTAAGTAATTATTTGCAAGCACGTGTAACAATCTATTCTCATGTTTGAGTCCTCTAATCTCTTGTTTAAGACTTGTCACCTCAGTCATCAATGATTCAATTTGGCGAGTTCGAGCAAGTAGGTGCTGACCCATGTTAGAAACAAAGCCCCACATTGAATACTGAGAGCCAAGAAATTTTGAACATCTGACTCATCAGAACGGTTATAAAGGATTTTGTTATCCTTTGGAGTGAGAAGATTCCTAATTACCACTGTAACTGTTAGGTCATTCTTCATCACAGAGTCCCTAATCGTAAAAGAACCATTAGAAAATAAGAATGACGGACGCCATATATTATTCTGACGCGACTCGTTTGTATCAGTCATAAGACTCAAATCTAAACAAATATTAGATAGACAAGCCATTTTCAGAAATGATGAAGGAAAGATAAGGTCAGATAAAATCTCAGAAGTGCAAGAAGGGGAAATTTCTGCAGGCAGTAATTTTCTGAGTGTATCTGAATAAAATTAATATCTCTATAAAAGGAGAGGCAACAGGGCCACTTGTTCAAAAAATGAAGAGACTGATAACGATGTAAAAGCTTAGGAACTAAGGAAAGACAAGAGAAAGAAGTTAGAGAGGGAAAGTTTGTTATATTGAATTTTCCTTTCTATTCAACATAACCTGTAATAATAACAACTCTATGTATTTATACATTAGTCATACCACTACAACCACTAATACATAAACATTTGTCCTGATCCTATTTGCACATAACCTCATCAATTCTATCATCCCCCCGCAAGCTCATGCGGTAAACAGCCAAGCATGAGATTGGAACAGTTTCGAGTGAACTGAGGTGAACACAAACCCTTAGTGAACATCTCTGCGTATTGATCCGTAGAGGAGACAAACTGCAAAAGAATGGTCCCTTGTTGAACCCTTTCACGAACAAAGTGACAATCAATCTCAATGTGTTTGGCTTTAGAATGCAGAACGGGATTAGTGGCAAGAGCCATGGCTGAAATATTATCACAATGAAGAATTGGAACACTAGTACAATGAACATACAAGTTCTGAAGAAGCTGTTGTATCCAGATAACTTCAGCAGTGGTGGTAGCTATGGCCCGATATTCAACCTCAGTAGAAGGCCGACTCACTGTGTGCTGTTTCTTAGAACTCCAAGAAATAGGAGTATCACTGAAAAAGACTACAAATCCAGTCGTTGAACGTCGATCATTTGGATCCTCTACCCAATCAGCATCTATGTATGCTTTCAGCTGAGAGGAACTTGACTTAAAACACAATATGAATGTCATAGTACATTTGAGATATCTCAAAAAACGTTTGACAGCAGCAAAGTGAGTCTCTAAGGGCGATTGCATAAATTGACAGACTTGATTGACAGAGAAAGCAATGTATGGCCGCGTAAATGTAAGGTATTATAAGGCCCTAACAATGCTGCGATATGTAGTGGGATCATAGACAAGTTCACTACCATGAGTGAAAAGCTTCTGATTTGGATGACATGGGGTGAGTGAGGGTTTACAATCCAGCATATGCATCTTGTGAAGCAGTTCTTTGACATATTTAGTCTGATGAACAAAAAACCCTTTTTCCTGATATTCAATTTGTAAACCCAGAAAGTAACGCAGCAACCCCAGATTTTTCATGTCAAACTCTCTAGTTAACTGAGTAATAACACTTTGAATCTGCACAGCATCACTACCGGTGAGAATGATATTGTCAAACATACAATAGCAGGACAATGATGGAAGAATTATCACACTTGACAAAGAGAGAGAGGTCGGCATATGAATACTTAAACCCAAGCTTCAGTAAAAAACTTAATAACCGGTCATTCTAGGCCCTAGGGGCTTGCTTAAGACCATATAAAGATCTTTCCAATTTGCAGACATAATCTGGGCAACTAGAATCCACAAAACCTTGAGGCTGCGACATATAACTCTTCCTCAAGAAAATCATGCAGGAAAGCGTTTTTGACATCCAATTGTTGAAGTTGCCAGTTGTGAGATGCAACTAGTGATAAAACTAATCGAACTGTGGTTGGTTTGACCACCGGACTAAAAGTCTCATAATAATCAAGCCCTGCCTCTTGAGAGTACCCCTTAGCTACAAGTCGGGCTTTGTATCGAGCCACTGAACCATCCGGATTTCTCTTAATCTTGTAAATCCATTTACACCCAACCAGATTTTTATCAGGTGGTAACGACATAAGCTTCCAAGTGTGTTGTTGGATTAGAGCATCCATCTCTTCTTGCATAGCATTTTTCCATTGAATAGACTTGATTGCACTTGTAAAAGACTTAGGTTCCATGACATCATACTCCTTATCAACCTGAACAGAGAACACCTTCTTGTTAACAATCCCAGACTTGGATCTGGTTTGCATGAGATGACAATTATGGGAGGTAAGGCACACTGGTTGTAGAGCATCAACTTGAGAAACTGAAGTATTTGGATGAACTTCTGAAAAAACAGAAAGAATGATCTCGGATGTAGAATCAGCACTTGTGGACTCAGCACTTGTGGAGTCAGGAACAAGATCACCAGCTGGAGAGTGTGCAAATGATGTAGACTGAGTAGCAAGCGGTGATTGAGATGGTAGAGAATTGGGATAAGATGAGCTAGTAAAAGGTAATGTGTTTGAAACCCCAGATGTATGTATGAAAGTATTGGGATGCGCAGTCAACAATGAAGAATTAACAGGACCAAACTCAACCTTGTGAGGACAACATAAAGTGTCAGAAAATGTGGAAAATCAGGATTCATAAAAAATAACATGTCGAGAGACCAACAATTTTTGAGTTTTGAGAGAAAAACATATATACCCTTTGTATTGTGTAGCATACCCCAGAAAGATGCACGTAGTAGTTTTAGGCTAAAGTTTATTGGCTCTATAAGGTTTCAGATAAAGATAACAGAGACAACCAAAAATTCTAACATGCTCAAGTTTAGGAGGAGAGTGATATAACTTTTCAAAAGGAGACTGCATTTGTAGGACAGGGGTAGACATTCTGTTAATAAGAAAAGTAGTAGTGGCACAAGCATGAAACCAGAACTTGGAGGGTAAGGAAACTTGCTGTAAGAGTGTAATAGTTGTTTCAATAAGATGTCGATTTTTTCTCTCAGCTAACCCATTCTGTTCTGGGGTATAAGGACATGATTTTTTATGGAGAATGCCTTTGGTATTAAGAAACTGTTGAAACTGAGTACTAATATATTTCCCACCCCTATCACTTTGCAAGACTTTCACATGAGCAGTAAAATGATTGGAAACAAATGCAAGAAAGTTGACAAAAACAGAGAACACTGCAACTTTATTATTCAATGGAAAAATCCAAGTAAACAGTGTACATTCGTCTATGCAGGAAACATAATACTTGTAACCTTTTATAGACATGCTAGGTGATGGACCCCAAACATCAGTGTGAATTACTTCAAAAGGAATAGTAAACTTTGAAGCAATGACAGGGAAAGGTAATTTGGTAAACTTGCCTTGCAAGCAAGCTTTACAAATATGAGAGGTAAAATTACAAGGAAAAGAGATATAAGATTTCCTAAATGCTGTAGTGAGTATTGAATGTGCAGGATGTCCTAATCTGCAATGCCACAATGGAGAAGAAACCTTTTGACCTATAAAAGCAACTGGATGATGATATGAAGTGAGAGATCTTTGTGGTTTGAGTATGGGAAGAGGGTAGACAACATTGTTACTCAGTCCTTGGAATAGCAATTTCCCGGTGACTTTTTCCTGTATACAAAGAGAAACATCATCAACTATACATCTACATTGATTATCTTTGCACAACTGATGCATTGACAGTAAATGTTGAGACAACTTTGGAACATGCAACACATAATTCAATTTAAAATTATGTGAAGTAGTGGGAAGAGAAGAGGAGCCAATATGTGTGATAGCTAAACCTTCACCACTAGCACTGGTCACTGTGTCAGATGATGGATAAGTGGTTGCCATATGCAAGTTTGCTAGGTCAGAGGTCATATGGTTGGTTGCTCCAGAATCAAAAAGCCAAAAATCTTGTTGAGGTACGAAGGATGACTGACCAGTTCTTGCTTGCATAGCTAGATGAGTGGTAGACTGAGGCATATGAGATGGATACATTTGAGACACAGAAGATTGAAATTGTGCTCCTTGAGACTGTGGAAATGATCATTGAGGAGAAGCAAATGAATTCCACACATAAGGTTGACCAGATTGTCCATGAAGCATTTGAGACTGTGGAAACAATCCGGGAGGATAAAAAAATGGATTCCACACAGAATGTTGACCAGATTGGCCATGATGAACTTGAGCAGACATTGGTGCAGATGTCTCTTGAGAAGTCTTGTTCCTATCAAAACATGTAGTAGCAACATGACCTACCCTGTGACAGATCTGACACCCATGTTGAAAGCAAGTCAAAGCAGAATGACATTTTCGATCGCAAATTTGACAAATTTGATGTGGATTATAAGCTTGAGGCATAGGTTTTTGAATCCCATTGGTTGTTCTATCATACCCATTATGCTGTCCTCCTTGAATATATCCACTAGATTGGCCTGGAGAATAAAACTGAGCCGAAGTATTAAATCTAGTATACTGTCCACCAGAATTATTGCCATAGAACTTCTTCCCTTTCCCTTTGCCTTTGTAATTATTGCCTCTAAAATTGTTGTATGAACCAGAGCTAGTCTGAGCAACAAAGGCCATGGGATTATGTGGCATATAAGATAGAGGCAATTGATGAAAAGCTTGAGGTATATGTTGTAATCCTGGAAGTGGCATGGATGCCATTGGCAGAAATGGAAGAGGAGAATGAGACTGTCCATCAGAACCTGAATGCAACATGGATGAAGGCTTGGTTCCAGATGAACTACCAAATCCAGAGGAGTGAGTATACATGGTAAACATCAAAGGAATCTGTTTAGTTGTTTCATCCAGCGTGGTTTCTTCTGCCTTCAACTGAGAACGCAATTCTTTTAATGAAACAAGATTCTCCCTACCACCAATAACTACCTTAATGGTATTAAACTCACTTGGTAAACCTCGCAGGGCAACAATTACTATATCTTCATCTGAAATGGTTACACCAGCAGCAGCTAATTGATCTCGAGATTCCTTGATCTTCTAAAGGTATGCATCAACAGATTCAAGTCCTTTCTTAATATTCTGCAAGTCAATCTTGAGTTGGACAATACTGGTTCTAGTAACACTAGAAAATCTTTCTCGAAGATTCATCCACATCTCGTTGGAGCTCTGACAACTAATAATACATGACAAAGTAGAAGGAGACAATGTAGCAGAGATCAAAGTCATCAAGGCTTTGTCATGAATTTTCCATACAGTGTACGCATCGGAGATAGGATGATTATTCTCAACTATATCATCCCCAGAGTCAGAGTCCACAAACTTATCAGGACATGAAAGAGAACCATTCACAAAACCAGCAATTCCATTCTTTTCCAGTAGCAAGTTCAGTTGAAAGTTCCATGTAACATAGTTAGAATCATCGAGTTTCACCGTGACAGTATTGCCAACACTCGGTATTAAAGACGAAATAGGAGATTGTGTAAGTGCTAATTGAACAGAAGTCACCATTTTTCAGCAATCTGTGACTAAAAAACAACTTCAAGAACCTCGAAACAAATGTGATACACCAGAATTAATACACAAATAGAGTGGAAACCACCAGCAACAACAACAAGCTAGGAGTTTGCAAAAGAACAAGAATCTTGAAAGCCCCAAATCAAGAAACCCCTAAATCTTAGGGTTACAAAATTTCACTAAATCTTAGGAACTAAGGAAAGACAAGAGAGAGAAGTTAGATAAGGAAAGTTTGTTATACTGAATTTTCCTTTCTATTCAACATAACCTGTAATAATAACAACTCTATGTATTTATACATTAGTCATACCACTACAACTACTAATACATAAACACTTGTCCTGATCCTATTTGCACATAACCTCATCAATTCTATCAGAGACACCGATTTTTGAATTTCAAAATCTGGATTTCCCTGCATGACGTTTGTCAACATTTCTTAGACACAATCTCAGCTTTTTGGATATCACGTGCAACTTTGTCAAAGATTTCTGATAAAGTTGAAAACGCGTGAATCTTACTGTTCTAATTACACCACAACTGCTGACAAGAGTAAAGGCACATCTCTACTACCTGCTATTGAGAAATCCCTATATATGTCGACATCTATCTTCCATAACAAGGCAGGCCTGCAAAAATATATAACTCTTCTTCCTTTCTGAGAATGCATCTTCAACAAAGCATCTCGAAATACTCAATTTTCTTCCTCTCCAAGAATACCTCTTCAAACAAGTCACACCAGAGCAAGAGTATCTCGTATCATCAAGGTCGAAAGCAAGGGTATCTCATATCATGATTTCCCTTGTCGTTTTTTTTGTTTTTGTTTTTGTTGCTCTTACCTACAAGACGAGGAAAAAGAAAGCAATCAGTTGAAACTTGAAATCAAACTTCCAGTCAGGAACTAACTGCCTGGAAACTTTCATGATTGCTTACCCAACATTGCTCTCCAGTACTCATTTCAACTGTTGATATGATGATAGCTGCTAAGCATGATGAGTCGTTGAGAAGTGATGTTCTGAAGGACCATCCAAATGCAAGGGTTGCATTCCACTCTTGCATCAGAGGACAAATACTACAAGAAAAAATGCCAAACTTGCATAGGGAAAAACTAGGGAAAATATCACTTCTGAAATAAGAACAGATAAGGCAAGCGAAAATAATATATTGAAGCATGTGGAGACAAGCACTAGGCCTGGGCACGGTTTGGTACGGTTCGATACCGGAGTGGTACCGAAACCGAACCCGTAGTAAAATTTCGGTACGGTTTGGTTCGGTCCAAGTGTAGGTTCGGTTCGGTTTTCGGTTCGGTCCAAGTGTAGGTTCGGTAAGGAATAAGACCTATTTTTCATTTTTTGTAAAAAAAAAACCCCAAATTAGTTCTTTGTCCAAAATTATTTGGTACGATTCGGTACCGAACATAGAACCGAAACCGAACCGATTTTGTACCGATACCGAATGAACCGAAAAAAAAGAACCGAATCGACAGGGTTCGGTACGGGTTTGGTTCGATTTTCGGTATTTTTTGCCCAGGCCTAACAAGTCACAGCAAAACACATGCCAATTCATCCCCGACAAAGCCGAAGATCACTTGCTACGTGAAGCTCCTCATTGTCCAATTTCATTCAAGATCAAGCCTCGACAACCCTTGAAGGAATCACAAGTCTGATTCAAGATCAAGTGTTCACCACTCTTGAATCAAATTCCGCTCAAAAAAAAAATTGAGTAAATTCAGACATTTGGAGCAAGTCTCGCAGAAGGTCCTCCAGCCCAGTTCAAGAAAAACCCTGTGGAAAGTTAACAAGTATAACAGATGTGTTACTACTCATCAGAAGGAACATCCAAAACAGATCAAGATTTTAACGAGTCAATCAAGACTTGTGGCCATCCAAGGAGGAGTGTTGTAAAGTAAGTGGATGTCCACTCAACTATATGTGAAATAATAATTGTCCTCCACCATTTTGTTCCACTACAAAATGATGCAGATGCTTTGATCATGTTTCTCTTATAAATAGAAGAGAAATGGGAAGGAACAAATACACACTAACATAGAAGCCACAAGGCTCATGGAAGAAAATAGAGAGGAGAGTAAAGAGAGAGGAAGCAGAGGGAGAGAATATAGAGAGATCTTTTTACTCTTATTATTCCAGATTATAAATGAAAACACTACTGCTGCTCTGAAGACGTACTCCAGTCACACCGACTGTGGAGGAATCTCGTAAATTTTGTGGCTTATTTATTTATTCCACTGTACACACCGTCGATGTTACAACAATAGAAGGTATTTTAAGAGTAATTGATCAGAGCAAAGGAAGCAGCAGGTTTATTCCAAAGCCAAAAGCACAAGATTATAATTTATACTGCATAAGCAAATGTTGATAGCTGTTTGACAAACCCAAATCGGCCAAACATATACAGATAATTAACTTAGGAAATCTAGGTACAGAGGAAGTTATTACATGTAGTAAAAGGTAACTTCACTATGCCTATTCGCCTTGACCAGATTATAGCGTTAGCGGAGTATGGAACTTGTCGAAAAAGAAGTGAACACTTTGCTGAGGAATGAAGCTTCATGTTTGTTTTTCTTCCAACCCACAATCCGCTTGCTCGCCACTACTATGCTACTAACGGGTCTCGGTTGATTTCCGTAGGGCGTTCTTCACCTAAAGGCTCTTCATATCATGAACTTGTCCAAGTCAAACACTTCTTGCTGTTGAGGGAGAAAGTTCTGATAAGCTTGTCTCCTACCGTTGCTAAAGCCTTCTCTTTAAGGCTTTTCACTTTGATCGGCCAAACATATACAAATAATTAACTTAGGAAATCTATGTACAAAGGAAGTTCATTACATGTAGTTTCACACCTTACTGACAAGAAAAAATTGTGCTCCGAAATGCATGTGCCGAGTACCACAATGGGAGTGTAGAGCTGTTCTTTACAGAGTACATCTCTTTCCACACACGAGTCTTCCGACAAAACACCAATATCTGCTTGTGGGTTGCCAAGAAAACACATTCGCCAGTCTGACATATGGGGAAGATGCCCGGAACAAGTCCCTTGATGCATCGAAGACTCACTATATCCACCAAATGCCATTCCTCACTCTCGTACTTTTTCAGCACCCAAATTTTCATCCAAGCATCTGAAATCTGGATCACCGAGAGGCAACCATGTGACTCCAGCAAGTAAAACCTATTTCCAGACGCACATGTCACTTGTTCCGGCAATGACATCTTCCTCCAAACATCATACTCCAAATTGAGCGTGAGAATACAGGAACTACCAGTCAACCAATGAAGTGCACCATTAACAAACACGACTTGGTTCTTATTCATATGGGTGAATTGATCACCGAGAAACGAAACAAACTTCCTCCATTTGTTCGACTCAGAATCAAATATTATACATACAAAAGTTCCATCTGACCTATGACCAAAAGTACGATGATAACCCGTTAAAACAACATTAAACTTCTGAGAAGACAAATTGCAAGCTAATCCCACCAGGGTTGCCTCACCATCAGGATAAAATCGGGTGACATGCCGCTCCCTACTCTTCGGAAGCAACTTGAACTCCCGAGTCATGGGATTACAGACATAGTAAACACCCTTATCAGGAATGCTAGAGCAACACAACAAGCCATTACAGGAGGCTCTGACCTTAACCCTATCCCTCAAGAAATCTAACGAAAATTCGGAAACACCCCTCCGATTTTCCACAACAATCAAATCAGATTTCGATCCTAACGAGTCGGAAGCCTCAACCAATAGCATAGGGTTCTTAGAAGAAGTTTCATTGTACAATTGAATGAAATACTCATCAAAAGCCAATCTGTACCAAAGTTTACAAACAGTTTTGCTCCTGAAAAGAGACTTAATGGGCAGCTTTGAGAGGATTTGGAGGACGACTTCGTCCGGGAAAAAAACACGTCTTTGGGAATCCATGAACGAATTCAAATTACCCAGATGCCTAAATTACGAAAAGGGTGTGGAAATCGCTTACCGGGTGAAGAATTCGAGATGGGTGTTCGATCGAACGCAGTTTGATGCATCGAGATGAAGTGGGATTTCACTTCTGAGTTTCAGAGTTCGCCGTTCTTTTTCTTTCAAAGAGGAGTTACGAGCAACCGAAACGTAAAAGGTTGATAATTGTGAGAAATTTTTTATTAGGACGGGACACGTGTTATTATATAAGTTGTAAAAAATTTATTTTTTAAGTTATTAATTTTTAACACACATATTTTATTATTTATATAATATTTTATTACTATCACCTGCGGGTTATGTTAAAAAAATTCTTCTTAATTCGGGGCAAAAAGATGGGGATTGTTTGTAAATTAGGGATTTTGAGAATCGGGAAAGACAGAATTTGATTGGAAGATGGGCTTTGTGGGCCCTAACCAAGTTGGCCAATGAGAATGGGCCACAAATGTTGGGCACTGAGGAAGTTACCCGAGAAAAAGAGATTCGCGCCGATAGGCGGAATTTTGCAACCAATACATTGTCCGAGTGGTATCACCGCTAAACTATAAAATTATCATGTGTTTTAAAATTGTTATACGCATCATGTCGTGTCATGAGTTGTAAGAGAGTTTCTTTCTAAGTGGACCATAGCCTGACAGTTACTGATTTTTATTTTGATTATTTTAAGCGGCACTAATGTATACGAAAAATAAAATTGAACTCTAATGCAAGAAAACATGCATATTATTCTTACCAACTGACCTCAACAGCGAGGGAGCTACACATTGCCTATAAGTGTCTTACATGCCCCCTGAATCCTTTAGGCATTCCACTATTTTTGTTCGTCCCTCTTAGGCCTATACTTTACATGTTACGAGTACATAACCATTGTAATGTCTCGTATCAATGATACAACGCTTTACGAAAGACACAAGATGCCACGGTAGCACCTGTGACATGTAAGTTGCGCATAACAGCCACGTATTGCAATAGCCGGAAAGAAATTTGGTGCTACCATGGGGTTACAAGCAGTCAAGCACACAACACATTCCGAGGTCTTTGTTACCCTACTGGACTTTGTTATAGTTTCCTGCATCTTCAGCTCTGCATAGACCGCACGTGTAGCTACAAATCACCTGAACTTTCCTGCACTTTATGATTCAAGACACGCAGTGAATGCTCCTGACAACCAAACAATGAAATTCGTGATCATGGTCGAGGACCATTACATTTGATAAATTAGCTATAAGCTACACAGAATAAGATAGAATAATTAATCGGCACAAAACTTAGTGTCGATTCACTAAAAACATATAACATTCTTGCAGTAACTTAGTTATGTGAGAAGAACCCAAAACCTCCTCCAACCAAATAAAAACCTAGTGCTACTAGACTGACTTGACACGTAATACTTTTCACTGGTCTTCCCAGATATGATACGAGAGGAATTAGGAAAAAAATAAAACCCTAGATAGGAAGAGCCATGCATGTTAATTAGCATGTCACCCAATGGAGGAAAAAAGCTTGAAAGAACTGGACGCCATGCTGGTGAAACCCATGAGTGTCTCAAGTGGGATATGAAGGAAATGATGAGATTTGCTTCTACCAAGTTTTCTTCTACTCACTCACACTCAGCTCTAATAAGTCATGTAGAAGGTTAAAAAGGAATTTAACTTTTCCATTCCCACTTGTGGACACCATCATTTTGTACTACAAGTCTCCATCATCCCTCTGACCCTCCTTTTAGCATGTAAAAAACTATGCCAACCAATAATTACTACCGAATTTGCTTGTTCAACCTAAATGCATCACTGCCTTGGCTAAATTCAATTTCCTTATCATTTTAGTTATGTCAATTTCATGCTCATTTGTTCAACTACTTTTTTTTTTAGTTTTTAGCTTTTTCCTTTAAATTTACTATTATTAGAGGAGGAGAAGAGTTTGAAATTATTACAATAATTTAGAGGAGGGGAAACCCGGAATACATAGGTAGAAACACAACATCCTATCCACTAGGATATTAGACCACATGCAAAGAAACGTAAATAAACCGTAAGGGCGTGTTTGCGTATTTAGAATCATGGTCGGAAAGAGTAAGAGTGATTGAATAGGAGTTTGGAATTGAATTGAGCAAGACGCAGAATTAAGAATGTTTCTCATACTTTCTGATTATTGATTCTCGTACTCTTATGCAAGATTGCAAATTAAACTCAAAATGAGTTGTGAGAATTGAGAAGTGCTATGTCTTTTTCAACATATAGAGAATTCGAACTTGAAAATTCTTTTGATACTAGAATGAGAAATACTGCTAACTAGATCATGATTTAATTGACAAGAGAAGTAAAATGAAAATTCAAACTAGAGATATTCTTTTAATATTTAACAGAGAAAATCCGCCCTACCTTTAGTTAGAGCATTTCTAGTGGAGATGTCAAAAGAAAAATATCAAATGTTAATTTGATGGCTGACATGACAATGTCAAATTTCCTCCTCCTCCAACCCATATGTTTTATTGTTTTAAATGATATTTGTATGACCCATTTAAAAAAAATCAATTAAAATAAATTTTCAAGATCTATAATTTGTGCATTAATGAGACTTCACAATAAAATAATTAAAAAAATTATTTGACATCACATTTTCTCATATGTCAAATTTGACATATGAAAATTCATATGTCAATCCACATAGGATTGACATATTGGTTGGAACTCATTCCCAACTTCAAATTTAATTACATGACATTCAGAAACTACAAAAACATCATTTTTGTGACACATCAAAACTTGAAATACACACAAATAGAAAATACAGTAAAACCTTGATAAATGAATGTTCGATGAAATAATAACTTTAGTTAAATAATAAATTCTTTTGATTCCGACCGAGGCCAATGTACTAAAGTATATTTTAAGGTCCAACGAATATATAAATTAATAGTTGACAAAATACATAAATGAAATAACACATAAATATTCATAATACATTTCTAGGATTTTTTTTACTTTAACAACTTCTATTTTCTAAATTCAACTCTTTCTCAAAATATGCTTCTAAAGTATATTTTATCTTCTAGGGCATTAAGTTTGAAAAACACTTGATCTTTTAGTTCTTAAATTACTTAGAAGTTTAAAGCCATATACTCTTGAAATTAGGCATGCTTATAATTGTTGTTTTTATAAGATACATGTATTTTTGTTTAAAAAATAATTGTAATAATTGAACAAAACAAAAAATATTTTTAAATTAATAAATATTCACAAATTGCCCTTTACTATAGTGGTGGAAAAGAGTTGAACTCTTGCATGACGGCGTGGGTTCGAACCCCCGTCGGTGACAATCTAACAAAATCTATCGCTTAACAAAAAAAAAATATTCATTTGTCGATAAATTAATAAATTATTCATTATAACAATAACTTTTCAAATATAATAATTTTTCTTAGTTTCAAGAATATTCAATTATAGAGATTTTATTGTATATGCCATTGCCATGAATGATTGATTGTTAGGTCTGGCAATGGACAAGGCATATAAATTTTTTCAATACATGCTGACATATATTCCCAATCTAGTATGGGAATCTCGATCAATAATATCCAATGTTTGGTTCAAGGAAAATAACAGATAAAAAACAATTTGTCTAAAGCTATATATGGTTCATCATTTTCTACCCCGGTATGAGGTTGGGTAAAGGCTTCTCTTAGGTTTTGGCCATTGTCGAGGCGAAACAGACATTTCTTAATTACCATGCTGTGAGCATTATAAATCAATAGAGGAGATTCGAACACTATAATATTTTTGTGTCTATGAGTAAAAGCAATGAATCATTTGAGTTACAAATTTTTGTACTCATGAGACGTAGACGTATTTATGTTGTAATGTGTAATTACTTGTAGGTCTGGCAATTTTTTGCACGACCAGTTAACCCGACAGGAAACAATGACCCAAACTAATGGGTCCTAGGTCAACCTGTTAACTAATTGAGTCGTTATCGAATCACCTGTTAAGATAATAAGTTTGACATGACACAACTTTTTACTCTAACGACACAAACACGACTCGTTTGCCAAATCTAATTACTTGTTGAGTACTTTAAAAAAATTTGGTGCAGGGCTAGCCGTTAAATTCAGCAAACCTTAATTTGAGTTATCAACTATAGTACTCGCAAACCCTAGATTTGGGTGAAAACGCTGCCAAGTTGTCCATTTATGACCATGACTTTGACATTTGTGAGTAGATGAATTCATTTGATAAAAACTAGCTAATATATAAACAATATCACCCCATTTTTGAGCTCATCAAACTCCCAGCTCAGCACATTTACGAGGGATAAACTTAACCAAAAAATCAACAAAAACAACAGGAAAATTAACATAAAGGGGCATCAGCTTTTGGATGAAGAACTTTACTGGCAGTACAGGTTACAAATAAGTCTTTCGAGAAAAAGGAGCAAAAAAAAAAAAAAAAAAAAAAACAGCAGTCACGAGTGGGAAGTCTTACACAGATCTGAGAAAATATTTATTCTCTTACTTTCTCGGCCAACAACATATAAAACAACGAAACTGATGACTGGTGACTGCCAACAACATATTTCTGTATTTTCTGCCTTCACAGAATAAGTAACAGCTGCAGGCAATTACAACCAAAATAAATAATAAATAGAATTTTATTTTTATTTATTTCCTACTGAATAAAACAACATATATGTATGTCACTGCTCAGTAATATTTCTGAATTTCTACTTTTTTTACAACCCTGCTTGGAGGCACACCAGCAAAAGAGTCCTTGCTTTCATGGAAGACTTTGCTATGGTGGGCTTGTAGTTTGAGGTAATTGTGGAACAGCTCAGGAGGGATAGACAAGGAAGGAGAAGATGAACTGGGCTGTAACGATGAGGAACAAAGGCCAAGCTCTATATCGGTTAATTCCGATGCAGAACTTGGGCCGAAACGAAAAACTAAAACGACAGACTTAGTGTGACGTCTTACAAGGTCAAGAAAAGGTCTTACAAGGTCAAGAAAAAGGGAAGGGATCGATGCAAAAGTAGTAGAAGATGAAGGAATGGTCGTGATGGATGTACACGAAAAATAAAGCTCAGCTAGGATAGCACCAAATCCACATCAAGTACCTCCTCCCTCAACACCACCACAAAGCTCGTCCCAAAATCCAAGCTCCCGTTTTGGTCTTTGCTTTTTTGGAAGCCTGCGAAAACACACGTACAACAGATCCCATCAAAACTCGAAAGTTAATGCGTGACGTTTTATATATTAGCACAAGATATACAACATATGAAAATGTTTTAGCTTTTTCATACCTTGGATTGGAAATTTGTGTCTAGCTTTCATGTTTGAAGAGAGCTTTTGAGAATCCCACATCGACCGAAAGAAGAACGGAGAAAAAGGGAAATTTTTGTGTGGAAAAAAAGTGAAGGGGTAGTAGCGAGGTTTTATAATGGGCGCAGAGAGAGACTGGCAGACTGGCAGTGGGCTGCCCTAATGGACCTGACAGCGACAGGTCCAAGGCCCAGAAAGAATGTAAATACTAAATGGACTGGGTGACGTCAGCACAAAGTCCGCCAGCGCCGACACCAACGTTAAAAAAGGCAAAAGGGCAAGTAAATAACGGTCGGTCAATAAGCCAAATAATGTGCTTCACACACCTCCCTTCCCGGGCCCCCCCCGGGCGATTAATAATTCTGAAGAGGTGTTTCTAAATTTATTTATTATTCGATTTACAAAATTATGTGTTTATGATTAGAATTATTTATATTTAAAATTATTATATAAAATTTATTTTAAAAAATTAATAAATTCAAAACTGAAATTGTTTAGCCAATTAATTATAGTAATAGATAAATGATTCGTAATTTTTTTTTATCAAATTTGTTCATATATTTTCATACAATTCCATACCAAACGATCTATTTTTTTTTAACTAATATTTTACATGGTGATTTAAAATATTAATAATTTCATCCTAAATATGAAGTTTTACAAGCCAGTCATGTAGTAAATTGAAGATAACTGCTCTTTGTTTATTCCTTATTACTAGCCTCCATGCACGCGCATGCAGAAGACTTACGGTGTTCTACGCGTGATTTATACAATTTAAATGTATTTATCTACGTGAATTTGAAAAGTGAATTAAACATCAAAAGAATGAATGTAACCTTATAACACTTTAGTTCCAGCAAATTGGCCAAATAAGATTTCAGCATCAATTTGATTATTATAAGCTCCATAGCAAGTTAGTCTTGTACTTTTATACTGAACAATGTTTTCACCAAAAATTAATGATAAAAATACCACAATAAAAGTTTAACATGAGAGAAAGAGTTGATCTCTACCTTTAAAATGATAATCCTACCATTCCCCTGCATACTTGATGTCTTTTAAGTCCACCTGCTAGATGAATAAACATTTAAAAAATAAAAATAAAACACAAAACTGGCAACACAATTCAAACAAAATGTCACATCCCGGCCCGGGCACAGCCACCTTCCGGGCCCGCTCCACCACCGTAGCAGGATATTGTCCGCTTTGGGCCTCGACCACGCCCTCACGGTTTTGTTTCTGGGAACTCACGAGCAACTTCCCAGTGGGTCACCCATCCTGGGATTGCTCTAGCCCCCTTCTCGCTTAACTTCGGAGTTCCTACGGAACTCGAAGCCAATGAGCTCCCAAAAGGCCTCGTGCTAGGTAGGGATGAGAATATACATTTAAGGATCACTCCCCTGGGCGATGTGGGATGTCACACAAAAAGAGAGTTCTCAATCATGGAAAAATTAAATTTCATGTGGAAAAACTATGTTATAATTTCAGGGCTTGACAATGGACTATTGGAATTTGCACTTGATTCAAATAAGTAAACTGATAAAGCAAAAGGTAACATAATCTATGTCGATTTAGTTATTCATCCAAAAAGACGAAATTTATATTGATTTAATTATCCATCCAAAATGACATTTGAACAAAGAATATTTTTAAGAATCCAAATAACCATTAAATTAAACAATTAAAAAGTAAAAACAACAAAGCATTTGTTGAAAATATATATATTATATAACGTATTTGGTTCTTTATACCTAAAAGAAAAACATTGGCTTTCTTGTATGTATTGAAGTATGCATACATAACTGTCGGAAATTTATAATCTACAAAGACTCAATCTCAGACTCAAAAGACATTTAAAGGAAAAGTAATAAGAAAAACAAGTAGTGGTTTTACCTATACTCCATGTGCGGACTCCAATTTCCAATCACAATTCAAAATTCAAGAGGCCTATAAATCAAACATATAGGAAAATATTAGTAGAAGAAAAAGAAAAATAATTGAAGTCAAAATAGCATCTAACAAATCATTTAGAACCATCACAGAAAATAATTTTTGCATATAAGTAATTTAACGGAATACCATCAGGTCATGCATATATGCAACGTACCCAATTAGATAAGTAGCACATCAACAATTGATGATCAAAACATTAGTCAGCCTCAACTGCTTGAATCTAATTAACTTACAGATAATAAGCAGTCCATTTAATGCACTGGTTGACTGTCAATTTTATAAAAATATCATTCTGTGCAGTTCAAAAATCAAGTGGTAGAATAGGCAAAAACTATCTCATGGCTTGTAAATGTAATTAACTCAATATTAAACTTCACAGCCTCAAATAAACCTAAATTCCTCATGAAGTCGTTAGTCAGCGTTGGAGGCTGCTCCCTCTCCATTAATTCAATATTAAAATACACAAATCAATGAAATCAGCCAAATATGTAAACGAATACACATCTGGGTGATAAACGAAGCTCTGAGCTATGAATACCTATTAAATCAAATGAAAAATAATAATAATGAAATAGATGAACTCTAATTGTCTCTCCTTGCCCCATTTTCAACTGGACTCATAAGAACTTACAAGTCACCATTTTTTTAGTTGGACTTCTAAGAACTCAAAAATCAAAGAAATAAGATAGTGACATCAAATTGAAAGCTGAGCCAAAAATTAATCAGCCAAACTACGCAAACAAAACTTTGCATAAAATTAAAGGAATAGAAAAACAAAAATTTGGCACATACCATTTTTTTGGTTGTAACCAACCTCATTCGAGAATCTTCATTAAACCCTAAACATCAATAGAGATCGAGGATCAGAAAGAATTAGACAAAATCACATATTTGAAATCAAAGATCAAAGCCACCCAAATACCAAACTGTCCATTGAAATCAAATATCACAGATTTGAGAGCGAGAAAAGGTTCTCCACTGCATTTTCCCTCTATTCAATCATCAAATTGTAGTTTGTTTATTGATTTCTGCTGAAATATTAAAAAATTAATGAATATTTCTAAAAATAAAAGTAAACTTTGAGCTACAGACAATTTGACTTGCATGGCTTCAGCTAGAGCTAAGTAGGCATACAATGGGCGAATCAAAGGGATAAAGACACTGCAACTTTCAGCTTCATACCAACATTACATACATAAATTCTGAGTTCAAGGAACCCAAAAACTGAATTCATAGCTTACAAAAAGATGCAAATTTTAGCTATACTATTAAAAGCCAGACTCATGACACATAATGTCTAAAGGGCCAGAGAAGAAAAAACTAAAAGTTACGATATTATATGTACATTTGAACTACCTTAGGTAAAGCAATGACATAGGCATGATGTTCCAATGATGCAAAACTTGCAAAATTGGGCAATTAGAAAAATTAATTCTTTTGGTTATAAATATTCAATTAGATGCATTTTAAATAAGAACCAAACAAAAAATGCACATAAAAGCAAGTTATGAAGATTGAGAGAGCAGAGAGGAAATGAAATAGACCTCAACAAGAGTAGTAGTACGGTAATTTGTAGAAGGTGCCCAATCCTTAGTCTCTTCAATTAGATTCATTTTAAATAGGATATGCTGCTGCTATTTTTTCGATGTAGGACCCAGATATCCAAATATATACTTTGCAATGGGAGCTTCGTCTGTTCAAACCCCACAAACATAATTGTTAAATTCTACCATTTTTTCACCGAGAGAGAGAGAGCGCTTAATCCTATAAAAAATTAATAAATAATTACAATTGAATTCTTAGAGAGAGAGAGACCTGATCGAGTAATTGAAGGAAGGTGCGCCATTTTTCATCGAGAGAGAGCTTAATCCCATAAAAAAATTCAAAAATAAATACAATTGAATTCTTAGAGAGAGAGACCTGATTGAGTGAAGCTGTGACCCCAAGAGAGAAAAAAAATTAAAAAAAATTAAATAGATATGCACCACGCATAGATTGGATAAACATTTGACGGTGAAATTTTGAGTAAATAATCCTTGAAATCAATTAGGGAACTGATGATCTAAATTAAACAGAAGTTGAAAAGAAATTAGTGAAAGGGAACAAACCTTGAGCCATTTGCCTTGCACCAGAGACATGGCTGGAGAACTCTCTGCCACTTTGGAAACTCAGTTTTGGTGGGTTTCTCAAATACTTGGAGATCTGTTCGTACATACATATAAGATTGTTTGGGCCCAAAATAACAGTTTGGGCCGAGGGAAGTATTTCTCGGCTTGAAAGGAGATACTGTGGATAGTCGATTCATGGGCCGACTGAATTTAGTCGGCCGAGTCCTAGCAGGAAAAGGATTTATCTCAAATAGAGATAAGGGAAGCGAAATCCATCCGTGAATACAAAATCCCAGTACGATAAGGAGTCTCAGTGGGAGTCCTAGCTGAAGAATGAGTGGCCGAGGCAGTCCGATAGGGGTAATGAGTCCCAATCCGAGTAAAATTATGATTGGATCAGAAGAGGACTCGGCTCCTATAAATACAGAAGCAGTGGCAGCGTGCAAGGGATCGCCAACTTAACACACAAAACTGCCCTGCTCAATTTCTCGCTCTACGCGAAACCTCTCAACACCCTTGAGATTTTTGTTTTCTTTTTCGCCTTCACATTTTCAGTTTGGATAAACAGCACTGTGAAGGCAACCGGTAAACACCTTCAGTTTGGATAAACAGCACTGTTGCCGTAGAACCAGCCGTTCGTGAAGCACCTTCAGTTTGGATAAACAACACTGCGACAGGGTCGACGGGTTATCTATCCAAGTCTCGGCCGACGAGGGTTTTCGGATCCCCGTCGACAGAGGTCATCTCACCAGCCATCTCGGCGAAGTGAGGTGTTACTGATACTTAGGCTCGGTGCCTTACCGCCGAGTTGTTTTATGATCGCATATTCACAAGTGGGTTTCAGAGTTCGGCACTTGGACGGCCGAACCACGTTCATTATCAAGACCTTCATCCGCTTTGAGTGTTTGTGCCCCTATACTCTAGTATCGATTCAGCGTGATTTTACCTTCACTAATACGGTGACTGTTGCCGAATCGGACGACGACGAGTCGTGAACTTTGTAATTGGCAGCCTTGTCTTCAGGCTTGAGGACCCAGAGGCCGAGACTTGTTCCTTTCTCGGCCGCAGTTGCAAGACACAGAAGTCAGCCGCGCGCATCCACACAACATCAAGACATTTTTACTCATCGGTCGAGCTCGGCCGACGAGTTGGCATGGCCCTCACACATTTGAAGGACTTAGTTAGTCTACTAGTTACTCGGCCTGCGCGCCACGTAGGCTAGGTGATTTTTGTAGTCAACAAAGATATAAAGCAGAGGAAAAAGAAGCAGCAGCAGCGGAACCCGAAGAAATAGAGGCAAACGAAGCCGATAGAAATGGAGCAAAGGAAATGAAGCAGAAAAAAATAAAGGTAACCCAATTGGTCTTGAGTATTCCAATGACCCCAGCAGAGATTAACCTTAAAGTTGTTGGGCCTTTTTTTTACAGGGAATTGTTCTTAGCACTCTAAAAAATTTATTTTACACTCCAAACTTTCTATATTAGGAAAGACACTTGTGAGGAGTGTAGAATAAGGTTGTTGGAGTGCCAATAACACTTCCCTTTTTATGATAAAATTGTTAAAAAATAAATTTATAAAATTACCCTTGTATTATCTTATGCATTCATTTTTGTTGTTTTGATTTTTTTTGGCATAGGGGCATTTTGGTCTAATTCTTTTTGTTGAAGCGGGTGACACCAAAACAGCCTTCTGGCTTTATATATAAAAGTTGGCTTAAATGTCAAAATGGTCATTGTGTTTTACCCTATCAGCCAATTCATGTGTTTTCAATTTGGCCAAATTGGTCCATGTATTGATATCTATTAACCAATTCAAGATATTCTGTTAAAGGACCAATAAAATTGACATGTGTCAAGCAACTGCGAGGACAAAAACGTAATTTATGTACACCCACTAAATAGATACGATGCCTATCTTTAGAAATTGATGTTTCGTTCGATTCACTTGAGTACTATATGATTTAGGACATGTCAGTTTTAACTATCTTTTAACATATTGTCTTGAATCGGCTAACTGATGTAAACATAGGGACCAAATTGGCCAAATTGAAAACACAAGGACTAAATTGGTCAATAAGATAAAACACAGAGACCATTTTGACATTTAAGCCATTCATGATTTACCCCCACTATTCCTAATTTAATAGTTTATGCATGGAGTCATGACCGCACCCAAAGGCCAGAGAGACCATGAGCTCTCCTCGGTCCACGTGGCAGGTTCTGGACCGTTGGGTCCACGGGAGGGTCTCTGGAATTTTACACAAAGTTCGGCAATCTAACCCAAAAATAATAATTTGTTTTATTTTATTTTTAACAAACAGCTTGAACATTGTCTATTAATTTACTACTAACCTCCATGCACGCGCTCACGTGCTTGCGAAATACATTTTTTGAATCACAACATGCTACGCGTGATTTACATATTTTAAATGTATTTATTAATGTAGATAGAAATGAATAATAAATACATTTAATAAAAGCAGTCTTTTAACTAATCAAAGCAGCTGAATTCATATTAATAAAAGCGGTCTTTCAATTTCCATTTACATTTTATTGAATTTACATTAAGATTAGAAAAAATAATATTTAATTAACAACTGATTGCGAGCCCATTGTGAGGTTAAGCCCACTCTCTCCCCTTAGGGTAGATAACATTGTTTGTTAAAAAAAAAGATAATTTGACAACTAATTGAATCACATTATTATGCAAATGTGAGAGACTTTTTTTATAACTAGCACTACGCACCTCTTAAGTGTTTAAAATTTGAGAAATAATATTTAATAAACAACCACGTGCAAAATGTATTTTTTGAATCACAACGTGCTATGCGCGACTTAGACATTTTAAATGTATTTATATACGTGAATTGCTTCAATATTTTTGTATTTCATTATTTGCTTTTTTTATCAACTGCTCTACGCGCCTCTTAAGATGTTTTGAACACAACATTCATGATTTTTCTTATTTTATATTATATTTTTCTTCCCCATCACGTGGGCACCATCAACTTTGTCATTTGTTTATTCTTTTCTCTCTTTTGTTTTATTTTTTTATTCTTTTCTCTCTCCCCATTTATATTTATATTTTATTTTATGATGACCAAATTACCAACTTACCCTTGCGTGATTTGATATATTATTTTGGTCGGAATTTGAATTTTTTTGGCTGATGGGCAATTTGGTTCAATTATTTTTTGTCGAAGCCAGTGACACCAGATTGAGCCTCCGGCTTTATATATATATATATATATATATATATATATATAGATGAAATCACCAAAAGGTCCAAAACTAATATTAATTTACTAGTTACAAAAGGTAGTAAATATCGATGATATCAGAAATATCGGTAGTCCAAAAACACGAAAATATCGGGATATTATCGATATCGATAAAAATTGAATAAAAACCACGGAAATTGTAAGAAAAACTTGGAAATTTTTATTGAAACTTTGCAGGATGTTTATTTAGTCAATTATCTATTAGTTTATCACAAAAATTGGAAGGAAATGCATTGCATGATGGATTTAACTGATTTAAGTTGATTATATAGCGAGCTGGCAAACATTGTGAGTGTAGAAAATATGTAAATATTTTAGCATATTTTCACAAAAACATAAGTGATATGGTGGTCAAGGTGTTGAATGAGTAAAATGGGAGGAGTTCGAATCCCCTTGATGTTTTTTTAAATATAGAAATTTAAAAAACACGAAAATTTCGATGGAAATATCGATGACATCGGAAATATCGGTAGTCCAAAAACACTGAAATTTCGATGGAAATATCGAGATATTATGGATATTTAATACCTTACAATGATCCTTGCGCAGCCTACAATGCATCAAGTGTGGATAGAGAATTAGATTTCTATGCATATACGGTAGTTTCATTTTACATTTGTACATCAAATTATTGAACAATGTTATGTCCCCCATCAATCTTATTTTCGTACTTTGTAATAAGACTGGTGAGAAGCATGAAACAGGTATGAAAAAACCGTGTCCAATACCATAAAAGAAATTTGGGTGCGTTTGTTGCACTGGACTATCTCGGACTGGATTAACTTCAAGGACTAAGCTGGACTGGCTTAGACTAGACTAAGCTAGACTAACTTAGTGAAGCATTTGGTGCAGTGCTGGACAAAGATGTTGGATAATAACAAATTTTAATATTATATTATTTAATCTATAAATTATTAATATTTTATTATGATCTTATCTTTTTCTTCATTTTTCCTACCATTTCTATCCCACACCTTCAATTTGGTATATTTTATATGAAAGTTGGTTGTGAAATGGATCTGAAAGAAAGTCGAATCGGAAAGTTTATGATTGATCTAGGTGACCAGAGATGACGAGGAGTCTGTCGGAAGTGGTCGTTGAGCATGACGAGGACGAGAGAGATGATAGTCTTAGCTAGTCTCATGGTTATTGGGGGGTCTCGCTAAGACCTCTTAGTGAAGGGTTTTGTCCATGCTAGTCCCTTTTAGTCTCATTAATGTTAGTCCCAGCATGGAACAAACACAGTATTGGACTAACAGCTAGTCCAATCCAGTCCAGTCCCACTTAGTGAGGGCAAACAAACACCCCCTTAAGGTTTTCATGTGGTAATGCAGAGTGTTGTCTAATCTAAAAGTTATATGGGACATTACATGTTCTTATAAGTAACTGAGCTGCTGTCATTATTACCGATTGGTTTTATTGTAGAACCTTGAATTTCTTCATACTATCAGAATAGGTATATGCACGTGCGATAGCCCACTACTGACCACACGTGCTTTATATCAACTAATATATATTGTCCACGTGTTTGGTTTGCGTATTGTCAAACTCAAGACGGCGATTGAGGACATAGAATGTTGTCCTC
Organism: Crataegus laevigata; assembly: GCA_963580275.1. Classification (NCBI taxonomy): domain Eukaryota; kingdom Viridiplantae; phylum Streptophyta; class Magnoliopsida; order Rosales; family Rosaceae; genus Crataegus; species Crataegus laevigata. Next base: position 11,249,107 of record OY756940.1, on the reverse strand, counting down.
AGAAACTTTTAGTGATGAACTCACAAGCTTAACTCAATTGGCATCAGCTGGATTAGGTTATGATAGTAATTAGGTTCAAACACTATCAAGAGAGGAAGTCTTTGTGGCCATTAGATTTGCCCCTAAAACTCCAATTAGTGGCGGAAAATTAGCTACAAGCGCCTCTAGAAGCATGAGGGGCGGATGTTAGGATGTAGGGTATTCTATTCTATATACAGCATGGTTACATTCACATAAGTGTATATATAATTGATGTAAGAGCCATCTCCAGCTTCTTGCATAAAAACAGCACAAGAGATAGGGAACAGAGAATCTGGGTAACTGCAAGAAACCTTAAATCGACAGTTTTATATTGGACTATATATTTGTTCTAATTCAAATTCAGATAAAATTGAGATCTGTTGGAAATGGAACCTCAAGGGTGTGCGGGGAAGGGGGAGCATTACAATCACAGTCTCCCAAGAAATGGTCAAAAGTAAAAGAGAAGTGATCACCTTCCCTAGTATTCCTTGGCCTGCGTTCTTCAATATTTTATTTTGGTAAAATAAATTAATTAATTATAATTAATAAACATTTGATCACAAGGTTGGACTCTTCAGAGCCTTCAGAAATCTCTTTCATTTTCCTGGCTTGTTTGCTTCTACAGCTGGCGGCAACTATGAGTCTATGTGCCACATTAGGAGATTGTTCCACTGCAAAAAGCACAGCAGGCACTGAATTTGAATTGGTTCATACGTGTAGAAAACAAAAGATAATATTTACAACTTAATTAAAGTCTTAAAACTTTGATTTGATTTGGTCACAAGTACCACATATCAAAATTTGAGATCAGAAATTACGTACATGCCCGCCTGTGGCCGGCATAAAATTCTGAGCTCAGACAACACTAATCAGTGAATTTTCTGTATCATAAATTCCTAGTGTGAACCTAGAAGTATTTTGTGAGCTGCCTAAAATTATTGTGGCCTCTAAAGGGCGGCAGATTCTTGTCATCTCCATATTTTTTCTGTCTTGGCTTTTACCCCGTCTCAATCTCATGATGCCGTTCACTCTAATTGGGTGTTTTAATTTTATCTTACATACTCAGTCACTGTTCTCAGTAACTCAGTATGTATATTTTAAACTTTTAGCATTGAATGAGATTATATGCATGTTTGATAGTGTTTCTCACTTGTGTAGAAAATATTTATGCCCGTGAGCATTTTGGCTATAAAAAAAAAGAAAAAAAAAACACTTTTATTTGAAACACATAGAAGTTTTAATAAAAATTTCAAATTCTGGAATAAAAAACACATGATCTCTAGAAAAGTACCGAAAAATGCAATTATAATTCAGAAACACCTTTACTACCATACAACTTAGGAAGAAGCACATGTTTGAGAGTGTTTTTGGCTTATGTAGGAAACACGAACGTCTTGTATTTAAAATACTTTTGTTTGAAGCACAATACAATTTTTATACAAATTACAAGTTCTTGAATTTAAAAAAAGCACATAATCTCCAGAAAGCACTGAGAAACTCAATTATTATAAGGAAAATTTAACGAAAAGCTCTCGGTACTGTTTATTTTAACGAAAAACCACATTTTTACACTAAAAAGTCAATTCTTGTACTATTCACTTTACCCTTTATTTTGTCTTTATCGTTAAAACTCAAAGTTTTTAAGCTTTTTTCATTAGTTTTCCTTCTTAGAACAGACTTAATACCAAACAACCCAGGAAGCACAACAATTTTTATATTTCATGGAAGCACTTTTCACAATTCCAAAATCACTCCCAAACATGCCCTACACTAAGTTAGGCACATTGAATTTATTACTACATGAATGGATGTACCTAACATGCATGTGGCCTAACATATTACTGAACTGAAGATCATGAACATCCCTTCGGTATCCTCCATTTTTTCACTGCAGTAGACACCACCACTTTTTATTACTCAATCAATACGTAAAAATGAGTAAAAACAATCAATGGAGCAGCTGCAAACGCAATATAATTTGCAATTGAGAACTGAAAGATGAGGCACCAACAGCTTGGTTTGTCTTGTACAGATGGGGAAGGTTGACGTGACCTATGCATGCATCGCTAGGATCGACCTATACAGCTCATACTACAATATACGAATGATTGAAGTTAAATTAGGGTTTTGCATGTACGACGTACTGTACACGCAGACAAAGGAATCACAGGAAAATACTGGAAGCAGACATACATGCATATATATGAAGTGGAAACCCTAGCTAGAATTAAATGTGCATGAGTAGGCTTTTGTTGGCGTGAAGTGACTTGATAGATATGCATTGCCAAATGAGGAAACCAATCATGTCGAATTTTGGGATACAGGGAGAGAGCTTCAGGACATGTCCAGCGTAGAGGAGCCGTTGGGGTTTATATCCTTGTTTTATTTATTTATTTATTTTTCTTTCTATTCTTCTTCCCGTTTGGTTCTTGGTCGTTTAGGGAAGAAGGAAAGGAACAAAACAGACCTGTAAAGATTCTGCAAAGACACGGACATAGTCAGTGTGCATGTGTGTGAATTATTTGAATTTGGGGCTAGTGGACAGGACTACCTACAATTTTTGGGGAAAAGAGTAACACCCATTTAGGAAATGGACACTTTGGATGCAATTCTTAACTATCAATATTCTTTAACTGAAATCTTGTTGGTTTTCAATTTTTGATCGAAGTCACTAAAATTAATGTGATAATGTATTTCTATGTAGGTTATTATATATTTTAAATTAAAAATTAAAATTTATAGTTGTTTGTATTAATGAGATTTTAAATATAAAAAACCCATAATTTGTGGATTAAAATTATTAAAATATAAATTATACTCTCCAACATATTGTGTGTGTGTGTGTGTGTATATATAAACATGGGTACATTCATCAAAATTAACAAAAAAAAAATTATTGTACTAGAATATAGGTACATTCTTCAAAACCACACAAAAAAATAATAGATATTAGGCTTAATAACATTAGTCAATTTCTTTGATTAAACTTGACATGAATACATTCTCAAATCAAGAAAAAAAAAGTACCGATATAAGTTTAAAAATGGATTAGAAAAAAATTGAATAGATTTTATATATAAAAAAAGGGTACATTTTACTACAACAAATTGGTATATTTAAGAATGAGTACATTTTAAGATTAAAAAATTAAAAAATTACATGAATGGATACATATAAGATAAAAAAATTGGAAACCTTTTTAAAAATAAAATAAAATTAAGGGGTACAAACTTATTCTAATTTTATTTATTTATTTTGGAAATGTTTTGATTTGAAAATATTTAGGAGTTTAATAAATGTGTGAGTATTAAAATCCTAAATCAATTATTAATTTTTATTTTAAAAAAATTATGTAACTGACATGTAAATTCATTATTGCATTAATGTTAGGGACCTTGATCAAACTCTAAAAACTAATAATGTGATGACCCATTCCTAATTTTACATTTTTATTAATTTTAAAAGCGTGAATTTATGAAAATGCCCTAGAGGCAAAGACTTTGACTTCCTTTGACCATCGCCAAGAGAAACGTATGACTTATTCTTTTAGTGTATCCTCATAGTACTCGTCACTACAAGCGCATAGGCGAAAGCCGTTCGCGAGTCCGGATTATAACGGTATAGTTACGGACGTTTGAATTTCGTTCTTCATATTTTAGATTACAAATTGTTTGAATTCCCACCTTGTGAGATGAGGACCAATTAGATTAGAGTATAAGGGACCAATCAATTAAAATGAAAGAGGACCAATCAGCCAATCAAAAAAAAAAAAAAAAGTGGGGAGAAAGCTCCTAGCTTTCCCATGCACAACCCAGCTCGATAACCCATTTTTCAAGGTCGATTCTGGCCAACTCCGGTGGATTTTTTCTACACCACCACCACCATCTTGAATCTATCATTGCCCTCTACAAAATCCAACCAAGAACCACCTTGATTAACTACGTTATGTGGCGGTTTGAGGCCACGAAAGTTGACGAAAATCATCAGTGCTTGATAAGAGTATATTTATACAACTTAGTTAGCTTGTTTTCTTGCATTTAGATTGTTAGTCCTTAGTTATTTTAGTATTTTAAGCTATTTTCGTGTGTTTGTAGGTCCAAATGACAAAGTATACAAGAAAGTGCAATTTGGAGCATTTTTGGGCATTGGATGGTTAGCTTATGCTTGGAGCCAAGTGGATGGATGAAATTGAAGATTAAGGGATCATCTCCTTTTCTATTTTCTGACCCAAAAACATATCACACTCACTTATTTCACCTACAACATCTACTTATTCCACCTACAACATCCACACCCACTTCACCTACAACATCCACTTATTTCACCTACAACATCCACACTTACTTATTTCACCTACAACATCCACTTATTATTTCACCTACAACATCCACTTATTCCACCTACAACATCCACTCACTTCACCTACAACATCCACACCCACTTCACCTACAACATCCATTTACTTCACCAAGAAATTTTGTGGTGGTGATTCATTTTCAAAATTTATAAATAGGCTTCTCCATCACAAGACCAAGATACATCTACAACACATTCCATAAACAACACAATTTCTGCCGCAAGTTTCCTTCTTCCTCCATCCATTTCCATCCACCTCTTTTCCTATCCATCCCCTACCACCCTTCCATACTCTCTTAACCTATCCAATCTCTGCCACATCCCCTAGACCATCCAAACACCACACCCACCTTGGTGCCGCATGTTTGCAAGAAAGGAGGAGGACTTGGAGCTGTGCTAACCATTCAAGACGTTGGATTGCTGGAGCGTTCTAGGTGTTTTCTACTTTTGTTTATCATGTTTAAATTCAATTATAGTTGTTTAATTGCAAATATGTGGAACTAAATTCGTTTTGGCTAGAGGTTGATTCAAAGCCATGAACATATTTGTAATATGAATTGATTACCTTCAGTTGTGATTTCATGAGTTGTGAATTCAATTTGCTTAACTGCTTGATTTATAACTTATTCTTGTATGTCAATTAAGGATGCATACTTAGTTTGCATGCATGAATTTGATGCTAGAATATAAGGGAGTTTCACCTAATCATTATAAACTTATATTCACAAGTAGTGGAGGTTGCTAGTCACAATCGCGTTAAGTGAATTCTTGGCAAGAGTATCATGCTGTTCATAGTTACGAATGCCTCGTCAATGCTTATAGTTTTCACAAAGCTTAATGATCTTTGATTGTATCTCTATTGTGCTGTTCACGTAGGGGACTTTTGAAGAATGTTTTGAATTGTTGTATGCGCTTTTCCGTCCAATTCAATAACTTAAGGAAAACTTGAAGGTTAAAAAAGTGCTGTTCACGGTTAATCTGGGGTGTTGAGATTCATGGTTTATTGAAAGAACAACTGAAAATTGGTTTGTATGCAAGTGTGTCATGTGTGGAGAAGAACCATCTAGCTAGTCCATCTATCCATCAATTCACTTAGTTTTATGTCTTTGTTTAGAATCTGCAAGTTATTTACTTTGTCTTTTAATTATCGTCAAAAACCAATCCCCCATCTTTAAGTTATATTAATTTAGCTAGAATCTGTTTAGATTTGTGTTTAGTTAGTCTTTTGAGTTTATTTTCGTCCAAATCAGTCCCTAGTGTCTAATTTGGGTCAATTTGATTGTTTTGAGTTGATTTGAGTCAATCTAGTTTGTTTTGAGTCTTTAAAGTTTAGTTAAGTGTCTTTAGCTTAGTTTTGTGTGTTTTGAGTCTTGTTTAGTGTTTTTAAGTCAGTTTAGAGTAGATTAGCAATCCCTTATAATCCCCGGCCTAGAACGATCCCTATTTACATCTATACTACAATTGTCAAAAAGAGGGTTTAATTTGAGTGTTGTTTACATCGCATCAAATTTTTGGCGCCGTTGCCAGGGATTAGCAAATTTGCTAATCCCTTTGTTTCTGTTTATGTTTATGTTTATGTTTGTGTTTGTGTCTTTTACTTTTGATATTTGATTTAGTTTTCTTTCTTTGATTTTAGGTACAAATGGAGCAAGACATGGCACTTGCGACCATTCAAGCTCAATTGGCGCATCTCACTTCTCAATTGACTCATAATGCCGAAAGGATCACAATGCATACTGTCCCTACATTTGATGTGCCCTATGGGCAAGGATATCAACTTCATCAAAGTCATCAATTCACTGCGAACAAAGATGCTTGGGGTTATCAAGGCTATAATCAACCAAGCAACAACATGTTTTCCAACGCTTACAATTCGGATTGGATAGGCTATTCAGATTATATGTGGGGAGAACCTCAACAAGTTCAACAAGGTGGATATTGGCATTAAGAAGATGAGTTCTATTCAAGACCTATCCAGCCACCACAACCTCCCCCACAACAATTCCAATTGAATTCAAGTATGCCCATGAGTTATAATGAAATTCTTGAAGGACTAATCTCTTTGATGCAGGGCTCACAAAAAGAAGAAAAATTGCAGCCATCAGAGGAGTTCTATCAATGGCCATGTGCACCACCACAGCCTCCACCACAATCTTCCCAACCAATTTCAGGTTCGTCGGTGGATAATGATAATATTATTCAATTAATCACATCTTTGACACAGGGAGTAGAAAATCAAAACAAGGAGATGCAAGACCGAGTCAAAAGAGTGGACGAATTGGAGAAGCATGTTGGGCAAATTGTGGAATTCATGGTGCAGATTCAAGAGCAACGTGAACTCTCCAACTCAAACATTGCAAATTCAAAGGGAGAAGTTGAAATCAATGAAGACATCACTTTGGGAAGTGATATGGAGGATGAAGCTATCCTAGAACCATCCAAATATAGCCCGAACATGGATGACTTGCTGCTGCAAGAAGAAGAAGATGAGGACAATATGGGCAGTTTAGAACAACTCTTGCCGCAAGCCACTCAAGTCCCTATGCCGTTCAACTTAAGTGAGGTGGTTACCAATTCAATTATTTCTGACCCCATTCCACCAAATGTCCCTTTTCCTCGTAGGTTTTTTATTCCCAATGACGAAGAGAGTGAAAAAGACATTGTAGAAGCTCTTCCAAAGGTGCAAGGTGATACCCCAATTCTTGGTGCACCAAATCAAGTTTCAGATTGTGTTGAATTGTTTAAAGAAACTTGTACACCAAGAAGAATGATTCAAGAAAAGGAAGTGGCTGGATAATATGTTGAATGCATCAAAGAGGATGTATTTGAGGAAACAGAGGCCAAAGAAGTTGAGACTGATGACACGGAACAAGCCACAACCATCATAGTAAATCTGGCCAAGTTCAAAGTCCCTGAAACTTTTGAAGATGTAGTATTTGTCATTGAGTTTGTGTCGGAGAAAGAAAGTAAGCCATCTTCTCCAATTTTAATTTTGTTTTATACTAACATACTGATTTTGATAATTCAGGCACCCATTCTTGAATTTAAACCATTGTCGGATCATTTCAAGTATCACCTCCTATTCGAAGATAAATTCTATGCCGTGGAACCTAGGGGAGTTCAATGGAAAGTCTCGTCCGGCTGTAAGACGTTAAAACAAGCGCTTCTTGGGAGGCAACCCAAGCATTCAACGAAGGGAGACTTTGGAATTGTTCAACAAATCAGATTTGCACTCCTAAACCCTTCTCTTTACTGCATTTATCTTGCCTTGCTTAGTTCACTAATTGTTTGTTTGCTTAAGTGTGAACCTATGTTTAAAACATTGAGGGCAATGTTTAGTTTAAGTGTGGGGGAGGGTAAACAAAGTCTTTTTACATTGATTTACATATTTTACATTGCTTTAAAAAAAATCAAATAAAATAAAAATAAAAGCAAAAATATTTTACAATAATGTGTAAACTAATAGCATTCATTGGTCAGATGGTGCCTCAGCAGTCGACGGAGCTCCAGAAAGACGAAGCGCCAGAGTTTGATCCTCCGGAGCCTCAACACTTGGTGCAACTCCAGACGACGAAGGCAGAAGATGCCTCTGCAGTAACGCCACAAACCTTTGATGATCACTCTGAATCCGCACTTCGGATTCCTGCAGCTGGTCAAGCTTCCTCTTCATACTTGTTGAGTAACTAGTTGCGAGCATGTGCAACTCCTTATTCCCGTGCCTAAGTCCTCTGACCTCTAGCCGAAGATTAGCCACCTCAGCCATCAAAGACTCAACCTGACGAGATTGTGCAAGAAGGCATTGGCCCATGTTTGAGACTGAGCCTGCACACTAGACACTAAATGCCAGAGAGTCCTGAACAGCGAGCTCGTCGGACCGCTTGGAAAGTAACCTATTGTCTCTTGGAGTAAGAAGGTTTCTAGCAACCACCGTAGCAGTTGTATCGTTCTTCATCATAGAGTCCCCAACTGTAAGAGGACCATTGGGGGATAAGAATGACGGATGCCAGGTGTTGTTTGGAGAAGACAAGTCATCATCTTCCCCGACATTCAAGTTAAGGCGACGGTCAGAGGGGCAAGACATTTTTCGAATGTGTTGAGAAAGAAGAGATCGGACAGATTAAGATTTCAGAAGTGCAAGAAGGGAGTTTTTACAGGAGGTAATTCAAATGTGCTGTGGAATAAAATTAGTGCCTCTATAAAAAGAAGAAATCGAAGTGGCACTACTCAGAAATCGAAGAGGCGCTTGCTCGCAAATCGAAGAGACGCTCCTCTCTCAAAAGCCGGGCCTGCTCAGAAACCACGAGCCGACCCCTGGATTTCAAAAGATCAACTTTTCCAGACTTGTCGTCACCTGTCACATGCACCCTCAGCTTTGCGGGAATTACGGATAACTTTGTCAGAAAGCGCGTAAACCTTACTGTTCAATCATCCACCGGCTGCCGACAAGAGTAAGAGAATAATACCGGTTGTGAAGAAATTCCTATAAGTGTCTACCTTCGCCCTCCATAACAAAGGCAGACTTACTCAACACTTCTTCATCTCCGAGAATGTATTCCCAAAGAAACCTCTCGAGTTACTCAGTGTTCCTCATCCCCTGGAGTACCTCTGCAAACAAGTCATTAAGAGCAAAAGTATTTCATATCATGAAGGTTAAAAGCAAAAGTATCTCATATCATGCTTTCTCCTCACCTTCATCTAAAGAACAGGGAGAAAAAGAGATCATGATTGCTTACCTAGTCTTGCTCTCGAGTACTCATCTTCGAGCCCCTCCAGCTCAATTCAAAAATAAACCTGTGGAGAGATACTTCTTCAAAAGCAAAAGTATCTCATAGAAGATGTAGGAGGAGTCTGAGTTGATCCAAGAACTCGAGAAGATGACACACCTGCATGGAGACCTGATTACATGAAGCATGTGGAGACAACGTGCTGATTCATCCTCAACTAAGCTGAGGATCACTTGCAAGTAAAAAGCTCCCCAACCCAATTCAAGAATCAACCTGTGGAAAGATACTTCTTCGAAAGCTGAGGAAAGTCTCATCCAGTTCAAGATCAAAGCTGTGGAAAATCAACAAGCACGACCAAAGATCATCTACCACATAAAGCTAAGTTGTTTCTCACTATTTCTAAGTGTTTTTAAGTTGTTTTGGTGTGTTTTATTGTGTTTGAAGTTATTATATGAAAATTCAAAAAGAATTGAAAAAAGTTTTGAAAAATGCCAAAAAGAGTTGTTTTTGTGTGTTTGTGTCTTAGGTACCTTCCAACACAATGATGAGGATTTGGTTTTTAATTGCATGACTGTTAAAGAAAGTTATGAACATGGATGGAAGTTTGATATACTCTTGGTTTATGCTTAGTTGTAGTTGTTGTTTACGAATTCAAATTTGATCATAAAAGGATAAAATCAATTTTTGTGATATGCTTAAAGGAAGGAACTCAAACTAATACTACATCCCTGTGAGACTTGAGCTTATACCTTCTTTGGAGAGTTATTAATCTTGATGCTTTTGTTTTCTAAAGTAATTGCATGATCTCATTATTCTTTGCTCGGTTGCTACTTAGAAGGCGTTTTATCATCTTAGTTCCAAATACTAGAACTCATATCCATTTCATTCAAAGCATGACATTGAATTGCATAACACATAACAAGATGAAGTTGTTTAGTGAACCAAAGCCAAATAGCCGTACCCCTTTGTCATATGTTTTGTAGGTTTAACTCCTTTTGAGCCTTGTTTAGCCTATGTTCTTTGTTAACCCCATTAACCTTACCTAGCCTAGTGTAGGACTGTCCATACCCTTGTTTTTAAAGGATAGTGAAGCATGACTTAGAATGAATTCCTTTTGATCTACAGTATGCAGAAAATCAAGTGTAGGGGAGGGATTATTTGTTTTAAGTTCAATTGTACGTTTTGGTTTTCAAAAGAAAAGAAAAAGAAGAGAAAAACGTCTGAAAAGAATGAAAGAAAAAAAAAGAGTTTGAAAAGAAATAAGATTGAGTTCAGAAGTGTTGATTGTTGAAGAAAGGGTCCAAAAGTTTGAAATATGGCCCTAAAATGTGTAAATCTCCCCATTTTGTTCAAAATTGAGTTTGCATTCGAAAGTGAATTCTAAGTGTCAATCTCATTACTTTGCTTACTATTTCTTTAAGAACCTTTGTTTTTCCATTTCCTTTCTTTGTTAGCCAATACCCTTAGTCCCGTTACAACCCTTTGACTTCTATCCTGGTTGTTGTGTGTTCAATATGTGGAGTTTGGGATTGGTATGAGCATATGGTGTCCCTGGTTCTCGCATCTAAGTAGTAGCATTCTGTTCATGAGATCATATTCATATGTGCATTAATAACTTCAGAAAATGCTTTCCTTGTTATAACATATGTGAGTACTAGTTTTCATGTTTACATCAATCTTCTCACATATACCTAGTGTAGGAAGTGTAGTCAGAAAATCTGAGTGAAAATAAAGTGTTTATCTGGTAAGGAATTGAGGGAATTCTCTAAGGCATGTTACTACATTCAAAATGTTGTTTTAATTGATTAAATGCGAGCTAGTAAATTCTGACTGTGATTAAGTATATGCTTAAGGGTATGGATGACCAAAATATGTGTAAGTGATGATTTTTAATATGTCATGTCCATTGGAAATTCCTAAGGCAAATGTTGGAAGGTTTAGATTGTGTTTTGTCTCTTTTGTTTGTTTTGTTTTGCTCGAGGACTAGCAAAAAGCTAAGTGTGGGGGTATTTGATAAGAGTATATTTATACAACTTAGTTAGCTTGTTTCCTTGCATTTAGATTGTTAGTCCTTGGTTATTTTAGTATTTTAAGCTATTTTCGTGTGTTTGTAGGTCCAAATGACAAAGTATGCAAGAAAGTGCAATTTGGAGCATTTTGGAGCATTTTTGGGCATTGGATGGTTAGCTTATGCTTGGAGCCAAGTGGATGGATGAAATTGAAGATTAAGGGATCCTCTCCTTTCCTATTTTCTGACCTAAAAACATATCACACTCACTTATTTCACCTACAACATCCACTTATTCCACCTACAACATCCACTCACTTCACCAACAACATCCACACCCACTTCACCTACAACATCCACTTATTTCACCTACAACATCCACACCCACTTCACCTACAACATCCACTTATTTCACCTACAACATCCACACTTACTTATTTAACCTACAACATCCACTTATTTCACCTAAAACATCCACTTATTCCACCTACAACATCCACTCACTTCACCTACAACATCCACACCCACTTCACCTACAACATCCACTTATTCCACCAAGAAATTTTCTGGTGGTGATTCATTTTCAAAATCTATAAATAGGCTTCTCCATCACAAGACCAAGACACATCTACAACATTCCATAAACAACACAATTTCTGCCGCAAGTTTCCTTCTTCCTCCATCTATTTCCATCCACTTCTTTTCCTATCCATCCCCTACCACCCTTCCATACTCTCTCAACCTATCCAATCTCTGCCACATCCCCTAGACCATCCAAACACCACACCCACCTTGGTGCCGCATGTTTGCAAGAAAGGAGGAGGACTTGGAGCTGTGCTAACCATTCAAGACGTTGGATTGCTGGAGCGTTTTAGGTGTTTTCTACTTTTGTTTATCATGTTTAAATTCAATTATAGTTGTTTAATTGCAAATATGTGGAACTAAATTCGTTTTGGCTAGAGGTTGATTCAAAGCCATGAACATATTTGTAATATGAATTGATTACCTTCAGTTGTGATTTCATGAGTTGTGAATTCAATTTGCTTAACTGCTTGATTTATAACTTATTCTTGTATGTCGATTAAGGATGCATACTTAGTTTGCATGCATGAATTTGATGCTAGAATATAAGGGAGTTTCACCTAATCATTATGAACTTATATTCACAAGTAGTGGAGGTTGCTAGTCACAATCGCGTTAAGTGAATTCTTGGCAAGAGTATCATGCTGTTCATAGTTACGAATGCCTTGTCAATGCTTATAGTTTTCACAAAGCTTAATGATCTTTGATTGTATCTCTATTGTGCTGTTCACGTAGGGGACTTTTGAAGAATGTTTTGAATTGTTGTATGCGCTTTTCTGTCCAATTCAATAACTTAAGGAAAACTTGAAGGTTAAAAAAGTGCTGTTCACGGTTAATCTGGGGTGTTGAGATTCATGGTTTATTGAAAGAACAACTGAAAATTGGTTTGTATGCAAGTGTGTCATGTGTGGAGAAGAACCCTCTAGCTAGTCCATCTATCCATCAATTTACTTAGTTTTATGTCTTTGTTTAGAATCTGCAAGTTATTTACTTTGTCTTTTAATTATCGTCGAAAACCAATCCCCCATCTTTAAGTTATATTAATTTAGCTAGAATCTGTTTAGATTTGTGTTTAGTTAGTCTTTTGAGTTTATTTTCGTCCAAATCAGTCCCTAGTGTCTAATTTGGGTCAATTTGATTGTTTTGAGTCAATCTAGTTTGTTTTGAGTCATTAAAGTTTAGTTAAGTGTCTTTAGCTTAGTTTTGTGTGTTTTGAGTCTTGTTTAGTGTTTTTAAGTCAGTTTAGAGTAGATTAGCAATCCCTCATAATCCCCGGCCTAGAACGATCCCTACTTACATATATACTACAATTGTTAAAAAGAGGGTTTAATTTGAGTGTTGTTTACATCGCATCAGTGCTTCGGCCACTCTTTTCATTTTTCCAGTGAATCGGCAAAGCGATGGCCGCTGCCACCACTTGGGCTTTGTATCCCATCGTCCCACGAACAAATCTCGACCAGCCTTGACCCCGTTGGACCACTGTAGACGACGAATTGACGTTGGGAAGCTTTAGGCACCCCCGGCTTTGTAGGCAAATTGACCATCTTCCGTCTTTTTTTAGCCTTGGCCACATGTATGAAAGTTGTTCATCTCTTTGAGATCTTCATTTCTGTAAAATTTGAGAATTTTTCGAAAATAGTATAATTTTCTTACGAACCGTGGCGGCCAGCCACCATATGCTGCGGCGCGTGGGCCAAGACCCCATCTAACCATCATAGGCTAATTTTGAAGCCCCGATTCCATATTTGACATCCGTTTAGTGAAATTACGATGTTTTAATGTAGTTTCGTAGTTGACCACCTAGTTGACCGTCGTGGGGTCCTTGCATGAATTAACAATCTGACCGTTGGATCGTTACTAAACCTTAATACTTTATAGTAAGTAATATTTGAGAACCATAGGAACTTACGGATCAGGAATCTGACGAACGGATCTTCCCGAATTGAATTTGTAAGTTCATAAAATAAAACATCGGCTGCCACTTAATTTTAGCAATTGGCGGAGATCTGACCGTTGGATCGTTCTGAAACTTTAGGATGCTGTTCTAGAAGCATAATGTGGATCTTTCAAAATTACAGATCAGAGATCCGAGGCACGGATCTTCCAGATCGAATTACGTAGGGTCAATGAGTTTCAAATCATTCTAGAACGTCCTTGGGAATGTGTTTTACGTAATTTACGCATTCTATCGATAAGAATTCTGAAACGTGATCTGATATTTGTTTTAGGTGATGATCGTTCGTGACGCCTCGATATTTGACACGCCCGCCCCTTAATTATATTTAAATCCTAGAAATTAAACCCCAAACCGTTTTCAATTATACAATTTTAATCCCTAAAAGTTTTATGAACTTTCAATTTAGTCCCTAAACCCCTCTCTTTAATTTTATATTGTTTTATTTCTTAAATGGTGAGCCACTGGGCCCACCCGGTTTGGTCCCCCGAGCCCTCTCCCTCACTTCTCTGTCCCTCTCTTCTCTCTCAGTCTCTCAACCCTCTCGAACCCTCTCTTCTCTCCCGTAACCCTCTCACTCTCCCTCGTCCCTCTCGCGCGACCTCACCATCCCACACACACACACACCCTCGCCATCTCTCTCGACTCACCCTCGTCACTCTCTCGTCTCTCTCTCTCTCTCTCTCCTTCCTCTCGTCCTTCTCTCTCTCGGGTCGCAACAAAACCCGCGTGAAAAACCCAGAAACTCCCGTCGAGTTTCTTCCCTCCTTCAGGCTAGGTAAGTTCTAATCTTCCTCTGTTTTGCTAGCATAAAACTGAGTTGAGATTTAATTATGTTTATTCGTGATTATTCAAGGGTTTTGGGACGAAATCATCACGGGGTGCCTACACCCATTTTCTCCGGCGAATCCGCGAGCCCCGAGCCATTTTCCGAGCAGCTCCGGCGGCTTTCCGTCGATCTGAAGGTACCACTCTACTTCTCTCTCTTCGCTCTTCGATTTTATGGGTAGATCGGAGCTTAGGGTCTCCGTTGGTGGTCGGCCGGAGCTGTCAAAGCTCCGGCGTTCGCCTCTGTGTACTCCGGTGCCAAACCCAGGCCCTTTGGGCCATAACCCGAAACCCAAAACCCATCGGGCCTTAGGCCCGTAGCCAGCCCAGCCCAATCCCTTTAATTATTTAGTTATTTTAATTTCTGTTATTAATTAGGAATTAGGGCCTTCGGGCCGTTGTGACTGGGCACTAGGCCCAATTCCACCGGACCCAGTACCCTAGCCCGTACCCTTTTTTTTATTTAAGGTACCCAAAATCATTTAGGGCCTTGGGCCTCAGAAAAACTAGGGCCTTTGGCCCGTGGCACCCAAACCCATAACCCTTTCTGGGTTCTTTAAACCTGGGCCCTTGGGCCGGTTTTATCTAGGGCTTTAAGCCCAGACCCGTTTAGCCCAGATGCCCTTTTGGGCTGATCCAAACTCGAACCCAAGACCCTGGCGGGTCAGACCCAAACCCTAACCCAGGTCCGAATCCGACCCAAACCCGGGTTGACCCGTTGACCCGACCCGTGGGTTGACCCGTTGACCCGACCCGTGGGTTGACCCGTTGACTTGACCCGTTGACCTTGACCGTTGACTTTGACTTTGACCAGTCAACGGTCAACGTTGACTTTTTCGGGTTCCGTTCGGGACCCCTCCTAGGCTAATTTGGACGTCCTGGACCCGTTTTTGAGGTCCGTTTTCCCAAATTAAATCGTTAAAATAGAATTTGACTAAGTTGGGCCCTTTATGTGCTTAGGGGCAACTAGCGCGGCTTCCTATTTTCGCTAGCAGCGCAGCATTGGATGGCTCAGTACTGTGAGTGGACCCCTTCTAAAATACTTACTTTATTTTGAGAAATTATATGAATGAAATGCGTGAGTACAGAATAGTGTGATACAATGTTTGAGTACAGAATACTGTGATATGGTGTTGAAATTTAATAAATATATGTGACATTGATCTGATATTACCTAGTGGTCCACTTCCGCTACGGGATGTAGGGATAGGGTTCCGGTCCATCCCGGCCGACGGTTATGGTGCTGGCATAGGGCCTGGAGTGTGTTACCTCTGACTTTTGAGTACAGGGACGGGGAGCTGGCATTGGGCCTGCAGTGTGGTTTTCTCTGACTGTATGCTCAGGGACGGGGAGCTGGCATGGGGCCTGAAGCGTTTATATCGGACATTCACTAGCGACTATTCCTCTATGATTATGAGTATAATATATGAATTATGAATTGAGATATGATTATTGTTATGGTTGTATTTGAGATACTGCACTGTATGATAGGCGTAGGAAAACCTATCTATATATCATGTTTGGTTTTCTAAATTGGGGGTTAGTATCTTGATAACTATTTTCTTATATGTATATCAAATTGGTCCACTCACCTTTGTTTTGCGCCCCCTTCAGGGCTTAGATACGAGGCATACAATCCCGGCGTCAAGACACTTCCGCACTGGCATCTTCGAGTCCTCTCGGTGTAGGACCCACTCTTTTTGTGTATTAAATTTTATATTCTTTCTTGTAGTATTTCAAATTAGATGTATGTTCTGAACACGTTCCTGAAACACTTATTAAATGTGTAATCTAAATTCATATTTCTCGTTTTTATACCTTCTAAATGGCTTTCGTCACCCCTCGGGTGTCGGCCAGCACGTGACCACCCCGATGTCTACAGGACATCGGGGTCGGGGCGTGTCAGATTGGTATCAGAGCCTAACCCTGGTCGTGGTGTGCCGACGAGGACGTCGGGCCCCTAAGGGGGGTGGATTGTGACATCCCACATCGCCCAGGGAGTGATCCTTAAATGTATATTCCCATCCCTACCTAGCACGAGGCCTTTTGGGAGCTCACTGGCTTCGGGTTCCATTGGAACTCTGAAGTTAAGCGAGAAAAGGGCTAGAGCAATCTCAGGATGGGTGACCTCCTGGGAAGTTGCTCGTGAGTTCCCAGAAACAAAACCGTGAGGGCGTGGTCGGGGCCCAAAGCGGACAATATCGTGCTATGGTGGTGGAGCGGGCCCGGGAGGTGGCTGCGCCCGGGCCGGGATGTGACAATATTTGTGCTAGGAAATTATAGCGCGGACTTCAAGTGAATGGGCAATTTATTTTATAATCTATACATATTTATAGTTTCCATAAATGCATATTTAATTCATTTTACACTTATATTGCCAAGTAATTGATATTGTGATATGAAATGTGATAAATACTACTATATGGTTGAGATATTATTGTCATGACATTCATACGTATATGTATATGCTCATCTTGTTGCACCCCAGTATTGGTACTCTGCCCAGGGCCAGGGCTAGTCTTTCACGTGTATGTTCACATCTGCACCGTTCGCTCACCTTGGATCTAAGTTTAGGTGCCAGTCTTGTCGTACAAATTGCATTAGGCAATTCTGACTCGTATGTGACCATGCCTCGGCACCAGTCTTCACGTGATTGTAGTACTAGAGCACATTATTACACCCAGTCTTGTCGTACAGGTTGCTTTAGGCAACTCCGACTCGTGTGCTAACTTAGATGATAAGCAAATTGTTTATGATTGATTATCACATGATTATATTACTGTGGTAGTTGATATATCATGACTTGGCATATTTCTGGTTATATTGTTATTGTATTATTGTTTACATACTTACGTAATATGTTTTAAGGAAACTATACTTGTTTTACAACGAGGGGTTAGTATGTTCGAAAATAAATGTTTTCTTACAAGCGTTGTTTTGCTGACCCACTCAACTTTGTTTTTCACCCCTCTAAGTTTAGTACCTGTGCGTACGTGTATACGAGGATTCTGGCAAACCTCAGGAGATGGTTACCTTCAGTGGTATAACCTTCCTCTTATTTACTATGTTGTCTTATGTTCTGACATCACGTATCAAAAAGGTTCAATCCCGTTCACTCGCGCACTCTTTTGATTAGGCACTTTTAGGTTTAAATTTATTCACATTATTTTTCCATTACACTACACTTTATGGCTTTGTCACCTTCCAGGTGTCGGGCATCACAACTCGATTCGGAGTCCAAGTGGACATTCCTGGTCAGGGTGTGTCAAATAAGGTTTCGATGAAATAATATTAGTAACTAAGTT
This sequence comes from Crataegus laevigata, assembly GCA_963580275.1. NCBI lineage: Eukaryota > Viridiplantae > Streptophyta > Magnoliopsida > Rosales > Rosaceae > Crataegus > Crataegus laevigata. The sequence continues at coordinate 11,231,329 of OY756940.1, read as the reverse complement.
CCGGATACTAACTTTTCCTTTAAGAAATTTGGAAAATTAACAAAAATTTGGACAACGGATAGAATTTTAACCAACCATTATAACTTTTCACAATTCTAACTAAAACTTGACATAAAAATATTACAATGTCTTTTCTTAACTAAAATAATTACAAAACTTTATCTTTTCCAAGGGTCGTAGGCCATCTAAAAGCTTTTGTGGTTCTTTTATATTCTTATGCCATATTTACTTAAAAGTTGTTTGATCCTAATTCCTTTTCCCCTTACATTTATCTGTTGTTAGCACAAAATATCAATACATTCTTTCCAAATTGCATGTTAATTGTTGTCTCTCAACCACACAATTTCATTAAAGCCAATCTAACGGTGGGGAGCGTGTCCCCATTTTTTTCAAAAAAATGGGGATCCCTCTCCTTAAGCTGCCTGTATATATATATATATACTGTTTGCTTAAGGGGAGGGATCCCTATTTTTCTAAAAAAATGGGGACACGCTCCCCACCGTTGGATTTTACTTTAATGAAATTGTGTGGTTGAGATTGGATGGCCTGTGTTTTAATCTCAATCACACAATTTTATTAAAGCCAATCTAACGGTGGGGAGCATGTCCCCATTTTTTTGAAAAAATAGGGATCCTTCCCCTTAAGCAATCTGTATATATACTATAAAAAAAAAGGAAAAGACCCACTCACATGGAGTCCGCGCTACAGCTCCCCAGCACGAAATCGAGGCGTCACAAACGATCGGCGCCTAAAACAATTATCAAATCACGTCTCAGAATTCTTATCGATAGAACATGTAACTTACATAAAACACATCCCCAAGGACATTCTAGAATGATTTGAGACCCATTGACCAAAAGTCAACCGTCACTCAAAGATCGACGGTATGGTCCACAACCCTACGTAACTCAATCCGGAAGATTCGCATCTCAGAAATCTGATCCGTAACTTCTAAAATCCATACTATGCTTCTAAAACATCATACTAAAGTTTCATTATGATCCAACGGTTGGATCTCCGCCAATTACAAATTCAAGTGGCGGTTAACGTTTTATTTTATGAATTTACAAATCTAATTTAGAAAGATCCGTACGTCAGATTCTCAATCCATAAGTTCCTATGGTCCTTAAATATTATGTAATAAAGTTTGGTGACGATCCAACGGTTGGATCGTCAATTCATATACGGACCTCGAGTTTGGATTTTTTTTTCTCTTCTTCCTCATCACGAAAACCTGCATTTTTGCAGGTTGAAACGTATGACTTCCAGAGCTTATTTCGAGCTTAATTCTCAACCAAAATCAGTGATTAAAAAACTTAAGCAAAGTTAGGAATGCAGGGAATAAATCTATACCCATTTGGGGTCGTGTCATGGACAGAGTTCGTTGGAAAAGTGGTCTGAAAGTGGCCAAATGGCCACGGGTCCATGATTTCCATAAAAATGGAATTTTTTTCCCAACTTTCCTAGCTAGTTTCTAGTTTGATATTTAACCATTTGTTGTGTTCTACCTGTATATTTGAAGCTTGTATAGAGTATAATCATACCATCACGGGGACAAATCGTGGTCTGCAACGGCCGGAAAAGTGATATGAAAGTGGCTCGACGGCCACTATTCATTCTCTAGAAATATGGGGAAAATCTTTCCCCTAAGATGCGATCTGCATCAAATCACCCATAAACCTCCTATTTAGGATTAGAAACATCACCATGGGATTAAAACAAGGAAGATTTGAGGTTGGGGGGTTTCCAAACTTAACCTTAGTTGTGACAGAGGGAAGTTGCCGTGACAAATGGCAAGTGAGGGTGGTGATGGTGTTTGTCGCAAGAACGACGGTGGTTGTACGTTTGTGCAGTGGTTGCGGCAAGGGAGTTCGAGAATAAGAGATGGTGAGTGATACGAGAGAGATGAGAGAGTTCTCGAAGCAGAGACCACGAGATGGAAAAGAAAAAGGGCACCAGAAATAGGGTGGTGTCACGTGTCAGTCATGTGGTGGTCCAAAGTGGAGAAATATCTCCATTTGTGAACTTACCAAAATACCCTTACATTTTGAATTCCATAATATCCCCGTTTTTGCTCCAAATTCAAATTTGCTTGTGCCCACACGTTCGTATTGTCGAGTACTACACAAATATGCTAAAAGAATGAGTCCTACATCTTTCTAACTAATGGTCAATGAAGGTCAAAATCTTTACCTCGAGGGGCATTTTCGTAAAGTCGCGAATTTAAAATTTATAAAACTTAAAATTAAGGACGGGTTGTTACATTATTTCTAAAATTTAGTAATCAAATTCGTTTTCTTCCTGATTCATGTGATTCATGTGAACTAATAAAACTTACATAGAATTAGTATCATTCTTATTCTGTTTTTAGATTGTTCAGTAAACAACTTTAAAAAGAATCTATATTCTAACTCCTCATCAATCTTGTTTCTCCTTAATTCTCAATTCTCAATCAATTCAGTTTTGATTACAGATTAGTAAATATGAATTTTGATTACAGATTAGTAAATATGTTATAATATAACTAAGAAGTCATTTTCTCTTACAACTTAACAAACATATATTGACATTACATATGAAAACAACAAAATGAAAATTTTATACACATGTGTCAAATTGTAACAACAAAACATGTATTGATAAAACTTGTATAGCGAGTTTGGGCGAGAGCGTTCCCAAGATGGGTGACCCACTGGGAAGTTCTCGTGTGAGTTCTCAGAAATAAAGCCGTGAGGGTGTGGTAGAGGCCTAAAGCGAACAATATCGTGCTATGGTGGAGTCGAGCCCGGGAAGTGGTCGAACTCGGGCAGGGATGTGACAATTTGGTATCAGAGCCACTCCCTGGCTGGATGTGTGCCGACGAGGACGTCGGGCCCTTAATAGGGGGTAGATTGTAAGATCCCACATCACTCAAGGGTGAGGATCTTGTAAGCCTTAGATGTACATTCCCACCTCCAATTAGCACAAGGCCTTTTGGGAGCTCATTGGCTTCGGAGTTCGTCGAAACTTCGAAGTTAAGCGAGTTTGGGCAAGAACGTTCCCAGGATGGGTAACCCACTGAGAAATTATAGTGTGAGTTCCTAGAAACAAAACTGTGAAGGTGTGTTAGAGGCCCAAAGCGGACAATATTGTGCTATGGCGGAGTCAAGCCCGGGAAGTGGTCGAGCCCGAGCCGGGATGTGACAATTCAATTGGGATTTTAAGTAATTCTCAGAAATTCAAGGTGTATTCAATTAGAATTTTAAGATAGTTTATTAAAATCATTTGAAATCCGAGTGTAGTCAATTAGGATTTTAAAAAAGTTTATATCATTCCAGTTGTATTCAATTATAAATTGATTTTAAAGAATTTGAGGAATTAGGGGGAATTGGAGAGATTTCGTAGTGTATTTTAAGCATCCACAAATCTCACCTCTCCCCATGAGATTTCGAGGGGATTGAATCAAAGTTTTATATGGAATCTCTACAAATCAATTAAACTTCATAAAAATCCATGGATTTATAAATCCATTAAAGTCTCTCAAATTCTCAATTGAATACACCCCCACTTATACTACAGTATAATGATATTTCTCTTCATTTGTAAGTGAGAGGTCTTAGGTTCGAATTTCGAAAAAGGCGAAGTTGAACCACATTATTATGGCAAGCCCATTGTAAGACTTCGACTACTTCCCCACTCCCACACCCCTTTAGTACAGATACTATTGTTTGTTCAAAAAAAAAAATTAAGTTGACGTTGGTGATGAGTCTGATCACATGGCAATATTACATATATTTGTCATGTCAGCAAATTAGTTTGATTTGGTTGTAACGACAATTGGATATAGTTGTAAGATTTGGTTAATTGGATCAGATTTGATAAGATTTGGTGAGATATATTGAGAAAGTAGTGGTAGTCCTTTATATTGGATTTTCTTGTAATTAATAAATACACAATAGTCGTGAAGTATTTTTCCTCTCCGAGTTTTCTGAAACTTTTTCCTTGGTTCTTCGACCATCATTCATTCTCTAAGATTCTTGATCAATGTCAAACTATGTATTTCTAGTTAATATGGTATCCAGAGCTGGCAGTCCTCATGTGGTTCGTAGTTTCTTGGGGTGGTTTCTCTAAGAGTTTGATCGGGGTTCTTGGTGCTTCTTAGTTCCTTACACATCTGGTTATTTTTTTTTTCTTTTTGGATTTTGGAGTTCTGTTTATGGAGCTTTGATTCTTTGTTTTGTGGCTTATGACATCAGTTGAGGCACAAAGCCAATTCAAGATTGTGTAGAAGGCACGAAGTCATCTGGGTAATTTTCCGTTTAGGTAATTTGTCATATCAAGATTGTGTAGTAGGCACGAAGCCAATTCAAGATTTTGTAGTGGGCACGAAGCCAATTCAAGATTGTGTAGCCGGCACAAAGCCATCTCAAGAATGTTTGGGTAATTTTCTTGCAAGATTATTTATTTAGTAGGCAATTTAGTTGATAATTGTTGAATTGGTATTTTGTTTCTTTCAAGAGGTAGTTGTTTGTTTTCGTGATTTGTGATAATCATGGCATCTTCTAGAGTTAAAATTGAGGGTTTTCTTTGAATGTTGACAATCAAGTTAACTGATAAGAATTTCTCAAAATGGGTTTTTCTGTTTAAGTCGGTGTTGAAAGGATATAAGCCTTTTGATCATTTTGATGGAACTGCAGCGTGTCCTCCTAAATTTGTGATTGATACGACTTCTGGGGTTACTAATGTTCTCATAGAAGCTTTTCTTGAATGGGAATCCATTGATTTAGCTCTTTTGAGTTTATTGATCTTCACTTTATCTGATGAGTCTATTGAACATGTTTTGGGATGCAAGACTACACATGAGGCATGGTCTAATCTTTAGTATAGATATGCTTCAATCTCAGAGGCTAGGGTGAATACATTAAAGACAGAATTTCAAACAATTTAGAATGTTGGTGATTCAATTGATTAGTATTTGTCCAAAATGAGACACATTAAAGAACAATTGGTTGCAGTTGGTGAATTTGTTTCTGACAATGATTTTGTGGTGGCTGCTTTATCTGGTTTACCGAGGGAGTATTCTACTATACGAACTGTAATTCTTACTAGAGATACTTATATTTCTCTAAGAGAATTCAGAGAGCAATTACTGTGTGCAGAGAGAGAGGCTGATTCTATGGTTAACACTTTGACTCATAATTTTTCTGGGATGTATATGCAAAGATCTTCTTCTCAGTCAGGTGATTCTCAGGGTTCCTCTAGTAATTCTAATAATGTTCCTTTCACTACTGGTGGTACTATTACTCGAGTACCAAACAATGCTCCACCTATAAGTATGCCATTTATATCTCAGGGTTCTACTGCAATGCATATTCAGCCACCAGGTCCTATTTTTCCACATGCTCCTTATTCTATTGATGGTTTTGTGTTTCCTTAAGTTCCATATTCTCCTACTCCATACATGATGCCTTCATTTTTGCCTCATGTGTATCCTGATTTTACTAATGGCTACGGTTTTATTGGCAATGGTAATCCTTCTAGGCCATTTCCTAATTCCAATAATGGTTCAAAATCTTTCTCTAGTTCCAAGCCTAATGGGGGATATAGAGGTTCAAATTTTGGAAATGGAAGAGGTCAATTTTATGGTCCTAAACAAAGTGGAGGTACTTGGCAGTCTTGGTCAGGGAATACTGAAACCAGATCTCATATTGTCCCAGAGTGTCAAATCTGTTCTAAACGTGGTCACACAGCTCCTAATTGTTGGAAGCGATCTACTAATCCTAGTTCTATGGGACAAGTTGTGGAATGTCAAATATGTGGCAAGCGTGGTCATAGTGCTTTAGATTGTCATCATCGCAATAACTTTGCTTATCAAGGCACATCTCCTACTCCTTCCTTGACTGCTATGCAAGCTCATGCTCCTAATCTTCTACCTCAAGATTCCTGGATCGTGGACACTGGTGCTTCGCACCATATGACTGCTGATTTGAACTCCTTACAACAAGTCACATCTTATGCAAGCACAGATAAGATTACTATTGGAAATGGTGAAGGTTTGCAAATCAAAAATATTGGTTCTACACGTTTACATACTTTACCTTAGTCTTTAATCCTCATAACAGTTTTACATGTTCCTACTATTGCAGTTAGTCTATTTTCAGTTAAACAATTATGCAAGGATAATTTTTATTGGTTTATATGTGATGATAATGAGTTCTTTGTGCAGGACAAGGTAACCAAGGCCGTTCTATATCACGGAAGGACCAATGAGGGTGAGTTGTTTCGGATTCCAGTGAAGTTGTTATCAGAGTCTCCATCTCAGCAGTCAGTGGCTCTTCTTGGACATAAAATGAAGTCTGAAGTATAGCATAAACGGTGTGGTCATCCTAGCAATGAAGTGTTGTCTGTAATGTTGAAACAATCTAATATAGTTAGTTCTCCTGATACTCATCAACATTTCTGTTCTTCTTGTATTTTTGGCTAGATGTCTAGGTTGCCATTTCATGATAGAACGGAGTCTTGTAACTTTTCAATTCAAAAGGTGCATACTGATCTTTGGGGTCCTTCACCTACTACGTCTATAGAAGGTTACAAATACTATGTTAGTTTTGTTGATGAGTTTACCAGATTTGTATGGATATTTCCTTTAATCAATAAATCAGAAGTGTTTGATGTCTTTCAGAAATTCTATAGTTTTGTTTTCACTTAGTTTAATATTGGAATTAAGTGTTTGCAAACTGATGGTGGTGGTGAGTATATAAGTAGAAGATTTGATGATTTTTTGAAACACAAAGGCATTGTACATATGATTTCGTGTCCATACATTCCTCAACAAAATTGACTTGCTAAGAGAAAGCATCGAGATATTGTGGAAACTGCTATTATCTTGATGACTACTGCTCAGTTACCTTAAGATCTTTGGTATCATGCCTATGCACATTCTGTTTTTTTTATTAATAGAATGCCTTGCAAGGTTTTAGGCATAAAATCCCCATATCAAAGACTATATGGTGTTTCTTCTCATTTGCAAGGTCTTAAAGTATTTGGTACTGCTATCTATCCATATATTAGACCTTACATTGTTAATAAATTAAAACCAAGGGCTTCTTTATGTGTCTTTGTGGGATATGCATTATGCTATAAAGGAGTAATTTGTTTCCATCCAAAGTCTAGGAAATTTATCATTTCTCGGCATTTGATTCATGATGAAGATTTGTTTCGATATTATTCTTTGCATACATTACAGAATACATCTCAGGGGAGTAGTTCTCAAGATTCCACATATGTATCTTCTCCAATACATTCTGCTATATTTTTGCCACAGTCAATTTCAGTGCCCAATGATGTTTCATCTCTGGAATTTGTTGAGGGTTCAGATAGTAAAGATTTGTCTGGTTCTACTACTATGAATACTTCTCTGCAATCTTCTGGCACACTTAGTTATTCTTCTATTGTACCTGAATCTAAAACAACTCCCTCATCTTCCTCAACAGCTTTGATGTTACCTGTCTTTGATCCTGCACAACTGGAGGTAGTTCTTCCGTTTCCTTCATCTTCTAATTCTGGTACTTCACATCACATTGTTTCTTGTTGGAGTTTTTCCTTCCTAATGCTAAAGACATGTTGAGTATAATAACACAAGTAAGGGTGTCGAATCCACAGGGACTAATTAGACCTATGTAACCACTTGTTTTGCAAGAACTTTACTAGAAACTAAAACTAATCAATTTAGGCAGATTTGATGTTGTAACTTGAAACACAAAGAAATGAAATGAATGCAAGTAAATGAAATAACAAGTAAGATAAGGAGGTAGAACCAAGGGAGTTGAGACTCGGGACTTGTATCAATAGAGAGAAGGTTAGGGATTCGGTTTCACCATAGCTAATTGATTCCATGTTTGTTAATTCAAGTTATGCTCACCCATCTATCTATTTCTTGAGTTTGTTTCACTTTAGTTATGATCATCCATATGATGTGTGGTTTTGATCAAGTATTCCTAGTCATGGACCTAATTGTGATGTGCAACTTCGGTTATTAATCAAGAATGTGTTAAGCATAAGAAACTTTCATAAAACCAAATGAAACACTTGGCAGGATGTATGCCAAACATTCCCTTCATTCATTCCCATATCTGCCAAGGTTATGCATGATGTGTGCTATAAGATTGGCTAAACAACTTATGGTTAATTCAAATGGTGATCAAGCATTAAAATCAACACACTAAGTCACAATTAAAATCAGAGAATGAAACAAGAAATAGAATGATAAACTGAGCATTTCCGAGTTAACTACATGGCAATCTTGCTAGGCTACATCGAATCCCTATAGAGAGATTAGTTACACTTCATGTTTACAAAGATTTGACATAGAAATATAACATGAGTGTACATAGAATTAAGAAGAAGAACCCCTTGAAGCAAAACTGTGTTGAAGATCACTTGGGAATGGCCTTCGGTGCAAGCTCTCCAAGTGTGGCGTAGTCCTCCAAGAATGGTGTAGATGAATGTGGCACGGTGATGATGAAATGGTTTCTGTGAAATGGGAGAGAATGGACAGAGATGGCGTGGTCTTTGGTGTTTGGGAGTGAGGATGAATGTAGTATAGAATATTGGTTCGGATGTAGGTTATGAAATGGAGAGTTCTTGTCTAAATGAATATGGAATGAAGAATGTAGTAGTGTAGGGTTATGGAATGTAATCCCCAGATTTCTTGAAGACTACTCTTAAAAAAAGGGAATGGATGGAGTAGCAATTCAGATTTTTAGATCCAAGATTGGATCTAAACAATTGTAAAATATGAGAGGCTTGTGTGTGTAATGATGATGGAATTGGATCCCTGAAATGGTGAGTGCTCGGCACAAGGGTAATAGGCATGCATGTGGTAATTTTAAATGAAGAAGCATGTGGAATGACTGCAAGGGCAGGTTTGAATGAATATAAAACTGACGGCATGGGTGAATTTGTGGTGTAATTGTGGCTGAATGGTGTAACTAATGGGGGGGTGAATGTTCTAGGTGAAAAAGGGGGGTGAAAGGGTAACCAAATGCATGGCAAGGTGTGTTAAACTTCCCTATCTGAATCCAATGCATGTGCCTATGCATAAAATCTCCCAATATGGCCGAATTGCACCATTTTTCCCTCCACATTACTTCCTGAAATTCCAGCAACCAAACATGCTTAGATACTTCATTTGGACTTCAAAAATCCATCTCCATGCTTGGAGTGATGCTCGGCTACCAAATGTGGTGTTTTTGCTTCATTATCCTTCCAATTGATCCTAACACACACATAGCTGCACACTAACACAAAATGATGTAAAATGCAACTAGTTTAAATCAAACACACCACAAAGACGCAAAATATGGATGCTATAAATGCATATGAAATGTGTACTATCAAATACCCCCAAACCTGGTTTTTGCTAGTCCACGAGCAAACTTAGAATTAAAACACACAAAACACTAACATCTAACAAACATTTAACATCTAACTAAACGATTGCATTGAGCATATGCAACAAGCCTTTGAACCCCTAGGTGTCCCTAGTTGGAGGAGTTGTGTCTCCTGAGGGTTTACATTGATGACACCCTCAAACATCAACAAAATCTGCAAACAACTTGGTTAAACATGCTTTAAACAAACTAATCAAAACCAATGAAAACTTGGTATTACACTCAAACTCAAAAGGCCTTGCCATTCCAAAGAATCATATCAAGTGTAATGTATAAAGATAGTGCACCATGTCTTACAACTTCAAGGTCACCATACCCAAATGCTTAAGAATGAAATCGCCTCAACTCAATTCCTCACGGTTCCACTCAAGTTCTCACTCAGATCCTAAGGTTTTGGTTTCTCTACTAACATATGTGAGTGAAGTTATGTAAAGGAAATCAAAATTCTCACATATGAAACTTGAAATGAAAGCACAATTTCTGAGTAGATCTCATAAAATGAATCAAATACCAAGAATATAGATAACCACACACTTAACATCACCCATGAATACATCCTCAATGATCAACTAGGTCTTTCTCAAGATTGTAATGTAAGGCTTAGGTTAGGGGTTTATGAAAGAAGTGATATGAAATACTAGAACTTGGGGCATACCAAAGTGTCTTTGAGGTCCATGCTTTTCACTTGCATTTTTCTTTCTTCTTCATTTTTGGCGTCCAAGACCTATGTCTTATAATGAGGAGATTTGGGACTTGATTTCACTTGATTCTCTTCTTTGTTAACTTCTTTTTTTTTTTTTTTAGAATCACAATTCACATAGGTCTTCGGTACACGCCACAATCTTGTTCTATTATTCAAGCTACCTTTAGAGTTCATCACCATGGTATTCCCCAAGCTATAAGGTATGGCTTGTATTGAGCTAGAATGGGGTAGAGCATGGTGTGGGTGATGAAATAATTAGGCCAAAGTGTTTGGTTGCAAAGAGGGTGAATGGAACACACAAAGGGATAGGATTTAAGCCTTTTAGTAGTTAAAACATGCATAGCCTAACATCATCTCATTGAGTTCATTCATGAATGGTACTAAACACATGGTATCTACAAAGGAGAGTAATTCTTAGCATTCAAACAAAATATAAGCAATGAGATCATTTAAAGTGAAATTTGAAAGAACAAGATAGGAGTAGAAACACTTTAAACACTCTCAACGAAGCAATTTAGGCTCAAAATACTCACTAGGGTAGTCTCCACTATTCTTCTTTGTGAATTTGAGTATGGTACCTCTATCATCATATCTTCAAGTGTTACAACTTTATACATGACAACAAGATACAAAACTTTTTTATAGTGACCCCAAAGTTTGTTTGCAAACATAGCTCTCATATACATTCATATTAGTAAGAAAAAACATATTTAACCAAGACCAACATAAACAAACACAAAAACAAACCTTTCAACACTCAAACAAACAACTTAACCAAAACATAACATAAAACTTTCCATCCATAATACCCCCAAACCTAGTTTAAGCATTGTCCTCAATGTTTACATTTGAATGTAGTGCAAGTAGGCAAACAATATGGAATGGAAACAACATAAACACAACATAAGGAAAGAACACAAACCACACTAGGTTGCCTCCTAGCAAGCGCTTTATTTAATGTCTAGGCAAGACATGGAAGCTTGTTCATGGTGTTGTAAATTCAAGGTAATCCACAACTTGATACATTAGCTCATCCTCCACATTGTCCAAATATGGTTTCAATCTCTGCCCATTGACTTTAAAAGAGGTGCCATTCTTCATGCTCTCAATCTCCACAGCTCCGTGGGGAAATGTTTGCACCACTTTGAATGGTCCAACCCACCTAGACTTCAATTTTCCTGGAAAAAGTCTCAAACGTGAGTCATACAAAAGTACTTTCATACCTTGGTGAAACTCCTTCCTTAGGATGGCCTTGTCATGATAGAGCTTAGTCCTTTCCTTGTAGATTTTGGCATTCTCATATGCCTCATTTCTAAGCTCTTCCAACTCATTAAGTTGGAGCTTTCTTGCTATTCCCGCATCTTTGTAATCAAAGTTGAACTTCTTGATGGCCCAATATGCACGGTGTTCAAGCTCCATTGGCAAATGACAAGCTTTCCCAAACACAAGTCGATATGGACTCATGCCAATGGGGGTCTTGTATGCTGTCCTATATGCCCAAAGTGCATCATTCAACCTTAATGACCAATCCTTCCTTGTAGGGCTCACGGTCTTCATCAAAATGTTCTTGATCTCCCTATTGCTAATCTCCACTTGTCCCGAGGTTTGAGGATGGTACGGGGTAGATACTTTGTGGTTGATGTTGTACTTCTTCATCAAGGATTCAAAAGGTTTGTTGCAGAAATGGCTACCACCATCACTAATAATAGCTCTTGGTGTTCCAAACCTACAAAAAATATCATTTTTAAGAAAGTTCAACACAACCTTATGATCATTAGTTCTTGTAGCAATGGCCTCCACCCATTTGGATACATAATCTACGGCCACTAAGATGTACAAGTAACCAAAAGAAGATGGGAATGGTCCCATGAAATCGATTCCCCAAACATCAAAGAGTTCTACCACCAAAATGTTGTTCAAAGGCATCTCATTCCTTCGGCTTATGTTCCCCATTTTCTGGCACCTATCACACTTAGAACAAAAATCAAAAGCATCTTTGAATAAAGTAGGCCAAAAGAAACCAGATTGTAAAACCTTTAGGGATGTCTTTTTGGCACCAAAATGTCCTCCACATGCCAATGTATGGCTAAATGTTAGAATGCTTTGTTGCTCACTCTCCGGGACACATCTCCTAATGATTTGGTCAGGACAATACTTAAACAAGTATGGTTCATCCCAAATGTAATGCTTTACCATGGCAAGGAACTTCTTTCTTTCCTGAAAAGAAATGTCATTTCTAAATACACCACAAGCAAGGTAATTGACAAAATCAGCATACCATGGTTCCTTTTCTTGAACAACAAAGAGTTGTTCATCTGGAAATGATTCATTTAGAGGCAAGGGTTGTCCAACTCCATGGTTCTCATCAAGCCTAGACAAATGGTCAGCCACAACATTGTCACTTCCCTTCTTATCTCGAATTTCCAAATCAAACTCTTGTAGTAAGAGTATCCATCTAATTAGGCGCGGTTTAGCATCCTTCTTTGTCATCAAATACCTAAGGGCTGCATGATCAGAAAACACAATGACTTTAGATCCCACAAGATATGACCTAAACTTCTCTAAAGCAAAGACAATAGCAAGCAACTCCTTTTCAGTTGTGGAGTAGTTAAGTTGAGCATCATTTAGAGTCCGGCTTGCATAGTAGATCACATGTGGGAGCTTGTTCACCCTTTGTCCTAAAACTGCACCAATAGCATAGTCAGAGGCATCACACATCAATTCAAAAGGTAAAGACCAATCTGGTGCCATAATGATAGGAGCCGAGGTTAGTTCATGTTTCAAAGTATTGAATGCATCCATACAAGCTTTATCAAAGTGAAACACAACATCTTTAGCTAACAAATTGCATAATGGCCGAGTTATCATTGAAAAATTCTTAATGAAACGTCTATAAAAGCCTGCATGCCCTAAGAAACTTCTCACTCCCTTCACGGTTGTGGGAGCTGCCATAGTGTTGATAATGTCAATTTTGGCTTTGTCTACCTCCATTCCTTTGCTAGAGATTACATGTCCCAAAACAATGCCTTGTTTCACCATGAATTGGCATTTTTCCCAATTGAGAACCAAATTTGTTTCTTGGCGTCTTTGAAGCACCAAAGAGAGATGGTTAAGACATTCATCAAAAGAAGAACCAAACACTGAAAAATCATCCATGAATACCTCAATGAACCTTTCCACCATGTCAGAAAAGATTGCCAACATACATCTTTGGAATGTGGCCGGGGCATTGCAAAGTCCAAAGGGCATTCTCCTATATGCAAATGTGCCAAAGGGGCAAGTGAATGTAGTTTTCTCTTGATCCTCGGGGGCAATTGCAATTTGATTGTATCCTGAGTAACCATCAAGAAAACAATAATGTGAATAACCTGCCAATCTCTCAAGCATTTGATCTATGAAAGGCATGGGAAAGTAATCTTTTCTAGTGTTAGAATTCAACTTCCTGTAATCGGTGCAAACTCTCCAACTAGCCGTGGGTCTTGTGGGCACAACTTCTTGGTTTTCATTTCTCATTACTGAGATTCCCACCTTCTTTGGTACCACTTGAATGGCACTCACCCATTTGCTATCAGAAATAGGATATATGATCCCCACATCTAACAACTTCAATACTTCATCCCTCACAACTTCTTTCATGTGTGGATTGAGCCTTCTTTGTGGCTCACGGGTTGTCTTTGCTCCATCCTCCAAAAGGATCCTATGCATGCACCTAGTAGGGCTTATTCCCTTGATATCTGCAATAGACCAACCAATAGCCGATTTGGACTCTTTTAACACCCTAAGTAGTTTATCTTCTTCATTAGGTGTTAGGTCCGAGGCTATGATAACTGGAAGAGTTTCAAATTCAGCTAGATATGCATATTTTAGATGTGGTGGAAGTGGTTTAAGTTCAAGTTTAGGTGCCTTAACAATGGAAGGGATTAAATGTGACCTTGATGGTTCTAATGACTCTACAAGAGGTGAAACATTTAAAGGATATGGTGCTAATGCTTCCAAGGCAGCAACCACTTCCATGAGTGCATCTTCATCATCAAACTCATCTTGAGATTGAGTCAAAACAGTTTGTAATGGTTCATTAGATTGTGCCTGCAAGAACTTAGAGAAAACAAGTGAATCAAGCACATCAATGGCATAGCAATCAAGAGATGAAGAAGGATGAGCAAGAGACTCAAACACTTTGAATTGGACGGTCTCTCCTAGCACTGTCATAGTGAGGAGTCCATTTTGCACATCAATGATGGTCTTGGCCGTGGCCATGAATGGTCTTCCAAGCAAAATAGGCAACTCTCTATCATGTATAGGTGCTTCTTCCATGTCCAACACTACAAAATCCACAGGCAAGATTAGTTTATCAATTTGAACTAGAATGTCCTCTACTATACCTCTTGGATACTTCACGGATCTGTCCGCAAGTTGTAGTGAAATGGTTGTGGCCTTCAATTCCCCCAAACCTAGTTGAAGGTACACGGAGTATGGCATTAAGTTGATGCTAGCACCCAAATCAAGCATGGCCTTCTCCACTTTCTTGTCCCCTATGGTGATGTTGATAGAAAAACTTCCCGGATCTTTGAGCTTTGGTGGAAGTTTCCTTTGTAACACCGCACTTACATTCTCCGACACCACTACCTTCTCATGTGGTCCATACTTCCTTTTGTAGTTGTTTAACTCCTTGAAGAATTTCCCATAAGCCGGCATATTCCTAATGACATCAAGCAAAGGTAAGTTAACATTCACCTTACTTAGAATATCAAAAATTTCCTTAAATGACTTATCATGCTTGCTCTTAGCAAGTCTTCCAGGGAATGGTATTGGTGGAGTGTAAGGCTTCTCGGCCTTGTGAAGGTTTGGTGCTTCATTTGAGGAAGAAGCATGGCTTGGTTCCTCATTTGGTTTCTCATTTACACCTACATTCACATGATCAAATTCATTAGTAACTTCATTTCCAACCCTATTATCAATAACCTTACCATTTCTGAGTGTAGTTATTGCTTTGGCTTGCTCTTGGTTCCTTTGGAGTATCACGGGTTGGCTTGGAAACTTGCCAACCTCTCTTTGGTTCAAGGCATCTGCAATTTGTCCCAATTGTGTCTCCATTTTGGTTAGGGCAGCCGAATGTTGTTGGAAAGTGCTATTTGTGGCTTGTTGGAATTGCAAGGTGTTTTGAGCTAACAACTTAACCGTATCCTCAAGTGTAGGGGCAGGTCTTGGTTGGAAGTTTTGGACTTGATTTTGGTTGGCATTGGGAGGTCTTGGTTGGAAATTTTGGTAGTTGTTGTTGTTCTTCCATGAAAAGTTGGGATGATCTCTCCACCCCGGATTATATGTGTTTGAAAATGCATCATTCCTTGGCCTTTGATTGTAAGAATTCATGAGGTTCACTTGTTCTTGAACAAACTCGGGATAGGCCTCCCTAGATGGACATTGATGAGTAGGGTGGCTTGGTATGTTGCAAATGGCACACACCTCATTTGGTTTTGGCACCATGTTGAGCACGGATTCAAGCTTTCTTTCTAGGTTAGCTACCTGCAAAGAAAGATCATGGTTAGAACTTGTTTCATACACTCCAAGTTTCTTACCCCTTACATCTTTGTGTTGAGCATTAGATCCCAACATCTCATAAATGTTGTAAGACTCTTGAGCATTCTTTTTCTTCAAAGCACCACCTGCGGCATTATCAACTGTGGATTGACATGTTTGGGTTAATCCATCATAAAAAATTTGCATTTGTAAGTGAAGAGGTAACCCATGGTGTGGACATTGTAGCAAATGTCCTTTAAAACGCTCCCAACACTCATTGAAAGGTTCTCCATCATCTTGTTTGAAGTTGAAGATTTGTCCCCTTAATGTGGCTGTCTTTTGCGTGGAGAAAAACTTCTCCAAGAACTTCTTAGCCACAGCATCCCATGTGGTGAGTGAACCCGGAGCTAAGGTCATTAACCAACTCTTGGCCTTGTCTTTCAAAGTGTAAGGAAACACTCTCATCCTCAAGTTTGCTTCACTTACTCCCTGCAAAGGTAAACCACTCACAACATTGTAAAACTCTTTAACATGAGCTAAAGGATCTTCATTAGGTATGCCATAAAATGAGGGAAGCATATGAAAATGTGAAGACTTAAGATCATAGTTTCTAGCTTCGGTGGAGAGCAAGATGCATGAAGGAGAATTTGGTATGATTGGTTGTGCAAAGTCCTCCAAGGCTCTAAGTTCATCTTGGTTGGCAGCCATCTCGTCTCTTTCCCAATGATTGTGCTCAGAAGTTGCACTTGTGGAACTAGATGAAGTTCCTTCCTCTTCTTCTCGGACAAGGGATGAACTAGATGGCACAAAGTTGTCCAAAGTGTTGCCTTTCAAACGTTCAATTCTTTGGCCCAACTCAACAAGTCTATGTGACATATACTACCTAAAACAAAACAAAACAAACAAGATTAAACAGAAAGCAAAACTAAACTCTACTTAGAATGAAAATAACAAAGTTTAAATAGCAAAACAAACAATTACAAGGGACTGAAATCAGTCCCCGGCAACGGCGCCATTTTTGTTGGAGTTTTTCCTTCCTAATGCTAAAGACATGTTGAGTATAATAACACAAGTAAGGGTGTCGAATCCACAGGGACTAATTAGACCTATGTAACCACTTGTTTTGCAAGAACTTTACTAGAAACTAAAACTAATCAATTTAGGCAGATTTGATGTTGTAACTTGAAACACAAAGAAATGAAATGAATGCAAGTAAATGAAATAACAAGTAAGATAAGGAGGTAGAACCAAGGGAGTTGAGACTCGGGACTTGTATCAATAGAGAGAAGGTTAGGGATTCGGTTTCACCATAGCTAATTGATTCCATGTTTGTTAATTCAAGTTATGCTCACCCATCTATCTATTTCTTGAGTTTGTTTCACTTTAGTTATGATCATCCATATGATGTGTGGTTTTGATCAAGTATTCCTAGTCATGGACCTAATTGTGATGTGCAACTTCGGTTATTAATCAAGAATGTGTTAAGCATAAGAAACTTTCATAAAACCAAATGAAACACTTGGCAGGATGTATGCCAAACATTCCCTTCATTCATTCCCATATCTGCCAAGGTTATGCATGATGTGTGCTATAAGATTGGCTAAACAACTTATGGTTAATTCAAATGGTGATCAAGCATTAAAATCAACACACTAAGTCACAATTAAAATCAGAGAATGAAACAAGAAATAGAATGATAAACTGAGCATTTCCGAGTTAACTACATGGCAATCTTGCTAGGCTACATCGAATCCCTATAGAGAGATTAGTTACACTTCATGTTTACAAAGATTTGACATAGAAATATAACATGAGTGTACATAGAATTAAGAAGAAGAACCCCTTGAAGCAAAACTGTGTTGAAGATCACTTGGGAATGGCCTTCGGTGCAAGCTCTCCAAGTGTGGCGTAGTCCTCCAAGAATGGTGTAGATGAATGTGGCACGGTGATGATGAAATGGTTTCTGTGAAATGGGAGAGAATGGACAGAGATGGCGTGGTCTTTGGTGTTTGGGAGTGAGGATGAATGTAGTATAGAATATTGGTTCGGATGTAGGTTATGAAATGGAGAGTTCTTGTCTAAATGAATATGGAATGAAGAATGTAGTAGTGTAGGGTTATGGAATGTAATCCCCAGATTTCTTGAAGACTACTCTTAAAAAAAGGGAATGGATGGAGTAGCAATTCAGATTTTTAGATCCAAGATTGGATCTAAACAATTGTAAAATATGAGAGGCTTGTGTGTGTAATGATGATGGAATTGGATCCCTGAAATGGTGAGTGCTCGGCACAAGGGTAATAGGCATGCATGTGGTAATTTTAAATGAAGAAGCATGTGGAATGACTGCAAGGGCAGGTTTGAATGAATATAAAACTGACGGCATGGGTGAATTTGTGGTGTAATTGTGGCTGAATGGTGTAACTAATGGGGGGGTGAATGTTCTAGGTGAAAAAGGGGGGTGAAAGGGTAACCAAATGCATGGCAAGGTGTGTTAAACTTCCCTATCTGAATCCAATGCATGTGCCTATGCATAAAATCTCCCAATATGGCCGAATTGCACCATTTTTCCCTCCACATTACTTCCTGAAATTCCAGCAACCAAACATGCTTAGATACTTCATTTGGACTTCAAAAATCCATCTCCATGCTTGGAGTGATGCTCGGCTACCAAATGTGGTGTTTTTGCTTCATTATCCTTCCAATTGATCCTAACACACACATAGCTGCACACTAACACAAAATGATGTAAAATGCAACTAGTTTAAATCAAACACACCACAAAGACGCAAAATATGGATGCTATAAATGCATATGAAATGTGTACTATCATTTCTTCTCCTCCAATAATGCAAACCAAGTTACAAACTGGTGCAATTTCAAGGAAGACCTATGCTAATTATATAGCATCATTACCAGAATTGCAATCATTGCAGCTTGATTTCCAGGATTCTTGTTATAATGGTTTTTCTTTTGTGGCTAGTGCTACTGATATCTCTAAGCCTAAATCTTTTAGGAGTGTTGCAACGAATGTTAATTGGCAAAATGCCATGCAAGAAGAATTTGATGCCTTAAAGAGTCGAGGAACTTGGGTTTTGGTTCCTCCACCAACACATAGATCAATCATTGGTAGTAAGTGGGTTTATAAACTTAAAAAGAATCCTGATGATTCAATATCCAGATATAAGGCAAGGCTTTGTGTGCAAATTGGTTCATCATTTCCATTGCTGCTCAAAACAAATGGGAATTAAGGCAACTTAACATTAAAAATGCATTCTCACATGGAGATTTAAAAAAGAGGTTTACATGAAGAAACCTCAAGGTTTTGTGGATTCTACACATCCTGATTTTGTGTGCAAATTGGTTAAGTCTCTGTATGGTTTGAAACAAGCACCTAAGGCCTGGAATGCTAAGTTTACAGGATATCTTCCAGCTATGGGATTTACGGTGTCTCAATCTGATACCAGTCTGTTTGTCAAACATGATGGCACTGATGTTATTGCCTTATTATTATATGTTGATGACATTATCTTGACAAGATCTAATGCCACCAAAATTCAAGCTGCTATTCAAGAATTGGGAGATGTCTTTGATCTCAAAGACATGGGCAGATTGTCTTATTTTCTCGGGTTACAAATTCAGTACAGCGATAATGGTGATATTTTCTTGAATCAATCTAAGTATGCCAAAGATTTAATCCATAAAGCTGGTATGGACAGCTACAAGCCTGCATTCACACCATGTAAGCCACACACTCAGCTCTTAGCATTTGAAGGTACTCTTTTAAGTGATCCAACTATGTATCGAAGTCTTGTTGGTGCTTTACAGTACCTTACTTTTACTCGACCAGATCTTTCTTATGTTGTAAACACGGCTTGTCAGTATATGAATCAACCTACTGATGTCCATTATGGTCTTGTGAAAAGAATTCTTCGCTATGTTCAAGGTACTGTCATTTGTGGTATTACTTATTCTGCATCTCCAGATAACTCTATTACTGCATTTTCTGATTCAAATTGGGCAGCTGATCCTAATATTAGAAGGCCTATTACTGGTTTTGTGGTGTATATGGGAGACAATCCAATCTCGTGGCAATCAAAGAAACAGTCCTCAGTTTCTAGGAGCTCCACAGAGGCAGAATATAAGGCTTTGGCCCATTGTGCAGCTGATGTAGTATAGATTAGGTTGCTGCTCAAAGATCTTCATCAGTTTCTGTCCATGCCACCATTGTTACATTATGATAATCTTTCTGCATTAGCCTTATGTTCTAATCCTGTAATTCATACACGGATTAAACATTTGGATACCGATTTTCACTTTGTAAGAGAGAAAGTTCAGAAGAAGGACTTGCAGGTTCACTATGTTCCCACTGAAGAACAAACGACTGATGTTCTTACCAAAGGTCTACATAGGCCTGCCTTCTTCAAACATTGCTGCAATCTCAGGATTGGTAACCCTCCTTGAGATTGAAGGGGGATGATGAGTTTGATCACATGGCAATATTACATATATTTGCCATGTCAGCAAATTAGTTTGATTTGGTTGTAACGACAATTGGATATAGTTGTAAGATTTGGTTAATTGGATAAGATTTGATAAGATTTGGTGAGATATGTTGAGGGGTAGTTTAGTCATTAAGAAAGTAGTGGTAGTCCTTTATATTGGATTCTCTTGTAAGTAACAAAAACACAATAGTCGTGAAGTATTTTTCCTCTCTGAGTTTTCTAAAACTTTTTACTTGGTTCTTCGACCTTCTTTCATTCTCTAAGATTCTTGATCAATGTCAAACTATGTATTTCTAGTTAATAGTTGGTACTCAATACTTAATGTGATGTGCTATCCACATACCCCATTTTACTTCTCACACACCCCTTAATAATTTCTGTCTGTTGATCTTCTTCAATTCATCTGATTCGACGGCTAAAAATTAAAAAGGTGTGTGAAAAGTAAAATGAAGTGTGTGAATATCACTCCCCTACTTAATTAACACCTTGATGTTTTGAAAGATAACACCATCACACCCTACCTGCATCCCTAAGGTATACAATTATAAGAATTTAAAAAAACATGGGTTGGGCCTTAATGGGCTTTTCCATAGCTTGTAACTGGGCAAGCTTAGTCCATCAGCTTCATGTTGAGAACCAAAGGCCCAATAACACAACCCACACAGTTAACGTTGGATGCCAATTGGACGGTACCAATCGCAAAAATAAGAGTAATGCTATTCATACCATGTTTTTATACCACTGTAGGTGGCATCTGATGTGGATAGCCACATTATTTATAAAAATAAACAATAAGCTTTTCGATTTCATATCTATCGGAACAGTTACTACTTAGTTAAATAATGCTCAGTCCGAGCTTGGGCTGTTTCAATCAGAAATGGCGGTAGTGCCTCTGTTCGTCACGGCGACGAAGCTCTCCGGACTACTAGTGACGCTCACAGTCGCCGCCAATGCTTACTCTTACGGAAAGAATGAGGCTCGGCTCTGTTATATTGCAAGTGGAGTTTGAGTGAAGAACAAACTCTTCAAAACGAACTGAGATAATCTAACAGATAATACAATCATTTTAAACAAAAAAAAAAACTAATCAAATTCAAACACATTCAACAGCCAAAGGATTGGACTGTTGAGAACTTTCAGCCGAGCCTCCAACCTGACCATCGCATCTGACCTTGACAGTTGGTTCTGGCGGGAGATTGCAATTTCAAATTCGGTTTCTCAGTAATCACATGCTATCATTTTTCTGTGTTGATATCTTCTGTGCACCTACCTATTGTGCGGGTTCTTGGCCTAGTGGTCATCCTGAAATGCTGGAGGCTGCCACTTCTGCTCTACCTACAGGTGTTTTCCAACAGGCCATGCATTGGATGGCCAATGCACACACAAGGGTCTATGAATATATTCATGAACAAAGGTTTCTCTGCCTCATATAAGCTCTGGAAAAGAAGATCTGTTTGAAGAATATAACATGTGCGATTTGCGTTAAATAATTACTTCAGTGAACTTTGTGTTTTAACTTTTTGAGGTCCTCATCAAAACCAGTAGTTGGCGTGGCGTACCATGTCTCATTTATGCGGCCATATGGTCTCTTTGATGTTGCTGCTGTTTCACAGGCTAACTCCTTGGCTCTCCACTCATGTGTGGATAGTGTTTCTGACAAGCTGGATTTCTTAGGCAAAAACTACTACGGACAGGTTTCCTCACCCTCCAAGTTCTAACCAAGTAAACTGGCACCCTCCTGCTCCTATATATAGAGTAACAAAGTTTACTACAACATTAATCTTCTGCCCTTCGGGAAGTGGTGTGTGGTGCTGGACAGAAGCTAGTAGAGACTGATGAGTTTAGTGAATCTGGACGTGGGGTATATCCAGATGGCTTGTACCGCGTGCTTCTTCAGTTTCATGAAAAACATAAACATCTTAATGTACCCTTCATGATTACTGAAAATGGGGTAGCCGATGAGACAAATTTGATCCGTCGGCCATATATACTAGAGCATTTACTTGCTGTTTATGCAGCCAAGATCAAGGTTTGATTCTCCACTGCACTTTTCAGATATTTTTTTTTAATAAAATATACCTTAATTTGGTGATGGTGGGTGTTATAAGTGCCTATGGTTTGATACTTTGATTTATAGGGTGTCCCTCCGCTTGGCTACCTGTTTTGGATTATTTCTGATAACTGGGAGTGGGCAGCTGGGAATGGTCCCAATTTTGGACTTGTAGCAGTTGACCGTATGCCAATAATCTTTCCCAGATTCCACGTCCTTCTTACCATCTATTTACTAAGGTTAATGTTTTTTCTTGTCCTTGCTCATGTTTCTTTCCATGTTCTGCTTCTTTTTCCCTAATACGGCCGCAGTTGTGTTATTTGTTAAAAGTTTTGGCGACTGTTTTCATTTCAGGTGGCGACAGCTGGTAAAATTACACGAGATGACCGGGCACAGGCTTGGAGTGATCTCAATCAAGCTGCTAAAGCAAAAAGAACACAACCATTTTATCGGGAAATTAATAAGCACGGTTTGATGTATGCAGGTAAACGACGAGACTTAGTATTCTAGTAGGTCCAAATTATTCAGCATCTTCCACAGGTTCTACGTATTGATTCAAGAGCAGGTTCCACCATGCAACAAGGTCAGCCCCCAGATGAGATAACCTGTAGGCTAGATTCATAGGTCAGTGAAGCCACCGTAAAAATATAGGGCTACCGTTGACGAGTGAAGCTCCCTCGGGTTCTAACAGAACTCAGGTGGTCACTTGGAAATGCACCCTCCTACACAATATAATACTGAATTTGTTAAGAACCTTCAAACCTTCCTGTGCAAGCAGAGGTTGACTTTATCTTTTGCGTTTATTATTATTATTTTTTTAATCTCGAATTGTTATTAGCACTTCAATATATCGTCCTTCATCATATTCCTTTGGTTAATGGATCACATTTTTGTCCTTCTCCGTATTATGATAACAAGAGGCCTTGATGAACCGATAGAGCAGCTCTATACTGAAAGAGGTTGGCGATTTGGACACTAGGAGATGGAAAGTCTCCAGGATCCCCTAAGTCTCTTTTCAAGATTTATTCTCCAATGCAAGTTTTTTATGATGGGCTACTATTCTTCAGGCCCATCGTTCATATCCTTATCATCAAGAGTAGATATGCAAGTATCCAATTTACGGATGGTAAATAATATAAATACTCTTTTTAGCTTTCCATACACTTTTATCTAATTTTGTTGATTATTTTTATTTGATTTATTCAATTCGACAACCAGAAATAGAGTGAGATGTGTGATAAGCTAAAAGATGTGTGAAAATGCCAACAAGGGTTGGTTGAGTTGGTAATTATTATTCTCTTCTCTAGACCAAAGTCTAGATTCGAGTCTCGCTGCTGGAAATCCCTCTTGGTGGGCGATCTATGAAAACCAACAAAGGGCTGAGACCCCTCTATAAGTTCTCAAATAGACTTGTGGTATGCCCTAACCTTAGGACATGATTGAAGAAAGTTGAGGTTCCACCATAAAACCAATTGACAATATAAGGGGTAGCTCAACCTTTTATAAACTCATGCAAGGTCCATCCTCCCATTAATGTGGGATTCATTCTTAACAAGCCCCCTCACGTGTGGGGAATCATTCTTAACAAGCCCCCTCACGTGTGAGAAATTTTCAAGTCTAACACGTGGACAACACAACGGGATGACGTAGAGCGCGTGTTGCCATTTGGTACACATGGGACAACTTGCTCTAATACCATGAAGAAAGTTGAGGTCCCACTATAAAACCAATTGGCAATATGGTGAATAGTCTGACCTCTTATAAATCCATGCAAAGTCCATCCTCCCATAAATTTGAGATTCACTATCAACAAGGATACTCCCCTCCAACTCCTGTAAACTTTTCTTGACAAAAAAAAATGGTATGCGAAAATTGCCTCTATTTACAGATGAGTTGATCAGTTTCCTGAAGCACTATTTTGTTTTAAATAACAAAAATAGAGAAAAGAAAAGAGCAAAATTTTGGAAACAAAGATATGTATTTGTGGGAAAATATACTGCATGTATGGTGACGTTCACACCCACACGGGAGAGGTTCATGAAGCCTTATTCAATATTATGACGGGAGCCTTAAGATCCTATACTTTCAAAATACTCCTTTATATGGCACACAAAGTCATATTTGAACAACTTGTTTTAGGTGACGTAAAATACACGTGATTCAACAGTAGGAGATAATCCTAGGACGAGGATGTCTCATTTATAATACTCTCTATTTTTATTTATTTTTAGAAGTTTTATTTGAATCCATATAATTTCTTTTTACACTTAAGTTAAATTTAAATTATTAATTATCTATTTTACTTTATTGCATAATTACTATTAAGTACAAAATGAAATTAATAATAAAACTCAAATTTATCAATAAACTCATTAAACTCTACCATCGTTTCTTGTTTATCCTACGTTCATTCTAGCAAAGGTATGACTCAATTTCTTGTTTAAACTCTACAAACTTTTTTATTGATGGATTGTGATTTTGAAGTTTTGAATCCTCCAACTAAAGTATGACTCAATTTATGAATATTTTGTTTGTTTGATTTTTTTTTTAAGTTAATTTTTTTCATCAATCCCGAATGGTTTGTTAAACTTTCTACAATTGGAAAATTCTAAGGAAAAACTTCTTACCAATATTCTTAGATTATAAACTTCCTTGCTTGTTGATAAATATAAGGGGATGTATTGTTTGATTTGTTGCTTGTGCACATCAGTAGAAATATTAAAAAAAAAGTAGCAAAAAAAAAAGAAAAAAAAAGTAGCCATGGAAATGCTAGTGGGAAGAGGGGGGTGGGGGCAAGGACGCCTATTCAAAAAAATAAAAAAAAATCAATTCCAGAAAATGAGTGTAAAGATAACTTAACATTTTGAATTGAATTTGAGAGGATAGTTTTGGTAATAAATTTGGGTTTAAAGAGAGATTAATTCTTTAATAAAAAAATAATATGGGTGTAGAAAGAGGTTACATGACACACCCCGACCCAGAAAGTCCACTCGGACACCTTGGGTTTAAAGAGAGATTAATTCTTTAATAAAAAAATAATATGGGTGTAGAAAGAGGTTACATGACACACCCCGACCTAGAAAGTCCACTAGAACACCGAAGTCGAACTGTGCTAGCCGACACCTGGAAGGTGACGAAGCCATAAAGTGTAGTGATGTGGAAAAATGTGAATAAATTTAAACCTAAAAGTGCCTAAACATCAGAGTGCGCTCATGAGCGGGAGCGAACCCATCTCACGCGTGACTTCAGAGCATAAGTAAATACAGTAGAGCGAGTAAGAACTATACCCTTAGAAGTAGCCACCAATCTAGAGATTCGCCAATATTCCTCGTCGATAAGAACCTTAACAGCTAAACCTGGAGGGACGCAAAACAGAAAACGTGAGTGGGCAAAAACAAAGCTTTTAAAACCATTTCAATATCAAAAGTACTAACCCCCTCTCTATAAAACCCGTATACTTTCCCAGAAAATAATACGTATGTAATCATATACCAAAACAGGCTGTAAAACGATAAAACTCGAATATGCCATGCCAAAATATCTAGCCAAGAAATATATGCATCAATCAAGTGAGATAAACCAATAATCACAATATGCCGACAATATCAATATGTCAGCCGGAGTCACCTAATGTGACCTGTACCGCTGAATCTATAGCTCATCAACCAATATCCTGCACACGGGTAAAAACCACCTATAGTGGTCTGTACGACAGGCTAGGTGTATAAAATACGCTCAGTGCTACGATCACGTGAAGGCTGTGCGACGAATCGCAGGTCACTTATGAGTCGGAACCACCTATAGTGGTCTGTACGACAGGCTGGCACCTGCCTTGGATCCAAGGTGAGCATACGGTGCAGGAGGTGAACAATCACGTGAAGGCTAGACCCTACTTTGGTAGAGTACAAACACCCGAGGTGCAGGAATATGAGCTATATCACAATCTCATCATCATCACTATCACTAACAAGCATATACTCACCTGACTTACCTGAGCGTCCGCAGCGCCAAGCAATAATCATCACACAATCATAAAAAATATAAACGATGTTTGACATGGCATTCTAATTTATAAAATCATTTAAAACACATTTTCTAGGAAAAACCAAGCATATATATATATATATATATATATATATATATATATATATATATATATATAATGAAAACAAAAACTCACTCACCTGGAGTCCACGCTACAGCCCCCCTAGCATGACTATCAAGATATCCCAAATGATTCCAAATGATTACCTCCTAGCACAAATATCAATTCACGTCTCAGAATCCGTACTGAGAGAATATGCAATTTACATAAAACACATCCCTACTAATTTGATCCGGAAGATCCGTATCATGAATCATCTATCCGCCACTTCCAAAGATACACATTAAACTTCTAGAACAATATCCCAAATTTTCGTTATGATCCAACGGTTGGATCTCCGCCAATTGCCAAAATCAAGTGACGGCTAATGTTTTATTTACAAACTTACAATTCCAATTCGGGAAGATCTGTATGACGGATTCCCGATCTGTAAATTCCTAAATTCCTCAAAAATTACGTACTATAACATACTAAATTTTAGTGACGATCCAATAGTCGGATCATCAATTCATACTTTGACCTATTATTGAATCTTAACGAATTTATGTCCTAATGATCAATCTACGTCAATCCATCATCAAAACTAAATTCAAGGCATTGAAGAACGCCTAAAAACATCATTGGCGGCCCTCTGGCCACGCGCCACCGCACGCGCTGCCTAGGGTAGCAGTTGGCCGCCCTGAGTCGCCGGAAAATTCAACTTTCTCCAAAAATTCTCAAAATTTGTAGAATTGAAGATCTCAATGAGTAGAACAACTTTCATACCTGTGGCCTAGAAGTGCTCCAATTTCATCAAAACCCGCCAGAACCCTAAGTTTGGGTGTGCTCCAATTCGACCTCTATGGGTGGTGGTAATTGAAGGAAATCCTTTCGGGATTGGTGGATTTGAACATACACACCCGCTGCACCCTTAGTGCGATTTCACCCATTTTGAGAGGCAAATCTTCCCAAATTTGGTGTGGAATGGATAGAGAGAAGGTCAAAATAGAGATTGGGAGTGGTGGTTTGGTCGAAGTTGGGGGAAATCCAGTGAAAAACCACTGTAAAGTATGAAAAATGGGTCTTTTGTGCAGGTCAAGGGGAAACCCGGTTTCCCCCTCCTTCTCACCTTCCCTTATTTCCCTCCTTTTTCTCTTTTCTGATTGGTTCCTATTCCTCTCTCTCTCTCCTCTCCTTATTCCTTCACTTCTCTCCCTTGTTCATCCTTTCATTTCCATCTGCACCGTCCATTTCCATTTCTTTTAATCTGGGCCATACAAGTGGCCCTCCAGATTTTTCTGGAGTTTGCCAACTAAATGAGAAAATATCAATTTTGACCTCGACTTCAAACCTTAATAACTTCTTCGTTATAACTCCAAATTTGAATCCGTTTGCGTCCACATGTCCGTAGCGACGAATGCTACAAGAATATGCCAAGAAAACAAACCTTAGGTATCACTACAAGGCGGTCAACACCAATCGACATATGTGCCTTGAAGGGCATTTTCTTAAGCTCACTTATTAAAAATCATAAAATCATAATTTTTAGGGACGGGTTGTCACATTACATTGGTTCAAATAAAATTTCTTTAAAAAAAAAACGGTATTATTTATACTAGGGGTGGGGGTGGGCTAAGCCTCACAATGAGGTAGCAATAATGTGGGGAAAATTCACTTTGGCAAGAATCGAACCTAAGACCTCTCACTTGCAAATGAAGAGGTATATCACTAAACCGTAGTACTAAGTGGCGACTCTCCCATATGTTAGTTAAACACTTTGATAACTATTTCATTTTCAATCGTTTAAATTTTAAACTATTAGTTCTTTGTAGATGTTAAATTTTTATATAGGTCAGGATTTATTTTTGAAAAAGGACTAGCTAAAAGTGCTTAATGGATATAGAGATATTAGTGTCCAAAATTCATGTTTATCGTATGCTTTGTGTTTGAAAGCTTTCAAACTTTGTGGTTATGGTCATCGATTCATTTCATCCAATTTGTTGTTGATGCCGGGAAACAAGGGATTATTTCTTGATTTGTAATTAATTAGGTTATTTATTTTATTTTCTATATTAACTTATTAGACAAGAAAATTAAGTATTTTCCTTTTGTATTTCAATTTCTTGTACGGATTCTAAGATTATTTTTCTCTATTTAAGCACAATGTAATTTAGGGTTTATGAAGACGCTTGGTATATTGTTATTGAATAATGCTCTTTAAGCGGCAAGAGTTTCTTGCGGTTTATTCCTTTCTCGTGTGTACGTTCAATGTGCTGTCCTTGATGATGTGTGTGCTTCCAAATTTGTAAAGATCAATGGGATTAGTATTTGGGAGCATTGGCTACCATATTTTTTAAAACAATATTGACAACTTAGACACCGATCACTATTTTTTTTTCTAGCACAATATGTCACGTGTCCAGTTCATTCTCTCCTTGTTGAAGATCATAGGCAATTTTAACGAATTTGGCGTATGCGGATGTGCACAAATTTAATTCCATCATTTGCCATATATGAATAAACTCATTTTTAAAGGTTCATATATAGATGATGAAGTTATAGCAGTGACGGAGCTAGCATAGGGTCATTGATTGTTTTTTACTTAACAACTTCAAAAACCTTATGTATATTTGTTTGTGTATTATATTTGACTCCTATAAACAACAAAGGCAAACTAAATTATAACATCCTTCTCCTACTTCGTTTATTATCTTCTATCATATTTGTCTCTTTTTATCTCTTCTTGTGTGCGACTCTATTGTGAGCACCATGTGCTTGATGAAATACTTTATTTGACAAGTCTTGACAGTTTTTAACATTACTCTATTGTGTCATGCATTCACTCTTGACCAGCCTCTACAAGTAATAGTAGTCGACATATGTTGGTATAAGTTTTCAATATATGTTGGCAAGAATTGGAAGATACTTATTAAGTGCTCGATGAAATGACCGAATGAAGCTTTTTTAGTTAATATTATGATTTCATTATTTAAATATCCTGGCTACGCCATTAGAGACGTTATGCAAAGTGTGTGTGTGTGTGTATATATATATCAATTTTTTAATTACCTCGGTATATAATTATATGCAAAATGTGTCATGCCTTTCGCTCACTGTCAAACTGTTAAAGACTCTAACCATATGCATATAAGCATTGAATCTTTAGTTATTTGACTTACAGAATTGTATGTCACAATTTTTGAGTTGGTAAAGGAAAGGTATCCTCTCCGGATCTCTTTTACTAAGGCCATTTCCAACCGAAGGAGGGTCAGATGGCTCATTTTAGCTCTTTGGCCCTCCAAGAAATTAATATTTTAATGAATAGTGCATGGCTATATCGCTTACTATCTCCAACTGAGGGCCAAACATAATTTATTATTTAAATTTAAATTTAAATACTACAACAATTTAAATTTAAAAACTACAACTTAAATTAAAAAATTACAACTTAAATTTAAAAACTACAACTTAATTTTAAAAACTACAAATTAAATTTAAAAACTACAACAACTTAAATTTATAGGAAAAATGAGATTTAAAAAAAAAAATTTGGCTGAAAAAAATAATTCAAATCAAATGGTAATTGACGTCAGCATGATGTTATTTTATGTTGTTTAATGTTACTTAATGTTATTTAATATTGTTTAATGGCTTAGGAAATTATAGGGAAAAATAGATTTTTAAATTGTAAAAAAAAATGTAACAAAAAAAAATTAGCTAGCCATTGCATTCAAATTTGTGGCCTGACCCGGGGCTAGCTGGGTTGGGCCAACTAGTTGGCCCTTTTTTGTTTGGCCTAACTCTCGGTTAGAGACGATTTTCGGGCTATTTTCGGCATTTGGACCCTTCGGTTGGAGATGGTCTAAATCTATCAATTCGGGCCCTTGAAATTTGATCACATGGCTAAAGTTATTATAACTTTTAAAAATGGTCCATATTTTTAGCCGTTTGATCAAATTTCAAAAATCCAAATTGATAGATTGAAGAATTTAGTAGAAGGGTTCCGGAAATGATCCCTTTCCGCTGTTCACAAATGGGCAGCCAGTAGAATACCTGCATGCTGTTGTTCATGTCAAAAAGGCTCATGCCATCACCTTGTCATATCTTAGCTAATCCTTTACAACATTAGCATGACTTCAATATCAAACCAATGCATTATTTATATCTATGTCAGCTATACAAATAAAGTTTGTGGATTTGGATTAGAATAAGGGAATTGGATCCCCTCCGAGGCTAAGCTTCGGGATTCTGTTGAGCAAACAACACGAGCCGTTAGATTTTGATCCAACAGCTATAAATAAACGAGCCCTTCTAACGTTATAATAATTGCAGCCGTTGGATCAAAATTTAACAGTCCGTGTTGTGTGATCAGTAAGATCCCGAGACTTTGCCTCAGAGGGGATCCAATTTCTAGAATAAGACATTAGCTTCTGTTGGACCGTTGAAAATGATTGTTAACTACAAATATTTAAATAGTTAATAGTTAAGGTTTACATCGATACGCATAATCAACGTCATAAATTGAGTAACTAATTTATTTATATTAATATATTTTTCTTATTTTGTACGTTACGCGTATAATATTCGTTCATAAAAATACTCCTCTTCTACACTTAATACTCTTGTAACTAATATATATATACGCACTTTTGACATACGTTTTTGTGGGTCTTATTCTGTAATGTATTTCAACGATTCCACTATTTATTTTTATAACTTAGCTTAAAGATCATGTCAACAAAAAATCACCAAAATTTGAAACTATATTACGATTGGATTAAATTTGGTGTTTTTTTGTAGGACCGTATTCGTTCATTTTCTTCACTACAAAATGAATGCCTTAGTGCTTTTGGACAATGTTCTAAAAAACGGCCTAGGCGGCGCTGGGCGCCCGGAGACCTTGGCGATTTTGGGCAAAACGGCTAGAAAAATCGGGTTGGCTCTAGGCGGGCTAGGCGGTGCTAGGCGGCTGGGCGGTTTTTTTATTTATTATTTTGTGAAATTTGTTTTAAGTCTTAACTTTATGTCTTCTGTTACTGCTCTATCACCCTAAGGTCCAGACACTTTCATTCACAGTTGGTACTAGTACTACATGCGCCTATGTTTAATTGTTTATACCTTGAAATTTTGTTAATTTTATAGAATAGGTGTGTTGCGTTGCGTATCACCTTAAATTCCGGAATGCTAAAGATAAGTATCTTACATTACTAAATTTCTTTATTTTCCTCCTTATATGGCATATATGCTTAATGTGTTTTTGAATTTTGGACTTGTTGGATACTCTTTTTGCATTTTATCATTTTTTTATATTATCTTATCCATGGATTTCATATAAGTATAATTTTTTGTAAATGTTAATATGCACTTATTTACAAGATATACAAGAAATTTACCTAAATCCACCTAGGCGCTAGGTGCTAGCCCGCCGCCCGACTAGCGCCTAACTTTTTTTAGAACTGTGCTTTTGGATATATCTTCTTCTTCTTTTTTGTGCAAATATGAGGATGTACAAAAATAAAAATGATTTGAATAGTTGAAATATTTTACGAAGTTAGCCATACAATATATGCGTTAAAATGTGTGTAAAAAATATGTGTCTACAGATTTTAACTAATATATATTAAGCTTTATATCTTATGTTTGGCCCCTGAACTTGAAGTTTTAGCTCCACCACTACATTTGTACATATTGCTCGTGATGTGACTCGACAATGAGAGAATGCTAAGACTAAATGACGTAGTTATTCTGAGACCACTAATATCAGTTGATTGAATGAAACTTTCAAAGCGACTCATCAACCAATATGACCATGAACATTAGCGTGAAGACGACTTTTTATTTTTATTTTTTAGTGTATCACACCTTCTATTTGTTAATAGTAAGCATCTTAACCTTGTAATGTGTATATTGGCGTGGGCACCTGATTGTTGGTTTTTATTCCTTACTCTCGTATAGGTGAACTTGGTTCGTTCAATTCTTAGGGAGAAGAAGGATCTATGAATTTCTCTATCAATTCCATTACCTTATCCTTACCCTAGAGATGAGATTCCAAAGATTCGATCCGAAACTCTCTCTAGGGTAAGGATAAGGTAATGGAATCTCATACCGAAACCCAAAGCCCGAATTCCAAACCAATAATTTTTTTTAACGGTATTCTACAACCCGAAACTAAACCGAAATTTCGGGATTCTCGAATTTCGATATTCCCAAAAAAAATTTGAGATTTCGGGACGGTTTGGGATTTGTATAAACTCAGAAAATTCAAAATTTCATACTAATTGCAGCAAAATCAAAATTCAGAATGGCAAAGTTTGATGAAGTTGAACACACAGCAAGCTCAAGAAAAGGGGTTTTTTTTTTTTTTTTTTTTTTCAGAAGCATAAAATTGAGGTAGAAGAACGTAGACGTTGACCAAGAAGGATAGATAGGGTCTGATGCAAACAATAGCAGAACAAGAAGGCAAATTGAGAGGGATCCGAGAGGTTGTAGGACTAAACCAAATCAAAAGCAAAACTAAAACTAATTCCTTTGTTCCTCTTTCTTTCTGCATACTTTTCATGTCTTCTCTCCTTTTCTTGGAAACCCATCGAAAGCAAAGCTAAACAAAAAACATACTTAAACAAACAAACAAAACTTCAACAAACATCATTAACACCTCCCACGCTTTGCGGCTTCGTATCACCCGATGCTCATTAGACTGCAGAGGATTTGCTGGTGAACCTTTTCCTTCATACCACCTGATGCTTCCTCTTTAGTCCTCTTTCTTTCCCAGGACTTTGCCATTCACTCCTGCGGTCAGTCTAGAGAGAGTCTGTGACTCACTGGTGTGATGTGGTGTGGCCTGATTTGAAGACGGCAAATAGGGAGGAGAAAGATCCAACACAATTGGCTGAGGGATGAGAGCAGAGTATGGTGAGGTTGTGAGAGAGCGAGGGTTTCATTTGGATTCAAAAGTTGAGATTAAGTCTTAACCAAATCTAAAGGCTGTTATAATTCTAAATATATATTTAAAATTAAATAATTTTTTTTTATTTCGGTTCGGTATGGGAATACCAAAAATTTAAGGAGACAATACCGATCCCTATACCAAAATTTCGGGATTGGTTCGGTATGTAATCTCGAAAATTTTGGGAATTTGGGTTTGGGATCGGGATTTTTTTCCAGCCCTAGATAACGACCTCCCATCTTGCTGATTGTACTCACCCAGGAACACGGCTTGTTGAAAAATCTCAACCAGATAGATACAAGTAGTTGTATATTTGAAAAAAAAAATATGTATATTATCAGTGGCAGATCCAGAAAATAATATTAGGAAGGTCAGTAAGAATAGCGCGCAAATTTTTTTAACATAAATAACATGCATAACGTCATTTCATTGAGTCTTGGTAAGTTTGAAGTCATTTGGAAAGGCATATTGCACACCTGTTAATGCCTCATTTGCGTGGGTAACTAACATATTCCAAGGCTGCTCCTATATGAATGCTTAACAAAGAAACACACTTATCTTGAACACACTAACAATGTTTGATATCATTGCATCCCATTAATATGTTTGTCCAAGAATGATGATGCTTTGTTATTCTCTGAGATCTCCATTTCAGTTACTTTGCATTTTTGGATAGGTTTTTACCGGGTTCTTTTTTTTTTTTGCCAACAATTGTAATCACAACCAACAAACAAGCCAGAGGTAAATAACATTAGGACTAGACTGTAAAGGGGTAACACCTCTCTAATGCATCTTATCAAGCAGTTGAATGACATATATGAAGGGCAACTCCAACCTTTAAAGGGGCAACACCCAAGTCATCTATGAACATTCACCGAAGTTC
This sequence comes from Crataegus laevigata, assembly GCA_963580275.1. Classification (NCBI taxonomy): domain Eukaryota; kingdom Viridiplantae; phylum Streptophyta; class Magnoliopsida; order Rosales; family Rosaceae; genus Crataegus; species Crataegus laevigata. Next base: position 11,197,213 of record OY756940.1, on the reverse strand, counting down.
AGAGGGTCAGCACCTAAGATGTCCATGGACATTCGCTGAAGTTTCGAGGGTCAGCTGACCCCCCTACCCCTTAATGAATCCGCCAGTGTATATTATGATACTTGGTATATCAAGTTGTGTACTGAAAAATTTCTCTCTAACTACAGAAGCTACGTACTATCAACTTTAACAAATCAAAAGATTCATTCTTAATAAAAATAATGAACTTTGTCTACCACTTAAGTAAGAAGACCATATTTTTTTTGGTAAACAAGAATGCCATATTTGTGACCATTTGATACCGAGCTTCACACATTCTCTCACTCTAAAATACAAAACTAATCTAATACGATCATTTTTTGGACTGCATTGGTTCATAATCTAATTAGTTTTGGATTATATGTGATGAGAAATGTAGGGTAAACCGTGTTATTCTACCAATTAATTTGTGTACCATCTCTTTGATTGAAAGAAATAAATTATGGTGTGATACTGTAATGCCTTCACATAAAGGATCGATTGACAACACAAGCTATTTATACAATAGCGGAGTGACTTAGAGAAACTTTTTTTTTTTTTGTTAAACCCCAAAGTTAATCTTATTTTAGCATTGCTATCCTAGAAAGTGACTATGAGGTGAATTTATTAATAAAAAAGAAGAATACAATGTATCAAGGTTGACTTAGAGACTATTTAACTAATGACAAACTACTTAACCAAGTCTAACAACCCAATGCATCAAATGATGTCACCTGTCACTTAATTTTTTTTTTTTGGTCAAAATCTATACCATTCAACATAAACTTTTCCTCATGTTTAAGAATGTGCATTGGTTATATCGCGTGCCGTGTTCTTGTACCACACTATTTTTTCAAATAAAGAGGTTGAGTTCATCTTTAGTTTTTTACCGGTAAGTCTCACTTATATTAAAGATGTGATACAATAATGTAGCTGATTTAACATTTTCCAAATGTAAAACCACAAACAGATTATAACTTGATTAGTCGAAAACTCATCCAAATTTGTCGATTGTAATCACAATTAAATTCCTAATCAACCACTGACCAGGTAAGTATGGCTTTCACAGTAATGACCAACACTTGAAGAATGATGAATCACGAAATTCCTTAAACCCAAATCAAAAACCCAGAAAAAAACTAGATCATGCCATATTGTCATGGGCAATTAAAGATGGGTGAACCACAAATATGGACCAACACCATCCATGATCCATCTAGTATTGTCTTTATCATGTGAGATACGATTGGACGTAGGATCTGTATAATAGTAACTGAAGTTGGTACCTTTGGGATAAGAGTTGTTACTTGTTACCCAACAAAATGTTGAGTTTGATGATCACAATACGTGGAAATTCATGCTCGTACAAACCCAACTCATCAAACCCACAACCTCCAGAATAAGTTACCTACACGGGAGACATATATTCATTATCTCTATCACATACTATATGATATGTAATACGTCATACGACTAGTAAAATAATGAGAATGTGAACATAACATCGTTATATGAAAGTTTTTTTCGTCGATATTATCTGTCAATGCATCGATAAATAGTCAGCAATATTTAAAGGTGGTGTTTTTTAGTTTTGTTTATTTTTTATTTCTAGTTAAAGACATTGCTAAAAGTCGTAGATGGTTGTAAGATCAAAATCAAAGTATACAAAAAGGAACATGTATACAAAATCAAAAAGAGCACGAACACACATGGAAGGGAGATGGTTCAAAGGGCTTACTTGCAAGTTGCATTTTTCTTTTTGTTATGAACACGTCTCTTACACGACCGATCCTCCAAATGTGAATATAAATAAAATATTTGACCATATAATAATAGATTTCACACCCATAATTCATGCAATTTAAGTAAGAAATAAAATCATCCACAAAAAAGGAGAAAGGACAGGAAAATATGTGTAGAGACATAAATTGTCACATTTTAGAATTATTAAACCAAAACTATCAATACACACAAAATTCCGCACCAGTACGTTCATATCAAAATTCATACAATTATATTATTAGATTTTTAGACTCCTTGATTAAACAAAAAAAAAAGAAAAAAAAAAGAAATGATCTTGCTTTAGTTATTACGGTGCATGCTATACATTCTCGTGTTTATTGCAAGTCATATTAAAGACATGTGAACTAAAGTTGAAAAACTACTAAACCCAATAAGTAAGGATAATGCTTGCATTTTTTTTTCTTTGGGGGTATGAGCTCATTCACTTGCAAATAACGTAATTTCATTATAGATATTTCATAATCGGAAATGTTCAACTTCTTAATTTTTATTTAAAGATTGTCGTTACGAAAAATCATTCAACTATAAGACCGTATAATCATTCTAATGTATCAAATAAATCAATGGTTCATTATTAATAGTTACTTGGTACTTATATTGTTGATTCTTTTTATTTATTTAGATAACTTATTGATCTCAGGTTCGAAATAAAAATTTTATGATAAAAAAGTATTATTTACAAATGTGAAAATGAGTTCATTCCGATTAACAATGGAATGAAAATATTATGCATAAACTAATGAATTAAATAAGAAAACGAAAGAAACCAAGTCAAGGAAGTGTGCACAATTAAGTCAATCTTCTTGTATGACAGAAATTTGCTAGTTGTACTTCACCCAAAAGTCTACGATTCCTGAATCCCCAGTAACCCTTTTGTTTAATCCCAACCGCTTGCATAGATCCTCTCTCTCTCTCTCATAAATACCCCAATACATATCACTTCCTCTCCAAAACTCCCTCTTCTTTCTTTTTCTCTCTCTTTTCCCCCCACAAAAAAAAAAAACCCTACAGATATTCTTAGTTATTCACCATCTCTTCTTAGTTTTCTGCACCACATCTCTTAGATTACCAGCCATGGTGGTGGCATCTCCAAACCCAACTCGCAACGAAAAGATCCAGGCCGTTGATATTCCCATCATAGACCTCTCAGCCGAGAGGTCACAAGTGAGGAAGCTCATTGTCAAAGCTTGTGAGGACTATGGTTTCTTCAAGATCATCAACCATGGCGTCCCACAAGACATTATATCCAAAGTGGAGGAGCAAAGCCTCAGCTTCTTTGCCCAATCAGTATCCGAGAAGCAAAGGGCAGGGCCTTCCGATCCCTTTGGCTATGGCTGCAAGAACATAGGCCTCAATGGTGATACGGGAGAGGTTGAGTACCTTATTTTCAACACAAACCCAATTTCTTTTGCTCAAAGATCCAAAACCAGCTCAAATGAGCCTACAAAATTCAGGTACTTGTTCTTCTTATTTGTTGTTTTTACAAACTTTTACATTTTAATTTGTTATTTTTGCATGTTTTAGTTTTTATAATTTATTTGCTCTCGTGTATGTATAATCGTGCGTGTGTGTGTGTATATATATATATATATATATATATATATATATATATACAGGAGCTTAAGGAGAAAGATCTCCATTTTTTCAAAAAAAATAGGGACACACTCTCCATCGTTAGATTGACTTTAATGAAATTGTGTGGTTGAAATTAAAACACAGATCACACAATTTTATTAAAATTAAATCCAACGGTGAGGAGTATGTTCTCATTTTTTTTTTTTATATATATGCTCAGTAGTTATTATTGGGTTTCAATTCTTTATAGTTGTTAGGTACTTTTTCTTTAGGAAAGTGGTACATGACTCGTAAAATTTAGCTAAAAATTATTTAATGAAGGACAGTCAGGGGAAGGGGTAACAATTTTGTGTAGGTCTAGGTACAAACTGTTCATTAGTCAGCCATGTACTTTTAAAGAAAATGATGGGCTCGTTAGAATATGTTTTTAAAATGATTGAAACTGTGTGTGTGTTTTTTTTATTTATTTATTTAATAAGAAGTACTTCAAGGTTTTTTTATCAAGATTCAGGGTTTAGAATTTTGAAACATGGTTTGTTAAGTCTACTGTTTAATCGTCACTCAGTACTACGGTCTGATGATATTACTCTTCACTTGAAAGTGAGAGGTCTTAAGTTTGAATCTTGTAGATGACGAATTCGATACTAAATTAAGTTGCTCATTGTGTGGCTTAACTGAATTCTGCCTCTCCTAGTATAAAAATATCAATGTACTTTAAAAAAAAAAGTCTACTGTTTAAACATTTTTTTTCTCTATCACAACAAACTCATTTAAAAGAAGATAAATTGATCAGCTGCAAAGTTGATTCAAATTCAAACAAACTTGATGATTATAGTTTCTCTTTATTTCTTATTTATCCAATTTCTCTTATGATTCGAATTCATTTCAAATATTTCTTTAAACACAAATCTTTATTTCTCTGAAAAATTATTTCTAAGAATTGTTATTGACATTTCAAAATAATAATTCTGATCTAAATAGAAGTGCAAACAAGTTGGAATTTGGAATAACTATTGAAAATGTTAATGACAAATTTCTCCATTTTTTATATATGGAAAATCAAAATTAAATTAAAATTGAGAAGTAAGAAATAGAGGAAACCATTTGGCTATTCACGTGACTTGTTAAAATCTAAACAAACACTGAAAAGTTACAAGGAAATAAAGAGAAATTTTATTTGAACTCATACAGTCTCTTTCTACATCAAACTTACTCTTTACGTTCATATTATTTTTAATTAAATAATCAATCTTTCTTTAAACCCGAATTTACTATTTAAACTACCCTCACAAACTCAATTCAATATATAAAAATTCATCTTTACACATATTTAGAAAATAAAATCCCAAATGAGTGAATGAAGAATTAAATTTTTGTTATGGCAACCAATTGTTATAGATGAATTGATCAGCAATATCATTTTTTTTTTAACTTTTGCAACGTCGGTTTGGAGTGCAAGGTTGTTAGGAATGATCTTTGCCAAGCTCTTAATAGAGTAGTCTAAGTAGCTAGCTTGAATGTGATTCGTGGAACTGAGTGATGAATTTGTAATTCAAGATTAAACAGTTCAATAGTTGTTAGGCAAGCAGTTGAACTAGTACTTTGGAATTTGAATCATGTAAAATTATGTGGACACCTTAGTGAAAATAAATTTCAGTAGAACTTCTCATCACGTTTTCTTGAAGGATCGTGGCAGTAATTTTCATTTGAGCGATATATGCTGCTTTTACATGCATACATAGTTGAATTAGAAACAAAACTGAACAAATAACGAGAAGATAACTCACACTTTAAATATGCACTTGTAATGACTAGAAAAACATTTCGATGTGTTGAAAGCTTTTTTACTCCTTTGTTTCTTTTGGTGATATTGCTTATAATTATTGCTCTTGTTGATCGAGTTAACATGACTCTAGAGAGGAAACGAAAAGCAACCTAATTTGATTATTAGGTGATTGTAGGATTTTATGGCAGCTCTTAGGAATTTAGTCAAAATGAACGTAGGATAAAGATTGTGTGATTGTAAAACTTAATTATTGAGTATAGGTTTATTGATAAATTTTAGTTTTACTCTTAATTTCATCTTGTATTTGATGATAATTATGCAATAATATAAAATAGACAATTCACATTTAAAATTTAAATTGGATGCCAAAAAAAAAATGAATTCAAATAAAATTTTCCAAATTGAAAAGTAAGAAACAGAGGAAACCCATTTGGTTATTCACGTGACTTGTTAAAATCTAAACAAACACTGAAAAGTTACAAGGAAAAAAGGAAGATAGTTACCTCTTCTCGACTCCTAGCTGTCAGTGACACACTCACTGAATCAGACACTCCTCTTCCTCCTCTCTGTCAATGGTACAGATTGTCTGCAAATTACAGAGCTAGCATGTATTCCATTATTTGAAGGAAATCACAGTACAAAATTGTTGTACCATTATTATGATGAAAATTGGGGAATCAGAATGACGAGTCAGAGGCAGTGTCACATCAAGAGCGTCAAATCATATCATAAAATAATAAAAACTAATATGATTTTATGTTGTTATATTTTTATTAATAAAAAGAATTTTGTTAATCAGAAGTTTAGATTATTGTGTATATTTTAATCTAATCTTCAAGAGATTTTTAGTTATCCTCAGTCGGTTATATATCTCAGAATGGAGTTAGAAGGTGACCAGTTTTTAGACTTTGTTTTACATAAAATCTAACAAGACAATGGTACTGAAAAAATGGAGTCAGAGCACGAAGATAAACTGCTTATTAAAATAAGTAAGAGATAAATTTTCATGAAACAAGTTCACACTATTATGAGATCTTGAGTTCTTAATACTTAGTACCAAGCCATGTAGAGAAACTCGTATACAATATCTTCTATAAGTGATCTAAAACGTTATGGTAGCCATGAATTTGTTTTAGGATCCATCGGTTTCACGCAGAAAGTGAAAGAACTGCAAGCTAGACTGTGGGTTCTGAATATCCTGATGAATTGAGTGGTATTGTCTGAACAGCTCGGCAGTGAGTGGATACATTGCAGCAGTTAGGGATTTGGCATGTGAGCTCTTGGATCTGATTGGTGAGGGATTGTGGGTCCCTGACACATCAGTCTTCAGTAGGCTGATCAGGGACGTCGGCAGTGACTCGGTCTTCAGGCTCAATCACTACCCGCATCTGCACAACAAGGACATCTGCAAGGATAATGATACGTCGCCATCCTCCATCAGTAACATCAGCAAGGTAGGGTTTGGGGAGCATTCCGACCCTCAGCTCCTCACCCTCCTGAGGTCCAACGACGTGGGCGGCCTCCAAATCTCTCCACAAGATGGGGTGTGGGTCTCCGTCCCCTCTGACCCCACGGCCTATTGGGTTAATGTGGGTGACGTGTTGCAGGTTGGTCGATTTTCTCTCACCCTCTCTCTCTAGATATTCACATGTCATGGTAATCACAACAATCTTAAAAAGAAGACTTTGAATTGATTGAGACTGACTGAGAACTGACTTGGAGTAATCGCTGCAATTTTTTTGACTGCACGTAGCTTTTGCATTTTATGGTAAGTGGGGGTCCAGAATTTCAGTCTATACCAATCAGAGTGTGTTCTTAGTCTGGGGGATTGGCCCCATTGGGTAATTGATGACTGCCCATATTTGAAAGCATATTGGAACTGAAAAGTGCTTTGGTTAGTTGGAAGCATGCCATTTATGGTGTGTTTAGGACAACCTCACAAAAACTATGTCATTTTTCCTATCAAGTTAATTTAATTGTGTCCAAGGAATATGAATATCATAAGTAATTACACACATAGACCTAATCCCCTTTATGTTCCCTTAGGGTTGGTTGCCTTTGTTTAGGTAGTCATGGTCCTTTCTTTGCATATGAGCTTTGTGGGTTAAAGCGTGCTAACTGATGATAATCTCACAATTTATCAACGATTGATAGTTGTGCATGGGTAGCTGTCAGTCACTGTTGAAAGTGAATCCTACAACTTATCAATGATTAACATCACATGCATACATTTGACACATGTTGTTAAAACAACTAATGTATTTATTCGTAGAAGTTAGAATAAAAGAGGGGAGAAGCATGATAAACCGTAAATTTCCCCAAGTCATAACAATAAGAATTGTCCCATTGAGTATTAAAAAATAGGAAAGAGTATTCATACTTCTTAAAAAATTTAAACTAGGGTTTGCATACTTCTTAAAGAACCCAATTCAACCTAAGAAAGGTGCTCGTTAAGTAGTCACGTCTCATGATAAGGGACATTCCTTTTTGGTTGGAAATGAAAACAACTTCTCATACATAATTGAAAGTTCTTTTGTTTTTTCAATTTTTTTTATTTATTTTAAATATGGAGATATATAATTGAGTGTACTAGCTTGTCCGGTTGAAGTGACTTTATGCTTTTCCTAGTACAACTTTCTTAAAGGTCATAAAAAAAAGTTTGGCAATCGATTTAATACCAAGTCCTGAATCTTATCGATAATAAAGGTGAGACTTACGAACTTGCATAAATTCAGAATGTAGTCTCATGCTCATAGACATCATCTTCAGTAATAGTAAAATACTGTTGCTTTTGTTTGGTTAAATTGTTTTTTTTTTTCTTTCACTAATGTTGTCCTTAATTTTGAAGGCCATGACAAATGGAAGATTTGTGAGCGTTAGACATAGAGCCTTAACCAATCCATCCAAGTCTAGAATGTCAATGGCGTATTTTGCAGCTCCCTCCCTGAACGCATGTTTGAGTGCTCTTCCAGAAATGGTCACACCGGAGAAGCCTCAGCTCTACAAACCCTTCACTTGGGCTGAGTACAAGAAAACCACGCACTCTCTACGCCTCGGCGAAAACCGTCTTAAACTCTTCAGAATTTCTACAAATGATGAATGCTTCATAGATCAACCGCAGCAATGAAAAGTCATAGAGAAAAAGAAGAGGAAAGTGAAAATTCTTATTGTGAAGTGAATCAGCTTTCTTTTTTGTTCTTCTTGCATTCAGTTTTTCCCAAAGTTTTTCTTACTCATAGCGAAAGTCATAGACTATGTATTTATATATGGGAAAATGTTGTACTTAATTAGGTTATCAATGAAAAGAAAAGTTAAAAAAAAAAGTAATCTCAAGATCTATGGTCTATATTTAGTTTCTTTTCGATATGAAAAAAAATTAAGATAAAGAATCAAACTTTTATTGCGAATATGAAAGTGGCATCTGATATTAGTATTTTTATTTAATTGAAAAACTTAAGTAGAATGTCAAACTTTTATCGTGAATGTGAACAAATCAATGCTCTTTTATTTGAGACCCGGCCATCGAAATGATTGATCATAGGTTTGATCAAGATCTTAGGTTTCTAAGCTGTGTATGTATTCATTTAGTTTCAAAAGAAAAGGTTCAAATATCTGTCTTGGTGCAATTCTCAAAAAGAAGAAAATTTTGCCTGGGAATCTGTGTACAGAAAAAAAAAATGGTCCCTTTTATTTTGGTGCAACCGTGCAAGTGTCCAGCTCATTACATCGAATGATATATAATCTTTGGCAGGTAACCTTCCAAAGATTGTTTTCCTCTCCTACCTTACACCATGGACCAGACCGCACCATAATAATCGTCACTTCAAATATGAGAAAGTGGTGAGATTCTTATGTATCATAGTAATATATACTCGTGAATTTACGCTGTTTATTTTTTGACATGTAAACTTGTATATGTAGAATATATTTTTGATTATATGTAAAGATTTATATCTCGACATCGACATCGTTACTAATATGACATAAAGTATGATGTAAGATGATGTGAGGGTAAGAATCTAACCAAAAACCATCAAACTATTTGCTAGGTTTACGGATCTGGATACAAAGAATTATTGAAATAGGTAGGACTAGTGACTAGTGTGGGAGTGTCCCTTCAGGAGTTGTGTGGCCCCCAATTGCATCCTGCAACCCAAGCACGAAGAAAAATCACACAGAAAGCTGCAAATTTTCTTCAGCCAAAACCACTCGTTTAATTTTTTCCGGAAATCATCTTTTTATTTTATGTGTTTCGCGATTTATAATCTAAACGCCCCGATCTTAAGCACGAAGTCTATGAATTGAGTACAAAATGTGTTGAGAAGGATTCCTTCAAAATCTTGAGCAACAAAGTATTGTTCTTAAATTAGTTATGTATTAAATAATTGAAAGTTCTAGGATGGTACTAGTTTAACCTAGAGGGGGTGAATAGGTTCCAATTTAAAAATCCAATTCAAGTTTCAATTTAATTTTCAGTTCTCAAATTAAATCCACATTCACATCACATATCAAACTATCATACTCATATGCAATTAAAACGATAAATAAAAGGTGCACAAGGATGTAGGATTTAACGAGGCAAAACCCACCACTGGGAAAATCCTCGGGCTCCCAAGCCAGGACAAACACTAAGAGAAATGAGTACAGAAAGACTTACAAAACTCATCAACTAGACACGCATACTAGTAGGCAGTTTTGTCTTCGCGCTTTGCTACTCGATCTCTCTTCAGCCTTCGAGTGGAAGTGGCACGACACTAACGCAGTCGTCAATCACTGTCTCCTCGAACTTTGCAAGATACTAACACGATCATGCAGAATGAATGTATGATGAAATGGTTTTTGAAATTAAACCAATTACGAAAATCACTAGGCACATTTTCATAATTGATTTCCAATTAAAGACACAATAAAAAAAAATCAGTGATCAAAATAAGAATTAAACTTTTGAAGTCGCACGAATGCAAGCTGATTTTTCCTTCCCTGAAAATTACCTTAAAACCACACTGTACTCACGAGCTGATGTCAAACTTGCTTTTAAAAATAACACTTATCAACGTAAAAGCAAACAGACATTTTTCTCCATAAGAAAACTCGTTGCCCAAATCCTTTGTTGAACAACTGACTAGTACAACAGATTTTCTTTCAAAACACAATGTGGGAGTGCGGCGGCAACACCAAAACTCAAGAAAACTATTCTAATCTATGCAGCCCACACAAATCAAAGATTATGATATGGTCCTGACTTCTCAAAAACTAATGCATCAGTAATACTAAAAAACAAAATGACTATTCTCAGTGCACTCTAAGTAATATGGCGGCACTACCAAACCCTAATGTAATCTCATATATATATAAGTCGTCATAGGAGACTTCAACATGACTTAAAACTCTAAATAGATGAGATCAAGATAAAAACAAAACCATTTGAATTTATCCTCACTTTAAATGCATAGCATCTGACTCCAAATAAATCTTATATTAATAAGTAGGCCTCTAATTAATATGTAAAGCCCATATCCCAATTGAACATAAACCAATATCATGTGAATGCATATGCATGCCAAACTTACTTGAGTGGATGTCTCTGAAATGGTTGCCATTTTTTGTGATCGAGAGCACGTGAGATAAATTTAGACTAAAATAATTACAACGGAAAATATGTACTAGTCTAAGATTACAGACTCAGGCGTTTTGTTTAGGAATAACCAATTTTACCCTAACAATCTCCCCCTTTGGCATTTCCTAGACAAAACCCTCAATGATAAAATTATAGACAACTAATAAAATTAATGACCATGCATAACATTGAAGTATGTAACCTGCACACACTCAGGCGTTTTGTTTAGGAATAACCAATTTTACCCTAACAATCTCCCCCTTTGGCATTTCCTAGACAAAACCCTCAATCATAAAATTACAGACAACTAATAAAATTAACGACCATGCATAACATTGAAGTCTGTAACCTGCACACACTCAAACAAAAAAACATGTGACGTACAAAAGATATATGTTGCTGAATATGAAAGCATTTATCTATAAAAACAAGCAACCAAAAACAACCAGGTTTTCAAAATTCTACTTCTCCCCCTAAATATAAGCTTCCTACTTCTCCCCCTTTTTGTCTAGAAAGGTCAAAGGCCTTAGAGGTAACCATCATGTGCAGTCAGCGAAAGATAAGTGGCACATAACAAAATGTGATGGAGAAAGATTTCCTTTCTGTGGACTAGAACCTCTTTAGAAGAATAAAAGTGGGGACGAAATCGGGAGAAAAAGAATAACAAAGTAATGACCGAAAGAATAGACATGGAAAGAAGCATACATCTTTCATGTTGTTAAGCTCCCCCTAAACAAATGCTTAAAAAAATACTAAAATGCAGCACACAAATGATATGATTATTTTATTTTATTTTATTTTATTTTTTTATTTTATTGTATGAGAAGCATACGATTGTACCAACAAGAATGAAAGAGTGCAAAAACACATGTAGTTCTGAATTCTCATTCACAAACTAACATTGTCCCTAAAACATAACATGTATGAGTGTAGTTGCAAGAATAGTCGAAAGTTGATACTACACAAACGTAATTAAGTCTTACATGACCAACTGAACTTTAACCCTTAAGCTCACAAGATATACGCTCGAATTTTCATTCAAAGTGTTTGGGGGTAAGTGTATACGCTCAAAAGATCATTACATGAATGCTCTACCATAGGCTTGCAGATTGACCTTATCTCAACACATAAAAAATTACCTTCTTTGGAACAAGGAGGTCTTTGTGAAGGGTTGTAATTGGGGCTTTGGGTACTTGGTTAAAGAAATGAAGGATATAGGAAACACAAAGTCTAAGAAAACTAATAGAGTAGTTGGAAATGAAACCAAGAGAGAAATACAACAACAAACCAGGTAACTTAGCACTCAATTGAGCGGTTGGATTTAAGACATGAACGACATACAACCGCACAATTCATTTAAGATGATTCTTGCTCTTCATTTAGACCAACACACTTGATTTCTTATAATGCTGGCAGCTCACTTATGATTCATAGTGACTTTTTTTCCTCTTTTCTTTTTTTGCTCTTCATTTGTAGTTGGCTTTCTTCACAAAATTTTGCATCTTCAACTTTTAAATAACCTTGAACTCTCTCCTTTGAAAAACGTACTCTACTAGCTTCTTAGTAGGGTAGGGAATTTTTTAATGTAAGAGGCTAGGTAAGGAAAATGTAGATTTAAGAACAAAAGGCTTACATATAGGCTCAAAGGGGCTAACTAGGGGAAAACATGTAAGGCACTGGCATATATGGCAATGATGGTAAGTCCTAATGCCTACTATCGTCTCCAAAATAGAGTAATATATGATACAAAGTTTTGAGAGGTCTCAAAGCAAGTTCTAGAGAAGCAAAACACATAAGATCGCACACATGAAAAAAAATGAGTGTATGAAAAATGCACACACTATATTTAGGCACAAAAGCTCACATGGGTGCAGGTTTTACTCAAGTTAAACATGTTCAACTCATTAACATTGATATATTATCAACAAGAGGCTATTGTCCACAACAGGGTCAAACATATCATGCTAGGGTCATGTTATCAAGTGAACAAAGCTAGAACTCATATGAAATCATACTTTTTCATTTTACCTCATACATTTTTTTTAACAAGAAGAAAGAAAAAAATGCAGTATTTGTGCTATATGAACATGCAAGCATACATTAATGAAAACATTTGCAAATAGAGAGCTCAGTCAATATACACAACTTGAAGGTGGAGATAAATTGACAAATACACCACTTTGATTCTCTTTTCTTCTACAAACTTGTCTCACTTTTGGAACTACCGTACCCGGAACAGATATAATTCTTGCAATCCGATTAATCTCTCTCAAATAAGTCACAAATTGTTCCTTAAGATTTGCTTTTTCAAAGTTCCTTGAAACTTTTTCTTAAGAAGAATTTTTCTTTTTAAGCTTATTGCACTTAGGTCGGATGTGACCAGGAATCCCACAAAAATGACATATAGGAATGAACTTCCTAGATTGTTTGAGTTTGTTAGGATTAACTGAAGTCTTGACAGGATTTGACACTTGTGCAAAGATTGTAGATGTTTCAGAAGTAAGACCTAAACATTTATTGTCACCTACTTTCAAGCTAGGAATATCAGAGGCTTTAACAAATCTTGTGACAGAATAAGAACTTGTAGTCTTTGCAGACTCGAATCCTAGACCTCCTTTGTCTCCAAAACTTTTTCCATAGCTAAGCATCTTGTCAATTTTCCTGGAACCTATGCTCAACTCCTGAACTTTTCTTTTCATCTCAACTACTTCGTCCTCAAGAGCTTTCTTATCAGACGAGAGAGTGTTAATTGTGGTTTGTAGAATGTGAATCTTCTCTAACAGCGACTCTCGCAGTTTCTCTCCATTGTCCAACTGAGATTGATGCTCAACTTCAGCTTCTTTCTTTTCACTTTCAACAAGTGCAAGTTTCTTTTTCAAGTTAGAGTTATCCTTCTTTACTTGCACACTGATGTCATAGAGATCAGAGTATTTTCTCGAGACTTCTTCCAAGTCAGGTTCTTCAACAAATGAACCTTCTGTGTCTTATTCATCAACAGTTCTTATAAATGCAATCGTATCCTTCTCAGTTTCCGATGTAGATGCATCTCCTGAATCACTATCACTCCAAGTGACCTTCATTGCCCTATTCTTCTTTTCTTTTCTCTTGATAGTGTTTGCACACTCAGAAGCAATGTGTCCATAGCCTTGACACTCATGGCACTGAACTCTGTTGTTAGAACTCCTATGTTCACTAGTTGTAGATGATCTAGATGCTTTGTCATGTGAGACATCTAGAGAATGAAAAAAAATTTAGTTCAAACCTAAGTTGGTTCGTTGTTCATGACCCTTGGAATTCTGAGACTTGAGAAACCTTCTAATTTGCATGGTTAATTCAACCAATTCATCTTCGGACAAGTCTTCAATTGAGCCATCACTTTCTTCTTCTTTGACAGCTTTGAGAGCAATGTTTTTCATCTTCTTGGAATTAGGAAGCTCTAACTTATACGTTTGCAAATACCCAATCAATTGCTCAAGCTTGTAGGTGTTTAGATCTTTCGATTCTTCAATCGCTGTCCTCTTAGCATGAAACCTCATAGGAAGTGGTCTTAAGATCATTTTCACAATCCTATGCTCTGGAATGCTATCACCAAGGTTGTGGTAGCCATTGACAATTACGCTAAGTTTAACATAAAAGTCAGAGAAACTCTCATCATTAGACATTGTGATATTTTCGAATTTTGTGATGAGATGTTGAAGTTTAGATTCTTTAAGAGTTGAGTTACCCTCATGAGTAACTTCAAGAACGTCCCAAGCTTCTTTCGCCGTTGTACACTTACTTATGTAATTGAATTGTTCAGGCAAAATGGATATGAATAAAGCATTCAAAGCCCTTTGGTTAAAAGTGCTAGAGCTACGCTCATAATTACTCTATTCTTTCCTAGGCTTAAGCTTAGATATAGACACAGAGGACTCTCCTTTAACTTTGGTTTCTTCAATCGTCGGAGGTTCCCAACCTTCTTCAATAGCAAGCCACACCTTGTCATCTTATGCCCACAAAAACAATTTCATTTTCGCCTTCCACGCAGCATAGTTGTCACCATCAAAATATGGTAGATGAGAAACTGAACCCATAGCATGATTCATCCTAGACTACCTATGGATCTCACTAGGTATTTTTAGTGACCTGCACTGGTGCCAATTGAAAGTTCTAAGATGGTACTAGTTTAACCTAGAGGGGGTGAATAGGTTCCAATTTAAAACTCCAATTCAAATTTCAATTTAATTTTCAGTTCTCAAATTAAATCCACATTCACATCACATATCAAACTATCATACTCATATGCAATTAAAACGATAAATAAAAAGTGCACAAGGATGTAGCATTTAACGAGGCAAAACCCACCAATGGGAAAATCCTCGGGCTCCCAAGCCAGGACAAACACTAAGAGAAATGAGTACAAAAAGACTTACAAAACTCATCAACTAGACATGCATACTAGTAGGCAGTTTTGTCTCTGCGCTTTGCTACTCGATCTCTCTTCAGCCTTCGAGTGGAAGTGGCACGACACTAACGCGGCCGTCAATCACTGTCTCCTCGAACTTTGCAAGATACTAATGCGATCATGCATAATGAATGTATGATGAAATGGTTTTTGAAATTAAACCAATTATGAAAATCACAAAGCACATTTTCATAATTGATTTCCAATTAAAGACACAATAAAAAAAATCAGTGATCAAAATAAGAATTAAACTTTTGAAGTCACACGAATGCAAACTGATTTTTCCTTCCCTAAAAATTACCTTAAAACCACACTGTACTCACGAGCTACTGTCAAACTTGCTTTTAAAAATAACACTTATCAACGTAAAAGCAAACATACATTTTTCTCCATAAGAAAACTCGCTACCCAAATCCTTTGTTGAACAACTGACGAGTACAGCAGATTTTCTTTCAAAACACAAAGGCACCAACATCACACTTTTTTTCCTTTCAAAACAAAATAACATCAGCTGCACCTTTTTCCCCTTTTTAAAACATAATAGTAGCAGCAGCCAAAACATAAAACCATAATCTAATGCAGTCGGTGCTAATGCTCTATTAATCTTGTTTGAGTTACGCGACAGCAGCCAAAAACTCTTTTATTTGTCTTTCAAAACATGCATCAATGTGGGAGTACGGCGGCAACACCAAAACTCAAGAAAATTATTCTAATCTATGCAGCCCACACAAATCAAAGATTATGATATGGTCATGACTTCTCAAAAACTAATGCACCAGTAATACTAAAAAACAAAATGACTATTCTCAGTGCACTCTAAGTAATATGGCGGCACTACCAAACCCTAATGTAATCTCATATATATATAAGTCTTCGTAGGAGACTTCAACATGACTTAATACTTTAAATAGATGAGATCAAGATAAAAACAAAACCATTTGAATTTATCCTCACTTTAAATGCATAGCATCTGACTCCAAATAAATCTTATATTAATAAGTAGGCCTCTAATTAATATGTAAAGCCCCTATCTCAATTGTTAAACTTCAAAGCTAAATAGCCAATTGAACATAAACCAATATCATGTGAATGCATATGCATGCCAAACTTACTTGAGTGGATGTCTCTGAAATGATTGCCATTTTTTGTGATTGAGAGCACGTGAGATAAACTTAGACTAAAATAATTACAACGGAAAATATGTACTAGTTTAAGATTACAGACTCAGGCGTTTTGTGTAGGAATAGCCAATTTTACCCTAACAGTAATCTACTCAGATGAACCTAATTCCAACCCACAAAATGAAATAAGAGAATTAATTTGTTAAATCATGTAAATGGCTAAACTCCGTTCAAATTTATTACACTTTCCACATGATACAATGATACATGTAAATTGTTCGGCCATCTCTAACTGAAGGGTTCAGAGAGTTAGAGGGCTGAAAATAGCCCGAAAACCGTCTCCAACCAAGGGCTAGGCCAAAGGACTCGTGGGCCCTACTTGACAAAAAAGGGCCAAAGAGCCAACCACCTAGCCCAACTTAGCCAGCCAGTTCGCCCTGGACTGGGCCACAATTTGAATGCAACGATAACTAGCCGTTATTTTTGAAATTTTTTTTATAGTTTTTTTTTTCTATAACTTCCTAACCCATTAAACAACATTAAATAACATCAAACATAAAAATAGAATAAAAAAATATTTAACAACATGAAACTTAAACAACATTTTTAAAAACATTTAACAACATAAAACTTGCCTACTTCATGCTTCTTTTGGCCCAAAGATGTGCAACAAGATCTTGTTGCAGATGCTTGTTTGTGGCACGGGAACCTATCATCCTATAGCCTCATGTATTCATTTAAAGAAATACTACCAGTTCTTGGATTAAAAGGCAAAGTAGTCTCATCATATATTTTTACATGAACCCTTCTTGACCTATTTGGAACCTCTTGGTTGTCATCAAACTCTCCATCAATATACCCATCTTGCTCATCCTCCACAATCATGTTGTGTAATATGATGCAAGACATTATGATGGAGTCCAAATTTTCTTGAGTTCACCCTCTTGCCGGTTCCTTGATGTTGTAGTTTTAAAATTTAAATAATAAATTATATTTGGCCCTCGGTTGGAGATGATTTTTTGTGACAGGACAATGTTTGGCCCTATGACTTTTTGACCCTCGGTTGGAGATGGTAAGAAATATGACCTATACTATTCATTAAAATATTAATTTCTTAGAGGGTCAAAGAGCTAAAACGGGCCTTATGACCCTCCTTCGGTTGGAGATGACCTTAAGCCATAGAAACATAGGAGACATGAGCTAAAAGGCTCTCCCAAAATCAATCTGTACTTCAATGGGGTATATGCTATCCACACACCTCTTTTTATTTTCCACACACCCCTCTCAATTTCCGACTGTTAGATCGAATGAATTGAAGAGGATCACTACATAGAAATTAAGAAGGGGTGTATGAAGTAAAAATAGGTGTGCGGACAGAAATTACAAAAGAATATGCATTTTACACCTGCTGGCCGTTAGAGAAACTCCAATGCCAATCCTTGTTTTGGACCAAGTCACCTCCGAACCATCATCCACGGTTTTGTTAGTTACCCACGTTCACCGCGTTGCCCACAAGCACCGAGTATAAATATATCCTTGTCACTAGACCGCAATCTGAGATTTTGCTGCAAAGCGTGAACACTTCTTTCGACTAGTTTTGTTGAGAACACAAACGCAAGTCTCGAGAAGTTCATAATCTTCCGCCCAAAACAACAATGACGCTTTCTCGGGGTTCTCCAAAAGCATCTTCGAGGTCAGGTAACCAGCAATTGTCCACGACTGGTGAAGCCGGGATTGCTTGCCTACAAATCTCCCACTTTTTGTGTCATAGTATTCGGGCCAGTGATCCATAGAAAGCCTCTTTTCTGCCAGAGCAACTGCCTTTTCCGCTAATTCTGTCCTCCCCATCTTGATGCAAGCCAATGTGAACTAAGATAATTATAAAAGACAGAGTTACAGAAAATCAGATAATCGGGTTGCTGCACATAGTATACAGGATTTATAGAACTAAGGACAATCGATAAGGGAACATAATAACTCTCTGGATCACCTCCACAAAGTAACCCCAAAAAGAAAGCGAAATGATCTAAAGAAACTCCTTTTATGGACATACCTGCCATAGGAGGGTTGGCCAAGACCCGCCATTATGATATGACCAAGGCCTACAAGTGGAGAAAAGCTTGTAGTCAGAAGATTTGCAGAACAACGAGGTATACATAAGTAACAAAGAGAATAAAATTTGTCGGGCCTCACGTGTTTTTTGGGTCACCACCAGTAGTTATTCGCCATTCTTCATACTCCAGAGCAGGGTAGCAAATTTTAAGGGGCATTTGACCCACGAAATCATCCCATTTGGACTCAATCAAATTCAAAATACCCTCATTCTGTTTTTGGGTACCCAGGGATGATACAATGGACCAAAGATTTCCAAGAGTGAAGAACCTAAAATCCATATGAGCAGGTTGCAGATTGCCAATGAGGTAACCACCTTCCTCGGGAATCCAATCTACTAACCAAGAGGGAATTTGATCTGGATAGATATTGAACTTGTTGATGGCATCTGTGGAATATTCCTCTGTCTTGTAACGATAAATCTCATTGATCTTCTTCATATCCGCCCAATAATACTCTCTGATGTGAAATGAGAGTGCACTAAGTCGGTTATTGACTGCAGTCACCAAATCTTTTGTTCCATCATTGACAATGAGCATTTCACGTGAGCATCGTAAAGCTGAATAAAACAATGCCTGTATAACCAGATTTGTTAAGTAAAGTACAAAAGAGAGAGGCAAGCAAAATAAGGGGCCAAATAAGAAGGCAAGAAGAGGGCTAGTGTTCTATCTAATTTATTAATTAACCAATTTAAGCCACCATTCCCTTGGGGGACACCATGATAGTTAGAAGTTTTCTCTTAAGAAATATTGGACACAACCGATGGTGTGACTTCTATAGAAAGAACAACGGACAACAAAACCCAGCTACAAGCCTAGGATATGACACGTATAAAGGCACTAAACACTTTTACATTTTCAAACTTACTTGGATTTCGAGAGGGTGTCCATGAATACCCATCCGTCTATCAATCATACAGGACCCATCAGTGACCAACAGGGTTGGAAACATGTCAAATCTATTTTTTAAACACAGATTAAGAATCAGCCTTATGCCTGTCTGGAACTCCACCCTTTCTTGTAATGCATAATCACCCGTGATCTTTCCATAAGCTCTCAACAAGATAATCCACCACAACCCTGTCATAGTAATTCAAATATAAATCAGATACTATCTAACTGATTGTAAGATTGTAATGTCAATATGGTCTCCAACTCTCCCCTTTGCATCACTTATCCCAACCCAAAATGGACAAGAAAAAATTGAAACAGTACTTTATATATGTCACAGTAACCAGCAATTAAGATTAGATTACCTGAATCAACAGGTGCTACACGGCCGATGGCTGATTCACCAAAATCAGGATCTAAAACTTCCTCAAATTCTCCAGGGCTTCCATCAAGAGGAACAGTCCTCACTTTAAAGCTTGCCGGCATCAACCCTTGCCCAGGGCTGTGGCAGTCCACTGTCTTCTCCCAGCTCTAACAAATGACCAAACAAGAAATAATCAGATGAGCAGTCACAAAAATGTGGCAATGCTCAATGCAGAACCAGATTACCAAAATATATTTGAATTTTGAATAACATGTCCATTTCTATTCTTACATCACCAAAGATGTCATTGGGGTATTAATAAAGAATTAAACAAGTTAAATTTGCTAATTGGAGGAAACAATGAGATCATATACAAAATCTCAAAATCAAAACTCTAGCAACAAAGTTGAAATAGCATTGGTTTAAAAACAATCGTGGGAAGAAGGATAGTCAATACCATTACAACCAAAAGTTGAATTAGCATTGGTTTAAAAAACAAGCTAATGCCAACATACACGCAACTGATAAAGATTGTGACATTACCTGTAACTGCAAAGTGTGAAGCAGAAAATTCTTGACAATCTCCGCATCCCCATTGAGCAAGAAAGCAAGTGCCGATGGGACAAAATCACGAATAAAGACCTGATCGTAGTTGAGGGGTGTCTTGTCAGCCGGATCAGTAGCAGCAAGAGTTCCCACAGGATTCCCACAGTAACTAACAACGGAATCTCGAAGCAACCTCCAGGCTTCCTTTTCAATATCAGACAGCTCTCTCTCATCCTTATTGTCATTCAAATCCTTGGAATTACCTACATTTATATTTACATTCACATTTGAGCTATTTACCTCTACCCTAGACTCCTCTTCCTTAACTACATCACCACGATCCGTCTCAATCCTCTCAACCACTAAAGGCTTCACATTCAAGCCACCTTGAATGTAAATACTCTCGAACGAGGTCTTCCCTTTAACCTGAGACTCCACGAAGGTTGAATGGTTCCTAATATCCGACGCTACATTCGGTATCACTAAAACACCCCTTCTCCTACTACTACCCCTCCTACAACCATAAACCCTGGACCGCCCCCAATTCGAATCGAAACCGCTAAAATCTCTCCGATTCGGATCAATTACACGTATGTACCTCACAATCTGGGAACTAGAGCCACGATCGTGACTTCTGGATCGCAATTTCGACAAATTACCAGTAACTTTTCTATTCAATTTCGGCTGCCCAGAACCGAAAATTGAAGAACCTTTGTAGCCATAGCCCGTGATAATTCTACAACATGGCCTCACGCTCACGGTACAGATTCCAATACAATTGCTGCTACTCATTCTATCTATATTTACACTGATCACAAAATCCACTAATTTTTCCCCCTTTTTCTTAAAATCCAAAAAATAAGTACCAAAAACAGAAATTTGTGTTGTATCTTGGTAATTACGGCTCTGTTAATCTCGAAAAAAAATTCAGAAAAACAGAGCTCGATCCGACGAAATTCTTGGATTATATAAATTATCAGAATTTAAAGCTAAAATTATTAGGGGAAAAAAACAGAAAGTAGACGTTACTTACAGTTGATCTGCGCCAAGAGTTTGAATGAATTCGACGCGATGAAGAGAGAGAGAGCGTGTTTGATTGGGAAAGTCGGTTGAAACCCGCGGTTTTATAACCAACGGAAAGGCTAAAGTTAGGTGGGGCCTATATTTGTAATTACATTAATAGCCCTATAGGTGTGTATTCGAGAAGGGGGTGATGTTTTTAAACGAGGCTAAATTTGTCCTTGTACTATCAGTTGGGTCAGTTGCGGGGACCCACGGTGTCTCAGTCGTAAGAATTAAAAAATGTGCGGAAATCAATAAAGCGCGCGTCTGCGGGTTTGATATTTAGATGACGCGGAGGATGAGCACGTTTTGGATGACGTGGAGGATTGGGTAAGAGGCGAGGCTCCAACGGCGACGGAGGAAAATCTATACGGAAACGCACGCGTGCGTGCGTGAGAGTAGGTTGAGTGCTTTGACCAGAAATATCTGTCAACAAGTCTTGCACGTTACCGCAAGAATCTAACTTCAGATTTGGGTCAAGAATATTGGGCTTGGAGGCTTCAAATATTCAAATTCAAACTTGGTTTGGTTAAGGCCTTTTGATGCAATTGGTATTCTCTGGTCTTCAAATAGGATGGTTTTAATGGGCTCAAACTTAGTAATTTCAATAGCCCGAGTGGCGTAAACGGGAAGGGTCTAATTGTATTTATTTTCACTGGAAAGTAAAAGAAGTTTCAAATTTAATTATTGTCAAAAATAAATTTGAATCGCATTATTGCTAATTCATTATGTGACTTAGCCTATTCTCGCACTTCCTGAATATAAATAATATCGTTTGTTAAAAAAAAAAATTACCCTAAAAAGAAGGAGATTGGGCTAATCTACGGACAATGGGCCAGTCAGCATTAAATTGGTATTTAATTATTCGTTCATAGGCACACTCACAAGGGATGTGTAGGGTGCTCTAGAATCACACCTCTTGTGAGTGGTGTCGTATCTTAGAATTTCTTTTCCAACAAATAGTGAACCTCATATTTTATTTGTTCTTATTTGGTACAGAATATCACCGTAACTGTTTACTTGTGTCATACAAATCCTCGTTAGGCTGTTATTGTCCAATTCAGAAATGGGGCATGTGACCCTTAGAGAAGCGGAAGAAAGCTTGGCCACAGGCCAAGGAAAACTTGGTGGTAAAGACAAATTTGTGTTTAAATAAATCCACTCTCTTAAGTCTAAATTGTCCAAGTATTTCCAAGTAAAATAAGTAAATTTCACGCTGAATGTCGTCACTGGTGGCGTAAGCAGTGATTCCATTTGCATTCGTACATATGCCAGATTCCACTAAATAATTGTGTATTACATAAAATATGGTTATAATAATAAAAAATAAAATAAAAAGATGAATGATCAAACTCACTCATCTGCTGCTTGACCCGTGTTTTACGTGGATGTTAATATTATGCATAAACAATTTAAACTTTCGTTTCCAGTCAAGCCACTAGGCTGCTAAAACTCGTTAATAATAATAATAATATGTTTAGTTTAAAAAAAAAAGATCAATGTTTTCTAACACAAAATTATATTGTTTCTTGTCACTTTGTTTACGCTTAAACTATGTCCCACTTGGTGGGATAATTTAATCCGTTAATCTAAATTTAGCTGGTTTAATTTAGACTTCATCATATAAACGTTATGCATGTACGTCATGCAATTGTAGTTTTGATATCAGAAGGGCAAAGCATGGTACGTATACGTCAGCCACGGATTTGAAGTTGGAGGTGTGTTAACAATGAGTAATTCTTTTTTGTTAGATGGTTACTCAGTAATTTGGTGTCGCAAATTTACTTTTAATAGTATATTTGACCGGTATGGTTGATATTTTTCGTGTTTTATGTTAAAATACAATATTCATAAACAGATATGCACGTTGTAACATGAGCTGATTGATGACATCACGTTGCGGGGTGGCCATAACATGTTATCTCACTACACTGCTGTCAAACGCATTTTACGATATTTGAAAGGAACAATGTCGTCTGGGATTACATATTCTACTGGAGAGTTATGCTTGAAAGCCTTTAGTGGTGCAGATTGGGCAGGACCCCAATGACAAAAGGTCTACAGCAAGGTTCGTTGTTTTATTGGGATCAAATCCAATATCTTGGTCTTCCAAGAAGCAACAAACTGTTTCTCGATCATCTACAGAGGCAGAGTATTGGGTCATGTCATCCACTACAGCTGCACTTGATTGGATTCAACAACTCTTGACCTTTCTACATGTTAAAATGTCTAGTGCTACTGTGCTATTTTGTGATAATTTGTCAGCCATATCACTATCTTTTAATCCAGTTCAACATCAAAAGACCAAGCATATTGAGATAGATGTTCATTTTGTTTGTCAAAAGATTGCTTAGAAGAAGTTGCTTGTGCAATTGTATCTTCTCTGGAGCAATTTGCGAACATTCTCACCAAGGGTCTCAGTGCTCGCACTTTCGGACTCATTGCAGCAATCTCATGCTTGGCTCTCCCAACCATGAGTTTGAGGGGGGATGATAGAGATAATGTAGAACTTTTATGAACTAGGATTGTGACACTTGTACAATTGTTTGAATATGCAACTGTAAAGATCCGTGTATAAATACCCTCATAGTATAATAACTTCCTCATTAAGTAAGAAATTCACAAAAATATTCTCTCTCTCTCTCTCTTCAATTTATCTCGACTTCTCTCTCTAAATTCTCTGTGTTCAATCTTCTACTTCTTGGTTTATAACTATAATCAACAAATCATCCACCGTTGTAATTTTTTAACCTACTAAGGTTAACTCTTTGAGAGTTGGGTTATATGTATAAGTATGAGTAGCTATGTATAGAGTTAAAAACTCTCCAATAAAAAATAAAAAATAAAAAAAAAGATCACAATTTTGATGGTCCTTTGACTCCTCTTCCCAAGCTGCTTGCGCCTTGTGTTACGAGACAGTCGAGGTTTGCCAACAACTAGAAAGATTGGCATTACTTATATTCTGGTAGCTGAAGGTCGAGCGCTCTTAGATGGTCTTCAAGCTGCGTTGGCTCGGGATTTCCTCTGCTTGGAGGTTGAAACTTTAAAGTGATTCTAAAGTCCGTGTTGATGCTATTAATGGGACGTGCATAATATTCAAAAATTGTTTGCAGATTTTAGAATATCTCTTTCCATCATATTTATCGTGAAACAAATTTAGTAGCCGATGCTCTTGCTAGTGTTGCTCAGTCATCTTCTGATAGTTTGTCTTGGTAGTTGACTCTTTCTCTTCAGGTACGTTCAACTTGGTTTTGGGATCTTTGTCACTTTCCTTGCGCTAGGAGCTTTTCTTTGTAACTTTCCTTCTTTATTGAAAAAAAAAATGTGTGTTCACCAGTGAACTAGTGTTAATTGATGTGAAACTACGTTATGATCAACTCACATTATCTTAAGTAATGCATTTTGCATTGTATTTATCAACCTAGTAGTTAATTTTCTTGCCATTCCTATTTCATCCCTTAGCGATCGATCGCTTTCCAAACCTCAAGTTTAATGGCTTCACACTTTTACATTCCTATAAACATGGATGGTAAGGGTCGCTGTTCGTTGACATTCATGCTTCTTATTCAACTTTGTCTCTTCAAGACGATGAAGTAGTAATAAGCAGGATCATCAAATTTATATATGCTTCATATAGTGGATCTCAATGCATGCTTGCGAAAGCTGTTTGTGCCCGCATGTGCTCAATAATTTGGCAAGATATATGGTATATGTTCAATGTTAATTGTTCATAACGTAACAAAAGTATGTGCTTGGCCTTATCCAATATGTATGCCAGGTGATCAAGAATCTGCAAAGATCATGCATGCTCCACCTTACATAACAGCTAGCTAATCAGTTTAGTCATGCACACGCATCTATTTATATATTTTGTTTAATTATATAGATTTATGTACATGAGTGGCTTGTAGCTCATTAATTTTCTTTTGCATTTGAGGTGTGAGCTCCTCCCTCCTCCAATATCGTCTATATATATAATGTGCACTTTTTATCATATATATGTAGTTTCAATATGAATCATATCTCCCTCGTATCGCTAGTAATTAAGTAAGACGCCAAATTTATATGTATATGAATGAAACCTATTGTTGAATGTGTACCCAAACAAACTTGTTTTGGCTCAACGCATATGTTGTCAAATCACTTTGACATAATTACAAATGCACAAAGGTCACTACTACAAAAAACACTTTGCGTGACGAAATAAGTTTGTTGTGCAAAATTTTGGTCGCGCAAAGCTCGTGAATATAGGATTTGCGCGACAAAATATTTGTGACATCCCACATCGCCCAGGGGAGTGATCCTTAAATGTATATTCCCATCCCTACCTAGCACGAGGCCTTTTGGGAGCTCACTGGCTTCGGGTTCCATAGGAACTCCGAAGTTAAGCGAGAAGGGGGCTAGAGCAATCTCAGGATGGGTGACCTCCTGGGAAGTTGCTCGTGAGTTCCCAGAAACAAAACCGTGAGGGCGTGGTCGGGGCCCAAAGCGGACAATATCGTGCTGCGGTGGTGGAGCGGGCCCGGGAAGTTGTCTCGCCCGGGCCGGGATGTGACAATATTTCACCGCGCAAAGATTTTGATATTTAATTAAATTAAATGAATTTAATATTTTGCGCGACGAAGTATTTTGTCGCGTAAGGTTTTTGACTTTTTATTTTATTATTTCTCTTATATTAATTTAATTATATTATTATTTGCTGTAACAACCCGTCCCAGGAAATTCTTATCGTTGATGTGAATTGATTGAAATACCCTTGAGCGTTGGGTGTGCATTTGTAATTTGAGCTAAAGTTTTGGTCCAATTATACAATTTCCTAAGTTTTTGGGACCAATGGGAAGTTAAAGGATTGTTTAGTAGTTTTTGGGACCAATGGGAAGTTAAAGGATTGTTTAGTTGTGATTGGGTGGCTAGAATTGGACCACACATCACACTTTCTCTCTCTCTCTCTCTCTCTCTCTCCTCTCTCTCTCTCTCTCTCTCTCGGATTCACTATCTCTCTCTCTCCTTCCCCTTGTACGGACAAGCATCAAACTCACCCTAAACCTTACAAATCGAGGATTCTAAGATCACCATTGTGTTCGTGGGGTTCATACGAATCATTTGGTACTAGTTTCAGGTAAGGAAACCTTTGATTTCACGTGAAAAACCCTAGCTTCGATTTGGTCACTATTCATGCAATCGTAATATGTTGTGTTTTTTGAAATTCTAAGCTCACAGGGAGCTTTGGGAGGTCCTCTAGAGGCTCGGAGTAGTTCGTTGACGTGTTTTGGACGTCAGAATAATGAGTTGCAGAGTTAGCCGGTTTTCTCAATTTTCTCCGGCAAGATTTCGTGGTTTTAAGGTCTTAAAACAGGTATGGTTGTATTCTACAAGTTGAGAGCTTCAATTTGGTACTGATTTCATGAAAATTGGATGAAAATTGAGTGAGATATCAAGCTTTGAAGTTTTTCCAGTTTCCGCCGCCGGAATATTCCATCAAGTCTGACAGAATATTCCAACGTCGTCAGTTAGAATTGACGGGTTCCGCTAGGACTTAACGGAATATTCCTAAAGCCGTTACTATTCCGTTACACGTGGCTGGCGCGTGAGGGCTCGGAAAAATTTTCTAAAAATATAGAGATGTGCCTGAGGTTGTGTAGATCACGTCGGTATATTCAAATACCAAAATTGAGCAATGTATGAGAAGTTATATTACGAAACTCATTTATGTGCTTTAAATAACATTATTTCAATTACTTCTCATATAGGCGAGACCTATCCGGAGGACGAGCGTAGCCAGGCTAGGCACAGGGGTTACGACTCGGCTACATATCAGTGAGTGGCCTTTTGGTTTTCCGTATATACCTATATACTTACTGTTTTTCCCAAAAAAAGGATTTGAATGATTATATGATTTGAAACACCATGCAAAGTATCTGCATGTTTTAATATGCGTTAAATGTTGCATATATTTATGATTGGTGCTGCAGACGCACAGGTAAGTGTCAGGTAAGTTTATTATTGGTTATGATGAGAATGATGTGATATGATGTGTTGAGAGCTCATAAACCTGCACATTGATATTAGTGCTCCCGCCCAAAGTTAGGGCACAGTCCTTCACGTGATGTTCACATCTCGTACCGTATGCTCGCCTTGGATCCAAGTTAGGTGCACAGTTCTGTCGTATAGACCACTATAAGTGGGTTCGACTCATAGGTGACCCGCGATTATTCACACAGTCTTCACGTGATCGTAGCACTAGAGCATATTATTCTATATTCAGTTATGTTGTGCAGACCCCTAGGGGTGCTATTGATTTGTGTGCAGGATATATATATATATATATATATATATATATATATATATATATATATATATATATATATATATATATATATATATATATATATATATATATGATTTGATTGAGATTGAGTGTGAGCTATATATTCAGCCGATGGCTGATTTGATACCTGACATATGTACTTGGTCATCGAGTTACGATTAGCATTCAGTGACAATACTTTGGCATGGCATATATGTTTTCATGGCAGGATTTTGAGATATATATATATATCTGTGTGTGTGTGTGTGTGTGTGTGTGTGTGTGTGTGTGAATATATACTTTATTTCTGGGAAACTATATAGATTTTATGGAAAGGGGTTATAACTTTTGAGAAATGAATGATTTTGAAAAACTTTGTTTTTGCCCACTCACGCTTTTGTTTTTCGCCCATCCAGGTTCTAGGTAGTGTTCCTTGGTGGCTACGAGGATATCAGCGGCAGTTCTGACAGACCACTCTTTATGTAGGACACCCTTTGGTGTTATTTGAACTTATTACTTTTCTGCTTGACTGCATTTAGTTTATCCATGCTCTGGTTATGTAAACACTCTTAATTCTCGCACTAGCACGTTACCTTAGCTTGGACTGCTAGTCGTTTGGTTTTAATTTGTTCGTATTCCTCTTATTAATCTTGCTTCCGCACTGTGCACATAGTTATGTCACGATGACGTGACGGCCAACATGCCTTGATTTAGGTCGGGGTGTGTCATTTGCGCGATGAAATATTTGGTAGTGCAAGATTTTTCGAATTTTTACTTTTTTAATTTAATTTAATTGTATGATTTTATTTTTTAATTTCTTTAATTTAAATTGACATATTCAAAATAAAATTACTTTTGAAAAATAGTGATCAAATTATCCAATATATGTAATATATTCAAAATGTACACATAAATTAACAAAGTACAATAATAAAATCCTAATACAAGTCTATTGCAGTGGCGGTGGCGGCGGGGGATATGGTTTGATAGCGTCTTAATCCTCAACTTTAGCCGTCAAAGTCTCGATGATTCCCTACAAAAAAAAAAAAAAACATGGTCAAATAACCAAAAAATAACATAAAATAATACAAAAACAAATTGGCATAATCTGCCCTAAAATTGGTATACCCCAAACTCCACCCATCACCCTATACTCGACCCCAAACCCAGCAACAAACTCAAAATTAAATCCGAAAACACATTAATGAAAAAAATTAAAATTTGGGGAGAATATACCTTTTGGAAAGATTGAGAGGGAGGAGTAAGTGTGAGAGAATTAGAAGAGATAGTGAGATTGAAATGAGAGAGCGAGTGAGAGTGAGATCGAAATGAGAGAAGGGAGATTAAGTGAGAGGAGTAAGTGTGAGAGAAATGGTCAAATTGGGGGAGAGGGAAAGAGAGAGGATAGGTAAGAGAATAGAGAAAGACATTGAGAAAACTGTGGAGGAGTTATTTTAGTTTTAGAAACCGTATCACTTTGCATGACGAAATATTGGTCGCGCAAAGTCTTAAAAAAAATTTAACAAAATTCCTGCATCCCATTTTTGGGGCCCGCTTAAATTTTTATAGTTTTATGCGACAAAGAGTTGGTCGCCCAAAATTTTGCACGACGAAAGATTGGTTGCGCAAAGTCTTAAAAAAAAGAAATTTTACAATTCCCGCATCCCATTTTTGGCTCCCGCCCAAATTCAAGGATTTTGCCAAAATTTATAAAAAAAATATTTTTTTATAAATAATAAAAAAGAAAATAATTTTATTTTACTATTTAAAATATAAATAAATTAAATGAAATAAGGTTTAGGCGACCAAATGTGTATTCATCACGCAAAGAAAATAATAAAAAATAAAGAAATAATTTAATTTAACAATATAAAATATCAAAAAAAATAAAAAAAATAAGTAAATAAGGTTTAGGCGACGAAATATTGATATTCGTCACGCAAAGTTTTTAAAAAATAACAAAATTTATGAAAATATCTATATTTTAAAATTTATAATATAAAATTAAATAAAAAAAGGAAAATAAATTGGTTTAGGCGACGAAATATTTGGATTATGTTGTGCAAAGATTTAAAAATAATAATTTTTTTTATTTTAATTATTTTTGTAAAGACTTTGAGAGACGAAGTTTAAAGTTTCATCACGCAAAGTGACGTTGTGTGTTGTCCCGCAAAATTTCATCACGCAAGATTCATTACTACAAAAGCACCCAGTAGTGTTATTTAAAAAAGCGACAAGAAAATCTCATTCATGTTGGATATTAAGAAAAAATCCGACAGAAACTCATGTAATGACGGATAAAAGAACCGACAACATTGCTAGCATCATGAAAAGGCTTTTGTTGTCTGTTAGTTCCCTTATCCGCCAAGAAAAAAGAAAGCCTTTACAAATTAAATTTTTTATAGTAGTATTGGATAAAAGTGACACTGAAACTCCCGTCGGATAATTACAAAAAAACATATTTGTGTCGCTCATAACCAAAACCATTAACCATTAATAATAATAAAAAATATATAAAAAGCCTATTCCAATTTTTTGATTAAATAAAGTAAATAATTAACGTAATCTAAAAACACAAACCAATTTGCAGAGTTCAAATTTTTAGTAAATCATAGAATAAACTGAAAACCAACTAACAAAGTCCAAGTTCACAATAAATCATGGATTTTAATACAAAAAGTGATTAAGAAAATTTAAGACCAATTAAGCAAATTTGCAAAAAACTATGAATTTTCAAATAAAAATATTTCACTTTTGCATGAATTTTCAAATCAAAACAAAACACAATAGAAAAAAAATCACTTATGCATTGACACTAAATCAAAATCTAATATAAAGAAAAAACAAGGAAAAACAAAAACTCAACTCTTAAATTTACCTGATAGAGGCAAAGAAGGCAGGGATTGGCATTAAACCCAAGTATCGATTTGTGAAGAAACCTAAAACAACCAAATTACCAAGCATTCAATCGAATTTAATCAAACCCAAGTATCGATTTCCATCAATAAAGAGACAGAGATACGTACCTGCTCGTTAATGTAGTTTTTTAGATCGGAATGGATGTCAGAGTTGTAAGGATTCTTGTTGGCAACTGCTCCACTGTGACGTCACCTATTGCTGTAGAACTAACCTCCACCTCATTTGAAAGCCAAAACCTTTTAAAATTTGTGACCTGAGGACCAAACCCAGAAAGAAAATTTCAGGGATGGGCAAGAATTCCAGAGAAAAATTTAAACATTTTTTGTAAGGATGGTTTTTTTTTTCTTCTGGAAACTAAATAGAGAAAAAATAGATTGACAGTTTTGAGGAGTAGTGTAAAGAGAGCCACAAGGATGCTTCGAAGGTAGGGTGAAAGCGGTGCTGTTTCGAAGGTAGGTGAAGAAGAAAGAAACAAGGAGGGAGAAGAGGCGCACAAAGGAAATGGGGGAAGAGAAGGCTTTTATTTAGGGTAGAAAACTAGCGTCAGAAAAGACTGACATCATATATTAATGGGAACTTTAACGAAAAGCTCCCGGTACTGTTCACTTTAACGAAAAACCACATTTTTACACTAAAAAGTCAATCCTGCTACTATTCACTTTACCCTTTATTTTGTCCTTATCATTAAAACTCAAAGTTTTCAAGCCCTTTTCATTAGTTTTCCTTATATTAATTCTATCGGTTAAAACCGATACCACCCTAAGCCCACTAACATCACTCTGCCTAATTCTGCTCCCAAAACTAGCGGGAAAATTCTTGCCCAAATATTTCAGCCAATTTCGTCAGATAAAACCGACATTACGCTATCTGACGCAAGTTTGAAAATATATTTAAAAAATAAAAAGTAAGTGTTGTCGGTTATAAGCAACAGTACTGCCAAGTTTGAAATTATTTAAAAACAAAAAGCAAGTCATGACGGTTATAAGAGATAGTAATGCCGACATTAAGCTATCTGATGCAAGTTTGAAATATTTAAAAAACAAAAAGCAAGTCATGTCGGTTATAAGCGACAATACTGCTTTGTTATCCGACATCATCTAAACAAGCTGTAGAAAATGTCTTATCCAACAGTACATTGTATAAAACTGCCACCAGTCTCCGACACAATAATCCACTTTTGTAGTAATGACTTTGCACGACGAAGTTTAAAATTTCATCACGCAAAGTGACTTTACGCAACGAAGTTTAAAATTTCATCACGCAAAGTGACTTTGCGCGACGATGTGTGTTTTGTCACGCAAGGGGTTTTTTTATACTAGTGGGTGTTGAAAAATTTACGCTCTTTTTTAGTGATCTCGCGCAAAACATCAATGGCTAAATTGAGGAAAATCAAAATTGTTAATCTCCAAGGCACAGGTAAAATTTTGAAGACTCATTAATTTCTATGGATTGAGAAGTTTATCAATTTCAATTATTTGGAAGACCACGAAGGTACCACGTCATATGGTTTTTAAATTCGTAATCGAGTTTGCTTTCCTTAATTAATCTTATTCTTGACATGAACATGAATTAAAGAGCCCTAATTATATGTAAGCATGAACAAATATACCACCCTAACAAGATAAGTACAACGAGTCAATGACAAAATCCAAGTACTAAATAAGATCTTATCATATAACTCAAAAGTGAAACACTAACAAGGGCACTTAGTTTATGTGTTACGGGTTGGAATCATCTTCTATACAATTTAGAGCATCAAAACTAGAAAGACACGACACAATTAATTAGTAGCTAAGCTTAGAATCTATTAAGCTCATTATCTCTACAATTTGTGGCTGTGGAGGCCTTTGACAAAACCTAATTAATTTAAGAACTTCGTTTTCAACACAAAGCTTGACGCAATTGACATCATCGGTGAGAGATTTAAAGGGAATGGGAAAGGGAATAGAAATAAGGGAATGGGAATGGATACATCAATCAGCTCGAAAAGCTTAGTAAAAGAGAAGAGAAAGTGCTTCAAGGTGGTCCAGAGTTGTAAGAACTGGGAAAATCCATGTGGGCTCAATATCTCTGTTTGTACACGGGTCCGGAAACAATGAAATTTGTCTCTGCTGGATTAGGTTACCATGTGGTTTTGTCTGTGAGATTATGATGCTTGAGTACGTGTGTGGCCCTAATTGTTCTCTAATTGGGGAAAGTGAAGAGAATGCTTTATTGGATGATCTTGATTAACTAGGTTCTTTTGTTTACATAAAAGGAAGCGGTGGACTTCAATACAATCTCTTTGTAAGTTTTTGTCTTTTGGGGACGTGTGGGTTTAGGGCTATCAGACTTTTACACTTGATGACGCTAGGACGAAAATTTTAATAATATTTTTCTTCACTTGTAAATAAAGATTTTAAGTTCAACTGATTTGAAAGATGAGTTTAGTTTATAACAAATTATAGATGATTGTGATTTAGCTCAGACCTTCATCTTACATCTCGTATATATTAGTATATATCTTGATAATTGCGAATGTTATTGTTTGAAAACAATTATATTTCAAGGTTAACAAATGACGGCTATTAACAATATGCTATATACTAATTAACTGGCTAACAAAACATGTGTATGCATGGAGCAAAAAATAATTAAGAAAATTATAGAAGTGACAAATGGACTTTTGGGTTAAAATGACAAAATTACTCTCGAGGCATACCGAAATTCCCACCGCATGCAACGGACAATAACGGCTCAATCAAGGAAAAGTAAAAGGTGATCAAAATGGTATTTATTTAAATCCCTCCTCATCAAATTCTTATTCAAAAGGTAACTCTCAATTTTTCTATTTAATTTAGAATTAATTTCCATGTTAATTATTCACACAATTTCACCATATATGGCTGGCCACTATTCTCCAAATAGGGCAGGCCACTCCCCTATTCTCCCACTAAAAAGTTAAGCCATTTGCTATACACAAATTCTTAAACACATTCTTTTCAGAATTCTAACTTTAGCATTGGAGATTCTTCGGTCAAAGCCCTCCATTCATCGTGGGTGCATAAGACGTTTGACCTTAATCTTAGGTGTTATTATTTTACAGGTGTATTTTCGTCAAAAGAAAAGACGACGGAAATTTGCATTTTGTTCTAATTTAACCTCGGCTACGTGCAGCTATATTAAGCTTTATTGCATATACTATATTCAATGTTACGAAGAAGAATGAGTTGAAGCTACATAATGTCAAAAGACTAGTTGCAAGAAAACTTTGAAAATAAAAGCATTTTTGACTCTTCATCACCGCCCTATATTAGTTTGTTTTCACCAACTTCTGTTCTATACACACTAGAACACCCTTAGGACACAAAAAGAGGCTGTACCAGTTCAAAATCAAATTGTCATCAAAATTTAGAACATATATAAAAATATCCACGTACATATGTATATTCATATAATATTATATGGTATGCATATACATATAATATTCTACAGTACATATGTATATGCATATATACATATAATATTGTACAATATGGGACTATGAAATTTTTCCAACGACAATGCAATTGCTTTTAAAGTGCGCTCGTATTTCAATAATAATCTTAAGTTCAAACTCATACCCACAATTTTAAATACTCAGATTAATGTGTCAGAAACTGAGTTATCACGAAACATGAATTTTTATTTGTACCTTTAACATATGTTAATATAAGATTTATTCATTTCAATCTTATCATCGAGACCAAACGAGACTTAAACGTTTAACATCAAATTAGTCAACCTTTAGGGATGAGTAACGAACAAATGGGCAGTTCGAACCATCGATCACATCTCTTTTTGTTCTTGTCAAATTAAATGAAACTCTCTTTGAGGTTCTATATGGGTGCGTTTGGTATGCGGGACGGGACGAGACGAGGCGTTCCGTCCCGCGTTTGGTACGCTTAAAACGAGTAGGACGAGGCGTTCCACGGGACAAGTTTTGGATGATTTTTGGTTCCACCTCCCCCCCATGGAACGGGGTTGTTCCACGTCTGTGGGACAGGAATTTTTAACATTTTAGGACAACAATGCCCCTTGTCTTTTTCAAAATTTACAACATCCGTCCCGTCCTGTTCCGTTCCGTTCCGTTCTGTCCCGTCCCGTCTGCGTACCAAACGCACCCTATATGCCTGAATCATATGGATACATTTGCTCCTTTAGGTTTTAGGTGGATTGTACAATGCATGAAATAGCCAACTGAAGAACAAAGAACACCACCGACGCCCGCGATAAGAGGCAGTCAAGCTGCCACGTAAGCCAAATTCGTCTCATCCTGAAAGTCGTAGATGGTCTACTCTCGAAGGGGGATCCACTCACAGGATAGCTTTTTCTGTGTATCGAAACACGAACTTATGTATCAAATGTAATAATATTAGTTGAATATTTCAAAAAAAGAATATTATTACTTGTAAAAATTGGAAATCAACGTGGCGGAAGATAAGTCTCCAAGACCATTTGTGATTGTGGAGTCCAGTTGTACATTCAATTTAGCGAGTCCCCCATACCGTATGCACACCGTATGTGCATCGTATAAACATATACATATTCAATTTAGCGAGTCCCCCTACTGTATGCACACCGTATGTGCATCATACAAACATATACATATACATATACATATAGGTTTTTATGTATGTATAGGTCATACGTGCACTGGTTTTATAGGGGCAGTTTCAAGGGTTGCGGCTCTCAGGGCTTCTGTCCAGGATGCGTATGTGGCCTCAGGAAAAGAGCTCATCTACAAATCTCTTCCTCCAAAGCTCACTGATCAAGTGATTTGAATTTTTGAAATTTGATCAAACGATAAAAAGTTATGAGATTTTTTTTTCAAATTTACTATTTTTTTTTTTTTTTAGCCGTTTAATCAAATTTTAAGAACTCGAATCATTTAATCCGTGAGGTTTGAAAGACGAGATCAAGAGAGGAACTCTTTTCTTGGCCATAACTCATTAGGCACTCTACTTCTCGAGGAGGATTGTCTGCCCTCCTCTTTCTCGTGCTCTTCTGTTTTGTGTGGTCACAGTTAAGCCATGCCAACATTTTTTTTTTTATAGAGATAATAAGACAAAAATAAATAGTAATATAAAATGTTGACGTGACTTAACCGTGACCACACAAACAGGAGGGCAGACAATTCTCCTCACTCTACTTCCTGTGCATATGTAACACGTTGCAGGTCCTCAACCCCGTCACCGACCGGGACCACTGTGGTGGCTTCTCTGATGGGCACGCGGCCTACATAGATTCCCGCCGCCATACACCCTATTTCTCGTTCTCGTAGTCTACCATTCCATCACGTTTTATTTCGACTTTTTCCATCTTTACACGTGCCAACCTATATTTAATATCCCACCAATTAGGATTTGTTTTCTTCCTTTTAAAGAATACAAATTCTTCATGTTTTTATTTTTCCACACGATGGAATTTTGTTGGATCTGAGTAGGTATCTTAATGATATTAAGTAATCGAACAGATCTCATAAAAACATTTATGACGATACACAAAAGAGAAAATTAGATGTGCTGTTCTATTGCAATAAATATAAACATATGAAACCACTTCAAATCTTAATGATTGATTTGCCAACCTTCAAAAGCAAGACATTTTTTTGAATTGACCTTGGATAAACTGGCCATAAACATGTCAATAAGCCTTCTTAAAAATCTCTCAACCTCGACCTGGAAGTGAAAATATATTGATGTTATTTTTAAGCCTTTTTCTAGAACCATAGCAAAAAGATAATTCTATCAAACAAATCGGTTGCCAATTAAGGGCCTGTTTGGTATCTTATTTGAAATTTTTTATCATTTCTCAAAACATTTCTTAAGAACATTTCTTGAAAACAATTTTCTTTAAGACTCAAAAACTTGATTGGTTTGCGATTTAAATTTTTTAAATCTTATAACTTAAACTTGATTGGATTGGAGTAGAGACGAAAAAAGTAAAAAAAAAATAGGAGAAAGAAAGAAGAAAAGAGAGAGATATATTTGGAGTGAGAGGGGAGGAGGGAGAGAAAAGAAATGAGTGAGTTTAAGTTTAAAAACTCTAAAAACTCACTTTTTATGTTTTTAAGGAATAAACTATATTTTTGAGTTAGTCTTGAGTTCAGTTTTTAAAAATAGTCATACCAAACAAGTTTTTAAGACCTAAAACTTGAAAACTGTTTTTTAGTTTAAAAAGTTGGATTCAAGTACACTACCAAACAGGCCCTAAACCAGCTGAAGATTTGGATTTTATGGATTATGGACACACGTCACACACCGTCTTTGATTTGTCTTGCTAAATGGGTTCTAATTAAGCAACTTGTCACGCCGGTACGAGGGCATACAAAAAAAAAAGGGAGCTTTGAAATCGTATTTAGATGGCATTTGATATGACTAACTAACAAGAGATAAAGCTCAATTTTTTTTAATTAACCTGTGGAAAGTTGTTCTTAATGGCTAACTTAAGATACAAGTCCACAAATCCCACGACACCACGTAGGGAAAATAATTGCAAACGACCTTTTAGCAATCTAGAAACTTTGAGGGGGGCTTTTAATCCGGTTCAGGCCCCATGGACAAGACTTTCAAAAGTTTGCACCACTTAATCAGTTGCATATTATAACAGTTTAATAAGGGCATATGTAACTAAAGATGGTGGAACCAATTATGAACTTCTTTTGTATTATAATATATTTAAAATAAAATATCTTATTAAACATGCTTCTATAATGCAATCAATCGTTAAAACAATTATTTAATTTTTTTATGTTTTTTATTAAAACAAGAAACATATTACAAATCGGATTCTCGACAAATTTTTAAAACTTACATGTATTTTGACGTAATTAAGTTACAATTTTAATGTGTATATATATACTAATAAACAGTATATGAACGTCGAGGTGGTAATTGTATAGTACACGAATTTCTAATATTATGTTTATCATAAAAATTAGTAAGTAGTACACAAATATGATCGTAATTATGTGCCAACTTAATAAATCTGGTTGCACAAATTCAATGTCATACATTCCAAAGAAAGAAGAAATTAAAAAATAAAATCATTCCTCACCCAAAAACAAAAAGGAACAGATTACAAACCGGTTATTAATCCACAATTAGATCTATGTCCTTCGCAAATCCTATATTTAGATAAATTCTATTTCATGGGTTTTTCTTCTATTTCCCAAAATATATTTTCTTCTACATTTTTGTTCTGTTTTGATCTCTAGCTACAATGAATGCATCACTTTCACCCCCTTTTATGGTAATTTCACACGTTCGATCATCAAATGTTGCTGAGCTGCTGTTGTAAGAACCACATGTCCTCAACATTCCACAAATTGTCCGATATGTCCCCACCGTCCACAGTGCCCCAATGATCATTGTTGTTTTGCTCGTCCATGTTTTGGAAATGTTCTAATCCGAACCCTTGATTACCGAAGTACCCCGAGTAGTTGTCGTAAGTACCAACTTGATGATTGGCCTGGACGAAGTAACTATTATCCGGGGTAGGGTTATTGTTAACCGAGATAGCCGCAGCAGCAGTAGTAGGGGTGTAATAATCAGTGAGGTCCGAAACAGGTGATACCTGAGTCCCAAACGAGTCCGATGAGGCCGCCGTACTAGAATTCTCCGGGGTATTGTAACTCGGTGTGAGTTGGGAGTGTGACGAAACCCCGAAGTGATGGTGACTTGGCTGTAATAACATTTGTGCTGAAGATTGGAAGTTGTTGTTGAAGTGGTGAGTGGTAGCTGGGGCAGCGATAGAGGAATTAGTGGCGGTGGCGTGGGTGGCAGTGGAGGCGGCCGCGGCGGCTTGGATTCTTTCGACCAATCTAGGCATCCAGAGGTATCTCATGGTGTCCTTGAACTGCTTGCTGTTGACATCACATTTGAGTTGCTTGGCGTGTTTTTGGACACGGGTCCTCCAATAGTTTTTTATCTCATTGTCAGTCCTTCCTGGCAAGTGCTGTGCAATTTTCGACCATCTGTAATGATTGACAGAAAAGTGACCTTTTGTGTCTTAGTATTTACTCATTAGGTTTAATTCGAGAAAGCAGACATAAAAAATCTAAAATCCATATATGTAGATAGATTCTTTTTATCGTATATTTTGAGGGTGATTATGTGTAATTACCTGTTACCCCAGCGACAATGAAGTTCCAGAATCAGAAGCTGTTCTTCGAGACTGATGTTGCCACGACGGACATCAGGGCGGAGATAGTTGAGCCACCGCAATCTGCAGCTCTTTCCGGTTCTTTTCAGACCTGGGTTTTGGTTGCAAAGTTGAATAAGTTTGTCAGATATTATGTTGCAAAATAATTTAAGTGAAGTTCCTTTAAGAACATTTTTTAATTATTTCCTTCAAATTGCTCATACTTTATGACAATTGGGTTCTCTAAAATATATATAAGCTTTTGAAGCCTCTGGGGATAAGGCTAGCTAAAGAAATATCAAAATCTTCACGGGAGATGTAGTTCACATCATCATCAACATATCTAGCATCTTCTCACTCCCAAATCTTTATAAATTTTCACGCACTAATTTGTTTTCTTTTTCAAGAAAAAGTGAAGCTTTTCACACTATATCTATCATTTTCATAGGACCCAATAAGGAAGAGAAATGACTTTTTTAGGTGCAAATTATGAAGTTTCTTTCAATCTTTCTCACGCAATTTAAAACCCGTCTCAATGAACTGAGCAAAAAGCTGTAAAAAGAAATACCCAACTATTTAGCCAATTTCTATATTGTTGATAAACGATAGAATAATTTAAGCTAAACTCATCTTATTATAAAATTATGATTTACCTGCGCAGCGAGCGAGGGAGTTCCAGCGGCCTTCGCCGTGGTTAGCAATGTAATTCATGAGAGCTAGGTCTTCCTCAACAGTCCAAGGCCCTCTTCGCAGGTCCATCATCTGATCCTCAGCTTCCTCATGATCATGAGAGCCAGTTTCATTGAGGATTTCTGCTGAGACTTGTGATGATGGGCTGTTGCAGCCTCTGCTTCCTTTCTCCATGTCCATCTCCAGAATATCAATTCTCCAAATGGACACACAAAAAAAAGGGTTTGCTTAATGCTTGCCTTGCTTTGTTCTTGGAGATTTTGAGAGAGAGAGAGAGAGAGAGAGAGAGTTGGATGGATGTACGGGTAACAGAGAGGGGATGGCTTTTATAGATGAAAAGATAGGTTTGAAAATGGAGAAAAAGTTAAGCATGTGAGAGATGAGCTAGGATAGATGTGGGAATAGGACGGACTTACACAAACACGATGCCGCAATGGGGACTTGTTGGAGTTGGGAAGTCTAATTACTTTTTAATCAAATAATTAAGCGCACACACTTAAGCTTGTTTAACTTAAGTAAATATATTAGTTAGAAAAAGAGGCTTTCAAGTTTGACCCTTTGACTTTATTACCTCCTCCTCTTAATTTGTTGTGCCTCTGTAAATGAAGACGTGCGTGCATTTTGAGTGTAGAAAATCGTTTTTATCCGTCTCGAAGCATGTTGCATTTTTTTTTTGTAAATTTTTATTC
Source organism: Crataegus laevigata (assembly GCA_963580275.1). NCBI lineage: Eukaryota > Viridiplantae > Streptophyta > Magnoliopsida > Rosales > Rosaceae > Crataegus > Crataegus laevigata. The sequence continues at coordinate 11,157,128 of OY756940.1, read as the reverse complement.
TTATTATATATGGAACTGTCAAATTGTACTTTGTGATGACGATAAAGACAAAATAAGGTTTTCTAATGGATTACTCTGGTTTTTTCTTCTATTCATATGCTTATTCTTTTGGCACAGTATGATACTCTGATTAATTAGTTAAATGAATCTTGTGCCTGCTAGTTAGATGCCATCAGCTCCACAAATTCCAACTTGTCTATATTAACCTCGAATCACATCCATATCAACAGAAAACAGTAAGAAGTGTCAAGAACAGCTCTTTGAACCTAATTTAATCTTCTTCTTTTTGCTTCATGGGTTGGAGATTCTTTTGTGCATTTTTATTGAGTACAAGAACAAATTCGTACATCTCTTGGTGGATGCCTAAGGACATCTCCAACGGAAGATGTAAAATGTCTTGAAATGGGCATTTTACATTTTGTGTTAGCCGGAAAGTTCTCCAATGAAAAACTGGAATTTACAACTTGATCGGAAAATGTAAATAAAAATTCAAATTTGCATATTATTTTCACATCTTGTGGAGAGAAAAATTAACAGGATTTCAATTTTATATCTCTACTATTGAAGTCCAACTCACATTTACGTCCACAAAAAATGTAAAATGAAATGTAAATGTGTATATCTCCATTGAAAATGCTCTAATAAAAGGGTTTGCATATTTCAATCCACAAGTTTAAGCTGACAAGTAAAGAGAGCATAGGCTGATTGAGAATTCCATTTTGTGGTCTTGCATATTAAGATCACCAACCGATATACTGGCTCTGCTGCTTACCTGGCTAGCCTTATTGCCAAAAGGAAATAAAAAAACTTATCCGATCAGAAACATAGCTTGTTGTGAAGGGACTCAATAAATATATACACTAATTCAAGCAATTCAACCAATATGAGACTAATTCTCATCCTATTGATTACTTTTATTTAAATTACTAGATAATATTCATTGAAAATCTTACTCAAAATAGGTGAGGCATATGAAAAAGTAACACCTTTTTTTTTCGTTTTAGCATCAATCAATTTATAAAATAAGTGATCAAACATTGTTAATTTGTTTGTTTGTTTTATGTGGTCCAATATCCTAGCGGATAGGGTGTTAGATTTTCACCAATAGGTTCCGAGTTCGAAACTCTCATCTCCTCTAAACTATTGTAATAGTTTCGAATCATTTTCCCGCCCCTTAATAATAATAGATTTAAATATAAAAAAAGTTGTTTGTTTTCTTTTCATGTATTGTCCAATTACAACAAAGAAAACGTTTTTATTTTATTTTATTTTCTTGTATCCAAGCAACTTTTTTATCTTTTTTGCTTCCCTTTTTTTCTGGCAAGTAATCCAATTAAGCACCTTTCGTAGCCTCAGTCTACTGATTAATAGTTACAAACCCCAACCTACATTCTGAATTTCTGATGGGTGTTGAGAAGGTACAGCATTTGACTGCTCATCACCCTTTTTCCCAGTGAATATGAAAATTAAATTAATATTTTGTGAGGTTATTAGAGATCTAATCTTCTAATATTATTTATAAACAACCTCCTTGATATGAGCTAGCAGTCCCCACACAATGTTAGCTGTCTCCGTCTAATAGGTCGGCTTTTATTCACCACAACTTGGGATTGGTCCAATAATCTTGTATATCGTAAAGGAAGTTTACACATTTTTCTTACACAAGTAGGACAATAGATTTGGACTCAAGATGTATACCAAGAGTAATTATATATACTCTTAGCTAATTGAGTTACAAGTTCCTTGTAATGTGGAAGTTTAACTTTAAGCATAATTCGAGCTTCACAAATAAGTCTTAGCTGTGGCATCGTAGATGCTCTCGATCACCAAAATTACATGCCCTTGCAGTTAATTTGAACTTTACAAATCAAATGTACATATAGTTTTGCCGGTTTGAGCAGGCTGATCATTGATAGGACTTCATCCAAATAAATGCTTTGATTACCTAGCAGAAAGGGTAAAACTTTAATTAATTGCTTTTATTTAATTTTTTTTTATCCCGCTTATATTAAAGCACGGTAGACGGCCATCAAATATCATACCAAATTGGTGATTAAAATTGCTCAAAAGTTGACAATGCGGGAGTGATAATTAAAGAAACGGAAGTAGATATAGTCCTCCACTGCTGCTAATTAATGCAATTTTAATTAAAGGAAGAAGTTTTAGCCCACTAATCTCTAGATAATGCATCGTCAATCTTGCAACTAAACTACTGGTGTATTTAATCAACTAACTATTGATATAGGACTCGTTTGGATGTGCTTTTAAAATAGCTGAAAACGCTTTTAGAGAAAATATTTTTGGGTTCCAAAAGCACTTTAAGTGCTTTCTGCAACAAGCACCAGTTATGTGCTTCTTCCAATAAACAATTTAAGTGTTTTTCTAGGATTTACTTGCATTTTTACTAAGAATTGGTCCCAAAAACATTTTGTGGGACTATCCATCCCTAATTTTCCATGTAATTCCTCCCCAAATGTGTAATTTGACAATTATGCCCTTGTTGGCAAAATGACGTGGATATGTTTATGCAGTTTTAAATTATTTTTCTCACTATCGTAGTTAAATAGTACGCGTTGTTACGAACAGGTGATCGCAAACTAGAATTGAATCGGGTTAGTAACGAAAAAGTTAGGTTATGTTAAATTATGTAACCACGGGTATTTGGTACACACGTGTTTTAAATAGATTTCTTGAGATTTCGTTGGTACGAATCCTATCCTTTCTTTTCTTTAAAGCCGGATCCGTGCCTTACACTTCACCACCAATTATTTTCCTTCCCTCATTATTGCAACCAATCAGATCACTCCATCTCTTTCTTTTTGCCCAATCAGAAACCACCGTCATCATCACAGTCACTCACTCTCTCTCTCTATCTCTCTCTCTCTCTCTCTCTCTCTCTCTCTCTCTCTCTCTCTCTCTCACCGAGCCACTTCCCCTGCAACAAACAAGAACTATCATATTCCTTCACAGATCGAACCCACAAACCACATATTTGGACTCCCATCGACACCACAAACACAACCATACCCACCGATCCTTGAATAGATGAGTTTTGACTCACCAACTCAGAAGCTCTGACTCGATAAGTTTGAGTTTGACGCGATCTCGACCGAGTTACAAGGTTTTGAAGGTTGGGGAAGCTTCTACTCAACTCCTCGAGGTCCCTAGTCAAGGTCTGAGGAGATGTTGACGTGAAACAAACTGAGTTCGAGAAGTCAAAATTTTTGGCCGAACTTTTCGAGATTTTTTCAGGTCATTTCCCGTCCATTTTTTGGACTTTTGGAAGGTAAAATCTTGTTCTACTTTTCATAAGCTTCATTTTCATACTCTTCATAACGCAGTTAACTTCTATTAGTTAACTTAACGAAATATTCTGTCAATTGGACGGAATATTCCTAATGGCAGTTAGAGTTTTGGCCGCGCATGATGGCGCGTGGGACCGTGGCCTAGGAAGGGGGTAGCGGCGTGTTCGACCTCTGATTGTGTCACATCTCGGCCTAGGCTCGACCACTTTCCGGGCTAAACTCTGCCATAGCACGATATTGTCCGTTTTGGGCCCCGACCACACTCTCACGATTTTGTTTCTGAGAACTCACACGAGAACTTCCCAGTGGATCACCCATCCTGGGATTGGTCTCACCCAAACTCGCTTAACTTCGGAGATCCGACAAACTTCGAAGCTAGTGAGCTCCCAAAAGATCTCTTGCTAATTGGAGGTGGGAATGTACATATAAGGCTTATAGGATCCTCACCCCTGGGTGATATGGGATCTTACAATCCACCCCTTTTAGCGGTCCGACGTCCTCGTCGACACACTTCCAACTAGGGAGTGACTCTGATACCAAATTGTCACATCCCAGACCGGCTCGGCCATAGCACAATATTGTCCGGTTTGGGCCCCAACCACACCCTCACATTTTGTTTCTAAGAACTCACACGAGAACTTCCCAATGGGTCACCCATCCTGGGATTGCTCTCGCCCAAATTTGTTTAACTTCGGAGTTTCGACAAATTTCGAAGCTAGTGAGCTCCCAAAAGGTATTGTGCTAATTGGAGGTGGGAATGTACATATAAGGCTTACAGGATCCTCACCCCTGGGCAATGTGGGATAAATTTGGGGATGTTCGTGCCGTCGAGTAGGTCATGTTCGTATATTTAAACCCTAGGTTTGAGCAAACTGTTTATATTCGATTATCACATGATTATATATTGTGGCATTGATTATATCATGACTTGCCATATTTCATACATATATATATATATTGGCTATAGAATTGTGGATACATACTTATGTTGTATGTCTTTCTTAAGGAAGCTATACTTGTTTTACGGCGAGGTGTTAGTATGTTAAAAAATAAAGGTTTTCGTATAAGCATTGTTTTACTGACCCACTCAACTTTGTTTTTCGCCCCTCCAGGACCTAGATAGTTGACTTCTTCGTGGCACTCGAGGAACCTTTGGCAGTTCTGACATTTTCTTCAGTTTAGACGTACGAACTTAACACTGTTGTGTAATAAGTGCACTTTAGTTGCTTGACTACCTTTTGGTAGTCGTATTGTCTTTTAAGCTTTGAATAACTGTAGTGGGTTACTCCCACAATTGCGCACTTTTTAACAGTTTAATTTTAATTGGTTATAGTTTAGTTTAAATTTGTTCACTTTTTCACCTCACTTACTCCTATGGTTAGGTCATCTTACGGTGATGGCCAGCATGCTTCAACCTTCCCAGGTCGAGGTGTGTCAGATTGACTTTTTGAAAATTTGTGTAGGTCCGTGATGTCGAGTAGATCATTTTCGTATATTTAAATCCTAGGTTTAAGCAAACTATGGGGGATTTTATTTAAATTTCTGTATATGTGTTATTAACCTAATTAAATTAGTAATTTCACATATAGAGGAGACTTATCTCGAGGACTACGTGGTCAAGCAAGGCTAGGAGGTTACGATCCATCTACATGCCGGTTAGTGAGCATTTTGTTTTCATATATTACGTATATACTGTATTGTTTCCATAATGTTTTTAAATGGTTTTATGCATTTTATGCCATGACTTATATATTTTTTAAATGCTATATTATGGTTGAGTTTTATATTGCATTATGGCATATTCATATGCATTTTACATGCTTATAATTGTTATAAATGGTTTGAAATGCTAAGTGAATGCGAGATGCGCAAGTAAGTCCAAGTAAGGTTATGTTGTGGATTGAAATGGTTGAATCATATTGGCATGGATATGTTCATGTAGTGCTCATCATTGCTACACCTCGGTGTTAGTGATCCTGCTTGGGGCTAGAGACAACCTTCACGTGTATGTTCACCTCCCGCACCGCACGCTCGCCTTGGATCCAAGTAGGTGCTAGCATGTCATACAGACTGCATTAGGCAGTTTCGACTCGTAGGTGACTCGCGCATAGTGTTAGCTTCACGTAACCGTAGCACTAGAGCATTTATTATTACATCTAGCATGTCGTACAGGTCACATTAGGTGAATCCAACTCTTGTGTTAGCATATGACTGATGAGCGATAGGTGCAGTCGTACAGGTCACATTAGGTGACTCCTACTAACATGTTAGTATAGATTACAGCACATGATCATTCTATACTGTTATTGAGAATTTCTGTTGTGGCATAGTTCTAGACTTATATTTGGCATGCACTTGATTTTCATACTTATACGTAGTATGATATTTTGGAAACTATACATGTTTTACAACGAGGGGTTAGTATGTTTGGGAAAAATAAATGGTTTTATAAATCTTTATTTTTGTGCCCACTCACCCTTATGTTTTTCACCCCTCTAGGTCCTAGTTAGCTGATCTTTTCTATGGCTCGAGGATTACCCGATGATTCTGATATATATGTAGGAACTGTTTCCAGTTGTGTATTAAGTACTTCGCTAGTTTGACTGCACTTATTATTATCTATGCTCTGACATTGTAACTTTTGGGTTTTACCACTTCCACACTCTTTTTAGTAATTTAATTTAAGTTGCGATTCGGTTTTAATTTATTCACTTCTTTTTTTTTGCTTCACCTGCACTTTGGTCACATCATCTTTGGGTGACAGCCATCACTCCTTGCCTCAAGGCGGTGTGTGTCATTTTCACCAAAAGGGCTTTCAGTCATTTTAAAAGCACATCCAAACGAGCTCATACTGCTTCTGTTTTTTACCTTGTATTTTGGTATTTCAACTCCGCATGTGGGAGTTTATCTTACACTATCGGTCCCAAGCCCGGATGAAGGAGGAGGGGGAGGGCGTTAGGTAATGGACAATCGGCAATTCGTTCTTACGTCGAATTCTTATGATAATGAATCCTAAATGAAATTGGCACAAAATGAGTGCAATGACGTTCTAGGATTCATATAGCCAACCCCACTTAGGATAAGGCTTTGTTGATGTTGTTGTATTTTGGTGTTTCATGTATTAGAGTTATGTACTTTCCTATTTGTTATTAGGGTTTTTTTTGCCTTTCCTATTTGTCCAGAGTTAAGTTTTTACACATCGAGTTTAGCAAGGTGTGGTCTTTTCGTGTTATGTTGCCTTCTTGACAATTTTGTGGTGTTCTTTCTTTTGTCTATATAAAATAAGATTCAGAGTTTTTGAGTAAGTTTTCTTCTTTTCTCGTCCTTTAATTATTTTTAAAATAACACTCATTTGGTTCATAGAAAGTCTGTTTGAGAACGAAGAGTTTCATTCCAGGGTTTGAAAACTACGGAGAAAGGAAACGAGAAAAATGGTTTGTTTTCCAATAATACATTTGCATTGCACATGTAAATTAAAACAGTATTACGTACAAATTTACACTGATGGCAATTTATAGAAGAAAAAAAAAGTAGAAGTGGGTTTAAAAATCCATGTGGCATTTTTCGTTCCCATCACTGGTTTTATCACATATAAGAATGATTCACACAAATGATTCCTATGGCTATAATCCGCGTATCAAATGAACCAGTATATTTGTCTTAGACACTGAGGGCTTGTTTGGTAGTGTACTTGAATCCAACTTTTTAAACTCAAAAACAGTTTTCAAGTTTTAAGTCTTAAAAAACTTGTTTGGTATGACTATTTTTAAAAACTGAACTCAAGTCTAACTCAAAAATATAGTATATTCCTTAAAAACATAAAAAGTGAGTTTTTAGAGTTTTTAAACTTAAACTCACTCATTTCTTTTTTCTCCCCCTGCCCTTTCACTCCAAATATATCTCTCCCTTTTCTTCTTTCTTTCTCCTTTTTTGTTTTTTACTTTTTTCATCTCTACTCTAATCCAATCAAGTTTAAGTCGTAAGATTTAAAAATTTTAAATTGGAAACCAATCAAGTTTTTGAGTCTTAAAAAAATTGTTTTTAAGAAATGTTCTTAAGAAATGTTTTGAGAAATGATAAAAAATTTCAAATACAATACCAAACAGGCCCTAATATTTTTATTTACGTCGTGGTTTAAAGAACAATTTCACACAGTAATCTTATTTTTGTTGATTGACTTGATTCTAAAGCGAAAATTCATGGCCGAACCTTAAGAGAAGGAAGAAAAGCTACCGCTGCCGGTGAAGGGAAACTCATAGCATTAGATACATGCATGCACATTTGAGTGATAAGTTTATAAAAATAATACAAACACAAATTCTCTGTTTTTATAAATGAGTTGATACAAAAAGAGGAGGGCATGATCAACACGTGCGATGTTTATGCAATATATGCATGCACCTTGCTAATGTAGATTTTTTATTATTCCTCAGTATCCAATTCATGCCCTCTCTTTCTCACATCAGGGGAACATCTTTTGTGTTCTCCAAATACTTTATGTCAATTTGGTCGGAAATTTACATTTGTGTCTTCGAGTTTTTTATTAGGACGGTTGTCTGTATGCACATATTTCTCCATATTTTATATATCCATTTATTTTTAAAATACTTTTAGAAAACACTCCTACGAGTGGCAATGGAACCAGCCGAAATATGAAAAGTAGAGGAAGTTATAAAATACAAAACAAAAAGGAAGAAAAGAAAAGGAATTTAGGAATCACGTGAAATATCACATAACCTGGTTCCATCCATGAGCTTTAGAATTGGTGGGAGTAGGGGTTCAGGGTTATGATTCAAAGGAGCCAATGTTGGCACAGTGTGAACTAAAACCGAAAAGATGTTTACTACTTTTTATAATTATTGTTTAATGAAGTTTATGCAGGATTATGCTGCATAAACCAAAAGAAGAAGAAAAAATTAGTGGAGGCCTACAGAATGAGTTGGATATGACAATGTTGCTTATAAAAATAATGAATAAGGTTTAAGTGCCTAAAAGCTAGTTTAATTAATCATACAGCCTACAGAAATGGTAGGGGCATACATTTATATAATTATATTCACTCTAAAATGGAAGCATACTTCGATCAAGTAGCTTTAATTTATATATAGTGAGAAACGGAACATCTCTCTATTCTACAAAACCAATCATGGTTTTTATTATGCCCTCTCCAATACAAGGATTGAGATCCACTCTGGATCTCATAGTCCGGAGCCTACGAATTAGGCAATTCGAAACATTTAAGGGGGAGAGATTTGAGCATTGGAGAGAGGGACGTGTGTAAGGTTGGCCAGTGGATAGGCTAACAGAGACCGCTAAATTTAAATTGAACGATCTGAATTGTAGGGTCCGTATGCTCTGGAGTGTGAAATCCATAGAGGATCTCAATCCGTGTACAACAAAAGAAAGAGAAGAAAAGGGGAATAGAAAACCGTTTTGTTTATTGTTCTGGTTCAACACCTGAGCCTTATAACCCAAGTCTTCATTTTGCTTAGGAATTTATCATATATTATTAGTTCAAACTTGCCACTTAGTACTATGGATAGTGATATTCCTCTTCACTTGTAAGTGAGAAGTCTTAAGTTCGGTTCTCGCCAAAGGTGAATTTGAACCACATTATTACTAGCCTATTGTAAGGCTTAGCTCACCCTTTCCCTTAGTGTAGATGATATCGTTGTTCACTAAAAAAAAAGTTCAAACTGGTATTTGTTGACTACAAAAAATCACCTAGCCTACGTGGCGCGCATGCCGAGTAAATAGTAGACTAACTAAGTCCTTCAAATGTGTGCGGGGCGTGCCAACTCGTCGGCCGAGCTTGGCCGAGGAGTAAAATGTCTTGATGTGGTGTGGATGCGCGCAACTGACTTCTGTATCTTGCAATTGCGGCCGAAAAAAGAACACGTCTCGGCCTATGGATCCTCAAGCCTGAAGACGAGGCTACCAATTACAAAGTTCACAAATCGTCGTCGTCCAACTCGGCAACGGTCACCGTATTGGTGAAGGTGAAACCACGCCGAATCGATACTAATGTGTAAGGGCACAGATACTCAAAACGGATGAAAGTTTTGACAATAAACGTGGTTCGGCCGTCTCGATGCCGAACTCTGAAACCCACTTGCGAATATGCGATCATAAAATCACTCGGCGTCAAGGCACCGAGCTTAGATATCAGTAACACCTCACTTCGCCGAGATGGCTGGTGAGATGACCTCTGTCAACGGGGATCCGAAAACCCACGCCGGTCGAGACTAGGATAAATAACCAATCGACCCTGTCGCAGTGCTGTCTATCCAAACTGAAGATGCTTCACGGACGGTTGGTTCTACGGCAACAGTGTTGTCTATCCAAACTGAAGATGTTTACCGGTTGCCTCTACAGTGCTGTCTATCCAAACTGAAGATATGGAGGCGAAAAAGAAAATAAAATTCTCAAAGGTGTTGAGAGGTTTCGCGTAGAGCGAGAAAATGCGCAGGGCAGATTTGTGTGTTGTGTTGAACATCTTTCTCGCTGCCACTGCCTTCGTATTTATAGAGGCTAAAACCCCCTTCAGATCGAATCATAATTCTACTCGGATTGGGACTCTTAGGCCATCTCCAACCGATGGCTGGCCAGAGGGCTCGTTTTAGCCCTCTGGCCCTCCAAGATTCTCCAAGATATTAATATTTTAATGAACAGTACAGGGCCATATTTGCTTCCGTCTCCAACCGAGGGCCAGAGGGCCAAAGGGCTCGTTTTAGCCCTGTCACAAAAAAACCGTCTCCAACCGAGGGCCAAAGGGCCATAGGGCCAAACATAATTTATTATTTTAATTTAAAAACTACAACAACTTAAATTTAAAAACAACAACTTAAATTTAAAAACTACAAATTAAATTTAAAAACAATATTAACTTAAATTTAAAAACTACAAATTAAATTTAAAAACAACATTAACTTAAATTTAAAAACTACAACAATTTAAATTTAATATGGATAATCAACATCATCTTCATCATCCGCCATTGTAGGAGTATAGTCAGAGGTAAACAATTGCCGCCGAGCCATAATTTCCTTTTTTTTCATATCAAAATAGGCCTTACTCATTGGAGTGTAATTTGAAGTGTTCATTTCCATATTCTTGTCATCCATCTCTTCTTGTATTTGTTTGGCCTGTTGTTCATGCCTACACTTCCTTTCTTCCGCCTCACGGGCATTTTGCTCCGCCATTAATCGCAATGAGGCCGCCATTTCAAGTTGAGCAGCGTAATTATCATTTGCCTTGCCCTTTTCCTTCAACCTTCGAGCCTTGTTTCGTCCCATAGGTCTAGGTAAAGCACCTTCGGCCGGAGTAGGAGATTCATTTTCATCCGTATCTACAACTGGGGACATAGTTTCGAACTCCGGCATAGGATCTACTCTACGTTGAGGTGGATCTTCAAATAATACCCACCCTTTACAAATTTCCCAACAACCGTGAAATTGAAAGGGTTTTGAGTTGCCCTCCATATACAATTCCTCCGCTTGGCGTACCTAGAAAATATAATTACAAAAATTAAAGGAAATTAATTCATGAAAATAAATGTAATATAATTAAACATTTAAAATAAATTATGAAAACACTAACTTCGTCGTAGTAATTGGCGCCGCTTTGATGTCTAGTTGCGGCTGCTAATAGTGCTTGATGCCATTTATTCAAACTTGGATGAAGATGTTTCTTCCATCTTGAAGAACAACTCTCATGGTTTCGGGTATTCGGTGGAATGGTGCCTTCGTAGAACTCTAAGTATTTTTTGGACACACGAGTCCAAACACCTTCACTTGTTTGACAAATCCCCCTCACACTATCTTCCGAGACCCATCTATAAGCCCTGCAAAGAGCTTCATCTTCTTTTCGGGTCCAAGCCCTACCTTTCATTGCAGATGAGGCCATTTTTATTGAAAAAATATTGAAGGAAACTATTGAAAAATTTGAAGAAATATTGAAGGAAATTATTGAAGGAAACTATTGAAAAAATATTGAAAGAAATATTGCATACGAAGGAAATATTGAAAATGAAGGAAATATTGTAGATGAAGTGAAGAATTGAAAGAAATTCATCATATTTATAGAAGAAAAAACAAGATTTAAATTTTAAAAAAAAAATTTCCAACGGCTAGTTTTTTTTAAAATTATTAGTGTCGGTTATAACCGACACTAATACTAATTCAAAAAAAAAAATTGCCTAGTTTTCTTACTACTGTCGGTTATAACTGACAGTATTAATAAAACCTTTATTAATGCTGTCGGTTACAACCGACAGCAGTAAGAAAATAATATAAAAAAAAATAGCCAGCCCCCTCCAGCCCTCCAGCCTTCTCCGATCCCGTGGGCCCCTCCCAGATTCCAGAGCCCTCTGGCCTAGCCCTCGGTTGGAGACGGTTTTAGGGCCATTTTCGGCCCTCTAGACCCTTCGGTTGGAGATGGCCTTAGTCGTTCCTGTTTCTACCAGGTCTTTCGCCGAGACTCCCTCTTGCATTGGGTTTCCTCCGCCTTCTCTAGAAATCCTTCTTCGAATGGGATTCGGCCGACCCTACTTTAGCCGGCCCATCTCTTATATCCTCCGTGTCTGGTATTGGGCCTTTGGGCCGAGACATCCTCTACGCCCGGCCCAAATCGCCATTTTGGGCCCAAACAATATTCTATAAAGTTAATTATTTAACATTTAAGAAAATGAATTGTCAAAACACGAAGAGAAACTTCCATATATTTCAGAGTCACTGTTCTCATCTCTATCTGTCTAAATTTGAAGAGAAATGAGCAATGAGACGAGTACAAGGCATATTTCTTGTACACAATATCCAATAATAAGAGCCTAGTCAGCTAGTAGCGAAGTCAAGAATTATCGAGAGAGGGGCAAGGGGTGAAATTTAAAAAGGTAAAAGGTCTCAAATGGAGTTCACAGTCACAGTCACATGAATGCATGAGAAGGGAGAGAAGAAGATCATGGTGTTGTGGGGGTAGAGAAGTTGAAAATGAAACCATTCTGTGCATGTTCAGAGAAATTAGAGGAGTGGATTCTTGTTCTTAAGGTCAACTCCTAATGATTGGAGTTACAACCGCACCTCCTTGCTCCTATGTAGTTTCGTCACTGCAGTCAGCTATAGGCTTCCAAGGGCTATAGCCTTGTTGGAGAAATACGAAATTACTACTAATATTTACCCTAAATTTGTGATGACAAAAGTTAGTCCATCCTAAACTAAATTTACACTCCTTGCTCCACAAAGAGAAAATAGTAGCCCACCCCTATGTAAATTTCTAGCTCCATCTACAGTAACTTGGCATCCACGCTTGTACAGTTACTTGGGGAAGGAAAGTGAAAATATAGGTGTTCAATCTTTGTCATGAGTCTGTTACTTGCTTCTACGTACTGGGTCATGCAACTCATGCCCAAATTACCCCTTTACCAAGTAAAAGGCAAAATTATATGGAGAGAAAAAAACAGATAACATCTGCAAATACCTTTTTCATACCCTAGTAATACTCAAAGGTGAAAAAACACTCTCTGTGCCACTTTGCAGGGTGAAAAACAAGCAATTATTTTGCAGAACCCTTCAATAATTCAGCTAATAGTTCTGTTCATGAGTATTCCTTTGGCTTTAAAATTGTTTGAGCACCAGCGTGATCAGAATACAGTTATATAAAGGTCCAACTGATATATATATATATATATATAGTGTGAAAACTGAAAAGACCTTTCCTTGAAAAAGCTGGGGCCATACGAGGGTCTATACATACTCTAAGAATCAGCTTCTACTCCCGTAAAGGAAACCAGAGGGAGAAACGCACAAGAAGAAAAGAAAACTCCAATAGTCTAATTTTTTAACACGTGTACCACCACCACCAAAAAAAATTCTTCTGGGACTTGAAAGCCTCCTACCATATAACCCACCAATAATTGCGGGTCGAATAGTTCCAGAAGGACCACGACAGTATTATTTCCAACTAAATCATTTGTTATTCCAATAATTATGAGACTTTAATCTTAAAAAACTTGTGTAATTAGAAGCAATTTTCTTGTCAATTTTCCGATATAAAATTTTCAACAGATGCTGTTCAAGTTTAATTTATCTTTCATTCACTTCACACCATTATTGGATTTGCAGTTTAATTTCTCTTTCATTCACTTCACACCATTATTGGATTTGCAGTTAAATGCATGTAAAAGTGATTTTTTTTTCTTTTCTACCCACCTCCAGTAGTTTCGAAATTGTATAGAAACGTGATTGCGACCTATCAAGTCGAATGCTTTGTGGCGCTGTACATAAGATTAAGCTTTTAACTTGTGATGGATCAACTGCTGTAGTGCTGTTCTTTTTAACAGAACCGCTGTTTCGATCGATTTTTGTTGCAGAACGCATATGACACTTTTTTTCTTGGGTGAGGTGTGTTTGTTGTACTAGACAGTCTAGACTATCTCGAATTTGATTAGTTTTAGACACTATGTTGGACTGTATTAGAATAGACTAAATTAGATTGACTTAGTGAAGCGTCATGAAGCACTTCCATCTCGACAAATTAGGCATAACGAAGTGGAGGCAGATTCTCTGCTCTTCCATTTCCATTTCCCATATACTTCTATCATCTCCTATTTGTGCAGTCACGGTTAAGTCACTTTAACATTGTATTACTATTGCTTTTTATTTTATTATCTCTATAAAAAGAGTAATATAAAATGTTGATGTGATTTAACCGTGACCACACAAATAAAAGAATGATCATAAAGTATAAAAAGTGAGAGAGCAGAGAATCTATCAGCATACACGTAACACATGAAGCACGTGAAGAAGTCAAATGTTCTTTTAAAATGTGATGTATTTTGTCTTAGAAATTCTGAATACTTTATAGGATTATTAGATGCTTCGTTTGTATATATTTTTTATCTGTTAGTGTTAGTACATGGTTAAACCAAAAAATGGAATTGCAGAATCATATGCATCTCTATCTTCTCGACCTATATTACAATGCGAAAAAAAACTGCATCTCAAAAGTCGAATCGTGTCTAGGGCTTGTATTAATAAAGTAACTATAAAAGCAAGATGTGTCACTTCTCGAGTTCTTTCTGGCTACTTTCTACTGTTCCCACAACAAACCATGTAACTTTAAACGGAGCCGCTCCATCCTCATCATCATGTGTCACTTCTTGAGTTCTTTCCGGCTACTTTCTACTTTTCCCGCAACAAATCACATACTAAGAGAAATAGACTATTCATTGTGTATCGTGCAGTCATAAATCATTTAGTTTTTATTATTTAAAAATAAACAAAAATAGTACATGACGAAAAATAGCCACATAATATATGATAAACGGCTGAGATGTGAGGATCCCTAGGATCCCCACATAATGATCGTGCGGTCATAAATCATTTGATTTTTATTATTTAAAAATAAACAAAAATGTACATGACGAAAAATAGCCACATGATATATGATGAACGGCTGAGATGTGAGGATCCCTAGGATCCCCACATAAAGATCGATCCTAAGTCATGATATAACTTTGGGGTAATGCTAAGGTAAGAAGGCTATTTATCTAAATTACATTTTTACATGATGATATTGTTATTGTTTTAAATATTAATTAACGTAATTAAATATTATGCAAATGTAGTTTAAAAGAAGTTTACAAATGTAATTTGAAAAATTAGTCTACTTAAAATGACTGATAACTTAATTTAGTATTCTCACAAGTGACAATTTGGTTTCATCCCTCACAGTCCTGGAAGTCATGTTTGATTTGAAATTCACACTTCGCGGCAAGTTGAATAATTAATATATAAAAAGTCTGTAATTCCAATAGATTTGATTAAAAAAAGGATTAATATGGGAAATTCACGATGAAAGAGACACAGTGAACAGAACACCATACAATATTACAATCCATAGTATTTTGGTCTCTATTTTCAAAAGCTAAGGCGTGTTTTAAGGGCCTTATGCGGTTGACATTTCCACTGCACAGTCGTCTTTTTATTATTAGTATTCTTTTATCTCTCTGTTTTTTTTCTTTGGATCTATTTAATTTAGTCATTCAATTTTATCTCTCTGTTTTTTTCTTCGAATCTGTTTAATTTAGTCGTTCAAATGTGTTCCTAAGTATCTATATTTTCTTCCCTATGTGAAGCGTCTTTGACCCAATTACTTAGTTTTGTAAACCCTTTTTTTCCTCTCACCCTACTTTTTGACCTCTTTGAAGGCATATAAAATAGGCACATGCGTATGTGTACATTTTTCTTCACTACAAGTATACTTGGTACATATGTTAGGTATATAAATTAGTTGAATATATATAAATATATGTAAAATTGATATGTTTAGAGGAGATAAAGAGATGTGCCATGAAACTTGAACCAATCCATTGTATCTTTACATTGTGCACGCTTGAATTGTCAAAAGAACCAGAAAAAGTAGAGATAAAGAATTATCGAAAACATCCTCTTTCGTTTCTTTTCTAATAAGAGAAACAAGCACTACGTTGAAACCCTAGCCCACTTTCCCAAATGGTCTCAAATTTTGCATGAGTTTTATATCCATAACTCCATGCATAAAGACTTGGACATTAATTAGTTCATCCACCAAAAAAACTAAACAAAATTAAGAAGTCTAGAGCTTAGCTTAAGTAGTACAATTCATACTCAATACGACCCCAATAAAAAAATTGTGATTAATTTACATCTTAAAAGAAAAGATTAATGAACCTGTCGATTGATCAGGTTCGAACCAAATATATAAATTTGAATACTGTATAAAAATAGTGTATATTAAGGAAAAAAAAAAGGCGTATAGCTTTGTATCTCGCAAGTGGCAAGTCCAATCAATCTCAATCTGAACTTAAAATTTGTAGATAAACATTTCATAGCAAGACCAATCATATTCACAACTGTTCCACTAGATATAACAACAGTTTACTTTTGGGAAGGTGAGGCCGTGAGAGGGGGGGGTGGGTATGTACTATGTATGGCATGCCCAGATTGACCTTATTCTAGATAATTTTCTTACATGTTATGCTCAAATGAACGGCTCTGCCTCCGGCAGTGCCTTTATGCCAACCCCAGCTTATCCCTAGCCGATTAATTTCCTCAATTTCATGCCAAAATTTACATATTAGCTCTCCAAATTGTTGAAGTCAAATCGGTCATATACTGTGTAGAAATTCTTGATTACGGTTGCTATATAGAGCAACTCTCTAATAGTAGGGTATGACCATGCATTTAAATTAGGGAGTTTTAACGAAACACTCCCAGCACTGTTCACTTTTAACAAAAAACCACATTTTTACTTTTTTTTTCTAATACTATTCACTACACCTTTATTTATCATTTTTCATTAAAAATAAAGTTTTTTTGGAGTTTTCGTTAATTTTTTCTTTGAATTATTGCTCGTATGTTGGTCCCACCTTAATTACTGTGTGAAAACTGCTCTAATATTGTGCAGCGTCCCTTGTATCGATCTCTCTCCCCGTCAACTAGCCAGCAAAGTACTCAGATGCGTCAAACTGAAAGGTTTTTAGTTGGTGAATGAGTCATATTCAGCATTTCAATTTTCAACCGATTAATTTGAATAGCTAGGTTTAGTGCATGGCTTAACCAATTGAGAGAGTGCAAGGGTCGTACGTCATGAGGTAGAGACCAAGCATGCCTATGTTTTGTTTGCTAGCAAAGAAAAAAAATATATTATCCAAGAAATTAACCTGTTTCACATTTGGGTTTGCACTCCTAGGACCTTCAAACAAATATAAGATGGATTTTAAAACTACAGAGATACATTCTCTAGTATAGCATGCATTATGACAATTGAGATCAGCAGCAAGCTTTATAAATTAATTAATTAATTAGCACTACACTAATTTAAGGAAATATTTTGGGGAGTATGATTCTCTACCCTCCTAATCTCTCCACCCCTTCATGTCCTCCTATTTGAACGGTCACGGTTAAGTCACGTCAACATCTTATATTCATTTTTTATATAGATAATAAAACAAAAAGTAATGTCTGAGATGAGAGCATAAAAAGGGATGAAAATAGAAAGGTAGAGAATCCTACTCCATATTTTAGACCTGTTGATTCCTATATGTGACGTGGAAGAATGTAGCTAAGCACGAAGAAGCCGCCGAAGAGACCAAGAAAAACAAGAAAAATGACGACTAGTGTCTCATCTCTTAGACGCACGCCTTCCCCCCTTTTTAGGGTTAAAAATACAAAAGCTAGGGTTTCAAAAATAAAAATTAAGAAAAGTGTCCTCAGTGATCCCTACACTCTCTGCTATTTTTGTTTATTTGCGTAACTATGTTGGTCTCTAACTCTACAAAGATAATTAGTGAGTTTTAGTAATATGATTATACATAATTAGACTGCTTTTCCACTAGTTAACAACTGCATTATGTCTTTGGACAAGCGTGTTGTTGCCCCCACTAGGCACAATGGTCTATCATAAGCTTGTTTAGGTTAATGATTGATTTAAAAGAATGGAAAAAAAATAAGACTAATTGCTTGATTTGATTGTTTAAAGGCCTCCATTGAGCAGCTATGGTGCAACTTTTGGCAATCTTTCTTTGTCAGAGTTCACACTGGTGGAGGACGGAGGAGATCCGATTCGATGTCATCCACGTCGACAATTTTAAATTGGTGAAGTTTATTAGGTTTATCGAAGAGAAAATGCTTCACTAGTTGGCTCTCTCAGTCATTTATATAAAAAATTAATGAAAAGTTAAAAAAAAAATAGTTTTAAAAGAAAAGATAAAAATGACAGTACCTAGAGTGTTTCGTTAAAATTCTATTTTTTCTAACTTAAAACTATAATTTGACATGTGTATATATAATTTTTGTTTTTAAGTTTTTTATGAGCCCTTTTATATACATGTCGCTTGTGATTAAGGAATATAAGGATGAATGACTCTTTAGATAAAGGGGGCAAATAATGTTCTTATCGAAATTAATAACATATGTTTTAGAATTTCATTAGCATTCTCTGTTGTCAGTCTACAAGCGCATGCGAATAAGTTTGAACATTTACGACAATTAACACTCGTGTCAAAAGTTCTTGTGTTAATGGGCGGTTAATGCTAGCATTTCTTCATTGTCATGCAAATTGACACAGGGTTCGCCACGCTTTTTTCATGAGGGTTTGACTTCAGTCCTTGGTCAACTCAATTGTTAGGCTGAAACCGTGTTTATTAAATATTTTCATCAAGGTTCTTAGCATCATTGTAACTCCTGCATTTATGCATTTAATATCCTACAAATTATGATATTTAAACAAATTCAAATAAGAGTAAATAATATTTTTAGATATAATAATTACTTAGAAATCAATAATAGAATAATATTGTTCTTCACATAGTTCTTGCAAAAATATAATGTACCCACACATTTATTAATATTTAAAAAAAAATGAACTATTGTTATAGTTTAAAACATAAACATAAATACATCCAATTAGCATGGTACATTCAGCAAAAAATAAATATGGGTACAAAAATAAATAAATAAAATATGGGCATATATCAAAATTAAATTTATGGGGTACAAATCAAAGTTTTTTTTTTTCAAAAAAAAATATGGGCAAAAAAAAAAACATGTGGGTACAAGTTAAAACTAAAATATATATATTTATTTATCCATTGGTACAAAAAAAAATGTATACAAATTAAAAGGATATATTTAGAAATGATTAAATAAGTTCTCAATTTCAAAACTGAAATATGCTAACATGTAAATTTTTTAATATTCAAATAATAATGTTACAAGGACCGTGATAAAAATAGAAGTAAGATTTCGAGAACGAAAATGAGAAATGAAAACCCAATTCGTCCTTTTCATTATTTTAACTTGTTATAGTAAAATCCCACTTTGCGGTTGGTGACCCTTTCATGGAGAAGACCACCAAGATTAAAGATGGATAATTAGCCACGGATCATCACTCAAACCGGCCATCAAATCTTGATTGTGATTCGTTTTAGCTCCTGTTTCAACTTTCATCCATAAACTTAAACCCTAATTAAAGCCAACTTGCTCACACATATACGCGGACCTTGTAATCAGTTTGTGAAATGTGGGGGCATCACTGTGTCGATCTACGATTGGTACACGTATGAAAGTAGGGACTCTTATATCGTTATCGTAGCTTGTTTACAATTGTTTGTCAATTTTACTAATTTCTTCAGGTTAGAGGAGAATCCCAATCGTGAGATACGGTGATACCGATTTACCACCGTCCATAGTTACGTTTTCATGTGGCGGACTGACCCATACGTGTACTGTCAAAGGTGCCATTCATGTATCTTTGTACAAAGACATCTACGAAGGTGATGGCTAGAGGAAGACCATCCAAAGTCCGTTGAGGATAATTTGCTTATTATAGTAACGATTTTCATCCGTTGATTGATTTTGAGTTTTACTATTAGGTCGCACCAGTCAATAGTGTTTGTAGAAAACAAGCTTTATGTATAACCGGCACATACAAATTTTTTTTTAACATATATTATATATACCGGCATACAAAAATTCACGTATGAAATATTATTACTATCCTAATCTCCTCAATCTAACTACTTTTGAAAAGTAGCTATAGTATATTAAGAAATTAAACAATTATTACGGAGTGCTAAACAGAAATACATTATATATACCCGCGGTCACTGAAGATTTAGTTACCTACGGCCGTCACCAGGCCAACATTGTTGCTCACCAGCTCGCTCGTTATGCTCTTTCAATTGGAAGTCACTGTGAGTGGTTGGAGACCCCTCCTACCTTCATGTACTACCTGGGTTAAACCTTGTAGGGTTTCAACCTTAATGAAAACACTATCGCATGTTTAAAAAATAAAAAAAAAAGGACCAATTTCTTAATCCGAATATCGTACACAAAATTTACGGTATGATCAAGTAGATCTGTATAGGTGGCATGTCTCCAAAATCTGGCTACTTTTTTGCAATACTAGCTGCTAACCATGGTATTGGTATGACCTTTGTATCTTTGAGCCAACTGATGAACAATGGTTAACAAACAAGAGAAATGTTAAGGAGAGGAAGATAGTTCATAGAAAGTCTCATTTTTAAGAAAGTCTTTTTAACATTTCTCTAACAACAAACAAATTAAGTAACTAGGTCCGACAAGCGAAAAATGCAAAGTGTTTTATGATCGAATAAAAATAATAACGACGATAAAAATAACAAGGATAATGACGATACGAGCAAAATTTTGATAATAATGGTTTTATAACTAAAGTGTGATCGAAAAGGAAGGCACTTATTTGGCTTCAAGATTGCGATGTTTATGTGGAAAATTTAGGACGAGACACTTGTGATACGACAACAGATTTTGAGACCAGATTCAATGGCACCTCAAGTCCTCAAGTCGTCCTTGTAAAACGACCTCCCTTTAGAATCTTTTCTTTGCCCTACTTTCGGAAATTTTCAATAGCTTGTGTTACTCCCCAAAATTATTAGTTAGTTGGCCATTATTCCATGATTAAGCTTCTGCTTTATTTTTCTTCAAAGCTTTTGATCGTCCATATAGAAAGTAGCATTTGGCTTCCTAATAATGCTTTGTTTAACTAAATCCCACTAACTTCATTTTCAATAATGTTAGAAAATTAGTACGGCCGTGTGACGTGAGTAATCTCCATTGTCATGTCCGAAATATTAGACCTAAATTAGTCCATTTGTGATTGATTAAGGTTTAACTTTAATCCATTGTTCTAAAAATCCCCACCTAGCGCCGATTAATGCCTAGGTGTTTAGAAATTACGAAATGGCGCCTAGACCTACTAAGGCGCCCGCCTAGACCGCCTAGGCACCTGCCTAGCCCTCCCAAACTCGCTTAGACACCCGCCTAGGTTGCTACTTACTTAGACCAAAAATAGATAACTTTCATTTTGCATTTTATTTTTTCAATAAATTGTAAGAGACTTATTGAATACTTAAAGGAACACACATTATATACTTGCTCATCATGTTCTCATTATGTTCCAATAGCTCATAATATATATGTCATTCCATTTTGTAGTTTATGATGAAATCATATATATTTTAAGTATAAACAAACACTTATTTACACAAAATATAATAGATTTAATTAAATCCGCCTAGTCTGCCTAAACCCCGCCTAGTCCGCCTAAACCCCGCCTAGCCGCCTAAGCGTTAGGCCCCAACCCGCCGCCGACTAGTGCCTAGCGTCTTTTAGAACCTTGCTTTAATCCATTTTGAAGGGGGAGAAAATTATGGGTACCATCATGCACATGTTTAAAGTCAAACAATGATTGTGATAGTAGTAGTAACAATGGACTTTTGAGGAATATGTGCATGTAATTTCGTCCACATGGAGTCGTTTAGTTGGAAGATTGTATTAAGTTTAGCCTTCTGACACGTTTGGCGTTTGTATAGCACTCCGTTGAGTAACAGGAGGTGAAACAAATTGTTGTATAACGAGTTATATATACGGTTGTTAGAATTTCACACAATGTGTTGACACATGTTAAAGAATTGCTAGTTGAATTAAACAACCAACCTTATTAATTAACAAGTGTAATAAATTATAATGACGTATTCTTCATATTATTATTCATTTTTTCATGAGCACAAAGAAAGAAAGAGTGGGAAAAGGTGAAGCAAAGGAAGAGCATTAGCAAAACATGAGCACTCCAAGGACTTAAAACCTGCACCCTTTTGGTAAACTCGATAAAAAAAACAAAGATAAAGTTTCTATTTAAAGCACAAGATTTTTGAGTTCGAGTTCCAAGTAACTCCAAAACTACAAAGCAAACAACTTGCATGTCACATTATTTTTTGTCCGATTGTTTCCTTAGTATTTGTCTATTAATATTAGAGACATTTTGTTGGATAAAGCACAGCAGCACTGATTCATTGTGTTGAATTAAACTCAGACACAGGGCCTGCAATGCTAATTAATCAACATTTAAACCTTTAAAATATTATTCAATTAACTTAAAGCAAGCACCACCAAAATGTGAACGCTGCAAGCCATTTTTCCTTCAGATTCTGAAGCTCTCGTGGTTTCCCGTCTAACTTATCATGCTCTATACATTCGTTAATCGGGATCAAAACTTTCAAATTTCAACACGTTTGGAGTATTGATCGTGCACTCGACGGCTGCATGTATTCGTTCAAATATCGTGTTTCTAGATATCACTTTAGGTTTATTACATGTGTTCAATTTTTGTGTCTCTAGATACCGTTGTATGCCTAAATAAAACCACTGATATTGTAAGTCAATTGAGTTGTTGACAAGGACAAACCATTCATGCACCTTTGCTTAGTTGCTTGTCCACAAAGAGGACCTTTCAGAAATCAATTAGTTTAGCTTAAAAAGATCTAAGCTAGCTCCATAACTATTGTTTTAAAACTGGAAATCTAAGGCCAAAAGTGTAGCCTTATCATGATGCATGTTTGAGTTTTTTGGCCTAAACTAAAATTTATACAATAATTAAAGATGTCAGTTCAGAGTTGACACCCAAATTAAAGTAAATTATCTAAACTATGTTTTAGGAAGTCAAAAACTAAGTTTTACCACACCACGACCAAACCATCACCAGTTAAAATAACACAGTCAAATTATAACAAATGTCAACTAGCAACTTGGTGTGAATTTAATTATAATTTAATTAGGGTTAATTATAAATTTATAAGAAGTGAATCAGATCAACAAGCATTTTGCATGGTCTGCACTAATATAATAAGGCAAAGATGGTTGTGATATTTTTAAGGTGTTCATCGTCTTGCTCACTGTATTAGACTTGATTAAGCACTTGATCATCATGAATTAATCGACCGCTAATCCGAAATTGCAGAAAAACCTAACAAGAATTACGAATTTAAGTTCACGTACTGAAGAAAGAAGAAGAAGAAGAAGGAGGAGGAGGAGGAGGAGGTGGGGATGTAACCAACTTTTTGTGTTCAATTTATTTAGCATATATGTTAGTGTTGCGGTGGCAAAGATGATTTAGAAGTGTGGTTTTCTTGTCTGTGGTCTTCTTGTTGAATGTTTGAATACAAAGAGTCATGCTTCTTAGGATAATATGAACGCGTTGGTCATTGTTTTTGACCTCCTTTTTCTGTCAATTGGTTGGACTGGACCACTTCGAGATCCTTCTTTTGGGAACCAATTGTGTTTGGGTAAGTGGGAACAAGGATTTGGAGGACATTTCCTTGCGCTGTGATGGGCTATTTTTATGGGCTTAGAATCAAAATAAATAATAGCCCAATAAGTGTCCAATTGTATATTTGTATGGAGGGAATTTGGGCTTGTACGAGACCAAATAGATAATCTTAAGGACCCATCTAATCATCATTAAGTAAGCTCGATTCATTGTTTATTTTGATAAGTTACTTGACCATTTCCAAAATGCGTCGAGAAACACATGAAACACGATTGTGTCGGTGTCATACGGAACAGGTTGAGTTGGGCTGGTTTGTTGTAAATCGTTATGTTTGAAGGACTACATGTAGCTTCATTTGCAAATTTCTTAACATAACTCAATCGTTTGTGATATGTTGAATTGAATCAAACATAGGGGTGCATGTGAGGGTAATAAGAGAATTATATTACTTGTAAACATGCGAATAACATTATACATGGTTGGCATGTCCGATAATCAAAGTACAAGTCGAATCTAGTTACTCGTTAACGTGATAAATTAAATATGAATTAGACCTATAGATTTTACATAATGTATACTTTTTATTTGTAAAAATATATAGGTCCAACAATAATTTGAATTTGTTTCATTATTGATGATGTCCTTAAACTTCTTTTCTTATAATAGGAAATCAAAGATAAAACAAAACAGTAAATAAACACTATAAAGAACAAGATTAGTAACTTAGTAAAAATGACAACTTGACCTCATTTTTTCAGACGCTTGACCTCATTTTTTTCAGACACTTTGTAAAAATATATAGGTCCAACATTATTTTAGACGCTTGACCTCATTTTCATTTTATTTCATTGCTTGCCGTGAGAAGTAACTTAGTAAAAATGACAACTTTGATATCTACCATTGTTTTGAATAACAACTATACTTCAAAAACATGTGTATGTGTTTTGAGGACTATATTGTTGGAGAGAAACTCGATTAAAATTTTGCCATGTTGTTGTAGTAAGTTTCATTATGTTCTACTATATCAAAATTGACACACCCCGACCCGAAAGTAGGGCGTGCTGGCCGTCAAGTGAGTGTGACGTAGCCAAGTGCACAGTGCGGAAGCAAGAATCATTAACAAAGTACGAACTAATTAAAACCAAACTACTAGCAACCTAGATAAGATAGTGTGCTAGAGTGAAAATATAGTACTTATACAGAACCAGAGCGTACTAAGTCAAAGTGTAGTCAAGCATGAAAAAAATAAGTTCGAATAACACCAACGGGTGTCCTACATAATAATGAGTCTGTCAGAATTGCCGAATGGTCCTCGCTAGCCACCACAGGTACTCTAACTATCTAGAACATGGAGGGGCGAAAAACAAAATTGAGGGGGTCAACAAAACAAATCTTTTCAAAATCATTCTTTTCTCAAAAGTATAGCCCCTCACCGTAAAACATGTATAGTTTTCCAGAAAATAATACGTACATATATATCACAACCTTTCTCAGCATAAAACATTATCAAACGTATCTCATAATATGTCATGCAATGCGTTTCAATGCCAATATGAATCTCATAAGTCATGCCATGCGATGCATTTCAATAACCATATCGCTACTAGATATCAACTCAGCCCTCAGCTGTACATATAGCTCATAACATCTCAATCTCATCATATATCTATACACTGCACGTACATCAATATCCTCATGAGGTCATCATCACATCACTATATCAATATAAAATGCTCTAGTGCTACAATCACGTGAAGACTGTGCGAATGATCGCGGGTTACCTACGAGTCGAACCCACTCAAAGGTGGTCTATACGACAAGACTGTGCACCTAACTTGGATCCAAGGCGAGCATGCGGTGCGGGAGGTAAACGACACGTGAAAGACTGTGCCTCTAACTCTGGGCGTGAGCACTAACAATATGTGCAAGCTTATGAGCTAATATATCACATCATATCTCATCATATATCGTCTGTTCTTTCTGTTGGAGGTATGCCCTGAAAGTCAATTTTGGAAGAAACATTTCAGGACATTGTCTGTATGTATAGATAACTCTAAATACAGCAAAAGGCAAAGTCACTCATTAGGACTATCTCAATAAATGATATAAGTCCAAAATAGTGAATCTATGGACAATGGATTGATGGAAGAAGTAATCTAATAATGTTAGACTACAGAGACATTCTTCCCATAACCATGATGTTCAAAATGTTCCTGGTCGTAGGATTGTCAGAGGGATACTGACAATACATAGACCAGTACATACTATGTCCCCTTCAAATGGGAAGGATGGAAAGTCTCATGCCATTCGTGTAGTGACACTAAGACAAGTATGTAGGGCTCATTAAGGGAATGAGTTCACTGAACACAATCAAAAGAGAAAACTTGCATGGAGGTCTACTCACATGTCAAGCAAGTAACTCTACTGGTTGAAATGTGTAAGTAATCCTTTGACCTGAGACATCATAGTTGTCTTGAGGATACGTTGCTGATCATTTGATAATGAGACATGACCACATCTCATCTTGGATGTGTTCTATGCATTGTTGGGGTAAGTGATTTATTCTCAGAGGCATGTGAATGATCAACATGGGATCTCTAATCCTTGTTACGAAAGGAAGAATACTCTAAGATATGATTCGGGAATCTTCGGTCGAAGTATCGAGCGTAATGATGGAAGGCGTTCCTATACAATTCAATTGAATCATATAACTAAGTATAATCACATTAGGGGTTTGACATTAAGTATCCATACCCTAGTAATGTGTTTGTGAGTATTGTATTAGAGAATGATCGAATTACATTGTAATTCCAACTGAATAGGTTCTCCGACAAAATTCTACATTAGCTTAAGTAGCCATGATATATGGTTAGATGTCACTCATGGCTTGTGGGTTCCTCTAGATGATTAAATATGTAGTCATCAAAGAAGGAGTTGAATTAAAAGTAAGTTTTAATCCACTAAGTGATTGGTTAAATGCTAATCAATTGGATTAATTCCAATCACCTCGCTGCCTTGCTAATTGGAACCTAAAACGATTGTACACCGATACACTCTTGTGATGAGATAACTAAAGGATGATGGAGTTAATTAATTGGATTAATTAAGTGTTATGATTAATTAGAAAGTCTAAAGAAATCATAGAAGCGATAAAAGATCGTTTCGGGCTTAAAGAAAAGTTCGGGTTCATTCGGGCCCATTGGGCTTTTATTCAAGCATAAGATGATTTAAAATAATAAAAGCCCAAAGCCCAAACAACACATAGAGAGGCCGGCCAAGGGTAAGAGAGAAGGAGAGAGAAAGGTCAAAATGTTGACTATCTTCTTTTCATTTATAAAGGAAGTTTAATGAAAAGTTTCTTTAGGGTTTTTGTGTGTTCATTTTAACAAAGGAGAAAACACAAGTCTCTCTTTCTCTCTCAACACACATAGCTGGCCACCATAAGAGGAAACACTAACCATCTTTCCTCCTTTTGGTTACTCCATCATCCATCTCACTACACTAGTGGGTGTGGGTCTTTAGAGGTCTTCTACCTTGGACACTAGAGGAGAATCAAATGAGCTCATATTCCAACAAGGTGGAGGAATCAAGGAGGGGGGCTAGACTCAAGGAGTTCCAAGAACAAAGAGCTTGGAGGTGTTCCATCCTTGGTCTAAAGTCTAGATCAAGAGGTATAAAACTTCACCTTTACTTTGTTCTTCAATATTTTATATGATGCATCAACTATGAACCTATGATTCTTGAAGGGGATTTGCATGACTATAGCTTTGATAATATGTGATAATATGCTTCCGTTGCTTATGTATATAAATTTTGAATTGTATATGCATGCTAGTCACTAGAAATCCCACTTAAATCTCATAATTTCCCTTCAAGTGGTATCAAAAGCCAAATGTTTATATTTGATGTGTCCTTTTGGATTTTATGCATATGGGTTTTTAATATTATGTTTGACATATTATTTCTTCATTCAAAATATGTTTATCTTTTGTTTTTCAAATGTTGAAAAATGTGTATCAAGAGTTGAAAAAGATATGTATGCAAAAAGTGTTTTGGATGCATGAATGAAGAGTGAGTTTTTTGAACAAAATTTGGGGTTTTTATACCATAAGGGAGAGCACGGTTTTTTGGGGATTTTTTTGGCTTATGTTTGTGTTTTATTTTAAGTTACACACACACACTTTGAAGCTAGAAAGAAGAGGCCTTGTCACTTTTGTTTTTTGGTTTGAAAAGTCACCAAGAAAGTGAAAATCTTGAAATTGTTTTCATGGTTTTGTTCTTGGTGTTCATGGTCTTGTTCTTGGTGTAAATGATTTTGATCTTTGTTTGTTTTTGGATGATAAACTTTCCATCAATAGCTTTCCCTAGATTTACTCCATCCTAGACTTGACTAGGAGGCTATACCCCCACCATACCTTTAAAGTCAACAAGTACAAAAGGTGACAAGGAAAAGTATGGGCTCTTGCTTTATTTTGAAATTAAGGGAACAAGATATGACTTATCCCTCTCCCCACTCCTAGAACCGGCCAACCCTATTGATGGGGCCTTTATAGGCTATTTTGCAATTTAAAAAGTTGATGATACTTTCTAGTATTTACGGTTTGATCCATAACTTTTCATAATTGTATTTCGGCCCCACCTCTCTATGAGGTTAAAATATTTTGATTTTAATTTTGTTTGTAGCTTCAACTCATCATACAATTATGCCCATATATACTAAATCTAATTTATTATGTTGCATTCCAATTTAATTATTTAATGTGATTAAGTAGTTAGTAAAATGGTTGACTATGGATTTATACCTTAAACGATAATTGAGCTACGAGTAAGGCCGCTAAACTCAAATTGTTTGAACCATGGGAATGT
The DNA here is from genome assembly GCA_963580275.1 of Crataegus laevigata. NCBI lineage: Eukaryota > Viridiplantae > Streptophyta > Magnoliopsida > Rosales > Rosaceae > Crataegus > Crataegus laevigata. Next base: position 11,128,833 of record OY756940.1, on the reverse strand, counting down.
GTTTTAATTATCGTTTCAATTGGACCACAACACGTTAGACGTTAATCTTTCTCTCCCTCTTAGTATATGTAATTTGTAGGAATTTGTACAAATCGGTTTGTAATTCTTATTACTTCTTTATCTCTTTCAATTAGTTGATTCCCTCTAGTACTAGACTAGAGTTTCTTTAACTATTTGGTAAGGAGACATATTAAAAGGGGTTTTTCATGAGATTAAAGATTTGTTGGGTCCAACGCCCTAATTAGCAATGAATGATTGTCTTTCGTTTCTAATGGCTCAATGTTTTAATTGGATTGAAAGCACGTAATTAAAACGATACAATCCTCCCTAGATCTTATTCAACAATGTTGGCTCGTTGTTGAATCAACCTAAAAGTCCATAGTCATCCAAATAGATAATCTTAAGGACCCATCTAATCATTATTAAGTAAGCTCGATTCATTGTTTATTTTGATAAGTTACTTGACCATTTTCAAAATGCGTCGAGAAACACATTAAACACGATTGTGTTGGTGTCATACAGAACGGGTTGAGTTGGGCTGGTTTGTTGTAAATCGTTATGTTTGAAGGACTACATGTAGCTTCATTTGCAAATTTCTTAACATAACTCAATCGTTTGTGATATGTTGAATTGAATCAAACGTAGGGGTGCATGTGAGGGTAATAAGAGAATTATATTACTTGTAAACATGCGAATAACATTATACATGGTTGGCCTGTCCGATAATCAAAGTACAAGTTGAATCTAGTTACTCACTAACGTGATAAATTAAATATGAATTAGACCTATAGATTTTACATAATGTATACTTTTTATTTATAAAAACATATAGGTCCAACATTAATTTGAATTTGTTTAAGTATTGATGATGTGCTTAAACTTCTTTTCTTATAATAGGAAATCAAAGATAAAACAAAACAGTAAATAAACACTATAAAGAACAAGATTACTAATCCAAGAAAAAGAAAACAACATTATTTCAGACGCTTGACCTCATTTTCATTTTATTTCATTGCTTGCCGTGAGAAGTAACTTAGTAAAAATGACAACTTTGATATCTACCATTGTTTTGAATAACAACTATACTTCAAAAACATGTGTATATGTTTTGAGGACTATATTGTTGGAGCGAAACTCAATTAAAATTTTGCCATGTCGTTGTAGTAAGTTTCATTATGTTCTACTATATCAAAATTAGTATATTCCATATCCCGATAATTTTCAATTATGGTTCGTTGAAACCCTAAAGTTTTGTTTGGTCGAAGAGAACTTGTTAGGAGGGAGCGAAGAATTAAAATGACTGAACATGACTTAGTTTGGATGGAAAACTTAATGAAATTAGAGGTGGACGACAAATTAATAATTTTGAAAAATTGATATAACAAATTGCCTTAAAATTTTAGTTCATATGACAATTTAAAAAAAATTCCATCCACAAATCGAATATTGATTAGACCATTTCGATCCATACAATAATATGACAACACCAAAAGAATGGAGCAAGAACAGACAATAAACTTCAATGACATGAGCGTATACACTCTCTACGTATAGATAAGCATCCAATCAAGGTAGCAAAGTTTATCTTCCAAATCAGACCTAAACCAAAGCCAAAGAAGATGCCTTGATTAGGTCATGAAACAAGCAAGCATCAAATGCAACTTCCAACAAAGGGAAAACCAAAACCACGGAGTATCGGACCATGAGCACCACCTACAATGACGAGTAGGAGTTTTTATTTAAAATTGCTCGTTGTCGATTCATAGAATTTTTATTTATGATCAAAACCATATCACTTTATAAGGATTGCTTATGCAAAAAATCAATTAAAACTAAAGTCGTTTAGTTATCAAACTGTATAAAAACAGATGAAGAGAATTAGTGAAAGTATCACGAATCGTCTATCTATTTACTACTATAGATTGACTAAAACGACTTTAGTTTAGTTCATTTTTGGTAGGGATGATGTTTACAAGAGTTATTTATAATATAAACAGTTTTAATCATAAGCACAAAACTTTGTAGTTTGAATCTAAAGAATTTGGAATATAAGTACCAGTAGATGCATTGTTCTAAAATCACCAACCGGAGGATCCTTTTGGTGGGGGTTTTAGGGATCCTTGAATTGTGTCTGATCATTGTACATTGTGCGGTCAGTTTTTGTCAAGCACTGTTGGTGTTTAATTTTAAATTAAAATATTTAAAATGATTTCTGACTGCACGATGTACAATGAACAGACACAATTTACGAATCCAAATCCCGGGATCAGGCGAGAATCCGGACTCCTAAAATCACAACGTAAATCAGGTTTGTTGTCGTCAGCGAGACGAAACGGAACGTTTTCGTCGGCTAGATAAATTATTGAATTTCGCAGCCGAGGTCTCCATTCTCCAGTAGTCCAGCCGAGAAACATCAATCCTCTTAAGAAAATAGCGAGAGAAAATACGGGCTCTCTCCTTTCCACTCCTATTTTTCTCGGCAACCAAACACAGGATTCGTCCTTTTTCCCACGATTACCTCCTCCAATCCCCTCTCGTTGTCCACAGTTTCTCCGATTCTACGCCCACTCAATCCATCCGATCAAACACTCACAGGCTCTGAAACCAGTCTTCTGAAGCATCAAACCTAGCAACACACCCAATTCTCTTCGTCTGGGATTGGATTGGAATTGACTGAGTCGACGCGGAAGGATGTTCTTCTCGGGCGATTCATCGACTCGGAAGCGAGTTGATTTGGGGGGACGGAGTACGAAGGAAAGGGACAGGCAGAAGCTTTTGGAGCAGACAAGGTTGGAGCGCAACCGCCGGTTGTGGATACGACAGCAGAACTCGGCGGCTTTGAAAATCCAGGTTTGGACTTCTGCATTTTGCTTTCTATGCGGTCTAATTCGACAGTGTTGAGAGTTGAAAATGTGTGGAATTGGAGAAAATTGCATCGGTTTGATTGTGTTTTTAACTTAAATAGTTGGAGGTGAATGTTGCCACATTCTGCGGTGTAGTTTCGATTGTAAAAGACAGTAAATTGAGGTTCTTTGGGTAGTTATTGGTAATGGTTTGTGCATTGGATGATAGTTTATGAAATGTGTGGAGTTTACGGAATTTGAACATGTTTTTAATTGTCGCGGGATAGACTACGTGGTGGTCAAGAGAATAGGTGGAACTTGATGCGTTTTGCTTGTTTAATCTCTGTTCATTCTGAATGCTTGTAAGTGCTGAACGCTAATTATTTTACTATGGTTGATCGGGTGACACATGCTTTCCCGGCTAGTACATAACTGGATGTACTGTTCTGCGGGTCGAATTTTAATTAGGTAGATCTCATGAGTTAATAGGGAATGCAGCCAACATTTGAGCTAATCACATTTCACACCCACAAAGGTTTTTTCAACATACAACTTTATATATAATTATGTGAAGAATGAAACTTTGAGCACGTGTTGATTTTCTAGAACTAAACACTGACCAGACATCTTCAAAATAATATTGAAGGTGTATACTCAGCTTACATGTGTCTGAGGCATAACTCAGTTTTTAGTTTCACACCCCACGTAAAGAGAAGATACCAAGTTCAAATCTTTTTCAATTGTCACGACTGGAATGAAGAAGTATAGGAATTCATCTTAGTTTTATAGAACGTGTGCAATATTTTATAAAAGCTAAGTGGACATAAGCGCAGCTGGAAATAGTGCAACGTGCCTTTCCTATGATATTTAAAGGGGCTTTCCTTTTCCTTCCTCTCATTTAATGTAGGTACAGGAGAACGTTTGCCATCCTTCTATCTCTAGTCAGCCTTTCTGAAATGCTTTTTTCTATTTAGGTTATGACTGGTCAATAAAGCTAAGTAAATTTGCGTGACATGGATTCAATGTCATCAAGGTAATAAATGTAGCGATAATTTATCCTTCGGTGCTGTATTTATGAAATTATTACATGGAGCTATAATATCTATTGAAGCATATGAAAAGGTGAACTTTCAATTAGATTCAGACTTATTTTGCACGTTACTGGGCATCCGTATACATATGATGTCTCAACCTGGTCACTAATTTTAGTAGGCTATGAGTACTTTTTGATTGCTTTTTGTTTGAAATAGTTTTTCTTGGCCGTTTGGCTAAGATCAAGTGTATCATGTCTCCATTCGAGTTTTTCAAGTGTTGACTAATTACTAGCTACAGAAATGCTTCAGAGGGAGGAAGGTGGCAGCGGCTGAACATTCTAAGGTGCGCGAGCAGTTCTATGGAAGATATGGGAGGCACTGCCAGAATGTGGACAGGTTAGATTTGGATCCTTATTATCTTTTATATTCCACTTTTGTCTTAGTTATTGTTAATTAAAGATTTTGCTTTAAGCATCGTGACCTTCGTCAAATTGTCTCTGTGCATTCAGGTTTAGTTTTGGTCCCGATTCAGAGTTTCTCCGGCAGTTACTTTTCTTCTTTGATGCTCGAAGCGTTGGTGATTTTTCCATCCTTGTGGAGACGTGCCGATTGCTTCATCAATTTGTCAGAGATACAGGTAAGTTTATTCTTTTATGAAGAGCTGTCTGTACAAGAAATTATGTGATAAATATACCTCACATAATAAATTCTCTTTCAAAAAAAAAAAAAAAAAAAAAAATCTCCACTGGTAAATTCTGTTTGGGGCTGATCTTCTCTGGAACCCTCATTTTAGAGCAGGGATTGCTTTTATGGTTTCTCCCTTCTCATGCATTTTAAGACTTAACCTGAAACCCGTCCATCTCCCCAAATGAGTAATGAATAATTGGCACTATATGTGCTAGGGCCGCTGAGTAGGCTTGTTTTGGTTTTTAAGAGGGGTTAATGATTCGGTTGATTGTAAGATAATTAGAATCTGACAAAGATAAAACTAATTTGTAATAGCTTTTTATGGTTAAAAACCCTGAAACCTTCAACACTTTTCTACAATCCAGATTATTTAGATTGGAAATTATTGGTTGCCCAAACAATTCTCAAAGGTAACATGCCAATTCTACCATTAAGGATCTTCAACTGTCCATGACTTCGTGCAGTTGACTGTATGACTAGCCTGTCTTCACATTAAATCCTGATCCATGCTCTACTTGATAAGTATGGAGCTGGCTACAAGTGTGCAATTGATCTGGTTCTTATCTGCTCAATAATTTCAAAATTTGATTATGCAGAAATAGCCAAGGAAGCACATTTAAAAAAAAAAAAAAAAAAAAACAACTTTTGTACAATTATATAAAACATTGGTTTTAAGATGTAATGAAGACGTCTTGAGGTTCTGCTTGTTTCACACTGCTTAGTACATGTTTGGTGTTGTTGACAATATATGATCTTGAAACAGGGGATATTGTTAGCCTCATTGCAGGCATGGATTATTCGTCCAAGCATGCTTTGGTGAAACACAGAGTGAAGCAACTTGCATATATCTGTATTAAGGCTGTTCATCAAAACAGGTTGGTTACATTGATATCAATTTATTTTTATGTTTTTGGTCATTTTTCTTCTGGACTTTAAGAAAAGATATGGAGTACCTGGAGCTGATAGAACTGTCAATTTGGTGTTTTTCTTGATCTCGTGTGTTTTTTTTTTGTTATGCCTAGCTCTATTTTATTATGAGCATCTCATTTCTTGATTGATTTCTTATATAAAATCACTACTCAAGTCATTATATTGGTTCTCATTTCTGGGTCATTGTACTCTTTTCTATTAATGGGCGGGTAAATGAAAGCTGTTGCACTGTGATGACGTCTCTTTTGCTCTAATAGCACATGGAATCATGGAATAAAAGCTATTCTAGACATTGAAATTCTAGGAATTTTGTTTTTACAAATACACTTCACTTTGCAAGTGTATGTCATACTGTACACTTTACTTGTGGCTTAACTAATTCTGTTGTTCTGGTTGTTGGGTTAGAGGGACTTGCCGATTTGTGTTTCACTAACTTTCATGCATGCTAGAAAGTAGTCATCTGCAAATTTGTTTTAGAAGTGGGATATGAACCTATAGTTCTATGGTTTTGTTGGTGTCTGATGTCCAATACATATATGGTTTTTGAGTTGCTTGATACCCATAGTTGCGTACTGAACTGTGTTATTGGACAGAAATCAGTTGAAGGATCAACTATTTGCAGCCCCTGAGGAGGCCACCATGCCAACAACTTTATTGTTAGAAGCATTAGTTTTATTGATAGATCCCAAGCTTCCATGGGCTTGTGAGATAGTTGGATATCTTTTGCAAAGAAAGGCTTTTGTCCTGTATAGAGAGATTATTTTTACAGGAAAGGTATGCATCTAATTCCAGCTCTTTGTTCATACGCAATAACTTTTGTTCTAAGGAGAGGCTTTCCCTATAAGCCAAATCACAATTCAAAGAAAAATGATGTAGTAAACCCCCATTCTTTTTACGAAGTATGAACCATTAAGGAAACCTATAAAGGTTTGGCCTCATCTTGGTCAACAGTACCCTAAAGTTATTAGTCCTAGGGCTGTTTCTAATGTTATGGTAATGATTTCTTGATTTTGGCATCATGAGACTCCTATTGAGCAAACTTTGATATTATCAGTTTCTGCATTTGGCTTCAGATCGTATCCATCAATATTTCCTTACAGCTCGTACCCCTTTACAAACATACGAAACTGAAACTCCCAAGAAAAAGAGTTCTTCACATTCAATTTGATGGGAAAAATTTCTGAATTTTCTGACATTTGGAAACCCCAAGACAGATCAAAGAGAAGCCAAGAAACCAGAAAATCAACAAAAAAGAATACTGAAAAAGATTTTGGCAACATGACACCACAGTTCTACTATGATGTGTCAGACTCAAAGAAAACCTAGAACAACCTCCTCTAAATCAGATAGGCTCTGATACCACAACAGAATATTACCAAGAATGTTTTCTGTATATTCTTCTCTCTAAGAGGCTGAACTTATAAAACATCATATAAAGCTGTGGGCGTAAAGAAACAGAAAACTTTCTCAGTAAGTTTTCAATTGTATTAACTGAATAATGACTTTACACACTGTGAAGATATATATAGCCCTTTGGCTATTTACATAGATACCCCTAACTACCTTTACAGCTGTCCTAACTAATCACAACAGATATCACAACTAATTTCAACTAATTACATTTAGTTATTTAACAGTAACAGAATTTTTAACAGTAACAGGATTGGATGACTTGTCAATTTCCCTAATAGGGCGGAAACTAACACAATATTCCTAATGGTGAATCTTACACCCCACCCCAAACATAGTTATCAAGCTTTAGATTTCCGTATCATATTAATTCCTGAAACTGAGGTTTCTCGCAAAGAAGCGACTCAGAACATCTATAACAGAAGTGAACAAGGGTGATGACAAAGAATCACCTTCTCAGCCTTCAATTAGCTTTAAATCACCAATCTGCTTTCCCATTAATATAGAAAGTTAGCTGAAAGCTCTCCCTTAATTTTTTTTTTCAATTTACGTGGTTATGTATTTTTTCTAGTCTTTCTGTTTCCAGAGATCTGTCATTTACTTTATGTTGGCATTCACATGAGTGAACTCATTTCCTAAACCTATGAGTAATGGGGTGCAGGAAAGTATAAAGACTCATAACTCAATTGGCAGAGTGTCTTCGTTGGAGCGTAGTCTTGCTGTTGTAATTTCTCACATTGGTCAGGAGCCATGTACGTGCCCAAACATCGATCCACATTGGAGTTTTTCATCTCAAATTCTTACAGTTCCTTTTTTATGGAAGCTATTCCCCTACTTAGGAGAGGTAAACTTGAATCGCTTGGTACCTATGTCTTTTGAAGCCCTCTTTTTTTTTATTTTTTTTATTTTTATTTTTATTTTTACTGTATTAAGATTTCCTGGGCTTCTACCATTCTGTAATTAAGATAATCTCTTTTCATTTAGGTTTTTGCAAGACAAGGGCTGAGCCAGCATTACATTAATCAAATGGCACTCTGTGTGAAAAGTCATGCTGATGTACTGCCGAAAGATGCATCAATTGAGTTACCCGGTTATGCCTGCCTTATTGGAAATATATTGGAATCTTCCGGAGTCGCTTTATCTCAGATTGACTGCTCATTTCAAATGGTAAATACCAGACTGCTATCAGAAGTAGAAATGGTACCATGTTATGGTTGTTTAGTATGTTTTGGTTCAAGTTGTTGCATAAATTTATGTGCTTAGAAATTAGGGAGGTCTTAGGTTCAATTTTCGCAATAGGTGTACTTTGTGATATACTATGGGGAAAAAGTAGTACGTATGCCGTATGGTGATTAACTTCGTACGAGTGATAGGTTTTTGATAATGGATAATTATTCTCATAAATATGTATAGTACATTAGTACTTCGTGTAAAGTTTCATTCTGCTCACTTACACACATGCACACATTATATATATATATATATATATATATATATATATATATATTTATTTATTTATTTATTTATTTATTTATAATCCATCCTTTTTTACGGCTTTGATCCCTAATATCAGGCTTTAGACCTTGCTGGCGTTGCAACATTCTTGTTGGAGGCCCTTCCTTCAATGAAATCATCAAATAGAGAAAGCAAAGAAGGTCTGCATTCCAAATACTGTATTTTATTCCCCTCTTACTATTGTTTTTATAGTTTCATTTTTTCCAAGTTGTCTCCATCTAAAATCTTCTGTTCAATTTTTTTAATGTGTGTAATATACTTAAATTCTCTATTACATGTGCACATACATATGGTGATTTCAGATTTGATGGGTGATGATGACATGATTGAAGGAGATGATGCAATGGAAGTTTGTTTAAATAACGATTTAGAGCGACAGATATGTGATGCCATAGATCCGCGCTTTCTTCTGCAATTAGTAAGCCATCTTGTGATTATCTACTTCTATTTTCTATGCAAGTACATCTATATTAAGCCAATTTGTTTTAACTCTAAATTCCAACCAAGATTTGTTGTTTAATGTTTTGAGCAGACAAATGTTTTGTTTGGAGGTATTTCACTTGCCAGTGGCTCGCAACACGGACCTGATGATAAAGAGGTGTCAGCTGTTGGTGCGGCTTGTGCTTTTCTGCATGTTACTTTCAACACCTTACCTCTGGAGAGAATCATGACTATACTAGCTTATAGAACGGAACTTGTTCCGGTGCTTTGGAATTTTATGAGACGGTGCCACGAAAATCAGAAATGGCAGTCAGTGTCTGAGCAGTTGGCATATCTGCTGCCTGGAGATGCACCTGGCTGGCTATTACCTTTGGCTGTATTCTGTCCTGTGTACAAGTAATAGTCCCTGCTTAATTTTGCTTGGATCTTGTCTATATATATTTTAGTGGTGTGAAGTTAGTTTTATGTTTTCTGTGTTGATCCTAGAGTATTGCGTAGCAGCTTGAGATAGGATTACCTTTGATTCGTTCATTTCCCTTTTGTTATGGATCAGGCACATGCTTACAATAGTTGATAATGAGGAGTTCTATGAGCAGGAGAAGCCACTGTCATTGAAGGATATCAGATGCCTAGTTATCATACTCAGACAGGTGATTCTGTAGTAAAATGATCAAAAGAAGGATGTTCATTGTGGAACTGACATGTGGTTATCCTTTGGCTAAATGTAGTCTTTAGGGCTGTAATTAGTTGTTTTCTGTGTATGACATTAGCAAACAAGATGTACAAAACTGTATCAATTGCTAATTCTGCACATAATGTTGATCTGTGATGTTTACTCTGAATTTCAAATGAATAGTTGCATTATCCGGACTCCTTTTTTCTGCAGGCCCTATGGCAACTTCTTTGGGTGAATCCTACAGCTCCCACTAATTCTGTGAAACCTGTCACAACCAGCGCTTCTAATAAGAAGCACCCTGTGGAGTTAATTCAACATAGGGTTAGCATTGTAGCTTCTGAACTCCTCTCCCAGGTATCAACGAGCTATGTGTTGCGTCTGTTTTATTGAAAAAGGATATACCCTTCTTATTGTACATTTTGTGTTTGCCCTCTCCTTTGCAGGTTGTCTGATTTTTGGTTCTCTTTGTTGAGAAATGCCCCCAATACAATGGACAGGAAATCTTACACTTTTTTTTTTTTTCCAATTTGTTGTGTGTAGTTGCAAGATTGGAACAATAGACGTGAATTCACATCCCCCAGTGACTTTCATGCTGATGGTGTCAATGAGTTCTTTATTGCACAGGTAAACATTTCCTAGGTGCCTAGAACCAAGATCTTGCTAGCACTGGTTTTAATGTCTGTATTTTTCAGGCTGTGATAGAAAATACCCGGGCAAATGACATCATGAAGCAAGCTCCCTTCCTGGTACCATTCACAAGCAGAGTTAAAATATTCACTGTAAGTATTTAAGTGGTTAGAGGAAAAATAATATGCAAATCTATATGCACTTAAGTCTTATCATGTTTAAAAAAAATTAATTAGTTTATTCAAACCAATTTGTCAGTCACAATTGGCAGCAGCTAGACAAAGACATGAGTCTAATTCTGTATTCACCAGAAACCGATTCAGAATACGGCGGGATCGTATCTTGGAAGATGCTTATGATCAAATGAGTGCCCTGTCTGAAGATGATCTTCGGGGACCGGTAATGCATCTGTTTTTATTTGTATACATGCAATAGATGGAGGTTATGGTTGGGATTGTTTTTGACAATTCTATAAATGCTACCAAATAACAAAAATAGTTACTTTGTATTGTTTTGCTGAGTGCTCTTTGGGGTCAAATAGGCACTGAATTTTCGGAGAGTCTTGCCTATTTTTGCAAGCACTTTTCCTCCCATTTTCTTATCCAATACCAGAATAACCGCCTTATCATTTTGACCTGTCTATTTAATTTGCAGATTCGTGTAACGTTTGTAAATGAATTTGGGGTTGAGGAGGCTGGAATTGATGGTGGCGGGATTTTCAAAGACTTCATGGAGAACATTACTCGAGCAGCCTTTGATGTTCAGTATGGATTGTTTAAGGTTAGGAAATTTCCTTTCATCTATGTTTCTAAAGCCTGAATTATCTATCCACAGTTAAATATATGACTCTGAATTATGCAAAAGAAAGTACATAGCAATTGCATATTTCAAAATTACATTCATCAAACAATAAAAACAAGGGGCTCGTAGCTTCGGCAGTAGTGTACATTTGTCCCCAGTTTCAAGACAAAATTTAAATCCTTCCTCCAGTCTGAGTAAACCTCTATGTAGCAGAAATAATCACTACTAGAACGCTTGATGAAAGTCAAGTTTCCTGTGTGACATATGACGTGTCCGAAAATTAAGTGGAAACAGAGGTAGAACTGCATATCATGCTTTTTAATAAGAAAATCAAAATAGAAAGTCCAGTCCAATAAGTTGTGTCTCGAAATTCTGGTAGAAGCTAACTCACAATTATCAGACAAAAGATCTTTCTTTATTATGTTGCTAGCAATGTGATATTCACACCTAGACAGGTCATAACTTTGCTACTTAGGTATATTATATTTGTGCTGATTTTACTTATTTGTTTTCCTCCTGCTTTGCCTGGTATATTCAGGAAACATCCGATCATTTACTCTACCCTAACCCTGGTTCGGGAATGATTCACGAACAGCATCTCCAATTCTTTCACTTTCTTGGGGTTCTTCTTGCCAAGGTATCAAAAATTTTGTCTACTGTTTTAGTTCATATGATGCTTCTTCATGTTATCACATGTTTGATTCCTTACAGGCCATGTTTGAGGGGATTCTTGTAGATATACCATTTGCAACGTTTTTTCTGAGCAAATTAAAACAAAAGTAAGTGCATGTTTTCTCTTGAGAAAGTCTTGTTGATATACCATTTGCAACATGCTGCAATGCTAATACTAGAAATCTCTTTCTGTTTGTTAATTAGGTACAACTATTTAAATGATTTGCCTTCATTGGACCCAGAGTTGTACCGTCACCTTATTTTCTTGAAGGTAACCCAGATCTTTCTAAATATGCCTCCTGATATATTGTAGCATTTACTGACTACTCAGGTTTATTTTGACACGATTCTAAGAAAAGACTACACAACCCAACATCTTGATGTGAATACTCAGTTTAAAGAAATTAATGTGAATACTCAGTTTAAAGAAATTAAGTAAAATACTAAAATCACATCTGACTTCTGTTGACGTAGTTGATGGAATTTCATAAATGCACCAAACTTTATTCTGACCTCAGTATAAAGTTCTCTAATATTCAATGTATGCATAAAAAACACCTTCTAATCTTTGTAGTTGAACAATGTACTGGTGGATTTAGAAATAGAATTGTCCTACGGAATGGATATTTGTTTTGGGAATCCAATCGCATGAATTGCAAATTTGTATTTAGTTATGTCAATTTTCACGGTATCTGTTGATTATAAATTTTTATTTTTTACAACTAAATTTCACTCCAGACTTCACGAAAATTTATTCTTAGTCTACCTTTTATTGGATTGGATGCTATTATCATGCTTGATGAAAAGCAGTTGATTCAATCACTATCTTTCTCATCTGCAATTTGGATTAAAGTGTGGCTCCTGTTTAGTTGCATGTAGAGCTCACTGCTTCCTGTTTGCCATTATATCTGCAGCGTTATAAAGGAGATATATCAGAATTAGAATTGTACTTTGTCATTGTAAATAATGAATATGGGGAGCAAACAGAAGAGGAGCTGCTTCCCAGGGGAAAAAATCTACGTGTCACTAATGAGAACGTCATTACCTTTATTCATCTTGTTGCCAACCATCGTTTGAACTTTCAGGTAGTGCAACTTAACTTTTTGAACCTGTTCTTGTTCCAAATGATGTTGTAGCTTCCCCATGTGAACATGACAAATGATCATTTTCAGATACGTCAACAAAGTTCACATTTCTTAAGGGGGTTTCAGCAGCTTATTCCAAAAGATTGGATAGATATGTTTAATGAGCATGAACTTCAGGTATATTCGTCTACCCTTTGGCTTTGTTGCTTATAGTTTATTGCTAAAATAACCTGAGTATACTCACATCTTGTTTGCTGGTTCTGTAAGATCAATCATCTAAAACAAGCTTAGTCATTCTGTCCAATTTGACAATATAGTTGTGATGCCATTATTGCATTTAAGAGTTGCTAGTGATGCTACAAATGGTTATTTTGAGGTTTTTGCAAATAGGTATCGTGTGCAATTTTTTTGTTATGCTGTCTTGGTATTGTAACTCTAAAATTGTTCTGAAGTTTTGGGCTTCGGTCACTAAAGAGTTCAAGAATTACTCTCTATCTCAATTACTGTGGGATTTGTTAGCAGCAGTTAAGTGAGCTAGGTCTAGAAATGGCTGCTGTAGCCAAATCCTAATGGGATTTTTCCTAAAATAGTTAGTGGACTCCTTATCCACTTTTATGTATTTCTCTATTCATTAATTAAATTGTTTCTTCTCAAAAAAAAAAAAAAAAGTTCTGAAGAAAAAAGAATATTCTGGTAGGCATTATGCCGTACAAGTGTACTGCCATGGCAATGCGGGATGTTGTATGTGGCAATGGCATGCTCAGCACAACTTTAGAGTTTCAATTGGCTGGAACCTAGAGTCAGATCCACATTGTTTCTCCTAGTTACAGTCTGAAAAAAAAAATTGTATTAGGAAGCGAAAGTTTTATCATAATCCATTGTTTGATAAGCGGCTGTAGCTGTAATATACACTTGACATGCTTTTTCCACTTTCACAGGCAATTATGCATAAATGTCCCCTTTTCTGACCCACCTTGTTTTTACAGCTTCTGATATCAGGTTCACTTGACAGCTTGGATGTCGATGATCTACGGATGAACACAAACTATGTGGGTGGCTATCATAGTGTAAGTTCCATTTGTTTTGGCTTATTTGTATTCTTGTGGGACACATAAAACCGTTTGTGTGGATAAATGTAGCTCTAGATGAACCCAGTCATTGGTTGTCAACCTTTTTCATTACATTTTCCCTCGACTGATTTATTGCTTGTTATTTGTTTTGACAGGAGCATTATGTCATTGACATGTTCTGGGAAGTTCTGAAAAGTTTTTCATTGGAAAACCAGAAGAAATTTCTAAAGTGAGTTTTTAGTATCCATCACAAAATCCCTCTTAACATTTTTTGTGTTTTGGCTCGTCAAAATACAACAATGTTGGCTATTGCGAGTTCCTGTAATTAATTGGATTTGAAGTTAATGAACATCAGGAGAGATGCTGACTACACTACTTTTCATCCAGATTTGTGACCGGGTGCTCTCGGGGACCTCTGCTTGGATTCAGATACTTGGAGCCATTATTTTGCATACAGAGGTAAGAGTTCATTAAAGATTTATATATTGGTGAAATGGCTGATAAAGTTTATTGTACAAAATTTTTCTTTTTCTCTTGGTAAATTTTTTACCTTAATTTTTCTGCCTCTTTCCATAGGGCTGGTGGCAATGCAGCTGAAGGAGCTCTTGACCGATTACCGACTGCAGCCACTTGTATGAATCTCCTAAAGCTTCCACCATATAGAAGGTTTGCTCTCTCTCTCTCTCTCTCTCTCTCTCTCTCTCTCTCTCTCTCTCTATATATATATATATATATATATATATTGGTTTTATGATTATTTAAGCCATTGGTTGTATTCGGCTGAAATTGCTTCCTGGTTATGATGCAGTAAGGAGCAACTGGAATCAAAATTGATGTATGCTATAAGTGCAGATGCCGGCTTTGATTTGAGCTGATTGAAACCGTGCATTCTAGTTGCACCTAATCTAATCCTCTGCTCCTTTCTTCTGTGGAGCAAACCATGCTCGAGGCGGAGACAGTTCACATCATGCGCTGTTAATTTGATGCCCCTGCTTAGAATCCGAGCTGTGTAATAATTGAACGGACTTCAAAAAGCCGATAGAGCGAAGCTCAAACTTGATGGCATGTAGATATTCATATTTTCCCGCAAGCTCCTGATTTGACATGTATATATCTGTGGGGTGGTGATCTACCAAAGTTCTTGCTACGGCTTTGTTAAGTTTACATATTATATATGCAGGTCTTGGGTCAGTCGCTAGTGGCTTTCCCCGGCATAAAGAGGCGATTGTTTTGATAACTGTAACGTTTCTATTTTGTTTTATATATTTCTGTAAAGAAGGGGCAGATTATATAAATAGAAAGTGCTTTTAATTCCTCCTGTTGAACAAGTCATCTGCAGAAATAATTATGGGCTTGTTTTTTGAAAGAAGCACCGCATATGTTTTTTTGCAGAAAGCATTTAAAAGTGTTTTTTAGGATCTATTTGAATTTTTATTAAGGATTGGTTTTAAAAACGTTTTCACCAAAAGCGTTTTCAATCGTCTTAAAAACACTTTCAAACGAGTTTTATAAGTCTCGTGTCGAAATACACGAGACTCGTCTCAGAGATGTGCATGGTTCTGATTTCTCCTGCCCTCTGTTGATGCTTTATTTTTTTATTTCTCTGTTTAGTGCTTACACGCCGATACTTCAAATCGGGTTCGTGCTTTTGCTTTTCAAATGGGCGTGTAAATCAGATGAGAATGTGGTTTCCATATCATTATATTAACTTAAAATGGCGCAAGAGTCTACATAAGTTTAGGCCTTTATGGAAACCAAAACTCAGTTCCGAGAGAATAAGTGTTATTCTCAATCTCATTTATGTCATATCATACGTTCACTTAAGGTTCTTCATCACATACTTTAAGTCCCCATTTTTTATTTACCGGTTCATGACTCCTCCAATTTCAAGTAAACCTGCTGTAAAAGAAAAAATCTTACTTGTATCATTGTCGCTATACCAAGTAGAGAAATGTTAAACAAACTCTCTCAAAAGTGGGCCTCTCTGCCACTCATGTTTTTTACACAATATTTTATAGTGTTGACACAGAAATTGATATTAAATTGTGAAGTGGCAGAGAGTCCATAAATTGGGCGTTTCTATACAAGTAAGGAAAACCATGCCTAACGCTCGTGACCAGGAAACTAGAAGTTATAATTCCCGCTGAGTGTGATAATTGGCTAAAAGCCCTTTCTCCTTGGCCATTTGTTTGTCGCATAGAATTGTAGAAAGAGAAGAAAGGCTCCTTCGCCTTGCACAGAAAGCTAATAACGCCGCCGCCGATCACGCAATACACCACCCAGAGACAGAGGAGGAGCCTCACCGGCGAAGATGGTGAAGGTCCGGATGAACACCGCGGATGTCGCCGCCGAGGTCAAGTGCTTGCGGCGGCTCATCGGCATGCGCTGCTCCAACGTCTACGATCTCTCCCCCAAGGTCTCTTCTCTCTCTCTCTCTCTCTCTCTCTCTCTCTCCCCTCCATTCTCTCCTTCTTCTCCCTTTAATCAATCAAATTCGCATTCCTATGATTCTCAAATTTGTTGTGAAATTGGGTTTTCTGCAGACGTATATGTTGAAGCTCATGAATAGCAGTGGAGTCACAGAGTCCGGCGAGAGCGAGAAGGTTTTTCTATTGATTGAGAGTGGCGTCAGATTGCATACGACTCAATACGTTCGGTATGCCTATCAGTTATTGCATTCCATTGAAATTTGCAGATAATGGGTAAAAGGATATCTTTGTTTCTGCAATTTGTGCAGGGATAAGAGTAATACTCCATCTGGGTTTACCTTAAAATTGAGGAAACACATACGAACACGAAGGCTCGAGGATGTACGGCAGCTTGGATATGATAGGGTACAAGCTATATGACATTTCTGCAAATTGGGTTCTTTTTTTCATTTTTGGCTTTTTTTAACTTTTGTGCTCTCCTTTGCAGATTGTTCTCTTTCAATTTGGGCTCGGTGAAAATGCGTACTATGTTATATTGGAGCTTTATGCCCAGGGAAATGTTATTCTCGCAGATTCGGATTTTATGGTCATGACCCTTCTTCGCTCCCATAGGTTAGTGAGTAGCATCCATTTCTTATGAAATTGCTAATTATTGGGCTCACATTCTTGCACATCAACTTGGCATGTTATGAATAAAAAGTTTTCCAGTTCTTGCTTAATTATAGATGTGCTACTATTTGTGTTAGCATTTGTAGCTTTAAGATTTGGCTAGAAACATCTTTGCTAGCTTCTGATTGTTCTTACTGTTCAGTAAGAGAGCACACAAATTTCTGATTCTTTTGTTTTCTCTCTCTTAAGTTGAAATATTAATTTGGTGGTAATTCTCATTTAATAGGGATGACGATAAAGGGGTTGCAATCATGTCACGTCATCGTTATCCAATTGAAATATGTCGAGTTTTTGAGAGAACAACTGCTGAAAAGTTACAGGATGCTCTTACCTTGTCTAAGGAACCAGATAACAATGAACCCATTAAGGATCATGAAGGTGGAAATAATGTGCCTGATGCACCAAAAGAGAAAAAGGGTAAAAGTAAAGGTGGGAAGCCTGCTGAGTCAAGTAAAAGTAGCGGTGATACTAAAGCAAAACAGGCCACCTTGAAGAATGTTCTTGGGGATGCGTTGGGCTATGGACCTGCGCTATCTGAGCATATTATATTAGATGCTGGCCTCATTCCAAATACAAAAGTTTCTAAAGAGAACAAGTTAGACGATAATGCAATTCAGCTTTTGGTTGAAGCTGTTGCGAAGTTTGAGGATTGGCTGCATGATGTCATTTCAGGTGATAAAATTCCTGAAGGGTACATTTTAATGCAGAAGAATTCAGGGAAAAGTGGTCTCCCATCTGAACCAGGAAGTTCTGTCCAGGTTAGCACACTGCCTTAACATGCTTTAGATTAGTGTGTAATTTCCCTTTTTTCTTCCCTTGGTTGATGGAGATCTGCCTAGTTAGGATTCCATTACATGATATTTTAAACTTTAACAGTGACTACTGCATCTTTGCAGATATATGATGAATTCTGCCCCATATTATTGAACCAATTCAAATCAAGGGAGCATGTGGAGTTCGAAACATTTGATGCTTCTTTGGATGAGTTCTATAGCAAAATTGAGAGTCAAAGGGCAGAACAACAGCAAAAGGCAAAAGAGAGCTCTGCCACCCAGAAGCTTAATAAAATACGTGTTGATCAGGTTTGCCCTGTTTCTTCTACTATGTTATTTGAAATTCAAAGGCAGGTTTGAGTAGATTTTTTCTGCGTTATGACTTAGGTTGAACCGAAATTCCATGTACCCCGTCCCCCTTTGTTGGGGGATGGGTAGAGGGGTTGGGGGTTCGGAAATATATTAATGTTTATATATATATATATTTGATCTACGTTCTGCATTCCATGTTGTTGAACCATATGTGCTATTTATGCTTGGAATCTTTTGTCTCAATCATTTCAATCCTATGATATAGGAAAATCGTGTTCACATGCTAAGGAAAGAAGTTGATCAGTGTGTTAAAATGGCGGAATTGATAGAATATAATTTAGATGATGTGGATGCCGCTATAGTAGCTGTTCGTGTAGCTTTAGCAAAGGGCACAAGTTGGGAGGATATTGCTAGAATGGTGAAGGAGGAGAAGAAATATGGAAACCCTGTTGCTAGCCTCATTGACAAGCTTCAGCTTGAAAAAAATTGCATGACATTGCTGCTGAGCAACAATCTTGATGAAATGGATGATGATGAGAAGACTCTCCCTGCAGATAAGGTTTGTTTGAATGTTCTATTTTTCTACATCTCTAGAATAAAATAAAACGATGAGTCTTCATCCTACCTTCCACTTCCATTACCTTTCTTCCCTATTATAGGTGGAAGTTGATTTAGCCCTTTCAGCACATGCCAACGCTCGGCGGTGGTATGAACTAAAGAAAAAACAAGAGAGCAAACAAGAGAAGACTGTAACAGCACATGAAAAAGCATTTAAGGCGGCGGAGAAAAAGACTCGTCTCCAGCTGTCACAGGTAGCTTCAGCTTCCATAGTCTTATGATTTAGTTTTAAATGGCTATCTTGCAAATATAAAATGCAAATCAGTTGTTTTAGCCTTTTAGCACAACCATGTTTTTCTGATGGTATTCATCCAACTGCTAAATAGAAGCTGTAGCATGTTTAGCACAACAGAATTTTCAAGGCTGGGTGTCATAAATATAAGGACAGAATAATAGGGATTCAGAAAATATATAATGTGTGATAAGAGCAGTATGTCAACATATGCGACCGAAACACGAAGCATATATTTGTAGACGTACAAAAATATGTATACAAGGAAAAACGGAATTGTTTATAAGAGGAGAAGCATAATTAGCTGTAGATTTTTGTCACCATTATCCAATATAATCTTAGAAGATAGCTGTCTTGGATTTTTTAATTCCACTTTGTTTCAAATAACTTGCAGGAAAAAGCTGTTGCTAGCATTTCACATATGCGCAAGGTTCACTGGTTTGAGAAATTTAACTGGTTCATCAGCAGTGAGAACTATTTGATTATCAGTGGACGTGATGCTCAACAAAATGAGATGATAGTCAAGCGCTATATGTCAAAAGGAGATTTGTAAGTCAATTTAGTTATGTGGACATAATACATTTTAGTTCTTGTCTAAATGATCTAGCACTGCAAAACAATAATTATAGATTTAAATGATACACATACTATGATTTATGATTGTTCTTATAGTGTGTGGGAAAATTCTTCCTGAAGCTTATATCCATCATTTAGTTTTGTTTGTCTTACAATTTTGTATGTCCTTCGTATTGGTTACTGGAAGTGTCTAGATGTTTCTTTAGTTTACCTAATTTATTTCATTTAGTATGAAGCCAACTTAGCATCTTCTTTCTCATGTTGATTGATTTAAAAAAAAAAAAAAAAAAAAAAAACAGGTATGTTCATGCGGAGTTGCATGGGGCTTCCAGCACTGTGATAAAGAACCATAGGCCTGACCAACCAGTGCCTCCTCTTACATTAAACCAAGCAGGATGCTTCACAGTAAGTCACAGACCTTCATGTAATGCTTTTGTTTTCATATTAGTTTATTGTGTTATTGTGAGTGCTTCATATCACTGGATGTGTAATTACTGAATAGTTAACTGATTTATGCTCTAGGTTTGCCACAGCGCAGCATGGGATTCAAAGATTGTCACTAGTGCGTGGTGGGTTCATCCTCACCAGGTCAGTAAAACTGCTCCTACTGGGGAGTATCTGACAGTTGGAAGTTTTATGATTCGTGGGAAGAAGAATTTTCTTCCTCCACACCCTCTAATTATGGGCTTTGGGTTGTTATTTCGCTTGGACGAGAGCTCATTGGGCTCCCATCTGAATGAGAGGAGGGTAAGAGGTGAGGAGGAAGGGACGAATGATGTTGATGAAAATGGACCTCTAGAAGAGGTATCTGATTCTGAGTCAGAGAACGAAACCGTAGAGGAAAAACTTGCAGAAGAACCAAAACCCGCTCCTGATTCATCTATATATATTGATAAACCAGATCTGAAAGATTCATCTGAGAATGGCTTACTTACAAGCAATGCTGAAGCAAAAGACTCGGCTGAAATTCCCATGAAAGAAAAGACGACCTTGAGTGATGCTGATATTTCTGTAAATGGTGTTTCATCTGTCACCCCAGAACTTGAGGATCTCATTGATAGAGCACTTGGGCTTGGATCTACAGCTATGTCTGCTAAAAAATATCAAATTGACGCTTCTCCAGTTGATTTGGTAGCGGAACCTAATGTTGAGGAGAATAAGGCTACAGGAAGAGAGAAACCTCATATTTCAAGAGCTGAAAGAAGGAAGCTTAAGAAAGGCCAGACTGGTAGTGCTTATGAAGAACAAGCTGATCTGCTAAACGAAAAATTGAAACATGAGAGTTCAGTTAGCCAGCCTGAAAAGGAAGTTCATGAGAACAAGCCTAGTGGTGGAAAAACCAGCCAATCAAAACAACACAATATTTCTGTCAGAGAGACCGAAAATGAAGTTCATGATAAGAAGCCAAGTAGTGGAAAAGCCAGCCGTGGACAAAAGGGTAAACTCAAGAAGATGAAAGAGAAGTATGCTGATCAGGATGAGGAAGAAAGAAGGATCCGTATGGCTTTGCTAGCTGTGAGTAAAGTTACTTGCACCATTCTCATATTTATAACCAATTGATTGTAGCCCTTAATTCATCTTTTCTAAATTTGAGCTTTGATGCCTTTTACACTTGATG
Source organism: Crataegus laevigata (assembly GCA_963580275.1). NCBI lineage: Eukaryota > Viridiplantae > Streptophyta > Magnoliopsida > Rosales > Rosaceae > Crataegus > Crataegus laevigata. Next base: position 11,107,815 of record OY756940.1, on the reverse strand, counting down.
CATAATTTCGTGCCTGTTCGTACACATGCATCCGCATCTTTGCATGTGCACTAGTTATAGAACTTTCATTCTAATATTTTCTCACAAATGAACTGCAAACATATAACTGTGTCCATAACAACATCCTTCAGAATTTTCCTATGATTTTTTTTGAAGTTACTCCATTTTTTTGCTCAAGAAACCTGATAATAGATGTAAATGACGATATTTGTGAACTTCAGTCTGCTGGAAGAGTACAGAAGAGTGGGGAGTCCCAAAATGAAAATTCAGCTCTGGCTGAAGATAAGAAACTGAGTATGTCATCCTCATTCTTCATGTTTCATCAGCTTTTTAAACTTCCAAGGCCATAGGCCATCTGTGCTGGTTATTTCTCTCTAGTATCATATAATGGAAGTCCATTGATTTTTTTTGTGGTTAACGTCAATTCTTATTAATCTAGCAGGTCCTGTCGATGCTCCAAAAATATGTTATAAATGTAAAAAGGTAGGTCATCTGTCCCGGGACTGTCCAGAACATCAAGATGGTACGTTACATAGTCATGCAAATGGTGGAGTTGGAGATGACCCTCCTGTGGGTTTGGACAAATCTACTTCTGAAGTTGACAAGGTGACAATGGAGGAGGATGATATTCATGAGATAGGCGAAGAGGAGAAGGAGAAATTAAACGATGTCGATTACTTGACGGGCAATCCACTGCCCAGTGATATTCTCTTATATGCGGTGCCTGTCTGTGGTCCTTATAGCTCCGTCCAGTCTTATAAATATCATGTGAAGATAGTTCCTGGCTCTGTGAAGAGGGGGAAAGGTAAAGAACTTCTCGCTTGAATTTGTCCGCAAACTTTTGAAGTACCTGCAATGCTAGGCCACAAAATTATCTTCTCGTTTCCCTTACGTGCGTTTTTTTTTTTGGTTCAATTGCTTTTATCGCATCGGTTGACCTCCTTCTTGAATTCTTTTTTGTAGGTGCGAAAACTGCCATGAATTTGTTTAGCCACAGGCCGGAAGCAACGGTTAGAGAGAAAGAGTTGATGAAAGCATGTACTGATCCTGAGCTGGTTGCTGCAATTATCGGCAATGTGAAGATAACATCTGCAGGCCTCACTCAGTTGAAGCAGAAGCAAAAGAAAGTCAAGAAGAGCAGCAGCAAAGCTAAGTAGGTAGCCTAAACAGCTTCGTGCTGCGTCAATGTTTTGTAAACACAGACCACACTCGTTTTCTCTGTTTGGACCCGTCTCGGATGTGTTACGCCAGCATACTCTACTGTACAAATGCAGAATAATGATGTCTCCATTTTCCATGTATAAACAGTTTTGTTAAAGCAATGTGATTGTGTATTAGCATCACAGGCAGCCTGGGGTATGAGCCCTTACAAACAATTTCTACAGCAAAATTAAAGCGGGGAAAACCCCGAAAACGCTGAGGAACATTTATGTCTCAGGCAGTCACTTCAGCCGGGGGAATGTCGCTCAAATCTAAACCCTCGACTGGCAAGTCCGAAGTGAGAGGACCCAAGATTCCGTCGGAGCTGAGGGTTAAGCCACTCTGCAAAATTAAGGAAAAAAGCGTCCGGTTAAGTTAACAAACATGCCAATTTGGCTCCGCTAATCAGCCCTAAAAGCTGATTCAAGTACATTCAACTCTGGTTTCCTAGTCTGGTTTTTCCATTTGGCATGCAGAGCAAGTCTAAAGAAATAATAAATCAGCAAGTACCTCCGGCTGGAAACGGAGCATGTCTGCACGTGCCATAGCTTCCGCTTGTGCAATTCTCTGCCGGAATGTCTGTGCCATCTCCTCCGCCTAATAGAACATAATAAAAAACATACATATAAGTCATCTATCTGGTTTCAGGAAAGGTAACAAGGACATAACAGGAGAAAACACAAGAAGAAAATAAGATTGACCTTCACTACTACAACTTAGTATTCGCCATTCGGTTAGTGAAACTAGTAAAGATGTTAAGAGGTAATTGTACAGAAAATACCTTCTCAAATACAAGCTTTGGATTGCGAATCATGTCACCGGGAGTAGGTTCTAACTTCTTGGTAGAAAGACTTACACGGCCTCTCTCACGGTCATGGCTCAATATCATGACCTACAAAAAAAGAGTACAAATTTAGAAATGTTTTAACAGTGGCAAGACTATCAGCCAATAACTTGCCAAGGATATATAGTATCTAGACCTTGAGAGTGTCACCGGGTTGGAGAACTGTCGCAATATCAGAGACTCGGTCATGACTGATCTGACTAACATGAAGAAGGCCGTTGATTCCACCAATGTCAATGAAGGCACCATATGGCTTCAAGCTCTGAACAGTACCAAGGACAACTGACCCAATTCCAAGCTGGGCTTGGTTGTCTGCCATGGCCTTGCGATTACTGAGGACAAGCCTAGACTGTTCTTCATCAACCTCCACAAACTTCAGAGGAATCTCCTTTTCAAGAAGATCTTCTGCGGTTGATTTCTAATATATAAAAGTAAATGTGGTTCAGATACTGAAGCATTTAGTGTTAACAGTAATTCGAACTCAGAACTATGCCAGTGACAGCGCTGAATGCCGGATAGAAAAGAATTTTGGAAGGAGAAGCATAATGTTATGGAACTGCCTGTTTATTTCATGGACTACCACACAAGCAAATGCAATCAGAAAGATGGCGTAAGTATCAACTAAGAAGAGAATTGGAAATCTAGAAGTGAGGTTAAAGGACTAACTGTTGATATCTGGGAGAAAGGAACAAAACCTCTAAGGCCTTCCACCACGGCCACCACTCCACCTTTATTCGCACCAACGACCTGAACAAATACATTTTAGAGCGCTATTGCCTGAAAATTACAATCATACTCATGATGCTCGGAAATATATACAAATTCTAACATTCCAGGCAAGAAACCAAAGAACTAAGAGGATACTTACCTTACCCTTGACAACAACATCCTCAGCTTGGAGCTGTCTACATCTTTCCCATGCTAGGTCATACTGGATGGACTTTAAGCTCAAGATCAAGCTATCGTCAGCTTCGTTTTCACCAATAATCACAAACTCCTCTTTCACTCCGGGAACTATGCCCACTTCTTCTACACTCTTTATTTTGTGAATGCATGCCTCTTCAAGAGGCAAGTATGCTGAAGATTTTGCAGTAATGTCAACTAATGCTCCATTGTTATCTATATTGAAAACTGTTCCCCTCACCTGAAAAAAAACAACCACAAAACAAAGACGTGTGCGCAAATTTAAAATCTCCCGCAGGATAACAGAGAAACTACATATGCTGTAAACAGTTACAGGTACTCACTCTAAACCTATACGCCAAGTGAAAAAAATGAATTGAAGAAAAGCTCAAAACCGAAAAATCCGCATGCATTGCCCATGTAAACTTACATAACCACCAACAAAGTAGTGCCATTTCCAATACTTTATGCAACTGTAGATTCTACACATAAAAGAAGAACAAATAGTTCTTCTGGGTATGTTCAATGTGAGCCCAATGACACAGACCAAGTCTCGAATTCGATACAAAAAGACATAATTTATTCGTTTCAGCTCATACCCATCAAACCATTTTCACATTTAATCAAAAGGGTTAAAAAAAAAAAAAAACCAAAATTTGAATTACCAAAAGGAGAGGGTGAGAAGCAGACCTTGGTTCCAATCTCAGAATTGAAGTCGTACTTCTCGAGAGCGTTGTAAAAGGAGTCGAGAGTGAAAGAGACGCCTTCCATGGGGGCAGTACGACAACGTTCGTGAGCATCCTCGAAGATTTCCTTGAGCTTGAGGCGCTCTTTGGTCTGTGCATTCGAGATGACCGCGGCGGAGACAATGGGGAGTAAACCCGGCATTTTGTTTTGCTTCGGCAGGATTGAGGGCTTCGAGAGCCTCGAGGTGGAGAGCGGTGAGCATCTTAAACCCGTGAATTGCTGAGCCAGAGACGCCATGGCTCTCTCTCTCTCTCTCTGTTCTTTTGTGTTGCTTTTGCTCGCAGTGTGGCCTTTCAGGAAGTTGAAAGCTTTTTGGTTTTACTTGGATAAGGCATTGATCGGAAAGAGAGGAAATTTTTTAATGGGAATACAAGTGTTACATCACGTGTTTTAATAGAAGTGGTGAAATTTTTTTTTTAGTTATTAACATTTTAGCACACATATTTCACCATTTATATAGTGATATATATTATACTACTCTGTGTACCGGTCACATTGAAAAATCTCTCGAGAGAGAGCTAGAGTTGCATGGATTTTGGACAATGTGATTGTGTTGAAGTTTATGGGTCATGGTGAAAGATAGGCCCATTTAATTGGATCTAGAGCCTCCCTAAATCTGGGCTGTCATGATCCACAAGGACAGTCGCGGCAACAAGGGAGAGAGACTTCAGTTCACTATTATCATGTCGTCCTAAACTAATAATATAATACTTTATTAGAGTCTAAACACATGATATTTATTATTGGCATGAATGTCAAAACGACGTTCAGAATGAGAGGAATTTGTTTAAAATAAATACACAATTACAGTGACGTCTCGTACCAATAATACAATGATCCGTTAATTTTTCGCTATATATCTTTGCATTATTAACATAGGATGTATTTCGTGGTGCACGTACAAGTCATTCTCATCATGAAGAGCGCATATAAGTCCTTTCCGAACAAAGATGGGATTTTTAAGTGAACCCCAAAAGGTAGTTAGCAACTTATTAGGCATGAGGCACCTGTGTGAAAGAAGAATGAAGCCGTATTATTCACACTCTTAACAAATATATAAAATCTGACATCGACTGCCAAGCAGCACCAGTGGTCTAGTGGTAGAATAGTACCCTGCCACGGTACAGACCCGGGTTCGATTCCCGGCTGGTGCATTTGTTTTTATGTCTTCCGTCAAAGTTCTTGCTCCCTCGATAACATTTTTGTTTTTGTTTTTTTTTGTTTTTAATTTGGTCAAAGGAAAAAAAAACATAATTTAGAAAAATCTCAAAATTTTCTATTAAAAACCATATCTTTTGAGTTTTGATAAATAAGAATTCTCTTTGATCACGTACAATACAAACTTAAAAAAATAACACTTAAAAAAATGTCAAAACTGTCTTCTTTTTTTTAAAGCAAGACAACTGGTGCCAAGCCTCGTAATCCATCTTTTACTACTGGGCCACCAACTCGTGGTTCAAAATTGTCTATTAAAAACCATATCTTCTGAGTTTTGATATGCAAGAATTCTCTTTGTTTACGAACTTAATAACACATTCAAATCCTGCTCTCTGTACGTTAAGATATTGCCAGTTTAATCTATTGTAAAAAAATAATCTGGCGTTCAATCAATCGGAGTACCTGTCCAGACTCAAACCAAGCGAAGCACTATTCTCCACGTATGGGTTATGTAGTTTTCATCAGCACTGACCGACCACCTGAAAAAGAAAAACCCTAATTCAAAGGCTAAAATCCTTTCCATCTCCGTCGACCTTGTAGTTTGCAGAGAGCTTCCCACCTCTTCCAGAAAAGTTGCTTCCGAAGTATTTGGGCAGATTCCCACTATTTCATGCCACCTTTTACACTTGTTTGCAGATTACTAAAACAAGAATATAATATACCTGTCTTAGCTAGTTAGAACTGGTAGGAATCAAAGAATAAAAAGGTAGGAATCAAAGAATAAAAAATGAGTGTGACGTTTCGGAAAGTTATCACCCTGCAATTTTGTAATAAACTTTGGATTATCAATTAGGTTATTCAAACTGCATGCAGAGTTTGAAACTGGATTATTTTGGTGTTAATATTTAAACTTAACTGTTTAGTTACTAATCTTTGTACCATAACCTTCACTGGCTAATGAAACCACTAATACTAAACCCTTCTGCAGATAAAAAGTTAACACAATCCTGGTTAACAACTTGCTCCATTAAACTTATAAATTATAATATTATGGTGTTTCAACCGTGTGGAACAATTTGTTCTTCAAAAACTAAACTCCAAAAAATATGCTCGATCCAAGTGTCTTTGCCCTTGCTTTCATCATGTTTTTTGCTGCTTTCATTTGTTTTATTTGTAAATGACAAATTAGATTCTTTACCAAATCGAATGGAAAGAAACCCTTTAGGAAATGCGAATATATATTTTCCCCTTACGAATTGATGGAGTATAAACTATAAACTTTTATGGGAAGCAGAACAATTCAAGAGAAATTGATATTTATATATTCAAATTAGTTGTATTGGTAAATATGAATGTTCAAGCACACACCACTAAAAGTAACTTGATAATATAAGATAATATAGTGGTTTGTGCGGTATTAAGTTATATAGCGGTTTGTGCTTGACAGTAATGCAAACTAAAATGTGACGACTCAAATAATTAAAAGATATATTAAAATATGACTCGTTCTATAAGAAGTTTGAACTCATTTTCTTATTTATATATATACATATACAAGAAAATCAAAAGTAAAAACTAGGTGTATAGACAAATATTTTTAACCATTTGAGTCATAATACATATATACGTTCTATATCTAATGGCTTTCAGTTAAAATTATGTTATCACCTTCCATAAGGGAGTGCAGTTAAGAGTATGTTCTAAGGAAACGAATTGTTGAGATCAGAATGGAAACTGAAACAAATTACACAGAATAATCTGGACTGTATCTTTCAAGAGCATCACATAGGATTAACTGAAATTGATTTGTGACATTTATTTATTTGGGATTTTAACGAATTTCCGAATTGAACAGAAAATCTCTAAAATTTAGATCACTCAACATCCTAAATTGATCGAGGATCAGAAATATGATCGGGCTAGTTTAACTTCTCTCCAAAGAAAAATAAGTAAAAGATAAAAGGGAACAAAAAAAGAATACGCAAGATTGCACACCATTATATCCAATGAAAACAATATTCTTTAGTGCTACACATTTATTTTTACATCCCACACACTCTTTTTAATTTTTCACCATTGATCATCCTCAATTCAATCGTTTAAGGCCGAAAATTGAGAGGCGTGTGTGAGAAATAAAAATAGTTGTGTGAATAGCATTACCCTATTCTTTTGATGACTAGTTTCATATGAAAATTGTTTATTTGATGATATTGCATGCATGACATATATATGGCTTCTGAATTTGCATGCCGTGTTGTAGTTCTCTGTAGTTTTCGAGCAAGATTTGTTTAGTCCGAGTCCGAGGACCTCCAAATCTCAATCATGATTTTTAATTTGAAGATTGTACTTTATTAGTTATTAATAAAATTACTATTGTTTTACCTTAAATAAATAATATAAAAAGCATTTTTTCCGGCCAAAAATGACATATATAACAATTTAAAGTAAATTGTATCACAAGTGGTTTGTGTAGTGTAGTGGTTACAAGTGAATGAGGATCTCATCCGGATCATCTTTATGAGAATTCTGAAAATTTTCAAATCGTCGTGCGACCAAAAATAATTGTTGTTGCACTTTACCATGAGGTTTTGTTTCTTCAAAACAATTGTGAAAATATTTTTAATTATATGAGAACGAAGTGACTGGTCGTCGGAGAATCTTGCCGGCCGGTTGTGTCGCTGGAAAATCTCGTTGGTCGGTCACTTTTGCCAAAAAAATCTCATTGGCCGGTCGCTAGAAAAGGTTGTAGAATTAAGTGGCAATTATGTAATAATATTGAATTGTACTCTTTTTTTTATTAAATAGGGAGTTAAGAATTTCGTGATCCTAACAGTTCATCGTACATCATGCGATCAAAAATCATTTCAAAATTTAAAATTAAATATAAATAGTACTTAATGAAAACTAATCACACGATGTACAACAAACAATCACGATTACGAAATCTCTAAAATTCCTAAGAAAAAAATCCGAAGATAATTCTTTTCCATTAAATAGATCTTTTAGGTGTTACCTAAACTTAAAATATGGTATTTTCTTCTTAAATTTTATTTCACAATAATATTTAAACTAAAATAACCCTATTCGACATCGATAGTGACTATCAGTACAGATACATAGTAGGTATATTATCATATCTCTGCCAAATATCAAATCATTAATATGTTGCGGGTTGAGTATTGAGCTCAAAGAGGAAAAATTAAGCCTCATAAACATAATATTTTATTTAGTGTTAATTATTACCGTATTATTATGTCGTGTTAAAAGTTTATGTGTTAGAAATGGAGTGCAAATAGTAAATTGTCTTAGAAGTTAGGGTTTTTTTTTTAAATTTATTGAACATGTCGCTTTGTTCTTGATACGTGTTGAAATTTTAAAAGATTACAAAAAATCATTTTCTTCACTCAAAACTTTTCACCTTGTCATTTTTTTTTCCATATTCATGCCACCACACCCACAATCTTTTCATTCATCCCTCTATATAAACTGATACCTACTACTTCTCCTCAACATCTAATTTTCTTGTTCTCTACTTTTGATAATCTTCTCAAATTTTCTGCAATCTCTTCCCCTACTTTTATCCAGAGATGTCCTCTGCAGAGACAAACGGTCCCAAGAGGGCCTATGTGACCTTCTTAGCTGGCAATGGAGACTATTGGAAAGGTGTGGTTGGCCTTGCCAAGGGCCTAAGGAAGGCCAAATCTGCATATCCTCTTGTGGTGGCTGTCCTGCCTGATGTTCCTGAGGACCACCTTCAGATTCTTCACTCTCAAGGATGCATTGTTCATGCAATTGACCCTGTCTACCCTCCTGAAAGCCAAACCCAATTTTCCATGGCTTATTATGTCATCAATTACTCCAAGCTTCGTATTTGGGAGGTAATATTCTCTCATAAAATACATTATCGATTCTCTCATCAAATATATTGTCGGTGCCGCCAGTGCAATTTAAATATGTTGTCGGTGCAGTTTAAACTGATTGTCGATGCAGTTTAAACTGATTGTCGGTGCAGTTTAAGCATGTTAAACATATTATCGGTGCCCTCGGTGCAATTTAAACATGTTATCGGTGCAATTTAAAATGATTGTCGGTGCAGTTTAAACGTGTTTAATATAAATTATCGGTGCAATTTAAACAATATATTTAATTAATATTCTACATAATTAGTGGTTCAACACTTTCATATTCTATAAACGAAACTTGTTATGGTGAGACAAGAGAGCGTTTTCCATTTAAATGATTTACAAATCATTAGTGCATTTCAATCATGCAACTACCATATGTGTAAAATTTGATTATTTATGTGTCTTAACTTGTAGTTTGTGGAGTATGAGAAGATGATATACTTGGATGCAGACATTCAAGTGTTTGAAAACATTGATCACCTTTTGGACATGCCCGAGGGCAATTTTTATGCTGTGATGGATTGCTTTTGTGAGAAGACATGGAGTGAATCTCCTCAGTACAAGATTGGGTACTGCCAGCAGTGCCCGGAGAAGGTGCAGTGGCCGGCCGAGTTGGGCTCACCACCACCACTTTACTTCAATGCCGGCATGTTTGTCTTTGAGCCTTGTGTTCTAACTTACCATGATCTGCTAGAGACCCTCCAAGTCACCACTCCTTCCTTGTTCGCCGAGCAGGTAAGAGCAGGATCGTCTGCTTATATTTTTTGTGTTGATGGTCGTAATTAATTGCGCCAAAACGCATGTTATTTTGGGTTTCTTTGAGGAAAAAAAAAATCAATTCCGATTTGAACAATAATTTTGATGACCATATGCAGGACTTTCTGAACATGTTCTTCAAGGACATATACAGTCCTATCCCACCCATATACAATCTTGTTTTGGCTATGTTGTGGCGCCACCCTGAGAATGTCGACCTTGACAGAGTGAAGGTTGTTCACTATTGTGCTGCGGTATGTAACAATTATGGCTCATCCAATTTTCGTTACGAACAAGAAAATATTCTCTAACCAGACTGAATCTGAATTATTGATGAAGTTGATTTTTGCCAATACAAAACATTAATTTGATCTTAAATATCATTCTATATATTTTCGTTACGGAATCATGTAATCAAGAGTGTGAGTCTTGATCATTGATGAAGTTGATTTTTGCCAAAATAGAACTTCAAATCCAGTCACATACAAAGATAACCTAAATAATTTGGTTTTCATATAAGACTCTGGATTATTGATCGAGTGGATTTTTGCCATAATAAACACTTAAAATTCACGGTCTGGCAACATATGTATGACATAGAACCGAAGTCTGATTAAATTGAGTGGGATGCAGGGATCAAAGCCTTGGAGGTACACAGGAAAGGAAGAGCATATGGAGAGAGAGGACATAAAGATGCTGGTGAAGAAATGGTGGGACATTTATGATGACGCTTCACTGGATTACAAGAATGATGATGATGTGGATGATCATGTGGTGAAGGGTGAGGAGCATGTAAAGCTTCCATCCTTTATTTCCAGATTATGTGGGACTGACGTTGAAGAGCAAATAAGTGCACCTTCTGCAGCTTGATCAACTAATCCCGGGGTAATGTGACGCCGATTTGGCTTTGAAAGCCAGACTTCTATGTATTAACTATATTAGCAATACTAGCTACACCAACTTGTGTGTGTAGGAAACTACACTTGGGGTTGTGTTACTGTGTGTGTAGGAAACTACACTTTATTTATACTCCATAAGTCCATATGGGGTTGTGTTTGTAACGTTAACCGAGTTTGGGAATAAAACGATGCTATTATGTACTTGAACTTGCAGTTTCTTTAAGGTATGTAGCCTACTGTATATCAGTTGACTAACTTCATCGTAAGAAAAGTAGAAGACCACAGAGAGAGAGAGAGAGAGAGAGAGAGAGAGAGAGAGATGGAGGAAGCAAAGGGAGTGGTGAAGCATACTGTATATTGCTAACGAAGTTCAAAGGTGGAATCTCAGAAAGTCAGATTGAGGAAACTCATCAAAGGGTATGCCAACCTCGTCAATCTCATCGAACCCATGAAGTCTTTCCACTAGTAATACCAAACTCCTTCCACACTCAAAAATTCTAATATGCTCCACTATATCCTATACGCCTAGAGTTTTGACCGTTAAATCTTATTTATTAGATCATAATCATTGGTTAATGAATTTAAAGGGAAAAAAATACAAGCATATAAGATACACCAGAGCATATGTAAAGTCCCCTTCCGCCCTATCCTTTTCATTTTTTCAGTTCCCTTCACACTGGTACTTTTATTTTCTTTCTCAAAACTAAAGCTAAGAGCAACTCCACCCCAACCACTCAGTATTACGGTCTGGTGGTATTCCTTTTCACTTGGAAGTGAGAGGTCTTAGGTTCGAATCTCATGGATGGCGAATTCGATACCAAATTAGGTTGCTCATTATGTGGTTTAGCTAAACTCCCCCTTCCCCTAATGAAAAAATATCGATGTATTAAAAAAAAAAAAAACAACTCCACCCCTAAAATATCCCTAGGCTATTACCCCCGGGCTATTGAGCAAGGCTTTAGTGAACAGTAACTGCCTAAGTGATACAATTTTTTGGATGGATTCTTGAGTAGATTTTTAACAAATGAACTTGCAAAAACACACCAAATATTTTTTTAACTTAATTAATCTAGAAAGTTGGCTTACAATTGAAATTCAACGATCCAAAGTGTGACACATCATCTAGCCGTTGGGGCTGGATTTCAAAATTTTGAAATATAGCCATTGGAAATCCAATAGCTAAGGAAGAGCCATGTAGCCCCTAATCCAAAGCCACTTAGGCCTCGTTTGGTACCTTGGACTGTATTGACTATTTTAGTTGGATAGGATAAATAGTCGTCGGATAGTACTGACTAAATTAATCGGGCATTTGGTGCAGTGTCGGATTAATCTGTGCATCGAACAATAATAAATTTTTTAAATAATTTTTAACAAAATCATTGGTGTTAAAATGAAAAAAAGAAAAAAGAAAAAAATGAGAATACTAAAAAAGAATTATAAAAAAAAAAAGAATAATGTGTGCACCAACAAAAAAAAATGAAGGAAGATAAAAATTAAAAAAAATGCAGGTCGTCTTCCTTTCTATATCGTCTTTCCCACATGCAGTACCCTGTTGATGAACCTTCCAATCTTGTAAACCCACCTCCTAATTTCTCATACCACTACTTAAAAGCTCCACAATGGTAAAATAAAAAGAATTAAGATCAAATCTGATGAAGATTTACACTTTGATTAAAACCCTCAACTCAGAAGAACAAAAGGCTCAGATGGACATGAAAAAAAGGAGTAAAAGCTTCGTAATGAAATTGGTGTCTATAGTAAAAAGACCCTAGTTCTTGGTGATGGAGAAAACCCAGAAAACCCAAATAGTAGACAGAATAGAAATTAATCCAAGAAGAAAAGGAAGAAGACGACCACACGACGACTGAGCATTAGTAGCAACAAGATGTGTTCACAATTTGTAGGTTTCGCAGAAGCAGATTCGCCAGAGAGGGAACAGAGAAAGAACAAGCGTAATTTCATGAAGCCGACTAATTATACCGACGTTTTGGGGTGGACAAGTTGGCGGGTGTCCACCGTATTATTTAGGTGGGGCCAGATTATTAGTACGGTGACTATGTATCCGGTAGGAGCACCAAACAACCGGTACCGTATTATTAGTCATATCCGGTGTCTTATACAGTGTGCCAAACGAGGCCTTAGTGCACTTGCACGCAGGACCCATCCTTGAAATCCTGTCGGGGAACCCGCCCTTCCTCACGCGTGGAGATGCAAAAAAAAAAATAAATAAATAAATAAATAAAAAAATATATATATATATATATATAATTGTGGCCGACGTCACTCCACTCAATCACCCTGGCCAGAAGATAAGGGATGTGGGCTATGTTGGGCTCCTTAGAGCAACTCCATCGGGACCATTAGACCGATGGACTGGTGACTTCCCCATCCCAATAGCCCCAGTTGCAAGCTCCAGCCCATGCTGGCGTGTGGGCTGAGGAAGGGCTCGAGCGAGAGGCCCGGCTCGAATTGGTGGCCCGAGAGCCTGAGGGTTGTGTGATGTGTGGTTGACGTCAGGGTGACGTCTGTTTTCCTTTGTCGGAATCTTGAAAAAGAATGGGATGTATGCAGGGAATTAAGCCCTCGAATTAAACCACAAGAATTGCAACACAACAAGATTTAAAGCTCAAGAACACAAGATAGTGATAGAAACATCACCTGGGTTCGAGATTGAGAGCTTAAGCTCTCAGCTTCAATGGTAGGACCTCGCACCATTCACAGATGCCACATGCAAGGCCATGTTTAGGTTCCTTGAGTTCCAGGGATTTCAAAAATATTATTTTTGAGCTTGATTTGTTGAAGGTTTGAAAAGGAAGGAGGAAGAGAGCTCATGAGAGTGAGATGGAAAAGAGGGAAAGAAAGAAAGAAAAAGGAAGAGAAAGAAGGAGAAAGAGGAAGAACTGGTCAAATTAGGGGAAAAGGAAAGGGTGATTGGGATGTCTGATGGATTGGGTGAGAAAAAATACTAATATTTTATTACCTATTGCCATAGCTATTTAGTTTAGGGGTGGAGATGTAAAAGGCAGTCAGTGTTCATTAAATGCAATTACTGTTCACTGGGTGGATTCAATAATGAGTTGTCTTAGGGGACCCTTGCAACGTTGGAGTTGCTCTTAGAGCTCAAGTTATTGGGAAGGGCTGGACCCTTTTTTAGGGGTTGGACGATTGGATTGCCCAATAGCCTAGGAGATTGATGGGGGTGGAGTTGCTCTAATATATGAGCAACTCAGTACCACAGTCTGGTGATATTCCTCTTTACTTGGAAGTGAGAGGTCTTAGGTTCGAATCTCGTAAATAACAAATTTGATACCAAATTAGGCTTGGCTTAGCCGAACTCCCTCTTCCCTTAATGTAAAAATATCAATATACTAAAAAACAAAAAAAAATGAATGTAAAAGAATGTGAGTCCACACGATCACACGACACGTCGTTTCCTTTACAATACATGTAGTAAAGAGAGTGGTGAAGCATATACGAAAGTTTGGTGGGTAGAAAGAGAGAGAGGGACAGAGAGAGAGGCAGTGGTGAAGCATATACGAAGTTTGGTGGGGGGAGAGAGAGAGAGAGAGAGAGAGAGATGGAGGAAGCAAAGGGATTGGTGAAGCATGTACTGCTGGCAAAGTTTAAGGACGGAATCTCAGAAAGTAAGATCGAAGAACTCATCAAAGGTTACGCCAACCTCGTCAATCTCATCGAACCCATGAAGTCTTTCAACTGGTAATAATCATAACACCAATTTCCTAGTTACTTATAATCTAATCTCTTTTAAATCTTAATGTTCTTGCTTGGAACTTCATTCATTTTTTGCTCGGAAATTCACTGATGGAGCTCCCAATTTAAAGACTTGAATCTCGATGCATTTTTTAATCTGATCAATTTTAATTGAAATTTGTTAACCTGGGAAGTTTTCTATTTAGTTTGGCCTTGGTTATCTGACCTTTGATTTAGACTAGCTTTTCATTAGTCTGACCCTTCATTGTGAAAAGAAATTAGAGTTGTTGATGCTGATTTGACTGTGGGATCAGATGGGTCCTCAAGATCCTAGATTTTTAGGCAAAATTTAGTTTTTCGAAAGAGTGCAGCTTTAGTAAAAAATTGATGCTTGAAAGGGGTTGAAGCATCAGCTATCGGTTAAAGTTGCAGTTTTTCTCTTGAAAAAAGCTAATTTTTATGGTTGCATTTTTTTTGCTCACCATCCTCAATTGGTGGTAATGCTCACCACCTTATTTTATTACTGTTGAATGAGTTTAAATTTTGAGATTTGTGTCTGTTCACTGCACAGGTCTCGAATTTAAACTCATCTACGGGGATAAATAGGTTGGTGAGAATCACCATCACTTAGAGTGGTGAGCAAAAAATATTCCCAATTTTTAGTTGGTGGATATGTTTGGATATTTTTGCCACATTTGGCATATCACACTGTAGTTGCTTGTACCAAGCATATAGGCCTCGTCTGGTTTATAGGATTGGATTTGAATGGATAACCATGTAAATAGGGTCCTCTCGACCAAACGAGGCCATTTAGTATTATGATCAAAGAGCTGGACATCACTAGAATGCCTTTCTTTTTTTTAACCTGAGACAGTTATTTAGCATTTCATAGATTGTCGACATGATTTTCTAGTCTTTGTTCATGTATGGCGTTCCCCTTCCCTTAAAGCTATCGAACAAGTAATGAATTCACCAAGTTTTCTCCTGAGTTAGACAAGCTGCAATTAATTGAGCAAGTATTTGATTCATGTTTTTGTGATCAGGGGAAAAGACGTGAGCTTTGAGAACCTACATCAAGGTTTCACTCATGTCTTTGAGTCAACCTTTGAGAGTACTGAGGGTGTCGCAGAGTACGTAGCCCACCCTGCCCATGTTGACTTTGCAAATTTGCTCCTTTCCAATTTGGAGAAAGTCATTGTGATCGATTACAAACCAACTACAGTTCGTGTATAAATCGGAAGGACCATCCCAGGTGTCGTATGTCGTGTTGTTTCTCCTGGTGGAAATTAAGCATCTGTGTAAGAGGTTGATTCTGGTCTGTTTTATCTGATTTACAAACCGTGAGTAAAATGAAATAATTCAGGTCTGTTTGATTTAGGTCTGCCATTGATTGTGCCTCCAATTTTCACTGCATCGCTTTGTATTGGTGTTGATTCCATTGCATCGATTTAATAGTTGGTTAAGTTTCTTATATAATTACATTGGACTGCTTCAAGTCCATAGTATTCCTTACTGGTGTTTTGCTCCATAGCATTATGCTTAGAGCATCAGTTCCTCTGAGGATCCAGCGGAGGGTGGCTTCAGAGAGACGGGGAGAGGAGATTTGGGCGACGTTTGGTGCCTACAGTTGGATTGAATTGGATTGAATTTGATAGCTCACTACTATAACTCAAGGTATGTGATGTAGGACGAAATGGAGGCCTAACTTCAATTTTTTGTCCAAGTAGGAGGTCGATGAATTACTCGTGAAAGATATTTATCTCTTCTATTCCTACAATTTTGTGGCGATGCAAAGATTAAGTTCCCTTCACGACCAATCGATGTAATTCGTTTAACTTGGGCTTGGAAGTTGTTAGACCTTCATTTCTTATATCAGCATACCTTGAATCTAGTGAGTTCGCAAGTAACCTTTGAGGCTCGGATAGAGCTGGCCCCCGACCAGTACACTCTATCCCTTAGTGAGATAGGATCTGAATTCTGATTGTCTTATGTTTCACTTGATCAAAATCTTTTGTCACGAATCCGGAAATTATTCTTTTATTTTGGAGTTATATCGTTAAGAACTCATATCTTCACTAAATTGTAATACATAAAGGAGTCCTTAGATTTTACGGTGCACAAATCGAATTGAAAATCAAATGAAAACAAGACATATATAGAATTCTTTCACTAAAAATAATCGAACTCGACATATCGGAAGTTTGTGAGATGGAGGAAGCAAAGGGAGGGAGAGTTAAAGAACGTTTTGATAGCAAAGTTCATCCGATCCTACGCCAATCCCTTGAAGTCCTTCCACCGGTACCCCCCCCCCCCCCCCCCTCTCATCCATAACCTCTTTCATTTTTTGTTATACCCAATTAAATTACCTGTTACTAAGTTTGGCCAATTATGCTTGAAAGCACTTTGCTAAAAGTTCTTCCTAGATAAGCACCTAGCAAGATTGATGGGGTAAACACCATTGGGTATGCTTTTTTGGTTGTCAGGAAAACTTGATGCGGCAACATTTCTGCTCGCAAGGTCTATTGGTCAACCCAAATATAGGCTACATTTTTTTGGAGTTTATATTGGCCACATTTTAATGTAATTAAACATTGTTTTTCCTTTTTGTTTTACAATAAGGGGACTAACTGGTGACTTCGTGTGATTCACCAGAGCCATCAATCGAACATAGAACCTACCATATAAAATACAGGTCTGAAATTCATTCCAACATACTGAGTTATCTGTGGTGATTATTAAACATCGTTATTTTTTTTTATATAGTGGTTCCCAATAAATATTACAAATAATAAATGTTTGTAAAGAAAATTTGATCTCCATTGTATTTGTAATCTACACTACCTATTAATAAAATCCTGGTTGTCAACCAAAACTCCAAGAAATTACTATTTTAACCTCCTCGCCAAAAATGAAGTCAAGTAAAAAATATGGACAATTTAGTAATTACATAAACATAAATTTTGCTATTTTTTACAGCAACCTCACAACCAAATTATTATGGCATGCCCTATTTAAAAATAAAAAATATTCCCACGTTAGAAGAAACCACTTATCATTATCCCAATTTTCATAACTAATTTTTTTTTAATTTTGAAAACTAATCCCACTTCATAATAAAAACAAAATGAAATGAAGTTGTTCACGCACAGTGTGTGTGGGCATTTGCTAGTTCTTCAATAAATTAATTACATTTAAATTGGGGGGATAATTAGTTATTTAGCCTTATGGGCCTGATGGGCCTCCAACAAGTCAGAATATAAGCTCGAAGAACCCAATGAACAGATTATTCTTTTGGTACCAGTTACCACCAAGTACCAACGACTCTCTCTCTCTCTCTCTCTCTCTCTCTCTCTATCTCTGCACTTTTGGGTTTTCTCTTGGATGGCAACCACCACCACAACCACCGCTCTCGGCGCCTCCAGTTCAGGTTACCCATTATTTTCTTTTAATATTTCTGGGTTTTATTTTCTTATTCATAATTCCGTCTTTCTTATGTTTACGCTGGGTCAGGTCTGTTTGTTCCCTCGATAAAAAACCCATTGATGATGAAAGAAAATCAATGGGTTTTCCGAGCGGTCGAAACAGGCTGAGCCTGGAAAAGTTTCACTCTTGTTTTTTTCTTTAGGGATCATGAGTTTATATGCGCTAGGTGATTGTGGAGATTTGGGAGTATTTTGTTTGGTGTAGCATTCATGGATTTAAAGTTTCTTGCTTTTTTATTTTCTTGTGAAAATCTGAAAACCCATTTCAAGGATCGTAAGTTTCCTGGAATAATCTCTGATTTTCAGCTGGGTTATCTACTGTTAATGGGTTTTAATAATTTGTTGTACTGCTTTTGCTTGTGATCCAACTTTCAAAACCGAAGTTTGGCTAAGCTTCTGTCAACTCTAAAATTAGGTGTTGTTAGTTTAGTTCAGAATTTGTAATATAGGTGGAGGTGCACGCCGAAACATTGAAGCTCACCGTCACATTGTTATTTACTCGTTGTTAGTTGAATTCCCAATTGGGTGCTTGGTGTCTAAGATGAGTTGGAGATCAATACCGGCAGCTACAATATTTACGACTGATATTTCATATCTTTTGAAGTCTTATAGGTTTCTAGTGTAAGAAAAATTCAGGGGGCATTAGAAATGTTTGTTTGATGACTTTGCTCCATAGAAAGACTCGTGCCAATGCTTCTAGTTGAATCATTGATGTTGGATTGTTGGTTTATTTCTGATATTTGGTTTTTGTGCTATTTGATGCGGGCACTGCCAGGACTAGTCGAACGACGACTTTTTTCACAGGCAGTTTCAGTGCAGTTTGTATTTCGTTTCTTCATACTTATGATTCAGCAGTTTGGTTTTCCGGTTCAGGTACTGCAGGTGAAAAGGATGGTTTACCGGTCGAGTCTACCAATGGAACTGCTTCTCTTCCAAGCTTAGAGACAAAACCTGAACAAACGGGTCAGTAATTCTTTGTACTCACAGACGCTTGTTTATCCATTTTCTATTCTGATGTTAAGTACCATAAATTCATTGACCAGAAGGCTAATGTTATTTCCTATCTTGATAGAGGTAAAAGCTCGGGTAGATGCCATGTGGGAGCAAATGAATAAAGGAGTATCAAATAAGCAGTTCAAGGATTTATTAAAGAAGTCTTCCTCATCTGTGAATAAAACTCCCAAGAAGTCATCTAATGTGAGAATATCCTCATTCTTCCTATCTGTGTTGGAATTATAAAATTGTAGTTGGCCAGAATTTAATCTTTTACATCGATTATTTCTCAGAATTGGATGGGATATCTGGGTCTGGCACAAAAGAAGGCAGAGTCCCCTAAAGAAGATGCAGCACAGAAGGGATCAACTGTCATGAAGAACAGCTCCAGTGATAATGGCGTGCAGGATAAATCTCGTGACGAGGCCAGGAGGCTTGCTGCTGCTGCTCTTGTAGAAGTTAAGGATGCTGCAGTTGCAACATCTGGCAGAGGGAAAGTTGAGGTAAGCATATTGTTGTATCACCTGTTTGTTTCTATTCTGTTGGGGCGTCTGTCTTGCTAAACTTTGGTTTCCCCTATGTGGAAGTCACTAGTTGTTTAGTCCTTGAGAATCATTTTTCAAGAGATGTATACCTAGTTCTTAGTTTTCTTTCCAGACAATTTTGGAAATAATAAGATTACACACACACATCCATGTACGCATGTAGTTACACACCCCTTTTACCACCTGAGTAGTCTCTGATTGCCCAGCAGTTTTCCGTTTTAACTTAAATCTCTTGGAGCTGGTTCTTAGACCAAAACTCGTAACTATTAGAGTCATGATCAATTATCATCCTACAGAAAAGTTTGAAGTTTGAAAAATCCTGATTGTGTGTGCAGACCTTTTGAAAGTTTATTGGTCTCTTTCTTTTTATAGATCATGGAGGTTCGGGATTTTGCTGGTAAAGAAATTGAATATAAGAAGCTTGTTGATGCTGATTCAAAGGAAGCATCCGAAAAGGCAAAAGCTCCTGCATCTTCAGGTGTCGATGCTATGCTCGAACAGATTAGGAAGAAACAAAAGCTCAGTGTGCTTGACAAAACGAAAAAGGATTGGGGGGAGTTCAAGGAAGAGAAGGGGTTGGAGGAGGAGTTGGAATCTTACAAGAAGAGTTCAAACCAATATTTGGATAAGGTAAACTTCTTGCAGCGAGCAGATTTCCGAGAGTTTGAACGGGAGAGGGATGCGCGCCTGGCCGTGCAGGCCAAAAGGAAACCAGATATGCGGGAGGAGCCGTAACTGCGCAATGATCGGTTTGCCAAACTGGGAATTGTAGAGAGGACGATGGGCAGAAGCTACAATTTAAAGGGGTATTGTGCGTTTGCATGAGGTTTTTTTCAACAGATCCTGGATTTCGAGGAGAGTATGGCCATTAATTGTAAACTAGTGAAGATATTTTAATCTTATTCCGATTTTACGGATGGGAGTGTAGGTAGCCCTGTAAACGGGTCGATTTTATTGGGTTTGGGCCGTTTTCAAACCCTATTTGTAAGTCTCGATTCTTAGACGAGGAAGTTGCAGTATGACATGATGGGAATATCGAGTCCCAGTTCAATTCTTTCCCTTTGTCAAATAATGGTTGGTCGTCAAACTCGACCATTTTTTATCGCGTTGCTAGTTTCACTGAGTACTGCGTTGAACCAAAAATCAAGACAACACATAAATCAGTTGACGATTGCAACAAACATGGAGCAGCCAAGTTGCCTAACATAGCAAAACTCCCTCTCAAGCCCCGACCTATCCTAATCAGTTGTCGATCATTAAGACACGATAAGAACAGATCCGTCGCCCTACGTAACCTAACAGTCCATTTGCTCAACATACCCTTCCTTTCCTTATGTTGTTATTCAGAGTGAGTTGAGAAAGCATACAGACATACTCCCTTGACACAGCCAAAGGGAAGGGTAAAAAAGTACTCAAGCGCTTTTATCTGCTGACCTTGAATGAAGGCTAAAACAACTAAATGGAAAGTTCTTACCAAGTCATTCCAAAATTCTTAAAAACAAAAATAGAAAACAAAGATGAATGGAAGTAATGATTTTTTCTAGATGTGAATGGGCTTGTCATAAGTAGCCATGGCAGCTTCCTTCAACGCCTCGCTCATGGTCGGATGGGCATGGCAAACTCGTGCAATGTCCTCGCTCGATGCATCGTACTGCAAGGCTATGGCTGCCTCGTGAATGAGCTCTCCGGCATTGGATGCCATGATATGAACTCCCAATATCTTATCTGTTTCCTTCTCGGCCAATATCTTGACCAGTCCTTCAGCATTGTCTATTGCCTTGGCTCTGCTGTTTGCCATGAAAGGGAACTTGCCAACTCGGTATGCAACGCCAGAGGCCTTCACTTGTTCCTCAGTCTTTCCAACAGACGCGACCTCAGGGTGCGTGTAGACGACCCCAGGGACCTTGTCATAGTCCACGTGGCCAACCTTACCGGCTAGGAACTCCACACATGCAACCCCATCCTCTTCTGCCTTATGGGCCAACATAGGTCCAGGAATAACATCTCCGATTGCATAAACACCCGAGACATTTGTAGAAAACCTCTCATTCACTAAAATTCTCCCTCCCTTGTCCATTTCAACTCCTATCTTGTCCAAATCAAGCCCGGATGTGAATGGAACCCTACCAGCAGATACAAGAACGACATCAGCTTCAAAGGAAGTCTGGTCGCCACCGGATGCTGGTTCAAGGGTCAACTTCACACCATCTCCAGAGGTATCAACTCCGACCACCTTTGTTTTGAGCATGAACTTCATCCCTTGCTTCTCAAGGGAACGCTGAAATTGCTTGCGGATTTCCGAGTCCATTGATGGGACGATATCAGGACCAAACTCAACAACAGTTACCTCAGAACCAAGTCTGCCCCACACGGAGCCCATCTCTAGGCCGATATATCCTGCTCCAACCACCACAAGTTTCTTTGGGATTTCCTGCAAAGCCAGAGCTCCTGTGGATGACACTATCTTCTTCTCATCAATGGTAATTCCGGGTAAAGACTTGACATCAGAACCAGTGGCAATTATGATATTCTTTCCCTTCACAACTGTATTCTCGCCATCAATGGTGTCAACTGAAATTTCAGACGGGGAGATGAACTTTCCATAACCTTTAACATAAGTGACCTTGTTCTTCTTGAACAGCCCTTCAATTCCTCGTGTAAGATTAGAAACAGCTTTGTCTTTCTGGGACATCATGGCAGGTAAATCTATTTCGACATTGGAGAACTTCACTCCGTGGTGCGAAAATGCATGCTTAGCTTCATGGTACATGTGAGAGGAATGAAGAAGCGCCTGGACACAAAAGCAGACGATATTAGAGATAAATTCCACATACCAATCTAAATTCAACGAGAAGAAACACCCCTAAATTACACTGAAAACAACCCGAAACGAGAATACGTAATTCACACAACATTAGAAAACTTTGACTTGGAAATGCTCATTGCTTATTTAGTGGATGATTAATGCCATGCTACTCAAGAATAGATTAATTTTTTCTTTTATAAACTTCTGAGGGAGCCCAATAGCAATATGATATAAATTTCCACAATTCGACTGAATAAATTCATTAAATTTTCAAAATTAATTAAAATTCAATCGAAATAAACATTATCAAACATGAAAGCGAAATCAATCAACTGAGATTCAATTAAATAATTCCAATGATCAACAATTAGATCTGACAAGCAGTAAAAACAAAAAGTGTCACAAAAAATTAAAAAGAAATAAAAATCCAGAAAGCTAAGAACGCTAGCAGGAAAGTACGGAACTGTAGGAGCAAGCAAGAGTGAAAAAAGAGACCTTGGAGGGTATGCACCCGACGTTGAGGCAGGTGCCGCCGAGAGCACCGCGCTTCTCGATGCAGGTGGTCTTAAGGCCGAGCTGCGCGGCCTTGATTGCCGCAACGTAACCGCCGGGACCGCCGCCGACGACGACGACGTCGTTGTCGTCAGATCCGGCGGAGGCGAAGCCCCTGGAGAAGGAGGTGAGGGAGAAGGAGTACCTGACGGCCTCCGATGACGTGTTGGACAAGTTTCTAGAGAGAAGGTAGGCCTTCCGCCGCGCCAAGCTCGCCATCGCCATTGACCTTTTGAAACTTGGATTTGTTAAACCTCTCACTAGTTCGTTTCTCTTTCGCCTTGCGCTTCTGCTGCGCTTGGTAAATGGCCTTCAAATAGGACCGCTGGCTAATGAGCCGCTTTTTCACATTTATTTTCTGCTATTATTAATTAATTATATTCTTTTTTATGGGTACAGCGTGCTAAGGTCCAGGATATAGTCCCTGGACTTCCACAAGGCGGCTGCCACGTTGTAATATAGTTGTGATTTAGAAATGAGATGGAATCGTGGCCGTTTGATACAAGCGCTTCTTCTACGCTTACCTTATTTGACTACCAATTTTTTCTTCCCTCTTTTTTTTTTTTTTTTGGGAATTTATTAAATAAATAGGATGAACAAGCGGTGGCAACTAGATCAATAATTTACTAGCATAATCTGAGAAAATTAATTTCAACGATTTATTTATTTATTATTTTTTCGTTCGTATTTTTTCTTTTTATGTAACAAAAAATAGAAGGAAAAGAAAAAGAAAAAGAAAAAAAGCGTGGAGAAAATGGTAGAGCCTCACACACTCTTAGCACATCACCAATTTGGATGTTTGGTGGAGGAGCAATTGCCCCCAAAACATGATGAGGTTATTTGTCTTCTGCCGATTGAAACAACATCCAAGCCAAATTCATCACCTGGAAAGAAATTCGGTACATACAACCCCCTTATTCGCATTTGTGTCCCGTGACGAAAGATATTAGTAAAAGACCATGCATTCAATTGGTTATGTCACTCTAATCTGTGTCCCGCGATAAGAGATACTAATTAGGTGAAAAATTACATAGCTAGTTTGGATTAAGAGAAAGTTCACTGGAAACAACAATTATTATTTAAAATAATCAGATAATTAAGATTAATGTAAATAAATGAATCAGTTTAAGCCAATCCATTTAAAACAACACTAAGCTCAGATGTAAATACCGATTGACCGCTACATTCCACAATCTCAACAACACAATCAAGTCGTAAATCTGTCCCAGCAAAACTGCCGGCTGCTTTGTTCTAAACCTAATCTGAAGCAAGCCACAAACAGATAAAAATGCATCTCCCATTAGTACCTCAGTGAATAGGAATCGACTGCTATCTACATTCAATTGCCTTCTAACAAGCTTCTCAGCCGGCTGCGTGCTTCCTCCGAGAGACTGCAGATCCTCAACCTTGGGCGCTGGCGAGGGAACTCAACACGTTCCGGTGAAGAGAGGCGCACCACAATAACTGTGAGGTTGTCTAGGGTGTTCAAGCGCAGTGCTTCCTTGACGAGTTCTTCGGCACACTGTTGGGGGTCATCGTGCCTCCTCAGCCCACGCCGAACCAGACTCACAGCATATTGGCTTGACATGACATCCCAGATCCCGTCACAACCAATGATCAAAAATTCATCATCTTCTGTTAACATAACCTGCTGAACATCTGGCTCGGCAATTAGAGGAGACGACGAACCAAATGGTAACTTTAAGCCCCAATCTCCAAGGGCTCGGGTGACTGAGAGACCATTAAGATACCCACCAACAATTGAACCACCCAACTGCTCAACTCGCATGCGTTCCGGCATGTAACTAGGTCTGTGATCTTGAGACATGTCAACTGCTATTCCTTTCTTGCAAAGAACTGCTCGACAGTCACCTGCATTTGCAACCAGCAAATGCCTTCCAAGTATAAGAGCAGTCAATGCTGTTGTTCCACACAAACTTCTCACACTGTGTTCTTCAGCCAAGGCACGATCTGCCAGTAGAAATGCCTTCCTGTGGGAATTCTCCAACTCTCTGAAGAAATCAGCATCCATATCCGATCTCTGCGGTAAATCAGCATCTTCGAAGAATAGTCTCATGGCACTCCTCTTGATATAAGCAGCTGCCTCAGGCCCTCCGTGACCATCAAACACCGCATAAAATGCACTTGGAAAGGGACACTTGAAGAGAGCCCCCACATGGGCAGATAGATCATCAATCCGAATGTGTTCGTCATCCATGGAATCCCTTGGTCCAATATCACTATGGCTTCCTGAATGAATGTTCGGGACAAACTGGACTGCAGAAGACTCCATTCCAGCATTATTAATCGTCTCTGTGCAACTCAGAACCTGGTAAAACAGAAACCAAGTAGGTGAGTAAACTTGTTCCATGCATCTCAAAAGAACATAATCCTGGATATAGATTTTGGTATGCACACAAATAAAATGGAAATCCAACAAGAATAAAAAGTATTAAGGAAGAAATCATAGAGAAAACCATATAAGACAATCAGTTTCCAAATCCTAGTATATAAATTCGCACCTGATCTAATCGGGCTCATACAGACTCGAAATTCTGCAAACAGCATAAATCTAACAGGTACACAATTCTGATCAATTCCATTAAAAAATCTACCAAATCAAAAGGTTCACTTGGAATTTACCGTAGAGCTAATTGGAACTTATTCGGTAAAAAAATTCGCCCGAGTTCATGAGGAAAAGGTATTCCAGGCTAATGAAAATCACCATCAAATCTAAAAATAAAAAATAAAGGAAAAGAAAAACACTCGGAAGCAGTTAATTCAGTAGACCCTAACTGAACCCACGAAAATTCAAGAACCCATGTCAATTATGTTCACAGAATTCCCAAAACACAACTAACCTAGAGCAGAAGAATCCAAGAATTAAACAAAACAATCGAACAAATCCCTCACAGAAAACCCAATTACAAAAACCCTTAAAGCAGAAAATAATTCACAAATTCTTCATACGAAGTGGAATGGAGCTGCAGAACACACCGATTCGAAGCGAGAAATCTCAGGGGATATCGTCTCGGCGACGACAACCTCGCCGAAGCTCGGAGAGGTAGGAGAGGAGGACGCCACGTCGATCTGAAGTTTGTGGTCCTTGGCCACGCAGACGCGGTACTTCACGTCCAGCACCGTCTTCTGGCAGATAACCTCCGCCTCAGCCACCATTTCCTGGCTCACAATCATCCTTAAACGCCGTCGTACCGTCCAAAAAATTACCAAATTAGGGATTTTTTCAGTGAAGAAGAAGAGGGATAGCAAATTAGGGTTTTTATTTCGGCTTTGGGGTTTCCAAATCTAGATCGATCTCGGATTTTTGTTGTTGTGTGTAAATGTGAAAGGAGCGTGAGAGAGTCGGCTTTATATTTGTATCGGGAATCCATGTCCGGTTCGGAGTAAATGACCGGACGAACCGGTAACACCGTTGTCAAGGACGGCACGTGTGCGCGGCGGACCCGGTTCGGGGTGTTTTTGTGTAAGGAAGCGTGTTTGACTCGTGAATCCTGGCGGGTAAATTGTTGGAGGCAACCCGAAGGCGGTTGAATGGTTTTTTGACGGTTTTACCCTTTCTAGGTGTCCTTTGCGGCCGTTTGTTTCCGATTCCGTTTCGCTTTCCATTTACGGAGTGGCAGCTATACAGTGGGCCGACATAAGATTGCTTCCCGCCGCCGCCTCCGCTTTGACGCCACCTATTACTCGGTAACAGTAATTTACTTTTAATTATATTTAATTACGAAAAAACAAACTCAGTAGATTAATTAGTTAAGCGGTGTAATATCTGCACACTTCTTTTTACTTTTCTCACATTTTTTTATTTTTTGGCCGTCAAATCTGATGAATTGAAGAAGATAAACAAATAGAAATTAATAAGAGGTGTGTGAGAAGTAAAAAAAAAGTGTAAATAGCACACCCCTTAGTTAAAAGCAAGTTCTCGTGCACTTAAAATCTTGAGTTTGAATTCACTTACCTACGGTATGACTTGTGAAAACAAAATAAAAAACTACAAAGAAAATTTGAATTTAAATGCAAATTAGAGTACTCTCGTGTTAATGTTTTTTTTTTTCCAAAGATAGAGAAAGTAGATTAAAGACGAATGGGAATGTTTACATCCTGAGCTAAGATATTAAACAGGAACTCAGGACCAATACAGTCCCAAACAAAGTCTTGCTCCAAATTAAACACATACTTAGCCACCGAGTGAGCTGCCTTGTTACACTCTCTAGGCACAAATTCGAAAGAAACAGTCTTCAGCCTTTGTGCTAGCATCTTGATGTCGCTAAGAATACACTCGAAATTGAAATCTGGTTCCAATTCCTTCTTCAACATACGGATAACAGTCAATGAATCAAATTCAAGAGTGACATGTTCAAAACCTTGTTCCAGACAACTGACCAAGGACTCTCTAAGAGCCCAAGCTTCAGCAGCCGTGGCGTTCAAACAAGAACCCCTACCTGAACCGCCAACCGCTACCAGTATGCCCGCAAAATCCCGGGCCACCCATCCAGAACCTGCCATTTTCGTGTCCTTGCACCATGCAGCATCTGCATTGACTTTGATTACACCGAACCTAGGTTTTTTCCATGCTTTTATGTCCTTCCTCTGGTCCGTTTGGATGATGGTCCGCAATGGGTAGTCGCATGTAGACCTCGGTGCCACAGCATCCCTATATTCGCTTAGACTTTTCCTCCAAGCCTCCAAAATCACACTAGAGTGGTGCTGAATTCCCTTGAATACTGAATCATTCCTGCTCTTCCAAAGTCTCCATAGCCTAAAAGCGAATTCCTGTGCAATCTCAACAGAGAATTCTTTATCCTTGATCTGATTACAAAATTTGTGCCAGCTATCTAGAAAATCGGAACCTTCCAGTTCCCAGGAGTTTAAGTGCAGAGGAGAGCAAAACCAGAATGCATGACTCACCTCACATCTGAAGAATATATGATTTTCAGTTTCATTAAGGTTACCACAAACACCACAGACATTATCCACTCTTATGTGGCGTCGTTTAAGATTTCTTCTCACTGCCAAAGCATTGTTACAGCACCGCCATAGAAAGATTTTGATTTTGTTAGGTACTTTGAGTCTCCAGATTTGATTCCATACCTGATTTTGATATGATTGCTTACTAGGAGCGCCTTTGCCTTTTTTCCCCAGTTCACCATTGGTCATTAGTTCCGTCGCCACACCATAGCCCGTTTTAACTGAGTAGATGCCATTTTTGGTGTAATTCCACACCAACCTGTCTTCTTGTCCCATTCGACTCAACGGGATGCTCAGGATCATTTTGGCATTTTCATAATTAAATCCTTTAGAGATTACTTCCTTCTTCCATTCCATGATGTTTTGGTTTATTAACACGCTCACCGGGCCAACGATAGAATCATCCGTCGGGAGTACTTTGAAGCTAGAAGGTTGGGGGAACCAAGGATCATCTCGAATATTTATGCTTTTCCCGTTGCCAACACGCCATCTAATTCCGTTCTTCAACACCTTCTGAGCATCATAGATTCCTTTCCAGCCTTATGAGGTGTTTCTCTCTTTTGGCGCGGTCATGAATGTTTTCCCTGGATAATACTTCTCTTTCATTACCATTGCAAGTAAGGAGTTTGGATTTTGGATGATCCTCCATCCAACCTTAGCTAGGAAAGCTAGGTTGAAACACTGAATGTCTCTGAACCCCAGCCCACCGGACTTTTTTTGACATTTTAAACGGTCCCAAGATACCCAGTGAACACCCCTACGCTTATTGCTACCCCGCCACCAATAATTACGGATGGCTCTTTCAATATCATGGCAGACACCAACCAGTAGCTTAA
Organism: Crataegus laevigata; assembly: GCA_963580275.1. NCBI lineage: Eukaryota > Viridiplantae > Streptophyta > Magnoliopsida > Rosales > Rosaceae > Crataegus > Crataegus laevigata. The sequence goes on along the minus strand of OY756940.1, from coordinate 11,079,492 downwards.
CACAACTCATAGCGTAATTAGGCATGGCCATGGCGACATCTTTTACTAGGACCTCCTTTCCAGCTTGGGATAAATATTGTTCCGCCCAACCCGCCGTTCGAGCTTCGATATTTTCTCGGACCTCCGCAAATACCAACTTTTTCGAGTGACCAAAGTCCGCCTGGAGTCCAAGATATCTACCGAAGCCAGCTTTACTTTTAATTCCCAGGATTTTCTCAATTTTAGCCTTCTAACATTTCTTAGTCTTAGACCCAAAGAAGACTGAACTCTTAGAGAGGTTGATTTCCTGACCCGAGCATTGAGCATAGCACTTAAGGATCTCCATAATACCATTAGCTTCCCCTTCAGATGCATCGCCAAAAAGGACAGAGTCATTCGCAAAGAAAATGTGTGAAATGGGAATACCAGTTGCCTTGATTTTAAAGCCGTGAATGGTCTGCATTTCTAACCGACGCTTGATCAACATAGAGAGTCCCTCCGAACAGATCAAAAACAAAAAGGGGGAGAGAGGGTCTCCCTGTCTAATTCTTCTTGTCGGCCGAATAAATCCCTTCGGAGCACCATTGATTAGAATGCTGAAAGACATCGAGGAGATACATTCCTGAATCCATTTGCAGAATCTAGGATCAAATCCCATCTTAAGCATCATCCCAATAAGAAATTTCCATTCCACTCTGTCATATGCTTTTGTCATATCCAGCTTTAATGTCATGCCAGCTTCGTCCTCATTTTTCTGATGGAGAAGAAAGTGAAGAATCTCATGGACCACAAGAATATTGTCCTGAATTTGCTTTCCCGCAACAAAGGCAGATTGATATTCTCCAATCACCTTAGGGATCACCTTCTTTAGACGGTTAGTAAGCACTTTCGCAAGAATCTTGTAGATTACATTACAGAGGGCAATGGGTCTGAATTGAGCCATAGTTTTAGGACATTTCACTTTGGGGATCAGCACAAGATTTGTGTGATTTAACTTCTGCAACAACTTCCCAAAGTGCCAGAAGGCTTTGATAATCTGAATAACATCCTTCCCCACCGTATCCCAGTGATCGTGATAGAAGCAACCAGAGAATCCATCCGGTCCAGGGGACCGGTTCGCCGGTATCTGGAAGGTTGCCAGTTTGATTTCCTCATTGGAGATCGGGGCAGTCAAAAATCCATTATCCGATTGGTTTACCTTAGCTTCAACACAGCTTAAAATTTCCTCCATCTGACTGGGTCCGCAAGATTGGAATAGGTTCGAGAAATACCCGATTGCGGTAGAGAAGATTCCTTCTTCGCTCTCCTGCCAACCTCCAGACGCATCTTCTATCCCACGAATCTGATTGAGTTTCCTCCGTTTAATGGTTTGGACGTGGAAGAATTTAGTATTTTTATCACCTTCTTTCAGCCACTGAATCCTTGATTTTGTTTTCCAGTAAGCTTTTTCCTCCTTAAGGACACATTTTAGCTCGTATTCTTTTCATCTCATTTTATCCGAGGCGAAATCAATGGTGGTGAGGCCAGTCCTGATTTCCTCTTTAAGAGTCAGAATCCGTTTCTTGGAATTTCTTCCGTGCCCACGGTACCAGGCCTTTAATCTTTCCCGTGTCGCTTTCATTTTCTCACAGAATCGATAGGCGAAGGATCCAATGCCTTTGTCCCTCCAGTTTTCTGTGATCAATTTATGACAGGCCGGTAGTTTACTCCAACGGGCATCATAAGAGAATTTGCGTCCCTGCCAGCCCAAAAGCTTTTCTGTTGAAAGAAGAAGGAGTGAGTGATCGGAGCCTTCCAGTAGTACATTTTTTATTATGGTGTTAGGATACATATTGTGCCATCCGAGGGAGGCCAGACCAAGGTCAAGACGTTGTTGTATAGGCGATGAGTCTCTATTGTTTCTCCAGGTGAACGGATAACCTTCATAGCCCAGATCAATGAGCTCATTGGCAGCAAGAAATTCTCTGAAAGCCCTCATACTAGCCGCCGTCCTCAGGTTGCCGCCATCTTTCTCTTCATTACATAAGATATCATTGAAATCCCCTAGGAGGAGACAAGGTTCTCTTTCTTGTTCTAACCGATTTCCGATCAACTCCCATTGATACTTACGCTTTTTGTCATCTGTGCTAGCGTAAATGGCGAACAATCTCCAGTAACAGTTTTTCATCGCATCCCACAGCTTAACCTCGATCATGAACTCTTTCGTCTTCGTTAGGATAACTAAAGCCTTATCTTTCCAGAACATACAAATACCACCTCCAATTCCATTTGGTTCAACAGCGCAAGAAAATTCCATTCCTAAACTTCTTTTCAGAAATTCATAGTTCCTACTTTTATTCTTAGTTTCTAGCAGGATAACTATGTCAGGGGTGTATAACTGGTTCTGTTCCAGCAGATTGTCTACTGTCAGGTCACCCCCGATACCCTGACAGTTCCAGGTAATTATCTTCATGGAGATCTAGGAGACCCCTTGCAGCTGGTCTCCTCCACTTCAGAATGTAGTCTTACTTTCCTTCTAGTGCGTTTGTTATCTTCATCCAGGATTTTACCTGGGAGCTCCACGTCTCTTATACTTCTCTTTCTCCCTTTATTTTCTCTCGTAACTTGCTCGATGATTGGCCCCAACGCAAATGGGTCATCATCCATATCTCTGCCTCCCACTTCTTGCCTTCCCTGTATTGAGATTCCTTCGTTCTCCTCATTTTCTCCAGATTCTATGTCCTGCTCCGCCACGACTAACGGTGCACTGTTTAGATCAAAGCTCTGTCCAGATTCCGAAGATGTTACCACTTTCTTCCCAGAGGCATTCGATTCTTGGAATTCATGTAGGACTACGTGTCCCGCACCTGCTGCGATCACTCCTCCTAGACCAATTAGTCCGGAGTCAAAGGCCAATTCTCCAGCCTTTCTGGCATTCTCTTCTTCTTTCCTTTGTCGAATCTTATTAGCTAAAGACAATCCCCTAGTTCCTGCTTTAGTTGAGGACCATTTAGGTTTGCTGGGAGATATAGCAGTGTCCATTTCGTCCTCCTTAGTCTTCTCAGTATACTCACTTTCAGTTGGAGAGCAACCGTTCCCAAATTGCTTAAAACTTCCTATTCCTGAGGCCGTGGATGATCTTTCAGAACGTTTTCCTCCCTCTTGCTCGCCACTTCTGTCGTCTTTCCATCTATCATTGTCCTTCCTGTAACTCCCTGACTCTCTGGAATACCTTTGTTTGATACCAGCACTCAAAGGGTTACCACAAATATCAGTGGTAGCATCCAGACCTTGGAAAGCAAGGAGCTCTTCCGAATTTCCACAGTTCTCATTTTCTTTCTTCCCATCCTCCTGATTTTCTTTACAGATTCGAGTGACATGTCCCAGCAATCCGCAGATAAGACAATACTTGGGGAGGGCTTCGTATTTGAAGTCGACCCACACTCTCATTTCATCCGGAAAATTAACAAAAGTTCCTCTCATCAAAGGCTCCCGGACATTGAATCTTGTTTTTACACGCAAGAATCTGCCTATGCAGTCTCTGCTACCCGATTTATCAACCTTTTTAACAGTACCTATCAGACCTCCGATTGATTCGGCAACAGCCTGGGTCATACTTAGAACTGGGACATTATGGATCTGAATCCAAAACACTCCGGTAGTGAGCGGTGCCCACCTATTTAATCCACTCTCTGTACAATCCGCCACCATGACCAGATCGTTTTTGAAAGACCAAGGGTGGTTTGCCTCCACCACCCGTTGCAGATCCCGTTGTCCAGCAAAACGGGCAAGGAAACGACGCTCCCCAATATCCCTAATAGATATTCCCTCTCGCCCTTTCCAGAGAGACATGAAACAGTCGATGAAGCCTTCACAGTTCACTTCCTTATTGGTAAGAACCTCCACAATCATAGTGTATTGTAGACCCAGAAGAGCCCCTTCTACATCTTTTCTGTTTATGCTCACTCCATCTAACTCTTTTTCAGAGAGTTTTAGTTTAGATCCAAATCGGGATCCCAGATCCTCCAATTCCTTTCTATCATCATTCCCCTCCATGGAGTCCAGCGACATCACACAACGCCTTTCCCAGGGTGGCCCGGAGCCAGGATGGGTGGCTCAAAGATCTCAGGTTTCTCCCTTCGAATTGTAGAAGCCTAGATCTGAGAAAAGACAATAGGCCACACAATTTCACAAGTCTCTTACATCGAGAGTGTGCTCAGGATGCCTGAGTGAGATCAGCAGCCAGTGATCCTCTTCCTATTCAGAGTTACATACGCCGATTGTATAGCGGCTCGCCGATTCGGATCTTGCCAAACCCTAAAATCGCATCCTGAATCCTCCTTACGAGGAACGGGGCTCCGCGCGTGTTGCGCGTACAAAAAGCCTTAGAGGATATGAAGGATGGTTTCTCTCTCGTGTTAATGTTCGAAATACACTAATTGCATTAATTATCCAATTGCAATAGTTCATGTGTCAATGTTAGTCACGTGGTGAATAAAACCGTAATAATACCTTATGATTAAGTCTGTTATCATTCTTAGCCCAAATTGATATTTTCATGAAATTCTATTCTATTTCGTCACATGTGAGTCGCGAAGAGTCATTTAAAATTATCTTTAAAAGAGATGTCAAATTTTAAATTTGACAGTCTATGTGGCACTTGACACATTTTAAAGTTTTTCTCTCCATCTGATATGTCATATTAAACAACATTTATTATAAATTATTATAATAAATGTTTTAAAATTAATAAAATGTTTATAATCACTTGAATCAAATTATTGAATCTACTGTCAATTTTGGCAATAAGGGTTCGCGATGTCAATCCATGTCATGTCGTATTACAGTTGGCTTTTCAGTTGGGAAACAATATTATTGTCTTCTTTCACTGTTACAATTTAACATCTCTTATATAGATGATCTTTAAGTCATCGAAACTCATTTGACACATTAAACATGCATTGCATTTTACCCATGTCACTGACACATGCATTATTCGGAAGGGGTGTGATATCTACACACCCCATTTTACTTCTCACAAACTCTTTTAATGTTCGGCCGTCGGATCGAGATGAATTGAAGAAGATCAACGGACATAAATTAACAAGAGTGTGTGAGAAGTAATTTGAAATGTGTGGATAGCACATCCCTATTCCGAATTGGTGGGAAGTAGGACAGACAATTTAATGTGGACTGAACTTGACAACGAAACTAACCACGAGGATATTATTGAAACGTCTCTTAACCACGTGCGTAAGATTTACATATGACTGATATCACAAAAATCAAATGTAATATATTTAATAAATTTTATATAGCCACAAGCAAGATCATTGCATAAATTTGTTATCTTTCGCTTTAAAACACGTGAACCATGATGTACAATGCAAATAATGAAGTTTTTTTTTTCTTTAAAAAAAAAGAATCAGATGATGGCTTCATCATTGTAGTCCACCTTTTTAGGAATCGGAAAGACTCACACAAATATTTCAATCTTTTTTGACGAACATCATGTGAGCCATTAACGCCAGAAATCGAACACAAAAAATGTTGTGTGGAATATAAATTTGGAATTCGCCTCCTAACCACCGACCACATTAACGTGATTCAAATAATGAAGCATTGAAATTTACAACAAATTAAGATTATTAAATTAGGAGGAAGCCATTATTTATGAACCATGAAGAAAACGAAGGCCGAAGAAGTCCCTCCCTCATTTCACACAAGGATCAGATGTGCACGTCCCGTTAAAATGCAGTATTTTATGTTAAACGTTTTAATTTTAAGGGTAAATTACATCATACCCCCTTAAGTTTGAGGTCTATTACAACCTCATACAATATGTTTAAAATATTTCACTTTCATACATCAAATACTATTTTATTTCAATTTCATACCTCCGTTACATTTTCCATCCATTGAACCGTTAAGTGCTGACGTGGCTGTCAAATGTGTGCCACGTGGCAAAAATTTTTTTTTTTTAAAAAAAACCTAAATTTTTACAAAAAAAAAAACTCGAGAGCTGGCCTACTTTTTTATTTTTCCTTTCTTCTTCTTCTGGTTGCTAGGCTATTTTTTTTTTTTCTTTCTTCTTCTTCTTCCCTTCTTCTTCTTCTTCTCCCCTTCTTCTTCTAGTCGCTGGGCTACTTTTTTTTTTCTTTCTTCTTCTGGTCGCTGGGCTACTCTTTTTTTTTCTTCTAAAAATTCATGTTTTTTTTTAAATTTTTTTTGCCACATGGCACACATTTGGTAGCCACGTCAACACTTAACTGTTCAATAGATGGAAAATGTAACGGATGTATGAAATTGAAATAAAATAGTACTTGATGTATGAAAGTGAAATGTTTTAAACATGTTATATGAGGTTATAATAGACCTCAAACCTGATGGGATATGGTGTAATTTACCTTAATTTTAATTGTACTTTCTTTTCAATAATTAGGTTACTAATTTTTTAGTTAAAGAAGCGGATTGACTAAGCAGCTTTATTAAAGATCCTCCTTTTGAATCATATGGGCAAAAGGTTGCGTACGAGAGTTCGTTTTGGTTAGTTGTTGCCTTGTTGGATTTAAAGTTTGTGGCTTGGGTCAGCAATTAGCGCTTGATTCCACTAATTTGTTGTTTAAGCATTGCTTTGAGATTGATTAAATTTTTTAAAAAGTTGTGTTAAAAATCACATGTGTTTGGTAAAAAAAAAAAAATTTGATATTTTTTTTTTCAAAATCCTATGCCAAAATAATCAGAAAAACGGAATCAGTTGGAATTGATTCTCAAAATCGGGTTTTCTTTTTAAACACGCGGGTGAATAGCAATCATGTAATAAAGTTCTCAAAATAAATTCTTTATAAGGAACATCAACCTCCAAAACCAATCCTCACTTCTCCTTTACTTTACCCCTTTCTCCTTGTAGTTCTTCTGAACGAAGGTTGGCGACCTTCAGGGTGCGTTTGGTACGCAGACGGGACGGGACGGGACGGGACGGAACAGGACGGGACGGATGTTGTAAATTTTGAAAAAGACAAGGGGCATTGTTGTCCTAAAATGTTAAAAATTTATGTCCCACAGATGTGGAACAACCCCGTTCCATGGGGGGAGGTGGAACCAAAAATCATCCAAAACTTGTCCCGTGGAACGCCTCGTTCCACTCGTTTTAGGCGTACCAAACGCGGGACGGAACGCCTCGTCCCGTCCCGTCCCGCGTAACAAACGCACCCTCAATTACCTTAAAAATCAACATAGGAACATCATAGAGAGATTGAAGGTTTTATAGAAAGGAAGAACAAGGAAAATGAAATTTTAGCTTTGCAGGCAACAAATCCATCAAGTTTGTGACTCCAAATGGCGTCATTGAGGTTTGACCTGTATAGGTTATGGAGATTCGATATTGAACCAAACGCCCAACTTTTTTATTTTACAATTGTTTATTCTCACAGCACATCGTACCTTTTTTTTTTAAACATAACAATACTAAACCAGCTTTGAGACCAACACTAATCAAAGTAACTTAACTCGCAAGTCCTCTTTCATCTACTTTTATTACTTTTATTTTTAATTTGTTAGTTATTAATTTTATTATCTAACAAACAGTTAAAAGAAGATTAGCCAGATAGTTAATCAGCTATCTCAGCCTACCCAGGTCTTTTTGTGTGTGGATATATATACTGCACGCTAATTGCTATGTAGATCATAAAAGTATGAACTTATGAAATGAAAGTTTTAACGAAACACTTTCGGTACTGTTCACTTTTAACAAAAATAATATTTTTATTTTAAAAAATCACTCATAGTACTATTCACTTACAACACATTTTTGTCATTTTGATTAAAACTCAAAGTTTTTAAGCTTTTTTCATTAATTTTTCTTTATAAAATTAAATTCCCTTGGGTGCTTTCCGGAACATACAACTTTAAAACAAGGTTGTTTTGTTTTAATATCCCTTAATACCAATATAAAGTAAAATAAATTGTAAATTTGATTTCTTAAAATACCACTACGTCATTGAGAACGGAAAAAAAAATCTGAATTCGAGTTTTAAGAGCAAGCTAAATGTTATTTTCAAACTCTCTCAATAGCAAAATTCAGATAAGACTGCTCATGTAATATTTATTCATTGTTTTATTATAATAAGTCCAAATTTTAACAATAACTTCTATAAAACTCATTTAAAAGTACTTTTAAAATGGCTAAAAGTACTTTTGATGAAATTGATTTTGATTTTTGAGTTCCAAACCATTTTAAGTGTTTTTTAGAAGAAGCACCAAATGTGTGCTTAATCCAGGACGCACTTAAAATGTTTTTTTTCTTCAGAATTTACTTGAATTTTTACAAAGAATTTATTTCAAAAATATTTTCACTAAAAGCACCAAATGTGTGCTTATTCCATGAAGCACTTAAATGTTTTTTTTTTCTTCAAAATTTACTTGAATTTTTACTATAGACTTATTTCAAAAAAAATTTAGTCATTTTAATAATATTTCCAAACAAACGCTCTGTTACGATTAGAGTACAACCAATAACGCAAGGAGAGAAACCAAATAAAATGTACAAACATCCGTAACGTAGAAGTTTATGTCTCGTGACTCGTGAGGTATCTAGATAGCAAGTATGATTGGTCCAAAACTTGAAAACCTCCCCATCAATCAAAAAACCTTGATGATATTTTTATCATTTGGTCCGACATATTCGTATTTATTCACGAAAGTTCCAACAAACTTTTAGCTAGGGTAACGCACTGGAATTTCTTCTGCATACGTGTCCCAACCAGAAACGCTTGTGTTGGCAAAGTTCTTACCATTTGGATACTTTTGATTGGCCAATCTTCTTCTGGTCCAATCCACACCGGCCAATGATCATCAAACAGCATGCCAAATGTCACATCTGCTGAAAAGTGTACAAAAATGTGACTTTGTCGGTCGAATCCGGATCCTAATTGAATTTTTTTTTTGTGATGATTTGGAAATTTGTCAATTCCGGTTATAAATTATTTTAAATATTTTTATTTAAAATTAAACATAAATAATATTTGATAAAAACTAACTACACAATGCACAATAAACAGTTACAATTCACAAATTCTAAAGATTCTCCTATTCGGAGAGGAATCCTATTGGCTGTCGGTTCACCAATATTCCTATCTAAACAATCATACAATTAAAATATAACATAACAATAATTTGATGCCACACTTGATCTGATCTGATCTGATCTCTATTTAATACGACGCCACACTTCTCATGGTCTAAAACTGGAAGTTGGGTTGTGGTTGCCTGGTTGGGTTGGGTGGGGTGAGCTTGCAGCCACAAGTCAACTCATCACCCTCCATTGTCATACATCCACTACTTGCTTTACAACACCCATCTGGAGTGTTGGAACATCCGATCACGTTATTTGTAACGTATTTTTATTTTACAAAAAAGTATACACTTGAGCACGTTAGCTGTGTAAGATTTTTATAAAAATAAAGACTTTTATTGTATTTTGATTTCATTTGATACCAAAATGATTCTGTTTAATGTGAGATTTACACTAATAGACCAACCCCTACTAAAGTCCCCCCCCCCCCCCCCCCCAAAAAAAAAGGTTCTTCTAGAAAAGTACTTATGAGTAGAAGTGCTTTCTACAAAAAGTTAAACTGGCTCAAAGCACTTTTGCTCGTAAGCATAAGCAAATTCCTTCTTGGCAATTTTTTTGCTACATGAATAGATACGAAGACATTGAAGATGTCAATATGATCTATCAAGAAAAACCAAAAAGCCTTAAAATGTGGGAAACCACTTGAATCTTTACTGTAAATCAACAAAAGAATACCATTTGATCCAACAAGAAAAACAAGTTGAGTCCAAAATTCCCACTTCTTCAGGCTGAAGAATATCTGTACAGTTACAACTTTTATCCAATACAATGTTGCCAAAACCGCCAACTCCCCCTAAAGTTGACATTTTTACTCACAGCAGACGGCCTCGTGCTCTTTCTGCAGCTTCTCCCATAGGCACAACACCAATCTCGGGCTTTGGTAATGAGCGAGAATATAATTCGCCTCACATCCAGCATTGTAAAACTTATCGTCTGTGACATAATTCACTTCTTGACCCCTATACTTGAACTGTTGAATCCAGATTCCCATTGCAACATCCTCTAGTTTAAAGAGCTGAAAAGTCATAACGCCGAGATGTCAGTTTAGGAGTGAGAAAATCAACTCAAGGCCTGCTCATTTGTATTTCAACTATAAACAAAACAAAGTTTACAAGAAATTTTACCTTGAGATCCCCTTCCTGGTGGCTACGGACAATGAATTTGGCGATGTCCCGAGAGATTATGTAGCCTGGACCATGGGCCCATGGTGGGTACATAGCATATGGCCATTCCTGCACAAAAGGAGACTCATAAGAAAAACAAAGTCAAAGTGAAACAAGCAAAATGCACTGTGCAGAATGAAATCCGATGTGAATACCCTGTTATCAATAAACCATTTGCTGCCTTTGTCCCTATCGGGTGAAGATTCAAAGGATATTAGACCATACAAGAGACCTTTGGTCGGCTTTCCCTTGAGGTTAGAGATCACTTCATCGATTCTAACAAAAGCATCATCATCTGTTTTCATGATATATTTAGCAGGATGGATTTTGGTCTGCATTTTTAAGATAAGATGAATGGTAACGTTTCTAACAATATATTTTCTAAAACAAATAAAAAGTTCAATAACAAAAATGTAGTTATGAGTCATGGATAATTTAGTTTGCAGAAATTTGTATCAACATACTCCAAAAATAGAAATTGCAATTGTCTTCAAACTGATCAGGCTGTAGTAATCAACAAATGGCATCAGTTGGATATCTCCATATGCTTCCGCTTCTCGCCACAGCTCAATATTGACTTGGTTGTTCTTGTGCTGCGTGTATGAACAAGTTGTCAACCTCATTACCAGCCAATTTTTTCCGAGCAAGCAATATGTTGATGAATATCAACTATAATGCATATGTTGGGGTCCAAAGAGTATGTTAAATGCAGTGATTATTTCACTTCTTCAGGTTCATAATGTAAAAGAGTATAAGAAGGAAAGCAACGAGCAACAAGCTCTATGCTAAGTAGCAGAAATTTCTTCATCCATATCTGTTCTGGAGGTTAAATTTCAATTTAAGTAAAAAATATAAACAAACCACTCCCAGTCTGCAATGTTTGACTTACAAGGCCGATGAAAAACCGGACAGCCACATCTCCAGAACGCACAGCCTTGTACTGCATCCAAGCCCTCCTCAAGGCCATTCTACGCTCAAAATTATTTCCAGTAGAAAAAACTCCAACCAACATCAATAGTCTTTTCTTTGAAGTGGGCGGAGCCCTGAGGTGCTCAACATCAACAACTAAATCATGGTCCTCAGAAACAGGCAAGCCTTTTGCTAAGGCAGATAAGAGGTCCAGACCACCGGCCACTCTGACTTTGGAAACAGACCATGGCTCAAGTTTCTGCATATGCAAAAAGTATTTTAGGTAGATTGTATTGTTTTACAAAAACGGAATGTCTTGCAGAACAACAAACTTTGTACAATAATCTGTTATTAGCTTATTACCAATTAATTCATACCTTACCTCCCTATACGCAAAAGATGTTTCATGCCTTCCGTTCACAGTCAAGTGAAATCCATCTAAACCAACCCAAAATGTGGCGGTAAAGGGATTCCCTTCAACAAATGGAAAATTGGAACCTTCATAGGCACCTCTGGAAACATTGGTCAACATGTCCCTACTAGGCTGACTCACATTTAGATTTTCTTCCGATGAGCTTCTCACAGCTTGTTCATTGCAAAGAACAAGTCCATCAACTGTCAAATTTGTTAAAATATGTTAGATTTCTAGCCGAAAAACCCCCTTTTTCAAAAAAATAAAATAAAATAAAATTTCTAAAGGGAGCTTCATTTGTACGTGACAGAAAATGAAAGCAGAAAATAACAAACATCGAGATTTGACTATATTGGGAAACAGTGTTGTAAGTACCCTTTTCGAATAACAAATAAGAAAGGAAAAAATCCTACTAGAGTTGTTTATACCATGAGTTTATTTAAATTTTTTACACAATGTGGTTCAAATTTGAGCCATCACATGATAAGCAAATTGTGAGAATGTTCTGGCGAAAGAGTTACACTTGACACTCTCAGTCCGAAGTCGAAACAGAAAATTTAGTTATTTACCTTTGAGGTTGCTAGGAGACCTGTGAGAAGGGCACCTTTCCTCTTTCCCCCACCCAAGTTCATGAGTCCATGTATTTTGAACTACAAATGGCTCCTGTGTCATGTTATCACCGGGGAGACTGACGTTGTAATGCAAGATAATAGGAGGCTCAGACTCTCCTAAAAGTTGGGAGCCTAGGAGTTGGATTTGAAAGCTTCTAGAGTGCCCATTAGGAATGCCAACCAAAGAAATGGAAGAATCATCAATGAGGCCACAAGGGATATCAAGTATATTCTCGTATCTTGACTCTATCTTGCCAAAAGTACTTACAGAGAAAGGGCAATTTTTGTCTTCCTCGTTATCACTTTTGTTTAATTTGGAAGCCTTGTCCTTGTCAATTGCGGACAACAAGTCTTTCCACGCAACGGAGGCCTCTTTAACCCCTTTAGCTGTTTCAGGCAAAGCATCGGACCTGGAGAGTAGGGTACGCATGTGAGGCCATACAAGCAAGGCCCTCGACCCTTCTTTGAAAATGTCATGTGAAGCAAAAAGATCATCCAGCCCATCAACTTCTACAAAATGGGGTTTCCTATATGGCTTTTCTCCTTTCTTCTCCGAATCCACAATAACAGAATCATTAGTTGTTGGATGGTTTCCAAAGAACTCAGCAGCCGACTGCTTAGGCGTCTGTGTTGGAGGCTCGATTTTGACAATGCTGGAGTATCGAAAAACCAATATCATAGCAAGAACTACGATTAACAAGCCCCCGGACCACTTCTTCATTTTCGTTAACCGGCGAATCTGATGCTTATACAAAACCCCCATGACACCTCTACTGCTATCCCCTCTTTCTATAAGCAGTAAACCCAAGTGAGCTACCCAGTGCCTCAAATCTCATCTTCTCTCACATTGTTGCTATGTTTAGCTTGCACAATCACATTGAATGCTACTGTTCATTCTTTAATACCCAACAATACACAAAAATAAATAATTAAAAATCCAAACTTCAAAGGAAAAGTTGCCCAAAAATCAAACCCCCAGAAAACCCAAAACTTAAAAATCTTACTAAAATTTTCTCTCTTTCTGATGAGGATACAGTTCCAGACTTTCAGTGTCACTATCAAGTTCTATCGGGGAAAATAAATGATTGCAAACTTACGAAGCTGCTTTTGATATAAGCCCAGAAGAAGCATTACCTTATACGGTGCTCCGGAAGTTGAGCTTTTCCAAATCTGATTCTCCAAAAAGCCAAAAGCACCAAAATTTGCTATCAAATCTTACTATAAATGCAAAAGTTGCAAGCTTTTAAGAAGGGTTCTTCTTGAAATGGAAAGCTGAGGTGACCTTAATGCAGTGAGAAAAATCGAGTTTCAGATGCAGATTCGGGGGGAATTCGATACGGCGTCGTCTCTAGGAGGTCCCCTTGTCAACTCACAGGTGGATGTTTTGTCTGGATTTTATTTGTAAAAGATGATTAGTGTCCGATTAAGAAGCATTGAGGTTGCCGGGTCATTATCAGCGTCCGCAGGCGTACCGATAATACCATAATTTTTATTTTTTTGAGAGCTGTAGGTTTGATTAGATTTAAATTGTTAATTCGTGTTGACAGATATGAGTTACGACAGTTGATCAGCTTAGTGTGTTGTCTTTTTGCATTTATATTTGAATCTTTTTATTAAGTTGTAAAACATATACTTGTAAAGTTGTACTCCTGATGAATTGTTAGTTCACTGTATTTTAAAATGTGACTTTGATACCAATTAAGTTAGCTTTGTTTAAAAAGGATTGAAGATAAAATTCATATAACTAACGATGGTTTGGTAGCCAATATATTTTTTGTTTTTATTTTAAGTTAGAGAAAGAGAAATATAATGAAAAAAAAACGAAAGATATAAAATAGGAATGATAGAGAGAGAGTAAAAGTAAATTAAGTAACACATAAAAATATATTCAAAAAGTAAAATCCAAAACAAAAATCTATTTAAAATTGTTTTCATGTTGTGGTCTAGGGTTTAGGACGTGTTGTGGTCTATTTTTATCTGACAAAGGGAGAGAGGCCGGCGGCAGAGAAAGAGAGAAAAGAGAGATGTGTGTTTGTAGAATTGTAGGGGAATGTGTGTGTGTTTCCCTCCTACATTGCACCTTTATTTATAATAATAATAAGATAAGGATATTCCTTGATCTCCAAGGAATATGATATACAATAGGTAAGGATAAACCTTAATAAAATCTTATCTAGGATTTACACAATCACACTTAAACTAGGAATGTTTACAACACTCCTCCTTGAGTGTGTAAATACTCAAGGTAGATTTACCATCATGCAGAAGTTGATGAAGTCGACTTGTCAGTGCTGATTCCAAGGAACAACGCTTATTCTCAATAAGGTAGGAATTTGCATAAGTAAGTAAGTCTCACAAAAAACCCTAAGGCTATGGCAAAAACTCGAGTAGGAACAAAATTCATAGTCTAAGGAAAAATGCGTGAGAAATGCAAAGTCAAAAGAAACGTCTACAGGACGTCATCAGGGATATGACCGGCCCAAGGAGGGTGCCTCGTTAAAACCTAGTCAGGTAGCAAAAACCTAGTGGGAAAAATGCTCCTAATCGTAGGGAAAAAGAGTACATTAAGATCAAACAAGTATCTACATGATACTCCCCCTGAGTTTGACATAATTCCAAAGAGAAATATCAAAGTTACAACTCAGAAAGTTTATGAATACCAATTCCATGAACAAGCTTTTGAAACGTCGCATTTGGCAGTGATTTGGTGAAGAGGTCGGCCATATTGTCTTGTGAACGGATTTGCGTGACTTCAATCTTCTAATGCTCTTGTTGTTGATGTGAAAAGAAAAACTTTGGTGCAATGTGCTTGGTGTTGTCTCCTTTGATGTAACCCTTCTTGAGCTGTTCGATGCAAGCTGCGTTGTCCTCAAAGATTGTTGTCGGGACATCAACGGCGGGATAAAGATCGCAGGAGTTTCGAATATGGCCCACTACTGATCTCAACCAAAAGCATTCCCGAGTTGCTTCATGTAAGGCGAGAATTTCAGCATGATTAGACGAAGTGGCAACTAAGGTCTGTTTCGTTGACCTCCAAGAGATTGTGGTGCCTCCAACGGTAAAGACATAACCCGTTTGAGAACGCGCCTTGTGCGGATCAGATAAGTATCCTGCGTCGGCATAACTAACAATGCGAGAATCAACTCGAGAAGCATAAGGTGTAGCATCATTCGAGGATTCGTAGGGATAGAACAAGCCCAGATCCGTAGTACCTTTAAGGTAACGGAAGATGTTTTTCACGCCAGTCCAGTGTCTGCGTGTAGGTGCATTACTGTATCTTGCCAAAAGATTAACAGCGAATGAGATGTCGGGTCTAGTGTATTGAGCTGAGTACAATAAAATGCCTATTGCACTTAGATAAGGAACTTCAGGCTCCAAAATATCTTCATCATCTTCCTTCAGACGGAAAGGATCTCGTTTTGCATCTAGCGTACGAACGACCATAGGAGTACTTGAAGACTTCGATTGATGTACTAGGATTCCATCCGAACAATGCTCTATCTCGAGACCGAGACAATATCGAGTCTTACCTAGATCTTTCATCTCAAATTTCGACTTCAGGTGCAAAGCAGTTCGTGCGAGCTCTTCAGGAGTTCCGATGAGGTTCATGTCATCGACATATACTGCAACAATCGCAAATCCGAAATGTGACTTCTTAATGAACACACAAGGGCATAATTTGTTGTTCACATATCCCTGACTAGTCAAATACTCAATTAGACGGTTATACCACATTCTTTCGGATTGCTTCCAATCGTAGAGTGAACACCTCAGCCGAATTAAGAGCGTGTTCCGGGGTTTGGAAATATTTAAACCAGTCAACGTAAGTCTTTCGGGAACTTTCATATAAATTTCCGTATCAAGATCCCTATAGAGATACACAGTTACTACGTCCATCAACTGCATATCCAGTTTTTCGAAAACTACCAAACTGATAAGGTAGTGAAAAGTAATCACATCCATAACTGGTGAATAAGTTTCGTCATAGTCAATCCCAGGGTGTTGTGAGAAGCCTTGCACAACAAGACAAGCTTTGTAACGCACAATTTCGTTCTTCTCATTACGCTTCTGAGCGAAAACCCACTTGTAGCCAACGGGCTTCACATGTGGAGGAATAGGAACTACAGGTCCAAACACCTTACGTTTCGCAAGTGAATCGAGTTCGACTTGGATTGCTTGTTTCCAGTTTGACCAATTAGCTCTATGTCGACATTCATCAACGGAACGCGGTTCAATGTCATCGCTTAACATGATCTCAGTAGCTACTGCAAATGCTAATGCATCGTCGACAATCATCTCATTTCTACGCCACACATCATCTAAGCTAGCATAATAGACCGAAATCTCACGATTCTCGGAATGAGGATTCGTCTCTTCAAGGACGCTTCCATAATCTAGAATTTCCTCATGAGTTGGGTAGAATGAGTAAGCGATAGTTGGATTCACGGTAGGCTCTTCAGGACCTTATGTCGTGGTTTTCCTCTTCCGGGGGTATGAATCATTTGAACCAAGAGGTTTGCCACGCTTTTGTGTAGGGGCAGATGATTGGCTAGCCGTTAATGTATGTGGATCACCAGAATTGGCGTCCCGGGCTTCCAGGAGGGTAGTTCGTTGTACACTTGGTACATCTATCTTTGCAGGCGTATTCGCAGCTAGAATGTGTGATCTTGTCACGCGTGCTAGATCGGTGAAAGCATTTGGCATGCTCTGAGCTATGCTCTGAAGATCGAATATGCGCTGCACTTCAGTTTCAGACTGAGCAGTGCAGGGATCTAAGTGAGACAAAATGGGAGTCGTCCACGATAATTCGTGTCGTTCTTCAGGAATGTTGACATTCTTATCTCTCCCTAACGACGGGAAGACTGTCTCATAGAAGTGACAACCCGCAAAACGAGCGGTAAACAGATTGCCTGTCAAAGGTTCTAAGTAATGAATAATCGAAGGAGAATCATATCCGACATAGATTCCCATTCTTCGTTGAGGCCCCATTTTTGTACGTAAGGGCAGCGAGATCAGCACATATACCGCACAACCAAAAACGCGCAGATGCGATATGTCGGGTTCACATCCGGTAACCAACTGAAGGGCACTAAATGGTTGTGTCGCAATAGGCCTCAGGCGGACCAATTTTACTGCATGTAATATTGCATGGCCCCAAGCAGTGATCAGGAGCTTGGTACGTATGACCAACGATCGAGCAATCATTTATAAGCGCTTAATGAAAACCTCTGCCAGGCCGTTCTGGGTGTGAACATGGGGTACTGGATGTTCAACTTTAACCCCAACCGACATGCAATAGTCATCAAAAGTTTTATATTTGAATTCTCCAGCATTATCCAGTCAAATAGGTTTGATTGGATAATCAGGATGGTGAGCCCTGAGCTTGATAACCTAAGCCAACAGTTTGGAGAATGTAACGTTCTTTGTAGACAATAAGCACACGTGTGACCAACGTGTGGAAGCGTCAACCAAAACCATAAAACATCTAAATAGTCTGCAGGGAGGTTAAATTGGTCCACAAATGTCCCCCTGAATCCGTTGTAGAAAATAGGAGGATTCGAATGAATCTTGTCATAAGAAGGCTTGGTAATAAGCTTTCCTATAGAACATGTTTGACATGCGATTCCTTGGATCGAACCTAAACTTCGGGTTAGTGGATGCCCGTGTGATGATTTGAGGATACGGTGCATCGCTATTCGTCCAGGATGTCCCAAACGATCATGCCAAAGTGTTATTTGGTGCGCGGTCCTAGTAGTAGGGCCGGCCATATAGTGGCATTCTATGAGGCGTATGGTTGTAGTATACAGACCACTCGGGATACACTCTATCTTTTCTAGAATACGCTTCTGGCCATATTCGTAGGAAGTTATGTACAGAAATTCAACTCCATTTTCTACGTGGGTTTCAGTGTGGTAATTATTATCTCTAATATCTTTGAAACTTAACAACGTTCTTCCGGAACGTGGAGAATAGAGTGTCTCAGCAATGGTCAAGATTGTACCATTAGACAACATTATACGTGCCTTACCGTATCCTTCTATCAGGTTGGATGGGCCTGAGAGGGTTGTCAGAGGTGCATTCTTAGGTATGAAGTTAGTGAAATAGATGCATTCACCAAAACAGTGTGCGTGGTTGCACTATCTACCAGACAATTAACTTTCCCACTAGTCATACCTAGAATGAAAAAATTAATTTAAATCGGTCACATGCATAAAAGTTTATAAAACAATTATCAATTCAAAATAATATCATTTATTCAAGGATTAAAACTTAATATCCAAAAACAAATCACCAACTAATAATCCAAAACATAAAGGAAAATTGTTCAAAAATCAACCAAAAACAAGGGGGGTTCGGCCACTAGGTGGAATTTAGCCCTATTTGTCTTATTTCAACTAAAAAATAAGTCTATATCTAAGATTCTAATCTTCCATAGGGGTGGTATCCTCCTGAAAGTCATAAACCTCCATCTTTGTAGTCTCCGGTTCGTCCACTTGCATGAAGTTTGATTCAAACTTCTACGACAAGAATGATATTCATCTACAACCTTCTCGGGAGCGCGGCAAACACGGGACCAATGGTCCTTTGAACCACATCGATAGCATATATCGTCATCCATGGTTTTAGGTGCTTTGCCCTTATTCTTGAAGTTATGGGCCTTGGGAGCGAGGTTTGGGCCCTTCTGGACTTTGTTTCCTCCCTTGGATGGGCCTTGGCTCTGTTGACCTTGGTGGGATGGCTTCTGGCCGCCCCTCCCATGCCTCTTTTGGCGTTTTGGGTGCTGAGTAGTGCTATAATGTGCTTCAGGCACAGCAGTAGCCCTAGTAGGTCGAGCTTGATGATTCTTCATCAACAACTGGTTCTACTTTTCAGCGAGAAGGAGAACAGAGATCAAATCCGAGAACTTGGTGAACTTCTGAGCTCTATATTGTTGCTGCAGGACAATATTAGAAGCAGAGAAGGCCGAATAGGTCTTCTCCAGAAGATCCTCTTCGGTCAAAGTTTCATTGCAAAACTTGAGAAGTGATCGAATTCGACAAACTTTAGAATTATATTCATTCACAGACTTAAAGTCTTGGAAGCGCAAATGCTGCCAGTCGTGTCTTGCTTCAGGCAAGAATATGTCATTTTGGTGATCAAAACGATCAGCCAAAGTGACCCATAATGCACGTGGATCCTCCTCAGCAAGATACTTAGTTTGCAGAGCATCATGGATGTATCTTCGAATGAAGATCATAGCAATGACTTTTTCAGCTTCGCTAACAGGCTCATCTGTTGCTTTTTCAATGGCATGACACAAGTTCTTTGCAGTGAGGTGGAGCTTCACATCTTGAACCTACTTGAGGTAGTTCTTTCCAGAAACCTCTAAAGCGGTGAAGTCGAGTTTGTTCAAATTTGACATGTTCCTATCACAAAATAGATGGACAAGATGTGGTGAGTGTAATGGAGAAAAATCAATCCATTCACATAGGAGTAGAACATACAGGTTCTAATAGACATGTATTGGTTTAATTTTGCATGAAAAACTTCGGGTTTTCATGGGTGATGTTTTTAAATGAAAACTTCAGGTTTTCAAGCGAGGCATTTTTATAAGAAACTTCAGGTTTCAAAATAATTATAAACTTTAGGTTCATATATTCCTACAGGCAAACACAAATATATATATATATATATATATATATATATATATATATATATATATATATATGCAAACAAATATGCAACAAGTATGTGCAAAAATATAATTTTAGGTGTATAATTATAATTGAATTAATTTATTTGGACTTCGGGCCAAATTAAAATGTGGGTGAAAAAATATAAAAACCCATTGGGCCTAAAAATAATTAGGCAAATAAAATTCGGGGCCCAAAAAAAATGAAGCCACAAATGGCTAAAAAAATTGGTCCGTGAGACATAGGCCCAAAAAATTGGGCAGGGGAGGGTCTCGGGTGGCTGCAGGCCCATTAAAGCAGCCAAATTTTTTTTAATGCGAGCCGCTACAGGCAAGCCCAGAAACAAAACAAATTTTTTTTTTTCACATGGGCCGAGGAGCTGGAGCCCATTAGGGCTCAAGTTGATAGAAACAGAACAAAATAGCGGCGCTGGGTGTGCTTGGCAGAGGAAGAAGGCCGGAAAAATTGGACGGCAAAGCACGTGGGTCCAATTGGGGACCCAAATAGGAACGGAGATTTGAGAAATCTCATCATTACATCAAAACCCTAGAATTTCGATTGTTTTTTCAAAGAAAGAAAAAAAAATTGAATTTCATACCAAAAAAAAAACTCGTCGGGGACGACTGTAGGTCGTCGAGGGTAACTGGGCATGGCTGCAGGCCATGTTGTTCGACAATTTCATGGGTGGCGACACCTTCTGGGTGTTGTGCCTGGAGCCGTAGCTCTAAGATAGGTTCTCGGCTCGGGAAAGCATGGGGTTGGCCCATCGTGGGTGATGGCACGGGTTTGGAGCTTCTGGCTTCGTGGGTTTTCTAGGAAGAAAGAGGGCTGCATGCTCTCGGTTTTGGGTGAAAGACCCCATCTGCAGGATGGTGGTCACGGGTTCGAAAGTACCCTAGGTTCCCAAAATTGTTTTATATATATTTTTTTTCAATTCGAATTTTTATATATAATTCAATTCAATATATATTTCAATGAATCACATATGTAAATCGATGTAGATGTAAAAATAATATTTTCAATGCATGTACATATGTAAGATTCAATTCATAGCAAATATCAAATTCACATAATTGAACAATTATGGTTATGAGGCATACACAATTTATGTAGAATCTAAAATACGTTAAACGTAAAGTTGGGTCATGTATCATGGTGAATGTTCATGCTATCAGGGCTGCAAAATATCGAGTTAAAAGCCGTTGTTTTGAAAGAACCTGATTGCATGATGATATGGATGAACTGGTTTGATGCATAAAATTTCTCCAACGTCAGATTCCTAAGCGCAACAGAAGGAGCGTGCTGATAACGTGTTGTGGTCTAGGGTTTAGGACGTGTTGTGGTCTATTTTTATCTGACAAAGGGAGAGAGGCCGGAGGCAGAGAAAGAGAGAAAAGAGAGATGTGTGTTTGTAGAATTGTAAGGGAATGTGTGTGTGTTTCCCTCCTACATTGCACCTTTATAATAATAATAAGATAAGGATATTCCTTGATCTCCAAGGAATATGAGATACAATAGGTAAGGATAAACCCTAATCAAATCTTATATAGGATTTACACAATCACACTTAAACTAGGAATGTTTACAACATTTCATTCATTCTTCTTTATTTCATCTCTCATTTCTCCTACATATTTTCCTCACATAAAAAGTGATATCAAACAAACCCCGAATTTTTTTTTGATGAAAATAATTAAGAGACAAAATTCAAATTTCATAAACTTGTGACAATTTCAAGTTAGAATAACATAATGGAACTATATTTTCTTGTATATTTTTCGAGTCGAACAATATTTTAATTTATTATAAGCTACATGAAAGTTGGAACACGATTCAAGCTCGAGAGTGAGAGAGTACACTTTTATAGTCAACTTATCTGTGTCTAAAATCTTTAGGAAGAAAATTCTAAATTACGTGAAAAACATGTTAAACTCGCGATGATAAATTATAGAGCATACATTTTAGATTACTAACGATGCTCAGTTGGTAACTACTATAATTTTAGTGACTAGGGTGCTGTAAAAAAGGTGTTTCCATAAGCATTATTGCTCCGCCTCTAAAAACCAAACTTCCTCCTCTTGGAGGATCACGTACTAGATCTCGCAAGGTTGAACGGAATCGATCTTTCAGGTAACAGAAAAATCCATCTGTGTCGAAAACACATCCAAAGATGGGAAACCACGAGTATTTAGAGAGAACAAGATAACTACTTGCTTTCATAAAGCATGATATGAAGCAACAAGCTCCGTCCTGAAATCGGAACTGCAAAATACACAGGGAGAGGGGCCAATTTTCAGCACCCTAATATCAAAGCATCTCAAGACGTGGAGGCATCCAGTTACGACTGTTCAAAAAACAGATCAACAAACTGTTCCAATGCAACATTTATCGGTTTTCAATCTCCGCCGGTGTCAAATGGAGTTCAAACTTCAAAAGTACGTAACTTGATGTCCACGTCAAATGCTTAGCTAAACTGATTCTCTCTGGCCTTCCAAAAACGAGGCAGCAAAAAACCCAAAAAACGTACCTGTTCAAGCACACAAATGAACGGAAAAAAAGCACTGTGAGCAGTCTTTCATCTTGCAGGATATATACTGATATGATTAAGAACAGAAAAGGGAAGAAGAACAAAGGAGAATGTAGTATTCATTACCTGTAGGCGCTAATGTTCTTTAGCGCCTATAAGGCCAGCTTCGAGCACACATTAAGGCATTCATCAAGTCTGGCTTCAAGCAAATCATATGTTCATCAGCTGGCCGTGATAAAGTGTAGTATGCCTCGCCACAAGTCGAAAGAGAAACTGGAATAGCCAGAAAATCACGTGCCATCCGAGAAAGGGTAGGGTACTTAGCTGCTGCACTTCTCCACCAAGCCAATGCATTAAAATCCTGACTCCAAGGCAAGACAGGTTGGTCCAAATATATATCCAATTCTGATATTTTTGCAGGGTGATGATTCGATTGGATAAACTGCTGGTAGTCTTGCAACACAGTGAAAGTATGATTGGCACGTACAGGAGGATCAGACTGCCCTTCTGAATGTGAATAACTTGCACAGTTTCCTTTTTCAGGAAAACGGATCACATATTCATCAAACTGTTTGCGAATGGCCTCCAAAACAGCTGGAACCTGTGAGTTTCCGTCCCTACCCTCAACTTTTGAACAAACAAATTCAATATATCTCATCTTGAATCGAGGATCCAGTGCTGCAGATATTGCCAACAGCAAGAACATGTGATCCCAGTACTCGTCAACCTTTCCCAACATGCCGTCAACTATTGACCTATTAAAACCCTCTGAGCCAATGGACATTCGGGTCAACATTTCACGAAGCTCATGAAGGTGATAAAGATAAACATTAGCAGTTACTTGTATTTCTGGTTCAAATAATGCTCCTGATACTTCATGTATGCTCTCTACAGCTTCACAAACACCTTCAACTTTGTTCCATTCCTCTGGGGATGGTGCATCGTGAGAGTCAATCACATCCTTGGAAGAGAGTTTTCCAATAGACCACAATTTCAGAGCTTCTTGTAGATTGGCCATTTTGAGAAACCACATGGGGTAATCAGTTGTAAAAGTATACACTTGACGGACCTTGTGAACGATATCTTCAATCTTGTCAAATGCATCCTGCACCATTTCACGGAACAGATCCCCACAACAATACACACGAAACAGCTGACTATTACATCGGAGTTCCTTCTTTACCTGGATGTACCTTCTCACATACTCAGCCACCTCATTACAGAACTTATCATTACCCATAGTGAGTGTGGATATCTTGTTCTCAATGCCCCAATCTTCAAGCGACCTAAATATGCCCCCATCTTCACAATTTTTAAGTAAATCATCAGACTGGCCTGAAACCGAAAGAGTACAGAAGTAAAGAACCCAGTTTCGCAGCTTCCATTTCTCATCAATAAAATGTGCGGAAAAGCACAAATAATCACTGTAGTGTTGTCCCAAGTTACTGCTGCACTGCCCAAAATCATTGTTGTCCGTGAGTACGTCCACAGAGAGGCTAATCTGTCCATCAAAGTTTCTTAATACTTTCTTAGTTTCCACTTTCATTCTCTCGTATTCTTCCATGCATTCACTTTCAACCTCATTGAAAGTAGGCTTAAACAGCCGGTTAAACACGCCAATTGACTGTATGTAATCAACATTTTCAAAATACTTGGGTGGATCTTGGTTAGAGCAAATCCACTGTCCAAGAGCCCGTAAATCCTTTTTCGGATCGTATTCACGCACCTTCACATTGGCCTTTGTAACTGAAACTGATGAAGATGATTTGGCATCCTTGCTATCACCACTGTTGTCACTTCCATTGGTTCCAGAAACCCCAGGCATATCTGTAAAACACAAGATTATTAGTATCATAGCAAACACATCAATTTTTCAACTAATTAACGTATGATATCTATCCGTTCTGCGTTATGAAGTTCAAGTACTTCAAAACGTAATCTTGGTTCAGAATCGTGGATACCCCATTAACAATACAACCAAAAATCTTACAGTGAATTCATAACAACAGAAGCTTGATTTACAAAGATACAAATAGACTAGAAAGCCAGAACAAGATTAACAGCACCATAGCTGGTGTTCTAAAAGTCTCCACCTAGCTCAGCTATGTGCTAGGCAGCTTGCCACCGTCATGATTTCACTAAGCGCTCAAAAAATAAGAAAGGCCGCCTAGATTCGTGCATAAAATCTATCTCTTTCATGTTTCAAGTTGAACTGTTTAAGTACTAAAAAGGAGTAATCTTGAGGCACAATCAGGGATAACCCTTAACCATATAACCAAGAATCTTACATTAAATTATGAAAACATAATCTAATATTCACCCACCAAACTGCGAACTCAAATATCACAAATACAAAAACAAGCACAAAAAATTGACAATATTAGTAAATAAATAGACCTGAAAACGACAGAATATGCAGAACCAGACACATCAATAAAAGCACAAGATTTCCGAGTTACAAAAAAAGAAGTAATCTTGGCGGACAGTTGGCAACCCATTAACAATATAACCAAAAATCTTACACATAAAATCGTAATAATTTAAGATTTATTCACCCACTAAAGATAATACAAAGAATAACCACAAAAAAATATACAAAATTGGTAAATAAAAAAGCACGAAAATGGCAGAAAAGACCACACCCCCAGAACAAAAAGGAAGAAAAAAAAATGCAGAAAGCACAACACGGAACGACACAGGAAGAAGAGTGTACGAAATCGGGATTTCAAACGTCGATTTTGACAGATGAGCAATAAAGATGAAATCTTGAGTTGAGGACGAACCTCGTTCGCGTCGGGTCGCAGTCGCAGTCGCAGTCGCAGTCGCCAAGGGATTTTGGGGTTGTGGGAAGTGGAGGAGACACTAGAGTCTAGACAGGGAGAAAAACAGAGCTTATGAATAGCTTAGCGGGAAAGTTAGAAAATAAACCACCATCGGAGCCGTACACGTGGCAGGGTTATTGATAAGACATGTCTTAATTTTTGCTGGTGTACAGCCCAACATAAGACTTCTCGCTTCACTTTTGGACGACTCTTTTTAGACCACGAGAAATTTGTTATTGTTATAAAAATGCGGATGATAAATCATACATTTTTATATAAGCAATTAGAAATTTTATTTTTTAAGTTATTAACTTTTTAATATGTATGTTTCATTATTTATATAGTAACACTTAATGTACCATCTCATGTGCTGCGTGCATTGAAAAATTTCTCCTAGACTACATCATGATGGTGTTTTTTATTTTATTTTTCTTAATGTTTTACTTGTTAGAAATAAATCAAGTTTGAAACGAATTGGAATTTAACTAAACAAGACACTGTCACATAATTTTAAAATTAAAAGTTAGGGAGATGTATTGTACATGAAGTTTGATGGACTTTGCTTGACTATGTAGTTTGGGTATATTCAATATAAACTTGTAAGGAGTCTGTAAAAGTTACTTTGTATTGAATAAAGATAAATGTTATAGAGACTCTTTTAAAAGTAAAACTTTTTATTGACCTTTTGTCACTTTATATTTTTTACACAATATTTTATAATATTAACACGATAATCGATATTAAACTGTGAAGTGGACTAGAGCCTCGTTAGCAACTTTTTATGACTTCTAACTTCTAAGTCTATAAAAGTCTTTGTAATATTTAAGTCCTGACATGAACAAAGCCTTTTTGGGACTTCCAAAGAAACTTCATTTTTAATAAAAAATATATATATATACAGTCTTGAATATAATGAGCATGAGGACACATTTTGACAATGAACATCGCTGACTTCGAAGAGGAACTCACTATGAACCAATTAGTATCCATACCACCATGAATTTTGTGTGCAACAACATCAACGAAGACACAGACTCCAACAAAGTGGACCCAAAGGAACCGATAACACACCAACACAAAATTTTATACTCACGAAGAAAGACTCATAAATAACTTCACCAAGAAAGCACTTATTGACGGAAATACTAAGATGAAAAATAGATAAATAAAAATCCATAAGAAGATAGAGGAGAAAGGCTGGAAAAATAGAAAGAGTTGCCACCAGTCCTAAGCTGGAGCAAGGGACTGACGGCTATGGAAAGATTTGGTAAGAGGAAGGAGAGAGAGAATCAAGAATGGGGAGTTTCTGGTTCATTTTCATTTTGATAAAATTAACGAAGTACCACATACATATTTGTAATTCGAAAAGATTTTGTTGTCAAATTGAACATGAGACACCAATCATGTCCATTAATTAATGACAATGTTATCAATACTACACATCAATTAAGGACAGTGTTATCCACCCACGCATTTATAACTTTCATATTTCTTTCAATTTATGGCCGTCAAATCGAATGAATTTAAGAGGATTAATAGCAAAATGTTAACAAAAATGTGTGAAAGGTAAAAAAAAAATGTACGAATAGCACTATCCTTAATTAATGCACGCGCAAATACAAGAATTAAGGTAAACAATCTCAACTTGATACATATATTAAACCATCTCCAGCCATAAAGTTAACCAGTTCTCACCATACAAGGGAAACAAGTTCACAAACAATTGCAAGTTACAACCAAAATACAAAAGGAGATGTTCAATCTCTCTGGTGGAGCTCAAAAGTAACAGACTTGATGTCCAAGTCTTCCAACATGGAGGTCATCACAAAAGCCAAGTACCTGTTCAAGTCATCAAATGCTAAAAAATGGAACAGAAAAATAAAAGCATAAGAAATATCATCAGGGAGAATATAGTAAGCAAAAAAAAAAAATTAATAACGGAAATTAAAACAAAGGAACACAGAATGAAGCTTGAGGTGCAAGTTAACCTGTTAACATTCTTCCATGCCTACTAAACAAGCTTCGATCGGGCGAATAATAAGGCATTTGCCAGGCCTGGCTCCAAGCCAACGAAATTTTTCTTGGCTGGGCTTGGTTCAATGTAGAATGCCTCATATGAAGTTGCAACAGAAAATGGAATGGCCAAAAAGTCTCGTGCCATCTTGGAAAGAGTAGGATACCGGGCAGCTGCGGTTTTCTGACTCCAAGGCACAACAGCTTCTCCCAAATAGCGATCCAAGTCTGATCCTACTGAAGGATAATTATTCATTTGCACGTCCAGCGAATATTTATCAAACAATTTGTGTATGGCCTCCGAAACAGCTGCAACTCGTGAGCCTCCCTCTGCACCCTTAACTTTTGAACAAACAGTTTCTACAAATTGCATCTTTAACCGAGGATCCAGTACTGCAGCTGTTGCCAAATGCAAAAACATGTCGTTCACATACTTGTCAAGCTTACTCAGCATGCCCTCAGCTATTTTCCTAGTAAAACTGTCCGAGTTATTGTGCATTTGGGTCAGAACATCACGAAGCTCATCAAGGCGATAAAGATAAACATTCGCAGTTAGATCTTTTGTTTCAAACATTGCATTTGATACTATATATACGCTCTCCAAAACTTTGCAAGCACCTTCAACTTTCTTCCATTCCTCGGCGGATGGTACTTGGTAAAAATTATCATCTACCGAGGAGAATTCTCCCTTAGACCATAACTCCAGAGCTTCTTTTAGCTTGCTACTAGTGAGATACCACAATGGTAAATTTGCCACAGGATACAACGGGTCAACTTTGTTAATGATATCTTGAATCTTTTGAAACGCACCCTTCACCATTTCGCCAATTAACTCCCCACAACAATACACACGAAACAGCTGACCATCAAGTTGGAGTTCTTTCTTTTCTTAGATCCGACCCTTCACAAATCCAGCTAACTGATTATACACACTATCATTGGTCATAGTGAGTGTGGATACCTTGTCCTCAATGCCCCATTTCTTAAGGGTGCGTTTGGTACGCAGACGGGACGGATGTTGTAAATTTTGAAAAAGACAATGGGCATTGTTGTCCTAAAATGTTAAAAATTTATGTCCCACAGAGGTGGAACAACCCCGTTCCATGGGGGGGAGGTGAAATAAAAAATCATCCAAAACTTGTCCCGTGGAACGCCTCGTTCCACTCGTTTTAGGCGTACCAAACGCGGGACGGAACGCCTCGTCCCGTCCCGTCTCGTCCCGTCCCGTCCCGTCTCGTCCCGTCCCGTCCCGTCTCGTCCCGTCCCGCGTACCAAACGCACCCTAAGGGAACTAAAAATGCCCCAATCTTCGTCTTCAGGAAGGAGGTGATCGGTATCTTCAAGAGAACGGAAATAAACCAGCTCCCATTTTTCATCAACAAAATGTGCAGAAAGGCATAGATAACGATCAAAGCTTTTTTCGTTCATCATAATGTCCACCGAAAGGCTAATCTGCCCGTCAAATTTCTCCGAGATTTCTTTGGTACCCATTTTCTTCTGTTCAGAAACCAAAAGCTCAATTAGTAGTCAGGAAAACCCCCATAGTTTCTAAGAAACACAAAATAACTAGAAACCTAGAAACCCCATCCTTTTACTAATAATTCAAGCATGTCATCTATTTGTCTTGCGTTATGGAACTAACCCTATGTTTGAATGAGGGAATTTCTAAAGTTTCTTGGCTCAATTGTCAAATACGCACTACATGAACACTATCAATGAACTACTCGTGCACAAAATACCTACTACTAAAACATTACAAATGCACTATACACAACTTTCGAATGACTCCTTTACTCTCGTATGTATTCATGTAGTCATTTTAAAGTCAAATTTCAAAACCAACTTTTCAAACACAACAAATAGCTTCCGATTTTTTGCACCGTACACGTGGCAAGCTCAAAATTTTTTTATTTTATTTTATGATTTTAGTGAAATCTGACTCGTTAATATTAGAATCAAAACTAGCATTAAAATATAAAGCGAAGAGAGTCCAAGACGACTCTTATTTTTAAAAGAGTAACATTTCTTCAGCATAGTCGAAATTTTTTCTGTTTTAAAAACCACGACAATCTATCATTTTTGGGCAGGGAATGCCCACTAAAGCATTTCAGCATTTTTTTATTAACATTGTGTGATTCACCCAGTATTTAAAATCAAACTAAGATGTGTCATGTAAAATATGGGTCTGAAGTTCATTTTAAACAAAAAATGAACAAGAATAGTGATTGTGATAGAACATTTAAAAGTGTGAAAAGTAAAAAAAAATTAAATTGTACCTTTCACCAATAAATGAGAACATAATTTTTGAAGAGAGATTCTCTCCAAATCTCCCCTCCAAAACCCAAGATCAAATGATTCGGATCTTTAAAATTTGGGATGTGTTATCTATACATTTCTTTTTACTTCTCACACATCCCTATTACTTTTTGTTCGTTAGATCTTCTTCAATTCATCCGATCCGACGGCCGAAATCTAAAAAAACGTGAGAAAAGTAGAAAGAAATGTGTAGATATCACATTCCAAAAATTTAATTCAACGATTAAAAATTATTATAAATTTTACAAATTTTTACTAATTTATCTATTTTTAACTGTTCAATCAAATTTTAATAATTCAAATTATTTAATTCTAGACTCGGAAGAAGGAGATACGGAAGGGATTTCTTTCCACAAGTTTTTTCAAAAGCTATCATCTAACTTGTCAGAAGATCTCTATCACATTGAGGAAAAAAAAACCCAAGATCTCTGGCGACAACACTCAATTGCTTGGAAAATCCAGAGATAGAGCAGGAGGAGTATTGCGTCATGTCAATCAGCCTCAAAAAGTTAAAAAGTGGGCAACCATTCCTGGCTAAATAAAATAATTTAATTCAATTTTCGTTTGGTTCATAGCTTTTAGATGTATTGAGCAACCCTAGTCGGCTAGCCCTAGAGATGGGTAAAAAGAACAATCCTCTCCGGATCATTTGAATTTGAACTCAAGATCATTTTTAATTGAAGGTTGGCCAAATGACTCGTTTTAGCCTTCTGATTATTCAATATATTAATATTTTAATAAACAGTACATGATTATATTTGTTTTCATCTCCAACCGAGGGCCATAAGACTCATTTTAATCATGTCATAAAAAACCGTCTCCAACCGACGATCAAAGAGTCATAAAGTCAAACATAACTTATTATTTAAAAACTACAACTTAAATTCAAATCTAACAACTAAGTGACGTCAGCTAGCCGTTAGATTTGAATTTTTTTGGGCTATAAATCGAGAGGATATTGGGCTATAATTCACACAACTTTGAATTTAATCTATTTCAATTCAAGTTTGCGATGAATTCCAATTTTGGATCATCTTTGGATTCCAATTAGGGTCCTCATCAAATTCCAAATTGGAGGGAAAATGGGAGTAGAAGAGGAGAAGATGAGGAATCTGATGAAGATGATGAAGCATGGCACAACGCACAAAATAGACCAGCAGCCATGGTGTGTCAGACAACTGCTCAACAACCTCAATGGGTTGGCTCTGTTGCTGGTCGCTCTCACAAACCACAAAACAGAGCGATGCCGCATGTCAATCTGATGAACAACTACTTCAACCCCAACTCGGTGCATACAGAATAGGATTTCAGACGTCGCTTCCGGATAAGGCGACATGTCTTCGAGCGTGTACTTCATAATGTCCAGCAGGTTAATTCATACTTTCGACAGAAGCGGGACAGAGCAGACCGCTCTGGTTTCTCAACTTATCGGAAGGTTATTGTTGCACTCCGAATGATGGCATATGACTCCCCAATTGATTCGATGGATGAAACCCATCATATGTCTGAGTCTACATGCCTTGATACTCTTGAACAATTTTGTGTCACAATTGTTTAGGTTTACAAAGACGAGTACATCCGAGAGCCAAATCAAGAAGATCTGGATTGACTCATTTGCAAAGTTGAAGATCGTGGGTTTCCAGGCATGATAGGGTCATTAGACTACATGCATTGGGATTGGAAGAGCTGTCCTACCGGATGGCAAGGAGGCTTATGAGGAAATTCGAGAAAGCCAAATGTTGTGTTAGAGGCGGTTGCCTCGTATGACACATGGATCTGACATGCTTTCTTTGGAGTACCTAGATCCCAAAATGACGTTACAGTTCTTAGGCGTTCACCCCTCTTCAATAGTCTGACGAAAGGTAAAGCACTTCAACTTGACTACTACATCAACGGTCGTCAATATAATATGGGTATTACTTGGCACATGACATCTACAAAAAAAAACCGGTAGTATCTATATAAATAAGTACATGAGGCGCTATAGAATAATATGTTCATGTGCCATAAACAAGTACCTACAACAGGATCTTGTTGCACATCTTTGGGCAAAAAATAGCATGGAGTAGGCGTTTAAGTTTTATATTGTTAAATGTTTCTTTTTTATGTTGTATAATTTTTATATTGTTTAATGTTATTTAATATTGTTTAATGTTATTTAATGTTATGTGATGTTTAATGGTTTAGAAGTTATAGAAAGAAAAAAAAAGAATTTTTACAAGGTTTAAAACAAATTTTGTAATTAAAAATAAAAAATAAAAATAACAGCTAGCTGACGTTAGCAACTAGCCATTACAAATTTGAATTGGAGCTAGCGCTGAGCCCCGTTGGCTGGTTGGTATGGGCCGGCCGGTTGACCCTATGACCCTTTTTGTCCAGTGGGGCCCACGAGCCCTCTGCTGTGGCCTTCTGTTGGGGACCGTTGAAATTTGATCCAACGGCTACAAATGATCTGTGGAAGATCTGGGTTCGGGTAAAAAAGGGACTGTGAACTGTTCAAGTAGGACAAATCAAATCATTCAAACCGTTGTGCTTCCATTTCAACTTCTTAACAAATAAGAAGGGTGATATGCAGCGTTTATTAGAGCAATTTTAGTGTGTAAGGGCTCCTATGTCAATTGGCAATTAAATCCCTTCCAATGAATAGTAGTTATCATTAATGAACAATAATTGTCATTTGCATCTTCACTATTAAACTGAATAGCCATGACAATAGGTAAAAAAATATTAGTATTTTTTATTTTATAAAATAATAAAAAATAATTAAATTTAAATTTCAAATAAGATTTTTAACCGATCTCTTCACGCCACGTGTCATAATTCGAATGTACAATTTTTTGTGAATAGATTTTGATAACATTTTTAACCAATTCCGTTGTGCGACATGTCCTTACCTATTTAAAATCGTTGAAAATATTGAAATGTGGTGTAAGGTGTGAGAAAATGATAAGGTATTTATTAAATTTTTTTATTAACTTAGTTAATCTGGATCGTCGGATTACAAAAAATTTGAAATCTAACTGTCCAGAATGAGACACGTGGCCCACCCAAACATTTCTAATTTTTTTCTTTTTCTAAATTTTTTTAAAGGCTAAAAAACTGGTCAATTGATATGGAAATCAAACCGTCCGAATTCAAATTGACTTAGTGGGGTTGACACGCGGGCCCCATCATTTGAAAATATGTCTGAGACGTGCCCCCACGTAGCTTGTTGTCCACGCGCCTAATGCAATTTAAAAAAAAAAGGTGGCTGACGTCGTGACAATGTCAGCCTAACATCACTTCCCCTTAGCCTGCCCTCTCCCACGAGCTCCCCCTTAGCCCAATAGCCCGAATGGGCTGGAGCTAGTTTGGGGGGCAATTGGATTGGATTTGTTGCCAATCCCATGGCTAAATACCACAATGGAGCTGCTCTTATTTCAAGAGACGTGATTTGGTTGCCGAACCTTAAATATTCTCATTAAAAAGGTAAACTTCGTGGTGCACATTAGCCGCGATGACAATATCAATTTGCATAATCACAAGATCAAGTTAATTATATAAACTTTTGCATCTAATTTAATTAGTGCATAAAATTAATACTTCTCATATATCGACTATTGAGCACAAAATAAAAAGAACATAAAAGCAAATATAATACGAAATTAGCATGCATTCCATATCATATCCATTGTCTCACACGCATGCACACCCACCCCCTACAAATGGAAATCAAGGACAACCAAAACAAGATCCATTCAACAGTTTAATACAAAAAAAGAAAAAGATGTCCACTTTCCCTAATGGAATTCAAAATAAACAAGATGCCCTCCGGGGTAGATGTAAACGGCAAAGATCATCTAAAAGCAAAGAAACGTACCTGCATCAAACAACACCCACTGATTTAAATTAAAATTTTGTAAGAAACCATGTTGCAGGAGTGAAATAATGGAAAATAATCACAAAAATTAAATGAAAACAACAGAGAACAAAATACTAATGATGACCTGCGAACAATCTTTCAGAGCCTCCCAGCATACCAGCTCCGGGTGCACATTAAGGCATTCAGAAAGTCCGGCTTCAAGAAAGCTACACGTTCGTCAACTGGCCTTGGTTCAGTGTAGAATGCCTCAAATGAAGTCGCAACAGAAACTGGAATAGCCAAGAGATCGCGTGCCATCCTTGCGAGGGTAGGATACTTGGCGCCTGCGGTTCTCCACCAGGTCAATGCATTAAAATCCTTGCTCCAAGGTAAGACCGGTTCCTCCAAATAGCTATCCAAATCCGATCTTTTTGTAGGCTGAATATCCTGTTCGACGAACTGCCGGTAGGCTTGTAACACACCAAAAGTATGACTCACATTATTAGGAGGAAGTGGAGGAGAAGAGTCGGGAGACTCCCCTTCTGAATCTGAATCCAAAGAAGATGAATCACTCATGAAGCTCTCGTTTTCAGGAAAACGGATCACATACTCATCAAACATTTTGTGAACGGCCCCCAAAACAGCTGCAACTTGTGAGTCTGCAACCTCACCCTTGACTTTTGAGCAAACAAATTCTACATATTTCATCTTAAATCGAGGATCCAGTACTGCAGTTATTGCCATCAGCAAGAACATGTCATCCCAATACTTGTGAAACTTCTTCAACATTTCCACAACAATAGTTCTGATAAAACTGTCCGAGTTAATGGACATTGTGGTCAGAACCTGGCGAAGTTCATGCAGGTGATAAAGATAAACATTAGCGGTCAGATGTTTTGTTTCGAACAATGCATTTGCCACTTCATAGATGCTATCCACGAGATTGCAAACACCTTCAAGAGTCTTCCATTCGTCGGGGGATGGTACATCGTAATCATCAGTCACATCTTTTGAAGAGAATTCTCCCATATGCCATAACTCTATAGCTGGTTTGAGCTTGGAACTCGTGAGATACCACAGGGGTAATGATTTCGAAGAATACAGTGGAGAAACTTTTTCGATCAGATCTTCAATCTCTTCAAACGCATCCTCAACCATTAAACTGAGTGTTTTCCCCAAACAATTCACATTAAACAGCTGACCGCCGAGTTGAAGTTCCTTCTTTTCTTGGATGCGAGTTTTCACATAATCGGCTAAATAATCAAAATTAGTTGTGGTGACTGCTGATATCTTGTCCTCAATGCCCCAATCTTGAATGGACTTAAAAATTCCCCAATCTTCACCACAATCATCAGATGAATCGTTGAGATGACGAAAGTAAAGCACCCACTTCCTCAGCTTCCCATTCTCGTCAACAAAATGCGCGTAAAGGCATAAGTAAACTTCACTGTCATAGTCGAAACTAAGCGATTTTTGGTACCTCAATAAGTCCACAGAAAGGCTAATCTGCCCGTTGAAATTTTCAAAGAATTCCTTAATTCCCAACTTCCTTTCCCCATAGACTTCCATGCATTCACTTCTAACCATGCCGTAAGTAAGATTAAACCTCGGGTTAAGCCTAAGTGCCAAATTCCTAAAAATAGGATGCTTCACCAACGTAGGAGGAAACTCAACGGAGCAAACAAAGTCCGCGACAGCCCTCAGAGTTTTCTGCTCGTCGTATTCAACAAGCATATGCCCCATCCATAGATAGTAGATATCTTCAACCACCTTAAATGGAAGAAGACCTACAACGTTCATAAACACTGCAAGTTCTGTAGTAGCTTTTTGCACATCATCATCTTTATCAACCCCCTCCTCAACATTGTCCCTTGTATCTGAATCTGATGGAATAGAAATCCCATCCATTCCACCATTGCTACCCACAACACTGCCTTCAATTCCACGATCAGACATATCTAGCAAACAAAAATTATCATAAATTTAGAACCCTAGAAACCCTACTTTTTAAAACATTAATTCATCCAAGTTGATTTATGGAATGTTTGAGATTGCTTTGCTAAGTGTTTTCTAACAACCCAAAAGCGCTAATGACAATTGGCAGAAAAACTCAAAAAACGTTTTTGGGGTCGTAAATTGAACCGCTTTATATATGAAGAAGCACAAAGCACCTATTACGTGCTTCCTACAAAAGCAGTCCAAAACAAGCATTTCTCTATTTCTTTTGCACTATGAAGTAAAACCAAGAATACCCATCAGCAATATAACCCAAAAGCTTGCAGTGGAATCTTAAAACTTAAGAATTTATTCAACCCCATAGAAATCTGAACTCAAACCTAATATACTGAATGATATAATATCAACAAAAGATACAAAAGTAGATCATATAGATATAGGTAAATAAATACACAAAAAATAGAAAAGACAGAAAAACAAAATCTCAATAGTTCCACAAAAAATATATCACGTGTGATCATTCTATGAAATATATAACTGGAAAAACAAATATATGATTTCGAGCCAAACCTTTGTTTTCTGGTGATGAATCGGCGAGAGGAAGTGAGGAGGGAAGCGGAGAGCAAGGCACTGAGGGGGGGCGCGGGGGGGGGGGGGGGGGGGGGGGTGGGGGGGTGGGTGTGGGGTGTGGTGTGGGGGTGGGTTTGCGTGGGAAGTGGAGTGGATTGAGAAAGAAAAGCAGTGTATATGGGCTGCTCAGGATGTGGCTCATTTTAGCGGGAATGCTAAGCAACAACAGCATCGAACCGTCCACGTGGCTAGGTTATGAACAAAATGCCTATTCGTTTCTTTCGCACCAATTTCTTTTCCTGCTGTAATTTTTGTGCACACCATCAAATCATCTCTTTTCGTATCAATTCTAGGGATGACATTCATCTGGTTCGGGCCTTCGGTGGAAAATCCTATTATGTAACTAGTAACGTCACATGACAAATATTTATTAAAAAAAATGTGTTTTATAATTTTTGCATATAGCTTAATATCCTAATGAATAGGATGTAAGTTTTAACATATAAAAAACATTTAATGAACTAATAACCACATCAAGTGGTACCCTGGTAAGAGCGCGGACTATGACTCGCTAAAAAGACAAAGAAAATGCGGAAGGCTTCGGTTCGATTCTCTGAATTGGTAAGTCTACTTGACCCTTGGACAGAATTGAAATTTTCCAACCTCTCAAGACCCAAAAGAGGTGGATAGAGCATTAAAGTTATAAATCGGTACGAGAACGGGTTTAAGGTTCGGATTTGTTGTTCAAGGCAGTGAGATGTTATAATCCCATATATATCGAATCCGCCGAGTTTAAAATAATTGTGACCAATCGACTATTAACCGTTCAATTTGTTTCGTGACCAATTTATTTTTATTTTGCAACGGGGAGAGGGGGGAAACTGTTCCCAATGGCGACTATGAAGGTGGGGAATGGGGATAGGGGATAGGGGAAGACACTTTATCAAGGATGGGGATGAGAATGACATATCTGATCTTGCTTCAATCTATTGTTATCCCTAATCAAGTATCAGTTTTCATGTTATCCATTAGCAATTTAGGGTCTGTCGTATTAAACAATTTCATAATTTTTTAAAACATTTCTTAAGAACGTCTTTTAGGAACAATTTTCTTTAAAACTCAAAAACTTGTGTGGTATGAAATTTAAAATTATTTTTAAATTTACAATTTAAAAAACCCCTACAACCCTCTTTTGATTCGGAAATTACAACTAAATTCAATTGGACAGATAGAGAGATCCAAAGAGAGAGTTGGAGAGGAAGGGCAGAGAGAGAGGAGAGAGAAGTAGGAGAGAAAGATTCGGAGGAGAGGAGGAGAGAGAAAGAAAGAAAAGAAATAATTAGATCAGTGCGAGAGAAAAAAATAGGATAAAGATAGAGAGCTTGCATAGAAAGATCGGGAGTGAGAGTAGAGGAGAGAGTAAGTTTAGAGTTTACTACTTTCTCCAGATCTTTTTTGGCTAGCTATTTACCTCTATCCTATGTTTTAATACCAGCGATAATATACAGAAAATGAATCTTGTCAAGGCAAAAGAGCATTGGTGGAAATGCTATTAGGTGCTTTTAGCGAATAATCGATAGTTTAAACTTTTATTTGTTTATGGTAATATTACGTAATAGTTGGATTCCCTAGCGGAATCGAATGAGCATGAAGCAAAGAGATGATATACAACAAAAAATTACAGCTCTTATACTTGAATAGGTGAGGTTCTTTTACTTGTCCGCATTCCGAAGGCAGCGCTACACCATAACATAAACACACGGTGCAACGCAATCACTAGGATTTTACTTCCTAAACCTTATCATCCATCGTGTTCACATGGCACCAGATATACAATTGGCTTTCAAAATGATCGGCACGATCACCTTCGGTAATCTGTGCGTATACATCGACTGTTCTAAGATATATACATAGAATGTCTGAAACCTATACATATATATAGGTGAGCTCTGGAAAGTAATGGCAAATGTATGCGCTAATATATATATATATATATATATATATATATATATATATATATATAAGCCTTGCACTAAGAATCGTATCGACTGTGTTTGAGGCTAACACCATTCATATCCATGTCGGAATTCGACCACGAAAATCCATGTCGGCATTTCTTACGTTGTCCTTGTCAATGGTCCTTTACACCGCTTCTTACAAAACACCTGTATGGAACAACCTCACCGTCGTTGTAAACCTATGCACCCATGAAGACACCAATATGAAAAATTTTCGTGCAATGATCATAACTAGAATACCTGCCAGACGGTACGAACATCTGAGCATGCAGGATTGTGACCGGACCACAGCAGAATTCCCAAACACCTCTCGGGATCAGTTGAAGCGGCTGCCAAAAGTTGAACTACGAGGAATAGATGACGGCACCTGTCGGGGCGACCCTGGTTCTTTTGATGTAGCTTCAGCACTGGCGTTATCGACAAATGGCGCATATGGCAATGTCATACTCTTTTTCAGCATTTGCTGGATAGCATTGCAAAACAAGAAAGTTCATGTAAAACGTCAACTGTCCAGGAAGAATGTCACAAAAGATGAGAAGAATATCACAAACAAGAAGCCCTCGTAAAGATATCTGTATCTATCAGCAACACCAATGCAACGGTTTAAAATACTTTCGTTTTTTCTTCAGTTTGCATATTTTCGATTTTTCTTTAGTTTGTATGTACAAGTTTAGCATTTCATGGTGAACCAACCTTGAACAAGTTAAAAAGTCAATGCAACAACCGGACACAACAAAGCTCATTGATATGGCATTAAAATCTAACCTTTGGTTTGTTTGGTCCGTAAGTGTTCATTGCTCGTTCAATTGATGAGTACACGTCAAGTGCTTGGGGGGTATCACGGAGGCATTTTATGATGCGAACGTGTTCCCTCATCTCTGATTTATCTTGTAAATAAAGAATGACCCGTGAAGGTGGAGATTTTGGATGGTCCTTTTTCCCGTACGACTTTTCCATTATCACCAGGTCATCCCAAAGTACATCCCACAATACAGAACACGGATCCCTACCGGGGTTGAACTTCTTCTGAGCTACATTGAAGGGTTGCTGAATGACAAAAGTTACAATGTCATTGTTTGGTGACTTTTACTATGACTTACAGATGATAGGAAGGGACTGTAGCACTACGAATGATTCTTATTTGCTAACTTACTTGCAACAGTATCGCTCTTCGATGAGTGACTAGAAGAATTTTTCCTTTGCGTAGTAAAGAGTGATCTTCATAAGCATCTGATAGAGCGAACTTCCCACGTACTTTAAAAAGGTCAACCTGGAGGAAAAATGAGCCTGATTCCGCCAGCTGCAATATAGCCTTCACGACCAAGAAAAAGAAAGGGGGTATCAACAAAACTAAACCAAGTTCAATTAATGAAAAAAAAAAATATACTGACAAAGCAGTCAAACAAGAAGTACCTGTCCCTGTGCTTTGTACCCATCATACGGTCGGATCAAATTATCACCACCGATTACACGAGGCAGCCTTTTGCGGAGGAGTTGCTCATCAGAAGTTATTGCTGATGCTATCTTCATTCTCATCGCATTGGCACCCTCAGTAGTTTTTGACAGAAGATCAAGAACCCCGCTCACTGGTTGTGCAGCTGCACCTATTAATCCTTTCCCAACACCTTGAACAAAACCCTCAACGCCAGAATTTTTTGCCCCTTCAAGCGGCTTTGTCAATATGCCAGTAACTCCTCTAAAGAGGCCTTTTGCCAGTGCTCCACCTCCCTCTCTGAGAACATCACCAAAGTCCTCTACACCCTTGCTTTCCTGAAAAGTGAAAATTAAAAAAAAAAAAAAAATTAAATACAAACAGTCCAGCTCATATAGCTATAAATTAAATACTGAGATTTAGCAGTGCCGAAATTGCAATGAGCAAGAGCTGGAAAAGTATAACTCAAGGAGAGAATGGCACACTGTATTTGCTATATTCATTACTACATATAAACAAATTTATGTAAAAAAATATTAATTTAAAATTTCAATAACTTTCCACAAATATATGTAGACCAATAATTGTTTTATATCCCTCACATATATTATAAGAACGTAACATTGTTCAACCATAGAGAATTGTATGCATGATAAAATAATCAGTGCACAGGCAAAAAGACCTTTGGCATTAATGATATTCTATTTTAAGCAATTATGTGAAATTATATTAATTTGAATGACAATCTAAAGCAAACCTTTCGCTGTCGGCTTTGAATGAACTTCTTATCAAATGATAAGGCAGCCATGCCCTTGCTCATATGTCCAAGGGCACTGCTTGCATTGCCCAATATGTCAACACCAGATAGCAGTTGAAGAGGTTGGCCTAAAAGATCCTTTTGAGCGTTTGAAATAGCAATACTAATCATTGAACTCTGCCTCATGCACACGTTCTCATTAAACTTTTGGTATATCCTGACCTAAAATAACAAACGTAAATAGTTAGGCCAGCCGAAAGCTTGAATTCCAGAAAGAAAGAAAAAACCATGAAATCACAAAACAGCAGGAGGAAGAATCCCAACGCTTACTGGCATATTCTCAGTGTTCCCCAATGCAGTCATCAAGGATGCCCAAAAGCCAAGGACGCCTCTTGGCCGCTGACTAGGTGACATAGCCATTGACACTTTGAATCGAACCTCTGAAATGCTAAGAACTCTGCAAGTACAGGTAACATTATTTAAGGGCATTACGACTAAATGTAGTGAAAAACAATGATAAGACAATTTTGGAGTCCTTGAATACCCAATTTCAATAATCGGATCAACAGAAACAGCAGTTGTTTGAGTATCAGACAACCGACTGAGGTTGACCTGCTGAATCATCTCATGAAGGCGCCAAATGATTGGCTCATGAATGTTTACCAAAAAGGCAGAGTTTTCAGGTCCCTGAATAGTCAACTGCATATAATTAATACAAATTGGAGAAAAAATAATGAGAAAACCTTCTTTTGGAAAATGTTAACTTTCTTATATTTACCTGGACACCGATATATGGATAGACACGTAGATCAAGTGACCCATTTGATTGCATTGTGATTGAAACTTTCAAGACATGGTCAGTATCATCTCCAACTTTCTGAGGTCTAAAAAGAACTGGAGTTGGACTAAGGGGCAACTGGTTATCCAATTGTATCCCGCGCATTCTAAGTTTGAACCTGAAAACAGGACACAAAAAGGCTTACAGATTTAATAATGTTCCGTCGTAAGAGAGAAACATAAAGAGTCCAAGATTTAACAATAGCATCCTAAGGGGCCTTTTTTTTTCTAATTAAGCCAGATTTACACTTCTGAATACAGATTCTCATATAGATCTGCTAACAGGAAATAACTACAATTCGTCTGCCTCAACTTGAACCATGGACCTCATAACATGAAAGTCTATCACACCAACTATTGACTGCTAGTATATTATATATATATATATGTATCTTGTTTTACAAATTCAGACTAAATGTTAAGCGATAATATTTTCTTTGAATAGCAATATATTCAAATATTCTGCAACATATACAAAATGAAGCTGTACAGGACAGAACAGAGGACAAGATGTCAATAGACCTAATTCTACTAACAGCATCTAATAAAAACACCAGAAATGTTGCTTTCGGACATTACAATCCCGGTAAGTACACAAAACGCTAAAGAATCACAATTTTAGGCCACTGTAGTTGATAATTTAGCATCCTTTATTTTCCTGAATGTATTTATTAGCTAGCATCCTTTATTTTCCTAAATGTATTTATTAGCTTTTGAACTTGATATGCATATGTTCACTATGTTACAGGAGGAAGATTGCCCCTTACAGGGTATGAAAAGAAAGTTGGGGTTCCACCATAAAAACATTGGGGTGTTCCTCCCATCAATGTGGGATTCATTCAAACACTCCCCCTCATGTGTGTCGAGTTTTTGAGCCTAACACGTGAACAACACAAAGCGGGTGACGTAGATTACGTGTGGCCGTTGGGCTTCACATGTGGGACAACGACACTCAAGATTTTTCACAGTTATGAAAACTGCACCCCACTAACTAATAAATTAAACAAATTGTTCTCCAAGCCACAAAATTGAAAGCAAACTTACCTACTGATTCCAGAACCTAAGCCAGTTGAATATGCACACACAAGATTCTGGACCGAAAGGTACAAGATTTCTTCGGGTGTATGGTCAATAATGGATATCCCAAGCTCAGCAAGCTCAATGATAACATGAAACTCGCAATCAGTGATCATTGGTGATTGTTGATGTATAGAAAGCTGAGACAGAGGTGATGATTGGCTTGTACTCAAGATTCCAGAAGGATCAATTTCTGGCATCCAGTCACTGATCTTGATGACATTCACTTTCTCTTCTTTTATTACAGTAACACGTAAAGCTTTAGAAGGCACATTTCCCACATGAATGGGTTGGTGATCAGAAATCTCATCAATATCATACTTCCCTGATTTTAATGGGTCTTCTCCCTCAACCAGGATCTCTAATAAACGTCTTCTGCCAAGATCTTCCCATAAAAAGGAAGCTGCTGTATTGGGAAGAAGAACTTTCCAGGAATCGTTGGTACCATCCACTTGCCGAATTCGGATGGGTAAAAACATGGAACGATTTTCAATCCTGTTGATAGAAAACTATCAGCAGTGGACCAAAAAACAAAAGAACACATGCATACAAGTAAAGGAGAAGAAACCGTATTTATGAATACTGTAATAAGATAACTTCCATATTAACAGACATTACAAAGTTCAACAAAATTTCACTTTCGTAAAAAATAATTAACTTCCTTATCTTAGGATACCTTATGATAACTACATTCTCTCTTTCCATTTCACAAGCTTTTATAAAACATAGTGAACTGTTACCTGTAAGGACTTACGGAAGAGTTTGGACGGAAAACAACTTCATAGCTTGAGTTCTTTGCTCCACTTCTTACAGCTATTCGAAATTGAAGTTGATCATTTCCGTCATCCTTCTTTAAGCAAACACGCATGACACCTTCACTAGAAACACTAAATGGTGCACTCCATTTGTAACCATCCACCCGCACCTGATAAGAATAATAAATCCCATATGGGATTCAGACAATGTATGCTATTCATGCATAATTAGCGAACATGAAAGATTATAAAACTTCACTGACCTTCAACAATTCAACTTTAGCACTAGACTGCCAACAAAAGGGCTTTGGAGAGTCCGTGGGATGAATCCATGCCACGGACTGAGAATCACACTGTTGCAGGCAGAGTCTGTAACCAACTCTATTAATAAACAAGGTGTGGGGCTGGAAGTGCACAACCTGAATATTAACCATCGAGCAGTTGTTTATTATTATTAACATATACCAAAGAAACTTGACAAATAGTATAATCACATTCTTTCTAGCAGTTTCTCGGAGGAGAAACATTAAAGATTGAAGTCACAAGATATTTAAATTCAACCTTTGTTCTGTCTGAGGTCATGCTCAGTCTCGCTGAAAGCTTGTAATAAGATCCATCTGAACTGAATACTTTTACATCAAGCCTTTCCTGGAAAAGAAAGTTCAAAGATCGTATGATCCAGAACAAATTTTAGCAACTGCGAAGCAATACTCATGAAAAAGGAAAATGATTTGATGCTCTACCTTCTTTTCCAGTTCAAAAAGTGATATCCCAGGACTGTAAATTTCTGAATGATGAATGGCAACAGAAAGCCCCACTCGTGAGGACAAATACACATCTTTTTGAGATGGAAACAGTGAAGTCCCACTACGGCTAGCATAATCTTGTGGAGAAAGCATGCTAGGAACAGGACTAGTGTCCTCAATAACTTCAAGTACTTGAATGTTTCTCCTTGTGGCAGAATGCTTCCTGTCCCTAGAGTTTGTGGGACTTCTCAAGGCTGGTGTTGCAGACTTGACTGCCCTAGAAAGCATTAGGGAGTCCGTATCTGCATTGTCTGAAGGTTCAACTTCTACCACTCGATATGCCAAAGAAATAGATGAATCATTAGTAATCCAGTATGGAACAAAAAATTTTATTGTCTTGGGTGCAACAGTGGTTCCTCCCATGTCACGTTCAATACTCACGCGCAGTCTCCTGCGAATATGATGGTAATGGAGATAATGAATCTGATAATTAATAAATTACGCGTTACATTATTTACAAGAAATGTTTAAATTTTCCAATAAGTAATCCTTTCAGACATACCAACGAGACATCATCCTAGAACATTATAAATGGCACACAAGTATTGAACAAAAAATATGAGGAAACGTCATACAAATTTTTTT
Organism: Crataegus laevigata; assembly: GCA_963580275.1. NCBI lineage: Eukaryota > Viridiplantae > Streptophyta > Magnoliopsida > Rosales > Rosaceae > Crataegus > Crataegus laevigata. The sequence continues at coordinate 11,035,321 of OY756940.1, read as the reverse complement.
TCCATCATAAAAACCTAACATAGCATTACAGCAAGAGACTCTGAGTTGGAATCCTTGCAATTAAAACCTCTTAATGTTCATTGAAAACCATGTATTGGGTTTCATGCTGGTTGACAGAAATCCACAAGGGAGAAGTGTTGAATATTATATGAATTTACCTACATCCTAACAGGTTGAGCTTTTGGGAACAACAGTACAATAACACCTTTTACAGCAAACAAACGAAAAAATGTCAAAGAAATCTTTTCTCCAGAACCACAAACCTTTTACTTTTCTGGTGAACCATCCAGAATGACGAGACATGGTCATTGGAATAAAGATTCAAAAGAAGAACGGGGTCCTGCCAGAAAAACCATAGTCATTAAACTCACAATGGTATGTAGATATAACAAGCATGTTACTTATATTTAGACAGGGCTAGTACCTTCTCCAGGACCCAACCACCCTCGACAAACAACGTAAGATACAAAGGTTTCTGAATGTCCGCTGAATATATATGTACACCCCCACGTGAAGAGATCATACCTTGCTGTCGTTCAATGCATTTTCCATCTCTTGTTCTTTCCCAGATTGTGAATTCAGCCGGACAGGAAAGGCGATTTTCCAACTTCATAGGAGAATGGACAGATATTTTCCAGTCATAAACAGGTGCATTTAGTTCAGTATGAAGCGCTGAGGCATCCGCCCCGACACTAAGCCAAAACTGTTTGTTTATGGTACTAGTACAACACAAAAGTATATCCTTCTTCTCAAGCTGATTCAACTTGAAAGTAACATTTTGCAAATTATTTTCCTGCTTTGAAGTATATTGTCTAGAAAGTGAAACCTGATCTATAATAGTCAGGTCCTTTCCATATGTATAACCAGTACCCACTGCTGCGAGAGAACCCCATGAATATGGAGGCTGAAGATGATCAACGGAAGGACATATTTGTAAGCACTGGTCAGAATCACTAGACGTACTTCTCCAAGGCAAAATAAAAGAACTCCCAGGATTTATGCCATCACTTCTTCTTAGAGAGGAATCACGACCTTGAATTCGAGATGCATGACAGACTGAAATTTTCAACTTAACATCAGTCTCATTTACAACTGTTGCAAGACCCCTGAATATTGCATGCTTCTTGCCATTTTTCACAACAACTTCCAACGCCATGAAATCATTCTGTAACCATTTCGGGACAACTGACAATGGAAGCAGTGACCGAATGTTCTGCCAAACACCATCCGGCCCAAGTCCAACAGAGAAACCGATGTCTCTATCGGTTACATTTTCAGCCTCCAGATCTCTTTGAAAACTTGGAGTTGTTTTCCTCTCGAAATAAGAAGTTGAAACCAGCAGGCATCCACATTCGTCCATGTCTTCGGTACTGTTATGTCGAACCTTTAAAGTACAACATCAAAGAAGAACGAAAAAGAACAGTCAATTGCTAAGACAGTACATGTGCACAACCAATGACACCGATCAATGCATAAATATTAAATAAGGTGAAATATGCTCACCCTGCCCCTTAGTGGATGTGATACTACATTCTGAACATCACGACCTTGATGGAACACCCTAACTGAAGCCATTTTCCTCAACACATTTGCACCTTGCCCAACAGAAAATGAGAGTGCACCCACAACTTCCCCTGTATCATTGTATTGGGACCATAACAAATGCATAAGAAATTTGCCTCCAGATGATTATATTCAGTAAGAAATTGAAAAAAAAACGGGAAAATAATGATTAATATGTAGTATCATATCCTTCTGCATGAAGAGGCCCAAAATATCCAACCAAAAAGATAAAGAAAAACGAGAAATGATTCAAAAGATAACAGTCGTGATACATTTGTCAAGTACACATGATTAATAAATGAACTGGAAAAAAGAAAGCAGTTAATACAAAGTGAAGCTCGGATTTGGTAAAAACCTATCCGAAAAACACGTTCAGAGCAGCAACAGAGAGCTATCAGAAAATATCATAAACATGCAAGATGGAATATGTGTTGAGAATGAATCCCTTATTGATGAGAGGAGGGACCTTGCATGTGCTTATAAGTAGTTGGACTATTCCCCATAATGCCAATTGGTTATATGGTGGAATCTCAACTTTCTTCATTATGTAGTAATCGTGGCAGAAGATATTCAATATGCTGAAGATTTCATTCCCATCTTGAATAAAAGGTTTATTAATTCTAGATAAACTAGTGACTCAACAACCTAAGTGCATGAATCAATATATGTGGATGCAAGTTCAAAACAAGAAAGAAAGCATAATTCAGGGAAGGTTGCCGATAGTACATACCCTTTCCTGCTTTTGCTGCAAGGTTTGTCACCTCCACTTCCACTTTAGCTGGGCCCTGCAACACTTGCACACTCAAGCTTGGAAACTTAAAGAATAAAAGAGTGGGAGGAAAGAGTAAAATCCAGTAATAACTATGTCAGAAACCTTCCGGGGAACTTCAAATATGAAAAGTTCATTCCATTCCGCTGTGCCTTCATTCAAGTTATTGAATTCTGAAACTGCAGGCTTAACACATTTTGTCCTTGCACTTTGAGGAAAAAGTTTTTGTTGATCTGTTGCTTGACTATTAACAACAAGGCGCAAAGCACAGAAGAAATTATGGCTGTTACCATCATCTACAATAGGTAAATCCTGTAAACAAAAGAATCAATCTTATCTCCTGAAAGTAGGAAACAAAATGATACAACATTTAAGGTAAGAAAAAACAATAAATTTAACCACAGTAACAACCTTGGCTTCGTGGATCTGTATAGCAACATAATAACGTGCTTCCTTAGATTCATCTACAACATTGAACCTATCAGAAAACCTTGGAGGCGGCACCCATATAGAAATATAGTCACCATGATGTAACCGGTCCACTCTGTCTGAGTTTTCCTCAACTCTTTTCACATATATCTCACACCCAAGTTTATTCTCTAAAATTACAGTCTGAAAATCATCTTCATCCAATGCAGACAGAGTCTGGTCCTCTCCTTGTCCACATAGGCCACCAGGTTCCTGCAAAGACATGATTTGTATTCAAAGTATTGTTAATACAGGAAGCATAGGTACACAAGAAATCAAACCTAGGTATTACCTCATTTATCTTCATTGCTTTCTGTTCAAGTTCTAATTGTCTTTTCCATGAAAGAACACTCCCAATAAAAGTATGAAGGTTTGCAGCACTGACATTTAAATTAAGGATACTGGTGGCAGCAATACGCACTGTCTTCCCAAATTTTGATGGCGAGTGCACATTAGTATCATAAGTTTCAAACCTTGAAAAAGTCAACAAAAATAGTTCCTGAGTATTACAAAAATCTTACTGAACTCAAAATCAAATAGAAAGAGCTCAGATAATACTTGAATATTCCATCGAAAGGCTCCACAAGTGGCTCCCACGCTTCTAATTGAGCATTGAAGGTTGATGCAGCAATGGAGGAAATCAGTACTGCATTCATAGCCTCCAGTCGGCCATGTGTTGCAAGCTTGATATTAGTGATTGTTGTGTCAAATAGTGGTTTCATCTGAAAAATCGAAGTTATCCAACATAACCAAGATAATTAACAGTATGAAAAATGAAAACCACCTTTACATCAGTTTCCACATTTAGAAATGTGTTTATAAGATATACCATTCCACATAAGCTGTCTAGAACAGTTAAAGAGAAGCATCTCAGCTTCACCTCTGCTGTTATATTTTCCCTAGTCTTTGGCTTCATGGAATCCCCAATAGCATAAGCCAATCTGCTAGACGGTTTTTTCAGATCAGCCCGTGCAAGAAAAGTGGTGGCCTGCAGAAACAGAAGAGAACCCCAAATTACGTAAAAACTTGTATAGTTATGGCACAATTAACATAACAAGTTAAATACAATCACATCATCGTAAAATAAAAATAAAAACTTCATATGAAAGCAAAAGTTACTTTTCTCTTATAATTTTTTTTTACCAAACTTCAGGTACGGCAGCTGCGTAATTTAGACCGATAAGCAAATATTCATCTAACAAGATCTGGCTTCTTTCTGTTTTTTTTTTTTTTGTGTTTTTGTTTTTTTGTTTTTTTTATAGATATAAATAACAAGATATTTGATGACAAGGCAAGGCAGTGGACTTTTTGGGCCTAGAATAAATATTTAGGTTCTTGAAGAACTTTGGTGACCAAGAAATGAAGGATACTTCTTGCATGATTAGGTGCGAGTTTTGAGCTGAATGTAACTTAATTTCTTGTATAGGCTGTGGCCACCAGTTATCCTTAAGTTAGATCTTTAGTTTATGTCTCCAATCCCCTCCCCAGCCCCCCACTCCCTCCACACACAAAATTAAATAAACTGAATAAAGAAAGATAGAAACCGAACCTGATTTTCAACTCTCCAAACGCTCCAGCACTGAGATCCCTTTGAAGTCGAAGATCTTGAAATTGGCGCCTCAAGAATATTAGCATGGTTAACGAAATCCATCCTAGGGCAACAAATTGTATCAACACATGGGGCTTCACCCGTCCTGGAGAGTATGCATCCAAGAGATGCATAACCAGGCGGAGCAAGTGGGTACCAAAAGAATACTTCATCGAAACCTTTCCCTACAACGTGGGCAACTTTAGTAAATTGTACAGGTTTAGCAGATACTTCAGGATCATCAGCCTTAAAAATTATGCCCACAGCTGGAGGTTCTAAGCTGAAAGAAAGAAGAACACATGTTGGTTAACAAAAATCACAATAACAACAAAAATTAAACTGACTAAAACCTGATAAAGAACACACAAAGATAAAATTTCCAACCCTTCGGTTATGCAATCACCCAAAATAGCATAGCCACAACGCGCGATGGGCCGCCATATTGAGACTGGTCGACGGAGGTCACTACCCTTGTCCCACCAGATTCTCTCAAAGTTGGGGGTCGACATAAAACAACTATTTGCCTTTGAAATTGATCTGACTATATCCCATCGAGAAGAATTTCCAGACTGGTTTCTGGTTTGGTGACTTGCATACTTATTGTCAACAGCCAAATTTGAGGCAGATTCTTTAGGAGAAGATTGTTGCCGATTCCAATTCCAAAGAAGAAGATGATTGAGGTTACAACAATTGTCTTCAGAAGGGCATTCAGTAGAAGAATGGGCATGAAATGATCCAAGAACATTCTCCACGCGCCAGATGCTAAATCCAGATGCAAAATGAGGATTTGATGGAGAAGAAAATAAGCATTCTGAATATGTTGTTGAAGTAACAAGATCAGAACGTAGGCAATAAACTATATGATTAGGTGGCTGCTCTTTCCCTATATTTGCTAGACAACCCAATGCTATGTATCCAGGTGGTGCTACAGGCATCCAAAGAGAACAATCACTACCAACATCAGAATCCCCCCCACCAAATCCTTGAATAGTAGAGAACAAGCCTATGAGATTAAAACCAATTGGTTGACGCACACGCCCATATGCATTACTCACTGCCATTACTGCCTGGGAAGGAGGAACTGGCCTGATGACATCACAAGAAACCAAAAATAACTAAGTATAGCATCGAGACACACTATCACACAAAACAGAACGGCTTGAACAAACAAGGTGAGTATCTTCCCCAGAGAGATCAACAATCAAGAAAATAAACAAAATACAGTGAGCTGTACCCAAACCATCCATATATTATTAATTAGGTCATCTACTTTATGTTCCTTTTACTTCCGGACAACTAGATGAAAATAATACAAATCATGATTACATGGGCACGGGCACATGGAAATTGCTTTGATACAATAAAATTTATGCAGGTTAAACAAGCTTTAAGAAAACTCATCAAGATTACTAATTTCTAATGATAAAGGAGCATTAGCACATGCCTGGGAAGTTTCTATCTAATGGCAATGTAAAACGAACAGATTTTTTCTTCTCCTCAAGATTTGAGTGTATAAGCTCAAAAAGTACATGCGATGGAAAAGAAGTCCACCTTTACACTCGGAACCATGACACACAAACAAGATCACCAGATTAACTCATAGTTATGATATTTATATTGCGTTCCATTTTAATTTATTACTACTTGGGAACTCATCTGCATAAATTATATTTATAAAACACGTAAGGATATGCAGCACGGGGCCAAATTCTTTGATGACTCTTCTTGTAAAATAGGACCCTTTAGTTTCATCTCTGTTTATGTGGACTGCTTGTCTAGAGATTGTAATTTCAATTTCATTACGAAAATATTGTGTTCTCCGAAAAACTTTCCATTCAATTCTACCTTGATGTCACACAATCTCCCAGTATAACATAATTTGAAGGTGCTCGAGGCCTCCAAAAGGTGAGGTTGTAACAGGAACCATTTTCTGCATAAATACACAACAATGTTAAGTCTTTGATGACTGACATGAAAGCCATTCTGATGAAAAGAAATGGAGAAATTAAGATATTAAACTTCACCGGAGAGTACAAGAAAATACCTTTTGGGGACACCCAAATTCGATCAAAATTGGTACATCCAGCCAGTGGCATAGAATTTCCGAATTGCAATGCTGATGTTGCCTGGGTTTGCAAATTAAGTATAAGAGAAACAACACTCAGTGAAAGATGGAAGCAAACATCAGTTGATAACAAAGACATATTTGTTTTGTCCTTCACAGAAGTGTAACCCCCTGATATATCCACTGGATCAAGAACAATAAGACCAGAACCAGCCTCAACTGTAAGATCTTTCACCAGGGCTCGAACCCAGGTATCATTTTCTTTGGATGCATACCTGTATTAACAGGTTATTTAGCTCAGTTAGTGCAATTTTTTTTTTACGTAATACATTTAGGAGTATAATAAGTGTTAAATTTCAAGTACGCAAGCTTTCAGAGTAACTTCTATTGCGCCCTACCTTTTCCCTGGAAAAAAGTGTAAAAGTACGGGAAAAACAAATATGAAAACTCTTACATGAAGCTAAAATCCAACTTTGCACGGAGAAGCTTTTCACCATATGAATCATCCAGACAAGACTTTGAAGAATCATAGAAGGTAAACTCAGGAGAAACTACCTAAAAGCCAAAATAAGTAATCCAAAAATGAACAGAACATCAAAACCAACTAACTGCACAAAAGGTTATCAGCATAATATAAGCTAAAAACAAATGATATGCTAGAGATATTGATCTCAGTATAACTAATAAGCACTTAAGTAGTAACTTATGGAAGCACTGTATAGCATACAATCAGATTACCACAAAATAATCTACCAATGATTTCAATCAGTTTGTAAATTTCAATGTAAAGTGCTATGCCATGAATTACTTTGCAAAACAGTTATGTTAATAATGGCTTACTTACTTGTGCTTCAAAACTGAAACTCGGGATGACATTTGGATCACTTTCAGAATCCGAAGAAATATTTGAGGTGTCTGACGATTTATGAGTGTCTTCTAGACTCTTCTTGTCCTCATCAGATGAGTAACTGTCCAGCAACGTGATGTCCACACCATCCTCAAAAGATAACGAATAGCTGCTATCATTACTCAAATGTGTATACTTCCTCAAAATAGAACCATTCTGATGTATTAACGGGAAAGCGTCAATCAATAGTTGGAACACATGCCAATTATTGAGGGATGAGAAAAACAAACTAAACATAAAATAAGTAAAACAAAACAACACATATGGTCACATATAAAAATTTGATACACTTTTTTTCTATCTTTTCCCGACTACACTGAAATGGTCCTTGTACCTCTACAGTCGTTTTTCTGGTTTCTGAATCCTATACCTATGCTTCGTGATGTTTATTGGAAAACATTTTCCCCAAACCCATTGCAGACCTTCTAAATAGTACTGAAATTTTAGGCATGTTCTGATGCTGCATTAAAAACAATTGAAAAAGAACACAACTATTGTCGCAGATGAAAGGATGGATCTGTACCTCAATTTTGACATTCATAAATCGCAACTTCTTTCCACGCCCAATTATAATAATGGGATGAGGCCTAGTTGAATGAAGATCTTTTGTGTCCGTTTCCTCACTCAAATGGATGGTCTTTCCACATCCATCATATGTATATTCATCAATGTGCAAACAATCTGCTACTAACTGTCTACTTGGAGACAAGTGCACCACATCTTCTATCTGTTTGTAAATAGGTCCAGAGAATACTATGCTACAGCTTTTACCAATAAGATCATTTGTAGGATCCATCACTTCCTCTCTACCAGTTATTGTTCGCAATGCAGGCACAAAAAACTCACCCACAGCCAGAAGAAAATCAGCTACAACAAGAACTCGAGGTTGCTGAACCCTAACCACAAATGATTGGGAAATTTTGCGCCATCTATAGTCCATCAAGAACATTGTTGATATTGGTAAATCCACATGAGAAAATCCAGCATCAGAGTCTGTTTTTCTAAAGCTCCCCTTATTTAAGGAAAGGGGCAAACTTCCAGAAGAAACTTGTTTGGAATCATCAGTGGATGATCCAAGCATTAGGCGCATTTCAGGTTTTGTATCAGGGCGAATGTCAACAACAGAAAATTTCGGAATGGTTATGTAGAGATCTGTCTCTGACAATGAAGTCATCCGATACGTTACCCAGAGACCTTCGATCTGTTAAACAGAGAAACAAATTACATAAGATTCTGTTTTTATTTTTTCTGAGAACAAGTACACGATCAGAACAGACATACAATGCCAGAAAACAACAAACAATTCTGTGTACGAAATCTTAACACCAAAATGAAAGTTGAAATCTCAGAGAGCTAAAACAGGACCTAAGTACACACTATTGAAAATGAACTCTACTTAAATGTGATTGATGCAAGTACTCACAGCAATTTGAGCAAAAGGAGACTCCGCATGAATGCCGTTATACAATTCCAACAGGGCATTATCAATTACAACTGCCACTATGGTAACAGTTTTTGATAGTAGGAGTTGACTGTTCATGTTGACCTTATCAGCCAGCAGTCTCATTGTATCCATCGAACCAGATTTACCACCACGGAAACTAGGGGGAAGCTTTGGCTCTTCGCACAAGTTCATGTATGCACAGTCCAGAATGACTTTATATTCTTTGTCAGACATGACACCATGCAATAAGCCAACCTGGTACAAGACAATCAAAGGGTAGGAATCAGCAGAGAAATATGACACACTGCATGATGACAGAATAAAAATCCAATAAACTAAAAGACTGAAGAGCATCAATTCAAGACCTATTTGAAATTCAGGAAAGTCAAACCCATTCAACTATGGAGCAATATAAAAAGGAAAAAAAAAAAAAAAAGCTTGAAAATCAGAATAAAATAAAGCTGAATATGTAAACACCCACACTGTCCATGCCCACCCAATTTTACATTTCATAGTTACCTTCACTTCAAGACAAAATGTTGGAACTTTTTTGAAGACATCCCTCAAACTTCTCCTCACATAAACATCAAGTCCTTTGCCTTCTCGTATCATTGATTTGCCCAAGCAACCGTCTATTCCAACAGACATGCTGATCCCCAGAATCTGAAATTTTATGTCAGAGTATTAAATTAGTTCAGTAATTTCAATCATCACGTCCAAGAAAAAGAAATAAAAATCACCGACCTCAGCATGAAGGACATCAATATGGACAGCTGAAGGATCTTTCTCAGGGGAACCATACCAACTAAACTCATTTGTGACTTTTAGCTGGCCCAGATCAAGTTGAATGAAACTGCAATTACATAAAATATAGAGACAAATGTCAATCATAAATACTGATATAACAAATGTATTTAACTTTGAAAATACAAGATCCATACATAAAAGAGACAAAATCTTGAAGTTGTCTTTTTCTCTTCCTTCTTCTGTTTAGGGTGCTTCTTCATTCAAAAGCAACCCAACTATTTAATTAACCCAAATATGCGCTTAGTAAAAAACAGAATCCAAATTCACGCACTCTTTGCTTGTTGAATTCCTGGGAACAATGATTAGTGGAGTATCAAGTGACAGGTCCAGCTTCAACGCTGTAGCTCCATCAATCTCATATTTCTGAATTAGCCACTCAAAGCCTCCAACTTTGTCAACAAGTTTGATTGCCTCTTCAGTATGTGGGGTGGCAAGTTCCATAAAGTATTCTGTTATCTGCATTAGCATGTCCAAGCATTTAGGTTACACACAATAACACATCCCTGTGAATGTTGTATTCAAATAATTGAGAGCAGTGCCCAACATACCTCCTGAACAAACCTATAGAGGAAAATGATGCGGACAGCAGAAAGTCGGCCACACAAACTGTAATCATATCCTTCATAGTCATCATCTTCAGCACTATAGGAGTTAAATTTGAACTGCAAAACAAATAAAAAGACAAAATTCTCATAACGAAAGAAATATCACAGTCAAACTCAAAACAAAGTATGTCTGCAATGCGATAGCTAGTAATTGATTCTATCTGTACCTTGATAAGGGATTCAACACCTGGATTACGTATATCACAAAGCCAAGCCCAACAGTGATCTGTTCCAAGAGACATATCATGGAGTCTAAAATTTCCTAGGGTACCTTCAATGGAAAGAGAACTGGGGTGGACCTTAACAAACAAACAACTCAAGTCAGTAACACAATTATCTGAGACCGAAAATATTGTCTGAAACTACACACAGTAGTAAATTTCAACCAACACATCGAAATAATTGTAAATCACAATATTCCCATCACCTTGAGATCCAACAGGAAACTTTCTTGCACAAACATTGCAAACGAAGAGCCATCCTCTTTGTTAAGAAACACAGTCACATTGTCAACATTCATGTTTAAATAAAATACTACACGACCTTTACCATAACCCAGCAACCCTTTGACACTTTCTTCATTCTTTTCTTTGTTCATCAAAGGTTTATCATCTGGAACCTTAGTCATGTCTGCACTACCTTCCACGTCATACGCACAGCTTAAATCCAGGCCGAAATCAATCAAAGCAACAAGAGTGGGTCTGTTGCAAAAGAACTCCAATTTTGACATGCGGAGATTCATCTGAAAAAAAATTCAGGACAGAGCATTAGCAATGGAGATAAAGATTTTTCCATTTGTAAGATACACAAGTTTCATTAATTTAGTTTTGAATTGCAAATAAAAACAATCTAACAAAGATCCAGAAGTCTAGCTAAAATCGAGTCGACTGCTCATTTCCGTAGTACCTGCGTATCAATACCATCATAATCAGGCGAGCTAGAACTCCGAGTCAAGAAGGTAACAGAAACAAAATTTGAATTATCACCGCCATCTGCCTCATAAAATATCTCACCAGAAATGACCTTTTCCTGAACCAATTTTTTTTCATGAATTATGGCCTGTGGAGTTGCAAATCCAGTATCATCATTGACGTCCTCAGTGGTTGCACATGTATCCATATCCATTATCTGTGAACCTAAGCCTGTATCTGAGATAGACATAAAGTCTGGCAAAGCATCTGTAAAAGTATCATCATCCTCATGAAGCAAAGCAGACATTTCTTTTGTGTGTGGATCAACTATGCCAGGAGAAGAAACTAGATTGTCATTGTTTAGCACGGAGCAAGCTAAATACTGGGGGGTTGTTGACAGACGAACTTGAAGCTCATCTTTGATTTTTAAAGAGTGCAGTTTCATCTTAAGTGTCAGGTCGCCTTCCCAGCGAATCATGTGCAACTGTAAAACAAAATGGCATAGTAATTAATACCAAAACACGTACGCATGACAACAAGCTAAGAACCCTTGAACCATGATACAAGAAGATAGTGGGGAAAAAACAAACTAGAGGGTGAAGTAGAAGAACGCTTGTTACAGTATGTTCCAATATACCACAACCCCAAGAAATCTAAAACAGAAATATCAACAATATCAAATCTGACGGACAGAGAACAATGAAATATGAACTATGTTCCAAACATGGAAACATCTTCCCTGCCAGTAGCCAAAATTCTGATGCTACTCTCCCTATCAATTCAAGTAATATAGGTTAAATACCCAAGTCAGATCAAAGGCACAAATACAATAACAAAGATGAACAGGGTAAAAAATTGCATTTGACGTTTTACTTTAAAAATCTCATATAATTCCACGTTCACCCTTAATAAAATCATAAATGAAGTATAAACTAGCAACAAACCTTTCCACCATTGGCAAGAACCTCAAGAATAAGAGTCTCGCAACGTTCTTCATCAACTTTATCACCAGTCTGCACAATATAGTAGGAAAAGAACACTATCAGATTTGGTTAATCAGTAGCCTTGTAAGTTTTTTCCATTTGTTTCTTCATATTAGTAAGCCCCACAGGTGGCTAATCATTTCCCAAAATAACCACAAATGATGGGAAGCAGGACACTGTAGATACTTTGACATGATGAATCAACCAAAAGAAAAACCAACCTTTCCATATATGAATATCTTTGTCTCCACGAGTGCCCCATTAATAACAAGGTCAGCTGTTTTTGAATTCATAGTCTGGGTTTCACCATGGTCAGTAACGGGATCGCTTGTTTCTCCCATTACATTAACGGATGGAGGAGCCTATATGCAAAATAAATACAAATTTTAGATACCACCAAGAAGATAAGTAAATAGAAGTTTTAAGTTAAGAGATAGATCTTATATCATACAGAAGCTTGATATGTAGCTTGTATAAGCCCTTTCAACCAAATGGCCTTCTCGTGTTCAGACCGAAACTCTATAATCAAGGTAGTAGGAGACTCCAAAGCCTGGAAAGAAATAGAAATCTATAACATGTATGATTTGAATAAGGAAAGATATGCCCAGCTTCAAGCAAGGCGTGAACAAAATAAACATAAGCATAACTATAATTCTTCCACAATCCAATAATTCAGATGTCAAGTCGAAAGCACGGACATAAATATTCAATTCCACTGTTTGTCCTTCAGACAGTAAACTATCATTTCCAACAAATTTTACATACCTTTTGATTGTCCATTCCCCTGTAACTTACAGCGACACAAAACAGTGAACCACCAATGTTTGCTGGGGGAACCTCATATACTTGTCGACCAGCCAAGCTGTACCACCCAAATTCAGAAATTTTCAGTTAGTGGCATAAAACATTTGATTGCAGGAGATAAAAGCAAGAAATGCACAACCAAAACATTTCTATTGCTCAAAAAAGACACCAAACTGTAGGGCAGAGTAAGAAAAGCTATTAGTACAGTACATGCTCTTGGATGGGGTTAGTAGCGTGCAAATGAGGTGATGGGGCCATATAGAGTTGGTAAGAGAACTGGGCAGAAGTCCAGGTGGACCTCTTCCCATGGTATGGCACTAACGAGGGTGAAGGATGCAGATTTAGCTTTGGCATAATCAATTGGACAGTACGCCTTGAAGGATCTCCTCCAGATCTTTATCTTGTCGCCAATTATGTGATTGGTACTCTACTCAGTCAAACGGATGATTTCACTGGGCTCCAAACCTTAATATATTGTCCCACGACTAGGAGCTATAGCCAGTTTATACATTTTTGGATTACCTATACTCTGTAAGGATAAGGATGACGGATGCTGACAAGTTGTAGTATCTCCCTGGCCACGGGAATATTTTTAATGTTACACCTCATTACAAGGTTTTAAGGGGTGCATGCCTATTTCTTTCCCCTGCTCCAACATTTGGAAGGTTGATTGGGTTGTACGTGGAAAGATAGTGCTGAGACTATGGATCATCTTGTCCTTCGTTTCTCAGTTGCGAGAAATTTGTTACGTTCTGTTATCCGCAACAGCAAGCAGAAATGCAGGAATATGATACAATTATTAGAAGTCTCATTTTCCTTTTTTATTACCATCTAGCAAGATCTTGTAATGATTCAGTGAAATTTTGGCAGTAACTTTCTGGTATTTCTAATGTATACTCTCTCCGTACTAAAATTCACCAAGAAAGAAAGAGAGAAGCAACCTTGTGTGTCGCTGGTGACTTTGTGACTTTTCAGATTCCAGCACATAAAGATTTATTCCTGACAACACAAGATAACATAGTTGCCAGGTAGCCACAGAATTGCCAATCCCCTGAATCGGAAAAATAGAGGGGAAAATAACATCAGACGCTGAAATACGAATAAAACTAACAACTTGCTCGATTGAATGACGACATACCCTCCATGCTAAAATTCTAGCTTCTGTAGAAAGATCTGACAAACTCCATGGAGTTTCTGCTTGAAAATCATCAAGAGCAGGCTGACTGGCATTGCAAGTTTCCAATGTACCACAGAATATGTTTAACAATTTCATGAGCCTCTGGAATCTCGATGGTGAAAAATGAATCCCAAGGTTTGGAACTTGAATTGAGATGCGCATTGACGGGTAACTTGGGTGGGGCACTATGATCTGCAATTCAAAGATGCATAGGTATGATAAGCAACATATCTAATCAAAATAAACCAGAGTAAAACTTGTACACCAAATGATATATAAACAAGCAGGAGAGGAATGTGGCGAATTACCTGATCAACAAGTACAGCCATTCCACACCTATCTATCAGAGAATAGCAATTCTCAACATTGTCAGGGGTAGGAGATAAAAGCGGGTGATTACCATAATCTGGTACATCCAAAGTGCAACTTTGACTGTCAGAACCGCAATCCACAAAAAAGGCAGCAATATCTCTTCCAGTTATAAAAAACCGAGAATATAAGTTCTGCCTCTGTTCACCATGCTGACAATCCTGCAATGATTAATATATCATTTCAGGTAATGCAAATCAATCAGATACAATTTGGAAAGGTCATTAGAAAAAAAAGGCATACCTTGGTGTGCAGCGTGAAATGACCAAAATCCAAAAGAAAATGGCTATCACATTTGGAAGAGCCACAAGTTCTGATAGGAACTCTTACTTTTGGAGCGCCTAAGTCAATATCAAGAGCAAACCTGAAACAGGATCAGTAAACATAAGAGCAATGTAAAAAAATTACTCAGTTGCTTTACTCATACAGAGTATTAAAAAAATAGAAATAGAAAACCTGAAACAGGATCAGTATTCAGTATACATAAAGCATACTAACCTGCTTTGTTCTTCTAATACCATTTGAAATTGCTCCTGTGCTCTACGAGTCACTTGCTCAATTTTCATCTGCTCTTAAAAATGAATGATAAAAGATTAGTGAACGAGTATAATGTCGTATTAAACGCATCACATTAAAAAATACTAACAATGATGATATCATTACCTGCAAAGCAGTTGCAGTTTCCAATGTGACAGTAGGACTAACTGCATTACTCCTTTTCACAAATTCTAAAAATCGATGAAAGCTTTCCATCAAAACCTGCAACGAGAAAAGATTCAGGAAGCTCCATGTCTTAAGGAAGGTGAACAAAAGAAGAGAGGAAGAACACAAAGAAAATCAAAACTGAGCCTTAAGGATCCATGCATGTAACCATTTAATAAAGAGACGATTGTATTAAGAGAGGGGAAGAAAAACAAGGACGTTGGTCAAGAAGACTGACCCAAAATACAGAAATCAAACAAAAGATTGGGGATCTCTCTCTCTCTCTCTCTCTCTCTCTCTCTCTCTCTCTCTCTCTCTATGTGTGTGTGTGTGTGTGTGTGTGTATTCAAAGATTGGACAATCACCGTGACATGGCAGGGAGAAATTGTAGCCAACAGCTTCCAGTCAACATTCTCTCCAACTGGACAGTGTACAAAGCTAGCAGCTAGTGCATTCACCTTCTGCTCGCTACAGACACTCTGCCAAAAGAAAAAAGGGCAGGAAGAAAAGATGAGTAACTTAAAAACAAGATGCAAATGTGCAACATAGCATCATATTGATTCCGCGTCAGATTAATATCAGAAATTCACATGTAAGAAAAGGAGAGGAGGGAGATTAAGTGCTGTTAAAAAAATAAAAACCACTTCAAAATAAAGAAATTCACTAAATTTAGAAAATATTCACATCAAAACAGTTACGATTCATACTAACATTCTCCTGTCACCAACTTAAAACCTGTTACTGCTAAATCAAATTCTGACATTTATATGGAAACAAACCTGGGCAAGCGATCCTTCAGGTGCCGATAAACCATAGAATTTTAAGGACACATCACAGTAGGTACTTCGATTTTTAAACTTGGTTGAGACTTGAAGTTGCTCAAATCTACAACACACAACTTCCGTTTGATTTATATCAATGATCCTAGCTGCTGCTTGACCAACAGACACAGTTACCAAAAACCGGATCATATTCTGCACGTCTTTTCCTGAATGTGCTTCTTCTGGCTGATAACTCAGCAACTTATGGATTGCCTGCCATTCCTCTTTAGTCAGTCTTTCTTCCGCTAACTGTGACCCCTCAGAAGCATCTACAATGGCAGAATCTTCAGCAGGTGTACGCCTGAGGGAAAAAAAAGTGGCACTACACAAATTGAGAGGTGTACGTGGATAAAGCTACATGCAGAGCTTTCACAAATATAGAGGTCAAAATAATTTAAGCACAGATGAGACCCAGAAACAATCATAGAACACAGAGATCGTAATGAAGCAGTTCGGAGTCCTGACTAACCACATAAATGAAAACCAGCCTTGATTCTGGAATGACCTCTGTTCAGCTGCTTCCTTGGTTTTAACAGATTCTACCTTTGCATGTGCAAGTAACCTACATGATACATGCCCAACATCCAATGAGTACAATATCATATATTGAATGTTTCTTTACAGTATTTATTAACATACAAATGTTACAGGAACAGGGTAAGCAGCCCCTTCAGCAAATAAAGCCAAATTTTTTTTAGAAGAAACGATAGAATTTTATTAACACAATGTAGGAATTACAACAAGTGGATAAGAAATCCACCAACTAGAAAAACTAGCTAAGACCCTTCAAGTAGGACTACTTTACTAGTAACTAAGCTGAACCAACTTCATTTTACAGCTGCTAACACATCCATCACTATATAAGAAAGGGAATAATCCCTGAACTCATTCGAAACTGATGCCCAGTATCTAACTCTACCCCATTGTTCCTCTACTTCTACTCCCTTATAATCCTAAAAAAAAAATTTCTATTACCCTCTAACCAAATGTTCCAAAAAACTGCCAACACCAAACAGCTCCGCAAAGCTTTAGCTTTCCTCTCCTTTCCTAAAGCCTCGAACTTGGGGCTTAGAAGCTCAAAACATCCCTTTGGAATAACCCAACTAGCTCTAACTTGAACAATTTCCACCACAACTTTATCAAGTAAGAACAGTGGAGAAAAATATGATTAACACTCTCCTCCTCTAATTTACACAAACTGCACCACTGAGGAGAAATGCAAATAAAAGGTCTTCGCTTTTTAACTTGATCATAGGTGTTGACCTTCCCAATAGCCACTAACTACGCAAGAACTTTGACTTTTGGAGGAGCTTTTTTTCAAATCTGAGAATTGGGTGGAAAATGTTGCACAGTTCCATTGTTGCACAAGGAGCCATAGGATTTGCAAGTGAACGATCCTGACCCGTCTAGTTTCCACCGTCTAATATCCGCTCTTGATTGAATCAAACAAACATCTTCCACCTTCTCTAATAACCCAGCTACCTCTGCTATCTCCAGCTCATTCAATTTTCGTCTGAAATTGAAATTCCAACTCAATGGCTGAAGAGAAGAATCCACAAAACTTGAAATGCTCTGGTCATGCTTTCTCGATAACAAGAATAATCTAGGATACCGCCCTTTCAACGGTCCACCCTCCAAGCAACCATCCTCCCAAAACCTCACCCTCTCCCCATTGCCCACCTCAAACTTGCAACACTCTAGGAAAGAAGAAAAGACCAGACGAAATATCTAATCAAGGACTACGACTTGAACCACACAGCGAAGGGCTTGCGTCCCACCCATTAGCCTCCATCCTGCACTTGCTCCTTATCACATTGTGCCAGAGAGAATTTGATTCCTTTGGGAATCTCCACAACCATTTAGTGAGTCAAGCTTTATTCCGTTTGCTCAAATTCTCCACACCTAAACCCCCTTCCTCCTTACTTCTGATCACTACGTCCCACTTAACTAAATGGTTTTTCTTTCCTTCCTCTACCCCTTCCCAAAGAAACCCTTTCATTAGTTTTTCCAGCCGACCAATCACCCCACAAGGAAGTTTGAACAAAGACATGTAATGAATTGGCATACTTCTCAGCACACAGCTTGAATCAAAGTTAATGTACCACCTCTGCATAAAAACGTCTTCTTCCAACTTTGAAGTCCCTTTTCCACCTTCTCTATAAGCCCAGCAAATATATAGCCTAAATATGTAGACATGCTAAAAATTTATAAATCCTCAGGAAATCCTCTTGTGCATCTTTAATACTTGCTCCATGGAAAGTAAAGTTGTTTAAATTGCACATTCTATGGTTCACATATTTTGGAATACATAAAAAAAAAAGCAAGACAAAATTGCACTGTCCCCATTGAAACCTACACTGACATTCAAAGGTAACATCTGGATTGAAGACAAAATTCAATACCTTCTCGAGTCTAACTAATTTAAAGCGACAAATGTAAGTAATTCCTCATGGATTCCAAGACTACATTCCAAGTTTAATCAAACATAATAATCCTATTGCTTTGGCATTTTATTCCACCTAATTTAAGAGAATGAAGGCTAATCACTTTGTAAATTCCATATGAAACATACCAAATGGGTTCAAATTGCTACTCCCTACATTTCACATAAATAATAGAATCCAAATCCAACCCAAATTCAACTGTGGTTCCTTTGAACCCGATATAATAACTGTGAGGTGTAAGGCCAATTTTAATACGGAATTTATGCATCCCCTAAACCCTACAATCAGTTTTAATAAATAGTAATGAAGTCAAAAGGTTTACCTCCATAAAAGAATTACTTTAGGATCCAGATCTCTCTCAATTTCTCTAATTTCTGCATTCCTAACATTTGACAAGTGTTGCAGTGAACCGGCGTACAACTGAATGTAATGGCGACGAAGCTGACAAAGATCTCGAATGCGGTCCCATGAGAATCGGTAACTGATTCAGGAAAACAAGTGTGAAGTCAGAACCAACACGGGAAATTCATAAAAGGACATCACCAACTTGCAATATACATCCAAAAGCATGTGGTCAGAAGTTTCACTGAATATTTGAAAAGTTAAATACAGCATTCAACTAAATTCCAGTATTTTTGTTTATAAAATTTAAAGGAATATTTTAAAAATAAGAACAGGAATTAAGCTGACAAAAAGGCCTTGAATTAAGACAATCTACGAGGCTGTAAACAGGCATACAAACATAGACCATAAAAGAGTAAGAGTGTAGCATATACATATATATTACCACATTTTCTTCTGCTGCAGGGATGCTTTAGCAGCATAATGCCACCACAAATACGGACCCTCTGAAACTGGCACCACAGGTCTCAGATGGGAAACAACAACATAAGTCTTGTATCTTGAAACAACTTCTAATAGTTTTATCCAATCATAATATTGGGCCTAAAAAAATCAGTGGTAATGAGTTATAGCACTCCAGCTGCATACCAAGAAAGTACAAAAAAAGACAAATTTTCTGGGTTGTCGAAAACAGAAAACTAACACCTCAACTCTCCTCAGGGAGCTGAGAAAAGCAATTTTACTCGATACTTGTATATTAGAAGAAAACATTGATAGAGGGAGAAGAGAGGGAGAGGCATACGGGGATACTACAATGTGAAAGAGATCCACCAAAGAAATTTCGTTGCATTTTCTTAACTCCGACCAAGAATTAAAAATATAAATCTTAATATTTGCTTCTCAATGGCAGAACACGAGAGAGGACGAATGAAAATAATACAGGGAAAATATAAGACATTTTAAGGGGAACGCATTATGCACCTCAGTTACTGTCAAAGAAACATCACTCAGCACAAGGGAAGCCTTCTCAAACGGAACCTCTGAATCATTTCTTTCTTGATCTCCAATGCGGTGATATTTTAAAACTCCATTTATAGGTGACACCAAATACTTGCGATTCGCAGCAGCAGCAGGTTCATTTATACCATCTTCAAAGATCTAGTACACAATGATGCAAAGAAAAGATCAAAGCAGAACTTTTAGGCAGTATATAGATTAGGTTAGGCCAGACAACGTTACCAAAAGTAGATGCTTTAATATAGCAGAGTACAGTGGCTAGTAATACTGCAGCATAAGAACAAACCTGAATCCATTCCTCAGGAGTAAGATCTTCCCATCCCTTATCTATCTTCCAAGGAACACTACCAGAATCATGATACATAGCAAGCCTCTCAAGTTGCAAGGACTGTCACAAGGAGATTATTTGTATCCAATATAAGATTTTCAAATTTACATGTAAAAGCATAAAACAAACAAATAAATACGAAAATCACAAAACAATGAACATTGTTACAATTATCAAAGCAATCCTACAAAGTAGGGCGTCCTTGTCTAAACATTTCAAGGATGTTTGATATAGTGTGATTCGTCTTGACAGATCTATTACTTGGTGCAAAAGTGTCACTACTGGTTTTTGGTTTATTCAGTTGGCCTATGATGTGGCTTTGCTTGTTTTGTTAGATGGCTTAGTATTGACATAAATCAAAGCAGTCCAGAAAAATATAAAGATAGTTATCGACAGACAAGCATTCTCGCAAAAACCAGGATCTTAAAGAATAAAAGACAATGCTAACCTTCCGCAACTTATCAAGTGCACCACTGGTATCAAATGTTTCATTCCCTTGCTCATCCATAGTAACAGCAGCCAGCTTGGCTAAAGTAACACCCGAACAAAATGGATGTCCTGGATTGCTACAAAACAATAGAACCAAACAAATTCCAAGCTAAGATAGATAAAATTTGTCTGGAGAGCAAAAAAGTAGAAATAAACTGGGTACATACAAAACAAATAGAAGATTTCAGACTTCAAAAGAAGCTGAGGAAGTTACCAACCTGGTTGAATCCTCATATCTAACATGTACATTGCTAATTGATATCTTCAGATTTCCAATTATAGTAGCAATGAGGGAACCTAGCCATGAATTCACAGGAGGTGGCTGCAAAATAGTCAGCTGTCAACTGAACTGCTAAATTTTGTACCCAAGAATGAGAAATGAATTGCACCATCTATTTCACTTAATAGACAAAGAGGAGGTGTTAATTCAATCAAGTTTGTATGCAATGGGTACTAGCACAAAGTACTACTTTGATTTTAGTGTTACGAGAACTTCCCTGGATAAAGCCTTCAGTTTTTTAGTTAGATGCTTATTTGTAACATATTTAACAAACATATGTGAATTTCCTAGCAAGCACCACCTGATTTCCTTCCCAATCACTACTTCATATATTTAACCATCACCCAACTCCATATATATCTCAATCAAAAAAAGCCAACCAACATTACTCTTGCGAATGTTTTGGTTATGAAAAGGGAAAAACAAATAAAAAGTGTATGCCATCAAGATTGATCTTGTTTGTGGCTTTGCAAAAAGCCTATTATGAGCTATGTGGCCTCACTAAAAATTGCTTGAGCCAAAAAAGGCCATGTTTTTATGTTTCATGTGGGGAAAATGAAAAAAGCCAGATCCAAGTAATACATGTCAAAAAGCCTATTTTAATTATTAAGCAAGATGTAAATGTAAGAGGAGAGCTACTACAGAAAGGGTTAAGGATGCACAACAAATTTAACCAACAATAGATGCCCAACGTAAAATAGTAATAAAATTAAGAATCATACACTTCCTAGCTTTGACTTCGACATTGCTTCAAGGGTTGCTGCCTCTGTTTCCTGCACGTAATATACAAAAAAAAAATTGCCACTTTTACCAGTTTTTTTATAAGAAACGCACATTTAACTTCTAAAAGAACTATTACGGTGGGATGAAAGAGATGTCCATAAAAACCATATTAGCAGCCTGAAAAAAATAGATAGAGCATACATAGACACATTTGCATTTTACCTCAATCTGTTGAAGTTTGGCTTCAAACAGTTTTTCCATGTCCTCCTACACAACAAAATTAGTAACAATCAATACTTTAATGATGATAGTAATGTAAAACAGGATCATCTTAATACATAAGAAAAGACACCTCCAACAGTGTGCAATTGAAATATAAGTTTTTCCACTATACGGACATCACCATACCTTAAGATTCTGGCCATCAGTAAGTGGATAAGCAAGAATGAATACACGGTCAACGAGAACAATGACAGGTTCTTTGCCTAAACTTTTCCAGGGAACCTACAAGGAAAGAGGAAATTAAGAACATTGAAAAGAAAAGTGAACATACTATCAGCAGTAATTAAGAACCAAAACCCAGCCAGAGGAAGGTTTGGAGCCACTTGATACCTTTAATGTAATGGTACCAATAAAACCAGCTTTCACAGTGACTGGAAGTTTCAGTGAATTTAAGGCCTCTGCCTTCAATTTCAAATCTTTGAGAACAACATCACCTGTTAATTGAGGATATATAACAGTATCAGCGAGTCATTATATTATAAAACACTGCAGTTGAGTACATATTGCAAATACGCTAAGCATGTTGCTTAAAAGTTTCACAAACATAATGGTAAGCTAGTAATCTAATAAACTTAGGTAGGAAGGACAAGAAAATACAGAGAACATGACCACTTAAGTCATAAACAAACCTTGCCAGACACTGATTCTTAAAGCTTCAACGGAGAGTCCATGGACATATTCCCCCAAATATCTTCGAAGCAAATGCAGAACCTACCAATAAAACATTACAAGTTATCATTTCATCTAGAGCTGCTAGATATGAATAAACATGCATGTCCGTTAATGTTACGTAATCCTTTTTCATATGGTAAACATAACTTTGTTATAGAGAAAGAACTACACGCATGAACAACATTTTCATCTCATCTACCATAGACTTTGGAATACAGATTCTTTGAGACAAAAGCGGTTGGAAGTGATTTCCTTATATGGGAAAAGGGTCAGATTTGGGACTTCCCATGCCAATGATTTCACATATACCCCTTTCTTTTGCTGAATATGAACTGGAAGACTATTGGTTCTTAGGCAGTCAGTGAATTTCTTGCTTGGTCTAGTTGAGTCTGGTTAATTAATCGTATATCTGATAGCTGTATCAATTGACCGCTGCAGGCGTTATTCACATTGTTTCAGTGGATTGAATGTCATCCAACATTATAACTTTGCTTTGTTTTTAATGATTTTATGTTTCTTTTTAGAAAATGTGCAATGTCCAGAAGAACAATTAGGTCACTACACACTATAAAAAGCCAAATTACGAGTATTCGAAACTTGGAACTTAGAATGCTCACTACAAACCATCGAAATTCTCAACATGCACGCACTAGTTTATCTTAACCAGAGGAACAAAACATTCTAAAGAAACCGGTTCAAGTGCAATATTACTGAGCTTTATGAATAATCACTTAGATATACACTATTTATACACATTACACCTTTCCTAACATCAGAAAAATTCATAGATACAGTAATAACGATCCAACAAAGCCAGTAACCAAAGGGCTTTCATCAAATTTCAACAATTAAACAAGCTAAACCGATCAAACAGAGCGGTAATACAGTCAAATTCATGGCGTAAACCATAAAAATAGGGAAGAAAGGAACGAAGAGCCTTACGTATGCTTCGAACATGGTAGGGAATCGGACCGCCGCTAACCGGACACGATCGGCCGGAGATCACGATCCAAACAATGCGCAAACTGAGTGTGATCGGCGTCCGAGCACTACCATTGACGTCGGTCGAATTAGGATTTGCAAGCTCAAACGCTCAGAGAGAGAGAGAGAGAGAGAGAAGCGAGCGGTTTGAAAGGACCAGTGTGGACAATCTTACGTAGGAACCAGAAGCGGTAAACAGACGTGTGAACGTTTCAATATATATATATATATATATATATATATATATGCTTTCAGGTGGTGGTGCTGCTTTCAGGTGTTGTCATTTTTCTTTTTCTTTTTTCCTTTTTTTTTTGGATTTATGTTTTTATTTTCTTTTCTGAATTTAGTGTAGTTGGGTCGTACGACAAGTTCAGGTGCGTTTTGGTTGTCTTTTTGCTACGAAAATTAATAACTGCTTCCATTTTTGGAAATATTCTGAAAAATGAAATAAATGATGTCCATTACTTTTTTTTTATAAACAATATTATCTACACTAAGAAAAAAAAAGAATTGGTAATAATATAGTTTAAATTCATCTTTAACGAGAATCGAACCTAAAACCTCTCACTTATAAGTGTAGAAGAATAACACTAGACCATAATATTAAGTGGCATGATGTGCATTACTTGGCCCAAGTAAAATAATGTGCGTTACTGTATGTTTGCAAATTAGGACAAAGTTTCAATGAAAAAATATGTATCAAGGAAGATATTTTGCATATTAAGCTTAATGTATTTAATTTAAGAAAAATTAATGAAAATAACTTCAAATTTTTGAATCTTAACAAAAAATCAGGTAATAAGTTTATTTAATGGTTAGGATAAAGCTCAACATTAAACTAATACTGGATTCTCTCCCCTCCTTTTTCCATCATATTCTCTCACGTTTTCTTATTTTGTCTTTTTTTTATATATAAAAAATTAATATAAAATGTTGACGTGACTTAACCATGACCGTTCTAATAAGAATGGAGGGAATGAGAGGAAAAAAAAAGGAGAGAATCCTGCTCCATCAAACCAACACAATAAGATTATCCCAAGAAATAAGTTTTCAATTTTATCTCTAACGGCAAACCCTTTCACTTTAGATCCTCTCTCCGTTTCTCAATCTTTCCATCTGATCCCTATTTCTCGATCTTCATTCTCAATCTCTCGGCCTAATCTCGATCACTCCTCTACATAGAAACAATTTCTCCGCTTTTGTAATCGGATTGATCTCTCTACCTCTCTCTCGATCTCTCCACATCTTTGTTTTCATTTTCAATTCCATTCGAATTCCGTGTTAAAGAAGATGCTCGTCCAATTTTCTGGTAGGCAACCCAACTGCTCCCCCAAATACACATACATCCCAAAGAAAATATCTAATCGTCCTGGCAATTGATGGTAGGGCTAATCGTCCCAAGAGCTGCATATCAAAAACCTTTAATATTTATGATTTGATTGTTGAAATGTCTCTTCTTGCCTCTTAGCATATTTATAATTTTGATTGTTGACATATTTATGATTTGATTGTTGAAATGTATGCTTACTACACAGAGACCCCCCCACCCCAGACACCCTTCCACTCGACCTTTTGATGGAAATTAAGTTAGTAATATTGACGCGATTTATGTTTACCGTGTGGTAGGAGGAAGAAAAGCACATGGAATGACATCAAATGTTTAACCAAGACGGGAAAAAGACAACCTACTCAAAATTGTTTAGTTTTGTTTTCATGTTGTGTACGATTCCATCTGCATTTGCTCCGTATCCTACCCGTCACCTTTCCTGTATCCTTATTCATCCCTCCTGTTTCATGTAAGCCTCTATTTCTAGCAAGAAAAAAAAACTAAAAATCTATGTTAGTTTTTAGCTTCATTTTCCTTATAGCTTAATTGACTTTACCCATCACCTTTCCTATATTACTGAGACGGTCTACACTATTTCTAGAACTATAACAAAATAATCCACACTGTTTATGAAACTTAACCAAAATAACTCACATTATTTTTGGAACTATCACAAACTATTTATGAAACTGAATGAAAATAACTCTCACTATTTTTGGAACTATAACAAAATAATCCACACTATTTATGAAATTGAATCAAAACAATGCACATTATTTCTGAAACTGTAACAAAATAACTCACACTGTTTATAAAACTGAACCAAAATAACTCACACTATTTATGGAACTATCGCAAACTAACCCACACTATTTTTGGAACTATAACAAAATAACCCACTCTATTGATAAAACTAAATCAAAATAATCCACATTATTTTTGGAACTATAGCAAAATAATCCACACTGTTTATGAAACTGAACCAAAATAACTCATACTATTTCTGGAACTCTCACAAACTAAACCACACTATTTCCGGAACTATAACAAAATAACCCACACTATTTATGAAACTGAATCAAAACAACCCGCACTATTTCTGGAACTATAACAAAATTACCCACACTATTTATGAAACTAAATCAAAACAACCCGCACTATTTTTGAAATTATAACAAAATAATCCACACTATTTATGAAACTGAACCAAAGTAACCCACACTATTTCTAGAACCATAGCAAGATAACCTACACTATTTAAAACTGAAACAAAATAACGCACACTATATCTCGAACTATAACAAAATAACTCACACTGTTTATGAAACTGAACCAAAAAAACCTACACTATTTATGAAACTATAGCAAAATAACCCACACTATTTATGAAACTAAACCAAAATAACCCACACTATTTCTAGAACTATAGCAAAATAACCCACATTATTTATGAAACTGAATCAAAATAACTCACACTTTTTTTTAATTTTATATAATATAAATAATTCCAAAACAAACTTTAAATTGAGAAATGATTGAACTAGGTATAAGAGAAGAGTGATCATAAAAATGACCAACAGCTGCGAAACCGATGCAACCATTTTCACTTCTTGAGGAAATTGGTGAAAAAATGCCAAATGTCTTGTATGACTGAAGCAAATCTCTAAGGAATCTGAACATGTTTCTTTATGGCCTGAATAATGATCTTGTGAACTCTCCGATATTAAAAGGAAATTTCCCAGCTATAGTAGTGTGACCATTTAAATTTCTAATTAGGAAACCCCAAGCTGCCTCATCATTAAAATTAGTTTTGACATTAACATCAAAGCCCACAAACAGTAAAGACTTTTTCCAGCAAAGGGGAAAAACAATAAAGACTTTCTAAATAATAAAGGAGAAACATTGTTCCATATTTGATCAATCCAAAAAATGAAATCAGTTTGATTTTACTTCCCTTTTTCCTTCACCCACGTTGGGTTTTACTTCCCTTTCGTGAGGAAGGGAGGACGACAAGAAGAAAGAAAAAAAAAAAAGCAAAACCAGAAGAGAGAATGAACGGCAAAAAAAGAAAAGAAAAAAACCAAAAAAAAAAGAGAGAGAGAGAAGGAATTGGCCTACAGAATGGCATACCTGTAAATAAAAGGAAGTTTATTTCTAACAAAAGTGGTTCATAGGATGGGATTTTTGCTAGGGTAAAGAGTGGAAAAATCGTTCATTTCATTTTGGGCTTTTAATTTAGCCCATGTGTTTTAAATGTTTGTAGGTCTGATATAGATTATTTTTGTCCTTTTTATTAAATAATAGTATAATATAGTTTTTGATTAAATTAAACATAGTCCAAGCTCTTTTTATTAAAGCTCCATTTAATTTAAGGTTAGTTTGGGTTGTTGTATCTTAAAAAAAAAGTTTCTACTATAGTGCTAAAAATGTTTTTAGCAAAAAAAAAAAAAAAAAAAAAAAAAAAAGATTAGAGTAAGATTGTCAATATGAAAATTTTAGGGTAAATTACACCATAGCCCCTCAGGTTTGAGGTCTATTACAACCCCATACAACATCTTTAAAACATTTCACTTTCATACCTCAAGTACTATTTTATTTCAATTTCATACAGCCGTTACATTTTCCATCCATTGAACCGTTAAGTGCTGACGTGGCCGCCACATATATGCCACGTGGCTACCAAATGTTTGCCACGTGGCAAATAAAATAATTTTTTTTTTTTTAATTTAAAAATCCCAAATTTTCTCAACCAAAAAAAAAATGGGTAAATTACACCATACCCCCTCAAGTTTGAGGTCTATTACAACTCCATACAACATCTTTAAAACATTTCACTTTCATACATCTAGTACCATTTTGTAGTAGATCCATCTAATCTCAGGTGGAATTTTTGGGGGTGGGTGATGGGGGATGGGAGAAAGGGGTGGCTCGGGTGGGATTTTGGGGGGGGGGGTAATGATGGATAGAAGAAGGGGTGAGTCGGGGAAGACGATTTCAGGTTTTTTTTTTAAATATTTTTTTAGAAGATTCAGGTTTTTAAAAATATTAAAAAAAAATTGTCACGTGGCAGCCACATCAGCACAAATGTGGCAGCCACGTCAACATTTAATAGACCAATGGATGGAAAATCTAACGGAGATGTTATTTTGAAATAAAATGGTACTGGATGTATGAAAGTGAAATATTTTTAAAATGTTGTATGAAGTTGTAATAGACCTCAAACCTGAGGGGGTATGGTGTAATTTACCCAATTTTTTTTTGGTTGAGAAAATTTAGGTTTTTTAAATAAAAAATTATTTTTATTTGCCACGTGGCAGACATTTGGCAGCCACGTGGCATATATGTGGCGGCCACGTCAGCACTTAACGGTTCAATGGATGGAAAATGTAACGGTTGTATGAAATTGAAATAAAATAGTACTTAAGGTATGAAAGTGAAATGTTTTAAAGATGTTGTATGAGATTGTAATAGACCTCAAACCTGAGGGGTTATGGTGTAATTTACCCAAAATTTTAGTAATTGGTACTGTTCGCTTGCCTCATTTTTTTTTTTAGAAGCATGTGTAGAGCTGCTTTTGTTTTCTGCTGTTTTGGACTTTACAAAATACAATTAATATTCTAACTTTTTCAAAAAACTGCTTTTAAAAAAGTTCAAGTAACCAAACTAGCTCTTGCTCTTAAATGTACCAATTTGTTCACTATTCATAAGTTGGCCATTGTAAACCATTTAGCTATGCGTATATTACCATTATATGTCTTTGTAACACTTTGATAAACTAATGTATCACAATACATAATAGTGGATGGAGTTCAAAATATGTACCATTATTTGAAATTATTTGGAAAAAAAAAAAACCTACGAGCATCTCCACAGAAAATGTCAAATCCTAGGTGGAGATGTCATTGTGCATATTTGACATCAAAGTTCTTTCCAACCAAAATGCTATTTGTTGACTGGATTTGAAGCCTGTGTGATTATGAGTCAAATTTGATATAAGACTTCAGATTGTCACATTAGCCATTAATTATAATTTAACTTTTATAATTTGACATTTTCATTAGAGATGGTCCAAAAATGATTCTACTTCAAAATTATATTAACATTAATAATTCGTATCAAATCGGCATCCTGATGCAACTATTCATTTATTGAGGCACTTACGCGGAATAGCCTTGTGTCATAAGTTATGTCAACTGATCGGGAGTTTCAGGACCATGGTCCAACGGTTGGAGTCCAACCCAACCAATTTTCAGCTCATTCTCAGAAAAGTATGGGGTTCGTATTACGCAATGATAGAGGAGAGTTTTTGGCTGCTTTATCCACTAAGGTGACTGGGATTCTCCCCGCTGTTGGGACAAATTTTGGCAGCAAGGGAAGCTGTTGTTTTTGCACAGCAGCAGCGGTTCCCAGTTCCCACTGTTGGAACTTGAAGGTGATGCTCTTTTGGTCATTAATGCTCTTTCTCACGAGGGTATGAAGGACTCTTCCCCATTCGGACATATTCTTGATGATACAAGAAGGATCTTGGAGAATCAAGCGCAATGGAAGGTTATTTACGGATAACGGACCTCGTACAAGGTAGCGCATTGCTTGGCTAGGTTGCGTTTAACCAAACACCTGATGGTGATTTGGTTTGAGTAACCTCCTGATATAATCTTAAACCTTCTCGTTAAGGATAGTAATTAATTGTAAGTTGTACTGGTGCGGAACGTTCTTTTCCTTCGACCAAGTGGAATTCCGGACAAGGTTTTTATTGAGTCTCATTGTTTGCACCTTATCCTCAATGTTTATTTGTACGTATTTCAATCTAAATCAATGAACATCGTAATTTCTTCAAAAATAATTTGATCCTCATTTTTCTTTCTTCAAAATAGATGATTCGAATTGTTAAAGTTCGACGTGGACTGAGTTCCATAACTAATTCCCATAAAAAAAAATTAAAAAAAGAGAGAGAGAATCTCTTCCCTTAAAACTAACCAACACATATCAAATTAATATAATAAAATAATCATAATTACATTCTAGTAATCATAGCAATAACTACAATCTATATAAAAATTTCATCTAATACACATCAATTTTAATAGCATCCTATAGTTTTAAGTTGGACTAAGATTAGAAAATTTACTTAACTTGTGCTTCATGCCGGACAATTTTTGATCGAGCCTTTAATGATGAGCAATGTTTAACTATCATAAATGACGTTACGTTGGCGTACTATTAAGTTTTAAAATAATGTGTTTCGAACATATTCTTGGTGATACAAGAAGGATCTTGGAGAATCAAGCGCAATGGAAGGTTATTTACGGATAACAGACCTCGTACAAGGTAGCGCATTGCTTGGCTAGGTTGGGTTTAACCCAACATTCGATGGTGACTTGGTTTGAGTAACCTCCTGATGTAATCTTAAACATTCTCGTTGGGGATAGTAATTAATTGTAAGTTGTACTGGTGCGAGACGTTCTTTTCCTTCAACCGAGTGAAATTATGAACAAGGTTTTTATCGAGTCTCAGCGTCTGCACCTTATCCTCAATGTTTAAGTCACATCCCGACCCGGGCCCCCACCACAACCCGGGCTCGACTCCACCGTAGCATGATATTGTCCGCTTTGGGCCCCGACAACGCCCTCACCGGGCTCGCTTAACTTCGGAGTTCTTACGGAACCCGAAGTCAATGAGCTCCCAAAAAGCCTCATGCTAGGTAAAGATGGGAATATACATATAAGGCTTACAAGATCTTCTCCCCTGGGCGATGTGGGATGTTACAGTTTATTTGTACGTATTTCAATATAAATCAATGAACATCGTAATTTCTTCAAAAAAAAAAAAATCTAATCCTCAATTTTCTTTCCTCAAAATAGACAATTTGAATTGTTAAAGTTCGATGTGGACTAAGTCCCACAACTAATTCCCATTAAAAAAAAAAATCTCTTCCCTTAAAACTAACCAACACATATCAAATTAATATAATAAAAAAATCATAATTACATTCTAGTAATCATAGCAATAACTACAATCTATCTAAAATTTTCATCTAATATACATCAATTTTAATAGCATCCTATATTTTTAAGTTGGACTAAGATTAGAAAATTTACT
Source organism: Crataegus laevigata (assembly GCA_963580275.1). Taxonomy (NCBI): domain Eukaryota; kingdom Viridiplantae; phylum Streptophyta; class Magnoliopsida; order Rosales; family Rosaceae; genus Crataegus; species Crataegus laevigata. The sequence goes on along the minus strand of OY756940.1, from coordinate 11,004,354 downwards.
TAACTTGTGCTTCTTGCCGGAAGCATTTCAAGTATTTTTAGAACCCACTTACATTTTCTATAAAAAAACGCTTTTAGTCGCACTTTCCGATCAAGCCTTTAATGATGAGCAATGTTTAACTATTATAATTACGTTAGCATACTATTAAGTTTAAAAATAATGTTTTTCGAATACACAAAGGCTTGTTTTATTAACACCCCTAATTTTGTTGACTACAACCCACATACTTAATGCACTCTACATCTACTTTTTAACTAAAATTTTATCTTAATACACCCCACTTATTTTCCAATACTACCCTTACACCCCACACCCCTCTACATACACCTCACACCCTACTTAAACCCTACAATCAAACTCTTCATTAATTACATTATTCAAATAGGTTCTAGTGTTTTGGTTTTTCTGCAAAGAACTTGCTAGAGTTTTGGGGGAGAAGAGAGTCGTAAATTTCTCAAATATGTGGATCATGTTATGAGAAGAAGTATATGCCCATATTGTCTTTCTTGCTTATTTTATGTTTGAATATTTCTGGACAACTGTAGGATCAAAGAAGAAATTTTAATGTTACGATTCATGCCTGGTATCTATAGCTCCACCCAAAAGTTCCCTTTGCATGATATAGATGTTGGAATCAATGTCTAAGTTACAAATGATACAGATGTTGTAGTCAATACCCAAGTGACAGAGCTACGAACAACGTCAAAGCCTCCAAAACATCGATTTCATGTTTCATTCGTCAAAATTAACCTCTTTTTTTTCATTAACTATGTTGAGCTTTTAGTTAGGGTGGTTTTGTCTTTAATGGAGGCGAGAGTATCTTCAAGGGCTTGAAAGAAAACAACCTTAGAATACATATTGACAAATAGTTGGGGTGTATTCAGAAAATCATTTTTGTTTTTTAATTCATATATGGCCTAAATAGTAATTGCATATTAGGGTATATAAGTTTTTTAGTAATAAAATATTATGTGGAGTTTATTCAACATTAAGTGGGGTGGTAATAAAAAAAACCATACACAAAACTGGTATACTTACTCAAGTATTCTCAAATATTAGTTGGTTTACAACAATAAGACCACATCTATCAAAAAGTGTATATAAATACCATTGGGGATGCCAATCTAAATAAACAACATTTCACCTAATTTATAATTTGAATCTTCATAAAATGACATGAATTGGCCCGAATGGTCCACATTGATAATATGTAACGACTCGTTTCCAATTTTACGGTTTTTATAATTTTAATAAGTGAATTTACGAAAATACCTTTTGAGGCAAATGCATTGGCTTTTATTGATTGCCATGTCGTGTCACGTAAGACTCATTTTCTTGGTATATCTTCGTAGTACTTGTCGCTACGGACACGTGAGCGCAAGCGAAATCGAATTTGGAGTTATAACGAAGAAATTATAAACGAGCAAAGGTAAGGGTGAAATTGTCATTTGCTCATGATCTGGATTCCTCTAGATAATCCTGAAGTGCCATGTGGTGGAGAGAAATGGGCTATGTCCAATCAGAAAAGAAGGAAGGGAGAACCAAGGAGGGAATGAGGGAGCATGGGATTAGAAACCTTTCTCTTCGACCCGTTTCCCCTTGTGTGACCCAACTCGAGTTCTATACTAGTTCCGACTGAATTTCGTCTACCTTGCTGGTATTTCACGATCGTCCTCCATTCCCAAACAATCTTTCAACATTTCTTCTTCAAATTTCCACCTTAGTTTGATAGAATTTAACCCCCGATTTTGTGTAGAAAACACCCACGGGTCTGAGCACCCTTTGTAGGCAATTCACCCATTTCTGAAACACTCACCTTCAATCAAACCCACCAAAATACTTCCCTTGAACCCAAGAACCATGCCCAATCATTTGTTGGGACGTCAGGGTTCGATTTGGCAGCAATTCAAAGAACACCCATATTAGGGTTCTGACAAGTTCGAGTCGAATTGGAGTACTTCTCGGCCAAATTGGACTTGGACACATGTATAAAACTTGTTCTATTCATTGAGATCTTCATTTCTGTAAATTTTGATAATTTTTGGAAATAGTTAGATTTTTCGGCGAGTCGGGGGGCCGACCGCCACCCATGGCGGTGTGTGGCCAGAGGGCCGTTGATGCTATTTTTAGGCTAAATTAGATGCCTTGATTTCAGTTTTTATATTCGTATGACGTAGGTTGATCATTGGAACTTAAATTCTCTACAATACGTTAATAGGTGATATGAACCAACGATCCGACCGTTGGATCGTCATCAAACTTTAATAGGTTATTAATTGTAATATTTGAGGACCATAGGAACTTACGGATTGGGAATCCGACGTACGGATCTTCTCGAATTAGATTTGTAAGTTCATAAAATAAAATGTTAACTGCCACTTGGTTTTGGCAATTGGCGAAGATCTGATCGTTAGATTGTTCCAAAATTTTAGTATGTTATTCTAGAAGCATGATGTGGTTACTTGAAAGTTACGGATCAGAAATCTGAGGTGCGAATCTTTCAGATCGAGTTACATAGGGTTGTGGACCCTACCGTCGATCTTTGACCGACGGTTGACTTTTGGTCAATGAGTCTCAAATCATTCTAGAACATCCTTGGAGGTGTGTTTTAAGTAAGTTACGTGCTCTATTAATAAGGATTCTGATATATGGTTTGATAATTGTTCTAGGCGCCGATCGTTCGTGACGCCTCGATGTTTGTGCTAGGGAGTTGTAGCGTGGACTCCAGGTGAGTAGGTCTTTCATTTTTATAATATATATATATATATATGTGATTTACGGTTTCCCTAAACGTTTTATATGAACTACACTTTGAATGCCATGTCGTGAATGAATTATGTTTTTTAGTAATTCATTATTATTGTTATGCATTATATGGAATGATGATGCGGAGGCTCAGTTAAGCTCCAGGTGAGTTAGTACGTGAATGATTGGTTACATTACATTGTCATGCATAGATGTACTTAGAGCTTATTATCCTGCACCCCGGTGTTAGTGCTCCCGCCCTAGGCCCGGGCACAACCTTCATGTGATCGTTCACCTTCCGCACCGCACGCTCACCTTGGATCCAAGTCTGTGCTAGCTTGTCGTACATACCACAATAGGTGGTTCCGACTCGTAGGTGACCCGCAATTATCGCACAGCCTTTACGTGATCGTAGCACTTGAGTGTAATTATTTACACCCAGCCAGTCGTACAGACCACATTAGGTGGTTCTGACTCGTGTACAGGCATAGGTTGATGAGCTATAGATTCAGCCATACAGGTCAAGTTAGGTGACTCTGGCTGACATATTATTTTACCTTGATTTTCACACCTGGCTTACATATTTCAGTGTTGAAACAGTATGACATGGCATACTTGATTTTCATTGTCCTTGTGCATTGCTTTACGTATATACATAGTATTATTTTCTGGAAACTATACGGGTTTTACAACGAGGGGTTATAACGTTTTCAAAAGGTTTTTTTTTACTAAAACTTTATTTTCAGACCCATTCACCCTTATTTTTTTTCACCCCTCTAGGTTTTAGCTGCTGAACGTTTGTATAAACGAGAATTCTTGGCGAGTCTTAGTATAGGTGGCTACCTCTGAGGGTGTGATCCTTACCCACACTACTGTACTTTTCTTATGTTATGACGTCGCATGTGAAATGGGTTCATTCCCGCTCGCAGTGCACTCTTTTATTTAGGCACTTTTAGGTTTAAATTTATTCACATGTTTCGCATCACTATACTTTATGACTTTGTCACCTTCTAGGTGTTGGCCAGCACGCTCGATTCGGGGTCCTAGTGTACGTTCCGGGTCGGGGTGTGTCATAACAACATGCTGCCACATTGTTTGGAAAAGGGAATACTTTAGATCCATAGGTTTTATGGTTCATTTCGTGATTATAGTCAATGTTTTGTTTTAATAAGTGCTTATAATTAGTTTGGATTGAATCACCACAAAATAAAACAAAAATTCATTATAGATAGTTCAAGTCCTAGAGACTTCGATTATATTATCAAATGAATGAATTATAATTCGTTCAGGTGGATTATCAAATAAATGATACCCAAGAAGAATCAAATGTATGTTAAAGGAAGAAATTAAAAAAAAATGTTTAACTTGAAGATACTCATAGTTAAAAGGAAAATTTTCAACTACAGTCCTTCACGAAATGCTATGATTAAAATGGATAACTATTCTTCATGTCCATCCCTTGTAATTTCTCAAAATTAAAATGATCATCTCTATCTTCACGACCCCAGTTAGTAAATTCGTGTAGTAGTAGATACCAATACATATTTAAAATAGAAAATAAAAATAAAAACTTCTATTTATAGTAATCTCATTGATACGATAAGACATACATTGTTTTTAAAATCAAGCGTATTGCCCACTTATTATACACGTACATGCATACTTTTCTAGTTTAATGCCCATATTTTCACATTATAATGATACAAATGGAATGCACGTTATATACGTATTTTAACCCATTGTTAAGAAAAAGAAAGTAAATTAAAAATAAAAAGTTACATAATGGCTGAACTTTTCATCATATTTTGTTAAAAACATGTTCCAATCAATACACGTACCTAATCTTTACGTGTCTATTTGTCTTATATTAATTATGTTTAGACGCATATCTTGGATTACGTGCGTTATTCAATTGAGTCTAATCTTAAACACCAAATCAGTCCTTAAATAAAACAATCATTACATTGTAATCTCTAAAAGTGGGTTTAGATTACCCATAAAATATTTAACAAGCTTGGTACTCATTGGTGATTGAGAGAATCAGGGACGCCCAACTTCTGTATGTGCTTTTCTGTAAAGCGATAGGCAAATGACCCTACTTCTGTTTTATGCTTTGGATCCACTTAACACATGTATGCTAATTAATCACATAAACCAAACTAAATTAATTATTAATCAAAAATTCATAAGCAGCTTAGCTTAAATCCTCCCCACATCACCTTACCCGTGACACACAAAAACACGATCCCGTGAATTCCCCGCCGGCACCTGCCACCCTCTGGCTCCTTCCAACGAATGCTTTGGTGTGTCCCACAAGCTTCTAACCATTGAAAGGGGGACACGTGGGATGTCCCGTGTGCTAACGTGAGGCCAGCGTAGATGGCCAATCCTACGTGTCATAGCTGGGAACCACAAATCATCCCCATTCAAACATATTTTCATAAAAATAAAATTGAGTGCGATTATACCAACTCACATGCACTTTTCACATAAAAATTGTAAAGTAGTGTTGAGGCACAAAATTGGGTTTGATTTTGAAACAACGTGAAGTGTTAAGGTTGTGACTTTCGCAAGGCTGCTCCGGTCACCAAGTATAAATAAATATGTAGAGAGATAGAAATAAGGAAGCGAACACAATACTCATATGGTTCATCCTAAGTTGAGCTACTCTACGAAGGTAGAGGAGTTCTCATAATAATTTAGAGTGTACATGATACATAAGTTTAAGCATAATCATCATTAGTGAATTTTAATAATGAATTAAGTACAATAATAGCATTAGGGATTAACTATAGGAGAATGGTAGGAGAGTCGCACGTTTTCGTCTGCAGTTGATGTGGGATTCTATAAGTTTTATTCTGATGTTGATACGTGTCGCGTTGTAATTAACCTCTTGGTTGAAGAAAAAAAAACTTTTGTGCTTTAAAAAGTTGTCTCAACACGAATCCTTCAATAGGTTTCTAAAAGTATAAAATTGACTAATACTAGATAATTTCGGAATTGTTAAAATATGGTACAAATGAAGCGAATTTGACCGAAAATAATACTAAGATGGTGACCTCCTAAACAATTCCCGTGTTGCATCCCCTCCTTTTCTCAACAAAAATACATTTTCAAAATGTGCGACTCTTATTTTTGTCACAATGCACAACCTCTTGCTTTTGATTAGTGTTTTTGGTTATTGAGCTCACCCGTGAGAGCTCGCACGTGAAAGACTAAGACAAACACATGCATTTGTAATGCACGTACGTAAACATTGCATATTTTTTCTCCAAACACAAAATCTTAACCCTATAAAGCCACTTCCACACTTTGCATTTTTCATAGCAAGTATCATTGGTGGCCGAAAACCTAGCTGAGCTACGTCGAACATTCAGGGTTTCCAAGTGATCAGGTGACTATTGTTTTTTCTTACAAAGTGATTGTCTGCTCGAACATGTTATCGTCAGTAGATTATGACTCTGAATCATCGATTTAACTAAATTGTATTTACTAGAAGAATGTTAACCATTACTCAGTAGTTGCTAGGATTACTACCATTTACATTCATATCGTTAATTAACAATAATTAATTACCATGCTTAATTATTAGCTAGCTAGCTTATTAAGCTTGTGCAGGCATGAGGGATCATGAGGAACTTGGGGTTTGCTAGCTTATGGACCAGAGATGGGTAGATAGGGATTTGAATCAACCCGTGAATGGTATTAACATTGTTGTCCCACACCGACTATATGCTTCTTCCTATTTCTATGGCCACAAGGAAAAAAGAGAGCTAGCTAAACAACAACGAAGAGTCACGAGAGAGTTGTTGCTTTTACATCACAACCACATCCTGCTATATGTATATTTTATTCTCTCATATAGTATATATTGCTATCACATGTATAATGTAACCTAGTACAATGAATCTATGATGGTGTGCTATATATGTGCACATCTGCTCATGAGAGAAGCTCTCATGCAATATGTTGTGATCACTATACTTTGTCTATCTTTTCATGTGATCACGTTATGAGAAAGATAGAGATAACAATGCGTACAATATATTGTAAGAAAACCATTTCGACAACTATATGTTTTTCCTTTAAGTTGTATTATAGAATTTTCCGATGGAATAAAATCATCAAAATAAATAGTTTATACATTAAAACCTGGACAAAAAAGGTGTATTCATCCTCCTAAAAAAAAAGGTATATTCATAGAAGATTATAGTTGTCCAATCTACTTAAGGTATATACTTCTAATAAGTTATGCTTTGGCCTTAATTAACAAACACATTTCCACTTATCGGAGTCTAAAACCCAAGCTTTTTTTTTTTGAAAAAAAAAACTCAAGATTTTTAAGGTTTTTTTTTTTTTTTTGAAAGACCCAAGATTTTTAAGTTTCGTAAGGTCCCATTCTCCATATAACTCAGCTCACACAGTGCGTCTCTGACATATCACACGTACATAAAATCTTGGAATTATATGCTCTGTCAAAACGAATATTTTTTTATTATCCCCATGTCAAATGAATTAGTTACAATAAAATCATAGTATCTCACAAAATTGTAATATTAAGTGATTTTCACACGCTCATGTCTTCAGATACACACTTTAATTTATTTATGGCTATTTAATTAATAAATTAAAAGAAATTAACGGACAAAAATATATGTAATTGGTATAAAGAGAAAAAATATTAATCACCAATTTCAGAAACCCAAGTTTGGCATAATGGTAAACAAATTCTAGAGCAGAAAATATATGAAGATTATATATATGTCACTAGGGGTTCACATTCTCTTTCCTACTTGCTTTCAAAGCACCAATCTTAGAAACCCAAGTGCATCTAATGCTAGAAGAACTGCAGAGCAGAGATCAGAAAGCAAGAGCTAGCTAGATTGTAGAAAAAACTTAAAAACACATCTGGTTGGTGCAGTCTGCAGCACACAGTTTTAGGAAACTCCGGCCTCATAGCAGTTCACAAGCTCAAAACTGCTGATTAAAATTCTCAATCCATCCCAATGCTTCATGTCGGCAACGATTTTGACACTCATATTTTACTTCCGTCAGCATTTACAAGCAAAATGCATCGTCAGCCTAAAAGATGAGTGTTAAAATCGCTAGCACAGTAGTACTTGTCGTGTGTGTGTGTCTATACAAAAACAGTAAGTACAAGAAAATAAAAAATGGGGGATGAAATAGAATTCTAGCTGGACCACATGGCAGAGAATCAAAACAAACCAAATACAAGAAGACTGAAATATTTGCAACAGAAGATCAAGCTCCAAAAGCCACATAAATAGCCTCCAAACAATTTTCCCAGATACAATCATACATTTATTTTATTTTATTTCATTTCATTTTATTTAACTTTTCTTTCAACCTGAACTGACACGTCATAGATGCATGAAAACAGTTGAGTGTTGTGGGAAGTTTTTTTTCTGGGGTCAACTCACTGTTGTGGGAAGTTTGTGAGCTCATAACTTTGAGTATAAAGTAGAGCCTATGTTTCCACTGGTCCTCTTGCCAGAACACTTTATATAACTTCATGCCCCTCTCTCCTCTCTCTCACTCCATCTCTCTCTAAGTGCATTTTGGTAACTTTCCCTCATAGGAAGACATGGAGCTCGTTCACTGGTTTAGAGTCTTATGGATCACAATGACTCTATTAACCTTCCAGTATGCAAGCAATGTGGAAGGAAGATATCATTACCACAAGAGAAACAAAAGCGCATCCCCTCCTCCTACACCTGCAGAAAATTGGGGTTCTCCATCACCCCCAAGCATTGCTCCTCCTACCCTTGTAGAAAAACCAGTTGCTCCTCCTACCCCTGTAGAAGAAGCAGTTGCTCCTCCTATCCCTGCAGAAGAGCCAGTTGCTCCTTCAACCCCTAGCATTGCTCCTCCTACCCCTGTAGAAGAACCAGTTGCTCCTCCTACCCCTGCAGAAGAGCCAGTTGCTCCTTCAACCCCGAGCTTTGCTCCTCCTACCCCTGTAGAAGAACCAGTTGCTCCTCCTACCCCTGCAGAAAAACCAGTTGCTCCTTCAAGCCCTAGCATTACTCCTCTAACCCCTCCTCCACGTGTTCCCTCAGACCCTTACCCCAATGACCCTGGAAACAACTCTAGTACTTCTTCAGATTGCGTGTTCAATGTCATGGATTATGGGGCAGTTGGAGATGGCTCTGCTGATGACACTGATGCATTTAGACAGGCTTGGAAAGAAGCCTGTGCTGTTGAATCAGGTGTTGTTTTGGCTCCTTCGGATTACTGCTTCAAAATCACCTCAACAATTTTTTCAGGTCCATGCCAGCCAGGACTAGTATTCCAAGTAAGAATTTATATATATATTTTTTCAGACGTTCCTTGTTCTAATGTTTGTCTCTAGTTGCGGCTCGTACCTCAAGTAGTTAATTAGTAACTCTGAAAATGAAGAAAAACTTATCTACATCTGGAATGTCACTATAACAATATGTCTATTCACTCACTCACTATCATATAATTAAGCATTTTTACATGATATTGCGTTACTGACTTGGATCATCATAGTGGCATCCCAAATGTTAGTAAGCTATTATTCTAGTGACATTACTTTAACTTTTACTTTATCGGAGGAGGTTCTGAATTCCAATCTCATAGGCAACTGAATTTGAGAAGAAGCATTATCAACACAAAAACATTCAGGGACTCCAAATTGTGTGTTGCTATGAAATTTGGTTCATTAAATTTGTACTTAAGGTTGAAATGTGAAACAGGTTGATGGGGTTTTGATGCCGCCGGAAGGGCCAGAGACGTGGCCTACAAAAGACAGCCTAAACCAGTGGCTTGTGTTTTACAGACTCGACCAAATGACTTTCACTGGTACTGGAACCATCGAAGGCAATGGCCAAAAGTGGTGGGACCTCCCTTGCAAACCTCACAGGGTAATTCAACTTTCATCTATATATTTATATATATCTCTCCTTCTAGCTTGAAAATGTTTAAGTTACTAATTTACAGTATTAACTGTTATGTTAATTACCCCAGGGTCCCAAAGGATCAACACTGCCAGGACCATGTGACAGCCCTGCGGTAAGTAAATCACCCCACAACCAAATTCAAGAACTGACCGTTGTAAAATATTCTGTCGCAGTAATTTTATTCATCTTTTTTGCCTCTTTTCCCCTTCAGATGATCAGATTTTTCATGAGCTCTAATTTGGTGGTGAGAGGCTTAAGAATCCAAAACAGTCCAAAGTTCCACATGAAATTCGATGGCTGTGAAGGAGTACTGATTGAGAAAATATCCATTTCTTCACCAAAGCTGAGCCCAAACACAGATGGGATCCACATAGAGAACACAAAATCTGTTGCAATATACGACTCAATGATTAGCAACGGTAAGAAATTGTGGTTGGTAATTCTGGGTAGCGATCTTCATACTTCATTTTTATTTGCTTGCATTTCGTATTGAATGTTTTACAATTTTTCCGCACTCCCAAAAGTAGTTCGGAAGGTGAAAAAAAGAGCATTGAATAAATTATTGACTTTCCATGATTTAAACAGGTGATGACTGCATTTCAATAGGAACTGGGTGCGCAAATGTTGATATAATGGGTGTCACTTGCGGGCCAAGTCACGGGATTAGGTACGTACACGAATATTCTGTATCAATAAATTGCACTCTCTCGGCTGCTACCTACCAATTATCATCCGTTTGAGTCCAAAACCTCGTTTGTATTTATTTCATTTTTTCTCTCAACCTCCAAAAGTGCCCTTCTTAACTTCTTCATGAAAAATGTTATGTTTTGATCATTTGGTAGTTTAACAGTTGAAAGGGCTTTAACTTTAAGGATTAAATGCAATTTACACCACAAAATTTAGAGGTCATTTGTAAAATGAGTCATGAAGTTTTAAATTTTGCATTTTACACTAAGTGGTTTTTGAATTGCACCAGAAGTGAAATTGAAGTGAAATTGACAGAGATGTTGTATTGGTGCAATTCAAAAACCACGTGGTGTAAAATGCAAAAATTGAAATTTCGTGGCTCAGTTTGCAAAAATAACCTCCGAACCTCATGGTGTAAAATGCAGTTAACCTAAGTTTAACTTTGCTTTTCAAACAGGAACTTTGTGATTTAACTTTCAAGATCCTCAATAATCAGTGCCAAAGAGACCACATTATTGATAGAGCTGATTTGACCTAACAAATACATAATTCTACGAATAAAAAATCTACAAGGCATTTTGTCAAACAAATAATTAATGAATCACAAATATATTGTGATTAAATTATACCCTAACCCAATATTATTGAGAAACGAAAGTTATTTGGGTTAATTGACTACATTGACCCCATTGTGTCTGCCAACGATCATATCGCTCTGTGACTAATTTGGCTAATATATATTTCCTGCAGCATTGGGAGCCTTGGCGTGCACAACTCTCAGGCATGCGTCTCCAACATCACAGTCCGCAACGCAGTCATACGTGAATCAGACAACGGCGTCCGAATCAAGACATGGCAAGGTGGGACGGGCTGCGTATCCGGCATCCTCTTCGAGAACATCCAGATGGAGAATGTGCTCAACTGCCTGCTAGTAGACCAGTACTACTGCCTATCAAAGGGATGCCTAAACCAAACCTCAGCCGTACTAGTCACAGATTTAACATACAGAAACATAAAGGGGACGTACGATGTGAGGACGCCTCCCATTCACTTTGCATGCAGTGACACCGTAGCATGCAGAAATATTACCCTCTCAGAAGTTGAGCTTTACCCACACGAAGGAGAACTCATGGATGATCCCTTTTGTTGGAATGCTTATGGAATCCAAGAGACTGCTACTATTCCCCCTGTTGATTGCTTGCAAGAGGGGGAACCTCAGGCTGCGGATGAGGTGTCTGAGTATACTTGCTAGAGCGAGGAATCTTTTGTTCGACCATTTGCATACGACATCAAAGATAATCGGGTGGGATCAAATACAGGGAGTTGTATCTTATTTGTATGTGAGTATAGTCACATGGTCACGTGGTCAGCCGGTCAGACGAGAGAACTCTTATACTTTCTAGGTCGTGTTACTTAGGTTTTATTTATCTTAATATAGAGTTTCTGTTTACTGTATAGAGTCAAAGAGCATTTATCTGTTGATGGGTCCGTCCATCTCTGGGGTTTCCCCCCTTATTCTCAATTGGGTCTTGTATTTTGGCCCTAAGATATAGTAATGATAATGTTGTTGAGAGGATGAATTTCACAAGAAAAAAGAGAAATTTTGTATGTGCTTATAAGTAACTGAGTTATTTCTACACTGCCAATTGATTTTATGGTATAAGCTCAACTTTCTTTATGGTATTAGAGCATGTTGTCTCATGTTTGAAGCCCAACGGCCACACTTGTTCCATGTTATCCGATTTGTAATGTCCACGTGCTACGTTTGAAAATTTGTCACATGTGAACGGGCGTGTTGAGAATATGACCCCCACATCGGGAATATAAGAGATCTTGTATGTACTTATAAGTGATTGAGCTACCCTTTATATTGTCAATTAATTTTATAGTGAAATTCCAATCTTGTTCAAGTGTATGCTTACATATATTAGTATTTCTACATTAATAATGTATTGTAGTTACATTTATGAAGTTTACTAGCGAGGGAAGCTCACGCGATGCTGCGAGATTGAAAGTTGTACGAAAATTTTGTACATAGTATTATTTACACACAAAAGATAATACTTGATGTGTATCCATATGTGTGAACATGGATAATTCCAAGAACAAGAACCACGTGTACAAAATAATATTTATATTTGATGATTTTGGGTTACAATCTCTATTTGTTCCTCTGATTCGATTTCCGTAAGACTTTGATTTGTGGACTTGATCCAAGGGCCGTCGAGGCTTTGATCTTGGATGAACAGGGGGAAGTTTCTTCAAGGGCCGTTGGACTTGATCTTGAAGTTTGGCGGATGAACGTTTCTTCAGGGGCCTTTTGGGCTTGATTCTTGAAGTTGGATGAACGGATCTTCAGGGGCCGTTGGGGCTTGATCCTGAAGTTGGAAGAACGTTGAATGACGAACGGATCTTCTAGGGCTTTTGAGCTTGTTCTTGAAGATGGATGAACGAAGAACGATGAACGATGAACGATGGATGAACTTCAAGGGGCTTTTGGGCTTGATTCTTGAAGAACAGATGTGTGGATCCAAGGGCCTTCGGGGCTTGATCTTGGAAGGTGGATGAACGTTGCTTCAAGGGTCGTCGGGGCTTGATCTTGAAGAACGGATGAATGGATCTTCAAGGGCCTTTGGGGCTTGATCTTGAAGGTGGATGAACGGATGAATGATGAATAGATCTTCAAGGGCTTTTGGGCTTGATCTTGAAGAACAGTTGTGTTGATCCAAGGGCCATCGGGGCTTGATCTTGGATGAAGAATTGGCACATGACCAAAGTGCTTGTTGATTCTTCAAAGGTTTTGGCGAAGTTTCTTCAAGGGCCGATGTGCTTGATCTCGAAGGTGGATGAGCGTTTCTTCAAGGGCCGTTGGGGCTTGATCTCGAAGAACAAAGAACGAACTTCAAGAGAATTCTCTTCCAATTTGGGAGTAGAGAAATGTGTTGGTGAAATGATGAATTGGTATGAATGAAATTGGCTTCTATTTATAGAATTTTCCAAGGCCTAATTTTGAATATAATATCCCAGATGAAATAAGTCTTCTCTGCCAGGTGTTAACACGTGTCCTATTTGACGGCTTTTCTGACTCATTTCAATTTATGTCGAATCACACGCTACGTGTAAAATTTATGTAATACATGAGCGTTGAAACTTTGACCATCGGTTAACATTTTATGTACCGAAATTTCGATGTCTACAATATTATTTACATACAAAAAATTTAGTAAATAATCCTATTTACATATAAAAGATAATACTTGATGTACATGTACATAATAATTACATACCAAAGATTTACTATATTGTCCACTGGCCTTTTACCTTGATAGTGCAGTGAATCAAGTTAAAGCTTGCAGCTTTTGGGAACTGAAAAAGGAGGAAAAGCAAAGTTAGACTATGTAATGTGTATTTGCTTGGTAGTACTATGTTGTGCGATGAATATAATTAAATCGAAGAGATTAGAAGTATGAATATTAAAGAACATAGGAGTATCCATTCCCAATTTTTTTCTCATCCAAATCAACAACATGTTGAATCAACCAAAAAATAAAGCTAACTACATGCCGAATCAACTCAAAAAGTCACATAGATAGGCGCAAACATGTAAAAATGATAGTCCATTGCAATCCATAGTTGGCAATACAAACATATTCTCATCTTACTTAAGCAACAAAAAGCACCAACTCATTAACTCATAACAATCTGATACATGCATATAAAACATGCACATTTTCCACGTATTTGAAATTTTGAAGGAAACGCCAAAATAAGAGGAAAACAAAATGCATAGCTAATTCCAAATATTCGTTGGGAGCAAGCATTGTTCAACTTTAATTGCAAATGGTAAATAAAATGGCTATGTATTTTCAATGATAAAGAGCTTAACAGATATTGAAATTTTTATAAATAAGTTGTGTATTTGCTTATGCTACCAACTACTATATTTCCATGTGAACTATGTAAATAAATTTTGATATGAACTATGTATATGTAATTGTCCAACAGTTTTTTCTTATATATATATATATATATACACACACACATAGATTTGGTTATATTATGTTGGGTCAACTTCATCAATATGTTGCTTAAAAGCAAAGATTTTTGTTGGCTTTTTCAAATTACTAATGATGGAATTCCAATGCCTTAGCCAGGTGTATCGAAATTATGTGTTTCATTTGATCAGCCCTTTGCAATTTTGCATAGTGATAAAATTTCAAAATCAATTCTAGTTTGTCATTGCTCAAGCAAATTAAAATTTTAGAACCAATCTCACTGAAAAATAAGCAACTAACATAAATAGCAATAAGTAGATAAATGAAGAGGCACAATTGTAATTTGCTTAAAGGTGACCGAGTAAACAGATAAATTGGAAAATTAACGAAAATAAGATTGTAACATGATCAACTATGTTACCAGATTGTTCAGCTAATGTATTAAATATGAGAATTAGAGTTAAAGAGTGTCAAGTTCTCTTCAAGTATTTGCCCTGAGTCTTCAATATGAGAAATAGAGTTAAAGAGCAGTAAATAGCAGATTGCCCAAACTTATATGCATGGCTAAAATATGCTATTTCTGAAATGGTCTCTCAAGTTTGTGTGCATGTTTAAAAGTAATGAATTGGTCTGCAAGGATGTTTGAAATTTACATTTTGCATTTTGGTCTTAGAAAAATGAGAGAACTAAAAAAAAAGGGAAAAAGAAAATTTGGAAATCTAATCTGTGCATGCAAAAAAAACCCAACAACCTAAAAAGATGAGTATATTTAGTAGCAATCATGTAACTGGAAAAATTAAAACACTTCTATAATATCTAATAAAAATTGAAGTAAAAGAAAGGATCTGAGATGTGAGAGACATATATGCCATGTGTGTTCTAAGTTTGATGTGCAATGTAAAGGTGGCGGTGGCTAATGAGTAAAGGCTGATGGCATTGATCATTTCTGGGAGAAAATGAGAAGAACGATATGCAAGAGAGTGAGAGAGTGGAGACTATGTTGCATTTATAGGATGATAATTAATAAAGGCAAGAGTGGATCATAAGATGAGATTGACTTACAGTGGCTGATATATTTGTTACTAGGATGGTCTTTGTATTTCACTATGAAATGCATATGATATAAAACTGACTGAAAAATTTATAAAAATATAATTACAAAAATTAAATCATAGTAAAAAACGATCGATTTGAAGAGAGAGAGAGAGAGAGAGAGATACAGTGTTGATCATACATGAAAATGATGAAGGCACTTGTAGGCTTCTTAGGATTATATTCTTTGCAACCTTCTTGCTCGTGCCAATGCTTTTGCTCTTTAACCTATCAAAATTCAAAAAAAAAAAAAAAAAAAAAAACACAAACAAACCACTACTATTATTCTGCTCACCCTGTCCAGATTCCATGATTCCAAATAAACCAAAAGGGTAAAACAAACACAAAAAGAATAAGGAAAAATAAAACCTAGGTAAATTTTCACAAACAAATTTGCAACAATTTTCCATTAAGAAAAAGAAGCGACAACAATTGTCCCTCAAAGAATAAAAAAAAATGCCCACAATTTTGTTTTGGCAAATACTCCAGCTTTGTATCTTCCTAACATAGGATCTATTCTTTCATGTAAGAAATATTATTGTCTTGATGCTCATTGGAATATAAGGGAATGCATGTTGTTTTCACATTTTGAAAGTAACTAAAGTTCTTACAAAAAACAAAGTAAAATTGTTTGCAGTCTGTCTTTGCGTACCAACAATGTGAAGCCAAAGTGACAATGCGAATTCACATTCCAAATTGAAGTAATAAAAAATGAAAAACTAAAGATACCAACCTTTTTGTTCAGTCGGATGGCTGATAATATATCCGATGGGAATATATTTTTCTTTTGAAAATTGCAATTGTGTTCCCCAAAACAAAGTGCAATAAAATCGAATAAGGGATTTGAAGATGAAATGTTGAGGCCTAGGTAAAATAAAAACAAATGAATTAAAATTTAGATAACCAAAAGTATATTACCAAATGCTTTTCTTAATTTCCTCTTAACATAGTAATACATCACGTTCACAACCACTAGTAGCAGAACAAAAAAGATAAAGCTAGGATCACGTTTAGATGAATTGATTCAAATCCTCCTTTAGTAATCTAATGACGCATAAATTAAGCAGAGAAATCACTTCATAAACCCTAATTACTGGAAAGAAGGAATCTTTGAAAGGGAAGTTTACCACTGCTATCACAGGGCTTGAGCACAGAGGGCGTCAGAGGCTGAAAACAAAAGCCAAAAAACAAAAATTCAGGGTCTACTGAAATTGAAAACATAACCAAATTAAACACTCACAAGTAGAATCGAAGGCTACAAACAAAACCTTCAAAATCCCAAAAAGGAAATTTGAACACAAAATCCATTTGTAAATCCAAAATCACAAAAAAAAAATTCAAACAAAACAAAACCCCCAAATGATATCGATATTGTTCTGATAACAACAGAAATCCCAAGACCAAGAAAGTCATAAATCTCACCAGAAAATGGGAGCTTTTCTGGGTAAAATTTTCTTCGATTTAAACTAAAAAACCGAAGAAAATTCTACTGTTGGTTGGTTTTTCACCAAGAAACTTCTATTGGTTCGTTGGTAGCTTGTGAGAAAAAGAATGCAAGGTTTCAAAGTGAGAGAAGCCACGAGCGACAGAAGGCGAGTTCGAGAGAGACGTGTAAAAGTCTAGAGGTTGTAGACATAGCAGACTTCTCGACGATGACAGACGCATGGCTAGCATTGACAAACACGTAATTTCACTGTACCAAGAGAAAAAAGAACGAAGTGGCTGGGGGTATTTCACCATTTCACTGTTCATCAACAGTGAAAAACAGTACCGAGAAACTGAGTTTTAGGGGAGTGTAGTCGATTTGGATTTCACAGGATTTTAATAGACTTTTTTTAAGTGACAGATTTTAAAGGATTTTAAAAGATTCTCAAATCTATATGGATTTCGACAGATTTTTATGGATTTTTATTATAGATTTTTTATGGATTTCTATGGATTTATTTCGTGGATTTCTTAGGATTTATTAATTGAAGCTTATAACATAAAATGAAATAATGCACAAGAAACATAAACGTTTTGAATCAAAGGAGATCTATTAACAATAAATTTGAAGTGTTAGCAAGCACAATCATGAATTCAAATACACAGAATAATAATGTAATCATAGTAGCTAAGCAATCAAATGAAATTCCAAATTCCAAGTTTCAAACACAACCACAAAACCTTATATTAATCAAAAATTCATCATTACAAGTAATATTTTCTTCTTTCTTTTTTGCTTTCTCAAACGCAACCACAAAACCTAACATTACCAGAACATCATCAGAAATTCATCACTACCACACTAGAATCATTTGTGACTCATTATCCTCCATTCACATTGTTATCATTATGGGCATCTCTCCACATGTCCAAAGCTATATTATATCTCCATTCATTAGCAATATTCCGTTGTTGTTCATGTGTTTGAAAATCTTGGTCAAGATCCCCTTCAGAAACTGACAATGATGGAGACGAAGAAGATACATCATCTGGTTCAACAGGAAACTCATCCGATCTGTACTCCTTGCGAAGAAAATTGTGCACTGTTGCACAAGCTAATACTACCTCCGCTTGTGTTGCATATGGAAATGGAGGTGCAATCCTTAAAATTGGGAATCGTGATTTGAAAATACCAAATATCCTCTCGACGGCATTTGTTAAAGAAATATGACAAAACTCTTTTTCGTTTCTAGGCTCACGACCCAAACCACTATACTCTTGGAGATGATATCAGATTCCTCGATAAGGAATTAAGAACTAACATCTATTTGGAAATCCACAATCTAATATAAAAAATTTACCTGATAATATATATTTTAGTATCATTTAGTAATAGCTCCAATACAAATGATAAATAATAATAAATGAAAATTTTAATGAGAATAAAAAATTTACTCAATAGATTAATGAGAAATTAAATAATAATAAAAATGATAAATAATAATTTGATACCTTGTGGCATTTAAGTCCATTTCTTCTTGTCAAAGCATCATTTAGTACTCTTGAATCATGAGCCGATCATTCCCACCCACTAATGACGTAAATGAATTTCAAATCAAAGTTACAAGTAGCTAATACATTTTCTGATATGAGACCCTTACGATTACAATAACTGTTTACATCGCATCCGGACACTGATGCTGGGATATTGTGCTATCAATAGCTCCAATACAATCCTAAAAGATTGTTAAGTTTACCATTTGGAATAAATTAGAATGATACAAAATAAAAAATAAAAAAACAACACACTATACATACCTTCAAGTAAGGGTAAAATCTCATACTTTCCCTTATTTTAGATGGCACTGCTAATCCATGTTTGGCCATCATCTCCGATGCTATTGTGTTCAAGGCCTTCAAAACTTTGTTCAAATTTCTACTGACAGTCCAATGTGATCTCCCGAATTTATGAAAGATTGGAAAAAAAAAATTGAAAAATTTATGTACACTAAAAATTCAACCTGCCAGCACACTCCCTGATGCATAATATCTGATACAGATTTCTGAAAGCCTTGTACCGAAAGGAAAGAAAGGGAGGATTTCTTCCCTTTCCCTTTTTAATCTATTGCATGTAGATTTTCTCTTTTCATTGCATACATATATGGTTTTTTCAGCAATCAAACAGATTAACCATACAAGAATTATATAAATTGGGAAGAAAATTGAAATACCTTGTGGTGATAGAGGAAGATGAGAGACAAAACTGTTCCAATTCTGTGATGAACGTGAAAAGAAATCACATGGGGTAGGGTGGGATTCTTGATGGCACTTTGTATTTATACCACCCATCTTCAAATCCCTCCAAATACCACCCATCTTCAAATCCCTCCAAATTCCTTGGCCATTAAAATCTTAATAAATCTTTGACATTCTCAATATATCTAGATTTGAATGTATTTTTAAACTCTTAAATCTACTACCCCTAGATTTGGGTGTGTTCTTCAAAATCCTCTTAAATCCTAATTTGATTACACCATGATTTCAGAATTTTTTTTAAAATCCTCTTTTAAAACTCTAATTAACTACACCTAAATTTTAAAGTCTATTAAAATCCTACCAAATCCTAATTTAACAACAGAAATTCCAAGACCGAGAAAGCCGTAAATCTCACCAGGAAACAGGAGCTTTTATGGGTAAAATTTTCTTTGAATCAAACTCAAAACCCGATGAAAATTCTATTGTTGGTTGGTTTTTCACCAAGAAACTTATATTGGTTCGTTGGTGGCTTGTGAGAAAAAGAACGCAAGGTTTCAGAGTGAGAAAAGCCGCAAGCGACAAAAGGTGAGTTCGAGAGAGAAGTGGAAAAGTCTAGAGGTTGTAGACAAACCAGACTTCTTAACAATGGCAGACGCATGGCTAGCATTGACAAACACATAATTTCACTGTACCAAGAGAAAAAAAAAAGAACGGAGTCGCCGAGGGTATTTCTGCAATTTCACTGTTCATTAATAGTGAAAAACATTTTTAGTATATGTATCAGAGCCGGCCCTGAGGGTGTGCAAAAGGAGCCACCGCACAGGGCCCCCAAATTTTCATTACTTGTATACAGATACATATAAAATAGATTAGATGCAAAAGACAATCACGTCTCTGGTTCTAGCACTAGCGGTTTAGTTCTTCTACCTTATAGCCCATGTGCTGGGTTTGAATCCCTGTAATATTATTTTGCTATTTTAAGCTTTTGCAAACGAAAACATGTATCGAACTCAGGACCTTTGAAGGTAAGGAAAAAACCCTGGCCAGTCAAACAACTTATTTTTGGTTGCAATAACTTGTAATATTTTAATTTTATAGATGAAAAAATTGAATATATATGTATATATAACATTAAAAAATGAAGGGCCTTCATCTAAGTTTTGTACAGAATCCCTAAATACTTAGGGCCGGCCCTGATATGTAAAATATCTTATCTCTTTTGAGTAATGTGCAGGGGTGTACATTTAATCGACTCAGTGTCGATCAAACCATGTTCTACAAGTATAATACTCTTCCAAACTCATCCTTAGCTTAAGCTCCAGCGACACATAAATAAATAGCCTTAAATAAATCTTAACAACAGTCGCAGGTAAGAACCATACTTCTTTTGCCTCCTGAACTTGCGAACAATGTGATCAGAGTTAGTATCGAAAACGTCTTCACTTTCTTAGTATTTGTATACAAAAATTATCGTTTTGCGTAACATTTGAAATTGCTTGCTTGCTGTTGTTTTTGTGTTTGTAGCTTTACCGCGAGTGCCTTCGAAGAGCTAAGTATGTTGGTCATCGGGTATGCAAATTCATTTTTTTGGTGATGAAAAATGTGTTTTGTTGTGATTACTCAATGAGATTGAACGTAACTAAGTAGGAATATCAATCATAGTAGGCCGTTACGAAATTCGTCTTGCTTTTGCCAATTTGTTTGCTACCGTCACACTGCTACGTGGTGTTATACTTAAGTCCAAGAAGAATCAATCATGTCGTCAACTCATATTATTACATTTGGTTGGAGCAACTCCCATGTGCCGGTGTCACCATGGCGCTAAGATTTTTCCCTTAGAACCGTATGACGTCCTGCCTATTGTATCGTAATGAATGAGTCTCTGGTCCTTAAGAAGCGATTTTGCGGGTCTTTTAAAACTTTTATGAAAGTATTTCTTGATTGATTTTAGCAAATTTGAACGTACACTTTGCAAGGAATAAGTATCTAGTGCATGAAAAATACAGTAACACGTACCTTTTTGGCGTTTTGTTTCGTTAATGATGCAGCAACACAATACAGAACTCGTCGTTGATATGGTGCGGCGGGAATTCAAAACACATAAGCATGAGACGGACCCAGAAAAGATTCAAACTTTGAAGGATAAGTAAGCATCTACCATTTGTGTTTGTCTGTTTATAGTATACACAAGGGTGATAAGGCTGTCAACGTTCATTTATACTTTAATCAGCTCCTTACGTATCCTGAAACCGAATTGGATGATCAGTTCTCCAAATTACTGTCTTTTGATCGAATTCAATTCTCCAAAACATGCTCTCAATATGCATGCGTTTCTTATTCAACTTCGTTGATGGAATCTGAATTTGTCTTCCTTGATTTACAGCGCGATGTCCGGTCGAAAGTTCAGCTGCAAGAGCTAGGTCTTTTGATGTCAAGGTTTTTAATATCCTTCTGAGATTCCAGTTTGTTGTATATGTGATGAAGTTTTCGCAGTGAAATAAGCGATAGCATTGTAAGCTTTAATGCTTTATCGCCTGTTTATGAATTGTGAATGCTTAGCTTCTTTGGACTTTGTGATGTGTGTTTTCTTTCTTCATTATTTGTTTCCGTTCCGGGTATTTGGGCCGTTAAATCCTTGGTCAAAGGATCCAATGACCAAAATCCAACTGCCGAAAATCTCGTAGTAGAATTTTGACAGGGAAATTTATACTCCGTTGTTTTTCTGCCGCAAGTTGATTGGGAATTCTCACTTTGAATCTTAAGATGGTTGATAGCAACCTTGAAGATTAAAGAAGCGAAGCTTTACTCTTAATCTACAGAACCTTGTTGACAAAATTGGCGGAACTCGGTGTAATTCTGCGATTAAGAGAGAGACTTGCATGCAACTGAGACGCCAAGGTGACGGTATCTGAAGCTTATCAGAATATCATGCATGCTAATGAGATTTAACTTAATATCACGTTATTGATTTGGGATACTGCCACCTTGGCGTTGTAATTAAGCATGAGTTCTTCTCATCAATCGGGGAAAAAAAGGAATGAGTAGTATCCATGGGACCTAAAGTTCTCCTGAAGTTACGTAGAAAATGGTTTCCCGCGGAGGTCCCAAGTCAAATGCCGTGAAAACTACAGTACACAACTTTATTTCCATGCGATTAAAGACTAGGGACACATCTATCTTAATTTGCCACTCCGAATGCATAAATTGTAACGCGAATCACGCTCTCTAGATAGCCTCCACACTCTCAAAAGATACTGTTGCAAGAGAGTGGACTTATACAGAGAGCGCAAAATTGATTCTCATGGTGTAAGAAAAGGTTTTTAGTCAAAATGATCTATTAGATTGGCATAACTAGTCCTCACGTTGTTTCTTGAGATTTGAAATCGATAAAAGTGATCCCTGAATTTTTCATTGTCAATCATTTTTGTCATTTTGTGAAAAATTTCTGTTAAATAAGGACTAAAATGAAAAAATACCCTCAATTTAATAAACAATTGGCCAAAATAGTTTTGACAAAAAATTTTAAGGTATTTTTGTCATTTTATTCTTATTTAATGGAGATTTTTCACAGAATAAACAAAATATTGACGATGTGCAACCTTGGGCACCACTATTATCGATTTCAAATCTCTAGAACAAAGTGAGTATTATGCCAATCCTAGATATCATTTTGGCTAAAAAGCCTGTAAAAAATGAACGTCGATGCGCGCAGAGTTTCTTCATTTGGCTAGAAATGATTAAGTGCAATATTTCTTCATATTTAACACTGTTATGAATGGAGTTGGTTACAACTTACAAATCTTCTCCCAAATTTAGAAATTGCGTCGAGTAAAAACAGGGGAAAATGCCATTTTACTCTTGTAATTTGACTGTAATCTGCAGGCAAATACTTGTTCTATTCATATCTGAGTTCTAAGCTTCAGCCGCTCTTCCTTAAGTTAGATGATTTTGGTTCTCCGCTCCTTGGACTAAATGGCCCTTTTCCGACACCCCGAGGACTTTGATCGCCTCTCAGCTGGCTTAGACGAGGACTAATTACCTTGTCCGAGAAGCTCAGTGTACTTTTGAATTCCTTGGATGATGCTGTCGGTGAACTTGCCACTTTAGGACTGCACACATTCCTGATCTCGCCCCGGCTTCTAGTAACCATCCCATCTAAAATCTCTCCTTCGTCTGCAAATGAAGCTGTCCTACTCATCTCGCGCTCCTGAAAATACACGTGGAGATTAATCACACAGATAAACCGGGTCAGGGATTGTTTGAAAACACTTCCAAAAGGCTTCTATTCAATATCCACTGCCGCGTTTAAGGAGAAGTCACACTTAAGCAGATTGCAGACTGTGTGAGACAAAACACAAAAAAGTATCCGATTGGAAACTTACAGTGGCATGGTTGCATGGTAAAGCAGGTGCCTCTTCATACTCTGCGGCATCTAAATCTTGCAGGTGTGCGCCTTTGAAGAATTTGGGCAAAATGTATTGTCTAACAGGAACCAGAAGCATGATCATTAATGGGAAAAGAACCCCAGCAGTAGGAATCCATGTAATTCCGAAGCAAACAAGCAAGTAAGCAGTTTGGAAAATGGTTAACGCTGCAATTGTCTTGAATGGTACTGTTTCGACGAAAGTGGGGTGGTATTCCTCAAGTACTCTGAACATGAAAATGAATGCAGTTCAATAAAAAAAAATTGACAAATTGAGATAAGCAAAACAAATTGAAGGATGTATCAGGAGAGAAGGGTCAAGAGAATTACTTGTATCTTCTAGTTGGGGCAGTGAAGAGTAACAGAATCCTCTCCCAACATTGGTTACCCGGTAAGTTCTCAACAGCCATGAAGGCAAAATAACCCCAGAGTACTGACGTTGGGATCATTTTAAGAAAAGGCATGGCCGCAACACATCCTCCTACAAATGTAGCTTGAAGCAAGTTGCTGAGCCGCTGCTCTTTCACCTCAACAGGTAATAAATCATCAATCTCCTTCTCAACATCAAACACTGTCTCATCAACTGGGGCATCAATGTCACCCATGCTTGAAGCCATTTGAACAGTTGAATCTTTCAAGTCATTTAATCCCTGCTTCGTTGGACAACAGTTAGCATTGTCTATGCCATATGAACGAACAAAAGAAGGAAAAGGGGAACGGTGTATCAAGTCATCGTACCTGAGCTGAAGGTTCCTGGTATGCTAGTGGGGTTTGCATCTGTTGATATGATTCTTGCATGCTTCCATATACTTGTTCCAAGCTGGCATTGTTTCTAATACATCTCCTTGCTGTCGCTACAAGTCGATTGCGAAGTAACTGCAGCAGAAGCAAATATAGTTGTAAAGATAATCTAAAGTTCTAAACCACATAAAAAGAGTGCATGGGTGTGTGAGTGTAAAAATGTGCATCTCCATGTTCCGAACACATTCTAATGCTTAATCTCTACCCTGTTGGGTTCTTAAGGGACACTGAGTTGGTATAAAACTCACAAGCTCTGGTTATAGCGCAGAGAAAGTGAGGTTGAACCACTCAATTAAGTATGCCTACCTGGTGCTTCAGTGTGGCCAAACTTTTCGTATGCATTGGAGATTGTGGTATGACACCATTGGATGGAGGAATGCCTAAGAGACCGCATATTATGACCTGTCATGTAGCAAAAACATCGTAATCTCAAAGCAAACGGATACCAGTTGAACTCTTTTTTTCTTTTTGCAACCACTAAACTTCTAGGAGGGGGATTACAGAAAAAGTGACTGGCACTGTGAGGGGGATTTACATACCATGAACCCTAAGAGAAGTAGATCGTAATGGAATGAAGGTGGTTTTCTCAAATTGAATTCCTTCTGCTGAGCAAGTTGGGAAGCCACACTGTGGTCAAAATAGTACAACACTGCAATCATTGTTGCTGGAATGAAAGCTCCAAAAATAAAAAGCACCGGCACATTTAGCATGTCCTGTAATTTAAACAAACCATTAATACCCTGATGTGTCAAGCGGAAAACCATAAAGAAGGCAGAGAATAAAATGTAGGATGTGGTAGTGCCTTGATGACAGTCCAATTCTCGTATGCCCCTGGTGACCATGGATTTGGACTGAAAAGGCGCCTTGGAATTCCTTTTGGGACATTTCCAGCAGGTATATAGGAAATAGCAGACCAGATCAATACCATCAATGGAACGCCATAATCAGCTATGAAACCTCGTAGCCATCCTGTGTGAAGGATAAAGCTAATGGCATCAGTCTCTTGTAGCAAAGTAATAAATCGAAATTATACATGTGCGTATGTAACTCCAAACAAAATAACACTTGCCAGATCCATAACGCCAAGACCTCGCTTTTCTGCTTCTTAATGAAGTAAGTAGAAGGCCAAATGACAGAACCAAAGCAAACATCCCATTTGCAAATCTCCATGAAGGTTGAAATTGAACTGAGTTTGGGTTTTCTCTTTCAGGTATGCGGAACTCATGAACAAGTCCCTATAAGATAAAATTCAGTACTATAGCTAGAAAAAGGTGGAACTAATCCACCAATGCTATCTACGACCGACAGAAACTACCGAAAATCCAAGTGAAATAAGCAAGTAATATTTCTATAAGCAAATAGAATGCAGGAATAGGAAGAGATGAATTACTTTTATAGCTTCCTGCATGAAGAGCATTGCAATGAGAAGGCCAAATAACTCTCCCGCAAGACGAGTGAATCTGTTTATGATGGAGCAAGCCCCTAATATAGCCAGCATAAACAGCAATGCTGCAGTCCAGACGCATACCCTGCACATCAATATAAACTCATAAAGGTGGATCCAGAGTCGGAAGAGTTGTAAAAAAAAAAAAAAAAAAAGAGTCCAAAAGGGATAATTGCAAGATAGAGATTAATGTTAAAGCAGAAATCTCAACATCAATTCATTTATTAGCACAAAGAAAATATGATACCATCCACTCCATGCTAAAAAGAGCTTTGATCCCAACTCTGGTCTGTTTTTGGCAAAATTGAACATAAATGTGTACATAATCACAGTTGGTTCAGCAACTCCGAGAATCAACAAAGGCTGACCCCCAAGAATCGAGTGTATAATTCCACACAAAGCTGTAGATGCTAATGTTTGAACTGCTGTGAGAACCCCACCTGTGAACACCAGAAATGATGCCAAAACATAAATTTCAAACTCTAATGCATAACCTGTAGAATGATCATTTTAGACGTTTCTTATCAACATTATATTAGGACAATTTTCAACTCAGACTGAAAACCATAAGGCACTTAATGGAAACTGAGCAACAACAACAAACAATACCGAAGTATCCGGCATAAAAAGTTACCTGTATCTCTTTCCAATTGTTCTCCAAATGAAATAACCGGAATAGCGGATGCAAAAAAGATATAAGTAGTGGGCGCCAAAATCCTGAGACAGTTAACCAAGTTACCAAGCCAGAATAACATTCCAACCAAAATTTGGCAAGAATCACAGTTGACTATGATGTGGAATCCTGTACATGATAGCAAGCGAAGGATATACCTGAAGCCTGCCTTGAAACCACCAATCCAATCTTGCTTGTAACACATCATTCTCCCTCGAAGATCATTCTTAATTCCGCGAAATGGTACAAATGTCTCTTCCATGGTTTCACTTTCTTGAATGTCAAAGATACCAAATCTCAAAGTTGCAGTCAAGTAACCAAGACAAGACCTACAACAGTCGGGCCATTTCCAAGGTGATTGACGAGGGTCTTGGAAGGACTGACAACCCAAATCTACATTAAACAAGCAAAGATATCAATGTGATAACAGCAATAACTAAGTAAATCGAATTGAATCGAATCTCTGACAGATACAAGCTGACTCAAAAATTGGTAAATCTTGATTCTTGCTGTTTAAGCACAACCCAAAATCGAAAATCACAACCCCAATACACCATCTAGTCCAAGAATGATTGGACAAAAGGTTACAAGCATGCCAACCTTGAAACCCAGATGAAAAATGCGGAGAAATATTCAGAAAGAGAGTGGCATTGGACTACTAAATCCAATCAAAGACAGCCCTTTTGGTTTGTTTTACATTTCAAACGAAGATAACACACAAAAGGGTTGCAAGCAAAGCTCCAAATATATAAGCTTGGAAAGTTCCGAGAAGGCAAAGTTGTAGATTTGATGCAAATAGTAAATGTGGGTCAAAAACAGAGGAAGAAAACATCACCATCACAGCCAAACTGCAAAGAAAAGAACAGAAATCTCCCCCACAAACCCAAAGAAAAAAAAAAAACAAATCTAGTGCTTTCAGTGTAAAAGCTGAGAATGTAAATAAATACGTAGAAAACAAAAAAGAAAGAGGATTCAAAGTAGATGCACCATGAAATACTTACTTCAATCAGACACAGAAAGTGCTGGTGATGAGAAAAGCTAGAAAAGGTAGCTGCTTAAAAAAGGAAGCTGCTTTTCGTGTCTGTGATTTCCTGAGTGTATGCGACTGAGAGAGAGAGAGAGTTGTGTATACAGAAATACAGTATACTGTATAGCATATTATATATTATTGTCGTAATATATTTTAGTATATTTTTACGAACAAGGATCCTCGCTCTTAAGAATTTTTTTTAATTTTAAATTTTAAATGATTTCTGACATATATAATAAACAGACATAATTACATAATTCTTAAGATCCCTGAGAAAATGATCCGGCGAGAATCCTTGTTTTATTTTTACAAACATTAGAATATTTTGTGTTAAATATGGAAAATTATTCTGTTTTTTGTAGTGTATTGTGAGTTGGCCGGAACAATCCCTGCCTCACATTTTTATGGGATGTCCGAGAAGGCCAATTATAAAAACAACCGGCCATTTTTTAGGTTTCATTAAAATATTCTTACGCCAGTGCTTACACACTGGGAGCAACATGAATAAGTTCTTAATTTTTTATTTTTATTTCGGTGAGTTCTTTTCGGCTTTTGAAAATGTAAATTACGGTGGCAAAAAAAGAAAATGACAAAAAAAAAAACTGCCCGACTAAAAGTTGTTTGTTTTCCATTAGCCAAGTAATTGGCCAAATCTATTAATCAATTTGTTGAGTGGGGCTCTTGTCGTTGTTTAGATCTGATAAATTCGAACAAAATCTTTTTTAGGTGTTTAATTGTGCTCGGTATCATCCTAAGTGTATCTCTTCATAGCCAAAGCCGGCCTTGAGAGTAGCCAGAGTAGGCGCCCTCCTAGGGCCTCCCACTTTGGAAAGGCCTCCAATTTTTAGGCAGAGCTAGGCAGGTCTGGATGGAGATGGGCTGGAGCTATGAGGGCTTATATGTAAACGCCGAAATTTGAAAAATCTTTTATTGCAGGGTCGGCCTAGCACGAGGAAGAAGACAACGTTATTCTCAACATCATTTTCATTGCACAATTTTACTTAAGATGATCTCACTATCTTTTTTTATAGTTGCACGTCTTCTCCCTTTTAAATAGTCCTCACCATCTTATTTATATTTTTTTGGTTTCGCTCTTAAATATCACATTTATGTTTATTTTTATAGAGTTTTATTACCCTATTTTAATATCACACCACACATATCCTTTTTATGTACCTGAAAGGCTAAAACTCTCACCTTTTTGAAAAATGACATTATTTAATGTTCAAATTAATTAGTTTATATAATATATAATAAATTATATAACCGACCACACTTGGTAGAAAAAGGCTTTGTTGTTGTTGTTGTTATATAATATTGTTTGGACCCGATTTTGCACCATCGGCCCAAGCGATCAAGGTCGTTGAGTGAGCATGGTTCTCAACTGTCTAATGAGAAAGTGGAGATAATTTGGTTGTTGAAGGATAATATTATGATTTTTTTATCATAATAATTATCTTTTGATGTGAATTATCTTGCTATCTTCTTAAATCAGATAAGTGGAATGCGATTCAAATCCCAAATAAACAGTACATTTCGAATTAAATTGGGATGTCTGACGGCACTTGGAAGTAAAATGGATTTAAAATTCATCTGATCAGAATGATGATGGCTATTGTTGATGAGGTGAGAATGAGATAGGAAGCCTAAGTGGGTTAGGATGTTGTTAGATGATGGAATACCTGATGCCGTGTGGGAAACTACCAGCTAGATATATAATTGGCTACCGTTAGTTTGCATGCCTTTGGAAAGGTGCAAACTATGTTTATATATATATATATATATATATATATATATAGTGAACATTATCCAAGCATGCAGGTTATCTTGGATTCGGTGAGATAAGATGAGTTTTGATAGTTTGGGATTCTTTCTCGACTTATCAACCAGCGCGTATCCGTCATTATAAATACGAGAGCACAGGCAACATTCAGGGGACCTCTAACTCAACACACAAATCTGCCCTGTGTAATTTCTCACTCTATGCGAAACCTCTCAACAACCTTGAGATTTTTATTTCCCTTTTCGCCTACACATCTTCAGTTTGGATAAACAGCACTGTGAAGGCAACCGGTGGTATCTTTAGTTTGGATAAACAGCACTACCGTCATAGAATCAGTCGACGTCGGAGCACCTTCAGTTTGGATAAACAGCACTGCGCCGAGGATGACTAATTATCTATCCAAGTCTCGGTCAAGAAGGATTTTCGAATCTTTTTTGGCATAGGTCATCTCATTAGCCTTCTCGGCGAAGTAAAGTGTTACCAGGTTACTACATTCGGCACATTGAAGGCCGAATTTGATATTGAACTTTGTAATTGGTAGCCTTGTCTTCAGGCTTGAGGACCTAGAGGCCGAGACGTGTTCCTTTCTCGGCCGCAATCGCAAGACGTAGAAGTCAGCCGCACACATCAACGCAACATCAACACATTTTACTCCTCGGCCGAGCTCGGCCGACGAGTTGGCACGCCCCGCACACATTTGAAGGACATAGTTAGCTTATTAATTACTCGGCCTACGCGCCGTGTAGGCTAGGTGATTTTTGTAGTCAACAAATATATAATAAATTATTCAAATTCTCCTCGTCCGCCTAGGCGTGTATACGAAAATTACAAGGGGTGTGATATACACACACCCTTTTTTACTTCTCTCACACTCTTTTAATTTTCGATCATCGGACCAGATGAATTAAAGAAGATCAAAGGGTAGAAATTAACAAGAGGTGTGAGAGAAGTAAAAAAGGGTGTGTGGATAGCACACCCCAAATTACTCTCTTCTTCACTCTAATATATTCCCTAGCTGTAAGATGTTGTCTCTATAATCCAACTATTCATTTATTTATTGAATGTAATAAGTAACATTGTAACAATAAAAAAATGATTAAAATTTGGCGTACTGTGTAGGGACTTCTTTTTCGGTTTGAATTGGTTGAAAAATTAGATTATGTAAACTTAATAAGTGCATTTGTATCTAAAAACGCGAGACGAGTAATAATTGAGTAATGTTTGTATATCTTTTTTTTATGCTAATTTTTAATGATATTTGATGTAGAAAATAGACTTTTCACATATTTAGTGAAATGTTTTTACACATGTCAATATACAAATGGTCAGAAGTCAGAGAACTCTTAAGCCCCACTTCAAAGACTCGCCTAGAACCCCCAAATTCTCAGTTCCGACCTTGTTCATAGCGGAAGTATGGGATTCCTAAGTTCATCGCAAATGTACACAAAGTGAGTGAAAAAAATATGACAAAAGTAGCACTATTAGGGTTCTATTTATGCCGAGTAAAGTTGACTGCCAATGTGAACAAGTGAATTTCAATCATAAGCATGCTTATGACAGATCTATGATCATGACAGAGGATATAGACGATGCATTTCGTCTTTTTATTAACCTTACTGCATTGGCATTAACTTCGACTTACCTAAATTTAAGATTTTTTTCAACATTTTCTTAATACATCGATATTGAAAAGAGAAAATCAATGCATGAAATTGAGTTCATAGAGATGTCTACTTAACTAGCTAGAATACACACGCCTTGAATATTTCTTTCAACTTCAAAAGAAAAACACCATCAAACAAAATGCTAATTGATCGTACAAGTGAAGTGTGCCAAATATGAAATCTTACTCAAAACTCATATGTGACATGGGTGAATTCTATTTAGCTAGAAAATAACTTTGCAAATGTCCAAGCTTACTAAAAAACTGCTTTACTTTAGAGTTAAACAATAAAAATATATTTGATAAAAATAAATTATCTTGTTTATTTTTAAAACAATGGGTTACACACACAACTTTTAATATGTCGTGGTCAACTTACGAGACCCCCTAGGCCCTAGGGGATGTAATCTGTGTGCTGTGAATTTTGTTTGTTTTCGAATTTCCATCCACTACCATCATTGCCCATCATCAAAGTGTTCATAACAAGAAGAAAGCCTTTTCCAATCGGAATATCTTCCTATTTACTGTTCAGATACACGAAAGATTTTACTATATGATCAAGACATAAGACGATACGTTATTGTTTGGGCCCAAAATATTAGTTTGGGCCGAGTGGGGAGTGTTTCTCAGCCCAAAGGCTTAGTTTAGAAGATGCCGTGAGACATTCGGTTTGTGGGCCGGTTAGTTGTGGTCAGCCAAGTCCTATTAGGAAAGAGAGTCGTCTGGATAAAGGATGAGGAGGGTGAAGTCGTATTGTGAGACGGATAATTGGGGAAGTAGAATCCTAGTGCGATAAGGAGTCTCGCCGAGACTGGGATACGGGGACATGGAGATGGATGTGGCTGGATAGAGGGCTAGGTTCAAAATCCTAATGGAAGTAGGAGTGACCGAGATGGGGCTAGATCGGAGTAAGGAGTCCTGATCCAAGTGGAGTTCTAATTCGATCAAAGGGGATTTGCTACTATAAATAGAGGGGTGAGGGCACCATTCAAAGGACCTCCAATTGAACACACAAATCTACCCTGCACAAACTCTCGCTCTGCGCGAAACCTCTCAACAACCTTGAGATTTTTATTTTCCTTTTCACCAACACACTTTTAGTTTGGATAAACAGCACTGTGAAGGCAACCGGTGATATCTTCAGTTTGAATGAACAGCACTGCACTGATTATCTATCTAAGTCTCGGTCGACAGGGGTTTTCAAATCCTTGTTGGTAGAGGTCATGTCATTAGCCTTCTTGGCGAGATGAGGTGTTACAATTATTTAGGCTCGACACATTGAACGCCGAGTTATTTCATAATTGGAAACTCACAAGTGAGATTTAGAGTTCGGCATTCTGACAGCTGAACCACATTCACAATTAAGAAATACATCAACTTTGAGTATTTGTGCCCTTACACTTTGGTGTCGATTCGGCGCGAGTTCACTTTGACGAATACCATCACTGTGACCGAATCCGACGATGACGATTTGTGAACTTCGCATAATTAGTAGCCTTGTCTTCAAGCTTGAGAATCCAAAGGCTGAGACGTGTTCCTTCCTCGGCCGCAATCACAGAACGTAAAAGTTAGTCGCACGCATCAACGCAACACATCATCATATTTTAATCCTTGGCCGAGCTCGGCCGACGAGTTGGCACACCCCACACACAACCGAATGATGTAGTTAACTTATTAATTACTCAGCATGCGCGCCACGTAGACTAGGTAGTTTTTAGGGTCAACAGTTATATATCGTCATATTAATGGACAAAGTTTTTTTTTTCTTTCTAAATGTTTCTTCACTTGTACAATAACATGTAACCTATGTGCTCGTGTTTTGAACACGCTGAAAAACCTCTCCAGTTATATAACTCGACCTTAACAAAAATAATAATTAATAATGAGAATAATAATTGAACCCAAAATCCTTTTGCTTTGATTATTATCTCTGGTTTTCTTTATAAAAACGAAGTCATGATTTTCAATCATTTCTTGTATGCAACTACCAATTTAGATTCGTTTCGAGTCCATAAAGTAATGACCATTATTTTTCAAATTCATTGGCAACGTTGGAGATGTAGAAACACTTAAAACAATCTAGTATATTGTGAAGATTCAATCGGAAAATGATTTTCAATTCGTTAGTTCTACAAATTTTCTTTCAAGTTTTTCTATCTTTATTTAACAGAAATTCTCCACTACGGAACAAATCTTGCTAGATTACAATTGACAGTTGACTCGGCCGACCGACTAACCACTCACATTCCGCAACCATCCCAAGTTCAAGAAAAACATTTTACTAAGAGAAGTTGTCCTTTCATTTATCACCGCGACAAACAAGGCAGGGGACAGCTTCATAATTCTCGCCACCAATTTTGCAAACCGTGTTGCCAAATGTAACTTAAACAATGAGGATACTCTTTGTGAACATCACGGTGATCCTCTAATCGTATCTGTTTATCATATATCATGCGATCAGTTTTCCACACATACTGTTTATATTCAATTTTAAATATAAAAAAAATTTATAATAATTTTTTACTGCACAATGTACAATGAACGAATACAATTGAAGGATTTCCGAAATTCTCACAAAGAAGATCTGGGGAGGATTCTCATTCTAACTCTTAACAAGCAACAAAAAAATATAAATAAATAAAAATTGGAGGGACACGTGTGAGCCACATATTCCCCAATTGTTGGCCAACAGTGAACCTCCAAATCGTTCCTTCAAGCACGCCGAGAGTGAATGCAAAAATGTAAAGCCGAGGGGGACACAGATGCACCGAAAATATATCTACCTCTTCCTATATCTCTCGTCATAACAGTCAAGAACGAGGCTGATATACCAGTATCAACATAATTATCATAAACTCTGCAACTTACGCACACAAATTAGTCAACATATGTTAATGCTATCGTTTTTTCGGTGTGTGAGTGCGCGCGCGCGTGTTATCTGGAAGTGGCGTGACATTCTCAAGCTCAATTTTTCAAGAAAGAACTAGTCTACTTATTCTTTAAAAAAAAAAGAAAAAAAGTCCCACAAAATCCACGAGGAGCATGCAAACTGTCAGCTCTTTCTATCTGACATAGTTCTCACGCGTTGCAAAACACGAACAAACTCATAAAACAAGGAGAAGTCAAAACCTGGCACAAAGTCACTCTGTGGAGGAAGCTTAGAGATTGAGTCACTGCACGGCTGCTGGCAAATGATAAAATCAAAACCACCGAATTTCCTCATCAAATTTTCAAGCTTGTTGCTTGTCAACTTTTGAACATCTTCGATTTGCTCCAAGTGCGCAGTCTGTCTCGTTGTCTCCCACCACCTCCTTAGGATCTTCCTCTTTGTTGCGGAAGTTTCTACAGATACAACTCCTTTCAATTTAATGCCAAGCCGGTGTAAAGCAACTTCAACCCCACCTATTCCACTGAAAACTGAGAATACTGTTAATCCTTCTGGGTACATAGACTTCAGCGCCGAAAGATGATAACCCAAAGTATCCGTCTGAAAGCAATATTTAAGCGAGAGAAGCCTTTCTACTAAACTGCTTTCGGCAAATTGAGTGTGATTCGATGGGTAGCCTAGGATGCGCTCTAAATATTCAGGCTCTATAGGGCCTAATTTGTGTTTTCCAACCCAAACAAGATTAGATGAGCGGCAATGATGAATGATGTCTCTTTGTTGCTCAGGAGAGGGCAGTCCATGAGAATTCGAAAGCAACCTTCCAAGCCTATCACAAAGATTAGATATCCCACTGGTTTCAGAACTGATGCACATCACTTGCTTCCTTGTATCCCACGAAGGCCACCATTTCTTGGTATGTGGCATTGCATCCTCAATGGTCATCGGTGGTTCAGGAGCGATGCGAAACCTATTCTCGGTGGGGAGATTGTGTACATAACCTTCCCTTCTACTCAAGGCCGAGAAGAACTGAGTATTCACGTATTCAGGCTCAAGGCCATACAAGAACTGAGAAATTTTTGCCCAGGAATCATATGCTAAACTCACAATATTTCCATAAAAGAAATATGGAGGTTTAGCCACCATTAGGTTCACACTTTTGCCAGGATTGCTGTTGAAAAGTTTAGGAATTCCAACTTTGCCAGTCTCAGGGTCAACTTTTTCTTCCATCCATGTTGGGTCAAGGAAAGAGTTTGAATTATGAACGTACTCTTGTTTTGGCCTTTTCCCTCTACGCTTCTCTTCAGCTATCTGCCTGGACGACCTGAACTGAGGAACAGCATTCGGAACAACATTTGAATCATCACCACTAAACTCTTGCTTAGGCCTCTTCCCTAAATTGTTTGTTAAAATACCACCCCTTGATTGAGAAACTGCATGTGGATAGAATTCCTCGTTTTCAACTTTAACTGAATCATATGATCCTGCAGCATAAAATCTGGAACCTGTTGCACTGCGTGAAGGGGCTGAGTACTGCACCAGATATATTGTTCCAAACATTAGTAAACCAACCTAAATGATGAATGATATAGACTATACAGTTTCAGAAATAAGCATGTTATGAGAGAAGCAAACAAGCAATGACTAATGAACATAGCTATTAGCGATGGAAAATTATATTTTAGCTTATAACTTGTAAGAATAAATGAATAGACCCGTAAAACATGCACGAGATTATGCATATGTGCTTCAACAAGGAGATCCAAAAATTGGTAAGGCCATCTAGGACCATTTAATTTTAAAACAAACATATCATTATTCGAAGGTGAAAGATTAGGATTAGGTTAAGGTTGTCAACACAATTTGGCATATCTCTCATATATTCATAATGTCATAAGTATTTCACATTAGAATGAACTACTTGTAGTGGCACTTTGATAGCAAAAACCACTATAAAAAATTTATTTGGACTATAAGAAGCTAAATAAATTATCCAAACACAGCATGTGGGCACTTGAAAAGTCATTAAATGATTGTAAGAATGCATCCCAACCTTAATTTCTTCATAATAGTTTCCAGAAATTTGATATTTAATGATTGAGTCCGCAAGTTCGGAAATAGGAACTCCTGAACCTGAAACAGCAAATGACTGTTAAACATGGTTAAGTAATAAGCTAATAAAATTGTATCACCCTGCATAGCAACAAGATGGAGTTAATCATGTTGTAGTCACAAGTGATTCATCCCCTTCAAATTCCAGTAGAGAACATCTAACAATTCACATTTCAAAGAAATTTGTTGTGTTGAAAGGAACTTGGTTGTAATGTCACCACTAATGATTATAATAGCATAACGGTCAGGATAAGTACTATTTTTACAGTTACAAGTTACAGCGTTCCACTGAAAAATATTATTACGTTTAAAGTAAAATGCAACCAATTATGTTCTTTCTTTCCAGGTCTAGTGAAGCAAATTATATAAAAGACTCACCAAACCTTTCAATTACCCAAGAAACTTGATTCTCAGAGAAACCCATTTCAAGCAGACGGAGTGTCTTCTCCATGGTCCCATATAATTTTTCATCGTTAGCATCCTGCGAATCAGAAGGTAAGATTATTGAACAGTACAATACAAAATCACAAAAACTCAGACACTTGGTGAAACAGCTACTGGACAACATGACAACTATGTAAATGCATGTTCCAGTGACATTTTTGCAAACTTGTTGCTTCAAAAAATAACATTTAATGAGAAAAGAGAAAAATCCTACCCTAGACCATTTTCATTATGACACGTACTTAAAATCCCTTCCTCACTGTAACGATTTCTGTATAATTGCTTAAGTTAGGGATGATGAGTTCAAAGGTGAAAGGTAAATTTTGTTTTCAGTAATCTCTTATTTGAAATCGAACTCTAAATGTAGACCTTGTTTAGAAATAGGACATGAAAAAAAATGCAACGTATTTTAAGAGACTATAGACAGATTCAACAAACAATGTCCAGTTATGCACTTCCATAAAGTGGCATGGAAAAAGAAACATAACTTACATGGAAGAGTTAAATTATCTGATATGTTATTATTGTGGTTTTCATCTGAAATGTTATTACCATTTTGGCATCCAAAGTGGCCAAAAGAATTGACAGATTTACTAATGCCATGTTTATTATTTAAGGTCCAATGGGACTAGCGAGCAAAGTTCAACTTTCTATGAACTTTATGTGTTGTGCATATGCATTAGTTTTTTTCTTTTCCCAAAAGACTTAAAGCATATATTAGACAAATATCGCACAAATATAATTAATTTTGTTGCCAATATCCAAAATGTCATGAGATGGAATAACAATTTAATCAAGGATCAAAGACCTCATTTTTTTCTTCACCACCATGAGTTGTATCATCTACATCATTTTCAAGTTTGACAGCTGTCTGAGCAGCAAAAATAAAATCCACCAAGTCATTAATTGGAGCATCTTCACCTGATATGGAGCACAACGAGATTAACTGCCTATATTGAAATGTTGAACATACTATTGTAGGAGATTTTAAATAGCAGGACTAAAAGGAGATAAAAGCCAGCAATACGGATTCTTTTTTAAAGAATTTATGCAAGTATTAGACAAGTTTAACAAACATGAACGTGTGCCGAAGCTTTCTTAATTGTGTATTAAACTCATAAAAATATTAACCATACCCATGCTCAAAAAATTCAAGACCCATACAGAGTTTGAAGAGATTCCTACTTTTACAGAAGCTTTCTTATGTTATGTACTCAAGTTCCAATAATGTAATTTTGTGGAGCTCTTCCCCTGGTTCAACATCAGTGAAACTGTTAACAGTAATAGCCCTAAACTTAACAGTAGGTATAGATTGGAATAAGCTTCATTCCATATATCAATCCTTAATCCAATTACACACGAGTGTATTCATATACGCCTCGTCAGAGGACCCTAAAACCAAACACATTGGGACTTATCCACGTAACACATAAAAACTTATGGAAAGTACGTGGAATTGCAGACTAGTCATAAGCACAAAAACTGTCAACCAGTGAGTGTTCCCTATTTTTTATTTTCAATATAAAAAATCAATACAAGTCAAACATTTGCATTTAAATTAAAATTTAGAATTTTCAACCTACCAAGCTTATCAATTGCAAACTCAACTTCGTTTCGAGAAAAATTCATCATCAGTAAGGATGCCCTTTTTTCCTCATTAAGTCCATCTGGCAAATCAGGCTCCTGCCAAAAGTTAAAGAAGCCTTAGCATGTGCAAATTAAGACAAACAAATCAACAACAACAACAACAACAACAACAAAGCCTTTTCCCACTAAGTGGGGTCGGCTATATGAATCCTAGAACGCCATGACAAGAGAGGCAACTTATTTGCTTTATTAGAAAATTTCCACAGAAGTTAAGCTTGCTATGTCTTAAGCATCACAAAGCACTTGTCACCGAACTGCATAATCTACTTTCAGTCACAACACTACTGGAGCATTGGACTTTACTAGCATAGTTACCAGTGACTTGTGAAGATCAATCACAAAGAGTATACTGGGTACGTAAAAGATAGATTCAGAAAACAAGATCACAGCAGTTTTCTCAGGTTACCTCTTTTGGTTCAGCAATATTAGGAATCTCCGGATGACTGCTTACATCCTTGTCATCAAATAAGCTATCCAGAGAATCAGATGATCCAGAATCTGACTTTCGAGAATCCTGTTCATTCCAAAATAGGTTGACTATAAGCATTCAAAATTCCTTGGTAAATACATGACATGCACTTAATAATTGAAAATTCAGTGATAAATTCACCGGCCGTCCCACATGCAAATTATCAAGAGACTGAGAGATGTTGCACCAATGCTAGGAGGTTCTCTTCCGTATTTCGAATTGAACTAACAAATGATTTTGGGAAACCATTCAACTAAAAAACATATACAATAGGAACGTCAACAAAAAACATGTCACTTACTGGATACGACAAAAGTGTCTCCAATAACAACTCTGTGTCGCCTTCACCTAGATTTGCAGAAAAATACTCAATCATCAAAATTTTGGAGGAAAAAAAACATTATCAGATTGCGAGATCCGGATAATGATAATAACACAATGAGTGCATTAAATGGTATCCATCAAGACTCTGTGGGTGTACCGACGTGCGTGTGAGCATGTATTCACCCCACGTTCAGTGTTATTTACTTCTAATATTCTAAATCTACAATGCCACTGTTAACCCCACCAACCCTCACCCATATTTAGTAAGATAAAATAGAATGGAGTTCACAGTTTGGCATGACCTACCCTTTTCTTCAATCACTTTGTCCACAAGTGATGGTGAAAATCCCATTCCAATCAAATCTGATCTCGAATTGCTACCCGATGAACTTGCGACATTGTTCTGGAATTGCAAAGGAAGAAAAAGAAAAAACAAAAGTAAGCGAATAACAAGGATTATATAACTTATTTCATACATCATTTCTCAGCCAGTTTCAAAATTCTACACAATTGACTTAGTTAGATATATCATATATGGTGAAATTTCTTCATATGAACTCGCAGAAGTATCAAAAAATGGTGGTCGTACCCCGAAATGGCCTGAAAATGCAGGATCTGAAGGCAACTGAGAATCCAAGGTCTCTTCTTTAGGCACAATTGCCTTCTCATATTCCTGTTCTGATGAACTTTTTATGTTTGAGTAATTTGTCATATTGACCTATACAGTAGAAATAGAGAGCACATAAATACACGGATGACATTGAACCACCTCCAAAGGATAATGTAGAACTAGTACAAAAGCATAACTTTTCCAAAATGAAACAGATAAAGCAAAGATAGAAAAGATGAGTTTACAATCGACAACAAACCGCATAAGCTAGGCCGCCAGTCACCCTCTGCAAGAAAACAACGTTCAAGTTTAGACCTTTCAAGGGGAGTGAACCACCAAATAACTTCTTGATCCGTAAGGTCACCATTCCGCAATACCTAAGTGATTATATAGTGCGGTGAATCGTAAATCTAACCGATGCACCTGTAACAAAGCCTAGCGAAAGCAATCGAGCATATGAAGCCATGCATTATATTTCTTGCATAAAATGAAAGTGCTACATTTGCAAACATACCAAAAGCTCAATGTGTAATTGTGGAATAGAATCATATCAATAATCCCATTAGCAAAGTAATAAATTAAGCTAAACCACAATTCACATACCTAATCACCAAATTAGTCATGCAAATTCATACAATTAAGCCCCTAATAATTTAACAAAAAACATCTTACTTTCCTCCATTTTCTCAGCAACCAAACAGACCGAAAAAGAATGCAATTACAACAGAACGATAACTAACAGAGAGAGAATCAACTTTAAGAAAATAAAATCTAAAGAGACGTAATAATCTTCAGCTACAATTATTTGAGCTGAATGAAATAAGGAAGCGCGAATGCACACGCCGTTCGGTGGTCGGCGACGTACCTGATCGGAAATTCAACGGCAGGAGAGGAGCAGAGTCCAAGCGGCCGATGCGGGGGCGCGTCGACTGCACTCTCTCCCGCGGGAGGAAGGTTCGTTGGGAAACGAAGTGAGAGCTGCGAGAATCGCGATAGAACAACTGAATCAGTGACTTGTTTGACTACGGTCTTGTGGGTTCTGTACTCTTCGGAGGTTACGGCGTCACTGACTGCCGTTAAAGTCTCTTCTCCAATAGGAGGAGAATCTCTCTGCTGTTAAAACGGAGGGTCACGGGCTTTCCTGCGTTTACTGACTCTGTTGGTGGCGACCAGATTTTTTAGTCTGACTGTCACACGAGATGATACACTATTTGTTCTCATATAAATGATAAGATATGTATATTAAAATGTTAATAACTTAAAAATTAAAATTTTGTATCGTTTATATAAAAACAAGTGGTGTGGT
Organism: Crataegus laevigata; assembly: GCA_963580275.1. Taxonomy (NCBI): domain Eukaryota; kingdom Viridiplantae; phylum Streptophyta; class Magnoliopsida; order Rosales; family Rosaceae; genus Crataegus; species Crataegus laevigata. Next base: position 10,963,597 of record OY756940.1, on the reverse strand, counting down.
ATCAGTAGACTCGTCACAACTAAAAATTTCTCGCGAAGAAGAAAGCATGACCGACACGTGCCATGATTAGGATGCCACCTCTTTGGTTCAATTCACCCGCTGATTTATCTGTAGAATTTTTATTAGCAGTCAGCGACTGCTTGTGGCACTACACATCAGTTAAATTTTGGGCTGTTTGGTGAGTGCTTTTAAAAACCAAAAGCACAGATAATGTTTTTAAAATTATTTTTTAGTAAAAATATAAGGTAAAAGACAGTTTATTATCCTCATGTTTGGTGGTTTTCAACATTTAGTACATTAATTTTTTTTTATCCCAGAGTCATACCTAAAGTGTAAATTTTGGGACAGTCTCATACATCTATTAGTCAAACCGTTAGTTCTCCCGTTAACTGATGACGTGGCGCGCATGTGAACAATGACTGGGCGCCACGTGTCATTAAAAATATTAAAATAATTTATAATTAAAAAAAACCATCCTATTCCCCCCGCCCCAACCCGGAAGAGGAAGAAGAAGAAAAAGAAAAAGAAAAAAACGAAATCTGGGCAGAAAAAGAAGAAGAAGAAGAAAAGAAAAAAAACGAAATTTGGGCAGACAAAGAAGAGGAGGAAGGAAGAAGAAGAAGAAAAGAGAAAGAAAAAAAAAAGAAAAACGAAATCTGGGCAGAAAAAGAAGAAGAAGAAAAAAAAAGAAAAAAAAACGAAATCTGGGTAGAAGAAGAAGAAGAAGAGAAAAAAAAGGAAGAAGAAGAAGAAAAAAAAATTAAAATAAAAAAAAACGAAATCTGGGCAGTAGAAGAAGGAAGAAGAAGAAGAAGAAGAAGAAGAAGAAGAAGAAGAGAAAAAAAAGGGAGAAGAAGAAGAAGAAGAAGAAGAGAAAAACAAGGGAGAAGAAGAAGAAGAAGAAGAAGAAGAAGAAGAAGACGAAGAAGAAGAAGAAGAGCAAAAAAAAAGGGAGAAGAAGAAGAAGAAGAAGAAGAAGAAGAGAAAAAAAAGGGAGAAGAAGAAGAAGAAGAGAACAAAAAGGGAGAAGAAGAAGAAGAAGAAGAAGAAGAAGAAGAAGAAGAAGAAGAAGAAGAAGAGGAAGAAGAAGAAGAAGAAGGAAGGAAGGAAGGAAGGAAGAAGAAGAAGAAGAAGAAGAAGAAGAAGAAGAAGAAGAAGAAGAAGAAGAAGAAGAAGAAGAAGAAGAAGAAGAAGGAAGGAAGGAAGGAAGGAAGGAAGAAGAAGAAGAAGAAGAAGAAGAAGAAGAAGAAGAAGGAGGAAGGAAGGAAGGAAGAAGAAGAAGAAGAAGAATAAGAAGAGGAAAGAAGAAGAGGAAGAAGAGGAAAGAAGAAGAGGAAGAAGAAGAAGAAGGAAGGAAGGAAGGAAAGAAGAAGAAGAAGAAGAAGAAGAAGAAGAAGACGAAGAAGAAGAGGAAGAAGAGGAAGAAGAAGAAGGAAGGAAGGAAGGAAGAAGAAGAAGAAGAAGAAGAAGAAGAAGAAGAAGAAATTATAATAAAAAAAAGGAATCTGGGCATAAGAAAATGAAGGCAGAAGAAGAAGAAGAGAAAAAAAATTATAAAAAAAAGAAAAGAAAAGGAATCTGAGCATAAGGAAAGGAAGGCAGAAGAAGAAGAAGAAAAAAAAAAGGAAATCTAGGCAGAAGAAGAAGAAAAGGCAAGAAAAGAAATCTGGGTTGGGGGGCGCGGGGGGAAGTGGGGAGAAAGAGAGTTTTTTATTTATTTTAATATTTATATATTTAAATTATTATTTTTATTAAAATAATTATTTTAATATTTTTAATTACTCGTGGCGCCCAGTCAGTGTCCACATGGGCGCCACGTCATCAGTTAACGGGAGAACTAACAGTTTGACTAATGGATGTATGAGATTGTCCTAAAATTTACACTTTAGGTATGACTCTGAGATGAAAAAAAAATTGATGTATTAAATGTTGAAAATCATCAAACATGAGAGTAAAAAACAATCTTTTACCCAAAAATATAAGTTAATTTAAAAAAAAATACTTAAAGTACTTTTTGTAAACGGTACATAACTTTTGCTTTTTGAAAGCACATTCATGTATTGTTTGAAGAGTAATGCTAAGGTGATTAAATTTGTTAACAAAATTTTATAAATTAAATGATATTGAAGTTAATGACTGCATAATTACTTAACAATGATAAACGTGCTCTATTCCTATTTGTGACACATCACTTAGTTTATAAGTTTTTTTTCTATAAATTTAGTCTCACTAACATTACTCTTGCTTGAAAGGTTAAAATAGTCAAGAAAGGGTGGTGTTATTTCCACCTTAAATTTTTATTTTTATTTTTATTTTTCCTTTTCCACTTGCAAATTTTTTTTACATGAATAAATTTAAGGGAGTTTTAACAAAACACTCTCGGTACTGTTCACTTTTTAACGAAAAACCACATTTTCACATTTTCTCATTACTATTCACTATATCTTTAAAAATGACTTTTCATTAAAAGTGAAGTTTTTTTAGATTTTTCGTTAATTTTTTTTAAATTTAACAAATGTTGATTGAGACTATAAATTTCACCTTGTACAAAAATTGCACATTTAATGCATTACTAAACTAGCTTAAAATAATTCGGGCTCTTCGAATGACTAATTTATTCTCAACCCTTGCTCAAGGCTCTTAAAACATCAATTTAGAAAGAAATTAACAATTAATGAAAATTAGTCACCCATCACTTTTTAGCTTCTAGTCTCTCACATCATTGGGACAAATTTTTTTTTATTTTAAGACAGTTAGATTTAAGGGAAAATGGCATTTTGAGAGGCTAAATAAAGCTTCTAGCCCCTAATCCTTGCCCTTTCCACTAGACTTGCTCTAAAAGATAGAAGAAAACTTGTTGTTCAATCCTACCATCTTTTATGCACATTAGGAACTAGATGAGGGATGGTGTTATCCACTCATTTTTACTTTTCACACATCCCTCTCAATTTTCAGTCGAATAATCGAATGAATTGAAGATGAATGGACAAAAATAACAAGAGTGCGTGAGATGTAAAAATGAGTGTAAATAACACTATCTTTAAATAAAATGTGGTAGAACATGAGCTCAAATTTCTTAATAGAGATTTTACCACTACTAAAAATAGGGATAAAAACACTGAAAATACGAAATTTTATTCTCTAAAATTTAGAACTTTTTTTTGTTTAGTTAACATAAAAAAAAAAAGATTTAAGTAAAAAATGTAATAGTGGTGGTGGAGACATCGGTGATGATAGTGAATGGTGGTGGAGACTGATAATGGTGGATGGTGCTGGCGGCGGCGAGCGAGTTTCAATTTTCGACACTTGAATACTAATAGGCCTGCCTGTTGAACGAGTTTGGAGTGGCATCAAGGTTACATGAAAAACTAGAAAGTGAAGCCATCAATTGCATGAGAAATATCAAAGTTTGGTATCAATCCAAATGCCAAAAATAAACAATCTGCGGGTAAAGAAAAGCGGAGAAAAGAGGTGTAAATACAATATTACATTTTAACACATGCATTTATTCAATTCAAATGCGAAAAATAAACAGTGCAGGGGGGAAGAGAAAAGGGGTGCGCAAAACCAATCATACAGGAAAGGAACCAAACTGAACAAAGCACAACTTGCTCTCAAAGATTTGGAGATAATGTTAATTGCTATCTTGATTTCTTGAATTCTATCAAACCGTATTTTCCACCTGATTTGAGCAACAAACCCCGGAATAAATCCAGGATGTAACTAAAAAGTATGGACCAGAAACAACTGGACCAACATAACTAAATCAGAGGGGGTTAAAAACAACAAAAAGAGACAACATCAGAGTGAGTATTGCATTACCATTTGCCGCGAGTATCATAAACCCGGGATTTGATGAACCCATCGACAAAGCAAAAATATAGTCGATAAAAGGAAACTGTGACCGACTTCCGAATCATTTCTCCTGAGGTTGAGCTCCATTTTTGATAATAGACCCACCCTTCTCTAGCTGTAACGCTCTAGGATCCAGAGGGATTGTTCCAAATGTTAAATTACCCAAGGATTCAGAATACCCGTTAACTCTTACGGGCACTGAGCCTACAGTGACAACATCAACCTTTCCGGTGTTAGTAACGGCAGCAGCTGAAGATTTTGAACCTGCCTGCTTCGGATTAATAGTGAGGGAATCAATTTTTAAGGCAGACACGACATCATCTTTTCCTTCAATTGCCTTCCGCTCGACATCTTCATTCTTGATACTCGCGTTGATAACACTTGAGTTAGAGGAAGCCTGCTCACGAGTAGAGACCAAAGTCTTTTTCGCGTTGTTCACATCATCATTAAGTTTGGTGACTTTTTCTTCCTTAATACGAGGCAGCTCACCCACAGAGTTGTGCAGCTTGCGGGGAGGACCCAGCCCAGGTACTAAAAATGAACTTTCAAAGTTTCTAAGAAGTAACCTGCCTCTCTCTTCCTGCATGATTTTCTGACGGTCTTCATAGTACATAAAGTCATCAAGTAAAGATGTCTTCAATGTGTGATTCTTGAATATTTTCAGCATCTCCAAGCCTTTCGTATACATAATCTGCACAGTATAAAAAAATAATTAACCACCACCCGATGAAATCATACCCCACGGAGAGACAGTGACAATACAAATCCACTTTTCAATGATGAGGAGGAACCCACTGCTAAATTCAGGACACATTTTCATAGCACACACTCTAAAACCCTAGATTTCAATTAAAGGCTATGAGCCTACTTGTGGTTAGATGCACACAACCATTTAACCATTCTGCCCAGTCTGGCAGTGTGGATTCCAATCCTCCAAGTCGCATTCTCAGTAACACTAACCACTTTACATGATTAAACCACAAGCTAGGTACAAAATACCATATTGTGAAACTTGCCCAACAAATCACCCACAATGGAAGATTTGGTTGAGATAATACAGGGAAAAAATCTAGATTACCTCTTGCGTATCCCTGCTATTAGTCACTGGCTTGTTTTCATTGTTCTCCAATACAATGTGCCTGAAACTGGTATTTGGAACATCTTTAATGATGTGCCACTTAACAGGGAAGCTCCCACTCCATTTATCTTGTTGCCAAAAGTCCATATCCTTGTGAAAGTCAACAGGGCCATCCATCTCCGCTATGCCACAGAATTGACCACTTGCATTGACCTGTGCAAGTACAACTCAATATCAGCATAACCTAATGAATCACTAAAAACCTTGTTTCTGATGCCTTATAAATGAGATAATCGATAAAGGTGAACAATTATATATGTTTTCAACAAAAAATAGTCAACAGATACAACAGAACTCACGGAAAAGAAAAGGAAGATAGGACAGGCTCTATGTTTTCCTGCAGCTATTCTTTGAGCATCTTCATATGCACTATTTAGTTTCTTGTTGCCATGGAGTGTGGATGACCAGACATTGTATTTGATGCTTTTGTGAACATCATCCTCGCTGTATGATTTTATTACAAAAAACTTTGCATCAGCGTAGTCAACGGGCAGATCATCCTTGTTATATTTATCAGTACGGATAATGATGTTTCCTTGTGCATTACGATCTCCTGCCTTGTTCGTATAGGCTTTCACAGCTAATTGATTTTTTAACCTGTTGATTCTAGGACCACAATTCTGCTCACCCAATGCCTCCAGGCCACCATGTACGTCATTCAAGGCCCTACCAACATGAAATTTTGGTCGAAACTTACCCGCAGCACCCCTTCCTTGAGCACTAGATCCAAAGTTAGATAAGCCATTAGTGACGGGGATTTCCACCTTCAAATGATTAGGCAATACTTTCCCATTTGGAAGGTTATCCACAGATGAAACCGACCCAGATACACTTCTAACCTGTGAAAGCATTAGGGGAAAACTCAGAAAGGATTCTGTTTAAAAGGTCCTCAAAAGAACCAGATATCAAGACAGCAACAATTTTATAGGTGAACAAAGATGATCATATCAGAAACTTTATTGGTAGAATTAAACACCCAAAAAGTTAAAGACCATAAACCTGGACAGAAAAAGTAATACCTGATTAACATGTGACGAGGCTGGGGTTGGAAAACGACCAGAAGAAACACCTCCATGTGTCACAGCATGCTTGCTTGATCCATTACCTCTTTGACTTTCTGATACCTTTGTCAAGGGATTCATCTGATTTAAAGAGGACTTCGAGGAGTTAGGGTAGCCTCCAGAAGCTGAATTTAAGTTATATTTGACCCCTCTTCCATCGGGTCTATTAACTGATGCTCCATTATCAAACAAGGAGTCAGGTGAACTGTTGGGAATGGAATCTTGTTGAACAACAAAAGGGATGTAGGAAGGTGAAGAGACAGAGTTCTGATAAGGAGGGATGGTATACTGTTGGCCATCAGCGCCTATCATAGCACCAGGTATGTAAGGATTGTATGGGTTGTATGGAGACTGTGCATATCCATAGCTAGGTGTATAATATACAAAAGGCAAACTTTCATTCTGTGCACCCTGTTAAATAGGACGAATTATGAGAATCATCACTAATAATCACTAAAGTACCAAAAGTATGTGCGCGTGTCAGAGAGAGATAAATCACTAACCGTGTACTGGATATCCGGACCATCAACGCCAAAAATCCTACGGTGGTCCTCCCATTCACTGGGTGATTCAAATCCTGTCCACATTTATTCAAGTTTAAACACAAGGTACCAACGAGACAAATGAGCCACCAAATTGATCTACCAAAAGAGAAGGGACAATAAATTTACCTGTACAGTAATACCCATAGTTTGTGGCAGCGGGATAATACACGCCCTGGTCAACAACAAACTCAGGAGCTCCTTCGTTGTACATACCTTCAACTTGTTCAAAGGAACCTGGAAAATGCAGGCTTTGTTCCATGTTTTGAATCTAAAGGCCAAAGACACCAACGCTCAAACAACTCGGCAGGAAATTACAAACTGAATTCACCACTGGAGAAAATATGACTGCTCAATCAAATGTCGAAAGATTCGTAAGAACATACCATATAAACCTCATCATTCGCATGTTCGGGAACATTATACATTTCCATTCCAGTACTGCCACCCCTATACAATACAATGATACAGAACGTCATCATTCAGTAGAGTCAGGAAAGTAAAATGCAGAACCATCCTCAAACAAGTAAACTATCTCTAGAAAACAACAAGGCACCCGTCGGTACACAAGATTTGTTCCCCTTATCACTAGCCCGGGACAAATCAAACTTGTTCAAAACAATTAAAGAATACCCAAACACTAGAACAGAAGAATTGGCTTCTTCTCCACCATCAATCACATCATCATAAGCAGAAATCGCCCCGATACTTAACCGAGCATTCCACCATTCGACAAGGAACTCAAACCCAATTTACGGAGTAACTGAACTTATTTATCTTAATTTTTTTGCACCGAGCTATGAATTTTCAGCTACTACAAAGCAATCATGTCAAAAACTAACATGTCCTAAGCAATACCAAACAAAATTAGATCTGATTAATCCTAAAAACAAACACAAAACCCTAATAACGCGATAATTCAACTTCCAAAACCCAAAAATTCAATGATTCCAACAAAAATATCAGGAACAATTTTTCCAAAAAAAAAAAAAGGAAAATTATATACCTACTCTCAGACTACCTTCTAATGCTAAAAATTCGAACACAGAACCTGTAAACACAAGGAAAAATAGAAGAGAGGGACGAAACTGCAAGGAAACTTTTATTTGAGCTCGGAGAAAAGACGGTACCTTAATTTCTAAGCAAGGACGTAAAAGAAAAAGAAGAGAAAAGCTTGAGGAGCGAGGGGAATTACCAAGAAATAAGCTGAATCAATCCATGGTTGACCTAGAAAGTTCTAGGAGGCGGGAATCGAATAATTTGTAGAGAGTAGAGGGGCTTTTCTGCAACATTACGTAATATATATATATATATATATATATATATATTAATTATTATATATATATATATATATATATTTTTTATGGCGAAGCACACGCGCTTAAGAAACCCTAACCACGAGGGAGAAGCAAGGGAGAGAGGAGAGGGGTGGTTGGCTTGGCCAGAAGGCGGTTTTGGTGTGTTTATGCGTGTAATGGAGCGAGCAAAAGAGAGATTCCCGCAATACGCAGCGTTTCGAGTGGGAAACTTTTCAGTTTCGCGGTTTTGTTAAATGTCGAGATTGCCCCCTCAGCGGCATTTGGAAATCTCGAAGACCGCCAGGGGAAATGCGTAGCGGGAAAGCGGTGAATTTTGTCTGGTCCGCTAAAAGCTTGAAACGACGTAGCGGTGAGAAGAGCGGTCTTACGCTCAAAGGTGGTATTTTTGACCCGAACCGTTAACCCAACCCGACCCGACCCGACCCGTTAATATTAATATTTGGGTGGATGCTTAAAAGGTCGGGTCGCTAACGGGTGAATCCGTTAATAATCCGTTAAATAACGGGTCACTTTGGATTAACCCGTTAGACCCGTTAACACCCGTTAGTTGAGGATGTTTTAGTAATTTTAATAAAGTTTTAATAACAAAAAATAAACTCTATGCAAAAAAAAAATTGTTAACGGGTCTTAACGGGTTAGGTTCAACCCAACCCAAACTCGATAAACCCAACCTGTTTACAGGTCTACGCTCACTCACTGCCTGTGATTTTTTTTTTTTTTTTGAAAGAACACTGCCCGTGGTTTGTTCTGAAGAGAAGGTTCAATCAGGTTTTCCCAGATGTGCCGACACATCTATCGTTAACTAGTGGCGGCTGCAATTTTCTTTTAATCCTTTTTATTTTATTTATTTATTTATTGGAAAAAACGCCAAGAAACTTCCTACTTTATAGTTACCAATAAACATTCGACATCTGGTGAATTTAAAATTTGAGAGGGAGTGCCTTGAATTTCTGTGATCTCAATTGTTGATAACACATATTAATTTTATAATAATAAAATTAAAAAAGTTAAGTTTATACTTACGTGTCATTCAACAAATCATGCCACATAAAGATCACACTCATTTTTAGTGTAGAAGATTTAATCTCTCAAAACAAAGATAGGCTACTGTGATGATAGTCGTGCCGCAAAAATACTCTAATGTTTGATTTTTTTTTCTTCGAACAAACGTTATGATATATACTAAGGGGTGGGAAAGTGAGCTAAGCCTCACAATATACTAGCGATAATGTGGTTCAAGTTCACTTTTGACGAGAATCGAATTTAAAACCTCTCACTTATAAATAAAGATGAATTACATTAAATTATAATACTAAATGTAGATGACTTTATGATATGGTGAATGAAACTCTTTATAATAGATGAGAGTTTTCTAGTCCAACCTGGATTTGGGATATGTAAAATAATTATCAAATTAACGACTAAAATCAAATCAAATGTCAATGAAACACAAAGTTTAACGAGAAAAACATATTGTTAATTAAGGAGAAGTGTATTGATTTTAATTGCTTCTTGCCACTACAGTTACACACTATCTGGAACAAGTTTATTATTCGATTCCTGGCAAAAAAAAAAAAATATAAAAAAAAATTGTGGTTGACCTTATCTTGACTTATATGTTGGGTAGAAAAACTAACCTTATTAGTTGAGAATTGAAAAGAAGAATTCTCCCATTATTCCTGGTGTGCTTTTTTTCGCATGGAATATATTTCTCTTTAAAATATTGCTTAATAAACTTTCTATTTGAGCTGAACTTCGAACCTCCGACCAGAATAATTATATATTAAACTCACAATAAGTCAACCATAATAATTATGTATTAAACTCACAATCTATTTGAGTTGAACTTCAGACTTACGACCACACCTACAAATAAAAATGAATGTCAGTAAATTAGTAGGTCATATGGTTCTAGAGTCGTTGATATGAAACTGGCACGAAGCTTCCTTTGGTAGGTGGAGGGTGTAGGTTCCTCCTGCATGAGTACGTAACTTACGTGTTATATATTTATTTAATAAGATATCTTTATCTCAGTATGCTATTTTAATTTACGTATTTACAAAAATTGAAACAAAATATTATTGAATGAGGAATTAAACAAAGAAAAAAAATCTTTACGTTTAACTTATGAAAGTTAATTTAGAAAGACTATAAAAAATAAAGGATATATGTTTCTTGTCACCTTAATCATAGAAGCTAGGGTGCCCTTCTAAATTTATAATCGATGATAGTAGCTTATATAGAACGAGTTCGTTGTCCTTGTAGTGTCCCGATCTAACAAGGCATTGTTATGTGGTAGAAAACTTGCACATAGCAATATATTATTAGATTAAGAAGTTGCGTGATGGTAAATCTATTTCATGGAATTCTTCTCCTAACTAAACTTAATATCAATAACCACTTTGATGCTCTGATCAGTTATAAGCTCGTGACGTTCATAAATTAGTGTGACTAAAAGATAAACGCAATATATTATATACTTAGGCATAATATTTAAGACTTGGAGACCAAGTGATTGCAAAATAAAGTGAGACTACTTTTGCTTTATGACTTAATATTCTTGGTAATACTTTAGAATTTGGAAATCTCAAAAATTATATGCTTACTTGCATGTGGATGGATGGCTTTTTACATAAAAAAATATTCTTATGTATGCGATAGGCCAAAATGTTCTTTGCTCAAACCTTTTTAGGGCAATTAGGGGCCTTTACTCACCTGGGGTCTCCCACTCATATGCTTAACATGGTGACAAGTTTTGACATCAGATAGAAATCTATGAAGGAGAAACGCTTTATTCTCTCGTCGCCTGTTCACCACGTGACAATTGCTTATTGAACGGGCAGTACACTTCTTCAACACATGGCAAGCGTATTAGATGGTGATACCACCAAAACTTAGTTGCATGAGAAAATCTCTTCAAAAAAATCACTGTTCTGAAAATTAGGCGGCGCTAGGCGAGTGGTCACCGCTCTGATTAATGCCTAGGCATTTGAAAATTAAAAAGTCTAGACTGCCTAGACACCCGCCTAATCCGCCCAAACCTGCCTAAGCACATGCTTAGATTGCGACTCACTTAGACAAAAAATAGATAACTTCCAATTTGCATTTAATTTTTTTATAATAAATTGTAAAAGACTTGTTGAATACTTAAATAAGCACAAACTATATGTTTGTTCCCCATGTTTTTATTATGTTCCAATACTTCATAATATATGTGTCATTCTATTTTATAGTTTATTATAAAATTATATGTATTTTAAGTATAAACAAACACTTATTTACACGAAATATAATAAATTTATTTAAATCCGCCTAGTTGGCCTAGGCGTCCGTCTAGACCCCGCCTCGCCGCTAAGCCCTAACCTGCCGCCCGACTAGCGCCTAGCATATTTTAGAACCTTGAAAAAAATACCCCCACCGGCCCTTGCCGGAACCTATAAAGGGGTCAACTAGACAACCTATCGCTGAAGTGTTTTGCCAGCTAGATATGAACTACGACTGACCTGACCACACGTGCAATTTTCAAATCGTTGAACCCAAAAAAGAAAAAAAGAAAAAAAAAGAAAAGAAAAAAACAGTAACTGCCTCACATTCACAGTTAGTAGTACCTAAATCACATTACATCTACCCACAAATTCCTGAAGACGGTGCTTTGGGTGTGTGTGAGAGAAGTTAAACATAGAAGAGTTACTTGAAAAAATAGGTTAATTCATAACAATATCTAGTAAAAATAAGCACCTAAACTCCGTGTGGGAAAGGTGTAATACATGTCTCCCAATTTCTCACACTAGACACCAATATTCCGTCAAGCTAAAGTCCTCTGCAATACTCAAATTAAACCGTTGAATGATCAAAATAGTGGAAGGTGCTTGAAAAGATTGCTCTAGAGCTATCCTACCACATCCGTCGTCCAGAACTACCTCCAATTACCTGAAATGACATTCCACCACCGGCAGAAGCAGTTGGGCAGGTCAGCATGTCTTTATCCCACTGTATATGTATCATCCAATTCATTTCAGGAAGCCCAGCCCCAACTTACTGCATACAAGTATTCTCACACCAAAATGCAAGCTTCGCAGATCGCGATAAGCGAGCCACTTAACGAACCAAAACCGACATCAATGCACCAAACAAGGACTGGAAAAAGCAATCTGTGTCTGGATGGTGAGAAGGGTCTCCCCCTCCACCCAAGGACAGGTTTCAGGTTAAGTCGCTGGATGATGAGAAGGGTCTCCTCCAACACCCTTTGTGTGCACTGGTTCAGTTTCCTCAACCACTGGCAGTTCGCCCATGGGCTTGGTGTCTGGGGACATAGGAACCATCTCTGGTACAGCTGGAGCCCCAGATTCAGGAACAGGATCCTTCACATCAAATTTCGAAACGCGTGGCGGCCTCTCATATCTTTCATAACTGGGGCTCCGACTATGGTTACGACTACGACTTCGGCTACGACTGTAGCTGCGACTACGGCCACGGGACCAGCTCCGGCTACGACTACGACTCCTGGTCCAGCTCCGACTCCTCCTACTCCGGCTGCGGCTGCGGCTTCGACTCCGGCTTCTGCTTCTGTTGATATCCCATGTTCGAACTCTGTCAGGGCTACGGCTATAGCTTCTGCCTCTGCTCCTGTCAGGAATATCAACTCTATTATCAAATCGTCCCCGTCCACGTCCCCCACGCCCATCCATACTGTTGTACCGATCTTGCGGGCCACTGCCATTTCTACCCCAACCAACATTACCACCACCAGGACCACCAAATCCTCGGCCCCTGTTCCCAGGACCAGAAAAGAAATCGCCTCTCCCACCACGGCCGCCAACAGCACCATCCCTAGGGCCACCACGACCGCCAAAGCCATCACGCATGCCGCCACGACCGCCAAAACCACCATCCCTCATGCCACCGCGACCTCCAAAACCCCCATCCCTTGTACCGCCGCGACCACCAAAACCCCCATCCCTCATTCCATCCCGGCTGCCGGAATCCCAGCGGCCAGTACCACCATTAACAGGCCCACCAGAATCAAAACGGTTCATCGGATTCCTATCCTTGCCAAAACCAGCCCCACCACGTAGAGCAATCTCTCGCACCTCTGGGGGCACTTGCTGGTTAGCTCCCTCCAGAACTTTAATCAAATCAGCTGCATATTTCCAGTCTTGCTCGGAGAAAAAGGTGTAGGACATCCCAGTTGCGCCAGCTCTCCCAGTTCTTCCAATTCGGTGAACATAGTCTTCAACACCAGTAGGGAAATCATAGTTTACCACCACCCTGTAACATGAGAAACTCCATAAGTATAATGTCTTTGAAACAATGTTGAGGTCTAATTCTAAGCTCAATCATGATCTTTGTCCCAATGCATCGTTATTTTTTCATTAATAAACTGAACATGTTGAATTGGAAATAAAGTGCATTGAAATGAGTTAACCTTATATCTTTGATGTCAAGCCCACGAGCAGCAACGTCAGTGGCAACTAATACTGGGGATTTTCCACTCCGGAACTGATTTAAAACCCAGTCTCGCTCACCTTGAGACTTATCCCCGTGAATTGCAGCAGCCCCAAAGGTGCGTCCAATACTACGTGCAATCTGATCGCACAACCTCTTGGTGGAACAAAAGACAATGATCTTAGAACCTCGTTCTTGGGATCTTAGGATCTGCTCCAAGCGCCTTTGCTTCTCCATTTGTGGGACAACTTCAACGTACTGCATATTCATAAACAAATCATTTTGCGAGGTGAAGCAATAAAAAGGTTCCTACTTCTTTTTGAACGTATAAAAAGGCTCCCATTTCACAAACAAGTTAATAATACAAATATGTTCTACCCTACGTGTGCATTTGAAAAACCCTCAGCATAAAATGCACATAAAAAAGGAGATAGACCATCACACAGACCAGATGTATATAATTATTCCGTGTGGATGCTTATTGATGCGAGCCAGAAGTGAAGTGTACGGCAAAGCTTATGGTTCCGTGTTATAATTAGATTTAAGTTTAATAGAAATTTTTTGCATAAGATTTCTTATATGTGAGTAGTGAATAGTGATACTGATCAAAACTGAAAACATAAAATCATAAAGCACCTGACATGACAATTGTAGTTCTATGATCATAGCAAATTAATATACTAGTTACATTATCCTAGAATATGTGCACTTGTCAAAACACTAAAAAAAATGTACTCGTTCAGAAATTACCTGTGTGATGGACTTGTTTGCAGCAAGCTCGTCAACGTTGCCAATATTCACTTGTACAGGATTAATGAGAAGGTCACCTGCTATTTTTCTTACTTCTTTGGGCCATGTTGCTGTGTACATAAGGGTTTGTCTGTGCGGGGGTATTTGATCCACAATTTTACGGATTTGAGGTTCAAAACCCATGTCAAGCATTCGATCTGCTTCATCAAGTACAAGTAGAGAAACTTGCCGAAAATCAATTTTCTTCATTTCCAGTATGTCATTAAGACGACCAGGAGTTGCCACAACTATATCTGGTCCACGATCTAACTCTTTTAGCTGAAGGCCCTTTGGAGTTCCACCATACAAGCACTGAATCATGAAGTTCAATCACAGTGAATAAAACATATAAACCAAAATGAACTGAAAAAATGAAACAATCATATCAATAAAGTCGAGCAATGAGCACCCACCGTGCAAGATACCCTAGAAGCTCGCCCAAATTTCAAGACCTCGTCTTGTATCTGTGTTGCAAGCTCCCGTGTTGGGGCCAAAACCAAGACTGTTGGGCCATTCTGAGAATGATTACGGCGTTGTCTAAGAAGAATGAATGCAGGCATCAAATAGCCCAAAGTTTTTCCAGAACCAGTTTTCGCAATTGCAACTATATCCCTACTTTGAAGAGCAATTGGCCATGTTTGTGCCTGAATTGGTGTGGGAGATGTGAAGCCAGCAGCATGAATCTGAACCAATAACATAGGTCTAAGAGATCAGGAAAAAGTTTAAGAATGTCTCATGCAAAGATAGACTACAAATATTGTATTGATAGAAGAGTAAGATGACAAAAAAGCCCATGGGTATATGGTTGCTTACACAAGCAACTTGAGGCAACAAAAGAGGGCATAAAGACATAACAGGTGGAGCCATTAAGCAAGAAATCCCAGTCACATAAGGTGTGATTTGGATGAAGGGCCAACCACCCTTTTACAAGATAGGCTCCAACAGTTCATTTTGCAGCCAAAAATCAGAATAGTTGTTGCATGTGTAAGTGTGCCAATAGCAGTGCAGCGTACGACATATGCTCCTCCTCCGGAGCAGATATCGCACCTGCGACAAGTGAGAACTGATGAGTTCAAAAGTAGAAAACACATACTAATACAAAAATGGAATGGCATAGATCTCATAATGGATTTTTATAAAATATCAGAGAACGAACAAATCCAGGGGGGAACATAACTTACCTCTCTCAATATCTCAGGAGGAAAACCAGTGTCTTCAAATGTCATGAACGGTGCAGGAACATTGTCACCCTATGCAATTAAATGCAAAAAATTGAGGTCATAAAGAATACACATTAGTTTAACACGCTATTGTGTCCACAACAACTATAAACAATAGAGCACCATCTCTTATCAAAATCAACATCATTTTGTATCCACTCCTCAAAACCATTTTCAGTGCAGTTCAAATAAATTTACAAGCATTCCCACATTCCCACAAATACATCCCAAGCAAACAGAAATACAGACCGATGCAGTAACTTCATGTTGTTGCCGATAAACTTCAACAGGTGAAAGACTAGTAACACTTGTAGGTCCGGCATAAGGGGGCTTCACCAAAGAGTTATTTGGGAAAGGTGGACCACCTGTTGCATGACTGTACACGTTATGCATGGGACCTGGCATGGTATTCAGTGCACTGGCACGACCGGGTGTGGCATTTTGAAATGGAGGACCACCACTCATACTCATCTCCTGAAAGAAAAAAAAAAAGGCATGACATAATGAGAAATCAGTTAACTTTCGAAGAAAGCATTTAAATGTAAATAACTTACATGGATACCTAACAGAACATGTCAGTGATATTAATTGAGAGATACCTGCTGACTTCTTGCAATCGGAATAGATGCAGGCTTGGGTTGCTGAAGACCTGGTGGCCCCTCATTGTTACTATTGAAGTAATAGTCATTTCCACCTCTACCATGGAAATTATCTTCATGACCCATTCTTAATCCTACAGGAGGCACATTTGACTGCTGACCATGTATCATTGCCGGGTCCATTTGATTTTGGAACCTAGAACCATGTTGATGGTGAGGCAAATCATCCCCAGGTTGCTGCAGGTGACCAAAAGAGGAAGGGTGTTGCATGTTTCCTATAGAGCCGCCAAATTGTTGGGGTGGCCCTTGATGAACAGACCTCTGTGGCATTTGTACTGGATTGGTCCCAGTAGGAAGATTCTGCACAGATGAGGCACCCGCGGGTTGAAATTGAGATGGAGAAACACCAATTTGATTTCTTTGTTGAAAATCATCTTCATCCCTCTGAGAAAATGCAGGTTTATATTCTTGTTGATTTGCCAGTGGTTGCCCTTGTGTACTATGCATAGATTGCTGTTGTGAACTTTGCTGCCCTTGGGGAGGAATGCTTTGCTGATAAGGGATATAATGCAACTGCTGATGTGCAAACTGATGCATTTGTGGCCCATGGCTCTGTGGTGTGTGTTGCCCCAGTTGCTGAGGCATTTGCTGACCCGGATGCTGCATCATATGCCCATGATGTTGCATGGCCTGTCCGACTTGTGAACTCTGTTGATGTCCAGGTTGAGCCATTTGTGATCCCTGTTGTTGAGCATATGATGTCGGATTCAGCTGTTGTACCATTATATGTCCATGCGGTTGAGAATACTGGTTTATTTGCGACCCCTGCTGTTGTGGAGCTTGTGTTATCTGCTGCCCATCCTGAGGCATCACTCCATTCGGTTGCAATGAATGAGCAACAGGAATTGCAGCCAGCTTTGGTGTGATAGTAGCAGGAGGCGGGCCTGCTGGCAAGGGTGGAGGCAAAGAAGCCGGTTTTTCATACTGGGTAACGTTAGTTTCAGGATTCCAATAGTATAACAAACCCGTGCTACCATCAATCAAACCCTTCCACGGATTTGGAAGTGTAGGATCATCTGGCGCATATCGTGGACCGGCTGGCTCCACTGATGCCATGACTAATACTTATCTACAACGTATCAAAACATTCCATCAAAACATCGACATTGCAAACTCTATCGTTTCGCAAAATCGCACCAAATAATAACAAAAATAAAAAAATAAAAAAACTAATACAATCAATCACACATATGGGGTTGCAAAACAACCTCAGATCATCCCACAGTTCAATCTACAGCAAATCAAAAAATAATTGTTTAGTCTTTTGAAGTTAAGATAATCTAATTTAGTGAATGTCTAAATGCCACAGAATCTATACAAAATAAAAAATAATCCAAAATCCAAAAATTCAATTTCTGTTCTTACTTTACCAACAGTTTCTCACTTCTCAGAACCCAAATTTCTTACAAAATTAAATCCCCGTATCAAAACTTGAATTTACAAAATACATCCGAAACGTTCAACAACCAAGCATATTCAAACTAAGTAAAAATTTAAATACCCAAAATTAGAAAACGAGGTAAAATCAAGCATAAAGTTCCCAATTCGAAAAACCCTAAAAAATCACGTACCTCGTCGAATATATTGAGCAACAGCTTCGAAAAACTTCAATTTCTTTGGTATAAAAACAATCAGAGAGCGACGCGAGAAACACGAGAGAGAAATTTTCCGGGAAAATATTTGCTGTTTGCTTCTCGCCCTCTGTGGGTCGGAGGACCAATTATATGAGTTGTGTGGTGAGAGGGCATGGAATTTCATTGTAGGGTTATGGGGGTAAATATCAGCTGCACCGCCAGTCCAGTATCAGCGGTGAACCTTGAAATAGACGGTTGTGATTATGAGTGCTGTTATTTTTAGCTACACTCCTAAATTCTCCTTTGATTTCACTTTGTTTCATATAACTCAAAAGTCATTATTTTATCTTTTAAAGTTAAAATTCATTCTACTTTATTATATTTCCACTTTTCTGTCCAATAGCCAATAAAGTTGCTTAAGTAGATGAGTAAAAATGTAATATTATAGGCTTATTTTTAGCTACACCACGTGAAAGTCAATTTTGATTCTACTTTTTGACCCCTAGAACTTCATTTCAATATTGATTTGCCCCTAAAACTCAAAATTCGTCATCGTATAATTTCCACTATGAATTGTTGAATGTTAGCATGTCACATCCCAGCCTGGGGCGAATCACTTCTTGGGCCCGCTCCATCACCATAGCACGATATTGTCCGCTTTGGGCCCCGACCACGCCCTCACGGTTTTGTTTCTGGGAACTCACGAGCAACTTCCCAGTGGGTCACCCATCATGGGAATGCTCTAGCCCTCTTATCGCTTAACTTCGGAGTTCCTACGGAATCCGAAGCCAGTGAGCTCTCAAAAGGCCTCGTGCTAGGTAGGGATGAGAATATACATTTAACGATCACTCCCCTGGGTGATGTGGGATGTCACATAGCGCATATTGGAAATGAATTTGATTACAAATCTCTATTATAAATTTCAATATAAATCTCCAGTATCCGTTAACATTTAACAATTACAAAATATTAAGGGGTTATTCAATTGAGATTTTGAGGGATTTTCATTCTTTTAATAAATCTAGGAGTATTCAATTCGGATTTTAATTAATTCTCTGAAATTCAATGTCTCTTCAATCATAATTTTAAGATAACTTATTAAAATCCTTAGAAATCCGGGTGTATTCAATTATGATTTTAAAGAAATTTATAACTTTCCAGCTATATTCAATTAGAATATAATTTTAAAGAATTTGAAAAAAAAAGTTGAGGAATTAGAAGGAATTTGAGAGATTTCGTAGTGTATTTTAAGCATTCACAAATCTCACATATTCTCAAGAGATTTTGAGGGAATTGAATCAAAATTTTATATAGAATATTTACAAATCAATTAAACTCCATAAAAATCTATGGATTTATAAATTCATTAAAATATCTCAACTCCCAATTGAATACACCCCTATAAAATTACAAGAATAAATTAAGGATTGGAATTTTTTCGGTTGCTATGCTTGAGTTGCAGACCCACATAATGGAATCTGCTCCAATTCCACCGACAACAAATCAATTTTAGAGAAAGAGTGGGAGGAATAGGCTGGATTGATAGTGAGGAAGAGAAGAGGGAGTTCTCACCGGCAAGATTAGATTGGTAGTGGTAGGATAAAGGACGCCAAGAAGTTGTTCTTCTCTTTTTGGGTTTTGGTTCACCATTTTACCAATTTTTTTTCTTTCAAAAACGCATTCTTTAATTTACATCAGCATATTTGATGGCTTTTGAACGAATTAGGTACTTTGTCTACATGGATGCAACCTGCCTTCTAGTCGTCATCTGCAGTAGAATCTAAGTTCATGACTTCCGAGGCAAACTTCAAATTTCATGCTACTACTTTCTATATTAAAATATGGTACATTTTGAAGATCGACGACATACTAATTGTTGTGTTTTGCATTGTGCTCACCAATTTATCAGAGAGATTATTTGTTCATCGACTGTTCGAGCTATTTCTAATGAACTCGATTTGTACGTTGAATTTTATGTTCCACTAATTCAATTTAGAGTTTTATGGGTTTTATTTTTATTGTTTAGTCTAGAATTTGGTTTTTTTTTTTGTGACATATGTTCTTATCAATGTGTGAATAGGAATCCTTTAGGATCTAGAAGATCTTTCCTAATATACTTTGTATTACTTGGAGATCAAATTTCTCTTTACCTTATTACTATAAATAAAGGCACAAGGACTAGGGAATTAAAACATAATTCCTTAAGCCTATTATCTACTTTCTTTCCCTCTATGATGCACCCCTTAGTAAATATAGGCCACAACACGTTATCTGCACCCTCTTTACGATGTGCTAAAGAGAATTTATTCGTTTTCAATTAGGGGAGTATTACGTTTCAATTATTTTTAATTGACTGAATTTTGATTTTATTGAATCCATATGCTTTTATTGATTCAATTTATTTTCTTATGCTGAACGTGATACAAGCTTTGGAGATGGAAAGCCGAAATTGAAGAAATAATTTTCTGCATCAAACCAATTCACCAATATCATCATGCAATCAGGTTCTTTTAAAACAATGGTTTTTATCTTGATATTTTTGCAGCCCTGGTAGCATGAACATTCACCATAATGCATGACCAAACTTTACGTTTTTCGAATTTTAGATTCTACATAAATTGTGTATGCATTATAATCATGATCCTGTTGAATTATGTGAATTGATATTTTGATATTACTGTGAATTATTATATGCAATTGAATTTCATTGAATTGAAAAAGATTTTTTTTTTTTTTTTTTTTTGGAACCAAACATGCGAGGCTCAAAGCCTCGCCGTTAAGCAAGCCTTCAGCACCAGACCAGCAGCTTGCGTTTGCAAGGCAAGCCGAGCCATGAGCCATGGAGCCACGTCCACTGAGCCAAGTAAGCTTGCAGCCCTGCTTGAAAATCCAGAACAATGTCATATAGTGTCGTCCCTATCCTTGGACTCGGACCCGTGAACCACCATCATTGCCACCAATTTGATGTTGCCTAGGCTAATTTCGATGACCTGCAATCATCGTCGATGGAGTTTGTGGCCAAGATTTCTTTGAAATCTCACCTTCGATCCCACAGAAATCCTCGTTTGTGGACGTCGAAGCTATCTTTCCACCACTAAATGATGGTCCTCAGATGAACCACCGTCTCACTTGTTGCTACCTAACCAGATTATTAAACTACTTACGAAATTTGAAGTTTGAAAATTAATCAGAGCTTGACCTCACGAACGCGTAGGCGCAAACCATTCGTGAAATGGAGTTATAACGAAAGAATTATTAAAGTTTAATGTTATGGTTTTTTTGTAAATTTGGCCTCATCTAGAATGCTCCAATAATTATGGAGCAGTGAGGAAGCCACGTGTGTGGCCCATATTAAAGGAAATGAGAAGATGAACGGATGAGGAAGGGAGAACAGGAGAGCAGGAATGGAGCTTCGACCAAGGGAATGAGGATAGAGAATGGAGGTGGCCAATTAGGAATAAGAGAAATGAGAGAAAGGAAGGAAGGGGAAAGGCAGAAAACACTACCCCGCCCCGTGCTACCCGCGACTAGGTTGGAGCCGGTGGGTTTCTCCGGCGAAATTCCTCATTTTTCTGACGAATTAGGCCGATCCACCAATCCCAATCATCATCTCGATCATTCCTCTACTATTTTCACTCCTAAAACGTTGGGATTGGGCATGGGTTTTTGAAGAATGGTATCAATGTGTGTGTATGGGTGCACAACGATGATCTGAAAATTGAAAAACTAACGCATTCAATTACTACCATCATTAGACTCCCCTTGAGGCCTAGAACAAAGCCCAAACAACCTTGGTGACGGTGGAGTGCCGAGAAGTTGAATCGAAGCTCACCTATTTTAGAGTTTCTAGCGGGTTGGAGTGAAATTGGGGCCTTTTTCTAGTTGAATTGGCCTTGGTTGCAGGTATGAAACTTACTCTAATCACTGAGATCTACAATTCTATAAATTTTAGTAATTTTTTTAAATAGTTGAATTTTCGGCGAGTCAGGGCAGCCGACCGCCACCCGCGATGGTGGGTGCGGCGGCGCGTGGCCAGTGGGCCGCCGATGCTATTTTATGCTAAATTGATATCTTGATCTTAGGTTTGATATCCATATGATGTGATTTGATTATTGTGAACCCAGTTTGATTAAGGTACATCACTTGATTATTATATGAATCAACGATCCGACCGTTGGATCATACCAAACTTTAATACATAATAGTAAGTAATATTTGAGGACGATAGGAACTTATGTATCAGGAATCTGATATACAAATCTTCCCAAATTGAATTTGTAAGCTCATAAAATAAAACGTCGACTGCAACTAGAAATTGTGATTGGCAGAGATCCGACCATCGGATCGTGATGAGATTTTAGTATGTTATCCTACGAGCATAATAAGGACCTTAGGAGGCCTCGGATCTGAAATCTGATGTGCGGGTCGTCCAAATTAAATTACGTATGATTATGGACCCTACCGTTAACCGAGAGTTAACTTTTAGTCAACATGTTTGGAAACATTCTAAATACTAAAATTAGTACAATGGAGGACTAAGTGAGGTCTAGTGGTCCTACATTGGTTAGAGAGTGACTTTGATATATGTGATATAGCTATTACCTTGATTTCTTATATTAATATCATTTGTGATTATGATTTGTTTTATAAATGTGATTTCTATTGTTACATGATCAATATATATTTAGCCATAGACTATATTTATTGTATTAATTGCGTTTAAGATGGGTTTTTTTTAATTGTTTCAACCTCTTACTATTCTACGATTAATATATTAATGTGGTGGTTGGATGATCCAATTAAGAAACAAGTTATTCAGTTTAATTTCAAACGTAACACTAAAGGATTGCATTGTTATTTAGTAACGCATCTGATTTTGTTTTTGCGTTTTCTAACCATTTACTAATTGAATAATTGGATTCTGATCATTGTGTAGATTTTACTATTATAACAAGAGAAGCGCAACAGTCAAATTTTGATAATGTATTGCTTCATTATGTCTTTAGGAGCGCCTTTATAGCCTTTTAGCATTGTCTTTGAAATGGTGCTAAATACTTTTAGATAACCAAAATCACTTTCTCGACAAAGTTTGTTGCGTAAAATCAAGTTAACAAAACATGAGATAGCAATTGATGTGTAGAAAGAACCCTCCTCGTTTTAAATTAAGGTAAAAAAGCGTAGAAGATGGCGTGGTAAGTAATGAGCCATTACTACAAGTTCCCACCGGATGTCCCTGTAGGCATTAAAACCACCAGCTAAAAAAAACATGTTGTTTGGAATACATGCATAGAAATAGTTCATCAAGGATAGAGATCCACTCCGGTTCTCACTGTTGGGAGCCTAAGAATCACGTAATCCGAATCACTCAAATTGAATCTAACGGTCTCTATTAACACCAAAACCACGAAAGAGTAACATTTGACACTGACATAACAACAATTAAATTATTGGCCCTTTTCAGTAATATCCATTCGAAATTCTCCCAACGACCTGCAATTAGAATACTACCATTCCTTCAAATTTTGGAGTTGAATTCCAAAATTCGCGTGAGTCCCACTACCTTTTGATTCTCCAATATTTAATGAATACCAGAGTACTCCGTAATCGAAATTATTTGCATTATTATTTTGATTATGGTTAAGTTCTTAACGTGGGCTTTGGAATTGAAGAGACCCACAACCCGTGTGCACGGAAACGAAGCCCATCGCCCAATAGAAAATGGATTCTGGAGAAGGACCATCAACTTTAAATAGAATTCTCTGGTCTCTTTTGGAGTGCACCAAGTACGCCGTTGCCGCCTCGCCGTCGGAACCCAGAAGGAGCAGCAGGCAGCCGACTACCTGACAAAGCCTCAGCTGCGAATCCCCGTTTCTAAAACCACAAATTGCAGCAGTCAGAAATTGTCACTAAAAACAAACATTCACTATTTGAAAGCTGGAAAAACAGTGTGGGGGAAGAAATTAGAAACGGAAAAGCTTCGGAGACGGGAAAACATGGCGGTGGAGACGGAGGCTGTGACGGTGCCGGAGTTGGCCCTTTCTGATACTGACATCAACTGGGACAGGTTCCTTTCACCTTCTCCTAATTTGTTTTTAATTTTCCTTCCCATTTCATTTTCTCTACTCTGTTTTTTAATACCAGCGATATTCTACTTTAAACTAATCTAAATTGTTGCTAGAGAATTTAGAATTAAGTTTAGTTGTGAACTTGCGAGGGAATTTGAACTTGGTTGTATAGGGGAGCACATCCGCTATAGCCAATATGGCTACATAAGTGTATGCTTTAAACTATTATGATTGTGTTAGGCCAATTTGTTGCCCTAGGATAGTTGGATTCTTGAGGGAGTAGAGGAATGACTGTTCAATGGTTTTTTACAGGACGATATTCTAAACTACTTTACTAGGGCTGCGAACGGGGTTCAAGGGCGGCACTCTGCCTTGCCTAACTGGCCTAACTCGTATGCATGGTTTCTTATTTACTGGGTCTACGCGTGCAATGTGCTTGTGTAATGCACAAGTTTTAGCATAATAACCAATTTTCCAGATGAAATTATGCTTGACTGTTTGTGTTTACTGCTGATTAGTTAGTTTTGGGCCAGAGTGATTAATCATGTTTATGTTAGTTTAATGTCAGTGTAGATCTAGAAAGTCTCAAGTTGGCTGGATTTAGAGCTGTTGTGGCTGCCTATCTCTCATGTATACAACTTGCCTAAGCAGTCTCAATGGTGCAATAAGTCTTTGATGCCTTCTGTAAGAAGTATTTTTCTTTAGTTTGTTCGCTTCGAGCTGGGGTTTGATTTATAATATATTAAAATTTGTGTTGTGCACCGCACGCATATGGTAATCACAATGAGCTTGGGTAGAATCCTTTTTGTGTGCTTGAAACAAAACAAAACACCCAAAAACCCTCTTTTTTCTTCTTGGAAAAAGAAATCAGAACACGACCGCAACCATTTTCTACTCTGTTTATTTTTGCTAATGGAGACATGAGGTTCTTTCTTTTTAACTTTAGTCACCTCAATTAGATTGGACAAGACAAGGTTTCACATTATTGGGGCTATTCTCTTCACAGCGCAGTCGGCCTTACTCCATCCAACAGCAGTTGTAAAGACGAGAATGCAAGTAGCTGGTTCTGGACTCTCTCAAATGAGTGGAATATCAGTATTTAGACATATATTAAAATGTGATGGCATCCCCGGCATATTTAGAGGTTTTGGCACATCTGCCATTGGATCGTTGCCCGGTAGGGTCTTGGCTTTGACTTCACTTGAAGTATCAAAAGATATGATGTTGAAGTACACTGATGGTCTAGAGATGCCCGAGGCTACACGTGTTGGCGTTGCTAATGGAGTGGCAGGAATGTTCTCAAATTTAGTTTCTTGTGTATACTATGTGCCTTTGGATGTGGTAGGTAATCCAGTTCTCATTTCCTAATATATTGTTTTTCGCTTTATGAGCATGACAATGAATACTGCACAGGAATACATAAGAAAGAGTAGATGAATTGCTTGTATGCAGGTCACTCGTTGACCTTTTAATTTTTGGCTTCCGAACTAATATTCTGGATATGTTTTCTTGAAACTGGTTTTTTCTTATTACTCTAATATCCTGTTAAGAGATGAATATACAGATCCCCAAAACCAACTACTGTTGGTGGTTTATAAATTTTTGGTGGGAGTCATTCCCTATGAAAGTAGGCTTGCCATATACACCACTTCAGCGATGCAGTATTTTACTGTTGTTACTTTATGGTTTAAAGGGCTCAAAAGACTCTAATCAAAACATGAGACCATTTTGGTAATAGTTGTGTGTGTAGGAGAAGAGTAGAAAGCTTGTGATTGACGTGCGGTTTTCAGTTCTGTCTTTCGATATCAAGCATTGAATGTACCTGTTTATGTCCTAATCTTTACACCTGTGCATTCTCAGATATGCCAAAGACTAATGGTGCAAGGACTTCCTGGGACTACATCCTGCAACAAACCATTTGATGTTATACAGAATGTGATAAAGGCTGAAGGTCTTCGTGGATTGTACAGAGGCTTTGGATTAACAGCTCTTACCCAGTCACCAGCAAATGCACTTTGGTGGGGTGCCTATGGTTCTGCACAACACATGATCTGGAGGTGTATATAATTTCCTGGCGGACAATTTTGTTCTGCCGCAGTTCCTTAACTTCAGCCGAATATGTTGTGTAATTGCTATACCTCCTTTGTATTGTTATAGGAGTTTGGGCTATAGAGACGATGCAGAGAAGAAACCGTCTCATATGGAGATGGTGACAGTTCAGGCTTCAGCCGGCATGATGGCTGGCGCTTGTGCCTCTATTATCACCACTCCTATTGACACAGTCAAGACACGACTTCAGGTAATTTAGCATATACAGCCATTTTTTTCTCTATAATTTCTACAGTCTTAAATAATAAATAAGCCCTTTGGCTAATTCTTCGATATTGTACTCGAAGGTCATGGATAATTATGGTGCTGGAAGACCGTCAGTACTGAAAACGGCAAAGACACTCCTTAAAGAGGATGGATGGCGGGGATTTTATAGAGGTTTTGGTCCAAGGTTCTTAAATATGTCACTCTATGGAACTACAATGATCGTTACTTACGAATTGATAAGTAAGTTAGCCTTCCAATTAATTTTATTTTCTAAGGCTTGCAAATTGGAAGTCTCGCCGTGGCCGATGAAATTATGGATTTTGTTCTCTGATGAATTGATATACTTTGTCTACATGGATATGAAACCTGCCTTTTAGTTGTCAGCTGCAATGGGATCTTAGTTCATGGCTTTGAGGCAAACTTCAAATTTCATGCTTTTACTTTCTATATTAGTATGGTATATTTTGAAGATCGACGACGTACTAATTACTGCGTTTTGCAATGCTCACCGATTTATCAGAGAGATTATCTGTAAGGGAAGGATGAAATCGTAAGCTGGAAGAGGTACAACTTTGCCGCAACACTTGTTCCTGGAGCGAGATGGGATCAATCCGGGTATTTGAAATTTTATTTTTCTCGACAGACAGACATAGCCTATCTACATAAGGATGCATTTCTTGAACGGGCTCCGTTTCTTGCTGTTTCCTTCCTTGTTATTTGAATAGGAAGGCTGGGTTTCCATTCACCCTCTAGTTTTGGAGATGTGCATGTCGATTTAAATATCATAGCTTGTTCATCAACTTTTCGAGCTATTTCTAATGAACTCGAATTTTACGTTGGATTTTATGTTCCGCCAATTCAGTTTAGAGTTTTTCGGGTTTTATTTTTGTTCTTCTTTTAGTCTAGAAATTAATATTTTTTACTTTTTGAAGAATTTGCCATAATATATATGATCTATGTATAATATCATGGAAAATAAATACAAATTTTTGGCTGCTACTTGGTATCGGCAATAGGTCTAAAAAAGTATAAGTTCGGCAGTGGATCACAAAATCTTGGCGATCTTCTCTATCTAATAAATGGAGAGTTTGTTTTGAAATCGTCCGCCATGCGCCCCTATTCAGTAATTTTGGCACTGGACGTTCCAAAAATGGGTACTATCGGATCGGGTGAATTGAATTCAATAATAGACTCCTGTTGGCATTCCAGCCTTCCTTCTCCTTTCAGGGCCTATCTGAAAGAGAATTTAGTACTTCTTGGTGAATATTTGGATAGGGTCAGCAAATATTTGGGATTCATATTTTGCATTCACCACAAAAGAACGAACTCATTTCACTCATCTTTTCACAACAAAACAAAGAGATAATTACAAAGTCATCATCTACGAAAATTAGTCGAACGAATTCATTTTCTTTCTGTAGGGGCAAATAACAACAACGTTAAATTTCTGTGTACATTCATTAAAACATGGGCTTTTAGATCCAGGTCCAAAACATAGAGTGTTTTTAAGAATGAGTCTAATTATTTAATTATATGTTTTTATTTCTTTTATACTCATTTTATATTTTCTGAAAATATTAAAAATCAATTAAAATTGTAACATCCCGTCCCGAGTTTTATAATATTGGCGATGTGAAAGAACGATTTTACCCTCAGTTACGTGTGAACGGGGGTCTTATGATCCCATTTCGGACCTTGGGTGTCTTAAGTAGTAAGTCCAATAGTTTGGGCTGATGATTGGTGGGTTACAAATTATATACACATACACACGCACCATGCACACACACGTGCACTGCTTCTGATTCTGTCTTCCTCTCTCTCGAACACTCTCGTTCATCCCTCACCATTATCGTGCGGACAATATCGTGCTACGGGTGGGACCACTTCCCAGACCCGCTCCACCACCGTAGCACGATATTGTCCGCTTTGGGCCTCGACCACACCCTCACGGTTTTGTTTCTGGGAACTTACGAGCAACTTCCCAGGAGGTCACCCATCCTGGGATTGCTCTAGGCCCCTTCTCGCTTAACTTCGGAGTTCCTACGGAACCCGAAGCCAGTGAGCTCTCAAAAGGCCTCATGCTAAGTAGGGATGGGAATATACATTTAAGGATCACTCCCTGGGCGATGTGGGATGTCACAATCCACCCCCCTTTGGGGCCCGACGTCCTCGTCGGCACACACGCGGCCAGGGTTAGGCTCTGATACCAAATGTCACATCCCGGCCCGGGGCGGATCACTTCCCGGGCCTGCTCCACCACCGTAGCACGATATTGTCCGCTTTGGGCCCCGACCACACCCTCACGGTTTTGTTTCTGGGAACTCACGAGCAACTTCCCAGGAGGTGACCCATCCTGGGATTGCTTTAGCCCCCTTCTCGCTTAACTTCGGAGTTCCTACGGTACCCGAAGCCAGTGAGCTCCCAAAAGGCCTCGTGCTAAGTAGGGATGGGAATATACATTTAAGGATCACTCTCTGGGCGATGTGGGATGTCACAAAAATCTTCTAATATTATGCATTTTTAACTCCAAAAAATATATTTAATATCTTATAACAAAAAAACTAAGGGGCTTTTTGATCTAGGTCAAAAAATATAGGTAGTTTTTGAACTAAGTCCAGTTATCTAATTACATATTTTTTATATCAATTTTGCCATTTTAAATAAAAAATATTTAAATTCTTTAATTTTGTATCATTTATTCAGTTTTTAATTTTGAATATTTAAATACTCAAACTAAAATATTATCTAGTAACCACCTAATGATGTTTACCTACAAAACCGATATAATTTAGTAACTACCTATTGTATAGGAAGAAAAATACTTTATACCAACAAAACAGATGTAATCTACCTGCAAAACAAAAATAAACTACCTATTGTATAGGAAGAAAAATGCTTTATATCTATAAAACTGATATAATCTACCAACAAAATAAAAATAAATTACCTATTGTATAGGAAGAAAAATGTTGAACCTCCATGGTAGAACATTAGAATAGAAATATGATATAATATACCTCCATTAAAGGAACAAATACTAAGTTTCAGTTTACCTTTAGGATACGCACAAAAATATAATAGAGCAAATATAAATGCATGATACTGGGGGCTGAGATTTTATTGCTATAACTAATCCTACAATTAAGGGATTAGTTAAACCATAAATAATCATATAATTAAGAAATTTTGAATATTTACTACAATTTATAAGTCTAAGGGATAAATATGGTACAAATTATAAATAAGCTTGCGTGGAATATCAATTATTGGACATATTTCAATGTAGTGGACTAATTCTAGTAATGGCTCACAAAATTGGATCTATATCAAATTATCCCAACTCAAGTAACAAATATATGAATGTATATTATACCTATACGTGAGATATGAAACATAATTAAAAGGTAGAAAAAACATAACATACCTACAAGCAAGACACATTAATTTGTCATAGGTTGATTATAAAAAAATAAGGGTAAAAGACAATTTTCTACTCTAATGTTTAGTGGTTTTCAACATTTAGTACATCAATTTTTTTTCATCCCAGAGTCATACCTAAAGTGTAAATTTTGGGACAGTTTCATACATCCGTTAGTCAAACAGTTAGTTCTCCCGTTAGTGATGACGTGGCACTCTGATTGGGCGCCACGTGTCATTAAAAAAATATTAAATAAAATATTAAATAAAAAAAATATTAAAAATTATTATTTAAATAAAAATAATATTAAAATATAATAAAATATATATTTTTTCTTCCTCTCTCCTCCTTCTTCTTCTGGTTCGGTTTCTCTCTTCCTTTTTTTTTCTTCCTCCTCCTCCTTCTCTCTCTTCTTCCTTCTTCTTCCTCCTCCTTCTCCTTCTCCTTCTTCCTCCCCACCCTCGCCCCTGCCCCCGCGCGCGCCCTACCCAAACCCAAATCTCAGATTTTTTTTCTTTTTTTCTTCTTCCTCCTCCTTCTTCCTTCTTCTTCCTCCTCCTTCTCCTTCCTCCTCCTTCTCCTTCTTCCTCCCCCCCCGCCCCCGCCCCCGCGCGCGCCCCACCCAAACCCAAATCCCAGATTTTTTTTCTTTTTTTCTTTTTCCTCCTCCTCCTTCTTCCTTCTTCTTCCTCCTCCTTCTCCTTCTTCCTCCCCCCTCCCCCGGTGCGCCCCACCCGAACCCAAATCCCAGATTTTTTTTCTTATTTTCTTCTTCCTCCTTCTTCTTCCTTCTCCTTCTCCTTCTTCCTCCCCCCCCACCCGAACCCAAATCCCAGATTTTGTTTTTTGTTTTGTTTGTTTGTTTTTTTTAAATATTATTTTTATTTAAATAATTATTTAAATATTTTTAATGACACGTGGCGCCCAATCAAGACGCCACGTCATCACTTAACGGAAGAACTAACAGTTTGACTAACGGATGTATGAAACTGTCCCAAAATTTACACTTTAGGTATGACTCTGAGATGAAAAAAAATTGATGTACTAAATGTTGAAAATCACCAAACATAAGGGTAGTAAAATGTCTTTTACTCAAAAAATAAATATATATATGTTATATAGTTAAATAAATATAGTTAACCTGTGATATAAGTTGATTATAAAAATTAAAAATAAAATCTATAAATGGGGTTTAAAGCAGGAGAAAGACCGAGAAATAACAAAAAGATATAAAAAAAATAGATAATTGGGAATAAATTTGATTTTTATAATAAATATTATCATTGAACAAATAATTATTGATAATTAAATAATTAAATATAACAAATTGGACTTATTTTAAAAATTAGACTATTTCTACTATTGGCTCAAAAAATTGGACTTATATCAAGTTTGCCTTAATATTTATAAATCAAAAGCCTACACCTTTAACAAGTTTGCCTTAATATCAAGTTTGCTTTGAAATCGTCTGTCCTGCACTCTTATTCAGTAATTTTGGCACTGGACGTTTCAAAAATGGGTACTATCGGGTCGGGTGAATTGAATTCAATAATAGACTCCTGTTGACATTCCAACATTCCTTCTCCTTTCAGGGCCTATCTGAAAGAGAATTTAGTACTTCTTGGTGAATATCTGGATAAGGTCAGAAAATATTTGGGATTCATATTTTGCATTCACCACAAAAGAACGAACTCATTTCACTCATCTTTTCACAACGAAACAAAGAGAATTACAACGTCATCATCTACGAAAATTAGTCGAACTACTTCATTTTCTTTCTCTAGGGGCGAAAGACAACAACATTAAATTTCTGTGTACATTCATTAAAACATGGGGCTTTTAGATCCAGGTCTAAAAACATAGAGTGTTTTTTAAGAATGAGTCCAATTATTTAATTATATGTTTTTATTTCTTTTATACGCATTTTATATTTTCTCAAAATATTAAAAATCAATTAAAATCTTCTAATATTATGCATTTTTTAACTCCAAAAAATATATTTAATATCTTATAACAAAAAAACTAATATACTAACATAAATTTATCTACAAAACATTCTACCCCAACTCAAGTAACAAATATATGAATGTATATTATACCTATACGTGAGATATGAAACCTAATTAAAAGGTAGAAAAAATATAACATACCTAAAATCAAGACACATTAATTTGTGATAGGTTGATTATAAAAAAATAAATATATATATGTCATATAGGTAAATAAATATAGTTAATCTGTGATATAAGTTGATTATAAAAAATAAAAATAAAATCTATAAATGGAATTTAAAGCAGGAGAAATAACAAAAATATAAATAAAAAGAAATAAGCAAATAGATAATTGAGAATAAATTTGATTTTTATAATAAATCTTATCATTGAACAGATGACACACCCGCACCCGAAAGTGGGGCGTGCTGGCCGTCACGTGAGTGTGACGAAGCCATGTGCGCTGTGCGGAAGCTAAGATCGACACTAAGAACGAACTAATTAAAATCGAAGTCACTAGCAACCAATCATACGATAGTGTACTAGATGCATAAAAAGATACTTATACACAATCAGAGCGTTCTAAGTTCAACTGCAGTCAAGCATAAATAAAAAGGGTTTAATTACACCCTCAGAGCCATACATATGAAATAAGCTGTCAGAAAGCCGAAAGTCCTCGAAGTGCCAAACTCGTGACTCTCGCTACCTAGAACCTGGAGGGGCGAAAAATAAAACTGAGTGGGTCAGTAAAACAATTCCTTTTTCAAAACCATTCTTTACTCAAATCGTATAGCCCCTCACCGTAAAACCTGTATAATTTCCCAGAATCAAAATATACTCGTACATACGTATAATTTCTCAAATCATGCTGAAAAGTATATGAATGCCGTGCCAAAGTATTCCAATCGAACTCAATCATAAAGTATTGATGTGAATAGTGAAATGTAATCATCTAGGCCCTCGGCCGCCTAATATTTCACATAGCTCATAGCATTATCTATATCAATATTGCACAAACATCACTACCACATATGGTGGTCAACTCATCATCACATATATTAAGAAATTATGCTCTAGTGCTACATTCACGTGAGGACTGTGCGAATGATTCGCGGGTCACCTACATGTCGTACCCACTCAAAAGTGGCCTATACGACAAGACTGTGCACCTACTTGGATCCAAGACGAGCATACGGTGCGGGAGGTGAACGACACGTGAAAGACTATGCCCCTAACTCTGGGCGGGAGCACTAACATCAATGTGCAAATATATGAGCTCTAATCACATCGTACCACATCAATCTCAGCATAATCAGCATATAATCTTACCTGAAACTTACCTGTGCGTCCTCGGCACTAATATATGAATATGCAATCATTAATGCATAAAAATAATATATGAATACTTTGCATGGCATTAAATTCTCATAAACGTTCATTTATTTCTTTCTGGGAAAAATAATAATAAAATATAGGAAATACGGTAAAAACTGCCCACTCACTGATAGGTCGCCGGGTCGTAGCCCCCGCGTCTAGCCTGGCTACGCTCGTCCTCGGTGTATGTCTCACCTATATGAGAAATTACTATAAATACGTCATTTAAGCACATACACGTAACTACGGAATTAACTTCTCATACATAGCTCAATTTTGGCATACGAATATACCAACGCGACCTACTCGACGTCACGAGCGTCGCTATATTTTTAAAATAATTTTTGGAGGTCTCACGCGCCCCCACGCGCCAGCACAGGCACGGGGCTACGCGCCCCCCACGCGCAGGCGCGTACGCGCTACGCGCCTTCTTCCTCGAGCTCGCCGGAGCTCTCGCCGGCGCCGGCCACCGTCGCCGGAAAACCTGCAACTCGTGATTTCTCGTCCATTTCTTCACCATTTTCTCTCATTTTTCTTCCTACGTACTCTAAATTAAGAGTAGAATAAGTCTATACCTTCAAAAACCTCGAAAACCAACGAGAATCTCGTCGGGAAATTCTCCAAAACCGGCCACCTCCGTTCTCGACGATCCCGACGTCAACGCCTAGCCAACGAACGTCCCCGAGCTTCCTTGGGACCTTCTAAGACTCGTGGTGAGCTTAGTTTTGCCTAAAACACAACGTATGAAAAGTTCATGAACAGTGCCAAAATCGTACATCGTGAGAACGACGTGAAAACGAACGAAATCTCACCTGAAATGGGTGTCAACGTACTCGCAGGAGCCTCAGGAGTCGAATGGTGGTGATGGATGATTCGATCTGTGAAGTTTTGAGGGTTTTTGGGCTTGGCCGTACGTTTTGGCGAGGGAGAGAGAGAGAGACAGTCGAGGGAGGAGAGAGAGAGAGTCAGATGGATGAGAGAGAGAGTGTGGGGTGTCGGTGAAGGTGTGAAATAATAAGTGTGTGGTCCAATACACACACACACAAGCACACGTGTTAAATTCCCCGAAGGGGTAGTTCTGTCATTTCACCATTAATATTTAAAATATGTCGGGACATCTCTCTCATCTGATCCTCATAAAAACATACTAATACTCATAAAATAACCTCGGATACATCTCTCTCATCTGATCCTCGGCCTCCCAAGTAGCTTCCTCCGCCGAATGATTCCTCCACAAAACTTTCACCAACCGAACCGTCTTGTTCCGGAGCACCCTATCCTTCCAATCAAGTATCGTGACTGGCTCCTCATCGTAGGTCATATCTGGATTAATCTCTAGAGGTTGCAGAGGAATCACATGCGATGGGTCTGAAACATAATGTCGAAGCATCGAAACATGAAATACATTATGGACTCTGGATAACTCCGACGGCAACTCAAGCCTGTAAGCTACAGCACCGACTCGCTCGGTGATCCGATAAGGTCCAATGTACCTAGGACTCAGCTTACCCTTCTTCCCGAATCGAACCACACCCTTCCAAGGCGATAATTTGAGAAATACCCAATCGTCAACGTTATACACTCGGTCAGTAGCATGCCTATCCGCTAAACTCTTCTGGCGATCTTGGGCGGTTTTCAGATTAGCCTTAATAACCTGAACATTCTGAGTAGTCTCTTCTACTATCTCAGGGCCCACTAAAACTCTTTCGCCAACCTCTGACCAACACAAGGGTGTACGACATGGTTTCCCATAAAGTGCCTCGAACGGTGCCATCCCGATGCTAGAATGAAAACTGTTATTATAAGCGAACTCCATCAAATCCAAACGCCGATGCCATGAGTCGCCAAACTGCAAAACTGAGGATCTCAGCATATCCTCCAAAGTCTGAATAGTTCTCTCTGATTGACCGTCCGTCTGAGGATGATAAGCCGTGCTGTACAACAGTCTCGTACCCAATGCCTCCTGGAAGGCAGTCCAGAACTTAGAGGTGAATCGAGGATCGCGATCAGAGACAATACTCGCTGGAACACCATGATACTTCACGATCTTCGATATGAATAGCTCGGCCAACCGATCCAACGAAAACTTTTCCCTGACAGGAATAAAATGCGCTGACTTCGTGAGTCGGTCGACAATCACCCAAACTCCATCATATCCATTCTGAGTACGAGGAAGCTTGTACACGAAATCCATAGTGATATCGTCCCATTTCCACTGCGGAATGGGTAGGGGTTGCATCAACCCAAACGGCTTCTTCCTCTCGGCTTTGACTTGCTGACATATGATGCATCTGCTTACATACTCAGCGATTTCTCTCTTCATACCCGGCCAATAGTAGAACGGTCGAATGGTATGGTACATCTTCGTGCCTCCCAGATGCATCGCATAAGTTGAAATATGCGCCTCATCTAGGATATCCTTCTTTAACTCAGCATTATTCGGCACATACATCCTGTTTCCCTGCATAAGCATACCATCAGATTCTCTGATTCGCAGGTCTTTCTTCTTACCATCATTCCTCAGCTGAATAAGTTCCTGAATCTCGTCGTCATGCGACTGAATCTCAAGTATCCGGTCAATTAGAATGGGCCTGACTTGGAAACTAGCAAGTAATGCTTCCTCCCGATTATCCACCGTCGAATTCTCCATTTCCAACTGCGCTCCAGTCGATCTCAACTCGGTAAGAAGAGGAACTCGGCTTGCATGAAAAGCATTAATTCTGCCCTGGGACTTCCTGCTAAGAGCGTCAGCTACCACGTTTGCACGACCAGGATGATATTCAATCGTGCAATCGTAGTCGCTCAGTAACTCAATCCATCGACGCTGGCGAAGATTCAACTCCTTCTGGGTAAAAATGTACTGGAGACTCTTATGGTCTGAGAAGATCCTGCATTTCTCACCATAGAGGTAATGTCTCCAAATCTTCAAAGCGAAGATAATGGCAGCCAACTCCAAATCATGCGTAGGGTAATTCTTCTCATGAGGTTTCAACTGGCGTGAAGCGTAAGCAATCACCCTACCATGCTGCATCAAAACGCAACCCAGGCCATTCAACGAAGCATCACTATAGATCTCGAAATTACCATCATCGTCAGGAAGCGTCAAAACAGGAGCGTGAGTGAGACAATACTTCAACTGCTGGAAACTCCGTTCACAATCATCATCCCACTCGAATTTGACGTCCTTCCTGGTCAACTTCGTCAGTGGTAGCGCCATAATCGAGAAGTCTTTAACGAACCGCCGATAATAACCTGCCAAACCAAGGAAACTCCTAACATCGGTGACAGTTCGTGGCTGTTCCCAATTCTCTACAGCCGAAATTTTCTGAGGGTCAACCTGAATACTCTGAGCTGACACAACATGACCCAGAAATGCTACTTCGTCCAACCAAAACTGGCACTTGCTGAACTTAGCATATAATCGATGCTCCCTTAGTTTCTTCAACACCAACGACAGATGTCGAGCATGGTCAGCCCTTGACTTAGAATACACCAAGATATCGTCGATGAAGACAATAACGAACCTATCCAGGTACGATTGGAACACCTTGTTCATCAATCCCATGAAAGCAGCCGGTGCATTAGTCAAACCAAATGGCATAACCATAAACTCATAGTGCCCATAACGAGTCCTAAAGGCAGTTTTAGGAACATCGTTAATACTAATTTTCAACTGATAGTAGCCTGACCTCAAGTCGATCTTCGAGAACACACAGGCACCTCGAAGTTGATCAAAAAGATCATCGATACGCGACAACGGATAACGGTTTTTAATCGTCGCCCGATTCAACTGCCTGTAGTCGATACACAATCTCAAGGTACCATCCTTCTTCCGAACAAATAGAACTGGGGCTCCCCAAGGTGAAGTACTGGGCTGAATGAACCCCTTCTCAAGTAACTCCTGTAACTGAATCTTCAATTCTCGTAACTCGGCAAGTGCCATTCGATATGGAGTCAACGAGATAGGATTAGTACCTGGCAACAAATCAATCGTAAACTCCACGTCACGATCAGGCGGCAATCCATGTAATTCATCAGGGAATACGTCGGCGAAGTGCCTAACCACTCGAACATCCTCCAAGCTTGTAGGAATATCGTCATTAAGTACCACATGAGCTAGATATCCCTGACAACCCTTCGTCAGCAACTTCTTGGCTCTCACAGCCGAAATAACGCCATGTCTAACTCCGCTGCGCTCACCAACGAAAGTTATTTCCGGTAATCCAGGACGATGAAAGGTTACTGCTTTCCCGTAACAATCAATCTTGGCACGATTGTAGTGCAACCAATCAGTGCCAAGAATGACATCAAAGTCAACGATATCTAGCGGAGTGAGGTTAGCAGGCATAACCACGTTCTCCACTATCACGGGACATTCTGGATATACATAATCCACATAACACTTCTCCCCTCTTGGCATAGCAAACTCCAACTCATACCCCAGGGGTGAAGATTGAGGTTGAGTTAATTGAGCAAATGTATGAGAAATAACTGAGTGAGTAGCACCACAATCAATCAAGACTCTAGCATAATGACTAAGAATATTCAACGTACCCATAATCAGATCCGGGTTGTTTTGCGCGTCCTGAAGTGATAGGTTATGGATACGACCCTGGGCCTGCTGACGTCCCCTACGACCTCGGTTTGCGTGCATCCCACGCCCCTGCGGGTTTCGTCCCTGATTCGACGATCCAGTCTGCCTCGACGATCCAACACCACTAGAGGTAGCATCCAACTGCTGGGGCTGTCCCCCCGAATACCACTGAGAGCTACCTGCCGTAAACTGCTGCTGGGGCTGATACCCACCTGAGTACTGCTGCGGATGAGGCATATACCCTCCGGAATACTGCTGCTGAGGAGGCATATATCCTCCGGAATACTGGCTATATCCACTCTGGTGGTAAGGATCCACGGGGTACTACGGCTGATACTGGTCCGAAGAATACGGAATAGGATCCCCTGAGTAGTGAAAGGCTCCACCACGTCCCGGCTGAGCATAACCACTAGGACCGGAAAACTGCTGCTGAATCGGTGCTGGCGGCGGTAAGGCAGGCTGTTGGGGCCTCTGCTGGCCCTGGGGGCAGTTCTTGGCCTGGTGCCCATCCTGACCACATGTATAACATCCGCTCGAACCTCGACGACACTCGCCATAGTGCCGGTTGTTGCACCGTCGGCACAACGGAGCACTGTTACGTCCAGAGTTCCCCTGCCTCTGACCTCTGGCACCACCGAAGAATCGGCCTCCACCTCTCTGCCCGGTGGAACTAAAACCCCCACTCGAGGAGCTCGAGCTGGCCCCACTGCGTTTGAAGTTCTGAGTCTGCCGGGGCCCCTGCAAGTACGGGCCTTTGCCCTTATTATTCTTACCCTGACTGGCCTCCTTCTCCTCATCACTATCACTCGGCAAGTTCTCCGAGTCCTCAATCCGAAGCAATATTTCGTAAAACTCGTGGTAAGTGGTGCACTGAAACCCGGTAGCAATCGTACGCCATTTTTTCTTGGTACCCAACTTGAATCGGCGCAACATCTCTGCCTGATTGGCAGCAACATCCGGGTGATAGCGCGAAAGATCAGTGAAGGTACGGTAATAGTCATTAGCACACATCTTCTTCTGTTTGAGACTGGTAAACTCCTGTTTCTTTCCATCGATGTAGGCTGGAGGGATAAACCTTCGGTAGAACAGTTCCTTAAATACCCCCTAATCATTTGCCTGCTCCTCAGACATATGCTTAGCTAACTCAATCCACCACGAAGCTGGTTCCTTGGTCAAAAACCATTTTGTCGTCTCCACCCACTTATTCGGCTGTAAACTCCCCTGACTCGTCAGAATTTCAAAAGTCTTTTCGATATGCATGAACCACTTCTCAGAACCCTCGGGCCCTTCACTCCCGTCTAATGGGTTAATCTTTAAGTTGTGCACTGACTCCAGAGGGGTCCGCTGAGGAGGGGGAGGAGGAGGACGGATGATATTCTGAAATGCATGAGCAATAGCTTCCCCCAGCTGGGCAATATTGGGGAACATAGGCTCAGAAGAACGACGTGGCTCACGACGAGGCGGCATAGTTCTGACAAAAGACATCAAGTCATTAAAATTTTCACAAAATATGCAAGACTGCAACCTAGGGCTCTGATACCAAAACTGACACACCCGCACCCGAAAGTGGGGCGTGCTGGCCGTCACGTGAGTGTGACGAAGCCATATGCGCTGTGCGGAAGCTAAGATCGACACTAAGAACGAACTAATTAAAATCGAAGTCACTAGCAACCAATCATACGATAGTGTACTAGATGCATAAAAAGATACTTATACACAATCAGAGCGTTCTAAGTTCAACTGCAGTCAAGCATAAATAAAAAGGGTTTAATTACACCCTCAGAGCCATACATATGAAATAAGCTGTCAGAAAGCCGGAAGTCCTCGAAGTGCCAAACTCGTGACTCTCGCTACCTAGAACCTGGAGGGGCGAAAAATAAAACTGAGTGGGTCAGTAAAACAATTCCTTTTTCAAAACCATTCTTTACTCAAATCGTATAGCCCCTCACCGTAAAACCTGTATAATTTCCCAGAATCAAAATATACTCGTACATACGTATAATTTCTCAAATCATGCTGAAAAGTATATGAATGCCGTGCCAAAGTATTCCAATCGAACTCAATCATAAAGTATTGATGTGAATAGTGAAATGTAATCATCTAGGCCCTCGGCCGCCTAATATTTCACATAGCTCATAGCATTATCTATATCAATATTGCACAAACATCACTACCACATATGGTGGTCAACTCATCATCACATATATTAAGAAATTATGCTCTAGTGCTACATTCACGTGAGGACTGTGCGAATGATTCGCGGGTCACCTACATGTCGTACCCACTCAAAAGTGGCCTACACGACAAGACTGTGCACCTACTTGGATCCAAGACGAGCATACGGTGCGGGAGGTGAACGACACGTGAAAGACTATGCCCCTAACTCTGGGCGGGAGCACTAACATCAATGTGCAAATATATGAGCTCTAATCACATCGTACCACATCAATCTCAGCATAATCAGCATATAATCTTACCTGAAACTTACCTGTGCGTCCTCGGCACTAATATATGAATATGCAATCATTAATGCATAAAAATAATATATGAATACTTTGCATGGCATTAAATTCTCATAAACGTTCATTTATTTCTTTCTGGGAAAAATAATAATAAAATATAGGAAATACGGTAAAAACTGCCCACTCACTGATAGGTCGCCGGGTCGTAGCCCCCGCGTCTAGCCTGGCTACGCTCGTCCTCGGTGTATGTCTCACCTATATGAGAAATTACTATAAATACGTCATTTAAGCACATACACGTAACTACGGAATTAACTTCTCATACATAGCTCAATTTTGGCATACGAATATACCAACGCGACCTACTCGACGTCACGAGCGTCGCTATATTTTTAAAATAATTTTTGGAGGTCTCACGCGCCCCCACGCGCCAGCACAGGCACGGGGCTACGCGCCCCCCACGCGCAGGCGCGTACGCGCTACGCGCCTTCTTCCTCGAGCTCGCCGGAGCTCTCGCCGGCGCCGGCCACCGTCGCCGGAAAACCTGCAACTCGTGATTTCTCGTCCATTTCTTCACCATTTTCTCTCATTTTTCTTCCTACGTACTCTAAATTAAGAGTAGAATAAGTCTATACCTTCAAAAACCTCGAAAACCAACGAGAATCTCGTCGGGAAATTCTCCAAAACCGGCCACCTCCGTTCTCGACGATCCCGACGTCAACGCCTAGCCAACGAACGTCCCCGAGCTTCCTTGGGACCTTCTAAGACTCGTGGTGAGCTTAGTTTTGCCTAAAACACAACGTATGAAAAGTTCATGAACAGTGCCAAAATCGTACATCGTGAGAACGACGTGAAAACGAACGAAATCTCACCTGAAATGGGTGTCAACGTACTCGCAGGAGCCTCAGGAGTCGAATGGTGGTGATGGATGATTCGATCTGTGAAGTTTTGAGGGTTTTTGGGCTTGGCCGTACGTTTTGGCGAGGGAGAGAGAGAGAGACAGTCGAGGGAGGAGAGAGAGAGAGTCAGATGGATGAGAGAGAGAGTGTGGGGTGTCGGTGAAGGTGTGAAATAATAAGTGTGTGGTCCAATACACACACACACAAGCACACGTGTTAAATTCCC
The DNA here is from genome assembly GCA_963580275.1 of Crataegus laevigata. Taxonomy (NCBI): domain Eukaryota; kingdom Viridiplantae; phylum Streptophyta; class Magnoliopsida; order Rosales; family Rosaceae; genus Crataegus; species Crataegus laevigata. Next base: position 10,922,650 of record OY756940.1, on the reverse strand, counting down.
CGAAGGGGTAGTTCTGTCATTTCACCATTAATATTTAAAATATGTCGGGACGGGTCGTCACAACAGATAACTATTGATAATTAAATAATTAAATATAACAAATTGGACTGATTTTAATAAATTAGACTATTCCTACTGTTGGCTCAAAAAATTGGATTTATATCAAGTTTGCCTTAATATTTATATATCAAAAGCCTAGACCTTTAACTAGTGTACTGAAAAATGCTCTTGCACTTGGAAAAATGCGTACCACTTCAACCAAAATTTTGACAACCGATTGTTCGCAACAGATGGCCCTTGAACTCCTTACCGACGTTTGATTTCGAATTCGGATTCTCGCATTGGAGAGGAAATAGTAATGGAATTGAAGGAGCTGCGAGAGGCGATCGAGTGCTTTCAGTCGCCGTGTGGACGGCGCCGCAGTCGGGGCTGAGTGTATCGTTCTGCAGCTGAGCGAGCTGCGACCGAGTAAGTGAAAAAGTGAGAGATATTGCGCGGAAAGGAAAGCCAAAAAAAAAAAAAAACAGAAAATTTGTAAACATATGGAGATGCGGGGTATCGAACCCCGTACCTCTCGCATGCAAAGCGAGCGCTCTACCATGTGAGCTACATCCCCGTTGCTGGAGATACCGAAACAACATTTATAACATTAAATAAGAATAATAAAAATTCAGGATTGCCATGCCATCTGTTCGTTAATCCAGAAACCAATGGCCACGTTGTCTTCATATGGACACGTGGCAACATCCCAAAACAAGTGTCATGGGGCCAACTGCCACAACTCCCTAGCCACGATCTCCGCATGCAATGTTCCCACAAGTCTTTATATAGTCCCTACATATCTCCTTATTCCCACAAAATACACAGAGTTGCAGTTTCCGTCCGTTACTACTTGTGAAGATGCCAGGACTCACCATTGGAGACACCATCCCAAACCTTGAAGCTGAAAGCACCCATGGAAAGATCAAGCTCTACGACTACTTGGGCGACAGCTGGGCCATCATTTTCTCCCACCCGGGTAATTAACCTTAATTACTTACTAATTCCTCTTGTTAATTTGCTTCATTAGTTTGATTACGTGGTTGCATGTGCATGCGTGTAGGCGATTTCACGCCGGTTTGCACGACGGAGCTCGGGAAGATGGCCGAGTATTCTCCGAAGTTTCGAGAGAAGGGAGTGAAGCTTGTGGGTTTGTCATGCGACGATGTGCCTTCTCATCTCGAGTGGATCAAGGACATCGAAGCCTACAACGTAAGTTCTGAGTATTCAATATGTTTGATTGACTCTCTAATTTCGGCTTGTGTGTTCAACACTCATTTTTTTTAGTATGTTTCACTCGGTTTTTGGTTATGTAAGATATGCATGGGTTGTTCATATATATACACACATACACATATGTGTGTTTTGTGTTATGCAGTCCGGGTGCAAGGTGGACTACCCGATTCTGGCAGATCCGAAACGAGAGATCATTAAGCTACTTAACATGGTGGAGCCGGATGTCAAGGACTCCTCAGGAAACCAAGTTCCCTCGCGCGCTCTTCACATCGTGGGGCCTGATAAGAAGGTACTTAGGCCCAATGGAAGCTTAATTATGTGTGCAAAGGCTAAACTTTGGGGTTAATTAATTTTGTTTGGTTATAGGTGAAGCTGAGCTTTCTGTACCCGGCGAGCACGGGGCGGAACATGGACGAGGTGGTGAGGGTGTTGGAGTCGCTGCAGAAGGCGAACAAGCACAAGGTGGCGACCCCGGCGAACTGGAAGCCGGCGGATCCGGTGGTCATTTCTCCGTCGGTGTCTGGGGAGGAGGCCAAGAAGACGTTCCCTCAGGGCTACAAGACTATGGACCTCCCGTCGAAGAAGGAGTACCTCCGCTTCACAGACGTTTGATAATGTTAAATACTGTGGAGATATCTGAGAGAATGGAGGAGTAGTATGTAACATTAAGTACGTGCCCTTTGTTTGTGACTGGTGTATAAATATGTAGTGGCTTCTGTGCCTGCTGCTACCATTTGTGTAATTAAGTAATGAAGCATATTATCAACAATATCATGTGTGCGGATCGACTCTGTGTTTCTTTATGCCCGTGTGGGAGGCGGTAGCGAGTTCCACGGGTTAAGCTTAATTGGTTTATTTCTTGGGATCTTTTATTACATGGTAATGTTAGGGAAAACTAAAGGGTATGAAAGTTGATAGTTAGATGATTTATTAATTGTTTAAACGTTGAAAAACGTGCTTATTCATATTGGTGACATATTATTTAGTTTTCAAATTTAGTCTCTTTAACGTTATTTTTTATTCTAGACACCAATTCTAAGATAAATATGTGCCCAGAATAATTTTTAGTTTAGAAGCCAGCATTGGCAACACAGGAAAGCATTTGGCTGTAGGAGTATTATTGCGTGAGGGGTTAAAGTGCATTGGCAAGTGTTATAAAGTAATTTTTATGTAGAACCTAGTAAGTAGCGGGGATAGCTCAGTTGGGAGAGCGTCAGACTGAAGATCTGAAGGTCAGGTGTTCGATCCACCTTCACCGCATTTTTTTTAATTTTTTAATTTTTAGGGCCCCAACCCCAAAAGCCATGTTTTTGGTCTTACATTTGAAGCTCAAGTGGATTCTAAATTTCAAACCACGCTGCTACCACACTCGCTGCATGTGGTGGTCTCTCTCAAAACCACTCATCTCCACCGTCAACCTCCTTCTCCTATCCCTCGACCTCCACCTCCACCTCCTCCCCACTCTCACTCTCTTCTCCTATCCCGCCCACCTCCGACACCCGTCTTTGCCCTCCTCAACTGCTCCGTCGACTCCCCTGTCCTCAACAACTACAAGGATCCCTCTGCTTCAACTTCTCCGGCCACTCCTGCGACGAGCTTTACGACTCCTGCAACGCCTTTTGGATTTTCCGTTCCGGTTTCGGATCGGCTACTCCTACCCCCAATCCAGGAGGATTTTTAACCAACGGTGCTAATAGTACTAGTACGACTGCTGCTGCTGCTGCTACTGTTTCCCCACCGTGTTGTTTTACGGGATACGATACGGTGAAGTTCATGAGCATGAATAACTTGGACTGCACGCATTATACGAGCGTGACGAATACAGACGAACTGAAAGGGTTAGGGCCGTTGGATTGGATCTACGGGATTAAGCTGAGCTTCGCCGTGCCGGATACCGGGTGTGACCGTGTGAGAGGTGCCGAAACTGAAGGGTCTCTCTGCCTCTGCTCAACTTCCTCCAATTTTTTTTTTAGTCGAGCAATAAAGTTAGTAAGTTAGATGTTAGATTAACCATTAATTTGAATCCACACCGTCATGCAAAGACGCAATACCTTTCCACCATTGTGATAAAGGGCTACTAGCTTGATATTTATATTGTTAAACTGCGAATTTAGATCGCCTATTGAGCTAATATTAACTTTTATCAACGATTCAGTCAGTTTGCAATGTTTTTCATTCCAAAAAAAAAAAAAAAGGTTTGATGTTATAAGCGCAAAAATCGTTTGATTCTTTGTTTACTAAAAAGGGGATAATAGAAAGGCAACGAGGATTGATTGATTTAGTAAGGATCGTTCTCTTTGCTAGACCAAAGCATAGATTCAAGTTCGGCTGCCGCTACAACAATTCCGCTTGGGTGATCTGTAAATACATAAAAATAAAAAATAAAAATAAAAAGCTAAAACTCCTTTAAGTCCTCAAAGATTGTTCACCCTGACCCTGAGATGAGACAACTTCCCCTCCCACTAAATATTTTGTTACAAAAAAAAAAATGTGGATAATAGAAAAAGATTTGAAATGTAGACCCAAGCTAAGCCGAGTTAGCTATTGCAATGTGCCCCCGCAATTTAGATAAATTAGTGTAAACTATACAGCACCAAATGGGTTGTAATTTTACGATAATTTATGGAAAAAAAAACCCAAGGTAACTGTAAAATTACCATTGGTAAACTTTAAACCTGTCAACTACTCTGAAATTTTGACCATCAGCTGCCCCCAGTTCATAAGAACCCTAGAAAACTAGGTCAGATAAAACTTGACTACTGGTTAAGTAAGGAAAAAGGAAATATGAGCCAGAGCCATATACAATTCTGCTTTTTCCCATTTCTCCCATCCTGCAATTGACAAAATTTCCCCAGTAAAAAAAACCACGACGGCCATTACATACAGGCGAAAATATTACCGGTAGGGCGACAAAAATAGTGCCATACAGCCTTTGGTTTACTCCATTCAATTACTTGACATGGTGGAAGTTGATCATTGGCCTTCATTGAGTGCACCCAGAACTTCATCTGTAACTTTTTCGTCGCAACTTTCATTTTGATTCGAGGCCTGGTTCTCCCCGTCCGCCATCTGTTGATAATGAAAATATACATTAGCTTTCGAATAAACAGGAAAACATTTCTACGTCGGAGAAATTATTCCTGAAAAAAAAAAACAGGAGGAAGCTCTTCCAGTTTCCATGAAAAGTCCCCCAGCATTTCGAATTTTGAAATGCAAAAGTATATTTTTGAATACATATACAATGAAAGGTTACCTCAAGTTTCTCAAAGTTTGAAAGTAGCCTCATGTATTGTTCACGCGCTTCAGGCTGACGAGCCATAGACTGTACCCTTGCGAGAGCTTTCTCAACCCCAGCAAATTTCTGCTTCCGACCGACACTAAGAAATTCATAGTCGTCATTTTTCTTAACCTCTGAAGGTGCATCTTCAGTAGGCTTTTCCACCCGAAATCCTCGCAAACCAGTTCCTTTTCGCCTCCAACGCAGTATAACCTTTTCCAGAATACCAACAGACCACAAAACCTTTTTGTAATTCTTCCGAACCTGATGTCCCCTCACATGAGCCTAAAAGCAACAAACCGAGTCGATGATTTAGAGCACCATCTATACTGAAGGTACACCCAAGTCCCACAAACACAAAAATTCAAATGGTCACAGTATTTCAAAAAATAGATAACTGTGACACATTGTATTGTGGACATGCAGGGTCGGAAGACGCATTGTGCAGTCAATGCATGGCCACAGTTGAAAAACATTAGTCTGGAACATAACTAAGCAAGCAATGACATACGCAATTAGTAGCAAAAAGATGAGGTACCTGAATTTTAACAATACGGTCACGAATCTTCAGATAATCCTTTCTTCCCTTCCATCCACGATAGTTTTGTTGGATCTTCAGAGCTGCTGCGACATGCAGATAATCCTCATAGTGAGCGAACTTCTGGACTCTCTTCAAGGAACGACGGGCAACAAGGTCCTGAGACTGAACTACAGAAATATCTGTTCTGCTCTTGGTTAACTGTCTCTGACGAAATGAACGAGCCCGGAAAGATTCTTGAATTAGAGCAGCCGCATGAGCTGATTTCCTAACAGCTGCTATAGGGTTTTTGAGAAAATGTTGCTCATCTACTGCAACATCAGATGCAGCAACTTCTGCAGTCTGTTTGGCCTTCTCAGCTGCAATAGTTGCGGTAACATTGTTCAATCTATTCTCATTCATGGTCAACAACTCTAGGTGACTGGCTAAATCTGCTTCTGCCAAATATCCAGCAATCCCCTTATGCCCTCTACTCCAGGCTAGATCAGCAGCAGTTTGTCCGCCAGGAAACACAGATGTTGGGTCCTCGACGGCTCCTGGAGCGGCACCCAATCGAAGTAACGCAATGACAGTTTCCTCTCTATAAAAGGATTGAAAAAAATTGAGAGATTAGTGTTGCATAGAGACCTATCCATGTTGCATAAATAAAGCGTTAAGATGGCATAGCTGACCCTTTTACCCATCCTCAGAAAAGGTAAGATAATGAATATGATTGGACATATAAAAGAGAAGAATCTATAACAGCAACCGTACCTTCCAAAATATGATGCCCAGTGAAGCCCTGTTCTTCCGTGAGCATCTCTGAAATTGGGACTGACGCCTGCAGCAATTATGGGACCTATGGCCCACTCATAACCAAGAGCACACGTCAAATGTAGAACACCTTGGCCTTCATTATCCAGAACATGAGGTCCTTTGCCTCCTTCATGAACTTTACAGACTAGCCATTCACAGAGTCTATCCTTCAACAAATTCTGAATCAAGACATCCCTACGTCTCAAGTGGTCACTTTCGCATGCCACAGAAGCCCCATCAATTGTTACCCAATCACTTTCACCGTTGCTTTGCATTGAAAATATGGAACTTTTGAGCTTACATTTATCACAATCTGGAACAGCACATATCAACCACTTCCTCTCTGAGCCCAAGCTCAACAATTTTGCTAGTCGTATCTGAAAGCGTAATTCATCATCTCTTAACATGTTGATAGCTATTCCAATGGGTTTTTCACGGTATTCAAACTCCCTAATTTCACTGCAGGCTAACCTATTTCTGCAGGTCACATAGAATGGAACACGCCCGGGAGCATGCAGAGGAGTTTGACATCTAATGGCATTGTTAGATAGAATTTCAGCAGAAACTTCTATTTCACCAAACATGCATCCCCAGTTACTGTCAGCACAATCCTTCTTGCTTCCCAGAAAACTGCCAACTATTAAAACCTGAAAAGGAGGAGAGGCAAAAACCGAACAATGTCAATGTCTATGTATTGTGTACATTTTTTTTAGAAATAAATAAATAAATTATAACAAAAATACAAACTGTATACATACCTTTGTTTCAGTTCCTGAATAAGCCCAATCTGGTGAAAAATCAGAAATAGTAAATAGTTGTTCTTGGGAAAGAGAAGGACCCAGTGACTCTATATCCAACTGCATATGGTGTGATAAACTGGACACTTCCTTATCACCACTCTCAGCATCAAATGTACTCCAGTAATTACCAGAGTCAGAAGCCATCAAGGAATCATCACAATCCACACCAATTTCTTTATCCATCCATCTCCCAAAGCTGTCTAGTTTCTTCAGTTCCACTGGTTCATTACGCACACCGCCATCTCTATTCTCTTCAACTTGGTTGGAAGGAGTTACTACAATCTGAGGATCAGAATAATCTTGAACCTCAGGATGAAGCACATTGAAGTCATGCTCCTTTGGCACCTGCAAGAAGGTTCAAGTATCACTAAGGAAATTCCCACCACACGAAACACTAACCTCAAAAAATGAAGTGCATAAATTGAGAGAGAAAAATAGTACGAGAAAAATAAATTTAGACAATCTGATACTTCACTTTCAAAAGCAACCTAATAGAACATACACATTAGTATAGTCAATGTTTCCAAGACATATGACAATAAATGTTTATACATCACATCAGTCACTGCATAAACAGAGGGAAAGGAAAAGTGTGCATGACTGTACTTGTGATCAACCTCTTAGGCATTCTAAAATGCACACACAATAGCATTAAATAACAACTTTCCTCATACATGGATCAGTATGATCGGTGGAATAGGGACAGGTAGTCAGGTACTCCACTTACCCCACACAATGAAAAATCCTGGTTGGCTTAAATCAATTCTCATTACTCGCATTATTAAAAGTTTTAAGTTCAATTAGATATCCAAATTGAAATATTTAGGATTTAGGTCTCATTTTTCTTCAACAGTGTAGTAGTGTATTGTGGTAACTTATGCTACTAAAGGGGGTTCTGAGCGCGTGAGTGCGAGTGTTCACATTCATATATATTACTGTCAAGTTGTCAACTAATAGCCTAATACTACAAACTGTTGAAATTTAAATTCTACTCATCAATCTCAAAAATAAAGATGCATATGCATAGTCTACACCAGAGCACTATCTCATAAAATGCAAATGCAACCAGAGCACTATCTCTAAATTAATTAGGTATAGAGTGGGAAGGAAAGTGACTAGAAAACAGACCTGATCTTCTCTTCGAGAAGGTGCTGAGACAATTTGGACATCTATGTTAGTGGTCAACCTATCTTCACAAGTTGCATCTTTAACTCCACTATGAGCATCCACTTTAGCATCTGTTAGCTTATGAGTTATGAAGTCAGCTCTGTTAGGTTCTTCAATAAAAAGGTTTTGGCCACGCATGATGTGCTCATTTCTCGTTGAGCCATCCATTCCTTGCCAGGCAGATAATCCAGCACCATGATCAAATTTAGGTCCACCATACCATGTACTAGAGGGATCCCTGAATGACTCAGGAAATCCTGAAAAGCACCAGAGACACCTGGTCACATATTTCATTTTTGGAAACTTATTATTGCAAAAGATAAATCAAAATCATTGAAACAAATATGATTTTTATATGCATAAAAAACACCATTACTCAATAAGTTTCGTCTATAAAATGGAAAGAACCACAACATGAAAATAGGACCTAAAAGAGGTCTAGAAGTGGAGTTTGATAAAATGGATCATGCATGTTACTGTTAAAAGACCAGAGGCAGTAAAATGTGATCAGGAAACAGAAACAAAAAAATGCGATGATATATTTTTTTTAACAGAATGGAATCATAGAAAAGAAAAGGCATCTGCAGCTATGCATTTTACCTCCAACTTGTTGAGGAAGCAAAGAAGCATTATGAAAAAAGGAACCAAACATCGGTTGCTCAACAGATGAAGTTCCTGCATCTCTCCGAGAATCCACATCCTCAAATTCTGTCGATAATGTTTGTCCACCCAAGTCAACTCTGTTTGGACTTGAAGCAAAGGATGTTTGAAGTGGACTTGAAGCAAAGGATGTTTGAAGTAGACTTGAAGCAAAGGATGTTTGAACTGGACTTGAACCAAAGGATGTTTGAACCATACGGGTAGCTGAGTTTGCCTGTGAAGAGCAAGGAGGGACAGCAAGTCTTATTTTTAAAACCAAAAATAATAATAACTGTCTGGGCATCTGTATCCTATCTGCAATATGTGCGCAGATACACATGCACACATTTTTAAACAAACAAAAAACTGTAGGAGTACCTCTTCCACATTTCTGTAATGCACAAGAACAATGTGCTGTAAATGCCTGCAAACAAAGAAAACAGAGTATTTATTGGCCAGCAATAACTTATTCTTATGACTTGAAGATATATTGAGATTGCAAAAATTTTAAACATCAGTTCTTGGGCATGGATGATTTTTTTTTTCTTTTCTGGAGGGGTCGTTAATGGAATTTATGCAACCTAATCGAAACCTAATTTACAGCTTCGAACAGAAAACTCACGTGTCAAGCATCCAATAACTCCGCCGTTGAAAATTTGCATTGTCCTCCCCATGGGCATAGTAACAATGAAGTACGTCTACACTGCCAGCCTAAAAAATGTCAAAAACCAACAGAGAGCTAAATATCAAGCAGTACCAATACCAATGACCATACAAGCCAAAATAATTGAAGCGACTAAGCTCACTACAGAAGAAAGTTTATTATTTTTCCAAAGCACATAAATTGAAAAGGTCAAATCATAGCTAACGATAAAGCCTTGAATAAAAAAATTTGAGCACCAGAAAGACAAACTTAGTGATATCTAAATAGATAAAGGGAGAAGAAACTAAATAATCTTTTACATTATCCTATTAAAAGAACAAATGAAAACAAAAAAGAATGTTTAAACACGGGGATAAAAGAACCTAAATGATCATCAGCTTCCAAAGTAGATAAATTAAGAATTTACCATTTGTGTCACATTTGCAACACCCAGCACTGGATTCAGAAAAAAATTGTTATTCTTTATAAGTTTTATTTTCTTAAAAACTAAGGGTGCTCAAGTGACCCCAAATTAAGGGCTACTATAGAGAAATTCAATGCTCAATGAACTCTGAACAGTTGAAAGCAATAATCATAACATATGACCCATGGATGCTCTACTTACTTTGATCTTTGCAATTACAAAATAGAATTATGAATCACGTCTTTAAACTAAAAATAATCTATTAAAGTGACTAACATTGCCGTACCAACAAAATGTACGACGAAACCTACGTATTGATCCATCACTTCTGTGGTATCTATGCTACCTGCAAACAACGACCACCTAAAGACAGAGGATCCAGGTACGGAAGACATAAACCAGACAACGACTCAACCCTATCTCTTAGGACCAACCCCTAAAGGTGTACTTACTAATAATAGATTGAACAGCACACCTTCAACTTTTCATGGGCTTCTTTTACAGTCTTTCCATCTTTTTTCTTCCTCCAGCGATGACCGTCTTTACGAAAATATCGAAGTGCTTTTCGATCAAACAGGTACAAAGAACCAGCTGTCAAAAACGAACATAATTTAGGTTCTGTTTGCATATACCAAGAAAGAATACCAGTGATCCATCTGAAGTAACAAATGCCCAAATGACCAAAGATCATTTGGGATGATTCTAGGCATACAATGGTAAAGGAAGAATTAGATAATTAAATGAAGCAATGTAAGATATGACTTGTGGAGTACCTGCATTATGTATATGAGAAACAGAAAATACCAGTCCAACTGTTTCACATCTTAACCCGTATTAAATAGTAAAAATAATGATAATTGAGCAATTAACGAGTGCTTTAAACATAACTGGGAATGATGTTTGAAAAGAAAATAAGAGAATGTGCAACCCCAGGGAAAACAAAAAAAGAAATGTTTCATCAACCAAAAAATGTTTTTTTATGGCAGTATCTGGCCTTCTCATATTCTACAAGTAAATGAAGCACACCTCCAAAAAATTCATAAAATGGTTTTCCTACTTCAACTAGAAAATATATAAAACCAAAGAAAAAATATAACAGCCCAACTAACTGAAGACAGAACTTAACAAATTCAGACAAAATACATAGTCATCAAGAACAAACTATTCAAATGTAGTCATTCAGAAAAAGAAAAAAAAAATGCAAAGGTCAACCTGGAGGCCTGACGGGCGGATCTGTGGTCAATTCAAAATTCTGATAGTTGCGAAGTATTTCACAAATTTCAGCTGGACGAAGCCAACGGCTCTTTGCTTCTTGCAATATCTGGGCAAGGTCTGTCAAATTCCCAAAAGTACCAACAGATTAAAAGATCATAAAAACTAAAATAATAAAAACAAATACAGGGGAAGAATCGAAGCCGGGCAACTACTTAGACATAAACAAACACTTTCGGAATCCCAATTTCATAAGCAAATACACTTGATGCATCTGAGGAAATGCGACACAGAGACGACACAACTCAATGTACTTACAATGCAATACAAGATTACTTCCGGCGTTTGCAATAGCATTCCATCACAAAATTACTCACTCGGTTAATCCATCCACACTAATTCTTTCATCAAATGTGAAAAATTGAAAGTACTACACGCATGCATGAAGGGTTAATCAATGATCACGCCCAACAATTATTCCAATAAACAAAAAAAATCACAGCCATTCGTGAAAACAACTATTGTCGAGTTAAGTATCGAAAAAAAAAATTGAAAAACCCGAATTTTAAACCAAAAAACATAAAGAAAATTGACAGAACAAAACTTGAAATGAAGAAGGAGAAGAGGGAGAGAAAGCTGACCTAGATGCTGATTGGGGGCGTATCTCCTGGTATCAGCCATGTCGAGCTCGCATAAACCCTAGATTTCATGAGACAGAGAGAGACAGAGAGAGAGACTGTGATTACCACCACCAATCCACACAGAACAAAACGCAAACCAAAATACAAATCCAGAAATTGCAGAAAATCAATTTCTGCTTTGTTCGCAAACAAAATCGAAAAACAAGAACCGAAAGGAAGAAATGGCGAATGCTTTCAGGCAATCAATCGAGAGAGAGAGAGAGGGGGGGGGGGGGAGGGAGGGACTGGGGAATGAGGTTTCGGTTAAAGAAACGTACCTTGGCAGAGAGAGAGGGAAAGCGAAGCGTGTGAAAAGCACTAATAAAAAAAATGAAAGAGAAACGAATCGGAGGGAGGGACTGGAAGTCAATGTGGAATGGCTTTGCGTTTACACTAATCCGACGTGTTCTTTGGTTTTCCTACGCCGCGTGTCATTTGTATTATCCACACACTTGTACTTCTCACACTTTTCTTTTAATTTTTTTTCGTCACATCGAATGAATCGTATGAATCGAAATAGAATATTTTATTGGTAATTTTATTCTGCTATTTTTCAAATCTTATGTGCTTTTATAATTACGAATGTCTGAATAGAGAAAAAATAAGGAAAAGATGGTATGAAGATTGAGTCCGTGTCATTTCTAACTAGAAAGAAAAGGGAATGCTATAGTTCGACGAAGATTCGTTTGACATAAAGAGGCTAGAGACATAAAGGGGTGGGAAAAATAGTCATTTTCTTCATTAAGTATTAGTTGGATGAGTATCTGGATCGAGCTTGATTGGTGGTAATATCTTGTCCCTTTCAAATTTGCGTCTTAATTCATAAAAAATTATCAACTAGCTCTTAATCTAACGGTACTTATTTTTCAACGCTGAAAGAGGTGACAACTTCGAAACCTCTCACCAAAAGCTAGCTCTTAATCCGCCCTTTATTGTTATTTTAACTCTCCTTTTACAGGATTGAGAGGTGATTCCGTTCTAAATACTTTTGTAGAGGGCCATTTCCTTGTGAGAGAATTTGCCTCATCATCAACTTTATATCCCTTTCATATGTATCACTCATCATATGATAAATGCTAATAAGTAAACGTGAGGTTCCGGTGGTGGCAAAAATTCTCACTCCATTTATTTCAATGTCTTCACATGCTTTTTTAATGGTAGGTTACAAACCAAAAAGTCGTAAAGCAAAAAACCAAACCAACAAGTCACTGTCAATTCCACCAGATCTTGTAACTGAAAACTCAACTGCTAGTGAAGATAAGAACAAGCTGTTAACTGAAAATTCAACTGAAGCGGCTTAATCGTGACTGTTCAAATAGGAGAGAGGGGATGAAAAAAAAGAGGGGGGAGAATCCTACTCCAAATAAAATGCTCGTATCACAAGCCACGACTGCAAGTTGCAGCAGTTATGGGTTAGGGCAGCCATCGCTCCCGTGTACTGTAAACCTCAGCTAAATTTTGGGCATTCCGTTGACTACTGAGTTGGTTTTTTCCGCTCTTGTTAACCGAGTAGTAACTACGGAAACTCATCTCAAGTAAGAAACCAAACCAGCACACAGTTACGTACGAAATTTTTGTCCACTGTCAAAATCACGTAGAAAATAATGAAATACTGCACCGTACATTGTTTAGTGTTCCCAGTTTCAATATATTAACTTCAAGATATCAAAGAATTGCAGATAAGTTATGACGAATTAGACGCTCGGCTTATGGTCCAGCATTATACAGACAACATAGTAGAAGCTATAATCATCAGTTGCAATACATGTAATGATACAGGTACAGGGAAAGGAATCGTACGAGGTTGAAGATTCTCGTCTTCCTCAATCGACTGACAGTTCATGCTTAAGGCCTGGCTTACAAAGAATCATCCTGACCAAAAGAAGGGGGGAAATGACATCAAATTATAGTCACGTGTACACCTCAAACCTATCTTAAAGCCACGTCTTGTATGTTAGTAATAAGCAACTGAAGCAATTTCTAAAGTGGTAAGATAGGAAATTTCTTTCTACCAACCTTCGTACAAACGTAAATATAATGGACATCAGGGCTGTTTCCCAGCAATTCCTCCGTTGAGCTTCCATCATCATTTAGCGGAACAGGATTTGTCAGATCCCAAATTGGAGGTTCCGATTTATCTTCGCAGGAAAGTTTCTCTGCATACATGGTACAGAGAAATCAACAGTCAATATCTAACAAAAAGACCAACGTCACAAAACATTTTTATTGCTAAACGAGATTACAAGTAAAGTTAGGACTTAATCAAAACCTATGACATGGAGTTTTATCATCCACGAGCATGACTCTCTCAACAAACGCAAACGATACAACGGGGCACCATATGTGATCTGCAGCAGCATGTTTGGGACAAGTTATGGATACACACAAAATGCAAAACAAGAATACGAAAAATGAGGGCGGGCGGGCTGGAAGGGGGAAGGGGGAAGGGGGGAGGGAAGGTATATCGACATCATGGGCAGAGAACAAAAGAATAAGTAACATTACCAGAACGTAGACTCCTTTATCCTTGAGGACCCTATAATTTGTATCAACTGCTTCAATATATGGCGAACGAAATCAAGAAAATAAACAAAACCAAACAATTCTATTTACTGATTAAACAGTCTTAACGCACCTCCAAACTTCCTCAAGCATCTCTGTAGCATTTTGCCGCGAATTACTTCCACACTAGGCACGCAAAAAAATCGATACAACAGAAAAATAAATAAAAATCCTCAACAAAGACAAAACAAACAAGAACGAAGAAGACGGGTTATCAGCACTTACCAAAAGAGAGTCCAGAGTTCCTGCGAGAAAAAAAATCAAAACAAGCAAAATCAGCATTATTTCGCAAAAATGAATTTTCAATTATGTTTAGACGGCAATGTTAAATTGTAACAAATGCAGAGGTAGACGTGGGAGTAGCCACATTGCCTAGAGGGGAAGTGCTACCGAGTTCCAATAATACTAACCAGTGGCGTAGCTAGAATTTTTAAATAATGGGGTCATAATATCAACCAAAAAGCTTCATTGGGCATTTCATTGAGCACCTAGTAGACACCGGCCAATTCCTATCAACATATGCCGAAAGTTTATACCAACATATGTCGACAACTACAATTGGTTGTAAAGGCTTGTCTAGGGTGGATGCAGGACACTGTGGAGTAATGTTGAAGACTGTCAACCCTTTTCAACTAAAGTATTTCATACAAGAAGAGATAAAAGGAAGACAAATAAGATAGAAGAAAATGGAAGAAGTAGGAAGAGGAGGTTGTTATTTACTCCTACTGATACTGCCTTTAGATTAGTTTAAAGTAGAATATCGCTCCTAACAAAAAATGTATCTGAAAATATAATTAACAAATTACGATTCGAAGAAAAATGAAGTACCTTTGTCAACAACTGCATCAAAGGAAGCAGTTTCGAAAGCACTCATATCTCGAACATCCATTTGCAAATCTAATTAATTATTAATAAACAAAATTAAGAGAAAATTAACCAAAATACAAATAAATAAGCCATAAAAACATCAAATTTAAATGATAAAAAACATACGTACATTTGAGGTGTGGACGATTCGAGTACTTGCTCTGCATAGCTTGGATGACCACAGATGAAATGTCAATACTAACCACCTCCTCGTACCCATCATCAGCCATCCCCTCGCTAAACGCTGCGCTTTGGAAACCAAATCCTTTTTAAGTGTGAATCAAATGGGAGATCCGATCGGGTGAGCGCGGGTGCAGGGAGAAGGCAGAGCACGTACCTGAGTTGCCGCAGCCGACGACAAGGATGCGGTTGCGTTGGTTGGGATGGCGAGGGACATAGAGATTGATCAGCGGAGCCAGAGATTGGTACTTTTGGTACCAATCGAACGGCCCTGATTCGTTGGCGTAGCGGTTGTCCCAGTACCACGGCTCTCCGTACGCCTGCGTCGTCGTCGTCGTTCCCATCGTCATCTCTCTCTCACGGAGTCTTCACTGTTCGTTTGTTCTTCAATCTTCAGTTGGTTTCCTTTTTGGGTTTGTCGTTGATGCGCTCGCGCGTGATGCTATGATTGCACATGCGCATTAATGTCATTTCCCTTAAACAGCTTCCTGAGATTGTCTCGTGCCCGAGGGTTAAAGTTTGAAAGGGGGAGTGACATTACACTTGGATGTGGCCACTTGTGCTTATAACGCAATAATTCGTTTTAACTTTTTTACATGAAAATATATTTTATTAAAGTGTAATGCTAAGAAAATTAAATTTGTAGAAATTTTTTTTTTTAATTAAAAGACATGGAAGTTGATGATTTATTTATTACTTAAACGTTAATAAACATACTTATTCTTATTAGTAACACATCATTTAGTTTGCAAATTTAGAGCATGTTTGGTATCGTATTGAGAATTTTTTTTTATCATTTCTCGGAAACAATTTTTTAAGACTCAAAAACTTAATCGGTTTGCGATTTAAAATTTTTAAATCTTACGACTTAAACTAGACAAAGAGATCTAAAAAGAGGGGGGTCGTATGAGAGGGAGAAAGAGGAGAGAGGAGGAAAGAAAGTAAGAGATGATTGAAAGAAAGAGAAAGAAAAAAAAAGAGTAAATGACAAAAAACTACCTCAACTATTGGTGTCACGACACTTTCATACATCATCTTTAAAACGTGACAATGTCATATCGCATCTTACGAATTTGTGACAATGTCATACCTCCGTCAATTTTTCTGTTAGTTATTCTATTAAGTGCTGACGTGGCAAGATATGGGGACCACTCACTAATACAGCTGGATTAAAAAATAATTAAATATATTTTTAATAATTAAAAAATTAAATTTTTTTATTTTTATATTAAATCTCTCTCTCTCTCCCTCTCTCGCCTCTCTCACCTCTCTCTTCTCTGCCCAGAACCTATTCCCATCTCCCCCCCCCCACAACCACCCCGACCCCTTCCCGTTCCTCTTACCCACCACCTCAACCTAGTTCGTCCCCCCCAAACCCAACGCGCACTCATCTCTCCTCCCCCATCTTCATCTTCATCTTCTTCCCTCTTTCTCTCTACCTGCAACCCAGAAACAAAGAGACTCACACGAGCTCCAGAAGAAAATTTCAATGGCGTCGAAGATACCTCTGAAAACCAAGGGCAAGACTCCGGCGAAGGGCTCCAAGGGCTCGGAGGATCAGCGCTCGGTGGCTCAGTCCGTGAAGGAGTGGAGCACGTGGGCCATGAAGAAGGCCAAGGTCGTCACCCACTACGGCTTCATTCCGCTGGTCATCATCATCGGCATGAACTCGGATCCCAAGCCGCAACTTTCCCAGCAGCTCAGCCCCGTTTGATCTGATCCGGGTCGGATCATTCAAATTCCGTGATGGTTTCGGTATTGTCTTTAATGGGTTAATGGGTTAATGGGTCAGTGCGTATTTGTCGAATCTACATGTTCTGGTTATGGGTAGGAGGTATTAGGGTTTAGTTATTTGATTTGAGGAATTTTATGTATGCTTGCTTAAACTGACAAATATGCACTTTTCACTGAGGATTTTGCCTTTCGTTGTTGGATTTATGGAATATATACAATTGGGGTTTCTGCTTCCTAATAAAAATAAATATAAAAAAAACCCAGAAACAAAAGTGAAATCCAGTTTCGGCCCAGGAGAAAAAAAAGAAGAAGAAGAAGAAGAAGAAGAAGAGAGAGGGAGAGAGAGAGAGAGATTTAATATAAAAGTAAAAAAATTAATTTTTTTAATTTTTAATTATTAAAAATATATTTAATTATTTTTTAATCCAGCTGTATTAGTGAGTGGTCTCCATATCTTGCCACGTCAGCACTTAACAGAAAAACTAACAGAAAATTTGACGGAGGTATGACATTGTCACAAATTCGTAAGATGCGGTATGACATTGTCACGTTTTAAAGATGAGGTATGAAAGTGTCGTGACACCAATAGTTGAGGTAGTTTTTTGTAATTTACCCAAAAAAAAGAGAGGATCAGACGAGATAGAGAGGAAGGGGAGTGAGAGAAAGAACCGAAAGAATGAAGAGAGCGGATTTGGATGAGAGATGAAAAAGGTAAAAAAAGAGGAGACAGAAATAAGAAAAGAGAGATAGATTTGGAATGAGAGGGGAGGAGGCAGAAAAAAGAAAGATGAGTTTAAGTTTAAAAACTCTAAAAACTCTTCTTTTTTTTTTATGTTTTTGGAGAATACACTATATTTTTTAGTTAGTCTTGAGTTCAGTTTTTTAAAATAGCCCTACCAAACAAGTTTTTAAGGCCTAAAACTTGAAAATTATTTTTGAGTTTAAAAGTTCGATTACCAAACAGGCTCTTAGTCTTCCAATGTAGCCTTTCTAGCATTACCCTTTATTAAACTGTAATGTAGTTATGATGCATTGTGTTTCTCTCATGAAATAAAACTACAAGGCCAAGTCATGGTTCAGTCATTGTAGTTGTTCGAAATTCTGTCTTCTTTTACACTTCAGTTTTGACTTTTTAATTGGAGTAAAATGGTAGGTCATTTGTTACTTTTATATTTTATGTAATAGTTTTTACATCTCCTTTAAAGATGTTCAAGTTGTTGTGCATGCCTCTCACCAACTAATTTGATTAGAGTATGGCGAAATTAAACTAAAGTGATATGAGTCTTATTACATACTTGTATCATGTGACAATTAATATGTGAAACATGATATAAATAAATGACAATCCCCTTTCATGAAGGGATTTTTTTAAAGGTAATGTTAGGGAAACCGAAAATTTTAAACCAAATTTGCGAACTAAATTATGTGTCACCAATAGAAAATAAGTACGTTAATTAACACTTAATTAATAATCCAATCATCTACAACCACATCATTTGGTTTAAAAATTTTGGTCCCCTTACCATTATCTTTTTCAAATAAGCTTATTTGATAGAATTTTTGTAGAGTCTACTTCACATATTTCAACGATTCAACCCTCATTCTTTAGATCTTTCCTCAAACACTACATCTAAAAAAAAATAATCCCGTAAATATCCAAAACCGAAACCATGTAGTCAAATAATTGTTTTTTAAAACTATATTAATTTATTTCTTCACTACAATTAAATGTTTTTAAAATTTTGAATTTGTCTAATCTATTTATAAATAGTTTATAAATAATATATTAAAATATAGGCGGTTTGAATTATTGAAAAAAATTATAAAATAAACACTATAAGGTATTCCTCAAATAATCTCTCAACGGAAGGGGAACTCTAATAAAAGATTTTATCTTATTAAATATTAATTGAATATATGACATGTCACATGTCACATCATCTGGTAGTAGGAGGGTAATTTTTCTAAAAATGTGAAGGTAAAAGAGTTCTAAATTGGTAAAAGGATAAACCTTGTACAGACTTATAAGATGTTGAGCTATTCCTCAACTTTCTTCAACTTTGCTAAAAAACTACATAACTTTGGGCGTATTACTGGATATTCTCCTTTGAAGTTTGGCTGCTTCCTGTGTTTTGGGGACAAACACTAGAGTGATGGACGCAATCAGCCAGTTGCAAGAAAAGGTGAATACGATTGTGACGATTGCCTTCACCACCATCAGAATGCTGCAACAGGATGCGCCTCCAGTCTGAATCTCCCCCAATTACCTGGAAGCCAGACCTGCACAGACTTCGAATCTCAATCCCAATCAGAACCCGACTCCAGACATTGACACAGAGTTCGTAAAGCAACCAAGTGATGAGGCAATACTATACCATATATTTTGCTCTAATTTTAGTATTAATTAATTAATTTTTTTGGTAGAATTTTGATACTTTGTTATGTATTTTCAACGTAGGATATTGAACATTCTCTTGAGCAAAAAGTATTCAAATGGATGAATTTTGGAGTGATTCCAATTGGAGAATGTTCATGAGTCTTTCAAGATGATTTTATCAAAGTTTTTTTTTACAAAGTCGTTTAACCGTGGCAATTAAATAAAGGCTCGGCGCGCAACTTTCCCAAATTGACGTTTCTGAACATTTTGAATATTTTGGAGGTCAATATGACATATTTTGAGAAAGATTTCTTCTGAGGATTTGTAGGAGATGTCTTCAACTTTAAAAAGAGATCTTTTGGGACAAAATCAGAGTTGATTTGATTAGTCAAAAGACTAATTTTCTGAGAAGTTTGAATTTCAGTTCAAATAGGAACCTTTTATTTCCTAGTTATCTTATTCTATTATGTTTCCTAGTTTTTAGAAGAACTTTTGTAGAAAGTATTTTATTTTCTAGTAGTATAAATAAGACTTTTTAGCCATTAGGAAAAACGTAGGCATCAATTTGGAGAACTTAGCTAGGCTTTGACGTTTTGTATTTTCAAGGTGTTTTCTATCTTTTTTCTATTTCAATAAAATTCTTTTTGTTTTTAGTTGTTCGTAACTAATTTTTGTTTGTTAGGCGCGATGCCTTGAGTTTTAGCATGAATATGTAGTCTTTATTTAATTGTTTATGATATTATTCATGCATGCTTTGAATTATTAATCACTGTGTTTAAACTGTCTCTATGTCTTAATGCTTAGCTACCATTAGGATATTTAGATAAGTAATCAGATGCAATTCGGTAGGAATACCACCAGAGGCTTGAGTATTGCTTCTTGTGATTGATAGTTGTAAGTTCACCTAGGGCAAATGTCACGTCTTAAGAGTTGCATGATTTTTTAAAGGGTAAAGTGAATAGTACCAGTATTGACTTTTTAGTGTAAAAATGTGGTTTTTCGTTAAAGTGAACAGTACCGGGAGTTTTTCGTTAAAGTTCCCTTTTTATAAAGCGTAATGAGTCATTCATGTTTATATTTGATTTGAATGCCACAGACGGATTGTATGTTTGATAGACATTCTAGCTTGAATACCACGAGTAGAATATGCATAAGGAAAACCTAACCTTCAAAGTTGCATGGGTAATTCACAAGTAATTGGTAAAACTACGTAGAATTGTTAAAGTGACGGCGGAACCTTAGTGCACAAATTTATTTTCAAAACTATTTTCTTTTGTTTTCTTTACTTTGCTAATTTATTTAATTATTTTAATTAAATTCAATTTTTTAATATTTTAGGTTATAAAATCAATCTCTTTCAAACTTTGTTTTCAAATAATTAATTAAGATTTGATATTTACATAAATTATTCATTCAATCCCCGCGGAAAATGACTTTGCTTGAGCCGTTTATACTACAACTACCTTGTTCTTTTGCAAGTATTTTTATCCCTACTTTTGCGGTTGGTAAAAATTCCTATCACCAAGCTCATGAGTGCCATCTAACCGAAGGAGGGTCAAGGGACTCTCTTTAGCCTTATAGCCTTCCAATAAATTAATATATTAATGAACAGTGTCATGCTATATTTCTTACCATCTACAACCAAGGAGGTCAAAGGGCCATAGGCCAAACATAGTCCTGTAACAAAAAACCATGGCCAAAAGGCCATAAGCCAAACATAATTTATTATTTTAATTGAATTAATATGGTTACTTAAATTAAACTACCTCAATAATTTTTTCGGATAAATTGAACCCTATCATGATGTCGAGATAAACTAAACTTCATAATGATATCCTGCATCATATTAACATAATATGATTGTGGAGGATGAGCGAGATAGATGGAGAGTCTGATGACGACCAAGATGATCCAAATAAGTCAAGAAGGGGCTTGTGAAAAAAAATATGATGAACCTAATTTGCCTTTGGATCCAAGAATTGGTAATATCTCTTTAAATGAGTACATGAGGCGCCATAGGATGATACGTTCGCGTGCCACAAACAAGTACATACAACAGGATCTTGTTGTACATCTTTAGCCAAAAGAAGCATGGAGTAGGCATTTAAGTTTTATGTTGTTAAATGTTTTTTTTTAATGTTGTTTAAGTTTCATATTGTTTAAGTTTGAATAACTCCCGCAATTAGTAAACCTAGCATTCGTGTCATACTTGATAGCTTAACAGGTTGTATCGTGTAACACCCGTTAAAGTAAACCGGTGATATGACCCGACCCGAAATCGACCTGTTAATATTATCAGATAATATGACCTGACCCATTACCCATTAAGAAAAATATATTTTAAATCAATAAATAATGAAAATGAAAAATATAATTTGACCCCAAAAAAATGTAAAACATAATACTAAATTAGTATGGACATACTAAATTTTGTAGTTGACCTTCATGAAAGTTGTAAAGTTTGTCATTACGAGTGATTATATATATATATATATACATTTTTTCACACTTCTACAATAATTATTAATTTTGCACTCAAATAAAAAAAAAACTATTCATAAGATTTGGAGGGTTTTAAAAATATAAACGACTATGTAACCATCGTCTAAGCGTAGAGGATGCAATTACGAACGTTTATGTATGCTTTTACATTTTTCAAACTTATACATTAATGATTATGAATTTAATTTATTTTGAACTCTCTTAAAAATACTATTCATGAGAGTTTGTATGGTTTTAAAAATGGGAGTTTTAAAGAAACACTCTCGGTACTATTCACTTTTAACGAAAAATCACATTTTTATATTTCCCTGCTACTATTCAGTACACCTTGATTTGTCTTTTTTCATTAAAACTAAATTTTTTTGGACTTCTCGTTAGTTTTCCTTTTAAAAATTCAAACGATAATGTACCCATCCTCAAAGCGTAGAGGATGCGATTACAAGCGTTTACATATTTTTTCACATTTTTCGCACTAGTAAATTAATTATTATAAAATTTTTAATGTGTTTGATATTTTTAAATTACTTGATATTTTTATTTTTAATGTGTTTTATAATTTTTTAATCTCACTCTTTGCCTATGGTATACAATAAAAATAAATAAATAAAACTTAAAATTTTAAAATTTGTATAGAATAATAATACAATAATAATTAATAAAAAATATATACATATCTATTATATCTATTGTATTTTATAGTAAGTTTTTTAGTAGTTTTAAAAATTAAAAAATTAAAATCATAAAATTAACTTTGTTCTTATCATGTCGAAACAAGTTACTTGCATGTCACTCTCGTGTTGTGAAATCCTGTTCCTAGATTTCACTATTATAATCTACATATTTGTATTATTGAGGTTTTATATTATTTTCGAGAATTTATATTAATTTATTTGAATTTAGATTTTAATTAAACTAGTTACGAAGTTTGAGGTTTGAAAATTAATTATTTAAAATTTGTAGACCGTTCAAGGCCACAATTTATATTTTTGAATAGAGCTCGATCTCACGAACGTGTAGGCGTAAACCGTTTGTGAAACGGAGCTATAATGAAGAAATTAGAGATGTTTTAGTATTAAAAAAAAAGGATTGGATGTTGTCAGGTGTCAGCAGAAGAGAGAAGAAGATGAGGTTGAGGGAAAGAAAAGGAGGATAGGAATGACCAATGGGGAAGGAGAACAAGGAGGGAAAATAAGGAAAGAGAGAAGGAGGGGATCGGATCCCCCTTGACCCATTTTTCTACATAACCCGACCCGATTCGGGTAGCCCATTTTTGATGGGTTTTCGTCAATTTTTCCGTCGAACCATGTTGCCTAACCACCTAGAAAACATTCCATGACCTTCCCTCTACCTATTAAACCCCAAAATTGACGATTTTTGGACTTTATTTTGCGAAAATCGCATTGTTGGTGTGAGGGGTTCAAGGGCGGCGATTAGACGTTTTTGAATGTGTGGTGGCTAACCACCACCATGGTTCAACACATCTTGAGGCCAGGAACAAACCCCAAACCATTTTGGGGGCAGCGGACCGACGAAATGGAGGAATCGAAGTTCACCATTTTAGTGTTTTCCGGCGGGTTTATGGTGGATTGGGGCTTTTTCCGACCAAATTGGCCATGGTCATAGGTATGAAACTTACTGTACTCGTTGAGCTCTACAACTCTATAAATTTTGGTAATTTTTTAAAATAGTTGAAATTTTCCAGCGAGTTAGGGCGGCCGACTGCCACGTGTCCTAGACCAATTTGAATACCTTGATTCCATTTGTGATATCTGATTGACAAAATCTCATCATATGCGGGTTTATCTCGGTGAGTGACTTTAATATATGTGATATGGTGATTACTCGATTCTTTATATTAATATCCTTTGGGGATATAACTTGGTTTTATAATGAGTTTTCTGTTAGAATGTGACTTGGTTTTATAAATGTGTTTCAGTTAAAATGTGATTCTTTTATAATTGGCCATCGATCTATTTTTATTAAATGTGAATTGATTAATGGATTGGTAATATTTGTGAAAAAATGATTTGAATTGCATATTGAAATGTTTGATAAATTGAGGGCAAGTAGGAGACCATGACCCTACTTGGTTAATTAGCGATATGAGGTCATTAGTGGTCCTGCTTGGTTAATCTACGATAAGTGATCACTGCCTAACAGTTCCGTAGGTGTGACTCTACTTTGTTAATCCGCGATAGGGGGTACCTACTTAGTTCTCTTGGCCCTGCTTGGTTAATCTGCGATAGGGGACCATATTTTCTATGAATCGTGCTTGGTTAATCCGCGATAGGCAATCCTTATATCTTTGGTATGGCCACACACACACACACTTAGGGGTGATCATGCTTCATTAATCTGCGATAGGTGATCACTGCCTAACAGATGCTTATGAGTGACTCTGCTTGGTTAATTCGCGACAGGGGGTCACTGCCTACTTGATTACTGTAGGGGTGGCTTTGCTTGGTTAATCCGGGATAAGGGGCCACTTCTTGTTTGGTTACTTATGTAGACTTCAACAGAACTGGCGTCCCTCTAGCCCTAGTTTTTAATGTACATATGAACGATGGTTTTTGAGAATCTTGGTGGTTTGAATAAGAAAAGTTGTTGGATATTTGGGTGACTCATTCGGAGTTGTTATAGACTTGATTATGTTTTCATAATTACGAACTTATCTTTGAGGTTTATAAACGGCGATCAATGGTCTTTTTTTATTGAATATCACATACTTGTATTATTGTCACTCACCCAGGCTTCACAACTTATCCAAGTTCTGATTTGCCCAGTACATCATTCCCATAAGGTTAATCTAGAACCTTAGATTTGAGTGAATGAGAATTATCCACAATAGACCTTGTGAATGTAAATTAAAATAATCATGTTATTACTCAGAATTCAAGTAGGGAATTATGTAGAGTTCCTTAATTAAATTCGTGAAATGATATGTTTTCGCATTGATTGATTAACGTAGTTAAATGCTAAGATTATGCATATTTGAGTTATGAATTGATTAATTGATGGGATTGTGGAATGACGTTGGATATGATTGTTATTATTCTGATTATATTAGCTGATCAATGTTGCTTGAGAATAATATTGTACTTCGTTGGTTATTTGATATGTTTACATGCTGTGGATGACAGTATCATATTGAAAACATAGTGATTTATATGATGGATGGAATGCAAACCTTGAATGTCATGTGGGTTTGTTATATAGTTCTGAACCTAGTAATTTCATGCTTGTTAAGTTCTAATAATTGATTGAGGAATGCTATACTTTTTGATGTGAACGTATTGTGATAAAGGTCGAAGTGTAATGAATGGTGAACTACGAATGACTTGATCCCTATTTTAGGATACGTAGGCAGTCTAACAAGGAAGTTAGATTTAGTTATAAAATGTACGAAAAATACTATGAAATTCGAATCTTGATCTATGCTTTGTACATATCCCAGAAGCGAGGTATGCTAGATTTATGTGTATTTGATGATGTCACGTGTCGATTCGGGACGTATGTCGGGATCGGGGCATGACATGTGTAAACCTGTTAAGGACCCGTTATTAACGGATTCATATCATGTGACCCGATAATAACCCAATTAGTTATCGTGTTGACCCGAAACCCGTTATTTTCGTGTCATGTTAACGGGCCGTGTAAGAAATTGTCAGGTCTACCAAGTAGTATTAGGGTGGAGATTGTGTTGTTTAAGTTTAATGTTATTTAATATTGTTTAATGTTGTTTAGTGTTGTTTAATGGCTTAGGTAGTTATAGGAAAAATAATTAGAATTTTTTTTTGAATTTTGTCCCAAACAAAATTCAAATCCAATGGTCACCTAACGGCTAGCTAGCGTCATGCTGACGCCAGGTAGCCGTGGGGTTTGAATTTTGGGCCAGCCCAAGACTGGCTGGTTCGGGCCAATCGGTTAGCCTGATTGCACAATTTTGACCTAGTATGACCCACGAGCCATTTGGCCTAACCCTCGGTTGGAGTTGATTTTCGTGTCATTTTGGACTATTTTTAGCCCTATGACCATCTAGTCGGATCGGTTGGAGATGACCTAAGCAGGTCGGCTTTGAGTTTGATGACGTGACATCTGATTTGTTTTTTATTAATTAAATTTAATTCAATGGATTTCAATTGTGCAATTAGATGCATTGGTGGCAGCGCTGCCCTTGTCGGAGGGAGGGCAACGAAGCTCAACTGAAGAGGATTGCCCAGCTGCAGGCCGAGAACGATGCCGTGGGCCAACAATTTGGGAAGCAACTGGAAGCAGCAGGTCAGTCTTCCGAGAAATATGCGCAAATAGAACCGGTTACAATTTAATTGGATGGTTTTATTTTTTGGGTGAGGTAACTTTTTTTGTTTTATTGGCAGAGAGAGAATTGAAAGAGTGTGAGGGTTGTTTGGAGAAGCAGCAGATCATTATTTGAACATGAAGAAATCAGATTGAAAAACTAATGCTCCTTCCCTGTAGTTTCTTTGGAAATTTGCCGCTGTAATTTTCAGTTTCTATTTTAACCAGCAGTTAGTTAGTGACACTATGGATATTGTGCAATTCCCCATTTTAACCCCTTACATATATATTGTTTTTTTGTTCAAACATAAATTTTAGTGATACAAGAAGTTATTATAGATGTCACACGAGATAAACATAAAAACAAGTTGCTATGCTAAAAAAGACAAAGAAGTCCAAACAAAACACACGATGATCAAATCAGACTTAGTCCGTTGACAGAAATCGTCACCATCAGAGCCACCTTTTTATGTTGTGACTGTATATTAGAGCATTTCCACCCATGGAACATGCTAATAAACCCAAAATCCACTGCAAACCCCCTTCACCCATCTCCTCCAAGCCATGGCTGGTTGAGCTTGGCAGCAGCCATGGCAGTTCTAGCCCCAATTCCCGCTTAACGACAGTTAGTATTCACAATTAGTGGGGTGTGACATAATTGTGGCAACTTATTCTAAACAAGTTTTTGAATAGTAACTGCCACAAGTCTACTTCTAGACCCAAAACCGCCAAGTGGGTGGTGGAAGTGCTCTCTTTTTTGTACAAGAGATATTAGGGTGGGAGAATCAAACTTGATCCTTAGATGTAAGAGTGAATGCTCTTTAGAAAGACATAATGCCAACGGAAATATTCCCACGCACATGTTTTTTCATGAGTGAACGCCGTTCTCGTTTTTTCATTTGTTTTTGTTTTTGTTTCCATGAACTCAAAATCGACACGAAAAATGATCTCCAACTTTCCAAAAGGGTTCAAACCAAAACAAATGAATCGTCCTCAAACATGATGGTTGATGTCGTGTATGAATTTTCAAACATAACTAGGGTATTACAACATGAAACGTCTAAGTTGAGAATGAGTTTCGGCCGATCGAAAACTAGGATCCCATTTGGTGGGAGCGTACGCATTCTGGTAGCGTTCAATGTCAAAGGCAAATGAGTGATTTGTGAGACTGGAGCTATCTCTTTTTCTTTCCATGTTTCCCAGATTTGGCAGGTCCAGCACTTGACGTCGATGCCGCGGGCTCCTGCTTCTTAGTCCTCCCAGGATGTCTAGGAACCATCTCCGCAACTTTCAGCATCAGCTGTTTCCCTGCAATTTAGTCAAAACAAAACCGAATAATCAATATATACATGTACAAATCAAAAGACACACCAAAAACAAGGATAAATCTTTGTTTTCTGTTTAATAACTAAATAGCGCAAACAGTTGAGTTGAAGAATGAGGCGACACCCTTCGTAGGGTTAATGACATAATCAGACAAAGGAATCCCTTGCAAAGGCTCACTAAAACAACTTCAAAAACAAAGTCCATCTGTCTAAACTTAACCCTATTAATACATGAAATTCAAGAACCAAGTTATTCTGACTTGAACTATCTTTGTAAAGGTTGACAATGTTATACATCCGTTGTTCAAAGATGAGCACGGCAAAAAGTGGATATGCCCTCGTTGTTACAAACAAGGATCTCTATATCCTATATCTTATTCATTCCCCATTACCCAACCCAGGTCATAGCTTTAGTCACAGATTAGGAGACTATGATATAAGGTGAGAGTAAACTTGTGGGACTCTAGAAAATTTTGTCGAAAAGGAGAAAAACAGCGAGACACTGCCAAATATGACAAAAGTTTTTGCTTATATAGAGAGACTAATTTAACCGGATACCTTTGCTAACACGTTGAGTTTTATTTCAATAATTGAGATTCTCTCTACAATATTCCCTCTCACTATGGATTATAAGCAGTCAAGGAAAGACAAATGGGCTAGTCGAACACAATTATAACTATCCGCTCCTAAAATCTCGCATTAACTGATACATTACTGGAAGTAAGGGTAAGTACAGTCATAATAAAGCAACACTTACTGGAAGTAATGTCTGGATTATATGGAGTTCCACCTTCCCTTTTAAGCAAGACCCTCACTCTCCCAATTTGCATGAAATCGCGCGGATAAGCCTTATCTATCTACAGTAGTCAAACACGCTGCATATATTAGCACAACTCACACCCATTACTACACACAACTTTACGATACAGATGGTGCAAATGTAGGAATAACAAACCTCAATTGCAAATGGGACTTTGAAATAACTGCAACAATCAGCAATCTCAGCACAAGTAGGACCTTCGCACGCTTTCGCGATACTGATTCGTCTCCCTTCCGCCATCGTTTTCTTCGAGTTAATATAAACCGGATAAAGCACAATCCATTTCTTTATATTGGGGGTCTCCTTATCCATATCTCGCCTACTAAATATCCTACACAAAAAATTACAACACAAACCCATTACACTGCTTTCCTTCCTAAACACAAATGTACGAAAAATTAATGATAAATTAAATGGATTGTGTGCACACATTCAATCAATCTGCTATAAGTAAGACGAAGATCAATCCCAAATCCCAATTACAGCTAAATATTCAATGGGTAAACATCTCTAATTCAAAAACCCCAAAAAAAAAAAAAAAAACCAAACAAAGGTGTAAACTTGCACCATCGTAAAGATCAAGAAACCCTAAAATTCCAGCGGCAGAAAGAAAATTCACGAGGGATTGAATCCATGAACTAACCCAACAAAAAACCAATTGAAAATTTTAGAAATTATGGAAAAATTTAAAGAAATAAACAATTCGAGCCAAATGAATCGAATGGAATGCGTGATCTGAAGAAATTACCAGAAGTTGAAAAAAGCAATGGATGGTTTGAAGAGCAAGCCGTGATATGCGAGAGATTGAGACTGGGATGGAGTTTCGACGACGGGGACTGTCCACAGCGCGGTAGAAAAGTACGGTTTTTCTCCGACCTGAGTTTTAATGCCCAGTAGCCAATAATTCGGGTTGCTAGGTCTCCTTCAATATTTCAGGCCCGTTTTTATTTCGAGTTGGGCTTGACCTTCATCGGTTAGTAAACCCGACTCACAAATGAAAATAAACAGGTAAGAGTATCTCCATTAGGCTCGCTAAATGAGGGTCCTTGATTATTCTAACAAAAAAAAAAAAACACAGAAAAAATAAGTTTCAACAGGCTAGTTAAATGACTAGCTATTTAATTTGTGAATGGTAACTAGCTAGATTTAAGGAATGAGTCATGAAATTTGAGTTTTCTCATTTTACTACTTTTGATTCGATTGATCGCTTGATCCTTCATTAAATTAATGACATGATGAGTGTGAGATTTTCATATGGATTCACGTGTAAGTTACATTTGCACTATATTGACCATAAAGCTCAACAGCTTAATGGAGAAATGGATTTTTTTTTTTTTGAAGAAGGAGAAGAAGAATGAGAATTGGATAAAATAGGCAAAAAGGTGTAAATTAGTGCAAGAATTTCTCCTACTTTCAAGCCAAAATCGAATGAAATCGAATCTTCACATTTGTTGGATTGAGATGATGAGGCTTTGAAACAACAATCGTTTGTCCAAATTAGTTCTATTCAACTACTGTTGTTTACGAGATTCAATTTTAAGATCTCTTCTAATAAATATAATAGAGTGCCACAAAATGTAAGAATTATTAACAAATACATTTGATAAAGAAAATTGTTATCGGCACTTCAAATTTTCTATAATTAAAAAGAAAAATATATTTGTGACAAGTGTATAATGAGATTTCTTGAGTGATAATAATAGTTTGCTTGATAAATCAAGTGCGTATCATTGATGTTGAAAATCAATCAAGTGCGTATCATTGATGTTGAAATCAATCAAGTGCGTATCATTGATGTTGAAAATCGTTGAACTGATCAAGAGTCTTCCAAGAATATGACAGAATCAGCCTTAAAGTACCCGCTAAGCTTCCCATGCCTTGCCAACTACCATGTGTAGGAGTACTTGTGGCGCGTAGTGACACACCATGCATTCTAACCACTCCACTGGCGCGCGCCTCTTGTGAACCATTTACGCGCGTGTGCCTGCACAATCTAATCCAAATATGGCACACTCATCATCAGCCCACCTGCCAACACCGCACTTCCCATACCCAATAAAACATCATTTGCCACTCCACTCCACCACACCACACCAGACCCTGACCCGACCCGACTTCTTGGTCTCCGGCGACGCCAGCGTGATCCGACAAAACCCGACCCGATGGCCCGCAAGAAGATAAGAGAGTACGACTCCAAGAGGCTGCTCAAACAGCACCTGAAACGACTCGCTGGAATCGACCTCCAGATCAACTCAGCTCAGGTGACCGAGTCGACGGACTTCTCCGAGTTGTCGAACGAGCACACATGGCTGTCGTCGACGCGCCTTGTCGTGAAGCCCGACATGCTGTTCGGGAAGCGCGGGAAGAGCGGCCTCGTCGCCCTGAACTTGGACATCTCTCAGGTCGCCGAGTTCGTCAAGCAGCGTCTCGGTAAAGAGGTAATTGAATCCCATTTCGGATGATTTAAATCGGTTTTTGGAAACCCGAGTTTTTGGAATTGGATTTTTGGATGTTTTGTTTGATGGGTTTTGTGTACATTTTGGAAAAAGGTTGAGATGGGAGGATGCAAGGCGCCGATTAGGACGTTTATAGTGGAGCCGTTCATGCCCCATGATCAAGAATTTTACCTCTCTATTGTGTCCGAAAGGCTCGGATCAACCGTGAGTTTTTCGGAGTGTGGAGGGATCGAAATTGAAGAGAATTGGGACAAGGTATTGTCAACTTGTGTTTGTTTTGAGTGTTGGAATTAGGATGATGTTTTCTGCTTGGTTTTAGGTGGTAATTTACTATGATGTTTGTTTTTGATGTTGTGCAGGTTAAGACTATATTTCTTCCGACCGAGAAGCCTATGACGAATGATGCTTGTGCTCCACTGATTGCCACTCTTCCATTGGAGGTGTGTGTCATAGACTCGTACTGTTCATTTGTGTGCATTTCCATGTTAAGCTCGAACTTCAGTTATCGCAAGTTAATGCGTTGTTATAAGAATCAACATGAGCATATATGTTTAGGCTCGCAACACGGACATGGACTGTTTGAGTGTGAATACGAAACCAAACCACTGGAGAATAATATGTTTTACTTCTTGCACCTATAACGTTAAGATACAATTGTAGATTGAAGTCTGGTAGTGCAAAGGGAACCAGTTTTTTTTTTTTTGCTATATTTCTTGTGAATCCGTTTGATTATTGTCAGTTTATTACAACCGTGCTCTGCGTATTCAACTTTTTTGTCGGTTTTAGGACATATGCTTAATGTATTATGCTGTTACAGGTCAGAGGCAAAATTGGAGATTTCATAAAGGGCGTATTTGCTGTATTCCAGGGTACGCAATGTCCTTAGATAGATTACCAAATGCCATAGTTCAGTGTAATACTGTGATTAGTTATGTAATTATTAGTTAGGTACATGCTCATGTTGCTGAGGTTGTTCGCATTCTTGATTTTCTTTTGCAGATTTGGATTTTAGTTTCCTGGAAATGAACCCGTTTACCTTGGTTGACGGTGAACCTTATGCACTAGATATGAGGGGGGAGCTAGATGACACTGCTGCCTTCAAGAACTTCAATAAGTATGTTTCTCTTGAAGATTTTCCAAACTTTAGTTATACCCGTTTCTTGTTACTACTTTTAGTTTGATTTGTCCTTCTGACGATACTTCTAAATACTATTCAGATGGGGCAACATGGAGTTTCCATTGCCTTTCGGCAGAGTCTTAAGTCCTACAGAAACATTTATTCATTCTCTGGATGAAAAGGTAAAAACCGAACTGTTCCTTGTGTGGAAAGAAATTTATGATATATTTCAATTTACTCTGAGGATCATGGCACTTTTTAAGAGTTGCTCAAACTAAAGTCCAACATATATGTCGCAGACAAGTGCATCCTTAAAATTCACTGTGTTGAACCCAAAAGGACGCATCTGGACTATGGTAGCTGGAGGCGGTGCAAGTGTTATTTATGCTGATACTGTGAGTAACCTGATCCATTACCGCCATATGGCTCTACTGTCCTTTAGCAGCCCTTTCAAAACTTTGGATCTCCATTTTTGGCTTTAATTCATTGTCTCTCCCTTCTGTTTCTTTGAACATTGGGAACCCTTAACTCACACCATGGCCTGTCCTAATGTTCCGGCATCTTTATGGGACTTAGGTTGGAGATTTGGGTTATGCTTCAGAACTTGGAAATTATGCAGAGTATAGTGGAGCTCCAAATGAGGGAGAGGTGTTGCAGTATGCAAGAGTTGTGATCGATGTAAGAAGCTTTCCTTATATTACGAAAAGCTCTTTCTTTCTCTCTTTCTCTCTCTCACACACACCCTTCCACTCATATTTACTTCGTCTGACAACTCAAGTTTCAACCATTACATGTGGCATACACTAGTTGCCAATAAAAATCTCTTGTATTGCAGTGTGCAACAGCTGATCCAGATGGTCGTAAAAGAGCACTTATAATTGGAGGTGGTATAGCTAATTTCACAGACGTAGCTGCTACATTCAATGGAATTATTAGAGCCCTCAGGGAGAAGGTACCACCACATTTTGACATTCATATCATAAACGAGAGATTGGCCCAATTGGTTTTATTTTGTTTTGGATGCTCAAATGATTTCTCTTTTGTGACATCAAAGGAATCCAAGCTAAAGGCGGCAAGAATGCATATTTTCGTGAGAAGGGGTGGTCCAAACTATCAAATTGGTTTGGCAAAGATGCGCGCATTGGGAGAAGAACTTGGAGTTCCTCTTGAGGTATGTAATGACTTTCTGGTTGTGACATTTGATATCAGTTATTAACAAGCCTTATTCTGGAAGACCGTTAAATTCTTAAGTTGCATGCTCTCAACTGCAAGCCTGACGTCGTTTCTCAATGCAGGTTTATGGCCCTGAGGCAACAATGACGGGAATTTGCAAGCAAGCAATTGAGTGCATCATGGACGAAGCTTAAGAGTCTCTTATTTTGCAGACTTTTGAACGAGTTTTCGAGGCTCGAAATGTGTGTTATGGTTTGGCCAAAATGGCAGAAAGTGTGAATTGTGAGGTTGTCTTGGCAAGATGAGACCACAGGACTTAGTCAGTTTTCCAATCTTTTCAACTTTTGTGAGTTATTGTGATATACGAACCTTGTTTAAGTGTGTTCTTCCTTTTGAAAATAAATGGTTGCATTAAGTTTTGAACAAGTGAAAGGAAACAAGCAATCGAAAAAAATTATAGAAATCTCTAAGGGATGAGGATTTTGTCGTGAAATGTAAGAAAGACCAGAATAGTAGTATGGATATATTGTCTAATTTTATTACTGTTTGAAGGCGTAGTTTCAACATGCATTCATTGATATTGTAGATTTTGCACGTTAAGAGCTTTATGTAAAGAGCATGCACTTCATTTTCCCGACTAACATAGTAAAGAAAATAGCTCCCGTTTCACTTCAATTTTTTTTTTTTTTTTTGCAAAAATTCTCTCATCTTGTATTTTCATAGCAAATTTGAGTAAATTTTTTTTGGTGACGAAAAGAAAATCTATAATTCACATTTTTATATAAGACATTCAAGTTTATTATTATTATTTTTACAACATGACAAAAACATTAAAAAAAGAGTAAATTGTAGTAATGATTTCTTAACTCTAACTCAAAAATTCATTATCATTGGTTCATCAACTCATCAAAACGTGCAACTATGGTCCTTAGACTAAAAATTTATTACCATTGGTCCCTCAACTTTAATCCAACTGGAGAAATGATCTCCCAATTTTAATCAAATTGTTGCAATGGTCATTCCAACATAACTCATTTTAACAAAATTCTGACGAAGTTGACGAAAATAACCATAGCTACATGTTTTGATGGGTCGAGAGACCCTAATTGTAGCAATGATCCTTTTATTTTGACAAAATTCTAACGAAATTGACAAAAATAACTATAGCTACACATTTTGATGAATTAAAAGATCAGTAATAATGAATTTTTAATTGATGAACAATTACTCGGATTGAAGAACTATGGCTATCATTTACTCTTAAAAAAAAAGGAAAACTAATGAAAAAGGCTTGAAAACTTTGAGTTTTAATGATAAGGACAAAATAAAGGGTAAAGTGAATAGTGCCAGGATTGACTTTTTAGTGTAAAAATATGGTTTTTCGTTAAAGTGAACAGTATCGGGAACTTTTCGTTAAAGTTCCCTAAAAAAAAAGTACTAAGCAATTTCAAATCAGTGTTATTTTGAATCCTACATGAAAAATCGGTAGAAATAAAATAACTGAGATTAACCCTTGAAAAAAAAAAAGAGCAAAAACGCCCCCGAAAACTTGTTGCAGAAGTGACGAGGGTTGAAGTGTTTGGGGGATTTTTCCAGTTAGTTCGGTAGCGCGCACCAATCAATCAAAGCGTTGAGTGGTAAACTGGTAAGACCAAAGACTCACACGAAAGCTCTCGATACAAAGAAGCAAAAACGGAGAGAAACTTTCCAAGCAAATCCTTGAAATCTTGAAATCGAACGACCAAATGGCGCAGCAAATGTGCTTCGACTGCCTCCAACGCCGGATTCACTCCGACTTCTCCGGCAAACTTGTTTTCTCTTACGGCCTCTCCGATTCTGCCTTCCCTTTCGGCTCATCCGCCGTCGTTCAGGTCAAAGTTCAAACCTTCTCACTCCTTCTCTTTCTCTCTCATCTCTGTGCATTTTGTATTTCAAAACGTTCAAATGCTGAAGCAGTTGGTGTTTGTAGTTGTGTAATTCAAGTGGGGAAGCTGCTTCAGCTCCTCAGTTTTTGCTCAAATTTCTTCCCAGTCATCCAAATGATTGCTTGACTAATTATGTGTAAGACCCTTAATCTAACTCTAATTACTCATTTTCTCACAAATTTCAGATTTATTTTATTTTATTTTGATCAGTATGTAATAACCCCACATTGGTTATGTATAATCTGAATCGAAATTCGAACATAATTGATGATTTTCTGTTGCTGAAATGATTAAGGAGGATGAAAATCGATTCGGGTTTTTATTTTTTGTTTTTTTTCTTCCAGTAATGAATATGTCCCGGACAATGCTGAAGGCTTCAGTGATAATGGGATTGATGATAGGATCGCTTCAGTTGGAGTAACTCAGGATGAAGAAGAAATTAGTTCTGATGTTTACAGTAAAGAAAAACCAAAGTTAAATTCTTTAGTGAATGAGCCTAAGTGTTTGTCAAATGGTGGCACAGAAATATTGCTACATAGTTCTACCTGTAATCATTCCACTAGGTTTTCTTGCTCGAGAGTTATCAGCACATTGGCGCCGGTTAGTTATGTTGGCAATTTCTCAGAATCTGTTTTTGAAGAGCTTGCTGTTAACTTTTTGACCGGGTCTTTAGAAGATCACATATTGAACTCGCTTAGTCTCTTGATTGAAGGGAAAGCTTCAGGGAGAGACGCTGTAAATTTTCTTAACTTACTTGGGATACCATCATTTGATGAGAATCAGTTCCCTGGCTCCCTAAGGCATCCAAATATTGCTCCCATACTTATGATGTTTAAAGCATCCGTTTATATTGATGTAGTTCTTCCCAAAACTCCATACACATTGGAAAACATTCTCCATTACAGTCCCGAAGCCTTAAAATCTGACTGGCATATAAGGTTTCTGATATACCAGTTGCTCTCGGCGCTAGCTTATATTCATGGTTTAGGGGTTGCCCATGGCAATATATGTCCATCCAGTGTAATGCTTACTGAATCATGCTGGTCTTGGCTGTCCATTTTTGATAAGCCTGGGGCAGGATTTAATTCAAGTTCAAGAGGTAGTGAATGCACAAGTACCGTACTAGAAAAGGTAGGTTGCTCGGAAGCTGGTTGTCCCTCTCAAGGTCTTTATGCTGATTTGAAGCTTTCCCCATCTATAGACTGGAATCGTGACTTTAATCAATGGTGGAGAGGAGAGATCAGTAATTTTGAGTATCTACTCATCTTGAATAGATTAGCTGGGCGAAGGTGGGGTGACCACACATTTCATACAGTGATGCCATGGGTAATAGATTTTAGCATGAAACCTGATGAGAATTCAGATGCAGGGTGGCGGGATTTAAACAAGAGTAAATGGAGGTTGGCTAAAGGTGACGAACAGTTGGACTTCACCTATTCAACGTCGGAGTTCCCACATCATGTATCTGATGAATGTCTTTCTGAATTGGCTGTCTGCAGTTATAAAGCTAGGAGGTTACCTTTGAGTGTTCTACGTATGGCCGTTCGCTCAGTCTATGAACCTAATGAATATCCTTCTACCATGCAACGACTTTATCAGTGGACCCCTGATGAGTGTATTCCGGAGTTTTACTGCAATCCTCAAATTTTTCATTCACTCCATGCTGGTATGACTGACTTGGCGGTACCTTCATGGGCAGATGGTCCTGAGGATTTCATTAAATTGCATCGTGATGCTTTAGAAAGCGAACGGGTCTCACGCAAACTCCATCACTGGATTGATATCACCTTTGGCTACAAGATGTCAGGCGAGGCAGCTGTTTCTGCAAAGAATGTAATGCTTCCTTCATCAGAACCTATGATGCCGAGGTCTGCGGGACGCCGTCAGCTGTTCACTCAACCTCACCCCATACGACGAGGTGCAGTGCGGAAACCACGTGATAGCACCAATGAGTCAGCTTTGCATCAAGGGAAAATGAATAAATTAAGGAGTGACAGTTCTGTCCTATCTGAAACTGCTTACTTGCAAGAATTAGAAGATGCATCTTCCTTTTGTGAACATGCGATGCATTTAAGTCCCCTCTATGGCTACTATCTAGACTTTGTAAGGGACATTTCTCCTGTACAAGAGTCATCAGGCGAGAATGTAAACAAAAGTATACCTCGGTCATCTGACACTAAGAAAAACCAGTTGTCGCGGTTACATATTGATACAAGTTATCTACTTGAGCATATTGAGGTGGAGGATGAAGGTTCCCGTGGATATCAAGAGCTATTTCTTTGGAGGGAAAAATCATCTTGTTTAAAGACGTTCTCTGAAGAAATTGCAAGGGACATATTTTCTGTTGGATGTCTCTTAGCAGAACTTCATTTGAGGAAGCCACTTTTTGATCCAAGCTCATTGACCATGTACTTGGACAGTGGTGTTTTACCTGGATTGATGCATGAACTTCCTCCTCACACCAAATTACTTGTTGAAGCTTGCATTCAAAAGGATTGCATGAGGTATTCGTTTTCATTTCTCAGTTTTTAAATACAATACCATATGTTATTCCCTTGCTTTCTCTCACTCTCTCTCTGGGTAACACAAATTAGGAGACCATCGGCTAAGTGTCTGTTGGAATCACCATATTTTCCTACCACGGTTAAGGCATCCTACTTGTTTCTTGCCCCTCTCCAGCTTCTGGCTAAAGGTGGATCCTGCCTTCAGTATGCTGCAAATTTTGCAAAGCAAGGAGTCCTCAAGGCAATGGGAACATTTGCTGCTGAAATGTGTGCTCCTTATTGCTTATCGTTTGTGGTGACTCCCTTATCGGATACTGAAGCCGAATGGGCTTATATGCTACTGAAAGAATTTATCAAAAGTTTGACACCTAAAGCAGTGAAGACAATAGTCTTGCCTGCCATCCAGAAAATTTTACAGGTTAGTTTTGAGATTATTTATTTTCAGTTTTATATGGGAATATCTTCTTGAACTATTTTCTTATAGACATCCTTGTTTCAGAGTACAGGTTATTCACATCTAAAGGTTTCTATTCTACAAGACTCCTTTGTTCGAGAGATATGGAATCGAACTGGCAAACAAGTATATCTTGAAACTGTACATCCTCTTGTTATATCGAACTTATGTACTGCTGCTCATAATAGTTCAGCAACTGCTGCTTCAGTGCTGCTTATTTGCTCAAGTGAAGAGCTCGGTATACCTATTAGCATTCATCAGGTTAAACCAACCCAGAATTCTTGCCTTTGTGACTCAATAAAATTAAATTGCAAATCTGTCTTAGAAATAGACAACAAACACTGACAACACTCCAGCTAACCATTATTCTTTCACCAGACAATCTTACCCCTGATTCAATGCTTTGGGAAAGGTCTCAGTAGTGATGGAATTGACGTGCTGGTTCGAATTGGTATTCTTGTTCACGAATTTTGATATGATTTGTTTTCTCAAATTGGTATGTTCTTGTTGTAATTCTTTTATGTTCTCAAATTCCAGGTGGTCTATTGGGAGAGAGCTTCATTGTCAGACAGATGCTACCATTGCTAAAACATGTGTTTCATTCCTGTATTGGCGTTTCACGTATGAATAAGCCTG
Organism: Crataegus laevigata; assembly: GCA_963580275.1. Taxonomy (NCBI): domain Eukaryota; kingdom Viridiplantae; phylum Streptophyta; class Magnoliopsida; order Rosales; family Rosaceae; genus Crataegus; species Crataegus laevigata. The sequence continues at coordinate 10,884,272 of OY756940.1, read as the reverse complement.
AGCCTGTCCACAGCTGGAGTGCTTTCGCTCTTATTGATTGTTTGACTACAATAGATGGCCTTGTTGCATTTTTGCCAAGGGAGGTGGTTGCAAAGGAGCTAGTTGAAGTATGCGATTTTATTTCCTTATTAATTCGATGTGAAAACTAGGAGTGTTTGTGGAAATAATTGAATTTTTGTATTATTCAGGATAAAAATTGCCCACAGGTTCTGGTTCTTATGGAGACAAGTTTTGAATATAGAGTGCTTCAGGTGATGCTTGTGCATGCATTTACACTTGTTTCAGAAATACAGTGATTATCACCCAGTTTCATAGGCTGCAATTTTTCACATACTAGCCATTATGTTACAATTTCCATTAATGCTATAATGCCTCTCTTGTCTAGGTTGCTGCTACTACCCTAATGGCAGTTTGTGAACGGATAGGACCAGATTTGACAGCATTGCATGTTTTGCCACAACTTAAACAGCTATTTGATGAGCTTGCTTTCTCACCGAGAAAAGCTAGTGCTTCTACTTCCTTTGGCAGAAGGCTGAAGGGTTTGAAACCAAAAACTGACGGAGGGGGTCTGATTGAAAGTCGTATGGACCTTGCGTGAGTTCTTTTTACAGTTTATTGTACCTGCTTATTCACTAGGTTACGCTGGAATTTAATTTTTGCACATATTATTGCCTGCCTCAAATATGTGCTGAATTACTAGGTTGTTGGCAGGTTGCTTCTGTATCCTTCTTTTGCACACCTTATTGGGATAGAGAAACTTCGTCAGTGTTGTACAACATGGTTATTACTTGAGCAATATCTTCAGCAATATCATAACTGGAAGGTACAGTAGAGCTCTCTCTCTCTCTCTCTCTCTCTCTCTCTCTCTCTCTCTCTCTCTCTCTCTCTCTCAGACAGATACACACGCACATTAAAACAGATAAGTTATACGCATACGCGACACATATCCACACATTTTGCACTTCATATTCTGAACCTGTCATGATTCAGTGGGAACACACAGGAGAATTGTCTCGAAGTGGTTCAGACACTTTGCTCGGTAAAAGATCTGCATTCAGCAATCGCTCAACTCCTGAATACAGTCCTGCTAAGCTGTTGCTTAATGGGGTTGGATGGTCAATTCCACAATCACAAGGAACTAGGGGTGCCAAAAACATGATGCCTCAAAAACGGTTCTCTGAAATGCATCAGAATTCATCTGAAATGCATGCCTCAAATTTTAAATTCGAGCCCTGGTTCTGGTTCCCTAGTCCAGCTTCTAGCTGGGATGGGCCGGATTTTCTGGCCCGTTCTGGGGGTGTGAAAGATGAACATCCGTGGAAGATCAGAGCTTCTGTTGTATACTCAGTTCGTGCGCACCCTGGGGCCTTAAGGTATTTAGCTGTCTGCCCAGATGAATGTACGGTTTTTACTGCAGGAATTGGTGCAGGGTTCAAAGGGACTGTTCAGAAATGGGAGCTGGCCAGAATCAATTGTGTGTCGGGATACTACGGCCACGAGGAGGTTTGATTATCTTAAAACAGTTTCTCTTTTTTTTTTTATTATTTTTTTTTACCTTGTTAAATTGAAACCTTTATTTTATTTTTTTATACTGGATTCCTAGTAATCACAATGATTATTGTTTGTTTTTCCTAGGTTGTGAATGATATTTGTGTCTTATCGTCTAGTGGAAGAGTTGCGTCCTGTGATGGAACGATACATGTTTGGAATAGCCGAACTGGAAAATTAATTTCAGTATACTCTGAACCATCTGTGGATTCTGCACATGTTGCAAGCCCTCCATCTTCTTCCTCCAGGGCCAATCTTGACCAGGTTAATATGCTCAGTTCCAACGCACAGTCAAGTGGAATATTGACTGGAGCATTTGATGGGAGCTTGTATACTTGTATGCATCGGACAGAACTCGGCGAAAAGCTTGTAGTTGGCACTGGAAATGGTTCACTCAGGTAGATAAATAGTATTGCACATTATCCCCTTGCAAGCTGACGTAGATAAGATAATGCTTCACAGAGCTTCGGTTTTTTTTAATGTTCCCTGAATCTTACAGGTTCATTGATGTTGTCCGAGGACAAAAGCTTCACCTTTGGAGGGGGGATTCTGTGGAGTCTGGCTATCCTTCTCTTGTTTCTTCCATATGCTCCTGTGGGTCTGACAAAATGCAACCGGATGGAGCTTCTTCACCCTCTTGGATTGCAGCTGGATTGAGTTCTGGTCATTGTAGATTATTTGATGCAAGGAGCGGAAATGTTATATCCTCTTGGAAGGCTCATGATGGATACGTGACAAAGGTATTGCAGAAAAAGCTAGAGAAAATCTTCATTTTAAATTAAATTCATATCTAATTTACCATTTTACGGGTGCAGTTGGCTGCACCAGAGGACCATTTACTTGTGTCCAGCTCTCTTGACCGGTCTTTAAGAATTTGGGACTTGAGAAGGTACTTCCAGACATTCATTAACGAAGACATGTATCATTCTGAAATGCGTCACACTATCCAGCTCTCGTTAAACTTGTCAACTCCTTGTGCAGGAATTGGCCATCTCAGCCCACAATTCTTCAGGGTCATAGAGACGGTGTATCTTCATTCTCCGTGTGGGGCCAAGACGTTATTTCAATTTCCAGAAATAAGATTGGAATTTCTTCTCTGTCTAAATCCTCCGATGATGTAAATGTCGCTGAACTTTTATCACCATTTCTCGCACATATATGATTCGCACACACTCACATTTTCCTTTTAAAATTAACAAATATACGGGTGTGATCGTGTGATAATCATTTGGCAGGATGGGCAGCACGCTGTTACATGTCAAAAACTGTACATGGCGGATCACGGATCAAGAAATTTTTCGGTGTTGTCGAGCATAAGTATTTTACCCTTCTCAAGGTTGTTCCTTGTTGGAACAGAAGATGGCTACCTAAGAATATGCTGCTGATGAGGGCTTTTAATTTCCCTTCAAATTCTGCTGTACATTCTGTATCCATTGTTTTTATTTAAATTTATTTATTTATTTTTGTTGTCTTTTAAGTTTATATCCTTATTCCTTAGGTAGAGACTGTTGAGTGAAGAAAGAAGGGGTTGCTCGGCTGCTTTAGATATTATCTTTGTAATGCATTGATTGTAGTTAGAAATAATTATTTGTATAAAATAATTGTGCAAATTGTTGTTTTACACTAAACAATATATGTGTAATGGGTATATAATGAGGACGAATTTGTGATATCACTTTTTTTTTTATACAATTTGTAACATATGTTTTTGTGGGGCTTATTGTGTAATGTATTTCAATGATTCAAACCTTCTGTTTTAAATATTTTTTCAAAAGTTATGTCTATTAAAAATTATCAAAATCTGAAGTTATATGAATGTTGGATTAAGAGTTTAGTGTTTTTAAGTTGTTGGTAGAATTGTATTCTTTCATTTTGTTTACTACAAATGAATTTCTTAATGATTTTGCATTTATCTAATTTTTTGCAAGGACAATCTACGAATAATGTTCTAAAAAATTGACGGTTTTGATTGTTAAAATACATTATGGAGTGAGCCTCATAAAAATGTGTGTAAAAATTGTGTAAAAAAAGTGCTGTCATGTTGCCAATGTTCCACTTTATATATAATTATGACAAAAAGTTTATGCTTTCACACTCTCTTTTTATTTTTCTCGCTAAGTTATAGAATTGAGTTAAGCTAATAGGTCAAGATAGTTTTTTTTTTTTTTGAGAAATGGGTAGAGACTACCCAGGGCAGAGATGCCAAGAGAACACAGGAAGCCTACACCGAGGCAAGCAACACGAACTGTGAAAACGAGCAAATCAGGGGATCAGTACAACAAGACGCTGCAACAGATGCAAAGCGACACCCCCTAAAATGCTCAAACAAAATCAAGGTGGACAAGGTAACCCATCATTGTTTAATACAAAAACTAAAGAAGATGGGGGTCGATCAACCCAAGATTCCTCGCACATCTCCGGACACCGTACCGACGCCAACCAATCCGCCGCCTTATTGGCTGATCTTGGAACCCAAGACCAGCGACAGTCCTGGAAAGAACTCCCTAAACGCCTGACTTTCGCCAGAGTAGGAAAAGCTTCCCAGCTGCCACTATCCAAAGAGACATTCAAGCATGAGATCGACTTAAGGGAATCAGACTCAATAATGACCGAACTGAAACCCAGAGATAAACCCAACTTACACCCATGAAAAAGGGCCAAAGCTTCCGCATGAGCCACACTAGCAGCCGAAAGTTTGACCCTAGCAGCAGCAAGAAAAATTCCAACAGCATCCCTCGCAACTACCCCCGCAAAGCTCTCACCGCTCAATGGTTTCCAGCTTGCATCCACATTCAATTTGATGAACGGGGAAATGGGAGGGTTCCAGCCAGCAGGCAAAACAACGTTCCTCAAAGCAGGTGTACGGTGAGACCCAAAGAAACAATTTGCTTCAAAATAAGCAATAGCCGAGAGGGAAATCTCAAACAAAACCCAAGAGGGGTTGACAGGCTTACGATTATAGATAAAGGCGCACCTGGCTTTCCAAATGTGCCAACATGTGAAGGCAATGAGAACAAGCAGACGCTCATTGTCCCGAGAAGACCGACAATCCGACACAATGATGCCATTCAGCCATTGGTCCCAAGTCGATATCACTGCTCGATTCAATCTATAATTTAACATTCCCCCGAACCAGATAGGTTCCACCCACGAGCATAAAAGAAACATATGCTCCACAGATTCCTCAGCACACTGGCAAATAGGGCAGAAAGGGGAAGGGGCGGATCGGCGTCTGAAGAGAGCTGTCATGGATGGGAGAGCATGGTGAAGTGACTTCCACAGGAAGTTTCGAATTTTTGGAGGGATTTTCAGATTCCAAATGTGCTTCCAAATAGTCTTGGGGACAAGCTGAAAAGGTAACATATGATGACCTCCCAAATTAATCCTCTCGGAATGCGCCCTGTGATATCCAGATTTCACCGTGTATCTACCGCGCTTGTTGAAAGCCCAAACCAAACGATCGTTCTTATCAGTATCCCCAATATCAGTGTCAGTTATGGCAAGTTGCTCAATCTCAGACAAGAAACCCCTGAGAAAGTCGATGTTCCAATCACCCGAGGCCTGACTGATTAAAGAAGCCACCTGCGTATTTCTGGACACCGTCACAGCCCCAGAAGGAGTTAGATGGTCCGCAGGAAGATAAGGGATCCATCGATCGATCCATACCCTTACCTCCCTGCCACTCATAATCTGCCAATGTATCCCCTTTAATAATAAGTCTCTGCCCACCAGGATACTATTCCACGCCCAAGACACACGACACCCTCGCCTAGCCTCCAGCAGTGAACAGTGGGGAAAATACCGAGCCTTCAGGACTCTTGCCCAAACAGAAGTCGGATCTTGGAGTAGCCTCCAACACTGCTTAGCCAGGAGAGCATCATTGAAATCTTGGAAATTCCGAAATCCCATACCCCCAACATCCTTAGGCAAGCCGAGGGTATGAGTGGACACCCAGTGAATGCTCCCTTTATCCCCGTTGTTCCCCCACCAAAATCCTGCAATAAGCACATCTAATTCCTTACAAACTACCAAGGGAAATTTGAAGATGTTCATTGGATAAGCGGGAATAGCCTGCGCAACCGCCTTAATCAAAACCTCATTTCCTGCAAGGGACAGAGTACGCTGCTTCCAGCCTTGAATTTTTCCCAAAATTCTACCCTTCACAAAGGCAAGACCTCTCCTCTTCGATCGGCCCCAAATGGCAGGGACTCCCAGATAATTTCCTGGATCCTTCACCACCGTCACCCCCAGAATCCCCCCAAGTTCCACCGTAACTCTGTCCGGGACATTACCTCCAAAATAAACGCTCGACTTAAGGAGGTTAACCTCCTGCCTAGAGGCCGAACAATAGGCCCTCAGTAAGTCAACCAAGTTTTGACAATTTCTCTTATCTGCCTTCAAGAAGATCAAGGTGTCATCTGCAAAAAAAAATGTGTGAGACCATTGGTCCGTCCGGGTTCATCCGCACACCCACCAGATTCCCTAACCTTACAGCAGAATGAATCATTCGGGAAAACACCTCGCTGATTAGGAGAAATAAGTAAGGGGATAGTGGATCACCTTGCCTTAATCCCCTTGAAGGCGCAAACTTGTTTCCTGGCTGACCGTTAATGATGACTGCAAAATTTACTGTCAAACACGAAACGTTCATTTATTAAAATGTTGACGTTCAGTTATCTCTATAGATAAAGCCAGGCAGCCCAACTTGGGTTCATCGGCTTCACCAAAAAACTCTTTTTCTTTCCTCCCTGCGTGCAGATCAGTAGCAGCAGTTGTTCTTCTCCTCCTTAATTGTTCATCACTCCAAAAACTTCATTTCATCATAACTTTTTCATACGGTAACAAAATCGTGCAAGGCCGGAGCCTATAGATTCATATTAGAACCCTCTTCTATCTGACAGAACACCCACGCCTCAAAATCTACTGTGCTCAAAGATTGGAGCATAGAAGAGTGATGGCTTTCTGGCAGAGTTTTTTCGATTTCGCCCAATCCCACTAGAATTTGGTCTCGGCTTAAGAGAGAAAGTTGATCCTCTCCTCACGAGCTTTCTACCTATACTTGAGTTCTCTGAGCGAATTGAAGTGAATTGAAGGGATTGTTGATTGAATAATTAGGAAATCCGGAAGATCGGGGCACGTTTTCAGGTTTTGTATTATTCTATCCTTTCTTTCTCTTTCTGCGATTTTTTTCTTCAATTTGAAGATGCAAGTTCTGATTTAGTCCGTCGATGGTGGTGTGTCACTTACATACGGAGTTTAATTCGTTCTTATGTGCAAAGTAGTTTAGCAGGCTATGATGTATAGCCTTTCATTTGATTCATTGCAGCTCATCGTGAAGTTGCAAAGGTTCTTTTTCGACGTTTCATCACTCAACGCTGCATTAATTTTGTGTTGCTTCGTTTAGTATCGGTATCCATTAGAAAGAAGCAAACAACATGTGCATGACGATTCTCTAAGGTACAAAGAGCCAATCATGTTACCCCGTGTCTTTCTTTAAATATTATTTTCTCTGTTTTAAAATCCGGTTGAAAACATCTTAAGAGACTGTAATGCCGGTTATAAAAATGTTATTTCACACGCGGATAATAATGTGATTAAATTAGTTATTAAATGATTTTTTTTGAACAAACGATATTATCTACATTAAAGGGGTGAGTTTAGCCTCACAATGAGCTAACAATAATGTGATTCAATCAGTTGTTTATTTGTTTTGTTTTTAAACAAACGATATTATCTACACTAAAGTCTAAGGGGTGGGGGTGGGCTTAGCCTTATAATGGGTTAGCAATAATCTAATTCAATTAGTTATTTATTAAATATTATTTTTTCTATTCTTAATATAAATTTAATAAAGACCGATTTTATTATGTGAATTTAGCTGTTTTAATTGATTTATGGGAATTTTCTTGTAGCATGATATAAAATTATTCATTTACTTCAAATATTTGATTTTTCTTTTGTCAATTTACGCATATAAATATATTTAAAACGTATAAGCCACCCATAACATACCGTAACTCAAAAATACTTCCTGCTCGCACGCGTCTAAGAAGGCTAGTGAATCAATAATATTGTGTGTTTTTTTTAACTTTCTCGCATTTAGTACCAAAAAGTGCAAAGATATGGGGATTAACCACTTTTACCCTTAAATATAAAAGTGAAAAACCCGCTTCGCCCATCCAAAGCCCTTTGCCTTGTAACTTTCTCAGTCTTTCTGCTCGTTCCCAGTGAGCAATGGCACGGAGTGATTCAGACCTCGGCGCTTTAAACGACGCGTTTAGCTCCGCTCAAATCTCCAAACACAAAGAACCGACTGGTCCGAACTACACAAACGACGATGGCGTGCAAGTCACGTGCTTCAGTGAGGTCGTCAACGAAACCGCCTTCCACCTCCAAATCATCCGCCTTCCCAAGCAGGTTCGTCTTCAATCCACATCTCTCCTCTTTTTTTTGTTCAATTTCCTCTTGAATTTTGTTCAATTTAATGCTGAATTGAACTGCCCAAGTCAAATTTGGGCAACAGAATTCGTTATATTTGTGATTTTTCTTTTGCTTAGAAAAATTTAGGGTGAAATGTTGAACAAATTGTGAATTGGGTAAAAATTTCTGATTAATTGGAGTGTGATTATATGCAATGATTGGTAGCAACTCTGCAGAATTGGGGAATTTTTTTTATTTTGCTTAGAAAAATCTAGGCGATTATTTGCAGATATGGTTAAATAATTTTCAGAAGTTTGAAACTTTGATCAAATTCTGAATTGGGTAAATTGTTTCCATTATTTTGAGTGTAGATATATGCATGGATTGGTTACAACTCTGCAAAATTTGGGCATTTGTATGCAGCAGCACCTACGAGACCTGTAAGTTGGTAATTTTATGTTAAATTTCTTCTAAAATTAATCTCTCTTTACACACGTGAATTCTGACCTCTTTGTGCTGCTTGGATTACATTTTTTTTAACTACAATCATTACTATTGATGGCACAGAATACAGTGGGTGTTACATCCATACTTGGCGGGGCTTCTGATAATACAGGGTCGGGCATTGCTCGAAGATTAGGTAGATTATCAATTTTGTTTTGATAAATTTGGGTTTGTCATCGCCTTTTTTTTCTCCGCCTAATCCGTCGTCTGACATGTCGTGTTTTTCAGTGTTAAAGACTGGGCTGAACATAATTTTGGCTTGCAATATTCCTAAGAATAGTCCCATGCTTGAGGTCTGGACCCTCTCTGTCTTGAACACATAAGACTATCTGATGTCTTCTTTGCCGTTGGCATATATGCATGGATTGCTCGTGTTGGCATGTTTTGTTAGCTATTTTCACTGAATCATTTGCCCCTTCTTTATGTGATTTCAGGCAGATGCTGAAAAATTGTTGGTTCAGAAGCTAATCAGTCTTGGGTACACAAGGCCAAAGTCCGGAGGATTGTCGTCATAGCTGGGGATTTTTGACCCCGCTGGGTATGAGAAATGTTTACTGGTCTGGTTACAGCTGTCAAGCGTCGTAGGAACCCTTACTAGTCTAATTATAGTTGAAAAGTGGACACTTTTTTGCACGCTATGTTGTGCTTCTACATGTACCAGTTTGGTGGGGTGGTGGGTGGTTGAGACAATTGAACCAGACTTGATGCTGATTTAAAAAGGTGCTCAAGCATTTTGGACATGGTTTTTGATTGTTAACAGGAGTTGGTGTGATGAGTTCAGCTTCTTGCATTTTTGTTGGTTTTAGATTGTTTTTATTGATTGCAAAGTATTTCCAGAAAGCAAGCCATAGTTTATGAGTTTCCTATATTTATGCCCTTCCTAAAATTCATAAACTCGTAGACGATGGCTTCCTTTCTTCTGATTTTTATTCATTTCTTGTATGCACAGAAAATTAGGGTTTGGGTTTTCTACAGATCTAGCGTTTGGGTTTTGGAGGGCCTCTTGATCTGCACCTAACCCTTCAAACTCACTCACATGGGAGCTTGAGCAGATTGCTCAGCTCATTCTGCGCAAGCGCCCTTGTAGGAAAAAGAAAGTAGAGGGGTGGAAATGAAGAGTTCAAATTTTCTATACTTATGGACTCTATCATTTATTGACACGTATTAAATTTATGACAACAAAGTCAATAAGGATTATAGAGGTCACACACAATATCACTGTAAAAGATTTGATCTCGAAGATGGAATGGATTATAGATGCACGCATAGCCATCGTCATAGCCATCGTTAGCAGTTAACGCATATTTCCATCTTTTCATCTGTTGATTCAATCCTACAGTTTTCTATGCAGCACTTTATTTTTTTTGATTTAATGAAATAGTAAGAAGGGGAATTTGAAAAGGATAATACTTAGATACTCACTAGCTAGTATTTTATTTACTAACTTTCTAATGTGGCCGAATTAAAATAGGTCATGTGTTTCTTGTTTTTTAAAGTTCGAGAAAAAAATTAATAACATGTCTATTATTATTTAAAATAGTGAAATATATGTTAAAATATCGTTGGACAAAATTAAAATGTGTGCACTCACTAGTGAGTACATAAGTATTATCATTGATAAATTAACATACTGGAGGTCAATAAACATGCATATCGTATAGCTTACTTAAACCAAGTTTTAAAGATAAGCTCATTCTTTGTCTCAATTAATTATTTGGCTCACCAGTCACCACTGTAAAGTGATAATGATGCTCACCGCCCTATTGATTATCGTTGAATAAATTTAATTTAATCTATCTACTACACAAATCTTAAAATTTAATCTAAAATAAGTAATAAAATGGTATGCACCGCCACTACTACTTTAGGGTGGTTAGCAAACATACACTAATATAAATTATAAATTATATTAATCACTCCCTTTCTTTATCGGTCTTCACAATGTATGAAGCTATTCAGTAGTTTTCTTTTTAATAAATTCGGAAAACGAAGAGATTGAAAAACGAATTTATTAAATTTAATACAGTATAGAGAGACAGTGATGGAGCCACCTTTAGACTAGGGTAGGCTCGGGCCTATTCTCAAATAATTTTTTCCTAACAACTTCTACTAACATTAATTAATTTTATAATACAACTATTAACTTGAATTTGTAATTGTATTGGTTAGTCCAATTAACTTAAATCCAACAAATACAAAGCCTTAAATTTTTTACATTAAAGATTCGAAACTATAGTTCTATTCTAATATTAGTTGATCATATTCTCTATTTCTTGCCTATATACAAGTTTTCCCTTTGCTTGCAGACTATTATTTTGGTTAATTTTTCATTTCCCTCTATTATATCGTCTATGAAATCAAGAAGAGAAAAATATTTCCTTTTTCCAAATTAGTACAAAAAAACCCTTCAGATGCTGTGATGTCTTAATGTTTTTAGAAAAATGTTTTCTTGATTGCTATGAGAAAATGAATGCATGGTCAGTCGGTCAGTCACTTTTGAATTTGATACCAAGGTGACCAAATGAACGAGATAGTTTCTACATGTATTATGTCTATTTTGATCTAAAGTGTGCCATTCTTAACATGAATTTCTGACTCTGCGCCATTGGAGAGATGAAAAGACATATCTCGTCCAACGTGCAGCAAACTCATTACAAGCTCGCACTCCCTTCTCTAATGACATTATATATAGGTTACCTCCTCTAGTGACATTATATAGGTTAGCCGTACATTTGTTCATCCATTTCAATTTTATTGCCATGTCTTGTTTTTCCTTTCAACAAAATGGTTGGATATTTATCTTCTTTATATTACCGGTTTTCAGACTTCAAGACATTGCTGTATGTCTCAGATAGCTGATATAGGATTGCATCAACACTTTGTTTCAGGGTTTTCGACATCATATTCATATTCACCTCCAACTCATTACGCTCTAAAAATTGGGTCGTTTTCATTGCTTAACAAATCTTCGGCGGACAAATACAAGACGGGAGAATTTGACGCTGGAGGATACAAATGGTTAAACCCTCATTATCTCTTCTGCTAGCGTTTGAGTTTAATAACATCTTCTGCAAACTTATGTTTCAATTTCACTGTTTGACATTAGTTCTATGACATTTTTTTTTGTAGTGCAAGAATGTGTTTTTTATATTTCGTGCTGTGTAAGCTGGTAATTTTTTTTTAAAATATTATTTTTATTTAAATATTTTTAATGACACGTGGCACCCACGTTATCACTTAACCGTAGAACTAATAGTTTGACTAACGGATGTATGAGACTGTCCCAAAATTTACACTTTAGGTAAAAAAATTGATGTATTAAATGTTGAAAACCACCAAACATGAAGATAGTAAACTGTCTTTTGCCCTAAAAAAAAATATAAACCACTTTCTGAATTATTTCTTTCCCCTTCAAATTGGCCTCCCCTGCATTTTCCACCTTTAAGATTAGCAACATTCCTCTAAGGTACACCATATCCAGAATGAATATGGAATCTACGCGTATTATTCTACTCTACGCATAGACAATTCACACTCCAGAAATATAATTTAGGTACTCAATGAGTACAAGTTTCACTACTAAATCGTCAAAAGAACAGCCCAATTCAAGAACACCAAAAGGTTTGGAACTACTTGCAACATACAGTACTAACTGGATAAGAAAAAACCGTCAACATCACATAATTTATTTCAGAAATTAAACAACTTATCCCCATGAACTGAAGAAGAATCATCTCTTTCTACTGTTTAACTTTAGTTTTCTTCTTCTGCTAGAGACGGTCCAAACCACTGTCGGCATCTCCCTAAAAAACAAAAGAAAGCACAAGAAATCAGAGCAGAACAGATGGAATGCCAAATTGTAAGTGACCGATAAGAAATTATAAGAGGATGCTAATTACCGTTGAAGAACAACTGAAAACCTAATAAAACAAAACCTCAGTAACCCAACATCAGAATCATGGGGAAAATTCATACATAGGATTAGAAAAGTTTGGATATAACAATATGCTACACTGGGCTTTTCGAGTTTGACTGCGGGCGTCAACATGTTTTTATTTAAATCTATCAGTAATTGAACAACTTCCAATACTTCAGTAGCAATTGTAACCAGATGAAATAAAGAAAATGATAGCTGAATAAAAAGTGATTGTTTCAGCATAGTTCAGGATCTATGACCGCAGCAACCGTCATCGTGTGATTTGTACGTTATTTTCCTCGTGGGTTTCGAATGCAGCCTCTCTAGTCATCTACTTTGTAATAATAATACAGCTTAGAATGCAGTCTTAGAAAGCAAATGATAGAATCAAATGAGATTAACCGAACCGAAAAATAAAAATATGATCAAATTCCGCAACCATACTACGCATCCTTATCAACCAATACATTCACAAGTGCCCAACAAAAACACAAATATTACCACAATAACACAGCACATAAACGAGGGAAAGAATCAAACCTGAGCGCGGACATAGCCGCAGAGAGCGAAGGTGGAGCACTGGCCAGTGTAGATGCCATGCTCATCCAAATGCCCAATGTTGCTTCTCGAGAAGGAGAAGGAAATGAGGAGGAGAAATGGAGAAAGGAAGAAGGCACTGGCGCAAGAAACAGATGGATGGGTTTTATTTTGAAAAGTTTTCATTACTGTCGGTTAAAACCGACAAAAACATTTTTTAAAATAAAAACTGACAGAAAATTCGACAGGCAAAAAAAGGCGGCAAAAATACCCCAAAATTCCCTCTCAAAATTTTTATTTCCTCCCCAAAATTTTGTTACGATTTAAAAAAATAAAATAATAATTGTTTGGTTTAATAAATAAATAAATAAAATGCATTTAAATAGAATACGTTTTTAAAAATTAAATAAATAATTGTTTGGTTTAATAGATAATAACGCATGTAAAGAAACAAAAAGATAATTGTACAATGAAAATGTCATCACACAAACTAAATATTGTCTAATCAATACTTGAAAAACATAAATAAAAATTTAGCACAAATTTCTTTTCTCACTTAAAAATTTAGGCAAATTTAACAGAGATATGCATTCTATGAAACTAGTTTCAATGATCTAACAATCAAACTTGTTTGTAGATACTACAAGATCGCATACGTAAAAAATTGCAAAAAAAAAATATTCAGAGATTAGGTAACAGAACAAAAGTTTTCGACGGTTATAAACGAAAAATCATAATTTAACGGTTATTTTAGCTCTGATTTTGATGATTTTTTTACAGCTACACTCCTCGACCCTATAAGAATGCATTGAAAGAATTCGATCTTCAATTTAAAATATTGACACTAGTGGATACCATAAAATCTTATTCTATACTTAATGGAAGTATAATATTAACTCTAATTGTTTGTTTAATCTACCGTTTTGACGCGATATGCGTTTTACGAAACGTTTTTCAACAATCCAACCGTCAAACTTATTTGTCAACACTCCAAGATTGCATACGTAAAAAAAATCGTAAAAAACAAACATTCAGAGATTACGTAACAAAAGTTTTTGACGGTTATAAACAAAAAATCACAATTTAACGGTTATTTTAGCTTTGATTTTAATGATTTTTTACAGCTATACTCATCGACCCTATAAGAATATAATGATTAAATTTGATTTTCAATTTAAAATATTTACACTAGTGGATACCACAAAATCTTATTTTATACTTGACTGGGGAAGTATAACATTAACTCTAAGTGTTTGTTTAATCTACCGTTTTGATGCAATACGCATTCTACGAAACGTTTTTCAACGATCTAACTGTCAAACTTGTTTGTATACACTTTGAGATCGCATACGTATAAAAAAACAAAAAACAAACATTCAGAGATTAGGTAACAGAACAAAAATTTTCAACGGTTATAAACGAAAAATCACAATTTTACGGTTATTTTAGCTCTGATTTTGATGATTTTTTTTACAGCTACACTCCTTGACCATATAAGAATGCATTGAATGAATTCAATCTTCAATTTAAAATATTTATACTATTGGATACCACAAAATCTTATTTTATACTTGATGGGGAATTATAACATTAACTCTTAAATGTTTGTTTAATCTATCGTTTTGATGCGATACGTATTCTACGAAACGTTTTTCAACGATCCAACCGTGAAACTTGTTTGTACACACTCTGAAATTGCATACGTAAAAAATCACAAAAAATAAACATTTAGAGATTAGGTAACGGAACAAAAGTTTTCGATGGTTCTAAAGGAAAAATCACAATTTAACAGTTATTTTAGCTCCGATTTTGATGATTTTTTTTACAGCTACACTCCTCGACCCTATAAGAATGCAATCAATGAATTCGATCTTCAATTTAAAACAATTACACTAGTGGATAAATCTTATTTAATACTTAATGGAAGTGTAACATTCACTCTTAAGTGTTTGTTAAATCTATCAATTTGATAGGATATACATTCTACAAAACTAGTTTCAACGATCCAACAGTCAAATATGTTTGTATATACTCCAAGATTGACACACCCTGACCCGGAATGTCCACTAGGACTTCGAATCGAGCTATGCTGGCCGACACCTGGAAGGTGACGAAGCCATAAAGTGTAGTGAGGTGGAAAATGTGAATAAATTTAAACCTAAGAGTGCCTAAATACCAGAGTGATCTAGTGAGCGAAAGCAAACCCATCTCACATGTGACATTAGAGAATAAGTAAGGTACAATAGAGCGGGTAAGAATCATACCCTCAGAGATAGCCACCTAAACTGAGATTCTTGAGGAATTCTCGTCGATACGAACTTTCAGCAAGTAACACCTAGAGGGGCGCAAAACATAAAAGGTGAGTGGGCAAAAACAAAGGTTTTGAAAGCATCTTTCTTTTTAACAATGTAATAACCCCTCATCGTAGAACCCGTATAATTTCTTAGAAAATAATACTACATACGTATATAAAATCATGCTCACAAGCAGTGGAAACCGATGTATATGCCATGTCTAGTCTCAACCAATATAAAAATGCAAGCCAGGTGATAATAAATCAATGTAAATGTTATGTCAGCTGGAGTCACCTAACGTGATCTATAGCTCATAATCTATTCCTGCACACGAGTCGGAACCACCTAGAGTGGTTTGTACGACAGGGCTGGGTGTAAATAAATACGCTCAAGTGCTACGATCACGTGAAGAATGTGCAAATAATCGTGGGTCACCTATGAGTCGGAATCACCTATAATGGTTTGTATGACAGGACTGTGCACCTGGCTTGGATCCAAGGTGAGCGTGTGGTGCGGGAGGTGAACATCAAGTGAAGGATTGTGCCCTGGCAACGGGTCGGAGCACTAACACCGGGGTGCAGGAAAATGAGTACTAAATGCATCTCAACATAATCATACTCACCGTATTCACTATTATCATAATGTACTGACCTGGAACTTACTGTGGCTTTCGCAGCATCAATGCATACTATGCATATCTAAGCTAATGCATATACTAAAATGTAATTCAATTGACATGGCATTCAAATCACATTACATTTAAAATAAGTTATGGGAAAAACATAGAGCATATATACGTATGTATATAAAAAACCAAAAGCCCACTCACTGATAGGTAGCAGGGTCGTAACCCCTGAACCTCGCTTGGCCAAAAATGTGTCGACGAGGACGTTGGGCCCTAAGGGTGGTGGATTGTAACATCCCACATTGCCCATGGGAGAGGATCATGTAAGCCTTATATGTATATTCCTATCTCTACCTAGCACAAGACTTTTTGGGAGCTCATTGGCTTCGTGTTCCATAGGAACTCCGAAGTTAAGCGAGTTCGCGTGAGAGCAATCCCAGGATGGGTGACCCACTGGGAAGTTCTCGTGTGAGTTCCCAGAAACAAAACCGTGAGGGCGTGCTTGGGGCCCAAAGTGGACAATATCGTGCTACGGTGAAGTCGAGCTCGGGTTGTGGTGGGGGCCTGGGTCGGGATGTGACAAATTGGTATCAGAGCCATTCCCTGGCAAGAAATGTGCTAACGAGGACGTCGGGCCTCTAATAGGGGTGGATTGTAACATCCCACATCGACCAGTGGAGAGGATCCTGTAAGCCTTATATGTATATTCCTATCTCTACCTAGCACGAGGCCTTTTGGGAGGTTACTTGCTTCCGGTTCCATAGGAACTCCGAAGTCGAGCGAGTTCGTGCGAGAGCAATCCCAGGATGGGTGACCCACTGGGAAGTTCTCGTGTGAGTTCCCAGAAACAAAATCGAGAGGGCGTGCTCGGGACCCAAAGCGGACAATATCGTGTTACGGTGGAGTCGAGCCCGGGTTGTGATGGAGGCTTGGGTCGGGATGTAGGTCACCCATCCTGGGATTGCTTTCGCGTGAACTCGCTTAACTTCGGAGTTCCTATAAAACCCAAAGCCAGTGAGCTCCCAAAAGGCCTCGTGCTAGGTAGAGATAGGAATATACATATAAGGCATATAAGATCCTCTCCCCTGGGCGATGTGGGATGCTACAAAAATAGAATGTGTAAAAAATCGCAAAAAAAAAAAAAAAACATTCAAAGATTATTCTGGCGGCTGTCCAAAATTTTGCTTTGTTCGTGTCGGTTATATCCGACAGGGCCATGAGTGAAAAAAATATTTAAAAAATGTGTTTATTAATTTATTTTGAATCAATATAACATTTTAAAATAATAAAATCAGACATGATATAGTACACCAGATACTCATGTGTGTTTATGTGCCAGACAATGTGCTTTGTGACACATTGAAAAAAATTGTTTGAATTTCTTTGTATCTTGTTGCTTGCCTGTGAGGGAGCATAATCCTTATTACAAAAATGATAGAGCCTTGTAGTTTGTTGTTATTATTCTCTCAAAAAATTTATGGCTCGTGAGAATTTGGTTCATTAGACTTTAGGGTCATGAGTGAAAAAAAAAATATTTAAAATATGTGTTTATTTATTTATAATCAATATAACATTTTAAAATACAAAATTTTCATTATACTAAAATAATAACCACCAAAAAGTAAAATAATAAAATATTTAATTTTTATCGGTTATAACCGCCACTATTAACTTAAAAACTGCCAGAATTAGTAAAAAATATTAAAAAAAAGGATTAAAAAATACTGTCAGTTATAATTGACAGGATTTTTCTAATATCCGCCACCTAAAACTAATATTGTAGTAGTGTGGGTTGATAATGGAGCTTAATCTCGAAAGGAATACATTTTGAACTAGACGACTTTTGCATTATCCTTGTGAGTGTTGGTAAAGATCTTGATAAATTTTTTTCTCCAATGTGTATAAAACCGTTGTTTTAAATTAAAGTGGGATGTTCTTGTAAATCTTGAAGTGTAATCTTATTCTTTATGTGATGGCTGTTGCTGGAAGCTACAGCTCTATCCTAAGGGAAATCAGAAAGGAAAGGGTACTCATATTTATCTCTATTTGGAATTGGATGATCTGAAAAAACTTGTTAAACGCCTCTCTCTTTTATTACAAAAGTGGCTTGAGACATTGTTGACTCTAAAAACTACTTAGCCTACACGGCGTGCAGGACGAGTAATTAACAAGCAAACTACATCCTTCAAATTGTGCGGGGCGTGCCAACTTGTCGGCCGAGCTCGGCCGGGGAGTAAAAATATGCTGATGTGCTGTGTTGATGTGCGCGGCTGACTTCTATGTCCTGCGATTGCGGCCGAGGAAGGAACACATCTCAGCCTCTGGATTGTCAAGCTTGAAGACATGGCTACTAACTACAAAGTTCACAAGTCGTCGTCGCTGGCTTCGGTCACGGTGACAGTATTTGCAGAGTAAACTCATGCCGAATTGACACCAAAGTATAAGGGCACATATACTCAAAGCGGATGAAATTTTTGATGGTGAATGTGGTTCGGCCGTCCGAATGCCGAACTCTAAACCCCACTTGTGAGTATGTGATCATAAAACAACCCGACGTTTGAGGTGCCGAGCCTAACAATCAGCAACACCTCACTTCGTCGAGAAGGCTAATGAGATGACCTCCATCGATAGGGATTTGAAAATCCTTGTCGACCGAGACTTGGATAGATAACCAGTCGGTCTCGACGCAGTGCTGTTTATCCAAACTGAAGGTGCTCTGAGGTTGGCTGATTCTACGACAACAGTGCTATTTATCCAAACTGAAGGTGTCACCGGTTGCAGTCACAGTGTTGTTTATCTCATCTGAAGATGTGAAGGCGGAAAAAAAATAAAAATCTTAAAGGTGTTGAGAAGTTTTGCATATAGCGAGAATTTGCGCAGGGCAGATTTGTGTGTTGAGTTGGAGATCCCCTTTCCGTTGCCATTGCACTTGTATTTATAGTAGCCATTTTCCCTCTGATCGAATTGGAACTCCATCCGGATCAAGACTCCTTACCCTGATCCAACCTTATCTCGGCCACTTCTACTTCCACCAGGATTCTGAACCTAGCTTTTTATCTGGCCACGTCCCTTCAAGTTCCCGTATCTCAGTCTCGGTGAGACTCCATACTGCACTAGGACCTTACTTCCTTATCCATTTAACAACAGGACTCCCTCCTTTATATTTATCCGGATGACTCATTTTCTTAATAGGACTTGGCCGACCTCAGTTACTCGGCCCACAAATCGGATTTCCTATGACATCTTTTAAACTAAACTTCTGGGTCGAGAAACACTTCTCGCTCTGTCCAAACCTTCATTTTGGGCCCAAACATTGCCCCCTCACTTCTAAGGTCGTCGACTTCTAACTATTGGTCGAGCCTCGGCCTTGAAGAAGTGAAACCACTTTAATCACCTCGAAACTCTTAACCATGCGCATTCATGAGACACGATTATCCGTCTTTATTCTCCCTAAATTTCTGCCACGTGGCGACACCCCTAGCTTACTCAGCAGCCCTAATGATGTTTCTCGAAACACGCAGCTACTGAAACGTCTCTCGCCACCACACGCAATCGTGCGTTTTCAATTTTCCGAGACTTTCGGTCTTTTCGCCTTGATTATCCCAAATATTCGTAATGATTGGCCCATTTTTAGTTGATTTTATCCCAATTCGAAAATCAAACGTCTGGTCTTCCCACCAAAATGTCTATAAATAACCAGTTCCTATTTCAATCACATTCTTACGCTTTCAGAACCTCTGAATTTCCTTCTACTTTGCTCTCCAAAACCCAGAATTCCTTCAAGCTTTCTGCGAGAAATCCTTCCAGTTTCCATCTAAAAACCTTTTAAATATCTACCCAAAAAACTTCCAGAATTTTTCCAATGGCCTCTTTCATCTCCTAGATTTCTAAAGAATGCGCTAAGAGCAAGAACATCATCGACCGATTATCCATCAAGACTCTGCGCTTCGAGAGTGACATGGATGTCACCCACTAGATCCTTGGACCACTCTTCAGGGACGCAGTTCCTTCATCTATCAGTAACCTCTGCAAGGACCACTGCCTATCACCCTTTCTGTAAGGGTTTGAATGGTCGAAGTGGGATTCGGCCAAGCGCCAAGGCTCTGGCCTTCGACCACTGCAACTTGGGTAGCCTGGGTTGCCCGAATGGAGAAGCTCTTTGGCGAGCAATGGAAGACTCTTGGTATCTGTAATGCCATCAGACTTTCATCCATGGAAATCACTATGGATAAGGAGCTCCTTATGGCGGCCCTGAATTTTTAGTGCTTGGCCACCAACACCCTGGTTCTCCCGCTCGGCTCTATTGGCCTCACTGTCCTTGACGTCACCACCATTTTGGGGACTTCCTCTTCTGGCACCCTAGTCGATGCTGCCCTCTCTGGGTGTCCGTCAAAATTAGACTTGAAGGTAGTTTTCGATGAATTGGCTGTCGAGTCCATGAGACAAGAAGGATACGAGCCTTCAAAAGAAGACGTCTAGAAACGGCAAAAAAACTTCCTTAACTAAAACACCCTCATCTACCACTTTGCTGGTCGAGGAGAGTCAGGCCCTCGAAGGGGAGAACATGAGGCTTTCCTCTTCTATTGGTACAAAAAATTCATTTGTTGTACCAAATCAAATAAATGCCTGGTCGAGAACATGCCAATGGCCGAGGCCCTAGTTAGCGGTCGCATCCTGGCACTCAGCCCATCCATTCTTGCCAATTTGCTGCGCTGCCTGGCTGAGGCGACCCTTCACAAGATCGACTCGCACCAGAACAGACTCCTTTGGGTATTCCAACTTTGGCTGCAGGTTTATTTCGCCACCCTACGACCAGAGAATGCTCACTTCTTTCCTTCTGAAGCCCTAGGCCTTCAGCTGGCTTCTCGACCCGAGCCTCCTGACAAGGCCAAAGAAGTTTTCATATACTTCTTCGGTCTCAACGCCCTTTCTGATGATGAATTGCTGATCTGTCGTCATCGAGAGTACCCCAAATTAATCCAGCTTCTGACATCATCATGGAGTGAAGATGATGATGCCGCCCTTCGCCAAGCCTGGGGATCGTTCGTGCTTTTTCGCGACCTTCCCCTTGGCCGTGACGCCCGTCGAGCAAGCTGGGAGGTCTACCACCCTCATTTCATTGCCCGGCAGCTTGGCTACGTCCAAGGTTCTTCGGTGCCTCTTCTCTCATCCCGCTCTCTCCTAAGCCGAAGACACCTCTTCAGCTCTCTTGAGAGGGAGTGAAAAGATGCCGAGAAGGACTTTTAGGAGTGGTACATAAAGTTCCACCTTCGACTAGCCATCCCTGAAACTTTCAACACCGATGCTTTCGGTGATTGGTGGAAGGAATACACCAAGGATTTTTTCAGCACGCCAGTCGAAGACGTCGTTAACCGGATTTTCAGTGACAGACCCAAGATGACTTCTACCCTCTAAACCAAAGAGACGACCCAAGGTATATACCTCTCATTTAAATATTTAACTCAGCTCAAACTAACTTTATTTATTCAGGCGGTCGTGTGCCAAAGCCAGCAGACGTGACTGCTGCGGCTAAGAAAAAACCTGTCATCCCTTCTAAAAAGGCTGCTGCCATTGTGGCGGCCTTGCAAAAGAAGTGGCCGCACCTGGAAGTCGAGGCGACTGGTGAATCTCTCCTTCCCCAAAAGCGTGTCAAGCAAATGGTGAGGAAATGGGAGCGGGAGATTCACGTCATCTCCAGCCAGTCGACAGGAGCAACTACTCCCATTGTCTCTCCTCCTATCATTATCGTCCCGGCTTGAACAGCAAAACGACCGACCCTAGCTGGTCCAGGAATTAAGATCTACATTGCTGGACCATCACTCACCATTCGACCTGTTTCTCAGGTCGTGGTCGAGCCGACAGCTGCTCCAGAGGTCGAGGCTCTTACAGTTCAAGGGTCGTTTGCTGCGTCTCATCCGGTCGTAAAATCTCCCCAAGCATCCAAAACAAGCAAGAGTCATCTTGTAAGAGGAAGAGGTATAACTATGTTGTTGGTAATTCTTCTAATTTTCATTTTGAACTTCCTAGTACTAACAAATTCTATCTTAGGGTGATGAAATTGACAAGACCTCGTTGACGAGCTGTCCTCGACCACTTTCCCCAAATCCTCCTTCAGTGGCCAAAGACATCCCGGTCGATCCTCCTGCAGTAATTAAGGGAAAGAGGGCCCTTACCGAGCCCGAAGCGTCGACGGAATCACCGGTCAATCCGCAAAATGAGAGCTTCGTGATCCCACCTCAGGAAGCTACTTCGACCTTTGTAAATTCCTATCACTTAATGTCAGGTGCCCATTTCCTCATACCACCGAAAATTCTATGCGTCGAAGGGCGTTATCTATATTTCCTGGCCACCTCAGTGGCCATCGAACATAGATAACCTTCATAGGCCTCGTGAATTAAGGGAAAGTCTTAAGTACTAGGCTCAGCTATTAAGCTATTTAGGCTCGAGCAACAAGCCAACAGATATGGCTGAAGTTTCTTCTCGGCAGGTCTAACATTATTTCTAACCTTAAACCTTTCATGTTTGACATTTGCCCTAATCAACTCTTTGTGTGAAGCCCTCCTGGAAGGTCGAGGTCGACGCCCTACTCTCCATTACTTCTGGCGTGGCGGGTTCTTCTGCTACCTTGACCAAACCTACCCCTGCTGCTGCCGAATCTCCTGCTTTTGCTTGGCTGCAAAACCTCATTTGTCTCTCGACATCAAAAATCCTGAAGTGGAATGGTCTCGACTCTGTTGGCGAATGCCTGAACGCTCTTGCTTCTAAAGGTCAATTGGACAATGAAACCATTGTTGAATTGTCTTATATTTTAGAGAAAACTCGAGAATTCTTCCTTATTTTTGAAAGGGCTCTTCGAGCAGAAGATTACCTAAAAGCTGCAGTGGCTGCTCAGGGAGCCATTCGACCGGAGCTTGAGACAATAAAGGAGCAGAAGTTGGAACTGGCCGCCTTTGATGACCATATCGCAGAGCTCCAACGTCGAATGTCGACCGTTGTTTCCGTTTTTGAAGCAAACTTTGAGACGAACAAGACTAAGTTGACGGAGCTTGCTGTTGGTGCGAAATGAATTGCACAGATGAAATCGGAGAAAAGGATGCGCCAGGCTGAAGTCACGCTGGGCGAAGTGAGGTGGCTGGAACTTACAGCTGCTCTCGAAGCTTATCTCCAATCGACTTCTTAGGAATGTAATAGACTGCTTTCTTTATTTGTAATATTTTCATTTTAATGAAATGAAACACCTTTATTCTTGCATTTCCCAAGTTGTCGGATAGTATTTCTTTAAAAATTGTCCATTGATTGGCAATTTGTGAACTAAACCAGTTCGATCCTTGAGATGATATGCCCTTTGCCGATAACCTTGCGAATAACAAATGGCCCTTCCCAATTCGGCGACCATTTTCTGAACCTAGGGTCTTTAATTCCTACTGGCAGCACGGTTTGCCATACTAATTCGCCCTTGCCAAACATTTTTTGTTTAACTATCTGATTATAGGCTCGTTCGGTAATTTTCTTTTGTGCGACTAACAGATTATAAGCGTCGAGCTGAGCTTCCTCTAAATCTTCTAACTCTTGTCTCATAGCCTGACTGTACTCGGCACTGAACAGACTACTTTTCTCAATCATTATTAGTGAATTTATATTTAGCTCGACGGGCAACATTGCATCGTGTCTATAAGTTAATGCATATGAAGTCGTCCCAATGGCTGACCGGAGTGAGGTTCGATAGGCCTATAACGCTTCATTTAACTTTAAATGCCACATACCAGGCCTCTCTTTTACCATCTTTTCAAGGATGCTGATCAAAACCTTATTGCTTGCTTCGGCTTGCCCATTCGCTTGTGGGTAATACAACGTAGACTGCTCAAGTCGAATTTTAAGGTTTTCCGTATATTCCTTAAACCTGTCAGATGTAAAAACTGTACCATTGTCCATTATAATTGTCTCTGGCACACCGAATCTAGTTACGATGTTTTCCTCAACGAAGTCACAAACTTCTTTAGATGTTAATTTGGCATATGATTTTGCTTCGACCCATTTGGTGAAGTAATCTGTCTCAACGAGTATCCATACACGCTTCACCGATTCGGAAGATGGTGTAATTTTGCTGATTATATCTATGGCCCATCCTCTAAACGGCCATGGTTTGGTGACTGAATACAACAATTCGATCGGGATTCTCTGTGCAGGGCCATGAATTTAGCAGTGCACACATCCCCACTCAAACTCGATATAATTCTTTAGAATGCTTGGCCAGAAATAACCGTGTCGGTGGAGCAACCATTGCATCTTTCGACCGGATTGATGAGCTCCGCATATTTCTTCATGAACCTTGGCAATTGCCTGTGTGACCTCTTTAGGGCCGAGGCATAGCAATAACAGGCCATCATCACATTTTCTGTACAACACGTTTTGGTACAACACGTAATTCGTGGCGTGAACCCTCTTCTTACGGTCGTGTTTGCCATTAGGGTTGTCGAGGTATCGTATGATCGTCCCTCGCCAATCATCTGGCAATGGCTTGACCACGTAAACTTCGACCGGATCTTTTCGTTCTAACAACGAAGGTAAGGACATGACTCGCGTTCGGATCACATGATCTTTTTCGAGAATCTGTTGATTCACTACGGTCGGGTATGATTGTCGTATTACGGGCATCGCCCGGCCTATCCTGCCCCCCATGAGTTGTGCGCCAGCTATTTGGGCTAATTCGTCTGCATCGGTATTGTGGACTCCAAAAATATGCGTGAACGTAATTCCATCGAAGGATTCGACCAAATAGTTGGCGACCATGTGATAGGGAGCCAGAGTGCAACTCATACAACGAAAAGTGCCATTGAGTTAGTTAATCACCAGGTCAGATTCACCGAGGACAAGGACGCGAGGTGCCTGTAAGTCATGAAGGATACTGAGGCCGATGATGAGAGCCTTATACTCGGCCTGGTTATTTGAACAGTTGAAGTCTAGCTTCAGAGAGAAATACCACCGACGGTGCTCTGGAGACTGAATGACTATTCCAACCCCAGCCGAAACGGAAGTACTCGATCCATCAAAGTACATTGTCTAGTAATTGTCTTGGGTCTCCATCATGCTGATTTCGACGTCATTGCCCCCAAAGTCGTATGGAGACGGGTGTTGAGCCAAGAAATCGACCAGTGCTTGGCCCTTGACAGCCTTCTGGGGTACGTATTGCAAACTGAATTTAGACAATGCCATTGTCCACTTCCCAATTCGGCCTTTGACAATCGGGCGAGTGAGCATATAATGGATGACGTCGGTTTGGGCAATGACTTGAGTGACGGATGGGAGCATATAATGCCTGAGTTTAGATGCGGCGAAAAATAAAGCTAAGCAGAGTTTCTCGATAGCCGAATAGTTGATCTCCGGAGCATTGAGGTTGCCGCTAAGGTAAAAGATAGCCTGCTCGCGCCCATCATCATTGTCTTGTGCTATGAGACAGCCGATAGACTCTTCGGCCGCAGAGATATACAACTTAAGAGGTCTGCCTCGTCGAGGCGGGACAAAGACATATGGGGTCAAAAGAGCCACCTTGATCTGTGTGAAGGCCTTTTGATGCTCAGTGCACCACTCAAACTTGTTAGAGTCTTTGAGTTTAAGCAATGTGGAAAAAGCTTGTATCTTCCCTACCGAATTTGCAATGAATTGGCGGAGAAAGTTGATCTTATCGAGCAACGACTGTAACTGCTTCTTTGTCGCGCCGGGGGGGGGGGGGGCGGAGCGTTAATGATCGCCCGAGCCTTGTTCTCATCGACTTCAATACCCCGGTTGTGTACCAAGAAATCTAAGAAATGGCCGGCTGATACGCTGAAAGCACACTTAGCAGGGTTCATTTTGAGGTTATGCCGGCGCATGCGTAAGAAAGCTTAGCGAAGGTCTTCCAAATGTGTCTGTCAACGTTTCGACTTTATTACAACATCATTAATGTATACTTCGACTGTAGTCCCAATTAGATCATGGAAAATAGCGTTCACCGCTTGTTGGTATGTGGCGTCGGCGTTATTTAGGCAGAATGGAATAACGACCCACTCGTATGTACTAAGTGCCCCTGGGCATCGAAAAGCAATTTTGTGAACATCAACCTCGGCGATGAAAATCTGGTTATAACCAGCATGTCCATCCATAAAGGATAAAATATCATGGCTTGTTGCTGGATCGATTAATATATCCGAAATCGGCTTTGTATATTCATCTTTGGGAGTCGCCAGATTTAGATTTCAAAAATCGATACAAATTCACAGGCACCATTTCCTTTAGAATTGGGACGATATTCGCCAACCATTCGACGTATCGAGCTATCTGAATGAAACCGGCATTTAAGAGTCGAACAGTCTTGTCTTTTATGCCGAGTTGCACTTCGGTTAAGAATCGTCGAGGTGGTTGACGAAATGGTTTGCATCTAGGCTTAATGCGCAACTCATGTTCAACGAGCTTTCGATCTAAACCAGGCATCTCATGGTAACTCAAAGCAAAACAATCTTTAAATTCCTTGAGTAAATTACAAAGCTCATTTTTCATAGGTTAGGGGTAACAAAGCATTAATAAATAAAGTCCGTGGATCTTCGGCCATCCCAACATTTATTTCTTCTAAAGGGTCCTTGACCTGAGGTCGATTATCCTCGAGTTCGGTCGGTATGGCCTAAACTTTATCCAACGAGAGAGCTGGGCTATTGTCTCATTCAGTAAGAAACTTAATTAGGTTGACTCCCGAGTTTTGTTGCTTGGCAACAGCATACCAATGGGCCAGCAGTCGTTCTATGGTTGATGAAACCACGGCCTGACGCACTTCTTGGTTGGTATCAGTCATCGGTGTCGTCGAATAGGTTGGCCAATCCGAGTCTCGCCGAATCCTGATGTACAGTCTCGGCGGCAACCTCGATGGTCTTTTGTACTGAAATCTGAGTCAGCCGCCCTTCCTCATTGAAACCCTGCAAGGTGAAGTAGCCGACATAGTCATCATAATAGCGGGCCTGAATCATGTTGGCTTTGAATGGCTGGTTGTCAGCTGGATGGACCACGACCGATTTGCCATCCTAGAAGACCTGGACTTGGTATAGTGATGAAGGGATGCATCTGGTATGATGAATCCAATCATGTCTGAGCAACGCATTGTTACTCGGTCTTTGAATCTACTATGAAGAACGCGGTCATGTGATTGTGACCGGCGATGCTTACCTCTAGAGGAAGTACTCCATTTGTCTGGGATTTGTCGCCCACAAAGCTACTCATGGTTATCCCTGATGGGATGAGTTCATCGTTTGATCATCATAGAGCTCGCATGACGGACACATGCATAACGTTGATTGTTGCTCCACAGTCGACAAATACCTTGGAAATTGGATAGCCCTCAATATGAGCCGTGATATATAACGACTTGAGATGCTGAAGATTGGTGGCCGGAGAGCGGGGAAATAATTCAGCAAAAGCTGCTTTAAGCTTGTTTTGTTTGCTCTCTGACTCACCTTCTTCGCCAACAACGAAGTCAACCCGTGTTGTTTCTTTGGCAACCACATCACCATCCAAGGAAGTTGGTTGAGAAGTAGTCGTCTGAAATTCGGCAGGTAAGATATGGACCATGCTGATCTCCATGTTGTCAAGAACTGAAAGGCCTATCGGGTCATGATCATCTTCTCTTGGGTTATCAGCCGAAACATCTTGTTTCTAAGCACCCTTGGCTTGAACATCTGTTGTATTAATAACGGGTCGCGGATCATCCTTTTGTGCCGAGTCATCGCGGGTGTCATCCTCGAGCTCACTCATTGTGAGGACTTGTGCCGTTTTACAGGCTTGCTCTTGATAAGCGATTCAAGCGTTTCTTGTGTCAAGGTACGTATTTAGTCGCACGACGCGTTCTTTCTCATTAGCCGTAAGGCCGAAGAGAGCCACTGCCTAGAAGACTTCGAAATGGTACCTTAAATATTGAAGGTCTTCCAGAGAAAAGGGAAGCTTGGCGGGGTCTATATCAGTGTATGGATCGACCTTAAAGCTGAGTACCCGAGTTTCACGTATGTGCTGGAATTTGGCCTTCATTGCTAGATTTGTGGTCTTCTGGATAATTTGCTCGGCATCTAGGGAAGTTAAGGCCAAGTCGAGGGCCTCTTGACACTCCTTTGGTAGGCCGTATAAATCATTGGCCGAATGCGTCTTATGAAATTCTCGCATGTATTATAGGGCTTCGCTGAGGAAATGAGGGTGGAGATTCCGTCGTATCTTGATTAATGGTTCTGGTGATGGCAATGAAGGGAGTTTACTTTCCGATCCCTTTCTGAATTGCTCAAAACGAGCTTTCATTTCCCCAGGTCATAGAAGGAGTTTGATCATCTTCTCAGATTCTTCAAAGGCAATTTCGATATCATGATCAGTCACCTTCTTCCCTTGAAGTAATTCAGTTATGATTGCTGGGGGCTGTCAGTCATTGCCATTCTTCATTGTTTCTTTCGGCTGCCACTTGGGAGCCGAAGAAGCTTAGGCCGCTTGTCATCGAGCTATGCAATCTATCAGCTAGCGACCACGCTTTTGAGACTTTGAAGTGCAGTATACACGTCGATTGGAGAATTGTAAGTGTACCATCGTTGGTCGTGTGGTTACGGCGGCTTGAATGTCTTTCGGTTCGCCAACGAGCCGGAACTGCCGGAGTTTCACGCATAGTAATCCTCATTATAAAATGGGGCGTCGAAGTCCAATTGTTGCCTGGCCGAAGACGATCCATCGACTTGTGGTTGGGGGCCAAGCTTGTCGAACACCTTTTGGCGCTGGTGATCGGATCATATTTATATATATTTTTACATCAAATTCACTTATCTTTTCTTAGTTAGTTCCTTATATTTTTGAGCTATTTATGTTATTTTTGTGTTTATAGGATTTGTTAAGCAAAGAAAATAAAAATAGAATAAGTGAAATTTTAAGTGTCAAATTCGTCAAAACTACCTTACTCACTTATTTTCTTTGTTTATGTTTTTGATTCGAATCGGAATGTGCAAGGCACGGAGTACTCGGTGCAAAATAAAGCAAGGCAGTGGGCAACTAACAGTAAAAGAAAACAGAAAGAAAATAAATAAAAAAAAATAGTTATGGACCCATGCACCGAAAGCACTTGCCAAAGGCAGCTGGAAATAAGGCAGTCGGTGGAGATAGAAAGCACTTGCCAAAGGCAGCTGGAAATGGGGCTTTTTCATTCGGAATTAAGAAAAGAAGGAGGCAGAGGCATCTCAGACGGGAGCTGCCATTTGGTAGCTGAAGAAACAAGAAAAACAGAATAGAGTGAGGGCTGCCAATCAAGAGGCAGCTGGGGAATTGAGCGCCCACTAGCAAAAAATAAAAGAAAGACAGAGGCGCCAGCCTCGGAAAAAAGGGGACGGACAGAAAACTAAAGACAGGAGGACCAATCTGCCTCTTGGCAGCTTGAGAGAGAGCAGCGAAAACACCGAGGCTGCCTCTTGGCAGCGTTGAAGAAAAAGCACAGCTGCCACGTGAGAAAGCTGCGCAAGCAGCAGGAATCAAAGCACCGAAGCTGCCTTGAGGCGCATCACACGGAGCACAGTGCACAGCAAGTGCACAGAGAGTTTGCTAGCACTCTCATTTCGGTTTTATCCTCCAAACTCAGATTTTACTTTTGTTTTTAATTTCTGTTTTAATAATGTGTAACTAAATTCATTTTGGCTAGAGGTTAATTCAAAGCCATGGACATATTTGTAATATGAATTGATTACCTTCAGTTGTGATTTCTGAGTTGTGAATTTAATTTGCTTAACTGCTTGATTAATAACTTATTTGTGTATGTCGATTAAGAATGCATACTTAATTTACATGCATGAATTTGATGCTAGAATATAAGTGAATTTCACCTAATCATTATGAACTTATATTCATGAGTAGTGAAGGTTGCTAGTCACAATCGCGTTAAGTGAATTCTTGGCAGGAGTATCATGCTTTTCATAGTTACGAATGCCTCGTCAATGCTTATAGTTTTCACAAAGTTTAATGATCTTTGATTGTATCTCTATTGTGCTTTTCACGTAGGGGGCTTTTGAAGAATGTTTTGAATTGTTGTATGCGTTTTTCCGTCCAATTCAATAACTTAAGGAAAACTTGAAGATTAAAAAAGTGCTGTTCACGGTTAATCTGGAGTATTGAGATTTACAATTTATTGAAAGAACAACTGAAAATCAATTTAGGTTGCATATGTGTCATGTGTGGAGAAGAACCCTCTAGCCAGTCCGTTGCCTATCCATTCACCTTAATTTTATGTTTTTGTCAATTCTATAATTTATTTAGGTTTAAATCACTTCTCGTCAAAACCAAACCCCCCCATTGTTAAATTGTATTATTTAATTAGATTTCATTATTTTTAGTCTTTTAATTCAATTTCCGTCCATTTCAGTTCTTAGTGTCTAATTTGTGTGTTTCCATTGTTTTGAGTCATTATAGTGTGTTTTGAATTATTAGAGTTTTTAGCCTAGTTTTGTGTCCTTGAGTCTTGTTTAATATTTTTAAATCAATTTAGAGTAGATTAGCAATCCCTCCTAATCCCCGGCCTAGAACGATACCCTACTTACATCTTTACTACAATTGCGAAAAAGAGGGTTAAATTTGTGTGTGGTTTTACATTCCATCAGCTGGCCCAGGCCGAGTACCTTCGGTGGCATTGCGGTAACAATAGGTGGTTGTCGGGACGTTGCTATGTTTGTAGGCGGCTGCTGTGGTGTCGGCACTTGAGGTGGCTTTTCCTTTGACTTGGTCAAGACCACTTGTGTCTTACAATGGTTACACCAAATCATCTGCTTATTGGACTACTCTTCGCTAGATCCTGACATAGCTTCAACTATCGTAGGTTCTGTCAATTCCGCTGTTGGCTTATTAGAAAACAAGTCGATCTTGAGCCGCGGCCAAGAATTCTGTTTTACAACATGCTGCATTGGCACGAACTCGGCCTTTGTTTTACCCTTATTTTTGGGTAGGTGGGCGTCTACCATGCCGATTGTTGCCGAAGGGAAGGGATTAGCATCGACGACCATCTGTTTTTTCAGAAACTTCAGTTTGCCCTTGTCGATCCAGCTTTGAATAGCATCACGGAACACCACACAGTTGTTAGTCGTATGCTTACTCGAGTTGTGGTATTTGCAATATGTTTTATCTTTCAACTCTTCGGCCTTAGGGATGTTATGTCCTGGCCGAAGCTTGATAATCTTTGCTAACAACAACTGGTCGAAGATTGCATCAGCCTTGGTAATGTCAGAGTTATAAACCTTCGATGTTTTGGCCACAGCCTCCTCAGGGGCCATGCGAGTTTTGGCATCCTTGGATTGAGCCAAAGCCTTGCAAATGTATAGCTTGTGAATTACAATCTCAGCTGTGTCTACATTGGCATATTGGGACTCGTCTCATTCGGCCGACGCGTAACTGACCGAAGGGTTTTTGTATATAGTTCCTCGTGCTGGGGATTTTGATTTTCTCTTCTTGAAGTAAGTATTCGTACTGCTCAACATGCTGAGCCAATTTGTACATATCCTGAAAATTTGCCCCAAGTTACTTCTTTTTATACTCTAAGTCTAGACCATTCAGAGCGATTCTAACGAATTCGACTTTAGGGAGAGGTAATCGTCACCAATTCCTGGCCAACTTAAACCTTGTTAAGTACTCAATTGGTGACTCATCAGATGCCTGAACTATCCTGGCCAACGAAGATACTGACATCTCCATTCCTGGCCGATAGAATTGTTCGTGGAATTTCTCGACTAGCTCTTCCCAACTTTGAATAGAGTTTGGGGGAAGATTAATATACCATGAGAATGTCAGGCCTGTCAGCAAGAAGTTGAATAATTGTAACTTGTGATAGTCACTGTTAACGTCCCCACATTGCACAGTAAAACGAGCCACATGTTTTAGAGAAGATAGGGACGACTCCCCCATAAATAGGCTGAAGTTTGGGATTTTAAAACCCTTCGGATACTCAAAGTGCTCGATGTACTCTGGGTACGGATGAATGAATTTGGGGAATTTCAGCCCCTTCTTCAAGGCTGAATCAATCATTCGTTGAATCTCTGCTACACCTACAGCAGGTGTTTCGGGCTCGAATTCATTTGTTTTACTGGTCGATCAGCTCTTTTTCTCTAGATCTATCGATTTAAGTCAAGCGGATCCTGCTTCAGCCGTTGACGCTGGTACTACATTATGCTTAGGCATGGATTGTCTTGATTGATCAGTGAATCCCAAATTCTGGGTATTGTTAACCAAGACTTCGAGCATTTTGGTATGTACGCGCTATACCCACGTACCTCTTTGAGTATCCCTCTTATTTCTTGGGCAACTGTTTGCTCGAATTGCTGAGATTGTTCCTCTAGTCATCTTCTGAAAAACAACCTGGATGGTGGATCAGAAGCTTCACCACCGTCTTCGTCACAATCTTCTACTGTCCATTCGGCAAAACATTCGTTCGTGACTTTAGTGAGTCTGGTGTCACGACAACAGTGGTTTATGCCTGCGACAGGCCCTCTGGACCTGTATTCTGGATCGTCGGTGTGGTGGTAGACTTTCCCATCCCTGTTTTCTTTTTCACTAATAGTGTTTCAATGGGCATAAACTTCGTAATTTTAGCACTAGGTCCCACTGGGCGTGCCAAAATGTTGACTCTAAAAACTACTTAGCCTACACGGCACGCATGCCGAGTAATTAACAAGCTAACTACGTCATTCAAATGTGTGCGGGGCGTGCTAACTCGTCGGCCGAGCTCGGCCGGAGAGGAAAAATATGATGATGTGCGCAGCTAACTTCTATGTCCTGCAATTGCGGCCGAGGAAGGAACACGTCTTGGCCTTTGGATTCTCAAGCTTGAAGACAAGGCTACTAACTACGAAGTTCACAAGTCGTCGTCGTTGGCTTTGGTCACGGTGACAGTATTTGTCAGAGTAAACTCATGCCGAATTAACACCAAAGTATAAGGGCACAGATGCTTAAAGCGGATGAAATTTTTGATGGTGAATGTGGTTCGGCCGTTCGAATGTGACGCACCGAGTATGCGATCATAAAACAACTCGGCGTTTGACGCACCGAGCCTAACAATCAGTAACACCTCATTTCACCGAGAAGGCTGATGAGATGACCTCTATCGATAGGGATCTGAAAATCCTTGTCGACCGAGACTTGGATAGATAACCAATCGGCCTCGACGCAGTGCTGTTTATCCAAACTGAAGGTGCTTTGAGGTCGGCTGATTCTACGACAACAGTGTTGTTTATCCAAACTGAAGGTGTCACTGATTTCCTTCACAGTGCTGTTTATCCAAATTGAAGATGTGAAGGTGGAAAAAGAAAATAAAAATCTCAAAGGTGTTGAGAGGTTTCGTGTAAAGCGAGAATTTGCACAAGGCAGATTTGTGTGTTGAGTTGGAGGTCCTTTTTCCGTTGCCATTGCACTTGTATTTATAGTAGCCCTTTTCCCTCTGATCGAATTGGAACTCTATCCGGATCAAGACTCCTTACCCTGATCCAACCTTATCTCGGCCACTCCTACTTCCACCAGGATTCTGAACCTAGCCTTCTATCCGGCCACGTCCCTTCAAGTTCCCGTATCTCAGTCTTGGCGAGACTTTTTGCTGCACTAGGACCTTACTTCCTTATCCATTTAACAACATGACTCCCTCCTTTATCTTTATTCGGACGACTCATTTTCTTAATAGGACTTGGCCGACCTCAGTTAGTCGGTCCACAAACCGGATTTCCCATGAAATCTTTCAAACTAAACCTCTGGGCCGAGAAACACTTCTCGCTCGGCCCAAACCATCATTTTGGGCCCAAACAGACATCTTTCATTTAAATCTATTAGAACAACTTGAGGGCGAGTTATTTAGGTCCATTGAACATTTAAGCTCATTAAATCTTCTACATATGTTTATTGACTCTTCTACATTACGTTCCTTGTATGAAAGAGTAAATGATGTGCATTTGTAATTAATTCATGTATTTGTATTTACTATATATGGTACATTTGAGGATGAATGAAAGTTGAGTTGAGCCAAATTTTTTGTATTTAAAATTTTTGGGAATTTAATTGAATTTATATTAATTTTAAAGTTACAAAGTTCGATTTTTAGTAAATAGTCATTAAAAATCTGTGTCGGGCTCATTCTTAGTATTTTCGAATAGAGCTCGATCCCACGAACGCGTAGGTGAAAACCGTGTGCGAATCGAAATTATTGAAATGTTCGTAGATTAATAAAATAGTGAGCTATGATTGACTTGATCACATCACAAGGTACGTAGCCAGTCTAACTTTAAGATTAGGTGTAGCCAAAAAATAAAATGGAAGGTTTCTATTCTCTTGAACTATTGATTTATTTTTGTCATGTGTGACAACTTTAATAATACCAGAACTTAGGGATGAAGTTCTCGTACCTTTTTCTTAAAGTGAGAACTATGAGTGAAAAAAAGAAGAAAAACAAAAAGAAAAATGTGACGGTAAGGCAAAAAGAGAAAGTTAAAACAAAAAAGAGAAAGTTAAAGCAAAAAAGAAAAAGTTGAAGTTGGCTTCCCATATTTCTCAATGGGATAAGAATAGTCTTCGGATTTTTTTTTGTAAAGATCTTAGGAATTCTAAAATTTTATGTGTTTATTA
Organism: Crataegus laevigata; assembly: GCA_963580275.1. Classification (NCBI taxonomy): domain Eukaryota; kingdom Viridiplantae; phylum Streptophyta; class Magnoliopsida; order Rosales; family Rosaceae; genus Crataegus; species Crataegus laevigata. Next base: position 10,849,804 of record OY756940.1, on the reverse strand, counting down.
TACATTGTGCGATTAGTTTTTATTAAGTACTGTGTGTTTAATTTTAATTAAAAAATTTAAATAATTTTTAAGATGTACGATAAATAAATATAAATCCTTACAAAGAGAATTCGGATGAAAACCAAATCCTCTCAGTGGAGCTGCAAATCAGTGCATAAATCTATTATCACAACAGCACTAACGAGAACCTTTTCATAATCTTCTAGATTATAACTGGCTCAGTGCCTTGGGTTCAAGTTATGTTGCTAATTCAAAGTTCCAAATTTTCATTTTAATGGGCATCAATATTGCATCATTGTGCTTGGGAAGAAAGGTTTGAGTGCTTTTGTGTGGGAATTTGAAGAAAGACCTTTGTAGGGTTTGAAGATTAAGTGTACGCGTCTTCCTTTGTACAATCTTTTTATTTTTTATTTTTTATTTTTATCAAACTAAATTACTTTCATTAAAAAAGGCAAAGAAAAGGGGAGCTTGAAGGCAACCCACTACCGAAATACAAGCCTAATAGTAAAAAAAAAAAACAGTAAATAGGCTCAAAAGTGGCCAACTGAACAAAAAAAAAAAAAAAACTCTAAGACAACAGCCACTAGATACGCCTCCATTGCAAGGCCGTCACCACCACCAAGAGAGCAAACCAATAAAACAAATTGATCAACGGAAAATGGGGGTAAGCAAGCCACCTGTGTAGGAAGTGCTCCCGTAATCCTACTAAATAGTGTAAAAAGTATTTTGACAGCCACCCAACACCGGAGAAGAAGCACACGGGCCAAGTAGCGTAGGCCGAATGGTTGAGGACGTGTGACGAAAAGATGCACTAGAGCAGGAGAGGGCCATGAAGGTCCAAATCTGAGACTTACTCATGGGAATTGAGACAGAGTTCATGAAACAAAGCTCAAGGAAAGCCAAAATAAAGACAAAAAAAAAAAAATCAGAAAAAAAAAACTTTTGAGTGGAAGAAAGGAAGGAAGGAAGGGGGAAGGAAGAAGGCAGCAACGGAAAAGAAGATGCAGAGAGTGGAGGAGGAAAGGAAAGAGGGAAAAAGGAGCTAGAAAAGGCTGGGAGGGTTGGGGGAAAGAAGGGGAAGAGGAAGATGTAGAGGGTGGAGAAGGAAGAGAAAGAGGAAAGGAAGGCTAGAAAGAGGGGGAAGTTGGGCTGCCGCCGAACCCAAGCTGGAGCAAGGAGCGGCGGCTAGGATGATGACTATTTTCTTGAAGGCAGAGGGGAAAGGCTAGAGAGAGAGAGGAGAGAAAACGCGTTTTTCCCAATCTTTTCACTTTCAAATTTTACCAAATCTAAGGTATCCACAGTGCATGAAGCTATTGAGTACAGTATAGAGAGATGAAAAGACGTCCAATTTGCAGCAAGCTCATTGTATGGAGAGATTTTTCAGTGTGTCTATAACACAAGGTGATATGTCACATATCCTTATATAATTGAAGGAAAGTTTTTTTATTTTTTTTATTTTTTTAATTTTTTAATTTTTTAATTTTTTATTTATAGCTAAAGCTCCTCTTGAAGCAAAAGATAACTGTTTAGCTTTAACAGTTTGTTAATCAATTTCAATTTTATTGCCATGGCTTGTAATCCCTCTCAACAAAATGGTTAGATACTTTATCTAATTTATATTACCGGTTTTCAGATTTCAAGATATTGTTGTATGCCATAGATGCATGATACACGCTTTTATCAACACTATTTTGTTTCAGTGTTTTCAACATCATATTCAGATTCAGCTCCAACTCATTACACTCTAAAAATCGGGTCGTTTTCATGGCTAACCAAAATTTTTGCGGACAAATATGAGTCGGGTGGATTTGAAGCTGGAGGATACAAATGGTAAATCATCTGCTAAAGTTTGAGTTTAATATCATCTTCTGCAAACTTATGTTTCACAGAGTGCCTGACATTGGTTCTATGACATTTTCTTTCTTTGTAATGCAATAATGTGTTTCGTGTATCATGTGCTGTGTAAGCTGGTAAAAAAAAATGTTAGTCATATATACTGTATGTTTGCTCTCAGGAAACTAGTGCTCTACCCGAATGGAAACAAGAAGAAAAATGTGGAAGGCCACATCTCTGTTTACTTGGAAATGGTTGGAGCTGATTCACTTCAGACTGGATGCGAAGTATATGTTGATTTCAGGTTCTTTTTGCTTGATCAGAATAAAGGCACGTTCCTGGTTCTTCAAGGTACATTATACCTACTTCAAAATTTAGTTCTCATCAGGTGAACATATTCATAGACCGGAAAATTTTCTTGTTTGCAAATTGCAGTTCTCACGGCTCATTTTCTGATCATTATTTTTTACCTTGCTTATTCCATAGATGCCAAGAAAAAGGAAAAATGTTTCCATGGGACGATGCGTTATTTGGGATTTGATAAGCTTATCACTCTTAAATCGTTTACTGACGCTTCCAACGGATATGTAATTGATGATTCCTGTGTGATTGGAGCGGAGGTCTTTGTTTGTAAAGAAAGAAGAGCTGGCAAAGGAGAGTCAATATCGATGATTGAGGTTGCTGTTATGTGCAAGCATGTTTGGAAGGTTGAGAACTTTTCAAAGTTAGGTGCTGACTGCTGCGAATCAGAACAATTCAATGCCGGAGAACGGAAATGGTATCTCTTCTAAGCCCTTTATATTAATGCCCTTAATAAGAGAATTTTAAATTTTTAATCCACATGGTATAATCTCGTATCACTCATCTTGTTTTACCTGCATGATAATAGAGTACTAATCACCCTTGTTAGCTAAAGTCAAATTTCTTCGAAACAAAAGCATATGGTTTTTGAGTTTCAAACTATATATACAATTTTAACTGCACAACTTTCGCACTAGATGTGGTCGATCACTGTAAAACTTGTTGAATTTTTGCTTCCAATGTAGGAGTTTGCTCTTTAATTCAAACCCAAAGAGGTGAGGTGAATAGGGTTCCGTCCCAATTAACGAGAGATACGTGGTAAAAAGTCATCACATTCGTCTCAATGTTGCAGGAAGATACTGCTCTATCCCAAGGGAAATGGCGATGGAAAGGGTACTCATATTTCTCTTTTCTTGGAATTGGATGATCCGGAAAAAGTTCCTGGTTCCAAAGTATTTGCAGAGTTTTCCCTGCGCATTGTAGATCAAATGCATGCCAAACATGAGTGGTTTATAGGTAAAGGTTGTCCTATTTCAGTGTTTAATTGTATGAATCCTTCATAACATCAGGGTGTATTATGTGTAGCTAACAACTGGTTCAGTACCTCAACTCGGGATTGGGGTTGGTCTACGTTCCTTAAACTGGACACCTTCAATCAGGCACAGAAGGGATTTCTGTTGAACGATACTTGCATAGTGGAGGCAGAGGTCACTGTCCATGGAATTGCGGAAGGACTATAGTCGGCTTGTATTTGGTTTCGGATATTGTGAAAATGAAGTTAATCGACTTGTGAATACGAATGAAGTTCTGGGTCTGAGATATGGTTTGTCCTAAAAGTGGCGTTCAATAGAACCCTAGAGCTGCAATCCTTTCCACCAAATGACTTGTGATTGAAGTGTATTTTGATAGGACCTGGTTTTTTTATTTTTTTTTATTTTTTTTAATTTTTAATTTTTAATTTTTAATCTGTCATGTGAGAAATATGTCGAGTCTTGACTAGTAAATTTAAAGTAGCTTATCTTGTGTTTAGCTAAAAACTTTGTTTGGTTAGTCTAACATGTTGGATTTATCCAATATAAATCAATCTTTAAGTGGTCTACTACATGTAATAGGAATGTAATATTGGAGAATAATGTTGATTGTGATTTGATTTCTTAAAATATCAATCCTATAGAAGGTGTCTTATATTAGAAATAGGATTGATGGAATCCTTAATTGAATATGATTATAATACTTGACTTTAAGGCTAAGAAAGCAAGTTTAGGTTTCTTTTATGGATGGAAATCCTAGCTTTTAGTCTATATAAACAACGGTCCCTAGAAGCACTAAAACATACAACATAATGCTTCCCATAGAGTATTTGTATCCGGCTAGGTGTTTATAGAAGATCTTGGTGTTGCCGTTCCTTGCTTCCTTTCATGTTCGACTTCCATGGCCGCAGTTGGAATCAGGTCAGTCACTCCTTCGTTTTATGTTTTAATTGTATAACCTTATAAGGCTAACATAACATTAACTTGTTTGACAATGGTACACTGTAAACACTGTTCCTTTGCATAAGAATTAAAATTGCAGAATGTGTTTCGAAGCCCCCACAAGCAGGTTATGGATACCTTTTCAACGAAGGCTACCTTTTTGAAGCAAAGCATAACAATTCAATCTTTAAAAGGTTTCATGTTAGGAATAACACCTTTAACTTTTCCTTATAAAAGCGGGAAAACATATTTGATTCTAGAACTGAAAACCGGTTGATTTCTCTGTAATCGATTATTGGAAAATTAAGTTTATTGACATGACCAGTCTTAACTTCAATGACCAAGATGGTAAGGTTATCTATCTGTTTGCCTGGGTGTGTTGGAGTTGAAAGCAGTAACTAATGTACACATTTTATTTCAGGGATTTTGAGAACAATTTCGGATGCACCCCACCAACTCATTACACAGTAAAATCCAGTCAGTTTCATTGCTCTCCAAAAATTCACTGGAGAAATATGAATCCGGGGACTTCGAAGCCGGAGGATACAAATGGTACAATCCTTTCTCTCAGTTTCTAATAACAAATTCTTACTATTACTTTTTTATTTATTTATAAACTTTGCAATAATTACTAGTATTTTCTTCTTATTTTCAAGCTGCTTAATTTAGAGTAGTATAATTTGTTGTTTTGCTGCAGGAAACTTGTTTTCTATCCAAACGGAAACAAGAATATGAATGTGAAAGAACACCTCTCTCTACTTGGAAATATCAGGAACAAATGCTCCCCAGATTTCGTGGGATGTGTATGCTGTTATCAGGTTGTTTTTGTTTGATCAGAACAACAGCCACTACTTTGTTTTTCAAGGTACTATTTCTTTCATTCAATTCAAACAATCAAAAAGGTTGTAGTTCTCATATTTGCAAAGCATCGTCTCATTTTCTTGTATGTTTTCCCCGTGCATTGCTTAGAACAAAAGAAAAGGTTCATGGGATGAAACTCGATTGGGGGTTCGATCAATTTCTCTCCCACAAAGCTTTCATTGAAGCTTCCAGTGGATTCCTCATTGATGATACCTGTGTGTTCGGAGCAGAGGCCTTTGTTTCTAAAGAGAGAAGCACAGGCAAAGGAGTGTCTATCAATGTGGTAAAGGATCCTGTTATGTACAAGAATACTTGGAGGATTGACGACTTCTCAAAGCTAGACGCCAAATCCTACGACTAAAAAGTATTCACTGCCGGATACCAGAAATGGTATATAACCCTAAACTTGTTAGACTTCGCTCCCTCTGTAATAAATTTCTCTCGAAGACATCAGAAACTTAAGCACAGTTTAACTAAAATTTTTGTAGACGTTTTGGTTGTTTTTCAGGAAGATACAGCTCCATCCCAAGTTAAAAAGGCAATGGAGTTGGTGCCCATCTGGCTCTTTATTTGGCTTAGCCGAACCAAAATCTCTTCCTCCTGGCTGTAAAATATATGCAGAGTTTAGCCTACGCCTCCTAGACTAGGTGTATGCCAGGCGTCAGTTTGGTAAAGGTAACGATTTGCCTAATCCTATTGCTACATATCATATGATTAATAAGGATTTGAAAATGTTATAAACTTCAAAATCAAGGGTGTTTATTGCCACCCCCTTATGAAATTCACCCCATGAACGACAACGACGCTCGAGTTCTCCGTGGTGTTTGAATCTTTGATGGCATACGATACGACGATGGTGATGCTTACTATTGAACTTGAGTTCAGTGGAAAGTTGCTTGATAATTTATGCTTGCAACCTACTGAAAATGTTCACAATTTTTGGTTGGTTGGTGCGAAATGTTACTCTCGGCTTCTGGTAGAAAACAACCGAATGTTTTTAGTAACACTAAAGGGACGATAATACATAGACAACAATTTAATTTAATGTTTAGGGTCATTTAGTTCTAATTTTTATGAAAAGTTCGTAACATCTTTGTATTCGGAGTGGGGATGGTGGAGATTCATTACACTGGGATTTTTCAATCAGGTAGGCATGGGGTTTTTTTGTTGAAGGATACATGCCTCGTGGAGGCAGATGTCACTGTCCATGGAACTACTAGTGCACCATAGCCAAATAGTAAAACAATAAAAAAATGCCTGCTGTGTGAAACTTTCACTATACTAGAAATTACCATTTGCCCGATGAACCAAATTTCATCGAGCAAAATGTCTTTACTCAAGGGAATAAAAATGTTTTTGGAATTTTAATGAAACATTCATAGTATTGTTTACTTTTAACAGTAAACTATATTTTTACCTTTTCCTGATACTATTCACTACACATTTATTTGTCATTTTTCAGTAAAACTAGAATTTTTTGGACTTTTCGTTAGTTTTTTTTCCCAGTGATTTTAGGAGGAAACCTTTCGACGAGCAAAGTAAATTTGTCAGACAAAATTTAAGCGCCAAGAGAAAAAAGTTGGCGCCTATTTTGCTAACTTTTGCCCGACAGAACAACAATTCGTCGGTGAAGGTACCTTTACCTGATGAACCATATTATTGGACAAATCCCAATTCTTTAAATATTCCGTTGGTCAATTCTCATTTTTCTTGGTGACTTAGGATTTAAGGTTTACATTTCGTCGGGAAATTTTAAAATTCATTACACTTAAATTTATAAAAATTATGATCGATAATCTTAATTGGTTTTATTTATTTATTTATTTTATTTTGTAGGCTTCTGTGTTACAGAAGAAGGACGAGTACCTCACCAATATCTGACACGCCCGGATCCGGATGTCTTAGGGACATAGGGATTGTCACGCTCAGATCCTGAGATACGCTCGAAATTGACACTTGACGGTAGACTGTAGAGGGCTGCCAGTAAATACAAATTGAAATACTGAACTGAAAATAACAATAATCACTTCTTTTTAAGGAAAAGTATAGGGGTAACCTAACACTCCAAATCTCTGAACTTTGCCTGCTACCCCCAAGCTTCTCGTATCTACTAAAACCTGCACAATTGCCTCTACACTATGGGATTGGTACACCTGGCAAACAACAACCCGGATAAGTCGTGAAGCTCGTGTAAGTGACAATAATTCTACCTATGTGATAACATTAAAAACTAACCATCGATTCGGTTTATAAACATTAAATATAAAATCATATTTTATGAAATCATAATCAAGTCATGAAAATCCCGAAGGAGTCACCCAGACATGCAATGGTTTGTCTGAAACAAATCACAAAAGCTCACAACCATAAACTCATACAACACCATGAAAAGTAGGGCTAGAGCGACACAGTTCGGCCGAAGCCTACATCTCTGAAGCTATCTAAATCCAAACTCAATCCGAAGAATCAACAAAGCAATTAATCAGGTTCCAGACCTCTCAACGGAACCATAACACCAAACGGGATTCCGGAGCACTCAACGGAATCCAACCGAGATACGATTCTGGACCTCTCAACGGAATCCGAGTGGATACGATTCTGGACCTCTCAACGGAATCCTGGTGGATACGATTCTGGACCACTTAACGGAATCTTAGAGTACAATGCATACCGAACCACTCAATGAAATCCAAGATGGATACGATTCCAGACCATTCAACGGAATCACAGATCACGAGGGATTCCGGACCACTCAACGGAATCTAGACGTAGTAGGGAACCAGACCACTCAACGTAACCCCAGTGGAAATCTAGTTCTGGATCACTTAACGGAATCGAGCAGAAGGCCAACAACCATAATGTACAACGGCTCAAAGAAACGAGACAAGGTACAAGTTACTCAATTTACAAAAACTCAACGAAGTGAAACAAGGCACAAATACTAAATATAGAAAGAATCAACAAAGCGGAAAATGAAACAATATCGAATCAGCAAATCCCCATCACAATGGGTTAACGGTCCACTACTAGCCCTCACATTTCATCACAACATGCCAATCATACAAATCAAACCACATTTCAAATATACATGTCAAATCTCACTTCATAAACATAAATCGATGGCTAAGAGTTAAAAATAACAATTCAATAGATTATAAAACCGTCATATCCACATAGGATAACAATTACAAAAATAGGGTAATCACCAATATCACATATTAAAGTCACTCACCTAGAGCCCACACTACGAATCCCTAGTTCGAATATCGAGACGTCACGTCCGATTGTCGCCCAAAACAAACATCAAATCTTGTCTCAAAAACCAAGTAATAAACCACATAATTTACATAGAACACGTCCCCAAGGATGTTCTAGGTAGATTTGGGATCGATTAACCAAAAGTCAACTTTAAGTCAAAGCTTAACCGTCGGGTCCACAACCCTAGCAATTCAATTCGAAAGATTCGTACATCAAATTTTGGATTTGTAACTTCTTAAGTCCTCAATCTGTTCATAGAACAACATATTGAAATTTCATTATGATCTGATTGTTGGATCTCTGCCAATTACAAATTCAAGTGGCGGTCAATTAGTCGATCAACTACGAAACTACGTTGAACCATTAGAATTTCACTAAGGTATGTCCCGGCCAAAATTGGAAAAAGCCAACCTCTCATTCGGTCACTGGAGCCGCCATCGGCAGCAGGGACACTCGCCGGAATATGCAAATTTTATAGATTTTCTGGGCAATTATTGGAACTCCATATCTCACTCGTTTCTCAACCAAATTCGACCCATAATATACCAAATTGAAGCTAGAGAAGTGTAGAACAAGATTATACCTGCATGAAGCCAAATTGGTGGCCAAAGGTGGCCAGAAAATGGCCTGAAAGATGGCTATTTGTAGGAAAACTGGGTTCTCGCCCGAATTTCTGGGCAACCTTTAAACGTCTATAAATTTGTCAATGCTCAATGAAATTGAGTGATTCAAAAACAAAAATCATAACTTGGAACGAGACAAACAGATTGGTACGTTTCCTGATGGCTAGCTCATTGTGGTTTGGCCAGAAAATGGTCTGGAAGTTCACGGGTTGGCCGGCCCTATGCCAACATCGTAACCTTGCCCATGACAGAATCTATCCTTCGCCTATAGCGGAATAATGACCATTAGGTAAGTACAAAACTATTGAACATATATATTTGAAAAACATCTTCATAATATAAATTTATCCATCAGCTATACTATAAAGAGGTGTTCGAAACATGTTCTAAATATTATATTGTCATCCATCAGATATCCTATACAGAACATGGGTTATAAGAAAAATAGCATACTTCAAACTAGCCTCAGTAACCATGTTATCTCATAAAACGTAGTCATTAAATCATGCTTTTCATGTATGCATTTCTACTGTTAAAACATGCATTTTTGGAAGGGGTTCACTCACCATACACCGTTGGTGCAAAGCCGTACCAAAATGGAATAACGGAAATGTTGCTATTAATTGCACCTAAGAACATAAATAGTACAATTAACAAAACTATACTTAAACAATTAAATTTTAAAAAACGGATGTTATAAACGGATTCAAAACGTCGAATAACATAAAAAAGGACCTTGGGTATAGCCACGCACCCTCACGCGCCGTCGCAAGGTGGCATCTCCAGCGGCCACGCACCATCGTGGGTCGCCAAAAAAGTAGCTGGCGCTGCCTTGGATGGTGGTGCGTACAGTTCACGCACCAGCCACGTGCAGTCTCACTCGCGGCTGGGCTGGGGTTTTGAATCGGGTTTGGGCCTGGGCTAGGGTATTGGGCTTTGGGTTAGTGGGCTTGGGGTCCAGTTCATACAGCCTGAAGGCCTAGGCTTGCATGGCCTTGAGGCCCGAGACTTAAGGGTTTTGGGGTTTAGAGTGAATGGGCTTAAGACCCTATACAAAATGGCACAAAGGCTTTAATGTTTTTAGATAATAAAAAAAAAATAAAAAAAAAAAGAAACGGGTTTCTGGTTGGGTCCTTAATGGGCCTAAGGCCCAAGGGTTCGGGCATGGTCTCGACAGAGCAAGACGCTGGAGCTTTCCCAGCTCCAGTCGACAACCACACATATCCATAGACTCTGATCTAGGTATCAAATTGAAGAGGAAGGTGAGAAGAGTAAGTTGGTACCTATGGTTCACCGTGAAATGGCCAGCGATGGTCGGAAGTTTGGGTTTGTTGGAGCTTGTCTTGAGCTTTGCTATGCCTTGCAAAGGCGAGATAGAAAGATGACGATGGTGATGGTGGTGTGGCCGATGTCGGGATGGTATGGGTGTGGGTATGGGTGGATCGGAGAGTGAGATGGAGTGAGGGCTTCGAGAGAGAGTGCAGCGAGAGAGTTGAAAGTGAGAGTGAAAAGTGAGGTCTCGGGGGAAGGGAGGAAGGGAGATGGAGAGAGTTGGGGTGCTACCACGTGGCAGCTTGTGAGTGGAGAGGACATCCCATTTTTAGATCTAGATTCGGTAATGAACTAGGGAACAAAATGCGAAATTTCATAAACTTTTAGGGACATTATGAAATTATACATTTAATTAGGAGTGAGGTTTAACAATCTACCCTTTTATAAAAATATCGTCCCTGAAATTACAATCTCAACCAAATAAAAATGGATATTGCAAATCCTCCGTTTCCCACGTCACTTCCTTAACAACATGGTTCCTTCAAAGTACATTCACCAACGGGATAACTTTGTTCCTCAAAATTTTATCATATCGATAAAGGATAACCACTGGTTCTTAGGTATAGCTAACATCTTGATTCACTTCCAGTGGCTCTGACAGAATGACATGAGAATGATATGATACATATTTCCGAAGCATGGAAACATGGAAAACGTTGTGAATCAATGACAACTCCGGTGGTAGCTCCAACCTATAGGCAACTGCACCAATTCTCTCAGTAATGTGGTAGAGACCGACATATCGATGACTCAACTTTCCTCGTTTACCAAAATGAACTACACCCTTCCAGGGAGACAACTTCAAGAACACAAAGTCACCAACCTTATACTTACAGTCCTTGGAATGTTTCTCCGCAATGCTTTTCTGTCGATTTTGTGCTGCTTTTAGGTTTTTCTTAATCAGTTGGATGTTAGCATTGGTGGTGTCCATAATCTCTGGTCCCAGTAACACCCGCTTGCTGACTTTTGTCTAACACAATGACATTTGGCATGCCTTCTTATAAAGTGCCTTAAATGGTGCCATGCCTATACTAGAATGATAGCTGTTATTGTATGCAAACTCCACCAACGACAAATAGCTATCCCAACTACCATTCCAATGGAGAACATACACTCACAACATGTCCTCCAAGGTCTGAATCGTCCGCTCAGATTGACCATCGGTCTATGGGTGATAGGCAATGCTATACAACAATGAGTGTTCGTGGTGGTATGAAATGCTTTCCAAAACCTAGAATCTCTGTCTAAAACGATAGAGACGGGTACACCATGACGTTTGACAATATTATCAATAAACAACTTTGCCAGCTTCTCCAGTGAATAGGTATGTCAAACAGGCAAGAAATGAGCGGTCTTGGTGAGTCGGTCCACAATCACCCAGATGCCATCGAGACTTGATTGCATCCTCGACAAAACATACATAAAATCCATGGTGATGTCATTCCATTTCCATGCAAGTATCAGAAGGTTCTGTAATAATCCTTCAGGTCTTTGCCTCTCGGCCTTCACCTGTTAGAAAATGATGCATTTACTCACATAATCCATCACATCCCGTTTCATTCCAACCCAGTAATAGAACAGACGGATACTGTGATATAGTTTGGTGGTTCTCAGACGTATGACATACGCCGAGATGTGAGCCTCATCTAGGATTTCCTTCTTCATCGTTTCGTTATCCTTAGGCACATACAGCCTGTTTCCCAACACTAAGGCTTCATTCATTTGAATATTAAAATCTTGCCTCTTCTTATCCTTTACGTATTGCATTAGTAATGCACACTTCAGATCAAGTTCTTGAGCTTCCCTAACCATATCCACCAGGACAGGTCTAATATGGAAATGTGCTAACCAAGCTCCCTTCTCATTTGGTTTTACGGTAACACCGGTTTCTCGAAGAGAAAATAGTAGTGGAATATGGACAGCTCGAAGGGAGGCAAGCTATCCATGATATTTCTGGCTAAATGCATCCGTTACTACATTGACATGTCTAGGATGATACTCAATTGTGCAATCATAATCAGTGATGAGCTCCATCCATCTTCTCTACCTTAAATTCAAATATTTCTGAGTGAAGGTATGTTTTAGGCTTTTATGATCGGTGAAGATGCGACACTTTTCATCGTACAAGTAATGCCTCCAAATCTTTAGAGCAAAAACCACTGCTTCGAGTTCCAAATCATGAGTGAGGTAGTTATTCTCGTGATTCTTGAGCTGTCTGGAAGCATAGGCATGACTTTTCCATGTTGCATCAGTACACAACCCAAACCTGATATAGATGCATAAGTGAAGATCTCAAACTCACCGCCATCGTTCGGAAAGGCAATGAGGAGAGCTTGAGTAAGACGCTACTTCAGCTTTTGAAAACTCTATTCATAGTCTTCATCCACTCAAATTAGAGGCAGGGTAATTGCTGAGAAACCCTAAATAAATCGTCGGTAATAGCCAGCCAAACCTAGAAAGCTCCGCACTTCTGTAACATTCCTCAGTTGCTTCCATGTAGACACTACCGAAACCTTATGAAGATCCACACTAATTCCCTTAGCAGAGACTACATGTCCAAGGAAGCTGATTTGGCTTAGCTAGAACTGACACTTGCTGAACTTAGAATACAACTGCTGATTTCTTAACCTTTCCAACACCAACCTCAAATGTTTCCTATGCTCGGCAACACTCTTGGAATAAATCAGGATGTCATCGATGAACACAATCATAAACTGATCCAGATACGGCCTGAAGACCGTGTTTATCAAATCCATAAATGCTGCAAGTGCATTCGTTAATCCGAAAGGCATGACACAGAACTCAAAGTGTCCATACCTAGTACGGAAGGCAGTCTTTAGTACATCTTCTTCCCAGATTAGTAGATGGTGATAACCTAAGCAAAGATCGATTTTAGAAAAGACTTGAGCACCCTTCAACTGGTCAAAGAGGTCATCGATCTGAGGTATAGGATAATGGTTCTTTACCGTCACCCGGTTCAACCGTCAGTAGTCGATGCAAAGTCTCATCGAACCATCATTCTTTTTGACAAATAAGACAGGAACACCCTAGGGAGACATGCTGGGCTGGATGTAACCCTTATCCATTAGCTCCTGTAGTTGAGTCTTCAATTCCCTTAATTTTGCTAGTGACATTCGATATGGTGGTAAAGAGATAGGGTTTGTTCTTGAAAGTAAATCGATGGTGAATTCGATTTCTCTTGTAGGTAGTAACCTTGGCAAGTTATCAGGAAACACATCGGTGAAATTCTTTATCACTGGCACATCTTTAGGACTCAACAAAGGTTCCTCCCTCGTGACTACATGGGCTAAGAATCCCACACATCCATTCTGTAAGAGTTTAGTTGCCTGGATAGCAGAGATAATACTATTGGGAAAAATTTACGGTGCACCCTGAAATGTGATCGACGGTCGTCCAGGTCGATTAAAAGTCACAAATTTATCCATGCAATTGACATATGCATTATGTCTGGATAGCCAATCCATTCCTAAGATGACATTGAACTCACCCAAATTGAAAGGAACTAGATTAGCCTTCAAGGTCTCCCCTTCCACTGTTACCGGGCAATTTTTATACTCCCACTGCGCACAGAAAAGATCTCCATGAGGCATTTGTACAAGCATATCGAAGCCAAGCGAGGTAGGTTGTGGGTCTAACACTCGTGCAAATGATGAAGACACAAATGAAAAAGTAACACCCGAATATATTAGAACTCTCGCCCAATTACGGCAAATAAGCAACATACCGGTAATGACTTGGGGATCCTGTTCAGCTTCCTGTTGAGTAATGGCGTTGATATGCCCATGGATCTGACGTCTTGCATTATTGTTACGGCCGCCTCTAGCCCTAAGACCCTGGTCGTTACGGTCTGTTCCGTTCCCATGAGTGTGACTACACGAAGTTGCATTAGACTGCTGCTGTTGTTTTTGCATAGAGAACTGAGTACTTTGGCTTTCACTCACGCCATAGTTCTGAGTATAACTGCCGTCATAACTAGAACTCGGGTTATCATTTCCACTATAATTTGGAATAGAAGCATAGTGCCCCGTGCCCCCATATATATGACACGTGGCTGATGATTTGAAATGACTGAATGATCGCCTCCCTGACTTACTGCTTAAGCCCTCACTAGAAGAACCTAAACCCTGACCCTATCATTTTAAGGAATGAGAGTGTCTAGGGCCAAATGGGTTAGAAGAGCTAACAGGTTCCATCATACTCCGGGATTGAAAACCACGACCCTACTGGTTCTGGTTCTGAGGTCAGTTCTGACTATGGGGTTAGTTTTGAATCTGAGGCTAATCCTGGATATCAGTTTCCTACCTAGATTGCTTGATTCTTAAGCATGTCTCGATCATTTCCTCGTAAGTTATGTGCCTTTGTGCTACCACTTCTTCACAATAGTCTGGGTTTAAGGCAATCAGTAGCTGAATCATCATTTCACTCTGGTTCCCATGTGTCATTGTATGATGTCTCGATAGGCGATGAAAAGTATTATCAACATCTGTGATACTTAGATCACCCTGACGAAACTCCAGGAATTGTTGTCTCATCCTTAACTAATAACTGGGGCTTAGAAAATGTGCGCTGAAAAAGTTTTCAGAATGTAGACCAAGTCATTATAGTACTAGGTGGACGAGAACTCTTTGCTAACACAATACTGAAGTTCAACATCCAAAAATGAATTATTAAGATAATGCATGACATGTTCAGGGCATACGTCTAATACAGAGTACAACAAAAAATTAAAATAGAGAAGTGTTATTACAATAGATGCCGAAGCAAAGAGAATATAGCATGATATCACTGGTAGAGGGATGCCTCGTAGCTCGGATCGTATTCCTCGTTCCTATGTCCTAAAGAGAGCGCAAAACAAACATGAGTGGAACAAGTTGACATATATATAAATAGTAAAACAATTATCAACATACTAACCCCCAGATTTTATGAAAACTCATATAACATGATAAAAATAGATTTTTTGAAACCTAACATGCCATGCAATGTCTCAAAACGTATCTTGTATATATTGTAATCACTAGTGAATGTCTAATCTCACTCCATGCCCCATGCCAGCTCTCCGTCCCTATGTCATTGCCAGAGGAAAATCATCTTCAAGCCCTATGCCATTCCGTATCTCTCAGCCTGTAGCTAGATATTACTTATCCCAGCCCTATGCCAGCATCGTAACCTCGCTCGTGACAGAATCTATCCCTCGCCCGTAACGGAATAGGGACCATTAAGTAAGTACAAAAACATTGAACATATATATATATATATATATATTTGAAAAGCATCTTCATAGTATAAAGTCATCCATCATCTAGACTATAAAGCGGTGTTCAAAACATGTTCTAAATATTATATCATCATCCATTAGATATCCTATAAAGAACATAGGTTATAGGAAAAATAATATACTTCAAACTAGCCTCAGTAAGCATGTTATCTCATAAAACGTAGTCATTAAATCATGCTTTTCATGTATGCATTTCTACTGTTAAAACATGCATTTTTGGAAGGGGTCCATATAGCGTACACCGTAGGTGCAAAGCCGTACCAAAATGGAATAACGGAAATGCCATTATTAATTGCACCTAAGCACATAAAGAGTACAATTAACAAAACTATACTCAAACGATTGAATTTCAAAAAATAGACGTCATAAACGGATTTAGGACATCGAATAACATAAAAAGGGACCTCGGGTACGGCCATGCGTCCTAACGCGCCGCCATGGGTCGCCGGCGTCGCTGTAGACAGTGGCGCGTGCACTTCACACACCGACATCGGCCGTCGCCTAGGCCCCGGCCACGCGCAAGCTCACGTACGGCTGGGCTGAAGTTCTGAACTGGGTTTGGGCCTGAGTTAGGGTATTGGGTTTTGGGTCAGTGAGCTTGGGGTCCAATTCATACGGCCCGAAGACCTAAGCCTGCAAGGCCTTGAGGCCTAAGACCTAAGGGTTTTGGGTTTTAGAGTGAACGGGCCTAAGGCCCTATACAAAATGGCCCAAAGGACTTAATGTTTTTAGATGAAAAAAAAAATAAAAAAATAAAAGGAAAAATGTTTTGGGCTGAGTCCTTAACGGGCCTAAGGCTAGAAGGTTTGCAAAAGGCCCGAAGGGCCTGGTCTCGACGAAGGAAGACGCATGAGCTTTCCCAACTCCGGCCGATGGCCATACATATCCCTAGACTCCGATCTAGGTATCAAATTGAAGAGGAAGGTGAGAAGAGTAAATTGGTACTTGTGGTTCGCCATGAAATGGTTGGAAGTTTGGGTTGGGTGTCCTCAGGGTTCGCCAGAGCTTTTCTTGAGCTTTGCTATGCCTCGCAATGGCGAGAGAGAAAGATGATGATGGTGAGGATGGTGAGGGCGGTGTCGTCGATGTCGGGATGGTATGGGTGTGGGTGTGGGTGGATCGGAGAGTGAGAGGGAGTGAAGATTTCGAGAGAGAGTGCATAGAGAAAGTTGAAAGTGAGAGTGATAAAGTGAGGTCTTGAGAGAAGGGAAGAAGGGAGATGGGGAGAGTTAGGGTGCTTCCACGTGGCAGCTTGTGAGTGGAGAGGAAATCCTACTTTTAGATCTGGATTGGGTAATGAACTAGGGACCAAAATGCAAAATTTCATAAACTTTTAGGGACATTATGAAATTATGCATTTAATTGGGGGTGGGGTTTAACAATATCTCCCAACAGTCACCCGACATGCCAATGGAGGAGTTGACACTTGATCCATAAGTGTTGTTAGCGCTCAAAATTTGTAAGTTAATAAATTAAAACACTAAACCTTTGGTGGGCTTATGATATGGACTAAAATGAAATTGACTCAAAGATTTAAGTGGTTTACCCCTAAAAATTGGGCTACATGTTGCTCGAATTATATTGATTTCAAGACTAAAAATAGCTTTTGGCTAATACATAAACTTTCCCATTTCAGTCATCCAACCCCAATATAAAAGGTTCCCACCCCTTTATATAGGCCCTCAATGAACCCCCTCCCCTCGCCCCCACAATCTTGGGCCTTCCCAACTTGGCATCTAATGCGCCACCCACATAGCCTAGCATACTTGTAATACCCTGAAATTTTAAATATATGAATATGCGGTGGAAAATCGAAAATAAATCGATTTACGGTTATGGAAATAGAATTAGGAAATTTTAAAGTTTTGTTCCAGAAATTATTATAATCTACGTATTTGGATTATTGAGATTTTATGTTATCTTTCAAGGAATTATATTAATTTACTTAAGTTTAGTTTTAAACTAAACTAGTTACGAAGTTTCAAGTTTGGAAATTAATTATTTAAAATCTGGAGATCTTTTGACATCACAATTTGTATTTTTGAAAAGAGCTCAATTTCACGAACGCGTGGGCGCAAACCGTTCGTGAAATGGAGTTATAATGAAGAAGTTATTAACGATTGAAGTACAGAACAAAATAGGCATTTTATCTTAATTTGGAAGGCTCCAGAAAATTTGGAACCATGGGGTGATGCCACATGTGTGGCTATGATGAAAAAGGGAGGAGAGAAAAGAGAGAAAAGAGGGAAAAGAGAGGGAAGGATGGCCAATGGGGGAAGAGAGCAAGGAGAGGAAAGGAGAGAGGGGAGAAGGAGGGAACCCTTTGACCCGACCCGGCCGGATCTCCCAATTCCGGCCACCTTTGACGACGGGAAGGGAGCCAAATTAATCCTTACTTCGAACCCAATAGTTTCCTCTTCCTATTACACCCAAAAAATTATGAAATTTGGCTTTGATTTTGGAGAATCCATCCCGAAGGGGTGCAGCGGGTTTAGTGTCAAATCACCTAAACCTGAATCAATTTCCTTCAACCACCACCACCAATAGACTCCCCTCCCAAGAACAAAGCCCAAAGCAATGGTTGGGGCATCGGAGCTTGTTTGGAGTCGAATCAAGAACACCCAAAATCAAGGGTTTCCGGCGGCTCGTGGCTAATTTGAGGTATTTCTCGGCCAAACTGGACTTGGCCGCATGTATAAAACTTGCTCCTACTTATTGAGATCTATATCCCTGTAAAATTTGGTAATTTTTGGAAAAAGTTGAATTTTTTCGGCGAGTCAGGGCGGTCGACTGCCACCCGCGGCGGCATGTGTGGTGGCGAGTGGCCAGTGGGTCGACTCTGCCTTTTTCATGCTAAATTCGATGTTCTGAATCCATATTTAATATGCATATGGTGTGATTCAATTGTTTGGACCAAATTTGTGATTGCTAGTCGCCAAAATGTCGAAATTAAAGAATTACGAAGTGGAATGTGAACTACGAATGGCTTGATCCTTGTTTAGGGTACGTAGGCAATCTAACGAGATGTTAGATGCAGCCATAAAATAAGCGAGATTAAATACTTTGAAAATAAATAATGGAAGGTGGTATCAAAGTGTGTAAAGAAATAGTGCAATTGTTAGATAAATTGTAATTATGGACCATGGATGGAAACAAGGCCTAAACAAAGAAACTCATTAAGTGGTAGGTAAGTAATCGAGGTAAATCTTTTGTTGTTCGATTGTGCTAAGAGAAGATAGTTGGGTCAATAAATTGAGTTTTATCCTTATGCTTTGATAATTAAATGTTGGTTATAAATTTATTGTGAGGGTTCATGAAATTAAAGTGTTTAATCAGAATTAATGGTAGCTAGCTAAACAAGAGTTTAGTTTGGGCCTATCATCAATATTATTAAATTCCGAAGTTAAATAAGTATCTCGAGGCGGGGTGTGACAAAATGGTATCAGAACAAATGATCATACTTTATAATATGCATGATTTTTCGAGATATTGTTGGTGTGAATTATGATATGAAATGTGGTTGCGTGATTTTAAAAATTTGTGAATAAAGTGGTTTGCATGTGACAAGTATATATATATATATGTGTGTGTGTGTGTGTGTGTGAGATAAATATATGATTGGTCTTGTGTTTGTGGTGCAATTTCCATGGTGTTTATGAAATTTCGTTAGTGTAGATTATGAATTTCATTGACATTGCATTATTTTATAAATTATATAAGGTGAAGGGACTTATGTGAAATGTCTATATTGTCGATTTCTATGAAATGAATTTGATTGTGAAGAAATTTACTTGAATATGAGCATATGATTAAAGTTTTGGATAATTTTGAATTGAGTTGGTATTTGCTATGCATTATGGAATTTTTTTTTTTGAATCCAAAGATGATTGTGAAATGGTGACAAATACGTGGAAAAGTTGTGTTATACTTGGACAATTGAGAAAAAATCCAGTGAATGTGAATTGGGCATAAAGACCCATTGGATGTGAATGGGCACAAAGACCCAGTGAATGTGAGATTGGGTGAGAAAGGCCTATGAATGTGAAAAGGGGCAAAAAGGCCCATGAATTTGAAATGGGGCAAAAAAGGCCCGTGAATGTGAAATTGGGCGAGAAAGGCCCGTGAATGTGAAATTGGGCAAGAAAGGCCCGTGGATGTGGAACTGAAAAGAAGAAAGTGTGATTGGTATTGGCCAGGTATATTACAATATTTTCCAGTCTATTAGTCACTGATGGAGAAAAAAGAAAATGGTGGTGAAATCATTGTTTTGACAATGATATGTGTGGCTAGAAATTTTAAAATTTTGGCCAATGATAGTTGATGTTGGAAATTATAGTGATTATCGAATGGAAATGAAATAATAAACTGTGGTTATGGTTTGTCCATTTTAATCAAAATGGTGGGTGGATATGAATGAAATTGGGGGAATGAAATCTGAGTTCATTTAATATAAATGATTTTCCAGCTGAGTTTTTCCCTTTGATGAAAAGAATTGACGTGAAAAGTTTGTAGTTACAAACTTGATTTGTTTGGGTTGCCATCAACGAATTATGGCATGAAAATTTTGATATTTTGTTAGCCACGTTAGTCATGGCTTGAAACTTGACGTTGATTTTGCCAAGATTGTTTATGACCAAAAATTTCTGATAGTGGTGTTTAGGGCTGGTTTAGTATGGGATACCGAACCGAAAACGGCATATCAAGTCCCAAATCGACTGTTTTCGGGATGGAAATCTGATGACCGATCCTGATCCAAAATACCGATATTCCCGAAGTTCGGGATTCCCGAAACATTTTCAGTATTTCGGAATTTCCTGAAACCAAACCTACAGCAAAATCTAAATCATCCTCATCCATATTCAAATTGAAATCATCCAAACCAGCATTAAAACCCCATTTTTAAAATAAGAGAGAATGAGTGAATCAGTGAAGATTGAAGGGAGAGAGAGAGTAAAGAGATAAACCCGCAACTTCCTCCTCACCAGAGCCCCGAATTCGAAACCCTAAGCCCCAATTTGAAATCCTAGCCTTAATTTGAAACCCCACAGAGAGAATTGCTGGCGAGATCGGAGGTGGGGATGAAGCAGTGAGGTGCGGTGGTGGCCGGAATAGAAAGAGTTGGTCGGAGCCAGATTGTGAGAGGATAGATGGGTGGGTGGGTGTGTGACTTTTGAGCTTCGAAGTTCGAATTCGAGATGAGAGACAGAGAGAGTCTGAGACTCTTGGTCAAGGTAGAGATGAGAGAGAGTGAGTAGGGTTTGAAGCAGTAAGGCTTTAGACAGCACCCATGTGCTTCTCTGGACACTTACTTTTTTTTTTAATAATATATAATAGGCCATTATAGATATGTTTGTAGTTTGCTTTATAGAAATTTAGACAGCACACAACACATCATGACTTTTTTGCACACTTTACTTATTTTAATAATATATAATAAGCCCATTACAGATATTCCCAACATATATACATATATATAATATGTTATCAAAGTTCGGTTCGGGACATGGGTACCGAATGATATTAAGATCTGAGATCGAATCCCATACTGAATAATTCGGGATCGGTTCGGTTTTGGTACTAAAATTTTTGAGATTTTCAGTTCGGTTTCGGTATGGTTTCAAATTTTTGGTATTTTTGTCCACCCCTAGTGGTATTGCCAAAAGTAATGGTAAGTGACATTTTTAATAAGTATGATGTAACTTCCAAATAATGTAACTAGAATTTCGTATTAGGATTCATCGAATGAGAATGAAATCCTAAACTGAGGTTATGTTTTGGTTATTATAATTTGCAATGGTGGAAAAACCTTGAAGTTTTTTTTTTACATTAGTAGATATGAGTAAAATTATGGGATAAAACATCGAGTTCAAATTGTGGTTATGGGTTGTCCATTTATAAAATGGAATGGTGGAAAGACCATGGATATTCTTTATATATCGAATTATGGGTCTCGTAAATAAAAGTATAGAATGAGATTTTGGATTTGTTTAATATAAACGTTTCCTATTTGAGTTTTTACATTTGATGCAAAGAATTGATGGGGAAGTTTGTGATTACAATTTTCGATTGGTTTGGTTACCACAATTATGAATTATCATTGTTGAATTGTTATTGCGAACCAAATTGATGGCGAGCACTTATCCTCATGGTTGTGTGATAAATGAAGTTTAGTTTTGCTGGCCAAATAGAGTGTAACATATTTAAATTTTCTCTTTTAATTGATGGAATGTGAATAGTGCTCTGGAAGTGTGAGTCCTTAATTGAGACGACTTGTGGCTGTCTTTAGAAACATTTTAAAAGAGAACAAATTAAAAAGAAAGATTTAAAAGGGTTTTAACAGATGACTAAGAGTGATTTAGTTTAATTGTGGATATGAATGGAATCATAGAACGATATTTGATTTGGTTCAACGGTATTGTGGATTGGTTTTAAATTTCTTTCCATCATCTAGTAATGAGATTTGAAATTCCAATAAATTTGGTTGGAATTTTGGTATTTGATTTGCTAATTCTAATGGTTTGGGTTGAAAATTTTGATAACCACTTACCTATTAATGGTCATGGTTAAAAATTATGATATTGATTTAGTCGAAAGAAAAATTATGGCGGGAATCTATGATATTTGTTTTGCCAATATGGAGCATGGCAAACAATTTTTTTTGATGTTGATATCACCAATGGTAAGTGGCAATACCCATAATTATGTATAAAAAAAATTGTGACTTGAATTTCGGACATCTATCTTGCCAATGTGTGTGGTTAGAAGTTCTGATATTTTTCCTTACCAACGCATGTGGTTGTGAGGATCACGATGAATGTTTCGTTAATTTATTTACTTTTCAAATTGGATAAAGTCATAGACGGATGTTATAATTTTATTCACCATAAAAGGAATGGTGGAAATAGTTCAAATTTCTTTTTGAAATTTGATGGTTGAAATCTCAGAGACGAGATTTATTTTAACGGGGGGTGAATGTAATACCCTGAAATTTTAAATATATGAATATGCGGTGGAAAATCGAAAATAAATCGATTTAGGGTTATGGAAATAGAATTGGGAAATTTTAAAGTTTTGTTCCAGAAATTATTATAATCTATGTATTTGGATTATTGAGATTTTATGTTATCTTTCAAGGAATTATATTAATTTACTTGAGTTTAGTTTTAAACTAAACTAGTTACGAAGTTTGGAAATTAATTAATTAAAATCTGGAGACCTTTTGCGGTCACAATTTATATTTTTGAAAAAAGCTCGATCTCATGAACGCATGGGCACAAACCATATGTGAAACAGAGTTATAACGAAGACGTTATTAATGATTGAAGTGGAGGACAAAATAGGCATTTTATCTTAATTTGGAAGGCTCTAGAAAATCTAGGACCATGGGGTGATGCCACGTGTGTGGCTGTGATGAAAAGGGCAGGAGATAAAGGAGAGAAATGAGGGAATGAAGAGTGAAGGATGGCCAATGGGGGAAGAGAGCAAGGAAAGGAAAGAAGAGAGGGGAGAAGGAGGGAACCCTTCGACCCGGTTACACCCATGACCCGACCTGGCTGGATCTCCTAATTCCGGCCACCTTTGACGACGAGAAAGGTGCCAAATTAATCCTTACTTTGAACCCAATAGTTCCCTCTTCCTATTACACCTCAAAAATTGTGAAATTTGGCTTTGATTTTGGAGAATCCACCCCGAAGGGGTGCAGCGGGTTTAGTGTCAAATCACCTAAACCTGAATCAATTTCTTTCAACCACCACCACCAATAGACTCCCCTCAACCCCAGGAACAAAACCCAGGCAATGGTTGGGGCGTCAGAACTTGTTTGGAGTTGAATCAAGAACACCCAAAATCAAGGGTTTCCGGCGGTTCGTGGCTAATTTGAGGTATTTGCCGGCCAAATTCGACTTGGCTGCAGGTATAAAACTTGCTCCACTCATTGAGTTCTATATCCCTGTAAAATTTGGTAATTTTTGGAAAAAGTCAAATTTTTCAGGGGAGACAGGGCGGCCAACTGGCACCCGCGGCGGCACGTGTGGCGGTGAGTGGCCAATGGGCCGACTCTGCCTTTTTCATGCTAAATTTGATGTTCTGAATCCATATTTAATATGCATATGGTGTGATTCAATTGTTTGGACCGAATTTGTGATTGCTAGTCGCTAAAATGTCGAAATTAATGAATTACGAAGTGGAATGTGAACTACGAATGACTTGATCCCTGTTTAGGGTACGCAGGCAATCTAACAAGACGGTAGATGAAACCATAAAATAAGTGAGATTAAATATTTTGAAAATAAATAATGGAAGGTGGTGACAAAGTGTGTAAAGAAATAGTGCAATTGTTAGATAAATTGTAATTATGTACCATGGATGGAAACAAGGCCTAAAAAAAGGAACTCGTTAAGTGGTAGCTAAGTAATCGAGGTAAATATTTTGTTGTTCGATTGTGTTAAGAGAAGATAGTTGGGTCAATAACTTGAGTTTTATCCTTATGCTTTGATAATTAAATGTTGGTTATAAATTTCTTGTGAGGGTTCATGAAATTAAAGTGTTTAATCGGAATTAATGATAGCTAGCTAAACAAGAGTTTAGTTTGGGCCTATCACCAATATTATTAAATTCTGAAATTAAATAAGTATTTCGGGGCGGGGCGTGACAATACTAACACATTTTCACCTATCAACCAGACATTCGACAGTGAAGTGACGTGTTTGGTTAAGATGGAGCGTCCTTTTACAATGATGCAGGGCAAGGGCCTTGCTCGGCATTGGTTATCCAACCCTGTTTATTTCAAGCACTGTTCGGACCAACTTTACATCCCATCCTAATTCTTTGGCACTAAATGTGATCTGTCACGTGGCTTGGTTAACTTTTGAGTAGGTCTGTCCTTGGAGACTCGTGTCATAAAGCTGTCAGCCTGCTCTCGTACCCCTATAGATTGAAAATTTCTTTACATATCCTAGTCGAGCTGAACTTATAAGCGGTTGGCTTTAATGTTTAAATGTATCCTTACATAAGCCCGTTGAACCTTGGGCTTCTTGATCTCCGTTGAGCTTTATGTGGCTTATTTCCCAACCTACATCATTATGTGAGCCTAAAAGTGCCCAACATTAATGGATGTCTCTACAATTACTAAAGGATGTGGTTGGGCGGCAGAAAGGCAAAGAATTACGCAGCCTATGAACAGGTTGGGTTCGGGACCTCAAGAGATCTTCTTCATCTAGCTTTCAGCTTCCAAGCATGACGTCTTCTAGACTGTAGCAGTTGGAGATAGAGTTAGCGTGCCAACAAGAATAAGTTGTGCGCGAGCGAGAAAAGTTTCACTTGAGAAGAAATTTGGGAATAAGCGGCGCGCCGTAGAGAGGAGGAGCTTTAGCGCTACATTGCTAGTACAGCCTAGGCAATGACAACATTTGGCATTCGCCTCCTCGGTCCTCCGACGATCTTCAACCGTCATCTTACCAACCACCCAGTGGTAGTTAGTTTAAAATATTTTACATACATTTGCACGAATATTTTAATTTTAATATGAGAGATTATATTCACACACCCCAAATTACTTCCCTCACACCCTTTTAATTTTTTAATATTTTTCTATCAAGTGTTTGTGGTGGGTAAAAAATATTAAAAAATTAAAAAGGTGTGGGAGAAGTAATTTGGGGTGTGTGAATATAATCTCTCTTTTAATATAATTACATACTACCACTTAGTACTACGGTTTAATGGTATTCATCTTCATTTGTACGTGAGAGGTCTTAGGTTCGATTCTCGTTAAAGGTGAATTTGAATCACATTATTACTAGCATATTGTGATGCTAATCCCACCTCTTTTCCTTATTATAAATATTATGGTTTGTTAATTTTTTTTTTTAATATTATGATTTTTTTTAGATTTGTAGATTAACATATTTAAAGCTAATTAATTAGTTAAATTAAATATAATTTAAATTATATATATTTTTTTTTTGCAAAAAAATTAACCTTTTGCCTGACAAATACGTTCGTCAAGCATTTATTTTTTTTTTTTAGTTTTTTTTTCTTTAAATTAATTGCCTGACGACTAGTTTGTCTAGCCAAATATTTTAATTTTTTTTATTTTCAAAAAACTGACGAAATGATATCGTCAGGAATTTTATTTTCGTCGGCCTAAGTTGGTAAACGCACTTTAAGCGATGAAAATTAAAGTTTTTTCGAGCAAATGTTTGAGCGACGGGTTTTGTGCGACGAACTTGGCCCGACGAATGTCCGTCGGGTAAAACCTTGGGCGATGAAATAGTGTTTGACCCGATGAGTACTTTCGTGTGAAAAGTTATTATTTTTATTTTTAATTTATTTTTTGTAGTAGGGAAGCGGCGAGATTGCATAACTAATATACCGGATTTGCCTTTAGTTGGCAACTGTTTCAAGGATAAGCTCCTCTCTGTCTCAATCAATTAACGAGTTAATATTTCCTGAGCAAAAACTAAAAAGGATAGCAACTTTTTATTTTTCAACTGCAAACACAAATCCAACACTGTTGTTTCTAACCTCTTCACATCATGGGTAGCCTTTAGCTTTGACTAAGCTGCAGGTAAGATGCGTTGTGCTCAAAACTGGTACTGCTTCTATTAGAATTTTAGGGACTAAAGATGCATAAGTTGCCATTTTTTGTTTTTTTAGACTGCAAATTCCAACAATTGAGTCTTTGAAGGCCGACTTACTGGACAATGAGAGAAAGACAAAAGGAGAAATGCAAAAAGAAAAAGTTAAAAGCAAAAGAAAAAAAGTTGAAGTTGGCTGCCAATATTTCTTTGGGATGAAAATGACAGAAAAATCCCAGAAATTTCTGGTTGGATCTGGGATCAGTGAGCTTCAAAATTCCCAGAACATTCAATTGGCAAAATGATGAATTATGATTGGCATGATCTCTTCACAAATTACGTAGGTAGTCTAACTCAAAGTTTAAGTGCAGCCACAGAGTAAAATGAAAGGTTCCTACACGGTTCAACTATTGGTTTGTTTTTTGTCATGTTTCGGAATCGTAGCATGACCTTTAATGATATCTGAACTTAGGTATTAAATTCTCGTACCCTTTCATTAGAGCGAGGACTATGAGCGAAAGAAAAAAAAAGGAGATAAGCAGAAGGAAAAAGTTGACAACAAAGCAAAAGGAAAAAGTTAAAGCATAAAAGAAAAAGTTGAAGTTGGCTTCCAATATTTCTCAACAGTGATGCAAATCAGTGCCTAAATATAGTATCGCAACAGCAGTAACTGAGAACCTTTTCGTATTCTTCTATTATCGCAAAGCAGTGCCTAGATTATAACTGGTTCAGTGCCTCGGGTTCAAGTTCTGTTGCTAATCCAACGTTTCAAAATTTCATTTTAATGTGTATGAATATTGCCTCATTGTGCTTGGGAAGAAAGGTTTGTGTACCTTGTGTGGGAATTTGAAGAAAGACCTTTGTATGGTTTGAAGATTAAAGTATGTCCGTGTCTTCCTTTATACACTCATTTCACTTTCATTTTTTACCAAATCCAAGGTATCCATAATGTATGAAGCTATTGAGTACAGTATAGAGAGATGAAAAGACATACCTCGTCCAATGTGCAGCAAGCTCATTGCATGAAGAGATTTTTTACTGTGCTCGGAACACGGTGTGGTATGTCACATGTATACTTTGTAAACTTTATATGGTTATATAATTAAAACACAAACGAAGGAGTTAGCTGACCTGATCATGAAGCGATAGCCATTGGAGATCAAATAGAGAAGATGAGGGATGCGGCAACACCAAAGTCTTCTACAAAGCACCTAGCTGGATACAACTACTTTATGGGAAGCGTTTATTGTGTATCTAGGGTTTGCAGGGACCTTAGTATTTATACTGGCTAAGGTATTAAGGTTCCGTCCATAAAGGAATCCCAAATCCCACTTTCTTAGCCTATCAGTTAGGTATCATAATCACATAAAATCAAGGACTCCATCAATCTTACTTGTATTACAAGACACCTAATATAAGATTGATATCTTTAGGAAATTCAAATCACAATATCTACATTAATCTCCAATATTACATTCCTATTATATGTTTTAGACCATTTAAGGTTGATTTACATTAGAATAAATCCAACATTCTCCCACTGGTCTACACATATAATATTTATGTTTATACTTGAAATTGGAAATTAATGTCACTTTAATGGCCATGTAGTTGTGATAACATCCTATCCTTGATACAAGTTTCTGTCAAATAAGTCTTTCAACATGGAACTAACAAGGTTGTAAGGTTGACATAACCCAAAACCTTCATAATCACACATGCTAAAATCCTCATTCACATGAAACACCGTCAAATTATGATTGCAGAGATGAACTTTAATTACCTGAATGTGTCTCAACTTTTATCATCTCAGGTCCTCTTTAATGCAACCTTCTACTGCAGTTGCAAACAAAACTTCATAAAACATAATTAATTCAACACCTACGAGCAAGATGAATTAACATGTTTTTGACACTAGTTCATATACCATATCAGTTACTTTCGTGAGAAAATTTTCAACACTTATGAGCAAGATGAAAAAAAAACCCTCACAACTAATACAACATATCAATCATGTCATGCCATTTTAAGTCAAACCAAAAGAATTAATCCACACTTACCAGCAAGAAGATTAATCATTCCTTTATGATTTAAAATGCAATTTGCTTAACTAGATATCAGATATATCGTCATCTGATAATTGAACAACACATAAACATGTGACTCAATGAATCCAACCAGAGATTAAAATGAAGAAATGGATTCAAACAACCATACATACCGTATAGGTCAACTGCAAATGTAAGGCATTAATTGCATGAAACTCAAGCTCCCACTGATGTGCAACATCGTCACTTAATTTGCAAATCACTACTCAAATCATATTTTCTGAAATATGCTTGTGGGAACACCCTTACTTTGTCAACGAATGCATATCACTACAAAATTGTCTTTCTTTAACCTTTCCTTAACACCTTAAATAACATAATCTCAATGAAAGGTAAAACTAAGACATTTACCGTTGTTTATACAAAATCATGCATTCCACAACCATCTTATTTTCATCAATAATTCCGTATTTGTGCTAAGTCCCCATGTGCCTCAAAATTCTATCTAAAGATTAACAAATAATCAATCAAGGCATCCAAGTGATTGCAAGTAAAAATATACACACACCAATTACTCATTCTGCAACTTAAACATATTATTGTCATCCGAGTCATGGCATAATTCTAATTTCATCAACCAAAACACATATTCATGGAAGATAGAATAACACTTTAATAGATTTATGCAAGTCCACTTGATGCTCAAAACTTTAAAACAACTCCCACTAAACTTTAAGAGTTTATACACTTATTGCAAATAAGTTAATGAGTGTGAAGCCCAATTTTCTTTCACTAATTCTCCCACTTGGGCAAACACTCATTCATATATTCTTTCAAGGATGTATCTAAACAAAATTGCTTCATATTTTAGACATAATTAAATAGACATCACAACCAGCATAAAGTTGTCACAGAATTTCAGCGATGAGTTACACTCACTATAGAATTTATCATAATTAATTTACAAGCTTGATGGCGACCAAATTTATACTGATAAAAAAATATACATACTAATCTTCAAAAAATAAAAAATATAGAGCCGTTTCAAGTCAAAATAATTTTCTAAAGTGACGTCTCAAAAGACAAAAACAATCTGCCAGCAAAACTATCTGTACGAGCATGGGTTACTAGTAAATTCACCATAATTACACTACATGGCAAAAATTTACGAAACTTTTCAGACACATAATAGACATATATATGTTGAACGTATCAAAAAATCAGGTCATTTGGTGACCATTAGACGTGTCATTCACCAGATTTAAATCAAGACACGCAATCTGCCAGAAACAATTATATGCATCTATCATGAATTTATGCATCCATAACAAATTCAATTTCATATCATTTCAATTTCGATGTCCAAAGAAAATTCTAGTAGCCAAATTTCATCCTCTAAATCGACATCATAATTCAAATTGAAAAGATTTACAGGCATAAGACTTAAACGATGCGTACCTTAGCAATCCTTGATTAACTTTCATGGGTCCAATACTTTGCATCAACAAGTCTCAAGAAGCGACACTAAATACGTCATGATGCAACTGATTTCCATGCCTTAAAACCACAACCTATTATGGGGCTCATAATGGAATTTTGTAACTGATGGCATGAAACTTTATCCCCAATAAACTTCATGAAACTAGATTAATTTACACCTACGGGCAAGCAAATTAATTAGTTTCTAGTACTGGATTATATGTCACAAGAGTTACCTTCATAAAAAAACTTCAACACCTACGGGCAAGATGAAGTTTTCACGAACTCTTGTGAAATAAGACCCATACTATGCCACCTTAATTAAAACAAAGGAAACGATCCACACCTACGGGCAAGAAGATTATTCCTTTTATTCTAATTAAGATGCAATGTTGATCAAAGTAACTAAAACCACAGTCCCAGCATCAACTAAGCCGCTACGGCTTGCTTAATTGACAAGACATTGATCATCTCCAGCCTGAAACAATACAAACGTCACATGGATTAATTAGCTGTAAGTGACAAAATTATGATAACCTGATTCAAGCTTCAAGTCTTGCCAACAAATGGCCTTAATTTAATAATCTCCTTCATGACTCCCTTCGATATCCAATTAATCTCAAAAAACCTGACAACATACTTGAAAAGAGATTAATCTCATATAGATCAAGTTGTATAAGAACTGTAATATCAATCTTCCACCACAAGGATATCAACACATATGAGAAAACATGATGGAGCTAATAGATTCAAAATGGAAACACTTTAAACAATACAGTCGCTTTTAATTCAAAAGCCAAAGTTGTGATATCACCTAAATGCTTTCTCAAGTCAAACGGGTTCCTTTCCTTTTGTACCTTTATTTTCGTAGTACAATACTCCTAAAACATTAGCATCAAAATCGTGCATTAGCCTTGTAAATACCAAATTAAGTAAAGGAACAACCAAAATTCTTTTCTTCCAAAAGAAAATTTTCCAATACATGCCATACATTAGCCTTGAATAATTTCTTTTCTTCTCCCCTTATGGCACATAAAAATTGACTGATCAAAGCATTGTTTAAATTCTTTAGGCATAAGAAAAACTAACAAACTATGTTCCAATTAGAAAGACTTATGCTTATTCAATTTAGTCACATGCTCTGAATGAAATACATACCGTATGCCTTCATATGTTCACCAATTCTTTATAAACATATTTATAATCACATGACCAACCATAATTCTCATATAAATAGATAAAATACAAACGAGAATTGTCACATAATTACTACAAACCTCATTCTATTTGTATAATGTCCTTGTTCTTGCCACTGAATGCTTTCTGTCATTCTCAGTCAATTCGCAAGTTATGCATCAATTTCATAATTAACTAGTCATGTACAATTGACTATACTGAGATATGAAAGCAAAAGTGTAGACAAAACTAATTTGATTAGTCATGCAAATTACTTATGGAGTTAATATCATTATAAACCGTACCTGAATTAATCCCCCATCATACTTAAGTGCTAGTATACTGCATTACTAATCAACACATTTGTGTCTTTATATAAGATCATCTCAAGCTTAAAGCAATATAGGACAACCCAATCCCTTTAATAAAAAACATGCCATATGTCCATTTTGATTATTACCCATGTAAAAAACAGAGCAATAGATTTACTCATGTACTAATGCCGAAACACAGAGACTATTTTTACAAAATATAGTCTCAAACAGTAAATTAATTTATGCATTTTTACATAAGCTTCTCCGCATGTCTACCATATACATACCATTTAGATATTGGTGTCATGATAACTTTACACATGCAATGTGAACTTCTAGATACATAATTAGCTTTAGAAAATTACGTATACTTAGCTTGATCAAACAATTGCTGGCACTTATGCAATTGCAATTCATGGCGAACAATATTAGTTCTTAATTCAAATGGAAAACAAAGGCAATAAAGATTTGGGGTTTAAGAAGTATTTCCAAAAACCTGTCTGTGAGACATTTGAGGGGTGCTTAGTGTCCCCTTATTGCCTTTCCACCTTGGAAGCAGCGACTGGAGCTGCTGGGACCAGCCAATAGGCTCATTCATGCATATTTCGAGCTTACTGACTTGAGATGCTTCATAGTCTTTCTTGGCAAGATTAGTACAGAAGTACATATTTCATATGCTTACAAAATTGACAACAAGGTTAGCCAAAATAGTTGTATCTACCACTAATTCAACCAAAAACATTGGCATGAATATCGAAAAAGGAAACTTAAAACATGCCATATTCTTCCAGTCATAATTAATTTAGTAAAGATGAGCAAACTATTCCAATCTTTCTTTATAAGAACTGAATACAAGAAATAAAACTTGAAGTGCTTGAAAACCTATCATTCAACAATTATTAGTTTGCCAATTTATGAGTGATATATCTCAAAATTCTCCAGTGCTAGGTTAGAACCAACCTCCATCAGGATCTCATATGCGATGCATATATGAACCTCCTTATTGGGCTTGCTGATCAACTCAAAATTCTCCAGTACAAGATTAAAACAAAATGACTATTTCAATTGAACTAAAACATTAATATGAACATTGAAATAGAAAACGTTAAGCACCATGGTCATTCCAATTATACAATTCCATAAAATAATGAACCAACTATTTTAATCTTCCTTTATTATAGTTAATTCAATATCATCATTAAGTGCTTCAATTAGAAAAGCCCACGTTTGGAATTGAAGGGTGGTGGCGGTGGAAGAAAACTTGAACTCAACATGCACCACTCGCGGAAACAAATTATCAAATTATGTAATCGTTTAATTTAACTGACAATTTCGGTCTCTAAGACCAAATAGGAATTGATGTAAAACATGTGCTGTGCATATCATACTAATA
Organism: Crataegus laevigata; assembly: GCA_963580275.1. Lineage (NCBI taxonomy): Eukaryota > Viridiplantae > Streptophyta > Magnoliopsida > Rosales > Rosaceae > Crataegus > Crataegus laevigata. The sequence goes on along the minus strand of OY756940.1, from coordinate 10,817,338 downwards.
TGATATTTATATGAAATTATATGCGGAAACATACAATATGCAGTTTTCAAGCAGGTCCAACATGGTGATGTTGCCGAATGTAATCACAATTTGGATTTAAGATCAAAACCAGAGTCAAAAAAAAAAAAAAAAAAAAATAATTATATAATCAAACTTCAAACCTAATAGGTTTTAATCATATAACCAGTGACTCTGATACCACATGTAAACTTTATATGGTTATATAATTAAAACACAAACGAAGGAGTTAGCTGACCTGATCATGAAGCGATAGCCATTGGAGATCAAATAGAGAAGATGAGGGATGCGGCAACACCAAAGTCTTCTACAAAGCACCTAGCTGGATACAACTACTTTATGGGAAGCGTTTATTGTGTATCTAGGGTTTGCAGGGACCTTAGTATTTATACTGGCTAAGGTATTAAGGTTCCGTCCATAAAGGAATCCCAAATCCCACTTTCTTAGCCTATCAGTTAGGTATCATAATCACATAAAATCAAGGACTCCATCAATCTTACTTGTATTACAAGACACCTAATATAAGATTGATATCTTTAGGAAATTCAAATCACAATATCTACATTAATCTCCAATATTACATTCCTATTATATGTTTTAGACCATTTAAGGTTGATTTACATTAGAATAAATCCAACATACTTGAGAAAATATATATTTTTTTTTCCTTTTAATGTATAATAACATATGACTTACCACCATGTGTTTCGGGCACACCAAAAATTTTCTCCATTGAATGCTCGTACTTACTTCTCTAGGGACATTATTGGATGCTCTTACTTCCTTCTCTAGTGACATCATATATAGTATAGGTAAACTCCTCTTGAAGCAAACAAATAACTGTTTAGCTTTAACAGTTTGTTAATCCATTTCCATTTTATTGCCATGGCTTGTTATCCCTTTCAAGAAAATGGTTAGATACTTCATCTGCCTTGTATTACCGGTTTTCAGATTTCAAGATATTGTTGTATGGCATATATGCCTGATATATACTTGTATCAACACAATTCCGTTTCAGGGGTTTCGGCATCATATTCAGATTCAGATAATTGTTGAATTTTTTTTAGATCGATGGGCCCGGGAGCCCACATTTTGTTTTTGTAATGCAATAATTGTTGAAATATTTTTTTTAGATCGACGGGCTTGGGAGGCTTCATTCTAATGACACCGATGCTACCACAAAAGGCCTTGATATTAGTTAGAGCATTGTTCTAAAAATCCCTGCCTAGCACCGCCTAGGCCCCGTCTAGGTGCTAGGCGACTGGTCAGTGTCCCGATTAATGCCTAGGCGTTTGCAAATTAAGAAAGGGCGCCCAGACCAACTGAGGCGCCCGCCTAGACCGCCTAGGCACCTGCCTAGTCCGTCCAGACCTGCATAGGCACCTACCTAGGTTGCAACTTGACAGAAAATAGATAACTTTCAATTTGCATTTAATTTTTTCAGTAAATTGTAAGAGGCTTGTTGAATACTTAAATGAGCACACATTATATGCTTGTTCCCCATGTTTTCATTATGTTCCAATACTTCATAATACATATATCATTCTATTTTGTAGCTATTTTGTAGTTTATAAGATGTTCCAATACTTCATAATACATATGTAATTCTATTTTGTAGTTTATGATGAAATTATATATGTTTTAAGTATAAACAGACACTTATTTACACGAAATATGATTGATTTACTTAAATCCGCCTAGTCCGCCTAGACACTAGGCCCCAGCGTCTTTTAGAACCTTGAGTTAGAGTGAGGTAATCATATTTAAATCATTGGTTTTTATTCTTTATCCCACCGATGTGGCTCCGGCTTAGAGGTGGCTGACTCTATGTTATGAGTTCAAGCTTGTTTCCAAGCCCACACTTCCTAATGACAAAGCCTTTGGTTTGCATGGGCCTAGGAGGACCCACTTTAACGACACTGATACTATCTCCAACTTTACCACCTGACCAATCTGTTAGGTGTGAGTTTTACTACAAAAAATTTCAATATTAATTAGAGTAGGATAATCATATTTAAACCATTGGTTTTCTGTTATCCCCACCGATGTGGGACTTTAAGAATAATGTGTTTCGCATATCATGTGCTGTATAAGCGGGTTTGCTCTGAGGAAACTAGTGCTCTACCCGAATGGAAACAAGAAGAAAAATGTGGAAGGCCACATATCTGTTTACTTGGAAATGGTTGGAGCTGATTCACTTCAGACTGGATGCGAAGTATATATTGACTTTTTGATGTATATTTCATTGATAAAACAGTTACAAGATGCGGCATATAAGGAAGGAAAAACTAGAAGAAGAGAGGAGGAGAGTTGGCAGCTAATACCAACATCATGATGTCCTGCAATCCCTCTAATCTTAATCTATTATCCAGCTTTGGCTTTACAGCAATAATAGCCGAAAGCAATGGATGAGTGCAGTAGGTGAAAGGGAGGACCGAATATAACAACATGGGCAATGACACAAGCTGAGCTGTTTCTCCATCACCACTTATTCTTCTAATATTTATCCCTACTTCTAATAATGACATCCAATAATAAGCAACCTCAAACATCAGTTATACAAGCTGTCAAGAACTGTTCAATACTCCCCCTCAAGTTGGATCAAGAGGGTTGATCGATCCAAGCTTGAACAATAACCGATAAAACTGAGTAAAATCGAGGGCTTTCGTGAAGAGATCAGCAAGTTGATCATGACTCCGAGTGAAGACGGTTTCAATGACTTTGGATTGAACTTGGTTGCGGATGTAGTGGCAGTCAACTTCAATATGTTTGGTCCGTTCATGAAAGACGGGATTGGAGGCAATATGCATGGCAGCCTGGTTGTCACAGAATAAAAACATGGGTTCCTTGCTGTGGAAGCCAAGATCACGAAGAAGCTGCTGCAACCAGATGAGTTCACAAGCTGTAGCAGCCATGGCCCTATATTCAGCTTCAGCACTGGACCGTGCAACCACGGTTTGTTTTTTGCTTTTCCAAGTGACAAGGTTTCCACCAACAAAGGTACAAAAACCCGTGGTAGATTTTCGATCAAGTGAATTACCAGCCCAGTCAGCATCGGTATAGGCTATAATGTGATGAGACGCATTTTTCTGCATGAGTATACCTCTTCCAATCGAACCCTTGAGGTAGCGGAGTAGTCTCTTGACAATTTCCCAATGAACCAATGTCGGAGAGTGCATAAACTGACTGATAAGGCTTACGGGGTAAGCAATATCAGGCCTGGTAATCGTGAGGTAGATGAGCTTGCCAACCATGCGTTGATACATACTAGGATCAGATAAGTGAGCACCTGGAGCATCCAATTGAAGTTTGCTAGCTAAGGGGGTGCGAGCAGGTTTGCAATTGGCCATATTTGCTTCATCGAGAAGATCAAGAATGTACCTTCGTTGATTTAAGAATAAACCCTTGGAGGAGGTTGCCATCTCAATTCCCAGAAAAAATTTTAGGGTTCCCAAATCTTTAATGGCAAACTGTTGGTGAAGGGACCTCTTAAGAGTTTCGATTTCTTCTACATTGTCTCCCGTGATGATAAGGTCGTCTACATAGATAAGAACAACGAGCTTCCCTTTGGCACCACTGCGAACAAATAGAGAGGAGTCAGCATGGCTCCTTTTAAATCCTGCCATCTCAAGAACCGAGCTCAGTTTGGAGTACCAAGCTCGAGGGGATTGTTTGAGCCCATATATAGCTTTATGAAGCTTGCAGACTTTGGTAGATTCTTGTTCTTGAGGATGCCCTGGAGGGAGCTTCAGGTATACTTCTTCCTCAAGCTCACCGTGTAAAAACGCGTTCTTAACATCCATTTGAAACAAGGGCCAGTCGTGGTTGACAGCGACTGATAATAGAACCCTTACGGTGTTCATTTTGGCAACGGGGGCAAATGTCTCCTTGTAATCAAGACCGTAGGTTTGAGTGAAGCCTCGTGCCACCAACCTGGCCTTGTGTCTTTCAATAGTGCCATCAGAATTGAATTTGATCTTGTAGATCCACCTACTCCCGACGGCTTTCTTTCCTTTGGGAAGGTCTACCACGCTCGAAGTATGATTGGCATCCAGTGCTTTGAGCTCATCATGCATGGCCTTTCGCCACACAGGCGTACACACTGCTTCTTGAAAGTTTTTAGGCTCAATGTTGTTGGTCAACTGATTTAGGAAGGATACATGAGATGCTGACAGTTTTTGATAAGTGAGTGCTTCGGAGATGGGATGCCTTGCACTGTAAGTGATGTACTCTTGCAGTCGTGGCGGAGGATGACGATCACGAGTTGGGTTCCTTCTTGGTGCTGCTGCAGGTGGTGGTGTGGTAGTAACAGGTGCTGGGGCACGAGGTGGATCGTCACTGATCATCTCATTATCTGGGGAATCCTCGATAGGTTGATATGAAGGAACGTTAGAAGGGATTTCAGCAGGAGTGGGGAGAGGAAAACTTTCCATTGGATTCTCCCCCTGAGAACTGTGCTGGGAATGTTTGTTGAAGAATGGAATGAGTTCATCGAACCTCACATCCCTAGAGACAACCATCTTCCCAGTGTGAGGGTTATAACATTTGTACCCCTTTTGAGAGGTCGAGTACCCCATAAACGCACATTTGACAGCTCGAGGTTCTAGTTTATCACGATCTTTAGCTTGGATGTGAACATAACAAACACATCCAAATATCCTGAAATGAGTTAGATCAACAACTCTTCCTTTGATGACTTCAAAAGGTTATTTGGAATTCAGGACACGAGTGGGCAGTCTGTTGATGGTATAGGCTGCAGTGAGAAGGGCTTGTGACCAAAATCTTTTGGGAACTTGCATTTGAAACATTAGAGACCTAGTTTTCTCCAATAGGTCTCTATTCTTGCGCTCGGCAATACCATTCTGTTGAGGGGTACCTACACAACTCGTTTGATGCAATATGCCATGGCTGCTCAAATAGTTGGACATATTATTGGATGTATACTCAGTGCCATTATCAGACCGCAAGGTATGTATTTTAGAGGAAAATTGGTTGGTTACTAGACTATGAAAGTCTTGGAAGGCAGTAAAACATTCACTCTTTAACTTTAAGAGATATAACCAGGTAATCCTAGAGTAGTCATCTATGAATGTAACATAATACTTGTACCCATCAAATGACTCAACACGTGAAGGTCCCCAAATATCTGAGTGAATAACTTCAAAAGGTTTACTGGTTCTTGATTTAGAGGATACAAAGGGAAGCCTGGTGGCTTTTGATAATTGACAGATCTCACACTCATGTGTGTTGATACAAAAATTTGGAAATAACTTTGACATCACAGGTTCGGAAGGATGGGCAAGACGTTGGTGCCAAAGTTGAGGCTTCTGAACATGACTTAGGGTGGCAACAGGTTCCTTAACATGATTGAACTCCTTTGAGAGGTAGTACAGACCATTTAAGAAGAATCCCTCACCAATCTTCTTCTGAGTGACTCGATCCTGAAAAACAACGGAGTGAGGAGAAAAGATAGCAAGGCAGTTCAAAGTATGTGTGATTTTTCCTATGGACAGAAGTTGGAAGGGAAATGAGGGTACATATAGTGCCGTAGACTCTACATCACTCCCCATTAATTTAATCTTTCCTTTTCCTAGAACTGGTTCTCCTTTCCCATTTGCTATAGATACATGAGTAGGATTAGGTAATTTCTGAAACTCATGTAGGTATGCTTGCTTGTTGGTAATATGGTCAGTGGCACCTGAGTCTACAATCCAAAAATCGTGTGTGAGATGAGCATTGAGAGCCGTGGAGAGTGCACAAATGATACCTGGGATATTGTCGGATACAGTTGTGTTTGAGTCTGCCAAGAAACCAGCAAATTTTCCCAGCATTGCTGTGGGTGTTTCTGTGATGACATTGTCACCTTCAGCAACACCATTCTTCTTCTGGAGAAAGGCAGCAAATTCATTGATCAGGGAGATAGGGTTTGAGGTGAAGTTTGTAAGCCCATCATTTGGACAACTAGACGAGTGAAAGGCCTTAGGCGCAGGCCCTTTCCCATCCCTGATCATTCGTCCTTCTCTGTTGAACTTAGGTTTTAGCTCAGGATGTAAAATCCAGCATTTTTCCCGTACGTGCCCCTTGGTGTTGCAGTATGTGCATTTCCATTCAGTCTTCTTTCCATTAAAGCTTCTTTCACTAGTGAAGTTGTGATTACTAGTGAAAACCCTAGCTTCTGAGCTAGACCTGGGCTCAACATGCATAACCTTTCTTCGAGTCTCCTCTCGTTGAACTGCGTGACATACATTGGCAAATGATGGCATCTCAGGAGTCATTAGTAAGTGGCTGCGCAGGTCTTCATACTCGGCTCCCAAGCTTGCCAATAGTTGGAACACTTTATCTTCATTGGCCCTTTTAAAGAGTACAACGGATTCTGTGGTGTGTGGACGGTAAAGATCAAGTTCATTCCACATATTCTTCATGCTTCCAAGGTGTTGAATGAAGGTTTGATCACCTTGCTTAATACCAGCGAGTTTTTTCTTTAGTTCGAACACACGGGCATCATTGTTTTGACTGCCGTACATTTCCTTGATCGACTCCCATAAGATGTGTGATGAATCTGAGTAACTGAAAATCTCAGACAATTTTGGCTCCATTGAGTTGAGTATCCAGGACATAACGAGCTGGTCATTTGAATGCCATGCATCGAAGGCAGTTGAAGAAGGCTCTGGAGGCTCAATGGTTCCATTGATGTACCCTAGCTTCGATCTTCCTCCTAGAGCAAGTGATATAGCTCGTGACCATGGCAGATAGTTGAATTCATTCAACAGTACTGAGCACAGTCGTTGGTGTGGATTGCTTTCACCGTGTATCATGTTGGCTGGTATTGGATTTGAGGAACTTGAAGCCTCCGAACCGAGTGGATTATCTTCTGCCATCGCAACAGATGATGAATGGAAGAAAAGGATAGGCTAAAAGCGAAAGCAGCAGAGACAGGACCCTATGGTTCCTGCTCTGATACCATATTGACTTTTTGATGTATATTTCATTGATAAAACAGTTACAAGATGCGGCATATAAGGAAGGAAAAACTAGAAGAAGAGAGGAGGAGAGTTGGCAGCTAATACCAACATCATGATGTCCTGCAATCCCTCTAATCTTAATCTATTATCCAGCTTTGGCTTTACAGCAATAATAGCCGAAAGCAATGGATGAGTGCAGTAGGTGAAAGGGAGGACCGAATATAACAACATGGGCAATGACACAAGCTGAGCTGTTTCTCCATCACCACTTATTCTTCTAATATTTATCCCTACTTCTAATAATGACATCCAATAATAAGCAACCTCAAACATCAGTTATACAAGCTGTCAAGAACTGTTCAATAGTATATGTCGATTTCAGGTTCGTTTTGCTTGATCAAAATAAGGGCATGTTCCTGGTTCTTCAAGGTACATTTTATCTACTTCAAAAGTTCATTCTCATCAAGTAATCATATTCATGGACCAGAAAATTTTCTTGTTTGAAAATTGCAATGCTCCCTGCTCATTTTCTGATCATTATTTTTTACCTTGCGTATTCTACAGATGCCAATAAAAAGGAAAAATGTTTCCATGCGATGATGCGTTATTCGGGATTTGATAAGCTTATCACTCTTACAAGTTGCATCATTTACTAATCCTTCCAACGGATGTCATTGATGATAATTGTGTGATTGGAGCTGAGGTCTTTGTTTGTAAAGAAAGAAGAGCTGGCAAAGGAGAGTCATTCTCGAAGATCAAGGATGCTGTTAAGTGCAAACATGTTTGGAAGGTTGAGGACTTTTCAAAGTTAGGTACTGAATCCTACGAATCAGAACCATTCACTGCTGGAGAATGGAAATGGTATCTCTGCTAGGCCCCTTATATTATTACCCTCAATAAGAGAATTTAAATTTTTTAATCCACTGTATAATCTCTTATCACTCATCTTGGTTTATCTGCAATGATAACAAAAGGATATGATTTTTGAGTTTCAAACTATATATGCAATTTTAACTACATAACTTTCGCACTAGATGTGGTCGATCACTGTAACACTTGGCTTACCATGTAGGAGTTTGCTCTTTTAATTCAATCCCAAAATCATGAAATCATGCTTTTCGTGAATGCAAGCCTAGCATTTAATAAAAAAATCATGCAATTTAAGAAGGGGTCTTGTGGAAATCTTTAGGTCGACGGGCCAAGGGCCCACTCCAACAACACCGATACTGTCCCCACTTAACCACCTGCACAATCCTCAGGTGTGGGGTTTTATCACAAAAGATCTCGGTGTTAGTTAGAGTGGGGTAATTCTATATAAATTGCTTGTTCTCTTCCCTCTTGGCCGATGTGGGACAATGGGTGTTCCAACACTCCCCCGCACGTGAGACCCCATTTTATGGGTCACACGTGGAAATCCACATCGGCAACCACGTGGAGCCATGTCGGGACTCACCTATCACGCGGGGCCAATGGGGACCCACCTAATCACGTGGCATCTTTGGCCTACGTGGAGCCATGTCGGGACTGATCCATCGCGCGGGGCCAAACGGAGACCCACCCAATCACGTGGTTGTACGGGCCCGCCTCCTGGCTCTGATACCATGTGGAAATCTTCAGGTCGACGGGCTGAGGGCCTACTCCAACAACACCGATACTGTCCCCACTTAACCACCTGCACGATCCTTAGGTGTGGGGTTTTATCACAAAAGGTCTCGGTGTTAGTTAAAGTGGGGTAATTCTATATAAATCGCTTGTTCTCTTCCCTCTTGGCCGATGTGGGACAATGGGTGTTCCAACAGGTCCACTCACAGATACTTGCGAGGTCGTAACCGTTCGAACTAGGAAAGCTGTAGTCTCTAATAATAATCGTACCTAAGCATAATAAAGGCCCATTAGTAAAAACTCAATTAAAACGTTTGAATTTGGAGAAATGGACGACGGATTCAAAATCAGCGCGTTGAACTACGCTAAGTAGGGTCCCGAGCAAATTTTGTTAAAAGTCAACGAAAAGTCAATGGTCAACCCTAAAAAGTCAACCGAGATGCTGAGTCGGTCAACTACGTTAAATCTTTGGAATTTCACTAAATGGATGTCAAAAAGGGACTTGAGATGTTGAAATTAGCTTAGAAGGGTTTTTGAGAAAATTTCGTAAAAGTTAATTCAAGGAATATTCTAGAGAATATTCCATTCGGGTCGGGTTAATGGGTCGAATTTGGTTTTTGGGTTGGTTGGGTCACTGGGTTGGATTTTTTTTGTTGGGTTGGGTTGGGTTGGGTTGGATTCGGTTTTGGTTGCGGGTTAGGTTGACCCGATTAGGCTCGCAGGTTGTTGGACCCAAAGAAGGAGAACACCGGTTTTTTGGAAAATTTGGCTGGGAAACTTCCTGGCTCCGATCTGGGTTCAAAACTCAACTATTCTCAGAGATCTTTAGGTCAATTTAAAGCTAAGGGAAATGAGAACAAGGATTTATTGTACGATCCCACATTGCCCAGAATGTGCCTTATATGTATATCCCCACCTCCCTCAGTATGACGCATTTTGGGTGGAAGCCCAAGAACAAATCCATGAGGGTGTGGCCTAAATCGGACAATATCTTACTTTGCAAACTGGGTTTGAGATGTGAAAATTTGGTATCAGAGCCACTCCCCGGCATGAATTGTGCCAACGAGGGCATCGGGCCCCCTAAAATGGGTGGATTGTAAGATCCCCCATCGCTCTGAGGAGAGGAGGTGATATGCCTTATATGTACATGCTCACCTCCCTCAATAAGACACGTTTTGGGTGGAAGCCCAAGAATAAATTCGTGAAGGCGTGGCCCGTAGCGGACTGGGTTTAGGATGTGACATTTACCGACACGATACCTAGCTGTGGTTGGAAAAAGTCTGAAATCCCACGGGTCCATCACCGGAGAACAAGAAAAAGGGTCCCCGAGGTATTTCTTTCACCAAAACATCACCAACTCGCACAAATGATCCAGAAAACAACCTGAAACAATGATAATGACGTGATTTGAGGGTGCTCGGTCCCTACCTCGTCAAAAAAGTCCACAGATCGCCAGAGTTCGTCGGGGAAGAAAGGTACAGTTGCCTCTACCACTGTCGAGGTTCGTAAACTCATCGTTAATTATGGGTATAGAGTGAGGAAGATGGTGGTGTGGTATGACGGGGGTGATAGAGCACGCCGGAACAGCTAGGTGTGTGGGTATTTGAGGTTGCCGAGAAGGAGAGAGAGTCCAGAGTTTTAGAGAGAGAGCTGAGAGAGTTGAGGGAAAGACGGAGAGAGTTCGAGAGTCTTATATATAAGGAGAGAAGGCACGTGGCAGGAGTGGAGTGGAGTGGAGGCTTTGGTGAGATGTGGGCACCATGGGCCATAAATATTAATAAAATATTTAAAATATCTAATTAAACATTTAAATAATATAAAATAATTAAAATAGTAATTTCTCAAAAACAAATCTTTCAGATTCGTAAACCTGTAATATTTGAGGATGTGTCGTTACATTTAGAGTTACAAAGTTTGGTTTTTTGTAATTAGTTATTAAAAATTCATAGACCTTTTGTGGTCACTCTTAGTATTTTTGAATAGAGATTGATTCCACAAACGTATAGTAGAAAATCGTGCGCGAATCGGAGTTATTGAAATGTTATTCGTAATTGATTGTAAGTTGTCCGGGAGTTGTCTAAAACTATAAGTTTTCCCAGTAGATAATGCCATAAGAATTTTTGGACGTCATTGCAAATACTAATTTTTTTTAGATTAACAAAATGGTGAACTACGATTGGTTTAATTCCTTCACACGGTAAGTAGACAGTCTAACTCTAATGTTAGGTGCAGCCACAAAACAAAGTGAAAGGTCCCTACGATGTTGAACAATTGGTTTGTTTTTAATTATGTCTCAGGATCAGAGCATGACAATTTTAATGGCCTCAGAACTTAGTATTAAGTTCTCGTACCTTTAGGTTAGAGTGACTATGAGTGAAAGAAGAAAAGGAGAAAAGGAAAAAGAAAGAAAAAGTTAAAGCAAAAAGAAAAAAAGTTGAAGCTGGCTTCCAATATTTCTCAATGGACCTGCAAACCAGTGCCTAAATCTATAATCGCAACAGGAGTAACTGAGAACATTTTCGTATTCCTCTAGATTATAATTGGTTCAGTGCCTCGGGGTTCAAGTTATGTTGCTAATTCAAAGTTTCAAAATTTCATTTTAAGGGGCACGAATATTGCCTCATTGTGATTGGGAAGAAAGGTTTGCGTGCTTTGTGTGGGAATTTGAAGAAAGACCTTTGTATGGTTTGAAGATTAAAGTGTACGTGTCTTCCTTTATACAATGGATGAAGCTATTGTGTACAGTATTGAGAGACCAAACCCAAGGTATCCACAATGCATGAAGCTATTGAGTACAGTATAGAGATATGAAAAGACATATCTCGTCCAATGTGCAGTATGCTTATTGCATGGAGAGATTTTTCAATGTGTTGAAACATGAGATGGAATGGCACTCATGTCATTACACAATTGAAGAAAAGTTTTTTTTTTTTTTTCCAATTATATAATAACAATAGAATTTTACAGGGATAATCTTCTTTCACTCATACTTCTGAATAAAAAGGTATATACAACCCTAGTTACAAAAGGGAACAAATAAAGGACATAAAACCTTTCCTAAAACATGACACTAGTAATTACAAAATATTTACATTCATTTTCTCCTAAATATTAACTTATTCCAATACTCCCCCTCAAGTTGGAGCATAGTTATTACTCATGCCCAACTTGACAAGCAAATCACCAAACCTTCTACTACACACGGCATGGATAAGTAGATTCGCAAGTTGTTCATCCGAGTTCACAAACGGTATTGACACAATCTTTTTCTCTAGCTTTTCTTTGATAAAATGTCTATCAACCTCAGCATGCTTAGTCCTGTCATACATGTCTGGATTCTCGGCTATCTCTCTAGCGGACTTATTATCACAATACAACTTCATTGCCTCCCTTTGTTTAAAACCAAGGCTCCAAAGTAACATTCGCAGCCAAAGCATCTCACACATACCATGTGCCATTCCTCTATATTCAGCTTCAACAGAAGACTGTGATACCACATTTTGCTTCTTGCCACGCCACGTAACCAAATTACCTCCAACAAATGTAAAATACCCAGATGTAGACCGTCTATCAGTCACATCACCTGCCCAATCAGCGTCTGTAAATCCCTCAATCCTTATATGCCCATGACATTCATACAAAACCCCTTTACCCGGAGCATATTTCAAGTATGCCAAGATTCTCATAACTGCCACCATATGATCCACACTCGGTGAGTGCATAAATTGACTAACCACACTTACCGCATAAGTAATATGCGGATGAATGTAAGACAGATAAATCAGCCTCCCCACCAGTCTCTGATATCTACCTTTGTCAACCAATTCCTGATCTGGATAAATCCCCAAATAATATTTTTCTACGACACATAGTTCGTTATCGGATACTTCACTTTCCCTTTAGGAGAAAACCTGTCACGAGGAACACCACGATTTTACCTTGGCGGCAACTGATATGTACTCATAATCTTATTTGGATTAGTTACATAAGCATTAGTATTACTTACCTCAGGAATATTCACATTGGGTGGCATATCTTGCTCGGGAGAGAGGGGGTAGAGGTAGTGGGTTCAGTAGCTATCCCCTGCTGAAGTGGCGTAACCGGTTCGGTAATTCCATGTTGAAATCCTGCATCACACTCGGCAGCTCCCTCTCCTGCATCACACTCGGCGAGTTCTTGCCGTGACCCACTAGTCTCTTCACTAATTCTTTTATCACCAAACGCTCCTTTTGAGCTACATATTTCCAACCACTCAAGATCACCACTAGTAGTCTCCCCTTGGTGATCAGAAGGTGGTGGAAACGAAGTATAAAAGAACTCGGATTCAGAAAAAGTAACATCCATGGTCACATACATATGGCGAGTTTCAGGGTGATAGCACTTATACCCTTTTTGTTGAGGAGAAAAATCTAGAAAAACACATCGGTGAGCACACGGATCTAGCTTACTGCGATGAACCTTGTGAATATGAACATAAGCTACACACCCGAAAATACAAGGAGTAAGATGATTAGTCGATACGATGGGTACAAAATCAGTCAACACTTAAAGAGGTGTTCTAAAGTCCACAACCCGAGAATACATTCAATTAATGACATACACTGCATAGGTAACAGCTTCAGGCTAGAACCGTTTAGGTACGGATGCACCAATGAGCAAAGCACAGGCAGTTTCCAGGATATGACGGTTCTTTCTCTCAGCAACCTCATTTGTTGTGGGGTATGAGGACAAGTAGTCTCATGTAGAATTCCTTGATCCCAAAGAAAGCCGGACAACTTGGAACCAATATACTCTCTTCCATTATCAGAGCGGAGAACTTTAATAACAGAGGAATATTGTGTTGCTACCATTTGAGAAAAAGACTGAACCACCATACTCACATCACTTTTATTTTTTAGCACATAAACCCACGTCATACGAGTGCAATCATCAACAAAGGTAACGAACCATTTAACTCCAGACATAGTACTAACGGGAGAAGGACCCCAAACATCTAAATGCACAAGATCAAAAGGAAATAATCTTTTATTCATACTAGGAGGAAACAAAGCACGATGACTTTTTGCAAGAATACATACTTCACAATGTAAGTCTGAATCTTTTATTTCATGAAATAGACTAGGCAACATACGCCTTAAATAACCAAAGGAAGCATGTCCTAACCGACGATGCAATAACCAAACTTCTTGCAAATTATTAGTACGGGATGCTCGAACTGCATTGGCTCTGCCAGGAACGACGTCATCCACATAATATAACCCCTCTCTTATTGCTACGCCCAATTATCTCCTGGGTCTGAATATCCTGAAGCAAACAAAACAGTGGATACATAAGTACAACACAATCTAATTGCTCAGTAACTTGAGGAATATATAACAAATTATGAGACAACGAGGGAACAAGTAGGCAATGATGAAGGGGAATGGCCAGTGTAAGTTGCACCGTGCCTGCCCCCAAAACCGGTGTTGTTGTTCCGTTAGAAGTCGGTATACACTTCCATGGACTTGTTGTCATACTAGTAAATAAATTCTTATCAAAAGTCATATGATCAGTTGCACTCGAGTCTAGAATCCAACCTGTATGATGTTCCATATCAGAGGCTAAAAGAACACACCCCATACTACCTGAAGTGTCCAGAGTGTTACTAGGAGTGGTCCTGGTCAACAAGCTTTAACTTGGGTCACTTGAGGAAGACACGACATCCTTGGTGGTAGTGGCACTAGATGCACGGCTTCCACTTTCTCTATTAGCAGCCCGTTCCTTGACTCGTAATTTTTTCTTCAATTCGGGGAACCATTCGGGTACTTCATGTTTCTGAAAACATGTATCCTCTGTATGACGGGTTTGACCACAAAAGGTGCACTTCAGATCATCCTTGTTTTCCCGAGTGAATGGTCGAGAATTGGCCATTGGAGACAGGTAAAAGGGCCAACTACCTGAAGGTGGCCTTGAAACCATAGCTACAGGAGGAACTCTTCCTTGGTTCCCCACACCACTACTTCCCATCATTGTTGAATGGCGTTGTACTTCTTGCCTAACAACAGAGAACGCTTCCTCCACATATGGTAAAGGTTGAGTTCTCAAGATATCACTACGCACTTTGTCAAAAATATCATCAAGCCCTGCTAGGAAGGCATACACACAGTCCAGTTGAATTTCTTCTCGGAGTGTCTTCAAGTCAACAGCACACTCCATCTTGATTAGTCTTCTTTGATCCAATTCTTGCCAAACCACTTTGAGATCGGCATAGTATACAATGATAGATCTTTCTTCCTGGCGAAGTCGGAATGACTTCACCTTTAACTCATAAATCTGAGAAATATCAGACCCATCATAATACGTTCGAGCAACTTCTTCCCAGACTTCTTTAGCTGTACGAAGATGAATGAAAAATCCCATGATGGTAGGATCCATGGAATTAATCAACCATCCTTTCACAATTGCATTCCCCGTCTCCCAAGCTTCATACTCAATATTGTTCTCCTTGGGCTCTTTGATGCTCCCTGTCATGAACCCTTTCTTACCACGTCCAGCAATATGCATCTCCAATACCTTGGACCACAGAGGATAATTTAACCCATTAAGCTTTACAATACTTGGTACAGCCGAAACATCACTTTGAATAACCACTGAGTTGACGACTGACCCATAAATGGAGCCAGATGCCACACCTTCCAACTTTGAACCCCTGTCGCCTTTGTCACTTGCCTTAGGTCACGGCACACAACACACATGTATGGCACAACACACACACTGCATGACAACCTGCCTTGCTGCCAGGTATGCAGAGACAAAAAAAAGCCTGTCGCCTGTCTTCCTTTCTTCCTTTGCGGCACCCGCAGCAAGGAGTCAATACACTGCACGAATCAGACAAAAAAAAAAAGGAGCCTATCTTCCTTTCTTACCTTGCGGCACACGTGGCACGGAGTCAAGCCAATGGCACGAATCAGACTTGTTGCAGGGATGCAGCGGCTAACTGGTTTTTCCCTGGTTTCACGATGGCAGCGATATTGTGGGATTTCTAGGGTTACTCTTGGCTCTAGTGCCAAATAGAATTTTACGGGGATAATCTTCTTTCACTCATAATTCTGAATAAAAAGGTATATACAACCCTAGTTACAAAAGGGAACAAATGAAGGACATAAAACTTTTCCTAAAACATGACACTAGTAATTACAAAATATTTACATTCCTTTTCTCCTAAATATTAACTTATCCCAATAATAACATGTGGCGTACCACCCAATGTTCGGTGCACACAGAAAAATCTCTTCATTGGATGCTTGTATTTCCTTCTCTAATGACATTATATATATAGGTAAGCTCCTCATAACTGTTTAGCCTTAACAATTTGTCAATCAATTTCAATTTTATTGCCATGGCTTGTTATCCCTTTCAACAAAATGGTTAGATACTTTATCTGCTTTATATTACCGGTTTTCAGATTTCTGGATATTGTTGTATGCCATAGATGTCTGATATATGCTTGCATCAACACTTTTCTGTTGCAGGGTTTTCGACATCATATTCAGATTCAGCTCCAACTCATTACACTCTAAAAATCAGGTCGTTTTCATGGCTAACCATAATTTCAGCGGCCAAATATGAGTCGGCAGAATTTGAAGCAGGAGGATACAAATGGTAAATCCCTCATTATATCATCTGCTGATGTCTGAGTTTAATATCATCTTCTGCAAACTTATGTTTCACACTCACTGTCTAACATTAGTTCTATGACTTTTTTTTTTTTTTTTTTTTTTTTTTTTTTTTTTTTGTAACGCAATAATGTGTTTCGTATATCATGTGCTGTGTAAGCTGGTAAAAAAATGTTAGCCAAACTGTATGTTTTCTCTCAGGAAACTAGTCCTCTACCCGAACGGAAACAAGAAGAAAAATGTGGAAGGGTACATCTCTGTTTACTTGGAAATGGTTGGAGCTGATTCACTTCAGACTGGATTCGAAGTATACGTTAATTTCAGGTTCTTTTTGCTTGATCAGAATAAGGGCATGTTCCTGGTTCTTCAAGGTACAATATACGTACTTCAAAAGTTAATTCTCATCAGGCGATCATATTCATAGACCTGAAATTTTTCTTGTTTGCAAATTGGAATGGTCACTGCTCATTCTCTAATCATTATTTTTGTACCTTTCATATTCCATAGATGCCAATAAAAAGGAAAAGTGTTTCCATGGGATGATGCGTTATTCGGGATTTGATAGGCTTATCACTCTTAAATCATATACTGATGCTTCCAACGGATTTGTCATTGATGATTCCTGTGTGATTGGAGCTGAGGTCTTTGTTTGTAAAGAAAGAAGAGCTGGCAAAAGAGAGTCAATATCGATGATCGAGGTTGCTGTTATGTGCAAGCATGTTTGGAAGGTTGAAAACTTTTCAAAGTTAGGTGCTGACCCCTACAAATCAGAACCATTCACCGCCAGAGAACGGAATTGGTATCTCTGCTAGGCTATTTATATTAATACCCTTGATAGAGAATGTTAAATTTTTATATCCACTGTATAATTTCTTATTACTCATCTTGTTTTACCTGCATGATAATAGAGTACTAATCACCCTTGTTAGCTAAAGTCAAATTTCCTCCAAACAAAAGCATATGGTTTTTGAGTTTCAATACTATGTATGCAATTTTAACTACATAACTTTCGCACTAGATGTGGCCGATCACTGTAAAACTTGTTGAAATTTTGCTTCCAATGAGAGGTATGTAATAAAAAGCCATCATATTCTTCCCAATGTTGCAGGAAGATAGTGCTCTATCCTAAGGGACTTAAGAAAGGAAAAGGTACTCATATTTCTCTTTTCTTGGAATTGGATGATCCGGAAAAACTTTCTGGTTCCAAAGTATTTGCAGAGTTTTCCATGCTCATTTCAGATCAAATGAATGCCAAACATGAGTGCAAAAAAGGTAAAGATTGTCCTAATTCAGTGTTTAATTGTATGCATCCTTCGTAACATGAGGGTGTATTATGTGTAGCTAACAACTGGTTCAGTACCTCAACTTGCGATTTCGGTTGGCCTACGTTCCTTAAACTGGACACCTTCAGTCAGGCAAGTAATGGTTTTTTGGTGAAGGATGCTTGCACATTGGAGGCCGATGTCACTATCCGTGGAACTGCAACAGCACTGTAGTCGGCATGTCGTATGTTTTAGCTGTTCCTAAAATGATGTTAAGAATGAAACGACTAAAGGCCTTGTAACTGTCCATGATATTGTGAAAGAACTGTCTAGATGTGGGTAGACCATAGTGCTAAAATCCTTGTTCACCAGATGACTTGTGATTGAAGAATAATACTTGGCTATTAAAAAATGAATAGGAATTCCTACTCAAAACTCTTAGTTTTTTTAATTAAAGAGCTTTGTGCTTATTATCAGAACCGTTCATACAATGAATCATACTGTAAAGATCATCTCTGCAAAAAATAAATTAAAACTAAGGTCGTTTAGTCAAATTTTTGTAGCAAATACATAGACGGTTTGTAATATTTTTACCAATACCGTTAATTTTTTAAAACAGTCTGACGATTAAACGACCTTAGTTTTAATTGATTTTTTACAGAGAAGATCTTTATAGGGTGATTTATAATATGAACAGTTCTGATTATAAACATGAAGTTCTATAAATTAACAACGAACAATTTTGAGAAATTTTGAGTAGGAGTTCCTACTCATCTTTGAGTAGGCAAGTTTTATTTATAATTGAAGGGTATTTTGATTTTTTTTATTTAATTTTAACTAAAGTTTGTGATTTTTGCAAATAGAAAGTCCTAAAATTTGTAATGCGTAAAACATATCAAGCCATTGAGATGCACATTTTTTAACATGTCACCTCATCGTATTATGTCATTTAAGACTAATAAATAGACATTCAGCGGTGAAGCGACATGTGTTTAGTCGAGATGGTGCGTCCTTTCAGAATGATGTGAGCCGAGCACCCCTGCTCTGCTTTGGTTATCCAACCTTGTCTATTCGAGCACCGTTCTGACCTCCTTTATGTCCCATCCTAGGTCTCTGTCACTAATTGTGATTCGTGATGTGACCTAATTGACTTTTGGGTAGGCCTATCCCTAGAGACTTGTACCATAAAGTTGTCAGTCTGCCCACGTGTCCTTGGTATTTGAAAAGCTCTTTACATATCCTTGTCGAGCTGACCTTATAGGCGGTCGACTTTAGCACTTAGGACTATCTTGTCCTAAGCCAATTGGACCTTGGGCTTCTTAATCTCTCTTGGGCTTTCTATGGCTTCTTTACTGACCTACACCATTATGTGGGCCTAAAACTGCCCAACATTAATAGGTGTCTCTACAGTTGCTAGTGGGCGAGGTTTGTCGGCTGAAAGGCAAAGAATTTTTCGACCTATGAGCAAGTTGGGTTTGGGACCTCAAGAGATCTTCTTCATCTAGCTTCCAGTTTCCGAGCACAACGTCTTCCAGACTACAGCAGTTGGAGATGGAGTTAGTGAGCCGGCAAGAAGAAGTTGCACGTGAGTGAGAGGAAGCGCACCTGAGAGAAGAAGCTTGGAAAGAAGCGGCGCACCATCGAGATGAGGAGCTTTGATGCTGCATTGCTAGTATAGCGCATGGCCATGACAGCTTTGGCACTCGCATCCTCGATCCTCCGACGACCTTCAGCAGCAATCTTACAAGCCAAGCCACTGGTAGGATATTTTACATACATTTGTACGAATATTCAGTTTAATATAATTAAATATTTTTTTAGCATTATGTTTTTTTTTTCATATTAAATTAATATTATTAATTAGTTAAATTACGTTTTTTTTTAAAAGAAATTAAAACTTTTGCCCAACGAATACATTCGCCGAGCATGTATTTTTTTTATTTTTTTTCTTTAAATTAATTGGCCGACAACCAGTTCGTTGGGCCAAATATTTTGAAAATTTTCATTTCCTTAAACCAATAAAATGATGTCGTCTGGCGAGTTATTTTGTCAACCCAAGTTGGTCAAAGCACTTTACACAATGAAAATTAAATTTTTGTTGAGCAAATGTTTGAGCAACGGGTTTTGTGCAATGAACTTGGCCCGACGAATGTCTGTCGCGTAAGACGTTGGGCGATGAAATAGTGTTTGATCCTACGAAATCCTTTTGTCTGGAAAGGGTTTTGTTTGAACTGTTTTGGGGTGTAAAATAGGGAAGCGGAGAGATTGTAAAATAATATACCGGATATCAATAAACCAACTTTCAAGGATAAGCTCCTTCTCTGTCTCAATCAATTAACGAGTTAATATTTCCTGAGCAAAAACTAAAAAGGATACCAGCTTTTTATTTTTCAACTGCAAACACAAATCCGTAGCCTTGGCTTTTGACCAAGCTGCAGGTAAGATGCGTTGTGTTCAAAACTGGTACTGCTTCTATTAGAATTTTAGGGAATAAAGATGCATAAGTTTCCTTTTTTGGTTTTTTACCCTACAAATTCCAACAATTGAGTCTTTGAAGGCCGAATTACTGGACAATGAGTGAAAGACAAAAGGAGAAATGCAAAAAAGAAAAATATCAACAATTTGAACTTCACTGGACATGTATTTGTTGGGGCTTAAAAGGACTTCACTACTTTGGAGATGTTTATCTCACAAAGAAGATTGTGACGCAGCGGAATTTGATAGGCAAGAGAAAGAAAGAACACTCAAGTTAATTCACAAAAATTTTATTCACTCACACAAACTTAATACAAGAGGAAATACTCAAACACTCTTAGAAGCTTTGTTGCTTCTTCTCACTTCTCACTACTTGCTCTCTTAGTTCTTGTTCTTGCATCACAACACACACACATACCTATATTTATAGGCATACTTTGCCATTACTAAAATTTTCTAGTGTATGATCATGCACACACACTACACAAGTTTACAATCAACTAGACCTTTCTAGCATACACACCAACAATCTTTTGCTAGAAATTTCTAGCACACTTCATGAGTTTTCTATGGGCTTGGATCAATTCCTTTTGGGCCAAGACAAGATTATGATTCAACATCCCCCCTTAATCTTGTCATGTGACGCCGATTGAGTTCCTCAGTCTAATAAAGTCTTCTTGTTTGAGTGGCTTGGTGAATATGTCGGCGACTTGGTCTTGAGACTTCACGTATTCCACTTGGACATCCTTTCTTGCAATACACTCTCTTATGTAGTGATAACGGGTATCTATGTGCTTGCTCCTGTCGTGGAACACTGGATTCTTTGCTAGAGCTATTGCAGACTTGTTGTCGACATAGATCTCTGTTGGCTCTTCTTGTGGCATGCTTAATTCTTTCAGCAAGTTTCTCAGCCAAATTGCATGACAGACGCATGCGGTAGCAGCTATGTATTCAGCTTCATAGGTAGAAAGAGTGATAATCGGTTGCTTCTTCGACATCAATGTCACTGCAGTGTCTCCTATGAAGAAAACAAATCCAGTAGTGCTTTTTCTATTGTCAGAATCTCCTGCCCAATCACTGTCGCTGTATCCAACGAGTTTGTAGTTATCAGAACTTGAATAGAACAAGCCAAAGTTCACGGTACCTTTAAGGTATTGAAGAATTCTTTTGGCCGTCTTCAAATGTGTAGTTGTGGGATTCTCCATGTAGCGACTGACTAACCCGACGGCATAGAGAATGTCTGGTCTTGTGCATGTCAAGTAGCGCAAGCTTCCAACTAGACTCTTGAAAAATGTTGGATCTACACTTTCTCCTTTGTCATGCTTGGTTAGCTTGACTCCACGCTCCATTGGCGTACTTATGGGCTTGCAGTCGTCCATTTTGAACTTTTTCAGTATCTCCTTTGTGTAGCTTTCTTGGGAGATGAAAATGCCTTCTTCATTCTGCTTGACTTCGATGCCTAGGTAGTATGCCATCAACCCAATGTCGGTCATCTAGAATTCTTTAGTCATCACTCTCTTGAACTCTTCAAACATGCTTGGATTGCTTCCGGTGAAGATTAGATCATCCACATATAAGCACACAATCAAAATATCTCCATCTTTAACTTTGACGTAGAGAACATGTTCATAAGGGCACTTCATAAAGTTGTTCTCTTGAAAGTACTTGTCGATGCGACTATTCTATGCTCTTGGCGCTTGTTTTAACCCATAGAGGGCTTTCTTCAGCTTTAGAACCTTGTTTTCATGCCCTTTGATTTCATAGCCTGATGGTTGCTGAATGTAGACTTCTTCTTCAAGGACTCCATTTAGGAAGGCAGACTTCACATCCATTTGTTGAATCTTCCATTTGTTTTGAGTTGCCAAGGAAATTAGTAATCGTATAGTTTCCAAACGAGCTACAGGTGCAAATACCTCATCATAGTCGATTCCGACTCTTTGACTATAGTCTTTCGCCACTAGCCTTGCCTTGTATCTTTCGACCTCTCATTTTGCATTTTTCTTTGTCTTGTACACCCACTTGACTCTAATGGCTTTGTGTCATTCCGGAAGAATAACGAGATCCCATGTGTCATTTTTCTGAATTGCTTCGATTTCTTCATCCATTTCTTTCCTCCACTTAGTATCTTGTACTGCTTCTTGGAAGTCGACTGGTTCAGAATCAGCAAAGAGACAGAAAAGTGTAGGATTATCAAGTCTTTTAGCTACCTCATAGAGTTCACGTAAACTCTTTGTGCGTGGAACATCTCTCTCATTTGGACTCCCACTTGATGATGTTGATGCTGGTGAATTACCATGATTGGTTAATGTTGGTGAAGCAGGTGGAGTAATGGATTGTTGTTGAACATCTCTTGCTTCCTCCATTATTGTTTGTTCATTATCTTCTTCAAACTGAGGAAAGAAGTGAAGATCACCTGTATGCGGGCCAAAATCCCATTTTCCTTCTTCATCGAACGTCACGTCTCGACTGATCACCGTCTTCCCATTTTTCGGATTATACAACTTATAGCCTTTTGAATTTGTGGCATAGCCAATGAAGATGAACTTTTCACTTTTGTCGTCAAGTTTGGTTCTCCTCTCATCTGGTACATGTACATGGGCTATGCTTCCAAAAACTCTTAGATGAGAGATACCTAGCTTTCTTCCACTCCATGCTTCTTGCGGAGTTTTCCCCCACACACTTCTTGTTGGAGACCGATTGGATAGATAGACAGCACATGCTACAGCTTCTGCCCACAACTCTTTAGGTAGTTTCTTACTTTTGAGCATGCTTCGAGCCATGTCGAGGATAGTTCGATTTTTTCTTTTTGCCACACCATTTTGTTGAGGGGATCTTGGAACTGTCAAAGGTCGACGAATTCCATTGGATTCACAAAATTCTTGAAATTTCTTTGAAGTGAATTCTCCTCCTCGATCATATCTCATGGCTTTGATCTTGCAACCACTCTCTTTTTCTACAGCGGCTTTGAATTTCTTGAATGCTCCAAAGACTTCTGATTTCTGCTTCAAGAAATATACCCAGGTTTTCCTTGAAAAATCATCAATGAAGAGAAGGAAATAATTATTTTTACCCAAAGAGCTTGGCTTTATTGGACCGCACACATCGGCATGAATGAGCTCGAGTGGCTTCTGGGCTCTTGTGGTAGACTCATTTGGAAAGCTTTTCCTGAACTGTTTCCCAAGTAAACATCATTCGCAAACTTGATCAGGATGACTGATGCACGGTAGGCCTCTCACCATTTCCTTTTTGGATAATAACTGCAGTCCTCCAAAGTTAAGATGCCTAAAACGATGATGCCAAAGCCAGGATGTGTCTTTGTAAGATATCTTGAGACACTTTGCAACATCGTTTTGAATATTCATTGGAAACATCATATTCTTTGACATTTTTGCCTTGGCAATTAATCTTCCTTTGTCATCTCTAAGAAAAAGGATATAATTTTTCGTATGAAAATCATAACCTTTTTCTAAGAGTTGACCCAAACTCAAAATGTTGCTTTTCATATTAGGCACATAGTAGACACTTGAAATTAATTGGTGGCCGCCATTTTTCAAGGGAATAAGGATGTTACCTTTTCCTTTTACGGGTATTTTGGATTCGTCTCCAAAAGAAACGTTGCCACTCACCGATTCATTGAGCTCTACAAACATGTTTCTTCTTCTGCACATGTGGTTGCTAGCGCCGGTGTCAAGGTACCATGTATAGTCTTGGTCTCCATCATTGTTTTTACATGCCAGTAGCACAACGCCATTCTCTTCTTTCTCTTCTTTCACATAATTGACCTTCTCATCAGGTCTGTTGCTTGGAGTTCTACATTCCCAAGCATAATGCCTATACTTTTTGACAATTGTAGCATTGAACTTGAGATTTTTCATACCTCAAGTTTGAGCATCTTCCTCCACGACCTTTAGTTGAGCTTTCTCCTCTTTTGTAGTTGTTATGGTTGTTGAAGTTCCAACCACATCCACGTCCATTCCCACGTCCGCGACCTCGGCCACGACCTCTTTCGTATTGGCTTCCCTCGTTGTTGAAGCTTTCTTCTTTCTTTTTTGGCTGAACATGCGTCTTGAGGAGCTGCTCATCATTCCCTTGCCTTTTCTTATGTTTCTCTTCATATGCTTGCAGTGAACCCATTAATTGCTCTATAGTAATTTCTTCCAAGTTTTTGGTTTCTTCAATCATCACAATAATGTACTCGAATTTGGGGTCCAACGAGCGTAGTATCTTCTCCATAATTCTAACATCTTCCAATTTTTCACCGTTTCTTTTTAATTGATTAGAAACGGCTAAGACTCTTGAGAAATAATCAGAGATTGATTCAGACCCTTTCATTTGTAGAGATTCGAACTCACCTCTTAATACTTGAAGACGAACCTTTTTCACTTGTTCGGCTCCTTTGTAAGAGGTTTGAAGCTTATCCCATGCTTGCTTGGTGGAGGTTGCACTCGAGACCTTCTCAAAGCCATTGTCATCTAATGCTTGGTAGATGAGGTAGAGAGCCTTCTTGTTTCTCTTTCTTGAATCTTTCAAACTCTTCTTCTGGGGTTGGGACAAAGTAGCTTCATCTTCTGGCTCAGTGTAGCCTTTCTCCACGACTTCCCAAACATCATGTGCTCCCAAAAAGGCCTTCATTTTGATACTCCAATTGTCGAAGTTGTTGTTGTTGAGCATTGGAACTTGGAAGGATGCCATTGCGTTGCTAGCCATGGCTCTGATACCACTTTGTTGGGGCTTAAAAAGACTTCACTACTTTGGAGATGTTTATCTCACAAAGAAGATTGTGACGCAGCGGAATTTGATAGGCAAGAGAAAGAAAGAACACTCGAGTTAATTCACAAAATTTTTATTCACTCACACAAACTTAATACAAGAGGAAACACTCAAACACTCTTAGAAGCTTTGTTGCTTCTTCTCACTTCTCACTACTTGCTCTCTTAGTTCTTGTTCTTGCATCACAACACACACACACACTTATATTTATAGGCATGCTTTGCCATTACTAGAATTTTCTAGTGTATGATCATGAACACCCACTACACAAGTTTACAATCAACTAGACCTTTCTAGCATACACACCAACAATCTTTTGCTAGAAATTTCTAGCACACTTCATGAGTTTGCTATGGGCTTGGATCAATTCCTTTTGGGCCAAGACAAGATTATGATTCAACAGTATTGAACTTGAAGGTCTCCTTTTTGAACTATCTCCCAAACAAAATGGTAATCTGTGTCTAAGTGCTTAATTCTAGAGTGAAACACTATATTCGCACTTAGAGCAATAGTAGATTTGTTGTCACAGTATAGCATAGGAGAAACACTTAACACCACAGCCATATCCTTCAAAATGTTCCTTATCCAAGCTATATCAACAGTTTTATGAGCTAAGGCCTTATATTCAGCTTTTGTACAACTCCTTGACACAAAATTTTGTTTCTTTGATTGCCAAGAAACTAGATTGTCTCCAATGTAAACCACATATCCCGTGACAAACCTCCTTGTATTCAAATTTGTAGCCCAATTTGCATCACTAAATGCAGTGATCCCAATTGCTGTATTAGCTAAAAAGGTAATGACAAGGTGCATAGTTTCTTTTAGAAACCTCAATATCTTTTTAACTGCCCAAAAATGTACCTCGGTTGGTTTGGCCATAAATTGACACACATTATTCACTGCATATGCAATATCTAGTCTTGTAAGCTGAGATATTGCAGTGATCCAACAATACTCCTATATAAACTTGGATTGGACAGTGCATTTCCTTTAGTGAGAAGCATAGGATTATGAGGCTTACATGGTGTTAATGCCGGTTTACATGAGTCCATTCCAGCTTTGTGAAGAAGATCTTTCACATACTTAGGCTGATTAACACAAATATCTCCATTCTATTTATAAGTAACTATAAACCAAGAAAATATGTTAACCTGCCCATATCTTTAAGCTAAACACCTCAGACAGCTCTGTGACCTTTGAACTTGATAGGAATTAGAACCAGTGATGATAATGTCATCTACATAGAGAAGGAGTATGACAATATCATTTTCCCATTGTTTGACAAATAGACTAGAATCAAAAGATGAAGCCCTGAATCCCATTGTAGGTAGATAGCTTGTGAACTTAGAGTTCCAAGCTCTTGGGGCCTGTTTGAGACCATATAGGGATTTAATTAATTTGCAGACATGTGTTGGCTTAGTCATATCCACAAAACCCTGAGGTTGTTTAATGTAAATATCCTTTTCCAACTCACCATGCAAAAATGCATTCTTGATATCAAGCTGTCTCAAATCCCAATGAATGTTTGTAGCTAAAGCTAAGATAATTCTAACTATAGTATGTCTCACCACTGGACTCAAGGTTTCTGAATAATCAAGACCTTGCTCCTGGGAAAACCCTTGTGCCACTAGCCTTGCTTTGTACCTTGAAATTGTGCCATCTGGATTCTTTTTTATTTTGTATACCCATTTACTGCCAATAATAGATCTATCACTTGGTAGTGGAACCAATTCTCAAGTTCCTTGAGCCCTAAGAGGGTCATACTCTTCCTGCATTACATTTTGCCACTGTGGCATTGTAGCAGCTTTCTTAAATGTTGATGGTTCAGCAGCATCACTATTGATAAGCAAGAAAGAAAAACCTCCACCAAAATATGAATCATCAGTTAATTGTAATGACTGAAGTTCTGGCAATGTAGCCAAATACCCCTTATAACTCCTCTGTGGTATTGTACCACTCTTCAATCTAGTGACCATGGGATGAACAGAAGCATTACTTGATTTATCAAGACTAGATGATATAGAAGATGAGAAAGGTAGAATTACCTCAAGCTATGTGTCATTGTGGACAGGCAACATTTGTGATACACCAGGAGAGCTAGGAGTGATGGGATAGGAATCTTGGGTTGATGAGATACCCTGTAACAGTGAAGAAGATTCTGGAATAGATGCTGCATTCAATGAATTTGATTTATCAACAGAATGGACACTATGTTCTGATATGGAGAGTGACATATCCTGTGCATCTTCACTGTTATTGTCTCTATGAATATTTTGAACTTCTGTAATAGTCTGAATAGGAACCTAAATTACAATAGGTCTCTGATTACTCCATGAAGCCTGCAGATCTTTACTGAATTTAGTATTGTTCTAAACTTTGTATGGAAACACTGATTCATCATGAACTATATGCCTTGATAAAATCACTTTCCTTGTTTCAATATAATAACATATAACTCCTTTATACCCTAGAGCATATCCAAGGAAAACACATTGAACAGATCTTGCTTGCAGCTTATTGGCATTATAAGGTCTAAGAAATGGATACACTGCAGTTCCAAATACTTTTAAACTCTGAATATCATGAACCTTATCAAACAACATTTGATATGGAGACTTCATTTGTAATACTTTGCTTGGCATTCTATTAATTAAAAAGGTTGTATATGAACAAGCATAATACCAGAAAGATCTTCTTCTTCTTCTGGGTTTGGGTTTTTTTTTCCTTCTCCTTCTTCTTCTTCTTCTTCTTCTTCTTCTTTGCAGGGTGGGGTTTTTATTTTTTTTTTTTATTTTTTTTATTTTTTAAATTATTATTATTTTTTATTTAAATATTTATTTTAACATTTTTTTAATGACACGTGGCGTCTACGTCATCACTTAATGGTAGAACTAACAGTTTGACTAACGGATGTATGAGACTGTCCCAAAATTTATACTTTAGGTATGACTCTGGAATGAAAAAAATTTGATGTACTAAATGTTGAAAACCACCAAACATTAAGGTAGTAAACTGTCTTTTACCCTTGTTTTTTTGTTATGTCTCGGGATCCGAGCTTATAATGACATGTATTGTCGAACTTGATGTTAAATACTTTTGGGAACGGTTTGGTGTGAAAGGTACTGAAATTTCAAAGACAAAATTTCTATATGGGGGGAGGATGTGAAATCCTATTCCTGGGTTTGACTATAATGGTTCAGCATTTTGTAATTAGTTATTAAAAATCTATAGTGCCTTTGGGGTCACTATTAGTATTTTCGAATAGGGCATGATACGACAAACATGTAGGCAAAAATCATGCGCGACTTGGATGTTATTGAATTGTTATTTGTTGTTGATTGTGAAACTGTGAGTTGTTTGGAACTCTATGTTTTCATGCTAGAAAATGCCATGAAAGCTTTTGGAAATCATTGCAAATAAAATGATGAACTACGAATGACTTGATCTCTTGACAGAGTATGCAGACAGTCTAACCCTAAGATTAGGTGCAGCAACAAAGTAAAATGAAAAGCTCCTACACTGTTGAACTATTGGTTTGTTTTTTGTCATGTCTCGGGATCGGAGTGTAACAACTTTAATGATATCTTAACTTAGGTATTAAGTTCTCGTACCTTTTCATTAAAGTGAGAACTATGAGTGAAAGAAAAAAGAAGAAAAGTAAAAAGAAAAAGTTGACAGCAAAGCAAAAGGAAAAAGTTAAGCAAAAAGAAAAAGTTGAAATTGACTTCCAATATTTCTCAATAGAGCTGCAAAGCTGGGTAGCTAAATCAAAGTTTCAAATTTTCATTTTGATGGGTATGAATATTGCCTCATTGTGCTTGGGAAGAAAGGTTTGCGGGCTTTGTGTGGGAACTTGAAGAAAGACCCTTGTTTGGTTTGAAGATAAAAGTGTACGCGTATTCATTTATACAATCTTTTCACCTTCAAAATTTACCAAATCCACGGTATCCACAATGTATGAAGCCATTGAGTAGTTGCTTTTTTTTTTTTAATGAATTGGAAAAGAAAGAGATTGCACACCGAGTTTATTAAACTTATTACAGTTCAGAAATGAAAAGAGATATCTCGTCCAATGTGCAGCATGCTCGTTGCATGTAGAGGTTTTTCAATTTGAACGGTAATTAATTTTTTTCAAGTGAATTATGACATGTGGTGTATCACTCTGTGTTTCATGTGGTGTATCACTTTATGTTTCAGTCACACTGAAAAATTTCTACATTGGATTCCTTCTCTAATGACATTATATATAGGTAAGCCCGTCTTGAAGCAAAAGATAATTGTTTAGCCTTAACAGTTGGTTAATCAATTTCAATTTTATTGTCATGGCTTGTTATCTCTTTCAACAAAATGGTTGAATACTTTATCTGCTTTATATTACCGGTTTTAGTCTAAACAATATGTGCTTGTATTAACACTATTTTTTGTTTCAGGGTTTTCGACATCATATTCAGATTCACCTCCAACTCATTATGCTCTAAAAATCCAGTCGTTTTCAGTGCTTACCAAAACTTCAGCGGACGAATATGAGTCGGGAGAATTTGAAGCTGGAGGATACAAATGGTAAATCCCTCATTATATCATCTGCTAAAGTTTGAGTTTAATATCATCTTCTGCAAACTCATGTTTCACTCTCACTATCTGACAATAGTTCTATGACATTTTCTTTTTTTTTTTGTAATGCAATAATGTGTTTCGTATATCATGTGCTGTGTAAACTGGTAAAAAAAAAAAAAAAGTAACCCATACTGTATGTTTGCTCTCAGGAAACTAGTGCTCTATCCGAATGGAAACAAGAAGAAAAATGTGGAAGACCACATCTCTGTTTACTTGGAAATGGTTGGAGCTGATTCACTTCAGACTGGATACGAAGTATATGTTGATTTCAGGTTCTTTTTGCTTGATCAGAATAAAGGCATGTTCCTGGTTCTTCAAGGTACATTTTACCTACTTCAAAGTTAATTCTCATCAAGTGATCATATTCATAGACCGGAAAGTTTTCTTGTTTGAGAATTGCAATGCTCCCTGCTCATTTTCTGATCATTATTTTTTACCTTGCGTATTCCATAGATGCCAATAAAAAGGAAAAATGTTTCCATGCGATGATGCGTTATTCGGGATTTGATAAGCTTATCACTCTGACATCATTTACTAATCCTTCCAACGGATATGTCATTGATGATAATTGTGTGATTGGAGCTGAGGTCTTTGTTTGTAAAGAAAGAAGAGCTGGCAAAGGAGAGTCAATCTCGAAGATCGAGGATGCTATTAAGTGCAACCATGTTTGGAAGGTTGAGAACTTTTCAAAGTTAGGTACTGAGTGCTGCAGATCAGAACCATTCACTGCTGGAGAACGAAAATGGTATATCTGCTAGGCCATTTATATTAATACCCTTAATAAGAAAATTTAAATTTTTTAATCCACTGTATGATCTCTTATCACTCATCTTGTTTTACCTGCAATGATAACAAAAGGATACGATGTTTTTGTTTCAAACTATATATGCAATTTTAACTACATAAGTTTCGCACTAGATGTGGTCGATCACTGTAAAACTTAGTGAAATTTAGCTGCCCATGTAGGAGTTTGCTCTTTTAATTCTATCCCAAAGATGTGAGGTGAATTGGGTCCCATCCCAATTAACGAGAGAGACGTAATAAAAAGTCATCAAATCCTTCCTAATGTTGCAGGAAGATAATTCTCTATCCCAAGGGAAATCACATTGGAAAGGGTACTCATATTTCTCTTTACTTGGGATTGGATGATCCGAAACTTGCTGGTTCCAAAGTATTTGCAGAGTATTCCCTGCGCATTGTAGGTCAAACGTATGCCAAACAGGAGTGCTTAAAAGGTAAAGATTGTCCTATTTCAGTGTTTAATTGCATGCATCCTTCATAACATCTGGGTGTATTATGTGTAGCTAACGACTGGTTCAGTACCTCAGCGACGAATTGGGGCTGGCCTAAATTCACTTCACTGGCCACTTTGAATCAGGCATTGGTGAAGGATACTTGCATAGTGGAGGCAGAGGTCACTGTCCATGGAATTGTAACTGCACTGTAGTTAGCATGTCGAATGTCTTGGCTGTTGTTAAGAAGATGTTACAATTGAAAGGTCTGAAGGCCTTGTCACTGTCCATGATGTTGTAAAAGCACTGTCTAGATGTGGGTGTACCATAGTGCTAAAATCCTGGTTCTCCAAATGACTTGTGATTGAAGGGTATTTTGATGTTTTAATTAATTTTGGCTGAGGTTTGTGATTTTTGTGAATTGGAAGGCCGCTTTTCTTCTCTTTAAGTATGTTATGCGAACATATTGAGCCATTGGCATGCACATTTTTTAACATTTCATCTCGTCGTGTGAGGTTAGTTAAGACTAATAAATAGGCAACCTTTGTAGATGATCACTGTATGTTTGGAGCGGACGTCTTTGTTTGTAAAGAAAAAAGAACAGGAAATGGAGTGTGTCTATCAATGATCAAGAATGAAGGCATGAATTTAAAGAAGGTAAAAGATTGGCCTGGTACGATGAGTGTTCAATTGTATATAATGACATATAACATGAGGGTTTACTTCTTCTGTGTAGATGATCACTGGTTTAGTGCCGTTATTCTGGATTGGGGTTGCGTTCCTTAAATTGGACACTTTCAATCAGCCAAGCATGGGGTTTCTTGTGAAGGATACTTGCATAGTGGAGGCAGAGGTCACCGTCCATGGGATTGCAGAAGCACTATAGTCAGCTTGTATTAGGTTTCGGATATTGTTAAAATGATGTCAATCAACTAATGAATACGAATGAAGATCTGCGTCCATGATATGGTTTGTACTAAAAGTGGCGTTCTATAGAACCTAGTGCTGCAGTCCTTTCCCACCAAATGACTTGTGACCGAAGTGCATTTTGACAGGACCTATTTTCTTCAAAAATTTGTCGTATGAGAAATATGTCAAGTCCTGACCAGTAAATTTCAAGTAGCATCGCTTGTGTTTAGCTAAAAACTTTGTTTGTCTAGTCTAATCTTCACTTGTTTTACAATGCTAAACCGTAAACATTGTTCCTTTTAATAAGAACTAAAACTGCAGAATATGTGTTTGGAAGCACCCACAAGCAGGTGATGGATACATTTTCAATGAAATAAAGGCAGCCCTTTTGAAGCAAAGCATAACAGTTCAATCTTTAAAAGGTTTCAAGTTAGGAATAACACCTTTAATTTTTCCCTAATAAAATCGGGAAAACATATTTTATCCTGCAACTGAAAACCGGTTGAATTCTTTGTAATCGAATCATCGGAAAATTAAGTTTATCGACATGACCAGTCGCAACTTCGATGACCAAGATGGTAAGATGCTCTATCTGTTTGCTTGAGTGTGTTGGAGCTGAAAGCTATAACTAATGTACACATTTTATTTCAGGGATTTTGAGAACACTTTCGAATGCACCACCAACTCATTACACGGTAAATATCCAGTCGGTTTCATTGCTCACCAAAAATTCACCGGAGAAATATGAATCCGGGGACTTTGAAGCCGGAGGATACAGACGGTACAATCCTTTCTCTCAGTTTCTAAGAACAAATTCTTACTATTTCTTTTTTCATGAACTTTGCATTAATTGCTAGTATTTTCTTCTTATTTTCGAGCTGCTTAATTTATGTAGTATAATTAGTTGTTTTGCTGCAGGAAACTGGTTTTCTACCCAAACGGAAACAAGAACAGGAATGTGAAAGAACACCTCTCTCTACTTAGTTATGTCAGGAATAGGGATGGGCAAATACCCATTGGTTATGAGTAACCGCGGTTATCCGCCCATTTAAATTAAACGGTTACGGTTATGGGTAACCGTTTAGATAAATAAACGGTTATGGGTATAACCGTTTACCCGTGAAATTTAAATGGGCGGTTATGAATATTATCCGCGGTTATAACGGGTATCCATCGGTTATAAATATTACCCACGGTTAAACGGGTATCCATTTATCTATTTACCCGCGAAAGTTAAATTCTCAAATTTGTTCTCCCCAGACTTATTAATCATGTATGTCTGTTTGGTTTGTCCTTTTGGACTTTGTGCATTGCCTAAATTCTCATAAATTTATGTCCAAATGGCTGCAATCGTCTTTATAGAAGTTTTTTTTGTCAAACGATAGATATTGTTAGATTAATCACTGAGCTAATCATTTTATCAACTAGGACCTAAAATTAGATGATTAATTTCATCCAAAATGTTGTACCCAGCTTGCAAAAATAAAAAGTATTTGGTACACCTTACGTGCATACAATATCATCGTTATTTGTTCGATTCAATAGATATTGTGTCATCGTTAAAGTTCCCAAAATTTAACTAATTAAACAGTGATTATTAATCAAACAAAATGGACACTATATATATATAGAGAAACAACTTCCTTGCCTTGGTTTTATGCATGGTTGCGAGTCTGTCAAGCACTAACATAACGTAGCATTACATAAAATTCATATGTCACGAAAGGAAAATATTAGCAAAGTCCTACTTCTCTCCCCTGTGAAAGTCTGCCTGAGAGCGAGTTTTTTCTCCCCAGAGTGATTCCGTGGGTGTGCTTCGGCATCGGCTCCCCAAATCCCCATTATTAAGAAGAGATTGCCTTTCTAATTACCGCGATAAGCCTATTTATCCCAGTGATCAATCCATCCAGAATCAGTCACATTTTGTTGTAACATTATTTGGTAGCTTGATTTGTTTGTAAATATCGTTCGTAAATTATTATTTCAATTATTGGAATTGTATAAGGACTTAAATTATTAAAATGGGGAAATGCATGCTAAAATGTACCTATAATGGTGTTTAATTGTTAGAAAACGAAAATTATGACAATTTATTTTTTTAGTAATTTTCAAGTTGTTAAAAAAAACATGTAGACGGGTGAAAAAATGAGTAAATGGGTAAAAAAAAGATAAACGGGTAAATGGTCATGGTTATGGTTAAATGGATAAATGGTTATGGTTAAATGGGTACACGGTTATGGGTATAACCGTTTATGCAAATACCCAACGGGTAAACAGTTATGGGTATGGATAACCGTTTATAAACGGTTATGGTTATGGGTATAACCGTTTATGCAAATACCCAACGGGTAAACGGTTATGGATAAATAACCGCGATTATCTGCCCGCCATAACCGTTGTCCATTTCTAGTCAGGAACAAATGCTACCCAGATTTCTTTGGAAGTGTATGCTGTTTTCCAGTTGTTTTTGCTCGATCAGAACAACGTCAACTACTTTGTTTTTCAAGGTACTATTTCTTTCATTCAATTCAAAGAATTAAGAAGCTTATAGTTCTCATATTTGCAAAGCATCGTCCCATTTTCTTATATGTTTTCCACGTGCATTGCTTAGAACAAAAGGAAAGGCGCTTTCATGGGCCAAAACTCGATTGGGGGTTCGATCAATTTCTCTCGTACAAAGTTTTCACTGAAGCTTCCAATGGATTCCTCATTGATGACACCTGTGTGTTCGGAGTGGAGGTCTTTGCTTGTAATGAGAGAAGCACATGCAAAGGAGAGTGTCTATCAATGGGTAAAGGATCCTGTTATGTATAAGAATATTTGGAGGATTTGAGAACTCAAAAGTATTCATTGCCGGAGACCAGAAATGGTATTATTGCTTTAGTTTAAAGAAGGGATTTCAATTTCAATTGCACTGTTCAAATGAACATTGTTTGGAGCCGAATTTCATTTTATTGACAAAATTACCACTGCCTTTTCTTTTCATCTTTCTCTCTTTCGATAACCATCCATAAAATCCGCCATCCTTCCGTTTTCTCACTCTGTAGTTACACTCAGATCCCTCACCTTCACTCCTTTCCTCTTCCTCCTCTCTCTCGATAACGATCCATCAAGTCCGCCATCCTTCCGTTTTCTCACTCTGTAGTTACACTCAGATCCCTCACCTTCACTCCTTTCCTCTTCCTCCTCTCTCTCGATAACCATCCATCAAATCCGCCATCCTTCCGTTTTCTCACTCTGTAGTTACACTTAGATCCCTCACGTTCACTCCTTTCCTCTTCCTCCTCTTCTCAGCCACAGATGGTTGAACCCACCGCCTCCAGAAGCTACTTCAAACCCCCAAATTTTATCCCAAACCCAAATAAGCCCTGAAATCCCAATTCGGTTCCACGGAATCGGGGTGGCCCACTGGTCAAACAGCAGTCTGTGAAGAAATCTGGGGTCGTTATTATAAGTACCAACACAACCATGCCATTGAGAAAATGCGTAGTGCAGAACGGTTTGGGATATCCGTGCAGCTCACAGAAGAAGAGAATCGCAACTCTCGGGCTGAGATGTAACTGAGATGGACAAGGAATGCAAATCCCCTACCGATCTGTGATACATGAATGAAATCAAAATCCCCAATCAGAGCACTTATGAGCAGTGTTAATATTAGTTCATGATAATAAGTGGCGAAGCTATGTGAAGGCGAGAAGTGGCGGCCGTCACTCCTCTCACCAGAAAAAACGCTTAGGAAAGCTGGTTCAGCCCCTTCGCTCTCGTCGAAAATGAGAATTCCCACCGCCAGGGGCCACGGTCCTCCTCGTACAATCATCGACAACCCTACGAGCCATCGTTCTCTTCGTATGAAAATCAAGGAACCCAAATTTTTGGATCACCAGATTGGGATTCTGGAAATGGAACCTTCTACCATAGTTAGATTGCCATCATTTTTTAAGATATGAAAATGAAGGTGTCTGTCTTATTGTGTGCTTTGGTGAGGAAGAAGGTGAGTGTTTGGCTACAGAAATAAAGGATGTTTGGCTGTGTGTCAGAGATTTAAATAAAGACAGGTGTCGTTGTTTTATTGTGCCACATAAGTGAATGTGTATATTGGGTACTCCCAATTAGTACTCAAGTATGATCCTTTTTTTTTTAAGGAAAACTAATGAAAAAAAGTTTGAAAACTTTGAGTTTTAACGATAATGACAAAATAAAGAGTAAAGTGAATAAAACCAGAATTGACTTTTTAGTGTAAAAATGTAGTTTTTCGTTAAAGTGAACAGTACCGGGAGCTTTTCGTTAAAGTTCCTTTTTTTTCTTTTCTCTTATGACCCCAACTTTTTTGTGGTTTATTAACCCATTTCTTATTTTTTTCTTGTATGTATTTTTATTTAATTTTTTTAAGACTCCCACCGTATTTATCTTAAACTCTCACATTATCTATAAATATTGTATTACTTTTTAAAAATAATATAAATATTCTTTAATGCTTTTACGATAATTTAAATCCATTTAGGCTCCTGTCTAGATCTCGTCTAGGCGCATAGTTGCTAGGTCCCAGTTCGCTTTTTGACTAGCACCTAACATTTTTTTAGGATCTAATCCTGGCCAATTTAAGCTTCTTACATTGATTTTGATATTATTGCTTACAACTACTTTGGTAGAGAGACTATTTTCTGCTGTAAATATTGACCCAAAACTTTGCACTATCCAATGTGAAAGCAACCGCTTCGATTGAACCTTGCACTCTTTTGAATTTCGCCCTTCCCTTCGGCAAATCCTAGCTTCGCCACTGATGATAATTATAATAGATTATAAAATTATAATTTGATTGCAAATTATTTAGTGAATTGAAGGATACTTAGAGATTTGAGCTATTGGGTTTTTGTTTTGTTTAAAAGACTCGGATTGAACTTCTGAAATTAGTAGGGTGAAGAATTTGACAAAAATATGTTTTCTTCTCTCTTAATTTTCAAACTTTGGATTTGATTGAGGATCATCTTAAGGGAGGGAGGGATGAATTACTATTTTATAATTGATGATATATAAATAATAAATTGAGCTCCCTAATTTTCTGTTATAGGTGAGGAAAGCACCGAGCCTGCAGTGGCATGCACCAGCTCAACTGAAGGTCGAAGGTTCTCATGGCAAAAAGCAAAAGTGAAGGACTCTAAGCTTCCATAATGTCAAATTTGTAGAACTTTTGGTTGTTCTGGCAAGTTTTGTTGTAATGTGTGTGGGTCCATCATCATGTCATTGGAATCATATGTTTGAATTTGGATTTGGAATAGTTTTTCTGATGTTTGGATATAGGATATTCATGGATCGGTTCAAAGCTCGGCTAATGATAGTTTCAGATCTTGATCATACAGTGGTAGGTTCTGTAACTGGTTTTGTCATCGTAGGTTCTGTAATCTGACTAATATAAATTAGGGTTTTTCGGTTAGTGTCCAATTAGTGAAGAAAGGATGGTTTTTTTTTTTTTTTTTGTTATCATGCATATTTAAGCTGTAAACATCTTAAAAGCTGCTTAATTGAAGTGAATTTTCCAGTTTTTGAGCTCGATTTTAAGTATTGAACTTTGAATTTGTCTATATATAGCTCAGTTGATGACACGCCCGACCCTGATATCCCACGAACACCAGGGTAGACACGTGTTGGCCGACACTCGAAGGTGAGGAAGCCATATTAGAAAGCATGAGAACAATAATTAAATACGACTTATAAATTTAAATATAAGTAACATGCAATTGAGGAATGTGTTTAGAGCATACAACTAATCTAGAACACTAAAAGAAAATAATATAAAATTGAATGAACAAAGGAATAGGTCCTACACCGAGAGGACTCGAAGATGCCAATACGAGAGTGCCTTGATGCCGAGATTGTACACCTCGATTCTAAGTCTTGAAGGGGGCGCCAAAACAAACATGAGTGAACCAAGTTGATATATATTTAACACTAAAATAGTTATCAACATACTAACTCCTAAGGTTTTATGAAAACTCAATAGCATAGTATATAATAGGTTTTCCGAAAACCCTAGCATGCCATAAAACTTTTCAACTCATAGCTCGTATATAGTGTACTAAATAGTTGTATCCAGTCTTAATCTCCAGGCCCTATGCCCACTTCCTGTCTCTGCGCCGTAGCTAGAGATTATGTCTTCAGGCCCCATGCTAGCTCTATGTCTCTCAGCCCGAAGCTAGAGATTATTTCTCCCGGCCCTCAGCCAACAACCATATACCTCGCCCGTAGGCGGAATAGTGACCATTAGATAAGCACAAAACATAGAATATAGTCTTTCCAAACATAGGTACATAAATCTCAACGAAGTTCAGTAGCTTAAACATTATATCTCAAAAACATCTTCATAGCATATAGTCATCCGTCATATATACTATAAGGAAGCATGTAAAAACATATTCATAAGCAGTATATAGTCATGCATCATATATACTACAAAGAACATCAGTTCGATAAAATAGGATAATTCAAACTAGCCTTAGTAAGCATATTACCTCATTAAACGTTTCATAAAACGTAAATATTAAATGATGCTTTCCATGTATGCACTTCTACAATTAAAACATGCATTTTAGAAGAGGTCCACTCACAGATACTCCGTCGTCGAAGAGCCGTAGGAAAAAGGAATGACAGAAATGCTGCTAATAATTGCACCTAAGCACATAAAGGGTATAATTAATAAAACTCTATTCAAAAGATTGAATTTGATAAAAGACAGACGTCAAAAATAAATCCAGGACGTCGAAATTAGCCTAAGAGGGGTCTCAACCAAAACCCAAAAAAAAAAGTCAACAAAAGTCAACGTTGACTAGATCAACGGTCAAACTAGGTCAACGGGTTCAGGTCGAGTCAGGTCAACCGAGTCCAAGGGTTTAGGTCAACCGAGTTGGGCCTAAAGGGTTTGGTTCCAATGGGTTTTAGGTAGGGCTAGAAAAAA
Source organism: Crataegus laevigata (assembly GCA_963580275.1). NCBI lineage: Eukaryota > Viridiplantae > Streptophyta > Magnoliopsida > Rosales > Rosaceae > Crataegus > Crataegus laevigata. The sequence continues at coordinate 10,778,890 of OY756940.1, read as the reverse complement.
ATCCCAAAAATTTCAAACTGAACCGAAAAATTCCCGAAGCCGAACCAAAAAAATCCCAAACCGAAATTCCTAAAAATTTCGGTACCCAATACCGAATCGAGTTCGAAATTTTGGTATAGGAATCGGTCTCAAGTTTTTGGGATTTCAGTAATCCCAAACCGAACTGAAAATATATATATATATATTATTTATTTTTTAAATATATATTTAGAATTTTAATAGCCATCAAATTCTGTTGAGATTTAATCTCAACCATTGAATATAAATCAAAGTTATCAAACCCAGTCTCTAACTTTCTCTCTCGCTCTCTCGACACTCACCTCACCTCAGTATCTGATCGCACATCCCCTCGCCGATTTGTCTCTTCTCCCACATTCGTCGCCTGAATCCCGAATCTACCCACACCAGTCCTCATTCCTCTCAGTCCTCATCTGAATCGCGCCTTCACCCACTGTCCATACCACCAGAATCCGGCTCCTGAATCGAGCTCTCGGTCTTAGTCCGACTCCTCCTCACTGCGAAAGGTAAGAAATTCCTGCTATAAACTCAACCAAAGTTCATACAAATTGTTTGATTCCAAAATTCGATTAGGGATTTTGAATTTGGGTTTCTGAATTAGGAATTCTGAAATTAGGGTTTCTGAATTATGGATTTTGGAATTAGGAATTTCTGGAATTAGGGTTTCTTAATTAGGGATTTTGAATTGATGGAGATGTTATAGAGGGAATGAGAGGTTAAAGTGGGGAGGGAGCCTGACTTAAATGTTTTCTAAAATACCTTCTGCAATCAGAGCTTTTTTACCTTTGTTTCTTGTAAAAGGATCTTGCACATTTCGCAACTTTAGTTTCAAGTTTTCCCTTGTTGCATAATTCTAGTACGGGGAACGAGAGAAGAGACGATGATGAGAACTACCCGGTAAGCGGAGAGCATGAGACTAGGAAGAAACCTAATAAAAAGGAGGATGAGGAGGAGGGTGGATCAGGTGGGTTTGGGGATTACCTTAAGGTGGCTCAGGGTTTCTTGAAGAAGTGATGATCGTCATAATTAATCACTAATAAAGTAACGTTAATTATCCTTATTTCTCCGGAACTTTGGCTTAAATTGTTTACTTAATTATGATGTTAGATCAAGTTTGTTTGAGTTTCTGCATTTGGTTTGGGATGTGCTGTTTCGGACCCAGTCCTTATATGTATCAGTGTATGTATTTCTTTCCCAAAAATGAAATAACTGTGTTTGTGTGTAGTGTATCACTAGTCTTATATGTATTAGTGTATGTCTCACCTTATAAATATCAGTGTATGTATCACCTTATATGTATCAGATACTTATAAAATGAAATAACTGGGTTTGGGGGATTACCTTATATGTATCACTAGTCTGGCTTCCAATGTTAGCTAAAGGCGAACACTTTCTGTAGTATACTGTATGCTCGGGTTTGCTTTACACGACATCCTTTTTGGAATATAATTGTGGGCAATGTGTGTATTTATTAAGTAGTTGAAATAAGTAGTTAAAACTTAAAATTGATAGTTAATCTGGAAATTTATTAGTCATGACTTATGTGTTGATATTATGTTTCAAATTAATAAATGGTATTGCTCATTTCGTGGTGTTTAATTTATAGGTGGTGCTGTTCTTTCAGTTTGTTCTACTCGGTGCAGTTCCATTTCCCAAACACGTTCCCTAGTTGAAGCGGCTAGTTTGTTCTACTTAATTTATTTTGAAACCTTGGCTTGTAACTATTTTTTTTTTTTGCTTTTGGATTTGTTAATTTATTTTTGTTGCATGCATTTGTAGTAGAATAGGCAGATTGTTAAATTTATTTTGATGATCACTTCAGTGCACAACGAAGATATACAGTGCAGATTTGATATTCTACACACTACATAGGCACAACCAAGTTATAGCCCAACCAAATTTTGATCATCGCACAGCCAAGATATGCAGTGCAAATTTGCTATTTTGCACACTGCATAGCTACAACCAAGTTATTATAGACCAAAAGCCCAAAAAATATTTCGGGATTCCCATTGTCCCGAAATACCGAAACTATTTCGGGATTCCCGAAAATTTGGTTTGGGATCGGTCTTGAAATTAGGAATCCCGAAAATTTCGGTTTGGGAATTGGCACTAATGTTTCGGTTCGACCACCCCTAGTTTTAGGGTTTGGGTCCAATGGGTTTTAGGGTTTGGGTTTTAAAAAGGGATTAGGCTTTGGGTTTTTGGGCTTCTGGGATTGGCCCAAAGGCCTGGGGTTTAGGCCTTGCTTAGTGGGCTGGGCTTGGATCACAAAGGGTTTTTGGGCTTGGGCTAGGTTCAAATCTAGGCTTGGGTTAATGGGTCGGGTTGGCCCATTTCCAGGTCAAGGTTTCGCCGGTTTTTGGGCCCTACTTCAAATGTCCATAACTTCTTTGTTACTCGACCAAATCAATGGCTAACTCGCCGTGGTTTTGCCGAAAAATGGTCTGAAAGGTTACAGCCTACTTGGTTTTGATCTTGATGATTCGAAAGGAAGTTCGAGGTAAGTTTGGGTGTTCTAGACTTGTGAGGACAAGACGAAGCTCGTGGTGCACTTGGTTTGGGTGATGGTGGTCATGCCATGGTTGTTGTGTTTTTGTTGTGTGTTGTGGGTATATGTTGCCCTCGGGGAGGGTTAAGAGAGATAGAGAAAAAGAGAGAAAGTAAGGAAGAAAAGCTCGTGGTGCACTTGGTTTGGGTGATGGTGGTTGTGCCATAGTTGTTTTTTGTTGTGTGTTGTGTTTGTATGTTGCCCTCAGGGAGGGTGAGGAGAGATAGAGAAAAAGAGAGAAAGTGAAGTGGGGAAGGTGAAAAGAGAACTGGGAGAGGAAGAGGGAGTGAGGCTGGGGACAAAAAGTGAGGGTGGGCCCCTTGGGCACACCATTTAACACCAAAAATAATATTTTAAACAAATATTCCACAACCCAAATGAATTTACCCAAAAATACCCTTTCGTTCCGTAAAATTCGGGATGGGTTATCACAGTTAAAGCTATCTATGTCATAGTTTAAAGTATTTGTATTGGTAATTATGTGTTTAAGTTACGGAAATTTAGTTGCCCCAATATCTATTGTGCGCAATTTGGTGTAGAAAAGTAGTTTTTGATGTTTTGGTAGGCATTGGGAAAAAATATGAAATTGGTTTTCGCTCAACGCATAGTTAATCTTAAAATACGGTTATGAGTGGTAGCAAATTAGTGACGGTGACTCCTGCAAGGAAGAGGTTGATGAAAGGCTTCAAAAGGCTGCAATAGGACCCGTCTGTAGGGATTAGCAGGGCGCCCCAGGATAACAACATAGGGGTGTACTATTCACACACTCATTTTTACTTCTTACACACTCCTTGTTAATTTATGTCCATTGATCTTCTTCAATTTATCTGATCCGAATGCCGAAAACTAAAAAGGCGTGAAAGAAATAAAAAAGGGTGTGTAGATATCACACCCAAACAATATAATGCTATGGAATGCTGTTATATTGGGGTAAGTTGGGAAAATGCAATGCATAAAAGAAATCTACTGTTGTTTTCTCTTCTATTATGCACATTAATATTTCATTTTTTTGGTAGGAGACACAGTAAGTTCGAAAAATGCTTATATTTCTTATTTTTGGAACTCTTTATCTCATTGTTTCTTGAGTAGTTTTCTGGAAGTAAGAAAAATGGGCATTTGTAAGTCCTATCAATTTTTATTTTTCTTTCTTTTATTTTAGTTTCTTATTACTCATTTTAATTTTGGGTGCATTTTTGAAGATGGTTGTCAAACGATTTTGTTTTCACAAGTTTGATCATGTATATAAGAATTTGATAGTGAATACATGCAGAGTGCTTCACAATTGAAAAGAAGTAGAATGGTATTTTCAAGTAATTGTCGAGATTTTTTGTTGATCCCCTTTTGTCATGATTCCAATTTACGGTTCTTATCATGTAAATTGGTTGACTCAAATGTTAGTATATGCAAAAAGGATGTTGATGCTGCTGTTTTTTTTTTTACTGTAATCGATTTAGGAGTTGTTATTGTATTCTTAAGCATAACGTCTGACTACCAATGACGTATTATATTGCTTTCTACAAGTGCCAGTATCTAAACCTTCAACAAAATGGAAACTTTTGCCAAAACAAAAGATAAATCATTACTGCAGGAGCCGAACAATACATTTGTTTTGTTTTGTTTTGTTTTTTTCTTTCTTCTTCCCCCCTTCAAGGCTTTGTTTTCGTTCTCATATGTGGCCATTTGGTCATTGAGAAATGTAGTTGGATTTAAGATTTTGAGATCTTTAGGAAAATGACAGAATTTGGGATTGGACTTGTCAATTATAAGAAAAGTCATAGGTATCCACGGACATTATTGCTATCCATTTGAATTTTGTTACAATAATTTCCCTTGAGCATAATGGTTGCACTGAATTTGTTCTGTGATGATTCAATTTTGGGTTTGAAAAAATGCTCACTGTTTGAAATTTGAAATTCTGTTGATTTTCCATTATGGTTGAACAAAAATATCTCCGGGATCCCCATTTTTTTAATGTCATTGTTAATGTAAATTTTCTTTATCCTTCTTGCAGATTAATTTTCAATGGATTATGTCTTCTGAGTAGAATTCATGCTAGACATTGTATATTTGAGAAAGTTAATGGTGTATAGTTTCTACATAAGTTTATTCTGGGAGTTGTATGTAACCGTATATGGAGCTTCGTGGTGCATGCACTGGAAATTTTATGACTTAAGATTTTTTTCTATTTCCACCATGTAGTTGTTTTATGTATGGTGGATGAATTGAATTTGGAAGGAAAGCAACTCAATGGTTGTCTTTTTCTTTTTTATTTATTGCAAGAATGCTACTAGAAAAATGGCAGATTTTATCATATGACTGTCATTGAAGATTTATCTTGAATTTGGACAGGTTTTTGTCAATTGTTATTTACAAAGGTTGTGACTGTTCGTGCTGGCACCAAAATAAAGTTTGTAGAAGGTTGCTAACCGATGATAAAGGCAGCTTGCAATTTTTATTTTAAGAATCTTATTAAATGCATTTGAGTACCACAAAAATTTACTCAATTATTTTAGCAATTAGGAAAATCACTCTCTTCACTAAAACTGTTATTCATGTACATTAACAACTTTTATTTTTCAAAATTGTAACAAAGAAGCATGTATATCATGAAAAATAAAAGACAGAAGTTCTGAAGTGAGGACCAAGAAAGTTTAGAAGTGTAATATGGTTGTAAACATGAATGTAAACCAGGGATGAAAAATGTTAATATAATACTGATTCTAGATGACTCATTTGCGAATTTTATTTGAATTTGAATATTTTTTGTTGGGTGTACATTTACATCTATGATTTGTTGTTTATGTGGTGAAAAAGAAGAAGATAATAAGATAGCTTTATACTTTTTTATGAGACTTAATTTTGAGTTTTGAATTTGAGTTCTCAAGCAAGAAGAAAGGTCACTTGAGTTTTGAGTTCCCATACATTTTCATTGTTTCATTTATACATCTGTTGGAGGATTGGAGGGGATTAGGAGGCAGATGAGTGAGACTTCTGATGGTTACACAGAAATAAATGGGCTCTCACATCTTGAACCAGATTACTCTGGGTTTGGCAGGTATGAATGATTTAGCCTTTATTTAGAGGAACTATGCTTTCCATGTCAATCAGAATATTCTGTTATTAGAAGCAATTACATAGAGTTAGGCTAAGTAAAATGGTTGGACAGAAAAAATGGTCCTAATTGTTCACTCTCTAATGATGTTGGCAAGTAATGCTAATTGTTCTAAATGCTGGCGTGCTTCTGTTTTCCACTATGTAAGCCCAAGATTATGTGATGGTGCTCAATTTGGATTTGTTGCATAGCTAGAAAGATGATCTTGCAGTAATTGTTGAAGACAATTATATGCCAAGGTAATGATTCTTTCGAATCCCAGTTTAAAAAACAGTCAGATTTATATATATTTTGCATCATTGTAATTAGTCTACTTGGGTTAGCTTAAGAAGGGGAATAAATCTTTCTTATAGTATGCATATCCATATATAGCAAACAAAGTTTCACTTTGTTGGTTCTTAGGCACTAGACCATCTTTCCTTTAGCTTATAATTAGCTGCCCATGAATTCTTGGCATCTTATTTTCTTTTTCTTATTAGGGTGTTTTACAACACCGTATATTTTGTCAAGGAGCTCCCTCAGTTTGTTGTCAAGGCTGGTTCAATTTTAAGTAGTATTTATGGTGTAGATTGGGAAAACAAACTTGAGGTATTAATTTTTTAGAGATAATTTATGCTTGAAATTAGTCGTGTTTTTATGTCTTCCAACATTCTGTTTTCTCGGAGTTACTCAGTCCTCTACTCATGATTTAAGTTCTAATTTTTTAGGCAAAAGAGTTGCAGGCAAATGTTGTGTATTTGAGCCTATTAAGCGAGTGAGTTCTTTCTTTTGCAAATTGTGAATACATTTTTGTAATTGCATCGGGTCCAGTCAGTGTGCCCCTTCCTCCATCCCCCATGGTATTCTCTTATTTCAGTCAATCAGAGCAAACCACACATATTTCATCTAAATACGATGCTCCTAATAACCCAATCATCCACCATCAAAACATTTCCAATTTATTTACTAATTTTAGTTTTGGCTTTTAAGTTTGGGTTCTGGTTTTTAATATTTATATTTTTGTACAAATTTGATGGTATGAAAGGGTTCGATGATTTCTGATTGTATGAAAGTTGTGTGGTTCAAAAGATGATAGCATTTTTGTTCTAAGAATTAGGAAGCAGATGCTAAGCGAGGATTCTTCATTTTTGATCCTAGCAAACAAATGCAAGTGCTTCCAGTGTTCGTCTATTGACTGTGAATAAACAAGAACATCATCAATATAAACAATTGTAAAATGGCTATATTGATTGAAAATCTCATTCATAATATTTTGGAATTCACTGGGAGCATTTTTCAAACCAAAAGGCATTACATTCCATTCATAGTGGCCGAAAGGCGTTACAAAAGCAGTTTTATATTTATCAGATTCATGAACTTGAATTTGCCAAAAACCTGATTTCATATCAAACTTTGAAAATATAGTTGCTTTACTAAGCCTTTTAATCAAATCTCTTTTGTTAGGGATTGGATATCTGATCCATTCCAAAACAGCATTCAAAGGTTTGTAGTTAATAACTAATCGGGGAGACCCTCTTTCTAATTCTGCACTTTTCTGAACATAAAATGTAGGGCATGACCAATGAGACTTAGATTTGCGGATAATTCCTTTGGAAAGAAGATCCTGGATCTCTGCTTTGCAAACATCCATCACTTCTTGACTCATTTGGATGGGTCTAGCCTTAGTAGGTATTTTGGATTCATTAAACTCCTTAATGTAAGGAAGTTTAACAATGTGCTGTTTGGGATGCCAAAAGGCATTTGGGATATCAGAGCAAACTTCCCTGATAAGCTTGTTATGGAATTGGGAAATGCGTTGAACCAAAGGTTCTTGAACAAGTTGTTCCTCAACTCGTTTGTGATTAATTTCTTCCTTCAAGAAGTTAATATAATTGGACTTATTAGTGATGAGGCTTAGGGATCGTGAAACACTATCCTGTTGAAGATGCCGGAGTTTCTTAAGGTTTGTTTCTAGGCAGAACCTAAAGGTGACCTTCTGTCCTAAGACTTTGGTAGTAATCCTATCATGATGGACCTTAAAAGGATAGATGAGTGCTAAGAAGGGTAATCCTAATATGACAGGATCTGAGATGTTTTTTATGAGGACGAATGACGTCTTGAAACACACATCATCTTGACAGACATGTGCTTTGGGAATTTCGAATTTTAATTGCATTGGAGATTGATTTGCAGCACTAAGTACTTCATTGGACTTATGAAAATACTTAGTAGGTATTAACCCTTCTTGAATACAATTCAAGTCTGCTCCTGAATCTATCAAAGCAATTGATTTGAAATGGAAATCGTCGATTATTATCGAGAGAATAGAATACCATTTTCTGATCCTGATCTTGTCTAGTAGACTTAGAACTAAATCCTGTTGGGATGGGGTTCTAGATGAGGAGTCAGAGTGATGACCTGATGAAGAAGAACTATCTTGTTCTTCCTCATGGTTAGCTAAAGCCTGTGTTTGGACTTTACTAAGTTGTGTACGAATTTCTAGGTTTTTGGACTTTAGAAACCTAATTTCGTGTTTGACTTTGTTGACTTCTCTATGGAGATCCTGAATGGTAATTTCTTTCTTAGACTTATTAAACCGTTCTAGGGTTGTGCTAAGGGAGATTTTTTGAGTCGGCTGAGGTTGACTAGGGCCGGTGTCATCTAAAGAAACCAATTTCTTAAGTTTCTTGAGATAGAAGGTTTTGAGTTCAGGGTCATCGACCTTGGAGATTAACTCGAGAAGGAGAGTTTCTTGTTCTTCTTGCTTACTAAGCACTGAGACCTTTTTACAACAAACATCAGTACAACCTAGCTTGATGTCTGGTGAAGAAAGGCTGGAGGAAGAGTTGGGGTCAGAAGAAGAAGAATGCAAATCATCTTCTGATTGACTATGGTCCGTGTCTCTAAGATCCAGAACTTGGATGAGTTTGAGTTTCTCTTCGTCAGAGATCTTCAATTGATTTATGGTGTTTTTGACTCTACACTTATTAGCGTAGTGTCCGAATTTGCCACATTTGTAGCATTTTCCTTTTTGACTATTGTCTTTGGAATGGAATTTTCCAGAGGATTTCCTCTTTCCTTTCTTCCATTTGGATTTTGGTTTTTCGTAAAACGAATTGGGTTGGAACTGGGGTTTCCTATGTTTGTGGTGTGTCCTGCTGGAGTACTTGGTTGGATACTTAGGAAACTTATCTGACCTATTGGGCTTTTTCCTATTGGAAGGTGCTACGGGAGGAAGACCGTACTGTTCACAGAACGTTCCTAGTTCGTACTTGGCTATGGCCTTATCCTTGTTGACTTGCCTTGATATTTTCATATCAATGCACATCTTCAACCCTTCCTTCTGGATAATATTAATAATATTACCATAAGTAAGAGTATGATATGGTATAATACCATCGTCGTTTACTAACGTTGTTCTAATCTTATGGGCGAAAAGATTGGGTAAGCCATTTATGAATTTTTCTTTCCAAAAAGGTTGGTTACTATCTTCTCTGAGCATGACTCGTGAGAGGAAAACATCTTTATACCATCTAAAGTCACTTAAAGTTGGGCACCTTAAATTACTTAGTTGGTCATGAATCCTAGTGGTAACATTGGAGGGAGTTCCTATGAAATGTTCTATGATTGTGAAAAGGAGAGTGTTGACTGCGTCAGGGATACCCTGTCCTATCTGCTCGTTAAAGAGAGGAATTCCTTCCTCATCTTTCTTGACCGCATTACGGATTTCATTTCGAGAATATTCAGTGAGGTGTTTTTCCCACCAGGAATGAAGCATTCCTTTGAAGCCAGTGACCAGGAGGTCAACGACTTGGGTCTGCGTGAGATTATGGTTGGTAATGTAGCTATTAGCAACCATAGAGATGTGTTGGAGTTTGTTTAGTAACTCTTGTTCCGATAAACCATCTATATTCCATTCATAGAGTTTATCAGAGGATACCGAGAATTGGGTTTGGAAATTCCTTTCCTCAAACTAGAGGTCAGGAGGTGTTGGTCTGGGATACCAGTTTTTTGTGAGAGATGTGGGATTAATCCCTTTATTAATTCTCTTGAGTTCAAGACTCTGAAAGGCTTCTTCCATCTTGTGGATAGAATTAGCACTCTCATCTTCTGAATCTTGTTCTGAAGAGGATTGAGATGAGTCGAGTTCTTTATTGTGATCATGATTAATCACATGAACTCCTTTTTCTGACTTTAGCTCATTGAGCATTTGGTCTATCTTTTGGGATGTGGAGGTCACTTTAAGTGAGGGAGACTCTTGGAAGGTGACTAAAGGTTTTGTACTTGGGGTAGGCTTGGGTACAGACAACTTATCGATTTTGGTTTCGATTTTGTGTAACTATTTGCCTATGGTGTGAAGACTCTGGTTGGTGTAGTTGTTCTGTTCTATGACAGATTTGACACCTACATCGTCTTTTGGAATCTTAAAAGGAGTGGCTGGTATTTGCGTATTGGCTGTGGTGATTAGGATCTTTTCTTGAGGCGGATGACTAGAGGAGACAAGTGTCTTGTCTTCTTTGAGCCAGTTGTGTTTGGTTATTACCTCTACCTGTTGTTGTTCAGGTTCATAATATTTTTCAACATAATCGAAGAAAAATACTTCAAACCTGTGCGTTTGCATGAAAGCTTTCCATTTATGGTAAATTTCTAGCTTTTCATCTTGAGTGTATTTGCTTCTGAAAATATTCCTGCGAGGAATGTTTTCTTCAGCTTCGATGTCTCTATTGAGTCTTTTGTTATTAGGTTTGAATGGTTTGTTCAAAACTAACAAGTGAGGATTGACTTGACCAGCGTCAAAGTCAGACTCTGTTGGGGAGGTTGGTTTTTCTGTCTTAGAGGAGTTAGGTTGGTAGACTGGGTTGGTAACCTGAGCTTTGGTCTCTAGAGACTGGAGCTTAAGTTGGATAAGGTCGTGTACTAACTCTTGTTGGGTGACAGAGGAACTGGTGTCTACGGACTTTAGTTTCCTATTGGCTAAGGAAGCAATGAATTCTTTATCCTGACCCTGTCTATCGGATGACATGGATCCTGAAAAAGAATGTCTTCCTGAGACTACAGGTTTTCTATTTGGTCTATTGGCATTAATCTTGACGGTGCCATCGAAGTATTGTTCGATGTTGTCAAGGTTAACCAAGTCATTTTGGAAGCTGACTGGTTTGCTTTCGTTCATCAAATACCATTCTGCTGGGAGACTGATATCTGACCACCTAATGGTTCTGGGCACACTAATGTTGGCGTTATCTAATGAGGATTGGATTAGGATGGTATGATCTTTCGGACTCTTGGAAAGAGCCTAGAAGTTCATATTCGTACCAGTTACTTTGTAATTGATACGGTAGATGAGTGCCAAAGGCTGTGTTCCTTCAAGGACTTTGTACCCTGAAGTTTGGGTGTTGAGTGTGAGTGCTTTCAAGATATTGGGATCTGAAAGACTTAATGTAAGGTTTGTAAAACAGTCAAAATGGATTGGTCCATTAGAAAGACTGGATTTAATCATTCCAAGGATGATATCACTGAAATCTAAAAATCTTGCATCGCGGAGGCACAAGAGAATTGAGGTATTAAGACCTCGTCGGGTTAAGGGTTTGACTGCTACTTGGACTAACCCTATATGCATGAAGTTATGACCATCTTTTCTATGCTTTCTAATCTGATTCGGTGAGAAGAGTTGACACTCTTCACGATCTTTGCTAAGAGCGTAGGTTTGTTCTACAGTCTTAACGTGATGTTCTGATCTAAAAGAGGCTAATGACCATTTCTTTTTGTAAATATTTTTTGAAGAAATTTTTGGAATGTTCCAATCACCAAAACCTAGACTACTGTCTGTTTGGAAATCAAATTTCTGTTCTTCATTAACTATGTCAGGTATGCTGTCTAGATGCATATGAGAGCTACTGCTAGTCATAGAATTAGTTCTAAACAATTTACTCATGGAGCACAAATTCAAACACACAAAATACAGAAAACTTATAAAGCAAACCTCTAATGCTTATTAGCTATATCCCTTCCCACTCATGCACTCCGCTCATGCCTCTACCTCGAGACTTACTGTTTGGACAACGCGCCTTACTGTTTGGTGGGGGACACAGAAAATTCACACAAGGAGTTAGCTTACAAGCTATCTGTAAAATGAATGCAAGAACAAGGACTGGATTTGTAAATTGAAGAGAATAACTCAATGACTACCGAGTGGCTCTGATACCACATGGCAGCTTTCCTTACTGAAAGGCTTAGCTATTGCTGGTGCGGAAGATGAACAGAATAATAATAAAGATTTGATGTTAAAAACCATGGTGAAGATTAAGCAAATATGGAAAGTAATTTGTATAATGAAAATAATGAATTAAAATTAATGATGCAGATAGATGATGAAAATAAGTTTTTATTAAACTTGAGATTGTAACTTACAACAGATGACGGCTATTGCCGATTAGAAAGGATAACAGATATAATGGTGCTCGCAGGCATCTCTTTTCCTATTCTAGATAGTGTTTACAATTTTTGTGTTTTTCTCAAAGAGAAGGATGTCTCCGAAAACGAAGGATGCCTCCACAGTGCTCCATTCTTGCTTGATATAGTCCAAGGAGAATGATTGAGGAAGAAGCGGGAAAACGGGCAGGCATGAGCCTCTGCTGGAAAGAGCCGAAAGTAAAAGATGTTGTCGGTTCCTGTGGATTCACGCGGGTGAATAATGATGGATGAATAGTAAAAGTGATTTTATTATTCATGAATAGTGACTTGTCTGCTACTGCAGATGATTCCTGAGATGATTGCTGCCGACACTTCTTTCGGTGTTGACGATACTGTCTTCATCCTATTGGATTCTACGTACTTACAAATTGAAATGATTACATACTTGTAATTGTTTTGAATACAAAATAAATACCTAATTACAAACTAAATGGGTCTTGAGAGTCTCTGTAAACAGAGTCGGCCTAATTAGCTGGAGGTTGAGACGATGCATCTGATGAGTTTCCGGAGTCGGAGTCTTCTTGCTGTAGCAGGGCTGCTTCGGCAAGTAATTGTTGGGCCAGGTCCAATCTGTTCTGCTTCTTCTTTGAGCTGGACTTGGACATGGAAGAACTAGCAACACCTTTGAGCGAAGGAGATGGACTAATGTCCGATAAAGACTGGATATTGTATGGGTCTTGATCCAGGGCCTTACTGGGCTGAGTTGGCTGGGCTGCTATAGCAGGATCTGGACTGGCGAAGATGGGAAAATCCTTGAAGACCACAGCAATGACCTTCTGAATATCGAATTTATCCCACCACTTAACCATTCGCTGTCGATAGACTTCTTTGCCGTCAACTTGGAAATTCCACCTGAGTATCCATGGAACCCGGTACTTGGCCATGAATAAAGCTAAAAGGGGAACATCTTCGTCAAAGTGGCTTCTGTCAAACTTCTTTTTGAAAGTCTGTTCAAGGACTTCCATGAGCTCGTCAGGGATGATAGCGGCGTAAGGGCCATGAACTGTCCACCAACGGTTGAACCATGCTGGAAAGTTGAGTCTGAAATTCTTGTCAATGGTAATGTACCATGAATGGCTAAAATCTTCTGTCTGGTGCAAGAAAATATTAGTCCATGCTTGAATATAATCAAAGTAATTGTAGTTGCTGAAATGGATGGGTAGCTGATTGCTCCAAAGAGGTTTGGTTTGGTAAAAGGGGATTCCCCATTCTAATTCTGTAAGGAATTTTCCAATGGTTAAGGAATGATAAAGAAGTTTGTTTGTGTGGGCTGTGGAGTAGATAGGTTTGATGGAAACAGATGATGTCTCAGAGAGGATGGTAGTGTAGAACTGGAGTGATTTATGAATCTCTGTTGGCTGGTAATGGAAATTTGGAGGGAAGACCCTTCTGGCGATTTGTTCTAGTGGATGGTTTTGACGACAGTCTTTAGGGATGGAGAAGAGATACTCTTTTGGTTCCTTAAGGATGTAAGGAGATGTTTTTGTGAAGCTGGGGGTCGGAGATGGCGATTGCCGGTAAGTGGATGAGTAGGGATCATAGTCCTTGACCAAAGCTGACTGGTAATTTGGTCGAGGCTGTTGGTAATTGGGTCGGAAATTTCCTATGGTTGATCCTAAAGGAGTGAATCTGTTTGTTATGGCTAAGGCCGAGGAATCGGGAATAGATTCCTGTTTTGGTGGTGGTAGATAGGCAGGAAGCCTCTTTTGTTGGGCATTGCCCTTCTGAGAATCCTGAGGATTTTTCTGCTTATTAGACATTCTTCCCCTGCAAAAATTCTCTGGTTAAAAAATCTGGAATGCAGTTATGGCTGCCTTTAATGTATTCAATTTCAAAATCAAAGATTGATAATATGGCCTGCCATCGTGCAAAAATCTGTTTTGATGCAATGTTTTGAACATCATTTTGTAAAACATGCTTGGCAGATTTGCAATCAACGCGAATGAGAAATTTTTGATTTAATAAATCATCTTGAAATTTGCTAATGCATAATACAATAGATAAAATCTCTTTTTTAATAGTGCTATAATTAGCTTGAGCAGAATTCCATACTCTTGAATGGAAACGAACAATCTGTTCAATATATATATATATATATATATGTTCGTGACTTTTTTTATATTTAGGACAGAAATTTGAGTTTTAGCATTACAACTAAATGTCCATAGACACATGATACGAATTGGGCACGCACAAATGTCAAATTTAAAATGGCATGAGTTAAGGTTCACTTATACAGTTGAATGTTCTCTTTGGGCACGTGATAGGTATTTTCACCACCTGCAAAAGTATGGATAAAAACACTTAAAAATACTTGCAAGAGTACAAGGTTGTCGTAGTATAGCAGCTCAAGCAAGGTCGTTCTCCACAGGGATTGAATGAATAATTTTATGTTAACCAAATCTTAATTAATTATTTGAAAACAAAGTTTGGAAAAGAGTGATTTAATAACCTAAAATATTAAAAACTAATTTAATTAAAAGTAACTGAATAACTTGGGAAAGTAAATCAAACAAAAGAAAATAGTTTTGAAAATCTAGTTGAGCACTAGGGTTCCGCCGTCACCTTAACAATCCTACGTAGTTCTTCCAATTACTTATGAATTACACATGCATATTTGAAGGTTAGGTTTTCCTAAAGTATGCCCTACTTGGAACCTCCAACATAGAACGTATATCTAACATGCAACCCGTCCGTGGTGTCCAGATCGAATGTGAACATGCAAGACTCACTAAGCTTTATGAAAACCCTTTCAAAAACCATATAACCCTTAAAACGTGTCGTCCATCCTAAGAGGTTACACATATTAACCACAAGAAGCCAGCGCCAATTCCAGGGACAGCCCTCCGCCAAAATTGCATCAAATTACTTTTCTAAATATCCTAATGGTGGCCAATCACTAAGACAATTAAATAGTTTCAAGCACGGTGATTAATAATTCAAAACTTGCATGCATAATATCATAAGTAAATTGAAAAGAAACTACATATTCTTGCTAAGGCTCGTGGCCTCGCCCTAGCAAACGAAACTAGTTAAGAACAATCATAAAACAAAATATAAGTAAGAACATGGATAGAAAACACCTTAAATCGTCAAAAGCTCTCTAAAGCCAAAGTAGTGTGTTCTCTCCTCCTAAAATAATATCTCGAAAATAAAACTCCCTTCCTAATGGCTAAAAAGCCTTATTTATACTACTCCTAATAAAAACCTAGTAGGAAAAGGCTTTCTAAAAAAGGAAAACTAATGAAAAGGGCTTGAAAACTTTGAGTTTTAACGATAAGGACAAAATAAAGAGTAAAGTGAATAGTACCAGGTTTGACTTTTTAGTGTAAAAATGTGGTTTTTCGTTAAAGTGAACAGTATCGCGGGCTTTTCGTTAAAACTCCCTTCTAAAAACTAGGAAACAAAATAATAAAAAGATAACTAAAAATTACATTCTTATCATGATTAGGAAATCTGCCCATCAAAGGAGAACTCACGTTTCTGGACCTTCAGGCGTCCAAAACAGGCCCAAAACGAGTCCAATTAAAGATCAGGACCTCCTCTTCAAGTTCCAAGAACAACCCAAGTCCAAAATCCATCATCTTCCAGCCCAAAAGTCGCACACAAGCTCTGTAACCCAATCTGCCAGCACTGCGCTCTGGCCATAAATTAATTCGCCACGATCAGATGCTTCGGTATAAAATTATGAAATTTTGACACCACCTCCTGGACTGACGCACGAACCAGCTCCAATTGGAATTGCTCAAAAATTCTACCGTTTGATTACTTTAGGCTCCAACCCAGTCCGCACGTCCTATATTGAAAATATAATCCAAAGTATCAAAATCTCACCAAAATAACCAATAAATTAATACTAAGATAAGGATAAACTATATAGTATAATATGGACTCATCAAATACCCCCAAACTTAACTTTTTGCTTGTCCTCAAGTAAAACAAAACTCAAAAACAAAAATAAAAACTAACAAGCTAAAAACTTAAGCAAAACTAGCAAAGACACAAAAATTTCACCTTCAAAGTTGCAATCCATAGAAACCGTTAAAAATTAGAACATCTTTTCAAAAGTTCCAATTAATCCCACCACAGAGTCTAAGCCATTTAGAATCAATTAGAAAAGAATTCAAAAACTTCCTTTGGTGTAAAGTGAACCAACATAGCTAAAAAGACTCGACTAAAATTCCTACTTCTCATCCTCTTTATTCAACACTTACTAACTTTACATATATTTTTTTTCTTTTTCAAATTTTCTTCTTTTTTTTTCTTTTGTTTTCTTTTATTTTAGTAACAGTGGTGGTCGTGCAATGTTAGTTCCATTAAGCTTTCGATCCAACCCATGTAGCGAGCTTTAGGTCAATGACTCCCAAACCACTAAGGCTTTAGGGCACTAGGTGTAGAACACCCCTAAGGACTTATTAACTCGAGCTGAAAAGGCTACGAAACCAACTAACCACCCTGCCTCATGCCAAGACTCTACCGTTTGACGCGAGAATCACTGTTGATCAGGCAGGACTGGCCCGGTTACTAAGCAAAGTCTTGGGTGGAACAATTATTACTTTATAACAAAACAAACTTTATTTTATATAACAAAAATTAAAACACACTTAGACAAAAAGTAAGTATTTCAATCTCACTCCCCACAAACCATGTTGGTGTGATGTGCAAATTTTCAAAGTATAACTCATGAATTAGTGTCTAAGTAACGATAAATAGAAAAGACTCTATTGTGGCTTAATCCTTACCATGTCCATTTGTTCTAACATTTAAAATAAACTATGGATATTAACTTAAAAAGAACAATTTTTTTTTTTAACTTGACTCTAGAATAAAAATCTAAATTTTTTTTTTAATTTCCCACCCCCAAACTTATGTCACACTTTGTCCTCAAGGTGTGGAAACAAAAAGAAAAACAACAACAGAACAAAACACAAAAACCCTAACTTTCTACTTTTGTTTAGAGATGGAGTGAGGGAGTCACAGTTCGACCGATTCTTAACCGATGAGTTGAGCCAGATAATTGAGGTCTCTCTTCCTTAAGTTAAATTTTCTTTCTAATTCCTTTAAGGTCGAACTGGAAGCTATTGGCCATGTTCCCCCATAAGCTATATCTTTCACTGCTTTTCGATTAAGCCCATTGATTCACTTGAAATTCCCAAAATCATAGGCAGCGCTTCAACTTCCTTCTATTCTCCTCCAGTTCAAGTAAATTTACTATTCCTCAAATTTTTAGGCCAATTTTCAATCTTTCTGTTTTTCGATTAGGGAGTTTTTACTTCCTTATTTGTGCTAATTTGTAATCTCTTGGTAGATCTTTACGGGAATGGATCCTCTCCTGAGCTGTTGCCAGGGGATCCTAGGGATCAATTGATCCCAGCCCTTCAAATTGATCCTATGGCCAGGAAAGAAACAACCGGCTTTCAAATTATTTCACGCAACCCAAGACAATTTTGTTTGATTTTTACCATTCCCGTCCCCCTCATAATCCACTTCACTCTCCTCTCTCTCTCTCTTCTATCTCAATCTGCTTGTTTGCGTCGAACCCCGATTCCCGCTCCCCTAATTTCCAGCTTCCTTCCTCCGGAAAAAAATCCAATTCTTGCATCTCCTCATAATCCACTTCTCTCTTTTCTCTCTTCTCTCTCTCTCTCTCTCTCTCTCTCTCTCTCTCTCTCTCTCTCTCTCTCTCAATCTGCTTGTTTGCGCCCCATATTCCCTCTCCCCTAATCTCCAGCTTTTTTCCTTCCTCCGAAAAAAAAAATCCAATTCCTGCATGCAATCTGGTGGCGGAGGAGGAAGAGGGCCTAGCTGGCCGTGCCGGATCGACGTCATATGTTGCTTCGCCTTCTTCATCGTCCTCGGCCGTGTCGACGCCGCAACTGGGTTTTGATTCGGTGCAGCATCAACAACATCAGCAGTAGCAATTGGAGTCTAGGCAGGTAATGATTGATATGTGTGGCTGGAAATTTGGTTTTTTTTTTTGTGAGAATTTAGTTGAATTGAAATGTGGGTTTTGGAATCTGGAATCAGATCCTCTCATGATCTCCAACTTTATTGAATTTAGGGTCCGTAGCTCTTTCTTCAAGTAGAGGAACTTATGGAATTTGTTTCAATTAGGGAGTAAAAGTCAGGGAAAAAGTCGAAATCAATTGAAAATTGTTACATGTATTTGATGCAGAAGTGGATTTTTTTTTTCTGAAATTATTTGGAAATTTGTGTTTTGATTTCAGTTAGAGGCATAATTTGTAGAAAAGATGGCTATGGTTGATGAAACCTTGTACCCGATCGCCGTTTTAATCGCCAAAGTTCCCGCATCCCAGCATTTGCCTAAACTTCATCGAATTGTGCATATAAGAAGGAAAGCTAAATGCCACCACAGCTCATAAGTATAGCGGACTTAACAAGAAGAGTGAATTTTGACAATTTTTGGAGAAATTGAGATCTACTAGTACTGTATATAGCGTATTTGGTTGTC
The DNA here is from genome assembly GCA_963580275.1 of Crataegus laevigata. Classification (NCBI taxonomy): domain Eukaryota; kingdom Viridiplantae; phylum Streptophyta; class Magnoliopsida; order Rosales; family Rosaceae; genus Crataegus; species Crataegus laevigata. The sequence goes on along the minus strand of OY756940.1, from coordinate 10,760,287 downwards.
GATGATCATCTCAGTTGCTAATATATGCTAGTAGTTTGATGGGAACATCACGAAAGGAGTGTCGAAATTTCAAAGCTTGTGTTATGGAGAAAGGGTTGTATATGTCTAAAGCCTTTGCTCTGTTGTAATGTAAGATGGGTCATAATTTTTCTGGCAATCACCAGGAAGAGTGTATAAAAGCTTAATGGTGATTTAGGATGTTGTAATTATGTATTACTTGGATTAGGATGTTGTAATTATGTAAATGTGAATCAATTGTCCGATCTCTCTCTCTATCTACTTTCTTCAGTTCTAAATTAATTGATGAGTGTGGCGATGTTGGTATATATTAGGTCGGGACTTGGATCATGCTGCTGCTGATGATTACTTGTATTACTTGGATTAGGATGGCTTTGTTGATGCTACTACTGATGTTGTTGGTGCATGCATATGTTCGGCTTCAACGAGATAATGAGGCTGAAGTACGAATAGCTACTGCTGGAAAAGTATCTAAGTTTTGCAAAATTTTGAATCCAGAACTTGCCATTCAGCAGATCCTTTTGCCCAGAAACTTAACACTATGAAGTACTCTGTTTTATTGCTTGTACAGAGTACTCTTTTTTTCCTTTTTTTTTTTTGGTGTAACTGGCTTGGTTGGAGCACATTATTTGAAGAATGAATCAATGAGATTTTTATCTAAATAGCGATAGCACTAAGGAAATACGCATGTGATATAGTTTCACTTCGAGAAGTAAAAGATGAACGTTAGGTAGACATTTACATAATCTACTGAGGTATACATTTACATAACAAGTTATGGTTTACAAAAAAAACCTCTAGCTTTACATCCCCTAACTCATGCATTCTCTAGTGAGTCCCTAATACATTTGGATTTCTTAGTTCACTAAACTAACCCAAAAAACAATAGCTGCACATTAGGAAATCCAATGATGACCAAAAAACAATAGCTACACATCTAAGAATCCTACCCAAAAAACGAATAGCTGCACATTTGGAATCTACCCAAAAAAATCCAGTGATGACCAAAAAACCCAAAGCAATAGCCATCTATTTAAGTATGACTATTTCCAGTGATATTTTGATGAAGAAAAGGTTGGGAACTTGACGGGTGAGATTCTTCACAAGGCAGCCAAGGCATTGCATTCGGCATATGCGTATTATGTGGTTGTAACTACATTCAACAACCATAATGAGATTAAAATAAATAAATATATATAAATATGTATGACACATATCAAACAAAGAGTGATAGATGACAAACCTGAACAGGATGATATGGAATTGGCATATAGGTATTATTGCCAAACATGTGAACTGGGACCTGTATATCACATACCAATTTTGAGTTTATATTTGTCAACTAATCAAGCCTTGCTATGAAAATTAAAAAAACATTCAAAAGTACTTCACCTGTGATGAATGGGAGGGTGGCCAACCAGTAAAGACATTGATACCACCAGTATGTTGTGGAATTGTAACCTAAAACATGTCAACGATTAAAAGTTTAATTATATATATATATATATATATATATATATATATATATATATATATATATATATATATATATATATTAAGCACAAAGACATGATAAAAAATTAAATGAGTTTACGTACCTGATCAAACTTCTTTTTTCTTGGTAAGGCTTTTTCCAAAGCACTCCTAATTCTTTGTCTTCCTCGATGAGACTTTTCTTTCTTCTTAAGCCCTTTTGGAATGACAACATCAACATTCTCAAAGCAAGTGGCCATTTGGCTATTACAGTTGGTATGCATTTTCTCATGCACATCATCATTCACTTCTAGATGCAATAGGTCTTCAACCATTTTTGCCAATTTATTTGCTTGTTCAATCACTAGTTGGTATGCCTTTACATTTTCAGATGCCCTTGTTGATAATCTAGTGAATATAGAACACAAGGACCTATATCTAAAAGCTTGCTGCAATTTAGGCTCCACTTCAATCTCACTTTCACACATGTCTACCACACTCTCAACTTTTGCTTCTTTACTCCATCTGTTCACTATATATTGTTCAAGAATTTCCTTGATAAGCATGGCTTCTCTAAGGACTTTAATAGCATGACTGCACAAAATAACTTTCATCTCAAACAGTCTACAGTTGCAAGAAACAGTAGATATATCTTCCCTTTTCACCTTACGCTTCTTGGACTTATCATCTAGTTCAACCGTGTATACAAAGTCATCCCCATCAGCAACACAGTTTGTTATTAACAATTCAATAGATTCTTCAAATTGATCTTGAAATAATTTGAATCTCGCTTTCGTGTAAACTTCTCTAGCTTGTTTCAACATTTTGATATCAAATTTGACATGTGCAATTATGAATTGTAGGTCATACTCTGCTTCCCACTCCTTGTACCTAGTATCGGTAAGAACCCACTCAAAGTTTGTGAAAAATTGAACAATATTGAGATCTGACTTCAAATAATTTTTCAATCTTGCATTAAAACTTTCACTGATTTGTGTGCTTCGTATTCCTATAGACCATGCCAATCTCACATATGCATATGCCCATTTCTTTCTAATCTTAAATGTGGTGGCCAACCAGTCATTCTCATGCGCATCATACTCATCAAGCATAGAATACCAAGCAGCTACAAACTCAATTTCCTCCTCAATGTGGTCAAAAAATATTGTCAAAGCATTGTGAACTCCTTCCTCACCTCTGAACAAAGTATTCAGATTTTTACAAGCATTTTGCATCAGATGCCATAAACATAGTCTATGGTAAGTTTGAGGCATCACTTCTAAAATAGCCTTAGCCATTGCAGGATCTTGATCAGTAAAAATAGTTCTTGGAGCCTTGCTAGACATTGCCTTCAAAAATGTCTTAAATAACCAACTAAATGAAGCAGCGGTCTCATCATACATTAAAGCTGCTCCAAATACAACGATCTCCTTGTGATGATTAAAGCCAATAAACACTGCAAATGGTCAATCCAATTCATTGACTTTATAAGTTGTATCAAAACTTACAACATCTATAAAATGGCTATAATCAATTATCGTTTTAGCATCTGCCCAAAAAATATTTGTTATTTGCTCCTCTTTGTCCAAGTGTAGTTCATAGAAGAATGATGGGTTTTCCAATATTTGTTTGGAAAAGTATTGTAGCAGGACTCCAACCTCTCCATATGCCATTTTCTTTTGCCTCACAATTCGAAGATAATTTTTTTGATCCTGCTTAATATATCCCAAAGACTCTCTTCCACCTGATTGTTTGCTTATTAACTCATAAGCCAACCTTAGTGGAATCCCCGATTCTTCACCCAAGTCTACTTCAGTGGCTTGTGAGGCTGTCATTTTCCGTTGGGATGGTAACATATGGGCATATTCTTTCTTTACCAAGGGATGATTATGTTGTTCAACAAAAGTATAAACATAAAACTTTCCCGTATGCCTATCCAACCTAACACCCATATGAGCACCACATCCAGTCCTCGTCTCTGCTCTTGGTCTTTTAATCATATCATTTCCCTTATCTACAGCTCGAAACCCTTCTTTAGCACAAGAAAAGATTCTTGAAGTGAGGTCACCAGTTTTTTTATTCTTGCCAGCACTTTCTCTTCGAATACTAAACCCCATAATTCCACCATACTTGTTGTAGAAATCATATGCTACTTGGTCAGTATCAAACTCCATATTTTTGGTAGGTTTCAATTCCAAAGTACCTTCTACGCCATCATGTGGTTTATCCATTCAATCCTGCCATAAAAATATACCAAGATTCAGGCAACTTCAGCTCAACGAAAAAAACCAAATTTTCTACAGAAGCAACTGAAGAAAAATATAAAGAACAATTTTCAAATTTTCAACCGGAAGTAAAATGCTTGGAACTATTGCAACTGAAGATTCTGTTACCTAATCCTATGTGGGTACTCGACTTTTCATCAAGTTACTCGAAGGTTATCAATCAGAGACACAAAAGCCGACAGAATGAAAATAACTCTGCTTACAAACATGGTTTTACCACATAACAATTCTTGGGATAACATTTTCCCACTTTCCTATTCAGGAATCAAACGAACAAGGGAAGTGCAAAAGATTGAAGCACCAAATGTGATAAATTTGCTGCATGCTACCATTTTCATCAGATAAAAAGTCATTAGTCCGCAATTTTAAGATCACAATATTTCTCACATTTACCAGAAACATTCCAGTTGAAAAGAATTTGGTGAAGAAACAGGAACAATGAAAAAGGTTCAACACTTTTAGATTCACAATAAGTACTCCCACTAATCAAGAAACTTTACAAGTTAACTAGTACCTCGGAAGTGGGAACTCTCGGTTGTCAATAGAAGCTAATGAAGAAAATGCCAGTTGAGAAGAATTATGGATCAGGTTATTCTTAAATCACAGGGAGAACAATTCTGGGCCTTTACAACAAAGAGTAATCATCTGAAGATGAATAATTAAGTCCCCTTCAAATTTGAGGGCAACATATATTTCTCAGCAACCTCACGAAACATTTGAGAAATTGCATTCTCCAACTTACAACCAACAAAGCTGCAAGAAAGAAATTACCATAAGCATCAATGTTCAAACTAGTTATGTTAATCAAAACAGATAGCCTGATATGACCGCAGCAGAAAAGCTCGCACGCTTCATATGTTGCAATTTTCACAAAGACCAGTGGCTACCCGTTGATGTTGATCGACCAAAGCGAATAAAATATACATGAAAACAGTCCCAAGAGGATGGTTATGATTCACCAATTCTCTAATTTCACATGACATCACAAGAACCACAAAATTAAAGAAGAAAACTACATCGTCAACCTATCTTACATTTCTAATGAAGAAGGATAAGCACTACATGTAAAGCATAATAAACCCCCATGAAAAACTGAATCTTACTACTTCTTGCTAGGCCACATTATACCACTTAATACCAAACAAAAACAAATCATTACTGCAATGCAATACAGATTAGTGACATCAATCATGCAATCCGCTAGCAATATTGCAGCGAAAGCACAACAAACATGAGATATACAGCAACATCTCCTCTTTTTCAGACATAAACATGCAGTAAATCCAATCTAATTGCAAAAATATCATGAAAAGGAAATTCAATAATGGAAACCTAACCTTTATTATTTGAAATTGTTGCTTGTTGCGGAGAGGGCGTTCACGGATGCTGATCAAACTCGAAGATAGAGACAACCCAGAAAAAATGATGTGATGGGAAATGTTCAAAGCACTAGAACGGGAGAGAACTTGATCTTTTTATTTGTCTTTTCGGAGGAAGGAGAGGAGATGCAAGACTTGGATTTTTTTTCAGAGGAAGGAAGCTGGAGATTAGGGGAGCGGGAATAAGGGTTCGGCGCAAACAAGCAGATTGAGAGAGAGAGAGAGAGAGAGAGAGAGAGAGAGAGGAGAGTTAAGTGGATTATGAGCGGGAATGGTGAAAGGCACACAAAATTGCCTTGGGCTACGTGAAATAATTTGAAAGCTGGTTGTCTATTTCCTGGCCATAGGATCAATTTGAAGGACTGGGATCAATTGATCCCTAGGATCCCCTGGCAACAGCTCAGGAGAGGATCCAGTCCCGATCTTTACCTCTATTTTTACTTCCTTTCTTGGTGTGATTTGTGAGTCAATCTCTCTAACCCTTTGTACATGCTTTGTCTCAACCATTCATTTTGATTTTTTCCTAGCTGTGTTTTTTATGAAATGTTCATGGTAAATAAGTTTCACTCCTAAAAGGTTATTAGTATTCACTTTGAGGCAATATATTTTGTATCTAAAATTTGTTCGTATTTTGTATCTAAAATTTGTTCTTTATGCTAAAAAAATTCAAGAACGTACTTGATTTAATGCGTTTTCCCTGTTTGCTATCTGGGTTTTATGTGATTACACTACAAGAAAAATGGCCACTGCGCACAATAAATTATATGTGCCCTTTGAGGCCAAAAAGCACCAACAAGTGTGCTCATAGACCAATAGCAATAGCGCATCAACTAAATTTGTATATGTGCCCTATATGAGCGTTACCTTTGCTAAAAGGGCACAATACATTGTTTGGTTTGTGCCTGTTTCTGACAATTTTATCAGAAGACCTTTTCCAGCCATATTGACACTTATATTATAATTGTGCCAACAAGAATTAAATATTAAAAAAAATCAAAATTTAAAAAATTGAAACTGAATTGGGGAAATGCAAAAATATAAATTTTCATAAAATGAAAACAGCCTACAACCAAACATATATTATAATGTTACATATTTTATCTCTAATACAAAAAGACTTGAAAACAAACATTTTCGAACAGATGCATCTTCCCCAACAAGCCTTGCACGTCATCAAACCTTTGCTGCTCCAGAAACGAATTAATGAAGATAACATGTGCAATAATTTGAACCTCTCACAGAAGTCATGAATAAATATCAAATTCAAAGATAAAGAAAAACCACACAATTTACAAGAGCGAAGAACATGAAGGGATAAAGAAAGAAATACCTCTGTGGGAGGACTCTTATTTGCTTCAAGGGCCTGTCAACCACTTGCTTAAAGATGATTCTTATATCACAACTTAACCCTCCAAAACAGCCAACAATGGAAGCGGAAGATTAATAATGAAAGTATACAAGTGCTCCTCATAAAAAATAAGTTTACAAGTGTTCAAGATAAAAAATAAAATAAAAATAAAGCAGCTCATACAACCAACAAGAGGGGAAACTACCACATATTTCCAGTGACGTTCAACGATCAAAACTTTCAAACATTAAAAACTTAAAAATGCATTACTACGTTGTTCAGTCCCATAAGACCTTGCATAAGGTTACATGGCTTATTGCTCAAGGTTCAAATTCGTTAAAGATAAATATTATCATCTTCATTTTGACTTTACATTACTACATGTATGATATGATCTACAAAAAGTTCATATGTTTTGAAGTAAATTCTCCAAGTTTCCACAAAAAATACTCAAATAGTGCACTGATCTTTCTCAGCTTCACTCCTTGACTCACTAACAATTATAAAATCTAGCATAATTAAACAAAGAGCCAGACCACTAACGGTCTGAAAAATTGGTAAAGTACTAAAAAAAATACTAGATCAAAGAACATCAACAGAACTGGTTGAAAGAAAATAATCAACAACACAAATGAAAATTGCATTGTTGCTGAAAGACAAATGTGAACCACAACTATTCGCACTGAAAACCGAAGCATGAAAAGAGCCTATCAAATCTAGAACAAAATAAATAGAAAAACCCCATTTTCATAGAAACATAACTCAAAGCATTTAACACATTTTCCACCAGCTGAACAATTCCCCAACAGCAAAGAGAAAGTTAAAACACCCAAATAACAGATCACAACCTTTTCTTTTTTAACAGTGTTACTAATACCTCTCCAAGAAGAACTTTGAACTTCGAAGCCACAACATGAACTCCCAAATCTAATTTGAGAAAAATTAAATCACAGTTGTTAAACCCTAAACAAAATCCCCAAATTCAACCCCGAAATTTAAAATAGAATAGACTTGAAATTAAGTCCTACTATATCCCAGTTCTTATATTAGAAACAAATAAGCTAAAAAAAATCAGATGAATAAACACAATACCCGAAAATATGACTTATTTGGAAGTGGAATGGGTGATTATAATGAAAAAAATGAAGAGCCATGCCATGATATCGAAGTCTAAGAGGAAGAGAGGAGTGAGAAGTTGTCCTCCCTGCAACTCTGTCCTCGTCCAGTAGCTCATCTGGATTGGAGAAATGGGTCTTCCAGTTCCCACCATTAGTACCAATGCATACAAAATCAAAATACGCCAGAAACTGATAACATATAAACCCTAAACTCATAAACCCATGACTTATTCCATCAATAATTCCAAAACCCACCAATCATTTCATACAAATTTTCAAACGCAATCAATAATTTCATGCATGATCTTAGTGACTAAAAGACCCACTCGGATAACAGACTACAATATTCATTGGGTACACATTGATTATATAGCCATCACTCATTAGAAACCAAGACAAATATAGTCGAATGCAAAACCATTCCCACAGGATGGACTACCAATACTCCATTCGTTATTTTCGTGCTCTGCTTTTTTTTTTTAACGAACTTTAAATTTCTTATTCACATTAGCAAATCTTATACAAATATCTTTAAAAAAATTACAGATTATTGAATATGGGATCAACAGAAGAAATTTACAACATTTCAGATAAGGGATACAATACTAATTGACATCTATAATGGAATTAAAATTTGAAATTTAAAATTGATCCCAAAATTGAAATTTAAAATTGATCCCAAAATTGAAATTTCTATTTTCGAAAAGCACTTACATTGGAGGACAGCCCATGAGGAGAAGATCATTTTTACCTCTTAGGGCGAGGTCCAATTCCCGCAGGTTTGGCCAGAAATTGGCCGGAAACCCACGGTCACCGTTTCTTAGATCTGAAATTGAGGAAATTTGGTTACGAATTTGTAGAAACAAACTTAGGGGTTGGAAAGAGGACTGGAAGAGGATTTTGGAGGTATAATTTGGCGGCCGTTGGTGACTAGTGGACGGTGGCGCTGTTGCGTGAAAGAGAAGAGGAAGAGAGATGATACGAGAGGGAGGAAGATGATTGAGGAGGAAATAGAGGATAGTTCAAGTGAGGTTGTGGTTGACGAGGAGAGCCTGGGGTTGGTGAGAGGCTTGGGTTGATTGGGAAAAGGGAGAGACAGAGGAGAGGCGGGAGGAATTGAGAGGAAATACTGAGTTGAAGAGGAAGGGAAAGAGAGATAGGAGAGGCAGAATGAAGGAATTGAGAAGAGTGAGTGGTGAAGATTGAAAAGAGAGAGAGTGGTATTTTTATTTGATTTAAAACAAAGGGCATGAAAAATATTATTGTGTTGCTTTGAAATTAATAAACAATTGTTGCAGTCCTATTTAGAATAGGAATGTGATTGTGTAAATCCTAGTAGATTAGGAATGTATCTTATATTCCTATTAGGAGTAGATTACTTATTAAGTATTGTAATCCTTATGGGAAAGGGTTTGCCCTTTCTACTACTATAAATAGAGGCACAATGGGGTGAATAAAACACACCTCACAATTACACATCTCTCTTCTTCTCTCTATGTGCTGCACCTCTCTCTCTCTAGGCCTCCATAATTGTCTAGTAAATTATACCTACAACACGTTATCAGCACGCTCTTGACGCTACGCTAACAAGAGAGTTTATTCTTCAATTAGGGGAGTATTACGTTTTAATTATTCTTTTTTAGATTAATTTATTATTATTTTGAATTAATATACATGATATTGATTCAATTTAATTTTCTTTGTTGAACGTGATACAACGCATTGGAGACGCGATTTCGGCTTTTTGAGAAGGATCTTCTACAAATTCAAAGGCTTTTATAAGTTTTCTGCCAATCAGGTACGCTTAAAATAAAGTAAGATATTTGAAACGACCTTGAAGCATGAAAACATTCCCCATGATGCATGAACCCCCTACATTTATATTTACCTTCCGATATATATATTGTATATGTTCATATATTTGTCAATATATATATTTGTTTCATGAATTACGCAATAATGCTATGTGGAATTTGTGAGTCAAAGAATTGAAAATAAATTAGAAGCAAATTAGGGTTTCCCTAACCCTAAGGGTTTTGAAAAAAAAAAAAAAAAAAAACCGGGACTGGATTTGGTGCGGCACCGCACCATCCCTTGCAAATCCAGACACCAGGCTTCGCCCTGGCCTGTCCTTGCTGGGCCTGCAGCCCCATTCCCTTCAACCCACTGCCCGCAAGCTTGGCTTGCTAGGGCCTCGCGTGTCACGCCCTGGATGGGCCTTGTTCTCGCGGCCCGCATGCCACCAGCCCACATGGCTGGGCTTTTAATCCATGTAATCAGCCAGTCTTGCGGCTGGGCTGTCCCGAGCAGACCACACGGCCAGCTTTTGCTGGGCCGTCTCTGTGACCCCCTTGCGGCCCACAAACCCAACCCAGCTGCGGCTGGATGTTTTCTGTCCCTCACCCGTGGCCTGCAGCCACCCCCTTTGAGGTCCTTTGGACCTTGTCTTATAATTAAGACACCCAAATAGTGCCCACTTACCCACGGCACCAAGCCCAATATTATTTTGGGGCTATATTTTCGACCCATAATATTATTTTAATATTATTTAGCTTCTACAATCGACCCTGCATGGCCCGATTTATTGAATTAATTAAAAGTGACCTGCAGTCCATTAATCTGATAATGAATCCAAAATTATTGACCTGAAGATCACTTTTGGACATTAACGATTCAATAATTTATTTCTCTTCTTTGAACCGTTGACTCACTTTCGTAGTCCCGAAGCACTCACACTTGAGTTCCCGAAGAACCTCAAAATCCACTGCACTTAGTTGTATATTGCATTCTGTGTTCTTGCAGGAACCTCTCTTTTATGAACTAAACATTCATAAACTAAATCGAACCTGTAGTTTCGAATTTAGTGCCTTTGAAACCCGAAGTTTTCATAAAACAATACACCCATGAAAACCCGATGTTTTTCATGAAACCATGTCTTAGAACTTGAATGTTCTAACTTTGATGCTTATGGATGATTCCTTCCCATAGCACCAATCACAGTCTTGTTCCCTCCAAATTCAGTGGATTGTCAAATCGTCACAAGTTTGATTTTCCTGATTTGGACGTTTCTAATAGAAACCACTTTATGTGGGGTACAAGACGTGAATCTCCACTTGACTATCAAGAAGTAGAGCAACCATTGAAGCCAACAATGGCATGGAAGAGCTGAATAAGCCTCCGCCATGATCTTCATTCGAAGACTTATGCCCGAAGCATTACAAATGGAAATACCTCCGACGGAGGATTCCATGGCTCTTTGGCTCGCTTCTACGGACTGTTTAATCATGAAAGATATTGCCCGAAGCATACCATGATTACGTCCATGAATGAGTACAATTCTGAAGTTTATAAATCCGATTGAATTTTGACTAGAGAATACTTTTCTCGTCATTCCTTGTTTCTAACTTGCTCTTGAAGCAGCAGTGTAGAAAGTGGAAGTCTACCAAATTCTCGGATCTGATTACTACCACAAACGTGAGAGAAAGGTATAGACCCAGTTCGGCTGGAGTCTACCGAATGGTATAGACTCAGTTCGGCTGGAGTCTACCAAATGGCTCGACCTAGTTAGGTCAAAGACTACCAAATGGTGATGCACTGCTTCGGCAGAGATACACCGAATGGCATACCTTCTCACAATCCAATTTTGAGTTTGTTTTTACAACATATGGTAGAATCAGGGCTTGCCAAGGTGTGGCATCATGCCCGAAGCGTGATCCTTGGCACCTAAGACCTAAAACTTCAAGAATAAGGGATAGTATTCCCGAACCTTAACCCTGCAGAATCTACTTTCGTCTCGATGGAATAGATCATTGGTTATGCACCTGTTCGTGCCCCTACCAATGTTGTTAAGGCGTACCATTCTCGTAGTCAATATGTGAGATTAATTTTGCTCCACCAAACTCCGTTGGAAGAGCATAATTTTGACATGGATGGCCTTATTGGCCGAATCCCCTTAGTAAACTATTTACTTTGTGAACATTTTTCCATGTTCTTGGATTCAAGTTTGGTGTATGTTTTACTTATGGATAATCTTATTGATATTGTCCTCGAATATGAGTTAATTGAATCATGTTTCTTAGTACATGTGACCGATTCAATTAAACACGTGATTAGGTAGGAATGTGGGGAAGTTAATTGTCTGGACGAATGCGTACTACGCACACTAACTTTCCGCCTAAATCACATCTCTAACAATGACTTCAGGTCTATCCAACCTGATTAAGAGCATTGGCACGCTCCTCGTTGTATGAATGGTACTGCATCACCATTTAAGGGACCTTGAATTCTCCCTGACGTTGAGTTTTTAAGGATATTCGAGATGACAATGATCATAAATGAAACCACTGAAGAAAATAGAGTGAAATATCTTTGCACCACCTCCAAAAATGAGCCTAAAGCTTTGATTTGGGGCCAATGGGTTGTCTCCCAACTGGGAATACACCACATGTGGCCGGCCTAGAGCTGGGTGATTGAGCAGTTTCCTTACTTTGGCATGACCTTTTGGGACACTTAGGTCGAACAATGATGCTACGACGCATCTCCTTACCCGAAGTAAGGATCTTGTGCCTACAAGCACACTTTGCCAAGCCTGGTCATTAAGGAAATTGATTTTCTATATCATTCCTCGCAAAGATACGAAATCACCTCATGTTCATAGTGGATTCAAGGGAATATATGTGGACTAATCCAATCAAAATGCGGACCATATAAAGACTTATGGTTTTGATTGATGAATCGACAAACTGGTCACATGTTTGTCCACACACATTACTGCTAAACCTATTGGCCGATTATGGGTTCACCACCCTACTTATCCCTTAAGGTCCTGGAGACTAGATAATGCCAGAGAGTTTATATCGACAGTTTTCGATAAAGTATTGCATGTTGTTTTGGGTGTCTAATTGAACATTGAATTCCCATGTTCACCCCAAATAGCCTCGCCTAGTGATCATAAAGCGCAATTTAAATGATCGCCCGAATTTTGGTAAAAGTACCAAGTTTTCGGTTTCTGCCTAGGGCTATGCAATCTTGTACGCAGTTATGTTGGTCCGCCTTGAGGCCCATTGCCACCCAACCTATATGACGTTACAGTTGGTTACTGGGTACGACCCTGACGATTTTCGTATTTACGCATCTGGGTGAGCATTCCATGTGCCCAGTTGCGCCGCCGCAACGTACCACCATCGGTCCTCAAAGAAGGATGGGTATCTTTTCTCGATCATGATTCTCCTTCACACTAGCTCTCTTCGAGCCCTTGCATGCGATCTCTTTACCGCTTATTTGCGGGTTGTCACTTTAATGAGACAATCTTCCCACCGTTAGGGGGAGATAAGAACGTCAACGTTCCTGTAGAACGGCGCGAAGTTGCGTGGACGTTGCCCACTATGTCTCATCTCGATCCCCATACGCACAAGTGTGATAAGCAAGTGCGATGAATTCTAGATTTCAGAATGTTGCTCCAGACGCATTCCTCTGATCTAGCTAAAGTGACGAGATCATATACCAGCTGCAAACATGCCTGCAAGGATAGACGTACTTAACGGACGTCGAGTCAACATCCCTGAAGGGTGTGCCGCCCCTGTTGGACGGTTTAGACGCCCATGTTGGACGGTCCGGTACAACGGTGGATAGCCAATCAATTTGTCTTGGCCTGGAGCACGACAGATCATTCGGTTCGTAGGATTCACTTCCCTAGAAGAGGAAGACACGGCACAACTATGAATCTAAACTCGATCGCTGTCTCAAATCATTTCCATCTCATGAGATTAATCCGGATTACTCCCGAGACATGAAGTTCTTGGTCCAGTATACTAGTTTGGATGAGAAAAATGGAATTGAAATGAGATTATCATCGATGATGTTTTCACTTATATGGTAGCTACCGACATAAATGAAAAGCGACGATATCGAACCGTGTTTCGTTGATTAAGTGACAACGTAGAACTGATTGGACAACTGAGATTACAATCTAGGTCAAATTCCTTACCAAAGTGTGTATTGGACCTGTCGTTCCTACACTGCCCAAGGTAACCCTATTGTGTTACAAGTGGGAAAGGAAGCGTTATGAGATGAATGAAATAGTGCGACGTGATGCACGCCTTACGGCGCAAGGTTTCTCTCAAACGTCCTGTGATTGATAGCAGCATTATGAAATGTGGTTAGTGTTTCTCCATGGGGATATAAATACGGAGATTTACATGTAAGTTCCCGAAGAATTACATGGACTGGTTCAAAAAGTTCCAAAACCACGGAACACCCTCTTAACTTGTTTTGAGGCGTTCACTTAAATCCAACGGATGTGGTATACCCGTTTAAGTGATTGTTTGATCAGTCAGGGATATGAATTATGCCCTTGCGTGTTAAACTATGAAGTCTTATTCCAAATTGCTAGAGTTACAGTTTATGTCGTTAACACGAATCTCACTAAGACTCTGGAAGAGCTTGAGAAAACTGCCTCGCACCCGAAGATGGAATTTGAGATGAAAGATCTTAGGAAAACTCGTTTATGCATTGACCTGAAGTTCAAAGCGTTGTTTTGACGGTACCTTGGTCTACCAGTCAAACTACACTTCAAATGTGTTACCTTTGAGTATACCTTTGATCGTCCATACGTTATATGCAAATGAGACCCTTGAAGAGGTTATGGAATCCGAAATTCCATATCTAAGTTCAACTTTGCGCTTCGTTGTACTTAGCTCATTGTATTTAGACAGGACATCTCCTTCGCTGTTGATCTTGGTAAAGATGCAGCACCGCGCCTACACGCAACCACTGAATTGGTATTAAAAGACGTACCCTGAAAGTATTACGAGGGCAAATCCCAACGCATCTTAGCGGATCCGACCCCCCTGATCCTCGAAATGATGATTGCCTTGTTGTTATGCTGACGCAGGTTACTTATCAAACTCGCACAAGGCAAAATCCCCAAATGGTTATGTTTTTACCGTTAGGGACATCGCAATATCTTGGAGGTCCATGATATGACCTTAGTTGCGAAATCTTCGAATCATTCCAAGACTCACCTCACTTCACTACGCCACAAGTGAGACATGGTTAGGAGTTCTTGTTGAGCATGTTCGTAGTACTTGCTGTGTTTTCATCTATCGTTGAGTCCCGACAACGATCCATGAAGACTGTGCCGCATGTATCCACCCGACCAAGCCATGATACATCAACTGACACGCCCCGACCCCGATGTCCTGTAGACATCGGGGTGGTCACGTGCTGGCCGACACCCGAAGGGTGACGAAAGCCATTTAGAAGGTATAAAAACGAGAAATATGAATTTAGATTACACATTTAATAAGTATTTCAGGAACGTGTTCAGAACATACATCTAAATTTGAAATACTACCAGAAAGAATACAAAATTGAATACACAAAAGAGTAGGTCCTACACCGAGAGGACTCGAAGATGCCAAATGCGGAAGTGCCTCGACGCCGGGATTGTATGCCTCGAATCTAAGCCCTGAAGGGGGGCGCAAAACAAAGGTGAGTGGACCAATTTGATATACATATAAGAAAACAGTTATCAACGTATTATCCCCCAGGTTTTATGAAAACACGATTATATCATGATAAACATAGGTTTTCTGAACCTAGAATGCCGTGCAATATCTCATGTCCTAACTTATCATGCAATATCCCAATTTATAACTCGCATATCGTAATAATTTCCTAATGTCAAAAGTCCACATATATCCCTCCAGGCCCTATGCCATCTCCCCGTCTCTGAGCATACAGTCAGAGGAAATATCGCTTCAGGCCCTATGCCGGCTCCCCGTCTCTGTGCTCAACAGCCAGAGGAAAACACACTCCAGGCCCTATGCCAATACTATAACCGTCGCCCGGGATGGACCGGAGCCTTATCCCTACATCCCGTAGCGGAAACGTGGACATAAACCGTCGTCCGGGATGGACCGGAACCTTATCCCTACATCCCGTAGCGGTAATATCATAACTATCGCATATACATTTATACACTATCAGAACTATCGCACATACATCATTCTCATGCTATCATGCTTTTCATACATGCAATTCTACTAGTAAAACATGTATTTTTAGAAGGGGTCCACTCACAGTACTTAGCCATCCAACGCTGCGCTGCTAGCGAATCTAGAACAGTCCCAATATATGCACCTACACATAAAGGGTTCAATATAGTCAAACTCTATTCAAACGAATTGATTTGGGAAAACGGACTTCAAAAACGGGTCCAGAACGTCGAAATTAGCCTAGGAGGGGTCCCGGACGGAACCCGAAAAAGTCAACCGAAAAGTCAACCTTTGACCGTTGACCGGTCAAAGTCAAGGTCAACGCTGACCGTTGACCAGGTCAACGGGTCAACGGGTCAGTCAACTCGGGTCGGGTCAACGGGTCTGGGTCAACGGGTCAACCCACGGGTCACTGGGTCAACCCGAATTGGGTTGGATCCGGATCTGGGTTTGGGTTAGGGTTAAAGGGTTTAGGGCTTGGGTCACTGACCCAAAAAGGGTCTTGGGTTTTAGGGTGAGCCCAAAGGGCTTTTTGGGTTTTGAGGGTCACGGGCCTGGGGTTTTGGGTTTGGTCCTAACGGGCCTAAGGCCCATGCCTTTCCTAACAAGGCCCTAAATGCTAATTAACAATAAAAGAAAATAAAACTAAGCTAATTGGGTTGGGTTGGGTTGCTACGGGCCTAAGGCCCGAGAGTAATTATCACGGCCCAAAGGGCCTTTAACATTTAAATAAAATAATTTAAAATAAAGGAAAAGGTTTGGGTCTTGCGGGTTGGTCCGAAATGGCCTAAGGCCCAAAAAGATTTAGAAAGGCCCGTAGGGCCTTGGGCTCTTCACACGGCCTGAGAGGCCTGAGATGCCGGAGAAGAACGCCGGGCTTTCCCGGCTCCGACCGACCTCAACCCGGGGTTCTAGACCCCGATCTACATATTAAAATGAAGAACAGGGAAAGGAGGAGAGGTTTATACCATTGGATTCGCCGAGAAATGACCGGAGATGGTCGGAAACCCCTTTGAAGCTCACGGGCTTCGCCGGAAATGGGTGTGCGCACCCGTTCGTCGATCGCCACCAAACCTTCGAAAAAAAACACCAAATTATTCCTAATTTCTAATCTAAACACAGAATGGTGCAAGAGAGAAGGACGATCGACTTACCTCGACGGAAAAACAAGGAAACCCGTAGTGGGTTTTCTGGGTTCTTCGTCCCTCGCGACACCACCGAGAGAGACGAGAGACGAGAGAGTGACGAGGGTGAGTCGAGAGAGATGGCGAGGGTGTGTGGGTGTGTGAGATGGCGAGGTCGAGCGAGAGAGATAGGGAGAGTGAGGGTTACGGGGGAAGGGGTGAGAGTGCAGAGGGAGACAGAGGGAGTTCGAGGGAGATGAGAGACAGAAGAGAGGGAGAGAGTGTGAACGGGGAGGGTGACAGAAACAGGTGGGCCCAGTGGGCTCACAATTTAAGAACAAAACAATATAAAATTTAAAAGGGGGTTTAGGGACTAAATTGAGAGTTTATAAAAGTTTAGGGATTAAATTGGCATAATTGAAAACGATTTGGGGGTTAATTCATAGGATTTAAAATAAAATCGAGGGGCGGGCGTGTCAATTCTACCCTCCTTACAAAAAAAATTCGACCCCGAAATTTAAAATCACTAGTAAGTTAAAATACTCGAAAATCGTAAGAAGAACTAATTATAAAGAGAAATCAAGTCAGAGGGGGTGCATCAAAGAGAATATGTGTCACACCGTCGCGAGCGGGTCACAAAATCCTTTATCATGCCTCCAATCTCTTACTTTCTTCCCCATCAGTGAAAATAAAGACATAATTTATAAAGATATAAAATTTAAACATATATTAACATAGGGTCAAAAGTAAATACGTAGAATACGATAACGTCAAAATAGATAAGTATTAACATATAGGTTGAAAACTCGTGCTAAACTTAAAACTGAAAACGGAAATACTTTCCCCCAAAACATTTGTAATATAAAATAAATAACTAGCGTAAAAAGAGTTAAACTACTTGCACTGAAAATTCAAAACTGAAAACGGAAATGGTCTTGTCCAAGCGTACGTAACGACACGTACTTCGAGAACAGAGGTGTTTTTAGGTCAAGTCCTAGCGATAGCGGAATCTATAACGGCTACTATAAACGAGTCTACCTACTCACTTGCTTAACAACCCAACGAACAAGTTATCGATACAACAGTCGACCGCCCGTGATATCAACCACTCATTCGTTGTCCTGATAAGTAAGCAATAATTTCCAATGGTGCACGATTGCACACGTTGCGAATTCGTTCCTCTAACTACTAGTCCATAATACTACTCTGCCAACCTATGTTGCCTGTAGCAACTCTCGTATCGTAACGCAAATAGTGTCGTATTCGACCGAACAGAATAGAAACCGTCGTCGTAAAACTCCATCCAGAACCAAGCGCTCTATCCTTATCAGTTCTTCCAAATGTGACCAACTACTCCAGCGTTTTGCCAACATGAATCCACATGAAAGAGTAACTTGGGATTCAAGAGAAGTGGCCACCAAGTTGACAGCGAAGTCAAAAGCTCTGGCTAAGCAAACGGCAAAAGAGAAGTCTCATTCTAACGCTAACCACAGTCTGATAGTTGCTGTAATTCTCAATCCTTTTCTCAAAGCTAAACATTTCCATTTGACTGGTTTAGTGATTCTCTTCCTCTTCTTTTACTTTCTCAGCATTGTTTTGTCTTGCTACCAAGTTAGTAATAGACCCAAAAGCTCGAACCAAGCAAGCAGAAAACGAGAATTCACCTTTCCCAACAAGCAGTATCTCTTGGGAGTTGTTGCAGTGCTCAATCCACCTCTCCATTTTTGCTTAGTTGCAGATTTATAGTCAAACAAGATTAATGTTGGTGGAAAGAAGAAGACCTGCCAGATCAACCTGAAGGCACCATGAAAGTACACGCCTTTCGAGAGAAGCGAAAAGATCTTCAGATTCCCTTCTTGATCACGCCGGGGCGTCACATCAGAGTGTACTAAATAGATTTGCTAAGGATATTTGGATGTCAACGCACCTACCATCCACAAGATCTTGAAGAGAGATAGTGGGAGGGTACGTTGGAACACACATCATTGGAGAAGGAAACGATGTGATGCCTATAAATTATAGTAAGATGGCGACACAATCCGCCGATCATCTATCCTACAACTTCCATCCAACTCTTACCAAAGGCAGCTGAAACCTCACGGTCCCGTGGAACTCTTTCTGGTAAGTCTGGAAAATCTTTTGAAAAGGTTATGCTTCTAATGTTCTTGACCAAAACGATATGAACTAGGCGTACACTTTCGCCGAATCGATCGATCGTCAATTTCTCACTGATTGAGCGAGAAACCATGTCGAGAAGGCTAAAAGAACACTCAAGAATTTGAGGGTCAAAACAAGTCCATCAAATCTAGAGTACAAGATATCTGGATTTGAATAACCACTCTGATGCTCGAGTTCACGGCCTAATTTGATCGTTAAGGATTAATAACAATTCAAGATTTGATGTCATACACCTGATAACATCATCGGTCATCAACTTCGTCTGACAACTCGTGACATGATCTGACGTTTTGAATCTTCTGACAAGCTTATATGATTTCGGTATATTTAGCTTTTCAGCTTTTCTATCCCGAAACGATCCCGCTGTAGTTGTCCGATTAGGGTCAGATGCCCAAAATGAGATTTGGGTGTGAGTCTTCCTACTGAGGAGTTCCGCCATTACGCTTGCAAAAATCGGGGTAGTACACGATAGTGCAACCGCAGACATTTATGCATTTGGGTAAACAAGGATGCAACATTTCTCACTGTAGAGGAAACATCACCACATTTTCAGCCAGGAAGGTCGTTACCATTTCTAGCTCCAGGATAAGAGAATTCACATCGTGCCGTTCCAATCGTTAAGAGGCACACACGTGACTCAATCCTATTGCATCAGTGTGCAGTCAACCATTTAATTAATACAGCACCGCAGAATTTGGAAAGTGTAAGGACTATGATCGAATGAGACAACACGTCGTTATCAGAAACTTCGTTTCACGGTTAGGCTAGTACCGAAATTGACTAGCTTCTCAGACCAAAAAGGAAAATAGGTCTAAGCTCAAGAATAGCTAAGAACTGTGTATGAGGTTTAACGAGGCCAAAGATATTTCGAAATTCACCAAACCTTGGGAGAACTATCACAAGGTTCAAAAATTAAACATAATACCTCTGAATTAACAGAATGATAAAGAAGAAAGGTACGAAGCAGTCTGTGTATGCATGCAGTGACACGATTGGCTACCTTAAAGTGATGCTCTTGAGCAAACCAAAGCTCAATGAGTCCAGAGGAGTTCAAAGTAAAGCTCGATCTTCGTACAAAGATGAATATGCTGAAGTCTCAAACCATTACACTGAAAATTACAAGGCTGAACGGTAGGTGGGTAAGAGCACTGATCAATTGGGCTACAAGCAAGAGGCTAAGTTCGCCTTTACCGAAAAGCATGTAGAGGAGGAGCTAGGGTTTACCACCGAGTTCCAAACCCAGGTGAAATTCAAGGAGTCTGTTTATCTAAACAAGTCTGGATCTTCATCATCTGAATTCAACTACAACAACAGCAAGAATCACAACTCCGTTTAGGAATTGGTGAGATTATTGACTGCTGCTAAGGAGTTTTCCAAGAAAAGCATTTAATGTCAACAAAGTCAACGGCCGAAGGATTCGGTGTAAAGCTGACGGTCAAAGATTAAAGGACTTGACTTCGTCACTAGAGAACAATCACTGGTGACTTGTTCCAAAGATTCACACTAGTTTGCTTCAGTGGTAATGAGTCCAAGAACATTGATTTGTTCCCACCAACTACCACTTACTAGCCGTCACCTCAACTAGTACTTACTCGCGTTCTCCCACGAACACTAAGAAAGTTTCAGGTGACTATCACTAAGGCATGACTCTGTTCACCAATCCCGGGGGAACACATGTCGCAGAATGATATCACCGTTTCAGATTCCTAGTTGGTCTGAACCAACTCATATTGTCACGATGTCCGTTTCCCAATATTTTCAATGTAGAGCCGACTCTGCCCGCAATTCCTAGGGAACGCATGTTGCAGAGTGGCATCCTCATTTCCGATCTACTACTGGTCTTCACCAGACTTTCTTAGACTGCAATTTCTAAGCCACGTCGCTTCCAAGTAACACGGACTCTGCCCGCCATTCTCTTGGGTGGCACATCACAGAGTACCGTCCTATGCTGAAATTCGTCCACTCACCAAACACGTCATCAATGAGGCACAATCCCGACACAAATTCTGATATTTCCACCAGAAGATGATAATTCCAACAGAGGAAGATTTGCACAATTGTGCCCAATGGCACCAATTTTGGAAGTCGTGACATCCAAATGACGTCATAACTGACACAATACTACAGTGACAGAAGATCCTAAGTATGCTCTGAATAAACCACGCTCTGATACCAATCTGACACGCCCCGACCCCGATGTCCTGTAGACATCGGGGTGGTCACGTGCTGGCCGACACCCGAAGGGTGACGAAAGCCATTTAGAAGGTATAAAAACGAGAAATATGAATTTAGATTACACATTTAATAAGTATTTCAGGAACGTGTTCAGAACATACATCTAAATTTGAAATACTACCAGAAAGAATACAAAATTGAATACACAAAAGAGTAGGTCCTACACCGAGAGGACTCGAAGATGCCAAATGCGGAAGTGCCTCGACGCCGGGATTGTATGCCTCGAATCTAAGCCCTGAAGGGGGGCGCAAAACAAAGGTGAGTGGACCAATTTGATATACATATAAGAAAACAGTTATCAACGTACTATCCCCCAGGTTTTATGAAAACACGATTATATCATGATAAACATAGGTTTTCTGAACCTAGAATGCCGTGCAATATCTCATGTCCTAACTTATCATGCAATATCCCAATTTATAACTCGCATATCGTAATAATTTCCTAATGTCAAAAGTCCACATATATCCCTCCAGGCCCTATGCCATCTCCCCGTCTCTGAGCATACAGTCAGAGGAAATATCGCTTCAGGCCCTATGCCGGCTCCCCGTCTCTGTGCTCAACAGCCAGAGGAAAACACACTCCAGGCCCTATGCCAATACTATAACCGTCGCCCGGGATGGACCGGAGCCTTATCCCTACATCCCGTAGCGGAAACGTGGACATAAACCGTCGTCCGGGATGGACCGGAACCTTATCCCTACATCCCGTAGCGGTAATATCATAACTATCGCATATACATTTATACACTATCAGAACTATCGCACATACATCATTCTCATGCTATCATGCTTTTCATACATGCAATTCTACTAGTAAAACATGTATTTTTAGAAGGGGTCCACTCACAGTACTTAGCCATCCAACGCTGCGCTGCTAGCGAATCTAGAACAGTCCCAATATATGCACCTAGCACATAAAGGGTTCAATATAGTCAAACTCTATTCAAACGAATTTATTTGGGAAAACGGACTTCACTGCTCAAGGAGATACACTCCTTCCAAGCTCTTCCAACCTAAATAGAGAACAACACTTGTCTTGAGAAGTCGTAGAGTTGATGAGCGCCCTTGCACTACAGACGACCTTGGTGAACTAGCTCTTGCAGCGCACCGAGATGCAACATGCCCTAGGTGAGGTGTCCCGACATAGGACAAGAGCAGGCGAATAACCTCTCCAACAGAGTCCTGGCAAACAGCCACTCGACCAGCCACGAACCAAACATTCGGGCAGTGTACACTTCTAACTGGGCCATCGAGATAGCGTATACTCTCGTCTTAGCGCGTGGAGGAGCGTGCACTCTCGACTAGGCCCACGGATGAACATATATTCACGGTTGGGGTCACACTCCGATAGTCAACATGAGCAACCTTCTAGGCGAAGTGTTTATTCGTGGCTAAGCCCGTAAGCAGCATCATCTACCTCACATGAGTAGGTAGCACGACGGACGGAAAGAAGTAATCACTCAATCCAACTCAAGTTCAACCAGCAGTTTGCGAAGAACTCGCTCGTTTGCTAGGAACGCACCACAAGAATTGCATTCGCGACATAGGCGAGCCAAACATATGGAAGAGCAGCCTAGACCAATAAGTCATGACTGGGGGCAGCCGAGAGCTCTGCTACCCTAAAGGCAAATTCAGGAAGAAGTAGAAAGACTCTTGACCAAGCTATTATGCAATTTTCTAAGCAAAAAGGTCACCGACGAGGCATTATGATGGGATATGACCAACATAAGCAGCTCATCTTTCACGGATGAGATCGAGCAGGTAGAGCCTCTACGCGAGTTCAGCATGCCATATTTCATATCTTTCAAATGGGAAGAAGACTCGGAGGGACACTTAAAGCACTACCGAAGCGCAATGATCCTCTATCAAAACAACGACGATCTCATATGCAAGATATTCACCACCACTCTATAAGGCGATGCGTAAGATTGGTTCTACACTCTGCCGCCACAATCCATCTGAAATTTTGATGAACTTTCTTTGGTTTTCACCAAAGAGTATTCTCCTTATCGCTCGATCAAGAAGAAATTTGACCATTTGTTCAACGTCAAGAAGAACCCAAACAAGTCACTTCACGACTATCTAAAGAGGTTCAAAGCAGAGAATGCAAGGATAGTCGGATGCAACGACTTGATAGCTATATCAGCTTTCCAAAAAGGACTTCCAGCAGACCACCCGTTGTTCAGAAAATTGATCATGAAAGAAGATCTAACCCTAGCAGACTCATTCGTTCTAGCAGAGAAACACACACTTTAGGACGAAGCTCGGTGAGCAGACAAGGCACCCGAGCAACCTAAAAAAGAAGTAGCAATAAAGAAGGAGGACAGAAAGTAGCTGAATAACAAAAGTAAGCAGGGGGCCAAGCGTAGGGACTAATCCCCGACTAGAGAAGGCCCGACGACCAATAATTGCTCTAAGTTTTCGATCCTAACCCCACCAAATGTACATTCGGAGTATCTTCAGGCAGATTCTTAGGATACCTAGTAACCTAACGAGGAATCGAAGCACATCCCAAGAAAATCCAAGTGATCTTAGAGATGAAATCTCCCACTACCTTGAAGGAGATTCAAAGCTTGACCAGACGAGCAGCTGCCCTCAACCGCTTTCTTTCGCGGCCCACTGATTGATGCAAGCGTTTTTTCGAGGCCATCAAGAGGGCACAACAAGACAAAAATGATGAAGAGTGCGAAAGAGCTTTCCAAGACCTGAATAAGTATCTCACATCACCTCCCTTACTATCAAAGCCAGAAGCAGCGGATGACATATACATTTACTTGGCAGTCTCAAAAGTAGCAATTACCTTTATCATCATACGAAAAGAGCTGGGGGCTCAACTACCTATATTCTACAGTTCAAAAGCTTTCATTGATGCTACCAGAAATTCAAAAGCTAGGTTTGGCATTAGTTGTTGCAACTCGGAAGCTCAAGTTTTACCTTCAGACGCAAGCAGTCATCCTTATGACGCACTATTTCACCTAATCTAGACGCGTAACGATAAAGCCGTAGACGCTAGCGGATGCAAAGCTTTTTGACAAATGCAACAATTCGCCCCGAAATAGCACACCAACGGCAGAAAAACACACACTAGAAGGACACACTCGGAAGCAAGTTTTGTCCTCGTTGCCCTAAAAGATTCTACTTAGGAGCAACATGTACCGGCGGTTGAACACCACCTTTTGCTACGTGTTACACGGCCCCAGCCGACTCTTGCTCTATAATTCAACTCTAGAGTGGCCCAATACCGGCAGTTGAGCATCTCCTGCTACGTGTTACATGGTCCAGCTTTACGGCTCCCTACAGCACACTCACGCCTAGCCTAAGCGACACAACAGAGCGGCCCAACAAGCCGAGCACACCCTTGCTGCACCTGTTCCACGCGATGAAGACTTCTGGAATTTTCAAATCGACGGCACATCTGACAAGACGATCCTCCACTGCCTCAAGAAATCCCTCACCAACAAAAAAGGAAAATGGCCAAACAAACTCCCCGGATGTCTATAGACATATCACACCACTATGAAACGACAAAAAGATCAAAAAGTGGTGGAACGCCTACAGTCTGAGGAAGTACCATGTGAGACCTTCCACTACATCAAAGCCTGAAGACTGAAGTAGCTCAACGGGCACCACCTTGCAAGCTGAGAACTATCTAGTTATTATGTAGTCTTTTACAGCTAAGTTATTCGTTCGTTTCACTTGTTTTTTTTCAATGAGGAATTCAGAAATAATTTGCAACTTGGCTCAACTACATGTTTACAACAACTGATCATACCTACACTTCAAAAGAAGATTGCACCCTTCTTACGGACTCTTCGCAGGAATTGCACCCCTCGAAGGACCAACCATGCTCTCCAAAGCGGGAGGATAAACTCCACACTCTGAATATCCAGACGTGGATGAGCCGGGCTACCCTAGTATAACTGAAGGTCTTTTTCAAGGCTTAGCTAACTGAAGGATTTTGGGTCTCTTGGCCTAATCCGCAGGGAACCGGGCCCTAGAGACGGAGGGGGCACATTACGCAGTACACCCTAGAGATAGCTGCCCTAGAACCCTAAAGCTACTACCGAGTGCACTAAGGTAGCCTACGGTTTCCAGAAGACTGCCTATGGCTTACCCTTCGAGCAGTAAAACCACGCTAGACTTATACAACCGCACATTCTTATGAAAGGTTAAACAAGCTAGTATGCATATACGAAGCTTTATCCACTGCCGACATGCTACGTAGTTGATAAGCTTCACATCTGCCAAGCGCGGAACAATCTACATCAATTCCTAAAGTGTTGTGATACTTGCTATGTAACCTACGGAATTGGAGAAAGCCAAGGTTAACAGCCTAGTGGTCACGCGAACTTGCCCACTTCTGTAAGTAAGGTATCCAGCTGCCGACCCTATGGCTAACAACTTTGCCAAGTTCTACACCAACACCTATGGTTGCATCGGCTACGCGGGTCTGTCTGCTTATAGAAAAGTAGCACGCTTGCCACTGGTCTATAAAGTCTAAAGGTTAGGGCATGAACAAAAAAAGTGAAGATGAAGAAAAACGAATGAAGCATGTTTATGAACAACTAGTAAAGGCCGAAGAAGTTCAAGCAAAACAAGAGCTACAAGGAAAAACAAAGAAAATCCTAAAGGCTACCTAGAATACTACACTTTAGCAGCTTGGACATCCCACGACTACGTGATTGCCACACCTTCAGCAGTCGCGACGCTCTTTGAAATGGCATCATCTAGCGTTTCACCCCCGGCTTCTCCAGCTTGGGCACCAACATCTCTGGCTACTTCACCAATGGAGGCCTCAAAAGTAAAGGCAAGTACGTCTTCCGAACAAATAGAGAAGGTTTCGAGGTCTCTCCTAGCAAACTCAAAGTCAAACGGCCTGCCAAAGAGATGATCTACGTAATCTAGCATGTAGAAATCAGCCTCACTCTGAACAAGCGGAGCCTCGAGCCCAGCCTTCTCACCCTTCAGCTGCCCGATCTCCTCGAGTAGACCAACATGAACACACTGCAGCTCATCCACTTCTTTCTTCAAACTTTTATTAATCTTCAATGCACCTTAGAGTTCCAACATTTAGGGTTCAAGCCTATCAACAACCTTCTTGAAGTGGATCACTTGGTTATAAGCAGTAATCAATTCTTCATCCTCAGCATAAGCAACAGAACAAAGCTAAAAAAAACGGCATGTTCAAGATCTTGAATCTGAGGTATGTGACATCTGATCTTCTTCTCTGCACTTTCATACTTAAAGTTGGATTTCGTCAAGCCTAGTCTTTAAGACAACGACCTCTTGGTGAGCAATCTCAAGCTGTAAAGAAGTGGGGTAGAGTTATTAAACCATTTCAAAGCAAACGACGAGCTCAGATTCCAATCTCTTGGTCTTCTTGGAAAAAGAATAAGCTTCAACTGCCACAACATTTGCCACCTCCTTGGCAGCTTTGGTATCCTCTTGATCAAGGAACTTAGACTCAGCTGCCAGAATCTTCGTTTTCTGCATCATGGTCAGCAGAGCAGTCCTCATATTCTCGATCGTATGCTTCGCAAAGGAACTCGGAGCAACAAACCCTTTGATGTCATCGACAAACTTGGCACAAACATCCATGTCTTCAAGCAGATTTGGTCTCAAAAGTGCACAGATCTCAGTAGCCTCCCTAGAAGCAGGCTTAATGGATTTCTCACAACTGCCCGCGCGAGCAGTCTCCTCATTTGAGCAGGCGGTTCAGTCTCAACAGCAGGAGAAGTGGGCCTTGGCACCACTTCAGTAGCAGAGTCCACCTTATCGTTCTTCATAATATCGAGCCTTTCCAAATGAGAACTAGATTTAGCTCTCACCGGACGTCTTGGTACAGACTTCGACACTGGGGCATGACATGACCTCTACGCTGGGCAACCCTATCAGCAATCGAATTAGCCATATTTGGCATGGCAGACGTCATTGGCTCAGATCTAGAAGCCTTATCTTTCATTCATTTGAAAAAAAAGTCAAGCTAATCACAAGCTTGGGGGTAGTCAGCAAACCCTCGCGAGTAGCGGAAGAAGTCTTTGGTTTTTTCTCAGTCGGCACTTCTTGAGCAGACAGGGAAGATCTCTTTTTCCACTTTCACTTACAGCGGGATCCACAATAGTGATTGGACGAGCCAATCCTTTCTCGGGAGCAGCCTACCTTTTTCCCGATTAGCAGGCAGGAGGCCTACATGCCCAGCATTCCAGCAACTCATGAGGGTTGCGACCTCTTCATTTCTCCCAATCGCCAGCCTAGCCCATGTCAAAGAGCCCAAAGGACATAAGCTTTACAGCTTGCCTAGCACTTCGCCTCAACGCCACAATCCACGGCCCTAGCTGCACAAGCTGCCTTTAGCTCTAGCCAAGTCGAGCAGCCTAAAGCAGTGGTCCATTCCACAACACCTCCTCAGCCTATGCTGAGCCGATTCCTGGCCCCTGCCAGCCGACGTCCCGCACCACCCAGACGGCTGCCCCACGACAGCACTATCCAAGAAGAAGACGAGAAAAATTAAATTTTTCTTACATCAATACAGCACGGAGAAGATGAAGAAATCAACGAAAAACGGTCCTTTGCACGGGCAAGATGTAGAAGATTGCTAGAGGAGGGGGAACAAATATCCTTTAGGCTCTCTCTCTTGTAGGGTAGAATAAATCGCTCTCCAAAGTTGATTCAATAACCCACTTAAGGTGGACTTAAATAGGCTTTAAGAGAAATTTATTTCCCTTTCCCAGAAGGATTTAATTTCCAATTAAAAAGAGAATTTACATAAAAATAGGAAGCAATCCTACGTTTTCGTAAGAAGATCTCTACCACTACTACAAAATTATCTATAACTGACGGTTCAAAAATCGACAAAAAACGTATATTACTGTCGGATTTTAAGCAAAATCCAACAGAAAATGGATGCAGTGACGGATATAATAAGCGACGGCATTGCCTGCGTCAGGAAATGAATTTTCCGACAGAAAATACTCTAAAACCGTCAGAAATTCTATCGGATAAAACCGACAGAAAGTACAAAAACCGCCAGAAATGCTGTCGGTTTTAATTCTGTCGGATAAAACCGACAGAAAGTACAAAATCGCCAGAAATTCTGTCGGCTATAACCGACAGAGGGTTATTAATAAGAATAAATAAAAGAAATCTTGTCGAATAAAACCGACAGAACATATATTAATAATAATAAAAATATATCTGCATAAACTCCATCGTCACCAACCTCACACTCACAGCTCTAATTTCAGCAACCCAACAGCACAGACATGCAAGCTTACCATCAAACCACTCCATGCTTGCATCACTGTAACCAAATTACAAAACTTCAGAAAAGCACCACCATATTCTTCTCTCGAAAATTCCAAAATATTTGAACTATGGAAATTTCATAACGCCTAAATATTTTAATTGAAACAATAACCAAACGAAGCCAAATGGAATTTGCGACGAACAACGAAAAATGAAGAGAAAAAGGTTACCTGGAGAGCAGGGAAGCCTTCCTTCTCTTATGCTCCACCATATTCTTCTCTCCTCCTGCTCTTATGCTCCACCTCCACATCTGGGTTGCAACATCAACACCATAATGCTGTGCTAACGGTTTTGAGCGATGACATCCGCTCGTAGCACCACCACCAACAACATCCAACCCACTGAAATAAACAACACAAAATTCTTCAAGTCAGAGAGAGAGACAGAGGGGGAGAGAGAGAGAGACAGAGAGAGACAGAGACACACACACACACACACAGAGAAAGAGAGAGTGTTACCTTCTTCTTCACCATATTCGAACTGGAAGTAAATAAGGAGAGAATAGAAGGAGAAGGAAATGAGGAGAGGAGAAAATAAGGAAGGGAGAAGCACCAACGCAAGGAAGAGACGGAGTGGTTTTATTTTGAAAAATTTCATTACTGTTGGTTAAAACCGACAGAAACATTTTTTAAAAATAAAAACCGACAGAAACTTTTCATTAATGTCGGTTATAACCGACAGAAACAAAATGGCGGTAAATATCCCGCCAAAATTCTCTCTGAAAATTTTAAATTTTCCTCCAAAATTTTAAATTCCCCCCAAAAAATTTGTTACGATTTAAAAAAATAATATAATAGTCAATTTCTGTCGGTTATAACCGTCAGAATAATAAAATAATAACCGCCAGAAACTAAAATAATAAAATAGTCAATTTATGTCGGTTATAACCGCCACCATTAACTTAAAAACCGCCAGAATATGTTAAAAATATTTTGAAAAAAAGAATTCAAAAATACTGAGGGTTAAATCCGCCAGGAAAAATCCGCCAGGAATTTCTGTCGGATATATCCGACAGAAAGTAACTTTAATCCGACAGTAAATAAATTATGTGTCGGATATCTTTTATCCGTCAGAATGGCTTATTAACCGTCAGGATCGTCCGACACCTAAAACTAATATTGTAGTAGTGTACACCTGCTGCTCTTTCCTGCGAACAGCCCAACAGGTGTGGGGGCATTTGTGGAGCCAAAAATAATCAGAACGTGACACGTGGCTTTTTGGACAAAAGAGGACACAAATACCCTTGAGGCATAGCGGGATTCCTACGCGCAAGCAGCGGGCAATCATCCTTAGCCAAATAAAAAATGCTCCAAAAAAAGTAACCAATTCCAAATTATCTCATCAAATCCTTCTATAAGGTAATTCCCAAAATCTAATTTATTCCATATATTTTCTATTTCATAATTTAGCTAATCAATTAGCTAAATAATATTTTCCTTTCATATTTCCTAAAATCTTCCTTTAAAATCATATTAATTGACTAATTAAAGGATTAATTGCCTAATCAATCCCTAATTGTCAATTGAATCGCCCATTCAACCCCAAAACAAGTTAAAGGCCGGCCATCCCCATTCAAAAAGGAGTCCACCATGCTTTCTACCCTCTTTTTTTTTTTTTTAATTTTTTTTATCATTTCTCCCTTTTTAGTACACTAATTAGCTAGCCAATTAATTTCATAACCACCAAAACTTTCCCTTTATGTTTAATTAGCCAATTAATACCTATTAAAATTGGCTAATTAAACCTAAATTAAACCTAAAACCCCACCTAATGGCCAGCCACTCTTTCTCCAAAGAGGACTGGCCTATCCCTATAAATAGGCTCCCATTTTCACCAACAGATCATTCCAACACTCTTGCAAAAATCCCAAAAAACTCTTCAAACACTTTTTCTCTCTAAATTCTAACTTTGGTATCGGAGGTTCTTCGGCCAAAGCCCCCCCCCCCCAAATTCATCGTGGGTGCGTGAAGCTTTTGGCCTTGACCGAAGGTGTTAATTGTTTTGTAGGTGCAATTTTGTCCAAGAAGAAAGCGGCGGAAATTTGCATCCGCAGTGGGCCTTACAAAGCCTGCCCAAATGCCTCTTGCACCAGCGGTACGGATGACGTTGATGTGACATCTAATTACTTAGCATAAAAAACTTGTTTGAATTATGATATTAGGTAATAGAAAGCAACATTAATAGAAATTCAAATTACTTATGTTCTCTAAGAACATTCCGATGTATTATTCTTTGGAGATCAAAAGTAACATGACAATGACCGTAGGGATATTGGTGATGTTGTCAATAATTGTGATGCATCTCTATGTTTATTGGTTTTATAACTGCTATGTTAACTTTGTTATGTGTTAAGAGCCAATAGATGATGTTTCCATTTGGTTGGGAAGTAACAAGAGGTTCTTCCAGTGCAAAGAATATGAAGGTGGATTAACTTAGGTATATAATTAAGTTCTTTGTAAGAACTTTGTGCACAACTAGCTGAGCTCTAGTCTCTTAACAAATCTTTGGAAAAAAAAAAAAAAAACGCCTCTCACGCGAGGTGTCATTTTCTCCCTATGTGCAAAATGATAAGAATTCCTTTGTGTGAAACGTCTTCATCTCCCTATAGCATGAGAGCTACAAGTATAATGTGAAGCTATTTAGTCATAGGGTTTGGTGGTTCTTTGAGTCTCTCCTGTTTTCCTTTTTTTTTTTTTTTTCTTTTTTTCTTTTTTTTTTGGTAATTTCAATTAGGTAACAATCCTCTTGAAGCAAAGGAAAACTGTTTACTTCCATGGCTAGCCTTAATTTTGACCATGATGGTAATCAACATACTAAGTTACTTCGTCTCTCTACGTTTTGTTTATGGGGCCAAGGATGCAATCAGATTTGAGCACACTGTATCTATAGATGCTAATGTACGCTTGCATCACTATGCCTTCTTGTGTTTCCTCTATTTGGTTTCTGGGGTTTTGAGATTGTTTTCAAATTTACTTCCAACTCATTAGACTCTAAAAATTGAGTCGTTTCGTTACTAACCAAACATTCAGTGAATAGATATGAGTCGGGATACAAATGATAAGCCCTAATGGTCATGTTCTACAACATTGTTGTTTTCTTACTGATGCAATTTGGTGTTCAAATCATTAGTTACACTAAAATTTTGTATATAATGCCGTATAACATGAGGGTATATTTCTTCTGTGTAGATGATCACTGGTTCAGTGCATCTATTACGGATAGGGTTTGGTCTACGTTCCTTAAACTGGACACTTTCAATCGCACACAAGGAGTTTGTGGTGAAGGATACTTGCATAGTGGAGGCAGAGGTCACTGTTCATGGAACTACGGAAGCACTATAGTCAGATCGTATTAGGTTTTGGAGATTGTTAAAATGATGTTAATTGACTTATGAATACGAATGAAGTTCTGTGTCCATGATATGGTTTGTACTAAAAGTGGCTTTCTATAGAACCCTAGAGCTGCCAATCCTTTACCACTAAATGACTTGTGATTGAAGTGCATTTTGATAGGACTAATGGAGGCAGAGGTCACTGTCCATGGAATTACGGAAGCACTATAGTCAGCTTGTATTAGGTTTCGGATATTGTTAAAATGATGTTAATTGACTTCTGAATTCAAATGAAGTTCTGAGTCCATGATATGGGTTGTGATATGGATTTTTACCACCTACAAAAGTAGGAATAAAAACACTTTAAATACTTGTAAGAGTATAAGGTAATTGTAGTATAGTTGGCTCTAACAAGGTCGTTCTTCACAGAGATTGAATGAATAATTTGTATCAAATCAAATCTTAATTAATTACTTAAAATAAAGTTTTGGAAAAATGTAATTTTGTGATTTCAAATAATAAAAACGAAATTAATAGAAAATAATTAAATAAAGTAACAAAATAAAATAAACAAAAAGAAAACGGTTTTTGAAAATTAAATTGTAAAAGCCTAGGGCTCTGTCGTCACCTTAACAATCCTATGAAGTTCTTCAAATTACTTATGAATTACACATGCATATTTTGAAGGCTAGGTTTTCCTAATATATGCCTAGTTGGACCCCCAACATAGAGCATATATCAAACATGCAACCTGTGGATGCAAATTTCTACTTTCTTCTTCTTGGACGAAAATGTAGCCTTACGCGCCCACGATGATTTTTTTTTCAGGGGGGGGGAGGGGGAGGGGAGGGGGCTTTGACTGAAGAACCTCCGATGCCAAAGTTAAAATTTGAGAGAGAAAGTGTTTAGGGAATTTTAGGAGAAGAGTGGACTTAGGTTTTTGGAGAAATGAGGGGCTATATATAGGGGTGTGGCTGGCCTTATTTGGAGAAATTACGACCGGCCACTTATGGTAGAAATTTGGCTCTAATTGCAAGATATTATGCCAAGTAAATATCTTGCAATCAATTAGGTAATTAGTCAATTGATTTTGGCAATTAATCCCAATTTAGAAAGAATAATTGGGAGTTGCCTTATGGGTGAAGATTTGATGAGGAGTGATGAGAGAGTTTTGAATAAATACCATTTTGATCACCTTTGACTCTTCCTTGATTAAGCTGTTATTGTTCGCTGCTTGCGCGTGGAAATCCCAGTGTGCCTCGAGGGTAATTTTGTCTTTTTATCCAAAAGTTCATTTGTCACCTCCATAATTTTCTTGATTATTTTGTGCTCCACAAATGCCCCCACACCTGCTGGGCTGCTCACAGGAAAGGGCAGCTGGTGTAGAGATCTCCAACTTTGATGTAGATTCCCATTTGGACTTGGAATTAGATTCTTCAAGGAAAGGAAAATAAATCGCCTCCAAAGCCTATTTAAGCCAACCTTAAGTAGGGGATTACATCAACTTCAAAGGGCAATTATTTATCCATACAAGAAAAAGAGAAAGCTAGAGGATATTTGTTCCCCCTCCCCTAGCGTTTTTTTTTGCTTGTCCGTACAAAGAATCGTCTTCTGTTGATTTCTTTGTCTTCTCTGTGCCACACCAAGGTATGAAAAACTTAATTTTCTTTGTCTTATTCTTGGGTGGTGCTACCATGGGGCAACTGTCGGGGTGATGCGGCACATCGGTTGGCAGGGGTTAAGATTCGACTTGGCATGGGCAAAAAAAATGGTGTGGAAGGGGCCACAACTTGTGCTGCTGGGCTGGACTGAAGCCAAAGGCTGGCTCGGCATAGGCCGAGGAAATGGCGTGGCATGGGCCACCACGTCTAAGCTGCTTGCTAAGAAAGGGGAAGCTGCTTGAGTTTGATTTCTCAACTGTCGTGGATAGAGCAATCAAGGACGGAGCTACTGTAGATGAAATGTCGGATGCGCGAACTGATGGATGCGAAGTGGCTACTGCCCCCTAATCATTTGCTGTTTAGCTAGCCTTCGAGTATTTGATCTTTTGAGCTGTGTGACCTTCTCGCACTGATGAGCAATTAGTTTATCCTCTCATGCTAAAGAGCAAACCAGGATGGGTGTCGGGGAATTAGTTTGCCATCTCGCACTGAAGAGTAATTAATTTATCCTATCGCACTGGAGAGCAGACACGGATGGGTGTCAGGGAATTAGTTTACCCTTTCACACTAGAGAGCAATTAGTTTATCCCTTCACACTGGAAAACAAACCCATATGGACGTCAAGGAATTGGTTTTCCCTCTTGCACTATAGAGCAATTAATTTATCTTCTCGCATTAGAGAGCAGACCCAGATCGGTGTCGGGGAATTAGTTTACCTTCTCGCACTGGAGAGCAATTAGTTTATCATTTCGCACTGGAGAGCAATTAGTTTATCCTCTCCCACTGGAGAGCAGAACCGGTTGGGTGTCAGGGAATTAACTTACCCTCTCGCACTGAAGAGAAATTAGTTTATCATCTCGCACTGGAGAGCAGACCCATATGGGTGGCGGGAAATTGGTTTACCCTTTCGCACTAAAAGCAATTAGTTTATCATCTCGCACTAGATAGTAGATCCATATGGGTGTCAGGGAATTGATTTACCTTTTTGCACTGGAAAACAATTAGTTTATCCTCTCATATTGGAGAGCATGAAAGTCATTATTGTGAGTGCAGCTGAGGAAACCTAGACTGCTGGACAATTGAAATAATCCTTAATCTGCAAGGTCTTGTTTGACGATTTGCTTGAGACTTTGAATTGCTTATGGAACTAATGTAAGGGTGTAAGTAGGAAGCGCGCTTAGTTGCTTTCAGACTTTCTTCAAGTATTGTGCCATCGTTAAATGTTTCGTCATGTGTCCTTCTGAGGCTTGGTTGGTGATCAGCTGAGAATCTGAATAGATTGCAAGCTTTTTCTCTGCTAAGCCTTTCGCTAGCAGGGGCTACTAATAAAACCTTGTCTTTTGCGCGATTAGGAACCACAAGGAAAGATCGGCAGGGCTGGGAGTCGTAGTGTAAGATCGGCATGGTTAGGAGCCATGGTAGTAGATCAAAGGCTGCTTGGAGCCGTGGAGTAGGTAGACACTGCTGTGAGTGCAGATATGGGGCTGACTTGGGCCAGGTTGTGCACAACAAAAGGAATTGGACCACTGGTAATATGCTGCTTCAATATTGAATCGTCTAGAGTGTTGAAAACATGGCTTGCCACCGGTTCTTGATGGTTGGGCTAGTGTGTCCTTTTGGTACTCGTCTGCCCCTAACATGCCATTAGGCTCAGCTGCTGCATTTGTCGAAACATGAGTAATCTTTGTATGCGACAATCTATATGGGATAGTCTCGTCTGCTCAATCTTGTCAATGAAAGGTGACCCACTAATGTTGGTCATGTTTATTCAGAAAACTGTGTTAGTAACTTCGTTGCGCTAGAAATCGTGCATTGTTCTATTAGGAGCCTCTCAATTTCTTCATGAACTTTCCTCTAGTGAGGCAATGAAGCTTTCGGCTACCCCCAGTTATGACCTGTTGGTCTAGGCTTCACTTCTATATGCTTAGCTCGTCTATGTCGCGGTTGCGGTACATGTGGTATGTTCCTAGCAGGCTAGTAAACTCGCAGGCTACCGGTTGAACTTGAGCCGGATTGAGTGATTACTCATCTTCATCTGTCATGTTGCCTACTCAGTTGTGAGGTAGAGGATGCTCTTTGCAGGCCTAACCACAAATGAACACTTTACCTGGAAGATTACTCATGTTGATTATCGGAGTATGGCCCATCCGTGAATGTATGGGCGTTCGTGAGCCTAACCGAGAATGCACGCTCCTTTGTGCACTAAGACGTGAGTATAACTATCTCGGAGTCCTAGTCGAGAATGTACATTGCCAAAACACTCGGTTCGTGACTGGTTGAGAAGTTCGTTGTCTGCCCTTGTCCTACTTCGGGACACCTGGTCTGGGGCACATTTCATCTTGGTATGGTGCAAAGGCTGATTCACCAAGTTAGTCTACTACATAAGGGCGCTTATCAACTCTATGACTTGTTGAGACAAGTGTTGTTCGCTATTTGGGTTAGAAGAACTTGGACAATATGCATCTCCTTAAGTAATTGAAGTGTAATGGACTCTCGGTGTAAGATTTGAGTTGGGATATGTCAAATCTACAAAGAAATAGATGAAAATACCCCCAGTTCAATCTTCAATCCAGAAATCTGAAGCTGGGATTATTGAACCGGTCTTGGACCGGTTTGGGCTGTATGGAAGGCCACGGGAGTGGGCTGGACTTAAATTGAGCAGCGGGAGCTGGTCAAATCACCGGAGTAAGGCAGGCCTCTAGCGTTAGCTGCTTTATGTGCTGTGCTCTTAGACGCTAGGCTTGGGCTCGACTCGAAAGTGCACTGGGCTCGCGCTGGCCTTAGGCCTGCAAGCGTCAGGCTTTAATAGCTTGTGTCGTGTGCTGAGTGGAGGCATGCAGGGCTTGGGCCTACACTGCTGGGTGGCTTGGGCTGCCTTTGGCGCCTGGGTTTGCTGCTGCATAGTGTGCTTGGAGCTTAGGCTCCTGGTATGGGAAATCTGGGCTCGCTGGAAGTGTTTCCACCCGTTGCTGTGTGAGATTAGCGCCTTGGGCCTAAAAGTTGGCTCCTAGATCATGGGTTGGCTGCCTTATGGCAAAGGTTTGGGATAGCTGCTGCAAGGTAGCCTGCTCACCGTAGGCAGTGGATGCAAATTTTTGCCTTCCTTTTCTTCAACAAAAATGCACCTGCAAAACAATTAATACCTAAGGTCAAGGCCAAAAGCCTCACGATCCCATAATGAATTGTTTTTTTGGGGGGGGGGGGGGTCGCTTTGGTCGAAGAACCTCCGATACCAAAGTTAGAATTTGAGAGAGAAAGTGTTTAGGGAATTTTAGGAGAAGAATGTACTTAGGTTTTTTGAGAAATAAAGGGCTGTGGTCGACCCTATTTGGAGAAATTGGAATCGGCCACTCACGGTAGAAATTTGACTCTAATTGCAAGATATTATGCAAAATAATATCTTGCAATCAATTAGGCAATTAATCAATTAATTAGGTAATTAATCAATTGATTTTGGAAATTAATCCCAATTTGGAAATAATAATTGGGAGTTGCCTTGTGAGTGAAGATTTGATGAGGAGTGATGAGAAAGTTTTGAATAAATATCATTTTGATCACCTTTGACTCTTCCTTGATTGAGCCATTATTGTCCGCTGCTTGCGCGTGGCCACCCGGGTGTGCCTCGAGGGTAATTTTGTCTTTTTATGCAAAATTTATGTGTTGTCTCCATAATTTTCTTGATTATTTTTTGCTCCACACAACCCCATCTGTGGTATTCAGATCAAATCTAAACATGCATGACTCATTAAGCTTTGTGAAACCTTTTGAAAAACCATGCAACCCTTAAGACGTGGTATTCATCCTAAGTGAACTGACACATATTAACCACAAGAAGCCTTCGTCAATTTTAGGGACCGATCTCTAGCCAAAATTGCATCAAATTACTTATCTAAAAATCCTCATGGTAGCTAAGCATTAAGACAATTAGATAGTTTAAACCGATGATTAATAATTCAAACATGTATGCATAATATCATAAGCAAATTGAAAAGAAACTAAATATTCTTACTAATGCTCATGGCCTCACCCTAGCAAAAGAGAGTTACCAATCATAAACAAAATATTAAAAATAAGGATAGAAAACACCTTGAAATACAAAGCGTCAAAGCCTAGCAAAGTTCTGCAAGATATTATGCGTTCTTCTTCTCTTCCCCCAAAAACCCTAGTGGCTAAAAAGCCTTATTTATACTACTAGAAAATAAAACCCTACCTTGAAAATGTCTTAGAATAATATTAGGAAACCTATGGAAAATCTACCCAGCCACAAATTAGCCACGTTCTTGGACTTCTAGGGCTCCAAAACAGATCCAAAATTACTTAAATTAAAGCTTTAGATGTCCCGAACATAATTGCAGAAGGCCTCGAACCCAAAAGACATCATCTTGGACGTCAAAAAGCCCACATAAGCTCAAAACGTCACTTTGACAGCATTGCGCGCTGCTCCATTATTTCATCGCCATAAATAAACCGCTTGGTAGAAAATTATGAAAATCTGACACGAACAAGTTGTTAGACACACGAACGTCCTTCAATTTGAATCACATCCGTTTGACTACTTTTTGTTCCAAATGAAGTCGAATATCCTACATTAAAAATACATAATTTAAAGTACCAAAATCTCATAAAATAACCAATAATTAATACTAAAAATAGAGTAAAATATATAGTATAAAATCAACTCACCAGTTTGTGTCTAAAAGTGGCGTTCTATAGAACCCTAGAGCTGCAATCGTTTCCCATGAAATGACTTGTTATTGAAGTGCATTTTGACAAGACCTTTGGAGCGGATGTCTTTGTTTGTAAAGAAAGAAGAACAAGAAATCGAGAGTCTATCAATGGTCAAGAATGCATGCAAAAGTTTAAAGAAGGTAAAAGATCGGTCTGGTACACTGAGTGTTTAATTGTATATAGTGCCATATAACATGAGGGTTTATTTCTTCTGTGTAGATAATCACTTTTTAGTGCCTTTATATTTGATTGGGGTATTGTTAAAATGATGTTAATTGACTTATGAAATCAAATATGGCGTTTAATAGAACTCTAGAGCTGCAATCCTTTTCCACCAAATGACTTGTGATTGAGGCGCACTTTGATAGGACCTGCTTTCTTCAAAAATCTGTCATGCGAGAAATATGTTGAGCCTTGACCAGTAAATTTCAAGTAGCATCTCTTCTGTTTAGCTCGTCTAATCTTAACTTGTTTGACAATGCTAAACCGTAAACATTGTTCGTTTTAGTATGAATTAAAATTGCAGGATGTGTTAAGCATTCACAAGCAAGTTATGGATACCTTTTCAATGAAACAAAGGCAACCCGTTTGAAGCAAAGCATAACAGTTCAATCCTTAATAGGTTTCAAGTTAGGAATAACACCTTTAATTTTTCCTTAATAAAAGCGGGAAAACATATTTTGTTTTGCAACTGAAAACCGGTTGAATTCTTTGTAATTGAATCATCGGAAAATTAAGTTTATCGACATGACTAGTCTTAACTTCGATGACCAAGATGGTAAGATGCTTTATCTGTTTTGCTTGAGTGTGTTGGAGTTGAAAGCAGTAACTAATGTACACATTTTATTTCAGGGATTTTGAGAACAATTTCGGATGCAGCACCAACTCATTACACGGTAAAAATCCAGTCAGTTTCATTGCTCACCGAAAAATCACTGGAGAAATATGAATCCGGGGACTTTGAAGCCAGAGGATACAAATGGTATAATCCTTTCGCTCAATTTCTAAGAACAAAATTCTTACTATTTCTTTTTCCGTAAGCTTTGCAATAATTGCTAGTATTTTCTTCTTATTTTTGAGCTGCTTAATTTACAATACTATAATTTGTTGTTTTGCTGCAGGAAACTGGTTTTCTATCCAAATGGAAACAAGAACAGGAATGTGAAAGAACACATCTCTCTCTACTTGGTAATGTTAGGATCAAATGGTCCCCAGATTTCTTCGGAAATGTGTGCTATTATCAGGTTCTTTTTGCTCGATCAGAACAACGGCAACTACTTTGTTTTTCAAGGTACTATTTCTTTCATTCAATACAAAATATAAACACGCTTAGAGTTCTCATAATTCCAAAGCATCGTCTCATTTTCTTATATGTTTTCCCTGTGCATTGCTTAGAACAAAGGGAAAGGCGCTTTCATAGGATGAAACCTGATTGGGGGTTCGATCATTTTCTCTCCCGCAAAGTTTTCACTGAAGCTTCCAATGGATTCCTCATTGATGACACCTGTGTGTTCGGAGTGGATGTCTTTGTTTCTAAAGAGAGCAGCACAGGCAAAGGAGAGTGTCTGTCGATGGTAAAGGATCCTATTACGTACAAGAATATTTGGAGGATTGACAACTTCTCAAAGCTGGACGGCGAATCCTACGACTCAAAAGTATTCACTGCCGCAGACCAGAAATGGTATGTAAACCTAAACTTGTTAGACTTCGCTTCCTGTATAAGAAATTTCTCTGGCAGACATCGGAAACTTAAGCAGAGTCAAGTAAAAGTTCTGTAAATGTGTTGGTTGTTTTGTAGGAAGATACAGCTCTATCCCAAGGGAAAAGGCAATGGAGTTGGTACCCATCTGGCTCTTTATATAGCATTAGCCGAACCGAAATCTCTTCCTCCTAGCTGTAAAATATATGCAGAGTTTACACTACGCCTTCTAGACCAGGTGCATGCCAGGCATCAGTTTGGCAAAGGTAAAAGATTTGCCTGATCCTATTGCCACATAATCATAAGTGGAAATAAGGATTTGAAAATGTTACAAACTTTAAAATTAAGGGGTGGTTTTATTGCCGCCCCCTTACGAAATTCACCCCATGAACTACACCGCACTCGGTGTCTTCGTGGCGTTTGAATCTCGATGGCATACGACGATGGTGATGCTTATGGTTGAACTTTCGTTCAATGGAAAGTTGATATTGAGAACTTTTGCTTGCAACCTACTGAAAATGTTCACAACTTTTTGGTTTGTTGTTGCGAAATGCTGCGAGATGGTGACTCTTGTTTCTAGTAGAAAGCAACTGAATATTTTCAGTAACATTAAAAGCACGATAAATCGTACACAAACGACAATTTAATATGTTTAGTGTCACCTAGTTCTAATTTTTATTAAAAGCTCGTAACCTATTTATGCTTTTTAATCCAAAATACTTGTACTAATAATACTTTTGGTGCTTGTAGCAAATCATTGGTTCAGTGCCTCAAATTCGGAGTGGGGATGGTGGAGATTCATTACGTTGGGATTTTTCAATCAGGAAAGTATGGGGTTTGTGCTGAAGGATACTTGCTTCGTCGAGGCAGAGGTCACTGTCCATGGAATTATTAGTGCACTGTAGCCGAATTGTAAAACAGTGACAAACGCCTGATGTGTTTAACTTTGGGGGTCTAAAATACTAAATAATGTCAAATAAGGTGTTAAAAACATATTCACTAGACTTATTAGTCGTGTATATGAAAGTATTGCTTTCATGGTGAATAAATACATCATTCTCTGTTTTTCATATCCTTTTCTTATTTTCGGTTTCTTTTTCCCTTAAATTTTTTTATTGTGTTTGGTTTAGAGTACTTTCACTCATTGTCAAAGGGCAAGGGCTTGGAAAATGCCCTTCAACAGCGGACCAAAAGATGGAGGGCAACTGGTGGGCCATGCAAAACCTGCCCAAATGCCGCTTGTGCCAGCGGGTAAGGTTGATATGACATTGGCAAAGTTTTTTATTTTTTTGTGTTTGGCGCGTGTAATACACACTCGAATGGAGGAGTGTGGCCGGCAGCTTCTACACCATTGGGCCCTTCTTCAGAGAACCGGATCCCTCTGGATCCAAATAAATTGAGCTTAAAGATCAAATGATTCGAGTTATTGAAATTTAATCCAACAGCTACAATTATTATAACTTTTAGAGGGTCTCCTGTTTGTAACCGTTAAATCAAATTTCAACGGTCCAGATCATTTGCTCAACAGGCTCAGTTTAATTGGGTCCAGAGGAAATTTGGTTCCCTTCTGCAGAAGCTCTATAATTGGCACTATGAGAGTCGTTCAATTCCAACGACCTAATGATTTGGACTTGAATTTCCAATGGTAAAAAAAATTGAAAAATTATCAATGTACCTTGTGACACGTTCTAGTGCAACTGATTTCAAATGAGGAAATTTTAGTAATAAAGTTATGTCTCTACCATCTTAAGAAATGTAATGTGTCAATTATAGTAATACATATACACAAAAGAAACCGTCATCCTCCTTGTAAGTTTCATAGATGGAATCAAGCGACTGGCTGTAAATGAAATACACAAAAGAAAGCATTAGAAGCCTTGAAAATGATGCAGACGCTTAACTGGCTGAATGAATAATAGACTCTTTTACCTGTCTGAGGTAAAGTGTTGTTCACAAAAACAAAAGAGCTTTCCACGGAGACAAGTGAAGCATGCTGCTTAAGATATGGATAAACTGCCCCACAGACATATCTCTAAGAACCAGGAATCTAGAAGAAACAAGAAAACACGGAATAGAGGTTATTCTCCTTTAAGTAGGAATGAACAAACAATTGGCTAAAATTGTCCAGGAAGTAAACCAATTTCTACCAACTTTTTGAACTAATTTCTACATCCGGATTATATTAAACTGCAGATAAAGGAAATTCATCCAAGCACACATCTGTTACTTAAGGACAGAAAAGTCAAAAGATCCTCCGAACACAGAGCAAGTAACTGAAGCCAAGCTCTCTGTTTTTCAATAACGTAGTTGCATGGTCAGGATTCCTACAAGTATGTATGAGAACCAGAATGAGAACTCTGGTAACCTCTAAAATCCGTGTGCTCTTTGTCAAATTTTGATTTCAGCTTAGGATGCAAGACCCAACATCGATCTTTTAAGTGACCAACACCATTGCAATAAAAGCACTCCAAGTCAGGCCTTTTTCCCTTATACACCGTCTCTAGATGACTTGTAGTTGACTGCACATGCTCCAGCTTCTAAACCATTCGCCTTGATTCCCACGTTCATAACTTTCTGCGTACTTCTTCTCTTTGAATTGTGGCCCAAACAGTTGCAAATGATAGAAGCTCAATATTCATTGAAAAGTTAATGCGAAGATCTTCATAATCTGAGATTAGACTAGCCAATAACTGGAAGATCTTATCTTCTTCATCCCTTTTAGGCAGAACAACAGCATTAGTGGTGTGTGGTCTGTATACATCTAGTTCACTCCACATGCTTTTCAGGCTAACAAGGTATTGAATGAAAGGCTTACTTTCCTGTTGAAGTGCAGCAATATCCTCTTGAGTTGGAAGACTCGAGCAGAATTGTTTTGGTTTCCATATCTCCTTGACTGCCTTCCATAGTTAAAAGAGAAGTGTGAAATCCCGTCCCAGGTCCCCGGATTTCACTATCCAAATTTTTTGTATTTCCTATTTTCAGGAATTTAATTTAATTTTCATTAATTTTAGAGTTACAAATCTTGGTTTTTTGTAATTAGTCATTAAAAATCCGTAGACCTGTCTGGGTTACTCTTTGTATTTTCGAATAGAGCTCAATCCACGAACATGTAGACAAAATTGTGCATGAATCAGAGTGGTAACAGAGTAAAAATAAGCAAGCAAAGGCAGGGGCAGTTTCATCATTTGGACTGCTATACATAGGTGGCTCCCTCGACTCGCGTTCAACCCGGTTATTAGGCATCTTTTCAGGCACAGTTTCCGGTGAGATCCGACGACGAAAATCGTCGCCATCACCACCATTCGGTTCGTCTCCCTCTCACGATCATAATCCACCCAA
Organism: Crataegus laevigata; assembly: GCA_963580275.1. Lineage (NCBI taxonomy): Eukaryota > Viridiplantae > Streptophyta > Magnoliopsida > Rosales > Rosaceae > Crataegus > Crataegus laevigata. The sequence goes on along the minus strand of OY756940.1, from coordinate 10,717,067 downwards.
CCTTTGTTCCATTTGGTCTCAGTTCGTGATGGTTTGGAGCCGTTGTTTTTCAGCTTCTTGGCCGGTGATCTTCCATCCTCGACCACCCAGGCATCACCCACCACCAAGGCACTCACCTGGGTTTGGGCTACAAAACCCAAACATCAGACCAGCCATCGAAGCGACTGAGGCGAAGTGGCGATTATTTTGGCCATCATTGGCTTCCACGTCAGTTTTCACCGGTTTCCATCCACATTCAAACTCTGGCAAAGTATGATTGGCTTAATCCTTTCAAATGGTACGTAGGTAGTCTAACCCTAAGGTTAGGTGTAGCCACAAAATAAAATAAAAAGTTCATAGGTTGTTCAACTATGGGTTTGCCTTTGGTCATGTCTCAGGATCAGAGTGTATAATGACATATGGTATAATGAATATTGTCGAACTTGGTGTTAGATAATTATGGGAACGGTTTGAAGTGTGAAAGGTATTGAAAATTTCAAGGACGAAATTTCTATATGGTGGGGAGGATGTGAAATCTAGGGATGGGATTTCACTACTCAACTATTTCGTATTTTGTAATTTTAGAAATTTAATTTAATTTTCGTTAATTTTAGAGTTACAAAGTTCGGTTTTTCGTAATTAGTTATTAAAAATCCGTAGACTTTGGTCACTATTAGTATTTTTCAATAGAGCTCGATCTCACAAACGTATAAGTAAAAACTGTGCATGACTCGGAGTTATTGAAATGTTATTTGTTGTTGATTGTGGAATTGTGAGTTGTCTGGAACTCTATGCTTTCATGCTAGATAATGCCATGAGAATTTTTTTGAAGTCATTGCAAACAAATTTCTTTTGGAGCCTAACAAAATGATGAACAATGATTACCTTGATTCCTTCACAGAGTACGTAGGCAGTCTCTAACCCTAAGATTGGGTGCATCCATAAAGTAAAATGAAAATTTCTTACGCTGTTGAACTATTAGGTTTTTTTTGTTATGTCTTGGGATCTGAGTGTGACAACTTTAAGGGCCCGTTTGTTTGGCTTCACTAAACTTTCTTGGACTAGACTAGACTGTAATCCGGTGTTTGTTTCACGTAGGACTACGTTTAATGAGACTCGCCTAGACTGAGTCCGACTAACAGCTTCGCTACAAGGTCTTAGTGAGACCCCCCCCCCCCCCCCGAAATTGGGCAGACTGCTAAGACCACTCTACTCCGCTTCACTCATACTCGCTTCGTCCTCCCATCTGCCTCTTCCTTGCGTCCCACAACCCATTTCAAACCCAGATCCTGCAAAATCCGAAACAAAAAAGTAACAAATTTCTTGAGGTTCCCTTTTCAGAACCAAATCCAACTCCCAAAATTCGAACCCAGATAACCCAGAAAACCAAAATTTTTTTTGCAGTGGGATGAGCTTGAAAATTGCACCCAGAAAACCCAAACCATATGCAACCCTCATCTTTTCCCTTCGAGCCAATCACACATGCATCTCGCCTTCTTCAATCTCTTTCTTGCTATGTGTTTTGATTTTAAGATTTGCAACCGATTTTGTGAGAGGAAGTGACGAGGCAGGAGGCGGAGAAGAATGAAGAAGCATAGAGGATTTGCTTTTGAAATATCGGTATGTTCTTCAAAAAATAAAGGTTGTTCTTCTAAAATAAAGGCAACAAATGAAATATTAATTAGGTTTTTTAACTACAAATAATATTTTAATATTAGTTGTTTTGTTGTTTTCAAACGCAAAAGTAAATAAAAAATAATTTGGGTCCTATTAGTCTGTAGTTTAGTCCAGACTACATCAAACACTTCACTATTCTTATCCAATTTAGTTTAGGGCAAGCCAGTTCAACTTAATTCTTAAAGTTAGTCCAGTTCGAGATAATCCAGTACAACAAACGTACTCTAATAGTATTTGAATTTAAGTATTAAGTAATCGTACCTTTAAGGACTGTGAGTGCAAGAAAAAATGCAGAAAAGCAAAAGGAAGAAGTTGACAGCAAAGCAAAAAGAAAAAGTTGAAATTGGCTTCCAATATTTCTCAATAGAGCTACAAACCTGTGCCTAAATCTATAATCGCAACAGCAGTAACTGAGAACCTTTTCGTATTCTTCTGTTCCCACAAAAGTGTTTTGATTATGGGTTAGTTTGGTATTGTTGTGAATTAAAAAAAAAACAGTCTTTTATGTGCAATAAAAATAAATAATTGTAAAATAAAGTTGTTAAGTGTTTGGTAAATATATATATATTGTAAAAGTGATTTTAATATAAAAAAAATAAAGTGTCAAAGTGTTTGGTTAATTTTTATATAACTTGTTCTGAATATGTTAAATAACTAAAAATGATATAATATTTAATGTGGTATAATAATTATCAAAGATAATAATGTATGGGCAAATATTGTAATTTTGTAAAACATGTGAGGATATTCTTGCCATTTGAAAAATTCATTAAATGAGCATTAATTAATATGCTTTGAAAAAAAAAAAAAACTTTTTTTAGAAGCATGATAGAGACCTTGTTTCTACTTTTCTATACTTTTTTTGTTTGTTTTACCATACACATTTTATAACTGGTACAGTGCCTCGGGTTCAAGTTATGTTGCTAATTCAAAGTTCCAAAATTTCATTTTAATGGGCATGAATATTGCCTCATTGTGCTTGGGAAGAAAGGTTCGAGTGCTTTGTGTGGGAATTTGAAGAAAGACCTTTGTATGGTTTGAAGATTAAAGTTTACACGTCTTCCTTTATACAATCTTTTCACTTTCAAATTTTAACAAATCCAAGGTATCCACAATGTATGAATCGTAAAAGAAAGTGCTCTGTGTTGTTGTTTTTTTGTTATTAATGAATCGGAAAAGAAAGAGATTGCACACCGAATTTATTAAATTTAGTACAACAGCAAGCTCGTTGCATGGAAATATATTTAAATTTGTTCGGAACACAGGGTGGTACATTATATGTTTTTATAAAACTAGAGGGAATATTTTTTTTTTTCAAGTGTATAAAATATAGCGTACCACTCTGTGTTCTGGTCATACTGAAAAGTCTCTCCATTAGCTAGTACTTGCTTCTCTAATGACATTATATGTATATAGGTAAGCTCCTCTTGGAGGAAAAGATAATTGTCTAGCCTTAATAGTTTGTTAATCAATTTCAATTTTATTGCCATGGCATGTCATCTCTTTCAGCAAAATGGTTAAATAGTTTATCTGATTTATACTACCGGTTTTAATCTAAACAATATGTGCTTGCATTAACACTATTTTTTGTTTCAGGGTTTTCGACATCGTATTCAGATTCACCTCCAACTCATTACGCTCTAAAAATCGCATCGTTTTCATTGCTAACGAAACTTTCAGCGGACAAATATGAGTCGGGAGAATTTGAAGCTGCAGGATACAAATGGTAAATCCTACATTATATCATCTGCTAAAGTTTGAGAATATCATCTTCTGCAAACTTATGTTTCACTCTCACTACCTGACATTAGTTCTATGACATTTTCCATTTTTTTGTAATGCAATAATGTGTTCCGTATATCTTGTGCTGTGTAAGCTGGAAAAAAAATTGTTAGCCATACTGTATGTTTGCCGTCAGGAAACTAGTGCTCTACCCTAATGGAAACAAGAAAAATGTGGAAGGCCACATCTCTGTTTACTTGGAAATGGTTGGAGCTGATTCACTTCAGACTGGATGCGAAGTATATGTTGATTTCAGCTTCTTTTTGCTTGATCAGATTAAAGGCATGTGTAAACACGAAAATTTTCCGAAACAAGAAGAACACGTGTACAAAATAGTATTTGTATTTGATGATTTTGGGTTACAATCTCTTTATAATTTATCCTCTGATTCTATCTTCGTAAGATATGGATTTGATCTTGGATAAACATGGGGAAGTTTCTTCAAGGGCCGCTGGGCTTGATCTTGAAGTTTGGCGGATGAACGTTTCTTCAGGGGCCTTTTGGGCTTGATTCTTGAAGTTGGATGGACGGATCTTCAGGGGCCGTTGGGGCTTGATCCTGAAGTTGGATGAACGTTAAATGATGAACGGATCTTCAATGGGCTTTTGGGCTCGTTCTTGAAGATGGATGAACGAGGAACAACGATTGATGAACGATGAACGATGGATGAACTTCAAGGGGCTTTTGGGCTTGATTCTTGAAGAACAATTGTGTTGATTCAAGGGGCCGTCAGGGCTTGATCTTGGATGAAGAATCGGCACGTAACCAAAGTGCTTGTTGATTCTTCAAAGGTTTTGGCAAAGTTTCTTCAAGGGCCGTTGGGCTTGATCTCGAAGGTGGATGAGCGTTTCTTCAAGGGCCGTTGGAGCTTGATCTCGAAGAACGATGAACGAAGAACGAAGAACGAACTTCAAGAGAATTCTCTTCCAATTTGGGAGTAGAGAAATGTATTTGTCCATTGGTTATGAATTGGTCTAGCCTATTATAGGTCTTGAGAATGAATCACTACCATTCATTTTGTTGGTGAGGATGAATCACCACCATCCATTTTTGTTGGTGAGAATGAATCACTACCATCCATTTTTTTGTTGGTGAAGTAAGTGGATGATGTAGATGAAATGAATGGAGGTTGTAATTTTGATGCTTTGATTAACATTTATTTCACCAAAATTTCGATGTTTACAATTGTAGTCTTTAATGCTTTGATCAACATTTATTTCACCAAAATTTCGATGTCTACAACATGTTCCTGGTTCTTCATGCGTTTGGTACGCGGGACGGGACAGGACGGGACGGGACGAGGCGTTCCGTCCCGCGTTTGGTACGCCTAAAACGAGTGGAACGAGGCGTTCCACGGGACAAGTTTTGGATGATTTTTGGTTCCACCTCCCCCCCCATGGAACGGGGTTGTTCCACGTCTGTGGGACAGAAATTTTTAATATTTTAGGACAACAATGCCCCTTGTCTTTTTCAAAATTTACAACATCCGTCCCGTCCTGTTCCGTCCCGTCCCGTCCCGTCTGCGTACCACATTACACCTACTTCAAAAGTTATTTCTCATCAAGTGATCATATTCATAGACCGAAATTTTTCTTGCTCGAAAATTACAATGCTCACTACTATTTTTCTGATCAATATTTTGTACCTTGCATATCCCACAGATTCCAATAAAAAGGAAAAATGTTTCCATGGGTTGATGCGTTATTCGGGATTTGATAAGCTTATCACTCTTAAATCGTTTACTGATGCTTCCAACGGATATGTCATTGATGATTCCTGTGTGATTGGAGCTGAGATCTTTGTTTGTAAGGAAAGAAGAGCTGGCAAAGAAGAGTCAATATCGATGATCAAGGATGCTGTTATGTTCAAGCATGTTTGGAAGGTTGAGAACTTTTCAAAGTTAGGTACTGAATGCAGCAAATCAGAACCTTTCACTGCCGGAGAAGGGAAATGGTATCTCTGCTATGCCGTATATATTAATACCCTTAATAAGAGAATTTTAAATTTTTAGTCCACTGTATATCTTGTTTTACCTGCATGAGAACAAAAGGATATGATTTTTGAGTTTCAAACCATATATGCAATTTTAACTACAGAACTTTCGCACTAGATGTGGTCGATCACTGTAAAACTAGCTGAAATTTTGCTTCCCATGTACGAGTTTGCTCTTTTTCCCAAGGATGTGATGAATTGGGTCCCATCCCGAATAACGAAAGATATATAATAAAATGTCTTCATATTCTTCCCAATGTTGCAGGAAGATAAAGCTCTATGCCAAGGGAAATGGCGTTGGAAAGGGTACTCATATTTCTCTTTACTTGGAATTGGATGATCCAAACACACTTCCTGGTATTTCTCTTTCCTTGGAATTGAGTGATCCAAAAAACTTGCTGGTTCCAAAGTATTTTCAGAGTTTTCACTGCACATTGTAGATCAAAAGCATTCCAAACATCGGTGCTTTAAAGGTAAAGATTTGTCCTATTTCAGTGTTAAATTGTATGCATCCTTCATAACATCAGGGTGTATTATGTGTAGGTCCCAACTGGTTCAGTACCTCAAATCCAAATTGGGGCTGGTCTAAGTTCATTTCGCTGGACAATCAGGCAGGCAATGGGTTTTTGGTGAAGGATGCATGCATAGTGGGGGCAGAGGTCACTGTCCATGGAACTGCAACTGCACTGTAGTTGGCATGTCGTGTATTTTGGCTGTTGCTAAAAAGATGTTACGAATGAAAGGACTAAAAAACCTTGTCACTGTCTATGATGTTGTGAAAGCACCGTCTAGATATGGGTATACCATAGTGCTGAGATCCTTGTTCACCAAATGACTTGCGATTGAAGGGTATTTTGATGTTTTAAATTAATTTTGGCTGAAGTTTGTGATTTTTGCGATTGGAAGGCCGTTTTTCTTGTTTTTAAATATGTTATCTGTTTAACATATTGGGTCACTGGCACGCAAATTTTTTAAACATTTCACCTCGTCGTGTGAGGTCAGTTAAGACTAATAAATAGGTAACCTTCGTAGATAATCACTGTGTGTGACATGCCTCGGTCATGATATCCTCCAAACACTAAGATGGACACGTGCTAGCCGACACTCGAGGGTGACGAAGCTATTTTAACATGCATGCAAGTTATAAAGAAGAACAAACGTAAATAAACTATGTAAATTTAAATACAACGAAATATGCGAATTTAGAAGCGTATTCATAGCATACAACTAATCAAGAATATTGTGAAAAGGAATATTATAAAAATGTACAATTACAAAGAAAGGGGTCCTACACCGAGAGGACTCAAAGATACCAATACGGGGGTGTTGCAACACCGAGATTGTATGCCTCGATTCTAAGTCCTAAATGGGGCACAAAACAAAGCGTGAGTGGACCAAAGTTTATAATAATAGTAATAATAAGAAAACCATTTTCCTTTTGAACATACTAACCCCCTCTTTTGAATACACAATATAGTACTACATAGTAGGTTTTTCTGAAAACCTTAGCATGCCATGAAACCATCGAAAACTGTGAATGCATAAAACAGTGCTCAATAATGGTAACATAGTCGTCCGAAGGCACATCCATAAAACTTTCGTAATTCATAAAATAGTGTACTCAACTAGGGGTGTCATAGTTGCCCGAAGGCATATCCATCACTCGTGGGTGAAGCTGTACGACACTGGGTTACTGTAGACATGTAAATTTTGTTGCATACAAATGATGCATCATAAGGCTCCATGTGACATATGACTCATCATAAATGAACAAGTCATCAATGACATGTGGCACAAATCAAGCAAAGGAAGCCCAAAACTTCCCCAAAATTCGGCCAAAGAGAGGAAAGTGTTCCTCAAAATCGGCAAGGATCCAAATTGCTCCTAAAACTGGAAAGAAAGCTAAAACATCTTCACAAAACAAGCAAGAATTGAAGATTGCCCAAAAATAGGGCAACAAGCCCTAAATTTCGGCCAACATGAGGAAAGTGGCTTAAATTAAGATACAAAACATGCCTAAATTCTCCCATGGAGGAATCAAGACACAAATCAAGGCCAAATCCATCCAAAGGCAAGCTTTAAGAACTCTATAAATACAAGGTCCAAGACATCAAAAGGGTTGACAAAATTCTACACCCTGGCCGAAATTCTCACATTGAGAAGAATCTCTGCCAAATCTTTGAAGACTAATACACTGCCAAAGCTCTCTTCGAAGAACGCACAACCAAAGCCTAAGCTTTCTTTCGACTAAAGCCGAAGCATTCCCTTGAAGAATCAATAAGCACTTGTGTTGATTCTTTCAAGACTTTGTTGCAAGCTCATAAACTTGTAACAACGTTCGATTCAAGATCAAGTCTCCAAGACCCTTGAATCAATGAAATCCTACATCAACACTACCTTTGTCGCAGCCTTAAACCTAAGGTGAAGACTATCCACGCATCGTTTCAAGCTCAAAACTTGAAGCAATCATTCAAACATTTGTCCAAGATCAAGTCATCGTGACCCTTGGATCAACAATCAGTCATCTACATTAAATTTGAAGATTGAATCAGAGGAAAGTTATAAACAGAAATTGTAGCCCTACAAATTCATTAATAAAAATTATACACGTGTTCTCGTTTCATTTGTTACAAAATCTTCGTGTTTACAGTTACGCCAATGAAAAAACATGGTAGGCCCCATCACCCGAAAGTGAAGCTGTACGACTCTGGGTTACGTTAGAGAAGAAAAGGTACATAACACATCGACACTAGCCGTGACTAGTGAAGCTGTTTGACACTAGTTTCGCCAGTGAAGCTGGGAGTATGTCATAAATATCTCACTACTCATTAGTTGTCTCTTATGGTGATAGAAAGATACATACTCGTGTTGTGTGTACATGTTGTATGATTAACCACTAAGTAAGCACAGAACACATAAACATAATCTTTCCAAATCATATTATCAGAGCTCAATAGCTCAAACATCATATCATAAATCCATAGGAGCGTTTTAGCTCAAATCATCATCATAAATCCATAGTATTTCATAAAGCAAAATCCAATAATTCATAAACGTTTCATAAAATGTAATTTCAATAAATCGTAAATAATGCGTAAAATGTAAAATCATGAAATCATGTTTTTCATGAATTCAAGCCTAGTATTTTTATAATAAAAAATGCAATTCGAGAAGGGATCACTCACAGATACTCCGTCGTCGAAGAGTCGTTCAAATTAGAGAGGACATGGTTGCCACTAACAACTGCACTAAGCATATAAAAAAACTAATTAATAAAACCCTATAAAAATGATGGAATTTGGGAAAACAAACGTTGTATTCGGATTCGAGACATTGAAAAACTTAAAGAGGGACCTCAAGTTCCTCCACACACCGTCATGGGATGGCGGCTCGGGAGGCCACGTGCCACCGCATGTGGCGCCATGCGCCGAGCACTACAACACCACATGCAACCTCACACACCCATGAGTACAGGCATACTCGCGTTCCTTGCGAGGCCTGAAACTGGCCGATTTCGAGCTCATTCTCCACCAAAATCGACATTCTAACCATGGAAATGAAGCTTGGAATGAGAAGAAGATACGTGTACCAAAAAGAGGCTGATTTATGGCCGGAGTTGGCTAGAAAACACCTGCAAAAGTCATAGTCCTCGCTAGAAAACTGGGGAAGGGCTCCCCGAGCTACCTCTGTGTCCAAACAACACCAAAACAACTTTAAAACATCTTAATCGCACTCATAAATGTGGTTTACAAAGTTTTGGACTAGATTCAAAGCTTACCTTTTTTCAAGAATGGCGATAACTCGTAGGGGTGTTAGTGTGCAAAAGAGAAATTTGAGGAAATAGGGACCTCCACGCATAAAATCGTGTCCAGGGGGTCAGAGGGGGTGGTGGTACACGCCGATGATGTTTGAGTGTGTGTGTGTGTGTGTGTGAGCTTGGAAAGAGAGAGAGTTACATGAAGAGATGAGGAAAAAAGAAAGAATGAGTAATGGGAGAGAAAGAGAGTGAAGGGGAGAGAGAGTGAAGAGAGGGAAGAGGGAGTCATGGGGAGGGGTCCGGGGACAAGGGAACATGTGGGCCCTAGTGGCTCACAAAACAAGGCCACAAAAGACAGAATGGAGAAATATCCCGCGAATGTAAACTTACCGAAATACCCCTAATGTTTCAAATTCTGTAAAATCTTCGTTCTAGCTTCAAATTCAATTCCACTTGCACCCACGCGTTCGTAGCAACGAGTACTATAAGGGTTCGCTAAGGAGATGAGCCTTATGCGACATGACATGACGGTCAACAAAAGTCAATGTTTTTGCCCCGAGGGACATTTTGGTAAAATCACACCTTTAAAATTATAAAAATCGTAAAATTTGGGACGGGTTGTTACACTGTGTTTGAAGCAGACGTCTTTGTTTGTAAAGAAAAAAGAACAGGAAATGGAGAGTGTCTATCAAGGGTCAAGAATGTATGGATGAGTTTAAAGAAGGTAAAAGATCGACCTGGTACGCTGAGTGTTTAATTGTATATAATGCCATATAACATGAGGGTTTATTTTTTATATGTTGATGATGATTGGTTTAGTGCCTTTATTCTAGATTAGGGTTGGTCAACGTTCCTTAAGCTAAACACTTTCAATCAGGCAAGCAAAGGGTTTCTGGTGAAGGATACTTGCATAGTATAGGCAGAGGTTACCGTCCATGGGATGGCAGAAGCACTATTGTCACGCCCCGATCCTGACATACGTCCAGATCGACATATGACGTCACCATGTACTCGTACATCTATCATGCATCGCCTCCAAGACATGAACAAAACACAACTCAAGGTCCATTAGCGTAGTAATTTTTCATTTACTTTTTTGCTGTATCTAACCTCCTTAGGGCCACATAGGGAACCCAGATGACAACCAAGATTTTCATTTCGTCAGTCATAGGTGTTCAACACAATACCATTCTCTAGCTAAATTAATCAACTAATCTGATCATAATAATAACAATCATATGCATACCTTATAAATTTCATAACAACTCATCAGAAGTCCCGAATAGAATACAATTCCAGATCACTCAACGAAAATCAGACAAAGCAAGGTACCAGACTACTCAACGAAATCCCGCACTAGAATGCATACGGTTTCCCAATGCGGATTAACCAAGTGAAATCACCCCTAATATACTAATAGTCCCCCAATGTGGATTAACCAGGTGGGACCGTAGGCAATCATCCAATAGTGTGGTCCCCTAATGCGGATTAACCACGCGGGACCAACTATGGAAGTAAACAGAGTATGCAATAACCCCTTAATGTGGATTAACCAAGCAGAATCACCCCTATGGTGCGCGTGGTCCCCTAATGTGGATTAACCAAGTGGAACCACGTCTAGAGTGTGCATGGTCCTCCAATGCGGATTAACCAGGCGGGACCATTCATGTACCATTGTTAACTGATGTAGTCACATTATCACACAACATACATTCTATAACATACGTCAGTTTGTCAAGAATCATAATTCCAAATGTTCATGTTATCAATTTCATTTTACTAACCAATATCTAGTCACACAGACATATGATTTCTATGAAATATTTCTAACAAAGTTCCAGCTCATTTTTCACACTAGAATTCATACATCTCATTTATATTACCTAGAAGTTCAATAAACATATATATATATATATATATATATCACAGTAAGGCATCACCTACACATAACTCGAGGCACGCATTAACTGGAATAGCTCCCTAAACAAATAGGGTCAATAGGCTCTATCGGGTCTCTAGTCATGCTAATTTTAGTACTTAAGAGCGATTTAGAACATTTTGTTCAAAGTTAACCCTAGCGATTCAATCAGGAATCTTCGCCCATCGGATTTTTTATTCCTCACTTCTCAAGGGTCTCATTACTATTCTAGAACAATATCATAAAATTTCAGAACGATCCCATTGTCGGATCTCCGCTAATCGCTAAAATTAAGTGGCGGACAATGATTAGTTTTACAAACTTAAGAAATTTAATTTGAAAAGATCTGTACGTCCTATTGCTAATTTGTTAGTTCATAATGTCCTCAGATATTATGTACTATAACGTACTAAAGTTTGGTGACGATCCAACAGTCGGATCGTCGATTGTTATAATGATCAAGTGGCAGACCCTAACGAAAATATGTTCAAACGACGGAATTTCATCAATCGGATGTTAGTTTTGGAATTGGGTATCGAATATAGCCTAGAAGAATCAAGTGGGTTTTCAAGGCACGTGTCGTACGTGGTGGCAGACCGCCCCGATTCACCCAAAAATTTAAATAACTCCAAAAATTTCCAAATTATACCATAATGAAGATCGTGAAGAGAGGAGTAAATTTTATACTTGTGCCAAGGCTCAACTCGGCCGAGAAGTGACTGAAAATACCTTAGATCCTTCAAAAACCCTAGAAATGGTGGATTTTGACTGCCGCCCCCAAATTTGTTTGGGGTTTGTTCCTAGGCTCAAGAGGAGGCTAGAGGTGGTGGTGATCGAAGGAAAACACTTCAAAAATGGTGGATCGCCCGCGAAGGGTTCTTGGACCTGTTGGTATTGTGCACCACGAAATTAGGCCAAAACTCATCGGCTTTGGGGTGGGAATTGCAGGAAGGATGGTGAGATGACGTTTGACTGACTTCATCTTGCCGAAAAATTGCTTGAATTCAAGCTTGCAGCAGTCGGTCACGTGGGTAAGTCTCTAATCCGGCCCGCTGGCTCTCTCATTTTTCTTCTCTCTTTTCTCTCATTTCTCCCACACCCCCCCCCCCCCCCCCAAAAAAACATTTATGATTGGTTCCCCCACCAAAAAGTGGGGTTTTCCTTTTATAGTAACCTTTTTTTTTCTTTAACCAGCTTAAACATCTCTAATTTCTTTGTTTCAACTCTGTTTCGCGAACAGTTTTCGCCTACCCGCTCGCGGGATCAAACTCTAATGGAAAACACTAAGTGTGACCCCAAAAGGTCTACAAAATTTTTAAGGATTAATTATGAAAAACCAAACTTTGTAACTAAATAGTTAAAATTCTAATATTAAAAAATATAGTTAAACAAAATTGTATAGATACAAAATACGTAAATTAAATAATGAAATACCGGGGACAGGATATCACAACTATAGTCAGCTTGTATTAGGTTTCGGCTATTGTTAAAATTATGTTAATCAACTTATGAATACGAATGAAGATCTGCATCTATGATATGGTTTGTACTAAAAGTGGCGTTCTATAAACCGTAGAGTTGCAGTCATTTCCCACCAAATGACTTGTGACTGAAGTGCATTTTGACAAGACCTATTTTCTTCAAAAAAAGAATCGTATGAGAAATATGTCGAGTCTTGACCAGTAAATTTCAAGTAGCATCGCTTGTGTTTAGCTAAAAACTTTGTTTGGCTAGTCTAATATTAACTTGTTTGACAATACTAAACCGTAAACATTGTTCCTTTTAGTAAGAACTTAAACTGCAGAATGTGTGTTTGGAAGCACCCACTAGCAGGTGATGTGTAACAACCCATCTCCAAAAATTACGATTTTTATAATTTTAAAATGTAAAATTATAAAAATGCCCTTAGAGGCAAATACGTTGATTTTTTTTACTGCCTTGTTGTGTCATTTAAGATCTATTTTCTTGGCGTATCCTCGTATAACTATTAGCCTACATGCATTTTATATTTCATGATTAAAGTATGTTTTATATTATGCTTATGGAATTCTATAATCATGGTTTATGAAATATTCATGATTTATTGAGATTACGTTTTACGAATGGATATGAATTATTGGATTTGCATATACGGATTTATGAGTATGAGATTGCATGAATTTACAGATATGAGATATCATGGATTTATGAGATGAGGTTTGAGCTTTTGAGCTTCGAATTTGATATGAGATTTTTAAGGTATGTTTTGGTGCTTGTCTAGCGGGTTATCATACATCATATCCACACAACACGGGCATTAGATGTCTATGGCCATAGGACATAGTGATGATGAGGAGTGAGATATATGTTATACCCCCAGCTTCACTGCCGAAAGCAATGTTAGACAGCTTCACTAGCCACGGCTAGTGTCGGCGTGTGATGTTATAGATTCTTCTTTGACGTAACCCGGAGTCGTACAACTTCACCTTTGGGTGATGGGGCCTACCATGTTTCTTCACTGGCGTGACCTAGTGTCGTACAGCTTCACCTTCGAGTGATGGACAAGTACTGCATTCGGGCGGATGTTTTATGGATTTGCCTTCAGGCGGAGGTTTTATGGATTTGCCTCCAGGCAAAGGTTTTACAGATTTTCCTTTAGGCAGCCATACTACTATTTCTGAGAAATGTTTTATACGCATTGGTTTACAAATGATTTCATGGCATGCTAGGGTTTTCTTAAAAACCTATTACGTAGTATTATATGTGTGTTCAAAACAGGGGGTTAGTATGTTCAGAAATAAAATGGTTCTCGTATTATTAGTATTATTCTAAACTTTGGTCCACTCACTTTTCTATTTTTGCACCCCCTCAGGAGTTAGGATCGAGGCACATGATCCCGGCTCCAGGACACTTCTGCATAAGTATTCTCTACTATTCTCAGTATAGGTATCAATCATTTGTTCATATATTTTCCTAGTAATTCTTCCATATTATTCTTAGGCGTTGTATGCTCTGAACACGTTCCTGCATTAGTATTCTCGTTCTAATTACATATCTTGTATTTGTATGCATGTTTAAATGGCTTCGTCACCCTCGGGTGTCAGCCAACACATGCCTACCCTGGTATGCAGGGATATCAGAGTTGGGGTTGTTAGACCAGGTCGTTCGTTTGTTTGAATTGTTGTATTTGGATAGGCTTAGGACTTTGTCCACGTCCTTAAGTTTTCTGATGTATAGATTTGAATTTTAAACTTCCCATGTAAATAGGGTTTTCTAACACTGAATGTAATCTGTATATTGGCTATAAATATAAGCAACCCAAGTCTTTCTGGGTATGCAAAGTTGATGTGAAATAGCTTTCTAGTTGAATACACAAAACCTGCAGTTCTTAAGTTTGTTTATGGTACTCAGAGCCTTTTGAGTCCAATGACAACGATCCAATTTTTTTTTTCTTTCCAATTGTCAGTACCTTCTACCATGTCGATAGAAGTTAACACTAATGCCACCAACTCCAGCAACCCCACCCCAAACCCCAACAACCTTAACCATACCCCACTATCAACAATCAATTCCTTTTCCTCTACAATGATTACCGTAGTTAACATTAAGCTGGACCAAACAACCTATCCTTTGTGGGTGGCACAGATTCTTCCTATCCTGAAGAGTAGAGATTTAATGGGACATGTGGATGGCTCTTGTGTTTGTCCTCCAAAACACCTTACTGGAAACACAGCAGTCAATCTAGGGTACACTAGTTGGGTGCAACAAGACCAAATGATCCTAAGTTGGATCAATGGTTCCTTCACAGCCTCTGTATTGTCCACAGTGGCAAGCAAACGCACTTCGCACGCAACCTGGGAGGCTCTAGAGCAACGTTATGCGTCGTCTTCACAAAATTGAATTTTGTTCTTGCGGAACGAGCTGCTACAAACCAAAAAAGGTGACCTCTCTATTGCTGATTTCCTTGACAAAATGAATTCTATTTATGATAACCTTGCCCTAGCTGGCAAGCCCATTGATGATGATGAGTTAGTCCAGATTATTCTTACTAATCTGGGACCGGCCTTTGAAATGACTGTGAATGCTACGCAACCACGTGATACTCATATCACGTACCTTACTTTAGAGGCTCTTCTTCTCACCACTGAGAGGAGAATGGTGGAGTAGACTGTTCCCTTGGTTGAAGCTGCTTTAGTGAATGCATATGTAGTTGCAAGAGGACGTGGTGGACGTTCTCGAGGCATAGGACGTGGTGTTGGTCAGTCCAATCGTGGTTTTTCTATGTCTCAGCGAGGAAGTGCTACTCGAAACGGCAACAACAGTAACAACAATCAATATGTGCAGTCTGTAGATAGGTTTGGGAATAGAAGTAGCCATATTACGTGCCAAATTTGTGGAAGTCTAGGGCATCTAGCCCTTGATTGCTACCAACGGATGAATGTTACGTACGAGGGGTGTATCCCAGCCAAGCGTCTCTGTGCCATGGCATCATCTCCAATTACACTTAATCGACAACAAAATGGATCCTGGTTACTTGACACTGGGGCAAATGCTCATGTCACTCCCGATCTTCAGAATCTTGTAAATCCAAAGGAGTATAATGGTAATGAAAACATTGGTGGTGTAGGTAATGATTCTTGACTATCTATTGCGCATTCTAGTTCAAATATAATTAAGACAGATTCTTACTCATTTAACCTAAATGATACACTACATTGTCCTTCAGCTTCAACTAGCCTAATTTCTGCTCATCGTTTTACACTTGATAACTACTGTTATATACTTATTTTTCCATATTTGTTTGTTATTAAGGACCTCAAGACCAAGATGACGCTTTTCCAAGGGAGGTGTGAGAATGGGTTATGCCCATTTCCAAATGGCGATGGATTATCCAAACGTTTCTTGTCTGCACGTTTTGGAGTTAGTGTGTCTACACAGAAGTGGCATGCTCGTCTTAGTCATACTGCTTCTACAATAATAAAGTTTTTTATTTCCAATAAACAAGTGCCAATTAGTGGCACTTCTAATGTACGGTTTTGTCACTCTTGTCCGTTAGGCAAGAGTACTAAATTGTCTTTTAATTCTTCAAATTCTATTTCAAAGTTTCCATTAGAACTTTTGCACTCTAATGTTTGGTGTTCTTCCATTGTTTCAATTGAAGGTTATCGTTATTACGTATTGTTTGTTGATGATTTTTCAAGATATTCATGGGTTTTTCCAATGAAAAATAAGTCAGAAGTGTTTCAAACTTTTATTAAATTCAAAGCTAAAGTTGAAAAAATGTTCAATCGTTCAATCCAAGTAATTCAGTTTGATGAAGGTGGCGAGTACAAAAGCAATATGTTTCGTGATTTTCTTGAAAAGAATGGCATTTGTTAGAGGTTTTCATGCCCGAAACATCCTGAACAAAACGGTCTCGCAGAGAGAAAACACCGTCATCTTATAGAAACGGCCATAGTCATGTTGTCTCATGCTCATATTCCTTCAAGTTATTGGGTTGATGCGTGTCAAACAACCACTTACATCATAAATAGACTCCCTACTCGAGTACTTGGTAATATGTCTCCTTATGAAAAATTGTTTTGCAAACAACCAAAATATGATTTTTTTTCAAAGTGTTTGGGTGTAGATGTTTTCCTTGGCTACGCCCTTATACACAAAATAAGCTCGAACCAAAATCCAAATCATGTGTTTTCTTAGGATATTCTCTCGATCATCAAGGATATAAATGTTTGGATTTATCCACGAGACGGGTCTATTTGTCTCGCCATGTCTTTTTTGATGATGACTCGTTTCAGTTTCAGGATTCCACACCTCTAAAGGAAAACGTCACTGTAGGTAACAATTCCAACCTTGATTTACTGTTTGTTTTTCCTAATCTGTCTCATTCATCTTCCATAAGCCCTCACAGCCAACCTGAAACAGTGTGTCAATCCCCCATATCCTTACTTGAACCCGTGTATCAATCATTTCTCCCTACTTCTACACCAAACACTACCTCGCCATTACCTGAGTCTGTGTCTCAACCTAGCCCATCTGAATCTACATGCTTAACCGTTGTTCCACCTAACTCTAGTGCGTTTGTCTCACTCCTAGGTTTACCAACTGAGCAAGAATTTGTCCAAGAACCTGTGCGTGAGTCACCTCCAGTTCATTCCATGACCACTCGTTCTAAAGATGGCATCCACAAACCTAATCCCAAGTATGCTTTGCATGTGGTCACTAATGACAAATTTATTGAGCCTACGTGTTTCAGCCAAGCAGTTAAACAAGAAGAATTGAGATGTTATGGTAAAAGAATTCAATGCTTTATAAAGGTGTGGGATATGGAATCTTGTTCCATATCAACCCAACATGAACGTGCTTCCCAACAAGTGGGTCTACAAGATTAAACGTAGAGCAGATGGTTCAGTCGAACGTCACAAAGCACGGTTAGTGGCAAATGATTTTCATCAAAAAGAGAGAGTTGACTATAGAGAAACGTTCAGTCCTGTGGTAAAGCATAGTACGATTCGATTAGTATTTAGTTTGGCTATATCGAATCATTGGCAAGTGCGTCAACTGGATGTCCAGAACGCCTTTTTACATGGCTACCTAACGGAGGAGGTGTACATGAAGCAGCCCATTGGTTTTGTAGATAAACAGTACCCTAATCAAGTATGTAAATTACAACGCAGCTTGTACGGTTTGAAGCAAGCACCCCGAGCATGGTTTCAACGGTTCTCGGATTTCCTACTATGTTTGGGCTTTCAGAAATCCAGATGTGATTACTCACTGTTCGTCTTCAACCAGCAGGGAGTGTATTTGATTTTATTAATTTATGTGGATGATATTTTGCTTATAGGCAATAATCCTCGCCAGATGAATCATTTAATTCAGCAGCTCAGTACGTTGTTTTCGATGAAAGATTTGAGACCTTTTCATTACTTTCTGGGTATTGAAGTTTCATACGTGAAGAATCAAATGTATCTTAGTCAAACTAAGTATGCATTGGATCTGCTTAAACGAATCAAATTTGTTGATGTTAAACCTATTGCTACTCCAGTCTCTGCTGGTCAAAAAATGAGCATCTATAATGGGGAACCTCATCCTGATCCATAAACTTACAGAAGCATCGTTGATGCACTACAATATCTAACGATCACTTGTCCTGATCTTTCTTATGCTGTAAACCAGGTTTGCCAGTTTATGCATGCTTCAACCATCGTACATTGGACAGCTGTGAAACGTATTCTACGTTATGTAAAGGCTACACATGATCATGGCCTTTTATATAAACCTGGAAATATGAATCTTAATGCATTTTCAGATGCTGATTACGCTGGCGATCCTGACACAAGGCATTCCACAGGGGGTTTTGGTATATATTTGGGATCAAACTTGGTTTTGTGGAGTTCCAAGAAGCAGAAGACAGTTTCCAGATCAAGTACGGAGGCTGAATATAGGCAACTGGCTTACATTGCTACTAAAATATCTTGCCTCAGGTCTTTGTTTCGTGACTTACAATTACCTCTTCTTCGCCCTCAAATTTGGTGTGATAATATCTCCTCCATTGCATTAGCGTCTAATCCTGTTTTCCATTCACGAACTAAACATTTGGAGGTTGACTATCATTACGTTCGGAAAAAAGTAGTTTGTGGTGAGCTTCTTCTTAATTTTATATGCTCTCAAGATCAGGTGGCTGATTTGTTCACGAAATGACTGTCTTTCTCAAGGTTCAAAGTGTTGGTTTACAAGCTTCTAGTTGTTCCTCATCCTTTCAGCTTGCGGGGGATGTTAAACCAGGTCGTTCATTTGTTTGAATTGTTGTATTTGGATAGGCTTAGGACTTTGTCCACGTCCTTAAGTTTTCTGATGTGTATATTTGAATTTTAAACTTCCCATGTAAAAAGGGTTTTCAAACCCTGAATGTAATATGTATATTGGCTATAAATATAAGCAACCCAAGTCTTTCTGGGTATGCAAAGTTGATGTGAAATAGCTTTCTGGTCGAATACACAAAACCTGCAGTTCTTAAGTTTGTTTAAGGGCGTGTCATGATGGATACCTTTTCAATGAAACGAAGGCAACCATTTTGAAGCAAAGAATAACAGTTCAATCTTTAAAAGGTTTCAAGTTAGGAATAACACCTTTAATTTTTCCTTAGTAAAAGCGGGAAAACATATTTTATTTTGCAACTGAAAACCGGTTGAATTCTTTGTAATCGAATGATCGAAAAATTAAGTTTATCGACATGACCAGTCTTAACTTCGATGGCTAAAATTGTAAGATGCTCTATCCATTTGCTTCAGTGTGTTGGAGTTGAAAGAAGTAACAGATGTACACATTTTATTTCAGTGATTTTGAGAACAATTTCGGATGCACCATCAACTCATTACACGGTAAAAATCCAGTCTGTTTCATTGCACGGCAAAAACTCACTGGAGAAATATGAATCTGGGGACTTTGAAGCTGGAGGATACAAATGGTACAATCCTTTCTCTCAATTTCTGGGAACAAATTCTTACTATTTCATTTTTATTTAGCTTTGCAATAATTTCTAGTATTTTCTTCTCATTTTCAAGCTGCTTAGTTTAGGGTACTATAATTTGTTGCTTTGCTGCAGGAAACTGGTTTTCTATCCAAACGGAAAAAAAAGTATAGGAATGTGAAAGACCACACCTATCTTTACTTGGTAATGTCAAGATCAAATGCTCCCCAGATTTCTTCGGAAGTGTATCCTGTTTTCAGGTTGTTTTTGCTCGATCAGAACAACAGAAACTACCTTGTTTTTTATGGTACTATTTTTTTCTTTCAATTCAAAACATAAACAAGCTTATAGTTCTTATACTTGCAAAGCAACATCTCATTTTCTTTTATGTTTTCCATGTGCATTGCTTTGAACACAAGGAAAGGCGCTTTCATGGGTTGAAACTGGATTGGGGGTTCGATCTATTTGTCCCCCACAGTGTTTTCACTGAAGCTTCCAGTGGATTCCTCATTGATGACACATGTGTGCTCGGAGCGGATCTCTTTGTTTCTAAAGAGAGCATCACAGACAAAGGAAAGTTTCTATCGATGGTAAAGGATCCTGTTTTTACAAGAATATTTGGAGGATTGATAACTTCTCAAAGCTAGATGGCGAATCCTACAACTCAAAAGTATTCACTTACCGGAAATGGTATGTAATCAAAACTTGTTAGACATCGCTTCCCGTATTAGAAATTTCTATTGAAGACATCGGAAACCTAAGCACAATCAAATAAAAGTTTTGCAAATGTGTTGGTTGTTTCACAGGAAGATACAACTCTATCCCAAAGGAAAAGGCAATGGAGTTGGTGCCCATATGGCTCTTTATCTGGCATTAGCCGAACCAAAATCTCTTCCTTCTAGCTCTAAAATATATGCAGAATTTACCCTACGCCTCTTAGACCAGGTACCTGCCAGGCATCAATTTGGTAAAGGTAAAAATTTGCCTAATCAGATTGCTACTTAATCAGATGAGGAAATAAGGATTTGAACAAGGTGGTTTTATTGCCGCCCCCTTATGAAATTCAACCCATCAACGACCACGACAATCTTGTTCTGTTAGTATTACATTGTTTGCTAACTCAATACCAAAATATGTGGGTGATAAGTTTACAAACTCTATCACACATCTCACTTTTACTCTCAATAAAATTGGACAAAGAAAAAGGTAAATGAAGAGGCAAGATTTTGTGTTGCACAACACTGCATAGCAAACAAGCACACTTTGATATATCTAAAAAATGAGTTTACAAACTTAATAGCTTACAAGTTGAAAATGAATGAAATGGAAATGGGATTCGGATACAATTGGAATTGGATGATCTAAAGCCTAGCAAGAAGGCCTATTTATACAAAACAGAAAATGATAAACAATGAAGCATGGCAGCTATGAAGCATTAGCTGCTATCCACCTTTACACATGTTTTCGATGAGCTTTACACCCTTTCACACATGCACCAGTTATGGATATACACACACACTGCAGCTTTCTAGCTTGTAACACACAACTAAAAAACTATCACATGGCAGCAGATTGTTGTCATGTAATCTACTTTCGGCTGACATAGAGAATAAGCATATTTATATGGCAAGTGTGGGAAACTTGAGTGAAGAACAGGCTGGCAGCACTTCGTGGTGTTTTTGTTTGAATGTCCAACACTCCCTTTCAAATCAAAACACCTTTATTCCTAACATTTCACACATCACTCGGAATGATTCAATTAGCAATGCCTTAGTGAAGATGTCAGCCACATGTTCCTTTGCGTGGCAATAGACAAGCTCAATTGTCTTTTGCTTTACATGATCCCTTAGAAAATGGAATCTAGTATCAATGTGCTTGCTCCTTCCATGTTGAACTAGATTCTTTGCAAGTTTGATTGCCGATATATTATCCACATGAATCAAGGTCGATTCTTCTTGTGGATGACACATTGATGTCAACAGATTCCTTAGCCAAATTGCCTCACACACGGTTGAGGCTACAGCTACACACTCGGGTTCACATGATGACAAGGCAACGATTGACTGCTTCTTTGAAGTGCACGAGAAAGCTGTTGAACCTAGAAAAAACACATAGCCAGTTGTGTTTTTCCTTTCATTTTGATCACCTCCCCAATCACTATCCGAATAGCCATATAATTTTGCATCTTCACCAAAATTATAAAATAGACCAAAGTTTAGAGTACCTTTTATGTACCTCAGAATTCTCTTAACAGCAAGCCAATGAGACTCCCTTGGTGTTTCCATGTATCGACTTATGAGTCCAACACCATAAACTATGTCTGGTCTTGTGATTGTGAGGTACCTTAGGCTTCCAACGAGGCTTTTGTACACTGTTGAGTTTACAAACTCACCCTCTCCTCCTTTGGATAGCTTCGATCCAGTTGCAGCTGGAGTATTGACAATACTGCATTTGTCCATATTGAATTTCTTCAATATGTCTCTCATGTACCTTTGTTGAGAGATGTAGATGCCATCACTTTCTTGCTTTACTTCTATGCCAAGAAAGTATGACATTAATCCATTGTCAGTCATCTCAAACTCACTGAACATGGATTACTTGAACTCATGGAAAATTGCCTCATTGTTTCCTATAAACAATAAATCATCTACATAGAGACAGATGATTAAAAACTCCCATTTCTCACCATTCTTCATATAAACTGAATGCTCGTATGGACATTTCTAAAATCCATTTTGGTGAAGGTAATTGTCAATCCTTGAGTTCCAAACTCGTGGTGCTTGCTTGAGGCCATACAAGGCTTTCTTCATACACCTTATCTTCTTCCCCTTGTATTTGAAAACCTTCCGGTTGTTCTACATACATTTTCTCTTCAAGAAGTCCATTAAGAAAGGCTGACTTGACATCTAATTGATAAATCTTCCATTTATGATGAGCGGCAAGAGAAATTAGTAATCTTACCGTGTCAAGTCTTGCAACTGGAGCATAGACTTAATCATAGTCCACTCCATACTTCTGTTTGTAGCCCTTCGCTACAAGTCTTGATTTGTACCGATCCACACTTCCATTTGCAGTGCGTTTGATCTTGTACACCCATTTGACACATATAGCCTTCTGATTTGGTAGAAGTTTTGTCAACTTCCAGGTGTCATTCTTCTCGATGGCATGGATTTCTTCTTCCATGGCTTTCTTCCAATGAACCTCCTTCATAGCTTCATTGAATGATAGAGGTTCATGATCTGCATATAGGCAGAATAGATTTATTTCTTCTCCATCTTCTTGTCCATAAATCTCTGTGAGACTCCTTAACCTCACTAGAGTTGATGAGCTATTTTCCTCACTAGATGTAGGACCACTCCTTGCAATTCTGTGCACTGGAGTTGTTGTGGTTGTTTGAACAGGTTGTTGCTCGATAGGTGGTACAACTTCTGGTTCTTCAAAATCAGTGGAAACAATCTTCTCCTTATTGACTTCTTTGTTGTTCCACTTCCATGTCTCTTCCTCACTGAAGATGACATCTCTACTAACCACTAGTTTGCCAGTTAGTGGGTTGTAGAGTTTGTATGCTTTGGACTCTTCACTATAGCCCACAAACACACACTTTTCACCTCGATCATCGAGCTTCCTCCTCTTGGCTTCTGGAACTTGAGCATATGCAACACACCTAAAAAAATTTAGGTGCGCAACATTCAGCTTGTATCCACTCCAAGCCTCTTGTGGTGTCATCCTCTTGACACTCTTTATTGGACATCAATTCAACAAATAAATCGAACAACCTACAGCTTCTGCCCATAATTCTTTTGGCAAATTCTTCTCCTTAAGCATGGACCCTGTCATGTCAAGGATGGTTCGATTCTTTCTTTCAGCTATCCCATTTTGCTGTGGTGTATAGGCAGCAGTCATTTGATGCCTAATTCCTTGCTTCTTGCAATATGCTTAGAAAGCATTGGAGGTGTACTCTCCACCTATATCTGATCTTACAGCCACAAGTTTGTGGTTGCTTTCAGCCTCTGTGAGTGCCTTGAACTCCTTGAAGACTCTTAAGGCAGCCGACTTCTCCTTGAGAAAATAAGCCCAGGTCTTCCTGCTAAAATCATCAATAAAGGTAATAAAATATCTATTACCTCCATAGGACATGGGATCCAATTGACCACATATATCTGTGTGCACCAACTGCAGTGGTGCCTTTTCTCTCCATGCATTACCAACAAGGAATGATAGTCGTGCTTGCTTGCCAAGCACGCAGCCTTCACATACTTGGTGTATGGTTTCAATCTGGGGTAGACCACGCACCATTCCTCCACTTGATAGCAATTTTAGACCATTGAAAAGAAGATGGCCAAAACGAAGATGCCATCTCCATGACTCATCTTCCATTACACCGATGTTGCAACTCGCAATCTTTGTGTTCAACTTCAATGGGAACATACGGTTCTTTGACATTTGAACATGTGCAATAAGTTTTCTCCTTGCATTCCTGAGAGTGAGAAACATATTCTCCATATGTATAATGTACCCTTTCTGGAGCAATTGACCAATGCTCATAATGTTGCTCTTCATACCTGGTATGTAGTAAGTATCGGAGATGTATTCTTCTCTACCATTCTTCTGGATGATCTTGATCTTCCCTTTGCCTTCAACTGGCAGCCTTGAGGAGTCACCAAGACTCACAGATCCATAGGCTTCAATTTTGAGTTCGGCAAAAAACTCTTTCTTTCCACACATGTGGTTGCTTACACCAGAATCCAAATACCAAACATCTTGTTGGCTACTGGAATCATGGTGTGCTAGTAAGACTGTGAATTCCTCACCATCATTTCCACTTGATTCTGCCAAGTTGACATGCTCACCGTTTTTATATGAACATTCATTTGCATAATGTCCATATTGCTTGCAACTGTGACACTGAATATGTGCCTTTCCTCGAGCAGATCTCCACTCTTGAGACTGTCCTTGATTTTGTGCATAGCCACGACCTCTTCCTCGGGCTCGTCCTCGGCTACGGTTGGATGAGCTTCCACGACGTGAGTTCCACGTCCCACGACCTCCACTTGGCTTGTCGATAATGAGCTTTGTCTCCAAAGCTTGCTCTAGCGTTGTGGGGCTTGCATTATTCTGAATGCGTTGCTCGTGAACTAGGAGGGATCCTAGTAGCTCCTATGTGCTCATCGTCTCCAAATCCTTGGATTCTTCAATGGCAGTCACCACATGCTCGAATTTGGATGTGAGTGACCGGAGTATCTTCTCCACAACTCGTACTTCATCGAGTCTCTCGCCATTTCTCCTCATCTGGTTTACTATCACAATGAGCCATTGTGTGATAGTCTGAGATGCTCTCTCTTTCATTCATGTGAGCAGTTTCAAAGTTTACTCGAAGTAACTGTAACCTCACTTTC
Organism: Crataegus laevigata; assembly: GCA_963580275.1. Lineage (NCBI taxonomy): Eukaryota > Viridiplantae > Streptophyta > Magnoliopsida > Rosales > Rosaceae > Crataegus > Crataegus laevigata. The sequence continues at coordinate 10,692,117 of OY756940.1, read as the reverse complement.
TTGACTTGATCTACTCCTTTGTAGATTGTACTGAGTATGTCCCATACTTGCTTGCTCGTTGTTGCTTCTGCAACCTTCTCGAACGTTGAATCTTCTAATCCTTGATATAGAAGATACAGCGCCTTTTGGTCATTCTTTCACAAGTCTCTGAGAGTGTTACTTTGTTCTGCAGTATATGCAGCTTCTTGCACGGCAGTTGATACAACATACCCACCACTGACAACTTCCCACAGCTCCTGTGATCCAAACAAAGCTTTGAATTAGATACACCATCTTTCGTAATTTTCTTTCTTCAATGTGGGAACTTGGAGTTGCACTAGATTTGATGCCATAGCTGCTGCACTTGCCAGAAAGGTATTCTGGCTCTGATACCAAATGTTGGTATTAAATTGTTTGCTAACTCAATACCAAAATATGTGGGTGATAAGTTTACAAACTTTATCACACCTCTCACTTTTACTCTCAATAAAATTGGACAAAGAAATAGGTAAATGAAGAAGCAAGATTTTGTGTTGCACAACACTGCACAGCAAACAAGCACACTTTGATATATCTAAAAAGGAGTTTACAAACTTAATAGCTTACAAGCTGAAAAATGAATGAAATGGAAATGGGATTCAGATACAATTGGAATTGGATGATCTAACGCCTAGCAAGAAGGCCTATTTATACAAAACAGAAAATGATAAACAATGAAGCATGGCAACTATGAAGCATTAGCTGCTATCCACCTTCACACATGCTTTCGATGAGATTTACAACCTTTCACACATGCACCAGTTATGGATATACACACACACTCCAGCTTTCCAGCTTGTAACACACAACTGAAAAACTATCACATGGCAGCAGATTGTTGTCATGTAATCTACTTTCGGCTGACTCAGAGAATAAGCATATTTATATGGCAAGTGTGAGAAACTTGAGTGAAGAACAGGCTGGCAGCACTTCATGGTGTTTTTATTTGAATATCCAACATGTTCTTCGTGGCGTTTGAATCTCGATGGCGTACGATAATTTTTGGTTGGTTGTTGCGAAATGTTGCAAGATGTTGAGACTTGTTGGACTTCTAGTAGAAAGCAACTGAACATTTTGAGTAACACTCAAAGGACGATGAACCGTACATAGACAGCAAAACTTAATCTATTTAGTGTCATCTAGTTCTATTTTTTATTAAAAATTTGTAACCTATTTGTGCGTTTTAATCAAAATACTTGTAAACTGATAATACTTTTGGTGCTTGTAGCAAATCACTGGTTCGGTGAAAAGGTCTCTTGTTTTCGGTTTCTTTTTTCCTTCAAAAATTTTATTGTGCAGGCGAGCATACAATACACAAGACTTTTGCATCGCTAAATCTTGGTTTAGAGCATTTTCACTCCTTGTCAAAGGGCCGAAAGATGGAGGGCAACTAGTGGGCCATGCAAAGCCTGCCCTAGTGCCACTTGCGCCATAGGGTAAGGCTGCCTTTGATATGACATCTCAGTGTTTAGCATAAAAAGCTTGTTTGGATTATGATATTAGGTAATACAAAGCAACATTAATAGAAATTCAAATTACTTATGTTCTCTAAGAAATTCCAATGTATTATTCTTTGGAGATCAAAAGTAACATGACAATGACCCTAGCGATATTGACGATGTTGTCAATAATTGTGATACATCTCTATGTTTATTGGTTTTATAACTGCTATCAATATGTTTAACTTTCTTTTTTGATCGAATGAACATGTTAACTTTGTTATGTATTAAGAGCCAATAGATGATGTTTCCATTTGGTTGGGAAGTAACAAGAGATTCTTCCAGTGCAAAGAGGATGAAGGTGGATTTACTTTGGTATATAATTAGGTTCTTTGTTAAGAAATTTGGGCACAACCTCCCACGCATGAGGCATCATTTTCTCCCTTTTTGCAAAATGGTAAGAATTCCTTTGTGTGAAACGTCTTCTTCTCACTATGTAATCAAAATGATAAGAATTCCTGTTGCCTTTACGCGGAGAGGCGAGTACATAGATAACATGGGAATATTCAAATTAAGGAAATAATTTTGATGGAAAATAGCATGAAAGATTCAAGTATAATGTGAAGCAAGCAAGCTATTTAGTCATATAGTTTGGTGGTTCTTTGAGTTTCTCTTTTTTTTTTTTTTTTTTTTAATTTCAATTATGTAACAGTCCTCTTGAAGTAAAGGAATACTGTTTTGCTTCCATGTTGCTTCCATGGCTAGTCCTAATTTTGACCATGATAGTACTTAACATACTTAGTTACTTCGTCTCTCTACTTTTTGTTTATGGGGCCAAGGTTGCATTCAGATTTGAGCATACTGTATCTATAGATGCTAATATATGCTTGCATCACTATGCCTTCTTGTGTTTCCTCTATTTGGTTTCAGGGGTTTTGAGATTGTTTTTAAAATCACTTCCAACTCATTAGACTCCAAAAATTGAGTCGTTTTCGTTACTAACCAAATATTCAGTGGATAGATATGAGTCGGGAGAATTGAAAGCTGGAGGATACAAATGGTAAGCCCTAATGGTCATATCCTACAACAATGTTGTTTTCTTACTGATGTAATTTGGTGTTCAAATCATTAGTTACACATAAAATTTTGGGAAAAGAAGAAAGGTATGTCAGGCATGAGTTTAAAGAAGGTAAAAGATCAGCCTGGTACACTGATAAATAATTGTATATAATGCCGTATAACATGCGGATTTATTTCTTCTGTGTAGATGATCACTGGTTCAGTGCATCTATTTCAGATAGGGTTTGGTCTACGTTCCTTAAACTGGACACTTCCAATTGCACACAAGGAGTTTGTGGTGAAGGATACTTGCATAGTGGAGGCAGAGGTCACTGTCCATGGAATTACAGAAGCACTATGGTCAGATCGTATTAGATTTCAGAGATTGTTAAAATGATGTTAATTGATTTATGAATACGATTGAAGTTCTGCGTCCACAATATGGTTTGTACTAAAAGTCGCTTTCTATAGAACCCTAGAGCTGCAATCCTTTACCACTAAATGACTTGTGATTGAAGTGCATTTTGATAGGACTAATGGAGGCAGAGGTCACTGTCCATGGAATTACGGAAGCACTAGTCAGCTTGTATTAGGTTTCTATTGTTAAAATGATGTTAATTGACTTTTGAATTCGAATGAAGTTTTGAGTCCACGATATGGTTTGTATCTAAAAGTGGCGTTCTATAGAACCCTAGAGCTGCAATCGTTTCCCACGAAATGACTTGTTATTGAAGTGCATTTTGATAGGACCTTTATTCTTAAAAAATATGTTGAATATCAGAGTGCGCAACGAACAAGATTACAAAATAAAAGAAATATTATTAAACTAACGAGAATGCGCGGCTATAAAATCCTAGGAGGCTACATTAGCTATAAAATCCTAGGAGGCTACATTATGAATGGCTTGTTCTCAACTGAATAATAAGCATGTTATTTATAATAAGCTAACCATAATCCTAAAAGGTAAGAAATCAAAACCATAATGCTAACGGGCTAAGCCTAGAAAACCAAACATTCAAATAAACCCAAAAATTAAAATTTTCCAACACCCCCATCAAACTCATGGTGGTATACGACATAGGTTTGCAAACAAGCAGATGTGGACTGGCTCCATTAGGCGGACTGGCATGCAAACTTGACTTGACTGGACTTGACTTGACTTGATTGGCGAACTTGCGAACTTGACTTGACTTGACTTGCGAACTGGCAAACTGGTTCCGATTCAGGCTGGATGGTATTGAGAGTATGGAAAGAACCCGTCACTAAACGAACGAGATTTCTATGTCTCAATTGTAACAACGAACGAACAACGTCAACAAATTCTGACAACTATCACTCGCGTGGTCACAGATCCAAACACTTGAGCGACAAACAAGTAAACTCCACAATAAAACTCATCTGTGTGGGCATCCAACACAAAAATGAAAAAACAAGCCATTTTCTTTGCCTTGCCCATGTGGGCGTCAAAACCTCCAAACAATTTTTTTTTCCTTTTTCCTTTATTTTTTTCTCCTTTTGAATTTCTTGTTTTCTCCAAACAAGTGCAGCAATCCTCAGATTTGATTGCAGGGGCAGGGTAACGACAGCGTGCTATGGTGGTGGTTCCGAGCAAACATATTCAAATTTTTTTCTTTTCAAAACTAACACTAAAAACTAATATCAAACAAACAACATGGATACCTATCAAGAACAGATTAAATCCCGAAAGATCAAACCTACTTTGATACTAAGTTGAATATCAGAGTGCGCAACGAACAAGATTTCAATATAAAAGGAATATTATTAAACTAACGAGAATGCCGGAGCGGCTATAAAATCTTAGGAGGCTACATTGTGAATGGCTTGTTCTCAACTAAATAATAAGCATGTTATTTATAATAAACTAACCATAATCCTAAAAGGTAAGAAATCAAAACCATAATGCTAACGGGCTAAGCCCAGAAAACCAAACATTCAAATAAACCCAAAAACTAATATTTTCCAACAATGAGAAATATGACGAGTCTTGACTAGTAAATTTCAAGTAGCATCTTGTGTTTAGCTAAAAATTTTGTTTGGCTCGTCTAATCCTAACTTGTTTGACAATGCTAAACCGTAAACATTGTTCGTTTCAGTAAGAATTAAAATTGCAGAATATGTGTTTGGAAGTATCCACAAGCAGGTGACGGATACCTTTTCAATGAAACAAAGGCAACCCGTTTGAAGCAAAGCATAACAATTCAATCTTTAAAAGGTTTCAAGTTAGGAATAACACCTTTAATTTTTCCTTAATAAAAGCGGGAAAACATATTTTATTCTGCAACTGAAAACCGGTTGAATTCTTTGTGATCAAATCATCGGAAAATTAAGTTTATCGACATGACTAGTCTTAACTTCGATGACCAAGATGGTTAGATGCTCTATCTGTTTTTCTTGAGTGTGTTGGAGTTGAAAGCAGTAACTAATTGTTGAATCCCACATCGGTCATACAAAAAGAAAAGTAATAGTTTAAATATCCTAGTCCCACTCTAACTAACACCGAGGCATTCTGTGATAAAACTCCACACCTAACGGATTGTGTAGGTGGTAATTACCAAGTTGGGGACAATATCAGTGTTGTTGGAAGTGGACTGTATAGCCCGTCGCTCTGATACCATGTAGAATTATCAAAGAGACGGGCCATACGGCCCTCCCGTGGAGAACCTACCATCACTCTATGGTGAAAACAACCCCATCCTAGCCGATCGTACCCCTATCCTAAACACTAGTACCCTAACCGACCCTACCATGAATCCTACTCCACCTCTACCGCAAGTTGTTACACAAATTGTTCATCATGATTCTTTTACGTCTCTCTATGGTGAAAACAACCCCATCCTAGCCGATCCTACCCCTATCCTAAACACTAGTACCCTAACCGACCCTACCATGAATCCTACTCCACCTCTACCGCAAGTTGTTACACAAATTGTTCATCATGATTCTTTTACGTCTTCAATTGGCATCAAACTCAATGGTGCTAATTATGGAGTTTGGTCTCAAATTGTTGAGATGTTCGTTGCTGGAAAAGACAAGTTGGGCTACCTGTTTGGGAGTCATCGCCAACCATCTACTGATGATCCGGCCTTCACCGAGTGGCGTACGGAGAACGCTATTGTGAAGGGTTGACTTATCAATCATATGGAACCCAATCATATGGAACGCTATTGTGAAGTGTGGGATGCGATTGCTTGAACATATTATGATGGCTCCAATATATCTCAAGTCTATAATCTTACTTGTAAGGCCTCTCGCATAAAGCAAGGTTGACGATCAGTGGAGACATACTATAGTGATCTTCAATCTTTGTGGCAAGAGATTGATTATTGTTGACCTAATCTAATGAAGTGCGGTACTGATATTGAAATTTATAATAAGATTGTGAAAACGAATCATGTGTATACTTTGCTTGTAGGATTGAATGAGATGTTTAATAAAATTCGTAGTGATATTCTACGAACTGAGCCCCTTCCTTCTATTGAACAAACCTTGGCCTATGTTTGCCAGGAAGGAATAAGGCATGCTGTGATGAATACCGAATGACAGCTACCAAGTGGGACAGCGATGGTGGCTCAACTTGTAGCACGAGCCACGACTCCATCTCATCCCCGTGCCCCCGAGAAGTCACATGCATTGAGCCTAGGACTACAACCCCAGGCTACTGCTCTAAGCCTAGCACAGGGCTCGCTCTTTGCTGCCAAGACGGTCTCACCGCCTACCGTGGGCCATCACCATCTTCGTCCTAAACCACTCGTCCTAGCTGGTGGTTGTACTTACTGCGGTAGTGACTGGTAGGAACCTTTGAAGCTTCATAAACAACAGGAACGAGACGAGCAAACCAAGCTTGGGCAAGCCAATCTTGCCACTTCCGTGTATCACCTCTCTTTGATATCTTAGGATAATCCTCCTCCTGCCTCGAGTTTTCCTGACATGTATTTAATATGTCATATGACATATGCATAGTGATGATACTCAGGTAACTGTGGTTATGTATTTAATATGCATAGTGATGATACTCAATCTGGATGGATCATTGACTTCGGTGCCACAAATCATATGACATATAATCCCACTAATTTAGTTTGTGATACCGTTCCACTTTGACAAAATATTACTAATGCTAATGGTGTCACCTCACCGGTCACGGGCGCTGGCACTGTACACCTCACACCCACCCTCTCTTTGCCGCATACTCTACTTATACCATCACTAAAACATAAATTTATGTCTCCTGACCAAGCTACTAAACAATTGAATTGTTGTGTATTGATGTATCTGAAGTTTTGTCTTATTCAGGATATTCTCATGAAGGAGATAATTGGTTGTGGTACTAAGAGGATGGATCTCTATTTTATAGATGATGTCAGTGCAGGACAGGTCAATCTCACCCAAGGAGCCATTGATCACAAGCAACATCGAATATGGTTATGGCATCACCATCTGGGTCATTCGTCTTTCAATTATTTACAACATATGTTTTCAGAGTTATTTGTTGGGTGTTCAGTTTCAGACTTTAAATGTGACACTTGCATACTTGGCAAGCGTCACCGTGTTTCTTATCCATTGAATTCTAATTAAAGTGTTATTCCATTTGGCCTTGTTCATTCGGATGTTTAGAGACCATCTCCAATTACTACTTCATCTGGTATTCGGTGGTTTGTGACTTTTATAGATGATTGCACACGGATGACATGGTTATATCTTCTTAAGCATAAAAGTGATGTGTTTTTGGCTTTTAAGACATTCCACCCCATGGTTCAAACACAATTTTCTACTAAAATCTGGATTTTGCGTTCTGATAATGGCAGTGAATATGTTAATAATGATTTTACACATTATTTAACTAATCATGGAATCCTCTACAAAACTACTTGTCTTCAGACTCCTTAACAAAATAGGGTGGCTGAATTCAAAAATTGCCATTCATTAGAAACGGCTCGCTCACTCTTGATTGGGGCGCATGTTCCCTACTCCTCTTGGGATGTTGCCCTTCTGACCGCCACTTATCTTATCAACCGCTTGTCATCCAAAGTCTTGGATTTTCTTGCTTATTTACAAGTTCTTGCTACACTCGTGCATGTACCGTTTGTTTTGATGCTCCCACCTCAAGTTTTTAGATGTGTTGCATTTGTTCATCTTCATAAAAATCAACAAACGAAACTTGATCCGTATGTTCTCCGTTGTATTTTTATGGGGTACGGACTCCATCATAAAAGATACCGTTGCTACCACCCTCAGTTCTGTCAAATGTATGTTATCATGGATGTTACTTTTTTCTGAGTCCGAGATGTATTACTCTTCGATGTCTTCCAACCCTACTTCTTAAGAGGGGACACTGTATGACGAACAGGATTGGACCATGGCTGCTACCACTGATCTTCTGCTGCCACTATTACCCAAGCCAGCAACCGAGCCCTCAATGGCTACGCTGCCAGCCCAGCCCATAGAATCACTGGCAGGCACGGTAGTGCCATCCTCACCTACGGCAACCATGCTGCCACTTGTCGATTCTGAGCCTTCTATTGATACTACTCACCCTCATCTCCTAATATAGTACCATTAGATGACCATACTTCTGAGAATAGTCATGAGGTAAGCTCTACTATTCCTGTTAATGTATCTGATGTTCCGAATTATCAGTTACCTTTCATGCATAACAGGGGAAAGCCTTCTAATCAATATTCACCGGATACAACGAAAGGCTCTAAATACCCTATTGCCAACTATGTGTCATCACGCAAATTATCTGAACTTGGCAAAGCTTTTGTACAACAAATACCTAATGATAGCTCACAAAGTTCATTGAATGAGGCACTGTCTGACGATCGATGGACCAAGGCAATGGAGGAAGAAATGGATGCACTTCATAAAAATCAAACATGGAATTTAGTTCTGCTACCCCGAGAAAAGAAGAGAGTTGGATGTCGATGGGTGTACACCATCAAGTACAAAGCCAATGGGTCCATTGAACGATACAAAGCATGATTAGTGGCCAAGGGATACACTCAGACGTATGGCATTGATTATACAGAAATATTTGCCCTAGTAACGAAGATTAATACGGTGAGAGTATTACTTTCGTTATCGGTAAACTTAGATTGGCCATTACAACAATTTGATGTGAAAAATACTTTCTTACATGGTAATCTTAAAGAAAAAGTGTATATGGATATTCCACTTGGTTATGCATCAGTTGCACAACCTGGAGTGGTGTGCAAGCTGAATAAGTTGTTGTATGGATTGAAACAATCACCTCGAACATGGTTTAGTAGGTTTCGGACGGCTATGAGGAAGTATGGGTTAAGGCAGAGCAATTTCGATCATACACTTTTCTTGAAATGTCGAATGGAAAAATTAATGGCACTTATTATTTATGTGGATGATATGATTGTTACGGGTGACGATAGAGAGGAAATTTCAAGGCTGAAAGATTACTTAGCAATCAAGTTCAAGATGAAAGATCTTGATGGATTGAAATATTTATTGGGTATGGAAGTAGCTCGATCTAAACAGGGTATATTTCTATCTCAAAGAAAATATATTCTAGACTTGTTAGCCGACACTGAAATGCTTGATTGCAAGGCTGTTGACACTCCAATTGTCCAAAATCACCATCTTGCCTTGCACCCTGAACAAGTCCCTACGAACAGAGAACGTTATCAAAGGTTAATTGGGAGGTTAATTGGGAGGTTAATTTATTTATCTCACACCAGGCCTGATATTACATAAGCAGTAAGTATTGTTAGTCATTTTATGCATTCTTCGAGTGATACTCATATGGGTGTAGTTGAACACATTCTTTGATACCTAAAGTCCTCCCCAGGTAAAGGCATCATGTTCTCTAAGAATAGTCATTGCTGGATACAAGGTTATACTGATGCAAAGGTTACTTGGAGAACTCAGGTATCTGCCAAGGGTATGTCAAAAGGAGTATGTGAATTATTATGGCTTCAGAGGTTACTCGGAGAACTCAAGTATGTGCCAACGTCGGCATCGAATTTGTTTTGTGATAATAAAGCAGCTATTGATATCTCACACAACCCAATCCAGCATGATCGTGCGAAACATGTGGAAGTTGACAGACACTACATTAAGGAGAAGTTGGGTGGGAATATTATTCAATTCTCGTTCGTAAAGTCAGAGGATCAATTAGCGAACATCTTAACTAAAGTTGTTGCGAGTCGAGCATTCCACAACTCTCCCGTCAAGTTGGGCATGAACGACATTTATGCACCAACTTGAGGGGGAGTGTTGGAGAGTTGACCTTTGTAATTAGTTTAGTTACTCGTTTGGGTCCTTGTAATCAGGATATGATTAGAAATGATTATGGTGTGTTTCTTTCCTTGTAAATCAATCTTGTACAATATATATTTTCCTCCTTGGTGAGAAGAATACTATCACAAAATTAAACCCCAAAATAAGTCCTAATTAGCACTAATGCACTCATTTTATTTCAGGGATTTTGAGAACAATTTCGGATGCACCACCAACTCGTTACACGGTAAAAATCCAGTCGGTTTCATTGCTCACCAAAAAATCACTGGAGAAATCCGAATCCGGGGACTTTGAAGCCAGAGAATACAAATGGTACAATCCTTTTTGTCAATTTCTAAGAACAAATTCTTACTATTTCTTTTTTCGTAAGCTTTGCAATAATTGCTAGTATTTTCTTCTTATTTTTTAGCTGCTTAATTTACAATAAAATAATTTGTTGTTTTGTTGTAGGAAACTGGTTTTCTATCCAAATGGAAACAAGAACAAAAATGTGAAAGAACACATCTCTCTCTACTTGGTAATGTCAGGATCAAATGCTCCCCAGATTTCTTCAGAAGTGTGTGCTATTTTTAGGTTGTTTTTGCTCAATTAGAACCACGGCAACTACTTTGTTTTTCAAGGTACTATTTCTTTCATTCAATTCAAAAGGACAAAAGGAAAGCTGCTTTCATGGGATGAAACCCGATCGGGGGTTCGATCCTTTTCTCTCCTACAAAGTTTTCACTAAAGCTTCCAATGGATTCCTCATTGATGACATCTGTGTGTTAGGAGTGGAGGTCTTTGTTTCTAAAAAGAGCAGCACAAGCAAAGGAGGGTGTATATCGATGGTAAAGGATCCTGTTATGTACAAGAATATTTGGAGGATTGACGACATCTCAAATCTGGGCGGCAAATCCTACGACTCAAAAGTATTCACTGTTGGAGACCAGAAATGGTATGTAACCCTAACTAGTTAGACTTCGCTTCCTGTATAAGAAATTTCTCTCGAAGACATCGGAAACTTAAGCAGAGTCAAGTAAAAGTTTTGTAAATGTGTTGATTGTTTTGCAGGAAGATACAGCTCTATCCCAAGGGAAAAGGCAATGGAGTTGGTACCCGATTGGCTCTTTATTTGGCGTTAGCCGAACCAAAATCTCTTCCTCCTAGCTGTAAAATTTATGCAGAGTTTACCCTACGCTGTCTAGACCAAGTGCATGCCAGGCATCAGTTTGGGAAAGGTAAAAGATGTGCCTGATCCTATTGCTACATAATCATACGAAGAAATAAGGATTTGGACATATTACAAACTTTAAAATTAAGGATGGTTTTATTGCCGCCCCCTTGTTTTAACAAGTAAATCAAGAGCATACTTACCTTGAGACAAGAATAGGCTTTCTGTGGTTCTATGAACTTCTAACCCAAGAAAAAAATGGAGAGGTCCCAAATCGTTAATAGGAAATAGAGTACTTAGTTAATAAAAGCTTGAAAGTAAGAAGCATTTGGAACAGTCACTAGAATGTCATCAACATACATTAGGACTATAACCAGATAGGGTTTTGTGTGGACAAATAGAGAGTAGTCTGATTTGGAGTTTGCAAAACCAAGAGAGCTTAGTGTATGAAAAACTTTATCATACCATGCTCTGGGAGCCTGTTTCAAGCCATAGAGAGACTTGTTGAGCTTACAAACAAAGGAGGACTTTGTTGGATCAATAAAGTTGGGTGGTTGCTACATGAAAACTTCTTCCTTGAGAATGCCATGAAGGAAGGCATTGCTAATGTCTAATTGATTTAGAAACCAGTTGTGTTGAACTGCAAGTGTTAACAATATTCAAATGGTGACTGGTTTGGCAACATGACTAAATGTCTCTTGAAAATCAACCCATTTCTTGCCAATGAAGCCCCTTAGCCATAAGGCGAGCTTTGTACCTATCAATGGTGCCATCAGGTTTTCTCTTAATTTTGAACACCCATTTGCACCCTACAACATTCTGATTTGGAGAAAAGGGAACTAGAGTCCAAGTGCCAGTGTTTTGTAAGGCTTGAAACTCTTCAGACATTGCTTGTCTCTAATGCTCTTGTTTTGAAGCCTGTGAATAAGTTATAGGTACAAAACTGCTAGTATCAATTAGATGCTTAGTAGCAGCTAAGATCTTGGGTTTAAAAATCCCAGCCTTAGATCTTGTTACCATTGGATGTGTATTTGTGAGGACAAGAGTAGGTTGTGAAGCAACGGGTATTGAGGACAAATGGGCTTGGGATGCAACAGGCACTGTTGATTGAGGTGAAGTTGGAGAAGATGATTGCTGGGAAGACTAAGCTAGACTAGAAAAAGGTGCAGTGCTAACCAAGACTGAGGAATTAGGTTGAAAGAAACTAGTGTGAGATACAGGAATTAGAAGAGTAAAAGTTGATATAAGTGTTGTGGATATAGACCTCACTGGGACAGTGGCCTGTAACTGTGGTAGACCTTTGAAAGAAAAATGAGCCTCATTGAAAATGACATATCTTGATATGTACAACCATTGTGTTTGAATGTCTAAGCACCTGTAGCCCTTGTGTTGCAACCTGTAGCCGAGAAAAAACACAATGTGTACTCTTAAGCCAGGGATAACAATTGCAACCAAAAGTCTTAAGCTTGGAATAATCTGGAGCCTTTTTGAATAGTGATTCCCAAGGAGATTTGTCCATAATAGATAAAGGTAATCGATTAATAAGATACAAAGCAATGTTGAAGGCTTTAACCCAGTATTTGTGAGGAACACCTAAAACTACTAAAAGGGTTCTGGCAGTTTATGTAAGATGTCCATGTTTATGCTCAACACACCCATTTTGCTCGGGAGTGTAAGGGTAGCTATATTGATGACAAATACCATGATGAGCAAGAAAATAATTAAATGCAGAACTAGTGAATTCACCCCGGAGTCTGATCTGAAAGTTTTGATTTTATTGCCAACCAAATTTTCAACATATGTTTTAAAACTGACAAATATAGAAAAAAAGGTCAAATTTTGCCTTCAATGGAAATAACCATATGTATTTAGTGAACTCATCAACAAATATAACATAATACTTGTAACCATTGACAGATAGAACAGAAGTTGAACCCCAAACATCACAATGAATCAACTCAAGACTTGCAGAGACACTACTAGTACTAGATGAGGTAACTTGTGATTTTTACCAATAGCACAATCTGTGCAAAAGAAATTAACAGACTTGCCACCACTATAGCAAGTTGAGCTTTATTTAAAACCTTCATGAACATTGCTACAGAGGGATGCCCAAGCATCCGATGCTATGTCTGAAGTGAAGCTTTAGTACTTAGAAAAGCTGAAGGTGCAGATGCTGAGAAGATGCCTTAGAGATGATATAAACCTTCTATAACTTGCCCTTGAAAAAGCACCATCCCTGTAGAGTGATCCTTGATTATAGAACCATCAGAATCATGGGTTAAGACACAAGAGTTATCTTTTAAGAACTGATAGGCAGAGATAAGATTGAATTTCATCTTGGGAACATGAAGAACACTGTTCAATCGAAATGTAGCATACGGTGTTTTAAGCGTAGAAGTGCCAGATTGATGAATATTCATACCTTGTCCATCACCAATGTAAACATTCTCATTGCCATAGTAGGGAATAGAAGAATGAATAACAGCTATATCATTTATGATATGAGATGTGGCGCCAGAGTCAATAAGCCACGTAAGAGAAGAAGGCTTAGAGTTTGTGTGAACACACATAGTAGCTAATTTGGCATGGGGTATTTTTTCCAGCAAAGGCATGATTCATTCTTTCATATCAATCAATGGCTTCATGCTCAAAAGAGTGACAGATTTGGCAAGGATTTTTGCCACCAGAATTATGACCAGAGCAGTTGTCGTTGCAATTGAACCCACCAGAATTATAGTGATTTCCACTGGAGTTATTTCGAAAATAGCCAGAGCCATTGCCAAAGTTATGAAAATTACCACGATACTGAGGGAAATTCTTGGAGTAGTTACCACGATTGTTGCGTTGAGATGCCTCTTTTCCATTGCCACGATTGTTCTGAAACTTGGGAGGAGCATTGAATTACACAGAATAGGCTTGGGGAAAATAATAGTATGGTGGTGTAGGAAGGAGAGGGCCCTGAGACTAAGCTGTAAATGCTTGGAAAGGTTTTTGAGCAGAAGATACAGTGCCTTTCTTTTTGCAATTCATGAATAATTCCTTGTTAATCAACAAACCATGCAGTTCATCCAGAGTGGTTGAAGAAATTCACAGCATAATAAAGTCAATAAACGAATCATATTCATCAAATAAACCATTGAGAGTGACAGCAATTAGGTCAGAATAAAAAATTGGAGAACCAGCCACCATTAAAGCACCTGAAATACCTTTGATGCGCTGCAGATACTCAGAAATCGAAAGTTCACCTTTGTGCACAACATGTAAACGAGATATGAGTTGGTGAATATGAGCAGCAGATACACCTCCAAATCAATTTTCAAGATTGAGCCAAAGATCATGATATGATGTCACACCGACAGTGAACGGAATGATTTCCGCAAAAGCAGGAGAGTTAAGCCGAATAAGCATATTATGATCCTTCTTGTACCAAGCTTCATAGACAGGATTAAGGTTTCCAGTGGTGCAGCCATTTTGATCAAGAAGATAAGAAGGTGGATAGGGCTCAGAACTGTCAACAATGCCAGTGAGCTTGTAGCGCCTGAAGATCGAAGCAAAGAGAGCCTTCCAAAATAAGTTATTGTCACGCTTTAGCTTCGTAGGCACCATACAACTAATATTCTAGATTGTGATCGCATTGGAGATAAATTAGGAGCGACGAACTCAGTCGATGCAGGATTCGGAGGAACAATTTCAAGATGTTGAGGCGAAGAGGAAGATGACGCCATTGTTGAGGAGAAGAAGACATTGAAGATCGAGAGGAAGAAGATGAAGATCGAATCGCAAAGAAAGGAGGATCGAAAGGCGGTGAAGCAGAGAGGCGATTGATACCAAGATGGAAAGAATGCTTTATGTATTCACTTTCTTAATGAGGAAGTAATTACAACAAAGTATATATACACTTTGCTAAATAATCTTAGTGACTAGTAACGCTAGATTAACAATTAATCATAGTGATTAGTTGTAACAGATTTACAGCTGTTTAAAACAAAAAATATCTAATGATGAGATGTCCCTTTAATTAATACCCTTAATAAGAGAATTTTAAATTTTTAGTCCACTGTATAATCTTTTTTTATCTGCATGAGAACAAAAGGATATGATTTTTGAGTTTCAAACTATATATGCAATTTTAACTATCGCACTAGATGTGATCAATCACTGTAAAACTTGCAGAAATTTTGTTTCCCATGTACGAGTTTGCTCTTTTAATTCAATCCCAGTGATGCGAGGTGAATTGGGTCCCATCCCAACTAACGAGAGCAGAGGCGGCGTTGAGGGGGAGCGAAAGGTGCAATTGCACAGGACCTTCAAATTTGAACGGCCCCAAAAAATTTTGGTATCTTATATTTATATGTAATAATGTTATATATTAAAAAAAATAATTATTAGCACTTCAAAATCTTATAGTGCACTTTTATAAGTGTAAATTTTTTTTTCTTTCTAAATATAAAAATTTGGAGTGCACAATGAGATATTAGGAGTGCCAATAACAATACTTTAAAAAAAATATTTCAATTTTATTATATAATAATGCTATATATTCAAGTAAAACCCTAAAGTTAGAGTTTTTGAAGTTTTTTTTTTTCTTTATTTGGTTGCTTAAAATTGAACTGTTTTTTATTATTTAGTAAAGATTATGTTTGTAACTCTTTTTACTTTTTTAATGACACTTGTAAACTTACAATCAATGAGTCTTAAAGGTTGTTCTGATTTAAGTTATTATTTTTAAGTACCCATAAGCAGGTATTGGATACCTTTTCAATGAAACAAAGGCAACCCTTTAGAAGCAAAGCATAACGGTTCAATCTTCAAAAAGACTTCAAGTTATGAACACCTTTAATTTTTCTTTAATAAAAGCAGGAAAACATAATTTATTCTGCAACTAAAAACCGGTTGAATTCTTTGTAATTGAATCATTGGAAAATTAAGTTAATCGACATGACTAGTCTTAACTTCGATGACCAAGATGGTAAGATGCTCTATCCGTTTGCTTGAGTGTGTTGGAGTTGAAAGCAGTAACTAATGTACACATTTTATTTCAGGGATTTTGAGAACAATTTTGGATAAACCACCAACTCATTACACGGTAAAAATCCAGTCGGTTTCATTGCTCACCGAAAAATCACTGGAGAAATATGAATCGGGGGACTTTGAAGCCGGAGGATACAAATGGTACAATCCTTTCTCAATTTCTAAGAACAAATTCTTACTATTTCTTTTTTCGTAAGCTTTGCAATAATTGCTAGTATTTTCTTCTTATTTTCAAGCTACTTAATTTAGAGTACTATAATTTGTTGTTTTGCTGCAGGAAACTGGTTTTCTATCCAAATGGAAACAAGAACAGGAATGTAAAAGAACACATCTCTCTCTACTTGGTCCTGTCAGGATCAAATGCTCTCCAGGTTTCTTCGGAAGTGTATGCTGTTTTCAGGTTGTTTTTGCTTGATCAGAACAACGGGAACTACTTTGTTTTTCAAGGTACTATTTCTTTCATTCAATTCAAAATATGACCAAGCTTATAGTTCTCATAATTGCGAAGTATCGTCTCATTTTCTTATATGTTTTCCACGTGCATTGCTTAGAACAAAAGGAAAGGCGCTTTCAAGGGATGAAACCCGATTGGGGGTTCGATCAATTTCTCTCGCACGAAGTTTTCAAGGAAGCTTCCAATGGATTCCTCATTGATGACACCTGTGTGTTCGGAGCGGAGGTCTTTGTTTCTAAAGAGAGCAGGACAGGCAAGGGAGAGTGTCTATCTATGGTAAAGGATCCTATTATGTACAAGAATATTTGGAGGATTGACAACTTCTCAAAGCTAGACGGCGAATCCTACGACTCAAAAGTATTCACTGCGGGAGACCAGAAATGGTGTGTAACCCTAAACTTGTTAGACTTCACTTCCTGGATAAGAAATTTCTCTCGAAGACATCGGAAACTTAAGCAGAGTCAAGTAAAGTTTTGTAAATATGTTGGTTGCTTTGCAGGAAGATACAGCTATATCCCAAGGGAAAAGGCAATGGAATTGGTACCCATCTGGCTATTTATCTGGCGTTAGCCGAACCGAAATCTCTTCCTCTTGGCTGTAAAATATATGCAGAGTTTACCCTACGACTCCTAGACCAGGTGAATGCCAGGCATCAGTTTAGTAAAGGTAAAGATTTGGTTTCCTGTTGCTACAGATTCATATAAGGAATTAAGGATTTGAACATGTTACAAACTTTAAAATTAAAGGGTGGTTTTATTGCCGCCCTCTAATGAAATTCACCCCATGGACGACCACGGGTGCTCAAGTTCTTCGTGGCGTCTGAATCTCGATGGCAACGATGATGGTGACGCTTATTGTTGAACTCTCGTTCAGTGGAAAGTTGATATCTAGAATTTTTGCTTGCAACCTACTGTAAATTTTCACAACTTTTTGGTTGGTTGTTGCGAAATGTTGCTGGATGTTGAGACTCTTGTTTCTAGTATAAAGCAACTGAATATTTTGAGTAACATTAAAAGGACGATAAATCGTACACAACGACAATCTGTTTACTGCCACCTAGTTCTATATTTTATTAAATGCTCGTAACCTATTTGTGCGCTTTAATCCCAAGTACTTGTAAACTGATAATATTTTTGGTGCTTGTAGCAAACCACTGGTTCAGTGCCTCAAATTCGGAGTGGGGATGGTGGAGATTCATCACACTAGGATTTTTCAATCAGGCAAGCATGGGGCTTGTGTTGAAGGACACTTGCTTAGTCGAGGCAGAGGTCACTGTCTATGGAATTACTAGTGGACTGTAGCCGAATTGTAAGACAGTAACAAATTCCTGCTTTGTAAAACTTTGGGGGTCTAAAATACTAAATAATGTCAAATAAGGCGTTAAAAATATTCACTAGACTTCTCGGTCGTGTATATGAAACTATTGCTTCCAACCTTCATGGTGAATAAATACATCATTCTCTGTTCTTCATATGCTTTTCTTGTTTTCGGTTTCCTTTTTCCTTCAAAAATTTTATTGTGCAGGGGAGCACAGAATACACGAGACTTTTTCAGCCTTAGATCTTGGTTTAGAGCATTTTCACTCATTGTCAAAGGGCAAGCGCTTGGAAAATGTCCTTCAACCATTTAAAACCCACATACAGCAGGCCAAAAGATGGAGGGCAACTGGTGGGCCATGAAAAGCTTGCCCAAATGCCCGCTTGTGCCAGCGGATAAGGCTGACGTTGATATTACATCGTCAACGTTTATGATTTTTTTTGTGTTTGGTGCGTATAATACACCCGCGAATGGAGGAGATTTGCCGACAGCTTCTGCAACAGTGGGCCCTGCTGCATAAGCTGCAACAGAGGATCCCAACGAGAGTCATTGAATTCCAACGACCTGATGATCTGTACCATTGGATTTCTAATGGTAAAATGGTTAAAGCACCCGGAACATCCCATACTTTGAGGCATAGCCAGAAATGCCCTTTTTTCGTGAAACCTCAATTCGACAACTCTGGTAGTTTACAAAGGAAAAGTTTGGAAATATATTGGGACAAGAAAGAAGAATGAGACAATACTGAATTGGTAAATGTTGCATTATTATTATTATTATTATTTTGAACAAACGATATTATTTACACTAAAGAGGAGGGAGTGGGCTTAGCCTCACAATGAGCTAGCAATAATGTGGTTCAAACTTGCTTTTGACGAGAATCGAACCTAAGACCTCTCACTTACAAGTAAAGAGAAATATCACTAGACCGTAGTACTAAGTGACAAATATTGCATTATTAGAAGTACTAACATTACAAAATTCACAATGAATCAAATATACAACGACCATGATAATAGAGAGTGAAGCATGCCTCATGGGCCGGTTCGGATGGAGAACAAGTTAACAATGAATACTTACAAGTCACTGATATGGACGAGGCGATGAGAAGATTAGGGGAGGAGATGACAAGGTTAGCCAAAGGTTTTCTCGCTGCTGTAACACATACACAGGAAACCGTCATCCTCCTTGTAAGTTTCATAGATGGAATCCAAGCGACTGGCTGTAAATTAAATACCCAAAAGAAAGCGTTAAAAGGCTCCGAAATGATGCAGACGCTAAACTGGCCGAATGAATAACAGGCTCTTTTACCTGTTTGAGGTTAAGTGTTCTTCACAAAAACAAAAAGAGCTTTCCCCGGACTCAAGTGAAGCCTGCTGCTTAAGATATGGATAAACTGCTCGACAGACATATCTCTAGGAACCAGGAATCTAGAAGAAGCAAGGAAACACGGTATAGAGGTTATTCTCCTTAAAGTGAGAATGCATAAACAATTGGCTAAAATTGTCCAGGAAGTAAACCAATTTCTACCAACTTTATGAACTAATTATCTAATTCGGATTATACTAAAAACTGCAGATAAGGGAAATTCATCCAAGCACACATCTGTTACTTAAGGACAGAAAAGCAAGCAAAAAAGTCAAAAGATCCTCAGAACACAAAGTAATTGGCAGAAGCCAAGCTCTCTTTTTTTCAAGAACAAAGAGTTACATAGTCAGGATTCCTGCAAGTCTGTATGAGAACCAGATTGAGACTCTG
This sequence comes from Crataegus laevigata, assembly GCA_963580275.1. Classification (NCBI taxonomy): domain Eukaryota; kingdom Viridiplantae; phylum Streptophyta; class Magnoliopsida; order Rosales; family Rosaceae; genus Crataegus; species Crataegus laevigata. The sequence continues at coordinate 10,672,595 of OY756940.1, read as the reverse complement.
GTATCCTCTAAAATCCATGTGCTCCTTGTGAAATTTTGGCTTCAGCTTAGGATGCAAGACCCAACATCGATCTTTTTGAGTGTCCAACACCATTGCAGTAAAAGCACTCCAAGTCAGGCCTTTTTCCCTTATACACCGTCTCTAGATGACTTATAGTTGACTGCACATACTCCAGCTTCTAAACCATTCGCCTTGATTCCCACATTCATAACTTTCTGCGTACTTCTTCTCTTTGAATTATGGCCCAAACAGTTGCAAATGATAGAAGCTCAATATTCATTAAAAAGTCAATGCGAAGATCTTCATAATCTGAGAGTAGACTAGCCAATAACTGTAAGATCTTATCTTCTTCATCCCTTTTAGGCAGAACAACAACATTAGTGGTGTGTGGTCTGTATACATCTAGTTCATTCCACATGCTTTTCAGGCTAACAAGGTGTTGAATGAAAGGCTTACTTTCCTGTTGAAGTGCAGCAATATCCTCTTGAGTTGGAAGACTCGAGCAGAATTGTTTTGGTTTCCATATCTCCTTGACTGCCTTCCATAGTTAAAAGATAAGTGTGAAATCCCGTCCCAAGTCCCCGGATTTCACCATCCAAATTTTTTGAAATTCCTATTTTCAGGAAACAGTCCAACAGACCTCCCTGGAACGACTCAACCACAACCCCTACAAAGCTAGAAACTACCTTTGCATGTTCGATTGATCAGTAAAATACACAAAATAAGAGTTACATCACATAGCAATAAATTGGAGAGAATTCGAAGACAAAAGGAGATTTGAAATGTGTAAACCTCACAAACGTCACAAACCCTAGAATTCTTGCCGACCAAAATCACAATTTCGAATCTGAAGCTACATGATATGAATAGAGTTTGTAAACCTAATATTCCTAAAGCACAAAAGATTTGAAACAACCCTAGGTAGAGCTTTCAAAACCAACCCCTTTCGCTCCCTCGAATCGTACACCCCCTGTGACTTTGTCTACCTGCAAGCCGCATGCCTTCCTCTCACCAAATTCCTATCTTTCTCCTTCCCTGTCTCTCTTCTCTCTGCTTGCAAGCCGACTGCTTGCTCTCTAAAATGACCATTGCACCCTTGCCTTTCCACGATCATCAACACGCGGCGTGAAGATCAGAGTCAATGGCAGCCTCGTAAATAAAGTGAAATTCGGGTCAAAAGACTATTCATTTGTACAATGCAATTTCAAAGCCTTATAAGGAGTGTGTGTTCAATTGAGAATTTGAGAGATTTGAATGAATTTATAACTCCATGGATTTTTATAGAGTCTAATTGATTTGTAGAGATTTCATGTAAAATTTTAATTCACTTCCCTCAAAATCTCTTGGGTAGAGGTGAGATTTGTGGATGCTTAAAATACACTAAAAATTCTCTCCAATTCCCTCTAATTCCTCAACATTTTCAAATTCTTTAAAATCAAATTCTAATTGAATACACCTAGAATGTTATAAACTTCTTTAAAATCCTAATCGAATACATCTGGATTTCTAATGATTTTAATAAATTATCTTAAAATCCTGATTGAATACACATTGAATTTCATATAATCACTTAAATTCCTGATTGAATACCTCTAGATTCATTAAAAGATTTAAAATCCCTCAAAATCTCAATTGAATACACCTCCTAAAGTAGTACCCTTAGCTTTTCTCTCCGTGTAAAAGTTCCTTCTCTCTTCTTGAGAGTCTTTTCCACCATCTGTGTGTGAGTGATTCCCTCATCACTTAAAACCGTTGCCGACAGCCTTCACTGTGGCGGGGATCGGAGGAACAGTTTTTGTTTTGCATTCTGTTTCTCAATTTTTTGGTTAATTTTCCTCCCAATTATTCCTAATTTACCCAAAATATCTCTACCCAATGACTGTCTTCCCCAAATACTTTCAACTCGATATCCAGTCAGATTTCAAAGAACATGGTTGCAATCCTTTGAGATGATGCATAGAGCTCCAGTGGACTCATCGGCTTGGGTGTTTAACAGACCACCTCATTCTCCTTCTCTCTATCTGCCTTTGTTGGCAGTGTCGTTCGGGGTGTTCCCACAGACTTCTTCCACTTTCTGGGGGCAATCGGAACAGCTGCGTAATTGGATCTAGCGTTGGCTGAAGGATTTCTTCTGGGTTAATCCGGAAAACAATGAAGGCGGTGGATGCTGGGGTCTTGAAGCTTCCTTTGTTTTGTTTGTAGGGCTGGGCTGTTTTTTGAGCTTTGGTGCGTTTGTTGGGAGGCCCATCTGTGTGTATGTATTTAGTTTGTACGTGGGCCTCTGTTTGTAATCTAGAGTTTGAAATAATATTGTCTCCTTTCTTCGGAAAGGTTCTTCGAAAAAAAAAATGTAATGCTCTCAAAATCCACATCCATATATAGAAGAAATTCAAGAAAGTTGGGGATTCAAGATTGCAATCATTGGTGTCTTCCTGGCATTCCTGATGCCTGGAATGGATTGTTGTTTCTCCATTTGCTCCATTAGTACATTTGCATCTTGAACATGAGCAAGCGCAACAATTCTCATTTGCATGCCAATGCATCGTTTTGTGCCATACTCAGAGCCCAAATGAATGTGTCAGAGTCACGAGCAAGGCGCTTAGTGTACCACTAGAGTGCTGATTGAGGTTTAGCACACATGCAAACATATGCATAATGAGTTAAAACATATGGTAATCAAATTTTTTTCCTGCATAATGATAACAAGATATACGGGCTGATTAATACACAATTTTGTCCCAAAATTCCAGGGCTCGGCGTTGCTGTTCTCTCATAGGTGAAGCAGGATTGGGATCCTGCAGTTCTCAAAGCTCCTCCTATAACATATATGGAGCAGAAGCAAAGAAAAGCATGATTAAGAATACTCATATATATAACTTCAAGAGGCCCCAAAAATGCAGATGCATTCTCGAAAACCACATCACAGCTATGGATGTGCCTTCAACATCAGGCACACTCAAGGCCGTGGATGCAAACTGATTTGAATTTAGTCAATGAAAACAAACGGGAATGAATTATCCAAACATTTTACGGGAAAGTTTCGATACAATGAATATTTATGTTCTGTAAATTTATCTACCTCACTAGCTAGAAGCAGGCTGGGGCACTCATCTACACTGGGTAGAAAATCACCGTACAGCTGCCAAAAGTTATCTTCCTCATCAAATGCGTACAAAAGAAGTTATGCTAACCTCAAATCCCAATCCATCTGCTGTTAACTATTTTTCCTCATTGAAAAACTATGTAGTTAGAAGAGGCCGCAATTGAGAAATATTTCCATTACATTACCAACTACATCCTTATGTTTTTTTTTATTTTTAATTTTGAGGGTATTTAAGTCTATTTAAGTGGGCTTTATGTTATTTTTGAAAGATTTTTAAAAAAATAACATTTATGAAATTGGGCGTTAAACTTTGGCTATTATCAATAAAAACTCCATCTTGGCCTACAGTTTTGTATGACGGGGCATTAGAGTGTGTTATATGTATTGGTAAAATATGTGTTACCTGTATTTCTGCATTAGAGGGTATGATTCCGTTCCTACCACCTCTTTAGTGCATCTTTATGTGCAAATTATTCATGCCTTTTGCAACTAATACATTCAATCCCCGCAGCAAATCGCGGGCACATTTTCTAGTAAGAACTAAAATTGCAGAATATGTGTTTGGAAGCACCCACAAGCAAGTGATTGATACGTTTCTTGAAACAAAGGCAACCCTTTTGAAGCAGAGCATAACAGTTCAATCTTTAAAAGGTTTCAAGTTAGGAACAACACCTTTAATTTTTTACTTAATAAAAGCGGGAAAACATATTTATCCTGCAACTGAAAACCGGTTGAATTATTTGTAATTGAATCATCGGAAAATTAAGTTTATCGACATGACCAGTCTTAACTTCGATGACCAAGATGGTAAGATGCTCTATCCGTTTGCTTGAGTGTGTTGGAGTTGAAAGCAATAACTAATGTACACATTTTATTTCAGGGATTTTGAGAACACTTTCGAATGCACCACCAACTCATTACACGGTAAAAATCCAGTCGGTTTCATTGCTCACCAAAAATTCACTGGAGAAATATGAATCCGGGGACTTTGAAGCCGGAGGATACAAATGGTACAATCCTTTCTCTCAGTTTCTAAGAACAAATTCTTACTATTTCTTTTTTCATAAACTTTGCATTAATTGCTAGTATTTTCTTCTCATTTTCGGGCTGCTTAATTTAGATGGTATAATTTGTTGTTTTGCTGCAGGAAACTGGTTTTCTATCCAAACGGAAACAAGAACAGGAATGTGAAAGAACACATCTCTCTCTACTTGGTAATGTCAGGAACAAATGCTCCCCAAATTTCTTCAGAAGTGTATGCTGCTTTCAGGTTGTTTTTGCTCGATCAGAACAACGGCAACTACTTTGTTCTTCAAGGTACTATTTCTTTCATTCAATTCAAAGAATTAAGAAGCATATAGTTCTCATATTTGCAAAGCATCGTCCCATTTTCTTATATGTTTTCCACGTGCATTGCTTAGAACAAAAGGAAAGGCGCTTTCATGGGATGAAACTCGAATGGGGGTTCGATCAATTTCTCTCGCGCAAAGATTTCACTCAAGCTTCCAATGGATTCCTCATTGATGACACCTGTGTTTTCGGAGCGGAGGTCTTTGTTTCTAAAGAGAGCAGCACAGGCAAAGGAGAGTGTCTATCATTAGTAAAGGATCCTGTTATGTACAAGAATATTTGGAGGATTGACAACTTCTCAAAGCTAGACGGAGAATCCTACGACTCGAAAGTATTCACTGCCGCAGACCAGAAATGGTATATAACCCTAAAGCCTAAACTTGTTAGGCTTCGCTCCCTGTATAAGAAATTTCTCTCGAAGACATTGGAAACTTAAGCACGGTCAAGTAAAAGTTTGTAAATGTGTTGGTTGTTTTGCAGGAAGATACAGCTCTATCCCAAGGGAAAAGGCAGTGGAATTGGTACCCATCTGGCTCTTTATCTAGCGTTAGCCGAACCGAATTCTCTTCCTCCTGCCTGTAAAATATATGCAGAGTTTACCCTACGCCTCCTAGACCAGTTGAATTCCAGGCAGCATCAGTTTAGTAAAGGTAAAGATTTGCGTATTTTTGTTGCTACATAATCATACAAGGTAATAAGGATTTGAACACGTCACAAACTTTAAAATTAAGGGTGGTTTTATTGCCGCCCCCTTATGAAATTCACCCCATGAACGACCATGGCGCTCGAGTTCTTCGTGGCGTTTGAATCTCGATGGCATACAACGGTGGTGATGCTTATTGTTGAACTTGCATTCAGCGGAAAGTTGATATCGAGAATTTTTGCTTGCAACGAACTGAAAATATTCACAATTTTCGGTTCATTGGTGTTGCGAATGTTGAGAAATGTGAGACTCTTATTGGACTTCTGGTAGAAAGCAACTGTATATTTTTATTAACACTAAAAAAACAATAAATCGTATACAAACGACAATTTAATCTGTTTAGTGCCACCTAATTCTATTTTTTTTATTAAAAGTTTGTAACGTATTTGCACGTTTTAATTCAAAATTCTTGTAAACTGATAAATACTTTTGGTGTTTGTAGCAAATCACTGGTTCAGTGCATCAAATTCGAATTGGGGACGGTGGAGATTCATTACACTAGGACTTTTCAATCAGGCAAGCATGGGGCTTTTGTTGAAGGATACTTGCACCGTCGAAGCAGAGGTCACCGTCCACGCAATTACTAGTGCATTGTAGCTGGATTGTAACAAATGCCTGCTGTGTGAAACTTTTGGAGTAAAATATTAAAAGATGTCAAATAAGGTGTTAAAAATATATTCATTAGACAGGTGAGTTGTGAACATGTTTGTATTGCTTCCGACCTTCATGGTGAATAAATACATCATCCTCTGTTCTTAATATGCTTTTCTTGTTTTCGGTTTCTTTTTTCCTTCAAAAAAATTTATTGTACAGGGGAGCATAGAATGCACGAGACTTTTTTCACCGCTAAATTTTAGTTTAGAGCATTTTCACTCATTGTCAAAGGGCAAGGGCATGGAATATGCATTATGCCCTGCCGAAAGATGGAGCGACAGTGGACCCTGCTGCAGAAGATCCAACAGAGGATCCCAACAACTCTATAACTGCCACTATGAGAGTCGATGAATTCCAACGACTTGATGATCTAGACTGTTAGATTTCCAATGACGAAAAAAATTTGAAAATTTATCATTGTGCCTTGTGACACGTGTTGGTGCATCTGAGCTCTTTTGATATGAGTCCAATTTTTAATTATTCTAAAAATACCCAACCATCCTCTTCATTCCCACATCAATTCAACAACTCTGGTAGTTTACAGAGGAAAAGTTTGGAGGAAAGAAAAATGAGACAATACTGAATTGGTAAATGTTGCATTTATTAGAATTACCAACTTTACAGAATTCACAATGAATCAAATCTACAACGAACATGATAATACAGAGTTAAGCACGCCTCACGGGCCCGTTGAGAACAAGTCAACAATGAATACTTACAAGTCACTGATATGGACGAGGCGATTAGATGATTAAGGGAGGAGATGGCAAGATTAGCCAAAGGTTTTCTCGCTGCTGTAACACATATACAGGAAACCGTCACCCTCCTTGTAAGTTTCATAGATGGAATCCAAGCGACTGGCTGTAAATGAAATACGCAAAAGAAAGTGTTAAAAAGGTTCCAAAATGATGCGATGCTAAACTGGCCGAATCAGTAACAGGCTCTTTTACCTGTTTGAGGTAAAGTGTTCTTCACGAAAACAAAAAGAGCTTTCCCCGGACTCAAGTGAAGCCTGCTGCTTAAGATATGGATAAACTGCCCGACAGACATATCTCTAGGAACCAGGAATCTAGAAGAAACAAGGAAACACGGGATAGAGGTTATTCTCCTTAAAGCGAGAATGCATAAACAATTGGCTAAAATTGCCCGGGAAGTAAACCAATTTCTACGAACTTGATGAACTAATTATCTACATTCGGAATATACTAAACTGCAGATAAGGGAAATTCATCCAAGCACACATCTGTTACGAAAGGACAGAAAAGCAAGCAAAAAAGTCAAAAGATCCTCAGAACACAGAGCAAGTAACAGATGCCAAGCTCTCTGTTTTTCAAGAACAAAGAGTCATAGTCACGATTCCTACAAGTATGCCAAAGAAACCGGGAAGAAGGACCTAGAGACGGAAACTTTACTGATTGATAAGGACGGAAACCTTACTGACTGATAAGAATATCAAAATTCCTGGATGCCAGAAAGTGTTATTTACAAGTTTTGATCTGAAACTATGAAGCCATATGGGATATAGCATTTAAGTTTGTTCCTAACAGAAGAGAACTGTGGCAACTAAAACATACTTTTTCTTTTCCATTTCCGGCAGGTCTGTCCTGGAATATCTTTCAAGGATCACCTGCAGAAAAACATAAAAAGAACACCCTCATCAGTTTTGACATCGTATCAACGCTCACAACAAAGCTTCCAATAAAGTCTAACCGTGTTGCTTCTACTCAAATTAAGCCGCTCTATGATTGTACACATGCGGTTTTCACATAAAATCTTCCTAAAATAATCACTTCCTCCCGTGTTTGTCAGATCTATACACGACATGCGACGAAAAAAAACATCTATCAATAATACACAGCTCTCGGGGGTGACAATGGGAATCATCATGTTTAATTTACTTCCTTATTATAAAAGTTTTGGAAAAAAAACTGCCTGAAAGCGATCAAACCCGCATAACACATCTCATCAACAACTGTAGAAAAGAAAATGACGGACATTCTTCACATACGTAATCCACAGGAATTAAAATTTGTCTTTTTTTTTTCAACAGACAAACCAACAATTTGCCATTTCTAAGCATCCATCCATCAAAATCTTTCAGCCACCAAAATGTTATCATCTCTCAATCGGGTCAAAGTCAAATTGTAATAAAATAATAAATTAATAATTTAACAAAGCAAAAACGCGTAAACAAATTCAGAAATTCTAGTCAACCAATAGCATCAACAAGAACAAATTACAAGTGCATTATTTCCCACAATCTTGGCATTTCTAATTCACATTTTTCCAACAAAAACAAAAATCACAGAAAAATAAAACTAAAAATTGCAGAAAATTGAAAACTCACCGGAACTCGATCTGGGTATTTCGAAATTATATGTTTCGATTCTTCAACTCGTTCATCTAAACCAAAAACAAAAAGAACCAATAATTAGCACCACAAAAAAAAATCACAATTTCGCACCTTTTCCATAAATTATTGAATAGAAAAACGAGGAGGGAAAATCAAACCGAATGAGAACTCCTGCTTGAAGGACTGGATCTTCCCCATTAAGCTTGAACCTTTTACCCTTTTTTCGATTGAGAAGGAAAGGAGAGAGAGTCTGAAAAAAAGTCTGAAACGAATCAATCAAAACAAAAATTTGGGACTCTTTTTCTTCCAATTTTATAGAAAAAAGTTGAGAGAGAGAGAGAGAGAGACGTGTCGAAGAGGAGAAAGCTACAAGTGTTACGTATACCGCTCACAAACGCACCTCACAAGTCGTTTTCTGTTGCTTTAAGCTTCGGCGTTCCATTTTCTCAACAACCCATACGTTGCTCGGTCGTTTTTGGGCCGAGACGTTAGGCTTTTTATGCCGTCTGTGGGTTTTAATGGGCCGGATTCAGCCCGATCAGAAAGGAAATGCCCCACACTTTGTTTGTGAAAATAATTTTTTATTTTTATTTTAAAATAGGAAGGAGAAAGGGAGAAAAAATAAATGTAGATTACAGAGAGAAATTTTATTTTTTATATTTTCTTTTTCAAAATTAGAGGATGTTAGGGTCACCTTTGGGTGAGGCTTTGAAAAAAAACAGCAAAATTTAATTTGTGTGAATTTACTTTACTGTCCATAATTTTGTTTTGTGGTAAAAGGTAAAATTGTATTTTTACTCTCTTTTGATTGACAAATATTTTATTATTGTAGTGTAGATGGTAGAAGGGTCCTACATAAGTTTAAGGGTAGTTCTATCTATTCACTCATTTTTACTTTTTACATACATTTTTCAGTTTTCAGTTGTCGGATCAAATAAATTGAAGAAGATCAATAGACAAAATTAACAATCACGTGTGGGAGGTAAAATGAGGTGTAAATAGAACTATCCAAGTTGAAAACCTCGATCTTCTCTCAATGTATTTGTTGCCACATTCTTTGATCAAGCAATATGGCTCGTGAAATTTAAACTCAAAATCTTCTTTAACAAAATTGGAAGATCTGAACTAGGCCAACATTCATGAGCAAGGCAAGAAACTTAGAAAGTCATCCATGAAATCGAGCAAATGGAGCAAGCCCATAGGTCCATATCAGGGGCCCTGCATAAAAATAAAAAAAAAATGTATGTTGTAAATTAGGCCTAATTCAGCTTTAAAACTCGAAATATTGATGTCATATTAACGGAAATTTATTTAACTTAATATGATGTAACAAGAATAATATGCGAATAAATAATTGAGATTAAAAATAAAATATTTAATTATTGTGAAAATTAAATATCCATAGCATTGAATGATTAAAGGAGGTGTAGTCAAACTCAAATCTGAGAGGATTTTTAAAGACTTTAAAATCCTAGCGTAGTCAATTAAAATATTTTAAAGGATTTTAGAATCCATTCAAATCTAGGTGTAGTCAATTAAAGGATTTTAGAATCATTTAAAATCTAGGTGTAGTCAATTAAAAGATTTTAAAGAATTTTAAAAACCATCTAAATCTAAGTGTATTAAAAAAATTAAGATTTTGAAGGATTTCAATAAGTTGTGGATTTTGTGGGATTTGAGAGCCAAAAGTATATATAACCAAGACTAAAAAGAATCCAACCTCACCCCTTAGGATATCAAATCCTTCCACCACAATCCACCATAATCCATTCAATTTCTTTAAAAATCCAGATGAATTTTGTAGGAGTCTTTAATCCTCTTAAATCCTATCAAATCTATCACTTTTAAAATTCTTTAAAATCCTTTAAAATCTTAGTTTGACTACACCTCCCTAAGACACACCCTTCACCCATAAGCTTGAGCCAAGTTCAAAAACCTAGAATGTTGCTTAGGTTCATTTTCGTTTTTCTCTTAGGCCCTCAATTGGGCCTTTGAGTTGTAATATTTGCACATTTCATTTTGAATTGTTTGTTCAATCTCAATACCTAGTGTTAAAATTTTAAGGGTGATTTTATATAGGATTTTGAGCTAAAATTATCTCTAAAATTTGCATAACACATCACATTGGTCTCTGAGATTGAAAATCAATAGAAATGGTCTCTAAAATTGTCCACCATCCATTATTTTGGTCATTCTGTTGAAAACTCCATTAAGTATCTCAGAGCTCTTGGCCGAAAGTTTGGGCAATTTTCAAAGCTTTGTAACTCAATCGTTTCTTAACCAAATTCAACTCATAATATATCAAAATAAAGATAGGAAAGTGCAGAACAAGATTATACCTATTTGGAAGCCCAGTGATTGCCGGAGATGCCCAGAAAATAGCTTGAAGGATGACTGGTCCACGAGAGAATTAGAAAACTCGTCAGAAACTGGGTAAACTTTAAACGTTCATAACTTCTTCAATACTCAACGAAATCGAGTGATTCAAAAATGAAAATCATACTTCTTGACGAGACGAAGAGAATGGTACCTTTCTTGATGGTTAAATCACCATAGTTTGGCCGGAAAACGGCTCGAAACGCTTTTAGACTTCAACCTCCATTGCCTCCCACCACCTTCAACCCCCATTTTTCGGCCTCACAACACATGCCTTGTTAACTTTGGGCCGCTCGAAATGATCTCATACTTTTGTACTAATTCCGATGAACAATTCGCACTTGCGCCTGGGAAATCACAATCAAGTTTTTTTTTCTTCCTCTTTTCTTCTTGTTTTTCAATCTTTACGTTTTACATTATTTGAGTTGTGTTTTTTTAGAGATTTGGTGTAATTTGCACACTACACCTTTTGGTTTTAAATTTGAGCTTGTTTGGATGTTAAATTGTTTGGGCATATCACAAGTTTAGTTTGTTTGGGTATATTTGTTGACTCTGTGTATGTTTATTCATGTTGGTTATGTTGTTCAGTCTAATCGTTACTGCTCACGCTCTTTTTCTTAGGTTAGGTGCTCCATTTCAAATTCTAAGTTTTGTGGATTCAGACATCACAACGCAGTGTCTATTTCCTATTATATGAGTGTACATTGATACTAAAAAGTTTTGTGAATTCAGGTACTCTGTTGCAGTGTCTGTTTCCTGTTCTGTAATTGTACATTCATATTCAAAAGTTTGTGATTCATACACTGTGTTGCAGTGTCAGTTTCTTGTTCTGTGGATTCAGACACTTCGTTGCTATGTCTGTCTTATGTTATGTGATTGTGCATTAATATTTAAATAGTTTCCATGGATTTAGACACTACGTTGTAGTGTTTATTTCTTGTTCTGTGATTATTTTTGTGATTCCGATCTATGGATTCAGACATTACAATGCTGAGTCTATTTCATATTCTGTGATTGTGCACTGATATTCAAATAGTTTATGTGGATTCAAACACTGTGTTGCAATGTTTGTTTCCTATTCTACGATTATACTTTAATATTCAAAAGTTTATGTGATTCGAACACTGCATTGCAGTGTCGGTTTCCTGCTTTATGGATTCAAACACTTTGTTGCATTGTTAGAGAGAGGGGGAAAGAGAGAATAAACAGTGAAGAGGAGATAGTTAAGGGCTGGTTGGACATAACGTGTGTTAAAATATAAAGAGAGATAAGGAAAGATGGATAGAAAAGTCAAATTCCAAGTATTTATAATCACTTAAAGCCTATGTGACATTCGACACTCAGTACTACGGTCTAGCGGTCTAGTGGTATTCCTCTTCACTTGGAAGTGAGAGGTCTTATGTTCGAATCTCGTGGATGTCGAATTCGATACCAAATTAGGCTGCCCATTGTGTGGCTTTACCAAACTTCTCATCCCTTTAGTGTAAAAATATCAATGTAACTAAAAAAAAATTAATAATAATAAAATAAAAAAGCTTATGTGACATTCATCATTGGCCTATGCCTAATTAATAAAAATATATCATTGATTAAGTCCAAAAAAAAAGTATGTCATTTTAACTTAGAAGAAAAGTTAGTACCCGAAAGTTACCCATCTCTTCTTTATTCTCACTTATCATGCGGCACATCCAATACCTTTCCCCCGTCCCCACCATCTTCCCAAACATTCCATTAACCACATATCACCACTGCGAAAAACCCCATCTCTCTCCCTTCGCAAAATTGTCAACTCCACCCACAATATAACTTTTTAATATAGAAGTTTGGCTTTTAAGCCAAAATGGTCTTATAAATTGTCATAACTCCTTACCTTTGTTCCTGAAATTTAAAATCGATAAAAGTGGTCCTGAGATTGTCTACGGTCAATCAATTTGACCATTATGTAAAAATTTCCCGTTAAATTGAAGAAGCCACCGATTCAAGAAGAGGGGTTGATTTGACAAAAATATCTTCAATTTAATAAAGATTTCTCACGGAATGATCAAAATGATTGACGGATGACAATCTCAAAAACCACACTTCTTTTGATTTTAAATATAAGAGACCAAAATGAAGAATTGCGCCAATTTCATATAACATTTTAAATAAAAAATATATGTAAGTTTATATCGTTTATTTTCAATTTGAAATAGATTTTTTGAAAAACAAAATTATTTGGGAGGATTTGTTCATATGTACTTTGTCATTGTACTATCACTCCACTCCACGCCCTTAAAATTTGAAGGCCTCATTAGTCCCCTCCCCTCCACTATACTCTAAGGAACTATTCTTTGTTCAACATAAGCTATTGTTTTAATAATGTTTAAGTCAAAACATAATTAATTAAGAAAAATGGAATGGCCTAAAACAAAAAAGAACAAGAAATACAATCTCGGCACCACGTCCTTAGACCATCTCCAATGGTTGGTCTAAAAGCCAAATATTTTAGCCTGAAAAATTTAGCTTTTAGCCCAAAAACAGTTTTTCTACTCCAACCGTTTCAAGCCTAAAATTTTAGCCCGGGATTATTAAAGAATAAACTTAGGCTATTTTTTTCTTAAATTATTTTTTTATAAATAAATATGTAGATTATCGTAAATTAATTTTATGAACATTTTAATAAAAAAAAAATTAAATTCCGATAAATATTTTCACTCGGTTTGGTGGAGCCCACACATCTGGGCTAAATTCTGGGGGGAATCTGGCCTTGGTTTAGCATTTAGCATTTAACTCGAATTTTTCCCTTGCATTGGAGTGAGTTTGGGAAGATATTTTGGAGGATAATTTGGCTTTTAACCCACCATTGAAGATGGTCTTATAGAGTAATTATATGCGTTAGGTCAGCACTAAACACGTCCATCGGACATCTCATGTGCAAAGCTTTTATTTTTATTTATTATTTTTTTGGAGTGCAATTTGTATATTTAATAGTGCATGTTCTATATAATTAATATTGCTTATCATAATATAGCACTATTGGGAAGCCACGCTTACGTTTGCTTGGAATTGGACCATGCTTTTGCAACACTTGCCACTTGCGGTCCCATTTGCCTCGAGAAAATTATAATATGTTTAGAAAATATTACATGATATATTATTTTATGTGTTATATTATAAATGGGTAACATGATCAACGAATCATAAATTGTAACTTTGGCTTCTTTTTTTTTTTTTTTACTGAAATAGTATACAATTGAAAATGAAACATATGTTTTAAAAAGAAAACACTATATTTAAGAAAGAATACCAAGACTAACTAAATATTTTAGTAAAAATACATTTCAATGACTTGTGCAAATTAACTACAATACTTACGGATATTTAATACAATCATCGTTTGATGGTCAAATAAAAAGATAATTATGTGAATATATATATTTAATCTAACCATCATGAGTTCATAACAATTGAGACAGAGATTCTATTACATACATTTATGTATTATTGTAAAATCTTGAGTAATGACTAAATAAAGACATGTGAGATTACCATATTATTATAACAGCTCGTTCCTAAAAGTTATGATTTTTATAAATTTAATAAGTGAATTTATGAAAATGCCCTTTGAGGCAGGTGCGTTGAACTTTGTTGACTGTCTTGTGGTGTCATGTAAGGTTCATTTTCTCGGCATATCCAAGTAGTATTCGTCGCTACGGATGCATGGGCGCAAGCGGAATTGAATTTGGAGTTATGATGAAGAAGTTATTAACGTTCAAAGTCGAGTGCAAAATGGTCAAATAAGTATTTTGAGGAAGGCTCCAGAAAATTGGGAAGTAATGGGTTAAGCCACGTGTGTGGCTGAGATTGAAAAAATAAATGAAATAGGTGGCTAGGATTAGAAGGAGAGAGGAGAAAGGGTTGAAGGGAAAGAAAGGAGAGAGGAAGGTGACCAATCAGAAACAAAGGAGAAGAGAGAAATGAGATAGGTGCAAAGCACCCATCCTGTGACCCGTGTACCCGGTTTCGAACCGGAACAAATTTATGGTAAACCTTATATCAACCTTCCATCTATCCATTCCATCCCAAATTTGGTGAGATTTGGGTTCAAAAATGGGGAAACCCGCACGATAGGGTCCGAGGTCTTTGGGTTTGAATCCCTTAAATCCGAAGCTAATCACATCCATCTTCAACACCTTTAGACTTTAGCTTGAGGTGTGAAACAAAGCCCATTCAAGTTTAGGGGCGTCGGAGTTACTTGGAGGTTGAATTGGAACACACCCATTCAAGGGTTTCCGACGGGTTTTGTTGAAATTGAACCACTTTCCAACCAAATTGGCCTTGTTCACAGGTATGAAAGTTACTCCGCTCATTGAGACCTTCAATTTTGCAAATTTTGGTAATTTTTAGAGATAGTTGGATTTTCCGGTTAGTCGGGGCGGCTGACCGCCACCCACGGCGGCGCGTGCAGTGGAACGTGGCTAGAGGACCACCAACGCTATTTTTAGGTTATATTGGATGCCTTGAGTTCAGTTTTGAGAATTGAATGACATAGATTGATCGTTAGAACCTAAACTATCCATGATATGTTAATAGGCAATATGAACCGACGATCCAACCGTTGGATCGTCATCAAACTTTAATAGGTTGTTATTCATAATATTTGAGGAATATAGGAATTTACGGATCGGAAATCCGTCCTACGGATCTTCCCGAATTGGAATTTTTAGTTCGTAAATAAAATGTTAACCGCCACTTGGTTTTGGCAATTGGTGGATATCCAATCATTGGATCATAATGAAACTTTAGGGTATTATTCTAGAAGCATAATGTGGATCCTTGAAAGTTACGAATCAGGAATCTGATATGTGGATCTTTCGGATCGAATTACGTAGACACATGTTCTATGTAAGTTATGTATTTTATCGACAAGAATTCTGAGATGTGATTTGATGATTGTTCTAGGCGCCAATCGTTCGTGACGCCTCAATGTTTATGCTAGGAAGTTGTAGCGTGGACTCCAAGTGAGTGGATCTTTTCCTTCTTATCATATATATATATGATTGATAATTCCATAAATGCTTTTAAATGGAATTAAGAAATTTATACCATGTTATATATATATATTTATATGTTATGAAAGACTATAATTCCATAAATGCTTTTAAATGGAATTAAGAAATTTATACCATGTTATATATATTTATATGTTATGAAAGACTATGAGATGGTTGAGTTTAGATTATGTCACAATATATCTATACGCTATTACCTACAAATAATTATTGTGAACTACGATTGGCTTGATCCCTGCTTAGGGTACGTAGGCAGTCTAACGAGACGTTAGATGCAGCCATACAATAAGTGAGATTAAATAATCAAGACAAAAACTTTGTTTGGAAAATTGAGCAATGTGAAGGAATCTGGTGAAAAATATGAAATGTAACCCTATGATTTGGTGATTTTAATGTTGATTATAAACCATTAAGTGAGGAAACGAGAAATTGTGGTTTTACATTTTATAAATGCCATGCCATAATTAGTTTACATTTTAGTATGTGATTTAGTATAACTTTGCACAGTGTTGCACACTAATGTGGAGGCTAAGGTAAGTTCAAGTGAGTATATAATGTTGGTATAATCGAATTGTAATTAGTGACGAATGGATTTGAGTAGAATTCATTGTCTTGCACCCCGGTGTCAGTGCTCCGCCCGAGGCCAGGGCCAGCCTTCACATGATCGTTCACCTCCTGCACCTTACGCTCACCTTGGTTTTCAAGGTAGGTGTCAGCCTGTCGTACATACCACTTTAGGTGGTTCCGACTCGTAGGTGACTTGTAATACTTCACACAGCCTTCATATGATCGTAGCACTTGAGTGTACCCATTTACACCCAGCCTGTTGTATAGACCACTTTAGGTGGTTCCGACTCGTGTGTAGGACTTGATTGATGAGATATGGATAAGTCATACAGGTCACTATAGGTGACTCCGACTTATGTGGTAGCATTGATTGATGAGATATGGATAAGTCGTACAGGTCACTATAGGTGACTCCGACTTATGTGCTAGCACGATTGATGAGATACTGATTGATGAGATATAGATAAGTCGTACAGGTCACTATAGGTGACTCTGACTTATGTTCATTTTATATTGATTTATTTCATCTTACTTATGTGGTTGTGGCTGAGATACTTTGACATGGTATACCTTGGTTTTACCATTCTTCAGCACGATTTTTATCTATATACGTATTGTTATTTTCTGGGGAATTATACGGATTTCGGTGAGGGGTTATTGTATTTCTAAAAAGAAAGATGTTTTCAAAGCTTCATTTTGTCTACTCACATGTTCTGTTTTGTGCCCCTCCAGGTTTTAGTTACTGAACGTTCGTCTCGACGAGGATTTTTGGCAAACCTTAAGATTGGTGGCTACTTCTGATGGTATGATGCTTACTCGCTCTACTGCACCTCACTTATGCTCTAACATCACGTGTGAGATGGGTTCGCTCCCGCTCACCAGCACACTCTGGTATTTAGGCACTTTTAGTTTTAAATTTATTCACATTTCCACATCACTACACTTTTTGGTTTCATCACCTTCAAGGTGTCGGCCAGCACAGCTTGATTTCAAAGTCTCAGTGGACATTCTGGGTCGGGGCGTGTCAATTATCCTCAAGCTTATCTCTTTCAGAGTTTTACAAGGCCATCTTTAATCGATGGCTGGTTAGAGGGCTTGTTTTAGCCTTTTGGCCTTCTAAGATATTAATATTTTAATAAATAGTATAGGGCCATATTTGCCTCCATCTCCAACCGAGGGCCATAGAGCTCGTATTAACCCTGTCACAAAAAACCGTCTCCAACCAAAGGCTAAAGGGTCATAGGGTCAAACATAATTTATTATTTAAATTTAAAAACTACAACAACTTAAATTTAAAAACAACAACTTAAATTTAAAAACTATAACTTAAATTTAAAAACAACAAATTAAATTTAAAAATTACAAATTAAATTTAAAACTACAAATTAAATTTAAAAACAACAATAACTTAAATTTAAAAATTACAACTTAAATTTAATATTCATAATTAACATCATCTTCCTCATCCGCCATTGTAGGAGTATAGTGAGATGTAAAAACCTACCGCCGAGTCATAATTTCTTTTTTCCCTATCAAAATAGGCCTTACTCATTGGAGTGTAATTCGAAGTGTTCCTTTCCATATTCTTATCATCCATCTCTTCTTGTATTTGTTTGGCTCGTTCTTCATGCCTACACTTCCTTTCTTCCGCCTCAAGGGCATTTTGCTCCGCCATTAATCGCAATGAGGCTGCCACTTCATGTTGAGCAGCGTAATCATCATTTGCCTTGCCCTTTTCCTTCAACCTTTGGGCCTTATTTTGTCCCATAGCCCTAGGTAAAGCACATTCGCTCGAAGATGGATTTTCTACCCTTGTTTGTTGAATGGTAGGAGATCCATCTTCATCCATATCTACAGCTGGGGATGCAGTTCTGAACACCGATGTAGGATTTACTCTATGTTGAGGTGGATCTTCAAATAACACCCACCATTTACAAATTTCCCAACAACCGTGAAACTGGAAGGGTTTTGAGCTACCCTCTATATACAATTTCTTCGCTTGGCGTACCTAGAAAATATAATTACAAAAATTAAAGAAAATTAATTCATGAAATTAAATGTAATATAATTAAATATAATTGCAAAAATTAAAGAAAATTAATTTATGAAATTAAATGTAATATAATTAAACATTGAAAATAAACTGTAAAAACACTAATTTCGTCATAGTAATTGGCGTCGCTTTCATATCTACTTTGCAGCTGCTAACAGTGCCTGATGCCATTTATTCAAACTTGGATGAAGATGTTTCTTCCATCTTGAAGAAGAACTCTTATGGTTTAGGGTATTCGGTGGAATGGTGCCTTCGTAGAACTCTAAGTATTTTTTGGACACATGAGTCCAAACACCTTCACTTGTTTGAGAAATCCCCCTCATACTATCTTTCCAGACCCATCTATAAGCCCTGCAAAGAGTTTCATCTTCTTTTCGGGTCCAAGCCCTACCTTTCATTGCAGCGGAGGCCATTTGAAAATTATTTAAAAAATTGAAGGAAATATTATTGGAAGAGGTTAGAAAATACAATGTGAAGAATTGAAATAGAATGAAGTGAGATAGTATGTAGTGGTGAAAATTATGTGAGAAATGGTGTAAGAATGACTTAGGTATTTATAGAAAAAAAAAAGGTTTAAATTCATAATTTTTTTTTAAAATTTGAATACAACGACTAGTTGACGTTAGCTAGCTGTTATATTAAAAAAAATTCATACTATTCGTGTTAGTTATAACCGACATGATTGCAATTCAAATTACTATTCGTGTCGGTTTTAACCGACACTATTGCAATAATCAAAATTATTCATGTCGGTTATATCCGACACATTTAAACAAAATTATCGCCAGCCTGAGGCTGGCTGGAAGGGGCCAGCCCTCTGGTGCTTTCAAATTCCGTGAGGCCTAGGAGCCCTCTGGCCTAGCCCTTGGTTGGAGACAGTTTTCGGGTTATTTTCGGCGCTCTGGCCCACCCTTCGATTGGAGATGACCTAAGGTCCCTTTAGAGCTTAGGATTGACTTTGAGTGCTTAAGGTTCTAAAAGGTCTAATAATGTTTGGTTAATCATTTTGCATTTCGGGTTTTAAAAGCCAATAGGATTCTCTCTAGATTCTTTTGGTGAGGATCCTGTAAATCTATGAATCATGTCCGTTCATAGTACATCGTGCTATCAGTTTTTGTCAAGTACTGTTTATGTTTATTTTTAAATAAAAATATTTAAAATAATTTCTAACTGCACGATATACGATAAAAGGACACGATTAAGGTCGAAGCCCTTGAAAACTAAACGTATGCCCTAAGCGATTAACGCAATTCAATTTTTTACTTCTCTAAAAGAAATATTACGTATGCAGGTTAGTCGGAATTTATTGGGAAGGTAAATGGCTATGGCCTTATGATATTAGGGTTCGGCGTTAGTTTAACTTTTCAACTAGTATCTAAACTAGGTTCGGCCTTAAATCACTTAACACACTTTAGAGTGTAATATTATCATTTTCTCACCTATAAATCTTCAACATTTCATATAGGTTGCGAATCTAACGTCTAATTTAATCTCCAAAGTTAACTTACACTATTTCTTATGAAAAACTACTAATTTACTCTCCAAAGTTAACTACATGCACTATTTTTTTATATGAAAAACTATCAATCTACCCTCCAATGTGTATCACATACAAGTAGCGTGACTTAAATTGATGGAAAATTTAATATAGTAGTTTTGACTATAATATTAGGAATGTAATTGACATATTTTTATAATTCAAAGACTGATTTTTTTGAAAAAAATAATTTAGGGACCTAATTTTTACTTAGGTGATAATTTAGGGATTAAATTGTCAATTTACCCTTTTTTTTACCTAAGTTTGGTGGGGGTTGGTGGTGGTATCATAAAAAATAAAATAAAAAAATAAAAAATTCAAGATAGGATTATGTAGAAAACGATGGAATACCAAATCACAAACTCACCAACCCACCCATACTCAGAAAATGGTTCGAATCCCAAATAAGCCAAGGCTTTTGCCTTGTAGTAGAAAGACCCAACTCAACTTTAATTCTTTCAATATAAATTTTCACCAACCTGTTCGGAAAATAGGACCAAACAAAATACCAAGCTTCGCACGTAAAGTTGTTCTGGTTTGAAAATTAAGCTTTTCATGGGGTGCTTAGGGGTGTATATTTCGATAAGATCATTGGACTCAGACAACAAGTTAATAATATATGATATATCATCTTGAACCAATCCTTGTAGTCAGCTCACATTGAGCCGTTGTGCACCAATTTTCATACCAAACTTGTCATTCATATATATGCCTCATATTCGTATTGAGAACTCAATACAATCAAGTAAAACATAACACGACACCAAAGTTATTAAACGATATCAAACCAAACACGACACAACAGGATTCACACAAAGTTTCAAACCAGAGGCGTCGGTCAGTTACAACTATCTCTCACTATATTGTGGTCTTGATGTTAGATTTCCAACGGGTTGATTGGCCAATTGACTAAAAAAAGAAGGGTGTGATTAGTCAAAACCGTCAACTGATCACCACAGGCTGGGGTTGGTGGGATTACAGGTAAATACCGCGCGGTAAACGCGTCCTCCGTCCATCTCAAAAATCCCTCCTTTTTTAATCTTGAAAAGAGATCCTCTCCCGATCTCTTCAAGATCATCAGATCAAATGATCTGAATTCTTAAAATTTAATTTAAAGCTAAAAATAATGATTTCTTTAAAAGTTATAATAATTGTAACCGTTGAATCAAATTTCAATAATTTAGATCACCTGATCCGGTGATCTTGGTGGTCTTTCCGTTAATCTTTACACACCAACTCACCCCCCACCGACGGCCGAGATTAAATCTGATCCCCTTGATTCCCTTGCCACGTGACCGAGATGAATCTAACCCAAATTATGCAGCTTAGGGGGTGGGGAGGGCCACCCACATTTCCCTATAAATTGGGACCTCAAAACCCTTACTTCCTCGAACCGCTTGAGGAGGAAACACAAAAACCCATTCTTTTCCTCTACTCAAGCAACTCTCTCCCCCCTTATCTCTCTCTCGATTCCAAGGTGCGTCTCTGTTCCCTTCTGGGTTTCGATTTCTAGGTTCGTCTCGTTTTGTTTTGCTTTTAGATCTCTTGTTTGGAGTTGGTGGTTGTGGAATTCGAATCGTTTTGTGTGTGATTGGGGAAATATGTGGAAATTGGATCTGGGGTTTTGTTAATTTGTGTGGATCAAATGGCAGCCCTTTTTTCGATTTGTTACCGTTTGGATAAGATTTTAGAAGTGGACTATGACACCGCAGATTGGATTTTTGGTGAAATCTGGAAAGTTTTGGATCTGGGTTTTTGGTATTTTTAGTAGATCTATTGCAAAGTAGTTGATTTTCTAGAATTGTGACTGTTGGCGTTTTAGATTTTAGAAGTGGACTCTGGCATTGCAGATGGAATTTTTTGTTAAATCTGGTGAAATTTGGGTCTGGGTTTTTAATAATTTTTTAGCAAATCTATTGGAAAGTAGTTGCTTTTTCTCGAGTTGTTACCGTTAGCCATTAAGATTTTAGAAATGGACCCTGACAGTGCAGATCTGGTAGCAGTTTATGCATGCAATTGGTTTAGTAATTCATGTCGTATTTTGTATTTTGTTTTGCATGTGTTGAAGTTTTAGATTTTGTTTGCAGAAGAATTGATAACTGTGTGGCCTGGCCTTGTAGATTTGCATGTTCTTATTATGTGCTATGCTATTGTGTTTTTTCAGATTGTAAGATATGGAGACCTTCTTGTTCACATCCGAATCAGTCAATGAGGGTCACCCGGACAAGCTCTGTGACCAGATCTCCGATGCAGTGCTCGATGCCTGCCTCACACAGGACCCCGACAGCAAGGTCGCCTGCGAGACCTGCACCAAGACCAACATGGTCATGGTCTTCGGAGAAATCACCACCAAGGCCAATGTGGACTATGAGAAGATCGTTCGTGACACATGCCGGACAATTGGTTTCGTATCAGACGATGTGGGTCTTGATGCCGACAACTGCAAGGTTCTAGTGAACATTGAGCAGCAGAGTCCTGATATTGCTCAAGGTGTCCATGGTCATTTCTCCAAGAGGCCTGAGGAAATTGGTGCTGGTGACCAAGGCCACATGTTTGGGTATGCTACCGATGAGACCCCCGAGCTCATGCCACTCACCCACGTACTTGCAACCAAGCTTGGTGCCAAGCTCACTGAGGTCCGCAAGAACGGCACTTGTGCTTGGTTGAGGCCCGATGGCAAGACCCAAGTCACTATTGAGTATTTTAATGACAAGGGTGCCATGGTCCCAATTCGCGTCCACACCGTCCTGATTTCAACCCAGCACGATGAGACCGTGACAAACGATGAGATTGCCGCTGATCTCAAGGAGCATGTGATCAAGCCTGTGGTCCCAGAGAAGTACCTTGATGAGAAGACCATCTTCCATCTCAACCCATCTGGCAGATTTGTGATTGGAGGCCCTCATGGTGACGCTGGTCTCACCGGCCGCAAGATCATCATCGACACCTATGGAGGATGGGGTGCTCACGGAGGTGGTGCCTTCTCAGGCAAGGACCCAACCAAGGTCGACAGGAGTGGTGCCTACATTGTGAGGCAGGCTGCAAAGTCCATTGTGGCCAATGGACTTGCAAGGAGGTGCCTTGTGCAGGTTTCCTATGCCATCGGTGTGCCCGAGCCTTTGTCGGTGTTTGTTGAGTCTTATGGCACCGGAAAGATCCCCGACAAGGAGATCCTCAAGATTGTGAAGGAGACATTCGATTTCAGGCCAGGCATGATCTCCATCAACCTGGACCTCAAGAGGGGTGGCAATGGAAGGTTTTTGAAGACCGCCGCCTACGGACACTTCGGCAGGGATGACCCCGACTTCACCTGGGAGGTTGTGAAGCCACTCAAGTGGGACAAGCCCCAAGCTTGAAGCTTTAATGGCGGCTCTTCAGTCTTCACTCCATCGAATCAAAACATTGAATTGAATCGAGCCTGTGCTGCTTTTGCGCTCTCTCTCTATACCGGCATTGTGCCATTTGGGTTTTCTTTTATTAGTATTTTTATATTTTCGTGTTCTTTGAAGAATGTGTTATTTGTAGTTTATTATTATGAGGGGTTAACGGAGGTGTCAAAAAAAAAACATATGGATAGTTGGGGGTTTTTTCTTTTCAAGGTTGTTTCGCTACCTCTGCTCGCAGAGATTAATAAGATTTGACAGACACAGAGGTGGTTTTGCGGTGGAATAGCAACAATGTTCATTTGTTGTTGGTGCGCATGGCAAGTTGCATTTCTAATACAATTGATGTTTTTTCTCAATTGTCTTGTCACTCGTCCCTTTGTAGCGTGCCTCGGTTATACAATGTGAACTTAGCCGTTAGGTCATTGGTCAAGAATTCAAGTCATTTAATGACTTTAGCTCAAGAATTTAAGTCATTTAATGACTTATCAAGCTAAAAATACCGCAGTCGTGTCATTTAATGATTTTAACTCGAGAATTTAAGTCTTTTAATGAGTTAACGGCTAAAAATATCTTCAAGAATTCATTGACACAACGGCTAAAAATCTCAAGTATCTTGCCTAGAGTAAACTTTATTTTATTCTTGACAATTTCTCTGACAAAAATATGTTTTCAGATCTATGAGGTTAAGGCCTTTTAGGCTGTATAGAGGCATATAAAGCACGTTTATGCCAGTCTAGTTATGAATTTGAAAGTCTAGTCGGCGAGATAACCATACGTCTTGAATATGTCACAATGATGATGTTACTTCAAAATAATTATGTATATGTATAATACATTATGGTGACAATGTTTCAAACAATCACGTAGTGTCATGTGCAATGCTTAAACACATAGGCGGATGAGATTCGTTTGGGATACCACCATCTTAGAATACGAACTGTGTAGGCAAGTTGTTTTTCTAAAACGGCCTGTTTTGTCTTACCAGTGCTTTTTACATCCCTTTGTTAGGTCCCTTAATTTGCATCTCAAAAGAGCAATGGGGGGCCTTCAGTCCCAACAATTTCTTATTCTGGATGGACAAAGCACATGCAACCGAAGAATGGGGTTTCTTCTGAACGGACAAAAAATGTAGTTTTACAAGCAAAATCGCTATCAAATGCCAGCTACCAATCTTATTTGCTATATCTTCTCTGTTTCAATAATTTATTATCAATCATTTCATGATTCTAATATTTGTTATTGTGATGTTGATTTCAAGAATAATACAAGAGAATTAATTGGCGCTATTGGATTTGTTAGATTCGTCAATCAATTTTTATTGCTCTTTACCTTCTTAAAAATTTTAGCTTATTATTGATTATTAATTAAATAAGAGCACGATATAATAATAAATTAATGAGTATTTTTTTTGAACAAACGATATTACTGGAGGAGGGGGTGGGCTTAGCCTCACAATGAGCTAGCAATAATATGGTTTTAATTCACCTTTGGCGATAATTGAACTTAAGATCTCTCACTTACAAGTGAAGAGAAATACCACTAAACCGTAGTACAAAGTGACAAATTAATGAGTGTTTACTATAGAAATAAAATGTATATGAACCTACAACCGATTGGAGTGCCTAAGAATTCAAGGGCTCCTTTTTGGTAGCTTGGCTCGGGCCTCCAAAATCTCAGGGCCAACCTTGTTCATTTGCACAGGTTCATACGTTGAAGTGCCTAAGAATTCAAATACTTATTTAGACATTATGTTTAGATGAGGGAAATAAACTTAAAATTTTGATAAAAGCTGGAATTTGAAAATTAACATGTACCGATTCCCTTGTTTGGATTTATAAACATAGAAATTTAGAATTTCCGCGTGTGAAAAAAACTTGGAATTTGGGATCTCTAATTCCCATTTTAAATTCTATATAAATAGGTGTCATTTCTGAATTTCCATGAGTGAGGTTTTAAAATAACAAATTTCATTTCAAATTCCATTGTTCTTAACACTGTGTTTGAATGAAGAAATTTAAAATTACTAAGGAATTTTAAAATGATGGAAATTGAATTGACGATATTTTATTTTCTAGAATTTGTGAATTCTCTTGTTTGGTTAACCTAAAACCAATGGAATTGATTACGGAATTTTTTTTAAGCTCTCAATCATAGAAATTGGGAAATGGCACATGCTTACATGAAATTTAAACTTGGAAAGAGAAGGTTCCAAATTTCAAGTTTTTTTTTTCACCCATAAATTCTAAATTCATATGTTTATGAATCTAAACATGAGAACTAGTGCATGTCAATTTACAAATTTTGACTTTTATCTAAATTCCAAGTTTATTTCCCTCAACCAAATAAGAAAATTCACAAATTCTAGAAAATAAAATTCCGTCGTTTTGATTTCCTTTTTTTTTTTTAAATTTCCTTAGCAATCTTAAACTTCCTCATCCAAACATAGTGTAAAATGTTAAATGTTGCAGGTTGCCATTAAAATACATTATACAATGTTACAAGTTTTGTATGTAGCCGTTGCATATCCTGCAATAGGGTTCTTTTGGTCACCTACTAAAGATTTCTGGTACTTTATATGCAACATTCTGTACATTATACTCAGTATATCTTGAATCCAACCTTTTCTAATATTTGATGGTTTTGTGTAACTCCATTAGCATTTTAGCACTTGGAATGACAATAACCGTGACGAAGTGTTGTTACTTCATGTGTTATAATTTGGATGTGCAAGTAGTTTATACATTAGGTTAGGGTATCAATAAAGGAAAATTGGCCAAAATAATCAAATATTCGAATCTCATTTGTTGAAATGATTAATTTTTCAATATGACAGCATTTGATTTTGTTTTATCTTCAGAATTTGATTTTTGATCATTTTAGTGAATATTTCCCTTGATAAACATACACATAGTATAATAGAAAATAATATGTGTATGTTCATATACGTTTTTTAAATAGAAAATAATCCTACAAGATTATTATGGTTTCCACCATGATCGTTTAGGCCATGTGGCTCTTGTTCTCATTGCTTTCCCAATTGGGATTGTCTTTGCTTCCCTATTTGCCAATTGCATTGGAAAATTAAATTTCCAAGGAAGTAGGGAAAAATATTGTATTTGTCCAATCTTTAATGTTTACATGTGGAAATGTATCAGTGAATTTTCTTTTAATATATAGAAGTATATTATACTTTACCATAGTAGCAGAAAGTAATAATGCCTATATGTGTACTTTGGTGATGGGTCGATCCCTACTCATCTCCTAACATTTAACAATTTAACCTACTAACAAATTTTGTAATAGTAAATTGATAATTAAGATGGTATACGAATGTTGGAACTACTTCAATGATAGTTCAATGATATATTTACGCTAAGAAATGGTATGCTTTGGTTAAATCATATAATGGAACAACCATGATAATTTGAATTTCGTATTGAACTTGTCATTCATGAAATTCAAACGCAAGGCTTTTCATTTATTAGTAAAGACGAATACCTCTAAACTTATTAAGAGACATTGTTAGGAGCCACTTAGTGCTATGGTTTAGTTGTTCAAATTTACATTTTGCGAGAATCAGATCTAACATCTCTCACTTATAAGTAAAGAAAAATATTATTACATCGTAGTACTAAGTGACAGAAAATAAACATTAACCAGTCAAGAGCCTTAAAATATGAGTGATTTGGTGTATTAATATCAGCACAGATAACGTAAGAAAAGGTCAACAGAATCACTCCATCTCTTTTCGACGATGTTTCCCAAATTGTGAAGGAAAAAAAAAATGTTAAAGGAGTTAATACGAAAAGTCTAAATCATGAAGGTAGAATATCATATTATATAAATATTATATTTCTTATGTACTAATTTCTACATTAAAAAATTAAACTCGCCGTCCTCTTTGAAAATTAAATAAGTAAAGACATGAACTAACTAACAAAAAAAACAAAAAAAGTGTGTTATCCACACACTCATTTTTACTTCTCATACACCTCTTATTGATTTGTGTCCCTTTATCTTTTTCAATTCGTTTGATTCGATAGTCGAAAATTAAAAAGGTACGTGAAAAGTAAAAATGAGTGAATATCACACTAAAAAAAATGGTTTTAGCGCAGAGAACAATACTCACGGTCAGTTTCTCAACTTTGCATGGACCTCACTTGAACGTCTTTGATTACATCGACAAACTTATATATATATGTATATATATATATATATATATATTGCACAAGAAGTAATGAACTTAATATGATTTCGTAATATGCCTTCACTAACTGGTTAACGTTTGAGCATTACTGAATTGGTTAACGCTTGAATGTTATTGAATGGATCCTTGGGATACAGACCGGCATATCATTTCAATGGAGCTACAACCAGTTGAAAGAAGTGTCCATTCCGACACAGAGGAGGATGACGAACTGCATAATAATATCGTGGCGGTTCACTTCCCAATGTCGGAAGAATTACTAAGTCCGAATTCCCCATTCGACGTTGATAAAATAAAAATCATAGAGGAGGATGACGAAGTAGGATTGCAGTGGGCGGTTGATAAGAAAGAGATCACCGAGCAGGATGAGGAAGTTCAGTTGCAGTGGGCTGCAATCGAGAGACTGCCTACGGTTAAGCGGATCCGAAGCTCCATTTTCGACGTTGATGGTGAGACTGATAATGCAGCCAGCAACATTGGGAAAGAGTTGCAGGGAAGAGGGTGGTTGATGTTACAAAGTTAGGAGCAGATGAGGGGCATCTTTTCATAGAGAAGCTCATAAAGCACATTGAGAATGTCAATCTCCGACTTATGCAGATACTACGTAAAAGGATAGACCGGTAAGTACGTGTGCATTAAAATTTGACTACTTAGTGCTCTTTCACAATCACTGTTTATCTACTTCAACATTGCTGAAGGTTTCATTCAATTGTACAAAGAATCACGCGAAAGAAATGAAGCTATGTATAACTTTTCATTATTCGTTTAACCCTCATCGGTTGTCATACCTTCGTTGATTGTTTAACAAAGATGTTTTTGTCTAGAGTGAATGTTAAATTGCCGACGGTGGAGGTGAGGTACAAGAATTTGTTTGTGGAAGCAGAGTGTGAGGTAGTAGGAGGAAAGCCGCTTCCAACACTATGGAATTCTCTTCTAAGGTTCTTATCAGTAAGTGTGTTTTGTCAAATATTTAGGAGAGAGATGTTCAACAGGTCATCACATATTACAATTGAAGCAGCTATATTTAGTGATAAGTTCATGACATTTATGTTGGTATATGGTCCAGCCCATGATGAATGTTCTAGATTATTCTAGTAAGCAAGTGAGGTGGTTGGAGCATGCTAGACAATTCTAGCATGTTATTAAGTTGGTGGAAGAAGCTAGAAAGTACTAGCTTCCTTGGTTGCAAATGGAAAGATCTAGAAGCTACAATTTTGTGGCTAGTCTAGAACTATCTAAGCTAAAGGTTTGTAGAATATACTAGAAACTAGATTTTAGTTCAAGTTTGTAGAAGGAACTAGAAACTAGTAGAATGCCAAGCCCTCACCTATAAATATGGGTGTTGATGTTGTAGTGATGAAACCAAGTGAGGAGCAAAAGATCAAGTCCAAAGCTAGAGTTCCACTCCAAGAGTGAGAGTGAGAGTGTTCCACTACACATTGTGTGAGTGAAGTTTAGTGAGAGAGAAAGTGTTGTTATACTTTCTTGTATCCATCAAGCCTTGTCTTTGGCTTGGTAAGACTACTCTTGTTGTACTCATCATCTTCATATAGTGAAGATTGATTGTTGTTCCGTGGATGTAGGCATAAATAGCCGAACCACGTAAATTCTTGGTGTCCATTTTCTACTTTACCTTGTGCATTCTCTATCTTGTAGTACCGACATTCCTAACAATTTATCCTATAAATTTGATCAAGATACAACTTTTGAACAGGTTTTCACAAAGGTAATTTGGTGCAAATCTCCCGAAGCAAAGATAAGCATTCTAACAGATGTCTGTGGTGTCATCAAACCATCACGGTAAGCTAGCTTCAATTAAAACTAGAGTTAAATATCTTTGTATAGCAGACCGAGACAGAATAGTGAACCAGAAGATGGTTTTTATTGACTGAAGTTAACCGAGTTTTGCAAATGAGGAGTATTAAAGATTTTTACTCATTACTATGGTTTCAAGTGCAGGCTTACTCTCCTGCTTGGCCCCCCAGGACTTGGGAAAACCACCTTCTTATTGGCTCTTGCAGGAAAACAAGACAAATCTTTTAAGGTGAGAATTAGAAACCGAAAATTAATTCACATAAGCAAAAGGGTCACTCTTAACATACTTCTCTTCTCCGGTTCAAAACCACGGAGAAGTTTTTTCTACATTAGAACTGATAAACAGAAGACATGAATTAGCAGTCAGATTAATGCATGCCAATACTCGTTTTACTTAATTACTTGCGTATCAGTAAAACGCACGGGAAGTCAGGTATTAGACTGATACCAACTCATTTATTTTTTCAGGTTTCAGGGGAGATTTTTTATAATGGTTACAAGCTAGATGAGTTTGTTCCCCACAAAACATCAGCTTACGTTAGCCAGCATGACCTTCACCTGCCTGACATGACTGTGAGGGAAACAATTGACATTTCCGCCCGCTGCCAGGGTGTTGGCAGTAGAGCTGGTGCATATTCCTTATTCCCTATTGCATTTACTATCGGGTTAGTCGTGTAGCTCTATTGACACATGAAGTTTAATTTTGATCGTATACTATGCAGATATAATGATGGAGGTCGGCAGAAGGGAAAAAGAAGCATGAATTGTCCCAGATCCGGATATTGACACCTACATGAAGGTAATTGTAAAGTCTCATAAAATTCCTAGTAAATCTTACCAACCTGTTCTGTTAGAGGTTTTAGTGATTTTACAAAATACTCGCAGGCAATTTCAGTTGAAGGACAAAGGGGAAATCTCCAAACCGATTATGTTTCGAAGGTAAATTTTTCTCCAACCAGTGTTGGACTGGACAATGTTAACATTAAGTAGTTCAAACGTGACGTTTCTCACTCACTCTGACGTGAAAAATGAATTACGATATTTTGGAATCTCGTTAGATGCTTGGATTAGATATGTGTACTGACACATTGGTTGGTGATGCATTAAGAAGAGGCATTTCCGGTGGCCAGAAGAAAAGGCTGACAACCGATAGTGAAATCTTGAATCCGAGGGAAATTTGAATGTTATTACTAATTCCCATGTAGAAAAATGTTTCAAACATAACATTCCTCTTCTGTTTAATCTTCAGGAGAAATGATTGTAGGTCCTACAAAAGCTCTATTTATGGATGAGATATCGACGGGATTAGACAGCTCTACAACCTTTCAGATAGTTACCTATCTTCAGCAGCTGGTGCACATCACAGATACAACTGCATTGGTGTCACTTCTTCAACCAGCACCTGAGACCTTTGATCTTTTTTATGATGTAATACTAATGGCAGAGGGGAAGATAGTTCACCACGGTCCTCGTAGCCACGCAGTTAAGTTTTTCAAAGATTGTGGTTTCAGGTGCCCACCAAGAAGGGGTGCTGCAGATTTCCTTCAAGAGGTGATCACAAAGAAGCACAATACTGGAAGCATGCTAACATTCCCTACGGTTATGTTTCTGCAAACAAATTTTCTGAACTTTTCAGAGCAAGTTACTTGGGGAAGAAATTAGACGATGAGTGTGGATGCAAATTTCTTCCTCCTTAATCTTGGACAAAATTACACCTACAAAACAAATAACACCTTAGATGAAGGCCAATAGCTTCACGTGCCCACGACGAATGGGAGTGCTTTGGCCGAAGAACTTTCGATGCCAAAGTTAGAATTTTGAAGAAAAAGTGTTTGGATAATTTAGAGAGTTTAGCAAAAGAATTGGAATTTAGTTTGAGAGAATGAGGGGGTTTATACAGGGGAGTGGCCGGCCACCTTGGGAGGAGATGGACCGGCCACTTGGATGGATTTGTGTGCTAGGTTCATGATTTGTGCTTAATTAGCTAATTGATGGGATAATTATTTGATTACTTGGCTTATTAATATAATAAAAGAGGAAGGAATTTGGGGGTTACCTTGTGGAGAAGATATAATGAGGATGGATGAAATAGGTTGTAAATAAATACCTATTTGGGCACTTTTGACTTGATTGAGGGATGTTTGTTCACTGCTCGTGCGTAGGAATTCCGGTGTGCCTCGAGGGTAGTTTTGTCATTTTCACCCAAAAATCCACGTGTCGCCTCTTGATTATTTTTTGCTCCACAAATGCCCCCACACCTGTTGGGCTGCTCGCAGGAATGGGCAGCAGGTGTAGAGATCTACTTGCTTTAGGAAACATATGCTTGTTTCATATTTTGATGTAGATTCCATCTTTAAGTAGAAATTAGGTCATTCTAGGAAAAGAAAATAAATTTCTCTCAAAGCCTATTTAAGTCCACCTTAAGTGGGTTATTAAATCAACTTTGAAGAGCGGTTTATTCTACCCTACAAGAGAGAAAGAGAGAGAGAGAGCTTAGTGGATATTTGTTCCCCCTCCTCTAGCAATCTTCTACATCTTGCTCGTGCAAAAGACTGTCTTTTGTTGCTTTATTCATCTTCTCCGTGCCGTACCGATGTAAGAAAAATTTAAATTTTCTTGTCTTCTTCTTAGATAGTGCTGTCGCGGGGCAGCTGTCGGGGTGGTGCGGCACATCGGCTGGTAGGGGCCAAGAGTAGGCTCGGCATGGGTCGATGAGGTGTTGTGGCAGGGACCACTGCTTTAGGCTACTCGGCTTGGCTAGAGCCAAAGGCAGCTTGTGCGGCTGAGGCCGTAGATTGTGGCGCTAGGGTGCAGTACTGGGCGAGTCGCATGGCCCGTGTTCTTTAGGTTCTTGGACCTGACACAGTCCAGGCCGGTGATTTGGAGAAATGAGAAGGTCGCGGGCCTTATGGGCTGCTAGAATGCTGGGCATACAGGCCTCCTGCCTGCTAGTCCGAGAGAAAAATTGAGATAAAAGCCAGTATGGGTTGAGCTTTCCTGCTGAGTACCATGAATGACATTAGCTGCTTAGTCATCTTCGCTGAGAAAAAAAAAATGGGATGCTCCTGAGAGATGAAATGAATACGATTAAGGCGAATGCATTAGCTCGTCCAATCGCTGTTGTGGATCCCGCTACAAGTGAATGTGGGAAAAAAGATCTTCCTCGCTTGCTCAAGAGATGTCGACTGAGAAAAAAAACCACATACTTCTTCCGCTATTCGAGAAGGTTTGCCAGCTGCCCTCAGGTTTTTGATTGACTTGAATTTTTCCAAGAGGACGAAATATGAGGTTGCTAAATCTGAGCCAGTGACACTTGTCATGCCAAAGATGGCTAGTTCGATTGCTGATAAAGTTGCTCAGCGTAGAGCTCCTGTCATGCCCCACAATGCTGAAGTCTGTACCAAGAAGTTCGTCAGGAGCTAAGTCTGGTTCACCTTTGGAAAAGCTTGTTATTATGAAGAGCGATAAAGTGGACTCTGCTGCTGAAGTGGCGCCACGACCCATTCCTCTTACTGTTGAGATTGAATCGCATGCTGGGAAGGAAGAGGAGATTGAATCGCCTGTTGAGAAGGAGGAGACTGCTCACGTGGGTAGCTGTGAGAAATCCACTATGCCTGCTTCTGGGGAGGTTACTGAGATATGTGCGCTTTTGAAACCAGATCTGTTTGAAGACATTGACACTTGTGCCAAGTTTATCGATGGCATTAGAGGGATTGATTTCCCAAGTTCCTTTGTGAAGCATACGACCGAGTATAGGAAGAATGCCCTACTTGCCATGATGCAGATGAGGACTATTCTAGCAGCCGATTCTATGATCCTTAACCAAATTGATACTAAGGCTACCAATGAGGTGGCAAGGGTTGTGGCAGCCGAAACTTATTCTTCTGCCGAGAAGATCAAGAGGTTGGAATATGAGCTCGTTGCTTTAAAGGGGTCTAATTTTCTGCCCTCACTTCTCTGCAGCTTGAGATCGCTCGCCAAGAGATCGTTGACTTGAAGACTAGGCTTGACGCGATCCAAGTTAAGTATGAAAATGCAAAGAATGAGATCGAGTGTTATATACCTTAGGTTCAATATCTTAAGCATGCCATTTCTGAGCTTCGTTCCTCTACTTATGCAAAGGATGAAAAGTTGATTGTTGATTATAACCAAGTGATTCACTTTAAGAAGGTCGTTGATAGGCTTGAACCCCAAATGTTGGAACTCCATGGTGCATTGAAGATCAACGAAAGTTTGAAGAAATAAATGGATGAGCTGCAGCGAGTCCGTGTTGGTCTGCTCGAGGGGACCAGGCAGCTGAAAGGTGAGAAGGCTGGGCTCGAGGCTCTGCTTGTTCAAAGTGAGGCCGATTTCTACAAGCTGGGTTATGTATATCATCTTTTTGGGTGGCCGTCTGACTTTTAATTTTCTAGTAAAAACTTCGAGACCTTTTCTATTTCTCAGGACGACTTGCTCGCCTTCACTTTTAAGTCTTCTATTGGTGAAGTACTTGGAGAGATTAGTACCCAGGTTGAGACAGCCGGGGGTGAAGCGCTGGATAGTGCCGCTGTTGAGAATGTTGCGGCTGCTGAAAGTGTGGCAACCGAGTAGCCGTGCAGTGTCCAAGCTGCTGAATAATAATCTTCTAAGTAGTCTTTAGGATTTTCTTTGTTTCCTTCGTTGCTTTTTTATTTGCTTGTACTCCTTCGGTCTTTACTAGCTGTTTATCAATTTTGTTAGAAAATTTAATAAACTTGCTTCCTTCGCTTTTCTCCATCTTCGCTTCTTTTGTTCATGCCCTAACCTTTAGACTTTGTAGGACAGTGGCAGGCGTGCTACTTTTCTATAAGCAGATAAGCTTGCGTAGCCTACGTAACCGTAAGTGGTGGTGTAGAACTTTGCAAGATTGTTAGCCATAGGGTTGGCAGCCGGATACCTTACTTACAGAAGCAGACAAGTCCGTATATCCACTAAGCTGTTAACCTTGGCTTCCTCTAAATCCGTAGGTTGCGCAGCAAGTATCACAACATTTTAGAACTTGGTGTAAATCATTCCGTAGTTGGCAGAGGTGAAGCTTATCGACTACGTAGCATGTCTGTGAGACCCTGTATTTTAGAAATATATTATTATTATTATTATTATTATTATTATTATTATTATTATTATTATTATTATTATTATTATTATTTAAAAAGAGTTTAATTTTACATATTTATATGTGTTTTTGAGTTACTAGGATCTTATTGAAAAAGACGACGGGGTATCGAAACAACCTTATAATTATTAGTACCCTAGTTTAACTGAACGTATCTATCTACTTTAGTTTATATATTAAATCCTTTTAAGAACTTCCAGAAGACTTCTATATTTCAGTTGAGGTGTTGTGGCAATATATAGGGACTATAGATTTCCCCCTTAGCATTTTGGTGATGACTATAAAGCTTGGAGCTATCAAAGATATATTGCATGGAGTTGGAAACTTTAGCATGAGGTGGGATGATTGCAGCCATGCACGTATTAACTCTCCTTGCACCGCCACCAGTCATGACATGCATTGTTACTTTATGTTGGTCTTCTTCTGATTGGACCAACCAAATTACTTAGTCTCCAAGATAAGTAGCAGCTACATCTCCACCCATCTAATGATTTTCTAGTTAAATCTTACCCACTGAAACTAGCCGACTCATCTAGTCTTGCCGCCATCATTTTCCTATAAATAGGAGATTAACTCCATTTGTTTTTCCAGCATGAGCTAGCATGTAATGGATGCTCTGGAGCTCGTTCACTTAATATATTTATTGAGCTTTTAACCCGTGTCAATTTTTATTTATTGAGCTTTTAACTCGTTCACTTAAGAGGAGTTTATTTTTCAACCCGTGTCAATTTTTATTTATTTATTGAGCTTTTAACTCACGTTTCAGATTTGGGTTTGAGTTTTTATTACCGACCCGGGTCCAGGGCGTGACAATGTTGGCAATGGATAAAGCTTCGTATATGCGCATTAGCTTGTTTAACCTTTCACAAGAATGTGCGGTTGTATAAGTCTAGTGCCTCTTTATTGCTTAAAGGGCAAGCCGTAGGCAGTCTTCTGGAAACCGTAAGCTACCTTAGTGCACTCAGGCAACTTTAGGGTTCCAGGACAGCCGTCTCTATGGCGTACTGCGTAATTTGCCCCCTCAGTCTTTAGGGCCCGGTTCTTTGCAGATTAGGCTAATAGACCCAAAATCCTTCAGTTAGTTAGGCCTTGAAAAAGACCATTGTGACTACTTCTAGGAATACCGGCACAAGCCAACGTGCTTCTAGTTATACTAGGGCAACCCGGCTCATCCACGTCTAGATATTCGAAGTGTAGAGTTTATCCTCCCGCTTTGGAGAGCAGACTCATATGGGTGTCGGAGAATTGGTTTACCCTCTCGCACTGGAAAACATGGTTGGTCCTTTAGGGGAGCAACTCCTGTGATGAATCCCTAAGAAGGGCGCATTTTTTTTTTGAAGTGCCGGGATGATCAGTTGTTGTAAGCATGTAGTTGAGTTAAGTTGCAAATTACTTATGAATTCCTCATTGAAAAAAACGAGTGAAACGAATGAATAACTTAGTTGTAAAAGACTGCATAACAATTGGATAGTCATCGGCTTGCGAGGTGGTGCCCTTTGAGCTGCTTGAGTCTTTAGGTCTTGATATAGTGGGAGGTCACACATGGCATTTCCTCAAGTTGTAGGCGTTCCATTGATCTTGTACGGACCTTCCCAGATGTGATTAATCTTTTTGGAGCCTTTTCTACGGGCAGTGATGTAGGTTTTCTGTAAGACTAGATCTCTGGGTTGGAACTGCCGGATCTTGGCTTTTTTGTTGTAGTTAGAGATGAGTTGCTGCTGGTAAGTTGTAATGCGGGTGATGGTCTGCTCGCGCTTCTCCTCTACCAGATCTAAGCTTGTGGCCATTTCCTTACTGTTTGGTAACTGGTCGTTTGGTGGTGTGATACGCCCACATACATCTGGAGAGTTCATCTAGCCATTTTTCTTTCTTGTCGGAGAGAGATTTCTTGAGGTAGTCAAAGATCATCTTGTTGGATGTTTCGGCTTGCCCATTATCTTGAAGATACCTCGGCGTGGACATATGCTGCTTGATGCCATACTTTTGAAGAACTTCGCCAAATCTTTGCTCACGAATTGCTAGCCGTTGTTGGTGACTATGGACTGAAGGATGCCAAATTGGAAAATTATGTTCCTTTATATGAAGTGATCTATGCTCATCTGAGTTGTGGTTGTTATGGGTTCTGTTTCTACCCATTTGGTTGCCACAATCATCATGCCTCTGTCCCCAGTAGCGAGAGGCACAAGTCTTACCAAGTCGATTGCCCATTGCATGAATGGCTATGGATTCGTCTGCGGGTGTAGTTTGCTAGCAGGCAATGCTGGTATCGGCTTGATGCGTTGCCAGTAATCGCTCTTTTGGGCTAACTCCTTAGTATCTTGGTGCATGGTGGGTCATTAGTAGTCTGCGTTGAAAGCCTTATGTGCTAAGGATCGGCCTCCGGAGTGATTTCCATAAACGCCTTTGTAGATTGAGTTTAAAACCTTCAAGTCATCGGGAGACATTAGGCAGCAGAGATGTGGTCCAGTGTAAGATCTTCAGATAAAAATGTCGTTCCACATGTAGTAGCATGATGCCTTTATTTGGAGCTTTCTAGACTCCTATCTTTCCGTAGGGAGTGTGTTATTGACCAAGTAGTCTAGAATAGAACTTTGCTAGCTTGGAATTATACTAACCTATGACACCTCGGCTATTGGCTCCACCTCTATGCTTGGCTTGTTTAGATGTTCCACCTAAATAGAGCGTTTGAGTTGGTGGTCAAGGGCGGAGCCTAGGTTGTCTAATGCGTCCGTGTGGGTCTTGTCTGCCCGCGAAACTTGAGTGAGAGTGTAAGTCTGAAATGCCTCAAGTTACTTGCGTACCTTTTTTACGTATTACACCATCTTTATATGTTTTGCCATGTACTCCTTGGTATTCTGGCTGGTGATTAGCTAGGAATTGGAATGAATTGTGAGCTTTTTCACCGCTAGGTCTTTTGCCATTAAGAGGCTTGGTAATAAAGCCTCGTACTCTGTTTCGTTGTTGGATGCTTTGAAGCCTAGAGTGATCGACTGCTCGGGCATTGAACCGTCTGGGGTGACAAGGACCATGCTTACCTCCGAACCTTTGTAGTTAGATGTGCCGTCGATATGCAAATCGGGTAGAGCAGGTGCTGCTAGAGCGTGCTTAGCTTGTTGGGTCGCTCTGTTGCGTTGCCTAGGCTAGGCGTGAAAGCAC
Organism: Crataegus laevigata; assembly: GCA_963580275.1. Taxonomy (NCBI): domain Eukaryota; kingdom Viridiplantae; phylum Streptophyta; class Magnoliopsida; order Rosales; family Rosaceae; genus Crataegus; species Crataegus laevigata. The sequence continues at coordinate 10,635,150 of OY756940.1, read as the reverse complement.
AGTATGAAGCTGTGGAGCTGGGCCGTGTAACATGTAGCAGGAGATGCTCAACTGCCGGTATTGGACCACTATAAAGTTAAATTATGGAGCAAGGATCGGCTGGGGCTATGTGACACATAGCAGGAGGTGGTGTTCAACTGCCAGTACATGTTGCTCCTAAGTAGAATCTTTTGGAGCGACGAGGACAAAAATTACTTCCGAGTGTGTCATTCTAGTGTTTTCTGCCCTTGGCGCGCCTTTTGGGTCGACTTGTTGTGTTCGTCAGAAAACTTTGCATCCGCTAAACTTGAGTTTCCGGGTTGCAACAACTATCGCCAAAGTTAGCTTTTGAATTTCTGTTAGCATTGATGAGAGCTTTTGAACTATAAAATATAGGTAATCGGGCCCCCAGCTCTTCTTGTATGATGGTAGACCTTATTGCTACTTCTGAGACTGCCAAATAGATGTATAAGTTCTCCGCTGCTTCTGGCTTGGATAGTAAGGGAGGTGATATGAGATATTTCTTCAGGTCTTGGAAAGCTTTTTCGCACTTTTTGTCCCATTTGTCATGTTGTGCCCTCTTGATGGCCTTGAAAAAGGGCTTGCATCGATCGGTGGACCGCGAAAGAAAGCGGTTGAGGCTGTTCGTCCGGTCAAGCTTTGGATATCTTTCAAGGCAGTAGGAGATTTCATCTCTAGAATCGCTCAGATTTGCTTGGGATGTGCTTTGATTCCTCAGTGGGTTACTATGTACCCTAAGAATCTATCTGAAGATACTCCAAATGTGTATTTGATACGGTTGGGATCGAGAACTTAGAGTAATTCTTGGTTGTCTGGCCCCCTCTATTTGGGGATCAGTCTCTACGCTTGGCCCCTTACTTGTTTTTGTTATTTTGCTGCTTTCCATACTCCTTCTCAGCTGCTACTTCATTTCGAGGCTGCTCAGGCACCTTGTCTGCTCACTGAACCTTGTCCCAAAGTGCGTGCTTTTCTGCTAAAGCGAAGAAATCTGCTAGAGTTAGATCTTCTTTAATGATCAACTCTCTAAACAACGGGTGGTTTACCGGGAGTCATTTTTGGAAGGCTGCTCTTGCTATCGGTTGTCGCATCCGACTATCTTGACTTCTTCTTGATTGAGCGATAAGATGAATATTCTTTGGTGAAAACCAAAGAAAGTTCATCGAAACTCCGGATGGATTGTGGCAGCATGGTATGAAACCAATCTTGTGCTTCGCCTTGTAAAGTAGTGGCGAACATCTTGCACATAAATGCATCATTGTTTCGATAAAGAACCATCGTGCTTCGGTAGTGCTTCAAGTGCCTATCTAGATCTTCATCTCTTTTGAAATATGTGAAGTGCAGCATGCTAAACTTTCGTGGAAGTTCTACCTGCTCAATCTCGTCTATGAAGGGTGACCTACTCATGTTGGTTATGTCTCGACGTAGTGCCTTATCGGCGACTTCATTGCGTTGGAAATCACGCAAACATTCATTCAAGAGCCTCTTTACTTCTTCCTAAATTTGCCTTTGTTGGGGGTGGTAGAGCTCTCGGCTGCCCCCAGTCTTGACCTGCTGGTCTAGGCTGCTCTTCAATATGCTTGGCTCGTCTATGCCGAGGTGGCGGTGTATGTGGTTGACTTTTGGCAGGTGAAGGAATTCTTCACAGACTGGCGGTTGAACTCGAGTCGGATTGAGTGACTGATTCTCTCCGTCCTTCGTGTTACCTACTCTGATGTGATATGGATGATGCTCCTTGCAGGCTTGGCCATGAATGAACGCTTCGCATAGAAGACTGCTTATGTTGATTATCGGAGTATGGCTCTAACAGTGAATGTATGCTCGTCCGTGGGCCTAGTCAAGAGTGCACGCTCCTCCGATTGCTAAAATAGGAGTATACGCTATCTCGGGGGCCCAATCGAGAGTGTACACTGACCAAACGCTCGGTTTGTGGCTGGTCGAGTGCCTATTTGTAGGGACTCTACTGGAGAGGTCTATCTGCCCTTGTCCTACTTCGGGATACCTTGCTGGGGCACGTTGCATCTTGGTGTGCCGTAAGAGCTGATTCACCAAAGTCGTCTACTGTGCAAGGCACTCGTCAACTCTATGACTTGTCGAGACAAATATTGTTCGCCATTTGGATTAGAGGAGCTTGAAAGGAGTGTGCCTCCTTGAGCAGTGAAAATGTGGTGAAAATGCCCCTGGTTGTGTTACTCTTGGAGTCGAGACGGTTGTGTTACTCTTGGGCTGACTTGGAGTCAGACGGTTGTGTTACTCTTGGGCCGACTTGGGCTGCTTGGGTGACCACGAGAGCAAGCTGAGCCGCGAGAACAGGCTAGGCTCCAAAAGCAGGCTGCTCAGCGCGTGATGCTTGTGAATACGAGGCATGGGCTCGGCTTGGCAACGCATTGGGCTCGTGTTAGGCATCGAGTGACTTGGTTCGGGCCATAGCTTTGGTGGTGTGGGCCTTGGATAGCACGACATAGGCCATGGTAGTGGAGCCATGGACCTTGCCATAGGTGGTTGCTGTGGTGGCCACCGCGGTGGTTGCCATGGTGGAGCCTTGTAGCAGTGGTGCCGCTCCCCCTAAGATCACATTTAGTCTTGTGGATCGCCGTGGTCCCATTTCTTAAATATTGGAATTTTCACTCGTGGAATTTTCTGAATTTCTAGCCATTGTATTTCTCTTTTACGTTTTATCAAAGAATCTTTGCAAATAAAAAATTTTAATAATAAGAACGTATGAAAAACTGCAAGTGGACTAGAAAATAGAGAAAAAAAAACCTTTTTATGCGAGAGTCTTCTACAAGGATGGATCTCAACTCTCAATGAAAGCACCAATTTGTGGATGCAAATTTTTTCCTCATTGATCTTGGACAAAATTGCACCTACAAAACAAATAACACCTTAGGTGAAAGCCAATAGCCTCACGCGCCCACGATGAATAGGGGGCTTTGGTCGAAGAACCTCTGATGCCAAAGTTAGAATTTTGAGGAAAAAGTGTTTGGAGAATTTAGAGAGTTTAGCAAAAGAATTGGAATTGAGTTTCTGAGAGAATGAGGGGGTTATATATGGGAGTGGCCGGCCACCTTGGGAGGAGATGGACCGGCCACTTGGATGGATTTGTGTGTAGGTTCATGATTTGTGCTTAATTAGCTAATTGATGGAATAATTATTTGATTACTTGGCTTATTAATATAATAAAAGAGGAAGGAATTTGGGGTTACCTTATGGAGAAGATATGATGAGGATGGATGAAATAGGTTGTAAATAAATACCTATTTGGACACTTTTGACTTGATTGAGGAATATTTGTCCACTGGAAATTCCGATGTGCCTCGAGGGTAATTTTGTTATTATCACTCCACGTGTCGCCTCTTGATTATTTTTCGCTCCACAATGAGCTCTCAAAACCATACGATAAATCACAGTGATATGATAATGCCTTATCATTTAGTACTTACTCTGTGAGCAAATGGGAGTTGTTCAAAGCTTTTTTGGCCCGAGAGCTTCTTCTCATGAAACGGAATTCCTTTCTCTATGTATTCAAAACAGATCAGGTTTACCGCTTAATGATATCACTTTTAGGGGTTGTACTTCTGAAGTTAAACTCAAAATCACTTACTATATTTTCTCTCTCTTTTTTCCCACAGCTTGTCATCACTGCATTTATTACAATGGCAATCTGTATAAGCACCCATAGGACCGTGGATTTGATAAATGCAAGTTTTTTTTATGAACTTATTGTTTTATACACTTATTCGACTTATGACCAACGGAGTTGCAGAGCTGTCCTTGACTGTTACTAGATTACCAGTGGTTTACAAGCAAAGAAGATTCAATCTTTATCCAGCATGGGCATATTCTCTTCCAGCCTCTATCCTGAAGGTTCCATTTTCAGTAATTGATTCACTGCTGTGGACAGCAATAACTTACTATTTGATCGGGTACGCTCCAGACATAAAAAGATAAGATATCAACTTTATAGTCACACGACAGAACATGAAAGGCTTGAACAATAATCATAATAATGCCTCAAGAATATGCTATGGGTTTTCGGTTCTTCTGCCAGTTCCTTGTGCTATTTGCTCTCCACCAAGCATCGACATCCATATGTCGTTTAATTGCTGTAGTTTTCCAAACTATGGATGTTGTATCAACTTGCGGTATTTTAATCTTAGTGCTAATGCTTTTATCCGGAGGCTTCATCTTGCCACGATGTAAGTCCATTTATCGTATTTTTCCTTTAGTTACATGCAACTACAACTAGACTAATAACGTGTTTTTGCAGCCTCTTTACCTCCTTGGTTGCGTTGGCTATTCTGGTGTTCACCTATGACTTATGGGGAAATCGGTACAACTCTAAACGAGTTCCTCGCTCCTCGCTGGCAAAAGGTACAACTCAAGATGATAAACTTTTTTAGTACCTGATCATCGAAGTCGAATAAGTGTTTTGACAGTGTTAATTCATTTCTTTAGGTCTCAGAGGGAGACACAACCCTAGGGAATAAAGTTCTAACTAGGCATGGTTTGAACTTTGATGGCTATTTCTATTGGATATCAGTAGGAGCATTACTCGGGTTCACAATGCTGTCTGATCTTGGATTTATTTTAGCATTAACTTACTTAGACCGTAAGTACATTTTAATTGACAGATGATAGCTTAAGTATTACAGTCCACTTCATCAGTTTACTTAAGCTTTTCCTTATACAGCTCCAAAAGGTGTCTCGGGCTATTGTTTCGAAAAAAAGATGATCTCAACTTCGAAGAAGGGAAGCTCGCAAAACTGGTGCACGGTTGGAAAATGAATCAACTCTATCCTATTTATTCAAAACCATGAGAGAAAGGATTGTTGGATAAATATCAACAATCTGTGATAAACTTAATTATGTTAATAAATAATAAATGCGAATAAATGTATTAACAGAGTATAAACAATGCGAGATAATATTGAACACACAAATTAAAAATTGAGGCTTGCGTACCGCAATGTCCTTAAAACAGATATTTCGTCCCTATTAAGTGCTTGTAGTTCTACGGACGTCTGCCTTATCAGGATTCAACGATCTAAGTTAGAATTCCAGCACCGGAAAACTGACTTCTGGCGAATTTCTATGTGGTTCTCTCAGTAAGAAGGTTTAAGAATTTAGAAGAAGAATTTGATATTTTCGGTGTTCTAAATGCCATGCAGATAGATGCATATATAGTGGGATTATGCCTGTTTGTAATAGGTATGAGAATGAGATGTGACTGTTGGAAGACATCTCTTTAGAGGGGTACTGTGCTCTCTGCGTTTTTTCATTCACTACAAACTTCATTTAAAAATATGAGTCTGTTAAAAAAATAATTTAATTTAATTAAAAATTAATAATTAAAAAAATTTAATCATTAGAGCCCAAGGCCCACCTTTTGATAATTAATTATATATTTATTATCAATTAATTTGATACACCCCAAAGCTCAATCCCATTGTTGAGCCCAATTTTATTCTTCATGGTTCATCACTCCAATCACTATCTATAAGGGATAAAGTCTTATAAAGTGAGGAAACCTTATGAGAATGGTCAATGTGGGACAATGAAATTTCTACTCAAAAGCTTAAAATTTCCAACAATACCCCACATTTGAGTTGAAATTTTCATTCAAACTCCAAACAATACTCCACATTGAATGCAAATGTATGACTAGGTTGTCTAAACTGAGAGAGAATAGACATGATAAGCATCGAGTGAAGTGTCTTTTGGACTTGAACTTACCCTAGTGAAAACATATCGGAATTACTTGGTGACGCAGTGGATGTGAAAGATTTTGAACTGTTCACCACAATAGTAAATCGAGACAATATGCTACACACATATCATGTATGCCACACGTCAATTGATTCAATTGTGTTCATTTTGGTCCTGAACAGATCCCGAATTTTGTAAGAGCTTTAGAGAATTTAGCCATTTCAATTCTCATAAATGCGACCCCATTTACTCCTATATAGGTGACATTAATTAAGAATAGTCTGCCATATTCTTCTTGATAACAAGATATTAATATAACCATGTCATCCGTGTGCAATCATCTATGAACGTTACAAACCACCAAATACCAGATGAAGTAGTAATCAAAGATGCTCCCTAAACATACGAATGAACAAGACCATAAGGAATAACACTTTCATTAGAATTCAGTGGATAAGAAACACGGTAACTCTTGGCGAGTATGCAAGTGTCACATTAAAGTCTGAAACTAAACAACCAACAAATAAATCTGGAAACATATGCTGCAAATAACTGAAAGATGGATGACCCAAACGGTGATGCCATAACCATATATGACGCCGCTTGTGATCAACGGCTCCTTGGGCGAGATTGACCCGTCTTGTACTAACATCATCCACAAAATAGAGATACCCCATCTTAGTAACACGACCAATTATCTCCTTCGTGAGAATACTCTGTATAAGACAAAACTTTAGATACATTAGCACACAACAGTTCAATTGTTCAATATCTTGGCCAAGAGACATCAATTTATAATTTAGTGAAGGTACAAGTAATGTATGAGGCAAAGAGAGAGTGAGCTTGAGGCGCATGGTGCTAATGCCGGTTACCGGTGAGTTGACTCCATTAGCATTAGTAATATTACGTCGAAGTGGAATGGTATTACAAGCTAAATCAGTGGGATCATAAGTCATATGGTATGTGGCATCGAAGTCAATGATCCATCCAGATGGAGTAGCATCACTATTCATATTAAAAACATAACCACAGTTACCTGAGGACTCTGGAGACATGTCGGAAGAACTCAAAACAAAAGGAGGATCATCTTGAGATATCAAAGATGATTGGGACATGGAGGTGGCAAAATGGGTTTGCCTAAGCTTGGCTTGCTCATCTTCTTCTCGTTGTTTCTGAAGCTTCAACGGTTCCCACCAATCAGGATAACCATGCAATTGGAAGCAATTATCACAGCCATGCTTCTCACTACCGCAGTAAGTACAACAATCAGCAGGGACGGGTGGTTTAGGACGAGGAGGACGGGGACTCGTGGTGGACCATGAGGCCGTCCTAACAGCAAAAAGCGAGCCCTGTGCTGGGCTCGGGGCAGTAGCCTGGGGTTGCAGTCCTAGGCTCGATGTAAGTGACTTATCAGGGGTGCAAAGACGAGGTGGAGCTACGGCTCGTGTGGCAAGTCGAGCCACCATGGCTACCTCACTTGGTAGCTGTCCTCCGGTATTCATCACAACTTGTCGCATTTCCTCCAGGTGAACATAGGCAAAAGTTTGTTCAACGGAAGGAAATGGCTTAGTTCGTAGAATATCACTATGAATTTTATCAAACACCTTATCCAATTCTGCAAGCAAAGTGTACACAAGATCTGTTTGAACAATTTTATTAAAAATTTCAATATCAGTATTGCACTTCATCTGATTAGGTCGATGATAATCAATCTCCTACCACAAAGATTGAAGATCACTATAGTATGTCTCCACCGTTAGTCCATCTTGCCTTATGCAAGAGGCCTTACAGGTAAGATCATAGACTTGAGATATATTGGAGTTGTCATAATAAGTGCGAGCAACTGCGTCCCACACTTCCTTTGTCATCAGTAGTCAAAGAAAATACCCAATCAAATTGGGTTCCATAGAGTTGATGAGCCAACCCTTCACAATAGCGTTCTCCGTACGCCATTTGATGAAGGATGAATCGTCGATAAGTGGTTGGGGATTACTCCTAAACAAGTAGCCCAACTTGTCTTTTCCAGCAACAAACATCTCAACAATCTGAGACCAAATTTCATAATTGGCAACATTGAGTTTGATGCCAATCAAAGCAGTAGACGAATCATGATGGACAATATGTGTAACAACTTGCGGTATAGGTAGAGTAAGATTCATGGTAGGGTCGGTTAGGACATTATTGTTTAGTGTAGGAGTAAAATCAGTTAGGATGGGGTTGCTTGAGGGAACGGGCAGAGCAAAAATCCTAGGATCTCTGCTCTGATACCATGCTAATTAGGGCTTACTAGAAACTTCAACCCGCGCTCTGCTGCGGGATTAAAAATTGTATGGAAGATTATGTTTGAAAAATAAGACAACAATTCATCAATTGTGCAATGGAAAACATAGCATTAGAACCAGGGCCGATCCAGAGATTTTTGAGGCCCGGGGCGAAGCCAAAAAAAGTGCCCTAACTTCTTATAAGAAAACTATTTATTTTTATACGTAAGACATCGATAAAATTATACTTAGAAAAGCACTTGAAACTCAATAATTTAGAAATACATAAAGACTAATTTATTTTGTATTGGGAGAAGGAAACAAAAAAACTCTGGGCTTACAAGTAGATGATGAGTTTTGTTTTCCATGTGAACTTTGAAAGTGTTTTTGTATAAATCATGAGGTGTTTTTTCTTATTTACTAACCTTGTCAATATGGGGCTAAAAAAATAATGATGTTTTCGAGTCTTTAATTGATATGTATTAGTAATGAATGGACATTAAATTAAATATTTTGATAACACGTCATATAATTTGTCAATTTGCTCTAAAAATTTGGTCTGCGTATTACTCATCGTTGAAGATTAGACTTGAATTGAAATGAATATTTAAAAATAACAACCCACATAGCTACGAGCTAGTAACTAAAAATAAATTAACAACAAAACAAAAATTTGTAAAATTGAAAAAAATAAACATGCACATAGCATTTCGAACTTAGGACCTCTTGTTAATTTTAAACAATAAAAACCACTACTTCTAATTAAACTTCTTGATCCTTTAACCAAATTTTATAAATTTATACTCTTATGAAAAGAAATTTGTAAAAATTTGAAAGTAAATAAGCACATGTGGTGTTTTGAACCCAAGACCTCTTCATTATTTTTAAATGACCAAACCACCACTTTTAGTTAAATTTCTGTGTCATTGAACCAAATTTTATAAATTTATACTCTTATGAAAACATATATAAATATACCGCCCTAATAATTTTGGTGCCCCCAATTTTTTTGGGCCCCGGACGGTCGCCCTGGTTGCACTGGGCCTAGGCCGGCCCTGATTAGAACACATCCAACAGAGGGAAAAAAATTACAACAAACCTTCATTAACTGTCAATGGACTACTAACAACAAAAAATTTCTTTGTTTTAAAATCATTGCCTAAGATTTTCAAACTCACGATCATTAAGCACGGAATCATCTGGAAGAGGAAGGCGCAGTCATCATTCCTTCTGAGTCTCATAAGTTGTGCCCATTGCAGTAGGTGTCCCTGAAGCAGCACATAATTATGTAAGCAAAAAAAAAAATTCATAAAAGACCATTGAAATCAATTTTTAAAATACAAACATTTAAGAAGCTTAAACCTAAATCAAATGTCACTATTTGATAAAAATAAACTCAATATTTACTAAATGAATGTAGAACTTGTATTGCATAATATGCCTACTTCATATAATTGCTAATAAAAGGAACAATTCCTTATCTATATGGATATTATAAGGAAAATCAATTTCATAGTGTGTCCATTGCTTTCATTGTCAAGCACACAATACAAATAAACCAACGAAGGATTAAACTCTTAAGTGAACTAATCAATGTCATTATATATTTACTAATTGCTATAACTCAAAAACACGGAATTGTCTTTTAACTTTTTTTCTCAATTCTCCATACAACAAATCATAACATATAACAAAAGTGTATATTTATATTTATTTATTATTTCTATACTAAAACCGAGTGTACTTGTCACATCCCGACCCGGGTGAAGCCACCTCCCGGGCCCGCTCCACCACCGTAGCACGATATTGTCCGCTTTGGGCCCCGACCACGCCCTCACGGTTTTGTTTCTGGGAACTCACGAGCAACTTCCCAGTGGGTCACCCATCATGGGAGTGCTCTAGCCCCTTTCTAGCTTAACTTCGGAGTTCTAACGGAACCCGAAGCCAGTGAGCTCCCAAAAGGCCTCGTGCTAGGTAGGGATGAGAATATACATTTAAGGATCACTCCCTGGGCGATGTGGGATGTCACAATCCACCCCTTAAGGGCCCGACGTCCTCGTCGGCACACTTCCGGCCAGGGATTGGCTCTGATACCAATTGTCACATCCCGACCCGGGTGCAGCCACCTCCCGGGCCCGCTCCACCTCCGTAGCACGATATTGTCCGCTTTGGGCCCCGACCACGCCCTCACGATTTTGTTTCTGGGAACTCACGAGCAACTTCCCAGTGGGTCACCCATCATGGGAGTGCTCTAGCCCCTTTCTCGCTTAACTTCGGAGTTCCAACGGAACCGGAAGCCAATGAGCTCCCAAAAGGCCTCGTGCTAGGTAGGGATGAGAATATACATTTAAGGATCACTCCCTGGGCGATGTGGGATGTCACACTTTAAATAAACAATCAAATCTTTATATATTGTGAGATGTAATAGTGGTGGTTGTTATCATTACAAAGTGATGAAAAAGAGAATGGTCAACAGTACACCCACTTTTAGTGTAAATAATAAATAAATATAAATATGTATAATAATCTTGATACACTTGTTTTTTCTACATGCAGAAAAAGTAGATGATAATAAAAAAGCAGGGTGGCGTTTTCTTCAAGTCCCAACCCACAATGTTTTGTCTACATGCAGAAAAAGTAGATGATAAAAAAAATAAAAAAAATATTTAAAAAAAAAAGATCAGATAATTTCTTTATTAGCCAACTCTCCCTCCCACCCCTAGATGAATGAACACGTGTATATCCTACCTCTTTCCTTTCCTAGATGACCCACACGTGTACATCTAGATTATTCCCTTCTCAGATAGACAAAAACCAAGCAGAAGACAGAAGAGAAAAGACCAAAGAAACAAATAAAGGGTAAAAACAGAATCACATTGTACAATCAATAGTAACTAAAGAAATAGCAGTTGTACAACCATAAAGTCTTAAAATAACCCAGAATTTGAATACTTTCTATCCTCTTGCTTTGTACCCAGAATTTGAATACTTAAATCTTCAGTTTTTTCACACCGTGGCAGATTTTCCACCAATAATTCCAAATTAATTTTTTTAAAATATAAAGGGTAAGTAATTATATTTAATAACTCTGCAAGATAAAAAAAAAAGGACATATCTCATTTTTTTTACCCTAATGTTTAGTGGTTTTCAACATTTAGTACATCAATTTTTTTTCATCCCAGAGTCATACCTAAAGTGTAAATTTTGGGACAGTCTCATACATCCGTTAGTTAAACTGTTAGTTCTCCCGTTAAGTGATGACGTGGCGCCCTGATTGGGCGCCATGTGTCATTAAAAATATTAAAATAATATTAAAAATTATTAAAAATTTTATTTAAATAAAAATAATATTATAAAATTACTATTAAAATAAAAATAATATTAAAATATTTTTTTCTTCTTCTCTCTCCTTCTTCTTCTGGATTCGGTTTCTCTCTGTTTTTTTTCTTTTTTTTTCCTCCTCCTCCTTCTTCTTCCTTCTTTTTCCTCCTCCCTTCTCCTCCTTCTTCCCCCCCACCCCCACCCCCCACCCCCCGCGCACCCACCCAGATCCCAGATTTTTTTTTTCTTCCTCCTCCTTCTTCATCATCCTCCCTTCTTCTTCTTCGCCCCCCTGCCCTGCGCACCCGCCCAGATCCCATAATTTTTTAATTTTTTTAATTTTTTTAATGACACGTGGCGCCCAATCAGGGCGCCACGTCAAAATTTACACTTTGGGTATGACTCTAGGATGAAAAAAACTTGATGTACTAAATGTTGAAAACCACCAAACATGAGATTAGTAAACTGTCCTTTACTCAAAAAAAACATAACTATGTACTAATCTTAGAATCAAATTGTCTAATGCACTGAAAAAACGGAAAGAATTAAAAGAGTGGTAGTAAGAAACTACTGTCACTTTCATGAAACTGTTATAATTTTCAATTTCTAACTCATTCATTTGAATCAGTGTAATTTCGTCAAATTCTAATCCATACGATCACTTGTTTGCCTAAAAACTGATGACTCTTAACAGCAGCACATACAAAATACTTGCAAAAACGAAGTTGCGTGCTTAAGCTTCGTTTTGAAAGATGGAGAAGGGCAGAAGAACTTTACCTAAGGAATTTTCGTGCCTCCTCTTAACCTTTTTACACACTAAAAAATACTTGAAATCTGATCCCCCTGCTAGAACACACCCAAAAAAAAAAAATAGCAAACTAATAAACTTAATTATATATGATCATGTCACCAATAATTCAAATTAAGTTAATCCACAATGTAAAACATTTTCTGTAATTAAGTTCACTATATTATTCAATCATCTTCTACTTCTACAAATTCTACTAAAAAAAAAGGCAAAACATCTTCTTTTGTGCAAAGAGCAGGGAGAAATAAGGAGGAGCTCTCCAGATGCACAAAAAAAGAAACAATTTATGGGGTTGGATGGGATGTGCAGGCTGCCAGACTTGCTGAGGATTTTTTTGGTTCGAATTGGAGTCGAGCAAGAACATAGAGGAGGAGGAAATGGAGTTTTCTCGCTGTGCTGTTGAATTCAAAATTACAGATAATCATCTTCTTCCTCGCAAACAATAAAACCAAAACAAACATGCAAAAAAGCACACCAAGATAAGGAGAAGGAGTCCGGATCTCACCTGCAAGCTTTGTCGCTCGGATCCAGATCCTCGTCCAGCGAGAGTAGGGGTGGGTTCGGTTCCGTTCGGTTCGGTTTTTTGCCAAAACCGGAAACCAAACCGAAATTACTGTTCGGGTCGATTCGGTTCGGTTTTCTGTCGATTTTTGTTCGGTTCGGTTTGTATTCGGTTCGGTTTTTCTCGGTTCGGTTTCGGCTCAGTTCGGTTTTAGAATACCTATAAATATTATACTTGAACAATTATAACAACACAAAGCCTCCTGTCAAGTTGGCTTGCGGCTGTTATTCCCAACCTAGAGGGAAGGGCTTCGAAACCATGCGGAGGGTTTTGTTGATTTCTCATAAAAATTGGAAAAAAATTCCAAAATCTGGGAGGCACGAGAGGGTTCGAACCCATACCCTCTCACTTCGAAAGTTTAACTGAAACCAACTTGGCAACAACATCTGTTTTGTTATGATTGTATGACTAAACTATTTATAAACATTGAAAAAAAAAATTAAATATATATATCGGTTCGGTTCGGTTCGGTTCGGTTTCCGAACCTCAAAAACTGAAACCGAACTGGGCAGATTCGGTTCGGTTTTTTTCAATCTCGGTCCGGTTCGGTTTTCGGTTTTTTTGGGTTTTCGGTTTTTTGAACCCACCCCTAAGCGAGAGACTTCGTCTGAACACCAAAACAATCAGATCCAATTAGCTAAAATTATAAATAAGAAAAAAGGCATACCCATATCAAAAAAATTCAGATGAGAGAGTGAGGAGCAAGAGTGAACAGAGGGGGAAGGAAGTGTTTGGAACCCTTCAATTCCAGGCACAAATGAACTAAAACACAAAGAACCAAAATAGGGGTAAAATTGAAATAAAAGAAACTGAGTGGGGGTAAAATCGGTATCACCCTGTGCTTTTGAACAGTGTTTCAGTTTATTTTCTCTTTTAGTATATATATAATTTTGGGGTTTAATTTTCTAATATCATTCTTCTCACCAAGGAGAAAATTATATAGTGTACGAGAGTGATTTACAAAAAAAGAAACATCAAATAACCTAATTACAATCTAATTACAAGAATAACCTAATTACAATCTAATTACAAAATGTCAACTCTCTAACAATAAACAGTCTTGTCCCCCTCTTGAGCACAACCGCGCTCTTTTGACGTCCAGTTTTTTTACCCCTCTTTGAATCAAGGTTGGAAAATCTCTAGGTGTACAAAACTCGACTAATTTCTGGTTGGACGGACGAAGAATAACTAAATTGATACTTTTCCAATAGAAAATGATATTGGCGACATCCAATGCCCAGTTACCTTTGATAACCTTTCTTTTTATTTTCTTAATATAGTTTAAAGCCTGTATTAAATTATGATTAACAAAAGTAAAGTGAGTATGGGTTGTTCACAACTTACGAGGGTTGACCGAGAAGAAAAGGATGACTTGAAGGAGAAGAAATTAGGTAAAATAGGGCGGCGACGGAGCAGTAACAGGTAAACTTTCAGTAAATATCAAGCTTTCTTCTTTTTCCTCTAGACTAATTACCTTTTACTTTTGCACACCGAAATTAAGAACAAATGGCAAAGAATTAAAGACGAAACAAGTATCTTTATTCTTAAACATATTTTAGTATATATGTTATTTTTACTCCTTTTTAAAATTATGAATAATAGAGTTATGACAATAGTCGCTGATTTTAGTTGAATGTGATAATATGATTAAATAGATAAGATCATATTTTATTTTGGTGTAATAAAGTACTTACACTACAAATGTAAATTCAAATTCCTCATTCTTAATCATATTCCATCTGGATGAATTCTCCATACACTAACAAAACTATTTGCGCCACAGTTACTAACTATGCTGTGCGTGACTATTCATATTCATATCAATAAATATGGTTCAATTGGCAACACTTCAAACTATATATGATTGCTGTGTCACGGGATCTGCAAGTAAATATGGTTCGAACCGCTTAGCAAGTGTCTAGCACTAAAACAAAATATGTACCGATATTGTCCCTAACTTAACCACTTACACTCCAATACCCAGAGTCCCAATAGACCTTAATTGAGAGGTTTTCAGAATACAATAAGAAGTAGACCACCTACATTTGAACTTTATTATATTGTATTATTGTTGTACTTCTTTGATGTGCCACTCGCTTCAGATCCTTCTCGTATCGATCCAACTTGCGCCAACAATGGTATCAGATATCGCATCTCATGGTAGTATAAATAACCTTCAAAACTAGAGAAACAAGCCATCAATTAAGCCATGGCCTTAGCGGAGGAAGTAGATGGCTTGTTCGAAAGCGCCATGAAGGGGCAGTGGGGAAGGGTGGTGGAAGCCTACAGAAACAGTTCCAAGGCTCAAGAGGCCAAGATAACCAAATCAAACGAGACTGCTCTGCACATTGCAATTGCAGATGGCCAAACTGAAATCGCAATCGAGTTACTCGACATCATTTCCCTCGGAGGAGAAGCATCCAAAATATTCAACTTAGGAAACGAGAAAGGCAACACAGCTCTCCATCTGGCTGCCAGGCTTGGTTACGTGCAACTTTGCGAAATCATGGCTACGAAGGATCAAAACCTCGTCTCCGTTCGCAACCTGGACGGTGAGACCCCTCTCTTCTTGGCAGCTCATAATGGCAACACAAAATCTTTCCTTTGCCTTCATTCTCACTGCCAAGAAAAGTTCTATTCCTTTAGAGACAACAATGGTGATACCATTCTCCATGCTGCTATCTCCGGTGAATACTTCAGTAAGTACACTCCCTTTTGGCCATCTGCGCTCCAGACTGACCGCAACTAACTATCCTAAAAATAAAAATGCCATTCATTCTGTACTTTTGTTTTGATAGGTTTGGCATTTCAGATAATTCGACTGTACCCAGAACTTGCTAACTCTATGAATGAAAACGGTTTATCTCCGCTGCATATTCTGGCCGGAAAGCCTAATGCATTCAAAAGCAGTACTCGCCTTGGACTAGCTGATGAGATTATATACGGCTGTAAGATATTCTAACTAAAGATGTAAACTAATTTTCTTTTTGTTCATTGTTGCATGATCTTAGATTTATAACGAACTTTTTGATTTGTCAGGTTTGATCGTTGATGATCTCAAAATTGAAGCATGTAATCATGAAGCTTGTCTCCACAAGGCAGGAGACCAAAACAGTTCCAAGTATCCGGCAAACTACGAAACATGCATGAACTTCTTCCGGCTTCTGAGAAGTCTGTTCAAAGTGTTAAGTGGGTGAATCTTGTCAAATATTTATGTTGCATTAATTCTCTTCACCGAACGTTTGCACTACAGGTCTAATTCAGTTTCTCAAATTGTAGCGAAATCACGAGGAAATAAGAATTGTACCCAAGCTTTGCGCTTATACTGGAATAAACTGCGCTGGTCACTCCCTCAAGCTAATGGAGGAAACAGAAATAGAAATGGTATGAAGGCAGCTGAAGATGAAGAGAATCCTCGACCAATCAGCAGCTCAGTAATAGGTAAGCATCCTACTTGAGGGCACGCTTTGGGATTGCTTATGTAGGAATTACTTTTGGTCACTAGAAATGCTTTCATTAGAAACACGTTCGAATTTTATTAAAGTGCTTCCTGAAGAAGCATCTGTATTTAAACTGCTTCTATGATCCAAAACACTTTTAGCGTTTTCTGCCAAACACAATCCATCCTTGTGAATCTTCCGTCAGCGACTCTGCCAATATACAAATAAGCTAATTACTTTCATCTGACTAGTTATCCCAATAATTGCAGAGGCAAGTTCAGGAGCATCATCTTCTGATATCAAGCTAGAATCCAAAGAAATATTGGATACAACGAGTTCAAGATCAACTGATGGTAAACTTCTTGACCTAGATGAGGTCTATATATTATATACAAAGTAAATTTGTTATGATAATTGTAAGTGCAATATAACAATAAGTAGAGTGTTCTTCTCACAAAAGACTGATTAATTTAAATTTACTATGGTGATAATTACAAATAAAAAAAAGGGGTTTTTGAACTTTAATCCTTCAAGAAGATTAAAATTTTAAAAAAACCTGGTGTTAGATTGAATATTGATTTTTAGTCCCTAATGTGTCCTTAATTCAAAATAATTAATGTGTATTTTATTTAATATCTCCCATTAAATATTTAAATTTATTAATACACAAATTTTAATTTATTTTTTGACCAAAAAAGAGTTTTTTAATTTATTCATTTTATTTAACATTCTTCAAACTTGAAAGACTCAATTAATGTACCTAAATGTTAGTACCGAAATGTGTGTATCGAAATATATTATATTGAACTAATATATTTAAATGTTAGTACCGAAATGTATTAATATTAAATTAATGTACCTAAATGTGTATACCGAAATGTATGTACAGAAATATGTGTACCTAAATATATGCACCGAAATGTATATACCTAAATATATGCACCGAAATGTATGTATCTGAATATATGCATCGAAATGTATGTACCTAAATATATGCACTGAAATGTATTAATATTAAATTAATGTACCTAAATGTGTATACCGAAATGTATGCACCGAAAAGTTAGTACCGAAATGTATGTACCTAAATGTATGCACCGAAATGTGTGTACTGAAATGTATGCACCGAAATATTAGTACCAAAATGTGTATACCTAAATGTATGCACCGAAATGTATTATAATGAATTTAATATACCTAAATGGTTACAATACATCGAAATATATTGTATAACAAAAATTAGTTTATCTAAATGTTCACAACAAAAATATATTACAATGAATGAAATGAAAATAAAAATTATAATGAAATAAAATTAATACATTAAAAATTAGAAAAGAAAAAGATAAATAATTAAAAAATCAAAATATAATTAATAAATGAGGCTATTAATGTATCAAATGACTAAAATTAGATTTTAATCTTACTCATGGTTTTAATCAAAAAGTAATCTTTGTCAAGGACTAAAATGAAGTTTTCTATAAAAAAAAAGGATCTTTTGATATGGGTCCAATTTTATAAGTCTCTTTTGATATGGGTTCAAAATTGGACCTAAATCAAAAGTAAGTACACAAATAAATAAATAAGACAAAATATGATGACAAATTAGATATGCAAGGAAACTAAATGCAAATAAATATGAAAGATGAATGAAAATAAAGCAAGATAAATAAATTATTAAGACGCCGACTTAACCTAATTAACCAATTCCACTCGAAATCTATAGCATATTAACTTAGGCATGTTGACAGTTGATTTTTTCTAAATGATCAGGCTCATCCAAAAGTATTCCTCACTAACAACCAATTCTTTTCCAAGCAACGAATGTAGAAAGACCAAGAACCAATTATGTACTATGGAAAATCCTCAAGAAAAACTGCATGAATTATGTTAGTCCATTCTTTGCACTCATTCAAGACATGACATTCATTACAAGAAGTTATATATTAGATATCTCATTCCGGTCTAAACCTAATTCTTCTAATCAAACAATTATTAACCAATTAATTGCAAGCATTAAAAACAGTAACAAACACTGAACAAATAAGAAAGTAATATAATTATAAACTTGGAGTATTCATGGCTAGGCTACATCTTAAGCCCTAGCAAAATGAATTTAATTAATTCATGAAAATTTTAATAAAACCATGATAGAATTTGAAAATAGAGAAAAAATACACCTAAATGTCAACTACGAACTCTAATTTATAGAATGAGTAATTTCTACTCTTCCGAGCTACTAACTCCCCCAAAGAAGTAATCCTTTCGTGTCCTTCATTAAAAAGATATGGAAATAAGGTCTCTAGATGTCTTTAACCGCATTCTTTGTAGCTAAAGCATTTCCATTCTCATCCTTCATACACATTACTCGGTTTAAGTTTCTTGTCTTATTGTATCTTGCTCTAGCAAGTTATAGACATCCAACTCACCTTTTTCGCTATTTTATACCTCTACCAGTTTCATCGGTTCTATCTTGTATAAGGCTTTACATTCCTACTTAGCCTTAACCTTTTCCTATACCTCCTCCCTTCGACCACCAAAATTCCTTTTGATGTGGAGCAAAACTCTTGAACTCTCCTAATACCCCTTTTGCAACTTTTCATTTACAGCTAACCATAGAATCTCATATATGATTAGCATTCCGTCTGTATCCGACATTTACCACTAAAAGTTATTTAGAATGAAACAGAACAGTCATATATGCAAACATATATTTGTGTTTGAACTAATGTACCCTCGAATTTAGCTCTATTTTTGTAGAGAGTTTTCATGAATTGTACGGCACTCCGGAGTTGATCATAACCCTTCTGTTGCAGATGCAAACCAACCAGAGGGAGTGAAGGAAAATTATTCGTTTCCACCGAATTATGTCTCGTTTGTTTTGTTTTGGAAGCTTATGATGAAGGCCTTGCTCATCATTCTGGGAATTGGTCAATATCAAACTTACGCTTCCTTTAATTGCATATTTGTTTCGTCGATCATAATGTTTGTTTCTTGAATGGAGAATCCAGGAATTTGGAAGATAAAGAAAATCCAAGAGCAGAAAGAGCGACATATATGGGCTAATCAGGTCATGAATCAACTCGTCCAGTACACTTCTTTATACAAATATCAAAATACCGGCCAAAATCCCAACGAAACTCACCCAAGCAAACATAATGATGAATCTGAAGTTCCTAATCCCACCTTGCTAGAGCAAACCCCCTCCTCGTCACCTGATCATGTACATGATCACAAGCCTGAGCTCAACAACGGTAATGATAGGAAGCACAAAAAGCTCTCGAGAGACAAGAAGAAAGTAATTAATGGCAAAGCAGATAAAAAGCAGACACCTATATTAATTGCAGCAAAAATGGGAGTGACCGAGATAGTAGAAAAAATCCTCGACAAATTTCCAGTGGCTGTCCAGGACGTGGATTCCGATCAAAAGAATGTTGTGCTCTTAGCTGTTGAGAACAGGCAACCCCATGTTTACAATCTCCTGCAGAAGAGAAAGCTACTTAAAGAAAGCTTGTTGCGTCAGCTGGACAACCAAGGTAACAGCGCATTACATCTTGCCGCTACATGTGGACGGTACCGACCTTGGCTTATTCCGGGCGCCGCATTGCAAATGCAATGGGAAATCAAGTGGTACAAGGTAGGTTACTATTATTGATCTCCCATATATACTACAGTATTTTACAACTCTTCACTTCGTTAGTCTTGCAATACAAATGTATAAGTTGTCAAACGGTAAATATAGACCGCACATTCAGGTAAGAATCATGTTAATCACTAGTCTATGTTGAAAGAGTACATGGAAACAGAAAGTTTTCGTTCAATTATATTATTATTACCGGCATTTGGTTAATCTTTTATGCTAAACTTCAAGCTCAGGGTTTTGAAGTATCTGAACTACATCTTCTGAGAGTACTGTTATGTTAACTGATTGCACAGTTTGTCAAAAGCTCAATGCCTCATCATTTCTTTGCTCGCTACAACAAAAAAGGCCAGACCCCAAAGGAGATCTTCATACATACACACCGAGATCTTATGAAAGAAGGCAGCAAATGGCTTATCAAAACCTCGGAGTCATGCTCTGTTGTTGCAGCGCTCATTGCAACAGTTGCATTTGCAACATCAGCGACCGTACCAGGTGGACTTGATCAGGACACAGGCGAACCAATTCTTAAGAACAAGCCAGCCTTCAGTGCCTTCACCATCTCATCACTCATTGCTCTCTGCTTCTCAGTGACATCCCTGGTCCTGTTTCTTTCAATTCTCACTTCTAGATACGAAGAAAGTGATTTTTCAATGGACTTGCCACGGAAACTTTTGATGGGTCTAACATCACTCTTCGCATCTATAGCTTCCATTATAGTGTCATTCTGCGCAGGGCATATCTTTGTCCTCAAACATCAACTGAAGTTTGTGGCATATCCATTATATGCGGCAACTTGCTTGCCAGTCACCTTTTTCGCAATTGCACAGCTGCCCCTCTACTTTGATCTCATGAGGGCCATAATCAAGAAGGTTCCACAGCGGAGCTACGAGGTCTTTACACACTAGGTCTTCATCAGTTACGGGTACCATGGTCGGTGTTATGCAGTGATGATCTTGAGTGCTTAAGTATGTTTGGTTTCAGGGTGAGGTTGTATAATTATTACTTGTATGTGAACCATTCGGGGAGATTGTGTTCCAAATAATTTAGATTTGAAACGTTCTTTGGTTTGGTTGTTGGGAGAGTGCAGCGCTATAATGGCTGCTGGGTTTGGAGAAGGACTAATGCTCCACATTTTGTCAAATTCAAGGACCAAATCTAATAGATTTTAATTCATGGATCAAAGCTACAATTCAATTAAAATTCAGGGATCATTTCTCTCTAATTTCTTGTCTTTTTATTCGATTAAAGTTCATGGATTAAAGCTGTAATCCGAATTCTAATTTTTCAACGACCTTGGATCCGTGACACTCCCCTCCTCTAAATTAATGTAACAACTTTGAATCCTTCTCTCTTAATAAAATAATAAATAAAATAAAATAAAAAACTCAACGTGTGTGTGGTGAGTTCGGTTTACGTACACAATTGTTTAATAAATTAGTTTAGGATTTAATATGGTACTTGTGGAATGTTCTTGGATGTAATTATTACTATTTAGTGTCAATAGTGACACATTTACATGATCTACAATGGAGTGAAAGAGTAGGCTAAACCTCACAATAATTACACCTTGCAATTCTTCAATTTATATGATAGTTGAGAAGATTTTCAATAGAAAATGCATCCCATGTAAAGTTCTGCACCAGTCCCATTAATCTAACTATCTTAGATCACTTGCCTTTTAGATTAATTACATTAATTAAATTCTATTATTGATTATATACATAATACGTCAGAATAATGAATAATAATAAACACTGTCCTTCCATTAAATTAAATAAGAATTTAACAACATAAGTATTTCTAAAGCTGTTAAATCAAATGAGTTGGTTTTAGGGCAATACTTGTAACAACGGGTACAAGCAGTACCAAATTTTCAAGTGATAATGTGGACACTGTTTTGTTGTTGCCTTCACTAATATAGCATTGATTTATTAACTTCATAATCACAACAAATTACAGCCTAATATTGTTGTCCCTCCTTCCTATTTAGCCACCGCCACCGCCGCGCACCACCTCCTCATCTTCTCTCGCTCTCTCTCTCTCTCTCTCTCTCTCTCTCTCTCTCTCTCTCTCTAAAGGGCAAGAAAAGAAACAAAATGTCCAAAATAACCTTGCCATGTGACACCAGTTGAACAAGGCAAACTGGTTCCTAGGTTAAATGAATGAACCAGTTTGATTGAGGACTGACTCATAATATTTCTCTCAAAACTATTGGGTGCTGCCTACACGCGGCTGACAAACGCAATCCGACTTCCAAATCTTTTGCAACCCTCTAAGGACTCATTTGGCAGTACTTTTAGAATGATTGAAAGCGCTTTTGGTGAAAATGTTTATGAAACCAATTTTTAGTAAAAATCCAGGTGGATCCTTAGAAAACATTTTAAGTGCTTCTTGCAAGTAGCGCATGTCTGTTACTTCTTTCAAAAAACACTTTTAAGTTTTTCGAAACCTTCACCAAAGACGCTTTCTAATGAGCACGAAGCAACGAAAGGGTTACCAACGTAATCCCTTATAGAAAAAGTTATTGGAGTCCACCAATTTGACAGAAATCCCAAAGGATAATTTGATTAATTGATTGAAAGATGAAAAGATGATTACAAAGCCATGGCTTAAATAAGTCTTTTACAACCTCTTGGAAAACTCAAAAGAATTATGAAATTAAAATGAAAATAATTGACATATAATAAAGCCCTTGAAACCCCCAAAAGACTCTATTTATTAGTAGACTGCTGTTTTGATGACTTCTTGCAAAAGATGGCTCAAGCCACTTTTGTGAGAGAATTGAACACCTCTTCTACAACCGCACCAGAAATGAAAGTAGCGTTCATTCAACAAGAAAAGTTCAAAACATCAACTTTCGAGATATGACCGTAGCAAATAATCTATCAATACGTGAATTACCAATTCTCCAATCACTTTTTTTTATTGCTCATTGCTTCCTTCTTTTAATTTTATTGCACGTGAAATAATCAGATTTCTGTCCTACATCACTTTCAGTCATTTTAAAAACACTTCCAAACAAATCTTAACTCTAGCGCGCTTTGAAAGACAGGCGCAAGGGAAACAACTAAGTTTTGCCGGAACTACACACTTAGATTTGTTCAATCTTGAAGCTCAAAAGTGAAAGCAAGAATGAAGGTATCAAGAATCTCCCCACTATTTGAATGCCTTTAGGCAGAATTATTCATAAAATTGCCTTCTAATATATACATAAATAAGCACACGTCCAGCTGTAGTAGTATGCAGTTTAGAATGCCATAACAAAGTTATGGTCCATGGAGTTTACTAAAACTTGTTTCTCTTATTTACAACCCTTGCCATTATGCGGCGTCTATACAAGCATAATAACTAGCGAATTCAGCATGATAACAAGCATGCCTAACATGCGAATCACAATGCACGCGTTCTACCTCAGAAATACAAAGCTTGACCACTCCATTCTTCACCCCCAGCTTCTTGTTACTGGTTCACAACTGAGACAAACCAACATTTGATGATGACCTGCATCTTGCCTCAACTGCCAACGTCTTAACAACGCCTCGGCATGGGTCACCTCCAAAACTGACATTTGATATTTCAACTGAACAGCTATTCTTTCCCAGACAACTCTGCAGAAGACGGGAATATTATCAAAATAGGACTAGCAAACTAAAAAACAGGCACGAAACAACCAAAAATAATCACACAATTTTCTAGCAGAATACTAGGAATTATCGAAAACCAAATTTACCTTGGAGACAATGGACGATGAATTGGTTGCATGGCAATTTCCTATAGAAAACTTCTGGCAGCTACCTCGAGGTGTTCCATAGCTGGCAAATTCTATGGAAGATATCGTAAACCCATCTTGACATTGCAAGTGCATTTCTGGTGTCAGATCGTTTACTGTAATTTTTTCATCCGCAGCATCTGGATTGAACCACTTCTGGAAAGGTGGGTAGTGAGACTCTGACACTTGAGCACAGAGGACTCCAGCTGATCGCAACTTGATTGAAATATCAAATGGATTCCCACCAGTTTCCTCCAAGATAACAAGTAAATTACTTGAAGACTGTAACCATGACCTCGGTACATGGTACCTGGAGAATAACCAATAGAGGCTATATTAAACAACTGAACTCATTTCCTATTTAATTTCAAGTGTAAATTACAAAGGTCACCAAAACCAAAAGTACAAAAATACATCTGAATGCATGACTTGCAAGTTTGCAATCAGACTTTTAAAGGAATACTTTCTTTAGCCGGGAAAAACAACAGATGCAGCTAGTTCACTTCACTTATCTCATGATATTGGGATAGAAACTTACAAGGTTTGAGTAGGCTTCCCACAATTAAATGAGCACTTATCGGAGTTGTATGCCCCACGGTAGTCACAGATTTCTGGACATCCATCTTCTGGAGCAACAAGTGTCCAATATCTTCCTATATGGTGGTCGTTGACCCAGGCCTGGCCCTTACCCATGCTTCCTAAATCAAGAGCAACTGGATCTGTGCCAGCAGGGCTATCAAAGTATGTCTGCTTAATAGAAACGAAAAATATCTGTAAATAAATTATACTTTAAGAAATAAAAGAGTGATATATTATGCACTACTACCAATGTTTTAAAAGGTGAAGGCGTAGGTGAGGCGTTCCATGAATAGCCATGCCTAGGCAAAAGCCTTGAGGTGATCTAAATTTTTTTAATAATATATTATGTTATAGGGGTGTGCTATCCACACACCCCTTTTTACTTCTCACACACCCCTATTACTTTTTGACCGTTAGATCTTCTTCAATTCATCCGATCCGACGGCCGAAATCTAAAAAGGTGTGAGAGAAGTAAAAAGGGGTGTGTGAATATCACATCCCTATGTTATATTATATACGAGTAATTACACATACACCCCTTGAGGTTTTTTGTGTTTTCACAAAACCTCCTCAGGTTTTCAACTTTATCACAAACGCCCCCTGATGTTTTAAAATCATTTCACAAACCTCCCTCCATGACTAAAAAACCCTAACAGTCCTAACAGAAGTTGTGAAAATACAAAGATACCCCTACGGCGTTAAAATAATGTTTGATTACATGTTTTGGTTAGACTATTCCTATCACATGAACAACCCTAGTGATATTATTTCCGCGTATAAAACCATTCTTGTAAAGCAATCTGCAGCGTGAAAACAGTCTGCAGTTTTCTCATTATCTGCTTCAAATTAAAACCACTCTTTTGTGAAGCAATCTGCAGCGTGAAACCACTCTTTCATCTGCTCCAGATTAAAAAAGAAGGATTAGCAGCCCATAAAAAACATTCACGTGAAGTGGCTCCTCCAAATTGAAGGTTAGTGTCATGCCTATTTGTTAGGTTTTTTTTATTTTTTATTTTATATATTCCCTCATCCAATGGAATCGGAAATGTCTTTTTATAAATTTCAAGAGGATGTTCCATATGTTGAAAATATTGAAGCCAATGAGAAATTGAGAATGAGAACAAGGTTGAACATGGTGAAAGTAGTGGTGACGAGGGTCGAGTACCTTGAGATGTTCCCATTTATTGATGACGAGGACGACAATTTGGAACCCAATATAAAATGGTGACAATGTGGTTAATGGTGACGAATATGAGGATTACACATCCAAAGCTACTAATGATTATAGTACTGATTATTATGGGCAAGATTTGGACAGTGATGATGCGCTTTCTGATTATAATTCGGACTCTGATAATGACAAGTTAGTTAGTTCTGAGGAAGAGGAAGAAGTTGACTATATGAGGGGTTTGAGTAAGAGGCTATACAAAGATTGCCCATCATGAAAAGTGGAGTTGAAGGATGGTCAAGTGTTTAATGAAAGAACTTGAGTTACTGCTATTTGTAAGGTATGATTCATTTTCTAGAAAGGAATGATCATATTACTAACAGTATGTCAGAATCATTTAATTCGATGGTGAACAAGTGGAGAGGAAAACCAATATTAATGCTCATTGATACAATTAGGGAAAAAATGATGAGACAGTATCTAAAGAGGTGTTCTAAAGGGATGGAATGGCATACTAGGCTGACTGAAGGCGCACGAAAGAAGTTAAATACGAATGTGCAAGAATGTAGGAACATTACGGTAGCCCATGCAAGTAATAACTGTCAATTGATTTTATTTATTTTTGTTGAATATCTTTTCTTTTTGAAATACTTAGTACGACTTGTTTGATTGGACTAGGTGAAGATGAGTTTGAAGTGCATGACATTTCCAAAAGGCACATTGTGCGATTGCCTACTAGTCATTGTAGTTGTATGGAATGGCAAATTAGTGGGATTCCATGTAAACATGTGTGTTCATGCATTATCAGGAAGCTAGCCAACCCAAAAGACTATTGTCATGAATCCTTCACCAAAGATAAGTACGTGGCATCATACTCATATCCTATTCACCCTGTTCTAGAGGAGAGGTACTGGGCAGAGACCCTTATGATGCCATTCATCCCCCACCCTTAAGGAAGCCTCGTGGGAGGCCCACAAAAAATAGGAGAAAAGAGGCAGATGAACATAATAACAGAGGAAAGAGAAAGAGGTCTTATGCATTATCATGCAAAATTTGTGGTACATTGGGTCATAATAGAAGAAGGTGTCCAAATGGAAATCTTGAATCAATGAAAGGAGGAGGTGCAAATGTTACAAGGGGAACGGGAAGAGCAAGTAGAGGAGTCGATGCACCAAGGAGAACAGGTAACACTAGGAAAAGTGGTCAAAATCTAATTTTTATATTTACTGGCTGCCACAATGTGATATTTGTTTTGGTTTTTGCTTTCAGTTTTTACATATGAATTCATTCTTCGTAATTTCGTTTGATTTTGGTATATATGTTGATAGTTCCAAATGAAGGAATTCAAATTGGTAGCACTCATCCAGCAAGCCAAGAAATTGGAAGTCAAACTCCTGAACCAAGTCAAGAGATTAGAAGCCAAGCTAGTTCAATAAACCAAGTTTTTGGCAATCAGCCATTTTGAAGAAGTTGACATATTTGGATTTTGACTTTTACTTTAGATTTTGGGTATAATATGGGAAATCTTATGTTTGGTTGTACTTTGTTCTTAAATCACCCATGTTAAGTTTTATTTTGAATTGTTGCAATATGTTATGAAAATGTTAGATTCTTAAATGTTGGATATTGTTGAATGTTAGAATGTCTTAAATATGCAATTTAAAATTTTATTTTAATTGTACATTTCTTTAATGTTTGAAGCTTAGATTGTCTTAAATATGCAATTTAAAATTTTATTTTGATTGTACATTTCTTTAATGTTTGAAGCTCACTGCCATTCAAATTCAAGTTTTCTTATCGTGCCAGTCGAACTGATCACTCAGTGGATCTCATGTGAAACACAAATCCAGCCTAACTGGATTAATATGGGAAATTATTATGTTTGGGGTGTTTGGCTACAAGTGGAATATGATATTCCTAATTGGAATATATACAAGGTTAATTTTGCCATTTTAAAATTATTTTATGTTGATGTTAGCATAAAACTAACAGAATCCTAATGGAAGGGGTTTTGTGAAATGATTTTAAAACGTCAAGGGGATTTTGTGATATGTTGAAAACCTGAGGGGTTTTGTGAAAACACAAAAACCTCAAGGGTGTATGTGTAATTAGCACTCAAAAAATCTCATTCTACACTCCTCACAAGTGTATTTTTATTTCTAATTATAGAAAGTTTGGAGTGCTAATTGAGATTTTTAAAGTGCCAATAGTAATTCTCATATATATATAATACTTTGAAAAACAAATTAACCAACAATCAAACAAGCAATCAAACAACTAGTGACCAAATTAAAATTGGAATACTAAAAAACTTGAATTTTGAAACAAATTGTGGTGAGGTATGAGATTGGGATAAAATCGATATATGGGATTGGGGAGAATTTAGGGATTGAGGAATTGGGGAATTGGGGAATTTGGGAATTGGGGATTGGCTGAATGTGAATGGGAGAATCGGGGGAGCTGCTGAGGTTTATAGAAAAACAAAAATATTAGACTTAGCCTAAACGACGTCACTTTGGGCCAAGTCATTTAAAAAAAATTAAAAGACTTGGCCAAACAACGTCATTTTGGGCCAAAGTCTTAAAAAAAACCCCTATATTTCTTCTTCTTCGCAGTCGTATTCTTCGTGAGCCAAGTCTTAATAAAAAAAAAGCCCATATATTTCTTCTTCTTCACGATCGTCTTCTTCATGAAGATGCTGCCGCATCATACACAGACAGCCTAGTGCTCAACGAAGAGTCTTGGGAACGCCCAATCAGCTCCCTCAGGCACGCCTCAACCACCTAAGCACGCCATAACCACGTCTAGGCGAGTTTACGCCTTCTACCATTGGGGAGAGGCGCTTCCACCACTGCACCACCTCCAAAGCCGCTTCGGCGCGCCTCAAGGTGCGTTTTTTAAAACACTAACTACAACTTGAACCTTTTACTTCCACTCGAAAAGTAGCTACACCACTTGGTGCTCATGTGAAATAAAGCCATATGTTTTTCCTACCTTTCCTAGGGTCCGTTTGAACAAGGAATGGAAATTTACATTCCTATCTTTTTTTTCCTTTTTTTTTTTTTAATCCAGTGTCTCCGGATCTTTGACCCGACTAATCACTAGGCTCCCCGCCTGACCCTACAACATTTGGGAAGCAAGAAACTCTAGCAATTGCTAGGTGGGCACCTTGGGAGGTGTCGAACCCCAGACCTCTTGGTAACAAACCAAGGGCCTGATCATTAGACTAAACCCTCCTAGGTAAAAAATAACAAGTAGGGATTAAGGAATTAAGTCATCTACCCAAAATATGAAATTTGGTTTAGGTTAATAAATAAAATTATATTTCGGCATAGGTCTTCATTTCATTTTATAGCATAGGTCAACAAAAATAATTCTCCCCTTCAACTATAGTCAATAAACTTAATACCACTTCATAAAATTTCCCTTTATTGACCTCTCCTTAAAAGCACAAAAAAGTTGACTTACCCAATCCTAATATAGAAATTATTTCGTGACCTAGAAAAAATTAACCCTATAGACTATAGAGATTGGGATTGGGATTGGAAAATCCCATCCCATCCAAATATTCCTCTTTCACCTCCTTACGAGGTGGCAAGTCTGTAAATTCTTCATACATGCACTCATACGTTTTTCACATTACTCTAGTGAACCACATATTGATTGGTATCTAAGAATGAGGTAGTAGAATTGTTATCATTGTCTTTAACAAGAATAAAAGGACTTGTGACACATGAATACACATTGAGTTATACTATAGCCAAAACAAGATTATAAAATGGAGACTCAAAGATACGACAAGATTGGTGGAAAGCATGGGTAATTTGCAATCGTTACATAAGCAAAGAAATTTTACTGCAAAATAGATGCTAATATATGCCTCACACATGCGAATAAGATTATTTACCTTGTACCATATGAACGTGGATGGATCATCATCTGGCGACAACTCAGCCCAACTTGCCTTTTCATTTTCTTCTATGGTGTATATTTTCAAAAACTCGCCCTTAAGCCCAACCTATAATCAAAACAAATCAACATCCACCTGATGACTTTTAACACTTTTGATAGGCAACAGACTAGGAGAAAATTTATAATTTACAAATGGTGTTAGCCATGCTATTTTAAACAAGAGAAGATAAATGTGTATGCGAATAAGCGTCAAATCGTTTCCAATTTTGTAAAACAGACTTGTCTAGGGTACATGCATTTACTTGATACACTCACATTTGGTTCTCTTGCTCGTCTCAAAACCTTTTTTTCCCAACAATTGGATGTATTTGACGGTCAAGGGGGTGAATGTATTAAGTAAATGCATGTACCGTAGCCAATCCCGAATTTCAAATAGCTATTTGACATTGAATTTATTCCATACAAATGTAATTGTTACCACTGCAATTACAAAACCGTAAGCTGAACTTTCCCTCAACTTTATTAAACTTAAGAACGCAACTTCAATATACTAATATATGAAGTATCGAAGGATTAGATCATGGGCACTCTGTCCATTCAGATTCATGTTCTGCCTGATAAATGTTTACAATACATTTAAATAATTAAAAGGAAGTGCTGATACTGAAATGCCTGAATATATAAATTTGCTACCTACATAGGTATTTATGTTTGGGCAAAAGCCCGGATAAATGTTATAATTTTGCAGCGTACGAACAGTAGAAAATTAACCAAATACTTCAACATACAAGAATAACTTGGACAATGGATTTACTATTACACTTGAAATGGAGAGGGCGGAAACTTCAAAATTATAAATGTATACCTGGTAAGTCCATAGCAACTTTGACAAGTCAATATCACCATTTTTAAAGCCAGTAAGTTTAATCTGTCCTCTAAATCCTGCCCCATCTTTCTCCAGGAAAGCACCATAGTTCTGTATAATAATTTTCAAATCACAGAACATTGAATGGAATCAATAACACCATCCCCCTCATATAAGCCTGATGGTAGAAAGTGTGATCAAAATTGTCTGAATAGAAGGCACTGCTATCAACAACGATAAGCAAGCAAAAATATTTAAGATAAAACTTGCATAGTTTTACACACTATTTCTAAACCCCAAAAAACAAAAACAAAGAAAACAGAATAATAGACTTCAATGGAATGTGTTACCAAAATAAAGAATTCAGAAGGAAACAAACGCAGTAACATAACCATAAGAAAATGAGGCCTAAACCAAGGTCTAGAATATGGGCTTATCCATCTAACAACTCTCTTCCCCAGCCTTTTTCTCAATAACTAAGCTATTTTTACCGACCAAACAGCATAAAAAGTTGCTGACTTACTGAACCTCTGCAAAAAAAAATTCTTCCCTTACAGAGTGGCAACAAGAAGGCACCACCCAACTCAATATAGTTAAATGAAAAAAATTATACCACACTGTCAAACCACAGAACAATAAAGAAGAGATATGAATGCCCTCTGAAGCCCCTTTATACACAGTGCACGAATGAAGAAATACACAATAAAAAAAGGCCACCTCCTTCGAATGAAGAAATACACAATAAAAAAAGGCCACCTCCTTCGAATGACCTGAGAGGGGGAAAAGATAGACTACAAAAACAGATAGGAAAAAGGTCGGGGTGAGGGGAAATGTAAGAACAGTGCACAACTGAAGAAATACACAATAAAAAAAAAGGCCACCTCCTTCGAATGACCTGAAAGGGGGGAAAAGATCGACTACAAAAACAGATAGAAAAAAGGTAGGGCAGAGGGGAAATGTAAGATGAGTTTTGAAATCAATGCAAAGCCCGCATGCAGAGAGAGAGCTTTGGACATAAAGCTTAACATTTTACCTGCAAGCCCACTGTCTGAGATAATAACACCAAATCGTTGTATCCCTTCAGAAACTTAACAGGTTGCTCCACCTTGACCCAGTGACCGACTACACTGCCTTCAATAAAAATTGGGGGCAATAACATGTAGATTAGAGAACACAATAGAATATGTTATAGAGAATATGAAGGAAAAGTATGCACTGGTTGTATATTGAAATCAATCATTATAACCCCTCTGGCTCTAAAACATTGAAGAAGAAATATCTGCAGTAGTTTGGAAGCATGAAACTCCAAGCAGAAAGTAGACTAATGTGGGTCAACTACATCTTCGTGGTGCGAAGAAAACAACCTCAACAAACAAACAACTCCAACTACCTATTATTAGGTGTAACTTTAACAAGTATATTGTTATGACAAGTTCTCGCTCACCACATAAACGCAAATATCCCCAAAAGATTAGTCACTAATAGGTCTACCCGTAACCGCTCAAATAACCCCGATCAACTCAGCACAGAAAGTAGGACTTCACAATGCCAACATAGTTCATGCTCAACAGAAATGAAGTCGTACTTATATTCCCTTTTTTTCTTTTTCTTTTTTTTTTGAGAAAGATAACAAATATTGCGCATACATTCCTTTTGTTTCATAATTCTATTGCTTTACATTGTCTGCTAATATCCTCTTTCCTGGATGTTCATAAAAAAGGTGCTTAGGTCATGATGAGAAATAAGCATCAGCAGAAAAGCCCTTAAAAATGATTCCACAAAGCTATGGACTTTTCAGTAATTCTATTACATATATTTCATAGTTCATTCCATCCATTCCATAAAGAACATATTTATCTCGCTCACCAATTCATATACCTATATTTATATTGGATGCATAATAGTCAAATTATTAACTTCCATCACCTGTAAGCTGGCCATTAACAAATACGCGCAACACATCGCGCATGCTATCAATTGAAACTGCTGGGCTAATATTGTTTTTCTCCCAAAATGATATGTCATCCTCTGAAACAAAAATCCTATATTCCAAAAAGGCATCAAATAGGTATTGAATGATATCAAATATAGTTTTAAAAATTGATATGCGTTGATTTAAAACAGTAAGTACATTAAACCCTAATAGTTGTCCCATCAGAGACATGAAATTCAACATAATGATTGTTTTTTATGCCACACACAACTCCGGAGTAAAAAACTGAACTTTTCAAAGATAGTAATAAAAACCAATGAGAGGTCTTTTTTTTATTTATCATTTTTTTCCAAAGTCTCATTTTTTTGTATATCAGAAGGACCTCTACTGAGTAAAAAATTGAACTTTTTGAAGATAATAGTCAACTGACTAGAAATAAGACAGTTATGTTGTGCCACATATAACTCTTATCCAAACAATCTCATCCAGCAGTAGCTCTTTTCAATAAAATAAATATACCTGGTTATATGCCATAAGTAATCAGACTGGTCTTTTGTCACATTCAAATGCTCCAATATTCCTTGGACCGTAAAATTGTTTTCACTCCAAACACCAATTGGCTCTTTTACAGTCATCCATGATTTGGTGATAAACAAATCATCATTCTTGGTAATGAATTGTTGCTGTGAAGAAATACCTGAATAAAGGGGCAAATCAAACTCTACTGTTTTGATGGAAGTTTGTGCACCAACCTGCCCAAGCATTGGAAAACAGAAGACTCAGACAAACACTTCAGATTGGAAAATTGTTTCACATTTTCACAAGTTCAGATTCCGACGAAGAACCACGGAAAAGCACATTAAAGTTTGAGATGAGGACAACTGTGATAACATCCACATTTAGAGATATGCAGAATTATTTAGAGATACACAGAAGTAAACTTCATTAAAGTATCTGACTGATAAAAGGAGACATGAAACCGACCCAACCTGTATAATTGTATGTTATCATATTTCCAGTACAGATCTGGAACCATTAGGCTAAACTTGTTTATGGTTTCACTTCGGCTCTGCATGACTGCCTGGCTGTTGAGCTCAATTTCAAGCATCAACAAAATTATTAAATCTCTCTCATTAATAATTAGTTTCAGGAATTTGTGGAGGGAACCATACATTTTCCTAAGAATTCTATCGTTATTTACGTTCACCGTCAATTATGGCAGCTCCGGTAAGATTTCACACAGTGGCAATGGTTATGTATAGTATTCAGTTACACTATAGATAGCACGAGATATAATTTACAAAATAATTTTTTGGATTAATTTTTATAACCCCAGAGAGTTAAAATTTAAAATTCAAGTCTTTGGTGCGAACCACAGAGAGATAAACCTATAATTTAAGCATTTGGCATGAGTGTTTCTATGTAAGAACCAGAGAGAGTTACAATTCATAATGTAAGATTTTGGTTCAAGTGTTTATATGTAAAAACCAAAGAGAATAACCTTAAAAAACAGATTATTTAAGATGGTCATAAACTACCAGCTAACCAGTAAAGAGTAAGCTTACCAAGTCTGAAAATTAATGTACAAATTAAATTTGGGTTTCACCGTTTCACATATGTGAACAGAATAATAGCAAGTTGAGACGTATACACAATTGATCCAGCTCACATTCTGTGATATATGTTGCCAGAAAGTTCTTAATGTTGCAGTCATCAACATGTTCAATGTCAAATGATGCAACCATACCTTGGCAGTGTTGTACACCACGTTCCGGCAGTCTGGCAAAATACTGACCGACCATGGTGGTAGATTATACTTTTGACCAAGGAATGTTACAGAAGCTGCTTTATGTTCGTCAATGTTTGCAAGGAATGCGGAGCAACTGATTTGACTTCCATACGAAGTAATGTTCAGGCCTTCGGTGTGCGAATTCATGCTGTACACATGTGCCTGAATACATAACAGAAATTAGTTTGCAGGTAGAACTAATAAACTTCAAAACGAGCAATAGAAAAATGATTCCAATATTCATAATTCTTTCTAACACTAGTCAAATGTCCAAAAGGGACTTATGGACTTATGGACTTATGTCACTCTAGATGGGCAACTGTCCAAAAGGGATAAAATATTAAAGAGTAAAGGACAGTTTTAACAGACAATATAATCTCCAATTACTTATTTCATTTCAAATAGGATTCAGGAACACAAGTGCTCGAAGAAGATCCAACCTATGAAAGACACAATAAACTGAGACTACAATGAAAACGTAAACTATTAAAATCATAGACATATAAAAGACTAGTTGAATTGCTATTCTTTTGCGTGCAAGTGCATGCAAGTTTTGGCAGACTATTGCAAATACAAGTGGTTAAGAGCTGCATCATTATAGTAATAGTTATTCCCAAATGAAGAAAAAAACATTTATTATATAATATTATGAAGACCAGAAAATCCTGTTGGTGAGCACACACATATTAAAGTGTGAACAAACATAACTCAAGGTTTGGCTCAAACCTCTTGTTTTGGTCCCAACTTTATATAATTTGGAGAATCAGCAGCAACAAGAGCAGGTTCGCAGAGCTTTATAGCAGCATGTAGATCCTTCAAATGTCCCCATTTTGGCTCACTCAGCAGACCTAGTTAATAAATCAGTACATTTATTGATTGGGTTCAGTAATGTAACACTCATTCTAACTTTTCCATAGAAGATATCCATAGGAAACTCATTAACTCATTACAACTCGATCACAGGGACTTGGACACAAAAAGCGAGAAAATGAACCAGCCATGTAATAAAGTTATCTCCAACAAAAAAAAAAAAAATATATATATATATATATATATAACAAAGTTATCATTTAGACCCATTAACCTACCATATTCATCTATTGGAGCATCATAATCATAACTAGTAATATAAAATGGGCCCCCAGAAGTCCGCCCAAAGTTTGTTCCACCAAAATACTGCACACAAGCAGCAGGCTTGTTAAGAATTATATGGGACATAAATAAGACATAACAGATTGACATGTTATCTGACAGTGAACAAATCAGGGTAATGAGTACATACTTTATCTTTACATATTACCTATATTGCCAAAAAAGTAATAAACTGTAAAATGGAACTTTTGGCTATTTATCAAGCTATAGAAACCGAAACTTTGAATTTCTCTTGCCATAATCAAAAGCACTGAAGGGAATTATGGAAACAAATTTGGCCCAAAAGGAAACAGAACAATGTAGTCACATTAAAGAAATTTCTTTTTTTAGAAGAAACAGCAAAGAAATGCAAAATAAAGTTTTAGCACATAATGGTACCACTGAGGACATGTCAAACAAACCTGTGTATGATTTTTTTTTTTTTTTAAATTTGGTGTACACCACACAATACCATACTATTTATGAACTAAATCAGCAGTGCACATATGGGTTGTCTTTGTACCATATAATAATTCTGAAAGCTCCCTCCACGTTGGTAAAAGCGTGCTACTGCAAATGCAAGATCTTCAACAGGCCTGTGAGGCAATCTTCCACCCCATGATGCATACCTCAGAAGGTCACGTAAAAGATTAGACTACCATTTCAAGAAGCAAAATTTGCAAAACCACAAGTAAAATCTGCAATTATCTCCCTTTAAATAAAATAAAATCTAAAATACTAAAGCCACAAAATTTGACATAAGATTCTTTCACACTTTACTGGTTTTCTTAACTACTTATTCTTTCTTCAACCCTTAGAACATCAAAACTATCTCAAACAATTAGGGTAGAAGAGGCT
Organism: Crataegus laevigata; assembly: GCA_963580275.1. Classification (NCBI taxonomy): domain Eukaryota; kingdom Viridiplantae; phylum Streptophyta; class Magnoliopsida; order Rosales; family Rosaceae; genus Crataegus; species Crataegus laevigata. Next base: position 10,599,405 of record OY756940.1, on the reverse strand, counting down.
TTCAAAATTCTTGAACCCCAGAACGTCTGCCTTCTGGGATCTAGTGGCAGAGGAAATTATTAAAGGATTGGACAGTTGGAAAAGGGCTTACTTGTGCATGGGTGGAAGGTGATAAACTGGTAATTCATGCGGACTGGAAGGTGGTAAACTGTAAAGCCATAAGCTTTCTCTTGTTTAGCGTCGGCTGTTTTGCAATTTTACTTGGTTTAATACTGACAATTGTATGACTTCAGTAGTATATGGATGGTTGGTTTTTTAATACAGCTTGTCCACTATGTTTGTAGTACCTTTAGAGTTTAGTTATAGCATACTAATAGAATTTTTTTCCCTCTCGTAAAAAATGTTAATAGGACACATAGTTGTGCAGGGAGTCAGGCCGACAAATTCAAAGGGATTCAGCATACCATCCATCCCAATCTTCTGTCCACATTGTTGGTTTGTTATAGGAATTTGGCTTGTAACCATCACAATAGTAGCCGTTGCATGCATCTATCTGTAAAAAAACAAAAGCTATTTATATATACATGAGTCATGACTGCTATGAAATGATCTGTTGAAATGTTTAAACGTTAGGACCTTCCCATGAAATGAACTGCATTTAATATGTCGTCCTAGCCATTGCATCCTGTTGACTTTACTACTTGCCATTTTGCATTTTCCAGTGCAATATAATATTCATAAGAACTGGTTCAGAAACTTAGATATGCATGCATGCATGACAAACGGAGGCATAAGACAAGCTAAGGGCCTTACAATACTTCCTGGAGCATCAACTTGCTTGCACATGACCCATGGAACCCCAGCACCGAGACCTAAAGCCATCTCAGCAGCCCACTTAATATATTCTTTTCCTTTCTGACCAAATTGCCCTTCAATATTTCCATATTCATTTTCAATCTGATAAAAATTTCATAGCAGCGTCAGTATAATACAGCCTGTTAAAAGAATATATTAGTAGAGACACAGAAATGGTAAGAAAATAAACACATTATTAACGCTGAATGTCTGATCACCAATGAGCTAACTTAAACAAATACTCAATCTGCAGTCATACTGCGCAACCAGAAATCGAGAAATGACATAATTAAACAACTGAAATGGTAATGGAAGCGTGTACACAGTGTGTGAGTAACAGTGGGAAATTTTGCCTGATTGTTTTTTAAAGTTACATGCATTTAAGTCATGCTTATAGAATGGCCTTCAGACGAGACATATGTATGACCCCAGGTCCCCAGGTCCCCAAGTCACTTTCAATTCTCATGATCCAAACACGGCCCTAAGATCTCATCTAGAAACAAGCTCAAATGGCCAATCTATGTAATATTCCGATTGAACTAAAAAATTTGCTTACAACCTGCAGCATGATAATTGGACCACCTTGCCAAGAAAATAGTTTTTCCTCTTGCATCAGATCCACGATCCTTTTAACAAACCGCTGCATCTCCTCCTGTAGAAAATCAAAGCAACGTAAAGATGTCAAAACCACCAATTTAAACTGCAGTTTACAGACTGGCTTACTCAATTTGAGAATTTAACTAGTCAAGAAAGGCCAATTGTAATGCTATATTTATATAAACCCCTACAACACTAGAGAAACTCAAAGAAACTTCAGCTGTAGGAAACCCAAATCTAAGAGATTAAAATTAAACAGAACACACAAAATATAATGAAGAGAAAATTACACGCCAAAATCACTATAGAAGTGCGACTTCAAAAGTTATCATGGAACTTTTTTGCTTTGTATAAAGGTCAAAAAAAAAGACCTGATGGAAAATTCAAAGCACTATGTTATCAGCTTCAAGAATATGATACCTTCCTCAAGAAGAAAAAAGTTTAGTGAGTTTACAAAAATTGTTTGCTTCACTGAAAGAGAAAATCAAAACAACAAGGAGAGAAACTTTTAAGTGCTAAGGTTTAGCATCCCTTAGTAGGCAGCAGCTAGTATGGCTTACAAAAGTAAACTTATCAATGTCATTGTCACCCATGTTATTGTAAGTATGGGAAATGTACTACAAAAGGAGCAATAGGACTGCGTATGAGAAAGCGGAGGGATTACTTTTATCTCTAAGAGATTTAAGGGGAAAATCCACAATTCTAAGGAAACATTACATACAACTTCCCACAATAAAATATTGGTTATATGGTACTTAACCAAATCTGTATTACAATATTAGTCAGGAATATGCTGTGGATTATAACTTATATGGATGCACCTGTATATGTACAAATGATTTAGCAATTAGGGGATGGAAAAAGAAATCTAGACATTTAATTCCTTTTTGCATAACGTCGCTGGATGGAGTTTTGGATGCACAGGGCAGTTTGAAATATTTAAATAAAATGATTACAACAGAAAAGAAAAAAAAAGCCTGCAAAATTCCAAATTTAAATATAGTGCAATTGTAGAAGCTTAGGGGCATTGAACCTTAAAAAGCTCATTGTTTGTTCGAAACTCTATTCCAGGGATGTCACGCAACCACACGGGGAAGCCACTGCAATATAGCCAGTAGAATAATAACTAAAGTATAATATGCAATGCATAAATAGAGACAGAAAAACAAGGCACCATGTTAAAAGTAGGGGAACTTGTAAAAACAGAACAAAAGAATGGTTGAGACAATGAGACCCGAAGTTCCACTCAGCGCAGACATAAGGCCCTATGCGTAGATGGAAATAGAGTCCACTGGCTCCCACTAAATTTGCAAACTTGACGATATCATATCTCCCTTCAAAGTTGTACTGAGCAATATATCCAGAACACATTAGTTTTCAGCAAAAAATAAATGATCTTATTTAAGCCAACCAGAAGCCTATCACCCCAAACTAGCTGTAGAAAACGTATGGCACCTGTCCTCTCACTGGCTCATGGCCACTCCAAAATGCATAAGTTTGGATCACATCCGCCCCGCCTTCCTTGCTCTTTGCGATCAGATCAGGCCACATCTGACATCAAATCCCAAAGGCTTAAAATTTATACAAAACAAATAATTACACAGCACTCTAGTCTGGCTCTACAGCGGCGTATTAAGATTTCCGCTAGCCAGATGCCACATTTTACAAAATTCCCATATGGTTATGAGAATGATGCAATAAACCAATAAGAAAATTTTAGTTGATTTCATCTTTCTGTCACTTCAAAGTGCCCCAAGAGCAATTAATTACTCTTAGTCAAAGTGCCACGCCAGCATTCCAGTGTTTGTAAGGAAAATTCTGGAAGTTTACTTAAGGTTGTTGAATGCAGTCAGTCGCCGATCATTAGTTTTCTGTTCCAATTAATTACTAACTAATCACAGAGTAGTGAAATTATCATTACTAAATTTCATCCAAAAAATTTATTATCATTAATTTAGAACCCTACTTCCTCACAATCATTGAAATTGTCAGTGGTGTTCAACCATTAGCAGCAGAAGCAGAGAAGCTATGGCGGAATCGAGAGAGCGTGGTACCTCAGGAGTGGCGCGGGGGTAGTGGATTCCGGCGGAGACGAGCATGCGGCGCTTGCCGTCGATGATCAGAGCTCGGTGGTCGTAGCTGACGTTGAATGGCTTGAAGTACTCGGCGGCCGCCTCCAGAGCAAATTGAACTGCCAGGCAGAGGAAAAGACATCGGAGCCCCCACGAGCTGCCTCTTTGGGCACCCATTTGCCACTCACTGCCTCCGCTGTGCTTTCTCTCTCTGCGTGGAAAAAGAGACGGAGGAGAGAGAGTTGGGGAAGAAGACTGACTGTATCATCGGGGGAAGCAAAGAAGGGGCTGTACCATCTTTGTCGCCTGCCAAATATGTTGACACGTGTATTGTATTTTTTTTTTATTTGTTTTGGATAAGAGAGGTGAACACACAAAAAGGAAAGAAGTGAAAAAAACTTGTGTGATTTCTTTCCGCTGTGCTTTGCGCTTCGTTGCTTACAAGGGAAAAAGTGGAGTTGGCTTCTCGCTCTGTGTTTGGGGTCTTAAACTTATCCCTTTAGAGCAAGTTCATCTCTAAGACTTTGTGCTAGCACTCAGCCCATTTATTCACTCAAGTAAATAGTAATACACTTCAGTAAACAGTAATAGGCCAAAACATCTTCACCCCTAACAAAAAATAGTCTAGTCAATTTTATTAAAATATTATTATTTTTTATTATAAAATAATAATTTTATTATAAAAAAAGGATAAGTCTAGGAACCTCCACAGTTCCAAAACTCTATACTCTCCCTCAACCTCCCTCTGCATCTCTCTCTATCTCTCTGTCTCTCTTGCTCTCCCCATTCGGATTTGGAACTCTCCATCTGCATCTCTCTCCCTCGAATGGGTTGCTTTTTCTTTCTCCTTTCTATATTCCATCCTTGCCAGCAAGATTCTAGTCATTTGTGGGTTTCTCAGAGTAGAGTACGCAAGTGTTTGCTATCCCACGAAGATATTGTAAAGCATCTTTGACTCAATTCCAATGTCAAATAATTAGAGTAGAGTTATATCTTACCACTGAGTTGATTGCAAAAGCTATATATTGTCTCGTACATTGTGCTAAATTTAATAAAGCACCTATTGCACTCAGATATAGTACTTCTGAACCAATGATCATTTCATCATTTTCTTTTAGGCGAAATGGATCTTTCTTAATGTCAGGAGACTACACGACCATTGGCATGTTGAGTGGATAAGATTTATTCATGCCAAATCGCTTTAAGACTTCTTTAATGTAAGTTGATTAATGACCAAAATTTCATTAGTACAATGCTCGATATGTAGGCTGAGACAATATTTTATTTTCCAAGGTTTTTCATTTTGAAATCAGTTTTCAGATATTTAGCAGTTTTGTTGAGCATACATTGTGTTAATAGCTTCAAGCAACTTAAGTCCTTTTGAGACTTTCATATAGATATCTGATGCAGAGCGCAACGGATAGAAACGAAACAAAATAAAAGATAGGATTGATAGATAGGGTCCATTATCTCCTAGTACGAAGAGAGGCATGAAACCCTTAAGAACTTTGGTTCTAGTACCAACCTACAATGTAAACACTAGAAAGAACAAAGCAGCATACTCTTAAACAAGAGAAAGGCACATAAAAAGGAGTTTACAACTCAAATATCAATATGATAAGGCGTGTGATATCCACACACCCCTTTTTATTTCTCTCACACCTTTTTGGAATTTCGGCTGTTGGATCGGATGAATTGAAGAAGATCTAACGGACAGAAAGTAATAGGGGTGTGTGAGAAGTAAAAATGGGTGTGTGGAAAGCACACCCCTATGATAATTCAAACAACTTCTCTCATCTTCTTTACAAATACAAGTATTTATAGGCTTACAACTTAAAGTGAAAAATATGAAAATACATAAAAAAAATAAAGGCTTACAATATAACTCCTAAAAAAACTAAATGATTTTATAAAATGTCATTAACCTAGGAATTCCATAAGCCACAAATTTAAAGCTAGATACATGCATTATAACTCCAAAAAATGCATGTATTATATTATAAAACTTAAATCCCAGCTGCCAGTAATTTTATATATTAACGCCTTTAGTCCTTGGCCTGCATCATTCTTGTCGGGTTGGAGAGAATTCGTCGTCTAATTTGGAACGATAAAACTCCCTACCTATCCATCCTATTTTTCATTTTATTTTGTTTTTATCAATTGCGGCCTACATCAGTTGATATCAGAGCGTCATCTTGATCCATGGGTGACGCTATATTCAGCATGTCGCAGATGCCATTACATGAAGATCTAAATTTGAACCTTCCTCCAATATTTGATCGTTGCTTAGATAGTTCATGTCTAATATGTTGCGAAAATTCTTCAGGTGATTGTCTCTCAATTCTTGATCTTCCTTCTGAGTTTGATCGTTCTCCATATGGTATTGATCACGTTTGCTATCAAAGTTGTGTGGTTCAGCAAAATGTGGATATGGAATCTTGTCTAAATATTAAAAATGGTGATTACAAAGAATTTTTGAAGTTGAAGTTTCATGATTTAATGAGTTCATTGGAAACTTCTGGATATGTTGATTTAATTGGGGTTGATGCCTTCTACTTCAGAATTTCTAAAGTTTTGGTTGATATTATAAATTGAATGAAGAAAGATAATGTCAAGGTTGCGAGGTATGCTATTAAGAGTGCTTTTCATGCTTCAATAATCAATATTAAATGCTCCAAATATCTATTTGTTTGGATCAGCAAAGTTCAATTTTATCGTTCCAAATCAGACGATGATCTGAATTCGAGGACGAATTCTCTCCAACCCAACTAGAATGATGCAGGCCAAGGACTAAAGGCGTTATTATATAAAATTATAGGCAGCTAGAATTTAAGTTTTATAATATAATACATGCATTTTTTGGAATTTCTGAACGAGGTTGAATGAAAAATGTTGCTAAGCAACCAATGCCCATCCTCATTGTGCAGAGTGAAGCAAACTCTTTTAACTACAAGAACCTCCCCTTGGTCCCCATGTAATATCTCTTCCAGGTTTTCATTGTCATCACCGTCATATATTGCTTCTTGTGAGAAATCATGAAAATAATCATTTGTATTTTCGTTTTCAACAAACAAGTTTTTACCTGGACGATCAGATTTTCGACATTCACTGGACTTGTGACCAAGTTCACTACACTTATGACACCTTCCACTAAAAGTAGGAGCATTCTTAGCATTGGAACTTCCACTAGAAGTGACTTTTGGAGCAGTAGGTGCTGGGATAATAGGATTGGAGGCTGTTGGATGGGCTGCTATTGTAAAACCCCATGAAGAAGCACTTCGTCGACTACTTTGTTTCTCAATCTGGATAACCTTTTGATATGCTTCTGATACACTATAAGGATCATATAGATTAAGTGTCTCCTGAATATTTTGGCGCAGTCCACCAATGTAAAGAGCCACCAATTAGTCCTCTGTCTCTTCCAAGTCATTTCGTGCAAGCAAATTGTAAAATTCCTATGTATAAGAACTCACTAACTTATTGCCTTATCGAAGATTTTGTAACTGCATATACAAAGATCTTGCATAATTGTGAGGCAAAAATTCAGCACACATGTATTTCTTCATCTTTTCCCATGTTTCAATCTTTCTCTTCTCCTTTTAAATCCAAGAGGCCTTAACTTGTTTCCACCAAGCTGATGTTCTTCCTCGTAAATGAGTGGCTACCAATCCCACCTTTTTGTCTTCTGGAACCTCATTGAAATCAAAGATGTCTTCTACTGCAATAAACCAATCTAAGAGATCCTCCAGTTGCATCCCACCGTGAAACTCGAGGATTTCAGTTTTAAACCCTGAATCCCAGCAATTATTGTTATTTTGAATCACCCGAGCAGCTGCTCTGTGGGGAATATATGGCCTTCTTCATGCCCCAAAACCTACAAATGGATTAACATTTCCAGGTTCTTCTTCATAATCTTCCTCGCAACCCTCTGGTGGTGGTGGAAGGTTTTGTCTTTCTTGACGATTTGGTGGCGGATTGTCAGGAAGTCGAAATCTGATTTCCTCCATCATGTGTATCATTTCTGCAAACTGATTGTCATGTCGAGCCAAAGATTGCTTGATTTCTGCCATTTCATCTCCTTGGGAAGTTAAATGTATAAAACATAACCCCTCAAACTTCAAACAGACAACACATATGTTATCATAAGAATAGGTGAGTTGTGTGTTCAACTTTTGAATCAAACTCAACCAATTTACTTATTGAACCTAGACCACGGGATCTCCAAACAGCTAGGTTCGATTTTCGCCTAATTCGATTCATTGAATTGGCTTGAGACCTATTCCCCTCGATGTAAATAATATTTGCTCTCTTAGTAGGCCTTTTGTCAAATGATCAACTATATTTTCCTTTGACTTTACATAATCAATGGATATTATTCTATTGGAAAGCAACTTATTAAGAGTATTATGTCGACGCCTGATGTGTCGCAACTTTCCATTGTATACATGACTTTTGGCCCTTGATTGCGCAGCCATATTATCACAATGTATACATATAGCAGTTACAGGCTTTGACCACATTAGAATATCCTCCAAAAAATGTTTGAGCCACTCGGCTTCTTCTCCAGCCAAGTCTAAAGTTATAAACTCTGACTCCATGGTGGAATGAGCTATACATTTTTGTTTAGTGGATTTCCAAGATATTACTGCACCTCACAAGGTAAAACATATCCACTTGTCGATTTGGATTATGTAGTGTCAGAAATCCGAGTAGTATCACTGAAGCCTTCTACAACAAGTGGATACTTTGTGTAGTGTAATCCATAGTCGAATGTATTTTTCAAATACCTTAACACTTTTACTAAAGCATCCCAATGCTCTTGTGCCGGATTACTTATATACCTACTAAGCCTATTTATCACATAAGCTAAGTCAGGCCTAGTCGAATTCATCAAGTACATTAGACTTCCAATTATTTAAGAATATTCAAGTTGAGATAAGACATTGCCTTTATTTTCCTCAAACTTGCATCCAACGTCAAAAGGAGTTTCAGCATGTTTGCAGTCAAATTGACCAAACCTTCGTAATATTTTTTCCGCATAATGGGACTGGGTAAGGACATATCCTTCACTATTTCTCTTAATTTGAATTCCTAGAATGACATCGGCTTGACCTAAGTCTTTCATGTCAAAACTTGAATTCAACATTTTCTTTGTTTTGTTTATTACATCCTTATCAGTTCCCATTATGAGCATATCATCCACATACAAGCAGACAATAGCACAAGTTTTATCATTACTCTTAATGTAGACACATTTATTAGATTCGTTTATTTTGAACCCATGTGTCAACAAAGTATGATCAAATTTCTTGTGCCATTGTTTTGGTGCTTGTTTAAGTCCATATAATGACTTAACTAATTTGCACACCTTGTTTTCTTGTCCTTTTAGCACGAACGCTTCAGGTTGTTCCTTGTATATTTCTTCATCTAGTTCTCCATTTAAAAATGTTGTTTTTTACATCCATTTGATGTATATCAAAGTTGTATACAGCCGCAATCGCTATTAACGTCCTAATTGACGTTATGTGAGAAACTAGAGAATAGATGTCGAAATAATCCAACCCTTCCTTTTGGCGATAACCTTTGGCTACATAACGTGCCTTGAACTTATCAATGGTTCCATCTGCCTTAAGTTTCTTCTTGAAAATCCATTTATAACCAATTGGTTTACTACCGGAAGGTAAATCAACCAATTCTCATGTGTTATTTTCCATAATGGATTCCATTTCACTTTTAATTGCTTCCTTCCATAAAGGAGCCTCGGAAGAAGACATTGCTTCTTTTAAAGTTCTAGGTTCATTCTCGAATAAGAAAGCAACAAAATATGGTCCAAAGTTTTTAGAAACTTTGATTCTTTTTCTTTTTCTTGGTTCCACATCGTTTTCTTGGATACCAGAAGAAAAGGCCTCATCATGACTATGATCATGAATCCTCTTTATATTAGAATTAGATTCTTTTTCTTTGTAAGGAAATATATCCTCAAAGAATTCTGCATCTGCCGCGAATATCAGAAATTGAAGATTTTACAAGAATGAACCTATAAGCAGCACTATTATTTGCATATCCAATGAATACACAATCAATAGTTTTAGGTCCTAATTTAGTTCTTTTTTATAACGGAACTTGCACTTTTGCTAAGCAACTCCACACTTTGAAAGTTTTATAAGTGGGTTTATGTCCTTTCCATAATTCATAAGGTGACTCGTCTATCTTCTTTTGAGGAACCTTATTCAATATGGTATTTGCAGTAAGTAAAGCTTCACCCCACAAACTGTGTGGAAGCCCATAACTATTTAACATGGAATTAATCATATCCTTGAATGTTTTATTTTTTTCTTTCAGCAACACCATTTTTTGTGGTGTGTATGGAGTCGTTGTTTGATGTATAATTCCATATTGTGCACAAAAATCTAAGAAGGTAGTAGACTCATACTCTCCTCCTCTGTCGGATCTAAGTGCTTTGATTTTTCTCTCAAGTTGATTTTCAACTTCAGCTTTATATGTCTTAAATATATTCAAAGCTTCGCCCTTACTATGAATCAAATAAATATAGCAATACTTACTGCAATCATCAATAAAAATGACATAATAATTCTTTCCTCCATGAGTTTGTGTGGATTTAAAGTCACAAAGATCACTACGAATTAATCCAAGTAATTCATTTGATCTTTCCAAAATTGACTTTCTCGTTTGCCTAGCAAATTTCAATTTAGTACATGTTTCACGCTTATGATTAAAATTAATTTCGAATTTAGGTAATAATTCTAATTTAACCATTCTTTGCATGGAACAATAATTAATATGTCCTAATCTAACATGCCAAATATTAGAAGACTCAACAATATAAGTAGAAGTATTTATTTTATTAGCATCATCAATGGCAATTACATTGAGTTTCACAAGGCCATCAACCACATATCCCTTTCCAATAAACATCCCACCCTTGGTAAGTACAAATTTGTTGGATTCAAATACAAGTTTAAAGTCCTTAGCAATCAGAATAGGTCCAGAAATCAAGTTCATCCTTATTTCAGGAACATGGAGCACATTCAGCAAGGTCAAACTTTTCCCAGATGTGAATTTGAGTACCATTTGGCCCTTTCCCTCCACAGCATATGAGGTAGAATTGCTCATATACAACTGTTCTCCAGGGACAGTAGGGTGGTATTCTGTGAACAGATTTCTGTTAGAGCAGATGTTCTTTGTAGCACCAATATCCATTAACCATTCACTTTCATTCGAGAATATGTTAACCTCAGACACAACAACAGCCAATTCTTCATCGGGGATTGCCATATTAGCATGGTTGTTGTTGTTTTTCGTGGCCATGATTTCCATCCTTGCGATGATAACAGTCTTGTGCCTTGTGACCAGATTTTCCACACACATAGCAGACGCCAATGATCTTCTTCAGATTCTTGCCTTTAGGAGTAAGGGCAGATTGCACAAATTGCTTTGTTTTCGGAGCCTTATTCTTCTTCGACGACTTGGCCTTGGAGTTTCCTCCCTCAACATAATTCGCTTTGGCTTTAATGACAGCAAACCCACCAGAACGGTCTGCCTTTCTGTGGGCATCTTCTAATCTTAGCCTCTGAATCAAATCCTCTATATTCATCTCACAACACTTGTGCTTGAGATAAATTTTGAAGTCATTCCAGGAAATTGGTAATTTTTCGATTATCACCCCAACTTGGAAATGCTCATTGATCTCGCATCCCTCAAAGTGCAGTCCATAGATCAATTTCTGGATTTTTTCAACCTGAGAGACAATAGATTTTGAATCCACTATTGTATATTTGAGAAACTTACCGATAACAAATTTCTTTGAACTGGCATCATCAATCTTATACTTTTTCTCCAGGGATTCCCACAACTCCTTTGTTGTCTTTCACAGAGAATAAATGTCGTAGAGATTATCATCCAAACTATTTAGAATATAATTCCTACAACAAAACTCAGAATGATTCCAAGCTTCAATTGCCATGACAGTCTCTTTCGTCATTGGATTCTCATTGGACTTCAGAGCTTCTTCCTTGACAACATGAGCGAGATTCATGGTTGTCAGGAAAAACAACATCTTCTGTTGCCATCTCTTGAAATCCAGCCCTTTGAATTTCTTAGGCTTTTCAGAGTATTTTGGCACATCACTATTCACAATCACAGTTTGTTATGAGAATGGGATGTGACTATTGGGAGACATCTCTTATTGTGCTCTCTGAGTTTTTTCATTCACTGCAAACTTTATCTGAAAAGATGAGTCTGTTATGATAATATTAATTATCAATTAATTTGATACACCCCAAAGTCCAATTTCATTCTCCATGGTCCATCACTCCAATCACTATCTATAAGGGACAAAACCTTATAAAATGAGGAAATCTTTTGGGAATGGTCAATGTGGGACAATGAAATTTCTACTCAAAAGCTTAAAATTTCCAACAAAGATAACACTAGGTGAGATGAATTGTTGCATCCAGTTTATCCGGATTATCAGTTCACATCTTCCATTCAAGGCAAATGAGCAAGGACTTTTTTTTACAACTGAATTATTCAAGAGTAAATCAATTTGTTAAACAGGGAGCATGGTCCTGCCGTTCGAGCCACTGACAGTCTCATTTAAGGACGTGCAGTATTATGTTGATACACCTCCGGTAATTAATCAAATCATTAGTCAATTTGCACATATTAGTATCATTGGAAAATTAATTAGTTGTATGTTAACTTCATTCCTTCTTAAAAAAGGAAATGAGACAGCGTGCTTTCAAGGGGAAAAAGCTTTAGTTGCTTAAAGATATAACAGGAGCATTCAGGCCAGGAATTCTTACCGCACTTATCAACTCTGTATGTACAATCATTTTCCATAAAGTTTCACCCGGGTTATCAGTCTATCAGATCAATCCATAGAGTGCTTCACCAGAAACATAAAATTGGAGGAAGCAGCATTGCTAACACCCATCCCAGAATGGAAATGTTTGATTACCTGATCGATCTGCAATTTCACAATAAGAGTGCGCTGCTGTATTAGAAGAACTGCAGGGAATGGAGTTGCCCTCTGAGATTAGGGATTTTTGGAGCATACTGTTGCCTCCAAAGATCTCAACTAGACAACACCGCCAGACTCAGCTCCAGAAGCCTGATCACTTTGATTATCTTCAAAACTACTCTGATCACTTTGATTGCCTTCATCACTAATCTGATCACTTTGATTGTCTTCGGCACTAATCTGATCACTCTGATTGTCTTCGGCACTAATCTGATCACTTTGATTACCATCAGCACCAATCTCCTGCATCAAGTAGTAGATCTTGTCGTTCATACCTTCCTTACTATATGCCTCAACCATGACAGAGTATGTTGTGGAATCCGGTTGACATTGCTTCTGTTTCATCCGGTTGAAAACTCTTTCCATCTCCATCAAATCCTCTGCCTTTGCACATGCAGCTATCACCGCATTGTAAAATGTGGTATTCTCAGGTATCTCAAACTTTCCAGCCAACTGAACGCAGCTAACCACCTTATGGAAGAGGCCTGCATTGGCATACCCATTAATAAGGCAGCAGAATGTTTTGGTGTCTGCTTTCATGCCCTCAGCACGCATCTGTTCAAATGTGTATTCCATGTTTTTTGCATCTCCTACATCCGCGAAAGCCTCTATCACATTGTTGTAAGTTGCGGTTGTCCATGGGAATTGAAGCTTGCGCATGTACTCCATCACAGTTGACATCTTATCATACAGCCTTTTCTTCCCGTAAGCACCAATCAGAATGTTCAAAGTGCGAGTTTCCGGTTCAATCCCAAAATCGCGGAATTTCTCATACCATCTCTCCATCATATCTATCTGACCCTTGTTTCCAAACACACTAAGGATAACATTCATTGTCCAGACATCAGGCTTGCAACTTGTACCCTCCAGCATCCCGGACAACACTTTTTCCATCTGGTCATACTTCCCGGCCTTACCATATCCACTCAACACTATGTTTTGGGTGACTGTATTCGGAGTTATTAACCGCTCAGCCATTTCCTCATACAAGGACTCAACTAAATCAAACTTCAAATGATCAATGCAAACCTTTATCAAGGTACTGTAAGTAAAAACGTCAGGCTGGCATTGCGGGAGAGTCTTCATCAGGTTAAGAACAGAAAATGCCTCGTCAATCAGATTGTTCCGGCAATAAGCTGCGAGCAAGGCTGTGTAAAGTTCAAGAGTTGGTTCACAGCCCTCTTCAACCATTGTATCGAAAAGCTGGTGGGCACGATTGGGTTGGCCGCACCTTCCAAGCATACCAATGAGTTTCATGTAAGTGCCTTCTTTCGGTTGATAAAATGGTTGTTCTCTAAGCATGTCAAACACCTGAACGTAATAGTACCCAATTTCATGATACATTTTCCAAACAAAAACACCCAATTAATTATAATTCCACTAAAATCATTCAGATAAAAAGATTACATTTTTCAAGAACATGGTTCAAGAAACTAAATTGGTAAGCATAAAAATACCATTTTTAAAAAATTTTGCATCAATTTACATTCACCAAACTAAAAACACAGAAGAAGAAAGATGAAAAATTTGTTAATTTTTGTTTAGATTAAGGGCAAAAACCTCGACAGCTTGGAGCCACTGCTTCTTGTCAACGGCGTCTGACAGGGCCTCCGTGACGGTGTTGACCCAGGCCTTGGCATTGTTCTTCCGGTCCAGCTTCTTCTTCACATTTTTCAAAGGGGGTTTTCTATAAATAGCCGGAATCGACGTCTCCGAGACCCCCGGGAACTCCCCTTGCTTCCAGTGCTTCTTTCTGTTGTCGGAAGACGGATATGAAGCGGAACGAGCGGAGGTTTTTCTGTAAGTCGCCGGAGTCGACGTCTCCGAGACGCCCGGGAACTCACCTCGCTTCCAGTGCTTCTTTCTGGTGTCGGAAGACGGAGATGAAGTGGAACGACCAGGGGTTTTTCTGTAATTCGCCGAAGAAGACGTCTCCGAGACGCCTGGGTATTCACCTTTCTTCCAGTGCCTCTTTCTGGTGTCGGAAGACGGAGATGGAGTGGAGCGACGGCTTACAGCTGGGGTGGCGAATGCACGGAGGAGCAGCTTAAAGTTGGGGTATTGGGGTTTCTGGGAGGCGGCGGCGGCCGCGGTGGCGGTGGAGTTTTTGTTGAGAGGAAGAGGATGAGGGAGGAGAGAAGAAGAGAAGGAGAGAGAGATTGAAGAAGCCATGGATGGCTTTGGCCTGCAAAATTGTTAGAGCAGTGACGGGGTTGTGAGTCGTGAGGTGGATTTTAGATGGCAGGGCATTCAAATGACCTCTTTACCCTTTATTTTCTTACCCTCAAAATTTATTATTATTTTTTTCTTCAATTTCAGAAAATAAAATTTGAATAAATTACACTTTTTCAGGTCTGATTTGGGGTAAGTAATTCAAATAAGATAAACATTCTGGTACTGGTTGAAATCGTGTGCATTGATACTTGTACTTATGTGCATTGATGTACTTATGTAAAGTTGGATATTATCTAAATACAGTGAGAGCTGTTTATTTGAAAGAGTCTCATGTTTTTATAAGAGGCGTGTAACGAATGTGAATGTGAGTATGTGACGAATGACGTTGTGAGCACCTCCATTTAAGTTTTTCTCGAACTATTAATAAATTATTTTAATAAAATAATGATTTCATATGGAAACAAGAACAAATTCATCTAAAACTAATAAAATTAGAAAATAATTCAATCTCAATTTGCACTAAACATGAAATAATGCTCCAACAATAATTCTCAATTCCAAAATTCTTCTATACTTAACCTTGTTTAGTGTGCTTATGCTTATATGAGCTCAAATAAAGGAGGAGGGTACGGTAATAAGTTAGAATTAGAGTAGACCAAAATTCGATTTCCTTCAATATAACCAATAAAAATGCTAAATTTTCAAAAATTAAAATTTAATTTATACAGTAAATGCACTAATCGAACACTGAATCACCTCGTGCCAAATGTTTATCTGAAAAAAAAAGGATAAATCAAAAAGATAAATCATGTGTCATCCAGTTTATAACACTGTTATACAAATACAAATACAATCAAACCTGGTGGGCCAAAATCCATAACAGCCCATGTTTATTTTGGAAGCTTAGGTATACAAATACAGATACGATAGACGTTCCCGACCCTTGCAAAGCGAAGAGTCGTGTTGGCTTGAGTGGCCCTAGATATACATATAAAAATCAGATATAAAATATACTCCTATCTGCGTGAAAGGAAATGGCCTATGTATAACCAGAGTCGCTATAAATTAATATACGTAAACTATAACCTTAGCTTGAACCAAACTTCAAGTGTTCCCACCGGAATGGCTCCAACACGAAAACAACCTCCGGATTGCTTTTAAAAAGCAAGGCCACGCAAACGCAGACAGCAGCGACAGCCACCATTGACAGCATTGCCGGCCTGTATACAAGTGACCGTGTGGTGCTATTAGCTGGTTTCTGTTCACATAACCTGCAGTGTTGTAAGTTTGCTTTTATTTCATTCTTTTCAGTTTCCAAGCTGGCTACTCTTGATGATTTATGCGCATCCGATTGCTTCTGCTTTCCATTTCTGTCTAACGTGAGGCCAGGGATGTCAAGCACCACATGCCCCCTTTCCAGTGTATTGCTGATTTTCCGCTGGACTATATGGACATAGGAGTAGCGGCTTCGAAGGCATGCATAATCGTATGGTGTCAATCCTGTGCTGTCTCGAGCGTTTTTCCATGCTTTAATTCCCACCTAAAGGAAAAAAAACGCCCATATCAACACGATGAATGGATTATCTGACACCAAAGAAATTTCATGACAGCAGTCCTAAACACGTGCTTGAAAGTTGAAACTAGAACGATGAAAAGAATCAAATTCATTTATCGTCAAAATTTTTAACAGCAGTCCTATTTGATTTCAAGTTGAATGTAGAATTTGGGTGCCTGCTTTCAGCTGTGGAAGAGTTAGCATGCATTTAGATGTGGCGTGCTGCTTTCTTTACCAATTTGAATGGCGCATTTAACTTTTCTACGGTGATTTATGTTTCATATGTTTCGCAAGCCAAAGAAAATACAAGACTGCATAATTTGTATAGGATTGGTTAATTGAAAATTTGAAATACAACTCAATAACTGGAATCAGTGTATTTTGTTTAGGCAGAAGAGAGTGGAAGAGCTAAAGAGAGAGCTCAAAGTCAAAGAAGACATGATTGCAGATCTAAGATCCGTGAGCAACCTGACATGCTCGAAATTAGAATGAGTTAAAAGTATCAAAACACGTGTGAAACAGTATGAGAACAGACACAAGTCAACTGTAGGACCTAGAGGTCAAATGGGTATGGAGATGGGATAGAGGTTATAGTCAGCGCAAAGTGATTTCTACATAGAATTAGAAGAAAAAAATAATATGTTGCAATTCACAAAAAGGAGATATTACCTTTCCAGGATCATCCGTTAAGGCATCCAATACTTGCTCACAGCCATCAGTACTGGCGGCAATATGAAGAGGAGTCAACCCCATGGGCCCAACAACATCAGGTTTAAACAAGAAACTGTTGCCATCCCTGTCAACTTGTTCCTTCTGCTCAGATCCTGTTAAACCTGGGACAAATCTCAACAAGAATTCCACCATACGTCTGCTATTGACTCGCACAGCTCTGTGGAGGAGGCCCATATCCAGTAGTGCAGACTCAAGGGAAGGATGCTCTCCAGCGTCGACAGTATCATCAAACAGAATGCCCAAGAGTTTCTTCACCACAGCACACCAATCATGGTCAATGGAGAACTCCATGAGCAATCTGAACCGTCCAAAGGGAAATGTATCAAGATTGGGATCCAATTGACCCAGTCTAAACTTAACGCGACTTCTATGTAGGAGCCAACCCAATTCATGTATATAGTCCAAGGCTTGGTTCTTAGCTTCCACTTTTTCAGGTCCAGATTGGATATCATCATCAGTCTCGGACACCTCGATCACATCTTCCAGCATACAAATCTCAGAGCATACTTCCTGCTCTGCAACTATAAATGGAAAGAAGCTACTGCTGAGACCATGATCTTCAACCTGACATAAAAATTTGACCAATAAAATGAGAACCGTGGATTTCAGTTAAGGCGCTGTCTAGAAACAAATCTATACTCAGTATTCATAAGAAAGATTTATAAACAAATTCTGGACTTATAAAATACTGCTCGTTCAAAATGCACATTACAAGAGGAGGAAGGGGGAAAGGGACAATTAGGAATATGACAGCACCTCAATGAATCCTCGCCCAGTAACATTTGGTATAGAGCAGGAGAATTTAAGGCATTGCTCCTCAACAGTGCTATCCGCATCATCCAACAAATCATAACAAGTTTCTTGAGCCAGATACTTCCCTTCTAGAGCACAGAGTAACCTGTCAAGACTCAAGATCTAGAAATTAGTATTTCTTCTGTTATCCTATAAAACTAGAGAGGAATATTGAAAACAAAGTAATGACGCATGAATGAAAGATGAAAGAACCTTGTGGTGGAACTAGAAAGGTTAAAGCCTTTTACTACAAATTCAGCTCTCTCAGATAAGGAGATCGCAATTGGTTTGATGCATGATATCCTGCAACTTTTATTGCTTTTAAGAGGCAAGGGTGTGTCTAACACAACTTCACCTGCAGGATGGACATAACTAATCAAAATGCTTCTCTCTTATAAGGTTAATGTTTTTGGTCAATCCTCATTATGTACTAGAAATAACAAAATAAAGCATGACCAAAATCAATAAAGCATAATGGAAAGCTAAAACAGCAAGATTCTTCTATAGACCCTAAATACACAAATGTGTACACACACACGAAAAGAGAGAGAGAGAGAGAGAGAGAGAGAGAGAGAGAGAGAGAGAGCAAACCATTGTATGTAAATGCTATAAAATCTTGCACCCTTGTATACACCCATCCTGTTCTCCAAAAAGGATCATCCGCAGCATCAAGAAGTGTTTTCAAACTGGATCCCAGATGACAACAGAACTGTACGCAAAAATAATTATAATAAGACATAAATCTATCATAATTAAGGACTTGAAGAAAAAGTCTTCCTCATACAAGGACCTGCCATCCACAGTCGAGCATACCTCCTCCCATGTGGATTTTTCTAGACGAAGGTAAATTGTCAAAATGATACAGCCCGGCCTTATGTAGCTTTCAATGTTGGTAGGGCCGTGAGATAACCAGTCGAGGATCTGGATGTTCAAATAATTTATAAAAATCATGTGGTCAGTGGAATGAAACACCAAAATACTTTGAAAACTAGAAAAATCAAAGGAAATAGAGTACCTGTGATCGCAGAGCAAGTGGAAGTTCATTAGGGTCTTTTCCAAATAGTTTAAAAACAATTCGGTCTGTGCGACTCTGATATGTGGCAGAAAAAGAGCGGTCAAGAAGCGTAAAATTGCAGATACATTCTACATACTGGCCTTTTACATAAATAATGAATGTTCCATTAGGACTGCTGTAACCACCAAGTAACTTTAACCTCAATTCTATATATATTTTTTTTTTTTGAGAAGAAAAGATAACACAATAATAAATAAAAAAACAAGAATTACAAAAATAGTGGATAAGATATCCACCATGTAGCAAAGCTAGCTAAGACCTCTCAAACAGATCTGATTACAAGTAACATAACCTCAACCATAATCATTTTACGGCTGCTAACATATCCCACACTATGAGAAAGAGAATAATCCTTGAACTCATTCGAAACTGATGCCCAGAGGGCTGCCCAATTCTATTAACAGCGTCAAGAAGACGCATACACAAGAAGTATGTTTGTGTGTGTGGTTGCGCTTGTAAACTGCCATATTGGTTTGAAGGAAGAGATAACTGATCTCAACTTTAAGTCACAATTGAAGCATTTCTTACATATATCCCATAACCAAGCAGCGAGCGCACTTAACCTCGCCATTATTTTGGCAATCCATGGAAAGATACGCAGACACTTTCAGAACACAAAACATGACTGCCTAACTACTCTCAAGGATAGAACAAAGCTATTCTACTATCCAATCAAAAGACAAGTTATATGCCGTGTAATGATTAATGACAATTGACATATTAATCCCTGGTCTAAGGAAAAAAAAAAGACGAATTACAGTGGGCTGAGCATAATCCACGACAAAGGCATTTTTAAGCATTTTATTACCAAGCAATTATATATGGAATAGATGCAATTACAAGGATATACCTGAGCTTCTCCACTAGAACTTGATGGTGACTGACTAGAAGTTAAGTCTGAATTCCCACTTGTCTGAGGTGGGCTTGATTTATGAGAATCACGCTGCATCCATGAAGGAAAACCAAGAGATGCAGTGCCTGGACTTGCAGGAACATGAGAATTCCCTAGGTTCTCTGCATAGTCCTGTGAATCATCGTATGTACTATTTAAATCAATGTCATTTAACTGGAACCTTCTACTTGTAGCTTCCGGTGTCACTGATTTGGATTCAGAACTGTCTCTTGATGCGGGTAGCATCGAACAATGTCCTTTAGACCTTAAAGGGTCCTCAGTATTAACATCAGCATTCATATCTAGAACCTTTCGTGCAGTCTGGACAGATGTCCCGCTGTTAAATAGACCTTGAGATCCCTGAAGCAATGTAGATATGTTTCTTCCATCAGCCGTACCAGCAACATTGGCTAAGCTCCTCAACAAATGAGATATGACATCCTGATCCTTTGTTTGATCAGAACTACTTGCTGCAATTTATAAATGGCATAATATGTGGATTCAAATACGTCTGAGATACAATGTTTCACTAGGACAGAAGTGTACAATGAATAAGGCAAGTACTTACAGTGCATATTTGAGAGTATTCTCAGCAAGCTAATCAATAGATAACTGCTTCCACTTTCATTGTTTAAAGAGCCTCCATTAACTGCAGTATCAGGGTGTGTTTTTCTTCTCCTCCTATTATGGCCAGCTAAACGCCTACGGCAACTTCTCTTCCCTTCATCAAACTCTTGAAGAGCATGAAACCTGTCCACGAGTGTTAACCCTGTTACATTTAATTCAACAAAAGAAAACTTCTGCAGAACTCAACAATACCAAAAGAAGATTGATGAACAGCCATGGACAACAAACGCATGACAAAAAAATTTACACAACCAAACTCTGTATTTCAAGTTAATTGAAGAAAATCGGGGAAATGTTTCAACCAAACAATAAATAACAATAGGATGGAACCAACCTGCTACACTGTTGACAGAACCGCTGCATAACACTTCCAACCAGCGCTTTAGTTGCCTTAGAATGCATATCACAGACCTTATGCCTCCGGTGATAATCCTTGGCATTGCTAAGATCAGCCTTACAGTCCTCCACCTGACAAACTGCACGGTTTGAAGTAGTCCCAATTGTCTTTGTTTTCTTCCCGGTTTGTACTTCTTCTTCCATAATGGGGTAAGTTTGCCCGCCAAGTTTAAGAGATGCAGCTTCATCATTCAACTCTCGGTTTTCCACAAAAACATCCCTTCTCCGTTTCTCCAATTCTCTTTTATCTTTCTCATTCCCCGGACTGATATTATCCAAACCAGAAGAAGAACTGTTGGACAAACCAGCATCCGACGGAGTTTCTGGCCTGGCCGGAAACAACTGCCTACTCCTACCATCAGATGGTGTAGAATTCAATGGACTAGCAGTAAAAAGATCACCATCCCATTTAAAATCATTCAAATTCCATTCCAAACTCTTTTTCCCAACCCCCTTCAAATCTGGCACCATCACACCACGAAAATTGCGAGCCTTTCCTCCGAATTCAGACTCCATAGATCAAGATACGAAAAAAAACCCAGAAATGTTACAATGCCCCCTAGTCAAACTCCACCAGATAAAAACACCCAATTGAACAATAACAGCAACAGCAGCTCAGAGATAAAACTATAAATTTCACCCCAAAACAAAAGGTCAATAACACTACAGCCCCAGAAATTTCTGGAAATTGTTCTTTCCAGGAACCCCAGAAAACCAAGAACAGCAAACCAGCATAACAATGGAGCTAAACTACAGGCTACAGCTGCCCAGAACCCAAAATCCACCAATTTCCCAGTTTTTCTCTCAACATCTCAACACAAAATACCGTATTTGCAAGCCCTCAATTACATCCCAGTCAATGCTTTCAACTCCAAGGAAAGAAACTCGAGCTGAACGAACTGAAAGACCCAATCTTTTTTGCGGAAATAAAGAGGAAAGAGAGAGAAACTTGCCGGAAGGTTGGTGAATCGTTGGGAGGTGAGCTGAGAAGTGAGAGCTGACGAAGAAGTGGCTGAGATCGCAGGATGAGGCAGAGAGAATATAGGCCCCGAGACAAAGCTAATCAGCACATGAAAATTAGGAAAAGGTTAGGAAAATGGCTCCCTTTCTGTATAAATGCGGTTTCAGTGGGAAGAGAGAGAGAGAGAGAAGAGGTGGCGGCCTCAAATGACGTGTCTCCTTTTGATTTCGATTAGAAATTAATAGCGGTATCAGTTTCGGGGTGTATCATTTTAATATTTAAATTAGTGTTATTTTATTTGTAAATGATATATCTTAAGTTTAATTTTTGTTAAATACGAATTTGCGTTGTATTATTGCTAGTTTATTGTGAGATTTAGTACACTTCCACTTTAGTGTAGATAATATAATTTTTTCAAAATAATAATAATAAAAGATGATCATATGTTTTTTTTTTTCAAACGATAAATTTTGTTAAATTATATGTTATATTAGTTGCTGAAAAGTTTTGATCTCAAGCTATCATACAAAGACTCAACACCTTTTCATCACAATAGTAAAGCACCACTTGCATAGATAATCATATGTTTAATATGCTTAGTCCATTAATATTAGGCTTAATATTAACCAATCTACGTAATATAATTTAAACGAAACAGTAATTTTACGTGAACGCGATCTTAATACAAATTTTCTATGTCGAGATCAAGATTATGATTGAATTATTGGCAACCAAAAAAAAAAGGTTCAAAACGACAAAATAACTGAAAAAAGATTAAACAAGATAACAATTGTGTAGAAAATATGAGTCAACGTGTCTCTGTGACTGGACTCCTTTTCCTATTATTTTATTAGCCTGTAAAATCCACTTTTCTGCTTTCTTTTTAGTTAATATTAGACTTGGATTGATTTGACCAAATTAAAAATATTTGGAGAAAAACAACTGTTTGATCTAATTTTGGTCCAATTTTATTCATAACCTTTGAGTTGAATAACCTGAAAAGTCCTACGTGAGTACGAACTCCTAAAGCACAAAGTTCCAACTTTTGTGAGACGGGCTTACCCCCTCGTGGAGGAGGGTGATTTTCAAGCCTACACGTGGACAACAACTGGATGACGTGGAGCTGATACCATGATGAAATTGAGTTTCCACCGTAAAACCAATTGGTAATATGAAAAGTAACCCAAGACTATATAAGCACATAGCAAACTTTGTCCCTCACTGATGTGGGACAACTCTCAACATCTTATGCCTCGTCGGATACAATGTTTTTAGGTGTATTTGGACGTAATGCAGCAATATATTGCCTCAACAATTGGTCAATAGTTCTATTAACGTCAATCTTTCCCTATACATGCTTTATATGAACAATCATTAATACATACAGCGCAACACCTCGTGGAAATCTTTAACGGATACGAAAACTGGTACATTATGTTCCCTAGAGTTATCGGTTTATACATATAATTAACAGAAACGGCCAAAAGCCAGAGTAACTAAAATTTGAGACGCGTAAACTGCCTTAGCTCGGTCCATACTTCAAGAGTTCCCACCTGAAGGGCTGGAAGACATAAAGGACTTCGGGCGAGCTTTTGAAGAGCAAGGCCACGCAAACACAGACAGCAGCAATGGCTACCATTGACAGCATTGCCGGCCTGTACACAAGCGACCTTGTGTTTCCATATGCTAGTTTCATTTCACATAGCTTGCAATGTGCCTGCATTGCTTTCATATCGATCCTTTCGGTCTCCAAGCTGGAGACTTTTGAGGACTTGTGCCCATCTAATTGTTTCTGCTTGCTGCTGCTGTCTAAGATAACACCAGGGATATCAAGCACCACGTGCCCGCTTTCATGTCTCTTGTTGATTTTCCGCTGGACAATTTGGACATAGGTGTAGCGGCCTTGCAGGCATGCATAATCATTTGGGGTCAATCCTGTACTGTCTCGAGCATTTTTCCACACTTCAATTCCCACCTAAAGAAGCAAAGATATCAACATTTGTATGCTTGAAAATAGAACAATTTGAAATATCAACATTCATGTGAGACACAGAGTGAGCTGACACGAGTCATCTGTATGAGCAAATGGTCAAACACGTACGGAGAAAAATGGATAATGATGCAGACCTGTTCTGATTTTGACATCCAATTAAAAAGAAAACTGTCAAAGAAGACAATGAGAAATTACCTTTCCAGGATCATCAGTTAAGGCATCCAATATGTTCTCACATCCATCAGTACTGGCTGCAACATGAAGAGGAGTCAATCCCATGGGCCCAACTGCATCGGGTTTAAATAAGAAGTTGCTGCTGTCCCCATCAACTTGTTGCCTGTGCTCAGATCCTTTTTTATCTAACCCTTTGTCTAGGATAAATCTTAACAAGAGTTCCACCATAGGTGTGCACTTTCTTTGCACGGCTCTGTGGAGGAGGCTCATATCCAACAACGCAAGCTCAACAGAAGGATGTTCTCCAGTGTCAACAGTACCCTCAAGCAGAATGTCCAAGAGTTTCTTCACTACAGTACACCAATCACGGTCCATGGAAAACTCCATAAGCAATCTGAACCGTCTAAAAGAAAATAGTTCTAGGTTGGGATCCCTGTGACCAAGCCTAAATTTAGTGTGACATCTGTGAAGGAGCCAACCCAATTCATGTACAAAGTCCAACGCTTGGTTCTTGGCTTCCAACTTTTCAGGTTCTGTCTGGATGTTATCGGCAGTCTCAGCCACCTCAATCACACCCTCCAGGGTACAAATCTCAGAACATACTTCCTGCTCGGCAACTATAAATGGAAAGAAGCAGCCACTGAGACCATGGTCTTCAACCTGAAATAAAAATAAATAAATAAATAAATAAGTAATGATAAGCACACTTCAAAGGAAATATAAAAGATAGAATAAGAATGGAACAGCACCTCAATGAGTCCTCGGCCAGTAACATTGGGTATAGAGCAGGAGAATCTGAGGCACTGTAGCTGATCATTCGCAACAGTTGTATCAGCACCATCCATCAAGTCATAACAAGTTTCTTGGACTAGATACTTCCCTTCCAGAGCACAGAGCAACCTGTCACAAGCTAGGACTTAGTACTTTCCCAGTTATCCTGATAGCTAATTCAGATATGACACTGGAGTGGTCTACATAATGAAGCTTGAAGGAAAGATGAAGGATACCTTGTGGTGCCACGAGAAAGATTAAACCCCTTAACTACAAATTCAGCTCTTTCGGATAAAGAAACTGCAATTGGTTTGATGCATGATATCCTGCAAATTTTATGGCTTTTCAGAGGTAAGGGTGTGTCTAAGACAACTTGACCTGCAGGACAGACATAACTAATTAAAATGTCTTTTCTTTCGTAACACAACTATTTTGGTAAATCACTAAATGCGCTAGAAAATATATGAATGAATAATTGAGAGAGAGAGAGAGAGAGAGAGAGAGAGAGAGAGAGAGAGAACAAACCATTGTACGTAAATGCTACAGAATGTTGTACCCTAGTATACACCCATCCTGTTGTCCAAAAAGGATCGTTGGCAGCATGTAAAAGTTGTTTCATAATGGATCCCAGATTACAGCAGAGCTGCATGCAAACATAACAATTAAGGACAAGAAAAGAGATCACCCTGATACAAGGTCAGCAATCAACATTTTGGCATCAGCACAGAAACATACCTCCTCCCACGTGGATTTTTCTAGACGGAGGTAAACTGTCAAAATGATACATCCCGGCCTTATGTAGCTTTCAATGTCAGTAGGACTGTGGGACAACCAGTCGAGAATCTGGATATTCAAAATATTTCACAAAATTGTTGTATGTGCGAGGAAACACAAGTTACATTGTCAAGAATTAAATCAAGGCACCAAATATTACCTGTGCTCGTAGAACAAATGGAAGATCATTTGGATCTTTTCCAAAGAGTTTAAATACAATACGGTCTGTGCGACTCTGAAACATGGCAGAAAAAGAGTGGTTAAGAGACGTAACAGTGCACTAACATTTTACACACTGGCCTTCATAATAAAAAATATTTAAAAAAGGATACTCAACTCTAACTGATATAGCCTTTAACTACAACTCTATAAATCTTATCAAGCAGAAGCATACACACACATTTATACATACAAAGCACTATACAAAAGACGAGAATCCATCTCAACTTTTACGTCACAACAGAAGTATTTATTAGGTATGCCGAGTACTTCATGTTTTTCAATCAATTGGCTAGACAAACAGACAAGTCGAATGCAAAGCATTGTCGCCTAAAATTAAAGAACAAAGCTATTCTTTTATCCAACAGAAAAGGACAGGTTATAGCATATACAAGCATTAATATACCTAGCAATAACAAGGAACAAGATGCAAGTACAACAAGAATATACCTGAGCATCTCCACTAGAACTTGATGAAGTTGAGCATGAAGTCCCACTTGTCTGAGGTGGGCTAGACTTTTGCAAATCCTGCCGCATCCATAAGGGAAAACCATGAGCCACTGTCCCTGAATTTACAGGGGCATGAGAATTTCCTAGGTTGTCCAAATAGTCCTTGGAATCGTCATATGTATTATTTAAATCAATGCCATTTAACTGCATCCTCCCCATTGTAGCTTCTGGTGCAACTGATGTGGATGGAACACTGTCTCTTGAAGGAAATGGCTTGGTGGCATTTAGACCTGAAACAACTTGTAGACCTCCATGATCTGCATCAACTGAAGATATTCTCCTGAAATCTGATGCAGGTACTGTAGAACACTGTCGTATAGGTCTTGAAGGGTCTTCACGATTAGCATAGTCATCCATTTTAGAGGCTGAAACAGAAGGCTTACTTGGTACACAGCCGTTGGAAACTGTATCTGGGACCTTTTGTGCAGTCTGAATTGATGCCCTGCCATTTAGTAAACCTTGAGATGCCGTAAGCAATGCAGACATGTTTCTTCCATCAACTGTACCAGAAAGATTGCCTAGATTCTTCAAAAGATGAGATAGCAAATCCTGATCCTTTGTTTGATCTGAACTATTAGCTGCATTTTAGGCATCAAAAGTGGAGTCGAGTAAGACACTTATGAGAAGAAAAACAAACACTAACATAATCAATTAAATATTATAATAACATGATCGCTGAGACATAATTTCCAAAATAACAGTTCCTAATTAGAATTCCCTTTAATAGGCCCATCCTTCATGCATCCTAGAATGTGAAATATGGACTGTACAACAATCAGAGAAAGAATGTGCAAAAAACAAAGGCTCATAGGATGAAATTCAAGCACACAAGTTGTAATCTGGATTATATAATTTGAAATATTTTTGACATGAAGGTCTGCACAAAATTCTAACTTTCTATTAAATCAACCTCTTAAAAAACTGAAAACTTTTCATGCGTAAGCATCGATATTCAAATTTTCATCAAATGAAATTCAAGGAAACTAGCACTTTGTCATTTATACACAAAAATAGAGCACCTTAAGCAGTTAAGGACTCATCAAGTAATATGTCGTATGTTCACAAATAAAAATTTATGAGTGGAGTTATTAAATGTTTATTGACATAATCATTTTGCTACAAGCCTCAATCAAACAATGACAAAACCTAAGAGCAAAAGACCACAAGAACTTTGACATCAGTCTATGGCAATCAACTCACAATCCGGTAACCACTTAACATATCAATTTAATGTCTGGCAAAGCAGCCAAAAAATGAACGTGCAATAAGACAAAGATTTACAGTGCATGTTGGAGAGTATTCTCAGCAAACTAATCAATAGATAACTGCTTCCTCTTTCATCATTCAATGAGCCTCCATTAACTACAGTATCAGGATGTGTTTTTCTTCTCCTCCTATTGTGGCCTGCCAAACGTCTACGACAACTTCTCTTTCCTTCATCAAACTCTTGAAGGACATGAAACCTGCCCATGAGTATAACCAAATTGCAAATTCAACAAAAAATTTCTGCAAAATTCAACTATACCGAACACAGTGATGAACAACTATGGACCCAAATCATGAGAGCAACAAATAATTTTTTTTAAACTTACAAATCAAACTCAGTATTTCATCTTCTAGAAACAATGTCTATAAGAAAGCAACGAATAAATGACGTGGAACTTAACTGAAGAAAATTTTGAAATATTTCTCACCATACAAGGACAACCATAGAATTGAACTAACCTGCTACACTGCTGACAGAACCGCTGCAAAACATTTCCCACCACTGCTTTAGTTGCCTTAGAATGCATATCACAGACCTTATGTCGTCGGTGGTAATCCTTGGCATTGCTAAGATCAGCCTTACAGTCCTCCACCTGACAAACTGCTCGGTTTAAAGTAGTCCCAACTATCTTCGTCTTCTTCCCATTTTGTACCTCTCCTTCCATGATTGGGTAAGCTTGCCCGCCAAGCTTGAGATTAAGAGACCCAACTTCATCATTTAGCCCTTCATTTTCTACAAAACTAGCCCTTCTTCTTTTCTCCAGCTCTCTTTTACCTTTCTCATTCCCAGGACAGATACCATCCGAACCAGAAGAACTGTTGGACAAACCAGCAGTGGAGGGAGTTTCCGGCAGCCCAAGCGGAAACAACTGCCTGCTCCTACAATCAGATGGTACAGCATTCAAAGGACTAGCGGTAAAAAGATCTCCATCCCATTTCCAATCATTCAAATCCCATTCCAAACTCTTTTTCCCATCCCCCTTCAAATCCGGCACCATCGGACCATAGAAATTCCGAGCTCTGCCTCCAAAAGCCTCCATAAATCAAAATTCCACAAAAACTCCAGAATTTTTATAACGCCAATTGTCCAATTCCACGAGATATAAATCCCCAATTCAACGAATTAAAACAAACCCAGATATGAAACCTTCGATTTCAGCCAGAAATCAATAAGTTTACACTACAAGACCATATCCTTCTGGCAATTATTCTCTCTAGGTTCCCCAGAATTCCAAAAGCAGTACACTGTAGACCACATATCCACAGAGCTAAAACAACAGCTGCCCATCTGCCCAAAATCCACAAATTACCCACTTATGCCCTCAAAATCCACACAAAATCAACATACTCAAAACCCATCAATTCCATCACAGCAAAGTTTCCAACTTTACAAACAAAAAACAGCTTAAAATTTCTGCAGAAATAAATACCAAAGCAAAGAGAGAAACTTGCCGGTGACAGCTGAGCCGGTGAATTCTAGCAAGAGCGGCGGAGGACGGCTGAGATCGCCGGAGGAGGAGAGAATATAGGCAAACCAAAGCAGCACATGAAAATGAGGAAAAGGTTAGGAAGAGGGCCTCTCTCTGTGTATAAATGCGGTTTCAGTGAGGGGAGAGAGAGAGAGAGAGAGCTTTTTGGCATTTATTTATTGATAAAATTATATGACACAGTTAGGCCAAAGGAATCTACGCCTACACAACCGCGTGTACGTCCGTAAAAAATACCAACAGAGCTCTCGTGCTGTGTTTCTCTCCGTAGAGAGAGAAAGTGTACGAGAGGTAGTGTGTGTAGAGAGAGAGAGAGAGAGAGAGAGAGAGAGAGAGTGCTCCGCACTGCTGTGGTCAATGGAAGTTGAAGAGCTGCTTGGTAATTCAGAAACGTTTTTTTTTTTTTTTTGTTTAACGTTAATTTTAATTGATCGAGTAAGAAAAAAAAAAGGTTTCCGGCGGAAGACGAGCGGAAGTGAGTGACCGGAGTTTAATAAGCTGCGGCTGCGTGCAAGAGCGACTGACAGTGACTCCAGCTGTTGACAGTTGTTTGAAATTTTACCGCGACTTTTTCAAAACTAATAAAAATAAATAACAGCCTTCCCCAAACAAACCTTTTTTTTTGTTTGTTTAAGATTAAACACGTAGAAAAAAATAATTGATTCAACTAACCACTAACATTAATGGACAGAAATAGTCTTTTAAGCTTAAAACCAAACCAACCCGCCGAAGCCTATGAAGACTAAATAATTTTAAATCAAAATTTCAAAAACAATTTTCATATTAGAACCAGCAAGTTCTTCGTCTCGTAATATCTTTCACATCACACACTATTTACAATATTTTAATATTGAAAGGACCCTGCATTTAACCGTGGCGCAATACACGAGAAAATTAACAATCATATTCATTAGGGTACTAGTTGATCTTCTTATTATCATCTTTCTTTTGAGTTTCGATCACAATGAAGTGTGAGAGATGCATACGTAAAATAACTTTTGGGTAGCACTTGGTTTGTTAAATCTAAGGTATTAAATATCGATGATATCGAAAATATCGGTAGTCTAAAAACACAGAAATTTCAATGGAAATATCGGGATATTATCGATATCGATAAAAATTGAATAAAAACTACGGAAGTTGTAAGAAAAACTTGGAAATTTTTATTGAAACTTTGCAAGATGTTTATTTATTCAATTATCTATCAGTTTATCACAAAAAATTGGAAGGAAATGCATTGCGTGATGGATTTAACTAATTTAAGTTGATTATATAGCGAGCTGGTAAACATTGTGAATGTAGAAAATATGTAAATATTTTAGCATATTTTCACAAAAACATAAGTGATATGGTGGTCAATGTGTTGAAGGAGTAAAATGGGACGGGTTCGAATCCCCTTGGTGTTTTTTTAAATATAGAAATTTAAAAAACACGAAAAATTTGATGGAAATATCGAGATATTACAGATAATTTAGATTAAATCCTAATATGTAAAAGTTTTACATGAGGTGTGCAAACAATACCACACCTTATCTGAAGCAAAGAGAAAATGGGATATATTTGACATTCTTTTTTAAACGGTTAAAAATGCTTTCAGATAATTAAAAGCGATTAATATAGTTTGAAAAAAAAGAAAGAAATTAATATAGTTTGAAAGAACAAGAAAAAACTTCTAAATACTTAAAAGTACGTTTTACTGCTTTCTAGAGGTAGATGCTCCAATAAGATGTACTTGAATTTTCGATAAAAATTTGTAGCGCTTTCAATAAAAATGTGTCTTACAAAACCGTCTATTGACAGATATGTATTCTAGCTATCTTGCAACTAATTTACCTCGAGTTACTTTAGGAGTGATGATGTGAACGATAGTAACTACTTGGTTAACTCAACCACAAATTATTATGTTTCATAACTTATTCGTAGGACAACGTAAGATGATAAGAACACATCGTAGCCTAGTGTTTTTTGTTTCGTACAGTGGGGTTGTTTCTTTCTTCCTTGTAGCTATCATTACTAACTATATATCACATTCTTTTAAAAATTACCTTCTAGCTTCGCGTAAGTCTGCCTAGGCGCTAGGAAGATAGTCATTGTTTTGATTAATCTCTAGACGCTTGAAAATTAAGAAAGAGCGTCTAGACCTACGTACTCTCTCGCCTAGGTCGTAACTCTCACTTAGATAGAAAATAAATAACTTTCATTTTGCATTTTATTTTTTCAATAAATTGTAAGAAACTT
Source organism: Crataegus laevigata (assembly GCA_963580275.1). NCBI lineage: Eukaryota > Viridiplantae > Streptophyta > Magnoliopsida > Rosales > Rosaceae > Crataegus > Crataegus laevigata. The sequence continues at coordinate 10,568,261 of OY756940.1, read as the reverse complement.
GTTGAATATTGGGATGAACATTCATTATATGTTTATTTCCCATGTTTTCAGTTCTAATACTTTACCATTTATATGTTGTTCCATTTTTCAATTAATGACATGCCCCGACCCGAAAAGGTCGACGCATGCTGGCCATCACTGTGAAGCGACGTAACCATAGGGGTAAGTGATGTGAAAAGTGCATAAATTTAAATCGTACTTAGGATTAATTCAATTAAAATAGTGACAGAGTGCACAAACGTAGGCGTAGCCCACTATAGTTATTCAGAGCTTAACGATAGGACGACTACCGAAGAGTAGTCAAGCAACTAAAGTACACTTATTACACATAGTGATAAGTTCATACATCAAAAGCTGATTGTCGAATGTTAGAAACGTTTCAAGATTCCTCGAATGCCACGAAGAACAGCTATCTAGGTCCTGGAGGGGTGAAAAACAAAGTTGAGTGGGTCAGCAAAACAAACTTATGTGAAAACGTTTGGTTTTGAATATACTAACCCCTCGCCGTAAAACAATTATAGTTTCCTTTATTAAAAAGCACATTATGAGTAAGTACGTACGTATATATATATATATCCACAATACTAAAGCCAAGTATAAATGACAATATGCAAGTCAAATCATGATAAGATCGATGCTGCAGAAATATAATCATGTGGCAATGATATAATGCAATTCTCATCATTCTAATGCTTGCACACAAGTTCGAACAGACGGAATCTGACACGAACAGGACTGGGTGTAATCAATACGCTCAAGTACTATGATCACGTGAAGACTGGTGCAGAAGCACATCACATACAAGTCGGATTGCCTAATGCAATCTACCCGACAAGACTGGCACCTAACCTGGATCCAGACGAGCGAACGGTGCGATGTGAACATACATGTGAAGGACTGGCCCTGGCCCTAGGGCGAGTACTAACATCGGTGCAGCAGATGAGTATGTACATAAACATGTATGGATATCATGACAAATATATCTCAACCATATAGCAGCATTTATCACAATTATATCGTACGTAGCATTTATTTGACAATGTATACGTAAAGTGAATCATTCATGCATTTTTGGAAACTGTAAATACGTATAAGTACGAAAACAAACTGCCCACTCACAAGTACGTCGTTGGGTCGTAGTCTCCGGGCCTAGTTTGGTCTTGTAACTCCTCCGGATATATTTCTCCTATTTACACATAGTTTATACGAATTAATTACAGCTTAGTTACGGAAACCTAAATAAAATTCCCATATATTACTCAACCCTAAGATTTAAATATACCAAATTGATCTACACGTCATCACGAACACACCCATATTTTTAAAATAATTTTTGGACTTGTCACGCGCCCTCACGCGCCAAATATGGTACGGACCTACGCGCCCCCACGCGCGGTTACGTGCCACGCACGCTGACAGTTCTGTCAACGCCGTTAGGAATATTCTTCGGAATATTCCGTTAAGTTCTAACGGAAACCGTTAGTTTTGACTGACGGCGTCAGAATATTCTGTTAAATATTAACTAGGACTGTTAAGTTTAACTGACGGCGTCGGAATATTCCGTCAGAGTTGACGGAATATTCCGTCGTCTTCTCCGATAGGACTCCGGCGAGCCTCCGGTCGCCGAAAACTGGAAAAATCTTGTTTTCTTCATATCTCCTTCATTTTTAATCCAATTTTCACGAATTTTATATCAAATTGAAGCTGGGATCGAGTAGAACAACGTTATACCTGTTTTGGGGTTTGAATCTCACTGGATCTCGACGGAAAAACTCTACGAATCTCGGCCAAGTTCGAAACTCAGTCCTCTGACGTCCAAATCGACTCAACGAACTACTCCAGGGTTCCTGGGAGTATTTTAAGGACAATGGTGATCTTGGTTTGCTCTAAAACTTCACCATTAAAAACTCGATGAACAGTGCTATAATTGGGAATTGAAAGTTCGACGTAAAAACGTTCGAGTCTTTACCTGAAATTGGTGTAGATGGACTCGTGAGGTTCCAGGGAATCCAATGGTACTTTTGTATCTTCAGTTCTTCGTGGTTTAAGTGGTTCTCGAGTTTGCCCCGTGTGCAAATGGTAGAGAGAGAGCTTGAAATCTGAGAGTTGATGAGAGAGAGAGTGTATTCGTAGTATGAGAGAGATGGAGTCTGAGACCTTGGGTGAGAGATGAGTGTATGCTTCTGTTTAGATAGGGTTATAAGTGAATGCCAGCGAGAAGGTATGAGTTGTATCAGATGGGGAATGGGGTTGCAGATAAAAGAATGTTGAGTGGAATGGGTTGGTGAGAGGGATACGGGTCCCTTAGGAAATGCTAGAATATTTTCTGACAGAATAAGTTTAAGTTTTAATACCGTGTATTCAAGTATTGATAGATTCGTATACGTGCGTAGAAATTAGAATACGAAAACGTGAACGGAATAAAATTGATATCACGCGTCCACGTCACTCAACGATAAGGGCATAATTGTCATTATACTTATGCGGGGAGAATTTACATAGGAAATTTTGGGACAGATCGCCACAATTAATGTATCCCAATACAATTATATTATTTTTTTTAAGTATAAGTAGATATTTATCTATATTTTTTTTAGTACATCGATATTTTTACACTAAGGGAATGGAGAGTTTGGCTAAGCCACACAATGGGCAGCCTAATTTGGTATCGAATTTGCCATCCGTAAAATTCGTACTTAAGACTTCTCACTTCTAAGTGAAGAGGAAAACCACCAGACCGTAATACCGAATGACATTTATCTATATATTAGATATATATTAAAAATAAAAAATTGTCTAGGTCCCCTAAGCTACAGCCTCTGCCCTCTATCAAACTAGTGCCTTTTAAAAACTTGTATATTTTAGTTTACTAAATTCACCTCGACTTTGGGAGAATAACAGTGCATTTGGCCAAATCATGTAAATTACTCTCATGATCGACAAAAAGGGTGGAAAGCCACCGTCTTGTGGACCATGTTAATTTAGTATTATAGCGAGTACTCTTCGGTTGCCTTTGGGGACAACCATGTGATAGGAACCCATCCACTGCATCCAAGGACCGAGTACGAGAGGTTTCTTGGTTTTTGTGACTTATATAGACACCTCAAATTCTAAGAAAACAAAAGACCTTATCTTTTGATATATACAGTTGCTTTGCCCACAAACACACGTCACGATTGCATGTCAATTATACATCCGTCAATTACAATGAAACTCACATTGAGCAACAACTAACAATCAATCGTCCTCCTTCGTCTAGTATAAGTTGAGATCGTAGAACTTGTTAAAATGTAAAGCACAGTTTGGGAAACTGTTGACCTTAAAAACTATCAAGCTCACTTGCGCGTAAATCGAATAATTAAGAGCTAATTACATCATTATGATAAATACGGTCGTGATAACTCGCCATCGAACTCGGTCGATTAGTAGAATGATGTGGTGGTGGTGTCAAAAAGGTTGTTAGTCACTGCGAAGTTCATGATTTTTTTAACCAGGTTCAGCCACATCGACTATATTTGTGAAAATATAAGTGCGCTGATCAGTTTGGTGTTAAATTGTAAGGATACTCGTACTCGAAAGAGATAAATTTCTTGATGGTAAATGTTGTTCAACTGTCAGAATGCCGAACTCTGAAGTGTAACCGAGAGTAACCAAGCATAAAACACTTCACTTGGTTGGAAGCTAGTGAAGTGAGTTAGGAGAGTGGAGAGTTAGTGAGTTCTCTGAGTGTGAGAAGTGTTCTCCTAGAACGAAATTTACCCAAGACATATTTGTGTGTTAAGTTGAAGGTCCCCTTCTCAATGTTAACTAATACGCTTGAACGTGTTGTAGAGTCCATACCGTGGCTACCAAACGCCTTTTGATGAAAAATCAAAACCATCTTTATCTTAATTAACATTGAGCATTCTATTAGGAATAATATTATCAAATTAGCCAAAAAGAATAATATTATCAAATTGGCCGAAAGGATAGTGTCACAAATGGATGGTACCATCTTTTACCTTTTCTTCACTCAACCAAGTTGGAAAATCCTTTTCATCAGTTGAGTAAGTCTTCATCAACAAATGGATCTCCAACAAACAACCAGCAGTGCATAATGCATGCTTTTCTCTGTTGAATTCAAATCAGCAATAGTACTATTTAAGAAAAATATTAAATTCAACGGCCTTAATTAAACAAATCAATGATATAAAACCGGATTCAAACAGAAACACATTATGTTTATGATTTAGTCTAATTTATATTTTGGACCAAACAAAGCTTATATATAAACTGAGAGAATCAATTGACAGAAAAGACCATTAGGTGAGATAAGACTACGTACTACTACTGTTGGATAAGAATAAAGAGGCTTTTGTAACAAGAATGGCACATTACATTCGGTATTTGGAAAATAATGCAACAATAATGTGACAATGTCAAAACCCGATTCTTTTGGTTTTCTCCTAGGTAGTGAGTTAACAACACCACAAACTTCTGGCTTTAGTTAACTCCAAAGAAAATTATGAAAAATGTTTGGGTTCTACTATAAAATTAATTGACAAATATGGGTATTAGCGTATCTTATTTGTCCATGCAAGTTTCCTTCTTTCTAATGTATAATTAATACTCTCAATACGTCTCATCACATGACAAATATTTAAGTCTCGCACATGGACAAAACAAAATGAGTGATGTGAAGCATGTGTAGCCATTGAACTTCACGTATGAGACAACCTACTTTGATATCATGAATAAAGCTAAGGCTTCAACATAAAATTAATTTGATATATAGCTAGTAGCCTAACTTACAAAGACCTTATGACTATTCATATCTAGAGGGTTGCTTTACATATCTTCATACAAACACATGTGCATGAACGACTGCCCATAAATTATATATCCGCACCAAATAAAGTGAATGCATCAACAACCGAGAATCATCTACATTCCAGTTAATCTATTGTACATTGAAGCCTTCAATTTTGTCAACATAATTATTCTACCTTAATGTAAAACATATATTTGTGAAAAATATTATGTTTATAATTTAACCTAATTTCTATTGAGGACCAAACAATGGCCACTTATCAATTGAGAGAATCAATCGAAACAAAAAGGTCAGTAAGTGCGATAAGACTACCACTGCTACGTACTACTGTAGGTGTTGGAACCAATGGTGAGGGAGAGCAGCAGAAGATAATACTATACAAGGTCTCATGGGTTCACACTCATCACAAATGCAAACCTCTGTCTGTCGATCGTATGAGAATCCAAATTAATAACTGAGCATATGAATATGATGCGGTCCCAGAGAGACCAAATGGTTGGCAGCTCATGTGCATGTTATGGAGGATGGAGCCTACTCCGAAACGTGGGCCAAATGCTACTGTCATGCATCCAATTGGGAGATGATTAGTTAGGAGATCTTTCTTCCTTCTTACTCAGCTTAATCATTATTATTTTATTTAATTTAAATTATATTAATTAATTTCAAGCTCTTTTGCGAGTGTACGAGGGACCGAAGAAACCTGCTATGTCACCAAACACATGCATGTTAGAATATTCAAAACCCTAATCTTATTTAAGTTTTAAGTTTCAATTTAACTTTGATTACATTAAAAGGGATATATGTTCACGTGTATTTGCACATGGGTAGGGTTATGGCCAACACGAGGACTGCAGGATGGGTACATTACATAATTTGTCAATATTTGCTTTAAGGATAAAACTGTTACTCATAACCTTTCATTTCGTACACCAAATGAAGCCTACGAGATTTATGTAAATCGATGTTCATATATTAATGACTAACAATAATTTATACAGTTGGTCGGTTGACATGTACCATTTACTTTGTATTAAAACCAAAATCCCTCTTCAAAAAAAAAAAAAAAAACCAAAATCATCATGACAACCCAAGGCTAGCTTGGATTGGAACAACCTATGGAAGATTTTTGTTGACAAAAGATATTTAGTTCTTCGAGGGCATGCTAGTGTGAAATGGGCATCATAGAAAGTGACAGTATTATTGTTTTCCTGAAGAAAAAGTAGCAAATAATACTAAAAGCAACCATTATTCATGCACAAAAAAGTGGACCAAATTTGCCTCCAAAACAGGAGGAAATGGTCGTGATCGATTTGGTGAAAGATTTTGAAGCTTTAAACCATACTATTTTTTTAAAAGAGTTTTTAAAGCCGTCTGGATTCAAGTTCGAATCTTCTTTCATTCTAGTAAATAAATAACAAATCCTACAATACTGTTGAAAATGAAGAATTAATATTGTGATCATATTAATCAATTGTTTCATTTTATTTGACGAAAAAGTCTTCCAAATGATGATTGAATTAGGTCATGATAATCAAGGTGATCAACTGAATTCTGGCGATGAAAATTGAACGGCCGGATCCATGCACGGATTGGACTGGTGACCCCCACAAAGTTGGATATTTCCATCAAAGGGAAAAAGTTTTGTCGATATGGAAATTGCAGGAGGTCACAAGCACAAAGGGAATGGCAGATCAGGTCATCTGCATGCTTCATGCACACGAACCTAGCATCCCATCTTGGCTCCATGTTAAGACCGTTACAGATAACGACGTAACGCCTCCCAAGTCCCAACCCTTTTCGTTAAATTTCCCATACCATTAGAAAAACTTTCTTGGTACAAGCTTGTATCTTACGTGTTTATGTCTCTCATTGTGATGTCACCTGACAAGATACGTGATAAAAAAAAGAAGATACATATGTAATATGAAACCATTTTGCAAAAACTTTTCTAACAAACAAGAAAAGAAACTCTTATATATGTAATCCAATCTGTTCGATTTATTGCAATTTCACTCTCACATGCATAAAAAAAATAAAAATAAAGAACTTTGTTGCAATCTAAATTTTGCATCTCATTATACAAAATAGAATTTTTTTTGGTTTTGAACACATATGCAAGATTACCAACTAGTCGTTAGTACAGTAGTGATACTTCTCAACGTTAAAAGAGATTTTAAGTTTGAATCTCTGATCTCCTCGATAAAAAAATAAAATGAGAAATAATTTTCACACACTTTTTTCTCCCACACACAAATCTTGCTCATTTTTAACCCTTGAGTGGAATAAAGTATTAGAAAATCAAATAACAAAACTTAAAAAAAAGAAAAAAAGGATATAGATTTTTCAAACATATACTGTTATACAGGATTAGAATTCCAAAGGAAAAAATGAAAATGAAAATGAAAAGTAAAGACTGGAAAAAGCCCATGTAAGAGATTGCAAAAGGTTGGGCTTGCTATTTAAGCATCAAATTTAAAACTTGACCCTGGAAATTACGCAGATCTTTCTCTGGGCCCAAAGGAAAACCATGGGCCAAAATTATGAATTTGTAATTGGGCCTTTATTTAATGCTTTACAATATCGGAGGTGCAGAACTCATATTACAACCAACGCAGACGTTTTTAGAAATTTTAGAATGTGAACATCCAGTCTAAAACCAACTAGGCCTAGTCACGGTTCGGTACAGTTCGGTACCGGAGTGGTATCGAAACCGAACCTGTAGTAAAATTTCAGTACGGTACGGTTCGGTCCAAGTGTAGGTTCGGTTTTCGGTTCGGTAAGGAATAAGACCTATTTTTCAATTTTTGTAAAAAAAAACCCCAAATTAGTTCTTTGTTCAAAACTGATTTGGTACGATTTGATACCGAACATAGAACCAAAACCGAACCAACTAAGCACCAAACCGAACCAATTTTGTACCGATATCGAATGAACCGAAAAAAAGAACCGAACCGACCAGGTTTGGTACGAGTTCGGTTCGGTTCTCAGTATTTTTTGCCCATGCCTAAAACCAACTGATAATTTAAACTATAAGGCAATGCTTTACTTTCTGACGTGGGATTCAGGCTCTCAACAATCATATGTTTGGAGAATAATCGTGTCGAATTGCTACGTTTCCACCAAGTCGTCACCGGTCATACCCAACGACAATGGCGGCATGAGTTGTTAGCAATCGAGAGCGCGCATGGCATCAAGTATCACAATTATCTCCCAAATCATCTTTCACAACTAGCAATATACTAGTAAGAGATGCCCGCGCGATGCTGCGGGATTAAAAACTGTAAGGACTTTTGTGTATAGCACTATTTACATACAAAAATACTTGATCTGTATATGCATACTATTTTACGTGCAAAAGATTTGGTAGATAATCCTATTTACATACAAAAGAGAATGCTTGATGCATATGTATATAATATTTACATACAAAAGATTTACGAAATTGTCCTATTTACATACAAATGATGGTTGAAAGATCATGAATAGATGTTTATGGATATGCCAATGGTACAGTAATAGTTGTTCATTCTTATTCATCGGGTTGTTGAGGTGCCTTATGTTCTTTTTTTTGTCTATGTAACCTTTTCTACCAAGTGTTCAAAAATAGATGCGACATTTTCAATCAAGACATCTGAACCAGTATTGTAAAGTGCCTAAAGACAGATTGCCCAAATTACGTTTTGCCTTTTGGTTTTAGAAAAATGAGATAGAATTTAAAACGAAAGAGAAACATAAAGTATGGAAATCTAACCTTCGCATGCATTGGTCTGCTGGGGTTTTTCTTGTTTTCCAGAGGACTGTTCAAAGTGTTGATACAAATTTGAAAAAATGGCAACTGTTAAAATAAAGCGGCAAAATGAAAATTTCAAATGGACTGGAAGTTAAAAAAGGAAGTGTGCATTTATCAATCAGATTGATATATGCATGTGATATGAAAGATTGGAGGATCTATATAGATGGTCAAAACTGTAGAAAGCGAACTAAAATGTTAACATAATTTTTTGTTCTGAATTGAACTCCCTATTATTTTGGTAGATTATTTCATCAACTAAATAGGAGGTATTAGTTAAACCATTCATAAAGGAATAGAATTGAGTAGTTCAACAATGTATGGGTTAAGCATGCGACATATGAAGGATATGCAGCAAAATTCATCAGTGTTCATTGATGAAAAAATTAACATCCTCATAGATGCATACCAAGCAACTGAAATGAAGAATATGAATTGAATATAAGTACTGCATCATTTCCAATTGACTATGATAAATAAATATAGTGAACTATTTGAGTTTTAAGCAAATGGGATAAAAATATTATGTTTAATAGATAGTTACTAATTCAAAAAATTTAGAACAATGAAAGGGTATACATACTCTGTTTTGCAGCCATAAATATGATTTTAGAAATGATTCCGGAATTGCTTGGGGTTGCTTTGATTTTCGGAGAGATGAGAGGGGCACCGTCGAAATTTGAGTCAAAAGCTTATACGTTTTGCATGAAGCTTTTGTGTCATCACTGAGACGTAAAACAGAGGACAATTAAAGGCATTAGTGAACACTAAAAATGCGGAGATTACAATTAAAAGCATTAGAAAGATGTAAAACACACTCGCATTTATACGTAAGCAATAATGCCAACATGACACCACAGATGTAAAACAAAATTAAAAATAAAAATCATGTCAAAACCCACTTCCATGTCAGGTCATAATTTTAGAACCACCAAAAAATACCAGAAGGGCAATGCCATGATCTCTAGAAAATGATAATCGCATTTTTCTGAAATTGCTCACCTTCCTTAATCTTTTCTAAAGAAGCAATGATTCGCATAATGTAACCAAATCAGAAAATAACAGATGATTACCCAAAACCCATCTTAGGTAAACTAATCCCAATAAAATTAAAAAAAAACTCATGCATTCAAATTTCAAAGAGCAAACAAAATTAATAATAATAAAATTAAGAAGTGAAAGCTCACAGACCTTGAGATTGAATCTATCATTCCTTTTGGATCTCTCGTTATAATAATGCGTCAACACAGTGAATACAATCTTTTCACTTGCACTCTTTGCATATCCTCGATAACTAAAAAGCAGCAGAAGCACAACATACTACTAAGCATTAAACCTAAACCCAACTAAGGAGATCAGGTAATCTACTCAAACATACCAACTCAAGGTCCTTGGGCGACTTTAACTTTGCAAATAGACAACCATCTGTCCTTGCATTTGACAACAATTTCCATGTCTCATAGTTTTCCCTAAAATTGGCAGCCAATAAAGTGATATAAGTAGAGGAGAATCAAGCAATGGAAAATCTGCACATACGCATATTACACATGTTTAACTGACCTCAGGTCCATAGAAAGGATGTCATGGTGCACAACGTCATAAAGATCTTGAACAGCCTTAACTGTACCTTTCTCCAGTTCGAGCATTCCCTCTTCTTTCTGTGCATTATATAAACGAAGCAAAAAATTTGAGAAAAAAGAAATCGATATACCAGAACAAAGCACAAACAAATAACTATATGACAATATCAATTTTACGTAATTAGAAGAAAAGAAAACTCAGAAAGATAATTTAAATTTTAGAGAGCTACCTAAATTTAAATTTTAGAGAGCCGCCTTCCAAGCGTTAGACAACCATCACTTGCCCAAACCGTGTTCAAGATTCCCTAGAAGGCATTTAATACTTTCGGGCCAAAAGTATCAACCCATTTGAAGAAGAAAACCCTCACCTAATTTCCGTTTTATATTCCTAAATGCAAAGGATTAGGTATAACATTTAAATGAATTGTATATACACACACGTGCAGACCTAAAAAGAAATATTTGAAATTTAGAGTACGATAAATTGCTTACCTATTGGTGGTGCACTCGCGATTCATCAGATTTGGGTGAACTTGTGGTGGCAGTCGTTTGGGTGAACTGGTGGAGAAGCACTTGATAAGAACTACAAAATTGAATAACAATGAGAAATTAAATCTAAGGAATTCAAAGACAGAAGAAACTAAACAACGGGATAAGAAACAATTGTACCTTCTTTACAATCATGTTCACACTTTTGTTTTGCTTTAATCCAATTGCAAGGGCCAATAAGTTGTTGATGGCTTTGAGTTCGAAGACAAAATGAATGCTATCAACATTCAAATTAGATTGCTTACAACCCTAATTACCAAATTCTTCAAGTTGCCTAATCAAAATCTAAGATTATCGCTACAATCAACATAGAAACACTAATTACACATTCATTCATACAATTACAAAGCAATTATTATATCATTCTCTCTCTAAAATTCCTTTTCTCTTTTGTTTACTCTACATTTCTCAAATATTTCAGCATAGTTAATAGCAAACATCACACCATGTCAATAATAATTACCAAATTTGATAAGGAATTTCAAGTGCACCTGTTGATACTCCACAGCCGATAAGGCAGGCTAAGTTTGGGATGGCTGGATTTTCACCTTCTCTGAGCATGGTAATACACAGCAATCATCATGAGAGAGAGGGAGAAAGCGGGTATTCATTGAGAGCATTTGAGTACTGTATATTGGTACAAAATCAATTAGATACTTGGAATTAGATAAACATCTTCCAATGGTGCAAACTGCAACTTGAACGAATCCATAATAAAATGAAAATAATTACCGAACATAGGAATAAACCATAGTTTCTCAAGCGGCATATTCAACCTGCATACATACATTTCCAAGTAAATTCATACCTCAACCCAAACTTCATACAATATCATGAATTACGCAAAACACACATAACCATCTCGTCCCTTGCATATGAAACCCTGTTTTTCTCCTAATTCATAACACAATGGCAGCAATTTACACAAATTCTAACAACAAATTCTCCAAAAAGGAAAAAAAATCAGAAAAAGGTAAATTAATTTACCTGAAAGTTCAAATCTTTTGGGGTTTTGGGTTAAGTATAAATACCAGAGAGATGAAACCCAAAAGAAAAATTACTCCTATTTTTTTTCAAAATCCCTACAGCTCCTATCATTAGAGAAGGCTCCAACCTGCGAAATACAGTGAAATTTTTGAAAACGCCAGTATTGGGGAAGATGAAGGAGCTCTTCAATTCAAATCTCACTCAGTCAGTCGTTGGAGAAATGGATGAGCTGCGAGAGAGAGCTCAAGAAGATGGAGCAAAGACTCAGAGAATCAGGACGGGAAACATGCCAAATTAGCATAAAATTATGGGGAAAATTAAAAAAATAATGACTTGCCTGGTAAAACAAAAGGTTTTAGGAGGTCGTGGAAATTCTACCAAATTTGATGTGGGTGTTGGAAGAGAGAATCTAACTGTGATTGGTCACAGATCAGAGGAAGAAGAAGAGAGGAAACTTTGAGAAACAGAGAGAGTTGGCTTCAGCTTTTGCATCCTCCTTCCCATTATGCGATCATCAACACGTGCACAATACCAGTAAAATTGTCATTTCACTGTGCAATACAGAAAATTAAAGTTGAGAATCAGCAACAGTGAATGGTATTACCGTCCTTTCACTGTTCACGAACAGTGAAAAACAGTGCTGGCCAAACCGAGTTTTAGTATATAGATAATATTGTTCGAATATGAGGTGTATTTTAGCCGAATGTTTGAGTTCATATTGGTTTTGAAAAGTATAACGGAACAATATATGCTCATTGTTAGACTAAGACCTATCGTTAACATTGAGAATTTGACGGATCGAGAATTCGACGTACGGATCTTCCCGAATTGGATTTGTAAGTTTGTAAAATAAAAACGTTGACCGCCACTCGAATTGCAATTGGCGGGGATCCTACCATTGGATCGTAATGAAATTTTAGTATGTTGTTTTAGAAGTATAATGTGAACTATGAATGGCTTGATCCCTTCATAGGGTATTTAGGCAGTCTAACGATGATGTTAGATGCAACCATAAATTAAAAGAAATGTTTATATTATCTTATGTGGTTAATTAGAATTATAATTAACCATTATTTTTATTGTGACCTACCATTGTGTTTAGCTTCCAAATTAGAAATTTCGGGATGTTACAAAGTGGTATCAAAGCGAACAATCCTACTTCCTAATTTGTTATATTCTTAAATTATTATTGTTGTGAATTATGACATGCAATGTAAATGATTTATTTCATAAATTTGGTGAACAAAGTGTTATAGAAATTAGGATTTGCATTGATATTGTATTATTCATAATTTCTACAATTAATGAGGCATTTATGTGAAATGCATATGTATTGTGATTGCCGGATTTCATAATTTTTGTGAATAAGTGGCATACAGGTGATATATATGGTGGATCACTCATTTATGTGGTATGGTGATTATGGAGTTTTGTTAGTGGAAATTATGAATTGCATTGTGGTTACAATATTTCATAATTTCTATGGTTATGTGAGATACATATATGTACTTTGAATCACTCACGTGTTGGATTGTGAGTGCAGGTTTCTGTGGATTGTGAATGCAGGTACCATTGATGATTTTGATGACTTGAGAGTGAAAGGGACTGTGAGGTTCCCCTGGGCCCTAAACCTTCAGAGGGTGTTATACGACCAGGCTACTCCTACGGGATAGTATATGTGGTATGATTGTTGAAAAATGGACACTCCTGAATTGAGAGGCATTAAGAGTAAAGGGCACCGTGCACTACCTTGGGTTTCGATCCCCTAAACCTCTGGAGGCCTACACAGTCGAACATGTACCATATTCTGTGGGGAAGGTACTTGGTTATGGGTGTAGGATTAAATGGACACTCTCGTTACCCTACTTCGTGCTGTGGTGGTTAGATTAAAGTGAGGGTAATCGGCCACGGGATCAGTCATTAGATTGGATTATGTTGGTACACGAGTTTTGGGAGTGAATCGTGATGACGGTTGTGTATAGCCAATAATGGTTAGTGATTTTACCAGTGATTGTGATTGGAAATTTCAATGATTTTGGATAGAATTTCTAATATTTGATTTGCCAATTTCAATTGGTTGGCTTGAAATTGTGATATTTATTTAGCTGCTGATGACTTTGGCTAGAAATTTGATATTTACTTGGCCGAGGATGGTCAAGGCTTGAATTTGTGATAGTTGTTTTGTTGAGGATGAAAATGGCAAAAATTCTTTGATGCTGGATAACGCCATTAAGCGTGGCTAGAAATTTTGAGAAAGAATCAAGATAATGGCTACGTATAGCCAATGATGTTAAGTGGCTTTACCAATCAAGATAACAGCTACGTATAGCCAATGATGGTAAGTGGCTTTACCAATGATTGTGGTTAAATATGCTAGTATTTATTTGGCCAATGGTAATTGTGGCTTGATAATTTAATACCGGTTACCATTGACGAATGATGGCGAGAAATTATGATATTTTGTTAGCCAACGATAGACATGGCTTGAAATTTGACATTTGATTTTACTACTGTTGATTATGATCAAAATCTCTGATATTGGTATTGCCAATAGTAATGGTAAGTGATATTACCACTAATTATGAGGAAAATTTCAATTAGTGTGACTGGGATTTCTGATACGTATTTTGCCAATGTGTGTGGCTAAAGTTCTGGTATTTTTCCTTACCAATGGATGTGGATGTGGATGTGGATGTGGTTGGGAAACTGAGAAAATGTGTGAGAATCACGATGATTTCTTTGTGATTTATTTATTTTTAGCTTGAATAAAATCGTATACTGAGGTTATGATTTTATTCACTAAAAACGGAATGGTGGAATTAGCTCTAATTCCTTTTTCTTCATTCGAGGGTAGGAATCTCAAGGACAAGATTTATTTTAATGGTGGTCAAACGTAATACCCTGAATTTTTTTAAATATGTGATTATGTGGATTTTTTTTATCCATAAGTGGAAATGACAAAAATATCCCTAGTTGATTAAACGTAATTTTACGCGGACACATTTTATCCTCGTATATTTTATCCTATTTCTTGGCATATTTGGATAGATCTCGATCTCACGAACGCGTAGGCGTAAATCGTTTGTGAAACGGAGTTATAATGAGGAAGTTATTAGCGATAAAAGTTAAGGGCAAAATAGTTATTTTGCCATTAAATTGGATGGCTCCAGATTTTCTGGAGCAATTTGATAGAGCCATGTGGACATTTTGGACGGTTGAGATGAAGAGTGGATGAGAGAATGGGGAGAAATGAGGGCCAATGGGATAGAAGAACAAGGAGGGAAAAGAAGAGAGAAGAAAGAGAGAAAACCAGATCCCTCTTCGATCCGGTCCTATTTCCCTATTCCGACCACCATTGCAGACGGGTCCAGTGTCAAAGGACTCATCTCCTCAAACCCAGTCGAACCCATGTCTTAATTCCACCTATGGGTTACTATACTTAATAAAAGAAGCTCGGGAATCCTCACAAGTTCGCCAAAAACCCTAGACCTGTTACCTTCACTTCCGACAATGATTATGGTGGCGCGCCACTTGGGGTTTGTAGCCCTTCCTCCCAGGAGTAAAATCCAACAACAATCACGGTCATCAGACCTCCGACGAGGGAACAACAGTGTTCTCAAATTTTCGGCCATCGGCATTTTCAAGGCGATTTCAGGTCACTTCCCAGCCAAATTGGACGTCGACCCAGGTATAAAAGTTGTTCCTCTCATCGAACTCTACTTGACTGTAAAATTTGATAACTTTTTGAAATAGTTATGTTTTCCCGCGAGTCGGGATGGCTAATCGCAGAGTGCAGAGGCGCGTGGCGGCAGCGAGCGGGCTGAGGTACCCCTAACCTTCCTAAGCTAAATTGATACCCCAATTTCATATGTGAAGTTCGATTGACGAAATCTCGTTGCTTGAACATAGTTTTGCTAAAGACCGCCACTCGGTTATTATTTGAATTGATGATCTGACCGTTGGATCGTCACCAAATTCTAATGCATTATAGAACGTAATATTTAAGGATATTTGAAATGAGCAGATCGGGAATCCAATTAGAATGAACTATTATTTTTATTTTGGCCTACCATTGTGTTTAGCTTCCGAATTAGAAATTTCGGGACGCTACATTTTTACTGTTTTCTCCTCCAAGTAGAACACTACTTGGCCTGCCATGGCTACAAGCATGGGGGAAAAATCTATTTTCTTGTTGTATTTGTATTTGACAAAAGAATGTTAAAATTTTCAGTCTTATTTACATACACAAGGAACACTAGAAGAACATTGGTGATTTTATAATGTCTCCAAATAAAGTACCCTTTTGCACTAACCTTCCATTACAATCCATTTTAGTATTATAAAGTTTCCTTTTGCACTTATAACACATAATACTAGAAAGCAGTTGTTTCACTTGATTTTGATTATTTGCATTTATCTTGCTATCAGTTACAATGTAATAAGAAAAGTGCACAAGAGGTTAACGATGGTTCTAGACAATCTTCAAAAGTTAGTTCTCAGGTATATATGTATGAGCCCAAATATAGTACGGTGGAATTTATAAATTTTTTATATATGTAAACCAAACTTAGCTTCTTCTATGTTTGATTGTCTCAATGAGTTAGTACAAATATACTAAGACATAGCAGATGTTGATAATTAGATTGCTTTTATTTTATTATTAGATACAATGTGATAGAAGAAGTGCAAGAGAAGTTGACGATGTTTCTAGACAAGCTTCCAAAGCTAGTTCCCAGGTATACAAGAACAAGTACTAAATAGTTAGCTTATGAAACTTATGAGATTTTGATATAAACTGATCAAATTTTTTGCCTTCCATGTTTGGTTGTCATAGAGAAGTAGTCCAAACATAGAAAGAGACAACATTAAGAGAAAAGAAGGTTCTAAAGCCACTTCTCAGGTAGTAACACACGCTTGATAATAATTGTTAACTTAAATAGTTTGATAACTTAATCATTTAAAATTGATGTTCTTATTTGATTTATTTATGCTAGTTACAACATGTTGTCATTTTACGAGGGTCTTCATGCAAGTTTCTAAATTGGCTCGGAAATAGAATCAACAAATCCTGAGGCGAAAGTTCATCACATGTTGCTTGGTCCTGATTGTTAGAAAGTTTGGGTAACTATTGTCAAAGTGGAGAATATATCCTTGTACCACCACAAGTGAATTTCGTATCATGGAGGATGCTATATCTAGTACAATTGCTTGGCCATCAAAGTACGTCCGAGTTGGAGAGTAATTTTAGTTCGTACTTGGACTAGAAAATGGTACTTTGGCACTACATAGATAGTACTTTATGACTTCCGTTGCTTATGTATTCATTTGGAAACTCAAGTATTTTTAAATTATGTTATAATATTATCGATCTTTTATTTAATCTTGGTGTATTTGAACCAAGGTTCTAAAAAACGCTAGGCGCTAGTCGGGCGGCAGGCTAGCGCCTAGGCGGATTTAGGTAAATTTATTGTATATCTTGTAAATAAGTGCATATTAACACTTACAAAAAAATTATACTTACATGAAATCCATGGATAAAATAATAAAAGAATGATAAAATGCAAAAAGAGTATCCAACAAGTCCAAATTTCAAAAACACATTAAGCATATATGCCATATAAGGAGGAAAATAAAGAAATTTAGTAATGTAAGATACTTATCTTTAGCATTCCGGAATTTAAGTTGATACACAACACACCTATTCTATAAAATTAACAAAATTTCAAGGTATAAACAACTAAACATAACAAAATTTCAAGGTATAAACAATTAAACATAGGCGCATGTAGTACTAGTACCAACTGTGAATGAAAATGTCTGAACCTTAGGGTGATAGAGCAGTAAAAGAAGATATAAAGTTAAGACTTAAAACAAATTTCACAAAAAAAAAAAAAACCGCCTAGTTGCCTAGCATCGCTTAGCTCGCCTAGGGCGCTTTTTAGAACATTGATTTGAACTACTTAGATATATACTTAAAATAATTTATGGGTCAGCAAATTAAATAATAACACAAAATGAAAAAAATAATGACAACAAAGAATGCTCATGGTTATTTTTCAATTCTACAACGGACATCACTTGTGGTCTCTGCAAGTTTATAGCACCACCGATTTCAAATCTACAACGGCAAACACACGTGGTCGTAAATTCAATCGGCAACAGACTGTGGTTGTGGTTATAAGATACTTTACAACAGGCTTCACATGTGGTCATGCGAATCCACAACAGCGAGCATTTCATTTCTGTCATGGCATAAGCCCATGGTAGAAAACATGCGTTTTTTATCACATCCAGAATACTAACGGGCAGACTGTCCGTGGTGGATTTTGATTACTAATAGCAATTTCACCGTCTATACAAATAGAGGCAAAATCACATAAAATATTTGCAAGAATACAAGGTAGATGTAGTATAGATGCTCATGCAAGGTCGTTCTCCTCAAGGACTATTTGAATAATTTTCACAAAAACAATTCCTAATCAATTACTTGAAATTAAAGGTTGAGAAGTATGGTTTTGAAAATGGGTAATATTAAAAACGAATTTTTAATTAAAATCTAATATGGCAAAAGAAAAGAGTTTTAAATACTAGTTTATAAAAGCACTAGGGTTCCACCGTCACCTAACAATCCTATGAATTTCTACCAATTACTTATGATTTACACATGCCACTTTGAATGTTAGGTTTTCCTAATATATATTCTCTTTGGAACCTCCAACATAGAACGTATATCTAACATGCAACTCGTCCAGACGTTCAGATCAAATCTGAACATGAAAGACTCATTATGCTTTATGAAAACCCATTGAAAAACCATGCAACCCTTAAGACGTGGTGTTCATCTTAAGTGAAATTACAACTATTAATCACAAGAAGCCAGCGTCAATTTCAGGGAACCTTCTGACCAAAATTGCATCAAATTACTTTTCTAAAAACCCTAATGGTGGCCAGTCATTAAGACAATTAGATAGTTTAAAACAGTGATCAATAATTCAAAATATGCATGCAATCAATCATAATCAATTACATAGAAATTACATATTCATGCTAAGACTTAAGGCTTCACCCTAGCAAACGGGAATTAGTTACGTATATTCATAATTAAAATCATAGAAAATATCATTAAGAAGAAAAGGAATGAAAACACCTTAAATTAGAAAATCTCCAAGAACCCTAGCAAAGTTCTTTGTCTCACAAGTTGAATAATAATATGCTTTCCCCCAAAGTAGGAACGGAAAAAGCCTTATAAACCCTCACTAAAAACCAACGCCAAAAACCCTAGAGTTTCTTGGTCTTTTATTTTAATTAGGAAACTAAAAATAATAAAATAAGTAAGAAAATAAAATCCTAATTAAGCTAGGATAATCTGCACAGAAACTGTCCAGCCACATTCTAGCTTCAGATATCCTCTAAATCCGGCCCAAGATAGCTTGTTTTAAAGATCGGAACGTTCTGAACACATCTCCAGAAGGCCACAAACCCATCCGAGGCCATCTTGGGCTTCAAAAACGCAATTCAAGCCCAAAACATCACTTTTCCAGCACTGCACATCGCTCCTTTATTTTAGCGCCAGAAAATCATCGCCTGGTAGAAAAATCTGATATTTTGATACGATCAAGCTCAGTGACTCACGAACGTCTTCCAACTAGAATTACTCTAAAATTCGTCCATTTGACCATGTTTTGCTCCAGAGGAAGTCGAAAGTCCTATATTGAAAATACAATTCAAAGTATCAAAATCTCATCAAAATAATCACTAAATTAATACTAAGAATAGGGTAAAATATATAGTATAATATCGACTTATCAATTACAAGGGGCATCCACCGTGGTAGATGACCTTTTTTCTTCTAGTGGTTTATTTATATATTCAATTTAACTTTATACATATTTTTCAAATCGATTTTATTAATATTGTTGATTGGTAAGATTATTTTCATATTCAATTTATAAAGTTAACTGTGCGTTAGTAGGCATGTACTTTCTAAGCATTATTTGAAGTGGCATGTATAGAACCGGTAAATAAATTGGGTCAGTACTTTGTCTAGTACCGGTAAATAAATTTGGTCGATACATCTTAACTTAGCATTGATCCGTTTTCATTTTGTGTTGCAACTTATTCACCTAGCATCAATACATTTTGATCAATATATTTTAATTTGGCATTGGTACGTTTTCATTTAGCAATGGTATCTCTTTCTTTTGCAGGAGTGCGTGTTTGTCTTGTGGAGAATCTGGAAGAGTCCAAATGCAACGGTTTTCAAAGGTACTTTGGGCTAGTTTGGTATTGTTGTGCTTTGAAAAAAAGCTGCTGTGATAATAAACGGCTGTACTGTGAGAATAAGCGGTTGTGAAATAAAGCTAGCAGAGTGTTTGGTAAACTTTTTTGTAAAAGTGCTTTTGAAAAACAAAGCAGTATGATAGTGTTTGGTAAACTTTTGTGTAAAACAGCTGTGACTGTGTGAAATGAAGAAAAAAGGTATAATACTAAATGTGCTATTAATTTAATTTTCTTAACAAATAAAGGTGAACCAAGACCAGATTAGTATGACAAACTAATTTTATTTTATTTTATTTGTAAAAGAAAAATATTTATAAACTTTATCTTAAATATTAATTAGTATGACAAACTACTGCAATTGAAATATTTTAGACTGAATAGCTAGGATTCATTAGTACAATATTGTTAATGTACTTGAAAGTAATCTAATTAGATGCATTCATCAAACTTGTCGCTATTCTATTTCTTAATGCTTCTATCTCATGTGATCCTTCAACTTGATAATTTTGGTATTCTTCATCATCATCATCACTACTATCACTCTCTTCACAATAGTCCCTGGGGTCAACAAAATGACGATCACGTTCAGAATACCTCCGTATGTAGTTATGAAGAGCCATTGTAGCAATGACAATCTTCACTTGCTTATTGAACGGGTAATTAGGCATATCCCTTAAAATTGCCCATTTTTTCTTCCATACCCCAAAAGTTCGTTCAATGATGCTCCTAAGAGAAGAATGCATGTGGTTGAATACCTCTTTATGACCCGTTGGTTCGCCACCCCTACGAAAATCCGGGAGATGATATCTTTCACCTTTATATGGTCCCAAATAACCTCTCATTTGTGGGTACCCCGCATCTACCAAGTAATATTTTCTTGAAAATTGAAAATTTTATTTTGTATTTTAATAATTATACAAAGCATGTAAAATGTTATAATAAGTATGAAGATTACCATTTGGAGGCTTAGAAAAGTTTAAATTTGGATTCCGTAGCACAGATAGAAAAACCCTTGTATCATGTGCAGTGTCTTCCCATCTGGCACAAGCAAATGTGAATTGCATGTCAAAATCACATGCAGCCATAACATTTTGAGTCGGCATTCCTTTCCTACCAATGTATGGAACTTGATCCGGAGGTGGTATTGAAGCCTCAACATGTACTCCATCTATAGCACCAATACAATCCTAAAAATAATAACATAGAAGAAAACCGTCAACCTACACTTATAGTTTGCAAACACTTAGACTCAACAAATAAGTTAGAGAACAAGTCAAACTTTACCTTAAAATAAGGCATGTATCTTGTATCTTTCCTTATTTCTTGGGGAATGCCACGAAACTCCGAATCCATCGGTTTGATAATATCTATTGCCATCTTACATACGATATCCAACATACCACCAAAATATATACTAACAGTCTCACCAGAACGTTGAAATCTCTCTTGCGCTAATCTATTTTTTCACACCATGTCCCAACATATGCAAGAACATTCCTAATATTTCAGTTGCATTCATTCTCCTTGAACCTTTCAGTCCATAATTAGCTTGCAAGTCGTTGGATAATCTATAAAAGACATGTTTGTTCATCCTAAACATTCTATAGCATCGCACATCATTTCCTTGTAGTACTTCCATCATCCAAATATTATATGTTTGGAAAGAATTCATACATGGAGTTTTGTGGACATATTTTAAATTATATGTTTCAACAGCTCTCGCTACAGCACATATAATTAGACCATCCTCCAACTCCTCAACATCATCATCAGAGGTGTTCATTTGAATATACACTTGTAACCTAACACATAGTTCAAACATTCCACTAGTCAATCCAACAATCACTAAGAAGTTGTAAATTCAACATTCAAGAACAAGTCATAATCCAACGTTGAACAAGAAGTCATAACCCAACATTCAATAAAAACAAAATACAAGCAACATTCAACACAGTCTTAATGCAAAGTACAAACCACACAAAGTCCTAATTCATAGTTATAGCTTCTTATTGTTCTTTGTTGAACATATATTTCAACCAAGCCAGCTGAACTTCAGGGTCTTGCATTGTGGTAAACACCTCACGCTTTTCTGCAGAACAAAATAAACATGTAGCAAACATCCATAACTCGCTAGGTGGCTCACAACCAGGCAATTTTGTAACAGCCGCTAACACTTCCAAAATACTACTACCTATTTGCAGCGACCTCATCAATGAGTTTGCAAAACTCCTAGTTTCATAAGCTTCAACAAGACGGTCAATTTGACCACAAAGTTTTGCAGCACCTCCAATTTTTTCCCTTTCTTATCAACATTCTTCTTTCGCAATTCTCCTTGGTTAACCGCTCTTTTTTCCCCTTCCTACTAGCTTGCCTTAGATCCTGCATAGTCTTAATTTCTTCCTCATCATCTGAATCAATTTGTCCTACAGATTCCTCTCTTGGCTCTGGTGGTAGTACTCCAGATAAAGGTGCCCAGGCATGTTCACCAGTAGCAACTATACTCGAAAACATCCTATCTAACTTGTCCTCCATCTCAGGACTAATGCTTTTTTTCGAAATTTTCCATATTCTTTGTTTATCTACAAGTAAGAAAGAATATGGTTAATACATATTGCATGATATCATAATATATATTAAAAGATAAATACACACCTGAATTTTATTATTCGACCACTCCTCAGATGCATCAACGGTACCCTTGCTCAGATTCCACCCTAAGCCAGTTTCTTTACCAACTAGCTCTTTCCACAACTTCTAATCATATTTAAGTGCATCCCACTTATTTTTCAGTTGCTTTCTTTTATAATCATGCCCTGTCTCTACCTTGAAGTTAGCTCTAATATTTGTATATCCATCTTTGTCAAAGTGAGTGCCCGGACGATTTCCGGCCTCAACCTCCTTGATGCAAATATCACAAAATATAGATATATTGTGGGAATTCCATGTAGCAATAGGATTTGATGAAGATGCCCCCTTCTTTGCCATCGATACCAACTACTGATTTGTAATATAACTACAATGCATATAATAAAAAGGACCACATTATAGAAAGAAAAAAAAATTATGTTAATTAACATATAAGTTTGAAAAGTGGTTCGATTATTCTTTGGAATTTCAGAATGGATTGCATGTTAGATATACTATAAATTCACAAGACCACGTTAGATATACTATAAGTTCACAAGACCACATTTCTAGCCCTCAAATGGATTGCATGTTAGATATACTATAAATTCTATTCTTTTGGCTGGAGGTCAAAGTTCATGTTGTTAAGGCTGGAGGCTAAAACGAGAGCCTAGTCGAAATTGTGTGAAATAAGTGAATTTATCCAATCCTTTTGGTGGGTGACCAAGGGGAGGCGACATCTCAGAACATCATGTCTTCTAGTGAGATTAACTCTAGTAAGCAGAATATCATTGCAAATTGGAGACCTTTACTTTTGGGGGGACATCTCCAAGGGCAACCCAAGTCTTTTTCCATGCAGGCACACATGGATCAAGATTGAAAAATGAACCTATTGTCAACATATCTCCATATGTTTTTTTTTTTTAAACAAACGATGTTATCTATGTTAAAAGGAAAGGATAAGCTTAGCCTCAAAATGGGTTTAGCATGAATGTGATTCAAATTCACCTAGCGAGAATTGAATTTAATACCTTTCACTTACAAGTAAAATGAAATATCATTAGACCGTGGTACTAAGTGGCGAAAAAATGTATACTAAATCAAAAGGAATACATCTACTGTTAATCTTTTGAGTGTACATTGTACAGAAACCATTTGCAACATTATTAAACATATGATACAAGAGACTACATTTTACAAGCTGACCTCCAAGGTAAAAAAATGGGGTCAACTATAAACCAAGTAAAGAAACAAAACCATCAAAAGAACATGCTAGTCTCCAATGAGAAACCTCTACCTTTTTCCCTTGGTTGTCCGTAAGCGCTCAACCGAAATCTCCAATCTAGGGCAAAGTAAACAGTTCAAACATTCACAAGAGGTACAAATACCATTTAAATGCAATCTAATACGTAAACACATAAACCAAATACCATTTAAATGCAATCATAAAACAGATTTATCAAAAACATGAAAAACGAATTTTGTACCAAGACAAAAATAACCCACCTATACCAAAACAAAACACTTGAGGAAAGACTTCCCTTAATATAAATATTTTGCTAACCACAATGATATGTATACCAGAAACTATATCTACAGCATTTAGTTCCTGCCATTCACTATCCATTCAAACCAATTCAGCTACCTAAATGATTCTTTTCCTAAGTATACACACACATACATGTAAATATCTGGGGATTCTTAATGGGGATCCCATTTCAACTACAAAGTGCAGAACTTGAATAGCAGCATTTGGACAGAGTTTAATGAAATCTACGAACTCATAGCTTAGTGAAAATAAAACCTTTTCCTGAGTGATATATCACAAACCCTTCCTGAAAATAAAACAAACGGTTTGGAACACCCTACGGCTACCAAGACAATCTACAAAATCCTTTGAATAGACATACAAACAATCTGAACAAATGTTCAAAACAATGCTTATACGTATATGCTCCAATATAAATAACTCTCTATGAGCATGTTTCACAGTTTGAGGAAGTTCTCAAATCCCATTGATTTCTATGCCTGCTCGGTGTAAAAAGCCGCCATGCCCTATAACCTTGAAAGCTACAACTCTCTTCCTCTCACAACATCAAAGTGTACAGGCAGCACCAATTCCTCTGTAAACATTGAACTCCTAATATTCATTTCTTAACCAGTTGCACACCAAAATCCCAAAGAAAATCACAATCCCACACGAAATTAAAATAATCCAAACAGCATCAAAACTTGTGAATGATTCAATTCAAACCCTAATTTTGAGAACGAAGATAAAATCAACAAGAACTCTATACCATTTACAGACAATTCCAAAACCCTAATCTCACTATATTTGATATCTGAACCTAAAAATAGCAGCAAAAAAAAAAGCAGAGATGAAATCCAAACCAAATACCATTTAAATGCAATCATAAAACAGATTTATCAAATACCATTTAAATGCAATCATAAAAAGATTTATCAAAAACATTGAAACCGAATTTTGTACCAAGACAAAAATAACCCACCTGTTCGAGTACAGCCTCAGCGATGTCCTCAGAAACTCACTTCCTTCCAGAGAGATAAGATACGAGCACTGACAAAGAGATGACAAATCAGAAGCATAATTCTAAGATCAGAACCAGAGCAAAGCTTTATAAAAAATTATCCTTTACCTAAACCCAAATCAGAAGCAGACCTTCTCAATTTTTCTTGTTTCCTCCACAAACCCTAATTTTTCCCCACCCTCCATCCCCAATTTTTTTTCCCGACACCCATACCCTCATCCCTTTGCTCTTCCCACCCATTTTTCCCTCTCCCATCCCCAAAGTTAAAAATCCAAACAAATAAATAAATAAAATTTACAAGAGAAGCTTACCAAACGAACCTGGAGAACGAGAGAACAAGGGAGAACGCTGGTTTTGGAACGAGAGAACGAGAGAGATCTGGTTTCCTGGTTCGGGTATGCGAGAGGAGGAAAGGAGGGCGGAGAGCTGAAGGAGCGAGAGGAGGAAGGAGTGCCTACCCTGTTCTGTATCATTTGCATTACTGAAGGCGAGAGAGGCGGAGATATAAGGAAGGAGGGCAATTTTGGATTATTGAAAAAATCATTAAACCTTCACTATTCACCCGTGTTTTTGATTTGGGAAGCTGCAGCTGTTTTTGGGAAGCTGCAAATAGCAGCTTCAGGTAAATGGGCTTTTTTTCACCCTCAACTTTAATAAAAAGCTGTTTTGGAAAATTTACCAAACACCTAAAATCTTTCTAGTTTTTTTTCACCCTAGCTTTTTTTTTAATCACCTCACTCCCAAACTGGGTCTTTAATTAGGACCTGGATCCTCTCCTTGGGCTCAGGAGAGGATCCAGGTCCCTTTAATTAGTCATATGGATGGGGTTAATTTGGTGCGGCATCTACTCCTAGAATTTTGAGCATGCCATATTACCAAGCAGCAGGCTGCTGACCCCTACGTGGAAACGGATGGTGCTACTTTTGCTGGGCACTAGGTATGGTGGAGGAGGCCCACCTATTGTGTATTAAAGGTTAATTGTTACGGTGCCTGGTGTGGGAAGTCTTTACAGGGAGGATACAGATGGGTTATGAAGGAGGGACTTCGCAGGGTTGTTGCAAATGGCGGGTGGCTTAGGGGGTTTATTCTTCAACAACGAGGCTATGGCTGAAGCTGCGGCGATTCGTGCTGCGTTGGTGGTTTGTATCGAGGAGGGTTGTGATGTGGTGGAAATCAAATCTGATTCTCAGTCGTTGATTCGAACGCTTCAAGGAGAGTATGTTATAGATGTTAGTTTGGAATGTTTAATCCATGGCATTAAATATTTGGTGTCTCAACTAGGAGAGGTGAGGTTTTTGTTTGTAAAGCGAATAAGAAATGCCGCTGCACATGATGTAGCCTCATATGTTACCTCGCATGGAGGTGCTTTCCAGTGGGATGCTCTTGGTCCAAAGTTCTTTTTTAATATTCTTTCTGAAGATGTAAACGTTTCTATTAGAATTCAATAATTTAATCACATTAACATAATTTATTAACATATATTAAAAAATCAAAAGACAATTACGAGGCTTCCTTAAAACTAAAAATTTGAGGTCTCGGGTTCGAAACCCACTGCTAATGTGAAAGCCATACTTGTGGACAGAGGGAGGCTGAAATGCCTCTGTGAGTCTTCCCGGCCCCAAAATGGGTGGATAACAATAGGTTGCCACTAGTTGTCCCCCTTTAAAAAAAACTAAAAGTCAAGGAGAGAGGTTTGAACCACAGTCCGAAATGCCGATATTATCGGCGAAATATCGCCGATAATATCGGATTTTTCACTCAGCGATATTTTAATTGCTATCCAAATGATTTTCATTAAAATATCGCGATATTTTAGACTGTGCAATCGGAGAAGAACACCGGAGGTCGCCGGAGATGGGTGTGCCGATTTCGTCCCAAAAACCTTGCAAAAACATGATTTTGAACTTAAATTTCACAAATAAGCTTAAATCTAGAAGAGAAAGAGGCAAACCGGAAGAGGGGAGAGCTTGGAGCTGTGGTTTAGCTTCTCCGGACCGTTTCTCAGGGTTGTACCGAGACGAGGAAGAGAGGGAGAGAGTTGACGAGGTGATGGTGGTGATGTTGTCGACGTCAGGGTGGGAAAGAGGAGAGTGTTTGCCTCGGGGAAGAGAAGAGAGTGTGAGGGAGGGAAAGAGAAGGGAAAGAGAAGAGAGTGTGAGGGAGGGAAAGAGAAGAGAGCTGTGGCTCTCGGCACAAGAGAAAAAAAACAGAGAGAGCCGTTTGGCTCTTGATTTGACATGCAAAAGAGAATCCAATGCTTTTCATATAATGGGGCTAGGGTTTGGTGCCCATATCTTTATTTTATTTTATTTTATTTTTTTGAAGTCCACCCTTGGCCCAACGCTGGGCTTGTGAAATTTTTGCTTTTCCTTACTTATTTATTTTGTTTTTTTTTTAACCAATATTTATTTTATTTATTTTGTTTTTTTTGTTGTTGTTGTTTTTGTTGTTTTACTTGTGTTTTTTTATATTTTCTTTTATTGGTGTTTGTAGTTAGGTTTTGTTTCGATCTTTCTTTTTCTTTTTGCTTGTTTTATTTGTCTTTCTTTATTATTCCACACTTTGAAGACAATGTGTGATTTAAGTTTGGGGTGGGAAATAAGACATTTTAGTTTTTTTGTGTCAAGTTTAAAGTGTAAAATATTGTACTAATTCATTATATATAAATGATTATGGTGTGTTTAAACTTCTTTCATTAATTACTACATATTTTCTACACTCACAATAGTTGCCAGCTCGCTATATAATCAACTTAAATAAATTAAATCCATCATGCAATGCATTTCCTTCCAATTTTTTGTGATAAACTAATAGATAATTGACTAAATAAACATCCTGCAAAGTTTCAATAAAAATTTCCAACTTTTTCTTACAATTTCCGTGGTTTCCATTGGATTTTTATCGATATCGATATTATCCCGATATTTCCGTCGATATTTTCGTGTTTCTGGATTACCGATATTTCCGATATCATCGATATTTTATACCTTGGTTTGAACTCAATACCTTAAACTGTCCGGTGCAAATGTAAACGTTCATAATTAAACAAGTTAATTACAAATCTTCTTGCATCGCACACTTCTAACGAGCGATATAGTTTACTAATCTAAATGAACACTCCATGACTCAAGATGACGTTGCAACGAGGCGTAACGTGCACATATAAACTCAGATTGAGTAGAAGAATTTTGGAAAGGAATAATTGCTTTGCTCTGCTTTAATATGTATAGAAAGTACGTGAATAATACATTTCATAGTTGTTCATGTTAAATAAATCTTAACTATAAATTGGGATATATATATATACTAGCCTTCATGCACGCGCGTGAGCGCGTGCAGAAGGCATTTTTTGAACCACAACGTGCTACGATGAACTTACACGTTAAAAAAAATTGTACAAAAAGAATTAATTATGCGTTATGCGCGTGCAAAAGAATTTTTTTTATAACCGGCACTACACCTCTTTTAAGATATTTTGAACGTGTTTAAAAATAAAGAAAATAATATTTAACAAACAACTGATTAAATCACATTATCGCTAGCCATTGTGAGGTACTAATTATTAAAAAAAAACACGGTGTGCTACGATGGACTTACACGTTTTAAATGTTTTTATATAAAAATATATATATATATATATATATATACAAAAAGAATTAATTATGCGTTATTGGTTTGAAGACATTGAGTTTTCTTATATGCGTTCTGAATTGAAAATTTCTCCCCTCCTAAATTATTATAATTCCATCCCTTTTTCTTTTTAATAATAGAAATTCAAAGAAAAAAAACTCACTTAAAAAAATTGAAATATAAATCTTTTAAAATACTACTAATCTTATCAAATCGATTCATTTAATCAAATATAAATCCTTTAAAATACTATGAATCTTATCAAATCGATTCATGTAAAAAAAAAAATCTTTCGAAATTCAAATTTGAAGGGAAGAGATCATCTCCGGATCTCTCTTACCAAATCTCAAGGATCTTGAATCAGGATCCTTGAAATTTCATCCAACAACTATAAACAGGGGCTCTCTAAAAATTATAATAATTGTAACCGTTGGATCAAATTTTAAAAGTCTGTATTTATGGATCTCTAGATCCCTAAGACTTGATGGGAGAGATCTGGAGCGATATCTTCCCAAATTTGACCAGTTGATAGCACGTGCAGAAGGTATTTTTTCAACCACGGCGTGTTACGATGAACTTACACATTAAAAAAATTGTACAAAAAGAATTAATTATGCATTATGCGCGTGCGAAAGATTTTTTTATAACCGGCACTACACGTCTTTTAAGATATTTTGAACGTGCTTAAAAATAGAGAAAATAATATTTAACAAACAACTGATTAAATCACGTTATTGCTAGCCCATTGTGAGGTACTAATTATTAAAAAAAACACGGTGTGCTACGATGGACTTATACGTTTTAAATGTTTTTATATCAAAAATATACAAAAAGAATTAATTATGCGTTATCTGCGTGCGAAAGACCTTTTTTATAACCGGCATTACACGCTTCTTACGATGTTTTGAACATGTTTAAAAATAGAGAAAATCATATTTAATAAACAACTAATCGAATCACATTATTGATAACCCATTTTGAGGCTAAACCCACTCCCTTTCCTTAGTGTAAATAATATCGTTCGTTACATAAAAAAAACAATCACTTGACAACTTATTTAATCATATTATTATCCGCATGTGAAAAATCTTTTTTATATCACGTAGGCACCATTAATTTTATCATTTGTTTATTATTTTCTATCTTCCCTTTCATTTTTTTTATTTTTTTCTCTGATGAACAGTGGAATTTGGTGCCACAAATAAGACAAATTTTTTGGTGTCACCAGCTTCAACAAAAAAAATTGAACCAAAATGCCCCTCAGCCAAAAAAATCAAAACTGGCCCAAAATTATATTTAAAATTATGCAAGAGTAAAATGGTCATTTAGGCACCAAAAAAAAGTGTTGCACTGTTTACCTTTTCAATTGGCTTTCTATATAAGATATATACACAACAATATGCCAGCCACTTTCATCAAAGTAACACGTCAAATATACCCTTTTTTAATATATTTTTTATCTGGGTTTTCTTTTGCTTTTCTTTTTGGGTTGAACTTGTTCTCAATATTCATCTTCTTTTAATATTTTTATTATGATTAATACTTTTGATGTATTACTTTTTTAGAAAACAGCACTGTTATTTTTATTTATTAAAATTTTAACTAATAATGGTAAATGGCGTTGTTACTTCTACTGCTTTAGTACAAGCGATATGTTACGTTAATGCACACTTAAATAAAAAATAAACAAAAATGAGAACTTAATCTAGGGACGCAATTGATTGAAGAAATATTTATATCAAATAACTTAGTAACTTACCATCTATTACAAAAAATTGAAAATAATTATATAAAATTAAAAAAAAAACAATTTTTAACATCTCAACAGGTTTTGACAGTTTTGAAATCCGCAGAAGATCGTGAAGACCGAGGAGTTAAAAGAGTGAAAACACAAAATTCGGTTGTTGTCTTTGTGTCCTCTCTTCTAACATAAGTCAAAGCCAGAACAGAGAGACAGGGAGACAGACAGACACCCCAACCTCCCCATTTGCATGCCTTCTGTACATTGCTGACGTGCGCCTCCTTCCCCTCTCCCTCTCCTGCGGGCCTCCATAGCCAGCCTGATCACTCTCATCACTCCAATCCCAACACTTCACTCGAAACTCAGAAAACCCAATTGCCAGAAGAACCATATAAACATTCCAAAGGTGAGAGACATCATTCCCCCACAATTTTGCTACTTCAATTTTTTTTTCTTTTTTTGTAAATTTATTTGTTTTAGATGCACTTTTTTCTAATTGTGACTTCTTTTTCTTTTGATTTAGTGTGTATCTGTTTGTTTTTTGAGACAAGACTCAAGAGGAACATGTAGAAATTGAAAGCTTTGAATATTATGTTCTGTTGTAATCTCTCCTTGTTGATGATGGATCTTAAGTGGGAATTTTGAATTTTTACTTTTATTTTGTTTAATTTGTTAACTGAATAAATTGATGGATTAAACTTTTGATACAGATTTTTGGTTGTGTTTTTTTAATTTTTTGGGTGATATCCAAGTGCTTCTTCTTCATTTCTCCTGTTTGAATAACATTGATTTAGAATAAAGTATGTTAATTCATTGAGGTTTTAGTAACTTATAACAGATTGAACGAGTCTGAAATTAAGCCGACTTTATAACTATCCAGAAACCATTGATCTTTGTACATAAATTTTATCGCCCGCGGTTTGTCAATGTAAGATTGCTTAAGATGGTTTTCAACTGTTTCTTCAGGAAAAAACATCATGAGCTGCTTCAGTTGTTGTGTACAAGATGATGTCCGTAAAGCTTCTGAGACTCGACCACATGTAACAAATCACTCAGCAGGTACTGCGTGGGTGTGTATATACGATGTTCTTATTCTGAGTGCATTGATAATAATGACATATTCCATTACTTTTTCAGTTGGAATTAGTCAGATCAACTTCTATGCCATTTGTTTTTATTTACGGCTTATTGTTTGATTGATGCAAAACTCGACATTTGAAATTTAGGCAATAGTGGAGGTTACTATCAGAAAGAAGCTGCACCCAAGGATACTCAGGTTGTAAATATGCTCCCCATCGCTGTCGCTGCCATTCCAGTGGATGAATTGAAGGATTTGACAGATAACTTTGGCACGAAATCTTTAATTGGTGAGGGTTCATATGGAAGAGTATATCATGGTGTTCTGAAAAGTGGGCCTGCTGCAGCTATTAAGAAGTTAGACTCCAGTAAACAACCGGAGCGAGAATTTTTATCGCAGGTTAAGTCTGCAGAATGTTTTGTGTTTGATACTTGACATGGTATGCTATTTGCTGCTCAAATTTATTTAATGCGTGGAGCATAAATTTACAGGTCTCCATGGTTTCAAGACTAAAACATGAAAATGTTGTCGAGCTTGTTGGTTATTGTATTGATGGCCCTCTCCGTCTCCTTGCCTATGAGTATGCTCCTAAGGGGTCCCTTCATGATATTCTCCATGGTAAGTAACATTTCTACATTCCTATCGTGTGGTGTTATTTTCAGCCTCCAACAGTTGTAATCAAGTACCACATAGATCTTTTTTGAGCGAATCTTTATGCACACAGAATTTTATTTTTTTTTTGTTTACAAATTTTGAATGAGGCTTGATAACTTATAGGTTGAAGGTCAATTAGTTGATGATAGTTATTTGTGTTTAATGACGCCTAGTGTTTCATGTAATCTGCTAAATGAGTGGGTTGGCCTCCAAACAATAAAAAATTGCTCTTCAGCTGCAAATTTTTGAGTTTTATCTCTTTGATAATTAGTAAGATCGCCTTCATCTCTATGATAATAGAATTTGTTTCTCTTTATGTGGCTACAGGTCGGAAAGGTGTTAAGGGAGCACAGCCAGGTCCAGTTCTGTCATGGGTACAAAGGGTTAAAATTGCTGTAGGAGCAGCAAGAGGACTTGAATATCTACATGAAAAGGCGCAGCCTCATATAATCCATCGTGATATTAAGTCCTGCAATATACTGCTTTTTGATGATGATGTTGCAAAGATTGCTGATTTTGATTTGTCAAATCAAGCACCTGATATGGCAGCACGTCTTCATTCTACTCGTGTTCTTGGGACTTTTGGTTATCATGCTCCAGAGTAATTTCTTCCTTGATGTACCGTATAAATCACGTTATGATGTACGTCCAAAATTTTGATTTGGCATATATCCCCTTGTAATTCTTGTCTGTGATTCCGAATGGCAGATATGCAATGACTGGACAGCTGAGTTCAAAAAGTGATGTCTACAGCTTTGGTGTAGTGTTACTTGAACTCTTGACTGGGCGTAAGCCTGTTGATCACACATTGCCGCGTGGGCAGCAGAGCCTTGTGACATGGGTACTAATTTCATCCTAGTTCTTGTCTACTTGTAACTCATGCTTGGTTCTTGCATCTTTTGTTTTATTCATTCAGGATGGGTGGAAGCGGAGAATTTTATTGGTTACTGGTTTTCATCTTTCATTTCGCTGAGTTTTTTTCCCGAATTTATGATTCTATTAGGCAACACCAAAACTCAGTGAGGATAAGGTGAAGCAATGTGTTGATGCTAGACTCAATGGAGAATACCCTTCCAAGGCAGTTGCAAAGGTAATCGGGAACACATTAATTATTCACCACCGGTTTACTTGATTCCGAGAAGTACTTGCCATTGCTATAATTCCTTAATATGTATACACAGTTACACACATATATAATTATGTTATGGTTAAATTGTTGACTGTATGGACAAGAAAACGACATGCATTTGGTTCGACCAGTTTAGACTAATTGAAAAGGCAGGTAGTCGGTTTACTTCAAATCCACTTATCACAATTTGTGTGTGCTTGAAACAGTTGGCTGCTGTTGCCGCCTTGTGCGTCCAATATGAAGCTGATTTCCGGCCAAATATGAGCATTGTTGTCAAGGCTCTACAGCCTCTTTTGCATGCTCGGTCTGCTCCCCACCATTGAAACAACAAGCTTCCGGATTCCCGACCTGTCAATCGTTCGTGCAGACATCATTGAGAATCGTTTTGTAAACACAGTTTCTGTAGATCGTATACCATTCTTCGGTTCCTTTTGCTCATCAAAATCTTAATGATCCCGTATGTAATTCAGTGACCTTTCCAAAAGTTCCTTATTGGAGGCTTGGATTATTCGACTTTTCTAAATCAACAACCTTTTCTTGGGTGTCTGTTTAGTCTCCTGGAACAGCACATAAATTTGCAGAGAATAAGATTCCAAACATAGTGCAGAATATAGTTTTTTGTTGTGAGGGGACCAAACGGTTTATTTATGTTTTTATTCTTGGCGAGATGATAGTTTAAATTATTCTAATTTATGAGGAGGGTGATTTGAGCTTGGATGCACGGGTTAGACACGGAGCCCTTTTCAACTGGCTTAATTCACATATGCGTATTTGTTTAGTCCATGGGTTTGGCTGAACAAATCATCCCATGTTGGATAACATGTTCAAACACCATTTTAATGTGAAGCCTACAGCCAATGGTTTAAACTGAACGACCAATGATCGTTAAATCAAATCGAACAATTAAATGTGTTGGTACCGTGTGTCTGCAGTTACTCAAGAAAAGTTGGAAGCATGAAAGGAGAAAAATAGCCTTCCCGTGCTTCGCAATAAATCGAAGCACATGATGTGCAATTTTAGCTTCCAAAATCACATGACACGCAACCCTTATATTGAACCTGGCAATTATATGACTGCCTTTCTTTGTGCTGAGTTTCACATCTCGCATTTTGCTTCAAATGCACGGCAACATGGCTTGACATTCAACCAAGCTCCCGTCGCGGTCGTAAACCTAACACAATGCTGGTAGTAGAAACACACAATGCAAGCCAAAAACGTTTCTTCCTGTAAACTTTAGCATGTCTCAGAAAAAATCTCACGAACTACAATCACCTAAAGAAAAAAAGGCAAAGAAAAACCGATGACTGTACACACGCGGTGGCTAAGGCATCCCCTTCTTGTGCCACTCCATACACAATAACCATCTCTCAACACCTATAAGTAGGATTATAATTCAAAAAAACCAAGTAAAAAAAAGTTCCTTTCGTTCTGGTCCTTTCCTTTATCTCGTTTCAGTTCCTTCCTTTGATCTCAACTATGGTAGGCTGAAGAATATGAAAGCTTTAAACGAGTGTAACATGTCCCCTTTGATTTGTATTCCTTGCATTTCTGTGATTGATTTGCCATTTGCCTATGTTCGATGGTTCCTTCTGCTAACTGTCTTTGTAGTTGGCATCTCACTCCTATCCGTATCAGAATTTAGAGACTCGGCTTCTGTGTTCCCTGCTTGACTTCTTCGGCGTCTTCGGTCCTGAATTCCAGCCAAGTTACATTAGACAGATCAACTTATGAACTCCTCAGAGTATAACGATGAGACGAATTGAAAAAACAAGCCACGCAAGCCAAAAATTCAAATGAAATCTATATTTGGGTCGAATGGATATAAGGTCTGTTTAGCATTGTTATGTCAAAGATGATTTCAAAAACGTACCTCTCGCGGTATGGGATACTCCTCCGATTCAAGCATGCGAACCACTTGACCCATCTTAGGCCTTTTATCAGAATCTGGATCTACACACCTCAGTGCAGTCAAGAGGGCTCGTTTAAGGGCACTCGTAGATGGCTTGGTCTCAATGTTCGGATCTACCACCTCTTCTGAACGCCTGCTTCCAACCATCATCTTGAGCCAATCTACCAAATTTACCTGCAAGACACACACAGCAGGTGTAAGGGCAACTGTTACTACACAGGTATCATTCCTTTTTCTTCCTTTTTGTTCCCCTAAAGGAAGCAGATAAATATAAAGATGGTTAGCTATCACAGAACATATCAAACAACTCCAAGGTTTTTTTGGGGTATCCATTTGTTCGGAAGCAAAGAATTTTCCAGCTAAAATTTACATTTTCCTGTGCAAACTAAAATGAATTTAAAAGCAGATTATCAAATATGACATGCATCCTTAATTAATCAATATACGAATGCAGAACTAAGATGCATGTTTGATCTCAAAATTCTCACTTCAAAATAGTAACAGTTTTGTCATACCTCTTGTGCTGACCGACCATAATCCACCGGATCTCTTCCAGTGATTGCTTCCAAAATCACAACCCCAAAGCTATAAACATCACTCTTCTCATTTAGAAGGCCAGAGTTGGCATATTCTGGGGCCACATATCTGAAAAAGAATGAAGAAAGGAACCGATACGAAGGGATGACTCTAACATAATGATATAGTGATCTTCTACCAACACAAATCTTCGTACAAAAAAATGCAACTGTTCCTAAAGGAAAAAAGGTACTCACCCAAAGGTACCCATAACTCGAGTTGTAATATGACTCTTCCCAGCACCTAGCAACTTTGCCAGACCAAAATCAGATATCTTAGCATTAAAATCATCATCAAGTAAGATATTGCTCGACTTAATGTCTCGATGCACAACTTTGGGTTCAATGGCCTCATGCAAATAAGCCAGCCTGAAAAATGTGTGAAAAAGAGTCAGAAAAAAAGATAAACCACAAGGGTGAAAAACTCAAACAAAGGTATAGGAAGACCTACGCTTTAGCAGTGCCAAGGAGAACTTTCATGCGTGCCTCCCATGTGAGATATCCATGATGGCGCATAGCTCCATGAAGCCATTGCTCCAAATTTCCGTTGTTGACATATTCATAAACCAGCAACCTGAACAAAACACACGTGTTTTTAAGTATGAATGGATTATACATGTAACTAAGGATGTGACATAGTACTCTCTATCTTATCCAAAACAAGGTGCTCAGCAAATAATAATATGACTGCCTGTATTTTACCATGTAGAAGTCATTACACAAAATTACAGAGAAATACCTGTGGGTTCCTTCGATGCAGTATCCCAAAAGTCGAACCAAGTTTTTGTGCCGTACATGCCCAATAGCCTCAACTTCCACTCTGAATTCCTTCTCTGCTTGTCCTCTATGAGATGATTGAATATATATATGTTATAAACCCCAAACAATTGAATTGTAAGGAAAACAGAAGATAGAAAAAACAGAAATCCATAAAGCTACTGAAATAAGATACATCTTACAGGTTGTTGAGTAGCTTCTTCACAGCCACAGGAGATCCATTAATCAGATTACCCCGATAGACAACTCCATATCCACCCTCACCAATGACATTTTCTTTTGAAAACCGACCTGTTGCGAACTCAAGGTCCCTTAATGTAAACCAGTGACCCCAACCAAGGCGAGAGAATTCAGGTAGACCAGATAGAGGTGAAGGTGCAGTTATAGGCTGTGAAGAAGGCTCGTACATATAAGCTGCACCACTCTCATCTCCAGATTGAGAACCAACATTTTCCTTCTCCCCATTGTTAAATGAGCCTGATCGACTGCTACTATCTCCATTCTTATGGATCAAAACTTTCTCAGACTCTCTGTCACTGAATTTATCGCCAAGGGTGAGAAAAGAACTACTACGGGGTACATAGTTATTTGCACAAGCTTGATCTACCCTAATCTCTTTGATTTCCTTTGATTCATTTGGAATTCTGCGCAGAGGAAGCATGTCAGTAGACTTTCTGGATCTCTTTCGCGAAGAAAGACAAATTGATAGCACCGCAAGAATCATCACTATAAAAACTCCCACAATGATCCCTGTTAATACCCAAACCTTTAAACCGAAGACAAATGTCTTCTTGGTTAATACAGTATCAAGACCAGATGCCATTTCCTCTTGATAAAAAGGACCCTGCAGAGTTCAAAACAAACAAATTAGAAACTCCAATTCCATGCATAAAAACCTCTATCTTTTCCATATCTACCATTTTGTTACTGAATTTAACTGCTTGTCTATGTAAAATTTCACCTCTTTGAATGCCCATCAATTTTTTTCTTTTCAAAGACAGAAACCATATTCACAAATTGGGAACATAATAAAAGTAAAGAAAGCGGTAGAAGTTAGTGCGCTACGAAACAAATATGTAGTGCGAGAGAGAGAGAGAAAGCGGAAAACCAGCATGGTCAGGGAAACAGACTCAAACACAATCCACAATCTCACAAAGACGACGCAGAGCACATAACACCAAAGTGATCAGGGAAACAAACTCAGCCTCAATATGACATTCAAAGTACAAACCAAAGGAAAAGTAGGAAAAAATGCACAAAGATTTCTCCTTTCCAATTCCACCCACTTTCACACAGTGAAAACATACTAACAGCATGACCAACTAATGCATTTCCCACATCATTCCATATTATCCAATATATACACAATCGATAAAGACTAAAACTTTAAACATTTATTACCCAACCCAATTAAACCAATAACTGCAGAAACCCAATAAACCTAATAAAACAACCGCTTGGCTTAGCTCAGTCCAGTTCTACATTACCCACAAAAGTTGAAACAAGTTTGAACTTTTAACATTCTACAGCATAACAACAAGAACAGTAAAATCTTCAGAAACTCCATTTCCTAGTAGTTTCCACATTTAGCTCAGCAAACAAACAGGGAATATATATATATATATATATATATATATATATATATATATATATATATATATATAAATGCAGCAAAAGAAACCATATAGAGAGGCTCCATCCACTGGAAGTTTCTCAATTGGTACCTTTATTCCTCAAATTCAATTTGAAAGGCTTCTTCAACTCAATCTTCTAGATCTCCAAAAAACCCAGAAAAAACCAGCTTGGAAATGGGGCTGCTGCCACAGAACCAAATCAATCCCATTATTTGCAATGTAAATATTGGTGGGTTTTTGTATCCAAGCTCAGATAGTGAGACAGAGGCAGAGCAGCACTCTTCCCCACAAGCACTTGCCCCTTTGAAAAACTCCAAACAAAAATGGGGGTTCACAACTCACAAGAACAGAGGGTAATGTGTGTCTGTGCAGTCCGAGGGGGAATGGAGAAGAGGAGGCACATGGAATTCTGGGGATAGCAAATGGAGGTGGTGGGGTTAATAAGAAGGGGTGGAGTTGTCAGTGGTAGGTGATTCGGAGGAGGGAGAGAGAGAGAGAGACTGCCTTACAACATTACATACAGTAAAACAGAAGCATGAAAAAAATTGAAGCTTTCTTTTGCTGTTTCTTCAAATTTCTCTCTTTCTTTTCTTTTTATTTGTTTTAATCCTTTATAGTGATGTCTAAATCCGTGCCGAGGGTGACAGACAATCTGAAACTTAATCAGGTTTAGCATTTAACATAGGACCCTTCTTTTTTGGGTATTTTTATTTTCTCTAGAGAATTTATAACATTTTTTTTTTCAAAATAATTATATTCTATGTCGCGAAAAAAAGTGAACTCGAAGAGTTTGCAAATTCGTATTCTTTTCTTGGCATTATTTTAAAAAGAATTAGCTATGTTTTTGTCCGCAATAAAAGTTTTTGTTAGTCAAACATCCATTTTAAAATAAAATAAATGTATTTAAATACAAAAAGGGATTATGATTACATGGGGGACAATTAATCAGTGTGATCTTGAAGAAATGTTGAGCACAAATTGTGAAAGGATACAAAAGGAGGGTTCAAAGGTCAAACGAACAGAATGGACAGCAAATTTGCCAAAGACCTTTTGATGCCCTAGTTATGAATATTTAATCATTTCATGAAATTTGCAAATTTTTGTTTCCTTGAGCTTTGTGAATTTCTATTTTTTATTTAACTATTGAGGTTGGGATGTTCAAGCTTAGTAGGTCGGAATAGTCAAGGAAACAGACTGCAACTCCATACCAAATTTTATACACCCCTGACCCCAAAATACCCCTGGTATTATACTAATATATCTTCTTTTTTTGAAAAAAAAAATGAAAAATATTTCTCAGGGGAAAATGCAATCCTGGGTGCAGGGGCATGGATCCGTTGAAGTTGGTTTTTGGTTTCATAACTGTTGCTTAAGTGTCTGTATGAACTCTCGTCCACAAAATTGCCGATGTTTAACTTATTGCATGTTATTACTTATCATGAATTGGTACTCTAGCAAAGTAAATCACTACTATTCCTGACTTTTCAGCATTTATTTGGTAAGTGAATTTCATCTTATAATCTATAATTCAATATCGTCAAAATCGATAATTACATTGCATGTTACTACTATTCCTGACTTTTCACATTACGTTGTATCTAATTCTCGTTCCACATTTCTTTTATTCATAAGTTTCTTGATTTTTAACTCCCCGTTGTGTAAGTAAATATCTCATTAGGGTTTCACAATACAAGATCCAATACGCTACTAGCTATGACTATGTAAGTAAATATGTCAGCTTGCTTGCGGCATTTGCATATCTTAGAGCAGGATCAATCATGTTTAGCAGTAGCAGGATTGGTTGGTCCAGTGAGTGCAGGAGGCCGAGGACTCGATCATATACCTAGGCCTAGCTATAGGTTGAAATGTCAGATTGCTTCACATTTCAGACACATAGACTACATAACACGTCTCTGCTTCTTAAACTATTTATTATTATCTGCTCACTGCTCATGTACAGTCCCATCTCCATTTGCATGACTTCACATGTTGTTCATGTTCATCATTTATTGTTTTGTTTTGTGAACCTACCTATATCGACACCTGAATTCATGCCTTACTCCTGATCATATATGGCAATGTTTAATATCTATAGTGCTAATTCAGTCTACTGGTATGCCCCATTACTCATCTCTTTTTTGCTGATGACTCGGTTCTTTTCGGAAATGCCACAGTGGATGATGCTAACGGGGTTATGGATATTCTGAAGACTTATGCCCGAGGTTCGGGATAGGAGATCAATCTTGGCAAGAGTTTTATTTTCTTTGGATCTAAGACCCCGAAAAGAATTAGGATAAAAATTGAGCGGACTTTGGGAATCCAATGTAAGACGGGGTTCGGGAAATATTTGGGTATGCAGGCTGACTTCGAGCAATAAAAAAAAAGTGTTTGCGGAGGTCCGAGACAAAATTGAAGCGCGTACGGTAGGATGGGCGGAACAGTACTTATCCCCAAGCAGGGAAGGAGGTCTTAGTTAAAGCCGTTGCCATGGCTTTGCCTAACTTTGGCATGAGTTGCTTCAAGCTTCCTATTGGGGTGTGTCGTGATATTGAGAAAGCCATTAGAAATTATTGGTGGAGAAGTAGTGAAAACAATAGGGGTCTTCATTGGATGTCTTGGGATTGTTTACGGAAGAAGAAAAATTTGGGTGGCTTGGGTTTTCGTGATATCCAATGTTTCAATTTGGCCTTCTTGGCCAAGATTGGATAGAGGCTTATCCAACACCCGAGCTCTCTCCTAGCGGGGGTGCTACGTGACAAATACTTTCCTGGTAAATCCTTTCAGGAAGCTCCTCGGGGAAGTAAAACCTCTTGGGGGTGGAAAGGTATCTATGAAGGGCGTAAGGTGTTGGAGAATGGGTTAAGATGGAGGGTGGGCAATGGAGAAAGTATAAATATTCGGAAGGATCCGTGGTTCCCTAAACCCTCAACTTTCAAAATCTCTCCAAAAGCATGTTTGGATGCTTCGCTGGTGTGTGAGCTAATTGACGGTGACACTAAGAGCTGGAAATTTGACGTAATTTCTGCGGGGTTCAACCATGATGATGTGGCACCGATCTTGAGTATTCCTGTTAGTCGATCTGGTCAAGTAGACAGATTGGTTTGGCATTATACTAAGAAAGGGAACTACTCTGTCAAAACCGGTTACGGAGTGGCTACGAATCTCTTGGACAATGGTGCTCTTGGTAAGAAGGGTCGTGGTGTTCCTAGCACACATATGCAAAACAACAAGGTATGGAATTTAATTTGGGATTTCAAGGTCCCAAACAA
This sequence comes from Crataegus laevigata, assembly GCA_963580275.1. Taxonomy (NCBI): domain Eukaryota; kingdom Viridiplantae; phylum Streptophyta; class Magnoliopsida; order Rosales; family Rosaceae; genus Crataegus; species Crataegus laevigata. Next base: position 10,526,695 of record OY756940.1, on the reverse strand, counting down.
AATTAAAATATTTATCTGGCGATGCTGTAATAACGCTTTGGCGGTAAGAAGGAATCTCAAAAGACGTCACGTGCGGGTTGACAATGTGTGTGGGATCTGTAATGCTTTCAATGAAACTGAAAACCATCTGTTCTTTAGATGTAATCTGAGCCATGTGTTCTGGTATTGTTCTCCGCTCCATCTCAATTCTTACACTCAGGAAGGGTCTGATTTCCTGGGTAGTTGGGAGAATTTAGATGGCCCTGATGGTATCACGGCTTTTCAAGAAAAGTCGAGATCTGTTTCTAAATGGCAGAAGTCGCCTTTTGGGGTTATTAAAATCAACTCGAATGCGGCTTGGTGTAAGGACTTGCTGCGTGATGGCTGTGGCTGGGTGAGACGTGATTTTGCAGGTATTCTCTAAGCCGCTGGTGGCTCGGGCAACAGCTATTGTCACAGTGCCGATGCTGCTGAAGCCTGGGCAATTAGGGAGGCGTTGGCGGCTGCTATTGATCTCGGGTTCGAGAACATTATTATAGAATCTGATTCTAAGGTTGTTATCAGTATGCTCCGGAAGGAAGTGGACCATGATTTTAGCTTTGAATGTGTTCTTGGCGACATTGAGTGTCTAACACAGAGATTGAAGTCTATGTCCTTTGAATTTGTGTCTAGAGAGTGCAACAAGGCTGCACACTTGGTTGCTAAGTACGTGTTCAAGAAGGATCAAACATTTCTCTGGGATTGTATAGGCCCTTCCTTTCTGTTTAATATTTTAGCCTAGGATGTAGACATTGATCTTCGTCTTTAATATATTCTATCTTTGGTTTAAAAAAATATCTATAGAGCTAATTAAGTTATCAATCAACTATTCATTTAACGATACTTATCTTTTCAACGTTAAAAAATGTCTTAAGTTTAAACTACGAGAGAGTCATTCACAAAAATGATAATTAAAATGTAGTACTTGAATTTATTGGTTTTTGAATCTGGTCATGCATCATATTGTAAAAATGCTTGTATATGGGTACCCTTTGAAATGATTAAGGTATGGAAGTTACAAAACATGCATTGTGATTTGACAATTCGATTGTCGTGAAAGGCTCAATTTAAAAAATTAGTTTTTTTTATACAAATAGCACATGATAACGTACTGTGGGGGTGATTGATCGGGGGTAAATTTTAAGGAAAACTAATGAAAAGGGTTTGAAAATTTTGAGTTTTAACGATAAAGACAAAATAAAGGATAAAGTGAATAGTACCAGGATTGACTTTTTAGTGTAAAAATGTGGTTTTTCGTTAAAGTGAACAGTACCGGGAGCTTTTCGTTAAAGTTCCCTAAATTTTAAGCTCTTATTGGCTTACTTATACAGATTTGTTTTTCAAATTCCATATACTTTGCACTTGGTTTTTGGGCATCGCACAGGGCTTCGCTTAAAGGGGAAAATATAGAACAAGATAACAGTGCTTTAGAAGATAAGCCTTTGTCTTTGGCCCCTTAAGACTACTTTAAAAAGTTTAAAAGAGTTCAGATTAGTCACCCAAGCATGGAATATGATTAAATAGAATCCAATGAGATTTAGGAATACCTTGACAATTACTAAATCAAACCCCCAAATGCACTTAAGAAATCCTAAAATCTCCTGGAGTAAAGAACAAGAGAAACCCTTTTTCTCAAGTGTGAATTAGGGTTTAGGGTTCCCAGCAAGGTTTTAACGAGTTGATTTTTTTTTACACCCGATCATTTTTATGTATTCTCTTCATTGTATAATGAATATCGTATCATTTTCTAGAAAAATAAAAATGTGAATCAAGCATAAATAATATGCACATCATGAGTTGGTCAAGCAGAATCCGATCTTCACTTAGTTGATCGATGGCCTTAAGCTCAACTCATATGAATGCAATGCCGATATATTTATAGTTAGTTCGATACTAAATTGTAGCTGGTGAAGTTGTAATTAATTGTTGTAGGTGAGTTAACGGGTACATTTGCAAAAACCTAACGCTTTTTAAGGAAAATTTAAGCATAAATTTTTTTTTCTAGAAAGGACAATGAAAAATGTGATTCAAGTTTCTCGTGGACATATATATGATAGAAGGTTCCACCTAAAAACTCACATGTTTTACACCTCAACTGCCTTTCTTATCAGTTTGCGCTGCAACTGACTAACACAAGCCTTAATAGTGTGTTTTATCTTAGCAACATATGGCTATATAAATCAATGTCTTAGTTGGTCACCGCCCCATATTAAAAAAGCATAAGAACAAAACACTTGCCTCGTGTAGATGGCTCGCTATTCATATTATTTCTGCTTGGCCGGTACCAAGAACTCCTGAATAACTGTTTTTAACCACGTAAGGTAAAAAAAATTATGTCTTCCTTCCCCTTTCCTTCATGTTTTATCTCTTCCGACTATCTTCATTTTTTGGTTGTGCTCGCTCTTTAGTCCTTGAGAGTATTATCTTCCTTGTTGTTAGGGTCCTTCGTGTTGAAATGTCTCACATCATCACACGAGGCCAAGGGGACCCACCAATCACGGGGTCATACAGTATGGACAGGCCCACCCATCACGTGGCAGTACAGTACGGGTCCACTCCCTAGCTCTGATACCATGTATAATTATTAGATAGACGAGCCATACGACCTACATTCCAACAACGCTGATATTGTCTCGAACTTGGTAATTATCATCTGCACAATCCGTCATGTGACATCCCACATCGCCCAGGGGGGCCAGAGCACTCCCATGATGTGGTGGAGCGGGCCTGGGAAGTGATCCGCCCCGGGCGGGGATGTGACACGTCAGGTGTATGTTTTTATCACAAAATGCCTCAGTGTTAGTTAGAGTGGGGTTAGGATATTTAAACTATTACTTTTTTTTTTTTGTATGACCGATGTGGGATTCAACACTTCATAGCTAAGGAACTGTATGACACTCATGAGTTTGTAATTAACTATAAAGAATTGTAATCCTTTATTTAGCGTGTGTAATCTCTTAATTACATTTAACATGTTCACCTTTGTTAATAAAATTTCATTCAATCCCTAAAATAGAAACTACTTTGATGTGTTATTGTCTTCCAGAAAAACTTATCGTATGGGACCAGCTCCGTCAAGGTTGAATATGCTAATAAAAGGTTGGCCTAGTTCTTCCCCACACGCAAATATTATTGACTTCTCACAAAAGTGTGTTAAATTTCATGCTTAGTTGAGAAAAAATAGAAAAATATCTAACAGTCCAAATGTTAATTAACTTAAAATCGAATGATGCAACAACGCATCTAGTAAGCGAGTACGTGTCGGTCACCTGTTTAATATAATATAATCATCCAATTAAGAAATTGTTAATACAGTGGTTAGGGTTTCTAAAACTAAACAGCCAAACTTAAGTAGCTATATTCTCAACATGAGTAGATAGCTACAATGTGTTATTTTTTTATTATACTACAAACATATTTGCATTACAAGAATAATTTGATATCGAACTCATTTTTAATGAGATTCAAACTCAAGACTTTTTATTTACAAATTAAAAAAATTACCACTAAACCGTACTACACTAAGTGACTTAAGAGACTCTCAAGTTTCTTCAGTTGTTAAAGAAAAATATTTCTCTTTTTTTATTCTTATTCTTGATGCAGATGCTAAAAATATATAAAGTCAGGTTTGTCTTGTTTTTTCTCTTTCGTCGGCAGTATAATTAGGTTTTGCAATTTTGTAGCAGCAAGGAAAGTTAAGGTCAGGTTTGGTCATGCATTTTGCCTTGTATTTTAATGTAAAAGTAGGAAAAAGAATGTGCTGTACAGATTCCCAAGGGACCTCAATGTCCTATGTTTTGAGGGCAAGCGTGATATATATACAGGTCATATATTTTAAAAGCTTTAATAATAAGCTCTCAATACTGTTCATTTTAATAACAAATTATATTTTTACATTAAAAAGTCAATCATAATACTATTTATTTTGTTTTTATCGTTAAAACTCAAAATTTTCAAATATTTTTTATTGATTTTTCTTATATTTTATGGTCCCACAAATCTTAAAGCTTAACAGGTTCTTTAAGGTTTCATGCAGGTCACATGCACAATGGTCAAAATTAAATCTTCTACTTGTCTCTTAACCTAAAGCATACCCAAAAAAAAAAAAAAACAATTTGGATTGGATTACAATAATCCTGTATATACTACGATCCACATGGCATATATAGTATTACGCTAGGTATATTTCTGGTTATAGTTCTTTACTAGATGATAAATTGTCGATATGATAATAAGTTGTTGATAACATTAGTAAATGACGTTATCGAAATATAATATGTCCTTTATCATAAAGATAAATGTAGTGAACTAATAATATATATATTTGATACGATACTCCACGTGATCGACATGCTAATATAATGTATCAGTTTATCTAAAAGTATAACTCATGTTTTTTATTTTTTATCTAAAAAACTAAATTATAAACCCTAAAATTATGAGCTTAAAAGTCAATACGTGTGTTATAATTTGAGTGAATATCTAGTCAACTTTTCTTATATAGATTTGCTTCCCAATATATTATGAAGCCAAACTTGATCAACTAAAAAGGAATCTTTGATGTTGGTAGTTAGGGCAAGGCTTGGACATGATGAGAGGAAGAAGCCAATGGGCATTTCAAACCCTAATTTATTCTCATGAATCCATGATCCCCAATTTGCATGCTCTTGGAATTTTCATGGAAGAAGAATAATGTTTAAATTAGCATGCTTATGCACTTAGGCATTTAATTATTTAAACAACCTATTAACAAAATTATCTTTGTCAACCAAAAGAGGTTAAAACTAAAAAAATAACCAAAATAAAAATTATGGGCAATATGTTACTTAAACACAAAATAATTTTACTATTTTTTTTAAACCTCATAGCCAGGTAACCATATCAGTTGCCCCCATCTTCTCTTTCAAGTTTTTCTTCCAAATAAAATAAACTTTTAGTGACGAAATAATTATCCAAAAACAGTACCTAAAGATGTGAACAATCTCTTCAGCAACAAAAAATTATTTCAAGGTCGACATAAAAAAACTTTAGTGACCATATTATATTTTCTCTCTTTGTAAATTTTATTCTCAAAATTTTAATAAGCACATACATAACGTGTGTACAATTAGTAGAGAAATAAATGTGACCCGAAAATGATTTAAAATAGTAATTATGCGGCTGATGGCAAATTGCATCAGTTGTTGAAACAGCAACATCCGTTTCTGTTTAGATAATATACGGTTGTTAGCGGGAAGCATCAACTTATGTTACAGATTTGATTAATTTATAAATAATACAGTCTTAATGCAATAATTAATGAAATAAAGTTTTTGAATGAAATTATTTTTTCCCCAAATCATATTATTTGGTATTTTCTATTAACCTCCAGTCTCCAATGTTGTTGTTGATGCGGCTCATTCCATTAAACTTTTGGCACCATAATTGCAAATCTCACAGAATTTTTATGCCTAACTATGACATAATCACTTAATTTTTTGTTTATGGCTTGTAAAGCCCTCTATAGTAATTTAGGAGAGCGTGATACATATATATAGGAATCAAATATCTAAGTTTGATTACTGGAACATTACTGATACCCTAGTATGAGTTCATTGGTACCACACTCTTAAGTTTAATATATTAGACTCATGAGTTCTATAAATTTGTATTACACTCAATTTTTTCCGCCGACTGTAGAAATGTGATTCTTAATTTCCTATATGAATTTAATATGGTAGTGTCACACTTAACTTTTTTCAACTTAATGTTGAAGGTTAAAAAACTTGGACTTTGAGCACTTGTTTCAAGATAAACTTCTGTTTAGAAAAGATACAGGGGAACAACTTTGGACCCCAGAATACAACTTCTGTGTTGGTAAAGACACACTTGATTTTGTGGCCGTTGGATGTGTTCGAAGTTATTGAGGCCCAAAATTTGAAGTGTGTTTCAGTCTGCCCAAAAATAGTAAGCCCCAAATTAAATAAGGGGATTCCACACTCTAGTTTTCTTTTCTATTCTGGATTTAATATTCATGAAATTTGAACTTAAAACTTCCTTCAATAAAGTGAAATATGAGTTGCCACTAGACCATGTGGTCATGGACACAAATGGCTCAAAACCAATAATACTACTTAGACACATAAAACAACTATATTGTCGACCACTTTTCTTAGATAGATGGACTTCACAGTTGTGTGTAGAATTCACCTACTTAAAGAAGTAGTCAGCAATGTGGTCAATTTTATGTGTCTAAGTAGCATGGTTGGTACAACTCCATTCGGATTGTTTTAATGCAATATCTTGCAAGATGTTTTCAAGAAGTTTCTAACTCAAATGGTTAAGAGCATTTGCATTATATTCGACGGCATCGTGTACAATTTGGGATTCCCTCTCCATCATATGCCAAGAACTATATACACCATCATTCAACTAGACACGTAAACAGATCGAGTCAAATGTCAATTCATATCCTATTAATTGTATCGAATTCAGCTTAGAAGCCAAAAATGGTGCTTCTTCTTGTAGCATTTATTAAGATATCTTCATAAGAAGGCTTTTGGGATGAGATTAGAGAAATAATGTGACCTAAAAATGATTAAAAATAGTAATTATGCAGCTGTATTAGAGTAGTTGGCCTGTCCGATGATTCCAATCAACTGTGATGTGTGATGTTAATTTAATTTGTTTTCAGTCGTGGTCCAAACCCTAATATTCTAAATTTGTCTAGATCCATCCACTTTCTGACCTTTGATTTGTTGATAAAAATTGTCAAATTGCACGCATTGCTCAAGGATTATTTCAATAGCAGCATCTAAAATGCCCATACGAACCGTCTGGATCCCACGAATAAATAGAAAGTTGGATGTATATATTCCATCATCTTGTCTTTGTCCACGAGTTTTAATGAAAAAATATCCTACATAATACAAATTGCAAGAGTTTTTGTCAGGAATATCAAATATTAATTGCATTACTTTCATTGAGCCATCGAATTTGTTTTGACTCATTCATGCTGCGAGCCTTTGTTAATTATTGTCACATTACACTTCGACCAACTAAAGTGAGATCGATTTACAGAACTTCATGTTTATGATAAAAACTGTTTATGTTAGAAATCATTATGTAAAGATGATCTCTACAAAAAAAATCAATTAAAACTAACGTCATTTAATCAATCAATTGTAGCAATTAGATAGACAGTTCATAATACTTTTACCGAATCCGTTCATATGTTTTTGTATAGTTTGATGCTTAAATGATCTCATATTTTAATAATTTTTTACAAAGTTGATTTTTAGAGTGTGTGACACACCCCGACCCAAATCAGGACATTCTGACCATCACGTGAGGGTGTCGTAGCTATGTGCACAGTGCAGAAACAATAATGATAAAAAGAGATATAAGTACATGCATGGCATTTAGGTGAAGATACACATAATCAGAGCATAAGTAGCCTAGTGCAATCCAGCATGACGAATACTAATTATACAATACCAAAGGTAGTCTTACATTAGTGATAATTTGTCAGAACCGCCGTCAGATCCTCTTTAGCCACCAACTGTCACTTCTGCCTAAAACCTGGAAGGGCGCAAAATAGAAAGTGTGAGTGGGCAAAAACAAAGCTTTTGAAAACTGTTTCAATATCACAAGTAATAATCTCTCGTTGTAAAACCTGTATATTTTTCCAGAAAATATTACGTATAACCACAACTCAAATCATACTAAAACAATGGTAAATCCACAAGTATGCCATGTCAAATATCAGTCAAGAAATATATATAAATCAGGTGAGGTAAATCAATAACAATAATGTGTCATCCGGAATCACATAACGTGACCTGTATGGCTGAGTCTATAGCTCCTCTATCAATTCCTGCACACGAGTCGGAACCACTTAAAGTGGTCTGTACGACAGACTGGGTGTATATATAAGCATATACCGTTAGGAATATTTCGTTAAAAATCAGCATATACCGTTAGAGATAACTGACACCATTAGGAAATATCGATAACATCGGAAATATCGGTAGTCCAAAAACACGAAAATTTCGATGAAAATATCGAGATATTATGGATATTTTAGACCTTGGCTGTATTTGTTAGGAGTACTGAGGGTTCACACAGTTATCAAAGGTGTAAACCACCAGATTAGTCTTTATTCTGTCTGTGTGGGGTAGTTAGGGAAATGCTAAAATAGTTAGCTTTGGTATTTATGTATAAATACTTCTTGTACAGAAGAGTTCAGGCTTAATGAAAAACAGTTTCACAATTCTCTTTCTCTCTCTACATTCTCTCTCTCTATGAATCTCACTCTCTCTGCTTTCTTGAGATTTAGTTTTCTTATTCACTAAGATTTCCTTTTCAACAGTATTAGAGTAGTTGGCCTGTCCGATGATTCTAATCAACTGTGATGTGTGATGTTAATTTAATTTGTTTTCAGTCGTGGTCCAAACCCTAATATTCTAAATTTCTCTAGATCCATCCACTTTCTGACCTTTGATTTGTTGATAAAAATTGTCAAATTGCACGCATTGCTCAAGGATTATTTCAATAGCAGCATCTAAAATGCCCATACGAACCGTCTGGATCCCACGAATAAATAGAAAGTTGGATGTATATATTCCATCATCTTGTCTTTGTCCACGAGTTTTAATGAAAAAATATCCTACATAATACAAATTGCAAGAGTTTTTGTCAGGAATATCAAATATTAATTGCATTACTTTCATTGAGCCATCGAATTGTTTTGACTCGTTCATGCTGCGAGCCTTGTTAATTATTGTCACATTACACTTCGACCAACTAAAGTGAGATCGATTTACAGAACTTCATGTTTATAATAAAAATTGTTTATGTTAGAAATCATTATGTAAAGATGATCTTTACAAAAAAAATCAATTAAAACTAACGTCATTTAATCAATCAATTGTAGCAATTAGATAGACAGTTCATAATACTTTTACCGAATCCGTCCATATGTTTTTGTATAGTTTGATTGACACACCCCGACCCAGAAAGTCCACTAGGACATTGAAGTCAAACTGTGCTGGCCGACACCTGGAAGGTGACGAAACCATAAAGTGTAGTGATGTAGAAAATGTGAATAAGTTTAAACCTAAAAGTGCCTAAACATCAAAGTGTGCTTGTGAGTGGAAGCGAACCCATCTCACGCGTGCCTTCAGAGCATAAGTAGATACAGTAGAGCGGGTAAGAAATATACCCTCATAAGTAGCCACCAGTCTTGAGATTCGCCAAGAATCCTCGTCGATACAAACCTCATCAACTAAACCTGGAGGGGCGCAAAACAGAAAACGTGAGTGGGCAAAAACAAAGCTTTTCAAAACCATTTTGATATCAAAAGTACTAACCCCTCACTATAAAACCCGTATAGTTTCCCAGAAAATAGTACGTATATATAAATACTCATATAAGAAAACATTGTCCATAAATCAAAACTCATCATCAAATATCAGAAATAAGCCATGTCGATATACCAACTCAAAAGCAAGTAATATCAGACAGGTAAGATAAATCAATATGCATCAATACCATCCCGTCAGCAGGAGTCACCTCTAGTGACCTGTACGGCTGAGTTGATAGCTCATCAATCACAATTAATCACTATCCTGCACACGAGTCGGAACCACCTGCAGTGGTCTGTACGACAGGCTAGGTGTATAATATTACGCTTAGTGCTACGATCATGTGAAGGCTGTGCAACGAATCGCGGGTCATCTACGAGTCGAAACCACCTATAGTGGTCTGTATGACAGGCTGTGCACCTGCCTTGGATCCAAGGTGAGCGTACGGTGCGGGAGGTGAACGATCACGTGAAGGCTAGGCCCTACAAAGGCGGAGCACTAACACCCGAGGTGCAGGTAAATGAACTATATCACAATCCATCATCATCTCAACTACTAACTATCATACTCACCTGACTTACCTGGCCGTCCACAGTGCCGGAGCATAATGAATGCAATCATACTCATAATTATAAAATATAATTGGCATACGACATGGCAATTCAATTATGAAATCAATTTAATTCATAGACCATTCAATTCACGTTTCTAGGAAAAACGGCAGTCATATATATACTGAAAACAAAAGCCCATTCACCTGGAGTCCACGCTACAGTCCCCTAGCACGACTCTCGAGACATCCCAAATGATCACCGCCTAGCATAAATGTCAATTCATGTCTCAGAATTCGTACTGAGAGAATATGCAATTTATATAAAGCGCATCCCTACGAATTTGATCCAGAAGATCCGCATCATGAATCTTCGATCCGTCACTTCCAATAATGTACGTTAAACTTCTAGAATAATACTCCAAAGTTTCGTTACGATCCAACGGTTGGATCTCCGCCAATTGCCAAAACCAAGTAGCGGTTAACGTTTTAATTACAAACTTACAATTCCAATTTGGGAAGATTCGTACGACGGATTCCCGATCCGTAAATTCCTACATTCCTCAAATATTACATACTACAACATATTAAAGTTTGGTGACGATCCAACGGTCAGATTGTCGATTTATATTTTGACCTATTACCGAATCGTAACGAATTTAGGTCCTAGCGATCAATTTACGTCAATCCATCATCAAAAATAATATCAAGGCATTGAATAACGTCTAAAAACATCATTGGCGGCCCTCGGGCCACGTGCCGCCGCACGCGCCGCGGGTGGCGGTTGGCCGCCCTCGAGTCGCCGGAAAATTCAACTTTCACTAAAAATTCTCAAAATTTCCAGAATTAAAGATCTCAATGAGTAGAATAACTTTCATACCTGTGAGAAAGTCCAATTTGGCCTCGAAGACCTCCAATTTTGCTACACCCGCCAAGAACCCTAGAAATAGGGTGTTCTCCAATTCGACTTCAATTCAATTCCGATACTCCAAACAATGATTGGGCTTTGTTCCTGGGTTCTAGGGGAGTATTTTGGTAGTATTAATTTCATGAAAACGTTTCAAGTTTGGAGGATTTTGAGCACGACCCGTTTTGGCACCACATGGGTTTTCTCTATTTTGGAGACCAAATCTTCCTAAATTTGAGATGGAAAGGATAGAGGGAAGGTTATAGAGAGGTTTCTAGGTGATGGTTTGAGGTAATTCGACGGAAAAATGGGTGGAAAGCCACCGGAGGTGTCCCGGTTCGCCATACCCGCGGGTTGGGAGAATGAGGGATTCTTGATCCCATGTGTTCTACCTTTCCTCCCATCCCTCCCCTCTTCCATAACTGATTGGGCAAAGCCCAATCCCTTCATTCACTGCCCAACACGTGGCACACCCAAATTTTCTAGAATTTTCCAGAAAATTATAAGTTTACAATTTCATCCCTAACTTTAAACGTTGATAACTTCTTCGTTATAGCGCCAAATTCGAATCCGTTTGCGCCCACGCGTCTATAGCAACGAGTACTACAAGGATATACCAAGAAAACGAATCTTAGGTGTCACTACGAGGCAGTCTACACCAATCGAAGTATGTGCCTCGAAGGGCATTTTTGTAAACTCACTTATTAAAATTATAAAAATCATAATTTTAAGGGACGGGTTGTCACATTGATGCTTAAATGATCTCATATTTTAATAATTTTTTACAAAGATGATTTTTAGAGTGTGTGACACACCCCGACCCAAATCAGGGCATTCTGGTCGTCATGTGAGGGTGCCGTAGCCATGTGCACAGTGCATAAACAATAATGATAAAAAGAGATATAAGTACATGCATGGCATTTAGGTGAAGATACACATAATCAGAGCATAAGTAGCCTAGTGCAGTCCAGCAAGACGAATACTAATTATACAATACCAAAGGTAGTCTTACATTAGTGATAATTTGTCAGAACCGCCGTCAGATCCTCTTTAGCCACCAACTGTCACTTCTGCTTAAAACCTGGAAGGACGCAAAATAGAAAGTGTGAGTGGGCAAAAACAAAGCTTTTGAAAACTATTTCAATATCACAAGTAATAACCCCTCGCTGTAAAATCTGTATATTTTCCCAGAAAATATTACGCATAACCACAACTCAAATCATACTAAAACAATGGTAAATCCACAAGTATGCCATGTCAAATATCAGTCAAGAAATATATATAAATCAGGTGAGGTAAATCAATAACAATAATGTGTCATCCGGAATCACCTAACGTGTTCTGTATAGCTGAGTCTATAGCTCCTCTACCAATTCCTGCACACGAGTCGAAACCACCTAAAGTGGTCTGTACGACAGGCTGGGTGTATATATAAGCATATACCGTTAGGAATATTTCGTTAAAAATCAGCATATACCATTAAAGATAACTGACACCGTTAAGAATATTCCCACTTCTTCTCTGATTCTTCACTAGACTCCGGCGCTGGCCACTACTGCGTTACCGGTTTCTGGGCAAATTTAAAACCCTAGTTTCTACTCCATTTCAGCGTTAAAATTTACAAATTTTATATCAAAATGAAGCCCTCGACAAGATAAACAAGTTCTTACCACTTTTGAGGCTGAAATCCACTGGAAAAACTTTGGGAAAATCGGCCACTTCTGCAACTCACGAAACTCAAGCTTTCCTACATTCAAAACCTTCCAAAATTAGCCTAACGTGCTAGAAAAACATAACTAAGACCTTTTTAAGTCTCAAACCTACTTGAAACTTTCACGATCACGACGAAGTTACTGCACACCTCGTCGAAGCTCACCAGTTCTTGGGTTTTCGAAGTCTTCACGTCCAACCAAGGGTATAGATGGGTTCTTAAGGTTACAAGGAAGATGAAGATGGTGTTTGTAACCTCGATCCGTGTCAATAAGTGTTGGGTGTGAGTTCATCCGTATAATTGTACAGAAATTGAAGAATCTTCGAGAGAGGGAGAGAGAGAAGTCCACAGGTATGGGTGTGTGGGTGTGTGGGTATGTGTCCCATCCACAACCAATCACAACAAACAAAAATCTAAATGCTAGTTAGGTCCAAAAACTTAGGAAGATAAAGAAAAAGGTCCAAATCCTAAGCCCAATCACAAAACACACTCAACGTTCAAAGGCATAAACGTTATTTCCACGCTATCGATAAAATATTTTGGGAGGGCTGTCACAACCTACCCCCCTTAAGAAAATTTCGTCCCCGAAATTCTTACAATAATTACAACCCACTAATACTCATAAAACAAGCATGGATACATCTCTTTCATACGCTCATCTGTCTCCCAGGTGGCTTCCTCCACTAAATGATTCCTCCATAAAACTTTCACTAAGCGCACTGTTTTATCCCTCAGAACCTTATCTTTCCAATCTAGAATTGTCACTGGCTCCTCGTCGTAAGTCAAATCATGATTAATTTCCAATGGTTGAGGAGGTAACACATGCGATTGATCTGAAACACAGTGGCGAAGCATGGATACATGAAAAACATCATGCACTTTAGACAACTCTAGAGGCCACTCAAGCCTGTAAGCAACTTCACCGATTCGTTCGGTGATCCAGTACGGTCTGATGTATCTAGGACTTAACTTACCCTTTTTCTCGAACCGTACAATACCCTTCCACGGTGATAGCTTCAAGAATACCCAATCATCAACTTGATACACTTGATCAGTGGCATGCCTATTCGCTAAACTCTTCTGTCGATCATGGGCAGCTTTCAAGTTAGCTTTAATTAACTAAATATTCTGCGTAGTCTCGTCTACAATCTTTGGGCCCACCAATACTCTTTCACCAACCTCTGACCAGCATAAAGGCGTATGACAAAATTTACCATAAAGTGCCTCGAAATGTGACATACCAATACTCGAATGGTAACTGTTGTTGTGGGAAAACTCCATCAAATTCAAACGCTTAAGCCAAGCGTCGCCAAACTGCAATACAGAAGATCTCAACATATCTTCTAGCATCTGAATAGTCCTCTCAGATTGCCAATCTGTCTTAGGATGATAAGACATACTTAAGAGTAGCCTCGAACCAAGAGCTTTTTGAAATGCTCTCCAGAATTTAAAAGTAAATCTAGGATCCTGATCAAAGACAATACTAACCGGTACTCCGTGGTATTTGACAATCTTTGATACAAATAAATCAGCTAATCGGCTTAAGGAAAATTTCTCCTGTACTGGTAAAGTGTGCTGATTTAGTAAGCCGATCTACCACCACCCAAACGCCATCATAACCATTTCGTGTACGGGGAAGTTTGTACACGAAATCCATAGTAATATCTTCCCATTTCCACTGTGGAACGAGAAGTGGCTGCATTCGTCCAAAAGGTTTCTTTCTTTCAGTTTTGACCTCCTGACAAATGGCACACCTACTCATATAATCATCAATTTCTCTTTTCATACTCGGCCAATAGTAAAATGGTCGAATGGTATGATACATTTTAGTACCTCCAGGATGCATTGCATATGCTGATACATACGCTTCATCAAGAATATCTTTCTTTAATTCTGCATTATTCGGCACGTACATTCTATTCTCCTGCATAAACATACCATTAGTCTCTCGAATCCTGATGTCTTTTTTCCCCTTTATTTCTTAATTCAATTAACTCCTGAGTCTTCTCATCATTCATCTGTGCTTTGAGTACACGATCAATTAAAATTGGCTTGACCTGGAAGTTAACAAGTAAAGCTTCATCTCGATCCTTTACCCTTAACTTCACTCCAGTTGATCTCAAATCTGCAAGAAGAAGGACACGACAAGCGTAAAAAACATTAACCTGACCTTGAGATTTCCTGCTAAATGCGTCAGCCACCATATTTGCATGACCAGGGTGATACTCAATCGTGCAATCATAATCGCTCAGCAACTCTATCCACATTCGCTGACGAAGATTAAGATAAATCCTACATTTTTCTCCATAAAGATAATGCCTCCAAATTTTCAGAGTGAAAATAGTAGCTATTAACTCGAGATCGTGAGTAGGATAATTTATCTCATGAGGCTTCAACTGTCGCGAAGCATAAGAAATCACCCTACCATGTTGCATCAACACACAACCTAGACCATTCAAGGAAGTATCACTGTAGATCTTGAAATTACCACTATCATCCGGAAGTGTCAACACAGGTGCATGGGTGAAGCAATACTTTAGTTGCTGGAAACTCTGCTCGCAATTGTCATCCCACTCAAATTTAACATCCTTCCTGGTCAATCTCGTCAGTGGTAAAGCTATAACAGAGAAATCTTTAACGAACCGTGTATAATAGCCTACTAAGCAAGGAATCTCCGTACCTCCGAGACAGTTCGTGGCTGCTCCTAATTTTCAACGGCCGCTACCTTCTGAGGATCCACCTAAATGCCTTGAGCCAATATAACAGGCCAAAAAAATGCAACTTGGTCTAACCAAAATTGGCATTTGCTGAACTTAGCATACAATTGATGTTCCCTCAATCTCTTCAACACCAAAGTAAGATGTTGAATGTGTTCTGCCTTAGATTTATAGTATACCAGAATATCGTCAATAAAGACGATGACAAACCTGTCGAGATACGATTGGAATACTCGATTCATCAAATCCATGAAAGCAGCAAGTGCGTTAGTTAACCTAAATGGCATCACCAAAAACTCATAATGGCCATATCGAGTCCCGAAAGCTGTTTTAGGGACATCCTCACTTTTGATCTTCAATTGATAGTAACCAGATCTCAAATCAATCTTAGAGAACACACGGGCGCCTCGAAGGTGATCAAACAAATCATATATATGTGGCAATGGATGTCACATCCTAGCCCGGAGCGGACCACTTCCCGGGCCCGCTCCACCACCGTAGCACGATATTGTCCGCTTTGGGCCCTGACTATGCCCTCTCGGTTTTGTTTTTGGGAACTCACGAGCAACTTCCCAGTGGGTCACCCATCATGGGAGTGCTCTAACCCCCTTCTCGCTTAACTTCGGAGTTCCTACGGAACTGGAAGCTAGTGAGCTTCCAAAAGGCCTCGTGCTAGGTAGGGATGGGAATATACATTTAAGGATCACTCTCCTGGGCGATGTGGGATGTCACAACGGATAACGGTTTTTAATCGTCACCCTATTTAACTGCCAGTAATCAATACATAGCCTTAAAGTACCATCTTTCTTCCTTACGAATAAAACGGGAGCCCCCCAAGGTAAAGTACTAGGCTGAATAAAACCTTTATTGACTAACTCCTGTAATTCAACTTTCAATTCCCTCAATTCAGCAGGAGCCATTCAATAAGGAGCTAAAGATATAAGATCTGTACCTTGAAGCAAATCAATAGCGAACTCCATATCCTGATCTGGCTGTAGTCCAGGTAAATCATCAGGGAATATGACAGGAAAATGCTTGACCACTCGTACGTCCTCCACACGGCTAGGAGTATTATCATTCAATACTACATGAGCTAAATATCCCTGACAACCCTTCTTTAACAACCTGTTGGCTCTCACTGCAGAACTGATGTCGTGTCTCACGCCACTACGCTCGCCTATAAATGTAACCGTAGGTAATCCTGGACAATGGAAAATGATTGTCTTCTCAAAGCAATCAATATTGGCAAAATTGTAATCCAACCAATCTGTGCTCAAAATCACATCAAACTCCACAATATCCAGCGAAATGAGGTTAGCTGGCATCACCATGTTTTCCACTAACACAGGACATCCTGGATACATCCAGCTAACCTAACATGTCTCCCCTCTAGGCATTGAGAATTCTAATTCATTCCCCAAGGGTATGGGATTAGGTTGCATTAACTGAGCAAATGTATGAGAAATGACAGAATGGGTAGCACCACAATCAATTAATACTCTAGCAAAATGACCAAAAATATTCAACGTACCTATAATCAAATCAGGATTATTCTGGGCATCCTGCATCGTAATGTTGTGGATACGTCCCTAAGTCCGCTGTCGTCATCCATGACCTCTGCTAGCCTGATTACTTCATCCCTGCACACTACGTATCTGGCCTGCCTGACTAGGCTGTCTTGAAGATCTTGCACTACTAGAAGTAACCTCCATGTGCTGGGACTGTCATCCAGGATACCATTGAGATCCATCAGCTGAATAAGAAGGATACGACGTATACCCTCCAAAATAATGAGGGTAACCACTCTGATAATACGGGTCGTAAGGATACTGATACTGCCCTCCAAAATAGGAACTACATCGCCTTGGTAATGATAAGTACCTCCGTGACTAGTCTGGGCAGAACTGCTAAGTCCTAGAGTCTGCTAAATCGGAGCTGGCGATGGTGAAGAAGGCTACTGGGGCCTCTGCTAATTTTGTGGACAATTTACAGCCCGATGCCCCACTTGACCACAAGTAAAACATCCTCTACTGCCCTGCCTGCACTCTCCAAAATGTCGACCATTACATCTTCGATAAAACGGACCACTAGAACCACTGGAATCTCTCAGCCTCTGAAAACAAGGACCTCCAAAAAATCTGCCACCTCTCATCTGCCCAGTGGAACTCATACCTCCACTAGACAAACTGGAACTGGCACCACTTCTATTAAAACTTTGAGTCTTATGAGGTCCATAAGACGATTGACCCTTATCTTTATCTTTTTTCTTTTGGTTATCTTCTTTTTCTTCTTCCTCCTCACTCTCACTGGGTAAGTTATTTGAATCTTCAATTCGTAGCAAAATCTCATAAAACTCCTAGTAGGTAGCACAGGGAATCGCGGTCGCCATAGAACGTCATTTCTTTTGAGTACCCAACTTAAAATGACGGAGCATCTCAATTGGATTAGCAGCAACCTCTGGGTGATAGCAAGATAAATCAGTAAACTTCCTGTAGTACTCATTAGCTGTCATCTTTTTTTGTTTCAAATTCGTAAATTCTTGCTTCTTGCGATCTATATATGCTGGAGGAATGAATCTCTTTAGAAACAACCGCTTAAAAACTTCCCAATCAGTAGCTGCCTCCGGTGATAACTCATAAGTCTCCTGTTCCCACCAAGATATAGGCTCTTTACCTAAGAACCAAGTAGTCGTCTCAACCCACCTATCAGCAGGAAGATTTCCCTGACTCTGTATTAAACGGAAAGTCTTCTCAATATGATTAAGCCATTTCTCTGCTCACTCAGGTTCTTCATTACCCACAAAAGTATTTAACTTCAAATTGTACAGAGTCTCCAGGGGAGTCCTCTAGGGAGTACGAAGTGAAGACTGAATAACATTAGTTATAGCTTCCCCTAACTGAGCAATATCAGGGAAGCTAGGCTCAGCTGAAGGACGTAGGTCTCTACGAGGCGGCATAGTTCTAACAGAAGACACCAAAATAATTAGAATATTCACAAGATATGCAGGACTGCGAATCCTAGGCTCTGATACCAAACTGACACACCCCGACCCAAATCAGGGCATGCTGGCTGTCACATGAGGGTGACGTAGCTATGTGCACAATGCGAAAACGATAATGATAAAAAGAGATATAAGTACATGTATGGGATTTAGGTGAAGATACACATAATCAGAGCACAAGTAGCCTAATGCAATCCAGCAGGACGAATACTAATTATACAATACCAAAGGTAGTCTTACATTAGTGATAATCAGTCAGAACCGCCGTCAGATCCTCGTTAGCCACCAACTGTCACTTCTGCCTAAAACCTGGAGAGGTGCAAAACAAAAAGTGTGAGTAGGCAAAAACAAAACTTTTCAAAACTGTTTCAATATCACAAGTACTAACTCCTCGTTGTAAAACCTATATACTTTCCCAGAAAATATTACGCATAACCATAACTTAAATCACACTAAAACAATGGTAAATCCACAAGTATGCCATGTCAAATATCAGTCAAGAAATATATATAAATCAGGTGAGGTAAATCAATAACAATAATGTGTCATCCGTAGTCACCTAACATGATCTGTATGGTTGAGTCTATAGCTCCTATACCAATTCCTACACACGAGTCGGAACCACCTAAAGTGTTCTGTACGACAGGCTGGATGTATATATAAATACGCTCAGTGCTACGATCATGTGAAGGCTGTGCGAAGTATCGCAAGTCACCTACGAGTCAGAACCACCTAAAATGGTCTGTACGACAGGCTGGCACCTGCCTTGGATCTAAAGTAAGCGTGTGGTGCGGGAGGTGAACGATCACGTGAAGGCTAAGCCTTATCCTCTGGCAGAGCACTAACATCGGGGTGCAGGATAATGAGCTATACAAGCATCTCATCGTAACCATACTCATAAGTCATAACCATCACTACCATCAGTATACTCGCCTGACTTACCTGAGCGTCCGCAGCACCAAGCAACAATAACCACAAAATCTATAATTAAACATAAATATTATTTGACATGGAATTTTAATTTATAAAACCATTTAAACACACTTTCTGGGAAAAATATCAAGTGTATATGTATATACTAAAAACAAAAGCCCACTCACTGATAAGTTGCAGGGTTGTAACCCCCGAGCCTCGCTTGACTGCGTTCGTCTTTGGGAAACATCTCACCTATATGAGAAACCATTGTTTTAACGTTATGTATAAGCACATAACCAAAACTATGTAATAACTTCTCATACATTGCTCAATTGGGATGTTTGAATACATCAACGTGATATACTCAACCCCGCGAACAACCCCATAATTTTAGAAAATTTTTCCGACCACCAACGTGTCCTCACGGGCCGGCCAAGGCACAGCAGGCACATGCCTGGCACACCAAACGAAATCCCTAACAGCATTAGGGAATATTCCGTTAAAAATCAACATATACCGTTAGAGGTAACTGACACCGTTGACAGAATATTCCTCATTCTTCTCTGATTCTTCACTGAACTCTGGCGCCAGCCACCACTGCGTCGCTGGTTTTTGGGCAAATTCAAAACCTTAGTTTCTACTCCATTTCAGTGCTAAAATTTACGAATTTTATACCAAAATGAAGCCCTCGGCAAGATAAACAAGTTCTTATCACTTTTGGGGCTTAAATCCACCGAAAACTCGTCGAAAAAACTTTGGGAAAATCGGCCACTTCTGCAACTCATGAAACAAAAGTTTTCCTACGTTCAAAACCTTCCAAAATTAACCCAACGTGCTAGAAAAACATAAATAAGACCTTTTTTAAGTCTCAAACCTACCTGAAACCTTCACAATCAGGACGAAGTTACTGCACACCTCGTCGGAGCTCACTGGTTCTCGGGTTTTCTAAGTCTTCACGTCCAACCAAGGGTATAGATAGGTTCGTAAGGTTACAAGGAAGATGAAGATGGTGTTTGTAACCTCGATCCATGCCAAGAAGTGTTGGGTGTGAGTTCGTTCGTACAATTGTACAGACATGGAAGAATTTTCTAGAGAGGGAGAGAGAAAAGTCCGCAGGTATGAGTGTGTGGGTGTGTGTGTGTGTGTGTGTCCCGTCCACAACCAATCACAACAAACAAAAATCTAAATGCTAGTTGGGTATAAAGAAAAGGGTCCAAATCCTAGGCCCAATCACAAAACACACTCAACGTTCAATGGCATAAACGCCATTTCCACGCTATCGATAAAATATTTCGAGACGGGCTGTCGCAGTGTGGTTATAATATTAACGGTCTCGATCATAAGCTTGAAGTTTTGTAAACCGGTCACAAAGGGAATTCAAGAGGAACTCATCCTTATCGATTGAGGAGCCAAGTTAATTCCTTTTAAATATTAGGTAAGGCTTTTTTTCCTCGTTGATTATTTGGCTCAACAAGTGGATAGTTTGCTTTGACATCATATTAGAATGTGAACATTCATCCTAAAATCAATTAGCACTAGGAGAGAGAGGCTTTGAATTATTTAAATCAGTAGGCAATACTTTCCTTTTCTTCCAACCTAGAATCAATTGGCAATACAAGAGAGTCTCTAAGAATTATTTAAAGGGAGTTTTAATAAAAAGGGCTTAAACTAAGTTTATTTTAATCAAAAACCATCCTATAACTTTTTTTAACAAAAAACCATCTCAAAACAAAGTAAAACCCACAAAACCAACAGACAGCTCGGCCACCAGCCAATCACTCATGGCTCTCCTTTGACCCTCATCCTCCTCCTTCTCCTCCTCCTCTTTGTATCGCTAAGTACTACAACTTTCCTTTTTGAATCACCATATTTCGTTAAGTATTGAAGAAGTTATATCCATTTGAATCTTACCCAGTTTCCGGCGACCTCCGAGGCTTTCGAGGCCTTTTCCGGCCAAACCACAGCGAGTTAGCCATTGTGCAAGATACCATTCTCTTCGTCTCTTCGAGAACTACGATTTTCGTTTTTGAATCACTCGATTTCATTCAGTATTGAAGAAGTTATGTCCATTTGAATCTTACCTAGTTTCCGGCGACCTCCGAGGATTTCGAGGTGTTTTCCGGCCAAACCATGGTGAGTTAGCCATCGTGCAAGATACCATTATCTTCCTCTCTTCGAGAACTACGATTTTCATTTTTGAATCACTCGATTTCGTTGAGTATTGACAAAGTTATGAGCGTTTAAAGTTTGTCCAACTTTCCGGCCGAAATCTGACATTCCCTTCTGTTTAGCTCCAGCGAGCAGCAACCACACCAAGCCCTTTGGTGTTTAAGTGACTGTTTCTGGAAAAGTGATTGCTCACTGTTTCTGGAAAAGTGACTGTTTCTGGAAAAATGAATGTTCACTGTTTCTGGAAAAGTGACTGTTTCTGGAAAAGTGATTGTTCACTGTTTCTGAAAAAGTGACTGTTTCTGGAAAAATGAATGTTCACTGTTTCTGAAAAAGTGATTGTTCACTGTTTCTGGAAAAATGAATGTTCACTGTTTCTGGAAAAGTGACTGTTTCTGGAAAAGTGATTGTTCACTGTTTCTGAAAAAGTGACTGTTTCTGGAAAAATGAATGTTCACTGTTTCTGGAAAAGTGATTGTTCACTGTTTCTGGAAAAGTGACTGTTTCTGGAAAAATGAATGTTCACTGTTTCTGAAAAAGTGACTGTTTCTGGAAAAGTGATTGTTCACTGTTTCTAGAAAAGTGACTGTTTCTGAAAAAATGAATGTTCACTGTTTCTGGAAAAGTGACTGTTTCTAGAAAAGTCACTGTTTCTGGAAAAGTCACTGTTTCTAGAAAAGTCACTGTTTCTGGAAAACTGAATGTTTCTAGAAAGAAAAGAACCAAAATCCAGAAACAGTGATTTAAATTCCAGAAACAGTGACTTAGATTCCAGAAACAGTGTTACTTAAAATTCAGAAACAGTTTATTTTTACATTCCAGAAACAGTGACTTAAAATTTCATAAATAGGGATTTAAATTCCAGAAACAGTTACTTAAATTCCAGAAACAGTTACTTAAATTCCATAAACAGCGACTTAGATTCCATAAACAGTGACTTAAATTACAGAAACAATGTTACTTAAAATCCAGAAACAGTTTATTTTTACATTCCAGAAACCGTACTACAACTTTCCTTTTTGAATCACCCTATTTCGTTGAGTATTGAAGAAGTTATATCCATTTGAATCTTACCCAGTTTCCGGCGACCTCCGAGGCTTTCGAGGCGTTTTCCGGCCAAACCACGGCGAGTTAGCCATCGTGCAAGGTACCATTCTCTTCGTCTCTTCGAGAACTACGATTTTCGTTTTTGAATCACTCGATTTCGTTGAGTATTGACAAAGTTATATCATTTTGAATCTTACCCAGTTTCTGGCGACCTTCGAGGCTTTCGAGGTGTTTTACGGCCAAACTATGGCGAGTTAGCCATCATGCAAGGTACCATTCTCTTCGTCTCTTCGAGAACTACGATTTTCGTTTTTGAATCACTCGATTTCGTTGAATATTGACAAAGTTATGAGCGTTTAAAGTTTGTCCAACTTTCCGGCCGAAATCCGGCCTTCCCTTCCGTTTAGCTTATAACATGGTTTTTTATTAAACAAAACTTATAACATGGTTTTTTTATTAAAACTAAAACTTTTCAAGCCCTTTTCATTAATTTTCCTTTATTTAAATTAGTAAACAAGACTTCTCTTTTCAAATATAGAATTCATACTCACAACAGTATACTAATGTCAATTATCATCCCATACCTAGCTAAGAAAATTGTATTTTCCACCCGATCATTACATGAAAATTGATCATACAAAATACTCCTTGATCAAAATATATTCTCGATTACACTCAAGTTTTTGCCGACTAAATCAATTCATTTTATTGAAAAGTTATGGAGAATCACAATGACCAACTCTAGAGTACTCTATGAAATTAAATATACTTCGGAGCACCATAAAATATTTAAATGATAGTTTGGTTAATTGAGTGATTTTTTTTTTTTTTTTGGTTGTTGGATAAACTACTAATCGAGTTTGTTGTGGTTAGAATGTCGTTACATCAGAATTCATATACAGCTAGGGCAAAGCCAAAATATGCACTAACCACTATATTAGGAAGGTAAAAGACTCCAAACCCCAATATATATTATAAAGGGAAACCTCTCTAGGTTCTGGCCCTTCCAACCTGGCAACTTTGGAGGCATCTATAACCTTTAGGTATCAGAAATGGCTCTATGCTTCTATCCTACCGGAAGAGATCTCTTCCGGATCTCTCCTACCAAGTTCTAGGGATTCGAAAATTTAGACTCTTGAAATTTGATCCAACGGTTACAATTATTAAACTTTTAGAGGGTCTCATATTTATAACCATTTGATCAAATTTCAAAGATTCAGATCTCTGAATCCTCAGGATTTGATAGGAGAGATCCGAAAGATATCTCTTCACCTATCTTAGTATTCAAGTCAGAAGTAAATGATTTTTTTTTTTTTTTTTTTTTTTTGCTCATACCACCTTTAAACCATCGTGTAATATTATCATTCCATTTGATGTGTCACTACGTCCAACTTGTGACACTTTCTTGATAAAAACATGTGGTATTATTTTGGGCAAAACAGCTAGGAAGGTTAATCTCTCTATCAATGGTACCGTTTGGGAAGAATGAGAATGCTAAGTCAGTCGTCAGTGGGTGTGCCTAACTGCAAATGTATATGGACTTTATTGTAAAATTCACATACGTTTACGATAATGAATCACTTACCTGTCGCGCATGAGTGACCATTCATTGAAGTGATGTTTAGTCTTTGATTATGAGATTGACAATTCGACATGCATACTCGGTTAGAAAATGAGCAAGTGACCGAATAAAGAGAAGTCTTGAGGACGAGAACAATCTGTATGGAACAATTTCACTGAAAAATTGAGTCTCACTTCAACAACATAATAACTTGTGAAGAAAAATTTACGTATCATTAAATCAAAACGTCACGCTAACTCTGAAATTGTTATATGAAAGTCATAATCAACGACACGTAACAAAACAAAACCGTCCGGTAAAACAGTAGAGAGAGAGAGAACAAAAACGCGGGGTTTCTACGAATAGAAAAACGCTTATTATTCTTCACTGTCCTCTTTCCGTGGCAACAAAGCCAGTAAGTCGCAATCAGACAGTGCGAGGAAGGCCCAGATGACGCTTGGTCTTTCTTCGGCCAAAGATACTGTTGGATTCTCTCTCTCTCACTAGGTACGAGAAGGAGGGCAGGGCGAGCAGGCCCCTTTCTTTCTTGCTCTCTTTGCTGGTTTACTTGTTGCTACTCTTAAATTTACCTTTTTCTTCTGATTCAGGCTACCCCACGTTCTCTCTCTGTGATTCATCGATAACCCCACTTTCTTCCCTCTCTTAGCTTTCCCAGGCTTATTTATTGTACTCATTTGCCCACCCACTGTCACCAACCATTTCCCAGTCCTTGATCCCATTTCTCTCTCCCTTTCTCTCCCTCTCATTCTCCTTTACTCCGTGTCGCTTTGTCTTCTTTCCCAAGTGGGTAGATCTCTGAAATTAAGCGGGGGTTTTCAGATTCGAAGCGAGTTCCAGTTGGTTTCGACTGTTGGGTAAGCTCGTTCATCTTGAATTCGACATGGGTTTTGTGTTTTGGATCAGAATCTGAATTGGGTTTCTCTCACTTTGTTGTTTTGGGTCCTTTTTAGATCTGCCCTTTTCGGTTTCCAATTGGGAAATGTTGGTTTTGTTAGTTCTTGAAGAAACCATGGCGTGATTCTTTGTCGAATGCTTGTTGCTAATTGTCTTGGATCAGATTCTGTGCTTGCCCATTTACTCAATTTGTCTGCAGCTTCCACTTTTAATGTTTATACCTTTTCCTACTATTTTAATAAACAAATGTTTGATGCTTTCCTTGTTGTTTGGTTAAGGTTTATGGTACTCTAGTATGTTTCTCTCATTTGTGTCTTCACTTTCAGGATTTAAGCATTCGAGTCGGTGCAGCCATTCAATATTTGATCCTCACACAACTCTGTGATTGAGGGCACGAGGAGGTCCTCTTCCGGTTCTGGGCTTAGGATTGCATAACATTTACGGAGTGAAAAATGTTGCATAAGATGGTCTAAAGGCCAGAAAACCATACATTAGATCATTTGATAAAAGAAAAAAATGCCCAAGATGATCAGCAAACCGCTGTTGCTGACTTATTTTTACCTGTTCATCTACATTCTGCTTTCTTCCGGCGTTATATTGTACAACAAGGTACTTCCTCCTCAGTACTTCATTTGTATATCTTGCCGTCACTGATTTGCACGTCTATATCTAGATTGCGGGGTACCGATGATCTTTATTGGTTAAACTAAAACTCTGAGCTATTATTTTCCTCCTTGTTTTACTGAAGATTTTCTCGGTGAATTTCCTTGCAGTGGGTTCTGTCTCCAAAATACTTCAATTTTCCATTACCCATCACACTTACAATGATTCATATGGGATTTTCTGGACTAGTAGCATTTTTTCTTGTTCGTGTTTTCAAGGTATGACTGACTCTTTATTTTTGGATATGCTTTTTGTATGTCCAAATTACTTTTGACATAGGTGTTGATATCTCTGTCAAGCCAGTTTAACGTATTGACAGGTAGTGGATTTTCGTTTAGTTGATAATTGAAGTGATATCATATAATTTCCCTGACATGTTAATCCTCGCTATTAACTTTGTCTGACTGGAACTCTTCTGTGATTCACATCACTTCGATTACCTTAAGATCTTGGTTGAGTTGATGTCTGCTGTTTGTGTCCATTAGGATTCTTACCTCCTCTGCTTTTCCTGAATTTGCTCTTATCAGTAGTTAATACATGAATGATTTCAAAACTGATGCTACCCAACTCTGAATGAGGAAGACTGCCAAAAAGATAGTGGGTTAGATTAGTCTATAGCGGGACAAGGCATGTAACTGATGTCCTATATGGCCAGAGTGAAATAGGATTTAACTGGAGCTATAGAAGCCAGTTTTGAAATTTTATTGAACTTCAAAATTTATAGTTTGTCATCAATTGTGCAGAGTTAGGGTACACACGGTGTGCTCTAGTTTCTTTCCTTTTTCTTCTTTTTGGCTGCATCTTATGCAAGTATCAGTTTTCTGTTATGCACGTGTCACTACTCCATATTTTTGTTTTTGTTGTATTCATGTATTTCTTTTGTTATTCTTATTTATTCCTCTGTGAATTTGCAGGTTGTAGCTCCTGTCAAAATGACATTTGAAATGTAAGTATGTAGGCTGATTTTAGGCTCCGACTTGTTATTACATTTTTTGTCCAAATTGTTTTTCTTATTTTTTTTTTTCCCTTTATATGGCAGATATGCAACTTGTGTAATTCCAATCAGTGCCTTCTTTGCATCAAGTCTTTGGTAAGCACTGAACTGAAATGTAATTGGGTGTTGTTTTGGCTAATAATGCGACTAGTAAGGGCATGGATGTTGTTTTGGCTTAGATGGTTATAGTCATATTTTATGTAAAGGTTACGGTCAAAATTTTCAGATTTGACTGTTCATGCCTCTCAACTCTGAAAATACTAAAATGCTTAGATACTTAATGTTACTTGTGCCAATCTGTTCTCTTACAGTTTCTCATTTTGTTGGAAACAATGGACTTATGCTTAGATTCCCTGATGTAGAATGTCCGAACTTCCTTCAAGAATTGGTGTCCCTTGTTGGTTGAGTTGTCCAGATTTGGGCTCAAATGCAATGCCCACATTTAGGAATTGTATGCTTGTCAAGTTTTGCATTGTTGTAAATTGTACTTATCAAGAGTCAAGACGAGAATTCAAGTTTTTTTGTTATGAACTTTTCTTTTTCTGTCATTACAGGTTTGGAAACACTGCTTACTTGCATATTTCAGTGGCGTTCATCCAAATGCTTAAAGCTCTAAGTATGTGTGCTGATGCAGACTCATGATATCTATTTTACTACAATAATGATGCTTTTAAACGCAAAGAAATGACTGCTAATATCTATCTATATTCAATACTGCAGTGCCAGTGGCTACTTTTATCATGGCTGTATTGTGTGGCACTGATAAACCGAGGTGCGACGTGTTCACAAACATGTTGCTGGTCAGTGTTGGAGTTGTCATTTCGTCATACGGGGAGATTCATTTTAATGTAGTTGGTACAGTTTACCAGGTTACGGGCATCTTTGCAGAAGCTCTTAGGCTGGTCTTAACACAAGTCCTTCTACAGAAGAAGGGCTTGACTCTAAATCCGATCACCAGCTTGTACTATATCGCCCCATGCAGGTATTATACTGTCATGCTTGGACTTATATGCATTATAGGAGTTGGAATTTAAGCAAACACCATATTTTCCAAGTGCAATATACGAACACTACTTTTTCCAATTGCAAAGTATGAATAAGTAGCATATTAGTTCTTTGGCATCCATAACAATCTTGATAGAGGATAGTGACTCATTTCTAGAATTTAGTTCTGATAGTGAATGCCAATTCTCTTAATTTTGAGTTTCTGAATCTGTAACTTATATTATATGGCTGAGATTCATAATTTTGTGGATGAAAAATAGTAAGCTTACTATCAGTATACGAACGATCCATCTGTACCATGGGAAATCTCATTTCCTTCTTTTTACACCCTTATTCTGATGAAGTTCTACATCTCCTTATTGATGGATGCCTGTGATTTAAACACAGTTCTGTACTCAATTGATTTTTTCCATTGATGCTTGTGGAAGTAGAAACAGGAAAATCAAAATTAAGTGTATACCATTGACAGGCATGCCATAGCTTCAGCGTCTCACCATTATTGTTTCATTTATTTGTGCAGTTTTGTTTTCCTGTTTGTGCCTTGGTTGTTACTTGAGAAGTCTGCAATAGAATATTCACAGTTTCAGTTCAACTTCTGGATCTTTTTCTCCAATGCTCTTTGTGCTTTGGCGTTGAACTTCTCCATATTCTTGGTAATTGGTAGAACTGGAGCAGTTACCATCCGGGTTGCTGGTGTTCTGAAAGACTGGATATTGATTGCCCTTTCAACTGTTATATTTCCAGAGTCCATTATAACCAGGCTGAACATAATCGGTTATGCCATAGGTAGCTCTCCATATATGTTAACTTGAAAGTTTCAAAGTTACAAGTGCATTTTATACATGTGTAAATGTGATGTTTTGGCTGACCTGTCAATTTGGCCTGCAGCATTGTGTGGTGTTGTCATGTACAATTACATAAAGGTTAAGGATGTTCGTGCATCTCAGCTACCTTCTGAAAGCATTCCCGAGAGAATTTCGAAGGTTTCCTTTCTCCAGATTTTGATTTCCTGTAAAATGTTTGGAGTCCTTGATCCCCTTATATTTTTTTGTAACACGTGTTTTCTGTGCCGGCCAATGCAGGATTGGAAGATGGAGAAAAAGTCCTCTGATATTTTTATCCCTGGAGGGACTGGTTCAGCCTCTGATGATGTTGATGAAGAGACACCCTTAACTCAATCCACAAGGTTGTCTCACATTGGACGAACACAGGCAGGCAACTATGCTGCATGATTCACGAACTCGCGTGTAGATTGATGTTTGGAAAAGGAAAGTCCAGAAACGGAGTATGCAGATTCTTTTCAAGAAGCTCTAGAGACCCTTAATTCTTTCCAGGGAACAGACTTTAACGCGCTGAACCACGAGGGCAGTTCATTGTATTACTTTGAGTTTGAGGAAGTTAATGCATGATTTGCCGGTTGAATTTTGTAGATGGTAGCTTACGACCCATGGTCATCGGGTGAACAAGCTCACCATTTATTTGTCAAGAGCCTTGACGAATTACGCATTTCTCCTTGTTATAGTCCAGGTAGTAATGTAGAAACCAAAAGTTTATCATGCGGCGTCTGTCTCTTCTCTGTATTTTTTTCTGTTGCTGGAGTTTTGTGGTTTAGAACATGAGCTCTGATTCATGAGTAGTATCAGATGTTACGAATTGATTCTCAATTACGAGTTATATTCTTTTGGATAAACTGTTACGTAACGCGGTATATTCTTTTGGAGTAAATCAGATGTTATGTAGCAGTTTATCCAAAAGAATATACCGCATTGTTGATGAAGTTCGATATGGACTTCAATCTCATTTACTGTTGTAATTACCGTTTATTGCTGGAACTCGAAACGCACAGGCCCTCCCACATTGTGTGAACATGTGACGGAAGCATACAACATAGAACCAAAAATTATGCGAACAATGGCACAGAATTTGCAACAAGGCGCCCCCGATATTCACTAGAAATTAGAATAAAACAATGTGAATACATATTGGAAGGCAATACATCTAAATCGCGAGTAGATATAGAGCAAAGCAAAGTACATCTCTCTATAACTAAAACAGTCTTCGAAAGATTATAGAAAAAACTGTGGATGGCCATTCAAACCAAAGCAAAAAAAAAAGGACTCGCGTGATTTACATAGAGAATCACAAACAATATGCACAACCCGGGCAAGAATAACGTATAAGTAAAAGAAAAGACCGATCAATGCACAACTATTTCTCTGAGCTTCCTCTGCATCCCCAGAATATGAATCATAGTAATATGTCGGAAAAATTGAATCCTGAAAAAGAGGAGGAAACTATTCACTGTTGTAGAGGACTCACTGACAAAAGCCTCCTTGCAGCAGGCGGTGCCAATCCAGGGATATCCCTTATGTTTTTATTGCTGGGGTTCACAATCTGAAATATAAACAGACATTACAGTTAGGAACAGATGTAGTCATTTCTCAACTTTTAATTTTTTGCCAGGACGATTTGAACACGCTTCTGAGAAGAAAAGCATGAATTTTCCCATGCATTACTAACTACTTAAGAGGGAGAGGAAAACAGGTAGCAGGGTTCACCATCCCTCAGAAATCAACAAATTTCCTCCGGAAAAAGTTCCTACAATACAACTCTGCAGATATCTCTGTAACTTAATGTGACTTCCTGAGTACTAAAAAAATGTGTACAATGGGTAGCCGATCTACAGCAATAGATAAATGAATCAGACAGCATACCTTCACAACAATAATTGCTATTACACCAATTACAATAACCAGAAGAAAAAGCATGATGCATTTATCTGTTGCCACCTGAAAATATTCAGAAAAAAAAGTGTTTGTTAGAAAAATATACAAGTAGAGTATCGAGGGTGCAATCTCAACTGACCTGTCTACCAATCTCCTTTACAAGCTGAGAGGCCTTCTTAATTGAAAACTGAATTGTGTCCAGCTCATTCACAATGCGGCCCATTTGGTCGGTCTGCAAGTTTTGGAGTCGAACAATGTTAGTCTAAACTCATGAAATGAGAGACATAGAGACAATAGGTGAACATACTCACTTGGCCCTTTAAGGTAACAGCAGTTTGAGTTCCCACTTCAACTGTTTGCTCAACAACCTATCAACAAACTACCGAGTTAAAATTGCTGGCAAAAGAAAATACACAAACTTAAAGTTGAAGGTTTTTTTTTGTTGTTGTTGGGGGGGGCGTTAGCTGTTCACCTTTTTAGAGCGTTCAATGACCTGATCAGTCTCATCCATAGTTTTCATCCCAGAATTGATTAGTTCTTGATTTGACATAGCTATCAGAAATACATGCCAATTAGAAAGGTGGTCAGACAAATCTTTTCATCAAATCAGACACTAAACAAGTACAAACATAGACAGAATGGTCCAAGCAGATTGATCTTTACGAAGTTTGATACACCTTTACTTCATACTAGCATTAAAAGAGCGCATGCTGATTACAATAGCATGATTAACAGGTAAAAGCTTGAAAGAGATCGAAAAAAAGGTCATTTCTACAAATTTAAACTAAGCTCGTAGATATGCAGAATGACAAGAACTACCCGAAGCCATTTGAACGTTCTCATCAGCAGTGGGTTCACTAACTCCTGCTCCCATATCAAAGAGTTCAACTTTCTTGTTACCAAGGCTATTCATATACCTGCAGTTCAGCTAGAGTATGAAAATCATTTAAAAAAATCACACATACCCTGAGCACGAGAATGACAGGGTTTTAGAATTCAAGGATTGTAATATACAATAATTTGTTGTGTTTATGGATTAACTTATTTATCCCAAGAATACAAGGACTGAAGGCAACATGCTAAACCAATTATACTCTATAATATATGAGCAACTAAGTTATAATGGTACAGAATGCATAACTCGACTTACGTTTTTCTCAATTGCACATATGAATTCAGCTCTTTGATCTGCAAAATGATGCATGATAATTAGATGGAGTTGTTACAGTAGCAGAAACTGATAGACCTTGTGTACCCGGAAAGGTCTTGTGCACTAATAGACCGATCAAAAGTAGTGACAGAGTTTGTAAAAATGCAAGTGGTACAGTGTACATGTGTACATTTATGTGATGGAAAAAGACAAAAGATCACAACAACTTACCATAGATTGCTTCTCATCATTAAGCTGTTTATTCACGTCAGGAGGATTTCGGCTCTCCTCGTCCTTGATTTCACGATCAAACTCTTTAATTAATCTGAAACAAAGTATTTACAAAATCAAACTCTGTGATTTATCAAAAACAGAAAACCTCAAGAACTTGGATTCTATTTCTTCCTTTAGCTTTTTATTTCTTTCACATAGCATAACAGTAATCATTGCATTTGCATACTGAATTCTTCAAACATCCACAAAAAATTCACAAATGAAGAGACGTGTGGGAGTCCAGGAACAGGATACGGGACTTGTATATAAGCATGACCTAAGGTTGCTCACATCATGATCCTAGTTATACTAGAAAATTTTATGGCTCCAGCCTAATTTTTCTTTGTTAGTAAGTTACTAATTCTTCAAATTCCAGAGTAACCTAATGAAGTCGTTGATGCACGAAACGTTAAATTTTGAACATTGCATTAGATGTGACAACATTTTACTGTCTTATTTTCTCTCTTAAAAGAACGTGAAAATTAAGATTGTCCAAGAACCTCATTTGCTAAAAATATCAGATAAAAGGTTCAGAGAGTAAAATACCATATGTGGCATACCTTTTACATTCCCTCATCTTTCCTGTAAGTTCCTCCAGCTGTTTACTTTGCCTATTGGAGTCTTTGATCTTATCCAGCTTCTGGAAGCCATTTCTGAAAACGAAAAAGGAAGTCACCAAAATTATAACATGATCATTTTATTATGGAAAGTGAAATACATGTATCTAGTACAACAACCCCACCACTTCCCCCAACAATTGAAACTAAGAAATAGTCTCCAAAGAGATGAATTATTCTTTCATTAAGTGACTGCCCCTTGTAGAAGAAAAATAGACAAACAGTTAACATGTAAGATGATGCACAACAAGAAGGACCATGTGCCGTTGGTGACACAAACATGAGAGATCAACCAAGTGCACAGAACAATCACAACGGTTAGTGATAATAAAGAGTACACTGGGCCCAACGGAGGCAGCGAAGAACTGTGAAACAATGACATCTGGTTTCAGCAACCACCTAAATAAGTGGAAGCTAAATGAGACTGTAACAAAGAACAAATGCTAAGCAATGGCTACTATTTGACTAATATCTCCCTCATTATGACATTATCCATCAGTTTCCGGAGAGTATATTATGGTTGTTGCTCAAGTATGGATGCCAAAAAAAAATTTAAGTGGCTGTGGAAGCAATAACATTATTGCCCTATAGGTAGCACGGGAGTAGTAATGAACCATCAAGAGCATGGCCAAAATAATTTTATCCACTTCATTATCTGGTTCCCTCACATAAACAATGCCAATGCTTTATGCATCAATGTGCAAAATCGATAGAGCAACTCGAGTCTTGGAAGCTAGGAAATTTATTTGTGTTATCCAAAAGACACCCACTTTAAGTTTCTAAAGGGCAACAATGTTGCTCAACACTCCCGAAAACATAAAAAAGAGGTTAAGTATTATTGGAACAGCTGAACAAGCACATATCCTAATCGAATCGCCTTAGTAACTGAATCTCCGGTAAGTCAATAATGTCAACTACAGTTTACGATCATCAATCTAACTTAATTGCGTATGAATACACAAACGAATTACGAAACAAGCAAATTTATTCTCCCGTCCCTCTAATTTCTTTCTTCAAATGTCAAACATTGTAGGGCTCTCAGAAATCATCGAATTCACAAATAAACAATGCTCATAAAATTCAAACACTTAAAGAAATATCAAAGCTCTGAAATTTATTCAGTAACGATGAAAATCGAAATGCAACTCGAAAATACAGAGACATACGCGAGAGCTCGAAAATTGTCGTGGATTTCGCCATGGATCTGCTCCAACTGAGGGCTCATCGGCAAGTTGCTGGCCATTGTCGCCAGAGACTAACCCCTCCCAAGTCGAATCAGCAAGAAAACCTAACCTTTCCCCTTTCTACGATTCTGAAACACTCGCCTCCGAACGAGAGTTGCAGGAGGTTTAACGACGAAACCCTAACTGCAATCATCCATGGCCTTATCCTTCGGTAAAAAATATCGAAATTTCTTTACTGAAAAATAACAAAAAAAATTGAAGGGAAAAAATTGCAGAAAAATGACTTTTGGGGAAATCGTGACAGGATGGAAAACTGGGAAGGGAGCGAGAGGAGAAAGAATCGCTGTTTGGTATTGATTGTTTGTCTAAAAACATATGTATTTTATGTTATTTTATTTATTTGTGATTAATCGAAAAAATTAATTATTATTTTCCAAGTGTCTTCATCTCTAAAACGATCTGATAATGAGATTTAGTACTATAATCTTGTGATATTCTTTTTTACTTGTAAGTAAGAGGAAGAATTTGAACTACATTATTGTTAGCTCATTATGAGCCTAAATACATCCCGCACTCCGCACTGATTAGTGTAAATAATATCGTAACACAAAAACAAAAAAACGAGTCGATATTGTGTGAGAAGATAATCAAGATTTTGCGACAAATTAGTTTTTCACTTGTTTTTTATTTTGTTACAAATATAATAAGAACCGGTGCATAAATCTGCTTTAATTTATAATTTTAAATTGCTTAGAAGATTTTTTTTTGTTATATGTAATGATTCATCCAAAATTAGCTAGTTCGCGACTTGTACATTGTTGTATGGAATACTTATTTTGTGATTCGATTAACTTTAACAAATGTTATCGACAATCGCTTACACTTGCGTGACTAGTTTGCGAGTCCTTTACGAGACTAGGCGAAAAGAGAGTAGAATATCGTGAGATTACTAAAACCAGCTATGCGGCTTACGTTAGCAGAGACAGCAAAAGAAAATTATGAATTTAAAATTTAAAATAAATAAATAGAAAAATGAGAGGCAGCTGGGGAAGAAATTAGAATATTGCGCTGTCTCAGGGGGAGCGTGCGTTTGCGCTGGGCCCCACTTCTCCATCAATCACAACTGGATTTCGAACGGCAAACGCGCTCAAATTCTTCACCAGTCTGAAATCCTTATCCTTACGTGCAACTTTTTTAAAGGCTAGTGATAGCATTACCCGCCGTGAGTCCTTTTGTTCTATGACCCACCAAGCTAGTGACGTGCCACGTGGCAACAATTTCATTCCATTTTGTTTAGAGTTTGGAACTTTGAGAGAAATTTTTCATTATTACCGGACACTACGTATTTTTATATAAGTGGTGATAAATTTTATTTTTTAAATTATTAATATTTTAACACACATGTCACACTAATTATATAGTGACACGTGATGTATCATTATGTATTCTGATCGCATTGAAAAATTTCTCGAACTTGGAGAAAAGCTTGGCCTCGTTTGTTGCCAAGTAAGAATCATTTGCAATGGTCACCTCCGCATGTTGAATTTGTTACTAAGTGGGAGTCATAAAACTAAGCTTAGCACCTTAGAAGTTACTTATATAGTGCCCCTTAGCCGTAAAACATTTTAGAGCAACTCCGCCCCATATCAATCTCCTGGGCTATGGGCATCCAAATGCCCCCAAAAAAAACCTCACAACCCATATCAATCCACCAGGCTCGAATCGACAGGCCCAGCGATTGGATGGAGTGACGTCAGCCTTCTTTTTTCGCGCTCGGCACGCGAACTATACGTGCAACAATTGGTGAGTGAGCTGACAAGAAATCGGGGGGGGGGGGGGGGGGCTCGCTCGGCAGGCGACTCAGCGCTTCAAACTTGGGGGCTACGTGGCATCCTTTCTGTCGTTAGATTTTCAATAATTAAAAAAAATTGAATTTGAAAATAATGACTAGCCCAGTTTTGCTCTTTTTAAGGTTATTATTTTGAAGACTTGTGAGGACCAAATACATATTAACCATAATATTATATCATTTTTAGTTCTAATGGTTTAAAATATTTGATAACTTAATAAACAAAACCAACTTAAAATCCTCGAACCATTAGAAAACTCATTTTCTTGTTTTGCTTTATTATGTTGCCATATATTTTTAGCCCTTTGATATAAACTAATATAATTTTGTGGCTAATAACATTTGTTATCACTGGTCCTCAAAATGAGGACCCTAGAAGAGCAGACTCATGACTACTCTATGTGACAAAATCTAGTATGTTAGATATTAAGATCAAAAGTCCAAATTTTTTGAGTTTAAAATTTTTTTAAAATATAATAATAATAAAAAAAATTATTTAAAATATAGAAAAATTTTACAATTTTTTTTATAGTTTTATAAATATCTAACCTTTCTCTTCCACCGAGATTGGTTAAAGTCTTATTCAAAATTAAAAATAAAAATTATCTTTGATTATTTTATAAAAATATATATTTTAATTCCAATAGATTGGGCTATTCCATTTAGAGGTGAAGATGCACTTGAACAGTTATTGATCACTAAGGACGATTGTTGTTCACTTTGGGAGATCGGGTTGCCTATTGCCTAGTGATTGTTTAGGGGTGAAGTTGCTCATAGAGTAAAAATGGAAAAAGCAAATTACAAAAAGGTCCAAAAAATTGTAAAATCTTGTTTGAGGCTAGTAAACAAAGGAATCTGGCCAAAAATACTCATACGTCAAGCGATGTGTCTTGTTCACCTCGCCATTGTCTTCGAAACGATAGATTATGGGCACAAATAAAAAATTGAAGTCTATATTCGTAATGTTTGGGCCTTACCAATGGCGGGGCACAAATAAAAAATTGAAGTCTATATTCGTAATGTTTGGGCCTTACCAATGGCGGATCCAGGATTTCAAGATAAGCGGTCTCAACATAAAAGTTAAAAAAAAAAATATTAGACTAATTTGATTTCATATCACTATTTTATATTGAATTTGGTTCATTGACTAAATCAAGATTAATCTCAAAGGTAATAAAACCAACAAATTCTTCTCATAAACATAACGCAATTAGTGACTCTACAAATATAAAATTTGTTAATGTAACATATATATTATAAATTGGGAGTTGGGACTAGAGTTTAGGATTAAAAAACGTATATGAATTTGGAACAAATAGCTTAGGCAGCTAAAGGCGGTAGAATGGCAAATGGTGGTTGGGAATTGGGTAACTTGGGTTTAAAGTTGGAAGGTTGCGACAATTGGAGCTGAGAGTTCTTAAATATAATTTAGGGATACTAGAAAAGACCGAAGTTCTCGGGCTCTGTAGAGAAAAACAGAGATATTTTAGTTTTAAATTTTCTTTTATAATGACCTGGCTAAAAAAAACGTTGTCGTTTTAGCGAAGTCTTTTAAAACAAAAAAAATTAAAAACCTCTTCTTCTTTGTTATAAGCATTGTTGCCTGCACATCCATGGAGGCAACAAGCCTCTCCATTGCACCTACCCAAATTGTTGGAGGGTCCCGAAGGTCGATCACAAGTGTTTCTTTGGGAATTCGAAGGCTCCCGGGACCCCCCCAGGTCCCTACATGGATTCGCCAGTGGGCCTTACGCGTATTCAATTGTTCTTCGATCATTTCAACCATCTATTCTACATCACATCTTACAATTTTGAATAAATTGGAAGAAAAAAAAATTACGTACCAACCCAGTATTAGTGGAATATGAACAAAAAAAAAATTTAAAAGTTAGTTTGGTTTCTCTAAGAACATTATCTCAAGGAACTAATACATTGTAATCCAAACGTGCACGCAAGGATTTAGGATTATGCACGTACTATTGGCTTAAGCTTATTTATTTCATTAATTAAATACTAATTGATTCTCAAATCCAAACAGTAGACAAACTGATATTGGTGGTTTTGTTCTATGCAACAAGTGGACGTTTGGTTATATCTTTTTTTTTCTTTTTAAAAAAAAATACATTGTGCCTAATAAATAATTCAGTCAGTTTTTAAGTAGGTGAAGCAATTAAGACAGAGAGTTTGAATAAGTTGCTGGATATAATTTGATTCTAGCTACTTTTGCTGTAGAAGGATATTCTACTGTTAACACGTGAGAGATTTGAGTCAAGTCGCACAGTGACCAATCATAATAATTAGGTATCAGATTCGTTGTTTATATGAGTTTAACTTCACCATACTTTTGGGTGGAGAATAACGTCACTTGACTATAGTGTTAAAGTAAGATTTGAGCTAAGATGCACAGGACTAGACTTTAGAATAAGTTATCAGATTCGCCATTAGTGGAAGTCGAATTCAAGACTCCTCACTTACAAGTTGCAGAACAATATCAATATACCATAGTGCTAGTAATTGATTCTCATTGAAAATGAATCTCACATTGATAAGAGAGACTTTGCATAGACTTATAAGTAAATTGGCCTACACTCTACACCAATTGGTTTTAGAATGAAACTTCAATTTTGTTTTAAGGATATTAGGTTGTCATGTCACGTCACGTCACGTGGATCTCGTTTTTTAATCAAACTATATGCAGGCACCTAACATGATTTGGTATCATAAGTCACACAGAGTCTTGTACGAAAACAAATTTTTTTGTGACCATTGTAATTTGAAAAATGAATTTCGCCGTTGGTTTTTGAAAAACGAAAGCAAATTCCAAAGAGAGGAACTCTAGATGCTGTTGGAGTAAAGTATTGTCAATATGGGCGTCCTAGTGCATTATAAATTTTTATTCAAGACTTGTATCATTTGTTGATACCATGTGAATTACTAGAAACATATAAAGTGTATACTAACCCGATAACGAAAGTTTAGTATGGGAACAGGAGCAGGCTACATTGAGACAAAAGATTTTCTTTCTAAAGAGATTCTATTCGCAAATTTGATTCCAACCGTAAATCTATTTTCTTTCCAATGAGTTCTAGTCTCAATAAGAATGCTAATTCCTAATGTTCATATGTTGTGATATGAATATACAACACCAATTTAATATGTATGAATGATGAGATTCTATTGATACTGAGCCAATTCCAATAGTCTTATTGGCATGCGTCTAATGGGAATTCAACCTATGAATTTGCCAATTATGGAGACTATCTAAAAAATGAGACTTTACAAAAGCAAATTTTAGTTTTACATCATAATTTAGCATCAATTCCTAACCAATATTATAAAATATTATGCTAAAAACATAAAGTGACAGAGAGTGTCAATTTTGAGAGATTCTCTTCAACATTTCTCAATTTCAAAATCAAACGCAATCTTTAGAATCTGTGTAAAACCAATTTCAATTCTCATTTTCGTTTACCAACCAAAAATTCAACATACCTTTGATTTGATTTTATCAAAACATGCTACAAGCTATTTATCACATGCCCATTCATTATGACCTCGAATTCACAATTTGACCGCCAAGTGAAATTTCATTTTACAAGTCCCACATAAAACGAAAAATTGAAATATTATCAAATGTAAGATATAAACACAAATTTAACATTAAAAATATAATCAATGAATTTAACTAGGATTAGTTGAGTTGGTTCAATAGACCAAGACTTAGGTTCGAATCTCGATGCCGACAATCCTTCTTGGTGTGCAATTTATAGAAAGAAGAAGAAGAAAAAAAAAAAAAAAAAAAAAAAGAGAGACTAAGGCCTCTCCGTAAATCCTTAAAAAAAATTCTTGTGATATGCTATGGTCCTAGAATGGGATTACCTTCCCTTCCCCTATTTTTTTTTTTCTAATGAAAAGAAAACAAAAATACAATCGCGAATCTTATTCATAAGGACAATTCAATACTTTGTTGAGAATTCTATTTTAAAATTGAATAACTTCACTTAGTACTATGGTCTAATGGTATTACTCTTCACTTGTAAGTGAGAGGTCTTAAGTTCGATTTTCGTCAAAGACGAATTTGAACCACATTATTGCCAGCCCACCTACTCTGTAATGTAGATAATATCGTTTGTTCAACAACAACAACAACAAAACCTTTTCCCACTAAGTGGGGTCGGCTATATGAATCCTAGAACGCTATTGCGCTTGGTTATGTGTCATGTTGTCCGTTAAATCCAAATACTCAAAGTCTTTTCTTAGAGTCTATTCCAAAGTCTTCCTAGGTCTTCCTCTACCCCTTCGACCCTGAACCTCTGTCCCGTAGTCGCATCTTCTAACCGGGGCGTTAGTAGGCCTTCGTTGCACATGTCCAAACCAGGGTAACCGATTTTCTCTCATCTTTCCTTCAATTTCGGCTACTCCTACTTTACCTCGAATCTCCTCATTCCTAATTTTATCCTTTCTTGTGTGCCCACACATCCAACGAAGCATTCTCATCTCTGCTACACCCATTTTATGTACGTGTTGGTGCTTCACCGCCCAACATTCCGTACCATACAACAACGCCGGCCTTATTGCTGTCCTATAAAAAATTTCCCTTGAGCTTTAGTGGTATACGGCGATCACACAACACGCCAGACGCACTCTTCCACTTCATCCATCCAGCTTGTATTCTATGGTTAAGGTCTCCATTTAAATCTCCGTTCTTTTGCATAATAGATCCTAGGTAGCGAAAGCGGTCGCTCTTTGGTATTTCCTGGTCTCCGATCCTTAACCCTGACTCAATTGGACCTCCAGTTGCACTGAACTTGCACTCTATATATTCTGTCTTTACCCGACTTGGGCGAAGACCCTTAGATTCCAACACTTCTCTCTAAAGGTTAAGCTTTGCATTTACCCCTTCCTGAGTTTCATCTATCAATACTATATCGTCTGCGAAAAGCATACACCAAGGAATATCAACTTGAATATGTCATGTTAACTCATCCATTACCAATGCAAAAAGGTAAGGACTTAAAGATGAGCCTTGATGTAACCCTACAGTTACGGGGAAGCTTTCGGCCCTAGCTTTAGCGCAATTTCGTTTAGGATTCATTTTCATAGGGATTCGATGTAACTTAGGAGTGTCGGCTGTCAACTACCTGACGCCCTCCCCCTCCTCCTTTATCCTGGCTTGGGACCGGCAATGTAAGATAAACTTACACAGGCGAAGTTAGATAATATCGTTTGTTCAAAAAAAAAAAAAAAAAAAAACTCTCCCCTCCAACTTTTTTTTTGGTAAGTAGACCCTTTTTGGGACTTTTTTCATGCAAACAATCAATCCCAACTAAACAATTTTAGCAAGAACAATGATAAAGACAAATAAATTGATATCAACAAGAGCACATTAATCTAAAAGATCGAAAATGTTCTGATATCAAGTTGAACATCTTTACGAACATACCAATAAATTACGAAGATTATTTTATTCATGACCGAGACGATTACAACTGATTGTTACATCCCCATCCAACTTGTTTGTGATATGGTTTCACTCTTTACTTTTGGTGCACATATAATGGGAGCATTGGACCACTGGGACCATTTTTCCCCAATCCAGAGACCCACTCACCGACGGCTCCATACTTTTTCCGCCCAAGTACATTCATCCCCAATGAATTCTCGCGAACCCAAACGGTGAAAAAAATGGAACACGTGATAATTTATTTAATTTAAATTATACACGTGAAATTTTCTTTCATGTTTTCATGAAAATTAACATGAATATGACCGCCGATAATATTATTTAATTTAAATTATATGAGTGAAATTTCCTTTGATATTTCGTAAAAAGTTAACACATAAATTATGTAATATATTCTGTTTGCAGAAGAAGTACGATAGCTTTCACTGATACTTATCGATTTATAGAGTTTTAGAGAAAGATGACGTGTATAACATCAGGAAAATCCTTGAACCAAATTATAGAAGAAACAATAGATCTACTTAACTTGTAGGTGACAAAATGCTTTATTGGTTAGAATTTTTCTTCTTAACTTTTCAAGTTTAAATTTGTTTTTATTCCGTTCGTGTAATTTAAAATATTAATATCATTTATAAATAATTAGATTGAACTTAAAAAGACGGTGTGCAACATCATCACATAGATGAGCAATATGCCAATGTAAGAATGAGGCTATCAATTTCAATTTCAATTTCATGTTATTATTATTTTATTACAACAATATAAAATGATACATTAAATAATTTTTCTTGATAGTTGATACGAGTAACAGTAACGTTACATTTATTATCTATTTGTACCATCATTTATATTATTTTTATAATATAATTATGACTTAATTATTAGTACATGTGGGTCCTATCTGCTTTAGAGAGATCGTAAAGATGGTGGTACTGATATAAATGTTGTGAGCTTATATGATTGAACGATCTAGGGTTTAGAGAGAGAGGGGGCCGGCCACAATTAGAGAGAAGAGAGAGTGATTTAATTGTGAGGTGTGTTTGATTCTACCCATTGTGCCTTTATTTATAGTAGTCGGATAGGTAAAAACATTTCCCTTTAGGATTACAACATTTAATAGGTAATCAACTCCTAATAGAAATATAAGATGCATTCTCATATCTATTAGGATTTATAGAATCACAATCCTATTCTAAATATGACTGCAACAATTTTTACTGTTGATACCCATAACTTTATTTTTTAGTCGGATTCTTTGATGGACAATGATTGTCTGCCCTCTCACTTCATGTGTCTTCCTGTTTTGTGTGGTCACGGTTAAACCATGTCAATATTTTATATTTTTTATAGAAATAATAAGACAAAACTAAATAGTAATATAAAATGTTGACATGATTTAACCGTGACCACACAAATAGGATGACACGAAAAGTGGAAGGGCAGATAATCCTTGTCCTTCTTTGATTCCCCCACAAACTAGGTTGCAACCATTTGCGTCTACGCCCAACAGGAGGAGAATAGATAAGGCTCGAGCCACGTGTCGAAAACCCACCATGCCAGTCCAAATTGCAGCACGTGCTGAGCCATACGGCGACACCACCACCCATAGATACTAAGAAAACCAGAGAGATTCCAAAAAATCAGCACAAAAAATTAAACACCTCAATGGGTGAATCGAGTCCTCTGGTTAAATTCTAACCCTAGGGTTCCGAAAATTCCCAATTTATCGTCTTTATAAATTTGCCATTTGTGGACGGAGCTCCTTGTAATTTACAATAAA
Source organism: Crataegus laevigata (assembly GCA_963580275.1). Taxonomy (NCBI): domain Eukaryota; kingdom Viridiplantae; phylum Streptophyta; class Magnoliopsida; order Rosales; family Rosaceae; genus Crataegus; species Crataegus laevigata. The sequence continues at coordinate 10,484,135 of OY756940.1, read as the reverse complement.
GTTTTGGGGGCAATGCTTTTGGCTGCGTGCGATATCTTCTATGTCAGTGTCGCATTGTGAGAGTGCGAACTCAGGGTTGCATGCGGGTGGTTGCGTGTCTGCAAGGTCGTGATCGCTTCTGGGCTCGGCGACGGAGCCATGGCGGTTAAGAAGGCGTGCGAGTCGTTCTCGAAGAGCTTGATCGACGAGGTGCAGAGATGGGGATGTATGAAGCAGACGGGGGTGAGCCTCAGGTACATGATGGAGTTCGGGTCCCGGCCGGCGCAGCGGAATTTCATAATCTCGGCGCAGTTTCTGCACAAGGAGCTCCCCATTCGGATTGCGAGGCGGGCGATTGAGCTTGAGAGCCTCCCCTATGGCTTGTCTGAGAAGCCTGCCGTTTTGAAGGTGCTTTCTTTTGGTTTGTTTTGTTAAATTATGGTCTCTTTTTTTGTTCTTGGAATCGAATTGTGGGAAATGGGATTTGGGTTAAATTTTGTATAAATTGTTATATTATTATATATTTGATTACACCATAAAAGGGTTATGGAAAGCTTTGACTAAATATCCACTTTTAGATAATTGTTTTCTAATGTGAACGGGGATCTCCCTGCTAATTGCTGTCTGGGTCTTATAGAATATCCATTGATTACTCTGTTTCTGTGGAGTTTGTTCTCTGAATATGTGAAGTGATTTAAGTTTTTTTTTCCTTGGGCAAAAGTACAGTAATTTTTCTTAGGGTGCGGAGAATGTGAAATACTTTGCTAGTAGGTCTATGTGCTTTTAAAAGGGTGAATTCTTTGCTTTGAAAAGCAAAATGAGCACGAGTTGTATGCAAAATCGTTCTTCAGAGTAACGCGTGCGAATTGCTTGAGGCTGAGATTGTTCTTTCTGCAAATTACTAAAGTACTAGATCATCCGAGCTCTTGTTATTGAGCATTCAATAATTTAGACAGTGAACTATGACGAAACAATATTTTAAATGCACTTGTTTAAGAATCAAATATTGCAAGGATGTAATTTTGCTTTATTTTATTTGCAGGTACGAGACTGGTATTTGGATTCCTTCCGTGATCTTAGAACCTTTCCTGATATCAAGGATGCTAAAGATGAAAAGGATTTTACACAAATGATTAAGGCGATTAAGGTAAGACACAACAATGTTGTCCCAATGATGGCTTTGGGTGTTCAGCAGTTGAAGAAAGAGAAGGTTCTCTACGAGGATCTTGATGAGATTCACCAATTTCTGGATCGTTTCTACATGTCAAGAATTGGGATTCGCATGCTCATTGGTCAGATTGCCTTTTTACTGTGATTTTTTTAGCTGGCTGGTTTTGCAAGTTATGTCACTTTTCTTTCAGCGGGTTCTAAAATATCTCTAAAACTCAGGCCAGCATGTTGAGTTGCACAATCCCAATCCCCCTCCTCATTGTGTGGGTTATATAAATACAAAGACATCTCCCGTGGAGGTAGCACGAAATGCCGCTGAGGACGCCCGTGCAATGTGCCTGCGTGAGTATGGAAGCGCACCTAATGTTACTATCTATGGGGATCCCGATTTTACATTCCCGTAAGTATATTTTGTTCCCACTTGGTTGGGTCTGTTTCTAATTGCATCGATTTTACATTCCTGCAAGTATATTTTTCTTTGTACCATCCTGAAACTTATGTGACTCTTTACATTGAACCAGTAGTGGTGGTTAGTGATGTATTATTATCAGACAAATAAAGTTCTGTTTGTTTTCGTAATAGGTATGTTCCAACACACTTGCATACTATGGTCTTTGAGTTGGTTAAGAATTCCTTACGTGCTGTCGAAGAGCGTTTCATGAACTCGGATAAAGTTGCGCCTCCTGTTAGAATAATAGTTGCTGATGGAATTGAGGATGTCACTATCAAGGTATTATTTTGTGTGATTCAGAGACTTTCATTTGTATATTGAACCAATATTTGCGAGATGCTTATCAATGAGGTGCTTATCGAATTGGTACGGCTGAATTCATAGGTCTCGGATGAGGGTGGTGGCATACCAAGAAGTGGTCTCCCCAAGATTTTTACATATCTTTACAGCACTGCAAGTAACCCTTTGGATTCAGATCTTTCGGAAGCTGATGCAGTTACAATGGCTGGATATGGATATGGGCTTCCTATAAGCCGCTTGTATGCAAGGTACTTTGGAGGGGATTTACAAATTATCTCTATGGAAGGATACGGTGAGTTCTCGAGTTCCCGAGCCTGTTCCATTTAGATTATTACACACAAGTAGTGGGTTTCGCAATCACACTCACACTCATGCCGTTTGCTTTACATTTGTTTATTTGTATTGAGTCATGAAGAAAGGGCATATTATGACAATAGCCGTAAGCTATTGTAATTAAACACTTGTCCACGTCAATGTCTAGTTATCTGCACGTTTCACACACCGAAAATTCTACACACGGTTTTCATCCGCGTTTTCAGGTATGTTGCATTCAGAGTATTACACACATTTAGCAAGACTTTCATCCACGGTTGTATGCATCTTTCCGTAATCAGTTCACAAGGGGTAAAGCCTGTCGATGTCGTTAGTTCATCATCTTATTTTTTTTTACTTGCCTCTTTACCTTCTGAGTTCTGATGGGGTAGTTCTTACATCGTACTAAAAAAACACTTGCATCTTGATCTCTCTTTGAAATCGCCTGTCGTTTTTCTTTCGCTTCGCCCGGCGATTTTCTCACGTTGATGTATACTTGGTGCCGTGTATGTACAGGGACGGACGCGTATCTGCATTTGTCTCGCTTGGGAGATTCTCAGGAGCCATTGCCATGATGCGAGCCTTCTGTTTCGACGTTGATGATTATGACAGTTGAATGGTGAAATTAATTATTTCGGGGGATATTACACGTGAAAATTGTCATACATAAGTTTATTGTAAATGGATAAGTCACTGTCAATTTTTTATTTTCTAATAAAAATTGGTACTTAGTCTTTCTTGTGTAGTTTCTATTTAGTTTTTACCTCACCAGGTAAATCAGAAAAAAATATTTATATTTTTGAAAACATTGGCCTCTTTTGGCATTTCCTTTTATTTTATTTTATTTATTATTATTATTATTATTATTATTAAGGGGAGGTGGGGAGAGCTCATACAATAAAAAGAGTCTTGATTTGAATTCAAGACGCATGCTCATTTTTGGTATTTCCAATTAACTTGTTTTTACAATTTTCTTTCGGGTCAAAACCTCTTCTTATAATTTTACAAGTGGAAATTGAAAGTAAATATATTTAAAAAAATAAAATTATTGAAGCGTTCGCGGACGAAAATAAGAATGGTGAAAAAGGAAAAATGTATCATGAGGAACGGCGAGAATTGAAATTTCTCTAGATTACTTACCAAGCATCATGATGATAAAAAAGGAGTTGCCTAACCTGTAGCTTGCAATCCAATACCCAAAAAATAAAAATTAGATGCGTTGGAAAGGAACAGTCGAGCGAATAACAGTTAATCTCATTCTTATTCGCTCAACGCATTACATTTTTATGTAATGCGGCCTGACACGTTGGAAAACAAATCTACAAGCCAACACCTGACGTAACATGCCATCAAATATTTGAGACTACAAAATTTCTTCTATTGTCACATTGGTACAGTTACACATCAATAGTCTCTCCGTCTCTGATTGTCTAATAACAGAAACCAATAAATCTCCACAGAGTTTCAAAAATCTGGTCAGCGTGAAGATATATATATCAGTGCCTTCTTTGCTTTGCACGCTGATACGTCCCTTTCCCCTTAATCTTCCATTTTTCATTTCCGCCTGGCCGGTTTTTCTCTTCTATCTCGCGAACCTTCCGCTTTCTGCAAGGCTCATGAAATACGCATCAGCACAGTTAAGTGGTTATAATTTTAAGTCTGAACTTTTTTTCGGATGCCAAAAGAATCATCCTTAAACATATGGTTTCAGAATTTGGAATCAGCGGATGTCTCGGGCTATCTTACCTGTAGTTCCCAAGGTTACGATCAGAAAGCACTTCCTCTGCAAGGGACACCTTCCTTTCCTTCTTTGTAAGTCTGCCCGAGAAGAAATCTAATGGGGACTCTATTATTGTCCCTACCTGATAAACAACCAAAACACAGATAACCTCGTCAAATAGACGAATACATCGTATGAATGGCTACTTGTAATGGTATTGTGATACCATATTCTAACCTGGAAATACTTGTTAGGTTGCGCATCACCCTTCTTGTAGTGTCTCTTTGGATCCATAACATTCCTTAACTGCAATTAGAAAATTGAATCAGCCAACTATACTTCGTTTAAACAACAATGAAAGCATCAAATAACACCAAAGGGTAAATGAAAATGGTCTGAACGATACTGGAACCATGGAAATATGAAAAATAACTGAATGCCGGAAAGGATTCCAGATTCCAAAGAACTACCACCTCGTTTAATGTTTCTACAAACACCACTTGCTAAAGCGTACCATAGAATGTGCTAGAATTTGACAAGGTTCATTTTCATCCAAATGAACTTGACAGGGACTTGGAATCATGCCAAAGTGGAACATCAAATGCAAACTTCGAAGTTAGAACGGCTTTTAATTACATTCTCCATGCTAGAGGATTGCAGTTGAAACTTGAAAGACCGTCCGATGTGAACTACATCCAAGGTAGCAGAAATTGATGCAATAACATGGTAACGACAACCATAAGCACCAAAACTTCGAAAAACACAGAATCCTATAACTCTATTCAGCCGATGCATTGATGCAATCGCAAAACCCAGTAAAAAAAAAACCGATGTTCATTACTACAACATAGTGCCAAAGAAATTATTACCAGAAACAAAACAGAATTTAACACACCTTTAGTAATTGGAGATCTTTCTGCAACTCCGGGGTCATGGTTGGTGCAGGCATGTCAAACCTAAATCATATAAATTATTAAGAGACAAACAAACATATAAGGCCGGTTTCAAATCTTCCAATTTGGATTAGTTTAAAGTAGAATATCGCTCGCATGCAATAAAAGAAGTTGAACTTTAGAGGATTCCACATGGCTTTCTAAGAAAATAGAAGACTAAAAGGAAACGGAGTGAATTGAGCTGATGACATACCAGCTTGTTCCAGCAGTGTCTTTGATCTGCTTCTTGGCCAATTTGTTCCGCTTTACCGGGTCATTCGGCGGAACGAAGAGGCCATCGACAAGCTGCGTGCTGGGTTTCCAAAGCGGATTGCCTTCGGGGCGAGGCTTGGAGCCAGACCCATCTCCATTTTTGGAGGCCGATGAAAAAGCCGGCAACTTTGGCTCCCACGAGAGCCCAATCGCCGCATTGCTTTCCACCATTCTACAACGCAATATATGGAATCGAAACTCGAAGCAGCGCCTATGCAAATTACATGCATAAGCTGATGAGCATAAATCAATTTAATTCCTAGAAAACCATAGAAGAGGAGAAGGTAACGTACTGGCGGCGGGTGAATCGTCGAGGGGGGCGGCTAGCTACGTTGCTTCGCCGACAATGGCTTCGGACCGAGAGAGTTTGGCGGCTGAAAGAGGAGGGAGACTGAAAGACTAGGCTTCGGGAGGAGGCGGCGTCGAAGAGGGAGAGTGTTGAGTGACTGGAAAAACGGGTCGGCCCAGGCTAAAAGCAGCAGATCAATAGGGCAGGGAAAGTGTATTTCCAGTTATGCCCTTTGCGGGTAGGGATATTAGTTTGTTTTGTATTTTTTGAAAGTAACGGATCGTCCTGACTCCTGGTGGTTACGGCGTTGTTCATCAATTCATTGTGTTTTTTGTTTAAAAATTTTAAGAAAATTAATGAAAATGATTTGAAAATTTTGTGTTTTAATGTAAAAATGTGGTTTTTCATTAAAATAAACAGTATCGAAAGCTTTTCATTAATTTTTTTTTTAAATTTTTCCTCCTTTTTTTAGTGCACTTTAAATAAAAATATTGCTTACACTAAAAATTTATTCCTTATTTTATGGGGAAAATGCGGTATGCACTATTCTGAATCTACCCACCTGTATGGATTTTGAAGCTTTTTTTGGGTATGGTACTATGAATTACATCAACAAAGTGACAAATGGTACTTTACACTGCCTCAAGACATTTTCTTTATCCTTTCTTATACTAAAAAATCAAGAGAACCCTATGTCCTTGAATTGATGATCATCTTTCGGCTAATTTAGCCTCCATCGTTCTTTGGTGTAATTTTATTCCCAAAGGATATGGTTTTTTTTTATTTATTTTATATTTTAGGTAATTTTGATCCACAGTTTCAAAATTTTGAATTAAATAGGTACATTTCATTTTTTTTGGTCCGACGATAGATTTTGTGAGATTAGTAATTGATGGGATTTGAATATGGATGGTAACAGTTCAGTTTGGGAACGAAAATGCTATATCCATCACCATAACCACGAAAATTAACAAAATTCATAACCGCTAATTAACCATCGGATATTATCCATAACCATAACCATTAGGTAGCGGATTCTATATCGGTTAATGGTTATACCTATCTTAGTCAATACAAAAAAAAATATTCGTTCAATTGACGGATGATAATTAGTAAATATTACTTTTTTCGTCATTAAATATTCAATGTATAAAATGATTTAATGAATGGATCTTGTGGATCATAAAAAGTAAAGTTAAACATTGATAATGTTAGTTGATATTTGATATCTTCCATAAATATTATTGGTCTAGATTCTTATAGATTTTGATTCATATCAAAACTTTTTAACTTACCCACAAAACTTTTTAACTTACCCACAAAATGCAACTCACACAGTGTAACTTTTGTATTCTCAAGGTAATGGATTCAGTGAATAATAAATAAATAAAAAATATATATAACACAATTATATTATATATAAATACAATTATATTATATATAATTCGGTTCGGATTCGGGGATGGATATGGATTGGGGACTCCTATTGACACACCCCGACCCGGAATGTCCACTTGGACTCCAAATCGAGATGTGTTGGCCGACACCTGGAAGGTGACGAAGCCATAAAGTGTAGTGATGTGGATTATGTGAATAAATTTAAACCTAAAAGTGCCTAGTCAAAAGAGTGTGCAGGTGAGCAGGATTGAACCCTATTCACACGTGATGTCAGAGCATAAGACAGTATCGTAAACAGGATGAGAGTTATACCACTGAAGGTAACCATCTCCTGAGATTTGCTAGAATCCTTGTATATATGTAAGCACAGCTACTAAACCTGGAGGGGCGAAAAACAAAGTTGAGTGGGTCAGTAAAACAATGCTTATTCGAAAACCTTTATTTTTTTTTAGAATACTAACCCCTCGCCGTAAAACAAGTATAGTTTTCATTGAAAAGATCATACAACATAAGTGAGTAGGCATCCACAATGCTATAATCAATAATTCAATGATAATGTATGCCAAGTCATTATAAATTCGATGCCACAGTAATATAATCATGTGGTAATCTATTATAAACAATTGCTCATCATCTAGGCTAACACATGAGTCGGAACTGCCTAGTGCAGTATGTACGACAGGAATGGGTGTAAAAATGCGCTCTGGTACTACAATCACGTGAAGACTGATGCTAAGCACGTCACATAAGAGTCAGAACTACCTAATGCAGTCTGTACGACAGAACTGGCACCTAACTTGGATCCAAAGTGAGCGAACGGTGCAGATGTGAACATACACGTGAAAGATTGGCCCTGACTTTGGGCGGAGTACCAACCCCGGGGTGCAGCAAGATGAGTATGTATGCTACACAATTCAAAATCAATATATTGAACTTACTGAATTCACCTGTGCATACTACAGAATCATTTTGGTATTCTATCACAACATCATGATTATAAGCAGGTGAACATATGTATAAACATGCCATAGCCATTAAGTAACTCTACTAAGCACATTTACCAACTTAACTAAAAATAGCATAATAAGCATAAAACATTTAAATGCATTTTGGGAAACTATAAATCATATATATATATATATATAAATAAATTGCCCACTCACTAGTACGTCGCTGGATCGTAGCCCCCGAGCCTAGCTTGGACTTGTAAATCCTCGGGATACGTTTCCCCTATATGTGAAATAATTTATATCGAATTAATTAAAGTACATATACAAAAACTTAAATAAAAATCCCATTGTTTGCTCAAACCTAGGGTTTAAATATACGAAATCGATCTACTCGACGTCATGAACACAAACGTATTTTTAAAATAATTTTTTGGGCTTTCCACGCGCCACGGCCCAAAACTTCCACGCGCGTCCCACGCGCCCGCGAGTATAGTGTACTCGCCTTCTTCGCGAGTTTCTGCTATTTTTTTTACAGTTTTTCGTCCAACTTTCAGAGCTTCAAACGAGCTCATTTATTAACCAAATTCCGTGATTCAAAAGCCAAATTAAAGTTAGGAATGTAGAGAATAGATCTACATTCACAAAAAGTTCATATGTAGTATGTGTTGTCCAGAAATGTGGTCTGAAAGTGGCCAAATGACCACGGTTTCACATTTCCAGAACTCTTATATTTTCTTCCCAACTTCCAGAGTTTGTTTCTCACTCGTTACCTAACCACATTGGATTATTCAAAAGCCATTATGAAGTTAGGAATATAGAGAACAAGTTTGTACCAAATGAGAGTCCAGTTGTAGTCGAGGTTGACCGGAAAAATGTAATGAGTGGCCAAACGACCACTGTCCTTTACGTTGGAAAATTGAGCAACTCCTTCACCTCGAGTTTTCTGAGTTTGGGTTCAGTTGAGACAAGTATATGAGTTCAAAAACAACATATAGAAATGAAATGAAGGTTCTTAGAGCTTCTTGAGGCTTACCTAAGCCGTGAATGGCTTGAAAGATAATTGTACGAATCCGCCGAGTCGAACCTTTCTAAACATCAAAAACTCAACCAACGCATGAACTACAAGTATGGTTGTGCTCCTGGGATCGAGAGGGTCATGACGGTGTAGTTTGTTCGTCGAGTTTGCAAGATTTGATGAGGGTTTAGAAACTTGCAGAGAGTGAAAGTTGTATACGGGAGAGAGAGAGAGGTTTGATGAAAAATGTTTGTTGATTGAGTACAAATAAAAAAGGGAAGGAATGATTGTCATGCATGGGAGATTGAGTGCACGGGAGAGAGGTTATAGCTTCCTTGTAGAAAGAAGGGGAAAAAGAGAAGAGTAATGATGATAAAGAGAGGGAGGGAAAAACATGTCTCCAGATTTTAAGGGAATAAAACAATATTGACGAGGAATTTGTGAAAAAGTAATGTAATTTGTTTGTAAAAGATGAAATATGAAATGGATTGGTGAGAGTGAAATAATTGTGAGGATGGTGCACGGCTTGTATATCTTGAAATCTCAAAATAACGCGTGTAATTAAATTTACAGAGCGAGAAAATAAGTATGAGAGATTTTAAGCACGTTCACGTCATTCGCTACTAAGGGCATAATCGTCAATATTTATACGCGGAGAGGAATTGCATAAGAAAATTTGGGACGGGTCGTCACACCTATAACCATATCCAAAACCATAACCGAATATTATTCACAGTTTTTTCTCATATTCAAAATATACATGAATTTTCATACTCAAATTCAATCCATTTGGACGGTTATCGGTTTTAACAGTTAGAATTGCCATCCCTAAATTCGAACTCATGCTGTCATGTAATGGCTCAACTCATTTTTCACGTAATAACTCGACTCGTTGTCTACTATTGTGATAAATGGCCACTTAACGGTGCTTCAAATTTTCGATTCAAATTTGAATCTTCAATCCACCTTTCACCCTTAGTAATGGGTAATTACCCATTGCTACTAAAAAGTTATGATTGTTTTATTTTATTTTTTAATATCTTTTTGTTTATCTTTGGATAAAATTGTATTTTATTCTTAATTTAATGTGAAAGTCGATGGAGTTAACAAAAATAAATGCAACGCAAAGTTACAATTTGAGAACGAAAACAAGTATTAATAGAGTAAACGCAGGATCAAATTCAGCCAAAAGTCTATCATGAAGTTGACCTAAGATCAAATTCAGGACCCCTAAAAAAATGGAAAACGTGCCCCTTTCATTATAACTTTTAAGGGTATCCATACACTTTAATTTACTTTTCACGTATTTTTTTAAATTTTTGACCATCGAATCTGATTAATTAAACAAGAATAAATATAAATTATCAAAGATGTTTAAGAAATAAAATAATCCACACACCCCTAACTTTAAAACATCGTTTGATCAAAATATAAAAATCTAGATTCTCGATCTTAGTAAATTAGAAGGAATTGATCCGGATCCTTTAAGTTTTGCTTGTCCAAATCAAAAACGAAAAGCGCTCGCCCTTATCTTATCACGACGACAACGACAACGACGACGACGGTCACAGAGCCCCGATAGCCCCGACATAAGTCCCAGCAGCTGAGCGACAAACCAATCGATCTCTTCCCCAAAAACCATAAAAAAGCAAACTTCACTTTCACTAGCGCTATCCTGCCGTGAGCGCGACTGGAATACTCGGATATTTTCAGATTCCACTCTTCTTCTTCTACTTCTCTCAGTGATGTACGCGTCCGAGGCGTTGGGGAAGTTCTCGGTTTTCAGAGAGACCCCTGCATCAATGGCGGCCATGAACCATCTCAGAAGCCCGGTTCGAATCCGACCCATGTCCCAGAACTTCATTAGCGGCAAGAACTTGCTCTGGAATCATGGAATGAAGTGCCAGTGCAGCAGCGGCGGCGGCAGCGTGGACGAGAAGTCGGCGTTTTCTCTGACTTCGTCGAGCAAGTACGAAGTGGATTACTTGGGAGAGAAAACCAAAGGGGATTTGAATGTCAAGGTGGAGCATCTCGAAGCTTTTGGTAACTTTATTATTCCGCTTTCCAAATTCCAGCGCAATCTTTCAATTTTCTCACTTGTGAAATTGCAACCGTATTGCCTGCTGTGCAAAGTTTTGATCTTTTTCGAAAACCCGTGTAGGAATTGATGGTGATGTAACTTTGAAAGGTCCCATTGAGGAAGTTGCCAGAGTGGAGGCTGAAGAAGCTGGAGACTTGCTCAGAGACTTGGGCATTCCGGTGCTGTTGTTTAAATCTTAACCTGCTTCATTTAATACATTTCTTTCCTTTGTTTTTTGAGTAACGATTTTGGATTTTCGCTCTGTATTTTTTAGCAATCTGAGTGTTAAAATCACAACCTTGTTTTCTGTCTTGTTCCAGTGAATAGCACATTGTTCATTTGCTTACGGTGGTACTTGTGCACCGAACTTACCATGTAGAATTTTTATATGCAGAGCCCTTTTTCGTCAAGGCAATCGCCTCGTGGCATTTTTTGTAGCCGCACATTGAATCTTCGATCAATCAGTGCCATTGGATATGATATGGACTACACATTGATGCATTATAATGTGATTGTAAGTTTCACCATTTTCTAATTGACAATTCTGCTAAAGTGTGACATCCGGATGTTATAGTTCTGCATTTACTAATAACTAGTGTTGGAACCTCAATGCATTAGTTACCATTACTTTTCTGGTTACTGCTGGTGCCGGAGGAGGTGGAATTGTGGATTTTCTTCTCTGACATTAATTTGTGTTTTGCAGGCTTGGGAAGGGAGAGCTTATGATTACTGTATGGAGAATTTGAAGAAAGTGGGCTTCCCAGTTGACGGTCTTGCATTTGACCCCGACTTGGTATCATCTCTAAACAAGTTGAAATTTTTACGAGTACTTACATTTATGCAAGTCATAAGATCTTTGATTTACATTTTTCTTTCCCCACTTTTGTTCTATATTTTCATTTAGGTTATTAGAGGCCTTGTCATAGACAAAGAGAAAGGAAACTTGGTGAAGCCTGATCGATTTGGTTATGTTAAGAGGGCTATGCATGGCACAACCATGCTATCTAATCGAGCTGTAAGGTACACTTGGATCCTTTTTCTGATATCGAGAACCAGTGGAGAATGTTACCTCACTTTAATTGTCATCCCATGGATTTATGATTAGTCTCACACTGTAAATACAAATTCAGTATTCTGATAAAACTAACAATAAGGTTCCAAATGAATGTCCATATGTATTATATGCATTACTTTGTAACATTGTGTATACGGTGCTTAGGTTCTTCCAGCATGTAGCTTCTTAGTATATCGTTTCTGGAAAAGTACATTCTATAGTGTGGCCTAACTTTCTTTCATTGAAGTGAGATGTATGGGAGGGAACTGGTGGACCTCCGGAAGGAAACTCGATGGGAGTTCCTTAATACATTGTTCTCTGTCTCAGAAGCTGTGGCTTATATGCAGGTATCGCCTTATTGGTGTTTTCTTTGCTAGATCACTGTTTTAAACATTGTTGTTATTATTTTTCAGATTTTACTTATGTAGATATGACTCTTCATTCTTTCAGATGGTTGAAAGGTTGGATGATGGAACCATAGCTGCAGAAATTGGTCCACTTGATTATAAAGGGCTCTATAAGGCAATATGCTCTGCCTCAATTATATAGAGCTTGGGCTTTGGTTTTTTTTTTGCTCCTTTTTAACTTTTGACATGATTTCAGGCTGTTGGAAGAGCCCTCTTCCGGGCACATGTCGAGGGTCAACTAAAGGTTAATATATATATTTATTATTTGTTTATTGGATAAGAATCAGATATTGGTTCATGAAAAAGAACTGATTTTGGCATATATACAGAGCGAAATAATGTCTAAGCCTGAACTGTTTGTGGAGCCTGATCCAGAATTGCCATTAGCACTTTTGGATCAAAAAGAGGTTTGTCTTATAGAATCTCATTTTTTTTGCATAGCATGTGGCTATTATTTAACTCCTAATTTACTTAGACTTATTTGTGCATTAGGCTGGTAAAAAGCTTCTGCTCATTACCAACTCAGATTATCATTACACAAACAACATGATGCAGCATTCCTTCAACAGATTTCTTCCCAATGAGATGGGTTGGAGGGATCTATTTGACATTGTAAGCAACGTCATCCATCTAGTTTTAACTTCGTGCTACATTGAATAATAATTACTCTTGGGCTTCTGCTACAGAAGTCTATGATAAATAGTAATGATCTTCAGATTTGTAACGAGGTGTCAAAAGCAGTGAGTTACACTTTTTGTTTATTATGCTCATATGCAGGTAATAGTCTCTGCAAGGAAGCCAGAGTTCTTCCAAATGTCACACCCAATGTATGAGGTAGTGACAGGTGAGGGCCTCATGCGTCCATGCTTCAAGGCTAAAACAGGTGATAATGTTTAATGTTCAGTAGTTCTGCTTGTTTAGTACTGAATATCTTAAACTTGTTTGAGCAAATGTTGTTGAACATGCTTTGAATGTGTCTAGGATAAACAATTTTGGAAACAAAATTGCGTGTGATTGTATGGACAATAAAGTCTTCTCTTAGTCTTGATAAATGGCTGGTGACATATGGTAGTCATGACTCAAAATTTGTAGTAAACTTTGTTGTGCCAAAGCACACCAGCTGGTCAGACATACACGAGTGTCAGTATTGCAGATATTCCTCCCCACTTTAGCCACCCAGGAGATAAATGAGTATGGGATTTTAACAAAAGGCCTCGGCAATAGTGTGTGTGGTATCACTGCTTATAAACCAATAGATGATTATCCTCACTTCCGATGTGGGACTCAATTGTGGCTCTAATCTCAGCCACCAAACTCCAAGAACTTTATGTGCACGGAAGAAATCCAGTGAATGTGCAGGGATAATACCTGATTGGATACACATCTTCCTTGCTATAGTAGAAGAATTTGGGTGCATGTATTAAGGCGCACAGCTTGCCAGGATTGCCAGACTATTCGTCTGTGCTTTGCATTGATCAGATTATTTGATTAATTTATACTTAGTTGACATTGAATTAGCAATCTCATTCTCATTGAAGTGTCTTCTTTCTGCAGGGGGCTTGTATTCAGGGGGAAGTGCTCAGATGGTTGAGAATTCCCTAAATATCCATGGAGATGAAATACTGTATGTTGGTGATCATATCTACACAGATGTAAGTCAATCCAAAGTTCATCTGCGATGGCGAACAGCATTGGTTTGCCGAGAATTGGAAGAAGAGGTTTGTGTAGTTGATTTCTCTTAGAGTTGATAAAGGGAAAGTGAAACTAACAATGTGGCATAACTCATAATATAGTACTGCCTAGAACAAACATCGAGACTACAAAATAAACCCGCCTTTATATAATTTTTTGAGTTATTCCAGAGACCAAACACCTGTGATGAAATTTGTAATTTGGTGTCCTAGTAATTGGGATTTTAATATCCTTGAACTGTTGAATGCTGATAAACGTCTCCATTTGTTTCATGAAAATTTGGAAACTGCAGTATAGTGCTTTGATTCAGAGCCGGGGTCATAGAGCATCACTAGTAGATCTTCTAAACCAAAAGGAGGTCGTAGGGGATCTTTTCAACCAACTTCGGCTCGCCTCACAAAGGCGAACAAAAGGGCGCCCTGCTCAAGTAAGCTTTATCTTATGAATTTTTGCTAATGTTTCTACTTAGCTATAAGCTAAATTGGTTTTGTTTTGAATCATCAGCATTCAGCAAGCAATGTGAATGCCTAACCAAAGAGTTATGGAACGTAGTGCTTCTTAATTTTATCTGAAATTTTGTGTACTTTTAGACCCTTGCTGCAACAAACTTGGAGGATCAAGAACTCTCAGAAAGCATGCAAAAGCTACTTATCGTTATGCAAAGACTAGACCAGAAAATTGCTCCGATGCTAGAAGCAGATGGAGAGCTCTTCAACAAAAGGTAAGAATTGATTTTTCATTTCAAGGGTTTATCTGTGGAAAATGTTTCAGTCATGTGAACATACAGTTGACCTCATGAACCTGCTGTGCATTAGGTGGGGATTTCTTTCCCGTGCAGGTTTCTGGGATAAAAGCCATTTGATGAGGCAAATTGAGAAGTATGTACTTTCTTCCGACATGTTCATCCTTTGTTAATGTGAACAGACGTTAAAATTGAAATTATGAGTGTCCTCATTGACAGTGATTCTCTCAATTCCATTTCCATCTTTACAGGTATGCTGATATATATACCTCCAGGGTGTCCAATTTCCTACATTATACACCGTTCATGTATTTCCGATCACAGGAACAGGTAACTCAACTATCATGGCTTTCTTGTATCGTGCTTTCTGTGAATTACTAAACACCATAGCTTAAATTGTTAGAGAATGAACCAAACTGTCTTCTTCTCGTGCAACCCTGCACGGCGAAATGCTGACAGAGAACATGTGGGTGTGCCTCCACTGTGCATTCAAATTCGGGATTTTTCGTAACCAAAATTCTGATGCGCGATAACAATTTAAAAGGAGAGGCCTACAAACTCAAAGAAGATGCAAATAAGCAATATATTAAGCGCACACACTACCCTAATGTTTTCATAGCTATGGCCGCTGATCGAACACTTACATGCCTTGCCTTGTGCCTTTCATCGCTGCAGACACTTGCTCATGATTCGTACTCATACTACTGTTCGAGGTTTAATGGGTCTGCCATGGACGATGAGGTGGACTTTATGTCGTAGAAACTGCAATTTTGTTGTAAATATTGATCAAGGTGACCAAGTTGATCACATTGATTTTTATTAGATTATCCTAAATCGAGTGTTGGTCTGCATGATGATCCGGCACGATTCATCTCATCCTAACCCTGTTAAGTTCTCCAATGATGAGTGGCTTGTTTACGCCCTCGAGCATTTATCTATAGTGATGGATTTACGACACAAATGTTATTTAACTTATTTTTACTAATTTAACCATTATCAATTCAGCTATGTCAAGGCTTAAAGGCAAATTGACATATTAAACCGAATATCTCACTCCTGTGTGGCATCGTTTGATAACAACTCGTATGAAATGGATTAATTATTTCATTATCACGTCACATTTCAGTTTAATAATGTAATGGGGCAGTTTTTGCATATAACATGTTAAGAGGTTTAAACATAACATTATATTATTGAACCAGGATATCAAGATAATGGTGAGTCTATTTTATATAAGTCTTACCTTACTTCGCCACTCCTTTAATGTAAATAATATAGTCGTTTGTTAAAAAAATAAAAAATAAATTGATTTTTAGGATTTATTAGGGTTTATATTAGAGAAAGTTAAAAATAAGAGATGGAAAATCGAACCTATCCCTCAGGAAGCACTGTCGTTTCCAAGTTTATACGACTTGTCGTTCCCAATTTTATACGACTTGTCGTTCATACCTTTGTCAAAGTCAAAGGGGTTTAAGAAGAAAAGGCAGAAGCTGAAAAGAAGAAGCAATCTGGAAATGGAGATGAAGAAGCTGAGATGGGCAATGGACGGCAGCTTTTGGGACCTCGACGTGTCGACTCCGAGGACCCTCGACGGACTCGTCCGACCTGTTCCCGGCGACCCACTTCCTCTAGGCCTTACCCGAGGAGCCAGGCTCTCCCGGCCCAAGCAAATCGACTTCATGCAGCGCTTCATGGCCTCCATTTTCGTCCCTTCCTACACCGCCGCTGATGGCTTCACTCTCCAGCGAGTCCTCACCCTACCCATTGGCGAAAATTGGTACCCGCCGCCAAAACCCACCTCAATTTCCCCTTTGCATTTTTCAAGTTGAGTCACTAATTCTCGAATTGAAAAGCTTTCTGTAGGTTCGGGACGTTTCTGGGTCAGTTCAATTTGCAGCGGTTCACCTCCGCCGTGAAAAAGAGTGGGAAGGAGGCGCCGCCGGACTCTGTATCTTCGTGGATGCAAAGCATTGGAACCCACCTGCGAGAGAAGTCCCTGTACGCCCTTTCCTTCTGTTCTGAGTTTTGGCTAACAGCTGATGACACATTGGTTTTGAGTGTGGACGGTTATGGTGATGACAATAAACCCCGAAAGAAAGCATTTTTTGAGCACAAGGTGCTTTTTTTTATTTGGAAAATTCTCAATTTTGTGCCCTTGTTGCTGAATTTGTAGTGATGCTGTGAATAATCATGTACATTGCAGTTTCCTCATCATAATTTGATAGTGGAGGCAGTTTGGCCCGGGCTTTTCGTTGACAAGCTTGGAAACTATTGGGATGTGCCATTCTCAATGTCACTTGATCTGGCTTCGGTTGCTTCTGACTCCGGGGCCAGTTATCGTGTATGTGCACGTCATAATTCAGGGACACCCGAGCGGTTTGACGGTGGCCAGAGCGATGGAGTTCCTGTTACCCTGCTTCCCGGTTTGTCTGTCGCAAGTGCATTTTCCTTTAAGAAGAACTTTGAGCTTTGGAGGAGTCATGCTCAGAAGTTGAGAATGGTCCAACCATTTGATGTATTCCTTTCAAATCCTCATGTTTCGGCTTCCGGGATTATTGGTAAGGCACTGCCTTTGCTGAATTGTGCAGGTAGTTGATAAGGAAGGATTAGGGAAGGAAGAAGATGATGAGTTTTTCTACAAGAATTTAGTTAAACACCCTTTTGCTTATATAAAAGAGAAATCTTTTTCCGGAACTTATAAGAAACCACCAGTTGTAGCATTAGTAATTTAGATATTTGCTCGTAAATTGGGATCAAGTAGTCCTGTGCCCTTTGCTGTCGAATACAATTTTTGTCAGAGTTGTCTAGCGGCATGTACTCTTAACTGTACAGAGGAGTAGGGGGTGGTTACGTCTTGTGTGCAGAACTGCAGTATAATTTTGCTTATGTTCATTCTTCTTTGTTAACAAATCTATGACAATTAGGTTTAAGGTCAGTTGGGTTGAGTAGTTTTATTGCTGATGCTTATGATGCCAAACTGATGCATGCAACTCTTGCTAATTAGTATTTTTCAAATTCATTGTTTCAAACATAGGTGCTGTGATGACTGCCTCGTTTGGTGATAGTTGGGTTAGGTCACAAATTGCAGACGATGATCCTCAGGGTTTTAGAGGTTTTAGTTTTCAGGCTCCTGGAGTAAAATCTGCCTTTCTAGCAGATATATTTGCATCAGCAACATTCACAGCCCAGCATGGAAACTTTCAAAGGCCATTCCTAGATCTTTCTCGCTTTCATGCCCGCCTGGATTTTCCTTCTGGTTCTAAGTTTCTTTCAGGTGCAGCACATCTAGCACAAGATTATTTCAATTCTCAACAGCCAAATTTGGAAGCTATTCAGGACATTTGCCCCAACGCCACACTTTCTCTTCAGCAGCAGGTACCTATACTTCTCTTGTACTAATTCTATCTTCCACTTTGGCAACTGACATCATTTGCGATTTTAGAAAGAGAGAAACTCTAAGCTTATAAGTTGAAAAACTTGTTCTTATACCGTTTGTTCCTGTGTTGAAATTGGGCTGCACCATCGTAGTAGTAACTAGGATTGCTTCTGTTTTGGAAGTTGAACCTGAATGGGGGTTGGCATGAATGTTAGCTCTGAACTGTAACGATTTCTGCATTTTCTTGCAGATTTGTGGACCTGTCAGTTTCAGGGTTGATTCAGGAGTTGCAGTTGAACTAAAGAACCGAGACTGGAATATACGCGTGGAAGAGCCGGTGTTTGCTCTTGAATACGCGCTGCAAGTCCTCGGTTCAGCCAAAGCTGTTGCTTGGTATTCCCCAAAGCACCAGGAATGCATGATAGAGCTTCGTTTTTACGAGACATAAAACCATGTCGTATTGTGCAGTGATAGGGTTTGTACTGTTGGATCGTTTTGAGGGAGATTCTCCAATTAATGCTAAAAAATTTGTTCACCATTTCTAAATGAATTGTTGGGTAGTTACAAGTTAAAAAAAAAAAAAAAAATTTGCCGATTTTCCTCCTGAGCTTGGAAGAAGCTGTCAATCTCTCCCCCTTCCCGAACTTTAACTTTTATAATTAGTCAATTTCTCTTTGAATTTTAACTTTTTTTCTCTCATCCAACAAATACCTTCAAATATAACTAATGATACTTAACCATGACCACCTAATTGTGGCAGTGAGCTTTCATTCAGCATTTATTCTCAAAACACGATTTGTCCCTCCAAATAACAAGGCAAGTTTTAGGATTAAACATGCATGATTGCTCCATTTCCATCATTGTCGTAAAGAAAGTTGAAAACTCATGAAACTCCAATGGATCCTTGTTCGTTAACTCTCTCTCTCTCTCTTAATCCATGATTGCTCCATTTCCATCATTGTCGTAAAGAAAGTTGAAAACTCATGAAACTCCAATGGATCCTTGTTCGTTAACTCTCTCTCTCTCTCTCTCTCTCTCTCTCTCTCTCTCAATTATTCATTCATATATTTTCTAGCGCATTTAGTGATTTACCAAAATAGTTATGTTACGAAAGAAAAGACATTATAATCGACCTAGGTATCTGGAGGTGTTTATGCAATCTGCAAAGCTGTGGGATTTGGATTTTAATGGCCTTGCTTTTACCTGGCGAGGCATGCGTTATGGTGAGTTGGTGGAAGAACGGATTGATAGGGCTTTGATTAATGGGTTTTGGCAAGATAAATGGCCAAATTCTTGGATTATACATGGGACGGTTTTGGGGTCTAATCATTGTTCTCTTATCATCCAATCGGATTTGGAGGGTTTTCGGGGATGCAAGGTGTTTAAATTTGAGGCTTTTTGGGCCAAGGAAGAGGAATGCAAAGAGTTGGTGAGATCTTGTTGAGATCGGAAGGAATCAGGTGTCATTTTGGAGAGGTGGACGAAGAAAATTAATGACTGTAGATCTAGGCTCATTCGGTGGAGTAGGAACAAATTTAAAAAGCGGGGTCATCAGATACAGGAGCTCCTTAATTAGTTGAGGGAGCTTCAAATGGATTGGGGTCCAAATTTTGAAGAAATTAAAAAAAAGTCTAGAATTGTTGATGATCTGTGGGCTCAGGAGGAAAGTTATTGGCTTCGCGCTGGGGATGCCAATACAAAAAAATTTCACCAATCAACATTGCAACGAAGGCGGAGAAATCAGGTACTCAAAATAAAAGATGATCAACGAAAGTGGGTGGAGCATCCTTGTCGTGTTCGCAAATTGGTGGAGGATCATTTTATTTATACTTTTACTTCAAGGGGATCTTGGAGTTGGGGAACGATGTTGGATTGTATTTGCCCGAGTGTTTCTGTGGAAATGAATGAGGCGTTTGTGATTCTGGTTTCTGAGGTTGAAATTAAGGAGGCGGCTTTGCATATGGGTGGTCTCAAAGCTCCTGGCCCGGATGGTTTTCAGGGCATTTTCTATCAGTCTTTTTGGGAACATATTCATGAGGATGTCAACGCTTTGGTAAGTGAGTTGATGCAGGGCACTCATTGCCCGTCTACTTTTAATGCTACTCACATAGTCTTGATTCTGAAGGTGCCGCACCCAGAGTCAGTTTCGCAGTTTAGGCCTATTAGTCTTTGTAATTATTCCTACAAGGTTTTGTCAAAAGTGTTGGCAAACCAGTTGAAGGTGGTAATGCCAAAGATTATCTCTCATTCTCAAAATACGTTTGTGGCGGAGAGACAAATTCAAGACAATATCGGGATTGCCCATGAGATGTTTTACTTTCTGAAGGGGAGGACGGTGAAAAGTAAATTTGAACTGGGTATTAAACTGGATATGCAGAAAGCCTGTGATAGGGTGGAATGGGATTTTCTTGATGCAGTGATGGAAAGAATGGATTTTTGCAGTCTATGGAGAAAGCTTATTATGGGATGTGTTTCCTCTGTTAAGTTTGCGGTTATTTTAAATGGGCAGCCTAGAAATAAGTTTTTTCCTTCTAGGGGTCTCAGGCAGAGCGATCCTTTATCTCTGTATCTTTTTATCTTGGTTGGGGAGGTTCTGTCGCGTGTGATTCAAGATGCGGTGGATGGTAAAAGATTGAAGGGGGTGCGGCTTGATTTCTTGGAGCCGATTTTTTCTCACATGTTTTTTGCGGACGATACTCTCCTATTTCTTAGGGCAGATGTAAACAACTGTCGCAATTTAATTAATCTGCTTGAGAGGTATTGTGAGGCTTCGGGGCAGAAAGTTAATTTGCAGAAATCGAGTGTTTTTTCCAGAGCGAATGTGCCAAATGAGGTTGCTGTCGACTTGGGCAGTGTTCTTGGTATGCCAGTGGTGGATAATCCATGTACTTATTTAGGTGTTCCTGCCATTTGGGGTCGTTCGAAGAAACGTGGCTTGGCTTATGTGAAGGGGAGAATCTTGGGGAAACTACAAGGGTGGAAACATAGCACTCTGTTGAGAGCGGGTAGAGAAGTTTTGATTAAGGCGGTGGTCCAGGCTATTCCTGCTTATCCTATGAGTATTTTTAAGTTCCATGCGGTTGTTTATCAGGAATTAGATACCTTGGTTGCCAATTTTTTGTGGGGTAGTTCGGGAGATAAACGGAAGATCCATTAGGTGTCTAAGGAGGTCTTGGGCCTTCCAAAGGAGTTGGGTGGGTTGGGCTTTAGGAATTTTCAAGAATTTAATGATGCATTACTTGTTAAGCAGTGTTGGAGGTTAATTTCGGATCCGAATGCGTTATGGGCTCAGGTTATTAAGGCCCGTTACTTTTCGCATTGCTCATTTTGGGAGGCTAAAAAAGGTGGCAGAGCTTCATGGGCTTGGTCCAGTCTCCTCACGGGTAGAGAGTTGCTTTACCGTGGTTCCCATTGGCAGATAATTTGGGGGGGGGGCGTGAAGATGTGCGTGTTTGGGTGGATAAGTGGTTGCCTTCCTTACCTTTGGGACATCCTATACCGCTTGGAGAGGTTGAGGTCACTAAAAGCTTGAGGGTTTGTTATTTAATAGGCTCATCTTCCAGTAAGTGGGATCTTGGTTTTTTTGTATCCCTTTCTCTAGATGGAGGATCTTAGGACTATTTAGACGACGCTTATTGGGGACCCAAGGTTGAAAGATAGATTCGTTTGAGCTGCTAGTAGGAATGGTTCATATTCGGTGAAGTTGGGTTACCGGTGGCTTCAAGCTCAGTCCTTAGAGTTCCGGGATCATCGCCTGCCTGAAGTTAGGTCGGTGCCCAAAGCAGTGTGGAAATTAATTTTTCAATTGGAGGTGCCTCCTAAAATTCGTCATTTCCTTTGGTTAACGTTGCATAATGGTTTACCTTCTCGTATTGCTCTATTTAAAAGACGAGTTTCCCTAGTCCCTACTTGTCCAATTTGCCTCCATCATGATGAAACGGTTGAGCATGTTTTTCTTGGTTGTCCTTGGGTGGTGGCAATTTGGTTTGGTGGTGCCCTTAATTATAAAGTTGATAGGGCAGGTATCCATTCGTGGGTTGAGTGGTTGCATGCAATTTTTTCTTTGAATCTGGGGTCGTCGGCTAACAAAAAATGGTTTCAGACTTATGTTGCCTTTACATGCTGGTTTATTTGGAAGACACGATGTGATTTTGTGTTTAATCAGTTTTCTATTAATCATTCAAATGTTCTTTTTGCTCTTTCCTGTGCGTTTGGGGATTTTTTTGAATTTGGTGTAGGATTTGGGATCGCATCGGTCTGTGGTGGGTGCTCAAGAGGCACCTGTTAATCGGTGGTGTCCTCTTCCTCTTATGTTTGTTAAAATAAATGTGGATGTCAGATGGTGCAAAGGTTCCAGAATGGGTTTTGCGGGGGTAGTGGCTGGAGCGGATAACATGCATTTTTTGGCTACTGCGAGGTACCCTCTTATGGCTCCTTCTTCTTTATTGGCTGAGTATATGGCGATTCTCCGTGGTTGTGAGTTGGGTGCCTTGCTGGATGTTAGCTCTGTTATTATTGAATCTGGTTCTCTTGAAGCCATTTCTTGTTTAAATGGTTCTCTGGAGAATGGCAATTGAGAGGCTTTCCCTATTTTGGCAAGAGTTCAAAGTTTGAGTGAGGCTTTCCAGCATTGTCGCTGGTCTTGGGTGCCAAGATCGGCCAATTTAGCAGCGGATGCTCTTGCGTCGGCTAGTTTTACGGAGATGTGTGATTTTGTATGCGTCGACAGGCCCCCATCTTTGTTAGTTCATGTTTTATGTAATGATGGTCTTCCTTGCCCTCATTAGCTTGTTGTGGTGGTGTTTGGGGTGACACTTTTACTTAATGAAAGTGTCTGTTATTTGTATCCCCTCTCACTGCTTTGATCTTGGTTGGTCTCTAGTGTTTGCCTCTTCGTAGGCTTTCTTGTTCTCGTTGGCTTAATAGCCCTGGTTTTTAAAAAAAAAAAAAAAAAAAAAAAAAAAAAGCTCGTACGTAATTTCTTGTCGTTATCGACCATACGAACAGAATTTTGCATTTCCCTTCCCCAGGGGGCCCAAGCAAAAGACAAAAAAAAATTATATTCCGGTGAATTTTTTCCTGCATACCAAATGTAGCCTTAAGATATATGTTAACTGGTTAACGCCAACCTTGACGCATGTCATAGGAAAAGTAATTAGCAACGGAGATGTGAAGGCTTATGTTAGTATAATCCTCCTCATTAATTTTTTAATTTGGTGCATGCACCCGTCAGTCATCATAGAATTAAATATTTGTTTTGATGCAGACAACTGTTTGTGAAAAAAAAAAAGAATTAATTAATTTCTTAATTTTAAATACACCTCAAAAGAATCGCCACTCTGTACGAATTTCGTAAATGAGAGGTCTTATATTCGAATTTCGTAAATAGTGAATTCGTTACTTAATTAGGTTACTTGTTGTGTGGTTTAACTGAGCTCAGATTACATCGTTGTTGTACTTAAAAACAAAAAAAAAAAAATTTGAAAAAAAAAAAAACCACCTCAAGAATCTTCCGTACTTGTACAGTACAAATTGTATACACTTTGCACCGCTGTCATTTGATAAAATTTTCAAATAACGAAATGCATGACTTATGCATTATAATTATTTAACGTACGTGATTCATCGTTAGACATTATTTTTTTTCTTCATGTTTTTCTTTAATGGACGTTGAATATAAAAAATTATCTATGTCACTCCAATTCTTAATTGCAGGGGTTGCAGCATAAATTTGGTAACGTTGTTATCTTAACTTTGTATATTGTGTGTTACTAATTAGTCAACAACCCTGACAGTTGGGATTAAGATGGTTGAGTTGAGTTGTTTTGTTGTCTGAGCATCCTGGCCACTGCGAATGCATAAGATCGATGATGCAAGAAACTACAAATTGCACTGATTGACCTTTCAAATTCATTGTTTCAATACATAGGTGCTGCTATGACTGCAGCTGAACCCTATGTATATATGGGTTAAAATGTGGGGATACTTGTTTTTGACATTCATTTGTAAGAAATACTCTAACGATCTGAACCGTCTTATATTAGTACATCATTTATAGAGCATTGTTGCAAAAAATTTATCCAAATCTAAAACCGTTAAGCCATTCATTTATAGTGAAAAAAAAAATAAACGAATACGGTTCTACAAAGAATCACTAAATTTAATCCTATGGTCATATATTTTCCGATTCAAGAGATTTTTAGTTGACATGACCTTTGAGTGAAGACCTAAAACATATACGATTTGGTTATTAAAATACATTACAGAATGAACTTCACAAAAAATGTGTGTCTCCAAATCCTAATTTTATATATATAGGAATTGCTTAAGGGGAGGGATCCCCATTTTTTTGAAAAAATGGGGACACGCTCCCCACTGTTGAATTTAACTTTAATGAAATTGTGTGGTTGAGACTGTGTAGCTTGTGTTTTAATCTCAACCACACAATTTCATTAAAGTCAATCTAACAGTGTGGAGCGTGTCCCCATTTTTTATGAAAAAAATAGGGATCCCTCCCCTTAAACTCTCTGTATATATATATATTTACAGTTCGTTCTCTCTCCTCTGTACCTTTTAATTTCTCATCTAAAAGAATGCAAAATAAGGTGACCACATAGACAATATGAATACATATATTTTGTATGAATAATTGAATAATTGAAATATTAATTTATTTGGGTGAAATATTCGAGTACTTTAAAATCATGTCATGTCTTGATGCATTTGTTAGGCCATCTCTAACCGATGGCTGGCCATAGGGCTCCCTAAATAATAATAATATTTTAATGAACAGTGTGGATGCAAATTTTCTCCTCTTCGATCTTGGACGATTTTGCACCTACAAAACAGCTAGCACCTTAGGTTAAGGCCAAAAGCCTCACACGCCCACGATGAGTTGGGGGGGGGCGCTTTGGCCGGAGAACCTCCGATGCCAAAGTTAGAAATTAGAGAGAAAATGTGTTTGGAGAACTTTGTGATTTTTGTAAGAGAGTTTGACTGATTTTTTTGGTGAGAATAGGGTCCTATTTATAGAGCTAGGTTTTGCTCCATTTGAGAAGTGATGTGGCCGGCCACTAATGAGCTTTTGTGGTTATGGTTTTGGCTTAATTACCTTAAAGAATAAATTGGTGGTTACATATTTATTTAGAATAAATTGATAATTAGGTTATGAAAGGGTTATAAAGAATAATTAAATAATTAGCTAAAAAGGGGAGAAAAGGGTAAGGAAAGGTAGGAAATAGGATGGATCCTTTTTAGATGGGGATGGCCGGCCATTGATGTGGTTTTGGGTGGTTTATTTGATATAATTGCTAACTTAATTGGTTGATTAATGAATTTAGTAATTAATTCACTAATTAGCCAATTAATAATTTAGAGGCTATGAGGTATGAGGATGGATGAGATAACTATGAATTTGTTACCTTCTTTTGGGCACTTTTGACTTGGTTTAGGGATGATTGCCCGTTGCTCGCGCGTAGGAATCCCAGTATGCCTCAAGGTTATTTTTGTCATCTTTTACCCAAGAATCCACGTGTCGCATTGTGATTATTTTTGGCTCCACAAACAGTACATGGCCATATTTGTCTCCATCTTCAACCAAGGGCCAAATGGCCATATGACTCGTTTTAGCTTTGTCACAAAAAACTGTTTCCAACCGAGGGCCAAACATAATTTATTATTTAAAAACTACAACTTCAATTCAAATCCAACGGTTAAGCGGCGTTAGCATGAAAAGTTGAAAAAATTATAATGTGAAGAGGTAATGTGATGAATTAAAAAATTGAAAAATTGAAAAATTGAAAAAAATTTAAGAAAATATAGTGTGAAGAATTGAAATAGAATGAAGTGAGATAGTATGGAATCGTGAAAATTACGTGAGAAATGGTTTAGGAATGACTTAGGTATTTATAGGAAAAAAAGAGAGTTTTTTAAATTTCATAAAAATAAAAAATTGAATCCAACGGTAACTAGCCGTTAAATTCAAATTATGCCTACCGTTCCTATCGATTATATTTGATAGGAATAACCAAAATTCTAGTCTAACCTGGGGCTGGCTGGAATGGGCCAACCCTATAGCCTTTTAGCCCTTTCAGATTTCGTGGGGCCCACAAGCCCTCTGGCCTAACCCTCAGTTACAGACGATTTTCGGCCCTCTGGCCCTCTAGACCTTTCGGTTGGAGATAGCCTTAAGTTTTTTTTATTGATTTTGTTTGATGTTGTATTTTCCAATTACAATATGGATATGTATAATAATCCAATCTAACACAAGAATTAAAAAAAAAAATTTAACCTTAGAATTTGATGTTCAATTACTTATAGTATTTGCATGGCGCTTTACCGCATTAGCAGAAAGCAATAATATTTTTGCACCTTAGTGCGGGTTCGATCCCCATTAATTCCCTTTTCCCCTAATATTTAACTATCCACTTTACGAACGCTATCGTTTGTCAAAAAAAAAATTACCCATAGTGTTTAGTTCATTTATTTGCTTTGTTTTTTTTTTTTTTTTTTTTTTTGTGGACTGTGGTTATATACATTAGTATTTTCTCCATCTAGGGATGCTACTGGTATTGAAGATACATCTGAGACTATTGGGATGAATATCAGCCGCACCTTCGTCACCGTCAGCATTTGGTACTCTCTTGGTAGTTTCAATAGTCCACTGAAAGGTTATGGTGTAATGAACCGCAAGTCCGCCCTTAAAAAATATATCTCTAATATTAGAAAGCCAGAAGACTACTTTGGTGTCTCAAGGCTTCACCAAAAATTCTTGGACTAAAACATACCTCAAACAAAAAAAATCTAAAACTGATCAAATTTGATACATAAAAAAATGCAAGAGCAATTTTGTCAAAAAAATTTAAATTTGTTTTATTAAAAAAAAGCAGATAATAAAAAGAGAACGTGCTAATCAAACTCCTCCATTTTAGGAGATAGATTATAATACAAAATATATATAAAAAATAAGAAAATAAAAAGACAACGTGGGAGAAGATGGGTAGAGATAGAGAAAACTGTTTGCAGTTGTCGTCAGTTTTAAACTCCCCACTTTGAAATTTCTATAAGCAATTATCATTTGGTTTATCTCTTTCTCCACCACTTATAAACTAAATTGTCTTAGTCTATCGGGTATTCTGTATTGTGTTTTTTACTTTTTTTTCTTCTCTCTCTCTTTTTTGGGGGTCTACTTATCCTCTTTTATCTTGCATTTTGATTTTGAAATGGATACAAACATATTGCAGGGACGGATTGAAAGGTTGATGAAGAGCATGACCCTTCTTGCGAAAAGTGGAGGAAGAGATATGTAGAGCGGTATATTGTTGCTTGGTTAGTGGATTCGACCAGGTAGCTTTTTCTCTTTGTGTTACTTTGTTTATCAAAGTTTTGCTTCCATTTGGATTTCGTTTAGTTTTTAAACTTCCACAACCTTTTATTATAAATTATCCAGCTGCATTTAATCTGATACAATATTCTGATCTTCGTCCATCAAAAAAAGGTTTTGGTCAGTGATTCCCCTCATTGGGTTTTCATTGCAATTCGGTTTTAAAGTAAATGCAATTCCAGCTTCTGAAGCTCAAAGATGAGAAGGTTGACGAAGATACGTTAATGTCGTGTTCCTTTTGAATATGTGATTTTTTTTCTTTCTTCCATTCAGTCACCTGTTTTCCTATCAATTTTTTACAGAAAAAAGAATTTCACTGCCAAATTTTTCAGGGCACAAATTCATATGCAATCCCTCCTACGTGTAATGGAAGTCTGTAAGGTTTATGCTTCAATTTATAGTGACGGCAATAAAATTATTGCGATGAAGACCTCCCTCGCTCTTTGAAACCCTAATGGATCAACGAAACGATAAGTCTCGGTGACTTCTCCTATCTCTTTCTTAACTCCACCAGTTTGGAAAATCCAAGGTTTTTTTTTTCTGCAATTTAAATTTCCAATGAAGAATTTCATACTTACTTTTCCTACGTTTTTCTCATTGAATTTTGTTTCAAATGTAAACGTAGGGGTAACCAAAGTATACAAACCAACCACATGTAACGGAACAAAACCCCAGCGAGCAACGTGCAGAACATAAAAGTTCATAAAAGCAGGTTTTAAACATAAATGTGTCTGTTACTTAATTTCTTAATTACATAGCTACAATAATCTCAACTTCACATAAGACATTATGATCAGTACTATCACTAGCTCAAGCAACTATAGCCATCGCAACCATGAACATTAACACTTGCCTATCATCAAGCTTTTGCAAAACCACAATACGAGTGCACACAACTCGTCTAACAAAGTCTAGACAATTCTTTCAAAAACCAGACTCGGAACTCGAGATGGAATTTAATTTCAAAAGAGGTACATAAAAGATGTATTAGGGTTGGCAGAAAGAAACCCTGAAAATAATTGGGCAACCGAACTTATCTACATATCGTTGGAAAAGAACCACTAGAGTACGATATGATGTTGATGAATTGTGGTAGGATAATGAGTGGTAGTCATTCATTTCAACATGAAAATAGTGATGTCATACGTTGATCACCTGCACTACAATCTTCGCCAGTCTCATACCAAACGACGTCTCAAACCTCACACACACGTGGAACTCTCTCTAGTAAGTCTATGAAGCTTTTGAAAAGGTTATGCTCCTATCATTCTTGTCCGAATCGATAAGAATGGGGTGCACACTTCCGTCGAATTGAAAATCAAACAAGCGAAGGAAGGTGAAGATGCAGAAATGGAAGTCACTTTTTATGATTATTTGGTTAATCATCATAGTAAAGTTGACTGGTTTCTTAGCCAAAAAGGAAATAGGTCTGGGCTTAAGAATAGTTAAGAACTGCTAATAAG
The DNA here is from genome assembly GCA_963580275.1 of Crataegus laevigata. Classification (NCBI taxonomy): domain Eukaryota; kingdom Viridiplantae; phylum Streptophyta; class Magnoliopsida; order Rosales; family Rosaceae; genus Crataegus; species Crataegus laevigata. The sequence goes on along the minus strand of OY756940.1, from coordinate 10,455,150 downwards.
ATTTGATGAGGCCAAAAGCATTTCGAGATTCACAAAACTTTGTGAGAGCTATTTCAAAATTCAGAAATTAAACATAGAACCTTTGAATCAATAGAATGACGAAGAAGAAAGATATGAAGTAGCCTGCGTATGCATGTAGTGACATGATTGACTACCTTAAAGTGATGCTCTTGAGAAAACCAAAGCTCAATGAGTTCCGAGAAATTCAAAGTAAAGCTCAATCTTTGTACAATGATGAATATGGTGACGCCTCAAACCATTACATTGAAAATTACAAGGCTGAACAGTTAATGGACAAGAGCACTGATCAGTTGGGCTACAAGCAAGAGGCTAAGTTCACCACTGCTGAACAGTACATGGATAAGGGGCTAGGATTAACCGCCTAGTACCAGACCTAGGTGAAAGTCAAGGAGTCTGCTTATCCAACCAAGACTGAATCTTCATCACCCAAATCCAACTACAACAACAACAAGAATCGCAACTCCATTTGGAAATTGGTGAGAACAATGTCTGTTACCTAGGAGTCTCCAAGCAGTTAATCTAAAAGAAATCGACGTTCGAAGAATTTGGTGTAAAACTGACAATCAAAGGTTAAGGAACTTGACTTCGTCGTTAAAGTAAGTAAGAACGTTATCGATAGAATAATCTCTAAGAAGTGTTCTAAGGTTCCACAAGAATTCTTTAGCGGAAATGAGTTCGAGAACAATGATTTGATCCCACCAAAGACCATTTACTAAACTTCACAACAACTAGTATTGCCGTTTTCTCTAACACGCACTTCGAATATCTCGAGTAGTTGCCACTATGATATGACTCTGCCCGCCATTCCTGGCGAACGCATGTTGCAGAGTTACATCGCTATTTCAGATTTACAGCTAGTCTTGACCAAACTTCCGTAAACTAAGATTTCTAAAACACACCGCAGAATATCGATTCGATGTTGGAAGTTGTCCAACAACTCAACCACTTCATTGATGAGGCATAATCCCTACACTGAGTTTCTTGTATTTCAACCAAAATGTGACAATTCAAACAGAGAAAGGTTTGCGCGACTGCGCCGAATGGCACCAAATGCGGAAGTCGTGACATCCAAATAATGTCAAAACCAACACACTACTAGAATAAAAGAAGATCCTAATTATGCTCTGAACAAACCTCGCTATGATAACAATCTGTCATGCCCGATCCCGATATTCCCCGAATACCAGGAAAGGCACGTGTTGGCCGACACCCGAGGGTGACGAAAACCATTTATTGAGTGTAAATGCTGAGAATAAGGAATAAGTAAGACTTATAAGTATCAAAGAATAAGGAATAGGCATTTAAGGAACATGTTCAGAGCATACAACTAACTAGCACACTAAAAGAAATAATATAAAATTTAATGAATAAAACAATGGGTCCTACACCAACAGGACTCGAAGATGCCGATGCGGAAATGCCTTGATGCCAAGATTGTATGCCTTGATTCTAAGTCCTGAAGGGGGCGCAAAACAAACATGAGTGGACCAAGTTGATATATACAATAATAAAAAAATAGTTATCAATATACTAACCCCCACACTTTATATAAAGAAAACTACTAGCATAATAAGTGATAGGTTTACTGAAAACCCTAGCATGCCAAAACATCTCAAAAGACATATCGCGGAAATGAAAACATCAATCATCTCACAGATCGTCTCGTAAGCGTGGTGTGCTGCCAGTAAGATCACTGAATAAATATAACTCTCGGCTCTATGCCAGCACCGTGTCTCTGCGCCTGCAGCCAGAGATTACTAACTCCCAACCCAATGCCTGCTCCGTGTCCCTCAGCCCATAGCTAGGGATTGTTTCTCCCGGCCAAACTGCCAACACCAGATCCTCACTCCAGGCGGCATAGTGTCCACTAGGTACGCACAAATAGTTACGCCTCTCAAATATAACCACTTCATAGTATAAAGTCATCCATCATCTATACTATAAAGAGGGGTTTTGAAAACATGTTCTAGCATCCTATCGTCATCCATCAGATAGTTTACCAGTTCATGGTTTTTTTATTTTATAGAAAATACGATATATTAAAATATAGCTCAATATAGGCCAACAATTAATTCCTTACATAATAATAAGATGATAATCAACATTTCAATAAACATGTTTCACATAAAATCAGTTCATAAACTCATAAGGCATGCATTTCATTTATGCAAATGAACTATAAAATTATGTTAATTTTAGAAGGGGTCCACTCACAGATACTCTGCCATCGAAAAGCCACGCCACCTAGCGAAGAAGGAAACGCCACAGATAATTGCCCCTAAGCACATAAAGGGTACATTTAGTCAAACTCTACTCAAACAACTTACTATGAGAAAACGGACGTCAGAATTAGCCTAGGAGAGGTCCCAAACGAAAATGAAAAAGTCAACCCTAAAATTCAACGTTGAGCGTTGATCGGTCAAAGTCAATGCTGACCGTTGACCGGGTCAACGGTCAGACCAGGTCAGTCAACGAGTCAAACCGGGTCAAGTGTTTTGGGCCTGGGTCCGGTTTGGGTTATAAGGGTTTAGGGTTTTGTTGTTTTGGCTTTAGGGAAATGGGTTTAGGTTTAGGGCTTTAGGGTTTGGGCTTAAAGCCCCCAACAGAAACGGCCCAAAGGCCTTTATTTTAAAAACAACAATTATATAAAACTTAAAAAGGTTTTGGGTTGGGTCAACGGCTCGAGGCCCTAAAGGGCATGGCCCGTAGGCCTTTTTGGGTTTTAAAACAATTAAAACAAAAATTATAAAAAAAAAAGGAACGGGCTAGGGAATTGGGTTGAAAAAAATGGGCTTAAGGCCCGTGGGTTTGAGAAACGGCCTGAAGGGCCTGGTGCGAAACGGAGAAGAACGCCAGAGCTTTCCTAGCTCCGGCCGACTAAAACCGAGGGTTTTAGACTCTGATCTAGATACCAAACGAAAGCACAAGGTGAGAGTAGAAGTTTACTACCTTTGGTTCGCCATAGAACGGTCAGAAGTGATCGAAAAATCCTTCGACACCCATGGTTTCGTCAGAAATGGCTGTGCCTTCCCCCGAGTTGATATCGTGCTAATTCTTGCAAACAACAATAAAATCTCTCAACAATCGAGCTAAACATCAACCTAAGATAGAGAGAGAAGTCCCAAGGCTTACCTATCGATGAAACAACGAGGAACTCGCTGGAGTGTTTTCGAGTTTCCATTGTCCAAGCTACGTCGGGAGAAGGAGAGAGAAAGACGAGGTTTAGTTGGTGACGATGATGATGTTGTCGTCGTCGGGAAGGTGGTGTAGGTGCTCTTGGGTGTGGGTCGATGTGTGTGAGAGTGAGAGGGTTTCGAGAGGAATGAGTGAGTGTAGAGAGAGTGTGTAGAAAATGAGAGCTGAGAGAGAGGTCTCGGGATGAGGAAAGGACAGGGAATGCTGGGGTGCTACAACGTCGCAGCTTGAGGGAGTTTGAGAATCAAGATAGAGGGCAGATTCGATTAAGATATGGGACTAAATTGAAGTTTCGATAAAATGTTAAGGAACTTACGAAATTGTACATATATTTGGGGGTGAGGTGTAACAGTGACTTTGTGTTTGCTTGCATGCAATTGTGCATGTTTTCTCTTCTATGCATTAAATGGCAAATGGAGAAAAATTTGTACTCTAGGTACCGTTTGGTATGTGGGACGGGATGGAACGGAACGGGACGAGGCGTTCCGTCCCCCGTTTGGTGCGCCTAAAACGGGTGGAACAAGCTGTTCCACGGGACGAGTTTTGGGTGAATTTTCGTTCCGCCTCACCCCGCTGGAACGACTCATTCCACATCCGTGGAACACAAAATTATAACCTCTCCATCTCCTTCTTCTTCTTCCTCGTTTCCATCTGAGGGCATCTTTCATCCCTCTCTGTTCCGTCCCATCCTATCATGTCATGTCATGTCCCTTCTCGTCTGCATACCAAACGGTACCTATAGGCTAGGTATAGACTTTGGTGCATGCTAGGTAGGCTAGGTGATGACTATGTCATGTGAACTAAAGACTTTTTGGTCTTGGTTATTGACATAGTTGCTAGTGTATGCCTATAACTAGATGCAATATTTGTGCATTTAGTATGCTTGGAAAGTGGGAATGTAAACATCATAGAATCATCCAAAGGCCCATGGGAAAGGTTGAACATGGGTTGAGAGAAACTCAAGAGAGCTAGAGTAAAAAGTATTCTAGTGAAAGAACTTTTGTGGTAGAGTGAGACTCTTGGAAAAATTCTGTGAGTGAGTGTACAAGGAATTTGAGATTGGGTTATGTCGATTTAACTCATGTGTAACTTATACTGTTATTCTCATAGTAAAGAGCAATATCTATCCGGGAAGGAAGGCAAGTTTTTGCCGAACCTTGTAAATTTCTCGGTGTCTTTATTTCTTGTATTTTATTTTGTTCAATTGTGGGTCTATATCATGGTGAGCTAATCTAAATCTTGTTTTCGCACTAACAAACGGGCCAAAGCACAACAAGAAACACACTAAGTCATTGACTATTGATGAAATTGATAGCTAGTGAATGATCACTTTCAACATTATTTACTATATTTTTATAAAAAAACAAAGAAAATCAAACTTATGGATTCGTGTTCGTTGACTCTGTACAAAATAACTAACATTGTGTTGGCCCTAAAAAACTACCAAGCCTACGTGGCGCGCATGCCGAGTAACTAATGAGCTAACTACGTCATTCGGTTATATGCGAGGCGTGCCAACTCATTGGCTGAGCTCAGCCAGGGAGTAAAATATGTTACGTGGCGTTAGGCGCGCTGCTGACTTCTCGATCTTGAGACTGCAGCCGAAGAAGGAACACATCTCGGCCTTTTAGGTTCTAGAGCTTAAAGACAAGGCTGCTAATTCTGTGAAGTTCAATATCAAATTCGGCTTTCAATGTGCCGAATGCAGTAACCTGGTAACACCCCACTTCGCCGAGAAGGCTGATGAGATGACCTATGTCAACAAAGACTTGAAAATCCTTGCTGATTGGGACTTGAATAAATAACCAGTCGATCTCGAAGCAGTGCTGTTTATCCAAATTGAAGGTGCTCTGAGATCGGCTGGTTCTACGGCGATATTGTTGTTTACCCAAACTGAAGATATCACTGGTTGCCTTCACAATGCTGTTTATCAAAACTGAAGATGTGTTGGCAAGAAAAAGAAAATAAAAATCTCAAGGTTGTTCAGAGGTTTCGCGTAGAGCGAGAGTTTGCGCAGGGCAATTTGTGTGTTGAATTGGAGGGGCTTCATGCGTTGCCACTGCCTCTGTATTTATAATTCACTAGTAACCTTAAGATTCCCGTCGCAAGTTGCAAAATAATAGGAATATTCTCTTTCAAATATGCATGATCCTGCTTGGAGCGGCCTTGATGATTTTGTAGAAACCAACTGGAACTCAAACTGATTCGTGGCAAATTGTTGACTTTTCAAAGATAATAAAAATCTATCCCATCACCCATTCAAAAGTCTTTTCGTGGCAGACTTGTCCCATCATAATTCCATCAAATCACTTCACCAATTGAATCCATCATGCACATTTTCCTTGACGAAGACCATGTACATGCATGATGGTTCCTTCACCAAATTAAACTCTGAAATGTAATTCTAATTGACGAAATATAATCACCATATCTCAAGATAAAATCACGTGCTACAACCCCATTTACTCCAACACGTCCATGAATTCCAAGCCAATTTGAATTGTACCATTGTTTCCTAGCTTGGAGATATATTATTTTTATAAGAAAATGTCAAGATAAATCATTATTAAAAAATAATTATGATAAAAACCATAATGCTATCTTTTAATACTAATAAAATTATCTTCACTTTTCTATCAACGGTGTAGACGTATGCTTACTTCTCAGCCTTGATTATTCGAGCCGATGGTGTAAATTTGGGTCCGAACATATTGATAACTAGATAAGCATAAGAACTTTGGATTATTACAACTGGCCACACACGTGGAAGAAAACTATGATCCTTAAAAAAAAATTAAAATGTATGACTTTGACTTTTGCTTCCGTACAAAAATATCAGCGCGAAAATGTTGATTATAATATTTATATATATTGTTAATTTGGTTGCAATGCAGTTGCCATAGAAGCGCGAAAATGTTGATTATAATATTTATATATATTGTTAATTTGGTTGCATGCAGTTGTCATAGAAGCTGACAGCTAACGATCACACCGTACATTTTTTCTTAGACAGGGAAATATTACTTGTTTAAAGAATTAATTAATTTATTGATGTCAAACAACTACATTTTTCCGTACTTATACGTACCAGTTGTAGTATCTGCACGTTGTCTGTTATAGTAATAAGATAACTTGGTTGACAAATTCCACAAACCCTAGCAAAAATCTTATATATCGTCAGATCACGAAAAAAATATAATTTCACCTTATTGCCGAAAGCAAATATAAACACATGGATGTCTGTAGGGAGGGAGAGAGAGAGAGAGAGAGAGATGGCACGTTCCCTTGAAGAAACACCAACATGGGCTGTATCAGTTTTTGCTTTGATTTTCTTCTTCCTATCCTTCCTCATCGACACTTTTCTTCACCTTTTAACAAGGGTATGCATGTACTTACCACTGTATTTATACTATGTTACTGTCATATTAATCATGAAACATGAGATGGTTTCGAATTTAATTGATTTTTGTTTCACCGTGATCAGTTTCTTAACAAGGGGAGAAGGAAATCCCTAATCAGAGCTTTGATGAAGTTCAAAACAGGTTATTGCAAGCCTTTGACTTTGATTGCACTCTATTCTATTTGCCACGATTTGCTAGTTGTCTTTCTGCATTTTTCAATTAGTCGAAAGTTTCTTATGATTATTTTTTTCAGTGGAAGTTCGAGCTAAGATGCACAATATATAACCATTCACTTTGTTCTTAACTCATTTTCTTGTACTTTAAATATAGAAATGATGAAACTGGGTCTCATGTCACTGCTTCTAACGATATCAGAAGAACCAATATCACAAATCTGCGTTGGCCAAGCTGTGGCAAACAGTTTTCTTCTATGCAAATATCCCGTTAACTCCTTAGACGTAGAACCTGCTGTCTCATCAGCCACGCAAGTCCCAGGCTCAAATTCCACCAATTACTCAAAGGAAGTCAACGATCAAAACTATTGCGAGGCAAAGGTACAATTTATAGTTTATACCTGATCAGGCTTAGTATAGTAGTAATTTCATCTGATATATGTGTTAATATGTAACGTAGCACGTGTTAAAAAACAGTTGACGTATAATTGTATACAACTCTTGATTGAGAAGACCAGAATTTTTAATTTGGTTCAACCAATATTAATCAGTCCAAAAATACAGCTACCATGATACCATCCATTATATTATATTCTTTCATCCATCGTACTACTACTACTAGGGAGTCAGATTGTCTGCTCTCCCACTTTCCATACACTTCTATCATCTCCCTATTTGTGCGATAATGGTTAAGACACGTCAACATGTCACTTGACCGCACAAATAGGAGATGATAGAAGTGTATGGGAAGTGGGAGAGTAGATAATCTGCCTCCCTACTACTAGTGCCAGTAGTGTAGAGTCAATGGAAGTTAATTTCTTTCCCTTTAATGACCTTACTTAATTTCTTTCTTCTCCTACGAAGCCCTGAGAAAGTAATCGACGTCAGGTTAATAATAATAATAATAATATGACTTAATTAATAATAATAATAATAATATATGGGATATGGTCATTTGGGATTAATATATACATTTTTTAATGTGGTATTTAGGGGATGGTTCCTTTATTGCCAAGGGCGGGAGTCTTGCAGCTGAACATCTTAATCTCCCTCGTGGCAGTTTTTCATGTGCTCTACTGCATCTTAACCATGTTTCTCGGGATGGCCAAGGTATCAAAACAAGTATCTTGCAATGTGGGCAACTCATATGTACATCCTTTATATAAGGCTAATAATACTAGTAATATTATTAAGGATAAAGCTTGTGTTCCCTCGCTTACGAATAACGAATTTTTATTGTCTAAACATCATAACTCGAATAGTTTATTTATTTTCTTTGTCATCATCTAAAGATCATATATACAAAAAAAAATATTCAATCTGGAGAGCGTTTAATCTTCCATTCGCGTTAAACCTAAATCAACGGTTTTGGTAACAAGTAGTATCTTTATGATGAACTGTCCATTTATTTTATGCACGTGAATGCCTAAAAGATCTTCAAATTGAATAATTTTTTGCATATATGATCTTTAGATGATGATAAAGATAATGAATGGTTCACATTATAATGTTCAGATAGTAAAAGTTCGTTAATTGTGAGTGGGGGAGGGGACACAAGCATTAACTTATTATTAATATTCTTATTATTATTTTAGAAGGATAATATTTACATTCCTCTCTTGCGGGATGAGCTCATTTTTCCCATATGAATAACGTATCTTAATCGCTCAAATTTCAAAATCGAAACCGTCCAATTTCTTAATCTTTATTTAAAAACCATCCTTGCAAAAAATCATTTCATTTGCAAGCACATGATGATAAAGTTCACAACAACAACAATCAATAAGATTAAATTACCCATGTTTTATCTTAATGTAATCGTATTACGGTATTAGCCATAATTTAGTTATCACCATAATTAGTATTTATTATTAGGATGGTGATATGCTAGAAACACGAAATTAACATATTTGTTTACAAACTACCCACTTTTATTAGAGTCTGCCATCAAGTTGTGTCAATTTTTATGTGTCCGACTAACTTTATTCTTTTTGGAAATCACATTTGTCTATTTATCTAATCAAAATTAAATGAGTACCTATATGATTTTGGAGAATACTTGCATCCGAGATACACATATAAAAATCATTTGATTCGAAAATTGTTTAATCGTCCAAATATACAAAATAAATAATAAAATAGTTTATCATAAATATGTTACTAGTACCCACACCGTTGATTTGTTCTATGCATTTCAATGACTAAAAGATCTTCAACTCAAATGATTTTTGTATAGGGGTGATCTTTAAATTAAATTAAAAAATTAAACGGTTTTAATTATAAAATTTGTACGATGAATACATTATATGGAGAGAATGAGCTCATCCTCACAGAGGGGGAACACAAGTATTATCCTATGATTTTTGTTTGAGCTACTTAATTTTTCGAGAATGCTCTCTCCAAATGATAATTAGTTTTGCACCTAAATTCTAATTAAATGTATTTCTCACTTACAATCTTATTAGGGCTGGGTTAATGATGTTGGCATGCATGCATGTGCTTTCTTCTTATAATTAAAGATTTGCGTCTTATAAGTTTATAACTTTGATCGAATTTTGATTCTGAGAAAAAACAGATGGGGAAATGGAATGCGTGGGAGAATGAGACTCGAACACTTGAATATCAGATCCTTAATGGTAACTCTTTGCCCCTGTTCTGTAAGACTGTATATAATAGTTACTCAGTATATATGTATTTACGCTCCACGCGTCTGAGGAAATTTTGTTATGTATATACAGATTCAAGGAGGTTCCAACTCATCCACCAAACTCCTTTTGGGAAAAGACATTTAAAGTTCTGGAGTAAGCATCCTCTGCTGCTTTGGCCTGTAAGTCGTAATATAATTGGATCCTTACGCCTGATTTCTTAATTTCGTACAGTAATTTCAATACTTCATACTGTTTTTTAATTAAAGGAATAGGGATTCGAAATCGGGACTTATTCCAATATTATGGAAGAGAAATATTTCAAACAAAAAGATACACAATATTATAGTAGTTTTTTGTTAGTTTAATACTAGACAAACATATATATTTATATATTGAGATTAATTTAATAGGAAATTAGTTAATACTAATCAAATGTTTTGACTTTTTCATTAAAGTCGAAAACCGGTGTTAGTTTGAGTTTTCTTTTTGTTCCTTTTAGGTGCTATATTTTAATATGTAAGCATTTAGTTCAGGTACAAAGTTGTAGATTCATAGGTTATATATATTGTAAGTATATATATTAATGCAGGCCAAATTAAAAATTCAATCCAAAATGCTTTTATACGACTGTATGTTCATAAAATTTTGATGGTATGCAACTATTGATATTTCTTGTTTTCTCTCCTTGCATTGCATGGTTTGTATAGGTTTGTTTTGCTCGACAGTTCTGTGGTTCAATCTCCAAAACTGATTACATGACTCTGCGGAATGGTTTCATTAGGGTAAGCAAGATCAAATGTTATGCGTTGATTTAAAAACAAATGTGAAAACACATGTGTGTGATGTTTCATGTTTGACTTCACAGGCCAACTTTACAGACGGCAACAACTTCAATTTCCTGAGATTCCTTGCAAGAGCTTTCGATGACGACTTTGAGCAAGTGGTTGGCATTAGGTACGAAAAAAAAAACTCGCTTTTAATAATGAGAGAATGTCATATACATAATGTATAACACTTTTAACAAACGAATAAGATACAGATGTGAGTTAGGTCAGTTGATTAGAATAATGCATCATTTATTTTTGTATCAGTAAATTAGAGTAGTTTAAAATATCTTGTAAAAATAACAAAAAGCATGATATTTTGGGAGACTCTTACTCATCAATCATTTGCCAAGTAGTAATACACAATCATATACCCCTAAACGATCACCGACTTGATTTAAATCATCTGCGCCATATTAACAACACAACCATTAATAATATACATTTTTCGTATCTTGCTACTCATGGTGATCACAAGATGCTTTAGCATGCTACAAATTATATGTAGAATATGACATTTTGGTAATCTCTTGCAGATTTTGGATCTGGCTCTTCTCTATCCTTTTTATATTTCTCAGTTCGCATGGTAAGAGTGGCTTAAGCTTGTTGGAAAAGAAAAGTAATATATATATTATTTTATATTGATTGACGTTCAACATTTTCTTTGTTATGATATTTTTTAAAATATTATTTGCAGTGTTTTATAATCATTATTGGCTGCCATTCATTCCCTTACTGGTATGGCATCTATTATACAAAACAAAACAAATTAATCAAGGCTTCAAGTTACTATTTTTTCAATTACATATATAGATATTATATAATACTGCTAACTTTTTTCCTTTTCTTAAAGATTATATAATACTGCTAACTTTTTTCCTTTTCTTAAAGATTATATAACACTGCCAACTTTTTTGCCTTTCTCAAAGATTGTTGTAGTCGTGGGAGCAAAGCTGGAGGTGATAATAACTAAAATGTGTGTGGAGAGCTGCAAGAATACTTCCGTTGTTCGAGGACGTGTTTTAGTGCAGCTCAATGATGACTTGTTTTGGTTTGGTCGACCCAGATGGCTTCTTCACCTCATCCAACTCGTCCTAATCCAAGTAAGAATTAATGACAGTTTATGATCTGCTTGTTACAAAACAAATTCACTTGATGATCTTCCTAATTATCATCAAGATTTAATGTCACCCTCTAAATCTTGTATTTAAATTTTAAACAAGAACCACTACAACAAAAGAGTCACTACGTATTCAGTTCTAATATTTTTTAAGAACCAATTCGATCAATGATCCGAATTTACAGTCTGACAACATGTGCCAAACAGTGGCGACGAAACATTTCCTCTGTAGTATTTCCAAATTATAAGAATGATACTGAATATAGCATTTGAAATATTGGTTTTGCAGAACTCCTTTCACCTGGCATTCTTAACCTGGACATGGGTAGGTATCTTACATAACTTGACAAATTCAAGCAATTTTTACTTCCTATAATTAAAGCTGATCCTGTATATATTGCCAATTGTTACAGTTTGAGTCTGGTTCAGGGTCTTGCTTAAATCGCAAAAGTGAAATCATAGCCATAAGGATTACCATGGGAGTTGTTGTGCAGTTAATTTGTGGTTATGTGACCCTGCCTCTCCATGTCCTTGTTACTCAGGTAAAGACTTATCCCTCCTTAACCAAGTGACTATGATTTCATATGTACTTTGACACCCAGGATTGGATTAGATTGGATCTGATAACTCAAGGTATGTTGAAGGAATAAATGCTGAAATTTCTGTTCAACTTGAAGGTAGAAGATAGATTACTTATAAAGGACCTCATCCCTTCCATTCTCCACAAAATGAAAATTATTCACCTCAACCTTTTCACGTACCTTGAATGATATGATTTCTTCAATCCAATCTCATCGTGTGCACCAAACAAGAGTGTGAATCCGACTCCCACATCGGGAAATTAAGGGACCTTAAATGTGATGATAAGGAAGTTTAGTTCCTTTCCATATTGCCAATTAGTTTTACGGTGAAACGTAAAACGTCATCTTAAGGTCCTTCAGATGTAGTACCCTTTAGAAAATGTGGATATATATGGGATTGAAAGAATTCAGATACAGAGAGTAATGGATAATAATTTCAAAATCAATGACATTTCTTCTTCTTTTTTGTTTTTCCTTTTCATTAATGGTTGGTTTACTTGATAGATGGGTTCTGGCATGAGGAGAGCAGTGTTTACTGAATCTGTAGTTGAAGGCCTCCAAAACTGGCACAAGAAAGCAAGACACAGTCTTTCCAAGAGCAGATCCATTTCAAGGAGCCACTCCCACTCATCGTCGCATCATGCACATAATTTTGACACAACTGAAATTTCAATCTCGGACAAAATAGTTAAGGAAGCTCCAGATTCTGATCAGCGTTTTCCACCTCCTGCGGCGACAAGCTCTTCTTCAACCTCTGAAATCACAGAAGAGGAAGTCCCACAAAAAGCTCCTCCAACCCCATATATAACTAGTTTATCCATTATTCCAGAAATCACCAAAGAGGAAGAAAATCCAAAGATCGTTGAAAGCACTGTGACTTATGATGGTGAGATATCTTTTGGGAGCAGTTGGAAATTCGAAAGTAGCAAGCGTCATGGGAGGGAAATCACTGAAGTGATTGATGAAGACCATGACTCTGATATATTAGCTACTTTTGATCAACAACCAGCTACAAGCACATAACTCTTTGTGCACCTTGTAAAATGCCTTGCGATATCATGTTACTATTTGTATAAAATGAAATAAATACAAAGTAATGATAGAGAGGGACAATATGTTGTTGATATTTTGCATTTAAAGTTTTAAACACTAAATCGACAATCTCCTAGAACATATAATCCGTCTTTCCTAATAGAGCTAGATTTGAGAGCATAACGTGGATGATGATATTAAGCAATGTTCAACGTTATGGACCAAAGCGATGAGTTTCGGAAACCTCAGTGACCATGAAAATTTTAAAGCTGTCAACAAATCACCAAATCCAAAGGAAAGGATTATATGATACTTATAACAGAGACTGAATTTCAATGGTGAATAATCATGTTATTACTTCTTGTAAACTGCTTGGTACAAGTGAAATTCTTAGTGGAATGGAAGCTTACATGAGCCGATAGTAAAATGCCTACCAAAACTGGTTGTGGAGCAACTGGATGGAAGCCGTAGATGCTCCTTGTTATACTTGACCGTCTCAAGACAAAGCCCATGAGGTGGAATAAACATGGTATATTTGGCAAGCGCCCTCCGATCTTGTGTTGCCAATATCTTGGGAACAATATCAGGAGGAAGCGCTTCCCTTCCAATTTGAATCAGCAGAGCAACCTGCAGTGGTGTAAAAATGCAAATGCTTATACATCCGTTGCTTGGAACTAAAAAGACATTAACTTTTGACGAAAATGGTTAAAATGAATGCTTCACCATGTTCCGGACTTGTCTGTATAAGAAGCCGGAGCCTTCAACTTCTAGCTGTAAAAGAGCTCCCTAAACAAGGATAGGACAAAATAATCAGTTATTTATTGATAAAAAAATGAAAGACAAGTGCTAATCAAATTGGTTTAAGAAGATTACGGAAATATCAATCAATGAAAAGTAATGCAGAGAACTCTAACATTCAACTACTGTTCAAGAAATCTTGTGGGGTTTGATTGGTACCATTTCAATGACATCAAAACGGAATATATCCTTCACTGGATCACGAACTCGTTCCTTCTGGGAGGCATTGACAAAAGCAGAGAAATCATGCTTTCCAATAAAATACTTTGCAGCTTCTTGAATAACAGCAGCGTTTAGCTTATGAGCACTATGGTAAGCATAGTGACGCTGAAATGGATCCATGAATATGTCGTTATATATTTTGTAATGATAAATCTTGCTTTTCGCTGAAAAACGAGCATGGAATTCAGGCACTGCAGGGCTGATCTCCCTAACTCGGATATCATCAGGAAGAAGACCATTAAGAGCAGCGTGAATGCTTTCAATGCTGTCATAGTTGAAAGGTGTGACAAAGTGTGCAACCTGAAAGCTCAACTACAAGTAAGTCTGTGATATGTTGGTTGTGAAAATGCTTGTTGTAGAAAGTCAGACCTGACCCCAGGCATGTACTCCTTTATCCGTCCTACTTGCACCAACGAAATGAAGATCCTTCCTTTCCAGCTTCGTTGTGCTCATTAGAGCATTCTCCACAAAGCACTGTATTGTAGGCGGTGAACTCTGGTATTGCCATCCTGTCACATTCATTGAGGTGTTGGGAGATGATTGATGCAGAAAGTTGAAGCTTAACATCAAGTTGAGAAGTTTTGAAATGGGCATCTTAAATATCTCAAACTGGAGAGGTTCTTGGATGTCACCGGTTGTATTCAACCATAAACCTATCTCTCTCGTCCCAGACGTGATGAGATAGGCCCAAGACAGACCCAAGACAGACCCATGATTATATATAACTGGTAATACGGCAGATTTTCTCCTCAAATTGACAACAAAGAATGACCTTCACGACTATAAGGTGCCCGATTTACAAAAAGAACATATCACTGGCACAAGTAAGATGCACAAAGTTGGAGGTTGGGGAAAATGTAAAATCCTTCTCGGCGGCGTTATGTCAAATATATCATAGAATCACTTTCTAAGCAGAGCTTATTGTCAGCAGAATTTTTTTTCTTTTATATACAAGCGATATTATCCCTTAAACTAATCAAAGTTGTGGGGAAGGGATTCGAAATCAGGTGCACAGAAGAGCAGATTTGCTCTAGCCAATGTTATTCTCATCGAAACTTAAAGTCGAAAAATAAAGAAACCACTTTTTCCTTCAATATTAGCAATTGGGTTCCTCACAAACGTAATAATTAGCAAAACCCAAGACTTGCCAACGCCTAACAAAGCAAAGCATATCACAATTGAAGCAGAGGGAGGGCAAAGCTCAAACCTTTAAATTTTAATGGAAGAAAGAAATAACCTGCATAACAGGTGCCGTCATAAGCAATCACCAAACGCCACTTGTTGTACCCACCATCCCCTGTCTGCTTCCTTACCATTTGCTCTCCAATTCCATCCTTTTTCTGCTGCAAAATTTACACGTTTCTGTTATCACCAGTGTGTGTGTGTGTGTGTGTGTGTGAGAGAGAGAGAGAGAGAGAGAGAGAGAGCACATTGTTTTCACCCATTACATTGCATAGTAGGATTCTCTCGCTGCAATCCTGATGCAGTGAATCACAAAGGCAGATGCCTCACCTGGTACGGCCTTACCGTCACAATGTGCTAATAAATACAATGATTGAAGTTTCTTGATTTTCAACCTTTGCTACGTGAAATTTTTTCGTTCAAGTATCTAGTCATAATTATGAGACAATTTTATATATCCGTTAAGTTTTTTGTTAGAACTTTTGTTAACTGATGACATGGCGGACACGTGGACAATGACTGCGCGCTATGTGTCAATGTAGGGTCCACATAAATATTAAAAAAAATAAATCTAGGTGTCCTACCTCACCCTTCTCAACCATCTCCCTCCTTCCTCGCTTCCCTACACCCATCTTATCCGCACACCCACCCATTTGCCCTGCTCCTTCCCTTTTCTCCTCTGCACCCACCCAACCTTTATACCCTACCCACCCCCACCCTCTTCACCTCCCTTCACTTCTCTCTCCTCCACCCTCTTCACCCAATTCCTGTCATCAGATCGTTGCCGTATTCGAAATCCCCAAACCCGTAGCCATCACCAAGGTCTCCAAGATCAAGACCGTTCAGCGATCGAGACGGCAATTCGCTATCTCCAAAACGTCGATCACGACCGATCTTTGATAACATCGACCCATTTGTGTGGCAGCGAGGCCTGCGTCATACACAGATAGGTGGAAGAGGAGGGGGCAAATGGATGGGTGTGCAAGGTGGGTGGGTGTGTAGGGAGGGTGAATGCAGAGGAGAGGAAGGGGGGGGGGGGGGAATGGGTGGGTGTGCAGGGAAGATGGGTGCAAGGAAGAGAAGGGAGGAAGAAGGAGAAGGGGTCGGGATGGGCGATGTAGGACGCCCGGTTTTTTTATTTTTTAATATTCATGTGGGCCTATCTTGACACGTGGCCTCCAGTCATTGTCCACGTGGGTGCCACGTTATCAGTTAATGAAGGTTTTGACGAAAAACTTAATGAATGTATGAAAATGTCTCAGAATTATGACTTTAGGTACCAGACTAGGACGAAAAAAACTTCATGTACCAAAAGTTGAAAACCAAGAAACTTCAAGTTAATAAACTGAGATTAACCCTAAATAAAAATATGTGTGAATTTTAATTTATATGTTTTTATGTTGTTGACATGAGATGTCATGTGACAATAAACTCGTGTTAAGTGTTTAAGTCAACACGCGTTTTAGTGATAAAGGTGAGGAATATTTTTTAAAAGAGAAACTTACCTACACCTATTGAGATGTCACCTTAGTGTGGTGTATGTTATGCGAAGAGTTGAAACACATCCATCATATTGTTGGCTCATGATGCACAATGTCGCTCCACAGAGTGTAAGTTTTTGACAGTATTTAAACTCAAACACGTCATTATAGAGTGACCATATTTCTTTTTACTTATAAACGAGATGTTTCGTAAAGTTTGTTATTAGTTTATTTCTCTATTTCTTATGATGAATATCTCGTTATATCAAGAATAATTTTTAAAAATGTCATGTCAACAGTTAAGCTAGAGTCTCACAATTTGAGTAACAAATGGCTCTACATGTAGGTAATCTTTGTGTTTGTCACGTAACAATTTAAATGAGCACTACAATTTTAGTATTTTATGTACTTAACGAGAGAAATTTTGGCACAACTATTTTTATAGAACATATTGTATATTGGGTGAGACCGATGTGAAGTCAAAATAGGAATAAGATTTTCTCCCTTCTTATTTTCCTCATTTTCCGTCATCTCACATTTTACTTTTTATTCATATTAAAAAAATTAATATAAAATGTTAACGTCAATATGTGTGAAAGAAAAAAAATGTTAAGAGGTGAGAGTTCTATGAATAAAGTGGTCGAAGTACCCTACCTAACCCAAGGTCTTATCATACTCTATCCATTGAAAAGTACAGGACATGTGTAATCAGATGATTGAAAGACCGGGACACAATGTGCAGGTACACTGTGTACCGGATTGTAAACAGTGAAGCATTGACTCTCCAATTATGAGGGAGATGGACTGTCTGCCCTCCTATTTTCACACTCTTCTTATGCTTTCCTGTTTTATGTAGTCGCGGTTAAACCGCGTTAACATTTTATATTAATTTTTTAATAGAGATAATAAGACAAAAAGTAATAAGAATATAAAACGTTGATGTAATTTAACCGTGACAGCACAAATAAAATGGCATGAGAATGGTATGAGAAGGGGAGGACAGACAATCCATCTCCTTACGCGGGCCCATGTGGATTTTATGCGGGACCCTGCAATCTGATTGGATAGATTACCTAATCCAACAAGTCTAATCTACACACGGGTGCAGGCAATTACAAGGGCAAAGTCTCATTATCCGGTTCGCTCCCTCACTCGAAGCTCCGTCGAGTTTGATCTGTTTCAGAAACAGAAGGCGTCTCATAGATTCACGAGCGATATTCATCTCAGTCTGGCTTCAAGGTTTGATTTTTAATTTCCCCAAAATCTAGGGCTTCGATTTTTATTTTACTTGCAATTGTTTCGTATTAGGGTTCTTGTTTCCCGCTCTCTCGTCATTGTTTAATTTTGTTTACTCTGTAATTGATTTTTGTTTTTCTTTTACCTTTGATTATACGCTAGATTTTATTGTACTTGCTATGCTCAGGATATTCTGAAATTTTTACTTGTGTAGATGGATAATTTCATGTTTTTAATGGAAAATAAATACATTGGGTATTTGGGATTTGTGTAATTTCAACATTTAGGGTATGGATATTTGCAAAGGTTTCAAACTTTGGGGTTAGTTTTGTGAATGTAGCTGGAACTTAGATTCTTTTCCAACTGTGAAATTAAACCTGCTTATGTAATTTCAGAAACTTAGCTTCATTCTGTGTAATTTAGTTTCTTATGAACAACGAAATTCGACCCTCTTGTGTAAGTTGTTTTGAGCAATTTGTAGTTTTCAACTTTTTGTTATGATTTCTTGTGTATAAACATATACAAATGTCTTTTTGGGTGGGTAGGCCATGGCTGCGAAGAAGGTTATAGCAATATGTAAATTGGGCACAGAGTTTGTGATGGATAAGGATGGAAATTTATCGTACTCTGGGGGTGACGCTCATGCGATTGGCATTGATGAGAAAACACTGCTTGGTGATTTTAAGTCCGAAATAGAGGATATGTTTAATTGTAGTGCTGATACAATGTCCATCAAGTACTTCCTTCCCGGCAATAAGAAGACTCTCATCACGATCTCTAAAGACAAGGACTTGCAACGTATGGTCAATTTTCTTGGGGATACAGACACTGTCGATGTTTTTGTCATGACAGAGGAAGCTGCTATTCGAAATTTGTCCAACATGCCTGCTAGTAGGTACATTTTGTTTTAGTTCATCTTATTTCTTGCTGTTTTGATATCCGCTTGTGTGTGTTTTGCCCTGGATGAATAATCTTTTGTAGTTCGGTTTGGGTCACAATTGCAGCAATCACAATGTGGAACAGAGACCATGGAAATGTGTTTATTATTTCAGTTTTTGTTGAACACTGAATTGCAACACGTGCATGCCTTTTCATATCCCATTATGAAATGCGATTTTACTGTGCTTGTGTACCCAAAAAGAAACACTTAACCGAACAAAAGCGACTTTTTCCCTGCATGTGTTTTGCATGTAATTCTCATTTGAACGCTTGGACATGCAGGTCAAGCAGGACAACTGTATCGGAAGCAGTGGTTCCTTTTGCTGAGCCTGTTGATATGCGAGTTGATACTGACAATGCTGATGGCCAAATTGATATGGAACTTCATGAAATCCCTATGCTTTGTGTTCCTAGTTGTTCTAGTGATGATAAGCATCATAAAGCTGCACAACAGTGGGAAAGCACCATCACTGGTGTGGACCAAAGGTTTAATAGTTTTAGCGAATTCCGAGAAGCATTGCATAAGTTTTCAATTGCACATGGATTTGCTTATAGGTATAAGAAAAATGACAGTCATCGTGTCACTGTCAAATGCAAAGGTCAAAATTGCCCGTGGAGGATATATGCATCAAGGTTGTCTACAACCCAGTTGATTTGTATCAAGAAAATGAACATGGATCATACATGTGAAGGAGCTGCTGTGAAAGCTGGGTATCGGGCAACGAGAGGTTGGGTGGGAAGTATCATAAAGGAGAAGTTGAAAATTTCCCCAAACTACAAGCCAAAGGCTATAGCAGAGGACATTAAGCGGGAGTACGGGATTCAGTTGAATTATTCTCAGGCATGGCGTGCTAAAGAGATTGCCAGGGAGCAGCTTCAAGGCTCCTATAAAGAGGCCTATAATCAGTTGCCGTATTTCTGCGAGAAGATAAAGGAAACTAATCCAGGGAGTTTTGCTTCATTTACTACTAAGGAAGACTCGAGCTTCCATCGTTTCTTTGTATCTTTCCATGCATCAATTGTGGGTTTCAAAGAAGGTTGCCGCCCTCTAATTTTTCTTGATAGCGCTCCTCTGAACTCAAAATATCAAGGAGTTTTGTTGGCTGCAACAGCCGCAGATGCTGATGATGGTGTATTTCCGGTTGCATTTTCTGTTGTGGATAATGAGACTGATGAGAACTGGCATTGGTTCTTACTAGAACTGAAATCGGCAGTGGCAACATCTCAGCCGATCACATTTGTAGCAGATTTTCAGAATGGATTGAAAAATTCGTTGCCCGAGGTATTTGATGAATGTTACCACTGCTATTGTTTGAGGCATCTTGCTGAAAAACTTAACAAGGACTTGAAGGGCCAATTTTCTCACGAGGCAAGACGATTCATGATCAATGATTTTTATGCGGCTGCTTATGCACCCACTCGGGAGGCTTTCCAGCGTAGTGCTGACAACATAAAAAACATTTCACCGGATGCTTACAATTGGGTCATACAAAGTGAGCCCGTGCACTGGGCTAATGCATTCTGCGGAGGAGGCAGGTACAACCACATGACATCAAACTTCGGACAGCAGTTCTACAGTTGGGTATCGGAGGCGCATGAGTTGCCAATTACGCAGATGATTGATGTACTACGAGGCAATATGATGGAAGCCTTCTATTCACGCGGGGTGGAATCCAACCAGTGGGTGACAAGATTAACACCATCTAAGGAGGAAAAACTTCAAAAGGAAACAGAAATTGCTCGATCACTTCAAGTGTTACTCTCACATGGTAGCACATTCGAGGTTCGTGGAGAATCTGTCGACACTATTGACATCGACCATTGGGATTGCACCTGTAAGGGATGGCAACTCACTGGTCTGCCTTGCTGCCATGCTATTGCTGTCTTTTTAGTAACTGGCAGGAACCCTTATGATTACTGCTCCAGATACATCACAGTGGATAGTTACCGTTTAACTTATGCAGAATCAATTCACCCTGTTCCTAATGTAGACAGACCACACACAGGCGAATCAAACCAAGCAGTAGTTACTGTTACTCCTCCGCCCACCAGGCGGCCACCAGGGCGGCCAAAGACGAAGCAGACGGAATCAGACGACATAATAAAACGGCAGCTGCAATGTAGCAAGTGCAAGGGGCTTGGCCACAACAAGAAGACATGTAAAGATTCTAGCATTGTTTTAGGGACATTGTTAAATTAGGGTGTTTGAGCTTTCAACCTCTCTATATTTTTGACCTTTTTTATTGGCAGTTTAGGATTCTGTATTTTCCAAGCTTTGATTTAAAGAGTTTTTAGGATCCTTCTTTTTTTCTTAATTTACTTGTAGAACAAGGTTAATGACTTTCCTGTCACATAATTTTAATAAATTTGATCCAGTGCTACACCTTTTTTACTTCCTCCCCTGTACTCCTATCCTATGGTCCCTCATTTTCATAACTCTCATCATCTCTTGGTTGATGATTCATATTTTATCCCATCCTCACCCATGAACCTGCTGAGTTTACTTGTGACACACGTTTATATACTTATACATGATATTTTTCTGATTCTTGATTTTCTCGGTGTTTTTTTTAACAGACGATATTATCTATACTAACGGAGAAGGAGAGGCTTAACCTTACAATGAGCTAAGAATAATGTGGTTTAAATTCGTTTTTGGCGAGAATCGAACCTAAGACATTTCATTTACAAATGAAGAGAAAACTACTAGACGTAGTAGTAACTTAGTAAGTGACAACTTTCTTGGTATTTACTAAAAAGAAAAAAAAAATTATTGTCACGTTATAATTCATAATTTAATACCTCAATAATCAAAACTCTCTTGATTATATTGAGCTGTGTTTTTAATGATAACTTGAATGTTTTAAGCACCAAGAAGTATTGAATGAGGTTTAAATAATCTTACAAAAATTAATAAAAAGCGTTTGAAAACTTTGAGTTTTAACGATTAGGATAAAATAAAGGGTACTGTGAATAATACCAGAATTAACTTTTTAGTGTAAAAATGTAATTTTTCGTTAAAGTACAAAAACTTTTCGTTAATTTTTTTTTTAACTCAAGTTCGAACTCCTACTAATTACATTTTTTAGGCCACCGATTATCTTTACCAAGAAACAAATTAATGCCAAAGTATGTCGACACCTAAAACAACATTGGCAATATAGATAAGGTCAAAAGGAAACAAAAGAAGTTTTCGTAGATATTACAGTGTACAGGTTCATACTGTGTTCCATTAAGCAACGGACACGAGCCATGAAACCCCAAACTGAGCGCTAACATGCCGACACGTGGGCCCAACTTCACCGTGCCGGAATGACACGTGGCCATCTCTACGCATTCTGAACCTGCCACCTTGTGTGACACCTGTCCTTTTTCTTATGCACCACCTTCTTAAAACCACCTCCTCCCCATCCCTAAACTTTCACAGTGCGCTTCCTGATCCTTTCAGAAAACACGTCTCAAGACCTTCAGTTTTTTCAGAAAATACATTTCAGATTTGAATCTTCAGAAAACATTTATACAGTCATGGGTGCAAAGCAACCTTACAAACTACTTCTGGCCATTGCGGTGGCGGCGGTGGTGATGCTTGCCACCTTATGCCGCGGCTCCAGCGTGGGGCATACGCCGTCTGCGAACGAGGAAGTTCTTGATGAGTTTGTGGAGTTCAAGGACCAGCCAAGGCGGACGGATGACGCGAGGGGGGCGGAGAAGGCGGGAGAGGGTAAAGAAGGGTCGGAGTCGTGGACGGAGTGGGCTAAAGAGAAAATCACCGGAGGACTTGGGTTGAAGCAGGATGATGAGAATTATTTGAAGGATAGTGCTAAGAAGACTTCTGATGCTAGTTATGACACTGCTTCTGGTTAGTCACTTAATTTTTAAATTTAGTCTCCCTAGCATTGTCCTTAGAATTAATATGTTACGTACTTTGAAAATTCAGGGGCTGGTGAGCATGGCACAGAAAAGGCTAGAAACATTAAAGATACGGCTGCAGAGAAAGCTGGAGAGATGAAAGAAACAGCCGCTGAGAAGGCCGGCAAGATGATGGATGCAGCAAAGGAGAAGGCGTATGAGGCCACTAAATCGGCAAAAGACATGACTTACGATGCTGCTAATGCCGCAAAGGAGAAGGCGTATGAGGCCACTAAATCGGCAAAAGACATGACTTACGATGCTGCTAATGCCGCAAAGGAGAAGGCCTATGAGGCCACTAAAGCGGCTTATGAGACCCCAAAGTCGGCAAAAGACAAGGCTTATGAGGCTACGAAGGCAGCGAAGGACAGGACTTATGATACTGCAGAGAAAGCGAATGAGGCTACCGGTTACGCGGCAGAGAAAGCAAGAGAAGCGAAAGAAAAAGCAGCGCAAACGGCAGAGGAGGTGAAAGACAAGGCTTATGAGAATCCAGAGGAGACTAAAGAAGCAAAGGAGAAGGCAAAGCAGACGGCACAGGAGGTGAAGGACAAGGCTGCTTGGAAGGCCGAGGAGGCGAAGGAGAGAGCCAAGGAGGGTCTTGAGGCAGCCAAGGACACCGTGGCGTCTAGCTACGAGGCTCCCAAACAGAAGTCCCAGAAGATTAAGGAAGAAGTTGCTGGCCGCGGCCGTGACGAGGAGCTCTGAGTGCTAGCTGCTCCATTTGTTGTTGCATCTTCTGATTTTACGAGTCGGTTTTTGTTGTTGTATGGAAGTTTTGTTTTGTGTCTTGTCGTGTGATGCTCTGATTGTGCTGTTGTGCTTCATGTTTGGGAATGTAGCTAGATAATATTTCGAACTTGAACATCTGGGATTTGTTTGTTGTCTGGACAGTATTCTTCGGCCAATCCTTCTCGGATAATTGTGATACCGGACCAAATGTGATCATAAGTGGACTTTAGTGAGCTCTTTGCTCCGATCTTCCGTCGCTATAATCTGACTGGAATTCTTGATGGCACGGTGCCTTCTCCACTAAAATTCATCTCCGATGCTGCTGGAAATCAAGTATTCAATCCGGCATACATTTCATGGTTTGAGAACGATCAGAACATCTTCATCTGGATCAATTCCACGCTTTATGAATCAATCATTCCTTATACTGTTGGTGTCATATCTTCGTCAAAATTGGAGTGTAGACTCGGAACAGCCTCTCAATCTCACATCCACAAGCTCTGATCACGACTCTGTAGCATCTCGAAAGGCACCTCTACAGCTGCTCAATACCTTCAAAAAAATTGAAGAGATCGCTGATGCGCTTGCTAGTGCCGGTGCTCTGGTTGAAGATTCCGAACTCATTTCTGTCACGCGTCATGGTTTACCACCAGAATATGAATCTTTCATTGATGTGATCCAATTCCGGCTAGGCTCCACCACACCTGATGAACTGCATGGTCTTTTACTTATTAAAGAAATTTAGTTGTCAAATCAGAAGAAAACTACTCTGACTGTGCAAATTCAGGCCTTCAATTCCACTATAGGCATTCTTCCCACTCTGATCTCTTAAGCTTTTGTTGCTCAACAAAACTATCAAGGCCGTGGTGGTGATCAATCTTTCTCTCAAGGTCGTGGTGGTGATTGCAGTTTCTCAACCTCTAGAAACTTTTAAGGAAGAGGTAACTTCAGATCCAACAACTTTCATGCAAATTCATCTTGCAACAACTATCAGCGTTACAATTGTGATGGTAGATCCAATTTTAACTCCTCTGGTAGAAAGATTCCATGCCAAATCTATCGACAATTTAAGCATTATGCAATTGGCTATCCTCAGCGCATGAATCCACATTATTCTAGCAATGTTTCTCATTCTGCTATGGTTGGAAACTCACATTCTCCTCAACCTACCTGGATTGTCGATTCTGGTGCAAGTACTCATATGACAAACTCATACACCAATCTTCAAAATCTTGAACCCTACTCTGGACCTGAGCAAGTTTACATTGGAGATGGCAAAGGTTTGCCTATTCTCCACTCTGGTTCCTCTACATTACTTACTCCTCATCATAATTTTTAACTTAGAAATGTGCTGCATGTGCCTGATTGAAACAAAATCTACTTTCTGCAAATCAGTTTCTTATTAATAAATGGTGTTCTATGTATCTTTATCCTTTTCACTTCGCTGTGAAGGATGTTTCTTCGGGGAATATGCTCTTTAAAGGTCATGTGAAAGATGGGTTCTATCCATTTCAACCACAATCTTCAAGTTATGTAATAAAGGATCATAATGCTCTTACTGCATATGTTCATTCTTCCAGAGATATATGGCATCACAGACTTGGCTATCATTATCTAAAGATTCTAAATAAATTGGCTACTAAGTCTTGTATTTCCATGTCTAGTAGTACAAATAAATCTTTCTGTAATGGTTGTGCATTAAGCAAGAATTCCATATTGCCATTTGTTCCTGTAACTTGTCACACAAGTAAACCTTTAGAGCTACTTCACACAGATGTTTAGGGGCTAGCATATGTCACTTCTGTAAATCATTTCAAATATTATGTCATCTTTATCAATGATCTTACAAAATATTGTTGGCTTTATCATTTGCAATGCAAATCAGATCTGTTTCCTACTTTTGTTAAGTTTAAAAGTCTTGTAGATAACTTGCTGCATACCAAAATTGTTGCTCTCATATCAGATTCTGGTGGAGAATATCTCAGCACTCAATTCTCTAATTTTCTTATTGACAATGGTATCAGTCATCTACTTAGTTGTCCCTATACTCCATAACAGAATGGTTGTGCTGAGCGTAAGCACAGACACATAAATGAGATTACCAGGACATTGTTAACAGTCTACAAGGTTCCTTATGTTTATTGGGATCATGCTATTGCCACTGCTGTGTTTCTCGTTAATAGATTGCCTACTGCATCCAGATTATCCCCATAAGAACGTCTATTTCTCAGATCACCTACTTATGCCACTTTAAAGGTCTTTGGGTGCAGTTGTTTTCCATATTTGCAACCTTACTCTCAGTCTAGGTTGGATCCCAAAAGCAAGCTCTGTGTGTTCTTAGGCTACAATCTCAATCATAAAGGCTACTAATGTCTGAATCCTACTATGAACAAGTTATACATTTCACGCCATGTTATCTTTGATGAGGGTAGCTTTCCTTTCCACAACATTGTAACTTCACAGTGTGCTCCATTCTGAATAGCATCATCACCTTTAAGTAGCATAGCCACTCAACCATAGCTAAGTTCTCTACTTCCACCACACCAGCCATCTCCACCACCATCACCATCACCATCAGGGCCTATACCACCACCAATAGTCCCTATACGAGGTCCACCACTAGTTCCTACAAATACACATCCTATGCAAACTAGGTCCAAATCTGGCATTTATAAACCAAAAGCCTTTTCAGCAACAAGACACCCTATCCTTTCTCATCTCTCTCATGATTATATCCTTACCACCTATCTCTAAGCTTCAAAATATCCTCTATTGGGTTAAGGCAATGCCTGAGGAGTTTCATGCCTTGCAACAAATAGGTACTTGGTCCTTAGTACCCAAAATTGATCATCAAAACATTGTGGGATGTAAGTGGGTTTTCAAAATAAAAAGAAAACATGATGGTACCATAGATAGGTGCAAAGCTCAATTAGTTGCCAAATGGTTTCATCAACAAGAAGGATTGGATTATACTAAGACCTTTAGTCCAGTAGCTAAACATGTGACTATTCGATTATTACTTACTCTTGCTACTCAGTTCGATTGAAGCCTCAGTCAACTTGCTGTCAACAATGCATTCTTGCATGGAACCTTGTCTGAATTTGTGTTCATGCAACAGCCTCCTGGTTTTGAAGATGCCACTCACTCTACTCATGTTTGTTAATTACACAAATCATTATATGGTCTCAAACAAACTCATCGAGCATGGTATAAAAAGCTACATGGAGCATTAAGAACTATTGGCTTCATTGAATCTCAATATGATCACTCTTTGTTTGTAAAAAAGGATCCTATGGTTTTTGTTTTGGTCTATGTTGATGACATTATTGTCACAGGATCATCTACTCTAGCTTGCCAACATGTGATTTCTCAGCTCAGCTTACTATTTCCCATCAAAGATCTTGGTGCACTTCATTATTTTCTGGGCATTGAAGTTCAAAGATCATCCAAAGACATCTTCATTTCACAAACAAAGTATATTCTAGATCTACTAAAGAAGGCTAACATGGATGGGTAAAAAACATATGCCACTCCTCTTAGCACAACCAAACTGGATCATTATACCCCATTGCTTGACAATCATGCAGAATATCGATCCTTAGTAGGTGCCTTACAATATCACACTTTGACTCCACCTGACTTATCTTTTGTAGTAAACCTTGTATGTCAGTTCATGCATAGTCCAAGACAATCACACTTTCAAGCTGTCAAACGAATCCTTCAATATCTCAAGGGTTCCATTGATATTAGTATTTGGTTTTCAAAATCTCCTTATGTACCATGTCTCAAAGCCTTCTCTGATGTTGACTAGGCTAGATGTTCACTTAATCGACACTAAAATGGTGGGTATTGTATCTTTTTGGGTTCATCCATCATTAGTTGGAGTGCTAAAAAGCAACCAACGGTTGCCTGATCTTCAACAGAGGCAGAATACATATGTCTAGCCAACACAGCGGCGGAGATTACATGGATATGTTAGTTACTTGCTAACATTGGTTTCTCTCTTCCTTCTACTCCACAACTCTGGTGTGACAATCAATCAACAATCTTTCTTGCTAAGAATCCATTATTTCATCCACGAACAAAGCATGTTGAAATCGACTATCACTACATTCGAGAAAAAGTGTTATCGAAGGCCATTTCAGTTCACTTTGTTTGCACTCAAGCTCAACTTGCAGACGTTTGTACTATATCTCTTTCCAAGGACAGGTTCTTATTCTTACGATCCAAACTGTCACTTCGTACTCCTCAGTTCAGTTTAAGGGGGGATGTTAAGGAATGTAGTGTAAAAGATTCGGTTTGTAGTAAACCCTAGAGTTGATTAATTTGTTTTAGATGGTTGTGTTAGGGTTGTTAAATTAGTTGAGGTTGTTGTAATAGGTGGCATGTTAGTTAGAAGAATAGAGCTATGTGAGTATGGAAGGATATATATAGATCACACCATTGTAATCAAATTATTCAAGAAATGAAAATTCAATTTCTCAACACAGAATGGGAACTTGGGAAAGGCCTCCATGTTATGGTTGCACTCTTTGCAGGATTCTCTGGTGCGCAAGGCCACTGTCCATGCGACAATGCTCCTAATTAATTAACAGACGATAACATGACTTCAGGTTAAAGGACAAGAAGTGACCCAAGGCTTGCATTTCGCAGTGACTTGGGGGAGGATTATTTATAGGGAACTTTAACGAAAAGCTCCCGGTACTGTTCACTTTAACGAAAAACCACATTTTTACACTAAAATGTCAATCCTGGTACTATTCACTTTACCCTTTATTTTGTCCTTATCATTAAAACTCAAAGTTTTTAAGCCATTTTCATTAGTTTTCTTTTATTTCTAGGGTGGTACATTCCCCTTTTTACCTTTCTCACACTGTTAGTTTCTGTCATTTGATCATCCTCAATTTATTTTAGATATTCAATTCAATGACTAAGGAATTGAGAGCGTGTTGAAGGTAAAATGAGATGTGTGAATAGCACCACTCAATTTCTATATATGAGATTTGAATTTGATGCATATATCACCATTGTTACAGTGGTGTGAATTTGACAGCGTGACCTAGAGAGTAAAATCAAACCAGCCTTTTAAGCGGAGCTAAGGCAAGTTTTATATTTTTATTTTTCACTATTTTATACTTAGCCATGCTCTTTCCTCTATTAAATGATTAGTCGTTTATCATACAAAACTCATGAATTTGATATATTGAGATTTAAATTATTGAATTTGATACATTGAGATTTAAATTATTCTCCTAAGATTCAAAATTTCCAGCTTGTTAGGAGTGTGATTCTTATATTATTGACATCATACTTAAGTTTCCGACCCACTTTGTAATGCCTAATTCTATACCTAATCATATAGGTCCTTCATTGTTGGAAAGATGAGAAAACTTTCATGTAAAATGTTGACTACCTTTTTTCTTTAGGAAAATTAATGAAAATGGATTGAAAACTTTGAGTTTTAATCAAAATGACTAAAAGGTGTTGTAAGTGAATAATGGCATGAGTAACTTTTTAGAGTAAAATTGTCATTTTTCGTTAAAGTGAACAGTATCATAAGTGTTTAGTTAAAACTCATTTTTCTTTCTCTTTCATTGGGGCAATTTTCATATAACCTACTTTTGAAGAGTTATTTACATCAGATGTCATATAACATGTTGCATTTTGCTACAAAGAGAGGGGTATATAATATGTGATAAGTAAGTTAGTTCTCTTGGAGATAAATACTATGCAGGTAGGTAAGTTATTACCTCGAAGGCTCCGGCTCCGCCACGGTGAGTTTCATGTGCTACAACCTTTAGCCCCATTTGGATTTGGTATAACAATATTTTAGTGCACATGTAGGCATATGATTCACGCAAATCTCATATCGGGTGTTTGGCAATACAATAATGCAACGATCATAAAAAGCATAAGTGGTTGTTGGGGTCCCATTTTTATATTCCAGTCTCAAGGATAGTTTACCTTTGGATTTAACTTTATGCTCCCCACCGTTGGATTTAACTTTAATGAAATTGTATGGTTGAGATTGTGGTTTGTGTTTTAATCTTAACCACACAATTTCATTAAAATCAATCTAACGGTGGAGAGCGTATCCCCATTTTTTCAAAAAAAATGGGAATCCCTCCCCTTAAGCTCTATGTATATATTATTTTGCCGACTGCGCTAAATATCTATGTAAATGTACTTTGAAAGAGTTATTTTCCAACTGGTTTTCATATAACTTACATTTTTCTATAGTGAAAGAAGGGTATAATATCATGTGATAAGCAGTAGCAGAGTCAAAAAGTATCATTGGTGGGTTCAATAACAATAGCGTGCATGGGCATAAATTTGTTTGGACGGAATAGCACGTAAATTTGCATTTCATCGAGTCTTGTTAGACCTGATGTCATTTTTCAAGTCATATTGCACACTTGTCTATAGATATCAACAACTTCCGAGCGAGTACCCAAGATTTATAAAAGGCAATACCCAACTTTTTATTAAAATATTCTAAGTTTGAGATTAGCTGACCCACCTCGTCCCAAGTGAATCTGCCCTTGATAATAAGTAAGGTTTCCAATCTCATACAACATGTTGCATTTGGGTTTAAAGTATGGGGGTACAATACGTGATAGGTAAGTTCTTTCCCAAAACGCTCCGCCCCGAGTAAATTTCATGTGCTACAACTATGAGGGGTTGGGTATAACAATCAATACTTTGGTGCATGTATGGCATATGATTCACACAACTCTCATGGGGTGTTAGTGCATATATAGGCATATGATTCACACAACCCTCATGGTAGATGTTGATCATAAATAAGCATCAATATTTTGTTGAACTCAGTACCTAAAATTTCTCAATTTTAGTATCATTTTAAATTATTTTCAATCTTTTAAAACATTCTAATTAAGTACTTAATTTATTGAAAATGTCACTTATGTTAAGCTCCAATTGAATTTCTATTAAATTTGAGGCTTGCTTTGTCTCCAACATCAATAGAAGGTCCTGGAATTATGGCTTCCACCAAGTAATGGTCACCATCACGCGAGCAGAAACAAGCCTTTTGAAATCCTATCTGAATTCTTAACACTCTTTGTTAGGAGATTTTCGATCTTCATTTTTGTTTTCCATTTTATTCGTGAATTTGTTTATTTATCTTTTCATCTTCATGCCTTTCTTGAATTTTTTTATTTATTTATCATTATTCTAGTGTACGTGTAACAAAAAAAATTAATTAGAACTAACGGATGTGATATTTCAATAAGTGGTACTTGTATAAAATAATTAAAAAATTAACACTAATTTAAAATAATACCAAAAAATTATGGAGTTTTAAGTACTTAACATTATTTTGAGTGGATCCCATGTAGTATCGGAAGTCAGTATTTTGCGAGGATTCGGTCTTTTGAGAATATGATGCGTTTTCCAAATGCAAACGGCAAACTACATGATCCTGAAAATAATACGTTAATCCACGTCATAGAGACACCCACACGGAAAGAAAACTCTTTTTTTCTACAAGTTAATTATTTAACGTGGCCATTGAAAATTATGTATTGGATTTTATTATTGTCTTGTACCTTGAATAACAAAAAAAATCTTCTAGATGGCGAGGGTTGATTTAGTTGGTAAGGGCATGCTTGTAGTTAATTTCTAATTCAAGTTCAATCCCTGCTGCTTGCAATTCTTGTTGGTGGGTGATTTGTAAATTTCTACATAAATTCTTACTAACGGCAGCCGACAATTAGGTGTCATGTAAAAGTCTTTCCGGCTTGAGATTGTGGATATGCCCTCTAGTGATGAGGGTAGTCAATCTCTCCCTATATTTTTGTTAACCAAAAAAAGAAATCTTCTGAATTGAAAAATGGAAAGCATATTTTATATCTTTAGTTTGAGGCAAATGTACAAAAAAAACTCATGCCCCTCGTTTTAGAGTATTCTATTTGTTGCCCTTTGTGATGCGAAGATGAATTCGATGTTGTCCCTTGAGTTTTAAGAAAATATAAAGGGAAGATAACACAAAAGCAATTGAACAATGGTCACGGTACACTCCGTGGTGAAAAATAGTGGCGGACAAGTTATTCTTGATAAAAAATGAAAAACTATAAAGTTTCAATTAATGAGGAAAAAAAAAGGAATGAGAACCTAATTTATTTTGAAATGAGACTTATATTACCGATAAGTTTAATTTGTTCGTAAAAAGTTTGTTGTTATACAAGATTCGACGCGTCCAACAAATTATCAAAAGAAAACAAAGTACATACACTATATAAAAAAAAATTAACCGCTCAAGTTACAAGTTCCTCACACCGACAGAACTTCAACGGTATAAAAAACTACATCACAATGGATATGAGGATAGATTCCCAAAATTCTTTAGCTAATAATAGAAACTTGATTGGGAGACAAGTTTGTATATCGAGTTATCCATATTGGCTTATTCTATGAGTGCCATCACGTCTCACTTTCAATCTGTATAGGGAGATATAAAATAATACAAAGAATTATAAAATAGGTCAACGAAATGTTTTAAAAGTCATGCATTTTGAAAAGAAAAAAAAAACATAGCTTGGGTGGGTATAAATATTTACTCTTATTTGAAATTCTTATTTGAATTTTCGCTCCACCAATATCATTAACTTAATAAAACAATATATACGTTTAATCTATATATGAAGCTATAAAATAATACGAATTATAAAATAGACCAAGGAATTGTTATGAAAATCATGCATGTTGAACTTAGATGCGTAGAGAAACGCTTGAAAGACTCGTATGAGGTTTTGGATAATGATTTATTTTTGTTCCTATTTGCTTCAAAGTATGAGTAAATGTTTGACAAATATTAATCAAATCAATCATTTAGGGTTTTGGATGGTACTTATAATTTAGGTAACCATTAAAGATAATAATCATAGTTGTGAGTACTATGATCTTGCATTGCATATAATCGTACCAAAATGTGTATAGAAAATGAACATAAGATAATATATTCAGTAGGACAATCTTGTCAGCCTACCCCCAAATGATGGAATTATGTGAATAGAAAGTTGTTACAGGTGTCATATTTTCTCGTCAAGAGGTTTATCTTATTCTTTCTAGCCACTTAAGTTAGTCACATGATCTATAATCTAGTAGACATGAGCTTAATCTAGGCTCCATAACTATTATTATTGTTATTATTTAATGTGATCTTTGAAAATTATGTATTGGATTTTATTATTGTCTTGTACCTTGGATAACAATAAAAGTCTTCTGGAAAGGAATGCTGCTATAAAGGAGGCAGAATTACAGTTCAGTTAAAGTATAATGGCAGGATAGCCGCCGCTAACTAAATTCACACAATTTTCGTATAGTAAACATGAGCTTAATCTAGGCCCCATAACTATTATTATTGTTATTATTTAATGTGATCTTTGAAAATTATGTATTGGATTTTATTATTGTCTTGTACCTTGAATAACAATGAAAGTCTTTTGGAAAGGAATGCTGCTATAAAGGAGGCAGAATTACAGTTCAGTTAAAGTATAATGGCAGGATAGCCGCCGCTAACTAAATTCACACAATTTTCGTATAGTAAACATGAGCTTAATCTAGGCCCCATAACTATTATTATTGTTATTATTTAATGTGATCTTTGAAAATTATGTATTGGATTTTATTATTGTCTTGTACCTTGAATAACAATAAAAGTCTTCTGGATGCCAACGAGATTGGTTCAGTTGATAAGAGTGTACTTGTGGATAACCTCCAATCTAAGTTTGGTCATCGTTGCCAGCAGTTCTCGTTGGTGGACGATCTGTAAATTTATACCAATTACAGTTGGCAATTAGGTGTTACGTGTTTCGGCTCGAGATTGTGATATGGCCTGACGCTAGTAGTGAGATTAGCCAATCTCTCCCTAAACTTTTTGTTCAAAAAAAAATCTGGATTGGAAAATGGAAAGCATATTTATCTCTTTAATTTGAGGCAAATATACAAAAAAAGAACTCATGCTCCTCGTTGTAGAGTATTCTATTTATTTTTTGAACACATGATAATGTATACATTAAAGGGGAGGGGAAGCGGGTTAAGTCTTATAAATTAATAGGCTTACCATAATAATGTGGTTCAACTTAGTTTATAAGTGAAGATGAGTACTACTAGACCAGAGTACTTAGTGACTTTAGACTATTCTATTTGTTGCCCTCTTGTGATGCGACGATGAACCCTATGTTGTCTTTTGAGTTTTAAGAAAATATAAAGAGAAGATAACACAAAAGCAATTGAACAATGGCCGTGATACACTCCGTGGTGACCAATAGTGGCGGACAAGTCAATTTTGATAAAAAAAAATGAAAAAGAAATACGGTTTCAATCAATGAGAAAGAAAAATAAGGGATGAGAACCTAATTTATTCTAAAATGAGACTCCTATCACCGACAAGTTTAATTTGATAGTAAAAAGCTCGATTGTTATACAAGATTCAACACGTCTAACAAATTATCAAAAGAAAACAAAATACATACACTATCAAAATATTTAACCACTAAAGCTACAAGTTCTTTGCAACACCGATAGAACTTTAACTTTATAAAACACTACTACATGATGGAACTTTAGCTGATCATAGAAACTTGATTGGGAGACAAATATGTATATCGAGTTATCCATATTGGCCTATTCTATGCAAGCATATTTGATATGTTATTTTTTGCTTTCAGTTTCGTTTGGAAGCTAAATAAAATGAGTAAAAAAAATTTGTCGGCACAGACCAAATAAGGTGGTGCAGTAACATGGCAGCTCCATGAGTGTCGTCACTTCTCACGTTCAATCTGTATAGGGAGCTATAAAATAATACAGAGAAAGGACGGTTTGATATAGATGCCTTGTTTTTTAATTACATAGACTAAATATCTTTCTTTTAAAATTTTGATTAAACATGCTATAAGTTTGGGGATTATTAATTTATTTTATTTTATTTTCTTTTGGCAAATTATCTTGTTTTGTTTTCATTATTTCTGTGCATTTACAATTCTAAAAATTTTCATTAGTTCATAAAATTATGAAACTTTGAAATTTTTCAATACTCATCTACAACATTGGTGTTTATCTTGACTCATAAAGCGTACCTAAAAGACAACTTGCAAAAGTTTTCTTTAAATAATTGGCAAATACATAATACACATATATAGAATGTAGATACAAACAATAAAACAGAAAGTTACTAAAACATACATATTGGTACATTTAAAATAAACGTACCTAAAATCCATCAATAGACTTCAATTTAACATGGGTACATTTTAATTCAACATGGATATATTTCAATTTAGTAATGGTGCATTTTAATTTACTATGAAGACATTTTAATTTGGCATAGTTACGTTTTAATTTAAAAATAAGTGATGTTGGTACATTAATTTCACTTGAATCATAGTTGAATTCTAATGAAGATAATAGAGAATGAGAAAGAATATTAGAAACGATTTTACCAAGTTAGAAATGATTTATATATATTATACTATTGAAAAATCTTCATATTTTGACCAAAAAAAAAAATCTTAATAATTTAAGCTTTTTAGTCCTCAATTAATTTGGTTATTATCTGTGAGTTTTTTTTATTAGCACCCCACTAATTGTTGAATACACCCCACTTAATATTTATTGTTAAATGACTTATATAAAAAGACTATTTAAACCTTAAAAAGTAAAGAAAAACAATTATTTTCTTCCTACGCTCCAAATCATTTAAAAAGATCCTAACCACTTGTAAATTATATATAATTTTATATACACCTGCACTCACAATGTCTTGTGATTATGTATTTTATATATATATATATATAATGTTAAGGATTCTGCAACATAAGAGATCAAGTACTGTGAAATATTCATATATTTTTTTAGATAGTGTTGTATTGTTTTTTTTCTTTTGCTAACAATTTTTAGGCATGTTTGCTGTTTATTTTTTAGGATGGTTTGTGGTGCAATTTTGCAGAAAAGAGAATCTGCATGGACACAGCAATAGCACAATCAACTAGCCCTTTCATGATTTTTTATTTCAGAAAAGCCAGAAAAGTAGCCATTTCTGAGTTTACAATCAAATTTACATCTAAAGCCTAATTCCCCTAAATTGACAAAAACCTTGAAGCAGTAGAACCATGCGCACTGTTTGTGTGCTAAAGGCAAAGGGTTTAAATTTATTTTTTGAGGTAGATTTTGGTGTGGGGTGTGAGGGTAGTTTTGGTTAGTAAGTGGGGTGTATTAAGATATTTTTTTAGTTTAAAAAGTAAGTATGGGGTGTTTTAAGTATGTGGGGTGTATTCAACAATATGTGGGGTGCTAATAAAATATACTGTTGAATTTTTTAAATTGAGGAAAGGATAAAGATAATAAATTAAATAATATTATTTGAAGGCATTCTAAAATAGAAATTAATTGAATATAAATTTGAAAAGCAACTAAATCAAGAATATACGTGGAATAGATGGTTTAATCAAAAGTGAAAGCACCTAAATCTAAAGTTAAAAAGGAATGAATCTTTACTCTAAAAATGTTTAAAATGAGGCATCTAATTCTAATTTTGGCACACCCCGATCTAAAATATCGAGGCGTGCAGGCCGTCATATGAGGGTGACGTAGCCATGTGCGCTGTGCGGAAGAATTGAAGTGAAAATGAGAGGAAACGAAAAGCAAACAGAATAATTTACAACATAAGGATAAGTGAGTAAAAGTGATGAAAAAGAAAGCATAACAACACAACATCAAAATTCAAGTAGTCTAGGTGCAGTCCAAAATAAACAAGTACTAAGAAAACGATAGCCAGAAAAATCATATATGGATGGTGCTCTGTCAAAACTGCCTCGATGCCTCGCTCACCACCAACGTCACCGCTACCTAAAACCTGGAGGAGCTCAAAACAAAAAACATGAGTGGGCAAAAACAACACTTTTTCCAAAACCGTTTCAATATCAAAGTAGTAACCCCTCTCCGTAAAACCCGTATACTTTCCCAAAAAAGATCATATGTATTCATATATCAAATCATGCTGGAAAAAGATAAATCTCAAATATGTCATCTTAGAATACGCCATGTCGAATATCCAATCAAACAGTATAAGCATCAAGCAGGTGAGATAAATCAAATCATAATATGCCGGCAATATCAATACGTCAGTTAGAGTCACCCAACGTGACCTGTATGGCTGAATATATAGCTCCTCAATCACTATCCTGCACATGAGTCAGAACCACCTATAATGGTCTTTACGACAGTCTAGGTGTATAAATACGCTCAGTGCTACGATCACGTGAAGGCTGTGCGACATATCGTAAGTCACCTACGAGTCAGAACCACCTATGTGGTCTGTACGACAGGCTGACACTTGCCTTGGATCTAAGGTGAGCGTACGGTGCGGGAGGTGAACGATCATGTGAAGGCTAAGCCCTACTATGGCGAAGCACAAACACCGGGGTGCAGGAATATGAGCTATATCTCAATCTCATCATCATCACAACTATCACTAACAAGTATACTCACCTGACTTACCTGAGCATCTGCGGCGCCAAAGCATAACCAACACAATCATAATAATAATATCAACGATATCCGACATGACATTTCAATTTATAAACCATTTAAAAACGTAATTTCTAGGAAAAATACCAATTTATATATATATATATATATATATTGAAAACAAAAGCCCACTCACTGATACGTAGAAGGATCGTATTCCCCAAGTCTCGCGTGGTTGCGCTCTTCCTCTGGATAGGCCTTACCTATATGCGAAACAATTATAAAACCGTCAATTTAATGCACATAACTAACATTAGGTAATAACTTCTCATATATTGCTCAATTGGGGTGTTTGAATATACGAACATGCTCTACTCAAATCCACGAACACCCCCATATTTTTAGAAAAAAATTTCGATGTGTCACGCGCCCCCATGCGTCGGCCAAGGCACGTGCCTAGCACACAGATGGAATCCCTAACGCCGTTAGGGAATATTCCGTCAACTTAAACCTGATGCCGTTACATTCCGTTAGGAATATTCTGTCAACTTTGACAGAATATTCCTTCGTCCCCTACCTCAAGTCACCGAAATCCGGGCGCCGACGACCGCTGCGTCGCCGGATTCTAGAAAAACTTTAAAACCTTATTTCTAGCTCATTTCAACACTAAAATTCATGATTCTTTCACCAAAATGAAGCTTAAGACCAAAGGAAGAGAAATATACCAATTTGAAGTTCAAAATTCGCTAGAAACTCGTTGGAGAAATTCCATGAAAATCGGCCACACTTGCAATTCGCTATCCCGACGTCCAAAACGATCCAACGACACTCCCCGAGCTTCGTGGAGGAGTTCTAAGGCCTCCTATGATCTCAAAACTAGCTAAAACTCCCACGATCAAAAGCATGTGAACAGTGCCATCGTCGGAGCTTCACGGTTCCAGGGGTTTTCGAAGGTCTTTCACTCAACCAAAGGTATGGTTAATTTTGTTAGGTCACAAGGAACATGAAGAAAGCATTTGGGACTTTGATCCGTGCCAAAATTGTGAGATGCAAGGTTGTCCGTACGTTGCAGGGAAAACGGGAGAATTTTAGAGAAGAAGGAGAGAGAGACAGAAATGGAAAGATGGGTGTGCCCGTGTGCATGTCTGTGCGTGTGTGTGTTTAACCAATCACACAAAAAACCAAGCCCAAGTTCTCATTGGGTCCAATAATGTGGGAAACAACCCCATTGGCCCAACGTAGCTCACATCCACAACCACAAACACGTAAAGGTAAAAACGTCAATTCACGCTGTCGATAAAAATATTTCGGGACGGGCTGTCACAAATTTTCTCTACATAGAAGAGAGAATTATAAAATAGATCAACGAAATGTTTTAGACGTCATGCATTTTGAAAAGCATATGTATAGCTCACGTGATGAGTATTTAATCTTATATTTAAATTTTGTGTTTGAATTCTTGCTCTATCAATATCAATTGTTTAATAAAGCAATGTATATGTTTAATGTGTATAGAAAGTTATAAAATAATACAGAGAAGTATAAAACAGATGAACGAAATGTTTTGAAAGTCATGAACGTTGAACTTAGATAAGTTATGAATGTTTGAATAGAAAAACGCTTGAAAGACTCGTACAAGATGATGAGTTAAATTTTTTCCAATTGCTTCAAAGTATGAGTAAATGTTAGACAAATATTAAGTGGAACGTAATCAATCATATAGGATTTTGGATGTTACCTATAAATTATGGTATCATTAAAATCATAGTTGTGTGTCCTATGATTTTGCATTGCACATGATTATCCACTTTTTCCAAGCAAAGTGGCATCCAATCAATCTCATAATTTTTTTTTGGGTAAATTACAAAAAACTACCTCAACTATTAGTGTTTTGACACTTTCATACCTCATCTTTTAAAAGTGACAATGTCATACCTCATCTTACAAATTTGTGTCAATGTCAGACCTCCGTCAAATTTTCTGTTAATTTCTCCGTTAAGTGTGACGTGGCTAGAGATGGGACCCATTTTTTTATTAAAATTAATTAATTAAATAATAAAAAATTAAAAAACAAAAAACCAAAAAAAGACCCATCAACCGTGTCCCCCCTCCCCAAAAACCCAGATCCCCTTCTCTCCTACCCAACCCTCTCTCTCCTCTCTCCCTCCATCTCTCTCTCCCCTCTCGCCCTGCAGCCTGTACCCCTAAAATCCCAAAACCCTTCCCACCCTTCCCCCCCCCAACCTTCCTCCACCACCCACCTTCTTCAATGCCAAAGAGGCCGGCGATGGCTTCACTCGCACCTCCTCGAGCTGGTCCCTATTCATGTCGAGGAATCGGGGCCGTCGATGATGTTGATGTCTTCCTCGGGGAAGAGATGCCCGAGAGGGTTCGTGAGCTTAGTGGCGGCGATCGGAGAGAGAATGAGGAGGAGACCCAAAAAAATTAAGATGAACTAAAATATGCAATACCATGACCATCCTCTATCCACTTCACAAGACCTTTTGGCTTCCCGTTGAAATTTGATGCTTTTTTTTTTGCACAACTCAATACGAATAATCTTTGCAGTTAATTGATTTTTCATATTGGTCTTGGGCGCCATGATTAATTTGATATCTGTGGGGACACGGGTTGAGGGGAGAAGGGGAGGGTGTGTTTTTGGTTTCTGGGTTTTGGGGAGAGAGAGAATAGAGAGAGAATAGAGAGGGGAGAGTAAGGGATCTGGGTTCTGGGGAGAGAGAGAGCAGAGAGAAGGGGATTGGGGTTTTTTTTTGGCCGGGGAGGGGGGGACACGGGTTGATAGGTGTGTTATTGATTTTTTTGATTTTTATTTTATTTGTTT
Organism: Crataegus laevigata; assembly: GCA_963580275.1. NCBI lineage: Eukaryota > Viridiplantae > Streptophyta > Magnoliopsida > Rosales > Rosaceae > Crataegus > Crataegus laevigata. The sequence goes on along the minus strand of OY756940.1, from coordinate 10,415,326 downwards.
AAAATTATTTTTAATATTTAATTACTTTTTTTAATATTTAATTAATTATTTTTTAATAAAAATTGGGTCCCATCTCTAGCCGCGTCACACTTAACAGAGAAATTAATAGAAAAATTGACGGATGTCTGACATTGACACAAATTCGTAAGATGAGATATGACATTATCACTTTTAAAAGACGATGTATGAAAGTGTCGAGACACTAATAATTGAGGTAATTTTTTGTCATTTGCCCTTTTTTTTTCTTCATCAACTTTCATATCTTTATGTCAAATGGGTAGGGCTGACGGCTGAATATGCACGCAAAAAGCATGTTCTTTCCAGTTTTCAATATTATTTTAATTATATCTTTTAAAAAAAATGAACATTTTGGAAAGGAGAAGATTTTGTCTTTGCTATCTTTTCTGGTAAATACTTCCTTTCCTACCTAAATCTTGTTGTGATCAGATCTGATTGATCATGTGTCACGATCATGGTAGCGTATAAGATAAAGATTTAATTAAAATATTAATCACATCATAAGAAGGTAAACTTTAGACCAAAAAAAAGAAGAAGGTAAACTTAATAATTTTTTAAAGAAAATTGTACCAAAATGTGTATAGAAAAATGAAATAAAATAATATTCAATAAGGCAATCTCAGACTATTAAAAATAATGGAATTATGTGAATAGAAAGTTGTAATATACGGCTACTTAGTATTACAATTCAATGATATTCTCTTTACTTGTACTTAAGAGATTTTATGCTCGATTCACCCCAAAATTGATTTCGAACCAATTATTATGGCTACTCATTGTGAGATTTTCTTCAATCCCCACCTCTTTGGTTGATGGCTCATTTTTCCCACAAAGATGAACTTCATTCATGGGACTTGGACAAAAATACATTGGTTGATGGCTGTTATATCCCATGCTATTGATGTATTAGTATATTCCAATTAATAATAGTCTCATCTGCTCGATAGAAAATGAAAAATAGAAAACAAAAGGCAGCCACAAAACCAGATCAATACAAGTGTCATATTTTTTTCAACACGTGGTTTATCCTATGCCTTTTTTCTTTTCTTTTTTAATTTTATTTTTAATTTTTTTTATAGCCACATAAGCAAAAGAAGCAGTCAAAATATTATCCACAATTCTAACCAATCTTTTCCCAACACTCCTCAATAAGATTACTCCCTTAAATTATGTTTTGGCATTGAATTAGGTCATAATATTATTATTATTATATAAATGATTTAAGATCTCACATCATCCAGGGGTGAGGATCTGTAAACCTTATATGTACATTCTCACATCCAATTAGCACGAAATCTTTTGAGAGCTCACTGGCTTTGGAGTTCATCAGAACTCTGAAGTTAAGTGAGTTTGCACGAGAGTAGGCTAGGATGTGACAAATTACATATTAATAAAATCTTCTTTGTCAACCAAAAAATGAAGAAAAGTTAATTCAATCTTCTAAGTTTCTAACACAAAATAAAATCATAGGCATTTAAGTAAATTCACACAAACTAAATTTTATAGTTATTTTTTAAAACCTTACCCACAAGTAATCCTAACATCCTCTAATTTGAACAATAAAAAATACAAATACAAATTTCTCTCTCTCATTCCACGTTTCTCTTTTTTCCCCCTCTCTTTCCCATTTTAGAAACAGATATTATCTCACACAAAGTGTGGCGCATTATTATTATTAATATTATTTATTTTATGATAACTTTGTTTCTTTCATTTTTTTAGTACAAATGATATTTTACACTAATTTACACTAAAATATGAAAGTTTTAACTCAGAACGCGTAATGTAAGATTGAAGAGGAAGTCATTAGCCATAAGAATAATCCATCACCTGATGCTTTCACCTGGTTAACATCATGGATTCAAAATGCATTGACTTCACATAAAATTATACGTGAAAAAAAAAATTAAAAATAGAGAGTCATCGGTCACATGAGCAACGTGACGCAACTACACACATAAGAAATAACACGAAGTATGCTTAGTTGTAACACCTTTTAATCTCGTGATAAGTTGGGATATAAAATAGCGGTAGAAAATTAAAGCATCTGGAAGGGTGTAGGGTTGAGAGTGCATGGGAGGCTCTTGTGTGGGTGAGAGGACAAGATGGTGGGTGGCAAGCAAAATAAGATGAAAAATGTGGCTAATAGTTTAGGATTTGGTGGCTAAAAAGTAATAGAATCACGGTCTTGGTCATGAGTCTCGTGATGTTGCCCAAGTCCCACACGGCTGCCGTGTAAAAAGATGAGTGAACCCCCGTAATCTTCAGACCATCCGTCATCCAACCAACGACACGCTTTATCTTTTATCCATGGCAATCCTAACTAATTAACGAGAGATTTTTAGTATGATGTGGTACACAACATGTCTCTATAGAAATGATGAGTTATGTGTGTTAAAAAATTAATAACTTAAAAATTAAAATTCTCTACTACTTGCATAAAAACATGTGATGTATCATCTGTGTTTCCGTCACAACTAAAAATTTCTCCTAATTAACATCTTATAATTTTGATTATCTGTAGTGTAATAGGATTAGGCAACGTTTCATATGTAAAATAATAAAGATAAGGAGTAAAATTGTTATCGAGACTGCAAAATATTCACCATGTACTTATGAATCGGTAATTTTCTTTTATTGTGTTCTTATAAATGAGGATTTTGCGATTTATTTGTGTGACATCCCACATCGCCCAGGGGAGTGATCCTTAAATGTATATTCTCATCCCTACCTAGCACGAGACCTTTTGGGAGCTCACTGGCTTCGGGTTCCGTAGGAACTCCGAAGTTAAGCGAGAAGGGGGCTAGAGCAATCCCAGGATGGGTGACCTCCTGGGAAGTTGCTCGTGAGTTCCCAGAAACAAAACCGTAAGGGCGTGGTCGGGGCCCAAAGCGGACAATATCGTGCTACGGTAGTGGAGCGGGCCCGGGAGGTGGTTGCGCCCGGGCTGGGATGTGACAATTTGGTATAATTTCAGTTTGCTTTGTAGAAAGGATGAACACATCATTAAAACTTTATTGCTGTGTTATTCTTTTTTTTTATTGGACAAATTCTCTTACTATTATTAGGAGATATGAGAGAGTTTAAAACCATTACAATAATTTAGGAGATGGGGAGTTTAGAACTCACTATGATCAGAAACCCAACTCTTATCCACTAGAATATTTGACTACATGCGTGTTATTGAATAACACATCAAATTAGTGTAACGGGGATAAAGTAATTCGGTTTCAAATTAGTGTAATTGGTTCTACTCGGAATTTTCTATTCATGATAATCAGACTTAAAACCTCGTACTTATAAATAAAGATGGACATCACCAAATCATAATACTTGTATAAAGATTTTGGTATTAAATTCATAAACTAAAATAAAATTATTAATTCGATATATCCATGAATTTGATACCATGCATGTTATTCGAGTAAAAAGATTTCTCTAGTCACCTTTAGTTTCTAGATATTGTTGATGTATCCCTCTTAAATAATATTTGTCCCTCGTTAATTAGAGATATTTTTTCAAGTAACGTATATTCAAGCGGTATTTAACACGTCACAATACAAATAGAGAAACAATATATTTTTTCATGTCTCTCCGCTTATTTTACAACACGTGAAGTTTCCACTCAGCTTATTTGGAAAAATTTATTCTTGTCAAAATAAGACACCAGATTTTTCTCTCAAGTCAAAATGTTTTTTATTACGGAGCATTACAACCAATTTTAGGTCTCCATCATAATTACAGTTCAACTCCCTCACCCCCTCTGGCATTTGTCCCACACACAACAGTGCATTGTACGCACAGCCCATCTGTATAAATACAAGGCTCCTCCAATGACTCCCTCCAATTATTACAAACTCAAGTTGCCTTCTCATAGTTTATCGCCGAACGCCACCCCCCCATTTTTTATATAAACACACAACTCCAACCGTCCAACGCACAGAGAGATCGGTTCCATAACTTTCCAAATACGTCTCTGTTTCCGCCCGTTTGGACTTTGGACTTTTGCTTCGTTTCACCTTCTTCTTCGCCCTGCGTTTTTGAAATCGTCGTTTCTCAGAACAATTTTCAGAAACTGGATTTTTTGTTTTCTGAGGAGATTTTCCACAACCCCTCTGCACAGAAAAAACATAGCAGGCGTGTAGTTAAATGGTGATCGTGAGAAAAGGAGGCGAGGAGGACAAGTACAAGAGGAGCAGTGGAAATTACAGTAACAAGGGAATGCGACTGGGGAAATACGAGCTTGGAAAGACACTCGGGGAGGGTAATTTCGGGAAAGTAAAATTTGCTAAGAACGTCGAGTCCGGCCAGTCCTTTGCTGTTAAGATTCTGGAGAAGAACAAAATTATTGACCTCAAAATAACCGACCAGGTTCTTCTTTTTTCCTTTTAATCTTAATTTGTTTTTCGAAGTTCTAATCTTAATTAATGGGTTATTTTTTTATGTTTCAAAGTTTTAATCTTTTTGCTTAAAAGTTTAATCTTTCACTGATGGGATTGTTTATAAACTTTGGGTGGGAATTATGGATCCTGCAATCGAAACTGAAATTGGCATTCAAGTTTTTGTATGTTTTAGAAAAAATTTCCATATTTTCTCTTTGCGGAAGAATATCTTAAACTGCTCTAATTTACGGACAAGGTAATCGATACTCGGATGTGTCAAACTGGCTTAACTCATATCTACAGTTTTGTTCGTTCCAAATTTGACGAAGAAAATAACAGAACTGAAAATTTGCAGATAAAGAATGAGATTGGAACTTTGAAGCTACTCAAGCATCCCAACGTTGTCAGATTACATGAGGTACGACAATGCTACTACAACTCTGCTAATTGTGTTCTTCTGGTTTAAGTCAGTTATAATTGTTTAATCAATAGTTTGATTCGTAATCATCATCAACATGATCTTTAATCCTCCACTAATTAAGGATTTACAGCGGACTAATACTTTAATAGTCACATCGGATCATGAGTCCATCTGTAGGATGTTTGGTTTTACTTGGTAACATTTTCTGATGTTTACCATGTGTTCGAGCTGATACGCGATTAAAGTAGCATTAGTAGGTAAACCGAATGGACCACAATATTTATTTCCCACATGGCCTCGGTCCCCTTTTGTTTGTTGTCACCTTCAATCGCTTGTTACATTTTTGTGGCTGTTAATTTAGTAGACGTTTAGTGGCCTAGATGAGATTGGATTTAGTATTTTAGATTGGTTAGGCTATGATTGGATTTAGTGTATATATATATAAAAGGCTCCCTTAAATCAGCACTCCCCGCTCATCAACCCAAAACCCATACATGCGACCCCTACAATTCAAAACAAATAAGAACTCGTAAACTCACCACCTACCACCCACTAACGACCCACCACACCTTAAATATGAAAGTAACGCTTGGAGATTAAATTTGTAAACTAAATAATGTGTCACCGATAGAAATGAACACATTTATCAATGATTAAGTAATAAAACAATGTCTTTTAGTTTCTAAAATTTTATTTACAAATTTAATCTCCTTACCCTAAATCGAAGAAGAAGATCACAGGCAAAATCAAAGAAGAAGATCTTTGCGGTTGACAGCGAAATCAAAGAAGATCGCCTAAAAACGACGAATAAATTGAAGAAGAGGATTGATGACCAAATGAAATAAGATGATCGCGCAACAAAAAAGAATTCATGCAGATTAAGAAGGAAATCACAGAGGTGGACTTGTAACTCGTGTGTGAGGATGAGATACACATCCCACCTTATTTCAAATTCATAACCTATCGCTCATAACATGTCCAAAATACATATCATAGCCATTTTAATTGAACATAACCTGTCACACCTAGCACACCAAACTAAACCCTTAAATCACACATTATTACACAATCTTGCATTCTGCTAAGAAATATCTCAATGGTTATGTTAGTAACATTTATACAATATCTCTCTTAGAGATACTGCTCACAATTTAACGCTAATCATCATGCTAGCAACATAAAATATTATTTTAAAAATATAAAGCGGTATAGAATTTATGAGAGTCCCACTTTTGAGTACAGCTGTCTTCACCAACCAGTTTATAAAAGCCACGTGTCTACAGTGTTATCATCCCCACTTCCCTGCGGGGTACGGGCTACGGCGGCTCTTGCGTGGAATGATCTGGAAAACCCACCATCGGCTGTTAGCTTCTCGGAGTTTAGAATGCGGTCCCACATGAAAGCTTTGCGGTGGATAAGGTCCATCAATAACGTTTTAATTATTTTCACCCACTTTACGTAACGCCTTAACTTTATGCCCATTTTGTCCCCATTAAAATTAAAAACGAAAATGACAGGTGGCTTAGTGTATTCGTCAAGTACCTTAAAAATAATTTTTAGTATTGTAAATTAATATTAGGATGTACAATAATCGTCTTATGCAATTGTTTAGTATAAATGCCTTCATGTTTCGCCTAAGACTAATCAAGACAGGAACAATATAGTATAAAATAAATGAATTTTAATAAGAAAAAGAAAGGAAGGGGAGAAGTGTGAGTATATTGGTTAAGAATATGCTTTATGTTAGGCCAAATTGATTCTCCGAGGACAAGTATGTGTCTCACACACAACTATTAACGAAAAGCTAATTTTATCTAAGTTATTTATTTATTTATTTAAAATAATACAGTTCTTCGATTTCTTGTTTGTGAAAGGGTTGTTAGGCCAAATTGATCCTCCGAGGATAAGTAGGTGTCTCACACACAACTATTAACGAAGAGCTAATCTCATCTAAGTTTTTTTTTTACTTAAAAAAAATAAAATTCTTCAATTTCTTCTTTGTGAAAGGGTTGTTAGGCCAAATTGATCTTCGAGGACAAGTAGGTGTCTCACACACTCTTAAGTTTTTATTTTTTTATTTTTATTTTTTTAAATACAGTTCTTCGATTTCTTCTTTGTAAAAGGGAATGAGTAGTTCCAACTCTTGACCTCTTCCAACATTGCCATATGTTGATTTGTGATTTGTCTGCGAGAAGGAACGACTCCTTACATACAATTGGGCAAGTATTTTCAAAGAAATTGTTAGTAGCAATAGTTTGTAAAAGATATTAATTGTGGAATTGAGAAAAATAAGATAATATTCCTTGTTTCTAATCATTTTTATTAGAGTGTTCAAAGCAATGACCAACAATGCTTCGTTTGATACTAAAATTGTGCTCATCTTGCAGGTTGTAGCTAGCAAAACCAAGATTTACATGGTCCTAGAATATGTTACCGGCGGCGAATTGTTTGACAAAATTGTAAGGAGCTCTTACTCTAAGCAGCTTCTAACAAAAACAAAATGGTTATCGAACGAGCACATGATGGAGAACATATAAGTTACTAAGTAGTGGTTATACTAATAAGTTTCTCCGTGCTGCAGGCACACCATGGAAAACTTAGAGAAACCGAAGGCAGAAAGCTTTTCCAACAATTAATCGACGGTGTGAGCTACTGTCACAACAAAGGCGTCTTCCATCGGGATCTTAAGGTACTTCCTGCATTTCCCAAACATTTATTTTTACGATATGGAGCCAAAACAAACTGCATGGTGTTCCAGTTTGCTCACACTTTCAAATATTGTATGTTCTGGTTGCAGCTTGAAAATGTTCTTGTTGATGCCAAGGGGAACATAAAGATATCGGACTTTGGCCTCAGTGCTTTGCCCCAACATTTTCGGGTACAGTACTCTTCCAAACCAAACTTTAAGTTTTGCGTCAAGTACGAGTAATTTAACCCTTTGATTGTTTCTGATATGTCAGGAAGATGGTTTGCTTCATACAACCTGTGGAAGCCCCAACTATGTTGCTCCCGAGGTTCTTGCTAACAAAGGTTATGACGGTGCCACCTCCGATATATGGTCATGTGGTGTCATCTTATACGTCATTCTCACCGGATTTCTTCCTTTCGATGACAGAAATCTTGCAGTTCTCTATCAGAAGGTATCGACGAATTCTCTTTGAATCTTTCTTGCGTTGAGTGGAGGAACTTTTATTGTTTGCACTCCATCGCTTCGATGCTAATATTTTTAGGGGATTTCAGATCATTAAGGGGGAAGCTTTGATACCGAAATGGTTGTCACCCGGTGCAAAAAACTTGATCAAGAGGATTCTCGATCCCAACCCTGCTACCAGAATAACAATGACCGGCATCAAGTCAGACGAATGGTTCAAGCAGGATTACTCTCCTGTAAACCCTGATGAAGAAGAAGATGTAATCATCGATGATGAAGCTTTCTCAATACATGAAGTGGTATGAATTCGCAATTCGTGTCCGTTATCTACCCTTTTCGGCTATCCCTTTTTATCTGTGCTAAAACTGAGAGTTATTTCTTTTGGTATAGCCATCTGAGGGGGAGAAGAGTCCAGACGCCCAGCATGCGCACACCCATATCAATGCCTTTCAGTTAATCGGAATGTCCTCGTGTCTAGACCTCTCCGGCTTCTTTGAGAAAGAGGTGAGGATAAATTGATTTATCTTCTTGTTTGGCATTGAATGTTTCGATTTTTCTACCGAAGTTGAAAGTTCTTGATTATATCTGATTGTGATATCTGCATTCTGTCTGAGTTAATTTAGGATGTGTCCGAGAGGAAGATCAGATTTACTTCCAACCACTCTGCAAAAGATTTGCTCAAGAAAATCGAAGAAATCGTAATGGAGATGGGATATTGTGTCCAGAAGAAAAATGGAAGGGTTAGTATTGTATACACCCTCATTTTCTACTCAAATCCAAAAAAATACTTGCGTTTCAATCATATAAACTCGTATAAATCATGTCGTTTTCATTTCAATATCGACTAAAATATCGTCATGTTTTCTCGATAATTCAGTTAAAAGTGATGCAAGAACACAAAGGGGTGAGAAGCCTGGGCAGTCTATCAGTTGCAGCAGAGGTAAAATTTCATTCCCAAACTTTTGGAGTACTTCTTCCCGGAAAAGTATATTTACCAGCATGCATTTGAAAATTTAAGTCTACTTGAATATCAACTTATAAATTATGTTCATAATTGCATCAGGTGTTTGAGATAAGCCCATCTTTATTTGTAGTAGAGTTAAGAAAATCATATGGTGATTCTTCTGCATATAGACAGGTATGCATACCCCCCTCTCTTGCAAATTTACCGCCACACCCCTTCTCTCTTGGGTTTCAGGCATTAAATCAGTTATTTTGGTATGTGCAGTTGTGTAAAAAGCTATCAAACGATTTAGGTGTTCCCTCAACCCAAGATTTGCTGACCAGCTAGTGTGATTAGAATGTATATAGAGTGTGTGTGTATATATATCCATTTATTACAATTTTATGTAATATTCAGTTTTGGATGCAAGACTCGAGTAAATGCGAAATTTGATTCAGATTGCGAGAAAAACATCCTTGTGTAGTTTAGCCCCTGAGCACTGGCGGATTGTTTCCGATGTCCTGAGCCCTTCATCTCGGGTTAAAAAATGCTGTAGTAAAACAAAGTAACTTGGTGAACAAGAGAGTACCTGCTGTCTTCAACCAGATGCTAGAAAGTACATTGCTGCAATGCTGCTGCCAATATTTCTACCATGTAACCTGAATCAAGCTGCTGTTCTCTGCAGCTTGAATTTTGCCATTCAACGCGGTCTTGTACTTCTCGTCTCTGCTTAAGGTTAAGCATAGATTCAATATGCAGAGAAGAACAAAGACCATACAAGTTTTATTTCCACTGTCACTAACATCAACTGCCATATGCAAACTCCTGTACCCGCTTGCGTACGACCAGCTTTTTCAGCCATTTTCAGGTTGCTTGGCTGCCAATGATAGGCCTGCAGAAAAGTTATAAACAGAATGTGAAGAGTGCTGAAATTCCCACTACTTCGGACTACTTTCCTGCCCATTACCCTTTAACCCATGATGGTGGATGCCTCCTAATGCTTCATCCGTAACCTTAGTGGGGAGTTAATTGCCGATGAATGGAATCAAAGAAAAGATGGAATCAATAGATGAGTCGATTTCATTATTTGGTTCAAACTTACGGAAGATTGAAGCCATTCTATCGCGTTATTAACCGTCGAATCAAATTTTTAAGTACCAACGCATAAAGACAGTAGCCTTCAACGACGGTATACATTCTTTATTATAATCGCAAAGAGAGGGAATACAATGTTGGATAGTTATTACATCATCCAGATACATCACTCCTCGTCGTATACACTGTACAAATCAGGCTATCCCTTTGGAACCAAAATGTTCTAAACCATTAGGACACCTGAACAACAGACGGGAAATTTTGCATATACAGTTGGGAACCTTATATTTACATGGTGAATGAGAGACCACAGATAAGTCCTCAACCGGATGCAAGCAAATCTAATCCCGGAGCCCTGCTGCTAAGATCTTCACCAGACACCTGGATCAAACTGCTACTGTCTGCAATTTGAAGTTTCTCATTCAACACGGTCTTGCACTGCTCATCTCTTTCCTCGAAATTACGCATAAAGCCAACCTGCAAGACATAGGTAGAAACATAAGTCCTTCAACGGCGCGAATGTGCAAATTCTACACCAGTATCACTATTATCCAGTATTTGAATTATCTCATTAACACCACCCTTTCTCTCCCCACAACCCGAAAAGGAACAGAAATGCTGAAAGAAAACCAAAATCCTTGTAATATTTGTTTTTCCGGCTAACTACTCCAATTGTGAAAGATGGAAATCTTTACCTGTTTCTGAAACAACTCAAATTCATCCGAGCTAAGTGAACCATCACTATTTGCATCAAGTAGCTGCATCATCTCACATGCATCTTCCCCTGGGGCACCAAGCTCTTCCATCACCTCCATAAGTTCCTCAATATTGATCCTACCATCTCCATTCTTGTCAAGAAGGCAGAATACTCGATTATTCTGACTCTGCTCAGTCTCAATGCCTTCGTGATTAATATCTTTAAGGCGCAACGCAGCAAATTCAGCTGCAGCCATCATGATGGCCTTAAGCCTCTTTGCCTGATCATCAACGATTGATTATAAGCCTCCAATAAAACATGCTGAACGTAAAAGACAAACATTCAAAATTAACAAATATCAAGTGCATAAATCAAACAACCTCTTCTGGGTCTGTAAGACCGCTTTTGTACAATGAGTGAGATGCCATTCCAGCGTCTGCCAACATGTCCATCTCCTTAGTCCTTATCTGTATTTCCATCAATGGCCTACTCCTCCCACAGTCACTAACATCAACTGCCATATGTAAACTCCTATACCCATTCGCCTTGGGCCTTGCAATGTAGTCTTTTGTCCTGTGAGGCATTTCCTTCCACATAGATCGAACAACTTCGCGCGTCCTGTAACACGCTTGTTCCCCTACCTCTGCCATATCTTCTCCATCTCTAGGCTCCAATATGACTCTCAATCCCAAAACATCATTCACTTGCTCTGGCTTCCTACCATCCTTCAACAGCTTCTTCATTGTGCTATAGCGACTCTTATACCGCCCATCAACCGAAACATCAACCACCATGTCTGCCAACAACGGATCAACTCTCAATGACCGGAACAACTGTTCTTTGTACACATCCACCAGAGGCTTACTTCCAGTCTCATGACTTCTCAACCAAGAATCGACATAAAGGTACGAATGTGGAAATAAGTACTGAAACGAAAGATCCTCGAGCTCCAATGACAGCCAGTTGGCCCCAACAGCATGTGCCAACGGCGCGTGAAGCCTCATTACTTCTAGAGATGTCAACTGCTGCTGATACCGCGGCATGTAATCAAGATGTCGCATCACATCAAGCCTGAGCACCAAGTCCAAAATCACAGCCCTCATATCGTAGTACGTCAAGCAAAACTTCCTCAATGCAGTTGCACTGTCATCATCCAAGACATCAACTTTTGAAGGGACTTTCATAACCCGCAAGCTCTCGTGCAAGAGATGCGCAGTGCCGGAACCAATCTGGTTCCTAACATCGAGAATCGAAATTGAACGGGCCTCCACAACTGGCCGGAGAATCCCAGCTGAAATTACTTCAGCATCCATCTACAACAATCAAATTTACTTAAAACCCATTAATGAGTTCATCCAAATTACACAACTGAAGGACCAGAAATTAAAAAATTACAAAAAGAGAAAGTTGACTCAAACGATCATTATACAAATACGAATTGCTGAACTGATCAAAATCAAATACTTTACAAATATTTGCCGAAAAATAATCAAACATTAACTACATACTGATCAAATATTTCAAAGAAACGATGATTTCAGCAAATTGGATTTATAAATTCATCGTTTCAGCCAATTTCCCGGAAAACCAAAAGTCTCCGTTACCTGAAGGTCGGCGAGGAGGAGAGAGATGGAGAGGGCTCTGGAGAGAGAAGAACGGCCATCTGGGGTCAGAGGCAGAGTATGGAGGAGAGGAATGGAGAGCTTGAGAGCCTTGAAGAGCAAGTGGGAGCCGCTGCTGGAGAGCATGCCCATCCTCTCCGTGAGCTCGTTGAACGCCCCCACGAGCTCCACCACCATCTTCCCACCGGTCTGCTCCAGCAGAAACGACCTCGTCTTGGAGAAACCATGCCGTCGGCTTCGCTGGTTGCATTTCCGTAGAGTCAGAGTAAAAGGGAAGATCCGTACGGTAGGGTCGAGGGTTCTGGGTATTGGGTCCTGGTGAGGAAGACGGTGGTGAGGGTGGGGAAGGTAAAGCTCCATGGATGGATGATGGACTGGTTTCTTCGTGGTGGAGAAGTAAAGGCGGTGGTGGAGTAGTGAGGACTGGTCAGGACACGTTTGTAATTTTCCAAGTTATTCCTCGTTTTATGTAATAGGATTTTAAAAAATATATATATATAAAGCCAGAGGCTGGTATAATTTAGTGGAAAAACTTGATAATAAAAAAATAGTTTAATCGAATAAATAGTTCCCGTGGTTTGGTATTCAGAAGATAGCTCCTATAGTAAAAAATTCAGATTTAAACTCATGTAGTCTAAGACCATCTCCAACCCTTGGACTAAAAGCTAAATTTTTTAGTCTGAAAAATTTAGCTTTTAGCCCAGAAACAGTTTTTCTGCTCCAACCCTTTCTAGCCTAAAATTTTAGCTCGAAATTATTAAATAATAAATTTAGGCTATTTTTTTTCTTAAATTAAATTTTTTTTAAAAAAATAAATATGTAGACTATCGTAAATTAATTTTATGAACATTTTAATAAAAAAAAATTTTAATTTCGATAAATATTTTCATTCAGTTTGGTGGAGCCCACACCGATTTCTGGGCTAAATTCGGGGGGGGGGGAATCTGGCCTTAGTTTAGCATTTAGCATTTAGCCCGAATTTTCCCCTTGGGTTGGAGTGAGTTTGGGGGGAAATTTTGGGGGGTAATTTGGCTTTTAGCCCAGAGTTGGAGACGGTCTAAGTCTACTAGAATTTATACTCGAGTCATTCCTCCGTTAATAGCTTACAGGTAAGTCTCACGTATAAGACTAAGATGGTCATTTCATCCCTTCCATTTCATCCCTTTAAAGAAGAAGTACAACAAAAATTCAAGGGATCAATATATTATCAACTCTTTACATTTGGCACGATGCTTGCTTCTGGGTGGTTTTCTAGCACCAGACGGCAAAATTTCTAGGTGAACCGAAATACTAATACCACTACCACTACCACTACCTTCTAGTTTAGCTGCATTGATCAAAACCCACATTCGTAATTAATACCAAGATGATTAAATTTAAAATTTAAGTAATCAAATTAACAAAAGTTAAGTTTTTGTTATAAATTTGCACATACCAGGAAGAAGAATTTTGAAGCCAACGAGCAGCAAGTAAAAAAAAAAAAAAAAAAAAAAAATGGCTGCAAAGAGAAAAGCCCAGAACCAGAATTTGTTCTTGGCAATTCGATCGAGCCTTTTTCCCTTGCAAACAAGGCGAGTGCTGTGCTCACTCAGATACTTCAATAACTCTCCGATTATACCTCCCCTCATCTCCTTCGGCAACAGCGATTCGCCGTCGTCATCTATGGAATTGTTTTCATGGCGAGTTTGGAAGGGATGAAATGGAATGACCGTTTCATAGTTCTGAGAGGAGATCAATGGAAGGGGATGAAATAGAAAGGATGAAATGACCATCTTAGTCTTACTCGTGAGACCCACTTGCAAGCTACTAACAGAGGAATGACAGAAGTTCTAATTTCGGACATAAATCCTAACAGATTTTGACCACAGGGTTTAAATTCGAATTTTTTTACCACAGGGATTATCTTCCGAATACTTTATGACCAAGGGGACTATTTATCCGATTAGGCCTAAAAAAATTCAAAAACTTTGAAATCTGTCATGGGTTCTGTCAAATTTTTTATAGTGAACCAGTAAATATTGTCAATGCTCGTTAGTTTTCCTATATCCATCTTTGATTTTCGGATATTTTTTACTAATTTGATTCTTAATTTTTCGAATATTTTGACAAAAATATTGACAATTCCGTCGACAGTTTAAACACTGATTGGATGTGACATATACAGCGTAAATTCTTTTTTTAGGTCATCTTAACATGTCAAAATGTTTAGACTCATATGACACACCCCGACTCGAAAGTGGGGCGTACTGACCGTCACGTGAGCGTGACGTAACCATATGCACAGTGCGGAAGCAGGATTAACAATAGGAATACGAAGGAATTAAAACCAAATGACTAGCAGTTCAAGTTAAGGTAACATGCTAGTGCAAGAATTCATAGTGCATTTACGAAACCAGAGCATAAATGGCCTACGTGCAGTCAAGCAGAAAATACTAAATGGAAATAACACCCGCAGGTGATCCTACATAAGTGAGTTCTGTCAGAACGTCCGGGAGATCCTCGTATGCCACCAACGAACACTACTTAATACCTGGAGGGGCGACAAACAAAGTTAAGTGGGTCAGTAAAACAAATTTTTTTCAAAACCATTCTTTTCTCAAATCACTGTAACCCCTCTCCGTAAAACCTGTATAATTTCCCAGAAATAAAATATACTCATATACATATATATCTCAAAAATCATGCTGGGAATATCTGTAGGTATGCCATGCAAAAGTATCATAACTAATATCTCAACTGTATGCTCATATTGTAAATCTGTGATGTGAATAGTATCTGATAATCATCTCAGCCCTCGGGACTCCGACGGAATATGCCGTCGTCTTCTACCTTGGGACTTCGACGAGTCTTCGGTCACCGGAAACCGGGGAAATCTTGTTTTCGATATAACTTCTTCGATTTTAACCAAAAATGCATGAAATTTACACCAATGGAAAGTTGGAGATGAGAAGAACAACGTTATACCTCTTTTGGGATCTAAATCTCATGGGATCTCACCGGGGAAATCCCACGAACTCCAGCCAAACTCGAAACTCCGTCATCCGACGTCCAAATTGACTCAACGATACTCCCCGAGCTTCGTGAAGGAGTTCTAAGACCTCCTATGATCTTATAATTCACTGAAAATGTCACACATGAAAGTCGATGAATAGTACCAAAGTCGGAGGTTAATGGTTCAACGTGAAAACGAAGGTAATCTTACCTATTTTTGGTACATTTGAACTCGTGAGGACCTTAGGAACACAATGGTATCATTTTCTTCTTCGATCTGTCACGTTCCATAGGTTTTCTGGGTTGTCCGTACAAAGTGGGAGAGAGAGAAAGATAGTCTATGAGATAGAGAGAGAGTCTACGGGAGAAAAGAGAGAGAGTGAGGATTGGTTTGTGTGAGTGGTCCAAAAGCCACCAATCAAAAGCAAATATTCCTTAGTTCCAAATTGGTCCCAAAAGTGTAGGAATTAACACAATTGGACCAATAACTTAGCTTAAAAATACAAATACTCCACGTTTGAGGGTAAATCTATCAATTCACAACATAGATATGAAAAGTCCGGGACGGGCTGTCACATCATATATTGACATTTTAATATAACATTTCTCATCTCAGGAAGATAAATCCACAAATACGGTAATTGAGCTAAATCTCCATTAATCTTTATATACACATCTCAGTTTCTAATTTTTACTTTTGACACAACTCTCACAATTTCGGTCATTGAAGAAGATCAATAATAAAAAATTGGGTAAATTACAAAAAACTACCTCAACTATGGGTGTCACGACACTTTCATACCTCATCCTTAAAACATGACAATGTCATACCGCATCTTACGAATTTGTGACAATGTCATACCTCCGTCAATTTTTCTGTTAGTTTTTCTGTTAAGTGCTGACGTGGCAAGAGATGGAGACCACTCACTAATACAGCTGGATTAAAAAATAATTAAATATATTTTTAATAATTAAATTTTTTTATTTTTTTATTTTATATATATATATATATATATATATATATATATATATATATCTCTCTCTCTCTCCTTCTTCTTCTTCTCTCTTCTTCTTCTCTGCCGAAACTGGATTTCACCTTTTTTTTTTCCGTTCTTCTCTCTTCTTCTTCTTCTTCTTCTCCTGGGCCAAAAATGGATGTCACTTTTTTTTTTTTTTTCTTCTTCTTCTCTGCCAAAACTGGATTTCATTTTTTTTTTCATTCTTCTTCTCTCTTCTTCTTCTCCTGTGCCGAAACTGGATGTCAATTTTTATTTTTTTTTGTTCTTCTTCTTCTCTGCCGAAACTGGATTTCACTTTTTTTTTTTCGTTCTTCTTCTCTTCTTCTTCTTCTTCTCCTGGGCCGAAACTGGATGTCACTTTTTTTTTTTCTGGGTTGCAAGTAAAGGGAAAAGGAGATGAAGATGAAGATGGGGAGGAGACAGAGAGGGTTCTTCTTCTTGGGGCGAAACTGGGTTCGAATTTTTTTTTTTTTGTTTCTGGGTTGCAGGTAGAGAGAAAGGGGGAAGAAGATGAAGATGGGGGAGGAGAGATGAGTGCGCGTTGGGTTTGGGGGGGGACGAACTGGGTTGAGGTGGGGGGTGGGGGGTTGCACGGAAGGGGAATGGGAAGGGGTCGGGGTGGTTGGGGGGGAGATGTGAATGGGTTCTGGGCAGAGAAGAGAGAGAGAGAGAGAGAGAGAGAGATAGAGAGAGAGAGAGAAATTTAATATAAAAATAAAAAAATTTAATTTTTTTAATTTTTAATTATTAAAAATATATTTAATTATTTTTTAATCCAGCTGTATTAGTGAGTGGTCCCCATATTTTGCCACGTCAGCACTTAACAGAAAAACTAACAGAAAAATTGACGGAGGTATGACATTGTCACAAATTCGTAAGATGCGGTATGACATTGTCACGTTTTAAAGATGAGGTATGAAAGTGTCGTGACACCAGTTGAGCTAGTTTTTTGTCATTTACTCTAAAAAATTAAAAAAAATATAACAAATAAAAATGAGTACGTAAATAATATTTTTCTTTTTAAATTGCGACAATTATAAAATTCTGGAAATTTTAATTGCAACAATTGAAACTACAGAAGTGAAAGTAGTTCCAGACACAGGGACCAAATTATAAATATCCAAAAATAAAATTACATACTTTGCCTAATTTTTGACATAAACGACTTCGTTTAGTAAAGTAACGGAACACACAGAACAGAAACATCCTCTCTCTCTTCTTATAGTCCTAAAACCCTACTGCGCCAAATCCCCATTGCGATCTCTGCTACCTCCTTTCGGGGTTTTACACCGCGATATGCCATCAAACCCATCACTCCACTAAACACTCTTCAGATTTCACGGCGGCCATGTCGGCGTTATCGAGAGGCCTCATTTCCCGCCTCCGCCTTCTCTCACTCAACCCCTCCCCTTCTTCTTGCACTGCTACTGCTGCCGCTAATGCTACAACGTCGTTGACGCAGACCCAGTGCCATTTCTTCAGATGCTTCAGCTCCGAGGCCATGGTGGACGCGACGGAGGCCGTGGCGGACAGGAGACCGGTTATTGAAGCGAAGCCCGGCCCGATGAGCCCGGGTTCGAAGAGGACCGGGCTCATAGCCGTCAAGTGCGGTATGACTGCGCTCTGGGACAAATGGGGTGCTAGGGTTCCGATAACTGTGCTCTGGGTCGATGATAATATCGTCTCTCAGGTCAAGACCCCTGAGAAGGAAGGCTTCCCTGCTCTCCAGGTAACCTTTTTCTCTTCATTTTTCGCTGTTCGTCGCACATTCCATTTGGCTTCGTTTGGTTATTGTTTCAATTAAAATATTTAGGCGTTATGAAATTTCCATAGTTCAGATCTTTTGGAATTTTCGAGAGAAGAATATGGTAGTACGTTTCTGAAGTTTTGTAATTTGGTTACAGTGTGTATTCAATTGAACCAGTAGAAGTTGCATTTTAGCTGTTTAATTGGATTGGCTTGGCCTTAGTATCGGGTTGCTTCAGTTGCGATTTGCAGTTTGAAACTATATGCATTCCTTGCTGGGGGATCAAGGGTGTTGTTAGTAGGGGTTTAGATGAATGGGAAACTGATAGGTTCCGAAATTTTTGTTCACCGAGAGAACATCATTGGTAATTTGTTTTCCTACTGTTATTCGTTAACTAGATTAAGTGGAACTGTAATTTTGGTACTTGCATCTGGGTTTTGTTTGGTTTTTCCAATATTGATCACATTGATTTTTCTTGGCCACTAAACATAGGGTAATTTTAGTTTTTGAAAAATTCCAAGGTCACGGGTTTAATTATAGGATTGTATTCTGTTGTGGTGCTAGTTAGATTGGTTGCGGACAGAAGAAAGCAAAACATTTGACAAAGCCAGAGGTGGGTCATTTCCGAGGTCAGGGTGTTCCACTTAAGAGGAAATTGCACGAGTTTCCTGTATCAAATGATGCGCTTCTCCCTGTTGGTATGGAAATTGGTGTTCGCCATTTTGTTCCAGGCCAGTATGTTGATGTCACAGGAATCACGAGAGGGAAAGGTTTCCAGGTGAACTAATTTATTTATCTTCACCCGTGGTTGTGTGTGCTATTTCAAGGGAAAGAAAAAATGGAAATCTTTGTAATAGAATTGATCAACGAATTATTCAACTGTGTTTCAGGATCTTGATGTGATGGTGGCAATAGTAACACTTTTTTTTTTTTTTTTTTTTTGTGACGGTATGAAACATTATGTATCACTTTATTTTCTGTGCCCAGGGTGGAATGAAAAGACACGGTTTTAGTGGTATGCCAGCATCCCATGGCGCATCTCTGTCGCACCGAAGTATTGGTTCTACAGGTCAGAGGGATGATGCTGGAAAGGTTTGGTTTCCAAATCTCCATAAACTATTCTGACAAGTTCTTTTGGGATATCTGTATACGACCAAACCTTTCTCTTTTCTTCTAATGATGATGACTTAATTTAGTCAAATAATCTGTTGCTTATTTGTGTATGAATAATTCTATTTGAGCACACAAAGCCGACACACTTTCTAATATAGATGTGCCCTACATTGTATGCGGGACACCTTATATTAGAGAAGTGTGCCAGCCAGTGTGTTAGTTTTTTGTCTGAATAACATTACTTTTTGTTTATTAGTGGACATGCTATATGTATTATATTGGTTTACCTGTTTATATTTTTTCTTGGGTTAACTGCATTTTACACCACAAGGTTTGGGGGTCATTTGCAAAATTAGCCAGGAGGTTTCAAGTTTTGCATTTTACACCACGTGGTTTGTGAATTGCACCAATTTGAACTCTCCGTCAATTTCACCGTCTAATTAGATGTTGCGTGTTGATGTCGTATAGACTTGGCCCACATTTTAAGCACTCGTTGACCATCAATTTCAATGTTTAGTACTTTACTCTTTTAATCCTTTTATGAAATTGACAGTTAATGTGTGCTTAAAATGTGGGCCTAGTATATGCCACATTAGCACCTAACGTCTAATTGGACGATGGAATTGACACAGAGGTTAAATTGGTGCAATTCAGAAACCACATGGTTGAAAATGCAAAAGTTGGAACCTCGTGGCTCATTTTGCAAATGACCCCCCAAAACCTTGTGGTGTAAAATTCAGTACACCCTTCTTTCTTTATCTGTAAAATGCAGGTGGTTTCCAATAATTTAAAATTGTAACTGTTACAATCATTTGTTGTATGAACAGGTTTTTAAAGGCAGAAAGATGCCGGGGCGTATGGGTGGGAAACAGAGAACGGTGAAAAATGTGTGGGTCTACAAAATTGATCCTGCAAGGAATTTGATGTGGGTGAAAGGCCAAGTATGATTCCTCACACTTTCTTTTCTGAAGTTCATGCATTTTGATTATGGAACCTTATTCAACAATAGTCTCATGGGCTTAACATCTTCCCGAAGTGTTCAGAACGTTGAGGAGGAAATGTATAATGAAAGGTTTGAGCTGGGTAGATAATTTTGGTTGGTTTAATGAATGCGTTAATACACATTCACAACTGCAGTTTTTAAAATCAATACAGTGATTGGTCCTAATCCTCTTCGGGAGTTGTATGTTGTGTTGTTAATTCCTGTTTCAAGCTACTCAATTAGATGTTGGCTATTTTCACAGGTCCCGGGTGCTGAAGGGAACTTCGTTTTCATCAGAGATGCTTTCTACAAAAAACCTGATGTTTCATCGCTACCATTTCCAACCTACTTTGCTCCAGAGGATGAGGATCCATCCAAGTTAGAACCGCTAGTTGCTGATCTCGGAGAAGTAGATCCGTTCATGGTGGCAGATTAACTAGGAGCTGAATTGGAATTCCCAAAGGTACTAGGTTATTGAGTTATGGCCAATCGACAACATTTCTGTCGCGGCCTGTCTGAGGCTATTGATTTGTCTCGTTTTCTTTCATCGAAGTTGATTTTTGGTATAGGAATACGCAGGCGCAGAGGTTGTAATATTATAATTGAGTTCATTTCAACCTCAGAATTGAGTAATGACACCCACAAATGTTTTTGATGTTGGAACTTGGAACCATGTTTTCAAATAAACGTGGCGACTTGAAAATTTTGCAATCCCGTCCCCTACAGATGGTTTTTTCTTCGATACGGTAGCCTTGCACTTAGTGCGAACGCACTTTCACATCGCCTGACTTGTACATTGCTTGTTTAGAGTGGTAGCTTAGGTCTCCGGACTAGTAATACTACATTACCACTTCAAGCATGCACACTTGAATTTGGTACGCTACCGTTCGACACGCACACTACCGCTTCAAATGTAAACTTTATTCGCGTTTAGTGCGGTGCAGCATCGAAGCAACGAGTCGAACGAGTGTGTATACGAGAGTACATTTTCTACGGTTAGGTGTAAATGAGCGATATTCTATTTTAAACCAATTAGATCACGTGAAAGTGAGAAACTTATACGAGTGATTATCCTTGTTCTAATTTAGATCACGTGAAAGTGAGAAACTTATACGAGTGATTATCCTTGTTCTAATTTAGATCACGTGAAAGTAAAAAACTTATATGAGTGATTATCGTTGCCTAATTTAGATCATGTAAGAGTGAAAAATCGTGCAGACGTGATTTAAAAAAAGGCAAAAAAACAAAAAAGGGGTTCGGCTTTTGGCGTTTTGCCAAAATTTTCAAACGCAAACCGTAGAAGTGTCAAACGCTCGTAGACTTGTTAAACACTCGACTCTGAACAATCTCCTACGCTTCAAAACCCTAATTCGCACCCCAAAGAAACCCTAATTTTCACCTCTCCCCTCTTCCTCTAACCCTAGGGTTACCGTTACCCAATAATCCCGTCCAATCCAGTGCAATCCAATCCCCCACCCTCAAATGCGAGTCCAATGGCAATGAGGCGAGATGAACCCGAACCCGAGAGGCGACTCTGCGGCGTCTGCGGCTCCTCCGAACGGTGGTTCCTCCATTACATCCGCCACAAAGGGGTGTTTCAGAGGCTCTGCACCAACTGCGTCCTCCAAAACTACCGCGGCCTCTACTGCCCTTTCTGTCTAGAAGTCTTCGACCCACCCCTTCCGCCACGTGACCGGGTCATGTGCATCAAGTGCCCTTCCGTTTCTCACCCCGCCTGCGTCCTCGTCGCCAATTCCTCCTTCCATGGCTTCGAGTGCCGTACCTGCCCACAGGGCTACCCCTTCTTCGGCCTCAATCGCCCGCAAAACGACCCCAACGACCCCAAAACGGCATTCGTCATCGACAAGGCCAACGCCAAGGCCCTTGTCGCCGCTGCCAAAATTGCTGCGGCTTCGATGGTGAAAGCCGCCGTCGCGGCCAGGACGGAGGCCGAGCGCCGCGTCAGGGAGGCGGTGATGGCGAAGAAGAAGGCGAGGGAGGCGTTGGAGAAACTCAGTTCTCTGGTTAACAAGCAGAAGGAGCAGGATTCGAAAGCTGGAGACGTTGGTTCCGGGCCTAAGAGCCTCAACGGAAAGCCAAAACTGGAGAGTTCTGGTGGAATTCCACCGGCGCCCAAGATTGTTAAGGCTGAGGAAAGTAATGGGTTGGGCAGTGATCCATTGAAAATCGGTAATGTTGGCGCCATGGAAGAGTGATCTCAAATCAAAGGAAGGATTTTGAGCCTGTTGAGTTCATGGGTTTCATTTCAGCTCCTCAGCTTCTGCTTGAGCTGCTACACAGCCTCTGTCAACCTGTGAGTCTCTCTGTTAGTTGCAGATAGTTCTTTTTTTTTCTTTTTTTTTGTTTGTAATTTATGCGAGGGCAGCCTGGGAACTTTTTTGGAGACATCGTAGATCAGATCGTTGTTCTGTACTCATATTTACTTTTCCATACAGTTGTGTAGCTGAATTTTGATGTTGTGACGATTCTCTGGGCCTCTCTGTATCTACATTGTTCTTCTTTTCCATGATCAGAAATTGCATTTTCCAATTTCGAATGTGAAATTTTGTGGTTCAGTAAGCTTTATCCAATCCAATTTGTGCGATGACCTTGCTTGCTGTGTGCTAATGTATTGTGTCCGGATATTCGATGCTTTTTAAGGAAATGCTAGAAAGTTGACATGTTTTTCTGGACTTCAGGGCCGGTGTCTCATCAAACACACTGGCTTAAAACAAGTCCTTTTCTCGTTCCTTGCATCTTTGCCGGTTTTCCTATCTTCTTTCTAATGTTTTGTTGAGTAAAGCAAGTTCGTTATGAGCGTCATTTAACATGGCGTGTGATCTCCTGAAAGACATCAGTTTGTGGTTCGACGTCGGGTTGTTTTCAAAGTAATTCTGTTGTGGTTTTAATTGATTCTTCAGACTCGTTTAGGTGTCGAAACTTTCTCTCTTTTTTCTTGTTCATTTTGTTGGTGCTTGCATCGGATGAAGCTCAAAATTTTACAGGCCTAGAGTGCCAACTTCAAGGTTGCAAACGCCTTTGTCTGGTAAAACCTCAAAAATTACCTTTGTGATTCAGTGTCATTCCTCTATGAATTGACCTTATGGCCGTTTTTACAAATCTTAGTGTTCAAAATTCGATTTGATTTAAACTCTCTCGTATTTGTTTTGCTATAAACTATTCTCTTTCCTGGTTGCTCTGTTTCCTTCTTTGTATGTTCTTTGTCATTCCCCAGCGAACACTATGCCGATCTTCTCAACCTCTTTTCTGTTTCACGTAATTGGCCTTTCACGCAAGAAATTTTTTAGTATGTCAGAAACATGATCCGATACTATAAGGCCTCGTTTGGCATGCCGTATTGGACACGGATAGTACTATTTAATACCATCCAGTGTTTGGTGTCATTCCGTATTAAATTAGCACCGGATTATTTATAAGGCGCCGCCTATTTTATATGACACACGCCAGATAACTTATACACTCCAAATCGTCGGTATTATTAGTCAGGTCGCTAGAAACAAAATCAAGCTGGCTCTTTTTCCATCTATCTCATGCTGATTACTCTACCGCCTTTTTGATCCATCTTCTCAACTAGTATTCCTTCTCTTTCTCAACAAAGAAGAAACTAGAGTCTGGGGTGTGCGACTGTATATGGTTAATGAGGATGGGGATTAGGTGGTGGAATAAGTTGGAATTGGGGCTAATCGATGAACATGCCATCAACCTGCATTTGCAGATGCTCATGGTGAACATCCGTGGCAGCAATATTTTTGTTTGGATCAGAGGTGGTGGTTTTTGGTTTTTTTTTCCCCAACAAATCGACGGGCTCTAATACCAAATTTGGTTTTAAATTGTGAAACTCAATGCCATAAATGTTCTTCAATCTCCTTTCGAGGAAGTAAATGAACATGATAATCTTTGATTCTTTATGTAGTAGCAACTTTTATTAATAAGAGGAAGAATTACAAACAAAACAAGTCCAAGATGAATTGAATCTTTATTTTTTTAATCAGTGTTTTAAAAATCGGCCTAGGCAGCCGCCTAGGCGCTGGGCGTGGTGGTGTCGATGTGATTAGGTTCGAATCGTTAAGAAAAATTGGGGAGCTGTCAGGCGCCTGCCTAGGCGCTTTTAGGCGGACTGGGCGGTTGTCTAGGCGGTGGTCTGGGCGGAGTGAATTGATTTTCTGGGAAGAAATTCCAAACAGACCCAGAATCACTAAAGCTTTCTCCCGTTTCGACTCCCTCTCTGTGCACCATGACTTTCTTAGCTGTCACGATTCCCTATCTTTGAAATCTGTTGAAGAAGAAGCACTTACAACTCAAAACAGAAGAAGAGAAAAAAAAATGGAGAATTTACAGAGGGAAAACGGAAAGAAAAACAAGAAGAAGAGGAAACAGAAAGAAGACGAAGATGATGAGAAAAGGAAATAATAAAAAAGAATAAAGTTCCGGTTTTCTAGGCGTCAAAATGGTCTCGGGAGTCTCTAACTCTCTCTGCTGATGTGAGGGTCACACCACAGTCACCACATATGTGGTGCTTTATGAAATGAGACGTGTCATCAAGTTTTGCGCCCTCTCCAAAAACAGCAATTTGGGTTATGCCCTCTAGGTGTTCGACACAACGCCTCAACCGGATGCATTGATGTGAAAATTATCTTAACACACAAATAAAACCCTCTTTTTATCAATTGTAGTAAAGTATGTAAGTAGAGATCGTTCTAAACCAGGGATTAGGAGGGATTGCTAAACACTTGGAAACTGACTTAAAAACGTAAAAACAAAGTTTAAAACACTAAACTAGACTCAAAGAATGCAAAACTAGAATTTAAAACACTAAAACAAACCAAAAACTCAAAACAGCAACCAAAAGACTCAAAACTGCATTAAAAACACTTTCTTGGCAGTTTTGGACACAGAGCACCAAATTGGACGAATTTGGGTTTTAACTTGACTCCAACTACTTAAAAACACAAACAAAACAAGTTTAGAATAATTTGAAACAAGAAAGTAAATGGGGGGTTTGATTTGGACGAATTCAAATTAACAAAACAGATTCTAGAACTAAACAGATTGCAAAACGAATTTGGGGATTAAGATGAATGATGGACAAGCTAGAGGTTCTTTCTCTACACATGATATGTATGCAAACGAATTGATTCCCAGTTACTTCTTATTGAATCATGAACGACAATGCCCCAAATTAACCGTGACATCACTAGTTAATTCTCAGATTTTCCTTAAGTTATTAGATTGGATGACATCATTCGACAACCTAAAGCATTCTCCAAAAGTCCTCTACATGACATCATAATAGAGATACATTCAGAAATCATTACGTTCAATGAAAATCATAAGCATTGACAAAGCACTTATAACTATGACATCATGTTACTCATGCTAGGAATTGAACTTAACGCGATCGTGACCAACGACCTTCACTACATATGAATATAAGCTTGTAACGATTATGTGAAACTCACTTATACTCTAGCATCATATTTATGCAAGATAATTAAGTGTCGACCCTCAATCAACAAACACAAATAAGTTATCAATCCAACGGTTAAGCCAATTGCATTCAAAACTCAATAATCCATAACTGAAATTTATCAATTCATATTACACACATAATCATGGCTTTGAAATCACCCCTAACCAATAGGGGTTTAGCCACTCATGTTCATAGCAAAACGAAAGGAAAACAGACTACACAATGAAATCATAAAACGAATTACACCTAGAATGTACCAACGATGAAGCTTGAACATCCAAGGGTTCTTCCTTCTTCCTTCTTGCTGCGGCACACAAGTGGGTGAGTGTTTGGATGGTGTTTAAAGTCAGAATGGTGTTTAGGATGGATGTAGGGTGCGGCTAGAGGTGTTTGGGATCAGAAAATATGGATAGTGGTGAAGGATTGGTGCGGCAAAAAGAGATGGAATGGTTTCTGCGTGAATGGGAGAGAATGGATGTGAATGGTGTCCTTGTGGCTGAAACAAGAGAGTTTATTTATAGGGATGGGAAAGTCCTAATCCCTAATTAATTTAGAATGACACAATTTCATCCCAAATCCAAAAGGTGTGGCAGATTTTAGGGAAAAGTTGTGCCAGATTTTAGGGAAAAGGTAAATCCAAAAGCATGGCAGATTTTAGGGAAAAGTTGTGCCAGATTTTAGGGAAAAGGTAAATCTAAAAGCATGGCAGATTTTAGGGAAAAGGTAATCAGATTTTAATTAATTTTTCTTCCTCTCTTTGGCTGATTCCTAGCATGCTTTGGTCATCAATTTCGTCCATCTACATTGCTCCAAGCTTATGCTATCCATTTCATGCCCAAAACTGCTCCAAAAGGCTCCAAAATGCATCTTCTTGCATACTTTGTCCTTAGAATCTGAAAAGACACGAAAATGACTTTAAACACTAAAATAACTAAGGAAACACAACGCAAATGCACGAGAACAAGCCAATTAAGTAGCATAAATATGTTCCTATCATGCATTCATTTACAACACCGTAATGAGAGGCTACTTGCAATGCCAATTGCCGAGAGATTGCATTGTTTTGTACTCACGGATGTTGCAGGACTCTGTCCCTCCCAATCAGTAAATGTTCCCTTCCATTGTGCGAGCTTGTTGGGCCGATGATGCTGTTGGAGAAGGAAAGCAAGTCCATGCCCATTTCGTCAAACTCGGGTTTGGAGATGATGGGTTTTTTCAGAACAATTTGATTCACATGTACGTGAAGTTTCAGTCTTTAGAGGAAGCTAGAAGGGTGTTTGACAAGATGCCCTAGGCGGATGTTGTGTCTTGGACAACTTTGATTACTGGGTACTCTCAATGTGGCTTCATTGAGAAGGCTTTTGGAATTTGCGAGTTGATGCCTGATAAGTACCACCCTAAATCCGGTAGCTCAACCTCAACAAGTTGCAGTAATGAAGGAAATGCGAAAGGAAAAAGAAGAGCACGGAAAGTGTGCTTTGATATTTTTAATATATTTTTCTTTCAATTTACCGTTACAAGAGCAAGGCAGCTATTGTTCCATTTAAAGACTTTGGCCCAAAGTGCCAGCTCAGCCTACCAACAATTTTCAAACGGGAATTACAAAAACAACCAGTTAAAGGCTAACAATTATTTTACTCAGTGATAAAGCATCCTCAAGGTTCGAGCTTGAATTCTGGAAACCTGCTCTTGAATTCATCATAGTCTTCCCAAGTGGCATTCTCAGCAACATCACCCAACCAATGTATCAGCAATTAGACCCCAGCTGCTTGTCCTTTCTTAAAAATCCTTCGAGCCAAAACTGCTTGGGGTACTAAGTGTGACAAAACCCGTATCAGATACATCAGGTAACTCAGTTGAAGGTTGAACAAAATTAGAAATTACCCAAGTGTTTCTTGAGGCAGCTGACATGGAAGACTGGATGAATTTTTGTTCCCTTAAGCAGTTTCAGTTTATAAGCTACAATTCCAATTCTTTCCACAATCTCATAGGGGCCGTAAAACCTGGGCTGCAATTTATGGTATGAGTGTGCATTTAAGGCTTGCAATTGGTAAGGGACAAGCCTGAGGAACACAAAATCCCCAACAGAGAACTCCCTTTCAGTTCTGTGCTTATTTGCCTGCATTCTCATTCTGTGCTGAGCTACTTCGAGGTTGCCTTTAAGAATAGATAAGATTATGTCCCTATCCTTTAACCATTGCTCCACTGAATCCAATTTGGCTGTCCCAATCTCATGAGAAACCACCATGGGAGGAGGGTACCTATACAACAGTTCAAATTGAGTAAATTTAGAGGATGAAGGTATGAAGTATTGTAATTTCATTTTGCCCATGAGAGCCATTTTCGGGGTTAAGTGCCAGCAAAACACCTAGGATAGGTTTCTAAGCATCGATTGAGCACCTCAGTTTGTCCATCACTCTGAAGGTGATAACCTGAGCTCATGCAGAGTTTAGTCCCTTGCAGCTTAAAGAAATCCTTCCAGAAGTTGCTTAAGAATATGGGATCCCTATCACTCACAATGGTAGAGGGCATAACATGGAGTTTGAAAATGTGGTCCACAAAGACTTGAGCAATTGAGGCAGTAGTTCAACGAGGAGACAGCGGTTGAAGTAGTCTAGGTGGTGATATTGTCTCATATTTGTTTTGTTGGCAGATTTGGCATTCTGCCACTTAGGCTTTGACATCCTTCTTAAGCCATTGCCAATAGAAACCCCTTTATATTCTTTGATAGGTCTTCAGAAATCCACTGTGACCTGCAGCCGGTGTGGCATGTAGTTCATTCAAAATCTTTGCTCTTTATGGTGATGTTGGGCTAAGCACCACCCTTGACTTGTACTTAAGAAGGCCATTATCAACCTCGTAGTTGTGGTTACCATCATCATTATGACTAGCCTTTAGGGATTTTATTTTGGATTAAATGCAGTCATCATTCTCATTACCTCTTCGCAAATGATCGAGCCAGCTAAAGTAAGGGTATGAAATAGCTAGGCAGTTCATATCGGTACTTGGAAGGCTTTTCATTTCAGTATGAGGACCAAGAGGATCTTGTAACCTAGAGAGGGCATCAGCTATCAAATTCTCGGACCTTTTTCTATATTGAATCTCGTAATCGAACCCAAGCAGCTTTGAGACCTACTTTTGCTGAAATGGTGTGTTTGCTCTCTGATTTAGGAAATACTTAATGCTAATGTGATCTGTCCGTATAATAAAATGTCTTCCATGGAGGTAGTTTTGCCATTTTTTGATGGCATGCACAATAGCAATTAATTCTTTCTCATATGTAGACAAGACTGACTGGTAAAAGCTATTGGCTTCCCTTGCTGTTGGAGCACTGCACCGATACCAACATCAGATGCATCACATTCAATCTCGATTGGTAGAGAAAAATCAGGTAGTGCTAACACCTGTGGAGATGACATAGTGTCCTTAAGAGTCTGGAAAGTCTTGGTTGCCTCATGTGTCCATATGAAATTGTCTTTCTTGGTGAGCTGGTATAGAGGATGACAAATCTTGCCATAACCTGAAACAAATTTCCTATAGTACTCTGTGAGTCCCAAAAACCCTCTAAGTGCCTTGACAGTGGTGGGAAGGGGCCAATCTAGAATTGATTGAATTTTGGAGTGGTCAGCCTCTACCCCATTCATGGAGACAATATGTCCCAAGTACTCAATCCTGCTTTGTCCAAACGCACACTTCTGTTTTTTTTGACAAAAAGATGATGTTGCTGCAATAAGCTGAAAGTGACCTGCAAGTGATGTAGATGATCCTGCCAAGACTTGCTATATACCAAAATGTCATCAAAGAACACTAAAATAAAGTGTCTCAGGTGAGGCTTGAAGATATCGTTCATAAGGTTTTGAAAAGTAGTGGGTGCGTTGGTTAAACCAAAGAGCATCACCAGGAACTCATAGTGCCCCTCATGAGTCCGAAATGTTGTCTTCTCTATGTCAGAGGGATGCATAAGTATTTGGTGGTAGCCAAACCTTAGATCTAGCTTAGAGAAATAGTGAGCGCCACTGAGTTCATCTAAGAGATCATCGATAAGGGGTATGAGGTATTTGTCTTTGATGGCGATGGAGTTTAGTTCCCTATAGTCCATTCAGAGCCTCCACGATCTTTCTTTCTTCTTAACTAAGAGAATTGGACAGGAGAAATGACTTTGACTGGCTTTAATAAAACCATCATCCAGTAATTCCCGCAATGCCTTTTCAATTTCAGTTTTTTGGAGAGGACCGTAGTGATAAGGCCTGACATTGGTTGGTCTAGCCCTCGGAATAAGAGGAATTTGATGGTCATGGGGTTTGGAAGGTGGCAATTGCTGTGGCGGGGAAAAAATGGAAGAGAGCTGGTCCATTAATTTATGTAATTCCTTGAGCTGAGATTGGCTGCGATCACAAGCTTCTAATTTCGTGGTCTCCAAGGAATACAAGAATAACCCCAGATTGGAGTTGTGCATTTCCTTGTCCATTTGGTGTAGGGAGACCTCCTTAATCGAGGGCAATGCAGCTGGAGAGTGAACAAGTTTATACTGCACGTTTTCCTTGTGGAATTCAAGGGTCATCAATTGAAAATCCCAAAGAACAGGACTAATAGAAGATAACCAATGAACTCCCAAGACAATGTCACAACTCCCTAAAGGAATGGCATATAAATCCACATGCAACTATAGGCTTCCAAAGACAATGGTGTGCTAGGACAATACCCCGAACCTCTAATTTTTTTCCCCATCTGCAATCATGACTTCGAATGCAGAAGTGGTTTGAGTTTGCCAACCGAGTGTTTTAAGTAATCAAGAATCCACAAAGTTGTGGGTGCTGCCAGAGTCAAGAAGAAATGTAACACTGTGGTCCTTAAGTATTCCCCCCACTTTCATAGTGTGTACCTGGTGCTTCACAGAGGTGCCATAAAATGCACACTCACTGAGCTCTATAAGATTAAGGGATGATGGAATGTCATCCCTTAATAAGAAAATTTGGTGTCTGGTGAGGTGATGGTAAAGGGGTAGGGTTTTTGGATTTTCCCTCCCTTCTATGCAAATTCACACGCTCCACTCGAGTTTTTGTATCTTAGCTTCCTTCCTCTGGCACCTTCTTAACAACACTACCAAACTTTTATATCTCGCCCATCCAAAATAAAATTTTTGAATCCTCCACTGTAAACAAATCATAAAATAAAACTAAATTTTCAATACCTTGCAACACCCATTTTAAGCCTTTTCCCACTTAATTGTCTCATTACTTTTATCAAATTTGTGGTTTTCTTGCACAAAAATTTGAGTTGGCGATAGTTTTATGTTTAAAAACTTATGTCTCCTCTTCGTTAAAAAGTACATAGAGAAATGCTAAGGAGCCTCTATCAAAATGGACTATAGATTCTCTGTCGCCTTACAATTTAACGTCAATTTGTGTGTCAATATTATAAAATATTATGTCAAAAACATAAGATGACAGGTAGTCCACAAAGAGTCCCACTTTTAAGATAATTCTTAACATTTCTCTAAGTATATATTATGTAAATGCGTACAACGTCTCAGTATTAAAACCTGATTAAGCAAAAGAAAGATTAGCCTAACACTTGTAACCGTTGCAAAAGACCTTTGGTGACGATTCAACGAATAATTATCCACTCACTGAGTCAAACTCATACAATTAAATTCTGCAATATAAATATTTGTCCTGAATTTTAAAGAAAAATAAAACAAATAAAAATAAAATAAAACTTTTGGGGGCAAAAGCCGTGTTATATGCGCCATATTTTAATTTTTTAACTTTTTTTTTTTCTCAAAATCAATTATTTGTAGGAAATGGTGAAAAATAAAAAAGAAGATTAATATCTTTACCATAAAGAACAGAAACCCTAAAAATCGGCGGGTCGAGCAATCGAGTCGAACCTATCCCACTCGCGACTCACGATTCAGAACGATCCCGGCTCGTTCTTCCTCCTCCCCCCAAATTTTTAATTTTTCCCACCAATCCGACCCTCAAAAACCCTAACTTTCCATCGATTTCCCCTCTTTCTTACGTATCAATCATCCCCAAATCCGGAATTCTGTCACCCAAATCCAAAAACTTTCAGATTCGTCGAAATTTCTGACCCAGGTACGCTAAATTTGAGAAAGATTTTACTTTTCAGTTTTCAGAGACATGCATATTAATTTTTTTCCTGGGTTTAGTGGAATCAGATTATCCCCTTATCGTATTATTGTGTTAGAAATTTTTAGCCGTGAATTTTTGGTGTTAGAAAATTTAAGCTGTATTTATCGGTGGTTCATTGT
This sequence comes from Crataegus laevigata, assembly GCA_963580275.1. Lineage (NCBI taxonomy): Eukaryota > Viridiplantae > Streptophyta > Magnoliopsida > Rosales > Rosaceae > Crataegus > Crataegus laevigata. Next base: position 10,383,380 of record OY756940.1, on the reverse strand, counting down.
AATTTGCATCAAATTTAGTAACTTTTGGTGTGATTATTTTTATGATGATTCTGGTAGCTACCAACGTACAATGTTTGGTTTCTGTACCATGATATAGTAACTACTTCAGTTGTTGAGGTTTTTGTTGTTTCAAGTAATTCTCTGCTGCTTCAAATGCTTAGAAAAAAAAAAAAAATTACTTTGGAAGTTTTGGATTGAGTTTTGAAACCCATTTGTTGCTTGAGAAGCTTTTTTTGATGAACTTTTTCTGTTGAAATTTTCATTTGAACAGTTAAATGACATTTTAACACCACCTGTTATATGTTCCTAAAATCCGGATGTCTTTTCCTGATGTTGTATCGATGTAGCAAGCACGTTTAAGAATCGTGACAGCTATTTTTTTGATGTTATCCGTTTTTACCATCGTCACACTCAACGTTATGGATTTCTTGTCTGTGCTTGCTATGCTTTGTTATTGACCTATATGTTTCCCTTTAGCTAATGCACGAAAATATAACCTTCATTTTCTTATATCATTTTTTTTATAAATCTGCTGCAGGTTCCTATTTCCTTTTGCTTGACTCTGACTGTGGTAAACACCAACGTCCTCTTTTACCAGTGTCATTGGACCATGTAACATCGAATGATCAAAGATATCGGCTTCTGTTAGTGCCGAGGATACAATGAGTGAATCAGATAAGGGTAGTTTCTTGAATAAATTCTTAAATGGATTGAATTGGTAGCTACAATGCGCTCCTCTGGACTTGTTGACCCTGGATGGGATCACGGCGTTGCTCAAGATGTGAGGAAGAAAAAGGTTAAATGCAATTACTGTGGAAAAATAGTAAGTGGTGGAATATACAGATTGAAGCAACATTTAGCCCGAGTTTCTGGAGAGGTTACTTATTGTGATAAAGCTCCTGACAATGTATACTTGAGTATGAAAGAAAATATGAAAGGAAGTCGTTCTCATAAGAAACCTAGGCTTTCCGAAGATATTGGCCAAGCATATTTGAATTTCCAATCTAACGATGACGAAGAAGATGTGCATGTTGGTTTTAGAAGCAAAGGAAAGCAATTGGTGGGTGAGAGGAATTTAGCTATGAAATTGACTCCTCTTCGGTCGTTAGGGTATGTTGACCCTGGGTGGGAACATGGTGTTGCTCAGGATGAGAAAAAGAAAAAGGTGAAATGCAATTATTGCGAGAAAATAGTTAGTGGTGGTATCAATCGGTTTAAACAACATTTAGCTAGAATTCCCGGAGAAGTAGCACCTTGTAAACATGCTCCTGATGATGTCTATGTTAAAATAAAGGAGAATATGAAATGGCATCGTACTGGAAGGAGACAAAGACAACCCGATTCCAAGGACATGTCAAATTTTGATCCTCTGTCAGATAATGAAGATCCAGACGATGACCAAATGGAAGCTGTTCTGCCACACATGAGCCAGGAAAGCTTGATCGACGGTGATAGGAGATTGGGCCAAAATTTGAGAAATACATTCTTGTCGCTGCCTCCCAGCACTGGTTCTGAACCATTATTTAAAAGATCAAGGCTCGATTCCCTGTTCTTGACAGCTCCTAAGAGTTTTCCACCACAATCTTACAAGCAAGCAAGGGTCCGAACAATGTCAAATAAAATTTCCCACAAGGAAGTTATTTCTGGAATTTGCAAATTCTTTTACCATGCAGGAGTTCCTCTACAAGCAGCAGACTCCTTATACTTTCATAAGATGCTGGAATTGGTTGGCCAATATGGGCAGGGTATGGTTGCACCTCCGAGCCAATTAATATCTGGTCGGTTTCTGCAAGAGGAAATTGCAACTATTAGAAACTACCTGGCTGAGTATAAGGCATCCTGGGCAACCACTGGCTGTTCTATTATGGCTGACAGTTGGAGAGACACAGAGGGTAGAATATTGATAAACTTGTTGGCTTCTGGTCCAAATGGTGTGTACTTTGTTTCTTCAGTTGATGCCACTGAAATAGTTGAAGATGCTTTGAATTTGTTTATGTTGCTGGACAAAGTGGTTGAAGAGATGGGGGAGGAAAATGTAGTTCAGGTATATGATTTTATTTGTTTATCATGTAGTTGCCCATCTCGAACTGTTATACGCTAGCTACTAACTTTGCTTTGCGTCTAATCCCCAGGTAATCACTCCAAATACTCCTAGTTATAAAGCTGCTGGAAAGATGCTTGAAGAGAAGAGAAAGAATTTATTCTGGACCCCATGTGCCACCAGTTGTATCGATCAAACGCTTGAAGACTTCTTGAGGATAAGATGCGTAGAGGAGTGCATGGAGAAGGGCCAAAAAGTTACAAAGCTCATTTACAACCAAGTTTGGTTGTTAAATTTTATGAAGAGTGATTTTACACAGGGGAAGGAACTTTTGAGATCGTCTATCACCCGGTTTGCTTCTAGTTTTGCTACCTTACAAAGCTTGCTGGACCACAAGACTGGTCTTAAAAGAATGTTTCAATCAAACAAATGGATTTCATCTCAGTGCTCCAAATCATTTGAGGGAAAAGAAGTGGAAAATATCGTCTTAAATGCTTCGTTTTGGAAGCAGTTACAGTTTGTTAGGATTTCAGTGGAGCCCATAATGCAAATTCTTCAAAAGGTTGAGAATGGTGACCGCTTGTCAATGTCATCTATTTATAATGACATGTACAGGGCAAAGATTGCAATAAAAGCCATTCATGTCCGTAAATATGAACCATTTTGGAGCGTTATAGAAAGTCATTGGAACTCACTGTTCTACCACCCTGTATATGTAGCTGCTTACTACTTAAATCCATCATACAGATATCGACCTGATTTTATGGCGGTAGGAGAAACAATGGCTGCTTGTGTTTTTTTATAATAATGTTAAGTTCTTTCCTAATCCAGATGGTAAATTGTGTAGCATACTGAGGTGATGCGTGGACTTAACGAATGCATTGTTCGGCTGGAGCCAGACCCTTCAAACAGGATTTCTGCATCTATGCAGGTAATAGTTTTTTCGTACTCGATTTCATTGTTTGGATCCTGAATGGTTTTATATATTGAGATGGCATCTTATTATATTTTCCCATTCTGTATCCCAACATCTCAGATGTCTGATTACAATTCTGCTAAAGCTGATTTTGGAACTGAATTGGCAATCAGTACAAGAACAGAGCTTGATCCAGGTATAGCATTAGACTGCCATAGTACATGTTTTAGATTTCCGGTATATGTATGCCCATGCATTGAACCTTTGGGCATTATTCCACTTGCTGATACATTTCTCCGTTTCTTGTTACTTATTAGCTGCATGGTGGCAACAACATGGGATAAGCTGCTTAGAGCTGCAGCGTATAGCTGTGCGTATATTGAGTCAGACATGCTCTTCTTTTGGGTGTGAGCATAACTGGAGTATATACGATCAATTGTACAGTCTGAGAAGTAATCGTTTAGCCCAAAAAAGGTTAAACGACCTCATCTACGTTCATTACAATTTGCGTCTTAGAGAACAGAAATTACGAAGAAGGCCAGAAAACTCAACCTCCCTCGACAATGTGCTGTTAGAGCGGTTGCTAGATGACTGGATTGTAGATGCTGCGGAAAATGACTTGCTAGAAAATGAGGTATTTCAAGTGTAGATTCTATTATCCGGCAGTGGCTTAGTTTTGTGCCGTTGACACCAAAAGCTTCTTTATAAAACTACACGAAATCTTATACATTGTCTGAAATCAAGTTCTTTATCATTTCTCTGTTAGGAAGTCCTTTACAACGAAATCGAACATGTTGATGAATACGAGAATGATCTCGTTGATTACGAATGTGGAATTGCAAATGGAGGGACTAGGAACGGATCCATTGAGCTGGTAACATTGGCTGATGCAGATGTCAATCCGGCCGATGCTGGCGTTGCCACCGATGATGATGACGAGGAGGAGGAGGGGGCGGAAGGTGAGATGAACTTTTTCCATGATGACATGAGTGATTAGCAAGTTGTAGACCTTCAACTAACACAAGATGCGATGGTGGCGAGGAAGCTCTGCCTTAGTGGTGTGATTATATTCCAGCTTACTTGTTTTGCAAGTTACCTATGGAAGTAAAACAGGGCGTCCTTACATGTAATATTTTTCAACCTTTTTGCTGAAATGTTACTAACTCAACCGCTTTTTGAATTTCCAAAGCCATTACATTGTCTAATATGATTTTATGTTAGATACACACGTAACGGAATGCAAATATCGGACAAATTCAGAAGAAAAAAAAAGGTATTAAACGGTGGATACATAAAAAATTTAAAATTTTAAAATCTTGCAAAATATAGGAGGCCCAAATTATTTTCTAAAAATTCTGAAATTAATAACCAAGTTTCTTCTTCTTTCATTTATTATTTTCTTAAAACTTCACATGTTTATATGCAGTTTACTCGCTATTATCTTAACATTGTGATGTTCTAATATTCTGCTTGTAGAGGCAATCATAGAATTAATGAATTAATTAAAAGGAAATTTGGGCTTTAAATATATGATCCTATCAAACCACGTTAAAATCAATGATGTGAATATAATTTTTCTCTTCAACTTATTACATTTGCATCTTGTTAGTAAAACTTGTAAATAAAAAAACAAAACCAAAACTTTGGTGGGGCAGGACGATTGAGTACAATTGACCACCGTGTAAAGTTTTGTGAATGGCAATGTGTGATAATTGGTTTACTTGAGGAACAAATCACTTGATTATTTAGTGACGTGCAATTCGAGTAAATTAAGAGTCCTAGTTAGGTAAGAACTGTGGAGTCTTATATCATTGCAGCTAATCTAGGAGAATCATCTAGATGTTCAAATACAAAGATATTGCATCATGATAGGACTCAATCAAGGTGATAGGGTTGGCCATCTTTACTGTTAATAGGCCGGCTAATAAGGAACCCTGATGGTATATAAATACTAGGTTAAGTTCCTGCTTCCATACGTTGAATTCCTCAAAATACTAAAAACCTATTCATATAGTAGAGGGATATTTTGGAGTATTGGAAGGAGAAGACAACCTAGAGTTCATCAATGGCTTCATCTTCATAATCATGTCTCTGAATTCTACAGATAAGTTTATTTCTTTTTCATGTCGATTTCATTATTGTATTCGTGATCCTAATGTCTTGTTGTTGTGATTTCAGAATATGTCTTACATATGGTATCAGAGCCACACAACAAGCTTAGGATTCAATTCACAGGTAATTTGATTAACTGTAGATGATTGACACAAGTGAAGCATAATTTGTGTTCATTGTTTGGTTGGGTATTTTGACTAATCGATCCTGTGAGACTTCATAAAATGCTTCTGAAATTTTGTATCACTGAGTCTGCAACTTTGTTTAGGGATTTAGGTCCAAACAAATTGAAATTGGGTATGGAAAATAAAAAGGGAAATAATTTAATTTACTCTAATTTAATTACATGGTGAATTTGGAGTTCATAATTAGTCATCGGCTAATTGTCTTTTTTCTTCATTTCGGTAGAGTCTGGAGTTTTCTTGAGTATATAGGGTTGTCTTCCTTTCCAGAACACCCTCACGCATGGTACGCTCACGCATGGTGTTGACACATGCTTCCTACTACAAAAGCTTTTGGTTCCAATTGATTATCTATCTAATGCCAAAATTAAAAAACTAGAAAAATGGATTGTTGAATCTGGGCGATGAGGGGTTTTATTCAAACTTTGTGCTTGTGTTTTTATGCTGAGAATCCGCTTATTATTGTGTTAAAACTCATCCTTTAGAAATTTTGTATTCTGGTAGGTTTGCTTGTATCTTTTGGGTTTCTAATGAATCACTAAGTTCTTTTGAATTTCTTTTTAGTTGTTTTCTATTATAATCTTTTGATATTACTTTGATTTGATGGACCAAATTAATCTTACGGATTTAGTCTTTTGGCTTGTGTCATTTTGTTGGATTATATTGTTAATTTTTGTATAAGATTCAGGATGCTCATTACTTTTCCATCTTATGAAGCAAGAACAAGGTAACAATTGATTGTAGTTTTCTTCTTCATATCGATGCTGTGAATTCATCTATTTACTATTTGTTGCTTCTGCTATTCTAATTTTGTCTTCTGTTAATGCCTTGATGAATGGGCTAAGGTACATGTCTAGTTGCAGAGGTTTTACTAACAAAAATCTTCTCTTTGTTTATGTTTGATCACTGCAATCTTGCTATTTCAATATTGATGTTCTCGTTAAGCATATGCAAATCAACAAGTCTTGGTTCTTGATTATCTTTGAAATCGATTGTCCGTTTCAATTATGACATAGAAAAGAATAAATGCTACTTAAGTGTTTTTTATGTAATTGATGTAATGTAATTTTGATAAGAAAATCATTCATGTCAATAATCTCGGCTTGATAGACATTCTAATTTTTGATAGACTTCCCTAACTACAAATTTTATGAAATTCGGTCATGTCGTAATATTAAATGGATTTTAGATGCTGGTATTTTTTTTTTCACTTTTCTTGGACTAAAAATGGATTTATGGTAAAATTTTAAGTGTGATACCGTGTTGCGGAATTCTGCAGACTTCAGCAGAATAGTCTGTTTGTGATATTATTTTGATATATCTAAAAATTTTAAGTGTGATACCGTGTTGCGGAATTCTGCAGACTTCAGCAGAATAGTCTGTTTGTGATATTATTTTGATATATCTATATAACTCATAAATTCATGAAATTTTAGTATGATATACATTGGGATGTTTATTTTAAGTATGAAATTTTTTACGAACATTGGTCTGAAAATGAGTTACTGGTGAATTTTTAATCTCGGGACTATACTACAGAATTTATGCAGTTTCTGCAGCACATTCCATTTCGATTTTATTTTTAGCCCACTTTTAAGATTTTAAAATTATGGAACTTTGGCTGAAAGTAAATTTATATGTCTACTTAATTTCTAGAAATTTTCATGCACATTGTGGAAATTTTGAATTTTTTTGGTGAATTATTTAGTCTCCAGTATGTACTGCAGAATTTTTGCCGTTTCTGCAGCACATCCCATTTCGTATTTTCTTTTAGTACACTTATAAAGTCTCAAAAAGTATGAAATTTTGGGAATTAACAGATTTGTATGTTCTTATTTTCTGAAAATTTTCATGCATATCGGATGAACAATGAATATTTGGTGAATTTGTAATCTCAGGTATGTACTGAACATTTTCTGCAGTTTCTGCAGCACCCTCTTTTCGAATTCATTTTTAGCTCGATTATAAAATTTTAAAAATCATAAAATTTTGAAACAAAAGTAGTCATATATGTCTAGTTCATACCTAAATTTTTTTCATGACAATCTAAAGAGAATTGAGTTTTTAGTGAATTTGCAAACTAAAGTGGTATTGCTGAATTTTTGGTACTTCAAAAACTAGTTATGTTATGCAATATTGCTTTCACTAATTTGTGCATATCCAATAGTACCAATTGTTTGACATGTTTATTTGCTCTAATATGTCCTAGTTTTCAATGCAAATTCTCAATTCTAATGACTTTTATTAGTCAACATTGATTAAATTTTGGTCGAAAAGTGTATTGGTTTATTTTGCTCAAACTAATATTTTGTTTAGTCATCAATTTTGATTATGATGATAATTGTCTTCTGAGAGAAAATTAGAAAGTGGCATCAGTTTACTAGTTGATCATTTTGGTCCCTATCGAATAACTGAATAACCATGTTTCCTCTTTCGAGAACTCTATTGTTCAATATCAATAACGACATACTTTTGTGTTTGATTGAATCTTTTGAGAATCATTGAATATCCAACAAAACGGTTATTTAATACTGTTCTAAAGGATTATTTTGAAAAATCAGAATTCTAATTTATATGGTGAATACTTTTGTCCCAATGGGAATTTCAAGAAATCACTCACCAATTATAAATTAGTATTATAGCAAATCATAAAGTACTTCTAACATATTTTTATCTGGCCAAAGTTGTTGAAGCTATATGTATTTTGTGTATTTTATGTTTTGGCTAGCTATGCAGGTATTTTCTTTGCATGATTAGTTTCTGCCCAAAGGTGTAACAATCATGCAATTTGGAGTTTGTTCGATCCTCCACAACTCGACCACTTCCATGATGAATCTTGTAGAATCAAAATGAGTAGGTAAATTTGCCAATCTTTTGCCTAAATTTTCTGTGAGTTATAAATTGGATTCTCTTATTAGGTTTCATTTGTTGTTGTTGAGATCTTTTGCCTAAATCTTTTGCCTAAATTGTTGTTGAGATATTTAGAATTAAAACATAAATTTTGAGTTTGGATTCTCTTATTAGGTTTCATTTTAATTTATGACATAATCTTTAACACATATGTGAGTCTTCTCTCATACACTAAAATAAATTTTGTAGCCATTGGTTTATCTAATTACTTGTGACAGCCCATCCCGAAATATTATTCACGAGGTTGTGAATTGATGGAATTGCCCTCGAACGTTGAGGTACGTTTGTGAATTTTGTGAAGTTTTTGGGTCCAATTATACTTTATCCATGCATTTTGGGACCAATTAGAAATCAATGAGATATTTGTTTGATTGGTGGCTTTTAGACCACACAACCAATCAGCACACTCTCTCTCACCTCACTCCCGTGTCTCTCTCCTCATTACAGACTCATTCTTTCTCTATCTCTCGAGTTCACTCTCTCTTTCTCCTCTCACGTACGGACCAAGGCCAAAGAAGGCCAACTCTTCACAGATCGACGCTGCAAAGACCATACTCATAATCCTGAGGTCCATACGAACTCAAAGACACCCATTTTAGGTAAGAACTCTTACGATTTCACGTTGAAAACTAGAGCTCCGAGTTATGTACTGTTCACGAAGTTTTTGTTGGTTGCGTTTTAGGCAAAACCAAGCTCACCACGAGCCTTAGAAGGTTCCCACGAACCTCGGAGACTAACGTTGACGGAGTTTGGACGTCAGGATAGCCCAGTTCGTGTTTGGCCGGTTTTGGAGAATTTCCCGACGAGATTTCAGCCGTTTTCGAGGTTTTTGAAGGTATAGCCCTCTTCCTCACTTAAATTAGAGCATGTAGGAAGAAAAATGAGGAAACATGGTGAAGAAATGAGTGAGAAAACCCGAGTTGCAGGTCTGCTCAATTTCCGGCGCCGGCGAGATTTTCCGGCGTCTGGACGAAGAAGAAGACGCGCGTGGGGGGCGCGTGGCACCATGCCTATCCCGGCGCGTGGGCCCGAGAAAAATTATTCCAAAAATTTGTCGACGTCCGTGACGTCGAGTAGGTCGCGTTGGTATATTCGTATGTCAAAATTGATCAACGTATGAGAAATTATTTCTAAAGTTCCGTTTATATACGTTAAATAATGTTTATTCAGTTACTTCTCATATAGGCGAGGCCTATTCCGAGGACGAGCGTAGCCAGGCTAGGCGTGGGGGCTACGATTCGACTATTTATCAGTGAGTGGGCAGTTTGTTTTCCGTACATACCTATATATATTGCTATTTTCCAGAAAATGAATTTAAACGATGAAATGATTTGAGATGCCATGCAAGTATCTACTTATTTTAATTATGCATTAGTACTTGCATATAATTGTGATGGTGCTGCGGACGCATATGTAAGTATCAGGTAAGATTCTATACTAGTTATGGTGAGAATGAAATGATGTGATTTGAGCTCATACACCTGCACATTTATATTAGTGCTCCCACCTAGGGCACAGTCTTTCACGTGTCGTTCACCTCTCGCACCGCATGCTCGCCTTGGATCCAAGTAGGTGCACAGTCCTGTCGTATAGACCACTATAGGTGGGTTCAACTCGTAGGTGACCCACGAATCATTTGCACAGTCTTCACGTGATTGTAGCACTAGAGCATTCTTATATTGATACAGTGATATGATAGTGACCTCATGAGGATATTGATGTATGTGCATAGTATATATATGATGAGATCGAGATGATTATGAGCTATATATGCAGCCGAGGGCTGAGATGATTATTAGATATTTATTCACATCACAGAAATACAATAAGAGCATACAGTTGAGATATTAGTTATGATACTTTGGTATGGCATACATACAGATATTTCCAACATGATTTTGAGATATATATGTATATGAATATATTTTATTTCTGGGAAATTATACAGGTTTTATGGATAGGGTTACAGTGATTTGAGAAAAGAATGGTTTTGAAAAATATTTGTTTTACTAACCCACTCAACTTTGTTTTTCGCCCCTCCAGGTTCTAAGTAGTGTTCGTTGGTGGCATACGAGGACCTTCCGGACGTTCTGACAGAATTCACTTATGTAAGATAACCTTCGGGTGTTATTTCCATTTAGTACTTTCTGCTTGACTGCACGTAGGCCATTTATGCTCTGGTTTTGTAAAGGCACTATGAATTCTCGCACTAGCGCGTTACCTTAGCTTGAACTGCTAGTCATTTGGTTTTAATTCCTTCGTATTCCTATTGTTAATCCTGCTTTCGCACTGTGCATATGGTTACGTGACACTCATGTGATGGCCAGCATGCCCCACTTTCGGGTCGGGGTGTGTCATCACTTGTCACTTTTAGATCGATTAATAATGTTGAGATATTGTTCCTTATATAAGCCTAATTTTGATACATATAGATTGGTTTATTATGCCCAAACCAACTATTTTGTGACTCAACAAATTTGTTTAAGAAATTTTAATGTTTTGAGCATATTAAAGATTGTAAATTGGTTTCATTTAAATTATGATTAAATCTAAAATTTTGGTAGAGCTTACACTATCTTTATTGATTCAACTAGCCTATAATTTGTTATATGAAAACCACTTTCTCTAGTGTTTAATCTTGCAATTTTGAGTGTTTGCCCAAGTGGGAGAAATAATGTATTATGGGCTTCACACTCATCAATTTTGCATGCTTTTAATGGTCATAGTTTTGGTAGATAAAAAGTACTTTATCATGCTTGTTTATATTTTATTTGTTATATGTGCAACTAATCTTGCAGGAAATTTAAGAAGGGTTAATGAGTATATTCTGCTCAAAAGTGTTTTGCTTATTAATTTTTGTTTGTTGTTCAAGAAATTGGACTTGTGATTTATATGTTATTGATGAATAATTAATCTGCTTAACAATGTTTTCTTATTCAGTACAACTATAAATCACTATATAGTGAAGCATAGAATTGACAAGATTGTACATACTTCATCTGCTCAAAAGTGTTGAAGCTATATACATTTACCCTTGTATTTTATGTTTTAGCTATGCAAACCTAATATAATTAGTTTCTGTCCAACAATGATTATAGAATTATATGCTTTTGATGCACTAAGAAAACATTTAGTTAAAGTTTTCTATTTTTGTCAAATGTTAGATGAACAAAACTGACCAAATGATTTTGTATAGTTTTTTAGTCACAAGAGTCACTTCCCTACATATATCTAGAATAAAGATGTTGAGCTCACAAATTTTATGTTTTAAATCCCATGATTAATGTTTTGCTAATGAGAGTATTTGAAAGGTATCTGTTTCATTTTGTAGACATTTACAAAGTTTTGTTTTAGTCTCTTAGTCAGTGGGAGTAATAATAATTTATCTATAAAATTTTGTCTCTATTAATTAGTGGGAGTAAGCGATTACCTTTTGCGTTAAAAAATTGAAGTGTTAGTGGCTGATACTTTAAGTGTAAATTTTGTTTAAATTTTGTTCATAAGTTTTAATAAGAGGTCCTGATTTTGTAAATAGTATGTCGTATTTTACGTGTTCTCTTATTATATTCTAAATTGACAGAAAAGTTGAATTTTGTTACCAACGTTGTTGAGTTCTTTTGTGAACTACTTTTATACTGAAATATATTTTCATATTTTCAGTTGGACTATTGTGAGCTCTTGATATCATGACTTTGTTAGTAACATAGTGCTTTGAGTTAAGTGTGCATGTAATCATGGAGTGCAAGGAACTGTGCAATTTGTGCCTTGTTTTTAGTGGTTCTGCATTTGATTAAAAAGTGACAAGTTGCTAGGAAAGATTGGTTGCAAACTCATGAAGACTCAGTGATCACCACGAATTCTTATCAGGACATCACATTGACATTCAAGTTAGACCTGTAAACGGGTCGGGTTTATCGGGTTTGGGTTAGGTTCAATACAATCCGTTAAGTTAACTGGTCAACCGAACTCGACCCGTTAAACTAACGGGTCACCCGTTTTACCCGTTAAGACCCGTTAACAATTATTATTATTATTATTATTATTATTATTTGCATAGAGTTTATTTTTTGTTGTTAAGACTTTAATGAAATTATTAAAATATCATCAAATAACGGGTGCTAACAGGTCTAACGGGTTGACCCAAAGTGACCCGTTATTTAACGGGTTGTTAACGGGTTCACTCGTTAGCGACCCAACCCATTAAGCATCCACCCAAATACTAATATTAACGGGTCGGGTCAGTTCCAAAATGCCAGGTCTTCAAGTGGGAGAATGTAAAGTTTTGTGAATGACAATGTGTGATAATTGGTTTACTTGAGGAACAAATCACTTGATTATTCAGTGATGTGCAATTCAAGTAAATTAAGAGTCCTAGTTAGGTAAGAGTTGTGGAGTCTTAAATCATTGCAACTAATCTAAGAGAATCATCTAGAGGTTCAAATACAAAGATATTGCATCATGATAGGACTCAATCAAGGTGATAGGGTTGACCATCTTAGTTGTTAATAGGCCGGCTAATAAGGAACCATAGTGGTATATAAATACTAGATTAAACATTGAATTCCTCATAATACTAAAAACCTATTCATATAGTAGAGGGATATTTTGGAGTATTGGAAGGAGAAGATAACCTAGAGTTCATCAATGGCTTCATCTCCATAATCATGTCTTCGAATTTTACAGATAAGTTTATTTCTTTTTCATGTCGATTTCATTATTGTATTCGTGATCCTAATGTCTTGTTGTTGTGATTTCAGAATATGTCTTACAAAACATCGAAATAGGACGAGTGTGTCACCATTTACAAATAGTAGACCAGACAAATGATCTGATATGTTTTAGCCAAAAGGATTCATGAGATTGACATAATTCTTTACTTTGGTCCCCGACAATAAAAATTGATAGAAGTGGTCCTTGAGTTTGGCCACTGTAAATCATTTTGGTCATTCAATGGAAAATATGTCAATATCCTCGTAAAGTTAAGGGGTTGGTTTGACAAAAATACCCATAAAAAGGTTGTCAGTAGTTGTTCATATTACAATTTAATGAGGATGTTGATTGGTTTTTCACATAATGATCAAAATGATTTACGGTAAACAAACTCTGGAACTACTTCTATTTATTTTCATTGTCAGGTGCCAAAGTAAGAGTCATGTCAATTTCAAGGATCATTTTGGCTAAGAAAACCTTTCAAACATAACTGAAATGTCAAACCAACCCAAGGTTACCATTACATTTCCCACTCTTTTTTAGCCAAAATAATATTTAGATTGGTATAACTACTCACTTTAGTCCTCTGACATTAAAAATCGATAGAAGTGATCCCAAAATCTGTCAATCGTCAATCATTTTGATCATTCTATAAAAGATCTCTATTAAATGGAAAAGCAAATGGAGGGGTTAATTGGACAAAAAAAACTCCCAATTTAACAGAGATTTATTGACTATGGACAAACTCATGACTACTTCTATCGATTTTCAATCTAAATTATCAAAGTGAGAAGTTATGTCAATCTCATAGACCATTCTAGCTAAGCCACCAAAAAATAAAAAGAAAATTCATCCCATCAAAGCAAAAATAAGTAGAGAACTTGAATTGCATTTCTTCCAACTTAGTTCAACAAAGTAACAACTTTTTTTTTAAGGAAAATTAATGAAAATAACTTAAAAATTTTGAGTTTTAATCAAAATGACAAAAAGTTATTGCAAGTGAATAGTGTCAATATTGACTTTTTAGAGTAAAATTATTATTTTTTTCATTAAAGTAAATAGTACCTGAAGTATTTTGTTAAAACTTTTTTTTTTCCCCCTTCAGCAAAAAATCACCAACCCATTTCCTAAAACGTGGTATAAAGCTTGTTTCTTCAATACTTAATTGCATCTATCATGTTTGTAAAGTATGTTTCCAATCTATAGACTATATATTCTCTCCAGTAGCAGCTTCGATTTCCTAGGCTTTGTCTTTTGATTTGATTCTTCGTTTTCGTGTTAATTAGGGCTTAATTGTGTGTTGTCGATTTTGGAATTTAGTCTAGTGAGGTTGTAAAGATTTATTCTCTGTTGCTTTCTTTTTCTTCTTTTGATGTATAATACTCACAAGAATTAGCTTCCTTCCATTGCATGGTTGCCATGTGAAGCTTTTGAATTTTTTTATTTTTTATTTTTTTTTAAGAATAACGTTTCATGGCAAACTTTTGGCTGAATGATTTTTTAATTTTTGGATGAGAAATCAAACTCTATATTATATTACAAGAAATTTGTCATCCATTATTTGGAGAACTATATTTTTTTTAAGAATTTTTTTTTTGAAATGTCATGTGAACTTATACACTTTTTTAGTTTGTCATACAAATTAAATTTTTAAACAATTTGTCATATCAATTTTTCAAAATCATTAATTTGTCGTCTTACCTTAACCCTGTTAAGTTTTCCATCCAAAATAATTAACGTGCGTTGCACATGACTTGTGTTTAGGGTAATTTCAGACTTTTGACCTCATTTTCACAGGTTTTTTTTTCATTATATATATTTTAACAAACGATATTATCTACACTAAAGGAGAGGGGTGGGCTTGACCTTACAATAAGCTAACGATAATGTGGTTTAAATTCATCTTTGGTGAGAATCGAACCTAAGACATCTCACTTACAAGCAAAGAAGAATACTACTAGACCGTAGTACTAAGTGGCTTTATTTTATACAAGGATATATTTACACTTAGAGGTGGAGGAATAAATTGGTTTCGGACATTTGACCTCTTTTTCACAAGTTACTTCTCTTTGAAGTATGTCATGTTCATTTCAAAAACTTATGGTGAACTATTAAAAAAATATATTAGGCTTATTAACATGGAGTTTAACTAATTGTAAGATTTGAGAATTTAACGCGATCCACCTGTCCTTAAAAATAGGAGTTGAAATATCAGAAATAATCTTGAAAGAGTGGGAGTTAAAAAGTCGGTAATAACCTTAAAACCAAGTTTGTGCAAGGCACGTAGCTTAGTTTGAAAGAAAAACTTAATAGAGTTAAGATGAGATGACAAAGTAATGAATTTGGAAAATTGATATGACAAATTTCTTAAAATTTTAGTTTATATGACAAATTAAAAAAGTTGTATAAGATCGAAATTTCAAAAAAAAGTTTCTTTTATAAATGGCAAAGCTTAGTTGCTAATTCAAACAATAAATAGTTCCAGTTGCAGCACTGATCTCATCATCTAAGTTGTCTGAGTGGCTTTGTGTTGTAAAACAAAGCAACTAACTTTCTTAAGTGCTGCTTCTAGTCAAAAACAGCAAGTTAACAGTAAGACATGGCTGAGGTAAATCCTGTGGATGGAGAGGTAGTCAAGGAGCGGGGCGTGGCAGCATCAAACGGCCATTCAACAGTGGAGGATTCCGAAAACAATGCACAAGACACGAGCAAGAGCAAGGAGGATGGCACCAAAACAGTACCATATTACAAGCTTTTCTCCTTTGCTGATTCCTTGGATTACATGCTAATGTCTGTTGGTGTAATCAGCGCCATTGGAAACGGGCTCTGTCTGCCTCTAATGACTGTAATCATAGGAGATATGATTAATTCTTTTGGAGGAACTGGGAATACCAAAGATGTGGTGGGTGCAGTTTCTAAGGTAAATATTCTGTGGCTAAAACCTAGTAAAAACTTTTCTTTACGAATACATATTCACTAGGAATCATCGACTTTATAGGACTTGGAATCATGGACTCGATTCAAATCTTGTCTAGTCAAACGGTCGTTCCATTACAATTTGTGTCTGAACTTCCTTTTTTTGAACTTTAAATTTGGTTTCTGGTGTCTGCGGCTTAGTTGCTAAATAGATCATATCCTCAGGTAGCTCTAAAGTATGTTTACTTGGCCGTGGGAGCTGGTGCTGCTGCATTTCTTCGTAAGTATTACAGAGCTCCCTTCGAGTATTGAACAAATAACTTGGCTTATTGGAAACTGAGATAATCAATTAGCTTTTGCTATATGTCAGAGATGTCTTGCTGGATGATCACCGGAGAGAGACAGGCTGCACGAATAAGAGGTTTATATTTGAAAACAATATTAAGGCAAGATGTTGGTTTTTTTGATAACGAAATAAACACTGGGGAAATTATTGGGAGGATGTCAGGTGATACTGTGCTCATTCAAGAGGCCATGGGCGAGAAGGTATCTACACGCCACACAAAAGCCTTAAGTGATTGCCGTTTTCTCTAGCAATGTCTAATTTTTTTCAGGTTCTTCTTGCAGGTAGGAAGTTTTATCCAATTAATTGCAACATTCATCGGGGGCTTTATTATAGCATTTGTTAAGGGATGGCTTCTCACCCTTGTCATGCTATCGTCTATTCCCCTTCTTGTCCTCTCTGGTGCCATGATGGGCATCGTTATATCGAAGTTTACATCCCGTGGGCAAACTGCTTATTCACTGGCATCAACTGTGGTAGAGCAGACAGTTGGTTCAATCAGAACTGTATGCCTACTTGTCCTTAAAATTAAAATTTTCTATAATCTCTTGGTATAGAACGAAAATGATGAGTATTCCCATTGCAGGTTGTCTCATTTACAGGAGAGAAACATGCCATAGCTAATTACAACAGCTCCTTAGTTAAAGCTTACAAGTCTGGTGTGCACGAGGGTTTGGCTTCTGGGTTTGGGATTGGTGCTATGAGGCTTATTGTAATGTGTAGTTATGGTTTGGCTATATGGTTTAGCGGAAATATGATAGTTGAAAAAGGATATACAGGAGGAGAAGTAATGAATGTAGTTTTCGCTGTGTTGAATGCCTCCCTGTAAGTTGCAATTTAGTAAAATTTGATAAATAAATTTGGTGACCCTAGCATGATTTTACTGGTAACACCCCAAAATTTTATATTTGATGCTACAGAATGTCGACATATGAACACGTCTCTGTGATAAATTTTCAGGTCCCTTGGGCAGGCATCTCCATGCATGAGTGCATTTGCTGCTGGAAAAGCTGCAGCTTATAAAATGTTTGAGACGATTAACAGAAAGCCTGAGATAGATACTTATGACACTAATGGGGAGCAGTTACAAGAGATCCATGGAGACATTGAACTGAGGGATGTTTATTTTAGTTATCCTGCAAGACCAGACGAACAAATATTCCGTGGATTTTCTCTCTCAATACCTAGTGGTGCAACTGCTGCTTTGGTTGGAGGAAGCGGAAGTGGTAAATCCACTGTAATCAGTTTGATTGAGAGATTTTATGACCCCCAAGCTGGTGAAGTTCTTATCGATGGTATTAATCTGAAAGAATTCCAGCTGAAATGGATCAGACAGAAAATAGGCCTTGTCAGTCAGGAACCCGTTTTGTTTACTTGTAGCATTAAAGATAACATTGCTTATGGGAAGGACCGTGCAACTAGTGATGAAATAAGGGCTGCTGTTGAGCTTGCTAATGCAGCTAAATTCATAGACAAACTGCCTCAGGTTAAATTCGTTTATACTTACTCTAAGTTTGGGTGTTTCTTTGTTGATCTTACCATTTCGATTCATTAAAAGGTGGAACCATAGCATAATTCAGCTCATTCAATTCATTTTTAGGGACTAGACACAATGGTTGGTGAACATGGAGCTCAGCTATCTGGGGGACAAAAGCAGAGAGTTGCCATAGCTAGAGCAATCTTGAAAGACCCAAGAATTCTACTTTTAGACGAAGCCACAAGTGCTCTTGATGCAGAATCTGAAAGGGTTGTGCAGGAGGCATTGGATAGAATTATGATTAGTCGCACTACTGTTGTTGTAGCCCATCGTTTGAGCACAGTAAGGAATGCTGACACCATTGCTGTTATACATAGAGGGACAATTGTTGAAAAAGGTAACACATTTGTTTTCTGTTCCACCATTTGAGTTCCCAGCCTTACTTTTAAAAAAAAAATTGAAGTATCGTTACCATAATCTGAATTAATTAATGAGTACTGCACATACTGAACTTTTCGAGTAAGCAGGACCACATTCTGAGCTAATTAAGAACTCTGAAGGAGCGTATAGCCGGCTTATAAGGTTGCAAGAAATGAGAGCAGTGTCAGAAAAGACAAATGTGAATGATCAGGATAGGCCAGAAATTAGTAGTGTGGATTCTCGGAGACATGCAAGTCCAAGATTTTCAAACTTACGATCCATAAGCTGGGGATCATCTGGAAGAGGAAATAGTGGTCGTCATTCCCTCTCAATCTCATTTGGTGTGCCCACTGCAGCAGGTGTCCTTGAAGCAGCACCTGCAGGATCAGATATTCCTGACTCAAAATCATCAAGAGTGCCTCCAGAAGTCTCGCTTCGCCGCCTAGCTTACCTGAACAAGCCAGAGATCCCAATCTTGTTACTAGGTACTATAGCTGCAACAGTCAATGGGGTATTCTTACCCTTTTTGGGGGTATTATTAGCCTGTGTAACCAAAACCTTCTTTGAGCCACCGCATGAAGTCCGAAAGGATTCAAAGTTTTGGGCATTAATCTTTATTGTTCTTGGACTGGGATCTGCCATAGCACATCCATTAAGACAATACCTTTTCGCTGTCGCGGGTTGTAGGTTAATAAAACGAGTCCGATCGATGTGCTTTGAGAAGGTGGTTTACATGGAAGCAAGTTGGTTTGACGATCCTGAGCACTCAAGTGGTGCAATTGGTGCAAGGCTGTCTGCAGATGCAGCTTCTTTGCGGGGGCTGGTTGGAGATGGTCTTGGTTTGGTTGTTCAGAACTTAGCAACTGCAGTTGCTGGTTTGGTGACTGCTTTTATGGCAAATTGGCAACTTGCTCTTATAGTTCTTATTTTGCTGCCTCTGTTAGGAGCAAATGGATATTTTCAAGTCAAATTCATGAAAGGATTCAGTGCCGATGCGAAGGTATTTCTCTGCAATCCAAAAATTGGAAAAGAATTATAGTATACAACTTGTAATCGATGCAGTTCAAAACATGATCCGATCTCACATACATGATATGTATAAGACTAATTCTTTTCATTATGGTTGCAGAAAATGTACGAGGAGGCAAGCCAAGTAGCGAATGATGCTGTAGGGAATATCAGAACAATTGCTTCCTTCTGTGCCGAAGAGAAGGTGATTGAATTGTACCGGAAAAAATGTGAAGGCCCAATTAAGAAAGGGATTAGACAAGGGTTAATCAGTGGGATAGGATTTGGGCTGTCCTTCTTTTTTATGTATTCCGCGCACGCCACTAGTTTTTACGCAGGAGCCCGACTTGTTTCAGCTGGAAAGACAACATTCTCCGATGTTTTCCAGGTAAGTTACTTTTCCTTGCCCTACAAGTCTGTAAGTAGTAAACGGCACAGAAGACTTGTTCCTATGTCTGACTCGGCTAAATAAGTACTTGTTACTTGAAGTAAAAAAAAAAAAAATTGCTCTTCTGGTTTGTAGGTTTTCTTTGCTCTCACTATGGCAACTGTTGGAGTGTCTCAGTCGGGTTCCCTAGCCCCTGATGTAAGTAAAGCAAAGGGCTCTGCTGCTTCTATATTTGCAATTCTCGATCGAAAATCAAAAATAGACTCCAGGGATGAATCTGGAACAACTATAGAAAATGTGAAGGGAGACATTGAGTTATGCCATGTCAACTTTAAGTACCCAACTCGACCTGACGTGCTAATCTTCCAGGACCTTTGCTTGACCATTCGTCACGGCAAGGTAACTTAGTAGCATGCTTATTCTTCTTTTACCCGTTTTCAATTAATTCATGAGATTGAACCTCGTAGTCTAATATGCGATTCTGGAATTTGGAAATGTATTTTGTGTTTTTCAGACAGTTGCTCTGGTTGGAGAAAGTGGAAGTGGGAAATCGACAGTCATCTCATTGTTGCAGAGATTTTATGACCCTGATTCTGGTCACATTACACTAGATGGAATCGAAATCCGAAAGCTACAGTTGAAGTGGTTGAGACAGCAAATGGGGCTGGTGAGCCAGGAGCCTGTGTTGTTTAATGAAACCATCCGAGCCAACATTGCATATGGAAAGGAAGGGGATGCAACAGAAGCTGAAATTATAGCTGCAGCAGAATTGGCAAACGCTCACAAGTTCATTAGTAGTTTACAACAGGTAGGCACTGGCTTAAGAACTTTGTCGATTTGTTTATGATCAATATGATCTAGGGAGTAGCTGCGAATAAAGATCGAGCCACCTCAAATAGATAACGATTTTGAAGTTCCATAGCAAAACATAAAGATCGAGCCAAATCAAAGACATGAAGATTTCGATCTTTCTGTTTGTAATGCATGTTCGTATTACTTGTCACTGAAAAAAAAACTTATGGTGTTGCTTACAAGAGAAGGACTAGTTAATGAAGTTTTACAAAATTATATTCCGAATGTTAACTTCGGAAACCAATGCAGGGTTACGATACAATAGTAGGAGAGCGGGGGGTTCAACTGTCCGGCGGACAGAAGCAAAGGGTGGCAATCACAAGAGCTATAATGAAGGCACCAAAGATTTTACTACTAGATGAAGCCACAAGTGCTCTTGACGCTGAATCCGAACGAGTTGTTCAAGACGCATTGGACCGAGTCATGGTGGATCGAACGGCGGTGGTGGTTGCTCATCGGTTATCCACGATTAGGAGTGCAGATTTAATCGCGGTGGTGAAAAATGGAGTCATTGCAGAGAAAGGAAAGCATGAAACTTTGATCAATGTCAAGGATGGCATTTATGCTTCTTTGGTTGCATTCCATGCAAGTGCCTCATCTTAGAGAGCTACTTTTCAATTATTATAATGCAGTGACTTAGAAATTCCAAGGAAAATAAGTATGTATAAACTTTTTTTTAGGTGATTCTTGCACTTTACTTTTTTTTTTATATACATACAAGCAATATTTAAGCAGGGAGATTCGAATATATGACTTTCCGCTTGAACTACAAGCTCCTTGTGATTTTCTCCTTTAGTTTCATATGTGTAAATTTTAAACGATTGTTGAGAGTATGAATCTACCTCAAAGAAAGTACGGACCTTGTATATAGACTTATAAATAAGTTGGGCTACCCTCTATATTGTCAATTGATTTTATAGTAGAACCTTAACTTTTTTTAGACATCTAAAGCTCCCCTCAATGGGAAAATCAAATTACTCTTTCATACAGTCTCCATTCTTCCATATGAAACTGACAGAAGTCCTCCAAGAGGGTTAAAGCAAGGAAATAAGGAGCTGCGGAAATATTTCTAGATCAGTCACTGATCACTCGTGGTGATGGCGACATAAAAGAAGTCGTATTGGATGCCATTATTTTTGTTTCGCTACGATTTTTTTCTTATTCCTTTTGCTCATTTCGTTAAACTGCAAAGCATCATATGCTACCTAGTATTATATATGCCTACAGTTACGTAGCACATAAGCAAATAAAAATAAAAGGATAATACTTGCATCCCCAATGTGGAGGATGCATATATTCTTTATTTGCGAATAACATATCTTAACTACATAAATTAACAATTGAAACTGTGCCATTTGTTGATCTTCATATGAAGATGACTCCTAGAAAAAATCATTCGAATTGGATATCGTTTTATCATTCAAACGTATCAATTAAATTGATGGTTCATCGTGAATAAAATGTATCAAATAAATGAATGATTCATCGTGAATAAAACATATCAAATAAATGGATAATTCATCATGAATATGTTACTTGGTACATACACCGTCGATTTGTTCTATACATTTGAATAACTATATGATCTCCGATTGAAATGATTTTATAGGAGTGATCTTCAAATGAATATTAAGAAATTGGACAATTCTAATTTTTGATTTTATTTAGACAAAATACATCATTCGCAAATTAAAAAAAACGCGCATCCTTGCATGGAGATGCAAGTAGTATTCATAATGGAATGCTAGAGAACAAAACTAATTGATTTCTTTCTCTTTCTAATCAGTCTATCAAATTGTTGAAGGATTTTTCTTTTTTAGGAGGGTAAATGCACACATCATATAAACTAAATAACAGAAGGCATATAAATGACGCTTTACCGTAGTGACAGAAAATAATGATGTATATGTTGTGGAGCCAAAAATAATCACAAGGTGACATGTGGATTTTTGGGTGAAGATGGCAAATTTACCCTCAAGGCACACCGGGTCTCTTACACACGAGCAGTGAAGAATCATCCTTCAACCAAGTCAAAAGCGCCCAAAATAGGTAACAATTCAAAATCTATCTCATCAAATCCCTTCTACAAGGTAACTCCCAAAACCTATCCATTCCATATATTTTTTACCTCATTTTTCCTTATTTAATTAGCCATTTATTTCAAACATTCCATAACCTTCAAAAACATTTCATAACATCCCTTTTTATTATGATTAATCAGCCAATTAATATATTTATTTCTAATCAATATATTAAAGGCTAATTACATCACCAAATAACACCCAAAAATACACCCTAATGCCGGCCACTCTTTCTCCAAAGAGGACCGGCCTATCCCTTTGGCATCAGAGGTTCTTCGGCCAAAGCCCCCCATTCATCGTGGGCACGTGAGGCTCTTGGCCTTGACCAAATGTGTTGATTGTTTTGTAGGTGCAATTTTGTCAAAGAAGGAGAAGGCGAAAATTTGCATCCACATATGCGTCACGGTGTGAATTCGATTCCTAATAATTAACTATTTTATCCACTTGCTAGCTTTTGTAAAAAAATGCATAAAGCCGTACTTTATATACAAATGCTATTAAAAATATATTAAAAAATTTAGGGTAAATCTAAGTTTACTACCCTCAAGTTTTGTGGTTTTCAACATTTAGTACATTAAGTTTTTTTTGTCCCAGAATCATACCTAAAGTGTTAATTTTGGGACAATCTCGTACATCCGTTAGTCTAGTTGTTAAGTCTTCCGTTAATAGATGACTTGAGACTCATGTGGACAATGACTGAAGGTCATGTGTCATTAAAGAGTCCACGTGAAAATTAAAAAGTAAAAAAAAAAAAAAACCAAATTTTTAAATAAACCAAACTGCCCAACTGCAACCTACATCCATGGCCAAAAACTTAGAATTCTGAGACCCCAATTGCAATCCACAGAGGCTGACGCCATTTCCCTGATAGCCATGCTGCTGAAATCTGTGATTTTGAAGATCTCAACTGGGTGCTGCAGTGGCGACTAGAAAACTGATAAATCTCTATGGAAGAAAAGAATCCAAGCTCAGGTATGGAAAGTGAGTGGGAAAAGGGCATTTTTTATATTTAGTATGGAAAGCTGTGATGGGAGAGATGGTGATCCATGGAGCTTGTTTTTCTGGGTTTTGTAGGTTGAATTCAATTGGAATTGGGTTGTGGAAATTCAAAATTCAAAATTCAAAAACAAAAAAAAACCAAAATTTCAAATAAACCAAAAGATTTAAAATTTTAAAAAAAAATTAAAGATGATTAGCCTTGACCGCTGAACATCACCTGAAGAAGAAAAAAGGTTGGTGCAGGTGGAGGAAAGGGAATCAGCCATTTGATTCGAGGAGATTTGAGAGACCTATGAATCAAAAGGCTAATCAACACATCGCAACAATGATTTTAAAAAATTAAAAAAATTCAGGAGATTTGAGAGACCTATGGGGAGGGCAAAAGAGGGATTGATGGACGCCCAAAGTCCTTCCTCGTGTTCTATGTCGAGCATCACTTTTAGCCCAACACATCGCACCAATGAAGCTCTCTGCCATTGGAATAGCAGACCAAATCCAAAGACCACACACTGCAAGGTGCAAAGTCGGGCCCAGGCATCCTTTATGGTCTGCGTGATCTTCCGCAGTGAGGTCAGGGCTTTCTCGATATCGAACACAGGGAGACCGAGTCAACTTGGCTTGGGTATGGAAGGATTAAGGGAGGGATGTGTCGGGTTGGGTATGGAGGGACTAGGTGAGGAATGAGTCGGGTTGGGAGAACGACGAGTGCGAGTGGGGAGATGGACGGAGGAGGAGGACTGTGGTGGTGCTGATTTTCAGATCAGCTTTGGTGGCTATCAAAGAGAAGAAGAAAAAGGGTTGATGTGGGTGGAGGAAAAGGAAGGCCCACATCCTAGGTCATTTTTCATTTGTTTAGTTTTTTATTTTATTTTTTTAGTACATGGATATTTTTATACTAAGGGAATGAAGCATTCAACTAAGCCATACAATGAGCAGCCTAATTTTAATATCGAATTCTCCATCCACGATATTCGAACCTAAGACCCCTTACTTTCAAATGAAGAGGAATACCTAATTTTAGTTTTTTTTTTTTTTTTTGAATTTTTAATTTTCACATGGACTCCTTAATGACACGCGGCACCCAGTTATTGTCCACATGGGCACCACGTCATTAGATAACAAAAGACTTAACAGACAGACTAACAGATGTATGTGTCTATCCCAAAATTTAACAGGATACTTAATAGTCAGACTAACAGATGTATGTGATTGTCCCAAAATTAACACTTTATGTATGACTCTGGGACGAAAAAAAATTTCATGCACTAAATATTGAAAACCACAAAACTTGAGTATAGTAAACTGAGATTTACTCAAAAATTTATTAACCGTCTTTTTTTTTCTTTTTTGAATTTTTGACATACGATAATCGTAACTGTTGAGTAAAAATTGTACACAATATGTAAACAAATAAT
Organism: Crataegus laevigata; assembly: GCA_963580275.1. Lineage (NCBI taxonomy): Eukaryota > Viridiplantae > Streptophyta > Magnoliopsida > Rosales > Rosaceae > Crataegus > Crataegus laevigata. The sequence continues at coordinate 10,358,610 of OY756940.1, read as the reverse complement.
TTTACTCGACACAATTTCACCCTCGTTCATTTTTCGAAGAAGGTTTTATTAATTTTGAGTTCGATCCATTCTAGGCTACGCGCCTATTAATTACAACCTTTCTTTTTAAGAAAGTAATACCCTTTGATTTCAATATGAATAAATTGTAATTTGGGGGTTTGGTTGTTTATTTGATTTTGTGACTACACCTAGGTAGAACCCTCGGTTGCCTACGTACCCTTGTTGAGGGATCAAGTCACTCGTAGTTCCTTGAATTGGTGTTGGTTTGAATTTGGTGCCTTGTGTAGTTTCAGCTCGTTCAGGCAAGGAGCATTTAATGCATTGTGCAGTTTTAGCTCGTGCGGGCGAGGACTTTAAATCATTAGAGCAGTATGTGGCTTCATGCCATTTAAGTCTTGTTGCAACTTCGTGCTATTTGTATTGGCTTTATGCCACTTGAAATTGGGAGCGCGGCTTTGCGGCATTTTGGGATTTGATACGGCAATTGTCTGGTGGACAGAAGCAAAGGGTGGCAATTGCCAAGAGCTATAGATGAAGCAACAAGTGCTCTTGATGCTGAATCCGAAAGAGTTGTTCAAGACGCATTGGACCGAGTCAAGGTGGATCGAACCACAGTGGTGGTTGCTCATCGATTATCTACGATTAAGAGTGCAGATTTGATCGCGGTGGTGAAAAACAGAGTGATTGCAGAAAAAGGGAAGCATGAAGCTTTGATCAATATCCAGGATGGCATTTATGCTTCTTTGGTTGCACTGCATGCAAGTGCCTCGTCTTAGAGGGCCTTTCTATTCTTCTTCTGAACTACTGCAAGTAAAAAAAATAAAACTCGCAAGGAAGAAAAGTATGTAATGTAATTTTATGCAGTACATCAATGCAACCCTTTGTATATAAAGTTTGTTTGATTTGCATAGATTTCATGTTCTACAAGAATACCATTTTAAAAGATTGAAGGGGTTGGAGCCCTTGACGTTTGAAGTGCGAGACAAACTTACCTGCATCTGGAATACTATATTGACGGTATTTGAACCCAATCATGTACTCATGAAAAGAACTAAATATAACAGTGATAAAAACAGTGCATGATTGACTTAGTATGCCATCAGCGTGTCACCCAAAGTGAGTTTTTTCTCTTGAAGAGTCACCAACCCCCCCCCCCCCCCTCTCCCCCCAACAACCCAATTTTTCCATTTTCAAAACAGCATAAGTGGATTAAGCTTTACTCAGAGTCTCCAGCAATCGTAGAAAACAAAGTTAAGCCAAGTTTCTTGCTTTGCAAGCTCATACAAAACCAATAGCAGTAAGTATTTCATTTCTTATCAAATCCTTTCTTAAAATTTCTTTTTCCATCAATGAACTCATCATGCAAACATGATTAGCTTGGTGACTGAGACTTCCATTACCATCACAGAACCCTTCCACCTACCTCTGATCTGATCCACCGCCTACTTCAAACCGCCATTTCCACTAAACAAAGATCTCAGCTTCTCTTTTAGAAGTGAGATTTCCCTACATCTTCGATAACATGACATTTCAGATTAATAATGCAATACTTTATGAAAAAAATAAAACATATGATATTACAACATTTATTCGGAAACCACAATGGCTTACTACGGTGTAGGTAAATCTTCATTTACATGGATCAAGTTCACTCCCATTACAGTGCATGTTCCAATAAAATAATAACATTTGCAATTTCTCAATCCATAACTTTATATTATTAAATGAAAACCTCGTGTAACGATGAACATATTCCAAATAAATTGCTCTCTGCTTTTAGGCATCACAAGTGGGGCCAAATCCTGCTGTTTTTATATGGTAATCAAATAGACCTTTTATTATTATGTGATATATTTGAAGTCCCACTACTACAACCTTCCACCACCTTTCAACTACTTTCTGGTCACGTTTTAAGGATCGTTGTTATTTGATAAAAAAAAATGAGTGTAAATGGCTCTTTACACACCATCATGCAATATTATGAAACTAATAATAATGCTAGGGTCAAATGGCCTTCCCATGAACATACAAAACCCTAAGGGCCTGTTTGGTATCTTATTTGAAAATTTTTATCATTTCTCAAAACATTTTTTAAGAACTTTTCTTGAAAACAATTTTCTTTAAGACTCAAAAACTTGATTAGTTTGCGATTTAAAAATTTTAAATCTTACGACTTAAACTTGATTGGATTGGAATAGAGACGAAAAAAGTAAATAAAAAAAAGAGAAGAAAGAAAGAAGAAAAGAGAGAGATATATTTGGAGTGAGGGGAGGAGTGAGAGAAAAAAAATGAGTGAGTTTAAATTTAAAAACTCTAAAAACTCATTTTTTATGTTTTTAAGGAATAGACTATATTTTTGAGTTAGTCTTGAGTTCAGTTTTTAAAAATAGTCATACCAAACAAGTTTTTAAGACCTAAAACTTGAAAACTGTTTTTGAGTTTAAAAAGTTGGATTCAAGTACACTACCAAACAGGCCCTAATCTTTTTACAAATTTTATGATTTGGGACCCACGAGTACGGTTCTTTTGTTGAACTTAAATGAAAAGACTGTGAATCTAAAACACACACTAAAATAAATAGAGAGGTTTAATAAAACACTCCCGGTACTGTTTACTTTTAACGAAAAACCCTTTTTTTACCTTTAATTGTCACTATTCACTATACCTTTAAAAGTGGCTTTTCGTTAAAAGGAAAGTTTTCAAGCTCTTTTTGTTAGTTTTCCTAAATAAATACCCACTAATTCAGCAAACTTTCTTTACAAAAAAAAAGGTCGGTTTTTGCTTGGTTCTCAAGCTACAAGCGACAAGCTTGATATTATGATAAAGCATGCTCTAGAAAATCATCGAAATGCAATATTTATAGAAGCACGAATGTCTCTAGCTACAAGCATTAATTGGTGAAACTAACTGATATATATGCTGCAGGCTTAAATATTTTTCTGGGGAGTAAATTAGAAAATGACGTTTATCAGTCAACCTTCCCAGTGTAAATGCAAGCATTAAGCACTAATTAAGGATTTGATTTGATTAAGCAAGTGGATTAGAGAAAGTCCTAATCAATTTAAAACGAAACAATGCATCGATATCTCATCTCTCATGTATATGTCACATTAAAAAAATTATAATAAAATAAAAAAACAAACAAACAAACAAACTATTTAGTATTATGGTTTAGTAGTATTCTTCTTTACTTGTAAGTAAGAGGTCTTAAGTTTGATTATCGTCAAAAACGAATTTGAACTACATTATTACTAGTCCATTGTAACTCACTCCCCCACCCTCTTAATGTAGTTAATATTGTTTGTTAAAGAAAAATAAAATAACAGAGACATCCTGTGATGTGAAATTGCAACTGACCAACCAATTTATAATATTATTCAGCTATATATCTTTCTTTTTTTCCCTTTCTTTTTTTGGTCAAAGAGCTATATATCTTATTAACTTTGCATATTTTCAAGTATTATTCCCTTCAAAGGGAATCCCATTCCCCCAGTTCTATTTCTAATCCAGTTCTATGATCGATCATTCATTCTTCAATTCCCTCTTGTTAATCAGCCAAAGTTGATCGATCATTCGTTTCAAATATTGATGCCTAATTGCATACTTAAATTTGCTAATGGGGTGATCTACAGCTTTCAGGTACACTAGTTTGAATGCAGTAATCCAGATTTCATGCATCGTCTTTAAGCTTGATTTTAAACTTCTTATTACTACTACTTGGCATTGTGTTTAGCTGTTTCGCAGTACTAGGCTGGTTAGGTCTAACTTGAAAGTTGAAAATGAATTATTCGTGAACGAAACTCATTCCATTCTTCATATAATGGTAGAATCAAAAGGATAAAGTTTGGTCATGTCTAATCCCTAATAATCAATTGATCATTCAACCAAGAAAAGATCATTTATACTCCCCTCAGACGAAAAAGTATTTACTCTTCTTAGACCTGTTAAGAGAAATGATTTATGCACACTTTTTTTCTTCTTTTACGCACTACAGTTTATTTGTATCTTTTTTGTTTTTTTCTTTATTTTACTCAATTAAAAAATAAACAAGAATATGCATAAAGAAAAATCATGTCTCCGGAAATCAGTTCGCAAGAGGTAAAAACGCTTTCAGATAACCATAACTTTATCAGGGTTAGCTACCCTTTGTGCAAAATTAAAATTTGTCAATATCTCAGATTCCCAATGAAGATTATTAGGCCATCAGCCATGTTAAGGTGGTCCAAATACTGTTAATTGGAGACAAAAACATGAGCTAGTTAAGGCAATTGAGAAATAAGTATAACGTCTTTGTAGTAAATGGAGGGCATGCAGTGCACCGTGGAATTTTAATTTTCTCTTATCTTTGAGCCTTTGAGTCTCTTCGGTGGCTTTCAAATCCAGCGCATGCAGAAGCACAAGTCACATTCTTCACAGGCTCACAATTACTCACTCTCACATGCACTGTTGTATGTATGGTTTCCGTTCCAAAAGGTTTCACGGGTCAGCTATGTATTTAGTGCTGCATGCAACTGGTAGCTGGCTCTTATAATTTTGTACATATTGGGCATGTTTGATGCACATCAATCTAATACATAATATTAACAAAATTTCAAGCCTATATGTTCTTTTGATTGTACATATTAATTGGACATGTTTGATGCCCCCTTTCTGTATACCTCTTGATTTTTTTTATTTGTTTAATTCAAAAATTAAAAAGAAAGAGAAATTGTGTGGAGAAATCACTTTTCCTCTTTCATACCATTTTTCCTATCCAATGATGGAATGTTGAGAGTACCGCATTGAACGATAGAACTCTAGCATATAACTGCTTAAAAATGGGCATCTTCACCCATTGTCAAGTTGTCTTGAATTATAGAAACTAATTAATTTTCAAGCATGATATCATAGCAGAGTCTTCAAGTAACGGACACATTCAACATTCTCTCACATCACCTAATAAGAATAATCTAGATTTTAAGCGCAAAAAGATTTAAAAAGTTATAATCATTAAACTTGGATTATAAATTTTCTAATATGATATCATAGCAGAGTTTTCATGTAGTAGGCTTATAATGTCTCTACATGCTCCCACATTAGGCCAAAAGTCTTCAAAATTCTTAGGTCTCGTAGCACACCGTCACGTAATTCTACTAATCATGCATTGTGGTCCTTGTTACATGCAAACTTAAAAACTAGCCAGTCTTATTATCATCTAGACCTGTAAAATGGACCTGGGCCGAGAAAATTCAGCGCTATGAGCAGAATGCTCAGCCTGACCAATTTATTGCCTTTTAATCATTTTGTGTAAATATAAAAAAATAGTATGTTGTTAAGAATTGAACTTAAAACTTAATTATTTTTATTAATTGTCAATGATCATTTCAACTAAGTATTTGTTTGGTTGATATAGTCAACTAAATTGTTGAAGTATTGAAAAAAAAAAGTTAATAATATTTAAAAAAATTAAAAGTATTTAAATTACATCAAGCCGCATCGGGTCGAGCCGATGAACTAGGCCTGAGAGTCGGGCCTAAACTCATCGCATGGGCTGGCCTATGGCCTAAAATGCAAGGCTGAGGCCCTACCTATTTTTACAGGCCTATTATCATCGGAGGAGGATTGTCTACCCTCCTTCTTCCCGTGCCCTCTTGTTTTGTGTGGTCACGGTTAAGCTACGTTAATATTTTATATTGTTTTTTATAGAGGTAATAAGACAAAAATGAATAGTAATATAAAATGTTGACGTGACTTAACCGTGACCACACAAACAGGAGGACATGGAAGGGCACGGAAAGGAAGAGGGCAGACAATCCTCCTCCATTATCATCACATGGACTCACATTGGAACTTGAAACCACTTTTTGTCATATATGCATACACATGAATCGCAGTGATTCTTGGTGATTCAGAAGAATCATATGATGAACATATCATGCAAGCCCCAAACTGAAAGTGCTTTTCATATCATTCAGCTACAGGGCCGGCATAAACAGAACGTTTCATAATTCATACGCAGATGCAGATGCAGGCCACGTTTCGTCTATGTATGATGGTAAAGCACAAAGAGAAAGAGTAGAAGTTTGATTTCCATTTGATTTGAGGGTTAAGGTATGGTGCTTATGACTTTTAACTCCTGCAATCAACAAGTGCTTTTGCTTTTTGTGTCTTTTCATGCACTATATATTTTGAGATGTGATATTCACACACTTTTTTTTATTTCTCACACATTCTTCTAATTTTTTGTCGTTTGATCGGATGAATTGAAGATGATCAACAGACAAAAATTAATAAGGAGTGTGTAAGAAGTAAAAAAGTCGCACACCCCTATATTTTCTAATTAATCCATAGCTTCGTCTTAGCCTATAGCTATTGTGGGATTTAGTTGGAACTTGGAACCATGTTTTTTGCATTTGCATGTTGCTTTGAGAATAATTAACATAATCTTAGATGTTCCAAGCTTAATTTTTGGGTTTGGATTTGCATGTTGCTTTGAGAATAATTAACAATAATCCTAGATGTTCCTAGCTTAATTTTTGGGAGCCCAGTTTTTAATAATTCAGAAATTACCGAGGGATTAATTTGGGAAGTCGAATACTCTCCAAATTATACATTCTCCTACCATATTGTTGCGTTTTAAAAAACTTCGGCTAGTTGTATTTACGCGCACTTTTCTTCCTATGCTAAAGTTTGAGTGCTGAAAGTAGTGGTAATTCTCATTTTACGCTCAACACTATTATAACAAAGGCGCTTTTGAACATTAGTCCTTGCAAAAGATTAAAATTTAAAAAAAAACATGGTGCTAGATTATATATTCAATTTGATCCCTTAAAGTGTACCTTTATCAAAATTTACATTCAATTTTTGTTATTTAATGTGTATTTTTATTTAATCTATCTACCTTAAATTTTAATTTTATTAATATGCACATATTTAGTTTTTTAATTATAAATGAACGTAAATGAGAAAATATTAAAAGAAATATGTGATACAAAAATATATAAATACATAAGTGTACATAAATTATTGTGCCGAAATATATAAAATTGACTTTTTTGTACTGAAATATTTGTACCTACATAATTGTACTGAAAATATATTATAATCAATCTAAATTTATGTACCGAAATGTATTATATTGAATTAATGTACCTAAATGTCAATACCGAAATGTATGTGCTAAAATGTATGTACCGAAATGTCAATATCGAAATGTACGTACCGAAATATATGTACCGAAATGTCAATACTGAAATGTATGTACTGAAATATCAATATCGAAATGTACGTACCTAAATGTCAATACCAAAATGTATGTACCTAAATGTCAATATCGAAATGTACGTACTAAAATGTATGTACTTAAATATATGTACTGAAATATAATATATTGAATTAATGTACCTAAAAGTCAATACTCAAATGTGTGTACCAAAATGTACGTAACAAAATGCATTATATTGACCGAAATGCATTATATTGAATCAATGTACCTATATGCTTTGTACTGATGGATATACCGAAAGATTCAAATATATTAATGTACCTAAATGAAGAACATACAAAATTGTTATCGGAATATATATTATAAAAAATTAGTTGCCTAAATGCAGACATTAAAATATATTATGATGAGTGAAATAAAAATAAAAATTAAATGTAATTAATACATTAAAATAAAATTAAAAAGATAAATAAAACATCAAAATATACTAATAAATGATATGATTAAATATACTAGGGACTAAAATTGAATTTTAATCTTACACAAGATTATAGTATAAAACTCATCTTTTTTAAAGATTAAAATGAAATTTTCTATATAACAAATATATATTCGAGGTAAATAACTTATAATTGGTGCTTCAAACTTCTTTGATAAATAATCATTTGATCAAATCATAATGCTAGTGTAGTTTTGCCAATGCTATAATATCTACTTTACAATTCCAAGTTTAGTTTCCACTCAAATCCCAGCCACAAATAATCTAAATCCCACTCATCTTTACTTATCTTTTCCGTTTTTGTGAACTATTTTTTCTTATCTTTTTATTCTCGATGGTACTGCAGGGTTTTAGCTAGTCTATGTCCAAAAATATAAGGGTCGTTTGGAAATTCTTTTAAATGCAAGAAGGTACTTCTTACAAGAAGCACATTAAGCGCTTTTCTAAGATGCACTTGTATTTTGGTTAAGAATTGGTACAAAAAAAAACATTTTCACCAAAAACACGTTCAGCCATTTAAAAGCATTTTCAATTGAACGCTAAACATTTTGTCTGGTATATATATTATTTGTTTTCCTTGGGAGATAAGACAGAGCATATTAATTCAAGCTGTCCCCAATCCCCTCATATTGATTTGGACATTGAGGAATAAAAAAGAATATGGACCCCCAATGGAAAGTACATTTTCTTCTACATTTCCCTTTCTTGCACAAACAAATGGAAATATAACTATATAAAGCCAATATTGGTTTCTTTTCAATTCCCTTTAGATGCCAAACACACCTTAAATGGTGTATTCTAACCATTACTACAAAGAGGACTAACACAACTCATTTGAAAAGCTATATATGCATGGAGGCCAACGTAAAGAAAAATAGTGTGTAACTTGCAGACAATTTACAGTTTGACATTTTGTATAAAAAAATATATGTTGTTTATTCAATAAGTCACTTCAGCCAAAAAATAATGTCCGTCCGCAATTTGAAACTATGTATTTATATCATGGGGGAAGATTTGGTATAAACTACACAATGGGTTAATCATAATAAATTGGTATCGATCCGCGAGATCCAAAGTTAAGACCTTCTACTTACGAGTGGAGAAAAATATCAGTAGATCATAATATTAAATAGCCTCAAATCAAATTTAGAAAGGCAAACATGCACCAAACCCTAATATTATAACTTTCTTAATCCGATGGGATTAATTTGTGTGTGAAGACTAATCCAATATATGGCCCATTATTGTGACTTTGCAACCAACAAACAATATCTGGAGGGGAGCAGTTTGAGCTTAGAAGATAACTAGAATGATTAATCAAAATCTTCCATTTTGTAGTGCACTATGATTGGTCTTTAAGCATTAAAAATTCACCGTTAGATTCCTCTGCATTACTATTATCCTCCACTGATCCTCATCAATCCAATCATTTTCTCACGACGACCTGCAGCATGATGGGCACATCATGATTTCTAAAGGTAACGATGGAAATATTATAAGATGCTAATTCACGTTTCGGCATTTCGAAATTAAATGCAGAGAAAATTGCAACAAAAAAAAAAGAAAAGGAAAAAAAAAAGAGGCCGGGGCACTTTCAAAGTTTTTTTTCTTTGGTCGAATCTTGTGTTGTACTTGAGTAGAAATAAGTTGCATTGCCTTTACCCTTACTTGAATTTGTCGTGCGAGTTTGTAGCATTTTTTGATGAGAATTTGTAGTTTTTATTGATATAATGTTTTTTTGTGAGAACTTGTAGTTTTTATTGATAATGTTTTAGTATAAGCGGAAGTTTAATATTAATTTTCTCTTTCTGTAATTCTCTGTTAAATGATTTTGTAGTTTTAACGTCGATAGTAAATTAGGGAAAAAATTAGACACTAAATTGATAAAAACAAGAGCTATGCTACGTACAGCGGTCAAAAATCTGCATGCATTAATTGATAAAAGGAGAATATCACTGTTCATAAAATATCACTAATTTGTAGCTATTAACAAATTAAAAGAGAGTATTTATAAGGTGGTGGAAATGACTATATTCCTATCAAATTAATTTTATGAAAATTAAATCCCTCGTAACACCCAAAACTACGTTTCTTCCTCACAAATTCAAGGTTCTAAAATTTTATTTAATTCGTCAATAAATGTGTTAGGTGAGGAGTCAAGAATTTGGATAATTTTATGACCAAGAATTAAAATATGACAATTCTAACTGAAGATTCATTTATATGCACAGAAACTGATAAAACACACAAACACCAAAGCAAGCACAAATGGAATGTTTTGAGTTCTCAGCATCTCAGGATTCTCCATACCCTCCACTCAAACTCGAAGGTTGCCTGCAGATTTGCTTGAGACTGAGAATTTGAGTGGTAGCCAAGAAAAAGGTAGTTTGGTTGAGTGTGATCCATGTGCTCGTGATTTGAGATTCAGCCCTGCGGAACTTCGATTCGTAAATTGATTCCGAGTGCCATTGAGAGAAAGAAAAGGATGGTTTTTTAGTAGTTAAAAAGTCTAACTGCCCCATAATTATCCATGCACCAACATTGCAGTACAAAAAATTCCAACTTGTTGCAGTCGCAGGTTGCTTGAAACATGTCTCACCAGACGACGCCGTCTTATTTCAGAGCTTCAGCTTCTTCCAGAGCAAAGGAGTCGCCGACTGCTGCAAGACCGGCGAGAGCAATGCCGGTGTCCCCAGATGTGAATTCAGAGAGTTTGAGGAGTACGATGAGGGCTCTCCTGCTCACCAGCAAGCCGGAATCTGGGGAGTTTGTGTTGGGATCTCAGAAAAGCAAGGAACTTGAGGAGAATAAGGTTGTGGGTCGGATCGAAAACCGCCAGGCCGCCGAGCAGTCCTCGAGGCCGCGGCGGCTGAGGGCGGTGGAACCCAATTCCAAGAGAAATGATTCGAATGAAGACAACCCACATGGGAAAAACAGAGAATTGCAGGAAAAGCTTGAGATGAGTGAGAGTTTGATCACCGGTTTGCGGGCTGAGGTGGCGGCGCTGAAGGCTGAGCTGGATAAGACTCAGGGTTTTAACGTGGAGCTGCAGACGCAGAACAAAAACCTCTCTCGAAATCTCGTCGCGGCTGAAGCAAAAATTGCAGCTTTTGCCACTCCTGAACAGGTAAAGTCTCTAACTTTCATGAGTGTAATTGTTTTGTTTGTACGCGATATTCTACTTTAAATTATTTTAAATTGCTACAGTTGAATGGTCAACTCTCGGTGTGCAGAGCGTGTATCTGCTCTAGCCAATGTAGTAGATTCACGTCTGTAATTATTTTCTATGGAAAAAAGTCTTGATTGTGTTCTTCCATCATGCTAATATTTGAATGTGGATTTTTTTTCTCTTTTAAAACTAATATTGATTGTGTTATCTGACAAAAAAATCGATTTCGTTGTTGGAAATTGTGTCCTCAGTATCTGTAATTTAAATTTCGTGTTCTTGTTTGTAGAGGGAGAAAAATGGAGAGCAACATAGCCCTAAATTCAAAGACCTCCAGAAACTCATTGCCAACAAATTAAAACGGTCAGTAGCAAAGAAAGAGGCAGTCAATGAAACAAGTCCTCCTATTAAAGCACCACCTCCTCCACCACCAAAATGGGCAGTTCTTAGAGTCTCCGCCATCCAATCCGGGCCACCACCACCACCTCCGCTACCACCATCACTTCGGTCCCCACCCCCACCCCCGCCCCCGCCCCCGCCCCCGTCCGCAGTGAGAGCCGGTACCACTCAGAAGGCTCCACCACTTGTAGAATTATTTCACTCATTGAGGAAGCAAGAGGTGAAGTGGGATTCACTGGAGTCTCGCAACCATCATAAACCGGTGGCTACTAGTGCACATAATAGCATTGTCGGAGAAATTCAAAGCCGTTCCGCACATCTCTTAGCCGTAAGATTTTGAGATTTTGACGTCTAATTTCTTCTTTTGTTCTCGGCTTGAAGTTTGAATTGTTACCCAGTAACAAATTATTTTTTCCAGATAAAAGCAGATGTTCAAACAAAAGGAGAGTTCATCAATGACCTTATCCAGAAAGTGCTGACTGCAGCATATACGGATGTAGAAGATGTCCTAAAGTTTGTCGATTGGCTTGATGTTGAACTTTCATCTTTGGTAAGTTGTAATGCCGAATTTCGTAACATCAATAAAGAACCTTACCGCACCATCCATGAGCTGAAGTTGAAAATTTCCAGAAGTTGAAAATTTCTAGAATCAGCTGCAACTTATGTTAAGATGGTAGACTGGTAGGCTTCTATCGTGATTCAGCTCAACTTGCATTATTTTTTCTGTTTAAGAGGGGTTGAGGCTAAGCCCGCCCACCCCCTCCCCTTAGTATAGATAATATCGCTTGTCCAAAAAAAAAAGAAAAAAAAGAGGGGTTAACATGCAACAATCTTACATCACCTAGACTTCGGAAAATTTTGAGGCTGTGTACCTGTTTACTTGTTTCGGCGGATTCTTAATTTGTTCAGATTCAGATACATAAATGGGTGGATAAATCTAACATTCTCCTGCATTCAACAGGCTGATGAACGGGCTGTCTTAAAGCATTTCAAATGGCCTGAGAGGAAAGCTGATGCCATGCGAGAAGCTGCAATTGAATATCGTGAACTTAAACTGCTGGAAAGTGAGATTTATTGTTATAAGGATAACACTGACATTCCATGTGCAGCTGCCTTGAAGAAGATGGCTGCCTTATTGGACAAGTAAGAACTATGTAATGTGTTTGTTAAAAGTATACCGCTGTCTAGGCGCAGAATGTTAACATTACTCTCTCTCCCATCTCATTGTCTAAGGTCGGAGCGAAGCATACAAAGGTTAATTAAGTTAAGAAGTTCTGTTATGCGTTCTTATCAGGAATTGAAAATCCCAACTGATTGGATGCTCGATTCTGGGATTGTAAGTAAGGTATGCTCTTTTTTTGTTCATTTTATAATATTATTGGGGTTATAAAGAAATCCTGTAGTTTAAATTGAGACGTTGAAATATCAACATAGCATAAACCTTTAGGTATCTTCATTTTTTGGATAAATTAAATATACTGCAGAGACATATCAGCATATCTCTGCCATTCTGAGTGACTAACTGTGCTGTTCTTAGTCATTGATTACGGCATATGCTTATATTTACATTGTATTTGAGGAGAATTGATGTCATCCCAAATTGTGCAGATAAAGCGGGCTTCCATGAATCTGGCTAATATTTACATGAAGAGAGTGACCTTGGAGCTTGAATCCCTTCGAAATTCAGACAGAGAATCAAGTCAAGAATCTCTTCTGCTTCAGGGCATGCATTTCGCATATAGAGCTCACCAGGTAATTCTTGAGCAGTTTCTACGTTGTAAGTAGATACTGTGGGAAATTTGGAAAAATAACCAAAATTTAGACCCCATATGGACAGGAACTACTATATAATCACCTAACAAGGAACCTAATGTATTCACTGGATCAAAAGTAACAGTAAATAGGTCGGATTGCAGTAAATGTGCATCTGTTTCGATTTGGGAGTAGTAGATGTATAACTCAACACTTTCAACCCCTTTATCATGAGAAGTACAACCCCGAGTATGATGAAATCCCAAAATTCCTGTATTTTGATAAAGATCTCTATTTATTAACATATGATGCATTTCGGGGACTATTATCATCGCGTGTGGCATTTCTCTAGGGGGTTTGAAACTTTGGATGAAATTGTTTGGTTCCCGCCCGATGGTGTTCCTGTTTGACTAGTTAGCTAATGCTATGTCTTATGGCCTGTTTTATAACCACTTCGTTCATGGTTTTTGGTTTTCTGTTCAAGGTCTGAGGTCTTAAGAGAAGCTGATCATGTCAACTTTGTTCTTGATCTTTTCTGAGATGTCTCTTTTTCTCATCATGTTTCCATGTATGAATGTCTGCAGTTTGCTGGAGGTCTCGACTCTGAAACATTATGTGCTTTCGAAGAATTAAGGCAGCGAGTACCCGGACACTTAGGAGGTTCTCGAGAGCTATTGGCAGGCATAGCATCTTCCTAACAAGCTACAACGAGAGATATCTTGCTGCCGCTTACAGGTTCTTAAGAAAGTTAAGGATTAAGTATTCTCTCCTTCTGTCCCCATGCATTTTTTTGAAGTTTGCAAGAACCTCATCTCCCAGCTGCAAACAGAAACCGAATAATCCGACCTGAAAAGGTTTACAATCAAATTTTGTGAAGTGTTGAGAAGTGAACGAAATCTTCGCCAAGAATGTTGAGTGACTCGGGATGCCCCCAAAACCGGCGTTTGCTAATATCAACGATTGTGGTAACAGATACCGTAAAAGCTGTATACTGATTATATACTTTCAGTCTGCTTTTTTGTGTATAAACATCAAACAATCTTGACATATTTAATCTGTCTTTTTTTCGTAATAAGACATCAATAGATTGCGATGAGCTTAATCTGAAGAGATATATAAATGCAGCACACGTGTGAGGTGTGTTTGAAACATGGTTGTATTTGTAAATTGCCAAAGCTGAATCATTGTTGCGGATAAGAATGTTGGTGGTAGATTGGCATTACATTTTGCCCCACGTTCTTTGTCTTGCTATCGGAGTAGGATCATCTCCCCTCCTACTTAAGCAGTAACGATACCATGCTAATATTTTATATAGGAAAGAAAAGATAATGAAAATAAAAAGAGAGAATTATATTCCTTTGCTATCACCCTTTTAAGTATTGTACAAGTGTATAACTTACGTTTACTAACACACGAATAAACTTAAAATAAGTTATGTCATATCTAAGCACCGAGTATCAGTCTCGATATAGCAAGTGTTCATGTTACGTAGCCAAAAAAAATAATTGCTTAGCCTATACCTATTACAAAAGGGAATGACAATCAACCTTTTTTTTTTTTTACGTACTGTCGTTTAACCATATTCCTTATTTCTAGTTTATATGTTCAATTTGACGTCGTTGTTTTTGTTTGATATCCAATTCAACGGTGAAAAGTCAAAGATATGTACAATAAAAAAATTGTATACTGTTATCATTTTTCATTTTAAAATCTAATGAAAAAAAAAAAGGTGTTTAGCTATCCCTTTTTGAAAAATTTATAATAAAAATGGTGTGCAAAATTTGACTCAGTTGTCAAAGCATGCTAAACCTTCTAAATTCTAGAAAGAACAATATTCTTTTGGATTATTATGTTAAAAGGGTAATATTAAGGAAAAATTTTCAGTGTACAAGAAACACAATTATTACACTAAGTATCATACAAGTGGCTGGATATTTAAAGAAATGCTTCAATCATTTATATTTTGACACTTTGTACACTAGACCATGTTCATGACATCTTAAAAAGTTATCTAATGTTAGAAAAACTAACTATTTAGATCAAATTTCGTAAATCATATGTTCTGATCGTTGACAATTAGATTTTATTTATGTGTTGATTAACGTGTTTATATTCTATTGGTGACACATCACATAATTTATAAATTTGGTGCAAGGATTTGGGTTTACATAATATTACTCTATATTAAATGTGGGTGTATAATTAAATTGAGTTAAAAAAGATATTTGTTTTTTAAAAATAGTATTTTCTATTTTATAGCGCACAAGTTGAGAATGTAAGAAATGCTTACTTGGCAGCACATGTGGCACCAGTTGGCTTCATCTCCACCCTCAGATCCATCGAAAGGTGAAGACTTAAACCTATTCGTGTGGACAACCGAAAACGGCCACAAGCTTCCAGATGCCCAGCACCCGCCATTCCACGTCATCACCCGCCAATTAAAAACGTCCACGTGGCTCTAACAGTTAAAACCAAGCCTTCTACGTCCCATCGTCTCTCTCTTCCTCCCTCCTTCTCGTACAAGGAAGCTACGCAGACGCAAGCTCTGATCTTTACGATTTAAAACGACGATCTCTTAATCGATTTCACCTGCAACGCTGCAACTGTTAATTCTGTTATACGGTGCGTTTTGTGGGTCTACGGTTTCCAAATTTTCAGCATCGTGTTGAAAGAGCCATGGAGGTCTCCGGCGTCGTTTCCCGCCAAGTTCAGTGCTTTTCCGCCGCTAAAATCGACACCACCGCCCGTTCTTGTACGGCGTCGTTTAACTGCGAGCTTCGCGTTCTGGGTCGTCGAGATTTTGGAGTTTCACTGAGAACCAGAAGGCCTCGCCGGCGTTTGAATTCCGGGTTTAGCGACGACGGACATTTACAGTATTATCAGGCGGGTCCCATGTGCGGTGGTATGAAGGAGAAGGAGAAGGAGATCAAGAAGAAGGTGAAGTTGCTCAAAGGGTTGTCGAAGGACTTGGCGGCGTATTCTCAGATGGGTTTTGGACCGTTGGGTTCTCAAGAGGGTTTGGTCGCTCAACTTCAGGGGAAGCTGATCTCGGTATCTTTCTGTTCATTTGAATTTTATCCCTGCAATTTTCTTTATGTCTGTATTGAATTGGGATTTTCGTGTTTTTTTTCTTTCGGATTTTCATGGTAAAAATTCAATCTTTCTGCTGTGAATTTTGCAATTTTACATTTTAAAGTTAGTTTTTTTTTTTTTAAATTTTTGTAATTAACATAGTTTTGATCGCATTTAAATCTATAAGAGTTCAAATTTTTGTGGGAAGAATGAATCAGACGTGTTTTAATTTTCACGAAATCGGGTTTTGTTACTGATGATTTATTGAGCTGGAGTGATTAAATGTGTAAATTTCCATAAATGCAGGAAGGTACTGAGGAATTATTACTAAAACAATTGGAACAGCTAAGAGCAGAGGAGAAGGAATTGAAGAAGAAGAGGAAAGAAGAGAAAGCAAGGCTTAAAGCCGAGCGGATGAAAACCATGGTTAACACTGAATCATCATCGTCTGAATCGAGTGAGAGTGAGTGTGGGGAGGTGGTAGACATGAAGCGCCTGCAAAGTGAAGTCCCGACGCAACCAATTGTAGATAATTTGCAGCCATTTGCTCATCAAGAAGGGGGATTGAACACAACTGTGGAAAATGGCATTGATTTTGGGAGTTCACAGATAGATCAGAAAGCAGAATGCTGTAATGGAACCAGTACTAGTTGTGGCAGTAGTGGTAGTGTTGGCGTTAATGAGTCTCTAAGTATCGCATTAGTCGGAGTTTCAGCGAAGAAGATTGAGGTGTGCATGGGAAACAAGTGCAAGAAATCAGGCGGCGGAGCACTGTTGGAAGAATTCGAGAGGCAGATGGGCGGTGAAGGAGCTGTTGTAGGGTGCAAGTGTATGGGAAAATGCAAAAACGGCCCTAATGTGAGGGTTTCAACCACCGTTGGCGGGATTCAATCCGTAGGAATGGACGACTCCGTCAGAAGTCCGACGAATCCTTTGTACATTGGAGTTGGCCTGGAAGATGTGAGCCTCATTGTGGCTAATTTAATTGGGGAAGGAAAAAAGGATTTGGACCTTGTTTCTGCGGCTTAAATTTAGCTATTTACTGATCTGCAATGAAGGGATATGGCAATAGTTTGTTTTTGGTGTATAATTTATGTCTTATGACTTGTAAGTTTGCATTTTCACCTTCATGTCCACAGGTCCTAGTTCTTTGTAACTTTTTATCTTTCTACAAGTGTAAATGTAAATAGACAGTTGGTGTATCCGCAGTCCCTACTTACAAGTTAATCACACGCCTTTCTTTTTATGACTGTATTCTTCTTTATTCCTGACCATCAAATTGAATGAATCGAATGAAAACAACAAACAAGACCATATTGAATGAATCAAACGAAAATAACAAACGAGACCGAGCAAGCAAGAGGAGCAAAATGGTGTGCGGTGGTTACAAGTCCCATCTGTTTTTCAACTATTGCTTTGGAAACAAGTAATGGATGGATCGTATTTTACTAATTCCCTGATCTGTTTGGTAGTGTTGAACAAGTAATGTTACTTGCAAGACACCAACCATGAAGCACGTGAGATTAGGTCTCACTTTAATGCGGATATTAATTGTTTTGACTACATAAAATTTGGCTCCATTTATCTGGCTTATATCTTTATTTTTTATCTTCGAGAATTTGAACTCGGAACATTTTTTGTATCGGGATCCAACATTGAGATCAACTTTAAAAAAAAATAAAAAAAATAAAAAGATTCAAACCTTATGGTCAGAAAATAACATTTAGTCTTTAGTAAAAAATAAGATAATGATTTCCATGGACTAAAACTATAAAACTAAACATGTGCTTTTTGTACATACCTAAACCTTGGTTAACTGAGTTTCTTGGGTCTCAAGCTTCTTATTTAAAAAAGAATCTAAAACAAAAATAAAAGACCTAAAGCCTTAATGCCTATATATAAAGTCCTACTAAGAGTTCTAACTCCATCATTACTAATCAAACTACAAAAAATTGAGCAGATCGTAGAAACTTTGAATTGCTTGAATAATTCTCAAGAAAGAAGATTTGGCAAGGTACACATTATATTTCATATTTTCTTATTTTAAAGGCCTAATTTAGAATTATAATTTCATTCTTTATGATATTTTTTTGGTCTAATTGGATTAATAGTTATCGCGGTGAAAGAATAGTTGGAAGATAACTACTGTGGTGAAAAAAAGAAGATTTAAGCCCCTGTAGTAAAGTTTGTTAGGATTTATGCCCAAACTTGAAAATTCCGTCAAATTTCTATTAATTATTAGCACGTGAGCTGCACATATTAGGTTAAAATGAACCTCTCTGTTAATTGTTAACATGTGGGGCTGGCTCACTAGCTAATAATTAATAGAAAGTTGACGGAATTTTCAATTTTGGGCATAAATCCTAACGAACTTTACCACGAGCTTAAATCTTTTTTTTTTTCACTACATATGCTATCTTCCAACTACTTTATCACCACAGAGACTATTAATCCAATTAAACTTTTTTGGGTAAATTACACTTTCATACCTCAGGTTTGGCGTCTATTTCAACTCCTTACAACATCTTGAAAACATTTCACTTTCATACCTTAAGTACTATTTAATTTCAAAATAATACCTCTATTACATTTTTCATTCATTGATCCGTTAAGCTTATTCCTTAAGGTATGAAAGTGAAATATTTTGAAGATATTGTAAGGAATTGAAATAGACGCCAAACCTGAAATATGAAAATGTAATTTATTCAACTTTTTTTTTTTTTAATTTGACGCTTGTCAATCTTTCTATCCTCAGTAGCTTTGGGGCCAAGCTTATTGCTTATTTGGGCCGAAGCCCAAAAGTATCTCACAGCCGAAAGGAATTTCTAAGCAGCGAATTAGGGCAAAAAGCCTACCGCGGTATAGTGATAGCACAAATTCTTCGAATCTGCTGTCTTCTCTCTTTCTTTATTATCAGAAGAGGAAGGAGGCGAAGGAGCGAGAAGAGCAGCAAAGCTCCGAGCCGTAAACGCAACCAACCAGATTCAGTTGGTACTAAAAACTCAACTTTCCCAGATTTTTTTTCTCTCGTTTTTGGCGGTCAGTTTTGTTTCTCCTTCCGTTTTTCTACTATTTTTTCTTCGTTTCATCCTATAGTTGTTCAAAAATGGAATCTGGGATTTTCCTGTAGACTTTTGTTCTCTTCTGGGTCTGCTTTAGTTTTACATTTTGTGGTATAATTTAGCAAAAAGAACTGAGCTTTGAGCTTAATTGTGCTATCCAGATATGTGAAATGGTTAAGATTTGTGGTTTTCTAGCACTGCCCATTGTTGTAATAATCTTGTGTGGTGCGTGTGGTCTGATATAGGTTAGAGATATCGAATCATGGCGGACCAGGGTGCTCAGAAGCCCAATGCCAAGGGTGGTGAGCTTCGCTTTTCTGCTTCTCAATTTTCGGGTGCTTCTTTGATTTATGTGTTTCTGTTGGCTTAGTTTTGATACTAATTTTTCCTGATTTTTAGGAGGGAAAAAGAAGGAGGTGAAGAAAGAAACCGGTCTTGGTCTTTCCAAGAAGAAGGATGAGAATTTCGGAGAGTGGTATTCTGAGGTATCTGTCTTACTCTTGTCTGGAGTTTATTCGACAATTAAGTAATGAATTGACCCATGTTTTGTTGCGTGTAGGTCGTTGTTAATAGTGAGATGATCGAATACTACGATATCTCTGGCTGTTACATATTGAGGCCATGGACGATTGCGATATGGGAGACTATGCAAGTAAGCACATTTTTCGTATTTAATCTATTTCATTTTGTTAATGAGTTTTTTTGCTTTTAGAACCAGTAAACAAGCACCCGGTCTCAGCATTTGATAACACATTCCCTGTATAGTTCTGAAGGACTCAATTTTAATTTGACATTGTATCATGGTATCAATTGATGTCACCTCACCCCGTCAGTTGATGACTATTTTGCCTGAATTATTTTCGACAATTTCAACCTGATACTACCTTTTCATTTTCCCTTGTTGTCTTGAGTTTACTTTAGACAATCTCATTTTGCACTTATGTGATTAAGTATCGGTGGCTATCTTGTGATATATCCATCCCTAATGTGAAAGTTATGAACTTTATCTACCATTTTTTATGTTTGCAGATTTCTAATCCTTTAGAAAATTGCTATGTAACTCCATCAAAATTACTCACTTCAAACGCTGTTACTTTGCAGGCATTCTTTGATGCAGAAATAAAGAAAATGAAGATAAAGAATTGCTATTTCCCTTTATTTGTCTCCCCTGGTGTTCTGGAACGAGAGAAGGATCATATAGAGGGTTTTGCTCCAGAGGTGAGATATTTGTGTGACATAATTTACTGTGTTATGTAAACGAGCATGTACACATGCTCAGTTGGTTGTTGATTATAGTTCTTATTCTAGTTTTCTTTCGCTGTTTTTCTCCTTTGTATATTCCCTAATTTAGTGTTTAGCATGCAACCTTCCCTTTTATGTCTTTACCTTGGTTTTTTGAAATCATATTGTTGTATAATGATGAATTTGTAATTTACTTGTCACTTTGCGAAAATATAAGCCTGTCTTGTTATTCCTCAATCACCACCACTGTGTTACTGTGTGTGTATGTTGTTTGTTTGCTTTGAGAAGATCTTATTTGTTTTATACTACCTCTCTTTTCATGCTTTTATTTTCATAAATAGGTTGCGTGGGTCACAAAGTCTGGAAAGTCTGACCTGGAGGTGCCAATAGCAATTCGTCCAACAAGTGAGACTGTTATGTATCCTTATTTTGCTAAGTGGATCAGAGGACACCGTGATTTGCCATTGAAGCTAAATCAGTGGTGCAATGTTGTTCGGTGGGAGTTCAGCAATCCTACACCATTTATCAGGTATTACAATGTGTCGTGGCTTTGGTGTGCTCATAATAGTCTTTTGTGTTTGTGTAGTATTGACAATAGTGTGATTAGTCAAAACCTTTTTATTCATTCCATTTTGTTCTCATAGATTTGAAGTTCAGTTCTTGCTTAGTGTCTGCTTGCACATTTAGTCAGGGTTTCATATTGCCCTCTATATTAGAGGACCATTTTCTTTGAACTCTCTTTTGTACAAGTTTGTTCAATTTGGCTTTCCTTCATATGATCTCAGGAGTCGGGAGTTTCTTTGGCAAGAAGGCCATACAGCTTTTGCAACAAAGGCAGAGGCAGATGAAGAGGTAAGGAGCCACTTAAATTGCTGTTTTCCCTTTCTGTGCCCTATTATGTTTCTAATCACACTTCCAAGATAGAGTTGCATTTTTTACTGTGCTGAGTCTGATTCTCAACCATTCTCACCTTTCCTTGAAGATTGATTGTTTTATTATGCATCCTGATTTTAGGTCCTTGAGATATTGGAACTGTACCGGAGGATATACGAGGAGTATTTGGCAGTTCCAGTTGTGAAGGGAAAAAAGAGTGAGAATGAGAAATTTGCTGGTGGTCTTTATACTACTAGTGTGGAGGTACTTGATATGTTCTTCATATGTGTATATGTATAATTTGATCTTACTTCTTATGCCTCTTCTGTGGTGACCTTGAGTATATTAATACATGCATGCAGGCTTTTATTCCAAATACGGGCCGCGGTGTACAAGGTGCCACCTCACATTGTTTGGGTCAAAATTTTGCCAAAATGTTTGAGATTAATTTTGAAAATGAAAACAGAGAAAAGGGCATGGTTTGGCAAAACTCTTGGGCATATAGCACTCGAACGGTAACTTTGCTTTCTTCTCTTTTCTGTGTTAAAGTTTGATTCAAAGTCCATTCTATACAAGAACAATTTTTCTTTTGTCTGGAAATCAATTACACTTGCCATGCATCAAGAACGTTTTTGGTCATACCATACAATTATCCATATTTTATGCGATTTATTTTTATGTTGACACAAGTCTGAGACTATTGAACATTCCACATTGGTAGGTGCATTGTCCATGTTAATCAACATATTGCTCAGTACCTTAGGCCACATTTTCTCTTTTTGGTGCATAGGATAATGTTTTTGCTGGTGCATAAAGTTTAACTTAGAGACGGTGCATAATGTTTACTATTTCCACCACATTTGCCAATCTTTTTTTTTCTATGATGTCACGCCATTGTTGCTATTACCATCCACATAACTTTTTTGTTTTTTATGAGTGTTCCTATCATTATTGGTATGTTGTTTAGATTGGAGTGATGGTGATGGTGCACGGAGATGACAAAGGCTTGGTGTTACCACCTAAAGTGGCAGCTATTCAGGCTATTGTGGTTCCAGTGCCTTACAAGAATACTCCTATGGAAGAGATATATGATGCCTGCTCGAAAACTGTGGATACCTTGACGAAAGCTGGTATTCGCGCTGAGGCAGATATAAGTGATAACCAAACTCCTGGTTGGAAGTATTCACATTGGGAAATGAAAGGTGTTCCTCTAAGGATTGAAATCGGACCAAAGGATCTGGAAAAAAATCAAGTGAGGCTGTTCTTCCATTTAGTTCGTATTTTCTAAATAGTTGCTCATATTTACTTGTCTTTTTGTCCTGTTGAGTAAGCTTGTCATTAGGCCCAGGGAACTGTTTAGCTCAGATCTTTATTCTGACCCATATCATGAAATGTAAGCTGCTAAAAGGCATGTCCGGTAAAATATTTGCCATATCAGGTTTTTGGCAAGTCTTGTATATTCGAGTATGACATGTTAAGTTATGATGCATCTTTTCCTGGTGATATTGGGGCCAGGACCTGTCTGGCGTGGACAAGCTAACATTAGTTAGCGTGTTCCTTACCCTACATGGATTAAAATGGGAGCCAATGTATGATGCCTTGGGATTGACCTGTGGAGATCGAGGTGCCCAAGACATGGCAAACAATGACAAATTTAGGAATACACAATTATTAAGATGCTTGTGTTAAAATTGTTGTTTGTAATCCTGTTTTCCTGTCAAAATCATTGGTGATTCTCTCGAAGGATTGAATAATGTTTGCTTGGTTTTAGGTACGCGTTGTCCGCCGTGACAATTCAGCAAAAGAGGACATTCCTGTGAGCAACTTGGTTGAGCAAGTACAAAACATCTTGGTGAAAATTCACGAAAATCTGTTCAATGTTGCAAAGGAAAAACGAGATGCTTCTATCAAGGTTGCAAAGACATGGGAAGAATTTATGGAAGCTCTAAACCAAAAGAAAATGATCTTGGCTCCTTGGTGTGATGAACAGGTACTGTAATCACTGTCACTTATATTACGATCTAGCATCAGGCACTTAATCACCATCACTTACAATTTTGTGATTTGATTACACGATGGATATCAATCTCTCATAATAAGTTCTTGCCTGGTTGAGTTCTTAGATCAGCACTCAGTTTTGTTGTTTGTTTAATTTTTCTGTCATCGTCTTTCCTTTCACCGTCTCCTTCATATTTACCAGGCAGTAGAAGAGGATGTGAAAAAACGAACAAAGGGTGAAATCGGAGCAGCCAAGTCGCTGTGCACCCCATTTGAGCAGCCCGAACTTGCTGAAGGTACGTTTTTAATTTGTTACAAAACTTCACAGCATGTTTAATTTATGGTCGGCAGTGCATTCGTTGCAAAGTAGTGCCTCAAGCGTCCGGAAATTGAAAACGCAACTCGTGTGCAGGGACGCTTTGCTTTGCCTCTGGAAAACCAGCGAAGAAGTGGACCTACTGGGGCAGGAGTTACTAGACAACCTTTTTATCAAATTATGCTGTTTAATTACCCCACATTGTCGGGCTAATACTTTTACATTCCTACGTGCCTTGAGGAATGAATTTTAATTTACTCAAAAATTGTTTCGTTTCGCGGCGTTCCGTCTCCGCCTGTAGTTAATACGAAACTTGGAGTATACAGTCAGAATGTGGGCATGAGTTTCTTCTCGTTCTGTTTCGAACAACGGTGCCTTTCCCTTGGGTGCGCATGCTTGAACTTTAAGAGGTCCCGGTAGCCGAAAATTCTAGCACGTTATAGTATATGGCATGCACCGAATAAATGGAGAGTAAACTGATGTATTCTATAAAAAACGCTCCTATTTTTAAGAAGAGTATTTGAGGGGGGGGGGCCGATCCGATGGACCTCGATAGATTGCATGCGCGTCGAAACAATCTTTTATGCAACTCCGGCATCATCTACTTAACTATACGGTTACGCTAACCTCACACGGTAAGATCACCATACGCATCACTAGTTTTGCTTCAATACTGTGCTCTCAACGCATTTCAAACTGGCAAAATTACCATTTGGTAGCCTTCATTCAGTGCCTTGGGTTTTTGAACTTGGGTTGATTTTCGGGGTCTTCCCTGCTGTTACAACGCTTCATGCAAGAGTCGAGTGTTTTCTGCTTTGAGGGGCTGCTTCCCGGCTGGCCGAATGCAAGTTTTTGCTTTGCAGGGCTGCTTCGTGGCTGGCTGGCTGCAACTTCCATGGTATTCTCATGGCCATCGAGCATCTGATTGTCCAAAAACCAGAATTCAGTCTGTTAAACAAAAACGAAGTTTCTTTTCTTTTTGCCCCCAAGAAGGAATACAGAAGATGAATCAGAGCTCAGTAATGTGTAAGGTCTGTGCATGTATGTGCAACGTTTACTATATTTAAGACGCTCCCCAAGAAGGGATCGAAATTACCTGTCCGAGATTTTCCAACTTGCTCTGAACAACATCCCTGAAGATAGAGTGTTAAAGATAAAAAATCATCAAACTATTTGGAAAGTAGACAATTGCGTAAAATCATACCATATAATGTCATCAACTGTGTCGTTTGCTAGAAGGTAATATATATTGACCGAAGACACCTAAAAACATGAACAAAACATATCAAGGAAATGCATCAACCCTTGCTGTTTGTGTATAAGCAAATTAAGAATAACAATAGGCTTAGGTCGGCCCAACGCCAATAAGCCTTGGAAACATGAACTTCAGATTCACGAACTTTACCTGGCCAATTCTATGAGCACGATCTTCAGCTTGAATTAGGTCACCAGGAGTCCATGACAGTTCTGCAAAAATAACAGTGCTTGCAGCTGTCAAAGTTAATCCAACGCCTCCAGCTTTGATAGAGAGCTGCATGATGATATTTAATGACAAACATTAGACGCAAATCACAGAACAACCTGAGTTGTAGCACTCCAAAAATTTCAGTATTTTGTTTTTTAACAATTTTCGAACTACAACAGAACTCAGTAAGGCTACACAGTAAAACAAAGTAAATAAATGAAGCAAACTGCCATACCACTGCTGCCTTGATAGAATCTTTTTCTTGAAATTCTGTAACATAAGCTTGTCTCCCCACAGTAGGGATACTTCCATCAATTCGAATGCAACCCACTTTCTTTTTCTGGAAAATTGGAAGTTCTTATAAGAAATTGGTCAATCCTAGAGGAAAAATTCATGTGGCCTTACCAGAAGAAACTGATATATCGAATCAATCATGGACTGATGGTGTGCAAATACAAGAAACTTGCAGCCTGCCTGCAAGAACCATTATATCGAACGTTTAAAACTCTGAAAAGGAAAACATGCAGACTAAACTAACGATAAGGAAACACAAGCACCTTAGAGAAATAAAACTAAAGAAAGAGAGAAGGATATAACATAGGGTGAAGTACCTCAACAACAGTTCCCAGGTAATCCAAAACAGCGGGGATCTTAGCCTCAGCAGAATCAGTATATATCTGGAGCACAAATGAGGTAGTTAAGGGGTTCAAAGTGGCTATCCAATTGTAAAAGAAAAACTACACTAAGAAATGGTGTGACTATTTCAGCATTTTTAGTATAAGAAGGGAACTATTTTGGCCCCATTTGCCCTACACTGTGAGCGTAATGCATGAATACCTTATTGATAAGATTCTTCTCAGTAAACTTAAGTGAATCAACCTCTTCTTTGGATTGGCAGGCCTTAATTTTCCCTTTTACCACTTCCAACTACAAAAAAGGAGATAAACAGCAGCTAAGCTCCATTATAATTTTCCCTATATCAATTAAACTTTACAAGTCACATAAATAATGTGAATAAACACGGTGCCGCAGCAAAGAAATCATAGAACTAATAAAAGATGGGGAAAAAGGAAACTAAAAGGCTTCATATAACAGAACAGCACAACAGAACACGAATAAACTTCAGCTAGTTGGAACTCCAAGAGGACAATAGCTACTTATTCTCAACTTATCAACTTCATTGAAGAGACTTAGATTACCTCCCGGAATAAAGCATTGATTTGTTTCATGTCCTTTTCAGCCAAATCCAAAAAGACCTGAGATCAGCAAGGGCAGGGAAGGAAAGATAAAGATCACTAATTGTAACAGAACTACTCAGGCCCTCCCACAGGTCACAGACACTGACCTGTTGCCTGCGCTTCACAGGAAGCTCAGAAAGAACATCATTTTTTAGTCTGCGAATCATCACCGTTGCCTTCATCAAATTATGCAATTCTTCATGGTTACATGCACCTTGATACAATCCAAATGTTCCCTGAAATTCCAAACGAGTAAGGAACAAAATCTCTTATGACCTGACAGAACATCTTCAGGATAAAGAAATAGTGACTTACGCCCTTGCAATATCGATTACCATATTCGTGCACACTTTTGTATACATCAGGATACAAGGCTTCAAGCTGTTAAATTCGAAGAAATTAATAAACAAATGAATACATTCTAGATAAAGATATTGACATATATGCAGTTTCTTAACTAGAGTTTTGAAATACCTGCTTAAATAGTTCAATTGGTCGGGACAAAGCAGGAGTTCCACTCAGCAATATTGCGTACTGAGCCCTCTGAAATTGTTGAAAACGAGAGAGAGAGAGAGAGAGAGAGAGAGAGAGAGAGAGAGAGAGATTGAGATCAATACTTTCAATAACCCTATTGCATTATTGACCAAAATGGGCATAAATTCAAAGAGAAAAAACTCAATGCTTTCAATAAGTAGTTTTTTGAGCTTTTACTCCTTTGTATATATCTACCAGAAAAGGCCTAAAAAATCAGACTTTAGTTGATGACTTGATGCAAATTTAAATTGATAAATGTTGAAATTGTTTCCAGTATTTTCATCAACTTCAATTACTGAACCAGCCTATGAGGTCCTCAGGTTTCACTACTTTTATTATCAATTGCATGGTTAAGAAGAAATGGCAATGGTACACCAGTGTTACTGGTCAAGGTAGGAGGCACCAGAACAATATCTTACTTACACCTCAAAATACTTATATAAAAACGGTCACTCAGAGGCAGGTTCTAGAAGAATGGAATGAGAAAAAGTTAGCAGTTGCAAAGCTAGTCATCAGTTCACAATAAAGAAAGACCTTTATGACAGGAAGGGAGGCACTTGTCCTCTTTGCTTGAGCATTTTTCAAAAAGTGTGACTCATCTGCAATCACAACCTGAACAAGAAATTAAGAACATATCAAAGGAAGCAGCATCTGAAAGAAGCAGGAAACAGAAAGAAAGAAAAGAAAAAAAAAAAGAAGAAGACCAGCAGGACACTATTTATCAATTTAAAAGAGGCTCAAGCTGTTTCTAAAGAAAATTAAATTCCTAAGTATCCAAGGAAAACACCAAACTCTTCTATCATTAGGTCTGTTAGAAATGTGAAGGACAAAGAACCATTGGAGAGAAAAAGGAAATAGTTTAAGATTTTCATTCACATCCTACCTTTACAAGTGTAGCACATGGTTCCATGTAATGAAGTGTACCGCAAATAACAAACATCTCTAAAACTAATCAATCCATAATTATGAACTCTTTGAAAAATATCTAAAGAAATGAAAGACGTATCAGAGTGTAGTAGTGTACTCATTCTTTCACATGTTCTCCAGCTTTAGAGCTTTTCACACCAAACCATTTTTGGCCTAATAGGCATCATTATTTTATTACTTAAGTGCTTTAAAACCATCAAAAAAACAGAGGTGGAGGATGTGTAGGTCAACATACTCTGTGTTCTGACACAGCTGGTGATCAAAGATATAAGATTGTGTTATTTAATACAGAAAGTAAAATGAACATTACACTGATTGTTTTAGTCCTCACCTTAAATTCTGATGCCATTAGTAGATTCTGAATTTTAGGGACTACGTCATAGGAGATGATGTTAAATAGGCCATCAAGATGAATGGTCCCTTTGGCGTTTGAGGATACAATTGTAAACCCGCTTTTGTTTGAACCACCGCATTGAGACAAAACAACCTAGTGGAAAAAGAATTCAAATACAAAGTTTATAATAACTAACAAGGCATCAGACCACAGACAAATCTGTTCAATATTCAAGCTGCATAAACAAAAAGTGACCAGAATATTTAGACAAGAATAGCGAACAACATACAAGTATATCTGATGAAGGGATGTTCATCCATTGTTGAATCATCTGCAAGAAAGAAAAAGGGTACATTACTTTTGGCAAGATCAAGCTTCTTACTAACAGAATTCAATACTGCACTTACAGAGGCCCATTGTAAACGCAAGGAAGATGGTGTGATTATAAGAACAGGCCAAGAGTCACGAACACAAGATGCAACAGCAATAGCCTGAAAACAAAATGTATAAGGTATCAATCTGAGGCTGAAATTGGGAATGGTTTTGCAAATAATTTCCAATCCTATGGAAGCATAACAAATAACCCTACAACTGAACTCTACCATATTGGCACCATATTATACCAACAATTCTGGAATTGGATTTAATGAATTAATTCAACCCAAAGTTCTTCTAGTTACTCAAAAATCTGGCATCTGCAACTCACCATAATCATAGACAGCACGCAATTTGCAATGTCCTCCAAAGATCCCACTGATATTTCCATCTAAACTTTCTCCCCTAGCTTCTACTCACTTTTTTTCTTCTATATCTCTCAGTTTCCTTGAACCTATAGCAAAATTAAATATTCTTCATTTGTCCCCCAAACTTCTGATTACCAAAGTTTCTGACATTTGCAGGTTATAACCCATATAGTCATAGGAACTTAGGTAGCGCCCACCTATGTTATCCTATTTTAGCATTCTAAATACATAAAGTTCTACAAAGTTAAAATCCATAAGATTAAGAGCTGCTTGTCAAAGGAAAACGACCAGAAAAACTTGTACATAAGTGCAAAGAACTTTCAAATGCAGGATTGGTTGTATGGAACTGTTTATCATTGAAGGTACAGAAAGAGTAAGCATGAAGAATTTATTGCCTGTAAAGTTTTTCCCAATCCCATTTCATCTGCAAGGAGAGCACGCCCCCCATGCTGCAAGATAAACCTGGAAAAAACAATACTGAAAGTTTAAAATGATAACTAAGAAAAAGACAATATTTATGGGAACAAAACTATTATAAATATCCACAACATTATCAGAAAACATATGGTGAATCTTCAGATTTACAATATACCTAACACCTTCTCGCTGAAATTGCAAGAGCCTTGATTCAATACAACTAGGTATCCTATCATATTGGTCTGGACAGGGAAGACACCAAAAAAAAAAAAAACAATTAAAAATATCAGGCAAAAGTTATAAAGGAAAAAAAAAAATGAAAGATGTATAGAACTTGTCACTCTAAAACAGAGCGAGACATAGAATACCACACTTTAGACCAATATTTACTCTTTCACGAAGCTTACCCTCAAACATATAGGAAACATATTTGTCAACTATCTTTTTTTTTCTTCTAATTTACATGTTACAGATCTTATTCAATCAACAAGAGAATTATGTAAAAACAGAAAACTGTCTGGGTAAGAAAAAGACCAACATATCAATTATGCACAAACTGAACTTCCCTAATACTAGCATAATCACCCTTTACCTCGAAGGTCTGGAACAACAGAGGCAGCAGCAATAGCGCGGTGAACTAAGGGATCTAAGTTCTCCACCTGAAACGAGTTGCAACAAAGTATCAAAAAATGAAATGAAATGAAAAAACAATCCAGATTTGGCGAACTTCAAACACAAATGGTAACAATGTATACATCAAAATGTTCCAATTTAAGCTGAACCATCATGTAACACCTAAGTAAAACTGGAAAAGGGCAAAAGTTATCACCTCAATGTTAACACCAGATGTCTCATGAAGAACTTTCTCAGCAGAAGACAGAGAAGGTATAGGGAACATCCATAACCTGCAGATTCAAAACTATTACATCTGGCTGGGGCTCCATACCATAACATGCCCATGTTTGTCAAAAATCCATACAATATATGAAGAAAAAGCATAATGCATTTTGCAAGTGGCTTTGGGTAGGAAGGAGAGTTGAGTTGGATACCTTTCTTTACCGTACCATGTGGCTTTGGGGATCTTGCGAACAGCACCTACTACTGCCTGGTGTAACATGGAATCTAATTGATAAGAAAACAAAGAATTTGACAAGTGTTGTGAAGGAACATGTTTTACCGAAAGGAATACCTGGTCATAAGGAAATTTTGCGGCAATGTTTCCACTAGCATGAAGAAAAAATTTAACAGTTATCTTAGGTAGCTCCTTTAGACGTTCATCTTCTTGCAAAAAGGCAATGAGATAGAGGTACGAGCCCAGAGTTAGCCAGAATATAACAATGCAACCAGCGAGTAATATAATCAGTTGAATGCAAAAGGATCAAACTGGTATGGAATTGGAAGATTAACCATTGGCCACTGTCAAGATGGGACATTTAATTCCTGATTCGTTTTCAACATTCAAAGTGATAACTCCTTTTAAGAGCACTATTCATGCTCGATACAAGTAGCATACGTGATGAAGAAGTCAAAATAAGGTTTCGTGCTACTTTTTCTTGGAAATAGTTGATTTTTAACACTTCGGTAAAAGAGGAGTTCAAAACTTCAAAGTACTTGTCTAATAGAAATGGGTAAGGAGGGAAAATTACCAAGGTTTACTTTACATGGGACTGATGGTGGTAATACTCTAGTCCCGGGAGACAAGGGTGCTACCTGCATTGTTGTAAAACAAACATGTAAACAGATAAAGGTGTTAAATTTCTAATTTTTACAACAAAAAAAAATAAAAATAAGAGTAAATTGTACAAATGGTCCCTCAACTTTAATCAAATTGGAGCAATGGTCCCTCAACTAAAAATCCATTACCATTGGTCCCTCAGCTATAGTCCTTTTCATCAATTTTATCAAAATTTTGTCAAAATAAGCTATGTTGGAATGACCATTTATACAATTAGGGTCTCTCAACTCATCAAAGTGTATAATTATGGTTCTTTTCGTCAATTATGTCAAAATTTTTGTCAAAATGAGTTATATTGGAAAGACCATTGCTACAATTGAGTTAAAGTTAAGGGACCATTTCTCCAATTGAATTAAAGTTGAGGGACCAATGGTAATGAATTTTTAGTTGAGTGACCATAGCTGCACGTTTTGATAAGTTGAGGGACCAATGGTAATGGATTTTTAGTTGAGGGACCATTGCTCCAATTGAGTTAAAGTTAAGGGGCTATAGCTACAATTTACTCTAAAAATAAAAATAAAAATCCAATAAAAACATGGTAATAATTCAAAATTCAGAAATAAAGAAAGAACACTTCAATTAATTAGGCATCCGAAGCCCTGGAAAATAAAAGAAGGATCCATTGACCGGAAAAAACGAATTTCACCTTGTTCGGAAGAGAATTCGAAATGGGTTTCGCAGGGGAACTCTGGAAACTACTGTTGCCGTTGTAATTGTTGGGAAAAGATTGGGGCACCTGGAGGAGATCATATGAAGGATACGAAGAGGAAGAAGAAGAACACGTGGAAGCGGAGTTGACGCGTTGCTGAGCGAGTTTCTGGAACGCGTCTCTTTCCAGAGAGTCGAATTCTTCGGCGCTCAAATCCCAGTCGTCGTCGTCCAACGCCATTGTTGGACAGAAAACTGAGAGAGTTGCAGAGTGCCGAGAGAGTATATGAATTTTTGGGGGTTTCGGAATTTGATTTTTTTGTTGTCCTTTTTGCGACATGAACGTCTCTCAAGCGCCAAAAATGAAGAAAGTAACGATGAAAAACCTGCCGCCGTTACACGCCTGATTTGGGCGCTAACCTCTTTCCGTTTGACCCCTAAACTATTATCCTAATTTAATTTGTTCCCTCAACTATTTTTTTTCATAAAGTTACCCCGGAACTATCTAAACTCAGCTAATTAACCCCTCACCGTCATATTTGATGAAATTCTTCCGCATTGCCATCAAATACTTGCACGAATTTATCTTTAGTGAATCCCATTTTAGATCACGTGCTAATATTTGACAGCAAAGTGAAAGAAATTTTATCAAGTATGATGGAGTTTGAATTAGCTAATTTCAAATAGTTCACGAAATTAACTTGCCTAGAAAATATCAACTTCAACTGAGATAATAGTTCAAGAGTCAAACAGCAATTACCCCTTACTTTTCTGACATTTAAGTAACCCGACCCGACCATCAACCTTTGGGCTCTCTGTTTGGGCCCATCACGAGGATGGCTCACTAGGCCCAAACTTCTCTTTATAGTATTTTGTAGGGTAATGTTTGGATGAGTGTTTTTGAAAACCCAAATAATTGATGTCAGGTTAAGAAAAAATGGATAATAAAATGTAACATTGATGAAATTAGAGAAACCCTTCCCACATGCTTTCGTAATGCTCAATCGCTCATGTAGGGTTTCTCTAATCTTATCCGTGTTACATTTTAAGGTCCATTTATTCGTAATTTGGCATTAATCTCTTGAATCTTCTAAAACCCTCATCCAAAGTGCATACCAATTCTCAAGTGGAACATGAATGATCAAGTCAAGTAGGGTTTAGGTAGTTGATATGATATGAAGAGAATCACTCTCAAAATTACCCGTTCTGAACGAATTAGAGAAGAATACATTTTTTAACTGTCAAAACTAAACCTGCACCAAATCACACAAACCTTAAGAAAACAAATAGCAAAGTCTCATAAATCATTAATTAAAAAGGTGGGAAGAATTTACTTATAATGTTGTTGATGGTCATTTTGAAAGGCCTGTTCTACATAGTTAGGATCCATGCAAGTGAGCTACGGTAGCAACAATGTAATCAAAATATTTTTTGTAAAAGTTTGTAACCAGTACACTTCTTATCACTTATCAGTATGTGCCAATTAGCACTTGCGGTTGTGGTCATTCAATAAGTGAAAAAGAAATTTCCCCAACTCAACTCCAACGTTATATCAACAAATCCTTAGCAGTTAGCAGCTGAGCAATCTCTGCAAGCAAGACATCAGCAATCTCTGCAAGCAACATACGTGTCACTCACCCTATGTTCTTTGGTCAATTCCTAACCCCTACGGATCTGGAAACTGCCTTGCGGTTTCCCAAACTCTCTATCTCCCTCTGTCTATAAACTGCGGATGAAAAAAGTACTGCCCAGTAAGGCTACTTTTAAACTAAGAAGCATAAAAAGGGCAACTGGTGCCACTCTCACAATTCTCCACGTAAACCCACATGAAACTGCTTCCAGGTATGAAGTATGAACACTGTCAAGTTTCTAAATTCTCATTACCACTCATCATTAACCATATCATTACTACTTAATAGTCTTCATCTTCATACTTGTTACCATGTGAATTAAGGATATAGGATAAAGTTATCTTGTCGGGCATATTCTTACGTTGTCAGACTCTGCATATGAACGTGATTTAGTAAGAAGATTGAGCTTGATCAATGGAAAAGTCTACTATTATATGATATAGTCACCTAAGGCTGAGGCTTAATTAAAAAATTTCATTCATACCAGAAAATTTCTTAGGCAAGTTCATATCTTTGCAATATGATGATTTCATATGAAGTTTTTAAAGTTGTATATCAAGGCGGCGTAACTAGGTTGATTAGGGTAGTGTTGTGTATTTTGTGCGTTCAAGTTTGAATCTTTTCTCTTAGTTTAGACTTGTATAAAAAGAAAATGAGAAGGTTATGAAGTTTGATAATGAAAATTTGTTATATACACATTGGACTATGATTCTCTCCCATCCTTTTACATTCTCTATTTCAATAAAAAAAAAATATAAGATGTTGACGTAGTTTTAATCATTTAAATAAAAAGGGAGTGAAGGTCAGAAAAAAAATAAGGAAGGAGAATCCTATTTTATACGCATTAATGAAATTGAATGGATGAATAGTTCTGAGGTTGGGGTCCAACTGTACGGCTGTGAAAATTCAGTCTGCTAAAATTGTATATTATTATTCCATGGCAGCCAGAGAAACTCTGTGAAAAATGGGGTTGAAGGTGCTTCTGGTTGCAATTTGCATGTGGGTTTGGTCAGCCTCTTTATCTAGTGCTACAAAATCCAGTGATGGGCTGCTGAGAATTGGTCTAAAGAAGCAGCCTTTGGACCTCACCAGATTAAATGATGCAAGACTCACCAGGTCACAAGCTCTTCAACCCAATGATCTTAAATCCAACATTGTGTATCTGAAAAATTATCTGGACACCCAGTTTTATGGAGAGATTGCTATTGGCACCCCACCACAGTACTTGGGTGTTGTCTTTGACACTGGCAGCTCCAATCTGTGGGTCCCATCTTCAAGATGCATCTTTTCTGTAAGTGCAATTTGAAGTGAATTTTTTTCATGTGTTTTGTTGTTCCTGTAGTCTTTGAGCAGTTTGTAAAGTAATGAATCTCTGCAGATTTCTTGCTATTTTCATTCTAAATACAGGGCAAGCCTTTCAAGCACTTACTCCAAAATTGGTAAATTTTTTTAACCCTTACGTTTGATCAATTCTTGATAGAATTAAACTGAAAACTGATGTGTGTGTTGTTATTTAGGAATACCCTGCAAAATTCCTTATGGGTCTGGTTCGATTTCCGGCTACTTCAGCAGAGATAATTCGAAAATTGGGAATGTTATCATAAAAGACCAAGTGGGTTGCTCTCTTTTTCGATTTTGGTTTATCTGAAGTTTTTGTTTAAATGTGTTCCTTTTCCAAGTTGTTGATGCTATTGCAATATCTGTTCCATCCTATAGGAATTTGTTGAGATTACAAGGGAAGGATTCCTAACATTCTTAACGGCGAAGTTTGATGGAGTCCTTGGACTTGGATTTCAGGATATCTCTGTTGGTGAAGCCACACCAGTGTGGTATGGTTCTGGCATAAACTGTTTTAACACTGATATATCATTAACTAGCTTTTAGTCTAGCGGTATTTCTCTTCTTGTTGGAATTTGATGCTTTTAGAAATAAGAAGAGTTTATATGGTTAAAAGCTTGCATTAGTTACCCGGGTACAGGTTTAACATGGTGCAACAGGGTCATATGAGCCAGGAAATTTTCTCCATTTGGTTAAATCATGATCCAACATCGAAATTGGGAGGTGAGATCGTCTTTGGTGGATTTGATTGGAGGCACTTTATTGGTGATCACACCTATGTCCCAATTTCACAAAAGGGTTACTGGCAGGTTTGTTGTAGTGATAAAAAGTTGGTGTTCCTATCTAATATGTTCTTCTTGCCTAATGAAATGACATTTGATTCGGTTTCATTGATCTCTATAGATTGAGGTTGGAGATGTTATCGTTGCAGACAATTCTACAGGTTTTACCACATTTCCACTCCTACGTTGTTTTAACTATCTTTATTCCATCTTCAAAGATTAAATTTGCTCAGCAAGTCTAGGAATTCATGGCATAACATCAAGATTTGAAATTGTCAGGACTGTGCAAGGGCGGTTGTGGTGCCATTATAGACTCAGGGACATCCTTCCTTGCTGGTCCAACTGTACCAACTCGTGCCTAATACTTCACTCGAATTAATTCACCTTCTTTTGTGCTATCGTTCTGCAGTAACAACCTGTATTCCATCATTGATTTGCTCTTCCTTTTCAGACTATTGTGGCTCAGATCAACCATGCCATTGGAGCAGACGGGCTTGCGAGCTTGGAATGTAAAAATGTCATTGCCACTTATGGAAATTTGATATGGGAATATTTAATATCTGGGGTTTGTATTTTCTTTTCCCCTTCACCTCCTCAAAACTTCATTTGAAATTCCTCTCAAGAAATGGATTACTCATTAATTTATAATTTACCCCACATTGTCTACAGGTACGGCCTGACGTAGTGTGTGTGGACATGAGTCTATGTTTATACGACGGTTCTCGGAATATAAAGTTGAGACTTTTCTTTTTCTTACAATTGTTATCAGTTTTTACAACTCCATCAAAATAACCATAACATGTGGAAAAACTTTACTTCTGCAGCAATAACATTGAGTCAGTGATTAAGAGCAAAACAGGGAGGGAGTCATCAGTCGATGAAACTCCTTTATGTACCTTGTGTGAAATGGTAGTCTACTGGGTTCAACTACAGCTTAAAAAACAAATTGCAAAGGAAAAAATATTTAGCTATGTGAATGAGGTAATTGTTCTTCAAGTCTTAGGCTGCATGACTGATAATATGCATATAGATTATCGACCAATTTCTAGGAGTTCTTTTAATTCTTTTCTTTCGTTGCAAATGTTTTGCGAATTATAAAGTTGTGCGAGAAGCTTCCAAATCCGGTAAAAAAGTCGTTTGTCAACTGTGATAACATTGCGTTCATGCCAGACATTTCATTTACAATTGGAAACAAATCCTTCACCCTCTCTCCAGAACAGGTATACTTAATGCTTCAAGTCTCACTTCATTCCTGAAGATTTTTTCCTTGAAATTTTTTTACACCGTTCGGACTTCATGTTCAGTACATACTTAAAGTTGAAGAAAAATGCTCCACTGTCTGCCTTAGTGGATTTACTGCTTTGGATGTGCCTCCTCCACAAGGTCCTCTATGGTAAGCCACTATGAACCCTCTATGTTCGACTTAACGAATTCTGTGATTATGCTAAAACTCCGAGGGGAGGGACTACGCCCCTGGTTATCCATGAGACATGACATGTCCGATTATTGATTTTAAGTTTTGTACAAGAATGTAATGACGTTACTACATTCTGCAGGGTTCTTGGAGCTCTGTTCTTGGGAGCATACCACACGGTGTTTGACTTCGGTAATCTTAGGGTAGGATTCGCAAAAGCTACGTAGTGTATAGACTTGATTTCCCACTTTATACGTAAAAGATTTATGCTAATACTAAACGATTATCATAGAAAATAAGATTTATGGATCAGTAGATGTCCCATTGGGTTATGTATTTAAGTATCCAATGTGGTGCATTAGGGCCTCTTATAACTGTACGTCAATGAAGCGCAGGCTGTTTGCTTGGTA
The DNA here is from genome assembly GCA_963580275.1 of Crataegus laevigata. Taxonomy (NCBI): domain Eukaryota; kingdom Viridiplantae; phylum Streptophyta; class Magnoliopsida; order Rosales; family Rosaceae; genus Crataegus; species Crataegus laevigata. The sequence goes on along the minus strand of OY756940.1, from coordinate 10,321,411 downwards.
TGAATTGCAATAAGATGCAGCAATTGCCAAATATTTGATTCTGTTGTAAATTATGTGCTGCCATCTAAGGCTAGAAGTATTTGCTTGACTGGATTCAGCATTAGAGCTTCGTTCACATAACGATCGAAATGCTTCGTATTTCGCTGTAGAGGATCAAATAAGCATGGCTATTACCGTTGTAATAATTTATTCGACATGTCAAGCTTGATGAGTAGAAGCCATTTGGAAGCACAGCAACAAAGTTCAGTACTTTTGGAACTTAGCCTTTGTTTCCTCAAAGACCTGTTCTGCAATGAAGGCCTCATTGCTTTCTGCTCTTTTGATCTCCAGTTGTGCCTTTTGGTAGAAGCCGGTACCTCTCAATGCATCGGCACCAAAATCATCAAACCCGACAGCAATGGCTGCTTCTGCCTTGGCTCCATAGACCAGCCTCTGTTAGACATTCGTGTACAAATTACGCGTTATAGATTAAACTGGAAATTAAGGAAGAAACGTGGGAAGATTTTCAAGCCAGTTCAACCTTGATCCTTGAGAGATGAATAGCACCAAAGCACATGGGGCAAGGCTCGTAAGATGCATACATTTCGCAGTCTGAAAGCTCAGTCTGCTTCAGCTTCTTACATGCCTTGCAAAGCATAAAAACATTATGAAAAGAGAAGAATTCATATGAGATAGGTCTAAACTTCCGAGAGAAACTTCCTTGCAACCGGGATGTTAGGGTGACAGTATTCCAAGCTTTAGGATACCGCCACCTTGGGCTCCCGGTTGCATCTAAATTCCTTCGTCTGTCTAACCTCTCTTATTGCTGTGACCTCAGCATGCGCAGTTGGATCTTTGTTCTTCAAGACCATGTTGTGACAGCTCACAACAACTTGATCATTTTGTACAACAACAGCACCAAAAGGGCCTCTATCTCCACATTCAACACCTTCATCTGCTTCTTCAACCGCCTTTCTTAAAAACTTGTAATCTCTATCCTGCACATCTGTATGAGAAACCCATGAAAACATAAAAAGTTAGAGAAACAAAGTGATCACAAGCATCCAGAGTTTACGAGGTCGTGGGGTTTTCTTCGTCACCAAGAAAACACGTAAGTTTCAAGAAAGAGAGACTAATCAGTCAATACAAGTAAGTGCATGGAAGAAAGAAGATGGCGGCCGTTCGGGCAAGGCCGGTGGCATCATCTTGATGCTAGTAACATTTTGGGTTAAGCTGTTGCGTTTGTTAGTGGAAATACATTGTGCGAAGTTGAAGTGAGAGGTTCTAACACGCTTACCGTTGGCTCCCCCCATTGCGAAGTTAGGTCGATTTCGACGTTGATGGAGGTATATGATGAAGCACCGGTTCAACATATATATGAAGCATAAATTTTGATACTTTGTACAGAATTAAAGAACAGTATGTGACTGTGGACTGAAAGATAATAGATGCCAAACTGAAAGATAATAGATGCCAAATGTGATTGTTATTCTTCTACCACCTTGATATGATTCTTCTTCCATCTTCATATGTTTCCACGCTAATCAGATCATAAATCAGTTGAGGAAAAAGCACACATATAAGTTATATAGCTCATATAACTTCTTTTTATACCAAGCTTACTCTTTACACACGCATTGTTTTTAATTAAACTATCAATATCTCTTGAAACCCAACACGGTTTAGGGTTTGAGGTCTCAAAGTCCCAATTCAATATGTAAATTCATCTTTACACACATTTGAAAACATAAAAAACCAAAATCAAAGCATTGTCTCCTTTGATGTTCTCTCCTTCCAACAACTGCTTTTCATGGAGTCTTCATCAACCTCTACAGCCTTGCTCTCTATAAATTCCAAATTGCTTTGAGTGACCATGTCAAACAAGCCGTCCCCTCTAAACTACCTTCTTGCATTTATTTTGGCTTCTTTAGCACACTCGCTGGTGTGGGCAATATTTGCATCTATAAGCAGTTCAAAGGAAGAGAAAAAAAAAAGCTAGTTGAGAGCAACTCCATTTGGTGAGCCTCCTCATTTGTACTGACTACTGTCATTTTTTGTGTAAGAGAAAGAAGCATGAACATAAACATAAAAATTGTATTGTTGATCACTATTTTAATAACATGATTTTTACGCATGCTACCAACTTACCACAAATTGAAAAAAGAAAGAAACCAAATTCCTAAAGTAAAACTTTTTAACACTCAACAATAGGACATTGACTGAAGTAAGTGCAAGCGAGCTTCTTAGACATCAGCTGGATTTTTTTTTGGGTTCATAAAATATTTGAAATCAAACCAAAAAAAAGCTTGCATAAATCGATTTATACTTTAGTTGAAACATCCAAAATTTCAAAATCACCATTCATTTGTCAAAAAGAGCTTGTTTTTCTTTATGAGACTGTCTTTGGGTTTTTGCCAAACTAGAACGTAGGAGAAATATTACGTGATGGTTAGTGTAAGATCCCACATCACCCAGAGGTGAGGATCTTGTAAGCCTTATATGTACATTCCCACCTCCAAATAGCCAATCCCTGGTCGGAAGTGTGCCGACGAGGACGTCGGGCCCCTTAAGGGGGTGGATTGTAAGATCCCACACCACCCATGGGTAAGGATCTTGTAAGCCTTATATGTACATTCTCACCTCCAAATAGCATGAGGCTTTTTGGGAGCTCACTGGCTTCAGGTTCCATGAGGGGTGATCCACTGGGAAGTTCTCGTGTGAGTTCTCAGAAACAAAACCGTGAGGGTGTGGTCGGGGCCCAAAGCGGACAATATCGTGCTACGGTGGAGTCGAGTCTGGGTTGTGGTGGGGGCCCGGATCAGGATGTGACAGTTAGGGCTTGATTATTGGGTATGAGTTTATTGACAAATCCTATTTTTATTGTTAATTTCATCTTGTACTTGAAGATAATTATGTAATAAGATAATAAAGACTTTTTACACTTAAATTTGAGTTGAGTGTAGAAAGAGATTATATAAACATTGACACAAATATAGATGAATTTGGAAAAATAAAATACCAAATAAAAAGTAATTGCATGTATTCAAAACTTACTAGGTCGTAGAGTATTTATGTTAAAAAAAAAATAAAAATAAAAAGAGAAAAGAGAATTGATCATAGAATCAATACCAAAAGAATTGATAGCCAATATGAGCTGAAAAGTAAGTAGTTTTCAAAAGAGAAAAGAGCTATTAGCAAAGTGATATGTATTTGTTTGAAGGATAAAAGTAAAATTAAATTCGAGTTTCATAAAAGGCAAAAATAAAAGTTTGGAATATTTTTTTTGTCACATAAAAAGGTAAGCACAACGGCATGCCGTTTGGAGATGGACATAGAATAAACATAGGGGTGTATTCAATTGAGATTTTGAAGGATTTTAATTCTCTTAATGAATCTAGGGGTATTCAATTAAGATAGTTTATTAAAATCTTTAGAAATCTGGGTGCATTCAATTAAGATTTTAAAGATGTTTATAACATTTTAGGTGTATTCAATTAAAAATTAATTTTAAAGAATTTGAAAAAGTTGAGGAATTAGAGAGAATTAGAGAGATTTTCATAGTGTATTTTAAGCATCAACAAATCTCACATCTCCCCATGAGATTTCGAGAGAATAGAATCAAAATTTTATATAAAATCTCTACAAATCAATTAAGGGGGGGGGGTGTATTCAATTGAGAATTTGAGAGATTTTAATGGATTTATAAATCTATGGATTTTTATGGAGTCTAATTCATTTGTAGAGATTTCATGTAAAATTTTGATTCAATTCTCTCAAAATCTCTTGAGTAGAGGTGAGATTTGTGAATGCTTAAAATACACTATAAAATTTCTCCAATTCTCTCTAATTCCTCAACTTTTTCAAATTCTTTAAAATCAAATTCTAATTGAATACACCTAGAATGTTATAAACTTCTTTAAAATCCTAATTAAATACATCTGGATTTCTAAGGATTTTAATAAACTATCTTAAAATCCTGATTGAATACACATTGAATTTCAGAACATCACTTAAATTCTTGATTGAATACCTCTAGATTCATTAAAAGAATTAAAATCCCTCAAAATCTCAATTGAATACACCCCCTAAATTCCATAAAAATCCATAAATTCATTAAACTCTTTCAAATTCTTAATTCAATACCAAACCCCCCCCCCCATCCAAAAGAACACGACGTCGTTCCATTTTTTGTTTTTGACGACCGCACGCAGAGTTCGACGGTCGAGAGATGTGGGTTCAGCTCCTTCTAGTAGTCATGACTAGGGATGGGCAAATACCCATTGGTTATGGGTAACTGCGGTTACCCACCCATATAAATTAAATGGTTACGGTTATGGGTAACCGTTTAGATAAATAAACGGTTATGGATATAACCGTTTACCCGCGAAGTGTAAATGGACGGTTATGGGTATTAACCGCGGTTATAAATGGGTAACCGTTTACCCATTTATTTTATATATGTAAAATTAACACAAACCATGTTCTCTATTGGACAAAACTTAGATCAATGCTATTGACTATAATGTGATTTATATGGCGGTGTTTTAATTAATTAAAAAGTAATAAACGATAATCCGTACAGTATTTCTATCCTTAAATTGAATAAATCAAAAGAAATTTAAGTGAGAAAAATAAACGGGAGCGCACTGAAATCGTTTCCCTTGCAGTATGCATGCATTAGATTTGTTTATGTGTTTACTATAGCTATCTGTTGATCTTGGATCGAACAAACTAGAAATCAAACATTCTTACAGGGCTATTGATCCCCTACATTTTCTTTACCCTTCCTTCAATGTTGTTCAACATCTTCAGGTTATTTTCTACACATAGTTACGGTACAAGTTATATATTTCCTGTTGTCGGTGTTTTTGGTTCGTTCTATTCCCTAAAAATCTTTATTTTTCTAAGGGAGAGATTGGAAAATGGATTGCTCTCGTTACGTTGGCATATAAATAACCCACGTAAGAGTGCCCGCTGTTGTGTCTTTGCCAGCAATTATTTAAATGATTGGAATGGTATAAGGACTTAAAAATTAAAATACGGATTCAAGTTGTTAAAAAACATTTAGCCGGGTGAAAAATGGATAATGGTAAAAAAGGAAAAAAAGAGAAGATAAACGAGTTAAAAATGGTAAATAAGTAAACATATATTAAGCGATTACGGTTAAATGGGTATGCGGTTATGAGTATAGTTAGCCGTTTATAAATGGTTATGGGTATGGATATAACCATTTAGGCAATTACTCAACGAGTAAACGCTTATGGAGATATGAGCATAATCGATTATGGTAAATAAGCGCGATTATCCGCTGCCGTAACCGTTGCCATCCCTAGTCATGACGGTGAAGCCTTGGAGCTCTCCTCACGGCCGCAGCCGCACAATCGCCTCTCTAGTTTCCAAGAATCCCAATATTCCATTTGCATCGACGCAGCAACTGTCGATACTCCCAAAACTCACTTTCAATTCAAGGACTCCATCCTCCCAAGTCCCAAACGCAACCGCTGCTATCTTCTTCTTCTTCTTCCTCTGCTATTACTCCGTCCGCACAAACCGTCAAGGTCAGCGAATTCGATCCACCGCCGAGTTGGGCCTTCTCTCTTTCCTCTTCGTCCTCTCCACGGTAAAACCCATTCGCCCATTTTACTACTTAACCAGTAATTGCTGCTTATTGAGTTAATGGCGCTCTGACCTGCAGGCTTTTGCGGCGGTTTTCTCAATCGCTGTACTTTGCATTCCAACAATAAACGTAAGCCACTCGCTCGCTCACTCACCTCCCCTGCATTTTTTTTTTCTGCTTTGAATTTTGAGCAATGCAATCATTTTATCAATTTATGAGCGAATGGAGCTTATTGGGATTTCAGGCTATGAGAAGATTGGCAGCTGCAGTGGACAAACTATCCAATGTTGTGTCCCGGGGGGGTGCCCGGAGCGCTTTCTTCTCTCAAACTCTCTGGCGTTGAGATCAACGACTTGGCCAAGCAGCTTGCCGCTCTCAGGTAATTGTTTGCATTTTCTTCCTTCCCCAACTCTCATACATTGCTCAACAAATAAAAACACATGCTTTTGCTCATACCATTTTGAGTTTTTGGGGTTTTCAAGGGAACAGTTTGACAAGAATTTACAATTTGTTGTTGAATCAAATAATGTACATGTAGTCTTGTAGATTTTCCTACTTAATCTCAACTTGGGGTGTGTGTGTGTGTGTGTGTGTGTGTGTGTGTATGCTCTTGAATCGAGTGTTTGCAAATTTAATCAAATTTTCAATTTTGTTTATAGGAAAGATGTTAAGTTGTATGATTTATTAAAAAGCTACAAACTTTAGGCCCATTTCGATAACCATTGCGTTTTTAGCTTTTAGCCTTCGTCTTTTGTGCTATTGATAGAGGAAAAGTACAAGGGAGGAGAGGAATGAAGAAGGATAAAGGAAGGATGGTAGAAGAAATGAGAAATGAGAAATGAGTGTGTATGGAAGAATGACACACAATATGAAAATTAAAAACCAAAATTTGAAAACAATTTTAAGTTGTTTTCGCTGTCAAGTTTTTGTTTTCATATAGTTTCCTCCATTTCTCCCTCCCTCCCACCGTCTCTCTTCGTCCTTCTTCACTCCTCATTTCGCCTATATACTTCCCCTTCTAGCACAAAAAATGGAAAAATAAATATGAAAACCAAAATGGTTATCAAACGGATGCTTTATTTGTGGATCAGGTTGGATTGTGATCGGCCTACCTAATTTGGGTTGCGATCATCAGTACAATGTGTCTCATTCCTTGTACTATGTCGATGCCAACTTTGACAATCTCATCTAGAGTGTGATATAGTCGTTAGAATTATAATGCTAAATCAAAACGTCTTTGATATCTCTGTTGGTTCAATAACAAGCAGAGTTGAAAATGAATAGGGTACAACAAAGTTTATAATTTGGCATACTTCTTGAGCGTTTCACCGGCGCCTATCGCGTGCTCTGGCACAGGCATGTTGCTTAAAAGAGTAACTCTTGATGATGATACGATGGATTTGATGTCTGAGTTTGAAGGATCAATCTTCCATAGTCTCACATCCCAAACCTGCCCAAAAATAGCCAAATCCGAAAACAATCCTTGAATGATGTAATCCGTTTATCAATATTCGTTACAGAAAGGGAAATGATAAACTGATGAAAGATGAAAAACCAATGTGGATAATTGGGTATTGGCATTCACATTTCTTTGGTATAAATCCCTTTCAGTAGGAAGTTATCTGGAAATAGAATGTTGGGAAGAATGAGATGGAGAATTGAAGTCCATAGATTGAGCCTATGCAGATAATGTTGTTGATAATGATATGACTGTTGTGTTTTAATTGGAAATGATAGTTGCTGTTGAAGACTTGAGAGGATTACCTGAATGGTCCTGCCGACATTGACCGGGGAGGCTTCAGCAAAGATATGGTCGTCGAGCTCGGCAGGCTTCAAATGGCTGATGCTGAGGTGAATCCCGGCCACCCTTTGGAAACCAGAGGCCAGGCGAGCTCCCATGCTAGCCAGGGCCTCAGAGATGAGTGCAGATATCCCTCCATGTAGCACCTTGAATGGCTGGTCTCAGCAGGAAAGAATGGTAAGTAGTTAGTCACATATGTTTTGTTTTGCTTCTGTAATTAACATCTTTCAGAAATTTGAGCAGGAAAAGATTCATGATACGAAAAGAGAAGGTGAGATGATGATGAGGATGACCTGGACGCATTTTTCGGTGACATGGAGGTGACCAGAGACCTTGTTGGGGGTTATCTCTTGAAGCTCGAACCCGAGCGCACCTAGTGGAGCATCCAGAGTCGCCGTCGTCGATGGCGGCAATAGCGACGGCGCTGATTGGGACTTAGAAGCCATATCTGTTCCAAACATGACTGCGAATATATTTAACTGACATATATATATGTCGCTAGATTTGGTTTGTGTATTGTTTTTAGACGATGAAACCAAAGCAATCCAAATTGCCCTTCGATTATTTAGTGGATGGCAAGACTTTTCTACTGTGTTGAATAATTGTATACATCTGGAGGTAAAAAATATCATATTAGATATTATGTAGGGTTCGCTTTGTAACAACGATCCAAACTGTCTATATTTTAGTTGATTTTTAGGTGATTTTTTTATATTTATAAATATAGTCTTTGTGAGGTAAGACGCAAAAGATAGAAGAACAACTATGCATTCAAATCTTAACCCATATTGAACCGTACCGAAGCGTGCACATGCCCACCCATATGTATCATAATCGATTTGACATTTTATGGGCCATGGTTGGTGGTGACGAGTGAGGATTTTCGTCGGATTCTCTTTGTGAAGATTTTGAGAATCTTTAAATTACATCTGTTCATCGTATATCGTTTGGTTATAAATTATTGTAAATTTTTTTATTTAAAATTGAATATAAACAATACCTAACAAAAACTGATTATACGTTACACAAGAAACAAATATAATTGAATAATCTCTCAGGTCCTCACAACTTGAGATCCTCACAGAGAATCCAGGGGAACATCTCCAAGTGGTGACCTACTGCTTGTTAATTTCTAGAGGGTCCACTGGCTGCCAAGATTCCCAAGGAAGGAAGAAGGAAGGGTAGTTTGGTCCATTCACACATCCCAATTGTGGTGAGGATGGGGGAGAGGCTGGCCGGGGCGTTGGTGATGCATGTGACGCAACGCAAGAGGAGGAGAAGTTGATTAGGACTAGGTGCCTGGTCTTTGTCACATGTCAATTTTGGCTCCGCATTTCCTTCGCCACCTTTGCTCTGTTTCTTCGGCCGTCAAACTTCCACGGTAATGCCAGAATATTTTTTATTTTTATTTTCTCCAATAGATTAATTAGCACGTTGCTTAAATACTTTTTTTTTTGGTTTTGTTTTGGGAGAATATTATTTATATTAAGGTACTAGAAGAGTAGTTAAGTATCACAATGAGTCAGCATAATAATGTGGTTCAAATTCGTTTTTAGTGATAATTAAATATAAGATACCATATTACTAAGTGACGAGTTGCTTAAATACTTAAATGTCTTTTTTTATTATTGTTAACAATTTTCATTAACTGGTACATAACATTGAGTGCTATAAAAAAATGAATGGTTTGAAATTGAATATGGAAGACTTAATAGTTGTAAAATTTAAATTTAACAAGGTTATGATCTACCGCTTTCTTGCAACGCCGTCATTGGGTGCGATCTTTATGGACATGAAAAAACATGGAGGTAGTTGGAGCCAGCTGAGACTGATCAGAGAGAATAACTCGAATGAGATGAAGTCCAATATTGTCGATGTACTATATCATGAGGAGGTGGATGTTGGTCCTAAAATCTTAAAGCTACTAGATCAAGACTAAAGCACTATGAGCAATAGAATTGTCGAAAAACAATTTCAAGTGACTGAAGCCGAGGAATTCATGAACCAAAACATATAGCTTTCGTTAATTGTTTTTAGCAGATAGTGGCCTAGTCTTGTACTTGTTTTACTTTTTTTATATTTAATAACAAAAGGGTGTAGAAGTGGGACGTGCAGGGAGTTTCTTGGTGCAACTGTCCTTTTTCCTTCATACAAGAGTTGGTGCCTTGCACGTGATTGTTGACAAAGAACCAATCTCGTGCCATCCGTCTCTAAAAAATTTACAAAAATAAAAAAATTAGCACCTGAAATACTGTAGGACATGGAACTGATGTCACGTCTCAACATTATTATATAAGTTTTATCTTTTTTTTTGTCATATGTTATATGAGTTTTATCTTTTTATTTTTATTTTTATCAGTATATAAGTTTTATCATATTAATAGTTTGTATCTTTTGACTTCTGTACAAAATAAAGTAATTATATTATTATTTAATTTTAAGGTTGCATTGCATGTATAAACTCCTCGCAACTCTTTAATATCGTGCTATAAACGTAATCAAATTGACTATTACATGTAATCTCAGTCGATAGATGTTTTTCTTCTTCTTATATAACGGCTATGCTTAAAGAATCAAACTATAATGTTTGACTATACCATTATTTTTAGGGAACAATTTTGACTGCATCTTGATCTGCATAATTTTGGTCACGCCCAGATCACAACGCAACATATATATATATATCAAACATACAGACATATAATTAGTCAATGTGTTTTTATTTTATTTTTATAAGTTATAAGTTAATTCAAATTTGCAACGCAAAAAATTTGACAAACATACACAACCAAGTCCAACGCCGGACCAAACGTTGGAACACTCAGACATTGAATTCAAATCCAGTTCCTTTCAGTGTTCGTGAAGCAGCCTCTTTGAATGTTTCCCCACGTTTTTTTTTTCTTGAACGACTAATGTTTTCTACTCCTTAATATTAATTTATACATCTTTTTTTTCTTATTCCCACGGGTATGTTTACTTAGTCTTTCTTTTTTTATTAGAATTGGCTATGGCATATACCAAATTCCGACGTGAGATCCGTTTATTTTGCATCTGTGTGTGTTAGTAAATTTAAAATATATCAAGAATGAAAATAATACATATTCATACTCATTCTTTGTAGTCATGACACGAATTTCTTGTTATTCTTTCTCTTTTTTTTTTTTCCGTCATCTTTTTTTTTAGGTATCTTGTTATTCACACTTTTGGCAATATCATTGATAAGTGCAGACAATTTATGAGAGGTACTGAGGATTGTGAATTGATTAATGCGGATAGAGAAAAAAAAACATTAGACTGTTATTAGACCCATCCCATTGTCTTATTTTTTCACTCACGTTAAAATTTCACCCACCATAAAATTTACAAAAAATCTAAAACTATCTTCTCACCCGCCATTATTCCCTACTTATCCCCTACTAGCTTAAGTTGTAAAAATAAAAATAAAAAGACTGAAAAAGTAAAAGTACAAACAAACAGCCACAACGCCACCCACCGCAGCTGCCAACAATAAATCAGGCACAACCGCTGCTGCGGCAGCTCATTTACTTTATATGTTGCCCTTGTTTTATTTCATCTTTGTCGTCTTTTCTCTCTATTTGTTTCCTCAGACCAAACCTATAATTAACACAATAAACATCTAAATTGAAATTTTTTACCCCATTTCCTATTGCAATTGAAAGAGACAGGGGAAGGGGTAGGAAGAGAGACGGTGGGCTTTCATCTCATTTTTTACTTTTTTTAAGAAATATATTAAATTAGTTTTAAATAGGATTTTAAAGTCTTTTGGCAAATGGTTATATTTGTTATTAAAGTTTTTATTAACAGGTGGATGGAAAAATAGAACATATGAGCGGCTTTATCAGTACTCAAACACAATTGATGAAAGGTTTTAGGACTCGTTTATTTGATAATATGATGGGGGCCTTATGATTCGCCTTTTATGTAATAATATCTCTTTAAGCTAGTTCCGGGATGTTTCACTTTCACCCCGTTTATTACCACAAAAAAAAAAAAAAAAAAAAAATGGGAAAGATGATCACTATTTTCTACCGGAATAGAGTTGGGAGAAAATAAAAAGTTATAAAAGGAAAAAAATTTCTCGTCGTTTTCTAATATTTTAGTTTGCAAGAATCTAATTACATTTTGGTTTAAGGGATGTTGATTCTTTGGTTGAAGTGAGAAATTATGTAAGGAAATAAAGTATGATACAACGGAGCGGATGCTAATATTTTGGTTGGAGTGAGAAATTATATAACGGAATTAGTGGAAAATAAAAAGTTATAAAATGACAAAAGTTGTTCCGCTGCCGAGAGTCGAACCGATACATTCGTATGCAAAGTCCAATTAAAGTTCGCAATAGTCCAATAAGATCATGAGAAAATTTACCAAAATAAACTTCAAATCCATTAAAATCGTGGGCCGTTTATCATTTGAGTGACTCGGCCATAGTCCAAGTTGAAGCCTGGCCCAAGCCAACTCTTGACTCCTAAGTCCAACAAACCAAATTTTCAAGGCAGGTAAATGTGAAGGTACTTTGACATCTCCAACCGAAAGGATTATATTTTAGCTTCCGTTCAGATTATAGTTCTATAAGAAATTATTTTGGGTAAAAGACAGTTTTCTACCTTGATGTTTGGTGGTTTTCAACATTTAGTACATCAATTTTTTTTCATCCCAAAGTTATACCTAAAGTGTAAATTTTGGGACAGTCTCGTACATCCGTTAGTCAAACTGTTAGTTCTCCCGTTAAGTGATGACGTGGTGCCCTGATTGGGCGCCACGTGTCATTAAAAATATTAAAAATTTATTTAAATAAAAAAAAACCCACCTGCAAAGAAGAAGAATAAGAAGGAGAAGGAAGAAGAAGCAGGAGGAGGAGGAGGAGGGGAAGAAGAAGAAGAAAAAAAATCCCAAACCAAGAAGATGAGGGAGGAGGAGGAGGAGGAGGAGGAGAAAGAAAGAAAGTAAGAAAAAACAACTGAACCCAGAAAAGAAGAGGAAGAAGAAGGAGAAGAGAATGAGGAGGAAGGAGAAGGAGGAGAAGAGAATGAGGAAAAAAGAAAAAAGAAAAAAGAGAGACAGAAACCGAACCAGAAGAAGAAAAAGAAGAAGAAGAAGAGAGAAGAAGAAAAAATTAATATTTTAATATTATTTTTATTTAAATAATTTTTTAATATTATTTTTATTTAAATAATAATTTTTAAATATTTTTTAATATTAGTTTATTTAAATATTATTTAATATTATTTTTATTTAAATAATTTTTAATATTTTTAATGACACGTGGCGTCCAGTCAGGACGCCATGTCATCACTTAACGGTAGAACTAACAGTTTAACTAACGGATGTATAAGACTGTCCCAAAAATTACACTTTAGGTATGACTCTGTGATGAAAAAAAATTGATGTACTAAATGTTGAAAACCACCAAACATGAGGGTAGTAAACTGTCTTTTACCCAATTATTTTTTAATAAATAGTGTCAAGACATATTTATATACCATATCCAAATGAAAGTGGCTAAAAAATTAGCCCCCTCAATAGTTTGTTATTTTAAATTTGTTCTTTAATTTTATTGGTTAATTAAATTAAACTATTATATTAAAATAAGGTTTCCGAACATATTTTGAGTAACACTTGTTGCTAAATGAATAAGACTCCAGATATCTTATCTTTATACAATTTCAATAATTTTTCGTATAGGATTTCGAGTGACACGTGTTACTAAAGTGAGTAACTCTCCATATTGGAAAATTTTAAATTTAGATTATTAGAAGAGATAAAGAGGGTGTGTATGTGTAACAACCCGTCCCGGGATTTTTATTTCGACGCTATGAATTTACGTTTATGCCCTTGACTTCGGGCGAACGTTTATGCATGGATTATTAATTTTGGGCCAATTATATGTTTTCCAAGCTTTTGGGGGCCAATGAGAAAAGTTAGGAAATAATTGTGTGATTTGTGGTCTTTTCACCCCACCACCGACACTCTTTTCTCTCTGTCATCCCTCAGACTTCATATCTCTCTCTTCCCTCACGATTTTACTCTCTCTCTCCCGTAGCAAAGTCATGGCACACCCACACCCATTTTCAAAACTTCATAGATCGACAAAACAAATTACATATTCTTGATCGTGACGTCCATACGAACTCAACCATACTATTTTCAGGTAAGAACTACGACGATTTCACGTCCAAAATTCAAGTTTTGTAAATGGCACTATTCATCAACTTTTTCTACGTTGCGTTTTAGGAAAATCTAAAATCACAGCGACCTTCGTGAGGTCCCAAGGAGGCTCGGAGTGGTGCGTTGGAAGTGTTGGGACGTCGGGATCACGTAGAACGGAGATGGCCGGACTCTTGGAGTTTTCCCGACGAATTTCTCGTTAGTTTTCGAGGTTTTTGAAGGTATAGACTTGTAGTACTCTTAATTTAGAGCATGTAGGAAGAAAAATGGGACAAAATGGTTGAGAAACGAGTGAGATATCACACACGGAAGTTTTTCCGGTAACCGGAAAAACCAGTCCGGCGAGGACCAATGACAGGGGCGCGTGGGGCACACGCGCGATGCGCGTGGGGGGCGCGTAGCCGTGCCTTGTCCTGGCGCGTGAGGGCGCGTGGGGCCTCCAAAATTTTTTCTAAAAATACCACGACGTTCGTGACGTCGAGTAGATCGATTTCATATATTTAAACTCTATATGTGGACAATCTATGAAGATTTTATTCACGTTTCCGTTTATGTGTTGTTAAACTAAGTTAATTAGAAATTTCACGTATAGGGAAACGTATTCCGAGGACGTATGTGATTGAGCCAAGCTAGGAGGCTTCGTCTCGACTACGTATCTGTGAGTGGGCAGTATTATTTTCCGTATAACCTATTTATATTTAATGATTTCCCAGAATCACATTTTAAATGCAAAGTACGTTTTTAAGCTATGCAAATGACTTGATTTTGATGCATGAGTATTTAATTATACATTTCATGCATATGTCGGTGCCGAGGACGCCAGGTAAGTACCAGGTAGGTACATGCATAGTTGAGAACGAATATGATGAGAAATGATATGAAATGATGAGATATCATGAATTGTTAGCTCATAGACCTGCACATATTGTTAGTGCTCACGCCCAGAGATAGGGGCATAGTCTTTCACGTGTCGTTCACCTCCCGCACCGCATGCTCGCCTTGGATCCAAGTTAGGTGCACAGTCTTGTCGTATAGACCACTTTTAAGTGGGTACGACATGTAGGTGACCCGCGTTCATTCGCACAGTCTTCACGTGATTGTAGCACTAGAGCATTTATTATTGATACAGCGCTGATAATGATGATGATATGATGATGATGATATTGATGTATGTGCAGTATATATATATATGATGATGAGATAGAGAGATGCTATGAGCTATATTACAGCCGAGGGCTGAGATGATATATGATAGCGATGTGATTATGATAATGCATAGTATGGCATTGTTGATGAGATTCAGATGGCCTTGAAATGCATTGCATGGCATACATTGAATTGCTTTGAAAACGTTTTATGCTGAGAAAGATTGAGATATATATGTACGTATTACTTTCTGGGAATTATACAGGTTTTACGGAGAGGGGCTAGAATTTTGAGAAAAGAATGATTTTGAAAAAGGATTTGTTTTTGCTGACCCACTCCCTTTGTTTTTCGCCCCTCCAGGTTCTAGATTGCTTGAGGTACGAGTTTGGCTAGCGAGGATTCTCCGGCATTTCTGACAGACCTGTTATATGTAGGACACCGTTGGTGTAATTAAACCCTGTTAAACATGCTTGACTGCACTCGACCTAGTACGCTCTGATTATGTACAAGTATTGTAATACTTCTAGCACACATTCTTATTTAGGTTGCTAGACTTCGGTTTTAATTAATCCGTACTACGTTATCGATCTTAGCTTTCGCACAGCGCACATGGCTACGTCACACTCACGTGACGGCCAGCATGCCCTACTTTCGGGTACGGGTGTGTCAGTATGAAAAAGTGTTCAAGGTTAATAGAATGTGAAGAATTAAAATAAAATGAGGTAAGATAGTATGGAATGGTGAAAATAATGTGAGGAATGTTGTAGAAATGGTTTAGGTATTTATAGGAAAAAAAAATTAGAATTTTTATTTTTTTTGAAAATTTCATCATTAAAAAAAAAATTCAAATCCAACGGCTACATGACGTCTTATAGCAGTTGCCTGTTGTAGATTAGGCCCCATCAACGAGTTGGCTAGCTAGCTTCAATTGCCTAGCCGATGGTCATGGGCTAGCGTTTGGCCTAGTGGGTCCTCATTTTCCTTTGGCTTGGACCTCCATTGGAGATGTTTTTTTTCCTCATTTCGGACTATAAAAAATCCTATAGCCCTATGGCCTGATCCATTGGAGATGGCCTTGGAAATCTTTGCCTCGTGCTACAACTAGTCGACACAAATCAAAGTAAATGTTCATGTGTTTTTACTAGCATTCTAAAAATCTAACTGTTTATTTCAAATAATTTATATTCAAAAATACTTTTTTTTAATTATTGAATAAGATGTTTTATTAAATATCATAAGATAGTGCATAGGATAGCAAAATGTATCAAAAAACCAAACGTTACTATCAAAAACTAAAGTTGTGTCTCTGTTAAAAGACACGATGCCTTATTGACCATCACGAGGCATAAAGTAAAAAGTCTCACAAATGACAACACTAAATTTTCACTTTGGTTAATTAGAGCAGTGGCGTCCAGTTTTCACTTTGTTAGAATAATCTTGAGTTTAAAATTTTACAGACAATGGTTGTTGAGTAAGGTTTTGATCAGTCGTATGCATTTTTTTTATTGTAATTGTGTAGATGAATGTCTTTTAGACTATATATATGTAGTGATTGTCATTCTGCTACGTGATCGAGTTTGAGATATGATCATGCTAAGTATACCATCCCCTTGTTCCTAATTATATATTATGTACAAAGGGGGCATAAAGTTTAACATAAACATAATAGATGTGATTACAACAAGAAAAACATAGAATACTGAATTAATGACTAATTAAACAAACTAAAGGCAAAAGGAAGAGATCTTGTGCCCAAAATTTTGAATAGAAAAGCCTGAAAAAAGAAGATATACATGCCAAACTCTGGCTCCAGTGCAGAACTTATTTGAGATGCTTCAAGGCTATAGACAGCTTGAATGCACTGCTTGTCCCTGTGAAGGGGTTTGTGGGGAGAGAGGATCTTCTGCACCCAAAAATTCATGTGGTTTCTCTGTCCCTTTGATTTTGTTGAACATGTCTTGGGACTCGAGACTTGAAGCTTGATTTGATTGGATGTGACTGTTGACATGCTCAACAAAATCAAAGACACAGAAAGGCCACAAGGGTTTTTGGGTGCATAAGATCCTCTCTCGTTTGTGGGGGCTTTCCTAAACCCTTGACAACCAATGCTTATCCCAAGGTTAATCAAGAAAAATTAATTAAAGAGAAAAGCACTGCACACTCGAAAGCTGCTTCTGAACTTTTGCCTCCATCTTTGATCTCATCTTCCTTTTCTCTAGGGATTACTTAGCTAGGTACACAGTATTGGTGTAACTTTATCTAGCTACCAAATATTTAATGGCAACCAATTATGCTCTTCAAGCAGTTTTGATTAACTACATGCTGCAGTCAGTTTCAACCTTTGCGCTGCATAATTCTAGAGTCTCAGCAAAGTTCAATATATTTTTGTGAAAAAACCGGTCTTTGCTCTCAGTTTTTATGTTCGACTTGGGAGCAAAATGTACACCTATGGTTCTATAAATTCTTTGTATAGGTCGATAGTGTATTAGTAACATGTTTGTTAGTTATTTACATGTTATTAACACCTTATTAATACTATATCGCCGATTTGTTCTTTAAGAAATGAGTTTTTTAATTTATTAATTTTATTTAACATTCTTCAAACTTGAAAGACTCAATTAATGTACCTAAATGTTAGTACCAAAATGTGTGTACCGAAATATATTATATTGAACTAATATATTTAAATGTTAGTATCGAAATGTATTAATATTAAATTAATGTACATAAATGTGTATACCGAAATGTATGCACCGAAATGTGTGTACCTAAATATATGCACCAAAATGTATATACCTAAATATATGCACCAAAATGTATATACCTAAATATATGCACCGAAATGTATGTATCTAAATATATGCACCAAAATGCATGTACCTAAATATATGCACTGAAATGTATAAATATTAAATTAATATACCTAAATGTGTGTACCGAAATGTATGCACCGAAATGTTAGTACCGAAATGTATGTACCTAAATGTATGCACCGAAATGTGTGTACCGAAATGTATGCACCAAAATGTTAGTACCAAAATGTGTATACCTAAATGTATGCACCAAAATGTATTATAATGAATTTAATATACCTAAATGAAGAAGTTACAGTACATCGAAATATATTGTATAACAAAAATTAGTTTATCTAAATGTTCACAACAAAAATATATTACAATGAATGAAATGAAAATAAAAATTATAATGAAATAAAATTAATACATTAAAAATTAGAAAAGAAAAAGATAAATAATTAAAAAATCAAAATATAATTAATAAATGAGGTTATTAATGTATTAAGGGACTAAAATTAGATTTTGATCTTACTCATGGTTTTAATCAAAAAGTAATCTTTGCCAAGGACTAAAATGAAGTTTTCTATATAAGGTAACATATAAGATAACATGAGATAAGATAAGATATTGTTTTGGTTTCTTGGGTCTATCATCTATTGCATGTTCGTTTGATTTTTTTTTTTTCACTTCATAAAAGCACTTCATTGACTTTAAATTCCATGAGTTTGCTTTCTAAGAGGTCCAATAAATTGAGAGAAGTACCCTCCAAAATCTTAGTTTTCTGTAGGCATTATTTTAAAAACAGTTAGAGGCATCTTTTGGGAGGGCAAAAAGAAGAGAAAGTTGGAAGAAAAGAAAAGGTTGTGTACTGTACCACCAAGGAGAGCTGCTTAGGTCAATTCAAAAGGAGAGGACAATAATATTTATGCTTTTTTCTTAATTTTACAACCATCTCGTTCCTCTGCCACAATACGATATTATCCGCTTTGGGCTCCGGCCACGCTCTCACAGTTTTGTTTCTGGGAACTCACATGAGAACTTCCCAGTGGGTCACCCATTCTAGGACCACTCTCGCCTGAACTCACTTAACTTCGGAGTTCCGATGGAACCTGAAGCCAGTGAGTTCCCAGAATGCCTCGTGGACGTCCTCGTCTGCACACTCGCACTGAATGGCAGAGTGGCTCTGATGACACGTCCCAGACTCAGCTACGGTTTTGTTTCTTTTGTTTCTGGAAACTCACACGAGAACTTCCTAGTGGGTCACCAATTCTGGGATTGCTTTCGCCCGAACTTGTTTAACTTCGGAGTTCCGATAGAATCCGAAGTTAGTGAGTTCCCAAAAAGTTTCATGCTATACCGAGGTAGATATGTACATATAAATCACATCACTCTCTCTCCGTTGGTTGATGTGGAATGTTACATTTAGGGGTGGGTTCGGTTCCGTTCGGTTCGGTTTTTTGCCAAAACCAGAAACCAAACCGAAATTACTGTTCGGTTCGGTTCGGTTTTCTGTCGGTTTGTGTTCGGTTCGGTTTGAATTCGGTTCGGTTTTTTTCGGTTCGGTTTCGGCCCGGTTCGGTTTAGGATACCTATAAATATTATACTTGTACAATTATAATAGAACAAAGCCTCCTGTCAAGTTGGCTTGCGGCTGCTATTCCCAACCTTGAGGGAATGGGTTCGAAACCTGGTGGGAGGGTTTTGTTGATTTATTTTGTTGATTTCTCATAAAAATTGGAAAAAATTTCTAAAATCCAGAAGGCATTAAGAGGGTTCGAACCCATACCCTCTTACTTTGAAAGTTTAACTAAAACCAACTTGGCAACCACATTTGCTTTGTTATGATTGTATGACTAAACTATTTATAAACATTGAAAAAAATAATTAAATATATAAATCGGTTCGGTTCGGTTCGGTTTCCGAACCTCAAAAACCGAAACCGAACTGGGCAGATTCGGTTCGGTTCGGTTTGAGAGTTTCGGTTCGGTTTTTTTTTCGGTTCGGTTTTTTTCGGTCTCGGTCCGGTTCGGTTCCCGGTTTTTTTCGGTTTTCGGTTTTTTGAACCCACCCCTAGTTACATTCCATACTAAGTCTTATCATTCAATCGCGACCCTCTATTTTGATCTTAAAATCAGCGGCCACCTTAAGTGGAACTCTCTTTGCCCTACATTACTGGGGTTTTCTTCCACTATAAAAAGCCATTGATATTTTCATACTATTGCAACGACATATACAAAATCTTGCTTGTTAACAAAACAAGAGAGAAAAAACCAAGCAGAAGATGGGAAAGCAATCTTCACTCTTCTGTTTCTGCAACATATTCAAGGCCTGCTTTCGAGCGGCAATAGAGACGATACATATTACTCTGATGATGGCAGTGTTTATGTTGGACAGAGTATATGTGCCGGTGATGAGGACAGAGGAGGCTGGACAGCCGAGCCTGGCATTGACCGCAAGGCCAATGCTTTCATCACTACAATGTGTCTCATTCCTTGTACTATGTTGATGCCAAAGCTAGGTTTTACTTTGACAATCTCATCTAGAGTGTGACATAGTTGTTTGAATTATACTGCTAAATCAAAACGTCTTTGATTTCTCTGTTGGTTCAATAACAAGAAGAGTTCAACATGAATAGGGTACAACAAAGTTTATAATTTAGCATACTTCATGAGCGTTTCACCAGCATCTTTCGCGTGCTCTGGCACATGCATGTTGCTTAAAAGAGTAACTCTTGATGATGATACGATGGATTTGATGTCTGAGTTTGAAGGATCAATCTTCCATAGTCTCACCTCCCAAACCTGCCCAAAAATAGTCAAACCCGAAAACAATCTTTGAATGATGTATTATGTTGATCAATATTCGTTACAGAAAAAAGAAATGATAAACTGATGAAAGATGAAAAACCAATGTGGATAATTGGGTAATGGCATTCACATTTCTTTAGTATAATTCTACTTCAGTATGAAGTTATCTGGAAATAGAATGTTGGGAAAAATGAGATGGGGAATTGATACATTGAGCCTATGCAGATAACGTTGTTGATAATGTTATAACTGTTGTGTTTTAATTGGAAATGATATAGTTGATGATGAACACTTGAGAGGATTACCTGAATGGTTCTGCCGACGTAAACAGGGGAGGCTTCAGCAAAGATATGGTCGCCGAGCTGGGCGGGCTTCAAATGGTTGATGCTGAGGTGAATCCCGGCCACCCTTTGGAAACCAGAGGCTATGTGAGCTCCCATGCTAGCCAGGGCCTCAGAGATGAGTGCTGATATCCCCCCATGTAGCACCTTGAATGGCTGGTCTCAGCAGGAAAGAATGGTAAGTAGTTAGTCATATATGTTTTGTTTTGCTTCTGTAATTAACATCTTTTAGAAATTTGAGCTGGAAAAGTTTCATGATATGAAGAGAGAGAGAGAAGATGATGATGCTGACCTGGACGCACTTTTCGGTGACATGCAGGTGACCAGAGACCTTTTCAGGGGTTATCTCTTCAAGCTCGAACCCGAGTTCCCCTAGTGGAGCATCCAGAACCGATGTCGTTGAGGGCGGCAATAACGACGGCGCTGATGGCTGAGACTGGGACTGAGAAGCCATATCTCTACCAAATATGAATCTTAGATTGGTCTGTATATTATTAGACAATGAAACCAAAACAATTCAAATTTCCTCTTCAATTATTGAGTGGATGGTAAGACTTTTCTTAGTTTTCTACCGTCCGTGTTGAATTATTGGATGGAAAAGCATCTTCTTCGGATTCATTTTGTGGGATCCCCACATCTTAACTATTCATGGTACATTGTGCCAGTTTTCGTCAGGTACTATTTGTATTTAATTTTAAATAAAAAAAGTCAAATAATTTTTTACTGCACGATGCACGATGAATTGCTAAGATATGATGATCTTTAGAATCCCCACAATTTGAATCCGAATAGAATTCAAATCCTTGTTGGATACATCTAGAAGTCAAAATATCATATCAGGATTCAGAAACACAAACTTTGGACATGCATTTTGATATTTTGTAAGCTTTACTTTGTAATGTTTTTTAAAGATCTAAACAGTTTATATATTAATATAATATAAAAGATAGGCGATCATTGAAATATAATAGAGAGTCAACTCTACCCAAAAAAAAGTGTAAAAAGCGTGCGCATCCAAATCTTAGGATGAGGATCCTCTTAATGGGATCTAGAGGATCAATTCATCGTGTCTGTTCATTATATATCGTGCAGTCAGTTTCATTAGATTTTGTTTATAAATTTTTACTTCACGATGTACGATAAACGGACACAATTAATTGATTTTCTGAATTTCCACAAATAGGATCTCAAATCTTAACCCATATATACTATATTTATCGTTTTCTAGTCCTTGGTTTGTGGTGACATATCGTTTGTTAATTTCTGGAGAGTCCTTGACCGCCATGATCCCCGGTCGAACTCTAATTCTGGAAAAAAGTCGGGGCCCCTTTTCCAAGGAGGAAGAAAGGGTAGTTTGGTCTATTCACACATACCATTGGTGTGGATGGGAGAGGTAGGCAGGGCATGGGTGATCCGTGTGACGTAGGAGGAGGATGAGAAGTTGATTAGGATTAGGCTTTAGGTGCCTACCGGTCATTGTCACCTGTCAATTTTGGCTCCGTATTTCCTCCGCCACCTTTGCTCTTTTTCTTCGGCCATCAAAATTCCACGGTAATGATTTTTTTTTTCTTCTGTAGATTAATTAGCACGTTTACTTGCTTTAATACTTAAATGTGCAATAAATTTTTTTATTATTACAAATTTTTATTTAATTGTATAACATTAAATATGCAATACAAATGGTTGGGCAAAAAGAAATTTTGGTCTTGCTGCTTATGGAGGAGTTTTCCGAGATTACCATGGTCAGTTTTTTGGTGATTTCTGTCAAGATATTAGTCATCGCAACTCTTTTTATGCAGAATTATCAACCATTATGATTGGTATAGAGGTTGCATATTAGTGGCGTTGGCATTGTCTTTGATTGGAAAGTGACTATTCCAGTGTTATTTTTGCTCTCCAATCGACTAATTTTGATCATTTTTGGCCTCTTCGTACGCAGTGGTTTATTTGTTTGGACTGCATTCAGAAGATGGTTTTCTATGTCTCTCACATATATCGTGAAGGAAAGTGGTTACGAACAATTTTGCTAACATGAGCTTGTCTTTTCCAACTTTGGTATGGCTTGATTCCCCACTAATGGCGGTTCTTGCTGCTTTGTTTTCAAACTATGTTTGGCTTTCTTGGCTTTTGCTTCTCAAATTAATGTGCATTTAGGCATACATGTTTGTCTTACTTTCATGATTTTTCCCTTAACCTTGTGATGTTGCTTGTTCTGTTTGCTGGGTTAGACCTTTATGTTCGGCTCTAGAGGGGTTAGGTTTCATATCCTCCTCTTTTCTTTGTATCTTTGCTGTTTTTGTTTCTAGATAAGAAAGGTTCATGTCCACCCTTCTTTTCATGTATTTTTTTAATCTTTTTTCTTTGTATTTATGAGGGGTGAGTTTATGTCACCCTTACTAGGTGTATCTCTTTTTTCGATATCAATAAAATTTCTCTCGTGCTGTTAAGGTTTTCTGAAGAAAAAAAAAATTATACTGAAGGGTGCATGGTCTATTGCTTTCTTGCAACGAGTGATTGAGTGCCATCTTTATAGACACAAAGAAACATGGAGACTGTTGGAGCCAACTAAGACTAATAAGAGGGAATGACCCGAATTATATGAAGTTCAAAATTGTCAGTGAACTATATCATGAGGAGCAGAATGATGATGAGGAGGTGGATGTTGGCCCTGAAATCTTAAAGCTATCAGATCAAGACTAGATCATTATGTGTCTAGTAGATTCATGGAAAAACAACTTCAAGTGACCGAAACTAAAGAATTCATGAACCAGAACATATATCACTTTCGTTAATTGTTTTTAACAGGTATTGGCCTAGTCTTCTGCTTGTTTTACTTATTTATTTTTTATATTAATAATAAAAACTAGTAGAGGGGAATGAGTCGAGGGTTTATGGGTGTAACGAGTCTTTCTCTTTTAGGCGAATGTTGACGCCTTACACACAACTGTTGACAAAGAGCGAATATCGCATAATCCCTCTCTAAAAAATTTAACACCTAAAACTAGTTAAATTAACATTATTAATATGATATTTGACTATACCATTATTTTTGAGTGGTGATATTCTCACTCCGGTGTCTTATTTCCTCACCCACCATTTAACGAAAATGTTAATAACATATTTATCCTTTTGAAAGAAGACTCTTAAACCTCTATTTAATTGAGTATTAAAATTTTGAAAAAACAAAAAATAATTTAAAATAATAAATAAATAATGGTGTGGTATCTTTGGTGAAAAGAGGTTGTCACATCCCAACCCGGACCCCCACCACAACCTAGGCTCGACTCTACCGTAACACGATATTGTCCGTTTTGGGCTCCGAGCACGCCCTCACGGTTTTGTTTCTGGGAACTCACACGAGAACTTCCATTGGGTCACCCATATTGGGATTGCTCTAGCCCAAACTCGCTTAACTTCGAAGTTCCTATGGAATCTGAAGTCAGTGAGCTCCCAAAAGGTCTCGTGCTAGGTAGAGATGAGAATATACATATAAGGATCACTCCCATGGGCGATGTGGGATCTAACAAAGGTTGGGAAAGATTTGGGTTAGAATTGACGGAAAGGGTTGAGGAAGGAATAGGCGTGTGCTAGACAAATGCAAGAAACTTCAATGGAGAAAAAAGAGAATTGGGTGTGAGATTTGCGGTTTTGACAAAAAAAAAAAGGAAGAAAATGGTTTGGGGGTCAGGGGTCTCTGCAGGCCGGCGATAGGTATGAAGGAGATGATGAATATCTAGGTCTTAGGTCTTGCATTTTTTTTATTTTTTTCTATTTTTATTTATTTACTTATAATATTATTTAAAGATATATTAGAGTTATTTTAAAAAAATATTATGGTTATTTTGGAAATAATGGTGGGTGGAGAAATAACATTTTACTTTTTTAATTTTTTTATGGTGGGTGAGATTATCATGTGAGGGAAATAATAGGACACTGGGGTGGGTCTAGTAGCACTCTTATTTTTTTGTGAACAATTTTAATTACATCTTCATCCACATAATTTTGGTCACATCAGATCACAATGTCACATTTTTATATGTCAACATACAAACATATCATTAGTCAATATGTTTTTATTTTCTTTTTATAAGTTATTAAATTAATTCAAATTTGCAACACAAAATATTTGACAAACATACAGGGCCAGGTCCTACACGGGACCAATAAAAACTCATACATTCAATTCAAATCCAGTCCCACGTTCTGAACGAGTCTTTGAATGTTACCCACGTTTTTTTCTTCATCGACTAATGTTTTCTCCTCCTCAATTATTAATTTATTCATTTTTTTCTTATTCTCAGGGTTATGTTTACTTAATTTTTTTCACTGTTATAAAATTTCTGCCTAGTGCCGTCTAAGTTCTACCTAAGTGTTAGGTGGCTGACCAACGTTCTGATTAATTCCTAGACATTTTAAATTAAAAAAAAGAAGAAAAAAAGAAGAGAGCATCTAAACTTACTTAGACGGCCGCCTAGGTCGTAACTCTGAATTAGACAGAAAGTAGATAAGTTTCATTTTGTATTTTTTTCAATAAATTGTAAGAGACTTATTAAATACTTGAAATAACACACGTTATATGGTTGTTCTCCATGTTTTCAGTTATTCTAATACTTTATAATCTATATGTCATTCTATTTTGTAATTTATGTATTTAATGAAATAATATATTTTTTTAAGTATAAACAGACCTTTATTTATATGATACATAATAAATTTGCTAGTCTGTCTTGGCTCCAATCCGTTGCCCGATTAACGCATATCGTCTTTTAGAACTTTTTTTTTCTTTTTCTTATATTAGAATTGGCTATGGCATACCAAATTCCGACGTGAGACCCGTTTATTTTTGGGGGGAAATTTTTATTTTCTTTCATATTTTTGTTTGGTGTGGGGGGATTGACGCAAATAAAAAGTGATACAAAATAATTTTTGTCGGCAATGACGCAATAGTCCAATAAGAGTTGCTTCATGAGAAAAAAATTAAAATTCAAATCCATTAGAATCGTGGGCCATTTATCTTTTGAGTGACTCAGCCAGTGGAAGCCTAGCCCAAGCCAACTCTGATTCCAAAGTCCAACAAACCAAATATTCAAGGCTAGCTAATTGTAATTTGTGACTATACTTAGAAATCTATAATTAGTTGACATGCTCAAAGTAAATGTTTATGTTTTTATAAAAAAAAATATTATTAGTAATTCAAAAATTTAAGTGTCTAATCTAAACAATTTATATTTTAAAAAATATCTTAATTTCATTCTATAATCATCTTTGACAGGTAACTTCGCTAGTATATTACATGGAACATGTGCTAGTTTGAGGTTAATCATTAGATAATTTTTTTTACAAGTAGTAATTGAATATATAGACAATGACATAAAAATTATTATTATGATCTTAACCAACCACAGTTGTTCGTACCTCGGTTAGTGTTTTTCTTATTATTGAATAAGATGCTTTATTAAATATTATAAGATAGTACATAGGATAACAAATAATTTATCCAAAATTTAAATGTGAATATCATAAACTAAAGCTGCGACTTTGTTAAAAACACGTTGCCTGATTGGCCATCATGAGACATAAAATTAAAAAAAAAAAAAAGTCTCACAAATAACAACACTAAAATTTGACTAGTTAGAGCGGTGGTCTAGTTTTCAGTTTGTTAGGAAGATCTTGAGACTAAAATTTCTCGGACAACAGTTGTTGAGTAAAATTTTGATTAGTCATTTGTATCTTATTTAGTTGTAATTGTATAGACAAATGTCTTTTAAACTATATATATTCAGTGATTGTCATCCTGCCACGTGGCTGAGTTTGGAATCTGATTGTACTAAGTATTAACATCCCCTTGTTCCTAATTATATATTATAGACACAAGGGGGCATAAAGTTTAAGACATAAACATCACAGACGTGAATACAACAAGAAAAACATATAATACTGAATTAGTGATTAATGAAACAAACTCAAGGCAAAAGGAAGAGATCTTGTGCCCTAAATTTTGAATAGAAAAGCATGAAAAAGAAGATATGCATTCCAACTCTGGCTCCAGTGCAGGACTTCTTTGAGATGCTTCAAAGCTATAGACAGCTTGAATGCACCGCTTGTGCGGTGAACGGGTTTGTGGGGGCTTTCCTAAACCCTTAACAACCATTCAAAAGCTAATCAAGAAAAAATTAATTAAAGAGAAAAGCACTGCACATTCAAAAGCTGCTTTTGAACTTTCGCTTCCATCTTTGATCTCATCTTCCTAAACTCTTTCCTCTAGGGATTTCTTAGCTAGGTACAAAGCATTTGGTGCAACTTTATCTAGCTACCAAATATTTAATGGCGACCAATTATGCTCTTTAAGCACTTTGATTAACTACATGCTGCAGTAATTTTCAACCTTTGCGCTGCATAGTTCTAAAGTCTCAGCAAAGTTCAATATATTTTTGTGAAAAAACTGGTTATTAGCTCTCAGTTTTTATGTTTGACTTGGGAGCAAAATGTATATCTATGGTTTTATAAATTCTTTGTAGAGAATGTTAGTTTTTGTAATGTTATCGTCGATAGTGTATTAGTAACGTGTACGTTGCATATTGACATGTTATTACGCCTTATCAAATACCATATCGACGGTTTGTTCTTTAAGAAAGAAAATACATTTCATATAAGAGAACATATAAGATAATACGAGATAAGATCATACATTGTTTTGGTTTCTTGGGTCTATCATCTATTGCATGTTCTTTTGATCGCTTTTTTTTTTCTCACTTCATAAAAGCGCTTCATTGGCTTTAAATTTCATGGATTTGCTTTCTAAGAGATCCGATAAATTGAGAGAAGTATCCTCCAAATCTTAGTTTTCTGTGGGCATTATTTTAAACAGTTAGAGAGCATTTTTTGGAGGGCTAAAAGAAAAGGTTGTGTACTGTACCACCGATGAGAGCATCTTAAAATCAGCGGCCACCTTAGCTGGACTCCCTTTGTCCTACATTACTAGGGTTTTCTTCCACTATAAAAAGCCATTGATATTTTCATACCATTCCAACAACATATACAAAGTCTTGCTTGTTAAGAAAACAAGAGAGATAAAAAACCAAGCAGAAGATGGGAAAGCAATCTTCACTCTTTTCTTTCTGCAATATATTCAAGGCCTGCTTTTCAAGCGGCAGTAGAGACGATGCATATTACTCCGATGATGGCAGTGTTTATGTTAGACGGAGAATGTGTCCCAGTGATGAGGACAGAGGAGGCTGGACTGCCGAGCCTGGCATTGACCGCAAGGCCACTGCTTTCATTTCCAGGTTCTATGCGAGTCGTGTTTCAGACCCCGAATGCCAAACTTTCGCAAATTGATCGATCAGTTACCATGTTTTAATTGAACTAGAAATTTTTAAAAGTACGTAGTTGATCATACTAGCTGATTGTACTTCAATTCTTTTGTCATGCTTCCCTCCTTCCTCCGCTTCTTCTTCTTCTCCTCCTCTTGTAATTTTTTCTTGGGAATGTGCATGTAATCTGTGTGTTAATTAGTTACAAATAATGCAGATAATAAAATTGTAAAGCATAGTTTCCTCTTTCAAGATCTTTTTCTTCTTTCTTCCTTTTCCTTGGGCAGTTGCTTATAGTTAGATTAAGGTAAAATTTAGATTTAACTGTTGAAAGTAATGCAGGCTCACCAAGCGAGTGCGGGTAACAAAAATAATGCACTATTAATTTGTTCTCTCACTAAGTAATTTTTGCAATTCTCTTCCTCCCCTCTCCGATCCATTATTTTATAGTCTTTGAATTCAATAAATCAAAGAGAATTAAGGGGCAAAAACAAGGCGAATTGTGCAGATTATATAATGAATATTGCATTCACCTTCAAATATTAGGGGATTATGAGTGTTTTTTTTTCTTTTCACATAAGTGATTTTAGGATGGGGATTCGAACACAAAAACTGGTGTAAGGATAAACTCTCACAACTACCTAAACTGTAAGCTCCTTATGATAATAAAAATGTATACCATACGACATACATATATATATATAAATTAATTTTTTCCTCAACTTTTTTGGTTGCATCCCATG
Organism: Crataegus laevigata; assembly: GCA_963580275.1. Taxonomy (NCBI): domain Eukaryota; kingdom Viridiplantae; phylum Streptophyta; class Magnoliopsida; order Rosales; family Rosaceae; genus Crataegus; species Crataegus laevigata. Next base: position 10,292,683 of record OY756940.1, on the reverse strand, counting down.
TTATTCATCTTTATTTATTTATTTTATTTCTAATCCCTTTGGTTCTATACTCCATTTCCCTGCAATTATTCAACAATTTGGACCCAACAAAAAATGTGTAACTATCAACATGACAAAAGGAAAAATATTCAACTGTAAAGGCAACCTAAATGAAATTAAAACCCTTAATCACTCCACAAAGTAGCTCTGCAGGAAACCATTTTGGTGGCAGTAGCTTAATTAATCTGAGTTATATAACCACTTAGCATGCAGTTTGCAGCAGCTATACATTAATATGTCAATTCGCCAATTATTAGAGAGAAAGAGGAAAAAAAGAGCTGAACATCATGTTGATTTGGCAAATCTTTTGGTTCCGCAGCTGAAAAAAAAAAATCAAATCAAAAGCTAACATCATAATGTATTAAAGTTGCCAACTTTTCTTTTCCCTTAAGAATTGAAGGAAAAGGAAATTTTGTCCACTTCGAATAGAGCAATGAAATGTACCAGTACCACATAATGTACCTGAGGAATATAATGTTAGAAATTTTGTAGCAGCAATAATGCAGCATCTTGTTTAATATTAACTTTGTTTTTTGGTTGAATTTGCATGACTAGAGAAGAGAGGAATATTGTGAAATGGACCGATGGGCACTGATACTTACTATCTCAAATGATCTCGGCGCTATTAGTTGTTGACCCTAAAAACTACCAAGCCTACGTGGTGCACAGACCGAGTAACTAATGAGTTATGTCCTTCAGTTGTGTGTGGGGCGTGCCAACTTGTCGACCGAGCTCGGCTGGGGAGTAAAATATGTTGCATGGTGTTGGGCACACTGCTGACTTCTTGATCTTGCGACTGTGGCCAAAGAAGGAACACGTCTTGGCCTTCGGGTTCTAGAGCCTAAAGACAAGGTTGCTAGTTCTACGAAGTTCACAAATTGTCGGAGCTGAATTCGGTCACAGTGATTATATTCGTAAGAGTATAAGCATGCCGAATCGACACCAGACTATATGGGCACAAGTACTCAAAACAGATATATGTCTTAATTGTAAATGTGGTTCGGCCATTAGAATGCCGAACTCGATCTAAAACTTACTTGTGAGTATCCAATCATAAAATAACTCGGCGTTCAATGTGCCGAACCTAATAATCTGTAACACCTCACTTTGCTGAGAAGGCTAATAAGAAGACCTCTACCAATAAGGACTCGAAAATCCTTCTCGACTGAGACTTGGATAGATAACTAGTTAGCCTTGATGCAGTGCTGTTGATCTAAACTGAAGGTGCTTCGAGGTCGGCTGATTCTACGGCAACAATGTTGTTTATCCAAACTGAAGATGTCATCGGTTGCCTTCACAGTGTTGTTTATCTAAACTGAAGATATGTTGGCGAGAAAGGAGAAAAAGAGAGAGTTCTTAAGGTTGTTGAGAGGTTTTGCGTAGAGCGAGTTTGCATAGGGCAGTTTTGTGTTGAATTGGAGGGGGCTTGGAATGATGCACCCCCTTCTCTATTTATAGCAGCCAGCCTCCTCATAGCCACACTAAAACTATACTCGGATTAGAACTCCTTAACCTAATCCAACTAGGTCTCGGCCAATCCTTTCTCCATTAGGACTTTGAGCCAACTCCTTTATCAAGCCACATGCACTTCTCGAATCTCAGCATCCTCACCCTATTAAGACTCTCTATTATACCAAGACTCGGCTTACCCCATCAATCTGTCTTACAATAGGACTCAACCGTTCTTAACTGGACGGCCCATAATAACCAGATGACCCACGATGATTCTAGAAACAAACTACTAGGCCGAGAACAACTCCAAGCTCGGCCCAAATTAATATTTTGAGCCCAAACATTAATAAATAATCACTTAATTTTATACTGTAGATTATCGTGGTATAATATTTTTAAAGAATTATACTCATTCATATTCAGATCTTGTTTCGAGTCACACAATGCAAATAAAGATAGCAATAAGTTTTATTTGGTTTTCATATGGTGTATACACAGCTAGCCCACATTGCTCAGAATAGTTTGATCGAAATACATATTGTCACTAACTTTATCTAGCTACCACATTATTTATTGACAACCAATTATGCCCTTCAAGCCTAATTATGCCATTCAAGGCAATTTAGTAACTACACCGGGCAGTCATTTCAACCTAATAGCTGCATAAATCTTGAACCCCGGTATTAAGTTCTCAGTTCTTTGTGCGAAATAATTGGTCTTAGGTCTCAGTTATGTATGACTTCGGATGGGAAGCAAGAGCCTAACTGTTTGGTTCTATACAAGATTAAAATAATTTCTGTAACAAAAGAAAAAAAAAGGTAACATACATTCTTTGTTAGTACATTTCGTATGTCGTGACGTGACGATGATATTGAGGGATGTCATATTGACAACCCATTCTTTATAAAAGAATAAAATTTATCTAGAGAATAAATGATAATATAATAATACGAGAGATTAGATCAAACCTTCTTTGGTTTATTGGATCTCCATTTCTTACTTCAGTAAAAGGCACTTCATTAGCCTTAAATTCTATGCATCTGCTTTCTAAGAGGTCCATTCAATTGATAGAAGAGAAGTACCCTCCAAATCTTAGTTTTCCGCAGGTAATATTTTAATAGAAAACTTAGAGGGCGTCTTTTGGGAGGGCAAAAGAACATAAAAATGGTAAGAAAAGAAAAAGGCGTATTCTGTTCCAAAAAAAAAAAAAAAAAAAGAAAAGAAAAAGGCGTATTACCAAGGAGAACTGTTTGGGTCAATTAAAAAGTTGAGGACATTAATACCTACGCTTTTGTATTAGTTTTACGACCATCCTAGCCTTTCATGCTAAGTCTTATCATACAATCCTGGCCCTCCATTTTAATTTTAAAACCAGCTGCCAACTTAGCTGGACTCCTCCTGTCCCACGTTAAGACCCAACTAGGGTTTTCTTCCACTATAAATAGATAAAATTACATGCAATTGCAGCAACATACACAAAACCTTGCTTGTTATTAAGAAAACTAGAGAAAAAAGCAAGCGGAAGATGGGAAAGCAATCCTCACTCTTCTCTTTCTGCAACATGTTCAAAGCCTGCTTCTCTAGCGGCAGAAGAGACGATGTGTACTCCGATGATGGCGGTGTTTATGTTAGACGGAGAATATGTCCCAGTGATGAAGACAGAGGTACATGGACAGCCGAGCCTGGCATCGACCGTAAGGCCACTGCTTTCATTTCCAGATTCTACGACAGTCGTGTTTCGGATCCCGAATGCGAAGCTCTCGCAGTCTGATCAGTACCAGGTTTCAATTGAGCTAGAAATGTAAAAAGTGGTTTGACCAGGATCAGCTGATTGTACTTCAATTTTTTGTCATGCTTCCTTCCTTCCTTCCTCCCCTCCTGCTCCTTCTTCTTCTTCTTCTTCTTCTTCTTCTCTTATGTAATATTTTCTTGAAAGTGTGCATGTAAGCTGTGAGTTAGTTATAACAAATAATACAGATATTAAAATGTCTTGTAAAACATATATAATAATTTCCTCCTTCACACTTTTTTTCTGCTTTGTTTTTTTTCTTGGCCAGTTTGCTCATATATTTCTATTAATATAAACTTTATATAAAAAATTGACAGTACTAGCAACTTGATGTACATGCACAAACCCAAGAAAGGGTGAACTCGCTAGCTAAACCACTTGAACCACTAGTCCCTTGCGATTACGTACATGTATATATTTGTTCATATACCTTAATTTTCACTTGCATCCCTAATTATTTCTCTTTTTATCCTTTTTTCTTTATAGCTTTATACTCCATTTTCCAATTCTTAAAGCTTGTCACATATCTATAAATTTGAGCACAACAAATATATGTATCAAAATTATATGGGTGAAATTTTTTTTCAAAAGGAAATAAATTATTAAAGGAATCCAAAATGAAATTATAGGGTCCTCAATTCACTTCCCACATTGGACAATAATATATACAGTTGATTATAGAACAATATCTGATATTACAAGCTGTTCCTGAGCAACCTCATTTTGCTTCTAGAAGCTTAAGTCTAAGTTTACCAAGATAGAAGGTACATATCAAATTTTAAATTATTAGAGAGATCAGACAGAAAAAAAAAGAGAGCTGAATTTCATGCTAATTTGGCAAATCTTATCAGTCTCCAGCTGCTATCAAAAGCTAACATCAAACTGAATTAAAGTTGCCAACTCTTCTTTTCCCCAAAGAGAATTAAAGGAAGGGGTGTGCTATTCACACACCCCTTTTTACTTCTCTCACACTTTTAATTTTTGTCCGTTAGATCTTTTTCAATTCATCGATCCGACGGCCGAAATCCAAAAAGGTGTGGGAGAAGTAAAAAAGAGTGTAGATATCACACCGCTTAAAGGAAAAAGAATTTTTTTTGTCCACTTCGAAGAAAGCAATGATTTGTACCACATAGAGTACCTGCAGGGAATATAATGTTAGAAATGTTGCAGCAGCATATTGTTTAATTAACTTTTTTTTTTGCCTTGATTTGCATGAGTAAAGCGTAATATTGTGAGATTTATCTCAAAAGTTGTTGATTCTATTAGTAAGAAATTACTTAATTTTATTATGTGAAATTATGCTCGTCGATGTTCCTGGTTTGTACGTATCGAGCCACACAATTATAATAGAGAGTATGAGAGAGCCGCGAATACAGAATATATTACGTACTCACTTGGCTTATAGTCTGTGTACAGCCCACATTACTCAAAATAGTTAATTGTCAGTTACTTAATCACATCCACTTTCCACATCATTAGACTAACTTAATTAATCACACCCATTATGTTATTAACCATGAAATCACGTGATGTCGGCTGCCAATTCTAAATGAAGAAAAAATAACAGTGCACGCCCTGGCTTTTGGTATTAAGATATCGACTCTAATGGATACGGGAACCTAATGCTTTTGGTTTCCAACTGATGGCTAGTTCAAGCAAAACCAAAGCACCTTTGAAAAAGTGGCCCTATATATATAAACTAAGACATAAATATAAAATTGAAAAATTGAAAAATTGCTAATTTTACCAACTCTTTTAAGGTGAAACAAGCCACAAATCAATGTGATAAGCTAGGCGAGATGCCAGGCTAAAATACTAAAAAGTAAATTCTCTCTCTCTCTCTCTCTCTCTCTCTCTCATTTGGGTTCTGTTTCTTTTATGCAGCTACTTGGAAGGAGAACCATCTAAAGAGAAAGGATCCCATTACCCAAGTCCTTTTTACCATGTGCATCTTTAAAGCTTCAAACCCTTGGCTATATCCACCCTTCCATTCCACTATGTAATTATTTAGTTCCTTTGGTATTTGCTGGAGTATTGTAACTCACTAAGGGCGGGTGTGGAAAATGATTTTAAATGACTAAAAAGTCGTTTTTACAGAAAATATTTTTGAAACCGATTCTAATGCAAGCTAATTTTGGAAAAGCACTTGAAATGTTTTCTAATACAAAATTCTTGCAGGAAACACTTTAAGTGCTTTTGAACCCAAATAATATTTTTTTTCTAAAAGCACATTCGGTTATTTAAAAGCACTTCCCAAACGAACTCTAAATTTACAAAAGAATCACTTGAGTGAATTGTCTTTCGGATATTTAACTTGCACCTTTTTAATATAGTTAGTGACAGTTAATCTCTACCTGTTAAAAATTAACATTCACAATTATAACTTCAGGTAGTACGTGTGCCTATTTTTTAACTTTACGTTAATTTTTTTTTTTGGAAACACTTTACGTTAATTGACACGAGACAAAGAGATATATAAATCACAAGTTCGCTATATTAAGTTATATATAATAATAATATATGGATGGTTATGACTCAGGACCAAACAAGGTTAAGATGCGTATAATAGTTTTTTTATTTTTTATTTTAATATCTACATTAAGGGGTAGGGGAGTGAATTAAGTCTCACAATGAACTAGCCATAATAATACGGTTCAAATTGAACTTTGGCAAAAATTAAACCTAAAACTTTAGGAATATCACTAGACCGTTATACCAAATAACAAACGCATAATTTTTTTTTAAAACATGTTTTTTACCAGAATAGGATTTTATTAGAGAACTTTTAACGAAAAAACTAACAAAAAAAAAATGTGAATGGTTGGGAAACATCATCACCTAGAACTCTGCCAATGCATTGCCCAACCTGAACCCCAACCTTTTGGCAATCCAAACCAAAATATAACCCACCAATTCCCAAGTGGGTGATTCCTTAATAGTAGGCTAATGCGTTGTTCAATGCATTGGGCCAAGAGGTCACATAACCCACAGCCTGTAGGGAAATGAGCAAAGACACAAGAACATGGTATGGGATAATGTTGCTTCACTTCAACCGTTCAAGATAGGGTATGATATTTCACATATATTCTGATAATCTTTCGTTTGTCAACTTTCTTTTTTCATACAAAGCAATACGGGGATAGGGAAGTTTATACACATAAAATCGATTGTATAGTAAACATTCTTAATCGCTTGAGTTAGAATATGTTATTTACTCTTTGTTTTTTTTTCTTTTTCCGAATGTGTTATTTACTCTTTGTTTACCCCATTAAAACTTTTTATTTTATGTAAATGATCATTTGAGTTACTGTCTTTATTTTGCTCGAAAAATGTCATGAGTTTAAATTCTGAAATAAAAATGATCCTTTTCTCTATGATGGAGTCTTGGAGACGTCCCTTTTATCGTTATTTTTGGTCAAATTGTCACTTGCATGAAACTAATCCACGGTTCACAATGCTGCTCAAAGTTTTGGTAAAATATTAATTCTAGTGGGGTTCTAAATCAGCTGACCAATCAACTACACTCTACAGATTAATCTACACAGTTGAGGTCAGATCAGAACTCAGAGCCATTAGTTTGCAGTGGCTTTGCAATTATGCTATTAATTAAGTTCATTCAGACTACAATTCTGTTGGACTTGCCAAAGATTCTTTAGTTTGCAGAATTTTTAATTAATTAATGGATCGCTCAGTGGAAAGAGGGGCTTCAAACTTCAAAGTTCAAAAGTTTGAACATTTGAAGAGAATCCAGTCCACGGCCTTTTACTGGTCGTCGTCATGTTATTATTCCTTTGAATGAATGAAAACCCTGTTAGCTTTGAAATCTACTGTTTTAGGGTTTAGCTGTTAAAAAACAACATGATAACGTTGTATACTTGCGCCACGTGACAGAACCCTAAGCATAAACCCTAGAGTTCTGCATGCACAGATACGATTTAAAAATCGAAGCTCGTCTATTAAGACTAAACGCTTAATTATTTGCTTAATTACTGGGTACTTTGAGTTTGAACCCACCAAATAATTATAGGGAATTTCAACACAGCCAATAGTAGGGCAAAGCCCTTTATAACTAGCTCGTTGTGACCAGGGGCCAATGACCCCCTAATACTCCTTTATATCTCTCAATTGTTTTTTGTTTTATATTAAATAAGATGGAGAAGAAAATCATAATATCATATATGCAATAGAGGTGTAGAAAAAAAAAAAAAAAAAGGCTGATGTCTATATGTGCCTCTTTCTCTAACAACATCTCTCTCAATTGTTGTTTGAAGACTTTTTAATTTGTTTTAGATTTTGAATTTGTATGGTTAACTTAGTAAAAGAGAATAGATTAGTAATAATCATGCACAATTATGTAATCTGATCAGTACTTGTGACAACCCGTCCCGATATATTTATTAATTAGTAGTGAATTGACGGAATTACCCTTTCGGGGTTATGTATGCATGCATGTGTGTTGTGTGAGGACCAATGGATGGTGGCCCTCAATAATTGGAGTTATGAGATATTTGTGTGTAGGAGACTTTAGGACCACACACAACTCCCTCACACCCTCACCTCTCCCGTCACTCTCTCTCTCTGTCCATTATTTTCTCTGACTCACTCTCTCTCTTCACTCACGAGCTCTCTCTCTCTCGCCATATAGTACGGACACACCCAAGGAGACTCAAAACTCAACGGATCGAGCAAACTAACACTACCATTCTACTCCTGGAGACTACACGATCACACTGGTACCATTTTCAGGTGAGTTCTACTTCGTTTTCACGTCGGAAAATCGAGCACAGTTTCGAGTACTATTCATGAACTTTTTGTTGGTTGATTTTTAGGACAATCTAAGCTTATAGGAAGCTCGGAGTGGTTCGTTTGAAGGATTTGAACGTCGGGATCGCGAGGTCGAAGTTTGGCCGGTTTTGGAGATTGTCCCCGACAAGATTTAAGGCCTTTTTCAAGGTTTTTGAATGTATAGACTTGTTCTACTCTTAATTTAGATCACGTAGGAAGAAAAATGGCTCAAAATGGTGCAAAAACGAGTGAGATATGAAGAAAAGAAAAATTTCCAGTTTTCCGGGGAACAGTCGTCGGAGACTCGCCGGAGAAGATGACGGAATATTTCGTTAGTTTTGACGGAATATTCTAACGGCGTTAACTGACACCGTTAAAGTTAACGGAATATTCTCATAATATACCTGACGGCGTTAACTGACGCCGTCAGTGTGCAGGGCGCATGGCCGCACGTGGGTCCGTGCCTTCGCCGGCGCGTGGGGCTGAGAAAAATTAATTAAAAAATATGGGGATGTTCGTGATGACGAGTAGGTCACGTTGGTATATCCAAATACCAAAATTGAGCTATGTATGAGAAGTTATTTCCATAGTTACGTATATGTGCTTAAATAACGTATTTTTAGTAATTTCTCATATAGGTGAGACGTATTCCGAGGACGAGCGTAGCCAGGCTAGACGTGGGGGCTACAACCCAGCGACTTATCAGTGAGTGGGCAACTATTTTTTCGTATAACCTATATATATATAATGATTTTCCCAGAATCAAATCTTAAATGAAAAGTACGTTTTTATCGACATGCATATAACTTGATTTTGATGCATGAGTATTCGTATATACATTTCATGCATATGTTGGTGCCGAGGACGCCAGGTAAGTACCAGGTAGGTACATGCATAGTTGAGAAAGAACAGTCGATATACGATGAGATATGATGATATATGATGTGATATGTTAGCTCATAAACCTGCACATATTGTTAGTGCTCACGCCCAGAGATAGGGGCACAGTCTTTCACGTGTCGTTCACCTCCCGCACCGCATGCTCGCCTTGGATCCAAGTTAGGTGCACAATCTTGTTGTATAGACCACCTTTGAGTGGGTACGACATGTAGGTGACCCGCGTTCATTCGCACAGTCTTCACGTGATTGTAGCACTAGAGCATTTATTATTGATACAGTGATGATGATGATGATATATATGATGAGGATATGATGTATGTGCAGTAGATATATATGATGAGATTGAGATGTTATAAGCTATATGTATAGCCGAGGGCTGAGTTGATATCTAGTAGCGATATGATTATTGAAATGCATAGCATGGCATTACTTATGAGATTCAGAATGGCATTGAAATGCATTGCACGACATATATTGATATACTTTGAAAACGTTTTATGCTGAGAAAGGTTGTGATATATATGTACGTATTATTTTCTGGGAACTATACATGTTTTACGGAGAGGGGCTATACGTTTGAGAAAAGAATGATTTTGAAAAGATTTGTTTTGCTGACCCACTCAATTTTGTTTTTCGCCCCTCCAGGTTCTAGATAGCTTGAGTACCTGAGTTGGCTAGCGAGGACCTATCGGCAGTTCTGACAGACTTGCTATTATGTAGGGCACCGTTGGTGTATTTGAACTTGTTTATTCATGCTTGACTGCACTTGACTTAGTACGCTCTGTATATGTATAAGTATTGTATAATCACTCTAGCACTATATCATATCTAGGTTGCTAGTAGTTCAATTTTAATTGGTTCGTACTTTGTTAATGATTCTGCTTCCGTACTGTGCATTTGGCTACGTCACACTCACGTGACGGCCAGCACGCCCTACTTTCGGGTACGGGTGTATCAGTATTGGTCGGTTACTATATGAGTTTTGCTAGACTAAATAATATGTTTTTTTTAGATTGAATTAAAAATAAATTAAAATCCTTCTAGTTTTTAGGTTTAGACATGCTTATGTATTAAAATTGTTCTCTATATATGTGTTATCATATGGAATCCTAACTAAATGTTTTATATCCACAGGCAACTAGTTTATTCAACGAAATATGAATAATTTAATCAAACTCTTATTGCATGCATGAAGACCAACAAATTGGGAAATAATTTTGGTGATACTCACACGGTCATAATTAAAGCCTTTTTTTTTTGCCAACGTCATCATGTGTTACTAATTTACATATTATAATACTGATCAACAACAATATTAATATTTTATAAACCTATACTATAATAATAATACTAAACAAATACACATTTTATGATAAAAGTAGACTAGTAAGACACCTTATGTGCTAGTTAAATAATTGATTAAGCTTAATTAAGAGTTAATTTAGAATAAAGATCAGCCCAAGTGGGAACTAGGAGGGATGGACATTGATGGAAGCAAATTCCAAATACGAAAGTAATGTGGGAGCCGCTTCCATTTGCTTTGAGAGACAAATACACATGAGCGTGTGGAGTAGCTAAAAGTCTCACAATCTGATAGCCTAAAAGTTGAGGCAAATGAAACCAACCAAGAATTGTGTACTAGTACCGTATTTGCACAAACTTGGGTCGGGTTAGGCCGGATTAATTTGTTTGTTTGAGTAGTTGGGTTTCTGTCCGTATAATCCTGCACTTTGCAATCCAAATCCCCACTCGATCAGATGCATCCCGATCTCATTCACTTAAAAAATACTTAGACCTCATCTTCTTTCCTTTGCGCATCACCCCCACCACCACTCATTGTCCCCATAATCTTTGTGTCGTTGTCTGTTCCCACTCAATTATTATGTGGGTCGTCTTGTGCTTCTTTTGAGACTAATCAGAAAAAAGCCAAGCAAAAAAAGGACATGCATCTTTAAAGGAAAAGGAAAAGAACCCAAGAAGAGAAAATGACGTGCCTATAAATTAACATCGTTTGAAAATCAAAGGGTTATTCATTACTCCGTGCATATGAAGAACTTATTCTTAATAACATTACAATAATAAAATTTGCGAGGACATATAAACTATGATGTATCTACAAAGAAAAATAACTCTCTACGTGCAAATATACATGCTCGTATATAAAGTAGCAAACCAAAACCGAAAACCACTATTGCAACATTCTCGAAAAAAAATAACCGACCATCAATTAGTGCAGAAACATGCAGTCTGTTTACATGGGAAAACTCCACACCCCCCCCCCCCCAAAAAAAAAAAAAATCATCCATGGCAGTTATTATTTAATCAAAAGATCCACTTATATATAGACCACAATCATAAGTATATATTTTATCAGGGTAAACTGTTATTGAGAGCATGTGGGATGCAATAAACAAGCTAAACAAATCAATAGAAAATTAAAAAATAAAAAATAAACCGAAGTTAGGGATATGATATCAAAGGGGGATGAACTTTCACACTGCATGATTTTTTTTTACACTAGAATTACTGTTCAGACATAACAGAGCATTCTAAGTTTCTATTTCGATTAACCATTAAACTATTGATTAGTTTAAACTGTGGGGTTGTTGAGAGTCTAAGGAAGTCAAAACCCTACTTAATTAAAAATTAAGAAGGAGTTTTTAGATTTTAGGGCTTCGATAAGATTTTTTTTAGATTTTAACCTGAATGGTTTTTAACATCTAACATTAAAATCTAATATAAGTCCTTATTTTCAACACTTATCATATTTAAGTAATTATAGCACATTATTATTATTTATAAACTTACCATTCGAAATTCTTTATCCATTCATAATTAATGTATATTTTTTGTGCTCCAATCATATTAACAGATACAAATTCATTCAAAATTCAAAATATTATTATTATTAAAAAAAATCAACAATAAAACAAAAACAGTTTATGCATAACTTTCGGTACCTTATTTTATTCATAGGTATGGAAGTATCGGTACATAAGTTTCGGTACGAATGTATCTGTACAAATGTGTCGGTACGTAAACATACATATGTATGTAATATGCATATACATATATATGGAGAAATTCATGCACAATGAAAAATATATGATAATATATGACTTTTCTTATTGTGAGAACAATGATAAATAACATTTTTATTATTTATGGGAATCAATAATAACCTACAAACAAAAAACTCAATAATTATTACAACCTATTTAATATTCAAAAATTACAATTAAATGCCAATGATTAAAATTAGTTTTTAATCTTAGATAAGGTTTTATTCCAAATGACACATCCTGACCCGGAATGTCCACCTGAACTTCCAATCGAGCTGTGATGGCCATCACTAGGAGGGTGACGAAGCCATAAGGTGTAGTGATGTGGAAAAGCGAGTAAATTTAAACCTAAGAGTGCCTAAATGTAAGAGTGCGCTTGTGAGCGGGATTGAACCCAATTCATTAATGCAGAGCATAAGTAAAGTACAGTAGAGGTAGGATGAGAATTATGCCATTGAAGGTAATCTCCAATACTGAAGTTGACCAAGAATCCTCGTCGACACACAATTGCTGCTACTAAAACCTGGATGGGCAAAAAAATAAGGGTGAGTGGGCCTGAAATAAGGTTTAGTAAAACCTTTTGAAAACATAATAACCCCTCATTGTAAAACAAGTATAGTTTCCAAAATATAAATCCTACTTACAATGAGAAATTTACTTACCGTAGCTTGCAATGTCCCAATAATTCAATATGGCACAATATCTCGTAAATAAGCGCATGACGTTCAAAATCACAAAATCTCGCGTAAGCAATCATAACATATTGAGTGCTCAATAATTTATTCTAGCACACCGGTCGGAGTCGCCTAATGCGACATGTACGACTGAACTGATGCTCATCAATCTATGCTAGCACATAAGTCAGAGTTGCCTAATGAAACCTGTACGACATGACTAGGTGCAATCATAATATACGCTCTAGTACTACAATCACGTAAAGTTTGGTGCTATTCACAGTCACATAGGATTCAGAGTTGCCTAATGCAACCTGTACGACAGGACTAGCACCTACTTGGATCTGAGGCGATCGTGTGGTGTGGAGGTGAACATACACTTGAAAGACTGGTCCTGGCCCTGGGCGAGTACTAACACCAGGGTGCAGCAATGATGAGTATACTACATAAATATAAGCACGCCACAGTGATTCGATAATTCTAGTCAACAAACTACTTTTCATAGCCGTAAACTTAATTAAGGCATCAATAATAACACTCATACTTGTGCATCCCGTATGATGTAGCATAACGTCATAATTTCTATCAATGCGCTAAGTCTTACAAATGTCACACTATTCTAGGCGTATTGTAGAAAATTCTTTAAGAAATGTATAAATGGAAACTAACAAGTATATTTATATACTATATAAAAGAAAAGACCCACTCACAGATCATATCGTCAAGTCGAACCTGCCTCGTAGCATCCAGAGTCCTTGCAATGCGTTTTGCCGAGAAACAAAACCATTTAGGTAAATATAACGTACTAAGGTAATTACACGTTTTCGTACAAAGTACAACTAATAAAGGAACCATCTTAAAACAGTCGAATTTTGAAAAACGAACAACAGATTCGGGTTCGGCACGTCGAGAAACTTAAGGAGACCTCGGGTTCTTCTATGCGCCATCACACATGCCGCCATATGGTGGCTACCTAAAAGGCCACGAGCCGATTTGGGTCACGCGAGAAGTTTTCCAGAAAAGTCGCCGTGGAAGGCGGCAGAGCATTGTACCTCCGGCGGAGGCGCGTGTGCTCTAAGCGCTAGCCATGACGCGCTCCCAAGCGCAGGCCACGCACCAGCCCAAGGAACTGGATTTAGGTCTGGATTGGACTTGGGCTTGGGTTTCCGAGTTAGGCTTCGGTTTAGGCCTAAAGGATTGGGTCGGTTCTAGTTTAGGTTTTGGTCTAATGGGTTAGATCAAAAGGTCACAGGTCGGGTTGACCCGGTTGGCTCGCAAGTGAAAGAGAAAGTCGGAGTTTGGAGTTTTGGCCGGGAAAATTCCCCGGCTCTGATTTAGGATCAAAACCTAAATTAAATTCAAAAATTTAAAAGCCAAAGTTAAGATGAAAGGACAAGGAACGACAGTATACTAAAATGTGATCGAGTTGAGGTCGGAATCAGCCGGAGAATGGCCTACAACTCACGGTCCTTCGTTGGAAAACTAAGGAAAGTTCTCCCAAGTGGTTTCTGCATCTAAACACCACTAAATTGTCAAAAACTACCTAAACTCAGTTCTAAGCATGATATATAAAGATTTAGAGTTGTTACCTAGCTTACCTCGTCGGAAAACTGTGAGAACTCGCCGGATTTACTTTTTGCTCAGTGAAGGTATTCTGTAACGAAGGAGAGAGAAAAAGTGAGAGTTTCTCATTGTTCTGGGCTCGTAGATCTCGCAGAGGAGGAAATGGTGGTGGTGTGGTGTCTCGGTGGGTGATCTCGAAGAGGGTTTGAGGTGTGGGTGAGAGAGAGACAAGGAGAGAGAGTGAGAAGTGTTCTAGAGAGGAAGAGAACACGAAAGAGAAGAAGAAGGGCACCCAAAAATAGGGAGGTCCCAAGTGTCAACCATGTAGAGGTCTAAAGTGGAGAAATATCTCTACTGATGAAATTACCAAAATGCCTCTATCATTCTAAAATTCATAAAACCTTCGTTCTAGCTCCAAATTCAATTCTGCTCACACCCACGCATTTGTAGCGATGAGTACTACGAGGCTACGTCAAGAGAATGAATTTTACGTGACACGGCAAGGCGGTCAACAAAAGTCAACGAATTTGCTTCGAAGGACATTTTCGTAAATTCACATTTTAAAATAATTAAAAATGTAAAAATTAGGGACGAATTGTCACACAAAAAAAATCTTCAACAAGAATTAAAATAGAATTTTCCGAATTAAGAAGGGGCTAGAATCCCTTTTCTCACTTCCAATGTTAGCAACGTGACCGTCTTGGTTTACTAGAAAAACACATTATGCAAAGAAGATCATGTGCCCGCTAATATGGCAAATATTGCTGCTGCCTTGAGACTACAATTAGTCAAATTTGATAATGAAAGTTATTAATATAAAACTAAGGGTAAATTTCAAAAAAACTACCTCAATTATTGGTCTCAAACAGTTTCATACATCATCTTTAAAAAATTTCAATGTCATGCCTTTGCTTACGAATTTGTTTCAATGTCATACCTCTCGTCAGTTGACTGTCAATTCCTCAGTGGCATGTGACGTGACATACTTTTTATTACAAAATTATTAAAAACTTTAAAAAAATATTAATTAAATATTTTTTTTCAATTTTTTTTCTTCTTCTTTGGCGCCACCTTTTTTTTGTTTTTCCTTCTTCCTCCTCATTCTTCTTCTTCTTCTTCTCGGGTAGCAGGCGCTACCCTCCTTTTTTTTTCTTTTTTTTTTCTTTCTTCTTCTTCTTCTTCTTCTCGGGTAGCAAGCGTTGCCCTCTTTTTTTCTTTTTTTTTCTTCTTCTTCTTCTTCGGGTTGCAGCTACAGTTTTTTTTTTTTTTTTTTTTTTTTCTTCTTCTTCTTCTTCTTCTCCTCCTCTCCTTAGAAGAAGAAGAAGAATGAGGAAGAAGGAAAAAAAAAAGGTGGCGCCTAAGAAGAAGAAAAAAATAATATTTAAATAATATTTTTAATATTTTTAAAAAATTTAAATTTTTTTTATTAATTTTTAAATAAAAAGTATGCCACGTCAGCATTTAACTGAGAAATTAATAGTCAACTGATGGGAGGTATGACATTGAAACAAATTCGTAAGCAAAGGCATGACATTGAAATTTTTTAAAGATGAGGTATGAAACTGTTTTCGACCCAATAGTTGAGGTAGTTTTTTGTAATTTACCCTAAAACTAATTACATTATATGTTCCCATATAGGAATTAGGAAGTGCGTGAATGCTTTGGTCAACTCATGATTAGAATCAAAGCATCACTAATGAGGTTTTAATATTAATCGAAGTACGGTGTGATGCCATGATGGATCGATTTGACTATGTAAACTGGATTTGTGCATAGATTAATGGATTTAATTAGTTATAAGTAAACAGCATAGTTTTTCTTTTTGTTGGAGCACACAACATGGTTGGTTGGGTATGTGAGCGAATGAGAAAGAGATTTTTAAAGTGAGACTTTTTATAAATTTTTTGTCAATTTTCAGTTTAACGTTAATTTTCGTATTAATATTCATCAAATATTATGTTAAATATATGATTTGGTAGAAAGTACATAGAAAATTTTATTTTTGAGAGAGTCTACTTAACATTTATCGTGTACGCATATATGAATATATAAAGACTGCAAATGGATTTGGCTGTCTTGGTCAGTCTGTCTGCCTACAGTTGCATGTGGGAGTCAAGTAAGTGGAAGATAATAATGGATAACCCGTCCCATAGTCATGTATATTCCACATTACTAGGCCAAGAATTTGCAGCATTGGGTTGGGGGCACCGGCTCAGTCATCAGTAGTCACTCACAAATGTTACAGATTAGTTATACAGATGAGTTGAAGCAACAAACCAATGGGAGAGTAGTCCACAGAGTGAACATGCATGTGACAGACTGACATGAAAAAAAAATCATTGAGGTAGGAACTTAGGAACTTCTCCACAATGAGGCGCGATGAATGCTGAATGATTCTTCAATTAAACATAACGTCTATATTATATATAATAAAAGTTTGTAACACATACTATGTTTTAACGGGACAAATAATGTATGTGAATTATCCATGCATGTGCGTGACAGTTTTATATGAAGAAAATAATTTGGACGTGAACTTTTATGTCATGTGGGAGGATGAGTGACAAATACAGTCCAATTAATTCATAACATATACAACATAATTTGAATTTATTATCAAAAAATTATGACACATGTTATGGTTTAATCAGACAGTATTGCCAATCGACAAGAAAGTCCCTGGCTAAGTGACAAGGAAGTCCCAGCTCAAACTTTCTCAATTGCCAGGTAAAGAAAGGAGCAAGCAGAAAGATTGTAATGCAGCAAAAACTTGTAACCTACGTTAAATTTTAATTGAACAATGTATGTCACTCATCCGGTAGCATGACAAAGAAGTTTTATTATAAATTTTCTGGTATGCATAATTGCATACATATAGGAAGGGGGGACATAGACTATTAGCATGCAAATTATCAACATAAAGATTGTAATGCTCTGTAATGTAATAATAAAGTGACCAAAAGTCAATTAGGGCGATGAAAAGGCAATTTCATAACTTACATGACAAACGAAGAGAGAAAGAGGAGAAGAAGAGAAGCAAGAGTCAGATGGGCAAAGCAAATCCCATAATATACGTCACATTCAGAAAAAGTAAAGGGATTCACGTGTAGAGAGTCTAAGGGGGAGAGAGAGGGAGGTCTGTTTGGGAGCGTGCGCCATGTGCTTTGGTGCATTCGGCGACTTGTTGAGATAATGAGATAAGAAAATACAAAAACCAAAAAACAAAAATATAAAAATAAATGAGTGATGTTCCTCTAATCTCCAAAAAGCCCATCTCACGGATCTTGCCCCTCTCCTTCTCTCCACTCCTATATATATGTGTTATATAATTATTGTGCCATCCTCCTCACAAAGCTCTTGCATAAAAAGCTAGCTAGGCTTGAGAGAGATTTCATCGTCCTCTTCGTTCAGATTACTGTATTCTAAACGTAACATTTTCATTGGAGAACACCAAGTTTTAAAGCACAAATGGCTTCGTGGAAGAAAACCATTACAACTCCATTCAGGAAAGCTTGCACATTCTTCAACCAGCAGCCAGGAGGGAGAGACCAGAAGAAGTCTCAGCTTCAAGGTATATACATACGTATATTGTCCCTTTCCTATGTACTTCTCTTGTCAGGCTGTCTTGTCAGACCGTAAATCTGAATCCAAGACCTGGTTAATATATTCTCGTGAGAATGTACAGGGTAGTCCGATAACGTAAGTCTGGCAAGATAACACTCCTACTTTCTTTTCTCGTGTGTAAACCGATGTGAATTATCATTTATGGAACAAACTGAGTGATGTTTTGTTCCATAATTTGCTTTGAACAGGGAGTGAAAGTAGTGTGATGGCTCTGCATGGAGAAGTGATGGCATGCGCGTATGAAGATGTTCAGGTGATGTGGTCTATCCTGGACAAGTCCAAGGCCTCAGCCTGCAGCATCACTTCTTAACATGTAAAGATAGCTATGGCTATCAGTAATTTATGCCAATATCTATCTCAAAAAGCAACCATAAAAAAAAGGGAGAGAGACCCACGTCAGCAATTAGCAGATATGTGCATAAAATTTGGGTCAAAGCTAGCTTGCAACATTTTGGTTCTCATTCTTCTGGATCTGGTGTGCAAGATATAATTATTTGTAGATAGGGAGGTGCTCGGGGAGGGATAGTGCTTTTGTACTCAAACTCTATGGTGGCTAGAAAAAGTCCCAACTCAAAAAAAGAGAAGGAGAAGGGGGGATTTGTGAGGCTTTTAATTGTAGAAATGGCCCCATTACAAGAAAGTTTTTCGTTTAGTTTGTGATCTGTTAAATTAATGAATAGGCAATCCATGTGATAAAACATCACATTGAGATTATTAATATGAAACTTCAGAAAAATATTTTCATTTTCTACTTATCTTCTTCTTCTTCTTCTTGTTTATCTTGGTTTCTTTGTAAATACTACCGTTATCTCTTCTTCCTGGTCCTCAAGTAAGACAGCTTGCACATTCTCAATTTTAAGATGATTTACATGAAATGAAGACACTAAGATGGCAGTATGTCAAACTAATCACAAGAGATTATATAAAAATTAAAAGAAAATAATATATGTGATAGGTTGGTGATACCACCACTTTAGCGTCCTATTTTAGTAAGCCGACTTATGATTCATCGATTATAACCCTTAAAACAAAACCCAAATTTTGCATTGTCAACTTACTTGTTTTGGTATATAGTCCATTTTATTGGTTAGAAAACTAATGTAATATCTTAAGTTGAAGATATTATAGATCTATTTTTTTGGCTTAAATGTCAAAATGATCCATATGTTATAGTCATATGGCTAATTTAGTTCCCGTGTTTTCGATTTGGCTAATTTATTCATTGTATTTATCTTTGTTAGCTAATTAAAGACATTTCATTCCATCTCTGTCAAAAAAAATCATAAGAAAAATTATAAGAGATATAATTACCCTTTTTCTTTATAGTAAAATGCAAATAAATGAGAAATAACATATATAAGAGATAAAATTTCCAATCTGAAAAATGATTAAAGTTGTGATATAGAAAAGAGAGGGGGTAACGTTAGGGAGGAGGTCGGGAGTTGGGAGGAGAATAAATTTTCTTTTAATTTTTTATTTTATTTTATTTTAGATATTTTAAATCAAGTAAATTATTTTTATAAATAAGTTTATGATAATTTATATATATATATATATATATATATATATAAATATATTTACAAAAATTAAATAGAAATGTCCTTAATTAGCTAACAAAAATAAACACAAAGACTAAATTAGCCAAATTAAAAACACATGTACTAAATTGACTCAATGACTGAAATATAGGGACCATTCCAACATTAAAGCCCTATTTTTTTTTGTATGGGTAACTGAATATTAAATATGCTTTACCATATAAATTAGTAGGAGAAATCTAACAAGTTGCATGGGAATTCTAATGAAAATATCAAAAAGCTTCCAACAACTTTTTTCAGCGGTTTAATAGAATCCAACACATTGCCTTTGTAATAAATATGTATATTTCTCCAGAGATTTTTTACTGTATCGGAAACACATATGGTACATCAAGTATTATTATACAAGTGGTAAAATATTTGTGTTAAAAAATAAAACTTCTCTTTATCTACATAATGATACGTGGTGTATCACCCGTATTTCACGCATAATGAAAAATTTATCATGCTTTTTGTACTTGCTAAAAAACGAGTTTTTATTTTGTAATTTTCAAAAAACAATAAAAAGAAAAGTTGAAAACTAAAAAACGAAAAAATTACCAAGGTCAAAACTTAGGTCCATGATTGCGTAGTATTGGTTTTGAACTTTTAATTAACAGCTTTAAAAATAAAACTTCTCTGAATTTATATAATGACACATGGTGTATTACTATCGTGCTTCTTGTACTTGCTATAAAACAAGTTTTTATTTTGTTATTTTCAAAAACAATAAAAAGGAAAGTTGAAACTAAAACAAAAAGATTACCAAGTAAGGTCAACACTTCGTACATGATTGCCTAACATTGGTTTTGAACTTTTAATGCAGGGAGACTTCAAAGCTGAGATTATTTTTTGGTGTAGCGAGAGAAACCGAACTCTTGACCTATCTAACCCAAGAGCTTGAAGAAGCTTTAAGTTCTCCATGATTTAATGACATTGACGTTTTGGACGAGTAGATTTGATGGAGATATAAAAAAGAAGACGAGAGTCATGACATATTTTTTCTTTATTACTCATTTTTAAAGCAAGGTAAACGAAAACGTTGAATAAAATCGAGCGCAATAGCGTTCGAAAATTCATAAAACCGATTCTATACAATGAGAAAAGACTTTGTTGTTGTTCTACTCATTTCTCAAGCAAATAAGACTAAAATCCAAAAACGTGATGCATGCATTTGTTATCACAGATTGAAAAATAAAATGGTGTAAGCAGGCCAACAGCACACGATATTAAATAAGTCTATACAATCTGTCCAAAACAAAAAAATGGAGGAGTTAACAGTGAGAAGCACAATTTGTGGAGGAAACTGGTGGAACAAAGAAAATGTACCAGTTGGAACGATCTGTCGATCAAACGGACACGTGTCAGGCACTTAAACAGTATTTGATCTCTATTAGTCGGTGGCATTACAAGGGCCACACAAATTGACCTAAATTTTGATTTGATTGATTTCAGGAGTCAAGGCAAGGAAATTTGAGATATGGGTAGGCTCCATACGCCATGATTGGGTTTTGGATCGTCACTACTTTCACACCGGTGGAAATAACCGACATTGCAAATGCGGGTTATACCAATTAATTAGGGTAGTAGGGTTTACTCTTATTTGCACTCGAGTTAAAATCATCATCCTCTTAAAGTACAGTAATTTTAAAATATCAAATTGTCAGAGTAAAAAAGTACCACCTACCTTCTTCTTTTTCAATCGTCACTAAAACTTGGATGCATCTGAATAATTAGTGGATCTGTCTTTTTCTTCCTTTAAAGATCAAATCGTCCCATTGTGGCAAGTGGAGAAAAGAGGATCATATCCTAAAGTTTGTAATGAAGACTAGAAGCCAAGAAAACGTGCACTTTTAAGCATTTGAATGCACAATGTGAGTTTGGGAATGCCTGCAAGCGATGTATACAACCGACATCTTACATCCAACTCTTAACGTGCTGATAACGTGACAAGCGGATTTGAGAGGTTGGTTCTATACAATGGTGTTGTAAGGAAGAATTCCACGTATATGGAGTGCACTTTGCAGGGTATGAGCAATGAACTTATTATAGAACCAGAATTAGGGTCAAAACGACGAATTTTTTTACCATGTAGAGAAATTAGACAGACATCTAGCTAGTCAAACCCTAATTCATATTACATGAGTCACAGATTTCTGACTCCTAGCTAGTCCCCTATAGGTGCCGGGCGCCCAATACAACAAATATTGAAACCCTCACAGTTGTTTAATTCACCGAGCAATCCTTTCTTCTTTCGCTTGAAGGGCCTCCACTTCCTCGGTTGATAGAAGATCAACGATGGGTTCGTATACATCCCACTCCTTTCTTTTCCTGATACATTTGGGAGCAAATTGGCAAACCACTATATCAGTATTTCAAGTTTCACTCTTTCTAACGACTCTATCAATAAAATAAAATAAAATGTTAAACACAAGGTACTGAATTAAATCATATCAATCGGAGGGTTGTCATTAGATAAAATGATGTTCCAAAGCTGGAGGGTGAATAAACCCTTGATATTGAACAAATAATATAGGGGATGCTATCAGTGGGCAAACTCTTAAGACTGATTGAGCAATTCGGTACAACCTTGCACTATCTTCTTCACTTAAGAGGGTGAATTTGGAGACGTGTAGGAATTTAACATCCATATGTATCTGGAAAGGTTTAACATTCACATGCCGAAATAATGTATACAACGAAGAGTTTGGTTGATAGCCATTTCCCCTGTTCTAAAAATCTCTACCTAGCGCCGCCTAGGCGGTGGTTGACCACCGCTCCGATTAATGCCTAGATGTTCGAAAATTAAGAAAGGGTGCCTATACCTGCTGAGGCCCGCCCGACTAGCGCCTAGCATCTTTTAGATCCTTGGCTATTTCATTTTTAGTTTAGTTTTTCTTGATAGGGATAGAAGAAATGCATATATGGAGGAATGAGGAATGAAAAAGAGTGGAGGGAGGAGAGAGAAATTAAGGAGAATGTAAGAAACAAAAACTAGAAAAAGAAAACCTCCTACAAATTGTTTTCGGTTTTTAGTTTTTAGTTTTCATTTTGAGTACTCTTCTATGCACATTTCTTCCAGTTCCCACCACCCTTTATCCTTTTTTTCCTCCCATATATTTCCCTCTGTTCCTAACAAAAAGGTGAAAACTAAAACGAAACCTGAAATGGTTACTAAACAGGCTTTAGTTTCATCTTCCTGTTTCTATGGAGGATTTCAATATATTAAACTTATAGAGTTGTTGATAGCAGATTTTAGTAAGTAGCCATATGCAGACGACCAAATCCTTCATTTATTGAAATAAGTATGACAGTACTAATTTATAGTTACAGAATAGAGGCCATAGTCCTTGTGGTCAAGCATTTTCCTCCTCAAAGTAGATCAAGACAGGAGTGAACTGGTGACTGTTAGGTTGACAAGTAAGAAAGTTACAGTTCGATAGTGTAGCTATTCCGGGAGTATTAAGGTAAAAGAAGCTATAGAAAGTATATGGTCTTGTACTTTGGGAGGCCAGTAAAAGGGTGGCTGTATCCTCGTGAAGAAACTAACTACCAGGCTGAATGCTAAAAGAATCATGCCCCTAAAAACTATTGCCAAAACAAGAACAACTTATAGGAGAAGAGGTGCCTACCAAAAAAAGGGCCACAATTCATGCATAAAATCCAATGAACAGAAATTGCAGTATTTTAGTTTATTTAACATACACCATGAAACTTTCCAATTGCAGCAAAAAAAAAAAAAAAAAAAAAAATAAAAAAGTTAGTGAGGTAAGAGACATACCGAACAACACTAGATCTGTGACCAAATAACTTCACCAGGTCCAATCCAGTACTACCTACTTTACTGAGAGAGAGAGAGGAGAATTAATCACACACAAATTATATAATAGCATGCAGGCTTTACCGTTTATTTTCTTCCTGTCTTACTTAATTACGTAAATTGTGCACAACAGCCAGGAAAGGGGAAAAAACTTTTATTTTGAAAAAAACCACAAACCTGACTGGCGTATACTCAGCTCCACGGCGTCCCTTCTTGTTAATTCTGGTTTCTCTTACTGAAGCTACACTTTGAACTACAATCTAGAAGATGAAATACATAAGGACCATAGTAAATGAGTACAGATTAAAGTGTTCATTCACATAACTTGCGAAATTTAACTCATAAGGTAGCATAAATGAAAAGAAAAATCAAAGAAGCACCAAAATCTAACCTCATACAGTTGTTCTCTAATTGAAAAGGCAATTGCAGGCTGCAAAAAGAGAATATCTTATTTTAGCAAACTGAAAAGACATTAATGTTCTAACTCTTACACAAACTAAAGCCTTGACCAAAATTAATTGAACTTAAGTGTCAACCAAATTTGCAATCATTCAAAAGTTCTTAATTTTTTTATAGAGTACGATGTCTTACCCCAACTTCAGGGTCTTGAATACCTAAGTCCGCACAGAAAGTTTTAGCAAACTCTTCGGGATCACTTTCAAAGTTGTTCAAGTCCTGAAATCCATTGAACATGTACAAACCCACATTGTAAGAACAGGGCATTGAAATGATAAGATAACAGAAGAACTCTTTGAAGCTTACCCATAAAAACTGGTCCCTAATGACAGTGCGGTTCACTCGAAGATCAAGCTGAGAATAGAACAGCATCACAACATTGTCAATAATATTAAAAAATAGAAAGGTTGTTACTTTCCATTGTAGATAACCATGTCATAATATGATAAAAGTTAACCTTAATAGGAACAATCCTCTCGCCGGTGTACATGTCTTGCCCCTCAAGTGATCGAAATTCAACAATTTGTGACTGATATCAGACAACAAGGTAATAACTAATCAGTCCCATCACGTATATAATACAAAATCTGATGGGGGAAATTAGACATGCTTGAAATGCCAACCTGAATGGCAGAAGCAATGACTGTGATGAAACCCGGAGGAAGCTTCAAGTCTTTCGCTGTCCTTTTCGCAAACACCACAATCTCCGAGTCAGGGTCTGTCACCAAATTCATCAAACATCAAACCCCAAGTTTCAAAATTTGAAAAAAAAAAAAATCACACACACAAATAAAGAAGAAAAATCCAAAGAACTACCAGATGGGTTCCAAGTGAAACAGTCTTTGAACCTTTGGCCGTCGATGTCGAGGTCCAAGCGAATTGGTACCAAATTCTGAGCTGTTGGCCTGCCCCATTGTGAAATTTGTCAACATAATCGAAATTTTCCCGGAAAATTTTCATCTTTTCCACGAAAAATAAGAACTTTCCAGGAATTTGAAAAGGACAATCAAAATCTTCAGAAAATTCGAAAAAAATAGAACAATAAGAAGTAAGAAGCTAACATTCTGAACTTGACAGGGCCTCTGGAGGAAGCCGACAGCTGGCCCTTCATGGCTTTCTCTTCTCTTTCTCCCTCCTTGCACCAATTTTTTGATTTCTTCAGTTTACTGGATTTCGGAGCGGCTGACATGCCCGACCCGACTCTTCGCTTTCTTCTTTTTGCCTCGAGTCTCTGAGGTTCCTCCTGCTTGTCTTTATTTGCCGAAAATACCCTTCCATGTGCTTTCTTCCGTATTTTATTGACGGGCTCGCAAGTTGCGGGTACGTTTGAACCCGACGTCTTCTGATCAATTAGCCCAGCAATTAATTGGATTGGGCCGATGCCGGTCACACCCGCCAGTTGTGGATTAATCAGCCACTCGAGTTTTAACTAAAAATTAGGAGTGGAAAAAAAATACCGAATATCCCAAACCAAACCGAAAAATTCTCGAAATCAAACCGAAAATTTCGGTACGGAAATCGGTTTCAAGATTTAATATTTTCGGCATTCCCAAACCAAACCAAAATAAAAGAAATATGTATATTATTTAATTTTGAAATATATATTTAGAATTGTAACAGCTGTCAGATTCAATTGAAATTTAATCTCAACCGTTGAATCTATCAAACCCTAGTACATTACACTCTTTGTCTCCATCTCTCTCGACACTCACCTCACACTGCACTCACTCTCTGTCTCTCTCGTCGCTAGCCTCACTCGTCTGACTCAAACCTTTAACTCTCTTCACCACCTTCGTGGCCGAATCACGGCCACCGGCGCCGCTCTCCTTCTCATTTTCTCAGTCTCTCAGACTCTCTCGATTCAAGTCATTCAGTGCACTGTGCAAATCCTCCCCAAATCAAGCAAATGTTTGAATTAATTTAAGGTTGTCTCTTCATTTTCGAATCCGGCCACACAAGTGACTCATCTGAGTCACATCTCTTTGGACAATCACCACCTCTCTGATTTCTCTCTTAGTCTCTCTCGACTTCTCATCCCTCACAGAGCCACAATGGAGGAGCCTTCCTTCACGAATCACGCCCAGCGTCGATCTCCTTCTCAGTCTCTCTTGATTCAAGTCATCCATTGCAAATCTCCCCCAAATCAGGTCAATGTTTGAATTAATTTAGGGTTTGTGAAATTTAGCACTTGGAAGATTGAGTATACTGAATACTGAGGGTTTAGGGGTTGAATTGGTGGTTGGAATTTGAGATTAGGGTTTTGGGATGTTTGTAATGCAGCACCATAAGTGTATTTACAGTTTTTTTAGTGGTTCTTTTATATATGAAGATGTTGAACTGATGAATTGTCAAATACGCACATCATTGCTCAGTGGTTCTTTTAAATATGAAATGTTGAACTGATGAAGATACTGAACTGATGAACTGTCAAATACCCACATAATTGCTTAGTGTTTCTTTTATATATGAAGATGTTGAAGTTGAACTGATGAACTGTCAAATACTTCGGCAATCCCGAATTGTCCCAAAAGCCCAATAATATTTCAGGAATCCTGAATTGTCCCGAAATTCCGAAAATATTTCGGGATTCCCGAAAATTGGGATTCCAAAAAATTTGGTTTGGGATCGGTCTTGAAATTGGGAATCGGGACAAGGGTTTTGGTATGTGATCCCATACCGAACCAGCCCTACTAAAAATCATTCCATAACTTTATTTAATGATAAAGACAAAAAAAAACCTAATTAAAGGCTAGCGCAAAGAGCATCCGACCAATCATTCAGTTGTATAACCCTTTGACATAATCCAAGCATATTTTATTCCTCTAAAATTAAAATTTCAAATTGAAGTGGGTTCTGTTCAATTCAGAACCACATCTGGGGCGGTATGGTTAGGAGGGAGTCGGACATGTGTGGGTTTGGATGGTTGGGGTTAGGGGTGGGGCAACGTCATTGACAACATCCTTGGACTCATCACCCATTTTTCTAGTAATCGTATTGAGCTATTAGCCATGCATGACTTTAACGGCGTGGACGTTGATCTCTATCATGTTTTTTTTTAAAGTCTTTTTTATTGCATTCTGGTGAAGAGAACTTGAAAATCTGGAACGAGCATCTACCAGTAAGTTTCATAAACAGTGTAGTATCGTTATGTTTCATAAATAGTGTTGTACCGTTAAGTTTCATAAACAGTGTAGTGCAATTAAATTTCATAAACAATGCAGTAAGTTTAATAAATAGTGTAGTACCATTAAGTTTTATAAACAGTGTAGTAAGTTTCATAAACAGTTTGTGTGAGGGGTGTGTGGGTCCACGCATCAGTTTTTTTTTAATATTAAAATTATGTCTTTTTCGTTAAAATTTAAGTTTTTTGTTCTTTTTATTAAAATTTAAGAGTTTTTCACTAAAATTTAAGTCTTTTTCATTAAATAAAGTTATAGCATGATTTTTTTATTAAGATACACTTAGTTTAAGCCTTTTTCATGAAAGTTCCTTTTTTTTATTATCTACAGCCAAATGTTAAAAGAACAAGGGAACTTTCATGAAAAAATTTAGGCAAAGTTTATTTTAATAAAAAAATCATGCTATAACTTTATGTAATGAAAAAAAATTAAATATTACTGAAAAACTTTTAAATTTTAATAAAAATGACAAAATAACTTAAATTTGAATGAAATGACACAATTTTAATTTAAAAAAAACTGACACGCAAGATTCGTGCGTCCATTATAAACACTATTTATAAAACTGAACACTATTTATGAAACTGAATTGTACTATACTATTTATTGGTCAAATTTAATAAATAGTGCCTATTTCTTGGTCCACTTTCATAAATAGTGCCTAATTCTTGATCATCTTTCATAAATAGTGCTTAGTTATTGAGTCCAGTTTCATAAATAGTGTATAGTAATTGGTACAATTTTATAAATAGTGTATAGTAATTGGTACAATTTTATAAATAGTGTCTCTTTCTTGGTCCGGTTTCATAAATAGATGCCTAGTTATTGGTCCACGTTCATAAAAAGTGCCTAGTTCTTGGTCATGTTTCATAAAATATTGTCTAGTTCTTAGTTCAGTTTCATAAATATTGTATAGTTCAGTTTTATAAATAGTTTCCACCTATTGGTTTAGTTTTGAAAATAGTGCCTAATTCTTGTTTTTTGTTTCATAAATAGTGTCTACATATTGGTTCAATTTTATAAATAGTGTCTATTTATTGATCTAGTTTTATGAATAATGTCTACTTATTGGTCAAGTTTTATAAATAGTATTTAATTCTTAGTTCAATTTCATAAGGTTTGAAACTTAGACCATTTTTGGTCTTGTAAAAGCATCCATTGCGCCGAAAACGATGAACCCAGAAATTATCATTTAAATCAAAACCTCGAGAAGATTATGTTCTCAATAATTATATTTAAAAAGCTGTTTTCAATTACCAAATTAAAATTTCCTCACTTTTTTTTACATACTTACAATAATAAATGTAGCTCTCCATCTAATTTCTTGAGTTTGGGTATCATCTTAGAGAAATTTTTCCTTGTGCTCAGAACACAAGTGGTACACCACGTGTTATTATGCAAGTAGTGGGAAATTTATCTCTTTATATTATTAAATTTTTAACACAAGAATCTCACAACTGTATAGAGACATGTGGTGTACCACCTTGTGTTCCTAGCATATTGAAAAATCTTTTGCCATCTTAACTACTATTGGGAAACAAAACAACAAAAATAAAACTGGAAAATGTAATTCAATTTGAAGTCTTTTTCTTATTATAAGCAAAAAAAAAATAATAATAATAATAATAAAAAGAATCTATTAACGTAGCTTACAATAGGAGAAAAAAAAGTGGAGAGTGGAGAGTGGAGGGGGGTTGGGAGGGGGGACGCGCCCATCGCAAGTTGGGATTTCATGTGTTTTTTTTATAATTCTTTTTTTCTTATCATTAAATAAAGTTAGTGAATGATTTTTTTATATTAAAATGTAAATATTTGAAGTCATTTTCATTAATTTTCTTAAAGAATAATTTTTTGTTGGCATGTTTTTTTAAGGACCTTTAATAAAAAAAACTCTTAAGATAAAAATAAAAATAAAAATTTGTAGTAATAAGAACAAATAAATATATCATAAACGACATAATTGGGATTGATCAAAGAAAAGATTCAGGTGAAGTTTATTGACACTATCGTAAATAAGTTAAAGTTAAAAAAGATGGTGGCATTTTCATAAGTAAGTTGAAGTTTGGGAGGTGGTGGCATTTTGGTAAAAACTGTTGACCTATGTTATAAACAGTGACATAAATTATGTAGAAACATGAGTGCGACCAAAGTTCAACATATTTACGAATAAACAGTTGACTTATCTAGCTAGAAACAGTGTTGTGGAGCCAAAAATAATCAAAAGGCGACACGTGGATTTTTGGATAAAAGAAGACAAAAATACCCTTGAGGCATACCGAGATTCCTACGTGCCAGCAGCGGGCAATCATCCCTCAACCAAGTCAAAAATGACCAAAATAGGTAACCAATTCAAATATATTCTCATCCATCCTCATCTTAGGTAATTATTTTATAACTTACATAACATACCATTTAAATAGAGATTAATTGGCCAATTCATGGATTAATTCCTAATTAATCCATTAATCACCAAATTAATCACCCATTATACCAATTTATCACCCATTTTCACACAAATTACCACCTCCATTTCCTATATATATGACCCTATTTCTTCTAAAAAGCTAATTCCAACACTCTTGCAAAAATCCCAAAAAACTCTTCAAACACTTTTTCTCTCTAAATTCTAACTTTGGCATTGGAGGTTCTTTGGCCAAAGCCCCCCAATTCATCGTGGGCACATGAGGCTTTTGGCCTTGACCAAAGGTGTTAATTGAGGCTTTTGGCCTTGACCAAAGGTGTTAATTGTTTTGTAGGTGCAATTTAGTCCAAGAAGAAAGCGGCGGAAATTTGCATCCACAAATTGGTGCTTTCATTGAGAATTGAAGATCCATACTCGTAGAAGACACTCGCATAAAAAGGTTTTTCTCTATTTTCTATTCCATTTGAATATTTTTCATATGTTCTTATTATTAGAATTTTTTAATTTGCTAAGATTCTTTGATAAAACGTGAAAGAAAAATATAATGGCTAGAAATTTAGAAAATTCCACAAGTGAAATTTCCAATACTTAAAAAACGGGACCGCGAAGTTCCATCATGGCAACCACCCGCGGCGAGATCCATGGCACCACCATCATGGCCCAAGCTATGCCATCCAAGCTTGCACGGGCCCTAGCCCAAACCATGAACTCGCATGCATCACACACTAAGCAGCCTGTTCTTACCGAGCAGCCCACTCTCGAGGCCCAGCCTGCTATCGCGGCTCTGCCTGCTTCTGAGGCCTAGTCTGCTCAAGCGGCCCAGCCTGCTCCTGAGGCCCAGCCTGCTCCTGAGGCCCAACCTGCTCCTGCGACCCAACTTGCTCACGAGGCCCAGCCTGCTCTTGAGGCCCAACCTGCTCCCCTGGCTTCCCAAGCAGTCCAAGTCGGCTCAAAAGTAGCACAACTGTTCCGACTCCAAGTTTTGGGACCCATGATCGAATCGGGGGCATTTTCACCACATTTCTCCGCAGATTTGATATTTCCCAACTCAAATCTCGCACCCGGGGTCTACCACACTTCCACTGCTCAAGGAGATACATCCCTTCAAGCTCTTCCAACCCAAATAGAGAACAACACTTGTCTCGACAAGTCATAGAGTTGACGAGCGCCCTCGCACAACAGACAACCTTAGTGAACCAGCTCTTGTAGCGCACCGAGATGCAATGAGCCCTAGGTGAGGAGTCCCGAATTAGGACAAGAGCAGACGAAGAACCTCTCTAGCAGCGTCCTGACAAGCAGCCACTAACCAAGCGTTCGGGCAGTGTACACTCCTGACTGGGCCCTCGAGATAGCGTATACTCCCGTCTTAGCGCGCGGAGGAGCGTGCACTCTCGACTAGGCTCATGGACGAACATACATTCACGGTTAGGATCACACTCCGATAGTCAACATGAACAACCTTCCAAGCGAAGTGTTCATTCACAGCTAAGCCCGCAATGAGCATTCTCCACCTCACATCTGAGTAGGCGGCACGATGGACGGAAAAAAGCAGCCACTCAATCTGGTTCAAGTTCAACCGGCAGCCTACGAATAACTCTCTCGCCTACTAAGAATGCACCACAAGAACTACATTCGCGACATAGACAAGCCAAACACATGGAAGAGCAGCTTAGACCAACAAGTCATGACTGGGGGCAGCCAAGAGCTATTCTGCCCCAAAGGTAAATTCAGGAAGAAGTAGAGAGACTCTTGACCAAGCGATTACGCAATTTTCGACGCAAAAAGGTCACCGACGAGGCATTATGACGGGACATGACCAACATAAGTAGGTCACCATTCACGGATGAGATCGAGCAAGTAGAGCCTCCATGCGAGTTCAGCATGCCACATTTCATATCTTTCAAAGGGGAAGAAAACCCAAAGGGACACTTAAAACACTATCGAAGCGCAATGATCCTCTACCAAAACAACGACGAACTCATGTGCAAGATATTCGCCACCACTCTACAAGGCAAGACGCAAGATTGGTTCTACACCCTGCCACCACAATCTATCCGGAATTTCGATGAACTTTCTTTGGTTTTCTCCAAAGAATATTCTCCCTATCGCTCAATCAAGAAGAAGTCTGACCATTTGTTCAATGGAAAAACGAACCTAAACTAGTCACTTCGCGACTATGTGAAAAGGTTCAAAGCAGAGAAGGCAAGGATAGTCGGATGCAACGACTTGATAGCTATATCAGCCTTCCAAAAATGACTTCCAGCAGACCATCCGTTGTTTGGAGAATTGATCATGAAAGAAGATCTAACCCTAGCAGACTCCTTCGTTCTAGCAGAGAAACACGGTACTTTGGGACGAAGCTCGGCGAGCAGACAAGGCACCCGAGTAGCCTAAAAAAGAAGTAGTAGTAAAGAAGGAGGACGGAAGGTAGCTGAACAACAAAAGTAAGCAGGGGGCTAATCGTAGGGACCGATCCCCAACTAAAGGAGGCCCGACGACCAAGAACTACTCTAAGTTCTCGATCCTAACCCCACCAAATGTACATTCGGAGTATCTTCAGGCAGATTCTTAGGATACCTAGTAACCCAATGAGGAATCGAAGCACATCCCAAACAAATTTGAGTGATCCTAAAGGTGAAATCTCCCACTACCATGAAGGAGATCTAAAGCTTGACCGAACGAGCAGCTGCCCTTAACCGCTTTCTTTTGCGGTCCACCGATCGATACAAGCTATTTTTTCAAGGCCATCAAAAGGGCACAACGAGACAAAAGGGATGAAGAGTGAGAAAGAACTTTCCAAGACTTGAAGAAGTATCTCACATCACCTCCCGTACTATCCAAGCCAGAAGCAGCTGAGGACTTATACATTCACTTGGCAGTCTCAGAAGTAGCAATAAGCTCTATCATTATACGAGAAGAGCTAGGGCCCGATTATGTATTCCACAGTTCAAAAGCTCTCCTCGATACTACCAGAAATTCAAAAGCTAGGTTTGGCAATAGCTATTGCAACCTGGAAGCTCAAGTTTTACCGTGAGACGCTAGCAGTCATCCTTATGACGTATTATTTCGCCCAATCTAGACGCGTAACGATAAAGGCGTAGACGCTAGCGGATGCAAAGTTTTTTGACAAACGCAACAATTTGGCCCAAAAATTCTCGCCAATGGCAGACGAACACTAAAAGGACACACTCATAAGCAAGTTTTTTCCTCGTCGCCCTAAAAGATTTTACTTAGGAGCAACATGTACTGGCGGTTGAACACCACCGTTTGCTACGTGTAACATGGCCCAGCTCTACGGCTCCCTACCGCGCATTCATGCCTAGCCTAGGCGACGCAATAGAGCGGCCCTAGCCACATCTGCTCCACTTGATGGAGACTTCTGGTATTTGCATATCGACGACGTATCCAACAAGATGATCCTCGATTGCCTCAAGAAATCCCCCACCAATAAGAATGGAAAATAGCCAAACGAACTCCCCGGATGTCTATGGGCATATCACACCACCAAAAAATAAGCAACCGGCGAGACTCATTTTTCTTTGGCATTTGCTCAAAAGCAATCATTCATCCCAATGTCATCAAGCGAAGTATCACCGCTCTACTACCAACCATTGAGTAGAACAGTAAGGAGATGGCCACAAGCTTAGATATGGCAGAGGAGAAGCGCGAGCAAACTAGCACTAGCTTCACAGCCTACAAGCAGCAGCTCATCTCCAGCTACAACAAAAAGGCCAAGATCCGGCAGTTCCAGCCTGAAGATCTGGTCTCAAGAAAAGCCTTCATTACTGCCCGCAGATAAGGCTCCAAAATGATAGATCTCATATGGGAAGGTCTGTACAAAATTAACAGACTAGGCGGCAAGAGCAATCACACCCACGCCACCATGAAACGACAAAAAGATCGAAAAGCAGTGGAACGCTTACAATCTGAGGAAGTACCATGTGAGACCTCCCGCTACATCAAAGCCCCAAGACTTAAGCAACTTAAGGGGCACAACCTCGCAAGCCGATGACTATCCAGTTGTTATGCAGTCTTCTACATCTAAGTTATTTGTTCGTTTCACTCGTTTTTCAATGAGAAATTCAGAAGTAATTTGCAACTTGGCTTGACTACATGTCTACAACCACTATTCATCCCTGCACTTCAAAAGAAGATTGTGCCCTTCTTAGGGACTCATCGCAGGAATTGCACCCCCCGATGGACCAACCATGTTTTCCAAAGTGGGAGGATAAACTCCACACTCCGAATATCCAGACGTGGATGAGCCGAGCTGCCCTAGTGTAACTAGAAGCACGATGGCTTGCGCCGGGATTCCTAGAAGTAGCCACAATGGTCTTTTTCAAGGCTTAGCTAACTGAAGGATTTTAGGTCTTTTAGCCTAATCCGCGGGGAACCGGGCCCTAGAGACGGAGGGGGCACATTACGCAGTATGCCCTAGAGACGGTTGCCCTGAAACCCTAAAGCTGCTACCGAGTGCACTAAGGTGGCCTATGGTTTTCAGAAGACTGCCTACGGCTTGCCCTTCGAGCAGTAAAGCCACGCTAGACTTATACAACCACACATTCTTGTGAAAGGTTAAACAAGCTAGTGTGCATATACGAAGTTTTATCCACTGCAGACATGCTACGTAGTTGATAAGCTTCACATCTACCAAGCGCGGAACAATCTACACCAATTCCTAAAGTGTTGTGATACTTGTTATGCAACCTACAGAATTGGAGAAAGCCAAGGTTAATGGCCTAGTGGTCACGCGGACTTGCCTGCTTCTGTTAGTAAGGCATCCAGCTGCCGACCCTATGGCTAACAACTTTGCCAAGTTCTACACCAACACCTATGGCTGCATCGGCTACACGTGCATGTATGCTTATAGAAAAGTAGCACGCCTGCCACTGGTCTATAAAGTCTAAAAGTTAGGGAATGAACAAAAGAAACGAAGATAGAGAAAAGTGAAGGAATCAAGTTTATTAAATTTATAGCAAATTTGATAAATAACTAGCGAAGACCGAATGAGTACAAGCAAAGCAAAAAGCAACGAGGGAAACAAAGAAAATCTTAAAGACTACCAAGAAGACTACTCTTTAGCAGCTTGGACACTCCACGACTACTCGGTCGCTACACCTTTAGCAGCCGTAACAGTCTCAGCAGCGGCACCATCGACGCTTCACTCCCAGCTGCTCTAGCCTGGGCACTAACATCTCCGGTTACTTCACCAATGGAGGCCTCGAAAGTAAGGGCGAACAAGTCTTCCGGAGAAATAGAGAAAGGTTTCGAAGTCTTTCCCAGCAAGCTCAAAGTCAGATGGCTTACCAAATAGATGATCTACATATCCCAGCTTGTAGAAACTAGCCTTACTCTGAACAAACAGAGCCTCGAGCTTAGCCTTCTCACGTTTCAGCTGCCCAATCTCCTCGAGCAGACCAACATGGACGCGTTGTAGCTTATCCACTTCTTTCTTCAAACTTTCATTGATCTTCAGTGCACCTTAGAGTTCAAACTCTTGGGGTTCAAGCCTATCAACAACCTTCTTGAAGTGGATCATTTGGTTATAAGCAGCAATCAACTTTTCATCCTTTGCATAAGTAGCGGAAAAAAGCTAAAAAAGGGGCATGATCAAGATCTTGAATTTGAGAGAAGTAAGAGCAGATATATTAGACCTCTTCAAAAGGACAAGCTCAGATTCTAACCTTTTGATCTTCTCGGCAGAAGAATAAGCTTCGACTGCCACAATATTTGCCACTTCCTTAGCAGCCTTGGTATCCATTTGGTTAAGGAGCATAGACTTGGGTGCCAGAATAGTCGTCTTCTGCATCATGGCTAGCAGATCAGTCTTCCTATACTTGGTCATATGCTTTACAAAGGAACTCAGGCCAATAAACCTTTGATGTCATCGACAAACTTAGCACGAACGTCCATGTCTTCAAGCAAATTTGGTTTCAAAAGCGCACAGATATTAGCAGTCTCCTTAAAAACAGGCTTAATGAATTTCTCACAGCTGCCCACTCGAGCAGTCTCCTCCTTCCCAGCAGGCGATTCAGTCTCAGCAACAGGAAGAGTGGGCCTTGGCGCCCATTCAGCAGCAGAGTCCACCTTATCGCTTTTCATAATACCGAGCCTTTCTAAAGGTGAACCAAACTTAGCTCCCAACGGACTTTTTGGTACAGACTTTGGCACTGGGGCATGACATGACCTCTACGCTGAGCAACCCTATCAGCAATCGAACTAGCCATCTTTGGCATGGCAAGCGTCACTGGCTCAGATCTAGCAACCTCATCTTTCGTCCTCATAGAAAAAAGTCAAGTCAATCACAAGCCTGGGGGCAGCCGGCGAACCTTCGTGAGCAGCGAAAGAAGTCTTTGGTTTTTTCTCAGCCGGCATCTCTTGAGCAGGCGGGGAAGATCACTTTTCTCACATTCACTTGCAGCGCGATCCACAACAGCGGT
The DNA here is from genome assembly GCA_963580275.1 of Crataegus laevigata. Taxonomy (NCBI): domain Eukaryota; kingdom Viridiplantae; phylum Streptophyta; class Magnoliopsida; order Rosales; family Rosaceae; genus Crataegus; species Crataegus laevigata. The sequence goes on along the minus strand of OY756940.1, from coordinate 10,256,901 downwards.
TGGACGAGCCAATGCATCCGCCTTGATCCTATTCATCTCTTCTCCAGACAGCAGCCCACTTTTTTTCCCGACTAGCAGGCAGAAGGTTTGCATGCCCAGCATTCCAGCAACCCATGAAAGCCGTGACCTCCTCATTTTTCCCAATCGTCGGCCTGGCCCATGTCAAAGAGCCCAAAGGACATGAGTTTTGCGACTCGCCTAGCACTGCGCCCCAGCGCCACAATCCGCGGCCCCAACCGCACAAGCTGCCCTTAGTTCTAGCCAAGCCGAGTAGCCTAAAGCAATGGTCCTTGCCGCAACACCTCATCGGCCCATGCCGAGTCGTTTCCTGGCCCCTGTCAGCCGACGTGCCGCACAACCTCGACGACTGCCTCACGATAGCACTATCCAAGAAGAAGACAAGAAAAATTAAATTTTTCTTACATCGGTGCGACACGGAGAAGACGAAGAAAGCAACGAAAGATGGTCCTTTGCACGGGCAAGATGTAAAAGATTACTAGAGAAGGGGGAACAAATATCCTCTAAGCTATCTCTCTCTTGTAGGGTAGAATAAATCGCTCTCCGAAGTTGATTTAATAACCCACTTAAGGTGGACTTAAATAGGCTTTAAGAGAAATTTATTTCCCTTTCCTAGAAGGATCTAATTTCCTATTAAAGAGGGAATCTACATCAAAATAGGAAGCAGTCTTAAGTTTCCTAAAGCAAGAAGATCTCTACACCTGCTGACCTTTCCTATGAGCAGCCCAACAGGTGTGGGGGCATTTGTGGAGCCAAAAATAATCACAAGGCGACACGTGGATTTTTGGATAAAAGAGGACAAAAATACCCTTGAGGCATACCGGGATTCCTACGTGCCAGTAGCGAGCAATCATTCATCAACCAAGTTAAAAATGGCGAAAATAGGTAACCAATTCAAATGTATTATCATCCATCCTCATCTTAGGTAATTATTTTATAACTTACATAACATTCCATTTAAATAGAGATTAATTGGCCAATTCATGGATTAATTCCTAATTAATCCATTAATCACCCATTATACCAATTTATCACCCATTTTCACACAAATTACCACCTCCATTCCCTATATATGACCTTATTTATTCTAAAAAGCTAATTCCAACACTCTTGCAAAAATCCCAAAAAACTCTTCAAACACTTTTTTCTCTCTAAATTCTAACTTTGGCATTGGAGGTTCTTCGGCCAAATCCCCCCCCCCCCAATTCATCGTGGGCGCATGAGGCTTTTGGCCTTGACCAAAGGTGTTAATTGTTTTGTAGGTGCAATTTAGTCCAAGAAGAAAGCGGCAGAAATTTGCATCCACAAGTGTCACTTAGTACTATAATCTAGTAGTATTTCACTTTACTTGTAAGTGAAAGCTATTAGGTTTAATTGTCGCTAAAGACAAATTTGAACCAAATTATTATAGCTAGCCCACTGTCAGGCTTAGCTCATCCCCCCTGATTGTAAATAATATTGTATGTATTAAAAAAATTATGTAGAAATAGTGAGTGCCACCAAAGTTAAATTTATTTATAAAAAAATCACCGTCTCTTTAATTTTTTATTTTTTACTTTTGAAAAAATGTTTGTGAGGGTTTTTTCATTACAACGGTGTATAGGGGATGGGTGAATAAATTGGTTCCAAACTCTCGAGATTTGAACCTAAAAACTCTCACTTATAAGTAAAGAAAAATACTATAACATGGTAGAGCTAAGTTTTTTTTTTCCTTCTAAAAATGCGATACTCTAAATGAGAACTAATCAAATCGTGTTGACTCTATTGTAACCCACCAAATTCACATCTCTTAATGTTCAAGTTATGGGAAAAGCTTGCATATAGCCCTTGTGTTAATACCCCTCTCTCTCTCTCTCTCTCTCTCTCTCTCTCTCTCTCTCTCTCTCTCTCTCTCTCTCTCTCTCTCTCAAATAGTCACAAGATAAGAGAGTAGTGACAAACGGATATCAAAATGGTTTCATAGAAAGGGGACACCCAAGGCCCGATCAAAGAATGGATATGAAATAAGGGACATATAAGTTTGCAAGTGATGATTTTAGCTGGTATGGTTTGGTTCTTACAACCTTGATTGGGGTTGAACCGGTAAGGATTACAGTAGATTTCCAACATGGCATCACTGATGAGGATGACTTGGTAGTTAACCTTTCTAAGCTTTGTGGCCATACAATTGTAGTCAATAAGGCCATTTCCAGCCGAAAAAGTTAAACATAGATTTGTCCAGAATTATAGCATGTGAAAAATTATTTTTTAGTGAACAGTATTAGGCCATACTTATATACCATCTTCAACCGAAGGACTAAACATAGCTCCCTCAATAATTTATTAGTTTTATATTTATACTTAAATTTATTGGTGAATTTAATTAAACTAACGTTGAATGTTTTCTGATCTAGCCATTAAATTTGAATCAATTATAGTTGGGATGTAAAAAAATGGGCTAAGAAGGAGGCTCCATTTGACCAACCTATGCCCTTATGGCCAAAATAATGTCATGGTAGGCTCCATAGAACTATAGTCCAACTATTAATTGGAGATGAGTATCTGAACAAATCAGTTCATTTTTTGGCTTTTGGACCTTTAGCTCTCTTCATTGGAGATAGCCAAAGAGAGTAGTGCCCCATTCTCCATTTGCCTGTTTTCCCTTGATTACCAATTTAGGTTCCCTGAGTACTGCTCATGATGTAAATGTAACCTTGTGGTTGGCTCACCTAATAACATTACGGCTTCTGGACTAATTAAGTTGGCCTGCCAAGAATATAACAAGCACAAATACAATGATTTTGTGGACAACAAACTTTAATTGAGTTGCCGGAGAGAATCCAACTATCCTAGTTGCATATACGTCGCAAAAGAAATAGATATACAAGCAATTACAATATAGATTCTTTTTAACTGTTGAGGTTACGAGGAATAGGATTTAGCATCCTATTGCTTATTGAGACACCACCACGACGTTTCAAGAAATTGGGTGGTCAATGTTTGCACGTCTTAACATTATTAGGATCAAAATTATGAGGCTCATAACTTTATCATCCATCTTTGAATTGATCCGAGTTTCTGCAATCAAAAGGATAGTAGTCATGAGCATGATGGCGTGCACATCTAAGCTCACGAACAAGCACGAACACGTGTAGCAAGTCATGTCTTCGATGAGGAACATAGTTGCTAATTATCATTCATCATCACAAGAACTAAAAGGCAACAATCTCGTTGTGACAAGAAGGGACTTTGAAACCACGTTAATTCCCACCTAACAATGTGAAAAGCACAGAAGAGGAAACAAAGGAAGTGCACAAGAAAAAATGGAGACCAACCATGGTCCCATATTAACAAATTTCTCCCCACCCTCTTGTCAATAATTTGTTCAAAAGCCCCAAATTTTCCCTTCACTTTTACTTCAGGAATAATTGGGTTTGATGTGGATTTTGAAGAGACAGCAAAAAGGAGTGAAATACTAGAAGTATAAACATATACAATTGAACTGTTTTGCGGACGCGTACAAGTGTAGCTAACTTAGCTAAAATAATGTGCTCTTCCCTCACATTGAAGTTTCAATCTCCCTATCTAAATTAGATTATAATATCGCTTGAATAAAAGAAAATGCAACTGTTATATATTTGATAATTTACACAAGATTGGATGTAGCCCAAAATATGTATATTAGATCTGAATTTCTTTGAGTACGATGTTATAAACCACCACGACAACAAAACTGTATCTGAGTCTCTGGGGATGACCAAAATATAATTCAACATCTGTCTGCTCTAGTGATCTTCAATCTTTTCACTGCGGTCAAGAATATCCTGTGTATCAAAGCCAAAATATGAGAAACACAATGTTAGGGCACAATTATGTATTAAGAAAACTAAAACGGAGGAGAGGCGAAAGTTGGTAACAAAAATAGAGTTATTAAGCTCCTGTTTAATAACCATTTGTTACCAAACTAGCCTCCCTAGGGTTATGCGTGCTTACTCCCAAGGCACATCTCCAACCAGCATCCAGTCCCCTTCTTGATCTTCATAAGTCAGTACATGATATTTGTCTGAATGGACATGATTTTCCTTAGGACCTGCTTCCAAAATGGTAGCCAAATTAAAAATATGAACCCAAGGAAACCCTAAAATGTGTGTTAATAACTTACATAGAATGGTGGTCTTGAACATGAGGCAAAGAGTTGAAATCAAAGCAGAATAACCATCATGGTCAAACAGATTCAATTTTCTACCAATTGGAATGCCCTCCAAATAGACTTTCACAAATAGGGAGGGATGGCGCCTGTTGTCTGCTGCTCTCTCTGCAAGTGTGCTCCTCAAGATAGATTTGATCGGTGGCCAGTTTATCAATGCTTGCTCCCTGTAAAATATGTCTATCAACTTTCAGTCATAACATCTATATATCCATGCATACATAGATATATATACACATGCATACAGAAAGATCAAAGACGTTTACCTTTTCATAGGGCAATGGGAATCTAAAACAGAGTTACTCGTGGATACGATAGGTTGATATATATATATTATGATATTGTATCACAACAAAAATCAATCAAGATGAGAACTTTTTTGGCTGGGAAGAATGAAGAATTAATTTTGGAAAAAAACCCATGAATTATTTTCCTTTAATTTCTTCTTGTTATTCAGCAGAATAAAAAAAAAGAATCATGCATTGGGGTGGTTTTTTCCTATATACCTTGGGGTTGAAGTGGAAGGCAAGTCACTGTGACGAGAGGGAGAGATGCTCAGGCCAAGTCTCAGATCAGTGCTCAAATCTGCTCTGGTGCTGCTGAGGCTATTACAGTAATTTCCATTGATTTTCCGAGAAAGAGAGGAAGAAGATGATGAGGCAGTAGTGCTAGGACGATGATGATCAGGATAGTTGCTGCTATCTATTGAAGAAGATGATGAATGAGCTGCAGCAGCTCTTCCCATTTTCTATCAGATGTCTTGAGAAACTTCGGAGAGAAAATACATAAAAAGCCGCTATCTCAGTCCATGAATCTGTGTGTATATAATATATATACACACACACACACACACAAACTACACCAGAAAAGGAGAGGGAGCCAAATCCCAAACAAGCTGAACAAAGCCATAACTTGAGCAGAAGAGTCTGGTCACTTTGACATATTTGGCTACCACAGTGGCCCACCACATGTCCATGCATCATATCCCACGTGGATTTTTTTCTCCCTATTTAACACTAAAAACTTCGGTATTGTATAAAACTAATGTCAGGTCAATAAATCTATAATATAAGACATTTATGTTTTTGTGAAAGATTTTTGCGAATAATGTAGTCAGATAACCCTACTCAAAATTTTCTCCTAACATTATTTGATATTTGAATTAAATTTTTAATTCAAACTGAACAGCCTATCGAGGCTCCTAAAGGTGGACAAAGTTATCAGTATTCAATTAACTTATAGGAATCAACTTTAATATAATCTTCTTTTACCTAATATAGAAAACTTGTCTACTTCTGTTCTTGGGTAATTTACTGACCAATGACCAACTTCCCGCCAAGTGAAGTATTTTTCTCCTTTTTTTTTTTTTAAATTTCTGGTTTTATGTCTATGTAATTAATCATACATGCTTGCCAATCAAATTGCATGCAGGCCATCCTTGATTATAAAGTTAGAGATTAGATAAATGTCAATTTAATCACATTAGATGTCCCACGTCCGCATTGTACAATTTTTTGAAAGCCCCCCATCAACATGATTATATACTGAGGCTTTTAATTAGTTCATGTGTGATACTCAGTTTGCAGGGCTCTTCTACTGCAGCTGCACAGTTGTGAGTCCATAAGTGGATGAGAATAAATTTGGGAGGTTAATTTTCGGGTGTGCTATCCACACACTCCTTTTTATTTTTCCTACATTCCTTGTTAATTTCTGTTTTTTAATTTTTTTCAATTCATCTAATCCGACGACTAAAAATTAAAAGGGTGTGAGAGAAGTAAAAAGGAATGTGTGAATATCACATCCCTAATTTTTTTCTACAAAGTAGTTGGGTCATTTTACTGAACGTATGTACTTCTGTTCAAGGTATAAAATATCGATGATATCGGAAATATCGGTAGTCCAGAAACATGGAAATATCGATGGAAATATCGGAATATTATCGATATCGATAAAAATAATATGGAAACCACGGAAATTGTAAGAAAAACTTGGAAATTTTTATTGAAACTTTGCAGGATGTTTATTTAGTCAATTATCTATTAGTTTATCACACAAAATTGGAAGGAAATGCATTGCAAGATGGATTTAACTGATTTAAGTTGATTATATAGCGAGCTGGCAAATATTGTGAATGTATTTGGAACTATCAAATTAGTCCTTTATCCTAATTAAATCTGAACTCTATATCTGGATTTCGAAACCCTCCCAGGCTGCCACGTGGCAGCCCCCAGCACTCCTCACGTTTCTCTCTCTTTCCCTTTCCTCGAGACCCAATTTCCTTCTCTCACTCACTTCGACTCTCTCTCTCTCTCTCTCGAAACCCTCTTACCTCTCTCCCTCTCTTGCCGTGACCACACACACACACGCAACAGCACCATCTGCTTGACTCGAGCAGCTCGAGGACACCACCATCATCACACACCATCAGTCTTCTCTCTCCCGCCTCTGCGAGAATGGCGGAGCCCATAAACTCTCTGGCGAGTCTTCTTTGATTTTCCGGTTAGGTAAGTCTCGGATCTCTCTCTCCGTGTTAGTGTGAAGCTCAAATTAGTTCGATCTGCTGCACTGCACAGCTGCATAGCAGCAGAAGTCCTTCGTTCACCACCGCAGAAAGAATAGACAGGGAGCGAGCGAGGGGAGGGGAGACACACCACACCCACCCCACCGTGGCCTCCACCACAGTGGCGCACACTCCGGTGAGCACCATCACCACTTGTGAGAGGTGCAGATCTTGGCAGAGAAAGGCACAGATCTTGGCAGCTGCGACGACGGAGCTCAGCTGCCGTTCCGACGACGGAGAGAGAGAGAGCTATATTATCGATAATCAATTGGAAGACTGTGAAAATATCGTTGTTGCAAAAAAACGATATTATCAGCGATATTTCGCCTATAATATCGATATTTTATACCTTGCTTCTGTTGACATGAAATTAAGTTAGAGAGAAGAAAAGGTGTTGAGAAATTATTGTTTAGTACTAAAATATCGTCATGTAGGATACCTAATTCAAGTTAATACAAATTATCGCATGATATATTTAAAAATATTATTACATAAAATCGTTGTATATTACATATTAACTTATTATATCACGTGATAGTATTTTAGCATCATACAAAATATTTTTTTTGGTACATAAACGACGGCATCCATATATAGGGCCATAGACCACTTGGACATACTTGGATTGGATAATATGTCTTCCTTCTCAATAATAATTGTGTATAAATTAGACATTATGTTAAACAAATTTAAGAGCTTATATATTAATCTAGAGCTTTATCCAGACACAATGGACCAACCAAACCAAAGAACTTTATGGGCAGACAACTGTTTCTTTATTCTTAAGAACCCTAGCTCTTTATAATTAAGAAATAAGAATAAAAGAGCATGAAGGAAAGAAGAGGAAGCAAAGGCAGTTTGCCTAGTCCCTTATTGGAAACAAATAAACAGTTATTAAAGTAACAATCTCTTCTTTGGAGACCAGATGATCTGCCTTCTTGTCCTTTTTCTCCTTTTTTTATTTAAATTTTAAATTATCTTTTAGGATGTGTTCTTAACTATATTATATTTTGTGATTAATTACACCTAATAAACATATTATTTTGTTAATATGGGATAAACAGGTCTTTTGGGACAGCCTCTACAATCTTATACCCTTCACATTGCTCCTCTCAGGCAGTGCGGATTGGTTTCTTGGGGCCGATAATTTCTCACATGTTTTTTGCAAATGATACTCTCCTCTTTTTTTTTCAGGCAAATGTAACTAACTGTTGCAATTTAATTACTCTGCTTGAGAGGTATTGTGAGGCTTCAGGGCAGAAAGTTAATTTGCAGAAATCGAGTGTTTTTTTCGGGGCGAATGTGCCAAATGAGGTTGCTGCCGAATTGGGTAGTGTTCTTGGTATGCCAGTGGTGGATAATCCATGTACTTATTTAGGTGTTCCTGCCATTTGGGGTCGTTCAAAGAAACGTCGCTTGGCGTATGTCAAGGGCAGAATTTTGGGGAAACTCCAATGGTGGAAACAGAGCACTCTGTTGAGAGCGGGTAGGGAAGTGTTGATCAAGGCTGTGGTCCAGACTATTCCTGCTTATCGTATGAGTATTTTTAAGTTCCCTGCGGTTGTTTGTCAGGAACTAGATGCCTTGGTTGCCAAGTTTTGGTGGAGTGGTTCAGGAGATAAGTGGAAGATCTATTGGGTGTCTAAGGAGGTCTTGGGCTTTCCAAATGAGTTGGGTGGGTTGGGCTTCAGGAATTTTCAAGAATTCAATGATGCCTTACTTGCTAAGCAATGTTAGCGGTTAATTTCAGATCTGAACGCGTTATGGGCTCGGGTTATGAAGGCCCGTTACTTTCTTCATTGCTCGTTTTGGGAGGCTAAAAAATGTGGCAGGGCTTCATGGGCTTGGTCTAGTCTTCTAATAGGTAGGGAGTTGATTTACCATGGTTCCCATTGGCAGATAATTTGGGGGGGGGGGGGTGACGATGTGCGTGTTTGGGTGGATAGGTGGTTGCCCTTTTTACCTTTTGGGCATCCTGTTCCGCTTGGAGAGGTTGAGGTTACAAAAAGCTTGAGGGTTTACTCTCTAATTGGCTCATCTTCACGTCAGTGGGATCTTTATTTTTTGCATCCATTTCTCTCAATGGATGATCTTAGGGCTATTCAGGAGACGCCTATTAGGGACCCACGGAGGAAAGATAGATTCGTTTAGGCTACTACTCGGAATGGTACATATTCGGTGAAGTCGGGTTATCGGTGGCTTCAGGCTCGGACTTTAGAGGTCCAGGATCATCGTCTGCCTGGTGTTAGGTGGGTGCTTACAACAGTTTGGAAGTTAATTTGGCAGTTGGAGGTGCCTCCTAAAATTCGTCATTTCCTTTGGTTAATGTTGCATAATGGTTTACATTCTCATGTTGCACTATTTAATCGACGTGTTTCCCCAGTCCCTACCTGTCCAATTTGTTTCCGTCAAGATGAATCAGTTGAGCATGTTTTTCTTGGTTGTCCTTGGGTGGTGGCAATTTGGTTTGGGGGTGCCCTTAATTATAAAGTTGATCGGGCATGTATTCATTTGTGTGTTGAGTGGTTGCAGGCAGTTTTTTTCTTCTAATTTGGGGTCTTCGGCTAACAGGAACTGGTTTCAGTCTTATGTTGCCTTTACTTGCTGGTTTATCTGGAAGGTTCGATGTGATTTTGTGTTCAATCACGTTCCTATTAATCCTTCTAATGTTCTATTTGCTCTTTCCTGTGCGTTTGGGGATTTTTTGAATGTGGTGAAGGATATGGGATCACATCGGTCTGAGATGGGTGCTCAGGAGACAACTGTTAACCGGCGGTGTCCTCCTCCTCTTCCGTTTGTTAAAATAAATGTGGATTCTAGTTGGTGCAAGACTTCTATAATGAGTTTTGCAGGGGTGGTGGCTCAAGTGGATGGCGGGCGTTTTTTGGCTGCTACAAGGTACCCTCTTATGGCTCCTTCTTCTTTATTGGCTGAGTCTTTGGTGATTCTTCGTGGTTGTGGGTTGGGTGCCTTACTGGATGTTAGCTCTGTTATTATTGAATCTCATTCTCTTAAAGCGATTTCTTGTTTAAATAGTTCTCTGGAGAATGGTAGTTGGGAGGCTTTCCCTATTTTGGCACGAGTTCAAAGTTTGAGTGAAGCTTTCCAGGACTGCCACTGGTCTTGGGTGCCAAGATCAGCCAATTTGGCAGCGGATGCTCTTGCGTCGGCTGGTCTTACAGAGATGTGTGATTTTGTTTGGGTTGACAGGCCCCCATCTTCGTTAGTTCATGTCTTATGTAATGATGGTCTTCCATGCTCTCATTAGCTTGTTGTGGTGGTGTTTGGGGTGACACTTTTACTTAGTGGAAGTGTCTGTTATTTGTATCCCCTTTCACTGCTTTGTTCTTGGTTGGTCTCTGGTGTTTGCCTCTTCGTAGGCTCTCTTGTTCTTGTTGGCTTTGTTGCCCTGGGTTTATAAAATCCTCTTGTTTCTCAAAAAAAAGAAAAAAAAAAAAGACTCACGGTGACGAGCCACCCAAAAAATCCTCTTAGATATTAGTAATGAGAGCGTCTCCAATGCAAAGACTCAAATTTTAAACTTATACTTTCATATTTGGATTTCAAAAAGGTGGTGGATTTATGTATTTTGATTTTCTTCACCAATGCAAAGACTTAAACTTTAAGGCTCATTTTGAGTTTTAAGATTTGAGTCTTTGCATTATAGAAGAAAAAATTGGACTCAAAACTCATATTTGTGTTTGGGAGCATTTTTGCTCACCACCATAACTATGATGTATGCTGATCATACATCTAATAATTTGTTACGTGTCTTTTCACTTAACCTTGGTTAACTTTCATAATAAATGTTCATTTTTCAATTTTGAAGAAAATTAACCAAGGTTAAGTGAAATGACACGTGACAGATAATTAAGTGTATGATGAGCATACACCATAATTCATGGTGGTGAACAAAAATACTCTCTTTGAATTTTAACATTTTATTAACAATTTACTGAAAAACGATTAGCTAATTAATAGATAAATAAATACACACATACATGTATAATAAAATGAAGTGATTGCTTTCCTTCCTCCCATCAGACAAAACATAAAATCATCATCTACCACCTTCAATATTTCTTATAGGCATTGGCAACACCCTCTCCCTTAATTATATTTTAGAAAACTTCATTTTAATGTTTGGCAAAGATGATTTTTAGATAAAAACTATGAGTAAGATCAAAATCTAATTTTAGTCCATTGATACATTAATAACCTCATTTATTAATTATATTTTGATTTTTTTAATTATTTATCTTTTTCTTTCTAATTTTTAATGTATTAATTTTATTTCATTATAATTTTTATTTTCATTTCACTCATCGTAATATATTTTGTTGTGAACATTTAGATAAACTAATTTTTGTTATACAATATATTTCGATGTACTTTATCTTCTTCATTTAGGTATATTAAATTCATTATAATACATTTCGGTGCATACATTTAGGTACGTACATATTTCGGTACATACATTTCGATACAAACATTTAGGTACATTAATTCAATATAATACATTTCGGTAATAACATTTCGGTGCATACATTTCGGTACACACATTTAGGTACATTAATTTAATATTAATACATTTCGGTGCATATATTTAGGTACATATATTTCGGTACTAACATTTAAATATATTAGTTCAATATAATATATTTCAGTAAACACATTTCGGTACTAACATTTAGGTACATTACTTGAGTCTTTCAAGTTTGAAGAATGTTAAATAAAATTAATAAATTAAAAAACTCTTTTTTGGTCAAAAAATAAATTAAAATTTGTGTATTAATAAATTTAAATATTTAATGGGAGATATTAAATAAAATGCACATTAATTATTTTGAATTAAGGACACATTATGGACTAAAATCAATATTCAATCTAACACCAGTTTTTTTTATTTTTTTTATTTTAATCTTCTTGAAGAATTAAAGTTCAAAAACTCCATTATATTTCTCACTTGACATACAAATTTAACGTAAAATTGAACCTATTTCTCACTTGACATACAAATTTAAAGTAAAACTGAACCTCAAATTTTATTAGCTCGTTGAACATTTTGATGTATCAAGTTTCTTAGATCTGAAAGACTCGCGCGTATTAGGATTAAAGTCACATGTCGATATGATAATACTTAGATGTTTGATGCGCACTATTGAATTAGCATTCCGTTTAGTTAGAGCAACACGTGTGCTATTTGGTATTGGTTGTTGTAATAATGCAAGAGGTAAAAGCTAAGGGTAAAGGGAGGTTAAAGCAAAAAGAGTGAACTGGAGGGACGAGGGGAGACAAAGATGGAACATGAAGGTTTGAAAGTTATAAAAAGTGCCAAAGTCGTAGGAGTTTCGATTGAGGTGTTTGATAAATTGCTTCAATTCAAAGACTTAGTTTTGCAAACGAGAGAGAGAGAGAGAGAGAGAGAGAGAGTGGTGGGTTTGAATTTAGTTGATTGCATGTTTGATAAAGTTGGGTTCATGTCTTGGCCTTTGAGAGACGTAGTGGTCTACATGAGCATCTAATACACGTGCAGAATAATATAGGATTAACTATGTGAACTGAAATGAGTTACATTAATTTGTTTTTTTTTTTAAGATCACTACGTGCTTCCACAAATCATTAGTTGTTTCAATTCTAGCCCTCACACATGCTTGACAAGTTATTCTGTTTTTGTAATCATCCCATTAGTTGGAGAGGTGCCGGCCGTGACCTGCTAGTTCATACTCATGAACTTTGTTTAAGGTCGTACAATCTCGAAATAAAGGGGGTGCTTGCAAGTATCAATCACATGCTACGCTAGCACTTGAAGGCTCCACAGTTGCTACATGCATCAGAGGCTAATAATGTTATACGCGACTGACGTTAGCACAATTTCTTCCAGGCCTATCATATATGCACGTGTACACATATGCCCTAACGATGACCTCATATGCATCATCATTATCAACGAGATAACATATTTCCAACAATCGTTAGTTGTTTTGTTCCAACATTCCAACATCGTGATCTTCTTTTTAAACAAGTCATAGGTTATCTATTGATGTGACCGAGGAAATATTTCACTAGTCGTAGTTTATCTAAATGTATTAAATTGTTTGCATCATACTTGTCACAGACGTGAAATGCAAGTCTGGATTTCAAAGACGAGTGGAGTTAGATTCATGCCCCAAAACCCTCTCCACCATTCAAATGTTGGGATGATTTTGGCAAGTAATTTTAAGGGCACCTAAATTAAATTTGTTTATTTATTTTGGGGTGGGTGGGGGACAGGTAGGCAAGCTTGGTCTTGTAGAAAGGTTTAGGGTTCAAAGGGAGAGGGAGTGAGGGATAGGAGATTTGGGTTTGTAACAACCAAGCAAGAAGGGTATAAGAAAAGGTTGTTCCCCCGGTCTGGCACAGCGTGCCTCTGCCATACATATATCTTTTTCTTACTTCAATGACATTGATCTTCATGTTAATTACTTTGTGTACATCTCAAGCATACATACTTGTACATATTGTATATAACAATATATATGTATGTATATATTTATAGGGTAAAAGATAGTTTACTATTCTCATGTTTGTTGGTTTTCAACATTTAGTACATCAATTTTTTTTCATCCCAGAGTCATACCTAAAGTGTAAATTTTGGGACAGTCTCATACATCCGTTAGTCAAACTGTTAGTTCTACCGTTAAGTGATGATGTGGGCGCTACGTGTCATTAAAAATATTTAAATAATTATTTAAATAAAAAAATATTTATAAAATAAAAAAAAACCCACCCTGCAAAGAAGAAGAAGAAGAAGGAGGAGGAGAAGAAAAAAAAACCCGAACCCAGAAGAAGAAGAAGAAGAAGAAAGAGAGAAAAAAAACCGAACCCAGAAGAAGAAGAAGGAGGAGAAGAAAAAACAAACTGAACCCAGAAGAAGAAGAAGAAGGAAGAAGAAGGAAGAAGAAGAAGAAAGAGGATGAGAAGGAGGAGAAGGAGGAGGAGGAAGAGGGGAAGAAGAAGAAGAAAAAAAACCCGAACCTAGAAGAAGGAGGAGGAGGAGGAGGAGGAGGAGGAGAAGAAGAAGAAAGAAAAGAAAAAAAAAACAACCAAACCCAGAAGAAGAAGAGGAAGAAGAAGGAAGAAGAAGGAGGAGGAGAAGAAAAAAAAATCCGAACCCAGAAGAAGAAGAAGTAAGAAGAAGGAAGAAGGAGGAGGAGGAGAAGAAGAAAGAAAAAAAAAGAAAAAAAAACAACCGAACCCAGAAAAGAAGAAGGAAGAAGAATGAGAAGAAGGAGGAGGAGAAGGAGGAGAAGAAGGAGGAGAAGAAGAAGAAGAATGAAGAGGAGGGAGGAGGAGGAGGAGGAGGAGGATGAGGAAAAAAAAAGGAATTTGGCTGGGAGAACTAACAATTTGACTAACGGATGTATAAGGCTGTCCCAAAATTTACATTTTAGGTATGACTCTGGGATGAAAAAAAATTGATGTACTAAATGTTGAAAATCACCAAATATTAGGGTAGTAAATAGATATATACCCATATTTATACACACACACACACACATATTTTTATATCAATATTGCTCAACTTTTACATTTCTTCTTAATTGTCAATTACAATCTGATACATATAGACCAAAGTATTAAATATCGATGATATCGGAAATATCGGTAGTCTAAAAACACGGAAATTTCGATGGAAATATCGGGATATTATCGATATCGATAAAAATTGAATAAAAACCATGGAAATTGTAAGAAAAACTTGGAAATTTTTATTGAAACTTTGCAGGATGTTTATTTAGTCAATTATCTATTAGTTTATTACAAAAAATTGGAAGGAAATGTATTGCATGATGGATTTAACTGATTTTAAGTTAATTATATAGCGAGCTGGCAAACATTGTGAGTGTATAAAATATGTAAATGTTTTAGCATATTTTCACAAAAACATAAGTGATATGGTGGTTAAGGTGTTGAAGGAGTAAAATGGGAGGGGTTTGAATCCCCTTGGTGTTTTTTTAAATATAGAAATTTAAAAAATACGGAAATTTCGATGGAAATATCAGGATATTATGGATATTTAATACCTTGATATAGACTACTAACTCACTAAAAATCGTACAAAAGAAAACACATTTCTAATTGTGATTTGACTCATTTATATAGACAAGGAGTTAAGTGCTTCTATATAAAAAAAATGCTTTTAAATTCCATATACCATAGAAACTCACTATATATTAACGAAAACTAAATTTTCTATAATGAAAATCATAGAAACTCACCATGTTTCAAACTGTAATTCGCCAGTAACGAAAAATTAATAATTTTTTATAAAGAAATTAATGATTCTTTTATATATAAGGGGGTAAGTATTTTCGAGTGCTCGCCATATATAAAGAAAGCTACTCTCTCACTTTCAAATTGTTCCAAGCTGGCCTTGGCCATAGCTCCCAACATCTAATTACCACTGCCCCCATTGTCACCTACAAAATGTCATTTTCTATCTTATCCAATTCTTTTCTTCTTAAGGCTCCCACAATTTATGAACCCAATAAAGGTCATGCATGGGCAATTGGGGCACCGAAGAACCTCTCTTTTCTTTGCAACTTTATTCTCTCTTCCAATTCCAAGCTGTATCATGCTATCATGTGTGTTTGATGCCATTGCTAATTTTTCATTTAATCACTCCAATTCCTACTAATCTAGATATATATATAGCTTAATCTCACTTTCTTTTCTAGTCCTTTTCCTTCTCAGTCAAATATAGCAAGGTATTATTTGAGTTGAGTAGCCCCACCGACGCATTGTCTTCTTCCCGTGGCTGATTTATTTACTGCCTCGCAAGAGTGAGGGCACAACGCGATCAGTGGCGAATCTAGAATTCAGAGATTGGAGAGTCTCAGTGTTAAAGGCTTAAGTTTTTTTTTAATAAAAATATAGCGGGGATCATGTTGCACATATATCAACATATATCGACATGTAGTGGGCTTATTGTCGTCAACTAAACTGTGTTGCACAGATGCCAACAAATATTAGCATTTGCCGAAGCAATATGATGAATATTATCGAGAAAATTTGTTGGGTACTCTTGATGCAACCTGCTGAGTGTTGTCGAGATATGCCTAGCAAACATGGTGGGCACAAAAAGGAGTCATACCTTACTTTCGAAGGGTCCTCGTAAGGCCTTCACATGTATATTTTTTGAACAGATGATCTAGGAATAACCTTGGTTCCAATGTGCATCCGCCACTAAACTGTTGGAATTTATTAGGTTTATTTAGGAGATTAATTAGAGATTTGATTTAATTTTGTAGTAGGATATTTTTGGCATTTACACATTAGGGTTTCTTAGGTTTATTGCTTTATAAATAGAGCTTGTAATTTAGTTTGAGAATTAAGTTATTCACAATGTAGCTTCTTAGGGTTTTGTAGCCGTTTCGACATTTTTATTTGTTCAATAAAATTCTTATTATTTTGTAATCTTATTCATCGCGAACTCTAATATTCAACCATAATTCCTTTTCTAGCCTTGCTTTGTGGTGTTTTCTTCATGCATATTTCTTTGTCAGGAGACCTTTTCCTAATTTATTCTAACAATCACGACTATCATCAAAAGTATTCCTCTCAGTTTTGATATGACATTATTTATTCTCAATTATTTTAATTTATAAATTAAGAATTCAAACTTGAGTGTAAAGTAGCAAAAACATTGGCCGGCCAACTGGCCGAACTTGCATATGTAATCCTCTAACTTTGAATTTAGTTTTCTTTTTGTCCATATCCAGATGGGGTGGCAGCCCCACTCTTAGCCCTAGTTTGGGAGTGAGGTGCTTTAAAAAAAAACACCCATGAAAAAAAGCGGTAAGAGTTTTAGGTGTTTGGTAAACTAAAAAAAAATGGCTTATTTTGGAAGTTGCTGTGAGAATAAGCTGAAATCAAAGGAAAAAGCTGAAGCAGCTATTTGTAGCTTTGGAAAACTGGTTTTTTTTCAAAGCACACGGAGCTACGGTGCTCCTTTAATGAAAAGACCCACTATCAGACTGCTTTTTTTTTCCAAAAGCACTTTTACAAAAATGTTTACCAAACACTCAGCTGATTTATTTCAAAGCCACTTATTCTCACAGCACAGCCGCTTATTCTCACAGCAGCTTTTTTTTCAAAGCACAGCAATTCCAAACCAGCCCTTAATCTCTTGAAACTCCTTGATCAATTTGTGTACAAGTTAAATGGGAAATGTGACTCTAAAGTCAGCCCAAGTAGAACTCATTTTAGGCTTTCAACCCAATTCGGAAAGCTCAATGTATTTTTGGATAGGCCTGTAAATCCACATGAAACAATTCGAGCTTGCATTGGATTTGGCTCGTCTTTTGCTCATCAAAGTTCGGCTTATGAAAAAAATTAAGAAATAAGCTAAAGCTTAGTTTGACTCCATAAGAAAGAAATCAAGCTTAAAATTTTATATACTCGGTTCGTAAAATTTGTGAATAGCTTGTGTCAGTGATATACAGTTTAGCTCAACTCATTTTCAACCCTATTCTTAGGATTACTTTCAATGTGGCCTGGTTAAGTAGTCGTTCAATATACATGTGATCAAAGAGAAAGTTTGTATATGTTTAATAATGAGAGAATTAAGCAGCAATTTCGCAGGTGTAAGCCTAAAATCAAGATCCAATCTTTTGCAAATTTGGGCTGTAAAGCTTTAATACGAGAAGTCTTATACGGTACGAACTTCACGATAGCAGTGTAGTCTTGTCATATAAGTTGATCTCCCAATATGAGTCTATAGTATGTTAGTTCAAAGAGAATAACAAGAAGAGTCAAATATGCTACTTTTTATAATAAACAGTTTTTAAGGCCAAGTTATATTATGATTATTCAACGACTTGGGGTTTTTTCACTTTAGCTTTTACAGTTATTTATATTATTATTCAACAACTTGAAATTTTTCTCGATAGATTACAAATTTTGATGTTTTAAGATTATCATTTCATTTCTTTTTCAATACAACCTTATGTCACAATTTGTTCTCCCTCATTACAAAAAGACTATAAAAATGTAACTTAACGTAAGCTACAACATTACAACTTAAGAAATTTAATAAACAAATCAATATAATGTTCAATTACATTTCACACAAAAGACTCACCATAACAAACACAACTAATAGCAATTGTGCCTACAATCAGAAGAACTGAGAAAAAAGAACAAAAAAAATCTTTGCAAATCCCACACAAAACAAAACGCATGGGCTCTGCCCTCATGAGGAAACACCAAAACAATCAGCTACACGGTGAATAAAATCCATACAAACTATCTTTCACCTGACCAAAAGAACTACTTGACACTGACTTGTTCATCTGCTTTGGCTTCTGGTGCTGGTGAAAGCACTTTTGAGCTTGGAGATTTCCCAATAATCGCTTTTTTCACCTTCACAATGGACTGCTTCACCTTCGAAATGATCCCACCTGACTGCTTTTGTGATTTTACTGCAACCTCTTGCTTGGCCTCCTCTTTCGAGGCCTCAAGACTCTCAGCAGCGGGCTCATTTTTTGCTTCTTCGGTTTTCTCCAACTTGCTTTCCGGTTCAACAATGGCAGCAGAAGGCTCAACTACAACGTCATTCTCTTTAATGTCCTTGTACTCCTCTTCTTTCTCCAATGCTACCTCTTTCGCCGCGACTAAATCTCTATCAGCAACTTGTGCAACATTTTCACCAGTCTTCTCAACATTCCCTTCAGTTTCTTGTTCTGTTTTTGCAATCTTCTTCTCCTCATCCTTCTCTGCAGCATTTTGTCCTGCTTCTTTTTCGGTCTTCTCAGCAACCGGCTTTTCTACATTAGTAACTTCAGCGTCTTTCTCGGCTTCTTTCTCAATTGTCTGTGCTTCCTCAACGGTTGGCACAGAGCTATCAGTGGCAGCATTTTCTTCAGGCTTGAGTTCCTTCTCAACATTTCTTTCCATCTCTAATAAATCTTTCAACTGTTCATGTTGCTTGCCCTCCACTACTTCATTTACAGACTCTGACTCTTTGACAGGAGAAGTTTTGACAGGCTCCCCCGCTGGCTGATCAGCTGCTTCTTCAGTTGATGAGTTAGCCTCAAAAGCTTCAACATTTGGCTTCCCATCATCTATCTGTTTCTCAACTACTTCAATATCTGGTTTCTTCTCATCATCTACTTCGATTGCATCCATCTTTTCGGGTTCTTTCTCAACTGTTTCAATAGTTTGATTCTTCTCTGCTTCTTTCTCAACTTCTTCAGTTGCTACAATCTCCACCGGCTTTTTCTCATCTGCTTCTTTCTCAACTTCTTCAGTTGCCGCTACATTCTCCACTGGTTTTTTCTCATCTGCTTCTTCAATTACTTCCGTCTTTTCGGCTTCTTTCTCAACTGCTTCAATAGCTTGATCCTTCTCTGCTTCTTTCTCAACTGCTTTAATAGCTTGATCCTTCTCTGCTTCTTTCTCAACTTCTTCAATTGCTACATTCTCCACTGCCTTTTTCTCATCTACTTCTTTCTCAACTTCTTCAGTTTTTTCGCTAGATGGCTTCTCATCTGCTTCTTTCTCAACTACTTTAGTTGTTTCACTAGCTGGCTTCTCATCTGCTTCAATAGCTTCTGCCTTCTCTTCTTTTTTCTCCACTGGTTTATCTTCAACTGACTCAGCTGCTGGTTTCTCCACTGGTACACTTTCAACTACTTCAACAGCTTTACTGGCTAAGTCTTTCGTGGATGATTGCTCTGGCTCCTTATCAGAACTTTCAATCTCTTTCGAGGCAGCTTTGACCGGAAAATCATCATCAATCTTCTCAGCCTCAACAACGATCTCTGTCTGGTTATCGTTATCCACTGGTGTTTCTTCAACCTTGGCTGTAGAAACCTCTGAACCAACAGAGCTCTCTGCTACAAGATCTTCCTTTTCATCCTTCTTCTCATCAGGTTTGGGTGGAGGAGGACTATCACTCCCCTTAACTGCATCTCTTTCTTGATGAACTTTTTCCACAATTGGCTGCCATAACACAATATGATATCAACAACTAATTTCAAATCATTATAACAGATTGGTAAAACAACATCAAGCATATCTAAGAAAAACTGTTTCTGCAGCCTTAGTTAATGATGATTTTGGTGTCACAGATTTCAGAGAGACAAATCACTGGTTCACTACTAGTCATGCCGATATTGTTCCTAATTTGCATATTAAGTGCCTGGTTTTATCTTAAAAGGTCTCAATATAATTAGTAGTGGAACCACACACATATATTGTACATGGCATTTATTTTTGCACCCTTTTTCTCCCCATGCCCTTAGCACTTCTCTCTATTTTATTACTAGCCGTCAGATTGAATAAATAAAAAAAGAATCAAGAGACAAAAAAATGGTGCTTAATGAGAAAACAAACTTGTGAAGAAAAACCGGTGTATTATCAGTTGAAGATCGAGAGCTACTGACCTGCCAAAAATGATAAACCAAAGAATCAAAATTCCCTAGATATAAACACATATATATTACCCCTAAGCATCAAAATATCACTATACAACCATAGATGTTTGTGTGTTGTGGACGAGTGGTGCTCTTCATACAACTTTAAAGCAAAAATTCAAGATGTTTTCACCAATAATTAACTACTGAAACCACAGAGAATCGCCAACAATACTATTCAAATTTGAAACTCCATTTTACGAGAATTTTCATTTGAGGGATCTGAAGGACGGGCTAGCGACTGGAGTGAAGTCGTATCAAGGTGTCCATACTGGGAGGTGACAGCATCTAATTTAAGAAAGAACTAACAATATAAGTTGTGAAATTTAAGCAGGTCTACCTGATCATCTGCAGGCACAGGTACAACACCAGCCTCAGTAGACATGGCTATGGGATGAGAATCGACAAGACAAAGAGGAGAAGTGCTTTTCCTTTGCAATAAATGCTTTTGCTTTGCAGTTTGAGTCTGAAGAAAAAGAGGCAAAGAGAAATGACTGAAGGAAGGATAAAGAGCATGTATAATATATGTTTAGAAAAGCACTTGACAGATTGGTGGCCACATGAGCTATAGTCATGGCATGTATGATGTATGCAATGTAAATTAATATATTATTACTATAGTATTAGGATTGTATTACCACACTAATCCCAAAAGACAACTCATTCCTCCCACCCTTAATCTATTAAAATAAGCCTATAATCTTTCATAATCGAGATTTTTTAAATATTGAATATCCTTTCTTCTATGCATACATGGTGGCAAGAACAAATCCCCTTTAGATTTGGTATCTCAGGTGTATCAGTAAAAATATATTGGTCTTTTTATATATAATGCGTTATCTTTCCTGACGGATGAAAAATCACAATTTATAAGTTACTTCTACAAATATGATGAATGGACTATACTTTGCAAATAAAGAAGAAAGACTTATATACACAAGAAACCAAACGGTGTTTGTATTAATATCTAAAATAGCGATTGGTACGAGAATACATGATAAAAGTTTACTTTAAATGATGCACTAAGAATATCAACTAAATATTTGGTATTTAGTGCCAACCAATCCTTGCCCTAATATCTATATATGGATAAATAGTGAAGAAGATATACCATTTCAGATGGGTTGTACAAACCAAGTCTACCTGGCAACCATTCTACTTGACAGCTTGTAGCCTCGTTGTTTTTAAGTAGTGATAGACCATAAATTATAGATTCCAAAGTTTTATAGGTAATAGTCTTTGGCATGTTATCACAAAATGTGATCATGGCCTTCTACTTAATGATTTTTTTCTCCCTCAAAGTACTATTTTCCAAATGTTTAAACTTTAATTAGTTTCCATTCGAGAGAATGATCGACATCAAGTATTTCAGATCGGATATAATATATGATAAAGTGTTAATTAACAACCATCTTTTGAGTTGAAAGCAACCAAATATTCTTATGCAACAGAGAATGTGAAGTTGTTGATTGGCTTGCCAGCCTAGCTATGAACAGATAGACAAATGAACCGATTTATTATGAATCTGGTTGTGTTCATGGATGGATGGATCAAGACTCAAGTTTCTGTATTCTAAATAAATATGAGGAAGATGAGTGGGTCAAGACTCAAGTTTTAGCATTCTAAATAAATATGAGGTTTTGTAGAATATGGATTTATTACTAATTATGTTCCTATCTTTTTCATTCTGAAATTGATCATGTAATGAGAGAGATAAAAACAAAATGAGACCAAGTGAAAAGTTAGGAAGCAAAGTGTATGCCCCAAGTACTAGTACTATAGTTCCATGCATAAAGAAATATTGAGTTTTGAGTACTAAATGTTACGTGCCATAAAAATGAAAATTCCCAAAAGCCAAAAGCTCTATAGATGGCAATGTCATGGTATGGATGCATGGACCACAACATCTTGTATTTTTTGTAAGTGATCAAATTCTATACAATTTGGGTAAAACGAAAAGAAAGGAAAAAGATAAATACATGATTATATTTAGTCAACACTTTGAAATATCGAGAGAATTCGGAGTTATAATAAGTATTTTAATATTATTCTCACATGCTTAATATAGAAAATCAAGAAGATCTGGACTTAATTAAATTGGCTACATCAATGCACTTAACTAAATTGGCCCACAAACACATGTAAATTCTATCTCTATTAGACAAGATAATACAAATGATGGTAAAAATAGATGGTAAGGATATCATTTTTTATTGAATCCCCCTCCCCGTAGCATATATGAATCAGGAATATTGCTTTTATAGTATATAAATCAATGCAACATAAGAAAAGAAAACATGCAAAACATTAGTGCACACATTATTATTTGGGAGTGATGAATGAGAGGAGAGGATGGATATAAAAGCAAATTCCAAAAGCTTGTGTGAATGCGGAAGGGGGACTGATACAAAGTCGGGTAGGGCAAAGAACCCCACGTTGAACTGACCCAAGGCATGTGGAGAGACAGAGACACTCCATGCACCTTTTGTTTTCTCAACAAATGTTTGAAGAAGGCATGGACCACTCACCCCTCCTGGCCTTTAATTGCTTTATATGTATCTTATATTGTGACCACATTTTACAATTGCCCAAAAGAAATGCAAGTGATTAACCACTCCTTAATTAATATTGACCTACTTGTACATTAGGGTTTAGACTTTTAGAGTTGCTCTTGTGGGTTGTAGGGCAACACGTTAATCCCCTTTGCAATTGGATTCTGGAAAGGCTCTCGTCCAGTTGTCCTCGCGATTTGCAAACATGTTGTGTCAATGTAACGAGAAAATCGGGTGTCTTACTGATAATATATCTTTGTGTCTATAACACTCTCTACGCGATGAAATACATCTCTGATGGTATGGTATATTCTTTTTAATGTCACACATTTTGACGAGGAAAACTTAGACGCAACGGTTTCAATACCTTTGGTATCTAACTACTCTCTATCTCATATCTGATCACGTGATAGGTAAGTATTTCTCCATCTTTGCATAATTCCAAGTCTAATATAATGGAGGCACCAAGGGACCATGGTGATTATGGGCATATTCTAATCTTGAAAAAATATATTTATATCTATATCTATATACGTATGTATATTTGTTTGGACTCGATTTTACACTATCGGCCCGAGCAATCAAGGCCATTGAATGAGTGGGTTCTAGACTGTTGGATTTCATATTTTTCTAGATATTACTATTAGATTTTCGTAGTAATTATCTTATGAAATATATTTTTGGAAGCAAAGGAGATCAATTTCGGTCCAAATTGCTACGCGTACACGATGATTGGTTTGAGAGCCAACGTGGTGGGTTAAAAGATTATCTTCCATGCATTTATGTAAATGTAACGGAGATAAAGATGGTGGAATTGGATAAGGACCAAATTTGTTCGGAACCGAATATGCATGCAAATTATCTCGGTAATGATGGTATCTGATGAGTACCGAGAGATAAGGAATGGTGGGGTGATCAGATGGGATGGGTAAAGATATTCCTTTTGTATTTCTATTTGATCAAAACTACAATTACAAATTGAATGTGTGCCAGGTAGATAAAGATGAGAAATGATGGAGTTGCATGCAATGTGTGGGGTCAAGGTTTAAGGTGATGCAATTCCATTGGTGCATGGTTGCACGGTTCCAGCGTGGAGGTTGTGAAACATTTGGGTCAAGATTGACCTGCACAAAAATATTGAGATAATGATGGGGATTTTAATCAAGTCGGATGATTGCGTGCAGCTGGGTTTGATCCACGCCAGAGTGCGTGGAACGTGAATTAAGCAGGCGCGACCCTATAAATACATGAGGATGTGGAACGTTCAGATGACCTCCAACAGAACACACAAATCTGCCCTGCGCAATTTATCGCTCTACGCGAAACCTATCAACAACCTTGAGATTTTTTATTTCCTTTTTCGCCGACACACCTTCAGTTTGGATAAACAGCACTATGAAGGCAACCGGTGGTATCTTCAGTTGGGATAAACAGCAGTACCGTCGTAGAATCAGTCGACCTCGGAGCACCTTCAGTTTAGATAAACAGAACTGCGTCGAGGCCGACTAATTATCTATCCAAGTCTCGGTCAAGAAGGATTTTCAAATCTTTCCTGGTAGAGGTCATCTTATTAGCCTTCTCGGCGAAGTGAGGTGTTACCAGGTTACTACGTTCGGCACACCGAAAGCCTAATCTGATATTGAACTTTGTAATTGGTAGCCTTGTCTTCAGGCTTGAGGACCCAGAGGCTGAGAAGTGTTCCTTTCTCGGCCGCAATCGCAAGACGAAAAAGTCAGCCGCGCACATTAACGCAACATCAACACATTTCACTCCCCGGCCGAGCTCGACCGACAAGTTGGCACGCCCCGTACATATTTGAATGACATAGTTAGCTCACTAATTACTCGGCATGCGCGCCATGTAGGCTAGGTGATTTTTGTAGTCAACATTTTGGCACACCCAATGGGACATAGTGCTAAAACTACGAAGTTCACATGATACATCAAGATCACAATCAAGATGAGATTTGGCGCTCATTCAAGGAAATGGTCGAGCAACAAAAACGCCTTGACCGAATCCTTGAAGCATATGAAGAAAGGCAAAAATCTTTCTCTCAAATGATAAAGGTGAAGGTTCATCACATCGTACATGATCAATGGTTAAATGAAGATAGAGCTCGATATTATGAGTGGCGCGATAAGAAAATGCCTTTTGGGTTCAAATCAATTCCATGTGAAGATTGGTTAGATCAAAAGGTCGGGGGGCAAATTTTTACTTCGGTCATGACCAAAATTCGGCCTAAGAAAATTGTTCATACGGCCGAAGAAATACCCGGGCCACCCGTTGTTTCGGTCAACACTGAATGTGTGGTAGGCCTAGAAGAAAAAGTTCAAGTTTCTGAGTCAAAGATCGACTTAGACAATTATTCGTCAGAGGAATGCTCCAATGACGAACAAGGCCGAGACATAGGCCTAATTACAAAAACCACGCCCGTCGACATGATTATTGGTGGTAAAGTCGATATGGAGAAATCCCGTTCGGCTAAGTTGCTCGAGTTAAAAGCCGAAATTGGTGAAATAAACATGCCCGGGGGCATAGTAATTGTTCAACACGTTCGGCGGCCGATAATGAAAAATATTTCGTCAAATCAAAAGTATTTGGAAGTAATTTTTTTATTCGGTCCTGGAAAGAATCAAATTAAAAAATTTGATATAAAAAGATCTCGGCTTGGAATAAAGCATCGT
This sequence comes from Crataegus laevigata, assembly GCA_963580275.1. NCBI lineage: Eukaryota > Viridiplantae > Streptophyta > Magnoliopsida > Rosales > Rosaceae > Crataegus > Crataegus laevigata. The sequence continues at coordinate 10,231,441 of OY756940.1, read as the reverse complement.
TGGCCTCCTCATCTTTATTAGTTCGGTCACTTTAAAAAAGAAATAAATTATTTTCTTAATCATCTGGCTAATTAAGCCGATGCATAAGAAAATAAGAGGGGCAACATACAAAAAGATGGTGTGCTCGGCTTTAAAATTTGTTCTTTAATACATTAGCCGAGCCAAGAAATGGTGTTTGCAGAAGGCCACCCGTCGTGGGAGCTCTTCTTGAGTCGAGTATAAGGCCAAGTTCACATTCGATGGAGTGGAGATATTTGATTTTCACCACGAGGATCGTGCTTGCAAACAATAGAACGATAGTGCTTGCTGTGATTCCATTTGAGACGACCGAATGAGCTGGAAGCTTAACTTCATCCAAGGATTTGTCTTTTTATAGGCATAACCATAATAAGGCCGCTTCACGGCCTTATATTTCTCGTTATTTGGCCTTGAGGCCAATTAGTTAATGGATACTCATGTGTCGTTTTGGTCGTGGGGTGCGGCTTCTATTAGTCTCGACCAATAAAGAGGAAGAAATTAATATAGATCAGACTGAACGCATGATGGATGACCATATCCAAAAATGATTTGTTTATGGCCTAGTATGGTATTAATAGCAAATTTTTAATGGTATGAGAGATAAAGGTGTTTTTATGGCCGAAGTTTTGGTTCTTCGGCTTTATAAATGCTCGGCAGTAAGTTGTTGGGTGAAAAGCTTGGACATATCCAAAAATATTTGCAGCATTTATGTAGCTTCTACCGAGAAGCTCCATTGCTCTTCAGTCGCATTTTCTTTGAGATTTTTAACCAGGGATGGAAATGGTGAGGTTTTTGTCTCGACTCTTACATGCATTATGCCTTGTTGCTTATAAACTGGCGAGAGAAAACGGATAGATTCTTGACAAGTTCGAGATGCAAATCACTCTCAATCTTGTTACATGTAACCTGGTTCATGGTCGAGAGGGTTTAATGAGTTGCCGTCGAGTCCGAGGCAGATTCAAAATTGAGATTTTTGCACAGCTGAAATTCAAGACCTTGATTACAGTTAATTCGGTGTTTCGTCTAATTCGACGATTCATGGTCGATTCCACATCCAGTACGACGATGATAGACTGCTTTTCATAGTTGAAGTTGAATCGGCTTTTCATAGAACTCAGTCGTGTGCTCGGTGGACATCTGTTAGAGTAAAAGAAGTGCACTTGGCGGCGTTAAGTTGTTACCGCGTGAAATCATGTAGCAAGCCGAAGCTCGGTTATGAAGAAAGTCTCGTCGTAACGGTCGGTGATTCTCAAGCCAAGGCAGTCTGCAAGCCAAGGTCGTCGAGTGGAGTGGCGTCGACTCGGCCGATGTGTTCACCATCGACGAAGACAAACCAATTTTCTCTTCTAAGCTCAAAAGATATATATATATGTGTGTGTGTGTGTGTGTGTGTGTGTGTGTCTGTGTGTGTGTGTGTGTGTGTGTGTTGACTACAAAAATTACCTAGCATACGTGGCGTGCAGGCCAAGTAACTAGTAGACTAACTATGTCCTTCAAATGTATGTGGGGCGTGCCAACTAGTCGGCCGAGCTCGACCGATAAGTAAAAATGTCTTGATGTTGTGTGGATGTGCACAACTGACTTCTGTGTCTTGCAACTGCGGCCGAGAAAGGAACACGTCTCGGCCTCTGGGTTTTCAAGCCTAAAGACAAGGCTACCAATTACAAAGTTCACGGCTCGTCGTCGTCCGACTCGGCATCAGTCACCGTATTTGTGAAGGTGAAACCACGCCGAATCGATACTAAAGTATAGGGGAACAAATACTCAAAGCGAATGAAGGTCTTGATAATGAACGTGGTTCGGCCATCCAAGTGCCGAACTCTGAAACCCACTTGTGAATATGCGATCATAAAATAACTCGGCGTTGAGGCACCGAGCCTAAGTATCAGTAACACCTCACTTTGCCGAAATGGCTGGTGAGATGACCTCTGTTGACGGGGATCCAAAAACCCTCGTCGGCCGAGACTTGGATAGATAACCTGTCGACCATGTCGCAGTGCTGTTTATCCAAACTAAAGATGTTTCACGGACGTCTGGTTCTACGGCAACAGTGCTGTTTATCCAAACTGAAGATGTTTACCGATTGCCTTCACAGTGCTGTTTATCCAAACTGAAGGTGTGAGGGCGAAAAAGAAAATAAAAATCTCAAGGGTGTTGAGAGGTTTCGCGTAGAGCGAGAAATTGCGCAGGGCAGATTTGTGTGTTGAGTTAGAGGTCTTTGAACGTTGCCACTGCCTTTGTATTTATAGGAGCTGAATCCTCCTTTGATCGAATCATAATTCTACTCGGACTGGGACTCCTCATCGCAACCAGACTTTACCTCGGCCACTCCTCCTTCCGATAGAACTCTCAACCTATCCCTTCTGGCCATGTTCTCTGATTCCGTGTCCTGGCCTCGCCGAGACTCCTCATCGCATTGGGACTCTTTTCAGAAGGATTTTGCTTCCTTTATCTTTATCTAGACGAATCGTTTTCCTACTAGGATTCGGCCGACCCAATTCAGTCGACCCACAAACCGACTAACCCACAGCATTTCCCTCTGGGCCGAGAAATACTTCACGATCGGCCCAAACTGTCATTTTGGGCCCAAACAATATGAAAGCAGTCTTCCAAGACAAAAATGGCTACAATGTTTGGGAAGCCAATTCCAAAAAAAAAAAGGCAAGCTTTTGGCTGAATTGGCTAAAGTGGCTGAGAGATAAGCTGACATTGAATATTGCTGACAATGGGTTGCATATATATGGCCAAGAGACGATCTGCCAAGGAAGATGTTTCCTCGACCAATTACCTTAAGCTCTTCTCGACCAATATACATGCCGAGCTCGGCATAGGGTCTTTATATATATATATATATATATATATATATATATATATATATATATGTAGCTCGGCATAGGTTCTTTATATACCGACAGATCGTATTAGGTAATTGAGTTACCTATACGTCTCGGCTCTCGGCGCAATTTGGTTTTCTTCGGTCCAAAGTTTCTCGATCACATTTGCAAGTTGTCTTTCGAGATGGTCGAGGAGGATTTATTAAAGTGGCCGAGGAGAAAAATAAATTTTCATTATCGGCGATACGAGAGTCCTTCGACTGCGCTAGTTTCCTTAACCATTCGGCTTATGGGCCAAAGCTCAAGGAAACTGGGGGGCAATGTTTGGACCCGATTTTACACTATCGGCCCGAGCAATCAAGGCCATTGAATGAGTGGGTTCTAGTCTGTTGGATTTCATATTTTCTAGATATTACTATTATATTTTCGTAGTAATTATCTTATGAAATATATTTTTGGAAGCAAAAGAGATCAATTTTGGTTCAAATTGCTATGCGTACACGATGATTGGTTTGAGAGCCAACATGGTGGGTTAAAAGATTATCTTCCATGCATTTATGTAAATGCAATGGAGATAAAGATGGTGGAATTGGATAAGGGCCAAATTTGTTCGAAACTGAATATGCATGCAAATTATCTCGGTAATGATGGTATCTAATGAGTACCAAGAGATAAGGAATGGTGGGGTAATCAGATGGGATTGGTAAAGATATTCCTTTTGTGTTTCTATTTGATCAAAACTACAATTGCAAATTGAATGTGTGCCAGGTAGATAAAGATGAGAAATGATGGAGTTGCATGCAACGTGTGGGGTCAAGGTTTAAGGTGATGCAATTCCATTGGTGCATGGCTACATGGTTCCAGCGTGGAGGTTGTGAAACATTTGGGTCAAGATTGACCTGCACAAAAATATTGAGATAATGATGGGGATTTTAATCAAGTCGGATGATTGCATGCAGTTGGGTTTGATCCACGCCAGAGTGCGTGAAACGTGAATTAAGCAAGCGCGACCCTATAAATACATTAGGATGTGGAACGTTCAGAGGACCTCCAACTGAACACACAAATCTGTCCTGCGCAATTTCTCGCTCTACGCGAAACCTATCAACAACCTTGATATTTTTTATTTCCTTTTTCGCCGACACACCTTTAGTTTGGATAAATAGCACTGTGAAGGCAACCGGTGGTATCTTCAGTTTGGATAAACAGCAGTACCGCCGTAGAATCAGCCGACCTCGGAGCACCTTCAGTTTGGATAAACAGCATTGCGTCGAGGTCGACTGATTATCTATCCAAGTCTCAGTCAAGAAGGATTTTCGAATCTTTCCTGGCAGAGGTCATCTCATTAGCCTTCTCAGCGAAGTGAAGTGTTACCAGGTTACTACGTTCGGCACACCGAAAGCCGAATTTGATATTGAACCTTGTAATTGGTAGCCTTGTCTTCAGACTTGAGGACCCAGAGGCCGAGACGTGTTCCTTTCTCGGCCGCAATCGCAAGACGAAGTAGTCAATCGCGCACATCAACGCAACATCAACACATTTTACTCCCCGACCAAGCTCGACCGACGAGTTGGCACGCCCCGCACATATTTGAAGGACATAGTTAGCTCACTAATTACTCGGCCTGCGCGTCGTGTAGGTTAGGTGATTTTTGTAGTCAACAATATTATAACTATTTCTCTTCCTCTAAAACCCTATTATTGTTCAACATTTCAAATAAATTCAATCATTATCTTGCCTAACACTTTAATCTGATTTTTTTTCCGGTGGAACCCAGAGATTAGAGAGCTATTCCCTATCTCAGTCTCGAAATTTCATATTTTTTGCCATTCCAAATTCCAAACGCATTCAACTTATTGGAAAAAAAATTACAAATCCATTCAATAAGCAACCATAAGATTTGTAAATCTCTGTCATTGCCTATAATTTTTATTCATTTGTACTCCATTCTACCAGCTCTTACTTGAATGTTAGGGTTTGTAAATTTTTTTATTGATTCCAAGAATTCTTTCAATAGTAAACATGATGAGATTATCATGCAATGGTTTCAAAATATGAAAACTCGACGAGAATAAATATAATTACTACCCTTGTTTTCTTTTACCTTGTGAAGACCCTTTCTCATAAAAAATTCTAACTCTGTCACTGTGTAACGTGGCGTTTGTATGCTCATGAATCATGTTGCCCTGGATCTCAATTCAGCTCTCATAAGTAACACTTAGTTAAAATATACCTTCTCTTTGGTTTAAAAAAAAATATATATACCTTCTCTGGCTGTCCATATATGGCCCATTGCAAATTAATTTCAGTTTTTCCAAATAACCCAATCCCATTAGAGCATGGTCCGTCCAATTGATAATATTATTCATTATGGATCTCAATATAAGATTGAGGCCCAGAACTAGATATATGAAAATGCTCAATAGACCAATCCTGAAGTTGGAAATGTCATCGTTAGTGATTGTCACTTTCTCAGTTTCTTCTTTTACTTTCATCTTTGTTTCCCTCAACTGTTTTTCTTTTAATTTATATTCAGTTCAAAGGCTAAAAGAGTTATAAAAAAATAAAATAAAAAGTGCAGGAGGAGAAAAATAGAGTGCGACATCGTCTGTATTTTTTCGTGTGAACTGATACAGTGTAGAAGTAGGTAGGAAATGCAAGATGCGAGATTAGTTTTGGGAGCTGGTTGAATTTGCGGTCTGTATTACAAGCCGGTCTGTAAAGCAAGAAAGCAAGCATTCCAACTTTTTGACCTTGATGGATAAATGGATGAGTACAAGAAGACTGGGCCAACGTGGATGGCTGAAGGATGTGATTATGGAATTTTAATTAGTTGAGTCTTGCTCATCTAAGGATGCCTTTATTAGACCAAACTCAACCCGGGTTAAATGCTATTTTTTAGGTTTTATTCTCCCTCCAAAAACCTAACTCAACTTATGCTAAATGTGTGAGTTAAAAGCTAAAAGCTGAATTCTCCTCCATGATTTAGCCCAGAAAATGATGTGGGGCACCACCAGCGGGATCCCACCCACATGAGCATGTCTTTAAAAATTTATTGAATCTAACAGCTGAGATTAAATATAATCAAATCTAACGGCCCAAATTTAAATCCAACGGCTAAAAAAATTATTTAAATCCAAATTCACCCAAATTTAGTGGGTTTTCAATATTTATTGGAATTTAAATATTTTTAAGTAAAAATGTTCATAAAATTAAATTATGATAGTGTACATAATTTAAAAACAAAATTACTTTAAAAGAAAAAAATTAGTCTAAATTTATTCTTTAATAATCTCAAGCTAAAAAATTTAGGCCACAAGGATTGGAATAGAAAAACTGTTTTTGGACTAAAAATTTTAGGTTTTAACCCAAGAGTTAGAGATGGTCTTATAAGAAGAAAAAAATTAGTACACTTTTTTTTTCTAATTACAAGCAATATTTTTTACTAATCCATAGGGAGGGGAGAAAAATCATAACCACTAAAACAACCCACTACTTGCAATATGTACACATTTTTTACTTAGGTTTATCTCACAATGTATATCAATGACAAAAATGGTCTATATTTCTTCAAAAGTCATTTTTGCAAAAAAAATTGGCTAGATTCAAAGTTGTATGATCATTTAAGGCGAGGGGGGAGGAGTCAAAACTAATACACTAAGGGGAGGGAGAGTTTCAAATCCAGAATGCATAGGTAGAAACTCAACACTTTATCCACTCAGACATTGAATTACATGTGTATGATCATTTAAAATATATGAAGGAGCACAGTTTGTTGGATGCAGTTGAAATGGAAATGAATAAATGAGGATAATCAAATTGCTAAAAGAAATACTCCCGACTAATTCAACTTTTTTGGCATGAATAATTCTTGTAAGGAAAACTAAACTGCATGTTTATGAAAACGAATGAGAGATGATTTTCACACATCTATTTTGACTTTCTTCCGTACATCTTTATTTATTTTTTACTACTAAATTAAAATAAAAATAAAAAGGAGTGTGTGAGAAATGAAACAAAATGTGTTTTCCAAATGAATTACAGCTCATAATATGATGTTCTTATTTTCTCAAAGGGCATACAAATTGCAATGACAACAGAGAAAGTTCTATTTGGATTTCTTTTGTTTGTTTTTAGTTTCTATAATGTAATACCTTAACTTCATCAGTTGCGTTTCATCTCAAAATAATAACATATCATATAATATTTTGTCTACCAATTTTTTAAAATTATATTATTGAAGTAGTACATTAAGAACAGAAAAAGATAAAAGGAAAGAAGAAAGAATATCAAGTTTGAAGAATGTAATTAAGCTAGAAAAATAAATAGATTTTTGTTGTGTTTGCTTTTAGGGTTTACGGACGTTGTAGGGAGGGAGGTGTTGGACAAATGAAAATGGTTGGTTGTATGTTGTCTAGGAAGAAGTGTGTCGTGCGGCTATCTTTACATCAACGTGTTCGCTCCTCAACCAAACCCCTTCCTTTTACTCACAACCTTGTCAACTAATCTAAACGCACACACAGACAGCTACTTAAGACGCATATGTAATCAATATATATGTATCCTTTCATATGTAAGCTCATCATCCAGAGGGAGAGCTCATCATCCAGCCATGTCAGTCCCAGTCAGAGTAGGAGATGGTGAAGCCAAAAACCCCATGTTATCCATCTCCTCCTCCTCCTCCAGTTTGGAGCAACTACAGCAAGTACAGCAGCCATCTGGTTCTTCTTCCTTGAGGATTCCTCATCCTTCTCTTCTTCTTCATAGTAACAACAAGAACAATAACAAACTAGGTTTGCTTATACTTTGTCAAACTAAATGTTGCACATTCTTTCCTTCATATTAAACTATTAATGTTACATTAATTAAATTCATATAAAATATTCCAATTTACTAAACCAGTTGAGAATATATAAGTTTGTTTGGGATTGTTTTTAGAATAGTTAACAATGCTTTCTTACATTTGGAACCCTTACAAGTAATTGCGTTTTGACAAAAAAATACAAAATAATAAAAATAAAAAACTTTTTCCAAGTCATAGAACAAGTTTCTAGAGAAGCACCTATCAAATTAATAACAATTTCAATGTATTTACAGTTGAGAAGAAAGAATCCAAGGGTTGGGGCTTTTTTGCTTTGCTTTATTCTCATTTCCATGCCTAATTATTATTATTATTAATTTTTTTATATATATTTAATTTTGAATATTAATTGTGTCTTAATTAATAGACGTTCCTTGGTTTTGGTCATTGGATGATGATGATGATGATGATGGTGATAATGTTCCAGAAGAGAGCGATGAAGATATGTTCACGGTTCCGGACGTGGAGGCGTTGCCCCCTCCTAACAATAGTATTAATAATGCGGCCTCTACAGTCGCAAATGCCACCGGTAACAACAACCCAGATGCCCAGTCTGGCTTTCCGGCCAAGCGCCGCCGAGGCCGAAATCCGGTCGATAAGGAGTACAGGCGACTGAAGAGGTACTATAAATACTAAATGTAGGGGTTCGGAATTTCTAGATTATCAATCAATGGCTTCTATATACAAACCCATCTTTAGTTTGTCCAAGTTTCTTGGTTCTCAAGTCAGTTTAAAAGGCTAAATGAATCCATTTGTAGTGACTTATCAGGTCGCAGCTAACATTTCCAAAATATATATCAGTTCTAATTAAAACTGATCGAAACATGTCCACTCAAACTTACAGATTGCTAAGGAACAGGGTGTCTGCTCAACAAGCCCGGGAGAGGAAAAAGGTTTACGTCAACGATCTGGAATTAAGAGCCAAAGAATTGGATGATAGGAATTCAAAGTTGGAAGAAAAAATCTCTACGCTTGTCAATGAAAACGCCATGCTTCGAAAGGTGAGGCTTCCGTTACTGTTAGTTGAGTAGTACTGCATCCTCATTGCGGTTTACAAATCGTAAAACTCTTTCTAGTGGCTGAATGCTATTTTGAAATCCTTCTCCGTCTTAATTTCAGGTTCTTATGAACACTAGGCCAAAAGTGGACGAAAGTATTGAGCAAAAGCAAGGATCGGTTAAGTAAGAGCAGATAGGCAGTTTTAGGTGAATATATTTAGAAATTTTAGCATATGGAATTTGTGCACCACTTAGTTTGATATGAACACTCAACTAGCTAGTCTGTAAGTTGTAATGAACTTCTATCTTCTCCCTTTTGTTCCATGTATTTCTCATGACAAATATCTTTTTTGGATGAATTTTGTTTTGAGAAATTGCTACTCATCGCGTTCTCTTCAACTGGATGTCAAATTATAAGTGGAATTTAATCAAGAGGATTACATTTATATATTGGATCATAAAAACGATACATGAACATGTTGATCGCTTTTCGAGCTTCATAGCAATGACTCAGTCTAGAAGGTAAAATGTTACATTACACGCCGTTGGCAAATATAAATTGGGGAGAGAAGACATAAATAGAGATGATATAACACCAGATTATGGCAAGAGATGATATACAGTAATTTTCACTGAAACACCAGATTATGGCAGGTCTTGTCACAAGGGTAAGGACAATCTATAGCTTTGATACTATACCGATCGAAATACCAGTTTCCGACTGATTTTGCTATCCCCTGCAGATAATTGATTGCATATGAGATCAAGACAGACTCTTAAGTGTAACCAAAATAATGTGAAAAAGAAATGACAGCAAATCCATAGATAGTCTGTTCTTTAACCCAGTTTAAAGTGCACAATAGGGCATACCTTATTTCCAATAAGAGGAGAATTTTGAGAAAACCAAGTATCCTGTCTCTCAGTCTGGCAATGAGAAAAGCAAGAATTTATGAACAAACCATTTTTCCCTGCCCTCGAGAATCCACTTACAGCTTTGAGCATTTGATTCCGGAAACCTGATAATTTGTTGAAGAAAGAAAAGAGAGAACCGAATTCAGTTCCGAAACACCAAGCATTCAGCATGTAACTAAATCATCATCTGGAACACAAAGCATAATTAAAGTAATGAAATCACCTTGCAAAAAGTTCATCTGCCATGCAGCACAACGTGCATTATTTTTTGTGCACGCATTCCAATCGCCGTTAGGGTCTGCTGTTCGTGGAGCTAAACTGGCCTGGATCTGAGCAAAGGAGAAATATTCAGGATAGTCATTCATCAGCGTATCACGATTCTACTGCAAGATATGTATCCATCAACCACATGAATCAGAAAGGAATGCGAGGACAAGAAATTAAGAACGCACCTGCCATGTATCATAAGCTGCATTGACCAGAAAAAGGGGAGTCTTGACACTTGCAATTAAGTGCTGGGGGAAAAAGCACTGAAATTTGAACGACGAAGTTAATGATCAACACTAAAAAGAGAAGGGAAACCTCACTCTAAAATTGGGTTCTTTGTATAATCTATATAGAAAAGAAAGTTTGTCTTAGGGATTAAATGCGAGAAAAGAAACTACCAAAGTCGGGTGGAGGCGATTGGTACAACTCCATGGGAGATTCTTTTGCACCCCCTGCAAAATGATTGCATGTCTATTAGTCATAGAAGTTTCAATCCATGAAGCACATTTGAAGGTGGATAGATTTCATATTAAATGGATAATACCTGTAGACTAACCACTCTTCTAAACATACTTCTCAAAGTGCGGCTACCAGATACATCAACTCTGCAATTTCAGATAACAAGATTATTATCTGAGTAAGAACCAAAAGGTATGAGGTATGCCAAAATTTGTTGAAAAATGGATTCTTACACGTCAAGAAACAGTCCAGCATCACTGAGGCACTTCACTCTAGTATTTGCAGGGAACATTCCACGAAATTCATCACAGTGGAGTACAGTTGCAACACCACCAGCAGAGCATCCAGAAAGAAGAGCCTAGAAATCCCAAAGTGAAATGTATAACACTATCAGAAGAGTTAAACATATCCTCTCCGAAAAATTAATGACAATAACCTGATTAGCATAGCGCATTCCTTTTGACATCAAGTCTTCCATAGCAGCTTTCCAGATACGTTGTCCTCGAAAATGCAATTGGGCAGCCTGTGCAACAAATAAACCAATAATTTCAGTTATAACTCATAACATCTATAAGAAACACTGCTTTGTTTGCAACTTTTTGACAATAAAAATCTTAAGAATGTGATGCACCACAACGACCAGTGTCAATACAGCAAGTATTAAACTTGAGTTCCTTACCTCGGGTAGAAATTAAGCAAAATAATTGCTGGTTTTCAACAAGAATTCAAAAATAAATAAGCATATGATCATTTACTCCCACTAACCTCATTGTGACTGTCACCGGCGAAAGATGCACCATCACAATATCGAACCTTAACTCTGTTCCAATTGTAGAAGTCTGCAATTGTTTATGTCCCATCAAGAATATCAGATTACTAATGACGCAGGAAGAATCATATAGGACATGTAGTGCTGCATTTGTAGAGAAATAAGGATGCAGACAGATAGATAACCAGGGTTTTCTCCTGCTTTGTTGCTTAGTATCCCTGCAAATGGTATATGCTTCTCCATATATGCTGATGAACCACGATGAGTTTTCTTACGGTAGACACAGTTTCTGATTGTATCGCACCATCCCCCTCCCTATCAATAAAACAAGTAACCAAAGATGTTCCTTAGCTCCCAGCATATATTACAGGCAAGCCACTCAATGAGAAAAACAATGTTATACCAAGGACTAGTCGGTATCAATTAAGTTACTTCATAAGATATATTTCCTATATATCCTTTAGACGCATACGAAAGGGAAAGCCAAAGAAGCACAAATCATCTTCGCTGAACGAGAAACTTTATATGGTAAACTAATTTGATCAGAGTACTAATGAAATATCCATATAGAAGTACCAACAGTTAGTACCAAACAGAAGTATAACTCAATCAGATTCATCACAACTATTAATGGTGATGTGTTAAGAACAGAACTGCCATAATTCACTCTGTCAAGTTTGTATGACAGATCTTAGTTTTCGTCGGATATTACTTACCTCCAACTGAATGAGCCAACTGTTTGCTCCTGACCCATATCCGTGGTGGATGTGGTAAGCAGGTAATGTTCCATCTAGGCAGACTGCACATTGAGAAAACAAAAGTCAATTAACCACAAGGGAATAGAGGCATCAGTTCCTTTCCTTTGCAATTTCTGAAATTTGCCACATGAGCATCTAACTAAGAAACAGATGGAGTTTCAACTACCTAGGAATCCATCGAATCGTTGGACAAAGAATCAAACTTTAAAAACACACTAATCTATAAAATTTAAGTATCTTTATTAGCAGAAAAGGAGAAATATCTTCTTCTTCTCTTCTTTTTTTTCTTTTTTTTTTGTGAAAAAAGAGTACCTGCTCCTTTGGCAGCAGCTCCATTGATGAGTGTGAGACCCACCATCAAGGGTCTGCTGGAAACCCCATAACGATAGGCTGCATAGCCATACACATTACTCTCTGTATAATGCAGGTCTTCTTCCTGTGGGACATTCACATCCCCACTAAAAGTTCCATCTGTTCTTCTGCAAAACACAAACCCCATAAACCCCAAAACCCAGAAAAGCTTCATGTTGGATGACCCCAGAAATCTCATTGCACAGACAAATGGTAATAACTAGAGCTTAAACCAGAGCTATTTTTTATTTACTTATCAATGTAATTCAGCTGAAGAAAGAGAAGGGGTAGACAAGAGAGACAGAGAAACAGAGAGAGAATGTGGCTGAAGAACAACTTTGGTAATATGAAGAGGAATGTTGTCGTAATTGAGTTAGTAGTGAGCAACCCAACCACCAGTTGGCAGTGGCTAAAAAATCATCTCTCTTTCTTTAGGACTTAGCAAAACAAAAGAAACCCTGTTTGGATGTTCTTTAACATCACTAAGAACGCAATATGCTTCTACCAGAAGTGCTTTCAGTGAAAGTACTTTTCATAAAAGTGCTTTTTAAAAAAGCAGTTCCAAACGAAATAAAGAAAATGGCGGAGAAGAAGCGGGAGAGAAAGGGGGTATTTTGGTTTTGGTTTCTTTCATGAACTCAATTCTATTACTATTTGGTAGTGGCCCTTTAGTTCATGCTTACCGCTAATCAAGTGGGCAACAACCCTAATTAATAAGATAAGCAATAATTGTGAGTGCCTAATTTACACATGCTTCATTCTCTCAACTTTTTCATGAACTATTAAAACCATATAATTTCAAGCCATAAAATATTACAGTCTGGTTGTATTAATCTTCTCTTAATAGTAAAAGGTCTTAGGTTCGAATCCCGTGGATAACAAATTCAACACCAAATTAGGTTGCTCATTGTGTGACTTAACTGAACTCTCTTTTCCCTAAAATATCGACGTACTAAAAAACTATATCATGTCAATAACGTAAATTGATTAATAATGTAAATTGATAGAATTAGAGCATTTAGGGACATTTTAACTTGACCTAATTAACTTATTTTTTTTAAGTAAATAATGTATGCCTCTAAATTTAGTAGGGTTTAATGATATTTGAGACCAGCTCTTAATCCAGACTGACTAGTGAGAACGGCAGCCGACACTTTATTTGATCACCAATCACATCTAGTAGAGAGCTGTACAACACTCTCACTATGACTTCCTCCTTCGGTGGGGATTCTCTTCCCTCCCTCCCTCTGTTCACAGTTTTTTTTCTTCTCCTTTCTACTTTTTTTTTTCTTACTCTCTCTACTACAACGAAGAAATCTTAAGCGTTCAAACAAGAAGGGAGAGAAGGGGTGGAAAAAAAAAAAGACGTGACAGAATCCTTGTCCATCTTTGCATGGCTGTGATGTCCCCATACTTTTCAAATATTGAGTAAACCATCATTTGACCATCTGAACTATTATTTTAGTCGAAATTGACCTCTTGAAATTTTTTTTGTTTTTTTGGTAAAATAACCCCTTAAACTATTTGGAATTAGCTAATTAACCGCTCACCGTCAAGTTTATAAAATGCCACACACTTTGCCGTCAAATACTGGCACGCAACCAGCATGTGATTCACTCTTGAAGATGAAGTCGTGCCAGTATTTGATGACAAAATAGATGGAACATTATCAAATTTGACAGTGAAGGATTAATTGACTAATTTCAAATAGTTCAAGAGAATTAATATACCAAAAAGATAGTTCAGGAAGTTAATTTCAAATGAGTAATAATCTAGGAGGTCAAACGGCAGTTTACCCTCAAATATTCAACATCATCATCCTATTAATTCACATTTGAACATCATGCACACCATCATGAGTTTTATCCTAAAAGCCATACTAATGCTTATGCATGTCATACATTCGAAAATAATTTTTCATACTCTTGGAATGTCATTGTGACATTATCTCATGTCAATCATGCATTAGTAAAAACACATGACAGTGTGTGATTGATTTTACAAACGATAATAAAAATGAGGCAAAACAAGGACATAATCTAAAGTGCATAATAAATTGTTGATTTAATCACTTAAATTACAATCTCCTTGCTACTACTCGCATGCGATTGGTCTTATAATATTGAGTCTATCGAGCAATTTATGAGGTTCATATCATAGTTCACCGAATTGGAAATTCCCAAATGATATCTAATATATTTCATCACTTACAAGTTACAAATATTACAAGATGTTGTGGTCCATGCATCCACCTATATTTATACTTCTACTCTTATATAAAATTAGACTTCCATGACATTTTCATGGCTTTTGGCTTTTGGCTTTCGGTTTTTGGTTTTTGGCTTTTGGCTCTTGGGAATTTTCATTTTCATGTCACGTTACATTTAGCACTCAAAACTCAAATTTTATCTATGAATGGAACTTCTTGTACTAGTACTTGGGGCTTAGACTTTGTTTCCTATTTTTTTCACTTGGCCTCGTTTTGTTTTTCTTCCTTCTCTCCTGCCTTGGACACAAAGCTTACACTACTTGCAGAGAAAGATTGAGGTCCGCCGGCTTTGAGCAACATTTCCTCGTGGACCGTAACGTCATTCTTATACTTGTACCATTGGGCACACCATACATAAATTCCAAAATTAACCACACTAAGGATCGCGAGGAACCAATAGAAATAGTCCGCGTGGCTTTTGTTCATGTCGCGCCCTTCCAGCCACCCCATTTTGTTCTTAGTGAACTTGCTAGTGATGGTGTTAATGAGCTCGACGAAAACCGTGCTCAAGTAGTAGCCAATGGACAGAGAGAGCCAAGAGAAGGAAGTGGAAAGAGAGCGCATGCCGGCGGGTGCCTCCTTGTAGAAGAATTCCATCAGCCCTACGAGTGTAAACATGTCCGCAATTCCAAAGATCGCGTAATGGAAAGAGAGCCAGAAGAGGCTGATTTTGTGGTTGTGGTGAACCATCTCATGTTTTCGCTTGACTTCTACGAGTCCTGCTATGGCCATTGAGATGGCTGAGAGGACAAGCCCCACCCCAACTCTCTGGAGGTGGGTTATGCCATTTGGGTGACCAGTGATTTTGCGCAAGAGGGGAACGAAAGTAAATTCATAGACGGGAATAAGGAGGGTCATGAACACTAGAGGGATCACTGGGATTGTGGCGGATGGGACATCAAAATTGCCAATGCGCGTGTTCATGAGGGTGCCTTGTTGGATTGAAAGGGTTTGCAATTGGGCTAAGCATGTGTTCATCAGGATTGTGCTTAGAAGAATAGGCATCATCCTTGCCAAAACCTTCACTTCTTCCACCTGTGTTACTGTGCAAACTTTCCATTTTCTTGCTGTGTTCGCGCCAAGAATAGCTGCCTTGTCTAGTAATCTGCTCAAAGAAAAGTTGATAGTCTTGTTAATTGGTTTTTTTTTTTTTTTTGCTTATTTTGCACGTTTTCTTGAACAGCAAGTAAATGTCAAAGAGACTCCTAATACTAAGCTCCTAATGACCAAAAAAGTTTGTGTATTACAAGTCACAACGGATGTCTAACATATAATCAGTCACGTGATCAATATTTATCAGAAACGTGGTATATTCAAGTCGTATGCAAGAATTTCTTCTTAGACTGTCCAAAGTTCCGTAAGCGAACAAGTGGTGAAACAAATTAAGGTTTTGAGGAACCTGCCTGAATTGATTGCTATGAGGGATGAACTCTGATTTAGAAGCAGAATCGCGGGCACGTATTTCATACAGCTCATCGGAGCTCTGGGGTACCTCCACCTTCCAGTTCTTTACAGACACCACCAGTACCTGCACAAAAGGGTCATGTCAAATTAATCAGCCCTCTGTTAATGGCATTACTAATCACCCTATATTTGCCAAGTTAAACAATGGGAGAGGAAGGAAGAGAGAGACCTCTAAAACCCTAATCAAAGGGCTCTCTCCTGGAACTCGGACGCGATAATATGGCTTCCCCAATGCAACAAAGATAAGACCAACTGCAGCGCAGGACAAGGAGATGATAAATCCGATATCCCATCCAACATTTGAGCTCACATACACCACAAATGTGACACCAATCACAGCTCCAACTGTTATGCTAAGCAAAAACCAATTGAAGAAGCTGGCTATGTGCTTGTGCTCATTGGGATCTTTGGAGTCGAATTGATCAGCTCCTAAAGCTGGGATTGCTCCTCTGATTCCGCCTCCTCCAAGTGCCACAAAGGAAATCGAAGCGTAAAACAGTAGGGCTTTTGTGCCATGCACACAGGTTGATTCCAGACAAGGTAGAGGTTGCAGGTTTTTGTCATGGGCTTGAATAAACAGCAACATATATCCCTGCAAGTCAAAACACAATATATATAAATATATATATATATATATATATATATATATGTGTGTGTGTGTGTGTGTGTGTGTATTGATTAGTGTAGTCAAGGTGTGAAACAGATAAACGAATTGTGACAAGTCATCAATAATATGTCGATGTCCCTGTTACCAACAAACACAATGACGTTATCTATATTTGTTTTGCAATATCGATGCAAGTATGTTTTCAAACAGACTTCCTACACAGAGAATTTTTGCTGATTAACGTAAGTTCTTTTTGTTTTTCCGTTTAAGATGAATCGGAATAAGTACGTTGGGAGGATGGAAAGAAACAATATTTACCAGCAACTCGATGACGCCAAAGAGTAGAGTCGTGTTGAGGCGGTTCATGTAGGCATCGGAGATGAATCCTCCAACAATGGTGAGCAAGAATGTGGTGCCCAAGTAATTTGTTGTGGTGGTTGCAGAGCCAGAGAGGTCGAAGTGGATGACGAACATGAAGTATAAAACCAGGCTGGCCATGTTAGCCACAAAGCCTATGTTATCCAGGAACATCATTGCTGCACACAAAACACATTCAGCAAGAGCTCAAATTAACGTGATTTCTCGTAAGAGTAACGCTATTTAGACACATAAATGACACTCTTTCTGATATAGGCGGTTCTCAAATATAATTGTACATACCACTAAAGAGTGTGTCAGTCTTATGTGTCTAAATAACATTATAGTGTTCGTTAAGCCATCCGAAAGTTGTCACTTACCAAAGATAAAATAGTTGGCCTTGAATCCACCTTGTTTCCTCTTCAAGGGTTCATTGGCTAAGTCTTTAGCACCAAGTTCATTGTCCTACAAATCAAAACCAACTAATATTAGAAAATGACATACAAAATGTTGTAGTTCTAACTTCTAACGAACAACCATGTATGTTCATATTTTTTTTGGTGTGGGCAGTGCAAAATGCTAAAGTTGAAGAAGCAAGGTAGGAAACTTTAAACTTAGAGTCTACGTGCTTTTAGAATGGCTAAAAGAGCTACTAATAACATTTGGAGAAAAATGTTTAAATACAATTGGATTCAAAAGCACTTTTTAGTAGTTTGTTCACGAAATATTTTCACAAAACACTTGAAGTTTCTATTAAAAACAATTTAATAAATTTCTAATAAAAGTGTTTGTGAGCAAAAGTGCTTCCGTCCTAGTAATTACCATGACGAAGGATGTTAGCAAGTTCCTTTGTCAAAGAGAAAAGGATGGTAGAGACTTTGGAAGAAGAAGAGTGACTGAGGAGTGAGGATAGAGGAACTCGTATCTCTGTGTGTGTGAGGATAGAGGAACTCGTATCTCTGTGTGTGTGTATGTGTGTGTGTGTATATATATACACACACACGGAGCTTACGGAGAGAAATTCTCATTTTTTTGAAAAAATTAGGACACGCTCTCCACCGTTAGATTGATTTTAATGAAATTGTGTGGTTGAGATTAAAACACATGACACACAATCTCAACCACACAATTTCATGAAAGTTAAATCTAACAGTGGAGAATGTGTCCCCATTTTTTCAAAAAAAATGGAAATTTCTCCGCTTAAGCTCCCCGTATATATATATAATACTTGAGAGGAAGGGAATGTGTTTTTGTTTAGACTTTAAAGAGCATAAAATGTTACGCCATCATCTCCAATGCCAGTGGCATCCCAATTGTGGATGCATACAAAAACAGTGGCATTCCAACTCCTAAAATCCCGATATCAAACAACACCATAGGCCGACGGACCGGCCGTGAGAGATCCAACACCTACTTATCTCAATCATCGTTGCTTTTGACAGGGATCTAATCTAACCGATCTACCCCTAATCACTCTCCTAATATAAAATTTAGAAACACAAATATATAATTTAATTACAAATGTTGTTTTCAAACATGTGATGTGCAAGCTACAAGGGCAGCATTAGATGACAAATTCCCAAACAACGTCAAAGGTAGAACCAAAGATACTTAGGTCATCTCCAATCGAAGGAGGGTTAAAGGGCTATGTTTAGCTCTATAGCCTTGTAAGAAATTATATTTTAATGAACAATGTCAGGTTATATTTTATACCATCTCCAACCGAGATGGCCAAAGGGCCTAGGCCAAACATAGCAGTTTGACAAAAAATCATGTCCAACTGAGGGGGCATAAGTCAAACATAATTTATTATTTTAATTGAATTAATATAATTAATTAAATTAAACTACCATATTAAAATAAAATTTTCAGACATATTGGAAGATTATTGAAAGAGGTGGCTTTTTGAAAATTATTGAAAAAATTAAAGGAAAGATTATTGGAAGAGAATAGAATATGAAGAATTGAAATAAAATTAGGTAAGATAGCATGAAATAGTGAAAAGCATGTGAGAAATTGTGTGGGAAAAAAAAATCGTCCAAAAAAAAAGTGGGCTAGGTTCATTAGGCTAGCTAGCTGGAAATGACCAACTCGCTGGCCTGATTTGATGGTTTTGGTCCAGTGGGACCCACAAGCCATTTGGCCTAGCTCTTGGCTAGAAACGGTTTTCATGTCATTTCGAGCTATTTTTAATCTTATGGCCATTTGGCTAGGTTGATTGGAGATGACCTTAGTTGGAGAGACGTCCCCAAAGGTGACTGGTGAGGGCAATTTGGAAATACATTTTCATTGAGTACTTATTCTCATAAGCACTTTTGTTGGATGCACTTTTTATTATGAGTCCAAAAATATATATTTTGTATTGCTTTTAAAATGGCTAAAAGTACATTCTGACAGTGTGTTTGGTAGAAAATTTAGAAGCGCATATGGCTCATAAAAGTACTTTGTGGAGAAGCACTTTCCGATGTTTCTTCGAAAAACACTTTCAAGTGCTATTTCAAGAAATGCTCAAAATTTGATATAATTAATAATGCATTTTAAACGAACGCACTTTTGAACATAAGTACTTTCTAAAAAAACATCTCAGCGAGACCTGGAGGCGCTTTTGGTAACATGAAATTGTTGTCTTACTAGAGGCACTTCCAAATAGAACCCGAGTCGGCTTTTTCCGGGGTGTGAGATTCTGGCCGCTAAGTTACGGCCAGAAGGGGCATTAGATGCTTTTGGCGACTTTTACAATTGAAGACCAGAACTATCCAACAAAAACGTCGACATCTAGTTCTCCTTGCCCTCCACACGTCTGAGTTTACAAGCACATCTTCCAATCTCTTGCCTCCAACCTTCTTACAAGCTCATTGCATCATTGATTTCACATCCAGTCATCGCCTTTGTATTTTCCATCAATTTGTAGTGTACTGCACGGCAGCCACTGCGCACGCTCAAGTGCGGTCGTGTTTGAGCACGAAGAGCAGCAGATACAGCTCCACGAGTGGGTTAGAACATCACATTCGTTAGCTTTTTCTGCAAGTATTCCTTTTTAATCAGCGGATACGACTATGCATTTGGTATCGATGAAGATTCATCTTTATCTCGAATGAATTGCTACAACAATCAATCAATAAATGTGAACAAAAATTTTCAGTTGATTACATGTATGGTTTCTATTTTTTGGTGAACGAATCCTGCAGGGCATTGTCTTTGGTGAACGGATCTTGTAGGGCGTCGTCTTCTACTTGACTGAAGTAGTAATGTGAGGCCAAACAAACGAGTATGTCTGTAAGGATAAGACCCGCCACATCGAAAACAAACTTTGGGGCAAATAAACCCCATACCTGCAAGCAAAACATATGGTCATGGGTGTCCAATAATCGTTGAAAAATTAATATAAGTTGTTTTGGAAAGACGACCTTACCATTAGATGCCGCCTGTGCATTGTAACACATATTATAGTCGCTGTGACCGAAGTAGCCATGATGAGCCCATAAATCATGTACACCTAAGACATCGATCACGACCAATTAACTTTCAAACTGGCTAGACAATCCACGAGCCCTATGATCTTACGGAAAGAATCCCTTTTACAAGGATAAAACTTACAAAGATAGCACACACATGACCTATATGCAACAAAATAAACTTACTAGAGATAGTCGTGTGAGCACAAATTTCTTCCCTTTCTCGGTCTGGCCCAGGCGTGCAACAAGAAATGGAAGTCCAAATATTGGAAGGATGAGAGAAAAACCAAATGTGTCCATTGTAAGGAGGATTGCTTGGGGAACTAGCATGAAATCATCGAACCTGACATTAAACACAGGGTTTTAATAATCTATCCACAGGGCACTATGAACACTAACAAGGGCAAAAGCGGGAGCCAATCACTACTGGATTCTTTCCTTTTCAAAAGATAAGTAGTCAAAAGTGACTACTGATCCAATACCCGCGACTCACCCAATAAATGCAGCACCATATCGGAGGCCGTCAAAAGCACACCTGAAGAAAAGTTTGTCTTGGGTTATGAAACATAAGAGGGCGAAAAATGTTGAAAACAATGCAAATATAATATAGAAAAATCAACTCTTCATTAAATCATAAAAGTTATTTTTGTAGGGACCAAACCAAAACGATTCCAAAACTGACGCAAAGTGTGCTGGTAAGAGAAATCAGAAAACAAGAAAATCATAAAGTAGGAAGCAAGCAACAAACCAATGACCGGTGCAGAAAAACAGGCACACAGCAAAAAGGCTCCACTGCGTTACAGGAATAGGATCAAGCATTGTATTCCAACTGCCTCCATCTTTGGCATCCAGCTCTATGTTATCCAGCCTCATTATGCAATAACCTGTCAAAAGTAAGAAGAAAAATTATTACAGGTACCAAAACTTTAAGAAAAAGAGCAACAGTTTCATAACAACATGCTTTATCCAATTAAACAACATCTACGACTGAACAAATATTGAAATAAAAAAGTGAAATATAACAAAGGCCAAAAGTTGGATGCAAAAGTACCAAGGGAAATTTTATTGGCCAAAACAAACCATTCAAGAGAAAATAAAGCACCGACACTATAAATAACTAAAGCACCCACCTCCAATAACGAATGCTAAAGCAATCCAAGGACCCTGCTTTCCCAACAGAAGAATGACTGTTGAGCTCCAGGCAGAAAACATGGCCACTGTTTTAATATATAAGACTTTGCTGCAATCTGAGGATTTCCCTTCATTGAAAAGCTGATTAAATGCCAGTAATAACAATTGTCCAAATCCAATGGCATATATCAGACGAGGAATGTAATTTCTTCCTATGCCTTTAAGCACCCCGGCCAGATTGAATATGTTACTTTCTGAAGCCCAATGCACTGCTATTAGTATATAACTTATATTAGTTCCCATGATAATATACTTCCAAATCCCCTCGGAAGAGCTTCCAGTAATTGCCTTGCGCAGCAAAAATGCCAATAAAATCAGGGAAACTGCCGGTATAACTTCAGCAACAATATTCCAAACTGGAAACCCTGCGGTGATCCTGAGCATCCATGAAGGATATGCATTAATAATTTCAGAACTAGGAGCCTGCTTTGACAATCCAACTTCAATAGTAAATCTGCAAATGGTGATCAGAAGAAGGAAAACAAGTGCCTGCAATTACATCAGCGAAAAATGATCATTACAAGAAACTATATTTGATATAGTTCTATCAGAAATGCAATAACAAATTTGTAACAGTATTTCCGCAATATCTAATTAAAAAGAATTGGGGCCTTGAGTGAGGGCACGGTAATAGAAACCTGAGGTAAACAACTACTCACTTCTAATATCATCTTCTTCTTCATGATTGAATATCGCATCTTAATTAGTCCAGTTGTGGCCAAAAGAAAGCATGCCACTTTTCCTTCTTCCACTGCTCACAAGGTTTGCATTAAAGAAAAAAACAATGAGTAAAAGTTAGTTTGCCAACATGAGCATTAACCATGGATTTTGTGCATCCATGCATAAATAAACAGTATCTAATACTTACAGATAAAACTATTCGAGAGGAAGCTGCATGCACGCATCACCACCATAAAACAAGAAAAAATTAAACCGAAGGAAATCCCAGAATCTCCAGATGAAGTAAAAGAAAAACCATATTCCTCCTTCACTTTCTTAATTGCAAGGAAATGGACAAGAAGTGATATCAGCATAATGCCAAGTCCAGCACCCATCATCTTTAAATTAAACTCAGTCCATTTAGAGCGTGCAAGTTCTGCAACACTTGCTAGGAAATCAGAATACAAATTAATTTGCCTCTTAAGAGCAGGCAATAATTCATTGTGGCTTTCCTTTTCGTGTGACAGCAACTTCTTTGTAGTATGTGACCATCTCTCCTCTGCTTTAGCATACATGTCTGCTATGTGCAACAAATCTTCGTGGGAAAACCCAATAACTGATGAAGCAGAATATATATCTATATATCTTTTTACCTAAACAAGAAGAATCCAACAATTATTTAATATAAATGATGGACGGTTAAAGCTTTCATCTAAGAATTTATGAAGTACATTGACATAAGATAAACTGCTAAAGTAATACCTGCCAAGAATTGGTGCAGAGTACATTGGCATAATTCAGCATCCATTGTTCCAACTTTGACTGATTTTGGGAATTGCCCACACTATCTTCAAAATTCCATGTTCCAGCTCCTAAAGCATAGAGCTGAGGATTAACACGCCCAATACTGAAAGGAAAACCAATATATGTGAAACAGCTAGCATATAAATTCCTCAACAACAAAAAGCTAAAGTATGACACAGTGGAATAGAGGTGAACTATCCAATGTACGTTGATTATTGTGAGATCTACATAAAATAAATTGGAAATGCAGGAAGCTGTTCCGCAATACGGGTAACGGGACTGAAACAGATATAAGACGACACAGATATAAGAAACCAAGTTTTCAAGCTAGTCAAGCTCTGAGAAGGATCACCAGGCATTGTCAACTGGACACAAAGTGAATGCATTTTCAGTGTGCAATGCTGTTACAGAGTACCAACTACCATGATAACACTGCATAACAAACCCAGATAATCCAACCACGTGATCATTTGACCTCACACAAAGATAAAAACAAAAAGCCCAGTTTGCAAGGCATTTTGTGCTACAGTGGCAGCTTCATCCAATAGATTACCTTAGGGTCTTTTATTTTTTATTTTTTGGTCTAGAAATGACCAACCTGGTCAAATGTTGTCCATATATAAGAACTGGCTCAAATAAAGGAAACAAATGTTGACTTCATGATCGCTGAATGTTTCATTTTATTTTCATCAAGTACTGGCTTGCAGCTTGCCCATGGTATTATTGATTGTAGAAGAGAATAAGGAGCTGAGGTAGTCATGTCATGATCAATATAATCAATAAGCAATGACATGCATAATGGCGTAAATTAAATTGATAGGATGCTTACACTACACCTTCCAAAAGGAAAGGGGATACCAAGCAGCGCTGATATTGTCACTGCAAAGTCAAGCTGCAGAGAGTGACTTGACTAAGGATGGGTGATTGGCAAGTAACACAAAATAAAATATATTAACCCATTCTAACCTGCTGTATGGAACTCGCACAAATATTCCTCCCATCCTGGAGCCAAACAATAAATAATTTATTCAGAACAAAAAATTAACTTATGAGTTATGACCCATACAAACCTAATTAAAAATGCCATTTGAACAAAGAGATCTTCTTTAAAATTCTTGAGGCTTATAGGACTCCTACCCTATGGAGAGTCTGAAAGACAAATTAGTTTTATGACCTATCTAATCAAGTTTCATCAATCCCTCTAAGTAATAGGCAAAAGTAGATTTTGCAAATTTAAACTCCTTTCATTTTCAAGGAATAACTTGAGCCTCCATAAAATATAAGAGAAGAGTGGCAAAGGAATTAACTCATTCGTAGGTGGAAGATTTCTACGTAATTTATAAGCCACAAGCATATATATGTGTTTTGGGAGAGAGGGGGTACCAAATCAAGTTCACAAGATGAAGTATCAAACTCTGATGGTATGGGAGATGGAGGATTCTTAAAGCTCACAGCAAATAATGATGTCTCAACCTGCATTATGTTTTATTGAGTTAGCATGAGTAAAACAAAAAGACAAACAAAAACGTTTAAGAAAAAAAACACATTTAATTCGTACCTCTTCAGAACTCCCCCCGCCATGATCTCCATTCACAGTCTGACCATGATCGCCCATCACAAGCAAAAGAGTATTCTCATGTAAGGCCCCTGGCGCAGACTGCCTCTCCAGTGCTTCAACTACTTTCTAAAGCAAACTGATCAGTTTGTGAGGAAATTAGGGAAGGATAGATAAAAGGCTAGACCTATTGCATTAGGTGAACAAGACGAAGGGCACCAAGCAAATGTATGTTCCTAAAATGCTAAAACTATTCAATACTTTGAAACAATGACCCAAAGGTTTCAGAAAGTTGGGGAAAGAAAATATTTTCAATAATATTTCCCACGTGTTTGGGGTTCAAAATTATACTTGTATTGCTTATCTTGGAAGAAAAGGGAAAAACACGTAAAAATATTAAAAACTGGGTAATTTATCACAGGGAGCCAAGTAACAGCCAACTAGTAAGTAACCAATAATTAAATATCCATAGAAGCAAAGCGTCCAATGAAGAATACTTTCTAAGAGCAATTTCCATATGTGAGTTTGAAGACTTACCAGTAAGACATTGTTGTATTGCTCCAACTTTTCTATCATTTGCATAGAATCAACCCCAAATATATGCCCAGCATGATCCTGACAATTGAGATAGTTTTAAATAAATAAATAAATTATATAGAGCCTGCACAGCTTTCAGTGGAAGAACATAATCTGCTTCTCATACGGAACCCTTGGTTACTTGAGCAGTTCTTCAGAGAGGAACAATAGACACAATATCCAAATCTATTTATCACTGGAAAAATCAAGCAATCAAACCATACCACACCAAGAAAGTGTGCGATAAGAACATCCCAATCTTCTTGGTACAAGAATGGAAGAAGGTGCTCAATGCAGCCATTGTCCACCTGGAACAGAAAGACAAATTACTTCAATCCATGATCAAATTCAAAATATGACTGAATTCAAGAAAAAGGTTAAAAAGTGAAATGTTTATGTTAGGCATACCGTATCAAGATCTCTAACATTGAAAGAGGGGTAAGGAAAAGATTTTTCAAAATGATGAGGAAACAACTGCGTCCATGTATCATCCCCCATCATTACAACTCGCTTTCCATTTTTAGCCAACTGCAGGTTGGTCCACATTTCAGACTTACGACAAGAAGTTCTACAACTTGAAAGAAGGAATAACTATGCCAAGTAAATCATGGCGGGAGAGAGAGAGAGAGAGAGAGAGAGAGAGAGAGAGAGAGAGAGAGAGAGAGAGAGAGGAACCTGATGTATCAAGTTATCTTCCACTATTGCTGGAGCACCAAAGCTGTTCCCAACATCAATAAAAGTCGGCAATCCACCAGTTGTCAAGCCCTAAAAAACATTGGAAGGGAAGCAACTGACACAGTTAAAATTCATCCTTGGCATGAGGCCAGCAAGCAGGCTCTAAATTCACCAAATTCTGAATATGAAAGCATGCATTGCTGCTAGACTAGAAAAGCAAACTCAAAAGCATGGAGCATTAAATGATAATCCATGAAAGACTAAATTTAAAAGGTGCATGAAGCATTGTGCAAAGCAACCATCTTGAAGTTCTTGCAATTTCAAACAAGTGAAAAGGCTAACCTTCAAACGCTGCAAACTCGTCGTTGGCGGATCAGCAATGGCTTTAAAAATCCGAGCAGACGACGCATTTCTGGCTGCCATGTCTTGAACAAGTTTTAATTTGTCCATCCATGGTTTTGATTCTGCAACAACATTTATCAAGCACTCGACTTTACAATCGCAATCGCATTGCAGGCAACAACTAATGAAGTGAGAATTAAAAATGCTAACCTTGAAAGAAAGTACTGGGAGCCACAAAATCAAACCTGAAAAAAGCAAAGAGATTAACAAAACTGAGATTGCCCACATTATTTTCTTGGATAAATTTGATAAATTTGAGATGGGGTTTACCTGAGAGCGTCGAAAACGATGATTACAAGGCGCCCAACAGCAGGCTTGCTCCAGCAACGCTGCTGATTCGGGTCAACGGTGTCGTTTCGGTTCTGGGTTTCTGGAACGGAGTAGGAGCAAGGCGACTGCGAAACGTCGGAGCAGTTGCTGTAAAATGGAAGCTCCGTCCGGGTGAGAAGAAAGCCTCTGGTGAATAAGAGAATGGCGACGACGTGGAGCGCCATGATCGCCCAGGGAATCCATATTCGTTTTCCCATCTTGCAAGTAATTGCAGGAAAAAAGAAGAAGAAGAAGAAAAGGGATGCTGGTTTCTGGGTTTCCTGTGGGATCTTGAATTTTAAGGGCAGTGATTGCCGCGCATTGATGGCGTTTGATTCAGTGCATGACTTCCATCTTGCAACAGCACTGGCGTCTGCGTTTTTTCTTGCTCCGGCTACTTCTCGCACTCCCTTCTTTTGGCACCTTTTTTTTTTTTTTTAAATAATTTATTTCCAATAAACACCTCTTTTCAATTTGTCTAAATAATCCAACAAATAAGAAGTTGTCTAAAGTGGAAAATTTGGTAATTAATTTTTTATTTTTTAGTAACGTCTTTCTCGTGGATATTTCTGTTTTTTCTTTTCTTTTTAGAGGGAAGACAACTGGTAATAAGTCACACTTATACATTCTTTTTGGAGGCCAGGAATATTCATAGAGGTATTTCAACATTTCTCTGACAACAAGTCTGGTTGAGATTTATCTGTATTCAGTTTGTAATATATAAAGCCTTTGAATTTGGTGCAGATGAGTAAATTTTTAATTCCGCTTAATATATTTCTCATACTCAAATTTACGTAATTCAAGTATTTACTAACTTTTATTGTGAATTCAAGTAGTTACTCTCCCTTGTGTTGTTTTGATAAAGTTTTCAACTTCATAACAGTAATCACCTTATTTTGACTTATAATCATTTGTGTTAAAAAATAATTCTCAATTTAATTATATAGTTTTAAAACGAGATTTTTTAACTTTAATTTTTCAAGAAGATTAAAATTTAAAAAAAAAAATTTGATGTTAGATTGAATATTGATTTTAATCCCTAATGTGTCCTTAATTCAAAATAATTAATGTGCATTTTATTTAATGTCTCCCATTAAATATTTAAATTTATTAATACACAAATTTTAATTTATTTTTTGACAAAAAAAAAGGTTTTTAATTTATTAATTTTATTTAACATTCTTCAAATTTGAAAGACTCAATTAATGTACCTAAATGTTAGTACCGAAATGTATTATATTGAACTAATATATTTAAATGTTAGTGCCGAAATGTATGTACTGAAATATATGCACCGAAATGTATTAATATTAAATTAATGTACCTAAATATGTGTACCAAAATGTATTATATTAAATTATTGTCCCTAAATGTTTGTATCGAAATGTATGTACCGAAATGTGTTACCTAAATGTTTGTATCAAAATGCATGTACCGAAATGTGTGTACCTAAATGTATGCACTGAAATGTATTATAATGAATTTAATGTACCTAAATGAAGAAGATAAAGTACATCGAAATATATTTTATTACAAAAATTAGTTTATCTAAATGTTTACAACAAAAAATATTACGATGAATGAAATGAAAATGAAAATTATAATGAAATAAAATTAATACATTAAAATTTATAAAGAAAAAGATAAATAATTAAAAAAATCAAAATATAATTAATAAATTAGGTTATTAATGTATCAAGTGACTAAAATTATATTTTAATCTTACGCATGATTTTTATCTAAAGTCATATTTGCCAATAATTAAAATAAAGTTTTCTAGTTTCAAAACAGATTGGTGGTACACAGTTTTTGTAGCAATATAGAATGAAAGCCAAAGCAGGTTCCTTTGGCAAATTTGAATACATTCTTCCGGCAAGGCTTTTCTTGTCAGTCAGTCAGTCCGGCAGCTGAAAATCACCCGATTTTATCGTCGGCATGCAACATTACCGTGTTAAAACTGAAGATTCTTCTTCCATGGATGCACACCCTATAACGGTGCCACGAGCTGACCCAATCA
The DNA here is from genome assembly GCA_963580275.1 of Crataegus laevigata. Classification (NCBI taxonomy): domain Eukaryota; kingdom Viridiplantae; phylum Streptophyta; class Magnoliopsida; order Rosales; family Rosaceae; genus Crataegus; species Crataegus laevigata. Next base: position 10,202,873 of record OY756940.1, on the reverse strand, counting down.
TCGGTCTAGTTTCCCTCCATTTTAATGGCTTAACCGAGGGGTTGCAAACCCTCACCAGACCCAACTTCACAATGTCAAACCTCCCGGCACCAGATTGTTCCCACTTGAAAGCCTTCCCTCCCAGAACATAAAGTTCGCGTCTTAAGGCAGCAAAACCGTAGCCAAAAGCCTCTAGCTGCCGAGGGTGATCACGAAAAATCACCAATGGAACTGAGCCTATGTTGTACCACTCTCCCTTGTCAGTATCCCTTGTTTTAATCAAGCTCTCGCCCCAGTCTACAACAGTATATATTCGATTATCTCCTATCACCTGAACTGCAAATTGCATTGCCCTAGAAAAAGGCCAGATGTCTTCCACGGTGCACCATGTTCCCTCGGATGGAGTAAAAACCTCGGAGGTAATTTTGTCCGGCAGGCCTACTTGGTCACTGAGAACATGAAATCTGCCTTTGTATGATAAACCTAAGCAGTCCATCTGAGGATTAAGCATTGGCGGCAACTCCTCCCATCTGAAAATTTCAGACAGTTATAACTCGAGTAAAGAAATACCATATTAAGAAAGAAACACAGTTGAATCAGTTCGCTATAATATTATCACAAACACGCAGCCACACACACATTATGTTATCTGCTATTAAACCGTCGGGCCTCACTTCTAACGAGAGAGGTAAAGATAAATATAAGGAAAGTCGGTAATTTACCAAACCTCAAGGAAGACTGAAGTAGTTTGCTAAAAATGAAACGGCAAAAGATAGTACAGCAAGAAATGAAGAATGAAAAACTTTTCCATACGTAAATATGAAAGAAGCAGTGATAGTAACATCAGTTCTCAGACATATTTGAAGTGCCAAATATAAGAAACATACTTATTAGCCACTGGATCATAAACCTCGGCAAGAGCAAGCCCTCTGGTGCAAGAAAAGTTGCGGCCCCCTGCAACGTAAATTTTACCAGAAACAACACTACATGCAAAATGAGTACGCGGTGTGATCATGCTTGCTACACCAGTCCATTGTTTCTTAAACGGATCAAACTGCATCACCTCATTTGTTATCAAAGGCTTTTTGTGGGGAACCCGTGGATCATTCTGCGCATAGGACCCTCCAATAACGAAAAATCTGTTGCAGACTGTAATACTTGAAAATCCAGTGTGTTTCCAGTCACCATGAACGGTGGGAATCTTTGGCAAAGGATGCCACCTATCAGCTTCAGGATCATAAGCAACCCACTCATTGTTAGATCCTTCTGTAAGAACAAACAGCCAGTTGCCGCACCATTCTTCTCTAGCTTTATAGTTGGCATAGTCCGCGCTGCGCAATAAATCTCTCCACGTCTTGGAGACAGTTTCGAGCAATCCATGGTACCCATGAGACACCATTGCCAAGCATCTCAATGCCAAATCATAAGGCAATCCAGGAATAATACATTGGTGCAGAGATTCCCTATATTCCAAAGGATTGACAAATTAAACCAACCGAATCCTTGAGAACGAAAAATGAAAAACCGAAAATCAACATGCATATAGAGCTATAAAATAAAGGTTGGTTCTTTGCAAAACCGACAATTGCATTTACCAAGTCAGTCGTATAAGAGTTTCATCCATCAGCTAAAATTCGAAATTTCGGATTGACCCATACACCATTTCTACAAAATTTTAAGCATGGCATTCTTACTGAACAAAATTGATATGTTAGTTGGGAGCTGAGAGAAACAATTTCTTACATGAATCAATACATCCAGAAAAAAAAAATGGTTCCTTTTTCTTATGAATCTGAAATGGGCACCTGCAACTCCCCCTACAGAAATAAAAAAACAACCTGAAAAATTAAAGGAAAATGGATTAGACCTCTGATGAATTCATAAAAATTGAGAAATATTAAAAGAAAAATAAAATAGAGAAAATTCAATGGGTGAAAAGGATTACAAAAATGGCAGGTAAATGCATTGTTTGGCCTTCTGGATTCTGGGTAGAAAATTAAATCCAAGCTAGCTTCGTTTGCAGTTTCAGCGGCTCCAAACCTCTGTGGCTCTCATCACTTACCTTCAGAACTTGATGGGGAACAAGAAGACGACGACCAAGACCCCACAGACGGAGATTCATTTTATGGGAGGATAAATTGGTTCTCTTCTATTTTTAGAGACAGGTGAAACATAACGTAATCATGAAATCCCATTCCTACCAATAAAAACACGTGTTAATATCTTTATGCCTTTTTTTATTTGTTTTGGTCATACATGCCTGCCCAGTGCCTACTTTTCTTGAAAATGGAATTTAAAAAGTTGACTCGTGGCAGGAGAAAAACGTTGTTTTATGTTAACGGGAAGAAGAATGTTGGCGAGCACGACTTTGTTGATTAGAGTTATAATATAAATTTTATGATAAATTATAAAAAATTATTTCAACTATTGGGTCGAAAACAGTTTCATATCTCATCTTTAAAAAGTTTCAATGTCATACTCTTACTTACGAATTTGTTTCAATTAGGGCTGGGCACGGGCCGGGCCGGACCCATTTTTGAAGGGACCGGACCGGACCCGGAATTAAAGGAGACAGGTCGGGCCGAATCGGGCATTACAATTTTGAAAATAGAAACCGAACCTTACCCGTCCCGGTTGAAACTGGCCGGTTCAGCCCTGGTACACGGGTCCCTTTTTTTTTTGTTTAAAAATGTTTACTGCACAAATTGCAGTTTGAAATTTTGTTGTTTAAAAATGTTTGCTGCACAGATTGCAATTTGAAAAAACTGCATAGATTGCAGTGTGAAAAAACAGATTGCAGTTTGAAAAAACTGCACAGATTGCAGTTTCAAAAACTGCACAGATTGCAGTGTTTCAAAAACTGCACAGATTATAAATAGAAACGGGTCGGTCCGGGGCCCCGTTTTTTCTAGGATATAGGACTCGGCCCGCCCCGTAAATGACAAGGACCCGCCCCGCCCCGTTTAGTTTCTAAAATATTTGGAACCGGCTCGTACCAGCCCCGAACCTACATTACCCGTCCCGACCCGCGGTTCCTCTACCCGTTTGCCCACCCCTAGTTTTAATGTCATACCTCCCGTCAGTTGACTATCAATTCCTCAGTTAAATGCTGACGTTGCATACTTTTTAATAATTTTTAAATAAAAAATATGTCACGTCAGCATTTAACTAAAGAATTGACAGTCAACTGACGAGAGGTATGATATTGAAACAAATTCGTAAGCAAATGTATGACATTGAAACTTTTTAAATATGAGATATGAAACTGTTTTCAACCCAATAGTTAAAGTAGTTTTTTGTAATTTACCCTAAATTTTAGGTACTATTATTTCAAGATCCATCCGAATGGAAATTCATTTTTTCGATGATCTGATCAGAGTCTCTAACTGAAGTGTTTGTAATCTTTTGTTTTTTTTAATGAAGGAAAAATAACGGTTTGTAAACTAAATTTCATATTAATAAAACTCTATTTGTTAACAAAAAAAAATTAATGAAATTACTGTTATACCCTATTATACATAACAAAGAGAAAATATTAGAAAAGAAAAAAATGGGACATTATAGTAATTTCGCACAAACAAATTTTTAATTTTTTTTTCTTCTCTAAACCTCACAGTCATATCATCATATCATTACCTCAACTCTCTCTCTCTCTCTCTCTCTCTCTCTCTCTCTCTCATTTGCACCCATCCACGTCTATTTTTTCTAACTTCCCCATTCCACTAATTTTTTTACATGAATTTAATTTAATTTTTTTTAATATTAAATCACACATGTACTGCATCTAGTAATTATTAAGTTAGTTTTGGGGTGATCTACTCCTTTAAATAAAAGAAAACATAACTTGGCAAGGATGAGTTTCTCCTTAAGATATTTTGCGACTAATTTATGAAATTTTGTGTTTACAATCAGAATTGTTTATATTAAAAAGGGTGAAGTGCCAATTTAGTCTCTGAATTATCATCGCAGTGAAAATTAGATCCCTGAATTATTTTTTTAGTAAAATAAGTCCTTAAATTCCTTAGAAATTGCTAATTTCATCCATACTATTAAATTCAAAGCTATTTTATCCAATTTTCCGTCAACTTAAGTCACTTGACACACTTTAGAATGTTTAGAGTGTAATACCATCATTTTCTCGTCTATAAGCCCTTAACATTTCATATAGGTTGCGAATTTAATGTCTAATTTACCCTCAAAAGTTAACTTACACTGTTTATTTATGAAAAACTACCAATTTATCCTCAAAAGTTAACTCTATATACTATTTCTTTATGAAAAAACAACCAATCTACCCTTCAATGTGTATCACGTGCAAGTAACATGACTTAAGTTGACGAAAAATTGAATATAATAGCTTCGAATATAATATTAGGGATGTAATTGGCAAATTTTTATAATTCAGGGACTAATTTTTTTGAAAACATAATTTAGGGACCTAATTTTAACTAAGGTGATAATTCAATGACTAAATTGGTAGTTTACCCTATTAAAAAATCACTATGTAGAGATCAACTTAGCAAAAAATTGATAAAATATGAATGTTTAGTCATTGTACAGCATAAAACAGATGGTCAACATACAATAATAGCATTACAAACCGTCTATCTATTTGTTATAGCTAATTGACTAAACAACCTTATCTTTTAATTAATTTTTTTTCAAAAAATCTTTATAAAGTGGTTGATAATATAAATCGTTTTCATAAGTATAAAGTTTAGTAAATCAGTCACAAAATATTTTGAGGAGGAATTCTTACTCAATCTTAAAGAGCCAAACATTTGTCTTTAAAAAGGTAAGAAAGTTGATGATCAAATTGAGAGTCGAACAGATAAATCATACGAAGGTTATAAGTTCATGTGACATTACTAAATTTGATTGACCAACATAAAATTTTCCTTTTAATAGCAACCAGACTGGCAATGCCCGCTGCGAGGCGCAAGCAATGGCGGATCCAGAATTTTAAACTCGGGGGGTCCTATTAATAAAGGTCAAAAATTTTGTAGACAATTGTAAACAAAAATAACATTGAAAATATGGTCCTTTTGTCTTGAGCTTGAACTACCCGAACAAATAGATGGTCCAATTGGCTTTGGCTTGAATTTTTTTTCCATATTTCTTATTTCTAAACTAAAATTTCATATTTCTTATTTCTAAACTACACATTTAACAAAAAATACAAAACATATACCAATTACCCAATAAACAAAAATTCCATCTAAATTCTAATGATCAAATAAGTATAAACATAAAACATATCAACACTCGTATCAATAATAGACTAAAAATCTTCATCAATATCTAATATAATTTAATTGAGATTAGATTAGAACAAAAAAACGTACTTGAATTGTGAACCAAATAGTGGTGGCCTACAGATTTGGGGAGGTATGATATTGGAGTAATAAAATTATAATATGGGATTGGGTGTGGGTGTGGGTGTGGGTGTGGGTGTGAGATTTAGAATTTTAGGGTTTTGAAATCTGAGGAGTTGGGGATTGGAAATTGGATGAATATGTTAAAGCTGGGCATTGGGGGGAAGCAGAAGAGAAATTTGGGTGGATATGTTATTGGGCATTGGGGGAAGCAGAAGAGCGAGAAACGGGGGAAGGGTGGGACAGTGGGGAAGTCCAGTGGGATTTAAAATAAGGGAACTTTAACGAAAAGCTCCCGGTACTGTTCACTTTAACGAAAAACCACATTTTTACACTAAAAAGTCAATCCTGCTACTATTCACTTTACCCTTTATTTTGTCCTTATCATTAAAACTCAAAGTTTTTAAGCCCTTTTCATTAGTTTCCCTTTAAAATAATGGACAAACACTTTGGGTGGGATTTAAAAAACAATTTAAAACAATTGGGCAAAACACTGTGGTTTTGGTCCAATTATTTTCTTTCTTCTCCGACAAGAAGACGTCGTACCTGAAACCTGCACTGCACGAGGGGTCCCGGAAAATTTCTAGCAACGATTTAAGGTAGCCGAAGGGTCCTGGGACCTCCCAGATGACACGCCCGCCCCTTATATTATACTTAAATCCTAGTAATTTAAACCCCAAAACGTTTTCAATTATTCATTTTAATCCCTAAAGGTTTTCTGAACTTTCAATTTAGCCCCCAAACCCCCCTTTTTAGTTTAAAATTGTTTTTGTTCTTAAATGGTGAGCCCAATGGGCCCACCCGGTTTGTCCCCCCGAGTCCTCTCTCTCATTTCTGTCCCTCTCTTCTTTGTTCTCTCTCGCTCTCTCGGACTCCCTCTGCACTCTCACCCTCTCTTCCGTAACCCTCTCTCCCTACCTCTCTCGCTCGACCTCACCACCTCGAGTCACGCTCAGACGCACACACTCTCGTCCTCTCCCTCACTCTCGCGTCTCTCTTTCTCTCCCCCGTGGACTTCGCGACGAACGGAAAAACCCAGAGAAATTCCCCCGGCGAGTTCTCTACATTTTCCGACGAGGTAAGCCCCAATCGTCCTCCTCTTGCACCATTCTGCATTTAGACTAGAAATTAGAAGTAATTGCTGATGTTTTTCGAAGGTTTTGGTGGCGATCGACGCACGGGTGCACACACCAGTTTTTCCGGCGAACCCCGTGAGCTCCGAGGACTTCCCCGAGCAACTCCGGCCATCCCTCGCCGATTGGAAGGTACCAATCTATCCCTCTCGTCTCACTCGTCATTTTGGTAGCTAGATCGGGGGCTGGAACCACCGTTTTCCGTCGGCCGGAGCTCTAGGAGCTCCGGTGTTCTTCCCCGGCGCACCCAGGCCTTCGGGCCGTTTCTGGAACCCCTCGGGCCTTAGGCCCGCAAGCCCAAAACCCCAGCCCATTTATATTTTAATGTTTTATTTTCTGTTAATTAATTAGTTAAGGCCTTTGGGCCGTTTTAGAACTTCGGGCTTTAGGCCCGTTTAGGACCCAGCCCAGTTTAGTGGCCCGTATTGTTTTTATTTTAATTATGTAAAAATCCAAAGGCCTCGGGCCTTTTTGTACGGGGCCTTGGGCCCGTTTATCCCCAACCCAAAAGCCCTTAGGGCCTTGGAACCAGAAACCCAAACCCAAGGCTTATAAGCCTTGGGCCTTTATTCAAACCAGGGCCTTTGGGCCCGTGACCCTTAACCCAGAAGCCCATTGGGCTAACCCTTAACCCTAACCCAAACCCAAGACCCTAGTGGGTCAGACCCTAACCCGGACCCGTTGACCCTTGACCCAGACCCAGACCCGTTGACCCGACCCGGGTTGACTGACCCGTTGACCCGTGGGTTGACCCGTTGACCTGGTCAACGGTCAACGATCAGCGTTGACCTTGACTTTGACCGGTCAACGGTCAAAGGTTGACTTTTCGGTTGACTTTTTCGGGTTCCGTTCGGGACCCCTCCTAGGCTAATTTCGACGTCCTGGACCCGTTTTTGAGGTCCGTTTTCCCAAATAAAATGGTTAGAATGGAGTTTGACTAAGTTGTACCCTTTATGTGCTTAGGGGCAACTTTTGGGATTGTTCTAGATTCGCTAGCAGTGCAGCGCTGGACGGCTAAGTACGGTGAGTGGACCCCTTCTAAAATACTTACTTTATTTTGAGAAACTATGTGAATGAAATGCTTGAGTATAGAATAGTGGGATATGATGTTGAGTATTGAATACTGTGATATGGTGCTGAGTCTAACTAAATATATGTGGCATTGATCTGATATTACCTAGTGGTCCACTTCCGCTACGGGATGAAGGGATAGGGTTCCGGTCCATCCCGGGCGACGGTTATGGTGCTGGCATAGGGCCTGGAGTGTGTTACCTCTGACTTTCGAGTACAGGGACGGGAAGCTGGCATTGGGCCTGAAGTGTGGTTTCCTCTGACTGTATGCTCAGGGACGGGGAGCTGGCATGGGGCCTGAAGTGTTATATTGGACATTCACTAGCGATTATTCTGATATGTTTATGACTCTATACTTATGAGCTGTTATGTGGGTATTACCTTGCGTGTTGATCTGAATTGAGATATTGTACGATAAAAATGCGATTATGATTATGAGTCGTGATTGAAATACTGTGTTGTATGGTAGGTGTAGGAAAACTTACCTATATATCATGTTTTGGTTTTCTAACTTGGGGGTTAGTATCTTGATAACTATTTTCTTATATGTATATCAAATTGGTCCACTCACCTTTGTTTTGCGCCCCCTTCAGGGCTTAGATTCGAGGCATGAAATCCCGGCGTCGAGACACTTCCGCATTTGGCATCTTCGAGTCCTCTCGGCATAGGACCTACTCTTTTGTGTATTAAATTTGGTATTCTTTCTTGTAATATTTCCAATTAGATGTATGTTCTGAACACGTTCCTGAAATACTTATTAAATGTGTAATCTAAATTCATATTTCTCGTTTTTATACCTTCTAGATGGCTTTCGTCACCCCTCGGGTGTCGGCCAGCACGTGACCACCCCGATGTCTACAGGACATCGGGGTCGGGGCGTGTCACCAGATCTCTCTGTGGATCCGCAACTGGACGCAAGCCTTGCTTCACGAGTTAATGGGCTATCTTACCGGTCGGCCTATTTCTTAATATATATACTAGTATGTGCTCAAACATAAAGTGTGAAATTTTTTACTTTTGTTTTTAAATTGAAGGAGAGAAAGAGTTAAGAGAGATGTTTAATTTTTAATTTTTTTTAAATTAAAAATGATAAAATTATATATAGGTGACGCATAAACAAAAAACAAAAAAAATTTGTTTTATAAAATTATGTTGTTATCTTTAACTTTTTTATTGTGATAGAAGACAAAAATATGTTTTTTTGTTGACTCATTAATGTGTAGTTTAGATGTATAAACCACAAAAACTTACGGAAGCCTTTCATGCACGCGCAAGTCACGTGCTCAGAGCGTACAGTAGAAAATCACAGAACAGATAAAGTGGCAACCGCGAAGCCGAAGCACCTTGGACTTTGGAAGGTGCTTTTCGTACGAACCAAGAAGCCAAATCGATTCGACAGAGAAGGCCGTTGCGCTCGAAGATCAACCAATCCAACGCAGTTCGAAGCTCAAAAATGGTGAGAGGAATTCGAAGGCCGCGATCGAACGGAATGTTGCCACTGCTGGCACTTCACACCTTCAGTGAGTATTACAGGCTCGACCGGAAACCACCCATCACCGCCGGACTCATCGCCGCCAACTCTCTCATCTACTTACGCCCAGATTTTCTTGACCCCTTTCTTCCTTCCATTGAAGAAGTCGGGTTCAATCCCCACCTCATCCTTAAGGTAATTTCTCATTTCTTTCTCAAAATCCCCAAGTTGTTGTAAAGTTTTAATTTTGCCCCTTTTTATAATTCCATGTATGCAATAATCTTGTGAATTAAAAAAAAAAATTGTTATATTTTGCTACAACTGATTTTTTTCTTCTTCTTCTTCTTTTGATGAACAATGTAAATAATAACCCATTTTTGTTGCCTTTTCCAGTTTATTATTCCAATTTCTAAGTTGTGAAAAACCCCAAATTGTTTGTAATGTGCTAATTTCGGTCCCTTCCATGTAAGTATTATTATTTTTTTTTTTTTCTGTTAGAATTTATCTCAAGCTACAACCTTTTTCTTTTTCTGGTTTCATATGTCAATTGGGTTTTAATGGGTTCATTATATATATAATGTGGTGAGCGTTTTTTCTGAATTTGGGTTTATTCTATATTGACGTGGGCAAAGCTGTTTTTGCAATTGGTTTGAACAGTATGGGGACTTGAAGCGGTTCTTCTTGTCGCCGTTCTTCCACGCCGGAGAGTCTCACTTGGTTTACAACATGTTCTCCCTGTTATGGAAGGGGATTCCGTTAGAATCTTCAATGGATAGTGCTGAATTTGCATCCATGGTTGCTGTCCTGCTGGGTATGTCCCAAGGAATGTCACTGCTGATTTCCAAGTCCCTACTAATGTTCTTCGACTATGACTGGTCTTTCTACTCTGAATACTCTGTCGGGTTTTCTGGGGTTCTCTTTGCCATGAAGGTCGTGCTCAATTCACAGACTGAGAACAGTTATGTGTATGGAATTCCAATACCATCTCATTATGCTGCGTGGGCAGAATTGGCTCTTGCCCAAATGCTGGTACCTGGTGTCTCTTTTGTTGGCCATTTGAGTGGAATACTTGCCGGACTTGTGTATGTCTGGCTGAGGGGTTCGTATAATGGTTCAGACCCACTTACTGCTATCTTCAGAGGTGTTTTTGGTGTGCTGAAATGGCCTCTAAGGTTTTTACAGCGCTTGTTTCCGCGGAGGCAAGTATCCGGTAGAGGACCTGTTGGTTGGAGTCAGAGAGGAATGTCTGTATCTGGTTTCTGGAGGTGCCATGCTTGTACGTATGAGAATTCTGCTTGGCTAGATGTATGTGAAATGTGTTCGACAAATAGGAGAGGGGATGGCTATGGCAGTGGCATGGGTTCACCTCGGTCACCACATTATTCTGATCACCTTACTTTGGAAGAGTTAAGACAGCGGAGGTTGGAAAGATTTGGTAGATGATCATGATAGGGGACTCATGAGGCTTGTTACAGATGGTGTTGGCAATGCAGGGCATGTAAATTCAAGTACTTCTTCCCGAGTGGGTGGTTGGGGCGAGTGGGGCGCGTGGGCAGTTGGGGCGCGTGGGTGGTTGGGAACATATTAACGCATTTTGACAGAAGTGGAACTCGTGTTGGAGTTCTACCATTCCACTCTGCCTTGGCTAAGGGATCAAGGCTCGCAAATATGGAGGATTTCACCAACTCTAATTCAAAGGAAGTCTCACAGTTTTTGGTTTGCACTGATAGATAGTAATTTCTGTTGCTTTCTGCAAGATTTCGTGTACTGAACTTTGCTTACAAACAGTAAACAGAAAGTTGACCTAGCATCGCATGGAATCGACTTTTTCAGTGAGGATCATTTTATACTCTTCGACTTCCCTTGCGATCCAAGTGGAAGAACAGCCAGAGGTGCTGGAGGAATAGGGAAGGCATTCATCGTTGTGGTGGGGAAACAAGTCTCCCTTGCCGGAAAGATAATGGAAAGAAACCGAAAAGGTCACCCGGTGCATGATGTACCAGCTGCGTATGAGCTTCTGTATTAAGTGGCTTTTGCCTGCTTGTAAAACCTGAGTTAGAATTGCCACAGGAACTGACACCTTATATTTTTCTCTAACAAAAGTTCTTCAACATCAAGTGAAGTTCGACGCTGGCCTGGGGAAAAATGACCAGCAATTTTCCTAATATATGCTTTTGCGATCTTTAAATGACGATTAAGAAAATGGACTGTACAAATTATGAAATATGAACCAAGAAAATTCGTTAATCACAACTGGATGGACAAGGCATGTGCTATAAGCAAGTCGTTTTATAATTTAAGCCAAGCTTTGCTTCTAATTGTTGGGAAACAATGAACACACTGTTTCTTTGATACAAGCAAACATTGGGGAGTCGAATCGCTCTGATATGGCCTGATATGGCCCTCGCGTGAACGAGTAAACGTTCTTTGCAATCTGAATTGAATTATAATATCTTTTAATAGAAAAAATACATTGATAATTTAATATACACCTATGTAAAGATTGTTATTTATAATTATAAATTAAGATCACACTTTCAAAACATAATTTAAGAAATTTGGCTGATGGGGAAAAAACCCCTTTGGCAAATTTTTATTTGAAATAAAATAGAAAAAAGAAAGGTGGTTCTATCTAGACATCTTATTTTATCTCCACACTTTTTGTTATTTTTTTTTTATATTCTTCAATTTATTCAACTCGACAGCTAAAAATTGAGAATGTGTTAAATTATATTTTTTTATTTTCAATTCATTTGATCTGACGGCACTAAATTGAGAATGACGTGTGGAAACTAAAAAAAATGTATACGAGAAGTTAAAAAGTGAGTGAACCCACTGGAAAGAAAAACAGTAGGTAATTCTGGGTGGGGGATGGATAAGGTTCCAAATAGCAGAGTGGGACTTTAGAAATACAGAGAGAGAGAGACTGAGACGAAGATAGAGAGACGGAAAGATACAATGTCAGCATCGCTATCGTTCCTAGCGTCTTCTCAGCAGCTATGGCTGCGTCCTAAGCTCGTGGGAGTGGCGGCGACTCCGTTCCCAAGGACTCAGTCTCGGTCTCTTGTCGTGGAAGCCAAAGCCACCACCAAAAGAGAAGACAGGACCGCCCGCCATACCCGTATCAGAAAGAAGGTACCATTACCAATCCTCTCTATATATATATATATATATGCATATACAATTCTGCAATTTGATTTCTTTGCTTTCAACCCACATAATATAAGATGAACTTTACCGCACAATTGTTTCTCCCTTGAGATTATATGCTCTGAATTGCCCCTTATCTTCTTCCCTTGCAACCCAGAAGCTGTGTCTTGTCAGCTTCTGAGTAATGTGTAAACCTCCCTCTTCGCCATTAGACCAAATAAGTATTGCTGGAGTTTGGCTTCTCAAGAACCGGAAAATGGGTGTCTTCGATTTCATGTGTTAGACACTCTCATTCTGCGTATAGTCGAACTGGTTAGCCTGTTCTAGTTTCCAGTTAACGAATTTCGAAGCCTTTTTCTTTCCGGCACAAGAATTTTGAAGCTTTGTTTGGATTGTTAGAGACTATAGTACATTGATGCCAAGTAGAAGAATTGGACAAGTTTCCCAAATTTTCTAAAGCCTATGGTCTTCGGTTGACACTTGAAATTTTGAAGGTTTAATTGGGTTCTTATAGTGACATTGATGCGTTCTCAATTCCCTCTTAATTAGTTTATTATCTGCCTGCACTCACCAAATTATGATTGTGAATTTTACGAAATGAGTTATCTTGCGGACATTTGTTTGCTTTTCCAGTTTTGGTTATGGATGGCGCATCTGTTTTGTTCTCAGGTTGAAGGGACTCCCGAAAGGCCAAGATTAGCTGTCTTCCGCTCCCACAAGCATATCTATGTCCAAGTGATTGATGACACCAAGATGCACACACTTGCTTCGGCTTCAACAATGCAGAAACCCATCTCCGAAGAATTTGACTACACTTCTGGTCCTACTGTTGTAAGTTCACACATATCGCTTAAACATGTTAAATATTGCTCCAGGCCATGTGTTTGATTAATCTGAAAACTGCGGAAATGAACAATATATATGTTTTTTATTCTATTTAAATATAAGGCCAAACGGCTTTTCCCATATCATTTTCTCCAGAACCCCATTGCTTAGTTAAACTGTTACATATCATCAATCTGCAAGCTCCTTCTGTCGCTCTTGTTCAATGATCTCACAGTAGATGAATTCATTACCGATGATAGTAATAAACTTAGCAGTTGGAAAAGTAGATTTTGATCGGTCGGTTTCTCATTTGCTATGTTACATTCTATTTGAAAACTTTGTTCCCTTAGCTTTCATGTGTGTTAAATAAAAGTTCTGATCCATTCAAGCTTTGTGGCATCAGGAAGTAGCAAAGAAGGTAGGAGAAGTCATTGCAAAGTCCTGTTTGGAGAAAGGGATCTCAAAGGTGGCCTTTGACCGCGGTGGATACCCATATCATGGACGTGTGCAAGCCCTTGCTGATGCGGCCAGGGAACACGGCCTTCAGTTCTAGGATCGCCGAAGACTCAATTCTATTATGGATCGTCGTACCCCCTTTTGTAGTTTTTGTAAAAGATTTGGATAGAAGGATGTATCAATGTGTAAGCAGAGTTGCTTTTTCCTAGTTAATTCAACGTTTGACATGGATATGCTGTCAATTTTCTTTCCAATGGAGTTCATCTCTCCGAAAATTATACGCATCGGAGATGAAATTCTGATATGTGGTGATCAGTTTATATCTTGATTATTGGCGCGTTAGGGCATTGCATTCAAACTTGAGGTTTATTTTGTCATTTGAGACCAGAGTCGTCATAAATTCAGGTGAAATTATTTTTCAAACTAACCATAACCACAAGTAGGAGGGGAAGGAGGAATCATCAGGCACTTAACTCCCAAGCAAAGAAAGCGTTCAACGTGTTGTCATTTGCTATAATTAGTATGTTGGTTTTATTTGTGTCACTTTTCTCTTCGCTTTTGCTGTGCTAGCTTCTTCTGTTCGCTCTCCAGAGTCCATTCCGAATCAAACCAAATTGCAGTTGCACACACGCAGAGCAGAGATAAACCGCCGGAGATCATTATATAAGACGTCCGACGTTAGCCTCCTGAGATTCTCTTCATCGTGTCAAAAGAAAAGGAGAATTGAGTTGGTTCATTTCTTCGTCAATTGGTTTTTACACATTGGTATGTTGGGGTGGCCGGCGGATCCATTGTGTGTGGTGATCTATTGAATCTCTTAGCAATTCAATCGATCTGAAGATGGCTCCGCCGCCACCGCTGGTTGCCCCCATGAAGGCAACATCCAATGGATCGTTTCAAGGCGAAAATCCCCTAGATTTTGCTCTTCCCTTACTCATTCTCCAGATTGTCTTGGTCGTTGTTTTCACCAGAACACTTGCATTCCTTCTTAGACCTCTCCGGCAACCTCGAGTCATAGCCGAGGTCATTGTAAGTTCTTTCGTTAACCTGATCAATGATTCAAATTCACGATTTAGCAACATTATTATTTAAGTTTCAGATTGTTTGATAAAAGAACATTTCTGTTTTGCTTTGGTAACACAAAATATATTAATTCTGCATGCATGCATGCACATATAATTGTAGGGAGGGATATTGCTTGGACCGTCGGCATTGGGGAGAAGCCAGAAGTTTCTACACACCGTTTTCCCGGCAAAGGCCATGACCGTTCTGGACACCGTGGCAAACATCGGACTCCTCTTCTTCTTGTTCCTCGTCGGCCTTGAACTCGACATCCGCGCCATTCGACGCACCGGCAAGAAATCCCTAGGCATCGCCGTCGCAGGAATCACCCTCCCTTTCGTCCTTGGCGTCTTTACCTCCTTCGCCCTCCGCGCCACTGTCTCCAAAGGCGTCAGCCAAGGTCCCTTCCTCGTCTTCATCGGCGTCGCCCTCTCCATCACCGCCTTCCCCGTCCTCGCCCGCATCCTCGCCGAGCTGAAGCTCCTCACCACCGACGTCGGCCGCATTGCCATGTCGGCCGCCGCTGTGAACGACGTCGCCGCCTGGATCCTCCTCGCCCTCGCTATCGCCCTCACCGGCACAAACACCTCCCCACTCGTCTCCGTGTGGGTCCTACTCTCCGGGGCCGGCTTCGTCGGCTTCTGCATCTTCGCCCTAAGACCACTCCTAGCCATGATGGCGAGGCGGTCACCCGACGGCGAGCCGGTGAAGGAGCTCTACATATGCATCACGTTGTCCCTCGTCCTGGCGGCGAGTTTCGTGACGGACGTGATTGGGATCCACGCACTGTTCGGCGCGTTCGTGGTGGGGATAATAGTACCGAAGGACGGGCCGTTCGCCGGGGTGCTGATAGAGAAGCTTGAGGATCTGGTGTCGGGGCTTTTCTTGCCACTGTATTTCGTGTCGAGCGGGCTTAAGACCAACGTGGCGACCATCAGCGGCGGGCAGTCGTGGGCGCTGCTGCTGCTGGTTATATTCACCGCGTCCTTCGGGAAGATAGTGGGGACGGTGAGTTTGTCGATGGCGTGTAAGGTGCCGTTCAGGGAGGCGTTGGCGCTTGGGTTTCTGATGAACACCAAGGGGTTGGTGGAGCTCATCGTCCTCAACATTGGCAAGGATAGAAAGGTTAGTAATTAATTCCTTGTGACCCCCATATATCACTCTAAATTGCTCTCAAAAGTTTGGTTTTTACACATTCACCTCTAATTAAGCAACAAAAGAAATTATTCATTCATGATGCCACTGATTTTGATCAAGTATTTCGTAACAAAATGTGAAAAATTCCTTTAATATTAATATTGTTCTTGTTTTTTGTGTGTCTAATATGATTTCAATAATGCTACACATACCGAGTTTGTTCATCTAGTAAACTTACAAATTTTTTGATGGGAAATCAATTTACCATTGCTAGATATTGTTAAGAGAAACACGCTAGTTATTCGAATTTTACAAACTAAATGATGCGTCATTAATAAAAAATAAATACGTTAATCGACATTTAAATAATAATTTAATTACTAACTTTTATTTGATTTACAAAATTTAATTTGTCTAACATTACCGTTAGTATAATGTTGTGGTGTGAGCAGTAATGTCACACACACACACACATCACTAGATTAGAAAATTTATAATTGACTATTCGAGTTTGAATTTTCAACCATGTCAGGTGCTGAACGACCAAACCTTCGCCATATTCGTCCTAATGGCATTATTCACCACCTTCATCGCCACCCCACTAGTGGTGGCCATCTACAAGCCAGCCCGCCGAGGCGCCCCCTACAAGCACCGCAGCGTCTTCCGCAAGAACCCTGACACGGAGCTCCGAATGCTGGCCTGCTTCCACAGCACCCGCAACATCCCCACCATGATCAACCTCATCGAGTCCTCCCGCGGGACCCGCAAGCGCGGCCGCCTCACCGTCTACGCCATGCACCTCATTGAGCTATCGGAGCGCTCCTCCGCCATCTCTATGGTCCACAAGGCCCGCCACAACGGCCTCCCCTTCTGGAACAAAAAAACCGACGAAAACAACAAGGACCAAATGGTCATTGCATTCGAGGCCTACGAGCAGCTCAGCTCCGTCAAGATCCGCCCCATGACCGCCATCTCCTCCCTCAACGACATTCACGAGGACATCTGCGCCTGCGCCCACCAAAAGAACGCCGCCGTAATTTTACTCCCGTTTCACAAACACCAGAGGCTCGACGGCACCATGGAGTCTTTAGGAAACGCACTTCGTTCGGTCAACGAGCGGGTGCTCAAACACGCTCCCTGTTCGGTTGGGATTTTGGTGGACAGGGGTCTTGGCGGGACAGCCCAGGTCTCGGCCAGCGATGTGTCATATAATATTGTGGTGGCGTTTTTCGGAGGGCGGGACGACAGGGAGGCATTGGCTTACGGAATGAGGCTGGCGGAGCATCCGGGGATTGTGATGACGTTGATTCGGTTTGTGGCCCCAGAAGGGAAGACGTTGAGATTTGGCGCGAAATTGGTCGGGATAACTTCCGACAAGAATAAGAAGATATTGGAAGAGGAAGACTGCGGCGGCGACGAGAAGGAGAACGACGAGTCGCTTTTGGCGGAGTATATGAATGTGAGGAAGAATAGTGGGAACAAGGAGGGCGGAGGAGAGCCGTCGATGTTGTACGAGAAGAAAGTGGTGGACAGCAAGGCGGAGATTTGTGTCGTGTTGAAATCGATGGCTAAAAATGTCAATTTGTTTATCGTGGGGAGAATGCCTCCGACGGCGCCGTTGGTGTACAGTTCGAGTGACTGCGCGGAGTTGGGGCCGGTGGGGAGCTTCTTGGCATCGTCGGACTTTTCGTCCACGGCATCAGTTATGGTGCTTCAACAGTACAATCCCACGGCGTCGCAGCCGCTTGTGGTGGAGGAAACTGATTGTGAGGCGCCGGTTACACCAATAGCTTGATCGTTTGCTTTTAATTATGCGAGAGAAGAATAATTAATTAATTAATCCATATATAAAGGTATAGAAATATATAATTTGGTGATACTAATTAGGATATACAGAAGGAATAAGAACCTTATTAGGCTTTCCAATCCTTGATTATATATTCGATTACGAAATAATCTATATTCTGTAGCATCTACACTAGTCAAAGCTTAATTACTTGTATTTGTTATCAAATTATTTACTTCCTTAATTGATTCATTCATTTCAAAAAACGGTTTATTTGTTCTCCATCAACGATTAAACGATCTCTAATTTAATTTGTTCTTCAAGATTGATGTTTGGACAATCATCTACGCAATACTAACAATCTCTACACGAAGGATACAGATTGTGTACACATGCTTGAACAATCAAGTTTAGTCATAGCAAAAATATTTGCCTGCGATCTCCAACGATTTTGAACCTGGCTTGCACCATGTTCAGTTGATAGTCGTTGGAGATGCCAGTAAAAGAATCTGCTACAGATGAGAACCCTGCAAATTCAGCAAGAGACAACACAACCGAGTATGGCAAACAGAACTTTAACATAAACAGCATGATGCAAGGATGAAATTTAATTAGTTTTACCTAAAACTTGATGCCTCAATACAAAAGCATGCATGCCCCAAAACAGATTAAGCAGAAGAAAACCCCATTCTTATAAAAATACTGTAGTTAAAGAGCTGCTCGAAATTCGCAGCAAATTCGAGCTGAACTGGTAAACAAAAACAACAAAATTTTAACATGTAATGCAGTAAATCCAGATTCAGCAGAAACTCACTGTGCCAATGTTACACTAGCAATAAATTTCCTCGAAAGCTCCTCGACATAATCAGCTGCAAGCGAAGCACTAGATACAGATTCAGAAAAAAGCTTCTTTTCAATCAGTTGAGTTGCATAAACCACCAGCAAGCAATGTTTCATAATCTCCACCACCTTCTTTTCACTACTTGGATGCAGGTAATGCGAAACCCTCTCCCTCTCCCTTCTCACACATTCCTCCGCCTTCAACATGTAATCGCTATAAGAATCCTCCATGATCCAACTTGATGCTTTATGCGAATAGTATACACCGGTTTCTCTCAGCATGTGTGCTTCAAAGTTCACTTCATAAGCAGTCTTCACTCCCTCCACCTTGATTTCAACCAATATATCCATCACATTCTTCAGCAGCGCTCTGTCAATTTGCGCTCCCTCGCGTTCTCTATGAATAAAACCTATTACAGCTGCTGTCACACGCGCATTCACCTGGAGGTAAACCAAGTCACGGAAACGGTTAAGTGCAACTTCTTTCAGCCCAGGAAGTGATCTCCGCTCAATGTAGTAACGATCAAGATAGATAAACAAGCGCGACAGCCACCTAACGATGACTTCGTGGTTTTCCCAACGTTTGACAAACTCATGCAGCAAAAACTCATCTGGCCTCTCTCTTAGAACTGGCAGCACCATTGAAGTAAGGTATTCCTCGAATGTCTCCCGATATTTTTCGTAAAGATTAGGAGAATAGTCATAAGGAGGTTTCTGAATGCACATGTTATAGATCATGGTATAAGCAGCCATGCATTCTTCTGCATCGATATGATTCTCCGATAACCCTTCTGTAATTACCCTAATTAGTTTCGTAATCCTCTCCTGGATGTAGTTCCATCCTTCGCCCCAATTAATAACTGGTCTTCTGCCTTCCATTGTTGTAAATGGAGATACCCAATATCCTCCAAACTGTCATGAAAACACATATCAACCACACAATAATTAACACATTAAACTAGTTAACTTTGTCGAAGAATACAACATAGTTAGAAGAGTTCTACAATGTATGGATACAGACACAGAGATACGACGCAACACGACGTCAAATTAACAAGAAGAATTGTTGTATGACCACAAGGGAATACAATAAGACACCAGGATACGACACGACACCACAGAGGTTACGAGGGGATACTACCGTGTCTATGCACCGTAGGAATAGTCCTACTTCAAATTACATCGAGACCTTTTTGTGAGGTGATAGAGATGTAAATTGGGAGACACTAGCAGTGTAATTAGTAGTGAATTATTCTATACATAGATAAGAGTAGACGTAAATTTAGTCAAGTTAGCTACAACAGTGTACTCAATCCTCTTTCACCCTCTAGCGCCTAAGTTCGAATCTCCGTCCAATAGATTAGACGGATTTATTATAATCCTCTTGCACCCAAGTTCGAAGGCCCAATCCAATCGAAAACTACCTCGGATTTCTACTAATTTTCAACATGCCCTATGGACTATGAACAAATACCAGCGTTCAATCGAAACGTTCAACTATTTGATGGTTAATTTATAACGAATAAATTATTCAAAAAAGAAAAAGTAAATAAAAATAGAAGAAGAAGAAGAAGAAGATGGAATTTACCTTTTAAGTTTGTGGCCCTAGTGAAGGTGAAAGCCTCCTTTGCTTTGTTTCTGTGTTTCAGGCTCTGATACGATCGTATGCCCAGTTAGTCCCAAAGGGAAAGCTACATATAATATATATATATGGACACTTATATATACTCGAGGAATTCTGCGAAAGATCTGTTGAAGAAAATCACTATATCCCACTGACCTCATATCGCTCTGCTTTTTCCGGTTTCTTACTGAAAAAGGGCGACAACTTTATTGGTATTAATGTTGGAGGTCAATTGGTTTTGGAGCAAAAATGGAAATTTGAAAAATACAGATTTTAAAGATTTCAAGGCCCACCCGCTTGCATTTGTCATTTAATATTATAATTTAGCATTATTTTTCGTTATTTATGGGTGCGTTTGGTACGCAGACGGGACGGGACAGGACGGAACAGGACGGGACGGATGTTGTAAATTTTGAAAAAGACAAGGGGCATTGTTGTCCTAAAATGTTAAAAATTTCTGTCCCACAGACGTGGAACAATCCCGTTCCATGGGGGGGAGGTGGAACCAAAAATCATCCAAAACTTGTCCCGTGGAACGCCTCGTTCCACTCGTTTTAGGCGTACCAAACGCGAGACGGAACGCCTCGTCCCGTCCCGTCCCGCGTACCAAACGCACCCTATAGTAAGTGGCAGCTCATTGTGAAGTGGAGCACATAATCTTAAAAAAGTATAATTGTTTTCCAATATTATACTCTCGATCGGTCTTAACGTTTAACTCGTGCTACTGGGTGTGTAGACAGTTTTGTTAAGAAAAGTGTTATTTACACACTTATATTTTATCTCTCATGCATTTTTATTAAATTTTAGATTTGATCTTTTTTCAATTAATTCGTTCGACGACTGAAATTTGAAAATAGTGTATGAAAAGTAAAAGTGAGTGTACGGATATAACACAACTCTTTTGTTAATCATACAATCATCTTTACCTATCGCGCACTATTGTTAAATTTTAACATTGGTCTTCTTCAATTATTCATCTGACGACATTTTGTACCAATATGGGGACTTTGTCATAAATTAAAGGGTAAATCTCAGTTTACTACCCTCGAATTTTGTGATTTTCAACATTTGGTACATGAATTTTTTTTTTGGTCACATCCCAAACCAGCTTCGCCGTAGCACGATATTGTCCACTTTGGGCCCCGGCCATGCCCTCACGGTTTTGTTTTTGGAAACTCAGACGAAAACTTCCCAGTGGATCGCCTATCCTGGGATTGCTCACCCCTGAACTCGCTTAACTTCGGAGTTCCGATGAACTTCGAAGCCAGTGAGCTCCCAAAAGGCCTTGTGCTATAGGAAGGAGATTATGTACATATAGGGCACATCACCCCCTCTCCGTTGGTCTATGTGTGATCTCACAATCCACCCTCTTAAGGGCCCAACGTCCTCGTCGGCACACTCACACCGAACGGCAAAGTGGCTTTGATACCATTCTATCACATCCCAGACCAGCTCCGCCGTAATACGATATTATCCGTTTTGGGCCCCGGCCACGCTGTCTCGTTTTGTTTCTGGGAAATCATACAAGAACTTCCCAGTGGGTCACCTATCCTTAGATTGCTCTTGCCCGAACTCGCTTAACTTCGGAGTTCTGATGAACTCTAAAGCCAATGAGCTCCCAAAAGGCCTCGTGCTATAGGAAGGAGACCATGTACATATAACGTACATATAAGGCACATTACCCTCTCTCCGTTGGTCGATGTGGAATCTCACATTTTGGTCCCAGATTCATACCTAAAGTGTTAATTTTGGGATATTCTCATACATCTGTTAGTCTGGCTGTTAAGTCGCACATGTGGACAATGACTAGGCGTCACATGTCATTAAGGGGTCCACATGCTATTAATTATTTAACAATTAAAATCAATTTTAAAAAAAAAGTTCTCTCTCCATCCCTTTTCTCCATAACCCTTCATCATCCCTTCCATTCTCCCCAGAACCTATTCGTACCTCGAGGCCGAAATCTCCAAATTCCCCAATTTCTAAGCCCATCATCGCTAGTGTTTTCGTGGCACTTTTGGCAAAGAGTGGGCTAAGCTATGACTGATCAGAATTTCTCTTCTATAGATCCTTGTTTTGGTTATATTTCGATCTCGATTCTTTTTTATCTCCGTTGCATCTGCATCTCGTCTACAAACAGAGATGATGAGGTGGTTGGGAGAGATCGAACAGTGGTTGATGGAGAACTAGACATACGAGACGGAGAATACGAGGTGGAAATGATAACACGCATCGAGGAAATGGATTGTAAATTTGTAATGGTGAGTGGTTGATCTACAGTGCTAGTAGTGGTGGAAGAACGCTAACGTCGGGGAGATCCTGCCATTGGAAGACACAACACCTAAATTCGGCATGGATATCCTGCCATTAGAAGCGGTGTTGAACCTTCTCGGTTCGACGAAGCGATCAGCTTGGCAAAGTGATTCGACCCAAAATTGGTTCTGGTTTCAAGGCAATGCATATCGATCTGGATTCAGCTTCATTCTGGTTTTCAATGAAGCAGTGGAGGTGAAGGTTCGGCGGAAATCTCGAGGTTTCCCAAGAATTAGTTTTTGGCGAACTGAGGACAGGGATTCGGTTGCTAGCAGTTGTAAGGTTTACATATAATCTTGCCTGAAATAAACTGAAACAAAACAATGGAGCTAACTTTGGCCGGATATAGAAGTAATTGAAAAGGAATGACTGAAAAGATTGAGGTATTTGAGGTTGGGGAGGTCGGGTAGGGCGCTGGTGTAGAGGTTCTCGGCAAGCACTAAAGAAAGAGGATAGGTTCCGAGGAGAAGATGAGTGTCCCGCCCCAACCTCAATATCCTCACGTATCAGGGTAGGCGCGTGATGGCCGACACCCGAGGGTGACGAAGCCAGTTTTAAGCATGAAAACTAATAAAATTATGTACTTAGAATAAAATTTGTCATACAGAAACTGGTTCATAGCAGACAATTTCTAAGAATAAGATAAAAGAATAGGAAAATATACGAACAATGGAATAATACCCATGTGGAGAGAACTCGAGAATAACTAAACAAACTTGTCCTGACGCTGGAACCATGTGCCTCGAATCTAAATCCTGAAGAGGGCGCAAAACAGAAAATGTGAGTAGACCATAATTTATAATAATACTAATAATACAAAAAAAAAACCCATTTTATTTCTGGACATAATAACCCCCATTTTGAAAGCATATATAATACTATGTAATAGTTTCTCTGAAAACTATAGCATATTGTGTGATTGTTTGGAAATTATAAATTCGTAAAACGATACTCAGAGATGGTAGTAAAACTGTTCGAAGGCAAAGCCATACAACCTCCGTAGAACTCGCATGTAAAACTGTACTATCACCACCAAAAGACAAAATCATAAATCTTAGTAAAACCATACTCTATAGGGGTATCATAGTCACTCACAGGCAGTACCTGTCCATCACATGAAGGTGAAGCTGTACGACACTGGGTTATGCCAGTGAAGAAACATGGTAAGCTCCATCACCCAAAGGTGAAGCTGTACGACTCCGGGTTACGCCGAAGAAGAAATCTATAATATCTCACACCGACACTAGCCGTGACTAGTGAAGCTGTTCGACATTGCTTTAGGCAGTGAAGCTGGGGGTATAATATATATCTCACTCATCTTCATCTCCGTGTCCTATGGCTATAGACGTCTAATACCCGTGTTGTGTGGATATGTTGTATGATAACCCGCTTGATATAAAATATCCCAAAACATAGCTCAAATCTCATGTCAAAGTATCAAGATCCAAAAGTTCCAAAAACCTGTAAAATAACTCATAAAACTATATTCTCACAAACCATTGAAAATCATACATATAATCCAACATTTTATAACCTTTATATAATGTAAAACTAATATATCCGAAATATTCACAAAGCAATTTAATTAACTATTAAATTATCAAAATCTCAAAGATATGCCAAATCTTAAACATATTTAAAGCATATGAAATTCCGAAATAAAATATGCATGCAACCCTAAGATTTATAAAAATATCATTTGAGAAGGGGTCCACTCACGAGTAATGCGGGCATGATCCATAATAGGTGCATTATCCAAATTTGTATTTGGTAAATTGCACTTGATGCCATTAGACTATTATCTCTAACGATACCTGTCTGGTCGTCGAAGTTTGCCCAACATGCCTACCCTGATATTTGAGGATATCGAGGTTGGGGTGTGACAATGAGAGACATTTAACTGTTCTCATTCTAAATTTTGAATTTTGAAATTTTGGTTTTTTTTTTTTTTTGAATTTTTAATTTCCACGTGGACTCCTTAACGGAGACTTAACAGGCAGACTAATGGATGTATGAGACTTTCCGAAAATTAACATTTTAGGTATGACTCTAGAAAAAAAAACTTTATGTACCAAATGTTGAAAACTACGAAACTTGAGAGTAGTAAACTGAGATTTACATTAAAATAAAAGTTTAAGAAAAAAATTTTAAAAATTGAGAGGGGTCAAAAGCAATAAGATCTATAATGTTAAGGTTGCGGAAAGCGGGTGAGTGCTGGAGAGCGTGTTCGATTCGGTAAATTCCCGCACCGTAGGAAGCCAGAGCGACGCGGTGAAATTGATCCATCCCTCTGTGGCGGTACCCCGGAGGAGGCAGAGAAAGAAGAAGAAAGAAACGGAGAAATCTAGAGAGAGAAATAGAGATGGCTGTGAACCCTCAACTGTTCGCCAACGGCATGCCGGTTCCTTTTGTGAACGAGATGTTCGTTTTGGCCAGAGACGGCGTCGAGTTCGAGGTCGACAAGATTCCCGGGTTCGTATTCTATTTCAATTCTGATTGAATTTGATTCTGTTAATATTGATCGTTTAATTCTTTCTGCCCATTAAAGCATTCAATCTTCATCGTTCTCGATTGGGTTTTGATTGGAATTTTGATTTGATCAATTGATGGTTAATTTAAATATTTTTTTCGATTTCTTGTGGTTGTTGGAGGAAGATTGCAGAAGTGTATAAACTGCTGAGTGAAAATTTTGTTCTAATTCGAAATGTGGTTGAATAATTCGGAATTGGTTTCTGAATTGAGCATTTGGCTTCCAACTTGCAGATCTGATGGTGGTCGTCTGAAAGCAAAAGGAACAATCTACTTGTCAAATATAAGGATGGTCTTTGTTTCCAACAAGCCTGGTGGGAGCTTTAGTGCTTTTGATATGCCCCTCGTATGTTATACTTGCTCTTACTTCTAAATTTCTTTCCTTTCGTCGTTCTTTTGCGGTTTTGTTTCACAAGTTCACTTTGTTAGTGTGGATCAAATTTGTGAAGCCGTGAATTTTTATTTGTTAATATTTCCGTAGCAAGAAGTATGATTTGGAACTGCCAGGCTAATACTAACGTGGAACTATAGAATGTACACAGAAATATAATCAGGTACATAAGAATAGGAATTCTTTCACCAGCCTACCTGTCTCAAACGGAGGTTATAACATTCTATATTTGTTGATTAGAACCGTGTAAGCCTCTTTTCATGTTTATATCAAGTCTGAAACAACAAGCGACCAAACAGATGTATTGCTTTTTGCATGTTTAGCTTGCCGAGTTCTTAGTTTGTTTCCCTCTTTTGAGCTACATTGAAAGCCTGAGACTTGGTTGGAAGAATTAAAAACGTTCCACAAAAGGGTAAAACCCACTGAAAAAGAAAACCCCACCGTCTAGCTGAGAAGCACTCTCCATCCATTCCCCTTTTCCGTGTGCCCAAAAGCTCACCGTGCCATTTGCGAGCCTCTTTCTAATTCACTCACCCAATTTCAAATACTTGATTTGATGTCAATCATGAGCCCATCTACCCCCTTTATTTTTAAGTTTGGTTAGATCCATTTTTTACTCTTTCTCTGGAGATCTATGTTTTGGGGTATTTAACATCGTTTCTAAATCCTTGGTATGATCTTATGATTGATCCGAGGGCCCTCTAGTGGATCTTAGGTAGGACAGTAGAATCCTGATTTTATATTCCTGCATCTCTCATTGCCATTATCTAACCAAGACTATGAATTGATAAATTTGAAATTACAACATATTTAATCAACCTTTTATGTCACAAATTCGTCATAAACCTACAGTCAGACATGATCGGCCACTCCCACCCCCCTGCTTTTCAATGTCAACCGTCATAGTCCCACATCAGTAATAACCTAATATCCAATAGTAGTTTGGATTTCATTCGCTCACTGCTGTATATTTCTAGGGACTTGGGTGAGTGCTGCTGTTATCATATGTGTAAGGCTTAAAAGCATTTTTTACGTGAGGATTGGCCTTTTGTCTTCATGCAGTTTTCGCGCATAGTTGATGTCTCTTCCTGTGTTTCTTTTGTGTCTATTATTTTCATCTTGCTGACCTTTGGATTCATCCATTTTTCAGCTTTATGTCCATGGTGAAAAGTTTAATCAACCAATTTTCTTCTGCAACAACATTGCTGGTGAGGTGGAGCCTGTAAGTATATGGGTTAGAGGATTTCAATTATTGTCCATCCCATACCCCCTTTTCTGATTTTGGACAATCTCATCGGTCTTGATGACTAATTTCAGGTGGTTCCAGAAGGTCAGCATGGGGCTCTTTATTCGACTCACTCATTCAAGATTTTGTTCAAGGAAGGGGGTTGTGGGACGTTTGTTCCACTCTTTTTCAACTTGATCTCCTCAGTTAGACAATATAATCAGTATCAACACCCCAACGCTGAGTCACAGCCTCGTGTGGATCCTTTGCAAGCAGCACAAACTCCTGTTGATGAGATGATGAGACATGCGTAAGTGAACATATTTTGCTGTTTTATGCTTGTAGTCAAGTGGCTGAAGAGAAGGATCACTGGTTTAACTATGACTTCCATATTTTGCAGGTATGTCGATCCCAACGATCCAACGAGGATCTTCTTGCAGCAGCCCACTCCAGAGTCTCAGCTGAGGCGCCGTACATACCAGGCACAGCCCGCCGCCCATTAAATGTAGTATAGTTACAAATATTGAATAAAATTACATGATTTAAGAACCCATAAAAGTGTGCTGTTTAACTGGATTAGTAAGAAGACTGTTTCTACTTGTATATTACTGAGATGTCTATTGTGAGTAAATAATCCGTTGAATCTTGGCTATGGATGTATTACATTTTGTGATATCGCTTTCCTTTTTCTGTAATTGTTGTACTGGAGTCGTTCAGTTTCTAAGACGCGCATCACGTTTCCAATGTTTTTAAAAGGCGAAGGCGAAGTTAAGGTGTTTTATGAATAGCCTCGCCTAAGCGATAGTCTCGAGGCGTGAGGGTATCTTATTATTATATTACGTAATATATAAAATCCTCTCGCGAACATGAAGTGAGAGACCTACCTAAACATCGTTTCGGGTTTGGGCTTTTAAAAAGAAATCAAAGCCCAGATTGTGCCTCTACAACGCCTCAGGCGCACCTTTGCCGCCCGGGCATGCCCCACTGACTCGTAGACGAAAATATAGCCCACTCCTGCTGGGCAAAGATGTTTTCTTGATAGCTCCGCCCAAAAAAACTGCCTAGGCTAGTCTCAAGACTAGCTTTTTAAACATTCTGTTTCCCAAACTATGATCATACATGTGGTGCAAGCGCCATTTTTTGCTACACAAGTGTAAAGATACAATTTTCACAGCCTCAGCCACAATGCTCGAATTTTGATTAGGCCGACAGACGCAGCGAGCTTCTTTTGAGCCACAGCTGGTAAGCAGTCATGTGGAAGGAGTCGTAACCTCGGGGAGTCTCGTGCCAAACAAAATGCCTACGAACCATGATCAAATTCCGGTACAATCTCACGTAGGATTGTCTTGTTATCGACAACAATGTCTTCTTCAACAAGGCAACCTCGCCATTGTTGACAACAACTGAGAACTTGCTCCAGTCCAGCACATTAGCGAATGGAAGCTCATAGTGATTGGAAATTATAACAGGAATGCAGCCGTAGTGTATGGCATCACTCACTCTCGCAGTGTTGACCTCATAGCCACTCACATGGAGGCAAAACTTGCTCCTCCTGAACCCTTCTTCATAAGGGTAAGATGGGTTGCCGGGAAATATGTCCATGCGAGTGTCGTTGCCCCATAAATCGATCAGCTGTTGGCGAATATTTGAGTTTTGGATTCGTCCGGAGAAGTAAACGAGCTTATCTCTGCACCGAGCATAACATCACTATGTTATATTGTTAAACTGTCGATGAGCGATTTATATGGTAGCATTGTCACAGTTGAAATAGCTAGTGAACATTACTCAACACTGGGATGCATACACTAAAATGGTGAGTTGGAAATGTAAATCCCTATCGACAATTGGACAAGCATAACATTATATTTTACGTTGTCAGACTGTCAATTTGTCTGAATCTTGACCGAGTGGTTAGCGTCGTATCAAATTAAGAGCTTGACAAAGAAAGTGAACATTACCCAAAAACGAAAAAAACAAATTATAATGTTGGGTTAGAAATACACATTCCAATTTAAGAAATTGAGTGATAAAAATGGTACCTGGCATGTGGAGGGTTGAGGGATTGCAGAGGAGGCCGCGGCCAAACCTGCGGCAAGGCGACATCTTTATGCGTAACATACAATCTCTGAAAGTAGCTGGAGGAGCAAGTGAGCTGGATCGCATTGTTGTGCAGCCCGGCATGTTTAGCGGCGGCCTCTCTGCAAACAGAGTGACAGCAGGCGTAGAAGTGGTCGGATCCAGAGGAGGCGTTCCAGAACTTGAAGTCTCGGCCGACGGCGGCAGTGTATTTGGCAACAAACTCGGCGATGGAGGACTCGGAGTGGACTCGGGGGTCGTCGCGGAGGAGATTAACGGAGAATGGGAGGAAGAAGAGGTGGGCTTTTTGTGGGTCTGTGGTGACGAGGGAGCTGGAAAGGAGAGAGATCTTGAACATGTGCTCGCTGAAGTAGTTTCCGAGCTTCGGGTTGAAGGGTTTGGGGTGGGGGAGGAAGACGGCGCCGAAGGAAGCGAAGGAGGCGGAGGAGGAAGAAGGATCGGAATTGTTGGAATTGGTGGGATAGACGTAAATCTTGAAGGTTTGGAGCATTTCTAGGAAATCGGCGGCAAAGAGACGCCAATCGTGGTAAGGGCCTGAATCTGGAGGAAGAGGAGCCGACAGACCCAAATTATGGCTCTTTTGTATGGACAACTGGAGGAGGAAGATGGAGAACCATGAGGCGGAGGAGACGGCCAGCGCCAGCAGCGCCGCCAGTAGCAGCCGGCGTTTGAATTTGGGCATTTTCTTCAGTGATAAGTACAGAGGACGCATTTCTTGGTCTCTTGTTCCAAACTTGTGAAGGTAAACTGTTTTTTCAAACAAACAGACAGACAAAGCTGTCTTTTTCAAGTACAAAAACTTTGTTTGTTGGTGGACCTTATAAGTAGCTGAAGAGTTACAATGATCTGGTAGTATTCTTTTTTAAGTAAAAAATTTTAAGTTTGAATTTCGTGGATGACGAGTTCGATATCAAATTAAACTGTCTATTGTATGGCTTGCCCGAACTTTCCATCATCTTAGTGTAAAAATATCTATGTAGTCAAAATAAAGAGTTGAAAGTTATCATCATTGGGAGGAAGGAAGTCGAGGAGGCCCTTATTGGGTTCCATTTCTAAGCGGTGGTGGAGGTCCTCACGAACAAGGAGGTGCACAGAGAAGTATTTATTGACCGATTCACGTCCCTATGGAGAGAGAAGACCAAAGTTTTGATTCGTGACCTAAGAGGCCGACGATTCCTTGCCCGATTTGTGACTAAACAAGATCTCATTTGGGTGACTGATGCGGACCATCCATGGACCTTCAAAGGCGACTTAAAACGCAGGTAAGAATCGTTAGGCACCCCTTTAATCAGGGGGTTTTTTGGATGCAATTGCATAATATTCATCCCTTGAGTATGACCGGGGCAGTTGCACTTGCCATTGGTGGGCTAGTTGGTATAGTACTGAAAGTGGACAGGAGTGTGAGCAAGGAGTGCATTGGCAGGTTCTTGAGAATCAAGGTCTGATTCAATGTTAAGAAGCAGATGATGCGGGGTACACATGTTCAGGTCCCAGATGAAGAGATTATCTGGGTGGACTTCAAGTACGAATGCCTCCTATGCTACTGCCTCATCTGTGGAATCATGGGTCACCCTACTAGGATTTGCAAAGAGAAACTGGGAGAGGCGGATAAGGAACCAGAATGAGAACCGATGAGAATCGACTACTATGCCTTTAAAGACCTTGATGCCCAGACGGACCTGCGGGGCTACCTGCTTCACTCGGGGAGTGATAAAGGAGGAAGTTCGGGGGAAAACAGGGGTGTTAGGAACCCCAGAAGGCAACAACAAAGCGGTGGATCAGTGGGCAATAAAGGTGGTAGTGCAGGGAAGCTCACTAGTATGAGTGGCAACCGGGGAGTGTTTCCCAAAATAGCTTCCGAAGCAAAGAATGAGGACTCGGCTCTAGGGGATAGGAATAATGCAGAGGAGGGTGAAACGCTTGACACGGCTAGTTTGCTCCTAAAAAGGAAACTGAATTTCGGCTTAGAAAGCATCGGGTTATCGATGGTGGAGAGGATTAGGGCCAGAAAAGCGAAAGAGGATGCGGAAAGGCTTGCTAGGGAGAAAGCCTTCGATGAAGGTCTGATTGGGCTGGGGGGCACGGTGGCATTATGAGTAAAAAACGTGATCATGATCAGTCTGGAAGAAAGTGAAGAAGAAACCTCTAGAAGGGAGAGTGGGGAGAGGGGGAACAATACTTTGGGGGATTTAGGGGACATGATCGATCTGAACATGTTGCCAATAGAGGGAGACCCTGTCAATCACTTTGGAGGAGTGAGTGAGGATCACTCAGGGATGGCGCCCGAGATAGTGGAACACGCTTATGAGGTCCAGGAGATGAACAAGACTGTGAGTACCTAAGACTCTGACCCCTTCAACTTGGGGCCAATTATTGAGGCATGCTCGAAGAAGAGAACAGCTGAAAAGCGTGGGCTCTTGGACATGGAGGAGATAGTTGACGCATATATGGATTTGACTAGGAATGTTAGACAACGATTGATGCCCGAGATAGTTGACGCATACATGAGAATCGACTACTATGCCTTTAAAGACCTTGATGCCCAGACGGACCTGCGGGGCTACCTGCTTCACTCGGGGAGTGATAAAGGAGGAAGTTCGGGGGAAAACAGGGGTGTTAGGAACCCCAGAAGGCAACAACAAAGCGGTGGATCAGTGGGCAATAAAGGTGGTAGTGCAGGGAAGCTCACTAGTATGAGTGGCAACCGGGGAGTGTTTCCCAAAATAGCTTCCGAAGCAAAGAATGAGGACTCGGCTCTAGGGGATAGGAATAATGCAGAGGAGGGTGAAACGCTTGACACGGCTAGTTTGCTCCTAAAAAGGAAACTGAATTTCGGCTTAGAAAGCATCGGGTTATCGATGGTGGAGAGGATTAGGGCCAGAAAAGCGAAAGAGGATGCGGAAAGGCTTGCTAGGGAGAAAGCCTTCGATGAAGGTCTGATTGGGCTGGGGGGCACGGTGGCATTATGAGTAAAAAACGTGATCATGATCAGTCTGGAAGAAAGTGAAGAAGAAACCTCTAGAAGGGAGAGTGGGGAGAGGGGGAACAATACTTTGGGGGATTTAGGGGACATGATCGATCTGAACATGTTGCCAATAGAGGGAGACCCTGTCAATCACTTTGGAGGAGTGAGTGAGGATCACTCAGGGATGGCGCCCGAGATAGTGGAACACGCTTATGAGGTCCAGGAGATGAACAAGACTGTGAGTACCTAAGACTCTGACCCCTTCAACTTGGGGCCAATTATTGAGGCATGCTCGAAGAAGAGAACAGCTGAAAAGCGTGGGCTCTTGGACATGGAGGAGATAGTTGACGCATATATGGATTTGACTAGGAATGTTAGACAACGATTGGCCAAAGCCACTGCTGAGGCAGATGAGAACAGCCTTGAGGGGTCTTCTAATGCCCCATGAAGCTCTTTGTTTGGAACTATTAGGGTATCGGGGGCGACCTGCTAGTTGACAACTTGTTAGAGCAAAATAGGCTCCACACCCCCGGCATAGTGATCCTGCTTGAAACAAAAAATAAAAGTAATCGCTATAGGTATCTAAAGAAGAAACTTGGTATGAAATTTTTACATGCAGTGGAGCCCAAAGGAATATGAGGTGGCTTATGTTTGTTTTAGATGGATGTCTCGCAGGTCCTCTTGGTGAAATCTGCGGACTATATGATAGAAGTTAAGGTATGGGAAGAAGATAAGGCGTGTTACTGGAGATTATTTGGCATCTACACTAGTACAGACAAAATTAAAAATCGTGACCAATTGAGGACTCTTGGCAATCGGATTATGATGAAGATTGACCTATGTCTCCTTATTGTGGATTTTAATGACATTTTGTGTAATGGCGAGAAAGAAGGGGGTAATCACAGATCTGTGGCTAGCATGAGGGGGTTTAGAGAGTTTGTTGCTAAAAATGATCTTTTGGAATTAGGCTACAAAGGGTATCCGTTTACTTGGAGGAACAACAAGGATTCATTGCCTATTCAACAGAAACTTGACAGAGGCTTGGCGAGCCCGTGATGGCATGCTCTGTACCCAAACACCAAAATCCTCCATGTTACTTTGGAAGGCTCTGACCACTCTTTGCTATTTCTCAGCACTAAGAAGTCTGAGGAGTAGAGGGGGAGAAGGTTCACATATGATGCCAGGTAGAGCAAAACCACTGAATGTCGCAACCTGGTGGCTAGGGACTGGGCGGGTGTTGTGCGGGGATCTCATGCTTTCTGTTTCAGTGAGAAGCTAAAAGCTGTCAGTCGAAGCCTCAAAAGATGGTATAGGGAGAATGGAAGAAACTCCAAAAAAACAATTAACAAGCTGAAAGGTGAGTTGAGGGATGTCTATCAATCTAAGGACTTTGCATCAGATGAGGTACATATTAAAGAGAGACTGTTGAGGGAAGCACATAAGGAGGAGAAGGCCTATTGGCGTGCTAAATCTAGGGTTCTGTGGCTTAACGATAGTGATAAGAACACCAAATTCTTTCACGCACAAACGATGAAGCACCGTAGATCAAATAAGATAAAGGGCCTGGAAGACCCGCATGGGGTCTGGCACACAGATGATATGGGCATTTGCTCACTAACGGTGAACTACTTTGTTGATCTGTTTCAGTCTAGCCACCCGACTCAGATTGGCGAGCTTACAAGTAGTATGCAGGCTAGGATTCTGCACGAAGACAACCTTCTACTGACGGCTCCGATTACTGAAGAGGAAATTTAGGTAGCGGCTTTCCAAATTCCACCCACAAGAGCTCCGGGGCCGGATGGGTTCTCTGGGAGTTTTTACCAAGATTATTGGGAAGTGGTGGGTGCTGATGTTATTAGCACTGTTAAAGCCTTCTGGCAATCGGGCAAGCTCCTAAAGAAACTAAACCACACCAATCTTGTTCTCATCCCTAAGGTTGCTTGTCCAAAAAATATGACGCAGTACCGCCCTATTGCCTTATGTAATGTTATTTATAAAGTTCTTGCTAAGGTGCTCACCAACAGACTAAAAAAGGGTTATGCCCAAGGTGATTAGCAATAATCAGTCGGCCTTTGTAGCTGGGAAACATATTTAAGATAATATTCTAGTAGTCCACGAGATTCTGCACTCCCTTATGCATCAGACTAAAGAGGACAAGGTGGGCATGGCCTTAAAGTTGGACATGGCTAAGGCCTATGATCGCGTTGAGTGGGGCTTCTTGTTAATCATGATGGCCAAGTTAGGTTTTGACCTCGCATTTTGTAACTAGATTAAGGAGTGTGTCTCATCTGCTTCCTACAGTATAGTGGTGAACGGGGCGCCAAAAGGATACATTATGCGGCACAGAGAGTTGAGGCAGGGTGACCCACTGTCCCTTTACCTTTTTCTTCTGTGTATTGAAGGGTTTTCTGCCTTTATCAAGAGGGGTATGGAAATGGGCGCCCTTCACGGCGTGAGGGTGTCACCTACCAGAAGGCCTATTACGCATTTATTTTTTTGCGGATGACTCTATTTTTTTTTGTGATGCGTCCGCTGTGGATGCGCAAGGGGTGAGGGAAATTTTGAACTTCTATGCAGCGGGCTCGGGTTAGGAAATCAAAATGTCTAAAAGCTCCATTTATTACGGTACGAAAGTCAGGAAACATGATAAAAGGATTATCGAACGAACCTTGAATATTCATAGCAAAACGGACTTTGGGAAGTACCTGGGGCTTCAAGCAGATTTTGGTCATTCGAAGAAGGCAGTCTTTGAAGACGTTCGGGAGCGGATTGAAACAAGAATGACAGGCTAGGCTGAACAATTCCTAAGTCAAGCAGGAAATGAGATCCTCATTAAAGCCATTGCAATGGCTATGCCAAATCATGCAATGAGTTGTTTCAAGTTGCCAATTGGAGTTTGCAGGGACATTGAGAAAGCAATACACAATTATTGGTGGAGGGGTAGTGAGCACCGCAAAGATGTCTACTGGACATCGTGGGACCGGTTTCGGAAGCAGAAGCGCTAGAGGGGGTTAGGGTTCAAAGATATTAAGCATTTTAATCTGGTTTTCCTTGGCAAGATTGGTTGGCGCCTAATACTCTATCCGGAGTCTTTGCTTGCTTCGATGATATGGGATAAATACTATCTTGGGAAATCCTTTAGGGAGGCGACTGTCGAGCGGAGATTCTCCTGGGGTTGAAGAGGTATTCTCGAGGCACGAAATGCGCTTGATAATGGGCTGATTTGGCGGGTGAGAGACGAAGCATCTATCAAAGTGAGAGAGAACCCCTGGTTCCCCAAACCGTCCACATTCCACGTCAAGCCCAAGGAGAACATGAGAGCGTTGTATGTTTGTGAGTTGATTAACCAAGACTCTAGGACCTGAAATGCTGACCTGATTGAAGCAGGTTTCAACTATGAGGAGGTGAAAACGATTCTTAGTATCTTGATTAGTAGAACAGGTTGCTATGACAGGATGGGCTGGTTTCACACAGCTAATGGGGTTTACTCGGTGAAATTTGGGTATCGAATTGCTATGGAGCTCATGGAAAGTGGTGGGCTCGGGAAGAAGATGCGGGGGTCCACTAGTGACAAAACCAAACACAATAAGATGTGGAACACAATCTGGAGCCTGGATGTTCTCAAGAAGAGGGCGATTTTTCATTTGGAAATGCTGCAATCATGCGTTGGTTGTGCTTAGAAATCTCAAGCGTCGGAACATGAGAGTTGACAACGTTTGTGGGCTATGCGGATAGGTTAACAAAACTGAGAATCATATATTTTTCAGGTGTGAAACCAACCATCTTTTCTGGTTCTGCTCGCCGCTTAAGGTTAACTCCTTTGTGCTGGAGGGTGTGGACTTCTTACAAAGCTGGGTTAATTTTTGCAATTGGGTTGCTGACTTAGATAACATGACTGAGCTTTTGCAAGAGTTCGTCTTTGGCCTATAGCGGATATGGAAGAACCGAAATGATGCGATCTTTAATGGGAGACACCTACAGCTGACTGAGTTGCTGGAAGTTTAGAAACGGAATGTAGCTGAATACAAAACTGCGAAGGAGAAAGAGGACCAGGGCACTCAGCCTGAGGGATGCAATGCGGACTTGGGGGAAGGGGTAGGAAAAGCGAGAATGGTCATATGGCAGAAACCTTGCTTTGGGCAAATTAAAGTTAACATTGATGCTGCTTGGTGCAAGGATATGCAAAGGGTGGGATTGGGTTGGGTGGCCCAAGATTTTGCTAGCGTGTTGTAGGGAACTGGTGGATCGGGTGTTATGTGATTTCACTCTGCTGTTGTAGCGGAGGCGGCAGCAATTAAGGGTGCTCTGGAATTTTGTTTGTTGCAGAATTTTGTAAATGTTGTTTTTGAGTCTAACGCTAGGGCTATCGTCCTAATGATTAGGAAGGAGCTAACTCGGGACTTTAGGATTGGGTGTTTGTTTGGTGACATTGGGGTTCTAGCATGTCGGATGTAGTCGGTGTCTTTTGTCTTCGTGCGTAGAGAGAGCAATATTGCTGCTCACTTGGTGGCCAAGTTTGTATTTAAGGAGGGCAGAAAATTTATTTGGTATTGTATTGGGCCAAAATTTTTGTTTAACACCTGGCCCATGATGTTAACCTATCTCTTAGAATTTAATAGACTTTATCTTTGACAAAATAATAATAATAATAATAATAATAATAATAATAATAATAATAATAATAAAGAGCTGAAGGAAACGGTGACTGTACTCAAAATAAAGAGCTGAAGGAAACGGTGACGTTTAGAGGGTGTGGGCTTCAGGTTGGGCCACATCATCAATTTCAATTTTTGTAATAATTGAAATTCTGAAGAAAGAAGATGATGGCAGGCAGCTGACCAGTTGAACAAGAGCTACAAAAATAGAGTGGAATTTGAAGCAAAAGATCGAAGCTTTTGCATTTGGGTCGGAAAATTTTGAAGTCTTTGAGCAGAAAAGGCATGGCCAGTTGCTGGGTGAGGAGTCCGCAGCCCCATCCCAATCTTCACCCTCATCAATCTTTCAGTAAGCGGCTGCTGATTCAGCCGCAGGGCCGCGTCCTCAGCCTCTCGAATTCTCAGCGCCGTCGTCGGAGTGGAATTTGCTGCAACTACGACGACGAAACCACCAGGAGACAATCACAACCATCAAGTCCACAGGGTCCAGAACCTACTGGGATTCAGCTCTATTCTGAGATAGAGAGGTGAGTTGTTCGGGGCAGTGTGTGCGAGTGCCCCTTTGCACCCCGGGTTTGAATTCCGCTGAATTAGAGTAGTTTAGAATATCGCCTTCTTTGAGTGTTATTTTTAATTTTATTTTGATGTACTGGTAGGTTACTTACAGAGACTGTGAGGCAGTCCCAAGGTCGTTGGGATGGTGCAGGCGACTGGACTCAAGTTGAGGTAGCATTTCATGCTTCTTTTATATAACTTTTTCGGCTTTATCACATCGATTTTAGTTTCATTTTTGTATGCACAAAGCTTTCTGAAATCTGAACAGGTCAACCAGCACAGGATTTCTAATTTTGTTTCAGTTATGTTTATATTCCGTGATGAATTCTGCATTCGGAACCACTACCGGGTGTTTATTTAGTTTAAAGTCTATTGTGCAAGTGAATTTTAGATAGAGATGGCTTTGGGGCGAAGCTAGATCAAATTTGCTTAGTGGGTCGAAACTTGATCGCATTTGCGTAGTAAGTTTTTTTT
Source organism: Crataegus laevigata (assembly GCA_963580275.1). Lineage (NCBI taxonomy): Eukaryota > Viridiplantae > Streptophyta > Magnoliopsida > Rosales > Rosaceae > Crataegus > Crataegus laevigata. The sequence goes on along the minus strand of OY756940.1, from coordinate 10,165,760 downwards.
TTCTTTGTTTCGAGTTATGAAAGCAAGATTTAGAATGTTAAAACCGTGCAAGGAAACAATGTATGCCAAACACCCCGACCAAATAATGCTCTCATTAGTAAGGACTTTAGCAGCCTGAGAGTTTCTTCTTTACTTGGTCATCCTTGCTTAGTGGCGTCTGCTTCCTTTTCACCTCGAAATGCAACTTATACAAGTTTGCACCCATCGTGACCTTTCAAATTGAAAGATGAGTAAACCAGCTAGTGGCTACTCGAGCATTTCATAAGGCTCTAATTTGGAAGCCTACAAACCTCTTTCAAGGAATGAAGAGTATATGTTAGAACTTAGACACTGATTGAAAAAGCAGCCAAATATGCTTATATTCTCTCTCTCTCCTATGTTTCTTTTTTGGGGAAGGATATTCTTTATGACCTTACTAAACCTATCATTCTCAATTTCAGGGAGCATGGGTTCTCAAACCGAGAAACTCAGAACCCAAGGCCGTTGTACATTTTATCGGTGGTATATTTGTTGGAGCCACCCCTCAGCTTACCTACCGTTTGTTTCTTGAGCGCCTCTCAGAAAAGTGAGATTCAGTTAAAATTTGGTTGTCTGGTAATCAACTTTTATAGTTTGTATCATGCTAGTACAGCTTATATGCAGTCCCGATTTCTATTATTTGAAAGTTGCATTTGATCTTTGTCTATCTACTATTTGTTTTGGTGGAGTTTTCTGCTTTTAAGAAAGAAGAAAATATGATGCGGCCATATTTGTGTTGTAGGGGTATTTTGGTGATTGCAACACCATATGCTAGTGGATTTGATCACTTCTTCATTGCAGATGAAACCCAATTCAAATTTGATAGGTGCTATCGGTTTCTTAAAGAGACGGTGTGTTTTTGATTTCTTATCTTTGGAATCTGTATGTTTCTAGTTCTGCTTGATTTTCTTCCTTAGCTACACAAAACCTGAGATGCTTGACAGTACAGGTTCAAGATCTTCCTACTTTCGGCATTGGCCATTCTTTGGGATCTGTCATCCACCTTTTAATCGGTATTGCCATTTTTTAGTTTTCCCCTAATGAACAGAGTGCAAATCTTTGGGGTTTTAGAAATTCATTACGTTCATGGCCGAATGGTTGGTCAGGTTCAAGATATGCTGTTCAAAGAAATGGGAATGTGCTAATGGCATTCAATAACAAGGTATTTAACTTCCTGAATTCATTAGTATACATGTCAGTACTTGGTGAGAAGAGAAGAAACTGAGATAAGTCATCGAATTCTCTCTTCGTTGAGAAAATTTAGAGATCCAACATTTCAGCTCATAAATTCTATAGAAAGAAAAGTGACGGCACATCCATTATATGCCCCCTTCTTTTTGCCTACTTTATCTGCCGTGACCAAGTTAATGGTACGCCATCTCTTCACATTCCATGCCCACCTCAGGTGCATCATATTTACTTATAAAACAAGACAAAAAGATAACAGTTTTAAACACATGCTTAATAACATGATATATGGTTTCTTAAACTGTTGCTGTATAGCATAATTCCTTAATTTTACAGGAGGCAAGCTCAGCTATTCCTCTGTTCTCACCTGTTCTCGTTCCAGTTGCTCAAGGCCTTGGACCAATTTTATCGCAGATTGCATCATCACCGACAGTCCGCCTAGGGGTGAGACTTCTAAATTTAATGTGTTGTAAATTTGTACATACATGATTTTTTTAGTTTTAAACCAAAGCTTGATTATATAATCACCTCATCAAAGAATTCCATTATTCATTTCTAGCAGTTAAAATGATTAGTAACAAAGAAACTCCGACATTGAAATGCCTGCAGGCAGAAATGACTTTGAAGCAGTTTGAAAACCTTAGCCCTCCCATCATGAAGCAAGTTCTTCCTTTAGTTGAGCAGCTCCCTCCACTGTATATGGACTTAGTCAAAGGAAGAGAAGATTTTGCGCCAAAACCTGAAGAAACTAGGCGACTTGTGAGCAAACCTATCAATTGTTTAGAAATTGCTTCTGTGCTTCTCTTAATTACATGATTATATGATATTTAGTCAAGTGTATTAACTTTCCTTTGTAGTTATGGTAGACCACTTAAATCTCGCTCTATTGATGCTTTTTTTCAGGTAAAATCATACTACGGGATTTCCAGGAATCTACTGGTGAAGTTCAAGGATGATATGATTGATGAGACTTCAACATTGGCAGAGTTGCTAAGTTCAGATTCAGCCATCAGTTCTATGCTAGACATGTCAATTCGCTTATTAGCGGGAGATCACGGACTTCCTTTGCAACAGGTGAATTTTGTGCGCAAATAGTGGGGAATAAATCTTTGTAGCTTTTATTTTTCGGCATCTGTTATTCAAATGTATGCTTAGAATCCCCGAGTGCAGTTCCAGTTTGATCCATCCCTAAACGCGGAGCGATTTTAGATAAATAATCTTTCCATCGTGTAGGCGCTCCCAGATGTGCCTCCAGCAATGGCAGATGCAGTAAATCGCGGAAGTGAGATGTTGGCCAATCTCACTGTCGGGACACCGTGGGAGACAGTTGCTAAAGAAGTAGGCAGCACATGGGGTGTAGACTCGAAGGTACTTCGTGCAGAAGCATCTAAAGACATAGGCCTGCTTGTGGATGTGGTTGCGGCATGGATAACTTCGAATACAGGGCCGAAGCTCTTGAAGCCGTGATGAGTTGAACAAATAAGAGCGTGCAAATCAGACACAACAGCCTGTGTATCATCAAGACGACAACACGGCATTCGATAGGACGATGAATCGAAATGATTTGAAAATAAGTCTCGTACATAAACAAGCATCAGAAACAAGGATAATGATAGTTTACTGTTCCTATTGATTCATAAATACGCAATTGCAATATCCGAATATGTATCTATTATCTGCAGCGTTTTCACGATTATTTGTTCCCAACAACCTAAACCATATGTATATGAATCTGCAGCATATATGATAGCTCATCCGTCAGATATATACATCAACAGGCATAAAGTGCAATCTGACTAAACAAGTCAAACAAAAAGATGACACGATGAGCAGCTCTATTCTCCCCGTCTCCTTGCATCTAATCTTCATGATACAGATACAGGCCAAGGCCAAACCGAGAACATGCTCTGACGAAAGCAAGTTGCTCAGCTGCAGCAACTGGATCAACAATGTCGCCATCACCGGGTGTTACTGTTCCAGCTGATTCACGGTGTGCCTGCATTGGTGTGTCGGGTCAAATATTACAACTGTAGGTATTTAAGTCTAGCAGTGTAAGGGCACGACTCAAAAATAACCAAAAGTAAGACATTGACCAATTTGTTATCAATATGCTCCTCGCGGCACTAATTTTGAAACAGAAAGAGTCAACTTACAGCACCTAATTGGCTAATTCTCACGTATAACATCAGGAATACACCACTTCCCGAAAATATTATACATAGTTACCTCACTGCCTTTGATTTTGAACTAGAAGAGAGAAAGACATTCTTCTAGTTATTTACTTGTGCAACACTGTCCAATTGGTTGCCTCATTTCAATAGGCATATTGTTGCATAAAAGGCTTGTGACCCTTTTCGGGCACTCAATTATGTCATTTAACATAGTTCAATTTCACATTCCTGTTCAAACTTAAATTCAGTTAGTATTAAGTGCTCGTTAACAAAGCGTTTTCTCTTCCACCCAAGTCTCCATCTTAAAAGTAATCAGCCACCAAAATGATAAGATGAACAATACATGAAAGATTCACTTCCCAATGCTTGACGGTATATTTTTTTTCTTTAGGACCAGTGTTCCATAAATTCAAAGCATTCAGACAGAAATAATTTATTTATACATACCCTCAGCTGAAACTCAAAATTAGGATATAACGATAAGCTAAATCAGTATTCCAATTGACACCTGAACCTGTTCTATTGAACTCAATGTAACATCTGATGGTACTGCAGTCTTTCTTAAACATGCAAAAATATGCATAAAAAATATGCATACATAAGTTTTTCTTTTTCTTTTAATGTTGAATATGAGACAGAGGCTCAAGGCATAAGGGGTAGAGAAAGACCTGGGAAGACTTGGAAAGAGACTTTAAGAAAAGAGATGGAGTGCTTCAAGCTAGCAAAAGACTTGGCGCAAAACTGAGCGCAGTGGCGTTCTAGGATTCAAACAGCCGACCCCACTTAGTGGGATAAGGCTTTGTTGTTGTTGTTAAAAATTTGAATATACAACTGTAGTGATTTCTAAAGGCATGTATAGTACAATAAGCGATAGCAAAGAATGATCCTAGTCCAGAGGTATGAATATAATTGTTATATGGTAACTAGTTATCAAACGTGAAATATTAATAACGTATAAATGAACCACAGTACAAAGAAGAAGAACCAGACCTCTCCATCAGATCCACGTACAGTGACACGGTATACCACAGTCACACTTCCATTGTCAGAAAATATAACATCACGGATTTCTCCACACCATCCTGTCAAAACGAGAGTTAAAAACTGATAACATACGGAGATTCATTAGAAACTAGATAAAGTGTAGTGTCACTAGACAAGGCAAGAGAGTAGCAGTCGGCAAACTACCAGAAGCTCATAAATTTGAACTGGGTTGCTGATCTTAATACTCTGCCTAAAATTCATACCGCATGCATCAAGGTTTCGAAAACTAACTTAGACGAATTCGGAATTAAGGACAATGATGAACACTCGTCACTTGTCACCGAGTCACTCCAACGTGTTGAAATTTTGAGAGGAAAACGTAGACTTGCTATTCGTATATCTCAAGTTGTGTACTTGCACAACTACTGAAGAATGGTCGAAATGAAAATGCAGATAGCTAATTGTATACTGAAATCAGATTAGCAGTTAAAAATACACCAATTACCAAGCAATGATTATAAAAGGGGAGAAACAGATTGCAAAATAATTTCGAAAAATGAAAAGTTGGGTTTTTAGAGCAATTAAAAATTGAGATAAAGAATATGACTGAAGCTTATGAATCTGCAAATTGAGAAGATGAGGATAAGAAGGAACACACCAGGAGCGTAGAAGCTCAGCATCCGGTTCGCATGGTACCTACCCGACGCACAAAAATACACAAATTTTCCATGAGATTTGTTTGGTCAAACAGAAAATCAAATGGAAAGTGAAAAGAGAGAGAAGAAAATTACCAGGGGATGAAGGTGGGGGAGGGATTTTCAGGTGGCGTCTGGATGATGTTGTCAGGAATTCTCTTATTGAGGTCTCTGAGGATTTCAGCGAGAGGGCGAGTGATGCAGGACGAGTTGGTATACGAAAACGATTTGTCCAGGGGCACCACATAATTCGAACTGGGCACTCCCTTCTTGCCGCCGCCATCGCCGCCGATGCTGCTCTTGCATGCCATCATACAAACCCTTCCTCCCCCTCCCGTTTTCCTCCGACCCCAGATTCCAGCTCCGACCATTCGGGCTCGGAGTCGGACGGAGCCGGCCCCAGACGGAACCGGCGGAGATGGCGAGAGCAGGGCATTGCTGCTGGTACTGGTCTGCAAAGCCATTGTTTTTCAGTCCACGATCCTCCACACCCCAAGTCTCTCTCTCCTCTGAAACTCTCTCGCTCTAGAATCCAGAAGTCGATTGATTGGTGATGGGCAGACGATTGATTTCTCGTCCAAATTCTTTTGAATAATTTCGTTGGGTGTATTTTGCTTGGTAGTTTACAGTGGCGGAGCCGCCTTTACACTAGGGTAGGCCATTTATTCTTAATTTGGACGTGCTTTTATTAATGTTTCAACTCTTATTATATTATTATAGTTGACAATTTATAATGAAAAATAAATGTATCGCTACTCACTTTCAAATTTGATATCAAGACGACCAAATGAACGAGATAGTTTTTACATTTATTATATTCATTTTGATCTAAATTGTGACATTCCTAACATGAATTTCTGGCTCTCTAACAGTAGTTTACAGAGCCTAGTTGTCCGGAACCTCTGCGAGTGACAGGCCTACCTACGACGACCGACCCGAAGGGACCCACCTACTTGCAAGTTGTAACCTGGGGTTGGTGAGTTATAAAATTAAAGGGTTGTACACCAAACCTTGGGGCTTCAACTAAATAAAGTAATAATTGGTTGGACATTAAATTAACGTTAATCTTTTTTGTCAAAACTTGTTGATTGAAGGAGGTTCACCTACTACTTCAACCATCAATTTCCTACTTCCTTTAGTCAAAATATTTAGAAATTTTAGTTACATAAATTAAATTTTAATTTCTGAATACCAACTACAGATTAATAATCAACAACACATAAAACTTTTTTTTGTATAAAATTACTTTTTTTCTTTCTATTTCGATACAAGTCATATGATAGAAAATGAATTCGATACTATCCTTCTCCTAATTTATTGCAACATTTTCAAAATTTCTCTTTTTTCCTCATAAACCATGGATAGAATGAATGAGTCACTCAAAATGCTTGTTTTCTTGCACGACAGTAGAAGTTGACGCGAGCTCGATCGCACACGTCAGCATCCTTCATTAACAAGTCGATGAAGTCAAAAGTACTTGTGAGCAAATCCACAGCATTAGAGGAATTTTATCTTCGTTATTACCTTGTGAGAAAATACTTGGAAAATGATATAGAAAAACATGGTACAGTGGTCCAATCACCGGGACTGTCTTGGGTGCTTCGTTTTCGATTTTTTTTTATTTACATGTATCAACTTCAATCTCTTTGACATAGTGTATCTTATCCTTATTCCTAATATTTTATTTTATTTTTATCCTTTTTTTTATTTTTTATTCAAGTCTAATTTAGAAAAATAAAATAGATAGAGAATAATAAAGAACAATAGCTGTCTTTCACATCCAACCCAAAAACCTATTATAGCTTTTTAATGGCAGTTCCAAAAAAAGGCACCTCTATTTCAAAATAAACGTATTCGTAAAAATCTCTAAATATAAAGTCAACTCTAAAGTGAATAATATTTTTGGTGTCACAAGCTTCACCAAAAAGATTTAGTCAAAAATGCCCATCAAACAAAAAACTTCAAAAGCAATCCAAAATAATGCATCATATGTGGTAGGGGTATTTCTTCATTTTAACAGTGTTTTTTAATAATAAATTTTTGTGTACAGTTTTTTTTTAATAATTAGTAACTCACAATAGGCTAACAATAACGTAATTCAATCAGTTGTTCATTAAATTTTTTTTAACATGTTTAAAACATCTTAAGAATAGTGTAATGCCGATTATAAAAAAAAAATTATTTCGCACGCGGATAATAATGCGATTTAATTAGTTGTCGAATGATTTTTTTTTTTAACAAACGATATTAACTACACTAAAGGGGAGGGGATGAACTTAGCCTTTCAATAGGCTAGCAATAATGTGATTCAATCAGTTGTTTATTAAATATTATTTTCTCTATTCTTAATATAAATTCAATAAAGACTGATTTTATTATGTGAATTCATTTACTTCAAATATTTGACTTTTCTTTTGTCAATTTACGCATATAAATATGTTTAAAACATGTAAGTCGTGCGTAACACATCTTGATTCAAAAAATATATTCTGCACGCTCGTGAACGGGTGTATAAAGGCTAGTATTTGAAAAAAGGAAAGGATATAGGACAACATTTAAAAGCTTTTCCGTTAACAGTTAACGATTAAAACACCCAAAGTACCAGTACTATGGAACACCCTAAGTGCCGGTCATTTTAGGTCAAATGCTTTTAGGTACCTACGAGAAAATTTGCTGTTTAACAGTTTAGCTATGGACAACCCACCTACTTCATCCCTAGAAGAGTCCTACCATTGCATCAAGGTGTAAGACCATCTCTTCAGAATGTGTAGAATTTTGTACATCAAAAAGTTAAAAGAACCTTGCACAAGCTTTGAGGAGTTGATGTACTCCCACGAGAGATAGCCAATTGGTTACCAGGTGAAACTTTAAAGACTGGTTTGGTATTGATGTGCTTTGAAAAAAAAACTGTTTCTGCTGTGCTGTGAAAATAAATAGATGTGAAATAAAACAACAGATTGTTTGGTAAACCTTTTTGTAAAAATGCTTTTGAAAAAAAAAAAACTGTATTATAATGTTTGGTAAGCTTTTATATAAAACATATGTGAAAAAACCGATTTTTCAAAACTAGCTTTTGCAGCTTCCTGTTTTTTGCTTTTTTTTTCACCCAAAATTGTGAAAAAAAACTGAAGCTAAATGTTTACCAAACACAAAAAAGCTGCCAACTTTTTTTTATACCAGCTTTTTGCAGAATCACCTCAGTACCAAACTAGAACTAACTTCCAGCACGCTATCAAAGCACATCAAAGCACGTGTAGGCAGCATGTATATGCATGTATGCATTTTTCGTAAAGATCATAACATTAACACATAACATTTCTGCCCCTGAAGTTTTCATCTACCAATCTATGACTACAAGTTACAACCAAAGCCTTACCCTAGTCTTTCTTCTAGGGAAAGATACCATATTTCGAAATGTTAACTATGTACGGATCCAAGATCAAGAGCATTACATAAGTTACAAGTGCACCAGACGTCTCCAAGTATGTAATGTTGTTTAAGGATTGCATTCGCATCATGTAGGAACTCGTGTTACCTGTCGTTCATAAGATGCTAAGTTAAAGAAAATGATACGATGCTATTTAAGACCAAAAAAAAATTACTCAACAGAATACTGCCAAGGACAACAAGTCTAGTAGCTACCTTTTCCAACTTTCTATCGAAAATCTGCTGCACTTCACTGCGGATGCTATCCACATCCACCGCATAATCTCTCTGATCTTCGTCTACCATTAAACCCTGCAGTCGCTGCCTCAATCTCTCCAAGGCACCATCCAACCCACAAAAGTTCTTAAAAACCAGAGCTTCGGTTGTCCTGAGTTGCAGAAGATTCTTAAGTGCGACGAGGGCCTGCATACGATTGCAAATGAAGAAAAACTGATTATCATAAATGCCATCATAAAGTCACCCACTTCCTAATCTAACCAATCAGAAATCGTGTGTAAGTGCAGTAAGCACATCAGAATACAACTCAGACCACAGACTGATTAAGGCGTGTCCCAAAGAAAACAACTTAAAATTCAGTAAAGATAACAAAATGCATTTACACAAATTCTTAAAAAAAGCACCTTCTCCTGCAGATCAAGGTCAGCAGACGATGTTAGATCAACCAGAGACTTCAAGAAAACCCGATTACTGAAAAAGGGCAGCTCATCCTTATCTGTGTTTTCCAATTGACACTCAGCAAGATCACCCAGAAGAAACACCGCTTTCCTTCGCAGTCTGATATCAATCCTTGCATCACTCATAATGTCCTAAAAGCAGAAATTTTTACTTCAGTTGCAATAATCTGTGCCACATAAATTACTCATTAACATGCTTTGATTTACTCATTCTAAAGCAGTCGCCTCACCTGAAGGACTAAATGCCCATCTTCCACATAGAACAACTCTTGCCCAGCTACATTGTTTCGGATCAACGCCGAAACAGCAAACAATGCCTTAGTAGCTTCTTCTACAAAGCTAGATTTCACCATCTTTACTAGCTTGGGCAATGCCCCGTGTACCAGAACCTGAGGTGCTTACAATTTAGTCAATCGAATCGAGTATACCTAACACTTAATTACACAAATTTAACGAATACTATTGCATATCGTCATCGTACCTGCTTCTGAACAACTGGGTTGTTCTGACTGGCCGTCCCAAGTACCCAAGCAGCCAATTTTCTTGTATCTGCATCACCGTGATTAAGCTCTCCTATAACCGCAGCAATCCCCCCAAGCTTGTCCAAATCTGAGAGCCAGAAAGTTAAATACTTCAATTTACTCATTAAGGAATCCCTAATCACCCAAATCAGACTTACCATTTGCGTTATCAATCGGCTCCACCAGCACCAGCAGTTCCTCCAGAGCACGGTGCCGATCTTCCAACGACAGCGACGAGTTACTCAAGTCGTCAATCGCAATCTGCATCAGCTGCGCGTCCGACGGCGTCTTCAGCTCGTCCATGAGCTGCTTTATCTCTAGCCGGCGGTCGTTTAGGTCGGCGGGAGACAATCGCTCGACATCTCGCGCCTTCTCTTTCAATTGGACGGGATCGGAGTGGCCTATGGCCCACTGTAACATTCCCTCCAGAGAAGAGAAGCCACCGTCGGCGTCAAGGTCAGCGACGGCGGTATTGTCGTCCCGAGGCTGAGTCCGAGTCTGAGCCTGCGCCTCGTCTTCTGTACTGGACCAATATACCCTTCCCGTATTGTTAATATTTCGCTCCGCCCTCACGGCCATCGACACCACCATCAGTACCAAGATCCACGAACTCCCGCGCGCCATCTTCTTCCTCGTCAGTGAACTGTGAACATACCTTGCTTTCGTCTCCCCGTTTTATGCTAGTACTTAGACACGTCATATTGTGCAACGTACGACGTTGATCTTGGATCGGACGGTTTGTAGGTACTTGATTGCGTGGCAATTCTTTTGGGCCTTATTCGATTTGACTTAAACTGCACTAATGGTCCTCTATTTGTTCTTAAATTCATTTCCGTTCATGTTAGCTTTTTTTATTACATTTTCATCCATTGGTCCGTTTCCTCGTTAATTCAACTTGTCATATAAAGTTGAGTTTTCATCCATTTTGTGCACCAGTTCGCGATTGAAAATTGGAATTTTGATTTGTATGAACTTTATGTGAATTATAATTTCTAAAAATAAACATTTTTTAGAAAATAATAAATTTATTTTAATTTTGATTTTATGCTCATACAAAGGCATTTTTAGCCTTGAAATTTCTTAATAATTTAATGTTGAAATATTGACAATTATTATTGTGGCGACCCGTCCCTAATTTTCCTATGTAAATTCTTCCCGTGCGTGTAAAATGACGATTATACCCTTATCGTTGAGTAATATGAAAACGTTATATTAAGTTTATTTCGATTAAACTAATATATTCTAAAACTTATATTATTAGAAAATAATTGTAAAACTAATGAGGGATCCGTATCCCTTCCTCACCAACCCAACTCCACCAACTTTCCGAAGCCTTCCATCCCCCTCCATGATCATTCATCATTGCATATTCGTGGGCAAGCAATCTGAAACCCACCACCCGTCCCTTACAACTCACAATCCATTCCATTTCTGTTATTCAAAACATAATCTTATCAAATGGAATAATGCAACTCTATCTCTCTCTTTCATCAAACTCTCTCTCTCTACCATCCACACACGGACCAACTTCAAAGACAATCCAAACCTTGAAGTTTCGACGATCCAAGATCACAGTTGGATTCCTTAGGACCTCACGAGTCCATTTACATCAAACTCAGGTAAAAACTCGATCGTTTTCACGTCGAACTTTCAATTCCTGATTATGGTACTATTCATCAAGTTTTTAATGGTTGAGTTTTAATGAAAACCAAGATCACCACTAGTCTTAAAATGCTCCCAGGACCCCGGAGTAATTCGTTGGAAGGATTTGGACGTCGGAGGGCCGAGATCGACGAGTTTTTAGGTAAGCCGAACTATCGAACGTTCTTGGAAACATTCTAGTGAATTTCAAGCTTTAAAACTTATATAACGTGATTCTACTTGTCGAGGGCTTCATTTTGATATAAAATTTCATGAAAAATGGATTAAAAACGAGTTAGATATCGACTCTGGAAGTTGGAAGAAAAATATAAGTTTCTGGAAAAAAATGTAACCGTGGTCGTTTGGCTACTTTCAGACCCAATTTCTGAACAACAAAGACCCCATATGAACATTCTGTGAATCTAGATATATTCTCTACATTCCTAACTTTAATTTGGCTTTTGAATTACTAAATTTGGTTAAGAAACGAGCTCGTTTGAAGTTCTGGAAGTTAGACGAAAATCTGTAAAAAAATGGCAGAACCCGCGAAAAAGACGAGTACACTGTACTCGCAGGCGCGTGGCCACCAGCGCAGCCACCTTGTGGCGGCGCGTGGTGGCGCGTGCATGGTCAAAATCGGATTCTAAAAATACGTATGTGTTCGTGACGTCGAGTAGATCTATTTCATATATTTAAACTCTATATTTGGACAATCTACGAAGATTTTATTTACGTTCCCGTTTATGTGTATTAAACTAAGTCAATTAATTACTTCTCGTATAGGCAATGATATAAATCGACGATCCAACCGTTGGATCGTCACCAAACTTTGATACGTGGTAAAACGTAATATTTGAAGAATGTAGGAACTTACAGATTGGAAATCCGACGTACGGATCTTCCTGAAATAGGTTTGTAAGTTAGAAAAATAAAATGTTAACCGCCACTAGGTTTTTGTCAACTGGCCGAAATCCAACCGTTAGATCGTGATGAAACCTTGAGATAATGTCCTAGAGATATAATGTGGATCGTTAAAAGTGACGGATCAGAAATCTGATATACGGATCTTCCGGATCAGATTATGTAGAAAACGTTATACAAAGTTATATATTTTATCGAATCGAATTCTAAGTTTTGATTTAATAATTGTTCTAGGCGTCGATCATTTTGACGGCTCGATGATTATGCTAGGGAGTTGGTGTAGACTCCAGGTGAGTGGGCAGTTTGTTTTTATACCTATACGTATTTATGGTTTCCAAACTTCATAAAATGCTTCACTTTACGTATATGTTGCTAAATATTGGATAATTGAGGTATAATTGTGATAAATGCTGAAATGCGATTGAGATATAATTGCCATGACATTCATACATGTTTATATACATACTCATCTTGCTGCACTGGTGTTAGTACTTGCCTCAGGGCCAGGGCCAGTCCTTCACGTGTATGTTCACATTGCACCGTTCGCTCGTCTGGATCCAGGTTAGGTGCCAGTCCTGTCGGGTAGATTGCATTAGGCAATCTGACTTGTATGTGATGTGCTTTTGCACCAGTCTTCACGTGATCGTAGTACTTGAGCGTATTGATTACACCCAGTCCTGTTCGTGTCAGAGTTATCTGTTCGAACTTGTGTGCCAGCATTAGATGGATGAGTATTTAGCGATACTGTTTTATAACATTGTCATATGATTATATAACTGCAGCATCGATCTCATCATGAATTGACTTGTATATTATCATGTATACTTGGCTTTAGTATTGTGGATATATATACGTACATACTTACTCATAATGTGCTTTTAATAAAGGAAACTATAATTGTTTTACGGCGAGGGGTTAGTATGTTCAAAACCAAACGTTTTCATATAAGTTTGTTTTGCTGACCCACTCAACTTTGTTTTTCGCCCCTCCAGGACCTAGATAGCTGTTCTGCGTGGCATTCGAGGAATCTTGAAACGTTTCTGACATTCAGCATTCCGCTTCTGACGTATGAACTTATCACTATGTGTAATAAGCATACTTCAGTTGCTTGACTACTCTTCGGTAGTCGTTTCCTCATTAAACTCTGAATAACTATAGTGGGCCACACCCACGTTTGTGCACTCTGTCACTATTTCAAATTTTAATAAATTCTATGTTTGATTTAAATTTACACACTTTTTATATCACTTACCCCTATGGTTACGTCACTTCACAGTGACGGCCAGCATGCGTCGACCTTTCCGGGTCGGGGCGTGTCAATTATATTCAAAGTTTAAGATCAAATTATTTCTTCTCTTTTTTGTGTAAAAATATCGATGCATTAAAAAAAAGTTTAAGATCAAATACTTTAATCTTGAACTTTAAATTGATTTAAAGAACTTAGAGCTTAAATTACACTTATTTACGGGTTAAAGTATAGTTTTATGAGTCAAAATCAAACTTGAACATTATTAGGGGGTTAAACTAACAATGCTAATGGAATCAAACTATAAAGACGAAGAAAAATATTAATTCACAAAGACAAAAATTCGAGTTATCTAAAAACTTAAAAGGTTCATTTAGGAAGTGTATTTAAGTGACTAAAAGCATTTTTTAAGAAAATATTTTTGAAACCAAATCTCAGTAAAAATGTAAATTAATTTTGGAAAAGTACTTAAAATTACTGGTGCTTTTTGTAGAAGAAAGCACTTCTAATACTTTTGGAAATTAAAAATATTTTAATTAAAAGCGTTTTCAGCCATTTAAAACTACTTCTGTATTAGTCTAAGTCCGGAAATTATAATTTACAGTTGACAGAAGTGGACATTTGCGAGAATTATCGTCACCGCTAGTGCAAGTTAACTTATTTTTTTGGCTAAAAAAAGAAAAATTAATGAAAATGACTTGAAAACTTTGAGTTTTAACAATAAGGACAAAATAAAGAGTAAAGTAAATAGTACTAAAAATGACTTTTTAGTATAAAAATATAATTTTTCGTTAGAGTGGAAAGTACTATAAGTTTTTAGTTAAAATTCTCTAAATAAAATGAGTGCACAAAAGGCTGAAACGACACCGTAGCTGGTGGCCTCCGAGCTCTCCGACTCCAGATACTTGCAGATTAGAGGTTTAGGGTTTTGGTCAGGCAAATTGTGAAGTAGCAGAACAGAGAAACAAGGAGAGAAAGCGAGATGGTGAGGCTGACTGCCGACTTGGTGTGGAAGAGCCCTCATTTCTTCAATGCGCTCAAGGAGCGAGAGTTGGATCTCCGAGGTAATTTCCTTTCCCAATTCTCAATTCCCAAATTCCGACGCGAAACCCTACTTTGATTCCGTTAGGGTTTTGATAATTGAAACTGTTTGCCCCCCTTTCGTTTTCAGGAAATAAGATTGCTGTAATCGAAAACTTGGGAGCTACAGAGGTCAGTGGTTTACTTAACTCAGACTATTATCATGACAAGCCATCGTTTTTGGCTTTAATCTGCTGCAAATCACTGAATTTAGTTGAATGAAATATGTTTTTTCGGTTTAATTTGGACAGGACCAATTTGATACCATTGATTTGTCTGACAATGAAATCGTCAAGCTCGAAAACATGCCCTATCTTAATCGTTTGGGTACTTTGATTATCAATAGCAACCGAATCACCCGTATCAATCCCAACATTGGAGGTAACTAACTTTAATCACATACTAGTCTGTTATCTTGTATCTACCGAGTACTGAGTTGTATGTAATTGCAGAGTTTTTGCCGAAGTTGCACACGTTGGTACTTACCAACAACAGGCTAGTCAACCTGGTAGAGATCGACCCTCTTGCATCCCTCCCAAAGTTGCAGTATCTTAGCCTTTTGGATAACAACATCACGAAGAAACCCAACTATAGGCTGTACTTGATTCATAAG
This sequence comes from Crataegus laevigata, assembly GCA_963580275.1. Taxonomy (NCBI): domain Eukaryota; kingdom Viridiplantae; phylum Streptophyta; class Magnoliopsida; order Rosales; family Rosaceae; genus Crataegus; species Crataegus laevigata. Next base: position 10,150,561 of record OY756940.1, on the reverse strand, counting down.
TTAAAATCACTTCGGGTTCTGGATTTTAAGAAGGTGAAAAACAAGGTGAGTTAATTTCAAATTGACAACTCATGTTTGTCGTTGTGGTGTGGGTGCTACTTTTTTATGGTACCAATTATGCGTTCGTCTTAGAGTGCCTAGAAATAACATACTAATGGAACACTACTACTTAGTATTAGAATGTAGTGAACATGACAGAAGCACAAATCTTGTGAGCAAAACTGGCTTTAGCTAGGGTGTAATGTGACATATATTTTGTATTATAATTCTCACGCTTTTTCTTCTGGGGATTTTGGATTTTAACTCATAGGCTACTGAAAATTAGTTTCTACAGTGTCTGATTCCCAGACGTTACACAATATTATTTTGGTTTTATAGCTTTAAAAGCTTTGTTTTGTCCAAATGCTTCACTTTTGTTAGGTTGTACATGGCTTCTGCTTATTTCTTTCTAGTTTCACCCAAAAAGTGGAAATATGAAATAGAATGCTATTTTTCATAGAAGATTAGCTTGTTCCTTTTGTACCTATCACCTGGATTAATTACTCTTTGGTCTTGTTCCATCCATCATAGGAGAGACTGGAAGCACAAACTTTGTTTTCATCAAAAGAGGTTGAAGAAGAGACTAGAAAGGTATCCCCCCAAAAATTCGTGCCTCCAGAAGTTCCAGAAGTTTCCCAGGAACAACAGGCTCCAAAAGTTGTTGCCCCCACTCCTGAACAAATTATGAAAATCAAGGTAATCATAGTAATTAAATTTTTACATAGTTGCATCAATCATTATATTCTGTGATCATGTGCATGAGACCTCTTTCTCACCTTGGAGCTGTTAGTAAAACGAGCGTAAATATATTTTAAATGTACACAGGAGAGACAAAGTTCACCATTTTACTTTTATAATCAATGCAGTTTTACTCAAGAAACAGCAATTTTGATTTTTCGTACTCTTTTCAAGTCCGTGTTCTAACTGTTTTGTAGTCTTTTCAAGTCCGCGTTCTAACTGTTTTGTAGTCTTTTCAAGTCCGCATTCTAACCGTGAAGGGGGTACAGTTTATTAGGGTTACTTCTTTTTTCCTCTACTGATGAATTAACGGTAGTATGAAGTTATGAATAATTTTTCAACCTCTATGATTGGATTTGTTAACAAGTATTAACTGATTGAGCAATTATGATACGTTGTCTGTTATCCATGTTAAATTATCTTCTCTTTACTTTTTGGGTTCAAATCATAGTAATAATTGTTAGAATATTTGAGTGGTATCTCGTACTGTCATAAACACTACACCATTAGTTGTCCCAACTGAAAGTTAATCTGATATTTCAAGATATCCAGTTGTGGCAATTGATAGAGAATTTGGTCTTTTGTGACAGATTATTGCTTTGTTTTGGTGGTTTTTTCTCCTACTTTGCAGCTATTTGTGGAGTCATCTTAAGTTTTTAATTATTTTGTACGTTGTTTGTCCATGTGCAGGCTGCCATAGTGAATTCCCAGACTCTTGAAGAGGTTGCTAGACTTGAAAAGGTTATTTGCTCAAGCAGAGAAACTACTTCACGATTTTCTCGATGTCTTATCTCTTAATATTTTTACATTAACATTCTACTTGTTTTGCAAGAGCAGGCACTGAAGTCGGGTCAGCTTCCTGCAGATTTTGAAATTTTTGATGATGATGCTGAGCCCAATAGTGTTCAAGAAAAGGATGATAAAATGGACACCAATAATGAAAATGAGGCTATTACTGAACCTAAAGATGTGGAGGAGCAAAAGAACGATGAAGCTGAACCCATGGAACAGGTATCCATGTTCTTCCTATAGTTTTAAAGTATTTTCTGTTATTTTTTTTCTTCATCTCTGTGAACTGTTGTAGAATGGTCGAAGATGCATACAACTTTGATGGCCTCAAGAATTATCTTATAAATTAAGATAGTGGTGTTATTGTTTTCAAATAATGCAATGTACAAACAGGGCCATTTACATACAAGAGGGATTGTGTTGGCTTATAATTTGTCATAGTGTAAGAGCATAGGGAATTCACAGGAGGAAATAGGATGAGTTCGGTTCAGCCTTTGTCTGTTTATTTCTTCATCTATCAGAATTCATTTCACCTTAAACATACTATCGCTCCCATCAGTTCTACAGGCTTAGGTCCTCATTATGCTTAATTAATGCTGTTCAAGATTCTGGACAGTTACTATCGTTTAGCTGTACTGAGGGAGAATCCTTGGTTAAAGAAGAAAAATTATTTGGTGGATTTCCTGTTCTGTGTCTAATTTGAGTCTATTGTTAGCGGCTGTTCCTTTTTCCTCAGGGTTGAGCCTATTTTTAAGCTGCTCTTCTTTTTTCCCTCTGCCTCTCGCATTCCTGTTTAGGCATTATTTAGTTTCTATAGGAACTGGAAGATCAGCAGCTATGTCGTCTATAGTGTTTATATTGAAGATCAGCTGCATTAGCATGTGTTATGATTCTGTGGTCTGTTTGTTGTTAGGTTAACTTAGTTGATATTCTCTGGTTCTAGTATTAATGTACTTTTTCCCCTTGCAGGAGTAGGAGACTGTATGTATCCTGGCATCGTAAAGCTTGTCCGAACTGAACCCCTTGGCGGCGCCTGGAAAAGTTTTTGATTCGGAAATTCCGCTATTCCCTCAAGGCTTGAACTATGTTCAATGTATGAGGGGTGTCTGCCTGTGTTATATTAGACCTGAGAACAACACTTCTTCCCTAATTAATTAACGTTAATCTTTCCCTTTCTGGCATCTCTTTTGGGAGAGTTGGAATGGTGTCTGGGTGTTCTATTCATATCTGTATTATGTTGATACAGGATTCTGTCTAATTTCATATTTTCGTGTTCTTTGAGTTATAAAAGAACGAAAGCCAGTAACTGCTGCACAATTTTTTTCTTACTGGTGTTACGTTACTTGGACCCACGTTACATTTTTACTACTGATGTTTTAACTTTTAGTCGGTTTTGCAAAATACTACAAAACTATCGTAAACCAATTTTCATGTCATTTTCTTGTCCTATAAGCTCTAAATAAAACGATGACATTCAGGAGGTGGAGTCGTGCGAGATGAAAGTCTCATGCCCGTTTTGAATGAGAGACAGAATCATAGAAGTGAGGAATTCTCTTATTGACTCTGACTCTCCCACTTCAGTTAACCTCTTTGAGGGAAGTATGTTGGGACTTATTGACCTTGCTGCTATTTTTTAGGGCTTTAGGTTGTAATGATCAACTTTTGATATTTGGTTATTGAAATAATCCGTTTTTAGCATGGCAATCATTGAGTCGTTGATATTTGATTGATATGTAGTTAATATTTGATTTTGATCATTTCAACAACCAAATGTCAAAAATTGATCATTTTAGCTCATTGCCCAATAACGAGGGGCCGGGCTTTCGAAATTGAAATAGTCCTTGACTGACTTTACATTTGTAACTCCAGTAACGAGTTGTTTCTTGGATAAGCTGTTTTGGAAGGAAAAAGAGTGAAAGTGGGAAATTCTTTGCTCCAATGCGGGGGAAATCCTGTTTGTCCATGTTCTTCTTGCCTTTGGGAAGACAAGATGCAAACAGAAGCAGCCAAACAGAACACATTTTTATGCATCATCGTTCAACATTCACCGTAATTACTATGACATCCCAATTGGCGCTGGTAGCAGTCTCTCTAGTTTTTGCAGCATTGATACCACTTTTTATGGCCTTAATTCTAATCAAGGGATGGTCTTGGTCTTGGTCATGGTCTTGGCATTGGTCATGGTCATGGCGGATTTCGTGGCCGCCGATAATTGTGTATTGCTTCCGCGGCCACAAACACGGAGCTGCATCCTCCGAGTATGCCAGCCACCGTCCTAGGCTCACGGCCACCTCCGGCAGCCAGCCTCTCGATCACGAACGAGAATGCTGCAAATTGGATGAGGATGATCTGAAAGTATTGGTTTCCCACATAAACGAGACCAACGGCTGTCCACCGTGGAAGCTCATGATGGAGCATTCTTCTACCCCTTCTCTGACATACCAAGCTTGGTACAGGGACCCGCCGGTAATTTACATAACCAAGCTTGTCTATTACTACTTTTAAAATGACTAAAAGGCTTTTGGATTGTACTCGGTTATTTCAATTTTATTACGTTTCCAACAAGCAGCGCTTACGAGCAGAACTACTCTTTACATAAGCGTCCTCTAACGGTGCAGTGACATTGTCATCAAATTTCAGTTCGGCCCTACGCAGTACCGTACGAGAACAGTGTTTGAAAACGCATCGCCTGAGTTGCTGAAAGACTTCTTCTGGGATGACGAGTTCAGACCCAGCTGGGATAGCATGTTGAAATTCTTCCAGGTTTTGAGTGTCTGCTCCCAAACTGGTACCATGACCGTTCACTGGATAAGAAAGGTAACATATATGGTTTCTTACAGCCGCTACAAGTATTTGTTTTAGTGTCTTTTCCTTCCCAACTATAACCTCAATTGCACATCCTTTTCTGTAACATCCACAGCTGCCGCTCCTCTGCCGTGATAGAGAATACGTTATAGTCCGTCGTATTTGGGAATCTCCGTCTGGATATTATTGCACAACAAAGGTACCGTCCTTGCCTCGTATCATGTTATAACACTTGTATAAGTTTACTAATACCAGACACGAAGCTAATACATCGTCACTCAAAAAAATTCCATCTGTTAGTTCGTTGTCAAAATGTATTATGCATTATTGTTGGTAGTGTCTCACTCATCATGTGTTATTCACGTATACACATATGCCCGGTGAAATCCAAGATTTTTCCTTTTGTGAGATGCATGAATTCCAACAGACTGCCATCTTTCTGTTGATTTTGTGATATATATCAGGGGACGCCATATCCATCTTTACCAACGTCTAAAACAGCAATAAGGGTAGATAATTACTATTCCAGCTGGCGTATAAGCTCAGGTACGTGTATAAGTTTTGGTTCATAGCTTCTCCGCTGGTGGAAGAAGTGCTTTTGACAGATACCAAACAACTACCTAGCAGTGAAATGTAGGAATGCAGGAGAGCAGCAAGTGGCATCAGAAGTGCTTTTGTTTCACCATGAAGATATAGGGCTTCCAAGGGAGGTTGTGAAGATAGGTGTTAGGGCAGGAATGTGGGCCGTGGTCAAGAGATTGCATGCAGGAGTGCAGATGTACAGCGTCGCAAGGGCAAACGGGTCTACTTCCAGTTATGCAGTCATGACAAATGTAACCACAAAGGTTTCACCATCCACAGTACAACTTCCCGGTTCACAAGTTGCTGCAGATGAGATATGCCAGAGGGAAAGGGAAACCCACTCATCTGACCATTTATCCAAGGATAAATACTAAGAGAGTCCCAATTGTTTGATTGGAAAAAATCATACCTTTAGTAGAAAATTTATATAACTAAAAGCCCTCGCAAAACTTTTTTTCATTCAAAAACCCTTTTAACTTTTTTTTTTATTTTCTTTATTATTAAGATTTTTTATTTAATTCAAAATCTCGTGAAGTGTGTCTCTTTTCTTTAATTTTTGTCTTCGTAATTTTCAATTAAAAAAAATCATGAGACGTTATAACCCATCTATGCTAGTTCAATCACGTTCGAACAATATATGCAATTGATTAAAAACTTATAACTCATCTATGCTAGCTCAAACACATTCGAACAATAATTGATCAGGTCGAACAATAATTTCTTGAGGTAGAAGAGGGCGGAATTGGATCCCCTCCGAGATAGCAAACAACAAAGACCGTTAGATTTTGATCCAACAACTATAAACAGGAAGACCCGTCTAAAATTATAACAATTGTAGCTATTGAATCAAAATCTAACGGCTCATATTGTGTAGTCAGTAGAATTCCCAATTCCAAAGAGGGCAACTCGACTATCTAAATGATCAAGCAGTCGTACTCAAGTTTCTCAAAAATGGTTGTCTCATCTCCGTAAGAAGTACACTAGTCAAGCAGTCGTACTCAAATTTCTCAAAAATCTTGCACAGAAAGTCAAACAAAAAAAGGGTAAAAGTAAAAAGTAAAAGTGAAGGGGGCAGCTCCCTCAGAACGTAAAAACTTGTCAACACAGAATTGATTCAGACAAGGCTGAAACTTTTATATATAAATGGAGTTCAATCATCGGGAGCTGCTGCTGCATCGCATCGCATCAAATCAAATCAAAGCAATTAACATATATTATTCTCCGATTAATGGCTTAATCAGGAGCTTAATCCAAAGTTTGAGAAAGCAATTGAAAAAACACACACAAGGAATCGAGATATTTTGGAGTCCGAACACACCACGCAAATGCGAATAAGAATAAGGAATTAGCAGAGAGAAAGAACGGCTGAAAAGCAAAGCAGAATATCAATCAACAAACAGAGAAAGGCTTTTGCACTGCAGAATTTTGTGGCCGTACCTTTGACGGCGGCCGCGGGATGCGCATTCCAATTTCCACCGAATGAATACCAAGCCCGCCTTTTTATAGACACACTGCAACTCGAACGCTAGACCTAATTGTCACCTACAACCCCGGCACGGCAGGGCTTGCTTTTGTGGGCCGTTTTGGGTTTGTTTTCTTGTTGGGCCGTATTCGGCCCTTCTCTTTTATTTGGTCCCTCACTTTCATATTTAATCATATTCATTGTTTTTGTTTAATTTATTTCTGACATTGAAATTGATAAATATAGTCTTTGAGTAAATCATCTTGGTTTTTCATTAAAACATTTGTTAATATTCTTGTTAAGTTGTTGCGTGAAGAGAACGACCACCTTTTTAAGAAATTCTTGTCAAATCAGTACTTCTACTTAACGAGAGTATGAACCAATTTAATTTTTATGAATGGCAAAAATAATTTATAATAAACAAAGACTATTTCTATCAACTTTTATTGTCGCGAACCCAGGTGAAATGCTACATATCAAGAACCATTTTATGCTAAAATCCCCAAATTCTTCATATAATGCTTCATAAAAGAACTTTGTTTCAATTATACTTTGCTTTTATAATTAGGAGGTAAAAAATGCAGATTAAGAGGGAGGATAGAAGAAAACCATTTTCATATAAGAAAACTAAAACTTGAAAGCAAACCGGTAAACAGAGCAGCCAATCACGTCCATTGATCTTGCAAAATTGTGCCCTTCTTTGCTAGATCTAGGAATTTAACGACAAATCCACATCATACATACACATAAATATCGCACGACGAGCACCAAAAGGATTCAAAAGCACCAAACAAAGAGAAATATTAGCCAGAAGCAGCATAGATTACTTCTTCAGAGTCATCACACGCACATAAGTGAAAGATAGCTACTAGTTCAAACATGATTATTCAGCCCGGCTTCATCTCAAAGACGAACCGCCGCGACAACGCTAGGAAATTGTTCCACAAGACAGTAACGGCTTAAGTCGCAAGTACACCACCAAATACAACTACTTAACCGAAAGCACTAGCCCAAGGACCACAATCCAGCATCGTAATGGGGTTCTCGACACACGGGTGCATATGTTCAGAAGGTCTTGATCCACCGGGAGCAGCAGCTCTCGGCATTGTGTCATCGTTCCAGATGGTCAATTTTCCTTGCCTCTTCTGCGATCCAGATGAAATCACCAGATCAAGGTTTTTGGGATCAGATAACAATGTAATGTCCTTCAGGAAATAAAAACATGATAAAGGGACTGATCGCTGTAAAAGAGAATAATATTATAAATATTAAAGCGAGAAGAAATAGATACCTCAATCAAGCCTGAGAATGTTTCTGAGAATAGCTCAGGAGCAGCAGTAGCAGAAACCACAACTCCGAGCGCACTGGTGCAGGCATTTTGCACCCCACCTTTCTGCACCAGTTTTGGGGAAGAGTTGATTGATTGCTATTCAGAATCATCATAAGCTTCTCCATCGTCAGAAAACTCATCAAACGACCTCATATCAAGCTGGTAGCGAAGAATTCCTCCAATGCCACCAAAACCACGGCAGAACTGTGACCCCTCCTGCGACTTGTTGGTGACAAACTCAAGACTACAACCAAACCGCCTGTACTCATTAGCAAACCACTCCAGCAGTGACATCTTGTCCTGTACCTCTAGCTCCGCATTGTTAGCATCCCGGAAGTTGCTCTGATTGTTCTCCTGCTCCTTGTTGAAATGCTTCACTATAATCTCACCAGTAGTCGTATTTTTCAGCACATACCGATTGATGTCCAGACTTTCCCACACAATAAGAATCTCGACAGCACCCATCTCTAGAGCTTTTAGTGTGTCCTCCACACCAAAAACATACTTTCCTGTATCCTGGCTAATCTCCTCAAAGTATTTTCCTATCAACTTCTTCTCCTGAATGAATTTCACATTGGACAGGATCTCTGCTGACAGCTCAATAGCCTGGTTGAAACCGTTCTCTCCTCCATAAGAAACATCCACCACATTCAGTATTTTGGCCTGCAGACGAGGATCAAACATATCTGACTGACTAAGCTCAGTTTTGAAGTCAGCTGACCCAGCCAGTATTAATCCTGAAACATTGGGCTGACTGGTGGCAGGATTAATAAAAAACTGTGTGGCAAGCTCCGCTGTCTTTCTAACATAGTTGTGGCGCTTCTCCATTCGAAGACGAGCAAAACGTAGAGCTGACTGCCCTCCTCTTCCGTGCTTCTTTGGAAGGTCGACACTAAATTTATGAAGCACCTCCCTAGTGTTTCCGCTTAGTGTCCCAAAAAGTGTCCCATTTCCGTCCATGACAATGAAACCAAACTTGTCATCAGATTCTAAGAGTTCATTCAGAGCTTCAATATGAAACTTGTTGTCACAGAGGTAAAGAGATGCGTTGATTGGCCTGAAAGGCTCAAAATCAATGGTGACCTTTTTTTCCTTCCCATCGTCAGTAACAATGGTCCCTGTGTACAGCACAAGCCCATTCGGAGGAACCTTGTTGTAAAGCTTGAGCCTCTGCTGAGCCGATGTAATAGCCCCAAGAACAGACTGTCGATTCACCCTGCTCTTAATGTTTGATGCAGTTCCAAATTCATCACCAAGCATCTTAGTAACACGAGAAATCTGATCCCGGGGAGGCATGATGAGAGAAATCATGCTGGTTCCATTACCCCTTGCAGCTTCAAGTGCCTTGATCAGTTTCTTAATCTTCCAAATCTCAATGTTCTTATCAGTCTCATGACCATCTGCCATTCTGAAGAATTACAGCAACAGCTGAAACAACAATTGATGGCCTACAGAATAACATACATGAGTTTCAAATGAAAAAAAACCAGATAAAACAAAGCCACCAGTTACAAGACAGTGACAAACTCAACAAATAAAGGCAATGAAACAAAGTAATAAAGTGTAAAGTACCGGGATGCAGAAATTTTAGCAATAAATACAGAAATCGAAGAACACGACACATATCCACACATTTCATTTTGGAAGGATTAACCAGCCGTCAACCAAAATGAAAATGAAGAAATATATAAAGTAAGAGCTAAAATACAAGAGTTATACCTACAAACACTAAATTCAAAGAACACGACAAGAAGTCACAATCTTGTTGGAAGAACTAAGCAGACAGCAAACCAAAATGAAAATAAAGAAGCATAAAAGGTAAGAGGTTCTAACTGTAAAAACCGAATTCGTAGAACACGATATGAAGTCACGCATTTCATGTTGAAAGAATTAAGAAGACAACAACCCAAAATGCTTATGAAGAAGCATAAAAGGTAAGAGAATCTAACTTTTAATACTGAACTCGTAGCACATGAAAAGAAGTCACGCATTTTGCATTGAAATAGTTAAGCAGCCTACAACCCCAAATACAGAACAAGCAGCAATACAAGGTAATAGGATGAATGCATCTACCTACAAATACTGAATCCGGATAACACGAGAGAAGGGAGTTGAATCCACATTAAAATGAAATAAGCAGCATACAAACATACACATGTACCCGTTGCTTTATAACATACCAGAACGCCTCCACACTACATATTTCATGCAATCTATTCAATTCAGACCATAGCACGTAACAAAGAATGAGACGAATGCATATGCCGAAACACACACATCCGGCAATTAATTGATGAAATCAAGCTAAAAATGATAAATATATGATATCAAGCATAAAATAAAACAACAATTATTCACGATGGAACCTAATAATCACAGGACATACCAATACAACTACAAATTAAGCAGAAAACCTGATGATTTCGACGCAAAAATAAATCAATAAATAACGCAAAAGTCATAAAACACAATTATATGTGAATTGATTGCACACCTTCAAAAGAAAAAAAAAAATCACAGCATCCATATGCTCACAGGAAATATAAAATAAACCAATTCGCTAAATTCAACAGAAAAGAAAAAGAAAAAAAAAAGCAGATCGAAGCAATTGAGCGAACAAAATCGCACAAGCACCCTAGAAAAATCGCACAAGAAACCGAGAAAAATCGCATAAGAAAATAAGAAGAAGAAGAAGAAGAAGAATAATAATAATAAAAGGGGAAAATGGGAGGACCTGGTAGAAAGCGCGCAGCCGAGAGATCCTGGAGAGTCGAGAGACGAAATGAGCGGAGGATATTTCTATATAGTGGCAGGTGCCGCTGGGCATAAACCTAACCCACCTTTTAACCGTGGTTAGGTTAGATTAACTCATCGTCCCACCATCCTTTTGCAATTTTGGAATTTTTTGGAACCGACTTCGTTTCCTCCCAAAAGCCGAAAGACAAGACTAGAGGGATTAGAATTTAGTCGTATAATTTTCAACCTCACTTCTCTCGAGTTGGGCATATAAACACAATGGGTTAACACAGTGCTTTGGGTTTTCTTTGGGCTTGGGAGGGATTACAGCCCATGTTACTCTATTATTTACCGTTCTTGGTGTTCTTATGGATTATTACCCCTTTCAAAACCTCAAGCTAAGGAGAAGATTACTAACAATTTTCATAACTCATGATTGGAGTAGCTTTTAGGGATATGATTGGATTGGATTGGCTTTTAGGGATATGATTGGATTCGCAAAGACTTGTAACTCATGTATACAGATAGATTATATAACCAACTTTATTAGAAATTTATTACTCTGTCCAGTACTATTTATCTCACATTTTGACACAACAAATAACGGACTGGACTCAAGTCCATTTTCATTCCAGCTCACCTTTCAATTAATCAATAATATTAAAGTGAGTACTGCTTTTATAGAGGGCATTCACGTTGCTTTTACAATATCATTTTATTTATTAAACAAAAAATTAATTTGTAAATAAAAGTCACGAGTAATCAAGCATTACAGTCAACTAATGCTAAGTTCCACTCCATATGAAAAACAAAGGGGTTTAGGGTTTATGAAGCCCTAAAAATGTAGGCGCGCTAGATTCGAAGGTAAAAGAACATCTGATAGTCCGAGACACAACTGACCTAAAACCGCAGAAAGCAAATGGAAATGACAAAGGAATTATTGACAGTAACGGAGATAGAAGGGAGAGGACGGGCGTTAGTGGCGGCTCAGCCACTCAGGGGTGGCGAAATCGTTCTCAGAGACTCTCCCATCCTCCTCTACTCCGCTCTTCCTCTCATCACTCCTTCTCCCCACCCTTACTGCCACCGCTGCTTCAAAACCCTACAAAAACCCCAACCCCAAGCTCAGCCTCAAGTATGTCCATGGTGTTCCCACCACGTCTTCTGCGGCCCCAATTGCCTCTCCGCCGCTCTCTCCTCCTCTCACTCTCCTTGGGCCTGCCAAGCCCTGCGCCGTCTCCGAGACCCTTCTTCGCCTCTCTCCGGCCAGCCGCTCGATCGCCAGGTCCAGGCCAGTTTCTTGGTCGCCGCCTACAACCTCGCGGTCGTTTCCCCTTCCAATTTCCAGATTCTATTGTCTCTCCAGGGCCAGCCGCACGACTCCGCCGTTGCCGACACTACCGCAGCTGCCCAGTTTCTTCACTCTCTGATCTCGACACTCTGTGCTCCTCCTCCATTCCTCCTAGAGAAGCAGATGTTTTCGGCAGAGCTCTCGGCGGCTCTACTAGCCAAGGACAAACTCAACGCCTTCGGATTGATGGAACCCTTCACGGAATTGTCGCAGAGGTCGAGCAGGGCCTACGCCATTTATCCCAAAGCTTCGTTCTTCAACCACGACTGCCTCCCCAATGCCTGCCGGTTTGATTATATCGACACAGACAGCGAACACAACACGGACATGGTGATCAGGATGATACATGATGTTCAGGCAGGGAGGGAGATCTGCCTGAGCTATTTCCCGGTGAATCAGAGTTATTTGAACCGGCAGAGGACTCTGGCGGAGGACTATGGTTTTGCTTGTCAATGTGATCGCTGCAAGGTGGAAGCTAGTTGGTCTGACAATGAGGAGGGTGAGGAAGAAGCAGAGGGTATGGATGAGGACCAAGACCAGGAAATGGAGGCATCCTCGGAATCAGAACCCGAATCCGGGATTGACATTGAAGAAGCCGAAGCCGAAGCCCAAGGGGAAGCCGATTTCCCACACGCCTATTTCTTTGTCAGGTTCATGTGCAACAGAACCAATTGCTGGGGCACCCTAGCCCCATTGCCCCCGAAAGATGACGGAACTCCTTTGAATGTCATGGAGTGCAATGTCTGTGGCAGCCTTAAGAAAGATGAGCATAGCTAACTAACTGCTTCCTTTGCTTGCTGGCCTTGTGTAAGTTCCACTGTCTTCTTACTACGTTGAATTCACCTTTTTTTTAGTTCCTTAATGAGTAAATGTTGACTCCAGCTAGAAAATGAATCATTTGCAGTTTTGAATCTCGACCCTAAATATGCATTTGCATGTTTTGATCGAGCCTCTCACCAGTTGAATTGTTATGTGATGATTGCTTGTAAACTTCTTTATTTACGAATTAGTTCAATAGGTTGTGATTAGGAATCTTATAATGAAAGTAAGGTGATGACCCTTACCGAGATGAAATAGATGCGTTTTCAAGAAAGCATGTTTCAATTCGACGTACTTCTGTTATATCCCTGCTAGGCAATTCGAATCTGTATTACCTAATTAGTCTAAATAAAGTGTCATCAGTCAGAATACTTAGCAAACTGTACGTAGTTCGTTGCTAACTTATTTATTTATCGGTGATTCAGACCGAAGTTTAACTATGTTTATGAACATTAAAAAAAAAAGTTTAAAAATTCTGTGTTATCATACTTGTAGAACCGGCTAAGAGGCGTTGGTAACCTGTGTGGATTTTGGTTCTCTTGAGGTTATTACTTCTTTAGTTGCTTTACTTTCAGGATTGTGAAGGGAAAAACAAAAATAAGACCAAAAAAACGAAAACAAATGCAACACATCTAATTGCCGCTTAGTTTTTTTTTTGAAAAGAAACGAGAGTATTTATAAAAAGAGGACTATACAAGAAAGAAAGAAACAGCCAAGTGGACAAGAGAACCACCAGGCGCAGGGAGAAAAGCCCCAATAAAGACCCCTAACCGAAAAAACTAAATAGAAGGCGTAAACGTCCTGTATCTTGATTCATGTACGTAAGTACCTAGAAATATATAGTGGAATAAGTTTGAGTGAAGAGTACATACTTGAAATGAGTAGCAAAAACCTGTACTTTTAATGGGGAAATGAATATGAACATCCATATCAGTCAAGGGTTATCTAAATTTTTTGTATTAAGCTAATACAAAACTAATGGATCAGATAGGGATAAATGGCAAGATTCTGATTCCAAGCCACGATCTGTAGATAATTAAAGTACATTATCCGTATAGTTAGGTATACATAGAAAATACTCATTGAATGTTCTGATGACAGGCTTAAAGAGATGAAAATTGGTACTTCATGTCTTCTCAATTAAAGAAAGCAAAAGCATACGCTGGTTATGCCTCTTTGCAATGGGTAAGCTGGCATTTTCTGGTTCTTGTTTTTAGGAGTATCATGACCTAATAATTTCTGTGGGTGGATTGCTGGGGCGTGTGCCGCGGTCCTTTAATATGCAGAAGCATTTTTTCTTTTCCTTTGTAAGTTGGAGCCAACAGGTGCTTAATGGGAATTCTTTACTTTGATACCAAGTTGGGTTAGGAGAGCTTAATTTCATGTTACGTTTGATGACAAAGGAGGGATTAGGCAGCTGACTTTTCGTCGAAGCAGCTTTTCTCAAAAGGATTAGTAGTTTTCATGTTTATTAAGTGTACAAGGCCATAAGCATATGCTAGCTGTTTGGATCGTATTACCATGTGGGGGCTCCTTTCCTTCTTTGGTTCGAAACTATGCTTGGTCTATCATCCAAAAGTGTAGTAATGTGTACCCTTCATGTTTCTGCATAGAAAATATTGCACGTAGGGCGATCCAACATAATTTTCTGTTTCAAGTCAGCGTCTGCACTCCTGCACGGGCGTGCAAATGCCCTCTCTTTCCCTCCCCCGAGAGCCTACTCTTAGTAGAAGTTAGTTAATCCTTCTCTACCATTACAGAAACATCGGCACATAAGTATTCGGTCGCCATCGCCCCGTTTACGTGGCGGTACGACATGCTTTAGGCGGTAAGATTAAGCAGACTCCATGTTAAAGAAGGGAGGGAGGGTGGGCAAAGCACTACCAATTATTGGAAGGTAATGACACCCGATTGATTGCAACAGAGTTGTATATTGTTTGGTTTTTGGTAACTGAATAGCCCCCTTTTAACTGCTTCTCTACATTCTTATCGAATCTAATACGTCGACGCTTTCCTAATCACATGATATGGTGGTGGTGACCTTGTGAATCACCCCACTTGTTTTTTCGGACCACCATATGCTTGTAGTTGCATGCCCAACCAACCACCATATTCTCGGCGTGTATTTTTTATGACCGCCTTGTACAACTCCTCCACTCATGTATGGAATGGTTCCAACTTTTTTAGGCACCAAAGGTAAACCTTTATTTTGTGCTTGTCACTCGGTGCGTAATACCCGTGCTAAAGTTACTAAGGTGACTGTGTTTTTAGGTTTAAGACGTCATGGACCGCGTCGTCCCTCGCAGTGGCATGCAATCGTGTTTTACCTAATTTATGTCACTCTGCTTAACGATGTGTTTGGACGGGGGACTTCTGGCCATTAAAAATTTGAGGTTCAATTTTTTTGAAAAACAAAAAAACTGTACAAACGTTAGAGGACGGAAATGAAATGTACCAAATGAGCATTGCAATGTCATTTTCAAATGAATAATTTCAAGTAGTCATTTGCAAACTACTCTAATTACCGCAAAGGCTCGTTTTGACAAATGTTTTTAAATTACTGAAAATGTTTTTAGGTTCCAAAAGCGCTTAAGGTGCTTCCTGCTAAAATCATATATTATGTCATTTCTCTTGCTGGAAGCACTTTCAATGTTTTTTCATAATTAATTTGCATTTTTACTAAGGTTTAGTTTCAAAAATATTTTATCTAAAAGCGCTTTTAGTCGTTTAAAAACACATACAAACAAGTTCTAAATTCCTTTGTACTCATTTTTAAAAAGGTGACAAGTTGGTTGTTTCGCCACGACAATCCACTCTTCCAAGGGAAAGACTCACAGAGGCAATGCCTCTTTTTGGCTACCATTGTGTAATTCACTAACGCTAGAAATCAAATTCGCATGGAATATGGATCTGAAATCAGTTTGAATCGAATTGTACTATAATACATGTGCATAATTTCTTTTTGTCACTATGGAAAAACTGTTAGCAAAATCAAACAAAAATATGTCTACGGAATTTTTGAGAAGCATTAGATTTACGAGTGGAGTGGGATTCAAACAATCGAATTTCATTTGCTTTGTGCTTTTGTTGATATTTCTGAAAGGAATTTACGAATAATCGAATTTCAATCTCTCTTTTTTCCTCTTTCTTTCTGTTTATCTCGCAACCTCATCACGTGTCCAAGCAATGGAAGCTTATCACCTTATCACTGAATGTGAACGCTGATTTTACCATAAAACCCATAAAACAAATCCACTGCAAAATTGCGGGTGCAGCCATTCCTCTTCCTTCTTTATTATTTTTGCTCTTTTTTTTTTCTTTTTTTTTCTTTTTTTTAAGTTTCGATAGTTCGATATTCTAAATCTAAGTCTATTTCTTATTATTCGTCGTCCTATTTACTTTTGTTTTTTTAGAAAGTCATTCGTTTGTAGTATTCAAAGTTAACATCACAAGAAATGATTTTTACACATTATTTTGTTTCTTTCACACGCTATATTTACTTATTTTGCTAGATTCCTTTTTTGTTAAGTCAAATATTCGGTGTTAGTGAACCATATCCCTTGTTAATATTCTCCGATCAATCTTTTTTCTAGCATGAACCACATGTCGATTTTCTACTTAGTAGGAAAACCAAATACATTTGGAAGGAATTTTGAAAGTAAAACAGTATAAATGAAAAATAAAATTTGGAAAATGAGTCTCATGCATGAATTTACATTTTTTTAGTAAGACAACCCATGCTTTTGCTTCAAATATTCAAAATCCAGGCCAAAACAGCAAAAAATCTGAGCTGCTGTAAAGCTGTCCCATCCCAGCAGCAATCAACGGCCTCACCTGTTCACGTCACGTTTTTGGAAAGCCAGTAATTTGTGTTTGCGGCTCATCAAAGATCTAAAGTTGGCTGTCAAGATATTTTCAGATGTTTTGTTTCTGATGTTAGAAATTTATTTATACGACGATTTACGGTCACCTTAATACCATCTTCAACTCATAATATAAAACTTCAAATATAACTTAAAATTTTTCTCAAACTATCTCTTACTATTGAGCTAAAATAATTTCGAGAAGAAAACATATATCTGGGCTAAATTTTTCTTCGGATTTAAGCTTGACTTAAATTATTTTGAACCCACCAAACTGTCGTATTTCAAATTAACGGCCCAAAATTAAATTTAAAGTCTAAAATAATTTAAGAAAATTATTTAAATCAAATTCAACTTAAAACTTTATATATACCTATGCATTTATATGATTGTTAATTACTTATAGAAATTTATTTTTTTTTTAAATTAAAATGTTTATAAAATAAATTAGGATAATCTACATATATTTTATTTTTTAAAAAGTTACCGAAAAGAAAAATTTAGGCTAAAATCATTATTTAATAATTTCGGGCTAAAATTTTAAGTTATAAGAGTTGGAGGAGAAAAGCAGTATGTGGAATATGGCTTAAAATTTTCTCGCTTAAATTTTTAAGTTTTATCCCTAAAAATTAGAGATGGTCTAAGGAGGTGAAAATAACTTAATTGCGAATCTGCTATTTTGAAATTCAAATTTAAGATAAATATCACTACATTGTAAATTGTAATACATCACAAACTTGATCTCATTTAAAACGACAAATAATTTAAAAATATAAAATAATCAATTTTGTTTTTGTTGCAGAGTTGGAGTCAGTGGCACACATAAGTCGGTAATTAGAATCGGAGATTAGGTAGACTAGTCGAAGTGGTATACTAAAACTTCGTAGTTCTGTTACTGGATCGTATGTAGATTTACTCTCGAGTCCTAATACAAAGCAGATTGTTATTGGCCGTTAGGCGGGCCCCGGGAGGACCCTTTACTTTAGGGAATTTAGAGGGTAAATACAGGGACCTAAACAAATATCTGTTTCCTGCTTAAATCATTAAACCCCAAAATAATATATATCTGTTTTTTTTTTTTTTTGGAAATATATATCTGTTTTTTGTCGCCAGTGTACCATAAGATACTTGAACCAACAAAACAATATCTCTTGCAATTACCATAAATATAATAACACCTTTTCGTTTTTAGGTTTATATATATATATAAATATAACCAGGGCCAGGGGTGAGAGAAAATTAGAGGACCATAAGAGGAGAAAGAGAAAGCAGTAAACTTGGGGAGCATTTCAAAACCCAGCCTGCAAGGTGGTGTGCCTCTTCCCCTTGCGGCTCTCCTCCCCCTCCCTAAACCAAAAACAAAATATTCACAATTTTATTTTGTTTTGTTTTCCAGAGGAGGGTTAAGAAGATAAGGCTCTGCTGCCCCCTCCCCTCCGATATCAGGTTTCTGTTGCCATTGGTCGCGATTCACGTTTCCTTATATTTGTTTTCTTTTTCTTCTTATTACGAGCGATATCACTGCTCTACGATTCTCCTATTTTCTATTTGATTCTGCATATAATGCACATTTGCATGCAGATATATAAGATGGAAGATTCATCTTTTTTATGATTTTTTTTTTTTGTTATAGGGTAGGGAGATATGGCGGTGTACGAGCCTATTAGAGGGTACTCCGACGACGATGAACGTCGTATGGCAGATCCTATCATCAGGGAGAACATTAATATCGGTGGCGGTGGCGGTCGTATGAACGACGATGTTGAGATGGCCATCCAGCCGTATCAGTCTCCCTCCGGCGGTGGCGCCGCTTATATGAATAGTGGTAACGAAGAAGCGGCGGCGGCCTCATTGCCGTCAAAGTCGCGGCAGCAGCAGCAGCAGCAACGCCTTGGTTCCCTCGACGTCTTTCGCGGACTCACGGTTGTGGTAACGTCTACTTTCCCTGGTTTTTCATATTCCTCCATCTCTCTCGTTTTTTGTCCTTCTATTTTTTTGTGATGGAAAAAGATAAAAATTAATTTTAATGGTTAATATTGAAGACATTTGGCGGATTTAGTTCTGCCTTTTGCCGAAGTCGCAACAAACTTTAGCGGATACGACGCTTTTCGACGCCGTGAACGGAAACGAAACGAATATGGTTCGTTTGGTGATGCGGCACCGTTTCGTCTTGTTCTTTTTGCCCTTTTTCTAAGCATGGGTTTAAGGTTGGTTGTTTGTGTGTTACCGTCAACAGAAAAATATGATTGCTAACTAATGAAGTGTTGTTCAGTGGCTCATATCACCTAAAATAGCTAAACCCCAAACTAGCCCCTTAAAAAACATATCAGAGTAGTTAGGTGTTTGAGAATAAATTTTAAATTTGTATTCCATATCACGTTCGCACGCACAAATTTGTATGTAAATTTGATTTTTAACGCTCGTAAATAATATGATAATAATAATAATAAAATTAAAATGTCTCTGCAATTTTCTGCCCTTAAAAAAAATGGAAGACCAACTGATTCCTTGGCCACCAATTTTCTTAGAGGGTGGAATGTGTGTAATCCGAGTCGATTCAGATCTAAAAAACCAAATGCAATGGACACGACACCCGCCTTTCTCTCTCCTTTTGCAAACGCTTTAATCAAAAGAAATCGTGATGTACCACACCGACCTCCTCAATCTCAATGCCCATATGTCAGCATTTGCTTTTATATGTCAGCATTTGCGTTTTGTATTCAGTGACCAGGAGCTCCACCACCGTGTGCGCCTAAATTTTACCTGCACTGTTACGTATTCTTGTATACAATCGCTATATATATATATATATATATATTTTTTTTTATTTACTTATTTATTTATTTATTTAGTAAAAATAAGAAAACTTTATACGTGGGCGATCGGAACACGTGTTCCGTCCGTCCGCGCATACAAATAACCGAACTCCATCCTCTCTCAGCCAGCCCTGAGAAGGTCTCAAATTCATTTGGTCTACTGTTTGTGGTGCGAGAGTCTTACTAAATATTTTTTTGTACATACTATTATGCGTAAGTTTCTCTCATCTGATATGATGGGCTGATGGACCAAATTTATCTCATCTGACATGTACTGATGGGTCCTTTAAATTGGCCATACTTCCCAAGTACGTCGGCATTCACTTCAACTCCAGCTGGTTGGTCCAACAATCAGATCAGTAGGATAAGCCAAAGCTTTAAGTTGAATCACATCAATTTATGACTTAATCAATTATCTTTTCTGTTGCAGGCTTTAACTGTTCTGATTGTCATTTAACTCTAACCAGTGCTTCTACGCATTTTCTCCTTTAAATATTTTATTATAATATTTGATATTTTAAACACGGCACGTTACATTATTCACAACTTGTATAACTGTAACAAATAATGTGTAACACGATTAAAACGTTACTCACTTTAACTAATATCATACAAATAAAACAATATTACATGTCTTGTTCTGATGAATAATACGAGTAAGTGTATTTTTATTTTTTTTTATATAATTGTACGCGTTGATTAACCCTTGCAGATATAGTCATGCCATTTTTCATTTCATAAATCTTTTGCCATTGTTTGATGCAGCTGATGATAATAGTGGACGACATGGGTGGAATCCTGCCCGCAATTAACCATTCGCCCTGGAATGGTTTAACCCTTGCAGATATAGTCATGCCATTTTTCCTGTTTATGGTTGGTGTTTCCCTTGCACTTACCTACAAGGTACAAATTTATATCCCTTGCTCCTTCAATTCCTTCGTTTCTTCATGATCAAGTAATCTGTCGCTGTTTTCGGGAGAAGCTAGCTAACGGAAAATGTTTGTGCACACAGAAACCATCGTGCGGAGTTGCTTCCACGAGAAAAGCAGTTTTACGCACGCTGAAGCTTCTAGCATTGGGCCTTTTTCTTCAAGGTACACTAATATAGCATGTCAAGCTATTAGCATTTGATTGATATGTTCATATGGCAACAGTGAACTAGTAATTTTTATGTATTGTAAAAACGAATTTTACCGCTAAGTTTGATATGCAAACTATAAGGTTCTGTATACTGAGCAATGTCCGACATGTCTTTGTCCAGGCGGATTTTTCCATCGTGTCAAGGATCTTACTTTCGGGGTTGATATCACAAAGATGAGATGGATGGGCATTCTGCAGGTATGCTACATATCACTAGGGTTATTTCTTAAGTTGGAAACTTGAGGCAAAAGTTAACTGGTTCTCTATGGTTTTCTATTTGCTTTTTTATTCCCAGAGAATTGCAATTGGATATTTTGTCGCAGCATTGTGTGAGATTTGGCTAAAGCGTGATAGTAATGTCAACTCGGGAAGATCGCTGCTCAGGAAATATTGGTCTCAATTGTAAGCAATACTTATCTGCATTAGGAGTCCTACTTTTTGTCTTTTTCTGCATCACTCAAAATAGTAATGTGAATATTGCTCAATTTCGAATAATGTATGCCCTGTTTCTCAGGACAGTGGCTTTGATAATCACCACGCTATATCTATCATTGTTATACGGATTACATGTTCCTGATTGGGAGTACCAGATTCCTGTCGATTCCTCCTCTGCACCAAAAACATTTTCAGTAAGTTTCCATCATGTTTCTTACTTCTTTCCTTAATTTTTCTTAAAGTCTTTGAGAATTAGGCGTATGTTTTTGCTTTATCCTGCTTTTCTAACTCGTCTCTTTTTTGTAGGTAAAATGTGGAGTACGGGGTGACACAGGACCGGCTTGCAATGCCGTTGGGATGATTGATCGCAAGATATTGGGGATTGAGCATTTATATAAAAGACCAATCTACGCACGAACGGAGGTAAGAATCCATTTCTTTTACTTTATTTCATTTAATTTTAATGTGCCTCACTGTCATTCCTCATGATTAACCTTTATTTGCTATTTTACAGGAATGCAGTATTAACTCCCCCGATTATGGCCCGTTGCCTGCCGATGCTCCTTCGTGGTGCCAAGCCCCTTTTGATCCTGAAGGGCTTCTGAGGTGTGTTTTTTCACTTCTTTACAGAATCCCATTACATCAGTATTTAGATAGACATGTGTATTAGTTATTTGTTTCTAATATTTTCGTGTATTAAAATTTTTATTTATTCGCTTGCCCTTCGTCGTTGCAGCTCAATGATGGCTATTGTTACCTGCTTGGTTGGTTTGCACTACGGGCACATCATTGTCCATTTTAAGGTGAGAAAACTTGATATCAGATGCTTCTTTTCTTCCTCGGAGGATTCGTATCTGTAACCATTACTCCCTCCAAATGCAGGATCACCGGGAAAGAATCCTACACTGGTCTATCTCATCCTCCTCTCTTGTAGTCTTAGGCCTCGTGCTCGACTTATTTGGTACGCACTTCCAGTACAATTTTGTTATATATATAATCGAACTTGCTGCATTTTTCTATCGCTAAACTGTCTCCTTTATGCTTCTTTTTTTTTCAGGCCTGCATATAAACAAGGCACTTTACTCATTCAGTTACACGTGCGTCACAGCTGGTGCTGCTGGCATTCTATTTGCTTCCATTTACTTGATGGTAGGGTTTCTAGCCAACTAATTCGAGTGAAACCTTTTCGCATTTTCTTTCACTTTTCTCGTCAACTTGACAGTCTTAGCATAAATACTTTAGTGTTCGGCTTGCTTAGTTTTCTCACTGCACGGTTTCTTCTTCTTCCCTCAGGTTGATGTGTGTGGCTACAGGCGCCCGACTATTGTAATGGAATGGATGGGAATGCATGCACTGATGATTTTCGTGCTCATAGCCTGCAATATCTTGCCAGTTATCCTCTTTGGATTCTATTGGGGGAAGCCTGAAAACAACATTGTAATTCCTCTTTCCCCCTTCTCGTGTTAGATCATTCAGTTATCTACTGGTATTGTAGTCTGATAATCTCTGTCATCTCTTGCAGCTTAGCTTGGTTGGAATCGGAAAATGAAGTGATAAAGGACAGCATGCAGCCTTTCTTCCCTCGAGTTATATGACTGAAGTGGAAGTGCGAGTGCAAGTACAGTCACTTTTTTCTTGGACTATAAAACCCAAAATTGGTCGACTGATTTTGGTTCCTTTCATTTCGAGATATGAGAGTGCGGAGTTTGGACTTTCGTAGAGATCCCGGCAGGCATGCAGCCTTTCTTCCTCACTCTCCTCCCCTCTTTCCATGTATATAGTGGGAGAGCGTCTGTACAGAAGATGATGGATGCAGCCCCAAGTTTTCTTTGAGAGGCCTGAAAATTGTATGGAAAGATATAAAATCGGGGTATTATGTATCTGTCGCTACTTTTAAGAAATCAGTCATTTATGTATAGGGTTTTTATCACAATTAGTTTTGAAATTGATCAATCCCATCAAAATGGTTCATAAAATTAAAATTGAAAATCAATCAATGTAGTTTCTAAAATTGAATGCTGCAAAGTAATGTGGTCATTTTGTTATAATTTTGTCAAAATTTTGTTAAGTGATGATGTGCCAAGTAATTGAGTTTTACAAGTTTAATTAAATATTATTAAACAAATTAAAAATATTTAAATAATAAATTTTATTTATTTATTTCTATATAATTGTAAGGCCAATTTTTTTTTTTTTTTGTGATCTTGAGGTGATACACTACTTTTAAATAGACCCTGTTGTGAAAAAGTTATTAATTATAATCTTGTGGTGAAATTCATTATCAATCATAATCCAAATTAAATTTTTTTTCTCATTCTTTTGTCATTTGTAGGGGCAAAATTGTTATTTTTTTTATTGATTTCATTTACCAATCATAAAGCACAATATGACCATAAATTTTTTTTTAAATTTTAGAACTACAATAAAAGAATAAATAAACAATAAAATTACAAGGTTCATATTATCAGACTTTTTCATTTCAAGAGAGCCAATAGTCCAAATTCAAGGTTTAAAAATTCACAAAGTACCTCACCGCGTTTAGGTTAGAATATAAGTTATTATGCAAACATTGAATTTAGTTTCATTTTAAGAAGAACAGTGGTGGACGGGATGGCAAAGGTTATGTGAGAGAGAGAGGGGAATAAGGTGGTGGGTGGTCGTTGTGGCTATGGTTGACAAGGGTAGGGATTGGGGAGAGATTTCCATTTTTTTTCCTTCTATAAAAAAGTGGAATTACCAAAATAAAAAATGAAAAAATGGAATAACCTTTTTACCTCTGCATGTGGGTGAAATTTTGATGGAAATTTCAATTTGGACTACGATTGATAACGAACTTCACCACAGGGTCAAGATTAACACTTTTTTTCACCACATGAGTCAATTTAAAAGTAGTGTCTCACCACAGGAATCAAGAAAAAAATTTAGCCTAATTATAAACTAAAAAATACAAAACAAGATTACTATTTATCTTCTTCCTCACTCCATCCGAGCAACACCCGGCACCCACCCCACCCCACCCCAGCCCGTTGCCTACATAAGAAAAGAAAATTCTAAAACAACTACTCTCTCAAATATTTCCCAAAACAAAACGATATAGAGGGAGAGCTTGATAATCCGAATTGAAACCGTTCCGGTTTTGCTTGACCCGGAGGTGCAAGCAACATGGTGGGTGGGGGCTCTCCACCCCTTGAAACACCGCCGTCGCACCCTGTTCTCGCGGTTCTCATACTTGGGGGCTCTCATTTTGTTACAAAATAAAGGGTAAAGTGAATAGTAACAAGATTGATTTTTTAGCATAAAAATATGGTTTTTCGTTAAAAGAAACAGTACTATGAGCTATTCGTTAAAGTCCCCTAATTTTTTTGAAGAACAAAGCTCTTGAGTCTACCAATTTAGAGAGAGAAGATAATTTAACTAATTGTTGAATAATGCATTACAATAGAAGCTATAAGCTTAAATAGACTTTACCCATGGGAATGTAGGGGGGTTGTAGGGAATGCAAAGACTTAACCATTGGGAAGGTAGGGAAGTTGTAGGAAATATAAAGACTTGACTTAACCTTTGGAAATGTAGGGGAGTCCGAGGGAATGTAAAGGAACTAAATTGGATGTAAATGCGATTTTGGGATTTAGCCCTCGAATGGCTAAAACCTATCTTATGTCACAGCAAAGTAGTGTGTTTAAACTTGGATGCTGCGCTCTTTTCGGAAATGTCTCATGGGCTCAAAATAGATCCCAAAATGAAACTCAGCAGGCAAATCTGTAATTCTCGCTGCATCCTTTTGTCTTCCTTCAATACATTTCTTTTCTATCCACTCGGTCATCTATTCTATATCATTACCTTGAAAAATCATTATCATGGAACATGCAAAGTCCCTCACTTGTAACTTATTTATGGATAGAAAATAAACGATTCTGGTTCTTCAATCTTGGAATGCTGGTGTTTCTTGGACATCAAGAAAATAAGAGGAAATCATTCAAACAAATAAGGAGAAGAATTATGGAGAAGAAAACTCCAAAACCCACATATGATTGTTAGAAATGATTAAAACAATCATCAATCCATAAGCATCCATACAACGAACATAAGAACGAATAAATTATAAATCTTGATGGTGAGGTGGAGTATGCAGCGTTTGGTGGAGTCGCAGGGGTAGTAGAATTGTCAAGATAACATATACAGGTGGGATGATCATCATTTGGAAAGTAGTAGGGATTTATAGAGTATTCAGTCTGAGCTATAGTGAGCACGAAGAGGAAAACACCAGCAATGAGGGAAATAAGTGTGAATGAGAATGGCACACCACACATTCCAAGGCTTCTTGCAGTAGTGAACCGTGATACATTTTTTTATGCACCGTATTAAAGCTGTTGTCTGGATTAAGCGTTATGTCCTTGGAAAGCGAGTTGAAAAGATTCGCAACTGCCTTGTCACTTCCCCGGGCGTTTTGGATGATACCTTTTGCATGTAGGAGGGCAACATCTCTGACATTGTCTATGATGTTGTCTATGAAAAATATATAGGATGTTACCTCGTTCCCTGCCCCAACATGGAAGCACTCAAGCGCTATCAGATTCAAGAACATGGTCTCAGTGGTGTCATCCACAATGACAGCTATGAGACTGAGGGCTCATTGGCTAATGAGATGTCTTTGAGGCTAGTGGTTTTACTTTTCTTGAATCTGATCCAGGCTTCATTGAGTTCTGTTGCTGACCAGATTGTGGTTTTGCTTTATTGAATCTGATCCGGGCTTCATTGAGCTCTGATGCTAGTGGTTCAGTTTGTTATCTGCAATGACCGGTTTTGCAATAGGGCTCTCCCTGAAGCTGGCTCTTTCTATACACATCTAATGAGTACCTGTATTGTCCCATGCTTGAGGCTGCTGCACTGGGGGAGTAGAACTTGATTAGGAGTTTGATCACAAACCCTTCATCCTGCCGAAAACAAATAGAGATTATTGTGCAACGAAAAACATCAACAGAAGATGCAGAGTAGTATGTGTTAGAACTTAAGCATCTAACATAGGATACAGACTCGTGTGTTAGAACGTTAGCATCTAACACAAAATCAATTGGCATGTTCAAGATTATATTAAATTATTATGCAACACTTAATTTCCTGACGTGAGATTGAAACTTTCAACATTAAGGACTTTTATGCCTTAGTGTTATTGCTCACAACTGCAACCAGCTTGTCAAGAACCAACATGGGCAGGGCAAATGATTCTGAAGCATTAACATGTCACACCTGATGTATGGCATGATATGGAGCTTCCCGTGATTGCTGAAGATGTGATCATTGGGAGCATAATAATCCATTAAATGAGAAGCAACCCGCATGACTTCCAGCATGAAATAGCCATCCAAAACCATTAGCTGCAAGAATCTATCTGTATCATATCTCCACTCAGGATCAAGTTGATAGTTCGAGTACTTCAAATCATGCACCACCTCAGCCAGCACGTTGATGAACAGCTCAACAAGTTTCTCACATCTTTTTAGAAAATAAAGAAGCACACAGTGCTTGTGCTCCTCCATTGGATTCGATAATCGAAATGGTAAGGCCCGAATGAGTGTTGAAGATTAGAGATTTGCAACGAAATCAAGATTCTAGAGAGAGATTGTGTTTGTTGAAGAATGATTCCCATTGATTCATCAACTAGTACAAAGTGTGTGTTATACATAAATACTCACCAATGCTGACTAAGCATTCTCACACAACAAACTCTAACAAACCAAAACTTAACAACTAAGCTAAGTATCTAGGTATTATTTTGATGCATTGTGTTCATGATTAGTAGGTGGTTCTTTAGTATCCTTAACACACCCCCTCTAGCTGAAGGGAGGAGAACAAACTAAAAGCTTGTGACTAAGAGTAGCAAAACGATCTGCAGATAAGGATTTAGTGAAAATATCAGCAATCTGGAAGAGAGTAGGAACATGATGAATCCTGATATGACCTTGAAGAACCTTTTCTCTGATGTAATGATAATCAATCTCCACATACTTTGTTCGAGCATGAAAAACTGGGTTCTTAGCTAATGCAATAGCACTTTGATTATGACAACAAATCATAGGAGTTCTAAAAAAGGGAAAAGATATGTCCTGCAATATTTTACACACCTAAGTGATCTCGACTGCAGTATTAGCTAAAGATCGATACTCTGCTTCAGTAAATGATCGTGCCACAGTGACTTGTTTCTTGGCACTCCAAGAAATCAAATTAGGACCTAAGAAAACACAAAAGCCACTGGTAGATCTTCTGTTTACTGGACAACCTGCCCAATCAGCATCAGACCAAGCTGTGGGAAACTGTTTGCCTGGTTTAAACCATAAACCCGAGTCAATAGTACCCTTTAGATATCTTAAGATCCTCTTGAAATCTTTTAGATGAATAGTTTTAGGAGCATGCATGTGCTGACACACCTAATTCACTGCAAAAGCCAGATCAGGTCGAGTCCAAGTCAAGTATTGAAAGGCATCAACAGTTGATCTATAAGATGTAGGATTAGAAATAATAATGCCAGAATGATCCAACTTGGCTGAACTCACTGGAGTAGAACAGGGTTTGACACCAAGCATATCTGTTTTCTTAAGCAAATTCAAGGCATATTTGGATTGATTAAGAAAGAGACCAGTAGAGGATCTGTGAACCTCAATGCCTAGGAAATACATTGTGCTCATGATTAGTAGGTGGTCCTTCAGTATCCTTAACAAGGAGACCACCTGGGGCTTGTAGGCCTTCTTGTTAATATCTGTGATGTAGGCTGGCAGTCTGTATATCATCCCCTACTCCAATGCTCCTCTTCTGTCAAAACATCCTGCATCTGATAGAGCTCTTGTCTGCCATCGCAATTGGCTGTTCCACAGGCTGGAGACAACTGAATTTGTTCTGTTCCCTTATATATGCGGTCTCTAAAATCAGAATCAATATCTCAGGTGTTATTGTGTACAATGTTTCCAATCTTTTGATTCTTGCTTTACAAGCAAGATATTCGCTCCGACAAGCTAAAGTAGTAAAGAACAATAGTTCGGTCACTCCGACAAGCTAGAGTGATTAGGATGAAAGTGAGAGATTTATCCATCTTAAAACATACCAGGCAAGTCAACTGCAGTGTGATCCATTTCCTCTCCATAAGACAGTTTCTATTCGGTTTAATCACAGATTCACACACTTTTCGTTTTTAGGCAGCTGGCTTGCTATTTGCTCTAAAGGCCTCAGCCTCATGATCTGGTTCTATACACTCAAATACTACAATTTAAGCTCGAGTCTCGTTTAGTATCAAGGATTGGTATGCCGTATGTCGAAGGAATAAATGAATTCCAACTTCTTGAAATGAAGGTAGAAGACGGGTTGGTCATGAAAAAAAACAGTGGTAGCAATCATTTCTTTTTTCTATATAGTGATTTAAGGCCTGTTTAGTGCTTAGGACTAGATTTATATTGAACAACTTACAATCTTCAAAGTATGTTGAAGGCTTGAAGGAAGAAACGAAGAGATTTTGTAGAGTAGAAGGTAGAAGATGGATTTACTAAGGAAGAAAATTTCCTCTCTTCTACAAAATGGTGATTAGAAAGGATAATTGTTGTTAATGTCTCATCGCTTGTAATACACTCAAAACGAAAAATCATTACCTTCACAACAATGAGGTACTTAATCCAATCTTGTCCTAAACACCAAACGAGTGATTAACCTTAAGGCATTAACCCCCAATAAGTGCATGTAACTAAGAGCTACTTGGTATGTGGCTTCTTGTTAACATTGAACTCTTCCAACCTTGAATATTTGACCTATCACACGTATTATAATTTGAGTGAACCATCGTTGAGAAAAAATGGTATCACTTGACGAAGAGCTAGTTGGTACGTAACATCATGATACTATATAAAAATTTCCCCAAACACTGAAATTCAACTATGGATTTCAAAATGGAAGCATAATACCTAACACAAGTGTTATAATTTGAGGAAGTACCTTATGGGATGAACCCATTTATTGTCATAGATTATAGTTGTCAATTCACATGTAACATTGTAAACGTCGACATTTACAGATCATCTCACATCTGTGCCTAAACAATGACTTGTTTGCTTTTCCCCACTCCCCCATTTAAATTACCAAATTGATTGTTTGATGGTGCCTCGGCAGAGTTTCTCTGTCACTGCTTCCAACTTCCATTGCTGCCCCTTCAAATCTCATCTGCTGTGCTTCCCATCTTAATCGGTACCCGGAAAATCTGCTTAATTTTGCATTATATCAGTGGGACAAGATGACTCCAAGTCTCCATGTCACTTTCTATGGGATATTGGGACGACCCACTCCCCTCCTTTCCCTTCTCTTTTTGTTAGAAACAGTTAGATACCCAACACATTGGACACCAAGGTTTGAATTTTGAAAGCGGATGTAACCATCCCCTTCTCCTCCGTAGTTTCTTCCATTTCGAGCAATTTGAAAAGATAAAAATTTAGCAGATGTGGGCTCGACCATTTAGTGAGGACATTGTCTTCATTTTTTTGCAATCAAGTTCAAACTCTTCTCCTTGTAGATTAGAATAGTTTTGTGTTATACTCTCGCATAAGCAAAAACATCTCTTTGCGAATTC
Source organism: Crataegus laevigata (assembly GCA_963580275.1). Classification (NCBI taxonomy): domain Eukaryota; kingdom Viridiplantae; phylum Streptophyta; class Magnoliopsida; order Rosales; family Rosaceae; genus Crataegus; species Crataegus laevigata. The sequence goes on along the minus strand of OY756940.1, from coordinate 10,121,054 downwards.
TGTGATAATAAAAGTCATCACGTAATGAGTGTTGTAAGCGATTTTCTCTTCCTTCGACAAAACATTTATGTTCCTTCCAAATCTCGAGCTGTCTTACTATTTGTACTCCTTTTATATTTACTAAAGTCGTAAGAGATCATCTTGAAGGCATCATATAATTTTGAACCAGCAGAGACCACCTTATCCAACAATTTCTATTTATGTCTAAAGAAAATACGTTCCAGACATTCCAAAGTACGAGCAATTCCTGGTGGCCTCATGCTTGTGGACGAACACACACCGACCATCTGTCTCTTACCACACAGACCAATAATTTTGAAACGAGATTAATTTCGAATCTCAAAGTCCAGAGTCAGTGAACCCATAGATCTGGGTGTTCGTGGAAGAGAGAGAATAATTTTTTTTATTTGTGTGATATGAGTCAGAGATAAACTATATCCGCCTCAAAATTTAAAATGAATAATCTTCAAATTTCTAAGTCTTGCTAGTTATAGACACATAGACACAGATTCGGAGTGCATCTGAATTCTATAATTTTACCGTTTTACTCAAATCTTGCGGCTGGGGAATCAATCAAGGCCACCGTAAAATATTCTAATACAACCATCGAAAGAAAGAAAAAACCACGTGCTCACATGAATCCACGTTACGTGGATCAACTTAATTAGATCTTATAATTATTTAATTATCCGCCCATGTTAAAGAGAACACAGAAACGATATGTTATTATAAAGATTTATTATAATTTAATGGAACTTTATAATAACAACTGAATTAACGATAATAACACTCATACGGATACTCAGTCCACATGCTAATGGACAATACAATCAACACGCATGAATCGATATTTAAAACAATGGAGTACGCAATAGCACTGAGTACGTGACATCTCCTTCCCCAATCAATCGGCGCACTCTGTTTACTGTTTAACACAACAAAGCGGATATAAACTTAATGCGACGGTCACAACGCCACGTGATACGCGACATTATCATGGTTCAGTCGGTTTGTAACTTCATACGTCTCTGTCCCTCTGGCACTCTGGTGGCATAGTAGGGTATCGGACTCGGTCAGTGCAGTAGTTGTAGATGGTGTATTTCTGGCGGACCCACCTCAGCCTCCTCCATTGCTGAGCATCAAGGTCTTGGAACTCCCTCTGGTCCCACCATCTCTTACCCTGTGAGTCACAGAACTTGGCGTTGACGGAGGCCTCGCAGCCGTCGATGTGGAAGCCCCGGTACGTGGCGATGAACGGGGCCTTGGACCAATCGGTCTTTTCCAGCCCACCCCTGGTGGCCCAGTCGTCTGCGTTCCACAAGCTAGAGTATAGCTTCATGGGCTGGTTAAATGGGAATTTCACACCCAATTCTTTGCAGTTTTTGAACACCCTGATTGGTACGTCGTCCACGAGGAATCTGATTTTGCATGACATGGCGGGACACGTCAGCCACATATGTATTTCGCCCAAAAAGGCCAAACACGATAAAATCATAAATAAAAAAATAATAGCTTAAATTTTTTAAGTTTTAACTACTAATGACAAAATAAAAAGTAAAATAAATAGTATTAAAATTAACTTGTTAGTGTAAAAACATAATTTTCGTTGAGATAAACAATACTCCGAAAACTTTTTGTTATAATTTTGTAAAATCATTAAATTTAAATAAAAAAATGTAAGAAACAAGGAAAAGAAAAAGCGGAGATCTCATCAATAATTTGGTGACCAAAGTGCAATGTTTGTCTGCTGTAAAAATTGCACGAGTTTTGGACTTTTTGGTCAACTTGATCCTAAAAACCCACACTGGTCAAATTTTGTCGGAAACTACTTAATTAAAAATTGAAAATCTTTGATTTACTAGGGTTTGCTAAATTTTGTATTTTCTTTTCACGGTGGAAAATTTTGAACTTTATGAGTTTGGTGCAAATGTAATGATGGTTGAAGAAATCTATAACATACTAACTTCACAACACCAGTCACGTGATTGTAATGGCATAATAAATAATGCAACAGATGTAATGATTTCTACTAATTTTTTTTCAAACTGCACTATTCAGTATTCACTCGGGTTTAAATGGAATAAATTAAAAGAAATTAAAAAAAATAACAGATAAAGCGAGTAAACAACTTTGTTCTAATGTTTTGAGGGTCACTAGGATTAGAAGTAGCATAAATTAAAGTGATTTTCATCGTCATTTTTTTCTTTTTGTCACGCTACGAATGAAAATATCGAAAGAAACTCAACAGACGAAAAACGTTCATAAAAATAGAGGAGTTTAGAAAGAAACAGGGTTGAAGAAGTTACACAATCTGGTAGAGATTCCAGAGGACAGCGTAGGAGTGGTAAGCTGCAGTGGGGTCGAACCAGAGGAAAATCCTCTGCTCTCTATCCCCCTTTCCTCCTGTGAACACATTGGTCTGCAGGATGTAGGGCTGCCCTGTCCTGTTCCCCAAGAACTCGAAATCAATCTCGTCGTGCTCGTTGTTTTGCGAAGACAGCTGAATAGCAAGCGTAAATCATTTGAGCTCAGTGCCCATTTCAAAAGCATTTGGGAAACAAAAGGAATATTATTAAGCAAAAAACGAAAGAAATCGGGAAAAATGCTCACATAGAAAGCAGTAACAGTTCCAGCAGAGTCCCCGGGAACCATCTTAATTTGCATATGGAAGTGGCCAAACAAGTAATTTCCTTTCGATTGGAAGCCAGTACCTTCACAAAATTAAAACCAATTTTTAGTAAGCCTCCACAACGTGAACTTTCGAGCGAGTGTTTACCGCTGTATTAAGTTACCAACTGGTTAACGCTTAAGCGCTGCTAATAATATATGTGCTTTTACTTGTTCCTTTTTGTACCTGTGTACTTGTCGAGATGCAACTGGATCTCATTGCCTCCATTGAAGTACTTGATGTGATCAAATGCCCAAGTGGGCATGTAGTTTCTGCCGAACGGCACCGCAACCGGCGTTTTCGGGGGAGCTGCCATTGTTGCAGAGGCCAAACACAGCACACTCAAAAACACAGTCCATTGTTTGCAAGAAGCCATTTTCTCTGCACAAATAAAAAAAAAAAAAAGTTCCCAGAACACCAAATTAGTAAAAGCTTGAAACTTGAAAGAATTGAAGGGAGGGTTTTTCAAGATTCTGGAGCATTACCTCCACCACAGAGAGAAAGAGAGAGACTTTGAGGTGTGATGAGAAAAATGAGAAGAGGGCAACCCTATTTGTAGTGTGGGGATTTTACCTGCATTTCAAAATTAAAGAGTTCGCTGTTCAAATTTTTTAACCTGTGGAAAATTTAATTAATTAATTAACTACTAATTAGATTATTATTATATTGCTCGCAGCAGTACAGCTGTTCAATTATTTTTCTTTTGGCAGACCGAGTTGGACTTCAGGCGAAAGTTAAAAAGGCGGCAGATTCTCAACTCTCTTTTTTTCATATATTTTTTATTTTTTTATTTATGTAGTTATAATTAAATTACGTTAATATTTTTTATTGATTTTTTTTAAAGACATATTAAGACAAAAAATATAATTTAATCATGACCATAAAAATATGAGAGAATAAAAAATGTATGAAAAAACGAGAGCAAAGAATCTGTCTCCAAGTTAAAGGGATGTGTTTAAAATTAATTTTTATGTCTAATTGGATTAAGAGTGATAAGATAGTTTATGTAGTAAAATTAGAATTAAACCCGTCTTTTAGAATTAGGTTTAAAACTGAAAATTCTCTCAACTCTTCTTATAGATGTGAGCTTTGATTAAAATTTTAATTTTAGGCTTAAATTTTAATAAACTTTACTACAGAGTCTTAAATCTTAAATTTTTTTACTGTAGAGGCTATCATCTAACTGCTTTATTACCACCGCGACTATTAATTCAATTAGCCTAATTTTTATTATTGCGGTTAAATTTTGACTCTTTGAAGATAATTTTTATGCATGTTTACAACACAAGATGGTAAAAGGTGTGTTATAATATAAACGACATAACTGATGTGACTCTTTTCAAAATAAAAAATTAACATGGTGTAATAACACAATGACATGTGTTAGTTTTTTCAGTCATTTTATTATTGCTACGGGCGCCACTTTGAAGCTAGCAGTCTATCGTGTCAATAAGTTTTCCTTTATTGTAAGATATATTTTTAATATTTATCCACTTATATTATGACATGTATTATACTTCTAAGATTTAAAATATCGATAATATCGGAAATATCGGTAGTCTAAAAACAGGAAAATTTCGATGGAAATATCGAAATATTATCGATATCGATAAAAAATGAATAAAAACTACAAAAATTGTAAGAAAAACTTAGAAATTTTTATTGAAACTTTGCATGATATTTATTTAGTCAATTATCTATTAGTTTATCACAAAAAATTGGAAGGAAATCCATTGCATGATGGATTTAAGTTGATTATATAGCGAGCTGGCAAACATTGTGAGTGTATAAAATATGTAGTAATTAATGAAAGAAGTTTAAAACACCATAATCATTTATATATAATGAATTAGTACAATATTTTACACTTTATACATTGCATAGTAAGATACATGATTGACTTAATACCACATAAAGTTCCTATGAGGTTCAAAATTTTCACTATCTTCATCATCTCTATGTGTAGAGTAAGTGTATTGTGAAAAGTAGTCATCAAATGATAAATCTCCAAAATAGTTTTGCATGTAATTGTTAACATGGCACCCATATGGATCCGAGATTGGTTGACATTGTCCATAAGTAAAATCATTTGAAGATTGAGTTTCAAATTCTTTCCACCCATATAGATCCGAGATTGGTTGACGTTGTTCATATATATAGAAATATGACTACAACTAATTAGTTAGGTGAGTGAACGTGGTGAGTAGTTCAAAAGTAGATACTTGAAAAGAAATTGTTAAAGATTTATTGTCATGTGCAAATTTGTTTCTTGCAAAAAGAATTCAAAACAAAACCATATATATAAATATTTTAGCATATTTTCACAAAACATAAGTGATATAGTGGTCAATGTATTGAAGGGGTAAAATGGGAGGGGTTCGAATTTCCTTGGTGTTTTTTTAAATATAAAAATTTAAGAAACACATAAATTTCAATGGAAATATCGGTAATTTAAAAATACAAAAATTTCGATAAAAATAACGAGATATTATATATATTTTAGATCTTGTCTACTCCTTATGTCTCGAGTAAAAAAAAAAAAGCTACCCTCTGGATCTGTTTTTTTTTAATCTTTTGCGGCCAATCAGAAATGAGAGGGTGGCTAGTGGCCGATGGGCACTGCAGTAGGTGGGCTGGGTATGGAGAAAAGTAAGTGTCTTGTAGCACTTTTTGTCTTTGTCATCTACTTGGAACACAGCTAGCCCTTTGCGTGAAATTGGCAACTGCTTGCCTCTATTGAAGCAATGATTCGGTAAACAATAATTATGGGTTGTTAAAATTGGCAATTGTGGAGACACCGACTAAATGTTTAGGGTAATGATGCACGGTTTAATCATTTTATCAATTCACATGTTATAATATAAATAAGAGGCATTTAGCAAAGGATCAAAGCTTGGAAAATATGGCTGATAAGGTTCTTATAGGACCCTATGACCATATGGGTTAGGACCTGATACTGGCCACTAAATTTAGGATTTTGGATTCTCTCCGGCTCAGATATCTGAGCCTTCTGACCAAATCACACGGACCATTAGATTTTGTTGCAACGGCTCTAAACAAGAGTTTTCATTAAAAATTATAATAATTATAGCCGTTAGATCAAAATCCGACGGCGCATGTGATTTGATCAGGAGGCTCAGATTTCTGAGCTCAAGACTAGAGAGGATCCAAATTCCTAAATTTATATACTAAATTAGCAAACAAAACAAGGTGTCATCAATAAAAAATAAGAACGTTTATCAACAATTAAGTATTAATCCAATGCCTAACTTTCGTATTATTTAATTTATAAAATTTAATCTACAAATTTATTCTTATTAACATTATCCTTCACTAAAATGTCTCTTCGGTAGAGCTCAGTCAAATTCAACACGTGTCAAATACTTGTATCACCAGCTATCGGAAAGCGCACTTCGCGGTCGAAGATATGTTTCAATAAAAAATCTTTGCTGGACTAAATTCGAATTTCTCTTGGCTACGCCTACGCACAATATTTCTATAGAAAAAGTTTTAAACCTTTATATTTAAACACAATGAAATATAATTTTTGGATCTCTCACTAAAGTATCATATTAACATGTAGCCAACAACATATTGTGCTAATATTACAGTCGCACCTATAAAATAAATACCGATAAGTAAGGAAATGATTTAACTAAGCATTTTTCCAAACTGCCACCTAGTGCTACGGTTTAATAGTATTACTCTTCATTTGTAAGTGAGATGTTTTAGGTTCAATTCACGTCAATAGTGAATTTGAATCACATCATTGCTAACTCATTGTGAGGCTAAGCATACTCCGTCCCTCTTAGTGTAGATATTATTATTTGTTAAAAAAAACATTTTTCCGAACTACTTTTTTCCTCAAAAGACTTATTTCGTTGTAATCTCGTTCTGCAATTAAGCGTGTCTCCAAACTGCTATAAATACACCCTAGGCAAACTTGCCATTTTGTAAAAGATGTAGGGGTATAATGTGTAGAATACATGCATTCTTGATTCCCCAGATGAATTCAATTACCACCTCTCACCAAGGAATCCAATTTCTCCAAAAGGAGGATAATTCCATTTTTCATGCTCTACACAGTCTTGATTCTTCCATATCTTAATAAACGCAAAGATAGTCTGTAATTAGAATCTCACTCCTTATTTTCATTTTAATAACACACTTTAAGATATTAACATGACAACCAAAAGTAACAAAATACTGAGAATTGTTTATGCACTCTTCTCGAAAAGCACATCTATTTTTACTTTCGACCTTTATATCAAAAAAAAAAAAAAATATATATATATATATATATATATATATATATATAGAGTACAATATAAAAAGCGTAGTGCAAAAGGTGGAAAAATAATATGCAATAATTTGTGTACAAATTTTAACTTTGGATAATGTTAAGGAGAATACATTTGTAGATAAAACTTGCAAATTAAATGATGTGTTATCAATAGCAATGAGCATATTTATTTACGCTTAATAATATCAAATCATCAACTTATATATAATTTATTTTACAAAATTGTATCTACAAATTTAATATATATAACATTATCCTTCAACTTTATCGTCCCGGTGCTGGAAAGTCTCTCTCAAAAACCTAGCTAGGGCATTGGAGAAAGTGTAACTCCATACTCGTCAATGTATCAACTCATGGAGCTAAACCCGAAGGGACATTAACTCATGGGTATTTAGTTTTCTTTATTTCTTACCCTAACCACCATGGAACTGGTTTTGTTAAGGGACTAGGATTTTCTCTCCTCCTCTTTCCATCCCCTTTCATTTTCTCCTCTCATATTCTCAATTTTTTCTTTTTTTTTTATAAAAAAAATTAATATAAGATGTTAACGTGATTTAGTCGTTACCATTCAAATAAAAAAGAGAATGAGAGAGAAAAAAAGAAGAGAGATAATCGTATTCCTTCGTTAAGTGCAAAGTGCAGAGTCTAGAGCACAGGCTCTTATTATCGAAGATTAACTTTAAAAATTTATAAAATAAAGTGAAAGGGAGAAATAGGCACAGATATTTGTAATGCACGTGCGGGAGAGAATTTTTTTTATCGTAATGGAAACAGTGAGTGATATTTGTTTAGGATTACGTAAACAAATTAGTGAGTTAAAGCACCCTGGCATTGGAAATAGATCATGCGATGCGTGGTGATGTGTTGGTTGCAGTGAGAAGTTTTCAAACCTGGAGATGAACAATGTGCATAGATGGATGTGTCACGTTTTTATTTTGATTGGGCCTAGCAAAAAGGTGACAATGGAGCAGCACTCTAAGACTCTGACCCTCCTATCCAAAAGACGAGACCAACTTATGCAAGGCGTTTCGATCTAACAATAAATTTTCTTAGGGTAAATTACACCATAGCCCCTCAGGTTTGAGGTCTATTACAACCCCATACAACATCTTTAAAACATTTCACTTTCATACCTCAAGTACTATTTTATTTCAATTTCATACAGCCGTTACATTTTCCATCCATTGAACCGTTAAGTGCTGACGTGGCCGCCACATATATGCCACGTGGCTGCCAAATGTTTGCCACGTGGCAAATAAAATAATTTTTTATTTTTTTTAATTTAAAAATCCCAAATTTTCTCAACCAAAAAAAAAATTGGGTAAATTACACCATACCCCCTCAAGTTTGAGGTCTATTACAACTCCATACAACATCTTTAAAACATTTCACTTTCATACATCCAGTACCATTTTATAGTAGATCCATCTAATCTCAGGTGGAATTTTTGGGGGTGGGTGATGGGGGATGGGAGAAAGGGGTGGCTCGGGTGGGATTTTGGGGGGGGGTGATGATGGATAGAAGAAGGGGTGAGTCGGGGAAGACGATTTCAGGTTTTTTTTTTTTAATATTTTTTTTAGAAGATTCAGGTTTTTAAAAATATTAAAAAAAAATTGTCACGTGGCAGCCACGTCAACATTTAATAGACCAATGGATGGAAAATCTAACGGAGATGTTATTTTGAAATAAAATGGTACTGGATGTATGAAAGTGAAATATTTTAAAGATGTTGTATGAAGTTGTAATAGACCTCAAACCTGAGGGGGTATGGTGTAATTTACCCAATTTTTTTTTTGGTTGAGAAAATTTAGGTTTTTTAAATAAAAAATTATTTTTATTTGCCACGTGGCAGACATTTGGAAGCCACGTGGCATATATGTGGCGGCCACGTCAGCACTTAACGGTTCAATGGATGGAAAATGTAACGGCTGTATGAAATTGAAATAAAATAGTACTTAAGGTATGAAAGTGAAATGTTTTAAAGATGTTGTACGAGGTTGTAATAGACCTCAAACCTGAGGGGCTATGGTGTAATTTACCCATTTTCTTATGTTATAAAGTCTTATACATTGTTTTGTGGAATGAGACATTACGGTGATAATAAATTCATTTTATATAAGTCATTCTTTCAAAAAAGACTTAGTCTTTAGTCTTTCACATATTATGTGAGTAAAATTTAAATTAATTGAAGGAATTCATGCCTTGTTTAATACACGCTTACTTAATCAACTAGTTTGTTTGAGCATACTTGAAAGTGAATTTGGATTGGTTAGAAATGTTTATCATGTTATCTAACAACAAAATCGTAACGGTTATGAGTTACAAAAAAAATTAGAAATGTGTTTCTTGATTAAAAAAACTCCTAAAACGCATATATAAGTATATATATGAATAATCAATTTATGGTCGAACATGTCACGTAACTTGATCAAAAATTCTTTCTACGATTCATGCACAAGAATCCCGAAAAGAAAAGGAAAAAAAAAACCCTTTAGCTTGACGACTTAAACAAAAAATATAAGGATATGGGGAGGGTTTTGGTTTTTGAAAGTGAGGGAAAATCCAAAGAAAAAACAAATAAAAAAAGGAGAGGATGGAAGAAAGAATCATCGGCGGGTGAGATTGGGGTGCATATGAGTAGACCAATTTGGAACAACAACATGTGGATGGTCCGCGCCGCGGAGAGCAGCAATGGTAGCCTGAGCACATGACATGAATCCGCTCAATCTAACATAATAATTCAGAATATTTATATGATATATTGTCAAGTCTCCTTCAAATCCACTAGATAGCTAGTTTCGGATTGTTGATAGCATAGTATGTGTCAATTTGTGATGTGATGAATAATCCGCTATATACGAACTGGATCTCCTTCGAGTCAAATTTTTGGGATCCTTCTAACTCAATAATTCGGGTCGTTAGATTTTGATTAAACAGCTAAAAATATGAAACTCTTCTAAAAGTTATAATAATTGTAGCCGTCTGTGTTAGTGGGTCAACAGGATCTCAAGAGTTTGCCTCGGAAGGGATCCAATTCCGCCTATATATATCTGCTGTGAATTTGTGCTGTGCTAAAAGATTTAGGTGGTAAATATTTATCTACATATTCACGTTCTATTCCAATAAAATAAAAAATATGTATATGTTTATGTTAGTATATATTTGTTTTATTAATACAATGCGTGCTACGTAAATTGTTTTTTAATTCCTTGTATGATTTTTTATTTTTTATTTATTTTTTGGAAACATTTCCTTGTATGATTTTATTCTACATGTTAACATTTTATTCCAATAAGATAAAAGGATAAATTACACTTTACTACCTCAGGTTTGAGGTCTATTGCAACCTCATACAACATTTTCAAAAAATTTCACTTTCATACTTCACGTACTATTTTAGTTCAATATAATACATCCGTTACATTTTTCATCTATTGATATATTAAGAGCTGACGTGGTTACCATATTTGTGTCACATGGCAAAAAAAAAAAAAAAATTTGTACATTAAAAATATTATAATATTGACCCTATTAGAGAGAGAGAAAAAAAAAAACTCAGAAACCCATCTCCCCCCTCCCCAACCGATTCCCTATTTTCTCTTTGCCCAGAAACCTACTCCTCCATCTTCACCTCACCGATCCACCTTCTCCCTCTCCTTCACTCTCTTCACCTCCACCTTATCCCTAAAACCAGCTCTTTGAACAACTCGTCTCGTAGAAACTACACAAGGCTTGGACCCTAACCATATTTGCAGATCCGTAGATTGCAACACGTGACTCCGGCGATGAACACAGTCGCCAAGAAGGTGAAGAACGAAGGTGAGAAAGGAGAGATTGTTGCAGGCCATGGCGACCCGCTCCACTCGAAAACTGTCGAAGTGGTGGATGTGGTTCGGAGAACTCAAAGAGAAATCAAACCTTGGGGAACCAACTAGATGGCGGTGGCGGCGGGCTTGGGCTAGGCCTTCTAGGCCTGGAAGTTGTGGCGGGAGGTGAGGTAGAGGGAGAGGAGGAATAGGGTGATTGCCTAGATCCCCTTTTCAATTTGGGGTTGGGGTGGAGGGTTGAGGGGAAGGTAAGGGAAAATTTAATTTTTAAAAAAATTAAATTAAATTTATAGGGTAAACTATTATATTTTTAAATGTATAATTTTTTTTTGTCACATAAAGTTGGCAACCACATCAGCACAAATGTGGATCCCATATTTGCCTCGTCATCACTTAACGATTTACTTAACAGATTTTCAAACGGACGTATGAAATTGAAATAAAATAATAAGTAAGGATATGAAATTAAAATGTTTTAAAGATATTGTAAGGAATTAAAATCGATCTCAAACTTGATAAAGTAAAATGTAATTTACCCAAGTAAAAAAAATGTATAAATTTATATTCGAATATATTTATTTTATTTACACAAAATGCCACATGACTCGTGCTGCGTATATTATTCTTCAATTCCTCTTATATATGATTTTAAGGTACTTTTACTTCTCATGTACCTTATTAATTTTTAGTTATCGAATCAGATAAATTAAAAAAATATTAATATATAAAAGTTAATAAATATGCGTGAGATAAAAGAGATGTGTGAATAGTATTGCCCTTATTTTATTAATGGAAATGGATCATCTCTGGATTCCTTCTTCCTAATTTATCAAATCAGTAAATCTATATCATTGAAATTTAATTCAACGACTGAAGTTAATATAACTTTTAAAGTGAACCCTAACATTTAGATTAAATTTTAATTGTATTGATTTGGTGGATTAGAATAAATTGACCCAGAGTTGATCCATTTCCTTTATTAATGGTAGAAAAGACTTTTTCTTGGGGTTGTGTTCCAGTCTGTTCAAAAGCTGAAAGCTGTCTTCCTACTACTCCAGCTCGAGGCTCCAGTTGTAATTATTTAGATTTGGTTGGCAGCCCTTCAATCACCCATTCATTACCTTTTCTCCTGCGATACATATTTTGTTCTCTTGTCTTCTGTTAGTGTCAAGTAGGCTCCCCCTTCATAAATTTGGCCAACCCAACGTTTGTTTTTTTTTTTTTGGTATAAAATAAGAGTTATACTGAGTAGATTAAATTTAATGATATGTCATTAATAAAAAATAAGTATTTTAATTAATATTTAACTAATAATTCAATCATTACAAATTATATAATAAAGAAAGTTAAGAAATACAATATTGCTCGGCTCCAATAAAGTTACATTCTTTATTATTTTTTTCATACAAAGGTTTAATTGAAATGAATCATTTTAGTTGTTTGATTTATATGATGATTACAATATTTAAATTGAAGGAATTTTTTCAGAGATGATATTAAATAATGATAAAAATAATTGTACCACATTTCGTTTAAATTTTTTGGCATAACAATACCGCAAGGGGCTGTGCAATGTGAATATAGGGAAGACAGGAAGGAAATAAGAGACAACAAATAGAAAAGGAGGGAAAATGGTGACACTGATAAATACCAAGGAATCGACAAAGAACGTCGGAAGAATCGTGCCACCAACTCGCAAAACGGCAATCGTTGAGATCAGAGCAGGAGTGGAAGGATTTTCAGAGAGAAAAGAGAGCTTTCCAACCCTCAACATGTTAATTCCAATCATATCTTTTACATGCATTTTTCATTTGAATGCATGTCATGACTTACTCTCCACTTTATTCATTTTGCACATGTTTTTTCTTTCTTTCTTTTTGAATTAAAGAAAGGTTTCGAACTTTGAATTCACTCTACTGTTACTCACCCTCACATTTAAATTAACTTAATTTTAACATGTTTTCCATTTAAATGAATGTAGCATGAATTCTCCCTCACACTCATTATGATACATTTTTCGAATCTTGAACAGATATTAGAATTTCCTTGATAATCAACTGTAAAACTTTTCTTTTTACCTTTTTCTTGTACATACAGAGAATTCTTTATTGCTTTAATTTTAAACACATACTATTCATACTCCGATATCTCCGCATGCACGCTGAATGGCATGCATGCATATCGATAATTTTTTTGGGTGGAACAAGTAGATATAGGTGACACTGTAGATATGGCTGTAGATATGGCTGGTAGATGAAGTAATGTTTTACTTCTCCGATTAACTTAATTATTCAGAAGTTAGCTCTTAATTAATTACAAGTGTCAGCGGAACCCTCGTCGACTTTTATATGGAACCGATGCCTCGGATCAAAAGAACTTGCCTGCTTTGGAAACCACTGCCTGTTGAAGTTTATGTATCTGTGCAATTGATATTGAAGAGAGAGAGGAAGGAAGAGAGAGAGATTGACTCAGATTATGGAAGAATGATTCATTGATTGTAATTACAGATTATACAACAATATATAAAAATATCTTACTCAATGCTGAGTTAGCAATACATAACCAACTATAACACTCTTGTCTTAATAGCTAAGCTAAGTACTAATCTAGTGCCTTATGCTCATTATAGTTTGGTGGTCTTTCACTATCCTTAATACTGCCTGCGTACCATATGTTCACAGATCCCCAGCTGAGCTGGGAGGTCTCCACAGAATCAAATAACACCCTAATTAACCATATATACTTGTAACACGAGGTCGCAAGCAGTTGACTTCCATATATATATATATATATATATATATATATATATATATATATGTCAATTATATAGGTTTGGATCTTGAGGCATTCGCTTTTGCCACATATTTTTATACACATTTTGATGATGCTCACTCCATAATATATTTCAATGATCCAAATAATTTATTTTTTAAGTTTTTCCTTAAAGATCATTTCTACTAAAAATTATTCAAATCCAAAAACATATGATCGTTGGATTGAATTTCGTATTTCTTTGCAGAAATATATTTGTTCATTTTTTTCACTACAAACGAATTTCTTCATAGTTTAATTTGGATTTGTTTATTTTTTGGCAAAAATGATTTATAAATAATATACTAAAATATAGATAATTCAGATTGTTAAAATATATTATGAAATTGACCCAATAAATACTAATATGTTTATAAAAAATGAGTGTCCTTAAATTTTAACTCATATATATACGCACACGAATTATAATGTATATATATCTGCACATAATGTTGTGGCTTAACTGCGATATCAGCTTGATCATATGAACTGGTTATCATGTGAGACTTCTTCACGTTCTTTATTTAATTGGATAAAAAAAATAACTAACATCCGAATCAACGTTAATGATCGATGGCAATTTGCCAACCTCATTAATGCAATTATTTAATTAAAGTGATCTATCATCGTCCTAATTTAGGTTTGAACCAAAGATATGGAACAAACTTTGAGCCAAAAACATGTGGCAAGCATTATTAGTAGGTGTGAACCATTTGAATTTTTTTGAACCAGAATAAGGCACTTTAGAAGTCTGGTCATAAACTCAACGACTCTGATTAGATAAGCTAATGAATCGGACCAACAAGGCTATCACATCATGTTGATATCCAGAAATTTGGTTCCAGCTGTTTAACGTGCAATCCGTTCCAGTACTCTTTGGGATCAGGGCATAACTTAGCAAGTTCATATAACGGTTTGAGGGTAGAAAGTTGGACCCAATACCTCCTACTTTAATTTCAAATGCGGTGCCAGGCATTTTGACCGAAGTGGGGTTGTTTTATAAGCTGTTAAGGTAGACTATATTGTATGTGTAGACTAATTTTTTGTTTAGCGTGGTAGGCTAATTTCACCAAGCGGATGAACTTCAAAAAAATACAGCATAAAATTTCATTTACTATAATATTTCAGGGCCTTAGCTAGCGCTTCATATCTCAAGGATGACTCTGCTATCGGTCACATACAAGCAGAGCAAAATACCAAAATGAACTGTAAATACTATCGACGTGATATAACTAAGCAATTAAACATGATAATTGATGAATCATATGATACTGAATCCCAAAATCAGTCACATATTTATCATCATAATTTGAGTTTGGTTGGATATATTAGCTGTCGAATTGCGAACTTGTTGGTGCCTTAAAAACTAGTGGTTGATGACTTGATGTGGTGATCAATAATGGAGTTAATATTCATTTCATAATTCAATGGCATAGCTAGCTTATTAAACCAGTTACATGCACCACGCACCATGTTTACGTTTGGTACCTGCCCTAAGAACACTGACAACGACACTTTTAAATCATAGGGCACCACCCAAAATCCCATGTTTTGGACTCCGGATTAGTTGTGATTTCTATGTATCATAACACGAACTAGAAGAGAGATGTGCAATGGTTATGATTTTCAGATATACTTTCTTACCTCATATACATTTTTCTAGTTTCATAGCCGTTAGATCAAATAATTAATAAAATAAAATTAATGGTCAAGATTAAGGGTGTGCGCATAAGATAAAAAGAGTGTGTTGAAGTCACTACTCGTGCAAATTCCAGGTTGGAAGATTACAACATTATTCTATAGAAATTAGAGGTAGGTGGCTCACTACTAATTGCACAAGGATTTTACAAAATAACACTTAAGGCTAGCTTAGAGAAATTGAGCAAGAAATCAAGGAAACCATAAACCCAACTGACATATTTTGAAGATGTGACAAGGCATTTTAGTTGTTGAAAATGCTCTAAAAACATGAAGACGTGTTATATTATTATTGATTTTTGTCACTGAGTAAAGATACGAAGTCATGCCTAACCATGAGGCAAGTATTAAACAGACATGTGAACAATGTTACCGTATTATTGTTGGTACTAAAAACTAGTTTAGTGTGAATTCTTGTATCTCAAAGAATACGTTATGAAGATAGTTTTGTTAGAAGTGTGCATTGAACGCTGGATGATTCATTGAAGATAAAGTGCATCAAATCCAATGAGTTTAACCATGAACATATTGCATCGTTAGGAAAACATAGGTTAATCAAGATTTTTTATTCGGAGTGCCAAAAGCAAGCATGATATAAGAGTCAGTACCTTAAGAAAATAGATTATCTTAATACTAAGTATATTAAGTATGTAACTGGTTACTAATGGCCACAGCATTTAGCTCAGATCACAAACTTTGCTTTATTGTGAAGTAGGCTTGAAGTCACATCCCACATCCCCTCAAATTCAGCCCACTCAACCCACTTTACAATTTTGAGCCCAAAGACGGGGAGTCGAATTTATGTTCACTGTAGGGCTAACACAAGTTATGCTCCAATCTTTTATCAAATTCAAACATTTATAGGGAAAACAATGGGTCAAAGACTCGAAGTAGTGTTGGGTACGCTATTTCAATCTCCATTCCCACCTAAATACTCGCAATTGTCTAATTGAAAATTGTCCATTATGTCTCTAAAAGTGACAAATCAACTCATTGGATTATTAATGAATATCTGTTAATGACCCAATGAGTTGATTTGCCATATTTACATATCCGATGTCCCATTGGGTAACATGTTCCCTGCCATGATTCATCTCTGCCCGGGCTAAACACCAAACCAATCCTCATATCCAATTTCTATCGTTCATACTCGACACATTATGAGCGAAGCCCCGCAAAGACCTGAACGTATAGGAAAAGTAACGTGGAACAAGATGGTCGTAAGTAGTGCGCAAATTTTCTCAAAGACCTAGAGTTCCAACAACCCTAAACCCAACTTGACAAGGTCCTAGACGTTGCTGAATTATAGTTTATGAATAATGATAGAAGAGACGAGGACTTCAACAAAGGCACTTGTTTTTTGTCTGAAAGTAAGCAGCAACAAATTACTAATCATGTTCTTGATTACAACGTGGTTGGATTCATGCAGAAAAATTGGAATATCAGATGATTAATCAACTTCTCAGAGTCTTGGTTTGGTTTTTGTATTTGTTTCTAATAATATTGAGTTCTTTGTAAACGATTAACGAAGAGGATTTGTTTAATCAAATAGGTTTCGCCTTTGTTGTTTTTAATGCGTTAGCGCTAGTGTGAATGAATGATGATCGGACTCTAAAAAAGTTGTGTTAGCTTCGAAATAATGAATTAACCAATTTCCGATGTAAAAATTAGTTTTCGGTATGAACCCATGTGAGGGCCTTCGTGAAGGGGCACGTTGGACAACAGAGTTCCATTTTTAATATAACCGAGATCTTTTATAAGAAAACTTATATTGGTAGGTGTCATATTTGATTCAACTTTATTACCAACTTTGAGCAAAACTGTATAATACATTAGGCACTCGTGAGAGTACATAATACCTTTTATTTAAAAGTAAAAATTCATGATTAAACTGTTTTGTCAAAAGTGAACAGTAAGATTTAGTTGCAATACATTTTCTAAGTGAAAGTTGCGATACATTTTAAATTTAGTCAAAAGTAAAGGTGAATCATTCTCTCCATCTATCCAAAATTCCAAATTAGAATTTAAAAATTAAAAATATGTATATAATTCAGTGAATCCGCGTTCAAACTTCCTGCCGCTGCACTGCTGGCGCTGCCCGAACCCTTCCGCCCTACCCAGTCAGCCCATTCTTACTTCTTTTCATTTAGATTGGGTCCTCATTTGCGTTGCCTTAATCTTGCTTACCATTCCCGTAGTCCATTTAAGGCAATATTCGGAATGCGTCGTTCGTGCCTCATCTGATTTTATAATTCGGAGCTTCGGTCTTCAGTTCATCATCATATTCATATAAAGTTAAATAATAAAAAATTGACTAATAAAAAATAAATATAAAGTCAAATTTCAAATTGTTACATATAAATTCAATTGAAAAGTTTCAAAATTCCAAGCTCGTATTCTACACGGCACGTTCTAGCTGCGATTCATAGTGCTGGTGAATCATACGATGGTGGCCAGAAAAAGCCAAAATGCCTATGTGAGTCTTTTGGCCCTGAAAAGATAGATTGTCATAGCGAAGCCATTAGATGCTCACCTTTAAAAAAAATTGAAAATTTCCAATAAAGAGTCAAACTAAATTAACTAATAGAATTGAATGAACCCTAAAAACCCCAATAAACGAAGATGATTGAAAATTGGGGATTCTGTGATGGTACAATCAAGTGCGATAGTACAAGCAAGTGCGGTGGGTGTGCTTGGTCGAACTTGAACAACGAAGAAACTTGAAATTGGGATTGACTATTGAGGATAAGTCTGTTATGGAGATGGAGAAGTCGCAGAGTCTGGCCTGAGAAGGTCTTCAGCTTGTTTGATAAGTTAGCGTGCCCAAACTTTTTATTTTTATTTTTTAAATTGAAATAAAACAAAATGACGTAGTTTAGTTTGTATCAATTGAATGAAAATACTAATTGAAGGTCCTTGTTTCATCTGTCTTATAGTTAGCATGGGTGTCAAAATGTTTTTTAAAATGGAGACATAGAACATCTCTAAAAGATATATCAAATTTTAAACATCAAAATAATATTTGATGACTAATGTGACAGTTTGACATTTTGTACATTTTTTTGCTCAATCCGATATAAAAATTCATCCTCTTTATAAGGTCCAATTATTGAGACAACTACTCAAATACTTGGAAACATAACAACATTTATTATATATTGCATAACTTTCATTAAAAAAATATTAAATAAATCAAACAGTTGCTGTCAAATTTGACGGTTGCTATCAAATTATTTACTGCAAAAAGCTTTACTTTCAATTGACTTAGTGCCATGTAAGAAAATAAAAACTCAGTTTGAGATAATTTGATGCCATTTTTGGCCGTTGTATGTATATATGACAGTCTTAACATCTTCTTTGAAAATGCTCTCAGTAAACTATTAGGGTCACCTACTTATGCTTCCGCGTTAGCTCCGCTACTGACTATCTATACATTATCAGATACTTTCGATTTCATAATGATCGTGTTGACTCTAAAAACTATTTAGCCTACACAGCGCGCAGGCCAAGTAATTAACAAGCTAACTACGTCATTCAGATGTGTTCAAGGCATGCCAACTCGTCAGGCGAGCTCGGCTGGGGAGTAAAAATATGCTGATGTGCTGCGTTGATGTGCGCGGCTGACTTCTACTAATTACGAAGTTCACAAGTCGTCGTCGCTGGCTTCGGTCACAGTGACAATATTCGTCAGAGTAAACTCACGCCGAATTGACACCAAAGTATAAGGGCACAGACACTCAAAACAGATGTAAGTCTTGATAGTAAATGTGGTTCGGCCGTTCGAATGCCGAACTCTAAACCTCACTTATGAGTATGCGATTATAAAATGACTCGGCGTGTCAGACGCCGAGCCTAACAATCAGTAACACCTTACTTCGCCAACAAGGCTGATGAGATGACCCCTATCAACAGGAATCCGAAAAATCCTTGTCAACCAAGATTTAGATAAATAACCAGTCGGCCTCGTCGCAATGTTGTTTATCCAAACTGAGGTCGGTTGATTCTTCGGCAACAATGTTGTTTATCCAAACTGAAGATGTCACCGATTGCTTTCACAATGCTGTTTATCTAAACTGAAGATGTGAAGGCGGAAAAAGAAAACAAAAATCTCAAGGTTGTTGAGAGGTTTCGCGTAGAGTGAGAATTTGCGTAGGGCAGATTTGTGTGTTGAGTTGGAGGTCCCCTGAATGTTGTCATTGCATTTGTATTTATGGTAGCCTTTTCCCTCAGATCGAATTGGAACTCCATCTGGATAAGGACTCCTTACCGTGATCCAACCTTATCTCGGCCACTCTTGCTTCCACTAGGATTCTGAACGTAACCTTCTATTCGGCCACGTCCCTTCAAGTTCCCGTATCTCAGTTTCGGCGAGACTCCTTGTTGTACTAGGACCATACTTCCTCATCCCTTTAACAATAGAACTCCCTCCTTTATCTCTATCCGGACTACTCCTTTTCTTAATAGGACTTGGCCGACCCCAGTTAGTTGGCCCACAAACCGGATTTCCCATGGCACGTTTCAAACTAAGCCTCTGGGTCGAGAAGCACTTCTTGCTCGGCCCAAACCACTATTTTGGGCCCAAACAGATCGATAGGGAGCTTTTAGTTTATAAAAAACTTCATTTTAGTCCTTGGCAAAGATTACTTTTTGATTAAAACCATGAGTAAGATCAAAATCTAATTTTAGTCCCTTGATACATTAATAACCTCATTTATTAATTATATTTTGATTTTTTAATTATTTATCTTTTTCTTTTCTAATTTTTAATGTATTAATTTTATTTCATTATAATTTTTATTTTCATTTCATTCATTGTAATATATTTTTGTTGTGAACATTTAGATAAACTAATTTTTGTTATACAATATATTTCGATGTACTGTAACTTCTTCATTTAGGTATATTAAATTCATTATAATACATTTTGGTGCATACATTTAGGTATACACATTTTGGTACTAACATTTTGGTGCATACATTTCGGTACACACATTTCGGTGCATACATTTAGGTACATACATTTCGGTACTAACATTTCGGTGCATACATTTCGGTACACACATTTAGGTACATTAATTTAATATTTATACATTTCAGTGCATATATTTAGGTACATACATTTTGGTGCATATATTTAGATACATACATTTCGGTGCATATATTTAGGTATATACATTTCGGTGCATATATTTAGGTACACACATTTCGGTGCATACATTTCGGTATACACATTTATGTACATTAATTTAATATTAATACATTTCGATACTAACATTTAAATATATTAGTTCAATATAATATATTTCGGTACTAACATTTAGGTACATTAATTGAGTCTTTCAGTTTGAAGAATGTTAAATAAAATTAATAAATTAAAAAACTCTTTTTTGGTCAAAAAATAAATTAAAATTTGGGTATTAATAAATTTAAATATTTAATGGGAGATATTAAATAAAATACACATTAATTATTTTGAATTAAGGACACATTATGGACTAAAAATCAATATTCAATCTAACACCAGGTTTTTTTTAAATTTTAATCTTCTTGAAGGATTAAAGTTCAAAAACCCCTTTAGTTTACACCCGGTCAATGAAATGATATTTGAATAAAACTCACCTTTACACTAGGAAATATTATCCCCTTAAGATAGGTCATCGGAAGAAACTGACGGTTTTCCCAATTTCTTGCTGTCGTTCGGTGACTTTTCAAAGCGTTCAAGGTGGGTATGATCACAGCAGCCCAGATACAAAAGATCTGAATTAAAAAATCAGAATACCGGCAGAAAATCCCTGTTAAGTCCGACCAACGTGTTTGTGTAGGGCTGTTTGATTCCCATTCCCATTTTATTAGCTTGAAATTCGTTATCTGTGTAAGTGGCAGTCTGATTTAGTGTAGGTGATTTATTTTCAGTTGAAACAAATTGGGACTTGAATTGAGATGTGATTGAGGAGATGAGAAAGCATGCATGCGTGCATCACCGACAAGGTTTATAACTTGAATGCAAGGCGAGGATAAAGTGGTGATAAGCCCAGGACTATGATGCATGCACAAAAGATATCTTCAACAATCACCTCAGGCAGTTTTTTTTTTCTTCCCTTGAATCCAGTTGTATTCAACTGTAATTGACCAAAAAGGATTGTATTCAAGTTTCAAGTGCTATAAAGTTCCGGATATTGAAAGATTTATTTGTGTTTTCTTTTTGTTGATTTTATAATTTTGATGGTATTTGTGATATAACCAGCCTTTAAAATTTCTTTGATATAGTTAATATTTTCATAAAAAAAAAAAAAAAAAAAAAAAATTGGGGGTCGAAGTCTAAACTTCATTTCATATATGACAAAAACTCTTAAGTTTTGGCTGAAATAAATAGATATCATCGATATTTTTGACACATCTGTTAAATATCGGAAAAACTCTTATATTTTCCTCAAACCAGTGTTTGACAATCTTTAAATTTTCATGATTTCCATTGAAAACAACAATGTCGATATCAATATTCAATATGTCTGTCGATAATTTTGCAAATTTGTATCTCAATATTTTCACCGGTATTTTCAACATTAAATATAACTTACCTGCCGAAGAGAATGAAAATGAGAAAGCATCGAAAGTGTGTGTCTGATTGTCAAAACTCAAAACTGAAGATAAAGAAGAATGAAAAGGAAATAAAAAAAGTACCCCAACTTGTGTGTATGATTGTTTTCTCCCTTGCACACATTTATTATATCAGCCGATTAATAATTTGACCCAAATTCTTCTCATTTACAAATAGTCGACTTTATACGTTACAATATTAGATAAAATAAAGAAATATTCTAACGTATCTATTTTTCTATTTATCTAAAAAGTCAATTCAAAAATTGTTATTTATGAAAGGAGATCTTCTCCGTCCACCTAATCATTCTCATCAAATAATTCGGACTTTTGAAATTTGATCTAATAGCTAAAATTATTATAACTTTTAGAATGAGCCTCTTTTTATAACTGTTAAATCAAATTTCAAATATTCGAATTATTTAATGAGGAGAATTAAATAAAAGAAATTCGAAGAGAATCTCTTTTCGTTATTTATATCATTCTCGCCATAATAGGGGATCACAAAGATTGATTATACGGACTTGGATCCTCTCATGAGCTCAAGGAGAGGATCCTCCTGACCAAAGGACTTGAGCTGTTGGATTTTCTATAATTATTATAACTTTAAAGGTACCTCTTTATTTATAAATTTTCATCTAACAGCCTATGACCTTTAGTCAGGAGGATCCTCTCCTTGGGTTCAGGAGAGGATCCAAGTCCTGATTATACTAAGCATTTTTTATAACAATCGTGGATATTTGTGCCAATTGTCAACAAGCATCCAAAATAAAGTAACGGTGAAAGAGCAGCAATTGATCACCCAGTTGCCCTTATTTTTTTTATTTTTTTCAGATTACAGTCTTTCAAAAGAGTAATTTATTCATACCATATTTTTATGTCATATTTCTATACTACTTTAGATGACATTTGATGTGGATAGCCAAATCATTTGAAAAATTTACAAAATCTAAGGAAAGGAAGGAGCAAGACTTCGTATATCACAATCATCATTTAATTAATTAATTTTTCTTAATTATTAGTTTATTAAATAATGAACTAAATTAAAAAATATGATTAATTCAAATGATGTGGATGTTCACATTAAATGTCACTTAAAGTGGTATAAAAATGTGGTACAAAAACATGGTATGAATAATATTACTCCTTCCAAAAAGATGACGGATGGAGTTATTATCTGCATTGTTTGCAGCTTATGATCGTTTCAAATTCAAATGATGATTACAGTATCGTTAACCAGAAACTTCAACTAAGATATGAGAATTATTATATAAGGTTGAGAAATGAGACCGTTTTGCAAAATACAATACATACATATACCAATTTGCCTTTTTATAAAATTGGTATATTCTAGTTTGCTGTTGATTTCTTCAAAGGAGAAGTTTCATTTGGAGAGTAGGATTCTCTACCCTCCTATTTTCGTCCTCTTTCATGCCATCATCTCACACATTACTTTTTGTCTTATTATCTCTATAATAAAATGAATATAAGATGTTGACATAACTTAACCATGATCGTTCACAATGGAGGGCATGGCAGATCAAACTCATTGACTTGTTCATTGGTGCTCATTAAGACATATTTAGTTTGATTTTACCTTATGTCACAATCATTACTATCAATCACACCTCTATACTATCGTGATATCGAATTAAAAGAATTTTAATGGGTAGCCATTAACAATTCAATTAGTTGGTTTGCTACCTCTATTTGAGATTTTTTTTATTTGACAATACCCATTTTTTCAAAACATGAATCTAGAAAGATAGTGAGTTGTGTATAGTCACAGAAGATGATGGATGGAGAATTAAAGATATTTGATACTATTTGTTTTAATCTGCACAAATAATTATCCTATTACCAAACATAGTATAAATAATACGATCTTTAATATGATACTGCACTAAACATCGACTAATGTAGTCAATATTATCTGATACTCAAAAATTATCTTATCTAACTGAAATTGTTGGAGCTGCCAAATGATATCTACTTAATTTACGTTCTCTGATGCCCATAAAAATTGTACTTTCCACGTAACCTGTTGGAAACTACGAAGGTCACACAAACTTAATGTTTAATATCTATACGAAGGTCATACAAACTTAATGTTTAATATCAATTGAATTTATTATTCATCTTCCTTAATCAACGCAAATTATCTATTTTGGACTTCGACCACTTGGCCTCATGTCATGTATGCATGCATGCTTCCTTCCTTTATTCCTTCCTTGTCTGCTGCGAACGTACATTATCAACAAATATAGTTGAACAATTAAAAAAAAGAAAAAAAAAAGAAGAAGAATTCGATTCTACAGTCAAAGTCATTTGTTATGGCTCGTCCAAGCCTTTGTAAGAAATGGTAGTCGTTCCAACTTTTCGATCGTGCATGACGTATGTTTCACATTATTTTTTTGCGTAATGGTTGGAGATAAATTTTAAGTTCGTATTTTATACTACATGTTATGAGTTCCACTCATAGTACTGGTCAGTTGGTGAATCACATGATGATTTTTTAAAAGAACTGAAGAAGAGAAAAATATCTCTGTGAGTTTTTTCGATTTCTAAAAAAGTAAACTACTATGACAAAGTCATTAGAAGATCCCTTTTCTTAGAAAAAAAAAATCAAATCATAACAAAGAATGAGTATATATTGATTAGGGATGTTGGAGGAAGTTGTTAACCTACAACCTTCTAGAAAATTAATCTACACCGTTAACGTTCTAGAAAATTAATCTTTAGCTGGAGGATTAGTAATACAAATACAGGCTTTGTGTCTTATTCTTAACAGTACACCCATAAAAGGTTCTATCAAATCGTAGATCCTTGCTAGTGGAAAATGGTCATCGCCAGATTTTTTTTAGGAATTCAGAAGATTTTGTGATCGTTCTCGTTCATCGTATATTGTATGGTTAATTTTCATTAGGTATTATTTATATTTAATTTTAAAATTTAAATTTATAATCGCACGATGTATGATGAGCGGACACGATCACAGGATCCTCCGGATTCTCAAGAATCACAATGGAGTGTTGCCCTTACACGGCACAATTTCAAACTCCATTGATCGGCGCCCTAATCTAACACTTGTATTTTTTGATCAAAAAAAAAAAATCATAGATCCTTAGTTTTGTGATTTTATCATGTAACAATCAACAAAAATTGCCTAAACCAACTTGTGATTTTGCATCAGAATAGCCAAATCAAACCACACTACGAGTGATTTTTTTGGTTGATGTTGAACCAAACCAAGCCCTAGTTTGGGAGTGAGGTGCTTAAAAAAAAAGCACCCATAAAAAAAAGTTGTAAGAGTTTTAGGTGTTTGGTAAACTAAAAAAAGGGCTTATTTTGGAAGCTACTGTGAGAATAAACTGAAATCAAAGGAAAAAGCTGAAGCACCTATTTGTAGCTTTGGAAAACTGGCTTTTTTTCAAAGCACACGGAGCTACAGTGCTCCTTTAATGAAAAGACCCACTATCAAACTGCTTTTTTTCCAAAAGCACTTTTACAAAAATGTTTACTAAACACTCAGCTGATTTATTTCACAGCCGCTTATTCTCATAGCACAGCCGCTTATTCTCACAGCAGCTTTTTTTCAAAGCACAGCAATACCAAACTAGCCCCAAGTAAGTTAAAATTGGGGATTCATGAATCCCGGTGTAGTTACCTAATGAGTCATTGGTTCCAGCAGCCACGACTTACACAAGAACAATACTAGGCTATTCAAAAGAAGAATAGGAGCTCTTAATCAAAATGATTCATTATCAATTTATAAATTTTTGTGTTTATAATCTGAACCATTCATATTATAAATCACCCTATAAAGATCATTTTTGCAAAAAAATCAATTAAAATTAAAGTTGCTTATTCATCGAACTGTATAAAAATAAATGAACGAAATTGGTAAAAGCATTACGAACCATCTATGTATTTGCTAAAATACATTGACTAAACGATCTTAGTTTTAATTCATTTTTTTGCATAGATGATTTTTACATTGTGATTGATAATATGCACGATTTTGATTATATGCACAAAGTTCTGTGATTTAAATATTAAAAGTTTTAAGTAGGAGTTCCTAGTCTAAATATTGTAATGCAGTTTCCATGTAGATTAGGTAAGGGGGTTTACAGTTGTTAATATTTACCCAACATGCCACTGATCCCAATCGGTTGCCTATTGATTTGAAGTTTCCATCCTATTTGAAATGTAAAATCGAGGGTAAATTATATTTTGTCCCCTCAGGTTTGAGATCGATTTCAATTTCTTATATCTCTAAAATATTTCAATTTCATACATTTACTTATCATTTTATTTCAATTTCATACAATCATTAAAAAAATTATTAAGTTAACCGTTAAGTGATGACATGGCAAATATAGGGTCCCTATTTGTTCTGACGTGACTGTAACATTTATATTACGTGACTAAACACTTAATAAAAATTTCAAATAATTAATTAAAGAAAAGTATTTTAAAAAAAACACTCATAACCCTTTCGTCTTCTCCACCCTACACCAAGCTCCCGATACTCCTCTACGACCCAGTCGCTTGCCTCCGAAGCCGCGCTGTTTTGAACCCCAACTCCAGCATCAAATACCTTTCTCGCATCTGGTTCTGCTCATTTTGCCACCACAAGAACTCATTCCCTCACTCTTACTCCAACATCGACAAGACCAACCTCCTCGCCGAGCCTTTTCTGACTTACAGCGCCGTCGAGTACTTCAAAACCGCCCATGGAATTCCCAATTCTGGCTCAAATTCCCAAAAAATTCTGGCTCTAATTCCCAGAATTGGGCAAATGGGTTGTCGTCATCGTTGTCCCTGTCATCTTGGTGTCGTCGGCAGCAGCGTCATCAGTGTCGAATGAGGATTCGAGAGGGGAGAGGTCGGCATTTGTGGGTTGATTGCGATGAGAGCAGAGAGGGTAGAGTGGGAGATGACAATTTAAAATCACTTACAAATTATATCAACCTTTAAATATAATTATATAGCTAGTTTATTGCTGTGATGAAATTGTTAAAATTACACCAACGATAACGATAGTTGATCGAGTTGATAAGGATCGTTCTTTTTGTTAGACTAAAACCTAAATTCGAGTTTCGTTGTTGACAATCTTTCTTAATGAGTGATCGCTAAAAACAAAAAAAAGAGTTGAGACCCAATTTGTAAGTCGTCAAAGAGATTTGTGATATGTCCTAGCCCTGGGGTAGCCTCCCCTCCCCCTAAAAACATATATATATTTTTTAAATTGTTAAATTTATTGTCTTGATAATTTTGGCTTCTATAGAATCGAAAGAACTAAAAAAAAAAAAAAAAAAAAAAAAATTGATGTGGTTGTTTCAACTTTCAAATACAGAATTATTATGCTTCACTCAACACCACTACTATTAGAAACTGAGACATATAAATATGATTAAGCTAAATCACTTAAACAATTTAAATACATTGAGCTTAGACCTAACCGATAAATCGCCCAAATCAAACAATCAACTTTAGTGATTTTGTTTGGGTTGGTTTCTTTCCTTATTTAAACTCGAACTACATTGTTTAATTATATATCGGCTTTGCCGCGTTTAAGGTGAAATTGACTTTTGCACTCAAGTTCTCAAAGAAGATCAAGCAACATTTCATTGATTCGTTCTTTGAGACTTTTTACACTAAAAATATTCTCTTAAACAAATATCTTGATTTTTTCTCGATCTACCCAAGATTATTTGGACCAAGTGTGGCCAATGTGACTGAAACAGGTTTAATAATTTGGTCTTTAAGCACTAGCTAGCAACACCATAGCAAATTTTGTTTGTCAGACTTAGGATTAGGTATATCAAAATTCAAAAGTAGGCCAAAAAAAGGCAAGTAAATAGCAACGTGCAGATCATATTGCGCAGTACGTAACTGTTACTGGTTTTAGTTAGTCACTCTCGGGCATCTTACAACACTTCCCACCCATCCATCCACTTTTGTTTGGTTTTTCACCACCACCATTCACCGTCCCATCACCACTTATATTATATACAAATACGATCCGAGACCGACTTGAATCTGACCATGCCGACTGCCGTGCGTCCACAAATACTATGTCTTAATAATATTGTAACTTCATTAGTTAATCATTGCAACACTTGATTCGATGCATATATTTATTCTGCGGTGCAATTCACATGCATGTTCAGAGTAAAAGAAAAAAGAAAATGAGGCACTGATTTCTTTGGTTTGTAGGAAGCAGTTGACCGGCATTTGGCATTTGGTTTCCTACAACTTTCTCACTTTTATGGAGTTTTCTAACAAAACTTTAATTAGTCTTCTCACTTTTACTGAGTTTTCTGACAAAACTTTAATTAGTCTTCTTATTTTTACTGAGTTAGTCTACGGCTAAAATAGAAAAATAAAAAAATTTCATTTTAATCCTTAACAAATATGAATTTTAGATTAAAATCATGAGTAAAATTAAAATCTAATTTTAGTCTTTTGATATATTAATAATATTTCAATATTTTAATTTTTCTTCCTAATTTTTAATGTATTAATTTTATTTCATTATAATTTTCATTTTCATTTTGTTTATCGTAATATATTTTATTGTAAATATTTAAATAAATTAATTTTTGTTAATACAATATATTTCGATGTACTTTGTTTTCTTCATTTAGGTACATTGATTTCATTATAATACATTTCATTGCATACATTTAGGTACACACATTTCAGAACATACATTTCGATACAAATATTTAGGTACATTAATTCAATATAATACATTTTGGTATACACATTTAGGTACATTAATATAATATAATACATTTCAATGCATATATTTTGGTACATACTTTTCGGTACTAACAATTAAATACAATAGTTCAATATAATATATTTTGGTACTAACATTTAACATTTAGGTACATTAATTTAGTCTTTCAAGTTTGAAGAATGTTAAATAAAATTAATAAATTAAAAAAAAACCCTTTTTTGGTCAAAAAATAAATTAAAATTTGTATATTAATAACTTTAAATATTTAATGGGAGTCATTAAATAAAATGCACATTAATTATTTTGAATTAAGGACACATCAAGGGATTATAATCAATATGTAATATGTAATCTAACACCAGATTTATTTTAAATTTCAATCTTCCTAAAGTATTAAAGTTAAAAAAAAACCCCATAGAAAAATTAGTATTCGGTCCATTGTTACTAATGTTCATTAATTTAGACTTTATTAGTTTTTAGATTTTGATTGGAGTCTTTAGTAATGTACATAGAAATACTTATTACATTAATGTCATGGACTTCGATCAAAAATTGAAAACCAATAAGATTTCAGAAAACATTGATAGTCAAGATTGCATCTAAAGTCTCTCTAAAAAAAGATATCGGTATTCTCTAATTTGAACGATGATTTTGTTAGGTAATCACGTTTACATATGCTTTACAACCTACATTAATAGTGTAATTGTGACAGCCCGTCCCTAAAAATTATGATTTTTATAGTTTTAATAAGTGAGTTTACGAAAATGCCTTCGAGGCACATACGTCATTTGGTATTGACTGCCTTGTAGTGATACGTAAGGTTCATTTTCTTGGAATATCCTTGTAGTACTCGTCGCTACGGATGCATGAGCGCAGACGGAAGGTGATTTGGAGTTATAACGAAGAAGTTATTAAGATTTGAAGTCGATGGCAAAATTGATATTTTCCATTTCATTGACAAGCTCTAGAAAAATCTGGAGTGCCACATGTGTGGCTGAGATTAAAAGGGAGAGTAAGATGTGCGGCTAGGATTAGAAGGAGAGTAGAGAAAAAAGGGAAAAGAGAGAAATGAGAAAACTAAGTGGCCAATGAGGAAAGAGAGTAAGGAGGGAAATGAGGGAAATGAGGGAGGGGGAGAAGATGAGGATCGGCGGGATCCCCCTTAACCTGCACCCCTTCTCGACCCGGTCCTAATTCCGGCAATTCTCACCCATTTTTTCGACGATTTTCACCCAATGACCATCACCAAACCTCATTACCATGTCCCAACATTCAATTCTAGTCAAAATTTACAAGAAATGGTGGAGATTTCACGATGAACACCCCATTGGTGCCGCAGGGGGGTTTATTCAAAATCCACCAAATCCCGAAACGTTTTTCTTCAATTACCACCACTCATAGCACCCTTTTGAGACCTAGAACAAAGCCCAAGCAGTGGTTGAGGCGTCAGAGTTGCTTTAGAGGTCGAATTGGAGCACACCCAATTCTAGGGTTGCGATGGATTTTGATGAAATTAGAGCTTTTTCTAAGCTAAATTGGTCTTGATCACAGGTATGAAAGTTGTTCTACTCATTGAGATCTTCAATTTTGAAAATTTTGAGAATTTTTGGAGAAAGTTGAATTTTCCGGCGAGTCGGGGCGGCCGACCGCCACCCACAGCGGCGCGCGGCTAGAGGGCCAACAATGATATTTTTAGGCGTTATTCAATGCCTTGAATTCAGTTTTGAGAATGGATTGATGTAGATTGAGTGTTAAGACCTAAATTCACTACGATATATTAATAGGTCAATGTGTGAACCGACGATTCGACCGTTGGATTATCACCAAACTTTAATAGGTCGTTATTCATAATATTTGAGGAATGTGAAAATTTATGGATCAGGAATCCGTCATACGAATCTTCTCGAATTGGAATTGTAAGTTCGTAAATAAAATGTTAACTGCCACTTGGTTTTGGTAATTGGCGGAGATCCAACCGTTGGATCGAAGATTCGTGATATGGATCTTTCAGATCAAATTACGTAGGGATACATTATATGTAAATTACATGTTCCCTCAGTAAGAATTATGAGATATGAATTAATATTTGTTCTAGGCGATGATCGTTTAAGACGTCTCGATATTCGTGTTAGGGAGTTGTAGCGTGGACTCCATGTGAGTAGGCTTTTATTTTCAGTATATATATATATATACACACATATATATGCTTGGTATTTTTCCAGAAATTTACGTTTTTAAATGGTTTTATGAATTGGAATGCCATGTCAAATATCGTATATATTATTTATGATTGTGTGATGGTTATTGCTTGTCACTGCGGACGCTCAGATAAGTCAGGTGAGTATATGTTTGATAGTGATTGGTTATGAAGATGATGTTGAGAATTGATATAGCTCATATTCCTGCAACCCGGTGTTTATGCTCCGCCAGAGTACAGCCTAGCCTTCACGTGATCGTTCACCTGCCGCACCGTACGATCACCTTGGATCCAAGACAGGTGTCAGCCTGTCGTATAGACCACTATAGGTGGTTCCGACTTGTAGGTGACTTGCGATACGTCGCACAGCCTTTACGTAATCGTAGCACTGAGTGTATTTATATACACCCAACCTGTCGTACAGACCACTATAGGTAGTTCCAACTCGTGTGTAGGATATTGGTTGAGGAGCTATAGATTCAGCCGTACAGGTCACGTTAGGTGACTCCGATTGACGTATTGATATTGCCGACATATTGTGATTTGGTTATCTCACCTGATTGATACATATATTCTTTGGTTGGATATTTTTGACATGGCATATTCGAGATTTATCGTTTTCTAGCATGATTTGGTATTACATATTATTTTCTGGGAAAGTATACGGGCTTTACAACGAGGGGTTATTACTTTTGATAAAGAAAAGGTTTTGAAAAGCTTTGTTTTTGCCCACTCGCACTTTCTGTTTTGCGCTCCTCTAGGTTTCAACTAACAAGGTTCGTATCGACGAGGATTCTTGGCGAATCTCAGTTCTAGTGGCTAGCTTTGAGGGTATAATTCTTACCTGCTCCACTGTACTTTACTTATGCTTTGATGTCACGTGTGAGATGGGTTCGCTCCCGCTTACCAGTACACTCTGGTATTTAAGCACTTTTAAGTTTAAATTTATTCACATTTTCCACATCACTACACTTTATGGCTTCGTCACCTTTGGCAAACACAGCTCGACTTCGGAGTCCTAGTGGACATTCAGGTCCGGGGTGTGTCAGTAATAACACGTCCTTAACAAAACACTAATTTTGTTATAGTAATAACATTTTTTTTTGTGATTTGGACAAGAGAGACTAGATTGATATTTACAAAAATAGTTATACAACAGGTAGGTTAATTCATCTAGAATAAGCAACAAAACATCATGACATAATATTAATTCATACTTGCATGATCTTCTTATATGTGTCAATCAAGGTTTTAAAAGACGCTAGGCACTAGTTGGCCAGCTAGTTGGGGTCTAGTTCCTAGGCGGCTAGGCGGAGTCTAGGCGGGCGCCTATACGGACTAGACGGATTTAAGTAAATCTATTATATTTTGTATGAATAAATGTCTATTTATACTTAAAAATTCAATAAATGCTTATGTACTTAAAAAAAATAAAAAATTTATTTTGATTAAATAATTATAAATATGGATATATGTGTAATGTTTAAGGGCTTTATACGATAGATTCGTAATGTTTTTCAAACCCATTCAATAGGTGGGCCTTATTTTCACATAAATAAATAAAAAAAACAGTAAACTGTCAATTTGCCCCCTGAACTATCACTTGACGTTCGATTTCCTCCATGAACTTTTTAATTGGAAAATTAAGGACTTAAACTATTTTTTTGGCCAATTTCACCCTTACTCATTAGTTTTTCATATATTTCATCCAAATTAACGTTAACTCTTATCACGTGTACACCACGTGACTTTCCTTTGTGGACAAAAGCGTCACTTCGCTAAACATTTAGACACAAAAGCTATAGAATCACACATATTTGCATAGGTTTATATTTTAGAAATCTAAAGTTTTCAATTATTTTAAAGAGTGAAGCGTCCGAACTACCCTTACATGTTGTGCACATGCTTCCATTTAATAGAAATTTGGATGGAATGAATGAAAAATTAATAGTGTAAGATCCTACATCGCCCAGGGTAGTGATCCTTATATGTATATTCCTATCTCTACCTAGCACGAGGCCTTTTGGGAGCTCACTGGCTTCGGGTTCCATCGGAACTCCGAAGTTAAGCGAGCGAGAGCACACCCATGATAGGTGACCTATTGGGAAGTTGTTCGTGAGTTCCTAGAAACAAAACCGTGAGGGCGTGGTTGGGGCCTAAAGCGGACAATATCGTGCTACGGCGGAGGTCGGCCTCGGGATGTGGTGGACCCCGGGCCAGGATGTGACAATTTGGTATCAGAGCCAAACCTTGGCCGTGGTGTGCCGACGAGGATGTTAGGTCCCTAAGTGGGGTGAATTGTAAGATCCCATATCGCCCAGGGGAGTGATCTTTATATGTATATTCCCATCTCTACCTAGCACGAGGCCTTTTGGGAGTTCACTGGCTTCGGGTTCCATCGGAACTTCGAAGTTAAGCAAGTAGCGCGCGAGAGCACTCCCATGATGGGTGACCAACTGGGAAGTTCTCGTGTGAGTTCCCAGAAACAAAACTGTAAGGGCATGGTCGGGCCCAAAACGGACAATATCGTGCTACGGTGGAGGTCGGGCAGGGATGTGACAAACAGCAAGGGGAAAATTGGCTAAAAAAATTAGTTTAAGTTCTTAATTTTTCAATTAAAAAGTTTAGGGGGCAAATCAGAAGTTAGGTGATAGTTCATGGGGCAAATCGACAGTTTACTCATAAAAAAATATAGGGCATTGTTATTATTGTAACTATATTTATTTAGGTGGGATGTTAGGTGGCACGTTGGTATTGGGCAACAATTAAAAATAGGTTTGTGACGTGGAATTGGCAAATGAAGTTTCCCTCTATGTCCTATTTTTCCTCGAAAGAAGAAGAAGAAGATTTGTTCCTTATTCTCTTAATTAAAAACAGAGGCCCTGTGTCTTTCATTTCTCAACAATGCTCAGACCTACTAAGCCTCTAGCACCTGCCTAGGCGCCTTGATTACTGCCTAGCACCCTTAGGCACCCGTCCAGGCTCTTCAGGCACCCGCCTATTCTTTTTTCTGATTTGGACCGAATCGAGGCAGATGACCATCATGTGGCGCCTAGGCGTGTCATTTGAATTCAAAACCTACACTAACAATAGAGATGACATCATTGTAGAATTATCAGAGAATGCCTATTTCCAGCAATATTGATATTGACCATAACTTGATAATTACCACCTGTACAAACTGTTAGGT
Source organism: Crataegus laevigata (assembly GCA_963580275.1). Taxonomy (NCBI): domain Eukaryota; kingdom Viridiplantae; phylum Streptophyta; class Magnoliopsida; order Rosales; family Rosaceae; genus Crataegus; species Crataegus laevigata. Next base: position 10,087,012 of record OY756940.1, on the reverse strand, counting down.
GTAGGGTTTTATCACAAAAAGTCTTGGTATTAGTTAGAGTGGGATTATGACATTTAAACTATTACTTTTGTTTTTCTACGACATATGTGGGATTTAACACCCCCTTACGTGGGACCCAATTAGTGGTCACGTGGGTCTTACGTGAAGATCCACACATCAACAACCATGTAGAGTCAGGGGGACTCACCCTACATATGAGGTCAAGGGACCCACGATCATTGCGCGGGGTCAACAGACCCACCATTATTGCGCTGGGTCAACGGACCTACTATCATTATGCGAGGTCAATGGACCCACCATCATCGAGCTGGGCTAAGGGGACCCACTCATCATGTGGCAGTACAGGCTCGTTTCCTGACTCTGATACCATGTAGAATTATCAAAGAGACGGGTCAACGACCCACTTCCAACAACACTGATTTTGTCTCCAACTTGGTAATTACCACATGTATAATTTTTCAGGTGTGAGGTTTTATCACAAAAAGCCTTGGTATTAGTTGGAGTGAGATTAAGATATTTAAACTCTTCCTTTATTAGAGATACGGTCATGTGGGATGTTTAACACACCCCATCATGTGGGACCCAATTAGTGGGTCATACATGGGAGATCCACACATTGTAAACACATGGAGCCAAAGAGACTCACCTTACACATGAGGCCAATAAACCACCTTCTTGCACGGGGCCAAGGGGACCCATCCATCACATGGCACTACATTATGGGCTTGCTTCTTGGCTCTGATACCATGTAGAATTATCAAAGAAACTGGCCAAAGACCCATTTCCAACAGTACTGCTATTGTCCCCAACTTGGTAATTACCACCTACACAAACCGTCAAGTGTGGGGTTTTATCACAAAAGACCTCGGTATTAGTTAGAGTAAAATTTGATCCAACGACTACAAACAGGGACCCTTTAAAAGTTATAATAATTGTAGCCGTTTGATTAAATTTTAACTGGGCGGATGGCCTACTCAGTAGACTCAGATTATATTGCTCGGAGGGGATTCGGTTCCACGATATACTATTACTTTTGTTTTTCACAAATGTGGGATTCAACAATACCACATGTAATATTATTAAATAATTTGGTTAAGAAAAGAATAACAAGAAAGTCCATCATATTATATGTCCGGAAAGTTTTTTTAGTGTATTCGAAATATAGAACGGTACGCCACATATTATTATACGATTAGAATAAAGTTTTATTTTTAATTATTCCTTTAATTGTATAATGACATGTAGTGTTTCACTCATGTTCCGGGCACATTAAAATAAAATTCATATGTATGAGAAAATTTTCAATGTGTCTAAAATATAAAACGATACATTAATGTCATTATACAATTAAATGACACTTTCAATAAAAAAATAAAAATTTTCTCTACTTAATAACATGTGACGTGACTTTAATTTTGAGCACATTAATTTTTTTTTATATGTCTGAGTCGTGAAAGGAGATAGATATTAGATAGGAGGTAGATTCTCTGCTCTCTTAATTTCTATATATTTTTTTTTTATTTGTGTGGTCACGGTTAAATCACGTTAACATTTTATATTAATTATTTTAGAGAGATAATAAGATAAAAAAATATAAAATATTAACCTAACTTAACTGTGACTGTATAAATATAATAAAATAGAAATGTATGAAAAGTGAAAAAACAAAGAATCTGCCTCCGATAACCCACATTAATCACCGCCGAGTGTTGCTCCTTCGATGGCCATTCTTTTCTCCGTTCTTCTCATGCTTTTTGACTTTTCCGTATTCAAAGTCCTCTTCGTGTTCCTTCTCACTCACTTCTGCTGCATGCTACCTTCTTCCTCCTCGTCCTCTCTTATATATACCCATCTACCCCTTGAGTTTTAATCCCAAAATATCTCCAAACCCACATCTCTTTTTCTTTCTACTGTTTTTTCACAACTTGTTGAATAATTATCTGTTTCTTTCCACTGTTTTCACAACTTGTTGAATAATTGAATCAACAAATTTTTTGGATATTGTGAGAAAAATCTAAAGCAATGAACGGTCATCACGACGAGGAAGGGATGCTTACATCCTCGGAGTACAACTCCGACACCGAGTCGACTCAGTCCACCGTGCTCGGAGGTAGCACCCGGTTCGAAAGACGAGCTTTCAGCGGCCCGCTGGGAACGTCTAACTACGCACCGACCACGTCCTCCAACTCCAGCCGCGCATGGCGGCGGAATAAGAGCACCAAGGTCGACAACTCCGGCGGCACGGATAAGACTACTAGTGCTACTTCCGACAAAAACAACGGCGATGATTACGTGGAGATCACTCTCGACATCCGAGATGACTCCGTCGCCGTGCACAGCGTCCAGGCCACCGGCGGTGCCAGCAGCGAAGATCCCGAGCTGGCTCTGCTCGCCAAGCGGACGCTGGAGGGGAAGAAGTCGTCGTCGTTCCGGTCGTCGCTTTTCCGGAACACGTCGTCGCAAATCCGGCAGGTCTCTCAGGAGTTGAAGCGGCTGGCTTCCTTCACCAAGAGGCCCTCCAACGCGAAGCGGTTCGATCGGACTAAGTCAGCAACCGCCTACGCCTTGAAGAACCTCAAGTTCATCACCGCCAAGACCGGCGCCTCCTCCACCTCCGGCTGGGCCGCCGTAGACAAGCGCTACGACGAGCTCACCGCCAAATCCAACTGGCTTCTCCACTCCTCCCTCTTTGGCGAATGCATAGGTCCGTTCATCTCTCTTTTTCTCCTGTTGCACTCTATATCTAGACCTCCGGTTGAATAAATCAAAGGAGAATTAAAACGACCGAAACAAGGGTGGGATTAGAAAATTTGAAAGCTAAATTAGTCAACTAACGCGGTTTAATACTTTGCAGGTATGAACAAGGAGTCCAAGGAGTTTGCCGGAGAACTTTTCCGGGCACTTGCTCGGAGGCGGAATGTAACCGGCGATATCATCAACAAGGCGCAACTGAGAGAATTCTGGGAGCAAATCTCCGATGAAAGTTTTGACTCCAGACTCCAAACATTCTTTGACATGTACTACACTAACACATCATCATTACATAACCATTTAATTTTCATTTATTAGGCTTCGTAATTAAGTTAATCTTGGTCAATAAATTAATTGGTGCATTAAATATGGTGACTATAATTAATGTGTGTGAACTTGCAGGGTGGATAGAGACGCCGATGGAAGAATCACTGAAGAAGAAGTCACAGAGGTAGGCCACCGGCCATTTACTGATTACCGCCGGCCACATTTCTTAATTAACTTAAAGCACCGAGCTAAATATGCTTGGAATTATGCAATCGAGTTTTTACTTGGCCACGACATTTTTTAAAGTGCCAATAACAGTTCCTTAAATTAATGGCATATATGTGTTGCAGATTATAAGCATGAGTGCTTCTGCAAACAAGCTCTCAAACATTCAGAAACAAGCAAGGGAATATGCAGCTTTGATCATGGAAGAACTCGACCCGGACAATGTCGGTTACATCATGGTTGAAAATTTGGAAACTTTGTTGCTGCAAGCTCCGGTTGGCCAACCGGTGAGCGTAAACGAAAGCCGGGTTTTGAGTCAGCTTCTGAGCCAGAAGCTGAAGCCGACGCAGGAGGACAACCCAATCCGAAGATGCTACCAGAAAACCAAGTACTTCGTGCTAGATAACTGGCAGAGAGTCTGGGTTATCATGCTCTGGCTTGGCATAGTTTCCGGTTTATTTGCATACAAGTTTCTGCAGTACCGCGAAAAAGAGGCGGCGTTCGAGGTGATGGGATATTGTGTCTGCATTGCCAAAGGAGGAGCAGAGATTCTCAAGTTCAACATGGCCTTGATTCTGCTTCCCGTCTGCCGAAACACAATTACTTGGCTCCGAAACAAGACCAAATTAGGCGTTGTCGTCCCGTTTGATGACAACTTAAATTTCCACAAGGTAGTAACAAAAAACAAAACGTCACTCTCTCATTCGGAGAATCCAATTTTGTGTCCAAAATTGAGTGAAATTGAATTCGTCTTGCAGGTCATTGCGGTTGGAATCATAGTTGGAGTTGGACTACACGCGGGGTCCCATTTGACGTGCGATTTTCCACGGATTCTACACGCGACCGAAGATGAGTACGAGGACTTGAAACCTTACTTCGGCGAGGAGCAGCCTCCGAACTACTGGTGGTTTGTGAAGGGAGTGGAAGGGTGGACAGGTATTTCGATGGTGGTATTGATGACCATAGCCTTCACATTGGCAACTCCTTGGTTCAGAAGAAACAAACTCAACTTGCCAAAGCCTCTCAAGAAGCTCACTGGCTTCAATGCCTTCTGGTATTCCCACCACCTGTTTGTCATTGTCTATGGTCTCCTCATTGTCCACGGCATCAAGCTCTACCTCACCAAGGAATGGTATAACAAAACGGTCAGTCCCTTGCACCCGAGTTTCAATTCTTCTACCATTAGATTAAATAGTTTAGAATATCGCATTGTCAAAGACAGACCGTTAGTTCCTTAAAGGTAATTGAGTTGCATGATTTTGAGAGTGGATTTACTTCTTTTGGTGGCAGACATGGATGTATTTGGCGGTTCCGGTCACCCTCTACGCTTGCGAAAGGTTGATTAGAGCTTTTAGATCAAGCATCAAGCCAGTCAAGATTCTCAAGGTACTTAACTAGTTGATTACATTTTGGCTACCAAGCTATTTGGTTCAAATTATATCATCAATTTCTTAATGATCTGTTACATTGTTATGAACGTTGAAGGTTGCTGTTTATCCTGGAAATGTTCTTGCACTGCACATGTCGAAACCTCAGGGCTTCAAATACAAGAGCGGCCAGTACATGTTTGTCAACTGTGCTGCGGTTTCTCCTTTCGAATGGTAAACACTCATACATTTTGTGCACAAAATCTTCTAACCATGTCTAATTAAACACACTAATTATGTTCTAATTATATTGACAGGCACCCGTTTTCCATCACCTCAGCACCTGGAGACGACTACCTGAGCGTACACATTCGAACACTAGGCGATTGGACGCGGCAGCTCAAAACTGTTTTCTCTGAGGTTCGTTTGAAATTGTCGGATCACAACTTCTTAATCTTAGAATTTCGTGCTATAAACCCTCCAAAACTTGTGCATGATCACTAAGTATTTGTTTGTGTTGGTTAATTAGGTATGTCAGCCACCAACTGGTGGGAAGAGTGGCCTACTCAGAGCTGATATGCAAGGAGAAAACAATCCCAGGTACATTTTTAATTATACATACGTACCTTTAAAACAAAAGGAGGATTTAATTAAAGTGAATAATGTGGATTGATTTGTTAATTAATTGGTGTTACAGCTTCCCTAAGATATTGATAGACGGTCCATACGGAGCACCGGCACAGGACTACAAGAAATACGACGTCGTATTGCTTGTAGGGCTCGGAATCGGAGCCACTCCCATGGTGAGCATTGTGAAGGACATCATCAACAACATGAAGATGAAGAGCAAGGAAGACGATGCTTCGGAGTCCGCCTTAGAAAGTGGCAAGGCAACTCCGAATGCCTCGAGCCATAACAACAGCGACAGTGGGAAGAACAAGAGCAACAAAGGGTTCAAGACCAGAAAAGCCTACTACTATTGGGTGACGAGAGAGCAAGGCTCGTTTGAGTGGTTCAAGGGGATTCTGAATGAGGTGGCGGACATGGACGAGAAGGGTGTGATCGAGATGCACAACTACTGCACCAGTGTGTACGAGGAAGGGGATGCCAGGTCGGCCCTCATTGCCATGCTGCAGTCCCTCCACCACGCCAAGAACGGCGTCGACGTGGTGTCCGGCACACGTGTCAAATCCCACTTCGCCAAACCCAACTGGCGCCAAGTTTACAAGGATATCGCCCGCCACCATCCGGGCAGCCGAGTGGGTAAGTATAAAAAAAAACTTCCTCACCAACCTCATCCCGCCTTCTGTAGCCGACCACTTCATGCTTTGAAAAATTCATTACCATTTCAAAATTCATAACCAACTAAAATATAATGTCAAAGTCAGTCGTAAATAGGCGTATAACTGATTCCTAATCGTTGATGTGAGCGAGCTTTACTATGCAACGCACATTCAACAGCGATTAAGAATCATGGTCGCCCTCTTAATCAAACCCAACATCGTTAACATAATTATAGTTAACATCATTCATCGCAATCATGACGAAATTGATGATTATGCTGCAGGGGTGTTCTACTGTGGGGCACCAGCACTAACGAAGGACCTGAAGGAATTGGCGTTGCACTTTTCACACAAGACGACCACAAGGTTCGAGTTCCACAAAGAGAATTTCTGACTCTTTAAACAAAGTAGATGGATTAAAGAAGGAGAGAAAGAGAATAGAGCCTGTAATTATCATTAGCTGATCTAATGCTTATGTAAGTGTAATCAAATTAGAGGATTTGGGATTTTGCGCACCCAAAAGTAGAGCAATAAGAGAGAGAGAGAGAGAGAAATAATGGGGTGAGGTGAGGGACCACCACGTGGTGGGTGTGCAATAATACATACTGCACGTAAGTACCATCTGACATCTGTGAGGAGGGTGGGGACATATCATCGATATACAAAGTGGTACATCACGTATTATTATATAAATAATAAAATATGTATGTTAAAAAATTAATAATTAAAAAAAAAATTCATTACTTATATAAAAATACGTGATGTACTCTACGTGTTTCGGTCACAATAGAGAAAAATGGAGACCCGCTGCAACAACTGACCACCAATAATTGAGAAGATTGACATCACCACACCAGTCACCAGTCAGCAGCACCACCCCAATTGCATATATGATTTATGTTTTATTTTTTTGTTGGTATTTTTGGTGAGTTTTTGTCCACATTTTATTAGTGTATTCTTTATGTAATAATTGGATGTCATTCTTTGAATTGAAAGAGTTTAATGCCATTTGCTTGATCGGATGCTGAAAGTGTTTAATTAATTGAGGATTAGAACCTTTGTCAATTTAGATTATATCTACACCTTAGTTTTCACTACATTAAGCATTGTTTATAGTGCTCTCCAAATCCACAAAGGCACAAGTTGAAATTGAATACGTTCTTCTATCTGATAGTCGGATACGTTGCCCATTTGACAATAAAGTTGACGTGGTCGGAAAGTGACAGACCTAAGAGTTTTCCACAATCTGGCGTTGAGTTTTAAAGTCAATTTGATATCACAAACTAATTGGAAATTGGTCTCTCTCATTTTTGGTGTTGTGAAGTTGAGCATATACTTTTGAAATTCCATGGTCAATCATGATGATGTCTTTTCATTTAGTCTTAAATCTCGAGTTCTACGCACCTCCCATGTCCCCAAAACAGTACAGTTTTTTTTTTTTTTTTTGTTTTTTGTTTTTGCGATCATTCTTGTGGGCTAGTGTTACAGCACATTCATTTTTATTTCTTTTAATTTTTATTTGTCTGATTAAATAAATTGAAATGGATTAATAATTAAAACTTTATAAGATGATTGTGAGAAGTAAAAATTGACGTGTGAATAACACTTTTTATTTTTATTTTTATGTGTATGATATAGCTCACACTTATAAATTGTTTCAAAAAGTGATTAGTACGTAAAATGATGATAATTATCGATGATTATCATTAGTAACACTTGATTAAGATATATTTCAAATTTCTTAACCCTATCCAAACAAATGAATGTGACATCAAGACTAAGAAAGAAGTTATCCTTTATTTGATGACATCTTGCTTCCATTAACGTCTAATGGAGGCGAAAAGTAAGAACCACCACAAATATCAGATGCATGTGGCACATGACAAAACGTGATGGTGAAAGGGGCATTGTGGCCTATGATGGGATATTCAACATTTGACATGGTAGGAAGTCGATTATGTTGACAAAAAAAGCAAGGAGAAATTATTGTCGACCGCTGCTGCGTCAGCTCTTTTATAAGAGGCGAGGCCTCCGTGTGGACTTGTCGACCGCCTGTTGCGTCAGCTCTTTTATAAGAGCAATTTCACTCTTAAAAACTTTATGTTAGCACCTAACCTATTTATCCGCTTAAAGTAAACAGTAATATACTCCACTGAACAGTATTAGGTCAAAGCATCTTTACCTTTAAAAAAAAGACGCTGGCACAAACAATCTCTACCCCTACAAAATGCGATAGCACCCAGCTCATTTAAAATATTTTTTATATATTTTTAAAGAATAAATAAAAAATAGTTTTAATTTCGGATAAATTTCAAATAAACTTAAAAAATATTGAAATGTGGTGTAAGGTGGAAGATGAGAGTTAGGTATTTATATTAAAAAAAAAACTTTTTAAAATTTTTTTGGTATTGTTTTAAAAAAAAATTCTGTATTTTTTTATAATTTTTAATGTAGTTAATTAATTTAGACCGTTGGATTTGAAAAATATTCAAATCCAAGAGCCAAGGAGCTACCACGTGGCCAATGGTCATAATTCTGACCGTTGGGCTTTTTTTGTTTGGGGGATGTGGATTGTTGATCTGTGATTGGACGGTCCAGTTTAAAAGTAAAAATCAATTTTTTTAACGGTTGAAAATTCAACGGTTCTGAGCATGCCACGTCGCCTACTTTCAGATGAAGCACAAGTGGGCTGACATCAGGAGTCAATTTGGTAGAGCACATGGATTTTGTATGAAATACCATTTTGAAATGGCAAGGTGGCATTGTGTGTTTCAACATGTGGGTTTGGTGTTGTTAAATAATGGTGGGAGCTGAATTTTTCATGAGGAATGCTAACTACCTTCACCATTTGATTTTCTCTACTTACCTTTCTTATTTGTTGTATGACATGTGGCTTCCACTATAACTTAAAATTAAGAATTTAATGTGTTTGAAAATTAAAATTTTATTTTCCATGCATACACCTCATAAATCAAATATAACTCATTTTTCTTTTATTCTTAATAATAATAACTTTTATTAGGAAGAATAAAAATAAAAGTTATTATTCAAGTTAGTGGATACCATACGTCACACAATGAATGGAAAAGGCAAGTAGGGAAAATCAAATAGAGAAGGTAGCTAAAATTCCTTATTTTCCACATCATGTACGAGCAATGCTAAGGACTAAGGAGACTCTCAAAGTGAGACTCTGTATATTTTTTCATTTCACAGTTTAATATTAATTTTCATGCCAACATTATAAAATATTGTGCAAAAAACATGAAGTGGCAGATAGTATATAGAGAATCCCACTTTTGAATCAATCTCCTTACCACTCCTCTACATATATTTCAAAAGGAATATATATCAGTTTGACATACATAAAAGATATCATTCGTGATCTTCAAATTCCAAGAGCTAATGCTTTGAATTGCCCTTTGGACCCACAAGACAAACTAGAAAGAAACCTGTGTTTGAATTTTAGGGGGGTTAATGATAATATATGAAACAACAATTTTGATCAAATTAAGACTAATGCTAAAAAGTAAAGTCAACGATCTTCAATCCTGAATCCTCGTATCTTTATTGTAGCATGTCTATGTGCGTCTGCGTGTGTGCGGAGATTAACAGTTGTAATCAGTACCCTAATTCTATGACAAACACGAATCATACCCTACCCCAACCTTAAAATCAACATAAACCATCATTTGAATGAGCCAACAACAAATTCTAAATGCACATACATTATGGCTAAACAGCAAAAAGAAAGAATTGCTACGATCAGTGCATTAGTAACAGCGGCATTAGAAACATACCTTGTTCGTTTCACATCATCGATGTAATTGGCCTTTGTCGTGCCATATAATGCAGAGTCAACATGCACAATTTTCGGTACAAAATGGGACCTTCCAACTATCTTCCCTACAGTACCTCCTACTACCTCAACATGCCTTTGCTTAGTTTTCAAGAAACTCCACAATGTGATTAGAGTAGGCTAAGGGAAGAATGGGGGACCTAACGGAAACAATAAAATAACATATCATCCAACAACGCAAATTGCAGATAACAACAATGAGGGGCCTCAACAGCAAAACTTGCATTAGCAGCAGAAAATGGTAACATTCTACCAAATTTAGGGTTTACAAATCTATTACTGACCTTTTTTCAGGTTCTTGTCATTAGAGCTAACCATGTTACTAGAGTCGTGACTTGGAGATGATTTAGCCACTAAATTTTCAGAAGAGTACTTCTTAATTCTCAAGGATATAAGAACACTTGACACAATTCCTAGCAGAGGAAAAAGGTACGACCAAATTTGAGATTTCTGAGAGCCAGATGCCGAAGAAACAGCAGCACCAGCCAGGCTGCCAATGGATGTGTTTTGTAAAATCATCGGCATGCATCTAATAACCGTTGGCAACAGAAAATCCACTACAAACCGAACTTTTGTAGCAGCAAGGGCGTAATTTATAATGTAAGAGGGCATCGGCGAGAACCGGGCGAGTAGGACAAACCTCCAACCATCTCGCTCAACTCCTTTTGATAGGATATTGAAGTACTTATTCTTCTGGACCTAGTCCATTGCTGAACTTGAGCTCTTGAATATTAACCTGCAAACGGCACAACATCAAAGCTGTTCTTAGAACCAATCGCTGAAAACACACAAATTTAAACTGCAACCTAATTAACAGAGCATAATCCCAAAAAACTGGCACATGGCCAATTAGAGTTGATGAGAATGTGAGGTGCTGCTTACATATTAGCACACCTCCCGTTATTTTGGTCATGCTATGAGCCTATGAATGGTATTGATACCTCTTCAAGGTATTAATATGCATTCCCCATTGCAGCAGGTGATACATAAAATATCTTTCTGTATTTCTTAATTAATAAGATTACATTGTGATTCTGATATATATACAAGAGAATATCCTTTGAGTAAATGACAGCTCATCTAACTAATTACAGTTAGGAAAACAAACAGAAAATGTCAACTAGGATTTACAATACTACCCTTAATATCCCCCCTCAAACTAAACTGAGGGGCTTCAAGTGAAAGTTTGTCCTTGATAAGTTGAAATCGAGCCTTAGAGAGAGACTTGGTGCAAATATCAGCAATATGGTCTTGAGTGCAGATAAAATGAACTGAAATGGCTTTGGACAATACTTTTTCCCGAATGTAGTGAAAGTCTATCTCGACATGCTTTGTTCTTGTATGAAAAATGGGATTCTTAGCTAGTGAGATAGCTAAGATGTTGTCACACCAAAACTTGGGAGGACAGGGCAGTTGTAAACCAACATCAACCAATAATTTGCAAATCCATGTAAGTTCAGTTGCAGTGTTTGCCAAGGACATGTATTCAGCTTCAGTAGAAGATCTAGCCACTGTTGGTTGCTTCTTAGCACTCCAACTGATAAGAGGGTTACCCAAAAATATGTAGAAACCACCTGTTGATCTATTATCTATATGGCAGCCCGCCCAATCAGCATCTGAAAAGGCATTGATGCTGAGGGGATTTGAATGTTTAGGAAACTAGAGACAAAGATCCAGAGTTCCTTTAAGGTATCTCAAAATCCTTTTAATAGCTTGAAGATGAGATTCCCTTGGTTGATGCATAAACTGACATACCAGATTGACTGCAAAGCAAAGGTCAGGTCTGGACCAAGTGAGGTATTGTAGTCCTTGAACCAAGGATCTATACTCTGAAGGATTTGATAATAATGAAGACTGATGATCCAATGAAGAAGTGCTAAAAGAAGTGGCACATGGTTTTGCACCAAGCATATTTGATTTCTCAAGCAAATCAAGAATGTACTTGGTTTGAGAAATAAAGATCCTTGATGTTGACCTTTTGACCTCAATGCCAAGAAAATAGTGAAGAGGCCCCAAGTCTTTGATAGGAAAGAGGTCGCTGAGTTGAGAAATAGTATCCTTGCAAGCTTGAGGATTTGGACTTGTGACTAGTATATCATCAACATACACTAGGATGAATACTAAAGCTGGATCCTTTTTGACAAATAGAGAATTGTCATTATGAGAACTAGTGAATCCCATAGAGAATAGAGCAGCGTAAAGCTTCTCATACCAAGCCCTAGGGGCTTGTTTGAGTCCATGTAGAGAATTGTGTAGTTAACAAACATAGTTAGGCTTGGTAGGATCTTCAAATCCTAAAGGTTGAACCATAAAGACAGATTCAAATAAGGTTCTATGCAGAAAGGCATTGCTCACATCCAATTGATTGAGAAACCAGGTGAAGTGAGCTGCTAATGCAAGAAGCAATCGAATGGTGACAGGTTTAGCTATTGGACTAAATGTCTCGATGTAGTCTAAACCTTGTTGCTGGTGAAACCCTTTGGCAATAAGTCGAGCTTTAAACCTGTTGATTGTGCCATATGGTTTTCTCTTGATCCGAAAAACCCATTTACATCCCACCAGATTTTGAGAGGAATTTGGTGGAACAAGTGACCAGGTACCAGTGCTAAGTAATGCATTAAATTCTTCTTTCATTGCTTGCTTCTAGTGAGGGTGTTTAGAAGCTTGAAGATAGGTAGTTGGGATATAGTCTGGAGCAAGGTGTGGAGGAAGAGGATGTTTTGTGGCGTTAAGAGCTTTAGGTTTGACAATGCCAGATTTGGACTTGGTTTGCATAGGGCGAGTGTTGATTGGTAATTGGGTTTGTAGGGATGCAGGGAAAGTAGTACTAATTTGTTGACTGTTAAGAGAGGAAGGAAATGTAGGTGATGAAGATATAGGTGAAGTTGTGGGAGGAGGAGAGATAGGTGATGGAGATGATGAAGTGGTTGAGAGGGATGGAGATGATATACGAGGTATAGTGAAGGTTAATGACGTAAGGATAAGATTAAAAATAATTCTAGAGGACTGGGGCAGAACTGGAGAAGTGACAATATGATGAAAGGGGAACTGAGTTTCATCAAAGAGCACATGCCTAGAAATGTAGACCTTCCTAGTTACAAGGGACATACACTTGTAACCTTTGTGTTGTAAACTATATTCCAGAAAAACACAAGGTTGACTCTTGGGATCAAGCTTGGAGTTTGTATGTGGCTTGAGCCATGGGAAACACTTGCAGTCAAAGACCCTGAGAGAGTTGTAATCTGGGGTTTTGTGAAAAATAGTAATAACCGAGCCGAATTTGGTGTATCATAAGGGATTTGCCTTTTCGATAGATTCCTAAGGAGAGCATTTTTGTGCAGTAGGAAGCTTGTTAATAAGATATAAAGCTGTGGCAAAGGCATTAACCCAAAACTTATATGGAACCTTGGAAGCTGCAAGTAAAGTTCTTGCAGTTTAAATCAAGTGTTTGTGCTTTCTTTCAGCACATCCGTTTTGCTCTGGAGTATGAGGGCAACTGAGTTGATGAATAATGCCATGATCCCTTAAGAATTTGGAAAATTGAGTACTAAGAAACTCTCCATTAGATCAGATCTCAATGTAACAATCTTAGTGCACAATAAGTACTCAACCATAGACTTGAAGTGAATGAAAGTAGAGAAAGCCTCAGATTTGTATTTAAGTGGAAAGAACCAACAATACTTGGTAAAATCATCAACAAAGATGATATAATATTTGAAACCTTGTACAGAAACAGTTGGTGAGGGTCCCCAAATATCTGTATGTAAAAGCTCTAATGGCATAACTGTTGGACAATAAACTACAGAAAATGGAAATTTCGAACATTTGCCCATTGCACAACTAGAACACAGATACTTATGGATGTCACTAAAGACTGAAATACAAGAATGAATGCAACTTTATTAAGTATTTTGAAAGAGGGATGGCCAAGTCTTTGATGCCATATATCTTGAGATGCTTTTGAAGTTGCTGCAAAAACATGTTGTTGTCCAGCAATGGAATGTGTGGTATGAAATGGATAAAGTCTATCTTGTACAAGTCATTTAATAGCATTTTCTCCGAAGAAAGATCCTTCACAACAAAGTGAGAAGGATATAGATGTACTGAGCATTGATTATCAAGAATAAACTTGTCTGCAGATAGCAAACCTTGCTTTAATGCAGGGACATGTAAACCATTCTTAAGATCAAAACAATGAGTAGACTAGTATAGTAGAAGAACCAAGATGAAGTATAGGCAAACCTTTGCCATCTCTAATGTAGACTTGCTCAGGTCCAGTGTATAATTCTGGATTGTTCAATTTTGCATATGAATTTGTCATGTGTGATGATGCGCCATAATCAAGCAAGCAAGTGTGCTGAGGAGCAGAAGCATTGACACAGAATGCAGCTTGAGAAGGAGTGCCAAAGTTACGATTCAGGCGATGAGGGCACTCAATATCTTCATGATCAAATTGCTTGCATATTTGACAAGTAATTCTTCTGCCATAGTTATTGAATCTGGAGCCACGATTGTGATTATACCTCTGATTGTTAGATCGATTGAAAGTGTTTCTCTGAGTATTGTTCTTGAAATTTCTTTGATTTGAAGAATTTCTAGGGTTTGAGAAATTGCGACCAGAACCACGACCTTGATGAGAATTGGAGTTGGAGAAACTCTGAACAGTGTAGGCCTGAGAAATTCAAGGACCAGAAGGTAGAGGCAGAATTCCAGCAGAGGTATTGAATGTCTGAATTGGTGCAAGTGTAGTCATCTTGCGATTTTCGATCTAGATTTCCTTGCTCAGCAAGAGGCCATGAAGCTCATCAATAATAGTGGATCCAATTCAGAATTGAACCGCATCAACAAAAGAGTCGAACTCAGGAGGTAGACCGTGAAGAGTTACTGAAATCAGTTTAGAATCATCGACCAGAACACCGGCGATGGCCAAAGCATCAACAATTTCTTCAATTCTTTGAAGATATGAGGCAGCAGATGAATCACCTTTAGGTATAGATTGAAGTCTTGATTGGAGTTCATAAATGTGAGACTGCGAAGCTGTTTCAAGTCTCGATTCAAGTTTGGACCAGAGTTCTCGAGAAGAATTCACACCAACAGTGTAAGGAATCACTGAATCAGAGAGAGTTGAGTTGATCCAGATGAGAATATTCTGATATGTCTCATACCAGGCGATGAATGCCGAATTCCGAGAAGAATTTCCAGATGCATCACATAGATACTTGAGTGGAGCAGCCTAAGAGCCGTCAATTATTCCAATGAGATTATACTTCTTAAAGATCGGAGCAAAGTAAGCGCTCCATGTAAGATAATTGGTGGTGGTGAATTTGATCGCCACTATATAACCAATGTTCTGAATCGTGATTGAGGAAGTTGAAGAGTTGGAAACATTAGGGCAAAAAGACGAGATGGGAGACGCGACATTAGCAGAGGGAGACGAAGAAGCTATCATTAATGACGATGATAGTTATGGTTTGAACACAGAGACGCCGGAGAGAGGCGGTGTAGAGGCGCCGAAGAGAGGCAGTGCAGAAGCGGTTAGGATCGGGAGGTCGTTAGACAAATGGCGATGAAACCATGATAGAGAAAATATCTTTATGTATTTCTTAGTTAATAAGATTACATTGTGATCCTGATACATATAAAAGAGAACATCCTTTGAGTAAATGACAGCTCATCTAAATAATTACAGTTAGGAAAACAAACAGAAAATGTCAACTGGGATTTGCAATACTATCCTTAATAGCAGGGAGGTTTTTTTTTTTTTTTTTTTTTTTTTTTTTTGGCAAATAGCAGGGAGGTTAGCTCTTTTGCGTAGGCCCTCATCTAAATCAAAATTCAAAACAAACCTGTCCTCACTCAAAATCGAACCTGATTCTCTCAACGGATGGGGTGGACAACTGAACATAAAGCTAACAATTTTAACTACATCCAATCCTCAATTACTTAGAAGCTTAGAGCCAGCTCTACGGAATCAAAAGTATACCGGCATTCTCTCACCAAATAGTGAAAATGGTATTAGTCATTTTATGCTGGGTGATTCCAATTGTAATTTTGCAATAAAGTTTTCACCCATCACAACAAGAAAAAGCATAAAACTTGCATAAACTTTGTTTCACAGCTATGATGCACGGATACTTCTGTTTGGTCCCGTATCTCGTATCCGATACTTGATTGGATACGATACTTGCCCGATACTCTCGGATACTCGTCTGACACGTATCTTGGTTGATGGACACAAATTTGACATGATAGATACGCGTATCCTACATTTAGGATACACGTATCCGACTTTTAAGAAACATTTACACTTTCAAAAAAGGTAATGAGGAGGAGAAATTAATTGAAAGTTGCTATATACAAAGAGCTTCCCTCTAATTAAAACCATGAATACGACTCTCACCCTTCTTCTACTGTGTAAAGAGGATTAGATTTAGAACTTTTCTTCTCTAACAACTCAAATGTACTTGAATTTGAATGATTAATTATGTTTTAAAATGTATATTTTTGTTGCTATAAACATTTTTATTTGCCGTATCCACAACGTATCATATCTTAATTTTTAGAGATTGTCCGTATCGCCGTATCGTGTCGTGTCGTGTCGCCGTATCCGTATCCGTATCCATGCTTCATAGTTTCACAGTAATTGAAAATTGATCACTGTCAAGTGTCTAATGTCTATCAATTACCAAATATAAGAGTGAGATTCTCTATATGTAGATTAAAAGGAGACTAAGTTACACAAATCATTTGTCAAATTGCTCAAATGAAAAGGGAAAGCATTAAAATTTGAGTAATACCTACCAATCCAGAATGAGAGGGAAGCGCCGAGCAGCTTGGCGGCAAAGACACATAGGATAGCCAGGAAGAAGCCAAAGAGCATAGAAGCGGCGGCCTCAAAGAAGACGGCATAGGGCAGGTAGAGAGCGAGAGTGAGAGTGTGGATCGCAACGTACAGTGGGATGGCCCATACTCCCAGCCGATCGGACAATTCAGCAAACACCTTGAGCAAAGCGTCCTTGTCCAAACCGTAGTGCTTACTCAGCTCCCTCCCTGTTCCGATTATTGTCACCGCAGCTCCGATTGTACACCACCTCTTCGCCATTTTCCTTTCTTCCCTACTCTCGTCAACTCTCTCTCTCTGCGGGATACAGAATACTCAGATGAGTCCTGATGGGCTGGGCGCAGTTTCATGAAGGCTAATGCATCATATTTGGGCCACTTTCTTTTTGGGTTTTTTGGGCTTCGGTTTCACGTCTTCTATAATATTTTTTTTACAACACTTAATCTATAATCCAAGGCTTTTCTGCACTAATGACGGGTTTACTTATATGCAATCGAAGTTGGAATTATTTTTATTCTTGACTTCCTTCCGTCTGCTAAAACATTAGTATTGAAATAAAAGAAAGATGAACTTCGGCTTTCACTTTCATGTTACGTAGTATTAAAGGTTACGAGTATTAGATGGTCGGGATTTATAGATCCACAATAAAAAATAATAATTCAAATGAATCTATGGCATCCAATACTCGTAACATGAAATTTTTTTCTGTTAACTTCACCTTAAAATCATAATCCAATACCTAAAAAGTTAATAATCAAATCAAGTAAAGGAGACTAATGGATCTCACTTCCTTACATTTTCCCCCATGATTCATGGCTTCCTCCCTTCCAACTTCCATGTAATTAAACATATTTTAAGAAAAAAAAAACCACGAGCTGGTGGCTCAGTGGTAAATGGTGGATTACAAAGCTTTCTTAAAACAAAAAACTGAAGGTCTCGGGTTCGAAACCCGCTGCTAGTGTGGAAGCCAAACTTGTGGTCAGGGGGAGGCTGAAATGCATCAGTTGTCCCCTTAACACCTTCGTGATGGGTAATTTTCCTTCAACTTGAACCCCTGAACACGTGCGTTTCCACTCGGCTAGCCTGGTCACAGACAGAATGATCGATCCACTTGAAGAAAAACAAATGATATTCAACACGTTTCGTTTTATTGTTGTACTGTTTTGTACCGTGTTTTTCCAAAGCGGACGAGTCCGGTTTGGTGGATGAGATGTTGATGAAGCTTTTGTATGTGTGGCAATGCTAGTGTCCATTTGCGTGACTCAACGACAACTTCCTTCTTATTAAGCTTCAAAACAATCTCCCTGCACATTGTATTTGGTTCATCGTATCAAAAGACTTTTATGTAGAAAATTTGACTTACTGTCGGAGATTTATGCTTATTTATATTTGTAAGTTCACGTGATAAGTGTTGTAAAATCATACGTCGGTGATTTATACTTATTTATATTTGTGAGCTTACGTGAAATTAAAAATATGTTCCGATCATATGATAAGTGTTATAAATTCGTATGTGAAAAATAAGAATATATTCGGGTAATACCAAAAGATCTTCCTTTATATATGTAAAATCAAAATAAAATAGTTGGATCCACCAAGATAACACCATGAGAAGTTGTATATTGACTCGATTTAGAAAAATTAAAATTAAAAACAAAAATCACAATAGAAAATTTGAATTTGAATATCTCTATTGACACCCCATGTTAGTTTATTGTCACTTATCTTTTCTAATATTAATTATTTGTTATGGGTGAAGGTTTCTAATGTTTAGTTGGGTCGTACTTCTTGTTCCATCAAACTTGTCGATGTATACTTTTACTCTAACAAAATGAAACAGAAGTGTTTCTTCTGGTGGGTTGAGACACCTATATTGACATTGTTTTAATGCAAAATTCTGCACGGACAATTTTGGAAATGCAGGCTGGAACGTAGGCCTTGCCAACTTTGCTTGACTTGCAAGTTGAGGAGAGACTATAATTATAATACAAGACAAGCGAGCTCTAAAATCATTAACATATGATAATTTAGAATTTTCTTGTCATGTGAGGGGATAGATAGTTAAATATAGAGTGTTATAGACCGAGTGATCCCTGAGTTTTGGTTCATTTTTAATCAAAACAGGTAAGTTTTGTTAAAGTTGACATTTGTAGAGAAGTTTGTTATGTTTCATTGGTGAAAGCACCAAATTTGCAAAAAATCTATGGCTCGTGAGGAAAAGATGAAGGTATAGTAAGAGAAGAGCCACTGAACAACCATGCAACTGACAGATTAAGTTTGCAGCACATGATAAGATTGGAATACTTTGTCTTTGTCAAATTCCCATTGACAAGCTTCTCTAAGTGAGAATATGACAATACAGGAAAATACGATTAGTAAGTTAAATAGTTAATTATTAAAAGAAAAGAAATTAGTAAGAATCGAACCTACACTAAACTTAAATATGATTTTTTTGTCAGCGTGCAAGCATCACTTGCCAAAGTAGGTAAGATTTAAGAATTCCTTGTAGTGTGGATAGTTTATATTTCAAGCGTAAAAGTACATCTTCAGAATTTTGTTGAAGTTTCCACAGTTGAGTGCATGCCAAGTGCCAACAAAGAAACACAAATCCTTGTCGTACGCAATCTAATTAATTTTAATTCTAAGTTATATGGAGGTAGCTGAAAGGGGAATCCACAATCCAGCAGTGTGTTGGTTAAAGTGAGACTCCTCTGGATACAAATTTGAACAACCGTGCATATATTTTTATCGAAGTGCTACCATTTCCTTAAAATATTGTCTAACCATGTGTACGTTGCATATATATATATATATGTGTGTGTGTTGTAAATTTTCCTTGTTTAAGTGTGATTATGTAAATCCTATATTAGATTTGATTCTAGTTATCCTTTTCTATATAGAATTGTATTCCTTGAGGAAGAATGAACATCTTCTCTCCTCTTATTATTATAAATAAAGACACAATATATGAGTGATAACAAAGCACATATTCCCCTACAATTCTACAAACACATCTCTCTCTTTCTCTCCACTCTTTCTGCTGGCCCCTTTAACCCTGTCAGATAAAATAGACTACTACACTTTATCATCACGCTCCTACCGCTGCGCTTAGGAATTTGACGTTGAATAATTTTTCTTCATCAAACCAGTTCATCCATATCATCAGGCAATCAGGTTCTTTCAAAACAACGGTTTTTAACTCGATATTTTTGCATCCCTGATAGCATGAACATTCACCATGATGCATGACCCAACTTTACGTTTTACGTATTTTAGATTCTACATAAATTGTATATAATCATAATTGTTGAATTATGTGAATTTGAAATTTGCCATGAATTGCATCAAATATATGCACATGATTTAAATTATTGAATTATATATATATATATATATATATATATATATATATATATATTGAATTTTGAAAAAAAAAGAAAAAAGAATTGCAATCAGAATCGCACTAGGGTTCCTCGAACCCGCGACCTCGCCTAGGCTTGCAACTTGTGGGTTGAGCCGCGCCACGCTGAAAGCCAGAGCCATAGGCTCCTCAGCTGGACACCTGAGCCACTAGGGCTTGGCCCTTCTACACGGCACCCTTCTTCAGCCTGTTGGGCTTTGGAGCATCCTCGGCCCGAATGTGGGGCTCACCTAAAGCAGCCCGCATAAAAAATGAAAAAAAATTTGGGTCTGCTTGTAGCAGCCCAGTCCTCTCCCCGTTGGCCTGCAATCCTACCCCGAGACCCCCAGCCTAATCTTTTGGCCTAAGATGCACATACCAATTTTTTTTAGCCACCTGTGGCTTTTTGTTTTCTTTTGGGCTCCGAATTTTATTCGCCTAATTATTTTAGGCCCAATGGGTCACCCACAATTTACTTTGGCTCGAAGTCCAAATAATTAATTCACTTATAATTGCAAACCTAAAACTCTATTTTTGCATATTTGTTTGCATATATATTTGTGTTTTCCTGCAGGAACATACAAACCTGAAGTTCATAATTATTTTGAAATTCAAAGTTTCTTATAAATATGACTTGTTTGAAAACTTGAGGTTTTCACTTAAAAACATCACCCATGAAAACCCGATATTTTTTTTATGCAAAATTAAACCAATACATGTCTATTAGAACAAGTCCACCAGAGGACTTTTTGCCCTGCACCCAGTCAAAAAAACCCACTGAGGGTCTGTCCATTATCTCCAACTCAGAAAATTGCCTGGCACCCAGCCCAAGCCAGGCAACAGGCCAACCAATTCTTGACAGACCCAAGAGCCGACCTATTTGGCTAGCGCGTGTAACACACGCGTGCTGGGCGTGAGTAGACGACAACAGGTCTGCGCAGTGTCAGCCCACTTAGGCTTCATCGATGTGGCTCTCTGAGAGCTGTTGGATTTCCAACGGCTAGTTTTTCTAGACTGTTGGATTTCCAACGGTAAAAAAAATTTAAATTTCACTTTTAAACTGGATCGTCCGATCAAAGATCAACGGTCCACGTTTTTTTCCCAAAAATAAAAAAAAGGCCCAACGGTCATATTTATGGCCGTTGGCCACGTGGCAGCATCTTGACTCTTGGATTTGAATATTTTTCAAATCCAACGGTCCAGATTAATTAACTACATTAAAATTAATTAAAAATTATAAAAAAATACATAATTTTTTTTAAAATACAGAAAAAAATTATTATTTTTCTATAAATACCTAACCCTCATCTTCCACCTTACACCACATTTCAATATTTTCTACACTTTATATACTATCTACATTTCAATATTTTCTACACTTTTAAGAGAAAAAAATGTCTTCGTGGAAGCTCATTGAAGATGTTACGTTGTGTGAATGTTGGGTTCACACTACTCATGAACCGCTTACGGGTAATGAGATGGATAAGCAAGAAATGTGGAGTAAAATTATGAAAGCGTTTTGCGATGTACATGAAAAAGACGCCAGAACTAGTCAAGGTCTTCAAGGTCGTTGGAAAAAACGCAACGCATCCTTTACTTTTTGGAAAAACGCCATCTCTCATGCTTCTGGTAACCTGCGTAGTGGGACAAGTTTAGAGGATCATGTGACAATATTTTTATTTATTTATATGCATTCCACCCATATCAATATTTTAATTTATTTAATTTCGTATGTAATTTTACGTTATTTCTTATGTAATTTTTATTTAATTTGTTATGAGGAATATTTTTATGTAATTTATATGCATTCCACCTGCATCAATATTTTAATTTATTTAATTTCTTATGTAATTTGTATTTAATTTGTGTAGTCAGTTTTATGTAATTTATATGCATTCCACCTGCATCAATATTTTAATTTGTGTTACACCCGCATTTTATAACACTATCTTATCCCACATTTTTATAGACACTAGAAGCTCAAGCATTCTACAATTCAAAGAACCAGAACAAAGCATTCAACTACAATTCAAAGAACCAGAACAAATCATTCAACAAATGGGAATGTTGGAAAATTGTCAAAGATTGCCCTAGATACAAAATTGTGGCAACCGGTCCAGAAGTTGTCATGCACGGCATGGGTCTATATAGTTTGCCAGAACCAGACACAGCCGAATAAGAAGCCGACACATTTCAAGACATAGAAGGGACACCTGAACAAGTGCCTGAGACCCAGCCGACTCGTCATTCCCTCAGGCCTCAAGGTAAAAAGTAGACCTGGCAGTTTCTGACACGACACGATGACACGACACGAAAACGACAAGAAAATAACGGGTTTCGGGTCGACACGATAACTAATCGGGTCATTATCGGGTAACCCGGTAAGAACCCGTTAATAACGGGTCCTTAACAGGTTTACACGAGAGTGACACGCGAGTAACCTGTTTTGACACGAAAAGAAAAAAGTTATTTTGATGATTTTAATTTTTTTTAATTACTAAAAAAAACTTACTATAAAATACAATAAATATAGTGGATATATATATATATATATATATATTTTGTTCATTAATTATTATTGTATTATTATTCTAAATAAATTTTAAAAATTTAAGTTTTATTTATTTATTTTATAAAATATTATGAGCAAAGAGTGAGATTAAAAAATTATAAAACACATTAAAAATAAAAACATCAAGTAATTTAAAAAATACCAAATACATTTAAATATTTAAAATAATTAATTTACAAGTGCAAAAAATGCGAAAAAAAATATGCAAGCACTCTTAATCGCATCCTCTACGCTTTAAAGGTGCGTACATGAATTTTTAAAACTATACAAACCCTCAAGTATTTTTAAGGTAGTTCAAAATAAATAAAATTCATAATCATTAATGTATAAGTCTGAAAAATGTGAAAGCATATATAAAGGGGTGTGATATTCACACACCCCATTTTACTTTTCACACACCCTTCTAATTTTCGACCGTCGGATCGGATGAATTGAAAAAAATCAACAAATAGAAATTAACAAGGGGTGTGTAAGAAGTAAAATGGGGTGTGTGGATAGCACACCCCTATATAAATGCTCATGATTGCATCCTCTACCCTTAGACAATCGTTACATGGTCGTTTAGATTTTTAAAACCCTCCAAATCTCATGAATAATGTTTTTTTAGTGAAAAATTAATAATATTGTAGAAGTGAAAAATTAATGAGATTTTTTTAAAAAATTGCACATACCACACATTGCCACATAAATATTACTTCAAAACATTAAAACATTTGTCGTTTAAGTATTACATCTACACCCGAAAATAATACTTTTATTAAGTATATAACATAAAATTTTGTGATATCCACATCCACTAGTGTAAATATTTTAAATTGAAGATCGAATTCATTCATTGTATTCATATAGGGTCAATGAGTGTATCTGTAAAAAATCATCAAAATCGGAGTTAAAATAACCGTTTAATCGTGATTTTTTGTTTATAACCGTCGAAAAGCTTTGTCCCGTTACTTGATCTCTGAATGTTTATTTTTTGTGATTTTTTGCTGATGTGATCTCGAAACATATACGAACAAGTTTGACGGTTGTGATCGTTGAAATTAGTTTCGGATAATTCGTATCCCATCAAAACGATAGATTGACTAACACTTAAGAGTTTATTTATACTTTCATTAAGTATAACTCTCTTTATTTTGCATATCTTTGAACGTTTGTATTTTGTAGTATGCACTAATGTTTTTTCATTAGACTCTTATTTTGGGGTATGTAAACTTGAAAGAAAAATGTTTTATTTATTTATTTATTAATGTTTTGAATTAGTATTTATGTGACAATATGGTATGTATATACTAATTTAGTATTATGTTCTACATTTTTTAGGGTGAAATTATGTTTTTCATTTTTATTATTTATTGATTTAAAAAATATTTTTCTTAACGGGTAACGGGTCGGGTCATATTACCTGATAATATTAACGGGTCGATTTCGGGTTGGGTCATATTACCCGTTTATTTTAACGGGTGTTACACGACACGACCCGTTAAGCTATCGGGTATGACACGAAAACGACACGAACACGAGAAACACGACACGAATGCCAGGTCTAGTAAAAAGGCATCAAAGAAAAAAGGTAGTTCTTCCAAAAATGACTACACTAATATATGGAGGAACTTGCTCGCCAAGGTGATCTGACCATAGCGCGGTAAAAGGCTAGAGATGAGGAAAAAACTGCTGCAATGGCAGCATTAATAGCAACTACTAAGGCCCGTGATGCGGCGGCTGAGAAACAAAGGGAAATAGTTAATCGAGAGAACGAGCTGGTTAGAGAAGCACTTCATCGAGAAAATGAAATGCTTAGAGAAGAAAGGATGGCTCAAACAGATCGTGACACTATGAGCAAGTCTCTAGTAGGACTGTCTTCAAATTCAAAATATTTTTGGACATCGGAAAAAATAGATGTCGTGCGAAGGAAGCGTGCAAGAGATGCGGAAACAAGTCAAGGGGGTTCTAGCTACACAAATCATAGCAACCAAGATCCTAGCTCCAGAGACTTTGTATAATTTCGTATTTATTTGTAGTACTTTATTTAATTTCTTTTTTTTTAGAATTTTATTTATTTTCTTATTTAATTTTTATGTTTTTTTTTTGTTTTGAACTTTATTTAATTCCTTATGTAATTTTTATGTTTTTTCTTATTTATTTTTTAGAAATTTATTTATTTATATTTAATTTATTATGCAATTTTAATGTAATTATTTATTTATTTTTGTACTTTATTTAAACACATGAAATAAGATTACATAAACTCACCAAATAAGATTACATAAACTCACCAAATAAACTTAAAAACAAAACACACTACATAGAATTACATAAACTTATAAAAAAATACACTTTATTCTTCAACCACAAGCCTCATTTTAATTATCTTCACCTTCTTGCAATCCCCACTGGTGCTCAATCAAGTCATTCTGGTAGGTTACGTGCCAGTATGGCTCTTGCAAGGCAGTGTACCGCTGAACAATCAATTCATTGTAACGTCCATCCCGTTCCAACGGCTCGTGTCACACGGGATCTTGGGTATTGTCATGAGCACAGTAGATACGTGTTCATGAGTTGTTGATCGGATCTGGCTCGTATTCATCGATAGCATCATAATCATATTCATCTTCAACAATCATGTTGTGGAGAATAATACAAGTCATCATGATGGATCGAAGAGCCTCGACATTAAACATTCTAGCTGCAGCCCTGACAATCGCCCAACGAGCTTGCAAGATACCAAAACAATGCTCGACATCCTTCCTACACCCTTCTTGACATTTTGCGCAGTGTTTTTCTTTTTCAGTCTGTGGATGCGGCGCTGTTTTGACAAACATTGACCACCTTGGGTAAATGCCATTTGCAAGGTAGTATTATCCCTCGTATTGGATACCATTAACCCAATATGTGCATCTTGGCGATTTTCCTTGCAGCAATTCGTCGAACAATGGGGATTGGGTAAGGACATTTAGGTCATTTTGAGCTCCAGGAACACCAAAAAAAGCATGCTAAATCCATGTATCAAATGAAGCCATCGCTTCCAAAATGATGCTTTTGGCTCATTTTCTGTCGCCATAAACTCCTTGCCACGCACTTGGATAGTTTTTCCAAGTCCAATGAATGAAATCGATGCTTCTAATCATGTCAGGGAAGCCTCGCATCTCACCCTTCCTCAGAATCCTTCGCATGTCCTTTGGTGTGGGTGTTAGGAGGTACTCATTGATGTAGAGGGCTTCAATTGCAGAGCAAAAGCACATCAGGGACTCCATAACTGTTGTTCTTCCCATCCTCGCCATCTCATCCAGTTGATCTGCAGATGCTACATATGCAAGCATTCGCAAGGCAACCGTAATTTTTTGCTCGGGAAGAAGACCTAAAACATGAAAAGCATCCTCTTTTTGCACAAAGTATGGATCATGGTTGCAAATAGCACTTATGATTTTGTCGAACAAATTTCGTTGCATTCTAAAACGACATCTCAAAACATGATCAGAGAATATGTTGTTGGGAATAAAATAATCTTCTAAGAGATCTTTACATCGTCTGTCCCTTTTTCTATCGAGGTTTGCAGCACGTTTGGGTTTGGCTATCTGCCCCATGGCTTCCATGACACGACGGAAATGTGAACTATCCACACTACAAGGAATTCTTAAATCTTACCTACTTTGGCAGGTTATGCTTGATCGCTGTGACAAAAAAAAAATCATATTTAAGTTTAGTGTAAGTTTGATTCTTACTAATTTCTTTTCTTTTAATAATTAACTATTTAACTTACTAATCGTACGTATTTTCCTGTATTGTCACATTCTCACTTAGAGAAGCTTGTCAATGGGAATTTGACAAAAACAAAGTATTCCAATCTTATCATGTGCTGCAAACTTAATCTGTCAGTTGCATGGTGGTTCAGTGGCTCTTCTCTTACTATACCTTCATCTTTTCCTCACAAGCCACAGATTTTTTACAAATTTGGTGCTTTCACCAATGAAACGTAACAAACTTCTCTACAAATGTCAACTTTAACAAAACTTACCTGTTTTGATTAAAAATGAACCAAAACTCAGGGATCACTCGGTCTATAACACTCTATATTTAACTATCTATCCCCTCACATGACAAGAAAATTCTAAATTATCATATGTTAATGATTTTAGAGCTCGCTTGTCTTGTATTATAATTATAGTCTCTCCTCAACTTGCAAGTCAAGCAAAGTTGGCGAGGCCTACGTTCCAGCCTGCATTTCCAAAATTGTCCGTGCAGAATTTTGCATTAAAACAATGTCAATATAGGTGTCTCAACCCACCAGAAGAAACACTTCTGTTTCATTTTGTTAGAGTAAAAGTATACATCGACAAGTTTGATGGAACAAGAAGTACGACCCAACTAAACATTAGAAACCTTCACCCATAACAAATAATTAATATTAGAAAAGATAAGTGACAATAAACTAACATGGGGTGTCAATAGAGATATTGAAATTCAAATTTTCTATTGTGATTTTTGTTTTTAATTAAAATTTTTCTAAATCGAGTCAATATACAACTTCTCATGGTGTTATCTTGGTGGATCCAACTATTTTATTTTGATTTTACATATATAAAGGAAGATCTTTTGGTATTACCCGAATATATTCTTATTTTTCACATACGAATTTACAACACTTATCATATGATCAGAACATATTTTTAATTTCACGTGAGCTCACAAATATAAATAAGTATAAATCACCGACGTATGATTTTACAACACTTATCACGTGAACTTACAAATATAAATAAGTATAAATCTCCGACAGTAAGTCAAACTTTCTACGTAAAAGTCTTTTGATACGATGAACCAAATACAACGTACAGGGAGATTGTTTTGAAGCTTAATAAGAAGGAAGTTGTCGTTGAGTCACGCAAATGGACACTAGCATTACCACACATACAAAAGCTTCATCAACATCTCATCCACCAACCGGTCTCGTCCGCTTTGGAAAAACACAGTACAAAACAGTACAACAATAAAACGAAACGTGTTGAATATCATTTGTTTTTCTTCAAGTGGATCGATCATTCTGTCTTTGACCAGGCTAGCCGAGTGGAAACGCACGTGTTCAGGGGTTCAAGTTGAAGGAAAATTACCCATCACGAAGGTGTTCAAGGAAAAGGACTGAAGGCCAAGTCGAGCAAATTGGTAAATACGACACTTGTCGGTGCCAATTGCCTGACCAGTTTACCAGAGTACTCCCACCCATTTGCCATCGTTCAGGCAAGGTCAGTCAATGCTATTTACTATTTATTCTCAAAAGTATTTGTCTTTGTGCGTTCTATCCGTTTTGCCGTTGTCATGACGAAACATTATACAAATTTGAAACTCTTTAGTAAATCTAAATGTGAAAAAATATCACATTCATTAAATAAAATTGAAATGAAAATGAGAATAATTAAAGGCGAATTTGTTGTGGACTATTTTTATCTGACAAAGGGAGAGAGAGGGAGAGGGAGAGGGAGAGGGAGGCCGGCGGCACAAGGGAAGAGAGAAAGAGAGAATTGTAGGGGAATTGTGTTGTGTATTCCTCCTACCTTGCACCTCTATTTATAGTATTAGGGTAAAGGCATTCCTTGCTCTCCAAGGAATAAGAGATACAATAGGATAAGGATAACAACTCTAATCAAACCTAATCTAGGATTTACACAATCATACTTCAACTAGGATTTGTTTACAACACTCCCCCTTGAGTGTGTAAATACTCAAGGTAGATCTAGCATCATGCAGAAGTTGATGAAGTCGACTTGTCAATGCTGTTTCCAAGGAACAACGCTTATTCTCAATAAGGTAGGAATTTGCATAAGTAAGTAAGTCTCACTAAAAATCCTAAGGCTATGGCAAAAACCCGAGTAGGGACAAAATCCATAGTCTAAGGAAAAATGCGTGAGAAATGCAAAGTCAAAAGAAACGTCTACAGGACGTCCTCAGGGATATGACCAGCCCAAGGTGGGTGCCTCGTTAAAACCTAGTTAGGTAGCAAAAACCCAGTGGGAAAAATGCTCCTAATCGTAGGGAAAAAGAGTACATTAAGATCAAGCAAGTATCTACAGGATACTCCCCCTGAGTTTGACATAATTCCAAAGAGAAATAGCAAAGTTACAACTCAGAAAGTTTACGCATACCAATTCCATGAACAAGCTTCTGGAACGTCGCCTTCGGCAGTGATTTGGTGAAGAGGTCGGCCAGATTGTCTTGTGAACAGATTTGCTTGACTTCAATCTTCTGATGCTCTTGTTGTTGATGTGAAAAGAAGAACTTCGACGCAATGTGCTTGGTGTTGTCTCCTTTGATGTAACCCTTCTTAAGCTGTTCAATGCAAGCTGCGTTGTCTTCAAAGATCGTCGTCGGGACATCAACGGCGGGATGAAGATTGCAGGAGCTTCGAATATGGCCCACTACTGATCTCAACCAAAAGCATTCCCGAGTTGCTTCATGTAAGGCGAGAATTTCAGCATGGTTAGACGAAGTGGCAACTAAGGTCTGTTTCGTTGACCTCCAAGATATTGCGGTGCCTCCAACAGTAAAGACATAACCCGTTTGAGAACGCGCCTTGTGCGGATCAGATAAGTATCCAGCGTCGGCATAACCAACAAGGCGAGAATCAACTCGAGGAGCACAAGATGTAGCATCATTCGAGGATTCGTAGGGATAGAACAAGCCCAGATCCGTAGTACCCTTAAGGTAGCGGAATATGTCTTTCACGCCAGTCCAGTGTCTGCATGTAGGTGCATTGCTGTATCTTGCCAAAAGATTAACAGCGAAGGAGATGTCGGGTCTAGTGCATTGAGCTAAGTACAATAAAGCGCCTATCACACTTAGATAAGGAACTTCAGGTTCCAAAATCTCTTCATCATCCTCCTTCGGACGGAAGGGATCTCATTTTGCATCTAGCGTACGAACGACCATAGGAGTACTCGAAGACTTCGCTTTATCCTCGTTAAAGCGGCGCAACACCTTCTGGGTGTAGTTCGATTGATGTACTAGGATTCCATCTGAACAATGCTCTATCTCGAGACCGAGACAGTATCGAGTCTTACCTAGATCTTTCATCTCAAATTTCGACTTCAGGTGCGAAGCAGTTCTCGCGAGCTATTCAGGAGTTCTAATGAGATTCATGTCATCGACATATACTGCAACAATCGCAAATCCGGAATGTGACTTCTTAATGAACACACAAGGGCATAATTCGTTGTTCACATATCCTTGACTAGTCAAATACTTACTCAGACGGTTATACCACATTCTTCCGGATTGTTTCAAACCATAGAGTGAACGCCTCAGCCGAATTGAGAGCGTGTTCCGGGGTTTGGAAATATTTGAACCAGTTAATGTAAGTCCTTCAGGAACTTTCATATAAATTTCCGTATCAAGATCCCCATAGAAATACGCGGTTACTACGTCCATCAGCTGCATGTCCAGTTTTTCAGAAACTACCAAACTGATAAGGTAGCGAAAAGTAATCACATCCATAACGGGTGAATAAGTTTCGTCATAGTCAATCCCGGGGCGTTGTGAGAAGCCTTGCGCAACAAGACGAGCTTTGTAACGCACAATTTCATTCTTCTCATTACGATTCTAAACGAAAACCCACTTGTAGCCAACCGGCTTCACATGTGGAAGAGTAGGAACTACGGGTCCAAACACCTTACGTTTCGCAAGCGAATCAAGTTCGACTTGGATTGCTTGTTTCCAGTTTGACCAATCAGCTCTACGTCGACATTCATCAACGGAACATGGTTCAATGTCATCGCTCAACATGATCTCAGTAGCTACTGCAAATGCTAATGCATCGTCGACGATCATCTCATTTCTACGCCACACATCATCTAAGCTAGCATAATAGATCGAAATCTCATGATTCTCGGGATGAGGATTCGTCTCTTCAAGGACGCTTCCATAATCTAGAATTTCCTCATGAGTTGGGTAGAATGAGTAAGCGATAGTCGAATTCACGATAGGCTCTTCAGGACCTTGTGCCGTAGTTTTCCTCTTCCGAGGGTGTGAATCCTTTGAACCAAGGGGTCTGCCACGCTTTTGTGTAGGGGCAGATGATTGGCTAGCCGCTAATGTACGTGGATCACCAGAATTGGCGTCCCGGGCTTCCAGGAGGGCAGTCCGTCGTACATTTGGTACATCTATCTTTGCAGGCGTATTCGCAGCTGGAATGTGTGATCTTGTCACTCGCGCTAGATCGGTGAAAACATCTGGCATGCTCTGAGCTATGCTCTGAAGATCTAATATGCGCTGCACTTCAGTTTCAGACTGAGCGGTGCGGGGATCTAAATGAGACAAAGTGGGAGTCGTCCACGATAATTCGCGTCGTTCTTCAGGAACGTTGACGTTCTTATCTCCCCCTAACGACGGGAAGACTGTCTCATAGAAGTGACAATCCGCAAAACGAGCGGTAAACAGATCGCCTGTCAAAGGTTCTAAGTAACGAATAATCGAAGGAGAATCATATCCGACATAGATTCCCATCCTTCGTTGAGGCCCCATTTTTGTACGTAAGGGCGGCGAGATCGACACATATACCGCACAACCAAAAATGCGCAGATGCGATATGTCGGGTTCGTATTCGTTGACCAACTGAAGGGCACTGAATGGTTGTGTCGCAATAGGCCTCATGCGGACCAACTTTGCTGCGTGCAATATTGCATGGCCCCAAGCAGCGATCAGGAGCTTGGTACGTATGACCAACGATCGAGCAATCATTTGTAAGCGCTTAATGAAAGCTTCTGCCAGGCCGTTCTGGGTGTGAACATGGGGTACTGGATGTTCAACTTCAACCCCAACCGACATGCAATAGTCATCAAAAGTTTTAGATGTGAATTCTCCAGCATTATCGAATCGAATAGATTTGATTGGATAACGAGGGTGGTGAGCCCTGAGCTTGATAACCTGAGCCAACAGTTTAGAGAATGCAGCGTTCCTTGTGGACAACAAGCACACGTGTGACCAACGTGTGGAAGCGTCAACCAAAACCATAAAATATCTAAATGGTCCGCATGGAGGTTGAATCGGTCCACAAATGTCTCCCTGAATCCGTTGTAGAAAAATGGGAGAATTCGAACGAATCTTGTCATAAGAAGGCTTAGTAATAAGCTTTCCCATAGAACATGTTTGACATGCGATTCCTTGGATCGAACCTAAACTTCGGGTTAGTGGATGCCCGTGTGATGATTTGAGGATACGGCGCATCGCTATTCGTCCAGGATGTCCCAAACGGTTATGCCAAAGTGTAATTTCGTGCGCGGTCCCAGTAGTAGGGCCGGCCACATAGTGGCTTTCTATGGGGCGTATGGTTGTAGTATACAGACCACTCGGGATACGCTCCATCTTCTCTAGAATACGTTTCTGGCCATATTCGTAGGAAGTTATGCACAGAAATTCAACTCCGTTTTCTACGTGGGTTTCAGCGTGGAAATTATTATCTCTAATATCTTTGAAACTTAGTAACGTTCTTCCGGAACGTGGGGAATAGAGTTTCTCATCAATGGTCAAGATTGTACCATTGGACAACATTATACGTGCCTTACCGTATCCTTCTATCAGGTTGGATGGACCTGAAAGGGTTGTCAGAGGTGCATTCTTAGGTATGAAGTTAGTGAAATAGATGCGTTCACGCAAAACAGTGTGCGTGGTTGCACTATCTGCCAGACAACTAACTTTCCCACAAGTCATACCTAGAATGAAAAATTAATTTGAATCGGTCACATGCATAAAGGTTTATAAAACAATTATCAATTCAAAATAATTTAATTTATTCAAGGATTAAAACTTAATATCCAAAAAACAAATCACCAACTAATAATCCAAAACATAAAGGAAAATTGTTCAAAAATCAACCAAAAAACAAGGTGGGGTTCGGCCACTAGGTGGAATTCGGCCCCATTTGTCTTATTTCAACTAAAAAATAAGTCTATGTCTAAGATTCTAATCTTCCATAGGGGTGGTATCCTCCTGAAAGTTAGAAACCTCCATCTTTGTAGTCTCCGATTCGTCCACTTGCATGAAGTTTGATTCAAACTTCTGACGACGTGAATGATATGCGTCTACAACCTGCTTGGGAGTGCGGCAAACTCGGGACCATTGGTCCTTAGCACCACAACGATAACACATATCGTTATCCATGGTTTTAGGTGCTTTGCCCTTATTCTTGAAGTTTTGGGCCTTGGGAGCGAAGTTTGGGCGCTGCTGGGCCTTGTTTCCTCCCTTGGGTGGGCTTTGGCTCTGTTGACCTTGGTTGGATGGCTTCTGGCCACCCTTACCACGCCTCTTTTGGCGCCTTGGGTGCTGGTTAGTGCTATAATGTGCTTCAGGCACAACAGTAGCCCCAGTAGGTCTAGCTTGATGATTCTTCATCAACAGCTGGTTCTGCTTTTCAGCGAGAAGTAGAACAGAGATCAAATCTGAGAACTTGGTGAACTTATGAGCTCTATATTGTTGCTGCAGGACAATATTAGAAGCAGAGAAGGTCGAATAGGTCTTCTCTAGGAAATCCTCTTCAGTCAAAGTTTCATTACAAAACTTAAGAAGTGATCGGATTCGACAAACTTCAGAATTATATTCATTCACAGACTTAAAGTCTTGGAAGCGCAAGTGCTGCCAGTCGTGTCTTGCTTCAGGCAAGAATATGTCCTTTTGGTGATCAAAACGATCAGCCAAAGCGACCCATAATGCACGTGGATCCTCCTCAGCAAGATACTCAGTTTGCAGAGCGTCATGAATATGTCTTCGAATGAAGATCATAGCAGTGGCTTTTTCAGCTTCGCCAACAGGCACATCAGTGGCTTCTTCAATGGCAGGACGCAAGTTCTTTGCGGTGAGGTGGAGCTTCATATCTTGAACCCACTTGAGGTAGTTTCTTCCAGAAACTTCTAAAGCGGTGAAGTCGAGTTTGTTCAAATTCGACATGTTCCTATCACACAAGAGATAGATAAGATGTGGTTAGTGTAATGGAGAAAAATCAATCCATTCACTTAGGAGTAGAACATACAGGTTCTAATAGACATGTATTGGTTTAATTTTTGCATGAAAAACTTCGGGTTTTCATGGGTGATATGTTTAAGTGAAAACTGCAGGTTTTCAAATAAGGCATGTTTATAAGAAACTTCAGGTTTCAATTTAATTATGAACTTCAGGTTCATATATTCCTGCAGGCAAACACAAATATATATATATATATATGCAAACAAATATGCAACAAGTATAAAAAATATATTTTTAGTTGTACAATTATAATTGAATTAATTTATTTAATTATTTGGACTTCGGGCCAAAATAGAGTGTGGGTAAAAAAAAATATAAAAAACCCATTTGGGCCTAAAAAAAATATTTAGGTAATAAAATTGTCGGGGCCCAAGAGAAAAAAATAAAATGAAATAAATAAATAAATAAAACTTAAGCCACCAGGGGGTGGGTTTAAAAAACGTTAGTCATAGCCCAAAGAATTGGGCTGGGTTGGTAATTGGGGCTGCAGGCCCTCGAGAAAACTGGGCTGCAATGCAGCCAATTTTTTTTTTTAATTTAAAAAAAACACGGGCTGCGTCAAGCAGACCCAAAACCAAATAAGCAAAAAAAAACTGTTTTTTTTCAGACTGGGCCGCAGCAGGCGAGCCTAGGAAATAAATTTTTTTTATTGTTTCTTTGCAGGGCCTAGAGGCGGAGCCCACTAGGGTTCGGGTGAACCAAAATAACCATCAAATATATATATATATATATATATATATATATATATATTGGATTCACGGGCTGCATCAAGCAGGCCCACAGAAAAATAACCCAAAAAAATGTTTTTGTTTTTCAAACTGGGCCGCTGCAGGCGAGCCCAGGAAATAAATTTTTTTTTTTTTCGCAGGGCCAAGGAGCAGAGCCCATTAGGGTTTGGATTGGAAACAAAATAGCCAAGAAAAAAAATCTCCTTAGGGTGCAGCTTGCATGCCGCAAAAAAACAATTTTGTTTGTTTTTTTTTTTTTGATAGAAACCGTACTGGCCAAAAACTGGAGCCCAGTAGGGCTTGCGGGTGAACCAAAATGCCATAAAAAATTTCTTTGGTACGGCTTGTAGGCCGCAGTGCAAAACAAAACCAATTTTTCAATTCAAAATAATGTAATGCAATATATATTTTAATGAATCACATATGTAAATCGATGCAGATGCAAAAATATTATTTTCAATGCATGTACATATGTAAGATTCAATTCATAACCAATATCAAATTCACATAATTTAAACAATTATGGTTATGAGGCATACACAATTTATGTAGAATCTAAAATACGTTAAACATAAAGTTGGGTCATGAATCATGGTGAATGTTCATGCTATCAAGGCTTACAAAATATCGAGTTAAAAGCCGTTGTTTTGAAAGAACCTGATTGCGTGATGAACTGGTTTGATGCAGAAAAGTTCTCCAACGTCAGATTCCTAAGCGCAGTGGTAGGAACGTGCTGATAACGTGTTGTGGACTATTTTATCTGACATAGGGAGAGAGAGAGAGAGGGAGGCCGGCGGCACAAGGGAAGAGAGAAAGAGAGAATTGTAGGGGAATTGTGTCGTGTATTCCTCCTACCTTGCACCTCTATTTATAGTATTAGGGTAAAGGCATTCCTTGCTCTCCAAGGAATAAGAGATACAATAGGATA
Organism: Crataegus laevigata; assembly: GCA_963580275.1. Lineage (NCBI taxonomy): Eukaryota > Viridiplantae > Streptophyta > Magnoliopsida > Rosales > Rosaceae > Crataegus > Crataegus laevigata. The sequence goes on along the minus strand of OY756940.1, from coordinate 10,051,793 downwards.
AGGATAACAACTCTAATCAAACCTAATCTAGGATTTACACAATCATACTTCAACTAGGATTTGTTTACAACAAGGCGAATTTTAATTGTTCCGATTGTTTTCCAGAAATGATATGTTTTTTTTCTTTTAAAAATGACATTCTTAATTTTTTTTTTAATATCCACCCCTTCCGGGGCCGGAAAGACTCACAGAGGCATTTCAGCCTCCCTCTGGCCACAAGTTTGGCTTCCACACTAGCAGTGGGTTTTGAACTCGAGACCTTCAGTTTTTAGTTTTAAGAAAGCCTTGTAATCCACCATTTACCACTGAGCCACCAGCTCGTGGTTTTTTTCTTCTTAAAATATGTTTAATTACATGGAAGTTGGAAGGGAGGAAGCCATGAATCATGGGGGAAAATGTAAGGGAGTGATATCCATTAGTCTCTTTTACTTGATTTGATTATTAACTTTTTAGGTACTGGATTATGATTTTAAGGTGAAGTTAACAGAAATGTTTTTCATGTTATGAGTATTGGATACCATAGATTCATTTGAATTATTTCTTTTATTGTGGATCTATAAATCCCGACCATCTAATACTCGTAACCTTTAGTGCTACGTAACATGAAAGTGAAAGCCGAAGTTCATCTTTCTTTTATTTCAATGCTAATGTTTTAGCAGATGGAAGGAAGTCAAGAATAAAAATAATTCCAACTTCGATTGCATATAAATAAACCCGTCATGAAACTGCGTCCGGCCCATCTGGACTCATCTGAGTATTCGGTATCCCGAAGAGAGAGAGTTGATGAGAATAGGGAAGAAAGGAAAATGTCAAAGAGGTGGTGTACAATCGGAGCTGCGGTGGCGATAATTGGAACAAGGAGGGAGCTGAGCAAGCAGTACGGGTTAGACAAGGACGCTTTGCTCAAGGTGTTTGCTGAATTGTCCGATCGGCTAGGAGTATGGGCCATCCCACTGTACGTTGTGATCCACACTATCACTCTCGCTCTCTGCCTGCCATATGTCGTCTTCTTCGAGGTTGCCACTTCTATGCTCTTAGGCTTCTTCCTGGCTATCCTCTGCGTCTTTGCCGCCAAGCTGCTCTGCGCTTCCCTCTCGTTCTGGATTGGCAAGTATTACTCAAATTTTAATGCTTTCCCTTTTCGTTTGAGCAATTTGACAAATGATTTGTGTAACTTAGTCTCCTTTTAATCTACATATAGAGAATCTCACTCTTATATTTGGTAATTGATAGACATTAGACACTGGACAATGATCATTTTTCAATTACTGTGAAACAAAGTTTATGCAAGTTTTATGCTTTTTCTTGTTGTGATGGGTGAAAGGTGAAAACTTTATTGCAAAATTACAATTGGAATCACCCATTACAAAATGACTAATACCATTTTCACTATTTAGTGAGAGAATGCTGGGATACTTATGATTCCGTAGAGGTGGATCTAAGCTTCTAAGTAATAAAGGATTGGATGTAGTTAAAATTGTTAGCTTTATATTGAGTTGTCCACCCCATCCGTTGAGGGAATTAGGTTCAATTTTGAGTGAGGACAGGTTTGTTTTGAATTTTGATTTAGATGAGGGCCTACGCAAAAGAGCTAACCTCCCTGCTATTTGCCAAAAAAAAAAAAAAACCTCATTGCTATTAAGGGTAGTATTGTAAATCCCAGTTGACATTTTCTGTTTGTTTTCCTAACTGTAATTAGTTAGATGAGCTGTCATTTACTCAAAGGATATTCTCTTTTATATGTATCAGAATCACAATGTAATCTTATTAATTAAGAAATACAAAAATATATTTTCTCTATCATGGTTTCATCGCCATTTGTCTAACGACCTCTCGATCCTAACCGCTTTTGCACTGCCTCTCTTCGGTGCCTCTGCACCGCCTCTCTCCAGCGCCTCTGTGTTCAAACCCTAACTATCACCGTCATTAATGATAGCTTCTTCGTCTCCCTCTGCTAATGTCGCATCTCCTGTCTCGTCTATTTTCCCTAATGTTTCCAATTCTTCAACTTCCTCAATCACGATTCAAAACATTGGTTATATGGTGGCGATCAAACTCACCACCACCAACTATCTTACCTGGAGCGCTTACTTTGCTCCGATCTTTAGGAGGTATAATCTCACCGGAATAATTGACGGATCTCAGGCTGCTCCGCCCAAGTATCTCTATGATGCATCTGAAAATTCTTCTCCGAATCCAGCATTCATCGCCTGGTATGAGACAGAACAAAATATTCTCATCTGGATCAACTCAACTATCTCTGATTCAGTGATTCCTTACATTGTTGGTGTGAATTCTTCTCGAGAACTTTGGTCCAAACTCGAATCGAGACTTGAAACAGCTTTGCAGTCTCACATTCATGAACTCCGATCAAGACTTCGCAGTCTCACATTCATGAAAGAGCTTCGCAGTCTCACATTCATGAACTCGGATTTAGATAAATTTCTTATATATTTTATGAATTAATTAAATTTACTATATCAAATGTAAATAATTATTAACTAATATGTTATTTCTTATAGAAGAACATATATATGTGAATGTTTTATGTACACATATTATATACTTGTCTAGGAAAAAAAAATTATCTAAATAATTTATAATGTATATAACATATATATATATATATATATAATATCCTAAACTTTTAAGAAAATAAATGGGTGGTTTTCATTTTTAAAAGTTAAAACCATCAGCTGTGCACCTCACCTCTTTCACATCACCTGTCCACCTCATAATTAAAACCATCAACGTCCGTGGTATTGTTTAAGTCTCCCATCCACCTTGGGTGTTTTCATAATTGAAATGTTTAAGTCTCTTTCTCTTCGCACTGTCTCTTACCTCAACTTCACATACGATCTTCGTCGGTAGCACTTTCTCTTCTCTCATCTTCACAGAGACGAGCTGCAGAAATTTATCGGCAGTCTCACTCTCTCTTCGCACTCTCTCTTTCGTCATCTTCACAGAAATGAGCTGCAGAAATTTGCCGGAGCTCTACTTCTACGTATGAGATCAGAGCGAGATTCAAACTGCCTAGCGCCGGCTAGCCCGCCTCAAGCGCCTAGTAAGCACCTAGGCGGCCTAAATCCTCCCCGCCTAACTGAGTGTTTGGGCTTAAATCGGGTCGGAGCTTCGCCGTTGAGCACCTAGACGCTGCCTAGGCCGATTTTAGAACATTGGTACAAACAGCGGTGGACGGCAGATTCCGGCGAGGTCTACCGGAGAAGAAGAAGAATATTCCGGCAAAGTTGACGGAATGTACTAACGGCGTTAGGTAACACCATTAGTTTTTAATGGAATATTCTGCTATTTTAACAGAATATTCCCTAACAGCGTTAGGGATTCCATCAGTAATGTGTGGCTGTACCTTGGCTAGCACGTGTGACGTCCAAAAAATTTTCTAAAAATATGGGGGTGTTCATGGTGTTGAGTAGATCACGTTGGTATATTCAAACACCCCAATTGAGCAACTTATGAGAAGTTATTCTTAGGTTTTGTATATGTGCTATCGAATTAATGTTAAATTAGTTGTTTCGCGTGAGACGTACCCTGAGGACGAGTATGGATTGGCGAGGCTTAGGGCTACAATTATGCTACCTAAGAGTGAGTGGGCTTTTGTGTGTGTATATATATATATATACACACGTACCCCATAAATCATTTTAAATGAAATTGGGTTTTAAATGACATGTCATGGATGCATTACATTTTTAGTATTGCATTAGTATAGTTATGCATTGTATTGAATAACGCTGTGAAGCTCATGTAAGCTTCAGGTGGGTACACTATGATGGTATTGGTTGCATTTATATTGTTATGCATTTATGCACTTAGAGCTTATTATCCTGCACCCTGGTGTTAGTGCTCCCGCCCGAGGCCAGGGCACAGCCTTCATGTGATCGTTCACCTCCCACACCGCACGCTCACCTTGGATCCAAGTCTGGTGCTAGCCTGTTGTATAGACTAGAGGTGGTTTTGGTACAATACCGTACCAAAACTTTTGTACCAATTACCACACCAAATATTTGGTTCGGCAAAATTTATTACCATTACCGTACCAAACTTTCGGTATACCGAATATCGGTATACCAAATAGTTTGGTTGATATGGTATGCCAATGGTAATTACCACTTTGTTTTACGCTACTTAGTTTGCCTAAAATCTAATATTTTTTACATTAATGTAGAAGTGTAAAAAAATATAGAAAATATATATAAACGCTCATAATGACAAGCTTTACAACTTTCGTGAAGAGCTTAACTTTGAAATTCTCCATTATAATCATATATCAAAATTTAACCGTTGATTATTGTTTACATTTACGCTTCATTTTTCTCATCAAATTTGTTTGTTTTCGGATTTTCTTTTTTGAAAACATGATCTATTAGAGGATGCAAGAAGATGAACTGTTTGGATCGTTAATATTATGTTCAGAGTTTTACGGTTAGTGAAAATAATGTTTGATGTTTATAAAGTTTCTACAAACTATATGACATCAACTTATATTTTAGTTAACCGTAAATATCGAAACGTGATATCAAAGATCTGAACCATTCATCTTCTTGCATCCGCCAGATGATCATGTTTTCAAAAAAGAAAATTAAAAAAATGAAATTCAGTAAGAAAAATAAAGTGTAAATTACAATCAATGGTTAAATATAAATTTAAGGTTTATGAATTATAGTGTTGGATTTTGAAGCTAACCCCTTCATGAAAATTGTAAAACTTGTCACTATGAGTGATTGTATATTTTTTTATACATTTTTTTACACTTCTACAATAATTTTATTAATTTTACCCTCAAATAATTATATGAATAAATACATAATATAATATTAATAATATTGATAGGTTTGGTATACCACCGATACTGGTTTTGGATATCAGTACCGTACCGAAACAGTATGGTACGGTACAAATACCGTACCATTATGAATTGGTATAAATTTTTGGTAATAATTTGGTATGGTATGGTTGGTAGGGCGATTGGTACGGTAATTTGGTAAAAATTTCCACCCCTAGTATAGACCACAATAGGTGGTTCTGACTCGTAGGTGACCCATGATTCATCGCACGGCCTTCACTTGATCGTAGCACTTGAGCGTACTTATTTACATCCAGCCTGTTGTACAGACCACAATAGGTTGTTCTAACTCATGTGCAGACATAGGTTGATGAGCTATAGGTTCAGCCGTACAGGTCACGTTAGGTGACTCCGGCTGGCATATTATTTGATATTTATCACATGGTTTACATATTTTATTGCTGAGACATTTTGACATGGCATACTTTGATTTTCACTACTCTTGAACATGATTTTTGTATACATATGTATTTATTATTTTCAGGGAATTATACGGGTTTTATAGTGAGGGGTTAGTACGTTCAAAAAGAGAAATATGTTTTCAAAAGCTTTGTTTTTGCCCATTCACGTTTTCTGTTTTGCGCCCCTCCAGGTCCTTACTAATTGTTCGTGTCTGTGGCTCATGAGGACTCTCCGGCGGTTCTGACTTCTTCATAAACAAATGTAGGGATTTCCTTCTGGCTTGTATAATTAGTCAGTTGGATTGCACTTATGTTACCTATTCTCTGAGACACTTGTATCTTGTCTTGAACACTTCCACATCCTTGTATATTTATCTTTAGTGTAAGTTAGTTTGTTTAGTATCGATTTTTATTTATTCATATTTTCATACCATTATCACTTTTGCTGTGCATATGGCTACTTCACCTTCACGTGACGGCCAGCATGCCTCGACTTTGGTCGATGTGTGTCATGGTCGGTCACAACCCCGATTAATGCCTAGGCATTTGAAAATTAAGAAATGGTGCCTAGACCTACTGAGGTACCTAGCTAGACCACCTAGCACCCGCCTAGCTTGCCCAGACTCGCCTAGACACCCGTCTAGGTTGCGACTCACTTAGACAGAAAATAAATAGTTTTCATTTTGCATTTTATTTTTTCAATAAATTGTAAGAAACTTGTTGAATACTTAAAGGAGCACACATTATATACTTGTTCCCCATGTTTTCATTATTTTCCAATAGCTCATAATTTATATGTCATTCCATTTTATAGTTTATGATGAAATCATATATATTTTAAGTACAAACATACTTATTTACACGAAATATAATAGATTTAATTAAATTAACCTAGGCGCCCAATTAATCCCTAACGTTTTTTAGAACATTAGTTTTCCATTCTATTTATTAGAACAAGAATCTTAAGATTATAGAAGTTGGGGATGGTGGTGTGTGCGTCACGTCTTGGGTGGTGTTACTCTTACGTCCATCGGGAAATGCATTATCCTCTCCTCTCTCTGGACCTGGATCCTCTCCTGAGCCCAAGGAGAGGATCCTCCTGACCAAAGATCTAAGGCCGTTGGATGAAAATCCAACGGCTACAAACAGGGGGGTCCATTTAAAGTTATAATAATTATAGCCGTTGGATTTTTATCCAACGGTCTTGGATCCTTGGTCAGGAGGATCCTCTCATTGGGCTCAGGAGAGGATCTAAGTCCCCTCTCTCCCTTCCCGTATACCATGCAACGCATAAAGGACCAGTTCCACAGAAATTACACATATGTTCTTTTTCTCGTGCGCAACAAAAAATATATAAAATAAAGATTCCTATATCTGGTACTCTTGGTTTCTTATTTCAACCCAAAAATATTCTAAACTAATATTCTTATCTTATCCACAAAAAGAAAATGAAAAATAAAAACACACATTGTGTTGACCAACTTACATAACTCATACATTAACGTTTTTGATAACTTTTCGTATTTTTCTTATTTATATTGGGGTATAGATTGCCATTCGTGTCTATTGAATTCTTAACTAGTAATTGTTTGGCTGCACACCTAATACTTCTTGTACATTGCTGTATACTACAGACTGAAATTCGTAGATGACGCACGTCGAACCGTATGTATACATCTTCGCTCCTTTTCTCTCTACAATAATTTTATGTGCTCATCTGGCTCTTCTGACTGCAATAACTTGGTGTTCCCTCATGCACATCGTGCCAAATATAAGGATAAAATTATGAATCGAGCATGGCCGCATATGGAATAGTATAAAGCATATCCTGCCAAATTACTATTTAGTATCTACACTAAATTATTTTTCTCAAAGCCGATTTATTTTGTAATTGACCCTTTACCAAAATAGTGGAAATATGTTGAACTTTTGTATGACTACGCGAGTTTAAATCCTATCATTAGCTAATCTAACATTTAATCTCATAAATCTACTTTGACAAAACAAAAAGAAAAAACCGATTTTTTTTTTTTAATATTTATTCAATGCAGAAAAATGTGAGTAATTTAAGAGGTGGGGTTTGGAGTTTGGACCACATATTATTTAATAAATAAATGGCGGGATCTGGGATTTAAAAACTAGGCCTCAATTGGCGTTCGAGAAGAAATTGCAGTCAAACCAAAGTGTCAAACTTTCAAATTAAAAATAAACAAAAGTAGAAAGCAAAGCTTTACCCGGGTCTATCCCCTCCCCTCTCCCTGCTCTAAAATCCAAGCTGTCTAATTGGAAAACTTGTACGAATGCACTCGTGCCATTAAATGATTGAACGTTATATGAATGAATATATATTTATTTATATCTTTAGGAAAGAAGCTAAAATAAGGATTCCTGACTTGAACCGTATATATTCTGCATTAAATGTTTGAAATGTATTTGATATGGTCGATATTTTCATGAAAATATTAAAAAAATCAGATAAAGATATGAAAAGTGAAGTGAAATTGACTTCACCTATATTACATAAATTCTTAAATTTCGACTAAATTTGATAGATTTATTTGATATTTTCATCATATAAGTAAATATCGACAAATTACCATATAACATTACTTAAAAATTCATTTTAAATTTCCACGTTTTTGAGTTTCATTATTTTTATCAAAAACAACTAATATCGATATATCTGTCGATACTTTCACAAATTTACATTTTCACGGACACTAATTTTTAAACATTGCCTACAGCTTAATCAAGGTATACTTTCTCTCTACATTTAGTTCTAATTTCCTTTGGATAATTTTAGATTAAATTAAAATAATGTTGGAATTAAAATAAACTATAATATATTTTACTAATTGTATAAAGACATGTACACATTCCATTCAAACCCATATAGTCTTGTTTCCATTAAAAATTATATATAAACGCCAAGAAACCCACCTCATATCCTGTTAGCTTCTAATCAATTTTCTCAACCCCACACCATACCCAAAAGCCACAACCCTTTTCGCCCCCTCAGTAATTTAATCAAACACCTTATCATCATCCATCTTTCTGCAATCAACGTATATGCTCAAAGTTCCCAACCAATTACATCTCTCCGATCTCACTCGTTGACAAATGAAGTTGCGGTTCTTCGCACACCAAATGGTGCCGTGGTGCTTCCAATTAATGGGCAGCCACCACATATCTCGCGCGCAGCTCCGTTCCAAAGACCAAGCCCGCCCGATCGGCACCATCAAGCTCGTCAAATCGGACGGGCTTGTGCTGGTCTACCACCAACCAATCCACGTTTCGGAAGTCATGACGGAGTTTCCGAAACACCAAGTGTGCCGGTCCGATTCCTTTTACATCGGGCAGAAGATCCCGGCACTGTCGGAGGACGACCAGCTCCAGCTCGGCCACAAGTACTTTCTCCTCCCCCAGCAGTTTTTCCAATCCGTGCTTTCGTTCGTCACCATTGCTTCCTTCAGCAACACCAAAGACTCGTCGAGAAACGCATTTCTTAGAAAGGCCGCGAGCTGCGAGCCTTTCGATATACAGAAAACGCCTTCTGGATGTTTGAGAATACGCGTTTCGGATGAGTTTATATCGCAGCTGCTGGAGGAAAAGAAGTTCAGTGAGGAGGAGGACACGGCGGCGACGGAGGCCAAGAGCAGGGTCTGCACGACGGCTCAGCTGCAGAAAGACTACACGCAGCTTGTTGGGTCGCGGCAGTGGAAGCCGAGGCTCGAGCCCATCAGAGAGGTTAGGGAGAAGAGAAGAAAGCTTTCTTCTTTTGGGATGAGAAGATCTTGCAAGAAGAAATCTCAGCCGAATTCATCCAAGGCTTCTCAGAAGCAAAAGAGTAGTTCTGCTAATGGTTCTTCCAAAGCCAAGATCAAGATTAAATCATCAAGAAAATGATGATTAGTGCAGTTTTAATTGATGATTAGTTAGGATTTAGATGTTAATTAGGAGGACCTCTTGATCTTCATTGGCTTGAAGTGAATATACTGATTACTAAATACATGACTGTTTTCATGCTTCTTTCTTAATACAATTACTTTCTAATTGCATTTTTTGCCTAATGATCATCATCTTTTTGCTAATCATATTACAATTAAATTCTTCTTCTTTATTTTCTCAAGTGTCACTAGTCCGTGGAAATGATTTTCTCACATGTCAAATTATTTCTCTTCATTAATTCTCTTTTGAATATCCGGTGCGGAATATACTTCAATCTTTAACCTTCGTATTCTTATAGCCCTCGACAATCAACACATAATTCATCTTTTCGATTGTATATTAGTTTCTCTCCTACCACATCAGTTGGTTGTTTGATGTGAATCTAATTCTGCTAAGTACAAAATAAACCCAAGTCGAAGGAGCTTTTGGGTTATGCAGAATTTCCAGAAAGGAATGTAATGGGAGATGGGTGGGTAGGGTTGAGTGGTGCTGGCGCGTGGATGGGTTTGGCAGAGTTGGACTGGCTGGCCAAGGCGACGAACTGGCAGGGCCAACTTTGACTTAGTTGTTTAAGATTTTGAGATAATTGGGATATCGACAAATTAGCAGTCAAAATGGGTCACCTAGCTTTCAATCTACTCGTTTGGAAATGGGAAAGAATAATGATACTCATAAGTTTTTATACTACATTTCTATATGTTTTAGGTAGTAGCTGACGTGGACATGTATATCAGTTGAAAATATTGCAAAACCCAAGAAAATGAAGGAGAAAGTTACTTCGTATATCACAATTATTATTTAATTAATTAAATTTTCTTAATTATTAATTTATTAAATAATAAACTAAATTTAAAAATCTAATTAACTCAAATGATATGGACCCCTAAGGTGCTATGAAAATATGATACAAAAATATGATATGAAAAACATTACTCAATTGAAAATATATTTACAATTGCATTGCATGAATGTGAATGACGTTATTTGCATACCAATCCTTGATTTGCAATGTGTACCAATGGGAGAAAATCTCGCGGATATGCATCCGCGTTATTTATGAGAATATTTTTGTTGACTACAAATAATGTTGATTCTCATTACTTTATTTATTTTAAGATTTAAGTAATAAATACACATAAATTTTAAAATTTAAATTCATCAAATTATAATAAATACGGAGTTTTAATTAAAAAGGCTTTTTAAAAATTTTTATTAACCAAAAATCATCCACTAACTTTATTTAATAAATAGGTCTTAAATTTTAATAAAAATGACTTAAGTTTTAATAAAAAAAACAAAAGTTTAACATAATAATTAAAAAATTAAAAACAAAATCTGACGTGTGCGTCACATCAATTAGTCACACATAGTTTTCTCTCTTTCTTTCTCCCTCCACCATTATTAGCTTTTCTCTCTCTCTCTCTCTCTCTCTCTCTCTCTCTCATATTTCCATCAAATTTCTCTCTCATCTCACCTCTCACCTCACTCATTTACATTAACTTTTTTTTATTTTCTCTCATCTCTCATATCACTCTACTCTCACTCCATAAATATTACAATTTTTAATTTTTATTTTATTGTATGTTTATTTGACCATTGCTTCATAATTTTGTTAACAAACTAAGTAATAATATTACAAGATTAAAATAAAGAAAAATTTTCATTTTTTCAGTTTGATAAACAATGCTTATTTTAATTTCAAAATAGTGATTTTATCTTTAGTTTGAGCAATTTTTTAAGTTTGTGTCATGTCATGTTAACACTAGTTATTTTTACAACTGAACATTGATTATTTCTATAATCGAACACTGATTATATTTAGAACTTAACACTCACTATTTCTCAAACCAAATAATGACTAACTCTTAAACTGAATATTAATACTATCACTATTTCTTAAACTAAACACTGACTATTTCATAAACTGAATACTGACTATTTCTTAAACTGAACACTAATACTATCACTATTTTGTAAACTAAACATTGACTATTTCTTAAGCCGAACACTATTACTATCACCAATTCAAAAACTAGTACTATCACTATTTCGTAAATTATTCACTAACTATTTCTTAAACCGAACACTTATACTATCACTATTTCGTAAACAAAAAACTAACTATTTCTTAAACCAAACACTAGTATTATCACTATTTCTTAAACTGAAAACTGGCTGTTTCTTAAATTGAACACTAATACTATCACTATTTCGTAAACTAAACATTGACTATTTATTAAACTAAAATATAATATTATCACTATTTCGTAAACTAAACACTGACTATTTCTTAAACTAAACACTAGTACTATCACTATTTCATTAATCATGGCATAGAAAACAATGGACAACAGACGAAGCTCAACTGGAAAATGCACACTAGCATCTATGGTTTTGGGGGCCAAGAAATTAGTGGCCAATGGTTTGAAAAATAAACTTGGAAAATGCATGTCATCAACATTAACTAGATAAAAATGATTAGTTGTGTTTTTTGATTTGTTGTTATACTGATTAATGGATGAGTCGTGAACATTCTAACAATGAATAACAAACCCAAATAATTATTCTATACACAAGAATGTCGTCAAAAGTATTATGATGGTCGAATCTCTTCAGGAAGTGTCATCCAAAGCAATTAGTCATTTAAGTTTGAAGAGAGCAGGTCTTTCTCTAATTTTAGAAAAGATGAGAGCCTATTCCATTCTCACAAAAAGTTCAAATAGGAAATCATCAATTAAGATTATTATGGGATATAGTTTATTACATTTTCATTGAAAATGGCAAGAGTGGTAACACGAGGGAAACATTAAAAGTACTAACTATCATCATTAAAGCTCCTAAACATGAAATAAAGAAAGAGGAAGGAGGCACGTGGGACTATGAGGCTAGGGTTGAAGCTACTAAAGAAAATAATAATAAAAGGTGTGGGCTGCTGCAATATATATGGTAAGTTTACAGAATTTTCAATGCACGCTCTTTTGTGAGGTTTTTTTTGTTTTTTATTATTTTCGTTTTTGTCCTTATCATTAAAAAAAATTATAGGGTGGTTTTTGGTTAAAATGCAAACTTTTGAAGCCATTTTCATGAGTTTTCCTTAATAAATAAGGTGATAAACATTACTACCCTTGAGAGTTGTGAGCAAAAATACGAGAGAGGATCATCGCTGGATCTTTTTTGTGAGGATCCTGAGGATCATCCAATCACATTTGTTCATCATATATCGTGTGACTAATTTTTGTCAGGTACTGTTTATATTCAATTTGAAATTAAGAAAATTACGATGATCTCTGACCGCACGATGTTTGATGTACGATAAACATATATGATTGGAGGATCCCCAGGATCCTTATAAAGAGGATTCGGCTAGCAAAAATACACCTATCATTTATAAGAGAAGGACTTTGACTACTTTAACTGAGACACCACGTGTAACTCAATTTATCATGTCCATTTAAGTTGTTTTTATTTACAAGACACTTCTTATAAAAACATGAGATTTTTAAGATCTGAATCTAATGTTTTTAACTCAAAAATATTTTTTGAGTCTAAAGTCAATAATTCTTATTTGGTATGACTATTTTTAAAAAGTGAATTCAAAACTAACTTAAAAATTAGCTTACTTAAAAAATATACAAAAAATTAGTTTTTAAACTCATTTTTTTCTTTCTATCTTATCTCTTCATTTTTTTTCTCTCACCTTTCTTCGTATCCATTATTATTTTTCTCTCACCTCTCACCTCTTCTTTTTTTCTCCTTTTCCTCATCCAGTCATTTCCTTCTCTCTCCTCTCTCTTATTTTTCTCTTTTCTTTCTCTTCCAATCATCCCCCCTAGCTTTTTGTGTCTTTCTCACTCTAGATTCTCTCTATTCTCTCTATTCTCTCTCTCTCTCTCTCTCTCTCTCTCCCTTTAAGATTTAAAAGTAATTTTGAACAAATTTTTGGATCTTATAAAAAATTGTTCTTAAGAATTTTTTTAACTAGGATACCAAACGAGCCTTATATTTTTCTATCTTACTTAAGAATGAAATTTGACAGTGCTCAGCCTAATTTCACTAGTGTAAGAGTTCCCTGAATTGACAACTCTATCAAAAAATTTATTCTGTTTGTGGATGCAAATTTCTTCCTTCTTATTCTTGGACAAAATTGCACCTACAAAACAAATAACACCTTAGGTCAAGGTCAAGGCCAAGAGCCTTACACGCCCATGATATTTTCTTGGGGGGGGGGGCTTTGGCCAAAGAACCTCCAATGCCAAAGTTAGAATTTTGAGATAAAAGCGTTCAGAGAATTTAGAGAATTTTGCAAGAGAATTGGAAGTCAGTTTTGGAGAGAATGAGAGGGCTTTTATAGGGGTGTGGCCGGCACCCTTGGGAGAGGAAGGACCGGCCACTTGGTCAATTTTGTGGGCTAGGTTCTTGATTTGTGTTTAATTAGCTAGTTAATGGAATAATTTCCTAATTAATTAGCTAATTAATTTAATAAAAGAGGAATGATTTGGAAGTTGCCTTGTGGAGAGGATTTGATGAGGATGAATGAAATAGGTTTTGAATTATTTCCTTTTTTGGGCACTTTTGACTTGATTGAGGGATGATTGCCCGTTGCTCGCACATAGGAATCCCGGTGTGCCTTGAGGGTAATTTTGTCCTTTTAACCCAAAAATCGACGTGTCGCCTTGTGATTATTTTTTACTCCACAAATGCCCTCACAACTGTTGGGCTGCTTGCAAGAAAGGACAGTAGGTGTAGAGATCTCCAACTTTGATGCAGATTATCACTTGGACTTGGAATTAGATTATTCTAGGAAAAGGGAAATAAATTGCATCCAAAGCTTATTTAAGCCTACCTTAAGTAAGGAATTAAATCAACTTCAGAGGGCAATTATTTATCTCTACGAGAAAGACAGAAAGCTAGATGATATTTGTTCCCCCTCCCCTAGCACTTTTCTTTGCTTGCCAGTGTAAAGAACCGTCTTCCATTGATTTCTTTGTCTTCTTTGCGCCACACAGATGTAAGAAAAACTTAATTCTCATTTTCTTATTCTTAGGTGGTGCTGCCACAGAGTAGTCGTCGGGGTGGTGCGGCACATCGATTGGCAGGGGCCAGAAGTCTGCTTGGCACAGACCAATGAGGTGGTGTGGTAGGGCAATAGTTTGGGCTGCCACATCTGGGCTGCTTACCAAAAATGAGGAAAACTGCTTGAGTTTGATTTCTCGGCCGCCGTAGATGGAGCGGTTAGCTGCCAAGATCAAAGCTGTTTAAGATGAAGTGTCAGATGAGTGAACTTTTGAGTGCAAAAGTGGTTGCTGTCTTCTGACCATTTGCTGCTTAGTTGATCTTCAAGCATTTGATTTTTTGAGTTATATGTCCTTCTCGTACTGAAGAGCTTACCCAAATGGGTGTTAGGGAATTAGTTTACCTTCTTGCACTGGAGAGCAATTAGTTTACCCTCTAGCACTAGAGAGTAATTAGTTTATCCTTTTGCACTGGAGAGCAAACCTATATGGGTGTTGGAGGATTGGTTTACCTTCTCGCACTAGAGAGCAAACCCATATAGGTGTCGGGGAATTGGTCACATTCTCGCACTCGATAGCAGACCCATATAGGTGTCAGGGAATTGGTTTACCCTCTCGCATTGGAGAGCAATTAGTTTATCCTCTTGCACTGGAGAGCAAACTCGTATGGGTGTCGGGGAATTGGTTTACCCAATGACACTGGAGAGTAGACCCATATGGGTATCGAGGAATTGGTTTACGCTTTCACACTAGAGAGCAATTAGTTTATCCTCTCACATTAGAGAGCAGACCCAAATGAGTGTCGGGAAATTAGTTTACCGCCTCGCACTGGAGAGCATAGAATTCGTTGTTATGAATGCAGCTGAGGAAAGCTGGACTACTAGACAACTGAAATAATCCTCAGCATGCGAGGTCTTGTTTGGCGATATGCTTGAGGCTTTAAACTGCTTGTGGAACCTACGTAAGGGTGTAAGCGTAGTGAGCTGCTCCTCGAATTATTGCACCATCATTAGATGTTTCATTGTGTGCCCTTTTGGGGCTTAGTTGATGATTAGCTGAGAATCTTAAATAGATTGAAAACTTATTCATTGCTAAGTTTTTCGTTAGCAAGGGTTGCTAATAAAGCATTGTCTTCTGCTTCATAGTTAGATGCTTTGAAGTTTGGGGTTCTATGGGCTTGGTTGGTGCAATTAGGAGCCACAGGGTAAGCTCAGCAAGGCTGGGAGCTGTGGTGCAAGATCGGCACAGTTAGGAGCCATGGTGATAGATTAAGAGCTGCTGGGAGCTGTGAAGTAGATAGGCACGGCTATGCGTGTAGAGCTGGGAATGGCTTTGAGCTAGGTTGTGCACAACAATTGAACCATTAGGTCGGTAATGCTCGGTTGTATATAAAATAGTCTCGTCTACTCAATCTTGTCATTGAAAGGTGACCCGCTTATGTTGGTCATGTCTCATTGAAGTGCCTCGTCAATAGCTTCATTGCTGGAAATTGAGCAACCGTTTGGTCAAGAGCCTCTCTACTTCTTCTTAAATTTATCTTTGTTAGGGTGGCGGAGCTCTCGGATACCCCTGGTCTTGAACTGTTGGTCTAGGCTGCTCTTCTACGTACTCAGCTCATCTACACCGCAGTAAGGGTGCATGTGGTCCACTATTGGCAGGCGAGGGAATTCTTCGCAAGCTACCAGTTAAACTTGAGCCGGTTTGAGTGACTGTTTCTCTCCATCTGTTGTGTTTCCTGCTCCAATATGATGTGGATGATACTTCTTACAGGCCTAGCTGCGAATGAATGATTTGCCTAGAAGGCTGCTCATGTTGATTATCGAAGTATAGCCTCAATCGTGAGTGTATACTTGTCCTTAGACCTAGTCGAGAGTGCACGCTCCTCTGCGCATTAAGACGGAAGTATACACTATCTTGGGGGCCTAATTAGGAATGTACATTGCCCGAATGCTCAGCTCGTGGCTGCTAGCTAGGACGCTGTTTGAAGGATTTGTTTGCCTTTGTCCTACTTCGGGACACCTCGTCTGGAGCACGTTGAATCTCGATATGTTGCGAGAGTTGATTCGCTAAGGTCATCTGTTATGTAAGGGCACTTGTCAACTTTGTGACTTGTCGAGACAAGTGTTGTTCGCCATTTGGATTGGAAGAGCTTGGAAGGAATGTGCATCCTTGAGCAGCGGAAATGTGGTAGGCTACAGGCACGAGATTTGAATTGGAAAATGTCAAATCGGCGGAGAAATGTGGTGAAAATGCCTCCGGTTTGATCGTAGGTCTTGAAACTTGGAGTCGGGAAAGTTGTGCTACTCTTGGGCCGACTTAGGCAGCTTGGGGAACCACAGGAGCAGGTTGGGCCACAAGTGTGGGTTGATTAGCCCATGATGCATTCGAGTGTAAGGCTTGGGCTCGGCTTGCTTGGAGTGACATGGCTTGGGCCGTGGCTTTAGTGCCATGGGCCTTGGATGGGACGGCTTGGGCTATGGTAATAGTGTCATTGACCTCGTCGTGGGTGGTTGCCGTGGTGGCCACTGCGGTGGTTGCCATGGTGGAGTCTCGTAGTGGTGGTGCCGCTCTACTTATTGTCACATTTAGCCTTGTGAATCGCCGCGGTCCCAGCTCTTGAATATTGGAATTCTCACTTGTTGAATTTTCTAAATTTCTAGCCATTGTATTTCTCTTTTACGTTTTATCAAAGAATTTTTGCAAATAAAAAATTCTAAAAACAAGAACGTACGAAAAATCTACAAATGGACAGGAAAATAGAAAAACCTTTTATGCGAGAGTTTTCTACGAGTGCGTGACTCTTCTCTCAATGAAAGCACAAGTTTGTGGATGCAAATTTCTTCCTCTTTGTTCTTGGACAGAATTGCACCTACAAAACAAATAACACCTTAGGTCAAGGCCAAGAGCCTTACGTACCCACGATGAATGGGGGGCTTTGGCTGAAGAACTTCCGATACCAAAGTTAGAATTTTGAGAGAAAAGTGTTTGGAGAATTTTAGAGAATTTTCCAAGAGAATTGGAAATCAGTTTTGGAGAGATTGAGAGAGTTTTTATAGGGGTGTGTGGCTGGCCTCCTTGGGAGAGGAAGGACCGACCACTTGGTCCATTTTGTGGTCTAGGTTCTTGATTTGTGTTTAATTAGCTAATTAATGGAATAATTTCCTAATTGATTAGCTAATTAATTTAATAAAAGAGGAATGATTTGGAAGTTACCTTGTGGAGAGGATTTGATGAGGATGGATGAAATAGGTTTTAAATAATTACCTATTTTGGGTACTTTTGACTTGGTTGAGGGATGACTGCCCGCTGCTCACACATAGGAATCCCGGTGTGCCTCAAGGGTAATTTTGTCCTTTTTACCCAAAAATCCACGTGTCACCTTGTGATTATTTTTTAGGGAACTTTAACGAAAAGCTCCCGGTACTGTTCACTTTAACGAAAAACCACATTTTTACACTAAAAAGTCAATCCTGGCACTATTCACTTTACCCTTTATTTTGTCTTTATCATTAAAACTCAAAGTTTTCAAGCCCTTTTCATTAGTTATCCATATTTTTTACTCCACAGTGCTCACCTTAAATTTGTTAGGCACGTCGTTCAAAGACAATTATTTGTATTTTAAGTCTTACACGAGGTGAGCCCAACCTAGCTTGACCTTACTTAAAAGTTTCCTTAATATGATAGCCCTATCAAAATTTCTATAATGTCAATATGCACCAACAACTCACTCTAAGTCTTTAGGGTTCCTCATATAAATACATAAACTCCTTTGTATTTTTGGTGGTCTCACCTAGTGAAAGAGCTGCCCTAATGTGGCAGTCTTATTGAAATTTCTCTCGCACCAATAATTCACACTAAATTTGTAAGGCACCTCTTGTAAAGACATGAAATTCTATATTTTTTTGTTGCCTCACCCGACATAAGAGCTACCCTAAACTGATAGTTGTACCAAAATTTCTCTAGTATTAATAGGCATAAGTAGCTCACAATTAATACATAAGGCACGTCTCAGCTTCACCCAATATAGCTTTTTCCATCCAACACCTGGAGATGGTGGGCCATAAGGTTGGTGTAAGAAGGGGTAGGATTTAGATGTAAGGTAGTGGTGGGTCTCAAATCAGGCAGTGGTGGGTCATGGGTTTTTATTTTTATTATTATTTTATTTTTGTGTGTGTTTGAACTGAGCTAGGGCTGTCTTGAAGATAGTCAGAATAGGTGGCTAACCAGGCACCCCAGTTTGGAAGGGTCGACCTTGAGAATTGTATGTTAAAATAAGAAGTTTTAAGACTTTGAGTCTTTGTCCAAAGACAATAGCCCATTGAGCCGAGCAACAACATTTGTAGGATTTAATAGTTTTGTATAATTAATTGAATAAAAAACTATGTCACAAGAAAGATTGAATGAGTTAGCTATTTTATTAGTTGAAAAAATAGATTTGTTGGGGGACTTTTAGGTCGAGGTGGACTTGAGTTTTAAGAACGTCCTATTGTCTCCCTTGGTGCGGATTCATACCAAGTCCCGGGATACCTCGAAAGAGTTAGCTCGTCTTAGGAAATACTTCGGTAACATCAACAACTCGAAGATAAGGTGATTGATCAAGATAAGTGAAGCGTGGTGTGGAAGCTAGAAGATTATCAGTTTACATGAGAAAGAAGGGGTTTGCATAGTTGCATGGCATTCTTAGCTGCATGATTTGGGCTTTCCCAAGGCGATATTAAGGCTTCTAATGGTTGGGACATTCAATGGAAGGTTGTGGAAATTATTAAGGTTGCATGGATGATGATACTTGAGGCTTGGAGTATGTTTTTGGGCTAGATGAAACTCTCTAAGCTTATTTCCTGGGTGGTTCTCTCCCATGCATTCTCTCTCTATGTTACCTTCTATGTCTTGCCCCCCCTCTGTAATGGTTTCTCCCTTCTTATGTAAGTGAAGGGTTATTTTCTAGGCTTAAAGGAAATCTCCCTTTGTAGCTTGGTTTTCCCTTTATTTTTCCTTAGCTCTCCTATTATTCCCATTTTTGGTGTAAGATAGCTGCACTGTTGAGACTTGCAGTTTGTTTCTTCCCAATGCGCTGCTATTTGAGGGCGGCTTTCCACATGCGCCACTTTTGGTAGCGCCTCATGGTTTTCGCGCATTAGTTGTCTGTGCAGGCCAGGAAGGGAAAATCAGCATTAAATGCCTGACTTGCTGGGCTTAACATGCATATAATGCAAGAATCTAGTTTACTCCTAACTAAGGGGGTTGGCTTACTAGGGAAATAGGTAAACTAGGCTAGTTCTCTCTCAATGCTGCCTGCATGAAATGCAAAAGGTATAGGCTTGGATCTTTCGGCCTCTAAGTAGTCCAAAGTCTTCCATGACCTCAATTCCACGTAGGTCCGATAACCTTCCATAACCATCCACACCACAATCCACTTGACAAGCCCCGAATATGTGACTTGGGCTGAGCATGAATAGTGACTAAAGAAGCATGGTGTGATGAATAAGAATGAGCATGGTGTGAATATTTGGCTTAATCACTGTGGCATGGCATGTTGGTAAATATATTCCTTGTCTATCCCGCGCCTTAGCATTTGTTTGGGCTTAAATGTAGGCTTTGCATGACAATTGAGCCTTGAGACTTGGTTGAATTGGTTTGAGACATTTTTGGGCCTTAACAAGATTATGTAAACTTAATTAGTATATTTGTGTCTAAAAATACAAGGCGTGTAAAAATTGACTACTATTTCTATATTTTTCTTTCTTTTGATATTAATTTTTGATGTTATTTGACGTAGTAATAGATATTTTATATGTATTTAGTGAATTCTTTAAAGACTCACTTAGGACTCTTAATTTCTCAAGATCGCCTCTGAACAGGACGGATGGACTGATCCGAATACCTGCCTGACCTAAGAATCTCTACAATATAAGAGCTAATCTAATCAAATCAGACAACCTGTCAAAAATTATCAATTGCCAATAGGCAGTGAGAAGCACACATCAGCTACCAGCTGAGCCAATACCGATATGCATCATCCAGTTGCTAGCCTTACCAGTGAAAGGTTTTTCAGTGTAACTGGTACGCGGGATGATGCATCACGTGCTATTACACAAATAGTGAAATATATGTGTTAAAAAATAAAAAAAATTTCATTACTTATATAAAAATATATGATGTACCATCCATGTTACAGTGACAATAAAAAAAAAATTCCTCACCAACAAGGACATGAAGTGAAGCATGGTCAAAGTTGGCCTAGTTATCAATCTAGACTGTATATTACTGTTGACTAGAAAAATCATCTAGCATACGTGGCGCGCAGGCCGAGTAACTAATAGACTAACTATGTCCTTCAAATGTGTGAGGGGCATGCCAACTCGTCGATAAATTTTTCATCAAAACCATGCGCTTTGAGAGCGACATGAGTGTCACCCATCAAATCCTTAGGCCACTCTTCAGGGAGACTATCCCTTCATCCATCACTGACATGTGCAGAGACCATTGCTTTGCACACTTGCTGCGAGGGGTCGACTAGTCCAAGTGGGATTCGGCCAAGCCTCAAGGCTCCTGGCCTTCGCCTACAGAGACCTGGGCAATCTGGGTGGCCCGCATGTTGACGCACTTTGGCGACCAGTGGAAAAAACTTGGCATCTATGATGCCATCAGACTGTCCTCTATGGAAATTCCCATGGACAAAGAACTCCTCATATCAGCTCTCAACCTTTGGTGCTCGGCCACCACACTATGGTTCTTCCAGTTGGCCCTGTTGGCCCCACAATCCTCGACATCTCTGCTATTCTGGGGACCCCCCACTCTGGCACCCCAATCGATGATGCCCTCTCTGGGCATCCGTCGAGGCTGAATCTGAAGGCCTGGTTCGAACTTTGGGCAGTCGAATCCCTGAAAGAGGAGGAAAAAGACACCTCAAAGGAAAAAGTTCAGAAACGGTTCAAGAACTTCTTCAACTACAACACTTTCTACTACCACTTCGCTGGTCAAGGGGAAGATGTGCCACGAAAGGGAGAACATAAGGCCTTCATTTTCTACTGGTACAACAAATTTGTTGTACCAAGTTAAATAAATGCTTGGTTGAGAATATGCCAGTGGCCGAAGCCCTGGCGAGTGGTCTCCCCTTGGCACTTAGCCCCGCCATACTCGCCAATCTATTCCGCTGCTTGGCCGAGACGACCACCACCAAGATTGACCCCCAACAGAGTGGGCCCCTCTGGCTATTTCAACTTTGGTTGCAGGTTTACTTTGCCATGCTTCGGCCGGACATGCCTGCCTTCCAACCTGCCGAATGGCTCGGCCCCCAGCTGGCATCTCGACCAACACCACCTCACCGGGTCAAAGAAATCTTCAAATTCTTCTTCGGCCTTAGCGCCCTGTCCGACGACGAATTCCTGATTTGCCGTCGTCGAGACTACCCTGCCTCAATCCAACTCCCATTAACGACATGGGATGTGGAGGCAGATCTTAATCTTCGCCGACACTGGGGATCGTTGATCAAGCACAACTAGTCTTTTACATTCTCTTCAATTCCTAATCCTAAGTTTAGTGTAATGTTGTTCATAGTCTAGTTTTTATTTTTTCGTTTTAGTTTATTTTTAATTGTACTAGTCTAAACTACTTTTTTGACACGTTCAGTGAGACACTATATGAGCAACCAATATGGATCGAAATATCCACATCAGCTAATAGATTTGCAAATCCCACTTTGAAAAAGTGCAAAAATTTCTTGTGTTTTTTTAATAACTTATTTGTGTGAAGCTGTGATTTATAAAAATGAAAAATAACTTATTCCTAAAAAACTTAGAAAAGAGTAGTAACCTGATTGTAGTTGACACTAATGTTCGCTTTCATTCATGTATGTATGTGTAAATATATATATATATAGGGAGATTATATTCACACACCTCAAATTACTTCTCCCACACCTTTTTAATTTTTTAATATTTTTCTATCAAGTGTTAGTGGTGTGTAGAAAATATTAAAAAATTAAAAAGGTGTGAGAGAAGTAATTTGGGGTGTGTGAATATAATCTCTCATATATATATATAGGGGTGTACTATCCACATACATTTTTTTACTTCTAACATATCATTCTAATTTTCGACCGTCGGATCGAATGAATTAAAGAACATAAAAAAACATAAATTCACAAGAGGTAACACAACTCTATATATAATGTGTTAAGATTCGGAGACACATTTTTGACACTTAATTTAACACAAGTTTTTTGCAGTTCACTTTATAATGTGGTTGAACAATCTAACCGTGTATCTTTTATGTTTTATCTCAAATATCATCTATTACAAATCACACCGAAACCATGAATAGAGCACTTCGCCCAAAGGTGTTGTTTCTTTATGGGATGTGATATCCACACACCTCTTTTTATTTCTTTCACATCTTTTTAGATTTCGGCCGTTGGATCGGATGAATTGAAAAAGATTTAACGGATAAAAAATAATAAAAATATGTAAAAAGTAAAAAAAAATGTGTGGATAGCACAGCCCTTCTTTATTAGGACTTGAGACCTGACAACAAGCACGACGTGTCGTTGATATCTGACCCAACTTAACTGCTCAAGGGAAAGCCCATCTTCCCCAGGAAAAGAAACACCTCCTCGATAACTGCGCGCCAATCCGTACGGGCAATGCTGAATTGGGTGCGACTGAACTGAAATGGAAGCCCTTCCATCCGCCCAAATCCAGCGCTTGATCGTCACCGAGAACCCAATCAACACCGCCCACTACAAGCACTCCCGAAATGCTAAACCCACCTCGAAGGTGGCTGTCCCCCACAAGGTGTTCGACAAAATGCCCCACTCAGACACCTTCGCATGGAACAGACTTATCCAGACCCATATCGCCAACGCCGACTTCCACCACGCCCTCGCCACTTACCACCAAATGCTCCTCCGCGGCGTTCGCCCCGACAGGCACACTCTCCCTCGCGTCTTGTCTGCCTCTCGCCTTTCGGCTGATCTCTCCCTCGGCAAGCAACTCCATGGCCACGCTCACAAGCTCGGCTGCTCCGGTGACCGGTACGTGGTTGCTGCTTTCATTGAATTGTACGGTCGTCTCGACAGCGCGGACTCCGCGAAAGGGCTGTTTGAAAAGTCCCTGGTTAAGGACTCTGTTTCATGGACAATGCTGGCCAGGCTGTACATTGCGGAAGGTAAACCCGGCAAGGCGGTTCATGTGTTTGAGAGAATGGTAGAGTCCGGAGCACAGATAGATTCTGTGGCTGTGGCGACGGCGGCTGGTGCCTGTGGCATGTTGAGATCGTTGATTGATGGAACAAAAGTCCACAGGGTTGCCAAGGAACGTGGATTGGAGTATGATGTGTTGGTGAGCAATACCCTCTTGAAAATGTACATGGACTGTGGCTGTGTCGACGAAGCTTGTGCTGTTTTCAATCAAATGCCGGAGAAAGATGTCATTTCTTGGACAGAAATGATTCATGCCAATGTGGAGAGGGGAGGCTTCAATGAGGGTCTTAAGCTGTTCAGGCAGATGATTGGAGATGGGGTGAAACCTGATCCGCTCTCGGTCTCTAGTGTTCTCCCAGCATGCGCAAGAATGTCTGCCGGTAAACATGGCAAAGAGACTCATGGATTCTTGATGCGACATGATATTCGAATGAATCCCACCGTTCTGAATGCTCTTATGGATATGTATGTCAAGTCAGGATTTATCGAATCAGCTGCAAAAGTTTTTGCCAGGTTGAAGTACCGAGATCTTGTTTCTTGGACAGTGATGATAACGGGGTACAGCTTACACGGACAAGGAAAGATCGGAGTAGATTTGTTCTGCCAAATGGAGAAGGAAACGAGTATACAGATTGATGAAATCACCTATGCCGCTGTCCTTCATGCTTGCGTTGCAGCACGCATGGTTGAGGAAGGGAAGTTTTACTTCAACTGCATCAAGACACCTACAGTTGCACATTGTGCTTTGTTCGTAACTCTTCTATCGCGTTCTGGGCTGTTCGATGAGGCGAGGAACTTTATTGCCGATAAAAAGATCGAAGGAGATCCCGAGGTACTGAGAGCACTGCTTGACGGCTGTAGGATTCACCGGCAAGTGAAATTGGGAAGGCGGGTTATCGAGCAGCTCTGTGATTGTGAACCTCTTAATGCCGACAACTATGTGTTGCTTGCCAACTGGTATGCTGAAAATGCAAAACGGGGCATGGTCGATGAGGTTCGAGGGATGATGACAGACATGGGTTTGAGACCTAATAGAGCTTATACTTGGACAGAAATCGGAAACAAAATTCATGTGTTCGGGACGGGGGACGTATCGCACCCAAGATCACAGGGAATATACTGGGAGTTGCAGTGTTTGATGCAGAAAATGGAAGACGGAGGAGACAGACCTGATTCGGATTTTAGTTTCCATGATGTGGATGAAGAGCGCGAGTGCATTCCGACTGGCCACAGTGAAATGCTGGCTATTTCTTTCGGACTCATCAGTACACAATCCAGGACAACGATACGTTTAACTAAGAACCTACGTGTGTGTCGCAGGTGCCATGATTTTGCAAAAATTATATCCCGGATGGTAGGACGAGAAATCATACTCAAGGACCCAAATTGTTTCCACCATTTTAAGGATGGTTATTGTACATGTGATGATTTTTGGTGATTAACTTATCTTTATGTTGCTGTTATATCATCTGGAACATCTAATACAGAGTGGATCAACATCTACCTCCAACAAAATAACGATCAGCACACGAGTATCGCTAATCCGTACTTAAACAAGTGTTCTACTAAGAAGTAAAAAAGGAAGTTTCGGAAACACACTAGCAGGAAATCAAGCCATGTAGGCTCTATCTAAAAATTTTGCGAGTATAACAACCACATGCTACATGTATGCTCATGTTTCCCTTCTGGTAGACCGCCTGCGGGGAGGAGCAGCAGCTTCTTCTTTCTCAATCTCATCTTCCTTCTCGCCGCTGCTTCCTTCATCATGGGAAGTCTCTGCAGCCGCAGCCCTGTTTGGTTCTGGAACAGTGACCTGAAAAGCACAGGGCAAAAGAGTTTACAAGTGCACTAGTTTATGAGATCAAAAGTCACTACCACTGCAGAAAAGTGAATATATGCTAGATGTATACCGCCGGTTTCTTGCCACCAATCAGGATTTTAAAGAGAACTGACAAGAGAACAACCACGACGGAAACGATAACACCAATTGTAATATTGGGCTGTTTTTCTCCCTTCTCAATCAATTCCTGCATGAGCATTGCAAAACCAAATGATTATCATCTTCTACGATTCAATTAAGCATAACTTTGGAGAAAAAAGTTGTTATGATGCTGCAATGGCAAGCCAAGCACTTACAATGATCCTGGGTTTGTATGCATCCAAGAAAGAAACATCTGCTATCTTGTAAAGAAGGTCGAATACTTTCTTCTGCAAGTATTTGTTCTTTAACACTGATTAGCTTATGATATACCAAAAATCAATCGATATGAAGGAAACTCAAATATAAAATGACAAAAAAAAAAAAAAAAAATTTAGATTACCTGGTAGCTTGAGAGTCCATCGGAAAGACCTGCAGCTCCTTCCTCAGCCTTCTGCTTCTCTTTCTCAGTTTCAAACTTCGGCTTCCACATTGTTAGCCTAACAGATTCAGCAACCTTCTCATTATCAGCTATGAGAATATTGTCAAACAATATTCCGTCCTGCATTGTCCAGATCTCAATGCCAATAGCAGCAATGGGCTCAAAGTTGGGCTTCTCAGTCTCGAAGTAATCAGGGTTTGGAATTTCTTGAGGCTTCCAGATGCCCTTGTAACTGGGGTTGTCAATCATAGGAGGGCTCCATTTTCCTTTATAAGCAGGATTATGTTTCATTGGCTTCTTCCATTCTCCACAACCAGGTGCCAATGAACACTTGGGGTTATCCGTCTTTGTCGGTTCCCATACACCATCCTCTTCATCGTCCCAATCTTCTGGCCTTGTCGCCTCAGGGTCATCAATCTCTTCAGGCTCATCATCCAACCACCCTTCAGGTTTCACAGCATCCTCGTCCTCAATTTCCATTGGTGCATCCTCGTCCCAATCATCAGGCTTAACGGCATTGGGGTCTGGAATCTTTGGCCGCTCATCCCAATCATCTGGCTTCTTATCCTCTGGGTCAGGAATTGTCTTGGCTGGAAACAATGCAGGCTCAAAATCTTTATTCGACAGGAAATTCACCTTCTTCTTCTCCTCCCCATCTATCAAAATCCTAACTTCGTTATCAGGTTTCAGTATGGCAGTGTAAACATGAGACAGCTTATCGGAGGGCACGGATGGAGGGTCCTTGAGATGGTGCTCAACATACTCTCCACTCTTGGGGTTCTTGTGCTTAAAAATGAAATGAACCTTATTTGTGGAACCACATTTGTCCGGTCCAAACATAATAGAATACGGCGACTCACTGTCAAATTCCTCCGCTTTCCATCCAGCCTCCTGTGGCCGGAGGTACTTCAAGTAAGCACCGCCACATTCAAGCCCGTTCTGGAGCCGAACCTCAAACTGTAGGACAACAGTTCCATCAGCAAGGCTCACAGCCTTGTCCATCTCTTTCACCACTGCATACTTCCTCGCCTTCTCACTTACCAGAAGCCCGTAATCATCATGTCCCTCACTCTTGGACAGTTTCCATACCCCTAAACTCGACATAAATAAATAAAACTAAGCACTCAAAATTCACTGAAAAAAAATAAATTTGACTACACTCGGAGAGTAAACGACTGAAATTGCACGGAAAAACAATTCGGGAAAACATAGATAACAGAAAACAGTTAATTACTGCGAATAGCTGATATTAAAACAATCAAACGAAAGACTGGATACCTTGGTACTCATCTCTCGAAGAAACAATCCATCGGCCTTCAAACGACTCAGAAAATGGCTCGTAAAAGATCTGTAAATCATAAATTCTCTGTAAACATTCATGAAAAGTAAAGATCATTATGAATAAGTAAGAAAATGGAAGGGAATGGTTACCGAATCGACTTCGTATTCTGAAGAAGCATGGATCTGAGAAGCGGAGCAGCCAATCAGCAGCAGAAGAAGAAGGAGGTCAGTGATTCCACGCCACCGTGTTCCTGCCATGAGGACCGTCGCGCCTTAACCCTAAGCGCGCCTTCGATTTTGCCTACACACTGGAACAGTTGATTTGAAAGCTTTCCTTTACTAGGAGAATAAATTTTATTTATTTATTTTATTGTTTGGCGGCCAGTTGAAGGGAAGAGATTTTAATAAAGTAGAAGGATATTATTAGACAATGCATGAGTTGTGAAAAGCGTAGTTTAATTACAATAAATATCATAATCAAAACCGTTTAATTTGTTGTGGAGAGGTAATTCCATAGATATAAAACAAATTTGCGATGCCGATTTGATTGAAATTTCTCCATTTAAACTTTGAATGATAATTGAGAATACAAAACGATCTGATTATGTTATGACATATCTATATACTTGAGTTACCTCAATCGCTTAGATGGACTAATGAAATACTTACGGACGAATTGGTTCGATAGTCAGTTTTCGATTCCATCATTCTCTCGTACTATCAATACTAATTATAACGGTGTACATGCAGAAAAAAGAAGTGTACGGATTACTTCCTTACGCATACGATGGGCAATGATTCTTCTCTTTATGTGGGAGACTTTCCCTATGTCTGAGAGGTGTTCTCACCGATTGTGTGTGAGCTTTTCGATCCGGTGTCTCCTTCAGCCACCGGCCCTCGGCGTTGCAGCTCTTTATCTTTTTCTTTTGCCTCTCTTCTCTACTACGTACGCCTGGTTCTTTTCTTGTTTTATGGCCCCTTATTCTTTTTATACTTATCCCCAGTTTCGGCCTCCCTCCGTCCTATAATTTTCCAGATCTACGACCAATTCATTTCAACGTGTTTCGCGGCTTTGTCTCGGGTGGTCACACCCATATGTGTGATTTTTGAACTGTCGCCGGTGAGAAGTATTTTCCAGTGGCTTCCTTTCCTTGTTGGTTGTGGATTTGGACTTGTGAGGCTTGGTGGTGGAGGGTGGAACCTTCTCTTCCAATTAAGAGGCTTTGTTTGGTTTGATCTCCGGTGGCTGCATGCGGCATTGGTTCGTGGTCGACAACGGTAGACTTGCTAGGTTTTTAAGCCTTTTAGTTTTGTGCTTTTATTGTAATTGAATACCAATCTGTGTGCGTATTTTTTTTGGTATTGAATTTTACCTTTGAGAAAGAAAAAAAAGCATATGATTAGTTATTGAATTGTATTTGTTGGAGGAAATTAGGACATTTGCAATCATCTAGTCTAGCAAATGAAAATTGTGAGATTTAGTTCATAATCTGCATTCAAAACTAATGCAACATTTTTGCTCGTGCTTCTTCCCATCATCATCTTGCAAGGTGATGCCTTATCAATCCACGCTCTTCATCCAACTCAAAGTTGGCTCCTGAGAAACTAGCGCTTGTAAAGAAGGGTCGCAGATCAAGAATCTCATACTCCTGCGCCTGCACAGAACAAATCAAATCCGAAAAGCTCAATTATCAAGTACCTATTCCGGTTAGGAAAGTAAAAAATTATAAGTTCCAATAGCAGGATTTCATGTCCGCATTACCATCCGCTGCAAATCTGCCACTTTTACATCAATGTGGGTGAGCCCTGCGGCTGATCCGGAAACAATTTCTTCAAAGCGGATTGCATCCCTCACGAGCTGACGGAGTAAATGAAGGACCGCACTGTTGTAATCCTTCTTATAAGTCATGTATTCTCTGAATTTCTGCATAATACAAAACAAATCCTTCAGTAATTAACTACACATAAAAAATATTTGCCAAGTGATCTACAATTCTTCAGATAGGCACAAAGTACAAACAAGATCAGTTCGTGCTTGGCAATGATTTAATTGTGAAAATGCATATATATAGTTATGGTATTTAAAAGTTAAGGGCATGAACATTCGGCAAAGACCTACGGATAATTATCACGAGTCATTTGCAACTTTATTTTTAGCCGGGAGTAATTGAAAACTTATCAGAGCATTAACAAGCAACAAATTAACAAAATAGGAATGGAAAGTTGGCCGCGATGGAATACTTAAGAATCCTCGCATATATAGCTAAAGGGGTGTGCGAAGTAAAAATGGGGTGTGTGGATATCACACGGCCGAAAATTAGAAGGGTGTGTGAGAAGTAAAATGGGGTGTGTGAATATCACACCCCTAGCTAAAACCTTAATAATTCAATGTGTCAAGTAGAGTTGCCATTCTGTCATAATATCAGAAGTTTTGGAAGACTAAAGACACCAGAGTAATGATGGGAAAAGGAATGTGAAGATGTGCAGTTTTTTTATACCTTTTGCAGAGCTTTCTGCACCCCAAATTTTTGTGTTGAGATGAATGAATCAAGTAATACACGAATCGCCATGTCCACGTCTTCTTGTATTACATGCTGTCTAAGGTGCATTCTTGCATGTGCTTCAGACATTCTGATCATTGATTCAATATGCCTTACAGCTATGGGTACTCCTTGTCCATGCTAAACATAACAGTAAAAGAGTGAGTCGGCTATAAGGTTAAACCCAAAGCACAAACTCTCAAGATAAAACACGTAAGAAAAGAAACTAACTGAAGATTCTCTCCGCATATCAGCATAAACACGTGTGATCTTTTCCAAATCAGCATCGTGCAACCTTGGGAATACATTTAACTTGGCATATGTTACATATTTCTTCAGCATATCTTGAGGAATTATCTGAAAACGAAAGATCCAAAAACTAGTGGATTAAAAAGAAAGAAACTCAAGTGCATACAAACCAAGCAAGTACAAGTTGATAGACTGGGTAGAGTATGAAGTGTAAAACCTCTTGATCTACTGGGTTGGCAGAGGCTTCACTATCTTCGTGGGATTCGCTTATAGGCATATCATCCATGTTAGCTCCCTTGGCTTGTGACTTGAAGTGACTATCAACGACAAACTTTGCAAGCATTTCATCAGTGACTGGGTCAACCACATCCTGCATATTATCATTTTTTTCCCACCCTGTCAAAATGAACTGACATAAAAATGTGGAAAAGAAGACTAGAGTTTGTAGAATCCTGACCTTAACAACACAGAGGATGTCAAAACGAGAGATGATCGGATCTGTTAACTCAACATTTTGTGCAAATGTTTTAGAGGAATCATATCTGGAATGCAGACATACAGGTCAGATTGTTCTCAGAAATGCATGTAATGGTTGCAACGGGAAAAAGAAAACCATGTTTAAGTTTAAAAATGCAAGAGAGTTTGTATGTCCCGATGGCTATTTTTAATAAATTTTTGCACTAACACACCTTCCTCCAACAGGGTTTGCAGCTGCAATGACAGAGCAGCGTGCTTGGAGAGAAGTGACAATCCCAGCTTTTGATATGCTAATACTTTGCTGCTCCATTGCTTCATGAATACTCACCCTAATTGCAGATGAAAATGTTAGTGCTCAAATCCTCAACATAAAGGGGGAAGGGGGTGAGTTAGCTTTCATAATTGGAAGATTGACATATGCAGTAGCGTTTCAGTACCTATCCTGATCATTCATTTTGTCAAATTCATCAATAAGACATATTCCTTTGTCAGCTAGAACAAGCGCCCCTCCTTCAAGAGTCCACTCCCTTGTAACAGGATCCTTGTGAACAGCTGCTGTGAGCCCCACAGCAGATGCTCCTTTACCAGTAGTATACACAGCCCTTTGCCCAGTCTTCTCAACATACCTTTTTAGAAGGAAAATTGAATAATTAAATAGATCTTCACTGTGAAAAAATTGGATACACTTTTAAGTGAATGATAGTAGCTCTTACTTAAGAAACTGTGATTTTGCCGTGCCAGGATCACCTAAGAGAAGTACATTTATATCCCCTCTTAGCCTGTGTTTTCCCCCAACATTTTTCTCTTGGCCTCCAAACATAGCGAGAGCTATTGCAGTCTTTATGTCCTCGTGGCCATAGATTGATGGCGCAATTGACTTTATAAGCTGCATTCATCAAACTTATAGTTATTTCATGGTAATACAAAGAGGTACGTAGTTTAGAAACTTTAGAATGAGGGTTTTGGTAACATACCCTTTCTCCTATTCTCGGGTCTTTTGACAACTTTTCAATCTCTTCTTTATCTTCCTGAGTAAGTTTGTAAGCAGAAAAGAGGTCTTGCTTCTTAGTGATATAATTTGCTTCAACCACAGTGGCAAATACAGGAAACCCGTTCTTTGTATTCAAAGACAAGTCAAAATTATTTGAATAAATGCCAGTGACCTCCTGGAATATATCAAATAGAAAAGAAAACAGAATAGGAGTGAGTGATTATTCACTAAAACAAAGTGAAAAAGAAGCAAGACAAAGATGAAGATCCTACAATCTCTTCCCCTGGACGAGCACAATCAATTAGATCATTCAATAGTATCACTTCCTTGTATCTTGGAAGCCGACCTGCGGGGACAATTCCAGGGCTCTCTTGGAGCGTAAGCTTTTGATAGTTCCTGTATATTGTCTGAAGCAAGAAATGAATATATATGAGGTTCAATTTGTGTTTCGCTTATACTCTTCGCTAAGAAAAGGGATGGAAATAGGGGGAAGAAAAGGAAAGGCTAATTTAGACCAATATTTTTTACATAGAAGTTGAACCCAGAACAAAAACCTTAACTCAACTACGTCCTCCTACAGCTGTTCAACCTAATTCAAGTGCAATACTAGCTATAAATTCCATAACATTAATAAAAAAGAACTGAAACCAGATGTGAATTTGTAAAATTTCACCTGCTCAATATTGACACTAAATGGTCCTTTTGATTGGCATTCAGGGCAAGAACCAACTTTGACTTCAGAATAAGAATTCTGAAAGAATGGCCCCAAGATTGCCCCACATTTATTGCAATCATACTTCACTTGCTGCAACTGGGGAAACACCCCAGAGCGTCGGGTCACAACCCCTCCAATACGAATCATGGTATTCAAATGGACCTGCCTGCACATCATTAGAGATGAAATTGTCACCACAAAGGAAAAGGCAAGGAAAGGTTTCACCAAACAATAAAATCCCCAGCATACCTAATGTTGCGAATCTGATCGTAAACAGGTAAGTTAGTTATCCGAACATAGATCTTTTGATGGATACGTTTGTAATTGGGGTGTAAAGTAAACACAACATTCTTGGCAACATCTTCCATAACTTCAAGGACAGACTGGGGGGCATCAGCCAACCAAATGGCAATATTGGGATGAACATGGATGAATTGCTTGTAATCAATCTCCAGACTACACTTATTGGCTGCAAAATGCAACAGTAAATTCATACAATTCCAAAATCCAAGGCACTATTAGCTTCCTGCTTACACAAACAATGGGGTAAAAAGTAGAACAGTTAATAGACCATAACAGTCATGAAAGAAGCTACGCATTTACCTAACACCATCTCATTAATGAGGCGCACACATTCGATATCACTGTGATCCTTTTTCACATAGGTGAGTAAAAACTCTTTGAATTTTCTGCCTATGAATCTTCGCACTTCGTCTCTAGTAACCCACTCTCTAAGTGTTCCCTGAACACAATACATATTAAAGTCTTCGTCTTCATCATCCTACACATGAACCCACAACCGGTGATAAGAATTTGACATACGAGAAAAGGGTTTGCAATGCAAGTTAAGGATGATTTGTATAACTAAACCTCATCGCCGTCAACATCAGTCTCTCTGGAGTGTTCAGGCTGTGACTGTGATCTTCCGGGTGAACTCTGCATTCCATCTGTATCATCGTAGCTTCTCGGAGGCCTGAAATCTGCCCTTGCCCTCTTTGAAGGCCGGTAGCTATCATCATCAGTATCTGCAACCACAATGCCAACACACACTCAACATTTCACCAACACCAGCACCAACATCAAAAACCTAATTCTGAAAATGTTACGTTAAATTCACAGAAACAAAATTTACTTACCTTGGTCATGGAGAAGATGGGGGAGCTTGCGGGAGGTGTGGACGCCGTCGCGGGTATCAAGCTCGACTTCCGCGGCCCGGCGGTCGGCCATGATCTGATCCAAATCCCTCTCGTCCTCAACAGAATCATCCAGCCCCACCGACTCGTATTGATCGTGCCCATCCATTCTCCGATAATCACTAATTAATCATCCACAACAATCATTTCTCGAAAATCAAAACCACGAAAAGAAAATAAATTGAAAAACATCATGCTTTTTAGAGAGAGAGGAAATTGAAGTACTGACTCCAAGAAATTGTCGTGGAAGAGATCCTCTCCCTCCTCCTCTTCAAGGAGGGGGTCGTCGTCGGGTTCATCTCGGACGATTTCGGGGTCGACGGCGGCCTCGTCGTCGGAAGAGGAGGATGAGAAGTTCTCGGAGGTGCGGCTCGTGTGCGGCAGCTGATCGGTGTTGAACCCGACCGACGTCGGCGAATCCGGCGTCGACGGATGATTATCTGCCATTTCCTTAAATTAAAGTTCTTTTCTTTCTCGCTCACGCTCTGTGATTCTCTCTTTCTCTCTCTATGCGGCTGAAATTGAAATTCCCCTGCCTTTAGGGCTCATACGGAAGGAGGCTTCTGCTTTTTGGCGGGAACCTTTCCCGCCATTTTGGCTCGCGGGGACGGCCACGTCGAATGATGAATCGACCCATTTTGGGCTTTCAAAATTTAGTTGACCCCATGGTCTGGACCTGGGCTTTGGATTCGGAAACTCAAATTCTTGGCGGGCTTGGATCAACCCAAATTATAAACCGACTGAAAACTCGTACACAACAACTTGTTATCGGCGCACCATGTCTATGCAAAAGGAAACTTGTACATGTCATTGTATTGTTGATGCAAAATGCTATGGTATATTCGTACCATGAAATTCTTTCAAAGATAAAAGAGAGGAAAATGCCGCGGAGATTTTTGCGATGCTTTCCAGCATAAATTGTTTTCAATTTTCTTTCGGGCATCTGCATATGTAAGTAGAGATATCATCAATTCTACATCTTAAAGTATAAACTCCTCGTCCGCCTTATAACAAGGCTTGTGTATTGGGCCACATATTAAAAAAAAAAAAAAAAAAGTCTCATTTTTAAAACAGCTTTACATGCGTTTCATTGTGTATAACAATATTCGTATTTTAAGTTGTTAAGAGAAGAAGACAGGGTTTGAAGTCGAGATGTAGTGGGTTAAAAAGGAAGATGACAATCTAGTACTTGCAACTAAACTTTATTCCCTTTTAAATATTAATTGTTTTTACTCAACCGTGAAATAAATATTAGGGTTAAGTACAGATAAGTACCTAACCTTCTGAAGTGATTCCAAATTAATCTCTCAACCTTTTAAAACTTTAAAATAACTACCTAATGTTTGAAAAGTTAGACACCCATTTGGACATTGGCATTAAGTAATAACTTTACCAATGTAGGAGCCCTCCCCCCAGGCAATACACTATTCAATCCACCTAATGAACAGTAATTGCCTTAATGAACAGTGTATTCCCCTGGCAATAGCCTTTTTGCATCTCCACCCCTGCACTTGAATAGCCCTGTCAATTGACAATAAAATATTAGTATTTTTATATTTATAAAAGAATACATAATAATTTTATTTGTAATTTCAGATAATATTTTTAATCGTTCTCGTTGCGCAACGTGTCATTATCCGAAAAGCCAATAACAATAAAATATTTGGATTTTTTTATTTATAAAAAAAATTCAAAATAATTTTATTTGTAATTTTGGATTTCCGATAAAATTTGTAACCAATCACGTCGTGCCACGTGTCACAATCCGATTACAATCTTTGAGGATAGATTTCCACCAGATTTTTAACGAATGACGGCATGCCACGTGTCATTATCTAAAAGGACAATTATTGGCGAGGGATTTCCGATAAGATTTGTAACCAATCACGTCGTGCCACGTGTCACAATCCGATTACAATCTTTGAGGATAGATTTCCACCAGATTTTTAACGAATGACGGCATGCCACGTGTCATTATCTACAACCTAATCCTTGCCCAAATCCTCCATATAATGAAACCCTCCATCCTCAGAAATCTCACACCAATTTTCTCAAGCTTTCTATCATTATTCATAGTTTCAGCTTTATTCTTCACCAAAATCTCTTTCATTATTCATAGTTTCTGCTTCCTTCTTCACCAATGTTTTCTTCTTCTTCAAAGATGATGTGGGAAATCGATCAAGAAGATGAAGAATTGTTTAACCAATCAGAAGGAATGTTCAATGCCGGGGATTGTGCCCAAAATGAGATGGAAGAGGATGATGAGCGTAGACGGAGAGATGACGAATCAAGAATGGCACGAGCCTCACATTCCCGTCGAGTCGTCCAAGGTGTGGCTCAGATCTGCAGGACCAACCGTGCTAGAAACATTGATAGAAACAGGCAACGACGAGGTCAGGAGCTCTTGGACGATTATTTTGTCCAGAACAGTGCATTCCCTGATACGTACTTCCAACGTCGTTTTAGAATGGAACGACATTTGTTCAACAGAATCATGGGCGCTGTTTGCAACCATGATTCTTACTTTGTGCAAAAGTCGGATGCATTTGGTGTTATAGGTCTCCTGCCTGAGCAAAAAATTACTGCTGCTTTGCGGATGCTTGCATATGGAGCAGCTGCAAACCAAGTGGACGAGATAACGAGGATGGAAAATCAACCATTCTTGAGTCCTTGATGAGGTTTTGCTCGGCAATCGAATCTATCTACACCAATGAGTACCTCCGGAGGCCTACTCATATGGACTTGGAAAGGCTTTTGAAGAATGGCGAGATGCGAGGTTTTCCAGGGATGATTGGAAGCATTGATTGTATGCATTGGACTTGGAAAAACTGTCCAAGTGCATGGCAAGGTGCTTATGGGGATAGAAAATGATCGAAAAGTATCTTTTTTGAGGCGGTGGCATCTTTTGATACTTGGATTTGGCACGCCTTTTTCGGGGTTCCGGGAGCTCAAAATGATCTTAATGTCCTTGCCCAATCCCCAGTGTTCGATGAAGTCCTGCAAGGAAAAGCACCAAAAGTCACATACTGGGTCAACGAACGTAAGTACGACGGGCCATACTACCTAGCAGACGGCATTTACCCAAGGTGGGAATGCTTTGTCAAAACAGTGCCACGTCCACAAAGTGCAAAGGAAAAATACTTTGCAAGCTGTCAAGAAGTATGCAGGAAGGATGTGGAGCGTTGTTTTGGTATACTCCAAGCTCGCTGGGCTATTGTTAGAGGTGCTGCCAGAATGTTTGATGTGGAGTCGCTTCGATCTATCATGATGACGTGCATCATTCTTCACAACATGATTGTGGAAGATGAGTACGATTATGATGCTGTTGATGAATATGAGCCAGACACGATGAACAATTCCAAAACACGAATATATTGTGCTCATGATGCCACCGAAGAACCCGTGCAACACGACCCAATACTGCGGGATGGACGTTTCAATGATAGAGTCATTCAACGATATACTGCAATGCAAAGGCCATATATGCACAATGCTCGCCAAATTGACTTGATAGAACACCAGTGGAAATTGAGGGGTGTTGAAGATACTTAAGTTCATTAGTGTTTGTTTTTATTTGGGGTGTTTTATTTTATTTCATGTCGTGTGTTTATTTCATGTCGTGTGTTTATTTAGTTCATTTAGTGTGCTTTTTATTTGGTGTGTGATGTAATTTTATTTGGTATGTGATGTAATTTTATTTGGTATGTTCATGTAATTTTATTTGGTGTGTTTAAATGTGTTATGAATAAAGTACTAAATTCAATAAATTGGAAATAACATAAAGTACTAAATTCAATAAATTGGAAACAACATAAAGTACTAAATTCGATAAATTGGAAATAACATAAAGTACTAAATTCAATAAATTGGAAACAACATAAAGTACTAAATTCGATAAATTGGAAATAACATAAAGTACTAAATTCAATAAATTGGAAACAACATAAAGTACTAAATTCAATCAATAAGAAATTACAACCTAAATTCAATAATCATCACTTAACCAATTTGTGGTGCTAGGATGATCTTCTCTTGTCGTGCTTAACCAATTTGTGGTGCTAGGATGATCTTCTCTTGTGGTGCTAGGACCATCTCCTCTTGCTCTCACTTCTCTTGCACGCCTCCTTCGCACCACGTCTTCTTTCTCCGACTTCCAAAAATATTTAGAATTTGGAGACTTCCCTTCTAAAGGCTCTTTCATAATGTTACGATCTTGTTCATCCATTCTTTCTTCTCTTCTACATTCCCTTTCTTGCCGAAGTAGTTCTCTTTCTCTCTCATCAGCTTCAAATTTTTTCTGAAAAGCTGCAGCTTTTGCATCCTCTCTAACCTTATCGGCCTCATATTTAGCCATTTCTCGAGCCAAAGTCAATTCACCTTGGCGGGCAAGGTCTTCCATAAACTTTTCATAATCTTTCTTTGAAGTATTACCTTTTCTCTTTGCAGCCTTCTTACCTTGAGGCCTAATTGGAAAACGGGTCGACCCCGACGCTTGTTCAACGGGGGGCGTTTCAGGCACTTCTTCTGCATCATCTTCATCATGATCATACGAGGCATGATCGGGTGTAGAGTGTAGAGGGGTGCTGTTCATGAAAACTTCTGGACCGACAGGCACAACTCTAAATTTAGGACAATCTTTGACCACATTCCAACATTCAAACCGGGTGAATGTTTTGTTTTTGCTTTTGGTTCTGGTACCATACCAAGCTTGTGCTTGAAGTTCCTATACAATACGGGAGATTAAATAATTATGATGAAACTAGGTAACAAATAAAAAATAGGTAACAAATAATTATAATGAAAGTAGGTAACAAATAATTAATACAAACAAATAAATAATATGAAAATAGCTAACAAATAATTATAATGAAACTAGCTAACAAATAATTAATACAAACAAATAAATAATATGAAAATAGCTAACAAATAATTATAATGAAACTAGCTAACAAATTCTAACTAGTTATTATAAAGCAAGTTATTTACGTGTTAGGATTAGGATATCTAACAATTTTCTTTTTAATTGATTGGTATAGCTAGTAACTGTTTCATTCACTTTGAATAATAGTAGTGACATATTGGGGCATTTAAAAAATAAAAAAAAAACTGTGTTGAGTTATACTGTTATGGTGGTGGCTGATACTTGCATATGGTTGATATATTGCATATTTTATGGTGGTGGTGACAGATTGTACCTCTGCCCTTGGTTTAAGGGTTAGCCTATGGTTGATACTTGCATATTTTATAAGAGACAAATAATTATAATGAAAATAGGTAACAAATAATTATAATGAAACTAGCTAACAAATAATTAATACAAACAAATAAATAATATGAAAATAGCTAACAAATAATTATAATGAAAGTAGGTAACAAATAATTAATACAAACAAATAAATAATATGAAAATAGCTAACAAATAATTATAATGAAACTAGCTAACAAATAATTAATACAAAAAAATAAATAATATGAAAATAGCTAACAATTAAATAATACAAACAAATAAGTAATATATTGTTACCTGATCCGCTAAACTTTTCCCATTTCGAAGATTAGAACTAGCTTGTGTCAATGCGTCTCTCCACAAACTAAACGATATATTCAGTAATTTCCAACGACTGGACAGTGAATCTTTGGTTCTTTGCCCACCCATTATCTCAATATAATTGGTATGAATAAGACTCCACATTTCTCGCAACTGCATCTCATTACCCGAAAGTGAATCATGAGTAATTTTAACCCAGCTAGCACACAACGCAACATCTTCAAGAACTGTCCAATTTGTACCTGCACCAGTACTCATTTTGTTTGAAAAAAAAAAAGATTGGCTTCAAAGTTTGAAAGAAAGGCTTTTGAATGTGAGGAGAAATAGTTGAGAAAATATGGAATTGTGGTGTAAGGTAGATGTTAATGATAATGTATTTATAGAAAAGTAAAAAAATAAAAAAAATAATTTACAGATTTTTTACAAATTTTTACCGATTTTTTTACAATTTTTTTCAATTTTTTACAGTTTTTTTATTATTTTTTTACAGAATAATATCAACCGTTGATCTGAGATCCAACGGTTGATATTAAATAAGATTTTTTTTTATTTTTATTACCGTTGAAATCGGACGGTCAAAATTAAAGAGCCGTTGGGATCGAACAGACCGTGGGAAGCCACGTGGCTTCCCAACAGTAACAAATTTTCTGAAAAGTTTCTGAAAATTTTCTGAAAAAGTACTGTTTTTTTCTGAAATCTTGTCGGGCGACGCGCCCCCACGCGCGAGTGGGGTGCACGCGCCTGACAGAATTTTTTTTAAAATCGCCCTGACGTCAGCATGACGTCGTGCTTTGTCATTTCCACTCAGTGGATCGGGCAGTCAATTTTTGACAGGCCCCTTGCTCGGGCCTCCACCTTCACACGGGGGCCTTCCCCGCTCGACCGAATTCACAGGGCCTCGAGCCCTTTTTTCTACCCAGTCCCCCGAGCAACTGCTCCCACTGGAGCTGCTCTAAGTGTGATGATGTTTCTGGCATTAAATGATGGCATGAACAAATACTGAAGATTTTTTTTTAATGAAGAAATACTAAAAGTTGTCTCTACTAATT
This sequence comes from Crataegus laevigata, assembly GCA_963580275.1. Lineage (NCBI taxonomy): Eukaryota > Viridiplantae > Streptophyta > Magnoliopsida > Rosales > Rosaceae > Crataegus > Crataegus laevigata. Next base: position 10,011,966 of record OY756940.1, on the reverse strand, counting down.
GTTGTCTTTGGAGATGTAATTCCTCAAATCGGCTTCTTTTAGCAAAGTCAAGTCATACTTTAGCTAAACTGTGTTAATTTGGATCAAAGCTCCATAGATAACTTGAGAGTAAAAAACCTATTTAATAATTGTCCACATCATCAATATTTGATAGTTATTTAAAATTTTTAAAAGGACATGACCAATTTTGAATCCTCATTGAAAATTTGGTAGTTATCCGAACTTAACCCTAAATATTGTATCGGGAAGGCATGGGTGGCCTCTTTCTAATTGTTGTCTAAGGCCTTAGGTTGAGCCGTCTCAAACAACACACATCAAGTAATTTGTGTGTGTAGTTTTTACAAACACAATCCATTTGTTTATCAACTTCTTTAATACGTGTGGATCTAACTTTTGTTACATATTTTTATTTTTATTTTTTGAGGAAACCTTTATTATATATTGAATTAGACTAAAGTTGGTTAATTACAAGTATATGGTGCACCCCACTACCAAGGTTGTTGGCAGAAGCGCAACGATCGACTTTGTGACTGGAGAAGAAAAAAGAAGTAAAGCACCACCAACGACTTGACATGCATACGTTACCAGATCTAGCAGTGGCAGTGCTCACTGGAATCTAACTCCAACCCTTTATTCCATTCCAAAAAGTATACATTACTAACAGCTTTACAGCCATATTTGTACTTGTAAAATTACAAGGCAATAGAAAAAAAAGCCCCAGAGCCCTAAGCACTTTCCAGCCATGCTCAAATTTTCTGAAAAGCTGGGGCAATAATAGATGCATGAGATACCCAAATCAGATACTTTTAACCTGTTTGATGGCAAACATTAGGGTTCGATCGATTCATCCTACACGTAATTAATTAGAGAATTGTTATAAGCACTCTAAAATAATCATCTTACACTCTTGCCTTTCTTGTTTTCTTTCATAAGAAAAAAGTGCAAGATATGATTATATTGGAATGCTAATAACAATACTTCTTGTTAATCAATGTGAACAACATAGTAATTATTTTGTGTTGATTTGTCAGAATATTCAGACGCTTCTGTCGAGCATTTCTTGATGCCTTTTGAAGGATAGAAGCTTTTGCAAGCGCATTTGTTTATGAAACCTGTTAATGAACAAATCCGCAACGTGGTCTATCTCGTCTTCCAGCTTGAAGTCCTGTCCTTCCTCTTTGGAATTCTTCACCAGATCGATCACAGATCCGCCATCTTTGACATCGTCAAAGTTCTCATTTTCATCGAACAACGAGTGCCTGAGATCAGGGTACCTATCATCGTCATCGCTCTCCTCCTCTTCACCATTGTACCTTCGCATGTAGCTTGAAGTACCAGCTGTATGCGAGTACTCATTGGCCATGGCATTGTAGAGAACAAGCGCCTTGTTTTGGTCTCCTTCTTCCTCCTCCTCTTGATCACGGTGATCGTGACCTAAAAGGCTGTGGATCTTGTGCGACACAGTGTCCATCAAAACCTTCTTGTTCTTCACCAATGAAAACATTATCAGGCGAGCTTTAGCGGCGCTGGTTTTGCTCTTGATGGCGAGGGACTTGGCTTTGGCTATTGAGCTCAACAATGTGATTATCTGCTTCAAGAAAACAGAAGCCTTATTCTTCATGATTATTTTCTTGCTTAATTAGTCACAATTGCAATGAGTTAGCAAGGAAACCCTAGATTTCGATCAAAAAAGCAAGGAAACCCTTTGAAGAAGGAATATTTAAGGAAATGTGAGATGCTCAAGAGAAAGAATATGATGGAAGCTTGATTATTTTGCATGAAGGAATACAAGAGCCTTAGGGGGGTTTATATAGAAAGCAAAAAGCTTCTACTTTTTGGTGATGGAGTGGGGTGAAAGTGTAAAGCAAAAAATAAGAAAAATAAATTAAAACAAAATCAGAAACGGAAACTTCTTGTAGCACTGTACAGTGTGCCACATGGAGTTCATGATCTTTTTACGCAAGTGGAACCATGCATCCTCGTCGTACACGACTTGTGGACAAATGTGGGACGTACGATCGACTTTTTTGGAGAAAAAGCTTGATGACAATGGTTATTTTAGGTGCACAAAACACATGCTAATTAATGGTTGAAGACGATTATGTCCCTGGGATTAGCCAACTAAGTAATGTCATGCGGTGGGTATATAAAGTGGTTCTGAGGATATGAAAATCTCCCCGTTGGAGGTAAATATTTCACTTTATTAGGGTGCTAAGAAATTAAAGGTAATGAAAAGGAGTTTGGACGGTGAGAGTGAAGTAAAGCGGCCAGTGAAAAGTAATATTCAATGGAGGAAAAAAGTGAAGCTATATATTCGTTGCTCATGCACTAAGTTTTGGAGTTAGGTGAATAAAAAAATGCAATAATGTTATATGAGTTACGTGCATGCTGAATGTGAATGTACTGAAATAATCCTACATATTATAATGCATGTTGTGTTATGCCCATGTATACAAACCAAACTTAATCATCAAAGTTAACAACTTATAAAAACCACCGGGGAGTGGATCAGTAGTTGGGAAATTCTAGGCCCGTGTTTCATACGGTACATCATAAGTTCAATTTCTGACATTGATGAATCACCTAATGATGGCTATATGGGGAAACTGAAATGCCTTTGTGAGTATTTCCGACTCTCAAAATGATGGATTGCCGCCTTAAAAAAAATTACTTATAAAGAAAAAGTAAATATTAAATTAATTTTCCATGATAAAATAATTGAATATGAGTGGTGGCGTTTACAAGGTGAAGTCAATACATATTGCTCAATAAGAAATAAAGAATAAATCAATTTTACAGATAAACAGCCAGGGTCATTTGTCGTTGATTTCTCTTTTGAAAGACGATTGTGTCGCTTGCTATTTTGGCAGAAATTTGATTCTGCACCTTGGTTAATGGTTATGTTGAAATCAACATCAGAGTTTGTTATAGATGAATGATAGATCAATCGCGCACACACATATACTAATCTAATACACATAATATTTTGCATTTCATGACTTTTATGGGTAAGTTTATGCATTATGTATGGTTTCCTTTCACACGCTGCAGCTATGTCATCATTACATTGTGAACGTTAGAGTAAAGAAAATAATGAATTATTGTACTTAGAAAGGAATTCGAAGTTCTATTATATACGACATCGGTTCAAAATCAACCATTGTTTGATATATTGACAAATCACAATCTACTTGTAATGAGTCTAATGACGTATATAAGTTATAATTTAGACTCCTTTATACAATTAATTAGTATCCCACTTAAGATCTTAGTGATGAAAGTTTATTTAAAATTAATTTATCTACATCAATAACATCTAACTTGATGTAAAATGGATGGCTGAACGTATCGAAGAGGAGCTCGACAAGCGTAAGTTTGGCAAAAAAACTAACGGAGTGCAGGTCTGGGCTCGGGCGGTGCATAATACATTTTTCGAAAGTTACGACGTAAGGAACATGACTGATTAACAGTTTTGCTTATGACATAGGGGCGATTTGGCCAATTTTCTTCGTTTAGTACCCCAAAGCAGTATTTTTAAGTTTTGAGGCTATTTTCGGAACTTTGTTGATTATGTGTTTTGTTTCCTTCTAAGTTTCCAAACCCTATTAGGGCTTTGGTCCTTTTGGTCCTTTTTCTTACATCTGGAGATCTGGAAGACAGGATATTTCAAGCCATGACAGATTTCTTCCTTTGCAAGGAAAAGAGTACCGAACAAACAATCGAAGCTTTATACATGTCTTTCGCAAAAGCAAAACACCTAATTACTTTAATTATTTCCATTAAATAAACAACACAAGTTGATATTATTTACTAAGCTAGGGTAGCTCTTTCATAACTTAATTAGTGTTTAAACATTGTGGTCTAATAATATTCTTCTTCACTTGTAAGTGAGAAGACTTAAGTTCGATTCTTGCCAAAAGTGAATTTAAACAATATTATTGCTTGCGCATTGTGAGACTTAACCTACTTTTCCGACTCACGATTAGGTCATCTCCTAATAGAATACTGCCAAGAAACTAAACCCTAAATGTACCTTCCTAATTGTACTTAATAATACACAATTATAGATAAACCATACGGTTAAAGTTCATTTGCTGAGATTCTTTTTCAATAAATTGAATGGGCATGGTCAGAAGTCATATGAGTTGATCAAGATATAAGTTAATTGGCTTGGTGAAATTACAATCATCATATAAGTTCACATCGTGCATATGCTTCTGCATCAACATCAAGTCCACCCTTTGGGGTAGAGTAGTACTAGAGTCACCATAACAGCATTGCCTAGGTTGATGTTAATTACTCTGAGTTAATTACTATTTGATTTATATTCAAAAGCGGACTTAATTTGCATTAATTGGATTAACTTCTTTAAATTAAGTAATGCTCAAATGCTTATTTGGGACTTCTTCTGTAAAAAAAAACACTTTTGTTTGTAAGCGTTTTGGTTAAAAGTGTATAAACAACAACTTCAAGTGTTTTATTGAAGAAAATGTTCTCCAAAAACGATAAAAACACTTATATTTTCTCCATTTTTCGATACAGAGTACTTGTAAATTTTGTTGTCAAATGTTATCAAAAGCTGTCTATATTCATAGTTATGAAGTAGCCCATTGGTTTGATATATTCATAGTTTTACAATAACTACTGGTGATGCGCATGAAAAGAAAATTTCACTTTTCTTGAAGGACCCCAATGGACAAGAAAAGCATTGAAGTTCCTTTGAAAATGGTGGGACTTCTTTTCCTTTGCTAATCAAAGGGGTTTTCTCTTCTTAAGTGGGTGGTTAAGTGTGCTTAATTACCAACTAGTTCAAAACATTTTGTATACTCTAGGTCCATATTCAATTCTAAAGCTTCTTAACTCTCATGGTTCTAGGACTCTCTTAGGACATATTGAGGGAAGATTTCGCATACTTTTTGGATGTATACAACCGCGTGACATATTACTCCATACGATTAATGACATACAAGATCTTTACTGTTGAGAAGGGAGTGAGTTACAACTGTATCCATGCACCCGTATGTCGCTATCTATATTCACCCAAATGACACAAGAAATTCTCCGTAGCGGACTGGGTGATGGGCGTGGGAGCTCTTTCCGTCGTCCTGTCAAGAAGACACCACAACTACAGCCTGACCCTGACTAATGACTATACACTACTATTTAGAATAAAAGGCAGTGCATGTATCGTACTTCAAATGAATCCAAAAGGAAAGGCTGCCTAGCTAGCTAGCACCGTCGATAAACCCAGAAAATGAACAATGCAATAAAAATGGTGAATGAAATAATGTACGTTAGAAACTAGGCGTGCAGTTAGTCAAAATTATGAAATGCGCCGGTGTATTGAGATTGCACTAATTAAGTTATGAAATGTAAAAATAAGAGAACACCAAATGCGCCGATGTACGGTAGAAAAAAACCCTGCATTTATATCACAAAATCGTGAAGTGCAAGTTCACATATAAGCCCTCATGAACTAAACTCAGTTACGTACCAACATGCCATTCCTAGTTCCCATCCCCAACTCTCCCTGGACTACTAATCCATCCATCATGACCAGTGCTATTCTCAACCATTCCAAATTGTCCATGTAAGTTTTGATAAGAGCTATACACTTGGTTAGCATTTGTCATTCACGTGGGAATATTAGAGATAAAGATTGACAATGTTTGTGAGCTGATAAGGAACATGTATATTATGATTCATTAGTTTGAACACTCATGATATTACTAGAAGTCTTTCTAGCTGATATGAATAAATGATATTCACGGTGATAAAGTTGAGATCAATCGGGATTGCTCAATGGGAAGAGTCCTAGTTGATTACCACTGTGTACGGTATATTAGGGTCCATGCACTCTCTCTACATAAGCAACCTTACAGAAACTCAAACCCCATTCTTGAGGCCTTGCATTCTGAAGAGGAGAGCTGCAAAAGAACTCTAGTCACAACAAGTATGTCATCGTCTTTAGGTAAGTGGTTAACTTGGTACTGTGATATAATATTCAACGTTCATAATCATATTCCATATATGTTCTACATTTGGTATCAGAGCTTTCACATACCAACTAACCCTAGAGAAGAAAGCATAAGGAGTTGTGTGAATTTTCAGATTAAGGTATAATGGTATACTATACAGGAAAGACATATATTCGAACATGTTAGCTAAAGCTATATGTGCGATGTATGTTTTTCATACAGTATACGAATTAGAATTGGCACTATGGATCAAAATATAATCATTGATCATCTAAAGATGTTTTACTTGTTTATGTATTGATTTCATAGTGGCATGACAGTTCATATACCAATATGTGAACCCAGTCACTTATTGCAGCCACAAAGGTTTGTAATTATGGCTACAGAAAATTGTATGTTGGCTATGAACGTGTCATGATCAAAGAATTTTTCATACAACTCTTAATCCAAAGTTTTTGAGTTTGTGATATAAAGTTTGGGGATTAAAGTTTAAAATCTTTCATGTTACATGATTGTACAATCATGAACCCTAACTCCATGAACTTAAATATTGTTGAACCACTCACTAGGGTAAACTATAACAAATGGAGACCGGACTTGGAGATAGTTTTGGGTCTTATGGATATGGACCTGGCACTAAGAACTGAGGAACCCTCATTGCTTGCCGATGGAAGTACTTCTAGCCAAAGATCAAAATATGAGAAGTAGGAGAAATCCAACAAAATCTTACTGATGACAATCAAGAGAACCATGACAGATGCTGTTCGTGGAGGTTTCCCTACGGCAACCAATGCCAAGAAGTTTATGCAATCCATTGAAGAAAAGTACAAAGAATTTAAGAAGACAAAAACATGCAATCTAATGAATGCACTCGCTACAATAAGGTATGATGGTGAAGGATGGTGAAGGAACTGTGCGTGAATATATCCTCAGAGTCATCGATATTTCTGAAACATTCCTTGTTCATGTCATCATGAATTCACTGTCA